>CM059422.1:16091707-26091707 GCA_030378225.1 Knoxia roxburghii | reverse complement strand
TTAGTTGTGCATTATTAGTCCACTCATATTATGTAGTTAGATGATGAGGTGTCAAGTGTGACACAGTAGATCTCATCATTGGTTAAAAGACATAATATATAAAGTAGGTTCGTAATCGAGACAGCTTTGGACAAACTGTCGGTTTAGGTTATTATGTGATTCAGATAATTGGTTTGTCTAAACTGATTGAATCATATAGATATGCCCGGGGCGTATTGAACTTGACCATTAGGAATGATTTGTCTTGTACTGATTTAATAGACAAATCGTTCTTGGTATTCTATCTCTTAATCCCTAGACTCGAGCGGGCATGAGGATTAGACATAGTGTACTTTGATCTGCCAATGGGTGAGGTCAATTGTGACCAATAGTCTCGGTGGGTTGGGTGTGCGTGTTTAGTTGCTTGGTGTGCTGTTGCTTGTAGAAAGGAAACCATGTACCGGTGAGTTCCGGGGTGATGGTGCTCCCGAGATGAACTCGTATTGTTTATTATACTAAACCCGGCCTGTCGACTTATGTCTGGTATAGTAAAAAGGTCGAGTGATACTAGTCTCGGAATTAAAGAAGTTAATTAATTTATTTATCAATAAATTAATAAATTAACGAGTACTATATCTTTGATGTGGGGAGATTATGAATATAAATTAATTAAGTTGTTCCGAAAGCAATTTTGATGTAGGATGGTAGTGCCAAAATTAATCCGTTAGTGGTACGATTAATTTTGTAATAGGTTAATTGAATAGGTAGAATTAATTAATTGATTAATTATTCCTAAGGGTTAATTGAGTAATTAACAAAGTTGAAATATTTATTTAATTAATTAAGTCTTAAGTTTCAATTAGAATCAGGAAATCCTAGAGATTATGAAATCTAGTAGGATTTGGTTTATCCTATCAGATTGGTTACCTAATTGGATTTAGAAACTAATTACCTAAACCCATTAGGAAGACCAATCCTAAACCAACTTGGGGTCTCTCTTGTAACTCTCTATATAGACAAGGGATTAGCTATTCCACATATACAATTCATAAGTTTTCAAGACAAGAAAACTTAGAGAGAGAAAATCCTAGAGAGAAAATTTTCTCTCACTAGAAATCGGATTTTTACCTCAAAGCTGCCAATTTTTTATCAGTATTGGGCGGCTAATTTTTGCTTAATAATTGGTGGCGTGTGAGTTCTCTCAGAGTCCCATGTAGTGCGTGATCTTTACGCACTAGGGGCAGGAGTTTGCAGATTTTTTCAGGCAACCCAGTTGTGGTGATTAGCTGATCAAATTGCTCGTTAGATTGTTGTCCACACAGCATACAAGCAAAGTCTTGAGGCATACAAAAGAATCACCTAGTGTACACTTCAATAGGTAATTATTATGTTTCTACTTTAATTAAGAATTTTTGTTGCGTGGTAAATCGAATAAGTGCAAACCCAGATCCTGCGCAATGTTATTTCAAAAGGGTTGGAATAACAATTGTGCTAGCATCTAGGCCTGGCTAGAGATTCTGATTCTTGAATGCATAGCACGAAAGTGAGTTTTTGGCTAGGCCAGGGCAGATAATCTTTCACCAGGGGCGTATTGAACTTGAACATTTAGAATGATTTGTCTTGTACTGATTTAATAGACAAATCATTCTTAGTATTCTATCTCTTAATCCATAGACTTGAGCGGGCATGAGGATTAGACATAGTGTACTTTGATCTGCCAAAGGTTGATGTAAATTGTGGCCAATAGTCTCTGTGGATTGGGTGCGCGTGTTTAGTCGCTTGGTGTGCTGTTGCTTGTCGAAAGGAAATCATGTACGGGTGCGTCCGGGGTGATTGTGCTCCCGAGATGAGATCGTTATGTTTATTATACTAACCCATCTGGTGGACTTATATCCGATATAGTAAAAATGTCGAGTGGTACTAGTCTCAGAATTAAAGAATTTAATTAATTAATTTATCAGTAAATTAATAAATTAACGAGCATTATATCTTTAATGTGGGGAGATTATGAATAAATTAATTAAGTTATTCCGTAAGCAATTTTGGTGTAGGATGGTAATGCAAAAATTAATCCGTTAGTGGTACGATTAATTATGTAATGGGTTAATCGAATAGGTAGAATTAATTAATTAATTAATTATTCCTAAGGGTTAATTAAGTAATTAACAAAGTGGAATTATTTAATTAATTAATTAAATCTTAAGTTTCAATTAGAATTAGGAAATCCTGAGATTAGGAAATCTAATTGGATTTGGTTTATCCTACTAGATTAGTTACCTAATTGGATTTGGAAACTAATTAATTAGCTAAACTCATTAGGAATACCGATCCTAAACCAAATTGGGGTCTCTCTTGTAACTCTATATATAGACAAGGGATTAGCTATTACACATATACAATTCAATAGTTTTCAAGACAAGAAAACTAGAGAGAGAAAATCCTAGAGAGAGAAACAATTTCCCTTAGAATTTTAAGATTTCCCTATCCAAATAGGTGGCCAATTTTTTTCCAACTTCGGGGCTGCGCGTGTGGCTTTCTCTCTCTCTGGGCGGCGCGTGTATTGTACGTGCCGATGCGATGCTGCTGGAATTTTTTCTGCAAGTGGATTGTGGTGATTAGCTGATCAATTACTTGTTAGATTGTTGCCCAGACAACATACGATCAAAGTCTTGAGGCATACAAGAGAATCACCCGAGTATACGCTTTAATAGGTAATTTTTATATTTCCGCTTTTAATTAAGAATTTATTTGTTGCGTGATAAATCGAATAAGTACATACCAAGATCTTGCGCAATGTTATTTGAAGGAGGGTTGGAATAGTGATTGTGCTAGCGTCTAAGCCTGGCCAGAGATTCCGATTCTAGAATGCATAGCACGAAAGTTAGTTTCTGGCTAGGCCTGGGCAGATAATCTTTCAACTCTGATATCTACTTACAATGCCAACGGTATAACAGATATCAGGCCTCGTACATAACATGGCATAGATAAGACTTCCTACTGCCGAAGCATAAGGAACTGTCTTCATGGCCTCTATCTTCTCAACAGTGTTAGGAGACTATTGTTTAGACAGATGCGCTCCGTGTCTGAAAGGTAAAAAACCTTTGTTAGAGTTCTGGATATTAAAATGGGCCAGAATCGTATCTATGTATGAAGCTTGAGAGAATGTTAACGAACGTTTTCTACGATCTCAAATTATCTTGATCCCAAGGATATGACCCGCTTCTCCTAAATCCTTCATATCAAATTGATTGGACAGCCATGCCTTTACGTCTGATAACACTTTTTTATTGTTCCCACACAACGTTCGATCATAGTCTTGAGTCATACAAGCGATCACCTGAGTTCACGCTTCATGAGGTACTTTCTATGATTCCGCTTTTAATTAGAAATTATTGTTGTGTGATAAATCGAGTAAGTACAAACCAAGATCCTGCGTAATATTATTTCAAGCAATGATTGGAACAGTGATTATGCTAGAGACTAGGCCTGGTCAAAGATTCCGATTCTGGAATGCGTAGCATGAAAGTGAGTTTTTGACCGGGCCCAGACAGATAATCTTTCAATTGGTATCAGAGCTTGGTTTTGGGTTTTGTGCTTGTTCGATTTATTACATGGTTTTATTTGCAAGTGGTTTAGAAATCCCGACTATTATGGTTGCTTTTGTATGGTTTTTAATTGAACCCCGAGACATGTCCGGGTTTGGTTTTATTATGAATGCTTATAATAGTATAACCACGTGCTGGAAGCCATGTAGGATTACATCAAATTTGTAGTAGGATTTTTCTATGTAATTCAATTTTTAATTTTCCTAGAAAGCCTTGTAGTAGAAGAATTAATTTTTTGTTATCAAAGGCGTTATGGTGGGCAACTTGAATTCATGGGTTTTTGGTTATTGTTAATGCGTAGAAACCCAGGAAAATCTAGAATGAATTGTAAGAAGACCAAATAGCATGGAAGAAGAAACGAATGAGGGATTCGAGGTGGCCGGCGAGCCGGCAACGGTTCAACAGCCACCGCGCAGCGCAACGCAGCAATCACTACTGCAAGCGCAGCAGTGCTCAGCAACTGTTGCGCTCGGCGCGCCTTGCGCGTGATGCGTACAGCCCGTTTGGCGCATTTTTGGCCCGTTTTTCCTCCAAGTTCATTTTTTTAAAGTTCAAGACTTAATCCATCGAGTGACGTGACGGGACAAAGGATCAAGGCATAAGATGGAAGCAATTAAAACCATGATAGTTGGGAAATTTATTTTTTGTATTTATTTCCCGTATTTATAGTTTTAATTTTTTTGATTTAATTTTTGTGCTGTATTTTAGATGCATGATTTTAAAGCATAACTGGTTTTATGTTTGCACATAATTTAGGATTAGTTCAGTGCATGTTAAACCAAAAAAACCCTTAATTTAAAAATCTAAGTAGGAGCGGGTTGGTTTAATATTCCGATAGCCACCATTATGGGTTCATATGTGATGTGGGTGGACTTGCGCATTTGTATTAGGGCATTCCTCCATTCGGATGAGTCCAATCACGAGATCGCTAGATTAAGAATTTCTAAGTAAGATGACTAGAGTAAGTTTAACTAGGAGAAATGCGATACCCTCTCCATCTGAGGCGCACTGTCCTAAGGTAACAAGTTTAGAAGTCACGTAATGGCACACACTTATTGTACGATTTGTAATATTCCTTCTATCGAGGTTACGCTGCTTATTTGTACGGCTGAAAGCACTGACTATTAGCTATATTGATCCATAGATCGTTTGGTCAGATAGTGTAGTGAATGAACTTGGTTCTTCTCAAACGAATGTGGGTTAGCATAAACGTCCACACTATCGTGGCTTGAGAAAATCCCGTTGAATAAAATGTCGGTGGTATAAATTATTGTTTCGAGGGAAGTCAATAATTATTAGAATTTCTTATGTTTTTTGAAATTCTAAGATTAAACACTAAAACATTTTCTGTTTATTTAATTTACAGTATTCGATATGGCATTCAATCATTTAGCTACAATACTGAAAGACAACAAATTAATTAGTCCGAACTATGTTGATTGGAGTCGTAATTTGGACACTGTCCTAACGGCTGAGAGCACTCCTGTGGGACATCATGTCATTGACATGATTAGAAACATCAAAGAGGTTGAGGTAGTGGGAGGCGAAATCGATGGTGAAACCAAAGTCGATATTGTCCTCCAGAACTTGCCTTAAAGCTATGACCAGTTTCGGTTGAACTACAACATGAATCAATTATTATGTACTTCATCCGAGCTCTTAGCAGAGTTGGTGGCAGCTAAAAGTCTTCTTCAAGAGAAGAAGCGAGCTTAGTCGCAGTCAAAACTTCAGAATCTTCTTCTGAGCCTGAGGCTGGAAAGAAGAAGAGAAAGCTCGAGGGAATAGCTCAAAAGGCGCGAATGGCGTGTAAGCCAGATATTGCAAAGAAAAAGTTAAAAGACAAGTGCTTCAAGTGCAATCAGACGGGACATTAGAAATCAGATTGTCCAAAGCTTAAAAGTACGACAGTTTATGCCTTAATTGCTGAGACATGTTTAGCGGCGATTCCCACAGATACTTGGTGTGTGGATTCAAACGCCACTGACCATGTTTGTAATTCTTTGCAGGGGTTCCAAGTAAACCGGAAGCTTAGAGAAGGCGAGCTGGACATTTACTTGGGCGACACTACTGAAAAATTATCTGCCCGGGCATAGCCAGAAACTCACTTTCGTAATATGTATTCCAAAATCAAAATCTCTGGCCAGGCCTAGACGCTAGCACAATGCTATTCCAACCCTTTTGAAATAACATTGCACAGGATCTGGGTTCGCACTTATTCGATTTACCACGCAATGAAAAATTTCTAATTAAAAGCAAAACTTTAGAAAAAATACCTTTGAAGCGTGCACTCAGGTGGTTCTATTGTATGCCTCAAGACTTTGATTTCACGTTGTGTGGGCAACGGTCTAGAAATTAATTGATTAGCTAATCATCACAATCCACCTACTAGAAAATTCCAGCACCGCTGCACCTGGCACGTACTGTAAACGCACCGCCCTGAGAGAGAAAGCTACACATGCAGCTGGCTTAATAGGCCAAAATTTTCGGCCAAGAGGAGAAGAAAAAACCAGCTGCCAATTGCTCTAAAATCCGACTTTGAGAGAGAGAGAATCTTCTCTCTCTAGGATTTTCTCTTTCTAAGTTTTCTTGTCTTGAAAACTTATGAATTGTATGTCTTGAATAGCTAATCCCTTGTCTATATATAGAGTTACAAGAGAGACCCCAAGTTAGTTTAGGATTGGTCTTCCTACTGAGATTCTGTTTTCATTCAATCCTGTTCCTGAACTGATACACATCCAACTGACACAGGGATCCACTTATCCCAAACCAGTTCCTGGTATGATTCACAACCAACTGACACAGGGATTCACTTATCCCAAACTAGTTCCTGGTATGATTCACAAGCAACTGACACAAGGATTAATTAATTACTTAATTAATTAAATCTACCTTTGTCAACAACCCAATATATAATTAATCGTACCACTAACGGATTAATTATGGCACTACCATCCTACACTAGAATTGCTTTCAGAACAACTTAATTAAATTATATTCATAATCTCCCTACATCAAAGATATAGAGCTCGTTAATATATTAATTTACCGATAAATTAATTAATTAACCTCTTTAATTCTGAGACTAGTACCACTCGATCTTTTTACTATATCGGACATAAGTCCACCGGATGGGTTTTGTATAATAAAATTTACGAGCTCATCTCGGGAGCACCATCACCCCGGACGCACCGGTACATGATTTCCTTTCGACAAACAGCAGCACTCCAAGTAACTAAACACGTGCACCCAACCTACCGAGACTATTGGCCACAATTGACCTCACCCATTGGCAGATAAAAGTACACTTTGTCTAATCCTCATGCCCGCTCGAGTCTAGGGATTAAGAGATAGAATACCAAGAACGATTTGTCTAGTAAATCAATACAAGACAAATTATTCTTAATGGTCAAGTTCAATATACCCTGGGCATATCTATATGATTCAATTAGTTTAGACAAACCAATTACCCGAATCACATAATAACCTAAACCGAAAGTTTGTCCAAAGCTGTCTCGGTTACGAACCTCATTTATATATTATGTATTTTAACCAATGATGAGATCTACTGTGTAACACAAGACACCTCATCATCTAACTACATAATATAAATGGACAATTAATGCACTACAAGATATAACCAAAACATAAATCGATATATTAACTGGGAAAATGTACAATACAAGCATAGTTTATGTATTCAACTCCAACAACTACAAGAGTGTCAGTAGAAGCAGTGGGAGTAGTTAGTTTATTTTTCGAAAATCATAGACTAAATTTACTTCTGAAATGAACCAAACCTATATTTGGCATCTCAGGCTAGGTCATATAAACCTTAGTAGGATTCAGCGGTTGGTCAATGATAGACCTTTGGGTTTATTAGCGATTGACAGTTATTCAACCTGCAAATCTTGTTTGGAGGTAAAATAACCAAAAGACCTTTTAAAGTAAAAGGTGATAGAGCCAAAGAAGTATTAGAGTTGATTCATTCTGACTTGTGTGGACCAATGTCGGTCCAAGCACGAGGTGGGTTTGAGTATTTCGTGACATTCACGGATGATTACTCAAGGTACGGGTACATTTACCTAATGTTCCACAAGTCCGAATGCTTTAGTAAATTCAAAGAGTATCGGGCAGATGTGGAGAAGCATACATGGTAAGAGTATCAAGACACTATGATAAGACCGTGGTGGGGAGTGAAAGATTATCTGCCAGGGCCCGGTCAAAAACTCATTTTCGTGCTACGCATTCCAGAATCGAAATCTTTGACCAGGCCTAGACTCTAGCACAATCACTATTCCAGTCCTTGCTTGAAATACCACTGCGAAGGATCTTGGTTTGTACTTACTCGATTTATCACGTAACAATAATTTCTAATTAAAATCGGAATCATAGAAAGTACCTCTTGAAGCGTGAACTCAGGTGATCGCTTGTATGACTCAAGACTATGATCGAACGTTGTGTGGGCAACGATCTAGTGAGCAATTGATCAGCAATCAACATAACTGGGACACCGGGAAAATTCAGCAAATGCCTACCTAGCATGTGAGATTCACGTGCCACTTAGCCCCGAGAAACTCCACGTTCCGCCAATTTTGGGACAAAAATCTGAAAGATTATCTGCCCGGGCCTAGCCAGAAACTCACTTTCGTGCTATGCATTCCAGAATCAGAATCTCTGGCAAGGCCTAGACGCTAGCACAATGCTATTCCAACCCTTTTGAAATAACATTGCACAGGATCTGGGTTTGCACTTATTCAATTTACCATGCAACAAAATTTCTAATTAAAAGCGGAATCTTAGAAAAATACCTTAAAGGGTGCACTCAGGTGATTCTCTTGTATGCCTCAAGACTTTGATTTCACGTTGTGTGGGTAACGATCTAGAAAACAATTTATTAGCTAATCACCACAATCCACCTGCCAGAAAATTCCAGCACCGCTGCACCTGGCAGGTACTGTAAACGCACCACCTGGAGAGAGAGAAAGCAACACACAGCTGACTTGACAGGCCAAAAATTCGTCCAAGAAGAGAAGAAAACCAGCCGCAAATCTGCTTTAAAAATCCGATTTTGAGAGAGAGAATTTTCTCTCTCTAGGATTTTCTCTTTCAAGACTCTTGAATTATGAATCCCTTGTCTATATATAGAGTTATAAGAGAGACCCCAAGTTGGTTTAGGATTGGCCTTCCTATTGGGTTTCTGTTTTCCTTCAATCCTGTTCCTGGACTGATACACATCCAACTGATACAGGGATTCACTTATCCCAAACCAGCTCTTGGTATGATTCACAACCAACAGACACAGGGATTCATTTATCCCAAACCAGTTACTGGTATGATTCACAACCAACTGACACAAGTATTAATTAATTACTTAATTAATTAAATCTACCTTTGTCAATAACCCAATAGATAATTAATCATACCACTAACGGATTAATTATGGCATTACCATCCTTCACCAGAATTGCTTCGGAACAACTTAATTAAATTATATTCATAATCTCCCCACATCAATGATATAGTGCTAGTTAATGTTGGGATTTGTTTAGGCATTTAATCTAATTAAATGGCAGAATCCTAAACACTAAGGATCGGGTCTTACCCTTGAAGCGTAATCGGTTGCGCACGTCGCCTGGCTCCTCTGAGAAGATGGCGTTTTGTTGTCTCCAAAATCCTTCCTCGAAGGATCCTCTACTCTGAAGCACGAAAGTCTTCGCAGGTTGGTGCTAGCCGATCTTGCCTACCAAGAGAATTTGGGAATTTTGTGTATTTTGTCTAAGGAGAATAATTCAAAAATCATCCTCCTACAATTATATCCCTAGGATATTTGTAGAGAATTAATTTCCAAAATCAGTATTGTAATTATCCAATTATAACTTAACTGATTTTAGTAATATTCCAAATCAGTATTATTACCAAATATTATTTAACTGATTCCAAGTCAGTATTTAAATAATATTTACTAATTCCAAATCAGCCTTAAATAATACTTTAATGATTTGGGTTATACACCAAGCCCATGGATCAACCCATGACCCATGGATCAGGCTGATGGGTCAAGGACTTTAATTGCAATTAAGTCCCTTGATTTATCAGCCCATCCCAATTGTTCTCAGGTAATTAATTAACTATTAATTAATACCATAGAACTTTCTAATAATATTTAATTAAACCATTCAATTAAATCTTATTTATTTAAGTATAACAATTATACTTATTGTAGGCAAGAATCCTTATTCTGCATCATTGAACTTTCTTATGTGCGATCCTGTAGGCCCATTCCAAATTGGCAACGGATAACTCAATCTCATTGATTAATCCATAAGTCATTAGTGGTCTCTAGCAAGACATAATGACTACCCAATTCAGAATGGAGGGTCGAATGGAGATTCAACACAACCTTTCCGAGCAAACTGCGTACGATCATCTACATCGATATCCAGTTTAGCATAAGGCATGAAACCATCATCCTTATGTAGCTAAACGTTTACTTGATCTCTTAGTGACACTGAATCTATCAAGCAAATGATATCCTTATCATTCCTTGGGCATGGCCATGCACTTTTCAGTTCACTATCAAGTGGCCAAGATATCATCTCTCACTTAAGAGAGATTTGTAGTCCCATCACTTCACCTACATACCTTAGCGGGTCTCATAGTGTACCCAATCATACCCGTACTTGGCAACCTGTCACGGTCCCGTTAGGCGTATGTCAAAGCACACTACAATTCACCTAAGACCATGTAGTGATTTCTGGTCTAAGGATCATAGTACCAGTACTACTCAAAAGAATCACTCATGATCTAATTAGTCCATGGAGTGTTTCTTTTGGCGGATCGATTTCATTAATTTAAATATGCACAAGGATATTACTATCATGAAATTAACTCATTTGATAAACAATCAATCAAGCGAAAAATATCTTATTTACATAAATACCCTCAAAGTATATTTACATAAATAGCCCTCATTAGGGCACATTCACCAACGTTAATATATTAATTTACTGATAAATTAATTAATTAACCTCTTTAATTCTGAGACTAGTACCACTCGACCTTTTTACTATGCTAGACATAAGTGCACTGATCGGGTTTAGTATAATAAACTTTACGAGCTGATCTCGATAGCACCATCGCCCCGGATGCACTGGTACATGGTTTCCTTTCGACAAGCAGCAGCACACCAAGCAACTAAACATACGCACCCAACCTATCGAGACTATTAGCCACAATTGACCTCACCCATTGGCAGATCAAAGTAGACTATGTCTAATCCTCATGCCCGCTAGAGTCTAGGGATTAAGAGATAGAATACCAAGAACGATTTGTCTATTAAATCAGTACAAGACAAATCATTCTTAATGGTGAAGTTTAATACGCTCCGGGCATATCTATATAATTCGGATAATTAGTTTAGACAAACGAATTATCTGAATCACATAATAACCTAAACCGACAGTCTGCCCAAAGCTGTCTGGGTTACGAACCTCATTTATATATTATGTCTTTCAACCAATGATGAGATCTACTGTGTCACACAAGACACCTCATCATCTACTTACATAATATAAATGGACATATCATGCACAACAAGATATAACCAAAACATAAATCGATATATTACTGGGAAAAAGTACAATACAAGCATAACTTATGTATTCAACTCAACAATCTCCCACTAATACTTAAGTTGTGCTTTAAGTATACAACTACATACAACTCAAAAACTTTTGAAGTCAATTTCTATGTGAACGGATCTGCAAGGTTATCTTCTGATGCTATTTTAGCCACGACCACGTCTTTTCTCTTTACGATGTCTCGTATCAGGTGGTACTTGCACTGTATATGTTTACTCGCCTTGTGGGCTCGTGGTTCCTTCGAGTTTGCTACTGCACCGTTGTTATCACAATAAACTGTGATAGACTTCTGCAAACCAGGAATCACATCTAAGTCTATTAGGAACTTCTTGAGCCATACTGCTTCTTTCGCTGCCTCTGATGCGGCAACGTACTCAGCCTCCATGGTAGAGTCTGCCTCGTATTTCTACTAGACACTCCGCCAAACTATGGCTCCACCTTCCAGAGTAAACACATACCCTGAGGTAGACTTGCTCTTGTCCCTATCGCCTTGGAAATCTGAATCTGTGTAACTCAGAGTACCAGCTCAGGCATCTGGTAGACCAGAACTTGGTCACTCGTTCTGCGCAAATACTTGAGAATGCATTTTACAGCCTCCCAATGAGCTTTCTCGAGGTTACTCTGATATCTGCTTACCATGCCAACGGCATAACAGATATCAGGCCTCGTACACAACATGGCATACATGAGACTTCCTACTGCCGAAGCATAAGGAACTATCTTCATGGCCTCTATCTCCTCAACAGTCTTAGGGGACTGTTCCTTAGATAGATACACTCCATGTTTAAAAGGTAGAAAACCTTTCTTGGAGTTCTGCATGTTAAAACGGGCCAGAATCATATCTATGTATGAAGCGTGGGAGAGCGTTAACGAACGTTTCCTACAATCTCAAAATATCTTGATCCCAAGGATATGTCCCGCTTCCCCTAAGTCTTTCATATCAAACTGCTTGGACAGCCATGCCTTTACGTCTGATAAAACTTTATTGTTCTTACCAATCAATAGAATATCATCTACGTAAAGCACAAGAAACACCACTAAGTTTCCATCACGTCTGCGGTACACACATTGCTCATCCGGACACTGAGTAAATCTGAAGGACTGGATTACCTCATAAAACCGAATGTTCCAAGATCTGGATGCCTGCTTAAGTCCATAAATGGACCTCTTAAGCCTGGAAACCCTTATGCTTTTGGCCTTTTTCAATGAATCCCTCTGGTTGCTGCACAAAGATGGTTTTCTCAAGACTTCCATTTAGGAAAGCTGTCTTGACATCCATCTGCCAAATCTAATAGTCTAAATGAGCAGCTATGGCCAAGAGAATCAGGATCAACTTAAACATGGCTACCGGGGAGAAGGTTTCCTCTTTCTGAGTATACCCCTTCGCCACCAGCCTAGCTTTAAAGGTTTTCACCTTCCCGTCAGGTCCTCTCTTACGTTTGTAGACCCATTTGCATCCAATGGGCTTGAAACCATCTGGCAGGTCAATAAGCTCCTAGAATTGATTGTGGTCCATTGACCCCATCTCAAATATCATTGCCTTACGCCAAGACTCTGCATCTTTATCTCGGAGAGCCTCATTGTAGTTAACTGGGTCAGGTTCAGGCGCGCTTGGACTAGGTCTGAGGCCTCTCCCACGCCAATGAACCTATCTGGCTATCTCACAACCCTCCTACTACGACGAGGCACCACCAGTGTAGGCGCATAATCTGTGATCTCATGTGCAGTGTGGTCTATCTACTTGTGCAGGTGCATCAGGATTAGTAGTTTATCGTCTAAGCTCTTCTAGTACTATCTTACTTTTGGGCTTGTGGTCTAAGATATAGTTCTCTTCCAAAAATCTTGCGTTGGTACTAACCACCACTTTCTGATCTTTAGGACTATAAAACAGACCACGCTTTATTCCCCTAGGATATCCTACAAAGAGCATTAATTTAGTTCTCGCATCTAACTTAGCCGTATCTGCCTTAAGCACATGTGCTGGGCAACCCCAAATTCTGAGATGGATGAGACTGGGCTTGCGCCCGTTCCACAACTCTAATGGGGTTGAAGGCACGGTTTTAGATGGTACAAGATTAAGAATATACATCGCCGTTTCTAAGGCATATCCCCAGAACGAACTTGGCAAATCACTATAGCTCATTATAGACCTAACCATTTCCATGAGAGTCCGATTCCTCCTTTCTGCTACACAAATCTGCTGTGGCGTGCTAGGTGCAGACAACTGAGACTGAATTCCGAGGTATTCTTGAAATTCATGGGAAAGGTACTCCCCACCATGATCTGAACGCAGTGTCTTGATACTTTTACCATGATGCTTCTCCACATCTGCCCGAAACTCTTTGAACTTGCCAAAACATTCGGACTTGTGACGCATTAGGTAAATGTACCCGTACCATGAGTAGTCATCCGTGAACGTCACGAAATACTCAAACCCACCTCGTGCCTGGACCGTCATTGGTCCACACAAGTCAGAATGAATCAACAGTAATACTTTCTTAGCTCTATAACCTTTTGCTTTAAAAGGTCTCTTGGTCATCTTACCTTCCAAGCAAGATTCGCAGGTTGCATAAATATCAATCTCTAATGAACCTAAAGGTCCATCATTGACCAACCTCTGAATCTTACTAAGGTTTATATGACCTAGCCTGAGATGCCAAAGATAGGTTTTATTTATTTCAGAAGGTTTCTTCCTCTTTTTAATGTTAGATAAAGAGCTATCTGTTTCTATGTGTTGCGCAACAAGGGAATTAGAGTTAGCCACAAATAAATTGTCAGCCAATGAACCAGAACAAATAAGTTTCCCATTTCTTCTAATAAATACAAATGCATCAGAAAAAACAAACATATAATTGTTCTTTAAGAGTTTAGAAACCAAAATAAGGCTCTTACTAAACCTTAGCACATAAAGACAATTAACTAACTTTAATATACAATTTTTGAAATTTAAATTGACAACTCCCACTGCTTCTACTGACACTCTTGTAGTGTCGCCCATGTAGATGTCCAGTTCGCCCTCTTTAAGCTTCCGGGTTACTTGGAACCCCTGCAAAGAATTACAAACATGATCAGTGACCCCTGAATCTACGTACCAAGTATCTGTGGGAATCACCGCTAAACATGTCTCAGTAATTAGGGCAAAAACTATAGTACCTTTAAGCTTTGGACACTCCACTTTCCAGTGTCCCATTTTACTGCACTTGAAGCACTTGCCTTTGGGCTTGCTGCTCTTCGCGATCTCGGGCTTTGCAGCAAGTTTCATGGCATTCTTCTTCTTCTTATTCTTATTGCCTTTAGGCACAGAAGAAGAACTTGAAGCCTTTGCTGCGACCAAAGCTTGCTTCTTCTCATGGATGATGCCTTCGGCCGCCACCAAATCAGTTAAGAGCTCAGGTAGAGTATAGACTCTTTGGTTCATGTTGTAATTGACCCAAAATTGCTCAAAACAAGAGGGTAGACTCTAGAGAATAATATCTATCTGACTTTCTGGGTCGATTTCTCCTCCTAACACCTCTATCTCATTGATGTGACTGATTATGTGTAGCACATGATCTCTCACAGATCCGCCTTCAGCCATCTTTGAGTTCATTAACTTCCTCATGGCTGCTTGCCTAGCAGTCCTGCCTTGATGTATGAACATCTCTCTCAGGTGATCCATCATGTTGAAGGTAGGGACCATGGGATGAAGCTGATGTTGCAGCACATTTGAAACAGAGGCCAAAATATAGCACCGCGCCATCTCATCTACTTTTCTCCACCGGGCATAAGCATCCCTATCCTCTTGAGGAGAGTTCTCATCAGACACATCTGGACATACTTCGGTGAGCACAAACTTATACTGCTCAGCCGTCAGGACAATGTCCAAGTTACGACTCCAGTCGACATAATTGGTTCCAGTTAATTTATTGTCTTTCAAAATAGCAGCTAAGGGTTGAATGCCATATCGATAAAACTGTAAAATTAACAAACAGACAATGTTTCAGTTATTAACCTAGAATTTCAAAAAACATGAAATTCTATTAATTATTGACTTCCCTCAAAACAATAATTATAATCCACCAACATCTCATCCACCAGGATTCTCGCAAGCCACGTAGTGTGGACGTTTACGCTAACCCACATTCATTTGAGAAGAACCAAGTTCATTGACTACACTATCTGACCAAATGATCTATTGATCAATGTAGCTAATAGTCGGCACTTTCAACAATACAAATAAGCAGCGTAACCTCTTGGGAGGAATACTGCAGATCGTACACTAAGTGTATGCCATTACGTGACTCTTGAGTTTGTTACCTCAGGATAGTGCGCCTCAGATGGAGAGGGTGTCGCATTTCTCCTAGTTAAACTTACTCTAGTCATCTTACTCAGAAATTCATAATCTAGCGATCTCGGGACTGGACTCATCCGAATGGAGGAAGGCCCTAATGCCAACGCGCAAGCCCACCCACATCACATATGAACTCGTAATGGTGGCCATGGGAATATTAAACCAACCCGCTCCCACTTAGATTCCAAATTGGGGGTTTTTCCGGTTTTAACATGCAATTAACTAACCCTAAGTTATATGAAACCATAAAACCAACATGCTTTAAAATCACGCATCTAAAATACAACATAAAAATTAAAACAATAAATACAGGAAATAAATACAAAAAACAAATTTTCTGACTATTAAGGTTTTAATTGCTTCCATCTTCTGTCTTGATCTAGTGTCCCTTCACGTCACTCGATGGAGAGAGTCTTGAACTTCAAAAAACAAAAACTGGAGGAAAAAATGGGCAAAAAACACAGCCGCCTACTGCTGTCGCTGTTGGTGAATGTGCCATAATGAGGACTATTTATGTAAATATACTTTGAGGTATTTATATAAATAAGACATTTGTCGCTTGATTGATTGTTTATCAAATGAGTTAATTTGATGATAGTAATATCCTTGTGCATATTTAAATTCATGAAATCGATCCGCCAAAAGAAACACTCCATGGACTAATTAGATCATGAGTGATTCTTTTGAGTATTACTGGTACTAGGATCTTTAGACCAGAAATCACTACATGGTCTTAGGTGAATTGTAGTGTGCTTTGACATACGCCTAACGGGGCCGTAACAGGTTGCCAAGTACGGGTATGATTGGGTACACTATGATTCATGATAAGATATGTAGGTGAAGTGATGGGACTACAAATCTCTCTTAAGTGAGAGATGATATCTTGGCCACTTGATAGTGAACTGAAAAGTGCATGGCCATGCCCAAGGAATGATAAAGATATCATTTATTTGATGGATTCAGTGTCACTAAGAGATCAAGTAAACGTTTAGCTACATAAGTATGATGGTTCCATGCCTTATGCTAAACGGGATATCGATGTAAAGGATCGTACGTAGTTTGCTTGGAAAGGTTGTGTTGAATCTCCATTCGACCCTCCATTCTGAATTGGGTAGTCATTATGTCTTGCTAGAGACCACTAATGACTTATGGATTAATCAATGAGATTGAGTTATCCGTTGCCAATTTGGAATGGGCCTACCGGATCGCACACAAGAAAGTTCGATGATGCAGAATAAGTATTCTTGCCTACAATAAGTATAATTGTTATACTTAAATAAATAAGATTTAATTAAATGGTTTAATTAAATATTATTGAGAAGTTCAGTGGTATTAATTAATAGTTAATTAATTACCTAGGAACAATTGGGATGTGCTGATAAATCAAGGGACTTAATTGTAATTGAAGTTCTTGACCCATCAGCCTGATCCATGGGTCATGGGTTGATTCATGGGCTTGGTGTATAACCCAAATCATTAAGTTATTATTTAAGGCTGATTTGGAATTAGTAAATATTATTTAAATACTGATTTGGAATCAGTTAAATAATATTTGGTAATAATGCTGATTTGGAATATGACTAAAATCAGTTTAGTTATAATTGGATAATTACAATACTGATTTTGGAAATTAATTCTCTACAAATATCCTAGGGATATAATTGTAGGAGGAGGATTTTGAATTATTCTCATCAGACAAAAATACACAGGATTTCCCAAATTCTCTGGGTAGGCAAGATTAGCTAGCACCAACCTGCGAAGGCTTTCGTGCGTAAGAGTAGAGAATCCTTCGAGGAAGGATTTTGGAGACAACAAAACGCCATCTTCTCAGAGGAGCCAGGCGACGTGCGCAACCGATTACGCTTCAAGGGTAAGACTCGATCCTCATAGTTTAGGATTCTGCCTTTTAATTAGATTAAATGCCTAATCAAAATCTAGCAGCCGCTGCTGGCACAGCTTCCTGCTGCGCCGCGCAGCAGCGGCGCTGCTGCCGGCGGTAGTCACCGTCGCCGCCCCCTGCCGCCACACCCTCTTTTGCTTTTTCCCACGCTATTTGGTCTTCTTGCAATTCGTTCTGGGTTTTCCTGGGTTTCTACAAATTAACGATAACCCAAAACCCATGAATTCAAGTTGCCCACCATAGCGCCTTCGATTACAAAAAATTAATTCTCCTACTACAAGGCTTTCTAGGAAAATTAAATAATCGAAATTACATAGAAAAAATCCTACTACAGATTTGATCTAATCCTACACGGCTTCCAGCACGTGGTTAATTTGATTTTGAATCATATGAAACCTGTGAACCCTGCTTGCAAGGCAAAATGACAGAGAGTCCTTTCAACAAGAAAGGTGAAAGAACAAGTGAGCTATTGGCCCTAATACCTATGGATGTATGTGGACCAATAAGCACACAAGCCAGAGGTGGCTTTGAATACTTCGTGACTTTTACTGATGACTTTAGTAGATATGGGTATGTCTACTTAATGAGGTATAAAAGTGAAACTTTTGAAAAGTTTAATGAGTTTAAAAACGAAGTAGAGAATCAGTTAGATAAAAGGATAAAGGCTATTCACTCCGATCGGGGAGGTGAATACCTTAGTGATGAGTTCGATGGCTATCTAAAATAGTGTGGAATTGTTTCACAGCTGACTCCACCGGGAACACCTCAATGGAATGGTGTATCCGAAAGGAGAAATCGGACCTTATTAGATATGGTTCGATCAATGATGGGCCTAGCGACTCTCCCTACATCCTTTTGGGGTTATGCTCTCATTTCTGCTGCCTACTTATTGAAACGTATTCTATCTAAGGTAGTAGATAAGACTCCATATGAGATATGGATGGGTTGGAAGCCCTATATGTCCTATCTACGAGTTTGGGGTTGTCAAGCTCATGTAAAGCTTTTACAAAGTAATAAGCTTGAACCCAAAACTGACAAATGCCTATTTGTGGGATATCCTAAGGAAACCAAAGGATATCAATTCTATAACCCAACTGAGAACAAAGTGTTCGTTGCTCGAGGAGCTACTTTCTTAGAGAAAGAATTTCTGTACAAGAAAGACAGTGGGAGTAGAATAGAACTCGGAGAAGTTCAAGAACCACAAGAGAATGTAGAACGATCTACAGAAACTCAGATGGATGTTGACATGGAAACTCATGAAGATGAGCAACCTGAGTCAACAACACAAGAACCTAGAAGGTCTAGTAGATCTCGTCATAAACCCGAGAGATACAGATTTCTCGTGACTGACGATCAAGATTTGATCTTGGTGGACTCTGATGAACCCACGACCTACAGACAGGTTTTAGAAAGTCCAAATTCAGATAAATGGCTGCAAGCCATGGAATCTGAAATGCAATCCATAAGGGACAATAAAGTGTGGACTTTGATTGACCCTCCTGTTCAGGCAAAGGTTGTCGATTGCAAGTGAATTTTCAAGTTAAAACTTGGCGGGATCTTCAAGGTACGACTAGTGACTAAAGGTTTCAGACAGACTCATGGTATAGAATATGATGAAACCTTCTCCCCTGTTGTGATGCTCAACTCCATTAGGACAATGCTTGCCATAGCAGCATATTTTGACTATGAGGTATGGCAGATGGATGTTAAGACGGCTTTCCTGAATAGAAACCTACTCAAGGATGTTTATATGAAACAACCCAAGGGATACATCGATCAAAAGCATCCTAATCGAGTATGCAAGCTTCAGAGGTTCATCTATGGACTAAAGCAAGCATCTCGAAGTTGGAATCTTCATTTTGAAGAGGAAGTAAAAGGTTACGAATTCATCAAGAACGAAGATGAGCCTTGTGTTTACAAGAAAGTTAGTGGGAGAAAGATTGTTTTCCTTGTCCTATATGTGGATGACATCCTGCTCATAGGAAATGACATTCCTTTGATGAAAGACATCAAACAATGGTTGGGGAGTGTATTTTCTATGAAAGACTTAGGAGAAGCTGAAACGATACTAGGTATCAAGATCTATAGAAATAGGTCTAAAAGGCTTCTGGGACTAAGTCAAGAAGGGTACATAGACAAGATATTGAAAAGATTCAATATGTCTAACTCCAAAAATGGTAACGTACCATTTAGACATGGCCTTCTCTTAAAGAAGAACCATGGTCCTTCAACAAGAGAGGAGAGGGATACAATGAGTAGAGTCCCATATGCTTCGACAATAGGATCTATTATCATGTATGCCATGTTATGTACCCGTCCGGATGTTGCACATGCACTTAGCATGACTAGTAGATACCAACAAGATCCAGGGATGGATCATTGGACTGCAGTCAAAGCAATCCTGAAGTACTTACGAAGAACTAAAGGATTAATGCTAGTGTATGGAGGACAAGAAAAGCTCATTGTACAAGGTTACACTGATGCTGCTTTCCAAACAAATCAAGATGACATGAAATCACAATCAAGCTACGTGTTTAGTCTGAATGACGGTGCAATAAGTTGGAAAAGCTCAAAGTAAGATACAACAGCCGATTCTACAATAGAGTTTGAGTACATTGTTGTATCAGATGCTGCAAAGAAAGCTGTTTGGCTGAGAAAGTTCGTGATACTGAGTATCCAAGATCCGATAGAACTTTTCTGTGACAATAACGGGGCCATCGCACAAGCTAAGGAGCCTCGGTCACACCAGAAAACCAAACACATACTCAGAAGGTTTCACCTCATCCGAGAGATCATTGATCAAGGAGATGTGAAAGTATGCAAAATAGGGTTAGACGACAATATAGAAGTTCCTCTCACAAAAGCTCTACCACAGTCAAAGTTTGATAGACATGTAATAGAGCTTGGTCTTAAACAGTTTAGGACATAGCCTTTCATCGGGCAAGTGGAGATTGTTGATGAATGTGCCCTAGTGAGGGCTATTTATGTAAATATACTTTGAGGGTATTTATGTAAATAAGACATTTGTCGCTTGATTGATTATTTATCTAATGAGTTAATTTCATGATAGTAATATCCTTGTGCATATTTAAATTCATAAAATCGATTCGCCAAAAGAAACACTCCATAGACTAATTAGATCATGAGTGATTCTTTTGACTAGTAGTGGTACTAGGATCCTTAGACCAGAAATCACTACATGGTCTTAGGTGAATTGTAGTGTGCTTTGACATACGCCTAACGGGGCCGTAACAGGTTCCCAAGTACGGGTATGACTGGGTACACTATGATTCATGCTAAGATATGTAGGTGAAGTGATGAGACTACAAATCTCTCTTAAGTGAGAGATGATATCTTGGCCACTTGATAGTGAACTGAAAAGTGCATGGCCATGCTCAAGGAATGATAAGGATATCATTTGCTTGATGGATACAGTGTCACTAAGAGATCAAGTAAACGTTTAGCTACATAAGAATGATGGTTCCATGGCTTATGCTAAACGGGATATCGATGTAGAGGATCGTACGCAGTTTGTTCGGAAAGGTTGTGTTGAATCTCCATTCGACCCACCATTCTGAATTGGGTAGTCATTATGTCTTGCTAGAGACCACTAATGACTTATGGATTAATCAATGAGATTGAGTTATCCGTTGCCAATTTGGAATGGGCCTACCGGATCGCACATAAGAAAATTTGATGATACAGATTAAGTATTCTTGCCAACAATAAGTATAATTGTTATACTTAAATAAATAATATTTAATTAAATGGTTTAAATAAATATTATTGAGAAGTTCTGTGGTATTAATTAATAGTTAATTAATTACCTGAGAACATTTGGGATGGGCTGATAAATCAAGGGACTTAATTGCAATTGAAGTTCTTGACCCATCAGCCTGATCCATGGGTCATGGGTTGATCCATGGGCTTGGTGTATAACCCAAATCATTAAGGTATTATTTAAGGCTGATTTGGAATTAGTAAATATTATTTAAATACTGATTTAGAATCAGTTAAATAATATTTGGTAATAATGCTGATTTGGAATATGACTAAAATCAGTTTAGTTATAATTGGATAATTACAATACTGATTTTGGAAATTAATTCTCTACAAATATCCTAGGGATATAATTGTAGGAGGATGATTTTGAATTATTCTCATAAGACAAAAATACACAGGATTTCCCAAATTCTCCGGGTAGGCACGATTGGCTAGCACCAACCTGCGAAGGCTTTCGTGCGTAAGAGTAGAGAATCCTTCGAGGAAGGATTTTGGAGACAACAAAACGCCATCTTCTCAGAGGAGCCAGGCGACGTGCGCAACCGATTACGCTTCAAGGGTAAGACCCGATCCTCATAGTTTAGGATTCCGCCGTTTAATTAGATTAAATGCCTAAACAAAATCTAACAGCAGCGGCTGGCGCAGCCTCCTGCTGCCCCGTGCAGCAGCGGCGCTGCTGCTGGCGGTAGTCACCGTCGCCACCCCCTGCCGCCACACCCTCTTTTGATTTTTCCCACGCTATTTGGTCTTCTTGCAATTCGTTCTGGGTTTTTCTGGGTTTCTACAAATTAACGATAACCCAAAACCCACGAATTCAAGTTGCCCACTATAGCGCCTTCGATTACAAAAAATTAATTTTCTTACTACAAGGCTTTCTAGGAAAATTAAATAATCAAAATTACATAGAAAAAATCCTACTACAGATTTGATCTAATCCTACACGGCTTCCAGCACGTGGTTATACTATTACAAACATTCATAATAAAATCAAATCCGGACATGTCCCGGAGTTTAATTAAAACCTATACAAACGAACCATAATAGTCGAGATTTCTTAACCACCTGCAAATAAAACCATGTAATAAATTGAACAAGCACAAAACCCAAAACCTCGCTCTGATACCAATTGAAAGATTATCTGCCCGGGCCTAGCCAGAAACTCACTTTCGTGCTATACATTCCAGAATTGGAATCTCTGGCCAGGCCTAGACGCTAGCACAATGCTATTCTAACCTATTTGAAATAACATTGCACAGGATCTTGGTTCGCACTTATTCAATTTACCACGCAACAAAATTTCTAATTAAAAGCGAAATCTTAGAAAAATACCTTTGAAGCGTGCACTCAAGTGATTCTCTTGTATGCCTCAAGACTTTGATTTACATTGTGTGGGCAACGATCTAGAAACTAATTGATCAGCTAATCACCACAATCCACCAGCCAGAAAATTCCAGCACCGTTGTACCTGGCACGTATTATAAATGCACCGCCTGGAGAGAGAGAAAGCTACACACGCAGCTGGCCTGACGGGCCAAAAATTTGGCCAAAAAGAGAAGAAAACCAGCCACAAATCTGATTTAAAAATCCGACTTTGAGAGAGAGAATTTTCTCTCTCTAGATTCTTGAATTATGAATCTATTGAATTGTGTGTCTTGAATAGCTAATCCCTTGTCTGTATATAGAGTTACAAGAGAGACCCCAAGTTGGTTTAGGATTGGCCTTCCTACTGGGTTACTGTTTTCTTTCAATCCTGTTCCTGGACTGATACACATCCAACTGATACAGGGATTCACTTATCCCAAACCAGTTCCTGGTATGATTCACAACCAACTGACACAGGGATTCACTTATCCCAAACCAGTTCCTGGTATGATTCACAACCAACTGACACAATGATTAATTAATTACTTAATTAATTAAATCTACCTTTGTCAACAACCCAATACATAATTAATCGTACCACTAACGGATTAATTATGGCACTACCATCCTACACCAGAATTGCTTTCGAAATAACTTAATTAAATTATATTCATAATCTCTCCACATCAAAGATATAGTGTTCGTTAATATATTAATTTAACGATAAATTAAGTAATTAACCTCTTTAATTATAAAACTAGTATCACTCGACCTTTTTACTATACCAGACATAAGTCCACCGGCTGGGTTTAGTATAATAAACTTTACGAGCTCATATCGGGAGCACCATCACCCCAGACTCACCGGTACATGGTTTCCTTTCGACAAGCAGCAGCACACTAAGCAACTAAACACGCGCACCCAACCTTCCGAGACTATTGGCCACAATTGACCTCACCCATTAGCAGATCAAAGTACACTATGTCTAATCCTCATGCCCGCTCGAGTCTAGGGATTAAGAGATAGAATACCAAGAATGATTTGTCTATTAAATCAGTACAAGACAAATCATTCTTAATGGTCAAGTTCAATACGCCCCGGGCATATCTATATGATTTAATTAGTTTAGACAAACCAATTATCTGAATCACATAATAACCTAAACCGACGGTTTATCCAAAGCTGTCTCGGTTACGAACCTCATTTATATATTATGTCTTTCAACCAATGATGAGATCTACTGTGTCACACAAGACACCTCATCATCTACTTACATAATATAAATGGGCATATCATGCACAACAAGATATAACCAAAACATAAATCTATATATTACTGGGAAAAAGTACAATACAAGCATAGCTTATGTATTCAACTCCAACAAAATCAGCCGCCCAAATTGTAAGAAAAATCGACAGCCTTGAGTTTTAAAATCTGATTCTAGAGAGATGAATTATTTCTCTCCCTATTATTTTCTCTCTCTCAGTTTTCTTGTCTAGAAAACTAATGAATTGTGAGTTATGTAATCCCTCGTCTATACATAGAGTTACAAGAGATACCCCATGTTGGTTTACGATTGGTCTTCTTAATGGGTTTAGGTGATTAATTAGTTTCTAAATCCAATTAGGTAACTAATCTAATAGGATAAATCAAATCCAATTAGATTTCCTAATCTCTAGGATTTCATAATTCTAATTGAAACTTAAGACTTAATTAATTAATTAAATAATTACACTTTGTTAATTACTTAATTAACCCTTAGGAATAATTAATTAATTAATTCTACTTATTCAATTAACTCACTACAAAATTAATCGTACCACTAACGAATTAATTTTGGCACTACCATCCTACACTAGAATTGCTTCCGGAACAACTAAATTAATTTATTCTTAATCTCCCCACATCAAAGGTTTAGTGCTCGATAATTTATTAATTTACTGATAAATTAATTAATTAACTTCTTTAATTTTGAGATTAGTACCACTCGAACTTTTTACTATACCGGACATAAGTCCACTGTCCGAGTTTAGTATAATAAACATTACGAGCTCATCTCGGGAGCACCATCACCCCGGATGCACCGATACATGGTTTCCATTCGACAAGCAGCCGCACACCAAGTAACTAAACACGTGCACCCAGCCCACCGAGACTATTGGCCACAATCGACCTCACCCATTGGCATATCAAAGTACACTATGTCTAATCCTCATGCCCACTCAAGTCTAGGGATTAAGAGATAGAATACTTAGAACAAGTTGTCTATTAAATCAGTACAATACAAATCATTCTAAATGGTTAAGTTCAATACGCCCAGGGCATATCTATATGATTCAATTAGTTTAGACAAACTAATTTTCTGAATCACATAATAACCTAAACCGACAGCTTGTCCAAAACTGTCTCAGTTATGAACTTCATTTATATATTATGTCTTTTAACCAATGATGAGATCTACTTCGTCACACAAGACTCCTCATCATCTAACTACATAATATAAATGGATAAATATATGCACAACTATTTTAACCAAAACATTAAATCGATATATTAACTGGGAAAAAGTTTAATACAAGCATAGCTTTAGTATTCAAACCTAACAATCTCCCACTAATACTTAAGCTGTGTTTTAAGTACATAACTACATTCAATCTTATATACTCTACAATATATCTAGAAAAACTATCATGGCTCTCCTAAGTATCTGATCCCCATGCCCTCCACGTGAGCCACAGAGACTTTTGAAGTCAATGTCTTCGTGAACAGATCTACAAGGTTATCTTTTGATGCTATCTTAGCCACGACCACGTCTTCCCTCTTGACGATATCTCGTATTAGGTGGTACTTGCGCTGTATATATTTACTCACCTTGTGGGCTCGTGGTTCCTTTGAGTTTGCTACTGCACCATTGTTATCACGGTACACTGTGATAGACTTCTGCAAACCAGGAGTCACGTCTAAGTCCAATAGGAATTTCTTGAGCTATACTGTTTCTTTCGCTGCCTCTGATGCGGCAACCTATTCAGCCTCTATGGTAGAGTCAGCTACGCATTTCTGCTTGACACTCCGCCAAACTATGGCTCCACCTCCCAAAGTAAACATATACCCTGAGGTAGACTTGTTCTTGTCCCTGTTGCCTTGGAAATTTGAATCTGTGTAACCTTGGGGTACCAGCTCAGGCACCTGATAAACCAACACTTGGTCTCTCGTTCTATGCAAATACTTGATAATGCATTTTACTTTCTCTCAATGAGCTTTCCCAGCGTTACTCTGATATCTACTTACAATGCCAATGGCATAATAGATAACAGGCTTCGTACACAACATGGGATACATGAGACTTCCTACTGCCAAAGCATAAAGAACTGTTTTCATGGCCTCTATCTCCTCAACAGTCTTGGGAGACTGTTCTTTAGATAGACGCACTCCGTGTCTGAAATGTATAAAACCTTTCTTGGAGTTCTGCATATTAAAACAGGCCAGAATCGTATCTATGTATGAAGCTTGAAGAGCGTTAACGAACGTTTCCTACGATCTTGAATTATCTTGATCCCGAGGATATGTCCCACTTCCCCTAAGTCCTTCATATCAAATTGTTTGGACAACCATGCCTTTACATCTGATAACACTTTTTTGTTGTTGTCAATCAATAGAATGTCATCTACATAAAGCACAAGAAATACCACAGCATTTCCATCATGTTTGCGGTACACACATTACTCATCCGGGAACTGAGTAAATCCGTAAGATTGGAATATTTCATCAAACCGGATGTTCCAAGATCTGTATGTCTGCTTATGTCCATAAATAGACCTCTTAAGCCTGCAAACCTTATGCTCTTGGCTAGGGCTGGCAATTGCTGACACGACACGATAACCCGACACGAAAAAAAGCGGGTTAGGGTTGAGATTTTTGACACGTATAATAAATGGGTCGAGTTTGGGTCGACACGTTTAAATAGCGGGTTGGGTTTGGGTCGACACGATGGGTTGGCGGGTTGACACGTTAACCCGTTAAGAAAATATTTTTTAAAAAATTAAATTTTATAACCTTAATAATTAAGGAAACTTCCAAATTCTCAAATCAAAAATTCAACACGACTTCCTATGGTGGTATTTTGTTATTTAAATTTTCTAATTGTAATTATCTTTGCATTTTTTTATGTTGGTTGGATTAAATTGGATTTTGGTTGTATTAGGAAGAATTTAAATTGATGAAATTTAGGTTGATGTCATGTATAAGAATGTTATGGTTAAATTTAAATTGATGGATTTGAATTTGATAGATTCAAATTTTAGATGGTGTTATTATAAATAAATATGTATTGTTTTAGTCTCATTGACAAATTCAGTCCCTTTTTTCTGTGGTGAAAATTTGGACCGAAAAATTACCTATCAACAATTAAATGGGTTACGCGGGTTAGGTTCGAGTCGACACGATTATAAACAGGTCGGGTTAGGGTTGGAGTTTTCGACACGATTAATTAAATGGGTTAGGTTTGGGTTGGGGGTTTCTCGACACGCCAACACGCCAACCCGAACACAACATGAATTGCCAGCACTACTCTTGGCCTTTCTCAACAAATCCCTCTGGTTGCTGCATGAAGATGGTTTCCTCAAGACTTCCGTTAAGGAAAGCTGTCTTGACTCATAATCTAAATGTGCAGCTATGGCCAAGAGAATCCAGATTGACTTAAGAATGGCTACCGAGGAGAAGGTTTCCTCATAATCGTTTCCCTCTTTCTGAGTATACCCCTTCGCCACAAGCCTAGCTTTAAAGGTTTTAACCTTTCTGTCAAGTCATCCCTTGCGTTTGTACAACCACTTACATCCAATGGGTTTGAACCCATCAGGCAGGTCCACAAGCCCCCAGACTTGATTGTGGTCTATCGATCCCATCTTGGATATCATTGCTTTTTGCCAACATTCTACATCTTTATCTTGGAGAGCCTTATTGTAGTTAACTGGGTCAGACTCAGGCATGCCTAGGACTAGGTCTGAGGCCTCTCCCATGTTAGTTTTGAATACAGAAAAGCTATAGCTTGTATCAAAAACTAATATCCACAGTTGACATATCATTTTGTTTCGGTATAAATTTGTTCCTTTATATAATAGAACTAGATAACGGGGTGTGAAAAGACATAGTAGATACCGTTATTGGTTAAAGTATTGATATATTAAAAGTATGCTCGTAACCGAGGTAGTCTGAACATACTATCGGTATAAGTTATCGTGTGGTTTAGAAATTAGTTTATCTAAACTAGTTTAAATCACATGGATATGCCGGGGGCAGATTGAGCACGATCAGTTTGGATAGAATTGACTTGTACTGATCGGCGTAGTCAATTCGATCCTAGTATTCAATCTCTCAATCCCGAGATTGGGACGGGCGTGAGAGTTCGATATCGTATGCTTTGATTTTCCAAAGAGTGTGGCCAATTGAGGCCTATACCTCGGTAGGTTGGGTATGTGGTGTTTAGCTTCTTACGTGCCGTTGCTAGTCGGAGGAATCCACGTACCAGTTCGCCGGGTTGATGGTGCTCCCAAGATAAGCTCGTAAGGTCTATTATACTAAACCCAGCCGGTGGACTTTATGTCCGGTATAATAAAAGGCCGAGTGGTACTAATCTCGGATACCAAGAAGTTGGTGAATTTGTTTGTCAGTAAATTGATAATCCGACGAGTGCTAGATTTTTAATGGGGGGAGATAGAAGAAAATATAGTGGTGCAATGTAAAGTCATTTTCGAGCGGTAGTTCCATAATTAGTCCGATAGTGGTACGACTAATTATGCATTTGACTATTCGACAAGGTGAATTAATTAATCCTAAAGGTTTAATTAATATTTAATCGACAAGGTGAATTAAGAAATTAATTCTATTTGAATTAATTAATTCCAAGGGTTTGATTAAATTAAATTAACGAAGTGGGTTAACAAATTATTCGAATGGGTCGATTGGAGTTGATTAGTCGGGAAAGACTAAGCGGTCAACAAAAGTCAAATTAAAAGGCCCAACTCGAGAGCCCATTAGGTCTCCATTAGAGCTCCTATAAATAGAAAGCTTAAGGCCAAAGAAACTTAAGAAAATCATGTAAGACATTTATGTCTTCCTTAGAGTGAGAAAGTTCTAGAGAGAAACTCTCTTCCTTTTTGACTTTTCTCTAAAAAATGAACTTGGATTCTCACTTCTCGATTTAGATTAAGCTTGAAAGATTAAACTTTTAGATAGCCCATTGATTTTTAGAGTTGTCCACTGCTGAAATTACTGTTCACTGGGGTACTGTTCACGCACGGTTCATGCCAGAATTAATGTTCACGCCGGAATTAATGTTCAAGCTGGATTACTGTTCACACCAGACACTGTTCACGGACACTGTTCACTCCGAGGTGCTTGATCCAGCTGGGTTTGTGTTGATCTCTTCCTTGGGTTGGTGATCCATAATCCCGGTTGTCCAGATCGTGACCGGAGTTGAAGTGGGTTCGATTTTATTGGCGAGAAAAGTAGTGGGCAGCAGTTTTTTGGGTTAAAGGTTTGATCTTTTGGGCAAATTTGATCTAATTGAGGGATTTTCTTGGCGGGTTTCTCGTGGGATTTAGTAGTAGACTTCGATGGATTATTGCCCACGCAATATTTGAAGTTTTCTCGGAGTAATCTTTTGGATTTCTTGTGGAATTCGCATAAAGATTAGATTTTTCTTATTGCGTTGGACTTCGCTACAAAGGTATAATCTTTAATCCTTCCACTTTTAATTAAAGATGAAATCTTTGTGCATTAGATGTCGTTTTAATAAATTAAATAAGTATAAGCCAAGATCCATTCGTGGGTAAATGAATTTGAGCCTGAGCTTAGTCGAAAGCTTCCGATTCTGGAATACATTGCACGAAAGCGAGGTTTTCGATTTAGCCCGGGCTTGTTCTATTTTCCTTCAAATTGGTATCAGAGTGTAGGTTTTGATCTTATACTTGTTTGATTTATTACACGGCTTTATTTTGGCATTATTGTTTTTGTCGAAATGCTTAAACAGGTGGTTATTAGTTTCCTGGCTATTATGGTAGAAATTTATTTTTCATTCATAAACCCCGTGACATGTCCGGGCTCGTATTGTTTTTGAATGGAAATGTCTGTAATAGTAATAACCACGAGCTGGAAGCCGTGTAGGATTAGAAAAATCTTGTAGTAGGATTTGATCTAATCATGTCGTCTTTAAATTCCTAGAAAAACGCCTTTGTATATAGGAATTTATGTATTATGACGAAGACGTTATTTTGGGTAACTTATATTCGTGGGTTTTGGTTTCTCATAATTTTGGGTGATTCCTAATTACGTAGTAAACCGAGAAAACCCGGGCGAATCGAGAGGAATCCAAATAACGAGTGGGAGCGACATGACGGGACGCGTCACCGAGGCGTCAAGGAATCAACGATAGAGAAGGTCATAATAGTCGAGAAATTTTATTTCTTTTAATTTCCCGTATTTATGTCTTTTCGTTGATTGTGTGTTTTTCGTTTTATTTTGCATGAACAAAAACCAAACAAAAATATTTTTAAAAGGTAATGTGCAATTAACTAAGGTAGATTATTCGCATATTAAAACTCCAACGGTTTTATGGGTGCGAATATCCATAGTTAAGATATTGCATGTTAAAATGTAAAAATCCTCAAGCTTAAAAATCTAAGTGGGAGCGGGTTGGTAAATATCCCCATGGCCTCCATTACGGGTTCAGTGGTGATGTGGTTAAACTTGCATGTTGGCTTAGACCTTCCTCCCTATCGGATGAGTTTTCAACCATAGATATCACCGGAATGAATTTCTAAAGGGATGACTATAGTGAGTTTAATTGGAGAAAATTGCGACACCCTCACCATCCGAGGCGCATTAGTATCCTAAGTAACAAACTTAGAAGTCACACAATGACATACACTTACTGTACCATTTTTAGTATCCCTCCCATCGAGGTTACGCTATCATCGTGTACGGCTAAAATTATCAACTATTAATTTCATTGATCATAAGATCGTTGGTCAGATAATGAAATTAATGAACTTCGATTCTTCTCGAACGAATGTGGGTTGGTGTAGACGTTCACCCATTATGACCTGCGTTAATCCCGGTGTGAGAGATGTCGGTAGAAGATTATATTAATTTTTGAGAATTTTTAATATTTTCAAAAAAGTATACTGAAACTTAACTATTTATTTTTCAGTTGTAGTTGATATGTCGTTCAACCCCTAGCTATCATTTTGAACCAAAACAAACTCACGGGTCCAAACTATATTGACTGGAAACGTAACCTGGACATTGTCCTTACCGCTGAGGGTTACAGGTACGTGCTCATTGAGGAGTGCCCCCCTAAGCCCAGCGATGATGCCACCCCTGAGCAGCGAGAGCCGTATACGAGGTGGCAGAAGGCTGATGAGATGATCCGGTGCTACATCTTGGCTTCTATGTCGAGTGTACTACAGCACCAGCATCAGTTGTTTACCTCAGCCTACGATATAATGCTCAACCTCAGGGGGTTGTTTGGACATCAAGGTAGGGCAGCCAAGAAGTCAGCTATGAGGAAACTCATGAATGCTAGGATGGCTGATGGTACTTCAGTGAGGGATCACGTGCTAGACATGATAAGCTGTATCAATGAGATTGAGGTATTGGGAGGTGACATTGATGGGGAGACCTAGGTCGATATCATCCTCTAGAGCTTGCCTCCCAGTTTTGAGCAGTTTTTGTTGAACTACAATATGGGAAATCTCTCATATTCACTTCTCGAGCTCATGACTGCATTGGTGTCTGCTGAGGGCCTATTCGCAGAGAAGAAGCAAGCCTTGGCTACTGTTGGTCCCTCAGGTTCCTCTGCTGGGCCCAAAGCCAGGAAGCAAAAGAGGAAGAGAGGCCAGAAGCCAGGAGCTGATTATGGACCCAAGGCTGGCATCACCAAGAAGCACAAGCCGAAAGGCAAATGTTTCAGGTGTGGCAAAGCAGGACATTGGAAGAAGGACTGCCCAAAGCCTCGAGGGGTTCAAAGTGACCCGGCTGCTTAGAGAGGGAGAGTTGCAGGTCTACCTTGGGGATACTACCAGAGTTTTTGTTGCTACAGTGGGAGTTGTTTATCTTTATTTTCAGACTCTACTTTACATTTGAGAGATTGTCTTTATGTACCCAGTTTTCGCAAGAACTTACTTTCAGTTTCTAAACTTGTTTTGGATGGTTATAAGTGTGCTTTTTCTGATGGATCTATTTTTATTAGAAAAGGCCAGAAACTTATATTTTTCGGTACATTGGTTGACAATTTATTTTTAATTAAGATATACTCCCCAGTAATGCAAAACACAGAAACTAGTAACTCATCACCGAATCATAATAAGAGAAAAGAATCTTCCCCTTTGAATCAGACTTATCTTTGGCACCTGAGACTCGGTCACATCAACCTTAGTAGGATTTAAAGGTTGGTCAATAGTGGGTCTTTGGACTTACTGGATATTGACAACTATTTGACCTGTAAGTCCTGCTTAGAGGGTAAAATGACCAAGAGGCCTTTCAAGGCAAATGGGGTATAGAGCCAATGAGGTTTTAGAGTTGATTCATTCTAACGTGTGTGGGTCAGATCAGGCTAGAGGTGGTTATGAGTATTTTGTGACTTTCACGGATGATTACTCTAGATATGGATACATATACCTAATGCGTCACAAGTCTAAATGGTTTGGCAAGTTCAGAGAGTTCAAGGCTAAGGTGGAGAACCATCTGGGTAAGAGTATCAAGGCCTTGCGATCTGATCATGGTCGCGAATACCTCTCTAGTGAATTTAGGTCCTATTTGTCAGAGGAGGGTATTCATGTTGGAGTAGAATACATAAGCTATGTTTGTATTGTACAGTTTCCCAGTTTAATATATCGATTTGTGTTTCAATTATATTTTGTTGTGTAGTTTTATGTCCATTTATATTATGTAAGTAGATGATGAGGTGTCTGGTGCGACACAGTAGATCTCATCATTGGTTGAAAGACATAATATATAAATGAGGTTCGTAACCGAGAAGGTTTTGGACAAACTGTCGGTCTAGGTTATTATGTGATTCAGATAATTAGTTTGTCTAAACTAATTGAATCATATATAGATATGCCCGGGGCATATTGAACTTGACTCTTAGGAATGATTTGTCTTGTACTGATTTAAATATACAAATCGATCCTTGTATTCTATCTCTAAATCCCTAGACTCGAGTGGGCATGAGGATTAAACATAGTGTACTTTGATCTGCCAATGGGTGTGGTCAAATGTGGCCAATAGTCTCGGTGGGTTGGGTGCGCGTGTTTAGTTACTTGGTATGCTGCTGCTTGTCGAAAGGAAACCATATACCGGTGCGTCCGGGGTGATGCTGCTCCCGAGATGAGCTCGAAATGTTTATTATACTAAACCCGGCCGGTGGACTTATGTACGGTATAGTAAAAAGGTCGAGTGGTACTAGTCTCGGAATTAAAGAAGTTAATTAATTAATTTATCAGTAAATTAATTTTAATTAACGAGCACTATATCTTTGATGTGGGGAGATTAATGAATATAATTTAATTAAGTTGTTCCGGAAGCAATTCTGGTGTAGGATGGTAGTGCCAAAATTAATCCGTTAGTGGTACGATTAATTTTGTAATGGGTTAATTGAATAGGTAAATTTAATTAATTAATTGGTTAATTATTCCTAAGGGTTAATTAAGTAATTAACAAAGTGGAATTATTTAATTAATTCGTAAGGGTTAATTAAGTAATTAACAAAGTGGAATTATTTAATTAATTAATTAAGTCTTAAGTTTCAATTGGAATTAGGAAATCCTAGAGATTAGGAATCCAATAGGATTTGGTTATCCTATCAGATTGGTTGCCTAATTGGATTTGGAAACTAATTCATTACCTAAACCCATTAGGAAGACCAATCCTAAACCAACTTGGAGTCTCTCTTGTAACTCTATAAATAGACAAGGGATCAGTCATTTAGAAAAAACAATTCAACAATTAATCCACAGGATTTCTAGAGAGAGAAAACGTTTCTCTCCAGGTCAAATTTTCAAGAAGTTTTGGCGGCTGGTTTTTCTTCCTAGTGGCTGAATTTTTAAGCCCTTGGTGTATACCAGCTGCAAGAAACTTTCTCTCTCTCTCTTCGGGCAGTGCGTTTGCAGTACGTGCTAGGTGCGAAGCAGCTGGATTTTACTAACAGGTGGATTGTGGTGAGTAGCTGATCAATTGACTTCTAGTTCGTTGCCCACACAACGTGAAGTCATAGTCTTGAGGCATACAAGAGAATCACCAGGTGCACGCTTCAAAGGTACTTTTCTAAGATTCCGCTTTAATAGAAATTTTTGTTGCGTGGTAAATCGAGCAAGTGCAAACCCAGATCTTATCAAAATCTTTCAATTGGTATCAGAGCCTGGTTTAGGTGGTTCTGTGCTTGTTCGATTTATTACATGGTTTTATTTGCAGGTGGTTTAGAATCCCGACTATTATGGTTTCGTTTGTATGGGTTTTAATTAAACTCCGGGACTTGTCCGGATTTAATTTTATTATGAATGTTTGTAATAGTATAACCACGTGCTGGAAGCCGTGTAGGATTAGATCAAATCTGTAGTAGGATTTTTTCTATGTAATTTTGATTATTTAATTTTCCTAGAATGCCTTGTAGTAGGAAAATTGTTTTTATGTAATCGAAGCCGTTATGGTGCGCGACTTGGATTCGTGGGTTTTGGGTTATCATGAATTTGAAGAAACCCAGGAAAACCCAGAACGAATTGCAAGAAGACCAAATAGCGTGGGAAAAAGTGAAGGAGGGGTTGGCGGCAGGAGACGACGCCGGCAGCAAAATCGCCGGTCGGTAGGCAAACGGCAGCAGCACTGTGCAGCAGCTGCTGTGCGTCCAGCAGCTGCTGCACAGTGCTGCTACAGTTGCGCAGAAGGCCCGGCGCTCTGGGCCGCGCGCGCTGGGCCTCGCGTTGGCCGCGTGCACTGGGCCTTGCGCGCTAGCCGCGGGCGGGCAGCGCGGCCTTCGGGCCGTACTGCGGCCCGGGCGGCCCGTTCGGGCCGTTTGAGCTGTCTTTGGCCCATTTTTCCTTCAATTTTTGTTTTTTGAAGTTCAAGACTCTCTCCATAGAGTGACGTGACGGGACACAAGATCAAGGCAAATGATGGAAGCAATTAAAACCATAATAGTCGGGAAATTTATTTTTCGTATTTATTTCCCGTATTTATCGTTTTAATTTTTTATGTTTTATTTTTATGCAGTATATTAGATGCATGATTTAAAGCATGACTGGTTTTATGGTTGCACATAACTTAGGTTAGTTAATTGCATGTTAAAATCGGAAAAACCCTCAACTTGGAAATCTAAGTGGGAGCGGGTTGTGTTATATCCCCATGGTCACCATTACGGGTTCATATGCGATGTGGGTGGGTTTGCGTGTTGGCATTAGGGCCTTCCTCCATTCGGATGAGTCCAGCCCCGAGATCGCTAGGCTATGAACTTCTGAGTAAGATGACTAGAGCGAGTTTAACTAGGAGAAATGCGACACCCTCCCCATCTGAGGCGCACTATCCTGAGGTAACAAACTCAAAAGTCACGTAATGGCACACACTTAGTGTACGATCTACAGTATTCCTCCCGCGAGGTTACGCTGCTTACTTGTACGGCTGAAAGCACCGACTATTAGCTACATTGATCAAAAGATCGTTGGTCAGATAGTGTAGTTAATGAACTTGGTTCTTCTCAAACGAATGTGGGTTAGCGTAAACGTCCACACTGCGTGGCTTGCGAGAATCCCGGTGGATGAGATGTTGGTGGATTAATATTATTGTTTTTAGGAAAATCAATAATTAATTGGATTTTCATGTTTTCAAAAATTCTAGCATATATAACTGAAACATTGTTTGTTTACTTTCCAGTTTAAATCGATATGGCATTCAATCCTTTAGCTGCTATTTTGAAAAACAACAATTTAACTGGAACTAATAATATCGATGGAAGTCGTAACTTGGACATTGTCCTTAGGGCTGAGAGCGCTCCTGTGAGAGATCGTGCCATTGACATGATTAGTAACATCAACAAGGTTGAGGTAGTGGGAGGCAAAATCGTTGGTGAAACCAAAGCCGATATTGTCCTCCGGAGCTTGCCTCAAAGCTGTGAGTGGATTCGGTTGAACTACAACATAAGTAAGATGTTGTGGAGTTCATCCGAGCTCTTGGCAGAGTTGATGGCGGCTAAAAGTCTTCTTCAAGAGAAGAAGCGAGCTTTAGTCGCATTCGAAGCTTTAGAATCTTCTTCTGAGCTTAAGGCTGGAAAGAAGAAGAGAAAGTTGGAGGGAGTAGCTAAAAAGGCACAAATTGCGCCTAAGCCAGATATTGCAAAGAAGAAGTCGAAAGACAAGTGCTTCAAGTGCAATAAGACGGGACATTGGAAAGCGGATTGTCCAAAGCTTATAAGTACGATAAATTATGCCTTAATTACTGAGACATGTTTAACAGCGATTCCCACAGATACTTGGTGTGTGAATTCAGGTGCCACTGACCATGTTTGTAATTCCTTGCAAGGGTTCCAAGTAACTCGGAAGCTTAAAGAAGGCGAATTGGATATCTACTTGGGCGACACTACAAGAGTGTCAGTAGAAGCAGTGGGAGTAGTTAAGTTGAATTTCGAAAATTCTTGCTTAGAGTTTGTTAATTGTCTTTATGTACTGAGTTTTAGAAAGAACTTGATTTCGGTTTCTAAACTCTTGAAGACGGGTATAAGTTTATTTTTTTTCTGATGACTGTGTTGTTATTAGAAGAAATGAAAAACTTATTTGTTCTGGTTCATTGGCGGACAATTTGTTTGTGGTTAACTCTAACTCCCCTGTTACGCAAAACATAGAAATAGATAGCTCAGGATCCAACGTTAATAAGAGGAAGGAACCTTCTGAAATGAATCAAACCTATCTTTGGCATCTCAGGCTAGGTCATATAAACCTTAGTAGGATTCAGAGGTTGGTCAATGATGGACCTTTGGGTTCATTAGATATTGACAGTTATGCAACCTGCGAATCTTGCTTGGAGGGTAAGATGACCAAGAGACCTTTTAAGGCAAAAGGTCATAGAGCTAAAGAAGTATTAGAGTTGATTCATTCTGACTTGTGTGGACCTATGACGGTCCAGGCACGAGGGGGATATGAGTATTTCGTGACGTTCACGGATAACTACTCTAGGTACGGATACATTTACCTAATGCGCCATAAGTCTGAATGTTTTGGCAAGTTCAAAGAGTTTCGTGCAGATGTGAAGAAGCATCATGGTAAGAGTATCAAGACACTGCGTTCAGATCGTGGTGGGGAGTACCTGTCCCATGAATTTCGAGGTTACATCACTGAGGTAGGAATTCAGTCCCAGCTGTCTGCACCTGGCACGCCATAGCAGAATGGTGTAGCAGAAAGGAGGAACCAAACTCTTATGTCCATGATGAGCTATAGTGATTTGCCAAGTTCGTTATGGGGATATGCCTTGTAAACGGCAATGTATATTCTTAATCTTGTACCATCTAAAACCGTGCCTTCAACCCCAGTAGAGTTGTGGAACGGGCGAAAGCCTAGTCTAAGACATCTCAGAATTTGGGGATGCCCAACACATGTGCTTAAGGCAGATACGGCAAAGTTAGATGCAAGAACAGAATTAATGTTGTTTGTAGGATATCCTAGGGGAATGAAAGGTGGTCTATTCTATAGCCCTAAAGATCAGAAGGTGGTGGTAAGTACCAACGCTAGATTTTTAGAAGATGACTATGTCTTAGACCACAAGCCCAAGAGTAAGATAGTACTAGAAAAGCTTAGAAGACAAACTACTAATCCTGATGCACTAGCACAAGTAGATACACCACACACTGCACATGAGATCACAGATGATGCGCCTACATAGGCGGTGCCTCGTTGTAGTGGGAGGGTTGTGAGACAGCCAGACAGGTTCATTGGCGTGGGAGAGTCTTTAGACCTAGTCCCAGGTGTGCCTGAACCTGACCCACTTAACTACAAATGAGGCACTTCGAGATAAAGATGCAGAATCTTGGCGTAAGGCAATGATATCCGAGATGGGGTTAATGGACCACAATCAAGTCTGGGAGCTTGTGGACCTGCCTGATGGGTTTAAGCCCATTGGATGCAAGTGGTTCTATAAACGTAAGAGAGGACCTGACGGGAAGGTGGAAACCTTTAAAGCTAGGCTGGTGGTGAATGGGTATACTCAGAAAGAGGGAATCGATTATGAGGAAACCTTCTCCCCGGTAGCCATGCTTAAGTCGATCCGGATTCTCTTGGCCATAGCTGCTCATATGGATTATGAGATTTGGCAGATGGATGTCAATACAGCTTTCCTAAACGGAAGTCTTGAGAAAACCATCTTTATGCAGCAACCAGAGGGATTCATTGAAAAAGGCCAAGAGCATAAGGTTTGCAGGCTTAAGAGGTCTATCTATGGACTCAAGCAGGCATCCAGATCTTGAAACATCCGGTTTGATGAAGTAATCCAGTCCTTTGGATTTACTCAGTGTCCGGATGAGCAATGTGTATATCGCAGACGTGATGGAAACTTAGTGGTGTTTCTTGTGCTTTACGTAGATGACATTCTATTGATTGGCAACAACAAGAAAGTGTTATCAGACGTAAAGGCATGACTGTCTAAGCAATTTGATATGAAGGACTTAGGGGAAGCGGGACATATCCTTGGGATCAAGATTATTCGAGATCGTAGGAAACGTTCGTTAACGCTCTCCCAAGCTTCGTACAAAGACACGATTCTGGCCCGTTTTAACATGCAGAACTCCAAGAAAGGTTTTTTACCTTTCAGGCACGGAGTGTTTCTATCTAAGGAGCAGTCTCCTAAGACTGTTCAGGAGATAAAGACCATGAGGACAGTTCCATATGCTTTGGCAGTAGGAAGTCTCATGTATGCCATGTTGTGTACGAAACCTGATATCTGTTATGCCGTTGGCATGGTGAGTAGATATCAGAGTAACCCCAGAAAAGCTCATTGGGAGGCAGTAAAATGCATTCTCAAGTAGTTGCGCAGAACGAGGGACCAAGTTCTGGTCTATCAAGCGTCTGAGCTGGTACCCCGAGGTTACACAGATTCAGATTTCCAAAGCAACAGGGACAAGAGCAAGTCTACCTCAGGGTATGTGTTTACTCTGGGAGGTGGAGCCATAGTTTGGCGGAGTGTCAAGCAGAAATGTGTGGGGGACTCTACCATAGAGGCTGAGTACGTTGTCGCATCAGAGGCAGCGAAAGAAGCAGATGGCTCAAGTACTTCCTAGTGGACTTAGATATGATTCCTGGTTTGCCGAAGTCTATCACGGTTTATTGTGATAATAACGGTGCAGTTGCAAACTCGAAGGGACCACGAGCCCACAAGGCGAGTAAACATATACAGCGCAAGTACCACCTGATACAAGACATCGTGAAGAGGGAAGACGTGGTCGTGGCTAAGATAGTGTCAGAGGATAACCTTGCAGATCCGTTCACGAAAACATTGACCTCTAAAGTCTTTGAGGCTCACGTGGAGGGCATGGGGATCAGATATCTAGGAGAGCCATGATATTTTTTCTATATAGATAGCAGCATATTGTACAGGATTATATGTAGTTGTATACTTAAAGCACAACTTAAGTATTAGTGGGAGATTGTTGGAGTAGAATACATAAGCTATGCTTGTGTTGTACAGTTTCCTAGTTTAATATATCGATTTGTGTTTCAATTATATTTTGTTGTGCAGTTTTATGTCCATTTATATTATGTAAGTAGATGATGAGGTGTCTGGTGCGACACAGTAGATCTCATCATTGGTTGAAAGACATAATATATAAATGAGGTTCGTAACCGAGACGGTTTTGGACAAACTATCGGTCTAGGTTATTATGTGATTCAAATAATTAGTTTGTCTAAACTAATTGAATCATATAGATATGCCCGGGGCATATTGAACTTGACTCTTAGGAATGATTTATCTTGTACTGATTTAAATAGACAAATCGATCCTTGTATTCTATCTTTAAATCCCTAAACTCGAGTGGGCATGAGGATTAGACATAGTGTACTTTGATCTGCCAATGGGTGAGGTCAAATGTGGCCAATAGTCTCGGTGGGTTGGGTGCGCGTGTTTAGTTACTTGGTGTGCTGCTGCTTGTCGAAAGGAAACCATGTACCGGTGCGTCCGGGGTGATGGTGCTCCCGAGATGAGCTCGAAATGTTTATTATACTAAACCCGGCCAGTGGACTTATGTCCGGTATAGTAAAAAGGTCGAGTGGTACTAGTCTCGGAATTAAAGAAGTTAATTAATTAATTTATCAGTAAATTAATTTTAATTAACGCGCACTATATCTTTGATGTGGGGAGATTAATGAATATAATTTAATTAAGTTTTTCCGGAAGCAATTCTGGTGTAGGATGGTAGTGCCAAAATTAATCCGTTAGTGGTACGATTAATTTTTTAATGGGTTAATTGAATAGGTAGATTTAATTAATTAATTGGTTAATTATTCCTAAGGATTAATTCAGTAATTAACAAAGTGGAGTTATTTAATTAATTCCTAAGGGTTAATTAAGTAATTAACAAAGTGGAATTATTTAATTAATTAAGTCTTAAGTTTTAATTGGAATTAGGAAATCCTCGAGATTAGGAATCCAGTAGGATTTGGTTATCCTATCAGATAGGTTGCCTGATTGGATTTGGAAACTAATTCATTACCTAAACCCATTGGGAAGACCAATCCTAAACCAACTTGGAGTCTCTCTTGTAACTCTATAAATAGACAAGGGATCAGTCATTTAGAAAAAACAATTCAACAATTAATCCACAGGATTTCCAGAGAGAGAAAATTCTAGAGAGAGAAAACGTTTCTCTCTCCAGGTCGAATTTTCAAGAAGTTTTGGCAGCTGGTTTTTCTTCCTAGTGGCTGAATTTTTAAGCCCATGGTGTATACTTGCTGCAAGTAACTTTCTCTCTCTCTCCGGGCAGTGCGTTTGCAGTACGTTCTAGGTGCGGAGGAGCTGGATTTTTCTAGCAAGTGGATTGTGGTGAGTAGCTGATCAATTGACTTCTAGTTCGTTGCCCACACAACGTGATGTCATAGTCTTGAGGCATACAAGAGAATCACCAGGTGCACGCTTCAAAGGTACTTTTCTAAGATTCCGCTTTAATAAAAAATTTTGTTGGGTGGTAAATCGAGCAAGTGCAAACCCATATCCTACCAAAATCTTTCAATTCAGACCCAGTTGTCTGCACCTGGCACACCCCAGTAGAATAGTGTAGCAGAGAGGAGGAACAGGACTTTTATGGATATGGTTAGATCGATGATGAGTTACAGTGAGTTGCCTATCTCGTTTTGGGGTTATGCCTTGGAGACAGCATGTTTTATCCTCAACCTTGTGCCATCTAAGTTTGTGCCTTCAACCCCATCAGAGTTGTGGAATGGGCAAAAGCCTAGTCTGAGACATCTCAGAATATGGGGTTGTCTAGCACATGTGCTCGAGGCAGATGCAGGCAAGTTAGAGGCAAGAACCAAGGCTATGCTGTTTATAGGCTACCCCAAAGGAACGAGAGGTGGTCTATTTTATAGTCATCAGGATCAGAAGGTGGCGACCAGCACCAATGCCAGATTTTTTAAGGAGGACTATATTTTAGATCACAAGTCAAGCAACAAGGTAGTATTGGAAGAGCTTAGAAGTCTGTCCATTATTCCAGATGCACAAGTACAGGAAGACACACCACAAGAGACTGCACACACTATCACAGATGATGCTCTTGCACAGGCTACGCCTCGTCGTAGTGGGAGGGTTGTTAAACAGCCTGAGAGGTACATGGGTTTGGGTGAGTCTTCGGACTTTATCCCTGGCACTCATGAACCAGACCCAGTTAACTACAATGAGGCTCTCCAGGATAAAGATGCAGATTATTAGCAGAGAGCGATGATTGCTGAGATGGGTTCTATGGACTCAAATCAAGTCTGGGAGCTGGTAGACCTTCCTGATGGGTTTAGGCCTATTGGGTACAAATGGGTTTACAAGTAAAAGAGAGGATCTGACGGGAGGGTTGAGACCTTCAAGGCTAGGCTTGTGGTGAAGGGGTATACTCAGAAAGAGGGTATCGATTATAAGGAGACCTTTTCCCCGGTAGCTATGCTTAAGTCAATCCGGATTCTCTTGGCCATAGCTGTTCATATGGACTATGAGATTTGGCAAATGGACGTCAAGACAGCTTTCCTTGATGGAAGTCTTGAAGAGACCATCTTTATGCAGCAACCAGAGGGCTTCATTGTTAAGGGCCAAAAGCACAAGGTATGCAGGCTTAGGAGGTCCATTTATGGACTCAAGCAAGCATCCAGATCTTGGAACATCCATTTTGATGAGGTTATCCAGTCCTATGGATTCACTCAGTGTCCGAATGAGCAGTGTGTTTATCGCAGCCGTGATAGTGATACGGTGGTGTTCCTCATTCTTTACGTAGATGACATCCTTTTTATTGGCAACAGTGAGAAGGTGTTGTCAGACGTAAAGGCATGATTGTCCAGGCAATTCGATATGAAGGACTTGGGAGGGGGTGGACATATCCTTGGGATTAAGATTATTCGAGATCGTAGGAGACATTCTCTGACTCTCTCTCAGGCATCCTACATAGACACAATTCTGGCCCATTTTAAAATACAGAACTCCAAGAAGGGTTCACTACCTTTCAGGCATGGGGTGCATTTGTCTAAGATGCAGTGTCCTAAGACTACTGAGGAGATAGATGTCACGAAGGCGGTACCCTATGCTTCTGCAGTGGGTAGCCTCATGTATGCTATGTTGTGTACGTGGTCTGATATTTGCTTTGCCATTGGCGTGGTTAGCAGATATCCTGGGAAGGCTCACTGGGAAGCAGTAAAATGCATTCTTAAGTATTTGCGCAGGACGAGAGATTATGTCCTAGTTTATAGAGCGCTGGAGCTTGTACCATTGGGTTACACAGATTCGGACTTTCAAGGTGATTTGGACAAGAGTAAGTCTACCTTTGGGTTTTTGTTTACTCTAGGAGGTGGAGCCAAAGTATGGAGGAGTGTCAAGCAGAAATACGTGCCGGACTCCACCATGGAGGCTGAGTACGTTGCCGCTTCAGAGGCAGCAAAAGAGGCTTTATGGCTCCGGAGCTTCCTGATGGACTTAGATGTGGTTCCTGAGTTGCCTGGGTCTATCACAGTCTACTGTGATAACAATGGTGCAGTTGCAAACTCGAGGGAACCACGAGCCCATAAGGCGAGTAAACACATAGAGCGCAAGTACCACCTGATACGAGAGATCGTAAAGAGGGGAGACATGATCATAGCCAAGATAGCATCAGATAAAAACCTTGCAGATCCTTTCACCAAGCCATTGACCCCAAAGGTCTTTGAGAGACATGTGGAGGGCATGGGAGTCAGATTCTTGAGGGAGCCATGTGAGTGAGCTTAAAGGCGTTCTGGAGATTTCACTATGACAGCAGTGTAATAGCAGGTTGGATAGTTTTTGTACTTCTTAGCATAGCTTTGAGTATTAGTGGGAGATTGTTAGTTTTGAATACAGAAAAGCTATAGCTTGTATCAAAAACTAATATCCACAGTTGACATATCATTTTGTTTGGGTATAAATTTGTTCCTTTATATCATAGAACTAGATAATGGGGTGTGGAAAGACACAGTAAATACGGTTATTGGTTAAAGTATTGATATATTAAAAGTATGCTCGTAACTGAGGTAGTCTGAACATACTATCGGTATAGGTTATCGTGTGGTTTGGAAATTAGTTTATCTAAACTAGTTTAAATCACATGGATATGCCCGGGGCATATTGAGCATGACAAGTTTGGATAGAATTGACTTATACTGATCGGCGTATTCAATTCGATCCTAGTATTCAATCTCTCAATCCCGAGATTGGGACGGGCGTGACAGTTGGATATCGTATGCTTTGATTTGCCAAAGAGTGCGGTCAATTGAGGCCTATACCTCGGTAGGTTGGGTATGTGGTGTTTAGCTTCTTACGTGCCATTGCTAGTCGAAGGAATCCACGTACCGGTTCGCCGGGTTGATGGTGCTCCCGAGATAAACTCGTAAGGTCTATTATACTAAACCCGGCCGGTGGACTTTAAGTCCGGTATAATAAAAGGTCAAGTGGTACTAATCTCGGATACCAAGAAGTTGGTGAATTAGTTTGTCAGTAAATTGATAAACCGACGAGCGCTAGATTTTTAATGTGGGGAGATAGAAGAAAATATAATGGTGCGATGTAAAGTCATTTTCGAGCTATAGTTCCATAATTAGTCCGATAGTGGTACGACTAATTATACATTTGACTAATCGACAAGGTAAATTAATTAATCCTAAAGGTTTAATTAATATTTAATCGACAAGGTGAATTAAGAAATTAATTCTATTTGAATTAATTAATTCCAAGGGTTTGATTAAATTAAATTAACGAAGTGGGTTAAGAAATTAATTCGAATGGGTCGATTGGAGTTGATTAGTTGGGAAAGACTAAGCGGTCAACGAAAGTCAAATTAAAAGGCCCAACTCGAGAGCCCATTAGGTCTCCATTAGAGCTCCTATAAATAGAAAGCTTAAGGCCAAAGAAACTTAAGAAAATCTTGTAAGACATTTATGTCTTCCTTAGAGTGAGAAAGTTCTAGAGAGAAACTCTCTTCCCTTTTGAGTTTTCTTTCAAAAACGAACTTGGATTCTCACTTCTCGATTTAGATTAAGCTTGAAAGATTAAACTTTTAGATAGCCATCGATTTTTGGAGTTGCCTACTGCTGGAATTACTCTTCACTGGGGGGTACTGTTCACCGGTACTGTTCACGCCGGAATTAATGTTCACGCCTGTTCACAGACACTGTTCACTCCGGGGTGCTTGATCCAGCTGGATTTGTGTTGATCTCTTCCTTAGGTTGGTGATCCACAATCCCGGTTGTCCAGATCGTGACCGGAGTTGAAGTGGGTTCGATTTTATTGGCGAGAAAAGTAGTGGGCAGCAGTTTTTTGAGTTAAAGGTTTGATATTTTGGGCAGATTTGATCTAATTGAGGGATTTTCTTGACGGGTTTATTGTGGGCTTTGGTAGCAGACTTCGATAGATTATTGCCCACGCAATATTTGAAGTTTTCTCGGAGTAATTTTTTTTATTTCTTGTGGAATTCGCATAAAGATTGGATTTTTCTTATTGCGTTGGACTTCGCTACAAAGGTATAATCTTTAATCCTTCCGCTTTTAATTAAAGATGAAATCTTTGTGCGTTAGATGTCGTTTTAATAAATTAAATAAGTATAAGCCAAGATCTATTCGTGGGTAAATGAATTTGAGCCTGAGCTTGGTCGAAAGCTTCCGATTCTGGAATGCATTGCACGAAAGTGAGATTTTCGATTTAGCCCGGGCTTGTTCTGTTTTCCTTCATCCCACACCAATGAACATGTCGGCCTGTCTTACAACCCTCCCACTACGACGAGGCACCACCTGTGCAGGCACATAATCTGTGATATCTTGTGCAGTGAATGGTGTATCTACTTGTACTGGTGCATCAGGATTATCATAATGTTTCCTAAGCTCTTCTAGTAGTATCTTGCTTTTGGGCTTGTGATCTAGAATATAGTCTTCCTCTAAAAATCTGGCGTTAGTGCAAACTACTAAAAGATTATCTGCCCGGGCCTAGCCAGAAACTCACTTTCGTGCTATGCATTCCAGAATCAGAATCTCTGGCCAGACCTAGACGCTAGCACAATCTAACGAACAATTGATCAGCTAATCACCACAATCCACCTGCCGAAAAAATTCTGCAGCTCGTCGCTGCCTGAATTTCAATCGCCGCCACCGCCGGATTTCTCTTACCACCGCCGCCTGCCAGAATTAACCACCAACCGCCGCCTGAGATTATTCTAGAGGGAGAAAAACATTTTCTCTCTCTAGAATTTCTCTCTCTAAGTTTTCTTGCCTTGAAATCTTATGAATTGTGTATTGTGTAATAGCTAATCCCTTATCTATATATAGAGTTACAAGAGAGATCCCAAGTTGGTTTAGGATTGGCCTTCCTACTGGGTTTCCATTTTCTTCAATCCTGTTCCTGGACTGATACACAACCAACTGATACAGGGATTCACTTATCCCCAATCCAGTTCTTGGTATGATTCACAACCAACTGACACAAGGATTAATTAATTACTTAATTAATTAAATCTACCTTTGTCAACAACCCAATACATAATTAATCGTACCACTAACGGATTAATTATGGCACTACTATCCTACACCAGAATTGTTTCTGGAACAACTTAATTAATTTATTCATAATCTCCCCACATCAAAGATATAGTGCTCGTTAATGTATTAATTTATTGATAAATTAATTAATTAACTTCTTTAATTCCGAGACTAGTACCACTCGACTTTTTTACTATACCGGACATAAGTCCACCAACTGGGTTTAGTATAATAAACATAACGAGCTCATCTCGGGAGCACCATCACCCTGGACGCATCGGTATATGGTTTCCTATTGACAAGCAGCAGCACACCAAGCAACTAAACACTCACACCCAACCTACTGAGACTATTAGCCACAATTGACCTCACCCATTGGCAGATCAAAGTACACTATGTCTAATCCTCATGCCCGCTCGAGTCTAGGGATTAAGAGATAGAATACTGAGAATGATTTGTCTATTAAATCAGTACAAGACAAATCATTCTAAATGGTCAAGTTCAATACACCCCGGGGATATCTATATGATTCAATTAGGTTAGACAAACCAATTATCCGAATCACATAATAACCTAAACTGACAGTTTGTCCAAAGCTGTCTCGGTTACGAACCTCATTTATATATTATGTCTTTTAATCAATGATGAGATCTACTGTGTCACACAAGACACCTCATCATCTAAGTACATAATATAAATGGACAAATAATGCACAGCAAGATATAATCAAAACATAAATCGATATATTAACTGGGAAAATATACAATACAAGCATAGCTTATGTATTCAACTCCAACAACTACCACCTTTTGATCTTTAGGACTATAGAACAGACCACCTTTCGTTTCCCTAGGATATCCTACAAACAGCATTACTTTCGTTCTTACATCTAATTTAGCTGTATCTGCCTTAAGCACATGTGTTGGGCAACCCCAAATTCTGAGATGTCTTAAATTGGGCTTACACCCGTTCCACAACTCTACTGGGGTTGAAGGCACGGTTTTAGATGGTACAAGATTAAGGATGTACATTGTTGTTTCTAAGGCATATCCCCATAACGAACTCAGCAAATCACGATAACTAATCATTGACCTAACCATTTCTATGAGAGTTTGGTTCTTTCTTTCTGCTACACCATTCTGCTGTGGTGTGCTCGGTGCAGACAATTGAAACTGAATTCCGACATCACTGAGGTATTCTCAAAATTTGTGGGATAGGTACTCCCCACCACGGTCTTGTCATAGTGTCTTGATACTCTTACCATGATGCTTCTCCACATCTACCCGATATTTTTTGAATTTACTAAAGCATTCGGACTTGTGGCGCATTAGGTAAATGTACCTGTACATTGAGTAATCATCCTTGAACTTCATAAAATAATCAAACCCACCTCGTGCTTGGACCGACATTGGTCCACACAAGTCAGAATGGATCAACTCTAATACTTCTTTGGCTCTATAACCTTTTGCCTTAAAAGGTCTCTTGGTCATTTTACCCTCCACGTAAGATTCACAGGTTGAATAACTGTCAATCTCTAATGAACCCAAACTTCCATCATTGACCAACCTCTGAATCCTACTAAGGTTTATATGACCTAGCCTGAGATGCCAAAGATAGGTTTGGTTCATTTCAGAAGGTTCTTTCCTCTTATTAAGGTTAGATGATGTGCTATTTGTTTCTATGTTTTGCACAACAGGGGAGTTAGATTTAACCACAAACAAAATATCTACTAATGAACCAGAACAAACAAGTTTTCCATCTTTTCTAACAACCACTGTATTATCAAAAAAAATAAACTTGAAACCATTATTTAAGAGTTTAGAAACAGAAATATGGTTCTTTCTAAAACTCGGTACATAAAGACAATTTGGTAAATCTAGTCTATGATTTTCAAAAAAATAAACTAACTACTCCCATTGCTTCTATTGACACTCTTGTAGTGTCGCCCAAGTAGATGTCCAACTCGCCTTCTCTAAGCTTACAGGTTACTTAGAACCTTGCAAAGAATTACAAACATGGTCAGTGGCGCATGAATCCACACACCAAGTATCTGTGGGAATCACCGTTAAACATATCTCAGTAATTAAGGCATAAACTGTCGTACTTTTAAGCTTTGGACAATCTGATTTCCAATGTCCCGTCTGATTGCACTTGAAGCACTTATCTTTTGACTTCTTCTTTGTAATATCTGGCTTTCGCGCAATTCGCGCCTTTTGAGTTATTCCCTCGAGTTTTCTCTTCTTCTTTCCAGCTCAGACTCAGAAGAAGATTCTGAAGCTTTGACTGCGACTAAAGCTCGCTTCTTCTCTTGAAGAAGACTTTTAGCTGCCATCAACTCTGCTAAGAGCTCGGATGAAGTACACAACAATTGATTCATGTTGTAGTTCAACCAAAACTGCTTATAGTTTTGAGGCAAATTCTGGAGGACAATATCGACTTTGGTTTCACCATCGATTTCGCCTCCCACTACCTCAATCTCATTGATGTTACTAATCATGTCAATGACAAGATCTTCCGTAGGAGTGCTCTCAGCCATTAAGATAGTATCCAAATTACGACTCCAATCAACATAGTTATGACTAATTAATTTGTTGTCTTTCAATATTGTAGCTAAAAGATTGAATGCCATATCGAATATTGTAAATTAAATAAACAGACAATGTTTTAGTGTTTAATCCTAGAATTTCAAAAAACATAAGAAATTCTAATAATTACTGATTTCCCTCGAAACAAGCCACGATAATGTGGACGTTTACGCTAACCCACATTCGTTTGAAAAGAACCAAGTTCATTAACTACACTATCTAACCAAAAGATCTATTGATCAATGTAGCTAATAGTCAGTGCTTTCAGCCGTACAAATAAGCAGTGTAACCTCGATGGGAGGAATACTACAAATCGTACACTAAAGTGTGCCATTACGTGACTTCTAAGCTTGTTACCTTAGGATAGTGCGCCTCAGATGGAGAGCGTATCGCATTTCTCCTAGTTAAACTTACTCTAGTCATCTTACTTAGAAATTCATAATCTAGCAATCTCATGGTTGGACTCATCCGAATGGAGGAAGGCCCTAATGCCAATGTGCAAGTCCACCCAAGTCACATATGAACCCGTAATGGTGGCTATGAGAATATTAAACCAACCCGTTCTCACTTAGATTTCTAAATTGGGGGTTTTTTCGGTTTAAACAAGCAATTAACTAATCCAAAATTATGTGCAAACGTAAAACCAGTCATTCTTTAAAACCATGCATCTAAAATACAACACAAAATTAAAGCAAAAAAATTAAAACTATAAATACGGGAAATAAATACGAAAAATAAATACGAAAAATAAATTTCCCGACTATCATGGTTCTAATTGCTTCCATCTTCTGCCTTGATCTTGTGTCCCATCACGTCACTCGATGGATTGAGGGAACTTAAAAAAGATGAACTTGGAGAAAAAATGGGCCAAAAACGCACCAACAGGCCACGCGCGTATCACGCACAAGGCACACCGCGCGTGTGGCCCAGCAGTACGCAGTAACTACTGCACTTGCAGCTGCTGCCGCTTGCCTGTGCTGCGCGGTGCCTGCTGCACCACTGTCGGCCGCTGGCTACCTCGGATCCCTAATTCGTTTCTTCTTCCACGCTATTTGGTCTTCTTGCAATTCGAGTTGGCCAAAAACCCATGAATTCAAGTTTGCCACCATAACACCTTCGATTACAAAAAGTTAATTCTCCTACTACAAGGCTTTCTAGGAAAATTAGAAATCGAATTACATAGAAAAAAATCCTACTAAAAATTTTATCTAATCTTACACGGCTTCCAGCACGTGGTTATACTATTACAAGCATTCATAATAAAACCAAACCCAGACATGTCCCGGGGTTTAATTAAAAACCATACAAACGCAAACATAATAGTCAGGATTTCTAAACCACCTGCAAATAAAACCATGTAATAAATCGAAAAAGCACAAAACCCAAAACCAGGCTATGATACCAATTGAAAGATTATCTGCCGGGGCCCGGTCAAAAACTCACTTTCGTGCTACGCTTTTAAGAATTGGAATCTTTGACCAGGTCAAGACTCTAGCACAATCGCTATTCCAATCCTTGCTTGAAATAACATTGCGCAAGATCTTGGTTTGCACTTATTCGATTTATAATGCAACAATAATTTTCTAATTAAAAGCAGAATCATAGAAAAGTACATCTTGAAGCGTGTTAACTTAGGTGATTGCTTGTGTGACTCAAGACTATGATCGCACGTTGTGTGGGCAATGATCTAGCGAGCAATTGATCAGCAATTAACACAACTGGTTTGTCAGAAAAAATTTAGCAGCTTGTCACCTCCGGAAAAATTCTACCGCCACCACCGGAAACCACTTGTCATCGCCGCCTTGAACACCAACCACTGCCTAGGGACAAGAGCCGGCCGCCCAAAGTTTATTCTAGAGGAAGAAAATTATTTTCTCTCTTTAAACATTCTCTCTCTAGTTTTCTTGTCTTGAAAACTTATGAGTTGTGTGTTATGTAATTGTTAATCCCTTGTCTATATATAGAATTACAAGAGAAACCCCAAGTTGGTTTAGGATTGGCCTTCCTAATGGGTTTAGGTAATTAATTATTTTCCAAATCCAATTAGGTAACTAATCTAATAGGATAATCCAAATCCAATTAGATTTCATAATCTGTAGGATTTCCTAATTCTAATTGAAACTTAAGACTTAATTAATTAATTCAACTTTGTTAATTACTTAATTAACCCTTAAGAATAATTAATTAAATAATTAATTCTACTTATTCAATTAACCCACGACAAAACTAATTGTACCACTAACGGATTAATTTTGGCACTACCATTCTACACCAGAATTGCTTCCGGAACAACTAAATTAATTTATTCTTATTATCCCCACATCAAAGATTTAGTGCTTGTTACTTTATTAATTTACTGATAAATTAATTAATTAACTTCTTTAATTTCGAGACTAGTACCACTCGACCTTTTTACTATATTGGACATAAGTCCACCGGATGGGTTTAGTATAATAAACATTACGAGCTCATCTCGGGAGCACCGTCACCTCGGACGCACCCATATATGGTTTCCTTTCGACAAGCAGCAATACACCAAGCAATAAACACGCGCACCCAACCCACCGAGACTATTGGCTACAATTGACATCACCCATTGGTAGATGAAAGTACACCATGTCTAATCCTCATGCCCACTAAAGTTTAGGGATTAAGAGATAGAATATTAAGAACGATTTGTCAATTAAATCAGTACAAGACAAATCATGCTAAATGGTCAAGTTCAATACACCCTAGGCATATCTATATGATTCAATTAGTTTAGACAAACCAATTATCTAAATCACATAATAACCTAAACCGACAGCTTGTCCAAAACTGTCTCGGTTATGAACCTCATTTATATATTATATCTTTTAACCAATGATGAGATCTACTGTGTCGCACAAGACACCTCATCATCTAACTATATAATATAAATGGACAAATATATGCACAACTAATTTAACCAAAATATTAAATTGATATATTAACTGGGAAAATGTATAATACAAACATAGCTTATGTATTCAATTCTAACACGACCAACATCTCATTCACCGAGATCTCGCAAGCCATGATAGTGTGAACATTTACTCTAACCCACATTCGTTTGAGAAGAACCAAGTTCATGAACTACACTATCTGACCAAATGATCTATTGATCAATATAGCTAATCGTCGGTGCCTTCAGCCATACAAATAAGTAGTGTAACCTCGATGGGAGGAATACTACAAATCGTACACTAAGTGTTTTCCATTTCGTAACTTCTATGCTTGTTACCTCAGGATAGTGCGCCTCAGATGGAGAGGATATCGCATTTCTCCTATTAAACTTACTCTAGTCATCTTACTAAGAAATTCATAATCTAGCGATCTCGTGGTTGGACTCATCCGAATGGAGGAAGGCCTTAGTGCCAACACACAAGTCCATCCACATCACATATGAACTCGTAATGGTGGTTGTGGGGATATTAAACCAACCCTCTCTCACTTAGATTTAAAATTGAGGATTTTTCCTGTTTTAACATGCAATTAACTAATCCTGAATTATATGCAAGCATAAAATCAGCATGCTTTAAAATTATGCATCTAAAATACAGCACAAAAATTAAAACTATAAATACGGGAAATAAATACGAAAAATAAATTTCCTGACTATCATGGTTTTAATTACATCCATCTTTTACTTTGATCTCGTGTCCCGTCATGCCACTCGATGGATTGAGTTTTGAAAAATTGAATTTAAAAAAAAAAAAACTCCGGAGGAAAAATGAGCCAAAACGCATGAAGTGTGCCGCGTGGCGGCTGTGTTGGAGTTGAATACATAAGCTATGCTTGTATTGTACTTTTTCCCTGTAACATATCGATTTATATTTTGTTGTGCATGAAATGTCCATTTATATTATGTAAGTAGATGATGAGGTGTCTTGTGTGACACAGTAGATCTCATCATTGGTTGAAAGACATAATATATAAATGAGGTTCGTAACCGAGACAGCTTTGGACAAACTGTCGGTTTAGGTTATTATGTGATTCGGATAATTGGTTTGTCTAAACTAATTAAATCATATAGATATGCCCGTGTCGTATTGAACTTGACCATTAAGAATGATTTGTTTTGTACTGATTTAATAGACAAATCATTCTTGATATTCTATCTCTTAATCCCTAGACTCGAGCGGGCATGAGGATTAGACATAGTGTACTTTGATCTGCCAATGGGTGAGGTCAATTGAGGCCAATAGTCTTGGTAGGTTGGGTGCGCGTGTTTAGTTGCTTGGTGTGCTGCTACTTGTCGAAAGGAAACCATATACCGGTGCGTCTGGGGTGATGGTGCTCCTGAGATGAGCTTGTAAAGTATATTATACTCAATCCGGCCGGTGGAGTTATGTCTGGTTTAGTAAAAAGGTCGAGTGGTACTAATCTCAGAATTAAGGAGGTTATTTGATTAATTTATCAGTAAATTAATATATTAACGAGCATTACATCTTTGATGTGGGGAGATTATGAAATAAATTAATTAAGTTGTTCCGGAAGCAATTCTGGTGTATGATGGTAGTGTCATAATTAATCCGTTAGTGGTACAATTAATTATGTATTGGGTTGTTGACAAAGGTAGATTTATTTAATTCAGTAATTAATTAATCCTTGTGTTAATTGGTTGTTAATCATACCAGGAACTGGTTTGGGATAAGTGAATCCCTGTGTCAGTTGGTTGTGAATCATACCAGGAACTGGTTTGGGATAAGTGAATCCCTGTATCAGTTGGATGTGTATCAGTCCAGGAACAGGATTTAAGGAAAACAGAAACCCAGTAGGAAGGCCAATCCTAAACCAACTTGGGGTCTCTCTTGTAACTATATATATAGATAAAGGATTAGCTATTCAAGACACACAATTCAATAGATTCATAATTCAAGAATCTAGAGAGAGAAAATCCTAGAGAGAGAAAGTTCTCTCTCTCAAAGTCAGATTTCTTGAGCAATATTGCGGCTGGTTTCCTTCTCTTCTTGGCCGAATTTTTGGCCTGTCAAGCCAGCTGCGTGTGCAGCTTTTTCTCTCTCCGGGCGGTGCGTTTATAGTATGTGCCAGGTGCAGTGGTGCTGGAATTTTCTGGCAGGTGGATTATGGTGATTAGCTGATCAATTGGTGTCTAGATCATTGCCCACACAATGTGAAAACAAAGTCTTGAGGCATACAAGAGAATCACCTGAGTGCACGCTTCAAAGGTATTTTTCTAAGATTCCGCTTTTAATTACAAATTTTGTTGCGTGGTAAATTGAATAAGTGCGAACCCAGATCCTGTGCAATGTTATTTCAAAATGGTTGGAATAGAATTGCGCTAGCGTCTAAGCCTGGCCAAAGATTCCGATTCTGGAATGCATAGAACGAAAGTGAGTTTCTAGCTGGCCCGGGCAGATAATCTTTCAATTGGTATCAGAGCCTGGTTTTGGGGTTTGTGCTTGTTCGATTTATTACATGGTTTTATTTGCAGGTGGTTAAGAAATCCCAACTATTATGGTTACATTTGTATGGGTTTTAATTAAACTCTGGGACATGTCCGTATTTGATTTTATTATGAATTTTTGTAATAGTATAACCACGTGCTGGAAGCCGTGCAGGATTAGATCAAGTCTGTAGTAGGATTTTTTCTATGTAATTTCGATTATTTAATTTTCCTAGAAAGCCTTGTAGTAGGAGAATTAATTTTTTGTAATCGAAGGCGTTATGGTGGGCAACTTGAATTCGTGGGTTTTGGGTTATCGTTATTTCGTAGAAACCCAGGAAAACCTTGAACGAATTGCAAGAAGACCAATTAGCGTGGGAAAAAGCGAAAGAGGGTGTGGTGGCAGGGGGCGGCGCCGGCTACTACCCGCGGGCAGCAGTCGCCGCCGGTAACCGACAGCAGCAGCGCCGCTGCCACACTGCGCAGCAGGCGGTAGCAGCGCGCAGCAACTGCTGCGCGAGGCCCATATGGGCTGCGCTCGCGTGGGCGTGCTGAGCGCGTGTGGCCCGTTCGAGCTGCATTTTTGGCCTATTTTTCCTCTATTTTTTCATTTTTAAAGTTCAAGACTCTCTTCATTGAGTGACATGACGGGACACGAGATCAAGGCAGAAGATGGAAGCAATTAAAACCTTAATAGTCGGGAAATTTATTTTTCATATTTATTTCCCGTATTTATTGTTTTAATTTTCATGCTGTATTTTAGATGCATGATTTTAAAGCATGTTGGTTTTAAGGTTGCATATAACTTAGGGTTAGTTAATTGTATGTTAAAATCAGAAAAACCCTCAATTTGGAAATCTAAGTGGGAGCGGGTTGATTTAATATTCCCATGGCCACCATTACGAGTTCATATGCGATGTGGGTGGGCTTGCGTGTTGGCATTAGGGCCTTCCTCCATTCGGATGAGTCCAGCCCCGAGATCGCTAGATTATGAATTTCTGAGTAAGATGACTAGAGTAAGTTTAACTAGGAGAAATGCGACACCCTCTCCATCTGAGGCGCACTATCCTGAGGTAACAAACTCAGAAGTCACGTAATGGCATACACTTAGTGTACGATTTGTAGTATTCCTCCCAAGAGGTTACGCTGCTTATTTGTACAGCTGAAAGCACCGACTATTAGCTACATTGATCAATAGATCATTTGGTCAGATAGTGTAGTTAATGAACTTGGTTCTTCTCAAACGAATGTGGGTTAGCGTAAACATCCACACTGCGTGGCTTGCGAGAATCCCGGTGGATGAGATGTTGGTGGATTATAATTATTGTTTTGAGGGAAGTCAACAATTAATAGAATTTCACATTTTTCAAAATTCTAGGTTAATAACTAAAACATTGTCTGTTTGTTAAATTTACAGTTTTATCGATATGGCATTCAACCCCTTAGCTGCTATTTTGAAAGACAATAAATTAACTGGAACTAATTATGTCAATTGGAGTCGTAACATGGACATTGTCCTTTTGGCTGAGAGCACTCCTATGAGAGATCATGTCATTGACGTGATTAGTAACATCAATAAGGTTGAGGTAGTGAGAGGCAAAATCATTGGTGAAACCAAAGTCGATATTGTCCTCCGGAGCTTGCCTCAAAGCTATGAGCAGATTCGATTGAACTACAACATAAGTAAGATGTTGAGTACTTCATCAGAGCTCTTGGCAGAGTTGATGGCGGTTAAAAGTCTTCTTCAAGAGAAGAAGCGAGAGCTTTAGTCGCAGTCAAAGCTTTAGAATCTTCTTATGAGCCTAAGGCTAGAAAGAAGAAGAGAAAGCTCGAGGGAGTAGCTAAAAAGGCACAAATTGCGCCTAAGCCAGATATTGCAAAGAAGAAGTGGAAAGACAAGTGCTTCAAGTGCAATAAGACGGGACATTGGAAATTGGATTGTCTAAAGCTTAAACGTACGATCGTTTCTGCTCTAATTACTGAGACATGTTTAGTGGCGATTCCCACAGACACTTGGAATGTGGATTCAAGTGCCACTGACCATGTTTGTAATTCTTTGCAAGGGTTCCAAGTGACCCGGAAGCTTAGAGAGGACGAATTGGATATCCACTTAGGCGACACTACAAGAGTGTCAATAGAAGCAGTGGGAGTAGTGAATTTCGTGAATTCTAGTTTAGAGTTAGTTAAATGTCTTTATGTATCGAGTTTTGGAAAGAACCTTATTTTGGTTTCTCAACTCTTGAAGAACGGTTATAAGTTTGTTTTTTTTATGAGTCTATATTTATTAGAAGAAATGGGAAACTTATTTGTTCTGGTTCATTGGCTGACAATTTATTTTTGGTTAACTCTAATTCCCCTGTTGCGCAAAACATAGAAACAGATAGCTCTTTATCTAACATTAATAAGAGGAAGAAACATTCTGAAATAAACCAAACCTGTCTTTGGCATCTCAGGCTAGGTCATATAAACCTTAGTAGGATTCAGAGGTTGGTCAATGATGGACCTTTAGGTTCATTAGAGATTGACAGTTATGCAATCTACAAATCTTGCTTGGAATGTAAGATGACCAAAAGACATTATAAAGCAAAAGGTTATAGAGCTAAGGAAGTATTAGAGTTGATTCATTTTGACTTGTGTGGACTGATAACGGTCCAGGCACGAGGTGGGTTAGAATATTTTGTGACGTTCATGGATGACCACTCAAGGTAAGGGTACATTTACCTAATGCATCACAAGTCCGAATGTTTTGGTAAGTTCAAAGAGTTTTGGGCAGATGTGGAGAAACTTCATGGTAAGAGTATCAAGACACTGCGTTCAGATCGTGGTGGGGAGTACCTATCCCATGAATTTCGAGAATACCTCAGTGAGGTCAGAATTCAGTCTCAGTTGTCTGCACCTGGAATGGGACTCTCATGGAAATGGTTAGGTCTATGATGAGCTATAGTGATTTTCCAAGTTTGTTCTGGGGATATGCCTTAGAAATGGCGATGTATATTCTTAATCTTGTACCATCTAAAATCGTTCCTTCAACCCTATTAGAGTTGTGGAATAGGTGCAAGCCCAGTCTAAGACATCTCAGAATTTGGGGTTGCCCAGCACGTGTGCTTAAGGCAGATACGGCTAAGTTAGATTCGAGAACTGAATTAATGCTGTTTGTAAGATATCCTAGGCGAATGAAAGGTGGTCTATTTTATAGTCCTAAATATCAGAAGGTGGTGGTTAGTACCAATGCTAGATTTTTGGAAAAGGACTATGTCTTAGACTACAAGCCCAAGAGTAAGATAGTACTAGAATAGCTTAGACGACAAACTACTAATCCTGATGCAGTTGCACAAGTAGATACACCACACACTGCACATGAGATCACAGATGATGCGCCTACATAGGTGGTGCCTCATCGTAGTGGGAGGGTTGTGAGATAGCCAGATAGGTTCATTGGCGTGGGAGAGGCCTCAGACCTAGTCCCAGGCGCGCCTGAACCTGACCCGGTTAACTACAATGAGGCTCTCCGAGATAAAGATGTAGAGTCTTGGTGTAAGGTAATGATATCCGAGATAAGGTCAATAGACCACAATCAAGTCTGGGAGCTTGTGGACCTGCCAGATGGGTTCAAGCCCATTGGATGCAAGTGGGTCTACAAACATAAGAGAGGACCTGACGGAAAGGTGGAAACCTTTAAAGCTAGGCTGGTGGCAAAGGGGTATACTCAGAAAGAGGGAATCGATTAAGAGGAAACCTACTCCTCGGTAGCCATGCTCAAGTCGATCCAGATTCTCTTGGCCATAGCTGCTCATTTAGACTATGGGATTTGGCAGATTGATGTCAAGACAGCTTTCCTAAACGGAAGTCTTAAGGAAACCATCTTTATGAAGCAACCAGAGGGATTCATTGAAAAAGGCCAAGAGCATAAGGTTTGCAGGCTTAAGAGGTCTATTTATGGACGTAAGCAGGCATCCAGATCTTGGAACATCCGATTTGATGAGGTAATCCAGTCCTTCGGATTTACTCAGTGTCCGGATGAGCAATGTGTGTACCGCAAACGTGATAGAAACTCAGTGATGTTTCTTGTGCTTTACGTAGATGACATTCTATTGATTGGCAACAACAAAAAAGAGTTATTAGACGTAAAGGTATGGTAGTCTAAACAGTTTGATATGAAGGACTTAGGGGAAGCGGGACATATCCTTGGGATCAAGATAATTCGAGATCGTAGGAAATGTTTATTAACGCTCTCCCAAGTTTCGTACATAGATACGATTCGGGCCCGTTTTAACATGCAGAACTCCAAGAAAGGTTTTCTATAGTGTATATATCTAAGGAACAGTCCCCTAAGACTGTTGAGGAGATAGAGGCCATGAAGATAGTTCCTTATGCTTCAGCAGTAGGAAGTCTCATGTATGCCATGTTGTGTACGAGGCCTGATATCTGTTATACGATTGGCATGGTAAGCAGATATCAGAGTAACCCCGGGAAAGCTCATTGGAAGGCAATAAAATGTATTCTCAAGTATTTGCGCAGAACGAGGGACCAAGTTCTGGTCTATCAGGCTCCTGAGCTGGTACCCCGAGGTTACACAGATTCAGATTTCCAAGGCGACAGGGACAAGAGCAAGTCTACCTCAGGGTATGTGTTTACTCTGGGAGGTGGAGCCATAGTTTGGCGGAGTGTCAAGCAGAAATACGTGGGGGACTCTACCATGGAGGCTGAGTACGTTGTCGCATCAGAGGCAGCGAAAGAAGCAGTATGGCTCAAGAACTTCCTAGTGGACTTAGATGTGATTCTTGGTTTGCAGAAGTCTATCACGGTTTATTGTGATAACAACGGTGCAGTAGCAAACTCGAAGGAACCACGAGCCCACAAGGCGAGTAAACATATATAGCTCAAGTACCACCAGATACGAGACATCGTAAAGAGGGAAGATGTGGTCGTGGCTAAGATAGCATCAGAAGATAACATTGCCGATCCGTTCACGAAAACATTGACTTCAAAAGTCTTTGAGGCTCACGTGAAGGGCATGGGGAACAGATACTTAGGATAGCCATGACAGTTTTTCTAGATATATAGCAGCAGAGTGTATAGGAGTTGTATGTAGTTGTATACTTAAAGCACAGCTTAAGTATTAGTGAGAGATTATTGGAGTTGAATACATAAGCTATGCTTGTATTGTACCTTTTCCCAGTAATATATCGGTTTATGTTTTTGTTATATCTTGTTATGCATGATATGTCCATTTATATTATGTAAGTAGATGATGAGGTGTCTTGTGTGACACAGTAGATCTCATCATTGGTTGAAAGACATAATATATAAATGAGGTTCGTAACCGAGACAGCTTTGGACAAACTGTCGGTTTAGGTTATTATGTGATTCGGATAATTGGTTTGTCTAAACTAATTAAATCATATAGATATGCCCGGGCCGTATTGAACTTGACCATTAAGAATGATTTGTCTTGTACTAATTTAATAGACAAATCATTCTTGGTATTCTATCTCTTAATCCCTAGACTCGAGCGGGCATGAGGATTAGACATAGTGTACTTTGATCTGCCAATGGGTGAGGTCAATTGTGGCCAATAGTCTTGGTAGGTTGGGTGCGCGTGTTTAGTTGATTGGTGTGCTGCTACTTGTCGAAAGGAAACCATGTACCGGTGTGTCCGGGGTGATGTGCTCCCGAGATGAGCTCGTAAAGTTTATTATACTAAATCCGGCCGGTGAAGTTATGTCCGGTATAGTAAAAATGTCGAGTGGTACTAGTCTCGGAATTAAAGAGGTTAATTAATTAATTTATCAGCAAATTAATATATTAACGAGCACTATATCTTTGATGTGGGGAGATTATGAATATAATTTAATTAAGTTGTTCTGGAAGCAATTATGGTGTAGGATGGTAGTGCCATAATTAATCCGTTAGTGGTACGATTAATTATGTATTGGGTTGTTGACAAAGGTAGATTTAATTAATTAAATAATTAATTAATCCTTGTGTCAGTTAGTTGTGAATCATACCAAGAACTGGTTTGGGATAAGTGAATCCCTGTGTCAGTTGGTTGTGAATCATACTAGGACCTGGTTTGGGATAAGTGAATCCCTGTATCAGTTAGATGTGTATCAGTCCAGGAATAGGATTGAAGGAAAACAGAAACCCAGTAGGAAGGCCAATCCTAAACCAACTTGGGGTCTCTCTTATAACTCTATATATAGACAGGGGATTATCTATTCAAGACACATAATTCAATAGATTCATAATTTAAGAATCTAGAGAGAGAAAATCCTAGAGAGATAAAGTTCTCTCTCAAAGTCGTATTTTTTTCGCAATATTGTGGCTGGATTTCTTCTCTTTTTGGCTGAATTTTTGGCCTGTCAAGCCAGCTGCGTGTGTAGCTTTTTCTCTCTCCAGGCGGTGCGTTTACAGTACGTGCCAGGTGCAGCAGTGTTGGAATTTTCTGGTTTGTGGATTATGGTGATTAGCTGATCAATTGGTTTCTAGATCGTTGCCCACACAACGTGAAAACAAAGTCTTGAGGCATACAAGAGAATCACCTGAGTGCACGCTTCAAAGGTATTTTTCTAAGATTCCGCTTTTAATTAGAAATTTTGTTGCGTGGTAAATTGAATAAATGCGAACCCAGATCCTGTGCAATGTTATTTCAAAAAGGTTGGAATAACATTGTGCTAGCGTCAAGGCCTGGCCACAGATTCTGATTTTGGAATGCATAGCACGAAAGTGAGTTTCTGGCTAGGCCCGGGCAGATAATCTTTCAGGCTGTGCTGCCGGTGCCGACGGCTCCCGCCGGCGAGCTGTCGCAGGCGCCGCTGCCCACCTTCGATTCCTCCTTCACTTTTTCTATGCTATTTCATCTTTTTTTTCAATTCGTTCTGGGTTTTCCTGGGTATCTATGAATTAACAATAACCCAAAACCCACGAATTCAAGTTTCCCACCAGAACGTCTTCGATTACAAAAAAAATTCTCTTACTATAAGGTTTCTAGGAAAATTAAAATTGAAATTACAAAGAAAAATCCCTACTACAGATTTGATCTAGTCCTACACGGCTTCCAGCATGTGGTTATAATATTACAAGCATTCACAGTAAAACCAAACCCAGACATGTCCCGGGATTTAATTAAAAACCATACAAACGCAACCATAATAGCCGGAATATCTAAATCACCTGCAAATAAAACCATGTAATAAATCGAACAAGCACAAAACCCAAAACCAAGCTCTGATACCAATTGAAAGATTATCTGCCCGGGCCTGGTCAAAAATTCACTTTCGTGCTACACAATCCAGAATCGGAATATTTGACCAGGCCTAGGGTCTAGCACAATAACTATTTCAACCCTTGCTTGAAATAGCATTGCGTAGGATCTTGGTATATATATACTTATTTGATTTATCACGCAACAAAATATTTCTAATTAAAGCAGAAACATAAAAAGTACCTCTTGAAACGTGTTACTCAGGTGATCGCTTGTATGACTCAAGCCTTTGATCGCACGTTTTGTGGGCTACGATCTAGCGAGCAATTGATCAGCAATCTACACAAAAAGACTCGCTAGGAAAATTCTGCAGCTTGACACCGCCTGAATTGAACCGCCGCCGCCACTGGAATTTACTTCCCGTCCCCCTGAAAATTATTCAAGAGAGAGAAAAATGTTTTCTCTCTCTAAACTTTCTCTCTAGTTTTCTTGTCTTGAAAACTTATGAATTGTGTACTATGTAATTGCTAAACCCTTGTCTATGTATAGAGTTACAAGAGAGACCCAAAGTTGGTTTATAATTGGTCTTCCAAATAGGTTTAGGTAATTAATTAGTTTCCAAATATAATTACTAACTAATCTAATAGGATAATCCAAATCCAATTAGATTTCCTAATCTATAGGATTTCCTAATTATAATTGAAACTTAAGACTTAATTAATTAATTAAATAATTTCACTTTGTTAATTACTTAATTAACCCTTAGGAATAATTAATTAATTAATTAATTCTACTTATTCAATTAACCCATTGCAAAATTAATCGTACCACTAACGGATTAATTTTGGCACTACCATCCTACACCAAAATTGCTTCCGGAACAACTAAATTAATTTATTCTTAATCTCTGCACATCAAAGATTTAGTGCTCGTTAATTTATTAATTTACTGATAAATTAATTAATTAACTTCTTTAATTATGAGATTAGTACCACTTGATCTTTTTAATACTCCGGACATAAGTCCACCAGTTGGGTTTAGTATAATAAACATAACGAGCTCATCTCGGGAGCACCATCACCCCGGATGCACCGGTACATGGTTTCATTTTGACAAGTAGTAGCACACCAAGTAACTAAACACGCACACCCAACCCACCGAGACTATTGTCCACATTTGACCTCACTCATTGGCAGATCAATGTATGCTATGTCTAATCCTCATGCCCGCTCAAGTCTAGGGATTAAGAGATAGAATACTAACAACGAATTGTCTATTAAATCAGTATATGCCCCAGGCATATCTATATGATTCAATTAGTTTGGAAAAACCAATTATCCAAATCATATAATAACCTTAACCGACAAGTATCCAAAACTATCTCGGTTACGAACCTGATTTATATATTATGCCTTTTAACCAATGATGAGATCTACTGTGTCACACTAGACACCTCATCATCTAATTACATAATATAAATGGACTAAATATGCACAACATACAAACCAAAACATTATATTGATATATTAACTGGGAAAAAGTACAATACAAACATAGTTTATGTATTCAAACCTAACACTCTTTCTGCATAGTTCTGATCTCTTGGTGTAAGGTACCTTTTGTTGGTGTAAAAATGTTTTTCCTTTGTGTAAAATAATATTTTCTGGTTTAAAGTTGTCTTTGTTAAAGTAAAAATTTCGTTATGATTCGTTGGCGTAAAGTGCTAGTAATTTATGTAAAGTGCTGAATGTAGGTGTAAAGTACATTTCGTTGATGTAAACTACTGATTCTTTGGTCAAAATGCTGTTCCTTTATGTAAAATACTCTTTTCTGGTTTAAAGTGGTCTTTGATAGTGTAAAATCATCGTTCTGATTCATTGGTGTAAAGTGCTAAATGTTGGTGTAAACTACTAATTCTTTGTGTAAAGTAATGTTTATTAGAGTAAAACGATGTTCCTATGTGTAAAATTCTCGAACTGATCTCTTGGTGTAAAGTACCGTTGGTTGGTGTAAACTCGTGACTTTACACAAATATAACTTTATTTGGTAATAATACTGATTTGGAATATGACTAAAATCAGTTAAGTTATAATTGGATAATTACAATAATGATTTTGGAAATTAATTCTCTACAAATATCCTAGGGATATAATTGTAGGAGGATAAAGAGGATTTTGAATTATTCTCATCAGACAAAAATACACAGGATTTCCCAAATTCTCAGGGTAGGCAAGATTGGCTAGCACCAACCTGCGAAGGCTTTCGTGCTTGAGAGTAGAGGATCCTTCAAGAAAGGATTTTGGAGACAACAAAACGCCATCTTCTCAGAGGATCCAGGCGACGTGCGCAACCGATTACGCTTCAAGGGTAAGACCCGATCCTTAGTGTTTAGAATTCCACCATTTAATTAGATTAAATGCCTAAACGAAACCCAACAGTGGTATCAAAGCGAGGTTCGTGTTTTATTGTTAATTAAAATTAATTGATTAAAACAAATTGGTTGTTTTGAAAAATTAATTTTATTGATTGCCGATTCTCAAAATTGATTTGCTGGGTCTCGGAAAAAGGTGCCGTCTTCTTTTTCTATTTTGGTCGCTGGCATTGACTGGGAAAATAAAATCAAATTTATTTACAAATTGGGCTTTTGTTATCTTGGTTGTAAAATTCTCGCAGAATACCTTTCCAATTTTGTTGGTTTCAAAATTTTGCTTTTGGGTTTCTGGAAGAAGAGAAAAGGTTTCTATTGGTTTTAATTTCCACGGTCGGGAAATCGGGATTTTGGGAAATTGGGTTTTATGTTCTGGGCCGTTTGAAACTGACGGAAAATTGAAAGCCACCGGAAACTGGGTTTCCTTTGAATTGGTATTGTTTGGTTTTCGTTAATATGGGATGCTGGTTGTTGTTTTGAATTGTTGTTTTGATTGGTTTCGAAATTGATTTCATGGGCTGATGTTGTTTTCGCTGGATTTCAAAACTGGGTTTTTGATTTTGGCTGTTTTTTTTTTTTTGTTGTTTCTCCGCCGGAAAAACGAGTTCTCCGGAAATGGTTTCCGGAAATCATTTTGTTGCGAGGTCTCGGTCGGACGAGAATTAGTAGCGGCGAGTGTCGCTGCTGCAACTTCTTAGTCGGGTTGGCCGGAAGAGATGAATTATTCATCCAGGACGCCGGACGCGATGGTCGGAAAAACCGAGGGATCCGCCGGAGAAGGCGATGAAGGAAGCGGCAGGTGGCAAAAGCCCTAGGGGCTGAAATTACCTAAATGCCCCCAACGCAACCTTTAAACCCCAAACTGCCAATTTTAAAAATGTTTTAAAAATTACAAACCAGCCCCAGCAGTTTTGTTTCTTTTAAACCCTAAGCCCAGAAATTAAGATAAATTGGATAATTGCCCCAAAAAGTTTCAGAAAATTAAAATTTTGGATAATTGCCCAAAAAGTTTCAGAAAATTAAAATTTTAAAATTTTCTGAATTTGATTTAATAAGATTTTAATTATATAGTCTTATTAGATAAAGATAGGATTAATTTAAAATTTTATCCTACAAGTTTAAATTTATCGTAATTAGATAATTAGATAAATTTTAAAATAATTATTTTAATTAGATTAAAATAATTAGAAAAGATAAATAAATAAATAAATAATTAGATTAATTAATTAGTTTAAATTTTGAATTATTATTTATTTATTTTATTTTATTTTGATGCTTGTTTAAATTGTTTAAATTTTATTTGAAGCATCATAATTATGCAAGTATGTTCATGCATCATTTTGGATAAATGTAAAATGAACAGAAGGATTGATTAAAATTGATCATGACACGATCAATTTTAATTATGTAATAGTTACACAATCCTTAAAATTAATCGGCTTAAATTAAAACCGGCTTGTATGAGCATATGCATTTTATGTGTTTCAAAGCATGAATTGGGCTTTTAATTTTAACGTTTTTAAAAGTTGGGGCCTGCGAGCCAATTTTGAATTGGGCCTGCGTGCCTATAAAATGATCATGTAATAGTTAGACCCAAAAGGAGGTTCCAAGAGGAGTCCCTGGTGGAGCCCAGGAGCGGAGGCCCAATATGAAGATTTTAAAAGGCCCTGTAATAGACTAGAGCCCAGTTCATTGCTTTAATTTCATTCTTTTATTTATGCAAATGAATGATAAACGAAAATGCATGTTAAGCCGATCAAACCTAAATCCCAAAAACCCAAGATTTTGCTTCCATACTTGAGGGCCCGCTTGAGTGTCGAACGTCTGATGGACTTAGAGAGCCCAAGGGCCTCAGGTTTTCTTCATGCGGCGGGTTGTGACATAATAGTGCCCAACTTTATCACTACCATTAATGAGTGGAAAAACTGTTTGGGTATTAGATGCTCAAACTTTATCACTACCACTTGTTATGGAAAAACTGTGTGGGTGTCTATTGATGTGATGCCTTGAGGGATGGTTTAACTTGGGAAAATTAATCCTAGCTTGACCCGATAAGTTGACTAGGGATTAATTTTGCAAAGATAGGATGGTGTCAAACATTTGGAATGTTCATCCTATCACCGAAAAGTTGCATGGTATGCAATTGAAAAGTGTTAAATTACATGGAATGTGATTTTTACGTTGCCTACTAGAAGAGCCCGATCCCTACAATACTTGCCAAAGCAAGACTGGGGTTGACTCTTTGTGGATTTTCGGCCCACAATCTATCACCAACACAAAATTGTTAGGGATTTCAATTTTGGCTATTGTGGAAAACATTTTTCAAAAACTCATTCTAATATTTTGCATTTACTCTCTGTAGAAATGGCATCATATAGCACAAATATTATCTTTACTCTAAGAAGTATATTGGATAAAGATAAATTGGTTGGACCAAACTTCTTAGATTGGGAAAGAAACTTGGGAATAGTTATCAAACAAGAAAGGAAGCTACATGTCTTAGAGACCGCTTTACCTGAACCACCACAAAATGCTTCGGCAAATGTTCAGCGAGCCTGGGATAAGCTGAAAAGTGACTCCGATGATGTGACATGCTTGATGCTCGCGTCTATGACAGGCGAGCTTCAAAAGCAGTTCATGAATTTGGAAGCGTTCCGAATTTATGAGTCACTGACGGAAATGTTTCGTGAACAAGCTTCAGGTATCTTTGTTATAGAAATTAATCTTTCTTTGTCCACCTCATGGGTATTAGATACTGGTTGTGGGGCTCACATTTGTACTAATGTGCAAGGACTTAGAAATAGAAGGATAACAAAGAAAGGTGAAGTAGATCTCCGAGTTGGCAACGGGGCAAGAGTTGCTGCTGTTGAAGTTGGAGATTACACTCTGTCTTTACCTTCTGGTTTAAATATCGAACTCAAAAATTTTTATTATGTACCTGCTTTGAGCAGAAACATTATTTCAGTTTCGAGTTTAGATAATAAAGGTTTTCGATTTATTATAGAGAATAATTCGTTATCTTTATATCGAAATGATATTTTATACGGAGTTGCAAATATGTGTAACGGTCTGTAGGTCTTGGATTTGACCCAAGAAAAACCAGTCTATAACATAGAAAAGAAAGCTAAATCATCTAAAAATGATTTAAGTCCAACATACCTTTGGCATTGTCGATTAGGCCATGCAAATGAAAAGCGAGTTCAAAAGCTTCACAAGGATGGAGTGCTTGGTTCATTTGATTTTGAATCATATGAAACCTGCGAACCCTGCTTCCAAGGCAAAATGACAAAGAGTCCTTTCAACAAGAAAGGTGAAAGAACAAGTGAGCTATTGGCCCTAATACATACGGATGTATGTGGACCAATGAGCACACAAGCCAGAGGTGAATTTGAATACTTCGTGACTTTTACTGATGACTTTAGTAGATATGGGTATGTCTACTTAATGAGGTATAAAAATGAAACTTTTAAAAAGTTCAAAGAGTTTAAAAATGAAGTAGAGAATCAGTTGGATAAAAGGATTAAGGCTATTCGCTCCGATCGGGGAGGTGAATACCTTAGTGATGAATTCGATGGCTATCTAGAACAGTGTGGAATTGTTTCACATCTGACTCCACCAGGAACACCTCAATGGAATGGTGTATCCAAGAGAAGAAATCGGACCTTATTAGATATGGTTCGATCTATGATGGGCCTAGCGACTCTCCCTACATCTTTTTGGGGTTATGCTCTCCTTTCTGCTGCCTACTTATTAAAACGTATTCCATCTAAGGCAGTAGATAAGACTCCATATGAGATATGGATGGGTCGGAAACCCTATATGTCCTATCTACGAGTTTGGGGTTGTCAAGCTCATGTAAAGCGTTTACAAACTAATAAGCTTGAACCCAAAACTGACAAATGCCTATTTGTGGGATATCCTAAGGAAACCAAAGGATATCAATTCTACAACCCAACTGAGAACAAAGTGTTCGTTGCTCGAGGAGCTACTTTCTTAGAGAAAGAATTTCTGTACAAGAAAGACAGTGGGAGTAGAATAGAACTCGGAGAAGTTCAAGAACCACAAGAGAATGTATAACGATCTACAGAAACTCAGATGGAAGTTGACATGGAAACTCATGAAGATGAGCAACCTGAGTCAACAACATAAGAACCTAGAAGGTCTAGTAGATCTCGTTATGAACCCGAGAGATACGGATTTCTCGTGACTGACGATCAAGATTTGATCTTGGTGGACTCTGATGAGCCCACGACCTACAGACAGGTTTTAGAAAGTCCAGATTCAGATAAATGGCTGCAAGCCATGGAATCTGAAATGTAATCCATGAGGGACAATAAAGTATGGACTTTGATTGACCCTCCTGTTCAGGCAAAGGTTGTCGATTGCAAGTGGATTTTCAAGTTAAAACCTGGCGGGATCTTCAAGGCACGACTAGTGGCTAAAGGTTTCAGATAGACTTATGGTATAGACTATGATGAAACCTTCTCTCCTGTCGTGATGCTCAAGTCCATTAGGACAATGCTTGCCATAGCAGCATATTTTGACTATGAGGTATGGCAGATGGATGTTAAGACGGCTTTCCTGAATGGAAACCTACTCGAGGATGTTTATATGAAATAACCCGAGGGATAAATCGATCAAAAGCATCCTAATCAAGTATGTAAGCTTCAGAGGTCTATCTATGGACTAAAGCAAGCATCTCGAAGTTGGAATCTTCATTTTGATGAGGAAGTAAAAGGTTACGGATTCATCAAGAACGAAGATGAGCCTTGTGTTTACAAGAAAGTTAGTGGGAGCAAGATTGTTTTCCTTGTCCTATATGTGGACGACATCCTGCTCATAGGAAATGACATTCCTTTGATGAAAGACATCAAACAATGGTTGGGGAGTGTATTTTCTATGAAAGACTTAGGAGAAGCTGAGACGATACTAGGTATCAAGATCTACAGAGATAGGTCTAAAAGGCTTCTAGGACTAAGTCAAGAAGGGTACATAGACAAGATATTGAAAAGATTCAATATGTCTAACTCCAAAAATGGTAACGTACCATTTAGACATGGCCTTCTCTTGAAAAAGAACCAAGGTCCTTCAACAAGAGAAGAGAGGGATACAATGAGTAGAGTCCCATATGCTTCGGCAATAGGATCTATCATGTATGCCATGTTGTGTACTCGTCCGGATGTTGCACATGCACTTAGTGTTGGAGTAGAATACATAAGCTATACTTGTATTGTACAGTTTCCCAGTTTAATATATCGATTTGTGTTTCAGTCATATCTTGTTGTGCATTAATCGTCCATTTATATTATGTAAGTAAATGATGAGGTGTCTGGTGCGACACAGTAGATCTCATCATTGGTTGAAAGACATAATATATAAATGAGGTTCGTAACCGAGACAGCTTTGGACAAACTGTCAGTCTAGGTTATTATGTGATTCAGATAATTAGTTTGTCTAAACTAATTGAATCATATAGATATGCCCGGGGCATATTGAACTTGACTCTTAGGAATGATTTGTCTTGTACTGATTTAATAGACAAATCAATCCTTGTATTCTATCTCTAAATCCCTAGACTCGAGCGGGCATGAGGATTAGACATAGTGTACTTTGATCTGCCAAAGGGTGAGGTCAATTGTGGCCAATAATCTCGGTAGGTTGGGTGCGCGTGTTTAGTTACTTGGTGTGCTGCTGCTTGTCGAAAGGAAACCATGTACCGGTGCATCCGGGGTGATGGTGCTCCCGAGATGAGCTCGAAATGTTTATTATACTAAACCCGGCCGGTGGACTTATGTCCGGTATAGTAAAAAGGTCGAGTGGTACTAGTCTCGGAATATTAAGAAGTTGATGAATTAATTTATCAGTAAATTAATGAATTAACGAGCACTATATCTTTGATGTGGGGAGATTATGAATATAATTTAATTAAGTTGTTCCAGAAGCAATTCTGGTGTAGGGTGGTAGTGCCATAATTAATCCGTTAGTGGTACGATTAATTATGTACTGGGTTAATAACAAAGGTAGATTTAATTAATTGAGAAATTAATTAATCCTTGTGTCAGTTGGTTGTGAATCATCCCAGGAACTGGATTGGGATAAGTGAATCCCTGTGTCAGTTGGGAGTGATTCATCCCAGGAACTGGATTAGGATAAGTGAATCCCTGTGACAGTTGGGAGTGTTTCAGTCCAGGAACAGGATTGAAGGAAACAGAATCTGTATCAATCTAGAAACAGGATTGAAGGGAAACAGAAACCCAGTAGGAAAGACCAATCCTATTCCAACTTGGAGTCTCTCTTGTAACTCTATAAATAGACAAGGGATCGGCCATTCAACAATCACAATTCAAGAGATTCATAATTCAAGAATCTAGAGAGATAAAATTCTAGAGAGAGAAATTTCTTTCTCTCTCAAGAACAAATTTTGAGCAAATAGGCGGCTGGTTTTCTTCATCAAGTGGCCGAAAATATTGGTCCAAAATACTAGCCTCGTGTGTTGTTTTCTCTCTCTCCGGGCAGTGCGTTTGCAGTACGTGCTAGGTGCGGAGGTGCTGAATTTTTTCAGCAGGTGGATTGTGGTGAGTTGCTGATCAATTGACTTCTAGATTGTTGCCCACACAACAAGAGGTCATAGTCTTTGATGCATACAAGAGATTCACCAGGTGCACGCTTCAAAGGTATTATTCTATGATTCCGCTTTTATTAGAATTTTTGTTGCGTGATAAATCGAGCAGGTACAAACCCAGATCCTACCAAAATTCTTTCAATTGGTATCAGAGCCTGGTTTAGGGGGTTCTGTGCTTGTTCGATTTATTACATGGTTTTATTTGCAGGTGGTTTAGAATCCCGACTATTATGGTTACGTTTGTATGGGTTTTTAATTAAACTCCAGGACATGTCCGGATTTAATTTTATTATGAATGTTTGTAATAGTATAACCACGTGCTGGAAGCCGTGTAGGATTAGATTAAATCTGTAGTAGGATTTTTTCTATGTAATTTCGATTATTTAATTTTCCTAGAATGCCTTGTAGTAGGAAAATTATTTTTTATGTAATCAAAGGCGTTATGGTGGGCGACTTGGATTCGTGGGTTTGGGTTATCATGAATTTGAAGAAACCCAGAAAAACCCAGAACGAATTGCAAGAATACCAAATTGCGTGGGAAAAAGCGAAGGAGGAGTTGGCGGCAGGAGGCGACGCCGGCAGCAAAATCGCCGGCAGCAAAAACGCCGGCAGCAAAATCGCCGGCCGGCAAGCCAAAAACGGCAGCAGCAGGCAGCAGCAGCGCGCAGCAGTCGCTGCGCGCTGCTGCCGGGCGCGCGCAGGCGCCGCGCGCGCAGTGGCCGCGCGCACTGGGCAGCGCGCGCCGAGGCCGCGCGCGCTGGGCCGCGCGCACGGCCCGTGCGGCCTGTGCGCGCGGCCAGTTCGGGCTGTTTTTGGCCCGTTTTTCCTCCAGTTTTCGTTTTTTTGAAATTCAAGACTCTCTCCATCGAGTGACGTGACGGGACACGAGATCAAGGCAGAAGATGGAAGCAATTAAAGCCATAATAGTCGGGGAATTTATTTTTTTCGAATTTATTTCCCGTATTTATTGTTTTAATTTTTATGCTTTATTTTTATGCTGTATTTTAGATGCATGAATTAAAGCATGTCTGGTTTTATGGTTGCACATAACTTAGGTTAGTTGATTGCATGTTAAAACCGAAAAAACCCTCAATTTGGAAATCTAAGTGGGAGCGGGTTGTGTTATATCCCCATGGCCACCATTACGGGTTCATATGCGATGTGGGTGGGCTTGCGCGTTGGCATTAGGGCCTTCCTCCATTCGGATGAGTCCAGCCCCGAGATCGCTAGACTATGAGCTTCTGAGTAAGATGACTAGAGCGAGTTTAACTAGGAGAAATGCGACACCCTCTCCATCTGAGGCGCACTATCCTGAGGTAACAAACTCAGAAGTCACGTAATGGCACACACTTAGTGTATGATCTGCAGTATTCCTCCCGCGAGGTTACGCTGCTTACTTGTACGGCTGAAAGCACCGACTATTAGCTACATTGATCAAAAGATCGTTGGTCAGATAGTGTAGTTAATGAACTTGGTTCTTCTCAAACGAATGTGGGTTAGCGTAAACGTCCACACTGCGTGGCTTACGAGAATCTCGGTGGATGAGATGTTGGTGGATTAATATTATTGTTTTGAGGGAAATCAATAATTAATTGAATTTTCATGTTTTCGAAAATTCTAGCATATATAACTGAAACACTGTTTGTTTACTTTCCAGTTTAAATCGATATGGCATTCAATCCTTTAGCTGCTATTTTGAAAAACAACAATTTAACTGGAACTAATAATGTCGATGGAAGTCGTAACTTGGACATTGTCCTTAGGGCTGAGAGCGTTCCTGTGAAAGATCGTGTCATTGACATGATTAGTAACATCAACAAGGTTGAGGCAGTGAGAGGCGAAATCGTTGGTGAAACCAAAGTCGATATTGTCCTCCAGAGCTTGCCTCAAAGCTATGAGCGGATTCGGTTGAACTACAACATAAGTAAGATGTTGTGGAGTTCATCCGAGCACTTGGCAGAGTTGATGGCGGCTAAAAGTCTTCTTCAAGAGAAGAAGCGAGCTTTAGTCGCAGTCGAAGCTTTAGAATTTTCTTCTGAGCCTGAGGCTAGAAAGAAGAAGAGAAAGCTCGAGGGAGTAGCTAAAAAGGCACAAATTGTGCCTAAGCCAGATATTGTAAAGAAGGAGTCGAAAGACAAGTGCTTCAAGTGCAATAAGACGGGACATTGGAAAGCGGATTGTCCAAAGCTTATAAGTACGATAAATTATGCCTTAATTACTGAGACATGTTTAGCGGCGATTCCCATAGATACTTGGTGTGTGGATTCAGGTGCCACTGACCATGTTTGTAATTCTTTGCAAGGGTTCCAAGTAACCCAGAAGCTTAGAGCAGGCGAATTGGATATCTACTTAGGCGACACTACAAGAGTGTCAGTAGAAGCAGTGGGAGTAGTTAAGTTGAATTTCGAAAATTCTAGCTTAGAGTTAGTTAATTGTCTTTATGTACCGAGTTTTAGAAAGAACTTGATTTCGGTTTCTAAACTCTTGAAGAACGGGTATAAGTTTATTTTTTCTGATGACTGTGTTGTTATTAGAAGAAATGGAAAACTTATTTGTTCTGGTTCATTGGCGGACAATTTGTTTGTGGTTAACTCTAACTCCCCTGTTGCGCAAAACATAGAGATAGGTAGCTCAGAATCTAACATTAATAAGAGGAAGAAACCTTCGGAAATGAATTAAACCTATCTTTGGCATCTAAGGCTAGGTCATATAAACCTTAGTAGGATTTAGAGGTTGGTCAATGATGGAGCTTTGGGTTCATTAGATATTGACAGTTATGCAACCTGCGAGTCTTGCTTGGAAGGTAAGATGACCAAGAGACCTTTTAAGGCAAAAGGTCATAGAGCTAAAGAAGTATTAGAGTTGATTCATTCTGACTTGTGTGGACCTATGACGGTCTAGGCACGAGGGGGATATGAGTATTTCGTGACATTCACGGATGATTACTCTAGGTACGGATACATTTACCTAATGCACCACAAGTCCGAATGTTTTGGCAAGTTCAAAGAGTTTCGGGCAGATGTGAAGAAGCATCATGGTAAGAGTATCAAGACACTGCGTTCAGATCGTGGTGCGGAGTACCTGTCCCATGAATTTCGAGATTACCTCATTGAGGTAGGAATTCAGTCTCAGTTGTCTGCACCTGGCACGCCACAGCAGAATGGTGTAGCAGAAAGGAGGAACCGAACTCTTATGGAAATGGTTAGGTCCATGATGAGCTATAGTGATTTGCCAAGTTCGTTCTGGGGATATGCCTTGGAAATGGCAATGTATATTCTTAATCTTATACCATCTAAAACCGTGCCTTCAACCCCAGTAGAGTTGTGGAACGGGCGGAAGCCCAGTCTAAGACATCTCAGAATTTGGGGATGCCCAGCACATGTGCTTAAGGCAGATACGGCTAAGTTAGATGCAAGAACAGAATTAATGCTATTTGTAGGATATCCTAGGGGAACGAAAGGTGGTCTATTCTATAGTCTTAAAGATCAGAAGATGGTGGTAAGTACCAACGCTAGATTTTTAGAAGAGGACTATATCTTAGACCACAAGCCCAAGAGTAAGATAGTACTATAAGAGCTTAGACGACAAACTACTAATCCTGATGCACCAGCGCAAGTAGATACACCACACACTGCACATGAGATCACAGAAGATGCGCCTACACAGGTGGTGCCTCGTCGTAGTGGGAGGGTTGTGAAATAACCTGACAGGTTTGTTGGCGTGGGAGAGGCTTCAGACCTCGTCCCAGGTGTGCCTGAACCTGACCCAGTTAACTATAATGAGGCGCTTAGAGATAAAGATGCAGAATCTTGGCGTAAGGCAATGATATCCGAGATGGGGTCAATGGACCACAATCAAGTCTGGGAGCTTGTGGACCTGCATGATGGGTTCAAGACCATTGGATGCAAGTAGGGTCTACAAATGTAAGAGAGGACCTGACGGGAAGGTGGAAACCTTTAAAGCTAGGCTGGTGGCGAAGGGGTATACTCAGAAAGAGGGAATCGATTATGAGGAAACCTTCTCCCCGGTAGCCATGCTTAAGTCGATCCGGATTCTCTTGGCCATAGCTGCTCATATGGATTATGAGATTTGGCAGATGGATGTCAAGACAGCTTTCCTAAACGGAAGTCTTGAAGAAACCATCTTTATGCAGCAACCAGAGGGATTCATTGAAAAAGGCCAAGAGCATAAGGTTTGCAGGCTTAAGAGGTCTATTTATGGACTTAAGCAGGCATCCAGATCTTGGAACATCCGGTTTGATGAAGTAATCCAGTCCTTTGGATTTACTCAGTGTCCGGATGAGCAATGTGTATATCGCAGACGTGATGGAAACTCAGTGGTGTTTCTTGTGCTTTACGTAGATGACATTCTATTGATTGGCAACAATAAGAAAGTGTTATCAGACGTAAAGGCATGGCTGTCCAAGCAATTTGATATGAAGGACTTAGGGGAAGCGGGACATATCCTTGGGATCAAGATTATTCGAGATCGTAGGAAATGTTCGTTAACGCTCTCCCAAGCTTCGTACATAGACACGATTTTGGCCCGTTTTAACATGCAGAACTCCAAGAAAGGTTTTCTACCTTTCAGGCATGGAGTGTTTCTATCTAAGGAACAGTCTCCTAAGACTGTTGAAGAGATAGAGACCATGAGGACAGTTCCATATGCTTCGGCAGTAGGAAGTCTCATGTATGCCATGTTGTGTACGAGGCCTGATATCTGTTATGCCGTTGGCATGGTGAGCAGATATCAGAGTAACCCCGGAAAAGCTCATTGGGAAGCAGTAAAATGCATTCTCAGGTATTTGCGCAGAACGAGGGACCAAGTTCTGGTCTATCAAGCGCTTGAGCTGGTACCCCGAGGTTACACAGATTCAGATTTCCAAGGTGACAGGGACAAGAGCAAGTCTACCTCAGGGTATGTGTTTACTCTAGGAGGTGGAGCCATAGTTTGGCGGAGTGTCAAGCAGAAATGCATGGCGGACTCTACCATGGAGGCTGAGTACGTTGCCGCATCAGAGGCAGCGAAAGAAGCAGTATGGCTAAAGAACTTCCTAGTGGACTTAGATGTGATTCCTGGTTTGCAGAAGTTTATCACGGTTTATTGTGATAACAACGGTGCAGTAGCAAACTCGAAGGAACCACGAGTCCACAAGGCGAGTAAACATATACAGCGCAAGTACCACCTGATACGAGATCGTAAAGAGGGTAGATGTGGTCGTGGCTAAGATAGCATCAGATGATAACCTTGCAGATCCGTTCATGAAAACATTGACTTCTAAAGTCTTTGAGGCTCACGTGAAGGGCAAGGGGATCAGATGCTTAGGAGAGCCTTGACAGTTTTTCTAGATAGATAGCAGCAGATTGGGTAGGATTGTATGTAGTTGTATACTTAAAGCACAGCTTAAGTATTAGTGGGAGATTGTTGGAGTAGAATACATAAGCTATGCTTGTATTGTACAGTTTCCCAGTTTAATATATCGATTTGTGTTTCAGTCATATCTTGTTGTGCATTAATCGTCCATTTATATTATGTAAGTAGATGATGAGGTGTCTGGTGCGACACAGTAGATCTCATCATTGGTTGAAAGACATAATATATAAATGAGGTTCGTAACCGAGACAGCTTTGGACAAACTGTCAGTCTAGGTTATTATGTGATTCAGATAATTAGTTTGTCTAAACTAATTGAATCATATAGATATGCCCGGGGCATATTGAACTTGACTCTTAGGAATGATTTGTCTTGTACTGATTTAATAGACAAATCAATCCTTGTATTCTATCTCTAAATCCCTAGACTCGAGCGGGCATGAGGATTAGACATAGTGTACTTTGATCTGCCAAAGGGTGAGGTCAATTGTGGCCAATAATCTCGGTAGGTTGGGTGCGCGTGTTTAGTTACTTGGTGTGCTGCTGCTTGTCGAAAGGAAACCATGTACCGGTGCGTCCGGGGTGATGGTGCTCCCGAGATGAGCTCGAAATGTTTATTATACTAAACCCGGCCGGTGGACTTATGTCCGGTATAGTAAAAAGGTCGAGTGGTACTAGTCTCGGAATATTAAGAAGTTGATGAATTAATTTATCAGTAAATTAATGAATTAACGAGCACTATATCTTTGATGTGGAGAGATTATGAATATAATTTAATTAAGTTGTTCCGGAAGCAATTCTGGTGTAGGGTGGTAGTGCCATAATTAATCCGTTAGTGGTACGATTAATTATGTACTGGGTTAATGACAAAGGTAGATTTAATTAATTGAGAAATTAATTAATCCTTGTATCAGTTGGGTGTGAATCATCCCAGGAACTGAATTGGGATAAGTGAATCCCTGTGTCAGTTGGGAGTGATTCATCCCAGGAACTGGATTGGGATAAGTGAATCCCTGTGACAGTTGGGAGTGTTTCAGTCCAGGAACAGGATTGAAGGAAACAGAATCTGTATCAATCTAGAAACAGGATTGAAGGGAAACAGAAACCCAGTAGGAAAGACCAATCCTATTCCAACTTGGAGTCTCTCTTGTAACTCTATAAATAGACAAGGGATCAGCCATTCAACAATCACAATTCAAGAGATTCATAATTCAAGAATCTAGAGAGATAAAATTCTAGAGAGAGAAATTTCTTTCTCTCTCAAGAACGAATTTTGAGCAAATAGGCGGCTGGTTTTCTTCATCAAGTGGCCGAAAATATTGGTCCAAAATACTAGCCTCGTGTGTTGCTTTCTCTCTCTCCGGGCAGTGCGTTTGCAGTACGTGCTAGGTGCGGAGGTGCTGAATTTTTTCAGCAGGTGGATTGTGGTGAGTTGCTGATCAATTGACTTCTAGATTGTTGCCCACACAACAAGAGGTCATAGTCTTTGAGGCATACAAGAGATTCACCAGGTGCATGCTTCAAAGGTATTATTCTATGATTCCGCTTTTATTAGAATTTTTGTTGCGTGGTAAATCGAGCAGGTACAAACCCAGATCCTACCAAAATTCTTTCACTTAGCATGACTAGCAGATACCAACAAGATCCAAGGATGGATCATTGGACTGCAGTCAAAGTAATCCTGAAGTACTTACGAAGAACTAACGGATTAATGCTAGTGTATGGAGGACAAGAACAGCTCATTGTACAAGATTACGCTGATGCTGCTTTCCAAACAGATCAAGATGACATGAAGTCACAATCAGGCTACGTGTTTAGTCTGAATGGTGGTGCAATTGAAAGATTTTGGTAGGATCTGGGTTTGTACCTGCTCGATTTACCACGCAACAAAAAATTCTAATAAAAGCGGAACCATAGAATAATACCTTTTGAAGCGTGCACCTGGTGAATCTCTTGTATGCCTCAAAGACTATGACCTCTTGTTGTGTGGGCAACAATCTAGAAGTCAATTGATCAGCAACTCTTCACAATCCACCTGCTGAAAAAATTCAGCACCTCCGCACCTAGCACGTACTGCAAACGCACTGCCCGGAGAGAGAGAAAGCAACACACGGGGCTAGCAAAGAAAGGACCAAAATTCGGTCACTTGAAGGAGAAAAACCAGCCGCCTATTTGCTTGTTAAAATTCGTTTTAGAGAGAGAGAGAATTTTCTCTCTCTAAAATTTTATCTCTCTAGATTCTAGAATTATGAATCTATTGAATTGTGATTTCTGAATGGCTGATCCCTTGTCTATTTATAGAGTTACAAGAGAGACTCCAAGTTGGAATAGGATTGATCTTTCCTACTGGGTTTCTGTTTCTCTTCAATCCTGTTTCTAGATTGATACAGATTCTGTTTCCTTCAATCCTGTTCCTGGACTGAAACACTCCCAACTGTCACAGGGATTCACTTATCCCAATCCAGTTCCTGGGATGAATCACTCCCAACTGACACAGGGATTCACTTATCCCAACCCAGTTCCTGGGATAATTCACAACCAACTGACACAAGGATTAATTAATTTCTCAATTAATTAAATCTACCTTTGCCAACAACCCAGTACATAATTAATCGTACCACTAACGGATTAATTATGGCACTACCAACCTACACCAGAATTGCTTCCGGAACAACTTAATTAAATTATATTCATAATCTCCCCACATCAAAGATATAGTGCTCGTTAATTCATTAATTTACTGATAAATTAATTCATCAACTTCTTAATATTCCGAGACTAGTACCACTCGACCTTTTTACTATACCGGACATAAGTCCACTGGCCAGGTTTAGTATAATAAACATTTCGAGCTCATCTCGGGAGCACCATCACCCCGGACGCACCGGTACATGGTTTCCTTTCGACAAGCAGCAGCACACCAAGTAACTAAACATGCGCACCCAACCCACCGAGACTATTGGCCACATTTGACCTCACCCATTGGCAGATCAAAGTACACTATGTCTAATCCTCATGCCCGCTCGAGTCTAGGGATTTAGAGATAGAATACAAGGATCGATTTGTCTATTAAATCAGTACAAGACAAATCATTCCTAAGAGTCAAGTTCAATATGCCCCGGGCACATCTATATGATTCAATTAGTTTAGACAAACTAATTATCTGAATCACATAATAACCTAGACCGACAGTTTATCCAAAGCTGTCTCGGTTACGAACCTCATTTATATATTATGTCTTTCAACCAATGATGAGATCTACTGTGTCGCACCAGACACCTCATCATCTACTTACATAATATAAATGGATATGCACAACTAAATATAATTGAAACACAAATCGATATATTAATCTGGGAAATTATACAACACAAGCATAGCTTATGTATTCAAATCCAACAATCTCCCACTAATACTTAAGCTGTGCTTTAAGTATACAACTACATACAATCCTATACTACCTGCTGCTATCTATCTAGAAAAAACTATCATGGCTCTCCTAGATATCTGATCCCCATGCCCTCCACGTGAACCTCAAAGACTTTAGAGGTCAATGTCTTCGTGAATGGATCTGCAAGGTTATCTTCTGATGCTATCTTAGCCACGATCACGTCTTCCCTCTTCACGATGTCTCGTATTAGGTGGTACTTGCGCTGTATATGTTTACTCGCCTTGTGGGCTCGTGGTTCCTTCGAGTTTGCTACTGCACCATTGTTATCACAATAAACTGTGATAGACTTCTGCAAACCAGGAATCACGTCTAAGTCCACTAGGAAGTTCTTGAGCCATACTGCTTCTTTCGCTGCCTCTGATGCGGCAACGTATTCAGCCTCCATGGTAGAGTCCGCCACGCATTTCTACTTGACACTCCGCCAAACTATGGCTCCACCTCCTAGAGTAAACACATACCCTGAGGTAGACTTGCTCTTGTCCCTGTCGCCTTGGAAATCTGAATCTGTATAACCTCGGGGTACCAGCTCAGACGCCTGATAGACCAGAACTAGGTCCCTCGTTCTGCGTAAATACTTGAGAATGCATTTTACTGCCTCCCAATGAGCTTTCCCGGGGTTACTCTGATATCTGCTCACCATGCCAACGGCATAACAGATATCAGGCCTCGTACACAACATGGCATACATGAGACTTCCTACTGCCGAAGCATATGGAACTGTCTTCATGGTCTCTATCTCCTCAACAGTCTTAGGAGACTGTTCCTTAGATAGAAACACTCCATGCCTGAAAGGTAGAAAACCTTTCTTGGAGTTCTGCATGTTAAAACGGGCCAGAATCGTGTCTATGTATGAAGCTTGGGAGAGCGTTAGTGAACGTTTCCTACGATCTCGAATAATCTTGATCCCAAGGATATGTCCCGCTTCCCCTAAGTCCTTCATATCAAATTGCTTGGACAGCCATGCCTTTACGTCTGATAACACTTTCTTGTTGTTGCCAATCAATAGAATGTCATCTACGTAAAGCACAAGAAACACCACTGAGTTTCCATCACGTCTGCGATATACACATTGCTCATCCGGACACTGAGTAAATCCAAAGGACTGGATTACTTCATCAAACCGGATGTTCCAAGATCTGGATGCCTGCTTAAGTCCATAAATAGACTTCTTAAGCCTGCAAACCTTATGCTCTTGGCCTTTTTCAATGAATCCCTCTGGTTGCTACATAAAGATGGTTTCTTCAAGACTTCCATTTAGGAAAGCTGTCTTGACATCCATCTGCCAAATCTCATAATCCATATGAGCAGCTATGGCCAAGAGAATCCGGATCGACTTAAGCATGGCTACCGGGGAGAAGGTTTCCTCATAGTCGATTCCCTCTTTCTGAGTATACCCCTTCGCCACCAGCCTAGCTTTAAAGGTTTCCACCTTCCCGTCAGGTCCTCTCTTACGTTTGTAGACCCACTTGCATCCAATGGGCTTATACCCATCAGGCAGGTCCACAAGCTCCCAGACTTGATTGTGGTCCATTGACCCCATCTCGGATATCATTGCCTTACGCCAAGATTCTGCATCTTTATCTCGAAGCGCCTCATTATAGTTAACTGGGTCAGGTTCAGGCACACCTGGGACCAGGTCTGAAGCCTCTCCCATGCCAATGAACCTGTCTGGCTGTCTTACAACCCTCCCACTACGACGAGGCACCGCCTGTGTAGGCGCATCATCTGTGATCTCATGTGCAGTGTGTGGTGTATCTACTTGCACTGGTGCATCAGGATTAGTAGTTTGTCGTCTAAGCTCTTCTAGTACTATCTTACTCTTGGGCTTGTGGTCTAAGACATAGTCCTCTTCTAAAAATCCAGCGTTGGTACTTACCACCACCTTCTGATCTTTAGGACTACAGAATAGACCACCTTTCGTTCCCCTAGGATATCCTACAAACAGCATTAATTCTGTTCTTGCATCTAACTTAGCCGTATCTGCCTTAAGCACATGTGCTGGGCAGCCCCAAATTCTGAGATGTCTTAGACTGGGCTTCCGCCCGTTCCACAACTCTATTGGGGTTGAAGGCACGGTTTTAGATGGTACAAGATTAAGAATATACATTGCCGTTTCCAAGGCATATCCCCAGAACGAACTTGGCAAATCACTATAGCTCATCATGGACCTAACCATTTCCATAAGAGTTCGGTTCCTCCTTTCTGCTACACCATTCTGCTGTGGCGTGCCAGGTGCAGACAACTGAGACTGAATTCCTACCTCAGTGAGGTAATCTCGAAATTCATGGGACAGGTACTCCCCACCACGATCTGAACGCAGTGTCTTGATACTCTTACCATGATGTTTCTCCACATCTGCCCGAAACTCTTTGAACTTGCCAAAACATTCGGACTTGTGGCGCATTAGGTAAATGTATCCGTACCTAGAGTAATCATCCGTGAATGTCACAAAATACTCATATCCCCCTCGTGCCTGGACCGTCATAGGTCCACACAAGTCAGAATGAATCAACTCTAATACTTCTTTAGCTCTATAGCCTTTTGCTTTAAAAGGTCTCTTGGTCATCTTACCTTCCAAACAAGATTCGCAGGTTGCAAAACTGTCAATATCTAATGAACCCAAAGGTCCATCATTGACCAACCTCTAAATCCTACTAAGGTTTATATGACCTAGCCTTTAGATGCCAAAGATAGGTTTGATTCATTTCAGAAGGTTTCTTCCTCTTATTAATGTTAGATTCTGAGCTATCTATCTCTATGTTTTGCGCAACAGGGGAGTTAGAGTTAACCACAAACAAATTGTCCGCCAATGAACCAGAACAAATAAGTTTTCCATTTCTTCTAATAACAACACAGTCATCAGAAAAAATAAACTTATACCCGTTCTTCAAGAGTTTAGAAACCGAAATCAAGTTCTTTCTAAAACTCGGTACATAAAGACAATTAACTAACTCCAAGCTAGAATTTTCGAAATTCAACTTAACTACTCCCACTGCTTCTACTGACACTCTTGTAGTGTCGCCCAAGTAGATATCCAATTCGCCTTCTCGAAGCTTCTGGGTTACTTGGAACCCTTGCAAAGAATTACAAACATGGTCAGTGGCACCTGAATCCACATCCAAGTATCTGTGGGAATCGCCGCTAAACATGTCTCAGTAATTAAGGCATAATTTATCGTACTTATAAGCTTTGGACAATCCGCTTTCCAATGTCCCGTCTTATTGCACTTGAAGCACTTGTCTTTCGACTTCTTCTTTGCAATATCTGGCTTAGGCACAATTTGTGCCTTTTTAGCTACTCCCTCGAGCTTTCTCTTCTTCTTTCCAGCCTCAGGCTCAGAAGAAGATTCTAAAGCTTCGACTGCGACTAAAGCTCGCTTCTTCTCTTGAAGAAAACTTTTAGTCGCCATCAACTCTGCTAAGAGCTCGGATAAACTCCACAACATCTTGCTTATGTTGTAGTTCAACCGAATCTGCTCGTAGCTTTGAGGCAAGCTCTGGAGGACAATATCGGCTTTGGTTTCACCAACGATTTCGCCTCCCACTACCTCAACCTTGTTGATGTTACTAATCATGTCAATGACACGATCTCTCACAGGAGCGCTCTCAGCCCTAAGGACAATGTCCAAGTTACGACTTCCATCGACATTATTAATTCCAGTTAAATTGTTGTTTTTCAAAATAGCAGCTAAAGGATTGAATGCCATGTCGATTTAAACTGGAAAGTAAACAAACAGTGTTTCAGTTATATATGCTAGAATTTTCGAAAACATGAAAATTCAATTAATTATTGATTTCCCTCAAAACAATAATATTAATCCACCAACATCTCATCCACCGGGATTCTCGCAAGCCACGCAGTGTGGACGTTTACGCTAACCCACATTCGTTTGAGAAGAACCAAGTTCATTAACTACACTATCTGACCAACGATCTTTTGATCAATGTAGCTAATAGTCGGTGCTTTCAGCCGTACAAGTAAGCAGCGTAACCTCGCGGGAGGAATACTACAGATCGTACACTAAGTGTATGCCATTACGTGACTTCTAAGTTTGTTACCTCAGGATAGTGCGCCTCAGATGGAGAGGGTGTCGCATTTCTCCTAGTTAAACTCGCTCTAGTCATCTTACTCAGAAGCTCATAGTCTAGCGATCTCGGGGTTGGACTCATCCGAATGAAGGAAGGCCCTAATGCCAACGCGCAAGCCCACCCACATCGCATATGAACCCGTAATGGTGGCCATGGGGATATAACACAACCCGCTCCCACTTAGATTTCCAAATTGAGGGTTTTTCCGGTTTTAACATGCAATTAACTAACCTAAGTTATGTGCAACCATAAAACCAGACATGCTTTAATTCATGCATCTAAAATACAGCATAAAAATAAAGCATAAAAATTAAAACAATAAATACGGGAAATAAATTCGAAAAAATAAATTCCCCGACTATTATGGTTTTAATTGCTTCCATCCTTTGCCTTGATCTCGTGTCCCGTCACGTCACTCGATGGAGAGAGTCTTGAATTTCAAAAAACGAAAACTGGAGGAAAAACGGGCCAAAAACAGCCCGAACGGCCCAAACGGGCCGCCTGTGGCGCAGCCCGCGCGCACAGCCCGCATGGGCCGTGCGCGCGGCCCTGCACGCGTGCGCGGCCCGCGCACGGCTGCTGCGCCCTGGGCGCGGCAGCTACTGCTGCTGGCCTGTTTTCTGCTTGCCGGCCGGCGATTTTGCTGCCGGCAAACGTTGCCGGCGTCGCCTCCTGCCGCCAATTCCTCCTTCGCTTTTTCCCACGCTATTTGGTCTTCTTGCAATTCGTTCTGGGTTTTCCTGGGTTTCTTCAAATTCATGATAACCCAAAACCCACGAATCCAAGTTGCCCACCATAACGCCTTCGATTACAAAAAAAATAATTTTCCTACTACAAGGCATTCTAGGAAAATTAAATAATCGAAATTACATAGAAAAAATCCTACTACAGATTTAATCTAATCCTACACGGCTTCCAGCACGTGGTTAAACTATTACAAACATTCATAATAAAATTAAATCCGGACAAGTCCCGGAGTTTAATTAAAACCCATACAAACGTAACCATAATAGTCGGGATTCTAAACCACCTGCAAATAAAACCATGTAATAAATCGAACAAGCACAGAACCCCCTAAACCAGGCTCTGATACCAATTGAAAGATTTTGGTAGGATCTGGGTTTGTACCTGCTCGATTTACCACGCAACAAAAAATTCTAATAAAAGCGGAACCATAGAATAATACCTTTTGAAGCGTGCACCTGGTGAATCTCTTGTATGCCTCAAAGACTATGACCTCTTGTTGTGTGGGCAACAATCTAGAAGTCAATTGATCAGCAACTCTTCACAATCCACCTGCTGAAAAAATTCAGCACCTCCGCACCTAGCACGTACTGCAAACGCACTGCCCGGAGAGAGAGAAAGCAACACACGGGGCTAGCAAAGAAAGGACCAAAATTCGGTCACTTGAAGGAGAAAAACCAGCCGCCTATTTGCTTGTTAAAATTCGTTTTAGAGAGAGAGAGAATTTTCTCTCTCTAGAATTTTATCTCTCTAGATTCTAGAATTATGAATCTATTGAATTGTGATTTCTGAATGGCTGATCCCTTGTCTATTTATAGAGTTACAAGAGAGACTCCAAGTTGGAATAGGATTGATCTTTCCTACTGGGTTTCTGTTTCTCTTCAATCCTGTTTCTAGATTGATACAGATTCTGTTTCCTTCAATCCTGTTCCTGTACTGAAACACTCCCAACTGTCACAGGGATTCACTTATCCCAATCCAGTTCCTGGGATGAATCACTCCCAACTGACACAGGGATTCACTTATCCCAACCCAGTTCCTGGGATGATTCACAACCAACTGACACAAGGATTAATTAATTTCTCAATTAATTAAATCTACCTTTGCCAACAACCCAGTACATAATTAATCGTACCACTAACGGATTAATTATGGCACTACCAACCTACACCAGAATTGCTTCCGGAACAACTTAATTAAATTATATTCATAATCTCCCCACATCAAAGATATAGTGCTCGTTAATTCATTAATTTACTGATAAATTAATTCATCAACTTCTTAATATTCCGAGACTAGTACCACTCGACCTTTTTACTATACCGGACATAAGTCCACTGGCCAGGTTTTGTATAATAAACATTTCGAGCTCATCTCGGGAGCACCATCACCCCGGACGCACCGGTACATGGTTTCCTTTCGACAAGCAGCAGCACACCAAGTAACTAAACACGCGCACCCAACCCACCGAGACTATTGGCCACATTTGACCTCACCCATTGGCAGATCAAAGTACACTATGTCTAATCCTCATGCCCGCTCGAGTCTAGGGATTTAGAGATAGAATACAAGGATCGATTTGTCTATTAAATCAGTACAAGACAAATCATTCCTAAGAGTCAAGTTCAATATGCCCCGGGCACATCTATATGATTCAATTAGTTTAGACAAACTAATTATCTGAATCACATAATAACCTAGACCGACAGTTTATCCAAAGCTGTCTCGGTTACGAACCTCATTTATATATTATGTCTTTCAACCAATGATGAGATCTACTGTGTCGCACCAGACACCTCATCATCTACTTACATAATATAAATGGATATGCACAACTAAATATAATTGAAACACAAATCGATATATTAATCTGGGAAATTATACAACACAAGCATAGCTTATGTATTCAAATCCAACAGCAATAAGTTGGAAAAGCTCAAAGCAAGATACAACAGCCGATTCTACAACAGAGTCTGAGTACATTGCTGCATCAGATGCTGCAAAGGAAGCTGTTTGGCTGAGAAAGTTCGTGTCAGACATCGGAGTGATACCGAGTATCCAAGATCCGATAGAACTTTTCTGTGACAATAACGGGGCCATCGCACAAGCTAAGGAGCCTCGGTCACACCAGAAAACCAAACACATACTCAGAAGGTTTCACCTCATCCGAGAGATCATTGATCGAGGAGATGTGAAAGTGTGCAAAATAGGGTCAGACGACAATATAGCAGATCCTCTCACAAAAGCTCTACCACAGTCAAAGTTTTATAGACATGTAATAGAGCTTGGTCTTAAACAGTTTAGGACATAGCCCTTCATCGGGCAAGTGGGAGATTGTTGGTGAATGTGCCCTAATGAGGGCTATTTATGTAAATATACTTTGAGGGTATTTATGTAAATAAGATATTTGTCGCTTGATTGATTGTTTATCAAATGAGTTAATTTCATGATAGTAATATCCTTGTGCATATTTAAATTCATGAAATCGATCCGCCAAAAGAAACACTCCATGGACTAATTAGATCATTAGTGATTCTTTTGAGTAGTACTGGTACTAGGATCCTAAGACCAGAAATCACTACATGGTCTTAGGTGAATTGTAGTGTGCTTTGACATACGCCTAACGGGGCCGTAACAGGTTGCCAAGTACGGGTATGATTGGGTACACTATGAGACACGCTAAGGTATGTAGGTGAAGTGATGGGACTACAAATCTTTCTTAAGTGAGAGATGATATCTTGGCCACTTGATAGTGAACTGAAAAGCGCATGGCCATGCCCAATGAATGATAGGATATCATTTGCTTGAAGGATTCAGTGTCACTAAGAGATCAAGTAAACGCTTAGCTATATAAGGATGATGGCTCCATGCCTTATGCTAAGCTGGATATCGATGTAGAGGATCGTACGCAGTTTGCTCGGAAAGGTTGTGTTGAATCTCCATTCGACCCTCCATTCTGAATTGGGTAGTCATTATGTCTTGCTATAGACCACTAATGACTTATGGATTAATCAATGAGATTGAGTTATCCGTTGCCAATTTGGAATGGGCCTACAGGATCGCACATAAGAAAGTTCAATGATGCAGAATAAGGATTCTTGCCTACAATAAGTATAATTGTTATACTTAAATAAATAAGATTTAATTAAATGGTTTAATTAAATATTATTGGAAAGTTCTATGGTATTAATTAATAGTTAATTAATTATCTGAGAACAATTGGGATGGGCTGATAAATCAAGGGACTTAATTGCAATTGAAGTTCTTGACCCATCAGCCTGATCCATGGGTCATGGGTTGATCCATGGGCTTAGTGTATAACCCAAATCATTAAAGTATTATTTAAGGCTGATTTGGAATTAGTAAATATTATTTAAATACTGACTTGGAATCAGTTAAATAATATTTGGTAATAATACTGATTTGGAATATGACTAAAATCAGTTAAGTTATAATTGGATAATTACAATACTGATTTTGGAAATTAATTCTCTACAAATATCTTAGGGATATAATTGTAGGAGGATAAAGAGGATTTTGAATTATTCTCATCAGACAAAAATACACAGGATTTCCAAAATTCTCCGGGTAGGCAAGATTGGCTAGCACCAACCTGCGAAGGCTTTCGTGCTTGAGAGTAGAGGATCCTTCAAGGAAGGATTTTGAAGACAACAAAACGCCATCTTCTCAGAGGAGCCAGGCGACGTGCGCAACCGATTACGCTTCAAGGGTAAGACCCGATCCTTAGTGTTTAGGATTCCGCCATTTAATTAGATTAAATGCCTAAACGAAACCCAACAAACTTGACTTTACATCATTTTTTATGTAAACTGCAACTTTACATCAAAGTTTGTGTAAAGTGGCGTGGGAAAGTACTGTTAGTTTTTGTAAAGTACTGTTTATTAGTGTAAAATGATGTTCCTATGTGTAAAATTCTCGTACCGATCTCTTGCTGTAAAGTACTGTTGGTTGGTGTAAACTAACGACTTTACACAAATACAACGCGACTTTACATAATTTTTTATGTATGTAAACTGCAACTTTACATCAAAGTATGTGTAAAGTGGCGTGGGAAAGTACTGTTAGTTTGTGTAAAGTACTGTTTATTTGTGTAAATGATGTTCGTATGTGTAAAATTCTCATACTGATCTCTTGGTGTAAAGTACTGTTTGTTGGTCTAAACTCGCGACTTTACACAAATACAATGCGACTTTAAATCATTTTTAAGTAAACTGGCAGTTTACATAAATGTAAACTATGTAAACTGCAACTTTACATCAAAGTTTGTGTAAAGTGGTGTGGGAAAGTATTGTTAGTTTGTGTAAAGTACTGTTTATTAGTGTAAAATGATGTTCCTATGTGTAAAAATTCTCGTACTGATCTCTTGGTGTAAAGTATTGTTGATTGGTGTAAACTCGCGACTTTACACAAACTTTGATGTAAACTGGCAGTTTACATAATTGTAAACTGCAACTTTACATCAAAGTTTGTGTAAAGTGGCGTGGGAAAGTACTGTTAATTTGTGTAAAGTACTTTTTATTAGTGTAAATTGATGTTCCTATATGTAAAATTCTCGTACTGATCTCTTGGTGTAAAGTACAGTTGGTTTGTGTAAACTCGCGACTTTACAAAAATACAAAGCGACTTTACACAAACTTTGATGTAAACTGCAACTTTACATCAAAGTTTGTGTAAAGTGGTGTGGGAAAGTACTGTTAGTTTGTGTAAAGTATTGTTTATTAGTGTGAAATTATGTTCCTATGTGTAAAATTCTCGTCATGATATCTTTGTGTAAAGTACTGTTAGTTGGTGTGAACTCGCGACTTTACACAAATACAACGCGACTTTACATCATTTTTTATGTAAACTAGCAGTTTACATTTAGTAAACTTCAACTTTACATCAAAGTTTGTGTAAAGTGGCGTGGAAAAGTACTGTTAGTTTGCGTAAAGTGCTGTTTATTAGTGTAAAATGACGTTCCTATATGTAAAATTCTAGTACTGATCTCTTTGTGTAAAGTACTGTTGGTTGATGTAAACTCGCGACTTTACACAAATATTGTACTTTACACAAATACAACGTGATTTTACACAAAATTTGATGTAAACTGCAACTTTACATCAAAGTTTGTGTAAAGTGACGTGGGAATTCAAATAAATGAGTCGCGTGAGGAGTGAGAGGGAGAGAGAAGCTGATGACAGCTGGGGACATGCGTATTTAATACGCATTAAATGTGTCTGACCCACATCTTCTGTGTTTTTTTTTTAAAAAAAACTCGATTTTTAGCCAATTTTTGTCAAATTAACCTGATTTTTTTTAAAAAAAAATCGAGTAAGAATATATCTCCTGATTTACTCCTAGTCCTATGATATAATTTGCCCTTTACATAGCACGCTTTGGAGATTTTGGAGAGAAAAGATTAACAAATTGAGGGGACAAAAAAAAAAAAATGAAACATAACAGTATGGAGTATACTCTAATAGAGACTTTAGGGTAATTTATATGGTGGTTCTATAGGACCATCATTCAATTTTACTCATACTCCAAAAATAGTAAATTTTATAAGATGGGCTATTTATGGGAAGAAGACGGACGAGTAGCGTGTGTGCAATTTTTTTTTTCCGCCTCTAATGAGATGCGCTTAGCGGAGACTTCCATTTCTAAACAATTCACGAAATTTTGCTACAATTCTTTTTTCCTTTATTTTGTTATTTTTGGGTTTTTTTTTTTCCTTCCTCCTTTAGACTTTTTCCCGTCGTTTTTTCTAAACAATTTAGTATTTTTTTAATGTTTTTGAATTTTTTAAAAAAAATTATTAAAAAATATTTTTAAATTATCATTTTATTTATTTTATAATTAAATAAATTTAGATATTGTGATACATGTTATGGAAGTTTTTGTTGTATAATATGCTTTCTTTTATATTTTTGATCTGATATATATAGTCTGTTGATCTGATGTCTAGTATTCTGTGATCTGATGTCTATATAATCATAATGTGATCTCCCTTGATAAGTATGTTTTAGTTCTATTGTATGATTATCTTTAGATTTTTTATCTGATATCTATAGTCTGTTGATCTGATATCTAATATTCTGTGATCCGATGTCTATATAATCATGATATGATTCCCCTTGTTATCTATATTTTAGTTATATTGTATGACTTCTTTTATATTTTTGATTTGGTATCTATAGTCTATTGATCTGATATCTACTGTCTTATTTTTTTAAAAAGTATTTTTTTTAAAAATGTGCGTAAAAAAAAAAACTGTAATGCACTACAGTAGAAACATGATGAATTTTACTCCTATAACCCTACAATATACTGACCTAGAGTTTAGAAGTTGCATTGGATGTATTAATTGATTTATCTTATTTACCTTTATTTAATAAATAAATTTATATTTTTAATGAAAAAAATTATTAATAGTGCCTAACAAATAAATAGAAACTAAATAGTCTTAATTTCACTATTAATTTGAGGATAGGAGTATCAAATGACTACAAAATGTTCAATAACTTCTTTTAAGACTATTTCATAATGCGTTACAACGCATTGGATATATATACAGATGAAATTCCTATCTATGAACCAATCCCAACCCTATATTGAAATCAGTCCATTTTCTACCGGTACATCACCATCCTGTCTATTGACTATTTTCTCCTTTGCCTCTAAACTATTCAACTCACACGTGCACAATCATAGACCGAAGTCTCATGTTACTCACACGTGCGAGGCCATCAAAATATACCAATTTTTTTTTTTTTTTTTTTTTTCTTCGCTACGGAAATCCCTAAAAAAGGGCCTTCTACAGATGCATGAACATATCCAGGAGCGGGGACATCTGATAACTGCCTTGATACTGAGGAGGATTCAACAACGATGATGCATTGGCACCGTTATTAGTATTACCAACCGCGGGGGCATTTACGTAATTAAAGGGGAAATTGACGGCGGCTTTCTCCCAGTCGGTCAACTTGGGATCGCTCTGAACTTCGGACGTGTTGTGTGAGAATTCAGGGGACACCACTTGCTCTGAACAACTGGAGTCGGTATGTAGCTTTGGGACAGAATCCGCTGCGTCGAAGTACATGTAATCGCTGTAGACCGCCGGGAAAGTCTCTGGCCCAGACGCCATTATCACCGGTTTCTTGTCTTCTTCTATCAACTCCTCCTCCTCCTCCACTTGCCTCGTCGTTTTCCGGCTGCTAAATTGTTGCAAGCTACCCTTTTTGTTATATATCCGGCACAGTACCCAATCGTCCAACTGCAGGATCAGCCACATTATGTCAATGTACCCAAATTTTTAGGATTTTTATCCCACCAGCCCAAAATAAATACTATTACTACAGAAATGAAATGGTCCAATTATGGGCCGCAATGTTGATAATGGGCCGCCATTTATTGAATGTTGATAATGGGCCGCCATTTAATGGTCCAATTTTTCAGCCCACTTGGTAGATTATGAATAATTATGACAGTTACAGACTCTGGATATCTTGGGTCAAAGAAGGAATATCGGCCTCACTCTGTCGGACAATGACGGCAATCCAGGGTATCATTGTAATTTCAAAGGAACAAATATATAAATACCCACCCTAAGATTATTGTTCTTTTTCCGGGCGGTACGATCAACGTCGGCGAGCCGGTACTCATGCATGATCCAATTAGTCTTCTCCCCCTTTGGGGCTTTCCCGGCGTAAAAAACCAAGGCCTTCTTAATTCCTACCGGTTTCGGACATCCAATCTGCTTATCAGCTCCGGTGGCCTTCCAATACCCACTCCCTGCCGCCCTATTCGGTCGCGAACCGTTGGGATACTTCCTGTCCCTCGGCGAAAAGAAGTACCATTCTTTCTCGCCATACAGAGCTAAACCTATAACAAAAATTAAGATCGCGGGTATGTATGTTAATTGAATATTATTGTAAGAGGTAATAAGTAAAAAGGAAAAAATAATTACCAGGTAAATCCCATGGATCATACTTGTAGAGATCAATTTCGGCGATAATCGGAACAGCTATTGATTGAGTTGCGCATTTTCGACGTAAATAATGCATCACGAGCTCTTCATCGGTGGGGTGAAATCTGAAACCAGGAGGTAACTGTAAATCAGCCGCCATTTATTTATTTTTACAATTGTAATTTTTCACTGGTGGCGGCGGCTAAGAGGCTAAGAGAAGAATCCGGAGGGTTAAGAGCTTGATACGCAATGGAGAGCAGGGAATTTATAGGGTGAAGGAGGGGACAGCTGGCAAGGGGAGGCGGCATGTTTCTAGAATACGCGTGCCCACTCTTTGGCTATAGTGTCACTGCTTACGTATATAATTTTGGACAGTTGTGATACGTGGTTAATCAGTGATGAGCAGTGTTTTTAAAACAAAACACCACCGGAAACCGGACTCAACCGGTGATCCCCGGTTTTTCTCCAAAGGAATTAATATTATTGGTAAAAGAATATGGAATCTCAAAACAAAAAGAAGAGGAGGCTTGAGTTGTTTTGGGTAACAGCTTTAGAAGAAGCTAGATTTCTTGATGTTGTATGGATAAAATGCCTTGTTCTTCTTGGTGGCAAGACAATTTGTTGGAAGAAAAGAGTGTGAATGAGAAAGAGAGATTTTTGGAAATTTGAAAAAACAAGCAAGTCAAGCAATATAAATGAATCTCATATTGGAAGGGTGATGGAAATAAAGTCACTTTATAAGTTTTTATGTTGTGAGTGAATTTTGAAAATTCCAACACTGTTGTACATCGTACATCCTGCTCGCTTGCCTGCGCACAGAGGGGGTGCAATCGAGGGGTCAAAATAGCTTGAACTTGTGTGCGGTCACGAATGTCGGAGAATGAATGAGGGACAATTAAGTTGTGTTTTAATTTCGTCCAGAAAACACTCAAGCCTCCAAACTATAAATACATCACACCTTCAGTTTCCAAAGATACACCAGAATTTATTCATACATTCTCTCGAGAAGAATTCTCTTCATTCTCACTACAATTATCTACATTTTTAGCTGATTTTACGAGTTCCATTATATCCTAAGAGATAATTGTCCACGTAATTTCTAGCACACTTTTATAGATGATAAATTTATTTTAAGGAAATTGTTATTAACAAGTCTTGAAAATTTTCTTTTTTTGGTTTTCATTTATCAGTCACGACTATTTTATTACTTTTATTCAACGCAATTTTCCCTGCTTCATGGTTGTTGAAAGTCTTGCGAATAGGTTGTGCAGCACTTGAATCAATTTTCTTATCCCTTTTTTTGCACAATATTTATGGTATAAGAATTCGAAATCTTCATCTCTTTTCAGGCCACCATACCGAACAGGAACTTATTGGATTGGAATATACTTGAGCAGCAAACTCAGGGTACTTGTCATCTCTGAGTGCAACCGCTTTTTTGAACTTCTTTGGCAACAAAAACAACTTTTTTCTTCCTAGATGAACCAGCAGGGCAATTCTTGAAATGAATCCTACAGTATCACGCTACAACTAATTACACATGTCTTCCCCCCCCCCCCCCCCCCCCCCCCCAAAAAAAAAAAAATTGGATAAGGTTTAAATTTTGTTATAAAGATTATTTCATTTGGGTATTATTTTTGCATGAGAATTTGATAATTCTGTTCATCTTTGAAAATTTCCAATTTTTGACCAAAAAAATAGTGAAAATGAATATGTGGACGGAAAAAGATGAAATTTGAAATTGTGGACGGAAAGAGGCCACTCGAATTCTTGAAATCCGAATTAAAAAATATTTGGATTTTTAAAATTCAAAAAATCACCAAATCCGTTTAAATTAGAAACTAATTACGTTAATTAATTAGATTAATAAAATTCGGATTTTAGAAATTCAAAAATTGAGAAATTCGGATTTTAAAAATCCAAAAATTGAGAATTAAAAAAATAAAAAAATTAAAGAGGATTAAAAAATGATTTTTTTGGAAATTAATTAATTGAATTAAAGAAATCGGATTTCAAAAATTTGAACTTTTGGTCATATTGACTAATATTCGGATTTTTAAAATCCAAATTTGTTGAAATAAAAAAAAATTATACAAAAGAAGTGTTCATTTAATTTGTTAGCAACAATGAAATCACAACTTCTAATGTTTAAAAATTTAAATGTAAATAAATAACTACGAAAGAACATTCATATTGAAATGAACCATAATATATATAAAAAAATTCGAAATGTTGAAATATGATAAATATTATAAAATCAAAATATCAAAATATCCAATCGAAAAACAAAAAATCTAACTAAATCCATATTTTCTAGGTGGAGACGCATTTTTTCTACCCACTATCTTAGAAATAGGTCTTGTACTAGAACCTGAACCCTGTGAACCTCCAACTCGTGAACATATACCTCTACCTCCACCTCCACCCAGTGATCCTCCACCCCTGACCCCCTGGACCCCCTGGCGGCGGCGGCGAACCGCCATCATCATCACTCGCCTCATCCTCTTCCTCAACTTCTTCATATTCTTCATCTTCTTTATGTTGGCCCCCAATATGTTCCACAAATATTGGCTATCCTTGCTCTTCATAGATCGTCCTCCTTTTTCTGCTTCCCATCTTGGAGGAGCGTGCCTTGCTCGGCGAGCCGGAACTGGGGCCTGAGTGAAATGAAGTGGATCATCGACGAGTAATTGAGACCCAACATCATTGAATGCCGCAAAATGTGAAGTCCCAAGTGTGAGGACACTTTGGAGAGAGCTGGACATTTTTTCAATGAACTGGAGTACTTAAGGGTAAGGGTCATCTCTTCGATAGTAATCACTTTGGAATTGAATGCCCCTATTGTACTAGTCACTCATCGAATCCGACTACAAACAAATAAAAAATTCGAATAGTTATAAAAAAAATCGATAATCATGGCGCATATGTAAAATAATGTAAACAACAACTAAATTAAACACTTACATATACTCTAACTTGGTTTATTGCACCACGGTATGCAATTTGTTTAGGGTCATCTTTGCTTGCATCATTGATGAGCCTAACTGTCCTGCGATTAAACCAGTTTTGGTACCCTACGTTAGATTCTGGAGGTTACTTTGGGTCACCTTGAGATAAATATTTATCTGCCATCCTATCTCGCCAAACCTTATTGTACCGCAGACATTCAAATTCCCAGTCAACGTACCCCTTGCCTCCCTGCCCCCTGGTATGCTCCTTTTCATATACGTCCGCCCTCATTGGAAAAATCATTGGGTTATCAGGAATAGGCTGATAGCACCCAAATTGCCGAAGTACCCTCCCAGCCTCACGAGGCTCGTGGGCGTCCCAATATATTGTTGGTGTATGTGCCCCTTTTTAAAGGCTATATAGATATTTGTCCTTTTGCTTGATGTTATAATCAGATGAGTTAATTTCATGATAGTAATATTCTTGTGCATATTTAATTTCATGAAATCGATCTGCCAAAAGAAACACTCCATAGACATTTAGATTATGAGTGATTCTTTTGAGTAGTACTCGTATGAAGATCCTTATACCAGAAATCACTACATGGTCTTAGGTGAATTGTAGTGTGCTTTGACATACGCCTAACGGGACCGTAACAGGTTGCCAAGTACGGGTATGATGAAAGATTTGCCACATATAGGATCTGGGTTTGTACCTGCTCGATTTACCACGCAACAAAAAATATTCTAATAAAAGCGGAACCATAGAATAATACCTTTGAAGCGTGCACTTGGTGATTCTCTTGTATGCCTCAAGACCATGACTTCACGTTGTGTGGGCAACGAACTAGAAGTCAATTGATCAGCTACTCACCACAATCCACCTGCTAGAAAACTCTAGCCCCGCAGCACCTGGCACGTACTATAAACGCACCGCCCGCAGAGAGAGAAAGCTACGCGCAGCTGGTATAATCCAATGCCAAAATTTCAGCCACTAGAATCCCAAAAACCAGCTGCACACTTTCTTGAAAATTCGACTTGGAGAGAGAAACGTTTTCTCTCTCTAGAAATCCTGTGGATTAATTGTGTTGTCTTGAATGACTGATCCCTTGTCTATATATAGAGTTACAAGAGAGACTCCAAGTTGGTTTAGGATTGGTCTTCCTACTGGGTTTCTATTTTCCTTCAATCCTGTTTCTGGACTGATACAGATTCTGTTTCCTTCAATCCTGTTCCTGGACTGAAACACTCCCAACTGTCACAGGGATTCACTTATCCCAATCCAGTTCCTGGGATGAATCACTCCCAACTGTCACAGGGATTCACTTATCCCAATCCAGTTCCTGGGATGAATCACTCCCAACTGACACAGGGATTCACTTATCCCAAACCAGTTCCTGGGATGATTCACAACCAACTGACACAAGGATTAATTAATTTCTCAATTAATTAAATCTACCTTTGTCAACAACCCAGTACATAATTAATCGTACCACTAACGGATTAATTATGGCACTACCACCCTACACCAGAATTGCTTCCGGAACAACTTAATTAAATTATATTCATAATCTCCCCACATAAAAGATATAGTGCTCGTTAATTCATTAATTTACTGATAAATTAATTCATCAACTTCTTAATATTCTGAGACTAGTACCACTCGACCTTTTTACTATACCGGATATAAGTCCACTGGCCAGGTTTAGTATAATAAAAATTTCGAGCTCATCTCGGGAGCACCATCACCCCAGACGCACCGGTACATGGTTTCCTTTCGACAAGCAGCAGCACACCAAGTAACTAAACACGCGCACCCAACCCACCGAGACTATTGGCCACATTTGACCTCACCCATTGGCAGATCAAAGTACACAATGTCTAATCCTCATGCCCGCTCGAGTCTAGGGATTTAGAGATAGAATACAAGGATCGATTTGTCTATTAAATCAGTACAAGACAAATCATTCCTAAGAGTCAAGTTCAATATGCCCTGGGCACATCTATATGATTCAATTAGTTTAGACAAACTAATTATCTGAATCACATAATAACCTAGACCGACAGTTTGTCCAAAGCTGTCTCGGTTACGAACCTCATTTATATATTATGTCTTTCAACCAATGATGAGATCTACTGTGTCGCATCAGACACCTCATCATCTACTTACATAATATAAATGGACATAAACATGCACAACTAAATATAATTGAAACACAAATCGATATATTAAACTGAGAAACTGTACAATACAAGCATAGCTTATGTATTCTACTCCAACAATCTCCCACTAATACTTAAGCTGTGCTTTAAGTATACAACTACATACAATCCTATACTACCTGCTGCTATCTATCTAGAAAAACTGTCAAAGCTCTCCGAAGCATCTGATCCCCATGCCCTTCACGTGAGCCTCAAAGACTTTAGAAGTTAATGTTTTCATGAACGGATCTGCAAGGTTATCCTCTGATGCTATCTTAGCCATGACCACGTCTACCCTCTTTACGATGTCTCGTATCAGGTGGTACTTGCGCTGTATATGCTTACTCGCCTTGTGGGCTCGTGGTTTCTTCGAGTTTGCTACTGCACCGTTGTTATCACAATAAACCGTGATAGACTTCTGCAAACCAGGAATCACGTCTAAGTCCACTAGGAAGTTCTTGAGCCATATTGCTTCTTTCGCTGCCTCGATGCGGCAATGTATTCTGCCTCCATGGTAGAGTCCGCCACGCATTTCTGCTTGACACTCCGCCAAACTATGGCTCCACCTCCTAGAGTAAACACATACCCTGAGGTAGACTTGCTCTTGTCCCTGTCGCCTTGGAAATCTGAATCTATGTAGCCTTGGGATACCAGCTCAGGCGCCTGATAGACCAGAACTTGGTCCCTCGTTCTGCGCAAATACTTGAGAATGCATTTTACTGCCTCCCAATGAGCTTTCTCAGGGTTACTCTGATATCTGCTCACTATGCCAACGGCATAACAGATATCAGGCCTCGTACACAACATGGCATACATGAGACTTCCTACTGCCGAAGCATATGGAACTGTCTTCATGGTCTCTATCTCCTCAACAGTCTTAGGAGACTGTTTCTTAGATAGAAACACTCCATGCCTGAAAGGTAGAAAACCTTTCTTGGAGTTCTGCATGTTAAAACGGGCCAGAATCGTGTCTATGTATGAAGCTTGAGAGAGCGTTAGTGAACGTTTCCTACGATCTCGAATAATCTTGATCCCAAGGATATGTCCCGCTTCCCCTAAGTCCTTCATATCAAATTGCTTGGACAGCCATGCCTTTACGTCTGATAACACTTTCTTATTGTTGCCAATCAATAGAATGTCATATACGTAAAGCACAAGAAACACCACTGAGTTTCCATCACGTCTGCGATATACACATTGCTCATCCGGACACTGAGTAAATCCAAAGGACTGGATTACTTCATCAAACCGGATGTTCCAAGATCTGGATGCCTGCTTAAGTCCGTAAATAGACCTCTTAAGCCTGCAAACCTTATGCTCTTGGCCTTTTTCAATGAATCCCTCTGGTTGCTGCATAAAGATGGTTTCTTCAAGACTTCCGTTTAGGAAAGCTGTCTTGACATCCATCTGCCAAATCTCATAATCCATATGAGCAGCTATGGCCAAGAGAATCCGGATCTACTTAAGTATGGCTACCGGGGAGAAGGTTTCCTCATAATCGATTCCTTCTTTCTGAGTATACCCCTTCGCCACCAGCCTAGCTTTAAAGGTTTCCACCTTCCCGTCAGGTCCTCTCTTACGTTTGTAGATCCATTTGCACCCAATGGGCTTAAACCCATCAGGTAGGTCCACAAGCTCCCAGACTTGATTGTGGTCCATTGACCCCATCTCGGATATCATTCCCTTACGCCAAGATTCTGCATCTTTATCTCAGAGCGCCTCATTGTAGTTTACTGGGTCCGGTTCAGGCGCACCTGGGACTAGGTCTGAGGCCTCTCCCACGCCAATGAACCTGTCTGGCTGTCTCACAACCCTCCCACTACGACGAGGCACCGCCTGTGTAGGCGCGTCATCTGTGATCTCATGTGCAGTGTGTGGTGTATCTACTTGCGTTGGTGCATCAGGATTAGTAGTTTGTCGTCTAAGCTCTTCTAGTACTATCTTACTCTTGGGGTTGTGGTCTAAAACATAGTCCTCTTCTAAAAATCTAGCGTTGGTACTTACCACCACATTCTGATCTTTAGGACTATAGAATAGACCACCTTTCGTTCCCCTAGGATATCCTACAAACAACATTAATTCTGTTCTTGCATCTAACTTAGCCGTATCTGCCTTAAGCACATGTGCTTGGCAGCCCCAAATTCTGAGATGTCTTAGACTGGGCTTCCGCCCGTTCCACAACTCTACTGGGGTTGAAGGCACAGTTTTAGATGGTACAAGATTAAGAATATACATTGCCATTTCCAAGGCATATCCCCAGAACGAACTTGGCAAATCACTATAGCTCATCATGGACCTAACCATTTCCATAAGAGTTCGATTCCTCCTTTCTGCTACACCATTCTGCTGTGGCGTGCCAGGTGCAGACAACTGAGACTGAATTCCTACCTCAGTGAGGTAATCTCAAAATTCATGGGACAGGTACTCCCCACCAAGATCTGAACGAAGTGTCTTGATACTCTTGCCATGATGCTTCTCCACATCTGCCCGAAACTCTTTGAACTTGCCAAAACATTCGGACTTGTGGTGCATTAGGTAAATGTATCCGTACCTAGAGTAGTCATCTGTGAACATCACGAAATACTCATATCCCCCTCGTGCCTGGACCGTCATAGGTCCACACAAGTCAGAATGAATCAACTCTAATACTTCTTTAGCTCTATAGCCTTTTGCTTTAAAAAGTCTCTTGGTCATCTTACCTTCCAAGCAAGATTCGCAGGTTGCATAACCGTCAATATCTAATGAACCCAAAGGTCCATCATTGACCAACCTCTGAATCCTACTAAGGTTTATATGACCTAGCCTTAGATGCCAAAGATAGGTTTGATTCATTTCAGAAGGTTCCTTCCTCTTATTAACGTTGAATCCTGAGCTATCTATTTCTATGTTTTGCACAACAGGGGAGTTAGAGTTAACCACAAACAAATTGTCCGCCAATGAACCAGAACAAATAAGTTTTCCATTTCTTCTAATAACAACACAGTCATCAGAAAAAATAAACTTATACCCGTTCTTCAAGAGTTTAGAAACCGAAATCAAGTTCTTTCTAAAACTCGGTACATAAAGACAATTAACTAACTCTAAACTAGAATTTTCGAAATTCAACTTAACTACTCCCACTGCTTCTACTGACACTCTTGTAGTGTCGCCCAAGTAGATATCCAATTCGCCTTCTCTAAGCTTCTAGGTTACTTGGAACCCTTGCAAAGAATTACAAACATGGTCAGTGGCACCTGAATCCACACACCAAGTATCTGTGGGAATCGCCGCTACACATGTCTCAGTAATTAAGGCAGAATTTATCGTACTTATAAGCTTTGGACAATCCAATTTCCAATGTCCCATCTTATTGCACTTGAAGCACTTGTCTTTCGACTTCTTCTTTGCAATATCTGGCCTAGGCGCAATTTGTGCCTTTTTAGCTACTCCCTCGAGCTTTCTCTTCTTCTTTCTAGCCTCAGGCTCAGAAGAAGATTCTGAAGCTTCGACTGCGACTAAAGCTCACTTCTTCTCTTGAAGAAGACTTTTAGCCACCATCAACTCTGCCAAGAGCTCGGATGAACTCCACAACATCTTACTTATGTTGTAGCTCAACCGAATCTGCTCATAGCTTTGAGTTACCATCAACTCTGCCAAGAGCTCGGATGAACTCCACAACATCTTACTTATGTTGTAGTTCAACCGAATCCGCTCATAGCTTTGAGGCAAGCTCCGGAGGACAATATCGGCTTTGGTTTCACCAACGATTTTGCCTCCCACTACCTCAACCTTGTTGATGTTACTAATCATGTCAATGACACGATCTCTCACAGGAGCGCTCTCAGCCCTAAGGACAATGTCCAAGTTACGACTTCCATCGACATTATTAGTTCCAGTTAAATTGTTGTTTTTCAAAATAGCAGCTAAAGGATTGAATGCCATATCGATTTAAAACTGGAAAGTAAACAAACAGTGTTTCAGTTATATATGCTAGAATTTTCGAAAACATGAAAATCCAATTAATTATTGATTCCCTCAAAACAATAATATTAATCCACCAACATCTCATTCACCGGGATTCTCGCAAGCCACGCAGTGTGGACGTTTACGCTAACCCACATTCGTTTGAGAAGAACCAAGTTCATTAACTACACTATCTGACCAACGATCTTTTGATCAATGTAGCTAATAGTCGGTGCTTTCAGCCGTACAAGTAAGCAGCGTAACCTTGCGGGAGGAATACTACAGATCGTACACTAAGTGTATGCCATTACGTGACTTCTAAGTTTGTTACCTCAGGATAGTGCGCCTCAGATGGAGAGGGTGTCGCATTTCTCCTAGTTAAACTCGCTTTAGTCATCTTACTCAGAAGCTCATAGTCTAGCGATCTCGGGGCTGGACTCATCCGAATGGAGGAAGGCCCTAATGCCAACGCGCAAGCCCACCCACATCGCATATGAACCCGTAATGGTGGCCATGGGGATATAACACAACCCGCTCCCACTTAGATTTCCAAATTGAGGGTTTTTCCGGTTTTAACATGCAATTAACTAACCTAAGTTATATGCAACTATAAAACCAGTCATGCTTTAATTCATGCATCTAAAATACAGCATAAAAATAAAGCATAAAAATTAAAACAATAAATACGGGAAATAAATACGTAAAATAAATTTCTCGACTATTATGGTTTTAATTGCTTCCATCCTTTGCCTTGATCTCGTGTCCCGTCACGTCACTTGATGGAGAGAGTCTTGAACTTCAAAAAACGAAAACTGGAGGAAAAACGGGCCAAAAACAGCCCGAGCGGCCCGAACGGGTCGCCCAGGCCGAATGGGCCGCAGCACGGCCTCGCGCGCGTGCACAGCCCGCAAGAGCCGTGCGCGCGTGGCCCACTGCGCGAGCCTCCAGCGCGCCAGGCCCAGCGCCTAGCGCGCCCGAGCGGCCGCACGCCCCAAGAGGGCCGTGCACGGGCGGGCCTGCGCGGCACAGCGCGCCCAGCAGCAGCGCGCAGCGACTGCTGCTGCCTGCTGCTGCCCTTCTATGGCTGCCGGCGGCGATTTTTGCTGCCGGCAAACGTTGCCGGCGTCGCCTCCTGCCACCAACTCCTCCTTCGTTTTTTCCCACGCTATTTGGTCTTCTTGCAATTCGTTCTGGGTTTTCCTGGGTTTCATCAAATTCATGATAACCCAAAACCCACGAATCCAAGTCGCCCACCATAACGCCTTCGATTACATAAAAAATAATTTTCCTACTACAAGACATTCTAGGAAAATTAAATAATCGAAATTACATAGAAAAAATCCTACTACAGATTTAATCTAATCCTACACGGCTTCCAGCACATGGTTAAACTATTACAAACATTCATAAAAAAAATTAAATCCGGACATGTCCCAGAGTTTAATTAAAACCATACAAACGTAACCATAATAGTCGGGATTCTAAACCACCTGCAAAACAAAATCATGTAATAAATCGAACAAGCACAGAACCCCCTAAACCAGGCTCTGATACCAATTGAAAGATTTGCCACATATAGGATCTGGGTTTGTACCTGCTCGATTTACCACGCAACAAAAAAAATTCTAGTAAAAGCGGAACCATAGAATAATACCTTTGAAGCATGCACTTGGTGATTCTCTTGTATGCCTCAAGACTATGACTTCACGTTGTGTGGGCAACGAACTAGAAGTCAATTGATCAGCTACTCACCACAATCCACCTGCTAGAAAACTCTAGCCCTGCAGCACCTGGCACGTACTATAAACGCACCGCCCGCAGAGAGAGAAAGCTACGCGCAGCTGGTATAATCCAAGGCCAAAATTTCAGCCACTAGAAACCCAAAAACCAGCAGCACACTTTCTTGAAAATTCGACTTGGAGAGAGAAATGTTTTCTCTCTCTAGAATTTTCTCTCTCTAGAAATCCTGTGGATTAATTGTGTTGTCTTGAATGACTGATCCCTTGTCTATTTATAGTGTTACAAGAGAGACTCCAAGTTGGTTTAGGATTGGTCTTCCTACTGGGTTTCTGTTTTCCTTCAATCCTGTTTCTGGACTGATACAGATTCTGTTTCCTTCAATCCTGTTCCTGGACTGAAACACTCCCAACTGTCACAGGGATTCACTTATCCCAATCCAGTTCCTGGGATGAATCACTCCCAACTGACACAGGGATTCACTTATCCCAAACCAGTTCCTGGGATGATTCACAACCAACTGACACAAGGATTAATTAATTTCTCAATTAATTAAATCTACCTTTGTCAACAACCCAGTACATAATTAATCGTACCACTAACGGATTAATTACGGCACTACCACCCTACACCAGAATTGCTTCCGGAACAACTTAATTAAATTATATTCATAATCTCCCCACATAAAAGATATAATGCTCGTTAATTCATTAATTTACTGATAAATTAATTCATCAACTTCTTAATATTCTGAGACTAGTACCACTCGACCTTTTTACTATACCGGACATAAGTCCACTGGCCAGGTTTAGTATAATAAACATTTCGAGCTCATCTCGGGAGCACCATCACCCCGGACGCACCGGTACATGGTTTCCTTTCGACAAGCAGCAGCACACCAAGTAACTAAACACGCGCACCCAACCCACCGAGACTATTGGCCACATTTGACCTCACCCATTGGCAGATTAAAGTACACTATGTCTAATCCTCATGCTCGAGTCTAGGGATTTATAGATAGAATACAAGGATCGATTTGTCTATTAAATCAGTACAAGACAAATCATTCCTAAGAGTCATGTTCAATATGCCCCAGGCACATCTATATGATTCAATTAGTTTAGACAAACTAATTATCTGAATCACATAATAACCTAGACCGACAGTTTGTCCAAAGCTGTCTCGGTTACGAACCTCATTTATATATTATGTCTTTCAACCAATGATGAGATCTACTGTGTCGCACCAGACACCTCATCATCTACTTACATAATATAAATGAACATAAACATGCACAACTAAATATAATTGAAACACAAATCGATATATTAAACTGGGAAACTGTACAATACAAGCATAGCTTATGTATTCTACTCCAACATAGGATTGGGTACACTATAAGTCACGCTAAGATATGTAGGTGAAGTGATAGGACTACAAATCTCTTTTAAGTGAGAGATGATATCTTGGCCTCTTGATAGTGAACTGAAAAGTGCATGGGCATACCCAAGGAATGACAAGTGTTATCATTTTCTTGATGAATTCAGTTTCACTAAGAGATCAAGTAAACTTTTAGCTATATAAGGATGATGGTTCCATGCCTTATGCTAAACGGGATATCAATGTAGAGGATCGTACGCAGTTTGCTCGGAAAGGTTGTGCTGAATCACCATTCGACCCTCAATTATGAATTGGGTAGTCATTATGTCTTGCTAGAGACCACTAATGACTTATGGATTAATCAATGAGTTTGAGTTATTCATTGTCAATTTAGAATGGGCCTACAGGATTGCACATAAGAAAGTTCGATAATGCAGAATAAGTATTCTTCCCTACAATAAGTATAATTGTTATACTTAAATAAATAAGATTTAATTAAATGGTTTAATTAAATATTATTGCAAATTTATGTGGTATTAATTAAGAGTTAATTAATTATCTGGGAATAATTGGGATGGGCTGATAAATCAAGGGACTTAATTGTAATTGAGGTTCTTGATCCATCAGCTTGATCCATGGGTCATGGGTTGATCCATGGGCTTGGTGTATAACCCAAATCATTAAGGTATTATTTAATACTGATTTGGAATCAGCAAAATAATATTTGGTAATAATACTGATTTGGAATATGATTAAATCAGTTAAGTAATAATTGATTGATTACAATACTGATTTTGGAAATTTCAACTGTACAAATATCCTAGGGATATTATGATAAGAGGATGATGATTTTTGATTGAGAAAAATCAGAACAAGCAAGATACGCAAAAATCCCAATTCTCTCTGTAGGCGAAAAACGGCTAGCACCGAATCTGCAAAGGCTTTCGTGCTTGAAAGTAGAGAGTCCTTCAAGGAAGGATTTTGGTGGTGACAAACATAACCAGAGCAAAAGGTTTGGACCAACATCAATCTAGCATCCAGACGCGGCAACCGATTACGCTTCAAGGGTATGGTTTACTTGTTTTGAACATAGGATTAAAACACTAACATTGAAATTGGCATGAATTCGCTGCGTAAATTTTTTTTGAAAAACATGCCTTCGATCCCAACAGTGGTATCAGAGCTAGGCTCAATTTTAGTGTTAATTAAAAATTAATTGATTGAAAGGAATGGTTTGTTTTAAGAAAATTAATTTTATCGATTGGGTGGGTTGGAAATTGTTCCAATGAAATGAAAAATTTTTTTTCCTGGGTTGTTTTGAAAGTTACGCCTGGAAATAATTTTTCTTTTATCTTCTTTGCGTTTTGATGGAAAAAGGTTTTATTGGGCTGCATTGGTTTTACTTCCTTGCCGGAGTCAGGGTTCTTTGCCGGAATTTGGGGTTTTGGAAACCCTTGCCGGATAAACGAGATTTTGGTTTCAAATTGGAAATTATTTTCTGGGCTGTTTATGGTTTTTGCTGGATGGGAAAAATGATTTTGACGATTTTGGCCAGATTTTCAAAACGGAAAGGGGGACTAAATGTTTGGTTGTTTCTGGGTTCTAATGTCTCGCCGGAAAATCGAGGGTCGCCGGATCTTCGTATTTTTGGCCTTAAGAGTTGTGGGTTTTGTTCCTTATTATCCCAGAAATGTTTTCGGCACAATTGGGGTTTCAAATCGGGGTTCAAAATTGGGTTTAAAGATCTGGGTTTTTCTAAAATACTCCGCCGAAGTTTAGTTTATTTTCTGGTTTTTCAAACGAAATTTGCTGGGTTCAATAGTTTCTGATTTTTCCCATTCCGGTAGTCGACGAAGGTCGGAAACATTTCGGGCGTGTTGGTTGTTGCTTAGTTTTGGTCACCGGTGTGTCGGATTGGAACTAGGTGATGACCGGATCGTCAATCGCCGCGGCTTCGCCATCACTGATTCAGTCTTATTCGTTGGACGAAAAGGCTGCGGTCAGGAAGGTGATGTCCGAAAGAGGCGAATAACGCAAGGAAAAAGGCAAAAACATCGCCGGAAGAGACGACCGGCGTGAGACGCCCGGGAGTCGAGGATGCCGGACGGAAAATTCCAGGAAGGGCTGATGGCGGCTGGGGCAAGAAGCCCTAAAGGGTAAAACTACCAAAATGCCCCTGCCGCACTCCCTTAACTACAAACCCTAATTTTAAAATAGTTTTAAAATTACCATATTGCCCCTCTGTCCCTAAAACCCTAAAACGGCCAGCAGCTTTTAAAATTGTTTTAATTGCAAAATAGTCCCAGCAGTTTTGTTCCTAAAACCCTAAGCCCATAACTTTGGTTAATTATCAAAATGCCTCTAAATTTTCAGAAAAAAGTTTTCTGAAATTTTAATTTAATTTGATAAGATTTATTTTAATTTAGCATAAAATTAAACATCTTATCAGATTAGAGATAGGATTAAATTTTGACTTAAAATTATTATCCTAGCAAATCTTAATAAGATTAAGATAATTAGATTAAATAAAAATAAATAAATAAAGAAATAAAATAATAAATAAATAATTAATTAGATTAATTAATTTGTTTAATTTTGAATTATTTATTTATTTATTTTATGATTTTTTTAATTTAAATTGTTTAAATAATGTGTGTGAAACATCATAATTGTGGCGAGCATGTTCATGCATCATTTTGGTTAAATGAAAAATGAACAAAAAGGGATTGATTAAAATTGATCATGACACGATCAATTTTAATTTTGTAATAGTTACACAATCCTTAAATTTAATCAATTTAAATTAAAACGGGCTTGTATGAGAATATGCATTTATGTGTTTTAAAGCATGAATTGAGCTTATTAATGTTTTAAAGGTTGGGGTCTACGAGCCATTTGAATTTGGGCCTGCGTGCCTATTAAAATTTTATGTAATAGATAGGCCCAAGAGGAGTTTTCAAGAGGAGTCCATGGTGGAGCCCAGGAACGGAAGTCCAACAATGAAAGCCCAAATATGAAGAATTTTAAAAGGCTCTGTAATAGACTAGAGCCCAATTCATTGATTTTATTCATTTTATTTATTTGATATACCAAATGAATGTTAAAACGAAAAATGCATGTTAAGCCGATCAAACTAAAATCCCAAATACCCGAGTTGATTTTGCTTCCATACTTGGGGCTCACAAGAGCGTCGAACATCTGTGGACTTAGAGAGCCCAAGGGCCTCAGGTTTTCTTCATGCGGCGGGTTGTCACATAATAGGTGCCCAACTTTACTCACTACCACTATGTGGAAAAACTGTTTGGGTATTTATTGATGTGATGTCTCGAGGGATGGTTTGACTTGAGAAATTAATCCTAACTTGATCCGATAAGTTGACTAGGGATTAATTTTGCAAAGATGGGATGGTGTCAAACATTTGGAATGTTCATCCTATCACCGAAAAGTTGCATGGTATGCAATTGGAAAACATTAGATTACATGGAATGTAATTTGAACATTGCCTACCAAAAGAGCCCAATCCCTACGATACTTGCCAAAGTAAGATTGGGGTTAACTCTTTGTGGATTTTTAGCCCACAATCTAGCACCAACACAAAATTGTTCGGGATTTCAATTTTGGCTATTGTGGAAAATGATTTTAAAACTCATTCTAATATTTTGCATTTATTCTTTGTAGAAATGGCATCATCTAGCACTAATGTCATCTCAAATTTTACTTTAAGAACTACATTGGATAAGGATAAATTGGTCGAACCAAACTTCTTAGATTGGGAAAGAAACTTGAGAATAGTTCTCAAACAAGAAAGGAAGCTACATGTCTTAGAGACTGTTTTACCTGAACCACCACAGAATGCCACGGCCTCTGTTCAGTGAGCATGGGATAAGCTGAAAAGCGATTCCGATGACGTGACTTGCTTGATGTTTGCGTCTATGACAGGCGAGCTTCAAAAGCAGTTCATGAATTTGGAAGCGTTCCGGATTTATGAGTCACTGACGGAAAAGTTTCGTGAACAAGCCTGTATCTTTGTTACTGAAATAAATCTTTCTATGTCCATCTCATAGGTATTAGATACCGGATGTGGGGCTCACATTTGTACTAATGTGCAAGGACTCAGAAATAGAAGGATGACAAGAAAAGGTGAAGTTGATCTCCGAGTGGGCAACGGGGCAAGGGTTGCTGCTGTTGAAGTGGGAGATTACACTTTATCTTTACCTTTCGGTTTAAACATTGAACTTGAGAATTGTATTATGTACCTGCTTTGAGCAGGAATATTATTTCAATTTCTTGTTTGGATATTAAAGGATTTCATTTTATTATTGGTAATGATTCGTTATCTTTATATCAGAATAATGTTTTATACGGAGTTGCAAATTTGTGCAACGGCCTATATGTCTTGGATTTGAGCCAAGAAAGACCGGTCTATAACATTAAAAAGAAGGCTAAATCAATTAAATTTGATATGAGTCCAACCTATCTCTGACACTGTCGTTTAGGCCATACAAACGAGAAACGAGTTCAAATACTTCACAAGGATGGAGTGCTAGGGTCATTTGATTTTGAATCATATGACACGTGTGAACCCTATTTGCAAGGAAAAATGACAAAGAATCCTTTCAACAAGAAAGGTGAAAGAACAAGTAAGCTATTGGCTCTAATACACACGGATGTATGTGGACCAATGAGCACACAAGCCAGAGGTGGATTTGAATAATTCGTCACTTTTACTGATGATTATAGTAGATATGGTTATGTCTACTTAATGAGGTATAAAAGTGAAACTTTTGAAAGGTTTAAAGAGTTTAAAAACGAAGTAGAAAATCAGTTGGATAGAAGGATTAAGGTTATTTGCTCCAATCGATTAGGTGAATACCTAAGTGATGAGTTCAATGGCTATCTAAAACAGTGTGAAATTGTTTCACAGCTAACTCCATCGGGAACACCTCAATGGAATGGTGTATCTGAAAGGAAGAATCAGACCTTATTAGATATGGTTTGATCAATGATGGCCAAACAACTCTTCCTATGTCCTTTTGGGTTATGCTCTCCTTTCTGCTGCCTACTTATTAAACCGTATCCCATCTAAAGCCATAGATAAGACTCCATATGAGATATGGATGGGCCGAAAGCCTTATATGTCCTATCTACGAGTTTGGGGTTGTCAAGCTCATGTAAAACGTTTACAAAGTAATAAGCTTGAACCTAAAACTGAAAAATGCCTATTTGTGGGATATCCTAAGGAAACCAAAGGATATCAATTCTACAACCCAACTGAGAACAAAGTGTTCGTTGCTCGAGGAGCTACTTTCTTAGAGAAAGAATTTCTGTACAAGAAAGACAGTGGGAGTAGAATATAACTCGGAGAAGTTCAAGAACCACAAGAGAATGTAGAACCATCTACAGAAACTCAGATGGAAGTTGGCATGGAAACTCATGAAGATGAGCAACCTGAGCCAACAACACAAGAACCTAGAAGATCTGGTAGATCTCGTCACCAACCCAAGAGATATGGATTTCTCGTGACTGACAATCAAGATTTGATCTTGGTGGACTCTGATGAGCCCACGACCTACAGATAGGTTTTAGAAAGTCCAGATTCAGATAAATGGCTACAAGCCATGGAATCTGAAATGCAATCAATGAGGGACAATAAAGTGTGAACTTTGATTGACCCTCCTGTTTAGGCAAAGGTTGTCGATTGCAAGCGGATTTTCAAGTTAAAACCTGGCGGGATCTTCAAGGCACGACTAGTGACTAAAGGTTTCAGACAAACTCATGGTATAGACTATGATGAAACCTTCTCCCCTGTCGTGATGGTCTAGTCCATTCGGACTATGCTCGCCATAGCTGCATATTATGACTATGAGATATGGCAGATGGATGTTAAGATGGCTTTCCTGAATGGAAACCTACTCGAGAATGTTTACATGAAACAACCTAAGGGATACATCGATCAAGAGCATCCAAATCATGTATGCAAGCTTTAGAGGTCCATCTACGGACTAAAGCAAGCATCTCAAAGTTGGAATCTTCATTTTGATGAGGCAGTAAAAGGCTACGGCTTCATAAAGAATAAATATGAGGGATACATCGATCAAGAGCATCCAAATCATGTATGCAAGCTTTAGAGGTCCATCTACGGAGTAAAGCAAGCATCTCGAAGTTGGAATCTTCATTTTGATGAGGCAGTAAAAGGCTACGGCTTCATAAAGAACAAAGATGAGCCTTGTGTTTACAAGAATGTTAGTGGAAGCAAGATTGTTTTCCTTGTCCTATATGTGGACGATATCCTACTCATAGGAAATGACATTCCCATGATGAAAGACATCAAACAATGGTTGGGGAGTGCATTTTCTATGAAAGACTTAGGAGAAGCCGAAATTATACCAGGTATCAAGATCTATAGAGATAGGTCTAAAAGGCTTCTAGGACTAAGTCAAGAAGGGTATATAGACAAGATATTGAAGAGGTTCAATATGTCTAATTCTAAGAATGGTATGGTACCATTCAGACATGGCCTTCTTTTAAAGAAGAACCAATGTCCTTCTACTAAAGAGGAGAGGGATGTGATGAGTAGAGTCCATATGCTTCGGCAATAGGATCTATCATGTATGCCATGTTATGTACCCGCCCGGATGTCGCACATGCACTAAGCATGACAAGCAGATACCAACAAGATCCAGGTATGGATCATTGGACTGCAGTCAAGGCAATCTTGAAGTACTTGCGAAGGACTAAAGGATTAATGCTAGTGTACGGAGGACAAGAACAGCTCGTCTTACAAGGTTACGCTAATGCTGCTTTCCAAACTGATCAAGACGACATGAAGTCACAATCAGGCTACGTTTTTAGCCTGAATAGCGGTGCAGTGAGTTAGAAAAACTCGAAGCAAGATACCACAGCCGACTCTAAAACAGAATCTGAGTATATTACTGCATCAGATGCTGCAAAGGAAGCTGTTTGGTTGAGAAAGTTTGTGTCAGACATCAGAGTGATACCGAGTATCCAAGATCTGATAGACCTCTTCTGTGATAATAACGGGGCCATCGCACAGGCAAAGGAGCCCCGGTCACACCAGAAGACCAAACACATACTCAGACGTTATCACCTCATTCGAGAGATTGTCGATCGAGGAGATGTTAAAGTATGCAAAATAGGGTCAAATGAAAATATAGAAGATCCTCTCACAAAAGCTCTACCACAGTCAAAGTTTGAAAGACATGTAATAGAGCTTGGTCTTAAAATGTTTATGACATAGCCTTTAACGGGCAAGTGAGAGATTGTTGGTGTATGTGCCCTTTTTAAGGGCTATATAGATATTTGTCATTTTGATTGATGTTATAATCAGATGAATTAATTTCATGATAGTAATATTCTTGTGCATATTTAATTTCATGAAATCAATCCGCCAAAAGAAACACTCTATGGACCTTTAGATCATTAGTGATTCTTTTGAGTAGTACTCGTACGAGGATCCTTAGACCAGAAATCACTACATGGTCTTAGGTGAATTGTAGTGTGCTTTGACATACGCCTAATGGGACCATAAAAGGTTGCCAAGTACGGGTATGATTGGGTACACTATGAGTCACGCTAAGATATGTAGGTGAAGTGATGGGAATACAAATCTCTCTTAAGTGAGAGATGATATCTTGGCCACTTGATAGTGAACTGAAAAGTGCATGGCCATGCCCAAGGAATGATAAACATTATCATTTGCTTTATGAATTCAGTGTCACTAAGAGATCAAGTAAACGTTTAGCTATATAAGGATGATGGTTCCATGCTTTATGCTAAACGGGATATCAATGTAGAGGATCGTACTCAGTTTGCTCGGAAAGGTTGTGTTGAATCACCATTCAACCCTCAATTATGAATTGTGTAGTCATTATGTCTTGCTAGAGACCACTAATGACTTATGGATTAATCAATGAGATTGAGTTATCCATTGCCAATTTAGAATAGGCCTACAGGATCGCACATAAGAAAGTTTGATGATGCAAAATAAGTATTCTTGCCTACAATAAGTATAATTGTTATACTTAAATAAATAATATTTAATTAAATAGTTTAATTAAATATTATTGAAAAGTTCTATGGTATTAATTAAGAGTTAATTAATTACTTGGGAACAATTGGAATGGACTGATAAATCAAGGGACCTAATTGCAATTGAGGTTCTTGATCCATCAGCCTGATCCATGGGCTTGGTGTATAACCCAAATCATTAGGGTATTATTTAATACTGATTTGGAATCAACAAATATTATTTAATACTGATTTGGAATCAGCAAAATAATATTTGGTAATAATACTGATTTGAAATATGATTAAATCAGTTAAGTAATAATTGATTGATTACAATACTAATTTTGGAAATTTCAACTCTACAAATATCGTAGGGATATTATGGTAGGAGGATGATGATTTTTGATTGAGAAAAATCAGAACAAGCAAGATACACAAAAATCCCAATTCTCTATGTAGGCGAAAAACGGCTAGCACCGAATCTGCAAAGGCTTTCATACTTGAAAGTAGAGAGTCCTTCAAGGAAGGATTTTGGTGGTGACAAACGTAACCAGAGCAGAAGGTTTGGACCAACATAAATCTAGGATCCAGACGTGGTAATCGATTACGCTTCAAGGGTATGGTTTACTTGTTTTGAACATAGGATTAAAACACTAAAATTGAAATTGGCATGAATCCGCTGCGTAAAATTTTTTTGGAAAACATGCCTTCGATCCCAACATATATCAGCCAAGTATTGGACATCCAACATTCCCTCCATTCTCGACAGTATTCGGGAAGATTGTTGGGTTTAAATACTAAAGTTTTGCTTGTGTTAAACTATTTCCCAGTTTTATATATTGATTAAATGTTTTGGTTAAATTGTTTATATATTTTACATATGTCGTCCATTTATATTATGTAATTAGATGATGAAGTGTCTGGTGTGACACAGTAGATCTCATCATTGGTTAAAAGATATAATATATAAATGAGGTTCGTAACTGATATAGTTTTGGACACACTGTCAGTTTAGGTTATTATGTGATTCAGAAATTAGTTTGTCTAAACTAATTGAATCATATAGATATGCCCATGGCATATTGAACTTGACCATTTAGGATGAATTGTCTTGTATTGATTTAATAGACTATTCAATCATAGTATTCTATCTCTAAATCCCTAGACTTTAGCAGGCATGAGGATTAGACATAGTGTACTTTGATCTGCCAAAAGGTGAGGTGGCCAATAGTCTCGGTAAGTTGGGTGCGCGTGTTTTGTTTTTTAGTGTGTTGTTGCTTAATGAAAGGAAACCATGCATCGGTGCATCCGGGATGATGGTGCTTCCGAGATGAGCTCGTTATATTTATTATACTAAACCTAGCTGGTGGACTTATGTCTGGTATAGTAAAAAGGACGAGTGGTACTAATCTCGGATATAAGAAGTTAATTAATTAATTTATCAATAAATTAATAAATTAACGAGCATTATATCTTTGATGCGGGGAGATTAAAGAATAATTAAATTAGTTGTTCCGGAAGCAATTCTGGTGTAGGATGATAGTGCCATAATTAATCCATTAGTGGTACGATTAATTATGTAGTGGGTTAATTGATAATGTAGAGTTAGTTACTTAATTAATTATTCCTAAGAGTTAATTAAGTAATTAACAAAGTGGAATTAATTAATTAAATAATTATATCTTAAAGTTCAATTAGAATTAGGAAATCTAATTGGATTTGGAAATCTAATTGGATTTGGAAATCTAATTAGATTAGTTACCCATTAGGAATGCCAATCATAATTTTTCAATATAGAAAACTAGAGAGAGAAAACAAGTTTCTCCCTCAAAGTCAATTTTCTCAGGCGGCGGCGGTGAGGCAAAACCGGCGGAAGGCGGTGGTGCATAATTTCGGTGGCGGCGAGCAGCTGAATTTTTTCGGCAAGATTGTTTTGTGGTGATTGCTGATCAATTGTTCGTTAGATCATTGCCCACACAACGTACGATCAAAGTCTTTAGTCATACAAGAGAATCACCTAAGTAAAATCTTCAAGAGGTAATTCTTAAACTTCTTCTTTAATTAGGAATTAATTGTTGCGTGATAAATCAAACAAGTGCAAGCTAAGATCCTACGCAATGTTATTTCAAGCAAGGATTGGAATAGCAATTGTGCTAGAGTCTAGGCCTGGTCAAGAATTCCGATTCTTGAATGCATAGTGTTGGTGAATGTGCCCTAATGAGGGCTATTTATGTAAATATACTTTGAGGGTATTTATGTAAATAAGATATTTGTCGCTTGATTGATTGTTTATCAAATGAGTTAATTTCATGATAGTAATATCCTTGTGCATATTTAAATTCATGAAATCGATCCGCCAAAAGAAACACTCCATGGACTAACCAGATCATGAGTGATTCTTTTGAGTAGTACTGGTACTAGGATCCTTAGACCAGAAATCACTACATGGTCTTAGGTGAATTGTAGTGTGCTTTGACATACGCCTAACGGGGCCGTAACAGGTTGCCAAGTACGGGTATGATTGGGTACACTATGAGACACGCTAAGGTATGTAGGTGAAGTGATGGGACTACAAATCTCTCTTAAGTGAGAGATGATATCTTGGCCACTTGATAGTGAACTGAAAAGTGCATGGCCATGCCCAAGGAATGATAAGGATATCATTTGCTTGATGGATTCAGTGTCACTAAGAGATCAAGTAAACGCTTAGCTACATAAGGATGATGGTTCCATGCCTTATGCTAAGCTGGATATCGATGTAGAGGATCGTACGCAGTTTGCTCGGAAAGGTTGTGTTGAATCTCCATTCGACCCTCCATTCTGAATTGGGTAGTCATTATGTCTTGCTAGAGACCACTAATGACTTATGGATTAATCAATGAGATTGAGTTATCCGTTGCCAATTTGGAATGGGCCTACAAGATCGCACATAAGAAAGTCCAATGATGCAGAATAAGTATTCTTGCCTACAATAAGTATAATTGTTATACTTAAATAAATAAGATTTAATTAAATGGTTTAATTGAATATTATTGGAAAGTTCGGTGGTATTAATTAATAGTTAATTAATTACCTGGGAACAATTGGGATGGGCTGATAAATCAAGGGACTTAATTGCAATTGAAGTTCTTGACCCATCAGCCTGATCCATGGGTCATGGGTTGATCCATGGGCTTGGTGTATAACCCAAATCATTAAAGTGTTATTTAAGGCTGATTTGGAATTAGTAAATATTATTTAAATACTGACTTGGAATCAGTTAAATAATATTTGGTAATAATACTGATTTGGAAATTACTAAAATCAGTTAAGTTATAATTGGATAAATTACAATACTGATTTTGGAAATTAATTCTCTACAAATATCCTAGGGATATAATTGTAGGAGATAGATTTTTGGAATAATTCTCATCAGAAAAATACACAGATTTCCCAAATTCTCCGGGTAGGCAAGATTGGCTAGCACCAACCTGCGAAGGCTTTCGTGCTTGAGAGTAGAGGATCCTTCAAGGAAGGATTTTGGAGACAACAAAACGCCATCTTCTCAGAGGAGCCAGGCGACGTGCGCAACCGATTACGCTTCAAGGGTAAGACCCGATCCTCATAGTTTAGGATTCCGCTGTTTAATTGGATTAAACACCTAGACAATTCCCAACAGTGGTATCAGAGCGAGGTTTATAATTTTAGTGTTAAAATTAAAATTGATTTTGATTAAAAGTAATTGGATTTTAATTAAAATTGATTTTAATAAAATTTTGGAAAAAATCGGGCTTTGAGAAAGCAAAAAAAAAAAAAAAAACTGGAAAAAATAATTAAAAATTTTTCTGGAAATTATTTTGAAGCTCCGCCGGACTGGGTGGATATCGACCGGCCGGAAAATTTTCTGACCGGCCGGATTCTCGTCGGAAATCGTGAGCGCCCGATATGGCCAGATTTCATGATTTTGGTTCAAAATTCTTTGAGGGTTTTGTTCTTCGTTCTCCCGGAAATCGTTTTCGGGTGATTTGGGTTTCAAAACTAAAATGATTTCTGAGAATCGAAATTTTTTTTTTTCTTTTTTTCCTTGGGTTTTCGAAACCGACCGCCGGAGAAACGAGTTTAAAACAAAGGTTTTTGGGGATGTTTTTGCTCTGAAAATTGAGTATTAAAGGCTGGGTTTTGTGACCGGGATGATTCCGATGATTTTCCAATTGTTTTAAAAGGGTTTTGTTGCTTGTCGGACGGAGAAGTTCGTTCTTCGAATTTCGTCGGAAAATCGGGGTAGCCGGAAATTTTGTTGGACGAGATTTCCGTTTGGATCTTCGAAGATCGATGATGGTTCTTCGATCATCGGGAATTCCAGATCACCGGGAGAGATCGGACGAGATGAACGGTGTTCATCGATGACGCCGTGAAATTTTTCGTTTCTCGCCGGGAATCGCAAACTGGCCGAGGAAGACGACCGGAGGCTGGCGGCGGGCGGTTGAAGCCCTAGGGGCTGAAATTACCAAAATGCCCCCGCCGCAGCCTCAAAACCCTAAAATGCCATCAGTTTTAAAATTGTTTTAAAATTGCATAGGGACCCCAGAAGTTTTGTTCCTTTAAAACCCTAAGCCCGGGAATTTCGGTAAATTACTGAACTGCCCCGTCTAGCCAGATTTTAAAATAGTTTTAAAATTGCAGAATGGCCCCTGGACTTTGAGCCCTCCTCAAAACCCTAGCCCAGAATTTTATTTTAATTACCAAAACGCCCCAAAAGTTTCAGAAAATTAAAATTTTAAAATTTTCTGAATTTTATTTCATAAGATTTTAATTAAATAGTCTTATTAGATAAAGATAGGATTAATTTAGAATTTTATCCTATAAGTTTAAACTTATCTTAATTAGATAATTAGATATATTTTAAAATAATTATTTTAATTAGATTAAAATAATTAGAAAAAAGATAAATAAATAAATAAATAATTAATTAATTAGATTAATTAATTAGTTTAAATTTTGAATTGTTGTTTATTTATTTATTTTACTTTAATTTTGATGCTTATTTAAATTGTTTAAATTTTATTTGAAGCATCATAATTATGCAAGCATGTTCATGCATCATTTTGGATAAATGTAAAATGAACATAAGGATTGATTAAAATTGATCATGACACGATCAATTTTAATTCTGTAATAGTTACACAATCCTTAAAATTAATCGGCTTAAATTAAAAACGGCTTGTATGAGCATATGCATTTTATGTGTTCAAAGCATGAATTGGGCTTTTAATTTTAACGTTTTAAAAGTTGGGGCCTGCGAGCCAATTTTGAATTGGGCCTGCGTGCCTATAAAATCATCATGTAATAGTTAGGCACAAAAGAAGGTTCCAAGAGGAGTCCATGATGGAGCCCAGGAGAGGAGGCCGAATATGAAGATTTTAAAAGGCCCTGTAATAGACTAGAGCCCAGTTCATGGCTTTAATTTCATTCTTTTATTTATGCAAATGAATGATAAACGAAAAATGCATGTTAAGCCGATCAAACTAAAATCCCAAAAAACCCAAGATTTTGCTTCCATACTTAAGGGCCCGCTTGAGTGTTGAACGTCTGATGGACTTGGAGAGCCCAAGGGCCTCAGGTTTTCTTCATGCGGCGGGTTGTTACATAATAGTGCCCAACTTTATCACTACCATTAATGAGTGAAAAAACTGTTTGGGTATTAGATGCTCAACTTTATCACTACCACTTGTTATGGAAAAACTGTGTGGGTGTCTATTGATGTGATGCCTTGAGGGATGGTTTAACTTGGGAAAATTAATCCTAGCTTGACCCGATAAGTTGACTAGGGATTAATTTTGCAAAGATAGGATGGTGTCAAACATTTGGAATGTTCATCCTATCACCGAAAAGTTGCATGGTATGCAATTGGAAAGCGTTAAATTACATGGAATGTGATTTGAACGTTGCCTACCAGAAGAGCCCGATCCCTACGATACTTGCCAAAGCAAGACTGGGGTTGACTCTTTGTGGATTTTCGGCCCACAATCTAGCACCAACACAAAATTGTTTGGGATTTCAATTTTGGCTATTGTGGAAAACATTTTTCAAAACTCATTCTAATATTTTGCATTTACTCTTTGTAGAAATGGCATCATCTAGCACAAATGTTATCTTAAACTCTACTCTAAGAAGTATATTGGATAAAGGTAAATTGGTTGGACCAAACTTCTTAGATTGGGAAAGAAACTTGAGAATAGTTCTCAAACAAGAAAGGAAGCTACATGTCTTAGAGACTGCTTTACCTGAACCACCACAAAATGCTTCGGCAAATGTTCAACGAGCCTGGGATAAGCTGAAAAGCGACTCCGATGATGTGACGTGCTTGATGCTAGCGTCTATGACAGGCGAGCTTCAAAAGCAGTTCATGAATTTGGAAGCGTTCCGAATTTATGAGTCACTGACGGAAATGTTTCGTGAACAAGCTTCAGGTATCTTTGTTATAGAAATAAATCTTTCTATGTCCACCTCATGGGTATTAGATACTGGTTGTGGGGCTCACATTTGTACTAATGTGCAAGGACTCAGAAATAGAAGGATAACAAAGAAAGGTGAAGTAGATCTCCGAGTGGGCAACGGGGCAAGAGTTGCTGCTGTTGAAGTTGGAGATTACACTCTGTCTTTACCTTCTGGTTTAAATATCGAACTTGAAAATTGTTATTATGTACCTGCTTTGAGCAGAAATATTATTTCAGTTTCGAGTTTAGATAATAAAGGTTTTCGATTTATTATAGAGAATAATTCGTTATCTTTATATCGAAATGATATTTTATATGGAGTTGCAAATATGTGTAACGGTCTGTATGTCTTGGATTTGACCCAAGAAAAACCAGTCTATAACATAGAAAAGAAAGCTAAATCATCTAAAAATGATTTAAGTCCAACATACCTTTGGCATTGTCGATTAGGCCATGCAAATGAAAAGCGAGTTCAAAAGCTTCACAAGGATGGAGTGCTTGGTTCATTTGATTTTGAATCATATGATACCTGCGAACCCTGCTTGCAAGGCAAAATGACAAAGAGTCCTTTCAATAAGAAAGGTGAAAGAACAAGTGAGCTATTGGCCCTAATACATACGGATGTATGTGAACCAATGAGCACACAAGCCAGAGGTGGATTTGAATACTTCGTGACTTTTACTGATGACTTTAGTAGATATGGGTATGTCTACTTAATGAGGTATAAAAGTGAAACTTTTGAAAAGTTTAAAGAGTTTAAAAACGAAGTAGAGAATCAGTTGGATAGAAGGATTAAGGCTATTCGCTCCGATCGGGGAGGTGAATACCTTAGTGATGAGTTCGATGGCTATCTAAAACAGTGTGGAATTGTTTCACAGCTGACTCCACCGGGAACACCTCAATGGAATGGTGTATCCGAAAGGAGAAATCGGACCTTATTAGATATGGTTCGATCAATGATGGGCCTAGCGACTCTCCCTACATCCTTTTGGGGTTATGCTCTCCTTTCTGCTGCCTACTTATTGAATCGTATTCCATCTAAGGCAGTAGATAAGACTCCATATGAGATATGGATGGGTCGGAAGCCCTATATGTTCTATCTACGAGTTTGGGGTTGTCAAGCTCATGTAAAGCGTTTACAAAGTAATAAGCTTGAACCCAAAACTGACAAATGCCTATTTGTGGGATATCCTAAGGAAACCAAAGGATATCAATTCTACAACCCAACTGAGAACAAAGTGTTCGTTGCTCGAGGAGCTACTTTCTTAGAGAAAGAATATCTGTATCAGAAAGATAATGGGAGTAGAATAGAACTCGGAGAAGTTCAAGAACCACAAGAGAATGTAGAACGATCTACAGAAACTCAGATGGAAGTTGACATAGAAACTCATGAAGATGAGCAACCTGAGTCAACAACACAAGAACCTAGAAGATCTGGTAGATCTCGTCACCAACCCGAGTGATACGGATTTCTCGTGACTGACGATCAAGATTTGATCTTGGTGGACTCTAATGAGCCCGCGAACTACAAACAGGTTTTAGAAAGTCCAGATTCTGATAAATGGCTAGAAGCCATGGAATCTGAAATGCAATCCATGAGGGACAATAAAGTGTGGACTTTGATTGACCCTCCTGTTCAGGCAAAGGTTGTCGATTGCAAGTGGATTTTCAAGGTAAAACCTGGCGGGATCTTCAAGGCACGACTAGTGGCTAAAGGTTTCAGACAGACTCATGGTATAGACTATGATGAAACCTTCTCCCCTGTCGTGATGCTCAAGTCCATTAGGACAATGCTTGCCATAGCAGCATATTTTGACTATGAGGTATGGCAGATGGATGTTAAGACGGCTTTCCTGAATGGAAACCTACTCGAGGATGTTTATATGAAACAACCCGAGGGATACATCGATCAAAAGCATCCTAATCGAGTATGTAAGCTTCAGAGGTCTATCTATGGACTAAAGCAAGCATCTCGAAGTTGGAATCTTCGTTTTGATGAGGAAGTAAAAGGTTACGGATTCATCAAGAATGAAGATGAGCCTTGTGTTTACAAGAAAGTTAGTGGGAGCAAGATTGTTTTCCTTGTCCTATATGTAGACGACATCCTGCTCATAGGAAATGACATTCCTTTGATGAAAGACATCAAACAATGGTTGGGGAGTGTATTTTCTATGAAAGACTTAGGAGAAGCTGAGACGATACTAGGTATCAAGATCTATAGAGATAGGTCTAAAAGGCTTCTGAGACTAAGTCAAGAAGGGTACATAGACAAGATATTGAAAAGATTCAATATGTCTAACTCCAAAAATGGTAAGGTACCATTTAGACATGGCCTTCTCTTGAAGAAGAACCAAGGTCCTTCAACAAGAGAGGAGAGGGATACAATGAGTAGAGTCCCATATGCTTCGGCAATAGGATCTATCATGTATGCCATGTTGTGTACCCGTCCGGATGTTGCACATGCACTTAGCATGACTAGCAGATACCAACAAGATCCAGGGATGGATCATTGGACTGCAGTCAAAGCAATCCTGAAGTACTTACGAAGAACTAAAGGATTAATGCTAGTGTATGGAGGACAAGAACAGCTCATTGTACAAGGTTACGCTGATGCTGCTTTCCAAACAGATCAAGATGACATGAAGTCACAATCAGGCTACGTGTTTAGTCTGAATGGCGGTGCAATAAGTTGGAAAAGCTCAAAGCAAGATACAACAGCCGATTCTACAACAGAGTCTGAGTACATTGCTACATCAGATGCTGCAAAGGAAGCTGTTTGGCTGAGAAAGTTCGTGTCAGACATCGGAGTGATACCGAGTATCCAAGATCCGATAGAACTTTTCTGTGACAATAACGGGGCCATCGCACAAGCTAAGGAGCCTCGGTCACACCAGAAAACCAAACACATACTTAGAAGATTTCACCTCATCCGAGAGATCATTGATCGAGGAGATGTGAAAGTGTGCAAAATAGGGTCAGACGACAATATAGCAGATCCTCTCACAAAAGCTCTACCACAGTCAAAGTTTGATAGACATGTAATAGAGCTTGGTCTTAAACAGTTTAGGACATAGCCCTTCATCGGGCAAGTGGGAGATTGTTGGTGAATGTGCCCTAATGAGGGCTATTTATGTAAATATACTTTGAGGGTATTTATGTAAATAAGATATTTGTCGCTTGATTGATTGTTTATCAAATGAGTTAATTTCATGATAGTAATATCCTTGTGCATATTTAAATTCATGAAATCGATCCGCCAAAAGAAACACTCCATGGACTAACCAGATCATGAGTGATTCTTTTGAGTAGTACTGGTACTAGGATCCTTAGACCAGAAATCACTACATGGTCTTAGGTGAATTGTAGTGTGCTTTGACATACGCCTAACGGGGCCGTAACAGGTTGCCAAGTACGGGTATGATTGGGTACACTATGAGACACGCTAAGGTATGTAGGTGAAGTGATGGGACTACAAATCTCTCTTAAGTGAGAGATGATATCTTGGCCACTTGATAGTGAACTGAAAAGTGCATGGCCATGCCCAAGGAATGATAAGGATATCATTTGCTTGATGGATTCAGTGTCACTAAGAGATCAAGTAAACGCTTAGCTACATAAGGATGATGGTTCCATGCCTTATGCTAAGCTGGATATCGATGTAGAGGATCGTACGCAGTTTGCTCGGAAAGGTTGTGTTGAATCTCCATTCGACCCTCCATTCTGAATTGGGTAGTCATTATGTCTTGCTAGAGACCACTAATGACTTATGGATTAATCAATGAGATTGAGTTATCCGTTGCCAATTTGGAATGGGCCTACAAGATCGCACATAAGAAAGTCCAATGATGCAGAATAAGTATTCTTGCCTACAATAAGTATAATTGTTATACTTAAATAAATAAGATTTAATTAAATGGTTTAATTGAATATTATTGGAAAGTTCGGTGGTATTAATTAATAGTTAATTAATTACCTGGGAACAATTGGGATGGGCTGATAAATCAAGGGACTTAATTGCAATTGAAGTTCTTGACCCATCAGCCTGATCCATGGGTCATGGGTTGATCCATGGGCTTGGTGTATAACCCAAATCATTAAAGTGTTATTTAAGGCTGATTTGGAATTAGTAAATATTATTTAAATACTGACTTGGAATCAGTTAAATAATATTTGGTAATAATACTGATTTGGAAATTACTAAAATCAGTTAAGTTATAATTGGATAAATTACAATACTGATTTTGGAAATTAATTCTCTACAAATATCCTAGGGATATAATTGTAGGAGATAGATTTTTGGAATAATTCTCATCAGAAAAATACACAGATTTCCCAAATTCTCCGGGTAGGCAAGATTGGCTAGCACCAACCTGCGAAGGCTTTCGTGCTTGAGAGTAGAGGATCCTTCAAGGAAGGATTTTGGAGACAACAAAACGCCATCTTCTCAGAGGAGCCAGGCGACGTGCGCAACCGATTACGCTTCAAGGGTAAGACCCGATCCTCATAGTTTAGGATTCCGCTGTTTAATTGGATTAAACACCTAGACAATTCCCAACACATAGCACGAAAGTGAATTTTTGAACTGGCCCGGGCAGATAATCTTTCAATTGGTATCAGAGCCTGGTTTTATATGCTTGTTCGATTTGTTATATGGTTTTGTTTGCAGGTGGTTAATTAAACCCCGGGGCATGTCTGGGTTGTTTTATTATGAATGATTGCAATAGATCAAATCTGTAGTAGGATTTTTTCTATGTAATTTTTTTGATTTTATTTTCCTAGAAGCCTTGTAGTAGGAAAATTTTTATGTAATCGAAGGCGTTATGGTGGACTTGATTTCATGGGTTTTGGTTTATCGTTAATTCGTGAAAACCCAGAACGAATTGCAATAAGATCAAATAACGTAGTGGGAGCAGGATAAAAGACCCATAAATGAAACAGAGCAGGTGGGCCAGCGAACGAGTCACCGGCAAATATTGCGACCGGCAGTAGCACAGCTGCGCTCGGCAGGCGCTGGTGCAGCGACGCAAGAATGCGACGCTGGTGCTGGCCGTTTGTCATTTTTTTGAGTTTTTTTTCAAGATCCAACATTTCAAGACTCTATCCATCGAGTGACGTAACGGGACATGAGATCAAGGCAGAAGATGGAAACAATTAAAAGCATAATATTCAGAAAATTTATTTTACGCATTTATTTCCCGTATCTATAGTTTTAATTGTTATGCTTTAATTTTTTATGCTGTATTTTAGATGCATAATTTTAGAGCATGCTGGTTTTATGTTTGCACATAACTTAGAATTAGTTAATTACATGTTAAAACTAAAAAAATGCTCGTTTTAGAAATATAAGTGGGAGCGGGTTGGTTAATATTCCCATAGCCTCCATTACGAGTTCATATATGATGTGGGTGGACTTGCGCGTTGGCATTAGGGTGTTTCTCCATATCGGATGAGTTCAACCATAAGATCACTAGCTTATGATTTTTTAAGTAAGGTGACTAGAGTAAGTTGAAATAGGAGAAATGCGATACCCTCTCCATCTGAGGTGCACTATCCTAAGGTAATAAGCTCAGAAGTCACGTAGTGGCACACACTTAGTGTACGATTTGTAGTATTCCTCCTATCGAGGTTACACTGCTCATTTGTACGGCTGAAAGGCACAGACTATTAGTTACATTGAGCAATAGATCATTTGGTCAGATAGTGTAGTTAATGAACCTGGTTCTTCTCAAACAAATGTGGGTTAGCGTAAATGTTCACATTATCGTGGCTTGCGAAAATTCCGGTGAATGAGATGCCAGTGGATTTAATTATTGTTTTAAGGGATGTCAACAATTAAAGAATTTATTTTCAAAAGTCTGTGCTTATTTTTCTGAAACATTGTCTGTTTATTTATTTACAGTCTTTGATATGGCATTTAATATGTAGCTACAATATTGTAAGACAACAAATTAACCTGTCCAAACTATGTCGATTGGAGTCGAAATTTGGACATTGTCCTAACGGCTGAGAGCACTCCTGTGAGAGATCATGTCATTGACATGATTAGTAACATTAACGAGGTTGAGGTAGTGGGAGGCAAAATCGATGGTGAAACCAAAGTCGATATTGTCCCTCAATACTTGCCTCAAAACTATGAGCAATCTGTTGAACTACACCATAAGTCAATTGGTGTGTACTTCTTCTGAGCTCCTAGCAGAGTTGGTGGCAGCTGGAAGTCTTTTTCAAGAGAAAAAAAAAGCTTTAGTCGTAGTCAAAGCTTCAGAATCTTCTTCTGAGCCTGAGGCTGGAAAGAAGAAGAGAAAACTCGAGGGAATAGCTTAAAAGTGTTAGGGTTGAATACTAAAACTATGCTTGTATTGTACTTTTTTCCAGTTAATATATCGATTTAATGTTTTGGTTTATATGTTGTGTATGTTTAGTCCATTTATATTATGTAGTTAGATGATGAGGTGTCTGGTGTAACACAGTAGATCTCATCATTGGTTAAAAGACATAATATATAAATGAGGTTTGTAACCGAGAAAGTTTTGGACAAGCTGTCGGTTTAGATTATTATGTGATTCGGATAATTGGTTTGTCTAAACTAATTGAATCATATAGATATGCCCGGGGCATATTGAACTTGACCATTTATAATGATTTGTCTTGTACTGATTTAATAGACAATCCGTTCTTAGTATTCTATCACTCAATCCCAAGACTTGAGCGGGCATGAGGATTAGACATAGTGTACTTTGATCTGCCAATGGGTGAGGTCAAATGTGGCCAATAGTCTCGGTGGGTTGGGTGCGCGTGTTTAGTTACTTGGTGTGCTGCTTGTCGACAGGAAACCATGTACCGGTACGTCCGGGGTGATAGTGCTCCTGAGATGAGCTCGTTATGTTTATTATACTAAACTCAGCTGGTGGACTTACGTCCGGTATAGTAAAAAAAGGTTGAGTGGTACTAGTCTCAAAATTAAAGAAGTTAGTTAATTAATTTATTAATAAATTAATAAATTAACGAGCACTAAATCTTTGATGTGAAGAGATTAAGAATAAATTAATTTAGTTGTTCCAGAAGCAATTCTAGTGTAGGATGGTAGTGCCAAAATTAATCCGTTAGTGGTACGATTAATTTTGTAGTGGGTAAATTGAATTAGTAGAATTAATTAATTAATTAATTAAGTCTTAAGTTTTAATTAGAATTGGATTTGGATTATCCTATTAGATTAGTTACCTAATTGGATTTGGAAACTAATTAATTACCTAAACCCATTAGGAAGACCAATGCTATACCAACTTGGGGTCTCTCTTGTAGCTCTATATATAAACAATGGATTAGCAATTCTATAACACACAATTCATAAGTTTTCAAGACAAGAAAACTAGTGAGAGAAATTTTAGAGAGAGAAAATAAATTTCTCCCTCTTGAATAATTTTTGGGCGACCGGATGTTTTAGAGGCGGCGGCCGGTCAACATTTTTATGACGGCGGCGGGAAGTAAATTCCAGTGGCGGAGGCGGCGACGGTTGAGTTTAGGTGGCGGCGAGCTGCAGAATTTTCTGGTGAGTTATTTTGTGTAGATTGTTTATCAATTGCTCGCTAGATCGTTACCCACACAACGTGCGATCAAAATCTTGAGTCATACATGCGATTACCAGAGTAACACGCTTTTAGAGGTACTTTCTATGTTTTCGCTTCAATGAGAAATTATTGTTGCATGATAAATTGAATGAGTACATACCAATATCCTGCGCAATGTTATTTCAAGCAAGGAATGGAAAAGCGATTGTGCTAGAGTCTAGGCCTTGTCAAAGATTCCGATTCTGGAATGCGTAGCACGAAAGTGAATTTTTTACCGGGCCCGAGCGGATAATCTTTCAATTGGTATCAAAGCCTGGTTTTGGGTTTTGTACTTGTTCGATTTGTTACATGGTTTTATTTGCATGTGGTTTAGAAATCCTAGATATTATGGTTGCATTTGTATGATTTTTAATTAAACCCCGGGACATGTCCGGGTTTGGTTTTATTATGAATGCTTGTAATAGTATAACCACGTGCTGGAAGCCATGTAGGATTAGATCAAATCTACAGTAGGATTTTTTCTATGTAATTTTGACTTTAATTTTCCTAGAAGCCTTGTAGTAGGAGAATTTTGTTGTAATCAAAGGCGTTATGGTGGGCAACTTGAATTCGTGGGTTTTGGGTTATCTTTAATTCGTAGAAACCTAGGAAAACCCATAACGAATTGCAAGAAGACCAAATAGTGTAGAAGAAGCAAAGAAGGAATCGAAGGTGGGCAGTGGCGCCAGCGGGAGCCACCGCCGGCACCGACAGCACGGCCGCTGCGCGGTGCAGCATACTACAGTGCAAGCACGCGCGGTGTGCCTTATGCGTGCCTCATGTCCCACGGTGTTGCGCGTGCTTTTTGGCCCATTTTTCCTCCAGAGTTCTTTTTTTTTGGAAATTGAATTTTTCAAAACTCAATCCATTGAGTGGCATGGTGGGACATGAGATCAAGGCAGAATATGAAAGCAATTAAAACCATGATAGTCAGAAAATTTATTTTTCGTATTTATAGTTTTTCATGCTTTAATTTTTGTGTTGTATTTTAGATGCATAATTTTAAAGCATGGTGGTTTTATGTTTGCACATAACTTAGGATTAGTTAATTACATGTTAAAACTAGAAAAACTCTCAATTTAGAAATCTAAGTGGGAGCGGGTTGGTTTAATATCCCCATAGCCACCATTACGAGTTCATATGTGATATGGGTGGACTTGCCTGTTGGCATTTGGGTCTTTCTCTATTCGGATGAGTCCAACCACAAGATCGCTAGATTATGAATTTCTAAGTAAGATGACTAGAGTAAGTTTAACTAGGAGAAATGCGATACCCTCTCCATCTGAGGCGCACTATCCTGAGGTAGCAAGCTCAGAAGTCACGTAATGGTACACACTTAGTGTACGATCGGTAGTATTCATCCCATCGAGGTTACGCTACTTATTTATACTGCTGAAAGCACTGACTATTAGCTACATTGATCAATAGATCGTTTGGTCATTGACTATTAGCTACATTAATCAATAGATTGTTTGGTCAGATAACGTAGTTAATAAACTTGGTTATTCTCAAATGAATATGGGTTAGCGTAAACGTCCACACTATCGTGGCTTACGAGAATCTGGGTGAATGAGATGTCGGTGGTTTAAATTATTATTTTGAGGGAAATCAATAGTTGTTCGAATTTCTTGTTATTTTCAAAATTCTAGGATAAGCACTAAAACATTGTCTGTTTATTTAATTTACATTATTCTATATGACATTCAATCCTTTAGCTACAATTTTGAAAGACAAGAAACTTACCGGTCCCAATTATGTCGACTGGAGTCGAAACTTGGACATTGTCCCAACGGCTGAAAGCACTCCTGTGAAAGATCATGTCATTGACATGGTTATTAATATCAAGGAGGTCGAGGTAGTGGGAGACGAAATCGATGGTGAAACCAAAGTCGATATTATCCTCCAGAACTTGCTTCAAAGTTATGAGCAGTTTCGGTTGAACTACAACATGAATCAATTGTTATGTACTTCATCCAGCTCTTAGTAGAGTTGGTGGTGACTAAAAGTATTTTTCAAGAGAAGGAGCGAGCTTTAGTCGCAGTCAAAACTTCAGAATCTTCTTCTAAGCCTGAGGCTTTAAAGAAGAAGAGAAATCTTGAGAAAATATCTCAAAAGGCGCGAATTGCGTCCAAGCTAGAAATTGCAATGAAGAAGTCAAAAGACAAGTGCTTCAAGTGCAATCAGATGGGACATTGGACATCAGATTGTCCAAAACGTAAATGTACGACAGTTTATGCCTTAATTACTGAGATATGTTTAGCGGTGATTCCAACAGATACTTGGTGTGTGGATTCAGGCGCCGCTGACCATGTTTGTAATTCTTTGCAAGGGTTCCAAGTAACCCAAAAGCTTAGAGAATGTGAGCTGGATATCTACTTGGGTGACACTATAAGAGTGTCAGTAGAAACAGTGGGAGTAGTTAGTTTAAATTTTGAAAATTATAGACTAGATTTACCAAATTGTCGTTATGTACCGAATTTTAGAAAGAACCTTATTTTGGTTTCTAAACTCTTAAAGAATGAATTCAAGTTTATTTTTTCTGATAATACTCTTGTTGTTAGAAAACATGGTAAACTTGTTTGTTCTGGTTCATTAGTAGATAATTTGTTTGTGGTTAAATCAAACTCCCATGTTGTGCAAAACATAGAAGTAAATAGTGCATCATCTAACACTAATAAGAGGAAAGAACCTTCTGAAATAAATCATACCTATCTTTGGCATCTCAGGCTAGGTCATATAAATCTTAGTAGGATTTAGAGGTTAGTCATGTTAGAGTTGAATACATAAGCTATGCTTGTGTTGTACATTTTCCCAGTTAATATATCGATTTATGTTTTGGTTATATTTTGTTGTGCATTATTTGTCTATTTCTATTATGTAGTTAGATGATGAGGTGTCTTGTGTTACACAGTACATCTCGTCATTGGTTGAAAGACACAATATATAAATGAGGTTCATAACCGAGACAGTTATGGACAAATTGTCGGTTTAAGTTATTATGTGATTTGGATAATTGGTTTGTCTAAACTGATTGAATCATATAGATATGCCCGGGGCGTATTGAACTTGACCATTTAGAATGATTTGTCTCGTACTGATTTAATAGAAAAATCATTCTTAATATTCTATCTCTTAATCCCTAGACTTGAGCGGGCATGAGGATTAGACATGGCGTACTTTGATCAGCCAATGGGTGAGGTCAAATGTGGCCAATAGTCTCGGTTGGTTGGGTGTGCGTGTTTAGTTAATTGGTGTGCCGCTTGTCGAAAGGAAACCATGTATCGGTGCGTCCGGGGTGATGGAGCTCCCGAGATGAGCTCGTTATGTTTATTATACTAAACCCAGCTGGTGAACTTGTGTCCAGTATGGTAAAAATGTCGAGTGGTACTAGTCTCAGAATTAAATAAGTTAATTAATTAATTTATCAGTAAATTAATAAATTAACGAGCACTAAATCTTTGATGTGGGGAGATTATGAATAAATTAATTAAGTTGTTCCGGAAGCAATTTTGGTGTAGGATGGTAGTGCCAAAATTAATCCGTTAGTGGTACGATTAATTTTGTAATGGGTTAATTGAATAAGTAGAATTAATTAATTAATTAATTAATTATTTCTAAGGGTTAATGTAGTAATTAACAAAGTGAAATTATTTAATTAATTAATTAAGTCTTAAGTTTTAATTAGAATTAGGAAATTCTAGAGATTAGGAAATCTAATTGGATTTGGTTTATCCTATTAGATTGGATAACTAATTGGATTTGGAAACTAATTATTACCTAAACCCATTAGGAAGACCAATCATAAACCAACTTAGGGTTTCTCTTGTAACTCTATATATAGACAAGGGATTAGCTATTACACAATATATAGAATTCATAAGTTTTCAAGACAAGAAAACTAGAGAGAGAAATTTTTTCCTCAGAATTTTTGGATTTCCCAAGCTTATTGTCGGGCCGGATTTTCTCCAAAATATTGGTGGCGCGTGGCTTTCTCTCTCCTCCCGGGCGGCACGTGAAGTACACGTGCCAGGTGCGGTGGTGCTGGATTTTTCCAGCGAGTGGATTGTGGTGATTAGCTGATCAATTGTTAGATTGTTGCCCACACAACATACGAACAAAATCTTGAGGCATATAAGAGAATCACCTGAGTAAAAGCTTTAATAGGTAATTCTTATGTTTTCATTTTTAATTAAGAATTTATTTGTTGCGTGATAAATGGAATGAGTACATACCAAGATCCTGCGCAATGTTATTTCAAGCAAGGATTGGAATAGCGATTGTGATAGAGTCTAGGCCTAGTTAGAGATTCTGATTCTGGAATGCGTAGCATGAAAGTGAGTCTCTGGCTAGGCCCGGGTAGATAATCTTAAAATTGGTATCAGAGTCTGGTTTTTGGTTTTGTGCTTGTTTGATTTATTACATGGTTTTATTTGCATGTGGTAAAGAAATCCCAACTATTATGGTTACATTTGTAAGGTTTTTAATTAAACCCAGGGATATGTCCGGGTTTTGGTTTTATTATTAATGCTTGTAATAATATAACCACGTGTCGGAAGTCATGTAGTATTAGATCAAATTTGTAGTAGGATTTTTTATATGCAATTTATTTTGTTTTAATTATCCTATAAAGCCTTGTAGTAGGAGAATTAATTTTTGTAATCGAATGCGGTATGGTGGGTAACTTGAATTCGTGGTTTTTGGTTATCGTTAATTCATAGAAACCCAGGAAAACCCAGAGCGAATTGCAAGAAGACCAAATAATGTAGAAGAAGCGAATAAGGAATCGGTGGGAGGGAGCGGTGCCGGCAACGGCTCCCACTGGCAATCACCAGAGAAGGCAACACCGCTGCCGTGCGGCGCAGTAGCAGGGCTGCACGCGCGGCACGCCTAAGGGGTGCTGCACGGGCGTGGTCCGTTTGGCTTGCGTTTTGGCCCATTTTTCTTCCAGATTTCAATTTTGAAGTTTCAAAACTCAGTCCATCGAGTGACGTGACGGAACACGAGATCAAGGTAGAAGATGAAGCAATTAAAACCATAATAGTCAGAAAATTTATTTTTCGTATTTATTTCCCGTATTTATAGTTTTAATTTTTGTGCTTTAATTTTTATGCTGTATTTTAGATGCATGATTTTAAAGCATGACTGGTTTTATGTTTGCATATAACTTAGGATTAGTTAATTTCATGTTATAATCGAAAAACCTTCAATTTAGAAATCTAAGTGCGAGCGGGTTGGTTTAATATCCCCACAGCCACCATTACGAGTTCATATGCAATGTGGGTGGACTTGCGTGTTGGAATTGAATACATAAGCTATGCTTGTATTGTACATTTTCCCAGTTAATATATCGATTTATGTTTTGGTTAAATTTAGTTGTGCATTATTAGTCCACTTATATTATGTAGTTAGATAATGAGGTGTCTTGTGTGACACAGTAGATCTCATCATTGGTTAAAAGACATAATATATAAATGAGTTTCGTAACCGAGACAGTTTTGGACAAACTGTCGATTTAGGTTATTATGTGATTCGGATAATTGGTTTGTCTAAACTAATTGAATTATATAGATATGCCCGGGGCGTATTGCACATGACCAATAGGAATGATTTTTCTTGTATTGATTTAATAGACAAATCGTTCTTGGTATTCTATCTCTTAATCCCTAGACTCGAATAGGCATGAGGATTAGACATAGTGTACTTTGATCTGCCAATGGGTGAGGTCAATTTTGGCCAATAGCCTCGGTAGGTTGGGTCCGCGTGTTTAGTTACTTGGTGTGCTTCTGCTTGTCGAAAGGAAACCATGTAACGGTGCGTCCAGGGTGATGGTGCTCCCGAGATGAGATCGTAAAGTTTATTATGCTAAACCCGGCAGGTGGACTTATGTCTGGTATATTAAAAAGGTCGAGTGATACTAGTCTCGAAATTAAAGAGGTTAATTAATTAATTTTTGGTAAATTAATATATTAACGAGCACTATATCTTTGATATGGGGAGATTATGAATAAATTAATTAAGTTGTTCCAGAAGCATTTCTGGTGTAGGAAGGTAGTGTCATAATTAATCCGTTAGTGGTACGATTAATTATGTATTGGTTTATTGACAAAGGTAGATTTAACTAATTAAGTAATTAATTAATCATTGTGTCATTTGGTTGTGAATCATACCAGTAGCTGGTTTGGGATAAGTGAATCCCTGTATCAGTTGGTTGTGAATCATTCCGGGAACTGGTTTGGGATAAGTGAATCCCTGTATCATTTGGATGTGTATCAGTCCAGGAACAGGATTGAAGGAAACAGAAACCCAGTAGGAAGGCCAATCCTAAAACAACTTGGGGTCTCTCTTGTAACTCTATATATAGACAAGGGATTAGCTATTCAAGATATATAATTTAATATACAGTTCATAAGTTTTCAAAACAAGAAAACTTAGAGAGAGAAAATCCTAGAGAGACAAATTTTCTCTCTCTTAGAATCGGATTTTTATAGCTTATTGGGGCCAAAATTTTCTTCTGAATTTTGGCAACAACGTGTAGCTTTCTCTCTCTCCGGGCGGTGCGTTAATTATACGCGCCAGGTGCAGCGGTGCTGAAATTTTTTGGCAGGTGGATTGTGGTGATTAGCTGATCAAATTGCTAGTTTGGTTGTTGCCCACACAGCATACAAGCAAAGTCTTGAGGCATACAAGAGAATCACCTAAGTATATGCTTCAATAGGTAATTATTATGTTTTCGCTTTTATTAAGAATTTTTGTTGCATGGTAAATCGAATAAGTGCAAACCCATATCCTGTGCATTGTTATTTCAAAAGGGTTGGAATAGCAATTGTGCTAGCGTCTAGGCCTGGTCAGAGATTTCGATTCTGGAATGCGTAGCACAAAAGTGAGTTTTTGGCTAGGCCCGGGCAGATAATCTTTCAATTGGTATCAGAGCCTGGTTTTGGGTTTTGTGGTTGTTCGATTTATTATGTTATTTTATTTGCAGGTGGTTAAGAAATCCCGACTATTATGGTTACGTTTGTATGGGTTTTAATTAACCTCCGGGGCATGTCCGGATTTGATTTTATTATGAATGTTTATAATAGTATAACCACGTGCCAGAAGCCATGTAGGATTAGATCAAATCTATAGTAGGATTTTTTCTATGTAATTTTGATTATTTAATTTTCCTAGAAAGCCTTGTAGTAGGAGAATTAAAATTTTCTAATCAAAGGCGTTATGGTGGGCAACTTGAATTCGTGGGTTTTGGGTTATCGTTAATTTGTAGAAACCCAGGAAAATCTAGAACGAATTGCAAGAAGACCAAACAGTGACAGGGGCCGGCGCTGGCAACTACCCGGCTGCAGCAGTCGCCGCTGGCAATCGCCAAAGGCAGCGGCGCTGCCCCATGGCGCAGCAGGCAGCTACAACGCGCGTGCGGCCCATTCGGTCTGCGTTTTTGGCCCATTTTTCCTCCAATTTTCATTTTTTGATGTTCAAGACTCTCTCCATCGAGTGACGTAGCGGGACACGACATCAAGGTAGAAGATGGAAGCGATTAAAACCGTAATAGTCAGGAAATTTATTTTTAGTATTTATTTTCCATATTTATTGTTTTAATCTTTATGCTTTAATTTTTGTGTTGTATTTTAGATGCATGATTTTAAAGCATGACTGGTTTTATGGTTGCACATAACTTAGGGTTAGTTAATTGCATGTTAAAACCGAAAAAACCCTCAATTTGGAAATCTAAGTGGGAGCGGGTTAGTTTAATATCCCCACAGCCACCATTACGAGTTCATATGCGATTTGGGTGGGCTTGCGCGTTGGCATTAGGGTCTTCCTCCATTCGGACGAGTTTAGCCCCGAGATTGCTAGATTGTGAATTTCTAAGTAAGATGACTAGAGTAAGTTTAACTAGGAGAAATGCGACACCCTCTCCATCTGAGGCGCACTATCCTGAGGTAAAGAACTCAGAAGTCACATAATGACACACACTTTGTGTACGATCTGCAGTATTTCTCCCTCGAGGTTACGCTTCTTATTTGTATGTCTGAAAGCACTGACTATTAACTACATTGATCAATAGATCGTTTGGTCTGATAGTGTAGTTAATGAACATGGTTCTTCTCAAACGAATGTGGATTAGCGTAAATGTCCACACTGCATGGCTTGCGAGAATCCCGGTGAATGAAATGTTGGTGGATTACGATTATTGTTTTGAAGGAAGTCAATAATTGTTAGAATTTCCTTGTTTTCAAAATTCTGGATTAGATAACTAAAACGTTGTCTGTTTAATTATAGTATTCGATATGACATTCAACCTCTTAGCTACTCTATTGAAAAACAACAAGTTAACTGGACCTAATCATGTCGATTGGAGTCGTACCTTTGACATTGTCCTTATGGCTGAGAGCACTCCTTTGAGAGATTATGTCATTGACATGATTAATAACATCAACAATGTTGAGGTAGTGGGAGGCGAAATCGTTGGTGAAACCAAAGTCGATATTGTCCTCCGGAGCTTGCCTCAATTCTATGAGCAGATTCGGTTGAACTACAATATAAGTAAGATGTTGTGTATTTCATCCGAGCTCTTGGAAGAGTTGGGGCGGCTAAAAGTCTTCTTCAACAGAAGAAACGAGCTTTAGTTACAGGCAAAGCTTAAGAATCTTCTTCTGAGCCTGAGGCTAGAAAGAAGAAGAGAAAGCTCGAGGGAATAGCTCAAAAGGCGCAGATTGCGCCTAAGCCAGATATTGCAAAGAAGAAGTCGAAAGACAAGTGCTTCAAGTGTAATAAGATGGGACATTGGAAATCAGATTTTCCAAAGCTTATAGGTATGATAGTTTCTGCCTTAATTACCGAGACATGTTTAGCGGCGATTCCCACAGATACATGGTGTGTGGATTCAGGTGCCACTGACCATGTTTGTGAAAGATTATCTGCCCGGGCCTAGCCAGAAACTCACTTTCGTGCTATGCATTCCAGAATCAGAATCTCTACCCCGGTCTAGACGTTAGCACAATGCTATTTCAACCCTTTTGAAATAACATTGCACAAGATCTAGGTTCGCACTTGCTGCAGTGATTCTCTTGTGTACCTCAAGACTTTGATTTCATGTTGTGTGGGCAACGATCTATAAATCAATTGATTAGCTAATCACCACAATCCACCTGCCAGAAAATTCCAGCACCGCTGCACTTGGCACGTACTGTAAACGCACCTCCCAGAGAGAGAGAAAGCTACACGCAGCAGGTATAAACAGACCAAGAATCTCGGCCAAGGATTTTCTCTCTCTAGATTCTCAAATTATGAATCTATTGAATTGTGTCTTGAATAGCTAATTCCTTGTATATATATAAAGTTACAAGAGAGACCCCAAGTTGGTTTAGGATTGGCCTTTCTACTGGGTTTCTTTTTTCCTTCAATTCTGTTCTTGGACTGATACACATCCAACTGATACAGGGATTCACTTATCCCAATCCAGTTTCTGATATGATTCATAACCAACTGATACAGGGATTCACTTATCCCAAACTAGTTCCTGGTTTGATCCACAACCAACTGATACAGGGATTCACTTATCCCAAACCAGTTCCTGGTATGATTCACAACCAACTGACACAATGATTGATTAATTACTTAATTAATTAAATCTACCTTTGTCAACAACCCAATACATAATTAATCGTACCACTATTGGATTAATTATGGCACTACCATCCTACACCAGAATTGCTTCGGGAACAACTTAATTAAATTATATTCATAATCTCCCCACATCAAAGATATAGTGCCTGTTAATATATTAATTTACTGATAAATTAGTTAATTAACCTCTTTAATTCCGAGACGAGTACCACTCGACCTTTTTACTATATCGAACATAAGTTCACCGACCGGGTTTAGTATAATAAACGTCATGAGCTCATCTCGGGAGCACCATCACCCCGGACGCACCGGTACATGGTTTCCTTGCGACAAGAAGCAACACACCAAGTAACTAAACACGCGCACCCAACCTACCGAGACTATTGACCACAATCGATTTCACCCATTGGCAGATCAAAGTACACTATGTCTAATCCTCATGCCCGCTCGAGTCTAGGGATTAAGAGATAGAATACCAAGAACGATTTGTCTATTAAATCAGTACAAGACAAATTATTCTTAATGGTCAAGTTTAATATGCCCCGAGCATATCTATATGATTCAATTAGTTTATACAAACCAATTACCCGAATCACATAATAACCTAAACCGACAGTTTGTCTAAAGCTGTCTCGGTTATGAACCTCATTTATATATTATGCCTTTTAACCAATGATGAGATTTACTGTATCACACAAGACACCTCATCATCTAACTACATAATATAAATGGACAATTAATGCACAACTAGATATAACCAAAATATAAATTGATATATTAACTGGGAAAATGTACAATACAAGCATAGCTTATATATTCAACTCTAACAGTTTTTAATTCTTTGCAAGGGTTCCCAGTAACCCGGAAGCTTAGAGAAGGCGAATTGGATATCTACTTGGGCGACACTACAAGAGTGTCAGTAGAACCAGTGAGAGTAGTTACTCTAAATTTCGAGAATTCTAGTTTAGAGTTAGTTAATTGTCTTTGTGTACCGAGTTTTAGAAAGAACCTTATTTTGGTTTCAAAACTCTTAAAGAACGGTTATAAGTTTATTTTTTATGATGATTGCGTTGTTATTAGAAGAAATGGAAAACTTATTTGTTCTGGTTCATTGGCTGACAATTTGTTGTCGTTAATTCTAACTCCCCTGTTGTGCAAAACATAGAAATAGATAGCTTTTTATCTAACATTAATAAGAGGAAGAAACCTTCTAAAATGAATCAAACCTATCTTTGGCATCTCAGGCTAGGTCATATAAACCTTAGTAGGATTCAGTGGTTGGTCAATGATGGACCTTTAGGTTTATTAGATATTGATAGTTATTCAATCTGCGAATCTTGCTTGGAGGGTAAGATGACCAAGACACCTTTTAAAGCAAAAGGTTATAGAGCCAAGGAAGTACTAGAGTTGATTCATTCTGACTTGTGTGGACCAATGTCGGTCCTGTTGGAGTTGAATACATAAGCTATGCTTGTATTGTACTTTTTCCAGTAATATATCGATTTATGTTTTGGTTATATCTTATTGTGCATGATATGTCTCTTTATATTATGTAAGTAAATGATGAGGTGTCGTGTGTGACACAATAGATCTCATCATTGGTTGAAAGACATAATATATAAATGAGGTTCGTAACCGAGACAACTTTGGACAAACTGTCAGTTTAGGTTATTATGTGATTCGGATAATTGGTTTATCTAAACTAATTGAATCATATAGATATGCCCAGGGCGTATTGAACTTGACCATTAAGAATGATTTGTCTTGTACTGATTTAATAGACAACTCGTTCTTGGTATTCTATCTCTTAATCCCTAGACTCGAGCGGGCATGAGGATGAGACATAGTATACTTTGATCTGCCAAAGGGTGAGGTCAATTGTGACCAATAATCTCAGTAGGTTGGGTACGCGTGTTTAGTTGTTTGGTGTGCTGCTGCTTGTCGAAAGGAAACCATGTATCGGTGCGTCCGGGGTGATGGTGCTCCCGAGATGAGCTCGTTATGTTTATTATAGTTAACCCAGCTGGTGGACTTATGTCCAGTATAGTAAAAAGGTCGAGTGATACTAGTCTCGGAATTAAAGAGGTTAATTAATTAATTTATCAGTAAATTAATATATTAACGAGCACTATATCTTTGATGTGGGGAGATTATGAATATAATTTAATTAAGTTGTTCCAGAAGTAATTCTGGTGTAGGATGGTAGTGTCATAATTAATTCGTTAGTGGTACGATTAATTATGTATTGGGTTATTGACAAAGGTAGATTTAATTAATTAAGTAATTGATTAATCCTTGTGTCAGTTGGTTGTGAATCATACCAGGAACTGGTTTGGGATAAGTGAATCCCTATATCAGTTGGTTGTGAATCATACCAGGAACTGGTTTGAGATAAGTGGATCCCTGTATCAGTTGGATATGTTTTAGTCCAGGAACAGGATTGAAGGAAAGTAGAATCCCAGTAGGAAGGCCAATCCTAAACCAACTTGGGGTCTCTTGTAACTCTATATATAGACAAGGGATTAGCTATTCAAGACATACAATTCAATAGATTCATAATTCAAGAATCTAGAGAGAGAAAATCCTAGAGAGAGAAAAATTCTCTCTCTCTCTAAATTTAGATTTCTCCAAGCATTAAGGCTGCCGATTTTCTCCTAATTTTTGGTAGCCTGCATGTGGCTTTCTCTCTCTCCGGGCAGTGAGTTTACAGTACGTGCCAGGTGCAGCGGTGCTGGAATTTTCTGGCAGGTGGATTGTGGTGATTAATTGATCAATTGGTTTCTAGATTGTTGCCCAAATAATGTGGGAAGAAGCGAAGGAGGGAATGGTGGCAGGGGGGCTCCGGCGGCAACTTCCTGTAGCAGCGGCACTGCCGCAGGGCACAGCAAGAGGCTACGCTAGCGCGCGCGGTAGCAAGTCGGTAGCAGCGCGCAGCAATTGCGGCTGCTGGGCTGCGCGCGGGTTGTGTGGACTGCGCGCGTGCGGCCAGTTTGGGCTGCATTTTGGCCCCTTTTTCCTCCAAATTTCATTTTTTGAAGTTCATGACTCTCTCTATCGAGTGATGTGGTAGGATACGAGATTAAGGCAGAAGATGGAATCGATTAAAATCATAATAGTTGGGAAATTTATTTTTTGAATTTATTTCCCATATTTATTGTTTTAATTTTTAAGCTTTATTTTTATGTTGTATTTTAGATGCATGATTTTAAAGCATGTTGGTTTTATGGTTGCATATAACTTAGGGTTAGTTAATTGCATGTTAAAACTGGAAAAACCCTCTATTTAGAAATCTAAGAGGGAGCGGGTTGGTTTAATATCTCCATGGCCACCATTACGAGTTTATATGCGATGTGGGTGGGCTTGCGCGTTGGCATTAGGGTCTTCCTCCATTCAGATGAGTCCAGCCCGAGATCGCTAAATTATGAATTTCTGAGTAAGATGACTAGAGTAAGTTTAACTAGGAGAGATGCGACACCCTCTCCATTTAAGGCGCACTGTCCTGAGGTAACAAACTCAGAAGTCACGTAATAGCATACACTTAGTGTACGATCTGTAGTATTCCTCCCAAGAGGTTACGCTGCTTATTTGTACGGCTGAAAGCACCGACTATTAGCTACATTGATCAATAAATCATTTGGTCAGATAGTGCAGTTAATGAACTTGGTTATTCTCAAATGAATGTGGGTTTGCGTAAACATCCACACTGCGTGGCTTGTGAGAATCCCGGTGAATGAGATGTTGGTGGATTATAATTATTGTTTTGAGGGAAGTAAATAATTAATAGAATTTCATGTTATTCGAAATTCTAGGTTAATAACTGAAACATTGTTTGTTTGTTAATTTCACAGTTTTATCGATATGGCATTCAACCCCTTAGCTGCTATTTTGAAAGACAATAAATTAACTGAACCTAATTATGTCGATTGGAGTCGTAACTTGGACATTGTCCTTATGGCTGAGAGCACTCCTGTGAGAGATCATGTTATTGACGTGATTAGTAACATCAACAAGGATGAGGTAGTGGGAGGTGAAATCGTTAGTGAAACCAAAGTAGATATTGCCCTCCGGATCTTGCCTCAAAGCTATGAGCAGATTTGGTTAAACTAAAACATAAGTAAGATGTTGAGTACTTCATCTGAGCTCTTGGCAGAGTTGGTGGCGGCTAAAAGTCTTCTTCAAGAGAAGGAGCGAGCTTTAGTCGCAGTCAAAGCTTTAGAATCTTCTTCTGAGCCTGAGGCTGGAAAGAAGAAGAGAAAGCTCGAGGGAGTAGTTAAAAAGGCACAAACTATGCCTAAGCCAGATATTGCAAAGAAGAAGTTGAAAGACAAGTGCTTAAAGTGCAATAAGACGGGACATTGGAAATAGGATTGTCTAAAGCATAAACGTACGATAGTTTCTACCCTAATTATTGAGACATGTTTAGCGGCGATTCCCACCGATACTTGGTGTGTGGATTCAGGTGCCACTGACCATGTTTGTAATTTTTTGCAAGGGTTCCAAGTGACCCAGAAGCTTAGAGAGGGCGAATTGGAAATCTACTTGGGCGACACTACAAGAGTGTCAATAGAAGCAGTGGGAGTAGTTACTCTAAATTTCAATAATTCTAGTTTAGAGTTAGTTAATTGTCTTTATATACTGAGTTTTAGAAAGAACCTTATTTCGGTTTCTAAACTCTCGAAGAATGGTTATTAGTTTGTTTTTTTTTATGAGTCTGTATTTATTAGAAGAAATGGAAAACTTATTTGTTCTGGTTCATTGGCTGACAATTTGTTTGTGGTTAACTCTAATTCCCCTGTTGCACAAAACATAGAAACAGATAGCTCTTTATCTAACATTAATATGAGGAAGAAACCTTCTGAAATGAATCAAACCTATGATGGCATCTCAGGCTAGGTCATATAAATCTTAGTAGGATTCAAAGGTTGGTCAATGATGGACCTTTAGGTTCATTAGAGATTGACAGTTATGCAACCTGCGAATCTTGCTTGGAAGGTAAAATGACCAAGAGACCTTTTAAGGCAAAAGGTTATAGAGCTAAGGAAGTATTAGAGTTGATTTATTCTGACTTGTGTGGACCAATAACGTTCCAGGCACGAGGTGGGTTCGAGTATTTCGTGACGTTCACAGATGACTACTCAAGGTACGGGTACATTTGCATAATGCATCACAAGTCTGAATGTTTTGGCAAGTTCAAAGAGTTTCGAGCAGATGTGGAAAAGCAACATGGTAAGAGTATCAAGACACTGCGTTCAGATCATGGTGGGGAGTACCTGTCCCATGAATTTTGAGAATATCTCAGTGAGTCGGAATTCAGTCTCAGTTGTCTGCACCTGGCACACCACAGTAGAACGGTGTAGCAGAAAAGAGGAATAGGACTCTCATGGAAATGGTTAGGTCGATGATGAGCTATAGTGATTTTCCAAGTTCATTCTGGGGATATGCCTTAGAAACGACGATGTATATTCTTAATCTTGTACCATCTAAAACCGTGCCTTCAACCCTGTTAGAGTTGTGGAATGGGAGCAAACCCAGTTTAAGACATCTCAGAATTTGGGGTTGCCCAGCACATGTGCTTAAGGCAGATACAGCTAAGTTAGATGCGAGAACTGAATTAATGCTGTTTACAGGATATCCTAGGGGAACGAAAGGTGGTCTGTTTTATAGTCCTAAAGATTAGAAGGTGGTGGTTAGTACCAATGTTAGATTTTTAGAAGAGGACTATGTCTTAGACCACAAACCCAAGAGTAAATAGTACTAGAAGAGCTTAGATGACAATCTACTAATCCTGATGCACCTGCACAAGTAGATACACCACACACTGCACATGAGATCACATATGATGTGCCTACAAAGGTGGTGCCTTGTCGTAGTGGGAGGGTTGTGAGACAGCTCGATAGGTTCATTGACGTGGGAGAGGCCTCAGACCTAGTCCCAGGCGCGCCTGAAACTGACCCGATTAACTACAATGAAGCTCTCCGAGATAAAAATGCAGAGTCTTGGCGTAAGGCAATGATATTCAAGATGGAGTCAATGGACAGCAATCAAGTCTGGGAGCTAGTTGACCTGCCTAATGGGTTTTAGCCCATTGGATGCAAGTGAGTCTACAAACGTAAGAGATGACCTGACGGGACGGTGGAAACCTTTAAAGCTAGGCTGGTGGCGAAGGGGTATACTCAGAAAAAGGGAATCGATTATGAGAAAACCTTCTCCCTGGTAGCCATGCTTAAGTCGATCCAGATTCTCTTGGCCATAGCTGCTCATTTTGATTATGAGATTTGGCAGATGGATGTCAAGACAGCTTTCTTAAATGGAAGTCTTGAGAAAACCATCTTTATGTAGCAAGCAGAGGGATTCGTTAAAAAAGGCCAAGAGCATAAGTTTTGCAGGCTTAAGAGGTCCATTTACGGACTTAAGCAGGCATCCAAATATTGGAACATCTGGATTGATGAGGTAATCTAGTCCTTCGGATTTACTCAGTGTCCGGATGAGCAATGTGTGTACCGCAGATGTGATGGAAACTCAGTGGTGTTTCTTGTACATTACGTAGATGACACTCTATTGATTGGCAACAACAAGAAAGTGTTATCATACGTAAAGGCATGGTTGTCCAAGAAGTTTGATATGAATGACTTATGGGAAGCGGGACATATCCTTGGGATCAAGATAATTTGGGATCGTAGGAAATGTTCGTTAACGCTCTCTCAAGCTTCGTACATAGATACGATTCTGGCCCATTTTAACATGCAGAACTCCAAGAAAAGTTTTCTACCTTTCAGACATGGAGTGCATCTGTCTAAAGAACAGTCTTCCAAGACTGTTGAGGAGGTAGAAGCCATGAAGACAGTTCCTTATGCTTCGGCAGTAGGAAGTCTCATGTATACCATGTTGTGTACGAAGCCTGATATCCGTTATGCCATTGGCATGGTAAGCAGATATCAGAGTAACCCCGGGAAAGCTCATTGGGAGGTAGTAAAATGCATTCTCAAGTATTTGCGTAGAACAAGAGACCAAGTGTTGGTTTATCAGGCGCCTGAGCTGGTACCCCGAGGTTACACAGATTCAGATTTCCAAGGCGACAGGGACATGAGCAAGTCTACCTCAGGGTATGTGTTTACTATATGAGGTGGAGCCATAGTTTGGCGGAGTGTCAAGCAAAAATATGTGGCAGACTCTACCATGGAGGCCGAATACATTGCCGCATTAGAGGCAGCGAAAGAAGCAGTGTGGCTCAAGAACTTCCTAGTGAACTTAGATGTGATTCCTGGTTTGTAGAAGTTTATCACGGTGTATTGCGATAACAATGGTGCAGTAGCAAACTCGAAGGAATCATAAGCCACAAGGCGAGTAAACATATACAGTGCAAGTACCACTTGATACGAGACATCGTAAAAAGGGAAGACGTGGTCGTGGCTAAGATAGCATCAGAAGATAACCTTGCAGATCTGTTCACGAAGACATTGACTTCAAAAGTCTTTGAGGCTCACGTTGAGGGCATGGGAATCAGATACTTAGGAGAGGCAAGACAGTTTTTCTATATATATAGTAGCAAAGTGTATAGGAGTTGAATTTAGTTGTATACTTAAAGCACAACTTAAGTATTAGTGGAAGATTATTGGAGTTCAATACATAAGCTATGCTTGTATTGTACATTTTCCTAGTTAATATATCTATTTATGTTTTAGTTATATTTTGTTGTGCAAGATTTGTCCATTTATATTATGTAAGTAGATGATGAGGTGTCTTGTGTGACACAGTAGATCTCACCATTGGTTGAAAGACATAATATATAAACGAGATTCGTAACCGAGACATTTTTGGACAAACTGTCAATTTAGGTTATTATATGATTCCGATAATTGGTTTGTCTAAACTAATTGAATCATATAGATATGCCCGGGGCGTATTGAACTTGACCATTAGGAATGATTTGTCTTGTACTGATTTAATAGACAAATCATTCTTAGTATTCTATCTCTTAATCCCTAGACTCGAGCGGGCATGAGGATTAGGCATATTGTACTTTGATCTGCCAATGGGTGAGGTCTACTGTGGCCAATAATCTCGGTAGGTTGGGTGCATGTGTTTAGTTAATTGGTGTGCTGCTGTTTGTCGAAAGGAAAGCATGTACCGGTGCGTCCGGGGTGATGGTGCTCCCGAGATGAGCTCGTTATGCTTATTACACTAAACCCAGCTGGTGGACTTATGTCCGGTATAGTAAAAAGGTCGAGTGGTACTAGTCTCGGAATTAAAGAATTTATTAAATTAATTTATCATTAAATTAATAAATTAACAAGTACTATATCTTTGATGTGGCGAGATTATGAATAAATTAATTAAGTTGTTCCGAAAGCAATTCTGATGTAGGGTGGTAGTGCCAAAATTAATCCGTTAGTGGTATGAATAATTTTGTAATGGGTTAATTGAATAGGTAGAATTAATTAATTGATTAATTATTCCTGAGGGTTAATTAAGTAATTAACAAAGTAGAATTAATTAATTAATTAATTCTTAAGTTTCAATTAGAATTAGGAAATCCTAGAGATTGGAAAATCTAGTAGGATTTGGTTTATCCTATCAGATTGGTTACCTAATTGGATTTTGAAACTAATTAATTTTCTAAACCCATTAGGAAGACCAATCCTAAACCAACTTGGGGTCTCTCTTGTAACTCTATCTATAGACAAGGGATTAGCTATTCAAGATATACAATTAATAAGTCTTCAAGATAAGAAAACTTAGAGAGAAAATTTTCTCTCTTAAAGTCGGATTTCCAAACCTTTATAGCAGCCGAAATTCTTCTTGATTTTTGGCAGCAACGTGTAGTTTTCTCAGAGTTGTCAGCAACCGTCAGCAGCAGTGGTGCTGCCACGTGGCGCAGCAGGTTGCTGCACCAGCACGCCTCAGCAGTCGCAGCAACAGAGCGCAGCGCATGCGTGGCCCGTTCGGATAGCGTTTTAGCCTATTTTTCCTCCATTTTTTGTTTTTTCAAGATCAAGACTCAATCCATCGAGTTGCGTGACGGGACACGAGATCAAGGCAGAAGATGGAAGTGATTAAAACCATAATAGTCAGGAAATTTAATTTTCGCATTTATTTCCCGTATTTATTGTTTTAATTTTTGTGCTTTATTTTTATGCTGTATTTTAGATGCAAGATTTTAAAGCATGATGGTTTTATGGTTGCACATAACTTAGGGTTAGTTAATTGCATGTTAAAACCGGAAAAACCATCAATTTAGAAATCTAAGTGGGAGCGGGTTAGTTTCCTTGGCCACCATTACGAGTTCATATGCGATGTGTGTGGGCTTGCGCGTTGGCATTAGGGCCTTTCTCCATTCGGATGAGTCCAACCCCGAGATCGCTAGATTATTAATTTTCGAGTAAGATGACTAGAGTAGGTTTAACTAGGAGAAATGCGACACCCTCTCCATCTGAGGCGCACTATCCTGAGGTAACAAACTCAGAAGTCACGTAATGACACACACTTAGTGTACGATCTGTAGTATTCCTCCCTCGAGGTTACGCTGCTTATTTGTATGGCTGAAAGTACCGACTATTAGCTATATTGATCAATAGATCATTTGGTCAGATAATGTAGTTAATGAACTTGGTTCTTCTCAAACGAATGTGGGTTAGATTAAACGTCCACACTGTATGGTTTGCTAGAATCCCGGTGAGTGAGATGTTGGTGGATTAAGATTATTGTTTTGAGGGAAGTCAATAATTGATAGAATTTCCTTTTTTTTTTTTTTTGAAATTCTAAACTTAATAACTGAAACATTGTCTGTTTATTTGTTTGACAGTTTTTATCGATATGGCATTCAACCCCTTAACTGCTACTTTCAACGATAATAAGTTAGCTGGAACCAATTATGTCGACTGGAGTCGTAACTTGGACATTGTCCTGACGGCAGTGCAGTACAAGTTTGTGATGACCGAAGTATGTCCAGATGTGCCTGATGATGACTCTCTTGAAGAGGATAGGGATGACTATGCTAGGTGGAGAAAAGCGGATAAGATGGCGCGGTGCTATATTTTGGCCTCTGTGTGAAATGTCCTGCAACATTAGCTTTATCCCATGGTCTCTGCCTTCAACATGATGGCTCACCGGAGGGAGATGTTCGCTCATCAAGGCAGGACTGCTAGGCAAGCAGCCATGAGAAAGTTGATGAACACTAAGATGGCTGAGGGCGGATCTGTGAAAGATCATGTGTTTCACATGATTATTAACATCAATGAAATAGAGGTGTGGGAGGATAAATCGACCCAGAAAGTCAGATAGATATTATCTTCCAGAGCCTACCCTCTTGTTTTGAGTAGTTTCGGGTCAATTACAACATAAACCAAAGAGTTTACACTCTACCCGAGCTCTTAACTGATTTGGTGGCAGCCAAAGGCATATTCCATGAGAAGAAGCAAGCTTTAGTCTGAGTGAAGGCTTCAAGTACTTCTTCTGTGCCTAAAGGCAAGAAGAATAAGAAGAAGAAGAATGCCAAGAAACTTGCTGCGAAGCTCGAAATCGCAAAGAAGAGCAAGCTCAAAGGCAAGTGCTTCAGGTGCGGGAAAACGGGATGCTGGAAAGCAGATTGTCCAAAGCCTAAAGGTACGATAGTTTCTGCCCTAATTACTGAGACATGTTTAGCTGTGATTCCCACAGATACTTGGTGTGTGGATTCAGACACCACTAACCATGTTTGTAATTCTTTGCAGGGGTTCCAAGTAACCCGGAAGCTTAGAGAGGGCGAGCTGGACATCTACATGGGCGACACTACAAGAGTGTCAGTAGAAGCAGTGGGAGCTGTTACTTTAAATTTTGAAAGTTCTAGTTTAGAGTTAGTTAATTATCTTTATGTACCGAGTTTAGAAAAAACCTTATTTCGGTTTCTAAACTCTTAAAGAACGGTTATAAGTTTATTTTTTTGATGAGTCTGTATTTATTAGAAGAAATTGAAAACTTATTTGTTCTGGTTCATTGGCTGACAATTTGTTTGTGGTTAACTCTAATTCCCCTGTTGTGCAAAACATAGAAACAGATAGCTCTCTATCTAACATTAATAAGAGAAAGAAACCTTCTGAAATGAATCAAACCTATCTTTGGCATATCAGGCTAGGTCATATAAACCTTAGTAGGATTCAGAGGTTGGTCAATGATAGACCTTTATATTCACTAGAGATTGACAGTTATTCAACCTGCGAATTTTGCTTGGAAGGTTGTTAGTTTTGAATACAGAAAAGCTATGGCTTGTATCAAAAACTAATATCCACAGATGACATATCATTTTGTTTCAGTATAAATCTGTTCCTTTATATCATAGAACTAGATAACGGGGTGTCGACAAACACAGTAGATACCGTTATTGGTTAAAGTATTGATATATAAAAAGTATGCTCGTAACCGAGATAGTCTGAACATACTATCGGTATCGGTTATTGTGTGGTTTGGAAATTGGTTTATCTAGACTAGTTTAAATCACACAGATATGCCCGGGGCATATTGAGCACGACCAGTTTGGATAGAATTGACTTGTACTGATCGGCGTAGTCAATTCAGTCCTAGTATTCCGTCTCTCAATCCCGAGATTGGGACGGGCGTGAGGGTTGGGTGTCGTATGCTTTGATTTGCCAAAGAGTGAGGTCAATTGAGGCCAATACCTCGGTAAGTTGGGTATGCGGTGTTTAGCTTCTTGCGTGCCGTTGCTAGTCGGAGGAATCCACGTACCGGTTCGCCGGGTTGATGGTGCTCCCGAGATGAGCTCGTAAGGTTATTATACTAAACCTGGGCAGTAAACTTTATGTTCGGTATAATAAAAGGTCGAGTGGTACTAATCTCGGAAACCAAGAAGTCGCTGAATTAATTTGTCAGTAAATTGATAAATCGAAGAGCAGATCTTTAATGTGGGGAGATAGAAGAAATAATAATGGCGCGATGTAAAGTCGTTTTCGAGCGGTAGTTCCATAATTGGTCCGATAGTGGTACGACCGATTATGCGTTTGACTAATCGACAAGGTAAATTAATTAATCTGAAGGGTTTAATTAATATTTGATCGACGAAGTGAATTTAGAAATTAATTATATTTTGAATTAATTAATTTTAAGGGTTCGATTAAATTAAATTAACAAAGTGGATTAAATAAATTAATTTAAAGGGTCGATTGGAGTTGATTAGTCGGGAAGACTTAGCGGTCAACGAAAGTCAAATTTTAAGGCCTAACTCGAGAGCCCATTAGGTCTCCAATCGAGCTACTATAAATAGAATACTTGATGCCCAAGAAACCCTATTCTTGCCCCTTTTAGAGAGAGATAGTTCTAGAGAGAGTTTTCTTCTGCTTGAAGTTTTCTCTTTCGAAGTCGAACTAGACATCTCTCTCCACGAATTGTAATCAGCCTAAAGATTAAATCTTCTTCGATTGTGGGTTTATAATTTTCGCTACTGCTGCTTCGATAATTATTCCACCGCTGCTGCCGGTTTTTATTACTTGCGCAGCAAGTGTTCATGCGGGTTTTTGATACCCAGTTGCTGAACGCTGCTCGATCGGTCTTTTCTTCATGCCCATTTGCTGTTCACGTTCCAGGGTGCTGAGCCGGCTGTCCCGCTGCGTCGATCTCTCCTCAGGCAGGTGATCCGCGGTGGAGACTGTACAGATCGCGGCTGGAACTGCAGCAGAAGGGCTGGTTTTCTCCTTGCGCAGGACCGGCGGCTGGCGGTGAAGACATTAGAGGGTTTCATTTTAGGCAGCAGTGTGCAACGAGCAGTTTAATCAGATTTTGGGCTGGTTTTGGTTAATTAATTCGTGTGATTTCCTTGTGGGCTAAGCGAGTAAACTCCGATAGATTATTGCCCACGCAATATTCAGAGTGTTCTTGTAGAATCGATTGGATTTCTTGTGGAAATCGCAGCTGAATATTTGGTATTCTTTAATCGAGGGACTTCGCTACAAAAGGTATAATCTTTAAATTCCGCTTTAATTAAAAATTAAATTTTTTGTGTCCCGATTAATAAATTAAATAAGTATAAGCCTAGATCCGTTCATGGGTAAACTAATTTGAGCCTGAGCTTGGTCGAAAGCTTCTGATTCTGGAATGCATAGCACGAAAGTGAGGTTTTCGATTTAGCCCGGGCTTGTTCAGTTTTCCTTCAAAGGTAAGATGACCAAGAGACCTTTTAAAGCAAAAGGTTATAGAGCCAAAGAAGTACTAGAGTTGATTCATTCTGATTTGTGTGGACGAATATTAGTCTAAGCACGAGGTGGGTTTGAGTATTTCATGACGTTCACGGATGACTACTCAAGGTACGAGTGCATTTACTTAAGGCGTCACAAGTCCAAATGCTTTAGTAAATTCAAAGAGTATCGGGCAAATATGGAGAAACATCATGGTATGAGCAACAAGATACTGCGATCAGATTGTGGTAGGGAGTATTTATCCCACGAATTTCGAGAATACCTTAGTGAGGTCAGAATTCAGTCTCAATTGTATAGACCTGGCATACCACAGTAGGACGGTGTAGCAGAAAGAAGGAATCAAACTCTCATGGAAATGGTTAGGTCGATGATGAGCTATAGTGATTTGCAGAGTTCGTTCTGGGGATATGCCTTAGAAACAGCGATGTATATTCTTAATCTTGTACCATCTAAAATTATTCCTTCAACCCCAGTAGAGTTGTGGAACGGGCGAAAGCCTAGTCTAAGACATCTCAGAATTTGGGGTTGTCCAGTACATGTACTTAAGGCAGATGCGGCTATGTTAGATGTGAGAACAGAATTAATGCTGTTTGTAGGATATCCTAGGGGAATGAAGGGTAGTCTGTTTTATAGTCCTAATGATCAGAAGGTGGTGGTTAGTACAAATGTTAGATTTTTGGAGGAAGACTATATCTTAGATCACAAGCCCAAGAGTAAGATTGTACTAGAAGAGCTTAGGAGACAAACTACTAATCATGATGTACCAGCACAAGTAGATACACCACACACTCCACAAGAGATCACAGATGATGCGCCTACACAGGTGGTGTCTCGTCGTAGTGGGAGGGTTGTGAAACAGTCCGAACCTGAGACCTAGTCCCAGGCGTGCCTGAACCTGACCCGGTTAACTACAATGAGGCTCTCCGAGATAAAGATGCAGAATTTTGGCGCAAGGCAATGATATCCGAGATGGGGTCAATGGACCAAAATCAAGTCTGGGAGCTTGTGGACCTGACTAATGGGTTTAAGCCATTAGATTCAAGTGGGTCTACAAACGTAAGAGAGGACCTGACGGAAAGGTAAAAACCTTTAAAGCTATTCTGGTGGCGAAGGGGTATACTCAGAAAAAGGGAATCGATTATGAGGAAACCTTCTTCCCTGTAGCCATGCTTAATTCAATCTGGATTCTCTTGGCCATAGCTGCTCATTTGGATTATGAGATATGACAGATGGATGTCAAGACAGCTTTCCTGAACGAAGTCTTGAGAAAACCATTTTTATGCCGCAACTAGAGGGATTCGTTGAAAAAGGCCAAGAGCATAAGGTTTGCAGGCTTAAGAGGTCCATTTACGAACTTAAGCAAGTATCCAGATCTTGGAACATCTGGTTTAATGAGGTAATCCAGTCTTACGGATTTACTCAGTGTCCAGATGAGTAATATGTGTACCGCAGATATGATGGAAACTCAGTGGTGTTTCTTATGCTTTACGTAGATGACATTCTATTGATTGGCAACAACAAGAAAGTGTTATCAGACGTATAGGCATGGCTGTCCAAGCAGTTTGATATGAATGACTTTGGAGAAGCAGGACATATCCTTGGGATCAAGATAATTCGAGATCGTTGGAAACGTTCATTAACGCTCTTCTGAGCTTCATACATAGATATGATTATGACCCGTTTTAACATTGGGAACTGCAAGAAAGGTTTTCTACCTTTCAGACACGTAGTGCATCTATCTAAAGAACAGTCTCCCAAGACTGTTGAGGAGGTAGAAGCCATGAAGGCAGTTCCTTATGTTTCGGCAGTTGGAAGTCTCATGTATGCCTAGTTGTGTAAAAAGCCTGATATCATTATGCCGTTGGCATGGTAAGCAGATATCAGAGTAACCCTCGAAAAGCTCATTGGGAGGCAGTAAAATGCATTCTCGAGTATTTGCGCAGAACAAGAGACCAAGTGCGGGAAAACAGGACACTGGAAAGTGGATTGTCCAAAGCCTAAAGGTACGATAGTTTCTGCCCTAATTACTGAGACATGTTTAGCGGTGATTCCCATAGATACTTGGTGTGTGGATTCAGACGCCACTGATCATGTTTGTAATTCTTTACAGGGGTTCCAAGTAACCCGGAAACTTGAGAGGGCGAGCTGGACATCTACTTGGGTGACACTACAAGAGTGTCAGTGGAAGCAGTGAGAGTGGTTACTCTGATTTTCGAGAATTCTATATTAGAGTTAGTTAATTGTCTTTATATACCAAGTTTTAAAATGAACCTTGTTTCAATTTCTAAACTCTTAAAGAACGGTTATAAGTTTATTTTTTCTGATGATTCTGTTGTTATTAGAAAAGATGACAAACTTATTTGTTCTGGTTTATTGGCTAACAATTTGTTTATAATTAAATCAAACTCCCCTATTGTGCAAAACATAGAGATAGATAGCGCATCATCTAACACTAATAAGAGGAAACAGCCTTTTGAATTGAATCAAACCTATCTTTGGCATATCAGGCTAGGTCATATAAACCTTAGTAGGATTCAGAGGTTGGTCAATGATGGACCTTTAGGTTCATTAGATATTGACAGTTATTAAACCTGCGAATCTTGCTTGGAGGGTAAGATGACCAAGAGACCTTTTAAAGCAAATGGTTATGGAGCTAAAGAAGTATTAGAGTGAATTCATTCTGACTTATGTGGACCAATGTCGGTCCAAGTACGAGATGGGTTCGAGTATTTTGTGACGTTCACGGATGACTACTCAAGGTACGGGTACATTTACCTAATGCATCACAAGTCCGAGTGTGTTGGCAAGTTCAAAGAGTTTCGGACAGATGTGGAGAAGCATCATGGTAAGAGTATCAAGACACTGTGATCAGATCGTGGGGGGAGTACCTATCCCATGAATTTCGAGAATACCTCAGTGAGGTCGGAATTCAGTCTCAGTTGTCTGCACCTGGCACGCAACAGCAGAACGGTGTAGCAGAAAGAATGAATCAAACTCTCATAGAAATGGTTAGGTCGATGATGAGCTATAGTACTTTTTGAGTTCGTTCTGGGGCTATGCCTAAGAAACAACGATGTATATTCTTAATCTTGTACCATCTAAAATCCTGCCTTCAACCCCAGTAGAGTTGTGGAACGGGCGAAAGCCTAGTCTAAGACATCTCAGAATTTGGGGTTGCCCAGCACATGTGCTTAAGGCAGATACGGCTAAGTTAGATGCGAGAATAGAATTAATGCTGTTTGTAGGATATCCTAGGGGAACGAATGGTGGTATGTTTTATAGCCCTAAAGATCAGAAGGTGGTGGTTAGTACTAACGCTAGATTTTTGGAGAAAGACTATATCTTAGATCACAAGCCCAAGAGTAAGATTGTACTAGAAGAGCTTAGGAGACAAACTACTAATCCTGATGCACCAGCACAAGTAGATACACCACATACTGCACAAGAGATCACAGATGATGCGCCTACAGAGGTGGTGCCTCTTCTTAGTGGGAGGGTTGTGAGACAGCCCGATAGGTTTATTGGCATGGTATGGCCTCATACATAGTCCCAGGAGCGCCTGAAGCTGACCCGGTTAACTACAATGAGGCCCTCGAAGATAAAGATGTAGAATCTTGGCGTAAGGCAATGATATCCGAGATGGGGTCAATGGACCACAATCAAGTCTGGGAGTTTGTGAACCTTCCTGATGGGTTTAAGCCCATTGGATGCAAGTGGGTCTATAGACATAAGAGAGGACCTGACGGGAAGGTGGAAACCTTTGAAGCTAGGCTAGTGACGAAGGGGTATATTCAGAAAGAGGGAATCAATTATGAGGAAACCTTTTCCCCGGTAGCCATGCTTAAGTTGATCCGGATTCTCTTAGTCATAGCTGCTTATTTGGTTTATGAGATATGGCAGATGGAAGTCAAGACAGTTTTCCTGAATGGAAGTCTTGAGGAAACCATTTTTATGCAGCAACCAGAGGGATTCGTTGAAAAAGGCCAAGAGCATAAGGTTTGCAAGATTAAGAGGTCCATTTATAAACATAAGCAGATATCCAGATCTTGGAACATCCGGTTTGATGAGGTAATCCAGTCTTACGGATTTACTCATTGTCCGGATGAGTAATGTATGTACCGCAGACGTGATGGAAACTCAGTGGTGTTTCTTGTACTTTACGTAGATGACATTCTATTGATTGAAAACAACAAGAAAGTGTTATCAGAGTAAAGGCATAGCCGTCAGGAAGCAAGACATATCCTTGGGATCAAGATAATTCGAGATCGTAAGAAACATTCGTTAACGCTCTCCCAAGCTTCGTACATAGATACAATTCTGGCCCATTTTAACATGCAGAACTCCAAGAAAGATTTTCTACCTTTCAGACACGGAGTGCATCTGTCTAAAGAACAGTCTCCCAAGACTGTTGAAGAGGTAGAAGCCATGAAGACAGTTTCTTAAGCTTCGGCAGTCGGAAGTCTCATGTATGCCATGTTGTGTATGAAGCCTGATATCCGTTATGTCGTTGGCATGGTAAGCAGATATCAGAGTAACCCTCAGAAAGCTCATTTGGAGGCAATAAAATGCATTCTCAAGTATTTGAGCAGAAAAAGAGACCAAGTGCTGGTCTATCAGGCGCCTGAGCTGGTACCCCGAGATTACACAGATTTAGATTTCCAAGGTGACAGGGACAAGAACAAGTCTACCTCAGGGTATGTGTTTACTCTAGGATGTGGAGCCATAGTTTGGCGAAGTGTCAAGCAGAATTGCTTGGCGGACTCTACCATGGAGGCCGAATACGTTACCGCATCAGAGGCAGTGAAGAAAGCAGTGTGGATCAAGAACTTCCTAGTGGACTTAGATGTGATTTCTGGTTTGCAGAAGTCTATCACGGTGTATTGTGATAACAGTAGTGCACTAGCAAACTCGAAAGAACCACGAGCCCACAAGGCGATTAAACATATACATCGCAAGTACCACCTGATACGAGACATCGTAAAGAGGGAAGACATGGTCGTGGCTAAGATAACATCAGAAGATATCCCTGTAGATCCGTTCAGGAAAACATTGATTTCAAAAGTCTTTGAGGCTCACGTTGAGGGCATGGGAATTAGATACTTAGGAGAGCCACGACAGTTTTTCTATATATATAGTAGCAAAGTGTATAGGAGTTGAATGTAGTTGTATACTTAAAGCACAGCTTAAGTATTAGTGGGAGATTGTTGGAGTTGAATACATAAACTATGCTTGTATTGTACATTTTCCCAGTTAATATATCGATTTATGTTTTAGTTATTTAGTAATTAACAAAGTAGAATTATTTAATTAATTAATTAAGTCTTAAGTTTCAATTAGAATTAGGAAATCTTAGAGATTAGGAAATCTAAATGGATTTGGATTATCCTATTAGATTAGTTACCTAATTGGATTTGAAAACTAGTTAATTACCTAAACCTATTAGGAAGATCAAACCTAAACCAAATTGGGGTCTCTTTTGTAACTCTATATATAGACAAGGGATTAGCTATTCAAGATATACAATTCATAAGTTTTCAAGACAAGAAAACTTAGAGAGAGAAAATCCTTGAGAGAGAAAATTTTCTCTCTCTTAAATTTGGATTTCCAAAGCTTTATAGCAGCCAAAATTCTTCTTGATTTTTGGCAGCAACGTGTAGCTTTCTCTCTCTTAGGGCGGTGCGTTTATTGTACGTGCTAGGTGCAGCGGTGCTGGAATTTTCTGGCAGGTGGATTGTGGTGATTAGCTGATCAAATTGCTAGTTAGATTGCTGTCCACACAGCATACAAGTAAAGTTTTGCGGCATACTAGAGAATCACCTGAGTACACACTTCAAAGGTATAATTCTTATGTTTCCGCTTAATTAAGAATTTTTTTTTGCGTGATAAATCGAATAAGTGTAAACCCAGATCCTGCGCAATGTTATTTCAAGCAAGGGTTGGAATAGCGATTGTGCTAGAGTCTAGGCCAGACCAGAGATTCCGATTCTGGAATGCATAGCACGAAAGTGAGTTTCTGGCTAGGCCCGGGCAGATAATCTTTCAGTAACTTGGACATTGTACTGACGGCTGAGCAGCACAAGTTTGTGCTCACCGAAGTTTGTCCAGATTTGCCTAATGAGGATTCTTCTCAAGAGGACAGGGATGCCTATAATAGGTGGAGAAAAGCGGATGAGATGGCGCGGTGCTACTTTTTGGCCTCCGTGTTGAATGTGCTGCAACATCAGCTTCATCCCATGATCTCTGCATTCAACATGATGGCTCACCTGAGAGAGATGTTCTCTCATCAAGGCAGGACGGCGAGGCAAGCAGCCGTGAGAAAGTTAATTAACACCAACATGGCTGAAGACGGGTCGGTGAGAGATCATGTGCTTCACATGATCAGTAACATCAACGAGATAGTGGTGTTGGGAGGTGAAATCGACCCAGAAAGTCAGATAGATATCATCCTTCAGAGCTTACCATCTAGTTTTAAGCAGTTTTGGGTTAACTATAACATAAATCAAAGAGTTTACACTCCACCAGAGCTCTTAACTGATTTACTGTCGGCCGAAGGCATCTTTCACGAGAAGAAGCAAGCTTTGGTCACCATAAAAGCTTTAAGTTCTTCTTATGCACCTAAAGGTAAGAAGAATAAGAAGAAGAAGAATGCCAAGAAAATTACTACGAAGCCTGAAATCGCAAAGAAGAGCAAGCCCAAAGGCAAGTGCTTCAGGTGTGGGAAAACAGGTTTTCTGGCCCGTTTTAACATGCAGAACTCCAAGAAAGGTTTTCTACCTTCCAGACACGGAGTGCATCTATCTAAAGAACAGTCTCCCAAGACTGTTGAGGAGTAGAGGCCATGAAGACAGTTCCTTATGCTTCGGCAGTAGGAAGTCTCATGTATGCCATGTTGTGTACGAGGCCTGATATCTGTTATGCTATTAGCATTGTAAGCAGATATCAGAGTAACACCGGAAAAGCTCATTGGGAAGTAGTAAAATGCAATCTCAAGTATTTGCGCAGAATGAGAGACAAAGTATTGGTCTATGATGGGTGTCAAACCAACAAATATAAAAGACCTACTCTAAGGGTTTTAGCAGCACAGCAGTGAGTAGGATCGTCTCCTCAGGGACTATGTATTAGAACTAACCTCTTTTCTACTATCTAGTCAAGAAGCGGGGGTTTTTGATAATTGATTTACTAATTAAACTAACCAACATAAATAACAATAAAGAAAATAATAAAATTCCTAACTTAGTACTTAGATAAGAATCCCTCATAAATTATTTAATTTCATAGTGCTTTACAAACCAACAGTTAAAGATATTTGGACGCAAATATGCAAATCGAATCAACATGTCATCGTCTCACCAATTAGTAGGCTCAATTCAAATCCATTGAATCCACCAACCTTATTAGTCACCTCATCACATTAATTAATTCAACCTATTTATTGCTACAAACCATTGCCTTATTAGTGTTCTAGGCCTTAAAAGGTTCCACCTTTTTAACCTCTTCAACTCTAATTGGCAAATTCGTAAGCCTGTACGGATTATCCTAATTGAGATTATATTATATCAAACTTAAAAGCTCTAGGAAAATTATTTGACTGTAATATAAACCAAATAGCATAAATCACAATAAATATCCAAAAATATTTAACACATAATCATACTATGAACTTAAATAATTTATGAGTTCATCTAATCCAAGTACTATCAAACCTAATTAAAATACATAATTGAGATTAAAAGAAAGAAAAGAAACTTAGCCGAAAACTCCATTCCAACAAAGTGGCCGCCTTCCTGGGTAAAAACTCATTCTCTAAAGCTAAGTACTAAGTCTATATATACTCACCCCTAATAAAACTAACCTACTGTATATTACCACATATACTAACCTAAGGCGGCCCACTTCTTGTAATAAACTAATTATTAAATTATTAATTCCTATTTAGTTTTGGAAAATAATAACATTACTAACAAATCCATTAACTAACTTTGGGTCTAAACATTAAGCCCAATCGAGTATTTATCTTCGTTCACAATTAATTCTTCACGCAAGCCCAATTTAATATTTCTTCATTTTGTCAAATTCTAAACTTCCTCCAAAAATAGCCAAACTGTCCACTTTGCTCCATGAAACCCATCTTCCACCTACATTACAAATAACACGCAATTAAGCCAGAAAATTCATAAAATTGACCTCCAATTAAAACAAAATAACGCGTTAATTCTAGACTTATCAAACCCCCCACACCTAAACAATGCTTTGTTAGTTTTGAATACAGAAAAGCTATGGCTTGTATCAAAAACTAATATCCACAGATGACATATCATTTTGTTTCAGTATAAATCTGTTCCTTTATATCATAGAACTAGATAACGGGGTGTCGACAAACACAGTAGATACCATTATTGGTTAAAGTATTGATATATAAAAAGTATGCTCGTAACCGAGATAGTCTGAACATACTATCGGTATAGGTTATTGTGTGGTTTGGAAATTGGTTTATCTAGACTAGTTTAAATCACACAGATATGCTCGGGGCATATTGAGCATGACCATTTTGGATAGAATGGACTTGTACTGATCGGCGTAGTCAATTCGGTCCTAGTATTCCGTCTCTCAATCCCGAGATTGGGACGGGCGTGAGGGTTGGATGTCGTATGCTTTGATTTTCCAAAGAGTGAGGTCAATTGAGGCCAATACCTCGGTAAGTTGGGTATGCTGTGTTTAGCTTCTTGCGTGCCGTTGCTAGTCGGAGGAATCCACGTACCGGTTCTCCGGGTTGATAGTGCTCCCGAGATGAGCTCGTAAGGTTATTATACTAAACCTGGCCAGTGAACTTTATGTTCGGTATAATAAAAGGTCGAGTGGTACTAATCTCGAAAACCAAGAAGTCGGTGAATTAATTTGTCTGTAAATTGATAAATCGACGAGCACTAGATCTTTAATGTGGGGAGATAGAAGAAATAATAATGGCGCGATGTAAGTCGATTTCGAGCGGTAGTTCCATAATTGGTCCGTTAGTGGTACGACCGATTATGCGTTTGACTAATCGACAAGGTAAATTAATTAATCCGAAGGGTTTAATTAATATTTAATCGACAAAGTGAATTTAGAAATTAATTCGATTTTGAATTAATTAATTCTAAGGGTTCGATTAAATTAAATTAACAAAGTGGATTAAATAAATTAATTTGAAAGGGTCGATTGGAGTTGATTAGTCGGGAAGACTTAGCGGTCAACGAAAGTCAAATTTAAAGGCCTAACTCGAGACCCATTAGGTCTCCAATCGAGCTTCTATAAATAGAAAGCTTTAGCCCTAAGAAATTAGAAGTGTGGCTTGAAAGACAAGAAATTGTCTTGCTGAGAAAGAAAGGGGTTAGAGAGAGATTCAAGCAAAGATTGAATTTTTCTCGGAGTCACCCAGGTCTCTCTTTCTCCCGAACAATTCTCCAACCAAAAGGTTCCATCTTTGATAGCTGCTGAACTTCATTCCCGCTGGGTTTCAAGTGGGTTTTCTAGCGGAACTGCTGATGCCTGTTTTTTTTTTGCTGCAGGTTTTCTTCTCGGCTGGATTGTTGAGAATCGGTGCTCTGATCCGGTTGTTATTCACGTCATGATCTTCTTCATTTTTTGTTGAGTGATCCATGGAAACAACCGTGCAGATCGAGACTGAAGCTCCAGTCTTGGTCGGTTTTATTTGGTCTTACGCAACAGCTTGTTTGGTAGCGGGCAGTTGCTAGAAATTCATGGGGGATGGGTTTTATTTAGCAGCTAAGTTCGCAGCTTATTGAGCAGCTAGTTTGTAGATTATTAAGCAACTAGTTTGCAGTTTTAATTGGACCGGATTTTTGGTTATTTTTGGAGAAATTCGGGCAGCCCCTTTTGGTAGTTCTCATGGGCTTAGTTAGCAAATCCCGTTAGATTATTGCCCACCCAATATTCGGGATTTCTACGGAGAATCGATTGGATTTCTTGTGGAAATCGCAGCAATATATTTGGTTTTCTTTAAACGAGAGACTTCGCTACAAAAGGTATAATCTTTAAGTTCTTCTTTAATTAAAGATTTAATTTTTTGTGTCCCGATTAATAAATTAAATAAGTATAAGCCTAGATCCGTTCATGGGTAAACTAATTTGAGCCTGAGCTTGGTCGAAAACTTCCGATTCTGGAATGCATAGCACGAAAGTGAGGTTTTCGATTTAGCCCGGGCTTGTTCAGTTTTCCTTCAAATTGGTATCAGAGCGTTGGTTTCGGTCTTATACTTGTTTGATTTATTACACGGCTTTATTTTGGCATTATTATTTTTGTCGAAATGTATAAACAGGTGGTTATTGGTTTCCCAGCTATTATGGTAGAAATTTAATTTTCATTCATAAACCCCGGGACATGTCCGGGCTTGTGTTATTTTTGAATGGAAATTTCTGTAATAGTAATAACCATGAGCTGGAAGCCGTGTAGGATTAGAAAAATCTTGTAGTAGGATTTGATCTAATCATGTCATCTTTAAATTCCTAGAAAAATGCCTTTGTATATAGGAATTTATTTACTATGACGAAGACGTTATTTTGGGTAACTTATATTCGCGAGTTTTGGTTTATTGTAATTTTGGGTGATTCCTAATTACGGAGTAAACCGAGAAAACCCGGGCGAATCGAGAGGAATCCAAATAACGAGTGGGAGCGACACGTCGGGAAGTATCACCGAGGTGTCAAGGAATCAACGATAGAGAAGGCCATAATAGTCGGGAAATTTTATTTTATTTAATTTCCCGTATTTATGATTTTTCGTTGATTGTGTGATTTTTGTTTTATTTTGCATAAACGAAATTCAAACCAAAGTTTTTTCAAAAAGGTAATGTGCAATTAACTAAGGTAGATTATTCGCATATTAAAACTCCAACGGTTTTATGGGTGCGAATATCCATAGTTAAGATATTGCATGTTAAAACGTAAAAATCCTCAAACTTAATTACAATCGCAGGTTTTGGTTTAATCGTAATTTTGGGTGATTCCTAACCACGTGGGGTTTTGGTTTATCGTAATTTTGGGTGATTTCTAATTATGTAGAAAACCGAGAAAACCCGGATTTTGGTTTATCGTAATTTTTGGGTGATTCCTAATTACGTAGAAAACCGAAATAGAAAACCGAGAAAACCAGGGCGAATTGAAATTATTTTAAAAATCTAAGTGGGAGTGGGTTGGTTAATAGCCCCATGGCCTCCATTACGGGTTCATTGGCGATGTGGTTAAACTTGCGTGCTGGCTTAGACCTTCCTCCCTATCGGATGAGTTTTCAATCATGGATATCGCTGGAATGAATTTCTAAAGGGATGACTATAGTGCGTTTAATTGGGAAAAGTTGCGACACCCTGGCCATCCGAGGTGCATTAGTACCCTAAGTAAAAAACTTATAAGTCACGTAATGGCATACACTTAGTGTACTGTTTATAGTATCCCTCCCATCGAGGTTACACTATTTACGTGTACGGCTAAAATTATTGACTATTAATTTCATTGATCATAAGATCGTTGGTCAGATAATGAAATTAATAAACTTCGGTTCTTCTCGAACGAATGTGGGTTGGCGTAGACGTTCACCCATCGTGACCTGCGTTAATCCCGGTGGGAGAGATGTCGGTAGAAGATTATATTTCTTTTCTGAGGATTTTTCAAAATTTTCAAAAAAGTATACTGAGACTTGTTTTTTTATTATTTTCAGTTGATATGTCGTTCAACCCGCTAGCTGTCATTCTGAACCAAAACAAACTCACCGGTCCTAATTACATTGATTGGAAACGAAACCTGGACATTGTCCTAACCGCTGAGGGTTATAAGTACGTGCTCACTGAGGAGTGCCCCCCTAAGTCCAGTGAGGATGCCACACCTGAGCAGCGAGAGCCATATACGAGGTGGCAGAAAGCTGATGATATGACCAGGTGCTACATCTTGGCTTCCATGTCGAGTGTACTACAGCACCAGCATCAGTTGATAACCTCAGCCTACGATATGATGCTCAACCTCAGGGAGATGTTTGGACATCAGGGCAGGGCAGCCAGGTAGTCAGCTATGAGGAAACTCATGAATGCCAAGATGGCTGAGGGCACTTCAGTGAGAGATCACGTGCTGGAGATGATTGGTTGCATCAATGAGATTGAGGTATTGGGAGGTGAGATTGATGGGAAAACCCAGGTTGATATCATCCTTCAGAGCTTGCCTCCCAGTTTTGAGCAGTTTCGATTGAACTATAATATGGGGAATCTCTCATATTCACTTTCTGAGCTCATGACTGCATTGGTGTCTGCTGAGAGCCTCTTCGCTGAGAAGAAGCAAGCCTTGGCTACTGTTGGTCCCTCAGGTTCCTCTGCTGGGCCCAAAGCCAGGAAGCAAAAGAGGAAGAGAGGCCAGAAAGCAGGAGCCAGTCATCGACCCAAGGCAGGCATTGCCAAGAAGCAGAAGCCGAGAGGATAGTTCTTCAGATGTGGCAAAGCAGGACATTGGAAGAAGGACTGCCCAAAGCCTCGAGGTATGTGTAAATTCTCCCTAGTCACTGAGACGTGTTTAGCGGCGATTCCCACGGATACTTGGTGTGTGGATTCGGGAGCCACTGATCACGTTTGTAATTCTTTGCAGGGGTTCCAAGTGACCCGGCTGCTTAGAGAGGGAGAGTTGCAGGTCTACCTTGGGGATACTACCAGAGTTTCTGTGGCTGCAGTGGGAGTTATTAGTCTTTATTTTTCAGACTCTATTTTACTTTTAAAGGATTGTCTTTATGTACCTAGTTTTCGAAAGAACTTGCTTTCGGTTTCGAAACTTGTTTTGGATGGTTATAAGTGTGTATTTTCTGATGGTTCGGTTTTTATAAGAAAATGCCAGAAACTTATATGTTCCGGTACATTGGTTGACAATTTGTTTTTAATCAAGACTTACTCCCCAGTTATGCAAAACACAGAAACTAGTAACTCATCACCGAATCATAATAAGAGAAAGGATTCTTCCCCTTTGAATCAGACTTATCTTTGGCACCTGAGACTAGGTCATATCAACCTTAGTAGGATTCAAAGGTTGGTCAAGAGTGGGTCTTTGGACTTACTAGATATTGACAACTATTCGACCTGTGAATCCTGCTTGGAGGGTAAAATGACCAAGAGGCCTTTTAAGGCTAAGGGGCATAGGGCCAAGGAGGTTTTAGAGCTGATTCATTCTGACGTGTGTGGGTCTATGTCAGTTCAGGCTAGAGGTGGTTATGAGTATTTCGTGACTTTCACGGATGATTACTCTAGATATGGATACATATACCTGATGCGCCACAAGTCTGAATGCTTTGGCAAGTTCAGAGAATTCAAGGCAGAGGTGGAGAACCATCTGGGTAAGAGTATCAAGTCACTGTGGTCTGATCGCGGTGGCGAATACCTCTCTAGTGAATTTAGGACCTATTTGTCAGAGGAGGTTATTCAGACCCAGTTGTCTGCACCTGGCACACCCCAGTAGAATGGTGTAGCAGAGAGGAGGAACAGGACTCTTATGGAGATGGTTAGATCGATGATGAGTTACAGTGAGTTGCCTACCTCGTTTTGGGGTTATGCCTTAGATACAACATGTTTTATCCTTAACCTTGTGCCATCTAAGTCTGTGCCTACGACCTCAATAGAGTTGTGGAGTGGGCGGAAGCCTAGTCTGAGACATCTCAGGATTTGGGGTTGTCCAGCACATGTGCTCGAGGCAGATGCAGGTAAGTTAGAGGCGAGATCCAAGGTTATGCTATTTATAGGCTACCCCAAAGGAACGAGAGGTGGTTTATTTTATAGTCCTCAGGATCAGAAGGTGGTGGTCAGCACCAATGCCAGATTTCTTGAGGAGGACTATATTTTAGATCACAAGTCAAGCAGCAAGGTAGTATTGGAAGAGCTTAGAAGTCAGTCCACTATTCCAAATGCACACGTACAGGAAGACACACCACAAGAGACTGCACACACTATCACAGATGATGCTCTTACACAGGCTGCGCCTCGTCGTAGTGGGAGGGCTGTGAGACAGCCCGAGAGGTACATGGGTTTGGGTGAGTCTTCGGACTTTATCCCTGGTGCTCATGAACCAGACCCAGTTAACTACAATGAGGTTCTCCAGGATAAAGATGCAGATTCTTGGCAGAGAACGATGATTGCTGAGATGGGTTCTATGGACTCAAATCAAGTCTGGGAGCTGGTAGACCTTCCTGATGGGTTTAGGCCTATTGGGTGCAAATGGGTCTACAAGCGAAAGAGAGGATCTGACGGGAAGGTTGAAACCTTCAAGGCTAGGCTTGTGGCGAAGGGGTATACTCAGAAAAAAGGGATCGATTATGAGGAGACCTTTTCCCCGGTAGCTTTGCTTAACTCGATCCGGATTCTCTTGGCCATAGCTGCTCATATGGACTATGAGATTTGGCAGATGGACTTCAAGACAGCTTTCCTTAATGGAAGTCTTGAGGAGACCATCTTTATGATCAACCAGAGGGCTTCATTGTTAAGGGCCAAGAGCACAAGGTATGCAGGCTTAGGAGGTCCATTTATGGACTTAAGCAAGCATCCAGATCTTGGAACATTCGTTTTGATGAGGTTATCCAGTCCTATGGATTCACTCAGTCTCTGGATGAGCAGTGTGTTTATAGCAGGCGTGATGGTGATATAGTGGTGTTCCTCGTACTTTATGTAGATGACATTTTTCTTATTGGCAACAGTAAGAAGGTGTTGTCAGACGTAAAGGCATGGCTGTCCAGGCAATTCGATATGAAGGATTTGGGAGAGGCTGGACATATCCTTGGGATCAAGATTATTCGAGATCGTAGGAGACGTTCTCTGACTCTCTCACAGCCATCTTACATAGACACGATTCTGGCCCATTTTAACATGCAGAACTCCAAGAAGGGTTCACTACCTTTCAGGCATGGGGTGCATTTGTCTAAGGAGCAGTGTCCTAAGACTGCTGAGGAGATAGATGCCATGAAAGCGGTACCCTATGCTTCTGCAGTGGGTAGCCTCATGTATGTTATGTTGTGCACGAGGCCTGATATTTGTTTTGCCGTTGGCATGGTTAGCAGATATCAGAGTAACCCTGGGAAGGCTCACTGGGAGGCAGTAAAATGCATTCTCAAGTACTTGCATAGGACGAGAGATTATGTCCTAGTTTACAGAGCGCAGGAGCTTGTACCATTGGGTTACACAGATTCGGACTTTCAAGGAGATTTGGACAAGAGCAAGTCTACCTCTGGGTTTGTGTTTACTCTAGGAGGTGGAGCCATAGTATGGAAGAGTGTCAAGCAGAAATGAGTGGCGGACTCTACCATGGAAGCCGAGTACGTTACCGCTTCAGAGGCAGCGAAAGAGGCTGTATGGCTCAGGAGCTTCCTGATGGACTTAGATGTGGTTCCAGAGTTGCCTAGGTCTATCACAGTTTATTGTGATAACAATGGTGCAGTTTCTAACTCAAAGGAACCACGAGCCCATAAGGCGAGTAAACACATAGAGCGCAAGTACCACCTGATACGAGAGATCGTAAAGAGGGGAGACGTGATCGTGGCCAAGATAGCTTCAGAGGACAACTTTGCAGATCCTTTCACCAAGCCATTGACCCCAAAGGTCTTTGAGATGCATGTGGAGGGCATGGGAGTCAGATTCTTGAGAGAGCCATGTGAGTGAGCTTAAAGGTGTTTTGGAGATTTCATTATGACAGCAGTGTAATAGCGGGTTGGACAGTTTTTGTACTTCTTAGCATAGCTTTGAGTATTAGTGGGAGATTATTAGTTTTGAATACAGAAAAGCTATGGCTTGTATCAAAAACTAATATCCACAGATGACATATCATTTTGTTTCAGTATAAATCTGTTCCTTTATATCATAGAACTAGATAACAGGGTGTCGACAAACACAGTAGATATCGTTATTGGTTAAAGTATTGATATATAAAAAGTATGCTCGTAACCGAGATAGTCTGAACATACTATCGGTATAGGTTATTGTGTGGTTTGGAAATTGGTTTATCTAGACTAGTTTAAATCACACAGATATGCCCGGGGCATATTGAGCATGACCAGTTTGGATAGAATTGACTTGTACTGATCGGCATAGTCAATTCGGTCCTAGTATTCCGTCTCTCAATCCCGAGATTGGGACGGGCGTGAGGGTTGGATGTCGTATGCTTTGATTTTCCAAAGAGTGAGGTCAATTGAGGCCAATACCTCGGTAAGTTGGGTATGCGGTGTTTAGCTTCTTGCGTGCCGTTGCTAGTCGGAGGAATCCAAGTACCGGTTCGCCGGGTTGATGGTGCTCCCGAGATGAGCTCGTAAGGTTATTATACTAAACCTGGCCAGTGAACTTTATGTTCGGTATAATAAAAGGTCGAGTGGTACTAATCTCGGAAGCCAAGAAGTCGGTGAATTAATTTGTCAGTAAATTGATAAATCGACGAGCACTAGATCTTTAATGTGGGGAGATAGAAGAAATAATAATGGGCGATGTAAAGTCGTTTTCGAGCGGTAGTTCCATAATTGGTCCGTTAGTGGTACGACCGATTATGCGTTTGACTAATCGACAAGGTAAATTAATTAATCCGAAGGGTTTAATTAATATTTAATCGACAAAGTGAATTTAGAAATTAATTCGATTTTGAATTAATTAATTCTAAGGGTTCGATTAAATTAAATTAACAAAGTGGATTAAATAAATTAATTTAAAATGGTCGATTGGAGTTGATTAGTCGGGAAGACTTAGCGGTCAACGAAAGTCAAATTTAAAGGCCTAACTCGAGAGCCCATTAGGTCTCCAATCGAGCTTCTATAAATAGAAAGCTTTAGCCCTAAGAAATTAGAAGTGTGGCTTGAAAGACAAGAAATTGTCTTGCTGAGAAAGAAAGGGGTTAGAGAGAGATTCAAGCAAAGATTGAATTTTTCTCGGAGTCACCCAGGTCTCTCTTTCTCCCGAACAATTCTCCAACCAAAAGGTTCCATCGTTGATAGTTGCTGAACTTCATTCCCGCTGGGTTTCAAGTGGGTTTTCTAGCGGAACTGCTGCTGCCTGTTTTTTTTTGCTGCAGGTTTTCTTCTCGGCTGGATTGTTGAGAATCGGTGCTCTGATCCAGTTGTTATTCACGTCATGATCTTCTTCATTTTTTGTTGAGTGATCCGTGGAAACAACCGTGCAGATCGAGACTGAAGCTCCAGTCTAGGTCGGTTTTATTCGGATATTACGCAGCAGCTTGTTTGGTAGCAGCAGTTGCTAGAAATTCATGGCGGATGGGTTTTATAGCTAAGTTCGCAGCTTATTGAGCAGCTAGTTTGCAGATTATTAAGCAACTAGTTTGCAGTTTTAATTGGACCGGATTTTTGGTTATTTTTGGAGAAATTCGGGCAGCCCCTTTTGGTAGTTCTCATGGGCTTAGTTAGCAAATCCCGTTAGATTATTGCCCACCCAATATTCGGGATTTCTACGGAGAATCGATTGGATTTCTTGTGGAAATCGCAACAATATATTTGGTTTTCTTTAAACGAGGGACTTCGCTACAAAAGGTATAATCTTTAAGTTCCGCTTTAATTAAAGATTTAATTTTTTGTGTCCCGATTAATAAATTAAATAAGTATAAGACTAGATTCATTCATGGGTAAACTAATTTGAGCCTGAGCTTGGTCGAAAACTTCCAATTCTGGAATGCATAGCACGAAAGTGAGGTTTTCGATTTAGCCCGGGCTTGTTCAGTTTTCCTTCATGCTTGTCCCCAAGCATGACTCAAGACTCATCAACAAAAAGAAACAAACACAAAACAACAAACGAACACATGGATCCTCAATATGCAACATACGATCAAGCAAAACTTGCAATCCATATAAGAAACTTTCATAGTATCATGCATTTGTAACGACTATATCCATTCCTCATAACTTTCCCAACTCAAACAACAAGCACGAATGACACCCACCTCTCAAGTAATTCACCCATGCACTCAAAGTTTTTAACGGACGTAATCACTCAAGTTCACCACATAGCATTGTTCTTACCATATGCTTGCAAAATTATCACATTACTATCACTCAAATGAATCAAAGTACAAATCAAAAGGTCATCGTTAAGGATTAGAATAAGGCTCAGGACAAGGTAGGATAACAAAGATCAAACAAAGGCTAAAGTCATGAAAGAAAGAAAGACTTAATTGTTAACCATCAACCATCTTACCGAGGATAACCCATGCAAGACACTAGTAACCCACAAGGATTCCAACCTTGGCTCTTTCCACAAGCCCCCTTTTTTTTTTTTCTTTTTTTTTTTCCTAGCCACACAAATTCATTTGAATTTGTTTATATTGGCTCCTTTTCTTTCTTATCTTCTTTTCTTTTCTTTTTTCCTTTCATTTTTTTCTTACTTTTTTATTTATTTATTTATTTTATTTTTTTTCAACAGCATTGGTCAGAGTACAACTTATCCTTAATGAGTTACTATTGCCTTACAATGTCCGCCTTCAAACCACAACCCAAGTTAACAACCAAGTATGTACTTCTTTCAATAACTAGGCGAAAAGAACAAGCTAAACACAGGCCTAGGTTTAATTTAGTGGCTTTAACATCAAAGAATCAGGTCCAAGCTTCAAAAAGGTTAACTGAGGGTAAGCATTGAAGGTTGGATTTTTTAGCAAGCCAAATTTGGTTATCCTATTGTCTTTATCCTTTTTTGTACTTCAAATTCACAAGCAACGATAACATGAAAGCAAGTTCTAGAATATGCAAACTATGTGTGAAACACTCTAAAAAAAACAATTGAGCACAAGAAAGAATTGTTGCTCACTAAGGCCCAAAATCTCACTTTATCTAGCTTTTTGGGTGTCACTCACACAATTACCATCATTTGAATTATCATAAGGAATAGTTATAGCCATCCAACACACAATACTACTAATATTCCCTACATTTCATCCTTACCTCACCAAATCACACATTGCATATCAATTTTCCAACACAAAACACATAACATTTACATCTCCCCCACACCTAGACTCTAAACACAATAAAACACAAAACATCCCCAAAACAATAATCATACAAAACAATCCCCCCACACCCAAAACTCTACATTGTCCCCAATGTAGAAAAAAAATAGGCATAAACAGGATCGCAAAAACAAACACCACCAAGAAGAATAAAAATAAATAAAATAAATAACTAAAACAGACAAAAGTTAGTAAGGGAAAGAGAAGCTTCTCTATGGTGGAGAAATTTGTGGTTTCAAGCCCACATGTGTGCAAAGGCGTGGAGATTGGAGTTCACTTCTCGAATTATTTTTTTTTCTTTTGAAGCCATTGAGCTAATCGTTCCTCCTCTAGTGGGGCCTTTTTGGCTTTGACCGTCATTCTCACCACTAATCAATTGCAAAAATAATTAAATCAGCACCCAAAAAGTTCAATCAACCCTCAAAGTAAAGGAAATTAACAAGAGAAAGATAAAGGAAGAAAAATTTCAGCCCAGGGCGAATGGAGAAGATGAGGTTGACAGCGGTGAGTGGTCGGGGTTGGGTGATTACGCCGGTAGTGGAAGTCAGGCGATGAACAACCGAGAGAGGGAGCGAAGCCGTCGGTTGACTGGAAGATTGCAGCAAGAATATCCTAAAGACCAAAGTCCTCTGGTTGCTGCATAAAGATGGTCTCCTCAAGACTTCCATTAAGGAAAGCTGTCTTGACGTCCATCTGCCAAATCTCATAATCCATATGAGCAGCTATGGCCAAGAGAATCCGGATTTACTTAAGCATAGCTACCGGGGAAAAGGTCTCCTCATAATCGATCCCTTCTTTCTGAGTATACCCCTTCGCCACAAGCCTAGCCTTGAAGGTCTCAACCCTCCCGTCAGATCCTCTCTTTCGCTTATAAACCCATTTACACCCAATAGGCCTAAACCCATCAGGAAGGTCTACCAGCTCCCAGACTTGATTTGAGTCCATAAACCCATCTCAGCAATCATCGCTCTCTGCCAAGAATCTGCATCTTTATCCTGGAGAGCCTCATTGTAGTTAACTGGGTCTGGTTCATGAGCACCAGGGATAAAGTCAGAAGACTCACCCAAACCCATGTACCTCTCGGGCTATCTCACAACCCTCCCACTACGACGAGGCGCAGCCTATGCAAGAGCATCATCTGTGATAGTGTGTGCAGTCTCTTGTGGTGTGTCTTCCTGTACGTGTGCATCTGGAATAGTGGACTGACTTCTAAGCTCTTCCAATACTACCTTGCTGCTTGACTTGTGATCTAAAATATAGTCCTCCTCAAGAAATCTGGCATTGGTACTGACCACCACCTTCTGATCCTAAGGACTATAAAATAAACCACCTCTCGTTCCTTTGGGATAGCCTATAAACAGCATTACCTTGGATCTCGCCTCTAACTTGCCTGCATCTACCTCGAGCACATGTGCTGGACAACCCCAAATCCTGAGATGTCTCAGACTAGGCTTTCGCCCACTCCACAACTCTACTGGGGTCGTAGGCACAGACTTAGATGGCACAAGGTTGAGGATAAAACATGTTGTATCCAAGGCATAACCCCAAAACGAGGTAGGCAACTCACTGTAACTCATCATCGATCTAACCATCTCCATAAGAGTCCTGCTCCTCCTCTCTGCTACACCATTCTGCTGGGGTGTGCCAGGTGCAGACAACTGGGTCTGAATACCCTCCTCTGACAAATAGGTCCTAAATTCACTAGAGAGGTATTCGCCACCACGATCAGACCGCAGTGACTTGATACTCTTACCCAGATGGTTCTCCACCTCTTCCTTGAATTCTCTGAACTTGCCAAAGCATTCAGACTTGTGGCGCATCAGGTATATGTATCCATATCTAGAGTAATCATCCGTGAAAGTCACAAAATACTCATAACCACCTCTAGCCTGAACTGACATAGGCCCACACACGTCAGAATGAATCAGCTCTAAAACCTCATTGGCCCTATACCCCTTCGCCTTAAAAGGCCTCTTGGTCATTTTACCCTCCAAGCAGGACTCACAGGTTGAATAGCTGTCACTATCTAGTAAGTCCAAAGACCCACTCTTGACCAACCTTTGAATCCTACTAAGGTTGATATGACCTAGTCTCAGGTGCCAAAGATAAGTCTGATTCAAAGGGGAAGACTCTTTTCTCTTATTATGATTCGGTGATGAGTTACTAGTTTCTGTGTTTTGCATAACTGGGGAGTAAGTCTTAATTAAAAACAAATTGTCAACCAATGTACCGGAACATATAAGTTTCTGGCATTTTCTAATAAAAACTGAACCATCAGAAAATACACACTTATAACCATCCAAAACAAGTCTTGAAACCGAAAGCAAGTTCTTTCGAAAACTAGGTACATAAAGACAATCCTTTAAATGTAAAATAGAGTCTGAAAAATAAAGACTAATAACTCCCACAGCAGCCACAGAAACTCTGGTAGTATCCCCAAGGTAGACCTGCAACTCTCCCTCTCTAAGCAGCCGGGTCACTTGGAACCCCTGCAAAGAATTACAAACGTGATCAGTGGCTCCTGAATCCACACACCAAGTATCCGTGGGAATCGCTGCTAAACACGTCTCAGTGACTAGGGAAAATTTACACGTACCTCGAGGGTTTGGGCAGTCCTTCTTCCAATGTCCCGCTTTGCCACATCTTAAGCATTTGCCTCTCGGCTTCTGCTTCTTGGCAATGCCCGCCTTGGGTCCATGACTGGCTCCTGCTTTCTGGCCTCTCTTCCTCTTTTGTTTCCTGGCTTTGGGCCCTGCAGAGGAACCTGAGGGACCAGCAGTAGCCAAGGCTTGTTTCTTCTTTGCGAAGAGGCTCTCAGCAAACACCAATGCAGTCATGAGCTCAGAAAGTGAATATGAGAGATTCCCCATATTATAGTTCAATCGAAACTGCTCAAAACTGGGAGGCAAGCTCTGGGGGATGATATCAACCTGGGTTTCCCCATCAATCTCACCTCCCAATACCTCAATCTCACTGAAGTGCCCTCAGCCATCTTAGCATTCATGAGTTTCCTCATAGCTGACTGCTTGGCTGCCCTACCCTGATGTCCAAACATCTCCCTGAGATTGAGCATCATATTGTAGGCTGAGGTCATCTGCTGATGCTGGTGCTGCAATACACTCGACATAGAAGCCAAGATGTAGCACCTGGTCATCTTATCAGCCTTCTGCCACCTCGTATATGGCTCTCGCTGCTTAGGTGTGGCATCCTCACTGGGCTTAGGGGGGCACTCCTCAGTGAGCACGTACTTATAACCCTCAACGGTTAGGACAATATCCAGGTTACGTTTCCAATCAATGTAATTTGGACCGGTGAGTTTGTTTTGGTTCAAAATGATAGCTAGCGGGTTGAACGACATATCAACTGAAAATAAATAAACAAGTCTCAGTATATTTTTTCGAAAATATTGAAAAATCCTCAGAAAAGAAATATAATCTTCTACCGACATCTCTCACACCGGGATTAACGCAGGTCACGATGGGTGAACGTCTACGCCAACCCACATTCGTTCGAGAAGAACCGAAGTTCATTAATTTCATTATCTGACCAACGATCTTATGATCAATGAAATTAATAGTCGATAATTTTAGCCGTACACGTAGATAGCGTAACCTCGATGGGAGGGATACTATAAACAGTACACTAAGTGTATGCCATTACGTGACTTCTAAGTTTGTTACTTAGGGTACTAATGCGCCATGGATGGCGAGGGTGTCGCAACTTTTCCCAATTAAATGCACTATAGTCATCCCTTTAGAAATTCATTTCGGTGATATCTGTGATTGAAAACTCATTCGATAGGGAGGAAGGTCTAAGCCAGCACGCAAGTTTAACCACATCACCAATGAACCAGTAATGGAGGCCATGGGGCTATTAACTAACCCGCTCCCACTTAGATTTTTAATTAATTTCAATTCGCCCTGGTTTTCTCAGTTTTTTACGTAATTACGAATCACCCAAAATTATGATAAACCAAAACCCGGGTTTTCTCGGTTTTCTACGTAATTAGGAATCACCCAAAATTACGATTAAACCAAAATTATGGCCTTCTCTATCGTTGATTCCTTGACACCTCGGTGACACTTCCCATCGTGTCGCTCCCACTCGTTATTTGGATTCCTCTCGATTCGCCTGGGTCTTCTCGGTTTACTACGTAATTAGGAATCACCCAAAATTACGATAAACCAAAACCCGCGAATATAAGTTACCCAAAATAACGTCTTCGTCATAGTACATAAATTCCTATATACAAAGCGTTTTTCTAGGAATTTAAAGACAACATGATTAGATCAAATCCTACTACAAGATTTTTCTAATCCTACACGGCTTCCAGCTCGTGGTTATTACTATTACAGAAATTTCCATTCAAAAATAAAACAAGCCCGGACATGTCCCGGGGTTTATGAATGAAAATTAAATTTCTACCATAATAGCCGGGAAACCAATAACCACCTGTTTATGCATTTTGACAAAAATAATAATGCCAAAATAAAGACGTGTAATAAATCAAACAAGTATAAGACCGAAACCAACGCTCTGATACCAATTTGAAGGAAAACTGAACAAGCCCGGGCTAAATCGAAAACCTCACTTTCGTGCAATGAATTCCAGAATCGGAAGCTTTCGACCAAGCTCAGGCTCAAATTAGTTTACCCATGAACGAATCTAGGCTTATACTTATTTAATTTATTAATCGGGACACAAAAAATTAAATCTTTAATAAAAGCGAAATTTAAAGATTATACCTTTTGTAGCGAAGTCCCTTGCCTAAAAGAAAAATCCAATCTTTAGCGCAATTTCCACAAGAATTCCGAAGAATGACTCCTATACGAACTCCGAGATAGTGTGGGCTATCATCTACGGAGTTACCCACGGCAATACGAAGAAATCCAAGAAACTTGCTCCGGAAGAAAAACCCAAAATCTGAAAAATAAAGCTGCCCAGAATTTTTTCTAACTTGCTGCGCAAGCTGCTGTCATTCAGGATGAAAAATCGCCGAAGATGAACAGCTCAGTCCCGATCTAGACAACCAGAACTCACGGATCACTCAGCTAAGAAGATCGAACGTGAGGTCTGGTCGGTTCTGGGCACTGAACAAGAACAATCACTGGGTTTTGGAACTGAAAGCTGACCGCTTGCGCGATCTGGCCGAGAATGACCGATCTACACAATCTGGCGATATCCGACCAGCGGGCTGCTTGGGGAAAGGTTTGGGCAAGCTAAAGGTTCAGTCTTCTGAAGGAGAAAATTGCCTTAGCTGACTTCGAGAAAGAACTTCGATGAGGAAGACGTAGTTCTCTCTCTAAGCTAAATTTTCTCACTCTAGTCCTTTCTTGGACTTCAAGTTTCTTAATGTCTTATTTGCCTAATAAGTTGTATTTATATGGAGCTTCTAAGGAGACCTAATGGGCTCTCGAGTTAGGCCTTAAAATTTGACTTCCGTTGACCGCTACGTCTTCCCGACTAATCAACTCCAATCGACCCATTTAAATTAATTTATTTAATCCACTTTGTTAATTTAATTTAATCGAACCCTTAGAATTAATTAATTCAAAATAGAATTAATTTCTAAATTCACTTTGTCGATCAAATATTAATTAAACCTTTTGGATTAATTAATTTACCTTGTCGATTAGTCAAATGCATAATCGGTCGTACCACTAACGGACCAATTATGGAACTACCGCTTGAAAACGACTTTACATCGCGCCATTATATTTTATTCTATCTCCCCACATTAAAGATCTAGTGCTCGTCGATTTATCAATTTACTGACAAATTAATTCACCGACTTCTTGGTTTTCGAGATTAGTACCACTCGTCCTTTTATTATACCGAACATAAAGTTCACCGGCCGGGTTTAGTATAATAACCTTACGAGCTCATCTCGGGAGCACCATCAACCCGGCGAACCGGTACGTGGATTCCTCCGACTAGCAACGGCACGTAAGAAGCTAAACACCGCATACCCAACTTACCGAGGTATTGGCCTCAATTGACCTCACTCTTTGGCAAATCAAAGCACACGATATTCAACCCTCACGCCCGTCCCAATATCGGGATTGAGAGACGGAATACTAGGACCGAATTGACTACGTCGATCAGTATAAGTCAATTCTATCCAAACTGGTCGTGCTCAATATGCCCCGGGCATATCTGTGTGATTTAAACTAGTTTAGATAAACCAATTTCCAAACCACACAATAACCTATACCGATAGTATGTTCAGACTATCTCGGTTACGAGCATACTTTTTATATATCAATACTTTAACCAATAACGATATCTACTGTGTTTGTCGACACCCCGTTATCTAGTTCTATGATATAAAGAAACAAATTTATACTGAAACAAAATGATATGTCATCTGTGGATATTAGTTTTTGATACAAGCCATAGCTTTTCTGTATTCAAAACTAACACTTCTCATATTATTTCTTTCTAATTTTCTAGATTCTTTTTTATGTTTTTTATCTTGAGAATATTTTCTCCTTTTATATTTATATTTAGGATATATTTTATAATTCTTTTCTGGTTTTATAATTTTTTCTTTGGATGGTATATTCATCCCAAATTGACTACAAAATTGTCCTAATTGACGTCTTTCACGTTGACTTTTAATCTGTTGATTTAATATAATCTCATTACATAAGACTAAACCTTCCTGTATGCAAATTCCTATTAATTTTCCATAAGTATAAATTTCATATGGTATATTTATCCTATCTTTTCTTAAGACTTTTTTAATTCTTTCTGCAAATAAATGTGGTAGTCCATCTATAAATTTAGACTTCCAATGATTACTATTACTATCATTTAATTCCATAACTCTATTAAGAAAGGCATCTTTGTACCACCTAAAATCTGAAAGTGTCTTACATCTCAGATTTTGTAATAAGGTGCTTATATTTTCAGCATTATATGAAATTCTTCCAGTAAAGTGTTCTAGAATTGTGACTATTAGTGTATAAACCGCATTTTCAGTCGGTTGTGATGTCGATTCTTCCATTTTAACTATTTTAAAAATTTCATCTTTATTCTGTGGGGTTAAATAATTATCCCACCAACCATTAAGTTGACATGTAAATCCTGAAACTATCATTTTTACCATTAGCTTTACATATGCTACTATACATGAGCATTCTATGAGCTGTATTATAAATCTGTTTTTCAACAAATCCATCTATATTCCATTCATAGATACATTTTCCACTATAACTATTATTAAGTATATATTCCTGCTCCTCATGTAGAATATCCATAGGAGATGGTCTATTATAATAATATAATCTTTGAGTAAGTCTGTTCTCAAATTTTCCTACTTTATTTATCTCATCATTATTATGAGATATGTCTTTAAACTGTTTTTCTAATTCTTCTTCTAATGTATTAATTTTCAATCCTTTAAATTTTTCATCAAGTAATTTTTCTAATTATGATAAAGATTTTAACTTGAAATCTTTTATTTCAGGAGGTGGTTGAATTGTTGGAGTAGCTATAACTTGCTCCTTAGAAGATGGTTATTCAGAATGAGACTTCTGTAATCTATTCATTATATGATCTAATCTGTGATGTAAAGATATATTCACCTAAAACATTTAGATAAATGTTTGTATAATTATTCTGTTCTATAATTTTATTCATCTGTTTTACAGTTATAACTAATGTATCATTATCAAATAATTTGACAAAAGCAGATAAATTTAATACATGATTTTCCTTTTCCAATTTAAAAGTTTGTTGAGAAGGAAATATATTCTTCAAGGTATTACCATTCAAGAGTTTATAATCTCTTTCTAAAACACAAATACATGGTTTAATATAATTAGAAATAAACCATGGAACAAAAGGAAATAAAATATTATACTGTGATTTTAAAAAATAAAACAATGATTTGCCTGATATAAACTTTTATTCTTACTGATATGAAACTCTCCCTCCCTATTTTTGTCTTTGCTCAAGTATTGTTTGATATGAAACAATGTTTGGATCGATGTGAATTCTGATTATGCTTGATATAAAACAATGGTTTGCCTGATATAAACTTCTATTCTTACTGATATGAAACTATATATATATATAATGTAGGATTTTAAAATAAAATGATATGAAACCATTGTTTCAAACAAAATATTTTAAAATAAATGATGTAGGATTTTTTTTAAAAAATTGTGAATTATATCAAGGAAAAAAAAGGAAGAATTTTGATGAATTTGATGAAATTGTAGCACGGCTGATAATGCTAAGAGCCACAAGAAAAATGAATAGTGAAGAAGAAGAGGCTAATTTGAGTTGTGTATTAATTGGGGTAGGGACACCAAAAAATTAATTGTTATACTATAGTGCCATATGACATAATACTCTATGTCTCTCTAAAAAAAAGTGATTTTTTATTTATCGTTCTCTATTTTTTTTATTTTTTGTCCTTTTTATACCCAAATTATCCCTAACAAATTAAAAAAGGTCAATCATAATATTTAAATATAAGGCGAATTACATTTACTTCCCCTAGGGTTTGGTAATACTACCAATTGCGCTCTGAGATTTGGTCAAACTATGCCTACCCTCCTTTACCGAAGTCAATTGTTGACCATTTACCAATGTGTTTTCTGTGAAAAATGATAAACAATTAAGGGAAGAAAAATCAACTTTGAAGACAAAATTGCCCTTTTTTTGACCAAAGTCTTGCAACAAATAGAGAAAAAAAAAATGCTCTGTCCAAACCCTCTTGAAGCAGCAAATGATCGTTACTCCATCTCAACAAGTCCGGAACTTTTCCCAGTCGCACATGAGATCTTCCAACTCCGTCAATAGAGGGCAAGCGACTTTTTGAGTAGTGGGCCGAAGAAGTAACTGTTTTTTTGGGCGCCAAAGTGATGGTATGTTTACGTAAACTTTAGCTCCTTGCATGGTGATGTAAAACTTCAAAAGAATAGTGTGGTTTGAGTTTTAGTGTCAGATATTGTTACGTAGAATTTGTTCGCTACTCATAGATCCCTAATTTTATGATTTTGTAAATTATTTTGGTGGTTTTGTATGATTTGTTTTTGTTAACACAAATCTCATCCAAATATGCAATATATTCCATAAAATAGCTTGGTGTGGAGTTGCTGGATTTTTTTGGACAAGTGGTTATTGAAAAGCAAGACTGGTAGTGATGGCCTAAATTTTGTGTGTTCGGTTTGGGTGATTAGAAACCGTGTTCTAAGAGCCAGTTTTAGAAAACATTTCGTTAATTTTTGATTCATGGGTCTGTATTCTTTCTTTTTCTTGGTTTTGGTAATTTACTGGTCAAAATAGCCTTAGGGAATTGTTGATGAAATTTGTTGGATTCTGAAACTAAATGAGACTTAGAAGTATAGCAAAAAAAAAAAAAAAAAAGCTTCTTTGATGTTTATTTTGGTGGTTTAGTGATTTAAATATTTCATTTTTGGTGGCTGGAGTTTTAATTTAAGGAGCTTTTCTCTGACCACTGAGACAGAGACTGATTTTCTAGTTTTAGGAAAATGACTAATTTGTTCTAACTATGTACTTCATCAAATTTTTAATGACTCAAAAAACATATGTGTGGATGTGGTGCTGTCCCAAGAGTTGAGTATAATAGGTTGCAATTATTTGCTGATTAAACAGTGATATCGAATACCGCAGAACATGATGCAACTTACAGTGAGCTGTAGTAACTTTCCATTTTTTCTGACAAAATAGAGCACATCAGTTGCTGTTGTTTTTCATGATTTCCCTGGATAAGCATCCCAAGGTGGACGTTCAGTTATCTGTCTTCCTTTCCTCATGGCAGTGCAATTTACTCATGCCAGTTTATTGTTGCTTCTTTCTCTGATAAATAAACTTCCATTATCATAAATTATAAACAAGTTTCTGAAATAAACTTATGAAATTGATTAAGTCCAACAATCACACATTACATAAAAGAAAATTTTCCAAGTATAGTTTAGGGGGATTATTAAGAGACTGGTCCAAACTCAGCCATCATCAAGGCATCAACTTGTCTCTATAGCCTTATAAGCTGCTGCCAGGATTTGGATATCATACCAATATTATATTGACTTAAATCCCTAAGACTACTTACCTTGGGAGTACCTACTTACCTTAATGGCATGCAAAGAAATAATGGGGCCATCTTCATCTGGAATTGGATCATACTACATCATCCATCATCAATCATTCCCAAAATCAAATAGTCGCTTAATGTCTAAGACCTTGCTGCTATAATAATCTGGTCGAATCTTGTTTGTAAATGTGATATTGTATAATGGGTTTTTTTTTTTTTTTTGTATAACGGGTATATATGAATATTTTTATTTTTTTTGAAAAGCCATATTAGTTATGTATATATTATTATGTTTAGGGACTTAGATTTTTTGTTTTTTGGTTTATTTTTGCTGATAATGTGTTTTAATTGTGTAGGCTGACTTTAATCTAGTATTGCATCATGGAGACAAAATGCATGTGGTTGAGAGAGTTGACCCTGTTATGTATTCCTACATTGTTCTGTTGTCAGATGTGACAGAGTTCTTTTTTGATGATCCTAATGGATGGAAAACAATGACATTAAAGCTGACCTGCGATGTTATAGGAAATGGTAACAAGAAAGTAATTGATTCTGAGGACATTCTTGCTGAAGTTTTTAGGTTGCATGCTGGAAAATCTGAAGAGCACGTATATGTGAACGATTCCAAATTGGGGATTAATGCAGAATTTGAAGGGTTGTCAAGAAACAATGCAAGTAACTTACAAAATGGAAGTCAGCAGTCATCATCTCTTCATTTAGATTGGAAGAGCTTTTTGTTAGGTGACATTTGGAATGAAGGAACTCAAGGCAGTGGAATACGTTCAAAGGCCAATAAGAAAAAAAATCTGAAGAGAAAACGATAAAGCTTTCTAGGCATAGGAGGAGTAAAAGATTGGCTACTCTTAAAGATAATGAAAATCACGAGGGAAAAGATGAAACAAGAGCTTTTATTGAGGATGGCATAGATGGTATAGAGGATATTCACGTTGAAATGAATTCTGAAAGCAGCGATGATGAGTTGTATAATTGGAGTGATGATGATATGGTACATGTAGAAGCCGATGATGCGATGTTAAAAAAATACAGCAATGTGGAATTATAGGAAGAGGATGAGAGTGGGAATGATATCTCTGACTATCAGTCTGATAATTGTGCTACATCATCAGACAATGAGTCTAAGAATGATATATTAAATGGTTGTTTAAATAGGGCTGAATTTGAAGTTCCAATTGGTGAGAAGTGGAGGTTAGAAAAAGGAATGATTTTTGAAGATGTTTATGATTTCAGGAAATCATTATCGGAATATGGTATTCTATGGGGTTTTAAACCGGTGATGAAGAAAAATGAAAAATCAAAAGTTTCAGCATATTGTGAAGGTAAAGGGTGTGAGTGGAAGGTTTATGCATCGCCAATGGTCGATAGCATTACTTATCAGATTAAGACTTGTATTCCAAATCATACTTGCAAGATGGATCAGAAAATCAAAGCTTAAGTAATTTGGATGGCTCAGAAATTAGAAGGCCTTTTAAGGTCTGATCGAAATTTGAAACTAGAAACAATGAAAGAAGAGCTGTTGAAATATGGGTTACATCCAACTAACATGCAAACTAATTGATGGTAATCATAGTGAGTCGTACAAGATATTGCCAAAGTATTGTTTGATGGTTATGAGATCAAACCCAGGGAGTATTGCCAAGATTCACTTCCATATAGGTTTAAAAACTCCAACTCCATCAGTGAAGAGATTTTTGCTTGGATTGAATGCTTTGAAGAAAAGGTTTATGGAGGGTTGTAAGCCATTTTTAGGATTTGATGGTACCTTTTTAAAAGGTCCGTATGGCGGTGTTTTGTTGTCTGCTATTGGTATGGATGGTAATAATGGACTTTATCCTATTGCATTTGGTGTGGTTGAGAGTGAGAATAAAGATAGTTGGTGTTTTTTCCTAGAGTGGCTATTTGAATTTTTTGATGGTTTTCCTCCAAACAAGGAATGGACCTTCATGACTGATTTAATAATTTTTATAACTTTTATGTCATGAAATAAACTAATTTGAGTATTCTTATTGTATTTTAGGGTTTAGTTGAAGCAATATCTTCTAAGATGCCTCATGCTATACACCGAAAATGTGCCAAGCATTTGTTCTCAAATTTTAGGGCCAAATTTCCTGCCATCATTTTGAGGAGATTATTTTGGGTGGCTGCCAGGGCATGTAATGAGAGAGATTTTAAGTGGGCTATGGGAAAAATGAAAGTCATCAATCCTGAGGCATACCAATATTTAAGTGAAGTTGGAAATGAGTTGTGGGCCAGACATGCTTCCTCTCAGACCCTAAAGTGTGAGCATGTTACCAATAACCCATTCGAGTCTTTCAATAACTGGATTGTGAACTTAAGGGATAGACCTATCTTGACACTCATGGATGAACTTAGGGGAAAATTAATGTCAAAACTGCAAAAAGGGTATGCAAAGGCTTGTGATTGGGTGCATGGAGTGACTTCAATGGTTATAGAGAAACTAAGGAAAGAGGCAATAGCAAGTAGAACTTTGACATATTTGCATGCTGACCTGACAACATATGAGGTTAGGGATGGAAGACACTCCTATATAGTGAACTTGAGTGATAGATCATGTGATTGCAAGGTTTGGAACCATATTGGCATCCCTTGCAAGCATGCAATAGTGGTGCTTATTGAAATGAGAGAAAACTTAGAGGACTATTGTGATTTTATGTTATCCAAGGAAATGTATCTCAAGGCATATGGCCAGCATATTGCTCCCATACCGGACCAGTCTTTTTGGCCTGATTTTACACCAACAGAAGCACCAATTTGTGAGCCTCTAGAATTGAGAAGAAGAATTGGGAGGCCTAAAAAGGCACGAAGAAGGGAAGATGGTGAGCTTGCTCCAAGGGGTTTAAATGGTCTAGCGCTTTGAAATGCTCTAGGTGCAAACAATTGGGTCATAACAAAAGGACTTGTGCCGGTGGTCCAGTCAAGACAAAGAGAGGTCTAAAGAAAGTGGAAAAATAGGTAATTAATTATTTATGGTTTTGATTAAGTTTCAAAAGCGTAAATTTTAATCAGTATTATATCACTTTACAGTGATGTTGATTAAAGCTGAATTTCCTTATTTGAATCGCCTCTTCTTGGAATAGGCGGCTACTAAACATCAAACTCTGTTAATTGAAGAAACAAACATTGGAAATGCACAGCCAAGTGGTGAAGAATTTAATGCAATAGACAAGATGGTTATTGCTAGGAAGAAGAACAAGAAGGTAATGATTTCTTATAATGTAGCTATTTCTTTGCTTTTAGAACCAAAAGATCTAACTAGCAAGAAAAAGAAGGCCTTGAGATACTTTGAACAAGTCACTAAATAATTAGTTGGTTGAGAAAACTATAGATTACAGTGCTTAAAATATAACTTACCATGAGTGAGATACGTCGGATGTTTACTGATCAACTTTAGCCAAGTGATAAGAAGTTGTCTTGTCTGGAACATTTGAACTACCTTTAAGCACTGCAATTAACATATTTCACAACACAGTATTATCATGAGGACTGAAGGTTTGTTTTCTGAGAAAAACACAAGCAACAAGCAGGTTACTAACCTGAGGTTAGTGTAGGATTAATCTTATTGGCAGAACAAGGTTGGTTCTCCTTGTTATTGTGACAGACGTTTTAAATTCATTCTAGGCTACTAGACTGAAAGAAAAACTTAGCATTGGCGTTAGTTAAGCACCTCAAAGATTTATGTACTGGGTTAAATGAGACACAAAATGACCTTCAATAATCTTGTTATATCCATAATCTCTGAAAACACCATCTTAACTGTTACTCAATAATGTTGTTGGTTAGAGTACGAACAAACATGCTTAAATGATCAGTTTCTCTTTGAAAACAAATTAGTTGTATGGTTATGCACAAACTGTTGGATTGGAATCTATGTCAGGTGCTTAGTATTGATGAGATCTTTTCAGGCAGAAACAACTTCATTACAGGGTCAAAATCTTGGAAACGACCAAACACCTCTCGTACAGTTAAGGAAATGAGTTTGTATTTATCGTGTTTATGAAGGAAAATAGAACAAACCCGGGCTAAATAAAAAATCTCACTTTCATGCAATGCATTCCAGAATCGGAACCTTTCGACAAAGCTCAGACTCAAATTCATTTTCCCCTGAACGGATCTAGGCTTATACTTATTTAATTTATTAAACAACACATAAAGATACGACCTTTAATTAAAAGCGGAAAGTCTAAAGGTTATACCTTTGTAGCGAAATCCCAAGCAAATAAGAAAACCAAATATTTAGCATGCGACTACCACCGAAATCAAAAAGATAACTTCAAGAAACTTCGAATATTGCGTGGGCAATAATCTATCGAAGTGTGCTATCAAGACCTACGAAACCCACAAGAAAAATCCACCGAAAATGATTTAATCTGCCTAAAATCTGATCAAATATCTAATGCTCGTTAGTTCATCAATTTAGTGACAAATTAATTCACCGACTTCTTGGTATCCGAAATTAGTACCACTCGACCTTCTTATTATTCAGGACGTAAAGTCCACTGGCCAGTTTTAGTATAATAAACCTTACGAGCTCATCTCGGAAGCACCATCAACCCGGCAAACCGGTATGTGGATTCCTCCGACTAGCAATGGCACATAAGAAGCTAAATACCGCATACCCAACTTACCGAGGTATTGGCCTCAATTGACCGCACTCTTTGGCAAATCAAAGCATACGGTATCTAACTCTCATGCCCGTCCCAATCTCAGGATTGAAAGACTGAATACTAGGACTGAATTGACTACGTCGATCAGTTCAATTCAGTACAAGTCAATTCTATCCAAACTGGTCATGCTCAATATGCCCTGGGCATATCCGTGTGATTTAATTAGTCTAGATAAACTAATTTTCAAACCACACGATAACCTATACCGATAGTATGTTCAAACTATCTCAGTTACGAGCATACTTTTTATATATCAATACTTTAACTAATAACCGTATCTACTGTGTCTTTCCACACCCCGTTATCTAGTTCTATGATATAATGGAACAATTTAATACTGAAACAAAATGATATGTCAACCGTGAATATTAGTTTTTTATACACGTCATAACTTTTCTGTATTCAAAACCAACAGTTTAAAATTTTTGGATTTACTCTAAATACAAATTTATACTTGTATGACAGAATGCAATTGATGTGCAACATTTATAGCACTTATTTGAAAGTTCTAGGGTTACTTCTTTGTTACGTGGTGAAATGGCTGGTAGATTTTGCATTAATAGAAATAAGAGCGCAAGTGTTAGAGGTGCTAAAAAAAGGAGTAACCGTACTGAACCGGTTACATCAACTGCTCCATCCACCACCGGTACATCCCACACCGTTCCTAACCCACATCAATTAAAAGATCAGTTCATCTCATCCAGCAACCAAAGAATATAATCCAGTCTCAAAGTGTGATGTTCAAGAGGATGAATGAATGTTGCTAAATACATTTAAAACTTTTGGTTTATTAGGCCAATTATTCTTTTGCTTATAGATCCTGCGATGTTGTTTTCAGTATGGTTTATATTTTTGGATTTCAGACATTGTGTGATTCTCATTTTTTGGTAGTGGGATGGCTGTTTTGAAGGGTACATGTTAGGATTTTATGCGCAAGTATACAATTTGGTGTTTAATTTAGGTGAATTATAATTAGGTGTTTTATGGTGACCTATTTAAGAGTGATCTTTTTTCCAAGAATTTTCTGCAGTGAGCAAATTTATCACTGTTGCATGAGATTTTTTTAAAAAAAGTAGATTAAATTTTTTTTACTCAAGCATGTAATACTTTTGTCGAACTAAACTAATGAAATCGCCTTTTATTCTACAAAATAATGCATTTTTGTTATACAAAAGAGACACAATCAGGATTTGAGCCATACTTCAGTATATTATGAAACTATTTGCCCTGAGATTATAGAAAATAGAGAGAGTTAATCCAAGATTACATGATCATACAAATCATAATATATTACGCAAAACTACATCATTTCATTTGGACGCTGGAAAACTGCAATTTATATCCTGTACCACTGTGTACATGTACCACTTACTATAATTAGTAAATTTTTTTGAGCCGACTGTATTTTTTCCATTTTTAGTAATATTTAGTGACGCGCCCAGTTTTTTTTTTCTTTTTTTCCCGCCATGGTATATATACATTCAAAACGTGGTGGTTGCACTTTTTTTTTCAAAAACTGAACGAGAGCGATCAAAAACTGAACGAGAGCGATTAGAACCAGAGTTTTTCGAATTGCGTTGCTTCTGAAATCATTCTGCAATTATTGAAATTGTTAATAAAGGTATTGGATCGAAATATGATCATTGGTTTTTTTTTTTTTTTATGTTCGTGATTGATGTTTTTGTTGTTTAATTGTTGTTCTTATAGTATGTTTTTGAAAATTATGATTTTCGATCGTTTGAAAATTGTTGTTCCATTCGTATGATTCGTCTTTGTGATGTTGATATTTTGATCGTTTTGTTCGAGGACGTTGTTGGTATGTATTTTTGAATGTTGGGGAATAAATATGCACGTTGCGGGATAGGATGTTATTTTTTTTTAGTTTTTATATGATGTAACTGGATGTTGCGTAAGGTATAACTGAGACGTTTTTGGACGTTGCTAAATGCGATGTTGTTTGTTTTGTTTTATTGTGATGTTTCTGGACGTTGTGTAAGTAATAAGTGGGACGTAGTGTGACGTTGCGGGATATGAGATTTTTATCTAGTTTTTATGTGATTTTTATCTGGACATTGCGTAAGTAATAATTTGGACGTGTTGGGACGTTGCGTAAGTAATAAGTGTGATGTTGTGTGATATGATATTTTTCTCTAGTTTTTATGTGATTTTATCTGGACGTTGCGTAAGTAATAATTTGGACGTGTTGGGACGTTGCGTAAGTAATAAGTGGGACGTTGCTTAAGTTGTTATAATTTTTTTTTTTTCAGATATGGAATCAATGGACGATGAGTCGATGCTGTCTTTGATTGGTCAGAGAGTTGGTAGCGTAGATGAGGCATACGATTTGTATAACAAATATGCTTTCGAATTTGGTTTTAGTATTAGGAAGCATCGGTCTCGTAGCAAGGAAGATGGGTTATATATTAGACAGTTTGTGTGTTCGAAGCAAGGTGAGAAGGATTATAAAAATAAGACTAAGAATGAGAGGATTTATTCTAAATTGGATGTTCGAACGAAATGTAATGCGTTGGTTGAATTTAAGAGAATTGATGATGGTATTTGGGAGGTCAAGAAGCATTTCAGGAAACACAATCACGAGATGTGCTTTGAACATCAGAGACACTTATTGCGTTCTAGTAGAAATATGAATTCTTTATCAGTTGATTATTTGAAGACTTTGAAGGATTCTGGAGTTCGTGTTTCGGATGGTTACAGAGTGTTGTGCAAAGAGGTAATGGACTTTAAATAGTTTTCATGTAGACGTAAGTGGACGTTGCGAGAGTATTAATACTGACGTTTTAGGACGTTGCGAGAGTAGTATTACAGACGTTTGTGGACGTTGTAGTTATAAATTTTATTTATTTATTATTTTTTTTTTTTGCAACAGGCTGGTGGACCATCTCAAGTAGGTTTTACTTCACGAGATGTTTATAATCGTATGGAAATTGAGAAGAAAAAGACCATTGATGGTTGTGATACAAATACACTTTTTGAGATATTAAAGAAAAGGTCTTTTGATGAACAGGATTTCTATTTTGATTTTGAGCTGGACAGCGATTCATCATTGTGTAATTTGTTTTGGCGTGATGGAAAAATGAAGGCAGACTACAAGATATTTGGAGATTTGGTTGTTCATGACACGACTTATAGGACAAACAAGTATGGTTTGATATGTGGACCGTTTGTTGGGATGGACAATCACTGTCGTAATGTTATGTTTGGAATTGGTTTTATAAAGAATGAGAAGATTGAATCATTTAATTGGTTGTTTAAGACGTTTTTGAGGTCCATGGATGGTCAAGCACCGATTACTTTGATGACAGATCAAGCTTTTTCGATGGCAGCAGCTATAAAGGATGTATTTCCATCAACTCGTCATCGGTTGTGTCTTTGGCATATAAGTGAGAACTTCCGGAAGAACTTACCTTCATTGCGTGATGACACAGGTTTTTTTAAATTGTTTCAACGCCTTCTTTACAGTGTTGTTACAAAGGAAGAGTTTCAGCATGTTTGGGACAGGTAAAGATGTTGCGGTAGTGTTTTATTGGACGTTGCATTATTGTTTTTACATACGTTGCGGTATTTGTTTTTAACATTGCGGTATTTTGTTTACAACATGGTTGCTGAATATGAATGTGGCAATATAAAGTGGTTGAATGATCTATATGAGATTCGTGAGAAATGGTGTCCTACATTTAACAAAGATTACTTTTCTGGAGGGGTTCTCTCATCTCAAAGGAGTGAGTCAACAAATCGTTCGATTTCAAGGCGTCTAAGCAAAACATCATCACTTTGCGATTTTTACCATCAGTTTGTAGATGTGGTGAATGACTGGAGGAATAATGAAAATGAAGAAGACTACAGGTGTCATCAAGGGAAGCTGGATTTGTTTGTTCCAAAACATTCGATGTTAATTCAAGCTTCTGAAGTTTACACAATTAATGCATATCGTATGTTTGAGACTCAGTTTAAAGACATGACTTTATACAATTATGAAAAGGTTTGTGAAGATGACAGGTTAATTCAATATCATGTCTGGTGGGATGGAGAAGATATTTTTCAACATGTTGTGTTGTTTGATAAGTTTACTTATTGGATAGAATGCAGCTGCAAATATTTCAATGAAGTTGGGATATTATGCGGTCATTCACTTCGTGTTTTTAACCTGGATTGTGTTAAGGTATGAATTTTTATTGATTCAGTTTTTTTGTTTTTTTTTTTGGTGAAGTTGTTAGTGTGTTAATTGGACGTTGCGATTATATTTTTATTGACGTTGATGATAAAATACCAGACGTTGTTTGTTGTGTAACTTGTTTTGATTAATTAATTAATTATTTTTTTTTATAAATACCAGACGTTGTTTGCAAAGGTGGACTAAGGGTGTGACATATGGCCGTCAGATTCAATTTCACAATTCACGTCCTAGAAATGAAGGAGATTATGTTTACTGTTCTGTTTGGAGGCATGCTGCCAGCAAGAAATATTTGAGATTGATTCAATTATGTCAGTCGAGTTCTATTGCTCGTGAAATTATAGATGATAAATTCAAAGATCTTAGAGATTGCATTGCTGATTTAGCTGGTATTAGATTGGAAGGAGGAGGTGAAGATGTGGATGATGATGATGATGATGGTACAGAAGGAGAAATTAGAGATCCGAAAGGAAAGAGACCAAAAGGTGTTCGAAATGTACGACCAAAGAGTACAATGGAGAAAAAAAGGAATATTTCGAGAGGTAGGAAATACAAAAAGAACAGTTCAGAAGGTGTAGTTTAGTTATATGATTACAGGGATTGATATGAATTTGTAGTTGTAATAAACATTTGATTTGGAAAATGAATGTTTATTGATTTTTAATTTGAGTTTTTGTAGACGTAATTGGACGTAGTAGGACGTAGTGGCATAATGAGTTGTGTTTTGATATTAGTTGTTACGTTTCTGCATGTTTGGTTACGTCTAAAAAAAAAATTATTCGCAACGTCCATAAGGAATTTTAAAATTTTATTTTGGTTGTGGAGATGCCTGGATTTAGACATTGCGACAGTTGTTTTTTGGACGTTGCGGAAGTTGTTCTGAGACGTTGTTGACATGCATGGATGTAGACGTTTGTGGACGTGGTGCTAGTTGTTTTTGACGTGGTTCTAGTGTTATTAGACGTGGTGGATTGTATTTGTGAAAAAAATCAGCTTAAATTCACATGCATGGATGTAGACGTTTACGGACGTGGTTTTAGTTATTTTTGACGTTGTGCTAGTTTTAGTGATTCTGGTATTGATTTCTATCAATTTTTTTGAAGAAGTTTTGTTGTGTTTTAAATGGTTTTTGAAAGTGAATGGCTCACCACGTCCATCCACGTCCCACAACGTCAAGTAAAATACTAACGCAACGTCTAATATTCAAAGAGAAAATTTAAGATATTGATATTTAAAGGAAAAAAAAATGAAATTTTATTAAAATTATTATTACAACTCATTGCTATCTACACTTGAGGCGTCATCCTCGTCAAGCAGAATGGCAGAGATGTCTCAAAGATATTCAGGGAGTAGAACCACTTCATCATGATGTGATTGTAGGATTCCAGACATTCCGCACATGTCCATGACGAGGCTGGGGTAAAGGATACTCCGAGTCCACCTATTTGAGAAGCCAACATCTTCCATGTAGTATTTGATGATGTTGCCCCAATTGATACTTTTTCTTGCATTTGTTGCAATTAAAAGTGCCAAACCGAATGGCTTGGAGCCTTGTCCTGCAGCGACATTGTAACGAAGGAACGTGTACAATATTTTTGCAAAACTGTTCAGATCTTCCAATCTGATCGTCCAATAATTGTTTGGGACGTTAATGTTTTGCTTTAATACTGCTTGGACTTCCTCCATGGTTGGTTGGAAACGGGCAATATCATCATGTTTTAAAGAGTGAGGACCCAAGTTCCTGATGCCCAAGTGGGCGTTGATGGCTTGAGTAGTTATTCTGATTGAATGTTCTCTGACGTAAACTGTATTTAGTCTATTTCTATGATGCAGACCATCATAGAACTCTAGGACCAGCGATCTGTTTACGTGTTAGTCGTTCATCGGTATCAATCCACTCCAATGATTTCTGAAGAGAAACATTCAGAGTTCAGAATGAGGTTCTACACTGAACATATGTTTCATTGGCATTTGTTCAAGCGGGAGTACTGGAGGCATTGGTGGTTGCGGGTCTTGGTTTTCTTCGAATATGTTCATGCTTTCAAGAATATAACGACTGGCCATTGGAAAGTGAAGAAGTTTTTGGGATTGGTGTGTTTGATAGGGAAGAAGGAAAGCGAAGGAATTTTTAAGTTATACGAAAGTGAATGTGAAACATTGTTTTAGAATTAGTTTTATAGGAGTGGATAGTTTTCTTGTTAACGAAGGTATGCTTGGAAAGTCGTACGGTTTTTTGTTCGATGCAGTTAATGAAGTTTTAAAGACGCGTCTGTTTGTATACTCAACGTTTCAGGACGTTTTGTGACGTAAATGATGAATATTTTTTTACAGTTGTTTAGTTTTACGAGATGGACAAATTGTGACGTATATGGACGTTGCGATAGTGTTAACAGACGTTGTTCTACTAAATTGAAGAAAATGATATGTAGATTAAAACAATTTATAACAGAAACGAGATTTTTGTTGTTTTTGAATTAGTTTTTGAATGTGAATGTCTCACCACGTCCAACAACGTCCGTCAACGTCCCATAAACAACTATTGCAACGTCTGATTTGAAAAGAGAAACATTTCTTATTTTATTGAAACACAAACGTAGTACTACGTTTTTCGGACGTTGTATAAGTGGCAGGACGTTGTACGGTTATTGTTAACAAATATTATATAATTTAAGTTTTGATTTTTCTTGATATGTCCGCCACGTCCAGTAACGTCTTAAAAACAACTATCGCAATGTCGGAATGAAGTGATTTTGCTTGGACGTTGTTTGGACGTTGCAAGACGTGGTTCTTGTTTATAGTATAGCTTTTGAAAGAGTTAATATTGAACGTACATGGTTGGTTTGGCAATTAATATGAATGTAGTTGAAACTATTAATAAGTAAGTGGTTGAGGAAATTGAATGAAGCGATGGAGTGTTGATTGGTTTTCAGAAGTGACAGGACGTTATACGGTTATTGTTAACAAATATTATACAATGTACGTGGTTGGTTTGTCTTGGACGTTGTATGGAGTGTTGATTATATATAGTGGAAAGTATAGATAAGTTATATATAGTGGAAAGTATATACAAATATAAGAAATATACAAATAAACCTATTTAGTTTTTATTTTCGGGGATTCTGCCTTTGTTGTTTATTTGGCGGTTGTTTTTCCTGATTTGGATTTGCAATCTCTGGATCTGAATCAGACAAATCATATTCTTCTCTTTCGCTTTCTTTTTTCCCAGTGGGCATTGGCAATGACTCCTGTGCCATGGTTGATAAAAGATGATAATTCGTCTGGTAGTAGTCCAATGCTTTTTGCTTGATCTCATCTTTTATCATGTTCGATGGAGACATCAGGATGTTGTATGAATACTTGGCTCGCAACCTGATGAACACGCTTTTGTCATTTTCCTTCTTACTTTCGATAAGAAGATTGTCATAATTGAAATCCAAATCACCTTCATACATCTCCATGTGCCTGATAGTAAACACAAAATAGTGTAAGTTATTTAGCAAAATAGCAGTTTAACAATAATAAGCAATACCAATGACCCGCAACGTCCAGTTAATACCCACCACGTCTACCTACGTCGAACAAATCAACTATCGCAACGTTCGACAGCAAACAGAAACAGCAATTATTAACTAACTCACCAAGTCTATCTACGTCACATAAAAAAGTAATAAAACAAGTAGAAAGAGAATTAATATTACCTTATTGTGTATATTCCGCAATCGCATTTGTTATTTTGATCTTTCCAAGGCAGATCCGCATATTCTAATAAATTAGTCTGCATGTATTTGAATTCTGGATATTGGCCTTTTTTCTCCTCATCCATTATGCTTGCAAACATTGTTAGGACCTCAAGATGGATTGGATTTTGAATTGGTCCTAAGTTGTCGAGAACTTTTGCATATGCATCCTGGATGTTAATGGCCAGGGTGGTGAAGTGTCCACCGTCGATGATTGGGAAATAAACCTTGTAGTGATTGAAAAAAATAAATTATAAAATATAATTTGATATGTATACTTAATGAATGATTTAGTAAATATACTTACAAACTCGAAAACGAAATGTTCCAAGCTATGGTGGAATCGAGCAAGTTCTTCCTGCATCCAATCACGAAAATATTTTTTTTGTGCATTTTCACCATCTTGTTGTAAGCTTTGTTTGTAACTGGTGAAAATTAACTGCATCAAATTAATACACAACGTCAGTTAAAGGTTTTATCTCAAACAACAAAAAGGTCAATGATACTTCTATCTCAAACATAAACAGTTAACAAGTCACAAAGACCAGTTAATACCCACCACGTCCCACAACGTCCAAAAAAAAAACTATCGCAACGTCTCACAACGTCCAGTTACATACTCACCACGTCCCACAACGTCAAAAAAATAAACTATCGCAACGTCCAATATAATACATACCACGTCCAACTACGTCCAAAAATTAACTACCACAACGTTCGACATACAAATATAAATACAAACAGTTGTTATTTATTGCAAATATAAATGTTCTTACCAAAAATCTGGTTGTGAAGAAAAACCGTTTTAGCCCACATTTGTCTCTTAGCTTGCCAGGAAAACATCTTATGTAGTTTTCGTGGGCGCACCATGCATTTATCATTTCCGAACTAACCCATTTATTTGCTGACATGGTGTGGAAGTCTAGCCTAGACAAGACCGTTCTTCCAAAGCTGTAGAGTGTTTCACTGCATTTGTTGGATCATAAGTTAGTAAGAATAAATAATTAATTTTGTTGGATGATAATGTTTTGGATGTACTTACTGTTTGTGGTGAGTCTTATCCCTTTTCCTATCCCTAATGAGGAATGCGAAATTGATCATCAATTCCTCTTTCTTGGAAAGCTTTACATCCAGCATCTGCTTCTTTTGCGGCTTGATGTAACAGTAAAATGGACTCCTCAGTGCCAATGGAAGCTTGATCTGGCGATGCTTTGGGTTTGGAATTGGATTTTCATTAAGTCTTTCCAGAGGATTGTCTTCCTCGTCCATGATGATTCTTTAGAGAAATAATGAAAATGTATCTGTCAGTAATAATAGTATGATACAAAATGATTGAATTATAGTATTACTTACTGTCTAATTTCTTCCAGTTTTTTAGCATGTGGATCAGCCTGTATCTTCTGAGAAGTATCATACTCCTTTTGTAGATTCCTCGGCCTTGGCTCATGCTGCTACTGCTGCTGTGACAATTCTATTCCGAGGTCGAAGCTTGGTGGTAGGATTTCTTTAATTTCTTTAAGCTTCTTGTTTGTATCTTGTTGTCCTTTTTCTATCTTATCAACCTGACTGAGAAGTGCAGCAATGTCTTCTTTGTCAATCTGACTTTGTGGTGTGACAAATGCCGCAAACTTCTTGTCCATCTCTTGTTGGACAATCTTATCCACTTGACTCAAAAGTTTAGCAGGATACTGAGTTGTTTCAATCTTCTTGTTGAGTTCTTCTTGTTGTTTATGTAACATCATTTGAACTTGACTCAACATAGGTTCAAAGTCATTGTGAGGTTGACTTGGTACAACAACAGCAGTATCCTTTTGTGTAGCATTAATCTTCTTGTTGAGTTCTTCTTGTTGTTTCTGGAACATCCTTTGAAGTTGACTCAACATTGGTTCAAAGTCAGTGGGAGGTTGACTTGGTACAACAGCAGCAGCATCTTCATCTTGTAGTGTTTCTTTTGTGACATTGTTGAAGAGATTTTCCATTTTTTTCAATGTCACTTCAAGCATCCTCAATGCTGGATTATCTTGTATTTCCTTTGTATCTTCTACAAGATTTATGAGGTTGGTGTATTCCTTGACTAATCCAGCCATTCCTTGATTAAGTCTTCTGATTTTGGCTTCATTGGAACTATTAACAGGCTGTACACAATAAAAAAGGTACATAAGAGGAGTTAATAATACACGCAACGTCTTGTTACGTCTAACGCAACGTCCTGTTACGTTAGACGCAACGTCCAGTTACGTTAGACGCAACGTCCTGTTACGTCTGACGCAACATCATGTTACGTCTGACGCAACGTCCAATAAGAAAGCCACAATGTCCAGTTACGTCCGGTTATGTCAAGTTAATGTATAAGAGAAATAGTAATTTTGGATTTCGAATTTTACCTGATCTTGCTTCTCTGGTATTTCTTCATGTCTTATCTCATCATTATCATCATCATCATCATGAATGTCGTAATCAACATCACGAGGCCCATGCTTTTAAAAATAAAAATAGAAACATATACATGTGTAAGTTAATGTCCACAACGTTCAGTATAATATGCACAACGTCCTTCAACGTCTATAACAAATAATGCTTTTGTTTTTGAAAATGTAAATATTACCTGATGTTGATCTTTTGGGATTTGATTGTCTTGTGGGATGTGATCATCTTCTATCTGGTTTTTCATCTCATCCCTTGTCAATATTCTTCCCCTTCCAAATCCTCCCATTGTTGTCTCTTTTGGCTCTCTTCTTGTATATTTTTCATAATCCCAATGTGAAAGTAGAGAGACGTTTCTTGGACGTATGGGTTCACCAGGGATTTTGACTATGTCCAGATATAGTAACTTGAAAAAAAATAAAAGAATAAATGTTAGTTACGTCTGATGAAAATCAAGTTCACAACGGTTGATAAAGTAGATTGGAAGTACTTACCACAATGAAGGGGAGCGATCATTTAAAGATTACTCTTTGATTTGTGTCGTTCCAATGTTTGACAGATTGTATCAAGCCTCTGATGGTGAACTCGCACCAGTTCATGTTTCTGATGTTATCTACATTTTTGACACTCTTCAGTAGAGATTGTCGGCAACTTAAATCCGTGTAAGCCCAAAGGAGAGTTGTTGCCATGTAGATTGTGAAGTCAATTTTGAAGTCATCATCAGTATACTCTTTGTGTTGCTTGATATAATCTGCCATTTGAGTTGTTGTTGGTTTTCTTTGAGCCCCTTCATTGCTAACGGATCCTGGATGTCTGGAATGGAATTTTTCCATTTCTGTCTTGTATTCGTCAGAGTACAGATCAGAAGTGGTGTATTCTTCAATCTTAATACCACCACGTGGTATTCCAAACACATGCCTGACATCTTCTTCTTCAATATCAATGCTGCCACTATTCAACTGGATTTTGCACCTGTTGTTTGAGATTGTGAAAGATTGCAACAGATGTTCTCCTAATCCACATGGCAGTTGATTTAAGTTGATATCAAGCAAGGATCCAAATCCAATATCTCTCACTGCTTGTTTTTGCTGCTCAGTCAAATGTCTTACAAGCTTGTACAATGCAGCAATGCTGGTCCTTGTTTGGAATTTGGATTTGGTCCTTTTAGGAGATGTTTTTTGTTGATTTTTTTTACTAACTGTGATGGAAATAAATGAAAAAAATCAGTCACGTACAAAATATTTTCTGCAACGTCTATTATGATACATACTACGTCCCGTTACGTCCATAAAATAACTACCGCAACGTCCTAAAAGAATATGTTGATATGATAATAGAAAATATGAAATTAAGAAGATCATAAAGTATTCATACCTGATTGAAGTCTTGGTCTCTTTGTAGGTTTTTCTGCTACAGGTTGCTTTTTTGTTTGTGTTTTTTTGGGTTTAGCAGCCTGTTTCTTTTTTTGTTGTGGTTCATCTTCTTCTGTTTCTGATTCGTCTCTAAGTCTTTTTGGTTTAGCAGCCTGTTTCTGTTTCTGCTTTGGCTGTGGATTTTTTTGAGGGTTGAGGATTTTTTTTGTGCTGCATGAACAAGGGAATCCAACTTTTTTGAAGAAATATGAGGGATGGAATTTCTTTTTTTGAGTATGTATTGGTTTAATGGAATTTGGGAGTCATCTTCACTTGGTGCAGCAGCATTAGATTTACTTGGTGTTGGTGATGGCGTGGAATCTGTCACGAAATCATCATCTGTATATTCATCATCTGTATTTGGTTTTGATCTTATTGCGGATTGTTTGTAATTAACCATCCTGTAATGAAGCACGGAAATAATTATCAGAAACAAAAACACAAAATTGGTAACATTATAATTACAACGTCCAGTTACGTCTGTAAAAAAGACTATAGCAACGTCCAACAAGAAAGACCAAAAATTTATTATTTTTGCATAAATACAAAACACAAAACACATTTTTGGTCACCAAATTTCTATAACATACCTACAACAAACACAATGTTACTTTTTATTAAACTAAACAAACAGAAAAGTCACCGCAACGTCCAGTTACATACCAACCACGTCTAACAACGTCCCAAAAATTACTACCGCAACGTCCATTAGGAAACAAAAAAAAAAACTGTTATTTCCTCCAATTCAAAAACCAAACAGATTGTTAATGATCTTATTCGTATAAAATATATCACAACGTCAAATTTGAAACAAAAACAATTATATTTTTGGCAGAAAAACAAAGCAGCAACGTCCAGTTACATGTCCACGACGTCTAACAACGTCCCAAAAATTACTACCGCAACGTCCATTAGGAAACACAAAAAAAATTGTTATTTCCTCCAATTCAAAAACAAAACAGATTGTGAATCATCCTATTCGTATAAAATATATCACAAAGTCAAATTTGAAACAAAAACAATTCTATTTTTGGCAGATAAACAAGCAGCAACGTCATTAATTACTACCGCAACGTCCATCAATTACTACCGCAACGTCCATCAATTACTACCGCAACGTCCATTAGGAAACACAGAATTTTAATTTCAGTACAAATAGAAATAACAAAGACGATGCAACGTCTAGTAAAATTTAGAGTAATATAGCATTATTTAGAGTAATAGAGCATTATTTACAGTAGTTTGAATGGTAACAGAACAACGTCTAGTATAGCATTATAATCGAATGCAGCAAATACGGGAATATAGGGTTTCGAAAATCCATCAATTCCAGTGAAAAACAGTTTATAGTAAACGATGTAGTAGATTTTGCAATGTATTACCTGTAGTTTTGTGAAGTTTCGATGTAGTGTATGAACGTTGCGGGACGAAAGTTGCCTGGATTGAAGTTGTTCCGGTGGGTTTTTGCTCTTCTCTGTCGGAAAATTTGTCAGAAATTTTCGTCCGATTCGTTTTTCGTCTAGATTTTTGAAGATTGGAAGTAGGAATAAGTTTTTTAGGGTTTGATCGCTGGAAGTTATGGAAGCTTTTGATGGAAGGATTTTGGGTTTTGAAAAAGGAAACGTCCAGCAAGTGGGCTTTGAGCGGTCGCGCGCGTGTAACTACTATATAGTAGTGAGAGTGGGATATAAACACTAGGTACATGTACACAGTGGTACAGGGTATACGGGCTGCTGGAAAACCCTGTCAACTGTGTTTGCCATATTTGCTGTCATGGAAGCCAAGTTCTTCCCTTTTTGAATATTGTTGGCGTTGGTTTCAAAGCAAGAGTTGAATCAGAAGGTCGTCAATTATTTCTAAGATTAGGTTATAGTAGGGGTGTAAACGAGCCGAGCCGAGCTCAAACTTGTCTATGTTCATGCTCGGCTCGTCTAAATATGAAGGGGCTCGAGCTCGAGCTCATTTTTTGGAGCTCGAGCTCGAGCTCATTTAAGAATTGTGAAGCTTGCGAGCCAAGCTCGATTTTGAGTTTGACAAAGTGCCCAAAGACAGTCCACCACGTCTCATAACACTTGCACCACGTCAAAAATAACTTACACCACGTCCAGAAACGTCTACATCCATTCATGTGAATTTAAACTGATTTTTTTCACCAAAGACATGTTGGAGTAGAATACATAAGCTATGCTTGTATTGTACAGTTTCCCAGTTTAATATATCGATTTGTGTTTCAGTCATATCTGGTTGTGCATTAATCGTCCATTTATATTATGTAAGTAGATTATGAGGTGTCTGGTGCGACACAATAGATCTCATCATTGGTTGAAAGACATAATATATAAATGAGGTTCGTAACCGAGACAGTTTTGGACAAACTATCGGTTTAGGTTATTATGTGATTCAGATAATTAGTTTGTCTAAACTAATTGAATCATATAGATATGCCCGGGGCATATTGAACTTGACTCTTAGGAATGATTTGTCTTGTACTGATTTAATAGACAAATCGATCCTTGTATTCTATCTCTAAATCCCTAGACTCGAGTGGGCATGAGTATTAGACATAGTGTACTTTGATCTGCCAATGGGTGAGGTCAAATGTGGCCAATAGTCTCGGTGGGTTGGGTGCGCGTGTTTAGTTACTTGGTGTGCTACTGCTGGTCGAAAGGAAACCATGTACCGGTGCGTCCGGGGTGATGGTGCTCCCGAGATGAGCTCGAAATGTTTATTATACTAAACCCGGCCGGTGGACTTATGTCCGGTATAGTAAAAAGGTCGAGTGGTACTAGTCTCGGAATATTAAGAAGTTGATGAATTAATTTATCAGTAAATTAATGAATTAACGAGCACTATATCTTTGATGTGGAGAGATTATGAATATAATTTAATTAAGTTGTTCCGGAAGCAATTCTGGTGTAGGGTGGTAGTGCCATAATTAATCCGTTAGTGGTACGATTAATTATGTACTGGGTTATTGACAAAGGTAGATTTAATTAATTTAGAAATTAATTAATCCTTGTGTCAGTTGGTTGTGATTCATCCCAGGAACTGGATTGGGATAAGTGAATCCCTATGACAGTTGGGAGTGTATCAGTCCAGGAACAGGATTGAAGGAAACAGAATCTGTATCAGTCCAGGAACAGGATTGAAGGAAAACAGAAACCCAGTAGGAAGACCAATCCTAAACCAACTTGGAGTATCTCTTGTAACTCTATAAATAGACAAGGGATCACTCATTCAGAATAACACAATAACACAATTAATCCACAGGATTTCTAGAGAGAGAAAATTCTAGAGAGAGAAAACGTTTCTCTCTCCAAGTCGAATTTTCAAGAAAGTGTGCAGCTGGTTTTTGGGTTTCTAGTGGCTGAAATTTTTGCCTTGGTCTATACCAGCTGCGCGTAGCTTTCTCTCTCTGCGGGCGGTGCGTTTATAGTACGTGCCAGGTGCTGCGGGGCTAGAGTTTTCTAGCAGGTGGATTGTGGTGAGTAGCAGATCAATTGACTTCTAGTTCGTTGCCCACACAACGTGAAGTCATAGTCTTGAGGCATACAAGAGAATCACCAAGTGCACGCTTCAAAGGTACTTTTCTAAGATTCCGCTTTAATAGAAATTTTTGTTGCGTGGTAAATCGAGCAAGTGCAAACCCAGATCCTACCAAAATCTTTCAAGACAGTCCACCACGTCTCATAACACTTGCACCACGTCAAAAATAACTAGCACGACGTCCAGAAACGTCTACATCCATTCGTGTGAATTTAAACTGAATTTTTTTCACCAAAAAACAGTCCACCACGTCTCATAACACTTGCACCACGTCAAAAATAACTAGCACCACGTCCAGAAACGTCTACATCAATTCGTGTGAATTTAAACTGATTTTTTTCACCAAAAAACAGTCCACCACGTCTCATAACACTTGCACCACGTCAAAAATAACTAGCACCACGTCCAGAAACGTCTACATCCATTTGTGTGAATTTAAACTGATTTTTTTCACCAAAAACCAGTCCACCACGTCTCATAACACTTGCACCACGTCAAAAATAACTAGCACCACGTCCAGAAACGTCTACATCCATTCGTGTGAATTTAAACTGATTTTTTTCACCAAAAAACAGTCCACCACGTCAAAAATAACTAGCACCACGTCCAGAAACGTCTACATCCATTCGTGTGAATTTAAACTGATTTTTTTCACCAAAAAACAGTCCACCACGTCTCATAACACTTGCACCACGTCAAAAATAACTAGCATCACGTCCAGAAACGTCTACATCCATTCGTGTCCAGAAACGTCTACATCCATTCGTGTGAATTTAAACTGATTTTTTTCACCAAAAAACAGTCCACCACGTCTCATAACACTTGCACCACGTCAAAAATAACTAGCACCATGTCCAGAAACGTCTACATCTATTCGTGTGAATTTAAACTGATTTTTTTCACCAAAAAACAGTCCACCACGTCTCAGAACACTTGCACCATGTCAAAAATAACTAGCACCACGTCCAGAAACATCTACATCCATTCGTGTGAATTTAAACTGATTTTTTTCACCAAAAAATAATCCACCACGTCTCATAACACTTGCACCACGTCCAGAAATGTCTTAACAAGGGAGACATTTGGTGCAGAAAGTACACACGAAATGAATGAAGAGAGGAGGCTTAGGCACATAAATAAGATGGAGATGAAGAAAAAAAAGATGGAGATGGAGATGGAGATAGAGAAACAAAAGATGGAGATGGAGAACCGGAAATTGAATTTTGCAATTATGTCTCAAGACCTAAATCAAATTGCAGATCCTTCTCGCCGTGCTTATATTATAGACTGTCAAAACGACATTATTAATGCAAGAGCAAGTCAAGATCCATATCCAAATCCATATCAAGATCCATATTCATCAAATGTTATATATGGAGTTGACTTTAATAACATTGGTGGGAGTGGAAGCGGGCTAGATGCTGACAATAATAACGGCGAATGAATATGTTAGTTTATTTATTAATATTTACTTAATAATAAGTTTGTATGAGTTTGTTTTAAGGGTGCACCACGTCTCATAACAATTGCACCAGGTCAAAAATAACTTGCACCACGTCCAGAAACGTCTACATCCATTCGTGTGAATTTAAGCTATTTTTTTTTCACAAAGACAAACCACCACGTCAAAGAAAACTAGAACCACGTCCATAAACGTCTACATCCATTCATGTGAATTTAAACTGATTTTTTTCCCCAGAGACAGTCCACCACGTCTCATAACACTTGCACCACGTCAAAAATAACTTGCACCACGTCCAGAAACGTCTACATCCATTCATGTGAATTTAAACTGATTTTTTTCCCTACAGACAGTCCACCACGTCTCATAACACTTGCACCACGTCAAAAATAACTAGCACCACGTCCAGAAACGTCTACATCCATTCGTGTGAATTTAAACTGATTTTTTTCACCAAAAAACAGTCCACCATGTCTCATAACACTTGAACCACGTCAAAAATAACTAACACCACGTCCAGAAACGTCTACATCCATTCGTGTGAATTTAAACTGAATTTTTTCACCAAAAAACAGTCCACCACATCTCATAACACTTGCACCATGTCAAAAATAACTAGCACCACGTCCAGAAACGTTTACATCCATTCGTGTGAATTTAAACTGATTTCTTTCACCAAAAAACAGTCCACCACGTCTCATAACACTTGCACCACGTCAAAAATAACTAGCACCACGTTCAAAAACGTCTACATCCATTCGTGTGAATTGAAGCTATTTTTTTTCACAAAGACAAACCACCACGTCAAAGAAAACTAGAACCACGTCCATAAACGTCTACATCCATTCATGTGAATTTAAACTGATTTTTTCCCCAAAGACAGTCCACCACGTCTCATAACACTTGCACCACGTCAAAAATAACTTGCACCACGTCCAGAAACGTCAAAAATAACTTGTTAAGTTTTAAAAAAAAAAGATAAAAAAAAATATAGTAGTGAAAAAAATATTAAAAAAATAAAACAACCACATTTCTTCAGGGATGCAGCCTTCTTCTTCGTATGCTACATTTACCGTCCCTCTCTCCTCCCCCCAATTTTACAGTACCATTTGCAGTACCCGTTGGAGACGCTTCGTACGCCAAAATAGAGTAAAACGCAAAAGTGCCGTATGCGTTGGAGATGCTCTAAAGGATAGTTACTTGCCTACAAAATGAAAAATTTTAAAAATATTAAAAATATTTAATATTATAAAATAAATATATATATATAATATATAAGCTCGTTAGGCTCGTCGAGCCTAACGAGCCTATATATTACAGGCTCGAACTAGGCTCGTTACCTTAACGAGCCGAGCTCGGTCAACTTCGAACTCAAGCCAAGCTCTGACCGAGCCGCTCGCGAATAGCTCACGAGCGGCTCAGTTCATTTACACCCCTAGGTTATAGCCATGAAGTTGAATTGACCGCACCTCCAGCAGTTTTTGTTTTTTGCTTAAAAAACAATACAATATGTTGCACAGGACTTGACGAGCACAAGGTACATCAATTTGCAGCTGCTATTCGAAGCTATAAACATCCTGAAGTTTACAATGGCAAAGGTATTGTTTAATAAAGAATAAACAAGGGAGACAAAATAGGTAACGTATATTTGTCTAGAAGTAGAACCTGTTGGCCTGTCAAGTAGCTTCTTCACAAAATACATATATGTTGACTGAGTAAAGGTTCAATCATTATAGTCCTTCACCCTCCTCTGCCACATCCAAGTATCAAAACCCCAAAACCACTTAAATAGCTAAAAATTTCCAACCAAATGAGCAATAAAATAATAAGGAGAAATTATGAATTTCACAAGACAATGGAGCAAACCAGACAAAGGAACTACTGAAAGAAAAAACTTACATGTTTTGGTATTGTAATCCGGAATCAATACAACAGGTATGAAACTAGTTTGTCATAACAATAACAATCACTGTAAAAGGGCAAGAAAATCAAGCGAATGTCATTTAACAAAATGGAAAGAATCTTAAAAGATATGGCTGCTGTCATTGAGGCCGGTCCTCAGCCAAAGCAAAGTATAAGAAAAAAAAATCACAAACTCAGTTCAACACATCTATCACAAAGAAGATAGCAACAAAATGAGAGCTTTTATTTAAGAAGGAATAAGGTCATGTGCACTAAAGCCTACTATTATTTGGTTAGTTAACCACATAAAAGAAATAGATTCCTTAATCAAACAGCAAAGTTCTACAAGAGCAGTAACATACATAGAATTGTTCAATAAATAAAGAATATACCTTTCTTATTTTACCGAAAACGCACAAACAAAAAGGGAAACAAATACCTTATTCAGAAAAACTTTGACAACATGTCAGAAAGACAATTGTGACAAATAGAGAGAGCCATTCAATTTTTCTGAACTTTATAAGATTTCCTAACCTTCAAATGCGTTAATTTCACAAGTTCAAGACTTACATTATAACTGAGATAAAAATTTATCTAATATTAAATTAGAGTTGTCACCAAGAGGAGAGGATGACAAAAGAAATACCACAATCATTCTACACAGAATGAGAAGTATAGCATGATTACAAAAAGCATAAAGATAATTGTGACTTATTGCAAGTATGTGTCCGAGCAGTTATCATCTCAGCATGATTTAGTTGTATCAACGTTCGATCTGTAGAAAAACATAAGCTATCTCAAACTAACTCATTGCCTTTTGACAAAGAATCAAGAAATGAGCTTGTTTATGTGGCATGTTAACAAAGAACATGTTGGCCTATGAAATTCAGGAGTTCTTCACAAAATAAATATTTGATGACTGAAATTCCAAGAGTAATCACAATCATGAAATTTTCAAAGTAATCACAATCATTTCTTATGAGAAAATTTTAAATTAAATTTTGAAATATCAGATATAAGGTTATTCTTACCGGCAACACGCACAACTGTTTGAGATTCTATCAGCATTTAGCACCCTAAGAAATAATGGAAATAAACCTACTCAGAAAATAATCCTTGCTGACTGCTACTTGCTATGGCTATCCTTAAAAATTTAGTAACCAGGAAATAGTCACAAACCAAAAAATATAAACTCCAACAACTGCAACAATGAAGAGCCTGGTACTGAACACCTTCAATCCAATACCAACAATGTATAGACTCCCACAATTACAACAACATAATACAACCATAATCAACCCTTTCTATCAAGCAGCACTTGGATAAATAATACTCCATAGTCCCCCGATTTGAGAAACCAGACTGAAATAATAAGACAGACCATTCCTTTTCATCGTTCTTTTATCAAATTTAGAAATTACAACTAATAATTGAGACTCGACGAAATATAAGCAGTACCTTCGACTTAGCCTCTTCCATCCCAAATTGGGTCACCGGGTTTACAGTCGGAATTGGCAACAAAGGCAATCACCTTCATTTTCTTTGAGTTGGGTTAAATTTTGATGCGTAACAACCATTTCCATCCTTCCCGGTTCTAGGTTACTGTTTGGTTGGTATAAAAAAGGGCATTATTGCCTTAAAAGTTTTAGAAGCCAACAATAAGGGTAATTTTGACTCTTTACTCAAGAAAATTGCGTATATCACATGCTTTCATCATTATTCTGACCGGCAGGGGGTATTTGTTAACAATTTGGTCGGTCAAGGGGGTATGCATAGTTTGACCAAACCTCAGGAAGCAATTGGTAGTTTTACTAAACCTCAGGGGAGGTAAATATAATTCGTCCTTAAATATAAAATAAAATAATACCATGAATTATCCAACTGCCCTTAATTCATTTACTAAAAGGGTCTTACTATTTGTAGCTCAAAAATGCTATTTGTAGCTCATAAAATTTTATAAACTTACAAATTTATCCTTCATTCCAAATATCCACAAATTCATTTAACAATCCAAAAACACACCAAAAACATTGAGGCGAAGCATACGTTGAGGCGATTTATATTGAGGCGAAGCATACGTTGAAGATTCCCGCAAAAATGGTACGATTTCGAAGTATTTTTTTGTAGGTAAATTTTGTAGGGAATTCCATGGTAACCCACGGCCAATTTGGGCGCAGAATCCATGGTTACCACGCCTAAAACAGACGTTAAGTCCATGGTAATGAATAAAAATGTGGGAGTGGATACCATGGAATGAACCCAAATTGTAGGCGTGTGCACCATGGACGGAAAGTTGTGCATGTGCGCCATGGAACACACTATGGGCGTGTCTTCCATGGAGTCACACGCACATTATGGGCGTTTGTTCCATGGATGACATGCCCATAGTTTGGGCGTGAGACTCCATGGAACAAACGCTACACGCCCAAAATGGGCGTGTAATCTATGGAACAAAAGCATGGCGTCTCACGGCGTTTGTTCCATGGATTCTCACGCCCAAAATGGGTGTGAGACGCCATGGTGTACACGCCCATTTAGGCGTTTAATTCCATTTTCGGTACATTTCAAAAATATTTTATTAGTTGATATTTTTGTTGGGAATAGTTAGGTGTTTAATCCAATTAAACACCGGAATCCTAAACTATGAGGATCGGGTCTTACCCTTGAAGCGTAATCGGTTGCGCACGTCGCCTGGCTCCTCTGAGAAGATGGCGTTTTGTTGTCTCCAAAATCCTTCCTTGAAGGATCCTCTACTCTCAAGCACGAAAGCCTTCGCAGGTTGGTGCTAGCCAATCTTGCCTACTCCAAGAATTTGAGAAATTCTGTGTATTTTGGTTTGATGAGAATTCTTCCAAAATTCCAAAAATCATCATCCCCTACAATTATATCCCTAGGATATTTGTAGAGAATTAATTTCCAAAATCAGTATTGTAATTATCCAATTATAACTTAACTGATTTTAGTCATATTCCAAATCAGTATTATTACCAAATATTATTTAACTGATTCCAAATGAGTATTTAAATAATATTTACTAATTCTAAATCAGCCTTAAATAATACATTAATGATTTGGGTAATACACCAAGCCCATGGATCAACCCATGACCCATGGATCAGGCTGATGGGTCAAGAACTTTAATTGCAATTAAGTCCCTTGATTTATCAGCCCATCCCAATTGTTCCCAGGTATTTAATTAACTATTAATTAATACCACAGAACTTTCCAATAATATTTAATTAAACCATTTAATTAAATCTTATTCATTTAAGTATAACAATTATACTTATTGTGGGCAAGAATACTTATTCTGCATCATTGAACTTTCTTATGTGCGATCCTGTAGGCCCATTCCAAATTGGCAATGGATAACTCAATCTCATTGATTAATCCATAAGTCATTAGTGGTCTCTAGCAAGACATAATGACTACCCAATTCAGAATGGAGGGTCGAATGGAGATTCAACACAACCTTTCCGAGCAAACTGCGTACGATCCTCTACATCGATATCCAGCTTAGCATAAGGCATGGAGCCATCATCCTTATGTAGCTAAGCGTTTACTTGATCTCTTAGTGACACTGAATCCTTTAAGCAAATGATATCCTATCATTCCTTGGGCATGGCCATGCACTTTTCAGTTCACTATCAAGTGGCCAAGATATCATCTCTCACTTAAGAGAGATTTGTAGTCCCATCACTTCACCTACATACCTTAGCATGTCTCATAGTGTACCCAATCATACCCGTACTTGGCAACCTGTTACTGTCCCGTTAGGCGTATGTCAAAGCACACTATAATTCACCTAAGACCATGTAGTGATTTCTGGTCTAAGGATCCTAGTGCCAGTACTACTCAAAAGATCACTCATGATCTAATTAGTCCATGAAGTGTTTTTTTTGGCGGATCGATTTCATGAATTTAAATATGCACAAGGATATTACTATCATGAAATTAACTCATTTGATAAACAATCAATCAAACGACAAATATCTTATTTTCATAAATACCCTCAAAGTATATTTACATAAATAGCCCTCATTAGGGCACATTCACCAACAATTTTTTAGTATTCGTTATTGTTAATAATATAATTCTTTATAATTATTTTTAATTTTTATTATTGAAAAATTAAACTTATGTTAATATTGTAAATTATGCAGAATCCAGTTGAATTACCCGATTTGTCGCAAGATTTGAGCGCACTTTTTGTTGGAGTAGAATACATAAGCTATGCTTGTATTGTACAGTTTCCCAGTTTAGTATATCGATTTGTGTTTCAGTCATATATTGTTGTGCATTAAATGTCCATTTATATTATGTAAGTAGATGATGAGGTGTCTGGTGCGACACAGTAGATCTCATCATTGGTTGAAAGACATAATATATAAATGAGGTTCGTAACCGAGACAACTTTGGACAAACTGTCGGTTTAGGTTATTATGTGGTTCAGATAATTAGTTTGTCTAAACTAATTGAATCATATAGATATGCCCGGGGCATATTGAACTTGACTCTTAGGAATGATTTGTCTTGTACTGATTTAATAGACAAATCGATCCTTGTATTCTATCTCTAAATCCCTAGACTCGAGCGGGCATGAGGATTAGACATAGTGTACTTTGATCTGCCAAAGGGTGAGGTCAATTGTGGCCAATAATCTCGGTAGGTTGGGTGCGCGTGTTTAGTTACTTGGTGTGCTGCTGCTTGTCGAAAGGAAACCATGTACCGGTGCGTCCGGGGTGATGGTGCTCCCGAGATGAGCTCGAAATGTTTATTATACTAAACTCGGCCGGTGGACTTATGTCCGGTATAGTAAAAAGGTCGAGTGGTACTAGTCTCGGAATATTAAGAAGTTGATGAATTAATTTATCAGTAAATTAATGAATTAACGAGCACTATATCTTTGATGTGGGGAGATTATGAATATAATTTAATTAAGTTGTTCCGGAAGCAATTCTGGTGTAGGGTGGTAGTGCCATAATTAATCCGTTAGTGGTACGATTAATTATGTACTGGGTTAATGACAAAGGTAGATTTAATTAATTGAGAAATTAATTAATCCTTGTGTCAGTTGGTTGTGAATCATCCCAGGAACTGGTTTGGGATAAGTGAATCCCTGTGTCAGTTGGGAGTGATTCATCCCAGGAACTGGATTGGGATAAGTGAATCCCTGTGACAGTTGGGAGTGTATCAGTCCAGGAACAGGATTGAAGGAAACAGAATCTGTATCAGTCCAGAAACAGGATTGAAGGAAAACAGAAACCCGGTAGGAAGACCAATCCTAAACCAACTTGGAGTCTCTCTTGTAACTCTATAAATAGACAAGGGATCAGTCATTCAGATTACAACAATTACACAATTAATCCACAGGATTTCTAGAGAGAGAAAATTCTAGAGAGAGAAAACGTTTCTCTCTCCAAGTTGAATTTTCAAGAAAGTGTGCAGCTGGTTTTTGGGTTTCTAGTGGCTAAAATTTTGGCCTTGGTCTATACCAGCTGCGCGTAGCTTTCTCTCTCTGCGAGCGGTGCGTTTATAGTACGTGCCAGGTGCTGCGGGGCTAGAGTTTTGTAGCAGGTGGATTGTGGTGAGTAGCTGATCAATTGACTTCTAGTTCGTTGCCCACACAACGTGAAGTCATAGTCTTGAGGCATACAAGAGAATCACCAAGTGCACGCTTCAAAGGTACTTTTCTAAGATTCCGCTTTAATAGAAATTTTTGTTGCGTGGTAAATCGAGCAAGTGCAAACCCAGATCCTACCAAAATCTTTCAATTGGTATCAGAGCCTGGTTTAGGGGGTTCTGTGCTTGTTCGATTTATTACATGGTTTTATATGCAGGTGGTTTAGAATCCCGACTATTATGGTTACGTTTGTATGGTTTTTAATTAAACTCCGGGACATGTCCGGATTTAATTTTATTATGAATGTTTGTAATAGTATAACCACGTGCTGGAAGCCATGTAGGATTAGATTAAATCTGTAGTAGGATTTATTCTATGTAATTTTGATTATTTAATTTTCCTAGAATGCCTTGTAGTAGGAAAATTATTTTTTTTGTAATCGAAGGCGTTATGGTGGGCGACTTGGATTCGTGGGTCTTGGGTTATCATGAATTTGAAGAAACCCAGGAAAACCCAGAACGAATTGCAAGAAGACCAAATAGCGTGGGAAAAAGCGAAGGAGGAGTTGGCGGCAGGAGGCGACGCCGGCGACGACCGCCGGCAGCAAGTCGTGCCGGCCGGGTGGCCAGCAGCAGCTGCTGCCGCACCAAGGGCGCAGCAGCAGCAGCTGCCGCGCCCAGGGCACAGTAGCCGCGCGCAGGCCCGCGCGCGCACGGCCCGTGCGGGCCGTGCGCCCGCGCGCTAGCGATGGGCCGCGCGCACGGCCCGTGCGGGCTGTGCGCGCGGGCAGCGCGGCCCTCGGGCCGTGCTGCGGCCCTGGCGGCCCGTTCGGGCTGTTCGGGCTGTTTTTGGCCCGTTTTTCCTCCAGTTTTCGTTTTTTGAAATTCAAGACTCTCTCCATCGAGTGACGTGACGGGACACGAGATCAAGGCAGAAGATGGAAGCAATTAAAACCATAATAGTCGGGGAATTTATTTTTTCGAATTTATTTCCCGTATTTATTGTTTTAATTTTTATGCTTTATTTTTATGATGTATTTTAGATGCATGAATTAAAGCATGTCTGGTTTTATGGTTGCACATAACTTAGGTTAGTTAATTGCATGTTAAAACCGGAAAAACCCTCAATTTGGAAATCTAAGTGGGAGCGGGTTGTGTTATATCCCCATGGCCACCATTACGCGTTCATATGCGATGTGGGTGGGCTTGCGCGTTGGCATTAGGGCCTTCCTCCATTCGGATGAGTCCAGCCCCGAGATCGCTAGACTATGAGCTTCTGAGTAAGATGACTAGAGCGAGTTTAACTAGGAGAAATGCGACACCCTCTCCATCTGAGGCGCACTATCCTGAGGTAACAAACTCAGAAGTCACGTAATGGCATACACTTAGTGTACGATTTGTAGTATTCCTCCCGCGAGGTTACGCTGCTTACTTGTACGGCTGAAAGCACCGACTATTAGCTACATTGATCAAAAGATCGTTGGTCAGATAATGTAGTTAATGAACTTGGTTCTTCTCAAACGAATGTGGGTTAGCGTAAACGTCCACACTGCGTGGCTTGCGAGAATCCCGGTGGATGAGATGTTGGTGGATTAATATTATTGTTTTGAGGGAAATCAATAATTAATTGAATTTTCATTTTTTTTTGAAAATTCTAGCATATGTAACTGAAACACTGTTTGTTTACTTTCCAGTTTAAATCGATATGGCATTCAATCCTTTAGCTGCTATTTTGAAAAACAATAATTTAACTGGAACTAATAATGTCGATGGAAGTCGTAACTTGGACATTGTCCTTAGGGCTGAGAGCGCTCCTGTGAGAGATCGTGTCATTGACATGATTAGTAACATCAACAAGGTTGAGGTAGGAGGAGGCGAAATCGTTGGTGAAACCAAAGCCGATATTGTCCTCCAGAGCTTGCCTCAAAGCTATGAGCGGATTCGGTTGAACTACAACATAAGTAAGATGTTGTGGAGTTCATCCGAGCTCTTGGCAGAGTTGATGGCGACTCAAAGCTATGAGCGGATTCGGTTGAACTACAACATAAGTAAGATGTTGTGGAGTTCATCCGAGCTCTTGGCAGAGTTGATGGCGGCTAAAAGTCTTCTTCAAGAGAAGAAGCGAGCTTTAGTCGCAGTCGAAGCTTTAGAATCTTCTTCTAAGCCTGAGGCTGGAAAGAAGAAGAGAAAGCTCGAGGGAGTAGCTAAAAAGGCACAAATTGTGCCTAAGCCAGATATTGCAAAGAAGAAGTCAAAAGACAAGTACTTCAAGTGCAATAAGACGGGACATTGGAAAGCAGATTGTCCAAAGCCTATAAGTACGATAAATTATGCCTTAATTACTGAGACATGTTTAGCGGCGATTCCCACAGATACTTGGTGTGTGGATTCAGGTGCCACTGACCATGTTTGTAATTCTTTGCAAGGGTTCCAAGTAACCCCAGAAGCTTAGAGAAGGCGAATTGGATATCTACTTGGGCGACACTACAGGAGTGTCAGTGGAAGCAGTGGGAGTAGTTAAGTTGAATTTCGAAAATTCTAGCTTGGAGTTAGATTAATTGTCTTTATGTACCGAATTTTAGAAAGAACTTGATTTCGGTTTCTAAACTATTGAAGAACGGGTATAAGTTTATTTTTTCTGATGACTGTGTTGTTATTAGAAGAAATGGAAAACTTATTTGTTCTGGTTCATTGGCGGACAATTTGTTTGTGGTTAACTCTAACTCCCCTGTTGCGCAAAACATAGAAATAGATAGCTCAGTATCTAACATTAATAAGAGGAAGAGACCTTCTGAAATGAATCAAACCTATCTTTAGCATCTAAGACTGGGTCATATAAACCTTAGTAGGATTCAGAGGTTGGTCAATGATGGACCTTTGGGTTCATTAGATATTGACAGTTATGCAACCTGCGAATCTTGCTTGGAAGGTAAGATGACCAAGAGACCTTTTAAAGCAAAAGGCTATAGAGCTAGAGAAGTATTAGAGTTGATTCATTCTGACTTGTGTGGACCTATGACGGTCCAGGCACAAGGGGGATATGAGTATTTCGTGACATTCACGGATGATTACTCTAGGTACTGATACATTTACCTAATGCGCCACAAGTCCGAATGTTTTGGCAAGTTCAAAGAGTTTCGGGCAGATGTGGAGAAGCATCATGGTAAGAGTATCAAGACACTGCGTTCAGATCGTGGTGGGGAGTACCTGTCCCATGAATTTCGAGATTACCTCACTGAGGTAGGAATTCAGTCTTAGTTGTCTGCACCTGGCACGCCACAGCAGAATGGTGTAACAGAAAGGAGGAACCGAACTCTTATGAAAATGGTTAGGTCCATGATGAGCTATAGTGATTTGCCAAAGTTTGTTCTGGGGATATGCCTTGGAAACGGCAATGTATATTCTTAATCTTGTACCATCTAAAACCGTGCCTTCAACCCCAGTAGAGTTGTGGAACGGGCAGAAGCCCAGTCTAAGACATCTCAGAATTTGGGGCTGCCCAGCACATGTGCTTAAGGCAGATACGGCTAAGTTAGATGCAAGAATAGAATTAATGCTGTTTGTAGGATATCCTAGGGGAACGAAAGGTGGTCTATTCTATAGTCCTAAAGATCAGAAGGTGGTGGTAAGTACCAACGCTAGATTTTTAGAAGAGGACTATGTTTTAGACCACAAGCCCAAGAGTAAGATAGTACTAGAAGAGCTTAGACGACAAACTACTAATCCTGATGCACCAGCGCAAGTAGATACACCACACACTGCACATGAGATCACAGATGATGCGCCTACACAGGCGGTGCCTCGTCGTAGTGGGAGGGCTGTGAGACAGCCAGACAGGTTCATTGGCATGGGAGAGGCTTCAGACCTGGTCCCAGGTGTGCCTGAACCTGACCCAGTTAACTATAATGAGGCGCTTCGAGATAAAGATGCAGAATCTTGGCGTAAGGCAATGATATCCGAGATGGGGTCAATGGACCACAATCAAGTCTGGGAGCTTGTGGACCTGCCTGATGGGTTTAAGCCCATTGGATGCAAGTGGGTCTACAAACGTAAGAGAGGACCTGACGGGAAGGTGGAAACCTTTAAAGCTAGGCTGGTGGTGAAGGGGTATACTCTGAAAGAGGGAATCGAATATGAGGAAACCTTCTCCACGGTAGCCATGCTTAAGTCGATCCGGATTCTCTTGGCCATAGTTGCTCATATGGATTATGAGATTTGGCAGATGGATGTCAAGACAGCTTTCCTAAACGGAAGTCTTGAAGAAACCATCTTCATGCAGCAACCAGAGGGATTCATTGAAAAAGGCCAAGAGCATAAGGTTTGCAGGTTTAAGAGGTCTATTTATGGACTTAAGCAGGCATCCAGATCTTGGAACATCCAGTTTGATGAAGTAATCCTGTCCTTTGGATTTACTCAGTGTCCGGATGAGCAATGTGTATATCGCAGACGTGATGGAAACTCAATGGTGTTTCTTGTGCTTTACGTAGATGACATTCTATTGATTGGCAACAACAAGAAAGTGTTATCAGACGCAAAGGCATGGCTGTCCAAGCAATTTGATATGAAGGACTTAGGGGAAGCGGGACATATCCTTGGGATCAAGATTATTCGAGATCATAGGAAACGTTCACTAACGCTCTCCCAAGCTTCATACATAGACATGATTCTGGCCCGTTTTAACATGCAAAACTCCAAGAAAGGTTTTCTACCTTTCAGGCATGGAGTGTTTCTATCTAAAGAGTAGTCTCCTAAGACTGTTGAGGAGATAGAGACCATGAAGATAGTTCCATATGCTTCGGCAGTAGGAAGTCTCATGTATGCCATGTTGTGTACGAGGCTCATTGGGAGGCAGTAAAATGCATTCTCAAGTATTTACGCAGAACGAAGGACCAAGTTCTGGTCTATCAGGCGTCTGAGCTGGTACCCCGAGGTTACACGGATTCAGATTTCCGAAGCGACAGGGACAAGAGCAAGTCTACCTCAGGGTATGTGTTTACTCTAGGAGGTGGAGCCATATTTTGGCGGAGTGTCAAGCAGAAATGCGTGGCAGACTCTACCATGGAGGCTGAGTACGTTGCCGCATCAGAGGCAGCGAAAGAAGCAGTATGGCTCAAGAACTTCCTAGTGGACTTAGATGTGATTCCTGGTTTGCAGCGGTCTATCACGGTATATTGTGATAGCAACGGTGCAGTAGCAAACTCGAAGGAACCATGAGCCCACAAGGCGAGTAAACATATACAACGCAAGTACCACCTGATACGAGACATCGTAAAGAGGGTAGACGTGGTCGTGGCTAAGATAGCATCACAGGATAACCTTGCAGATCCATTCACGAAAACATTGACTTCTAAAGTCTTTGAGGTTCACGTGAAGGGCATGGGGATCAGATGCTTAGGAGAGCCTTGACAGTTTTTCTAGATAGATAGCAGCAGATTGGGTAGGATTGTATGTAGTTGTATACTTAAAGCACAGCTTAAGTATTAGTGGGAGATTGTTGGAGTAGAATACATAAGCTATGCTTGTATTGTACAGTTTTCCAGTTTAGTATATCGATTTGTGTTTCAGTCATATATTGTTGTGCATTAAATGTCCATTTATATTATGTAAGTAGATGATGAGGTGTCTGGTGCGACACAGTAGATCTCATCTTTGGTTGAAAGACATAATATATAAATGAGGTTCGTAACCGAGACAACTTTGGACAAACTGTCGGTTTAGGTTATTATGTGGTTCAGATAATTAGTTTGTCTAAACTAATTGAATCATATAGATATGCCCGGGGTATATTGAACTTGACTCTTAGGAATGATTTGTCTTGTACTGATTTAATAGACAAATCGATCCTTGTATTCTATCTCTAAATCCCTAGACTCGAGCGGGCATGAGGATTAGACATAGTGTACTTTGATCTGCCAAAGGGTGAGGTCAATTGTGGCCAATAATCTCGGTAGGTTGGGTGCGCGTGTTTAGTTACTTGGTGTGCTGCTGCTTGTCGAAAGGAAACCATGTACCGGTGCGTCCGGGGTGATGGTGCTCCCGAGATGAGCTCGAAATGTTTATTATACTAAACCCGGCCGGTGGACTTATGTCTGGTATAGTAAAAAGGCCGAGTGGTACTAGTCTCGGAATATTAAGAAGTTGATGAATTAATTTATCAGTAAATTAATGAATTAACGAGCACTATATCTTTGATGTGGGGAGATTATGAATATAATTTAATTAAGTTGTTCCGGAAGCAATTCTGGTGTAGGGTGGTAGTGCCATAATCCGTTAGTGGTACGATTAATTATGTACTGGGTTAATGACAAAGGTAGATTTAATTAATTGAGAAATTAATTAATCCTTGTGTCAGTTGGTTGTGAATCATCCCAGGAACTGGTTTGGGATAAGTGAATCCCTGTGTCAGTTGGGAGTGATTCATCCCAGGAACTGGATTGGGATAAGTGAATCCCTGTGACAGTTGGGAGTGTATCAGTCCAGGAACAGGATTGAAGGAAACAGAATCTGTATCAGTCCAGAAACATGATTGAAGGAAAACAGAAACCCAGTAGGAAGACCAATCCTAAACCAACTTGGAGTCTCTCTTGTAACTCTATAAATAGACAAGGGATCAGTCATTCAGATTACAACAATTACACAATTAATCCACAGGATTTCTAGAGAGAGAAAATTCTAGAGAGAGAAAACGTTTCTCTCTCCAAGTCGAATTTTCAAGAAAGTGTGCAGCTGGTTTTTGGGTTTCTAGTGGCTAAAATTTTGGCCTTGGTCTATACCAGCTGCGCGTAGCTTTCTCTCTCTGCGGGCGGTGCGTTTATAGTACGTGCCAGGTGCTGCGGGGCTAGAGTTTTCTAGCAGGTGGATTGTGGTGAGTAGCTGATCAATTGACTTCTAGTTCGTTGCCCACACAACGTGAAGTCATAGTCTTGAGGCATACAAGAGAATCACCAAGTGCACGCTTCAAAGGTACTTTTCTAAGATTCCGCTTTAATAGAAATTTTTGTTGCGTGGTAAATCGAGCAAGTGCAAACCCAGATCCTACCAAAATCTTTCACTTTTTTCCTCACCTGTATATTTTGCTACTGAAGAAAAGACTTTTGAGCATTGCAAGAATATAGCTAAGGAATTATGTTTCGAGCTTGTTTGCGCAGGGTGGAATCCAAATAGAAATTGGGTCACATATCGTTGCGCACGATTCAGAAATCCTATTCAGCAAGGCCCTGCCCCGAAACAAAGGAAGAATACCAAGCGCAAAGGATGTGATTGCCCGTTCAAGTTATATTGATTGCAAGTGCTAAATTATGGTTGGTGGATCAGAGTATTTCTTGGTTATGAGTCGACACACAATCATTCTGGTATAGTCTATCCAGAGGGTCACAGACAATTCAGTTTCCTGCGTGATGATGCAAGGGTTTTAGCTAACCGGTTGGATAAAGCAAATGTGAAGCCAAAAATGGTGAAGGCAATGATTGATGCGGAGTTCCCCAAGGATAATGTGACAATCAGGCAGTTAAACAATAACAAATCGCAGAACAGGAAATCAACTTTGGAAGGTAGAGATATTGGGGAAGAATTTGTTCGTTTGGCAAGTGAGAAGCATTATTTTGTGCAGACTATGAAGGAACAGGGCACAAATGTGATCACTCATGCATTTATAGCGCATCCAGCATCAATCCAGCTGTTTAACCGATATTATTGGGTGATTGTGGTTGATTCAACATACAAGACAAATAAGTACGAAATGCCACTCTTCCAGATAATAGGTATGACTCATACCAATACGAATTTCAATATTGCATTTGTCATTTTGAAAGATGAGTCAAAAGATACCTATGATTGGGTGATGTCAAATTTGAGGCTTTTGTTGGATGAAGACAAAGTACCAAGTGCAATTGTCTCAGATCGAGAGATGGGTTTGGTTCAGCCTATAGCGGATCATTTTCCACATTCACACCACCTATTATGTTTGTGACACATAGACCGGGATGTTGATGCAATGCTGAGGAAAAAAATTCGTTAAGACAAATTGAGATTCGATGTCAAATGTATGTGGAAGAAAATTATTAATGCGCCAACAGTTCAGGAGTATGTTATGTTATTACAGCTTTTCAAGGACAGTTACTCGACTCTTGCGCATGCTGCTGTTGTCTACTTGGAGGGTACATGGCTTTATCATAAAGAGAATATTTGTAAGGCTTGGACAAACCAAATTCTCCACCTTGTAAATACTAGTAGTAACAGGGTTGAGTGTACTCATGCTTCATTGAATGATTGGATGAATTCTGGGACCCAATCACTTGACACGCTTTTTGGTGTGATGGACTCCCATGTCATTCTCCAGTTATCCCAGATCAAGTACATGCATTAATTTTTATGAAACGCTATTTATTTTAAAAATTCCTTAAAATACGCGATTATTATTTTTCTGTGCCTTTAAATTTACACACACATATATATTGTTTTAGGGGAAAACTTGAGGAATCCATGTCGACGAAACCTACTGATAAGCTGCATGGTACATACGATCTGTTGCATGGTTATATGTCGCACCATTGTATGGATTTGATCAGCAGGCAGGTTGAAAATATGGTCAAGTGGGGTGACCGCGTGTTTGAGTACTGTCGATGCTTCTGCAAGGTGATGTTGGTTCCACGGCTTGTGTGTTGCAGGACCGAAGACGTAGTACGTCCTTCACTATATGTAGTCTGCTATTTACGTGATGTTGTAAGACGTAGTTCCTGCTTTACTTGACGTAGTCCGTGCTTTGCTGGACGTAGTTCCTTCTTCACTGGACGTAGTCCGTAGTTTCTGCTTTACTAGACGTAGTTCCTGCTTTACTGGACGTAGTCTGTGCTTTGTTAGACGTAGTTCCTTCTTCTGTAGACGTAGTTCATGTAGGAAATTCCAAGGCTTGTGCAAGCACAATTTTCTTAAGATAAATTTACCCTCTCTAGTTAGTGCTTAGAGAATACGTGGGCAATTACCTCCCAGGATACAATGGAAATTGTAAACTCAGTTTAACACAAAAACTGGCTTACCAACGAACTAAAATAGCTGTTTGAACACTGAAGAAGATTTCTGGGAAGGTTTAAAGAAATTCGTAAGAGAGAGAAATCTTTTAGAGAGAAAGGAGGAGTAGAATTTCTTTAGGAAGGAATAAGAATTCTGTTTGTTGTGTCTTTGGAATGGTTAGAGTGCTCACTATTTATAGTGAAGGATGAAGCCTTTCATTTAAACAAGAATTGAATCATGTTTAATAGGCGGTCATTATTCTTCAAATTAATTCTGTCCGTTTTAGAATTAAACCAACAATTAGTGTGGTAAAATTATTTGATTCTGCACCTATTGCTCATAAACGGATTAATTAGCAATTTAATCATCCATTTCATTTTGAAGAATAATCCATCTTTAAGAGAGTCAGCAGATTTAAACCGGATTAAATTCTCATTTAATCTGCATATTAACTGGGAAAAATTAAAACTGAATAGTAGCAAAACGGAGGTTGATCAGGCCTGCCGATTAAGCCTACAATTCGTCCGGCATTCGTGTCCGCAGGTGCGGGCACGCACTCGCACACAAGTCCAACTAATTCTGTCCCTCGATCGCACCCCCTCTGCGCGTGCGCACGCGAGCGGGAGCTACGATGTATAAAGTAGTGTAGGAATTCAAAGCTCACTTTACAAGACAATGCTTATAAAGTGCTTTTCTTTTCCTCACCTTTCCAATGTGGGATTCATTAAATCCATTAGCTTGACTATTTTCCCATAAAACTCTCTCATTCACACTCTTTACTTCCAACAGGTGACTTATGGGATTCCCTGTGCTTGTGATTTATTCTAATTGAAGGAAGCGAACGATAAGGTCACAGTCGACTTGGTGCACGAATTTTGGTAGAGATTGCAGATCGTACCCTCTGAAGTGGCTTCGAATACTATTTCTGCGGAACTCAGGTATGTTTGTTGCTTCGAATGTAATATTTGTAAATATATATATGGTGTTCCTATATTTATATTATATTCATTAATAGGTATTTCTGTGAGGAAATCATTCCAAGATTTTAAAGCAGTCCAGCTGCAATGATGCGTCAGATGCTTCTCTCAACGGAGGGTGCAATGTTTCCTGACAGGAATAGTGGGTGTGAGCCTGTTGTCTTGGCAACATCTCACGGTCGGCAAAGGTTACATTCATCTGTGATGCGAACATAGAGCACCTTTGAGAGAATGACACGTCGATCAAATTCATCAGGCCGTTCGTTGAGTCGTAGATTGCAGTTTGATGATGGTAAGACTTAACTATTGTTTGTATGTGATTTAAATTATTTTTTGTGAACTATTATATAGTTGAGTTGAATTTTATTATAGTCCTAATTTATTCACTGGGTCATCTGTAGGTAGAGATGAAGTGCATAGCTTTCCCCTTTTTCCAGGGTATATTCACCCTTATTGCACTGGGTATTTGGACGTAAAGTTAGATGGCAACTGTGGTTTTTGTGCTGTGGCACATTCTTTATATGGAAACGAGAACTTATGGGCAACAGTTCGGATAGTGGCCACCGGGAAAATTCTCAGTAATCATGATAAATACAGAAAAATTTTTGCGGCTTTTGTACCGGAAGGGATTACCGATGATCAAGCTATAGAGTGGGCAGTGAAGAGGATATCTCATCAGGCATCATCATGTGGGATGGACTATTAGATGCACACACCAGTGGACTTATTTGCTATCGCAACATTTCCGAACGCATTGGTCATCCATCTCAGTGATTCTAGTACGACTTCTTGTTTCTCTGTATTACCTGTGAGAGAGGTAGAAGGTGCCACTCAACCGGATAAGGAAATATGCATTGCGCACGTTCGGAATATTCATTTCATTAGTGTAAGTTTGATTCCGAGTGGTCCTGTTCCACCCTTGATCCGCCTGTGGCATCGTTACCGCGATGAAAGTCTAGCTGCGTTTGCAACAGCAGATGAGCTTGTTGATAGGATTACAGAATGGGATAGGATATGTCCATGATGGTGTACTAATAACTGTCAAGGTTGATGACATTTATTGTTGTTTTTAGCATTTTAATATTTGCATATTTAGGGGTTATATTAGTGTAATAACAAACACAAACATACAAAAAAAACATGATAAATTCATACCATTATACAACAAACTCACTATAAAACGAATATAGCCACATTCATAAATCCAGGGAACATATACTAAATCAGTACCCATATGATGAACCGATCATTTAGATAAACGCCATCTCTGCATCAACCTTGACAGCTCAGCGTCACACTCATCCGCTTGAGGCATGCCCGCATCTCTAATGATACCAACATGTCTCTGGGCTACCTTCTCATATTCTCTAACCCACTAAATAATGTAAAGACGAAGAATGATGTTAAATAAATGGAACACATTATTATAATTATAATATTTTAAAAAAATAATACTTACATATTCAGAATTGGCTTGCGATGGCACGCGATCTGGATCACTGAGAGGGATATCACGGAACAGCCGCGGATGGGAGTACTGCTCGTACCACTCCATGTAATTGGCGTCGCATGCGCCAAGATACTCAGCACTGGACTGTAGCTTATTAGTCCGTACACAATATATATATATCAGAAGAATCCCATATATCCCGGGCTAGACCCTTCGCTAATTCTACTTTGTACGCCTTCCCATGATATGGTCGAAGGCAATGTGAAGGCCGGAGGATCTTATTGGGGACTCGCTTCACGTATCCAAACTAGCGGACGCACCTATCAGACATGTATGGCTCCACAAACTCACCATATGTGATCAATCCTCTAAAAATGGTCCTCTCAATGCGCAAGTGAGGATCCGCCCCATATGGCAACCAGGTCACCTATATATTGATGTTAAAATACATTAAACTAATACTTATGTACGGTAAAATAACATATTTAAATATTTATAAAAAAAATTTATTAACATACCTCATCGACTGTCATCCTATCGAGCTGCTCCCGATACTCAGCCATACTCCATCCCTTGTCGCTGCGGGTGCCCACTTTCCACAATTTCGCGCGCGGGGTATGAGGAGGAACAATCATGGGCACAGACTGGCGTCTAAAGACTGGAAAGTACTCGTATATCCAAGCATGTAATAACGTAAGACATCCAGCCATAGACGAAATGCCACCTCTACTAGCTATACCTAACTGCCTATATAGCCATGCTAAGGTCGCAGAACCCCATGAAAATTGTCCTACACCATCAATATTGTTTCTAATCTGAATTATGGAATGTGGTCTAAACTTATTCCCACTTTTGTCTGGGAATAAACAAGCACCAATTGTAACCCCCAGTCATGCCTCCATATCAAACACAGGATGCCTCCTATCCCCAGTATTCCTGCATCGCTCAAACACCTTCTCAGTAATAATAGCCCCACTCTGATAATACTCCTTCCATGTAGACCGACTGGAAGCAGATAGCTCAAAAACATCTCTAGAAAACCCTTGGACAATGTCCAAATCTACGACCTCATCCAGCAACTCACCATCTACTGGTATGTGGAGTATCTCGAACACGTCATGCAGCAAAATTCCCATCTCACCAAACGGAAGATGGAAAGTGTTGGTGCCGGGCTGCCATCGCTCAAGAAACGCACATATAAATGGTCCATCTATGGACCTAAACATGATCGACGGCAAGTGGGACAAACCGGTCGCTCTTAATGTCAATTGCCAATCCTCGGGCATCTCACCATACCTATCAACCAACCTATGACACACTCCTACCCTATTCTGGCACCTAAAGGGCTCCATAAGTGGTTGGTTGGGATCTACGTACCGCGATGCCACATGACCTAGCCAACTAGGGATCACAGACCCATCCCTAGGGCCACCAATACACGGCGTAGTCACCGGCCATTGTTCCTCAACAACTTTGGCACGCTTTCTCTTCTCTAATTTACCAAAAATTAATTGGTAAATAATGACAACAATTCACACAAATATATGTAGCTATCTTAGCCATGACCACGTCTTCCCTCTTTACGATATCTCGTATCAGGTAGTACTGGCGCTGTATATGTTTACTCGCCTTGTGGGCTCGTGGTTCCTTCGAGTTTGCTACTACACCGTTGTTATCACAATATACCGTGATAGACTTCTACAAACCCGAAATCACATCTAAGTCAATTAGGAAGTTCTTGAGCCATACTGCTTCTTTCGCTGCCTCTGATGCGGCAATGTATTCAGCCTCTATGGTAGAGTCCGCTACGCATTTCTGCTTGACACTCTGCCAAACTCTGGCTCCACCTCCTAGATTAAACACATACCCTGAGGTAGACTTACTCTTGTCCCTGTCGCATTGGAAATCTGAATCTGTGTAACCTCGGGGTACTAGCTCAGGCACCTGATAGACCAGAACTTAGTCTCTCGTTCTACGCAAATACTTGAGAATGCATTTTACTATCTCTCAATGAGCTTTCTCGGGGGTTACTCTAATATCTGCTTACCATGCCAATGGCATAACAGATATCAGTCCTCGTACACAACATGGCATAACGAGACTTCCTACTACCGAAGCATAAGGAACTGCCTTCATGGCCTCTATCTCCTCAAAAGTCTTGGAAGACTGTTCCTTAGATAGATGCACTCCGTGTCTGAAAGGTAGAAAACCTTTCTTGGAGCTCTGCATGTTAAAACGGGCCAGAATCATATCTATGTACGAAGCTTATGAGAGTGTTAACGAATGTTTCCTACGATCTGGAATTATCTTGATCCCAAGGATATGTCCGTCATCCCCCAAGTCCTTCATAGCAAACTGCTTGGACTGCCATGCCTTTACGTCTGATAACACTTTCTTGTTGTTGCCAATTAATAGAATATCATCTACGTAAAACACAAGAAACACCACTGAGTTTCCATCACGTCTGCGGTACACATTGCTCATCCAGACACCGAGTAAATCCATAGGACTGGATTACCTCATCAAACCGGATGTTCCAAGATCTGTATGCCTGCTTAAGTCTGTAAATGGACCACTTAAGCCTGCAAACCTTATGCTCTTGGCCTTTTTCAACGAATCCCTCTGGTTGCTGCATGAAGATGGTTTCCTCAAGACTTCCATTTAGGAAAGCTGTCTTGACATCCATCTGCCATATCTCATAATCTAAATGAGCAGCTATGGCTAAGAGAATCTGGATCCACTTAAGCCTGGCTCCCGGGGAGAAGGTTTCCTCATAATCGATTCCCTCTTTCTAAGTATACCCCTTCGCTACCAGCCTAGCTTTAAAGGTTTTCACCTTTCCATCAGGTCCTTTCTTACGTTTGTAGACTCACTTGCATCCAATGGGCTTAAACCCATCAGACAGGTCTAAAAGCTCCCAGACTTGATTTTGGTCCATTGACCCCATCTCGGATATTATTGCCTTACACCAAGATTCTGCATCTTTATCTCGGTGAGCCTCATTGTAGTTTACTGGGTCAAGTTCAGGCACGCCTGGGACTAGGTCTGATGCCTCTCTCACGCCAATGAACCTGTCGGGCTGTCTTACAACCCTCCCACTACGACGATGCACCACCTGTGTAGGTGCATCATCTGTGATCTCTTGTGCAGTGTGTGGTGTATCTACTTGTGCTGGTGCATCAGGATTATTTGTTTGTCTTCTAAGCTCTTCTAGTACTATCTTACTCATGGGCTTGTGATATAGGCTATAGTCTTCCTCTAAAAATCTAACGTTGGTACTAACCACCACCTTCTGATCTTTAGGACTATAAAACAAACCACCTTTCGTTCCCCTAGGATATTTTACAAACAGCATTAATTCAGTTCTCATATATAAGTTAGCCGCATCTACCTTAAGCACATGTGCTGGGTAACCCCAAACTCTGAGATGTCTTAGACTGGGCTTGCGCCCGTTCCAAAACTCTACTGGGGTTGAAGGCACAATTTTAGATGGTACAAGATTAAGAATATACATCACTGTTACTAAGGTATATCCCCAGAACAAACTCGGCAAATCACTATAGCTCATCATTGACCTAACCATTTCCATGAGAGTTCGATTCCTTATTTCTGCTACACCGTTTTGCTGTGGCGTGCCAGGTGCAGACAACTGAGACTGAATTCTGACCTCTCTGAGGTATTCTCGAAATTCGTGAGACAGGTACTCCCCACCACTATCTGATCGCAGTATCTTGATACTCTTACCATGATGCTTCTCCACATCTGCCCAAAACTCTTTGAACTTGCCAAAGCACTCGGACTTGTGACACATTAGGTAAATGTACCCGTATCTTGAGTAGTCATCCGTAAACGTCATGAAATACTCCAACCCACCTTGTGCTTGGACCGACATTGGTCCACACAAGTTAGAATGAATTAACTCTTATATTTCTTTAGCTCTATAACCTTTTGCTTTAAAAGGTCTCTTGGTCATCTTACCCTCCAAGCAAGATTCGCAGGTTGAATAACTGTCAATCTCTAATGAACCTAAAGGTCCATCATTGACCAACCTCTGAATCCTACTAAGGTTTATATGACCTAGCCTGAGATGCCAAAGATAGGTTTGATTCATTTCAAAAGGTTTCTTCCACTTATTAATGTTAGATAAAGAGCTATCTATTTCTATTTTTTGCACAACAGGGAAGTTAGAATTAACCACAAACAAATTGTCAGCCAATGAACCAAAACAAATAAGTTTTCCATTATTTCTAATAACAACACAGTCATTAGAAAAAATAAACTTATAACCGTTCTTTAAGAGTTTTAAGGTTCTTTCTAAAACTTGGTACATAAAGACAATTAACAAACTCTAAACTAGAATTCTCGAAATTCAGAGTAACTACTCCCACTGCTTCTACTGACACTCTTGTAGTGTTGCCCAAGTAGATATCCAATTCGCCTTGTCTAAGCTTCCGGGTTACTTGGAACCCCCTTGCAAAGAATTACAAACATGGTCAGTGACACATGAATCCACACACCAAGTATCTGTGGGTATCACCGCTAAACATGTCTAAGTAATTAAGGCAGAAACTATCATACCTATAAGCTTTGGACAATCCGATTTCCAATGTCCCGTCTTATTGCACTTGAAGCACTTGTCTTTCGAATTCTTCTTTGTAATATCTGGCTTAGGCACAATCTGCGCCTTTTGAACTATTCCCTCAAGCTTTCTCTTCTTCTTTCTAGCCTCAGGCTCAGAAGAAGATTTTGAAGCTTTGCCTGTGACTAAAGCTCGCTTCTTCTCTTGAAGAAGACTTTTAGCCGCCACCAACTCTGCCAAGAGCTCGAATGAAATACACAACATCTTACTTATGTTGTAGTTCAACCGAACCCACTCATAGCTTTGAGGCAAGCTCTAGAGAACAATATCGACTTTGGTTTCACCAACGATTTTGCCTCCCACTACCTCAACCTTGTTGATGTTACTAATCACGTCAATGAAATGATCTCTCACAGGAGTGCTCTCAGTCATAAGGACAATGTCCAAGTTACTACTCCAATCGACATAATTAGGTCCAGTTAACTTGTTGTTTTTCACTATAGTAGCTAAGGGTTGAATGCCATATCGAATACTGTAATTAAACAGACAACATTTTAGTTATCTAATCTAGAATTTCGAAAATAAGGAAATTCTAACAATTATTGACTTCCCTCAAAACAATAATCTTAATCCACCAACATCTCATTCACCGGGATTCTCACAAGCTACACATTGTGGATGTTTACGCTAACCCACATTTGTTTGAGAAGAACCATGTTCATTAACTACACTATCTGACCAAATGATCTATTCATCAATGTAGTTAATAGTCGGTGCTTTCAGCCGTACAAATAAGCGGCGTAACCTCGAGGGAGGAATACTGCAGATCGTACACTAAGTGTGTGCCATTATGTGACTTTTGAGTTTGTTACCTCAGGATAATACGCCTCAGATGGAGAGGGTGTCGTATTTCTCCTAGTTAAACATACTCTAGTCATCTTATTCAGAAATTCATAATCTAGCGATCTCGGGGCTGGACTCATCCAAATGAAGGAAGACCCTAATGCCAACGCGCAAGCCCACCCACATTGCATATGAACTCGTAATGGTGGTTGTGGAGATATTAAACTAACCCGCTCCCACTTAGATTTTCAAATTGAGGGTTTTTCCGGTTTTAACATGCAATTAACTAACCCTAAGTTATGTTCAACCATAAAGCCAGTCATGCTTTAAAATCATGCATCTAAAATACAACACAAAAATTAAATCATACAATTAAAACAACAAATACGAGAAATAAATGCGAAAATTAAATTTATCGACTATCATGGTTTTAATCGCTTTCATCTTCTGCCTTGATCTCGTGTCTCGCCACGCAACTCGATGGATTGAGTCTTGGTCTTGAAAAATGAAAACTGGAGAAAAAATGGGCCAAAAATACGACCCAAACGGGCCGTACTTGAGCAACACGCCCAGGGCAAGCCGCGCGCGGCCCAAAAGTATGCAGCAGTTGCTGCCGTTGCACGCTGGCGCACGCTGGCGCAGCCTCCTGATGCGCCGCGCGGTAGCACCGCTGCTTCTGGCGGTTTCCGGCTGTTGCCGGTGGGTAGTCGCCGTCGCCGGTGCCTCCTCCTGCCGCCAATCCCTCATTCGCTTTTTCCCACGCTATTTGGTCTTCTTGCAATTCGTTTTGGGTTTTCCAGGGTTTCTACGAATTAATGATAACCCAAAACCCACGAATTCAAGTGGCCCACCATAACACCTTCGATTACAAAAAATTAATTCTTCTACTACAAGGCTTTCTAGGAAAATTAAATAATCAAAATTACATAGAAAAAATCCTACTACAGATTTGATCTAATCCTACAAGGTTTCCAGCACGTGGTTATACTATTACAAATATTCATAATAAAATCAAATGCGGACATGTCCCAGAGTTTAATTAAAACCCATACAAACGTAACCGTAATAGTCGGGATTTCTTAACCACCTGCAAATAAAACCATATAATAAATCGAACAAGCACAAAACCCAAAACCAGGCTTTGATACCAATTGAAAGATTATTTGCCTGGGCCTAGCCAGAAACTCACTTTCGTGCTATGCATACCAGAATCGGAATCTCTGGCCAGGCCTAGATGCTAGCACAATCGCTATTCCAACCCTTTTGAGATAACATTGCGCAGGATCTGGGTTTGCACTCATTCGATTTACCCCACAATAATTAAAGCGGAAATATAAGAATTACCTATTGAAGTGTTCACTCAGGTGATTCTCTTTTATGCCTCAAGACTTTGCTTGTATCCTGTGTGGGCAGCAATCTAACTAGCAATTTGATAAGCTAATCACCACAATCCACCTGCCGGAAAATTTCAGCACCACCACACCTGGAACACGTGCCGCCTGGGAGGAGAGAGAAAGTCACACGTGCCTGCCAAATTTAGAGGAAAAATTCGGCCAACCTCTTGGCTTATAAAATCCAAAATTTTAGAGGGAGAAAGTTTTCTCTCTCTAGGATTTTCTCTCTCTAGATTCTTGAATTATGAATCTCTTGAATTGTATATTGAATAGCTAATCCCTTGTCTATATATAGAGTTACAAGAGAGATCTCAAGTTGGTTTAGGATTGGCCTTTCTACTGGGTTTCTGTTTCCTTTAATCCTGTTCCTGGACTGGTACACATCCAACTGATACAGGGATTCACTTATCCCAATCCAGTTCCTGATATGATTCACTACAAACTGATACAGGGATTCACTTATCTCAAACCAGTTCCTGGTATGATTTACAACCAACTGATACATGGATTCACTTATCCAAAACCAGTTCCTAGTATGATTTACAATCAACTGACACAAGGATTAATTAATTAAATCTACCTTTGTCAATAACCCAATACATAATTAATCGTACCACTAACGGATTAATTATGACACTACCATCCTACACCAAAAATGCTTCTGGAAAAACTTAATTAATTTATTCATAATCTCCACACATCAAAGATATAGTGCTCGTTAATATATTAATTTACTGAAAATTAAATAATAAACCTCTTTAATTCCAATACTAGTACCACTCGACCTTTTTACTATACCGGACATTAGTCCACCGGCCGGGTTTAGTATAATAAACTTTACGAGCTCATCTCGGGAGCACCATCACCCCGGACGCACCGGTACATGGTTTCCTTTCGACAAGTAGCAGCACACCAAGCAACTAAACACGCGCACCCGACCTACTGAGACCATTGGCCACAGTTGACCTCACCCATTGGCAGATCAAAGTACACTATGTCTAATCCTCATGCCTGCTCGAGTCTAGAGATTAAGAGATAGAATACCAAGAACGATTTGTCTATTAAATCAGTACAAGACAAATCATTCCTAACGGCAAGTTCAATACGCCCCGGGCATATCTATATGATTCAATTAGTTTAGACAAACCAATTATCCGAATCACATAATAACCGAAACCGACAGTTTGTCCAAAAATGTCTCGATTAGGAACTTCATTTATATATTTTGTCTTTTAACCAATGATGAGATCTACTGTGTCACACAAGACACCTCATCATCTAACTACATAATATAAATGGACAAATCAAGTACAACAAGATATAACCAAAACATTAATCAATATATTTACTGGAAAAATGTACAATACAAGCATAACTTATGTATTCAACTCCAACACTTTGATGTTCATATCTATAGGTACTGGGTGGTATCTTTTATTGATATATCCATAAAAATCATATACTTATGGAAACATAGTGTTTTATCTATTTTCTATTACCTTCATAACTAAGTTTTTTCCAAAATGCTGGTCTTGACTAAGATCTCCAGAATGGTTCTTCTAATCTTGATCCTATCTCCCATTTTTGGTCTAAGTAAATTAGAATATGACAAAAGTCTATCCAATAAGCACAACAATAACTTATTAAAAAAATGAAAATTATAGTACTAGCTCCGTCTAAAAATAATAGTCTTGTTTGTTTATACTTATAAGACTTGAGCATGGGGTTTGAGCTTTTGGATTTCAAGCTAGTTCTGTTCAAGTGCAATTTTGGAATTTGATAGAGGACACATTTAACAGGAAGCTAAGTTTGCTCTTTACAATGCCTAAATAAGAGGATTAGCATAAGAACTAGGACCGGAAGCAAACAATAAGAAATCATGGAAGTGAAAAAGACAAGAAAATAAGAATGGTAGAGGGAGAGTGATGAGAACCAATGTTGTTGTCGGGTTCATATGAGATTGGTGTTTTGCACTAGATCATTCGAGGACAATTATATAAATCATTTGAGTCCTACCCGGTTTCAAATCAGAAAGTGGGAGAGAAAAAGAGAGAAATGTGAGGATTGGGTTTATCTTTTCATGGACAAGTTTGGATTATTTTGATTTAATACCTAGCTGGTGAGAAAATTTTCATATATCAACTCACCTACACAAGTGAAAAGGTCATATATAGACAATTCCTTCTAAATAAGATGCAGTAGATAATCATTTGATCGTAGATATTTTTGATAGACTGAACATATTTCAGAAAACTTTATTTTTACATTAATATTGAGAGGAACATGGTTAATATGGGTATGTAATTAGTTCTGTCCATACTATGTACTTTTCTTGGATAGTTTTGTTTTCATTTTATAGATAATATCGTTGCAATCATTTGTAGCTAGTTGTAACAAATTCTTCGATGTACTTTGAGTATATTTCATCTATTATTTAGAAGAAATAACTCCTGACTAGAACTAAGTAATCTTAATATAAATTATGCATCTGGTGGATTTGAATGGCTGAAAACTTTGTGAAATTTGGATAAAAAGTCTGAATATATTTAGTTTTATAATCTGATATTGCAAAAATGAGTCATGCAGACAAGTTTGCTGATTATTCACTTTTAAGAAATTGACATTGAAAAAGTTTCTTCTCATGTAATGCTATTTGCAAAGTGGCTCATTTTGTTGAGCTGATTCTGTCATTCCTACGTAAAGTTTTCTTGTTTCCTTGATTTGGTTCTCTAGTCTTGGGAATCAATATTTGCTGGTAAGGCTTAGCAAGCATGAAAGTATCAATCATCAGAATGAAAATTTTATGAGATGTCTATGATGTATTTTTTTTCTTTTCTTTTTGGGGAGGGAGCGGGGAGGAGGGGAGGGAGGTGTTGTAGCCGGTTACCACTCCTTTATGACAATAAAGATTAGAGTCCTTGAAAACCAAAAGTTTTAGATGCTGAAAGGATGTTGCTATTTTTGTTTGTCAGTAGTCATTAGTTAGTTTATTGTGATTTTAATTTGGTGCATTCTTTTATAAGGAAATAAGAGAAGTTTCGGGTTCACCGATGAAGAAATACAATCCTTTGAGTCAAACTTCTTAAATAAGGGTTTTGTTGATACCTTCAGGAGGCAGCATCCGGGTGTTATTGGGTATACTCATTGGGGATACAGGCATGGTGGACGTAAGACAAATAAAGGTATTAATAATTTCATACAGCAGTAGGTACTTCATTATGATGCTTCTATTACTGATAGCCTTTGGAAATGCCACAAATTTTCAAATTCTATGCTTGTTGTTATCGAAAGAAATTCACATATAAGGTTGACAGAAGTGGGATTTTCTTCCATTAGGTGCTTGTACAACTTTTGGTAGAAAATTATTATATTTTTCCACTTGCAAGCATATTACCAGTATCTTGAATTATTTATTTGGTAATTTGAACACTATCAAAGTGTAAAAAAGTGTTAAAACAAACTCTTGTATATGTCTTTATTGAATTAAATATTTACTAACTATTTCATTCTCAACATCTGGACCATTCTCCTCTACCTCTTTTAGTTTTAACATTATCTGTCATATGAGGGACAAACTTGTTGAAAATTAAAATTTTTACTAACCATTGTATAAAATTTATAACCACATGACTTACTCTTTGAACTTTAACTGATTACTGCCTGACAAATATATGCTTGATGCAATTCATTTTATACATATTTTTACTTATTTTTAGCCTAGTTTTGAGCTGTATACAGACAGATTCACAACTTATTTGTATGGTAAAAATACTAGTTACGCCTCTACTTGTGTTGGTTGCAGGATAAATATGCATGGAATGAAGACTGTAGAAAACCATGCTTCAGACTTAGTATTTGGAGCAGAACTGAGGATTCTCAAGCCAGAAGAAAAGACACGGCCAGCAGACAACAGCTTCACTTGAGCGTCACGTTCACCAAATCTAGTGAAATCCAGCGTTTGGCGACCGTGAGGTTAAGACATCCAGTTCACTACACCGTTCATTGGACACAACCTCGACAGGTGGAGTTAGCGCTGAAGTAAAGCAGTAAGAGCTTAAGAATACATCACGACCTTTTGACGACAGCGTTAATCAACTGTCTCAACGTGACGATCACCAAACGCTAGCGTTAAGAGAGCGTGAGAAGATGATGACCAGAAACTGCAGCATCTAGTGAAGCCAAGCCCAACCCTTCAGTGTACAGTGATTGAAAGATTATCTGTCCGAGCCTAGCCAAAAACTCACTTTCGTGCTATGTATTCTAGAATTGGAATCTCTGGCCAGGCCTAGACGCTAGCACAATTGCTATTCCAACCCTTTTGAAATAATATTGCGCAGGATCTAGGTTTGCACTTATTTGATTTACCAGGCAACAAAAATTTCTAATTAAAAGCAGAACTTTAGAAAATACCTTTGAAGCTTGCACTCAGGTGATTCTCTTATATGCCTCAAGACTTTGATTTCACGTTGTGTGACCAACGATCTAGAAACCAATTTGATAAGCTAATCACCACAATCCACCTGCCAGAAAATTCCAGCACCGCTGCACCTGGCACGTACAATAAACGCACCGCCTAGAGAGAGAGAAAGCTATACGCGCAGCTGGTTTGAATAGACCAAAATTTCGGCCAAAACAAAAGAAAAACCAGCCGCAATTTTCTTCTTAAAATCCGACTTTGAGGGAGAAATTTTATTTCTCTCTCTAGGATTTTATCTCTCTAGTTTTCTTGTCTTGAAAACTTATGAATTGTGTGTCTTGAATAGCTAATCCATTGTCTATATATAGAGTTACAAGAGAGACCCCAAGTTGGTTTAGGATTGGTCTCCCTACTGTGTTTCTATTTTCTTCAATCCTGTTCCTGGACTGATACACATCCAACTGATACATGGATTCACTTATCCCAATCCAGTTCCTGATATGATTCACAACCAACTGATACAGGGATTCACTTATCCCAAACCAGTTCTTGGTATGATTCACAACCAATTGATACAGAGATTCACTTATCCCAAACCAGTTCCTGGTATGATTCACAACCAACTGACACAAGGATTAATTAATTACTTAATTAATTAAATCTACTTTGTCAACAACCCAATACATAATTAATCGTACCACTAACGGAATAATTATGGTACTACTATCCTACACCAGAATTACTTCTGGAACAACTTAATTAATTTATATTCATAATCTCCTCATATTAAAGATATAGTGCTAGTTAGTTTATTAATTTACTGATAAATTAATTTACTAACTTCTTTAATTACGATATTAGTACCACTCGACCTTTTTACTATACCGGACATAAGTCCACCAGCTGGGTTTAGTATAATAAACATAACGAGCTCATCTCGGGAGCACCATCACCTTGAAAGCACTGGTACATGGTTTCTTTTCGACAAACAGCAGCACACCAAGCAACTAAACATGCGCACCAAACCTACTGAGATTATTGGCCATAATAGACCTCACCCATTGGCAAATCAAAGTACACTATGTCTAATGCTCATGCCCGCTCGAGTCTAGGGATTAAGAGATAGAATACCAAGAACGATTTGTCTATTAAATCAATACAAGACAAATCATTCCTAATGGTCAAGTTCAATACGCACTGGGCATATCTATATGATTCAATTAGTTTAAACAAACCAATTATCCGAATCACATAATAACCTAAATCGACAGTTTATCCAAAGCTTGGTTACGAGCCTCATTTATATATTATGTCTTTCAACCAATGATGAGATCTACTGTGTCACACAAGACACCTCATCATCTACTTACATAATGTAAATGGACATATCATGCACAACAAGATATAACCAATGAAGGAAAACTGAACAAGCCCGGGCTAAATCGAAAACCTCACTTTCGTGCTATGCATTCCAGAATCGGAAGCTTTCGACCAAGCTCAGGCTCAAATTAGTTTACCCATGAACGGATCTAGGCTTATACTTATTTAATTTATTAATCGGGACACAAAAAATCGAATCTTTAATAAAAGCGGAAGTTAAAGATTCTACCTTTTGATGCGAAGTCCCTCGATTAAAGAATACCAAATAAAACCTGCTGCGATTTCCACAAGAAATCCGATCGATTCTACAATACTAACTCCTAGATAGTGTGGGCTATCTTCTACGGAGTTACCCACGAGCAATCGAACAAAAAAAAACCCAGAAACTTGCTTCGCAAGAAAACTTTAATTTCTGCCCAGAAAACCCTAATCCCTTTTGCTGTACTTGAACTCCGATTAAATCCTGGCGGACTATGCACGGACAGCAACCCAGTCCCGATCTGGACAGTTCAGCCGACCGATCACCAACCTTAGGAGGAAGAGATCAAGGTCGGCGATCTGGTTCTGGGCACCAAGTCGCTGATCGCAGCGCACAACCTGTCGCGCCCTGGACAAAATACTATTGCAGCGAGCAAAATAAAACTGCTGCTTCGAAAATAAAATCCAGCGGAAGTTCACACAGCAAAAAACTGGGCAGCGGGTTTTCTAAATAATAAATGGGCAAAGTTTTAATCGAAGAAGAAAGATCCTAGCTGACTTCGAGGAGAGAATTCGAAGATGAAGAATTTCTCACTCTAAGCTAGACTTTCTCTCAATACCCTTTTCTTGGGTGTCAAGTTTCTTAATGTTTTGGCTGCCCATTACGTTGTATTTATAGTAGCTCGATTGGAGACCTAATGGGCTCTCGAGTTAGGCCTTAAAATTTGACTTTCGTTGACCGCTAAGTCTTCTCGACTAATCAACTCCAATCGACCCTTTTAAATTAATTTATTTAATCCACTTTGTTAATTTAATTTAATCGAACCCTTAGAATTAATTAATTCAAAATAGAATTAATTTCTAAATTCACTTCGTCGATCAAATTTAATTAAAACCCTTCGGATTAATTAATTTACCTTGTCGATTAGTCAAACGCATAATCGGTCGTACCACTAACGGACCAATTATGGAACTACCTCTCGAAAACGACTTTACATCGCGCCATTATTATTTCTTCTATCTCTCCACACTAAAGATCTAGTGCTCGTCGATTTATAAATTTACTGACAAATTAATTCACCGACTTCTTGGTTTCCGAGATTAGTACCACTCGACCTTTTATTATACCGAACATAAAGTTCACTGGCCAGGTTTAGTATAATAACCTTACGAGCTCATCTCGGGAGCACCATCAACCCGGCGAACCGGTACATGGATTCCTCCGACTAGCAACAGCACGCAAGAAGCTAAACACCGCATACCCAACTTACCGATGTATTGGCCTCAATTGACCTCACTCTTTGGCAAATCAAAGCACACGACATCCAACCCTCATGCCCGTCCCAATCTCGGGATTGAGAGACGGAATACTAGGACCGAATTGACTACGCCGATCAGTACAAGTCAATTCTATCCAAACTGGTCGTGCTCAATATGCCCCGGGCATATCTGTGTGATTTAAACTAGTCTAGATAAACCAATTTCCAAACTACACAATAACCTATACCAATAGTATGTTCAGACTATCTCGGTTACGAGCATACTTTTATATATCAATACTTTAACCAATAACGGTATCTACTGTGTTTGTCGACACCCCGTTATCTAGTTCTATGATATAAAGGAACAGATTTATACTGAAACAAAATGATATATCATCTGTGGATATTAGTTTTTGATACAAGCCATAGCTTTTCTGTATTCAAAACTAACAATCTCCCACTAATACTCAAAGCTATGCTAAGAAGTACAAAAACTGTCCAACCCGCTATTACACTGCTATCATAATGAAATCTCCAAAACACCTTTAAGCTCACTGACTTGGCTCTCTCAAGAATCTGACTCCCATGCCCTCCACATGCCTCTCAAAGACCTTTGGGGTCAATGGCTTGGTGAAAGGATCTGCAAGGTTGTCCTCTGAAGCTATCTTGGCCACGATCACGTCTCCCCTCTTTACGATCTCTCGTATCAGGTGGTACTTGCGCTCTATGTGTTTACTCGCCTTATGGGCTCGTGGTTCCCTTGAGTTAGCAACTGCACCATTGTTATCACAATAAACTGTGATAGACCTAGGCAACTCTGGAACCACATCCAAGTCCATCAGGAAGCTCCTGAGCCATACAGCCTCTTTCGCTGCCTCTGAAGCTGCAACGTACTCGGCCTCCATGGTAGAGTCCGCCACGCATTTCTGCTTGACACTCTTCCATACTATGGCTCCACCTCCCAGAGTAAACACAAACCCATAGGTAGACTTACTCTTGTCCATATCTCCTTGAAAGTCCGAATCTGTGTAACCCAATGGTACAAGCTCCTGCGCTCTATAAACTAGGACATAATCTCTCGTCCTGCGCAAGTACTTGAGAATGCATTTTACTGCCTCCCAGTGAGCCTTCCCAGGGTTACTCTGATATCTGCTAACCATGCCAACGGCAAAGCAAATATCAGGCCTCGTGCACAACATAGCATACATGAGGCTACCCACTGCAGAAGCATAGGGTACCGCCTTTATGGCATCTATCTCCTCAGCAGTCTTAGGACACTGCTCCTTAGACAAATGAACTCCATGCCTGAAAGGTAGTGAACCCTTCTTGGAGTTCTGCATGTTAAAACGGGCCAGAATCGTGTCTATGTAGGATGCCTGTGAGAGAGTCAAAGAACGTCTCCTACGATCTCGAATAATCTTGATCCCAAGGATATGTCCAGCCTCTCCCAAATCCTTCATATCGAATTGCCTGGACAGCCATGCCTTTACGTCTGACAACACCTTCTTACTGTTGCCAATAGGAAGAATGTCATCTACATAAAGTACGAGGAACACCACTATCTCACCATCACGCCTGCAATAAACACACTGCTCATCCAGAGACTGAGTGAATCCATAGGACTGGATAACCTCATCAAAACGAATGTTCCAATATCTGGATGCTTGCTTAAGTCCATAAATGGACCTCCTAAGCCTGCATACCTTGTGCTCTTGGCCCTTAACAATGAAGCCCTCTGGTTGCTGCATAAAGATGGTCTCCTCAAGACTTCCATTAAGGAAAGCTGTCTTGACGTCCATCTGCCATATCTCATAATCCATATGAGCAGCTATGGCCAAGAGAATCCGGATCGACTTAAGCATAGCTACCGGGGAAAAGGTCTCCTCATAATCGATCCCTTCTTTCTGAGTATACCCCTTCGCCACAAGCCTAGCCTTTAAGGTCTCAACCCTCCCGTCAGATCCTCTCTTTCGCTTGTAGACCCATTTGCACCCAATAGGCCTAAACCCATCAGGAAGGTCTACCAGCTCCCAGACTTGATTTGAGTCCATAGAACCCATCTCAGCAATCATCGCTCTCTGCCAAGAATCTGCATCTTTATCCTGGAGAGCCTCATTGTAGTTAACTGGGTCTGGTTCATGAGCACCAGGGATAAAGTCCGAAGACTCACCCAAACCCATGTACCTCTCGGGCTGTCTCACAGCCCTCCCACTACGACGAGGCGCAGCCTGTGTAAGAGCATCATCTGTGATAGTGCGTGCAGTTTCTTGTGGTGTGTCTTCCTGTACATGTGCATCTGGAATAGTGAACTGACTTCTAAGCTCTTCCAATACTACCTTGCTGCTTGACTTGTGATCTAAAATATAGTCCTCCTCAAGAAATCTGGCATTGGTGCTGACCACCACCTTCTGATCCTGAGGACTATAATATAAACCACCTTTCGTTCATTTGGGGTAGCCTACAAACAGCATAACCTTAGATCTCGCCTCTAACTTGCCTGCATCTGCCTCGAGCACATGTGTTGGACAACCCCAAATCCTGAGATGTCTCAGGCTAGGCTTGCGCCCATCCCACAACTCTAATGGGGTCGTTGGCACAGACTTAGATGGCACAAGGTTGAGGATATAACATGCTGTGTCTAAGGCATAACCCCAAAACGAGGTAGGCAAATCACTGTAACTCATCATCGATCTAACCATCTCCATAAGAGTCCTGTTCCTCCTCTCTGCTACACCATTCTGCTGGGGTGTGCCAGGTGCAGACAACTGGGTCTGAATACCCTCATCTGACAAATAGGTCCTAAATTCACTAGAGAGGTATTCGCCACCGCGATCATACCGCAGTGACTTGATACTCTTACCCAGATGGTTCTCCACCTCTGCCTTGAATTCTCTGAACTTGCCAAAGCATTCAGACTTGTGGCTCATCAGGTATATGTATCCATATCTAGAGTAATCATCCGTGAAAGTCACGAAATACTCATAACCACCTCTAGCCTGAACTGACATAGGCCCACACACGTCAGAATGAATCAGCTCTAAAACCTCTTTGGCCCTATACCCCTTCGCCTTAAAAGGCCTCTTGGTCATTTTACCCTCCAAGCAAGACTCACAGGTTGAATAGCTGTCAATATCTAGTAAGTCCAAAGACCCACTCTTGACCAACCTTTGAATCCTACTAAGGTTGATATGACCTAGTCTCAGGTGCCAAAGATAAGTATGATTTAAAGGGGAAGATTCCTTTCTCTTATTATGATTCGGTGATGAATTACTAGTTTCTGTGTTTTGCATAACTGGGGAGTAAGTCTTGATTAAAAACACATTATCAACCAATGTACCGGAACATATAAGTTTCTGGCATTTTCTTATAAAAACCGAACCGTCAGAAAATACACACTTATAACCATCCAAAACAAGTTTCGAAACCGAAAGCAAGTTCTTTCGAAAACTAGGTACATAAAGACAATCCTTCAAAAATAAAATAGAGTCTGAAAAGTAAAGACTAATAACTCCCACTGCAGCCACAGAAACTCTGGTAGTATCCCCAAGGTAGACCTGCAACTCTCCCTCTCTAAGCAGCCGGGTCACTTGGAACCCCTGCAAAGAATTACAAACGTGATCAGTGGCTCCCGAATCCACACACCAAGTATCCGTGGGAATCGCCGCTAAACACGTCTCAGTGACTAGGGAAAATTTACACGTACCTCGAGGCTTTGGGCAGTCCTTCTTCCAATGTCCCGTTTTGCCACATCTGAAGCATTTACCTCTCGGCTTCTGCTTCTTGGCAATGCCCGCCTTGGGTCCATGACTGGCTCCTGCTTTCTGGCCTCTCTTCCTCTTTTGCTTCCTGGCTTTGGGCCCAGCAGAAGAACCTCAGGGACCAACAGTAGCCAAGGCTTGCTTCTTCTCAGCGAAGAGGCTCTCAGCAGACACCAATGCAGTCATGAGCTCAGAAAGTGAATATGAGAGATTCCCCATATTATAGTTCAATCGAAACTGCTCAAAACTGGGAGGCAAGCTCTGAAGGATGATATCGACCTGGGTTTCCCCATCAATCTCACCTCCCAATACCTCGATCTCATTGATGCAACCAATCATGTCCAGTACGTGATCTCTCACTGAAGTGCCCTCAGCCATCTTAGCATTCATGAGTTTCCTCATAGCTGACTGCTTGGCTGCCCTGCCCTGATGTCCAAACATCTCCCTGAGGTTGAGCATCATATCGTAGGCTGAGGTCATCAACTGATGCTGGTGCTGCAGTACACTTGACATGGAAGCCAAGATGTAGCACCTGGTCATCTCATCAGCTTTCTGCCACCTCGTATATGGCTCTCGCTGCTCAGGTGTGGCATCCTCACTGGGCTTAGGGGGACACTCCTCAGTGAGCACATACTTATAACCCTCGGCGGTTAGGACAATGTCCAGGTTCCGTTTCCAATCAATGTAATTAGGACCGGTGAGTTTGTTTTGGTTCAGAATGACAGCTAGCGGGTTGAACGACATATCAACTGAAAATAATGAAAAAACATGCCTCAGTATACTTTTCGAAAATATTGAAAAATCCTCAGAAAAGAAATATAATCTTCTACCGACATCTCTCCCACCGGGATTAACGCAGGTCACGTAGGTGAACGTCTACGCCAATCCACATTCGTTCGAGAAGGACCAAAGTCCATTAATCTCATTATCTGACCAACGATCTTATGATCAATGAAATTAATAGTCGATAATTTTAGCCGTACACGTAAATAGCGTTACCTCGTAGGAGGGATACTATAAACAGTACACTAAGTGTATGCCATTACGTGACTTCTAAGTTGTTACTTAGGGTACTAATGCGCCTCGGTAGCGAGGGTGTCGCAACTTTTCCCAACTAAACGCACTATAGTCATCCCTTTAGAAATTCATTCCAGCGATATCTGTGATTGAAAACTCATCCGTAGGGAAGCCGTTTAACCACATCGCCAATGAACCCGTAATGGAGGCCATGGGGCTATTAACCAACCCGCTCCCACTTAGATTTTTAAAATAATTTAAATTCGCCTTAGTTTTCTCGGTTTTCCATTTCGGTTTTCTACGTAATTAGGAATCACCCAAAAATTACGAAAAACCAAAATCCGGGTTTTCTCGGTTTTCTACGTAATTAGGAATCACCCAAAAATTACGATAAACCAAAACCCCACGTAATTAGGAATCACCCAAAATTACGATTAAACCAAAACTTGCGAATGTAATTAAGTTTGAGGATTTTTACGTTTTAACATGCAATATCTTAACTATGGATATTCGCACCCATAAAACCGTTGGAGTTTTAATATGCGAATAATCTACCTTAGTTAATTGCACATTACCTTTTGGAAAAACTTTTGGTTTGAATTTCGTTCATGCAAAATAAAATGAAAATCACACAATCAACGAAAAAATCATAAATACGGGAAATTAAATAAAATAAAATTTCCCGACTATTATGGCCTTCTCTATCGTTGATTCTTTGACGCCTCGGTGACACTTCCCGTCGTGTCGCTCCCACTCGTTATTTGGATTCCTCTCAATTCGCCCGGGTTTTCTCGGTTTATCCTGTAATTAGGAATCACCCAAAATTACAATAAACCAAAACCCGCGAATATAAGTTACCCAAAATAACGTCTTCGTCATAGTACAAAAATTCCTATATACAAAGGCGTTTTTCTAGGAATTTAAAGACGACATGATTAGATCAAATCCTACTACAAGATTTTTCTAATCCTACACGGCTTCCAGCTCGTGGTTATTACTATTACAGAAATTTCCATTCAAAATAAAACGAGCCCGGACATGTCCCGGGGTTTATGAATGAAAATTAAATTTCTACCATAATAGCCGGGAAACCAATAACCACCTGTTTATACATTTCGACAAAAATAATAATGCCAAAATAAAGCCGTGTAATAAATCAAACAAGTATAAGACCGAAACCAACGCTCTGATACCAATTTGAAGGAAAACTGAACAAGCCCGGGCTAAATCGAAAACCTCACTTTCGTGCTATGCATTCCAGAATCGGAAGCTTTCGACCAAGCTCAGGCTCAAATTAGTTTACCCATGAACGGATCTAGGCTTATACTTATTTAATTTATTAATCGGGACACAAAAAATCGAATCTTTAATAAAAGCGGAAGTTAAAGATTCTACCTTTTGATGCGAAGTCCCTCGATTAAAGAATACCAAATAAAATCTGCTGCGATTTCCACAAGAAATCCGATCGATTCTACAATACTAACTCCGAGATAGTGTGTGCTATCTTCTACGGAGTTACCCACGAGCAATCGAACAAAAAAAAACCCAGAAACTTGCTTCGCAAGAAAACTTTAATTTCTGCCCAGAAAACCCTAATCCCTTTTGCTGTACTTGAACTCCGATTAAATCCTGGCGGACTATGCACGGACAGCAACCCAGTCCCGATCTGGACAGTTCAGCCGACCGATCACCAACCTTAGGAGGAAGAGATCAAGGTCGGCAATCTGGTTCTGGGCACCAAGTCGCTGATCGCAGCGCACAACCTGTCGCGCCCTGGACAAAATACTATTGCAGCGAGCAAAATAAAACTGCTGCTTCGAAAATAAAATCCAGCGGAAGTTCACACAGCAAAAAACTGGGCAGCGGGTTTTCTAAATAATAACTGGGCAAAGTTTTAATCGAAGAAGAAAGATCCTAGCTGACTTCGAGGAGAGAATTCGAAGATGAAGAATTTCTCACTCTAAGCTAGACTTTCTCTCAATACCCTTTTCTTGGGTGTCAAGTTTCTTAATGTTTTGGCTGCCCATTACGTTGTATTTATAGTAGCTCGATTGGAGACCTAATGGGCTCTCGAGTTAGGCCTTAAAATTTGACTTTCGTTGACCGCTAAGTCTTCCCGACTAATCAACTCCAATCGACCCTTTTAAATTAATTTATTTAATCCACTTTGTTAATTTAATTTAATCGAACCCTTAGAATTAATTAATTCAAAATAGAATTAATTTCTAAATTCACTTCGTCGATCAAATTTAATTAAAACCCTTCGGATTAATTAATTTACCTTGTCGATTAGTCAAACGCATAATCGGTCGTACCACTAACGGACCAATTATGGAACTACCGCTCGAAAACGACTTTACATCGCGCCATTATTATTTCTTCTATCTCTCCACACTAAAGATCTAGTGCTCGTCGATTTATCAATTTACTGACAAATTAATTCACCGACTTCTTGGTTTCCGAGATTAGTACCACTCGACCTTTTATTATACCGAACATAAAGTTCACTGGCCAGGTTTAGTATAATAACCTTACGAGCTCATCTCGGGAGCACCATCAACCCGGCGAACCGGTACATGGATTCCTCCGACTAGCAACAGCACGCAAGAAGCTAAACACCGCATACCCAACTTACCGAGGTATTGGCCTCAATTGACCTCACTCTTTGGCAAATCAAAGCACACGACATCCAACCCTCATGCCCGTCCCAATCTCGGGATTGAGAGACGGAATACTAGGACCGAATTGACTACGCCGATCAGTACAAGTCAATTCTATCCAAACTGGTCGTGCTCAATATGCCCCGGGCATATCTGTGTGATTTAAACTAGTCTAGATAAACCAATTTCCAAACCACACAATAACCTATACCAATAGTATGTTCAGACTATCTCGGTTACGAGCATACTTTTATATATCAATACTTTAACCAATAACGGTATCTACTGTGTTTGTCGACACCCCGTTATCTAGTTCTATGATATAAAGGAACAGATTTATACTGAAACAAAATGATATGTCATCTGTGGATATTAGTTTTTGATACAAGCCATAGCTTTTCTGTATTCAAAACTAACAACCAAAACATAAATCGACTGGGAAAATGTACAATACAAACATAGTTTATGTATTCAACTCCAACAGTGATCGAGACAGAACACTTCCATGTGACGCTTAACTGAAGCCATCATCAACTGAGCGTCTGACCATCATCATCGGCACGAGCAGGACCACAGGAGACGCGAATTACACATTACAGCTAATGGTTCATGCCCGATGAGAAAAGAAGTACACCGGTAAAGGAATCACGCGGTTGAAGTACACCCTGAACAGTGTTGCAGGCTACTTTAACCTTGTATGAACTTTGTAGGGATGCTTTTGTTAGATTGTGTTTAGGCATTTAATTCAAAATTAAACGGCGGAATTCCTAAACACTAAGGATTCGGGTCTTACCCTCGACGCGTAATCGGTTGTGCAGTCGCCTGGATCCTTTGGGAAGATTGCGTTCACCACCAAAAACAATTCACGCGAATTGCCTCTACGTTCTTGCACTGGAGTTCTCTCAGAACTGGTGCTAGCCCCAAAAATTTGCCTGTCCAGAGAAAACAATTTTCTCTGGGAAGAATGGTTTTTCAAGAGTCTGTTTTCCAAAAAAGTAATCTATGGAAGACTGAGAGAGAGAGCTCTTTAAAACTTTTCAAAACGTGGTTTTAAAAAACTGATTTTTGTTAAAAAATCTCTCAACCGTCCAGATACTTCTCTGATGTTTATTTGAGAAGTATCTGTAAGTAAATAATTATTAATTATTTACTGAGTTGGGTTTAACCAACACCATGGATCAACCCATTGATCCATGGATCAGGCTGATGGGTCAAGAACCTTAATTTACAATTAGGTCCCTTGATTTGTCAGCCCAATTCAATTCTTCCTTGGTAATTAATTAACTCTTAATTAATACCATAATACTCTTTAATAATATTTAATTAAACTATTTAATTAAATATTATCAATTTAAGTATAACTCTTATACTTAAAACAGACAATTTAATTAATTCTGAATCATCGAACTCACTTATGTGCGATCCTGTGGGCCCATTCCAAATTGACAATGAATAAATTAATCTCATTAATTAATCCATAAATCATTAGTGGTCTCTAGCAAGACATAATGACTACACAATTCAGAACGGAGGGTCGAATGGTGATTCAACACAACCTTCCGAGTATACTACGTAATGTCCTCTACACTGATATCCAGTTTAGCATAAGGCATGGAACCAATCATCCTTATATAGCTAAACGTTTTACTTGATCTCTTAGTGACACTGAACTTAATCAAGCAAATGATAACCCTTATCATTTCTTGGGCACGGCCATGCACTTCTCAGTTCACTATCAAGCGGCCAAGATATCATCTCTCATTTAAGAGAGACTTGTAGTCCCATCACTTCACCTACATACCTTAGCGTGACTCATAGTGTACCCAATCATACCCGTACTTGGCAACCTGTTACGGTCCCGTTAGGCATATGTCAAAGCACACTCTAATTCACCTAAGACTATGCAGTGATTTCTGGTACAAGGATCCTCGTACGAGTACTACTCAAAAGAATCACTCATGATCTAACAGTCCATGGAGTGTTTCTTTTGGCGGATCGATTTCATAAAATTCAATATGCACAAGAATATAATTTCATGAAATTAACTCATCAGATAAATAATCAATCAAACAACAAATGTCTTATTTACATAAATAACCCTCAAAGTTTATTTACATAAATAGCCCTCAAAAGGGCACATACACTAACAATCTCCCACTTGCCCGTTGAAGGGCTATGTCCTAAACTGTTTAAGACCAAGCTCTATTACATGTCTATCAAACTTTGACTGCGGTAGAGCTTTTGTGAGAGGATCTGCTACATTGTCGTCTGACCCTATTTTGCACACTTTCACATCTCCTCGATCAATGGTCTCTCGGATAAGGTGAAACCTTCTGAGTATATGTTTGGTTTTCTGGTGTGACCGAGGCTCCTTAGCTTGTGCAATGGCCCCGTTATTGTCCCCTGGAAGATGCCAAGAAGCCAGCTTGCAATTCTTAGCCACCAAGCAATCCATAAATTCCCAAATTAGCCATCCAACGTTTTCCTTTATTAGATTTCTTCTATAAATAGCAGTAGCCAACTCTGAACTCAATAAGAAGATACAGTAGGGAGTAATGAGTAGTAGTAGTTGAGTTCAGAGTTTTTTCCATTGTAACTTGTTACTTGGGTTGTTTTATCTGAAACTTTTTTTATTTTCTTTAAGTTCCTTATCTCTTTAGAGCGTTGATTCAGATACATGAGGTTCTAAGTTCATCGCAGGGATTTTTACTCCTGTTATGAGGTAAGGGTGAGGTGAAAGTCTCGTCTACAAAATGTGCATTAAAACGGGTCTGGTAGTGTTGAACTGTACGCCTAAGTCTTTCTGCTGGTAGATGAGTGGAATAGACTACTATCAAAGACCTACTGAGCACTCATCTGTCCTCGAACATCATTTATTTTGATTGTAGAGAGTGTTGTAGTATAGGGACTTAGTTAAACTCACAGTTTGAGTAGAGAGTGATGTGAGGATGTCACAGAAGTCTGAATCACGACAGTATCATACAACTTAAGGGGGTGTGATAACATGAGATTGGAATTATTGTCAAGAATTATTAATTGACAACACCGTAGAAACCAAAGATCCTGTGTTATCCAGAGATTCACAGAGTTGGAACACTTTTAGGGAAATATTGATTGATAATACCTCAGCAACCATGTACTCTTTGATTCTCAGAGCTTAACATGAGTATAAATGCTTTTGGGAAGCCTTAACTGGCACTACCTCAGCAAATATCTACTCTGTTAAGCCCAAGAGTTTAGCAGAATAGGAATATTTTTGTTAAATCTTAATAGACAGTACCTCAGCAACCACTTATTCTGTAAAAGCTATTGAGTCTAACAAGATAGGACTATTTAAGGGAAGTCTTGTTTGACTGACATAACTCCAAAATATACCTTTTTATGACCCAAATTCATGCATGTTTAGCTTACTTTTAGTTGGTTTTCAATGAATATGACATCTTTTATGAGCTTTCAATGCATTTATAGTTGGATTTGCATGCTTTTGTAGTAAGGAGGCACTTTGGAGGTTTTGGATAAAACTTAAAGACTTTTGCTGGAAAAAGGAAGAAATCACGCAAGAATGAAGCTTAAATAGAAGAGTTTAGAAGTAGCATGGAATGAAGAGGATTTTGTGTCCCGCGTCCACTTGACAATGGCACCTGGTTGCCACCAACACTGGCATCCGCACGGCACCAATGCCTGACCGCCGCCGTGTTGGAGTAGAATACATAAGCTATGCTTGTATTGTACAGTTTCCCAGTTTAATATATCGATTTGTGTTTCAGTCATATCTTGTTGTGCATTAATCGTCCATTTATATTATGTAAGTAGATGATGAGGTGTCTGGTGTGACACAGTAGATCTCATCATTGGTTGAAATACATAATATATAAATGAGGTTCGTAACCGAGACAGCTTTGGACAAGCTGTCAGTCTAGGTTATTATGTGATTCAGATAATTAGTTTGTCTAAACTAATTGAATCATATAGATATGTCCGGGGTATATTGAACTTGACTCTTAGGAATGATTTATCTTGTACTGATTTAATAGACAAATCGATCCTTGTATTCTATCTCTAAATCCCTAGACTCGAGTGGGCATGAGGATTAGACATAGTGTACTTTGATCTGCCAATGGGTGAGGTCAAATGTGGCCAATAGTCTCGGTGGGTTGGGTGCGCGTGTTTAGTTACTTGGTGTGCTGCTGCTTGTCGAAAGGAAACCATGTACCGGTGCATCCGGGGTGATGGTGCTCCCGAGATGAGCTCGAAATGTTTATTATACTAAACCCGGCCGGTGGACTTATGTCCGGTATAGTAAGAAGGTCGAGTGGTACTAGTCTCGGAATAAAAGAAGTTGATGAATTAATTTATCAGTAAATTAATGAATTAACGAGCACTATATCTTTGATGTGGGGAGATTATGAATATAATTTAATTAAGTTGTTCCGGAAGCAATTCTGGTGTAGGTTGGTAGTGCCATAATTAATCCGTTAGTGGTACGATTAATTATGTACTGGGTTGTTGACAAAGGTAGATTTAATTAATTTAGAAATTAATTAATCCTTGTGTCAGTTGGTTGTAAATCATCCCAGGAACTGGTTTGGGATAAGTGAATCCCTGTGTCAGTTGGGAGTGATTCATCCCAGGAACTGGATTGGGATAAGTGAATCCCTGTGACAGTTGGGAGTGTATCAGTCCAGGAACAGGATTGAAGGAAACAGAATCTGTATCAGTCCAGAAACAGGATTGAAGGAAAACAGAAACCCAGTAGGAAGACCAATCCTATTCCAACTTGGAGTCTCTCTTGTAACTCTATAAATAGACAAGGGATCAGTTATTCAAGATATACAATAACACAATTAATCCACAGGATTTCTAGAGAGAGAAAACGTTTCTCTCTCCAAGTTGAATTTTCAAGAAAGTGTGCAGCTGGTTTTTGGGTTTCTAGTGGCTGAAATTTTGGCCTTGGTTTATACCAGCTGCGCGTAGCTTTCTCTCTCTGCGGGCGGTGCGTTTATAGTACGTGCCAGGTGCTACGGGGCTAGAGTTTTCTAGCAGGTGGATTGTGGTGAGTAGCTGATCAATTGACTTCTAGTTCGTTGCCCACACAACGTGAAGTCATAGTCTTGAGGCATACAAGAGAATCACCAGGTGCACGCTTCAAAGGTACTTTTCTAAGATTCCGCTTAAATAGAAATTTTTTGTTGCGTGGTAAATTGAGCAAGTGCAAACCCAGATCCTACCAAAATTCTTTCAATTGGTATCAGAGCCTGGTTTAGGGGGTTCTGTGCTTGTTCGATTTATTACATGGTTTTATTTGCAGGTGGTTTAGAATCCCGACTATTATGGTTACGTTTGTATGGTTTTTAATTAAACTCCGGGACATGTCCGGATTTAATTTTATTATGAATGTTTGTAATAGTATAACCACGTGCTGGAAGCCGTGTAGGATTAGATTAAATCTGTAGTAGGATTTATTCTATGTAATTTCGATTATTTAATTTTCCTAGAATGCCTTGTAGTAGGAAAATTGTTTTTTATGTAATCGAAGGCGTTATGGTGGACGACTTGGATTCGTGGGTTTTGGGTTATCATGAATTTGAAGAAACCCAGGAAAACCCAGAACGAATTGTAAGAAGACCAAATAGCGTGGGAAAAAGCGAAGGAGGAGTTGGCGGCAGGAGGCGACGCCGGCAACGTTTGCCGGCCGGCAGGCCAAAAAGGCAGCAGCAGCGCGCAGCAGTAGCTGCACGCAGCAGCTGCTGCGCGCTGTTGCTGGGCGCGCAGGGCCGCGCGCAGGCGCCCAGGCCCGCGCGCGCACGGCCCGTGCGGGCCGTGCGGGCGCGCGGGCGCACGGGCGCAGCGCCTCGCGCGCAGGGCCCGTGAGGGCCGTGCGCCCGTACGCGAGCGCTGGGCCGCGCGCACGGCCAGTGCGGGCTGTGCGGGCGGCCTGTTCGGGCTGTTCGGGCTGTTTTTGGCCCGTTTTTCCTCCAGTTTTCGTTTTTTGAAATTCAAGACTCTCTCCATCGATTGACGTGACGGGACACGAGATCAAGGCAGAAGATGGAAGCAATTAAAACCATAATAGTCGGGGAATTTATTTTTTCGAATTTATTTCCCGTATTTATTGTTTTAATTTTTATGCTGTATTTTAGATGCATGAATTAAAGCATGTCTGGTTTTATGGTTGCACATAACTTAGGTTAGTTAATTGCATGTTAAAACCGGAAAAACCCTCAATTTGGAAATCTAAGTGGGAGCGGGTTGTGTTATATCCCCATGGCCACCATTACGGGTTCATATGCGATGTGGGTGGGCTTGCGCGTTAGCATTAGGGCCTTCCTCCATTCGGATGAGTCCAGCCCCGAGATCGCTAGACTATGAGCTTCTAAGTAAGATGACTAGAGCGAGTTTAACTAGGAGAAATGCGACACCCTCTCCATCTGAGGCGCACTATCCTGAGGTAACAAACTCAGAAGTCATGTAATGGCACACACTTAGTGTATGATCTGCAGTATTCCTCCCGCGAGGTTACACTGCTTACTTGTACGACTGAAAGCACCAACTATTAGCTACATTGATCAAAAGATCGTTGGTCAGATAGTGTAGTTAATGAACTTGGTTCTTCTCAAATGAATGTGGGTTAGCGTAAACGTCCACACTGCGTGGCTTGCGAGAATCCCGGTGGATGAGATGTTGGTAGATTAATATTATTGTTTTGAGGGAAATCAATAATTAATTGAATTTTCATGTTTTCGAAAATTCTAGCATATATAATTGAAACACTGTTTGTTTACTTTCCAGTTTAAATCGATATGGCATTCAATCCTTTAGCTGCTATTTTGAAAAACAACAATTTAACTGGAACTAATAATGTCGATGGAAGTCGTAACTTGGACGTTGTCCTTAGGGCTGAGAGCGCTCCTGTGAGAGATCGTGTCATTGACATGATTAGTAACATCAACAAGGTTGAGGTAGGAGGAGGCGAAATCGTTGGTGAAACCAAAGCCGATATTGTCCTCCAGAGCTTGCCTCAAAGCTATGAGCGGATTCGGTTGAACTACAACATAAGTAAGATGTTGTGGAGTTCATCCGAGCTCTTGGCAGAGTTGATGGTGGCTAAAAGTCTTCTTCAAGAGAAGAAGCGAGCTTTAGTCGCAGTCGAAGCTTTAGAATCTTCTTCTGAGCCTGAGGCTGGAAAGAAGAAGAGAAAGCTCGAGGGAGTAGCTAAAAAGGCACAAATTGTGCCTAAGCCAGATATTGCAAAGAAGAAGTCGAAAGACAAGTGCTTCAAGTGCAATAAGACGGGACATTGGAAAGCGGATTATCCAAAGCTTATAAGTAAGATAAACTATGCCTTAATTACTGAGACATGTTTAGCGGCGATTCCCACAGATACTTGGCGTGTGGATTCAGGTGCCATTGACCATGTTTGTAATTCTTTGCAAGGGTTCCAAGTAACCCAGAAGCTTAGAGAAGGCGAATTGGATATCTACTTGGGCGACACTACAAGAGTGTCAGTAGAAGCAGTGGGAGTAGTTAAGTTGAATTTCGAAAATTCTAGCTTGGAGTTAGTTAATTGTCTTTATGTACCGAGTTTTAGGAAGAACTTGATTTTGGTTTCTAAACTCTTGAAAAACGGGTATAAGTTTATTTTTTCTGATGACTGTGTTGTTATTAGAAGAAATGGAAAACTTATTTGTTCTGGTTCATTGGCGGACAATTTGTTTGTGGTTAACTCTAACTCCTCTGTTGCGCAAAACATAGAGATAGATAGCTCAGAATCTAACATTAATAAGAGGAAGAAACCTTCTGAAATGAATCAAACCTATCTTTGGCATCTAAGGCTAGGTCATATAAACCTTAGTAGGATTCAGAGGTTGGTCAATGATGGACCATTGGGTTCATTAGATATTGACAGTTATGCAACCTGCGAATCTTGCTTGGAAGGTAAGATGACCAAGAGACCTTTTAAAGCAAAAGGCTATAGAGCTAAAGAAGTATTAGAGTTGATTCATTCTGACTTGTGTGGACCTATGACGGTACAGGCATGAGGGGGATATGAGTATTTCGTGACATTCACGGATGATTACTCTAGGTACGGATACATTTACCTAATGCGCCACAAGTCCGAATATTTTGGCAAGTTCAAAGAGTTTCGGGCAGATGTGGAGAAGCATCATGGTAAGAGTATCAAGACACTGCGTTCAGATCGTGGTGGGGAGTACCTGTCCCATGAATTTTGAGATTACCTCACTGAGGTAGGAATTCAGTCTCAGTTGTCTGCACCTGGCACGCCACAGCAGAATGGTGTAGCAGAAAGGAGGAACCGAACTCTTATGGAAATGGTTAGGTCCATGATGAGCTATAGTGATTTGCCAAGTTCATTCTGGGGATATGCCTTGGAAACGGCAATGTATATTCTTAATCTTGTACCATCTAAAACCGTGCCTTCAACCCCAGTAGAGTTGTGGAACGGGCAGAAGCCCAGTCTAAGACATCTCAGAATTTGTGGCTGCCCAGCACATCTGCTTAAGGCAGATACGGCTAAGTTAGATGCAAGAACAGAATTAATGCTGTTTGTAGGATATCCTAGGGGAACGAAAGGTGGTCTATTCTATAGTCCTAAAGATCAGAAGGTGGTGGTAAGTACCAACGCTAGATTTTTAGAAGAGGACTATGTCTTAGATCACAAGCCCAAGAGTAAGATAGTACTAGAAGAGCTTAGACGACAAACTACTAATCCTGATGCACCAGCACAAGTAGATACACCACACACTGCACATGAGATCACAGATGATGCGCCTACACAGGCGGTGCCTCGTTGTAGTGGGAGGGTTGTGAGACAGCCAGACAGGTTCATTGGCATGGGAGAGGCTTCAGACCTGGTCCCAGGTGTGCCTGAACCTGACCCAGTTAACTATAATGAGGCGCTTCGAGATAAAGATGCAGAATCTTGGCGTAAGGCAATAATATCCGAGATGGGGTCAATGGAACACAATCAAGTCTGGGAGCTTGTGGACCTGCCTGATGGGTTTAAGCCCATTGGATGCAAGTGGGTCTACAAACGTAAGAGAGGATTTGACGGGAAGGTGGAAATCTTTAAAGCTAGGCTGGTGGTGAAGGGGTATACTCAGAAAGAGGGAATCGATTATGAGAAAACCTTCTCCCCGGTAGCCATGCTTAAGTCGATCCGGATTCTCTTGGCCATAGCTGCTCTTATAGCTATTAGATTTGACAGATGGATGTCAAAACAGCTTTCCTAAACGGAAGTCTTGAGGAAACCATCTTTATGCAGCAACCAGAGGGATTCATTGAAAAATGCCAAGAGCATAAGGTTTGCAGGCTTAAGAGGTCTATTTATGGACTTAAGCAGGCATCCAGATCTTGGAACATCCGGTTTGATGAAGTAATCCAGTCCTTTGGATTTACTCATTGTCCGGATGAGCAATGTGTATATCGCAGACGTGATGGAAACTCAGTGGTGTTTCTTGTGCTTTACGTAGATGACATTCTATTGATTGGCAACAACAAGAAAGTGTTATCAGACGTAAAGGCATGACTGTCCAAGCAATTTGATATGAAGGACTTAGGGGAAGCGGGACATATCCTTGGGATCAAGATCATTCGAGATCGTAGGAAACGTTCAGTAACGCTCTCCCAAGCTTCATACATAGATATGATTCTGGCCCGTTTTAACATGCAAAACTCCAAGAAAGGTTTTTTACCTTTCAGGCACGGAGTGTTTCTATCTAAGGAACAGTCTCCTAAGACTGGTGAGGAGATAGAGACCATGAAGACAGTTCCATATGCTTTGGCAGTAGGAAGTCTCATGTATGCCATGTTGTGTACGAGGCCTGATATCTATTATGCCGTTGGCATGGTGAGCAGATATCAGAGTAACCCCGGGAAAGCTCATTGGGAAGCAGTAAAATGCATTCTTAGGTATTTGCGCAGAATGAGGGACCAATTTCTGGTCTATCAGGCGCTTGAGCTGGTACCCTGAGGTTACACAGATTCAGATTTCCAAGGCGACAGGACAAGAGCAAGTCTACCTCAGGGTATGTGTTTACTCTAGGAGGTGGAGCCAGAGTTTGGCAGAGTGTCAAGCAGAAATACGTGGCGGACTCTACCATGGAGGCTGAGTATGTTGCCGCATCAGAGGCAGTGAAAGAAGCAGTATGGCTCAAGAACTTCCTAGTGGACTTAGATGTGATTCCTGGTTTGCAGAAGTTTATCACGGTTTATTGTGATAACAATGGTGCAGTAGCAAACTCGAAGGAACCACGAGTCCCCAAGGCGAGTAATCATATACAGCGCAAGTACCACCTGATACGAGACATCGTAAAGAGGGTAGACGTGGTCATGGCTAAGATAACGTCAGAGGATAACCTTGCAGATCCGTTCACGAAAACATTGACTTCTAAAGTCTTTGAGGCTCACGTGAAGGGCAAGGGGATAAGATGCTTAGGAGAGCCTTAACAGTTTTTCTAGATAGATAGCAGCAGAATTGGTAGGATTGTATGTAGTTGTATACTTAAAGCACAGCTTAAGTATTAGTGGGAGATTGTTGGAGTACAATACATAAGCTATGCTTGTATTGTACAGTTTCCCAGTTTAATATATCGATTTGTGTTTCAGTCATATCTTGTAGTGCATTAATCGTCCATTTATATTATGTAAGTAGATGATGAGGTGTCTGGTGCGACACAGTAGATCTCATCATTGGTTGAAAGACATAATATATAAATGAGGTTCGTAACCGAGACAGCTTTGGACAAGCTGTCAGTCTAGGTTATTATGTGATTCAGATAATTAGTTTGTCTAAACTAATTGAATCATATAGATATGCCCGGGGCATATTGAACTTGACTCTTAGGAATGATTTGTCTTGTACTGATTTAATAGACAAATCGATCCTTGTATTCTATCTCTAAATCCCTAGACTCGAGTGGGCATGAGGATTAGACATAGTGTACTTTGATCTGCCAATAGGTGAGGTCAAATGTGGCCAATAGTCTCGGTGGGTTGGGTGCGCGTGTTTAGTTACTTGGTGTGCTGCTGCTTGTCGAAAGGAAACCATGTACCGGTGCGTCCGGGGTGATGGTGCTCCCGAGATGAGCTCGAAATGTTTATTATACTAAACCCGGCCGGTGGACTTATGTCCGGTATAGTAAGAAGGTCGAGTGGTACTAGTCTCGGAATAAAAGATGTTGATGAATTAATTTATCAGTAAATTAATGAATTAACGAGCACTATATCTTTGATGTGGGGAGATTATGAATATAATTTAATTAAGTTGTTCCGGAAGCAATTCTGGTGTAGGTTGGTAGTGCCATAATTAATCCGTTAGTGGTACGATTAATTATGTACTGGGTTGTTGACAAAGGTAGATTTAATTAATTTAGAAATTAATTAATCCTTGTGTCAGTTGGTTGTGAATCAGCCCAGGAACTGGTTTGGGATAAGTGAATCCCTGTGTCAGTTGGGAGTGATTCATCCCAGGAACTGGATTGGGATAAGTGAATCCCTGTGAAAGTTGGGAGTGTATCAGTCCAGGAACAGGATTGAAGGAAACAGAATCTGTATCAGTCTAGAAACAGGATTGAAGGAAAACAGAAACCCAGTAGGAAGACCAATCCTATTCTAACTTGGAGTCTCTCTTGTAACTCTATAAATAGACAAGGGATCAGTTATTCAAGATATACAATAACACAATTAATCCATAGGATTTCTAGAGAGAGAAAACGTTTCTCTCTCCAAGTTGAGTTTTCAAGAAAGTGTGCAGCTGGTTTTTGGGTTTCTAGTGGCTGAAATTTTGGCCTTGGTTTATACCAACTGCGCGTAGCTTTCTCTCTCTGCGGGTGGTGCGTTTATAGTACGTGCCAGGTGCTGCTGGGCTAGAGTTTTCTAGCAGGTGGATTGTGGTGAGTAGCTGATCAATTGACTTCTAGTTCGTTGCCCACACAACGTGAAGTCATAGTCTTGAGGCATACAAGAGAATCACCAGGTGCACGCTTCAAAGGTACTTTTCTAAGATTCTGCTTAAATAGAAATTTTTTGTTGCGTGGTAAATCGAGCAAGTGCAAACCCAGATCCTACCAAAATTCTTTCACGCCGACCTAGGCTTCACCATGGCGCCGCCGCCTAATCGTCACCCATAAAACTAGAAGTTCAAACTTTGTGTGACTTTTCTTATGTAATGCCAATTTTAGCCCTCTGGACCTTTCTTAGCGGCCAAAACTTCTTGTAAAACATAGTAGATCACATACAACACACCTTAATCGTGTTTTTCATAATTTAGATAGTTTATAGAGTTTTGCTTAGGGAGGAAGAAACACACACTTTCTCACCTTTTCACACACACCCCTATGAATTCTCTTAGAACACTCATGTTCTAAGTCGATTTAAGGGAAATCCACCCTTCTAAGTGATAAAGGGTAGTGGATTTCCAAAGATGTGGGCAAAGACAATGGTTGTAGTGATGATTTTGTGTTTTAATATGGTGGAGATACTAAGGATTGCTAAGTTATCTTACATTTTGGATGCTAAGGCCTCACCTTTCTTATTCGTCAAACTAGTCTGATATATTCTTACTACTTCCATGTGGTTTTTTTTTCATTCTTTGGTTATTTATGCTTATTATTAAGTGGTTTCATGCAAGGAATGAATAACTCCCATTTTTGGACATGTTTTTTATCTTGTCATCAATATTTATTTGAATCTACTTTATTGCTGAGATTCGTTGTTGATTTTCTATTTTGTGGAACAAGTGGTGATACATAGTGTTATCTTGTGATACAAGTTTCATTGTTTAGTCGAACAAGTGGTCTTAGATTGGATTGATTTTACTCGATCTTATTGCGGGAAAGTAGAGGAATGGTAATAGATAGGATTGACGACCATATTTCTATTATTGGCTAGTTCTAGTCCTTCTCGATTTGGTAACGACGGTATTAATGGAATGTTCTTAAACAATTGCAGGATAATTTACTTAGTAATATCCCATTGGATCTTAGTTGTGGTGTGATTTTCCGCTTTTTATCCATATTATCTTATTTTCTTTATTTTGTTATTTTATATGATTTTACCAAACCACTATCTTATTTTTTACTTTCTTAGACTCTTAGTTATAAAAACTACTAGAAATTGTAGTAAGTAAGGACTCGGACCCAACAACCATTTCACTTTACCACAAATTTTATGGAAACGGAATCTTAAATATATTTTAGTGTTTCGTTTTGTTTTATTACAAATTTTATTTTTGCGTGTTCGCCTAAAACTTTTTTACAACTATAAGAGCACATCAAAAATTGCGTTGTCGATGAAAAGTTGTCTATTTTTGAGTGATTATTGTTGTTGAGAGTTTGTGCTGTTTACTTTTTTTGCATTTTTAGTAGTTTTTCTTTTTTTTTTTTGAGTCTTTGTAAGTAACCGTAATAGTGCAGTACTTTTTGTTATTTTCCTGTTTTTTGTGAGTTTTGAGTTATTTTCTAATAGTTTTACTTGTTTGTAGGTGTCCGGTTTTATTTGGTTAATAGTGAGTGGTTTATGGTTGTTACTAGATCACAAGCTAGAGAAATTGTACTTGAGATTATGGATAGTAGTGAAAGAGTGTTGAGAAGAAGAAATCGAACTGGTAAGCAAAGGAACATGGCTGCCCAAGAAGAGAGGAATTATGGGTGGTATTTTGAGCCACATTTTCAAGAGCCAGAGGATCTACTATGGGATGATGAGGAGACTTATCAAATTCAGCCCCACTTGATCAACTTGATTCAAAATGGGTCGCAATTTAGAGGGTTCGATGGTGATGACGCTAGTGCTCATATGAATAACTTTCTCATGTTATGGAATACGACAAAATTGCAACGTCTCTCTAGGGATAAGATGAAAAGGATATTATTCCCTCTCTCTTTGAAGGATAATGCAAGTGCTTGGTTTAACTCCTTGGATGATAGGAACATTCGAACTTTTGATGAGTTGAGGAAAAGGTTTTTGGCAAAATATTATCCTCCTCATAAGATTGAGAAGTTGAGAAATGATATTTTTAAATTAAAGCAACATATGGGAGAGTCATTTGCCGAAGCATGGGAGAGATTTCAAGATTTATTGAGGAAATACCCCAATCAAACATTTGAGGGGAGGAATGAGTTACAAATATTCTACAATGGGTTGAAAAGAGAATTAGCACTAATGGTGAATGCAAGTTCTGGGGGATGTATAAACTTCAAGACCAATAATCAAGTGAGAGAGCTATTTGACAATATGGCACTTATATTTAGGAGATGGCTGAATGAGAGAAGTGAAGTTCCTCAAGCATATCCTATACAAAAGGAGGAGGCCTTGATGACTAATAGAATTTCAAGCCTAGAGGAACAAGTGGCCCTCCTTTAAGATCAATTGAAAGCTAAAGAAAAAGCGATTTTAGCTTTCAATACTTATCAAGAAGCCTATCAAGAAAGTCAAGGGAATGAGAAATTAGAAGATGTTGGATTCATTGGCAATAAACAAGGCTTAAGATGGTTATGGAAACAACTTCCAAAATCAAGAGAGACCAAATTATAACAATTTTGGTAATCTAAATAAAGGACAGACCATGGTCAAAGGAATTTCAACCCAAGAATACAAGGAAATGGGGAGACAAATCAAGCAAGTAGAAATGATGATATTTCCATGGGTGATTATGTGAAGAGTTTGGTAAGGATATTTGGTATGCACTCAAATGCGTTGGAGGAACATCAAAAAATCATTAAGGCAATAGAAAATGCATTTGGTCAATATGTGCAAAATCAAGGTCAAGGAAATTCTTCTAAGAATGTGAATTCAAAACCCAAGGATTCCGAAAAATGCTTGGTGGTCAACCTAAGAAGTGGAAAAAAGTTGGTGGAAAACAAGAAAGAGGATGAAAAAAGTGAGCCAGTGATTGAGGAAGATGAGATTCCAAGAGAAATAGAAAAAGATGATTATTTTGAAGAACTGTCAGATGAAGAAGAAAATTCAGCACTTGAAAAGAGCAAAAAATAGATGGGGTGGGTCTATCTCGCCCCAGAGCCAGAGTAAATTTGATGCCACTTTCCACGGAAGAGTCATGTGGATTTGTTGAAGATTTGAAACCGGTTAATGTCACTTTACAAATAACGGATCATTCTAAATTGATTCATAAGGGAATTATTGAGAAGGTAAAATTGAATCAAATTGTTTTACCGGTGGATTTTACCATAGTGGACATGGAGGAAGATAAGGATGTACTCATTATTGATGGAAGACCATTTTTGGCAATCGGGGATGCGGTTTTGCATATCAAGAGTAAGGGAATCACATTCAAGGTTATAGGAAAAGAGTATGTCCATGGAATAGAGGTCATACAAAGGAGGCTTTATGATACCGTGATGGGATCAATCATTTGTGATAGTGAAGATGAAGAAAGCAAGTATTCATTCAAAGAATATGGGAAAAACAAAAAAAAGGAAATATTGACAAAAAATGTGAGAATGGAATGAAAGTCAAAGAAGTGTTGGTTTTACAAAGTAAGAAAAATTTGTTGATAAGTCCATGGAGAAACCAAAGATTGCTAAGGGAGTGAAGGAAATAGAAAGTCTTATTCCAAATTACAATGAAGTATGGTGTACAACTAATTCACCATGTTACAAGAAGAATATAGAGTTGGAAAATAGACTTGATAAAAAGCAAGAGACCTTGGAACAATTATTAAGAGAGATGACAAGTACTAAGGTGAAGCAAGTGAGGTTTGTGAAAGAAGAGGATTTAATGAGTGATTCTAGTGACACTTTCAAAGATTTGGAAGAATTGGATTCAAGAAGAAAGAAGGAGCGATATAGGAGAAAAAAAAAGAAAAGCTAGGTATAGGAGGAAGTTCAAAGAGATGAGGGCAAGTTGGTTGAAGAATGGTGAAGAAAGTGTATCCATTGCACATGACGTAAGGAGTTTGGAGTCCATAGCTCAAGAAAAGTCTAGCCGGATACTCTAAAGTCCAAAGCACTTCTTGGGAGGCAACCCAAGCATTTTTAGCACTTTTTAGTTCATTTTCTAGTTTTTAGATTTTCAAATTTTTAAATTGCTAATAAGTCATAAGTTTCAATGTGATTTTTGAATATAATGTTTTTGAACACATTCATGTGTTGTAGGTGTTAGTTTTGAATACAAAAAAGCTATGGCTTGTATCAAAAACTAATATCCACAGTTGACATTGAAGGAAAACTGAACAAGCCCGGGCTAAATCGAAAACCTCACTTTCATGCAATGCATTCCAGAATCGGAAGCTTTCGACCAAGCTCAGGCTCAGATTAGTTTACCCATGAACGGATCTAGGCTTATACTTATTTAATTTATTAATCGGGACACAAAAGATTTGATCTTTAATAAAAACGGAAGTTAAAGATTCTACCTTTTGTAGCGAAGTCCCTTGCTTAAAGAAAACCCAATTCTTTGTTGCGATTTCCACAAGAAATCCAATCGATTCTCCAAGAACACTTCGAATATTGCATGGGCAATAATCTATCGAAGCTTACTTGCTTAGCCCACAAGAACCCACTAAGAAATCCTTCTAATCGGATTCTAACAACCCCAAAATTCTGACCGAACAAAAACCCTCAAACTGCTCCAACCTCCTGCTCGAAAAACCCTGCTGTCCAGCCAGATCTACACCAGTACCCAGCCCCAAAACTTGCCAGGATCTAGACAAGAACAACCCGAGGATCACCCATCATCAGAAGGAGATCAACCCAGGTCATCCTCGAATGAACTGCGCAAGCTTGTGGCTGAAGAAACTGCTGCCGGGCTGCCTGAATAAAACCGCTGCAGTAGCAGCGAACCTGAAGAAACCGACAGTAGGAATTTCGTGAATATCCCAGCAGGAATCTGGTGGAAAATATTTAATCCGACTAAGAAGGCTCGATCTTTGGGTTGAATCCAATTCGAAGAGCAAGAAATCTGGGTTGTTTTTGAGAAAGAATTCTTGAAGAAAAATTCTCTCTCTAGAACCTTCTTGCTCAAGAAAAGGGCAAGACTTGTCTTGCAAGATTTCTTAGTTTTCTTTGGTCTCAAGTTATTCTATTTATAGTAGCTCGATTGGAGACCTAATGGGCTCTCGAGTTAGGCCTTAAAATTTGACTTTCGTTGACCGCTAAGTCTTCCCGACTAATCAACTCCAATCGACCCATTTAAATTAATTTATTTAATCCACTTTGTTAATTTAATTTAATCGAACCCTTTGAATTAATTAATTCAAAATCGAATTAATTTCTAAATTCACTTTGTCGATTAAATATTAATTAAACCCTTCGGATAAATTAATTTACCTTGTCGATTAGTCAAATGCATAATCGGTCGTACCACTATCGGACCAATTATGGAACTACCGCTCGAAAATGACTTTACATCGCGCCATTATATTTTATTCTATCTTCCCACATTAAAGATCTAGCGCTCGTTGGTTTATCAATTTACTGACAAATTAAATCACCGACTTCTTGGTTTCCGAGATTAGTACCACTCGTCCTTTTATTATACCGAACATAAAGTTCACCGGCCGGGTTTAGTATAATAACCTTACGAGCTCATCTCGGGAGCACCATTAACCCAGCGAACCGGTACGTGGATTCCTCCGACTAGCAACGGCACGTAAGAAGCTAAACACTGTATACCCAACTTACCGAGGTATTGGCCTCAATTAACCTCACTCTTTGGCAAATCAAAGCACACGATATCCAACCCTCACGCCCATCCCAATCTCGGGATTGAGAGACAGAATACTAGGAACGAATTGACTACGCCGATCAGTATAAGTCAATTCTATCCAAACTGGTCGTGCTCAATATGCCCCGGGTATATCTGTGTGATTTAAACTAGTTTAGATAAACCAATTTCCAAACCACACAATAACCTATACTGATAGTATGTTCAGACTATCTCAGTTACGAGCATACTTTTTATATATCAATACTTTAACCAATAACGGTATCTACTGTGTTTGTCGGCACCCCGTTATCTAGTTCTATGATATAAAGGAACAAATTTATACTGAAACAAAATGATATGTCATATGTGGATATTAGTTTTTGATACAAGCCATAGCTTTTCTGTATTCAAAACTAACAGACATATCATTTTGTTTCAGTATTAAATTGTTCTATTATATCATAGAACTAGATAACGGGGTGTGGAAAGACACAGTAGATCTCGTTATTGGTTAAAGTATTGATATATAAAAAGTATGCTTATAACTGAGATAGTTTGAACATACTATCGGTATAGGTTATCGTGTGATTTAGAAATTAGTTTGTATAGACTAATTAAATCACACGGATATGCCCGGGGCATATTGAGCACGACCAGTTTAGATAGAATTGACTTGTACTGATCGGCGTAGTCAATTCGGTCCTAGTATTCATTTTCTCAATCCTGAGATTGGGACGGGCGTGAGAGTTAGATATCGTATGCTTTGATTTTCCAAAGAGTGCGGTCAATTGAGGCCTATACCTCGGTAGGTTGGGTATGCGGTGTTTAGCTTCTTATGTGTCATTGCTAGTCGGAGGAATCAATGTACCAGTTTGTCGGGTTGATAGTGGTCCCGAGATGAGCTTGTAAGGTTTATTGTACTAAAACTGGCTAGTGGACTTTATGTCCGGTATAATAAGAATGTCGAGAGGTACTAATCTCGGATACCAATAAGTCGGTGAATTAATTTGTCAGTAAATTGATAAATCGACGAGCACTAGATCTTTGATATGGGGAGATAGAAGAAAATATAGTGGCTCAATGTAAAGTCATTTTTGAACGGTAGTTCCATAATTGGTCCGTTAGTAGTACGACTAATTACGTGTTTAACTAATCGATAAAGTGAATTAATTAATCTTAAAGGTTTAATTAATATTTAATTGACAAAGTGGATTAAGAAAATTAATTCTATATGAATTAATTAATCCTAAGGGTTTGATTAAATTAAATTAACGAAGTGGGTTAAAGAATTAATTCGAAAGGATCGATTGGAGTTGACTAGTCTGGGAAAGACTAAGGGGTCAACGAAAGTCAAATTAAAAGGCCCACTAGGTCTCCTTAGAAGCTCCCTATAAATATCCCTTGTTAGGCATTAATGAAGACATAAAGAAACTTGGAGGCCACTTTGCCTAGAGTGAGAAATTCTTCTTCTTCGAATTTTCTCCTCGAAATCAGCTAGGATAACTTTCTTTTTTGGAAAACAACTCAGCCCTTTAGTTCATATGTCTGATTTATTTTCGCTGCCTGTTGCCAGAATCCCCCAGTCGCTAGAATCCGCCAGTAGCCGCCGCTTGTAGCAAGCTCCGGTGATTGTCCGCCTCACGCTCTGATCTGATAGTCTTTGTGTCGATCTCGATTTCTGATCGGTGATCCGCACGGCTGATCGTCTAGATCGCGGTGGGTCATCGGTCTGTTACAGATTAGAGGTCCGGCGAGGGTGTTCCGGCGGGTTTTGCGGCAAGCTTGTTTTTGCGCAGAAGCCTCTGGGTTAATATGTTCTTCGGCAGATTGAGTTGTTTTCAAAGTGAGTTTCTTGAGATTTCTTCATTTTGTTTTGGGCTACTCCGTAGACACTAGCCCACTCTAGTTTGGAGTCGATTTGGAGTTATTCTTCGGATTTCTTGTGGATTTAGCTTGCCCGAAGTTTTGGATTTCTTTTTGCTAGGGACTTCGCTACAAAGGTATAATATTTGAACTTTTCTCTTCAATTAAAGATTGTATCTTTTGTGTCTCGATTAATAAATCAAATAAGTATAAGCCTAGATCCATTCAGGGGAAAATGAATTTGAGCCTGAGTTTTGTCAAAAGTTTCCGATTCTGGAATGCATTGCACGAAAGTGAGATTTTAGATTTAGCCCGGGCTTGTTCTTTTTTCTTTCAGTAGGAACATGATTTGATGCAATTGGATCGTGTAAAAGTTAAGTGGATGCAATTTTGCAAAGATCGAGTAAAAACAGCACAACAACACCTGTGTGCCGCTGGGTTGCCGCCAGTTGCAGGCGTATACTAGGCTACAGCACCAGTTTGCTGCCGTGATGCTCTGGGTGGTATCAACAGTGCCGTCTCGGCGCCGTCTGTTAGACTTAAGTGTTTCAATCTTATTTTAATAATAACAATACAAATATGTGAAACTATCAATTTCTTAAATTGTCTAAAATTACTTTTTGTAGAAAGTGCAAAATTTTCAGATTGATTCATTCATCTTCAAATGAGTATAAATTTCTTTTAACTCAGCCAAAAATAAGGATTTTGGATGTTTTGAAAATCCCTTTCAATTATCTAAAAAATGGTATGTAATAGTCAATGTGAAATTCAAATGGAATTTTGGTGAAAATAGACAAAAACAAAACTATGTCCATGCAATGACATAGTTAAGTAAATTAGATGTAACTTGAGATACAAACGTCCAAATCAACTGATTTTGACTTTTTTGGAAAGATAAGATAAAGATCTACAACATCTATTTGTGATACAAAAGTCAAAAGTAGCTGCACGAAGTTGAAAAAGTTGAATGAAGTTAAGACTATGTCAAATCATCTTTGGAGCCAAAATTCAAGTGTTTGAATTGGAGCCCAAATTTGCCTATAAATAGAGACCATTGTTGGAGTTGAATACATAAGCTATGCTTGTATTGTAATTTTTCCCAGTAATATATCGATTTATGTTTTGGTTATATCTCGTTGTGTATTAATTGTCCATTTATATTATGTAGTTACATGATAAGGTGTCTTGTGTGACACAGTAGATCTCATCATTGGTTAAAATACATAATATATAAATGAGGTTTGTAACCGTGAGAGCTTTGGACAAACTGTCGGTTTAGGTTATTATGTGATTCGGATAATTGGTTTGTCTAGACTAATTGAATCATATAGATATGCCCGGGGCATATTGAACTTGACCATTAAGAATAATTTGTCTTGTACTGATTTAATAGATAAATCATTCTTGGTATTCTATTTCTTAATCCCTAGACTCTAGCGGGCATGAGAATTAGACATAGTGTACTTTGATCTGCCAATGGGTGAGGTCAATTGTGGCCAATAGTCTCGGTAGGTTGGTGCACATGTTTAGTTACTTGGTGTGCTGCTGCTTGTCGAAAGGAAACCATGTACCGGTGCGTCCGGGGTGATGGTGCTCCCGAGATGAGCTCGTAAAGTTTATTATACTAAACCCGGCCGGTGGACTTATGTCCGGTATAGTAAAAAGGTCGAGTGGTACTAGTCTCAGAATTAAAGAGGTTAATTAATTAATTTATCAGTAAATTAATATATTAATGAGCACTATATCTTTGATGTGGGGAGATTATGAATATAATTTAATTAAGTTGTTCCAGAAGCAATTCTGGTGTAGGATGGTAGTGCCATAATTAATCCGCTGTGGTACGATTAATTATGTAGTAGGTTGTTGACAAAGGTAGATTTAATTAATTAAGTAATTAATTAATCCTTGTGTCAGTTGGTTGTGAATCATACTAGGAACTGGTTTGGGATAAGTGAATCCTTGTGTCAGTTGATTGTAAATCATACCAGGAACTGGTTTGGGATAAGTGAATCCCTGTATCAGTTGGATGTGTATCAGTCGAGGAACATGATTGAAGGAAAACAGAATCCCAGTAGGAAGGCCAATCCAAAACCAACTTGGGGTCTCTCTTTTAACTCTAACTATAGACGAGGGATTAGCTATTCAAGACACACAATTGAATAGATTCATAATTCAAGAATCTAGAGAGAGAAAATCCTAGAGAGAGAAAATTCTCTCTCTCGAAGTCGGATTTTTCAAAGCTATTTGTGGCTGGTTTTTCCTCTCTTTGGCCGAAATTCTTGGCTTGTTTTTACTAGCTGCGCGCAGCTTTCTCTCTCTCCGGGCGGTGCTTTTACATTACGTGCCAGGTGCAGCGGTGCTGGAATTTTCTAGCAGGTGAAATGTGGTGATTAGCTGATCAATTGGTTTCTAGATCGTTTCCCACACAACGTGAAATCAAAAACTTGAGGTATACAAGAGAATCACCTGAGTGCACGCTTGAAAGGTATTTTTCTAAGATTTCGCTTTTAATTAGAAATTTTGTTGCGTGATAAATTGAATGGGTGCAAACTCAGTTCCTGTGCAATGTTATTTCAAAAGGGTTGGAATAGCATTGTGCTAGCGTCTAGGCCTAGCCAGAGATCCCGATTCTGGAATTCATAGCATGAAAGTGAGTTTTTGGCTAGGCCTGGGCAGATAATATTTCAACCATGGGTGAAGACATTCAAGACACACAATCTATCAATCCATTCTTATTATTGTCAAAATTCTCTCAAGTTTTTAAGTGCTCATTTTTAAATTTTACTTCCAAGTTCTAGTTATTTTTCAAAGTTTTCTAGTTATTTTTCAAAGTGTCAATCTTATATTAGAACCTTGTCACTTGTAAGCCATAAACACTTCACACACAAAAAGGTTTTATTGTTCTTGAAAGCAAGAGGTTGCAAGTCAAGAAAAATTTAGAGGGTGAGTAGTGAAGAACCTCTTAGTAGAGTAACTACGTTATTCTTGGGAGATTTGTAATGGTTTGAATTCCACCTTAAGGAATTTTTGGTTTTTTTGAAAAATAAATAGGAAGGGCCTCAACTTTAGAAATTGGGGAGTGGATGTAGAGCTTGTAAAGGGGTTACAAGCTTGAACCACTTTAAAATATTGTCTCTTTCATTGCATTGTATTTTGCATTCATACTATCTCTTCTACATTTCTTGCACCATAAAACATCACCATTTGCTCAATTCAAGTATTACATCTTTAATCTTAAGATTTTATTTAAAACTTGTCCTTATTTCAAGTCTAGCTTTCTTCAGTTAAGTATTTACTTTATCTTAGACTTGTCCTTAATCAAGTCTAGACTTGTCCTTATCAAGTCAAGGACTTGGCCTTAATCAAGTCAATACTTGAGCTTTATTTTAAATTATTCAATTTCAAGAATTGTTCATTTCAAGTCAAAGACTTGTCCTTAATCAAGTCAATCCTTGAGCTTTATTTTAAATTATTCAATTTCAAGACATGTCCATTTCAAGTCACATATTTGACCTTTATTTTAATTTGATTATTATATATTGTGAACTAACACTTTATTATTTCCTTGTATACTTTTATATTGTTTACTTATATTATTATTCTTTTTTCACCTTATTTTAATTTAGACTTATCTGTTATTTGTTTCATACACATAGATAGTCGTTATTTATTTTAAAAAGAAATTATTTTAAGATTTGCTCATTTTTAAGTAAATTTTTTAACAACCTAATTCACCCCCCTCTTAGGTTGTGTTGTTAGTTTTCATTTGGTATCATAGCGGGACTCTTAAACTATTTTGGATTCACTTCCTAGAGTTAAAAGATCCATCTAATGGCAAATCTTGGAAGCCCTTTTTGTGAAGGAAATTCGACCACTAGGCCTCCTCTATTTAAAGGTGTCAATTTTGGTGAATGGAAGAAAAGAATGGAAACTTTTTTTAAAATGGATTATGATTTATGGTTAATTGTAGATGAAGGTCCATTTATCACTATGACTAGTGATAATTTAGGTGCATCTAGGCCTAAAACTAGAAATGAGTTAGATGAAATTGATAAGAAAAAATTAAGTTTAAATGCAAAGGCTCTTTATATCATGTATAATGCATTAGACTTGCAAGAATCATCTAGAGTTAAGGGTGCTAAAGATGCACATGAGATATGGGTAAAATTACAAGAATTTCATGAAGGGTCTATAAGCATAAAAGAAGAAAGGAAATCAATTTTAGTGTCACAATATGAGTCCTTTAAAATGACTAGTAATGAGTCTCTTGATGACAAGTCTATTAGGTTTAATAGTCTAATTAACGACTTGGAAGATTTAGGTAAAGTGTATCCGTAAAGTGAAATTAATAGAAAAATATTAAGTGGATTAAAGAAAGATTATGAAACTAAAGCAATAGCCATAGAAACATTTAAAGACCTTAACACTCTATCTTTGGATGCATTAATGTCTCCGTTAAAAGTTCATGATATGAAAAATAAGGGAGATGAGAATGTTAAAAATTCTAAACCAATTGCACTTAAGGCTAATAAAAATGAAAGTGAATTAGATGATGATAGTGATGATGAAATAGGAGAAGAAGAATTGAATTTGCTCACTAGGCACTTTAGGAAAATCTTCAAGAAAGGAAACTTTAGGAGAAAGTCTAAGGGTGAACCACCTAAGTGCTATGGTTGTCAACAACCGGGTCATTTTCTTGTAGATTGTCCAAAAAAAGGTAAAATACTTGTTGCCAAAAATTGGGATCAAACCAACTCCGATGATGAAGATTCCAATGGAGAAAAAGAAGCTCAAATTGCTTTTATGGGTCATCTTGAGGTAACAAATTCTACTCTTTTAAGTGATGATGAAAATGAAATTGAAGCATGTTCTCTACTTGATCTTGATGATAAAATGTTTTTAAAATATGTAGAAAGTCTTGCATCTCACTTAGAAAAGGCCATGTTTTAAATCAAAAGTAGATGCTCTAGAAAAGGAAAATATTTTGCATGTTGAAAATTTAAAAATTAAAGATAATGAAACTATTGAACTTAAGAATGAAAACAAAAATTTGATTGAAGAGAAATTATCTTTTAATGAAAAGGTGAAATTAGAACATAAAGAACTTAAGTGTAGAATTGAAGATTTAAGTAATAGTCTTGCAAAATTTACCCAAGGGAGAGATAATTTAGAAAAATTATTGGGTAAGCAAAAAGTTTGTGATGATAAACGTGGATAAGGATATTCAGCAAAGCACCAAATTTTCATGCTTGGAAATATAATGAAATATACGTTTCAAATATTTCTACTCCATCTTATGGATTTTATGCCTCACCTCATTTTTCATTTATGCAACAAAAGAATCCTCATTCATTTAGACCTTATAATTCATCTAGAATGCATGAAAGACCAAGAAATAATTATTATATGAAATATGCTAATTACAAAATCCCTAGTTCTTCTAACTTTCATTTAACTTGTAACTATTGTGGAGTTTTTGGCCATGTCTCTCCTAGATGTTTTTCTAGAATTGATGTAGAAAATGGCATAAAAGAATGGAGAATTAAAAATCCCCTAACCTACAAGGACCCAATTAAAATTGGGGACCAATGAGTTTATTTATCTTTTGTAGGAAATAAAAAGTTTGAAAGAAACGAAATGGTACTTGGATAGTGGATGCTCAAGGCACTTGACCGGAGATAAACATCTACTAGAGGGGAATCAAAACTTTTGTGAAGGGAAATGTGACTTTTGGTGATGATACAAAAGGCAAAATTATTGGTATAGGTAACATTTCTTCTAAACATAGTGATATAATCGAAAACGTGCTCTTGATTGATAATTTGAAATTCAATTTGATTAGCATAAGTCAAATTTGTGATAAAAATTTAGGAGTGAATTTTAGAAAAAATGCATGTTATATTTTTGATCATACTAATGATAATATTATTTGTACCGGTAGTTGAAATAAAAATATTTATTTGTTAAATATTGAAGATTTGATGGATCAAAGTGATCATTGCTTGAATGTATTAGTTGATAATACATGGTTGTGGCATAGAAGACTTGCTCATATTAGTATGGATTGTTTGAATGAACTTTCATCAAAAAACTTGGTAAAAGGGTTTCCTAAAACCAAATATGTGAAAGATAGAATATGTGATGCATGCCAATATGGAAAACATATTAAATCATCTTTTATAACTAAAAATTGTGTTTCAACTTCTAAACCTCTTGAACTTATTCACATGGACTTGTTTGGTCCTACCCAACAAATTAGTATGGGTGGTAAAGACATGCCTATATTTTAGTTGATAATTTTTAAAGATTTACTTGGGTGTTATTTCTTGCAAACAAAAGTGATGCTTTCAATGACTTTCAAAAATTAGGTAAGAAAGTTCACAATGAACTTAATTTGAAAATTGTAAAACTAAGGAGTGATAATGGTACAGAATTTTTAAATGAAAGTTTTAATGATTTTTGTGATGAATTTGGAATTATTCAAAATTATTCGGTAACTAAGTCACCTCAACAAAATGGCGTAGTTGAAAGAAAAAATAGGACACTTCAAGAAATGGCTAGAACCATGATTAGTGAAAATAATTTACCTAAATATTTTTGGGCGGAAGCCGTTAATACCGCTTGTTATGTGCTAAATAGAGCTTTAATTAGACCTATGAGTTAGTTTATGGTAGACCTCCCAATATTACATATTTTAAAGTGTTTGATTGTAAATGTTTTATTTTAAATGTTAAAGATAACTTGGGAAAATTTGATAAGAAATCGGATGAAGTAATTTTCTTAGGGTATTCATCTATTCGAAAAGCATATAGAGTTTTTAATAAAGGACACTAGTAGTTGAAGAAGCAATTCATGTGAAATTTGATGAGAATTTAGTGGGGATTAATGAAGTAAGAAAAGAAGAAGGAGAAGAAACTATTGTAATTGACAATGAGCCCACTAAAAAGGTAGAAATTTCTTGTGAAACTAGCAACGTGAATGAAAAGACAATTAGAGTTGAAAATAAAATGAGTGATCTTTCTAAGGATTATAAATTTGTAAAGAGTCATCCACAAGATTTAATAATTGATGATCTATCTAAAGGGGTTCAAACTAGATCTACGGTATTTGATAGTCATTTTTCTTTACTTTCTTCAATTGGACCCAAGCATGTTAAAGAAGCCTTAAATGATGAATTTTGGATAATTGCCATGCAAGAAGAATTAAATCAATTTGAAAGAAGTAAAGTATGGATTTTAGTTGAGAGACCAAATGATTATCCTACAATTGGAATGAAATGGGTTTTTAGAAATAAACTAAATGAAAAGGGTGAAGTGGTTAGAAATAAAGCTAGATTAGTTGCCCAAGGTTATAAACAAGAGGAAGGAATTGATTATGATGAAACATTTGCCCCGGTTGCTAGATTAGAATCTATTAGAATGTTAGTTGCTTTTGCTTGGTTTAAAGGTTTTAAATTATTTCAAATGGATGTTAAAAGTGAATTTTTAAATTGTTATTTGGAAGAAGAAGTTTATTTTGAACAACCACCCGGTCTTAAAAATGAAATATTTCCAAACCATGTGTATAAATTAATTAAAGCGTTGTATGGTTTAAAACAAGCTCCTAGAGCTTGGTATGAAAGACGTACCTCTTATCTAAGTGAAAATGGTTTTAAGAAATGTCAAGTTGACACTACTTTGATTACTAGAACTAATGATTATGGTGATTTGATTATTGTTAAAATTTATGTAGATGATATTATTTTTGGTTCTACCAGTACTTCATTATGTGATGAATTTGCTTCAATTATGAAAAAAATTTTTGAAATGAGCATGATGGGTGAACTTAATTTCTTTTTAGGACTTCAAATTAAACAAATGCATGAAGATACTTTTATTTGTCAAGAAAAATATACTAGAGAACTACTTAAGAGATTTGGTGTGGATGAATGTAAACCTATAGGTACCCTTATGTGCACATCTACTAAGTTAGGAAAAGATGAAAATGGACTAAATGTTGAAGAAAAAAGGTATAGAGGCATGATAGGTAGTCTTTAATACTTAACCGCTAGTAGACCCGATATCATTCATTCCGTGTGTTTATGTGCTAGATTTCAAGTTAATCCTAAAGAAAATCATTTTGTGACCTTGAAAAGAGTACTTAGATATTTAAAAGGAACTTTAGATTTTGGCCTTTGGTTTCCTAGAACAAATGACTTTGACTTAATTGGTTATACGGATCCAGATTATGGGGGATGTCAAGTAGAAAGAAGGAGTACTAGTGACACATGTCAACTACTTGGGAAATGTCTAGTATCTTGGTTTAGTAAGAAATAACCTTCTATTTCACTCTCAACCGCGGAAGCATAATACATGGCGGCGGGAAATTGTTGTGCTCAAATTATGTGGATGAAACACACTTTAATTGATTTTGGCCTCAATTTTGAAAATGTTCCCATTTTTTGTGATAATAATAGTGCTATAAATTTGACTAAAAATCCTATTCAACACTCTAGGACAAAGGATATAGATATTAAACATCATTTCATTAGAGAGCTTGTTCAAAATAGAGAAGTTCACTTGAATTATGTTAATACAAAAGATCAATTAGCCGATATTTTCACTAAAGCCTTACCTAAAGACCAATTTGAAATTTTGAGAAGCAAGTTGAATATTTTTTATTTTAATGCTTTGTAATGCAAGCTTATGTGAACTTATTTGTGCATGACCTTATTTGATTACTTGTGCATGCAAACATGTGTATGGGAAGTGATGAATTCCAAAGTCAAATTATTGACTTATGATCCTATTACACATGTGAAAAAATAATAATAAAATAAAATAAAACTTTGATTTTCCAATTTTTTTTTGTTTTCGTATCTAACTTTTTATTGATGACAAAAAGGGGGAGAAGGAAAACTAGTTTTAAAATTGTATTGTCAATGTAAGGGGAAGTTCACTTGTTACTAATAGTTTTTATTTTAAAATATCATATTTTTTTTACATCATTAAAAAGGGGGAGATTGTTAGACTTAAGTGTTTCAATCTTGTTTTAATAATAACAAAACAAATATGTGAAACTAACAATTTCTTAAATTGTCTAAAATTATTTTTTGTAGAAAGTGCAAAATTTTTAGATTGATACATTCATCTTCAAATGAGCATAAATTTCGTTTCACTTAGCCAAAAATTAATATTTTTGATGTTTTGAAAACCTCTTTCAATTATCTAAAACATGATGTCGAATATTCAATGTGAAATTCAAATGGAATTTTGGTGAAAATAGACAAAAATAAAACTATGTCACTACAATGCCATAGTTCAGTAAATTAGATAGAACTTGAGCTACAAAAGTCTAAATCAACTGATTTTGACGTCCTTGGAAAGCCAAGAGAAAGATCTACAATATTTATTTTTGACACAAACGTCAAAAGCAGTTACAAGAAGTCGAAAAAGTTGAAGGAAGTTCAGACTATGTCAAATCATCTTTAGAGCCAAAATTCAAGTGTTTGAATTGGAGCCCAAATTTGCCTATAAATAGAGACCATGGGTGAAGAAATTCAAGACACACAGGCTATCAAGCCATTCTTATTATTGTCAAAATTCTCTCAAGTTTTCAAGTGCTCATTTTCAAATTTTACTTTCAAGTTCTAGTTATTTTCAAAGTGTTCTAGTTATTTTTCAAAGTGTCAATCTTAGACTAGAACCTTGTCACTTGTAAGCCATAAACACTTCACACACAAAAAGGTTTTATTGTTCTTGAAAGCAAGAGGTTGCAAGTCAAGAACAATTTAGAGGGTGAGTAGTGAATAACCTCTTAGTAGATTTACTAAGTTGTTCTTAGGAGATTTGTAAAGGTTTGAATTCCACCTTAAGGAATTTTTTTTTTTTTTTGAAAAAGAAATAGGAAGGGCCTCAACTTTAGAAGTTGGGGAGTGGATGTAGAGCTTGTAAGGGGGTTACAAGCTTGAACCACTTTAAAAATCTTTTCTCTTTCATTGCACTGGTTTTGCATTCATACTCTCTCCTCTACATTTCTTGTATCATAAAACATCACCATTAGAGTTGCTCAATTCAAGTATTACATCTTTAATCTTAAGATTTTATTTAAGACTTGTCCTTATTTCAAGTCTAGCTTTCTTTAGTTAAGTATTTACTTTATCTTAGACTTGTCCTTAATCAAGTCTAGACTTGTCCTTATCAAGTCAAGGACTTGGCCTTAATCAAGTCAATACTTGAGCTTTATTTTAAATTAGTCAATTTCAAGACTTGTCCTTAATCAAGTCAATACTTGAGCTTTATTTTAAATTATTCAATTTCAAGACTTGTCCATTTCAAGTCACATACTTGACCTTTATTTTAATTTGATTATTATATATAGTGAACTAACAATTTCTTATTTTCTTGTATACTTTTATATTGTTGACTAATCTTATTATTCTTGTTTTCATTTTTTTTTAATTTAGACTTATTTGTTATTTGTTTTATACACATAGATAGTCATTGTTTATTTTAAAAAGAAATTATTTTAAGATTTGCTCATTTTTATGTAAATTTTTTAAACAACCTAATTCACCCTCCCTCTTAGGTTGTGTTGTTAGTTTTCACCATCACAATTCCTAGATCCCATGTTTTGTTTTTATGTTCTAAATGAGGTACTATAGAGTTTAAAACCTCCATTTTACTTACCTAAGACTTCCAAAAGTTTCATGAGCATAAAATGAGAATCATTTACCCTTCCAATGCATCCAATTCATGAATATGAGATTTGAAATTCTTCATTTTTAGTGATTTTACCTATAACATTGTTGTTTTTAAGTTCTCTATAGATTTTAGACATTATACAAAATCAAGAATCATTGGTAAGAGTATAGAGCTGCCGTGTACTTACATTTTCAAAAATGGATTTTTTAAACTATGAATAGTACTATGCTATGTATACTTGATATGATTGAATGAGCTTATAATGGATGAACATGTGTATTTTTCAATCTTATATGTTTTAAATGTTCTAATCTTTATATCTTGGAGTTTTCTTGTGATAGACCATGTACAACTTGTGCTTAAACGGATGAAAAATCATATATTCTTATGTGTAGATTAATCATATGGTTAATTGACATGTCTTGTGGTGTTTTAATGCTTATTACTGCTGCTTTAGTGAAATAGATTGGCTTATATTTACTGGCTCTGATGCCAGACAACATGCTGGCACCATGCCTTCATGACCCCCATGATGGCGACCGCCAGGCGCCAACACCTGTTGTACGCCAACCTCTGAGGTATACTGAAGCCATTTTTTTGTTTGAAATTCACTAATTCATTACAATTTTCAGGACATGGTTAATTCAAGGAGTAAGGAAGAGGAAGGATGAGCTATAGAGGGAAAGAGAAAGCTAATAGAGTGATGCACTATTGGTTTCCTCCATAGTTAATCCTTTATAACAAGAGTTTGAGAATCCTTATCAATATTGCTTTCTTACTATATTTTTTTTACACTTTGCAATTTAATTACTTTTATTTTCTTTGGTGTGTTTAATTTTATGTTTTTAGTTAAAGTGTGAATGATTTACATTGAGTATTTGGCTGACATTATATAGGCATGAGCTTAATTGTGATAAATTAATCTAAAGAAAAAGAAATTAGTACCCCATTACCCCACTTTTGTTTTGTTTTGATAAATTGAGGACAATGTATATTTTATGTGTGTGTGGGGTGGGGGGAGGGGGGAGATAAACACAGTTTTAAAAGTGCTTATGCTTGCTAATTGAGAAACTAGTAGTGAAGTTGAGTCCATTTTATGGTTAATTTTCAAAAATTTGCTCTATTTTGGATTTTGATAAAAATTTTCCAAAACAAAAGCTTCAAGCTAGTTTTGCGTATTTGCATTGCATGATTGGTGGAAATATGATGGAAATGGTTGAGTATTGATAGGTATGATGTGAGTTCTTAGTTGACATCTTGAGATGTAATCACGTTTCAACCCTTGATTTTATGTGAACTTATTTGAGACTTTATTGAGCATTTCTTATTTGCTTGCTCATTTTTCTTTGGTTGAGTGATTTATCTTGCATGAACGGTTGAATCTAGAACTTGACTTGAGCATACATATCAATACCTTTTATGTGTTTGTGATACATTAAAGTGACGAAGGCAATTAGTTAGCTTTTGTTTTTACCTTTTCTTTGCTTTACATTACCCGTAATCATCTTTTCCTCCTCAGGCATAACCAAGTTGAGGCCCATCTTTTTCTTTGTTTTATTTTTATCCCAATAAGCCAACTTGAGCATTTTTCTTTGTTAAAGCCTTGTTTTTGGACCCTTAAAGAGTTTTTATGTGATTGGATGTGGAAATGAAAAATAATTGATGGATTCTAAGTTGTTAGTTTTCAGTAGTTATCTTACAAAAAAAAAAAAAAAAAGTTTAATGTTTGAAGAAATAAGAATGGGAAACTAAATGACATCTAAGTCTTAAACCTCCATTAGTAGTTGAAGAATCCAAGTAGAAGTAGTTGATGAAACATTTAATCAATGCAAATCTGTTTACAAAACTCCAATTTCCAAGCCTTGCTTATCTTGCTTAATTAGGTCAATTGATGTTGATAGAGAATTCATATCATGCTTGTCTTGCTTAATTATGGAAGTTATATGAAATCATGAGTGCAAAGTAAGTGCATGTTTTTTTGTGTTTATCTTGGGGGGGGGGGGGGGGGGAGAGAAAAAAACAATCTTAGAGCTAATTGTTATGTTTTGGACTCACTTTTTATTTGTTTTCTCGACTAGTTTGCTTGAAGACAAGCAAAGTCTTAATTGTGGGGGGGTGACGTGACACCAAAATATACCTTTTTATAACCCAAATTCATGCATGTTTAGCTTACTTTTAGTTGGTTTTCAATGAATATGACATCTTTTATGAGCTTTCAATGCATTTATAGTTGGATTCACATGATTTTGTAGTAAAGAGGCACTTTGGAGATTTTGGATAAAACTAAAAGACTTTTGCTGGAACATGGAAGAAATCACGCAATAATGAAGCTTAAATAGAAAGTTTGGAAGCAGTGCAGATTGAAGAGGAATTTGAGTCTGGTGTCCACTTGGCGCTAGCGCCTGGTCGCTGCTAACACTGGCATACGCACGACACCAATGCCAGACCGCCGCCGACCTCGGCGTCACCACATCGCCACCGCCTGATCGTTGCCCGAAAAACCACTGCTGAAGTTCCAATTTTACCATTGGCGTGACTTTTCTTATGTAATACCAATTTTAGCCATCTAGACCTTTCTTAGTGGCCAAGACTTATTGTAAAGACATAGTAGATCACATACAACACACCTTAACTGTATTTTTCATAATTTAGATAGTTTAGAGAGTTTTGCTTAGGGAGAACGAAACACACACTTTCTCACAATTTCACACACACACACCTATGAATTCTCTTAGAACACTCATGTTGTAAGTAGATTATAGGGAAATCTACCCTTCTAAGTGATAGGGGGTAGTGGATTTCCATAGATGTGGGCAAAGACAATGGTTGTAGTGATGATTTTGTGTTTTAATATGGTGGAGATGCTAAGGATTGTTGAGTTATCTTACATTTTGGATGCTAAGGCCTCACATTTCTTATTCGTCAGACTATTCTGAGATATTCTTACTACTTCCATGTGGTTTCTGTTTCATTCTTTGGTTATTCGTGCTTATTCTTAAGTGGGTTTCATGCAAGGAATGAATAACTCCCATTTTTGGACATGTTTTTTATCTTGTCCTCGATCTTTATGTTGAATCTACTTTATTACTGAGATTCATTGTTGATTATCTATTTTGAAGAACATGTGGTGATAGATAGTGTTATCTTGTGATACAAGTTTTATTTTTTAGTCGAACAAGTGGTTTTAGATTGGATTGATTTTACTCGATCTTATTGCGGTAAAGTAGAGGATTGGTAATAGAAGGATTGATGACACTATTTCTATTATTGGCTAGTTCTAATCCTTATCGATTCGATGATGACGGTATTAATGGAATGTTCTTGAACAATTGCATGATAATTTACTTAGCAATAGCCCCTTGGATCTTAGTTTTGGTGTGATTTTTCGCCTTTTATCCATATTATCTTATTTTCTTTATTTTGTTATTTTACATGATTTTACAACACCACTATCTTATTTTTACTATCTTAGACTCTTAGTTATAAAAACTACTAGAAATTGTTGTAAGTAAGGACTCGGACCCAATTACCATTTCACTTGATACTCAAAATTTCATGGGAACGAAATCTTAAATACTACAGTTTTAGTTTTTTGTTTTGTTTTATTATAAATTTATTTTTGCGTGTTCGCCTAAAACTTTTTACAATGACAAGAGCACATCATTGACAATAACTTAACCACTACTTATCTTGTAGAACTCATGAATGAACAAGGGTTGAAATGCTTGTAGAGAGATCTCAATTGATGATACCTTAGCACTGTTTACTTTGTTCACTCAAGTCTTGGTATGGTATATGTGTGGTGAGTGAAAGATTATCTGCCCGAGCCTATCCAGAGACTCACTTTCGTGCTATGCATTCCAGAATCGGAATCTATGGCCAGGCCTAGACGCTTGCACAATTGCTATTCCAACCTTTTTGAAATAACATTGCCCAGGATCTGGGTTTGCACTTATTCGATTTACCACGCAACAAAATTTCTAATTAAAATCAGAACCTTAGAAAAATACCTTTGAAGCGTACACTCAGGTGATTCTCTTGTATGCCTCAAGACTTTGTTTGTATGCTGTGTGGGCAGTAATCTAACCGGCAATTTGATAAACTAATCACCACAATCCACCTGCCAGAAAATTCCAGCTCCGCTGCACCTGGCACGTACAATAAGCGCACCGCCCGGAGAGAGAAAGCTACACGTCGTTGCCAAAATTCAGAAGAAAATTTTGGCCCCAATAAGCTTTAAAAATCTGATTCTAAGAGAGAGAAAATTTCTCTATTTAGGATTTTCTCTCTCTAAGTTTTCTTGTCTTGAAAACTTATGAATTATATATTGTAGAATAGCTAATCCCTTGTCTACATATTGCGTTACAAGAGAGACCCCAAGTTGGTTTAGGATTGACTGCCTAATGGGTTTAGGTAATTAGTTTCCACATCCAATTAGGTAACCAATCTGATAGGATAAACCAAATCCTACTAGATTTCTTAATCTCTAGGATTTCCTAATTCTAATTGAAACTTAAGATTTAATTAATTAATTAAATAATTCTACTTTGTTAATTACTCAATTAACCCTTATAAATAATTAATCAATTAATTAATTCTACCTTTTCAATTAACCCATTACAAAATTAATCCTACCACTAACAGATTAATTTTGGCACTACTACCTTACACCAAAATTGCTTACGGAACAAGTTAATTAATTTATATTCATAATCTCCACACATCAAATATATAGTGCTCGTTAATTTATTAATTTACTGATAGATTAATTTAATTAACTTCTTTAATTTCGAGACTAGTACCACTCGACCTTTTTACTATACCGGACATAGGTCCACCAGCTGGGTTTAGTATAATAAACATAACGAGCTCATCTCCATCACCCCGGACGCACCGGTACATGGTTTCCTTTCGACAAGCAACAACATACCAAGCAACAAAACACGCGCACCCAACCTAGCGAGACTATTGGCCAGAATTGACCTCACCCTTTGGCATATCAAAGTACACTATGTCTAATTCTCATGCCCGCTCGAGTCTAGGGATTAAGAGATAGAATACCAAGAACGATTTGTCTATTAAACCAGTACAAGACAAATAATTCCTAATGGTCAAGTTCAATATGCCCCACGCATATCTATATGATTCAATTAGTTTAGACAAACCAATTATCCGAATCACATAATAACCTAAACCGACAGTTTGTCCAAAGCTGTCTCGGTTACGAAACTCATTTATATATTATGTCTTTCAACCAATGATGAGATTTACTGTGTCATACAAGCCACCTCATCATTTACTTACATAATATAAATGGACAAATCATGCACAACAAAAGATAACCAAAACATAAATCGATATATTAACTGGGAAAATGTACAATACAAGTATAGGTTATGTATTCAACTCCAACAATCTCCCACTAATAGTTAAGCTGTGCTTTAAGTATACATCTACATACAACTCCTATACACTTTGCTACTATATATCTAAAAAAAAATGCCATGGCTCTCCTAAGTATCTGATCTCCATCCCCTCCACGTGAGCCTTACAGACTTTTGAAGTCAATGTCTTCTTGAACAGATCTGCAAGGTTATCCTCTGATACTATCTTAGCAACGACCACGTCTTTCCTTTTTACGATGTCTCGTATCAGGTGGTACTTGCGGTGAATATGTTTACTCGCCTTGTGGGCTCGTGGTTCATTCGAGTTTGCTACTGCGCCGTTGTTAACACAATATACCTGATAGACTTCTGCAAACTAGGAATCACATCTAAGTCCATTAGGAAGCTCTTTATCCATACTACTTCTTTCGCTGCCTCTAATACGATAATGTATTCAGCCTCCATGGTAGAGTCTGCCACGCATTTCTGCTTTACACTTCGCCAAACTATGGCTCCACCTCCTAGAGTAAACACATACCCTGAGGTAGACTTGCTATTGTCCCTGTCGCCTAGGAAATCTGAATCTGTATAACCTCAGGGTACCAGCTCAAGCGCCTGATAGACTAACACTTGGTCTCTTGTTCTGCGTAAATACTTGAGAATGCATTTTACTGCCTCCAAATGAGCTTTCCTGTGGTTATTCTGATATCTGCTTACCATGCCAACGGCATAACAGATATCAGGCATCGTACAGAACATGGCATACATGAGACTTCCTACTGCCGAAGCATAAGGAACTGTCTTCATGGCTTCTATCTCCTCAACAGTCTTGGGAGACTGTTCCTTAGATAGATGCACTTCGTGTCTGAAAGGTAGAAAACCTTTCTTGGAGTTCTGCATGTTAAAACGGGCCAGAATCATATCTATGTATGAAGATTGGAAGAGCGTTAATGAACGTTTCCTACGATCTCGAATTATCTTGATCCCAAGGATTTGTCCCGCTTCCCCTAAGTCCTCCATATCAAACTGCTTGGACAACCATGCCTTTACGTCTGATAACACTTTCTTGTTTTTGCCAATCAATAGAATGTTATCTTCGTAAAGCACAAGAAACACCACTGAGTTTCCATCACGTCTACGGTACACACATTGCTCATCCGGACACTGAGTAAATCCGTAGGACTGGATTACCTTATCAAGCTGGATGTTCCAAGATCTGGATGCCTGCTTAAGTCCGTAAATGGACCTCTTAAGCCTGCAAACCATATGTTCTTTGTCTTTTTCAATGAATCATTCTGGTTGCTGCATGAAGATGATTTCCTCAAGACTTCCATTCAGGAAAGCTGTCTTGACATCCATATGCCATATCTCATAATCTAAATGAGCAGCTATGGCCAAGAGAATCCGGATCGACTTAAGCATAGCTACCGGGGAGAAGGTTTCCTCATTATTGATTCCCTCTTTCTGAGTATACCCCTTCGCCACCACCCTAGCTTTAAAGGTTTCCACCATCCCATCAGGTTCTCTCTTACGTTTGTAGACCCACTTGCATCCAATAGGCTTAAACCCATCAGGCAGGTCCACAAGCTCCTAGACTTGATTGTGGTCAATTGACCCCATCTCGGATATCATTGCCTTATGCCAAGATTCTGCATCTTTATCTCCGAGAGCCTTATTATAGTTAACTAGGTCAGGCTCAGGCGCGCCTGAGACTAGGTCTGAGGCCTCTCCCACGCCAATGAACCTGTCGGGCTGTCTCAAAACCCTCCCACTATGACGAGGCACCACCTGTGTAGGCGCATCATCAGTGATCTCTTGTGTGTGGTGTATCTACTTGTACCGGTGTATCAGGATTAGTAGTTTGTCACCCAAGCTCTTCTAGTACTATCTTACTCTTGGGCTTGTGATCTACGATATAGTCCTCTTCCAAAAATCTAGTGTTGGTACTAACCACCACCTTCTGATCTTTAGGACTATAAAACAGGATATCCTACAAACAACATTAATTCAGTTCTTGCATCTAACTTAGCCGTATCTGCATTAAGCACATGTGCTGGGCAACCCCAAATTCTTAGATGTCTTAGACTGGGCTTGTGCCCACTCCATAACTCTTCTGGGGTTGAAAGCACGATTTTAGATGGTACAAGATTAAGAATATACATCTTTGTTTCTAAGGCATATCCCCAGAATGAACTTGGCAAATCACTATAGCTTATCATCGACCTAACCATTTCCATGAAAGTCCAATTCCTCCTTTCTGCAGACAACTGAGACTGAATTCTGACCTCAATGAGGTATTCTCAAAATTCATGGGACAGGTACTCCCCACCACGATCTGAACACAGTGTCTTGATACTCTTACCGTGATGCTTCTCCACATCCACCCGAAACAATTTAAACATGCCAAAGCACTCGGACTTGTGACGCTTTAGGCAAATATACCCATACCTTGAGTAGTCATCCATGACCGTCATGAAATACTCGAACCCACCTCGTGCCTGGACCTTCATTGGTCCACACAAGTCAGAATGAATCAACTCTAATATTGGTCTATAACCTTTTACTTTAAAAGGTTATCTTAATACTCGAACAAATAATCTTTCACCATCACCCCGGACGCACCGGTACATGGTTTCCTTTCGACAAGCAGCAGCACACCAAGCAACTAAACATGCGCACCCAACCTACCGAGACTGTTGGCCAGAATTGACCTCACCCTTTGGCAAATCAAAGTACACTATGTCTAATCTTCATGCACGCTCGAGTCTATGGATTAAGAGATAGAATACCGAGAACGATATGTCTATTAAATTAGTACAAGACAAATCATTCCTAATTGTCAAGTTCAATACGCCCCGGGCATATCTATATGATTCAATTAGTTTAGACAAACCAATTATCTGAATTACATAATAACCTAAACCGACAGTTTATCCAAAGCTGTCTCAATTATGAACCTCATTTACATATGTCTTTCAACCAATGATGAGATCTACTGTGTCACACAAGACACCTCATCATCTACTTACATAATATAATGCACAAATCATGCACAACAAAATATAACCAAAACATAAATTGATATATTAACTGGGAAAATTTACAATACAAGCATAGCTTATGTATTCAACTCCAATAATTTCCCACTAATACTTAAGCTGTGCTTTAAGTATACATCTACATACAACTCCTATACACTCTGCTGCTATATATCTTGAAAAACTGTCATTGCTCTCTTAAGTATCTGATCCTCATGCCCTCCACGTGAGCCTTAAAGAATTTTGAAGTCAATGTTTTTGTGAACGGATCTGCAAGGTTATCCTCTGATGCTACCTTATCCATGACCACGTCTTCCCTCTTTACGATGTCTCGTATCAGGTGGTACTTGCGCTGTATTTGTTTACTCGCCTTTTGTGCTCTTGGTTCCTTCGAGTTAACTACTGCACCGTTGTTATCACAATATACCGTGATGGACTTCTGAAAACCATAAATCACATCTAAGTCCAATAGGAAGTTCTTGAGCCATACTGCTTCTTTCGCTGCCTCTGATGCGGCAACGTATTCAGCCTCCAAAGTAGAGTCCGCTACGCATTTCTGCTTGACACTCCGCCAAACTATGGCTCCACTTCCTAGAGTAAACACATACCCTGAGATAGACCTGCTCTTATCCCTGTCGCCTTGGAAATCTAAATCTGTGTAACCTCAGGGTACCAGCTCAGGCATCTGATAGACCAGAACTTGGTCTCTTGTCCTGCGCAAATACTTGAGAATGCATTTTACTGCTTCCCAGTGAGCTTTCCCAGGGTTACTCTGATATCTGCTTACCATGCCAACGGCATAACAGATATCAGGCCTCGTACACAACTTGGCATACATGAAACTTCCTACTGCCAAAACAGAAGGAACTGTCTTCATGGCTTCTATCTCTTAGAAAGGCTTGGGAGAATGTTCCTTAGATAGATGCACTCCGTGTCTGAAAGGTAAGAAACCTTTCTTGGAGTTTTGTATGTTAAAACAGGCCAGAATCATATCTATGTACAAAGCTTGGGAGAGCGTTAACGAACATTTCCTATGACCTCGAATTATCTTGATCCAAAGGATATGTCCCGCTTCCCCTAAGTCCTTCATATCAAACTGCTTGGACAGCCATGCCTTTACGACTGATAACATTTTCTTGTTGTTGCCAATCAATAGAATGTCATCTACATAAAGAACAAGAAACACTGAGTTTCTATCACGTTTGCGGAACACACATTGTGCATCCAGACACTGAGTAAATCCGTAGGACTGGATTACTTTATCAAATCAGATGTTCCAAGATCTGGATGCCTGCTTAAGTCCGTAAAAGGACTTCCTAAACCTACAAACCTTTTGCTCTCGGCCTTTTTCAACGAATCATTCTGGTTGCTGCATGAAGATGATTTCCTCAAGACTTCTGTTCAGGAAAGCTGTCTTGACATCCATTTGCCATATCTCATAATCTAAATGAGCAGCTATGGCCAAGAGAATCCGGATCGACTTAAGCATGGCTACCGGGGAGAAGGTTTTCTCATAATCGATTCCCTCTTTCTGAGTATACCCCTTTGGCACCAGCCTAGCTTTAAAGGTTTCCACCTTCTGGTTAGGTCCTCTCTTACGTTTGTAGACCTACTTGTTGGGAATTGTTTAGGTGTTTAATCTAATTAAACAGCGGAATCTTAAACACTAAGGATCGGGTCTTACCTTTGAAGCGTAATCGGTTGCGCACGTCGCCTGGCTCCTCTGAGAAGATGGCATTTTGTTGTCTCCAAAATCCTTCCTTGAAGGATCCTCTACTCTCAAGCACGAAAGCCTTCGCAGGTTGGTGCTAGCCAATCTTGCCTACCCGGAGAATTTGGGAAATCCTGTGTATTTTGTCTGATGAGAATTATTCCAAAAATCCTCTCCTACAATTATATCCCTAGGATATTTGTAGAGAATTAATTTCCAAAATCAGTATTGTAATTATCCAATTATAACTTAACTGATTTTAGTAATATTCCAAATCAGTATTATTACCAAATATTATTTAACTGATTCCAAGTCAGTATTTAAATAATATTTACTAATTCCAAATCAGCCTTAAATAATACTTTAATGATTTGGGTTATACACCAAGCCCGTGAATCAACCCATGACCCATGGATCAGGCTAATGGGTCAAGAACTTCAATTGCAATTAAGTCCCTTGATTTATCAGCCCATCCCAATTGTACTCAGGTAATTAATTAACTATTAATTAATACCATAGAACTTTCTAATAATATTTAATTAAATCATTTAATTAAATCTTATTTATTTAAGTATAACAATTATACTTATTGTAGGCAAGAATTCTTATTCTGCATCATTGAACTTTCTTATGTGCGATCCTGTAGGCCCATTCCAAATTGGCAACGGATAACTCAATCTCATTGATTAATCCATAAGTCATTAGTGGTCTCTAGCAAGACATAATTACTACCCAATTCAGAATGGAGGGTCGAATGGAGATTCAACACAACCTTTCTGAGCAAACTGCGTACGATCCTCTACATCGATATCCAGTTTAGCATAAGGCATGGAACCATCATCCTTATGTAGCTAAACATTTACTTGATCTCTTATTGACATTGAATCCATCAAGCAAATTATATCCTTATCATTCCTTGGGCATGGCCATGCACTTTTCAGTTCACTATCAAGTGGCCAAGATATCATCTCTCACTTAAGAGAGATTTGTAGTCCCATCACTTCACCTACATACCTTACTATGTCTCATAGTGTACCCAATCATACCCGTACTTGGCAACCTGTTAAGGCCCCGTTAGGCGTATGTCAAAGCACACATCAATTCACCTAAGACCATATAGTGATTTCTGGTCTAAGGATCCTAGTACCAGTACTACTCAAAAGAATCACTCATGATCTAATTAGTCCATGGAGTGTTTCTTTTGGCGGATCAATTTCATGAATTTAAATATGCACAAGGATATTACTATCATGAAATTAACTCATTTGATAAACAATCAATCAAGCGACAAATGTCTTATTTACATAAATACCCTCAAAGTATATTTACATAAATAGCCCTCATTAGGGCACATTCACCAACAATCTCCCACTTGCCCGATGAAGGGCTATATCCTAAACTGTTTAAGACCAAGCTCTATTACATGTCTATCAAACTTTGACTGTGGTAGAGTTTTTGTGAGAGGATCTGCTATATTGTCGTCTGACCCTATTTTGCACACTTTCACATCTCATCGATCAATGATCTCTCGCATCTAACTTAGCCGTATCTGCCTTAAGCACATGTGCTGGGCAACCCCAAATTCTGAGATGTCTTAGACTGGTCTTGCGCCCATTCCACAACTCTACTGGGGTTGTAGGCACGGTTTTAGACTGTATAAGATTAAGAATTTACATCATTGTTTCTAAGACATATCCCTAGAACGAACTTAGCAAATCACTATAGCTCATCATCGATCTAACCGTTTCCATGAGAGTCCGATTCCTCATTTCTGCTACACCGTTCTGCCGTGGCATGCCAAGTGCATACAACAGAGACTAAATTCTGACCTCACTGAGGTATTGTCAAAATTTATAGGACAGGTACTCCCCACCATGATCCGAATGCAGTGTCTTGATACTCTTACCATGATGCTTCTCCACATCCGCCTGAAACTCTTTGAACTTGCCAAAACACTCGGACTTGTGACGCATTAGTTAAATGTACCCGTTATATTGAGTAGTCATCCGTGAACATCACGAAATACTCGAACCCACCTCATGCCTAGACTGTCATTGGTCCACACAAGTTAGAATCAATCAACTCTAATACTTCCTTAGCTCTATAACGTTTTGCTTTAAAAGGTCTCTTGGTCATCTTACCATCCAAGCAAGATTCGCAGGTTGAATAACTGTCAATTTCTAACGAACCTAAAGGTACATCATTGACCAACCTCTAAATCCTACTATGGTTTATATGACCTAGCCTGAGATGCCAAAGATAGGTTTGATTCATTTCAGAAGGTTTCTTCCTCTTATTAATGTTAGATAAAGAGCTATTTGTTTCTATGTTTTGCACAACAGGGGAGTTAGAGTTAACCACAAACAAATTGTCAGCCAATGAACCAGAACAAGTAAGTTTTCCATTTCTTCTAATAAATACAGACTCATCAGAAAAAATAAATTGATAACCGTTCTTTAAGAGTTTAGAAACCGAAATAAGGTTCTTTCTAAAACTAGGTACATAAAGACAATTAACTAACTCTAAACTAGAACTTTCAAAATTTAAAGTAAGAGCTCCCACTGCTTCTACTGTCACTCTTGTAGTGTCACCCATGTAGATGTCCAGCTCGCCCTCTCTAAGCTTCCGGGTCACTTGGAACCCCTCCAAAGAATTAAAAACATGATCAGTGAGCCTGAATCCACACACCAAATAGCCTGCTGCTGCCACGCGCTGGCACAGCTCCCTGCTGCACCGTGCGACATCGATGTTGCTGTTGGCGGTTGCCGGCTGTGGCTCCTGCCGACGAGTTATCGCCGACGCCACCCCCTGCCGCCAATCCCTTATTCGCTTCTTCCCACGCTATTTGGTCTTCTTGCAATTCATTCTGGGTTTTCCTGGGTTTTTACGAATTAACGATAACCCAAAACCCACGAATTCAAGTTGCCCACCACAACACCTTCGATTACGAAAATTAATTCTCCAACTACAAGGAATTCTTGGAAAATTAAATAATCGAAATTACATAGAAAAAATCCTACTACAGATTTGATATAATCCTACACGACTTTCAGCACGTGGCTATACTATTACAAACATTCATAATAAAATCAAATTCGGACATGTCCCAGAGTTTAATTAAAACCCATACAAACGTAACCATAATAGTCGGGATTTCTTAACCACCTACAAATAAAACCAGGTAATAAATCAAACAAGCACAAAACCCAAAATCAGGCTCTGATACCAATTGAAAGATTATCTGCCCGGGCCTAGCCAGAAACTCAATTTTGTGCTATGCATTCCAGAATCGGAATCTCTGGCCAGGCCTAGACGCTAGCACAATTGCTATTCCAACCCTTTTGAAATAATATTGCGCAGGATATGGGTTTGCACTTATTCGATTTATCACGCATCAAAAATTTCTAATTAAAAGCGGAATATTAGAAAAAATACCTGTGAAGCGTACACTCAGGTGATTCTCTTGTATGCCTCAAGAATTTGCTTGTATGCTGTGTGGGCAGCAATCTAACCAGCAACTTGACCAGCTAATCACCACAATCCACCTGCCAGAAAATTCCAGCACCGATGCACCTGGCACGTACTATAAATGCACCGCCCAGAGAAAGAGAAAGCCTATACTAGCCGCCAAAATTTGAAAAAATCTCAGCAGCTTAAAAGCTTGGAAAATTCAGACTTTAAGAGAGAGAATTTTTCTCTCTCTAGAATTTTCTCTCTCTAAGTTTTCTTGTCTTGAAAACTTGTGAATTGTATATTGTGGAATAGCTAATCCCTTGTCTATATATAGAGTTACAAGAGAGACCCCAAGTTGGTTTAGGATTGGTCTTCCTTATGGGTTTAGGTAATTAATTAGTTTCCAAATCCAATTAGGTAACCAATCTGATAGGATAAACCAAATCCTACTGGATTTCCTAATCTCTAGGATTTTCTAATTCTAATTGAAACTTAAGACTTAATTAATTAATTAAATAATTCTACTTTGTTAATTACTCAATTAACCCTTAGAAATTAATTAAATAATTCCACTCTGTTAATTACTCAATTAACCCTTAGGAATAATTAATCAATTAATTAATTATACCTATTCAATTAACCTATTACAAAATTAATAGTAACATAACAGATTAATTTTGGCACTACCATCCTACACCAGAATTGCTTCTGGAATAACTTAATTAATTTATATTCATAATCTCCCCACATCAAAGATATAGTACTCGTTAATATATTAATTTACTGATAAATTAATATAGTAACTTCTTTAATTCCGAGATTAGTACCACTCGACCTTTTTACTATACCGGACATAAGTTCACCGGCCAGGTTTAGTATAATAAACAATACGAGCTCATCTCGGGAGCACCATCAGCCCGGACGCACCGGTATATGGTTTCCTTTCGACAAGCAGCAACACACCAAGCAACTAAACACGCGCACCCAACCTCCCGAGACTATTGGCCACAATTGACCTCACCCATTGGCAGATCAAAGTATACTATGTCTAATCCTCATGCCCGCTCGAGTCTAGGGATTAAGAGATAGAATACAAAGAATGATTTGTCAAGTTGTTTTCTACATTTTTTTTAGTATTTAGAATTAAGTGCAAGAGTCTTTCTAGGTCAAAGAGCTTTTCTTGGTCAAAGAACTTTTTCTTGGTCAAAAAGAAGTATTAATGCTAGTCTTGACAAGAAGGTTCATAATTGCTATTTTAATCGTTTGGTAATTTTCAACCATGGTCCCTCTTGAAACTCTATAAATAGGGGCCTTGGTTAACTATTAGAATTCAAGATTTGATATTATAAACTTGAAGGAATTTTTCCTTTCTTGCTAGTTTCTTAGTGAGCTAGTTTTAGTCTTGCAAGTATGCTTGCAAAACTTATTTGGCTTATCAACTAAAACTCTTCCTTTTATTTGTAGCTCCTTCTACTCTTCTTTTCTAATTAATTTCTTAATCCAAAGGTGTAAGGTTTATCCTAGTGTGGTTGGGTTTGAAAATTAGAGGGGTTGGGAATAGTAATTTCAAAACTACAATTTTATGATTCAAAGGTGATAGGTTTCATCCTATTGTTGTTTGGGTTGTTTTTTGCTTGGAAGATTTCAAGACATCTTTAAATATAGTGTGATTCAAAGTTGTTGAGTTCATTAATACTCAATATTGTTGAATCCACTTGAGCTAGTTGTTTTGCTCAAAAGATCGATTGAGAAAGATTCTACAATTCATGTCAATTCGTACCTTGGATTCACATCACACGCCCATCCCAATATCGGGATTGAGAGGTTGAATACTAGGACCAAATTGACTATGCCAATCAGTACAAGTCAATTCTATCCAAACTGGTCGTGCTTAATATGCCCCGGGCATATCTGTGTGATTTTAATTAATCTAGATAAACTAATTTTCAAACCACACGATAACCTATACCGATAGTATGTTCAGACTATCTCAGTTACGAGCCTACTTTTTATATATCAATACTTTAACCAATAACGGTATCTACTGTGTCTTTCACACACCCCGTTATCTAGTTCTATGATATAATGGAATAATTTAATGTTGAAACAAAATGATATGTCATCTGTGGATATTAGTTTTTGATACAAGCCATATTTTTTTTGTATTCAAAACTAACACATTACACCCTTATAAAAGTCCTTTTGATCAATGTGTTGCATTAGCAATAGGCGGGTGGCGAGGTGATCTTGAGTCAACCATATGGTTGAAGATATTTCGTGCAATTGACTTGAGCATAGTTTAATATTTCAAAACCCATACACTTTGAGTGTTATAGAGTGAATCTTTGGAAGTTTGATGTGATGAGGTCAATTGATGTTGATAGAGAATTCATATCATGCTTGTCTTACGTAGTTATGAATGTCATATGAATCATGAGTGCAAAGTGAGTGTATATTTTTTCCTGTTTAGCTTGGAGGGGGAGAAAAAAACCATCTTAGAGCCAATTGTTATATTTTGGACTCACTTTCTATTTGTTTTCTTGACTATTTTGCTTGAGGACAAAACAAAGTCTTAAGTGTTGGGGAGGTGATGTGACTAAACAATATACCTTTTTATGAGCCAAATTCATGCATGTTTAGCTTACTTTTATTTGATTTCAATGAATATGACATCTTTTATGAGCTTTCAATGCATTTATAGTTGGATTTGCATGATTTTGTAGTAAGGAGGCACTTTGGAGATTTTGGAAAAAACCTTGAAGACTTTTGCTTGAAAAAAGGAAAAAAATCACGCAAGAATGAAGCTTAAATATAAGAGTTTCAAAACAACATGGATTGAAGAGGATTTTGAGTCTGGCGTCCACTTGGCGTTAGTGCCTGGTCACCGCCAACATTGGCATCCGCACGACGCCAATGCCTGACCGCCGTTGACCTCGGCGTCACCATGGCTCCACCGCCTGATCGTCACTCGGAAAACCACTGATGAAGTTCCAACTTTACCCTTGGCATGACTTTTCTCATGTAATACCAATTTTAGCCCTCTGGACCTTTCTTAGCGGCCAAAACTTCTTGTAAAGACATAGTAGATCACATACAACACACCTTAAGTGTGTTTTTCATAATTTAGATAATTTAGAGAGATTTTCTTAGTGAAGAAGAAACACACACTTGCTCACATTTTCACACACTCACACACATACACACCTATGAATTCTCTTAGAACATTCATTTTCTTAGTAGATTCAAGAGAAATCTACCCTTCTAAGTGATAGGCGGTAGTGGATTTCCATAAATATGGGGATGACAATGGTTGTAGTGATGATTTTGTGTTTTAATATGGTGGAAATGCTAAGGATTGCAGAGTTATCTTACATTTTGGATGCTAAGGCCTCACCTATCTAATTCGTCAAACTATTCAGAGATATTCTACTACCTTCATATGGTTTTTGTTCCATTGTTTGGTTATTCATGCTTATTGTTAAGTGGGTTTCATGCAAGAAATGAATACCTCTGGTTTTTGGATATGTTTTTTATCTTGTTATCGTCGATTTTTATGTTGAATCTATTTTATTGTGAAGATTCTTATTGATTATCTATTTTGAGGAACATGTGCTGATAGATAGTGTTATCTTGTGATACACGTTTCATTGTTCATCGAACAAGGTGGTCTTAGATTAGATTGATTTTACTCAACCTTATTGCTGTAAAGTAGAGGATTGATAATGGATAGGATTGACGACCCTATTTCTATTATTGGCTAGTTCTAGTCCTTATTGATTCGGTGACGATGGTATTAATAGAATGTTCTTAAACAATTGCATGATAATTTACTTAGCAATAGCCTCTTGGATCTTAGTTGTGGTGTATTTTTTGCCTTTTATCCATATTATCTTATTTTCTTTATTTTGTTATTTTGTATGATTTTACCAAACCACTATCTTATTTTTACTTTATTAGATTCTTAGTTATAAAAACTACTAGAAATTGTAGTAAGTAAGGACTCGAACCCAACAACCACTTCACTTAATACCACAACATTTATGGGAACGAAATCTTAAATACTATAGTTTTAGAGTTTTGTTTTGTTTTAATATAATTTTTTTTTACGTGTCCGCCTAAAACTTTTTACAGTGACAAGAACGCGATAATAGACCAGCACACGGTCTCTCATCCGGCGAAGATTCTTGAGAATATGCTTAACATCTTCCCAATGTGCTTTACCAGGATTACTCTGATATCTGCTAACGATGCCAACATCAAAGCATATATCTGTTAGTTTTGAATATAGAAAAGCTATGGCTTGTATCAAAAACTAATATCCACAGATGACATATCATTTTGTTTCAGTATTAAATTGTTCCATTATATCATAGAACTAGATAACGGGGTATGGAAAGACATAGTAGATACCATTATTGGTTAAAGTATTGATATATAAAAAGTATGCTCATAACTGAGATAGTCTAAACATACTATCGGTATAGGTTATCATGTGGTTTGGAAATTAGTTTATCTAGACTAATTAAAATCACACAGATATACCCAGGGTATATTGAGCACGACCAGATTGGATAGAATTGACTTGTATTGATCGGCATAGTCAATTCGGTCCTAGTATTCAGTCTCTCAATCCCGACATTGGGACGGGTGTGAGAGTTAGATATCGCGTGCTTTGATGTGCCAAAGAGTGCGGTTAATTGAGGCCTATATCTCGGTAGGTTTGGTATGTGGTGTTTAGCATTTTACGTGCCGTTGCTAGTCAGAAGAATCTACATATCAGTTCACCGGGTTGATGGTGCTCCTGAGATGAGCTCATAAGGTTTATTATACCACTTCTGGCCAGTGGACTTTATGTCCGGTATAATAAGAAGGTCGAGTGGTACTAATCTCGGATACCAAGAAGTTGGTGAATTAGTTTTTCAGTAAATTGATAAACCGACGAGTACTAGATCTTTGATATGGGGAGATAGAAGAAAATATAGTGTCGCGACGTACAGTCGTTTTTGAGCAGTAGTTCCATAGTTAGTCCGATAGTGGTACTACTAATTATGTATTTAACTAATCGACAAAGTGAATTAATTAAATCCTAAAGGTTTAATTAATATTTAATTGACAAAGTGGATTAAGAAATTAATTCTATTTGAATTAATTAAATTAAATTAACGAAGTGAGTTAAGAAATTAATTAGAATGGGTCGATTGGAGTTGATTAGTCTAGGAAAGACTAAGTAGTCAACGAAAGTCAAATTAAAAGGCACAACTCAAAAGCTCACTAGGTCTCCTTAAGAGCTCCCTATAAATAGAAAGTTTAAGGCCAAAGAAACATTAAGGAAGTCTTGCAAGACAATTCTTTCTTTATTGAGTGAGAAGGTTCTAGAGAGAGAATTACTTATTCTTCAAGAATTCTTTCCCAAAAACGAACTAGATTTCTCACTTGCTTAAAATTGGATTCAGCCCAAAGGATTAGAACTAAAAAGGTGATTCCTTTTCTTGATTTTATTTACCTTCGGACCGGATTGTGAGTTGGCCGCTGGCGAGGAGTTACCGATTCCGGCAAAGGTCTGATCTTGGTGTGTTAGATTCAGCTTCTATCCTTGTTGATCTCTTCCTTGGTGATCCACGGTGGAAGCTGTCTGGATCACGGCTGAAAGAGGCTTCTTCCGGTGATCGGAGTTGGTTATTGAGGCGGTCGGCGGCGAGCTCACGGTGGAAGGGACGGCAGTGTTCTAACCGGTTTTTGGGCAGTTTTGAATCCAATTTTAAGAGACTTTCTTGTGGGTTTTCATGGGCTTTGCTAGCACATCGTGTTAGACTATTGACCACGTAATATTCGGGATTTCTTGGAGTATTCTTTTGGATTTCGGTGGTGATCGCAAGTTAAAGATTCGATTTTCATATTTGCGTTGGACTTCGATACAAAGGTATAACCTTTAGACTTTCCACTTTTATTTAAAGGTTGAATCTTTGTATGTCGATTTACGTTTTAATAAATTAAATAAGTATAAGCCTAGATCCGTTCATGGGAAAATGAATTTGAGCCTGAGCTTCGTTGAAAGTATATGATTCTGGAATGCATTGCTCGAAAGTGAGATTTTTGATTTAGCCCGGGCTTGTTCTGTTTTGCTTCAAATTGGTATCAGAGCGAGTGTTTTGGCTTTATACTTTTTTAATTTAGTACACACGGCTTTATTTTGGCATTATTATTTTTGTCGGAATGTTTAAACAGGTGGTTATTAGTTTCCTGGCTATTATGGTAGATTTTATTTTTCATTCATAAACACCGGAACATGTCCGGGCTCGTGTTGTTTTTGAATGGAAATGTCTGTAATAGTAATAACCACGAGCTAGAAGCCGTGTAGGATTAGATAAATCTTGTAGTAGGATTTAATCTAATGTTGTCATCTTTAAATTCCTAGAAAAACACCATTGTATATAGGAATTTATGTACTATAACGAAGACGTTATGTTGGATAACTTATATTCGTGGGTTTTGGTTTCTCGTAATTTTGGGTGATTCCTAATTATGTTGTAAATCGAGAAAACCCAAGTGAATCTAGAGGAATCCAAATAGCGAGTGTGAGCGACATGATGGTACGTCACACCGAGGTGTCAATGAATCAACGATAGAGAAGGCCAAAATAGTCAGAAAATTTTATTTTTTTAATTTCTCATATTTATGTCTTTTCGCTAATTGTGTGTTTGCAATTTATTTGCATGAATGAAAACTAAAAAGTTTTAAAAAGTAAAGTGCAATTAACTAAGGTACATTATTCACATATTAAAACTCCGACGGTTTTATGGGTGCGAATATCCTTTGTTAAGATATTGTATATTAAAACGGAAAAATCCTTAAACTTAAAAATCTAAGTGGGAGCAGGTTGGTAAATATCCCCATGGCCTTCATTACGGGTTCATCGGTGATGTGGTTAAACTTGCGTGTTGGCTTACACCTTTCTCATTATTGGATGAGTTTTCAACCACAGATATCACCTGAATGAATTTCTAAAGGAATGACTATAGTGAGTTTAATTGGAGAAATTTGCGACACCCTCGCCATTCGAGGTGCATTAGTATCCTAAGTAACAACCTTAAAAGTCATGTAATGGCATACACTTAGTGTACCATTTTTAGTATCCCTCCCATCGAGGTGAAGCGATCTTTGTGTACGGCTAAAATTATCACTATTAATTTCATTAATCATAAGATCGTTGGTCAGATATTGAAATTAATAAACTTCGGTTCTTCTCGAATGAATGTGGTTTAGCGTAGACGTTCACCCGCTTGACATGCGTTAATCCCGGTGTGAGAGATATCAGTAAAAGATTATATTGTTTTTTTGATGATTTCAATATTTTCAAAAGAAAATAATACTGAAACTTGGCTGTTTATTTTTTAGTTGTTGATATATCGTTCAACCCACTAGCTGTCATATTGAATTAGAACAAACTTGTGGGTCCAAATTAAATTGACTGGAAATGTAACCTGGACATTGTCCTTACCATTGAGGGTTACAAATACGTGCTCACTGAAGAGTGCCTCCCTAAGCCCACCGATGATGCCACCCCTGAGTAGTGAGAGCCATACGAGGTGGAAGAAAGCTAATGAGATGACCCAGTGCTACATCTTGGCTTCTATGTCGGGTATACTGCAGCACTAGCATCAGTTGTTTACCTCATCCTACGATATGATGCTCCACCTCAGGGAGATGTTTAGACATCAGGGCAGGGCAACTAAGCAGTCGGCTGTGAGAAAACTCATGAGTGCTGAGATGGTTGAAGGCACCTCAGTGAGGGATCACATATTGGACATGATCAGTTGCATTAATGAGATTGAGGTATTGGGAGGTGATATTAATGTGAAGACCAAGGTAGATATCATCCTCAAGAGCTTGCCCCCCCCCCCCCAGTTTTGAGCAGTTTTGTTTGAACTACAATATGGGCAAGCTCTCATATTCACTTCCCGAGCTCAATACTGCATTGGTGTCTGTTGAGGGCCTCTTTGCAGAAAAGAAGCAACCCTTGGCTACTGTTGTCCCTCAGGTTCCTCTGTTGGGCTCAAAGCCAGGAAGCATAAGAGGAAGAGAGGCTAGAGAGCAGCAGCTGATCATGAACCCAATGCGGGCATTACCAAGTAGCATAAGCCGAAAGGCAAGTGCTTTAGATATGGCAAAGCCGGACATTGGAAGAAAGATTGCCCAAAGCCTCGAGGTATATGCAAATTTTCCCTAGTTACTGAGACATGTATAGCGTCGATTCCCACGGATACTTGGTGTGTGGATTCAGGAGCCACTGATCACGTTTGTAATTTTGCGCAGGGGTTCGAAGTGACCCGGCTGCTTAGAGAGGGAGAGTGTTAGTTTTGAATACAGAAAAGCTATGGGTTGTATCAAAACCTAAGGTCCACTAGATAACGGGGTGTGGAAAGATACAGTAGATACCGTTATTGGTTTAAATATTGATATATAAAAAGTATGCTCGTAACTGAGATAGTCTAAACATACTATTGGTATAGGTTATCATGTGGTTTGAAAATTAGTTTATCTAGACTACTTAAAATCACACGGATATGCCGGTGTATATTGAGCACGATTAGTTTGGATAGAATTGACTTGTATTGATTGGCACAGTCAATTCGGTCCTAGGATTCAGTCTTTCAATCCCGAGATTGGGACGGGCGTGAGAGTTTCATATCGTATGCTTTGATGTGCCAAAGAGTGCGATCAATTGAGGCCTATACCTTGGTAGGTTTGGTATGCGGTGTTTAGCTTCTTACGTGCAGTTGCTAGTCGGAGGAATCCATGTACCGGTTCGCCGGGTTGATGGTGTTCCCGAGATGAGCTCGCAGGCTTTATTATACTAAATCTTGCCAGTGGACTTTAGGTCCGGTATAATAAGTCGAGTAGTACTAATCTCTGATACCAAAAAATCGGTGAATTCGTTTGTCAATAAATTGATAAAGCGACGAGCACTAGATCTTTAATGTGGGGAGATAGAAGAAAATTTAGTGGCGAGATGCAAAGTCGTTTTTGAGCGGTAGTTCCATAGTTAGTCCGATAGTGGTACGAATAATTATGTATTTGACTAATCGATAGACTAAATTAATTAATCCTAAAGGTTTAATTAATATTTAATTGACTAAGTGGATTAAGAAATTAATTCTATATGAATTAATTAATCCTAAGGGTTCGATTAAATTAAATTAACGAAGTGGGCTAAGAAATTAATTCAAATGAGACGATTGGAGTTGATTAGTCTAGGAAAGTCTAAGCGGTCAATTATAGTCAAATTAAAAGGTACAACTCAAAAGCTCATTAGGTCTCCTTAAGAGCTCCCTATAAATAGAAAGCTTAAGGCCAAAGAAAACTAAGAAAATCTTGCAAGACATTTGTCTTGCTTCTTGAGTGAGAAAGTTCTAGAGTGAGTCACTCTTCTTTTTGGGTTTTCTTTCAAAAATGAATTTAGATTCTCACTTCTTGAATTAAAGCAAAGCTCGAAAATCAAATCTTTAGATTGATGTCCAGTTTATTGGAGTTCGCTGGGACTGTTTTCACGCCGCCGTGGATTGGGTTATTTCCAGCAGTTTTTGGGCTGGGTTTTTAGCGTGCTTGATCCAGGATTGTTCATGTCGATCTCTATTAGTGATCCGTGGATGATCTTATGCAGATCGTGGCCAAAGATCAAGTCTTTAAGGCTGTTTATTTTGGTTTTTTATTGCGGCGGGGATGGGTGAAATCCGCTGGGCAGCAGCTGTTTTTAGTGGGCTGATTTGATCGGATTTCGAGCAGCTTTTGCTTTATTTGAGGGATTTTCTTTGTGGGTTTTCATGGGTCTTGATAGCACACTTCGATAGATTATTGCCCATGCAATTTTTGAAGTTTCTTGGAGTTATCTTTCGGATTTCGGTGGTGATTGCAACATAAAGATTTGGTTTTCTTATTTGCGTTGGATATCGCATCAAAAGTATAACCTTTATGTTTTCCGCTTTTAATTAAAGGTTGATTCTTTGTGCTTTGTTTGTCGATTTGATAAATTAAATAAGTATAAGCCTAGATTCATTCAAGGGAAAATGAATTTGAGCCTGAGATTTGTCGAAAGTTTCCGATTCTGGAATGCATTGCACGAAAGTGAGATTTTTTATTTAGCCCAGACTTGTTCTGTTTTCCTTCAAATTGGTATCAGAGCAAGTTTTTTGCCTTTATACTTGTTTAATTTATTACACGGCTTTATTTTAGCATTATTATTTTTGTCGAAATGTTTAAACAGGTGGTTATTAGTTTCCCAGCTATTATGGTAGAAATTATTTTTCATTCATAAACCCCGGGACATGTCTGGGCTCGTATTGTTTTTCAATCAGAATGTATTGAAGGAAAACTGAACAAGCCCGGGCTAAATCGAAAACCTCACTTTCGTGCAATGCATTCCAGAATCGGAAGCTTTCGACTAAGCTCAGGCTCAAATTAGTTTACCCATGAACTGATCTTGACTTATACTTATTTAATTTATTAATCGGGACACAAAAAATTCAATCTTTAATTAAAGCGGAATATTTAAAGATTCTACCTTTTGTAGCGAAGTCCCTTGCCTAAAGAAAAATCCAATCTTTGTTAGCGAGTCCAATAGAAATCCAAAGAATTACTCCGATCCAACTCCGAAATAGTGTGGGCTATTATCTACGAAGTTACCCACGGAAAAATAAAGTAATCCTAAGGAAACCCACTTCGGAAAAATCAAATCTGCCCAATAATTAGAGCTGCCCAATAACTTCCTGCACAAGTCGCTCAAAAAACCAGTCACCGATCCTATGAACCAAAACCCAGATCCCGAAATTCAGATCATCTGATCGTGATCTGTACACGGGCTCAAAGTTAGGCAGCCGAACTGGCGAATCGGCGTAGCAGACAAACTAAAATTTCTGGCGCTGGGCGAAATGATCGACGGCCGCGTGAATAAACTGGCGACAGCAAGATTTCACGGCAGTAGCACCGGACTGGAGCAGTCGAACAGCCGCGCCGGACTTGAGGAAGACGAACAGTCATACCGGTCTTAAGGAAGATGAACCGCCGCTCGTCGAACTTGAAGAAGATGAACCGCCGCTCCTCGGACTGAAAGAAAACCCGGTGATCAATCAATAAAATCAATGGGCTGCTCCAATCAATCTATGGGCTTGAATTTTCCGAATATGAGAAAGCTATCCTAGTCGACTTCGAGAGAAAACTTGACAAGGAAGACAACGTTCTCTCTCTAGACTAGACTTTCTCACTCTAGGCTTTACTTGGCCTTGAAGTTTCCTTAATGTCTTTCTTGCCAAACAAGGATATTTATAAGGAGCTTCTAAGGAGACCTGATGGGCTCTCGAGTTAGGCCTTTAATTTGACTTTCGTTGACCACTAAGTCTTTCCCGACTAATCAACTCCAATCGACCCATTTGAATTAATTTCTTTAACCCACTTTGTTAATTTAATTTAATCGAACCCTTAGAATTAATTAATTCAACTATAATTAATTTCTTAATTCACTTTGTCGATTAAATATTAATTAAACCTTTAGGATTAATTAATTCACCTTGTCGATTAGTCAAATGCATAATTAGTCGTACCACTAACGGACTAATTATGGAACTACTGCTCGAAAATGACTTTACATCGTGCCATTATATTTTCTTCTATCTCCCCACATTAAAGATCTAGTGCTCATCGGTTTATCAATTTACTGACAAATTAATTCACCGACTTCTTGATATCCGAGATTAGTACCACTCGTCCTTTTATTATACCGGACATAAAATCCACCGGCTGGGTTTAGTATAATAGACCTTACGAGCTCATCTCAGGAGCACCATCAACCCTACGAACCGGTACGTGGATTCCTCTGTCTAGCAACAGAACGTAAGAAGCTAAACACCGCATACCCAACTTACCGAGGTATAGGCCTCAATTGACCGCACTCTTTGGCAAATCAAAGCATATGATATCCAACTCTCATGCCCATCCTAATCTCGGGATTGAGAGATCGAATACTAGGACTGAATTGGCTACGCCGATCAATATAAGTCAATTCTATCCAAACTGGTCGTGCTCAATACGCCCCAGGCATGTCCGTGTGATTTAAACTAGTTTAGATAAACTAATTTCCAAACCACATGATAACATATACCGATAGTGTGTTCAGACTATCTCGGTTACGAGCATACTTTTAATATATCAATACTTTAACCAATAACAATATCTACTGTGTCTTTCCACACCCCGTTATCTAGTTCAACGATATAATGGAACAAATTTATACCGAAATAAAATGATATATCAACTGTGGATATTAGTTTTTGATACAAGCCATAGCTTTTCTGTATTCAAAACTAACATGTATGTAATAGTAATAACCACGAGCTGGAAGCCGTGTAGGATTAGATAAATCTTGTAGTAGGATTTGATCTAATTATGTCGTCTTTAAATTCCTAGAAAAACACCTTTGTATATAGGAATTTATGTACTATGACGAAGATGTTATTTTGGGTAACTTATATTCACGGGTTTTGGTTTCTCGTAATTTTGGGTGATTCCTAATTACGTAGTAAACAGAGAAAACCCATGCGAATCGAGATCGATCCAAATAAACAATGGGAGAGACATGATGGGATGTGTCACCGAGGTGTCAAGGAATCAATGATAGAGAAGGCCATGATAGTCGGGAAATTTTGTTTCTTTAATTTCTCGTATTTATGTCTTTTCGTTGATTGTGTGTTTTCGATTTATTGGGATAAATGAAAACCAAACCGTTTTAAAACTTAAAGTGCAATTAACTAAGGTAAATTATTTGCATATTAAAATTCTAACGGTTTTATGGGTGTGAATATCCATAGTTAAGATATTGCATTTTAAAACTAAAAAAATCTTCAAACTTAAAAATCTACGTGGGAGCGGGTTGGTAAATATCCCCATGGCCTCCATTACAGGTTCATCTGTGATGTGGTTATTCTTGCGAGTTGGTATTATGGCCTTCCTCCATGCGGACAAGTCTTCAATCGCAGATATCACTAGAATGAATTTCCGAAGGGATGACTATTGTGAGTTTAATTGGAGAAAGTTGTGAAACCCTCTCTGCTGAGGGCGCACTAGTACCCTAAGTAACAAACTTAAAAGTCTCATAATGGCATACACTTAGTGTACCATTTATAGTATTCCTCTCGCGTGGTTACGCTATTTATGTATACGGATAAAAGCATTGACTATTAATTTCATTGATCATAAGATCGTTGGTCAGATAGTGAAATTAATGAACTTTGGTTCTTCTCGAACGAATATGGGTTAGTGTTGTTAGTTTTGAATACAGAAAAGCTATGACTTGTATCAAAAACTAATATCCACAGATGACATATCATTTTGTTTCAGTATAAATCTGTTCCTTTATATCATAGAACTAGATAACGGGGTGTCGACAAACACAGTAGATACCGTTATTGGTTAAAGTATTGATATATAAAAAGTATGCTCGTAACCGAGATAGTCTGAACATACTATCGGTATAGGTTATTGTGTGGTTTGGAAATTGGTTTATCTAGACTAGTTTAAATCACACAGATATGCCCGGGGCATATTGAGCACGACCAGTTTGGATAGAATTGACTTGTACTGATCGGCGTAGTCAATTCGGTCCTAGTATTCCGTCTCTCAATCCCGAGATTGGGACGGGCGTGAGGGTTGGGTGTCGTGTGCTTTGATTTGCCAAAGAGTGAGGTCAATTGAGGCCAATACCTCGGTAAGTTGGGTATGCGGTGTTTAGCTTCTTGCGTGCCGTTGCTAGTCGGAGGAATCCACGTACCGGTTCGCCGGGTTGATGGTGCTCCCGAGATGAGCTTGTAAGGTTATTATACTAAACCTGGCCAGTGAACTTTATGTTCGGTATAATAAAAGGTCGAGTGGTACTAATCTCGGAAACTAAGAAGTCGGTGAATTAATTTGTCAGTAAATTGATAAATCGACGAGCACTAGATCTTTAATGTGGGGAGATAGAAGAAATAATAATGGCGCGATGTAAAGTCGTTTTCGAGCGGTAGTTCCATAATTGGTCCGTTAGTGGTACGACCGATTATGCGTTTGACTAATCGACAAGGTAAATTAATTAATCCGAAGGGTTTAATTAATATTTGATCGACGAAGTGAATTTAGAAATTAATTCTATTTTGAATTAATTAATTCTAAGGGTTCGATTAAATTAAATTAACAAAGTGGATTAAATAAATTAATTTAAAAGGGTCGATTGGAGTTGATTAGTCGGGAAGACTTAGCGGTCAACGAAAGTCAAATTTTAAGACCTAACTCGAGAGCCCATTAGGTCTCCTTAGAAGCTCCTATAAATACAACATATTGGGCAGCAAGAAAACCCTAAAGAGATGAAACTTGGCAGCCAAGTTAGGCTAGAAAGAGAAAGTTTGGTCTAGAGAGAGAACGTGTCTTCCTCGTCAAGTTTTCTCTCGAAGTCGACCAAGATAACTTTCTTCTTCCAAAGGGAACTCAGCCCATGAATTAATTTAGCAGCCCAGTCCTTTTCTTCAACAAAAACAGTCACCGTTTTTTTTGCCCGAACAGTTTTTAAACTCAGCTGCTGATCGGAGTTTTAGAAGGAACAGCCCAGTGCTGATCGGTCTTCTTGTTCTTCCAGAAAAACCCAGCTGCTGGTCGGATTACTCCCTTAGATAGCTGCAGATCGGTTTTTTCTTTTGAGCTGCTGGAATCGGGGTTTTCCTGGTTGTGAAGTCCGGCTACTGCCGTGACTGTGAAGTCCGGTTGCTGCTGCGGACTGGTGCCCAGAACCAACCAAGCTCCACGTTCGATCTTCCTAGAGGAGTGATCCGTGGGTTTAGTTGTCTAGATCGGGACTGGTTTAAGGTAGCTTCCGGCAGGAATTATTGCAGCGGAAAACTGGCAGCTTAGTGGAGTGAAGTCCGGCGGAAAGGGCAGCTTCAATTTTTCAAAGAAAAAAAATCTGGGCAGCTTCAATTTGAGAAAGAAAATTCTGGGCAGCTTCAATTTTGTTAAAAAAAAATTCTGGGCAGTTTATTTTTGAGAAAAAAATTCTGGGCAGCCTCAATTTGAGTTTCTTGAGAAGCAAGTTTCTTGGGTTTTCAGTCGAATTGCCGTGGGTAGCTCCGTAGACGATAGCCCACACTATCTCGGAGCGTGTATTGGAGAATTCTTCGGATTTCTTGTGGATTTCGCGCTAAAGAATTGGGTTTTCTTTTAGGCGAGGGACTTCGCTACAAAAGGTAAAATCTTTAAGTTCCGCTTTAATTAAAGATTTAATTTTTTGTGTCCCGATTAATAAATTAAATAAGTATAAGCCTAGATCCGTTCATGGGTAAACTAATTTGAGCCTGAGCTTGGTCGAAAGCTTCCGATTCTGGAATGCATAGCACGAAAGTGAGGTTTTCGATTTAGCCCGGGCTTGTTCAGTTTTCCTTCAAGTGTAGACGTTCACTCGGGTGACCTGCGTTAATCCTGGTGTGAGAGATGTCGATGGAGATTATATTGTTTTTAAGGATATCAATATTTTCGAAAAAGTAATACTGAAACTTGATTGTTTAGTTTTTAGTCGTTGATATGTCGTTCAACCTGCTAGCTGTCATACTGAATCAGAACAAACTTATGGGTACTAACTACATTGACTGGTAACATAACCTGGACATTGTCCTTGCCGCTGAGGGTTACAAATACGTGCTCATTGAGGAGTGACCCCTAAGCCCAGCGATGATGCCACCCATGAGCAGCGAGAGCCATATATGAGGTGGCAGAAGGCTGATGAGATGACCCAGTGCTGCATCTTGGCTTTTATGTTGAGTGTACTGCAGGACCAACATCAGTTGTTTACCTCATCCTACGATATGATGCTCAACCTCGGGGAGATGTTTGGACATCAGGGCGCAGCTAAGCAGTCAGCTATGAGGAAACTTATGAATGCTAGGATGGTTGAAGGCACCTCAGTGAGAGATCACATGTTGGACATGATGAGCTGCATTAATGAGATCGAGGTATTGGGAGGTGATATTGATGGGGAGACCCAGGTTGATATCATTCTACAGAGCTTGCCCCATAGTTTTGAGTAGTTTCAGTTGAACTACAATATGGGCAAGCTCTCATATTCACTTCCCGAGCTCATGACTGCATTGGTGTCTACTGAGGTCCTCTTCGCAGAGAAAAAGCAAGCCTTGGCTACTGTTGGTTCCTCTGCTGGGCCTAAAGCCAGGAAGCATAAGAGGAAGAGAGGCCAAAAAGTAGGAGCTACTGATCATGGTCCCAAGGCGGGCATTGCCAAGAAGCATAAGCCAAAATGCAAGTGCTTCAGATGTGGCAAGGTGAGACATTGGAAGAAGGATTGCCAGAAGCCTCGAGGTATGTGCAAATTTTCCCTAGTTACTGAGATCTGTTTAGCAGCGATTCTCACAGATACTTGGTGTGTGGATTCAGGAGCCACTGATCACGTTTGTAATTCTTTGCAGGGGGTTCTAAGTGACCCAACTACATCGAGAGGGAGAGTTGCAGGTCTACTTTGGGGATACCACCAAAGTTTCTGTTGTTGCAGTGGGAGTTTTATGTCTTTACTTTTCAGACTCAGTTTTACATTTAAAAGATTTTTTATATTTATCCTGTTTTTGGAATAATTCACTTTCAGTTTCGAGACTTTTTTTGGATGGTTATAAGTGTGTTTTTTCTAATAATTCTATTTTTATTAGAAAGAACCAGAAGCTTATATATTCCAGTACATTAGTTGACAATCTATTTTTAATCAAGACATACTACCCAGTAATGCAAAACACAGAAACTAATAACTCATCACCGTATCATAGTGAGAGAAAAGAGTCTTCCCCTTTGAATCAAACTTATCTTTGGAACCTGAGACTCGGTCACATCAACCTTAGTAGGATTCAAAGGTCGGTCAATAGTGGGTCTTTGGACTTATTGGATATTGACAGCTATCCGATCTGTGAGTCCTGCTTGGAGGGTAAAATGACCAAGAGGCCTTTCAAGGCAAAGGTGTATAGGGCCAAACAGGTTTTAGATTTGATTTATTCTGACTTGTGTGGGCCTATGTCAGTTCAGGCTAGAGGTGGTTATGAGTATTTCATGACATTCACATATGATTAGAATCAATATGGATACATATACCTGATGCGCCACAACTCTGAATGCTTTGGCAAGTTCAAAGAATTTAAGGCTAAGGTGGAGAACCATCTGGGTAAGAGTTTCAAGGCCTTGCAATCTGATCGTGGTGGCGAATACATCTCTAGTGAATTTAGGTCCTATTTGTCAGAGGAGGGTATTCACTCCCAGTTGTCTACACCTGGCACACCCCAGCAGAACGGTGTAGCAGAGAGAATGAACATGACACTTATGGATATGGTTAGATCGATGATGAGTTATAGCGAATTGCCTATTTTGTTTTGGGGTTAAGCCTTAGAGTCAGCGTATTATCTCCTTAATCTTGTACCATCTAAGTCTGTGCCTTCGACCCCAGTAGAGCTGTGGACTGGGCGAAAGCCTAGTCTGAGACATCTCATAATTTGGGGTTGTCCAGCATATGTGCTTAAGGCAGATGCAGCCAAGCTAGATGCGAGATCTGAGATTATGCTTTTTGTAGGCTACCCCAAATGAACGAAATGTGGTATATTTTATAGTTCTCAGGATCAGAAGGTGGTGGTGAGCACCAATGCCAAGTTTTGAGGAGGACTACGTTTTAGATCACACAGTAAAGAGCAATGTAGTATTGAAAGAGCTTAGGGGTCAGTCCAGTATTCCATATGCAAAAGTATAGGACGACACACCATAAGAGATTGCACACACTATCCCAGATGATGCTCTTACACAGGTTATGCCTCGTTGTAGTGGGAGAGTTGTCAGACAGCCCGAGAGGTACATGGGTTTGGGTGAGTCTTCGGACTTTATCCCTGGCGCTCATGAACCAGACCCAGATAGCTGTTAGTTTTGAATACTGAAAAGCTATGGCTTGTATCAAAAACTAATATCCACAGTTGACATATCATTTTGTTTCAGTATAAATCTGTTCCTTTATATCATAGAACTAGATAACGGGGTGTCGACAAACACAGTAGATACCGTTATTGGTTAAAGTATTGATATATGAAAGTATGCTCGTAACCGAGATAGTCTGAACATACTATCGATATAGGTTATTGTGTGGTTTGGAAATTGGTTTATCTAGACTAGTTTAAATCACACAGATATGTCCGGGGCATATTGAGCACGACCAGTTTGGATAGAATTGACTTGTACTGATCGGTGTAGTCAATTCGGTCCTAGTATTCCGTCTCTCAATCCCGAGATTGGGACGGGCGTGAGGGTTGGATGTCGTATGCTTTGATTTGCCAAAGAGTGAGGTCAATTGAGGCCAATACCTCGGTAAGTTGGGTATGCGGTGTTTAGCTTCTTGCGTGCCGTTGCTAGTCGGAGGAATCCACGTACCGGTTCGCCGGGTTGATGGTGCTCCCGAGATGAGCTCGTAAGGTTATTATACTAAACCCGGCCGGTGAACTTTATGTTCGGTATAATAAAAAGTCGAGTGGTACTAATCTCGGAAACCAAGAAGTCGGTGAATTAATTTGTCAGTAAATTGATAAATCGACGAGCACTAGATCTTTAATGTGGGGAGATAGAAGAAATAATAATGGCGCGATGTAAAGTCGTTTTCGAGCGGTAGTTCCATAATTGGTCCGTTAGTGGTACGACCGATTTTGCGTTTGACTAATCGACAAGGTAAATTAATTAATCCGAAGGGTTTAATTAATATTTGATCGACGAAGTGAATTTAGAAATTAATTCTATTTTGAATTAATTAATTCTAAGGGTTCGATTAAATTAAATTAACAAAGTGGATTAAATAAATTAATTTAAAAGAGTCGATTGGAGTTGATTAGTCGGGAAGACTTAGCGGTCAACGAAAGTCAAATTTAAAGGCCTAACTCGAGAGCCCATTAGGTCTCCAATCGAGCTTCTATAAATAGAAAGCTTTAGCCCTAAGAAATTAGAGGTGTGGCTTGAAAGACAAGAAATTTGTCTTGCAAAGAAAGAAAGGGGTTAGAGAGAGATTTGAAAAAAAATTGAATCTTTCTCGGAGTCACCCAGTCCTTTCTTTCTCCCGAATCTTTCTCCAACCAAAAGGTTTCATCTTTGATAGTTGCTGGACATTTTATTCTCGCTGGGTTTTTCTTTTTCGAAAGGGTTTTCTAGCGGACTGCTGCCGCGCGTTTTTTTTTGCTGCAGAGTTTTTTTTCTTCGACTGGGCTGTTGAGAACCGGCGCTCTGATCCAGATATTATCCACGTAATGATCTTCTACATGTTTGTAGAGTGATCCGTGGTAATGTCCGTACAGATCGAGGCAGGTTTTCCAGTTTTTTGGTTGGGTTTTCTCGGACCTGCGCAGCAGTATGGTTGGCAGCGGCAGTAGCTAGAAAATTCCTGGCGGGTGGATTAATTTGGAGCAGCTAAGAACACAGCTTGTTGAGCAGCTAGCTTGCAATTGATTTAGCAACTAGTTTGCAGTTTGATTGAACCAGATTTTTGGTTAATTTTTGGAGAAATTCGGGCAGCCCCTTTTGGTAGTTCTCATCGGCTTAGTTAGCAAATCCCGTTAGATTATTGCCCACCCAATATTCGGGATTTCTAAGGAGAATCGATTGGATTTCTTTTGGAAATCGTAGCAGATTTATTTGGTATTCTTTAATCGAGGGACTTCGCTACAAAAGGTATAATCTTTATATTCCGCTTTAATTAAAGATTTAATTTTTTGTGTCCCGATTAATAAATTAAATAAGTATAAGCCTAGATCCGTTCATGGGTAAACTAATTTGAGCCTGAGCTTGGTCGAAAGCTTCCGATTCTGGAATGCATAGCACGAAAGTGAGGTTTTCGATTTAGCCCGGGCTTGTTCAGTTTTCCTTCAAAATGGTATCAGAGCGAAGGTTTCGGTCTTATACTTGTTTGATTTATTACACGGCTTTATTTTGGCATTAGTATTTTTGTCGAAATGTTTAAACAGGTGGTTATTGGTTTCCCGGCTATTATGGTAGAAATTTAATTTTCATTCATAAACCCCGGGACATGTCCGGGCTCGTTTTAATTTTTTGAATGGAAATTTCTGTAATAGTAATAACCACGAGCTGGAAGCCGTGTAGGATTAGAAAAATCTTGTAGTAGGATTTGATCTAATCATGTCGTCTTTAAATTCCTAGAAAACGCCTTTGTATATAGGAATTTTTGTACTATGACGAAGACGTTATTTTGGGTAACTTATATTCGCGGGTTTTGGTTTATTGTAATTTTGGGTGATTCCTAATTACGGAATAAACTGAGAAAACCCGGGCGAATCGAGAGGAATCCAAATAACGAGTGGGAGCGACACGACGGGAAGTGTCACCGAGGCGTCAAGGAATCAACGATAGAGAAGGCCATAATAGTCGGGAAATTTTATTTTGTTTAATTTCCCGTATTTATGAGTTTTTCGTTGATTGTGTGATTTTCGTTTTATTTTGCATGAACGAAATTCAAACCAAAAGTTTTTCCAAAAAGGTAATGTGCAATTAACTAAGGTAGATTATTCGCATATTAAAACTCCAACGGTTTTATGGGTGCGAATATCCATAGTTAAGATATTGCATGTTAAAACGTAAAAATCCTCAAACTTAATTATATTCGCAAGTTTTGGTTTAATCGTAATTTTGGGTGATTCCTAATTACGTGGGGTTTTGGTTTATCGTAATTTTGGGTGATTCCTAATTACGTGGAAAATCGAGAAAACCCGGATTTTGGTTTATCGTAATTTTTGGGTGATTCCTAATTACGTAGAAAACCGAAATGGAAAACCGAGAAAACTAGGGCGAATTAAAATTATTTTAAAAATCTAAGTGGGAGCGGGTTGGTTAATAGCCCCATGGCCTCCATTACGGATTCATTGGCGATGTGGTTAAACGGCTTCCCCATCGGTTGAGTTTTCAATCACAGATATCGCTGGAATGAATTTCTAAATGGATGACTATAGTGCGTTTAATTGGGAAAAGTTGCGACACCCTCGCCATCCGAGGCGCATTAGTACCCTAAGTAACAAACTTAGAAGTCACGTAATGGCATACACTTAGTGTACTGTTTATAGTATCCCTCCCATCGAGGTAACGCTATTTACGTGTACGGCTAAAATTATCGACTATTAATTTCATTGATCATAAGATCGTTGGTCAGATAATGAGATTAATGGACTTCGGTCCTTCTCGAACGAATGTGGGTTGGCGTAGACGTTCACCCATCGTGACCTGCGTTAATCCCGGTGGGAGAGATGTCGGTAGAAGATTATATTTCTTTTCTGAGGATTTTTCAATATTTTCGAAAAGTATACTGAGACATGTTTTTTCATTATTTTCAGTTGATATGTCGTTCAACCCGCTAGCTGTCATTCTGAACCAAAACAAACTCACCGGTCCTAATTACATTGATTGGAAACGGAACCTGGACATTGTCCTAACTGCCGAGGGTTATAAGTATGTGCTCACTGAGGAGTGCCCCCCCTAAGCCCAGTGAGGATGCCACACCTGAGCAGCGAGAGCCATATACGAGGTGGCAGAAAGCTGATGAGATGACCAGGTGCTACATCTTGGCTTCCATGTCAAGTGTACTGCAGCACCAGCATCAGTTGATGACCTCAGCCTACGATATGATGCTCAACCTCAGGGAGATGTTTGGTCATCAGGGCAGGGCAGCCAGGCAGACAGCTATGAGGAAACTCATGAATGCCAAGATGGCTGAGGGCACTTCAGTGAGAGATCACGTACTAGGCATGATTGGCTACATCAATGAGATTGAGGTATTGGGAGCTGAGATTGATGGGGAAACCCAGGTCGATATCATCCTTCAGAGCTTGCCTCCCAGTTTTGAGCAGTTTCGATTGAACTATAATATGGGGAATCTCTCATATTCACTTTCTGAGCTCATGACTGCATTGGTGTCTGCTGAGAGTCTCTTCGCTGAGAAGAAGCAAGCCTTGGCTACTGTTGGTCCCTCAGGTTCCTCTGCTGGGCCCAAAGCCAGGAAGCAAAAGAGGAAGAGAGGCCAGAAAGCAGGAGCCAGTCATGGACCCAAGGCGGGCATTGCCAAGAAGCAGAAGCCGAGAGGCAAATGTTTCAGATGTGGCAAAGCGGGACATTGGAAGAAGGACTGCCCAAAGCCTCGAGGTACGTGTAAATTTTCCCTAGTCACTGAGACGTGTTTAGTGGCGATTCCCACGGATACTTGGTGTGTGGATTCGGGAGCCACTGATCACGTTTGTAATTCTTTGCAGGGGTTCCAAGTGACCCGGCTGCTTAGAGAGGGAGAGTTGCAGGTCTACCTTGGGGATACTACCAGAGTTTCTGTGGCTGCAGTGGGAGTTATTAGTCTTTATTTTTCAGACTCTATTTTATATTTGAAGGATTGTCTTTATGTACCTAGTTTTCGAAAGAACTTGCTTTCAGTTTCGAAACTTGTTTTGGATGGTTATAAGTGTGTATTTTCTGATGGTTCGGTTTTTATAAGAAAATGCCAGAAACTTATATGTTCCGGTACATTGGTTGACAATCTGTTTTTAATCAAGACTTACTCCCCAGTTATGCAAAACACAGAAACTAGTAACTCATCACCGAATCATAATAAGAGAAAGGAATCTTCCCCTTTGAATCAGACTTATCTTTGGCACCTGAGACTAGGTCATATCAACCTTAGTAGGATTCAAAGGTTGGTCAAGAGTGGGTCTTTGGACTTACTAGATATTGACAGCTATTCAACCTGTGAGTCCTGCTTGGAGGGTAAAATGACCAAGAGGCCTTTTAAGGCGACGGGGTATAGGGCCAAAGAGGTTTTAGAGCTGATTCATTCTGACGTGTGTGGGCCTATGTCAGTTCAGGCTAGAGGTGGTTATGAGTATTTCGTGACTTTCACGGATGATTACTCTAGATATGGATACATATACCTGATGCGCCACAAGTCTGAATGCTTTGGCAAGTTCAGAGAATTCAAGGCAGAGGTGGAGAACCATCTGGGTAAGAGTATCAAGTCACTGCGGTCTGATCGCGGTGGGGAATACCTCTCTAGTGAATTTAGGACCTATTTGTCAGAGGAGGGTATTCAGACCCAGTTGTCTGCACCTGGCACACCCCAGCAGAATGGTGTAGCAGAGAGGAGGAACAGGACTCTTATGGAGATGGTTAGATCGATGATGAGTTACAGTGAGTTGCCTACCTCGTTTTGGGGTTATGCCTTAGAGACAGCATGTTTTATCCTCAACCTTGTGCCATCTAAGTCTGTGCCTACGACCCCAGTAGAGTTGTGGGGTGGGCGTAAGCCTACTCTGAGACATCTCAGGATTTGGGGTTGTCCAGCACATGTGCTCGAGGCAGATGCAGGCAAGTTAGAGGCGAGATCTAAGGTTATGCTGTTTGTAGGCTACCCCAAAGGAACGAGAGGTGGTTTATTTTATAGTCCTCAGGATCAGAAGGTGGTGGTCAGCACCAATGCCAGATTTCTTGAGGAGGACTATATTTTAGATCACAAGTCAAGCAGCAAGGTAGTATTGGAAGAGCTTAGAAGTCAGTCCACTATTCCAGATGCACACGTGCAGGAAGACACACCACAGGAAACTGCACGCACTATCACAGATGATGCTCTTACACAGGCTGCGCCTCGTCGTAGTGGGAGGGCTGTGAGACAGCCCGAGAGGTACATGGGTTTGGGTGAGTCTTCGGACTTTATCCCTGGTGCTCATGAACCAGACCCAGTTAACTACAACGAGGCTCTCCAGGATAAAGATGCAGATTCTTGGCAGAGAGCGATGATTGCTGAGATGGGTTCTATGGACTCAAATCAAGTCTGGGAGCTGGTAGACCTTCCTGATGGGTTTAGGCCTATTGGGTGCAAATGGGTCTACAAGCGAAAGAGAGGATCTGACGGGAGGGTTGAGACCTTCAAGGCTAGGCTTGTGGCGAAGGGGTATACTCAGAAAGAAGGGATCGATTATGAGGAGACCTTTTCCCCGGTAGCTATGCTTAAGTCGATCCGGATTCTCTTGGCCATAGCTGCTCATATGGATTATGAGATTTGGCAGATGGACGTCAAGACAGCTTTCCTTAATGGAAGTCTTGAGGAGACCATTTTTATGCAGCAACCAGAGGGCTTCATTGTTAAGGGCCAAGAGCACAAGGTATGCAGGCTTAGGAGGTCCATTTATGGACTTAAGCAAGCATCCAGATCTTGGAACATTCGTTTTGATGAGGTTATCCAGTCCTATGGATTCACTCAGTCTCCGGATGAGCAGTGTGTTTATTGCAGGCGTGATGGTGAGATAGTGGTGTTCCTCGTACTTTATGTAGATGACATTCTTCTTATTGGCAACAGTAAGAAGGTGTTGTCAGACGTAAAGGCATGGCTGTCCAGGCAATTCGATATGAAGGATTTGGGAGAGGCTGGACATATCCTTGGGATCAAGATTATTCGAGATCGTAGGAGACGTTCTCTGACTCTCTCACAGGCATCCTACATAGACACGATTCTGGCCCGTTTTAACATGCAGAACTCCAAGAAGGGGTCACTACCTTTCAGGCATGGAGTGCATTTGTCTAAGGAGCAGTGTCCTAAGACTGCTGAGGAGATAGATGCCATGAAGGCGGTACCCTATGCTTCTGCAGTGGGTAGCCTCATGTATGCTATGTTGTGCACGAGGCCTGATATTTGCTTTGCCGTTGGCATGGTTAGCAGATATCAGAGTAACCCTGGGAAGGCTCACTGGGAGGCAGTAAAATGCATTCTCAAGTACTTGCGCAGGATGAGAGATTATGTCCTAGTTTATAGAGCGCAGGAGCTTGTACCATTGGGTTATACAGATTCGGACTTTCAAGGAGATATGGACAAGAGTAAGTCTACCTCTGGGTTTGTGTTTACTCTGGGAGGTGGAGCCATAGTATGGAAGAGTGTCAAGCAGAAATGCGTGGCAGACTCTACCATGGAGGCCGAGTACGTTGCCGCTTCAGAGGCAGCGAAAGAGGCTGTATGGCTCAGGAGCTTCCTGATGGACTTAGATGTGGTTCCAGAGTTGCCTAGGTCTATCACATTTTATTGTGATAACAATGGTGCAGTTGCTAACTCAAGGGAACCACGAGCCCATAAGGCGAGTAAACACATAGAGCGCAAGTACCACCTGATACGAGAGATCGTAAAGAGGGGAGACGTGATCGTGGCCAAGATAGCTTCAGAGGACAACCTTGCAGATCCTTTCACCAAGCCATTGACCCCAAAGGTCTTTGAGAGGCATGTGGAGGGCATGGGAGTCAGATTCTTGAGAGAGCCATGTCAGTGAGCTTAAAGGTGTTTTGGAGATTTCATTATGACAGCAGTGTAATAGCGGGTTGGACAGTTTTTTGTACTTCTTAGCATAGCTTTGAGTATTAGTGGGAGATTGTTAGTTTTGAATACTGAAAAGCTATGGCTTGTATCAAAAACTAATATCCACAGTTGACATATCATTTTGTTTCAGTATAAATCTGTTCCTTTATATCATAGAACTAGATAACGGGGTGTCGACAAACACAGTAGATACCGTTATTGGTTAAAGTATTGATATATGAAAGTATGCTCGTAACCGAGATAGTCTGAACATACTATCGATATAGGTTATTGTGTGGTTTGGAAATTGGTTTATCTAGACTAGTTTAAATCACACAGATATGTCCGGGGCATATTGAGCACGACCAGTTTGGATAGAATTGACTTGTACTGATCGGTGTAGTCAATTCGGTCCTAGTATTCCGTCTCTCAATCCCGAGATTGGGACGGGCGTGAGGGTTGGATGTCGTATGCTTTGATTTGCCAAAGAGTGAGGTCAATTGAGGCCAATACCTCGGTAAGTTGGGTATGCGGTGTTTAGCTTCTTGCGTGCCGTTGCTAGTCGGAGGAATCCACGTACCGGTTCGCCGGGTTGATGGTGCTCCCGAGATGAGCTCGTAAGGTTATTATACTAAACCCGGCCGGTGAACTTTATGTTCGGTATAATAAAAAGTCGAGTGGTACTAATCTCGGAAACCAAGAAGTCGGTGAATTAATTTGTCAGTAAATTGATAAATCGACGAGCACTAGATCTTTAATGTGGGGAGATAGAAGAAATAATAATGGCGCGATGTAAAGTCGTTTTCGAGCGGTAGTTCCATAATTGGTCCGTTAGTGGTACGACCGATTTTGCGTTTGACTAATCGACAAGGTAAATTAATTAATCCGAAGGGTTTAATTAATATTTGATCGACGAAGTGAATTTAGAAATTAATTCTATTTTGAATTAATTAATTCTAAGGGTTCGATTAAATTAAATTAACAAAGTGGATTAAATAAATTAATTTAAAAGAGTCGATTGGAGTTGATTAGTCGGGAAGACTTAGCGGTCAACGAAAGTCAAATTTAAAGGCCTAACTCGAGAGCCCATTAGGTCTCCAATCGAGCTTCTATAAATAGAAAGCTTTAGCCCTAAGAAATTAGAGGTGTGGCTTGAAAGACAAGAAATTTGTCTTGCAAAGAAAGAAAGGGGTTAGAGAGAGATTTGAAAAAAAATTGAATCTTTCTCGGAGTCACCCAGTCCTTTCTTTCTCCCGAATCTTTCTCCAACCAAAAGGTTTCATCTTTGATAGTTGCTGGACATTTTATTCTCGCTGGGTTTTTCTTTTTCGAAAGGGTTTTCTAGCGGACTGCTGCCGCGCGTTTTTTTTTGCTGCAGAGTTTTTTTTCTTCGACTGGGCTGTTGAGAACCGGCGCTCTGATCCAGATATTATCCACGTAATGATCTTCTACATGTTTGTAGAGTGATCCGTGGTAATGTCCGTACAGATCGAGGCAGGTTTTCCAGTTTTTTGGTTGGGTTTTCTCGGACCTGCGCAGCAGTATGGTTGGCAGCGGCAGTAGCTAGAAAATTCCTGGCGGGTGGATTAATTTGGAGCAGCTAAGAACACAGCTTGTTGAGCAGCTAGCTTGCAATTGATTTAGCAACTAGTTTGCAGTTTGATTGAACCAGATTTTTGGTTAATTTTTGGAGAAATTCGGGCAGCCCCTTTTGGTAGTTCTCATCGGCTTAGTTAGCAAATCCCGTTAGATTATTGCCCACCCAATATTCGGGATTTCTAAGGAGAATCGATTGGATTTCTTTTGGAAATCGTAGCAGATTTATTTGGTATTCTTTAATCGAGGGACTTCGCTACAAAAGGTATAATCTTTATATTCCGCTTTAATTAAAGATTTAATTTTTTGTGTCCCGATTAATAAATTAAATAAGTATAAGCCTAGATCCGTTCATGGGTAAACTAATTTGAGCCTGAGCTTGGTCGAAAGCTTCCGATTCTGGAATGCATAGCACGAAAGTGAGGTTTTCGATTTAGCCCGGGCTTGTTCAGTTTTCCTTCAATAGCTACAATGAGGCTCTCCAGGATAAAGATACAGATTCTTGGCAGAGAGCGATGATTGCTAAGATGGGTTTTATGGAGTCAAATCAGGTCTGAGAGCTTGTTGACCTTCCTGATAGGTTTCGGCCTATTGGGCGCAAATGGGTCTATAAGCGAAAGAGAGAATCTGACGGGAGGGTTGAGACCTTCAAGGCTAGGCTTATGGCGAAGGGGTATACTCTGAAAGAGGGTATCGATTTTGAGGAGACCTTTTCCTCTGTAGCTATGCTTAAGTCGATCCGGATTCTCTTGGCCATAGCTACTCAGATGGACTATGAGATTTGACAGATGGACGTCAAGACAGCTTTCCTTAATGGAACTCTTGAGGATACCATATTTATACAGCAACCAAAGGGTTTCATTGTTCAAGGCCCAAAGCACAAGGTATGCAGGCTTAGCAGGTCCATTTATGGACTGAAGCAAGCATCCAGATCTTGGAACATCTGTTTTGATGAGGTTATCCAGTCCTATGGATTCACTTAGTGTCCGGATGAGCAGTGTGTATATCGCAGGCGTGATGGTGATACGGTGGTGTTCCTCGTAAGAAGGTGTTGTCTGATGTAAAGGCATGGTTGTCTAGGCAATTTGACATGAAGTATTTGGGAGAGGCTGGACATATCCTTGGGATCAAAATTCTTCGAGATCATAGGAGACGCTTTTTGACACTCTCCAAGGCATCATACATAGACATGATTCTGGCCCGTTTTAACATGCAGAGCTCCAAGGGTTCACAACCTTTGAGGTATGGAGTGCATTTATCAAAGGAGCAGTGTCCTAAGACTGCTGAGGAGATAGATGTCATGCAGGCAGTACCCTATGCTTCTGCAGTGGGTAGCCTCATATATGTTATGTTATGTACGAGACCTGATATTTGCTTTGTCATTGGCATGGTTAGCAGATATCAGAGTAACCCTGGGAAGGCTCAATGGGAAGCAGCAAAATTCATTCTCAAATATTTGCGCAAGACGAGAGATTATGTCCTAGTTTATAGAGCGCAGGAGCTTGTACCGTTGGGTTACACAGATTCGGACTTTCAAGGTGATATGGACAAGAGTAAGTCTACCTTTGGGTTTGTGTTTACTCTGGGAGGTGGAGCAACAGTATGACGGAGTGTCAAGCAGAAATGCGTGGAGGACTCCACCATGGAGGCTGAGTACGTTGCCGCATTAGAGGTAGCAAAAGAATTTGTATGGCTCCAGAGCTTCATGATGGACTTAGATGTGGTTCCTGAGTTGCCTAGGTCTATCACAGTTTATTGTGATAACAATGGTGCAGTTGCTAACTCGAGGGAACCACGAGCCCATAAAGCGAGTAAACACATAGAGCACAAGTACCACCTGATACGAGAGATCATAAAGAGGGAAGATGTGACCATGGCCAAGATAGCATCAGATGAAAACCTTGCAGATCCTTTCACAAAGCCATTGACCCCAAAAGTCTTTGGGAGACATGTGGAGGGCATGGCAGTCAGAATTTTGAAGGAGCCATGTGAGTGACCTTAAAGCTGTTCTGTAGATTTCATTATGATAACAGTGTAATAGCGGGTTGGACAGTTTTTGTACTTCTTAGCATAGCTTTGAGTATTAGTGGGAGATTGTTAGTTTTGAATACAGAAAAGCTATGGCTTTTATCAAAAACTAATATCCACAGTTGACATATTATTTTGTTTAAGTATTAAATTATTCCATTATATCATATAAATAGATGACGGGGTGTGGAAAGACACAGTAGATACCGTTATTTGTTAAAGAATGGATATATAAAAAGTATGCACATAACTGAGATAGTCTGAACATACTATCGGTATAGGTTATCGCGTGGTTTGGAAATTAGTTTATCTAGACTAATTAAAATCACACAGATATGCCCGAGGCTTATTGAGCACGACCAGTTTGGATAGAATTGACTTGTACAAATCGGCGTAGTCAATTCGATCCTAGTATTCAGTCTTTCAATTCGATCCTAGTATTCAGATCGGCGTAGTCAATTAGAGTTGATTAGTCTAGGAAAGACTTAACGGTTAACGAAAGTCAAATTAAAAGACCCAACTCAAAAGCCCACTAGGTCTCCTTAAGAGCTCCCTATAAATAGAAAGCTTAAGGCCAAACAAACATTAAGGAAGTCTTGTAAGACGATTCTTGCTTTATTGAGTGAGAAGGTTCTAGAGAGAGAATTACTTATTCTTCAAGAATTCTTTCTCAAAATCGAACTAGATTCTCACTTGCTTAAAATTAGATTCAGCCCAAAGAATTAGAACTAAAAAGCTGCTGCCTTTTCTTGATTTTATTTACCACCGGACCGGATTTTGAGTTGGCCGCCGGCAAGGAGTTACCGATTCCAGAAAAGGTCTGATCTTTGTGCATTAGATTTGGCTTCTCTCCATGTTGATCTCTTCCTTGGTGATCCACGGTGGAAGCTGTCTAGATCACGGCTAAGAGATGCTTTTTCCGGTGATCGGAGTTGGTTATTGAGGCGGTCGGCGGCTAGCTCACGGCGGAACAGGGCGGCATTGTTCTAACAGGGTTTTGGGTAGTTTTGAATTTGATTTTAAGAGACTTTCTTTTGGGTTTTCATGGGCTTTAATAGAACATCCCGTTAGATTATTGCCCATGCAATATTCGGGATTTCTTGGAGTAATCTTTTGGATTTCGGTGGTGATCGCAAGTTAAAGATTTGGTTTCCTTATTTGCGTTGGACTTTACTACAAAGGTATAACCTTTAGACTTTCTGATTTTAATTAAAGGTTGAATCGTTGTATGTTGATTTATGTTTTAATAAATTAAATAAGTATAAGCATAGATCCGTTCGGGGGAAAATGAATTTGAGCCTGAGCTTCGTCGAAAGTTTTCGATTCTGAAATGCATTGCACGAAAGTGAGATTTTTTATTTAGCCCGGTCTTGTTCTATTTTCCTTCAATATCAGGTCTCGTACACAACATTGCATACATGAGACTTTCTACTGCTAAAGTGTTAGGAACTGTCTTCATAGATTTTATCTCCTTAACAGTCTTTGGGGACTGCTCTTTAGATAAATGCACTCCGTGTCTGAAAGATAAGAAACCTTTATTGGAGTTCTACATGTTAAATCGAGCAAGAATCGTATCTATGTTTGAAGCCAGAGAAAGTGTCAATGAACGTTTCCTACGATCTATACTAATCTTTATCCCAAGGATATGTCTAGCCTCTCCCAAGTCTTTCATATCGAACTATTTGGATAATGATATGTTAAAAATACACACACAAATAAAACACTTTTTAACACAATAAAAGACCACAAATCCTATCGTATGTAGCAAGGGTGTTGAACCATAAGGAATGTATTGAATTAGTTCTTGAGGATCTTAAACACACAATGGTTATAAAAATGCAACAAATGCTATACTACAATGACTTGAAATTATAGTCTAAACTATCACTGAAGAGAGTGATTAAAAGGACTTGGATTTGTATATTAATCACCCCATGGTTAATTAGCATTGTAATATTCTCATTAACTCATCATTCTTTGCTCTGGTGGTTTTACCCCATTGGTTTTGCCCAATCAACCTAACTCTCTAAGTTCCAAATCACAAATGACCAACTAACTTGCATTGATAGCAATATTTTATGCAATTCATTAGTTGCACACTGTCAATCACTACACTACAAGTGTTGTAATCTAAACAGCTCGAAGACGAATTAAGTCATGAACCAATATTCAAGGATTCAACCTAAGTTCGTATCACAAGAACACAAATTGCATAAATCAATCATACAACTAATGCATAGAATGAGAGTTAAGTGAAAGGGAGACTAATATAAGCCCCATGGGGTTCACAATCTACAAATCCAAGAATAAGTCTAACCGTGCATAGATGAGAAAGAGAGAAGCTTGCCAAACCCTTGAAATGCAGCCATGGTGTCTTGGTGAACTCCTCGCTACGATCTCATCGGTGTTTGGGTCTAAATCCCCTTCGATCTAAGCTAGAAATGAACAAACCCTAACTAGGAGAAGAGAAAATGTAAAAGTCTTCTATTCTAAAAAGTAGGGAATTAATCAATTTTGTCTTGTTGGTTTCTAATATATATACAAGAATTGGATCCCAAATTTTAGTGTTGGTAGCTGTAATTTTAGTAAGGGCATGATGGATATTTTGGCCAAAGAGTATCTTTGCATGTCCATAGTACTCTGGAGTGCTGTGGACTCTTCAACTCATTTACACGTACTAGTGTCGACAACACTCTAGAGTGCTGTGGACTCTTGAGTATACTATGCTTCTTTTCCTCTCGTTTTGCACTCTTTTCCAGTTTGTTTTCTCTAGTCTAGCCTTCGGTTAACTTCCTTAGCTCTGCTATGACAAGATCATCCAGCTTCAATATTTCTGCATTTTCAAGCAAGTTTTTAGTGGAAAAAGTGCGAAACCCGAACCAAGACCTGCAATCCCCACATAAACCATTATAAGACATTAAAACACACCAGAGTAACAAGAACTCTATTAAAATAACATGGAACATGTAGAAAGTGTTATGAAATAAGATGTACTTTGGGTTACATCACTCCCTCACACTAAAGTCTTACTTGTCCTCAAGCAAAGTCAATCCAAAACCCCCACTAATTCCACAATAGTCAATCTCAAAAGTTAAACTCTATAGTTTCCAAGTCTAAAATGTAACAATCAAATCATGTAATAACATGGCACTCCTTACATGGACTTATAATCAAAATATGAATATCCAGCTAAGCATGAAAACCAATTCCCAAGAGTGTTCAAGAAAGCCAATCACCTCACAAAGGATTTCACTCAACACTCAAGTATTTTGGTGATTTCAAAGGTGACTCTCAAACTCTTGCACAAAGGGATGTAAACTATATGCTTGACTCAAGATCACACTCCCTCACACTAATTATGAATGCAATGTGTCAATCAAAAGGACTTTAATGGGGTGTAATGAGGTTTAAGGTAAGAACATAAAAGCTCAACGGCTAGAAAGTGGAGCTTCTACAATCCAAATAGCTCAACTACGGTTTAAACACTCTGTGCAAGTTTTTATTTTGGATTCTCTTATTACACATAAGTCCCTCACTTCCTCAATACAAGCTACTATTTTTTTTTTTTAATCTTGCATAGAGGTACAAAGCTTCAAAGTCTCTCACTTCCCCATTTTTCTGTTTTTTTCTTTACAAAAAAAAATGCACATAATATGTACAACTCACAAAGAGACCATATAACATATAGTAGCTACTTTTTTTTTTTTTCAAACCGCATTAAGCTTCTTTGGTGGTTATAAAAATGATAAGTTTAAAAGAGAAAGGCTAGTATGCTTAATATATTGGTTTCATCCAAAGAAAGGTTGGGGTTCTAGGGGTTGAATCCTAAGGAATAATTAAAGGGCATGTAAAGCAAGAAAAAGGATAACACAAATGGCTTCTAAGTGCCTTAGTCATTTTAACGCATTACACACTCTATGCAAGAAAGACATGTATGCTAGAGTCAAGTTCTAGATCATTCTCAATGCATAAGGTAATAAAAGAAATGAGCAAGAAAGTAAAATATGCTCAATATAGGCTCAAGTTCATGCTCACATAAGAATTTAAGGACAAGTGCAATTAACTTCAAAACACTCACGAGAAGTAATCGTCACACCCATCAAGAAACTCATATCAAGCAAGTCCATGCAACTGATGCTATGATATGACCAAAAATATCACTTGAGACATTTATTTCATAAAAGTTTTCACAATTTTCACACAAAATCTCACCAGAGCATTCAAGAAAAATTTGTACATGATTGACCAAAGTGAGTTCAATGATAGCACAAAATGAACTTGCAAAAGGCCAATCCCTTCCTCCTCCACACTAAAACAATACCTTGTCCTCAATGTATAAAACAACTCAGCTCAAAGTGGGAGAGTTTGATGCAGTGCTATCCATTTTACTATTTATCTCTTAAGGTCCAATTCGAAAACATCAATATACTAAATCTAACCACCTATAATCTTGTCTCACATATGCAAAATGAGAAAAAAATTTAAACTAGGATTATGTATAACTAAGCCCCAAAAGTTGGCTTCAAAAACAATCATCAAAGGGTAACATTGATCCACAAAAGGTAACTACTAAAACCAGGTTAAAATAAAGTACTAAAAACATAAGAAAATATTACTAAAAACATGAAAGCATAAAAGTAAATAAACTTCTCTCTCCAAGAACTATATCCATGAATGGCTTCGTGAGTGAGGCTTCCTTATGAAGGTCCAGTTGAAAAAGGGTGGCATGTTGGCAATGACTCTTTCAAATTTGGTGAAAATCATTTCTTGGAGATTCTTCTTTTTTTTTTTTCTTGATGGTGGCCTCTATTGCTTTCATTTTGGCTTTTTCTTTGGCCCTAATATTTTGCCTTTTTTTCTTGTCAATCGCTCTCCATTCCACCATCTCCTCCCGCATTCTTTGAAGCTCATCTAGTATGATTTGAGTGGAGGGTTCAACTTCTTGAGCTTTATCCATGTCCATTCTTCCTCAGGTATCGATTCATTTTCTTCTTCCTCCCATTCTCTTCGTCTTCTAACTCTCTTCCTTCTTCTTTGTGTTCCTCCATCACTTGTACTTTTATCTTCAGGGTCTTGACAAGTTTTGTTCGTGAGAGGGCCTAAGAGTGAATCCGTAGTATCAGTCCTTTTATGTTTAAATCTAGCTCTCTCACATAGCTTCTCTATCACACTTGGAAGTGGAAGTCCATCACTATTCTTTTTCTTGAGAGCCTTTATCATTTGATCAAGGATGATGTCTCCTAAGTCCAACTCAACTTCCTTACATAATAGCATCAACAGTTGTAAGCGGAACTTTGTAGGGTTGGTATTCATCACCGGTGACACATTATGTATCATGAATGTATAAAGGGTCCTAGCTATGTTGTTCAAGTCTTGATACTTAATATCTACCGATGAATCTGGGGTTTGAATTTTGCTCCTCAAAATCCTCCTTATATCATGGGTGCGGCTCAAAATTGTTTAGTCTGTGCATTCCACAAGGCTTAATACCCAAGTTGAGTTCAAGTAACTCGTTGATGGCTCTCCTTGTCACCTTTACTTTGTGGGTTCTCACTATGATCATATTATCCTCATATTTGAATGCTAAGGCTGCATGGAACTCATGGACCAAAGTTTTGTTGGCTTTCTTTTCCGTAGGTAACAACTTAGTCCACCCCATTCTCACTATATAATCCCAGCATTTGCTTTTTTGGTCCACATCTCTTTGGTTGCACAATGGCCTCTCTTTCATGATCTCTTTGGTCCACATCCCTTTTTTCAGTTTCTTCTTTCCTCAAGTGAGCCCTCTTTGTAGGTGGTTTTTTCTTAGTCCCATGTGATGAGGTTATGTTGGCATTTTATGCATGTTTCATTCACACCATTGTGACCTACAATAGAATAAATCCATTTAATTAGTTAAGACTATAGTTGTAGGTTAGATCCATATCCAAGCCTATTCAAACCTATTCAAATGAATTGAACATCTCAAGTATATTGAAGAAACATGCCCACAAAATTTTAAACAATTAGGAGTAAATTTTAAACAATTAGGAGTAACTTCCATTCTTATACTATTCATTAAACACCATATAAGCATAGTTTATAGTAAATTCAAAATAAGAGATTCAAAGCATACATGGCTCAAAATTGTCAAATAATATAAAAATCCATTACAATTTAAGCACAAACAGCAAGCCTACTTGTTACTACACCATTCAAGAATCAATTTACACAGTACCCGTAGTTGTAGGAGAAAAATAGTGAAAATAGTAATTGAGAATCATACCTTAGCCTTGATAGATGATAGATGTTGGAAATGTGTTAAAAAAAGTGTGTTGAGTGAATTGTGAGGTGGCAGGAAGATTAGAATCGATTTAGAGAAGACTAAGTGCAAGTTGTGTGCTTATTCGTGTGTTTCTGCAAGAAAAGACACCGGCAGTAGCTTCAGATGGGTTGAAAAATTTTTAACGAGAATGGTTTGGAATAGGCATTTCATATCCTTTTGTCGCGAGTGTCCATAGTGCTTTGGAACACTATGGACGTGTTCAGTAGGCAGTGACTTCGGATGTCTGTAGCGCTCCAGAGCGCAACGGGCATGCACAGTAGTGATGTGCTCAAATACAACACTACTAAAAACCTTCTTTTAGCACACCAAAGGACGAAAAATCCTATCGTATAGTAGAGAAAGGTATCAAATCCACAGGGAATACTGCACACTTGTGTATCAAATTAAACCAAAAACATGCAATGTGCTGAGATCAGAACGGCTTTGATTTGATCAAACATAAACAAATAAATTCGGAAAATAAATTGATGGGATGTTTAGCTGGTGGTTTAATCGCCTTCACTGTCATTTAGTATTTATTATGCATTAGTTTCACTATCTCGTTTCAGACCTTAGGCTTATGCGGCTGACAAGATCCAATCTCACATATTATACAAGAAAACTGCCAACAAGATCATAAACTTACTCAAGATTCAATCTCCAACAAAAGGAAACTGCCAATAAGATATTAAGTTTACTGAAGATTCCATCTCTAACAGTATAATAAAAAAATCGCCAACAAATCAACCAAGCCCAGATCAACCCAAGAAACCATTACACCAATATATAATAAATCAAAGGAATTCAGATACACTACACATAGGAGCATACACAATACATAAATCAGTCGGCTCACCACGATCTGTCACCCTGGAATAGCAAAAGTGCTTCACCAAGATGAAGAAAGAGAACTACAAAACAGCTCCAACAAGTGCAGATGCATTGATTCCACCTAGAGTTGCCAAATCTGGGATTAAACCTTCATAAACTGCTTAGAACTGTATGGTTCTAAGCTGAATCGCCCTCTTCAAATGAAACCCTAGCTTCTCGATTTATAAACGAAGCATTTGGCTTCAAATGAAAGAAAATTAAGCAAAAGTTACCAACAAGATTTCTCTTCAAATAATTTATACTAATACAGCGTTCTAGGGTTGCAATTAACTTAAAGTTGCAGGGGTACAACAGTCTTTTAAGCACACATGCCCATCTGAGATGATTAATTTGGTCCAGCAATGACCAGCTTGCCTAATTGCATCATTGCAACACTTTGTGACCTCTTTTGTGGTGAAAAAGTGTTAACACCGAACCTGAGCTTGCATTTCCAACAAAACACGTTATAAGCTTGAAAAGTACCAAAGAGTGATCATAACTCTATCTAAATGTAATGTACTTATGTGAAAAATGCTACAAAAATTGATGTAACTTATGGTTACATCAATCCCCCACACTAAAGTCTTGTTTTTCCTCAAGCAAGGTCATTAAGAACCAAAGGAAATTTAACATAGCCAATCATAATTCTTACTCCAGTATTTTCAAGTTCCAAAACAGCTGAGTTAAAAATAGAGCAAGCAGTATACATCCATACCATGGTTCAATCAGCACATGAGAATTCAGCTATAAGTGAACCAATTGGTTGAAGCATTTCCTAACTTACGTATTCTCACTAGTTAGCCCAAAAGAGCTCCCCTCTTTTCAGGTTCTGTATATATTTAAGGTAACTCTAATACTTGTGCTAAATTGATGCAGCCATAGGCTTGAGACAGAATCACACCCCCATACTAATCTATGACACAAGGCATTAATCCATAGGTCTTTGGCTACAAGTAATGGTTTAGATATAGGAAAGTCAAAGCTGGAAGGCTGGAGCTAAAATCCTTGGTACTTAACCTGATTTTGGTATATCTTTATTTACTGTTTTGGATCATACTACTAGCTAAGGGTACAGGGCTTAAATATCCCTCACTTCCTCAGAAGGCATTTTTTTTTTTTTCAGGGCTTAAAAATCCCTCAATTCTTCCTTTCATTTGATTATATTTATTTACAACTTTCTGCATTTAATCTTTATAGATCCAGTTTATTCAACCAGTTGGTTTACCAGAACCAAAATCAAGCCCTTGGGGAAAAATTAAACAAAAGTGAAGATGTACAGAATTAAGGGCGAATAAGCTTCTGAAAGGGTTAGCAAAAACAAGGCTTAGGCTTAACTGGGTAATCCTAAAGGTCTTATTTATTTGGCTGGCTAAAAGGAATAGAATAGGATTCTAATACCAATTTCATTTCAACAACTCATGCCCAAAATCAGCAAGCAACATGCATAATACCTCAAATTCTAGATTCTCAATCCAACACATGTTATTCGCACAACAATGAGAAAGCAAGCATAAGAAAACTTAGTATAGGCTCAAATGCTCACTCACAATAATCATGCTCAACAATTAAAACTAGCAAATACTACATCAATTGTTTCACATATATCATCAGTTAATTTAAAGAGATCCACAGTATCAAATGCACAACACTTTCTAAAAGATAAATGTTCAGAATTTTAAAATTATTTATACAAAACACTACTGGAGTCTTCAAAATTTCACGCATTGGATTGGATGAGAAAATTCCAAAACAGTGGTTCAGAAGGACTTACCTGGATGCGTAAGAAAAATAAGCAAACATCCCTGTAGATCATAGTGTTCGACACTCATCAAATGTTTTGTTATGTCAACACAAAATTCATTTACTATATAATGCACTCCCCAATGCATAAAAATTAGTTTCCCCACTGGCTTCTATAAGTTACTACTAAATCTAACCTATCTTTGTCACCATCTGATAGATATCTGAAGGTTCGTGAGAATAGATAGGAAGCAAAATGAGAAATCTTTGGTTACTAAACTTCCCCTTTCTTTCTGTTTTCATCCAAACTTATGCTTTCCAAAATTCTCCCAACAACCTTCCCCAAAAATGCCATTGCATGCTTTTGATCACAACTATTGCAATTGCAGTCCTTTTAAAGCAAAAGTAAAATGAAAAATAAAGGTTAACACTAAAAGTTGTCTCTGGGTTGCCTCCCAGTAGCGCTCCCGTTATGCCTCTAGCCTGGTCAAAAAGATACTTTGCATGGCAGTCAGGATCCTTAAAAACCTCTGTGAGCTTCCTTTCTATTTGAAAACAGTTCTGAAGATTCATTAGTTTGGTTGTCTAATTTCCACTAGCTGCTAGTTGCTGCCCTGACGCTTTCCTGTTTCCCTTTCTTTTTTCCTTCTTTCTATCCTTCATTTTCTGTCCTGGATCTACATCTGCTCTCCTGTTGTTAAAATAACTCCCTCACTCAGTTGTTTCTTACTCCCTTCTAGAATACCTTGTTACATCTTAACCACCTTTTCATTATCTGGTCCTAAATTCTTATTCTGAACATTTACTCCAACTCTAAATACATCCTTATATGGGCTTTTCATGGATTTTTCTACTTTGAAATCATACTTCGATCCACATACAACAAAAGTGATCATTTTATCTTTAATTTTAAGGGGAGCATCCCTAGTAGCCAAAAATGTCCTTCCTAAAATTATGGGAACCTCCGAATCTTCCTCGACATCGATCACCACAAAATCTGCTGGGATGACAACCTGATTAATTCTTACCATCACATTCTCAATTATCCCTTCAGGCTTGACCTTGGAACGATCGGCCATCAATAAAGTGATTTTAGTAGGCTTCAAGTCAACCAGTATTTCACAAGATTTGGCTGTCTCCTTTGGCATCATATTCACCCCTACTCCAGGGTCACACAAAGCCTGTTCAAAACTTCTAATTCCTATTTTACAAGGGATGGTACACATTCCTGGATCCTCCATATGAAATGGGATCTACACCTGTTGAAGATTATCTATTCTCACTAATTTTTCCATGTTTTCCAAGGTGAACTTGTTTTTCTTTGCCTACAATTCTCTCAAATACCTGTGATACTTAGGAGCATGAACTATCAAATCTGCCAGAGACACATGCATGTTGGCTTCATTCATCAATTCCACAAACCGCTGTCTATATTTACTATCATCCTCCTTGAGAAGCTGTCGGGTTGGAAATGGTGGCTTTGGAAATGGCTTCATATTTTTGTTACTTATTTCCCTTCTTTCAACTGGCTTCTCCAATTGATCAAGAGATATTAGTTCCCCTCTCTGTCAAGTTCCTTGGCATCTCCATTTCTTTGAAGATACTCTTACCTTTTTCATCGTTGGTTAGCATTTTGCCACTTCGCAAAGTTATTGCCAGGCAATGCTCAGTGTTTGTGGGGTTAGATTCAGTGTTGCTGGGCAAACTACCTTTCTTTCTATTTGGCTAGCCCTTGAGGAATACCCCAAGTTGGGTTTGCATATCCGTTATGATGTTCTTTATTTCTTCAACATCTCTCTTGGTTTCCTCAAAATCCTACTTTATAATCTCAATATTTGACTCAGATCCGACTTTTGCATTTTCTCCTCCCCTGTCATCCCACTGTTATGGAGCTGACTTGTAACCAATGTTCTGTGCATTACCACCATAGCTTCCCCTGTTGTAAGTACCTTTTCCTACATTTGGTCTGTATCCTGATGAAATTCCCATACCAGGTTGACCATTTGCATAGCTCAGATTTGCTAGACGGCGGGGACAGTCATTATTTCTATGTTGTTCTTGGCAGATTCCACAAAACCTCACAGCGACTCCAGCTACTTCAATCACAGTATCAATTGGTTCTTGGACAACCACTTCAGCGGCCATAGCTGGTTGCTCAATTTTGACCTGTAGTTTCTCAATCATAGCTCACAGTAATGCAATTTTAGCATTTTCTATCAAAAAAATAGCCTTTATTAGAGGTTGTGCTGGATATCTCTCGCTATACCAGTTTGAGTAAGTCTATGCTATCTTATCATATAAATCTCTAACCTCATCCATTATCTTATTGTTCAGATTTCCCCCAACACTAGGATCTACCAAACTCCTTGCTACAAGGTTAACCCTCTGTAAAAGCATAACATTTATCTGCCTCCCTCAAAACCATGACTTGGGCATTTTTTGACAAGATTTTGAAACCTCTCCCATGCTGTTGCAAAAGACTCATCCTCGTTTTGACTAAATCCTTGAATCTCACTTATCATTCTGTTGATTTTGTGAGGGGGTAGTATTTTGCGAAGAACTTTTTCTTAAGATCCTCAAATATCCTTATCGACTCAGCTGGTAGAGAGTTAAGCCAACTACTAGCACCATCCCTCAAGGAGAAAGGAAACATCAATCATCTCATTTGATCTTGAGTGAGATTTGCTATTTTAGTAGTGTTGCAGATGCCCATAAATGCTTTCAAATGATTATTTTCATCTTCATGATCATTTACATAGAAATTCGACCCATTTAGCACCAAGTTAATGAGCGGTGGGGGTGCCACATATTCAACATTACCAGCCTCAGCTGCCCTGCTAGCCTCATGAAATTTAGGTTCGAAAAATGACCCAAAAGTTGGTATTTGTTCTTCTGCCATTTCCTCAGTAACCACTTTGTTAGTTACAACTTCTTTAGACTTAGAAGTTTTTGCGTGAGTCTCAATTCCACTTGCCTTGCTTGGTATTACTACTATTGCTTTCTTTGACTTGTTTGCACCATAAACAACCTGCTCTAACAGCATCAATCATAAAAGTGAAATATACAAGGGTTATCGTGCTCCACGACAACGGCGTCAAAAGTGATGTGCTCAAATACAACACTAATAAAAACCTTCTTTTAGCACACTAAAGGACCACAAATCCTATCGTGTAGTAGAGAAGGGTATTGAATCAACAGGGAACACTGAACACTTGTGTATCAAATTAAACAATAAACATGCAATGTGCTGAGTTCCGAACGGCTTTGATTTGATCAAACAGAAACAAATAAAATTCAGAAAATAAATTGATGGGATGTTTAGGTGGTGGTTTAATTGTTGGGATTGGAGACATGTTTTTCAAAAATTTACGCAGCGGATTCATGCCAATTTCGATTTTAGTGTTTAATTTCCTACGTTTAAAGCTTCTAAAGCTTACCCTCGTAGCGTAATCGGTTGTCGCGTCTGGATCCTTGTTTGATGTTGATCCAAACCTTCTGCTCCTGTTACATTTGTCACCACCAAAATCCTTTCTTGAAGGAGTCTCTACTTTCAAGCACTGAACTTCTTTGCAGAGCCGTTGCTAGCCGTTTTTGCCTACGGAGAGAGTTTGGGATTTTGTGTATATTTTGCTTGTTCTGATTTTCTGATTGAAAATCATCATCCTCTTACCATAATATCTCCAAGATATTTATAGAGTTGAAATTTCCAAAAATCAGTATTGTAAACAATCAATTATTACTTAACTGATTTAATCATATTCTAAATCAGTATTATTACCAAATATTATTTTGCTGATTCCAAATTAGTATTAAATAATATTTGTTGATTCCAAGTCAGTATTAAATAATACCTTAATGACTTGGGTTATACACCAAGCCCATTGATCAACCCATGACCCATGGATCAGGCGAATGGATCAAGAACCTCAATTGCAATTAGGTCCATTGATTTATCAGCCCATCCCAATTGTTCTCAGGTAATTAATTAACTCTTAATTAATACCACAGAACTTTTCAATAATATTTAATTAAACCATTTAATTAAATCTTCTTTATTTAAGTATAACAATTACACTCATTGTAGGCAAGAATACTTATTCTGCATTATCGAACCTTTTTATGTGCGATCCTGTAGGCCCATTCTAAATTGGCAATGGATAACTCAATCTCATTGATTAATCCATAAGTCATTAGTGGTCTCTAGCAAGACATAATGACTACCTAATTCATAATGGAGGGTCGAATGGTGATTCAACACAACCTTTCCGAGCAAACTGCATACGATTCTCTACATTGATATCCCATTTAGCATAAGGCATGGAACTATCATCCTTATATCGCTAAACATTTACTTGATCTCTTAGTGACACTGAATTCATCAAGCAAATGATAACACTTATCATTCCTTGGGCATGGCCATGCACTATTCAGTTCACTATCAAGTGGCTAAGATATCATTTCTCACTTTAGAGAGATTTGTAGTCCCATCACTTCAACTACATATCTTAGCGTGACTCATAGTGTACCCAATCATACCCATACTTGGAAACCTGTTACGGTCCCGTTAGGCATATGTCAAAGCACACTACAATTCACCTAAGACCATGTAGTGATTTCTGGTCTAAGGATCCTCGTATGAGTACTACTCAAAAGAATCACTCATGATCTAAATGTCCATGGAGTGTTTCTTTTGGTGGATCGATTTCATGAAATTAAATATGCACAAGAATATAATTATCATGAAATTAACTCATTTGATAAATTATCAAACAGATGACAAATGTCTAAATTAGCCCTCAAAAGGGCATACACCGACAATCTCCCACTTGCCCTTTGAAGGGCTATGTCCTAAACATTTTAAGACCAAGATCTATTACATGTTTCTCAAACTTTGACTGTGGTAGAGCTTTTGTGAGAGGATATGCTAAATTGTCGACTGATCCTATTTTGCACACTTTCACATCTCCTCGATCGATGATCTCTCGAATGAGGTGATAACGTCTGAGTATGTGTTTGGTCTTCTGGTGTGACCGGGGCTTCTTTGCTTGTGCAATGGCCTCATTATTATCACAGAAGAGGTCTATTGGATCTTGGATACTCGGTATCACTCTGATGTCTAACACAAACTTCCTCAACCAAACAGCTTCCTTTGCAGCATCTGATGCAGCAATGTACTCAGATTCTGTTGTAGAGTCGGCTGTGGTATCTTGCTTTGAGCTTTTCCAACTCACTGCACTGCCATTCAGGCTAAACACATAACCTGACTGTGACTTTATGACATCTTGATCTGATTGGAAAGCAGCATCGGCGTAACCTTGTACGACGAGCTGTTCTTGTCCTCCATACACTAGCATCAATCCTTTAGTTCTTCTTAAGTACTTTAGGATTGCTTTGACTGCAGTCCAATGAGCCATTCCTAGATCTTGTTGGTATCTGCTAGTCATGCTTAGTGCATGTGCGACATCCAGACGGGTGCACAACATGGCATACATGATAGATCCTATAGCTGAGGCATATGGGACTCTACTCATTATTTCCCTCTCTTCTCTTATTGAAGGACCTTGGTTCTTCTTCAAGAGAAGGCCATGTCTGAACGGTACCATACCATTCTTAGAGTTAGACATACTGAATCTCTTTAATATTTTGTCTATGTACCCTTCTTGACTTAGTCCTAGAAGCCTCTTAGATCTATCTCTATAGATTTTGATACCTAGTATCATTTTGGCTTTTCCTAAGTCTTTCATAGAAAATACACTCCCCAACCATTGTTTGATTTCTTTCAACATGGGGATGTTATTTCCTATGAGTAGGATGTCATCCACATATAGGAAAATGAAAACAATCTTGCTCTCACTAACCTTTTCGTAAACACAACGCCATCTTCGTTCTTGATGAATCCGTAACCTTTCACTTCCTCATCAAAACGAAGATTCCAACTTCGAGATGCTTGCTTTAGGCCATAGATGGAACTTTGAAGCTTACATACTCAATTAGGATGCTTTTGATCGATGTATCCCTTGGGTTGTTTCATGTAAACATCCTCGAGTAGGTTTCTATTCAGGAAAGCCATCTTAACATCCATCTGCCATACCTCATAGTCAAAATATACTGCTATGGCAAGCATTATCCTAATGGACTTGAGCATCATGACAGGGGAGAAGGTTTCATCATAGTCAATACCATGAGTCTGTCTAAAACCTTTAGCCACTAGTCATGCCTTGAAGATCCCGCCAGGATTTAATTTGAAAATCCACTTGCAATCGACAACCTTTGCCTGAACAGAAGGATCAATCAAAGTCCACACTTTATTGTCCCTCATGGATTGCATTTCAGATTCCATGGCTTGTAGCCATTTATCTGAATCCAGACTTTCTAAAACCTATTTGTAGTTTGCGGGCTCATTAGAGTCCACCAAGATCAAATCTTGATCGTCAGTCACGAGAAATCCGTATCTCTCGGGTTCATGACGATATCTACTAGACCTTCTAGGTTCTTGTGTTGTTGGCTCAGGTTGCTCATCTTCACGAGTTTCTATGTCAACTTCCATCTGAGTTTCTATAGATCATTCTATATTCTCTTGTGGTTCTTGAACTTTTCTGAGTTTTATTCTACTCCCACTGTCTTTCTTGTACATAAATTTTTTCTCTAAGAAAGTAGCTCATCGAGCAACGAACACTTTGTTCTCAGTTGGGTTGTAGAATTGATATCCTTTGGTTTCCTTAGGATATCCCACAAATAGGCATTTGTCAGTTTTAGGTTCAAGCTTATTACTTTGTAAACGTTTTACATGAGCTTGACATCCCCAAACTCATAGATAGGACATATAGGGCTTCCGACCCAACCATATCTCATATGGAGTCTTATCTACTGCCTTAGATTGAATACAATTCAATAAGTATGCAGCAGAAAGGAGAGCATAACCCCAAAAGGACATAGGGAGAGTCGCTTGGCCTATCATTGATCGAGCCATTTCTAATAAGGTCCGATTCCTTCTTTCAGATACACCATTCCATTGAGGTTTTCCCAGTGGAGTCAGCTGTGAAACAATTCCACACTGTTTTAGATAGCCATTGAACTTATCACTTAGGTATTCACCTCCTTGATCGGAGTGAATAACCTTAATCCTTCTATCCAACTGATTTTCTACTTCGTTTTTAAACTCTTTGAACCTTTCAAAAGTTTCACTTTTATACCTCATTAAGTAGACATAACCATATCTACTATAGTCATCAGTAAAAGTCACGAAGTATTCAAATCCACCTCTGGCTTGTGTGCTCATTGGTCCACATACATCTGTATGTATTAGATCCAATAGCTCACTTGTTCTTTCACCTTGCTTGTTTAAAGGACATTTTGTCATTTTGCCTTGCAAACAGGGTTCACAGGTATCATATCATTCAAAATCAAACAACCTAAGCACTCCATCCTTGTGAAACTTTTGAACTCGCTTTTCATTTGCATGGCCTAATCGACAATGCCAAATGTATGTTGGACTTAAATCATTTTTAGTTGATTTAGCTTTCTTTTTTATGTTATAGACTGGTTTTTCTTGGGTCAAATCCAAGACATACAGACCGTTACACATATTTACAACTCCATATAAAATATCATTTCGATATAAAGATAAAAAATTATTCTGAATAATAAATCAAAAACCATTATTATCTAAACTAGAAACTGAAATAATATTTCTGCTCAAAACAGGTACATAATAACAATTTTCAAGTTTGATATTTAAACCAGAAGGTAAACATAAAGTATAATCTCTAACTTCAACAGTAGCAACTCTTGTCCCGTTGCCCACTCGGAGATCTACTTCACATTTCTTTGTCATCCTTCTATTTTTGAGTCCCTGCACATTAGTACAAATATGAGCCCCACAACCAGTATTTAATACCTATGAGGTGGACATAGAAAGATTAATTTCCATAACAAATGTACCTGAAGCTGAAGGATTGCTTTCAAGAAACTTTTTGCAGTCTCTCTTCTAACGACCCTTCTGTTTGCAGAAGAGACATGTATCATCCTTTTTGGATCTTGTCTTAGCAGGATGAGCTTGTGGTTGGGAAGCAGTCTTACTGCGAGCTTTCTTGTTCTGCCCAACTGTGGCCTTGCCTTTAAACTTCCTATTCCCTTTACCTTTCTCTACTACCAACACTGGTGTTGCCTTGCTCAGTGTTCTTTAACATGCCATGGAGCTCAGGAATGCTCCTATCTATGTTGTGCATATTGTAGTTAACCACAAAATCATTGTATTCATCAGGCAATAATGCCAAGATGATATCAATGGCCAATTCCCTAGGAAGGGTTGCATTCAATCGCTCTAGGGTATCAACGTACCCTTTCATCTTGATTAAATGCGTACTAACTGATGAACCCTTTGCCATCTTGCATGAAATTAAAGCTTTTATCGTAACGAACCTTTCGTTACGGGCTTGTTCACGGAACATCTCAGTCAGTGACTCATAAATCCGGAAGGCTTTCGAATTCATGAACTGCTTTTGAAGCTGGCCCATCATAGACGCGAGCATCAAGCAAGTCACATCATCGGAGTCCTTTTTCAGCTTATCCTAGGCTCGTTGAACAGTTGCCGAAGCATTTTGTGGTGGTTCAGGTAAAGCGGTCTCTAAGACATGTAGCTTCCTTTCTTGCTTGAGAACTATTCTCAAGTTTATTTCCCAATCTAAGAAGTTTGGTCCAACCAATTTATCCTTATCCAATATATTTCTTAGAGTAAAGTTTGAGATGACATTAGTGCTAGATGATGCCATTTCTACAAAGAATAAATAAAAAATATTAGAATGAGTTTTAAAATCATTTTTCACAATAGCCAAAATTGAAATCCCAAACAATTTTGTGTTGGTGCTAGATTGTGGGACAAAAATCCACAAAGAGTTAACCCCAGTATTGGTTTGGCAAGTATCGTAGGGATCGGGCTCTTTTGGTAGGCAACGTTGAAATTACATTCCATGTAATCTAATGCTTTCCAAATGCATACCATGCAACTTTTCGGTGATAGGTTGAACATTCGAAATGCTTGACACCATCCTATCTTTGCAAAATTAATCCCTAGTCAACTTATCGGGTCAAGCTAGGATTAATTTTCCCAAGTCAAACCACCCCTCGATGTTGGATCTTAGGCATACATAATTTCCTAAATTATGCTACAGAATAGCCTAAATTATATGGAATCAGGTCTTACCCTTGAAGCGTAATCGGTTGTGCAGTCGCCTGGCTCCTCTGAGAAGATGGCGTTTCATCGTTTTTCTATAACACTTCCTTGAAGCGTCCTCTACTCTCAGGCACCGGAGTTCTTCGATGCTAGTAGATTCCAGTTAAGAAGTTTTGATAAGAGAGTGGGAGAAAATTTTTTGAGAGAAAAGGGGAAAAATTTTCTTCAGAAAACAATTTTCTGTTGAAAAAACTGTTCAGCCAGTTTCCCAGAGAATTCGTTTTCTTAAAAGGAAATTCTGATTACCCAAATCCCACAACCCCGGGGCTGTTAATTTTTATTAATATATATATATTATAAAATATAATATTTTTATTTTTACTGCTTGGGTTTTACTTGACCCATGGATCAAACCATTTACCCATGGATCATATTGATGGATCAAGAACCTCAATTGTAACTAGGTCCTTTGATTTATCAGTCTCTCTCAATTCTTCCTGAGTAATTAATTAACTATTAATTAATACCCCAAAACTTCTCAATAATATTTAATTAAACTATTTAATTTAATATTATTTTTCTAAGTATAACAATTATACCTAGTACCGTCAAGAATCTTCGAACTCACTTACGTGCAATCCTGTAGGTCCATTCCAAATTGACAATGGATAAATTAATCTCATAGATTAATCCATAAATCATCAGTGACCTATAGCAAGATATGATGACTACTCAATTTAGAATGGATGGTCGAATGGTGATTCAACGCAACCTTTCTAAGCATACTATGCACGGTCCTCTACATCGATATCCTGTTTAGCATAAGGCATGGAACCATCATCCTTATTAAGCTAAACAATTTTACCTGATCTCTCAGTGACACTGATTATATTCGAGCAAATGATAACAATTATCATTTCTCGGGCATGTCCATGCACTTCTCAGTTCACTATCAAGTGGCCCGGATATTATCTCTCACTTAAGAGAGATTTGTAGTCTCATCACTTCACCTACATATCTTAGCGTGACTCATAGAGTACCCAATCATACCCATACTTGGTAACCTGTTACAGTCCCGTTAGGCGTATGTTAAAGTACACCATAATTCACCTAAGACCATGCAGTGATTTCTGGTCTAAGGATCCTCGTACGAGTATGCTCAAAAAAATCACTCATGATCTATTAGTCCATGGAGTGTTTCTTTTAGCGGATTGATTTCATGAAATTAGTTATGCACAAGAATATAATTATCATGAAATTAACTCATCAGATTAAATAATCAATCAAACGACATATGTATTATTTACATAAATAACCCTCAAAGTTTATTTACATAAATAGCCCTCATTAGGGCGCATACACCAACACTCGAGTCATCACATCAATCGATACCCACACAATTTTTCCATAACGAATGGTAGTGATAAAGTTGAGCATCTGGATACCCAAATAGTTTTTTCACTCATTAACGGTAGTGATAAAGTCAGGCACCTATTATGTGACAACCCACCGCACGAAGAAAACCTGAGGCCCTTGGGCTCTCCAAGTCCACAGACGTTCGACGCTCTAGCGAGCCCCCAAGTATGGAAGCAATTTATAACTTATGTTTTTATGGATTTAGTTTGAACGGCTTAACATGCATTTCGTTTTTCATCATTCACAAAATATAAAATATAAAGCGAAAAGTGCAATGAATTGGGCTATACTCTATTACAAGAGTTTTAAAAATCTTGTCTTCATTTGGGCCTCCATCGTTGGGCTCCAACTCCATGACTCCGTATTGGCTTGTTGGAATTTCTTGGGCCTAATTTCTAATCTATTCTATTAAAATAAAATAAATTTTAATAGGCTCGCAGGCCCAATTTAATTGGCTCGCAGGCCCCAAATTAAAACAAAATAAATAAAGCCCAATCCATGCATGAAAAACCCATAAAATGCAAGTGCTTCATACAAGCCTATTTTAATTAAGTCAATCAATTTAAAAGATTGTGTAATTGAATATGTCCAAAATATTCTATACAATTAAAATTGATTGTATCATAATTAATTTTAATCAATCTTTCCTTTTTCTTGTTCAATCATTTATGAAAATGATGAATGAACATACCAAATATGTATGCAAATATTTAAACTATTTAAATAAATCATACCATATTTGAAAGCACAAATAAATGAATCAAATTAATTATTCTATTTTATTAGCTAATTATCCTAATCTTATTAAGTTACTTGATTTAAAATATTTTAAAATCTTAAAATCCAATTTTAATATTTTAAAACTAAAATCTGATAAGATTTGATTTTATTTTAAAATCTTACCAAAATCAGAAAACAATTTTCCTTAATTTATGGGGCAGTTTGGTAATTTAAATAAAATTCTGTGCAATGTCTTAAGGAGGACTCAAAGTCCAGAGGCCATTTTGCAATTTAAAACCATTTTTAAAATCCAGCTGTCCGTTCTGGTAATTAGAGACTGCGTCAGGGGCAATTTGGTAAACTCACCCTTTTAGGGTTTCTGCCCCCAACCGCCTCTCTTTTCTATGAATTAGGGTTTCTTGGGGCAGTAGGGGTATTATGGTAAATTCAGCACCTAGGGCTTCACCCCCAGCCGCCACCACCAACGTCCTTCCTCAAACTTCACCGCTAGCTTCTTCGACTCCTGGCATCCAACGCCGATCGTCTCTTCAGGCGTGTTTTTTTTCTACATTTTGCAGCGCCGGTCTCCCTCTTCGATGGCCAGACCAAATCCGGTCTCTGAAAGGGCTATCGGATTCGTGATTAAAGATCAGAGACACGGTCGGATTTTAAAAGGTGGAGCCATTCGTTCAACTCGTTTTTCCGGTAAGGAATTTAACAACCCAGAATTTCAAAATCAATTTTGAAATGAGAACCCAAAATTCAGCTTCAGAAAAACGACCAAAAATCATTTCGAAAGCAAGGAAAAACTCTACAGAACCATTCCGAGATTTTAATTTCGTTCTTTTGAAAAACACGACCCCAAATTCCAAGTAGTTTCCCGGCGAAAAATTTTCAAGCCCAAAAAAGGGAAACTAAATAAGGAAAGCTAGGAAAAAAATTTTTCCCCTTTTGGTGAGCGTTTTGAAAACCCAAATACTAGGACCAAAAATTTGTCCATTTTCTTTTTCTGTTCTTTTGATTTGCAACCCTTTTTAAAACCCGATCGAAGACATTCAATGAGGCGAAGAAAAAATTAATTTTCGAAAACAAACCTTTTATTTTATAAAATTAATTTTAATTTTAAACACTAAAATCCGAACATGGCTCTGATACCACTGTTGGGATCAGAGGCATGTTTTTCAAAATTTACACAGCGGATTCATGCCAATTCCAATTTTAATGTTCAATTAATCCTACGTTTAAAGCTTCTAAAGCTTACCCTTGTAGCGTAATCGGTTGTCGCGTCTGGATCCTTGTTTGATGTTGATCCAAACCTTCTGCTCCTGTTATGTTTGTCACCACCAAAATCTTTCCTTAAAGGACTCTCTACTTTCAAGCACTGAACTTCTTTGCAGAGCCGGTGCTAGCCGTTTTTGCCTACGGAGAGAGTTTGGGATTTTGTGTATATTTTGCTTGTTCTGATTTTTTGATTGAAAATCATCATCCTCCTACCATAATATCCCTAGGATATTTGTAGAGTTGAAATTTCCAAAAATCAATATTGTAATCTATCAATTATTACTTAAGTGATTTAATCATATTCCAAATCAGTATTATTACCAATATTATTTTGCTGATTCCAAATCATTATTAAATAATATTTGCTGATTCCAAATCAGTATTAAATAATACCTTAATGATTTGGGTTATACACCAAGCCCATGGATGAACCCATGACCCATGGATCAGGCTGATGAATCAAGAACCTCAATTGCAATTAGGTCTCTTAATTTATCAGCTCATCCCAATTGTTCTCAGGTAATTAATTAACTCTTAATTAATACCACAGAACTTTTCAATAATATTTAATTAAACGATTTAATTAAATCTTCTTTATTTAAGTATAACAATTATACTCATTGTAGGCAAGATTACTTATTCTGCATCATCGAACTTTCTTATGTGCGATCCTGTAGGCCCATTCTAAATTGGCAATGGATAACTCAATCTCATTGATTAATCCATAAGGCATTAGTGGTCTCTAGCAAGACATAATGACTACCCAATTCATAATGGAGGGTCGAATGGTGATTTAACACAACCTTTCCAAGCAAACTGCGTACGATCCTCTATATTGATATCTCGTTTATCATAAAGCATGGAACCATCATCCTTATATAGCTAAACATTTACTTGATCTCTTAGTGACACTGAATTCATTAAGCAAATGATAACACTTATCATTCCTTGGGCATGGCCATGCACTTTTCAGTTCACTATCAAGTGGCCAAGATATCATCTCTCACTTAAGAGAGATTTGTAGTCCCATCACTTCACCTACATATCTTAGTGTGACTCATAGTGTACCCAATCATACTGTACTTGGCAACCTGTTACGGTCCCATTAGGCGTATGTCAAAGCACACTACAATTCACCTAAGACCATGTAGTGATTTCTGGTCTAAGGATCCTCGTACGAGTACTACTCAAAAGAATCACTCATGATCTAAATGTCCATGGAGTGTTTCTTTTAGCGGATCAATTTCATGAAATTAAATATGCACAAGAATATAATTATCATGAAATTAACTCATTTGATAAATTATCAAACAGACAACAAATGTCTAAATTAGCCCTCAAAAGGGCATACACCAACAATAATCTCCTTCACTATCTTCTAGTATTTATCATGCATTGGTTTCACTATCTCTTTTCAGACCTTGGGCTTATGCGGCTGACAAGATCCAATCTCACATATTATACAAGGAAACCACCAACAAGATCATAAACTTACTCAAGATTCAATCTCCAGAAAAAGGAAACCGCTAACAAGATAATAAGTTTATTCAAGATTCAATCTACAACAGTATAATAACAAACTCGCCAATATAACAAAATCACCAACAAATCAACAAAGCCCAGACCAACCCAAGAAACCAATATACCAATATATAATAAATGATAGGAATTCAGATACACTACACAAAGGAGCATACAAAATACGAAAATCAGTCGGCTCACCCTTGCTTATAAAGGGTCTTTCACCCCAGAATAGCATGAGTGTTTCACCAAGATGAAGAAAGGGAACTACAAAACAGCTCCAACAAATGTAGATGCACTGATTCCATCTAGATTCGTGAGATCTGGGATTAAACCTCCATGAACTGGCAGAATCACCATCTTCAAATGAAATTCTAGCTACCCAATTTACAAACGAAGCAGTTGGCTTTAAATAAAAGAGAACGAAGCAAAAGTTACCAACAGGATTTGTCTTCAAACAATTTATACTAGTACAACGTTCTAAGGGTTGCAATTAACTTAAAGCAGCAGGGGTACAATAGTATTTTAAGCACACATGCCCAATTGAGATGACTAATTTGGTCCAACAATGACCAGCTTGCCTAATTGCATCCTTTCATTACTTTTTCACCTCTTTTGTGGGAAAAAAGTGATAACACCAAACCTGAGCCTGCATTCCCAACAAACCACGTGATAAGCTTGAAAAGTACCAAAGAGTGATCATAACTCTATCTAAATGTAATGTACATATGTGGAAAATGCTACAAAAATTTATATAACTTAGGGTTACATCAAGTAAGAATTGTATTCTACCCGGTTTGCTCATCCATAGCGCTCTAACTCACCCGAACGCTAGAATGTCCAAAGTGCTATGGACATACCATTTTAAAATTTTCCTTCATTTACCTTCTGCACGTCCATTCACTTGAGCTTGGCCACTTGCATTCCTTATGCATCTACACAATCAAAATTTACACTTCCAATATCAATTTGAGGCATCAAATCATGACTCACTCATATCTTCAAAATATTAGAATCAAAAATAAACATAAAATCAACACTAAAAATATAACTAAAGGATACTAGAAAGTATATGTACTATTGGGTTGCATTCCAATTAGCGCTTTAGTTTTAATGTCGCTGGCTCGACACAAAAATAGCTTGCTTCAAGTGAGGTAGTCGGAAAATCCTTCTCGGCTTATGTGAATTTCTTTGGCAGTGAGGATCCTTTCAACCCTCTTCTCAGCTTGTTGGTTCCTTGCAAAAATTTGGAATACTTATCTTGAAAGCCCACGAGTTCTTCTCTAAGCAATCTAACTTATTCTCTCACCAAGGCTTTAAGTTTTTCTCTCATTGTTTTCGTTTTTTGCTTTACTCTATCTCTTGGCTTCCTTGGCATAGCAATGACATTGGCAATTCGAGGAAAATTTTTTTCTTTTTTTGCATAGATATGAAAGTGCACTTGGATTGTCTTTGGAGAACTTTTTCCAAGATCTTCATTTGATTCTCCATCTCTGCTACTAATGTCCCAATCCTCCAGATCTTGTATCTCCCTACATTCCGGGATTTGAACATTACTTGCTGCTTTAACTTCACCACTACCTTGGCCACATGATTCCAAAGAAGGTAGTTCACACACCTATTGGATTATAGAAGCAAGTTGTTCCAGTTTCTCTTCAATTCGATCTAACCTGTCTCTTTACTCCTATCTATTTTCTAATGGCTATTTTTTGACTTCCTCCACGTGCACTATTTTTTTCTTATCATTTTCAAGCTCTATTATCCTTGCCTTCATCAACTTTTGGTTTTCTTGCATCTTAGTCATTTGAGCTTTTAACTCATTGATCTCCTTCGCATACTCGCAAGTTTTACCATCACATTCTACTCTTGATACTGTTGATGATTGACTCTCTCTTAATTTTTGGTTAGACAATCGCTGCAACTCAACATCTATGCGTGAAATGAACTCCTTCACCTCAATAAAATTAGATGGCTATTTTTCTGCTTTAGCATGCCTTTGTACAAAATCCTCCAAAAGTTCCTTTTGTTTAATCAATGTTTTCTCATCAGATATCCATTCAGAAGACATATTTTCTTTCTTTGCCGACACTAACTCCTTGGGCTTTTCAATCTCAGAAATTCTAGAGACCATAAAATTTTGAGCTCCTTGCATTTTCTCGAATTTTTCCATCAATACAACAACTTTTCCTTCCAAACCGCAAGGTTTTTCTTTTTTAACTTGTGAGACTGATGATACCCGAATTATTTCCTGCTCTTAGTAGGAAAGCCTTTTTCTAACTTCTGTATGATCCCAACCAACTCATTGATCTTGTGGAAGTGCCTAATTACTCCCCCTTCCAAGAGCTTGAAATCTTTTTCTTGTTGTCTCCTTTCTAGTGTCTCAGCCAATGCATTTACTTGCGTCTTTATAGCCTTTAACTGGGACAGTTCACAAGACTCTTGCCTGGTATCTTTGGTCAACACTGACATGTTGTTTTCCACAAGCTATCAAACAAATCTATAACACAAAAACAAACACACAAGCATAATAGGGAAAAAATAAATAATTTCAAAACACACAAAACAAACAAACACCACCAAAATTACACCTCATAAAAAAAATCCAGCAACTAACAGTAGATAACATATACAACAGACACTCCATAAAACAAATATATACACTTAAGACTCTCAAAAATATTCAAGTTTCCTTCCCCAACAACGGCGCCAAAAAGTGATGTGTTAAATTTACACACACAAATAAAACCCTTTTATACACTCTAAAGGACCACAAATCCTATTGTACGTAGCGAAGAGGAAAGTGTTTGATTAGTTCTTGAGGATCTTAAACACACAATGGTTATAAAAGTGCAACAAATGCTATACTACAATGACTTGAAATTAGAGTCTAAACTATCACTCAAGTGAGTGAGCAAAGGATAAAAGGACTTGGATTTGTATATTGATCCCCTATGGTTAATTAACATTGCAATATTCTCATTAACTCATCATTTTTTGCTCCGGTGGTTTTTCCCTATTGGTTTGCCAATCAACCTAACTCTCTAAGTTCCAAATCACAAATTACCAAGTAACTTATAGGCATTGATAGCAATATTTTATCCAATTCATTAGTTGCACATCGTCAATCACTACACTGCAGGCACTGTCACTACACTACAAGTGTTGTAAATAGCTCGAAGAAGAATTAATTCATGAACTAGTAATCAAGGATTCAACCTAAGTTTGTATAACAAGAACACAAATTGCATAAATCAATCCTACAACTAATGCTCATGCATAGAATGAGAGTTAAGTGAATATTTACACAACGTTAAGCCCCATGGGTTTCACAATCTACAAATCCAAGAATAAGTCTAACCGTGCATAGATGAGAAAGGGAGAAGCTTGCCAAACCCAATAAATGCAGCCATGGTGTCTTGGTGAACTCTTCGCTACAATCTCATCGGTATTTGGGGCTAAATCCCTTCGATCTAAGCTAGAAATGAACAAACCCTAACTAGGAGAAGAGAAAATTTAAAAGTCTTCTATTCTAAGAAGTAAGGAATTAATCCCTTTTGTCTCATTGGTTTCTAATATATATATAAGAATTGGATCCCAAATTGTGTGTTGGTAGCTGAAATTTTGGTAAGGGCATGATGGTCATTTTGGCCAAAGAGTTCTTTACATGTCTACAACACTCTGGAGTGCTGTGGACTCTTTAACTCATTTACACATACTGCCTTCCTATAGTGTCCACAGCACTCTGGACTGATGTGGACTCTTGAGTATACTCATGTTTTTTTTCCCCTCATTTTGCACTCTACTCAAGTTTATTTACTCCAGTCTGACCCTCATTTCACTTCTTTAGCTTTGTTATGACCAGATCATCCAGCTCCAATATTTCTGCATTTTTAAGCAAGTTTTTAGGGGAAAAAGTGCTAAACCCAAACCATTATAAGACATTAAACAAACCATAGTAATAAGAACTCTATTAAAATAATATGAAAGATGTGAAAAATGTTATGAAATAAGAAGTTACTTCGGGTTACATCAGATAACCACATCTTTATGTCTGACAACACTTTCTTATTATTTCTAATAAGTAGAATGTCATTACATAAAGTACAAGACACACCACTACGTTTTTGTCATATTTACGAGACACACATTGCTCATCCGAACACTGAGTAAATCCGTAAGACAAGATTACATCATCAAACTAGATGTTCCAAGATCTAGATGCTTGTTGAAGTTCGTAAATAGACCTCTTCAGCTTGCATACCTTATGGTCTTGGCCTTCAGCAATGAATCCTTCTGGTTGCTACATGGAGATGGTTTTCTCAAGACTTCCGTTAAGGAATGCTGTCTTGACGTCCATCTGCCAATACGACGGGACGTGTCAATAAGGCGTGAAAAGGAAGTAACGATTGAGAAGACCATAATAGTTGGGAAATGTTTCATTACGTATTTATTTCCCGCTTTATATGTCCTGATTATTGCTTGTCAGTTTTCATTTTATGTTTTTATGCATTATAAAAAACGAACTGTTTTATGGGTACAAATTACTAAAGTTAGAAATAACTAAAGTTAAGACGTTGCATGTTAAATTTGGAAAAACCCTCAATTTAAGAATCTAAGTGAGAGCAGGTTGGTTTATATCCACATGGCCTCCATTACGAATTCATATGTGATGTGAATAGACTTGCACGTTGGCATTAGGGCCTTCCTCCATATCGGATGAGTCTTTATTCATAAGATCACTAGATTGAATTTCCAAAGGGATGACTATAGTGTGTTTAATTGGAGAACTGCGACACCCTCTCTATCTAAGGCACATAAGTATCCTAAGTAACAAACTAAGAAGTCACGTAATGGTATACACTTAGTGTACCATTTGTAGTATCCCTCCCAACGAGATTACGCTACTTATGTGTGTGGCCAAAATCACCGACTATTAATTTCATTGATCAATAGATCGTTTGGTCAGATAGTGAAATTAATAAACTTGGTTCTTCTCGAACAAATATAGACTAGCGTAGATATTCACACGATCGTGAACTGGGTAAATCCCGGTGAACGAGATGTTGGTGGATTTGATTATATTGTTTTGAGGGTGTCAATATTTTCTAAAAAGATAAAATACTAAAACTTTTTATTTATTTATTGTCAACTTTTGATATGTCGTTCAATCCACTTGCTGTCATACTTAAAGAAAACAAACTGACCGGTCCAAATTACATTGACTGGAAACGTAACTTGGATATTATCCTTACTGTTGAGGGGTACAAGTATGTGCTCATAGAAGTGTGCCCAGAAATGCCCACTGATGACTCCACTCATGAGGAGAAAGAAGCTTATACAAGGTAGAACAAAGCTGATGAGATAACCAGATGCTACATCTTGGCTTCTATGTTAGGAGTATTGTAGCACCAGCATCAGTTGATGACCTCAGCCTATGATATGATGCTTAACCTTAAGGAGATAATTGTGCATCAGGGCAGGGTAGCCAGGCAGACAGCTATGAGGAAACTCATGAATGCCAAGATGGTGGAAGGCACTTCTGTGAGGGATCATGTGCTTGACATGATGGCAAGCATTAATGAAATCGAGGTAATAGGAGGTGATATTGACTTTTAGTCTCAATGTGATATCATTCTCCAGAGTATGTCTCATAGTTTTCAGCAGTTTTGGTTGAACTATAATATAAATCAAATTTTGTATACTCTTCCCGAGCTTATATCTACATTAGTGTCAGCTGAAAGCCTCTTCAATGTGAAAAAACAAGCTTTGGTAACTGTCAGGCCTTTAGGATCTTCTTCTGGGCCCAAAGCCAGAAAGAAAAAGAAGAAGTCCCAGAAGACTGCCAATCATGGACCCAAGCCAGCTATTGCTAAGGAGAACAAGTTGAAAGGCAAGTGCTTCAAGTGTGGCAAGACAGGACATTGGAAGCCAAACTGCCCAAAGCTAAAAGGTATGAGTGAAAGATTATCTGTCCGAGCCTAGCCAGAAACTCACTTTCGTACTATGCATTCCAGAATCGGAGTCTCTGGCCAGGCCTAGACGCTAGCACAATTGCTATTCCAACCCTTTTAAAATAACATTGCGCAGGATCTGGGTTTGCACTTATTCGATTTACCACGCAACAAAAATTCTTAATTAAAAGTGAAAACATAAGAATTACCTATTGAAGCGTATACTTAGGTTATTCTCTTGTATGCCTCAAGACTTTGCTTGTATGTTGTGAGGGTAGCAATCTAACTAGCAATTTGATCAACTAATCATCACAATCCACCTGCCAGAAAAATCCAGCACCACTACACTTGGCACGTACAATTAATGCACTGCCCGAAGAGAGAGAAAGTACACTTTGTTGCCAAACATCAAGAAGAATTTTGGCTGCTCTTAGCTATGGAAAATCTGAAATTTAGAGAGAAGTTTTCTCTCTCTAGTATTTTCTCTCTCTAAGTTTTCATGTCTTGAAAACTTATGAACTGTATATATTAAATTGTGTGTCTTGAATAGCTAATCTCTTGTCTATATATAGAGTTAAAAGAGAGACCCCAAGTTTGTTTAGGATTGACCTTCCAAATGGATTTATGTTTCCTTCAATCCTGTTCTTGGACTGATACACATCCAACTGATACAAGAAATCACTTATCTCAATCTAGTTCCTGATATGATTCATAACCAACTGATATAGGGATTCACTTATGCCAAACCAGTTCCCGGTATGATTCAAAACCTACTGACACAAGGATTAATTAATTACTTAATTAATTAAATCTACCTTTGTCAATAACCCAATACATAATTAATCGTACAACTAACGGATTAATTATGGCACTACCATCATACACCAGAAATGCTTCTGGAACAACTTAATTAATTTATTCATAATCTCCCCACATCAAAGATATAGTGCTCGTTAATATATTAATTTACTTATAAATTAATTAATCAACTTTTTTAATTTCGAGACTAGTACCACTCGACCTTTTTACTATACCAGACATAAGTCCACCGGCCGGGTTTAGTATAATAAACTTTACGAGCTCATCTCGGGAGCACCATCACCCCGGATGCACCGGTACACGATTTCCTTTCGACAAGCAGCAGCACACCAAGCAACTAAACACGCGCATCCAACCTACCGAGATTATTAGCCACAATTGACCTCACCCATTGGCAGATCAAAGTACACTATGTCTAATCCTTATACCCGCTCGAGTCTAGGGATTAAGAGATAGAATACCAAGAATGATTTGTCTATTAAATAAGTACAAGGAAAACCATTCCTAATGGTCAAGTTCAATACACCCCGGGCATATTTATATGATTCAATTAGTTTAGACAAACCAAATATCCAAATCACATGATAACCTAAACCTACAGTTTATCCAAAGCTGTCTCGGTTACGAACCTCATTTATATATTATGTATTTTAACCAATGATGAGATCTACTGTGTCACACAAGACACCTCATCATCTACTTACATAATATAAATGGACATATCATGCACAACAAAATATAACCAAAACATAAATCGATATATTAACTGGGAAAATGTACAATACAAGCATAGCTTATGTATTCAACTCCAACAATATCCCACTAATACTTAAGTTGTGCTTTAAGTATACATCTACATACAACCCCTACATACTTTGCTACTATATATCTGGAGAAACTGTCATGGCTCTCCTAAGTATCTGATTCCCATGCCCTCCACGTGAGCCTTAAAGACTTTTGAAGTTAATGTTTTCATGAACGGATTTGTAAGGTTATCCTCTGATGCTATCTTAGCCATGACCACGTCTTCCCTCTTTACGATATCTCGTATCAAGTGGTACTTGCATTGTATATGTTTACTCGCCTTGTGGGCTTGTGGTTCCTTCGAGTTTGTTATTGCACCGTTGTTATCACAATAAACCGTGATAGACTTCTACAAACCAAGAATCACATCTAAGTCCACTAGGAAGTTCTTGAGCCACACTGCTTCCTTCGTTGTCTCTGATGCGGCAACGTATTCAGCCTCCATGGTAGAGTCCGCCACGTATTTCTACTTGACACTCTGCCAAACTATGGCTCCACCTCCTAGAGTAAACACATACCCTGAGGTAGACTTGCACTTATCCCTATCACTTTGGAAATCTGAATCCTCGGGGTACCAGCTCAGGTGCCTGATAGACCAGAACTTGGTCCATCGTTCTGTGCAAATACTTGAGAATGCATTTTACTGCCTCCAAATGAGCTTTCTGGGGGTTACTCTGATATCTGCTTACCATACCAACGGCATAACAGATATCAGGCCTTGTACACAACATGGCATACATGAGACTTCCTACTGTCGAAGCATAAGGAACTGCCTTCATGGTCTCTATCTCCTCAACAGTCTTGGGAAATTGTTCCTTAGATAGATGCACTCTGTGTCTGAAAGGTAGAAAACCTTTCTTGGAGTTATGCGTGTTAAAATGGGCCAGAATTGTATCTATGTACAAAGCTTGGGAGAGCGTTAATGAACATTTCCTACAATTTTGAATTATCTTGATTCCAAGGATATGTCCCGCTTCCCCTAAGTCCTTCATATCAAACTGCTGGGATAGCCATGCATTTAAGTCTGATAACACTTTCTTGTTATTGCCAATCAATAGAATATCATCTACGTAAATCACAAGAAACACCACTGAGTTTCCATCACGTCTGCGGTACACACATTGCTCATCCGGACATCGAGTAAATCCGTAGGACTGGATTACCTCATTAAACTGGATGTTCCAAGATCTGGATACCTGCTTAAGTCTGTAAATAGACGTCTTAAGCCTATAAACCTTATGCTCTTGGCCTTTTTCAACGAATCCCTCTAGTTGCTGCATGAAGATGGTTTCCTAAAGACTTCCGGATTGACTTACGCATGGCTACCGGGGATAAGGTTTCCTCATAATCGATTCCCTCTTTCTGAGTATACCCCTTCGCCACCAGCCTAGCTTTAAAGGTTTTCACCTTTTTGTCAGGTCCTCTCTTACGTTTATAGACCCACTTGCATCCAATGGGCTTAAACCTATCAGGCAGGTCCACAAGCTCCCAGAATTGATTGTGGTCCATTGACCCCATCTAGGATATCATTGCCTTACTCCAAGATTCTACATCTTTATCTCAGAGAGCCTCATTGTAGTTAACCGAGTCAGGTTCAGGCGCACCTGGGACTATGTCAAAGGCCTCTCCCATGCCAATGAACCTGTCAGGCTATCTCACAACCCTCCCACTACGACGAGGCACCACCTGTGTAGGCGTATCATCTGTGATCTCATGTGCAGTGTGTGGTGTATCTACTTGTGCTGGTGCATCAGGATTAGTAGTTTGTCTCCTAAGCTCTTCTAGTACTATCTTACTCCTGGGCCTGTGATCTAAGATATAGTCCTCTTCTAAAAATCTAGTGTTGCTACTAACCACCACCTTCTGATCTTTAGGACTATAAAACAGACCACCTTTTGTTCCTCTAGGATATTCTACAAACAGCATTAATTCAGTTCTCGCATCTGACTTAGCCACATCTGTCTTGAGCACATGTGTTGGGCAACCTCAAACTCTGAGATGTCTTAGACTGGGCTTGCGCCCATTCTACAACTCTACTGGGGTTGAAGGCACAGTTTTAGATGGTACAAGATTAAGAATATACATCGTTGTTTCTAAGGCATATCCTCAGAACGAACTTGGCAAATCACTATAGCTCATCATCGCCCTAACCATTTCCATGAGAGTTTGATTCCTTCTTTCTGCAACACCGTTCTGTTGTGGCATGCCAGGTGCAGACAACTGAGACTGAATTCTGACCTCACTGACGTATTCTCAAAATTCGTGGGACAGGTACTCCCCACCATGATCAGATCGTAGTATCTTGATACTCTTATCATAATGTTTCTCCACATCTGTCCGAAACTCTTTCAACTTGCCAAAACATTCGGACTGGTGACGCATTAGGTAAATGTACCCGTACCTTGAGTAGTCATCCATGAACGTCACGAAATACTCGAACCCACCTCGTGTTTGGACCGATATTGGTCCACAAAAGTCAGAATGAATCAAATCTAGTACTTCTTTGGCTCTATAACCTTTTGCTTTAAAAGGTTCCTTGGTTATCTCACCCTCCAAGCAAGATTCGCAGGTTGAATAACTGTCAATCTTTAATGAACCTAAAGGTCCATCATTGACCAACCTCTGAATCCTACTAATTTTTATATGACCTAGCCTGAGATGCCAAAGATAGGTTTGATTCATTTCAGAAGGTTTCTTTCTCTTATTAATGTTAGATAAAGAGCTATCTGTTTCTATGTTTTGCACAACGGGGGAGTTAGAATTAACCACAAAAAAATTGTCAGCCAATGAACCAGAACAAATAAGTTTTCCATTTCTTCTAATAACAACACAGTCATCAGAAAAAAATAAACTTATAACCGTTCTTTAAGAGTTTTGAGACCGAAATAAGGTTTTTTTTAAAACTCGGTACATAAAGACAATTAACTAACTCTAAACTAGAATTCTCGAAATTTGGAGGAACTATTCCCACTGCTTCTACTGACACTCTTGTAGTGTCGCCCAAGTAGATATCCAATTTGCCTTCTCTAAGCTTCCGGGTTACTTGGAACCTTTACAAAGAATTACAAACATGGTCAGTGGCACCTGAATCCACACACCAAGTATCTGTGCGAATCGCCGCTAAACATATCTCAGTAATTAAGGCAAAAACTATCGTATTTATAAGTTTTGGACAATCCAATTTCCAATGTCTCTTCTTATTACACTTGAAGCACTTGTTTTTCGACTTCTTCTTTGCAATATCTGGCTTAGGCACAATCTGCGCCTTTTGAGCTATTCCCTCGAGCTTTCTCTTCTTCTTTCTAGCCTCAGGCACAGAAAAAGATTTTGAAGCTTTGCCTGCGACTAAAGCTTACTTCTTCTCTTGAAAAAGACTTTTAGCCGCCACCAACTCTGCCAAGAGCTCGGATTAAATACACAACATCTTACTTATGTTGCAGTACAACCAAATCTGCTCATAGCTTTGAGGCAAGCTCTGGAGGACAATATCAACTTAGGTTTCACCAATGATTTTGCCTCCCACTACCTCAACCTTGTTGATGTTACTAATCACGTCAATGACATGATCTCTCACAGGACTGCTCTCAGCCATAAGGAAAATGTCCAAGTTACGACTCCAATCGATATAATTAGGTCCAGTTAACTTGTTGTTTTTCAATATAGTAGCTAAGAGGTTGAATGTCATATCGAAAACTGTAAATTAAATAGACAATGTTTTAGTTATCTAACCTAGAATTTTGAAAACAAGGAAATTCTAATAATTATTTACTTCACTCAAAATAATAATCTTAATCCACCAACATCTCATTCACCGGGATTCTCGCAAGCCACGCAGTGTGGACGTTTACGCTAACCCACATTCGTTTAAGAAGAACCATGTTCATTAACTACACTATCTGACCAAACGATCTATTGATCAATGTAGCTAATAGTCAGTGCTTTCAGCCGTACAAATAAGCAGCGTAACCTCGAGGAAGGAATACTACAAATCATACACTAAGTGTGTGTCATTACGTGACTTCTGAGTTTGTTACCTCAGGATAGTGCGCCTCAGATAGAGAGGGTATCGCATTTCTCCTAGTTAAACTTAGTATAGTCATCTTACTCTTAAATTCATAATCTAGCGATCTCGGAGTTGAACTCATCCGAATAGAGGAAGACCCTAATGCCAACGGGCAAGCCCACCCACATCGCATATGAACTCGTAATGGTGGCCATGGGAATATTAAACTAACCCGCTCCCACTTAAATTTCTAAGTTGAGGGTTTTTCTGGTTTTAACAAGCAATTAACTAACCCTAAGTTATATGCAACCATAAAACCAACATGCTTTAAAATCATGCATCTAAAATACATCATAAAAATAAAGCATAAAAATTAAAACAATAAATACGGGAAATAAATAAGAAAAATAAATTTCCCGACTATTATGGTTTTAATCACTTCCATCTTCTGCCTTGATCTCGTGTCCCACCACATAACTCGATAGAGAGAGTCTTGAACTTCAAAAAAATGAAAACTGAAAGAAAAATGGGACAAAATGCTACCCAAACAGGCCACACAAACTCCCCGCACCTAGCCCACATGGGCCACTGGCTCGCCCCAGCAGCGCGCGGCAGTTGCATGCACTGCTGCCATGCCTACTGCCGCACGTGACCGGGGTGCTAGATCCGGTGATTTCTTCATGTCGATCTCTTCTCCGGTTGGTGATCTATGAAGCCCGCTATCCGGATCGTGACCGGGGTTGATAGTCAGGTGCCCAGAAGTCCGATTGGTGAGTGAAGGCTGGCGGTTGGTTGTTTGGGTGCTCCGGGCAAGAACTGTTTCGACAGTTCTTGAGTTTTTTGAAGCGATTTCTTGGGATTTCTTCGTTTTGCCTTGGGCAACTCCGTAGACACTAGCCCACACTAGTTCGGAGTTGAATTGGAGTTATTCTTCGGATTTCTTGTGGAATTCGCTTGCCCAAAGATTCAGTTTTCTTATTTGCGTTGGACTTCGCTTTAAAGGTATAACCTTTATGTTTTCTACTTTTAATTAATGGTTGATTCTTTGTGCGTTGTTTGTCAATTTAATAAATTAAATAAGTATAAGCCTAAATCCGTTCAGGGGAAAATGAATTTGAGCCTGAGCTTTGTCGAAAGTTTTTCATTCTGGAATGCATTGCACGAAAGTGAGATTTTTTATTTAGCCCGGGCTTGTTCTATTTTACTTCAGCGCCTCGTCATAGTGGGAGGGTTGTGAGACAACTCGAGAGGTACATGGGCTTGGGAGAGTCTTTGGATTTTGTCCCTGATGCTCACGAGCCAGACCAAATTAACTACAATGAGGCTCTCCAAGATAAAGATGCAGATTATTGGCAGAGAGTGATGATTTCTGAGATGGGTTCGATAGACTCAAATTAAGTCTGGGAGCTGGTAGACCTTCCTGATGGTTTGGTCTATTGGGTGCAAATGGGTCTACAAGCAAAAAAGGGGATCTGATGGGAAAAGTGAAACCTTCAAGGCTAGGCTTATGGTGAAAGGGTATACTCAAAAAGAGAGTATCGATTATGTGGAGAACTTTTCCTTGTTGCTATGCTTAAGTCAATCTGAATTCTCTTGACCATAGCTGCTCATTTAGATTATGAGATGTGGCAGATGGATGTCAAGACATCTTTCCTTAATGGAAGTCCTAAGGAGACCATGTTTATGCAGCAATCAGAGGGATTCATTATAGAAGGCCAAGAGCAAAAGGTTTGCGTCAAGAAGCCTATTTATGTACTTATACAAGCATCTAGATCTTGGAATATCCATTTTGATGAGGTGATCCAGTCCTATGGATTTACTCAGCGTCCAGATGAGCAGTGTGTATACCACAGGCATGATGGAAATATGGTGGTGTTTCTTGTACTTTACATAGATGATATTCTTTTTATTGGCAACTGTAAGAAGCTATTGTCAAATGTAAAGGCATGGTTGTCCAAGTAGTTTGATATGAAGGATTAGGGAGAGGCTGGACATATCCTTGGGATCAAGATCATTCGAGATTCTAAGCGACGTTCATTGACACTCTCTCAGGCTTCATGCATAGACACGATTTTGGCCCGTTTTAACATCCAAAACTCCAAGAAGGGTACACTACCTTTCAGACATGGAGTGCATCTATCTGAGGAGCAGTCTCCCAAGACCGCTAAGGAGATAGAAGCCATGAAGGCAGTTCCCTATGCATCTGCAGTGGGAAGCCTTATGTATGTTATGTTGTGTACCAGACCTGATATTTACTTTGTCGTTGACATGGTTAGCTAGATATCAGAGTAACTCTAGGAAAGCTTTTTGGGAGGTTGTCAACTACATTCTCAAGTATTTGCGCAGGATGAGAGACCATGTTTTGATCTATCGAGCGCAATAGCTAGTTCCTAAGGGTTACACAAATTCAGATTTCCAGGGTGATATGGACAAGAGTAAGTCTACCTCTGGGTTTGTGTTTAATCTGAGAGGTGAAGCTATAGTTTGGTGGAGCGTCAAGCAGAAATGCGTGGCAGACTCCACCATGGAAGCTGAGTACTTTGCCGCATCAGAGGTAGCAAAAGAAGCTGTATGGCTCAAGAACTTCCTAGTGGACTTAGATGTGATTCCTGAGCTACCGAGGTCTATCACAGTTTACTGTGATAACAATGGTGTAATTGCTAACTCAAGGGAACCACGAACCCACAAGGCGAGTAAACACGTAGAGCGTAAGTACCACCTGATACGAGAGATCGTAAAGAGGGGAGATGTGGTCGTGGCCAAGATAGCATCAGCAGACAACCTTGCAAATCCATTCACGAAGGCATTGACTCCAAAAGTCTTTGAGACCCACGTGGAGGGTATGAGAGTTAGATACTTAAGTGAGCCATGAGAGTTTTCTAGATTTTGGTATGACAGCAGAATAAGTGTATTAAACAGTTTTTATACTTCATAGTATAGCTTTAAGTATTAGTGAGAGATTTGTTAGTTTTGAATACTGAAAAGCTTTGCTTGTATGAAAAACTATTTCTCAGTTACATATCGATTGTGTTTCAGTATTATAAATTGTCCCTTTATATCATATTACTAGATGATAAGGTGTCGGGTGTAGCACACTAGATCTTATCATTGGCCAAATTTATGATATATAAATAATGCTCGTAACTTAGACAGTTTGGACATACTGTCGGTTTACGTTATTCTATGATTCAAAAATTTAGTTTGTCTAGACTAATTGAATTATACGAATATGCCTGGGGCATACTGAGCAGGACCTATTTAGGATCGAATTAACTTGTGCTGATTTTTGTAGTTAATTCGAACCTTATATTCTAATCTCTTAATCCCTAGACTAGAGCGGGTATACGTGTTTGACTTCTTATTGTGTCATTGCTCGTCGAAAGGAAACCATGTACCGGTGCGTCCAGGGTGATGGTGCTCCTGAGATGAGCTTGTAAGGATTATTATACTAAACCAGGCCGGTGGACTTATGTCCGGTATAATAATAAGGTCGAGTAGTACTAGTCTCAGATAACAAGAAGTCGATTAATTTATTTATCAGTAAATTAATGAATTTACAAGCACTATATCTTTGATGTTGGGAGATAGAAGAATAATTTTAGTGTGTGCGAAAATTTCGTTTTTGAGCGGTAGTTCCATAATTAATCCGTTAGTGGTATGATTAATTATAAATGGGATTAATTGGCAAAGTGGATTAAATAAATATTTATCCTTGGGTTAATTAATATTTAATTGACAAAGTGGGTTACGAAATAATCCTTGGGTCGATTACTATTTAATTGATGAAGTGGATCGATAAAATAATCTTTGGGCGAATTAAATATTGACTAGTCTAGTGTCCTTACAAGCCCACTAGGTCTCCCTTGAAACTCCTTATAATTACATAATTTCTTGACATTCAAGACATAAGAAAATTGAGAGGCAAGAGTTGCCTAGAGAGAGAAGGAGAAGCCTAGAGAGAGAACATCATCTTCTTCGTTGAAAATCTTTCTCGAAGTCGGTTTTCAATCCTTCTTCCTTGGAAAGGCTCAGCCCAAAATTGGATAGCAGTTGCCCATTTGGCTGTCTGGCGTGATTTTTTGGCGATCGGTGTTCCTTCCTAGCGTGCAGATCCGTCACTGCTTCATTTGATCCCTGATGTGCTCGGTGATTCGCAGCGGTCGCATCTTGATGGCAGCTGGACGACGCGCCATTCGTGGTGGTCTAAGATTTTATAGCGACTGCTGTCCGATGGTTTTGGGCAGGCATTTTTGAGCTTTTTCGACGTGGGTTTATTATGGGTTTCGATAGATCTACCCGGTAGATAGCTGCCCACTCAACTTGTGGGTTTGTTGGAGTCATTCAAGGGACATTTACTGGAGTTCATTGCAAAAGATTGGATTTTTATTATTTGCATCAAGGACACGCTTCAAAAGTACAATCTTTAACTTCCGCTTTAATTAAAGATTGAATCTTTTATGTGTCGTTTAATAGATCTAACAAGTATATGCCTAGATCTGCTTATGGGAATTGATTTTAGAGTTTGGGCTTAATCGAAAGTCTCCGATTCTGGAATGCATAGCACGAAAGTGAGATTTTCAATTTGGCCCGGACCGGATCTTAATTCCTTCAACTGGGTCGGCCACATTTTCTCCAGGGACGAAATCTGAAGACTCTCCCAAGAACATGAACCTCTCGGGCTGTCTCACAAACATCCCACTACGATGAGGTACTACCTGCAAAGGCGCATCATCTGTGACACATTGAGTAGTATCATTTGGTGTATCTACTTTTACTAGTAGTATAGAAGTCGTGAGCTGTCCTCTAAATTTCTCTAGTAAGATCTTACTACTGGGCTTATGATCTAAAATATAATTCTCTTCTAAAAATTTGCCGTCAGTGCTAACTATCACCTTCTAATCTTTAGGAATATAGAAAAGACCATCTTTCGTTCATTTGGAATAACCTACAAGTAGCCTTACTTCTATTCTTGAATCTAACTTACCTGAATCTGTCTTAGGCACATGTGCTGGACAACCCCAAATTCTGAGGTGTCTCAGACTAGGCTTGCACCCCGTCCACAACTCTACAGGTGTTAAAGGTACGAATTTAGTTGGTACAAGATTAAGAATGTCAACCGCTATTTCTAAAGCAAACCCCCAAAACAAATTTGACAATTCACTATAACTCATCATTGATCTAACCATTCCCATAAGACACCTATTCCTCCTTTCTGATACACCATTCTATTGGGGTGTGCCTGGTGCAGACAACTGGGACTGAATTCCTGCATCTAACAAGTATGTCATAAATTTGCCAGCAAGATACTCGCTACCATGATCAGATGGCAGTGTATTGATACTTTTACCGTGCTGTTTCTCCACATCTGCCCGATACTCTTTGAATTTATCAAATCATTCAGACTTGTAGTGCATCAGGTAAATATATTTGTACCTCGAGTAGTCATATGTGAAAGTCACAAAATACTCAAACCCGCCTCTTGCTTGAATTGACATAGGACCACACAAGTCAAAGTGAACTAATTCTAACACTTCTTTGGCCCTATACCCCTTCGCCTTAAAATGCCGCTTGGTCATCTTACCTTCCAAGCAGGATACGCATGTCGAGAAGTTGTCAACTTCTAATAAACCTAAAGGTCTATCAGCGACCAACCTCTGAATCATACTAAGGTTAATGTGACCTAACCTAAGGTGCCAAAGATATGTTTGGTTCATCTCAGAAGGTTTTTTTCTCTTATTACGATTCAATGATGCATTTTTTATCTCTGTTTGATACGCAACAGGGGAGATTAGTTTTAGGAAAAATAAATTATCTACCAATGAACCAGAACAAATAAGTTTCTCATTCTTTCTAACAAAAACATATTCATCAGAAAAAACAAACTTATAATTATCCTTTATGACTCTAGAAACTGAAAATAAATTCTTTCTAAAACTCAGAACATAAAGACAATCTTTTAAAACCAATAGAGACTTTCAAAAATTAATCCTAACTACTCCTACTGCTCCAACTGACACTCTTGTAGTGTCGCCCAAATAGACTTCTAATTTGTCTTTCCTTAGCTTCCGAGTTACCTGAAACCCTTGCAAAGACTTACAAACATGATCAGTGATTCCTGAATCCACACACCAGGTATTTGTGGGAATTATAGCCAAACATGTCTTAGTAATTAAGGTAGAAATAGTCGTACCTTTGCTATTTGGACAATCCACCTTCCAATGTCCCGTCTGACCATACGTGAAGCACTTGCCTTTTGGCTTCTTCTTTGTAATACTAGGCTTAGGCACAGAAAATGACTTTGAATCCTTGCCTTTAGTCTTTCTCTTCTTCTTACTTTCCTTAGGCGCAGAAGTAGAGGCTTTGACTATTACTAAGGCTTGCTTCTTTTCTTGAAACACACCTTCAGCTGACACCAACTCTACTATGAGAGCGGATAATGTGTACAACCTCTGATTCATGTTGTAGTTCAACTAAAACTACTCAAAACTCTAAGGTAAGCTCTTGAGGACGATGTCGACCTTAGTCCCACCATCGATCTAACCTCTCAAAACCTCAATCTCGTTAGTGTTACTTATCATCGCAAGCATGTGATCCCTCACAGAAGTGCCTTCAGCCATCTTGCTTGTCATTAATTTTTGCACAGCTATTTTCCTAGCCATACAACCTTGATGACTGAACATTTCTCTCAAATTAGCCATCATGTCAAAAGCAGAGATCATCTCCTGATGCTGATGCTGCAGAACATTCGACATTGAAGCAAAAATGTAATATCGCATCATCTCGTCTAATTTTCTCCACCTCTGATAGGCTAATCTGTCCTCTTCAGTCGATTAGTCATTTGGTGTATCTGGACACACCTCAGTGAGCACGAATTTATGCCCCTCAGCAGTTAGGACAATATCCAGGTTACGTTTCTGGTCAATATAATTTGGACAAGTTAGTTTGTTCTCTTTTAGAATGACACCTAGTGGATTGAACAACATATCGATAACTGAAAATAAATAAAACAGAAAATGTTTCAATAAATTAATTAGCTCAATTTCAAAAATATTGACTCCCTCAAAAAATATTAAATTGAATCCACCGACATCTCATTCACCAGGATTCGCGCAAACCACGATAGTGTTGTAATTTATGCTAGTCCACATTCGTTCAAGAATAACCTAGTTCATTAATTTAATTATCTGACCAAATGAACTATTCATCAATGAAACTAATAGTCAGTACTTTTAGCCATACACAAAAGCATTGTAACTTCGATGGGAGGAATACTACAGATTGTACAATAAGTGTATGTCATCACATGACTTCTAAGTTAATTACCTCGGATAATACGCCTCAGTTGGAGAGGGTGTCGAACTTCTCCATTTTAATTCAGTTTAGTCATAATGTTCGAAATTCATTCTAGCGATTATGTAGATTTGACACATCCGTTATGGAGGAAAACCCTAATGCGAACCCACAAGTCAACCCACATCACTAATGAATCTGTGATAGAGGCCATAGGTTTAATTAACCAAACCGTTCCCACTTAGATTCTTAAACAAGGGTTTTTCTGGTTTTAACATGCCATTAACTATCCTAAGTTATGTGCATTATAAAACCCTATGTTTTAATCATGCAATAAATAAAACAAAAATTAAAACATACATCCAACAATAAAAATGATAAAAATGGGAAATAAATGTGTAAATAAATTTTCTGACTATTATGGTCTTCATAATTGTCACTTCCATCTGCTGCCTTGTTTGCGTGTCCCGTCACGTTACTCTGATGAATTGAGTCTTGCATTTGAAGATCTTGGTGCAACCTAGAAAATGCATCTGAAAAGTACAAAAGGAACACCGCAGCAGTGCCGTGAAGGCACCATCACGAGGCCGTAACCTCGCGGTCTCACCTCCAGACCTGCGCGGCACTACGGTGCGTGTATGTGCCATGCCCGATAGTGCCACAGCGCCTCCGCACGCATCTAATCGATGTACTAGTGACTCATCTGCCGGTGACGAACTGCCGGCGCCGTTAGACATACCACATAACCGCTTCGCCGACTCTTCTGGGATTCCTGCGCTGTTCCCACTCGTTATTTGGTCTTCTTCCAATCTATCTGGGTTTTCTCAGTTTTCTACACAATCCTCGGAATCACCCAAATTGTGTTAAATGAAAACCCATGAGTCCAAGTTGCCAAAAACAACATCTTCGAATTACAAATTTTCCTGAATACAAGGCTAAAATTTTTCTAAGAAACTAAAATCAAAAAATTACATAGATAAAATCCTACTGCAGATTTAATCTAATCCTACACAGCTTCCAGCTCATGGTTATTAGTATTACAAGCATTCATATAAAAAACCCAACCTGGACAAGTCCCAGGATTTAAAAAAATACAAACACGTAAACCATAATAGTCCGGACAAAATTAACCACCCGCAAAATCATGTAATCAAATCGAACAAAAAGTAATCGAGAACCTAAGCTCTGATACCAATTGAAAGTTCTCACGCTTATTTTGGTCCGATCAAAAATTTTCATTCGTGCAATCCGATTAGAAAACTTTCAATCAAACCCAACAGCACGTTCGTACTATTCTGATTTCATCTAGAGAGATTTCGATTCGTACAATCCGATTTGAAATTTATCATAAAGCTATAATACAGGATCTTGGATTACCTTAATTCGATTCGATACGTATACAAATACAATATCTTAAAATAAAAGCAAAAGTTTAAGAATTGATCTTTGAAGTGTGATACTCAAGAAATCTCTTGTATTCTCAAAAACCCGTCCAAACGTTGTGTGGGCAACGATCTACCGAACATTTCTGAATTAGCCCCCAATAGTGAACTCCTCACAAAAAACTCCTCAAAAGTCGCGCATGTTGTTGCCCGGAAAAACCCATGTGCCGCTGCCAACCGCCGCTACGTGCCGCACTGACGATCTTCATGCGCTGCCATCAGATTGAAACTCCTCACTGGTTTGTTGCTCCAGGCACTCGCTTTCTACTTTCTCTCTTAGTTTTCCTGAGTTCTGTCTGTTATGATTGTTGTGTCTGTCCTGGGGCTGATTTTTGTGTCTCATATAGAGTTACAAGAGAGAGCTCAAGTGGGTTTGGGTTTGGCCTTCCTGTTGGGCTTGGGTTTTATTAACTCTAATCCACTTTCTGAACTGATTAATAACCAATTGACCCAAGGATTAATTAATTAATTAAATCCACTTTGTCAAGTAACCCAAAACATATACCACTAACGGATTGATTATGGAACTACCATTCAGGTCCGAAATTACACTTCCGGATCCACTAATAAAATATTCATTTATCTCCCAATATCAAAGATTTAATGCTTGTCGATTTATTAATTTACTGATAAAATAATTAATCAATTTCTTCTCATCCGAGATTAGTACCACTCGACCTTATTACTATACCAGACATAAGTCCACCGGCTGGGTTTAGAATAATAAAATTTTTGGGCTCATCTCGAGAGCACCATCACCCAGACGCATCGGTACACAGTTTCCTTTTGACTCACAACAACACACCAAGCAACTAAATACGTGCACCCAACCTACCGAGACTACAGGCCTTAAGCTACCACACTCTTTGGTATATTAAAGTACAATATGCTCAATCCTTGTGCCCGTCCTCGTCTAGGGATTAAGAGAGTGAATACTAGGTTCGAATTAACTACTAAAATCAGTACAAGTTAATTCAATCCTAAACGGTCCTGCTCAATACACACCTTGCGCATTTGTATAATTCAATTAGTTTAGACAAACCGATTTTAGAAACACACAATGACTTAAACGATAGTGTATCCAAGCTATCTCAGTCACGAGCCTTATTTATATATCATAATTTTAACCAATGATGAGATCTACTGTGTCATACCAGACACCTCATCATCTAGTAAAATGATATAAAGGGGCTTCATGAATAAATATAAACACGAATAATTTAACTAAAACATTCTAAATCGATATAACTGGAAATAATGTTCACACAAGCAAAGCTTTCAGTATTAACACTAATAGCTAGGCCGTACACAAGAGCAACTGGGGACTACATGGTCGATTGGTATAACGATCGTGGAGTACGTGACACAGGTGTTGTTCTAGTTGCGTCCGGGCTGTGCTATGTAGCATACTTTTGATCATTTCTGTTAGAATACTTAATCTTATTTGTCAAACACTGGATATGATCAGAGCCCTTACTTTGACAGGAAAGTAGAAACCTCACTTCTCAATCATTGTTTTCATATTTTACCTTCTTTTCACTTTCACCCATGTTTAACATACTGTATATTTTACTGCTTCAGAATCTGTTCTATATTACTGCATTTTTAACTTGAGTTGTAGAATCCTAACCTCCATTCCCTGTGGATCGACCCTTATACTATGAAAATCCGTGGTATTTGGTTTATAAATTGTTAATTCTGAGCGGTGACACGACACGAAATCCATCCATCAATGCTTGCTCTCATGACTGCCCTTAACTCTATTAAAATTACATAATGATTTTATTAGTAATGTGTAGAGCTAATTTGGACTTTTGGAGTACCTGGTTTATGTCATCATGCTCTAGTTTTCATTTGAAAAGATTTGAACCTACCTGCTGATGGTATATTTACTAGGTACCTTCTCATCCAAGATATGACAACTTATTTTTTTAGGTTTGGATTTGTCCCTACTACCCTAAAAGAGGATAATGACCTACTTTCTTGTGTCTTTTCTAAGGGAAGGGTAGTGCCCTGACTTCATATACCATTTATTTTGGATATCATTTGGATGGATATAGTTTTGCCTTCAATCCTCCATTAAATTTTTAGTCCGGGAGGGCATTATCATTTTTTCTTTGTAATATTTTGTTTGCATCAGAGAAAGTTGACTTTGATTCTATATTTCTTTGAATGAGTGATTTGCTCATAAGTTCGGGTATGAAATTCTGCATATTGTCACTTTTCTTTGAAATAATAAACAAGATGGAGGTTGGACTACTTCCTTGTGTGAGAGTGTATGACAGACAAGGTTCATAACTCGTATATTCTTCCAAAATTTGCCGATTTGATCTATTCCCCACCTGACTATGTTCTTTACAAGAAGTCTCCAAGCAAAGCTTTTTAGAAAAACACCTACGTGTTATCTTAATCCATGTGTCATCTTGACTAGATAAAGGTAACCAGTTCTTCCATGGCACAAATGACATATTTGTTGAGTCTCTTATAGTTAGTGAATGATGCGATTGTTGGATTTTGTTTAGGTGTTTAATCAAATTAAACAGCGGAATCCTAAACACTAAGGATCGGGTCTTACCCTTGAAGCGTAATCGGTTGCGCACATCGCCTGGCTCCTCTGAGAAGATGGCATTTTGTTGTCTCCAAAATCCTTCCTCGAAGGATCCTCTACTCTCAAGCACGAAAGCCTTCGCAGGTTGGTGCTAACCAATCTTGCCTACCCGGAGAATTTAGGAAAACCTGTGTATTTTTGTCTAATGAGAATAATTCAAAAATTCTCATCCTTCTACAATTATATCCCGAGGATATTTGTGGAGAATTAATTTCCAAAATCAATATTGTAATTATCCAATTATAACTTAACTGATTTTAGTCATATTCCAAATCAGTATTATTACCAAATATTATTTAACTGATTCCAAATCAGTATTTAAATAATATTTACTAATTCCAAATCAGCCTTAAATAATACCTTAATGATTTGGGTTATACACCAAGCCTATGGATCAACCCATGACCCATGGATCAGGCTGATGGGTTAAGAACTTCAATTGCAATTAAGTACCTTGATTTATCAGCCCATCCCAATTGTTCCCAGGTAATTAATTAACTATTAACTAATACCACAGAACTTTTCAATAATATTTAATTAAACCATTTAATTAAATATTATTTATTTAAGTATAACAATTATATTAATTGTAGGCAAGAATCCTTATTCTACATCATCGAACTTTCTTATGTGTGATCCTGTAGGCCCATTCTAAATTGGCAACGGATAACTCCATCTCATTGATTAATCCATAAGTCATTAGTGGTCTCTAGCAAGACATAATGACTACCAATTCAGAATGGAGGGTCAAATGGAGATTCAACACAACCTTTCCGAGCAAACTACGTACGATCCTCTACATTGATATCCCGTTTAGCATAAGGCATGGAACCATCATCCTTATATGGCTAAACGTTTACTTGATCTCTTAGTGACACTGAATCCATCAAGCAAATGATATCCTTATCATTCCTTGGGCATGGCCATGCACTTTTCAGTTCACTATCAAGTGGCCAAGATATCATCTCTCACGTAAGAGAGATTTGTAGTCTCATCACTTCACCTACATACCTTAGCATGTCTCATTGTGTACCCAATCATACCCGTACTTTGCAACCTGTTATGGCCCTGTTAGGCGTATGTCAAAGCACACTACAATTCACCTAAGACCATGTAGTGATTTCTGGTCTAAGGATCCTAGTACCAGTACTACTCAAAAGAATCACTCATGATCTAATTAGTCCATGGAGTGTTTCTTTTGGCGGATCGATTTCATGAATTTAAATATGCACAAGGATATTACTATCATGAAATTAACTCATTTGATAAATAATCAATCAAGTGACAAATGTCTTATTTACATAAATACCCTCAAAGTATATTTACATAAATAGCCCTCATTATGGCACATTCACCAACAATCTCTCACTTGCCCGATGAAGGGCTATGTCCTAAACTGTTTAAGACCAAGCTCTATTACATGTCTATCAAACTTTGACTGTGGTAGAGATTTTGTGAGAGAATCTGCTATATTGTCGTCTGACCCTATTTTGCACACTTTCACATCTCCTCGATCAATGATCTCTCGGATGAAGTGAAACCTTCTAAGTATGTGTTTGGTTTTCTGGTGTGACCGAGGCTCCTTAGCTTGTGCGATGGCCCCCTTATTGTCACAGAAAAGTTATATCGGATCTTGGATACTTGGTATCACTCTGATGTCTGACATGAACTTCCTCAACAAAACAGCTTCCTTTGCAGCATCTTATGCAGCAATGTACTCAGACTCTGTTGTAGAATCGGCTGTTGTATCTTGCTTTGAGCTTTTCCAACTTATTGCACCGCCATTCAAACTAAACACGTAGCCTAATTGTGACTTCATGTCATCTTGATCTGTTTAGAAAGCAGCATCAGCGTAACTTTGTACAATGAGCTGTTCTTGTCCTCCATACACTAGCATTAATCCTTTAGTTCTTCGTAAGTACTTCAGGATTACTTTGACTGCAGTCCAATGATTCATCCCTGGATCTTGTTGGTATCTGCTAGTCATGCTAAGTGCATGTGTGACATCTGGACGGGTACACAACATGGCATACAAGATAGATCCTATTGCCGAAGCATATGGGACTCTACTCATTGTATCCCTCTCCTCTCTTGTTGAAGGACCTTGGTTCTTCTTCAAGAGAAGGTCATGTCTAAATGGTACCTTACCTTTTTTGGAGTTAGACATATTGAATCATTTCAATATCTTGTCTATGTACCCTTCTTGACTTAGTCCCAGAAGCCTTTTAGACCTATCTCTATAGATCTTGATACCTAGTATCGTCTCAGCTTCTTCTAAGTCTTTCATAGAAAATAACTCCCCAACCATTGTTTGATGTCTTTCATCAAGGGAATGTCATTTCCTATGAGCAGGATGTCGTCCACATATAGGACAACGAAAACAATCTTGCTCCCACTAACTTTCTTGTAAACACAAGGCTCATCTTCGTTCTTGATGAATCCATAACCTTTTACTTCCCCATCAAAACGAAGATTCCAACTTCGAGATGCTTGCTTTAGTCCATAGATAGACCTCTGAGGCTTACATACTCGATTAGGATACTTTTGATCAATATATCCCTCGGGTTGTTTCATATAAACATCCTCGAGTAGGTTTCCATTCAGGAAAGCCATCTTAACATCCATCTGCCATACCTCATAGTCAAAATATGCTGCTATGGCAAGCATTGTCCTAATGGACTTGAACATCACGACAGGGAAGAATGTTTCATCATAGTCTATACCATGAGTCTGTCTGAAACCTTTAGCCACTAGTTGTGCCTTGAAGATCCCGCCAGGTTTTAACTTGAAAATCCACTTGCAATCGACAACCTTTGCCTGAACAGGAGGGTCAATCAAAGTCCACACTTTATTGTCCCTTATGGATTACATTTCAGATTCCATGGCTTGCAGCCATTTATCTAAATCTGGACTTTCTAAAACCTGTCTGTAGGTCGTGGGCTCATCAGAGTCCACCAAGATCAAATCTTGATCATCAGTCACGAGAAATCCGTATCTCTCGGGTTCATGACGAGATCTACTAGACCTTCTAGGTTCTTGTGTTGTTGACTCAGGTTGCTCATCTTCATGAGTTTCCATGTCAACTTCCATCTGAGTTTCTGTAGATCGTTCTACATTCTCTTGTGGTTCTTGAACTTCTCCGAGTTCTATTCTACTCCCACTGTCTTTCTTGTACAGAAATTCTTTCGTAGCTTCTCGAGTAACGAACACTTTGTTCTCAGTTGGGTTGTAGAATTGATATTATTTGGTTTCCTTAGGATATCCCACAAATAGGCATTTGTCAATTTTTGGTTCAAGCTTATTACTTTGTAAACGCTTTACATGAGCTTGACAACCCCAAACTCGTAGATAGGACATATAGGGCTTCCGACCCATCCATATCTCTTATGGAGTCTTATCTACTGCTTTAGATGGAATACGATTCAATAAGTAGACAGCAGAAAGGAGAGCATAACCCCAAAAGGATGTAGGGAGAGTCGCTAGGCCCATCATTGATCGAACCATATCTAATAAGGTCTGATTTCTCCTTTCGGATACACCATTCCATTGAGGTGTTCCCGGTGGAGTCAGCTGTGAAACAATTCCACACTGTTTTAAATAGCCATCGAACTCATCACTAAGGTATTCACCTCCCCGATCGGAGCGAATAGCCTTAATCCTTCTATCCAACTGATTCTCTACTTCGTTTTTCAATTCTTTGAACTTTTCAAAAGTTTCACTTTTATACCTCATCAAGTAAACATACCCATATCTACTAAAGTCATCAGTAAAAGTCACGAAATATTCAAATCCACCTCTGGCTTGTGTGCTCATTGGTCCACATACATCCGTATGTATTAGGGCCAATAGGTCACTTGTTCTTTCACATTTCTTGTTGAAATGACTCTTTGTCATTTTGCCTTGCAAGCAGGGTTCACAGGTATCATATGATTCAAAATCAAATGAACCAAGCATTCCATCCATGTGAAACTTTTGAACTCGCTTTTCATTTGCATGGCCTGATCGACAATGCCAAAGGTATGTTGGACTTAAATCATTTTTAGTTGATTTGGCTTTCTTTTCTATGTTATAGACTGGTTTTTCTTGGGTCAAATCAAAGACATACAGACCGTTACACATATTTGCAACTTCGTATAAAATATCATTTCGATATAAAGATAACGAATTATTCTCTATAATAAATCGAAAACCTTTATTATCTAAACTCGAAACTGAAATAATATTTCTGCTCAAAGCAGGTACATAATAACAATTTTCAAGTTCGATATTTAAACCAGAAGGTAAAGACAGAGTGTAATCTCCAACTTCAACAGTAGCAACTCTTGCCCCGTTGCCCACTCGGAGATCTACTTCACCTTTCATTGTTATCCTTCTATTTCTGAGTCCCTGCACATTAGTGCAAATGTGAGCCCCACAACCAGTATCTAATACCTATGAGGTGGACATAGAAAGATTAATTTCTATAACAAAGATACCTGAAGCTGAAGGATTGCTTTCGAAAAACTTCTTGCAGTCTCTCTTCCAATGACCCTTCTGTTTGCAGAAGAGACATGTATTATCCTTTTTGGATCTTGTCTTAGCAGCTGGAGGAGCTTGTGGTTGGGAAGCAGTCTTAGTGTGAGCTTTCTTATTCTGCCCAACTTTGGCCTTGCCATTAAGCTTCCTCTTCCCTTTACCTTTCTCTACAACTAACACTGGCGTTGCCTTCCGAAGGGTCTGCTCAGTGTTCTTTAACATGCCATGGAGCTCAGGAATACTCCTCTCTATGTTGTGCATATTATAGTTCACAACAAAATCATTGTAATCATCAAGCAGTGAAGCCAAGATGATATCAATGGCCAACTCTCTAGCAAAAGGCGCATTTAATCTCTCTAGGGTATCAATATACCCCTTCATCTTGATCAAATGCGTACTTACTGACGAACCCTTCGCCATTTTGCATGAGATTAATGCTTTTATCGTAATGAACCTTTCATTACGGGCTTGCTCTCGGAACATTTCCATGAGTGACTCATAAATCCAGAATGCTTCTGAATTCATGAATTGCTTCTGAAGCTCGCCAGACATAGTCACAAGCATCAGGCAAGTCACATCATGGGAATCATTTTTTAGCTTTACCCAGGCTCGTTGAACAGTTACCGAAGCATTTTGTGGTGGTTCAGGTAAAGTGGTCTCTAAGACATTCAACTTTCTTTCTTGTTTGAGAACTATTCTCAGGTTTCTTTCCCAATCCAAGAAGTTTGGACCAACAAGTTTTTCTTTGTCCAAAATACTTCTTAGAGTGAGATCTGAATTGACATTAGTGCTAGAAGATGCCATTTCTACAAAAGAAAATTTGCAAAATATTAGAATGAGTTTTAAAATTAATTTTCCACAATAGCCAAAATTGAAATCCCTAACAATTTTGTGTTGGTGCTAGATTGTGGGCCGAAAATCCACAAAGAGTCAACCCCAGTCTTGTTTTGGCAAGTATCGTAGGGATCGGGCTCTTCTGGTAGGCAACGTTCAAATCACATTCCATGTAATCTAACGCTTTCCAATTGCATGCCATGCAACTTTTCGGTGTTATGATGAATATTCCAAATGTTTGACACCATCCTACCTTTGCAAAATTAATCCCTAGTCAACTTATCGGGTCAAGCTATGATTAATTTTCCCAAGTTAAACCATCCCTCAAGGCATCACATCAATAGACACCCACACAGTTTTTCCATAACAAGTGGTAGTGACAAAGTTGAGCATCTAATACCCAAACAGTTTGTCCACTCATTAATGGTAGTGATAAAGTTGGGCACTATTATGTAACAACCCGCCGCACGAAGAAAACCTGAGGCCCTTGGGCTCTCCAAGTCCACCAGACGTTCGACGCTCAAGCGGGCCCTCAAGTATGGAAGCAAAATCTTGGGTTTTTGGGATTTAAGTTTGATCGGCTTAACATGCATTTTCGTTTATCATTCATTTGCATAAATAAAAGAATGAATTAAAGCGATGAATTGGGCTCTAGTCTATTACAGGGCCTTTTAAAATCTTCATATTTGGGCCTCCGCTCCTGGGCTTCACCATGGACTCCTCTTGGAACCTCCTTTTGGGCCTAACTATTACATGATATTTTATAGGCACGCAGACCCAAATTCAAAATTGGCTCGAAATGATAAAATTAAAAGCCCAATTCATGCTTTGAAACACATAAAATGCATATGCTCACACAAGCCGGTTTTAATTTAAGCCGATTAATTTTAAAGATTGTGTAACTATTATAGAATTAAAATTGATCGTGTCAGGATCAATTTTAATCAATCCTTCTGTTCATTTTACATTTATCCAAAATGATGCATAAACATGCTTGCATATTTATGATGCTTCAAATAAAATTTAAACAATTTAAATAAGCATCAAAAATTAAAATAAATAAATAAATAACAATTCAAAATTTAAACAAATTAATTAATCTAATTAATTAATTATTTATTTATTTATTTACTTTTTTCTAATTATTTTTAATCTAATTAAAATAATAATTTTAAAATATATCTAATTATCTAATTAAGATAAATTTAAACTTATAGGATAAAATTCTAAATTAATCCTATCTTTATCCAATAAGACTATTTAATTAAAATCTTATTAAATAAAATTCATAAAATTTTAAAATTTTTAATTTTCTGAAACTTTTGGGGCAATTATCTAATTTATCTTAATTTCCGGGCTTAGGGTTTAAGGAAAACAAAACTGCTGGGCATTTTATAAATTTTAAAATTTTTCTTTATGGCAGATTAGGGTTTAGAGGCTGTGGCGGGGGTATTTTAGTCATTTTAGCCCCTAGGGCTTCAACCACCCGCCGCCAGCCTCCGGTCGTCTTCCCCGGCGAACCCATCATTTTCCGGCGTTTCTTGTCTTGGTGATCAGAACTTTTCTATCCCCAATAGCGGCCTCTCCGAGCGACGATAATCTCCGTTCAAAGATCCGCAAGACTTCCAGCGAAGAATCAACAACAACAGTTGCGATCCCCGGCTTCGATCGACAAGGAAACGCAGCGGCGACATTCCACTGCTCATTTCCGGCGCCAATCGAGCCCAGACGTGAACCTAGCGATCACTTCGATGAAACCGAAATAGCCCGCCAACATGGATTCCGTCTTCGCTGTTCATCGGACGACCCAACCTGTGAAGAGAAAAATAACCAGCAACAACAACCAGCAGCCCAAAAGGAAACCCAGTTTCCGGTGATAAAATTTGCAAAAACCCAGAACAATTCAAAAACGGAACAAATCCGACCAAGTGAAGTTAAAAACAGTTTCTGGGGAGGGTTTCCAAAACCCAGAATCTTGAAGTTAAAACCATTCCGGTGACATCATTTATCCGGCGACAAAAAAACCAAAACGCGGGCAGAACCCATTCGAAAGAGAGCCCCAGAAAAAAAAAATGAAACCCATTACACCAAAAAAAAAAAAATGAAATCCCATACTTCATTCTATTCGGTTTTCCGGTGGCTTTCCAAGAATTGCAAAATTCAGTTTTCCCGACATCGATTTCCAAAACCGTTTTAAAATTAATTTTAATTAAAATTAAACTTTTCTCATTTAATCAAAATCAATTTTAATTTTAAACATTAAAATTCGTAGCCTCGCTCTGATACCACTGTTGGATTTTGTTTAGGTGTTTAATCCAATTAAACAGCGGAATCCTAAACACTAAGGATCGGGTCTTACCCTTGAAGCGTAATCGGTTGTGCACGTCGCCTGGCTCCTCTGAGAAGATGGTGTTTTGTTGTCTCCAAAATCCTTCCTCGAAGGATCTTCTACTCTCAAGCACGAAAGCCTTCACAGGTTGGTGCTAGCCAATCTTGCCTACCCCGAGAATATAGGAAAACCTTTGTATTTTTGTCTGATGAGAATAATTCAAAAATTCTCATCCTTCTACAATTATATCCCTAGGATAATTGTAGAGAATTAATTTCCAAAATTAGTATTGTAATTATCCAATTATAACTTAACTGATTTTAGTCATATTCCAAATCAGTATTATTACCAAATATTATTTAACTGATTCCAAATCATTATTTAAATAATATTTACTAATTCCAAATCTGCCTTAAATAATACCTTAATGATTTGGGTTATACACCAAGCCCATGGATCAACCCATGACCCATGGATCAGGTTGATGGGTCAAGAACTTCAATTGCAATTAAGTCCCTTGATTTATCAGCCAATCCCAATTGTTCCCAGGTAATTAATTAACTATTAATTAATACCACAGAACTTTCCAATAATATTTAATTAAACCATTTAATTAAATCTTATTTATTTAAGTATAACAATTATACTAATCGTAGGCAAGAATCCTTATTCTACATCATCGAACTTTCTTATGTGCGATCCTGCAGGCCCATTCTAAATTGGTAACGGATAACTCAATCTCATTGATTAATCCATAAGTCATTAGTGGTCTCTAGCAAGACATAATGACTACCCAATTCAGAATGGAGGGTCGAATGGATATTCAACACAACCTTTCCGAGCAAACTGCGTACGATCCTCTACATTGATATCCCGTTTAGCATAAAGCATGGAACCATCATCCTTATATGGCTAAATGTTTACTTGATCTCTTAGTGACACTGAATCCATCAAGCAAATGATATCCTTATCATTCCTTGGGCATGGCCATGCACTTTTCAGTTCACTATCAAGTGGCCAAGATATCATCTCTCACTTAAGAGAGATTTGTAGTCCCATCACTTCACCTACATACCTTAGCGTATCTCATAGTGTACCCAATCATACCCGTACTTCGTAACCTGTTACAGCCCCGTTAGGCATATGTCAAAGCACACTACAATTCACCTAAGACCATGTAGTGATTTCTGGTCTAAGGATCCTAGTACCAGTACTACTCAAAAGAATCACTCATGATCTAATTAGTCCATGGAGCGTTTCTTTTGGCAGATCGATTTCATGTATTTAAATATGCACAAGGATATTACTATCATGAAATTAACTCATTTGATAAACAATCAATCAAGCGACAAATGTCTTATTTACATAAATACCCTCAAAGTATATTTACATAAATAGCCCTCATTAGGGCACATTCACCAACAGCGATGTTGTTTGTGAACTCTTTATATGATTTCTATGTTACAGTTATGGCTCTGAACTCTTTGCATGTACTTCAAGACATAAAAATTGATACAGAAAAGCCTAGTAACGACAAAATTTCAGCTACAAAATTTGATTTACTCACTTGCAAATCACCAGTGCTAAACAAATTCCTGACAGGACTTGTTTCTGATTCCAAGTATGCAGTTGGGGATGATAGCAGAGGGAAGAACCCTTGCAGGTTCTTATGCAACAGTGAATGACTGGTGATGTTTCTTTGCATCAGATTCTGGTTATTGTTTTCTTCAAAACTTATGAGTAAAGTACACATATTGCATTTTCATGTCGCCTTGCGGAAACCAATTTACTTATGACCTAAGGTAGAATAAACAATATTCTCTTTTGTTATAGAGAATAGGTTATGGATAAAATATGACTAATTCATTATGTTTGATATTATCAACCTTTTATGTAGGAAAATCCCTTTGTTTACTGCATTATGCACGACATCACATTTTGTGGTTTGCGGTTTCCAGAACAAATTTTTTACATTCTTAAATCGATTTTTTAACTCACGAATGTGAAAGGCTTAAATCCATTTTTGGTTCCTCATAACATGGGTTATTCCAAGTTTGGTCCCCCATATATTTTAGTCACCAATTTTAGTCCCACTTAAATTCTTTTTTTACAATTCTAGTTCCTTTTAACGGAAAAGTTTAGAAGATAACGGATTAACTCATTTGATCGCTAGTCAAACCTAATTTTTTTCTTCAAAATGATTTGTACCGTGATGTTTTCAACCAATTTTATAATTTAGATTCTCATGAATGTTCAACTCATTTAGGGTCTCAGCCATCATTTTAGATTGTGAGTCGATCTAAATGGGTTGAACGTCCATGAGGAATCGATTCATAAAATGGATTGAAAACATCACGGTACAAATCATTTTGAAAAAAAAAATAGGTTTGACTAGCGATCAAATGAGTTAATCCGTTATCTTTTAAATTTTTCCGTTAAAAGGAACCATAATTAGTAAAAAAAAAAATTAAGTGGGACTACAATTGGTGACTAAAATATATGGAGGACCAAAACTGGAATAACTCATGTTATGAGGGACAAAAAATGGATTTAAGCCAATGTGAAAACACAAAATGAAAATATTGTTATACGATTTGTATTTTTATTTTGCCTTAGTTTGCCACATTTTATGCTCACAATTTGTAAGCTGTAACTTCGTTTATGTTTTTCCTTTCAAAATACAGAAAAATCTTCCAACTAGAGAATAAATCATAATTATTCCACCATACAAACCCTTCAATAAAAATAAAATAAAATTCTGATAATTAAAATAGTAGTTATTTGTATAATCAAACCTAAGGGTCATCATCTGTTGATATATATGAAGGAAAACTGAACAAGCCCGGACTAAATCAAAAACCTCACTTTCTGCAATGCATTCCAGAATCGGAAGCTTTCGACCAAGCTCAGGCTCAAATTAGTTTACCCATGAACGGATCTAGGCTTATACTTATTTAATTTATTAATCGGGACACAAAAGATTCGATCTTTAATTAAAGCGAAATTTAAAGATTATACCTTTTGTAGCGAAGTCCCTTGCTTAAAGAAAAACCAATTCTTTGTTGTGATTTCCAATAGAAATCCAATCGATATCTCCGTAGAAACTTCGAATATTGCGTGGGCAATAATCTATCGAAGTCTACTCGCTTAGCCCACAAGGAAATCACTCAAATCGAATTCAACTCACTACCAAAATCTGACCGAATTTAATCCAGAAATTTTGCCTCTTGTACCCGAAAAACTGCTGCAGAAATTTCTTTAAACATTCATCACTTGGCTGCTGTATAACCGGACTTAGATGCACCGTGATCTAGACAAAGAGGACTAGTGGATCACCAATCAGTAGAAAGAGATCAACACCAATCTCTTCGAATCAAACGCGCGCATCCCAGTCCAGAAAACAGCAGCTGAAAACCCTCAAACTCGCGATAATTTCTGGGAGAAGAAAAACCCAAGTCGCGGCAGCAGTTCAGCGGAAGAAAACCCACAAAAATCTGGCAAAAATCTGAAGAACCAACTAACAATTCGATCTTTGGAATGAATCAAATTCAGAGAGCAAGAAATCTAGTTCGTTTTTGAGAAAAAATTCTTGAAGGAAAAATTCTCTCTCTAGAACCTTCTTGCTCAAGAAAGGGGCAAGACAAGTCTTGCAAAATTTCCTTAGGTTTTCTTGGGCATCAAGTCTTCTATTTATAGGAGCTCGATTGGAGACCTAATGGGCTCTCGAGTTAGGCCTTAAAATTTGACTTTCGTTGACCACTAAGTCATCCCGACTAATCAACTCCAATCGACCCATTTAAAATAATTTATTTAATCCACTGTGTTAATTTAATTTAATCGAACCCTTAGAATTAATTAATTCAAAATCGAATTAATTTCTAAATTCACTTTGTCGATTAAATATTAATTAAACCTTTTGGATTAATTAATTTACCTTGTCGATTAGTCAAACGCATAATCGGTCGTACCACTATCGGACCAATTATGGAACTACCGCTCGAAAATGACTTTACATCGCGCCATTATATTTTATTCTATCTCCCCACATTAAAGATCTAGCGCTCGTCGGTTTATCAATTTACTGACAAATTAATTCACCGACTTCTTGGTTTCCGAGATTAGTACCACTCGTCCTTTTATTATACCGAACATAAAGTTCACCGGCTGGGTTTAGTATAATAACCTTACGAGCTCATCTCGGGAGCACCATCAACCCGGCGAACCGGTACGTGGATTCCTCCGACTAGCAACGGCACGTAAGAGCTAAACACCGCATACCCAACTTACCGAGGTATTGGCCTCAATTGACCTCACTCTTTGGCAAATCAAAGCACACGATATCCAACCCTCACGCCCGTCCCAATCTCGGGATTGAGAGACGGAATACTAGGACCGAATTGACTACGCCGATCAGTATAAGTCAATTCTATCCAAACTGGTCGTGCTCAATATGCCCCGGGCATATCTGTGTGATTTAAACTAGTTTAGATAAACTAATTTCCAAACCACACAATAACCTATACCGATAGTATGTTCAGACTATCTCGGTTACAAGTATACTTTTTATATATCAATACTTTAACCAATAACGGTATCTACTGTGTCTTTCCACACCCCGTTATCTAGTTCTATGATATATAGGAACAAATTTATACTGAAACAAAATGATATGTCATCTGTGGATATTAGTTTTTGATACAAGCCATAGCTTTTCTGTATTCAAAACTAACAATATAAACGGTCTCATTCATTCTTGTTGGTAACATAGCATTCCACCCCTTAATCTTTTCTTAGTAAATTGCCTCCCATTCGCGTATATCTTGATCACAACATTTTCCCCACAAATCATTAACACTCAGGAAAGTGGAAAGATGATCCAAATCTAACCTTATAAAATGGAGAAATATACCGAGATCAGCAATTGCGAATATACTAGATTGACCATTGCGATTTTCACATGCTTATAGGGGAAAAATAGTGAAGCATAGCTCATTACTATTGAGCTTTCCACCATCGTCTGAACCAAAGTAAAAAATAGCCACATCATAACATGTGGCAATTAGAAAAAAGTCTCCCAGAATTATCATCCAATGATTCTAGTACAATCTGCACCATTCCATCTGATGCGTTCAACTATATCATTAAGATCTCTGCACAAGTATATACCTTGGTAGAAGTCTTCGTGTGTTTCAATTTCATGACCTATATCAATCCTTACCTGAAAAAACAAAAAGTTCTTTACAAACCAAATCATAACATTTCACCAATGCAAAACTCTTCAATCAATAATATAGAATTCTGAAAAAGTAGATAATTAAATAAACAAAGCATAGTAATTATTTGTATAATCAAATATAAGGGTCTATTAATAATCAAACTTCAATTGTTATATAAAACACATTAATTAATATATAAAAAGGCTTCCCTTACCTGTAAATAACTATCCTCATTCCCAATCACATGGGATGCTACTACACGGAATTCACAATTACCATCGGCCTTAACGTCCTGGTAGTTACTGACATAGGGGAATATACTGGTATTAATGAACTCATAGTTGGTATATATTTTCACGTCTCTGAGTCAGCCACCTAAAAATAAAACACATTAAATAAAACAATTTGGGTCAATTAATAAGTAAAATATAAATATAACAACATACCTCTACCCGAATCGTGTGAATGTGCGTCTAACATGGATGACTTGTCTCACGCTTCCCACAACCAATTGTTGCTTTCAACGATCACATATGTCACACTTTCTTCTTAGTAGAGTCTTTGGCATCATTAGAGGTTTTTCTTGGCAAACTTTGATTTGTACAATTTCTCCAATTTTGACTTCTCTTTTTGTAGAAGAGCCTTGTGAAGGCTGTCCTTTACTTTTCAGCTTCACACCAGACTCTACGTATCCATGTTGATGAGGATGAATTTTGGAATCAATTGCGTAGTTTACCCCAGACACAAAAGTTGGATCCTTGTCCTTAATCTCATCAACTAGATATAACAAAAATATGTGTGATCTAATGAAAATGCATCACTTGTTGTATTTCCATCATCTTAGAAATCTAGTATTCTCTAAAAAATGTAAACTTGTTCCACGCTCACATATTCCTTTTATTTTTTTTTTTATCATTTTAAACAATGCACATGAACATGGAATGCTATGAGTATACTGAAGTACGCAACCACAATTCTACACAACATAATATTTCAAATCTTTAATTCTTTTATGTTCTCTCTCCAGTAAATTCGAACATTGAGTGTTTACATGATTCCTTAAATACTTAAAAGGAAATATATTGTGTGCAGCTTCAAACTCTCCCCTACATGCCTCCAAATTTTTCCTACAAAGAAAAAACAACTAGTGGATACAAAGGATATTACAAAAAATATAAAAATTAAATTATTGAAAAAGTGCTTACTTGATTTCCTGTATTTGACATGTGATGGCACTATGTACCCTACCCCAAACTGTATCAAGGGACCCGGTTGCCATACTAAGCCAAATTTTTAACATGTTGTGTGTGTTCTCCACTATACATGAAGTTGTGTTTCCCAAGTGCAAAACTCTGTTTGTCCAATGCTTGACAAATTTTTCCTTGTGGATTAACCTTGTTTTTTAGAGGTAGGTATAAATTTTTTGGGACTCACCATTTTCATCATGTTCCAAATCATGAACAGTTTCTTGATAGTCTATATAAGATTTAGCATTAGTGATGTGTAACCACTTGTTATCATAGTAATCATCCACCGTTTTCTGCTTTTTTGATTGCACAAGAGAAATCCTTCTTCGCACATCTTTGTTTATGTGCCAAGTGCACAAAAGATGTGCAGTGCCCAGGAAAATATCTTCAAGGGGTTTTAGTACCCCCCCAACTCTCTATCAGTCACAATGACACTTGGGTTTTGGTATATCCAAGGATATTTTTCAAACACAATAGCAACCATCGATATGTATTTTCCATCTCGTCATGCATAACTGCGTATGCTATCAAAAAAGTTGTGTTCGTCGGTGTTGCACCCACTATTTGACATAGTGGCATCTTGTACCTATTTGTTTTGTACGTAGCATCTATCCCCACGTACCAATAAAATGTTCATAATAGCTTGATAGAATCTGGGTACACGAAGAACATTGTTTTCAATCTTTGTGTTGATTCTTCCATGTCCGTGACCACAAAATTTGGTTCTTAATCACCAAATGTAGGATGTGTGATGCCACATCCTTCCCGGCATATGTTTAACCCGTATTTTGTTCATTTCATTGTAGATTTGATCGATATTTGCATGATCTCCAAGACATTTATCAATAATAGCCTTGTAAATATTACCTGGCTTCAAGTATGACTCCGGCATTTCCCGTATGATTTTTCTAGATTAATTGCTCAAACCACTCATTTGATGATATCCTTCCTTGTAGACAGCTAATGGATGATTATGAGTACCCTTAAGTCCTAAGGTAGCAATTACCACCCACTCTTTCACACTCCCTTAAGTTCGTACATAAATTTTATATGGGCACACGCAAACCATCAACGTTGATCATTGGGAAACTATTTGTGGATCGGGGTTCTTTTTTTTCTAGGTTCCCCACAGCTACAATTCAAAATATTTTTTGTTAGCTTCTTATGTTTAGAGATATTGTGAGTAAAACCAATATTAATTGCAACATACTTTGCCCAACTTTTAGTATCAGCGTCACTTCCAAAAGTCAATCCTCTCAGGAAAAAACTACTATAGTAAATACCGTCACCAAAGTCAGGAACATTCTCAACCTGGATTTACAATTATATCCAACTAAAATATACTACACAAATAAATGTGTGTAAATTAAAAACAAAATTAACACATAAATCATTCACTAGAATTTCATTTATTCAAGTAGTGTTGTGTCACGACAAATATTCTCCTTGTTTATATCCTAGGGTACTTCCTAATTATTTTTTAATTAAACATGAAATAGTTATAGAGCGTTATCCGGGAAAACTAAAACATAAACAAAAAATGTAACCATATTGAAATGCATCATGAAACTCAAACATACATAACTTTGTATATTTTGCATTGATGTTTCATCAAATACGACATGAACTTGCACGAAATGTTCCTTTTTATTTTCTTCCGACTTCGAGTACAACATAAAAATTATGTATATAAACATATTTTAAATAAGTGCATTTTAAATAAACATATTAACAACACAATTATGATATTTAAATTCCATAAATAAATATGTACCCGATTTTGTAAATTACCTACACAGTTCTTTTTCTGGTCTATTTCATATTCAGGACATTTGTGCATATAATGCTCATACATTTCACAATAATTACATTTGATTTTCAATCTCCAACAGTCATCTGGTTTAGGACTATAAACGTAGCAATATTCACATTGTTCTTCCTATTTAAACAAAAATCGTTACCCACAGTTATGTGAACAATAACGAAACGTATATTTAATAATTCCAATAAAAAATATATTAATACCGTAATTACATTATGAAATGTATATTTAATATTTAATATGAACATTATTTTCATACCAGTGCATCACCATCATTTGAGTATATGCTCGAATGACTATCCATCCTGCACTAAAATTTTTATAGGTCCTGTTGCGTTCATTTCAGTGTTAACTCAAATGATGGTGATGCACTGGTATGAAGCAGCACAAGTAAAGCAGCATTAACATATACTCTTTTAGCTCCTGCTGCTTCATTTTAGCGTTAACTCCACTTCATCTGGGTCACGTCCAGTGAACGGTGTCGTGAACTGGACTTCTTCAGCTCACGTTCGTCAAATGCGGGATTTTCACTGGATTTAGTAAACTTCACGCTCATATGAAATTGTTTTCTGATGGCCGTGACCTCCTGCAAACTTGTAAATCCTCAGTTCTACTTCAAATGCTAAGTCCGAATAGTGGTTTTCTACAGTCTTAATTCCATGCATATTTCACCTGCAATTAGCACAACTAAGTCGTAACTAGTATTTTTACCACACAATCAGATTATAAGTCTATCCATAGGCAACTCAAAATTAGTCTAAAAATATGTAAAAATTGAAAGATTATCTACCCGGGCCCGGTCAAAAATTCACTTTCGTGCTATGCATTCCAGAATCGGAACTCTTGACCAGGCCTATGTTGGTGTATATGCCCTAATGAGGGCTATTTATGTAAATAAACTTTGAGGGTTATTTATGTAAATAAGACATTTGTCGTTTGATTGATTATTTATCTGATGAGTTAATTTCATGAAATTATATTCTTGTGCATATTAAATTTTATGAAATCGATCCGCCAAAAGAAACACTCCATGGACTGTTAGATCATGAGTGATTCTTTTGAGTAGTACTCGTACGAGGATCCTTAGACCAGAAATCACTGCATAGTCTTAGGTGAATTAGAGTGTGCTTTGACATATGCCTAACGGGACCGTAACAGGTTGCCAAGTACGGGTATGATTGGGTACACTATGAGTCACGCTAAGGTATGTAGGTGAAGTGATGGGACTACAAGTCTCTCTTAAATGAGAGATGATATCTTGGCCGCTTGATAGTGAACTGAGAAGTGCATGGCCGTGCCCAAGAAATGATAAGGGTTATCATTTGCTTGATTAAGTTCAGTGTCACTAAGAGATCAAGTAAAACGTTTAGCTATATAAGGATGATTGGTTCCATGCCTTATGCTAAACTGGATATCAGTGTAGAGGACATTACGTAGTATACTCGGAAGGTTGTGTTGAATCACCATTCGACCCTCCGTTCTGAATTGTGTAGTCATTATGTCTTGCTAGAGACCACTAATGATTTATGGATTAATTAATGAGATTAATTTATTCATTGTCAATTTGGAATGGACCTACAGGATTGCACATAAGTGAGTTCGATGATTCATAATTAATTAAATTGCCTGTTCTAAGTATAAGAGTTATACTTAAATAGATAATATTTAATTAAATGGTTTAATTAAATATTATTGAAGAGTTTTATGGTATTAATTAAAAGTTAATTAATTACCTGGGAAGAATTGAGTTGAGCTGATAAATCAAGGGACCTAATTGTGAATAAGGTTCTTGACCCATCAGCCTGATCCATGTATCAATGTGTTGATCCATGGTGTTGGTTAAACCCAACTCAGTAAATAATTAATTAATTATTATTAATTATTATTTATAATTAATTAAAACAGATACTTCTCAAATCAGAGAAGTATCTGGAGTCTGTTAAAAAGGTTTTAACAGACTCAGTTTTTAAATATACGTTTTGAAAATTTTTTTTTCAACAGATAATCAGACTTCAGAAAAAAGAGGAACGTTCTTCCAAAACTATTCTTCCCAGAGAGAAAAACGTTTTCTCTTAAAAACAGGAAAATTTTGGGGCTAGCACCAGTTCTGAGAGAACTCCAGTGCAAGAACGTAGAGACAATTCACGTGAATTGTTGGTGAACGCCATCTTCTCAGAGGAGCCAGGCGTCTGCACAACCGATTACGCTTCGAGGGTAAGACCCGAATCCTCTTAGAATTTAGGCTATTCCGTAGCATAATTTAGGAAATTATGCATGCCTAGTTCCTACAGTGGTATCAGAGCCATAGGTTGAAAAATCGGGTATAAGAATTTCAAATCGGGTATAAGATTTTTTTTTTTTTTTTTGCAAAAATCGTTTTGAAAAGAAAAAAAAAAATTTCTGCTTGAAGGTCGCCGGATTCTGGGAAATCTTCGCCGGAAATTTTTCAGGCCAGCCGGAAGTTCGCCGGAAAAACGTATATTGCTCAAAATTGGTTTTTTGGCCTGATTTTTCCTTGGGTTTTGTTCTTTTCTTCATGGGGAACCATTTCTATTTGATTTGGGGTGTCAAAATTGTTTTGATTGTGAAGATTATGAAAAGAAGTTTTCTGGGTTTACAAAAACCCGCTTCGCCGGGAAAATTTATTTATTTTTTCCGTTTGGGGTTTTTTTGAAAGCCGCTTGTTGGTTTGGATGCCGAGGGAAATGTTCCTCGCGTTGGCTGCTTCGTCGAGACCGGGGAAATGTCCCTCGCAACGTGGGGAACGACGGAAATCATTTTCGTCGGGTTCTTCGCGCCGACGGAGTTTTTGAAGGCCGGTCGAGAGTTTCGTTTTTTCTTTCGTCGTTCGATGAGTTGCCAAGGTCGACTTCGATTCGATCGGGGTCAGACCGGGGCGAAGAGGTGACGTCCGGCGCTGCTCGCAGCGCCGGAATAGGCGAAGAGTTCGCCGGACTAAACACGTATCTTGCTGTTGTAGAATCGGCTGTTGTATCTTGCTTTGAGCTTTTCCAACTTATTGCACCGCCATTCAGACTAAACACGTAGCCTGATTGTGACTTCATGTCATCTTGATCTGTTTGGAAAGCAGCATCAGCGTAACCTTGTACGATGAGCTGTTCTTGTCCTCCATACACTAGCATCAATCCTTTAGTCCTTCGCAAGTACTTTAGGATTGCTTTGACTGCAGTCCAATGATCTGTTCCTGGATCTTGTTGGTATCTGCTAGTCATGCTCAGTGCATGTGCGACATCCGGGCGGGTACACAACATGGCATACATGATTATGAAAAGAAGTTTTCTGGGTTTACAAAAACCCGCTTCGCCGGGAAAATTTATTTTTTTTTTTCCGTTTGGGGTTTTTTTGAAAGCCGCTTGTTGGTTTGGATGCCGAGGGAAATGTTCCTCGCGTTGGCTGCTTCGTCGAGACCGGGGAAATGTCCCTCGCAACGTGGGGAACGACGGAAATCATTTTCGTCGGGTTCTTCGCGCCGACGGAGTTTTGAAGGCCGGTCGAGAGTTTCATTTTTTCTTTCGTCGTTCGATGAGTTGCCAAGGTCGACTTCGATTCGATCGGGGTCAGACCGGGGCGAAGATGCTCGCAGCGCTGGAATAGGCGAAGAGTTCGCCGGAAAGGAAGACGGACGTTGGCTGCGCAAGTCGGAGAAGAAAGGAAGGAGGCGGCCGAAAGGGGGTGACGCCCTAATTGGGCTGAAAAGACAGATTTGCCCCCGCCGCACTCCATAATTTCAAAAATGCCAGCGGTTAAAAAAAAAAATTGTTTTAAAATTTGCAAAACAACCCAAGAAGTTTTGTTTCCCTTAAACCCTAAGCCCAGAATTTTGGTTATTTACGAAATGACCCCAAGAGTTTCAGAAAATTAAAATTTTAAAAAATTTTCTGAATTTTATTTAATAAGATTTTAATTAAATAATCTTATTAGATAAAGATAGGATTAATTTATAATTTTATCCTATAAGTTTAAATTTTGAAATAAATTATCTTAATTAGATTAGGATAATTAGAAAAAATAAATAAATAAATAATTAATTAGATTAATTAATTGTTATTTATTTATTTTAGTTTACTTATGATGCTTAAATTTAAATTGTTTAAATTTTATGAGAAGCATCATAATTATGCTAGCATGTTCATGCATCATTCGATTAAAATGAATGAACATGGGATTGATTAAAATTGATCATGACACGATCAATTTTAATAGTGTAAGAGTTACACAATCCCTAATTAAATGATTCGGCTTAATAAAATTGGCTTGTATGAAGCATATGCATTTGTGTGTTTTTCTATGCATGAATTGGGCTTAAAATTTATCATTTAAATTTTTGGGCCTGCGAGCCATTTTAAAATTGGGCCTGCGTGCCTATTAAATAATTATGTAATAGTTAGGCCCAAAAGGAGGTTCTAAAGGAGTCCATGGTGGAGCCCAGGAACGGAAACCCAAATGGAGGCCCAAAAGAGTTTTTTTTTCTTAAAAGGCCCTGTAATAGATTAGAGCCCAATTCATCGCATTTCCGCAATTTTATGTTTTGTGAATGAATGAAAACGACAATGCATGTTAAGCCGATCAAACTTAAATCCCAAAAACCCAAGATTTTGCTTCCATACTTGAGGGCCCGCTTGAGCGTTGAACGTCTGATGGACTTGGAGAGCCCAAGGGCCTCAGGTTTTCTTCGTGCGGCGGGTTGTTGCATAATAGTGCCCAACTTTATCACTACCATTAATGAGTGGAAAAACTGTTTGGGTATTAGATGCTCGACTTTATCACTACCACTTGTTATGGAAAAACTGTGTGGGTGTCTATTGATGTGATGCCTTGAGGGATGGTTTAACTTGGGAAAATTAATCCTAGCTTGACCCGATAAGTTGACTAGGGATTAATTTTGCAAAGATAGGATGGTGTCAAACATTTGGAATGTTCATCCTATCACCGAAAAGTTGCATAGTGATGCAATTGGAAATCGTTAAATTACATAGGGATGTGATTTGAACGTTGCCTACCAAAAGAGCCCAATCCCTACGATACTTGCCAAAGCAAGACTGGGGTTGATTCTTTGTGGATTTTCGGTCCACAATCTAGCACCAACACAAAATTGTTTGGGATTTCAATTTTGGCTATTGTGGAAAATATTTTAAAACTCATTCTAATATTTTGCATTTTCTTTTGTAGAAATGGCATCTACTAGCACTAATATATCTAATCTCACTCTAAGAAGCATTTTGGACAAAGAAAAACTTGTTGGTCCGAACTTCTTAGATTGGGAAAGAAACTTGAGAATTGTTCTCAAACAAGAAAGGAAGCTTAATATCTTAGACGCTGCTTTACCTGAACCACCTGTAAATGCTACGGCTACTGTTCAACGAGCATGGGAAAAGCTGAAAAGCGATTCCGATGACGTGACATGTCTGATGCTCGCGACTATGTCAGGCGAGCTTCAGAAATAATTCATGAATTCGGAAGCGTTCCAAATTTATGTGTCACTAACGGAAATGTTCCGTGAACAAGCCCGTAACGAAAGTTTCGTTACGATAAAAGCATTGATCTCATGCAAGATGGCGAAGGTCATCAGTAAGCACGCATTTGATCAAGATGAAGGGGTATATTGATACCCTAGAGAGATTAAATGCACCTCTTTCTAGAGAGTTAGCCATTGACATCATCTTGGCTTCACTGCCTGATGATTACAATGACTTTGTGGTGAACTACAACATGCATAACATGGAGAGGACGATTCCTGAGCTCCATGGAATGCTTAAAAATACTGAGCAAACCCTTCGGAAGGCAACGCCAGTACTTGTTGTGGAAAAAGGTAAAGGCAACAAGAGAAAGTTTAAAGGCAAGGCAAAAGTTGCTGAAAACAAGAAGCCTCGCAGTAAGACTGCTCCTAAGGCTCAGCCTCAAACTCCTCCTGCTAAGAAAAATGCTCAGAAGGACGCAGTATGTTTCCATTGCAATCAGAAGGGGCATTGGAGAAGAAACTGCAAGCTGTTTCTTGAAGAGAAGAAACAGAATCCTTCGGCTTCAGGTATCTTTGTTACTGAAATTAATCTTTCTATGTCCACCTCATGGGTATTAGATACCGGATGTGGGGCTCACATTTGTACTGATGTGCAGGGACTGAGCAATAGAAGGATGACAAAGAAAGGCGAAGTAGATCTCCGAGTAGGCAACGGGGCAAGAGTTGCAGCCGTTGAAGTTGGAGATTACATTTTGTCTTTGCCTTCCGGTTTAAACATTGTATTAGAGAATTGTTATTATGTACCTACTATGAGTAGGAATATTATTTCAATTTCTTGTTTGGATATTAAAGGATTTCGTTTTATTATTGGTAATAAATCGTTGTCTTTATATCAAAAAGATGTTTTATATGGAGTTGCAAATTTGTGCAATGGCCTATATATCTTGGATTTGACCCAAGAGAAACCGGTATATAACATTGAAAAGAAAGCCAAATTAATTCAATCTGATTTAAGTCCAACATATCTGTGGCACTGTCGTCTAGGCCATGCAAATGAGAAGCGAGTTCAAAGACTTCATAAGGATGGAGTGCTTGGTTCATTTGATTTCGAATCATATGACACATGTGAACCCTGTTTGCAAGGCAAAATGACGAAGAGTCCTTTCAGCAAGAAAGGCGAGAGGACTAGTGAGCTATTGGCACTAATACATACAGATGTATGTGGACCGATGAGCACACAAGCCAGAGGTGGATTTGAATACTTCGTGACTTTTACCGATGACTATAGTAGATATGGTTATGTCTACGTAATGAGGTATAAAAGTGAAACTTTTGAAAAGTTCAAAGAGTTTAAAAACGAAGTAGAAAATCAGTTAAATAGAAGGATTAAGGCTATTCGCTCCGATCGGGGAGGTGAATACCTTAATGATGAGTTCGATGGCTATCTAAAACAGTGTGGAATTGTTTCACAGCTGACTCCACCAGGAACACCTCAATGGAATGGTGTATCCGAGAGGAGGAATCGGACCTTATTAGATATGGTTCGATCTATGATGGGCCAAGCGACTCTCCCTATGTCCTTTTGGGGTTATGCCCTCCTTTCAGCTGCCTACTTACTAAATCGTATTCCATCTAAGGCAGTAGATAAGACTCCATATGAGATGTGGACGGGTCAAAAACCCTATATGTCATATCTACGAGTTTGGGGTTGTCAAGCTCATGTAAAGGGTTTACAAAGTAGTAAGCTTGAACCTAAAACTGACAAATGCCTGTTTGTGGGATATCCTAAGGAAACTAAAGGATATCAATTTTACAATCCAACTGAGAACAAAGTGTTTGTTGCTCGAGGAGCCACTTTCTTAGAGAAAGATTTTCTCTACAAGAAAGATAGTGGGAGTAGAATAGAACTCAGAGAAGTTCCAGAACCACAAGAGAATGTAGAACGATCTACAGAAACTGAGATGGAAGTTGACATGGGAACTCATGAAGATGAGCAGCCTGAGTCAACAACACAAGAACCTAGAAGGTCTAGTAGATCTCGTCACGAACCTGAGAGATACGGATTTCTCGTAACTGACGATCAAGATTTGATCTTGGTGGACTCTAATGAGCCCGTGAACCACAAACAGGTTTTAGAAAGTCCAGATTCAGATAAATGGCTACAAGCAATGGAATCTGAAATGCAATCCATGAGGGACAATAAAGTATGGACTTTGATTGACCTTCCTGTTCAGGCAAAGGTTGTCGATTGCAAGTGGATTTTCAAGTTAAAACCTGGCGGGATCTTCAAGGCACGACTAGTGGCTAAAGGTTTCAGACAGACTCATGGTATAGACTATGATGAAACCTTCTCCCCTGTCGTGATGCTCAAGTCCATTCGGACTATGCTCGCTATAGCTGCATATTATAACAATGAGATATGGCAGATGGATGTTAAGACGGCTTTCCTGAATGGAAACCTACTCGAGGATGTTTATATGAAACAACCCGAGGGATACATCGATCAAGAGCATCCAAATCGTGTATGCAAGCTTCAGAGGTCCATCTACGGACTAAAGCAAGCATCTCGGAGTTGGAATCTTCGTTTTGATGAGGCAGTAAAAGGTTACGGCTTCATAAAGAACGAAGATGAGCCTTGTGTTTACAAGAAGGTTAGTGGGAGCAAGATAGTTTTCCTTGTCCTATATGTGGACGACATCCTACTCATAGGAAATGACATTCCCATGATGAAAGACATCAAACAATGGTTGGGGACTGTATTTTCTATGAAAGACTTAGGAGAAGCCGAAATGATACTAGGTATCAAGATCTATAGAGATAGGTCAAAAAGGCTTCTAGGACTAAGTCAAGAAGGGTACATAGACAAAATATTGAAGATGTTCAATATGTCTAACTCCAAAAATGGTAAGGTACCATTGAGACATGGCCTTCTCTTGAAGAAGAACCAAGGTCCTTCAACAAGAGAGGAGAGGGATACAATGAGTAGAGTTCCATATGCTTCGGCAATAGGATCTATCATGTATGCCATGTTATGTACCCGCCCGGATGTCGCACATGCACTGAGCATGACTAGCAGATACCAACAAGATCCAGGAACAGATCATTGGACTGCAGTCAAAGCAATCCTAAAGTACTTGCGAAGGACTAAAGGATTGATGCTAGTGTATGGAGGACAAGAACAGCTCATCGTACAAGGTTACGCTGATGCTGCTTTCCAAACAGATCAAGATGACATGAAGTCACAATCAGGCTACGTGTTTAGTCTGAATGGCGGTGCAATAAGTTGGAAAAGCTCAAAGCAATATACAACAGCCGATTCTACAACAGAGTCTGAGTACATTGCTGCATCAGATGCTGCAAAGGAAGCTGTTTGGTTGAGAAAGTTCGTGTCAGACATCGGAGTGATACCGAGTATCCAAGATCCGATAGAACTTTTCTGTGACAATAACGGGGCCATCGCACAAGCTAAGGAGCCTCGGTCACACCAGAAAACCAAACATATACTCAGAAGGTTTCACCTCATCCGAGAGATCATTGATCGAGGAGATGTGAAAGTGTGCAAAATAGGGTCAGACGACAATGTAGCAGATCCTCTCACAAAAGCTCTACCACAGTCAAAGTTTGATAGACATGTATTAGAGCTTGGTCTTAAACAGTTTAGGACATAGCCCTTCAACGGGCAAGTGGGAGATTGTTGGTGTATATGCCCTAATGAGGGCTATTTATGTAAATAAACTTTGAGGGTTATTTATGTAAATAAGACATTTGTCGTTTGATTGATTATTTATCTGATGAGTTAATTTCATGAAATTATATTCTTGTGCATATTGAATTTTATGAAATCGATCCGCCAAAAGAAACACTCCATGGACTGTTAGATCATGAGTGATTCTTTGGAGTAGTACTCGTACGAGGATCCTTAGACCAGAAATCACTGCATAGTCTTAGGTGAATTAGAGTGTGCTTTGACATATGCCTAACGGGACCGTAACAGGTTGCCAAGTACGGGTATGATTGGGTACACTATGAGTCACGCTAAGGTATGTAGGTGAAGTGATGGGACTACAAGTCTCTCTTAAATGAGAGATGATATCTTGGCCGCTTGATAGTGAACTGAGAAGTGCATGGCCGTGCCCAAGAAATGATAAGGGTTATCATTTGCTTGATTAAGTTCAGTGTCACTAAGAGATCAAGTAAAACGTTTAGCTATATAAGGATGATTGGTTCCATGCCTTATGCTAAACTGGATATCAGTGTAGAGGACATTACGTAGTATACTCGGAAGGTTGTGTTGAATCACCATTCGACCCTCCGTTCTGAATTGTGTAGTCATTATGTCTTGCTAGAGACCACTGATGATTTATGGATTAATTAATGAGATTAATTTATTCATTGTCAATTTGGAATGGACCTACAGGATTGCACATAAGTGAGTTCGATGATTCATAATTAATTAAATTGCCTGTTCTAAGTATAAGAGTTATACTTAAATAGATAATATTTAATTAAATGGTTTAATTAAATATTATTGAAGAGTTTTATGGTATTAATTAAAAGTTAATTAATTACCTGGGAAGAATTGAGTTGAGCTGATAAATCAAGGGACCTAATTGTGAATTAAGGTTCTTGACCCATCAGCCTGATCCATGGATCAATGGGTTGATCCATGGTGTTGGTTAAACCCAACTCAGTAAATAATTAATTAATTATTATTAATTATTATTATTTATAATTAATTAAAACAGATACTTCTCAAATCAGAGAAGTATCTGGAGTCTGTTAAAAAGGTTTTAACAGACTCAGTTTTTAAATATACGTTTTGAAAATTTATTTTTCAACAGATAATCAGACTTCAGAAAAAAGAGGAACGTTCTTCCAAAACTATTCTTCCCAGAGAGAAAAACGTTTTCTCTTAAAAACAGGAAAATTTTGGGGCTAGCACCAGTTCTGAGAGAACTCCAGTGCAAGAACGTAGAGACAATTCACGTGAATTGTTGGTGAACGCCATCTTCTCAGATGAGCCAGGTGTCTGCACAACCGATTACGCTTCGAGGGTAAGACCCGAATCCTCTTAGAATTTAGGCTATTCCGTAGCATAATTTAGGAAATTATGCATGCCTAGTTCCTGCAGCCTAGACTCTAGCACAATCGCTATTCCAATCCTTGCTTGAATTAACATTGCGCAGGATCTTAACTTATACTTGTTCAATTTGCCACGCAACAAATAATTTATAATTAAAGCGGAAGTTTATAAATATCTCTTGAAATTTGTACTTAGGTGATCGCTTGTATGACTCAAGACAGGCTCGAACGTTGTGTGGGCAACAAACCAGCGAACCAACGACTAGCAACTCACCACATGTCCACTCGCCGGAATCTCCTCAAAAATCCCGCTGCCCAAGCTGTCTGCGAGTGGAAGCCATGCGCCACCCGGGAACTCTTAATCACCGCCGCAAATTGCTCCACGCGCCCTCAGTTTGATTGAATTGAACCGTCGGCTCGATCCTCGGAGAACTCGCAGCCGCCTGGAGTTTGGAAAATCAACTTTGAGGGAGAATTTATTAATTCTCTCTCTAGTTTTCTTGTCTTGAAAACTTATGAATTGTGTATGTAGAATTTCTAATCTCTTGTCTATTTATAGAGTTACAAGAGAGACCCCAAGTTGGCTAAAGATTGGCCTTCCTAATGGGTTTAGGTAATTTATTAGTTTCCAAATCCAATTAGGTAACAAATCTAATAGGATTTCTTAATTCTAATTAAAACTTAAGACTTAATTAATTAATTAAATAATTCCACTTTGTTAATTACTTAATTAACCCTTAGGAATAATTAATTAAATAATTAATTATACTTAATCAATTAACCCACTACATAATTAATCGTACCGCTAACGGATGAATTATGGCAGAATTGCTTACAGAATAACTAAATTAATTAAATAATTCCACTTTGTTAATTACTTAATTAACCTTTAGGAATAATTAATTAAATAATTAATTATACATAATCAATTAATCCACTACATAATTAATCGTACCGCTAACGGATTAATTATGGCACTACCATCCTATACCATAATTGCTTCCGGAATAACTAAATTAATTATTCTTTAATCTCCACACGGCAAAGATATAGTGCTTGTTAATTTATTAATTTATTGATAAATTAATTAATTAACTTCTTATAATCCGAGATTAGTACCACTCGACCTTTTTATTATACCAGACATAAGTCCATTGGCCGGGTTTAGTATAATAAACATAATGAGCTCATCTCGGGAGCACCATCACCTCGAACGCACCGGTACATGGTTTCCTTTCGACAAGCAACAACACACCAAGCAACTAAACATGCGCACCCAACCTTCCGAACTATTGCCCACAAATGACCTCACTCTTTGGCAGATCAAAGTACACTATGTCTAATCTTCATGCCTGCTCAAGTCTAGGGATTAAGAGATAGAATACTATGAACGAATAGTCAATTAAATCAGTATAAGACAATTCATCCTAAAAGGTCAAGTTCAATATGCCCCGGGAATATCTATATGATTCAATTAGTCTAGACAAATTAATTTCTTAATCACATAATAATTTAAACCGACAGTGTGTCCAAAATTGTCTCGGTTACGAACCTCATTTATACATTATGTCTTTAAACCAATGATGGGATCTACTGTGTCACACCAGACACCTCATCTTCTAATTACATAATATAAATGGACGACATATGCACAACATATAAACTAAAAGATTCAATTGATATATTAAGTGAGAAATAGTATAATACAGGCATAGCTTCAGAATTCAAACCTAACAATCTCCCACTAATACTTTAGTTGTGGTTAGAAATTCATAAGCTAGTGATTGTATGGTTGAACTCATCCGATATGGAGAAAGGTCCTAATGCCAACGTGCAAGTCTACCCACATCACACATGAATTCGTAATGGAGGCTATAAGGATATTAACCAACCCGCTCCCACTTAGATTTCTAAAATGAGGGTTTTTCTGGTTTTAAAATGCAATTAATTGATCCTAAGTTATGTGCAAACATAAAACCAGCATGCTTTAAAATTATGCATCTAAATACAACATAAAAATTAAAGCATATAAATTAAAATTATAAATACGGGAAATAAATACGTAAAATAAATTTTCTGACTTTTATGGTTTTAATCGCTTCCATCAGCTGCCTTGATCTCGTGTCCCGTCACGCTACTCGATGGATTAAGTCTTGAAAGTTGGATCTCGAAAAAACTGGAAAAAATGGAAAGCGGCCCGCGCGCGACCCGAACAAGCTAGGTCGCGTAGCGGCCCAGCCCGCGCGTGCTGGTGCTGCTAGCGCCGCACTTCTGCGGCACTGCATGTGCGCAGCGGTGCTGCCTCCGGCTGGCAGTTTCTGCTGACGAGTCATTCGCCGGCCCGCCTACCCTGTTTCTCTTCCAGGTCTTATATCCTGCTCCCACTACGTTACTTGGTCTTCTTGTAATTCGTTTTGGGTTTTCTTGGTTTTCTACGAATTAACGATAAATCAAAACCCACAAATTCAAGTCGTCCACCATAACGCCTTCGATTACATAAAAACTTTCCTACTACAAGGCGTCTTGGAAAATATAATCGAAAATTACATAAAAAAAATCCTACTACAGATTTGATCTAATCCTACACGGGTTCCAGCACGTGGTTTTACTATTACAAACATTCATAATAGAACAACCTGGACATGTCCCAGGGTTTAATAAAAACATACAAACGCAACCATAATAGCCAGGATTTCTAAACCACCTCGAAACAAAACCATGTAACAAATCGAACAAACATAAAGCCAAAACTAGGCTCTGATACCAATTGAAATTTTATCTGTTAGAGCCCGGTCAAAAATTCAATTTCGTGCTACGCATTCCAGAGTCGAAACTCTTGACCAGGCCTAGACTCTACCACAATCGCTATTCCAATCCTTGCTTGAAATAACATTGCGCAGGATCTTAGCTTATACTTGTTCGATTTGCCACGCAACAAATAATTTCTAATTAAAGCGGAAGTTTAGAAATACCTCTTGAAGCGTGTACTTAGGTGATCGCTTGTATGACTCAAGACAGGCTCGAACGTTATATGGGCAACGAACCAATGAACCAACGACTAGCAACTCACCACAATTCCACTCGCCGGAATCTCCTCGAAAATCCCGCTGCCCAAGCTGCCTGTGCGTGCAAGCCACGTGCCACCCGGGAACTCCTAATTGCCAACGCAAATTGCTCCACGCACCACCTGTTTGATTGACTTGAACTGTTGGCCCGATCCTCAGAGAACTCGCAGCTGCCTGGAGTTTGAAAAATCAACTTTGAGGGAGAATTTATTAATTCTCTCTCTAGTTTTCTTGTCTTGAAAACTTATGAATTGTGTATGTAGAATTGCTAATCTCTTGTCTATTTATAGAGTTACAAGAGAGACCCCAAATTGGTTTAGGATTGGTCTTCCTATTGGGTTTAGGTAATTTATTAGTTTCCAAATCTAATTAGGTTACAAATCTAATAGGATTTCCTAATCCAATTAGATTTCTTAATCTCTAGGATTTCCTAATTCTAATTGAAACTTGAGACTTAATTAATTAATTAAATAATTCTACTTTATTAATTACTCAATTAACCCTTAAGAATAATTAATTAAATAATTAATTCGACTTAATCAATTAACCCACTACATAATTAATCGTACCACTAAAGGATTAATTATGACACTACCATCATACACCAGAATTACTTCCAGAACTAAATTAATAATTATTTAATCTTCCCACATCAAAGATATAGTGCTCGTTAATTTATTAATTTGGTGATAAATTAATTAATTAACTTCTTATAATCTGAGAATAGTACCACTCGACCTTTTTACTATACCGAACATAAATCCACCGGTCGGGTTTAGCATAATAAACATAACGAGCTCATCTCGGGAGCACAATCACCCTGGACGCACCGGTACATGGTTTCCTTTCGACAAGCAACAACACACAAAGCAACTAAACGCGTGCACCCAACCTACCGAGACTATTGCCCACAAATGACCTCACCCTTTGGTATATCAAAGTACACTATGTCTAATCTTCATGCCTGCTCAAATCTTGGGATTAAGATATAGAATACTAGAAACAAATAGTCAATTAAATCAGTATAAAACAATTCATCATAAATGGTCAAATTCAATACGCCCCGGTTATATCTATATGATTCAATTAGTCTAGACAAACCAATTTCTTAATCATATAATAACCTAAACCGACAGTGTGGCCAAAACTGTCTCGGTTACGAACCTCATTTATATATTATGTCTTTTAACCAATGATGGGATTTACTGTGTCACACCAGACACTTCATCATCTAATTACATAATATAAATGGACGACATATGCACAACATATAAACTAAAACATTCAATCATTATATTAACTGGGAAATAGTATAATACAAGCATAGTTTCAATATTCAAACCTAACAAAAATATGTATAAAATGAATCGCATCAAGCAGCAAAAATCATGATTTACACAAGCTAACTACAAATATTGATATAAACGTATTCAGGAGACAAAACTACAAGGATGAATAAGATGACAACTTCCAAAAATAAGCATTAATACGTTTTTGATTATATTAAATAATTTTATACCATGCATTTATATATATATATATATGAAATAAATATATGATTATATTATTTAAAATATAAGTTTATATCCAATTCTTATACTATACACCTATAGGATACCATATTGAACACACTGTAATGGTTAAATTGTTGTGCAGACCCATTGGCAACAAGGCTCTTTACAATAGGTTCATGGCCTCATGGAAACCGAAGGGCAACCTAAACTTGCTGGAAATGGCACATTCATGGTGACTTTGCCTTGTGCAGAGAATAATAGAGCAGTAATGTTGGATGGACCCTGGTTCATTTTTTGTCACTACGTCGTGGTGCAACCTTATAATCCCCTCTTCTGGTCATTGATCAAAAAAAAATTAATAATTGATGATGAGCTCTAAGTATCGATACCCTCCAACCCTCCTCAACTCTAGAGCCTCCATCAGAGGCCTCTCATGTGATTGAGAAAGCCTCCCCTACGACTGATGTGGACAACTGCCAGTCACATGACCCACTCAAAAGCAACCTCCTTGGGCCTTGGAACCTAGCAGTGAAGAGAAACAACAAAAAGAACCACTTTCTAGCCAAACAGCGGAGAAAGCAACGAAAAACAGGGATGCTCCCCTCTGGCAGAAAAATCCTTACCGTTCTCAGCAAAGGCATCATCTTCAAGGTTTGCACCTCTGTACAAGTCAAATGAAGATGGAGACAAAAACCCAGTTACACCAGTAGCTTTAACCTTCCAGGTAATAAAAACCACTGAGCCCAACTTAATAAAGTCAATGAGGCTTTGAACAAAAAAAACAGGTGAGTCCTATCTCATCTTGGGCTTCTTCCTCCACCAGTGACTCAATATTGCAACCAATTACCCCTACTACACCCACTAAACCCACCACACTCAAAACAAACCATAGACCACACTAGCACAGTCCACTCACCCCTGCTCATCTTCCACCACATCAACCATATTAATGGCAGACCCCTTCTTTTAAACCGGGAAACACACCACCACCATCCTTCCTCACCCTTCAACATCAAGCCATCAATAAAAAATCACTGGGAAAAATTCCATAAACCTTAAACCAAAACTTCAGATCATCACCTACAAATCCAACCAAAATCTCAAGAAATGTAAGAAGGAGAAAGAACCTGACCAAGACCCCACCTAAACCATCAAATTCGTTTCCACTTCAATCCCTCCTGACATATCGGAGCTAGAGATAATGATCACTGAATCCCCTCACGCTAAAAATCTCCCAGGTATTCCTGAGACACAACTTCCAGACACCACCCAAATTGGTGACCTTCAAATGGCCGAGCCTCTGGGCCAGGCGGCTGTTGAAGCCATGCAGTAATGCCCATTGTTCTCTTTACCCCATCTCAAATTAAAGCAAAAATTCTGATTTGGAATTGTCAAGGAGCAGTGGCGATAAGTTCCACAACGTGTGAAATTGTCTTTCCCACATGTAATCTACAGCTTTAATAGCTATTTTAGAGCCTCGAATAGTGGTCTGAAAGCATCTGTAGTAATTAAAAAATTGGGATTTAGCAATTCCCACCGGATAGAAGCTTCAGTTTTTTCATGGGGTATCTGGCTTCTTTGGAGTGATTACCTAATAGTAGAAATCCTGAAATGCAACTGGCAGTTGGTTCACATTCAATTATCTAGCAGAAGAATTTCCAATTTTTACTTAACAGTAGTCTACGGGAGCCCAAACCTTTGCATAAAAAGAAGGTTATGGAAGAACCGAGCTACAATCAGTAGAGATATGCATGGCCCTTGGCTAGTAGGAGGAGATTTCAACGCTTTCCGTCTAGAATCTGAAAAACAAGGCCGACGCCGTAAGCCAAGTTGTCGGAGATTCAACAGATGGGCAGAAACAACAGGCATGGAAGAAGTGGGGTTTACTGGACAAAAATAGACATGGGCGAGAGGACCTTGCATGATCAGGCTTGATAGAACCTTAACAAATTCTGTGTGGAATAAATCTTTTCTTCCTGCCTCGATGAAACACCTCCCTAGAATCCAATCAGACCATTCCCCTCTCCTTATCACCATCTCACCAAATTCAACCCCTGCCTCACTCACTGCTAAACCCTTCAGGTGCCTTACACCCTGGACTATGCACCCAGACTGTAATTCATGGTTGTTTGCCAACTGTGATGGAAATTGTGTCTTCAGCACTGCCCTTGATTCCTTCTACATTGCTATCAGCACTTAGAACAAGCAAGTTTTCGGAAATATTTTCATAAGGAAAAAAAAAATTTGGCCAAGTTGGATGGTTTTCAAGAAGCCTTAAGCCACCACCCCTCTCCAAGACTCCAGGAGCTGGAACACTCACTCAGGCTTGATTTTGAGAGCATTGTTGCACATGAGGAACTCTTCAAGGCACAAAAATCGAGCACCACGTGGATCAACAAAGGATACACAAACTCTAGATTATTTCATTCACTACACAGACCAAAAAAGAACAAGTTGGATATCTCAACCCTTAAATTGGAAAATGGACAATGGTGCTCAGACCAAGTTCGTCTCAAACAAGAAGCTGCCAATTATTTTTCAAAAGTTGTACTCGGGGGACACTTCAAACGGTCTAACCTTTCCTATCGGAGACAAGTTTAAAACCCTCTCCAATTTCCAATTAGAGTCTCTGTCAGGCCACTACACAAGCGAAAAGATAAAAGAAGGCCTCTTCCAAATAGATCCCCTTAAAGCCCCAGGTCTGAATGGGATTAATGTTCATTTTTATCAAAAGAATTTAGAGATCATAGGCCCCTTTTTGTGCAATTTTGTTAGGAGAGCGATCAAAATAGGCGAGATCAGTCCGAAACTTAATACTGCCCTCATAGTGCTCATCCTAAAAACTAGCTCTTCCACCAGCTTCAGAGACCCCTGACCAATCAGTCTCATAAACGCGTGCACCAAACTCATCACCAAGGTTATTCCGAATAGAATGAAACCACTCATGCACTCTCTCATCAAGCCAGAACAAAGCAGTTTCACAAAAGGTCGGAGAATCGTTGACAAGATAGTAACGACCCAAGAATTACTTCACTCCACGAGTTATCTAAAAGGCCATAGGGGTTGGATAGCTATCAAGGTGGATCTGGAAAAAGCTTTTGAGCACCTTAGTTGAAGTTTCATTGATGATACCACGACAGAGGCAAGCTTCCCTAACCCCCTTCAGTCGTCAATCATGACACTCCTTCGTACCGGCTCTTTTCGGTTTGCTAGGGAAAGGATAGGAGCGACATTTTTCAGCCTACAAAAGGAGTGGGGCAAAGGGATCCAATCTCCCCCTACCTCTTCATTCTATGCATGGAACGTCTAGGCCATGCGATCAACACCCTGGTGGAAAACGGGAGCTGGAAACCCATCAAAATTGGCGACTCACAAGCCTCCTTCTCACACCTCTTCTTTGCAGACGACCTTCTGCTATTTTGAGAAGCTTCCATGGATCAGGCAAAGACTATTAGGCTATTTCAGACCATCCCCTTCAATACTATACCAATAAACATCTCCCCACCTCGGAAACAAGGAAGAGAGTAGCTGATTATGTGACAACTAATGGAGAATGGGACTGGAAAAGATTCATAACCTTCCTCCCTGAAGTAACCTGGAAACAAATTCAAGCGATTTACCCCCCAAGCGACGAGGCCAGCAGTGACACTTGGCATGGAGACTAACAAAACATGGACTCTTTATAGTTTCCTCGACTTACAATTTGGTAGCAAGAGACAATTGGAACCTAGAGAAAAAGCAATGTGTGACATTATGGCAGTGGCAAGGACCTTCCAAAATCAGAACATTCCTCTGGTTGCTGTGAATAGGAGCCCTTCTCACGAAAAAGGAAACTCTTGAGAAGACACATCTCCAATGACAGATCGTGCCATATTTGTGGGAAAGTGGAATAGGACGTGATGTGAATCCAAGGTACGAATTCACGTGAATTATAGAATCGTCATCGATTGATCTTTTGAGCAAAACAACTAGCTCAAGTGGATTCAACAATATTGAGTATTAATGAACTCAACACCTTTGAATCACACTATATTGAAAGATGTCTTGAAATCTTCCAAGCAAAAACAACCCAAACCAAAATAGACCCAACAACAATAGGATGAAACCTATCACCTTTGAATCATAAAATGATAGTTTTGAAATTACTATTCCCAACCCATCTAATTTTCAAACCCAACAACAATAGGATAAACCTAACACCTTTGGATTATGAAATGAATTAGAAAAGAAGAGTAGAAGGCGCCACAACTAAAAGGAAGAGTTTTAGTTGATAAGCCAAATAAGTTTTGCAAGCATACTTGCAAGACTAAAACTAGCTCACTAAGAAACTAGCAAAGAAAGGAAAATTCCTTAAAGTTTATAACATCAAATCTTGAATTCTAATAGTTAACCAAGGCCCCTATTTATAGAGTTTCAAGAGGGACCAAGGTTGGAAATTACAAAAGGATTAAAGGAGCAATTCTAAATCTTCTAGTCAAGACTAGCATTAACACTTCTCTTTGACCAAGAAAAGCTCTTTGACCTAGAAAAGCTCTTTGACCTAGAAGACTCTTGCACTTAATTCTAATATTCTAAATACTAAAAAATGCAGAAAACAACTTGAAAATATCACCCAAATGCTGTTGAATTTCGTCCATAAATTCAGCTTATAAATGCGACGTTCAACCTTCTTCAGGCGACATGGGCATGTCAGAGGAAAAGTTATATTCTGCCCAACCTTTCTCAGGCGACATGGGCATGTCAGAAGAAAAGTTCTATTCTGCCCAACCTTTCTCAGGCGACATGGGCATGTCGGAGGAAATGTTCACTTCTGGAAGCTGCATAAAAAAGTACTTCCCACACCATTTGGATCAAGATCCAAGACTTGCAAAATGTTGTAATATTTAGCATGAATTGAGGTAGCCGTTGGATCCTCTTTTGAACAGACTTCAAGAATCAAAATGCTCAAGGCTTCTTGCATCCTTTTCTTTTTCAAACGAGTCATTGGGCCCGTCATCCCTTCAAGTGGATTTGGTGGAATGATATGTGCAGAATTATTTGGAGTTGAGGGTGGTTCGGTCATGCCTTCGCCATCATCATCTTTGACATCTTTAGCATTATTTCCTTGGAACTCATCATCCCCTCTCCCTTGAAAAGGATTCGTCCTCGAATCCATTGGATCTACATCAAAATCAAAAGAAGATAAGTCAGAAATATTAAAAGTAGCACTTACACCATAGTCTCCGGGAAGATCAAGCTTGTAAGCATTATCATTGACTCGTGCCAAAACTTGAAATGGTCCATCACCACGGGGGTGTAACTTAGTTCTCCTTGAGGCTGGAAACCTCTCTTTCCTCATGTGTACCCAAACCCAATCACCGGGTTCGAACACAATTTTCTTACGGCCTTTATTTGCATTCTTTGTATATTGCTCATTTTTCTTCTCAATGTTTGCACGAGCTTGCTCATGCAATTTCTTCACGGTTTCAGCTTTCTTCTTGCCATCCAAACTCACTTGATCCTGTAAAGGTAAAGGAGATAAGTCTAGAGGAGTTAGAGGATTGAAGCCATAAACCAACTCAAAAGGAGAAAAATTAGTAGAAGTGTGTAGTGTGCGATTGTATGCAAATTCAGCAATTGGCAAACACTCCTCCCAACTTTTCAAATTCTTTTTAATTATGGCCCTTAACAAAACACCCAAAGTTCTATTTGTTACTTCCGTTTGGCCATCTGTTTGTGGGTGACTTGTGGTTGAAAACAAAAGTTTTGTTCCCAATTTTCCCCAAAGAGTTTTCCAGAAATAACTCAAAAACTTTACATCCCTATCGGACACAATAGTCCTAGGAACACCATGTAGACGAACAATTTCTTTGAAGAAGAGATCAGCCACGTGTTTTGCATTGTCGGCTTTCCTACAAGCAATAAAGTGAGCCATTTTGGAGAATCTGTCAACAACAACAAAAATAGAGTCCATGCCTCTTTGAGATCTAGGCAAACCAAGAACAAAGTCCATGGAAATGTCAGTCCAAGGAGATTGAGGGACAGGGAGTGGAGTATACAATCCATGGGGAAGAGACTTAGATTTAGCTTTCTTGCAGTCAAGACATGTAGCACAAATTTTCTCAACATCCTTTTTCATGTTTGGCCAATAAAAATGTTCATTCAAAATATCTAAAGTTTTTAGAACACCAAAATGTCCCATTAAACCTCCACAATGAGATTCACGAACCAAAAGCTCTCTAAGTGAACAAGAAGGAATACATAATTTGTTTTCTTTGAACAAAAACCGTTCACATTGATAAAACTTATTGAAAGCACCCTTTTCACATGCATTAAATATGTCAGAAAAATCATGATCCTTAGCATACAACTCCTTAATATACTCAAATCCCATGATTGTAGCATTAACAGTAGTAATCAAGGCATACCTTCGAGAGAGTGCATCAGCCACAATGTTCTCTTTACCTTTTTTGTACTTTACCACATATGGGAAAGTTTCAATGAATGAGATCCATTTTGCATGCCTCTTGTGCAAATTCTTTTGTCCTTTGAGATACTTGATGGATTCATGATCGGTGTGAATCACAAACTCTCTCGGCATAAGGTAGTGCTGCCAAGTTTCCAATGCTCTCACTACTGCATAGAGCTCTTTGTCATATGTTGGGTAGTTCAATGTTGCTCCATTCAACTTCTCACTAAAGTAGGCAATGGGGCGGCCTCCTTGAAGCAACACAGCACCTATTCCAATTCCTGAAGCATCACATTCAACTTCAAAAGTGTTAGAAAAATTAGGCAAAGCTAAAACAGGAGCATTAGTCAAATCATGCTTCAATTGATCAAATGCCTTTTGTTGAGAATCTCCCCACTCAAACTTAACATTTTTCTTTACCAACTCATTTAGTGGAGCTGCTTTTGTTGAGAAATCTTTGACAAATCTCCTATAAAAACTTGCAAGTCCATGGAAGGATCTCACCTCAGTCACATTTGTGGGAATTGGCCAATCAAGAATTGCTGCCACCTTTGCTTCATCAACTCTCAAACCATTAGAACTCACAACATAGCCAAGAAAAACAACTTCTTCAACACAAAAAGTACATTTTTTCAAATTTGCAAACAATTTTTCTTTACGCAAAGTAGTAAGAACAAGCTTAAGATGTTCAACATGTTCTCTTATGTTCTTACTATAGATCAAGATATCATCAAAATAGACAACTACAAACTTTCCAATGAAGCGTCTCAAAACATGATTCATTAGCCTCATAAATGTACTAGGGGCATTAGTTAAACCAAAAGGCATAACAAGCCACTCATAAAGACCAAATTTTGTCTTGAAAGCCGTTTTCCATTCATCACCCTTTTTGATTCTTATTTGATGATAACCAGATTTCAAATCAATTTTTGTGAAAAATTTTGCACCAAATAATTCATCGAGCATATCGTATAATCTTGGAATGGGGTGACGATACTTAATGGTGATTTTGTTCACAGCCCTACAATCAATGCACATACGCCATGTACCATCTTTTTTTGGAACTAAAATGACAGGAATAGCACAAGGGCTAAGAGACTCACGAATATATCCCATGCTTAGCAATTCTTCAACTTGCCTTTGAAGTTCTTTTGTTTCTTCTGGATTTGCACGATAGGCTGGCCTATTTGGAATGGAAGCTCCGGGTAGAAAGTCGATTTGATGCTCAATTCCTCGAATTAGAGGTAACCCCTTAGGCACTTCCTCGGGTAGCACATCTGCAAATTCATTCAAAACAGCCACAATTTCTAAAGGTAAATTGTTAGGAAGCTCATTAAGAACAAGACATTCTTCATGGAATAAGAGCATAACAATTGGTTGGTGAGAATTGAGGGCTCTATCTACATCTCTCATGCTCGCAAAGAAGGCACCTTTTGTCTCACTTGCCTTTGGTTTTTCCCTCTCACTCACTTTGCTTTTTGCCTTTCCATCTCTTGCTTTTTCTTCACTCACTTTGCTTTTAGCACTCACATCTCTTGCTTTTTCACACTCTTTTGGCTTTTTCAACTCACTCTCCTCTTTTAGCCTTTTCTCTCTCATTCTCATTTGTTCTTTGTGCACCTGTTGAGGAAAAAGTGGAACAAGAGTAAAAGTTTTACGATTATGAACAATATGATACTTGTTAGATTTTCCCTCATGATTAGCATCATGATCAAACTCCCATGGTCGGCCAAGAAGAATATGACCAGCTTGCATTGGTACTACATCACACAAAACTTCATCCTCATATTTCCCAATTGAAAATTTTACCTTTGCTTGCCGATTCACCCTTAGCTCTCCACTATCATTGAGTCATTGCAAACGGTAAGGATTGGGATGAGCAGTCATGGATAGACCCAATTTGTCTACAAGATAAGAGCTAACACAATTAGTACAACTCCCACTATCAATGATGAGCATGCATACCTTATCTTGTACTTTGCATCTTGTGTGAAAGATAGTACTCCTTTGCTCTTCATCATAAGATCCAACTTGAGTATTCAATACTCTCAAAGTGACCAAAACCTCATCACCACTTGTTTCAAATTGTTCACCTTCATCTTCAACATTCGGATCCTCCTCATTTTCTTCTCCTTCACTTTGGCTTAAACAAGAACCATCTTCTCGCATTACCATAGTCCTAGAGTTAGGACAATGGGAAGCTATATGTCCCTTTCCCAAACACTTAAAACAAGTGAGTTTAGAAGTAGAAGAAGAACTTTTATTTGATTCACCTTTTTCAAACCTTTTAAAATCATGCTTCTTTGGTTCATCTTTCTTTTTACCAAAATCCCTTTTGTTTCCATTATTGTTTTTCCAAGAGGATTGGTTAGAAAGAAACTTACTTGAACCACTCTTTCTTTTCAATTGCCTTTCCACCTTTTCTGCCACATGCATCATTTCTTCCAAATCCAAGTAATGTTGTAATTCAACAACATCGGCAATCTCTCTTCTTAAACCACCCAAAAACCGTGCCATAGTAGCTTCGGGATCTTCCTCAATGCTTGCTCTTGTCATTGCTAAATCCATCTCTTGGTAGTATTCTGCCACGGTCTTTGCTCCTTGAGTGATACTATGCAATTTGTTGTAAAGATCTCTATAGTAATGAGGGGGAATGAATCGTTTCCTCAAAACAGCCTTCATGTCTTCCCAAGTTGCAATTGGCCTCTCTCTATTCCTTCTTCTAGAAACAATCAATCGATCCCACCATGTTAATGCATAACCGTGAAATTCAAGGGAAGCAATTTTTACCTTCTTTTCTTCCGAATAATTGTGGATCGAAAATATCTTTTCCACCTTCATTTCCCAATCAAAATATGCCTCGGGATCTCCTTTTCCATCAAATTCAGGAATCTTCATTTTGAGACCATTAAGGTTGCTATCAACTCCAAATCCATTCCTTCTCCTCCCATTCCCTCGTGATACTTCAGACATTTCTTCCTCGGACCTCCTATCATCTTCCTCGTCATCTTGTTGACTTCCTTGCCTTTCTTCTCTTTGCTGAAAAGCAAGTTCTAGTTGGTCCATTCGGGTGGTGACCCTATCAATGATTTGTTCCAATCGCCTTGTGGTGTGTTCCCTCCATGCTTTTTGTTCAGGTGTTTCACCGGTTGGATCTGCCATTAGAACAACAAAAGATAAAAGTACCTCGCACCCCTTATCCCCTTTCCCTAATATGTCTCAACCCAAATGAAAAGAAATTTTCACTCGTGTTTAAGGCCGATCTAGTAGGGGTAAGTTGCACTCAGATTTTACCACTCTTTTCCTCCTGCAAGTTCTTGTGAGAATCGTTAAACCCTTACAAGATGCTACTCAAAGATCTTACTTGGCAACAAAGAAAATATAGAGGTCAAAGAAAGGATAGTAGGCAATGATTAGGTAAAAGAAACAAGAATAAGATTTAGAAAGAAATTATAAGAGTAGAAAGAAAACAATGATGATACCTTTTCCTCAAAACTTTTCCCACACTTGGAATCACAAATCCCTGCAATATTAATTTAAGAATCTAGAAAGATAGTTTCTTCTCTCTCTTTTTTTTTTTTTTTTTTTTTCTTCTTGCAAACTTGAACCTTCAAATAGAAACAAGGTAACTATGATAAAAATAAGATGCAAGATAAAAAAAAATGATATGATCAAATCAAGGAAACTTAGCTCTGATACCAAACTGATGTGAATCCAAGGTACGAATTCACGTGAATTATAGAATCGTCCTCGATTGATCTTTTGAGCAAAACAACTAGCTCAAGTGGATTCAACAATACTGAGTATTAATGAACTCAACACCTTTGAATCACACTATATTGAAAGATGTCTTGAAATCTTCCAAGCAAAAACAACCCAAACCAAAATAGACCCAACAACAATAGGATGAAACCTATCACCTTTGAATCATAAAATGATAGTTTTGAAATTACTATTCCCAACCCCTCTAATTTTCAAACCCAACAACACTAGGATAAACCTAACACCTTTGGATTATGAAATGAATTAGAAAAGAAGAGTAGAAGGCGCCACAACTAAAAGGAAGAGTTTTAGTTGATAAGCCAAATAAGTTTTGCAAGCATACTTGCAAGACTAAAACTAGCTCACTAAGAAACTAGCAAAGAAAGGAAAATTCCTTAAAGTTTATAACATCAAATCTTGAATTCTAATAGTTAACCAAGGCCCCTATTTATAGAGTTTCAAGAGGGACCAAGGTTGGAAATTACAAAAGGATTAAAGGAGCAATTCTAAATCTTCTAGTCAAGACTAGCATTAACACTTCTCTTTGACCAAGAAAAGCTCTTTGACCTAGAAAAGCTCTTTGACCTAGAAGACTCTTGCACTTAATTCTAATATTCTAAATACTAAAAAATGCAGAAAACAACTTGAAAATATCACCCAAATGCTGTTGAATTTCGTCCATAAATTCAGCTTATAAATGCGACGTTCAACCTTCTTCAGGCGACATGGGCATGTCAGAGGAAAAGTTATATTCTGCCCAACCTTTCTCAGGCGACATGGGCATGTCAGAAGAAAAGTTCTATTCTGCCCAACCTTTCTCAGGCGACATGGGCATGTCGGAGGAAATGTTCACTTCTGGAAGCTGCATAAAAAAGTACTTCCCACACCATTTGGATCAAGATCCAAGACTTGCAAAATGTTGTAATATTTAGCATGAATTGAGGTAGCCGTTGGATCCTCTTTTGAACAGACTTCAAGAATCAAAATGCTCAAGGCTTCTTGCATCCTTTTCTTTTTCAAACGAGTCATTGGGCCCGTCATCCCTTCAAGTGGATTTGGTGGAATGATATGTGCAGAATTATTTGGAGTTGAGGGTGGTTCGGTCATGCCTTCGCCATCATCATCTTTGACATCTTTAGCATTATTTCCTTGGAACTCATCAGGACGAGCACATTTTTAAAATGTGCCCCCGATCAGTTGACTTATGGAAGAGCATTGGTGCACCAATTGACACTCAGACATGGCAGAATTCTAGCTTCCAAGCATGGTTAGATACTAATCTTTAACGAAGCTGCCCCCAGGATGAGATTACATGGAAAACTTGGTTCGCCACCCTTTGCTGGGTCATCTAGAAACAGAGAAATAATGAGTTATTAAATGGTCACTTCAAAGCAGGCTCTACATTGCTGGCAATCACCAAAGCCAGGGTCAAGGAGACTCACAGAGCCAATGAAGAAAGGAAAATCCTACACTCCAGGTATACTGTTGCCCGCTCAATCACTACAATCACTAAGAGCATCACAATGAAGCCTTTCGGTGGGTTAATGGGAGTGAGGCCCACTCCAATTAACCCACCAAAATGGTTTGAAATCATTGCATGGCACCATATTTAATTCATCTGGTGGCGGTATTTCCCAGCATGTCAAGATTTTTAAAAAAAAAAAATAAAAATTCTACACCCTTTTTTTTCTTTCTTTCCTTTTTCGTTTTTCTTCTTCTCATACGTTTTTTTCCTTTCTTTACCAAATCATGCATTTAAAAAAAAAAGTATATATTATTATCAATTTTTATATTTTTTAAATTTATTATTTTAATTAATATTTTATGAAATAACTATTGATATATTTTTTATATTATATTATTTTTGTAAGTATTTCGTAAAATAAATTTAAATATTGATAATAATTATAAATATTTATATTGTTAATAATTGAAATAAATATAATATTATAGTGAGTCCATCCATTAACCATAAAACCATTGGAGGGAAAAGGTTAATTAAATAAAAGGTTAATGAAAAGTTGATGTAGCAATGTTGAACCCATTTATTAACCAACATTGGGAGCAAATCATTGTGGATGCTCTAAATTGCAGTCACCGTTTTCACCGGCCATCAAGGTGAACGTAAACAGTGCCACTAACATTAACCCCCTAAGAGCCTCAACTGGAGGCATTGCAAGAATCATCAAGGGAGATGGATAGCAGGATTTCTTGCCAACCTTGGAGCATGCCCTTCAATCTTATTCGAACTCTGGGTAATCCACAACGACATTTGGTTGGGAACGTATCTAAGGGCAATCAAAGTGACAATCCAGTCAGATTGCAAGGAAGCAATTCTCCTCGCAAATGGTTCTCTTTAACCGGGAGGATGCCACTGGAGGCAAATTGCCGAACTAATAGATAAAGGAGACCTCCAAATTGAGTTCACCCACACCCTTCCGGGAATGAAACAGAAGCGTTTATGGTATGGTGAAGCTAGCTGCCAATTTTCCAATGGGCTTTCATTTTCCCAATGAACCACCTATGTGTGTTAAGATGAACTGAATTGCTATTTGTATAACAAATTTACTATTTGTATAACAAAAAATGTCCAAAATACCCTTGGTAGGAATGGAGGAGCAATTTTGTGGGCAAAAAACGCTGCGTATTGCGAAAATGAGAGGGCGAAAATGTAAAATTGAAACGATAATTAACAATATAAACGCTAACAAGTCACGTTAAATTGGAAAAAAAACTTTAAAGTGCAGCGTTTACATAGAGCGTAAACGCTAAACCAAAGAGAAGTAAATGATGTGAAACGCTGAAACGTAGCGTTAAAGTGAAACAGAAACGCTGAAGTGTAGCGTTAAAACATATCTCGCTCGTTAAATAGTAGCGTTTATGATGTTTACGGCTAAAAAAAGGAACCCATAACGCGGCAGAATCCATATTTGACCCTTTCCAAACGCAATAATTCTCCGATAATGACAAAAAAACGTATCACTTTAACGTTTAATGTTACTAAAAATGTCAAACTGGAGCGTTTAAACCTTTGTTCACTCGTTAAAATTGTGCGTTTCCACCATGGCTAGCTCGTTTAAATGGTGCGTTTCCACCACGGCTCGCTCGTTAAAATGTCGCTCGTTATGGGACGTAGCTGGACGTAGCTAGACGTATCTAGACGTGGCGATAGTTGTTTTGGACGTAGGTAGACGTGGTAGACTATGTTCTGTGAAAAATTCAACTTGTTTGTCACACGCATGGATGTAGACGTTTCTGGAAGTGTTCCTGGACGTATGTGGACGTCCTGCTAGTTGTTCGGAGACGTGGTGGACTGTCCTTGTGAAAAAAATCAGCTTAAACTCACATGAATGGATGTAGACATTTTTGGACATGGTGCAAGTTCTTTTTGACGTGGTGCTAGTGTTCTGAGACGTGGTGGACTGTCTTTGTGGAAAAAATCAGCTTAAATTCACATGAATACATGTAGACGTTTCTGGACGTGGTGCTAGTTATTTTTGACGTCCAAAAACGTCTACATCCATTCATGTCAAGTTTAACTGATTTTTTTCACAAAAATAGTCTACCACGTCTCAGAACACTAGCACCACGTCTCAAAACACAAGAACCACGTCCAAAAATGTCTACATCCTTGCATGTGAATTTAAACTGATTTTTGCACAAAACATCTCAACTTATCTCATAACAACTAGAACTACGTCAAAAAACGTCTGATGTGGACCGAAATGTGCATAATCTATTATCTAAGGGTTTTGAAAAGACAAAACAAATAAAACGGCTATACAATTCTCAGAAATGATCATGATCTCATATCTAATATTTGTAATGAGATAAAAAAAATAAAATGACCATTCAACTCTTAGAAATATTCATGATATCTGATCTAAGAGTTTTGTGAATATAAAACAAGTAAAATGACCATATTACTCTTAGCAATGTTCATGATCTTGTAAGTAGGTGTTATAATAAGATAAAACAAATAAAATGGCCATGCAACATCTCAACTCGTCTCATAACAACTATAACCACGTCCAAAAACGTCTACATCCATTCATGTCAAGTTTAACTAATTTTTTCCCAAAAACAGTCTACCACGTCTCAGAACACTAGCACCACGTCTCAAAACACAAGAACCACGTCCAAAAACGTCTACATCCATGCATGTAAATTTAAAGAGATTTTTGCACAAAATATCTCAACTCGTCTCATAACAACTAGAACTATGTCAAAAAACGTCTGATGTGGACCGAAATGTGCATAATCTGTTATCTAAGGGTTTTGAAAAGACAAAACAAATAAAACGGCTATACAATTCTTAGAAATGATCATGATCTCATATCTAAGAGTTGTAATGAGATAAAAAAAATAAAATGACCATTCAACTCTTAGAAATGTTCATGATATCTGATCTAAGAGTTTTGTGAATATAAAACAAGTAAAATGACCATATTACTCTTAGCAATGTTCATGATCTTGTAAGTAGGTGTTATAATAAGATAAAACAAATAAAATGGCCATACAGCATCTCAACTCGTCTCATAACAACTATAACCACGTCCAAAAACGTCTACATCCATTCATGTCAAGTTTAACTGATTTTTTTTCACAAAAATAGTCTACCACGTCTCAGAACAACTAGCACCACATCTCAAAACACAGGAACCACGTCCAAAAATGTCTACATCCATGCATGTGAATTTAAACTGATTTTTGCACAAAACATCTCAACTCGTCTCATTGCAACTAGAACCACGTCCAAAAACGTCTACATCCATTCATGTCAATTTTAACTGATTTTTTTTCACAAAAACATTCTACCACGTCTCAGAATAACTAGCACCACGTCTCAAACCACAAGAACCACGTCCAAAAACGTCTACATCAATGCGTGTTGCTTTTAGCTTAATTTTTCACAAAGACAGTCCACCACGTCTCAGAACACTAGCACCACGTCAAAAATAACTAGCACCACGTCCAGAAACGTCTGCATTTATTCATGTGAATTTAAGCCGATTTTTTCCACAAAGACAGTCCACCACGTCTCAGAACACTAGCACCACGTCAAAAATAACTAGCTCCACGTCCAGAAACGTCTACAGTGAAACAGAAAAGCTGAAGTGTAGCGTTAAAACAGAGCTCGCTCGTTAAATAGTAGCGTTTAAGAATTTTATGGCTAAAAAAAGGAACCCATAACGCGGCAGACTCCATATTTGACCCTTTCCAAACGCAAGAACGTCAAAACCATATTCAAAAACAGTAAATCCCTTTCCCAAATTCAATAGAAATCGGTGAGATGGATGCGAGGGGTGCTGGATCATCGCGAGGTCATGGCGCGGGCAAAGGGCCATTCATTGTTCGGGTAAATATTCCTTCCCAATTTTAATCTTTTTTGAAATTAATTTAGGGCAATTTTTGGATCGGTTATTAGTTTGAAATTGCGGTAGAAACGGTGCTGTTTAGTTGGGTAGTAGATTAAAAACGCAAATATGTTGGCTTTTGTTTGAGTAGGAACGTAAATTTGGACTGAATTTTCGTAATCGAAACGCCGATCGATGGCGTTGAACGTTAACTCGAACGCTGCCGATCTGCGTTTGACTTGGAGTCAAACGCAGATCAGCAGCGTTTACCTGTGAGTCAAACGTTGTGATGTAGCGTTTGACTCCAGGTCAAACGTTTTGTTATAGTGTTTGACTCGAAGTCAAACGCTATAATTTAATATATTTATTGTTTAGGGTTTAGGGTTTAAATATTTATATAATATAAAATATTTGTGTATTAATATATGTGAATTATATTTTTCAGGGTGGCGGTAAGGTTAAACCGCGTGTTCCTCCTCCCACTGTTGAGGAGAGACAGCGGCCCACAGCTTCTGTCAGGAGGCAGAAGATTCCAGTGATGAGAGCTCGAGGTGGCTTGCGAGGCAGGGGTGGTGGCCGAGGGATTGGCGGGAGTCGTCGTTCCATTTGAGGGACGAGGACGATGACGCGTCGAGCGATGAGTATACACGGTCAGATGAGGAGGAGGAGGAGGAGATTCACGAGGAGCAGCCGAGGGATGACCATCAGCATCATCAGCAGTCTGTTGTGCAGCAGCAGCAGCAGCAGCAGCGGGCGGATCGTTCTGCAGGTACGCGATATATATTAATGCATTACGTTTAATGAATTATGTCCTTATTTAATTGATTTATTTGTCTAATTTGTGAATTATGTGTTCAATTAAGAATTTAAATTATGTATTATTTGTTTAGACAATTATTAATTAAATAGTTATTTAAATTATTATTTAATTGTTAATTTATTTGTTAATATGATTACTTAGTTATATTTGTTTATATATGTTATTAATTATTTTGTTGGCCTTTTTTTGTTAATTTATTGTGTAAATTGTTAAAATATTTATGAATGTTTTATTTATTTTATAACATGTGTAATTGTTAAAGTATGTTTTATTTGTTTAATTAGTTAATTAGTTAAATTAATTACATATGATATTTTATAAATATAGCAATTCCTAAAAGGCGCAAGAAAGATGACAAGAGTTGGTTAGTGACCGGACCAGTCGAGGGTGGGCCGATCGATGCGACGATTATTCCTAGTTTTTTAGGACACGTCGTATCGCGTTTTAGGGAGAAGGGTAGTAGAGCCCCTATTAGGTGTCATAACAGGGGTAGTATGTACGATTCCCTAGTTAGTTGGGTGCGCGCTATGTCACCCCTAGGGACAGATATTCTTAGTCAGACAGGGCTGGGACATATTCCCAGCATTCTGTTTAGACATATAGGCGCGCCCCTGATTTGCGCATTTTTGGAGAGGTGGCAGCCGGACACCAATACCTTTAATTTACCCTTCGGTGAGATGACGATACTTCTCCACGACGTGTGGGAGATTTTGCGGATACCGATAGAGGGTCGTTTGATTACACAGTCCACGGATACTGCCACCGTTCTTGCGTATAGTAGAGATTTGCTCGAGATACCTCCGGATCAGCACATCGAGAAGGAGTTATTTGAGAATGGGGCATTCTCGACTGAGCGGGTGATAGATATTTGTAGGCGTAGACCGCGGCCTGACTCGGACGTTACAGTATTTTTATGGGCTACTATTGGGACTTGTCTGTTTACAGACAAGAGTTCCAATAAGTTCATGCCAGGACCTGTTTTGGAGCTGAGGGGAGGGATGGCTCAGGTGGGGCATTATGCGTGGGGCACAGCGACGCTAGCGTACCTATATAGACATTTAGGTGCTGCTAGTCGTCATGGCACGTCGAGCGTTGCTGGTTGTTTTATGTTGCTACAGGCCTGCATCTACGAGCATTTTCCATCTTTTAGGAGTAATGCCAGGCCTCTGCCAGCGCACCCCGATCGGCCGCGGGCTAGCAGGTGGACGATCGACGCACCCCGCAACAAGGATGATAGACTGGCCAGTTTTCGAGAGGCACTGGATGCCTTGACTCGGACGATGTAAGTAAATCAAAATTATACATTAGATAAATATATATAATTTTCATAAAACTAGGAAATATAATTGGAAAATATGTTTTATAGGTTATATGGATGCCCTATGGTCGCGCTGCTGTCACGCGTACTCTGCGGACCCAGTATCGCGGCCTTATTGCGTATCGGGAGGACATAGAGCCGTATATGCCAGACCGGTGTGCTCGTCAGTTGGGCTACGTGCAGTGGATCCCTAGAGCGTTCATTTCGGCCACGGAGGGGATATATAGGGGGTACGAGGGTACTGGGTATGTCGTGCATCACCCACGGTCCTATGTGGAGTCCGACTGGGCCGCATACCCGTCTACCGGTGCTATATATTTTATGCACCGGGCACAGGCAGGCCATGGCGTCAGTTATAGTGCCTGCGATGCCGACTATTTTGACTGGTTTGTACCCCACTCTCATCCGTACGTCATAGGGCCCCCATCGGATCAGCCACAGCCAGTTCTACCATGCCGAACATCCTCTGAATATGTAAGTAGTTTTTAGTTATTTAACTATATTTTATTATGATGTGCAAATGCAAATTTTTTGATAACAATGTTTATTGGTTTTTTTTTAGTGGGTCGGTGATTTGTTCAGTATACAGCGACAGTTGCTGGGTCAGTTAAGTATTCGAGAACCGGACCTGTATGCGGAGTATTCTGCTCGGGTTGACGAGTTCGAGGAGCGATTTGACCGCGCAGATTGAGGGGTGTTTGTATTTTGTATAAGTATTACATTTTATGTATACATTTGTTTATTTATATTGTATGTGTACTATGTATATCTATAATTATGAAATGGTTAGTGACTAAATTGATATTTGTATTACAAAAAAAAAAATCAAAATAATTATGAAATGGTGGAAGAGCCCTTCATGAAGGAAAAAAAGCAGAAAATGGCTACGTAAATGTCGAAAACGCAACTAAAAAGCAGAAAATGGCTCGATCGTTAAAATGTCGCTGGTTAAATTAAGTAGACGAGATGGGACGTAGCTGGACGTAGCAGACGAAGCTAGACGTATCTAGACGTGGCAATAGTTATTTTGGACGTAGCGAGATGTGGTGGACTGCCTTTGTGGAAAAAAATCGGCTTAAATTCACATGAATAAATGCAAACGTTTCTGGACGTGGTGGTAGTTATTTTTGACGTGGTGCTAGTGTTATGAGACGTGGTGGTAGTTATTTTTGACGTGGTGCTAGTGTTATGAGACGTGGTGGACTGCCTTTGTGGAAAAAAATCGGCTTAAATTCACATGAATAAATGCAGACATTTCTGGACGTGGTGGTAGTTATTTTTGACGTGGTGCTAGTGTTATGAGACGTGGTGGACTGCCTTTGTGGAAAAAAATCAGCTTAAATTCACATGAATAAATGCAGACGTTTCTGGACGTGGTGGTAGTTATTTTTGACATGGTGCTAGTGTTATGAGACGTGGTGGACTGCCTTTGTGGAAAAAAATTGGCTTAAATTCACATGAATAAATGCAGACGTTTCTGGACGTGGTGGTTGTTATTTTTGACGTGGTGCTAGTGTTATGAGACGTGGTGGACTGCCTTTGTGGAAAAAAAAAATCGGCTTAAATTCACATGAATAAATGCAGATGTTTCTGGACGTGGTGCTAGTGTTATGAGACGTGGTGGACTGCCTTTGTGGAAAAAAATCGGCTTAAATTCACATGAATAAATGCAGACGTTTCTGGACGTGGTGCTAGTTATGTTTGACGTAGTGCTAGTGTTATGAGACGTGGTGGACTGCCTTTGTGAAAAATTAAGCTAAAAGCCACACGGTTAATTTAAAAATATTTTGGAATTTACTCTTAAAATAAACTAGAACCACATTTTAAACTACATTTTTTTTTCGGCCAAACATGAGTAAATCCACTATGCATCACGACGATTTTCCCATAGCCTAAAACGCATTCTCAAACGATGTGGCCAAGTGCCGACGGTTGCCTTATTGCAGTGATCTGGCCAAACAATGTGCAATTGTGGAAGAGGACAATCATCAACAACATCTACGCGGACGTAATGATTACCGTGCACGTGAGCAATTGCTATCTGTCTCTCAGGACATGAATCGTCCTCTCCAGCATCCAAAGGTAATATGGTATAATTCGCCATTGGCTCCTCACGGCTGAGGTGAAGTACCACGACATTAGCATGCGTGGCAAGTGGGTACAAGTCCGTGGGTGTGGCCATCCAGTAGGCATCAGAACAACTTCTACTTTGATAACGTAAACGCCGGAGCACGGCACCCAAATGATCACCATCAGCAGGTCTCTCCTCCAAAACTCCAAACAAACCTACATACCTTTGTGGATCACGACCAATCTCGCCAACAAGCGCTCTACGTGAAAATTTCCAATTGTGCTGGCCGCCTGAAAGATAACTAGCAATCACTCTAAACCCACAATTTCCGTCTCCAATGACATCGGACCATCCAGTACAGTAAGACCGGAAAAACAATGGTACACATGGAACATCTTGTCCAAATCCTAACGTGTTAAGTAAATTAGAATGAATATAACTGAACACATTTTGTAAATAAATTAATTATTGAAATAACACTAACAATATTTACCTTCACGTAAGGGAGACTCATTAGATGAGCCCGTCATATGGTTGGACGTGCGCCCAGTTGATCGACCACTTGAATTTGACCGACCCCTACCACGAGATCCACGTGTCGCTCTCTCGCGTCCACTCCACTCGCGCATAACTGAATGGTGCATTCTGCTGGACGGCCGCCCCTTATGAGTACCCTCAACCGATGGCTCAGCTGCGCTAGACCTATCAGGGTGCATCTCTTCTACATACGCCATATTAAGTAGATGAGCCAAGAATGACGGACTTGTGTTAACTGCAGGAATGACTTCCTCATTGAAAAACATTTTACGAAACAATATTTTCAATCAGAATCTTATATTAAAAATATAAATTTTCAGAAAATTTTAGTATTATTACAATGTTTAAGTAAAAAGTACCTTATGTCCTCATTCAAATTATTTGAATCCCGTTGAGATGGTACAATAGTCAATCTCTGCCAGAACTCGTGGACTAATGTGAGCAATTGATATGTGGTCGATTCCTGTGCCTTGTATATATCACAGGCACAGGGAATCCCAAGCGTCACCTTGCACACACATCCACACCTATCGATCACTTCGCCTGCCAACCTATCATTTTTTTCAACTTGTTTGCTGATCAAATTCAGACAGTGATGAACACATATTTGTTCAAGTAACAGTATGGAAACCCCATCATACTGGTTTGTGTCGTGGCAGTAGAAGACTCGAGTGCCCCACTGTTATTTTTTTTCACGTACAAGTTAAAAAATTGAGCGATAAATGTAATGATAAAATTATGAGATTAAATAAATAATCGAATACAGTTATTGAACTTACGCGATGTGAGGGAACAGGTGCGTGAGATGGGAGTCGATCTTCATGAACAACGTGTCAACAGAATTGGTGGAAGAATGAAGCCAATCTTTCAATGCAGCATGGGAAGCCTCAACCCGGTTAGTTGCAGTATTCCCAAAGTGTTGAAATGTATCCGTCCAGGCCCGGCAGAATTTCTCCTTATGAATGAACCATGTCCCCTCCAAATAATCAACAACTGCAGGCTCAATCATAGAGTATTTAACCTTGAATTGCTGCAATAGGAGGTTAAACCTTTCAACTGTGGGAGCCATGATAATTTTCTTCCACCAATTAGTGTATATATCAGTAGCCGTGTCCAAATTCCTCCGACCAACATTTTTTTCCAACCAACTAGCAACATCACGCTCAATATGCCACCGACATAACAAGTGATTGCAAGATGAAAAGTGATCCTTAATAGGCTGCAACAAACCCAACTCCCTATCTGAGACAACAACGCTTGGTTCCACATTACTAGGCAACAATTCCCTCAAGTTACTAATTACCCAATCATATGTTTGTTGTGTCTCATTCTTAACAATGGCAAAAGCAATATTGAAGTTCTTATTGGTAGGAGTCATACCGATCATCTCAACGACGGGCATTTTGTACTTGTTGGTCTTGTAGGTTGAATCAACCACTACAACCCAATACCACCTGTTAAACATCTGAATTGATGTAGGATGAGAAATGAATGCATGTGTGATCGCATTAGTGGCCTCATCAGTGATAATCTGAAAATAATATTTCTTCTCGTGAGCCAAATGCAAAAATTGCTGCCCAATATTCCTACCATCCAATCCATCTTTCTTCATCTCTTCTTTCAAATTGTAAACCTGCCTTATCTGTACATTGTCTTCGGGAAACTGCTGATGAATAGCTTCCCAAACACTTTTTGGTCTCACATTGAAAGAAAGCATGCGTTTAGCCTCAGCCTTTGACTCTTTCGAGAAATGGCTCAGCTGCCTGTGCCCATATGGATGCCTTATACCTACAAAAATTAATAATACTAATATAAGTAAATGCTAAATATGATAAAAAATTAATATAACATATTCACTAACGAAACGTATTCAAACCAGGATGATTATGCGTTGACATTTCCCCTGGCGTAACAAGCACACTGTAACGCTCATTAACAACCTTCTTGACAGTCAACTTGAAAGGACATTTACATCCGCACTTTTTCGTGTTCAACCGTATGGTGGGGAGAGGCTCCTTCAATGGATCTTTCCATCGACCGCACCTAAAATAATACGTTGAGCCACTTCCGTCTTGCTTATGAAGCACGAACTTCAGGCTATTAGCTATAGGAAAGCAAAACGTAAATGCATCGTCCACACTTGCAAAATCCCTATCTATCCTAAAATATTCACTTAGATCTGCCCCAATTTCTAGTTGATCACCCCACTCGTCATCCTCATTATCCTGCTCCTGCTCGTAATCATCGTGTGCAGTCATATTCGAATCATCGTCCTGTATAGTCAGAATGCAAATTCATATTGTTAAAAAACGCTATAAATTACACAATAGGATTATTTAAAACGCATCAATTTGAACATACATCATATCAAAAAACGCTTCGCTTTCCATATAATATAGTAAAAAAATGCTACAAAATTCAAATGAACAATATCAAAAACGCTACACTTTACAATAAAATTACAAAAAAAAACGCTACGAATTTCACATATATGCTGGATAAAACGCTACAATTTTCGTGAAAATGCTGCATAAAACGCCACCATTTGGCGTTTTGATCATAAGAAAACGCAATGTCTTAGCGTTTTTTATGACCAAAAACGCTCATCGATAGCGTTTTTTGTGCCGACATGCAAAAAAAAAAAAAAACAAAACAAAACAAAATACATAGCGGGTAGAAAAATTACCATTTCGTGATGAATGTCAATCGAATTTTGTAGATTACGAATGCCAAATGGTATGGTTCGTCGTTTAAATTTGAAGCGTCGCTAACGCTGCGTTTTAACGAGCGAGCTCTTCTTTAACGCCACTCTTTAGCGTTTCAGTTTACGTTCCATCGCTACACTTTAGCAATTTTGTACCTTTTTTTCGCAACGGTTTAGCGTTGGAGTTTACTTCAAACGCTGCATTTCAACGTTTCTGTCCCGTATTAACGTTATGTTTTAGCGTTTTTTGGGTATATTCCCATACCAATTTTACGTTTTTGGCCCTTAAATTGTGGAATTCGCAGCGTTTTTATCCCAAATTTAATTAGAAAAGTGGTTTTTTTTCCATAACAGGGTTATTTTGGACATTTTTTGTTATACAAAAAGTAATTTTGTTATACAAATAGTAAATCCCTAAGATGGACCTAGTCCTGGAAGCCCATGTTTAAGGGGGTTAGTTCTCCTGTTAGTTTTTAGCCTTTTTGGGCTCCACGGATACCCACAAAAGCTTTCTTTCTTTTTTTTTTTTTTTTTGGGTACATTAGGAGAAGAAAAGCTTTTGTTTTTTCGGATGATTTCTTTGATACGTCCTTGTACTCATTGACTTATTCTTTGCATCTTGGACATCACTTACCTTGTTTGGTGAACCTTGAGATGGAACTTGTAGTTCCATACAAGTGGAAACCTAAAGAAATAAAAGCAGAAAGCCGGAGGAGGAAAAAAAAAAAACACAGAAAAAATGGAGTAAAAAAAAAAACTTTGAAGAAACCAAGAAAAAAGGCTAGAAAATAATATGGAGAACAATGCTTGGAAGAATTTAACTATAACACTTGATTGAATTAGTTTCTATAGGGAGCAACAATATACATACAGGAATCGATGAAAGAGAAAGGCACATGAGTTTACAGGAACGAGAAAGTCAAAAAAAAAATATGCGACTCACTCAAAAATTTAAAAAGAAAAAACAGTAATATCATAAAATAGTAGGATCATCATATAAATTGTCCGGATAAACACCATTGGCATTAGTTTGGAGTCAAATTTGTCAGATATAGCACTTACCAACATCCCATTACTCTATTCTGAGTATGAGTTGTTGAAAAGCGACGTCAACAATGCATCTTCAGCTAATTTACTCTCCCAAAATTAAAATTGGATCATAACAGCTACAATGAATCGTCTCCTTCACCCATTTAAAACGAAGGTAAAATACACAAACGGAAGATTGAATATGAGAACGAAGACTAAAGTTTAAGCTGAAAGTATGAAGATGAAAATAAACTGAATAGGGAGAAATTTAGTCGACTTTCATTGCAGCAGAGAGTTAGAATTTTGTTACTGTAATGTTACACATTTCTTATCTACTTTACCAATATATATACATGTAGTCTTTTCAGCTTCTCACATCATAAATAAACTAACTAATTTTTAACTAAACGAATCTTGCCCGTCAATGTATAACTACTGACTTCAGTCAGGATCTCCACCGTACACGTCAGCTCTACAACATGCTGAGCTGGTGATATTTCCTACGCTTGTATAACTTGCTGGTGCTGAATTTAATCTGTCAAAATGTGTTTCATTGCTCCAACTCAACACTGTTGCAGCATCTTCTTTCCTTCTAGCACCTTTTCCCTTATTTCTCAACATTCCCCCCTCAAGTTCAACTTCACAAAGTTGCAACTTGGAAATCAAGTGATTAAAAGAAGTTGTAGACAAAGCCTTGGTGAACAAATTTGCAGGCTGCTCAGCTGAAGCTAGATAGTTCAAAGACAGAAAACCACCCTTATATAATGAAAATCCAGTTCTATGTGCTTTGTTCGCTCATGGAACACTAGATTTTGCGCAATATGTAGTGCCGCCTTGTTATCACACCAGAACTGCACAAGTTGCTGCACTGAAATCTTGAAAACTTCTAAGATGAAGCTGATCCATTTGAGTTCCCTCATAACTGAAGCCATTGCCCTATATTTGGCTTCAGCTGTAGAACAAGCCAATGTGTTTTGCTTCTTTGATTTCCATGACACCAGTGAGTTCCCTAGGAAAATACAGAAACCAGTGCTGGATCTTCTTGTCACTTTGCAGGTTGCCCAGTCAGAATCACTAAATGCTCTAAGCTGGAAATCATTGTCACTGGAGAATAACAAACCTCTTCCAGGACATCCCACCAATATCTCAATATGTGCACAACTGCATTCCAGTGCGAGATGCGAGGAGACTCTATGAACTGACTTAGCTGTTGTACTGCATATGCCACATCTGGCCTGGTAAAACCTAAGTACAATAATCTTCCAATCAACCGTTTGTACCTTCCAGGATCTCCTAGCAAAGGAGTATTATCCTTATCTTCTGAAGTAAACTTTAAACCAGGAGGAAATGGTGTTGCAGCTGCTGTACAATCCATCATTCCAACATCCTCTAAGATATCTAGCACATGTTTCCTTTGGTTAACTAGAATTCCTGCTTCTGACCTTGCCAATTTCATACCTAGGAAGAATTTGGCATCTCCAAGATCTTTGATGGTGAAAGCATCATCCAGGCACTGTTTTCTTGCTGTAATTTCTGCTGCATCTGAACCTATTATCAAAATATCATCTACATATACCAACAAGTAAATGCTGCAATCCCCTTGTGTAATGAAAACAAACAATTGTCATGGCAGCATTGCACAAACCCATAACTCAGCAATTTACTGGTAAACTCAGCATTCCATTGCTTTGAGGCTTGCTTAAGGCCATACAAGGACTTCTTCAATCGACAAACCTGCCCCTTTTCTGCTTTTAAATATCCAGGATGTGGAGTCATATACACTTCCTCATCCAAAAACCCGTGAAGGAAAGCATTGTTGACATCAATTTGAGACAATGGCCATCTGTAAGTTGCAGCAATGGCAAGCATGATCCTCACTGTCACAACCTTTGCAACTGGAAAAAAGACTTATGTGTAGTCTTCTCCCTCTTTCTGGTTGTAACCTTTAGCTACCAGCGTCGCTTTGTATCTATCCACAGTAACATCTGATTTACATTTGACCTTATATATCCACTTGCATCTTATAGCCTTTTTTCCTCCAGGAAGTTCAGTTAACTCACAAGTTTGATTTTCCTCAAGTGCTGCAAGTTCTTTCCTCATTGCCTCCATCCACTTTTCATTAGTACTAGCCTAATCATAAGAATGAGGCTCATGGATAGTAGACAGGTTAGCCATATAATGTTCATGATCAGTGCTGAAGACACAGGAAGAATGGACAGGACTAGTGACTTGATTCAGAATGAAATCATTCATCCACTGTGGCTGAGTTTTGACCCTAGTGCTTTGTCTAAATGGTTGTGTAGGAGGTGAAGGAAGATCGGAGGTAGACCTAGGAGAACTAGATAGATGCTGAGAACCTTCAGAAGAATCAGAACCTGGAGAATTGGAAATATGAGGTGAATCTGAAGGCTGAAGCAGACAAAGATCTAAAAAAGATGACACTGAATCTGTAGTGTCATGCATGGATTTTGAATAAGCTAAAACTGGTTCAGAAAAGGGTAATGACACAGCTGGGAAAACTTTCTCATGAAACACCACATCTCTAGAAATAACAACCTTATTCAAGGCTGGACAGTATACTTTATATCCCTCGTGGGCTAAGTGATATCCAACAAACACTCCTTCATAGGATCTTTGATCAAATTTATCTTTTCAAGAGGATTTGTTCAATGCAAAACATAAACACCCAAAAGTTCTGAAGTGTGAATACTCATGTTTTCTTTTATGTAACAATTCATATAGTGTTTTCCAACCAATAACTGAAGAAGGGGTTCTATTGATGAGATAGGTAGCTGTAAGTATGGCTTCACTCCAAAAGTGTTTAGGAAGTTTGGATTGAATCACAAGTGAACTGACCACTTGCAATAAATGTCTATGTTTTCAAATTGCAATAAAGTAGGGGGAATGTTGGGAAATAAGGGAAAAGGTGCTAGAAGTAAAGAAGATGCTACAGCCAGCATTTGTTATTCAGAAAGATAACACAACACTGTGAATCATGTACTAGTTTAGAAACTGATTACAGATTATGTTTAAAGGATAGAATGACTAGCACATCAAGCAAATTGATTGTAAGTGACAACTGATAATCACCTACTTTCTGCACAATCTGAGATTGACCTTTGGAAGCAGAATAGTAATAAACTTATGAAATGGCAGAATTCTAAGATTAGAAAGGCAATTTTCATCACTGATCATATAGCATGAAGCACTTGAATCTACTATCCAGTAAGTATCATTCTCACAATTAGAGAAATTACTCATAACAGGTGGATTGGAGTTACCTGCAAATTCTGCAAAATATGCATAATTGATTGCAGAATTGACTGTTGTAGTCTCCTTTCCTCCATTCAGTTTTGTCATTTCCCTCTGGACAGCAGCCGCAAGAGCTTGATTCCATCCTGGATCAGCAGTATAGTATGGCAGATAAAGAGGACTATCAGCAACTTGATTAGCCTGCACCTTGCTTGTCTTTTCCCCTTTCTTCTTAGTTTGCCACCAATCTGGATATCCATGGATCTTAAAGCAGGTATCCATTAGGTGTCCAGATTTCTTGCAATGAGTACAGAATAAAGTACTTTTGTCTTGTTTCCCTTGTAGCTTCCTTCCAGTGTCTTTCTTACCTCCAGAACTCTTCACCATCATTGCAATATTTTCTAAATTCAGTTTCACATCTACATTCGCTTATCTAATTTGCTCTGCCTTCAAGAAAATAGAATAAACTCTACTCAGACTTGGTAGTTTATCCATTAGAAGAATGTGATTCTTCTCTGCAACATACACTTCACTGATTCCCATCAGAAACTCAATGCAGCATTCCTCAGCTTCTCTTTCATCAATCGCCTTAATCACTTCAGCCAATGCCTACTTTGACCTGTTATGATCTATCTTCTCTGAACAACCTGTCCACTAGACTCTGATTGATTATTCCAGGTCGCAACTGATCAAGTCTGTCTCGAATTTCAGAAAGTCACCCATAGTACTAAGTGACTTTCATCTGATCTTGCCTAATCATTGAAGCTTAATGTCTCAGTTGAAATAACAATGACAACTTCGTAACCCCAAATCTATCATTAATCGCCTTCCATAGTTCATAAGCTACAGTGAAGTACATGAACTCATTTACAATTTCTTTAGAAATTGCTCCTTTAAGCCAAGTAACTACCATACTATTCACTTGGCGCCATTTCTTGTATAACGGTGAATTGATCGGAGGTGCGGTGAAACTCCCGTCCACTAACCCTAGCTTATTCTTCACCTCAATTGAAGAAATTACTGCGATTTTCACATCAAAAAAATTGAATCGGTCAGAGGCTGAGTTACAAGCTGCACTCCCAGATAATCTGATTCATGAAGTGTGAGCAGTGCATCCACATCTTCCACAGACACATTCCGAATGGAATTCAGAAACTCTTCAGCGTTAACCGTCCCCTGTTTGCCAAGATCTTCCATCAAGCTAACTGAGCTCATTTTTCTCAATCAATCGCTCGATTCAGTAACCTTGGTGCTCTGATACCATAAAACGAAGGTAAAATACACAAGTGCAAGATTGAAGATGAGAACGAAGACTAAAGATTAAGCTGAAAGTATGAAGATAAAAAGGAACTGAATAGGGAGAAATTTAGTCGACTTTCATTGTAGCAGAGAGTTGGAATTTGTAACTGTAATGTTCACACATTTCTGATCTACTTTACCAATATATATACATCTAGTCTTTTCAGCTTCTCACATCATAAATAAACTAACTAATTTTTAACTAAACGAATCTTGCCCATCAATGCTAACTGCTGACTTCAGCCAGGATCTCCACCGTACACCTCAGCTCTACAACATGCTGAGCTGGTGATATTTCCTATGCTTGTATAACTTGCTGGTGCTGAATTTAATCTGTCAAGATGTGTTTCATTGCTCCAACTCAACACTGCTGCAGCATCTTCTTTCCTTCTAGCACCTTTTCCCTTATTTCTCAACACCATTGTACCCATTGAGTTGACGATTATAAATCCTGAAAATTTCACAGAAGAGAAAATCCAAACGGAAATATGCCATGCCATTGGACCGTCTATTCTTTGTCATCCCTACATTCTTTCTTTGCTTTGCTTTTCTTTCATTTATCTTTTCCTTCTCTGGAATTGCAGCCCTAATGAACCCTTGAAATTCAAGAACCATAGCACACTCCATCCCTTATCCCTCATCCCTCATCCAATTCGTTCTCAAACAGAATACATGTCCTCGCACCAAAACAACAATGCCCTTCTTACTTTCCTCTTCCATCCATATTCCATTTTCAGGCCAAATCTGCCAAAGCGAAAAGGTAATATCTGAAACACGTAAGCAGAGATTTTGCTATTTCCCAATCAAACGGTCCCAGAAGAAACTAGAAAGAAAAAAGAGTGCACTTGCAAATCAAATTTCAAGAAAAAGATTAATCAAACAATCCAAGAGCAGAAAATGCACATTAGAAAGAACAAAGCTGGTGCAAGTCAACCGTGACAAAAGAAGCATATGGTCATTATGATGATTACCTTTAATAGCACCACCTGCCATGAGAAATAGCGAGTGTCTTCATTTCAGACATCATCAACTTCCCATTCTGCGTGCATATTGAAAAGCCAAGCTTCTAGAATACATGCTATGTGCCTCAGCTCCCTCATGGAATGACCATGCTAACATCTCCAGAAAGTGCTGCCCGGGCTAGGAAGCATAAAGTTAATTTGCTGCTCTAATGAGACTCTGAAACCGTTTTTCAGATGATATCAGAACCAAACAGGACGTCACCTCCAAAGAATGGCACACTGATTGAAGGTTCAGCAAGCTCCATTGTTTTGCTAATTCTGTTAAGCATTTGTAGATGTGATCGCATTGAGGATGTGATTTGTCTCTTACAATAAATTCCCAAACATCACCATCCACCTCAATTGAACTACAGCCAGGTGCCTTGTCGACACCTCTTTCCGCCATCATCTTCCTAACATCCTTGGCTTTGTGCACCATGGATGCTTCGACATACATGCTTGCCAGCAGGACATAAGTTCCACCGTCGTTAGGATCCAGTTCTAGAAGCTTTAGAGCAGCTCTCTCCCCCATTTCAATATTTTTATGAATTCGACAAGCAAAAAACAACGCTCCCCAGACCACTGCATCTGCCTCCATTGGCATGCTCTTAACAAGATTTTCAGCCTCTTCTAGTAGACCTGCCCTACCCAAGAGATCTACCATGCAAGAGTAATGCTTGAGTTTAGGATGAATGTTGAACTTGGAATTCATCTGTGCAAAAATTCTGCGACCCTCTTCAACCAGACCTCCATGACAACATGCTGACAAGACACCAAGAATTGTGATTTCATCTGGGATCAATCCTATTTCAACCATCTCCAGGAAATGGGACAAAGCATGAAAAGCCAAACCACTAATTATAGCTGTCCAAGTTAGCGAGTTTCTGGCTGGCATCTCATTGAAAATCTGTAGTGCCTTGCGGATGTTACCACATTTGGCGTACATGTCTATGAGAGCTGTCCCCAAAACAACATTCATCAACAGCTTATTTCTTTCAATGTAATGATGAATCCAAATTCCAACATCAAGTGCTCCAAGCTGCGTGCAAGCAGATAAACAACTAACCATGGTCACCTCATCGGGTCTGACATTTGTGGTTTGCATTTCATTAAACAGCTCTAATGCCTCCTTACACCGCTTGACTTGGACATAAGCGCCAATTAATGCATTCCAAGGAACAACATCTTTCTCAGGCATCTCATTGAAGCATTTTCTAGCTGTCTCCAAAAGTCCAAACTTGGCATAACCCAAAACCATGGTAGTCCAAGTAGCCATGGTCTTCTTCTCCATCCTATCAAATAAAGCTTTTGCTTTTTGAAGGACCCCACACTTTATATACATATCCATAAGAGCATTACTTAGAGGCACAGTAAAATTCATTCCATACCTCTCAATACTTCGATGAATTCCACTCCCAAGCTCCAAATCCTCCAACTGTGCACATGATGAAACCAAACCAATCATAGTGACCTCATCAGGCTTGACACCCTCCATCTCCATTTTGCTGTAAATTCTCAATGTTTCGTGAGCTTTTCCACTCTTGCCATAGCCATTAATTAAAGTATTCCAAGAAACCAAGTCTCTAACACAACTTTCATCAAACATTTCCTGTGCAACTTCCACCTGCCCGATAGAAACCAAAAAATGAATCAGAGCATTGTGCACAAAGACATCATTTCCATATCCCATTTCTATCACATGAACAAAAGTCTGAAATCCCATGTGAAGGAATGACAATCTAGCGCAAGTCTTTAGCAACAAAGGAAAAGTAAAATGATCAGGCTTTAAACTAACACTTCTCCGAACCAACATTTGCTTGTATAAGAGAAAAGAATCAATTGGGTTTTCACTTTCAGAACATGCTCTAATGGCCACATTATAAGAAAATACATTTGGGTTCTGCAAATAACATAGCAATCTCATACAATAGGAAAGATCAGCCATTTCTGACAGGGCAGTGAACGCAATTAACCGACTTGAAGCCAGCCCATCTGAGATTAAGCCCGTGACTGTCATTCGCGATTGGATTTGCTTGAGTTGGGATATGGATTTGCACTTCTTTTCGAGCACTGAAAGAATGGGGTTCGAGAGGACAAAAGAATGGTCTGAGTTCCAATTCTTCTTATTGTTGGGGTCTATATAATGGGGCAAATGTGGAACGACCCTGGACAGATGGTGAAAAAGTTGATAGATAATTTCTGGAAATTGGTCTCAAATTGTGGCGAAATTGGGTGAAGATAATGATCGGCTGAGCAGGCATTTGAATTGCAGATATGGTACAGTCTATTTACCAATAAAACCTGGCCCGTAATACGACAATTGTCTCCGGTCACGGTTATTACTATATAAAGTAGGTTATCTGGCGAAACCATTGTGCGTGACCTTCTTGAATTGAGGTCTCAAATGTGTGCGCGTTCCAGTGCATGATTTTACTTCGTTTTCACATGCATTTGTAGCCCAAAAAAAAAAAAAAAAGTGAAATTTTTAAAACTAGATTGTTATTTGTATAACTAAATTGTTATTTCTATCATAAAAAAAAATTAAAATAATTATAAAATGACCAAAAGGCTCTTATGAAGAAAAAAAGTAAAAAATTGCTAAGTAATTGGCGAAAACGCAACTAAAATGCATTTGCTCCATTTACACAAACGCAGAGAATAACGTTTCTAACATGTAAAATTTAATGCCGATGACGTTTTAATACAACGAAAACGTTAAAAATATCCGATAATGACAACCCAAAACGCAGCACTTTAACGTTTCATGTCAAACAAAAACGTCAAACTGGAGCATTTCAACCCTGTTTGCTCGTTAAAATGGTGCGTTTTCTCTATGGCTCGCTCGTTAAAATATCACGTTTTTGGCTGTCTCTATCTAAAAATCGGTAAAACGATTAAAACGCAGCATTCTTGCAAACTTCAAACGCAGCATTATTTCCCAAACGCGAAATTGGAACGATTTTTACGGCAAAAAACGCCCAAATGGACGGAGGAGATTTTTGTTGTTATTTGATTTTGTGCCCATAATCGTCACGTTATTGCGATTTGAATTATTAGAAACGCTGTTTTTTGCGTTAATTAGGTTACAGATCGCAGTTATGATGCGTTTTCATGTGGTAGAAACGTAGTTTTGTTGCGCTTGTGTATGATATGAACGTTTATTTGTGAGTTTTGGCATATTGAAAACGTTGAATTGGTACGCTCAACTACTCTAGAAACGCATATCAGTAGCGTTTGTACAATAACAAACGTTGGCCGATCACATTTGCGTTAGTACAAAAAGCACCAATATAGCTTTTCTGACCAAGTCAAACGCACAATAATAGCGTTTGACCTTTACAGAAACATAAATTCCATGCGTTTCTGTATACGACAAACGCAATTTTACTTGGTTGAAAACGATAAATTGGTCCGTTTTATATGCTTTGCACTTATTTTATTAATTTTACTTTCACATTTTAAGTTTACAATATAATTGCTTATCTTTATTTATTTAGGGTGGTGCTAAGTTAAGGCCGCATGTGGATAGGCAGCGTCCCACAGCTTCTGTTAGAAGGCAGAAGGTACCAGTTAGGAGAGGAGGAGGTAGAGGGACAGGTGGAGGTCGTGGTTTATCATTATTTCAGATGGAGGGCGAGGAGGTGGAGGTGTGGGTGGCGGTCCAGGAGGTGGTAGACGAAGAGGTGGAGGTGGCGTTAGAGGTCGAGGTGGTAGAGGAGGTGTTGGTGGAGATGACTCCTCATTTCAGTTGAGGGGTGAGTATTATGCTACTACTGATTCCGATGACACTGATGATAGTGAGGACGAGTCTATTGGGCTACAGGAGGAGGAAGAGCAGCAGCAGCATGAGGAAGAGGAGCAGCCACAACAGGAGGAGGCGAGTGGGAGTGGATGTCCACTCGATCGGCAGGGTGAGGAGGATACTTATGGAGGTGACCCTTCTCACCCACACGCTGAGAGGACCGTCCGGCACAGGAATCCAGGCGACGGACAGTTTGAGGAGGTCGATCCTGCTGCAGGTACATGTTTGAATTTATTTACATAATTATTTTGAATAATTATTTGTTCTAATTTAATTGTTGATAAAATTTGTTTATTGGTTGATTTAATTATGTGTTTATTATTTAGTTCATTATTTGTTTTAATTGCTTATGTAATTGTTTATTTTATTTATTTGTTAATTACATTAATTGTTTTTGGAATTAATTGATTTTGATTATTAATTACATTAACTAACACCACGTCCAAAAACACTTTGCACCACGCCTAGAACAACTGGAACCACGTCCAAAAACAACTAGCACCACGTCCAAAAAACAACTTGAACCTCGTCCACTACAATTAGAACCACGTCCAGAATGAACAAGCACCACATCCAAAAACACCTAGCACCATGTCCAAAAAACAACTTGAACCACGTCAAGAACAACTAGCACCACCTCCAAAAAAAACTTACACCACGTCAAAAAACAACTAGCACCACGTCCAGAACATATATCACCACGTCCAAAAACAACTAGTACCACGTCCAAAAACACCTAGCACCAACCAGAACAACTAGAACCACATACAGAATATATAGCACCACGTCCAGAAACAACTAGAACCACGTCTAGAACATACAGCAGCAAGTCCAAAAACAACTAGCACCACGTCCAAAAACACCTAGCACCACGTCCAGAATAACTAGAACCACGTCCAGAACAACAAACACCACGTCCATAACATATAGTACCACGTCCAAAAACAACTAGCACCACGTCCGAAAAGAACTAGAACCAGTCCAAAAACACCTAGCACCACGTCTAGGACAACTAGAACCACGTCTAGAACAACAAGCACCACGTTCAAAACTTATAGCACCACGTCCAAAAACACCTAGAACCACGTTCAAAAATACCTAGCACCACGTCCAGAACAACAAGCACCACGTCCAGAACATATAGCACCACGTCCAAAAACAACTAGCTCCAAGTCCAAAAACAACTAGCACCACGTCCGAAAACAACTAAAACCACGTCCAGAACAACTATTATTTTGTTTTTTATTTTAATTGATTTAATTTTTAATTGAATTAATTTGTTATTTACTTTTTTATTTTAATTTGTTTAGTTAATTTATATATTTATTTATTTGATTTTTATATTTTGTAAATTTAGTTCACCCTAGGAAGCGCATCAAGCAGGATCGGAGTTGGTTGGTTACAGGGCCCGTTGAGGGGGACCCTATAGATGATAGTTTAATCCCTAGTTTTTTAGGGCATGTGGTATCTAGGTATTGGCAGGCGGGGGTGCCTACCAGATACCACCTTAGATGCCACAATAGGGGTAGTATGTACGACCTTTTCGAGACTTGGATTGCGTCCATGACTGTAGAGGGTGCATAGATTTTGAGCGGGACAGGACTTGGACACCTTCCCTGCATTATGCATTGGATCATTGATGAGCCTCTCATCAATGTGTTTTTGGAGAGGTGGCAGCCAGATACGAATTCATTTCACCTGCCATTTGGAGAGATGACTATCTTCCTGCACGATGTCTGGGAGATTTTGCGTATTCCAGTCGATTGTCGCTTGATCACAGAGGTTACACCGTCGTCCACCATACTATCCTGGTCTAGGGGGTTGCTTGAAATTCCTCCAGAGGAGCGACTAGACAGTGATTTGTACAAGAATGGTGGCTTTTCGACTCAAAGAGTGATCGAGAGGTGCATGCAGCGTGCCAGGGACGATTCAGATGTGGCCGCTCTTATGTGGAGTCTTATTGGGACTTGTCTGTTTACAGACAAGAGTTCCAATAAGTTTATGCCAGCCCCTGTAGTGCAGGTGAGGAAGGGGATGGATTAGGTTGGACAGGAGGCGTGGGGCACAACGATACTAGCATTCTTATACCATCATCTAAGGTACGCGAGTCGACACGGGACACAGAGCTTTGTGTGGTGCATGACTCTGTTACAGTCATGGATATACGAGCACTTCTTGGACTTTAGACCCCACCCGATGCCCCTCTCATTGCATGGTAAACAGGCGCGTGTAGTGAGGTGGGCATCAACAGCCACCATGGTACAGAGCACCGTTTGAGCTCCATACGACTTGCGCTGGACGAGATGACCGCTGACATGGTTAGTAAATATTTATAAAATATAAAAATTATATTTTGGTTTAATATAAGTTTTATATAGTTTATTATTTAAGTAATTTCAAATTATGTTTAAAGGTTACCTGGATGCCATACGGTCGCGACGCTATAGCGAGGACTCTGAGGACCCTGTACAGAGATTACATTGAGCCTTACATGCCCGATCGATGCGTGTGCCTGCTCGGATATGTTCAGTCAATGCCCGCTCGTTTCATCCTTCCCGGTAGGGATACTTACCGCGGCTACACTGGGAGACCATATGTTGTCAGACACGTCATGGAGTATGCCGAGTCATCATGGGAGGAGTTTGGGACGACATCTACCGGGATATCCCTTATAGGGAGGCAGCCGACAGGTGGGGCTGTTCTTCATAGTGCATGCGTGGATGGGTACTGACAGTGGTTTAGAGAGCGTTCACGTCCTTTCAGTCGATCCTCAGGCTGTTATAGAGCCACGTCGACCCCATCGTGGAGCGTCAGAGTTTGTAAGTATTTTTAACTTTTTAAATTAATCTTTTTAAATTCAATTTATTAGACTCTATTTTATTGTTTAAATATTTGTATTGGATGGGTCATTTTGGACAGCATCATCATGCACTTTTAGATGCTGTGAGTGAGCGAGCACCAGACTTGTACGTGGAGTTCGCACCTGGCACTGCTGACATAGATGATGAGTTTGACCGGTCTATTTGATTTGTATTCTTGATTGTATACTTGATTTTTGTATCATATTTTGATTCCACGTCCAAAAACAAATAGTACCACGTCCAGAAACAAATTGAACAACGTCCAGAACAACTAGAACCACGTACATAAAAACAAGCACCACGTCTATAACAACTTGAACCACGTCCATAGCAACTAGAACCACGTCCAGAACAACTAGAACCACATACATAACAACAAGCACCACGTCCATAACAAATTGAACCACGTCCATAGCAACTAGAACCACGTCCAGAACAACAAGCACCACGTCTAGAAACAACTAGCACCACTTCCAGAAACAACTAGAACCACGTCCAGAATCAACTAGCACCACGTCCAGAAAAAACTAGCACCACGTCTAGAAACAACAAGCACCACGTCCCGAAACAACAAGGACCACGTCCAGAAACAACTAGCACCACGTCCAGAAACAACAAACACCATGTCCAGAAACAACATGCACCACGTCCAGAAACAACTAGCACCATGTCCAGAAATAACTAGCACCATTTCCAGAAACAACAAGCACCACGTCCAGAAACAACAAGCACCACGTCCAGAAACAACTAGCACCACGTCCATAATCGTCTATATGACCAACATATAAATTGCCCAGGTTATTAAATTTTGTTGAAGAAATTGGCAACTAAGTTAACAAAAAAAAAAAAAGGAAAAATGAAAGTTACTATTTTTAGTACAATGATATGAATAATACACTATATGTCATATAACAATCTAGATCCTAACCATCACGCAGTGCAGTCCAAGCATTAAACCTAGCTTCCAAATTTCTTGGCCAATCTCCCACACTTTCAGCATGACGCTGATGTTGCCAAACAAAGCACAGCGGTGGGATAGGGCACTCATCGACCACATCTACACGTACGTAATGATTCCCATTAACATGGGCAGGCGACATAACCCTTTTAGGGTGTGTATCGGCACTGGAGGAATACAAAGGTAATACAGAATAATTTCTATCTGTATGAGTTCCGTTCAGATGTATTACCAGTGCATTTGCATAAGTGGCGAGCGGGAACAAATCCGTAGGTGTAGCCATCCAAGGCTGCTCACCACAGTCTGTGCCTTCAAAACTTACTCGCCTAACTACCATAGCCACGTGATCACTATCAGGGGGCCTCAACTTCAAAGATTGCAATACACCTCGATACCTATCCGGATGGCTCGTAATCTCTCTATTCAATGATCTGCGAGCTAATCTCCAATATTTCTCGTGGCCAAAAAGATAAGTAGAAATGACTAAAAAACCACAATAGTCATCCCCACTGACATCTGACCAGCCTGTACAGCAAGACTAAAAAAATGCTGGCACACAATGAATGTCTCCACCAAAACCTGTCAAGTAATTTTATTTCAGGGAATAAACATAACTGCATAATGTATATACACGACCAAAAATATAATAAAATGCAATTACAAAATTGTAATTAAACATAACAAAATGTTTCTTTACCTGTACGTAAGGGAGAATGACCATCGGAGCCTGTATGAATGTAGTGTGTGTGAGATCCCGCTCCACACTAACGAGGTAACATAGAAACTAGCACTTTAATATTTAAAATAAGACGTTCTGCAATAATTTTTGTTAGCTAGACAAAACATAATTAGGAGTTGCATGGATTTAATTGAAAGAGTTATGTTGAGTGGATGAGATTTAGAATTTGGGAAAATTCAGGGCAGAGAGAGTAAATAGAGTGAAGGATAGGTGTTGTTGGGTATTTTTAACAAAAGGACGAAAACGAGAAGAACCTAGAAGTTTGTTTCTTCCAATTTCTTTGTCTTTGTTCTCTGTTCTAATTTGCCTCAACCGACTAACATCTTCTCCCTCTTTTTTTTTTTTTTTTTCACCAAGCTTGTAGTTCAACTCCTCTCTACTATAACCAGCTGACAGGGGGAAGTGGAGGAAGAATTTTATTCAAAGGAGCATCCAGGGTTCAAATAATTTGGGGAAAATTAGCTAGAGAAGCAATGGATATCTTGCTTCCACCCCCTTAATCTAGAAAAGGTAACAACAATCTTCTCTAACTCTAGCAAAACTTCAAATGTTGTTGGATGCTATTGCATGATTGAATTTTGGATTTTAGAATAGTTTTGTGGTGTCCTGAACTGTACAGAAAGGTCTACGAGTTTAGCATTGTTTTGTTAACCGTGGTATTGGATTAAACATGTGTGGATGGCATGTGATGATTTGAACAGGTTTAAAGGTGTAAATCGTGTTATATGCTTGGAGTGAGATTGGTATTTTGTAATAGGTTCAAGATGCTTAGAAATACAGTGTTCTTTTCTGTTTAAAAAGTCTGAATGATAGTATGCATAAAATAAGATCACGTGGGATTACTATCCTATGATTATGCCTAAATGAGTCATGAAATATAGTTTAGGCACTGTCAGATGTGGCCAGACGTAGCCAGACGTATCCAGACGTGGCCAAGGCGGGCCTGACGTAGCTAGATGTAGTTCCTGTATGTAGAGATTCTGCAGCTGACATCCAACTTTGGGATTCCATATCTCCCTCGTTTCTCGTCAGTTTTGACCAAACTTTAGCTTGTTTTAAACCTCTCTTTACAAGGATTACACAGAATTTTACGAATCTTTATTTGGACCTGTAAATGTCCCATAAATTAGCTCTGAAATAGAGCTGCAAGTGCTGTTCTTTTTGTAGAAAATCTGAAGTAATGGTTGTACTTCAGAAATTCATATCTTCTTCATTCTTTGTCCGATTTAAGCAAACTATAGCTTGATTTAAACATCTTTGCATAAGGTTTACTTAGAAATTTATAGAAGCAACTTTAGCTTTCTATATTTTCCGAAAAACAACAAATAATAGAGCTGCAAAGTAGGGCAGGTTTCAATTTTCAGAAAATTGAAACCTGCCCTACTTTAGACTAGAAGAAGGAAAATGTCTAGGATAGTTGAATAGACATGTAAGAATGAAGAGAACCTAAGTTTTAAAGTTTTTAACCATGACTTACCCTTGTTGTAGGAACTCAGCTGGACCAAGATGAGCTTCCAGAGCCTGGAGAATCGGTGAGTGTTCTCGCTACTTTTGAATGCATCTTTGTGCTATAAACTACATATATACTGTGTATATACAATTTTACTTGTGTATCTATATAAATAATACATTCCTATTGAGCAGTCTTTCCATGGCGTATTATCTTTGTGTTTGGGTGTGTCATCGACGATTGAATGTTGTATGTTGTTTGCGGTAGTGTAAAATAGATACCCGGGTATTCCTTTATTTGTTTGTGTACTATTGCGCGGATGGACCCCAAACTTGCTGCGAATAGGCTGTGTTCACCAGGTCAGCAACGGGCTTGGATGGCCGAACGAGGTCATCGCGGTAAGAGCAGACTCGAGCTGTCACTGTTTCTGCTACTATTTACTGTTAAGGGGCAAGGTTGACGATTTTGTGGGATACCACACAGACTGGTACAGCAAGTGGTGAGAGCTTACTCCTTGGGAACAGGTAGCCCGAAGTAAGACCTTCCACACTAAATGATTTATGACTATTGAATGAGCATGTTTACTACAGATTTCAAGGGTGATATTTCTTTCCCTTTTAAATGGATCTACTGTCTTACTGCGGTCTTTCCTTGATTGCTCATTATATTACTGTATGCTATAGTGAATGTTTTCGCCATGGAACTGCTTAGCATTGCTGGTTTTGATTCTGTAATGTTTCTTTTGAAAACCAACTGAGAACCTCAAGGGCAATATAGCTCACTATTTCTTTTTCCTAAATTATACTTTTCCAGCTGAAGAACTGCAGCAGCTATCTGTAAGGCAAGGGGTTTAGCAAGTGTTTTAGTAATGTAGCAGTTAGGAGGGTTATAGCCTACTCTACGACATATGTGGAGTTTGTTTTTGAACACTTAGGTGTCCCTTGTGTTGTATTAGTTACATGGGTGTGTATGTAACTCACGGGTTTGTGAGAAACATGAGGCTATGTTTCAATAATCAAGTGCTGCAATTTTAAAATTTTGTGTGTGTAGTTTTAATTAATTTGTCATGTTTAGAGTGGTCCTATCGTGAGGCAGGTCGATGTCCGGCTAGACAACATCACTGGAAAGGAGTCTAGTTCGGGGCGTTACAGTGTGAGCGACCAGTTGATCGGCTGGATGAACCTGAACAACCCCTGCCACGTCGGCTACGTGTCGCTCTCTCTCGTGAGCTCCACTCGCGCATCACAGAATGGTGTAATCTACTTGATGGGTGCCCCTTTTGGGGCCCCGACACATCTGGCTCTCCAACACTGGCCATGTCAGGGTGCATCTCCTCTACATACGCCATATTCAACAGACGGGCCAAAAAAGACGGACTGGTAGAGATTGTAGGAACGAAAGTCTCGTTGAAATACCTTAACAAATAAATATATTAAATGTAAACTACTTATAAAAATTATCATATGTGAAATCAAATGACCATTATTAAAGTACATATATTAAAAAGTACCTGATGTCCTCATCAATGTAATTCGAATCCCCCTGTGATGGCACAATGGTCAACCTCTTCCAAAACTCATGTACTTGTGGGAGCAGGGGATAGTTCGACAATGACTGGGTCTTGAATATGTCACAATCACAGGGAATCCCACGTGTCACCTTGGGCATGCATCCACATTGCTCGATTACTGCACCGGCTAACTTATTCTTTCTTTGAACTTTTTTCCTCACCAACTTTAAACAATGGTGTGACACATACTTGTTCAAATAACAGTATGGAAATCCCTGCATACTTGTTTGAGTCGTGGAAATGGAAGCCTCAAGCGAGCCTCTGTTATAGTGTGAAGTAAAATAAAATAAAATAAAACATTCATAATAAATTGTATTATAGTAAAATTGAATGATATGAACTAATAATGAAATAAAAAACTTAAACAATTAAATAATTAAACTAACCCGATGTGAGGGTACAGGTGGCTGAGATTGGAGTCGATCTTGGTGAACAAAGTGTCAGGAGAAGTGGTGGAAGAATTCAGCCAATCTTTCATTGCAGCATGCAAAGCCTTTACCCTGTTAGTGGAAGTATTACCAAAGTGGAGAAATTGATTTGTCCAAGCCCGAATAAATTTCTTCTGGTGAATGAGCCATGTAGTCTCAAAATAATCAACAGCCAACGGCTCAATTAGAGAGTACTTAACCTTGAAATTCTACAGTAAAAGGTTAAACTCTTCTACAGTTAGAGCCTTAATAATTTTCTTCCACCAGTTTTCATGGATATCACATGCTAAGTTTTTGTTTTTTCTCCCAACATTTTTTCCAACCACGCATTGATATCACGCCCAATATGCCACAAACATAACAAGCGATGTGAAGTGGGAAAATGATCCTTAATTGGCTGCAACAAACCCAACTGCCTATCTGTCACAGTCACACTAGGTACCAAACTAGCAGGCAGCAAAAATCTCAAGTTCCTCATCACCCAATCATATGTATCCTTTGTCTCATTTCTAACAATAGCAAATGCAATATTGAAATTCTTATTTGTAGGAGTCATACCTACTATCTCGACGACGGACATTTGGTACTTGTTGGTCTTGTAGGTAGAATCAATCCCCACCACCCAATACCATCTGTGGAACATCTGAATTGAGGTTGGATGTGCAAAGAAGACATGTGTGATCTCATCAGTGTTCGCATTCTTGAGAATCTTGACATAATACTGCTTCTTCTCAGCCAAATGCATAAATTGCTGCCCAATATTTCTACCTGCCAACCCAGCTGTCTTCATCTCTCCTTTCAAATTGTAAACTAATTTGATTGGTACCTAGGAATCGGGAAACTATTTATTAACAGCTTCCCAAACACACTTTGGCTTCACATTCACCCCAAGCATAAATTCAGTAATAGCCTTTGACTCTTTAGTAAAATGGCTCAGCTGTCTATGCCCATATGGATGCATTATACCTGTAAATCCCATTTAATTATATTAATTGTTGGTGTATGTGCCCCTTTGAGGGCTATTTATGTAAATAAACTTTGAGGTTTATTTATGTAAATAAGACATTTGTCGTTTGATTGATTATTTATCTGATGAGTTAATGTCATGAAATTATATTCTTGTGCATATTGAATTTCATGAAATCGATCTGCCAAAAAGAAACACTCCATGGACTTTTAGATCATGAGTGATTCTTTTGAGTAGTACTCGTACGAGAATCCTTAGACCAGAAATCATTGCATAGTCTTAGGTGAATTATAGTATGCTTTGACATATGCCTAACGGGACAGTAATAGGTTGCCAAGTACGGGTATGATTGGGTACACTATGAGTCACGCTAAGGTATGTAGGTGAACTGATGGGACTACAAGTCTCTCTTAAATGAGAGATGATATCTTGGCCACTTGATAGTGAACTGAGAAGTGCATGGCCGTGCCCAAGAAATGATAAGGGGTATCATTTGCTTGATTAAGTTCAGTGTCACTAAGAGATCAAGTAAAACATTTAGCTATATAAGGATGATTGGTTCCATGCTTTATGCTAAACTGGATATCAGTGTAGAGGACATTACGTAGTATACTCGGAAGGTTGTGTTGAATCACCATTCGACCCTCCGTTCTGAATTGTGTAGTCATTATGTCTTGCTAGAGACCACTAATGATTTATGGATTAATTAATGAGATTAATTTATTCATTGTCAATTTGGAATGGGCCTACAGGATCGCACATAAGTGAGTTCGATGATTCAGAATTAATTAAATTGCATGTATTAAGTATAAGAGTTATATTGAAATTGATAATATTTAATTAAATAGTTTAATTAAATATTATTGAAGAGTATTATGGTATTAATTAAGAGTTAATTAATTACCTAGGAAGAATTGAATTGGGCTGACAAATCAAGGGACCTAATTGTGAATTGAGGTTCTTGACCCATCAGCTTGATCCATGGGTCAATGGGTTGATCCATGGTGTTGGTTAAACCCAACTCAGTAAATAATTAATTATTATTTATTTATTATTAACAGATAAGTTAAAACTCTTATAAAAGAGTAGAAACGTATCTGTGAAAGAGGGGCTTTTGTCTGACTCTGTTTTTGAAACACGGGAAAAGTTTTAAAAAAACAATTTCTCTCTCTCTTCCAAAAACACTCTTCCAGAGCAAAAAAAATAGTTTTTCTCTTTTGCAGGCAAGAATTTTTGGCTAGCACCAATTCTGATAGGCTCTGGTGCAAGATCGTAGAGACAATTCGCGTTAATTGTTGGTGAACGCAATCTTCTCAAGGGAGCCAGGCGACGAGCGCAACCGATTACGCTTCAAGGGTAAGACCCGATTTCACATGAATTTAGGCTATTCCGTAGCATATTTAGAAAATTATGCATGCCTAGATCCCAACATTAATAATTCATAAATTCTAAACATCAATAAACTTAATTACTATTATGCGCAAATAAAGAATACCAGTGTGATTGTGCGTTGACGCTGCTCCTGGATTTGTATAAACCTTGTGACGTCTCAGGTCAATTCTCTTACAAGTCAACCTGAAGGGCAACTACTGCCACTCATTCTTGTATTCTTCCATATGGTTAGGTGAGGGGCTTTGGCAGGATCTCTCCATCACTTGCATGAAAAGTAATACGTGGAAAATCTTTGATTACCCCCTCTCTTTGTAATGAGGAACTTAAGCCGCTTAGCAATTTTCTGGCAATATTTCAAAGCCTTACTAATAGTGCGAAACTCTCTGTCAATCTGAAACAACCACTCAAATCTGCACCAGGTTCAAGTTCCACAGCCTCTCCTTGAGCATGATCCGCCTGAAAGATTATCTGCCCGGGCCTAGCCAGAAACGCACTTTCGTGCTATGCATTCCAGAATCAGAATCTCTGACCAGGCCTAGACACTAGCACAATTGCTATTCTAACCCTTTTGAAATAACATTGCGTAGGATCTGGGTTCACACTTGTTCGATTTACCACACAACAAAAATTTCTAATTAAAAAGAGGAATATTAAAAAAGTACCTTTGAAGCTTGAACTCAGGTGATCACTTGTATGACTCAAGACTTTGATTTCACGTTGTGTGGGCAACGATCTAGAAACCAATTGCTTAGCAATCAACACAACTGGACTCGCTGAAAAATTCAGCAAACCAAACCGCCTAGCGCGTGACGTTTACGCGCTGCCTAGGCTCGAGATCAACCACACGCGCCGCCGCCCCAAGTAACTATTGCCCCGGCTGGACAACTAAGAAAATCCGGCCACCTGGACTTGCACAAGGGCTGCTGCAATTTGGCTTTTAAATCCGACTACGAGGGAGAAATTTATTTCTCTCTATAGGATTTTATCTCTCTAGTTTTCTTATCTTGAAAACTTATGCATTGAGTCTCTTGAATAGCTAATCCCTTGTCTATATATAGAGTTACAAGAGAGACCCCAAGTTGGTTTAGGATTGGTCTTCCTAATGGGTTTAGGTAATTAATTAGTTTCAAATCCAATTAGGTAACCAATCTGATAGGATAAACCAAATCCTACTAGATTTCCTAATATCTAGGATTTCCTAATTCCAATTGAAACTTAAGACTTAATTAATTAATTACATAATTTCACTTTGTTAATTACTCAATTAACCCTTAGGAATAATTAATCAATTAATTAATTCTACCTATTCAATTAACCTATTACAAAATTAATCGTACCACTAACGGATTAATATTGGCACTACCATCCTACACAAGAATTACTTCCGGAACAACTTAATTAATTTATATTCATAATCTCCCCACATCAAAGATATAGTGCTCGTTAATATATTAATTTACTGATAAATTAATTAATCAACTTTTTTAATTCTGAGACTAGTACCACTCGACCTTTTTACTATACCGGACATAAGTCCATCGGCCAGGTTTAGTATAATAAACATTACGAGCTCATCTCGGGAGCACCATCACCCCGGACGCACCGGTACATGGTTTCCTTTCGACAACCAGCAGCACATCAAGCAACTAATCACGCGCACCCAACCTACCGAGACTATTGGCCACAATTGATCTCACCCAATGGCAGATCAAAGTACACTATGTCTAATTCTCATGCCCGCTTGAGTCTAGGGATTAAGAGATTGAATACCAAGAACGATTTGTCTATTAAATCAGTACAAGACAAATCATTCCTAACGGGTCAAGTTCAATATGCCCCGGGCATATCTATATGATTCAATTAGTTTAGACAAATCAATTATCCGAATCACATAATAACCTAAACCGACAGTTTGTCCAAAGCTATCTCGGTTACGAACCTCATTTATATATTATGTCTTTTAACCAATGATGAGATCTACTGTGTCACACAAGACACCTCATCATCTAACTACATAATATAAATGGATAATTAATGCACAACAAGATATAACCAAAACATAAATCGATATATTAACTGGAAAAATTTACAATACAAGCATAGCTTATGTATTCAACTCCAACAATCTCCCACTAATACTTAAGTTGTGCTTTAAGTATACATCTACATACAACTCCTATACACTATGCTGCTATATATCTAAAAAAACTATCATGGCTCTCCTAAGTATCTGATCCTCATGCCCTCCACGTGAGCCTCAAAGACTTTTGAAGTCAATGTCTTCGTGAACGGATCTGCAAGGTTATCTTCTGATGCTATCTTAGCCATGACCACGTCTTCCCTCTTTACGATGTCTCGTATCAGGTGGTACTTGCGCTGTATATGTTTACTCGCCTTGTGGGCTCGTGGTTCCTTCGAGTTTGCTACTGCACCGTTGTTATCACAATAAACCATGATAAACTTCTGCAAACCAGGAATCACATCTAAGTCCACTAGGAAGTTCTTGAGCCACACTGCTTCCTTCGCTGCCTCTGATGCGGCAACGTATTCAGCCTCCATGGTAGAGTCCGCCACACATTTCTGCTTGACACTCCGCCAAACTATGGCTCCATCTCCTAGAGTAAACACATACCCTGAGGTAGACTTGCTCTTGTCCCTGTCGCCTTGGAAATCTGAATCTGTGTAACCTCGGCGTACCAGCTTAGACGCCTGATAGACCAACACTTGGTCTCTCGTTCTGCGTAAATACTTGGGAATGCATTTTACTACCTCCCAATGAGCTTTCCCAGGGTTACTCTGATATCTGCTTACCATGCCAACGGTATAACAGATATCAGGCCTCGTACACAACATGACATACATGAGACTTCCTACTGCCGAAGCATAAGGAACTGTCTTCATGACCTCTATATCCTCAACAGTCTTGAGAGACTGTTCCTTAGATAGATGCACTCCGTGTCTGAAAGGTAGAAAACCTTTCTTGGAGTTCTGTATGTTAAAACGGGCCAAAATCATATCCATGTACGAAGCTTAGAAGAGCGTTAACGAGCGTTTCCTACGATCTCGAATTATCTTGATCCCAAGAATATGTCCCGCTTCTTCTCTGTTTTTCATATCAAACTGCTTGGACAGCCATGCCTTTACGTCTGATAACACTTTCTTGTTGTTGTCAATCAATAGAATGTCATCTACGTAAAGCACAAGAAACACCACTGAGTTTCCATCACGTCTGCGATACACACGTTGCTCATCCGGACAGTGAGTAAATCCGTAGGACTGGATTGCCTCATCAAACCCGATGTTCCAAGATTTGGATGCCTGCTTCAGTCCGTAAATAGACCTCTTAAGCCTGCAAACCTTATGCTCTTGGCCTTTTTCAATGAATCCCTCTGGTTGCTGCATGAAGATGGTTTCCTCAAGACTTCCGTTTAGGAAAGCTGTCTTGACATCCATCTACCAAATCTCATAATCTAAATGAGTAGCTATGGCCAAGAGAATCCGGATTGACTTAAGCATGGTTACCGGGGAGAAGGTTTCCTCATAATTGATTCCCTCTTTCTGAGTATACCCCTTCGCCACCAGCCTAGCTTTAAAGGTTTCCACCTTTCCGTCAGGTCCTCTCTTACATTTGTAGACCCACTTGCATCCAATGGGCTAAACCCATCAGGCAGGTCCACCAGCTCCCAGACTTGATTGTGATCCATTGACCCCATCTCAGATATCATTGTCGTACGCCAATATTCTGCATCTTTATCTCAAAGAGTCTCATTGTAGTTAACCGGGTCAGGTTCAGGCGCGCCTGGGACTAGGTCTGAGGCCTCTCCCACGCCAATGAACCCGTCGGGCTGTCTCATAACCCTCTCACTACGATGAGGCACAACCTGTGAAGGCACATCATCTGTGACCTCTTGTGTAGTGTGTGGTGTATCTACTTGTGCCGGTGCATCAGGATTAATAGTTTGTCACCTAAGCTCCTCTAGTACTATCTTACTCTTTGGCTTGTGATCTAAGATATAGTCATCTTCTAAAAATCTAGCGTTGGTACTAACCACCACCTTCTGATCTTTGGGACTATAAAACAGACCACCCTTCATTCCCCTGGGATATCCTACAAATAGCATTAATTCAGTTCTCGCATCTAACTTAGCCGTTTCTGCCTTAAGCACATGTGTTGGGCAACCCCAAATTTTGAGATGTCTTAGACTAGGCTTTCGCCCGTTCCACAACTCTACTGGTGTTGAAGGCACGGTTTTAGATGGTACAAGATTAAGAATATACATCGCTATTTCTAAGGCATATTCCCAAAATGAACTCGGCAAATCACTATAGCTCATCATAGACCTAACCATTTCCATGAGAGTCTAATTCCTAATTTTTGCTCCATCGTTCTGCTATGGCGTGCCAGGTGCAGACAACTGAGACTGAATTCCGACCTCACTGAGGTATTCTCAAAATTCGTGGGACAGGTACTCCCTACCACAATCTGATCACAGTATCTTGATACTCTTACCATGATGCTTCTCCACATCTGCCCGAAACTCTTTGAACTTGCCAAAGCACTCGGACTTGTGATGCATTAGGTAAATGTACCCGTACCTTGAGTAGTCATCCTGAACGTCACGAAATACTCAAACCCACGACCAACATTGGTTCACACAAGTCAGAATGAATCAACCTAGTACTTCCTTGGCTCGATAACCTTTTTCTTTAAAAGGTCTCTTGGTCATCTTACTCTCCAAGCAAGATTCGTAGGTTGAATAACTGTCAATCTCTAATGAACCTAAAGGTCCATCATTGACCAACCTCTGAATCCTACTAAGGTTTATATGACCTAGCCTGAGATACCAAAGATAGGTTTGATTCATATCAGAAGGTTTCTTACTCTTATTAATGTTAGATAAAGAGCTATTTGTTTTTATGTTTTGCACAACAGGGGAGTTAGAATTAACCACAAACAAATTGCCAACCAATGAACCAGAACAAATAAGTTTTCCATTTCTTCTAATAACAACACAATCATCAGAAAAAATAAACTTATAACCGTTCTTTAAGAGTTTTGAAACTGAAATAAGGTTCTTTCTAAAACTCGGTACATAAAGACAATTAACTAACTCTAAACTAGAATTCTCGAAATTCAAAGTAACTACTCCCACTGCTTTCACTAACACTCTTGTAGTGTCGCCTAAGTAGATATCCAGCTCGCCCTCTCTAAGCTTCCGGGTCCTTGCAAAGAATTACAAACATGGTCAGTGGCACCTGAATCCACACACCAAGTATCTGTGGGAATCGCCGCTAAACATGTCTCAATAATTAAGGCTGAAACTATCGTACCTATAAGCTTTGGAAAATCCGATTTCCAATATCCCGTTTTATTGCACTTGAAGCACTTGTCTTTCGACTTCTTCTTAGTAACATCTGGCTTAGGCACAATTCGCGCCTTTTGAGCAATTCCCTTGAGCTTTCTCTTCTTCTTTCTAGCCTCAAGCTCAGAAGAATATTCTGAAGCTTTGCCTGCGACTAAAGCCTGTTTTTTCTCTTAAAGAAAACTTTTAGCCACCACCAACTCTTCTAAGAGCTCGGATGAAGTACACAACATCTTACTTATGTTGTAGTTCAACCGAATCTGCTCATAGCTTTGATGCAAGCTTCGGAGGACAATATCGACTTTGGTTTCACCAACGATTTCGCCTCCCACTACCTCAACCTTGTTGATGTTACTAATCATGTCAATGACATGATCTCTCACAGGAGTGCTCTCAGCCATAAGGACAATGTCCAAGTTACTACTCCAATCGACATAATTAGGTCCAGTTAACTTGTTGTTTTTCAATATAGTAGCTAAGGGGTTGAATGCCATATCGAATACTATAATTAAACAGACAACGTTTTAGTTATTAAATCTAGAATTTCAAAAATAAGGAAATTCTAACAATTATTGACTTTTCTCAAAACAATAACCTTAATCCACCAACATCTCATTCACCGGGATTCTCGCAAACCACGCAGTGTGGACGTTTACGCTAACCCACTTTCGTTTGAAAAGAACCAAGTTCATTAACCATACTGTCTGACCAAACGATCTATTGATCAATGTAGATAATAGTCGGTGCTTTCAGCCATAAAAAAAAGCAGCGTAACCTCGAGGGAGGAATACTACAAATCATACACTAAGTGTGTGCCATTACGTGACTTCTGAGTTTGTTACCTCAGGATAGTGCACCTCAGATGGAGAGGGTATCGCATTTCTCCTAGTTAAACGTATCTAGTCATCTTACTCAAAAATTCACAATCTAGCGATCTAGGGGTTGGACTCATCCGAATCGAGGAAGGCCCTAATGCCAACGCGCAAGCCCACCCATATCGCATATGAACTCATAATGGTGGCCATGGGGATATTAAACTAACCCGCTCCCACTTAGATTTCTAAGTTGAGGGTTTTTCCGGTTTTAACATGCAATTAACTAACCCTAAGTTATGTGCAACCATAAAACCAGTCATGCTTTAAATCATCCATCTAAAATACAACATAAAAATAAAGCACAAGAATTAAGACAATAAATACGGGAAATAAATGTGAAAATTAAATTTCTCGACTACCATGATTTTAATCGCTTTCATCTTCTGCCTTGATCTCGTGTCCCACCAAGCAACTCGATGGATTGAGTCTTGATCTTGAAAAACGAAAACTGGAGAAAAAATGGGTCAAAAACGCAACCTGAACGGGGCTGCACGCGCGCAACACGCACAAGGCACGCTGCTGCCGTGCCTGCTGCCGCACCATGGCGCAGCAGGCCTGCTGTACCGTGCGGCAGCGTTGCTGTTGCCACCGGCGGTTGCCGGCAGCGGCCCCTGCCACCTGTTCCTCATTTGCTTCTTCTATGAATTAATGATAACCCAAAACCCACGAATTCATGTTGCCCACCATAACGCATTCGATTACAAAAAATTAATTCTCCTACTACAAGGCTTTCTAGGAAAATTAAATAATCAAAATTACATAGAAAAAATCCTACTACAGATTTGATCTAATCCTACACGGCTTCCAGCACGTGGTTATACTATTACAAACATTTATAATAAAATCAAATCCGGACATGTCCCGGAGTTTATTTAAAACCCATACAAATCTAACCATAATAGTCGGGATTTCGTAACCACCTGCAAATAAAACCATGTAATAAATCGAACAAGCACAAAACCTAAAACCAGGCTCTGATACCAATTGAAAGATTATCTGCCCGGACCTAGCCAGAAACTCACTTTCGAGCTATGCATTCCAGAATCGGAATCTCTTGTCAGGCCTAAACGCTAGCACGATCGCTATTCCAACCATTTTGAAATAACATTGCGCAGGATTTGGGTTTGCACTTATTCGATTTACCACGCAACAAAAATTTCTAACGGGTCAAGTTCAATATGCCCCGGGCATATCTATATGATTCAATTAGTTTAGACAAACCAATTATCCGAATCACATAATAACATAAACTGACAGTTTTTCCAAAGCTGTCTCGGTTACGAACCGCATTTATATATTATGTCTTTTAACCAATGATGAAATCTACTGTGTCACACAAGACACCTCATCATCTAACTACATAATATAAATGGACAATTAATGCACAACAAGATATAACCAAAACATAAATCGATATATTAACTGGGAAAATGTTCAATACAAGCATAGCTTATGTATTCAACTCCAACACCTAATGCCAACGTGCAAGCCCACCCACATCGCATATGAACCCTTAATGGTGGCCATGGGGATATTAAACCAACCCGCTCCCACTTAGATTTCCAAATTGAGGGTTTTTCTGGTTTTAACATGCAATTAACTAACCCTAAGTTATATGCAACCATAAAACCAACATGCTTTAAAATCATGCATCTAAAATACAGCAAAAAAATAAAGCACAATAAAATTAAAACAATAAATACAGGAAATAAAAAATATATTTCCCTACTATTGGAGGAAAAACGGGCCAAAACGCAGCAGCAACTAATGCGCGCTGCTGCCTCTGGCCGTTGCCGACGGCGGCTGCTGCCGGCGGGTAGTCGCCGGTGCCGCCCCCTACCGCCAATCCCTCCTTCACTTCTTCCCAAGCTATTTGGTCTTCTTGCAATTCGTTCTGAGTCTTCCTGGGTTTCTACGAATTAACGATAACCCAAAACCCACGAATTCAAGTTTTTCACCATAACGGCTTCAATTACAAAATTTTAATTCTCCTACTGCAAGGCTTTCTAGGAAAATTAAATAATCGAAATTACATAGAAAAAATCCTACTACAGATTTGATCTAATCCTACATGGCTTCCAGCTCGTGGTTATACTATTACAAACATTCATAATAAAATCAAATCCGGACATGCCCCGGAGTTTAATAAAAACCCATACAATTGTAACCATAATAGTCGGGATTTCGTAACCACCTGCAAATAAAACCATGTAATAAATCGAAAAAGCGCAAAACCTAAAACCAGGCTCTGATACCAATTTAAAGATTATCTGCCCAGGCTTAGCCAGAAACTCACTTTCGTGCTATGCATTCTAGAATTGGAATCTCTGGCCAAGCCTAGATGCTAGCACAATTGCTATTACAACCCTTTTGAAATAACATTGCGCAGGATCTGGGTTCGCACTTGCGATTTACCACGCAACAAAAATTTCTAATTAAAAAGTGGAATCTTAGAAAAGTACCTTTGAAGCGTGAACTCAGGTGATCGCTTGTATGACTCAAGATTTTGATTTCACGTTGTGTGGTCAATAATCTAGAAACCAATTGATCAGCAATCAACACAACTGGATTCGCCAGAAAATTCAACAAACCAAACCGCCTAGCGTGACGTTCAAGCGCTGCCTAGACTCGAGATCAAACACACGCGCCGCCGCCCCAAGTCACTATTGCCGCCGCCGGACAAGTAAGAAAATCCGGCCACCTGGACTTGCACAAGGGCTGCCGCAATTTGGCTTTTAAATCCGACTACGAGGGATAAATTTATTTCTCTCTCTAGGATTTTATCTCTCTAGTTTTCTTGTCTTGAAAACTCATGAATTGTGTCTCTTGAATAGCTAATCCCTTGTCTATATATAGAGTTACAAGAGAGACCCCAAGTTGGTTTAGGATTGGTCTTCCTAATGGGTTTAGGTAATTAATTAGTTTCCAAATCCAATTAGGTAACCAATCTGATAGGATAAACCAAATCCTACTAGATTTCCTAATCTCTAGGATTTCCTCATTCCAATTGAAACTTAAGACTTAATTAATTAATTAAATTATTCCACTTTATTAATTACTCAATTAACCCTTAGGAATAATTAATCAATTAATTAATTCTACCTATTCAATTAACCCATTACAAAATTAATCGTACAACTAACGGATTAATTTTGGCACTACCATCCTACACCAGAATTGCTTCCGGAACAACTTAATTAATTTATATTCACAATCTTCCCACATCAAAGATATAGTGCTCCTTAATATATTAATTTACTAATAAATTAATTAATCAACTTTTTTTTATTCCGAGACTAGTACCACTCGACCTTCTACTATACCGGACATAAGTCCACCGGCCGGGTTTAGTATAATAAACATTACGAGCTCATCTCGGGAGCACCATCACCCAGGACGCACCGGTACATGGTTTCCTTTCGACAACCAGTAGCACATCAAGCAACTAAACACGCGCACCCAACCTACCGAGACAATTGGCCATAATTGACCTCACCCTTTGGCAGATCAAAGTACACTATGTCTAATCCTCATGCCCGCTCGAGTCTAGGGATTAAGAGATAGAATACCAAGAACGATTTGTCTATTAAATCAATACAAGACAAATCATTCCTTATGCTCCGGGCATATCTACATGATTCAATTTGTTTAGACAAACCAATTATCTGAATCACATAATAACCTAAACCGACAGTTTGTTCAAAGCTGTCTCGGTTACGAACCTCATTTATATATTATGTCTGTCAACCAATTATGAGATCTACTGTGTCACACAAGACACCTCATCATCTACTTACATAATATAAATGGACATATCATGCACAACAAAATATAAATAAATCGATATATTAACTGGGAAAATGTACAATACAAGCATAGCTTATGTATTCAACTCTAACACCGCCTCTTTGTCATCTTCATCCTCCTCCTACTCTTCATCCTCATAAACCTCCTCATCCTCTTCCTCCTCGTACTCATCATCATCATCCTGTATGTAAATACACACATAAATTAAAACTAAACACTTTTAATATTCAATTATATAAAAATACAGTCAAAATTACATATGCAACAGTATAAACGAAACATTTTAACCATTATCATACAAAAAAATGCAATGTTTTCTAAATTACAATTATTTCTACCAAAAACGCAACACATTAACGATTCTTACAATAAAAAATGCAACATATTTTACATAATTTATAAAGAAAACGCACTCTTTCCACGATTTAGTATACAATAGACGCAGCAAGATTTAGTTTTTGTATCAAAAAATGCTAAAGATTTATGATTTCAGTACATAAAAATGTAGCACTTTTTATATAATACATATAAAAAACGCATCACTTTATACATAATACATATAAAAAATGCAGCACTTTTTATATGATACATATTAAAAACGCAACACTTTTGATATATTAACGGTATTAAACGCAGCAAAAAAGTGAGAAAGTCATGGCAAAATAGCTAAAGTGCAGCGTTTAAATGCTTCCTAAACGTCATTTTGGCGTGTTTCATACTACGTTTTTCCAAGAAAAATAAATTACATTATGATTCGAAAACTTACCATTTCGTGATGATTCTCGTGCTAAATTTTCTTTGGACGTCAACAAAATGATTGCCCAAACATTTTTTTAGTTAAGAATTTGTTTGGATTTGTTTTTTGGAAAGTTGTTTTTTAGTCAAGTGTTATATTTGTCTTCACCTTTTATTCTCAAATTCACAAGAATGGATGTAGACATTTTTGGACGAGTTTAAATGTCAAAAACACACCATTTTTACAATTGAACCATGGTGGAAATGCAACATTTTAATGATCGAATCATGATACAAATGCACCATTTTAACGAGCGAGCCATGGTGGAAACACACCATCTCAACATTTTTTTGGAACATCAATCGTTAAAGTATTGCGTTTCTATTAACTAAATCGCACAAGTTTAGCATTTTATTTTCTTTGAAACGTCATCGTTGCTAAATTTCAAACGTAAAAATATTTTTCTATGCATTTTCTATAAGGACGCAAACACAATTTTGTTTCGTTTTTTACAAATACTTGGTCAATTTCTCAAGATTTTGTTCATAAGGGCATTTTGGTTATTTTATAATTATTTTTAAATTTTTTTTTTTTTTTGTGATACAAATAGCAAGTCCCTTCTTAAAATGTCCCATGAGCACAAAAATATGAAATACTCCCTCCGTCTAAAAATAATAGATGTCCGAAAATGTGCACTGTTATTAAGACTGATAAGCAATAATTCATGTCTAACTACTTCATTTTTACCCCTAACTACTTCCAACTCAAAACATTTACTGCAAATTTTTTCAGCCGTCTTCTTTTTCATTTACTGCAAACTGTTTCCAACCATCTCTTTTTCCAGCCATCATCATCGTTCATAATGAACATTTTCATCCATATTTCCCACCAAAATGTAATAAAAAATTTTAATGAAACAATTTGAAATTGTGTAGCTCCCACTAAAAATTCCCTCCAAATTATATTATATAAAAGAGTTTAAAGGGGAGTAAGAACAACACAAATCCATTTCTTCATGGCTTCAAAATACAATCAAAATTTATTTCTTTTAGATTTGAACACTGAATCCACATCAAGTGATGAAGATAGAAGAGATGAAAATAGAAGAACTATTCCAGATCTTAATATTGATATAAGATATGTGGTTCCTGACCTTAATCTACCCCCAAGTTCTCCAAATTCTCCGAGTTTAGAAGTCAACCAAGAATCATTCGTTTCTGATATAGGTTATAAATATTTACCTTATTTTATATTATTTCAAAAAAAAAGGGTAATTTTGTAAGATGATAGAGATTTTTTTTGGATTATTTTGTTTTATCCGATTATTTGTTTTTGTAACTTATTTTTGTTAATATTTATTATTTTGTGTTAATGTTTTGTTTTACTGATTAAGGTAGAAAAATATTTTGTTTTAAAATGTTTGAAGTGGCTATAACAAATCTTGATAGGAAAAAAAAGAGAAACGTGTTGCCTATCTTGAGCCTAAATAATAATAATAATAATTGACCACAAAAAAAATCTTGACGAAAAAAAAAAAAACAAAGAAACGTGTTGCCTATCTTGAGCCTAAATAATAATAATTGACCGTATATATGTAGTTTTATGTTTATTTTCATAGATTATATTTTAAATTAAGTTAGTAAAAAAAAGTAGTTTGTTATAGATTTTTTTTGAAGCAAGTAGTCTGTTATAGATTAGAACTGAAAATGGTAAGATTAGTTTAATAATGGAAAAGAAATTTTTTGGGTTTAGCGTATATATTTTATTTTGATAGATTATATTTCAAATTAAGTTAGTAAAAAAAAGTGTAAAATGAGTTGGAAAAAGTAATTTGTTATACATTACAATTGAAAATTGTAAGAGTAGTTGAATATGGAGTAGTGTCTCCTCGGATAAAATTTAAGTGTTTTATTATTTACAATTAGAATTAAATAGTCTGATTTTATCTTGATAAAAATTGTATGATAAGTAAACAGCTTTCACTAAAATTATCCAAAATTTATTAAAAAACTCATACTCGATCCATAAAAGTAACTTTTTTTTAAGCAATCCATAAACGTAACTTAAATATATGATGACTTAACTCAAATATATTTTTCACATGTCTATCTCACCTTCTCCGTGCATAAAAGTAATTAAGGTTTTTGTTCGTATTAATTAAACTATTTTTTTTAATTATTCCAAAAAAAAAGTAATAGTAGCATGTTACACTGTAGTGGGCCTTTTTTAAAAAAAAATTTGATGTTTGTAATTTATTTAGTACATATTATACGATTTTGTGATCATCTATTGTATTGGGTTAAATAATGTGTTTATATTTATTAAATTTAGGACTATGATTAATTTTTTAAAATTATTATATTTATTATATATTTTTTTATTTTCTTCATCAGAGGGTGGTACGCATGATTTTATCGAGAATGTCGAGAATTCAGTAGAAAGTAAAAAAAAAAACATATGGTGACTAATGAAAATCGTACTGCTATATATCATGCTTTATTAGAGAAAAACATCGATGGAAAGTTAGAAAAGGGGACAACAAGAATGGTGGCTTCATTATTTTCAGTGTCCATTAGAACTGTAGGTGCGAGCAAGAAAGTTTAATCATGTACATCAAAAGAAGACAGGAAACTGTGGTCGTAAGTGTGTTCAAATTGACTACAATCAGATTCGTCAGATACCTTTGGCTCAGCGTATGACACTTCGATCCTTAGCTCATGCTATGAATGCAAGTAAAGCTACATTGTCAAAACATCTTAAGGAGAAAAAAATACGAAGACATACAAATTCTATAAGTTCTTTTTTTACAGAAGAAAACAAACTGGTGCGCCTGAATTTTGCTTGTCAATGTTCGAGCCTGATAGCATACCGCATGATCCTACTTTTAAAGGTATGTACAACATTATCCACATAGATGAGAAATGGTTTTTTATGACATAGAAAACTACCAATTATTATTTACTACCCGATGAAGAAGATCCACATCGCACTTGTAAAAGAAAAAATGTCATTGAAAAGGTTATGTTTTTAGTAGCTTTAGCTAGGCCAAGATTTGATTCCGATGGCAAGGAAACTTTTTCTGGTAAACTTGGTGTCTTCCCCTTTGTTACCCAACAGCCTGCTAGAAGGACAAGTGCTAATAAAGTTTCAGGAACATTAGAAACCAAGCCAATAACCTCTGTGACCAGGGAGATTACAAGGTCATTTTTTATCGAGAAGCTTCTACCAGCTATAGTGGAAAAGTGGCCAAGAGAGGATTTGGGACTTTCAATCTTTATACAGCAAAACAACGCCAAGCCTCACATTGCCCAAAATGATGTTGAGTTTGTTCAAGCTGCTAGGCAACTTGGACTCGATGTTTGTTTGATGCATCAACTGCCAAACTCTCCAGAATTAAATGTCTTGGATCTTGGATTTTTTAATGCCATTCAATCGATAAAAGATACAGAATCAACTAGAACAGTTGATCAGCTTATTGGCGCGGTGGTGAAAGCATATGAAAATTATCCATCAATCAAAATTAACAGAATTTTTTTGACATTACAATCACGCATGATTGAAGTTATGAAGATCAAAGGAGGCAATCATTGTAAATTGATACACATGAAGAAAGCTCAATTAGAAAGGCAAGGTAGGCTTCCTCTTCAATTGAAATGTGATCCTCTACTAGTACAAGAAATTTTAAAATTTTGAAATAATATTTTAGAATAATATTTAATTTAGTTAGTATTGGGTTATCAATTTTGTACTATGTACCTTAATTTGGTAACATTTGTGTGTGCTGTATTTTTTTCAATTCCCATGAGTTTGGTCAATGGTTTCCTCTTCAATTGTTCGAGCCTGCTGTTTTTTTTTCAAATCTTTTTTAACTTTTTATGTTTGATAAATACAAATAAAGTATATTTGGTCAATGGTTACCACGTAAAATCCAATTTATTTATTTGATCTTACCCATTTGAAAAAAATTAAAAATATATTATTTTGCGAATATTTTATTAACTAATTAACCAATTACTAGTGTAAAATTTTTTAACAATGAGTAATAAACAAAAATCAGTAAAAAATGATGCAGTATGAAAGAGATAAAAGTAAAAAATTTTAATTTTCAACAAAACCACCAAAATAGTAACGAATCCTTCCATATAACATCTATTTAATAATATTTAGGAAAATAAATCTTTAACATCTCTCTAATAATTCCCCTAAACTCTTTGTCTTCAATTTCATCACCTTCATCCTCCGGGAATTTGTTGAGATCAAAATCATGCTCTGCAGGCTTGTTTAAATCAAAAGCTAAAGCAGTTTTAGATTTTTCTACCTCCTCACCATCATCCACCCTTGTTTTTTCATATGAATCTTCAACCACTTGATTTATCTCTCCATTTTCAATTGCATATTCATCTTCTTTTGTTTTTTATAAGAATCTTCAACGTTTAGATTTGATACATCCATGTGAAATAATTTACAAAATAAGATGGACGGAAAAAAATGGATGGAAGGGTGTAGAAGAGTAGAAGAGTTTTACTCATGGTGAGATGAAAGGGTGTAGAGTTTAAATTTACATATGTAAAACCATGAAAGTAAAGTGGGAAGAAATTTTTTTAACGGGAAAAGTAATAAATCAAGTGGTTGGGGAAAAGATAATTTAATAGCATTTTCTTTAACGAAGTAAAAAGTAGTTGGTGTGTAAAATTAAATTTTCTCACCAGTTTTGAGGAAGGGTAAAACGGGATTAATTTGAAAATTTATATTAGTAATTGTAAAACGACAATTAATTAAAACCAAAGCAACATTCCCTAAAACGTCTATTATTTGTAGACGGAGGGAGTATATTGAAAAATCGCACCTATTACGCGAGAATTCAGAATAAAAATCGCACCAAAATAGCAAAACATATAGGAAAAATCGCACCTCACAGGTGATTGAACATGTAAAAATCGCATATAACAAGTCGCAAATGACACGCGATTGTTCTTCAGCGCACTCGCATAAGTGGGGCAATTTTTCCCCTTTCTAATCGCAAATGACACGCGATTTTTACGAAATTTACCAATTTATATGGGTTTCTTGAAACCCTACAAAACCACCTATCATTTCAAATTTTCTCAACTATTTCTCTCTCAAACCTTTCAAAACTCTCTCTAAAAATCATACAATGGATGCGGGCGGATCTCGACCACCACAAGGTCCTGGAAAGGAAAAGGCTTCTACGGTCAGGTAAACGTATTAAAATTTTGTTGATTTTCGAAGAAAAATAGCTTGAAAAGGCGATATTTGGGATAAAAAAAATACCGACAAGCGGCAATTTTTACCCCAAAAATGCCAACAATCGGTTATATGATAGCTTAATATTGTCGATTATTGACAATTTGGTATCCATCGCCGCCGATATGCGATTGCCGATCGGCGATATATGCACCAAAAATCGCACATCGTATGCAAGTTTTTGTTATGCGAGTTTTTGTGGATCTATCGCCGACCATCGGTGATAGTTGGTCAAAAAATCGCACATCCCATGCCATTTTTGGGCAATCTATCGTCGATAATCGGCAAGAGAGATACCAAAAATTGCACATGATGTGCGATTTTTTGATCAAAATTGCAGATCGCGTGCGATTTTTTATCCAAAATTCGCACGTCGCTTGCATTTTGTGTTCAATTTTTAATTTTAATAATTTACCTTAACGCTTTATTTAAATGTTGAATTCACGAAATTTACTGTAGGTTGCGGGGAAGTCTCTCCCACGACAGCGTCCCACTACTTTCAATAGAAAGTAGAAAGCAGGGAGAGCTAGCTCATCCCACCTTTTGATGGATGAGGATATTGATGGAGGGGGGGTACGCACCCCGATCACCACTTACCGGGGATTGATTGCATATGGGGACGATGTTAAGCCCTATATGCCAGATAGGTGTGTGCTACAGCTTGGGTACGTCCAGGATATCCTTTTCCTTATCTTCTATCCTGAGAAGGCATATCAGCCTTATGGTGAGGGTTACAGTGTGGATTTCGACCTTGAGTTTTTGAAGAGTCTATGGGAGTCTATACGCAGTTCTAGTTTACGTACTGAGGATTTTGACCCCAGTGATTCCCCAAGCTCCTTCACAGAGCGATATATGACATAGTACCCGCTAGCACTCCCACCCGTACTTGTTCATTGATGCCCCCCTCCCACGGATGTATCTGGAGTTCCGCCGCGAACTAACACAGAATATGTAAGTGATTTTTTCTTATTTTTTTATTTCGTAAGGTTAATAGTTTAATGTTATTATCTGAAATATGCAATTACTAATTGAAATGTGTTGAATTTATAGTGGGTGAGACGATGTTCACAAATATCTGAGGATTTTCTTCATATCATTAGAGAGTGTGGCATCCCCAGACGGATGCATGCGAAGCTTGCCTGAAGGCCGAGATGGATTAGTGGCATTCAGCTAGGTGATAGATATATTTGCATTATATTGTAGTATTGTACTGATTTTATTGGTATTTTAGTATTTTGTGCGGACTTTATTTAGTTTTGACTGATTGGTTGTGTTGTATTTTATTTGATGTTAGATTGCTTTATATTTATTGGACTTTATTTTAAATGCATTGGTATTTTATATAGGACGTATATTACAAAGCACATGACAACTATTATAATGAAATAAAAATAAAATAAATGTTCAAATCAAATTGAAATGTCAATGATAATGTAGCGTACATCATGTGGACATATCCTGATCCAATAGTCAAGCATATTCTTAAATTCTTCTGATTGTGCTATACGGGAATCACAGTGATATCCCTACAGATATGCCAATAGAGGGACAGGGCAATCATCGGTCAAACTGACACGTATAAAATGATTTCCATGAACGTGAGCAATGCCTATTTGCTTAGCTGGTCTTGTGCCACCACCTACGCCCTCAAAGGTAATATAGAGAAACAAGCCCCACGAGCGAGTCTGAGATGGATTACCAGTGCGTTTGCATACATGGCGATAGCAAATAATTCCGTGGGCATGTTCATCCAATAAGCACTGTCACATGGTGATGAAAAATGATTCAATCGGCCAACTGCCCAAGCTAGAGGATCAAAACTGCCAACAGGAACATTATGTAGTGCACAAGCATCGAAAAGCTGTCTGTACATATCTGGATGCACAAGAATTTCTCCAATAGACGCAGTCCGAACCGTTCCCCATTCATCCTGTTTGTCATAGAGACTATCTGTAACAGCTCGAAACCCACAATTTTCATCTAACTGTACGTCCAAAATGCCAGTACAGAAAAGATTAACATAATCTGGTATAAGGGGACTGTTCTGATTTTCTTCTCTACCTACAAATTGGAAATAAACAATACTTTTTCATATAAATAAAATTACCATATAATAAATTATTGTACCTTAAGGCTATTAGAAAATTAAAGTAACTTGTTATTAATTGACACAAAACGCTTACCATCCTCAAAATGCAAAAAAACAATTTGGATGATTTCCCAGATGCTTTATTTCGCCGTGTACCTTTCTCGCGGGCACTCAGCTCGCGCCTCACAGATAAATGTAATCTTTGGCGACCCTTTGATGTTGCCAAGACTGTGGGCTCGCACACACTTGTATTGTCATGATTCAGTGAGACGTTCATCTTGACAATCAGATCACATGTGACTGCACGTGGACTGCTTTCAAATTTAGGAACAATTTCCTCGCTGAAGTATCTGTTACAAAAAAATAAAATATAACATATAAAAAATATTTATGAAAATATATGTAAATGAATCATAAATTCACTTACATACATAATGTAAAACATACCTAAATTCCTCAAATATAGTATTCGAATTCACTTGAGATGTTTCAATCGTCAATCTCTTCCAGAACTCGTGCACCATTTCAGCAGTGATCATGTCGTTTGATTCATTTAATTTGAATATATCACAGGCACACGGAATCCCATAAGAGCATCCACAATGGTTTGCTCCCAAAATAGGTTAATAAATAGGGCCAACAGTGCCACATCAGCTTTCCACTAACCTCTCATTTTATTAACATTTTCTCTCCAATGGTTTTACACTATAATAGGTTAATGAATGGACCCACTATAAAAATATTTTTAGTTTTTTAAAGGGAAGGAGACACGTCTCAGAACACTAGCACTACGTCCAGAAACGTCTACATCAATGCATGTGAATTTAAGCTTTTTTTTTTTCACAAAGACAGCCCACCAGGTCTCAAAACACTAGCACCACGTCAAAAATAACAAGAACAATGTCCAGAAACGTCTACATCCATGTGTGTAAATTTAAACTGATTTTTTCACAAAGACAGCCCACCACGTCTCAGAACACAAGCACCAGGTCAAAAACAACTAAAATCGCGTCCAGAAATGTCTACATCTATGCATGTGAATTCAAACATATTTTTTTTACAAAGAAAGTCCACCACGTCTCAGAACACTAGCACCAAGTCAAAAACAACTAGCACCACGTCCAGAAACGTCTACATCCATGCATGTGAATTTAAGCTATTTTTTTCACAAAGACAGCCCACCACATCTCAGAACACTAGCACCATGTCAAAAACAACTAACACCCCGTCCAGAAACGTCTACATTCATGCATGTGAATTCAAACAAATTTTTTTCACAAAGACAGCCCACCACATCTCAGAACACTAGCACCACATCAAAAACAACTAGCACAACGTCCAGAAACATCTACATCCATGTGTGTGAATTTAAACTGATTTTTTTCACAAAGACAGCCCACCACGTCTCAAAACACAAGCACCACGTCAAAAACAACTAGCACCACGTCCAGAAACATCTACATCCATGTGTGTAAATTTAAATTGATTTTTTTCACAAGGACAGCCCACCACGTCTCAGAACACTAGAACCACGTCAAAAACTAGAACCACGTCCAGAAACGTCTACATCCATGTGTGTGAATTTAAACTAATTTTTTTCACAAAGACAACCCACCATGTCTCATAACACAAGCACCACGTCAAAAAAAACTAGCACCACGTCCAGAAACGTCTACATCCATGTGTGTGAATTTAAACTGATTTTTTTCACAAAGACAGCCCACCACGTCTCAGAACACTAGAACCACGTCAAAAACAACTAGAACCACGTCCAGAAACGTTTACATCCATGTGTGTGAATTTAAACTGATTTTTTTCACAAAAACAGCCCACCACGTCTCAGAACACTAGCACCACGTCAAAAACAACTAGAACCACGTCCATAAACGTCTACATCCATGTGTGTGAATTTAAAATGATTTTTTTACAAAAACATAAAGTGTTAAATATAAAATATAATACATGACCAAAATGAAAAATAATTTATAACATAAAAGTTTTAAATAAAGAGTACATCAAATAAATAGTACATAAAATTTTTAAATAAAGATTACATGAAATTTCGAATTAAACCATTAAATTACATGCAACTAGATAGATAAAATTACATAAAGTCCTATTTTTTTATCTTCATAATGTCCCTTATAAATTAAGCCAGCTTGGGCTGATTAATTTTTTTTAAAAAATTAAAAAAAATATATGACATGGTGGGCATGTGGAGCCCACCATGTAATCACAGTACATATTTTTTTTAAAAAAAATCACGGTTGTCCACAGGACAACCGTGTAATCACAGTACACCCCCTCCAATGGTGCTATGGGGTTAATAGGTGGGGTCCACCATCCTATTAACCCCAAAAATGCACTATTTGAGGTGCTCTAAGTAACCTTGCAGACGCATCCAGATTACTCAACCACGTCTCCTCCCAACTTAGTCATCATTTCAACTTGCTGATCAACTCCAAACAATAGTGCGACACATGACCGTTCAATAATTCATACGGAAAACACAACATAGCGGTTCCTTTCTTTGAAATGCATGCCTCAAGCGTTTCCCTAATAAGTAGTGAATATAATAAAATAATCAACGAATAAAATAAATTAATAAAGTAAGTAGCGAATCAAATTAATTAATAAAGTGAGTAGCGAATCAAAATAATTAATAAAAGTACATAATCTTAGCTAACTGGTAATTGACATGGTCTTCAATCACACCAAATAGCGTGTCAAGTGCATGGGTGCCAGCATTCATCCAATCCTTCAATGCAGCATGAGTACCCTCCACTATGTTAGTACTAGTATTGCCAAAGTGGATAATTTTGTTTGTCCAAGCCCTACAAATCATCTCTTTATGGACCAGCCATGTCCTCTCCAAGTAAACAACAACATAATGTGCAACTATAGAGTAACTATCCTTTAAAAACTGCAATAACATATCATACTCTTCAACTGTTGGCGCATTAACAATTTTCTTCCACAGCTTTTTTATTTCAATTTTCATTTCACCCTCACCAACAAGCATTTTCAACTGATTATCAACATCGCGGTCGATATGCCACAAACATAACAGGTGGTGTGATCACAAAAATTATCCCTAATAGGATCGATCAGATTCATCTCTCGATCTGAAACAATAGCACTAGGTACATTTTCAGCATCCAACAACTTCTTCAACTATTCAAACACCCAATCATAAGTAATTTTTATCTCATCTCTCAAAAGGGCACATGCAATATTATAATTCTTATTGGAAGGAGTCATACCAATAATCTAAAAGTGTTGCATCTTGTACTTGTTGGGCTTGTATGTTGCATCGACCACAATCACCCAATGATATCTGTTCAACAACTGCAATGACACTGGATGTGCTATAAATGCATGTGTGATCACATTTGTGCCATCTTCCGTCAAAACTTCTACATAATAATGCTTCTGCTTAGCGTAATGAACAAATTGCTCCCCAATATTTCTACCTTCAAACCTTGCTTTCCTACCATCAGATTTCAGATTGTTTAGCTGTCTCACTATCACGTTATCTTCAGGATGCGTCTCGGCAAGATGATTCCGAATCATTTTTGGCTTCATATTTGCATTATTCAAAGTTCTAGCAACCTTTCTTGATTCATCAGTCAAGCGGCTAAACTGTCTGTTACCCTCTGGATAAACTGTAGCAGTATGATTGTGTGTTGACTTCACACCCGGGGTTACTTTGACCCACCAACCATTTTCCTTCACCTCCTTGCAATATAACTTGAACATGCACTTACATCCTCTCCGTTTGGATTTCTTCATTTGTTTGGGGGGAGGCCCTTACTCAATCGGATCTCTAAATCGGTTGCAATGATAGGTGACTCATTTTCCCTTATTACCCTTCCCTACTTTAATGAGCTCAAACCGAAATTTAAGAGCTAGCTCCGCGTAATGCTTATATGCTTCTTCTTCGTTAAGAAAAAATCCAGGGCACTTAAAATCTTCACTTATATCCCTTTGAAGATCGGAAAATCCATTTGGATCCTTCTTCATTAATAAAATTAAAAATAATAAGTTTACAAATTTAAAGTAATGACAAACAATTACAAACTATAAAAAAATATAGAATTTGGAAAAATTGGAGTAAATGGGTGATTTTCATGTGAAAATTCACCCTGAATTGGTGATTTTCATATGAAAAATCGCCACTACTAGGCAATCCGTCAGAAGAAAATTGCACATACAGGGTGGTTTTCATGAAACTCTCGCACACAAGTTGCGATAAATATATAGAAAATCACCGATTGAGGGTGATTCTTTCAGGAAAAATTGTGCATAAGTGGCGCTTTTGCTGGAAAGAATCGCCCTCAATCAGTGATTTTCATTAGACTTCTCGCCAAATGTGGGCGAGAATTTCGTGTCAAATAGTCATTTGAGTGTGATTTTAAATGGCTTACTCGCACGTAAATGGCGAATTATCCATAGAGAATCGCCTCTCATTGGCGATTTTCATTGAAAAAATCGCCTCAAATTTGCGAATGTGCTCGAAAAAAATCACCCGTTTCTGACGATTTTTATTGACTTTCTCGCTAATTGTGAGCAATTTTTCCAATGAAAATCACCAAATATGATCTATTTGTGCAAGCAATAAATAAAAACTAAAAAAAAATATAAAAAGACTTACATTTTTGCGTTAATCTTGATGTGGTGCTTATCCCCACTCGAACAAAACCATTGTTTGAAGGTTTTTTTTCAAAATTTTTGAAAGTTTTTTTTATGATTTTCAAGGTTTTTGTAGAATTTTGAAGGGATTTTTGAGTTGTTGGGAATGTTTTTTAAAGTTTTGAAGTTAAAGGACATTTTTAGAATTTTACTAATCTTTTTGTGCTATATATAGTAATTTTGTACTACAAATAGTAAAATCCAACTGGCAATTACGATAGGCAGTTCCCAAGCTCCCTTCAATAGAAAGAAGGGAAGATCCATTCAAACATGCGACGGTAAAAAGAAAAAGCTGAGAAAATGGGTACCTCACATTTACACACAAAAGCCACTATATGACCATTCACAAATTACCTTCCAAGGGGATACCACCCTCTTGAAAGAGCTCTGAAGAACTCTAGTAATGAAAAAGCAAATGATTCTCCGAATGATTACATAATTTACAGCATCAACACAACATACAAGCACTTTAATTTACAAAACTGTATTAATATGAAGTGCTTTAAGCAGAGATGTTGCCATCTGTTTCACCAAAACCTGGCCACCAGAACTTTGCCCATCTCTCCGTTCCTCTATCAAATTCTGAAGCTTATGGGGAAGATCATTTTCCACAATCAGTTGCTTGGGACGGGGATGATGCTCATAAACAGCCTGTGAGGAAAAAGATCACAATTCAGTAAATTTCCATGGACACCGATCCAGCCTGGTTCTGTTGTGAAATTATCACAAAAAATAGATAATTAAAATTTCACAAACTCAAACTATTCAACTGCAGTCGCATTACTTTGGAAATTCTCAATGGCTTCAAATAGAAAGTTGACAAGGGTTTAGCAATTCCAACCCAAGGCCAGGTAGAAATAATAGCTTCTAAAACCACTTCTAGGACGCAAGAAAGGAAAATCAACAGCACTGCCAGAAAGCAAACCTGTTATCCTCCATTCAGTTTTATTTGTTGATCAATGAAACTCCTTTGGTATTTACATTGCATCATAGCATACAACTCATAATCTACCCAAAATAGCCTGCATAGTAGGGCCCCCAGGCAACATTTCACTCTGAAAATTTCACCTTCCTTCTTTGACTAGGCAGTTATTCTAATACAAGTAAGCCACTCGGATCCTTTTCCCATGGAGCAACAAATATCAACAAGAATCAGTGTTTTAGCAGCATTATTTTTGCAAGGATTCCTCAGGAATGCAATGTCAATATTTTCCAGAAATTTTTTATAAAAATTCAAGACGATGTAATCGATTCCACTTAGACAATAACAAAACAATAGATTTAAAAGACAACTTCAAGCTTTATTAGCATCATTTATAAAATACCATCAACAAAGTTGAACCAATCAGGCACTAACCTTTATTAACTTCAGCAGATTCAAGCGGGCTATAGCATCCTGGTGGTCCAGTCTTGAGATCAGCAGCGGTGTCAGGCCATTGACAGCAAGTGTTGTATTGATTCGAGAAGATTTCCTGCATCAAAAGGATACACATAAGTTGCCAAGAGAAGACTAATCCCAAGTATCAACATTTCTAACCAGATTACAAAGGCAGGATGCTACAAAAGTTGAGGTTAATTGTCTGACTTGATAAGTTAAAGAATGATGGTCTAACAGTTTTTAGGCAAGAAATTTCTGAGATGGTTTGCTCCATCGTATGTGGATTTAACAAAGAAACTCATGAAAATATTAAGGGAAGAGCAAACTTTTTTAGCTAATCTTTTTGGGAAAGCCATACAATAATGCACATCAAAAAAATATCCTTTTCTTTTCTTCTTAAAATAGGATCAATATCTATTCTCATATTCTCCCCATCTAAAAAAAGTCCTATTTCACCAATTACCCAATAGAAACCTCTCTTAAACTCACTTTATTTCAAGAGGGGTTCCTCAAAAACTCATTTAATCACTTGATGAACAAGAAAGCACAGATTTTGCACACTAGATCAAGCGCTGCTAATTAAAAAATGGTCTAATGAAAACAAATCTGAAGAAAAGAAAATCTGCACAAAGAATGAGTATCCAAGTACATAAAGATGGCACAAACAAAACATACGTTATAATCTTCAGGAAAGGCTCCAGAATATGCAGAAAGTGCTGCTCTGGGCAATTTTCAAAAAACTTGACCAGTTTCTGTACAGCATCCTTTCTGAGTAAAGCTTGTTCTACTTTCCTACTGTCATTATCATGTGCCAAGCAAACAGCAATGGAGTCCAAAGCTGTGACTGACCAAAGCTCATCTTCCAGAAGGCTTAAGTATACATCCAATCCACCGTGGGCCCGCAACTGCTCTCTGGAATTACGTGAGGCATGGGCCATATCACAAAGCAGAGGCAAGGCATATTGTTTTAATGGAGAATCAGATATGATGAACTGCATCAAATGTGGAATTATTCCATTCTCGGCTGCTTGCTCCTGTCTTCTCTTATTGATCTTACATAGATTGAAGAGCGCATGGAGAACCTTAAATAGATAAGATATGTCAGGACGACTGGAATATGGATATTAAATGAAAACTGCAAGCAAAATCATTACTGAGTATGACACATGCCTTGTTCCACTAACTTAAGAGTTGACATGTTTGGCAACATAAGCAAAGTAGGAAACTTGTTCATTTGATTTGGGAAGGAGAAAAAATGGAACGAAAAAAAAAAAAAAACAAACCAAAAAAAGGAGTGAGGAAGAGATGGGAGCAGGGATTTTAGTCTTGAGCACTAAACCTAAAAATGAGGAGCAGTTTTATAGTCATTTTTAGGGCTATAAAGATTTGAAGAAATGGTAATTGTCATAACCAGAATGAGAGGCTTCATCAAAGTATAGAAAGATTGGCTAAACCAATGATTGGATGCCAATTTGCTTGTTGTCCAACGAGAAATAGGATATCAAAAGCCAAAAATAGCTGAGAGATTGGAAGAGAATGAAAGAAGAAAAGAGAAGACTTCCTAGGCCATACTGCCCCCATGATAAAGGACTTATATGGTCCAAAAGGAATGAAACACAGAACTTGACAAAAAGTAAAGATTATTAAAGAAAAAAGTAATACTATGAGTTTGGACTAGCTACCAAACAGAATGAACCATAGATCAAACTGGTGAAGCCATATTGCCAGTACTGCAATTCAAAATCTTGTTAGTCAACAAAACATTTCCCAAACTCCAAGTGAGACAATCCTTTGGTTTGTATCATAGACTACCTAACCTGGCATCCTTGGCATAGCCATAAGCACAGACTAACCAAAGGCAGACACTGTTCATTGCTACTAAAGAATCTATCTTAGCACTTTGTGCAACCCAGCAAGCTGGAGCACAAAAGGGCAGAACACACAGAAGCTTCAGCACTGATGGGAGTCCACGAAAGGTTGGCAGTTGACACCTAAATTGCTACCCTGAGTAGCTAGTACAAACACAATCAAATGAAACAATACAGATCCTAGAATGTCTAATACTGCACATAAATTTGGATACTTCCACACGGATGTCACTAAGCTTACACAATTAGCCTATGCTTATAAGAAAGCAACAAAAACCGAATCCTACTGTGAAACACCAGTTAACAAAAAAATGCTGAACGCATTAAGCAAAACTATATAAAAACAGCAATAAGGATGAATCTAAATCCTTCACAAAATCCAAATTAGAATCTACACAGTTACCACAATCTCTCTGAATTTTGAAGCTCCTTTCTCCAGTTCTTCTCAATCTTCTCATTTTTTTAATTGCATCATTCTGTAGAACTATTTCCAAGATTTATGAAGATGATGGGTATCTTACGAAGATAGAAGGAATAGAAATGAAAAACAGCTCATAGCCTATTCAATGATATGACACAGAATGTTACATTCGCAGTAACCGCACAGAATGGGAACTTATTTCTTCCCAGCATTGCCCTACAAACAATGCAGAACCGATTTTAAAGGCAGCACAATTTCCTTTAAGTTGCAATAATTTCTAAAACCATGATACATTTATCCTCCACTTTTTGGTAAAAACAGGAAAGGGAAACCAAAAAAAAACAGCCCAAAAAGACAAACTAAACCCAAAATAGCTTACTGTTAGTAAAAAAATTTTATAAATAAAATCTATATTTCCAGATGCAATAAAGGGAGGAAGCCTTGGAAACCAAGCATGAAGACTGCAGCTGCAAAATGCCAGCTTAGAAAACTGAAGATATTTCTACATTCAATTTCCAAAGAAATTGGGTTCAGCAGTAACAATCTAAAATAGTGCAAACTCTTGATTTAAAAAACAGTACCATTTAAGCACAACAGACAGACAAATTTTAGCTCCACTGTTCAGTAACAAGTTCGTTTCTAAGGCACCTGATGTGTATAAGCAACAAATTTGGACCATATGCACAGACGTTGAAACCCTAACCTCATGATGTATTTGAGAAACAAGAGGACCCTCCTTGAGATCAAGATTTGGAATCAAATATTTGATTGCATCTGCTCGCTGAAGATGCTCTAAACAGTGTGGATCCATGGAAAGATGATTGATGCATTTCAGCAACTATTTAAAGGAATAGACAAAATTAGAAAGAGCAAAGTTGGAAAGAGATCAAATCAATGTGAGCAAGTAAACTATTTCCAGTTTCTACCTTCAGGAGAATAGGGGGTTCTATTTTATTGAACATCTGGAAAAGTCGACTGAGTAAACTTTGACTGCACATATATGATTTTACAGCAGTGTCTGCTCCAGCAAACTCCAGAAGCAGATCTGACACTTTTTCCAGATATTCCCTAGCAACATCTGCATTCCAAGGCGACACCATAAGAGAAAGCAACCCCGAAGATGTGGCACTCCCTGGTCTAGCATTTAAAACCCCGGATCCAGATAGAACCCCAGATGCAGTTTGAGACACAAAACCAGATGTTGATGCCATTCCATCATTTGATGCTTGTGGTCCAACCTTCTTACTTGCTGCTTTCAGTGAGTTCCTGGGTAAAGACTCCAAGTTACTGTTCTCCCTCCCACGCCCAGAGACCTCTACACAAAAGTGATTCAGCAACAAAATTACCCAAGAGCAACACACATTTTCTATGTGATGTCAGTCAAAAGAAATCTATACATGAACTATTGTGCACAAACAAAATATGTTCAAAAGGAAAACTCATAAATAGGCATCATAAAAACCTAAGTGACTACTGAAATGATACTGCAATTGTCTTCGACGAACTTTTCCCTGAAAAAGCAATTTTCTGTAGCTCCTATTAACAATCAATTCTCCAGCATGTACATTGAAATATTTCAGTCACTTCAAGAAGAATTTAAGAATCTATTAAGAACCGAAATGGCAGTTCATGCATTTCATGTTGGCAAAAGCATGGAAACAAATGTATAACCACTAACAAAATCACCCTGGAGGGAATAGCAGCTAATAATGATATCTAGATTCTGAAAGTTGGTCAGGAAGCATAACCTGTAACAGGGATCTGAATAAGTTCTGATTTTAATCCCCCATCCTAGGTAACAGAAGTTTTTGTAGTAGCTAAACAAAACAATAATTGCCAGTACCTGCAAATTCAGCCATCAAAAACTCCAACCCATTCGATTTCCTTTCATTAGATGCATGTAAAAGAGGCAGTACGCTTTCATGTTTCTCCAACCCTGTGATATGTTTTACATACTCAAGCTGTCCAGAAAAATGACGAGATGGAGGTTCCTTGTCCAATAGACTTAGAAGGGGTCGAACATTCTCTTGCTGTGAACCAGCTGCAGAAGAAACACTTAATGCACCCTCAATCAATTTAGGAGGCCGATCAGCAGATATTCCATTTGCTGTACTAGCACCTCTTTGCAATCTTGGTTCGAACTCAATACGAGAAGGATCGTTTTTCCATCGGTCTGCACCCTCTCTATCCCTAGGATTAGCTGCAGGAAATTCTTTTGGTGCTACACCCGTTACTTTGTCCAAAGATGCTGAATCTTGCAGTTTTGAACTGCCTGAAGCTTCTGGTGCGGTGTTGCTTGACTGAGCTCTTTCAATATCAACAGAAAAGAATCTTGATTCCGGTGAATACGACGCTGAAGCACGTGGCATTTCCTGTATTCCAGCTTGTAATACATGCTCCACTGCTCCAATTTTAAGCTTAAAGTTATCCAGTTGATCAATTCCATAAGCTGAAGGTTCAGTCTGCAACAAGGATGGATCCAACGGGCCAGAACGTTGCCTTGGACCCAAAATATCAGGTGGCAGACCACCACCAGCAGATATAGAAGCTAGACGAGTTGCCTCATTCAAACTATAAAGAGTGTTGATGAGCCTAAGCAATATACCATTTTTGGCTGCTATACGACAAAAATCATTTCTCGGGGTTGAGCGTTGAAGCTTAAATACCTGCCACATGCCATCGATAGCCAGATGAACCATTTCCCTGAATTTCAAAAAAATTGTGTCAATAAAATTAGCAAGTCCCCTTATTGCACAGATTTAGGGAGTAAATTTATAAAAGGTTGTGTGCATTTTAGCAACATGATTCCACATAATGCATTTATAGTTAAAATGATCTGTAGAAGAAAGGTTTTTCTGCAATGCATTTTCTAGTATACATGTGGCATATAAATATAGATACAAGATAGCTATTCTAGGAAAGGATTCCGTACAGAATATTCTACATTATCTCCTAAATCAAATACCTAAGAATCAGTGATCTTGCATATCCTAGAAATCAGTAATTTATCTACTTTCCTAGTTTATCTCTTTCCAACATGATCCATGGGCCATCCATGGAAAAATCATCTAAGGGTCTGTTGCAACTTCTATAAGTTAGATTAGCACAATGATCTTACACAATGCTCATAAATAGTTTCTAAATTTAATTCTCTTCTCAATCTGTCAAGTATAACCATGTTCTCTGTTTCCATCAGGAAAACGATGCAACTAGAACTTAACCATGGCTAAACTCATTAACATCATTTGGCCGCCAATGACTATTGTCTCGAAAATAAACCTGATTCTGAAGATTTATCTATCATTAATTAGTTCAGATTTGTTTTGCAGACAGTTATATGTTTCCTCAGAAACATTAAAGTAGCAGTAAATAATCATATGACTGAATGAACATTGGCATGCTAGTTACTTTTATGAGGAATACAAAGAGAGAAACCCAGAACACATGTTTAAACCCCTAGCGGCTTAGATCTCATTCCTTTCATGTCTAGGCTTTTACAAAGTTATCCTCTTGATCCCAACCTTTTAATGAAGTTGAGAGACACCCATCATGTCCTGCAAATATTCGTATCCATGATTCAAATTTCAAAAATACACCACTAAGTTTTACATTTTTCAAATTTTGGTCACTAATCTATGGTCATTGATAATGATACATCTATACATCCATATTTGTACAATTAGTATGGAGTAATTAGTCATTGATATAATTGGCTTTATTCCTGTACAAAACATGCAAGTTTGCAATCAAATTACTTGAAACTGCATGTTTAGATTCTTTTCTTGAAAAAAGATTTTATGCATGCCAAAGATTTTCTTCCATTAGGTCAACAATCATAAATCTTTCATCTATAGCACGGTCAAAATATTTCATCATACAGAACTAAAAACAATGTATATAACAGTGTTCAGATGCATTTACTGTTTCTTGAACCATATGTACTTTAAGACATTGAATTCATCCTTCAGTACTAATTGCATGCTCAAAGTACTAGAAATCTAGGGTCATTAGCCCTCCTTGACATATCTCATGATCTGATAACTGATTATTTAATGAATAAGGAGACTTGGCAGAAGTCATAATGAATTTGATCCATTAAATGCTAAGCACATGTCACTTTCTGTTGACACACAAACAATATAGGAACTCAAAATAAAAAAAGTTCCAGTGTGGAATAATTACTAAGTACTCCCTTTTATTTTATTGGGAGGGGGTGAGTGAAGAAAGGAGTCTTACTCATACTCTCATTTAATTATTTCTGACAACGTGATTCCTCGACTAAGTGGCTTCCAATCAGCAAAACAAAGCATCAACAGATATGGAAGAACATATTGTCATAATATGCTCTCATAGCATCAAAATTGTCATATCATTTAGCTTTCTATCATCCAATCTTGATTAACAGACTCCTCAAAATCAAATATGTTAGACCAAAAATATTCCTAGCTAATGCCAAATATAATATAAACAAAATGTCATAGAAACGGCAACACAAGTATCAACTACCAGTCAGAGCAACACATGACTGATGTATTCTTTGCATTAAATCCATGACCACACATTCACGATAAAGAGATCTCAGAATTTTAAGTGTCCATGATTATAAGCTCACTAGACCTTGAAAACAAAAAAGCATCAACAACCTCTCTTCAAATCAGGCAATATAATTGACGTCGTAGGAAGTACAAACCTATATTTTGCATAATCAGCCTCAAGAAAGCCCACAAGAACTGGTATCCCACGGCACGCAATAAACATTTGCAATGTCAATGAGCTGCACAAAATGAAACACTCACACTTTGTCCAAACTTTTAATGTCAACCAAATAAAACCCTATACCTTGACTGGCAGAGTTGCTGCAGGAAAAAAGCTGCTTCCATACGAACTTCTCGAGGACGATCAGGTACAGCAAAACTCATCACAACAGGGATCTAAGATCAATGTACTTCAAATGTAAGTGAATGCACAAAACAATGATTAAGCACACTGACACTCCAGAAAATTTGGAAAGTTTCAGTCCTCTCCTGCTTTACTTTCCTCCCTATAATAGGATTTGCTCTGAACCCAAAAGGCCAGAAATCACCATCTAATACAGCAAATCACAATAGATGGTTTGAAATGTATTTTGAAGTTAAATTGTTCCATCAGCTATAAAAAGTTGAGCAAGGAAGTTGTGAGCAACCGAGCTGCTACAACCGCAAAAGGCGTCTTTTAGCCACAACAGAAGCTTAAGAAATGTTTTAAAGTTCTGGGAGAAATCTAATGAACTAGATACATGGAAAAAAACTTACGTCTATTTGATAAAACTTAATCTGACATCTAAACTCTGAAGTCTGATATCTGAAAAATGAATTTATTAACTTAGTTTGAATCTGAATTATAAAATAAGTTTATGGAATAAATATTTTCTTCAAAATATTGGACATATATTTTTAAATTTATATAATATAATTTATTAAATATGTAATTGTTTACTTAATAATATGAAATTCTAATAATAAAAATATTTTAAAATGAGAATTAATTTTGGTTTCATTAATATTTTAAAACCAAAATATTAATTAAAATAAACATCACATATTAATAAAAATTTATAAAAAATAATAACTCTTGTCATAAATATATTTTAACTTATTTAAATGATAAAAATATTTTTTAGAAAAAATAGTTAATAAAATAAAAATTATTTAAAGAAAAACTAAAAATAATGGTAAACAATGAGGAAAAAAAAAGTCAAATAATTCAATTCAGCAATAAGTGATAGGCATGTCACTTAGGGTCTGTTTGATAAACTAATTCAGTACTTATTCTAAACAGATTAAGTACTTAATTGATTAAGAGTGTTTGATAACTCAACTTGTTTCTAACTTAATGAATTAAGAACTTTTTTAATTAAGTACTTAATAATTAAATGCGTTTGATAACTATAATTCAAAGTCTTAAGAGATTAAGTGGGTCTGAATTGCAAGTATAATTGTTAGCCTAAAAATAAGTGATTGGCGAATCACTTATTGCTGAACTGAATTGGTTGCAAATTTTTCTTATTTTTAATATTTATTATTCTTTTTAGTTTTTTCTTTAAATAATTTATATTTATTAAATATTTTTTTAAAAAATATTTTATCATTTAAATAAATAAAAAATATATTTATGACATGGATTTTTATTTTTTATAATTTTAATTAATATATGATATTTATTTAATTAATATTTTAATTTTAAAATAATAAGAACATTCTAATTTATTATTAAAAATTTTTAAAATATTTTTATTAGTAGAATTTCACAGTATTATGTAAAAAATTATACATCTTAAAAATTATGTTATATATTAAAAAAAAATATGTTTCTAATATTTTTTTAAAAAAATAAGGTGATTTAATTTAAAATTTTATAAACTTATTTTTGTAATTCAGACTTCATAATTCAGACTTCATATTCAGATTTCAGATTTCAGACTTCAGATTCAGACATATTTTTTAATTTTATCAAACAAAGCTAACTTAATGGATTCAGACTTCAGAATTCAGATTTCAGACTTCAGATTTCAGACCTCAAATTAAGTTTTATCAAACGGAGCCTTAATTTCATATTAACAATTCTACTTGTATTTCAGGCCCACTTAATCTATTAAGACTTTTGATTTGTATTAATCAAACGCACTTAATTATTATGTACTTAATTAAAACGGCTCTTAATTCATCAGGTCGGTCTGAAGTTTAGTTATCAAACAACGATAATTAATTAAGCACTTAATCAATTAGGATTAAGTGATGAATTGGTTTATCAAACACAGCCTTAGACACTGTTGGCAGCAAAATTGGATCAGATTAGAATGCAACAAATAGAAATGAAACTCACAAGGCCCACAAGACAGGCATTCTCCTGAAAGTCTGTGTTATCTTTGATTATCTGGTTTAGAAGTTGCAATACAGAACAAATCACCTGAAATCAAATGCATAGTCAACAAGAGGTACTTTAAAACTCTTAGCAGTTTACCTTCTAAAATTAAGTGCATAAAGAGTTAAACATACAGACAAACCTGAGATTTTGGAACTTCAAGTAACTCCATAAGAGGAAGCAAACCATGCTGAGTAACAAAGACAATTTTCTGCTCAGGCCTCTGGTGAAAGAATGCAGTTAACTTCTGACAAGCGGACACGATAACATCTTCTGGTTCATCTGGTCTCAGTGATGACACTAACTTGCTGAACTCAACAGCCTATGAAGAGAACCAGTTAATAAAATACTTCCTCATTCATTTTCTTTCCCATTAATTTAACTACCGTTCGTATCAGTAGAAGGGATTGGTAGAGTATGATAAGATTAAGACAGTTACTAGAGAAGACAATACAGAGATTGTTATTGAAGAACTAGGCGGATCAATAAGAGCAACGCCAATTTTCAAAGTATACATGCACAACTAGTACTTAAATCAAAATTTCTTACAATATCTGAAATATATCAAGCAGATATTCATTATAAGATTACTTCTTGATTCCCATAATCCAAACACCGTACTTAATAACACGAGCTGTGGTGAACAGAAACAGTAAGCTATGCAGGTTAATAATAATAAAATCTAATCTAGAACTGATGCATAAGTTCTCACCGTACTTCTTTTTGGGGAACTACAAACACACACACAAAAGAAAAAAAAAATGTAAGCCGGACAACAAACAACAATTTTCCATAATGAACTAAGAAAAACGAAAGAAAGGAACGCCCAAGAAGGGAAGCATTTCCAAGAAGTTTTCAAATCGGAATAATAATCTCTTGATTCAACTTCATCATGTCAGAATGAAAGTATTACAGAGACCTGAATGGGAATGTAACTAACTGATTCAGAGCACAAGAATCTATTGCTGAAAAAATTCAAATAGGACCACAAAGGCTATGATCTGACGGATTTCTCATTAAGATAAAGACCAGCATTGCAAAACAAAATATTTCCATATCTAAACATTAAGGATTAAGTAGTCTTACTTTCAACTAATTAGCATCTCAAATAAACATATAATCATAAGACAAACATTTGGTTCTGTGAATTCATCAAACTCCCAAGAATATTTTTAACCATAAAAGGAAATGATACATTGGCAATGATGCATAATTCCTATCAAGTTCCAAATGGGCTGGCAACAATGAAATATTAAGACACTAAATAAACCACGAAAAACTAAAAGGAATACCTGAAGGTGAAAAAGATTTTCTGCTGGCAGCTTATCATCAAAACCCTAATAACAAAATTACAAAAGAAACAAGATTTAAGGGCACAAGTAAAGAAAAGTTACGGTAAAACCAAGTGATAATTGAGTCATAGCAAACCATCCATGTCTATTACCAGAATCAGACGAAGCAGATCACCGCCACCTGCTTGCCCAGAATCATTCTCCATCTTCTGAGCAATTGTAGCTCGCAACTTTGTAGCTAAATCATTCTTCCCGGAATCTGTATACATGGTAGCTTGATTTACATTTGATGAAGATGCAGAAGTTGAGGCTTCAGAAGCACGATCCACCAAAGTATTCTCCAGTGGATGAAACAGATCATCCAATGATGCATCTCCAGGAGTATCACTAAATCTATTAAGCTCGTTCTCGCTCGAGATTAATGATGCCTTAACCGTCTGCAGAAGTTATCAGAAATCCGAAATTCACAAGTTAATCTACCATCTTTCAGATTCCAAATAACATGTCCACAGAAAGGGCAACTGGAAAACACATATCTAAGAAAGGTGGGATCATTGTCAATCATTGAAATTTATTCCATCTATAAATGCGTTGGATCAAACTGACACAGGTTACTAGCGTGTTTCTTTAGCACCCTGAGGGGGAGGCGGCAATAGCAGAAATCTATGCCATCTATAAATGCAGCATGGTATTGATCAAGTGAAATTCACGACACGACACAACCTGACACGATATGGGTAATGGTATAGAATACGTGTCAAAAGGTAGTAGAAATTTGGATACCTGGACTGAAAGAGTGACGAACGAAAAGAAAACGGATGAAACGGATGAAGAAGAGTGCACCGAAAGAGAAGCGGATAAAGATGAAAAAAGAGCCAAGATTAGTAAATTATTGTATTGACAGAAGTAGTCTCATTGTTCACGTTAACACATATATAAACTTTTTACATTCAATAAGGGGTTTACTAATTACCATAGTCTCACATGTTCTACAGTGTGTTGCCCCATTTATTAACCAAGTATGTACTAAAGATATCTTCCTCTTCACTAATATCTATCTTGTTGCTTTTTGCTTTCCACTCTTGGAACTAAATTTTCCTAAATAAGAGTTGCACTAAAATATTAAAACATCTAAACTACCGAACTACAAATCATATCCATGTACCCATGTCTGTTATGGTACTGCTGTATCCTAAATTTTGAAAAATTGGAACACGGGACAATTATACTAGCACCCCACACTGGTACCCAACTCCGCATAACAAAGATTTCCAATTTAGACACACTTGTCAAAAGTAGCATTAATACAAGCTATGGATATATACTGGTTCAAATGAAACTATATAACGCCTTATTAGAGAGAGAGAGAGAGAGAAAGAGAGAGAGAGAGAGAGAGAGAGAGAGAGAGAGAGAGAATTAGAATAAGCAGAAGAACGGAATAGCCTGTATATTCCAACAGAGAAAACAATTATGGCTTTTCTGATCCTGTTCAGTATGTAATATAAACTCTAATAGGGTACATGTAAAAAATGAAGAACCTGTTGACAGAAAGGGTAAGGGACAGGTTTGAACCAATAAGATATGTATTAACCTGTGAAACTGATAATAAAGTGACAGTGTGTAGGATAAATGATCAAAACGAATCCTCTCTCTATCTTTCAATTTATGGGGAAAGTTAACAACGGTTACAACCTGTATGTTTATTTTAAAAATAATTTAAAGAAAATTCAATCAATTTTGCACAACGGCTGTCATGTACTTGTATTAATAATTGGAAACTATTGGTTCTTGATGGCATGGTCAAATAGCTATTTTGCAATAGAATTTATAATTTCATGGTTTAGTTTTAATAAATGGTTCATTGTATTTGGGATTTTGAAACTAAGAACTTGTAAGATATGACTTCTTTCATGTGATTGAAATAATTGACTTAATGTCAAGTTACAACCTCTATTAGTTAGTAGATTATAAATTATTGGGAAAAAAATCAAAATAAGGCTGTACCACATAACAAAAACAACTAAACCTGTCTCATTGTGTAAAGAGTACATGCAGTTAACTAGGGTAAGGTTTGTTAGACTAGAGTTTCATATAGGATAAATTAAGAATGAAATTTTAGATAGGTTAGTGCAGATGTTACACCTTCACCCTGCCTCCTACCCTAACTATATTACCCAAATTTCTGACTGCTTCCAAGAGTAACCTGCAAATCCTAAAACCTCAGAACTCTTTAATTAGGAGAGTAAGTAGAGGGGATATTTGTTTAAACCAAAAAAAAAAAAAAAAAGATTGCACTCAAAGTGTAAGAAAGCGGCAAGTTGGCACAAGGGTGTATTTGATATCGAGTTAGCTTTCATGCACATTAGTAACAATCTCTTCCCACGAATGATTAACAATCTCTTTATTTATATATTGACAAGGTGAAGACCATAGCAATCATAAAGACCAAAAGTAAAGGAAACGAAGTGGACCTTCATCAAAAATTATAATGGAGACGTAAATTTACAACGATGTAGCTTTACCTTTCTCGAAGTAATATCTTGGCTCTTTCCTCCAAATGCAAATGAATCATACTCATCATGCACATTATTTCCTACTTCCTCAGATTTTTTGGATTCAACACCTTTTGCTTTTAATACAGAAGATTCCACTTCACCATTCACAAGTACTTTATCCTGCTCAGCCAAAGGGGCTGAATCGTGATGCTCTTTCAAGTTAGAAGTAGCTTCATCATCTTGAGCATGTCCATTTGAGTGGCTTTCCATGGCATATTTTTCGCGGATTGCTAAGGTGGGGACTTGATCTGATAAATCATCTTCAGTGCCATCTCTATCCTCGGCATCTTTACCACCAGATCCCTCATTATCTAATGATTCACTAATCTCAGCACCTTCTGTTGTTAGCAACTCCGTTCTAGACCCCTAGAACAGAAAGTAACTGGAAAACTGAATACTTATAGTTACTTGATTATACTAAGTGGTGTCATAACATGTGCAAATAAGAGGCAAAAAGAATTTGTGTGCAACATAGTACATGTTTTACTTTCTCAGATGAAAGGCCTTCAACTCCATGCTGCTCATCTCCATTTGATATTTCTGCATCATCTCCATCATCTTCCTCGATGTTCCTAAAAGCAAATACTAGGTCAAAAGTTATTTAGGTACTCAAGCTGCAGGATGCAAGGAAATAGAACCAAGATATAAAATTTGTCGTAAAATTTTAAAAAGAAAACACAGATAAGTGCAAAATAAACAAGGATATAGGTTACCTTCAACGCTGACCCATAGAATGAAAAATACAACAAACAAATCCAATAACTAATTTGCTTGACATGTGAAGTTCACAAAAGCATGACTTTAACTAGGCCACGACATCTAGATGAGTACACTGCTTATACTGAATTCTAATTTAATTTTTTCAAATCAATTTATGAAACAAAACAGGAGACTTAAGCTGTGTTCATTTAACTTTTCCCCTACAAAATCACCCAATCAAGTCACAACCAAATTTTAAAATCTCAATTTTTTCCAAAATTCTACTCACATTATTTTTTAAAAAACTTTCCCTCCAATATACATTTTCACTTCTCCTTATATAACATTTCTCTACAAAAAGAACTTACATTCTCAATACAAATAACTTCAAAAAAACTCCAAAAAATATAGCCTTAAGAATAGCTCTCTGGTTATTTTTTCTTCTTGGGTTATTTCCAACAACATTTCGTGACAGCTTGAAATAATGGGAAACAAAATGTAAAAGGAACACTGAGTGAATCAAAGAACTTCTACACCAAACAATGACAACTAAGCCTTTATTCCACCATGTTTTCTACGCCCTGTGAACACATGCCTTCATCATGTTCAATCAAAACACATTTTTTCATTTAAGTTTACCATTCTTTTTAGAGTGAATTCCAAAAATTGGTCATCATACTTTGAAAATCGTATCTAAAATCACCAACTTGGATTTGTCATATTTAAGGTCACTCCGTCATATAGCACCATCAACTCTACTAACAGACTAAGGGTTTGGTTTGAGGGTTTGGAATGGAGGAATTGGAATCAAAATGATTCCCAGCGTTTGGTTTGGGGGAATGGGTTTCATTTCTAAATATTGAAACCTAACCACCCCCTGGGTTTTATTCCACGTGGCCAAATGTGCTGCCATTGTGGTGGCACATTTGATTGCACACCTATAAAAAAAAATTATTATTTTTATAATAATATATTTATAACAAGTAATACTTATAGTTATAATATTATATTTTTATATATTATTACATTTCGATTCCGAGTCTTTCAGCAAACCAAACATCGGAAATGGTATTGATTCTAGACAACTAAACCCATACACATTCCCACTTCTATCATACCCATTCCGATTCCGATTCGAGATAGTTTTACCAAACGCCCCCTAAAATTTTAAGGATAAAACAGTCATTTTATCTTCGCCATCTTTTTCTTCACCACTGCCACCTTCCTTTACCCAAGAGTATTTTTTCAATTCAATGAATTTCCATCTTCTCGTCATCGTCTCCTTTCTCCTCTTCTCCATCAAGAATAAACATGTGTAATTTTGTGAGAAAACCATGGTGGAACGTTTCTTTAGCCATTTGCAATATTTATGCTAATTTTAATTTTTTTTACTTCAAACAACATACCAAACGCCGACTGTAGCTGTCTGATTCCTACAAGGAAAATCCCCCCTTTTCACTTTCCAGAAGTCCTTTTGTCCTTCACTTCACTTCACTCCCTTGTACTTCCATCCTCAATTTCTATTTCTACACAAAACCAACCAAGCACTCAAAATCCCAATTCAAGAGAATCGCTGAAAGTTTCCTAGATTCAATTGTCTCTGCAAATTTTGAAGATTTCGGTCAGAACCTTTTATCTCTTTTGGCTTGAATTTATCTGCATTGGTGTGTTTTGGGGGTATTTTTTGGTGGGATTCTAGCAAGATGGACGAGGTGACCGATAAAATGAAAGTTTTGACGAAGAAAGTCAATTATCCGTTCACATATTTGTCGTCATCTAGTAAATTCAAAGGCCTGGGCAGAGTTTTGGGCTCAGCTTCATCTTCAACAACCGCTAATCAAATTCCTTCAAGACCCTCACCAAATAAATTAATGGACGCTAAGGAGAGATGGTGAGGGTGTTGAGTTCATGAGGCATTAGGGAGAGAATGTGTAAAAGAAACAAGTAAAAAATAACAAAAAGTGAGAAATTACTACGGAGTGAAAGGTAAAAGCTAAATGTTCTTCATTTCTAAACATAATTAAGGAGACAATTTCACATAACAAGCATAACAACAGCTCAACAGCTCAACTACTCAAATGGCTCTCAGATTGCCAGAAAAATTGTCCGACAAAAGCTTCGGCAATAACTTCCCACCACCAACAGAGTTTTAAATTGCAAAGATCAAGCTCAAATGGAGCTCAGAAGCTAGATCAACCTCTAAACCAGACAAAACACATATAAAATCGCAAAATCTAACAAAACAGTCGTAACAGTCACAACGGCACCACCCCATCATCACAGATGAGCCGGTCACTTTCCCTGTTCCAACCCAGTGACCATCCCGACCAAAAACGCAGAAACAAACCACCACTTCCCGACCAGTCTGGGGTCAAGATTTGAACCACCTGGAACCCTCTTCTCTTTGCTTGACCGGAAGAAAAGAGAGAAGGGAAGGGAGTTGATGTTGACCAAACAAAAAGAGAGAAAAGAGTAGAATTGATTGATGGGGTCACGGTTAAAGAGTGTATGAAAAGGAAGGGAGGAGACTGGGAAGCAAGCTTTAAGTCATCAGTGAAGACCATGGTGGTTGGAGGCAAGTAGTATATTTTTATGATTTTACCTCCGTCATGGCTGCTAAAGGAGATGGATGAGAGAGTGACCTTAAATATGAAAACATACGAAAGTTAGTGATTTTAGATTTTATTTTCAAAGTATGATGACCAAAAGTCAAATTCGAGTAAAAAATGAGGACCAATTTTGGAATTCACTCCTCGTTTTAATAGTTTCTTTCCAAGTCATTTTAGTTATTCTCCTTCCTCTTTCCATTTGAGTTCATAAATTCTCCACTTTCTGATGCCACACTAGTGCATCTAAAGCCCATTGGCACAACAATACCCAACATAAAATGGGTAGTTTTAACATCAAAAAATTCCATAAACAGAAAAAAGTATTTCCTAAAGTGCCATATATAAGTGGTAAATTTGACCCCTTTTTATAACACATCTTCGTCCATTTTCTTAAGGAAAAAAATTCCATAACTTGCTATAATTGTTTAATCAACAACAATGACAACCTTTATCCACTTTATGTGTCAGCTTATAATTGTCTACTTATCGATGAAAATGTTTTAAACTCCACTCGAGGAAACTTAACCTTATCCACAAGACACTCTTCCATACTTCAAGTGTAGAAAGAGAATTCATGTTCAGCCCCCAACCCCCCACCCCCCTCTCTCTCTCCCCCCGCAACTGCGTGGTATGTATAATTCCACAGTACTTTCCCAGGTCAATATGTAATTCTATCTTACCAGTCCATGGTAGTGTCAACAACACTTAAAAAAGTACAAAGGCTAATCCATAAATGACAAAAGTAAAAAAATTAGTCTTGATGTCACTACGCAAGAAGACATACTTATTTACTCTTGGTAATAGTAATTCCCTCCATAAATTTTCTAATGCATGACAAAGCAGCATATCAAACGAAAGCCACAAGTTCACCATGAATGCATAGAGCATATAGGACAGTTTGAAAAAGCAAACATTCTCAGAAAAAGGATAATTAATCCTGCCGCAACAACTAGATAAAGGTGCACAGTTGAGGCTGTGAGGTCCCCTTTCACTTCCAACAAATTTGTCCCTAACCCATATCTACTCTGATACTTTTTAGCATGAAGCACTGAATCTTTAAAAGAGCACATGAATGCAAGTTATGTAGATGCAAATGAATGCAAATAGGTGCGTAAGTAGTTTTAATTTATACGAGCAAAGGAAATTTCTTGTTTCAATTACACCCATTTGCTTCGGCAAAACTACTTCAACTTTGAGCTCATAAACATCACCAAGCACTTGCTCTTAAACAGTAAATTCCATCTTTAACTAAAAGGGAAAACAACCATGCCAAAGCCAACTTAGGGAAAAAAATATATACAACAAACAAAGAAAGTAGCAAATAGGAAAGACAGTAAAATTATTCCCTTATTTCACGACAACAAAAGTCATATCCACAATCAAGTCTTAAATCACGTCACTGCAATTAGTCAACTCACCCACTACCACCACAGCTGCTCCTAACCCCGCTTTTTCATTTTGCGACCCTCTACCTTACACGCCAATCCTTTTTGACACTTTGTCCATCCTTAAAAATCAATAGACCTTATCAATTCCCTCAACATGGCCACCAACCCATCTCTTTCTCCCCCTCAACATGCAGCCCTTTTTACTGCTTATCAGCCTTATTTTCTCTAGAACCATAGTGATAACATTCAATTCATCATGGAATCATTACCTCTCTGGTTTTCTTCAACAGGAACCCCATGAAACAACCCCAATGAAACCCTCATTTCCCCAGTCCTCCGCCCAAAATCCCACATCACATATAGTTAGATAAGGCTTTGTTGTCATTGTTATTCTCATATCCTCCCAAAATCCCAAACCTTAAAACTCCATTTCTTGTTTCAACTTCTAATAAGTAAATCCCATATCCTTGTTGCCAGCACTATGAAACCAGTACCTTTTTCTACAGGTATGTGGGTTTACTATCACCAGGATTTGTTCAAAAAGTAAGACACAGATATAAGGTTTGTGACCCAAAAAACATTTTTTTAGTGGATTTATTCAGATTTGCTGCTTAAAATAATTTTCATTAAATGGTAACTACGTAGATAGGACTAAGATTTATCCGTAACTTATCAGTGCTGGGGGTAAATTAGTCCAATCAAAGTTTACAAACTCCACAGGTGCTTCTCCAAAGACTAAGAATTGACGCATCATTTTCAAGGACCAGGCTGGTGCAACAAGTTTCTTTGGATCGCAGAAGAAGTAGATGTAATTAACACTAAAATATTCATAAATCTACCTTGTTGTTCCGCTATGACGGAGAGAAGATTGCAAAGCACGCCTAGAGTTTTGAATCCAAGTATGAGAAAGTAACGTCTTGGCATCGGGCCTTTGTCTGGCATCCTGAAATACATAGTTATCATCAAAGGAGCAACTCACAATTTCAAACTTAATACAGAATTCATCTTTAGTTACGAATCAGAGAATTTCAAATTTTCCCTGCAGCGTAAATTATCCTATTAATTTTTAAACCAGTTGGACAGTGAGGAATAAAAGGTCAAAATACGATGTAACCTGAGACCAAGCAACACTTAACTATCATTTTCAAAAAATTCCACTAGTAAGTAAGATGGTAAAGTGGCTCTCCAATTTGTATTCATATTCCACTTCCAGTATTAAAACTATCCTAATCTATTAGACAGAATTCAAACTACCCTAATCTATTAGATAAAATTCAAAGCCCTTCATGTCAATACCTTTGGTCACACCATTTCTTCTATTTTAATTTTGCAATTATCTACCTATCAAAGTATGTAAATCATAAAATCCATTAAGAAAGCCGGCAACAACAAAAATTGATGGAAACAGAAACATCAACAGTACAGAGATTAAACAGCAACCATGATGTTATTACATCTGACCTTCTTAAAGCATTGGCGTAGAAAATCTGTAATCGCAGGAGATAAACTATCTGGTATCGGAGGATGGGCATCCTGAAATGAGAACGTTAAAACAACAGAAATTTGCAACATCTTGACATTTCCAGAGCAAAATTTATGAATTCTTCTACCCGTCAAATTAGAAAAATAGCAATAATCATGCTGGAAAATAAACAAAGGCGCCAGTATGCTTCAAAAAAAACAAAGGCACCAGTATAACTGTTCCACTAAGTCATAGTATTGATTTTATCAGCATTAAAGCAGAAGGAATTTATAGTGTATATAACAAAAAGAACCTGCACAATCCGAAAGAGAGCAGGCATTGGCTGGAGATCATAGTACGGTGGTACACAAGTAAGAAGCTCAATGACAGTGCAGCCAACACTCCAAATGTCTGACGCAGCACAAACTCCAGACATCTCAATCACCTAAAACATTTAGGATGATCATTTTGATTCCAGATCCGGAATTACATTTCAACATTATCCAAGATGATTGTCTATTTTTTACAAAATCCATAATAGATCCTAATCAATAAGTTCCATATGCTAAATAGTGAATGGGGGCACATGCACTTCTAGTGCATTCAATTGGTTTCTCAGGATCCTACAGATAAGATTAACCAATCAATATCCTGACAGGCATACCCAATTACACACTATGAAATTCAGACAGCCCATTTCAGATCTTGCGTCATGTTGGCCCACAATGATATTTCAATCCTCAAGAAGTTATCAAAATTCAACAAAAGGTCAGTTATTTCACCAACATCTAGCAGGATCTCTACAAACCAAATGTATGGAGCAACTGAAATTTAACAGGGGATGAATCCACTAATGTTGACCAACAGAGATAGATCAGACCAACTACTCAAGCGGATAAATCCACCCTTGAAATTTATCTAGTGTTACTAAACCAAAATACATTTTCTCAATTTCTACCTGAACCAGACAGTGGGTAACCATAGATCCCAAAAATGGCAGATGAAAACAATAAAGAGTTCTATGTGAAGAGAAAGAAAGGTCTAAGGCTCAGATAACAAATAGAGCTAAGCTAAAAAGTACCTCAGGGGCCATCCAGTAGGGAGTCCCAACAACTGAATGTGTGTTAACATCTGCCTCTGTTAGTTTAGTTGCAACTCCAAAATCTGCAAGTTTCACAAGACCCTGAAAACACAAGTTACATACTATCAAACTACACTAAATCTGAGAAAAATTCCTGATCATCTGCCTGAGAGAAACTGAAGCACAAAACAGGTCTAGGGAGTACATCAGAAAATACGATAAATTCGACAACAGAGTAATTAGAAATAAATAGACAAAAAAATCATGCAGACCAGAGATGCAACACAAAGAGATACTAAAATAAAATACAACGTGAATACCTCTTTGGTCGTCAAGATATTTGCACCCTTGATGTCCCGATGAATGACACCTTGTTCATGTAGATACACTAATCCTTCCAAAACCTGGTTTAAAAATTCAGACCAACTTGAATTCAATGTAACCATCAAAACAGACAATGGGACTCAAATTCAATGTAACCATCAAAACAGACAATGGGTTATGCATAGAACTGCTTCTAAACCTGAGATATATAAACAGCCACCAACGACTCAGGAAATGGCCCAAATTTGTTGGGCTTGATTATGTTGGCAAGTGAGCCATTCTCCACATACCTTTAAAGGAATAAAAAAAATGTTCCATCAAATTAGAATGTCTTCAGAAAATCAAGAGAACAAATCATTAAAAAAAATGGAAGCAGAAACAGTGGGAAGATTCTTCAAGCATACTCACTCAAGTATAATATGAAGATGGGTCTTTGTCTTCAAAGATCCCAAATACTTCACAATATTTTTGTGGTTCAAATTCTGAAAGGTTGCGGAAAGGAAAAGAGTAAATCTGTTAATAAGGCAATAACAGATGTTGAAGATGGTGAAACAAGACAATTTTGAACATCACATGTAATTCCAGAAAAATAACTTGCAGCAAATTTTAGCAGATTAAAGAGAGAACACATAAGCAAAATACAGAGAGTGAAACAAACATGAAATAAGGTAATAAGAGATTTTGACGATGGTGAAACAAGACAATTTTGAACATCACATGTAGTTGAAGTATTCAATCTTATTCTATTATTTTCCTTAAAAAGAATTCCAGAAAAATAACTTGCAGCAAATTTTAGCAGATTAAAGAGAGAACACATAAGCAAAATACAGAGAGTGACGATAACTCTGCCTTGAGGTCACCTTCTATGAATGGGCAACTAATAACATGAACAAATGCACATTTGTGAACATAACTCTGCCTTGAAGTCGGAGGAGAGGAGTTTTACCTTGAGCAAATCAATCTCTTGCTGCACCGACCGGCAGTACATCGAACCCACAAAAACATCCAATAGTAAAATTTAGTAAGCCAAACATGAAAACTTCAGAATCCATCGACTGCTTAGATAGGAATAATAATAACAAGCATTAAGGGCATCTTTTACTTGCAAAACAAAACTTCCAAAAGCTGTGTTTCAAACAGATGGGGTACACAGCAACTAATACACGCCTAACCTTAATTCTATCAAAATAGTGAAAAGAACTCCTTTTCTTTTCATACAAACTAGTCTCGGTTTGTTGCTTTTAGTGCGAGTGCCCAACAAAGATGAGGAAAACCTCCCACTCAGGGTTTGGAACAAACAATAATCAGATGCAAGAATTTATAGTAAGAATGGTTGAGAAAAAGTAAAACGGGGAGGAGAGAGAGAGAAATTTAAAATCACCTCATAAATCCAAAGGGAGGAAATAAATCTAGAGGGATGCATCTATTTTACCAATTAACATACAGGGTAAAAATAATCCCGAACATCAGAAATACAAAACCACTGTCAAACTATAGTTGGACTGGAAGAGCTCAGAAGGAAGTGTTATTCAAGAAATTTTATAAAGTTAACACCACATATGCAAACAATTCCTAAACCAATAAGGGATTCAGATAGGAGGATGTCAAGTAAAAATAACGATAATGAAGTATCAACTGCTTGTCATGAGATCCAAAAGTCATGCCAGCGGCATGCAGCTTGCTCTTTTCCCCACTACAAGCAAAATGCTCACCTCAAAAGTTGACCGACACTAGATTTTTTTACCTCAGTGCAACTTCTAACCTAGGTGTTTCTAATCTAGGTGTGACTTCTCGTAAATTTCAGAACAAGGGCTACAGAACAACTCCAGATACAATGACATTATGGTACCATGAGTAACTGTGGGGTTAAACGAGTACTTAATTCCATAATTTTTTTCTTATGACCATCAAAACCAAACAAAAAATGGAGCAGGCCATTTACCCAAAAAAAAAAAAAATACCATGATGATGTTGAGGTCCTCCTGCGCAATGTTCTCCAAAGAGACTTGTTTAATTGCGACAAAATCTCCATTTTCCAAATCCAACCCTTTATAAACTCGTCCATATGCTCCTTTCCCAATCTCATCACCAAGCATCTTCATCAAACAATCATGAGTAAGTAGGTAAGTAAACTTACAAAGATAGCAGCCAATGATGAAAAACTCCAAATGACCGAACTTATCATAAATCCCATCCCAGTTCTGTAGACTTAAATAGCCAGTTAAGTTGATACTTCATTTATTTATTGTTCATTTCGGAGAAAAGGTAAAAAGTGATGGACTGAGGAATACAAATCCGTGATTAGGATAACTGATGAAACCCACACAATCTACAAGCCAATCTCCTTCAACGTTTAGAGCAACCACATTGATCATTACAATTAAACCAAAAAGGAACTTGAATTGAAGAGGTGGTGGAATCTTACATATTTATTGTCAAGGGTCTTGGACTTATGAAAAGCCGAAGTTGCTGCTTGCCTAGACATCTTCACTGTTCCACGATCTACAACCTTGACCGTGGGTGATTCTTCCGGCTATGGAAGCCCTAGGAACACAATCTCAGAGCATTTTTCATATGCCTACGGCACGTGAGCAGGGCGACGAAGGGAAAAGCGAAACACCGGCCATGAATTATTTTCTTTTTTTTTTTTTTTTTTCTTCTTTTCGTCTCTGGGTTGTTTGAAGTTTTAAGAGGTCAATTGACATTTGAAACGATGACGTTTGAAAGGGAAGTTTTTAGGGACTGCTTGTTAAGAAATATTAATCGGAATGGGAATGGGAATGGGAATGGAAATCATAGTAATCTGTAATGACAATGGAGTTTTCAAAGTAAGGCCGGCTTGGTTCACAATTATCAATCGGAATTAGAATGTGTATAATAATACTGTGGAATAACAATGGATTTATTGGATTAGAATGAGAGTCGATTTTTTGGGTAAGCACAGTGAACAATAGATTGGGCCCCTATTTTTGTGGGGCCCACAATCATATAATTGTAGTAAAAAAAAAAAAGGAAAAATCTAGTAAGAATATCATCAAATTGTAAACTTGTTTATATATATAGATTGGTGATTTCGAAAGTCGTTGCATCAGAAAACATATCAATTGGATAAATGGGGAAAACAATGATAAATTTTTTGTTATTTTAACTAATTGTAGTTATATCATTTTATTGTTGAACTTATTAATGAATTTTTATTTGACAACAAAAATATTAATAACATATTTATCTATTAATATGGACCATATTTTTCGTTTGTTTCGGGCCCTAGAAATGTCCAAGACGGCCCTGATTGGAATGGATATGAGAGTTAATGTTTGGTTAGTTTTTTGAATGACTTTTCTCCATTTCATCTTCCACCATCTTCATCGCTCTTCCATTCACCTGCAACTCGCTCTTCGATTCTCCTTCCCAAGACACAATCAAGACCATTGCCCTTCCACCCCACAATCAAGATCCCAAACCGAACCTCACTTAAAATCCAATACCCATAGACAAAAAAAAAAAATGCACAATCAAAGTCCTCCAAAGAAGGATTCTTCCTCGTTCTTAATCGACAAACCAGAGAGAATATTTTCAATTGTCCTCCAAATATTGATCAAAACCTAAAACAAAGGTAGAAAAAAATTTGAAAAAAAATCTTTCAACGAAACGACAAAGTGGGGAGTTGAATATTAGGGAGTGGAGTAGGTTTGAAATGGCACTTAAGAAAGTGGGTTTTGTAGTCCGGGGAGAATGGAAGGAAGACTACCGTTTTAATCGGTTGACTGGGGATTCAAATTTTACAGTACAAACCACCACCCATCTTATTCCTTCAATCAAATCATCTCCTACACTCCATGAAATTTCAATGGACAATTAAACAGAGACAATAAACAACACAATTTCATATGAAGAGGAGAACTAATCTCTCTTCTTCCCCGTTCTTACCCAGTAAGTCACCACCAATTTTCTTCATTCAATAAAATCCTCTCCTCCTCTTCTCTCCCATGAAATTTCGAAAACAATTCAGAGGAAAATGAAGAAGATAATTACAAAAATTATTTTAGATGGAGATGAGAGATTGGGTGGTTTCTTCTTGTTGAGTACCGAAGATTACTCCAGCTTTTCATCTCTCTGCAGTTTGGTGGCCGGTCGGTCAGCAATATCTTCTTCATCGTCGGTCTCCGTGCAGCAGCCGTTTCGGAGAAGAAAAAGCCATTGTTTCATAAACAATGACAGGGTTTTTAGAAGCATGCGCTTTGAAGGAATGAGTCTCAATCCCCCTACCCCCCAATTTTAACAGGAATGGATGATGTAACCCGAACATATAGCTTATTTCATGACATTTCTCACATAATCCATATTATTTGAATAGAGTTTTTGGTACTCTTATGTGATTTAATGTCTTATAATGGTTCATGTGAGGATTGCAAGTCAAGGTTCGGGTTTAGCACTTTTATCACCTAAATCTTGCTGGAAAATGCTGAATTAGTGGGAGCTATTCAATGTGGTTGTACCAGTGCTGGAAAGTCAACTTGGAGAATCCTGAGATGCTGAAATAATTGTTTTACCCCTACTGTTATATCTATTTGAAACCCTAGAATTTGTAATAGTATAAATACTGAGTGGACAAGTCCTAAGGGCAACATTTGCTTTCGTTTTGACTCTTGGTAGACGACAGTACCTTCATCTGATTGTGAGGTTAGGGTTTTTACCAAGGATGGCGATTGAGCTTAGAACTATGTAGTTCTAAGCAGTTCATGGGGATTTAGCCCCAGATATCTTGATTTATGGTGGAATCAGGTGCCATTACACTCGGTCAGAGAGGATCTTCAGCTCTTCACTCAGCTCAGTGAGTTGCCTTTTTCCTTAGAGGTGTGGCATGACTCGCCATTTAGGGAGTCCGCATGACATGTTATCTTCTTTGGAATTCAATTCAATTTGAAAGCGATGCTGACAAGCTGAGCTGCTACACGAAAAAGACCCTTATGTTGACGGACATTTCTTGTCTACTCCTTCCTATTATCTTCTAAGCATGAATTGAAGCAGCAGAACCGCTCAACTCAAGAAAATGCATTGTTCTTTAAACCACTTTGTGCAAAAATTGATAAAGAGGATGGGTGATGGTTTATGATGGATTTTAGTCAACGAATGACAAGGCGTAATAGTTCAACCAAAATTATAGCCAACAAAAACGGGTGTAGGTTTCCTCGCAATGACAACTCACGATCTCGCAAGATCACTCGAAGAGATTTTAGAGGTGAGTTAGCAACTCAGTGAATTCGAAAATTCCAAGGTAAAATATCAATCAACTATCAACTATATTAGAAATTTGTGTAGGGTGGCCTTTATATAGGCAATTACAATGGACTATTCCTTTTCTAAAAATGTAATCTTAAATCCTAGTGAATTGGAGACTAAGAAACAAAACCTAATATAACTCTAATTGGCTTACATATTTTCGGCCAAGAGAGAGAAAATATATGACAAGAATTAAAATCCTACTTAGAAGGAAAAACTCCATTTATCCTAGTTGAATTAGAATAGACTTACAAAACCTTCTAGTCTAAGAAAGTCAAACATAAACCTAATAGGAAGATATTTCCTAGTATCAGTTGGGTGTATGGAATGGCTGGGCTTTAAAGAAAGCCTGTTAACACCCTTCACTCGAACTCACCCTTTCATCTGCAAGTCCATTATCGAATAATTTTGAAAGGTTAATGGACTTGGGCTTCCAAATCTGCAGATAGGCTTGGGCCTGTTGGGCTTGGAACTCGATCTTGAACTCTGAAGTTGAACTCGATCCACATGTCTTCCGGACTCTAGATCTTGTAACTGGACCAACATAATCAACTAGTGGATATTTCTTGAAGATATTTGGATCCACTTGAGAGCTTCCTAAGCTGATCTGCGCATCTTCCAGCTCTCTCTGAAAAACTTCGTAACTGGGCATGCCCTGAATTTTGAACATGCGTATTGATGTCATGTGACATCTGTTCAAGCCTGTTTGAAGGGCTTGACCTATATATTTGCCAAAGTGTCTTTTAACATGATAAAATCTTCAATTTGGGCTACAATTCCACCTGTGAATATCTTGGGCTTCATCAGTTGGAAGATAAAGATCAAATATGGTCCATGGCAACCCCAGGTTCGCATCACGGCGAGTTGTGGTGTTTACTTTAGTGTCTGAGTGTATGTGTATCCGAATTCCTCTGATTTTGTATATATTAGTTTCCTTAATTCCCAAGTGCACTGACTTACTTTATTAATATGATTATCAGCTTCCTTTTTGTGTTTGAAGTTTATGTGCTATTATTCTGTTGGATGAGCAGTTGAGTTATTTGTCGAGGGTAGTACTCCAGTGATATCCTCTCATAGGGTTAGTAAGAGTGAGTTGAGGCCGGAATCTATTAACGAATCGGCAATGGAACCCAAGCAAAATTAAGAAACTTGTATAGAAAGAATATGTAGTTAAGATTGAAGGTGGTTAAATCACTCATCCTCAAATCACATCCATTTAATCTTTACTGTATTTTGTTATTTTTTTATGAAAACAATTTGGATCTCTACTACTCTCATGTTCTGATCACTTTGAATACACGAGTGTTTGATTGCTCCATGTGGATTAGACATCCTTACTACTACATGACGGAATTTTGGATCCTTTAGTGTGAAAAAAGGTATTTATTAGTTGGTGTATTTTTCACACACCAATGGATGTTCCTACATAGGTGGGTTTGGGTTACTATTCTCAAACGCAAATTCAAGAACCAAGCAACAACAATGTGAATGAAAGCCATTGATCCAAACTCAAACCCTTTAACCAAACAGCCCCTAATTATTGCTATTGTTAGGATCTAGGCATGGTTTTCAAAATTTTTTACGCAGCGGATTCTTGCAAATTTCGATTTAACGTTTTAATCTACGTTCAAAGCTGCTAAACCTTATCCTTAAAGTGTAATCGGTGGCCGCGTTTGGATCCTAGTTTGATGTTAATCCAGATGCTTCCTCTCCAAGATTGTTGATCACCACCAAAAGTTCTTCTACTCTCAAGTACCGGAGCCCTCACAGAATTGGTGGTAGCCTTTTTCCTTCCTGCAGAGAAAATTGGGAGGTTTTGGTTTTTTCACAAAACTTATTTTAGTTGTTCCGTGTTGTGTTCTGTATCTGACTCAAGAAAAATCCCGGGATATATGTTAGTCAGTTACCCCAAATTAGTAACTTAATATTTAATAATATTATTTTACTGATTTGGGTTTTACCAAAACCATGGATCAACCCATTGACCTATAGATCAAGCTGATGGGTCAAGAACTTCAATTGCCATTAGGTCCCTTGATTTCTCAGCCTATCCCAATTATTCATAGGTACTTAATTAACTACTAATCAATACCACAGAACTTTTCAATAATATTCAATTAAACTATTTAATTAAATATTATTATCTAAATATAACAATTACACTTAGTGCAGACAATATTATTTATTCTGCATCATCGAACTCTCTTATGTGCGATCTTGTAGGCCCATTCTAAATCGGCAATAGATAAATCAATCCAATTGATTAATCTACAAATCATTAGTGATTTCTAGCAAGACATAATGACTACCCAATTTATAATAGAGGGTCGAATGGTGATCCAACACAACCTTCCGAGCACACTACATACGATCCTTTACACTGATATCCCATCTAGCATAAGGCATCGAACCATCATCCTTATTTAACTAAACGTTTACTTGATCTCTTAGTGACATTGAATTTCATCAAGCAAATGATATCACTTATCATTTTTTGGGCATGAACATGCACTGCTTAGTTCACTATCAAGTGGCCTAGATATCACCTCTCACTTAAGAGAGACTTGAAGTCCCATAACTTCACTCACATACCTTAGCGTGATTCATAGCATACCCAATCATACCCGTACTTGACAACCTGTTACGGTCCCATTAGGCGTATGTCAAAGCACACTACAATTCACCTAAGACCATGTAGTAATTTCTGGTTTAAGGATCCCCGTACGAGTACTACTCAAAAGAATCACTCATGATCTAAGTAGTCCATGGAGTGTTTCTTTTCGCGGATCGATTTCATGAATTCAAACATGCACAAGAATATTACATTCATGAAATTAACTCGTCTGATAAATCATCAATCAAATGACAAATGTCTATTTACATACATATAGCCCTTAAAAGGCCACATACACCAACAACTACTTGGTTCATTACCTGAAATGGGTATTATTACCATTGTTACTGCCTGGTTATTAAAATTTATGGAATGGGAATGACTACAAATTACATTTTTATCCTTTATGTAAGACTAAAAATTATGAAGACATGATTAAAAATTTTCATAAATTAGAGGAACAAAATGTAACTTGGACAACCAATAAGGGGTGTAGATTGCAAATAACATAAAAGGGAATTTTGAAAAATGAACTCTCACTTTTATAATTTATATAAGAGTTTGTTATCCAAGTTTCAAACCGGACACTTTGACATTAGTGTTCTGAAAGTAAGATTTGTTAGTTTAGAAACAAAACTTGGAAGAGGCAGAGATATCAGTTTCCCCTCTAACCAAATTGGTGAAGTTCTTGCTATATTCAACTCCACCTACATTATCCCTTTCAGTGTTCTGCTCATATTGTGAAATTTCATCTCATAGAACTTGTTTTTGTGTACTCTACCTGTGTGCAACACAATAATCTTCAGGCCATTACCATGATTTCCTGCCCCAGATCGTACATAATTGTTTTAGTCCATGGTGGTTCTTCAAAACTCTCATTCAGAACTCAATGAACTACCAATAGGAGGAGAAAACAATGTTGCATAAGAAAATAACCTCACATCATTCCTGTTCTTCTGAATCAGGTGCCCTGGAAGATAATGATCATGTTGTCTATTTCTTGAGCAAATCAAATAGCCAAAAAAAAAAAAACAACAAGCAAATACATATCAAAGTAACAAAATATAAGAAACAACAAAGACATAAAACTATCATTTAATTTGGTTTCATTCAGTAAAAGTACTGAAAAGTTCCAGTTCACAAAATTAGTTGACACCTCCATCATCAAAGTGAAGATGAACACTACAGATGTTTAAGTAGACCATCCAAAATTTTTATCTAAGATAATCAAAATGGACAATCAACAAGTTCAACTCAAGAAAAAGTCTACTTAAATCCCTGCCCATATTACATAAGGAAAAAAAAACACAAAAAGTAATTAAAACAACTATAACATAAGTAAGAATTATTATCAAACCTCCCATATTACATGAGCTTTATATGTCTATTTTAAATTAGATGAAAATTTGTACATCGGTAGGTTTAATAAGCCTTAGAAAGTAGTTACAAAAGTGGTTATCATCATCTTTTTTTTTCCATCACAAAAGATTGCATTTCTATCTATCTAAATTAGCTGCAAACCTTTACAAAATATTAGCAAAAATAGATATTAAAAGGTAGCATTATTCTTAACCTCAAGCTGGATATAAAAAACTAATCACATACTGTCTTCGCATGTCTAATACGTGTAGCACGATAGAACTTTTCCTTACTTTAAATCCTAATACAACTTGATTATTTAAGAACTAACACAAGCTAAGCACATGCAACTACTGCACATAACTTCAAATTCCAAAATTATTCAGTGTATTACTTAGGAGAAAACATTAAAATTCTAAAGGCAATTTAAACTTCAGATTAAAAGTCTAGAAGGTTTAAAAACAAGAATTGTGCAATATTTATTCAAATGAATACAAGAATATCAATTGCATCTAACACTTTTTCCTATTTGGTTTACAAAATTAAAGATAATCATCAATTTTGAAATGTAGAACCAAACATACCATCTTTCAATCTTAAAAATGTCCTATATATATAAATCTCTCTTAAAGAAAGAGTATCTATAGAGAAAACACAAAATGGTTACTCTTTTTCCTTTTTTCCCCTAAAAGTTTAAATTGAATCATTCTGTTACAATCCTAAAAATCAAACCCGCACTCTTTGCATTTCTCTTTATTTTTCAGCCCATCTCTTTAATTCTTTTATTAAATAATTTTAGCCTAATTATTTTATTTCAAATAATTTCTAGCCTAAAATATTTATTTGTCTTTCCTATTTTATTTTCCTTTAAATTAATTTATTTTCATAGCTAATAATTTCCTAGCTAATAATTTATTTAAATTAATTTATTCCTTGGGCAATTTGTAGTTGGTTTATAATTTATTTTGGAGTTGGTTTATAATTTAGTGGGCCAAGAATAAATTTAAGTTGTATTTTATGGCCTTGTATTTTAGTTGGCCGTTTATGTTTTAGCTATTTATTTTAAGCCCATTATTAGGTAGTTTTTGTTCTTGATTTAAGTGTAGTAGGCCTAGCCCAAAAATTGTAATAGAAAGGTCCAGCCAACAAGGAAAACATAAATAAATTAAGTAGCCTTGTACTTGTTTCAGTGCAGGATGTTGTTAGGAAGGCAAAGTAATACGATGTTGTTTCCTTCTCTCACATTTTTGTTGAGGTAGAGCTGAGCGGGAGTTAGTTAAAAGAGGGAAAGAGGTCTTTGTGAGACTTTGTCAATAATTTTGTAGCTTGTTCTCTTCTTTCTAATTCTTCTGCTCTTCTCCCTAATTCTCTGCTTTTCTCCCTAATTTTTCTGCTCTTCTGTTTCTTCTTCTGAATTCTCTTATTCTGTTGATGGAATTATGTCCCAGGGCATGACAATTGGTATCAGAGCGGGCAAACTTTGGCATGATTACGCGGCAAAGATGGCTAAAAATCATTTGGAATCAGATGATGAATACTTCCAGCCGCATGAGATGCTTGCGATGATGAAGAGGTTGAAATTATATTCAGACGAGTTGAATGCTGAGTGGAACAGGAAATAGAAGCTGTAAATAGATGTGATGGCCGCTCGGTGGGATCAGAAATGGGAGCTATGCGAGAATCAGCTACTTTAGGAAAGAGGTAAATTTGAAATAAAGATGAAGACCATGGGATAGTGGTTGGATCAGAATTGGAGCAGTGTGGGGAATCAGCTACTTTAGAAAAGGAAGAAGCGGATAAAACCACTCTGCTACCGACTTCAGGTAATTCCCGAATTTATATTGATAATGATGTTGTTAGTTACTGGAAGGTAGATTCAATTGAGTGGCATTTAGAAGAGAAGACTGACGATTGTTTCCAAAGGTTTGAATACGGTAAAAATAAATTGACTGGGAATGAAATTGCTGATGCACTGTCGATTAGTTATAAGAGAAGGAAAATAAGGACGATTTTGAGGAGTTAAAGAAAAATATGGATTGTCCTGATTCATTACTCTATCTGAATGAACAAAGATAAAGTGATTCACTGATATTTGCTAAAAAAGGTGTTGCAACTAATAACAGAAAACATGATTTAGATAAAGTGAAAGGTGGCAAGGTGAATCGTGATTCCTGTTCTGAAACCTTTAGTGACATACAATTTGAGCCTCTCGAAGTGTGGAAAGTTTTTCCAGAAAAGGATTCACGGAAGGTACATAGTTCTTTGAAACAGGAAGTAGCAGTCAAAGTGAAGGAAGCTAATGGTTCTAAATATTACTCTCACTGGGAAATGTTAAAAAAGATGGAGAGGTTGGACATTCAAACAGGCTTGAATGTTCCTAGAGAAGTTGAATTAATCGGGGAAAATGAATTCATTCTGGTTGATGATTCCTTTAAGTCCTTGTATGTGCCCATTCTTTCTGAGAGTCGAAATATGTGGTCACTACATTCACTGGCTAAAAAAATTCTGACTGAGTTGGAACCAGAATCTGTTTCGACATTTGATGATTTATACTTTGATTGGTATATATTGGAGGGAACTAAGGGTTCTAGATACTATACTCATTGGGGAAGATTGAAAGAAAGGGATACACATAGGATTGATTCCACTTTGAGTGTTGGTGACAACAGTATGTTTGTGCTGAATTTTTTCTTTTCTAGTGATTGTGCTGACATGCCATTAATATTAGACACTTTCCATCCAAATAAACATCAAACTGGAACAAAACGATTGAGAATGGTTGCACTTAGTATATTGCATGATGGACCTGGTAGGAGGAATAAGAGAATCCAAAAATACCTGATGTTACATATGAACATGATGTGAATTCACTTGATTTGGTTTCAAATGGCAGTATTGAAGGGAATGACTGAAATTTCGGCAACAAAACCCGATTCATCTAGTTTAAATGATGGCAGCACAGTGGAGACTGCTTAGAAAATAGTGCTTCATGATTCCACTATGGAACTGTGTCAAAGGAATGTGCTGAGCTATTCAATTTCTAATTTTTCAGCCTTGGTAAAATGTTCTGGTTTCATCAGCAATGAGTTGATTCAGACAATTCAGAGTTTGATTTCAGAATCTTTAGGCCTGACAAAAAATGCTCTGTCAGCAATAAAAAGAATGAATGGAGTTGGTTCAGAAATTCAGATGGCTGTTCATTTTGTTCTTGATGCAGTGATTCAATTATGCAAGGTATATTGCCAAGGTGTAAATTGGGGTTCTGGAAGTTTGAGAACGAAGCAGGAAAAACAATCGGCAGATCATGCTATCAAAATCACAAAAGTCACCGTGGATAAGTTGTGTGAACTAGGCATCCTTGTTGCTAAAGATGGTGGAAATCTTGTAGCGGTACTTAATTTGTCTTGAAAAGGAGTTGTTACTGAAAGATTATCTGCCCGGGCCTAGTCAGAAACTCACTTTCATGCTATGCATTCCAGAATCGGAATCTCTGGCCAGACCTAGACGCTAGCACAATCGCTATTCTAACCCTTTTGAAATAACATTGCACAGGATCTAGGTTTGCACTTATTCGATTTACCACGCAACAAAAATTTCTAATTAAAAGCGGAATTTTAGAAAAATACCTTTGAAGCGTACACTTAGGTGATTCTCTTATATGCCTCAAGACTTGCTTGTATGTGTTGGAGTTGAATACATAAGCTATGTTTGTATTGTACATTTTCCCAGTTAATATATCGATTTATGTTTTGGTTATATCTTGTTGTGCATTAATTTTCCATTTATATTATGTAGTTAGATGATGAGGTGTCTTGTGTGACACAATATATCTCATCATTGGTTAAAAGACATAATATATAAATGAGGTTCGTAACCGAGACAGCTTTGGACAAACTGTCAGTTTAGGTTATTATGTGATTCGGATAATTGGTTTGTCTAAACTAATTGAATTATATAGATATGCCGGGGGCATATTGAACTTGACCATTAAGAATAATTTGTTGTACTGATTTAATAGACAAATCGTTCTTGGTATTCTATCTCTTAATCCCTAGACTCGAGCAGGCATGAGGATTAGACATAGTGTACTTTGATCTGCCAATGGGTGAGGTCAATTGTGGCCAATAGTCTCGGTAGGTTGGGTGCGCGTGTTTAGTTGTTTGGTGTGCTGCAGCTTGTCGAAAAGAAACCATGTCCTGGTACGTCCGGGGTGATGGTGCTCCCGAGATGAGCTCGTAAAGTTTATTATACTAAACCCGGCCGGTGGACTTATGTCTGGTATAGTAAAAAGGTCGAGTGGTACTAGTCTCGAAATTAAAGAAATTAATTAATTAATAAATTAGTAAATTAATAAATTAATGAGCACTATATCTTTGATGTGGAGAGATTATGAATATAAATTAATTAAGTTGTTCCGGAAGCAATTCTTGTGTAGGATGGTAGTGCCAAAATTAATCCGTTAGTGGAACGATTAATTTTGTAATGGGTTAATTGAATAGGTAGAATTAAGTAATTGATTAATTATTCATAAGGGTTAATTGAGTAATTAACAAAGTAGAATTATTTATTTAATTAATTAAGTCTTAAGTTTCAATTAGAATCAGGAAATCCTAAAGATTAGGAAATCTAGTAGGATTTGGTTTATCCTATCAGATTGGTTACCTAATTGGATTTGGAAACTAATTAATTACCTAAACTAATTAGGAAAACCTGTCCTAAACCAACTTGGAGTCTCTCTTGTAACTCTATATATAGGCAAGGGATTAGCTATTCCACAATATACAATTCATAAGTTTTCAAGACAATAAAACTTAGAGGGAGAAAATCCTAGAGAGAGAAAATTCTCTCTCAAATTTCGGATTTCATAAGTCTTAGAGGCTGCCAATTTTCTTCAAGTTTTGGCGGCTTCTGTGTGACTTACTCTCTCTCCGAGCGGTGCGTTTATTGTACGTACCAGGTGCAGCGGTGCTGAAATTTTTCTGGCAGGTGGATTGTGGTGATTAGCTGATCAAGTTGCTGGTTAGATTGCTGCCCACACAGCATACAAGTAAAGTCTTGAGGCATACAAGAGAATCACCTGAGTGTACGCTTCAAAGGTATTTTCTAAAGTTCCACTTTTAATTAGAAATTTTTGTTTCGTGGTAAACCGAATAAGTGCAAACCCAAATCCTGCGCAATGTTATTTCAAAAGGGTTGGAATAGCAATTGTGTTAGCATCAAGGCCTGGCTAGAGATTCTGATTCTGAAATGCATAGCACGAAAGTGAGTTTCTGGCAAGGCCCAGGCAGATAATCTTTCAATAGCTGCTCATTTAGATTATGAGATATGTCAGATAGATGTCAAGACAGCTTTCCTTAACAGAAGTCTTGAGGAAACCATCTTCATGCAGCAACCAGAGGGATTCGTTAAAAAAAGCCAAGAGCATAAGGTTTGCAGGCTTAAGAAGTCTATTTACGGATTTAAGCAGACATCCAGATCTTGAAACGTCCGATTTGATGAGGTAATCCAGTCATATAGATTTACTCAGTGTCCGGATGAACAATGTGTGTACCGCAGACGTGATGGAAACTCAATGGTGTTTCTTGTACTTTACGTAGATGACATTCTATTGATTGGCAACAACAAGAAAGTGTTATCAGACGTAAAGGCATGGCTGTCCAAGCAGTTTGATATGAAGAAGTTAGGGGAAGCGGAACATATCCTTGGGATCAAGATAATTCGAGATCGTAGGAAATATTCGTTAACGCTCTCCCAAGCTTCATACATAGATACCACTCTGGCTATGCAGAACTCCAAGAAAGGTTTTCTACCTTTCAGACGTGGAGTGCATTTATCTAAAGAACAGTCTCCCAAGACTGTTGAGGAGATAGAGGCCAGAAGATAGTTCCTTATGCTTCGGCAGTAGGAAGTCTCATGTATGCCATGTTATGTACGAGGCCCGATATATGTTTTGCCATTGGCATTGTAAGCAGATATCGAAGTAACCTCGGGAAAGCTCATTGGGAGGTAGTAAAATGCATTCTCAAGTATTTGCGCAGAACGAGAGACCAAGTGTTGGTCTATCAGGAGCCTGAGCTAGTACCCCGAGGTTACACAGATTCAGATTTCCAAGGTGACAGGGATAAGAGCAAGTCTACCTCAGGGTATGTGTTTACTCTAGAAGGTGGAGCCATAGTTTGGCAGAGTGTCAAGCAAAAATGCGTGGTGAACTCTACCATGGAGGCTGAATACGTTGCCACATCAGAGGCAGCGAAAGAAGCGGTATCACTCAAGAACTTCCTAGTGAACTTAGATGTGATTCCTGATTTGCAGAAGTCTATCATAGTTTATTGTGATAACGGTGCAGTAGCAAACTCGAAGGAACCACGAGTCCACAAGGCGAGTAAACATATACAGCGCAAGTACTACATAATACGAGACATTGTAAAGAGAGAAGACATGGTCGTGGCTAATATAGCATCAGAGGATAACCTTGCAGAACCATTCATGAAGACATCGACTTCAAAAGTCTTTGAGGCTTACGTGTAGGGCATGGGGATTAGATACTTAGGAGAGCCATGATAGTTTTTTTAGATATATAGTAGCAGAGTGTATAGGAGTTGAATGTAGATGTATACTTAAAGCACAGCTTAAGTATTAGTGGGAGATTGTTGGAGTTGAATACATAAGCTATGCTTGTATTGTACATTTTCCCAGTTAATATATCGATTTATGTTTTGGTTATATTTTTGTTGTGCATTATTTGTCCATTTATATTATGTAGTTAAATGATGAGGTATCTTGTGTGACATAGTAGATCTCATCATTGGATAAAAAATATAATATATAAATAAGGTTCGTAACCGAGACAGCTTTGGACAAGCTGTCAGTGTAGGTTATTATGTGATTCAGATAATTGGTTTGTCTAAACTAATTGAATCATATAGATATGCCCAGTGCGTATTAAACTTGACCAATTAGAATGATTTGTATTGTACTAATTTAATAGACAAATCTTTCTTACTATTCTATCTCTTAATCCCTAGACTCGAGCGGGCATGAGGAGTAGACATAGTGTACTTTGATCAGCCAATAGGTGAGGTCAATTGTGGCCAATAGTCTTGGAAGGTTGGGTGCGCGTGTTTAGTTGCTTGGTGTGCTGCTGCTTGTCGAAAAGAAACCATATACCGGTGTATCCGGGGTGATGGTGCTCCTGAGATGAGCTCGTTATGTTTATTATATTAAACCCAGCTGGTGGACTTATATCCGATATAGTAAAAAGGTCGAGTGGTACTAGTCACGGAATTAAATAAGTTAATTAATTAATTTATCAGTAAATTAATGAATTAATGAGCACTATATCTTTGACGTGGGGAGATTATGAATAAATTAATTTAGTTGTCCCAGAAGCAATTCTGGTGTAGGATGGTAGTGCCAAAATTAATCCGTTAGTGGTACGATTAATTTTGTAATGAGTTAATTGAATAGGTAGAATTAATTGATTGATTAATTATTCCTAAGGGTTAATTAAGTAATTAACAAAGTGAAATTATTTAATTAAGTCTTAAGTTTCAATTAGAATTAGGAAATCCTAGAGATTGGGAAATCTAATTGGATTTGGTTTATCCTATTAGATTGGTTACCTAATTAGATTTGGAAATTAATTAATCTAAACCCATTAGGAAGACTAATCCTAAACCAACTTGGGGTCTCTCTTGTAACTCTATATATAGACAAGGGATTAGCAATTACATAACACACAACTCATAAGTTTTCAAGACTAGAAAACTAGAGAGAGAAAATTTAGATAGAGAAACATTTTCTCTCTTTAGGATAAACTTTGGGCAGTCGGATTTTGTCCCATGGTGGCGGCCGGAGATTAGACCCGGCAGGCGGCTGCGGCAAGGAATTCCAGCGGTGGGTGGTTGATTTTTCCGGTGGTGACAAGCTGCTGAATTTTTCCTGATAACCCAATTGTGTTGATTGCTGATCAATTGGTTGTTAGATCACTGCTCACACAACGTGCAATCAAAGTCTTGAGTCATACAAACGATCACCTGAGTAAACGCTTCAATAGGTAATTCTTATGTTTCCGCTTTTAATTAAGAATTTATTTGTTACGTGATAAATCGAATAAGTACATACCAACATCCTGCGCAATGTTATTTCAAGCAAGGGTTGGAATAGCGATTGTGCTAGCATCTAGGCCTGGCCAGAGATTCCAATTCTGGAATGCATAGCACGAAAGTGAGTTTCAGGCTAGGCCCAGGCAGATAATCTCTCAAGCCAAGCATAGCCAAAGTGGTGGAACTACACTATTACGTCGATATTGATAAACTAGTACACAAAGAGATCTTAGTGGAAGAACGAGAGACAAGTACTAGCCGAATTCCCTCTTCAACTTAGAGTAGCACTTCTAGCCCTTCAAGCATTTCCAGGTATCAAACTATTATCCCCGCCAAGAGTAGTCGTGCAACAAGTGGGTATAAGGGTCCCACAAAGGTAATATCTAACCCTGCATATTCCACACCTCTCACCTCATCTTCTAAGCCTACTGTTTCACAAGGCTCTAGTAATAGTGCTACTAATCGGCCTTTTTCAAGGCAAGTTACATGTTTTAAGTGTTTAGGAAAAGGTCACATCCAGTCATAATGCCCGAACCAAAGGACCATGGTGGCACTAGGCGATGAAACTATTGTGGACAAAGAGGAGGCGGAAGGGCCCAGGCTCGAGAACGAGTTCAATGACATGCTGGCCTTAATGAAAGAAGAGGATTATGCTACCTATGATGGTGTAGACAATGCCTGCTTTGTATCTTTGCAAGTACCCGAGCATCCTCACAAGATACAACCAGCTTGGCCACAGAGAAGACCCTGAAAGCGTATGCCAAGCCAACCAATAGAGATGAGCAACGAAGCAACATTTTCCACACTAAGGGACAAGTGGGTAAGGCTGTCTGTTTGATCATCATAGATAGCGGTAGTTGGACTACCTCGTTTCTGAGTATATAGTCAATAATCTTAGTTTAGCCACCCAACCGCATCCTAAGCCTTACAAGCTTTAATGGCTCAACAACGGAGGTGAGATCTGAGTAGATCGACAATGCAGAGTGGGCTTTACAATTGGCAAGTACAAGGACTACGCCATCTGTGACGTGGTCCCGATGGACGCCGCTCATATAATCCTAGAAAGGCAGTGGGAATATAATCACAAGACAACCCATGACGGACTCACCAATAGGTACTTTTTCACCTTCAATAACTCTAAAATTATCTTAAATCCCTTGTCCCGTGCACAGGTTGCTCAAGCCGATAGGGAGATGCATGAAGCACGATTAAGGAAACAAAAGGGCAAGGAAAAAGAAAAGGTGACCACCAAGGAGAATTCGGTGTCCCCAAAGAAGTGGCTGAACCACCCAGATCGAAGGCCCTGTAACCCAAGCTAGAGATCAAGTCAAAGGGCCAATGTCTCTTCGCATCCACCGAGATGTCGAACGAGCAATTAGTAGTAAGAAAAGTCTCATCTTTATCCAATATTGTGAACATACCTTAGAGACTAGCCCTGCTACTAACGAGTTACCTGTGAGTGTTCAAAACCTCTTAGATGAGTATCAGATGTCTTTCCCGAGGAGCTTCCGAAGGGACTGTCCCTGATTAGAGGAATCAAACACCAGCTTGACTTCATCCCCGGATCGGTCATTCCCAGCAGACTTGCTTACCGAGCCAACCCCAATGAGACAAAGGAGTTACAGAAGCAAGTCGAGGAACTACTCGAGAGGGGACATGTTCAAGAGAGTCTCAACCCATGCGCCATACCCGTCATCCTAGTGTCCAAAAAAGATGGAACCCTGTAGATGTGTGTTGACTGCTGAGATGTCAACAAGATCACCATAAGGTACCATCACCCTATCCCTCGCTTAGATGACATGCTTGATGAATTACATGGTGCTATTATTTTCTCAAAAATTGGTTTAAAAAGTGGCTATCATCAAATCCAAATTAAAGAGGGAGATGAGTGGAAAACTGATTTTAAAACAAAATTTGGTCTTTATAAGTGGTTAGTAATGTCGTTCGGATTAACCAATGCCCCTAGTACTTTTATGCGATTAATGAATCATGTTTTAAGATAGTACATAGGCAAATTTGTGGTTGCTACTTTGATGATATCCTGATTTTTAGTAGTATATTTGAATTGCATATCTCTCTTTGAAAGTAAGTACTACTAACCTTCGAGAGGCTTAGCTTTATGCTAACTTCAAGAAGTGCACCTTTTGTGTACCAGAAGTGATTTTCTTGGCTTTGTTGTAGGTGCACAAGGTGTTAAGGTTGATGAAGCAAAGGTAGAGGCTATACTCGAGTGGCCATCACTAACCAACACCTCAAAAGTGAGGTCATTCCACAGACTAGCCAGTTTCTACCGGCGGTTTATTCGAGACTTCTCCACCAAAGCTGCCCCGTTGAACGAGTTGGTGAAAAAGGATGTTAGATTTGAGTAGGGCCAGCGACAGCAAGAGGCGTTTGACCATTTGAAAAGGGACTTGACCTTTTCCTTTACTTTAGCATTACCTTGTTTTGATAATACTTTCGATCTTGAGTGTGATGCTTTGGGTATTGGGGTGGGGCGGTATTGATGCAAAACAAATGTCCTATTGTATATTTTAGTGAGAAGTTGAGTGGGGCATGCTTGAATTATTCAACTTATGATAAAGAACTATATGTTGTAGTTAGGGCTCTTGAAACGTGGCAACATTACTTGTTACCTAAGTAATTCACTATTCACACTAAACACGAGTCCTTAAAATAATTTAAGTCACAAAATAAGTTGAACAAACGATATGTAAGTGGGTTTCTTACATTGAGAATTTTCCTTATGTGTTGAAATATAATAAGGGAAAAGATAATATACTGATGCTTTGTCTCGTAAGCACTCACTTTTAACTTCTATGCACACTAGACTGTTGGGATTTGAGCACATAAAGAATCTTTATCCTACTGATCCCGATCTTTCTAACCTTTTTGTAGCCTGTGACTTAGGGGCATTTTAGAGATTCTACAAGGAAGATGGTTTCTTTTTCAAAGGCAACAAACTCTGCATCCCCCAGTTATCCTTGCGTGAGCTGCTGACTAGAGAGACCCGTGGAGGAGGCCTGATGGGACACTTTTGCATGGCCAAGAGTCTTGACATGTTGCAAGAGCACTTTTATTGGTCCAACATAAAGAGGGACGTGGGGAGGATCTGCAGCAGATGTTTAACATGCAAAAAGGCCAAGTCCAAGTCCCAGCCCAACGGTCTTCTCATGCCCTTGCCAGTCCCAACAACAGCTTGGGTTGACTTGTCTATAGATTTTATCCTAGGCTTTCTAAGGTCCCAAAGAGGTAATAACTCCATCTTCGTAGTTGTAGGCAGATTTTCTAAAATGAGTCATTTCATCCTTTGCAGGAAAACAAATAACGCGAGGGAATTAGCCAAGCTCTTCTTTAACGAAGTGATAAGGTTATATGGTATCCCCCGCAGCATAGTTAGTGATCGGGATGTTAAGTTCCTCAGTTATTTTTGGAAGACCCTGTAGGGAAAGTTGGGCACAAAGTTACTCTTCTTAACCACCAGCCATCCATAGACAGATGACCAGACTGAGGTAACTAATCGAACTCTTGGTTCTTTACTTAGAGCATTGATTAGTAAAAACTTAACCTGTTGGGAAGAGACTCTTCCTTTTGGTGAGTTTGCCTATAACAGGCCTACGCACAGCCACAGACTACTCTCATTTTGAGATAGTTTATAGTTTCCAACCCTTGGCCCTGATGGATCTTTCACCCATACCTATCAAAGAGGTCACAAGCTTAGATGGTGAAAGGAGGGTCTAAATGGTGTAAGAGATCCACGAACAAGCCAGACTCAACATCCTCAAACATCAAGACCACACTTCAATGATGGTTAACAGTGGAAGGCGTAATGTGACTTTTGAGCCCGGAGATCTAGTGTGGCTACACCTCAGAAAGGAGCGGTTTCCATAAGCACGCAAGACTAAGCTGCACCCTAAAGGAGACGGTCCATTCCAAATGGTCAAAAAGGTTAACGACAATGCATACGTATTGGACCTTCAATGAGAGTTAGGTGTCCATGGCACCTTTAATGTAGTGGACTTGGTGTCATTTGAGTTTGATGAAGAGTTAGAATCGAGGACGATTCCTTTTCAAGAAGGGGGGATGTTTTGACCCCAAGCCCACCAAGCCCAAGTCCACTAGTGAGGCCATATCAAAGAGACCCTTTGGTTGACGTAGATGGACCCATGAAAAGAGCAAGTAGGAGAAAGGCCACACAAGCCCTCAATACCTTAGCCTATGAGATCTACAAATAAGAGGTTGTCCTTCTAGATAAGTATCCGATCAAGGAGGTTATGGTATTAAGTATTTGTCCCTAAGCCTTTTCTATTATTATTATTATTATTATTATTATTATTATTATTATTATTATTATTATTATTATTATTATTATTGTATCTCTTTGCTAACAAATTGATTTTTCCCCGGTCTAGTTGTTTGTAAACTTTATTTCAGCCCAGTAATAACATGTGGTCATCCAATAAATATTGGAGCATTAGAGGCGGGCCACACAAACAAGCCCAGGGCTACTTAGTAGAAATTGGCCCAACTAAGTTTTTTTTTGACAAATTGGCCCAACTAAGTTGAAAGCATTTTTTGAGGCACTGAATTGCTATTTGTATAACAAAATTACTATTTGTATAACAAAAATTGTCCAAAATAACCCTGGTATGAAAAAAGGACCAATTTCTTATTAAATTTGGGGTAAAAATGCTGCGTATTGCAAAATTTAAGGGCGAAAAACGTAAAATTGGTATGAAAATAAACCCAAAAAATGCTAAAACATCACGTTAGTATGCGATGAAAACGTTGAAATGTAGCATTTGAAGTAAACTTCAACGCTAAAATGCAGCGAACCGAAGGGTAAAGTATCGCTAAAATGTAGCGATGGAATGGAAATTGAAACGCTAAAGTGTAGCGTTAAAGAAGGTCTCGCTCGTTAAAATAGAGCGTTAACAACATTTCAGATTAAAAAACGAAACGAACCAATAACGCCGCACAATCCATATTTGGGGCATATCAAAAGCAAGAATTCATACACAATCGGAAAACAGTAAATCTATTTCCCAAATTTAGAAGAAATCAGCGAAATGGACGCGGGTGGTGCTGAATCTTCGAGAGTTCATGGCGCGGGCAAAGGTTCACTCTATATTCGGGTAAAAATTCCTTGAAAATTTTAATCATTTTTCAAATTGATTTCGCATATTCTGTTAGAACGATGAGATTTGGTTGAAAACGCTGCTGTTCAGTGTTTGGTTAGAGTAGAAACGCATGTTTGTGATGTTGTATCGCATGTTTAACTCTAATTCGCTGCATTTGGGTAGTTCTGAAACATTTTTTTGCAGCATCGAGAGGTGCAAAACGGTGATCGATTGCGTTTTCTGACAACCTAAATACCGATCGGGGGCGTTTATGTTGAAGTCAAACGCTGAACGCTGAGTAGTAGCGTTTGACTCTTAGTCAAACGCTGATCGGCAGCATTTGACTCTTAGTCGACGGTCAAACGCTACTAATTAATGTTGTATATGTATTTTAAATATTTATATAATATAAAATGTTTGTGTATTAATATATGTCAATTACATTTTTCAGGGTGGCGATAAGGTAAAACCGCGTGTTCCTCCTCTCCCCGTTGAGGATAGACAATGGCCCACAGCTTCTGCTAGGAGGCAGAAGTTTCCATCGAGGAGACCTCGAGGTGGAGGTCGAGGTGGAGTTGAGGGTGTAGTTGGAGGTGGAGGTATAGTCGGGGATCAGGATGGAGTTGGAGTTGGGGGTAGAGGTGGCGGGAGAGGCAGGGGTGACGGGAGAGGTGTAGGTGGAGGTCGGGTTGGAGGCGAGTCATCGTTCCATTTGAGGGACGATGACGATGACTCGTTGAGTGATGAGGATACTCGGTCGGAGGAGGATGAGGTTCAGGAGGAGCTTCCGAGGCATGAGCATCAGCATCATCATCAGGAGAATGTGCAGCAGCGACGAGGGGATCGTTCTGCAGGTACGCGTTAGTTTAATTTATTAATTTAAGTTATTTATATGTTAATTTAATTTATTTATTTAATAAATTATGTCGTTATTTAATTGATTTAATTGTCTAATTTATGAATTATGTGTTAAATTATTTGTTAATTTGTTTAGTTAGTTAAATTATATATTATTTGTTTATAACATTTATTAATTATTTAGCTATTTAAATTATGATGTCTGATAACTATATATGCTAAACATGTAATCGATCTTGTTTATTTCTTGAGGTATGCTTAGGTTAGATAATTCAGACTGGCCTTATACATAAATTTATATCCTGTTTAACATCTGGCCTGGTAAATCCCGCTTAAGCAATGAATAGGCATTAGGGTAATTGGTATGATGTTGTTTGGGTAGACTGTTTATGAGATAGTGCCGGGTTACCATCTATGGCTCGAGGTACATAGGATAATTTTATATCATAATATCAACCCGGCACTATCTCATAAACAGTCTACCCAAACAACATCATACCAATTACCCTAACGCCTATTCATGGCTTAAGTGGGATTTACCAGGCCAGATGTTAAACAGGATATAAATTTATGTATAAGGCCAGTCTGAATTATCTAACCTAAGCATACCTCAAGCAATAAACAAGATCGATTACATGTTTAGCATGTATAGTTATCAGACAACACACAAATAATTTAGCCTATAAGGCTAAACATATTTAAACAAATAAAATTGTTAGAAAACTTACGATTTCCGACCACCAGACTTCAAGAGCCGCTCAGCTCCTTTATACAAAAATATGAATTTGTATTTACTTTGAAATATTGTTTTTACAAAAGAAAAAAGAAGGCTCAACACATGAGCATACAAGAAAGTATGAAGAAGTCGAGATGATAATCTCTTCTGCCTTCATGTCCTTTTATACTACTAAAAAGGTGTAAAAACTATTTGCAAATAGTCTCCGCACTTAAAAAAGAAAAGAAAAAATTGACTAGTCTATACATTCTGTCCTTATTCAATGATTACAGGAGAAATTTCATTAGCACCTGCATCAGCATCCATTATTAGTGAGTAATATCATCATCCTCTACGTCATCATCCATTATGGCACAATATCATCATCCTCTGCGTCATCATCCATTATGGTGCAATAATATTATCTTTTGTGTCAGCACTTGCGTCAATGTCAAGATTATACCTCCATTTTTGCTTTGCCTTTATCCTTTGTTGAAGAAGATGCTTCTTCTGTATTTTTGGAAATATTTTCCACCAAGGTGTCTTTGATGGCTTCAAAGATATCATCAATAAGTACTTCTTTTGAGGCATCTGGAATTGATGTCATGGTCGAGTCTGACTTAGTGGATTTGTTTTCTTCAAATTGAGACATCAGATCTTTTTTCATTGTATCAACATAAGCAGCGATCATTTGTTGCTTGGTTAAATTTGCTGATCTCATTTTGAATTTTTTTGTGATATAATCAAAAGGAGATGGAGTCTCAATATTATTCTGTTGTCTCTCATATTCTTCAATTTGGGTCTGCATTAAGTCCAAAGTTTCTTGTGCCAAGAGCTCTTGAGAGGATGCATCAATTTGCATCATTTTTTCCCAAAATCGGGTAAAGAATTTTCTTTGTAAACAAGGAATTCCTGTTTTGGTATGACCAACTTCTGGACTCCATTTACATATCCATGGGATTGAGAATTCAATAAAGAAAAAGCATGAGGCTATTCCCTCAATATAAAATTTGTTTTCTTGTTGTTTAAGAAGTTGGGGAGAAACTTCTACCCAACGATGAAAATATTTTTTCATTGGTTCCGGTAATATATCCAGAGTGGGGTCAAAACAATAGAACCAGTTTATAAACCAGTGTGGGATGTCCATATTATACACCTGAGCACATACCTTTAGAAACCAAGAGTGCTTATGCCTTTCATTTTCATAATAAAATGTTTTTATGAACGTATCACAGTAGTCCCAGTAATTATACTTAACTACTGCTGAGGTATTCATTGTAATTTCTCTTTCTCTCATAGGGGAAATACCCCATTCTTCAACGGATATAACCTTTTTAATAATAATCTTACTGAAATTATAAATTTCTTTAGTTTTTCCAAAGAAATGTGTTATTTCACATGAACCACTTTGGATTAATATTTGTTCATAAAACGATCTCGTTTTGTAAGTTCTAGTAGGCATAAAAAATTTATCCATATACCTTTGTATTAAGGTCCATGGATCATTTTTCCATTTAAGATCTTTTTCTTCTAAGAGAAATATAATTTCTCTATATTCATTCTCTGAGAATCCAATATTATTAGATTCAGTTTCTTCTTCACCAATTACTTTGGCATAAGAAGGAGTATTACCTTCTTCAACTTCAGTGGAAGTTTGCTGACCTTTCTTAAATTTCAAGAATTCTTGATATTCTTTGTCTTGAGACAGGTCCATAGCTATTAGCTTTTGTCTCCCATATTGAGATAGAACCTCTGGGATCTTCTTTTGACCATATGAGGTATGGCCAGAAGAGGAATATCCTCTACCACCTCTTCCTCTATAAGAGGAAGTTCCTCGTCCACGAGAACTCATCCCTGTCATTGAGATAAATGAGATAAATATTCCCGAGTTAAAAAATCTGGAAGATTATTATCTTCTCCTTTTTTATAAATAATGTCAAAATCAAAAGGGGCTAAATGTGTCTGCCACCTTGCAAACATTTGTTTTGAAACATCGTGTTTAAAATCCTTTTGAAACATAAATTTTGCAGCATTACAATCTGTCTTTATAATAAATTTCTGATTATATAAATCATCCTGGAATTTTAAAACACATTTAACTATTGCTAAAATTTCCTTAGCGACAGTAGCATAATTCTTCTGTGATTCATTCCATTTTCCTGAATGAAATCGAACAAGATATACTTGTTTATTGTCTGGATTTTTCTGAGTCAAAATTCCTCCAAAACCTATATCAGAAGCATCTGTTTCAATTATTTTTTCCCAACTAGGATTACTAATCATTAAACAGGGTAAAACTTTTACCTTTTCTTTTATTCTTCTTACTGCCTCAGAATGGATTTCCGTCCAAGGTTTAGGGTTCTTATTAAGTCTATCATATAAAATAGCTGTATCCTTTATTATATCTTTATAATAAGGAGCAATATAATTTAAACTGCCTAAAAATCTTTGTAACATTGTTTTATCAATGATTTTATTAGGAAATTTGTCTGCAAAATCAATACTTCTATTTATAGGAATAATATTTCCTTTTTCAATTATATGACCAAGAAATCTTATTTTGGTTTGAAATAAAACCATCTTTGGTTTTGAAATAACTAAACCGTTTTGCATAACAATTGTTTTAAACATATGTAAATGTTTAAAATGCATTTCAATTGTTTTTGAGTAAACTAAAATATCATCAATGTACACAATTATAAATGTACTATAGGGATTAAAAATATCATTCATAATTTTCTGAAATTTAGAAGGGGCATTTTTCAATCCAAATGGCATGACATTCCATTCATAATGTCCAATAGGAACATTAAATGCTGTTTTATATCTATTAGATTTATCAATCTGAATTTGCCAATATCCTGACTTTAAGTCAAATTTAGAAAATATTAGACTATCATATAATCTATCTAATAAATTCTTTTTATTAGGAATTGGATGTCGAATCCATTTTAAAACTTTATTCAATGGTTTATAATTAATAACCAATCTAGGTATACCTCTTTCAATTTCAGAATGTTTATTAACATAAAATGCAGTACATGACCATGATGACTGAGAAGGACTGATTAATCCTTTTTGTAAAAGAGATTCAATTTCTTTTTTACAAATTTCCAAATATTCTGCATTCATTTGGCAAGGTCTAGCCTTAGTAGGAATTTCTTTTTCATTAAAAGAATCTTCATATGGTAAAGAAACAATATGTTTTTTTCTATTCCAAAAAGCATTGGGATGATCATTACAGATTTCCACAGAGAAATTATGTTTTAATAATTCAATTTTACTCTGTAATCTAGAATTATTTAATTGTTCTTCAATTGACAAAATATAAATTTCTTGTTTTAAAAAATTGATTTGGTTCTGCTTTGACATAATAGTATCATACATAGTATGTAACATTTTAATATGTGGTTCTGTTATAAACTCAAGAAAGATATTATTATTTTCAAAAGTTCCAATTATGCCGTTATTATCTATTTTCTTAATTGGATAGATTTTGTTTAAAAAAGGTGTACCAAGTATAACTTGGTTAGAAATATCTTTGGCTAAAATAAAGCTTTGAGCAATACATGTATTATTAATACAAATAAAAGCTTTAGGAAGTTTATATTGAATTTGTAGTTTATCTCATCCAGCATGCCATAAATTATAACTAGTTTTATGAAAATATCTAGTAGGAATTAATCCTTCTTGAATAACATTTAAATCTGCACCACTATCAACTAGTGCCATAAAATTCTTGGTATAATAATTATCAATTAATAATGATATTTTAACATACCATTTTTGGGATATTACCATTTCTAATGTAGAAAGAAAATTATCTGGGAAATTTTCTGGAGTACTAAACTCATCATTTAATATACTACTTTTTGAAGTATTTCCTATATGATCCTTAGAATTATCTTCTAACTTAATTATTCTTTTTTCCTGTATTATCTGCTGATCTTTTAGAATTTTAATTTCTTCTTTTAAATTGTTAATTTCTTTATAAAGAGTTTGTATTGATATATTCTCATTATTATTTTGATACTTATTCTTTAATTGACTCATAGCTTCCTTCATATTATATGTTCTAGAGTCTAACATTTTATCCGAAGCAAATCCTTTATTAAATGAAGAAGTTCCTTCTTCTATATTGAATTTTTCAATAATCTGCATCCTTAATTCTGGATCATTTATAGATTTTAATAATTCCATAATATTATTAGAAGTTAAAACATCAATTTTCATGTATGAGAATTGAGACATTATCTTATAAAATTCATCTGAATTATTATTCTCTTCAATTTTATTTTTACCTTTTTCTTTAGAACATATCTGTCCTATTTTACATGGTTCACATTTTGATTCAGAACTATCTTCATTATTTAAAGCATTTATTATATCTTCTTCTTCTGAGTCAGAAATGATATCAGTTTCTGATCTTTTAGATTCAGATTGTTGTAATGACTGTATAACTATAGTTTTGATATCTTCAGGAATATTAAGATTACTAATCTTTTTCCTAGTGCAACCATATTTTGTAGTATGACCAAATTTTCCACATGTTTTACAATGTCTTTTTTTATTTTTCTTTTTCCTTTTATCATACTTAGGTTTTTTAAGTTTATTTTCTTCTTTCTGTTTTTTCTTTTCAATATAATATGGTGAGGGTCTTTGTTTTTTAAATTTATAGACCCTATCATGTTTTTTATGAGTTTTACTAGTTTTACTAGTTTGAGGATTTTCTAAACCAAATTATTGACAGAATTGTCCTAATTATTTTCTTTCATCTAAATTTTGTCTTTTAATTTGCTGATTCAGCTTTATTTCATTACAAAGGGCTAATCCCTCTTGAATACAAGTATCTATTAAGGATCCATATGTATAATTTTCATATGCTATAGTAATATTATTTTTTCTAAGAGTTTTTCTAATTCTTTCAGCAGATAAACTAGGAAGTCCATCTATAAATTTAGATTTCCAATGAGTATTACCACATTCAGGTAATTCCATTACTCTACTTAAGAAAGTATCTTTATACCATCTGAAATCAGACAGTGTTTTACACCTTAAATTCTGTAATAGAGTTCTAATAGTATCACTATTATCACTGAATCTTCCAGTAAAATGTTCTACGATATTAATAGTTAGTGTATAAACTGCATTTTCTACAAGAGTATTATTCTCTTGTTTTACTGTTTGCATAATTTCATCTTTATTTTCATGAGATAAAAAATTATCCCACCAACCTTTAAGTTGACCAGTAAATCCTGCAACTATCATGGATGCAATAGTCTTATCAGTATTATTATTACTCTTGCATATCGTAGCATACATTAACATCCTATGAACTGTATTATAAATTTTTTTATTAGAATAACCATCAATGTTCCATTCATATATTTTATTACCAGAATAACTAATATCAATTATATCAGAATATTCTTCATGTAAAACATCCATTGGAGTTGGCCTAGGATAATAAAAAATATCAATTATATCAGAATATTCTTCATGTAAAACATCCATTGGAGTTGGCCTAGGATAATAAAATTTATTCTGTATGAGCTTTTCTGCCCATCTAGTATTAATTTTATTTATTTGATTTTTTATTACCTGACTATGATCATTATTTTCAATAACTTGATATTGAAATTCTTTATTTAATGTTTTAATACTTAATTTATTAAATTTTTCTTCTAAGAGTTTGTCCAATTCAAATAATGGTCTTATCTTAAAATTAGATACACTCGGGGGAGGCTGAAAGCTTGGAGCAATTTCTTTAGTCTCAATAGTGGTTGATTGTATTACTGTTGGCTGTAATTTATTAATAGCCTTATTGATTATTTCTATTTTATTATGGAGTGATTGCATCTGTTAGCCTAAAACATTTAAAAATAAATTTGTATAATTTTGCTGTTCAAACATATTATTAATATGCTTACATGTAATTGCTGAAGTAGCATTTTCAATTAATTTTACAAATGCTGAAAAGTGATGAGTCTTTTCATGTTTCTCTATTTGAAAAGTTTGTTGGGGAGGATATATCCCTTTAAAAATACTTCCTGTTGTAAGTTTATAATCTCGTTCAATTACATAAATATAATTTTGTACATATTGATATATAAACCAATGAACAAAAGGTATGAGTGCATTTATCGTAGTACAGTATGTATAAAATTCATCCTGTAAAGATAACATTTCTTTATGAGAAAAAGTTTCAGAAAACCATTTTTTAAACGGGTTATAACCTGGATCTTTAAATTCTTCTGAAATTATTTTCCTTGCTGGAGAACCAGGACTAAAATCTATAATATCACTTATATTCATTAAATTATATTGGAAATTCCATGTCCGACATAGTCGGATCCAACTCATTGCTAGTATAGGGATTATTATTATTACCTTCTTTTACTATGTTATTTCTGTTGATGTATAATTTTTCTGCTAAAGGAGTAGAAATGTCAGATTCTCTTATTTGAGAAGTGGATGCCCTAGAAGGCATAGGAGATTCTACTCTATAATCATGAGATGTAGATGCCCTAGCTGACATAGGAGGTTCTACCTTATAATCTATAGGTGAAATATATGATCTCATTGATTTACTTGTCAGATATGATAATAATTTTAATTGATTATCAAATCTAATATTAACATTTCCCTCATTATTCTGTATGATATCAATTATATTATTATGATCCTGAATCTGGGGCTTAATAGGAACAGCCTGTTCTATAACCCAATGTTCTGGAAATGTAATTTCTTCCCATTTAATAGGTCTTCTACTACTAATATTAGACTTATTAAAATTAGTTTCAATTATTATAGTTTCATTTTTATTTTTATCCATTATTTTACAATGAGGATTTAATGTAAATAACGGTTTATAATAAATTCGATAACAGAGGCATATTACTTCTGTTCCAACAAGATAATCATAACCATGAGTCTTAACATTTAATGTTAAAGCATCTAATATATTTACATCAGACAGAGATAATTGTAAATTTGGATAAACATTAAAATACACTGGTCCATGTGCTAGACTGGATTGTATAATACCTATTAAAGATTTTTTCCAATTTCTATTTCTTCCATCTCTTAAAACTGCCATAAAGCTTTCTGGTAAACCTTCTAATGTTAAAGTTTAAATGCAATTTGCACTAGTCCTATATGTAAAAACTTATGTGTTTCTTTATACGGACTTATATCTTTATCAGATAATAATTTAATGATCATTTCATTTTCATCTAAAGAAATTGATTCTTCAGTAGTTTTAACTACTTGTTTTAATCCTAATTTTTCAAAAGTACCTAATTGATATATTAACTTAGGTTCAACTCTAGGAATTGTCCATTTGTTAAGCAATTCTAAATTCTGTGGGATATCATACTCCTCACTCTTTATATTTTTCATATTATTCTTTTTATGAACTATGTTCATCTTCATCTTATTCATATTTTGCATTTTGTGTGTTGACTAATAACAAACATACTAATCAGGCTCTGATACCATCTATGGCTCGAGGTACATGGGATAATTTTATATCATAATATCAACCCATTTGATAAATATAGCGATTCCTAAAAAGCGCAAGAAAGATGATAAGAGCTGGTTAGTCACCGGACCAGTCGAGGGTGAGCCGATCGATGCGACGGTTATTCCTAATTTTTTAGGACACGTTATATCGAGGTTTAGGGAGAAGGGTAGTAGAGCCTATTAGGTTTCATAATAGGGGTAGTATGTACGATTCCCTAGATAGTTGGGTGCGCGCTATGTCACCCCTAGGGACGGAGATTCTTAGTCAGACAGGGCTGGGACATATTCCCAGCATTCTGTTTAGACATATAGACGCGCCTTTGATATGCGCATTTTTGGAGAGGTGGCAGCCGGACACCAATACCTTTCATTTACCATTCGACGAGATGACGATCCTGCTCCACGACGTGTGGGAGATTTTGTGGCTACCGGTAGAGGGTCGGTTGATCACGCAGCCTACGGATACTGCTACCGTCATTGCATACAGTAGAGATTTGCTCGAGATACCTCCGGATCAGCACATCGATAAGGAGTTATACGAGAATGGGCCATTCTCGACTGAGCGGGTGAAAGATCTTTGTAGGCGTCGATCGCGGCCCGACTCGGACATTACAGCTTTTTATGGGATACTATTGGGACTTGTCTGTTTACAGACAAGAGTTCCAATAAGTTCATGCCAGGCCCTCTTTTGGAGCTTAGGGGAGGGATGGCACAGGTGGGGCAGCATGCGTGGGACACAGCGACGCTAGCGTACTTATATAGACATTTAGGTGCTGCTAGTCGTCATGGTACGTCGAGCGTTGCGGGTTGCTTGACGTTGCTATAGGCCTGGATATACGAGCATTTTCTATCTTTTAGGAGTAATGCCAGGCCTCTGCCAGCGCACCCCGATCGGCCGCGGGCGAGCAAGTGGACCATCGACGCCCCCCTCAACAAGGATGATAGACTGACCAGTTTTCGAGAGGCACTAGATGCCTTGACGCCGGACGATGTAAGTAAATAAATATCGTACATTAAATAAATATATATAATTTTAGTAAAATTAGGAAATTTAATTGGAATAATATGTTTTATAGGTTATATGGATGCCTTATGGGCGCGATGCTGTCACGCGGACTCCGCGGACCCAGTACCGTGGGCTCATTGTGTACCGGGAGGACATAGAGCCGTATATGTCAGACAGGTGTGCTCGCCAACTTGGCTACGTGTAGTGGATCCCCAGAGCATTCATTCTGGCCATGGAGGGTACATATAGGGGGTACGTGGGGACTGGGTATGTGGTTCATCACCCACGCGCTTATGCGGAGATCGACTGGGACACATACACATCGACCGGTGCTATATATTTTGTGCACCGGCACAGACCGGACATGGCGTCAGTTATAGTGCATGCGTGGATGACTACCTATACTGGTTCGTACCCCACTCGCATCCGTACGTCATAGGGCCCCCACCGGAGCAGACACAGCTAGTTATACCACGCTGGTCATCCTTGGAATATGTAAGTAGTTTGTACAAATTTTAAATATATTTTATTATGATGTGCAAAAGCAAATTTTGATGTCATTATCTATATTTTTTTTGTAGTGGGTTGGTGATATGCTCGGCATGTAGCGACAGTTGCTGGATCAGTTACGAGATCGAGCACCCGACCTGTATGAGGAGTATTCTGTTCGGATGGCTGATTTCGAGCAGCGATTTGACCGCACAGATTGAGTGTGTTTGTATTATTATATGTGTTACATTTTTTGTATACATTTGTTTATTTATATTGTATGTAAAATATGTATATCTTTTTTGTATTCATTTGTTTATTTATATTGTATTTAAAATATTTATTATATTTTGTATGCATTTGTTTTGTTATATTTTGTATACATCTATTTCGTAGTTCACAATTTCAAACAACATTCAAATAAGAGAACTAGATTATAACTTCTAACAATAATCTAATAACAACCTTAATTCATAACTTCAAACAATATTTACATAAAATGTCGCATTAAACTCAAGTTGCTATGCATCATGCCGATTTACCCACAACTTAAACCTCATTCTCAAACTATTGGGCCATTGTCTGACGGTTGCTTGATTGTAGTGATCTCTCCAAACAGTGTGCAATGGTGGAAGAGGACAATCATCACGAACATCTACACGGACATAATGATTACCTTCCACGTGAGCAATTGCTGTCTCTCGGGACGCGCATCGTCCTCTCCAGCATCCAAAGGTAATATGGTATAATTTGCCATTGGCTCTGAACGGCTGAGGTGAATTACCACGGCATTAGCATGCGTGGCGAGGGGATACAAGGCTGTGGGTGTGACCATCCAGTAGGCACTAGTACAACTTCTACCTTGATAATGTAATCGAGGGAGCACGACACCCAAATAATCACCATCAACAGGTCTCGCCTCCAAAACTGTAAACAAACCTTCATACCTTTGTGCATCACGACCGATCTCTCCAGCAAACGCTCTACGAGACAATTCCTAATTGTGCTGGCCGCCTGAAAGATAACTAGCAATCACTCTGAAGCCACAATGTCCGTCACCAATGACATCCGACCATCCAGTACAGTAAGCTCAGAAAAACAATGGTACGCACGGAACATCTTGTCCAAATCCTAACGTGTTAAATAAATAAGAATAAACATAACATAAAATTTTGGAAAGAAATTTATTATTGAAATAACAATAACAAAATTTTTACCTTCACGTAAGGGAGAATCATTAGATGAGCCCGCCATATTGTTGGATGTGCATCCAGTTAATCGACCACTTGAATTTGACAGACCCCTACCACGTGGTTGACGTGTCGCTCTCTCTCGTCCACTCCACTCGCGCATAACTGAATGGTGCAATCTGCTCGACGGACTGGTGTTAACTGCAGGAATGACTTCCTCATTGAAAAACCTTTAAAAACAATATTTTCAATCAAAATCTTATATTAAAAATAAACAAAATGAAAAATTTTTAGTGTTACTATAATACATAAGTAAAAAGTACCTGATATCCTCATTCAAAGTATTGGAATCCCTTTCAGATGGTACAATGGTCAATCTCTGCCAGAACTCATGGACTAATGGGAGCAATTGATAGGTGGTCGATTTTTGTGCCTTGTATATATCACAGGCACAAGGAATCCCAAGTGTCACCTTGCACACACATCCACACCTATCGAGCACGTCGCCTGCCAACCTATCCTTTTTTTTCAACTTGTTTGCTAACCAAATTCAGACAGTGATGCGACACATACTTGTTCAAGTAACAGTATGGAAACCCCATCATACTGGTTTGTGTCATGGCAGTAGAAGACTCGAGCGAGCCACTGTTATTTTTCACGTACAAGTAAAAAAATGATAATAAAAATTATGAGCTTAAATAAATAATCAAATACAGGTATTCAACTAACGCGATGTGAGGGAACAGATGCGTGAGATGGGAGTCGATCTTCAAGAACAACGTGTCAAGAGAATTGGTGAAAGAATGAAGCCAATCTTTCAATACAGCATGGGAAGCCTCAACCATGTTAGTTGCAGTATTCCCAAAGTGTTGAAATGTATCTGTCCAGGCCCGACAGAATTTCTCCTTATGAATGAACCATGTCTCCTCCAACTAATCAACAACTGCAGGCTCAATCATAGAGTATTTAACCTTGAATTCCTGCAATAGGAGGTTAAACCTTTCAACTGTGGGAGCCATGATAATTTTCTTCCACCAATTAGTGTATATATCAGTAGCCGTGTCCAAATTCCTCCAACCAACATTTTTTTCCAACCAAATAGTAACATCACGCTCAATATGCCACCGACATAACAAGTGATGGCAAGATCGAAAGTGATCCTTAATAGGCTGCAACAAACCCAACTCCCTATCTGAGACAACAACACTTGGTGCCACATTACTAGGCAACAATTCCCTCAAGTTACTCATCACCCAATCATATGTTTATTTTGTCTCATTCTTAACAATGGCAAAAGCAATATTGAAGTTCTTATTGGTAGGAGTCATATCAATCATCTCAACGACGGGCATTTTGTACTTGTTGGTCTTGTATGTTGTATCAACCACGACAACCCAATACCACCTGTTGAACATCTGAATTGATATAGGATGAGCAATGAATGCATGTGTGATCACATTAGTTGCCTCATCCGTGATAATCTGAACATAATATTTCTTCTCATGAGCCAAATGCAAAAATTGCTGCCCAATATTCCTACCATCCATTCCATCTTTCTTCATCTCTTCTTTCAAATTGTAAACCTGCCTTATCTCTACATTGTCTTCGGGAAGCTGCTGATGAATAGCTTCCCAAACGCTTTTTGGTCTCACATTAAAAGAAAACATACGTTTAGCCTCAGCCTTTGACTCTTTCGAAAAATGGCTCAGCTGTCTGTGCCCATATGGATGCCTTATACCTACAAAATTTAATAATATTAATATAGGTAAATGCTAAATAGCAAAAAAAATAATATAACAAATTCAATAACGAAACGTATTCATACCAGGATGATTATGCGTGGACATTTTACAGGATCTTGTTTAGGCATTTAATTCAAAATTAAACGGCGGAATCCCTAAACACTAAGGATAGGGTCTTACCCTTGAAGCGAAATTGGTTACGTACGTCGCCTGGCTCCTCTGAGAAGCTGGCGTTTCGTCGTCTTCTTTTTAACACTTCCTTGAAGCGTCTTCTACTCTCAGGCACCGGAGTTCTTCGATGCTAGTAAATTCCTGTGAAAGAAGTTTTCCTTTTGGAAGATAGAGAGAATTTTTACGAAAGGAAAAACAGAAAACAATTTTCTAGTTTTTAAAATTCTGTCAAGAACTTTTCTCTCAACAGACTTATTTAATAAACTAAGTCTAATAACCAAAATCCCACAACCACCGGGTGGTTAATAAAATAAAATATTTAATATTATAAAATATTATATAATATTTTACTTTTACTGATTTGGGTTTTACATGACCCATGGATCAAACCATTTACCCATGAATCAGACTGATGGGTCAAGAATCTCAATTGCAACTAGGTCCCTTGATTTGTCAGTCTCTCTCAATTCTTCCTGAGTAATTAATTAACTATTAATTAATACCCCAAAACTTCTCAATAATATTTAATTAAACTATTTAATTTAATATTATTCTTCTAAGTATAACAATTATACCTAGTACCGTCAAGAATCTTCGAACTCACTTACGTGCAATCCTGTAGGTCCATTCCAAATTGACAATGGATAAATTAATCTCATAGATTAATCCATAAATCATCAGTGGCCTCTAGCAAGACATGATGACTACTCAATTTAGAATGGATGGTCGAATGGTGATTCAACACAACCTTTCTAAGCATACTATGCACGGTCCTCTACATCGATATCCCGTTTAGCATAAGGCATGGAACCATCATCCTTATTAAGCTAAATAATTTTACTTGATCTCTCAGTGACACTGATTCTATTCGAGCAAATGATAACAATTATCATTTCTCGGGCATGGCCATGCACTTCTCAGTTCAATATTAAGTGGCCCGGATATCATCTCTCACTTAAGAAAGATTTGTAGTCCCATCACTTCACCTATATATCTTAGCGTGACTCATAGTGTACCCAATCATACCCATACTTGGCAACCTGTTACAGTCCCGTTAGGCGTATGTCCAAGTACACCATAATTCACCTAAGACCATGCAGTGATTTCTGGTCTAAGGATCATCGTACGAGTATGCTCAAAAGAATCACTCATGATCTATTAGTCCATGGAGTGTTTCTTTTAGCGGATTGATTTCATGAAATTAGATATGCACAAGAATATAACTATCATGAAATTAACACATTTGATAAACAATCAATCAAGCGACAAATGTCTTATTTACATAAATACCCTTAAAGTTTATTTACATAAATAGCCCTCATTAGGGCACATACACCAACAATCTCCCACTTGCCCGATGAAGGGCTATGTCCTAAACTGTTTAAGACCAAACTCTATTACATGTCTATCAAACTTTGACTGTGGTAGAGCTTTTGTGAGAGAATCTGCTACATTTTCGTCTGACCTTATTTTGCACACTTTCACATCTCCTCGATCAATGATCTCTCGGATGAGGTGAAACCTTCTGAGTATGTGTTTGGTTTTCTGGTGTGACCGAGGCTCCTTAGCTTATGTGATGGCCCCGTTATTGTCACAGAAAAGTTCTATTAGATCTTGGATACTCGGTATCACTCCGATGTCTGACACGAACTTCCTCAACCAAACAGCTTCCTTTGCAGCATCTGATGCAACAATGTACTCAGATTCTGTTGTAGAGTCGGCTGTGGTATCTTGCTTCGAGCTTTTCCAACTTATCGCACCGCCATTCAGACTAAACACGTAGCCTGATTGTGACTTCATATCATCTTGATCTGTTTGGAAAGCAACATCAGCGTAACCTTGTACAATGAGCTATTCTTGCCCTCCATACACTAGAATTAATCTTTTAGTTCTTCGTAAGTACTTTAGGATTGCTTTAACTGCAGTCCAATGATCCATCCCAGGATCTTGTTGGTATCTGCTAGTCATGCTAAGTGCATGTGCAACATCCGGACGAGTACATAACATGGCATACATGATAGATCCTATTGCCAAAGCATATGGTACTCTACTCATTGTATCCCTCTCATCTCTTGTTGAAGGACCTTGGTTCTTCTTCAAGAGAAGGCCATGTCTAAATGGTACCTTACCATTTTTGGAGTTAGACACATTGAATCTTTTCAATATCTTGTCTATGTACCCTTCTTGACTTAGTCCTAAAAGCCTTTTAGATCTATCTCTATAGATTTTAATACCTAGTATCATTTCGGCTTCTCCTAAGTCTTTCATAGAAAATACACTCCCCAACCATTGTTTGATATCTTTCATCATAGGAATGTCATTTCCTATGAGTAGGATGTCGTCCACATATAGGACAAGGAAAACTATCTTGCTCCCACTAACCTTCTTGTAAACACAAGGCTCATCTTCATTCTTGATGAATCCGTAACCTTTTACTTCCTCATCAAAAGGAAGATTCCAACTTCGAGATGCTTGCTTTAGTCTATAGATGGATCTCTGAAGCTTACATACTTGATTAGGATGCTTGTGATCGATTTATCCCTCGGGTTGTTTCATATAAACATCCTCGAGTAGGTTTCCATTCAGGAAAGCCGTTTTAACATCCATCTGCCATACTTCATAGTCAAAATATGCTGCTATGGCAAGCATAGTCCGAATGGACTTGAGCATCACGACAGGGGAGAAGGTTTCATCATAGTCAATACCACGAGTTTGTCTGAAACCTTTAGCCACTAGTCGTACCTTGAAGATCCCGCCAGGTTTTAATTTGAAAATCCATTTGGAATTGACAACCTTTGCCTGAGCAGGAGGATCAATCAAAGTCTAAACTTTATTGTTCCTCATGGATTGCATTTCAGATTTCATAGCTTGTAGCCATTTATCCGAATCCGGACTTTCTAGAACCTGCTTGTAATTCGTGGGCTCATTAGAGTCCACCAAGATCAAATCTTGATCATCAGTCACAAGAAATCCGTATCTATCGGGTTCATGACGAGATCTACTAGACCTTCTAGGTTCTTGTGTTGTTGAGTCAGGCTGCTCATCTTCATGAGTTTCCATGTCAACTCCCATCTGAGTTTCTGTAGATCGTTATACATTCTCTTGTGGTTCTGGAACTTCTCCGAGTTCTATTCTACTCCCACTGTCTTTCTTGTACAGAAATTCTTTCTCTAAGAAAATAGCTCCTCGAGCAAAGAACACTTTGTTCTCAGTTGGGTTATAGAATTGATATCCTTTGGTTTTCTTAGGATATCCCACAAATAGGCATTTGTCAGTTTTAGGTTCAAGCTTATCACTTTGTAAACGTTTTACATGAGCTTGACAACCCCAAACTCGTAGATAGGACATATAGGGCTTCCGACCCATCCATATCTCATATGGAGTCTTATCTACTGCCTTAGATGGACTACGGTTTAATAAGTAGGCAGCAGAAAGGAGAGCATAACCCCAAAAGGATGTAGAGAGAGTCGCTTGGCCCATCATTGATCGAACCATATTTTAGATACACCATTCCATTGAGGTGTTCCCGGTGGAGTTAGCTGTGAAACAATTCCACACTGTTTTAGATAGCCATCGAACTCATCACTAAGGTATTCACCTCCCCGATCGGAGCGAATAGCCTTAATCCTTCAATCCAACTGATTCTCTACTTCGTTTTTAAACTCTTTGAACTTTTCAAAAGTTTCACTTTTATACCTCATTAAGTAGACATACCCATATCTACTATAGTCATCAGTAAAATTCACGAAGTATTCAAATCCACCTCTGGCTTGTGTGCTCATTGGTCTACATACATCCGTATGTATTAGATCCAATAGCCCACTTGTTCTTTCCCATTTCTTGTTGAAAGGACTCTTTGTCATTTGCCTTGCAAGCAGGGTTCACATGTATCATAAGATTCAAAATCAAATGATCCTAGCACTCCATCCTTGTGAAGTCTTTGAACTCGCTTTTCATTTGCATAGCCTAATCGACAATGCCAAATGTATGCTGGACTTAAATCATTTTTAGTTGATTTAGTTTTCTTTTCTATGTTATAGACTGGTTTTTCTTGGGTCAAATCCAAGACATACAGACCGTTACACATATTTGCAACTCCGTATAAAATATCATTTCGATATAAAGATAACGAATTATTCTCTATAATAAATCGAAATCCTTTATTATCCAACTCTAAACTGAAATAATATTTCTGCTCAAAGCAGGTACATAATAACAATTTTCAAGTTCGATATTTAAACCAGAAGGTAATGACAGAGTGTAATCTCCAACTTCAACAGCAGCAACTCTTGCCCCGTTGCCCACTCGGAGATCCACTTCACCTTTCTTTGTCATCCTTCTATTTCTAAGTCCCTGCACATTAGTACAAATGTGAGCCCCACAACCAGTATCTAATACCCATTAGGTGGACATAGAAAGATTAATTTCTATAACAAAGATACCTGAAGCTGAAGAATTGCTTTCGAGAAACTTCTTGCAGTCTCTCTTCCAATGACCCTTCTGTTTGCAGAAGAGACATATATCATCCTTTTTGGATCTTGTCTTAGCAGATGGAGGAGCTTGTGGTTGGGGAGCAGTCTTACTGCGAGCTTTCTTATTCTGCCTAACTTTGGCCTTGCCTTTAAACTTCCTCTTCCCTTTACCTTTCTCTACTACCAACACTGGTGTTGCCTTTCGAAGGGTCTGTTTAGTGTTTTTCAACATGCCATGGAGCTCAGGAATGCTCCTATCCATGTTGTGCATATTGTAGTTCACCACAAAATCATTGTATTCATCAGACAATGATGCCAAGATGATATCAATGGCCAATTCCCTAGGAAGAGGTGCATTCAGTCGCTCTAGGGTATCAACGTACCCTTTCATCTTGATCAAATATGTGCTTACTAACGAACCCTTCGCCATTTTGCACGAAATTAAAGCTTTTATCTTAACGAAACTTTCGTTACGGGCTTGTTCACGGAACATCTCCGTCAGTGACTCGTAAATCTAGAACGCTTCCGAATTCATGAACTGCTTTTGAAGCTCGCCCGTCATCGACGTGAGCATCAAGCAAGTCACATCATCGGAGTCTCTTTTCAGCTTCTCCCAGGCTCGTTGAACTGTTGCCGAAACATTTGTGGTGGTTCAGGTAAAGCGGTCTCCAAGACTTGTAGCTTCCTTTCTTGCTTGAGAACTATTCTCAAGTTTCTTTCCCAATCTAAGAAGTTTGGTCCAACCAATTTATCTTTATCCAATATACTTCTTAGAGTGAAGTTTGAGATAACATTTGTGCTAGATGATGCCATTTCTAAAATGAATAAATGCAAAATATTAGAATGAGTTTTAAAATTAATTTTCCACAATAGCCAAAATTGAAATCCCTAACAATTTTGTGTTGGTGCTAAATTGTGGGCCGAAAATCCACAAAGAGTCAACCCTAGTCTTGCTTTGGCAAGTATCGTAGGGATCAGGCTCTTTTGGTAGGCAACGTTCAAATTACATTCCATGTAATCTAACGCTTTCCAACTGCATACCATGCAACTTTTCGGTGATAGAATGAACATTCCAAATGTTTGACACCATCCTATCTTTGCAAAATTAATCCCTAGTCAACTTATCGGGTCAAACTAGGATTAATTTTCCCAAGTTAAACCATCCATCAAGGCATCACATCAATCGATACCCATACAGTTTTTCCATAACAAGTGGTAGTGATAAAGTTGAGCATCTAATACCCAAACAGTTTTTTCACTCATTAATGGTAGTGATAAAGTTGGGCACCTTTTATGTGACAACTCGCCTCACGAAGAAAACCTGAGGCCCTTGGGCTCTCCAAGTCCACAGACGTTCGACGCTCTGGCGGGCCCCTAAGTATGGAAGCAAAATCAACTCAGGTTTTTGGGATTTAAGTTTGATCGGCTTAACATGCATTTTCGTTTATCATTCATTTGCATAAATAAAAAAATGAATTAAAGCGATGAACTGGGCTCTAGTCTATTACAGGGCCTTTTAAAATCTTCATGTTTGGGCCTCCACTCCTGGGTTCCACCATGGACTCCTCTTGGAACCTCCTTTGGGTCTAACTATTACATGATGATTTTATAGGCACGCAGGTCCAAATTCAAAATCGGCTCGCAAGCCCCAACTTTTAAAATATTAAAATTAAAAGCCCAATTCATGCTTTGAAACACATAAAATGCATATGCTCATACAAGCCCGTTTTTAATTTAAGCCGATTAATTTTAAGGATTGTGTAACTATTACAGAATTAAAATTGATCGTGTCATGATCAATTTTAATCAATCCTTCTATTCATTTTACATTTATCCAAAATGATGCATGAACATGCTTGCATAATTATGATGCTTCACATAAAATTTAAACAAATTAAGCATCAAAATTAAATAAAATAAAACAAAAAACAATTCAAAATTTAAACAAATTAATTCATCTAATTAATTAATTATTTATTTATCTTTTCTAATTATTTTAATCTAATTAAAATAATTATTTAAAATTTATCTAATTATCTAATTAAGATAAAATTTCAGAATTAAAATTTAAATAATTTTAATTATCTTAATCTAATTAAGATAATGTTTCGAATTTAAATTTAAATAATTCTAATTATCATAATCTAATTAAGATAATTTATTTCAAAATTTTAAATTTAAACTTATAGGATAAAATTCTAAATTAATCCTATCTTTATCTAATAAGATTATTTAATTAAAATCTTATTAAATAAAATTCAGAAAATTTTTTAAAATTTTAATTTTTCTGAAACTTTTGGGGCAGTTCTCTAATTTATCAAAATTCTTGGGGTTAGGGTTTAATAAGACTAAAACTTCTGGGCCAATTTGCAATTTTAAAACAATTTTAAAACTGTTAGTTTTAAGGTTTAGGAGTGCGGCGGGGGCAAATTAGTCTTTTCAGCCCAATTAGGGTTTCAGCCTCCCGCCGCCCCTCCTCTTTCTTCTCCGGCACATCTCCATCGTTTTTCCGACCAGAATTTGGTTTTTCCGGCCTAGGGGATCTAGCAAAATCTACCAGAATCATCCGCAAGGCAAACCCAGGGCGTCCAACGCCCGATTTCCAAATCGAAAGAAAAACAACTTAGCCCAGCAATTTTGAAACCAAAAAGAAACCCAGTTTCCTTCTCATTTTTCCCGGTAACATACCGGTGACTTTGCCCAGTTTCTGACGAACTCAAAAGAAGAACCCAGAACCTTTCGAAAATTAAAACCGAAAACCACAGCAATCGGCGAAAAATATGGCAATCAAGAAAACAATTTGGTCACTTTCAAGACCAAAACTCAATTTTCGGCAATGAAAATAAACCCCAATTCAGCCCAACAAGAAAATTAGAAAACATTTCAATAGGAAAAACAAAATCATTTTGATGCCACAACAAAACAGACTTTGGTCGATCATTGTTCTTCCTGGCGAAATCAATTTGGACCCAGACACCCAAATCGGTTTTCCTCTTGCGAAATTTTGGTTTTCGGTGAAACTTTTGAAACCAAAACATACCAAAACAAAAATCCTTTTTCCGTTTTTAAATCCGGCCAAAATGGTCAAAATCGGTTTTTCAATCCAGCAAAACCATAAACAAACTTATGTTCCTTTTTTGAGAATGGTTTCCAAAACCAAAACAAAACCCTTGATAGCACCGGGAAAAGGGAAAAAAAAATAACACTTCAATTATTCTCGATTCTTGATTATTCCATTTTAATTAAAACCCAATTTTAATTAAAACTGAAATAAACCTCGCTCTGATACCACTGCAGGATCGTGTTTAGGCATTTAATTCAAAATTAAACGGCGGAATCCCTAAACACTAAGGATCGGGTCTTACCCTTGAAGCGTAATCGGTTGCGCACGTCGCCTGGCTCCTCTGAGAAGCTGGCGTTTTGTCGTCTTCCTTTTAACACTTCCTTGAAGTGTCTTCTACTCTCAGGCACCGGAGTTCTTCGATGCTAGTAAATTTCTGTGAAAGAAGTTTTGCTTTTGGAAGAGAGAGAGAGAATTTTTACGAGACGAAAAACAAAAAACAATTTTCTAGTTTTTAAAATTCTGTCTCGAACTTTTCTCTCAACAGACTTATTTAATAAACTAAGTCTGATAACCAAAATCTCACAACCACCGGGTGGCTAATAAAATAAAATATTTAATATTATAAAATATAATATAATATTTTACTTTTACTGATTTGGGTTTTACTTGACCCATGGATCAAACCATTTACCCATGGATCAGACTGATGGGTCAAGAATCTCAATTGCAACTAGGTCCCTTGATTTGTCAGTCTCTCTCAATTCTTCCTGAGTCATTAATTAACTATTAATTAATACCCCAAAACTTCTCAATAATATTTAATTAAACTATTTAATTTAATATTATTCTTCTAAGTATAACAATTATACCTAGTACCGTTAAGAATCTTCGAACTCACTTACGTGCAATCCTGTAGGTCCATTCCAAATTGACAATGGATAAATTAATCTCATAGATTAATCCATAAATCATCAGTGGCCTCTAGCAAGACATGATGACTACTCAATTTAGAATGGATGGTCGAATGGTGATTCAATGCAACCTTTCTAAGCATACTATGCACAGTCCTCTACATCGTTATCCCGTTTAGCATAAGGCATGAAACCATCATCCTTATTAAGCTAAACAATTTTACTTAATCTCTCATTGACACTGATTCTATTCGAGCAAATGATAACAATTATCATTTCTCGGGCATGGCCATGCACTTCTCAGTTCACTATCAAGTGGTACGGATATCATCTCTCACTTAAGAAAGATTTGTAGTCCCATCACTTCACCTATATATCTTAGCGTGACTTATAGTGTACCCAATCATACCCATACTTGGCAACATGTTACAGTTCCGTTAGGCGTATGTCAAAGTACACCATAATTCACCTAAGACCATGCAGTGATTTCTGGTCTAAGGATCCTCGTACGAGTATGCTCAAAAGAATCACTCATGATCTATTAGTCCATGGAGTGTTTGTTTTAGCGGATTGATTTCATGAAATTAACTCATTTGATAAACAATCAATCAAGCGAAAAATGTCTTATTTACATAAATACCCTCAAAGTTTATTTACATAAATAGCCCTCATTAGGGCACATACACCAACACATTTCCCCTGGCGTCACAAGCACACTGTAACGATTATGTACAATCTTTTTAACAGTCAACTTGAACGGGCATTTACATCCTCACCTTTTCGTATTCATCCGTATGGTGGGGAGAGGCTCTTTCAATGGATCTTTCCATCGACCACACCTTAAATAATACGTTGAGCCACTTTCGTTTTGCTTGGAGAGCACGAACTTCAGTCTATTAGCTATAGGAATGCAAAACAGAAATGCCTCGTCCACACTTGCGAAATCCCTATCAATCCTAAAATATTCACTAAGATCAGCTCCAATATCTTGTTCCTCACCCCCCTCATCATCATCATCATCCTCAGCCTCCTCATAATCATCATGTGTAGTCATATCCGGATCCTCGTCCTGTATATTCAAATTTGCAAATTCAGTATGTTAAAAACGCTATAAATTACAGATTAAGACTATCAAAAATGCATCAATTTCAAAATACAATATATTAAAAAACGCTATGCATTTCATATAACATAGTAAGAAAACGCTACAAATTTCACATGCACCATATAAAAAATGTTTTTCTTTTGCAAATTCAAGGACATTCCTTCTCCTATAAATAGAGAAAGAATTCAGCCTATTTGAGACATGATTTGAATAGAAGAAAATTGAGTTCTCTCTAGTTTGAATCATCCCTTTTTAGCATTTATCAAGAGTGAGGGTAGTTCTCTCTTGTGGTTGCCTGCTTAGACTCTTCATTTTGAAGGCTTCATTCCACCACCACCATAATCCATTCCTTGAGAATAAGCACTAACATTCATCCTTCATAAAACCTTCATCCAAATCCGACTTCCTTATACTCCTTCATACAAACAAACCTCCGCCGAATTTCTCTTAAGTTGGAAGGATCATAAGAAACATTTGAACGAGAGATGGAGGGAGATATGATTTCCCCCGATAATTTCGAACAATATGAGGAAGAGAACCCTGGAGAGCATGACCTTTGTTGACAACTCTGGAGTAGGGCACAAAGAGAAAAAAAAATGACTAATGAGGATATTTTTCATTCTAGATGAACGAAACCCTCCAATTTACCTAAGAATGGGCCATTGTTGTAAACTTGGATATGGGTTTAGCTGTATGGAATATTATCATTTCCAATGTTTAGTTTGTCGAGAGAATGATAATCAAAATGGAATAATATATAATTATAATATATAAATATTATTTAGGGGTTCATATATGCCGCCCCCTTTTTAATATAATTCGCCTCTTTTTTTTTTTAATATAATTCCAAAAAATCCCTTAATTTTAATATACTCCGCCTTTTAATACTTACCGCCCTAAAATTTTATATACCGCTCTTCACAATTACTAATATAACCTTATAATATAATAATAATTCATTAAAAATGTAATTACTAATTTGCCATTATGCTATAAAATACTAATAACATTTTTATTATAACTCATATTTAAATGTGTAGATTAAATTTAATTTGACAAACTTATTTTATCAATATATTTTTATGTACTATACTTTGGCGTTAGGCGTAGAGCCCGGATTGCTTTGATAAATTTGTAGTTCTGTTTGATTAATTCTGTAATATCCTGCGTGTCTTTGCTTCTTTAAAAATATACCACCTCCAATTTTGTAGGTAAAGAAATTACGTTAATAGATATTTTATATTTTTAATATAAATTTAACTATTAAGTAATAAATTATTCATATTTAATAATATATTTCATTCAATAAGATAAAAGAAATATTTAGGAATTTCTTCATGTGTCAATTTGAGGAGGAGAATGAGATTATTCATGGTTGAAAATGAAAATAAGACTAGTTTTATTCACATTGTAAACTATTATTTGCCAATATTATTAAAATGGGTAACCTTTCTAGGTCTGGTTTTGCATGAAAACAAAAGAGATATGTTTTGCGAGAAAATGTACGGTAAATGAAATATGAAAATAATATTATTTTTCAAATCATATAATTATTGATTTTTAAACACTTTGCGTAATAGTAAAAATTTTATAAAATTTAAAAGAAATAATAAATTCTCTTAGTGAATGTGCGAAATTTATAATATTCTTTAATTATAAAATAGTTATAATATTTTTTAAAAAAAAATCAACTTACATTTTAATTTTAAATATAAAGATTTATTAGTACCACAAACTGTTTACGATGAAAGAATATTAGTTTTTTAAAAAAATAATCTTTACAACTCTTCCCACCCACTGAAGCAAAGAAATAAACATATAGTTATAATAATTGATGATTGAGGAAAGTAGTTCACAAAGATAAAGGAGGGAAGGATTTTGGTGAATAGAAGAAAGAGGAGGGAAAGATTTTGGCGGATTAAAAAAAGGAGAGAAGAAGGAAACTAAAAAGCAGTTAGTATATAGTACACCTAGGAGTAAAACAAAATTTGGTACTCCTAGAAAAAAAAAAAAAAAAGAGGAGAAAATAGAAGCAGCATAAGTGTGTAATTAACGCGCCTAACCTCCCCTCTAATAAGCCGGCCTATGCGTCGAGTTTACATCAAATCAAATCCTGCGGATCCCATCAAAATTAAATTTCAAATTTTTGTTGGGCTTCAGGTTGTACGGACTTTACACGAAGGAGGAACAAAACTAATGGAAACAGCCGGGTTGGGAATTTATTTTCCATTCGAAGAAGCTGTAGCCCTTCTGAAACTCTCTGCTAGACCCACGACTTCCGGAAAAATAGCAAGCATTAATAGCACGTTCGATTGCGCAACCCAGCAACTTGAACGGCAAGAGACTACCAGCGGAAGGCGATTAGACTTAGATTTTGAGTGGGGGAAGAAAAAAAATTGATCAAACCGTAAAAAAATGGTTAGGGTTAAGCAAGTTACGAGCGAAGTAGAAGCCAAAAAAATTGAAAGCAGCATGAAAGGTATGTTTATAACAAATGTTGAACTAATATTTGCAGTTTAGAGTTACTCGATGTTGTTCATAATGGTCGTACTTTCTTTTTTGGTGTAAAAAACGCAACACAGTTGGGAGGACGGTAAATATTGTTGGTGTAAAGAGATCGAGCAAGGAAATCAGCGACGAGAAATCAGACAAACACGTTTCGGAGAGTAAGTTTTTTGCAGTTCATCGTTGTGTAAAGTACTATTTTCTCATGTAAAGTCCTTTTTTTTTTGTTTTCTCAGTAAATTCGGGTAAAATAAATGTCTGATCTGTTTATGTAAATTACTGGTTATTTATGTAAAGTGTCGAGTTGCTTGTGTATAGTACTGTAGTCTTATGTAAAGTCCCTTGTTTTGGTTGTAAAGTGGTTTTCGTAAGACTAGAATGCTCATAATTCGTGTTTAATCATAATTTGATATGCTTATGTAAACTACTGGTTGTTTATATAAAGTACTGATATGCATGTGTAAAGTACTATTGTCTTATGTAAAGTCCCCTTTTTTGGTTGTAGAGTGGTGTTCCTAAGACTAGAATGCTCATAATTCGTGTTTAATCATCGTCTGATATGCTTATGTAAACTACTGGTTGTTTATGTAAAGTGCTGATATACTTGTGTAAAGTACTGTTTGCTCATCTAAAGTCCATTTTTTGGTTATAGAGTTGTGTTCCTAATACTAGAATGCTCATAATTCGTGTTTAATCATCGTCTGATCTGTTTATGTAAACTACTGGTTGTTTATGTAAAGTGCTGATCTGCTTGTGTAAAGTACTGTTTTCCAATATAAAGTCCCTTTTTTGGTTGTAGAGTGGTCCTCCTAAGACTAGAATGCTCATAATTCATGTTTAATCATCGTCTGATATGCTTATGTAAACTACTGGTTGTTTATGTAAAGTGCTGATATACTTGTGTAAAGTACTGTTTTCTCATCTAAAGTCTCTTTTTTGGTTGTAAAGTGGTGTTCCTAAGACTAGAATGCTCATAATTCGTGTTTAATCATCGTCTAATATGTTTATGTAAACTACTGATTGTTTATGTAAAGTGCTGATTTTCTTGTTTAAAGTACTGTTTTCTCATATGAAGTCCCCTTTTTGGTTGTCAATTGTTGTTTCTTAGACTAGAATGCTTATAATTCGTGTAAAATCGTTGTCTGATATGCTTATGTAAACTACTGGTTGTTTATGTAAAGTGCTAAGTTGCTTGTGTAAAGTACTGTTTTCTCATCTAAAGTCCCTTTTTTTTGGTTGTAGAGTGGTGCTCATAAGACTAGAATGCTCATAATTCGTGTAAAATCATTGTCTGATCTGCTTATGTAAACTACTGGTTGTTTATATAAAGTGCTGATTTTCTTGTTTAAAGTACTGTTTTCTCATGTGAAGTCCCTTTTCTGGATGTAAATTGTTGTTTCTTAGACTAGAATGTTCATAATTCGTATAAAATCTTCGTCTGATCTGCTTATATAAACTACTGGTTGTTTATGTAAAGTGCTGAAATGCTTGTTTAAAGTACTATTTTCTCATGTGAAGTCCCTTTTTTGGGTTGTAGAGTGGCGTTCCTAAGATTAGAATGCTCATAATTCGTGTAAAATCATCATATGATCTGCTTATGTAAACTACTGGTTGTTCATGTAAAGTGATTTTGTCCTTGTTGATGCGGTTTCAGGCAAAAGAAAAAAGATCGTTAAGTGGATTCAGACGATGATTTTGATAAGAGAATGACTTTAGAAAAATGAAGAAGCTGAAACAAAAAAAAGGATAACACTGAGGGAAGAAAAAAAGAAAAATGATAATAAAAAAAAAGAGGAAGAGCTTGCTATTGAAATCTTTTCAGCAAAGGACCCAGAGACTCCATGAAGAAGCGGAATTGGTAGATCAGGAAGAATCTGCAGGATACCAAGGGGATAAAGAGACAAAAAATCTTCATTGCTCGCGGAGCTCAATGAAGCGCAGAGGGAGCAGCTGACAAATGTGGGGCTGGGCTGAGTGTTCCATATTAACTATGGGAGGTTTCCAAATTCGTTCAGCCATTACTTGATCTCAAACATCAATACTGATAGAAGCACTTTGGAGTTGGATGCAGGCACAATTCCAATTACAGAAGCTGATGTCGAGTCAGTAATGGGATTTCCTGGTGGGGAAGTAGATGTGGAGGAATACACCAGGAAAGATCAAACATCTCAGGTGTACATAGAAGACAAGAAAAAGTGGGATCTCAGGCACCCAGTTCCATAAAACAAGACGATAATATCAGCAACAAGCCTATCTGATTACATAAAGAGTAACAAGGACGCTGGCCTAGAATTCCTTCAGGATTTTTTGATATTCATGGTGTCAATGATCATTCACAGCAACGGGACCAATACCGTTCAATACCGATATCTGAAATCATTTAGGTCGGTAGAGAATATCATGAAATTGAATTGGAGAAAATACGTCCTTGCTCGCTTGATGGAGAGCATACAAGAATGGAGAAAGCATCCTAGAGGCCAATTCACAGGGCCTCTTACATTCGTTGTGGTATAATTTTCTTTCATATCATATTTGATATTTTACCTGAACAAGTTGTGTAAACTTTCAGTTTACATAACTGAACAATTTATGACATTACTTTTAGTTTACATAACTTGTTAAGTTTACATATCTTATTCAAATATGTAAACTTGAACTTTATATCATACATTTTAGTTTGTTCGTAACAGAAAACTGATGTTTTTTTACACTATCACAGTTGTTGTATGCCGATAGACTTGGGTATTCCGCGGTAAATACCAATAATCGCCTTGTCCCAACAATCTAAAATTGGCCCCAAAGCAAGCTGATGGAGCTTGCACAGCGAAACAAACTCTGGGGAACGGGCACAATAAGAGAACGCCCTGAAAAGGATGATGACTTTTATGAGGTTTGTATTTAAGTTGATGTCAAAATACATTACTTTTATAGCATTATGCAACATTACTTTACACATACTCTGAGCATTTTTCCACATCATGTTGGCAGGTTGATGGAAGTGAATCATCCCTCGATGGAGGGGATGACACAAATGAGGATGAAGCAACGGATGTAGAATCCGTAGAGGAAGAAGCTGCGGATGAAGCCTCCGCAGAGAAAAAAGATTCAGATAAAGAATCCGCAGAGCAAGGAGCTGCGGATGAAGAATCCGCCGATGAGGAAGCTGTAGAGTAATCCCCTCAGGAAGCTGAGGATGAAGCTGGGAAGACAAGTATACAGGAAGCTAGTTTACATGAATCTAGTTTACATAAAACTTTATGTAAAGTGCGACTTTACATCAAGGTTTGTGTAAAGTGTGATCTAACATTCACTTAATATTTTTGCCATTAGTACAGTTGTTGCAGGAACCAACACATATGGAAGTGATCATTGAAGAGGAGGGAGTTGAAATTCAAAAGGAAGTTGAGGATGAGGAAGATGAAGAAGCTGAGGAAGCTGAGGGATCTGAGGATGAGGATGAGGAAACTGAGGAAGCTAAGGGATCTGAGGATGAGGATGAGAAAGTTGAGGAAGCTGAGGGATCTAAGCCAGTAAAAGGGGATGAGGGTGCTGCAAATATTCCTCCAATTGTTTCAGATATGATCATATCACTTATGGAAGAGGGCAACCCTTCTGCGTTAGAAAAGCAAGATGGAGAGGTAAATATCATACTCAATGTAGTTTACAGTATTTTTTTGGCATCAAACACTTCATGTGAAACATGCAATGTGTGTGCAGGATGACGATGATCTCCTGTCAAATTTTTAAATACATTGAATTGGGTAAATATAGTAGATCGTTCATAGACTACTTGGCTAGAATAAGGGCTTCAAAGAGTCTGGATTTGGGTACATTACTAACAATCCTGGAAGATGTTCAAGGTGTGATAAATGACCTCCAAAAAGCAATGGACAATCAGGAGGAGAAAGCTAAAGAGAAAGCGGTAAGGATAATACTGGATAGGTTTATGTTAAGTACTATTCATTCTGATTTCTTTATGTAAAGTTGTGGTTGTTTATGTAAAGTGCTGACATGCTTGTGTAAAGTACTGTTTTCTCATGTAAAGTCCCTTTTTCGTGTAAAATCATTGTCTGATATGCTTATGTAAACTACTAATTGTTTATGTAAAGTGCTGTCATGCTTGTGTAAAGTACTGTTTTCTCATGTAAAGTCCCTTTTTTGTGTAAAATCATAGTCTGATATGCTTATGTAAACTACTGGTTGTTTATGTAAAGTGCTGTCATGCTTGTGTAAAATACTGTTTTCTCATGTAAAGTCCCGTTTTGGTTGTAAATTGGTGTTCCTAAGACTAGAATGCTCATAATTGGTGTTTAATAATCTTCTGATCTGCTTATGTAAACTACTGGTTGTTTATGTAAAGTAATGTTGATAGATATAAAGTACCAATTATATTTGTAAAATGCTCTTCCTATATAAAGTGCCTTTTGTGTAAAGTACTTTATTGCTGATATGTTGGTGTTCTTAATCATTTGCAAAATAATTCTATTAATGTTTTGCTTATGTTTGGTGGAAAACCAGGGTGCAAATCCCGTGGGGGTGGAACCTGCAAAAACTGAAAAAATACCGCCAGCAAACAAAATACTAGCAATGGATAATCAGGAGGAGGAAGCTGAAGATAAAGCGGTAAGCATAATACTAGATAGGTTTATGTTAAGTACTATTCATTCTGATTTCTTTATGTAAAGTGCTGACATGCTTGTGTAAAATACTGTTTTCTCATGTAAAGTCCCTTTTTTTGGTTGTAAATTGGTGTTCCAAAGACTAGAATACTCATAATTCGGGTAAAATCATCGTCTGCTCTGCTTATGTAAACTACTGGTTCTTTATGTAAAGTGCTGATTTGCTTGTGTAAAGTATTTTTTTCTCATGTAAGGTCCATTTTTTGGTTGTAAGTTGGTGTTCCTAGGACTAGAATGCTCATAATTCGTGTTTAATAATCTTCTGATCTGCTTATGTAAAGTACTGTTGTTTATGTAAAGTACTGTTGGTATATATAAAGTACCGATTATATTTGTAAAATGCTCTTCCTATGTAAAGTGCCCTTTGTGTAAAATACTGTTATTGCTGATATGTTGGTGTTCTTAATCATTTGTAAAATAATTCTATTAATGTTTTGCTTATGTTTGGAGGAAAACCAGGGTGCAAATCCCTTGAGGGCTGCAGAAACTGAAAAAACACCGACAACAAACAAAATACCAGCTGGAGAGGTAGTTTATGTAAAATCATGTAAATTTGTTATTTTAAATTGCACATGTTTGTGGAATAACTTTCAATGATTATATAATAACAACTTGCAGCCAACAGACACACCAGACACTCAGGTTTTAAATCAAATGTGCCCGCTGGCTGATGTTGTAGAGAAGAGCTTTAGACAGGCGGCCATTCCAATTGAGAAAAGGACGCCAATGACTCCAGCTTTTGATCTATGCGTTTCACAACTAACGCCAGTCTGTTTGGTTTATAAATTTCAGGAAACTGAGAAAGACAAAACGGCCGATACGAATGGAGCAAATGCCTTGGTACAAACATCCATTCAAGATGTTCAGTCCCACTTATTTAGGAGACTTGACTTCGTGACTCAACCATTGCTTGCGGACGAGCCTGACTTTGAGTAAGTATTCTTATCATCTCCCATTTGATGTAATTAAACATTGAATATCGATTTAACAATTTGAATCCAACATTTCAGCGTGATCATGGGTGATCCGGATAACACAGAGAAGGTAGCTGCATTCCGTCCCAACAGGGCACATCGAGCAGTTAAAAAACCAAGAAAATTGCTGTCTCCTTACATCACTAGCTGGACGAATGATACACTTACAAGCATCTCTGGAAAGGAGAGGATAGTCAATGACTACGCACTTTTGCATGCGGATGCAAGCAAGGTGAGGTCGAAGAAGTCAGTGTTCTTGACTTACATCTATTTTACATAAGTCAGTATTCATCAAACCTAGTTTACATTAAAGTTTACTTAAGTCATTTTACATAAAGGTTTATCAAAGCCAGTTTACATAAAAGTACTTTACATAAACTCAGTTTACATAAGCATATTTTATATAAAGTCATTTTACATAAGTCTATTTTACATAACACTTGTCAGCGAGCAATTGTTTGGTGGAGATGGCAATCTTACCATAGACCGGGAGCATATGTCCAGCATGGTTTGGGGTCAATGGTTGGATATGACCATCATTAATTGTTGGTCATATCACTTGAGCAGAACCAAAAATTTGCCACAAAGTGAGAAACCTTCGAAGTTTTTCTGCCCAGTCCAGTTTTCGGTGAGTTAATACTTACCCACTACTTTACATCACTTGGCCTGATACGGTTTGTTGATAACCTCTCTATTTAACATTTCAAATTATGTAGCTTATAGTGAAAGACGTGGGAATGGCACCAGGAAAGAACTGAACATGTATGCACAGATTTTCCGAACAGATGACAACAGAGTTATGGTTCCTCAAGAAAATCGAAAATACTTTTCAGCCGTCCATGGTAATGAGTACCATAATTCTCATAGTTTACATTACATTTAAAAAAAAAAAAAACTCATATTTATGTATATATATAATGCAGGTGTTCTTTCCAATCTACCTAGATGGCCATTATGTGTTGGTGTGCATCAACAGCAATGAAAAACAGGTGGTACTATTTGACAACGCACGCGGAGAAGCAGTATCCTACGGTGGTCTTCCAAAGAAACTAGTAAGTACAATATAACATAATAATGTAGAATTTACAACATTGTAGACTTCATTTTACACCAAATCTTATGTAAAATGCTGCAGGTGTACTACTTCCAAGACTGGACATCAGATACACCTTGGGCTAAACGCTATAACAATTGCTACCATTGGAAGTGGACCTAAGCTAACCTTGCATGGAAAAACCCTGACGGATTCTATTGTGGCCTCTACGTTATGTGGCATATGGAGCTTTATCATGGACAAGAAGTTTTCAACTATGACCATGAATTGATTGCTGCGAAGGACAATCCTGAGATCCTGAAAACGTTAAGGGTGAAGTACCTGTTTAACTTGCTAATGTCACCACACAATAGCCTTCTGGTTCCGCTCAAGAGAAAGATATCTGAATTTTACTATAAAAACTAATATTCGAATGATAACTAATTATATTCATGTAGAACGAATTTATATTTGTTGTTGCTGTTTTATACATTGACTGTCATTTTACATAAACTGTCATTTTACAAAATGAGATTTGAACTGTGTGCTTATGTAAAAGAGATAAGAACTTTAAGTTTACATAATGAGATCAAAACTGTCAGTTTACATAAGTAGATTATAACTGTAAGTTTACATAACGAGATCATAACTCTTAGATTACATAAAGTGATTAGAACTTTAAGTTTACATAGCGAGATCAGAACTGTCAGTTTACATAAGGAGATTATAACTGAAAGTTTCCATAACGAGATCAGAACCATCAGATTACATAAAGAGATCAAAACTTTAAGTTTACATAATGAGATCAGAACTGTCAGTTTACATATGGAGATTATAACTGAAAGTTTCCATAACGAGATCAGAACCCTCAGTTTACATAACGAGATCAGAACTCTCAGATTACATAAAGAGATCAGAACTTTAAGTTTACATAACGAGATCAGAACTGTCAGTTTATATAAGGAGATTATAACTGTTTACATAACGAGATCAGAACCCTCAGTTTACATAACGAGATCAGAACTCTTAGATTACATAAAGAGATAAGAACTTTAAGTTTACATAAAGAGATCAGAACTGTCAGTTTACATAAAGAGATTATAACTGTAAGTTTACATAACGATATCAGAACTCTCAGATTACATAAAAAGATCGGAACTTTAAGTTTATATAACGAGATCAGAACTGTTAGTTTACATAAGGAGATTATAACTGTAAGTTTACATAACGAGATCAGAACCCTTAGTTTACATAACGAGAGCAGAACTCTTAGATTACATAAAGAGATTAGAACTTTAAGTTTACATAAAGAGATGAGAACTGTCAGTTTACATAAGGAGACTATAACTGTAAGTTTACATAACGAGATCAGAACTCTCAGATTCCATAAAGAGATCAGAACTTTAAGTTTACATAACGAGATCATAACTGCCAGTTTACATAAGGAACACCAGCACCACGTCTCGAAACACCAGTACCACGTCAAAAACAACTAGCACCACGTCCAGGAAGTTCTGGTAAACCAACCAACATCATTATAAACCAGGAAGACACTACTTTATACCAACAATCATGATTTTACATAAACAAAATAGTACTTTACACAAGCAAATCATGAAACATTAGTACCTTATACCAAGAAAAGCAATGGTTTCCATACACGGACCGTGCTATACAAAAAACATTTTACATCTAAGTTACAATATATTGTATCAGAAAATATCGTTAACAAAAAGATTTCCTTTGATGTTTCAATTTGGCTTTGTGCACCTTTTTCTCAACTCTACTTTTAAAACGAACATTCCGCACACCTTTTCCCCTCCTAGAAGTGGGGTCTCTAATCTTCTTCGATGAAGGAAATTCAAAATTCTCATCCAAAATATCAGCTTGGGCAGTAAGTGCATCTTTGGCTTTCACATAGTACTCATCCAAAATACTGTGACCAATCTCACTGGTATGCGATAATCTAATTAAATCAAAATACCTTCTACTAGCATCTGTCATCCACAAAGATGGTGAAAAACTTGATGGCGAACACATCGACACTTCTGAAACATTAAACTTTCCATAACGAGAAATTGAAGCAGCTTTTGTCCACCTATCGAGGATATACATTTGTGGAATTTTCTACAAAAAGGGAAAAAAAAAAAAAGGAAAACCAAATATGTTATGTTGTTTTATATCAGTTTTAACTAGTTTACATAATTGACATCAGCATATGAAGAATACCGTAAAATTATTTTGAAAAAGGACACGGAGGCAATGAGAACATAGAATCCCAACTTCAGAAAACTTCTTGCATGAACTCTTTACAGAATAATCATTGTCATCGTAAATGACAACGTGCCAGAATATGGGATCACCCTCATCTTCTTTTGGAATCCAAACTTCAAACACATATACACCATTTGATTGGGGCTTCTGTTCCATCTTTAATTCCAGCATATTCAGATATTGCTTCTCAAAATATGTGTACATCTCAAGTGTGTACACTTCACGGGCATGCCTCAACGTTAGACATTTTATAACAGGTACCTCAACCTTTCTATAGAAGCACCTATGGTTTTCGCAAGCAGCTTGGTATCGCCAATCTAGAACATCCACAAATTGATGGTAAAAATCACATAATGTTGAAGTCTTAGACAATCTTCAAGAAATAGAGTTATTTGTACTCTCACTCCTCTAAAAAGATAATGTTCCCCTAGAAAAATAATCCTTGCTGAACGCAGGACACCACTTCTCCCTTGATTCGTAAATTTTTTTTCAACCACTCATTGTCTTCACATCCATTGTTTTGTTCCATCCTGAAAACACATCAAAATGTTGTAAGATTATGTAAACTTATGTAAACTGTCAGTTTATGTAAACTGACGGTTTATGTAAACTCACAATTTATGTAAAGTCAAAGTTGACATAAATATTTGTGTAAACTGTCAGTTTACAACAGTCATTGATGTAAAGATGAGCAAGTCCAATCACTTATATCTTCTAGTGGTAATTAAATTCGTCAACTGTGTTCACTTTGGTGAGCAATCAATAAAACAACTCACGAAAACCTGCCTGCTGTCTGAGAAAACCAATTTTGCTTTCGGAGTTTTTTAAGATATGCCAAATGCAAAGACGATGCCGTGAATCAAGAAATATCTCTTAAATCGCCCTTCCCATGGATGCTGATTGATCACTCATTACAGGTATCGGATACTTATTGTCCATCGACCTCAAGAATGTAGAAAATAACCAAACAAATGATTCAACTCTCTCGTCCCTCATAAAACCAATTCCAAACATCACATTCTTCCTGTGGTTGTCCAATCCGATAAATGGACCACATATCAAATCATATTTATTAGTACAATACGTGGTGTCATGGATTAAAAAATCACCAAACAGCTTGTAATCACTCTTCATTTGACCATCTCTCCAAAAAATATTTTTCAGACAAGACTCATCGTCCAATTCAAAATCAAAGAAAAAACATTCTTCGATAGCAGCCCTGTATTTCAATATCTCATTCAAAGCATTGGAATCACTGCCATCAATGTATTTTATTTTTTCATTTCCAGCTCCTTGTATACATCCCTTTGTGTAAAACCAACATTTGATCGACCTCCAGCCTACATAACATCATAATTCTTTACCGTATTTAACTTGGCAGTTTACATAAACAAAAGGGTACTTTACACAAGTTATATCAGTACTGATCTATTATGTTTATGTAAACTTGTAGTTTACATAAATGTGTAGGCTGGTAGTTTACATGTACGTTATGTAAACTGTAAGTTTATGTAAACTTGTAGTTTACATAAGTGTGTAAACTGGTAGTTTACATGAACGCTTATGTAACACGCTTATGTAAACTGGTAATTTACATAAACGGTTATGTAAACTTACATAAACGTTTATCTAAACTTGTAGTTTACATAAACATTATGTAAACTACCAGTTTACACAAACATAACAGTACGATCATTGTATGCAAATAACAAGCATTTTACACGAACAAAACTAACTTCTTTATAAAGGAGCTTGTAACTATCATGAACAGATATCCCCGCAGATTTCGTTACATGGAAAAAATAATAGATGATCTCGACATCTTCCTGTGAGAACGTAACAAATGTCTTTCATTCTCCGGACACATGACGTGATTATGCTTTCGGAAATGCTTTGTGACGACCCATAAACCATCTTCCGACCTCATTTTAATTTCAATACAAGCTAAACAATCAGAACGACTATCAAGCTTGGTGAATATTTGGTCTATCTTACAATTTTCCTTCTTCTTACCATTTTTACAGCAAAGAATACTGCTCCAATACCTGGTTCCGTCACTTCTCTTTCTATCTTTCTCTAAACGAACACCAAAACCAAGATTCCAAGCATATGAATTATAAAGTTCATATGCTTGCTCATCACTCTCGCATGTTCTATCAACAAGAGAAGGTATTGTTTCATCATCCCCTTGTTGCGAATCTGAAATGAATAAAGAAATATCGAAGTTTACATCAAATACATATTCATTAAAGACGAAAAAAATATATGATAAACAATAACCTACCACAACATATTACTTGCACGGTAGAACGATATCCCGCACTTTTGCAAACACCTAAACCACCTTCAATTAAATTAGTTATTTCTCCCATACAAATTATTAGAAACTATAAGCACAAAGTCGACTTTACACAAACAAAATGCGAGTATACACAAACACAATGTGAGTTTACATAACACACATTCGAGTTCACATAAGTACACAGTCAAGTTTACATAAACTATCGTGCCCTTAAACACACATCCGAGTTTACATAAGCAAAAAAGGTGAGTTTACATAAACTATCGCGCCCTTAAGACTGCCTGAAATGGATACCACAATGATCGGAATTTCAAAATTTGTAACACGCTCAAGATGAACATGATGATATATACCGAATTTGAATTTTGAAAATCACCGCCCGTCATCATTATTTGTCCGCTGGGCAACAAAATGGAGCAAAAAAATCAACCTTTCAAGGACACTCCCGTCTTGTCGAATGACGGTGAAGACGACTCCCGGCTTGTTGAACGCGTGTGAACCATTCTTTCCCTTCAGGAGCATTAAATGCACATTAAATACTCATTTAATGCGCCTGAAGAAGAAAGCAACTAAAGAAACCTGGTTAAATTCTGATTTTGGGGTCATTAACCCAGTTTTTTAGCAAAAACCGGGTGGGTGTATATATGCTCCTTTACTCCTAGGAGTATTATATAATTTGCCACTAAAAAGCGCCAGAAACAAACTATCAATTGAAAAAAAAAAAAAAGGAATAGGAAGCAGGCGAAAGAGAAGAGAGAAGAAAAAGGGAGAAAAGAAAAAAAAGGAAAAATGGGAGAGTGGTCTAGAAACTGAAAGAAGGAGAAAAAGAAAATGAGGGAAGAATGAGTAAAAAGCTATCACCTCGGCCTCTTTTGTTTCTCTCTCCCTGAATCTCCTCTCTTTTTCACCATCTTCATCTCCTTCAATCTATTCTTCACCAGAGTAGCAAGCAGCAACCACATATATGTTGATCCACAGTCAGGGCGTCCAAAGTTAGAAGAATTATTGGAAGACTATGGTCAGAAAGCGAATGCAGTGGCGGAACCAGAAAAAATGAGATGAGGGTAGTAGTTTTGTAACATCTCGATTAAACAATTAAATTTTTTTCAGAATTTTATAAAAAATAGACTCTTAATTATGAACAAAATCCTAGGAAAAATTAATTGACTTTTAAACTAAAATTCATAAGATAAAAGGGAGAAACTATGAAATTGGGGATTTTAGGAAATTTGATTTGAGAATTACTTAAGTTAAGAACTAGATACTTCGGGGCTAAAACAATTTAATAAGAGTAAATCAATTAATTCATCCGAATTTAATTGAAATGTATACAAAACCAACTAGGGGCAAGAAGGGATAAGAACCTTATTGAAGGACTCATTGTGTAAATATCTAAAACATATAAACATTCCCTTTCGGCCAACCTATTCCTTCTCTTTCTCTCTCTCTCGTGGTCTATTGTAACATCCCTGGGAAGCAGATGAATTCTTGTAGGGAAATTATAGGACTTAAATCCGTAAAAGAATAAAATAAGCTAAAATATAAATAAATATGCGCTAAATAATTAGTTAAATAGAAGATTAATAATTAAATTGATAAATAGTGCCTTAGAATGATAAATTAGGCTTAATTGAAGGAATTAGAGGCTTTAGGGTGAAATTTAAAAGAACCTAAGAAAACTAATGACTAAAATGTAATTTCTTAAAGATTAGACCTAATTCCCTATTTTCCCCAAAAACCTAGCCGACCCCTTTTTTCTTTCTTTCCTTTTTCTTTTTATTTTTCCCTCTTCTCCTTCCCTCTCTCTCCCCGACACCACCCACCCGCTGGACCACCCATGGCCACCCTTTTCCCCGGTCGTTCAAGCCACCTCTCGATCGTGCGACATCACAGAAATTACCCCCTCTTCCCATGGAGCAATACCCTTCCTTTATTTCTCTCTTTCCCCTCGTGTTTCTCTCTCCTCGAAGTTGACCTCCCGCCATTGCTCATCGCGCGATGGGAGATGGCGGCGACGGGTAGTCAACTTCAGGGAAAGAGAAACACGAGAGGAAAGAGAGAAATGGAGGAAGGGTTTTACTCCATGGGAAGAAGGGGTAATTTCTATGGTGTCGCACGATACGGAGGTGGCCTGAACGGCCCGGGAAGGGGGTGGCTGTGGGTAGTCTAACGAGTGGGTGGTGCCAGGGAGAGAGAAGGAAGGAGAATCTTTAGCTCTGGAATTGAATCATTTTCTTGTATCTGAGAAAAACTTCCAGATTCATAGGAAAGAAGTTGAATCAGAATGAATCCTTTAATTTAACCCCGAAAGTTGTCCTGTAGATAGGTTTCTCACCCGTTGCAGAAAGTCTTTTAAGAAAAAGGAACAGGTTACTCCCACGAATGCAGATGGGAAAGAAAGAAGAAAGGGGTCGGCTGGGTTTTTGGGGAAAGTAGGGAATTAGGTCTAGACTTTAGGAAATTACATTTTAGTCCTTAGTTTTCTTAGGTTCTTTTAAATTTCACCCTAAAGCCTCTAATTCCTTCAATTAATCCTAATTTATCATTCTAAGGCACTATTTATCAATTTAATTATTAATCTTCTATTTTACTAATTATTTAGCTCATATTTATTTATATTTTAGCTTATTTTATTCATTTACGGATTTAAGTCCTATAATATCCCTGCAAGAATTCATATGCTTCCCAGGGATGTTACAATCGGCCACGAGAGAGGAGGAGAAAAGGAATAGGGTTGGATGAAAGGGAATGTTTATATGTTTTAGATATTTACACAATGAGTCCCTCAATAAGGTTCTTATCCCCTCTTGCCCCTAGTTGGTTTTGTATACATTTCAATTAAGTTCGGATGAATTAATTGATTTACCATTATTAAATTATTTTAACCCCAAATTATCTAGTTCTTAAGTAATTCCCAAATCAAAATTCCTAAAATCTCTAATTTCATAGTTTCTCCCTTTTATCTTATGAATTTTAGTTTAAAAGTCAATTATTTTTTCCTAGGACCTCGTTCATAATTAAGAGCTCTATTTTTCATAAAATTCCGAAAAAAATTCAACCGTTTAACCGAGATGTTACAAAACTAGCACCCTCATTTTATTTTTCCTCCGCCACTGCCCACGGTTTACAAAATTCCAAAACTGAAGAGTTCATAGGAATCAGAGCCGACTTGGAAGGGGAAGCAAAGTATGCAGCCGATTGGGGCCCCATTTTTGTAGGGCCCACAATTAGATAGCTTTAATTTTTTTTTTTTTTTGTCTTCCACTTCAATCTCTTTTTTTTCATCTTCCCTTTTTCATCTCTATATTCTCCTTTTCATCTCCCTTTTCATTTTCTCTGTTTTCTATTTTTTTTTTTTTTTGTATTGAGCTTATTAATAAATTTTTATTTAACAACAAAAATATTAATAACATATTTGTCTATTTATAAGGGCCATATTTTTTATTTTGTTTCGGGTCTCAAAAATATTCAAGACGGCCATGATAGGCATTATCATCTTCAGGGAGAAGGAGAGAAATCTAGCTGGTTTGGAATGGAGAACAAATCAGCCGAAGCTTTGAAACATGTCTGGAAGGACCCATATCGCTTCAAATTCATCTTCACCCTTCCTTGTCCGCCCCCTGATCTGGTATGAACTCCAATCTACTTTTATATTTCCTCCCTTTTTTTAGTTGCTTTTCCTTTTTTGGTGAGTTATGAGTAACGTCCATCTCATTTGTTCTTAATGTGTTGGTCAAACTCCGTTCTTTTTAGAGTTTTGTAATCTCATAATCGATGATTTGCGGCAGTGCCATAGTTAAATTACTCTAGTGTATAGGGGTAATAAATCTGGGTGTTTATGTTCGAGCTGATTTTTAGTATTCGTTCGCTATTTCTAGCTTGCATTTATGGTTTTAGGGGGTAATAAATCTGGGTGTTTTTATTCGAGCTGATTTTAGTATTTTTCGCTATTTCTAGCTTGCATTTATGGTTTTACTCTCCTGATGAAGTTACGGTTTCAGTTTATGTGTTTCAGATTTTAGCTCTTTTAATTGGATATCTACCTCTGTTAGTGTCACAAATTAAACCTTACTCCGGCAGTGTGCTTCCTCCTGGTCTTGACACTGTGTGGTTTGATTTCAATGGTCTACCTCTCAAATGGTATGTTGATTTTTCTATCAACATATATTACTGATTTGCAGCTCTTCTATTGTATAGGTGAACTGGGTTGGGTTGCATTCTTATGAACCACTACTCGTAAATATCTGTACCATAACAGCTTGTTCAGTCACTAAGAGTAGGATTAGTATCCAGCAAGTGTTTCTTGCTATGCTCATATTGTTTATTCACAACTTTAGTTTGGAATTCTTTCTGTTATTGACACTGTAAGGTCAGTAATGTTGCAAGTTTGTTGTGTTAGATTAGTGGATAGTTCTCAAGGTTGGAGAATATATATATTTTTTCCAAACTTATTGGGGAGGAAAAGTGGCTGAAACATCTACTACTAGATGTGGAGCTTTATACTCGTCCAATGCCACCTATTACTGCCATGCCCCAAAAGCACCTGATTTCTTAAACCGGTAACAAAGCGTAATTAAGCTACTTTAAGAGCAAACCTTCAAAATTTAACTTAATATCAACTGAATTTTATTCAGTTAACAACACTCAACTTACGCTATTACAGTTTCATTGTTTTACAAACTTAACAATTATACCAACCTCCCAAAGCTTCTCCTAGGCTTGTCTCCCGTAAACTCTTACATGGATCACATTCAAAATGAAACAAAATAACTATGCAAAATGCATACATAGTGATGATCACCTCCTGGACCCAACAGAATCATTAAACGCAAACATATAACAAATTAACCAACACATAATCATGCTTAAAAATTGTAAACCAACTAACATGCCGACGACGAAAACCAGCTAGTTAATAATGTTCACCTGAAAACCAACCAACCTGGATCCTAGAGAGGTCCTGATTATCGTAACCAGAATCCTCCATAGGATGATCTGTACCAACAAACTGGAACGGCCATCCCACCTGCTATCAACCGAGCCACCAAATCATCCAATCCACCAAGGTACCACCGGCCATACCTGTCCTACATACTAAGCCTTAGTCCGGCCCCTACCTAGTAAGACAACACAAAAAGGGCGGGGCCCCTAAAAGATGCAAACACATACACGACTCAAATGAAAATCAACCAACAAATAACTCAGATAGACCTACGATCATGCACACGGCTCTCCAGAAAATTGACAACATAACGACAGTAAATGCAACAATCCATACAATACGAACAACATAGCATCAAACCAGCAACAACCACAATAACCACTCAGCATATTACGCCGTATATATATAAACCTATGCACCGGCAATGCCCTAATCTTCTAAAATGGAAAACGAAGGCATCAATCACATGCAATAAAGAAACTTCAAATGCAATCCAGGTTCTTCCTAGGTTACACCTATATGTCCATAGAACATACTGATGTATTCCTAGTCAGAACATCAAACACAAGTAAGGGGAAGACACTCACCTTGATTTACTGCTTAGCTTTTATAACTCTAACACTGAAAAATGAACTCCGTCAATCTCCAATTCGTGTAGAAAATCTATCCTAAATCAAAGATAGAGATTCTCTTAACATAACATAACATAAGTTTGTAAAGAGTGCACCTGGCCTAAATTTCTACATGATCCTATTCTAATCTAGAGTATGCCTCTAATCAAGCCAAAGATTAAAGGGAAAAAGATTCGGTTCGAGGTAGCTAGTCCCAAGCCAATTCCCAATCCTTTTAATCAATAGTTAATTAAAGTCACATGCATTTCTATTCCTTTATTAGATTAATTCTATTAACTCTCTTATAAGATATCTAACATTACTTTTAAATCACTCCATATTAAACTTTGGTAACTTAAGTGAGTTCTACTTTCCATGATAAACATAATCCCATCACCTAAGTTTTCTAAACCCAACTCCTAAATATTTTATGTTCCTATTCGTACCGCCTAAACCAATTTAAGCTTATCAACTTAGGTATTAACTATCTTGTGGAAAGAGTGGAAAAATGATTAGCGACTAATCTAGAGTTATTAGGAGCCAACTTCTCAACTCACACAAAATGCTAATTTTAATGAAATCAATCTTACTACTAACCAAGTCATACTTTCTTTAATTGATTTTTGAATATTTAAGAACTTATTTATACTATTGAATCCTAAAATGCATAACCATAAATATGAAAATAATGGCGCTTAAAGATAGATTTTAAGGATTTACCGCCAAACCTGTTGGAGCCAAGCAGGAATCAACTAAAGAAAGCTCTGGCCGGTGATTGGAGAAAGGGAGAACCAGCGAGACAGTGGTACAGCGGCGGCGGCGGCGGCGGCGGCGGCGATCCTAGGGTGGCATTCCGACCATGAAAATGGGAAATATCTTGAAGGCTTTTGCTTTAGAGAGGGTGGGGAGTATTTTTGGTGTGAGAATCGACCACATGCATGCCCGGAAATAGCCAAATCGGCAGTCGGGTGGCGGGGAAAAGGTTTGGGGAGAGAGAATTCGTGAGAAAAGAGAGCAATGGAGGGTAGATTTTGTTTTATTGCAAGATGGAGGTTCTTTTCATGGTGCTGTGTGACCCAAACGATGCCGGAGGAGGCTGAAACGGTCGGCGGTCATGGCTGGTGAAGGGAGGTCCGGCGAGGTGAGCAAAAAGAAGAAAAGGAAGAAAGGAGAAAGAAAAAAGGAAGAGGAAAAAAAAAAAAAGAAAAAGAAAGGTGGGCCTGCTGTCTGTCTTTTTTTTTTTTTTTTTTATAAGGAAAATAGGAAACTAGGTCTTTTTGCACACCTAGTCCTCATGGTTTAGTCCATATCCTATTTGTCACCTTAATTAATTCCTACTCCTTCAATTAAGCCTAACTTGTTAGTCTTGACTATTATTCACCAATTACTTATTAATCTTCCCTCTAAATAATTATTTGTCTTATATGAGTTTATAATTTAGCTTATTTTCTTCATTTAAGGATTTGAATCTTATAATTCCCACGAGAAAATTCACTTTTTTCGCAGGGATATTACAATATCCATTTTGATTATGGATATACTATGTTCAGAATGAAAAGCAACATATATAATTAAAAATGTAAACATTGTAGTTTGCGAGATATGCATTTGGTAGAGAAATGCTAAACAATGATATTGCTACTATTGTGTATGTTTGAACACATAAAACTTTTAGCAGATCCATTGAAGAAGCCTTGTCCAAAGCATTTGTGTGCTTGACAACAATAGGAATAGGTTTAATGAAGGAAATAGATCAGTTCCAGGCTAAACCGAAAATCTCACTTTCGTGCTATGCATTCCAGAATCGGAGACGTTCGATCAATCCTAGATTCTCAATCATTTTCCCAGAACGGATCTAGGCTTATATGAATTCGGTTTATTAAAAAGAAATACTAAAAATTAAATATTTAATTAAAAGCGAAAGTTTTAAAGATTATACCTTTGAAGCGTGTCCCTAGCAATAAAGAAAACCCAAAGCTGGAAAACAGTGAATACCACTTCGAGTCCCGAGAATGACTCCTACAACTCTGAAATCGTGTGGGTGATTGGCTACGGAGTGACTAATAGCACTAACGAAGAAAATCAAAAAAACCCGCTTCAAAAAAACTCGAAAAACCCCGACAGATTCTTGCCCTGAGGCAATCTGCGCCAAAACCAGAGATTCGCCGAACATCGCCAGAAAAATGAACGATCGCTGGAAATAAGATCACTGTCCAGCCAGAGATCTAGATGCAAGCTCAAAGCTTTCGCCAAACTTGCGGATCAGTGCACCGGAGGAACCCCAAACCCAGCGACGCCGATCGCCAGAAATCGCAAGTCGCTGCTGCGAGGAGAAATTAAATCAGCGGTAGGCGGCTAACTCATGGCGGAAATCCAAGCTCTAAAACGGGCTGAATTTTTGAAGTTTAAAGTTCTCCAAACCGACTTCGAAAGAAAACTTCAACGAGGAAGATGAAGTTCTCTCTTTAGGCTTGACTTTCTCACTCTAGGCAACTTGGCCTCCAAGGTTTCTTAATATATTTAAGTGAAAGATTATCTGCCCGGGTCCGGTAAAAAATTCACTTTCGTGCTATGCATTCCAGAATCAGAATCTTTGACCAGGCCTAGACTCTAGCACAATCGCTATTCCAGCCTTTGCTTGAAATAACATTGCGTAGGATCTTGGTATGTACTCATTCGATTTATCACGCAACAAAATATTTCTAATTAAAGTGGAAACATAAAAACTACCTCTTGAAGCGTAAACTCAGGTGATCGCTTGTATGACTCAAGACTAGGCTCGAACGTTGTGTGGGCAATGATTCAATGAACCAACGATTAGCAACTACCATAATCCAAAAACCCAGTTGCCGAAAAATTCTCCCGGAGACCTTGCTGCATGCGCGTGTCATCCACGCGCTCACCGAGATCCACGCGCCGCCGCTTCAAAAAACCACGCGCCGCCGAGAACCTTTGGAGAAGAATTCGGCCACCGGTTTCCAATAAGAACAGCCGCCTGGAGCTCTTGTAAAATCCGACTTTGAGAGACGAAAATTAATTTCTCTTTCTAGGATTTTATCTCTCTAGTTTTCTTGTTTTGAAAACTTATGAATTGTGTATTATTGAATTGCTAATCCCTTGTCTATATATAGAGCTACAAGAGAGACACCAAGTTGGTTTTGGATTTGTCTTCCTAATGGGTTTAGTGATTAATTAGTTTTCAAATCGAATTAGGTAACTAATCTAATAGGATAATCCAAATCCAATTAGATTTCCTAATCTCTAGGATTTCATAATTCTAATTGAAACTTAAGACTTAATTAATTAATTAATTCTACTTTGTTAAATACTTAATTAACCCTTAAGAATAATTAATTAAATAATTAATTCTACTTATTCAATTAACCCATTACAAAATTAATCGTACCACTAACGGATTAATTTTGGCACTACCATCCTACACCAGAATTACTTCTGAAATAACTCAATTAATTTATTCTTAATCTCCCCACATCAAAGATTTAGTGCTCGTTAATTTATTAATTTACTGATAAATTAATTACTTAACTTCTTTAATTCCGAGACTACTACCACTTGACCTTTTTACTATACTGGACATAAGTCCACCATCTGGGTTTAGTATAATAAACATAACGAGCTCATCTCTGGAGCACCATCTTCCCGGATGCACCGGTACATGGTTTCCTTTCGACAACCAGCAGCACACCAAGAAACTAAACATACGCATCCAACCACTGAAACTATTGGTCACAATTGACCTCACCCATTAGCAGATCAAAGTACACAATGTCTAATCCTCATGCCCGCTCAAGTCTAGGGATTAAGAGATAGAATACTAAGAACGAATTATCTATTAAATCAGTACAAGATAAATCATTCTAAATGGTCAAGTTCAATACGCCTCGGGCATATGTTGGAGTTGAATACATAAGCTATGCTTGTATTGTACATTTTCCCAGTGAATATATCGATTTATATTTTGGTTATATTTTGTTGTGCATTATTTGTCCATTTATATTATGTAGTTAGATGATGAGGTGTCTTGTGTGACACAGTAGATCTCATCATTGGTTTAAAGACATAGTATATAAATGAGGTTCGTAACTGAGACAGTTTTGGACAAACTGTCGATTTAGGTTATTATGTGATTCGGATAATCGGTTTATCTAAATTAATTGAATTATATAGATATGCCCGGGGCATATTGAATTTGACCATTTAGAATGATTTGTCTTGTACTGATTTAATAGATAAATTGTTTTTAGTATTCTATCTCTTAATCCCTAGACTCAAGCGGGCATGAGGATTAGACATAGTGTACTTTGATCTGCCAATGGGTGAGGTTAATTATTGCCAATAGTCTCGGTAGGTTGGGTACGCGTGTTTAGTTACTTGGTGTGTTGCTGCTTGTCGAAAGGAAACCATGTACCGGTGCGTCTGGGGTGATGGTTCTCCCGAGATGAGCTCGTAATGTTTATTATACTAAACTTGGCCGGTGGACTTATGTCCGGTACAGTAAAAAGGTTGAGTGGTACTAGTCTTGGAATTAAAGAAGTTAATTAATTAATTTATCAATAAATTAATAAATTAACGAGCACTATACTTTGATGTGGGGAGATTAAGAATAAATTAATTAAGTTGTTCCGGAAGCAATTCTGGTGTAGGATGGTAGTGCCATAATTAATCCGTTAGTGGTACAATTAATTATGTATTGGGTTATTGACAAAGGTAGATTTAATTAATTAAGTAATTAATTAATCATTGTGTCAGTTGGTTGTGAATCATACCAGGAAGTGCATTGGGATAAGTGATTCCCTGTATCAGTTGGTTGTGAATCATACCAGGAACTGGATTGGGATAAGTGAATCCCCGTATTAGTTAGATGTGAATCAGTCCAGGAACAAGATTGAAGGAAATAGAAACCCAGTAGGAAGCCAATTCTAAACCAACTTGGGGTCTCTCTTGTAACTCTATATATAGACAAGGGATTAGCTATTCAAGATAGACAATTCATAAGTTTTTAAGACAAGAAAACTTAGAGAGAGAAAGTCTAGAGAGGGAAAACAGTTTTCTCCCTCTAACATAATCTCAGGCGGCCGGTTATTATCCCAAGCAGCGATCGGTGGTTAATTTTGACAGGCGGCGGTGGCAGGAGAAATCCGGCGGCGGCTGCGGTTGTGAAAGATTTTTTGCCCGGGCTTAGCCAGAAACTCACTTTCGTGCTATGCATTCCAGAATCGGAATCTCTGGCCAGTCCTAGACTCTAGCACAATTGCTATTCTAACCCTTCTGAGATAACATTGCGCAGGATCTGAGTCTGCACTTATTCGATTTACCACGCAACAAAACTTTCTAATAAAAAGCGGAACTTTAGAAAATACCTTTGAAGCGTGCACTCAGGTGATTCTCTTATATGCCTCAAGACTTTGATTTCACGTTGTGTGGGAAATGATCTAGAAACCAATTTGATTAGCCAATCACCACAATCCACCTGCCAGAAAATTCCACCACCGCATCACCTGGCACGTACTAAAAATGCACCGCCCGGAGAGAGAGAAAGTTATACACGCTGCTGGTTTGAACAGGACAAAATTTCGGCCAACACAAGGGAAAAAAACCATTCGCACCTTTCTTGTAAAATCCGACTTTAAGGGAGAAATTTATTTCTCTCTCTAGGATTTTATCTCTCTAGTTTTCTTGTATTGAAAACTTATGAATTGTATATTGTGGAATAGCTAATCCCTTGTCTATATATAGAGTTACAAGAGAGACCCCAAGTTGGTTTAGGATTGGCCTTCCTACTGGGATTCTGTTTCGTTCAATCCTATTCCTGGACTGATACACATCCAACTAATACATGGATTCACTTATCCCAAACCAGTTCCTGGTATGATTCACAACCAATTGCTATAGGGATTCACTTATCCCAAACCATTTCTTGGTATGATTCACAACCAATTGACACAATGATTAATTAATTAAATCTACCTTTGTCAATAACCCAATACATAATTAATCATACAGCTAACTGATTAATTATGGCACTACCATCCTACACCAGAATTGCTTTCGGAACAACTTAATTAATTTATTCATAATCTCCCACACCAAAGATATAGAGTTCGTTAATTTATTAATTTACTGATAAATTAATTTATTAACTTATTTAATTCCGAGACTAGTACCACCCGACCTTTTTACTATACCGGACATAAGTCCACCAGCTAGGTTTAGTATAATAAACATAACGAGCTCATCTCGGGAGCACCATCAACCCGGACACACCGGTACATGGTTTCTTTTCGACAAGCAGCAGCACACTAAGCAACTAAACACGGGCATCCAACTACCGAGATTATTGGCCTTAAAAGACCTCACCTATTGGCAGATCAAAGTACACTATGTCTAATCCTCATGCCCGCTCGAGTCTAGAGATTAAGAGATAGAATACCTAGAACAAATTGTCTATTAAATTAGTACAAGACAAATCATTCCTAATGGTCAAGTTCAATACGCCCCGGGCATATCTATATGATTCAATTAGTTTAGACAAACCAATTATTCGAATCACATAATAACCTAAACTGACAGTTTGTCCAAAGCTGTCTCGGTTACGAACGTCATTTATATATTATGTCTTTTAACTAATGATGAGATCTACTGTATCACACAAGACACCTCATGAACTACTTACATAATATAAATGGACATATCATGCACAACAAAATGTAACCAAAACATAAATCGATATATTACTGGGAAAATGTACAATACATGCATAGCTTATGTATTCAACCCCAACAATCTCCCACTAATACTTAAGCTGTGCTTTAAGTATACATCTACATACAACTCCTATACACTCAGCTGCTATATATCTAGAAAAACTGTCATGGCTCTCCAAAGTATCTGATCCCCATGCCCTTCACGTGAGCCTCAAAGACTTTTGAATTCAATGTCTTCGTGAACAGATCTGCAAGGTTAGCCTCTGATGCTATCTTAGCCACGACCATGTCTTGCCTCTTTACTATGTCTCGTATCAGGTGGTACTTGCGCTGTATATGTTTACCTGCCTTGTGGGCTCGTGGTTCCTTCGAGTTTGCTACTGCACCGTTGTTATCTCAATATACCATGATTGATTCTGCAAACCAAGAATCACATCTAAGTCCACTTGGAAGTTCTTGAGCCACACAGCTTCCTTCGCTGCCTCTGATGCGGCAACATATTCAGCCTCCATGGTAGAGTCCACCACACATTTCTGTTTGACACTCCGCAAAACTATGGCTCCAACTCCTAGAGTAAACACATACCCTGAGGTAGACTTGCTCTTGTCCCTGTCGCCTTGGAAATTTGAATTTGTGTAACCTCGAGGTACCAGCTCAGATGCCTGATAGACCAGAATTTGGTCCCTCGTTCTGCGCAAATACTTAAGAATGCATTTTACTTTCTACCAATGAGTTTTCCTGGGGTTGCTCTGATATCTGCTTATCATGCCAATGGCATAACAGATATCAGGCCTCATACACAACATGGTGAAAGATTATATGCCCGGACCTAGCCAGAAACTCACTTTCGTGCTATGCATTCCAGAATCGGAATCTCTGGCCAGGCCTAGACGCTAGCACAATTACTATTCCAACCCTTTTGAAATAACATTGCGTAGGATCTGGGTTTGCACTTATTCGATTTACCACGCAACAAAAATTTCTAATTAAAAGCGGAACTTTAGAAAATACCTTTGAAGTGTGCACTCAGGTGATTCTCTTGTATGCCTCAAGACTCTGATTTCACATTGTATGGGCAACGATCTAGAAACCAATTTGATAAGCTATCACCACAATCTATCTACCAGAAAATTCCAGCACCGCTGCACCTGGCACGTACAATAAATGCACTGCCCAGAGAGAGAGAAAGCTACACGTAGCTGGTATAAACAGGCCAAGAATTTAGGCCAAAGGAAGGAAAAAACCAGCTGCAAATCTGCTTTAAAAATCTGACTTTGAGAGAGAGAGAATTTTTTCTCTCTAGATTCTTAAATTATGAATCTATTAAATTGTGTGTCTTGAATAGCTAATCCCTTGTCTATATATAGAGTTACAAGATAGACCCCAAGTTGGTTTATGATTGGCCTTCCTACTGGGTTTCTGTTTTCCTTCAACCCTGTTCCTAGACTGATACACATCCAAATGATACAGGGATCCACTAATCCCAAACCAGTTCCTGGTATGATTCACAACCTACTGACATAGGGATTCACTTATTCCAAAGCAGTTCCTGGTATGATTCATAACCAACTGACACAAGGATTAATTAATTACTTAATTAATTAAATCTACCTTTGTCAACAACCCAATACATAATTAATCGTACCACTAACGGATTAATTATGACACTACCATCCTACACCAGAATTGCTTCCGAAACAACTTAATTAAATTATATTCATAATCTCCCCACAAAGATATATTGCTCGTTAATATATTAATTTACTGATCAATTAATTAATTAACCTCTTTAATTCCGAGACTAGTACCACTCGACCTTTTTACTATACTGGACATAAGTCCACCGACCGTGTTTAGTATAATAAACTTTACGAGCTCATCTTGGGAGCACCATCACCCCGGACGCACCGGTACATGGTTTCCTTTCGACAAGCAACAACACACCAAGCAACTAAACACGCGCACCCAACCTACCGAGACTATTGGCCACAATTGACCTCACCCATTGGCAGATCAAAGTACACTATGTCTAATCCTTATATCCGCTCGAGTCTAGGGATTAAGAGATAGAATTCCAAGAACGATTTGTCTATTAAATCAGTACAAAACAAATTACTCTTAATGGTCAAGTTCAATATGCCCCGGGCATATCTATATGATTCAATTAGTTTAGACAAACCAATTATTTGAATCACATAATAACCTAAACCGACAGTTTGTCCAAAGCTATCTCGATTACGAACCTCATTTATATATTATATCTTTTAACCAATGATGAGATCTACTGTGTCACACAAGACACCTCATCATCTAACTACATAATATAAATAGACAATTATTGCACAACAAGATATAACAAAAACATAAATCGATATATTAACTTGGAAATTGTATAATGCAAGCATAGCTTATGTATTCAATTCCAATAGCAGCTTGTTTGAATAGACCAAAATTTTGGCCAAAACAGAAGAAAAACCAGTCGCAATTTTCTTCTTAAAATCTGAATTTGAGGGAGAAATTTTATTTCTATCTCTAGGATTTTATCTCTCTAGTTTTCTTGTCTTGAAAATTTATGAATTGTATGTCTTGAATAGCTAATCCCTTGTCTATATATAGAGTTACAAGAGAGACCCCAAGTTGGTTTAGGATTGGTTTTTCTACTGGGTTCTGTTTCCTTCAATCATGTTCCTGGACTGATACACATCCAACTGATACAGGGATTCACTTATCCCAATCCAGTTCTTGGTATGATTCACAACAAACTCATACAGAGATTTACTTATCCTAAACAGTTCCTGGTATGATTCACAACCGACTCACACAAGGATTAATTAATTACTTAATTAGTTAAATTTACCTTTGTCAACAACCCAATACATAATTAATCGTACCACTAACGGATTAATTATGGCACTACCATTCTACACCAGAATTGCTTCCGAATTAACTTAATTAATTTATATTTATAATCTCCCTACATCAAATATATAGTACTCGCTAATTTATTAATTTACTGATAAATTAATTTATTAACTTCTTTAATTCCGAGACTAGTACTACTCGACCTTTTTACTATACCGGACATAAGTCCACCAGCTGGGTTTAGTATAATAAACATAGCGAGCTCATCTCGGGAGTACCATCAACCTGGACGCACTGGTACATGGTTTCCTTTCGACAAACAACAACACACCAAGTAACTAAACACGCGCACCCAACCTACCGAGATTATTGGCCACAATAGACCTCACCCATTGGCAGATCAAAGTACACAATGTCTAATCCTCATGCCCGCTCGAGTCTAGGGATTAAGAGATAGAATACCAAGAACAATTTGTCTATTAAATCTGTACAAGACAAATCATTCCTAATGGTTAAGTTCAATACGCCCCGGGCATATCTATATGATTCAATTAGTTTAGACAAACAAATTATCCGAATCACATAATAACCTAAACTGACAATTTGTCCAAAGCTGTCTCGGTTACGAACCTCATTTATATATTATGTCTTTCAACCAATGATGAGATCTATTGTGTCACACAAGACACCTCATCATCTACTTATATAATATAAATGGACATATCATGCACAACAAAATATAACCAAAACATAAATCGATATATTACTGGGAAAATGTATAATACAAGCATAGCTTATGTATTCAACTCCAACAATCTCCCACTAATACTTAAGCTGTGGTTTAAGTATACAACTACATACAACTCCTATAGACTCTGCTGCTATATGTCTAGAAAAACTGTCATGGCTCTCCTAAGTATCTGATTCCCATGCCCTCCACGTGAGCCTCTAAGACTTTCGAAGTCAATCTTTTCGTGAATGGATCTGCAAGGTTATCCTCTGATGCTATCTTTGTCATGACCACGTCTTCCCTCTTTACGATGTCTCGTATCAGGTGGTACTTGCGTTGTATATGTTTACCCACCTACTGGGCTCGTGGTTCCTTCGAGTTTGCTGCTGCACTGTTGTTATCACTATATACCGTGATAGATTTCTACAAACCAGGAATCACATCTAAGTCCACTAGGAAGTTCTTGAGCCACACTGCTTCTTTCACTGCCTCTGATGCGATAATATATTCAGACTCCATAGTAAAGTCCACCACACATTTCTTCTTGACACTCTGCCAAACTATGGCTCCATCTCTTAGAGTAAACACATACCCTGAGGTAGACTTGCTCTCGTCCCTGTCGCCTTGGAAATCTGAATCTGTGTAACCTCGGGGTACCAGCTCAAACGCCTGATAGACCAGAACTTGGTCTCTCGTTCTGCGCAAAAACTTAAGAATGCATTTTACTGCCTCCCTATGAGTTTTCCCGGTGTTACTCTGATATCTGCTTATCATGCCAATGGCATAACAGATATCAGGCCTAATACACAAAATGGTGAAAGATTATCTGCCCGGGCCTAGCTAGTAACTCACTTTCGTGCTATGCATTCCAAAATCGGAATCTCTGGCCAGGCCTAGACGCTAGCACAATTGATATTCCAACCCTTTTGAAATAACATTGCGCAGGATTTGGGTTTGCTCTTATTCGATTTACCATGCAACAAAAATTTCTAAGTGAAAGCGGAACTTTAGAAAATACCTTTGAAGCGTGCACTTAGGTGATTCTCTTGTATGCCTCAAGACTTTGATTTCACGTTGTGTGTGCAAAGATCTAGAAACCAATTTGATAAGCTAATCACCACAATCCACCTGCTAGAAAATTTTAGCTCCGCTGCACCTGGCACGTACAATAAACACACCGCCTGGAGAGAGAGAAAACTACACACGCAACTGAAAGATTATCTGCCCGGGCCTAGCCAGAAACGCACTTTCGTGCTATGCATTCCAGAATCGGAATCTCTTGCCAGGCCTAGACGTTAGCACAATGCTATTCCAACTCTTTTGAAATAACATTGCACAGGATCTGGGTTCGCACTTATTCAATTTACCACGCAACAAAATTTTTAATTAAAAGTGGAATCTTAGAAAAATACCTTTGAGGCGTGCACTCAAGTGATTCTCTTGTATGCCTCAAGACTTTGATTTAACGTTGTGTGGGCAACGATCTAGAAAATAATTGATCAGCTAATCACCACAATCCACCTGCCAGAAAATTCCAGCACCGCTGCACCTAGCACGTACTGTAAACGCACCGCCCGGAGAGAGAGAAAGTTACAAGTAACTGGTATCAATAGGCCAAGAATTTTGGCCAAAGGAAGGAAAAAAACCAGCCGCAAATCTGCTTTAAAAATCTGACATTGAGAGAGACAGAATTTTTTCTCTCTAGATTCTTGAATTATGAATCTATTGAATTGTGTGTCTTGAATAGCTAATACCTTGTCTATATATAGAGTTACAAGAGAGACCCCAAGTTGGTTTAGAATTGGCCTTCCTACTGGGTTTCTGTTTTCCTTCAATCCTGTTCCTAGACTGATACACATCCAACTGATACAGGGATCCACATATCCCAAACCAGTTCCTGGTATGATTCACAACCAACTGATACAGGGATTCACTTATCCCAAACAAGTTCCTGGTATGATTCACAACCAACTGACACAAGGATTAATTAATTACTTAATTAATTAAATCTACATTTGTCAACAACCCAATACATAATTAATCGTACCACTAACGAATTAATTATGGCACTACCATCCTACACCAGAATTGCTTTCGGAACAATTTAATTAAATTATATTCATAATCTCCCCACATCAAAGATATAGTACTGGTTAATTTATTAATTTACTGATAAATGAATTAACTAACCTCTTTAATTTCGAGACTAGTACCACTCGACCTTTTTACTATACTAGACATAAGTTCACCGGCCGGGTTTAGTATGATAAACTTTACGAGCTTATCTCGGAATCACCATCTCTCCGGACGCACCGGTACATTGTTTCCTTTCGACAAGTAACAGCACACCAAGCAACTAAATAGGTGCACCCAACCTACAGAGACTATTGGCCACAATTGACCTCACCTATTTGCAGATCAAAGCACACTATGTCTAATCCTCATGCCCGCTCGAGTCTAGGGATCAAGAGATAGAATACCAAGAACGATTTGTTTATTAAATCAGTACAAGACAAATTATTCTTAATGGTCAAGTTCAATATGCCCTTGGCATATTAATATGATTCAATTAGTTTAGACAAACCCATTATCCATATCACATAATAACCTAAACCGACAGTTTGTCCAAAGCTATCTCGGTTACGAACCTCATTTATATATTATGTCTTTTAACAAATGATGAGATCTACTGTGAAACACAAGACACCTCATCATCTAACTACGTAATATAAATGGACAATTAAGGCACAACAAGATATAACCAAAACATAAATCAATAGATTAACTGGGAAAATGTACAATACAAGCATAGCTTATGTATTCAACTTCAACAGCATCTGGTTTGAAGAGACCAAAATTTTGGCCAAAACAGAAGAAAAACCAGCCGCAATTTTCATCTTAAAATCTGACTTTGAGAGAGAAATTATATTTTTTTCTCTAGGATTTTATCTCTCTAGTTTTCTTGTCTTGAAAACTTAAGAATTGTATATCTTGAATAGCTAATCCCTTGTCTATATATAGCGTTACAAAAGCGACCCCAAGTTGGTTTAGGATTGGTCTTCCTACTGGGTTTCTGTTTTCTTCAATCCTGTTCCTGGACTGATACACATCCAACTGATACAGGGATTCACTTATCCCAATCTAGTTCTTGGTATGATTCACAACCAACTAATACAGGGATTCACTTATCTCAAACCAGTTCCTAGTATGATTCACAACCAACTGACACAATGATTAATTAATTACTTAATTAATTAAATCTACCTTTGTCAACAACCCATTACATAATTAATCGTACCACTAACAGATTAATTATGGCACTACCATCCTACACCAGAATTGCTTTCGAAACAACTTAATTAATTTATATTTATAATCTCCCCACATCAAAGATATAGTACTAGTTAATTTATTAATTTACTGATAAATTAATTTATTAACTTCTTTAATTTTGAGACTAGTACCACTCGATATTTTTACTATACCGGCCATAAGTCCACTTGCTGAGTTTAGTATAATAAACATAACGAGCTCATCTCGGGAGCACCATCACTCCGGACACACCGGTACATGGTTTCCTTTCGACAAGCAGCAGCACACCAAGCAACTAAACAAGCGCACCCAACCTACCGAGATTATTGGCCACAATAGACCTCACACATTGGCAGATCAAAGTACACTATGTCTAATCCTCATGCCCGTTCGAGTCTATGGATTAATAAATAGAATACCAATAATGATTTGTCTATTAAATCAGTACAAGACAAATCATTCCTAATGGTCAAGTTCAATGCACCCCGGGCATATCTATATGATTCAATTAGTTTAGACAAACCAATTATCCAAATCACATAATAACCTAAACTGATAGTTTATCCAAAGTTGTCTCGGTTACAAACCTCATTTATATATTATGTCTTTCAACCAATGATGTGATCTACTGTGTCACACAAGACAACTCATCATCTACTTACATAATATAAATAGACATATCACGCACAACAAAATATAACCAAAACATAAATTGATATATTACTGGGAAAATATACAATACAAGCATAGCTTAAGTGTTCAACTCCGACAATCTCCCACTAATACTTAAGCTGTGCTTTAAGTATACAACTACATACAACTCCTATACACTCTGCTGCTATATATCTAGAAAAACTGTCATGGCTCTCCTAAGTATCTGATTCCCAAGCCCTCCACGTGAGCCTCTAAGACTTTCGAAGTCAATATCTTCGTGAATGAATATACAAGGTTATCCTCTGATACTATCTTTGCCACGACCACGTCTTCCCTCTTTATGATGTCTTGTATCAGGTGGTACTTGCGCTGTATATGTTTACCCACCTTATGGGCTCGTGGTTCCTTCAAGTTTGCTACTGCACCGTGGTTATCACAATATACCGTGATAGACTTCTGCAAACCAGGAATCACATCTAAGTCCACTAGGAAGTTCTTGAGCCATACTGCTTCTTTCGCTGCCTCTGATGCGACAATGTACTCAGCCTCTATGGTAGAGTCTGCCACGCATTTCTACTTGACACTTCACCAAAATATGGCTCTACCTCCTAGAGTAAACACATACCCTGAGGTAGACTTGATCTTGTCCCTGTTGCCTTAAAAATCTGAATCTGTGTAACCTCGGGGTACCAGCTCTGGTGCCTGATAGACCAGAACTTGGTCCTTCGTTCTGTATAAATACTTGAGAATGCATTTCACTGCCTCCTAGTGAACTTTCCCGGGGTTACTCTGATATATGTTTACCAAGATATCAGGCCTCGAACACAACATGGCATACATGAGACTTCCTACTGCCGAAGCATAAGGAATTCCCTTCATAGCCTCTATCTCCTCAACAGTCCTCGGAGACTGTTCCTTAGATAGATGCACTCCATGTCTGAAAGGTAGAAAACCTTTTTTAGAGTTCTGCATGTTAAAATGGGCCAGAATCGTATCTATGTACGAAGCTTAGGAGAGCGTTAACGAATGTTTCCTGTGATCTCGAATTACCTTGATCCCAAGGATATGTCCTGCTTCCGCTAAGTCCTTCATATCAAACTGCTTGGACAACCATGCCTTTATGTCTGATAACACTTTTCTGTTGTTGCCAATCAATAGAATGTCATCTACGTAAAGCACAAGAAACACCACTGAGTTTCATCACGTATGCGGTACACACATTGCTCATCCGGACACTGAGTAAATCTGTAGGACTGGATTATCTCATCAAACCGGATGTTCCAAGATCTGGATGCTTGCTTAAGTCCGTAAATGGACCTCTTAAGCCTGCAAACCTTATGCTCTTGGCCTTTTTCAACAAATCTCTCTGGTTACTGCATAAAGATAGTTTCCTCAAGACATCCGTTTAGAAAAGCTGTCTTGACATCCATCTGCCAAATCTCATAATCTAAATGAGCAGTTTGGCCAAGAGAATCCGGATCGACTTAAGCATGGCTACCAGGGAGAAGGTTTCTCATAATCGATTCCCACTTTCTGAGTACACCCTTTCTCCACCAGCCTAGCTTTAAAGGTTTCCACCTTCTCGTCAGGTCCTCTTTTACGTTTGCAGACCCACTTGCATCCAATGGGTTTAAACCCATCATGTAGGTCCCACAAGCTCCCAGACTTGATTGTGGTCCATTGACCCCATCTCAGATATCATTGCCTTACGCCAAGATTCTGCATCTTTATCTCGAAGAGCCTCATTGTAGTTAACTGCGTTAGGCTCAGGCCCGCCTGGGACTAGGTCTGAGGCCTCTCTCATGCCAATGAACCTGTCGGGCTGTCTTACAACCCTCCCAATACGACGAGGCATCACCTGTGTAGGCACATTATCTGTGATATCATGTGCCAATGAACCTGTCGGGCTGTCTTACAACCCTCTCACTACGACGAGGCACTACCTGTGTTGGCACATTATCTGTGATATCATGTGCAGTGTGTGGTGTATTTACTTGTGCTGGTACATCAGGATTAGTAGTTTGTCATATAAGCTCTTCTAGTACTATCTTACTCTTGGGCTTATGATCTAAGACGTAGTCCTCTTCCAAAAATCTAGTGTTGGTACTAACCACCACCTTATGATCTTTAGGACTATAAAACAAATCACCCTTCGTTACCCTGGGATAAACTACAAACAACATTAATTCAGTTCTCGCATCTAACTTAGCCGTATCTGAAAGATTTTGGTAGGATTTGGGTTTGCACTTGCTCGATTTACCACGCAAAAAAAATTTCTATTAAAGCAGAATCTTAGAAAATCACCTTTGAAGCGTGACTTGGTGATTCTCTTGTATGCCTCAAGACTATAACTTCACGTTGTGTGGGCAACGAACTAGAAGTTAATTGATCAGCTATCACCACAACTCCACCTGCCAGAAAAATCCAGCACCTAAGAACCTAACACATACTGCAAACGCACTGCCCCCGGAGAGAGAAAGCAACACACGGGGCTGCCAAAACTTGACCAAAATTTCGGCCAAGCTAGACAAAAACCAGCCGCCCCAAATTGCAAGATAATTCGACTTGGAGAGAGAAAATTTTCTCTCTAGAATTTTCTCTCTCTAGAAATCCTGTAGATTAATTTTTGGATTGTATGTCTTGAATAACTGAGCCCTTGTCTATTTATAGAGTTACAAGAGAGACTCCAAGTTAGTTTAGGATTGGTCTTCCTAATGGGGTTAGGTAATGAATTAGTTTCCAAATCCAATTAGGCAACCAATCTGATAGGATAAACCAAATCCTACTAGGTTCCTGATCTCTAGGATTTCCTAATTCCAATTGAAACTTAAGACTTAATTAATTAAGTAAATAATTCCACTTTGTTAATTACTTAATCAACCCTTAGGAATTAATTAAATAATTCCACTTTGTTAATTACTGAATTAACCCTTAGGAATTAATTAACCAATTAATTAATTAAATCTACCTATTCAATTAACCCATTACAAAATTAATCGTACCACTAACGGATTAATTTTGGCACTACCATCCTACACCAGAATTGCTTCCGGAAAAACATAATTAAATTATATTCATTTAATCTCCCCACATCAAAGATATAGTGCTCATTAATTAAAATTAATTTACTGATAAATTAATTAATTAACTTCTTTAATTCTGAGACTAGTACCACTCGACCTTTTTACTATACCGGACATAAGTCCATCGGTCGAGTTTAGTATATTAAACATTTTAAGTTCATCTCGGGAGCACCAACACCCCGGACGCACTGGTACATGGTTTCCTTTCGGCAAGCAGTAGCACACCAAGTAACTAAACACGCGCACCCAACCCACCGAGACTATTGGCCACATTTGACCTCACCCATTGGCAGATCAAAGTACACTATGTCTAATCCTCATGCCCACTCGAGTCTAGGGATTTAGAGATAGAATACAAGGATCGATTTGTCTATTAAATCAGTACAAGACAAATCATTCCTAAGAGTCAAGTTCAATATGCCCCGGGCATATCTATATGATTCAATTAGTTTAGACAAACTAATTATCTGAATCACTTAATAACCTAGACCGACAATTTGTCCAAAACTGTCTCAGTTACGAACCTCATTTATATATTATGTCTTTCAACCAATGATGAGATCTACTGTGTCACACCAGACACCTCATCATCTACTTACATAATATAAATGGACATAAACATGCACAACAAAATATAATTGAAACACAAATTGATATATTAAACTGGGAAACTGTACAATACAAGCATAGCTTATGTATTCTACTCCAACAGTATCTACCTTAAGCACATATGTTGGGCAACCCCAAATTCTGAGATGTCTTAGACTGGGCTTAGGCCTTTTCCACAACTCTACTGGGGTTGAAGGCACAGTTTTAGATGGTATAAGATTAAGAATATACATCTCCGTTTCTAAGGCATATCCCCAGAATGAACTTGGCAAATCACTATAGCTCATCATCGACCTAACCATTTCCATAAGAGTCTGATTCCTCATTTCTGCTAGACCATTCTGCTGTGGCGTGCCAGGTGCAGACAACTGAGATTGAATTCCGACCTCACTGAGGTAATCTCAAAATTCATAGGACAGGTATTCCCCACCATGATCTGAACACAACATCTTGATACTTTTACCATGATGTTTCTCCACATCTGCCCGAAACTCTTTGAACTTGCCAAAACATTCAGACTTGTGACGTATTAGGCAAATGTACCCTTACCTTGAGTAGTCATCCGTGAACATCACGAAATACTCAAATCCACCTCGTGCCTGGACTGTCATTGGTCCACACAACTCAGAATGAATCAACTCTAATACTTCCTTAGCTCTATAACCTTTTGCCTTAAAAGGTCTCTTGGTCATTTTACCTTTCAAGAAAAATTGGCGGGTTGTATAACTATCAATCTCTAATGAACCTAAAGGTCCATCATTGACCAACCTCTGAATCCTACTAAGGTTTATATGACCTAGCCTGAGATGCCAAATATAGGTTTGATTCATTTCAAAAGGTTTCTTCCTCTTATTAATGTTAGATAAAGAGCTATCTGTTTCTATGTTTTGCACAACAGGGGAGTTAGAATTAACCACAAACAAATTGTCTGCAATGAACCAGAACAAATACGTTTTCTTTTTCTTCTAATAACAACACAATCATCAGAAAAATAAACTTATAACCATTCTTTAAGAGTTTAGAAACCGAAATAAGGTTCTTTCTAAAACTCGATACATAAAGACAATTAACTAACTCTAAACTAGAATTCTCGAAATTCAGAGTAGCTACTTGTTGGAGATTGAATACATAAGCTATGCTTGTATTGTACATTTTCCCAGTAATATATCGATTTATGTTTTGGTTATATCTTGTTGTGCATGATATGTCCATTTATATTATATAAGTAGATGATGAGGTGTCTTGTGTGACACAGTAGATCTCATCATTGGTTGACAGACATAATATATAAATGAGGTTCGTAACGAGACAGCTTTGGACAAACTGTCAGTTTAGGTTATTATGTGATTCAGATAATTGGTTTGTCTAAACTAATTGAATCATATAGATATGCCCGAGGCGTATTGAACTTGACCATTGGGAATGATTTGTCTTGTACTGATTTAATAGACAAATCGTTCTCGGTATTCTATCTCTTAATCCCTATACTCGAGCGGGCAGGAGGATTAGACATAGTGTACTTTGATCTGCCAAAGGGTGAGGTCAATTGTGGCCAATAATCTCGGTAGGTTGGGTGCGCGTGTTTAGTTTCTTGGTGTGCTGCTGCTTGTCGAAAGGAAACCATGTATCGGTGCATCCGGGGTGATGGTGCTCCCGAGATGAGCTCGTTATGTTTATTATACTAAACCCAGCTGGTGGACATATGTCCAGTATAGTAAAAAGGTTGAGGTACTAGTCTCGGAATTAAAGAAGTTGATTAATTAATTTATCAGTAAGTTAATAAATTAACGAGCACTATATCTTTGATGTGGGGAGATTATGAATATAATTAATTAAGTTGTTCCGGAAGCAATTCTGGTGTAGGATGGTAGTGCCATAATTAATCCGTTAGTGGTACGATTAATTATGTATTGGGTTGTTGACAAAGGTAGATTTAATTAATTAAGTAATTAATTAATCCTTGTGTGAGTTTGTTATGAATCATACCAGGAACTGGTTTGGGATAAGTGAATCCCTGTATCAATTGGCTGTAAATCATACCAGGAACTGATTTGAGATAAGTGGATCCCTGTATCAGTTGGATGTGTATCAGTCCAGGAATAGGATTGAAGGAAATATAATCCCAGTAGAAAGGCCAATCCTAAACCAACTTGGGGTCTCTCTTGTAACTCTATATATAGAAAAGGGTTTAGCTATTCAAGACATACAATTCAGAAATACAATTCATAAGTTTTCAAGACATGAAAACTAGGGAGATAAAATCCTAGAGAGTGAAATTAGTTTTCATCTCTCAAAGTCAGATTTTAGAGGCTAAAATTGCGGCTGGTTTTCCTCTGTATTTGGCCAAAATTTTGGTCAATTTTTACCAGCTGCGTGTGTAGCTTTCTCTCTCTCTCTCTCTCTCTCTCTCTCTCTCTCTCTCTCCAGGCGGTGCATTTATTGTACGTGCCAGGTGCAGCGATGCTGGAATTTTCTGGCAGGTGGATTATGGTGATTAGCTGATCAAATTGGTTTCTAGATCATTGCCCACACAACGTGAAATCAAAGTCTTGAGGCATACAAGAGAATCACCCGAGTGCTCGCTTCAAAGGTATTTTCTAAATTTCCACTTTTAATTAGAAATTTTTGTTATGTGGTAAATCGAATAAGTGCAAACCCAGATCCTGCGCAATGTTATTTTAAAAGGGTTGAAATAACAATTGTGCTAGCGTCTAGGCCTGGCCAGAGATTCTGATTCTGGAATGCATAGCACGAGAGTGAGTTTCTGGCTAGGCCCAGACAGATAATCTTTCAATTGGTATCAGAGCCTGGTTTTGGGTTTTGTGCTTGTTCGATTTATTACATGGTATTAATTGCAGGTGGTTAAGAAATCCTGACTATTATGGTTATGTTTGTATGGGTTTTAATTAAACTCTGGGACATGTCCGGATTTGATTTTATTATGAATGTTTGTAATAGTATAACCACGTGCTGGAAGCCGTGTAGGATTAGATCAAATCTGTAGTAGGATTTTTTCTATGTAATTTTGATTATTTAATTTTCCTTAAAAGCCTTGTAGTAGGAGAATTAATTTTTTGTAATCGAAGGTGTTATTGTGGGCAACCTGAATTCGTGGGTTTTGGGTAATCGTTATTTAGTAAAAACCTAGGAAAACCCAGAACGAATTGCAAGAAGACCAAATAGCGTGAGAAAAAATGAAGGAGGGATTGACAACCACCAGCGCGCGGCAGTAGCGCGTAGCAACTGCTGCACGCGCGGCCCGTTCGGGCTGCGTTTTGGCCTATTTTTCCTCCAGTTTTCTTTTTTTGAAGTTCAAGACTCTCTCCATTGAGTGACGTAGCGGGACACGAGATTAAGGCAGAAGATGGAAACGATTAAAACCATAATAATCGAGAAATTTATTTTTCGTATTTATTTCCAATATTTATTGTTTTAATTTTTTATGATTTATTTTTATGCTGTATTTTAGATGCATGATTTTAAAGCATGTTGGTTTTATGGTTGGATATAACTTAGGGTTAGTTAATTGCATGTTAAAACCAGAAAAACCCTCAATTTGGAAATCTAAGTGGGAGCGGGTTGGTTTAATATCCACATGGCCACCATTACGTGTTCATACGCGATGTGGGTGTTCTTGCGCGTTGGCATTAGGGCCTTCCTCCATTCGGATGAGTCCAACCCCGAGATCGCTAGATTATGAATTTCTGAGTAAGATGACTAGAGTAAGTTTAACTAGGAGAAATGCGACACCCTCTTCATCTGAGGCGCACTATCCTGAGGTAACAAACTCAGAAGTCACGTAATGGCATACACTTAGTGTACGATCTGTAGTATTCCTCCCGCGAGGTTACGCTGCTTATTTGTATGGCTGAAAGCACTGACCATTAGCTACATTGATCAATAGATCATTTGGTCAGATAGTGTAGTTAATGAACTTAGTTCTTCTCAAACGAATGTGGGTTAGCATAAACGTCCACACTGTGTGGCTTGCGAGAATCCCGGTGAATGAGATGTTAGTGGATTATAATTATTGTTTTGAGGGAAGTCAATGATTATTAGAATTTCATGTTTTCAAAATTCTAGGTTAGTAACTAAACATTGTCTGTTTATTTATTTTACAGTTTTATCGATATGGCATTCAACCCTTAGCTGCTATTTTGAAAGACAATAAATTAACTGGAACCAATTATGTCGACTGGAGTCATAACTTGGACATTGTCCTGACGGCTGAGCAGTATAAGTTTGTGCTCACCGAAGTATGTCCAGATGTGCCTGATGAGAACTCTCCTCAAGAGGATAGGGATGCCTATGCCCGGTGGAGAAAAGCGGATGAGATGGCGTGGTGCTATATTTTGGCCTCTGTGTCAAATTTGCTGCAACATCAGCTTCATCCCACGGTTTCTGCCTTCAACATGATGGCTCACCTCAGAGAGATGTTCGCACATCAAGGCAGGACTGCTAGGCAAACAACCATGAGGAAGTTAATGAACACAAAGATGGTTGAAGGCGGATCAGTGAGAGATCATGTGCTACACATGATCAGTCACATCAATGAAATAGAGGTGTTGAGAGGAGAAATCGACCCAGAAAGTCAGATAGATATTATTCTCCAGAGCTTACCCTCTTGTTTTGAGCAGTTTTGGGTTAATTATAATATGAACCAAAGAGTTTACACTCTACCCGAGCTCTTAACTGATTTGGTGGTGGCTGAAGGCATCTTCCACGAGAAGAAACAAGCTTTGGTCGCAGTAAATACTTCAGGTTCTTCTTCTGTGCCTAAAGGAAAGCAGAATAATAAGAAGAAGAATGCCAGGAAACTTGTTACGAAGCCTGAAATCGCAAAGAGGAGTAAGCCCAAAGGCAAGTGCTTCAAGTGCGGTAAACCAGGACACTGGAAAGCAGATTGTCCAAGGCTTAAAGGTACGATAGTTTCTACCCTGATTACTGAGACATGTTTAGAAGTGATTCCCACAGATACTTGGTGTGTGGATTCAGGCACCACTGATCATGTTTGTAATTCTTTGTAGGGGTTCCAAGTAACCCAGAAGCATAGAGAGGGCGAGCTGGATATCTACTTGGGCGACACTACGAGAGTGTTAGTAGAAGCAGTGGGAGTAGTTACTCTAAATTTTGAAAGTTCTTGTTTAGAGTTAGTTAATTGTCTTTACGTACCGAGTTTTAGAAAGAACCTTATTTCAGTTTCTAAACTCTTGAAGAACGATTATAAGTTTGTTTTTTCTGATGAGTCTATATTTATTAGAAGAAATAGAAAACTTATTTGTTCTGGTTCATTGGTTGACAATTTATTTGTGGTTAACTCCAATTCCCTTGTTGCGCAAAACATAGAAACAGATAGCTCTTTATCTAACATTAATAAGAGGAAGAAACCTTCTGAAATGAATCAAACCTATCTTTGGCATCTCAGGCTAGGTCATATAAACCCTAGTAGGATTTAGAGGTTGGTCAATGATGGACCTTTAGGTTCATTAGAGATTGATGTTGGGAATTGTTTAGGTGTTTAATCCAATTAAACAGCGGAATCCTAAACACTAAGGATCGGGTCTTACCCTTGAAGCGTAATCAGTTGCGCACGTCGCCTGGCTTCTCTGAAAAGATGGCATTTTGTTGTCTCCAAAATCCTTCCCCGAAGGATCCTCTACTCTCAAGTGCTAGCCGATCTTGCCTACCAAGAGAATTTGGGAATTCTGTGTATTTTTTTTTGTCTGATGAGAATAATTCAAAATCATCCTCCTACAATTATATCCCTAGGATATTTGTAGAGAATTAATTTCCAAAATCAGTATTGTAATTATCCAATTATAACTTAACTGATTTTAGTAATATTTCAAATCAGTATTATTACTAAATATTATTTAACTGATTCGAAATCAGTATTTAAATAATATTTACTAATTCTAAATCAGCCTTAAATAATACCTTAATGATCTGGGTTATACACCAAGCCCATGGATCAACCCATGACCCATGGATCAGGCTGATGGGTCAAGAACTTCAATTGCAATTAAGTCCCTTAATTTATCAGCCCATCCCAATTGTTCCCAGGTAATTAATTAACTATTAATCAATACCACAGCTCTTCTAGTACTATGTTACTCTTGGGCTTGTGGTCTAAGACTAACCACCACCTTCTGATCTTTAGGACTATAAAACAGACCACCTTTCGCTCCCCTAGGATATCCCACAAATAGCATTAATTCAGTTCTCGCATCTAACTTAGCCGTATCTACCTTAAGCATATATGCTGGGCAACCCCAAATTCTGAGATGTCTTAGACTGGGCTTGCGTCCATTTCACAACTCTACTGGGGTTAAAGACACGGTTTTAGATGGTACAAGATTAAGAATATACATCTCCGTTTCTAAGGCATATCCCCATAACGAACTTGGCAAATCATTATAGCTCATCATAGACCTAACCATTTATGTGAGAGTCCGATTCCTCCTTTCTGCTACACCATTCTGCTTTGGCGTGCCAGGTGCAGACAACTGAGACTGAATTCTGACCTCACTGAGGTATTCTCGAAATTCATGTGACAGGTACTCCCCACCACGATCTGAATGCAGTGTCTTGCTACTCTTACCATGATGCTTCTTCACATCTGCCCGAAACTCTTTGGACTTGCCAAAACATTCGGACTTGTGACGCATTAGGTAAATGTACTCGTACCTTGAGTAGTCATCTGTGAACGTCATGAAATACTCCAATCCACCTCATGCCTGGACCATCATTGGTCCACACAAGTCAAAATGAATCAACTCTAATACTTCCTTAGCTCTATAACCTTTTGCTTTAAAAGGTCTCTTGGTTATCTTACCTTCCAAGTATGATTCGCAGGTTGAATAACTGTCAATCTCTAATGAACCTAAAGGTCCATCATTGACCAACCTATGAATCCTATTAAGGTTTATATGACCTAGCCTGAGATGCCAAAGATATGTTTGATTCATTTCAGAAGGTTTATTCCTCTTATTAATGTTAGATAAAGAGCTATCTGTTTCTATGTTTTGCGCAACAGGGGAATTAGAGTTAACCACATATAAATTGTCAGCCAATGAACCAGAACAAATAAGTTTTCCATTTCTTCTAATAAATACAGACCCATCAGAAAAAACAAATTTATAACCGTTCTTTAAGAGTTTAGAAGCCGAAATAAGGTTCTTTCTAAAACTCGGTACATAAAGACAATTAACTAACTCTAATCTACAATTTTCGAAATTTAAATTGACCACTCCCACTACTTCTATTAACACTCTTGTAGTGTCGCCCATGTAGATGTCCAACTCCCCCTCTCTAAGCTTACGGGTTACTTGGAACCCCTGCAAAGAATTACAAATATGATCAGTGGAGCCTGAATCCACACACCAAGTATCTGTGAAAATCACCGTTAAACATGTCCTACTAATTAGGGCAGAAACTTTCATACCTTTAAGCTTTGGACAATCCACTTTCCAGTGCCCGTTTTACCGCACTTGAAGCACTTGCCTTTGGGCTTGCTCCTCTTTGCGATTTCAGGCTTTGCAGCAAGTTTCTTGGCATTCTTTTTCTTCTTTTTCTTCTTGCCTTTAGGTACAAAAGAATAACCTGAAGCCTTCCCTGAGACCAAAGCTTGCTTCTTCTTGTGGAATATGCCTTTGGCCGCCACCAAATCAGTTAAGAGCTCGGGTAGAGTATAAACTCTTTCATTCATGTTATAATTAACCCGAAACTGCTCAAAACAAGAGGGTAAGCCCTGGAGGATAATATCTATCTGACTTTCTGGGTCGATTTCTCCCCCCAACACCTCTATCTTATTGATGTTACTGATCATGTGAAGCACATGATCTCTTACCGATCCGCCTTCAGCCATCTTTGTGTTCATTAACTTCCTCCTGGCTGCTTGCCTAGCAGTCCTGCCTTGATGTGTGAATATCTCTCTCAGGTGAGCCATCATGTTGAAGGTAGAGACCATGGGATGAAGCTGATATTGTAGTACATTTGACACAGAGGCCAAAATATAGCACCGCGCCATCTCATCCGCTTTTTTCCACCTGGCATAGGCATCCCTATCCTCTTGAGGAGAGTCCTTATCAGGTATATCTGGACATACTTCGGTGAGCACAAACTTATACTGCTCAACCGTCAAGACAATGTCCAAGTTACGACTCCAGTCGACATAGTTAGTTCCAGTTAATTTATTGTCTTTCAAAATAACAGCTAAGGGGTTGAATGCCATATCGATTATAACTGTAAAATAAATAAACAAACAATGTTTTAGTTATTAAGTCTAGAATTTTGAAAACCAAGAAATTCTATCAATTATTGACTTCCCTCAAAAAAATAATCTTAATCCACCAACATCTCATTCACCGGGATTATCCCAAGCCACGCAGTGTGGACGTTTATGCTAACCCACATTAGTTTAAGAATAACCAAGTTCATTAACTACACTATCTGACCAAATGATCTATTGATAAATGTAGCTAATAGTTGGTACTTTCAGCCATACAAATAAGAAGCGTAACCTCAAGGGAGGAATACTGCAGATCGTACACTAAGTGTGTGCCATTACGTGACTTCTGAGTTTGTAACCTCAGGATAGTGCGCCTCAGATGGAGAGAGTGTCACATTTATCCTAGTTAAACTTGTTGGAATGGGAGGCATAATTATCAAAAATTTACGCAGCGGATTCATGCCTATTCTAATTTAGTGTTTAATTAATCCTACGTTTAAAGCTTCTAAAGCTTACCCTTGTAGCGAAATCAGTTGTCGCACCTGAATCCTTGTTTGATATTGGTCCAAGCCTTCTGCTCTGGTTACGTTTGTCACCACCAAAAATCCTTCCTTGAAGGACTCTTTACTTTCAAACACGAAAGCCTACGCAGATCTGGTGCTAGCCGATCTTGCCTACAGAGAGAATTTGGGAATTTTGTGTATTTTTGTCTTGTTCTGATTTTCTTCAATTGAAAATCATCATTATACTACATTAATATCCCTAGGATATTTGTAGAGATCAAATTTCCAAAATCAGTATTGTAATCATCCAATTATTACTTAACTGATTTTAGTCATATTCCAAATTAGTATTTAAATAATATTTACTGATTCCAAATCAGTATTAAATAATACCTTAATGATTTGGATTATACATTAAGCCCATGGATCAACCCATGACCCATGGATCAGGCTGATGGGTAAAGAACTTCAATTGCAATTAAGTCTCTTGATTTATCAGCCCATCCCAATTGTTCCCAGGTAATTAATTAACTATTAATTAATACCACATAACTTTTCAATAATATTAAGTTAAACCATTTAATTAAATCTTCTTTGTTTAAGTATAACAATTATACTTATTGTAGGCAAGACTACTTATTCTGCATCATCGAACTTTCTTATGTGCGCTCATGTAGGCCCATTCCAAATTGGCAATGGGTAACTCAATCTCATTGATTAATCCATAAATCATTAGTGGTCTCTAGCAAGACATAATGACTACCCAATTCAGAATGGAGGGTCGAATGGTAATTCAACACAACCTTTCGAGCAAACTGCGTACGATCCTCTACATTGATATCCCGTTTAGCATAAGGCATGGAACCATCATCCTTATATAGCTAAACGTTTACTTGATCTCTTAGTGACACTGAATCCATCAAGAAAATGATAATGCTTATCATTCCTTGGGCATGGCCATGCACTTTTCAGTTCACTATCAAGTGGCCAAGATATCATCTCTCACTTAAGAGAGATTTGTAGTCCCGTCACTTGACCTACATATCTTAGAGTGACTCATAGTGTAACCAATCATACCCGTACTTGGCAACCTGTTATGGTCTCGTTAGGCGTATGTCAAAGCACACTACAATTCACCTAATACCATATAGTGATTTCTGGTCTAAGGATCCTCGTACGAGTACTACTCAAAAAAATCACTCATGATCTAATTAGTCCATGGAGTGTTTCTTTTGGCGGATCGATTTCGTGAAATTAAATATGCACAAGAATATAATTATCATAAAATTAACTCATTTGATAAATTATCAATCAAGCGAAAAATGTCTTATTTATATAAATACCCTTAAAGTCTATTTACATAAATAGCCCTCATTAGGGCACATTCACCAACAATCTCCCACTTGCCCGATGAAGGGCTATGTCCTAAACTGTTTAAGACCAAGCTCTATTACATGTCTATCAAACTTTGACTGTGGTAGAGCTTTTGTGAGAGGATCTACTATATTGTCGTCTGACCCTATTTTGCACACTTTCACATCTCCTCGATCAACGATCCCTCGGATGAGGTGAAACCTTCTGAGTATGTGTTTAGTTTTCTGGTGTGACCGAGGCTCCTTAGCTTGTGCGATGGCCCCATTATTGTCATAGAAAAGTTCTATCGTATCTTGGATACTTTGTATCACTTCGATGTCTGACACGAACTTCCTCAACCAAACATCTTCCTTTGCAGCATCTGATGTAGCAATGTACTCAGACTCTGCTGTAGAATCGGCTGTTGTATCTTGCTTGGAGCTTTTCCAACTTATTGCACCACAATTCAGACTAAACACGTAGCCTGATTGTGACTTCATGTCATCTTGATCTATTTGGAAAGCAGCGTCAGCGTAATCTTGTACGACGAGCTGTTCTTGTCCTCCGTACACTAGCATTAATCCTTTTGTCCTTCGCAAGTACTTCAGGATTGCCTTGACTGCAGTCTAATGATCCATTCCTAGATCTTGTTGGTATCTGCTAGTCATGCTCAAGCAATGTGCGACATCCGGATGGGTACATAACATGACATACATGATAGATCCTATTGCCGAAGCATATGGGAATCTACTCATCACATCCCTCTTCTTTATTAGAAGGACATTGGTTCTTTTTTAAGAGGAGGCCATGTCTGAATGGTACCATACCATTCTTAGAATTAGACATATTGAACCTATTTAATATATTGTCTATATATCCTTCTTGACTTAGTCCTAGAAGCCTTTTAGACCTATCTCTATAGATCTTGATACCTAGTATCATTTCGGCTTCTCCTAAGTCTTTCATAGAAAATACACTCCCTAACCATTGTTTGATGTCTTTCATTAGGGGAATGTCATTTCCTATGAGCAGGATGTCGTCCACATATAGGACAAGGAAAACAATCTTGCTCCTACTAACTTTCTTGTAAACACAAGGCTCATCTTCATTCTTGATGAATCCGTAACCTTTTACTTCCTCATGAAAACGAAGATTCCAACTTCGAGATACTTGCTTTAGTCCATAGATGGACCTCTGAAGCTTACATACTCGATTAGGATGCTTTTGATCGATGTATCCCTCGGGTTGTTTCATATAAACATCCTCGAGTAGGTTTCCATTCAGGAAAGCCATCTTAACATCCATCTGCCATACCTCATAGTCAAAATTTGTTGCTATGGCAAGCATTGTCCTAATGGACTTGAGCATCACGACAGGGGAGAAGGTTGCATCATAGTCTATACCATGAGTCTGTCTGAAACCTTTAGCCACTAGTCATGCCTTGAAGATCCCGCCAGGTTTTAACTTAAAAATCCACTTGCAATCGACAACCTTCGCCTGAACAGAAGGGTCAATCAAAGTCCACAGTTTATTGTCCCTCATGGATTACATTTCAGATTCTGTGGCTTGCAGTCATTTATCCGAATCTGGACTTTCTAAAACCTGTTTGTAGTTTGCGGGCTCATTAGAGTCCACCAAGATGAAATCTTAATCATCAGTCACGAGAAATCCATATCTCTCGGGTTGGTGACGAGATCTACTAGATCTTCTAGGTTCTTGTGTTGTTGGCTCATGTTGCTCATCTTCATGAGTTTCCATGCCAACTTCCATCTCAGTTTCTGTAGATCGTTCTACATTCTCTTGTGGTTTTTGAACTTCTCCGAGTTCTATTCTACTCCCACTGTCTTTCTTGTACAGAAATTCTTTCTTTAAAAAGTAGCTCCTCGAGCAATTAACACTTTGTTCTCTGTTGGGTTGTAGAATTGATATCCTTTGGTTTTCTTAGGATATCCCACAAATAGGCATTTGTCAGCTTTGGGTTCAAGCTTATTACTTTGTAAACGCTTTACATGAGCTTGACAACCCCAAACTCGTAGATAGGACATATAGGGCTTCCGACCCATCCATATCTCATATGGAGTCTTATCTACTGCCTTAGACAGAATACGATTCAATAAGTAGGCAGCAGAAAGGAGAGTATAACCTCAAAAGGATGTAGGGAGAGTCACTTGGCCCATCATTGATCAAACCATATCTAATAAGGTCCGATTTCTCCTTTCGGATACACCATTCTATTGAGGTGTTCCCGGTAGAGTTAGCTATGAAACAATTCCACACTGTTTTAGATAGCTATCGAACTCATCACTAAGGTATTCACCTTCCCGATCGGAGTGAATAGCCTTAATCCTTCTATCCAACTGATTTTCTATTTCATTTTTAAACTCTTTGAACCTTTCAAAGGTTTCACTTTTGTACCTCATTAAGTAGACATAACCATATCTACTATAGTCATCAATAAAAGTGACGAAGTATTCAAATCCACCTCTGGCTTGTGTGCTCATTGGTCCACATACATCCGTGTGTATTAGAGCCAATAGCTCACTTGTTCTTTCGCATTTCTTGTTGAAAGGACTCTTTGTCATTTTGCCCTGCAAGCAGGGTTCAGGTATCATATGATTCAAAATCAAATGATCCAAGCACTCCATCCTTGTGAAGCTTTTGAACTCGTTTTTCATTTGCATGGCCTAATCAAGAATGCCAAAGGTATGTTGGACTTAAATCATTTTTAGATGATTTAGCTTTTTTTTCTATATTATAGACTGGTTTTTCTTGGGTCAAATCCAAGATATATAGACCGTTACACATATTTGCAACTCCGTATAGAATATCATTTCGATATAAAGATAACGAATTATTCTCTATAATAAATCGAAAACCTTTATTATTTAAACTCAAAACTGAAATAATATTTCTATTCAAAGCAGGTACATAAAAACAATTTTCAAGTTCGATATTTAAACCAGAAGGTAAAGACAGAGTGTAATCTCCAACTTAACAGCAGCAACTCTTGCCCTGTTGCCCACTCGGAGATCTACTTCACCTTTCTTTGTTATCCTTCTATTTCTGAGTCCCTGCACATTAGTACAAATGTGAGCCCCACAACCAGTATCTAATACCCATGAGGTGGACATAGAAAGATTAATTTCTATAACAAAGATACCTGAAGATGAAGGATTGCTTTCGAGAAACTTCTTGCAGTCTCTCTTCCAATGGCCCTTCTGTTTGCAGAAGAGACATGTATCATCCTTTTTGGATCTTGTCTTAGCAGTTGGAGGAGCTTCTGGTTGGGAAGCAGTCTTACTGCGAGCTTTCTTGTTTTGCCCAACTTTGGCCTTGCCTGAAAACTTCCTCTTTCCTTTACCTTTTTCTACAACTAATACTGGTGTTGCCTTTCGAAGGGTCTGCTCAGTATTTTTAAGCATGCCATGAAGCTCAGGAATTGTCCTCTCCATGTTATGCATATTGTAGTTCACAACAAAATCATTGTAATCATCAGGCAGTGAAGCCAATATGATATCAATGGCCAACTCTCTAGCAAGAGACGCATTTAATCTCTCTAGGGTATCAATATACCCCTTCATCTTGATCAAATGCGTACTTACTGACGAACCCTTCACCATCTTGCATGAGATTAATGCTTTTATAGTTATGAACCTTTCGTTACGGGCTTGCTCTCGGAACATTTCCGTGAGTGACTCATAAATCCAGAATGCTTCCAAATTCATGAATTGCTTCTGAAGCTCGCCAGACATAGTCGCAAGCACAGACAGGTCACATCATCGGAATCGATTTTTAGCTTTTCCCAGGTTCTTTGAACAGTAGCCGTAGCATTATCGGGTTGTGCGGGTAAAGAAGCGTCTAAGATATTCAAGTTCCTTTCTTGTTTGAGAACTATTCTCAGGTTTCTTTCCCAATCCAAGAAGTTTGGACCAACAAGTTTTTCTTTGTCCAAAATACTTCTTAGAGTGAGATTTGAAGTGACATTAGTGCTAGAAGATGCCATTTCTACAAAAGAAAATTTGCAAAATATTAGAATGACCCTATTTTGCATACTTTAACATCTCCTCGATCGACAATCTCTCGAAAGAGGTGATAACGTCTGAGTATGTGTTTGGTCTTCTGGTGTGATCGGGGCTCCTTTGCTTGTGTGATGGCCTCATTATTATCACATAAGCGATCTATCGGATCTTGGATACTCGGTATCACTCCGATGTCTGACACAAACTTCCTCAACCAAACAGCTTCCTTTGCAGCATCTGATGCAGCAATATACTCAAATTCTGTTGTAGAGTCGACTGTGGTATCTTGCTTCGAGCTTTTCCAACTGACCGCACCGCTATTCAGGCTAAAAACATAGACTGATTGTGACTTCATGTCGTATTGATCAGTCTGGAAAGTAGCATTGGCGTAACCTTGTACGACGAGTTGTTCTTGTCCTCCGTACACTAGCATTAATCCTTTTGTCCTTCGCAAGTACTTCAGGACTACCTTGACTGCAGTCCAATGATCCATTCCTAGATTTTATTGGTATCTGCTAGTCATGCTCAGTGCATGTGTGACATTCGGACGGGTACATAACATGGCATACATGATAGATCCTATTGCCGAAGCATATGAGACTCTACTCATTGCATCCCTCTTCTTTATTAGAAGGACATTGGTTCTTCTTTAAGAGGAGGCCATGTCTGAATGGTACCATACCATTCTTAGAATTAGACATATTGAACCTATTTAATATCTTGTCTATATACCTTTCTTGACTTAGTCCTAGAAGCCTTTTAGACCTATCTCTATAGATCTTGATACCTAGTATTATTTCGGCTTCTCCCAAGTCTTTCATAATCTCTATAGATCTTGATACCTAGTATTATTTCGGCTTCTCCCAAGTCTTTCATAGAAAATACACTCCCCAACCATTGTTTGATGTATTTCATCAAGGGATTGTCATTTCCTATGAGCAAGATGTCGTCCACATATAGGACAAGGAAAATAATCTTTCTCCCACTAACTTTCTTGTAAACACAAGGCTCATCTTCGTTCTTAATGAAACCGTAACCTTTTACTTTCTCATCAAAACGAAGATTCCAACTACGAGATGTTTGCTTTAATCCATAGATGGACCTCTGAAGCTTACATACTCGATTAGGATGCTTTTGATCGATGTATCCCTTGGGTTATTTCATATAAACATCCTCGAGTAGGTTTCCATTGAGGAAAGCCGTCTTAACATCCATCTCCCATACCTCATAGTCAAAATATGCTGCTATGGCAAGCATTGTCCTAATGGACTTGAGCATCACGACAGGGGAAAAAGTTTCATCATAGTCAATACCATGAGTCTGTCTAAAACCTTTAGCCACTATTCATGCCTTGAAGATCTTGCCAGGTGTTAACTTAAAATTACATTTGCAATCGACAACCTTTGCCTGAATAGAAGGGTCAATCAAAGTCCACACTTTATTGTCCCTCATGGATTGTATTTTAGATTCCATGGCTTGCAGCCATTTATCCGAATCTGGACTTTCTAAAACCTGTTTGTAGTTCGTGGGCTCATTAGAGTCCACCAAGATCAAATCTTGATCGTTAGTCACGAGAAATCTGTATCTCTCGGGTTGGTGACGAGATCTACCAGATCTTCTAGGTTCTTGTGTTGTTGGCTCAGGTTGCTCATCTTCATGAGTTTCCATGCCAACTTCCATATGAGTTTTTGTAGCTCGTTCTACATTCTCTTGTGGTTCTTGAACTTCTCCGAGTTCTATTCTACTCCCACTGTCTTTCTTGTACAGAAATTCTTTCTCTAAGAAAGTAGCTCCTCGAGCAACGAACACTTTGTTCTCATTTGGGTTGTAGAATTGATATCCATTGGTTTCCTTAGGATATCCCACAAATATGCATTTGTCAGTTTTGGGTTCAAGCTTGTTACTTTGTAAACGCTTTACATGATTTTGACAATCCCAAACTCACAGATAGGACATATAGGGCTTCCGACCCATCCATATCTCATATGGAGTCTTATCTACTGGCTTAGATGGAATACGATTCATTAAGTAGGCAGTAGAAAGGAGAGCATAACCCCAAAAGGATGTAGGGAGAGTCGCTTAGCCCATCATTGATCGAACCATATCTAATAAGGTCTGATTTCTCCTTTCGGATACACCATTCCATTGAGGCGTTCCCCGTGCAGTCAGCTGTGAAATAATTCCACACTATTTTAGATAGCCATCGAACTCATCACTAAGGTATTCACCTCCCCGATCGGAGCGAATAGCCTTAATCCTTCTATCCAACTGATTCTCTAATTTGTTTTTAAACTCTTTGAACTTTTCAAAAGTTTCAATTTTGTACCTCATTAAGTAGGCATACCCATATCTATTATAGTCATCAGTAAAAGTCACGAAGTATTCAAATCCACCTCTGGCTTGTATGCTCGTTGGTCCACATACATCTGTATGTATTAGATCCAATAGCTCACTTGTTCTTCCTCTTTCTTGTTGAAAGGACTCTTTGTCATTTTGCCTTGCAAGAAGGGTTCACCGGTATCATATGATTCAAAATCAAACGAACGAAGCACTTCATCCTTGTGAAGCTTTTGAACTCACTTTTCATTTGTATGGCCTAATCGACAATGCCAAAGGTAAGTTGGACTCATATCAAACTTAATTGATTTAGCCTTCTTTTCAATGCTATAAACGGTATTTCTTGGCTCAAATCCAAGACATATAGGCCGTTGCACAAATTTGCAACTCTGTATAAAACATCATTCTGATATAAAGATAACGAATTATTACCAATAATAAAACAAAATCCTTTAATATCCGAACAAGAAATTGAAATAATATTCCTGCTCAAAGCAGATACATAATAACGATTCTCAAGTTCAATGTTTACACTGGAAGTTAAAGATAAAGTGTAATCTCCCACTTCAACAGCAGCAACCCTTGCTCCGTTGCCCACTCGGAGATCAACTTCACCTTTCCTTGTCATCCTTCTATTTCTGAGTCCTTGCACATTAGTACAAATGTGAGCACCACATCCGGTATCTAATACCCATAAGGTGGACATCGAAAGATTTATTTCGATAACAAAGATACGGGCTTGTTCACGAAACGCTTCCAAATTCATGAACTGCTTTTGAAGCTCGCCTGTCATAGATGCGAGCATCAAGCACATCACATAATTGGAATCGCTTTTCAGCTTATCCTATGCTCGCTGAACAGTAGCCGTGGCATTCTGTGGTGGTTCAAGTAAAATAGTCTCTAAGACATGTAGCTTCCTTTCTTGCTTGAGAACAATTCTCAAGTTTCTTTCCCAGTCTAAGAAGTTTGGTCCAACCAATTTGTCTTTATCCAATATACTTCTTAGAGTTAAGTCTGAAACAACATTAGTGCTAGATGATGCCATTTCTACAAAGAATAAATGCAAAATATTAGGATGAGTTTTTTAAATCATTTTTCCACAATAGCCAAAATTGAAATCCCAAACAATTTCGTGTTTGTGCTAGATTATGGGCCGAAAATCCACAAAGAGTTAACCCCAGTCTTGCTTTGGCAAGTATCGTAGGGATCGGGCTCTTTTGGTAGGCAACGTTCAAATTACATTCCAAATGTTTGACACCATCCTATCTTTGCAAAATTAATCCCTAGTCAACTTATCGGGTCAAGCTAGGATTAATTTTCCCAAATCAAATCATCCCTCGAGGCAGCACATCAATGATACCCACACAATTTTTCCATAACAAGTGGTAGTGATAAAGTTGAGCATCTAATACCCAAACAGTTTTTTCACTCATTAATGGTAGTGATAAAGTTGGATACCTATTATGTGACAACTCGTCGCACGAAGAAAACCTGAGGCCCTTGGGCTCTCAAAGTCCACAGACGTTCGACGCTCTGACGGGCCCCCAAGTATGGAAGCAAAAACAACTCGGGTTTTGGGATTTTAGTTTGATCGGCTTAACATGCATTTTCGTTTTTAACATTCATTTGCATATCAAATAAATAAAATGAATAAAAGTAATGAATTGGGCTATAGTCTATTACAGGGCCTCTTAAAGTAACAAGACTTCATGTTCGGGCCTTCATTGTTAGGCTCCCATTCCTGGGCTCCACTATAGACTCCTCTTGGAAATTTCTATTGGGCCTAACTATTACATAATCATTTTAATAGGCACGCAGGCCCAAATTCAAATGGCTCGCAGGCCCCAACTTTAAAACATTAATAAGCCCAATTTATGCTTTAAAACACATAAATGCATATGGTCATACAAGCCCATTTTAATTAAGCCAATTAATTTAAAGATTATGTAATTGAATATTTCCAAAATATTCTATACAATTAGAATTGATTGTGTCATAATCAATTTTAACCAATCTTTCCTTTTTCTTGTTCAATCATTTATGATAAATGATGCATGATCATACCAAAATATGTATGCAAATATTTAAACCATTTAAATAAATCATACCATATTTAAATGCATAAATAAAGAATAAACTTAATCAAATTAATTATTCTATTTATGATCTAATTATCCTAATCTTATTAAGATAACTAATTTAAGATATTTTAAAATCTTAAAATCTAATTTTAATATTTTAAAACTAAAATTTGATAAGATTTGATTTTATTCAAAAATTAAAATTTAAAATCTTACCAAAATTAAAAATCAGAAAACAATTTTCTTTAAATTGTGGGGAAATTTAGTAATTTAAATAAAATTCTGGGCTAGGGTTTTGAGGAGGACTCAAAGTCCAGGGGCCATTCTGTAATTTTAAAACTATTTTAAAACCCAGCTCTCCATTTTGGCAATTAGAGGCTGCGGCGGGGGCAATTTGATAAAGTCACCCTTTTAGGGGTTTTGCCCCCAACCGTCAACTTCTTCTCCCTCAAACTTATCGGCGACAAATGCGGTGGTCCTTTCCGGTGATGGTTTGCTTCTTTCGGTCATCTTCTCCGATCAAATCGTATCCCCACCGCTCTCCTCCAACTACCGATGGGTACTGCCGATCGAGGAGAATCGATCTGGTGTCCAACGCCTAATGGATAAAAGCTCTGATCGTTACGAAAATGCAACGGCGAAGCTCGTCGTTCATTCTCCATCATCGATCAATACTAGGACTCCAAGACACCAAGTCTTTGCAATGGAATAATAGAAGCCAAGACTCCAAGTCTGGCTTGCTCAGTTTTCTGGAAAAATTTGAAGTCCCGGTGAAACAACAACCAACATCCCAGATTTCAATCCACTAAACCAAAACGAGAATGACTTTGTAAATCCCAATTTTCTGGCCAAACGAACACCCAGTTGCTCCAGCCTAGAAAATTGACCAAAATCCATTTTCCAAAACAAATCAAGAATGATTGTTTTCATGAATCCCTTTTTTCTGACAGAGAATTCCAAAATCCAAAAGGAAAATTCCAGCCGATGCAATTTTTGAAAAACCCAGAATACAGAAGATTTCAAAACACTGGCGGAACAATTCCGACCAATTCTTTTGCACAAACCCATTACACCAAAAAATGAAATCCCAGACTTCATTCAATTCGTTTTTCTGGTGGCTTTCAAAAATTTCAAAATTCGGTTTCTCCCGACACCAATTTCCAAAACCCGGTTTATAAAACGGATTTCCGGCGAGGAATAATGAAGAAACCCAGCTTTGTTTAAAGCCACAAAGAAAAATACCCTTCTGAAGCCAATTTCCAAAATTGACATCAAAGTGAAAAACCTTGCGATTAATTTTCATTTCCGACGAAGCTTTGAAGACAACCCAGAAAAGAAAAAAAAAACTTTGCCACCATTCAATTAACTTCGAACAAACAAACATTTTTGTTTTTGTCAAAATTAATTTTAATTTCATTTTGGCACTAAAATCTTGAGCCTAGCTCTGATACCACTGTTGGGATCGGAGGCATGATTTTCAAAAATTTACGCAGCGGATTCATGCCTATTCTAATTTAGTGTTTAATCAATCCTACATTTAAAACTTCTCAAGCTTACCCTTGTAGCGTAATCGGTTGCCGCACCTGGATCCTTGTTTGATGTTGGTCCAAGCCTTCTGCTCCGGTTACGTTTGTCACCACCAAAAATCCTTCCTTGAAGGACTCTCTACTTTTAAGCACGAAAGCCTACGCAGATCTGGTGCTAGCCGATCTTGCCTACAGAGAGAATTTGGGAATTTTGTGTATTTTTGTATTGTTTTGATTTTCTTCAATTGAAAATCATCATTATACTACATTAATATCCCTAGGATATTTGTAGAGATCAAATTTCCAAAATCAGTATTGTAATCATCCAATTATTACTTAACTGATTTTAGTCATATTCCAAATCAGTATTATTACCAAATATTATTTTACTGATTCCAAATAAATATTTAAATAATATTTACTGATTCCAAATCAGTATTAAATAATACCTTAATGATTTGGGTTATACACCAAGCCCATGGATCAACCCATGACCCATGGATCAGGCTCATGGGTCAAGAACTTCAATTGCAATTAAGTCTCTTGATTTATCAGCCCATCCCAATTGTTCCTAAGTAATTAATTAACTATTAATTAATATCACAGAACTTTTAAATAATATTTAATTAAACCATTTAATTAAATCTTCTTTATTTAAGTATAACAATTATACTTATTGTAGGCAAGACTACTTATTCTGCATCATCGAACTTTCTTATGTGCGATCCTGTAGGCCCATTCCAAATTGGCAATGGGTAACTAAATCTCATTGATTAATCCATAAATCATTAGTGGTCTGTATCAAGACATAATGACTACCCAATTCAGAATAGAGGGTCGAATGGTGATTCAACACAACCTTTCTGAGCAAACTGCGTACGATCCTCTACATTGATATCCCGTTTAGCATAAGGCATGGAGCCATCATCCTTATCTAGCTAAACATTTACTTGATCTCTAGTGACACTGAATTCATCAAGCAAATGATAACGCTTATCATTCCTTGGGCATAGCCATGCACTTTTCAGTTCACTATCAAGTGTCCAAGATATCATCTCTCACTTAAGAGAGGTTTGTAGTCCCATCACTTCACCTACATATCTTAGCGTGACTCATAGTGTACCCAATGATACCCGTACTTGGCAACCTGTTACGGTCCCGTTAGGCATATGTCAAAGCACACTACAATTCACCTAAGACCATGTAGTGATTTCTGGTCTAAGGTGAAGGAAAACTGAACAAGCCTGGGCTAAATCGAAAATCTCACTTTCGTGCAATGCATTCCAGAATCGGAAGCTTTCGACCAAGCTCAGTCCTATTTGAAGGAAAACTGAACAAGCCCGGGCTAAATCGAAAACCACACTTTCGTGCAATGCATTCCAGAATCGGAAGCTTTCGACCAAGCTCAGGCTCAAATTAGTTTACCCATGAACGGATCTAGGCTTATACTTATTTAATTTGTTAATTGGGACACAAAAAAATTAAATCTTTAATAAAAGCGGAATTTAAAGATTCTACCTTTTGTAGCGAAGTCCTTTGCTTAAAGAAAAATCTAATCTTTGTTGCGATTCCAATAGAAATCCAATTGATTACTCCGTAGAAACTTTGAATATTGCGTGGACAATAATCTATCGAAGTCTACTTGCTTAGCCCACAAGGAAATCACTCAAATCGGATTCAATACAATCTCAAAATCTGATCGAAACCCACAAACTGCTCAACCTCTCACTTTAAATTTGCTGCTGCCGCATGAAAATAGAGAACCCACAAAGCTGCTAGTGTCCAGCCTTTTTGCCCCGTCGTGATCTAGACAAGAAGAGCTAGCGGATCACCAATCCTTAGAAAGAGATCTACGCCAGCCTTCTCAAATCAAACACACGGAGTTTGGGATTGAAAACCGGCAGCTTAAAACTGCGCTGATTGCTGCAGTTCAACCGTGAAGACTGTGCGCTGTTCAGAAATAATAACCCAACATAATTGCTGCTGCTTCTGCTGCACTGTCCGGAAATAATAACCCTGCAGAATCGCTGCTGCTTCCACTGCGCTGTCCGGAAATAATAACCCAGCAGAATTGCTGCTGTCTGAACGAAAAATATAGTGAGAATCCGGTGAGCTTTGTATATAATCAACCAAAGTTTCGGTCTTTGAGATAAATCCAATTCGAAGAGCAAGAAATCTAGTTCGTTTTTGAGAAAGAATTCTTGAAGAAAAATTCTCTCTATAGAACCTTCTTACTTAAGAAAGGAGCAAGACTTGTCTTGCAAAATTTCCTTAGGTTTTCTTGGGCATCAAGTCTTCTATTTATAGGAGCTCAATTGGAGACCTAATGGGCTCTCGAGTTAGGCCTTTTAATTTGACTTTCGTTGACCGCTAAATCTTCCCGACTAATCAACTCCAATCGACCCATTTAAATTAATTTATTTAACCCACTTTGTTAATTTAATTTAATCGAACCCTTAGAATTAATTAATTCATATGGAATTAATTTCTTAATTCACTTTGTCGATTAAATATTAATTAAACCTTTTGGATTAATTAATTTACCTTGTCAATTAGTCAAATGCATAATCGGTCGTGCCACTATCGGACCAATTATGGAACTACCGCTCAAAAATGACTTTACATCGCGCCATTATATTTTATTCTATCTCCCCACATTAAAGATCTAGCGCTCGTCGGTTTATCAATTTACTGACAAATTAATTCACCGACTTCTTGGTTTCCGAGATTAGTACCACTCGTCCTTTTATTATACCAAACATAAAGTTCACCGGCCGGGTTTTGTATAATAGACTTTAAGAGCTCATCTCGGGAGCACCATCAACCCGACGAACCGGTACGTAGATTCCTCCGACTAGCAACGGCACGTAAGAAGCTAAACACCGCATACCTAACCTACCGAGGTATATGCCTCATGAAGGAAAACTGAACAAGCCTGGGCTAAATCGAAAACTTCACTTTCGTGCAATGCATTCCAGAATCGGAAGCTTTCGACCAAGCTCAGGCTCAAATTAGTTTACCCATGAATGGATCTAGGCTTATACTTATTTAATTTATTAATCGGGACATAAAAAATTAAATCTTTAATTAAAGCGGAATTTAAAGATTCTACCTTTTGTAGCGAAGTCCCTTGGTTAAAGAAAAACCAATTCTTTGTTGCGATTCAAAAAGAAATCCAATTGATATCTCCGTAGAAACTTCGAATATTGCGTGGGCAATAATCTATCGAAGTCTACTTGCTTAGCCCACAAGAAAATCTCTCAAATCGGATTCAAAACACTCACAAAATCTGATCAAAAACCCATAAACAGCTCAGTCTCTTGCTTGGAAAAACTGCTGCTGCCACAGTTTATAAAACCCACGAAAAACCCCTAGTACCCAGCCCTTTGTCCCACCGTGATCTAGACAAGGAGAAGCAGCGGATCACCGATCGATTAGAAAGAGATCAACGCTGCCCCTTCTCAAATCAAACGCGCAAGACTGAGGCTGAAGACTAGCGGCAGAAAACCGCGTGGGCTGTGCTAGTTCGAACGCTGCTGTCCGGAAATTTTCCCAGCAAAATCACTGCTGTCTGGAAATTTTCCAAGCGAAAATAACTGCTGTCCTGTGAAGAAAACAGCAAGAATCTGGCCAGCTTAGAAAATAATCAACCAAAGGTTTGATCTTTGAGAGGAATCCAATTCAAGCAAGTGAGAAATCTGGTTTATTTTTGAGAAAGAATTCTTGAAGAAAAATTCTCTCTCTTAAACCTTCTCACTCAAAAAAGCAAGAAAAATTGTCTTGCAAGACTTCCTTAGGTTTTCTTGGGCATCAAGTCTTCTATTTATAGGAGCTCGATTGGAGACCTAATGGGCTCTCGAGTTAGGCCTTTTAATTTGACTTTCGTTGACCGCTAAGTCTTCCCGACTAATCAACTCCAATCGACCCATTTAAATTAATATATTTAATCCACCTTGTTAATTTAATTTAATCGAACCCTTAGAATTAATTAATTCAAAATAGAATTAATTTCTAAATTCACTTTGTCGATTAAATATTAATTAAACCTTTTGGATTAATTAATTTACTTTGTCGATCAGTCAAATGCATAATCGGTCGTGCCACTATCGGACCAATTATGAAACTACCGCTCGAAAAACGACTTTACATCGCGCCATTATATTTTATTCTATCTCCCCACATTAAAGATCTAGCGCTCGTTGGTTTATCAATTTACTGACAAATTAATTCACCGACTTCTTGGTTTCCGAGATTAGTACCACTCATCCTTTTATTATACCGAACATAAAGTTCACCGGTCGGGTTTAGTATAATAACCTTACGAGCTCATCTCGGGAGCACCATCAACCTGGCGAACCGGTACGTGGATTCCTCCGACTAGCAACAGCACGTAAGAAGCTAAACACTGCATACCCAACCTACCGAGGTATTGGCCTCAATTGACCTCACTCTTTGGCAAATCAAAGCACACGATATCCAACCTTCACGCCCGTCCCAATCTCGGGATTGAGAGACAGAATACTAGGACCGAATTGACTACGCCGATCAGTATAAGTCAATTCTATCCAAACTGGTCGTGCTCAATATGCCCCGGGTATATCTGTGTGATTTAAACTAGTTTAGATAAACTAATTTCCAAACCACACAATAACCTATACCGATAGTATGTTCAGACTATCTTGGTTACGATCATACTTTTTATATATCAATACTTTAACCAATAACGGTATCTACTGTGTCTGTCCACACCCCGTTATCTAGTTCTATGATATAAATGAACAAATTTATACTGAAACAAAATGATATGTCAACTGTGGATATTAGTTTTGATACAAGCCATAGCTTTTCTGTATTCAAAACTAACACCTCAATTGACCGCACTTTTTGGCAAATCAAAGAATACAATATTCAACCCTCACGCCCGTCCCAATCTCGGGATTGAGAGACGGAATACTAGGACCGAATTGACTACGCCGATCAGTATAAGTCAATTATATCCAAACTGGTCGTGCTTAATATGCCCCGGGCATATCCGTGTGATTTAAACTAGTTTAGATAAACTAATTTCCAAACCACACAATAACCTATACCGATAATATGTTCAGACTATCTCGGTTACGATCATACTTTTTATATATCAATACTTTAACCAATAACGGTATCTGCTGTGTCTGTCCACACCCCGTTATCTAGTTCTATGATATAAATGAACAAATTTATACTGAAACAAAATGATATGTCAACTGTGAATATTAGTTTTTGATACAAGCCATAGCTTTTCTGTATTCAAAACTAACAATCTCCCACTAATACTCAAAGCTATGCTAAGAAGTACAAAAACTGTCCATCCCGCTATTACACTGCTGTCATAATGAAATCTCCAGAACACCTTTAAGCTCACTCACATGGCTCCCTCAAGAATCTGACTCCCATGCCCTCCACATGTCTCTCAAAGACCTTTGGGGTCAATGGCTTGGTGAAAAGATCTGCAAGGTTGTCATCTGATACTATCTTGGCCACGATCACGTCTCCCCTCTTTACGATCTCTCTTATCAGGTGGTACTTGCGCTCTATGTGTTTACTCGCCTTATGGGCTCGTGGTTCCCTTGAGTTAGCAACTGCACCATTGTTAAATTGTGATAGACCTAGGCAACTCAGAAACCACATCTAAGTCCATCAGGAAGCTCCTGAGCCATACAGCCTCTTTTGCTGCCTCTGAAGCGGCAACGTACTCAGCCTCCATGGTGGAGCCCGCCACCCATTTCTGCTTGACACTCTTCCATACTATGGCTCCACCTCCTAGAGTAAACACAAACCCAGAGGTAGACTTACTCTTGTCCAAATCACCTTGAAAGTCTGAATCTGTGTAACTCAATGATACAAGCTCCTGCGCTCTATAAACTAGGACATAATCTCTCATCCTGCACAAGTACTTGAGAATGCATTTTACTGCCTCCCAGTGAGCCTTCCCAGGGTTACTCTGATATCTACTAACCATGCCAACGGCAAAGCAAATATCAGGTCTTGTGCACAACATAGCATACATGAGGCTACCCACTGCAGAAGCATAGGGTACCGCCTTCATGGCATCTATCACTTCAGCAGTCTTAGGATACTGCTCCTTAGACAAATGCACTCCATGCCTGAAAGGTGGTGAACCCTTCTTGGAGTTCTGCATGTTAAAACGGGTCAGAATCGTGTCTATGTAGGATGCCTGAGAGAGAGTCAGAGAACGTCTCCTACGATCTCGAATAATCTTAATCCCAAGGATATGTCCAGCCTCTCCCAAATCTTCATATCGAATTGCCTGGACAACCATGCCTTTACGTCTGACAACACCTTCTTACTGTTGCCAATCAGAAGGATATCATCTACGTAAAGTACGAGGAACACCACCATATCACCATCACGCCTGCGATAAACACACTGCTCATCCGGACACTGAGTGAATCCATAGGACTGGATAACCTCATCGAAACGGATATTCCAAGATCTGGATGCTTGCTTAAGTCCATAAATGGACCTCCTAAGCCTGCATACCCTGTGCTCTTGACCCTTAACAATGAAGCCCTCTGGTTGCTGCATAAAGATGGTCTCCTCAAGACTTCCATTAAGGAAAGCTGTCTTGACGTCCATATGCCAAATCTCATAGTCCATATGAGCAGCTATGGCCAAGAGTATCCAGATTGACTTAAGCATAGCTACCGGGGAAAAGGTCTCCTCATAATCGATCCCTTCTTTCTGAGTATACCCCTTCGCCACAAGCCTAGCCTTGAAGGTCTCAACCCTCCCGTTAGATCCTCTCTTTCGCTTATAAACCCATTTGCAACCAATAGGCCTAAACCCATCAGGAAGGTCTACCAGCTCCCAGACTTGATTTGAGTCCATAGAACCCATCTCAGCAATCATCGCTCTTTGCCAAAAATCTGCATCTTTATCCTGGAGAGCCTCATTGTAGTTAACTGGGTCTGGTTTATGAGCACCAGGGATAAAGTCCGAAGACTCACCCAAACCCATGTACCTCTCGGGCTGTCTCACAACCCTCCCACTACGACAAGGTGCAGCCTGTGCAAGAGCATCATCTGTGATAGTGCGTACAGTCTCTTGTGGTGTGTTTTCCTGTACGTGTGCATCTGGAATAGTGGACTGACTTCTAAGCTCTTCTAATACTAACTTGCTGCTTGACTTGTGATCTAAAATATAGTCATCCTCAAGAAATCTGGCATTGGTGCTGATCACCACCTTCTGATCCTGAGGACTATAAAATAAACCACCTCTTGTTCCTTTGGGGTAGCCTATAAACAGCATAGCCTTGAATCTCGCCTCTAACTTGTCTGCATTCGTCTCGAGCACATGTGCTGGACAACCCCATATTATGAGATGTCTCAGACTAGGCTTTCACCCATTCCACAAGTCTGATGGGGTCGAAGGCACAGACTTAGATGACACAAGGTTGAGGATAAAACATGCTGTCTCCAAGGCATAACCCCAAAACGAGATAGGCAACTCACTGTAACTCATCATCGATCTAACCATCTCCATAAGAGTCCTGTTCCTCCTCTCTGCTACACCATTCTGCTGGGGTGTGTCAGGTGCAGACAACTGGGTCTGGATACCCTCCTCTGACAAATAGGATCTAAATTCACTAGAGAGGTATTCGTCACCGCGATCAGACCACAGGGACTTGATACTCTTACCCAGATGGTTCTCCACCTCAGCCTTGAATTCTGTGAACTTGCCAAAGCATTCAGACTTGTGGCGCATCAGGAATATGTATCCATATCTAGAGTAATCATCCGTGAAAGTCACGAAATACTCATAACCACCTCTAGCCTGAACTGACATAGGCCCACACACGTCAGAATGAATCAGCTTTAAAACATCCTTGGCCCTATACCCCTTTGCTTTTAAGGCCTCTTGGTCATTTTACCCTCCAAGCAGGACTCACAGGTCGAATAGCTGTCAATATCTAGTAAGTCCAAAGACCCACTCTTGACCAACCTTTGAATCCTACTAAGGTTGATGTGACCGAGTCTCAGGTGCCAAAGATAAGTCTGATTCAAAGGGGAAGACTCTTTTTTCTTATTATGATTCGGTCATGAGCTACTAGTTTCTGTGTTTTGCATTACTGGGGAGTATGTCTTAATTGAAACCAAATTGTCAACCAATGTACCGGAACATATAAGTTTCTGGCCTTTTCTAATAAATATAGATCTATCAGAAAAAACACACTTATAACCATCCAAAACAAGTTTAGAAACTAAAAGCAAGTTTTTATGAAAACTGGGTACATAAAGACAATCTCCCAACAATAAAGTAGAGTCTAAAAATAAAGACAAATAACTCCCACTGCAGCAACAGAAACTCTGGTAGTATCCCCAAGGCAGACCTGCAACTCTCCCTCTCTAAGCAGCCGGGTCACTTGGAACCCCTGCAAAGAATTACAAACATGATCAGTGGCTCCTGAATCCACACACCAAGTATCTATGGGAATCACCGCTAAACACGTCTCAGTAACTAGGAAAAATTTACACATGCCTCGAGGCTTTGGGCAGTCCTTCTTCCAATGTCCAGGTTACGTTTCTAGTCAATATAGTTTGGACCCGTGAGTTTGTTTTTAGTTCAAAATAACAGCTAGCGGGTTGAACGACATATCAACCGAAAAACAAACAGCCAAGTTTCAGTATACTTTTTTGAAAATATTGAAAATCCTCCAAAAATCAATATAATCTTCTACCGACATCTCTCACACCGAGATTAACGCATGTCACGATAGGTGAATGTCTACGCTAACCCATATTCGTTCGAGAAGAACCGAAGTTTATTAATTTCATTATCTGACCAACGATCATATGATCAATGAAATTAATAGTCGATAATTTTAGCCGTACCGGAAAATAGCGTAACCTCGATGGGAGGGATACTAAAAATGGTACACTAAGTGTATGCCATTACGTGACTTCTAAGTTTGTTACTTAGGATACTAATGCGCCTCGGATGGCGAGGGTGTCGCAACTTTCTCCAATTAAACTCACTATAGTCATCCCTTTAGAAATTCATTCCGGTGATATCCGTGGTTGAAAACTTATCCGATAAGGAGGAAGGTCTAAGCCAACACGCATGTTTAACCACATCACCAATGAACCCGTAATGGAGCCATGGGGATATTAACCAACCCGCTCCCACTTAGATTTTTAAACTTGAGGATTTTTACGTTTTAACATGCAATATCTTAACTATGGATATTCGCACGTATAAAACCGTTGGAATTTTAATATGCGAATAATCTATCTTAGTTAATTGCACATTACCTTTTAAAAACATTTTGGTTTGGATTTCGTTCATGCAAAATAAAACGAAAATCACACAATCAACGAAAAGTCATAAATACAGGAAATTAAAATTAAATAAAAATTTCCTGACTATTATGGCCTTCTCTATCGTTGATTCCTTGACGTCTCGGTGACACGTCCAGTCATGTCGCTCCCACTCGTTATTTGGATTCCTCTCGATTCGCCCGGGTTTTCTCAGTTTTCTACGTAATTTGGAATCACCCAAAATTACGATAAACCAAAACCCGCGAATATAAGTTACCCAAAATAACGTCTTCGTCATAGTACATAAATTCCTATATACAAAGGCGTTTTTCTAGGAATTTAAAGACGACATGATTAGATCAAATTCTACTACAAGATTTTTCTAATCCTACACGGCTTCCAGCTCATGGTTATTACTATTACAGAAATTTCCATTCAAAAATAAAACAAGCCCGGACATGTCCCGGGGTTTATGAATGAAAATTAAATTTCTACCATAATAGCCGGGAAGCCAATAACCACCTGTTTAAGCATTTTGACAAAAATAATAATGCCAAAATAAAGCCGTGTAATAAATCAAACAAGTATAAGACCGAAACCAACGCTTTGATACCAATTTGAAGGAAAACTGAACAAGCCCGGGCTAAATCGAAAACCTCCCTTTCGTGCAATGCATTCCAGAATCAGAAGCTTTCGACCAAGCTCAGTCCTATTTGAAGGAAAACTGAACAAGCCCGGGCTAAATCGAAAACCTCACTTTTGTGCAATGCATTCCAGAATCGAAAGCTTTCGACCAAGCTCAGGCTCAAATTAGTTTACCCATGAACGGATCTAGGCTTATACTTATTTAATTTATTAATCGGGACACAAAAAATTAAATCTTTAATAAAAGCGAAATTTAAAGATTCTACCTTTTATAGCGAAGTCCCTTGCTTAAAGAAAAATCCAATCTTTGTGGCGATTCCAATAGAAATCCAATTGATTACTCCGTAGAAACTTCAAATATTGCGTGGGCAATAATCTATCGAAGTCTACTTGCTTAGCCCACAAGGAAATCACTCAAATTGGATTCAATACAATCTCAAAATCTGACCGAAACCCACAAACTGCTCAAGCTCTCACTTTAAATTTGCTGCTGCCGCATGAAAATAGAGAACCCACAAAGCTGCTAGTGTCCAGCCCTTTTGCCCCGTCGTGATCTAGACAAGAAGAGCTAGCGGATCACCAATCCTTAGAAAGAGATCTACGCCAGCCTTCTCAAATCAAACGCACGGAGTTTGGGACTGAAAACCAGCAGCTTAAAACTGCGCCGATTGCTGCAGTTCAACCGTGAAGACTGTGCACTGTCCGGAAATAATAACCCAGCATAATTGCTGCTACTTCCGCTGCGCTGTCTGGAAATAATAACCCAGCAGAATCGCTGCTGCTTTCACTACGCTGTCCGGAAATAATAACCCAGCAGAATCGCTGCTGTTTCAACTGCACTGTCTGGAAATAATAACCCAGCAGAATCGCTGCTGTCCGAACGAAAAATATAGTGAGAATCCGGCGAGCTTTGTATATAATCAACCAAAGTTTCGGTCTTTGAGATGAATCCAATTCGAAGAGCAAGAAATGTAGTTCGTTTTTGAGAAAGAATTCTTGAAGAAAAATTCTCTCTCTAGAACATTCTTACTCAAGAAAGGAGCATGACTTGCCTTGCAAAATTTCCTTAGGTTTTCTTGGGCATCAAGTCTTCTATTTATTGGAGCTCAATTGGAGACCTAATGGGCTCTCGAGTTAGGCATTTTAATTTGACTTTCGTTGACCGCTAAGTCTTCCCGACTAATCAACTCCAATCAACCCATTTAAATTAATTTATTTAACCCACTTTGTTAATTTAATTTAATCGAACCCTTAGAATTAATTAATTCATATAGAATTAATTTCTTAATTCACTTTGTCGATTAAATATTTATTAAACCTTTTGGATTAATTAATTTACCTTGTCGATTAGTGAAATGCATAATCGGTCGTGCCACTATCGGACCAATTATGGAACTACAGCTCGAAAACGACTTTACATAGCGCCATTATATTTTATTCTATCTCCCCACATTAAAGATCTAGTGCTCGTTGGTTTATCAATTTACTGACAAATTAATTCACCGACTTCTTGGTTTCCGAGATTAGTACCACTCGTCCTTTAATTATACCGAACATAAAGTTCTTCGGTCGGGTTTAGTATAATAGACTTTACGAGCTCATCTCGTGAGCACCATCAACCCGACGAACTGGTATGTGGATTCCTCCGACTTGCAACGACACATAAGAAGCTAAACACCGCATACCCAACCTACCGAGGTATAAGCCTCAATTGACCGCAATCTTTGGCAAATCAAAGCATACAATATCCAACCCTCACGCCCGTCCCAATCTCGGGATTGAGAGACAGAATACTAGGACCGAATTGACTACGCCGATCAGTATAAGTCAATTCTATCCTAACTGGTCGTGCTTAATATGCCCCGGGCATATCCGTGTGATTTAAACTAGTTTAGATAAACTAATTTCCAAACCACACAATAACCTATACCGATAGTATACGAGCATACTTTTTATATATCAATACTTTAACCAATAACGGTATCTACTGTGTTTGTCCACACCCCGTTATCTAGTTCTATGATATAAATGAACAAATTTATACTGAAATAAAATGATATGTCAACTGTGGATATTAGTTTTTGATACAAGCCATAGCTTTTCTGTATTCAAAACTAACATAAGGATCCTCGTACGAGTACTACTCAAAAGAATCACTCATGATCTAAAAATCCATGGAGTGTTTCTTTTGGCGGATCGATTTCATGAAATTAAATATGCACAAGAATATAATTATCATGAAATTAACTCATTTGATAAATTATCAAACAGACCATATATATCTTATTTACATAAATAACCCTCAAAGTTTATCTACATAAGTAGCCCTCATTAGGCACATACACCAACAAAACTTTAGTCATCTTACTCAGAAATTCATAATCTAGCGATCTCGGGGTTAGACTCATCCGAATGGAGGAAGGCCCTAATGCCAACGCGCAAGCCCACCCACATCGCATATGAACCCGTGATGGTGGCCATGGGGGTATTAAACCAACCCGCTCCCACTTAGATTTCCAAATTGAGGGTTTTTTCCGGTTTTAACATGCAATTAACTAACCCTAAGTTATATGCAAACATAAAACCAACATGCTTTAAAATCATGCATCTAAAATACAGCACAAAAATAAAGCACCAAAAATTAAAACAATAAATACTGAAAATAAATACTAAAAATAAATTTCCCAACTATTATGGTTTTAATCACTTCCATTTTATGCCTTGATGTCGTGTCCTGCCATGTCACTCGATGGAGAGAGTCTTGAACTTCAAAAAACAAAAACTGGAGAAAAACAGGCTAAAACGCAGCCCAAACGGGCCGCACGCGCGCAACACACATGGGCTGAGCCTGCTGCCGCCGGGTAGTCACCGGCGCCGCCCCCTGCCACCAATCCCTCATTCGCTTCTTCCCACGTTATTTAGTCTTCTTGCAATTCGTTCTCGGTTTTCTTAGGTTTATACGAATTAACGATAACCCAAAATCCACGAATTCAAGTCGCCCACCATTACGCCTTCGATTACAAAAAATTAATTCTCATACTACAAGGCTTTCTAGGAAAATTAAATAATCGAAATTACATAGAAAAAATCCTACTACAAATTTGATCTAATCCTACACGGCTTCCAGCACGTGGTTATACTATTACTAACATTCATAATAAAATCAAATTCAGACATATCCTAGAGTTTAATTAAAACCCATACAAACGTAACCATAATAGTCGGAATTTCTTAACCACCTGCAAATAAAACCATGTAATAAAACGAACAAGCATAAAACCCAAAATCAGGCTTTGATACCAATTGAAAGATAATCTGCCCGGGCCTAGCCAGAAACTCACTTTAGTGCTATGCATTCCAGAATCGGAATCTCTGGCCAGGCCTATACTCTAGCACAATTGCTATTCCAACCCTTTTGAAATAACATTGCGTAGGATCTGGGTTTGCACTTATTTGATTTACCACGTAACAAAAATTTCTAATTAAAAGCGGAACTTTAGAAAATACCTTTGAAGCGTGCACTCAGGTGATTCTCTTATATGCCTCAAGACTTTAATTTCACGTTTTGTGGGCAACGATCTAGAAACCAATTTGATTAGCTAATCACCACAATCCACATGCCAGATAATTCCAACACCCCTGCACCTGGCACGTACTAAAAACGCACAGCCTGGAGAGAGAGAAAGTTACACGCGCTACTGGTTCGAACAGGCCAAAATTTTGGCCAACACAGGGGAAAAAACCAGCCGCACCTTTCTTGTAAAATTCGACTGTGAGGGAGAAATTTATTTCTCTCTCTAGGATTTTATCTCTCCAATTTTCTTGTCTTGAAAACTTATGAATTGTATATTGTGGAATAACTAATCCCTTGTCTGTATATAGAGTTACAAGAGAGACCCCAAGTTGGTTTAAGATTAGCCTTCCTATTGGGATTCTGTTTCCTTCAATCCTGTTCCTGGACTGATACACATCAAACTGATACACGGATTCACTTATCCCAAACCAGTTCCTGGTATAATTCGCAACCAACTGATACAGGGATTCACATATCCCAAACCAGTTTCTGGTATCATTTACAACCAAATGACACAAGAATTAATTAATTACTAAATTAATTAAATCTACCTTTGTCAATAACCAAATACATAATTAATCGTACCACTAACGGATTAATTATGGCACTACCATCCTACACCAGAATTGCTTCCAGAACAACTTAATTAATTTATTCATAATCTTCCCACATCAAATATATAGTGCTCCTTAATTTATTAATTTACTGATAAATTAATTAATCAACTTCTTTAATTCCGAGACTAGTACCTCAACCTTTTTACTATACTGGACATATGTCCACCAGCTGGGTTTAGTATAATAAACATGTTGAAATTCAGGCGGCGACGAGCTGCAAAATTTTTTCTGGCAAGTGGATTGTGGTGATTAGCTGATCAATTGTTTGTTAGATTGTTGCCCCCACAACATACGAACAAAGTCCTGAGGCATACAAGAGAATCACCTGAGTAAACGTTTCAATAGGTAATTCTTATGTTTTTGCTTTTAATTAAGAATTTATTTGCTACGTGATAAATCGAATAAGTACAAACCAAGATCCTGCGTAATGTTATTTTAAGCAAGGGTTGAAATAGCGATTGTGCTAGAGTCTAGGCCTGGCCAGAGATTCCGATTCTTGAATGCGTAGCCCAAAAGTGAGTTTTTGGCTATGTATAGGCAGATAATCTTTCAACATATCTATATGATTCAATTAGTTTAGACAAACTAAATATCCAAATCACATATAACCTAAACCGACAGCGTGTCCAAAACTTTCTCGATTACGAACCTCATTTATATATTATGTCTTTTGACCAATGATGAGATCTACTGCGTCACACCAGACACCTCATCATCTAACTACATAATATAAATGGACTAAACATGCACAACATATAAACCAAAACATTAAATCGATATATTAACTGGGAAAAGTACAATACAAGCATAACTTATGTATTCAAACCTAACAATATCCCACTAAAACTTAAGTTGTGCTTTAAGTATATAATTTCATTCAATCTTTTACACTCTACAATCCGTCTAAAAAATTACCATGGCTCTCCTAAGTATCTGATCCCCATGCCCTCCACGTGAGCCTTAAAGACTTTTGAAGTCAACGTCTACATGAACGGATCTGCAAGGTTATCCTCTGATGCTATCTTAGCCATGACCACGTCTTCTCTTTTGACGATATCTAGTATTAGGTGGTACTTACACTGTATGTGTTTACTCGCTTTGTAGGCTCCTGGTTCCTTCGAGTTTGCTACTGCACCGTTGTTATCACAGCAAACTGTGATTGACTTCTGCAAACCAGGAATCACATCTAAGTCCACTTTGAAGTTCTTGAGCCACACTGTTTCTTTCGTTACCTATGATGCTGCAATGTATTCATCCTACATGGTAGAGTCCGCCATGCATTTCTGCTTGACACTCCGCCATACTGTGACTCCACCTCCCAAAATAAACTCATACCCTGAGGTAGATTTGCTTTTGTCCCTGATGCCTTGGAAATCTGAATCTGTGTAACCTCGGGGTATCAGCTCAGGCCCCTGATAGACCAACACTTAGTCTCTCATTCTGCACAAATACTTGAGAGTGCATTTTACTGCCTCCCAATGAGCTTTCTCGGGGTTACTCTGATATCTGCTTACAATGCCAATGGTATAACAGATATCAGGCCTTATACATAACATTGTATACATAAGACTTCCTACTGCCGAAGCATAAGGAACTGTCTTCATGGCTTCTATCTTCTCAACAATCTTGGGAGGCTGTTCTTTAGACAGTTGCACTCCGTGTCTGAAAGGTAGGAAACCTTGGAGTTCTGCATGTTAAAACGAGCCAGAATCGTGTATGTGTATGAAGCTTGAGAGTGCGTTAGTGAACATTTCCTGCGATCTCGAATTATCTTGATCCCAAGAATATGCCCCGCTTCTCCTAAGTTCTTTATATCAAACTGTTTGGATAGCCATTTCTTTACATCTAATAACACTTTCTTATTGTTGCTAATCAATAAAATGTCGTCTATGTAAAGCACAAGAAACACCACTGCGTTTCCATCACGTCTGCGGTATACACATTGTTCGTTCGGGCACTGAGTAAATCTGTAGGATTGGATTACCTCATCAAATCGGATATTTCAAGATCTGGATGCCTGCTTAAGTCCGTAAATGAACCTCTTAAGCCTGCAAACTTTATGCTTTTGGCCTTTTTCAATGAATCTCTTTGGTTGCTGCATGAAGATGGTTTCCTCAAGACTTCCATTAAGAAAAGCTGTCTTGACATCCATCTGCCATATCTCATAATCTAAATGAGCAGCTATGGCCAATAGAATCTGGATCGACTTAACCATGGCCACCGGGGAGAAGGTTTCCTCATAACCAATTCCCTCTTTCTAAGTATACCCCTCCACCACAAGCTTAGCTTTAAAGGTTTCAACCTTTCTGTCAGGTCCTCTCTTGTGTTTGTAGACCCACTTACATCCAATGGGTTTGAAATCATCAGGTAGGTCCACAAGCTCCAAGACTTGATTGAGGTCCATCGACCCCATCTCGGATATCATTTCTTTTTGCCAAGATTCTATATTTTTATCTTGAAGAGTCTCGTTGTAGTTCATAGGGTCTGGTTCAGGTGCACCTGGGATGAAGTCAGAGGCTTCTCCTACTCCAATGAACCTATCGGGCTGTCTTACAATCCTCTCACTATGACGAGACACCACATGTGTAGGCGCATTATCTGTGATATCTTGTGCAGTGTGTGGTGTATCTATTTGTGCTGGTGCATCAGGATTATCATATTGTTTTTTAAGTTCTTCTAGTACTATCTTACTCTTGGGCTTGTGATCTAGAATATAGTATTTCTATAAAAATCTGGCGTTAGTGCTAACTACCAACTTCTGATCGTAAGGACTATAGAACAAACCACCTTTCATCTCTCTAGGATATTCTACAAATAGCATTACCTTTCTTCTTACATCTAACTTAGCCGCATCTGCCTTAAGCATATGTGCTGGACAACCCCAAGTTCTGAGATGTCTTAGATTGGGCTTGCGCCTGTTTCACAACTCTGTAGGGGTTGAAGGCATGGTTTTAAATGGTACAAGATTTAGAATGTACATCGTGGTTTCTAAAGCATATCCCCAGAACGAACTCGGTACATCACGATAGCTCATCATTGACCTAACCATTTCCACAAGAGTTCGGTTCCTTCTTTTTGCTACACCATTCTGCTGTGGTGTTCCAGGTGTACATAACTAAGACTGAATTACGACCTTATTGAGGTGTTCTCGAAATTCGTGGGATAGGTACTTACCACCACGATCTGATCATAGTGTTTTGATACTCTTACCATGATGCTTCTCCACATATTCCTGATACTCTTTGAATTTACTAAAACATTCGGACTTGTGACACATTAGGTAAATGTATTCGTACCTTGAGGAATCATAGGTGAACGTCACAAAATACTCAAACCCACCTCGTTCTTGGACCGACATTGGTCCACACAAGTCAGAGTGAATCAACTATAATACTTCTTTGGCTCTATAACCTTTTGCCTTAAAAGGTCTCTTGGTCATCTTACCTTCCAAGCAAGATTCGCAGGTTGAATAACTGTTAATCTCTAATGAACTTAAAGGTCCATCATTGACCAACCTTTGAATCCTACTAAGGTTTGTATGACCTAGCCTGAGATGCCAAAGATAGGTTTGATTCATTTTAGAAGGTTCTTTCCTCTTATTAGTGTTAGATGATGCGCCATTTATCTCTATGTTTTGCACAACAGGGAAGTTTGATTTAATTGTAAACAAATTGTCAGCTAATGAACTAGAACAAATAATAAGTTTCCCATATTTTCTAATAACAACAGAATCATCAGAAAAAAATAAACTTACAACTATTCTTTAAGAGTTTAGAAACTGAAACAAGGTTCTTTCGAAAACTCAGTACATAACGACAATTAACTAAATCTAGCCTAGAATTTCTGAAAATAAGGCTAACTACTCCGACTGCTTCTACTGACACTCTTGTAGTGTTTCCTAAGTAGATATCCAGCTCGCCTTCTCTAAGCTTATGGGATACTTGGAACCCTACAAAGAATTACAAACACGGCCAGTGGTGCCTGAATCCACACAACAAGTATCTGTGGGAATCGCCACTAAACACGTCTCAGTAATTAAGGCAGAAACTATCGTACCTTTAAGCTTTAGACAATCCGATTTCCAATGTCCCATCTGATTACACTTGAAGCACTTGTCTTTCGGCTTCTTTTTTGCAATCTTCATCTTTGGCGTAATTTGTGCCTTTTGAGCTATTTCCTCGAGCTTTCTCTCATTCTTTCCAGCCTCATGCTTAGAAGAAGATTCTGAAGCTTTGACTGCGACTAAAGCTCGCTTCTTCTCTTGAAAAATACTTTCAGCAACCAACAACTTTGCCAAGAGCTCGGATGAAGTACACAACATCTGACTTATAGTTGTAGTTTAACCGAAACTGCTCATAGCTTTGAGGGAAGTTCTGGAGGACAATATCGACTTTGGTTTCACCATCGATCTCACCTCGCACTGCCTCAATCTCGTTGATGTTACTAATCATGTCAATGACATGATCTCTCACATGAGGGCTCTTAGCCGTTAGGATAATATCCAAGTTTCGACTCTAATCGATATAGTTCAGACTGGTTAGTTTGTTGTCTTTCAATATTGTAGCTAAAGGATTGAATGCCATATCGAATACTGTAAATTAAATAAACATACAATGTTTTTGTGTCTAACCTAGAATTTTGAAAATAACCACAAATTCTAATAATTATTGACTTCTCTTAAAACAATAATTTAAACTACTGACATCTCATTCACCGGGATTCTTGCAAGCCATGATAGTGTGGACGTTTATACTAACCCACATCGTTTGAGAATAACCAAGTTTGTTAACTACACTATCTGACCAAACGATCTATTGATCAATGTAGCTAATAGTCAGTGCTTTCAGCCATACAAATAAGCACTGTAACCTCGATGGGAGGAATACTATAAATCATACACTAAGTGTGTGCCAATACTTGACTTCAGAGTTTGTTACCTCAGGATAGTGCACCTCAGATGGAGAGGGTATTGCATTTCTCCTAGTTAAACTTACTCTAGTAATCTTACTTAGAAATTCATAATCCAACGGCCTTGTGGTTGGACTCATCCGAATGGAGGAAGGCCCTAATGCCAACGCACAAGTCCACCCACGTCACATATGAACTCGTAATGGTGGCTATGGGGATATTAAACCAACCCGCTTCCATTTAGATTTCTAAATTAAGAGTTTTTTCGGTTTAAATATGCAATTAACTAAGCCTAAGTTATGTGTAAACATAAAATCAGCATGCTTTAAAATTATGCATCTAAAATACATCACAAAAATTTAAACTATAAATATGGGAAATAAATACGAAAAATAAATTTCCCGACTATCATGGTTTTAATTGCTTCCATCTTCTGCCTTGATCTCGTGTCCCATCACGACACTCGATCGATTGAGTCTTGAAAAGTTGAATTTCCAAAAAAAAAATCTGAAGAAAAAACATGCCAAAACGCGCGAGCCAAATGAGCCCCGCGTGCGGGCTCAGCAGCACGCAATAGTTGTTGCTGCGCTCTACTGCTGCTGTCGCTGCCGCGTGCTTGTGCGGTGGCAGCTTCTGCAGGTGATTTGTCACTGGCGCTGCTACCCACCTCTTATCCCTCATTTGCTTCTTCTATGCTATTTGGTCTTCTTACAATTCGTTCTGGGTTTTCCTGGGTTTCTACGAATTAACGATAACCCAAAACCCACGAATTCAAGTTGTCCACCATAATGCAACTTGAATTCATGGGTTTTGGGTTATCGTTAATTCTTAGAAACTCAGGAAAACCCAGAACGAATTGAAAGAAGACCAAATAGTGTGGAAAGAAGTGAATGAGGGATTGGCGGCAGGGGGAAACACCGGCGACTACCAGCTTGCAACAATCATAGCCGGAAACCACCAGGAGCAGCGGCACTACCGCGTAGCACAGTAGGAGGATGCACCAGTGCGCTGCTGGGCCGCGCGCGGCTTGCCCTTTTGGCGTGTTGTGCTCGTGCGGCCCGTTTGGGCTGCATTTTGGCCTGGTATTCCTCCAGTTTTCATTTTTTTGAAGTTTAAGTCATTCCATCGAGTGACGTGGCAGGACACGACATCAAGGCAGAAGATAGAAACAATTAAAAGCATAATAGTTGGGAAATTTATTTTTAGTATTTATTTCCCGTATTTATTGTTTTAATCTTTGTGCTTTATTTTTGTGCTGTATTTTAGATGCATGATTTTTAAAGCATGTTGGTTTTATGGTTGCATATAACTTAGGGTTAGTTAATTGCATTTTAAAACAGGAAAAAACCCTCAATTTAGAAATCTAAGTGGGAGCGGGTTGGTTTAATATCCCCATGGCAACCATTACGGGTTCATATGCGATGTGGGTGGGCTTGCGTGTTGGCATTAGGGCCTTCCTCAATTCGGATAAGTCCAGCCCCGAGATCGCTAGATTATGAATTTCTGAGTAAGATGACTAGAACATTTGGTCAGATAGTGTAGTTATTGAACTTGGTTCTTCTCAAACAAATGTGGATTAGCGTAAATGTCCACAATGCGTGGCTTGCGAGAATCCCGGTGAATGAGATGTTGGTGGATTATAATTAATGTTTTGAGGGAAGTCAATAATTTTTAGAATTTCATGTTTTCAAAATTCTAGGTTAATAACTGAAACATTATCTGTTTATTTATTTTACAGTTTTATCGATATGACATTCAACCCCTTAGCTGTTATTTCGAAAGATAATAAATTAACTTGAACCAATTATGTCGACTGGAGTCGTAACTTGGACGTTGTCCTGACGTCTGAGCAGTATAAGTTTGTGCTCACTAAAGTATGTCCAGATGTGCCTGATGAGAACTCTCCTCAAGAGGATAGGGATGCCTATGCCCGGTGGAGAAAAGCGGATAAGATAGTGCGGTGCTATATTTTGGCCTCTGTGTCAAATGTGCTGTAACATCAGCTTCATCCCATGGTCTCTGCCTTCAACATGATGGCTCACCTTTGAGAGATGTTCGCACATCAAGGCAGGACTGCATGGCAAGCAGCCATGAGGAAGTTAATGAACACAAAGATGGCTGAAGGCGGATCGGTGAGAGATCATGTGCTACACATGATCAGTAACATCAATGAGATAGAGGTGTTGAGAGGAGAAATCGACCCAGAAAGTTGGATAGATATTATTCTCCAGAGTCTACCTTCTTGTTTTAAGCAGTTTCAGGTCAATTACAACATGAACCAAAGAGTTTACACTCTATCCGAGCTCTTAACTGATTTGGTGGCGGCCGAAGGCATCTTCCACGAGAAGAAGCAAGTTAAAGGCTTTAAGTTCTTTTTCTGTTCCTAAAGGAAAGAAGAATAAGAAGAAGAAGAATGTCAGGAAACTTTCTGCGAAGCTTGAGATCACAAAGAAGAGCAAGCCCAAAGGCAAGTGCTTTAAAAGCGGTAAAACAGGACACTGGAAAACGGATTGTCTAAAGCTTAAAGGTACGATATTTTCTGCCCTGATTACTGGGACATGTTTACCGGAGATTCCCACATATACTTGGTGTGTGGATTCAGGCGCCACTGATCATGTTTGTAATTCTTTGCAGGGGTTCCAAGTAACCCGAAAGCTTAGAGAGGGAGAGCTGGACATCTACATGGGCGACACTACAAGAGTGTGATAGAAGCAGTGGGAGTGGTCAATTTAAATTTTGAAAATTGTAGATTAGAGTTGTTAATTTTCTTTATGTACCGAGTTTTAGAAAGAACCTTATTTTGGTTTCTAAACTCTTGAAGAACGGTTATAAGTTTGTTTTTTCTAATGAGTCTGTATTTATTAGAAGAAATGGAAAACTTATTTGTTCTGGTTCATTGGCTGACAATTTATTTGTGGTTAACTCTAATTCCCTAGTTGCGCAAAATATAGAAACATATAGCTCTTTATCTAACATTAATAAGAGGAAGAAAATTTTTGAAATGAATTAAACCTATCTTTGGCATCTCAGGCTAGGTTATATAAACCTTAGTAGGATTCAGAGGTTGGTCAATGATGGACCTTTAGGTTCATTAGAGATTGACAGTTATGCAACCTACGAATCTTGCTTGGAAGGTAAAATGACCAAGAGACATTTTAAGGCAAAAGGTTATAGAGCTAAGGAAGTATTAGAGTTTATTCATTTTAACTTGTGTGGACCAATGACGGTCCAGGCACGAGGTGGGTTCGAGTATCTCATGATGTTCATGGATGACTACTCAAGGTACGGGTACATTTACCTAATGCATCAAGTTCAAAGAGTTTTGGGCAGATGTGGAGAAGCATCATGGTAAGTGTATCAAGACACTGAATTCAGATCGTGTTGGGGAGTACGTGTCCCATGAATTTCGAGAATACCTCAGTGTGGTCGAAATTCAGTTTCAGTTGTCTACACCAGGCACGCCACAGTAGAACGGTGTAGCAGAAATGAGGAATTGGACTCTCATGGAAATGGTTAGGTCTATGATGAGCTATAGTGATCTGCCAAGTTGGTTATAGGGATATGCCTTAAAGACGACAATGTATATTCTTAATCTTGTACCATCTAAAACCGTGCCTTTAACCGCAGTAGAGTTGTGAAATGGGCACAAGCCCAGTCTAAGACATCTCAGAATTTGGGGTGCCCAGCACATGTGCCTAAGGCAGATACGGCTAAGTTAGATGTGAGAACTGAATTAATGCTATTTGTAGGATATCCTAGGGGAACGAAAGGTGGTCTATTTTATAGTCCTAAAGATCAGAATATGGTGGTTAGTACCAACGCTAGACTTTTGGTAGAGTACTATGTCTTAGACCACAAGCCCAAGAGTAAGATAGTACTAGAAGAGCTTAGGCGACAAACTACTAATCCTGATACACTGGTACAGGTAGATACACCACACACTGCATATGAGATAACAGATGATGCGCCTACACAGGTGGTGCCTCGTCGTAGTGGGAGGGTTGTGAGACAGCCGACAGGTTCATTGGCATGGGAGAGGCCTCAGACATAGTCCCAGGCGCTCCTGAGCCTGACCCAGTTAACTATAATGAGGCTCTCTGAGATAAAGATGTAGATTCTTGGCATAAGTTAATGATATCCGAGATGGGATCAATGGACCATAATCAAGTCTGGGAGCTTGTGGACCTGCCTGATGGGTTTAAGCCCATTGGATGCAAGTGGGTCTACAAACGTAAAAGAGGACCTGATGAGAAGGTGGAAACCTTTAAAGTTAGGCTGGTGGTGAAGGGGTATACTCAGAAAGAGGGAATCGATTATGAGGAAACCTTTTCCCCGGTAGCCATGCTTAAGTCGATCCGGATTCTCTTGGCCATAGCTGATCATTTAGATTATGAGATTTGGAAGATGGATGTCAAAACAATTTTCCTTAACGGAAGTCTTGAGGAAACCATCTTTATGCAGCAACCAGAGGGATTCGTTGAAAAAGGTCAAGAGCATAAGGTTTGCAGGCTTAAGAGGTCTATTTACGGACTTAAGCAGGCATCCAGATATTGGAACATCTGGTTTGATGAGGTAATCCAGTCTTACGAATTTACTCAGTGTCCGAATGAGCAATGTGTGTACCGCAGACGTGATAGAAACTCAGTGGTGTTTCTTGTGCTTTACGTAGATAATATTCTATTGATTGGCAACAACAAGAAAGTGTTATCATACGTAAAGGCATGGCTATCCAAGGAGTTTGATATGAAGGACTTAGGGGAAGCGGGACATACCTTGGGATTAAGATAATTCAAGATCGTAGGAAATGTTCGTTAACGCTTTCCCAAGCTTCGTACATAGATACAATTCTGACCCATTTTAACATACAGATCTCTAGGTTTTCTACCTTTCAGACATGGAGTGCATCTATCTAAGGAACAGTCTCTGAAGACTGTTGAGGAGATAGAGGCCATGAAGGCAGTTCCTTTTGCTTCGGCAGTAGGAAGTCTCATGTATGCCATGCTGTGTACGGAGGCCTGATATCTGTTAAGCTGTTGGCATGGTAAGCAGATATCATAGTAACCCCAGGAAAGCTCATTAGGAGGCAGTAAAATGCATTCTCAAGTATTTGCGCAGAACGAGAGACCAAGTTCTGGTCTATCAGGTGCCTGAGCTGGTACCCCAAGGTTACAAAGATTCAGATTTCCAAGGCGACAGGGATAAGAGCAAGTCTACCTCAGGGTATGTGTTTACTCTAGGAGGTGGAGCCATAGTTTGGCAGAATGTCAAGCAGAAATACGTGGCGGACTATACCATGTAGGCTGAATACGTTGCTGCATCAGAGGCAGCGAAGGAAGCAATGTGGCTCAAGAACTTCTTAGTCGACTTAGATGTGGTTCCTAGTTTGCAGAAGTCTATCACGGTGTATTGTGATAACAACGGTGCAGTAGCAAACTCGAAGGAACCACGAGCCCACAAGGTGAGTAAACATATACAGCACAAGTACCACCTGATACGAGACATCGTAAAGAGGGAAGACATGGTCGTGGCTAAGATAGCATCAGAGGATAACCTTATAGATTCGTTCATGAAGTCATTGACTTCAAAAGTCTTTAAGGCTCATGTGGAGGGCATGGGAATCAGATATTTAGGAGAGCCATGATAGTTTTTCTAAATATATAGTAGCAGAGTATGTAGGGGTTGTATGTAGATATATACTTAAAGCACAGCTTAAGTATTAGTGGGAGATTATTGGAGTTGAATACATAAGTTATACTTGTATTGTATATTTTCCCAATAAATATATCGATTTATGTTTTGGTTATATTTTGTTGTGCATGATATGTCCATTTATATTATGTAAGTAGATGATGAGGTGTCTTGTGTGACACAGTAGATCTCATCATTGGTTAAAAGACGTAATATATAAATGAGGTTCGTAACCGAGACAACTTTGGACAAACTGTCGGTTTAGGTTATTATGTGATTAGGATAATTGGTTTGTCTAAACTAATTGAATCATATAGATATGCCCGGGACATATTGAACTTGACCATTAGGAATGATTTGTCTTGTACTGATTTAATAGACAAATCGTTTTTTGTATTCTACCTCTTAATCCCTAGACTCGAGCGGGCATGAGGATAAGATATAGTGTACTTTGATCTGCCAATGGGTGAGGTCAATTGTGTCCAATAATCTCGGTTGGTGTTGGAGTTGAATGCATAAGCTATGCTTGTATTGTACTTTTTCCCAGTAATATATCAATTTATGTTTTGGTTATTTCTTGTTGTGCATGATATGTCTATTTATATTATGTAAGTAGATGATGAGGTGTCTTGTGTGACACAGTAGATCTCATCATTGGTTGAAAGACATAATATATAAATGAGGTTCGTAACCGATATAGCTTTGGAGAAACATTCGGTTTAGGTTATTATGTGATTCGGGTAATTGGTTTGTCTAAATTGATTAAATCATATAGATATGCTAGGGGAGTATTGAACTAGACCATTAAGAATGATTTGACTTGTACTGATTTAATAGACAAATCGTTCTTGGTATTCTATCTCTTAATCCCTAGACTCGAGCGGGCATGAGGATTAGACATAGCGTACTTTGATCTGCCAAAGAGTGAGGTCAATTGTGGCCAATAATCTCGGTAGGTTGGGTGCGGGTGTTTAGTTGTTTGGTGTGCTGCTGCTTGTCAAAAGGAAACTATGTACCTGTGCGTCCGGTGCTCCCGAGATGAGCTCGTTATGTTTATTATGCTAAACCCAGCTGGTGGACTTATGTCCGGTATAGTAAAAAGGTCGAGTGGTACTAGTCTCAGAATTAAAGAGGTTAATTAATTAATTTATCAGTAAATTAATATATTAACGAGCACTATATCTTTGATGAGCAATTCTGGTGGAGGATGGTAGTGCCATGATTAATCCGTTAGTGGCACGATTAATTATGTACTGGGTTATTGACAAAGGTAGATTTAATTAATTAAGTAATTAATTAATCCTCATGTCAGTTGGTTGTGAATCATACCAGGAACTGGTTTGGGATAAGTGAATCCCTGTATCAGTTGGTTGTGAATCATACCAGGAACTGGTTTGGGATAAGTGGATACCTGTACAGTTGGATGTGTTTCAGTCCAGGAATAGGATTGAAGGAAAACAGAATCCCAGTAGGAAGGCCAATCCTAAACCAACTTGGGGTCTCTCTTGTAACTCTATATATAGACAAGGGATTAGCTATTCAAGACATACAATTCATAAGTTTTCAAAACAAGAAAACTTAGAGAGAGAAAGTCTAGAGATAAAAAACATTTTTCTCCCTCTAGCATAATCTCAGGCAGCCGGTTATTATCCCAGGCGGTGGTCAGTGGTTAATTCTGGCAGGCGGCGATGGCAGGAGAAAACCGGCGGTGGATGCGGTTGAAATTCAGGCACGACGAGCTGCAAAATTTTTTCCGACAGGTGGATTGTGGTGATTAGCTGATCAAATTGCTAGTTAGATTGCTGTCTGCACAGCATACAAGCAAAGTCTTGAGGCATACAAGAGAATCACCTGGGTATAGGTTTCAATAGGTAATTCTTATTCTTTCGCTTTTATTAAGAATTTTTGTTGCGTGGTAAATCGAATAAGTGCAAACCCAGATCCTACGCAATGTTATTTCAAAAGGGTTGGAATAGCGATTGTGCTAGTGTCTAGGCCTGGCCAGAGATTCTGATTTTGGAATGCATAGCACGAAAGTGAGTTTCTGGCTAGGCCCGGGCAGATAATCTTTCAACTTTAACCAATAACGAGATCTACTGTGCTTTTCTACACCTCGTTATCTAGATATATGATATAAAGGAACAATTTAATACTAAAATACTAAAACATAAATGATATGTCAACTGGGTATTAGTTTTTGATACAAGCAATAGCTTTTTAGTATTCAAAACTAACATCTAAAACCTTGAGTACGAGATTATGCTAATGGAAACCCAACCTTCTTCTAGTATAATCTCTATTATGAATGGTTTAAAGGGCAATAACAAAGTTGGTAATAGTCGAGAATACCTATTATTTTTTGCGTACCATTCAAATGTTGGCATCTTAAAAGTTACTTGTAAATGAGTAGGTTGAGAGTGATCTCTTAATGAAACTATAATCCTTATTTTTTTACAATAAAGTAATAAACTGGTATGAATTTCACCTATTTAATCATAGAAGTGTAGTGTTTGTGCGTGCAAGATTAAATCTGAACTAGTTATAAGGCTTTCGTTTAAGCATCTAGCTACCACGACTTTTCTAGTTCCATGATTTGGTCTTACTAGGGTATTGATGAGGTATTTCAAAGCTTCGTTTTAGCATCAAGCTACCACAACTTTTCTAGTTCCGTGATTTAGTCTCACAAGGGTATCGATGAGGTATTTCAATGGCTAGTTCAAGATCTTAAAAATATGGTTCAAGTGGATTTCAAAATCTTTTGTCAAATTTAATTAACGAGGCTATATATATCCTAAAACTTGTAAAAAGGATCCTTTAATTGACATAGTTAGGCCAATGATGAGAACAAGGACCAAGAAAGTCCATAAAGCATATTAATAGTTTGTTCACTCTAGTCCCCTCTCGAATTTCATCACAAAATAAAAATATCATACAATATAGTAGTTGATTGAGGGAATATTAATAATTTTTGACAATAATATCATAAATTTACAACACAAATTGGATTGTGTTGCTATATAACGACACTTTTGTAAGTGCATGTAAGTGCAGCAACTCTTGTGCCGTAATTTTGTGACATTAAAGTAAAATGATGTAAAAGTGTTGCAAATTCACACATTTTCTTATATAGTCATAATTGTGATGTAAATTTGCTTCATAAAATGAAATGTGTTTTGAATTAACGGTATTTCTTTACAGTGACGTATATTTGCGTCACAATAACCCTATGTCGTATTTTTGGGTTAACATTATTAATTGACGCCAAAATGTCACAAATAAACGACACAATAAAAAAAGTGAAACATTTTTGCGGCATTAGCTTACGACACAGCTTGAAATTGTGTCGCAAAAGGCCATTTTTCTTGTAATGAATAAGTACTTTTTGGGAGATTGTTGGCGTTTTCTTGTCAAGCGAGACTCTTGTTAGGTATAACGCGATTAAGGTGAGTGTCTCCCTCTTTCTCGTGCTTGCCATTCTAGCTAGGAGTATACTGGTATGTTCTATGGACATATAGGTATAACTTAGGAAGAACCTGGATTACATTCAAAGTTTCTATTATGCATGTGTTTGATTTATGATTTCTGCTTAGAAGATTATGGCCATGCCGACGCATAGGTTTTAGATTTATTGTACATGGGTTGTAGTGTTGATGGTTGGATATTGTGGCTGTTGTTTGGATGTTTCTGTGCTGTTTGACTTGTTAGGATTCTTACGTTTACTGCCGTTATGCTGTGAGATTTTCCGGAGAGCCTATCACATGACCGTAGGTTTATCTGAAATAATTGCTGCTTGATTTTTCATCAGAGTCATGGTTGTCTTTGCATCTTTTGGGGATCCCACCATTTTGGCACAATCATATTGAGAAAGAGGTCGATCTATGGCATAGTCATATGTCGGTATGGCCTGGTGTACTTTCGGCAAAATGTAGATTATCAGCAGAGTGCAGTTAGCAGGTGCAACGCCTGTTCCAAATGGTTATTACATAATTTCATAGGGAGATTCGGGTTATGATGACCAGGATCTCTCTAAAATCCAGGTTGGTTGGTTCTTGGGTGCGCATTATTTGGCTAGTTCATTTAAATCGTTGGCATGTAGGTTGGTTTGCAGTCTTTTGATGCATGACTTTATGTTGAGTGTTTTATGTTGTATACTTGTCTTTTATTGATTATATTGGGTCCAGGAGGTGACTCTCACTAAGTATGCATTCCGTATACTTATGTTTATTTTATCTTTGAATATAATCCAGGCAGGAGATTATCGAAGACAAGCCTAGGAGAAGTTTGGGGAGGTTGGGATGATTATAAATTTATAAAGCAATGAGACTGTAATTGTGTAGGTTGAATATTGTTAACTGAATAAAATTCAGTTGGTATAAAGTTAAACTTTGGTAATTTGCTTTTAAAGAAGCTTAATTATTCTTTGTTATCGGTTTATAAAATCAGGTGCTTTCGGGGCCTGACACCTAGTATACTAAATTAGGAATAAGCTTTGAAATTACCTCCTTAAGAGTGCTAGAAACACCAAGGGCAATTGAAATTGGATTGAGTTTCTTGAGCTCCTTCTTCAAGTCGGCCTTCCTATATCCCAACCCAAATATCCAAATCTTGTTTTGATTCTCCTTCTACACTCTCACTTGAAGTTTTAACTCTCTCTTCTAATCAATTGGATAGTGGGTAGAGATTGCATGTAGGGGTTTCTTAGTTTTCTTGAAATTTTACCAATAGGAGAGGAAGGGAAAATTGAATTGGGAGAGGAAGATAAGGGAAAATGGGATAAAGCATTTTGGTTAAAAATTGACAAAATGGTATTTCAAATGTAATCGAAATTAGAAAGTTTACATAACAAAATACGACCATAGGAAGTCGTGTTGGACTTTTGATTTGGAATTTGGAAGTGTCCTTAATTATTAAAGTTATAAAGTTTAATTAAATTTTTTTCTTAGCGGGTTCACGTGTCAATCCGCCTAACCCGTTGTGTCGACACTAACCCGACCCGTTTATTAAATGTGTCAAAAAATTTCAATCCTAACCCACCTTTTTTTCATGTTGTGTCCGTGTCGGGTTGTCATGTCGTGTTAGGAATTGCCAACCCTACCTTAAGGTTTTTTTTTTTTTTCTGAAATAGAAGGAACAATTTTTCATTAAGATAAGTAGAGATTGAACAATGAACAAATTATGGCCATGATTGAGAGGAATCTCCAACTGATTTTATCATATTGAGCAACAATATTGGAGATTATGTTTACATATGGCAATCCAGAACTGATGCGAACTTGGGGTCATCATGGTCCATGGTTGATATTTATCTTCCAACTGATGAAGTCTAAGATATTCACAGGTGAAAATCCAGCCTAAATTGAGCCCAAATTGCATATTTTATCATGTTAAAAGACACTTGGGCCATTATATGGGTCAAGCCCTTCAAACATGCTTGAAATGGATGTCACATGTCATCAATATTATGTTCAAAATTTAGGACATGCCTAGTTACAAAATTCCTCCGAGAGAGTTGATTTGCCCAGAGCATAGCTTAGGAAGCTCTCAAGTGCATCCAAACATCTTCAAACGAGATTCACTAGTTGATTATGTTGGTCCAGTTACGAGATCTAGAACCCGGAAGGCCTGTGGATCGAGTCCAACTTCAGAGTTCAAGATCGAGTTCGAAGCCCAACAGGCCCAGGCCCATTAACGTAATGAGATTATTCGATAATTGACTTGTAGATGCAACGTAGATGTGGACTAAAGTCTAGAATAAAGGATGAAGTTTGGATTAAGGAATTAAAGGCTTAATTGCAAAATCCAACCATTCCCTAAGCCCAACTGAAGCTGGTAAAAGTTAGTCTCTTCATTGTAGGATTTGTTTTACTTTATTAGTTTTATAAGGTTTTGTAAGTTTAATTAGGAGTTTTATTTGTCTTGTAATTCTCTCTCTAAGTGGCCGAAAATTCCAAAGTCAAATAGAGTTGGAATAGGTTTTGTTTCTTAATCTCCAGGTTACTAGGATTTGAGATTACTTTTTAGAAAAGGAAGAGAACTCTTTGTAGCCTATTTGAAGGCCTTTTGGCCAAATTATTCAAACAGTTGTCAAAAATTAAGAGTTAATTTTCAAGATTAGATCTTGTTAATTTTGAGAGTTTAACCTGTGCGCTTTACTTTCACCCCGGAATCTCGAGTTTGAGTGGTCTTGCGAGATCGTGTGTATTCTTGCGTGGGAAACACATAAAATGAATCCTGGCTTGATAGTTTAGGTTGAACTATTAATCCGTGTCAGATTGACAGAATCCATCACAAACCGTCATCCATCCTCTTAGTAAATTTCTCACTGAGAGGTTAAACAATTGTGTGTTTGTGAGTTGAGTGTTTCCGTCACTTGATTAATTGGTTTGATAAGATACTGAAGGGATAGTTCGGAACGACCGGATAAAACATCAGAATTCGTTGTATACTGAACAAGGATCGGCTGATCATCCGTCAAGAACAATCTATGAGAATTTAAAAAGAAGAGCAGGATTTTGCAATCATTATTTATCTGGCAACAACAGATTACAACTTAATATCCAATGAATGATAAAAGCATAACACAAAGAGATTGGACTAGAAACAAGAAAGGTCTCAGATTAAAGATGCCAAATTGGTTTTCAAAGGTGTGGACTCCAACTCACCTGAAGCTTTCTTACGTTTCAACTTGACAAAGTTCATCCCAAAGCTTTTCACATTCATCCTTTTTTATTCTCCATAATCTTCAAACAGCCATTGAATCCAAGAAAATTCAGTTGGAAACTCCGTGATCAATTCCTTTTTCCGTTTGGATTTTGCAGCACTAATATGGATATGCCCTTTTTGTTATCAGAAGAATCACTTTCCCGAACATTATTCCTCAATTTGGAAACCAACATGCCGGAGGAGCTTTACCCTTAGTACACTGCCATTCAGTACCGGGAAGGGAAAGGTTATAGGAGAAGAGATGAATGGTGGTTTCAGTGGTGATGGAGAAGGAGGAAAAAGATGATGCTAAAGAAAGGGAAATTAGTGGTGGTGTAGGTGGTGATGGCGAGAAGAGGGAAGAATATGTTGGCGACAGAGAAAGGTTGAGAAGTTTGTGATGGTATGACAAAATGAATTGTCAAATTTTTCCTTGGATCTATTAGTATAAACAGAAAAAGTAACGAAATAACTATTTATGTGTTTTGAGAGTTTAGTGGGTCATTGGTCCAGTGAAAAAGTTCGATGGCGAAAAGTATACGACTCCCTCCATCTGCATATATTAGTCATTTTAGGGGTTGGAAGTTGTCTTTTATTAATTGACGTTTTACCATTATCAAGGTAACTTTTCTAATTTTTCTTACTTTACCCTTTCTCAAAATGTGTGAGTGTATTGAATTCTATCTCTTCAAGTTGGGGGTAAAAATAAAAAATTACTAAATCAATAATTACTACTCTCTATTGATAGCAGTGAAAAGTGTACAATGACTAGTATTTGTAGGTGGACGGGGTATTAAATAAGTTTAGTGATCTGTCAAGTTTGTAACCTAACTGATATGAAACTATGTGTTGCGTGATATGAACCATTTGTTTGTTTTCATAGAAGAATCTCTTTTTTTTTTTGTAGTGATATAAAATTCTTTTATACTTGATATGAAATGATATTTTATCTGATATAAATTATCTTCTGTATGATATGATTTTTTTTTTCAGTTTTCATATAAGAACCTCTATGTTGTATTTGATAGGAAACCCTACTATGCATGATATGAAACATGTTCTATCTATTATGAAATTATGTTTTGCATGATAAAACCATTTGTTTGTTTTCAAATAAGAATATTTTTTGTTTCAGTGATATGAAAGTATGTTATACACTATGTTGTATTTGATATGAAAGTCGGTTATGTATGTATAAGAATATTTTTTGTTATAGTGATATGAAAGTATGTTATACACTATGTTGTTATTTGATATAAAAGTTTGTTATGCATGATGTGAAACCATGTTATGTTTTATATGATATGAAGGAAAAAATGCAATTTTGGTCTAACATGTTTGGCCATTTCATTCTTTTGGTCCAACATGTTTGGCTTTCGCCAAAAATACCCGTTACGTTTACATTTTTAAGCGATTTTGATCCATTTAAAAAGTGTAACCTGCTATTACAGGTTTTTGTAAAGTCAAAAAGGGTCAAAGGTTAATGTTCCAATATTTTAATTATTAAAAATACATACAATGGGTATTTGTAAATATGCAAAATACATTGGACTTAATGTCTAAAATACGGGAAAAGGTTTAAAAAATCAAATTAAAATAATTATGATTTTGAAAGGGTAAAAAATTGGGGACTAAAAAAATACACGGCTCTTCAGATCTCGCTCCAAAGAATTTATGGCATCCCTGACCTCTTCACACTGACGTTCACTCACGCCAGCCACCGTTTCATCATCCTCGACGCGAAGCCCTCTCGATTGCGATAGAAAAATCCCTCTCGATATTGATAAAAAAAAAAGCCCCTTCAACAGCACCCAATACGATCGTCATCAGTCTGGTACTTCAGCGACCACCAGAACACCGACCTCTCCCGATGCGAATGTTGGAGTTGAATACATAAGCTATGCTTGTATTGTACATTTTCCAAGTAATATATCGATTTATGTTTTGGTTATATCTTGTTGTTCATGATATGTCCATTTATATTATGTAAGTAGATGATGAGGTGTCTTGTGTGACACAGTAGATCTCATCATTGGTTAAAAGATATAATATATAAATGAGGTTTGTAACCAAGACAGCTTCGGACAAACTGTCGATTTAGGTTATTATGTGATTCGGATAATTGGTTTGTCTAAACTAATTGAATCATATAGATATGCCTGGGGTGTATTGAACTTGACCATTAGGAATGATTTGTCTTGTACTGATTTAATAGACAAATCATTCTTGGTATTCTATCTCTTAATCCCTAGACTCGAGCGGGCATGAGGATTAGACATAGTGTACTTTGATCTTTCGTCTAGTAGTGAAAGGTGTGTCTGGCCTCGTAGAATAGGTAAGTTTTAATTTATAGGCGTTGAGGGCGACTGAAAAGAGCCTCAGCTTTGGGAGATACCTCCTTTTTGGTCTTACTAGAAGGTGATGAGGGACTTTCTTTCATTCCAAGGTGGGACATACCACATAGGATAGTCAGGCAAAGTAGAGATTCAATCTAGAGGGACGGCCATGAAGCTTGGTCTATGATATGTAGGTGGAAGATTTTTTCCCCTAGACATAGGCGGATTCTGAGTCTGAGCCGCCATCCAAGCACGAAGAAAGACCTCTTAGATAGCCTTAAGTTTAGGGAAAGGGATCTTTTAGATCTATTTCGTCTGGCATCTACACTAATTCACTCATGAATGAGCAGCTCCTTTTTAATTAAAAGAAGATACAACCGGGAAAATCTAGTTCTTTCGGCGTCTCGCTTGTTAATAGCTTGGTACCAAATAACTTTACTAGACCTTCGGGTTAGTGAAAAGACAAAAGCATTCTTGGTTGTAATTGCTATCTTCTTAGGTTTAGCCATTCAAACGATTTAAGAAAAAGAAGGATTTTTTAATCTTCTTCCCTTGGTCTGGAAGGTAGGCGTAGTACTTTTCATTATGTCTTTCCCGACCCTACTTGAACGGAACATAAGTAAATCCCCTTGGGGAATTTTTCCATTATCGGTACCTTTGAGTACTTGAGCAACTACTTGAAAGCTGCTAGCTACTTTAGCCTCTATCGGTATCTAGTTCATTAGCGGTACTTCTTTGACTTGAGTTTAGCCACATTGAAAAGGGTCTTTCCCTCTCTCCAAGCTAAGGAAGGTAGGGTCTCCAAGCTAAGGAAGGTAGGTTGGGTGCGCGTGTTTAGTTGCTTGGTGTGCTGCTGCTTGTTGAAAGGAAACCATGTACCGGTGCGTCCGGGTGATGGTGCTCTCTAGATGAACTCATTATGTTTATTATACTAAACCCAGCAGGTGGACTTATGTCGGGTATAGTAAAAAGATCGAGTGGTACTAGTCTCGGAATTAAAGAAGTTAATAAATTAATTTATCAGTAAATTAATAAATTAATGAGCATTATATCTTTGATGTGGGCAGATTATGAATAAATTAATTAAGTTGTTCCGGAAGCAATTCTAGTGTAGGATGGTAGTGTCATAATTAATCCGTTAATGGTACGATTAATTATGTATTGGGTTATTGACAAAGGTAGATTTAATAAATTAAGTAATTAATTAATCCTTGTATCAATTGATTGTGAATCATACCAGGAACTGGTTTGGGATAAGTGAATCCCTGTGTCAGTTGGTTGTGAATCATACCAGGAACTGGTTTGGGATAAGTGAATCCCCGTATCGGTTGGATGTGTATCAGTCCAGGAATAGGATTAAAGGAAACAGAATCCCAGTAGGAAGGCCAATCCTAATCCAACTTGGGTCTCTCTTGTAACTCTATATATTGACAAGGGATTAGCTATTCAAGAAATATAATTCATAAGTTTTCAAGACAAGAAAACAAAAGAGATAAATCCTAGAGAGAGAAATAAAATTTCTCCCTCAAAGTTGAATTTTAATAAGAAAATTGTGGCTGTTTTTCTTCTTTTTTGGCCGAAATTTTGGTATGTTCAAACCATCTGCGTTTGTAGTTTTCTCTCTCTCCGTGCGGTGCGTTTATTGTACGTGCCAGATGCAGCGGTGCTAGAATTTTTTGGCAGGTGGATTGTGGTGATTAGCTGATCAAATTGGTTTCTAGATCATTGCCCACACAACGTGAAATCAAAGTCTTGAGGCATACAAGAGAATCACCTGAGTGCACGCTTCAAAGGTATTTTCTAAAGTTCCACTTGTAATTAGAAATTTTTGTTGCGTGGTAAATTGAATAAGTGCAAACCAAGATCCTACGCAAAGGTATTTCAAAAGGGTTAGAATAGCAACTACGCTGGCGTCTAGGCCTGGCCAGAGATTCTGATTCTGGAATGCATAGCACGAAAGTGAGTTTCTGGTTAGGCCCGGGCAGATAAACTTTCAGCGAAGACTGAGCCTCATCCCGACATGAAATTATGAGCTTCTAATAGGATCAGGAAAAATGTAATAAGCATCAAAGCCTAATGATATTCTGATATCAGGTGGCAACTATTTGATTATGATATCAGGAAGAAAAACTGGGGCTTGCTCAACTGAATAGAATTTGCAGGACTCGTAATCCACCGTAAAATAATTTTGTTCCTCATCTATTTTCACAAACTGATAATGATGATTCTGCTGCTAATAATCCTTCACCATTCCAGCCCTTGAATCCAATAGATGAGGATGATAAATTACTGGGGCAGTAGAAGATTAAGGTGAGTGTCTCCCCCTTACTTGTGCTTGATGTTCTAACTAGAAGTATACCAGTATGTTCTATGGAAATATAGGTGTAAACTAGGAAGAACTGGATTACATTCGAAGTTTCTATTATGCATCTGTTTGATTTATGATTTATGTTTAGAAGATTATGGCATTGCCGGCGGATAGGTTTTAGATTTATTGTGCATGTGTTGCAGTGTTGATGGTTGGATATTGTGGCTATTGTTTGGATGTTTCTGTGTTGTTTGAATTGTTGGGATTCTTTTGTATACTGTTGTTATGTTTCCAGATTCTCTTTAGAGTCTGTTGCATGACCGTAGGTCTATCTGAAATAACTACCGCTAGATTTTTCATTGGAGTCATGGTTGTTTTTGCATCTTTTGGCGATCCTGCCCTTTCTCCTCGTCCTATTGGGATAGGGGCAGATCTGTGGCATAATCGTAGGTCGGTATGGCCCGAGGTACTTTCGGTAGAGTGTAGTTTGTTGGTGGAGTGTAGTTAGAGGGTGCGATGCCCGTTACAGTTGGTTGGTATAGATTGTCTTAAGGAAGATTCTGGTTGTGATGATCAGGACCTCTCTAGGATCCAGGTTGGATGGTTATTTCTGGCTGCGCATTATGTGACTAATTGCTCTTATCATTAGCATGCTAGTTGGATTACGTTTGAAGCATGATTTTTGTCGAACGGTCGGTGTTGCATGTTTGTTTTTTTGTTTTACTTTGTTAGGTCCAAGAGGTGACCCTCACTAGGTATGCTTTTAGCATACTTACGTTTATTTTTATCTTTGAATGTGATCTAGGCAGGAGATTACCAGAGACAAGTCTAGGAGAAGTTTGGGTAGGTTGGGATGATCATAAATTTGTAAAACAATGAAATTGTAATAGTGTAGGTTGAATATTGTCAACTGAATAAAATTCCATTGGTGTAAAATTAAAATATGGTAAATTTCCTTTAAAGTAGCTTAATTATGTTTTGCTACCAGTTTGGAAAATCATGTGCTTTTTGGGCCCTGACAATTGGATAGAGGGTTAAAGTAGCATAATTATGCTTTGTTACTGGTTTAGGAAATCAGGTGTTTTCGGGGCTTGACAATTGGTATCAGTGTTATAGGTTAATAACCTTAGCACCTTAAATAATCTTTAACAAGTGATAACAGATTCGGGTAGTAATTAAGTGTCTGACTAGGTTAGAACCTTCGCCTGTGAGTGGTCCATTACGCTACTTAAACCAAATACTTTGGTTTAAGTTTAATGATAAGTGGCTTAGCTGTTTCATTTGTGATGATGAACTCATTTTTAGATAATAGTTAAGTTTTAGTATGTGGTGTAGTATGTAGAATATGATTGTATGTTTGGGTTTAATGTGTTTTTTTTGAAACATTTAAATTAATTAAGTAATTAAGTGATCCTTGTGTCAGTTGGTTGTGAATCATATCAGGAACTGGTTTATGATCAGTGAATCCCTGTATCAGTTGGTTGTGAATCAAACCAGGAACTGGTTTGGCATAAGTGAATCTCTGTATTAGTTGGTTGTGAATCATATCAGGAACTGGATTGGGATAAGTGAATCTCTGTATCAGTTGGATGTGTATCAGTCCAAGAATAGGATTGAAGGAAACAGAAACCCAGTAGGAAGACCAATCCTAGACCAACTTGGGGTGTCTCTTGTAACTCTATATATAGACAAGGGATTAGCTATTCCACAATATACAATTCATAAGTTTTCAAGACAATAAAACTATGGAGATAAAATCCTATAGAGAAATAAAATTTCTCCCTTAAAGTCAGATTTTAAGAAGAAAATTGCGGCTGATTTTTCTTCTGTTTTGGCCAAAATTTTGGTCTGTTCAAACCAGCTGCATATGTAGTTTTCTCTCTCTGGGCGGTACGTTTATTTTACGTGCCAGGTGCAGCGGTGCTGGAATTTTCTGGCAGGTGGATTGTGGTGATTACCTGATCAAATTGGTTTCTAGATCGTTACCCACACAACGTGAAATCAAAGTCTTGAGGCACACAAGAGAATCACCTGATTGAACGCTTCAAAGGTATTTTCTAAAGTTCCGCTTTTAATTAGAAATTTTTGTTGCGTGGTAAATCGAATAAGTGCAAACCCAGATCCTACACAATGTTATTTCAAAAGGGTTGGAATAGCAATTGCGCTATCGTTTAGGCCTGGCCAGAGATTCCGATTCTGGAATGCATAACACGAAAGTGAGTTTCTGGCTAGGCCCGGACAGATAATATTTCAATTGGTATTAGAGTCTGGTTTTGGGTTTTGTGCTTTTTCAATTTATTACATGGTTTTATTTGTAGGTGGTTAAGAAATCCCGACTATTATGGTTACGTTTGTATGGGTTTTAATTAAACTCCGAGACATGTCCAGATTTGATTTTATTATGAATGTTTGTAATAGTATAACCACGTGCTGGAAGCCATGTTGGATTAGATCAAATCTGTAGTAGGATTTTTTCTATGTAATTTCGATTATTTAATTTTCCTTGAAAGCCTTATAGTAGGAGAATTAAATTTTGTAATCGAATGCGTTATTGTGGGCAACTTGAATTCGTGGGTTTTGGGTTATCGTTAATCCGTAGAAACCCAGGAAAACCCAGAACGAATTGCAAGAAGACCAAATAGCGTGGAAAAAAATGAATGAGGGATTGGCGGAAGGGGGTGGTGCCGGCTACGACCCGCAGGCAGGGGCCACCGCCGGCAACCGCGCGGCGCAGCAGGCAACTACTCCAGCGCGCGGCAGAAGCGAGCTGCCACGCGGCGCAGCAGGCAGCTACGCCAGCGCGCGGCAGCAGCAGGCGGCAACAACGCGAGGCTTCTATAGGTTGTGCGCGTGCGGCCCGTTCGGGTAGCGTTCTGGCCCGTTTTTCCTCCAGTTTTCATTTTTTGAAGTTCAAGACTCTCTTCATCGAGTTGCGTGGCGGGACACGAGATCAAGGCAGAAGATGGAAGAGATTAAAACCATAATAGTCGAGAAATTTATTTTTCTTATTTATTTCCCGTATTTATTGTTTTAATTTTTACGCTTTATTTTATGTTGTATTTTAGATGCATAATTTTAAAGCATGTTGGTTTTATAGTTGCATATAACTTAGGGTTAGTTAATTGCATGTTAAAACCGGAAAAACCCTCAATTTGGAAGTCTAAGTGGGAACGAGTTGGTTTAATATCCCCATGGCCACTATTACGAGTTCATTTGCGATGTGGGTGGGCTTGCGCGTTGGCATTAGGGCCTCCTTCCATTCGGATGAGTCCAACCCTGAGGTCACTAAATTATGAATTTTTGAGTAAGATGACTAGAGTAAGTTTAACTAGGAGAAATGTGACACCCTCTCCATCTGAGGCGCATTATCCTGAGGTAACAAACTCAGAAGTCACATAATGGTATACACTTATTGTACGATCTACAGTATTCCTCCCGCGAGGTTAAACTGCTTATTTGTACGGCTGAAAGTACCGACTATTAGCTACATTGATCAATAGATCGTTTGGTCAAATAATGTAGTTAATGAACATAGTTCTTCTCAAAAGAATGTGGGTTAGCGTAAACGTCCACAATGCGTGGCTTGCGAGAATCTCGGTGAATGAGATGTTGGTGGATTATAATTATTGTTTTGAGGGAAGTAAATAATTATTAGAATTTCATGTTTTCAAAATTCTAGATTAATAACTGAAACATTGTCTGTTTATTTATTTTACAGTTTTATTGATATGGCATTCAACCCCATAGCTTCTATTTTGAAAGACAATAAATTAACTGGAACAAATTATGTCGACTGGAGTCGTAACTTGGACATTGTCCTGACGGTTGAGCAGTATAAGTTTGTGCTCACCGAAGTATGTCCAAATGTGCCTGATGAGAAATCTCCTCAAGAGGATAGGGATGCCTATGCCGGGTGGAGAAAAGTGGATGAGATGGTGCGGTGCTATATTTTGACCTCTATGTCAAATGCACTGCAACATCAGCTTCAGCCAGGGTCTCTGCCTTCAACATGATGGCTCACCTGAGAGAGATGTTCACACATCAAGGCAGGACTGCTAGGCAAGTAGCCATGAGGAAGTTAATAAACACAAAGATGGCTGAAGGTGGATCGGTGAGAGATCATGTGCTACACATGATCTTTCACATCAATGAAATAGAGGTGTTCGGAGGAGAAATCGACCTAGAAAGTCAGATAGATATTATCCTCCAGAGCTTACCCTCTTGTTTTGAGTAGTTTCTGGTTAATTATAACATGAACCAAAGAGTTTACACTCTACCCGAGCTGTTAACTGATTTGGTGGCGGCCGAAGGCATCTTTCACGAGAAGAAACAAGCTTTGGTCGTGGTAAAGGCTTCTGGTTCTTCTTCTGTGCCTAAAGGAAAGAAGAATAAGAAGAAGAAGAATGCCAGAAAACTTGCTGCGAAGCCTGAAATCACAAAGAGGAGCAAGCTCAAAGGCAAGTGCTTTAAGTGCGGCAAAACAGGACACTGGAAAGCGGATTATCCAAAGCTTAAGGGTATGATAGTTTCTACCCTGATTACTGAGACATGTTTAGCGGTGATTCCCACAGATACTTGGTGTGTGGATTCAGGCGCCACTGATCATGTTTGTAATTCTTTGTAGGGGTTCCAAGTAACTCGGAAGCTTAGAGAGGGCGAGTTGGACATCTACATGGGCAACACTACAAGAGTGTCAGTAGAAGCAGTGGGAGTGGTCAATTTAAATTTTGAAAATTGTAGATTAGAGTTAGTTAATTATCTTTATGTACCGAGTTTTAGAAAGAACCTTATTTCGGTTTCTAAACTCTTAAAGAACGGTTATATGTTTGTTTTTTCTGTTGAGTCTATATTTATTAGATTAAGTGGAAAACTTATTTGTTCTAGTTCATTGGCTGACAATTTATTTGTGGTTAAATCTAATTCCCCTGTTGCATAAAACATAGAAACATATAACTCTTTATCTAACATTAATAAGAGAACTAAACCTTCTGAAATAAATCAAACGTATTTTTGGCATCTCAGGCTAGGTCATATAAACCTTAGTAGGGTTCAGAGGTTGGTCAATGATGGACCTTTGGGTTCATTAGAGATTGACAGTTATGCAACCTGCGAATCTTGCTTGGAAGGTAAAATGACCAAGAGACCTTTTAAAGCAAAAGGATATAGAGCTAAGAAAGTATTAGAGTTGATTCATTCTGACTTGTGTGGACCAATGATGGTCCAGGCACTAGATGGGTTCGAGTATTTCATGACGTTCATGGATGACTATTCAAGGTACGGGTACATTTACCTAATACGTCACAAGTCTGAATGTTTTGGCAAGTTCAAAGAGTTTCGGCCAGATGTGGAGAAACATCATGGTAAGAGTATCAAGACACTATGTTCGGATCATGGTGGGGAGTACCTGCCCCATGAATTTTGAGAATACCTCAGTGAGGTTGAAATTCAGTCTCAGTTGTCTGCACCTGGCACGCCACAGTAGAATGGTGTAACAGAAAGGAGGAATCGAACTCTCATGGAAATGATTAGGTCGATGATGAGCTATAGTGATTTTCCAAGTTCGTTCTGGGGATATGCCTTAGAAATGGCAATGTATGTTATTAATCTTGTACCATCTAAAACCGTGCCTTCGATCCCAGTAGAGTTATGGAATGGGCGAAAGCCTAGTCTAAGACATCTCAGAATTTGGGGTTGCCTAGCACATGTGCTTAAGGAAGGTGCGACTAAGTTAGATGCAAGAACAGAATTAATGCTTTTTGTATGATATCCTTGGGGAACGAAAGGTGGTCTGTTTTATAGTCCTAAAGATCAGAAGGTGGTGGTTAGTACCAACGCTAGATTTTTTGAAAAGGACTATGTCTTAGATCACAAGCCCAAGAGTAAGACAGTACTACATGAGCTTAGACGAAAACTACTAATCCTGATGTACCGACACAAGTATATACGCTACACACTGCACATGAGACAACAGATGATACGCCTACACAGGTGGTGCCTTGTCGTAGTGGGAGGATTGTAAGACAGCCCGACAGATTCATTGCCGTAGGAGAGGCCTCAGACCTAGTCCCAGGGGCGCCTGAGCCTGACCCCGTTAACTACAATGAGGCTCTCTGAGATAAACACACAGAATCTTGGCGTAAGGCAATGATATCTAAGATGGGGTCAATGGACCACAATCAAGTCTGGGAGCTTGTGGGCCTCCCTGATGGGTTAAAGCCCATTGAATGCAAGTGGGTCTACAAATGTAAGAGAGGACCTGACGGGAAGGTGGAATCCTTTAAAGCTAGGCTGGTGGCGAAGGGGTATACTTAGAAAGAGGGAATTGATTAAGAGGAAACCTTCTCCCCGGTAGCCATGCTTAAGTCGATTTGGATTCTCTTGGCCATAACTACTCATTTAGACTATGAGATTTGGCAGATGGATGTCAAGACAGCTTTCTTAAACGGAAGTCTTGAGAAATCCATCTTTATGCAGCAATCAGAGGGATTCGTTGAAAAAGGCCAAGAGCATAAGGTTTGCAGGCTTAAGAGGTCCATTTACGGACTTAAGCAAGCATCCAGATCTTGGAATATCCGGTTTGATGAGATAATCCAGTCCTTTAGATTTTACTCAGTGTCCGGATGAGCAATGTGTGTACCGCAGATGTGATGGAAACTCAGTGGTGTTTCTTATGTTTTACGTAGATGACATTCTATTGATTGGCAGCAACAAGAAAGTGTTATCAGACATAAAGGCATGACTGTCCAAGCAGTTTGATATGAAGGACTTAGGGGAAGCTGGACATATCCTTGGGATCAAGATAATTCGAGATCGTAGGAAACATTCGTTAACGCTCTCCCAAGCTTCGTACATAGATACAATTCTGGCCAGTTTTAACATGCAGAACTCCAAGAAAGGTTTTCTACCTTTCAGATAGGGAGTGCATCTGTCTAAAGAACAGTCTCCTAAGACTGTTGAGGAGATAGATGCCATGAAGGCAGTTTCTTATACTTCGGGAATAGGAAGCCTCATGTATGTCATGTTGTGTATGAGGCCTGATATCTGTTATGTCATTGGCATGGTAAGCAGATATCAGAGTAACCCTGGGAAAGCTCATTGGGAGGCAAGAAAATGCATTCTCCAGTATTTGCGCAAAACGAGGGACCAAGTTCTGGTCTATTAGGCGCCTGAGCTGGTACCCTGAGGTTACACAGATTTAGATTTCTAAGGCGACAGGGACAAGAGCAAGTCTACCTCAGGGTATATGTTTACTTTAGGAGGTAGAGCCTGTTAGTTTTGAATACAGAAAAGCTATGGCTTGTATCAAAAACTAATATTCACAGATGACATATCATTTTATTTCAGTATAAATTTGTTCCTTTATATCATAGAACTAGATAACGGGGTGTGAACAGACACAGTAGATACCGTTATTGGTTAAAGTATTGATATATAAAAAGTATGCTCGTAACCGAGATAGTCTGAACATACTATCGGTATAGGTTATTGTGTGGTTTGGAAATTGGTTTATCTAAACTAATTTAAATCACACAGATGTGCTCGGGGCATATTGAGCACGACCAATTTGGATAGAATTGACTTATACTGATCGGCGTAGTCAATTCGGTCCTAGTATTCCGTCTCTCAATCCCGAGATTGGGACGGGCGTGAGGGTTGGATATCGTGTGCTTTGATTTTCCAAAGAGTGAGGTCAATTGAGGCCAATACCTCCGTAGGTTGGGTATGCGGTGATTAGCTTCTTACGTGTCGTTGCTTGTCAGAGGAATCCACGTACCGGTTCGCTGGGTTGATGGTGCTCTCGAGATGAGCTCGTAAGGTTATTATACTAAACCCGGCCGGTGAACTTTATGTTCGGTATAATAAAAGGACGAGTGGTACTAATCTCGGAAACCAAGAAGTCGGTGAATTAATTTGTCAGTAAATTGATGAACTGACGAGCGCTAGATCTTTAATATGGGGAGATAGAATAAAATATAATGGCGCGATGTAAAGTCATTTTCGAGCGGTAGTTCCATAATTGGCCCGTTAGTGGTACGACCGATTATGCATTTGACTAATCGACAAGGTAAATTAATTAATCCAAAAGGTTTAATTAATATTTGATCGATAAAGTGAATTTAGAAATTAATTCTATTTTGAATTAATTAATTCTAAGGGTTCGATTAAATTAAATTAACAATGTGGATTAAATAAATTAATTTAAATGGGTCGATTGGAGTTGATTATTCTGGAAAACTTAGCAGTAAACGTAATTCAATTTAAGGCCTAACTCGAGAGCCCATTAGGTCTCCTTAGAAGCTCCTTATAAATACAACTTATTGGGCAAGAAAGAAATTAAGAAAACTTGATAGCCAAGAAAAGAGGCTAGTAAGAGAAAGTCTATTCTAGAGAGAGAACTTTGTCTTCCTCGTCAAGTTTTCTGTCGAAGTCGAATAGGAAACTTTCTTCTTCGAAATAGATGCTCAGCCCGTTGATTTAGAGAGCAGCCCATCGAATTTAATCAGCTCTCTCGCTGCTGCGCTGCAGGAGTAAACCCGCTGCTGCTGAGGAAAACTGCGTGAGTGCAGTTTGCTATTTCCGGCGGCTTCTTGTCCCTTCCGGTGTGCTGATCCTGCCATCATTGTGTTGATCTCTTGCTGGGCTAGGTGATCCATGATGATGGTGGTACAGATCGTAACTGGTAGAGGGTTTTTAGTGGGGCGGTGTTAAGGTTTTGTCCAGCGGTTGGGGTTTTCTTCATGCGCAAGAATCCGGGCAAAGGACATAGCAGTCCTTGAGTTTTTCGAAGTGGGTTTTCTTGGGTTTTCTTCGTATTGCCGTGGGTAACTCCGTAGACAATAGCCCACACTATTTCGGAGTTTGTATCGGAGTCATTCTTCGAATTTCTTGTGGAAATTGCGCTAAAGATTGGATTTTTCTTTAAGCAAGGGACTTCGCTACAAAAGGTAATATCTTTAAGTATTCCGCTTTAATTAAAGATTGAAACTTTTGTGTCTCGATTAATAAATTAAATAAGTATAAGCCTAGATCCGTTCATGGGTAAACTAATTTGAGCCTGAGCTTGGTCGAAAGCTTCGATTCTGGAATGCATTGCACGAAAGTGAGGTTTTCGATTTAGCCCAGGCTTGTTCAGTTTTCCTTCAGAGCCATAGTTTGGCGGAGTGTCAAACGGAAATGCGTGGCAGACTCTACCATGGTTGCTGAATACGTTACCGCATCAGAGGAAGCGAAGGAAGCATTGTGGCTCAAGAACTTCCTAGTGGACTTAGATGTGATTCCTGGTTTGCAGAAGTCTATCACGGTATATTTTGATAACAATGGTGTAGTAGCAAACTCGAAGTAACCACGAGCCCACAACGCGAGTAAACATATACAGCACAAGTACCACCTGATACGAGACATCGTAAAGAAAGAAGACGTGGTCGTGGCTAAGATAGCATCAGAGGCTAACCTAGCAGATCCGTTCACGAAAACATTAACTTGAAAAGTATTTGAGGCTCACGTGGAGGGCATGGGGATCAGATACTTAGGAGAGCCATGATAGTTTTTCTAGATATATAGTAGCAGAGTGTATAGAAGTTGTATGTAGAAGTATACTTAAAGCACAACTTATGTATTAGTGGGAGATTGTTGGAGTTGAATACATAAGCTATGCTTGTATTGTACATTTTCCCAGTAATATATCGATTTATGTTTTGGTTATATTTTGTTGTGTATGATATGTCCATTTATATTATGTAAGTAGATGATGAGGTGTCTTGTGTAACACAGTAGATCTCATCATTGATTGAAAGACATAATATATAAATGAGGTTCATAACTGAGACAGCTTTGGACAAATTGTCGGTTTAGGTTATTATGTGATTCGGATAATTGGTTTGTCTAAACTAATTGAATCATATAAATATGCTCGGGGCGTATTGAACTTGACAATTACGAATGATTTGCCTTGTACTGATTTAATAGACAAATCATTCTTGGTATTCTATCTCTTAATCCCTAGACTCGAGTGGGCATGAGGATTAGACATAGTTGTACTTTGATCTGCCAATGGGTGAGGTTTATTGTGGCCAATAATCTCGGTAGGTTGGGTGCGAGCCTTTAGTTGTTTGGTGTGTTGCTGCTTGTCGAAAGGAAACCATGTATCGGTGCGTCCGGGGTGATGTACTCCTAAGATGAGCTCGTTATGTTTATTATACTAAACCCAACTGGTGGACTTATGTCCGGTATAATAAAAAGGTCGAGTGGTACTACTCTCAGAATTAAAGAAGTTAATAAATTAATTTATCAGTAAATTAATAAATTAACGAGCACTATATCTTTGATGTGGGAGATTATGAATATAAATTAATTAAGTTGTTCCAGAAGCAATTCTGGTGTAGGATGGCAGTGTCATAATTAATCCGTTAGTGGTACGATTAATTATGTATTGGGTTGTTGACAAAGGTAGATTTAATAAATTAAGTAATTAATTAATCCTTGTGTCAGTTGGTTGTGAGTTGGCTGTGAATCATACTAGGAACTGGTTTGGAATAAGTGAATCCCTGTATCAGTTGGTTGTGAGTCATACCAGGAACTAGTTTGACATAAGTGAATCCCTGTATCAGTTGGTTGTGAATCATATTAGGAACTGGATTGGGATAAGTGAATCCCTGTATCAGTTGGATGTGTATCAGTCCAGGAACAGGATTGAAGAAAACAGAAACCCAGTAGGAAAACCAATCCTAAACCAACTTGGGGTCTCTCTTATAACTCTATATATAGACAAGGGATTAGCTATTCAAGACACACAATTCATAAGTTTTCAAGATAAGAAAACTAGAGAGAAAAAATCCTAGAGAGAGAAATAAAATTCCTCTCTCATAGTCAGATTTTAGAAGCCTAGGTGCGGCTGGTTTTTATCAATTGTTGGCCAAAATTTTGGCCTCTTTAAACCGGCAGTGCGTGTAGTTTTCTCCCTCTCTGGGCGGTACATTTACAGTACGTGTGCGGTGGTGTTGGAATTTTCTGGCAGATGGATTGTGGTGATTAGCTGATCAATTGGTGCACGCTTCAAATGTATTTTCTAAAGTTCCGCTTTTAATTAGAAATTTTTGTTGCGTGGTAAATCAAATAAGTGCAAACCCAGATACTGTGCAATGTTATTTCAAAAGGGTTGGAATAGCATTGTGATAGCGTCTAGGCCTGGCCAGAGATTCCGATTCTGGAATGCATAGCATGAAAGTGAATTTCTGGCTAGGCCCGGGCAGATAATCTTTCATCATTTGTGATGAGGAAATCATTTTTAGATAATAGTTAAGTTTTAGTATGTGGTGTGGTATGTGGAATATGTTTGTATGTTTGGGTTTATTTTGTTTCTTCTGAAACAGTTAAATTGGAAGGTAACATCGCCTTATATGGATAGATCTAGTTATCAGAAGTTAAAGAATGATTTATTAAAATAGTTATCCTCAATAGTTTTTTTGCCAAATGAATGGTTGATTGACTTGGGGTTGACGTCCCCAAGATTCAAACCCGTGTTTTGACATTCTACTATTAAGCTGATATAAACAAGTAATTGATTAACTACTTAGGTTGCTTCAAAAACAGATTAAGTAGTTAGGTAGACAAATAATAATAAAATATACGAGTACAAAAATGTTAAAAGTAATAATAAGATCAACGGAATAACAAGTGAATAATAGTAAGATAAATAAGTATAATATATATACAAAAGAAAATAAGAAAGTAAAAATTATTTAAAATAATAATACTAATAATAATAAAAAAAGCTTCCTTAATAATCATTCTAAGTGCGCTCCATTTTTACATAGGACTTGCTATTTGTATCATGGAATTGCTATTTGTATCATAAAAAAAAATATTAATTATGACCAAAATGCCCTTATGAACAAAATTCTTGATAAATTAGCAGATTTTATGTAAAAAACGGGGTAAAATTGCGTTTTTCCTCTTCCAAAACGCCATGAAAAAACGTTTTGGACATACAAAATTTATGCCAAATTGTGTTTTGATGGGTTAAAAACGCAAATTGATAGCGTTTTATGACGTCTAAAACGTCAAAATGGGAAGTTTCCTCCATGGTTCGCTCGTTAAAATGCTGCGTTTTTAATGAATCAAATCGTTAAAATTGTGCATTTTAACCATGGTTCGCTCGTAAAAATGGTGTGTTTTTGACATGTACAGAAGTTCAAAAACGTTTACATACATTCATGTGAATTGGAGGAAAAATTTATACACAACAACTATCCAAAAAACAAATACGAACAAATTCTTAAGTTAAAAAACATTCGTTACATCATTCAGTTGACGTGGAAAAAATATTTAGCACGCGAATCATCACGATATGGTAAGTTTTCGAACCGTAAAGTTATATATTTTTTTTGAAAATTAATGTAGGAGAAACACGCTAAAATGACGTTTAGGAAGCGTATAAACGCTACAGTTTGACAATTTTGCCATGGTAGAAACGTCAGTTTGTAGCGTTTTTTACAGTTAATATATAAAAAGTGTTACGTTTTGTATGTCTGTTATGTAAAAAGTGTTGCGTTTATGACATGCATTATATAAAAAGTGTTACGTTTTAGGTTGCTAGAAACTAAATCTTGGTGCGTTTTTGGCTGCAAGAAACGCATAATTGTAGCGTTTTTGGCTACATGAAATGCAAAATTGTTGCGTTTTTTCATATTTTATGTAATATATATTGCGTTTTTTATTGCAAGAATCATAAATATGTTGTGTTTTTAGTAGAAATAATTGTAAGAATTCTTTTTTTTTTTTGGTTTTTGTACGATAATTTTTGCCATACTGCATACATACTGTTTCGTATGTAAATTTGATTGTGTTTTTGTATAATATAATAGTAAATGTGTTTGTTTTTAATTAATGTGTGTATTCACATACAGGATGACGATGATGAGTACGAGGAGGAGGAGGTGTATGAGGATGAAGAGGAGGCGGAGAATGAAGAGGAGGAGGACGATGAAGAGGAGGATGAAGATGACAATGAGGCGGATCATGCTCAATGAGAGGTGGTGGAACTTGAACCTGGCGCAGATTTGAGTGGATATTTCAAGATTGACAGAGAGTTTCGCACTATTGGCAAGGCCTTGAAATATTGCCAGAAAATAGCTAAGAGGTTGAAGTTCCTAATTACAAAGGGGGGAGGTAATCAAGGATTTGCGACGTACTACTTTTCTTGCAAGCGATGGAGAGATCCTGCCAAAGCCCCTCTCCCAACCATACGGAAGAATACAAGAAGGAGCGGCACTAATTGCCCCTTTAGGTTGACTTATAAGAGAATTGATCTAGGACGTCACAAGGTTTATACAAATCCAGGAGCAGCGTCAACTCACAATCACACTGGTATTACATTATTTGCGCATAATAGTAATTAAGTTGATTGATTTGTTGTATGCATGAATTGTTATTATAACTAAATGGTATTTACAGGTATAAGGCATCCATATGGTCACAGACAGTTGAGCCATTTTACAAAAGAGTCAAAGGCTGTTGCTGAGTTTATGCTTCGGTCGAATGTGAAGCCAAAGTGTGTTTGGGAAGCTGTTAATAAGCAGTTTCCCCATTCCCAGGTATCAATCAAATCAGTGTACAATTTGAAAGGAGATATGTAGACCGCCGGATTGGAAGGTAGGAATATTGGGCAGCAATTTATGCATTTGGTTGAGGAGAAGCAGTATTATGTCAAGATTCTCAAGGATGCGAACACTGATGAGATCACACATGTCTTCTTTGCACATCCAACCTCAATTCAGATGTTCCACAGATGGTATTGGGTGGTGGGGATTGATTCTACCTACAAGACCAACAAGTACCAAATGCCTGTCGTCGAGATGGTAGGTATGACTCCTACAAATAAGAATTTCAATATTGCATTTGCTATTGTTAGAAATGAGTCAAAGGATACATATAACTTGGTTATGAGGAACTTGAGATTTTTGCTGCCGGCTAGTTTGTCACCTAGTGTGATTGTGACAAATAGGGAGTTGGGTTTGTTACAACCAATTAAGGATCATTTTCCTGTTTCACATCACTTGTTATGTTTGTGGCATATTGGGTGTGATGTGAATGCGTGGTTGGAAAAAAATGTTGGGAGAAGAAACAAAAACTTAGCATGTGATATTCATGACAACTGGTGGAAGAAAATTATTAAGGCTCCGACAGTAGAGGAGTTTAACCGTTTATTGCAGAATTTCAAGGTTAAGTACACTCTCATTGAGCCGTTGGCTGTTGATTATCTTGAGACTACATGGCTCATTCACAAGGAGAAATTTGTTCGAGCTTGGACAAATCAATTTCTACACTTTGGTAATACTTCCACTAACAGAGTAGAGGCTTCGCATGCTGCTATGAAAGATTGGCTTAATTCTTCCACCAATTCCCTTGACACTTTGTTCACAAAGATTGACTCTCATCTCAGCCACTTGTACCCTCACATCGGGTTAGTTTAATTATTTAATTGTTTAAGTTTTTTTTCATTATTAGTTCATATCATTCAATTTTGGTATACTACTATTTATTTCAAATGTTTTAATTAATTTTATTTTTAATTGACATTATAGAGGCTCTCTTGAGGCTTCCATCTCCACGACTCAAACAAGTATGCAGGGATTTCCATAATGTTATTTGAACAAGTACGTGTCACACCATTGTTTGAAGTTGGTTAGGAAAGAAGTTCGACGAAAGAATAAGTTGGCAGGTGCAGTACTCGAGCAATGTGGATGTGTGCCCAAGGTGACACGTGGGATTCCCTGTGCTTGTGACATATTCAAGGCACAGTCATTGCCTGAATATCCCCTACTTCTACACGTGCATGAGTTTTGGAAGAGATTGACCATTGCGCCATCACAGGGGGATGCGAATTACATTGATGAGGACATCAGGTGCATTTTTAAATTATGAACTTTAATATTATTCAATTGATTTGACATTTCATATTTTTTAAAAATAGTTTACATTTAATATATTTGTTTGTTAAGGTATTTCAACGAGGAAGTCGTCCCTACAGTATCTACCAGTCCGTCTTTTTTGGCTCGTCTGTTAAATAGGGCATACGTAGAGCAGATGTACCCTAACATGGCCACTGTTGGAGAGCCAGATATCTCGGGACCCCAAAGGGGGCGACCACCAAGTAGATTACATCATTCTGTAATGCGCGAGTGGAGTTCACGAGAAAGAGCGACACGTGGCCGACGTGGCAGGTGTCTTTCAGGTTCATCCGGCAGCTCGACAGGTCAATCACACCGCATTCATACAGGTTTTGATGGTGGTTCTCCATTAAGGATAGGTAAATAAGTCCTTTTAAATTTTTGAATAAAATAAATTATGAAATTGCATATTTTTTAATAAATTTTTTACGTATATATACAGTATACAGTTATGTTTATTAAATGAAACATAATTACTTGACAAGTTCTGGTGGAGACATTCAGTGTGTGCCAGCATTTTTCCAGCCTTACTGTACAGGCTGGTCAAATGTAAATGGGGATGGCCATTGTGGTTTCCGAGTAATTTCTACTTACCTTTTTGGCCACGAGAAATATTGGAGATTAGCTCACAGGTCATTGAGTGTGGAGATTATGAGCCACCCGGACAGGTATAGGGGTGTATTCCAATCTTTGGAGTTGAGTCCCCCTGATGGTGATCACGTGGCTATGGTACTTAGGCGAATAAATTTTGAAGGCATAGATTGTGGTGAGCAGCATTGGATGGCTACACTTACGGATTTGTTCTCTCTCGCCACTTATGCAAATGCACTGGTAATACATTTGAGCCGTACTCGTTCAAATGGAAATTATTCTGTATTACCTTTGTATTCCTCCACTGGCGACACACAACCTGAAAGGGTTATAGCGCTTGCCCATGTAAATGGGAACCATTACGTACGTGTCGATGTGGTCGATGAGTGTCTTATCCCGCCGTTGAGCTTTGTTTGGCCACATCAGCGTCATGCTGAAAGTGTAGGTGATTGGCCACAAAATTTGGCGGCTAGATTTAATGCTTGGAATGCACTACGTGATGGCTAAGATGTATATTGTATCGAGCAATATGTTGTATTAGTATTATTCTTATTGTAATATTTTGTAAATTCCAACGTGTTGTCTTTTATTATTTGTTTGCTTGGTGTCAACGCAATTTGTGTTACTCTTTAGGTACGTTGAATGTTTGATGAAATATACGTATAAAATACAACATATGTATGAAAAAGACAATAAAATAAAATATAATCATCACATAAATAATATAATATTTGATCATTTATACAATGATAATAACTAATACGATACAAAATCAGATCGACCGGTCGAACTCATCCTCTAGATCTGCAGTGGCGGGTGCGAACTCATCGTACAGATCTGGAACACTCTCCCGCACTACATCTAATAATGCATGATGTAGCTGACCAAATAGACCCATCCACTACAAATATACAAACAATATATTAGAGTCAAATAAAATGAATTTAATTTAATAAATAAAATATTTTGTAAAATACATTAGTACTTACAAACTCTGAGGCAGCGCGACGTGGTCGAGGGGGCTCTATAACAGCCTGGGGATCGATGGGAAGTACTCGCGGACGTGATCGGGGACGAAACCACTCAAAATAGCCGTCGACCGCAGCACTCCGAGCAACTGCTCCACCGGTCCGCTGTCGGCCAACGAGGGAAATACCCATGGACATCGTGCCGAACTCCTCCCATGTAGACTCGGCATACTCAACGGCATGTCATACCACATATGGTCTCCCTATGTAGCCGCGGTAAGTATCCCGGCCCGGACGGATGAAGCGAGCTGGAATACACTGGACATAACCAAGCTGGCGGACGCATCGGTCTGGCATGTAAGGCTCGATGTGATCCCTGTACGCAATAAGTCCTCGGTACAGGGTCCTCGGCGTCCGCGAAATGGTGTCCCTTCCGTATGGCATTCAAGTGACCTTTGAAAATTATTTAAAAATCTTAAATAATAAAATATATGAAACTATATTAAACAAAAATATAATTGTTAAAATTTCTAAATATTTACTAACCATGTCCGCTGTCATCTCGTCAAGCGCAAGGCGTATGGAGGCTAAGCGCTGCTCTGTGCCCCGGTGGCTGCCGATGGCCCACCTCAATGCACGCGCATGTGTGCCATGCAAAGGAAGGGGCATAGGATGGGGTCTAAAATCGGGGAAGTGCTCGTAGATCCATGACTGTAATAGAGTCATGCATCCAGTGAAGCTCTGATCCCGTGACGACTCACGCACCCTAGACGGTGGTACAAGAATCCAAGTATCGTTGTACCCCATGCCTCCTGCCCAATCTGGTCCAGCCCCTCCTAACCTGTATCACAGGGGCTGGCATAAACTTTTTAGAACTTTTTTCTGTAAACAGACAAGTCCCAATAAGGCTCCATACTAAAACGGCCACATCCGAATCATCCCTGGCCCGCTGCATACACCGCTTGATCACCCGCTGAGTAGAAAATCCGCCATTCCTATACAGATCCCCGTCTATACGCTCCTCTGGAGGAATCTCTAGCAAACCTCTCGACCATGATAGTATAGTGGACAACGGTGTAACCTTGGTGATAAGTCGACCATCGACTGGAATCCTCAAAATCTCCCACACATCGTGTAGAAGGATGGTCATCTCTTCGAAGGGGGGTGGAAAGAATTTGTATCCGGCTGCCACCTCTCCAAAAACGCATTGATGAGAGGCTCATCAATGCTCCAGTGCATAATGCGAGGTAGGTGTCCAAGTCCTGTCCCGCTCAAAATCTGCACACCCTCCACCGTTATGGATGCGATCCACCGCTCAAACATGTCATACATGCTACCTCTATTGTGGCATCTAAGGTGGTATCTAGTATGCACCCCCTCCTGCCAATATCTAGATACCACATGCCCTAAAAAGCTAGGTATGAGGCTATCATCTATAGGGCCCCCTCAATGGACCCTGTAACTATCCAACTCCGATCCTGCCTCACGCGCTTCCTAGGGTGAACTATATGGACAAATATATATATATATATATATATGTAAATTAAATGTATAAAATAAATAAACAACGTAAAATAAACAAGTATGAACAAATATATTTGAAATTTAAACGTAAATCAATTAATTCAGATATAGTTGTACTGGTTGTGTGATAAGAGTTTGGTATAAGTGTTGATTGTTGATTCCGTGCGTGGTGATGGTTGTCTTTCAATTTTGGTAATCTAGTGGGGTTTTTTTTCACCATGGTGATCGATGTGTTTGGACGTTTTTTTGATAGTTAATTTAAAAAATTAAAATGAACATGTAACAAAAAAAATTTAATTCATTTTTAAATTATATTAATTAATTCAATTTAGATTTCAAGGATATTGTGATAAATACAAAATAAATTAATGTAATTAAAAAATAAGTACAATAAGCAACTACATATGATAGGTGTTTTTCAACGTGTTCAGAAAGTTTTTTTTGTTTTTTTTTAACATGGTGATAGGTGGTCTTTTACGTCATGTTAGTTTATGCAATTTGTAATCTAAATCAACTAAAATAATTAAATAAAAACGCAAATAAGTCAAGCAAATACATATACAAAGTAAAATAATTACTGAACTACATAAAAAACACACAATTAAGTCAAGCAATAAACAATTCTAATTTTATCAACAATTAAATTAAATCAATTACTTATTATAAATAATAATACATATAAATTAAAACGCGTACCTGAAGCAGGATCCACCTCCTCGAACTGGCCGTCGTCCGGATTCCTATACCGGACGGTCTTCTCAGCATGTGGGTGAGAAGGTCACCTCCGTAGGTATCCCCCTCACCCTGATCCTCCAGTGGCCGTCCACTCCCACTAGCCTCCTCCTGCCGTGACTGCTCATACTCCGTATGATGCGGATGCTCATCCTTCTCCTGATGCCCAATATGCTCATCCTCACTCTCATCAGTAGTATCGTAATACTCATCCCTCAACTGAAATGAGGAGTCAGCGCCACCTCCAACTCCTCTACCGCCTCCCCGTCTACCACCTCCTCGTCCACCACCTCTCCGTCCTCCCTCAGAAATAACAATCCCACCTCCACCATGACCCCTACCCATCCCTCTACCTCTTCCCCTTGTCACAGGTACCTTCTGCCTTCTAGCAGAAGCTGTGGGACGCTGTCTATCCACTTGTGGATTTAACTTAGCGCCACCCTAAATAAATAAATAAATAAATAAATCAATCGAAGCTATTATATTGTAAAATTCAATTGTGGAATTTAAATCAAATTAAATAAGTGCAAATTTTAAACCAAACTAAAGCAGCGTTTCAAGGGAAAAAGAAAGGCAACCTATTTATGGTTTAACTACTATGAAACGCACAAAATTAACTTTTTGATCGACAAAAAAGCCATCGGCCGGCGTTTTATATATTACAAAACGCAGCATAATTACGTTTTGTAAGTATATAAAATGCCGGCCAACTGCGTTTTGAGATAATCAAAACGCCGGCCGATGGCATTTTGATTATCTCAAAACACCGGCCGATGGCATTTTGAGACCCCAAAACGTCGTCGGCTGGTGTTTCCGGCAGACAAAAACCCACCATTCATCCGATTATTTGCACCAAATCCATACCAAATTGCGTTTCTACATACCTAAAAAGCACTTAAACACAGATTTCTAACAAACATAACGCAAATAAACACTGATTCAATGCATATAAACGCCAAAAATTGGGCCTATTATGCCCAAAAATGAAGAAAAAACGCAAATTCATAACGATTTTTACCCTGTTTATCAGTGGACCTTTGCCCGCCCCGTGCCTTTGTGATGATTCGCCATCTCCTCCGTCCATTTCTGCATTTTTGGCCGACAAAATCTAAACCACTTGGCATTTTCGAACTGAAATTTTTAGGAAAAAGATGGCAAAATGCTGCGGCTGAGGAGTTGAACCTTTTTAAGTTTTTGCTGGGCAAAAACACCCCGTTTGGGCGAGCGAGCCGTGGATGAAGCGCCCTATTTTGGCGTTTCATCCATGGCTCAAACGCACCATTTTGACATTTTTTCTGCTGAAAAAATGTTTAATTGTTGCGTTTTCTGTAGTTAAAATCGTTCAGTTTTGACGTTTTCAATCATCAAAAAAGAATTTTACTTAATTTTTACATGTAAGAAACATTTTTTCATGCGTTTAAGTGTGTGGTCAAAACGCATTTTTGGTGCGTTTTTGTCCCGTATTTAGTATTTTCTAAAAATGTTCCATCATAAGGGCATTTTGGTCTTTTTATTTTTATTTTTATTTTTTTGTGATACAAATAGCAATTCCATGATACGAATAGCAATCCAGTTTATACATTGTAACCTCCTATGTTTGGTTCATTTTATTTTTCTTGGCCTTTTCTTTTCATTTCTATAGTATCCTTATTTGTTGTAATTAGCTAAAACTATACAATTTCGAAGTTAAAAGTTCACAAAAATCTTAAACATATGGAACATATTACTAATCAACCTCTCCCCAGCAAGTATGTGAATATTTTTTAGAAGATTATAGGGTTTAAGGCTTAGAAAGAATAAAGTAAATCAAAATTTACAATGATTTAGTTAATTAAATAGGGATGGATCTAAGTTAACTAAGTTAAACAATTAGTAATACGGAAGGAATAGTAAAAAAGGGTCTAATTGCATAATAAAACAAAAGTGGGTAGTTGAATTAAAACCCTAAGAAACAAAGAGGACTAGGGGGTAAATTAAAAAAGGTATAAAAGGAACATTTCCTAACCCTACTTCCTTTCTCTTCTTTTCCACCGCCACGGCCGCCACCCGTTTCTACCTTTTCTGGTGCCGGTTCGGTCGCACAACCCTCCGAAAAGCTTTCCTTCCTCACGAGGAACAAAACCCATCCCTCAATCTCCTCTTTCTCCCTCATTTTTCTCTCTCCCTGCCTCATTTTTGGCCGCCACTTTTCGCCGCCGATTTGGCCATTTTCGGCCATGCATTTGGTTAGTTCTCACAACCAAAATGATCCCCACTTTCCTTAGAATAAAACCCCTCTATTGGATTTGTATTTTGGAAGAGTTGGTGTGAGGATTGATTTTGAAAACCCTAGGCTGCCACTTCCTCACCGTGAATCGCCGTTCTCCGGCTTCTTCTTGGGCTACCGATACCTTGTATGGACTCCTCTCCTTCAGAGCTTCAAAACCCACCAAGACTCTTTGCATTTTGACAGACGAAAATGCCACACCACCACCGAATTACTGTGTTGAGCCGCCGGACCGCCAATGCCGGACACTACCGCCGATTCTTGCCTCCAACTAACGGCCAGAACCATCTCCCTTAGGTTTCACTTCATTTCCAGCAAGTTGGTGGTAAACCCTTAAATTATATCTAAGCTAGTATTTCTACATTTAGTTTATGCATGTTTAGGAATTAGTAGTTGATTTTGGTGAAGTTAAGCCCAAGAGATTTTCAAATAGAATAAATATCGCATGTTTAGGTAGTTGAATACTTGGAAACAAGTTATGGATTGTTTTGGGTGAGAGATAGAGGGTTAAAGTAGTTTAATTATGCTTTGTTACTGGTTTAGAAATCAGGTGCTTTCGGGTCTGACACTAGGATTCTAATTCCTAGCTAAATGTTTGGATTTTTAGGTGAAGAAATATTAAATTTCTTTGTGGACTTTAGGTGGAATTAAGGCTTCCCTTGAGGTAACCAATAGATTTCCATACCTAGATTTTAATTTAATAGCTTTCCTATCTTCATTAGAATGACATTTGCAAATTTAGGGTTGGTTTTGGGGTACTAGAAAGTGAATTGGAAGGAGTTTGAGCCTTATTAAGTTGTTTAGGTGAATTATGAGGTATGTTGTTTGAGTAAAGTTTGGAAAAATTATAATGAAGACTTCGTAGGTTATGTAAAACTTTAAACTTGATTCAATAGTTTAGAGATGTGACGTGTTTAGGAAATAGAAGTTAATTACTTCAAAACTTTAATTCAATTGGATTCAGAATAATCATTCACTGTAAGAGCTCTGAAAACGATTATATTTGAAATGAGAGAATGTTAGGTTAATTTTTTCTTTTCTAGATTGGTAGAAGAGTACGTACAGAAAATACTACACTTATTATTTAATTAATTTTTACTTTTCCAAAATTGTCTTTAATCATGTATTGAATTTAAGGCGCTGTTGCACTAACAATGGTAAATTAGACTAGTTAAATGTAACAAATAAATGATGTAAAAAATGAGAGAGGGAAATAAACTGGGAAATAAACTGGGAAAAAAAATCATGGATTATTTAGTTGGGTGATATGTAAAGGACTTGCCATTTTTCTAGGCCAACAATTTTACATGCATTCAACACCCTTTTGGCTAATAAAGAGATTCCATTTCTAGTTATTAAATGGACGTTGTAAGTGGTCTAATCTTTGATTTATAACCTCTTATACATTGGATAACTGTTAAATTGTAAATAGTATTGCCGCCATTATTTTCTTTATGCCTCAATGGTATAGGTGTTTGAGACAATGCATCTCCAAAAATGATTTCGTTGAAGTGTGTGGAATTATTTTTTTCAGGAGGATTATTATTATTTAATAATTTGTTGCTCAATTTGACTTGTTTTCCTTCTATTGAAGGCCTAAAAATGGTATTTATTAAGGATAGATGTTAAAGAACCTTTTAGTTTTTGTTTGTTCTTTCAGAGGTGTCTGACTTTCCCTTTAACCTATCTCTTTGTAGTTTATTTTTAATTTCAGGTTCTGTTAAACTTTTTGTTGATTGGTAAAATGGTGTCAGACTTAATTAACGCCAATCCAGTTGTGTACGAGAGGAAATATCAACGCAATCAAAATGCAGTAGAGGCGGATGAATATTCAACCGAATCAATTGAGCAGTTGGAATTTTTTGATATCCTTTATAAGTTGCGTACATTACTGAAAATATATGCCAACATTAGTGGATTTCATATATTTCTTTGATTTAGAGTGAATTTTGAAAGTCTGTATGATACCTTTTCTGGATGTTTACCCAAAGTAAGTGATGTCGAAGAGTTATGCACCATTTAAACCGATAAGTTGTGTTAATTTTGCAACTTGCAGTATGGTAAATTTTGGTTTTCTTTGTTTCTCTATGATTATTGTTTATACATTTTCACAAAAGCATATGAAATGTAGGATTGAATCTTTTAAATTTGTGTCTAGCTATATCTTACCTCCAATGTTGCTTTGGCAAATGAGCTATGATACATATGTTGGAGTTTAATACATAAGCTATGCTTGTATTGTACATTTTCCAAATTAATATATCGATTTATTTTTTGGTTATATTTTTGTTGTGCATTATTTGTCCATTTATATTATGTAGTTAGATGATGAGGTGTCTTGTATGACACAGTAGATCTTATCATTGGTTAAAGGACATAATATATAAATGAGGTTTGTAACCGAGACAGCTTTGGACAAACTATCGGTTTAGGTTATTATGTGATTCAGATAATTGGTTTCTCTAAACTAATTAAATCATATAAATATGCCTGGGGCGTATTGAACTCGACCATTTAGAATGATTTGTCTTGTACTGATTTAATAGACAAATCATTCTTAGTATTCTATCTCTTAATCTCTAGACTTGAGTGGGCATGAGGATTAGACATAGTGTACTTTGATCTGCAAATGGGTGAGGTCAATTGTGGCCAATAGTCTCGGTAGGTTGGGTGCGCGTGTTTAGTTACTTGATGTGCTGCTGCTTGTCGAAAGTAAACCATGTACCGGTGCGTCCGGGGTGATGGTGCTCCCGAGATGAGCTCGTTATGTTTATTATACTAAACCCGGAAAAGGTCGAGTGGTACTAGTAAAATGGTCGAGTGGTATAGTAAAAAGGTCGAGTGGTACTAGTCTCGGAATTAAAGAAGTTAATAAATTAATTTATCAGTAAATTAATAAATTAACAAGCACTGTATCTTTGATGCGGGGAGATTATGAATATAAATTAATTAAGTTGTTCCGGAAGCAATTCTGGTGTAGGGTGGTAGTGCCATAATTAATCCGTTAGTAGTACGATTAATTATGTATTGGGTTATTGACAAAGATAGATTTAATTAATTAAGTAATTAATTAATCATTGTGTCGGTTGATTGTGAATCATACTAGGAACTTGTTTGGGATAAGTGAATCCCTGTATCAGTTGGTTGTGAATCATACCAGGAACTGGTTTGGGATAAGTGAATCACTGTATCAGTAGGATGTGTATCAGTCCAGGAACAGGATTGAAGGAAACATAATCCAAGTAGGAAGGCCAATCCTAAACCAACTTGGGTCTCTCTTGTAACTCTATATATAGACAAGGGATTACCTATTCAAGACACACAATTCAGATATACAATTCATAAGTTTTCAAGATAAGAAAACTAAAGAGATAAAATCCTAGAGAGAAATAAAATTTCTCCCTCAAAGTCGGATTTTACAAGCAAATTGCGGCTGGTCTTTCTCTGTCTTTTGGCCAAAATTATTGGCCTGTTAAACCAGCAGTGCGTGCAGCTTTCTCGGTGCGTTTACTGTACGTGCCAGGTGTGGTGGTGCTAGAATTTTCTGGCAGGTGGATTGTGGTGATTAGTTGATCAAATTGGTTTCTAGATCGTTGCCCACACAACATGACATCAAAGTCTTGAGGCATACAAGAGAATCACCTGAGTGTACGCTTCAAAGGTATTTTCTAAAGTTCCGCTTTTAATTAGAAATTTTTGTTGTGTGATAAATCGAATAAGTGCAAACCCAGATCCTGCGCAATGTTATTTCAAAAGGGTTGTAATAGCAATTGCGCTAGCGTCTAGGCCTGGCCAGAGATTCCGATTTTGGAATGCATAACACAAAAGTGAGTTTCTGGCTAGGCCCGGACAGATAATCTTTCAATTGGTATCAGAGCCTGGTTTTGGGTTTTGTGCTTGTTCGATTTATTACATTGTTTTATTTACAGGTGGTTAAGAAATCCCGACTATTATGGTTACGTTTGTATGGATTTTAATTAAACTCCGGGACTTGTGCGAATTTGATTTTATTATGAATGTTTGTAATAGCATAACCACGTGCTGGAAGCCATGTAGGATTAGATCAAATTTGTAGGAGGATTTTTTTCATGTAATTTCGATTCTTTAATTTTCCTAGAAAGCCTTGCAGCATGAGAATTAATTTTTTGTAATCGAAGGCGTTATGGTGGGCGACTTGAATTCGTGGGTTTTTGGGTTATCGTTATTTTGTAGAAACCCAGGAAAACCCAGAATGAATTGCAAGAAAACCAAATAGCGTGGAAAAAAGTGAATGGGGGATTGGCAGCAAGGGCCACCGCCGGCAACCGCCAGCGGCAGCGGGCTACCTCGCGGTAGTAATTGGAGGTAGTAGTGGGCAGCAACTGCTATGAGCAGCTGGGCCGTGCGGGGCCCATGTGAGCTACGCACGCGGCTCGCCCTTTTGGCATGCTGTTCACGTGCGGCCCGTTCGGTTTGCATTTTGGCCCATTTTTGCTCTAATTTTCATTTTTTCAAGTTCAAGACTCTCTCCATCGAGTTGCGTGGCGGGACACGAGATCAAGGCAAAAGATGAAAGCGATTAAAACCATAACAGTCAGGAAATTTATTTTTCGTATTTATTGTTTTATTCTTTGTGCTTTATTTTTGTGCTGTATTTTAGATGCATGATTTTTAAAGCATTTTGGTTTTGTGGTTGTATATAACTTAGGGTTCGTTAATTGCATGTTAAAATCGGAAAAACCCTCAATTTGGAAATCTAAGTGGGAGCAATTGGTTTAATATCCCTATAACCACCATTACGGGTTCATATGCGATGTGGGTGGGCTTGCGCGTTGGCATTAGGGCCTTCCTCCATTCAGATGAGTCCAGCCCCGAGATCGCTAGATTATGAATTTCTGAGTAAGATGACTAGAGTAAGTTTAACTAGGATAAATGTGACACCCTCTCCATCTGAGGCGCACTATCCTGAGGTAACGAACTCAGAAGTCACGTAATGGCACACTTAGTGTACGATCTGCAGTATTCCTCTCTCGAGGTTATGCTGCTTATTTGTACGGCTAAAAGCACTGACTATTAGTTGCATTGATCAATAGATCATTTGATCAGATAGTGTAGTTAATGAACTTGGTTCTTCTCAAACGAATGTGGGTTAGCGTAAACGTCCACACTGCGTGACTTGCGAGAATCCCGGTGAATGAGATGTTGGTAGATTAAGATTATTGTTTTGAGGGAAGTCAATAATTAATAGAATTTCCTTGTTTTCGAAATTCTAGGTTAGATAACTAAAACATGGTCTGTTTAATTTACAGTTTTAGATATGACATTTAACCTCTTAGCTACTATATTTAAAAATAACAAGTTAACTGTACCTAATTATGTCAATTGGAGTCGTAACTTGGGCATTGTCCTTATGGCTGAGAATACTCCTGTGAGAGATCATGTCATTGACGTGATTAGTAACATCAACAAGGTTGAGGTAGTGGGAGACAAAATCGTTGGTGAAACCAAAGTCGATATTGTTCTCCGGAGCTTGCCTCAAAGCTATGAGCAGATTGGTTGAACTACAACATAAGTAAGATGTTGTGTACTTCATCCGAGCTCTTGGCAGAGTTGGTGGCTACTAGAAGTCTTCTTCAAGAGAATAAGCAAGCTTTAGTCGCAGGCAAAACTTCAGAATCTTCTTCTGAGCCTGAGGCTAGAGAGAAGAAAAGAAAGCTCGAGGAAATAGCTCAAAAGGCGCAGATTGTGCCTAAGCCAGATATTGTAAAGAAGAAGTCGAAAGACAAGTGCAATAAGATAGGACATTAGAAATCAGATTGTCCAAAGATTATAGGTACGATAGTTTCTGCTTAATTACTGAGACATGTTTAGCGGCGATTCCCACAGATACTTGGTGTGTGGATTCAGGTGCCACTGACCATGTTTGTAATTCTTTGCAAGGGTTCCAAGTAACCCGGAAGCTTAGAGAAGGCGAATTGGATATCTACTTGGCGACACTACAAGAGTGTCAGTAGAAGCAGTGGGAGTAGTTACTTTAAATTTTGAAAGTTCTAGTTTAGAGTTAGTTAATTGTCTTTATGTACCGAGTTTTAGAAAGAACCTTATTTCGGTTTTTAAACTCTTAAAAAACGGTTATAAGTTTATTTTTTCTGATGAGTCTGTATTTATTAGAAGAAATGGAAAACTTATTTGTCCCGGTTCATTGGCTGACAATTTATTTGTGGTTAACTCTAATTCCCCTGTTGAGCAAAACATAGAAACAGATAGCTATTTATCTAACATTAATAAGAGGAAGAAACCTTCTGAAATGAATCAAACCTATATTTGGCATCTCAGGCTAGGTCATATAAACCTTAGTAGGATTCAGAGGTTGGTCAATGATGGACCTTTAGGTTCATTAGAAATTGACAGTTATTCAATCTGCGAATCTCACTTGGAGGGTAAGATGACCAAGAGACCTTTTAAAGCAAAAGGTTATAGAGTTAAGGAAGTATTGAAGTTGATTCATTCTGACTTGTGTAGACCAATAATGGCCCAGGCACGAGGTGGGTTTGAGTATTTCGTGACGTTCACGGATAACTACTCAAGGTACGGGTACATTTACCTAATGCGTAACAAGTCCGAATGTTTTGGCAAGTTCAAAGAGTTTCACGCAGATGTGGAGAAGCATCATGGTAAGAGTATCAAGACACTGCGTTCAGATCGTGATGGGGAGTACCTATCCCATGAATTTCGAGAATACCTCAGTGAGGTCGGAATTCAGTCTCAGTTGTCTGCACCTGGCACGCCACAGTAGAACGGTGTAGTAGAAAGGAGGAATCAGACTCTCACAGAATTGGTTAGGTCGATGATGAGCTATAATGATTTGCCAAGTTCGTTATGGGGATATGCCTTAGAAATGGTGATGTATATTCTTAATCTTGTACCAACTAAAATCGTGTCCTCAACCCCAGTAGAGTTGTGGAATGGGCGCAAGCCCAGTCTAAGACATCTCAGAATTTGGGGTTGCCCAGCACATGTGCTTAAGGCAGATACGGCTAAGTTAGATGTGAGAACTGAATTAATACTGTTTGTAGGATATCCTAGGGGAACCAATGGTGGTCTGTTTTATAGTCCTAAAGATCAGAAGGTGGTGGTTAGTACCAACGCTAGATTTTTGGAAGAGGACTATGTCTTAGACCACAAGCCCAAGAGTAAGATAGTACTAGAAGAGCTTAGACGACAAACTACTAATCCTGATGCACCGGCACAAGTAGATACACCACACACTGCACATGAGATCACAGATGATGCGCCTACAAAGGTGGTGCCTCGTCGTAGTGGGAGGGTTGTGAGACAGTCTGATAGGTTCATTGGCGTGGGAGAGGCCTCAAACCTAGTCCCAGGCACGTATGAGCCTAACCCAGTTAATTACAATGAGGTTCTCCGAGATAAAGATGCAGAATCTTGGCGTAAGGCAATAATATCCGAGATGGGGTCAATGGACCACAATCAAGTCTGGGAGCTTGTGAACCTGCCTGATGGGTTCAAGCCCATTGGATGCAAGTGGGTCTACAAATGTAAGAGAGGACCTGACGGGAAGGTGAAAACCTTTAAAGCTAGGCTGGTGGCGAAGGGGTATACTCAGAAAGAGGGAATCGATTATGAGGAAACCTTCTCCCCGGTAGCCATGCTTAAGTTGATCCGAATTCTCTTGGCCATAGCTGCTCATTTAGATTATGAGATTTGGCAGATGGATGTCAAGATAGCTTTCCTAAACGGAAGTCTTGAGGGAACTATTTTTATGCAGCAACCAGAGGGATTCATTGAAAAAGGCCAAGAGCATAAGGTTTGTAGGCTTAAGAGGTCCATTTACGGACTTAAGCTGGCATCTAGATCTTGGAACATCCGGTTTGATGTGGTAATCCAGTCCTACGGATTTACTCAGTATCCGAATGAGTAATGTGTGTATCACAGACGTGATAGAAACTCAATGGTTTTTCTTGTGCTTTATGTAGATTACATTCTATTGATTGGCAACAACAAGAAAGTGTTATCAGACGTAAAGGCATGGCTGTCCAAGCTGTTTGATATAAAGGACTTAAGGAAAGGGGACATATCCTTGGGATCAAGATAATTCGAGATCGTAGGAAACGTTCGTTAACGCTCTCCCAAGCTTCGTACATAGATACGATTCTGGCCCATTTTAACATGCAAAACTCCAATAAAGGTTTTCTACCTTTCGGACACGGGGTGCATCTATCTAAGGAACAGTCCCCTAAGACTGTTGAAGAGATAGAGGCCATGAAGACAGTTTCTTATGCTTTGGCAGTAGGAAGTCTCATGCATGTCATGTTGTGTACGAGGCTTGATATATGTTATGCCGTTGGCATGGTAAGCAGATATCAGAGTAATCTCGAGAAAGCTCATTGGGAGGCAGTAAAATGCATTCTAAAGTATTTGCACAGAACGAGGGACCAAGTTTTGGTCTATCAGGCGCCTGAGCTGGTACACCGAGGTTACACAGATTCATATTTCCAAGGCGACAGGGACAAGAGCAAGTCTACCTCAGGGTATGTGTTTACTCTAGGAGGTGGAGCCATAGTTTGGCAGAGTGTCAAGCAGAAATGCGTGGTGGACTCTACCATGTAGGCTGAGTATGTTACCGTATCAGAGGCAGCGAAAGAAGCAGTATGGCTCAAGAACTTCCTAGTGGACTTAGATGTGATTCCTGGTTTGCAGAAGTATATCACAGTATATTGTTATAACAACGGTGCAGTAGCAAACTCGAATCAACCACGAGCCCACAAGGCGAGTAAACATATACAGCGCATGTACCACCTAATACGAGACATCGTAAAAGAAGGAAGACGCGGTCGTGGATAAGATAGCATCAGAGGATAACCTTGCAGATCCGTTCACGAAGACATTGACTTCAAAAGTCTTTGAGGCACACGTGGAGGGCATGGGAATCAGATACTTAAGAGAGCCATGATAGTTTTTCTAGATATATAGCAGCAGAGTGTATAGGAGTTGTATGTAGATGTATACTTAAAGCACAGCTTAAGTATTAGTGGGAGATTATTGGAGTTGAATACATAAGCTATGCTTGTATTGTACATTTTCCCAGTAATATATCTATTTATGTTTTGGTTATATTTTGTTGTGCATAATATGTCCATTTATATTATGTAAGTAGATGATGAGGTGTCTTGTGTGACACACTAGATCTCATCATTGGTTGAAAGATATAATATATAAATGAGGTTCATAATTGAGACAGTTTTGGACAAACTATCGGTTTAGGTTATTATGTGATTCGGATAATTGATTTGTCTAAACTAATTCAATCATATAGATATGCCCGGGGCGTATTGAACTTGACCATTACAAATGATTTGTCGCACTGATTTAATAGACAAATCGTTCTTGGTATTCTATCTCTTAATCCCTAGACTCGAGCGGGCATAAGGATTAGACATAGTGTACTTTGATCTGCCAATGGGTGAGGTCTATTGAAACCAATAATCTCGGTAGGTTGGGTGCGTGTGTTTAGTTGCTTGGTGTGCTGCTGCTTGTCGAAATGAAACCATGTACCGGTGCGTCCGGGGTGATGGTGCTCCCGAGATGAGCTCGTTATGTTTATTATACTAAACCCAGCTGGTGGACTTTTGTCCGGTATAGTAAAAAGGTCGAGTGGTACTAGTCTCATAACTAAAAAAGTTAATAAATTAATTTATCAGTAAATTAATAAATTAATGAGCACTATATCTTAGATGTGGGGAGATTATGAATATAAATTAATTAAGTTGTTCCGGAAGCAATTCTGGTGTATGGTGGTAGTGCCATAATTAATCCGTTAGTGGTACTATTAATTATGTATTGTGTTATTGACAAAGGTAGTTTTAATTAATTAAGTAATTAATTAATCCTTGTGTCAGTTGGTTGTGAATCATACCAGGAACTGGTTTGGGAAAAGTGAATCCCTGTATCAGTTGGTTGTGAATCATACCAGGAACTGGTTTGGGAAAAGTGAACCCCTGTATCAGTTGGATGTGTATCAGTCCAGGAACAGGATTAAAGGAAACAGAATCCCAGTAGGAAGGCCAATCCTAAACAAACTTGGGGTCTTTCTTGTAACTCTATATATAGACAAGGGATTAGCTATTCAAGACACACAATTCAGATATACAATTCATAAGTTTTCAAGACAAGAAAACTACAGAGATAAAATCCTAGAGAGAGAAATAAAATTTCTCCCTCAAAGTCAGATTTTACAAGCAAATTGTAGCTGGTCCTTCTCTTTCTTTTGGCCGAAATTATTGGCTATTAAACCAGCAGGGCGTGTAGCTTTCTCTCTCTCCGGGCGGTGCATTTAGAGTACGTGCCTGGTGCGGTGGTGCTGGAAATTTCTGGCAATTGGATTGTGGTGATTAGATGATCAAATTGGTTTCTAGATCATTGCCCACACAACATGAAATCAAAGTCTTGAGGCATACAAGAGAATCACCTAAGTGCACGCTTCAAAGGTATTTTCTAAAGTTTCGCTTTTAATTAGAAATTTTTGTTGCGTGATAAATCAAATAAATGCATACCCAGATCCTGCGCAATGTTATTTCAAAAGGGTTGGAATAGCAATTGCGCTAGCATCTAGGCCTAGCCAGAGATTCCGATTGTGGAATGCATAGCACGAAAGTGAGTTTCTGGCTAGGCCCGGGCAGATAATCTTGTTGGAGTTGAATACATAAGCTATGCTTGTATTGTACATTTTCCCACTAATATATCGATTTATGTTTTGGGTATATTTTGTTGTGCATGATATGTCCATTTATATTATGTAAGTAGATGATAAGGTGTCTTGTGTGACATAGTAGATCTCATCATTAGTTGAAAGAAATAATATATAAATGAGGTTCATAACCGAGACAGTTTTGGACAAACTGTCGATTTAGGTTATTATGTGATTAGAATAATTGGTTTGTCTAAACTAATTGAATCATATAGATATGCCCGGGGTGTATTGAACTTGACCATTTAGAATTTTTTGTCTTATACTAATTTAATAGACAAATCGTTCTTAGTATTCTATCTCTTAATCCCTAGACTCGAGCGGGCATGAGTATTAGACATAGTGTATGAAGGAAAACTGAACAAGCTCGGGCTAAATCGAAAACCTCACTTTCGTGCAATGCATTCCAGAATCGGAAGCTTTCGACCAAGCTCAGGCTCAAATTAGTTTACCCATTAATGGATCTAGGCTTATACTTATTTAATTTATTAATCGGAACACAAAAGATTCGAACTTTAATGAAAGCGGAATTTAAAAGTTCTACCTTTTGAAGCGAAGTCCCTTGCTTAAAGAAAACCAAATCTTTTGCTGCGATTTCCACAAGAAATCCAATCGATTCTTCGTAGAAACTTCGAATATTGCATGGGCAATAATCTATCGAAGTCTACTCGCTTAGCCCACAAGGAAATCACAACAATCACATTCAATTTGTTATTCCAAAATCTTACCAAAAGGGAAATCCACCTACTGCAACCGGGAAAAATAAAATTCTGCTGCTGTTTATTTTCTTCAACAAACCAACACCAAAACTGCTACTTGGTCGGGCTTCATCACGCCGGCATCTAGACAAGAGAGCTCAGCGGATCACCCGTCAAGTGATGGAGATCAACGCAAGTTCTCTCGAATCAACCGCACGCAAATTCGGACCGAACAGCAGCAGGGAAAAACCCTCTTTTCGACAGCAGCAGGTCCGGCGAAAACCTGCAGTAATCCGGCGGATTTCTGGACAGTCAACTCAAAAAATGTTCGGTCTTTGGAATGAATACAATTCAAGAAGAGAGAAATCTAGTTCGACTTCGAAAGAGAAAACTTCGGGAAGAAGAAAACTCTCTCTAGAACTTTCTCTCTCAAAAAGGGCAAGAACCAAATGTCTTGCAAGACTTCCTTAGTTTTCTTGGGCTTCAAGTCTTCTATTTATAGGAGCTCGATTGGATACCTAATGGGCTCTCGAGTTAGGCCTTTTAATTTGACTTTCGTTGACCGCTAAGTCATCCCGACTAATCAACTCCAATCGACCCATTTAAATTAATTTATTTAATCCACTTTGTTAATTTAATTTAATCGAACCCTTAGAATTAATTAATTCAAAATTGAATTAATTTCTAAATTCACTTCGTCGATTAAATATTAATTAAACCCTTCGGATTAATTAATTTACCTTGTCGATTAGTCAAATGCATAATCGGTCGTACCACTATCGGACCAATTATGGAACTATCGCTCGAAAATGACTTTACATCGCGCCATTATATTTTATTCTATCTCCCCACATTAAAGATCTAGTGCTCGTCGATTTATCAATTTACTGACAAATTAATTCACCGACTTCTTGGTTTCCGAGATTAGTACCACTCGTCCTTTTATTATACCGAACATAAAGTTCACCGGCCGGGTTTAGTATAATAACCTTACGAGCTCATCTCGGGAGCACCATCAACCCGGCGAACCGGTACATGGATTCCTCCGACTAGCAACGGCACGTAAGAAGCTAAACACCGCGTACCCAACTTACCGAGGTATTGGCCTCAATTGACCTCACTCTTTGGCAAATCAAAGCACACGATATCCAACCCTCATGCCCGTCCCAATCTCGGGATTGAGAGACGGAATACTAGGACCGAATTGACTACGCCGATCAGTATAAGTCAATTCTATCCAAACTAGTCGTGCTCAATATGCCCCGGGCATATCTGTGTGATTTAAACTAGTTTAGATAAACCAATTTCCAAACCACACAATAACCTATACCGATAGTATGTTCAGACTATCTCGGTTACGAGCATACTTTTTATATATCAATACTTTAACCAATAACGGTATCTACTGTGTTTGTCGACACCCCGTTATCTAGTTCTATGATATAAAGGAACAAATTTATACTGAAACAAACTGATATGTCATCTGTGGATATTAGTTTTTGATACAAGCCATAGCTTTTCTGTATTCAAAACTAACAGTGTACTTTGATCTGCCAATAGGTGAGGTCAATTGTGGCCAATAGTCTCGGTAGGTTGGGTGCGCGTGTTTAGTTACTTGGTGTGTTGCTGCTTGTCGAAAGGAAACCATGTACCGGTGCGTCCGGGGTGATGGTGCTCCCGAGATGAGCTCGTAAAGTTTATTATACTAAACCTGGTCAGTGGACTTATGTCCGGTATAGTAAAAAAGTCGAGTGGTAATAGTCTCAGAACTAAAGAAGTTAATTAATTAATTTATCAGTAAATTAATATATTAACGAGCACTATATCTTTGATGTGGGAAAATTATGAATAAATTAATTAAGTTGTTCCAGAAGCATTTCTGGTGTAGGATGGTAGTGCCATAATTAATCCATTAGTGGTACGATTAATTATGTATTGTGTTATTGACAAAGGTAAATTTAATTAATTAAGTAATTAATTAATCCTTGTGTCAGTTGGTTGTGAACCATACCAAGAACTGGTTTGGGATAAGTGAATCCCTATATCAGTTGGTTGTGAATCATACCAGGAACTAGTTTGGGATAAGTGAATCCCTGTATCAGTTGGTTGTGAATCATATCAGGAACTGGATTGGGATAAGTGAATTGTGGTGGTTAGCTGATCAATTATTCGTTAGATTGTTGCCCACACAACATACGAACAAAGTCTTGAGGTATACAAGAGAATCACCTGAGTATACGCTTTAATAGTAATTCTTATGTTTCCGCTTTAATTAAGAATTTTTGTTGTGTGGTAAATCGAATGAGTGCGAACCCAGATCCTGCGCAATGTTATTTTAAAAGGGTTGGAATACCAATTGTGCTAGCGTCTAGGCCTGGCCAGAGATTCCGATTTTGGAATGCATTGCACGAAAGTGAGTTTCTGGCTAAGTCCGGGCAGATAATCTTTCAAATCTGTCATTGGGATCAATAAAACTGACAAAACAAAATGTTTCTCTGTCTCTCAATGATTGTTGTTTTTTGAAACTTTTGTTATTGCATCAACTGATTAGCAATTGAGTTAAGCATTTTGTGCCACAAAAATGTTCCATTTGTCGGTACTTTTGTATTGTAATAAGGTTGTTATGTACTCTTTCTAGGTGGATATTAGAGTAGCACCTAGAAGTCATGCAACTAAACCGCATCTCTCTCTCTCACACACACACACACACATGTAGACAAGATCATACCCCTGAGTTAACAAACAAATTTTCAGAAAAGAGGGTGATACTCTTGGATTGTTGCATTTTTCTATTGATCTGACTAAGGGGTGCATGTCTCACAATATTCATTTGTGTTCAGGAATTCACTTATTATCTATTGGCATACCACTGCGTTATATTGGTTTATTGTCATTTGAGAGATGGACCTTAATTGTTGTGTCCTCATTTTTTGTGCTCTTGTCTCCTATCCTTTGTGATTTATAAATGGAGCTAACTTGTGTTGGTAGCCCTTTTATGGCCTATCTAACTGCTTTGAATATTACAAAGAAGACTATTTTTCTTTTGTAACAGAGGGAGTATATGTTTTTAGCTCAGTTAAGCATAATGAAGGGGGAGTGTGCGGGGTTGAAAAATATTTTGTTTCATGCAATAATTCAACCTTTAGCTCATTCGTATTCTTGCTTCTTGATGCAATCTATTTTATACATATTTTAGCTTATTTTTAGGCTAGCTTTGAGCTACCAATGGACAGATTTATAATCTGTTTATACGGTAAAGATACTAGTTACGGCTCAACTTATGTTAATTGCAACTTAAATATGCGTGGGATGAAAACTGTATAAAATCACACTTCGGACTTAACATTCAGAGCAGAACAAATTATGCACAAGCAAGAAGGAATGATGTAGCCAGCAGACGATAGCTTCAATTGAGCGTTAAGTTCACCAAGTCGAGTGAAATCTAGCATTTGGTAACCATGAGTTGAAGACGTCCAGCTCACAACAACATTCTGTGGACGTGACCTTGATGAAGTAAAGACAACAGAGCGAAGTAGCAGGAGCTTAAGGAGTGGATCACAGCCATCACGCAACAGCGTCCCATGAGAGCCTTAACATGACGATCACCCAATGCTAGCATTTGAAGGACATGATAAGATGATGATAGGAAACTGTAGTGTCTAGTGAAGTCAAATCCAAGCCTTCAGTGTACGGCGACCAAGACAGAATACTTCCATGTGATGCTCAGCTGAAGATATCGTCAACTGAGTGTTCGATCATCATCCGACATTAGAAACAGGCAGGAACAAGAAGGACCGTTAGTACATCAGCAACAGCTACAGGCAGGACCACAGGAGACAATAAGTACACATTACAGCTAAAGGTATCTAGCCGAGAAGACAAGAAGTACACCGACGAAGGAATCACACGGTTGAAGTACGCCCGGAACAGTGCAAAAGGCTACTTTAACTATTTCTAAACTTTGCAGGGATGCTTTAACGGCTAGTTGTCAGCAATTGCCCCCTGGAAGATGCCAATAAGCTAGCTTGCAATCCTTAGCCACCAAGCAATCTAAAAATTCCCATTTTAGCCATCCAACATTTTCATTCACTAGAGTTTCTCTTTAAATAGCAGTAGTTAACTCCAAACTCGAACAAGAAACAGCAGGGAGTAAGGAGTAGTAGTTTAGTTTGGAGTTTTTTCCCTTGTAACTTGTTAATTGGGTTGTTTTATCTTAAAACTCTGTCTTTTCTTTATTCATGATTTTCTCTTCATATGAGTGCTAATTTAGAACCACGAGGTTCTAAGTTCTTGGAGGGAGTTCTAATTCTCTTATGAGATAGAGATAAAGTGAAAGTCTCACTTACAACTGTGTATTAGAGTAGGTTTAATGGTGCCAAACTACTCATTTAAGCCTCTTTGCCGGCCGATGAGTAGAACAGTGCCATTTACAACTTGTTGTGCACTTTATTGTATGTGAACTTTCGCTGATTCGGTTTACAGTGAGTGTTGTAGTTTAGGTTCAGTAATTCAAATGCTATGTGAGTAAAGAGTGTTGTAAAGATGTCACAGAAGTTATTATCAAGGCTATGTCATACAAATTAAGGATCTGTGATACATAGGAAGAGAAATTTTGTTAGGAAACCTTGATTGGTAATACTGTGAACATCCAAGGTTCTGTGTTATTTGGAGACTAATAGTATGGAAACACTTATAGGGAAATCTGGATTGATAATACCTTGACAGCCATACACTCTGTACCTCTTGGAGCTTGAGATGGGTAGAAACGCTTTTGGGATGTCTTAGTTGACGATACCTCAGCAAACATCTACCCTGCTAAGCCCAAAGAGTTTTGCAGAATAAGAATACTCTTAGGGATATCTTAACTAATGATACCTTAGCAACCACACATTCTGAAAAGCTCTTGAGTCTAACAAGATGAAATTTTCTAAGGGAAGTCTTGGTTGACAGCACCTTGGTAACTATTTGTCTTGCTAGCCTTATGAATAAACATGGTTGGAATGCTTGTAGGGAGATCCTTATTGATAGTACCTTTGCAACCATACATTGTTTATTCAAGTCCTGGTATGATATACATATGATAAGGAGGTCCAATCCCCTTGTCATGAAGACTGGTTGGATTGGTGTCAGGCTATACACAAGAGCAACCAGGACTATATGGTCTATTGTTAGAGAGATTGTGAGGTACGCGACACAGATGTTGTTCGAGTTGAGTCAGAACTGTGCTCTGCAACACACTCTCAATCATTGCTGGTAGGAAATTGAACCTTTCTTGTAATCGGAGCCTCTACCCTCTTAATAAAGTAGAAATCCCCACTCTCATCCTCTATTTCTTCTTTCAAAGCATTACCTCTTTTCTCCCATTATAGATATACCTCACTGACTACTTACATTCGTGCTACTTATTAACTTATTTTTTTCTTGTGTAGTTTAACAATTTGGTAGGATTCTACCCTCCATTCTCAATGGATTGACCCTTATACTACGTTAATTTATGGTATTCAAAATTATAAATTGTTAATTCTGAGCGGTACGCGACATTAAATCCGTTGCATCAGTTCTTAACAGTCCAGAAAAGAAGTTATCAATTTATACAAGGCAATAGACATGCATATTTATTCTGAAATAGTGTTCATTTTGTTAGGTTTGTTTGGCAATATGTTTTGGCTACTTGAAATTTATTATTGTTTCCTTCAGCTGCGATCGAATTCTTCTAGGTATTTATCAATTCCAATTAAAAATTTTCAGTACAATCATACGTCAGACTTGTCCTATTTTTCCTTTGCAGTTAATAATAGTTGATTGACAAAGAAAGAGTGGCAGCAGCTTTGGAAAGTCCAAACCTTTTGAATATGGTTGATGAATGACTTGCTCCACCTTATGCATGATGATAGCATTGTTAATTATGACAAAGTTCGTCGGAGCCACTATAGTTTTCACTTATCACAATGATGGCTCTAACTCTTTTCTATGATTGCGCACTAAATCCGATCTAACTGGTTTCAGCAATCTATCCAATGAATTCTATAATTTTTACAAGGAAATGAAGAAATAATTGGAAAGAGGCTGAATTAACCCGGAGGTGGCATCAAATCGGAGGCGGAAATTTCAGTGAAGAAGACGCTGAAGACGAAGAATTTCAGCGAACTCATATAACAGAATGGGGAAGAACTTCCCCGAAAATGGGGAGGAATGAAGGAGATGTTGTGCAGCAAAAAAAAAAAAAAAGACAAGAACAAGGGAATGAGAATGAAACTCAAGACAAATGGTGGGTTTCGCGAAACCCATAGATGAGAGAATGAAAATTTGCAACCAAACAAAGTTTCAGAGTTTTATTCTCATTTCCATTTCGAAACCCCCAACCAAACGACCCCTAAACTATTTTTTTTTTTTTATCTTGACGATTTTTCATGCATGTTTTCTACAATTTATTGCTTTTTCCCCTTGAAATTTTTTTGTGTTTCCTCCTCCTGCAATTTATTGCTTTATCATAATTACCCTCAATTATTATACCTATGCAATGTACAATTAAAATTGATTAATATTGCACTCGTAAGAAAATTCAAAACATTTTTGGAAGGTGATCAAACGGAATAATTGACATTATTTAAAGAATTGTTCATGTTTTGTGATGTAATGAATCTATCACTTAAAAAAAATTAGAAGTACTTGATGATGGATCATCTTAGGAAACCAAACGTACTTTTTTCAGTTTTCCATCAAAAGCTTGAAGATTTTACATCATTTTCATGTAAGTGCTTACCTCTTCAAATGCCTCATTTTCGCTTTCAGGGTTTTCCATCATAAGTTGTTCTTTGGATTTATCCCTTTCTTCCTGCTAACAAAATCATAAACATTATAAGTCATGATCATTCCATAAAGTAAGTTTTCAGTTTTTCATCAAAATCTTTTGGATTTTACATCAATTTCATCAAAGTTAATAATTACCTCTCCATATGTTTTTTTCTCAGTTTCAGGGTTTTCCATCGTATGTTCTTCTTTGGATTTCTCTTTCTCCTCCTGCCAACACAATCATAAACAATACAAGTGATGTGAACATCATGGCGGTAGACTCTCCATCAGAAGAAGAACCAAAAAGGATTGCTAGTTCTTCCCCCACTTTAGAGCAGTTGGCGCAAATCCAAACTCAGAGAGAGCCTGTTTGCGCAAATGTTGACTCAGGGAGCCCACTTGTGGGTCAAAAACTCTATTTTAGATATCCAAAAGCTAAATATGATGGACAAGTTACTAGATCAAGAGCCTGGAATATAGATGGATCCAATCCAGCTTCAAAGTTCAAGATCAAATCTAAGGCCCAATAGGCCCAAGCCCATTAATGTGACGAGATTGTTCGATAATGAACTTGCAGATGGAACCAAGATGTGGACTGAAACCCAATAATAAAGGTTAAAGTTTGGATTAAGGAGTTAAAGGCTTAATTGCAAAGCCCAACTGAAGCTAGGAAAGTCTCTTTCTTTTAGGATTGTTATTTACTTTTCCTTAGACTAGAAGGTTTTGTAAGTCTATTCTAATTTAACTAGGATAGATGGAGTTTTCCCTTCTAATTAGGAGTTTATTTTTCTTGTACTTCTATCTCTCTTTGGCCAAAATTCCATAGCCAATTAGAGTGAGAATAAGATTTGTTTTCAATCTCTAAATCACTAGGATTTGAGATTACTTTTTAGAAAATGAAGAGAACTCTTTTATAGCCTATTTAAAGGCCTCTTGGCTGAATTTTCAATAGAGATAGAAGAAGAAATTGAGTTTTGATTTTCAAGATTAGATCTTGTTAATTTTGAGAGTTTAAGCTTTGTGTTTTAATTTCACCCCAGAATCTCAAGATCATGTGAATCCTTGCGTGAGATAGCACAAAACACACCCCTGTTAGAGTTGAATACATAAGCTATGCTTGTATTGTACATTTTTCCAGTAATATATTGATTTATGTTTTGGTTATATTTTGTTGTGCATGATATGTCCATTTATATTATGTAAATAGATGATGAGGTGTCTTGTGTGACACAGTAGATCTTATCATTGGCCCGAGACAGCTTTGGACAAACTGTCGGTTTAGGTTATTATGTGATTCGAATAATTGGTTTGTCTGAACTGATTGAATCATATAGATATGCCTGGGGCGTATTGAACTTGACCATTAGGAATGATTTGTCTTGTACTGATTTAATAGACAAATCGTTCTTAGTATTCTATCTCATAATCCCTAGACTCGAGCGGGCATGAGGATTAGACATAGTGTACTTTGATCTGCCAAAGGGTGAGTCAGTTGAGGCCAATAATCTCAGTAGGTTGGGTGCGTGTGTTTAGTTGCTTGGTGTGCAGCTGCTTGTCAAAAGGAAACCATGTACCGATGCGTCCGGGGTGATGGTGCTCCCGAGATGAGCTCGTTATGTTTATTATACTAAACTCAGCTGGTGGACTTATGTCCGATATAGTAAAAAGGTCGAGTGGTACTAGTCTCGGATTTAAAGAAGTGAATAAATTAATTTATCAGTAAATTAATAAATTAACGAGCACTATATCTTTGATGTGGGGAGATTATAAATAAATTAATTAAGTTCTTCCGGAAGCAATTTTGGTGTAGGATGGTAGTGCTGAAAGATTTTGGTAGGATCTGGGTTTGCACTTGCTCGATTTACCACGCAACAAAAATTTCTATTAAAGCGGAATCTTAGAAAAGTACCTTTGAAGCGTGCACTTGGTGATTCTCTTGTATGCCTCAAGACTATGACTTCACGTTGTGTGGGCAACGAACTAGAAGTCAATTGATCAGCTACTCACCACAATCCACCTGCTAGAAAACTCTAGCCCCGCAGAACCTGGCACGTACTATAAACGCACCGCCCGCAGAGAGAGAAAGCTACACGCAGCTGGTATAATCCAAGGCCAAAATTTCAGCCACTAGAAACCCAAAAACCAGCTGCACACTTTCTTGAAAATTCGACTTTGAGAGAGAAACGTTTTCTCTCTCTAGAATTTTCTCTCTCTAGAAATCCTGTGGATTAATTGTGTTATTGTTGTTAATCTGAATGACTGATCCCTTGTCTATTTATAGAGTTACAAGAGAGACTCCAAGTTGGTTTAGGATTGATCTTCCTACTGGGTTTCTGTTTTCCTTCAATCCTGTTCCTGGACTGATACAGATTCTGTTTCCTTCAATCCTGTTCCTGGACTGATACACTCCCAACTGTCACAGGGATTCACTTATCCCAAACCAGTTCCTGGGATGATTCACAACCAACTGACATAAGGATTAATTAATTTCTAAATTAATTAAATCTACCTTTGTCAACAACCCAGTACATAAATCGTACCCCTAACGGATTAATTATGGCACTACCAACCTACACCAGAATTGCTTCCGGAACAACTTAATTAAATTATATTCATAATCTCCCCACATCAAAGATATAGTGCTCGTTAATTCATTAATTTACTGATAAATTAATTCATCAACTTCTTTAATTCCGAGACTAGTACCACTCGACCTTTTTACTATACCGGACATAAGTCCACCGGCCGGGTTTAGTATAATAAACATTTCGAGCTCATCTCGGGAGCACCATCACCCCGGATGCACCGGTACATGGTTTCCTTTCGACAAGCAGCAGCACACCAAGTAACTAAACACGCGCACCCAACCCACCGAGACTATTGGCCATATTTGACCTCACCCATTGGCATATCAAAGTACACTATGTCTAATCCTCATGCCCGCTCGAGTCTAGGGATTTAGAGAAAGAATACAAGGATCGATTTGTCTATTAAATCAGTACAAGACAAATCATTCCTAAGAGTCAAGTTCAATATGCCCCGGGCATATCTATATGATTCAATTAGTTTAGACAAACTAATTATCTGAATCACATAATAACCTAGACCGACAGTTTGTCCAAAACCGTCTCGGTTATGAACCTCATTTATATATTATGTCTTTCAACCAATGATGAGATCTACTATGTCACACCAGACACCTCATCATCTACTTACATAATATAAATGGACGATTAATGCACAACAAGATATGACTGAAACATAAATTGATATATTAAACTGGGAAACTGTACAATACAAACATAGCTTATGTATTCTACTCCAACAAGTGCCATAATTAATCCGTTTGTGGTACGATTAATTATGTATTGGGTTGTTGACAAAGGTAGATTTAATTAATTAAGTAATTAATTAATCCTTGTGTCAGTTGGTTGTGAATCATACCAGGAACTGGTTTGGGATAAGTGAATCCCTGTATCAGTTGGTTGTGAATCATACCAGGAACTGGTTTTGGATAAGTGGATCCATGTATCAGTTGGATGTGTATCAGTCCAGGAACAGGATTGAAGGAAACAGAAACCTAGTGGGAAGACCAATCCTAAACTAACTTGGATTCTCTCTTGTAACTCTATATATAAACAAGGGATTAGCTATTCAAGACACACAATTCATAAGTTTTCAAGACAAGAAAACTAGAGAGATAAAATCCTAGAGAGAGAAATTATTTTTCATCTCTCAAAGTCAGATTTTACAGGAAAATTGCGACTGGTTTTTTCTCTGTGTTGGCCGAATTTTCTTGGTGTATTAAACCAGCAACGCGTATAATTTTCTCTCTCCATGGGCGGTGCGTTTATTGTACGTGCCAGGTGCAACGGTGCTGGAATTTTATGGCAGGTGGATTGTGGTGATTAGCTGATCAAATTGTTTTCTAGATCGTTGCCCACACAATGTGAAATCAAAGTCTTGAGGCATACAAGAGAATCACTTGAGTGCACGCATCAAAGTTATTTTCTAAAGTTCCGCTTTTAATTAGAAATTTTGTTGCGTGGTAAATCGAATGAGCGCAAACTCAGATCCTGCGCAATGTTATTTCAAAAGAGTTGGAATAGCAATTGCGCTAGCGTCTAGGTCTGGCCAGAGATTCCAATTCTGGAATGCATAGCACAAAAGTGAGTTTCTGGCTAGGTCCGGGCAGATAATCGTTCAACCCCCTGGTTTAGTAGTTTTGGTTGAACTATTGATCTGTATCAGATTGACAAAAATCACAAACTGTCATCCATCCTCTGAGACATATTTTCGCACAAAGAGGTTAAATAACAGTGTGTTTGTGAATTGAATGTTTTCGCCATGCAATTCATTGATAAGATACAGAAGGGATATTACGAAATGACCGGATAAAACATCAAATTTTGTGATATCCTGCTCCTAACCGAAGAGGTAACCCCACTAGTTAGTGTTTTAAGTCATGAAATGGACATATATAGTTGATTATTTTGTTTACCTACTATGCTTTTGGGAATGAAACAGGTAATTAATTGAAATAGTTATTATGTTTAGTGGTAAAATCTAGAGTTTCAAGGAACTTGGGGATGAAAGGAATAAATAGTTTTTTTTTCCTTTAAACAAAATAAAGGGACGTTCTGAAGGGGAATTTTCGACCAAATTAATCCCCAAAATAAATTTGTGGACAAAAAAATAAAAAAATAGGAAGGTGTGGCCTAAAAGAAGCCTTTCGGATTTTGAAAATCCGAAATAAGACAAAATCGGATTTTAAAAATCCGAATTCATCAACTTTCGGATTTTAAAAATCTAAAATATCAATAACCCTAATTAAATTAAAAATTAATAAGAGAAATTAATTAGATTAATTAAATTTGAATTTCAAAAATCCGAATCATTTAGGGAAAAAATTTTTTTGAAAAGAATAATGAAATTGAAATTTTTTTGTGTAAATTAATAAATGGAATTAAAACGATTCTGATTTCGAAAATCCGAATTTTGAGAGTTTGATTTTTTTCACAAAGACAGTCAACCACATCTCAAAACAACATGCACCATGTCAAAAATAACTAGGACCACGTCCAGAAACGTCTACATCCATGCATGTGAATTTGAGCTATTTTTTTCACAAAGACAGTCCACCACATCAAAAACAACTAGCACCACGTCAAAAAAAACTAGCACTACGTCCAGAAACGTCTACATCCATTCATTTGAATTTAAACAGATTTTTTCAACAAAGAAAGTCCACCACATCTCAGAACAAAATGCACCACGACAAAAATAACTAGGACCACGTCCAGAAATGTCCACATCTATGCATGTGAATTTAAGCTATTTTTTTCACAAAGACAGTCCACCATGTCTCAGAACAACAAGAACCACGTCAAAAAAAAACTGGCACCACTTCCAGAAATGTCTATATCCATTCATTTGAATTTAAACTGATTTTTTCAACAAAGACAGTCCACCACGTCAAAAACAACTAGCGCCACGTCCAGAAACGTCTACATCCATTCAATTGAATTTAAACAGATTTTTTCAACAAAGAAAGTCCACCACGTCTCAGAACAAAATGCACCACGTCAAAAACAACTAGGACCACGTCCAGAAACATCTACATCCATGCATGTGAATTTAAGCTATTTTTTTTCACAAAGACAGTCCACCACGTATCAGAACAACAAGAACCACGTCAAAAAAAAAAAAAAAAAACTAGCACCACATTCAGAAATGTCTACATCCATTCATTTGAATTTAAAATAATTTTTTGAACGAAGACATTCCACCACGTCTCAGAACAACATGCACCGCGTAACAAATCCGAATTAGCGCATAGATTGAACTACTGCTCTCGGGCAATAGCTAAAATCCTGTTTCGGATTTTCAAAATCTAAAATCGGATTGAGCTACTGCTCTTGGGCAGTAGCTAAAATCATGTTTAGGATTTTCAAAATCCGAATCAAGATTTCTTTTTTTTCTTTTAAAAAAATATTTAATTCGGATTTCACAAATCTGAATTATTTAATTAATACAGATTTATGAAATCCAAATTAAGGTAATTCGGAAAACGAAAATCTGAATTAAATTTAATTCAGATTTTGAATATCCGAATTCAATTATAATCTAAATTAAAAAAAAAAATTGTATTACAAGACTCTTCACCAAAACGAACTACAACATCACAATTCTACCTATTCGTATACCAAAACATCAATAACTCATCCAAACACCAATAGGAACTTCACAATCACAATTCTACATATTACATAAAACTAAAAAATACTAATTCAACAAAACATCAAAAGATACATCAAATAATGTCATCAGTGTAATATAGTCTACCAAGCCTTGTTCGATCTGCTTTGGGATGTGAGACGAAACACCTTCGGGCTCCATGTGATCTACTTCCACACCTCGTGCATTCACCTCGACTTCGTCTTTCACGGCGATCCATTTGCATTGTGAATTTCCGTTTTTGTCTCCTTCCAGGCGGTGCATTGTGAACAATGAGCCTTTCATAGTCGATATTCAACGTCCAGTCAATGTCTCTTGCCAACATTCCCTCGGCGGGATTGGGATGAAATTGCCATGCCCGAATTGCCTCTTCCAGTTTTGAGTCGTAAGAAGTCATCCACTAGATTGGATAGATTAGCACCAAGAGATTAACACACCGCCAAGGCATGTGAGCACGAATACCTATAGGTTTGCCACTTCTGACAAGTTCATATGCGCGACTGATAATCAACAGCGTGTATGTTTCCTCCTTTGCCATCATAACGCACAAATGTACTAACCCTGAAGATTTTATTCATCCAGTCATAAGGTTCAACCTGATGGCCTCCAGCTTGTATCTCGTAATCCTAGAATATTTCCCATAAAAGCGGAGGAAATTGGGTGTTGCATCTCGTAATCCTTGAATATCTCTTCACAACTCTTAGTTATGAGATCATGATCATTTTTAAGTATTGTATAGCCGTTTTATTTGTTTAATCTTATCAAAACCCTTAGATAATAGATTATGCGCATTTCGGTCTACCTCAGACCTTTTTGGACGTGGTGTTAGTTGTTCTGAAATGAGGTGAGATGTTTTGTGAAAAAATCAGTTTAAATTCACATGTATGGATGTTGACATTTTTGGACGTGATGCTAGTTGTTTGAGACGTGGTGCTAGTTGTTCTGAGATGTGATAGACTATCTTTGTGAAAAAAAAACAGTTTAAATTCACATGAATGGATGTAGACGTTTCTAGACGTGGTTATAGATGTTCCGAAATGAGTTGAGATGTTTTGTGAAAAAATAAGTTTAAATTCACATGTCTAATTATAGACATTTTTTGACGTGGTTATAGTTGTTCTGAGACGTGGTAGACTGTCTTTGTGAAACAAAATCAGTTAAAATTCACATGAATGGATGTAGACGTTTTTGGACGTGGTGCTAGTTGTTCTGAGACGAGGTGAGATGTTGTATGGCCATTTTATTTGTTTTATCTTAGTACAACACCTAATTACAAGATCATGAACATTTATAAGAGTTACATGGTCATTTTAATTGTTTTATCTTCACAAAACTCTTAGATCAGAGATCATGAACATTTCTAAGAGTTGAATGGTCATTTTATTTGTTTTATCTCAATACAACTCTTAGATATGAGATCATGATCATTTCTAAGTATTGTATAGCCATTTTATTTGTTTTATCTTATCAAAACCCTTAGATAATAGATTATGTGCATTTCGGTCCACCTCAGACGTTTTTGGATGTGGTGCTAGTTGTTCTGAGATGAGGTGAGATATTTTGTGAAAAAATCAGTTTAAATTCACAAGTCTGGATGTAGACATTTTTGGACGTGGTGCTAGTTGTTTGAGACGTGGTGCTAGTTGTTTTGAGACGTGGTAGACTATCATTGTGAAAAAAATCAGTTTAAAATCACATGCAAGGATGTAGATGTTTTTGGACGTGGTGCTAGTTGTTCTGAGACGTGGTGGAATGTCTTTGTGAAAAAAATCTATTTAAATTCACATGCATGGATATATACGTTTTTGGACGTGGTGCTAGTTGTTCTAGATGTATACATTTTTGGACGTGGTGCTAGTTGTTATGAGACGTGGTGGACTCAGCCAAGACGTCTTGGACTCAGCGAATACGGATTTTAAAATCCGAAATTAATACTGATTCGGATTTTCAAAATCCGATTTATCCGTTAATTTTTTTAATACTTTCCGCAGTTAAAATTAACAAATTAAATTACAAAAAATTTTTTCATAAATCGGATTTCTAAAATCCGAAATCGTTTTGGATTAAGAAATCAGATTTGTGAAATTCGAATCTCAAATTGATTAAGAGACTCGAATTTCACAAATCTGAGAGGCCTAAAAATGATCCACACATTTTAAATTCTAAATATTTCTGTCTGGATTGCTATTCATATCACAAATTTGCTATTTGTATACAAAAAAAAAATAAAAATAATAATAAAATAACCAAAATGCCCTTATGATGGAAAAATGTTAGAAATTGCTAAGTACGTGACAAAAACGCAACAAAATTGCGTTTTGACCAATATCAGAAACGCAGAAAAAAACGTTTTTAACATGTAAAATATAAGGTCGATGACGTTTTGGAAGATAAAAAACGTCAATACCTTACGATATAAATGAACAAAAACGTAGCAAATTAACATTTTTCGAGGAACAAAAACGTCAAACCACAGCGTTGATGCCATGGGTCGCTCATTAAAATGGTGCGTTTTGTCCATGGTTCACTCGCTAAAATGGCACGTTTTTTACTAGCACAATCTAAAAATCAGTTAAACGCTTAAACCGCAGCAATCTTGCGACATTTTATTCGAAATTAATCTTTGAAAACGCTATTTGAGTTGGATTTTGACGACAAAAAACGCAGAAATGGATGGAGGAGATGGCGAATCATCACAAAGACACGGGGCGGGAAAAGGTCTAATGATAAATAAGGTAAAAATCGTTCGGGAATTTTTTGTTGTTTCTGTTTTTCAGAGCATAATCGGCCCGTTTTTATGATTTTATTTGCATGAATCAGTGATGCTTTGCATTAATTTTGTTAGAAATCGCTCTTTAGGTGCGTTTTAGGTATGTTGAAACGTAATTTGGTAGGGATTTTGGTGCCAATAATCTGTAATCTCTGAATTTTGTGCGTATAAAAATCGCAATCTTGTTGCGTTTTTTCGGCCAGAAACGCCATCGGAGGGCGTTTTGGTTGTTTGAAAATGTCATCGGAGGGCGTTTTGGTTGTTTGAAAACGCAGGTAAGTTGCGTTTCTGAATAGGTAAAATGCAACTTACTTGCATTTTACATTGATAGAAAAGTTAATTTTGGGCGTTTCTTAGTAGTTAAAACGTTAATAGGTTGCATTTTTGTTTGCTAAAAACGCTGATTTGGTGTGGTTTCCACAATTTGCACTTATTTAATTAAATTTAAATTCCACAATTGAAGTTTACAATATAATAGCTTATATTTATTTATTTATTTATTTAGGGTGGCGCTAAGTTAAAGCCACAAGTAGATAGGCAGCGTCCCACAGCTTCTGCTAGAAAGCTGAAGGTACCTGTTAGGAGGGGAGGAGGTAGAGGGATGGGTGGGGGTCGTGGTGGAGGAGGTATTGTTATTTCTGAGGGAGGGCGAGGAGGTGGAGGTGTAGGTGGCGAACGAGGAGGTGGTGGACGAGGAGGTGGTAGACGGGGAGGTGGGGGTGGCATTGGAGTCGGTAGAGGAGTTGGAGGTGGCAATGACTCCTCATTTCAGTTGAGGGATGAGTATTACGATACTACTGATTCCGATGACACTGTTGATAGTGAGGACGAGCCTATGGAGCTTCAGGAGGAGGAGGAGCATCCGCACCATGAGGAGCAGGAGCAGCCAAGGCAGGAGGAGGCCAGTGGGAGTGGACGCCCACTCGAGGATCAAGGTGAGGGGGATACCTACGGAGGTGACCCTTCTCACCCACATGCTGAGAGGACCGTCCGGTATAGGAATCCGGACGACGGCCAGTTCGAGAAGGTCGATCCTGCTTCAGGTACACGTTTGAATTTATTTGTATAATTATTTATAATAATTATTTGTTTTAATTTAATTGTTGATAAAATTAGTTTATTGCTTGACTTAATTGTGTGTTTTTTATATAGTTTAGTAATTATTTTAATTTGCATATGTATTTGCTTGACGTAATTGTTTTTGTAGTTATTTATTTTAATTGATTTAGATTACAAATTGCATTAACTAGCAAAACGTACAAAACCACCTAGCACCATGTTCTAAAAAATAACTTGAACACATTCAAAAACACCTATCATATGTAGTTGCTTATTGTACTTATTTGTTAATTACATTAATTTGTTTTTGTAGTTATTTATTTTAATTGATATAAATTATAAATTGCATTAACTATCAAACCGTCGAAAAACACCGATCACCACGTTAAAAAAAAAAAAAAAACAATAACAAAGTTTAAATACACCTAACACCACGCACAGAGTCAACAATCAACAGTTCCACGAAACACTTATCACAATATCCATAACAACTACATTGAATTAATTAATTTAAATTTAAATTGAATTAAAGTGTTATTTACTTGTTTATTTTAAGTTGTTTACATTAACTATGCAAAACGTCCAAAAACACCTATCACCACGCACGGAATCAACAATCAACACTTCTACCAAACACTTATCACCACATCCAGGACAACTACATTGAATTAATTAATTAATTTAATTTTAAATTGAATTAAATTGTTATTTACCTGTTTATTTTAAGTTGTTAAATTAACTATCACAACGTTAAAAAAAAAAAAAAAAAAGATGAACAAAGTTCAAAAACACCTATCACCACGCACGGAATCAACAATCAACACTTCTACCAAACACTTATCACCACATCCAGGACAACTACATTGAATTAATTAATTTAATTTTAAATTGAATTAAATTGTTATTTACCTGTTTATTTTAAGTTGTTAAATTAACTATCAAAACGTCCTAAAATAACTATCACCACGCACAGAATTAACAATCAACACTTCTACCAAACACTTATCACCACATCTAGAACAACTACATTGAATTAACTGCTTTAATTTTAAATTGAATTAATTTGTTATTACTTGTTTATTTTAAATTGTTTATTTAATTTATATATTTATTTTTGTCAATTTAGTTCACCCTAGGAAGCCCGTGAAGCAGGATCGGAGTTGGATAGTTACAGGGCCCATTGAGGGGGGCCCTATAGATGATAGTTTGATACCTAGCTTTTTAGGGCATGTGGTATCTAGGTATTGGCAGATGGGGGTGCCTACCAGATACCACCTTAGATGCCACAATAGAGGTAGCATGTACGACATGTTTGAGAGGTGGATCGCATCCATGACGGTGGAGGGTGCACAGATTTTGAGCGGGACGGGACTTGGACACCTGCCCCGCATTATGCACCAGAGCATTGATGAGCCTCTCATCAATGCGTTTTTAGAGAGGTGGCAGTCCGATACAAATTCGTTCCACCTCCCTTTCGGAGAGATGACCATCCTCCTACATGATGTGTGGGAGATTTTGAGGATTTCAGTCGATGTTCGACTTATCACCGAGGTTACACCGTCTTCCACCATACTGTCATGGTCTAGGGGTTTTCTAGAGATTCCTCTAGAGAAGCGACTAGACGGTGATTTGTACAAGAATGGTGGATTTTCTACTCAGCGGGTGATCGAGAGGTGTATGCAGCGGGCTAGGAACGATTCGGATGTGGCTGCTCTAGTATGGAGTCTTATTGAGACTTGTCTGTTTACAGACAAAAGTTCCAATAAGTTTATGTCAGCCCCTGTAGTACAGGTTAGGAAGGGGATGGATCAGGTTGGGCAGGAGGCATGGGGTACAGCGACAGTTGCATTCCTGTACCACCATCTAAGGTGTGCGAGTCGCCACGGGACGCAGAGCTTCGCCAGATGCATAAATCAATTACAGTCATGGATCTACGAGCACTTCCCCGATTTCAGACCCCATCTGATGCCCCTTCCATTGCATGACACACAGGCGCATGCAGCGAGGTGGGCCATCGACAGCCACCGGGGTACAGAGTAGCGCTTGAGCTCCATACGCCTTGCGCTGGACGAGATGACCGCGGACATGGTTAGTAAATATTTAGAAATTATAAAAATTATATTTTGTTTTAATATAAGTTTTATATAGTTTATTATTTAAGAATTTTTAAATAATTTTCAAAGGTCAATTGGATGCCATACGGCCGCGACGCCATATCGAGCACGCCGAGGACCCTGTACCGAGGACTTATTGCGTACAGAGATCACATCGAGCCGTACATGCCCGACCGATGCGTCCGCCAGCTTGGGTATGTCCAGTGGATTCCAGCTCGATTCATCCGTCCCGACAGGGATACATACCGCGGCTACATTGGGAGGCCATATGTAGTCCGACATGCCGTGGAGTATGCCGAGTCTACCTGGGAGGAGTTCAGGACGACATCCACGGATATTTTCCTCATAGGTAGGCAGCAGACCGGTTGAGCTGTTCCTCAGAGTGCGTCCGTCGACGGATATCTACAATGGTTTCGGGAGCGATCACGACCGCGAGTCCTTCCTGTCGATCCCCAGGCTGTTATAGAGCCACGTCGACCCCGTCGTGCCGCCTCAGAGTTTGTAAGTATTTATTTTAATTTTTAAATTATTTTATTTATTAAATTCAATTCAATGTAGTTAACTCTAATATATTGTTTAAATGTTTGTAGTGGATGGGTCGGTTTGGTCAGCATCATCATGCATTATTAGATGCAGTGCATGAGCGAGCTCCAGATTTGTACGCAGAGTTCGCACCTGGCACTACAAACTTAGAGGATGAGTTCGACCGATCGATTTGATTATTGTGTATTATTTATTATACTTTCATATTTTGTTTCTATATTGTAGTTGTTTATTATTGTATAAATGATCCACATATTGTATTGTATATTTGATCAATATATTTTATATTGTACATTTGATCCATATATTTTGTTGTATACTTCACACATATGATTTATTCGATATTATAACATTCCACGTCCCAAAAGACTAATACAAATTTTTTTGGCGAAAAGCAACTAAATTAAAAAAAAAATTTGGAAGTTACAAAACTTTACTACAATTATATGAGTAACACAACATATTTCACATAACAATATACATCCTAGCCATCACGTAGTGCAGTCCAAGCATTAAATCTAGCTTCCAAATTTCGTGGCCAATCTCCTACACTTTCAGCATGACACTGATGTTTGCCAAACAAAGTTCAACGGTTGGATAGGGCACTCATCGACCACATCTACACGTAGGTAATGGTTCCCATTTACATGGGCAAGCGCTATAACCCTTTCAGGTTGTGTGTCGGCACTGGAGGAATACAAAGGTAATACAGAATAATTTCTATCTGGACGAGTTCTGCTCAAATGTATTACCAGTGCATTTGCATAAGTGGCGAGAGGGAACAAATCCGTAGGTGTAGTCATCCAATGCTGCTCACCACAGTCTATGCCTTCAAAACTTACTCACCTGAGTACCATAGACACGTGATCACCATCAGGGGGCCTCAACTCCAAAGATTGGAATACACCCGATACCTGTCCGGATGGCTCGTAATCTCTCCACTCAATGACCTGCGAGCTAATCTCCAATATTTCTCGTTGCCAAAAAGGTAAGTAGAAATTACTCGGAAACCACAATGGCCATCCCCAATGACATCTGACCAGCCTGTACAGTAAGGCTGGAAAAATGCTGGCACACAATGAATGTCTCCACCAAAACCTGCCAAGTAATTTTGTTTCATTTAATAAACATAACTGCATAATGTATATAGATGTCCAAAAAATATAATAAAAATGCAACTTCAAAATTTTAAGTATACAAAATAAAAAAATACTTATTTACCTGTCCGTAATGGAGAATGACCATCAGAACCTGTATGAATGTGGTGTGATCGACCAGTTGAGCGGCCGGATGAACCTGGATGACACCTATCACGTCGGCCACGTGTCGCTTTCTCTCGTGAGCTCCACTCGCGCATTACAGAATGATGTAATCTATTGGTGGTCACCCCCTTTGGGGACCCGAGACATCTGGCTCTCCAACACTGGCCATGTCAGGGTACATCTCCTCTACTATTCAACAGACGGGCCAAAAAAGACGGACTGGTAGAGACTGTAGGGACGACAGTCTCGTTGAAATACCTTAACAAATAAATATATTAAATGTAAACTACTTTAAAAAATTATCCAATGTGAAATCAAATGAATATTATTAAAGTTCATATATTTAAAATGCACCTGATGTCCTCATCAATGTAATTCGAATCCCCCTGTGATGGCACAATGGTCAACCTCTTCCAAAACTCATGTACGTGTGGGAGTAGGGGATATTCAAGCAATGACTGGGCCTTGAATATGTCACTAGCACAGGGAATCCCATGTGTCACCTTGGGCACACATCCATATTGCTCGATTACTGCGCCTGCCAACTTATTCTTTCTTCGAACTTCTTTCCTAACCAACTTCAAACAATGGTGTGACACATACTTGTTCAAATAACAGTATGGAAATCCCTGCATACTTGTTTGAGTCGTGGAAATGGAAGCCTCAAGCGAGCCTCTGTTATAATGTCAATTAAAAATAAAATGAAATAAAACATTTATAATAAATAGTAGTATAATAAAATGAATGATATGAACTAATAATGAAATAAAAACTTAAACAATTAAACAAGGAAACTAACCCGATGTGAGGGTACAAGTGGTTGAGATGAGAGTCGATCTTTGTGAATAAAGTGTCAAAGGAATTGGTGGAAGAATTCAGCCAATCTTCCATAGCAGCATGCAAAGCCTCTACTCTGTTAGTGGAAGTATTACCAAAGTGGAGAAATTGATTTGTCCAAGCACGAACAAATTTCTCCTTGTGAATGAGCCATGTAGTCTCAAAATAATCAACAGTCAACGGCTCAATTAGAGTGTACTTAACCTTGAAATTATGCAATAAACGGTTAAACTCCTCTACAGTCGGAGCCTTAATAATTGTCTTCCACCAGTTTTCATGGATATCACATGCTAAGTTTTTGTTTCTTCTCCCAACATTTTTTTCCAACCACGCATTGACATCACGGTCAATATGCCACAAACATAACAAGTGATGTGAAGTGGGAAAATGATCCTTCATTGGCTGTAACAAACCCAACTCCCTATCTGTCACAATCACACTAGGTACCAAACTAGCAGGTAGCAAAAATATCAAGTTCCTCATCACCTAATCGTATGTATCCTTTGTCTCATTTCTAACAATAGCAAATGCAATATTGAAATTCTTATTGGTAGGAGTCATACCTACCATCTCGACGACGAGCATTTGGTACTTGTTGGTCTTGTAGGTATAATCAATCCCCACCACCCAATACCATCTGTGGAACATCTGAATTGAGGTTAGATGTGCGAAGAAGACATTTGTGATCTCATCAGTGTTCGCATCCTTCAGAATCTTGACATAATACTGCTTCTCCTCAGCCAAATGCATAAATTGCTGCCCAATATTCCTGCCTGCCAATCCGGCGGTCTTCATATCTCCTTTCAAATTGTACACTGATTTGATTGGTACCTGGGAATCAGGAAACTGTTTATTAACAGCTTCCCAAACACACTTTGGTTTCACATTTGCCCCAAGCATAAATTCAGCAACAGCCTTTGACTCTTTTGTAAAATGGCTCAACTGTCTGTGCCCATATGGATGCATTATACCTGTAAATCCCATTTAGTTATAATAATAATTCATACATACAAAACATCAATCAACTTAATTACTATTATGCGCAAATAATGTAATACAAGTGTGATTGTGAGTTGACGCTGCTCCTGGATTTGTATAAACCTTGTGACGTCCCAGATCAATTCTCTTACAGGTCAACCTGAAGGGGCAATTAGCGCCTCTCCTTCTTGTATTCTTCCGTCTGGTTGGGAGAGGGGCTTTGGCAGGATCTCTCCATCGCTTGCACGAAAAGTAGTACGTGGCAAATCCTTGATTACCTCCCCTCGTTGTAATGAGGAACTTAAGCCGCTTAGCTATTTTCTGGCAATGTTTCAAAGCCTTACTAATAGTGCGAAACTCTCTGTCAATCTGAAAATATCCAGTCAAATCTACGCCAGGTTCAAGTTCCACCGTTTCTCCTTCTCTATGATCTTCCTCATTGTAATCTTTATCCTCCTCCTCCTCTTCAGCCTCATAAACCTCCTCCTCCTCGTACTCATCATCGTCATCCTGTATGTAAATACACACATAAATTAAAACAAAACACTTTTAATATTAAATTATACAAAAATACAATCAAAGTTACATACGCAACAGTATGCATGAAATATGTTAACCATTATCATACAAAAAAAAAAAAAAAGGAATTCTTACAATTATTTCTACCAAAAACACGAAACATTTATGATTCTTACAATAAAAAACGCAATATATTTTACATAATTTATAAATAAAAAGCATGAATTCCACGATTCCTTACGCAATAAACACAACAAGATTTAGTTTCTTGCAACCTAAAACGCTGAAGATTTATGATTTCCGTTCAAGAAAGCGTAACACTTTTTATATAATGCATGTCAAAAACACAACACTTTTTACATAACAAACGTAAAAAATGCAACACTTTTTATATAGTAATTGTATTAAACGCATCAAAATAACGATTCAACCATGGCGAAATAGCTAAATAGCAGCGTTTAAACGCTTCCTAAACGTCATTTTAGCTTGTTTCGCCCTACATTTAAAAAAAATAATAACTTTACGATTCGAAAACTTACCATATCGTGATGCTTCGCGTGCTAAATATTCTTTCGACGTCAACTAAATGATAGACCGAATGTCTTTTAAGTAAAGAATTTGTTTGGATTTGTTTTTGGATAGTTGTTGTGTATACTTTTTTTCCTCAAATTCACATGAATGTATGTAAACGTTTTTGGATGTCTGTACATGTCAAAAACACATCATTTTTACGAGCGAGCCATGGTTAAAACGCAAAATTTTAACGATTAAATATATTACAAACGCATCATTTTAACGAGCGAACCATGGTAGAAACATTCAATTTTAACGTTTTCATAAGACTTAATCGTTAAAGTATAACGTTTTCTCATTCTAATGAACGCATTTGTTTAGCGTTTTGAAGTACTTAAAACGTCATCCTGGTTAAATTTCATACGTCAATACGTTTTTGATGGAGACACAAAAGCAATTTTGTCTCTTTTTTTACATAAAATCTGTCAATTTCTCAAAAATTTTATTCATAAGGGCATTTTGGTCATTGTACAATTTTTTTTTATGATACAAATAATAAATTTATGATACAACCCCTAAATTTTGTATAAATTTGGTCTGGGGCGCTTCTGGAGGGTGAAGGAAAGAACAAACCAGAAACTCTTCATACTTCTTCTGTGATGATTATCCGTTCCTCCACTCACCTCCACTTACTAACTGTTCTAAGCTTCATCCCTCTCCGTAATTTTCCCTCGAAATTCCTCTGTTGCAGCTGATTAACCCTTGAGAGCAACCAACTACCGAAGAGCAACTTCATAGCTTCAGGAACCAAGTTTGGGTGAAGGTTCATGAACTATTTGAACTCTAGAACTGAAATTCTAGGTGTTATTGTGCACCAAAGTAGATAATCAAGGTAAATAACCCTTCCCTTACATTTCATAGCAAACCCCTGAGTTGAATTTTGATTTTATTTATTTTCAGTTTGAAGGAAACAGGGAGTTAGGATTTGCATACCCCAGCTACACCAAAGTCTATCTTGGGCTTCGTTGAAGGTAATTCTACCATTGAGAGCAATCCTTTGTCTCCCTAGAACTGAATTTGTTGCGTATCGTCGTTTATCCTTATGTGGGGTTTGTTGTTGAAAGGTTTGGGACTGGTTTGATGAGGGTGGAGATGGTTATGTTGATTTAGTACTCTAAAACCTATGTTAAGAGTTGATTTTGAATTCTTTATTCTTGTATAATCCTAGTTCTTGAGCAGTAGTTTGGGATTAAAGTTTTCTATGCGTTGTGAATGGTTACTGCTGTGTTGTTTTCTTGCAACCTGAAAGTTCTAGTTAAGGAGCCAATCTTGTGGCTTCATAGCCCTATTGTTCTGTTGCTTTTGGGAAAAACCTTGGTTTCTTTTAAACCTCATTCCTCAAGATTTATTTGGGATTTCTTGGTTTACAAAATGGTTTTGTTCCTAAAGTATGCAGTGCATGCAATATGGGGTTGCTGAAATTTATAGAAAATCAAGTAATACACTTTCCTTTCAAAAGTTTATGTCTTTCCAGTTTTCATGCCATTCTCCAAAGGATCCTCATTGTTTTATGTTTTAAGTCATAAGAAATAATTGATCTTCCTAGTTTTTCAGCTGGAACCAAGCCTTTTGAAACTGCAGCCTCAAAAATCTACTGCAGCAGTTTTCTTTTCTGCAGAATTTCTGCCGACCCTTTTTCTGTGTCTGATTTATACGAATCTTAGCTTGTTTTAAACGTCATATTATGAGGGTTCTGTAGAATTTTATGGCTCATTATTTGGAGGTGTAAATCTTCCAGAAACTAGTTCTGAAGCAGAGGCGCTGCTACTGTTTTTCTGACAGAAATTCTGAATGGCCAGCCTTTCTTTAAAAATTCATATCTCATTCATTTCTTGTCCAATTTGGGAAAATTTAGCTTGGTTTAAACCTCTTAATCTAAGGTTTACTAAAATATTTGTAGAGTTCAATTTGGCCTCTTAAATCTTCCTATAGACCTGTTTGAACCCAACTAGCTGCTGCAGCGGTTTTCTAAAAAATCAGCAAGGCGATTTATCGCTTGTGACTTATCAAAAATTTCTAAACCCTTGAGTCATTTGTACTTGTTTGCTTACATTAACTTCTTTTCCGGCAGCATCTGTAGTGAACCACAAGTTGATCTACAATGGGAAGAACATGTCCTAGGTCATTAATATCAAATCGTTCTTTGTTTTGTTTAGGAAACCAGCTGGACAAGGCCAAAAACTCCATATTTTGAGCATCGGTGAGTGTTCGCGCTATTTTCTCTTGTGCATATATGCTATTGTACTCACGTGTATTACTAGTGTGTATGTATATACAAATATGATAAGAGTACATGCTATATACATGATGGAGTATTTATCCCATGCCTTGTTAAAATGGTTGAACCTCATGGCATTACCAATGATTTGCTTCTTGAAAATAGTACTTATATACATGAATGAATGTCATAGCACAACAGGACCCGGTACCTTATTTGCTTGTGCACATGTTGGTCGTGATGGGATCCCCAACCCTCTGCGATTGTGCTGAATTCTTCAAGCCAGCAACGGGCTCGGTTGATTAAGCCTTCGTGAGGTAATGTTTAGCTAACATGAAATAAATTGAAAGTAAATGTTCGGGCGAGGTTGGCGATGGTGCGGAGACCCGCACCAAAAGGTAATATAGTAGCTGGAATTCATGTCTTGTGACCAGGTAGCACAAGTGTATCTTCAGCTACGCTAAATGATGGTTATTGAATGGTTTGAAAGCTTTGCTACTAGTGCAAGGTTTGTTTTGGCATGGGAATACTCCTGAAATTATTATTATTGAACTGTGCATAATTGTTTTAAACAAATGGAGAATGTTTTTCTTTATAAATTACTATTTTTCCAGCTAGGAGGCCTAGATGAAAGCTTGAGCATCGGGAGTACAAGTTGTACTAGCTAGACGTATCTAAATATTGGTTTAGTAGTTGTGTATATGTGTGAGGCCTAAAAAGCCCTTTGTAGCTGTTTGTATTCTCTTAGTTTGATAGGATAGTTTTCCCAGTTTGGTAGTAGAACTTATAACTTTTGTGCTGCTACTCCTACTGTTTTCTTTTGGGAAGATATATTAAATCCATTGTGAGTTTCTATCAGGTCTCTTTCTTTTTGATATGCTTCCCTAAATATGTCATTGTTACCAATCCTGGCGTGAGCTAGGCAGACGCTTGACTAAGCTCTTTGGTTAGACAAGGGACTTAGTTGGGGCGTTACGGTTTTAGTTGATTCTTGGAGAAGGGTCGGCTGAACCTCCGTCAACAAGTCACGTAATTATAAGCATTCTCAAACGATTTAGTTGATTCTTGGAGAAGGGTAGGCTGAACCTCCGTCAACAAGTCACGTAATTATAAGCATTCTCAAACGATTTATTGTATTATATCAGTACCTCTTCTTTTGTTTTTTCACCGCCCTCATAGTCTTCCATCACTTGCTCAGCAACATTAGTGCCATCCTCCTTATCGTCTAGGTCTTTGATTCCTTTCATCACTTTTTCAAAAATCACATCAACTTCCTCAAGGATTTTATGTAGTGATTCTACATCATTTCCATTTGAATCATTGACTCTATTGTAAATTTCTATTGTAAATTTCTAAGAATGTCGTCGTTGCATTTTCGATTGCAACTAAGTTATATTTCAGCTATTCCATGTCGCTGGGTTGTTTCAGTCAACACAATGTAAACAAACATTTGATAATACATCTAGAATAATATATTATATTCCATCAGGTTGATTTTTTTTGTTTCAATAAGTACCTCTTCCTCCTCAATGTCCATCATATTTTCTTGAGGCCTTCCTCCAGTTTCTTCACTTTTTTCAACATGTATGGTTTCCATCAATTCTTCATCCTATTTTCCATCACAAAAATTCACATTTTCCATCATATCAACAAAGACGGCCTAAATAATCATAATTTTTAATTTAAAAAATTCATTACCTCTTCTTCCTCATTCTCTCTATCGGAATCTTCAACGTCCTCCTCTTCGTCATTTTCCACCTCCTGCCAATACAAGCATAATTATTACAGTTTTCCATAAAACTATTCAAACTTTCCATCAAAATAATCATTAAATTTTCAGCTTACAGTTTCCTCTTTATCACCATCTGCATCCTCATCATTTTTTTTAGGCATCCCCTTATTTTGCCCTTTCCAAAATCTCCTTTATAGTTTGCAAGTACATTAAGTTGTCACTCGCTCTAATTTTGAATTATTGGGACAAGTCGGACTTCATTTTTCAGATGTCCATACCTAACTCTATCAGCATACAACAAATGTGTTTATGCAAAATCAAAAATCAGAATCAATATTCCATCAAAATCATAACCAATTTCAGTATAGTAACTATATATATACCAAAAGAAATGTAAGCGGCCCTCTGAAATGGTCTTTCTGATTCCACCTATTCCAGTCATTTGTAGACTCCAACAACTTCTCAAAGATGTATTTCCTCCAATTAATCTTCTTGATGTTCTCCATGGTATTGAATGTTTTCAGCAATCTGTACCTAATGGCGTTGTTTCCATATCTAAACACTAATGTTGATACCATATATATCAAGAAATCTTGAAGGAATTCCAGGTTGCATTTTTTCTTTGCCATCCATTTTGTTAGCTACTAATACTTTTGTTGATGGAATTTTTCCTCTATGCATTCTTTCCAAGTTCATTTGGTTAGCTTTATATCTCGCTGATATTTCTACCTTCCTTCCTTGTGTACTCCTCTATTGTTAGTTCTCCAGCACAGAATCCCATCATAAGTTCTACATCAATTTCTTCTATTGGAATATAACATACTGGCAACTCTACAGTCCTGGTGGTTGTATTAAGTTAGTGTGAATACCGAAAAGCTTTGCTTGTATGAACACTATTTCCCAGTTTATATATCGATTGAAATTGCTTTAGTTAATTATTTCATATTTACATATATAGTCCCTTTATATCATATGACTAGATGATGAGGTGTCGGGTCTGACACAGTAGATCTCATTGTTGGTTAAAGTTATTATATATAAACTAGGCTCGTGACTGAGACAGTTTTGGACACACTGTTTGTTTAAGTCATTGGGTGATTCTGAAGTCTGTTTGTCTAAACTAATTAAATCATACAGGTATGCCTGGGGTGAAGATTATCTGCCTGAGCCCGATAAAAAATTTACTTTTGTGCTATGCATTCCAGAATTGAAATTCTTGACCAGGCCTAAGCACTAGCGCAATTGCTATTTCAACCCTTGCTTGAAATACCATTGCGCAGGATCTTAGCTTCTACTTGTTCGATTTGTCACGCAACAATAAATTATTAATAAAGCAGAAGTTTAAGAATTATCTCATGAAGCGTGTACTTAGGTGATTCTCTTGTATGACTCTTAGACTTGATCATACATTATGTGGGCAACGAACTAACGAACAATTGATTAGTAAATCACCACAAAACCTCTGCCAAAAAATTCGACCCAAAGCTGTCGACCCGCGCATGTTGTCCACGCACCGCTGCAAATGTCCACACGCTGCTCACCGGTTTTCCACGCGCCGCCTAGTCCGGTCAAGACTACCAACCACGGGCTGCCAGAGGAAACTGAACCGCCGAGCTTCTGAGGAGAAAACTGACTGCGAGGAAGAATTCTTGAAAATTCTCTCTCTAAGTTTCTTGAATTATGAAACTATGACTTTTGCTTTGTGAATTTCTAATCTTTTGTCTATTTATAGAGTTACAAGATAGACTCCAAGTTGGTTTAGGATTGGCCTTCCTAATGGGTTTAGGATTCCTAATTAGTTTCCAAATCTAATTAGATTCCAAATCCAATAAGATTTCCTAATGCCTTGGATTTCCTAATTCCAATTGAACTTTAGGACTTAATTAATTAATTAATTAATTTTACTTTGTTAATTACTAATTAACCTTTAGAAATAATTAATTAAATAATTAATTCTACTTCATCAATTAACCCACTACATAATTAATCGTACCACTAACCGATTAATTACGGCACTACCTTCCTATACCAGAATTACTTCCGGAAAAACTAAATTAATTATTCTTTAACCTCCCCACATCAAAGATATAGTGCTTGTTAATTTATTGATTTATTGATAAATTAATTAACTAACTTCTTATAATCCGAGACTAATACCACTCGACCTTTTTACTATATCGGACATAAGTCCACCAGCTGGCTTTAGTATTATAAACATAATGAGCTCAACTCGGGAGCACCATCACCCCGGACGCACCGGTACATAGTTTCCTTTCGACACACCAAGCAATCAAACACGCGCACCCAACCCACCGAGACTATTGGCCTCAAGTGACCTCACTCTTTGGCAGATTAAAGTACACTACGTCTAATCCTCATGTATGCTCAAGTCTAGGGATTTAGAGATAGAATACTAGGATCGAATAGTCTATTAAATCAATACAAGACAATTCATCCTAATTGGTCAAGTTCAATATGCCCCGGGCATATCTATATGATTCAATTAGTTTAGACAAACCAATTTATGAATCACATAATAACTTAAACTGACAGTGTGTCCAAAACTATCTCAGTAATGAACCTCATTTATATATTATGTCTTTTAACCAATGATGAGATCTACTGTGTCACACCAGACACCTCATCATCTATTTACATAATATAAATGGACAACATATTTTAAACATATAAACAATTTAACTAAAACATTTAATTGATATATAAAATTGGGAAATAGTTTAATACAAGCAAAGCTTTAGTATTCAAACCCAACACGGGGCATATTGAGCAGGACCGATTATGATTGAATTAACTTGTACTAATCTGTCGTAGTTAATTCGAACCTAGTATTCAATCTCTTAATCCTTAGACAAGGATGGTCACGAGGATTGAGCATAGTGTACTTTAATCTGTCAAAGAGTGCGATCGCTTAAGGCCTATAGCCTCAGTAGGTTGGGTGTGCATGTTTAGTTGCTTGGTGCGCTGTCGCGAGTCAAAAGGAAACCGTGTACTGGTGCGCCGGGGTGATGGTGCTCACAAGATAAACTCGTAAATATTATTATACTAAACCCGGTCGGTGAACTTATGTCCCGTATAGTAATAAAGTCGAGTGGTACTAATCTCAGATGAGAATAATTTGATTAATTATGTCAGGCCCCCGAAAGCACCTGATTTCCTAAACTCGCAACAAAGCATGATGAAGCTAATTTAAACTAATTACAACCTACAAAATTCCAATTAACAAGCTATTACATTTAAGTATTTTCAAAGCTCATGACATCCCAACCACTCCCAAGCTTCTCCTAGGCTTGTATCCGGTAATCTCCTACCTGGATCACATTCAAAGAGAAAAATGGACATAAGTATGCGAAATCGCATACCTAGTGAGGGTCACCTCCTGGACCCAACAGTATAATTGAAAAACAACAAACAGAAGAACAACCTACAACAACAGTCATGTATTTCTAACGTGCCCAAATAACATGCCAATGTTATAACAAATAACCACATAATGCGCATACAAAAATAACCAACAAACCTGGATCTGTACCAACCAACGGAAACGGGCATCCCACCCGTTATCAACCGAGCCACCAATATCTGCCGAGCCACCAAAGGTACCCCGGGCCATACCTGTCCTATGTACTAGGCCTCGATCCTGCCCCTACCTAGTAGGCCGGCAAGGAAAGGGCGGGGCCCCCAAAAGATACAAACACAACCATGACTCTTAAATAAACCAGACAGCAAGTAGTACAAATAATATTACGGTCATGTTATAGACTCTACATAAATTTCAGCAGCATAACGACTGTAACCACAACAAAACCAAATACCCAAACAGCACAGAATCATTCGAAAACAACCACAGAATCAACTAACAACACAACGTAATATACATAACTGAAACCTATTTGCCGACAAGGCCATAATCTTCTATACAGTATATAAACCAAAACACAAGCGTAAGAAAAACTTTGAATGTAATCCAGGTTCTTCCTAGGTTACGCCTGTATGTCCATAGAACATACCGGTGTATTCCTAGTCAGAACAACAAGCACAACAAAGGGGGAGACACTCACCTTATCGCATTTTACCTATCGAACCTCAATTGACACGAAAATGCCAGCCGTCACCTTATTACGAGTTTCTCCTATTAAAAATAACATACACGAAACCCTACTCAATTTCTCATATAAAGATGATATTTATATGCATATGTCCTAAGATTCTCTAAATGAAAACTAACCTAATTCATCTTAACTTTGAGCGACATAGGTTCACTTGACCATTATTTTTTTAAGTGTCACTCTAGAGTTTATTAATGGTTTAAGCACTAATCCACCTCTTTTACTCCCATTTAGCTATAGTTACTTTTTCCTCCTTTATCTAGTGTATACACTATATACCAACTCATGGTTACTATTCCTTTCTACTAATAAAAGATATTTAATTCATGCATGCATAAATTACCCAATGAACCTAAATTATTAATTATAGTAAATTATATGCATGAACATGGTTAGCCTCATAATATAACTTTCCTAGTTACACCCTACATGATGTATTAAGACTTATTACTTGATTCTAAATATCCCAATTTCTAAACTAACCACCAATTACCCCATTTAGTTATAACTAATCACAAACATTTAAATTAACCACCCATATTTAGCAACCTTAAAAACTAGATTCATAGTCCTAAGGATAAATAATCATAAATCATAATTATACTTAATATAATGCATGATTTAATAAATTCAAGGATTTACCATCAATCGTACCGGAAACGAAGCTGAAACCTAAGGGAGAGTGGTATGGACAGTGACTGGAGGGGAAACGGGCGGCTACGGCGGAGATCCGGCGACGGCAGCGGTGGTCTGTTGGCGGCAGTGGCGGTCTCGTGGCGGTGTGGTCTTTTAGGCGATCAAATTGCAAGGAATCTTGGTGGGTTTTGAAGCTCTTGAGTAAGGGAGTTCATGCAAGGGCTGCAGGACGGCGGCGGTTCGTGGCGGGGCAGCGGCGGAGGAAGCTTGACGGGGGGAGAGAAAACCCAGGAGAGAAGGGTTTTTAGAGGGCTGGGTTTTGTTCTACAGCTAATAAGGAGTATTTTGATGGTGAGTTCCGACCAAATGCATGGCCAGACGGGAAAAATCGCGACAGGGCGGTAAATTTCGTGGAAAGAGAAAAGTCGAACAAAATGTAGGAATGAGGGTAGGGTTTTATTCCTTATGTCGTGGGGAACACTTTGGTATGTTCAGCTCGCCGAGATGGTGCTCAAATGACCGGGAATGAAGGCGGTCGGCGGTGGTTTGTGGAGGAACCCGGCGGAAGTGCAGGGAGGAAGAAAGAAGAAGGAAGAAAAGAGAAAGAAAAAGGAAAGAAGAAAAAGAAAAGGAAAGTTAGGCTTAACCTTTAGGAATTTGCATTTTTAGTCCCTAAACCACCAAGGTCTTCTTAATTTAAGTCTACAATTATTATTTCCTCCAATTACACCCTTATCTTACCATTTTAGCATAATTAAATCATTCTATGTGTTATTCCACTAATTTAATTGTTAATTTTCTATTTGACTAATTATTTAAGTCATATTCGTTTATATTTTGGTCTATTTGATTAATTTACGGACTTGAGTCTTCTAATTTTCCTTGAAGACTTCACCTGTTTTGCGGGGATATTACAATCTCTCCCCTTTATGAAATTTCGTCCCGAAATTTCCTTGGAAAGAGATTAATTACTTTGGACCACTACCTAGACCTAACTAGGTTGGTTTACTTACATGATCTATTGAGGGTTTAACTTAAGAGTTAGCTATAAGCAAAACGTTTCATAGGTTTGGGAAGAATCATATCCACTATGATAGTTGTACTTGAAGATTTTGCCTCTTGGTTGAACAATCAAGAGTTTTAGACACTTAGTCAGGCCATTTGAAGAATAGCTCGCCTCCAAAGAACTCAAGAGAAAATAAGGATAAGACAAATTTATTTTAAATTAAAGAGGAAAACGGTTAGGAAAGAATCTGAAAATCAAAGAGAACCAGACTTGTTTCCTTGGTCTTATTATATATTTCACCGAATTGTTGTCGTTAGAGTTCCAACTCCTTTAACATGACCAATTAAGAAACCATTAATTTAGGGTAGATTAGATGATTACAAGAAAAAGTCGAAATAGCAGGGAGTGCGACCATTGACTTTGAATACGGAGGATTGAATATAGGTATTAGCTGGAGCTTAGATACTGGTGCTAGAGTTAGATTGGAAAATTTACGTCGTTATGTTTTAATTCTTTGAAATGAGATAGATCCATAGAGATGTGAGTCATGGAGGTGTGTAAGGAAAGGAAATACTACATAGTAGATAATTTAGGCCAAGGTTCTATTGAGATAGAGAGAATGCCAAGAGAAGAGAAGAAAACTGGGCTAGAAAATGTCCGAGTTGTGTATAGGTGGAGTACATTACAAGTTACTAAAACAAGATTTCCATATAAGAATTAGATTACAATTTGTGTTAGTTAGCCTAACTCTAACTATATCCTTATAGGTTAACGAGTGGATTAAGATAATTGCTGATTTGCTATATCTTAATAATAAAATAAGGCCTTAGTTTAGCTACTCACCATCGCCTAAGTCTTATTCCCTTTTATGACTTATTGCTAGTAAATCCTAACAATACTCTAAGTTCACTAATTCTTATTATTAATTAGATACTAATTTTAGATTCCATAGTATGTGCCTGCTCCAGGTTCTTTAACACTTAATATTGCTCATGTTACGTTATAAATACGATACGGACTTATCTCTATTATAAAGTAGAGTTAAGAACATTCCTAAATAAAATAAAATTAAACGTTAACGAGACTTAGTCTGTTTGACGTAGTTTTGTGGGTGGTGACCTCATTTACCCGGTTCATTTCCAAAGTAGTTTAGACATAGGCTAATTGATTTATCTATTCATTATTTATTTTTTTATTATTTTATTATACATATTTTTATATTAAGCTGTTATATATTCTGAATTCTAGTAACTTAATTAACCTTTGTGGTGACGGAATTATAGATAATCGGCCAAGGAGTCCTTGGAAATACAAGAAAACTCGTAGAAGGAGAGATGACGGGTAAGGTGGCACAAGGGTTAATAGGAAAGATTCTTAAGCTAGGCTAAATTTGCACTTTGGGTATATTAACCTAATTCTTGTTATTATCCTCACTTTATTAATATTGGTACTAATTAATTTTATTTATTCTACTTGTAAATTATAAAATATGAGTGTAGAATATTCACATATATAAAGTTATAAATGATCTATGTTATCTGTATATTTTCATATAATATATAACTTAGGTAATTTATTCGTACACTAATTCAACTATGTATTCTTTATTTAAGATTGTTATTATTACCTTATATATATATATATATTTTTCCTACTATTTATTTAATTTGTCTACCTAACCACTTAATCCTAGTAGTTAATCACTCATGTAAATGCATCCACTAGATAGTAAAATGCCAAAGGAAACGGGTTCGAATCCTGGGGTGATCAAGCCCAAGACGATCAACCGCTCTTTTGATAGAAAACTAAATAGAAGATACCCTGTAAATAATCCAACTTTTTAAATTTCCAATAATCAATTCAATACTTAATAATCATTAAGTCAACGATCCTTATTTATAAACATAACATGACTCAGGACATTTCTTAAAATTTGCCTGATGAGCTAAGCTAGACCACACAAAACAGTCCAAAAATCTTGTAATTTCATATAATGCTAGTGCTAAACGTCATTAACGCATGCGTGAATATGGATCGTTCCCACAAGCGAGAGGATCTAACCTATAAATGCACCTAATTGCTACCCAGATTTGTTTCCACTTATTAAAACTTATTTAAATGCGCTAAGGTTATTAACCTATAGCTCTGATACCAATTGTCAGGCCCCCGTAAGCACCTGATTTCCTAAACTCGCAACAAAGCATGATGAAGCTAATTTAAACTAATTACAACCTACAAAATTCCAATTAACAAGCTATTACATTTAAGTATTTTCAAAGCTTATGACATCCCAACCACTCCCAAGCTTCTCCTAGGCTTGTATCCGGTAATCTCCTACCCGGATCACATTCAAAGAGAAAAATGGACATAAGTATGCGAAATCGCATACCTAGTGAGGGTCACCTCCTGGACCCAACAGTATAATTGAAAAACAACAAACAGAAGAACAACCTACAACAACAGTCATGTATTTCTAACGTGCCCAAATAACATGCCAATGTTATAAAAAATAACCACATAATGCGCATACAAAAATAACCAACAAACCTGGATCTGTACCAACCAACGGAAACGGGCATCCCACCCGTTATCAACCGAGCCACCAATATCCGCCGAGCCACCAAAGGTACCCCGGGCCATACCTGTCCTATGTACTAGGCCTCGATCCTGCCCCTACCTAGTAGGCCGGCAAGGAAAGGGCGGGGCCCCCAAAAGATACAAACACAACCATGACTCTTAAATAAACCAGACAGCAAGTAGTACAAATAATATTACGGTCATGTTATAGACTCTACAGAAATTTCAGCAGCATAACGACTGTAACCACAACAAAACCAAATACCCAAACAGCACAGAATCATTCAAAAACAACCACAGAATCAACTAACAACACAACGTAATATACATAACTGAAACCTATGTGCCGACAAGGCCATAATCTTCTATACAGTATATAAACCAAAACACAAGCGTTAGAAAAACTTTGAATGTAATCCAGGGTCTTCCTAGGTTACGCCTGTATGTCCATAGAACATACCGGTGTATTCCTAGTCAGAACAACAAGCACAACAAAGGGGGAGACACTCACCTTATCGCATTTTACCTATCGAACCTCAATTGACACAAAAATGCCAGCCGTCACCTTATTACGAGTTTCTCCTATTAAAAATAACATACACGAAACCCTACTCAATTTCTCATATAAAGATGATATTTATATGCATATGTCCTAAGATTCTCTAAATGAAAACTAACCTAATTCATCTTAACTTTGAGCGACATAGGTTCACTTGACCATTATTTTTTTAAGTGTCACTCTAGAGTTTATTAATGGTTTAAGCACTAATCCACCTCTTTTACTACCATTTAGCTATAGTTACTTTTTCCTCCTTTATCTAGTGTATACACTATATACCAACTCATGGTTACTATTCCTTTCTACTAATAAAAGATATTTAATTCATGCATGCATAAATTACCCAATGAACCTAAATTATTAATTATAGTAAATTATATGCATGAACATGGTTAGCCTCATAATATAACTTTCCTAGTTACACCCTACATGATGTATTAAGACTTATTACTTGATTCTAAATATCCCAATTTCTAAACTAACCACCAATTACCCCATTTAGTTATAACTAATCACAAACATTTAAATTAACCACCCATATTTAGCAACCTTAAAAACTAGATTCATAGTCCTAAGGATAAATAATCATAAATAATAATTATACTTAATATAATGCATGATTTAATAAATTCAAGGATTTACCATCAATCGTACCGGAAACGAAGCTGAAACCTAAGGGAGAGTGGTATGGACAGTGACTGGAGGGGAAACGGGCGGCTACGGCAGCGGTGGTCCGTTGGCGGCAGTGGCGGTCTCGTGGCGGTGTGGCCTTTTAGGCGATCAAATTGCAAGGAATCTTGGTGGGTTTTGAAGCTCTTGAGTAAGGGAGTTCATGCAAGGTATTGGCAGCCCGAAGGGATGCCGGACGGCGGCGGTTCGTGGCGGGGCAGCGGCGGAGGAAGCTTGACGGGGGGAGAGAAAACCCAGGAGAGAAGGGTTTTTAGAGGGCTGGGTTTTGTTCTACAGCTAATAAGGAGTATTTTGATGGTGAGTTCCGACCAAATGCATGGCCGGACGGGAGAAATCGCGACAGGGCGGTAAATTTCGTGGAAAGAGAAAAGTCGAACAAAATGTAGGAATGAGGGTAGGGTTTTATTCCTTATGTCGTGGGGAACACTTTGGTATGTTCAGCTCGCCGAGATGGTGCTCAGATGACCGGGAATGAAGGCGGTCGGTGGTGGTTTGTGGAGGAACCCGGCGGAAGTGCAGGAAGGAAGAAAGAAGAAGGAAGAAAAGAGAAAGAAAAAGGAAAGAAGAAAAAGAAAAGGAAAGTTAGGCTTAACCTTTAGGAATTTGCATTTTTAGTCCCTAAACCACCAAGGTCTTCTTAATTTAAGTCTACAATTATTATTTCCTCCAATTACACCCTTATCTTACCATTTTAGCATAATTAAATCATTCTATGTGTTATTCCACTAATTTAATTGTTAATTTTCTATTTGACTAATTATTTAAGTCATATTCGTTTATATTCTGATCTATTTGATTAATTTACGGACTTGAGTCTTCTAATTTTCCTTGAAGACTTCACCTGTTTTGCGGGAATGTTACAAATTAATTTATCAGTAGATTAATAAATCGATGAGAACTATATCTTTGACACGAGGAGATACAAAATAATTAATGAAGTGGAACCGGAAGCATTATTTGGTTTGGGAGGCAGTTCCATAATTAATCCGTTAGTGGTACGATTAATTATGTGTTGGGTAATTGACAAGGTAGATTTAATTAATTAATTAATTAATCATTGTGTCAGTTGGTTGTGAATCATTTTAGAAAGTGGATTGGAATTAACACAACACAAACCCAACAGGAAGGCCAAACCCAAGCCCACTAGAGGTCTATCTTGTAGGAATCAGCCCCAGAACTCATAAGTTTTCAAGACAGAAATTCTAGAGTGAGAAAGCTAGAGAGAGAAACACAAGAGCTATGTGTTCAACACTTTTCCCGAGGGTTGGCAGCGCGTGGGTATTGACCAGCGCGGCCTTGAAATCTTGGCAGCGGTGTTCTCTTTTCACGGCGGCGGACGGTGGTAGCTTGTAGCGGCGATTGATGGTATTTTCTTCCGGCGGTCGGCGTCATCCCCTAACGGCACCGCGCAGGGAAAAATGGGACGAAGCAGCAGGCTTTTTCAAGAAAAGTTCTTGTGATTTTTTTTGTCGGGTTGATTCAGTTGTTCGGTAGATCTTTCCCCACACAATGTCCGAACAAGTCTTTGGGAATATAAGATAATTCTCGAGTACACGCTTCAAATGTCAATTATAATCTTCCGCTTTATTTAGTTTTGTATTTTTTCACATGACAAATTCGATCAAGGTAAACCAAGATCCTGTGCAACGGTATTTCAAAAGGGTTTGAATCAAATTGCACGAGCGTTTGGGTCTGAGATAAGGTTTCCTAATTGGATTGCACGATGAAAATTTTTGATTGGGTCCGGATAGATAATCTTTCATTAAGCTTGGTCAGCAAGTGTTCTCCTAATACATTTGGAAGACTGTCAATATTTAAGTGAAATAGGCAGCATAGTCCAATCTCTTTCACTGCTTCCCGTTAAGATTCACCAAGTTTTCCAGTAGCGCTGTTAATCCGGCCGACAAAGTTCTTATCAAGAACCTCATTCCATCATATTCTTTCTTTGACTTTACTGGTTGTTTATTACCCTTCTTCTTATTCTTCTCAAGTTTCTTCATCCTCTTATTCGGCTGCTTAACTTGTACTCTTGATTAATATTCTACTAAAGGCATGTCATTTGTGAAATCATCATCCAATTCTTCGCAAGATCTTTCTTTCTTTTTCCTGCAACTAACGAGTTTTTCATCAAAAAAAATTGATTTAAATCATTACAACAAATACTTCAAATTTAAAATAAACTACATTTTCCATCATTACACTTCCCATCAATCATCATTCATATTACATCTGAATGTGTAATATGAAACGAAGTAGCATATTACATCGACTAATAAAAAGAAAAAAATTCAAACAAGCAGTACAACCTCGAATGTTTCACATTTCATGATTGTACATCATGAATGTCAGTACAAAAACATTTTCCTTCATCAGCAGAATGGAATCTATAAAATATTTTACAACAACACAATCACAATACATTTTTCATCATAAATATTAGAATACAATTTCCATCATCAGTAATTACAATTCCATCATTATCATTCATATAACATTTTTCATCACAGTATCATATTACATCAACAAAAGCAAAAAAAAAAAAAAAAATTCCAACAAGCAGAACAAAAGCATCGATTACACATTCAAAGGTTTTACATCAAACCTATCAGTCATAACATTTTACATCATCAGCAAAATGCATATCTATATAATGTTTTCCACATCAAAATCACAATACATTTTTCATCGTATGTAGTTACATTTTACAGCATCAAAATCACAATACTTCTTCGTTATTACAGGAATCAGTCGAAAAAATTCTATCTTTCATGAACATCTAAACTCGTATAAAACATGTCTGATCATAACTCTAATTCAAATTATGGGGAAAAAGTCCTTTTTTTAATCCATCAAAAGGGTTTTCCATCATACTTTTTACAAAATTTATCAACAGTGGGCATAAATCGATTTAGATGAACAGTTTTCCATCAACATTCATTTTTTTTCCATCCCATTCAATATTACATTTGGATGATTAACTAAATAAAACGAACAAAGAACATATCTTTTCTCTGTCATTTTTCTTCTCCTTCACTTGAAACATTTTTGGTTTTCATTTTTTCTCCCTTTCCTTTCCGTATTGTCTGCTGCTCTGAAATTCTTGATTTTTTTGGTTCTTCAAATAGATGCATAATGTTATTCCTCTGCTTCTCCGATTGGGTTTTATATGTTTTCTGGGTTCAACGTTTGCGAACGTGGGACAGCAGATGGTTTGTGCACAATAATTCCCGGTGGTTTCTCAGAAAATTTTCTTAGATGACATGGGCGGTTTGCAGCAAATAGAAAGTAACAATTTTGCTTGTTCAATAGAAATTGGGGATGGAATGCCGGATTTGTTGTCCATTTTATACGTATTGATAGAAATTTTGAAATTGTTCAATTTTCCACACACAATGAAATTATTATTCTTGTCTTGGAAAGTGTAGGGATCTAAAGTAGCAGCTACAACAGTTTTTAGGCTTTTTTTTTAATTATTTTGATGGAGCGTGACTACACTTTCTTTTTTTACTTAATTTACTATTTTACATTTTGATTTAATTTCTACTAGGAGTACCAATACTTATATAGTAGAACTAGGAGTACCAATAACTAGGAGTACAACACAAAACAACAAAGAATTTTTTTTTTCAATACTCAAACTCCTTACTTATTAGTTACTAACCAATTCTAGCGATTGGGTTAGTTACTAACCAATTCTAGTGATTGGGTTTCTTTTAATTCGACGAATTGCGCCAGTTCCAACTTTAATTTACCAGCTATAATTACTGGTGGGATTACCATTATCCTTTTTGGAGTGACGAATCTTGTATGTGTTCCTAAGTAAAGGAATTGGTCCATTTTTCGGGGCCTCAAAGGAGCGTGGAAACACATAAGAACTCTGAATTTCATATTTTCGTATGTGAAAATAAGTATAAATATCTTCATATACCAAACGTTCACTAATGAGTACTGCATCTTCATAATTGTAACCTTCCCACGGCATATAAGCTACTAATACACTCTTGAGAATGAGAATGTTGGGATTGTTGTCTTTGGTAGTGATACTGCTATTAAAGAAGGAGATCTTGTCAAACGGACTGGATCTATTGTGGATGTTCCTAGTAGAAATTAAATCAAAATGTAAAATAGTAAATTAAGTAAAGAAGAACGTGTAGTCACGCTCCCTCAAAATAATAAAAAAAACTTAAAAACTGTTACAACTTCTATTTTACATCCCTACACTTTCCAAGACAAGAGTTAATGATTTCATTGTGTGTGGGAAATTGAACAAATTCAAATGTTCCATAAATACTAACAAAATGGACAAAAAATTCGGCATTCCATCCCCATTTTTTATTGAACAAGCAAAATTCATGCTTTCCATTTGTCGTAAACCGCCCACGTCATCTGAGAAACCGCATGGAATTATCGTGCACAAACAATCTGCTTTCTCACGTTTGCAAATGTTGAACCCAGAAAGTATATAAAACCCAATCAGAGCAGCAGAGGAATAACATTATGCATCTATTTTGAAGAATAAAAAAATCAAGAATTTCAGAGCAGCCGACAATACGGAATGGAAAGGGAGAAAATTGTGAACCAAAAATGTTTCAAGTGAAGGAGAAAAAAAAATGACTGAGAGAAGGTATGTTCTTTTTTCATTTTAATTAGGTATTCCTCCAAATGTAATATTGAATGGGATGGGAGACAAAATGAATGTTGATGGAAAACTGTTCATCTAAATCGATTTATGCCCACTGTTGATAAATTTTGTAAAAAGTATGATAGAAAACCCTTTTGAAGGATGTAAAAAAGGACTTTTTTACCCATAGTTTGAATTAGAGTTATGATCTGATGGAAAAACATGTTTTATACGAGTTTAGATGTTCATGTAAAGTGAAAATTTTTTGACTGATTCCTGTAAAAACGAAAAAGTATTGTGATTTTGATGCTGGAAAATGTAATTACTTACAATGAAAAATGTATTGTGATTTTGATGGTGGAACGACTATATAGATATGCATTTTGCTGATGATGCAAAATGTTATGACTGATAGGTTTGATGTAAAACCTTTGAATATACAACCAATGCTTTTGTTATGCTTGTTGGAATTTTTTTTTTTTTTTTTGCTTTTGTTGATGTAATATGATACTGTGACGGAAAATTTTATATTGTCGTAATATGAATGATGATGATGGGAATTGTAATTACTAGTGATGGAAATTGTATTATGATGTTTATGATAGAAAATGTATTGTGATTGTGTTATTGTAAAACATTTTATAGATATCCATTTTGTTGATGAAGGAAAATATTTTTATACTAACATTCAAGATGTACAATCATGAAATGGAAACACATGAGTTTGTTCTGCTTGTTTGAATTTTTTTTTTCTTTTTATTAGTTGATGTAATATGCAACTTCGTTTCATATTACACGTTCAGGTGTAATATGAATGATGATTGATGTGAAGTGTAATGATGAAAAATGTAGTTTATTTTAAATTTAAAATAAATTTCTGATTTGTTGTAATGATTTAAATCAAAATTTTTTGATGAAAAACTCGTTCATTACAGGAAAAAGAAAGAAAGATCATGGCGAAGAATCAGATGATGATTTCACATATGACATGCCTTTAGCAGAATATCAATCAAGAGTTAAGAAAGTCAAGCAGCCGAATAAGAGGATGAAGAAACCTGAGGAGAATAAGAAGAAGGGTAAGAAACATCCAGTAAAGTCGAAGAAAGAATATGATGGAATAAGGTTCTTCACAAAAACTTCGCCGGTCGGATTAACAGCGCTACTGGGAAAACTTGGTGAATCTCAATGGGAAGCAGTGAGAGAGGTTAGACTGGGCTGCCCGTTTCACTTAAATATCGACAGTCTTCCAAATGTATTTGGAGAATATTTGCTGACCGCGCTTAATACAACCACCAGGACTTTAGAGTTGCCAACAGGTTATATTCCAATAGAAGAAATTAATGTAGAACTTGTGATGGGATTCCGTACTGGAAAACTAACAATAGATGAGTAAACAAGGAAGGAGGAAATATCATAGAGATATAAAGCTGACCAAATGAACTTGGAAAAAAGGCATGGAGGAAAAATTCCATAAAAAAAAAAAAGTATTAGTAGCTAACATAATGGATGACAAAGAAAAATGCAGTCATTATTGATATGATGGAAAATGTGAATTTTTGTGATGGAAAATAAGATGAAGAATTGATGGAAACCATACATGTTGAAGAAAGTGAAGAAACTGGAGGAATGCATCAAGAAAATATCATGGACATTGAGGAGGAAGAGGTACTTATTGAAACAAAAAAACGAACATGATAGAATATAATATATTATTTTAGATGTATTATCAAATTTTTATTTACATTGCATTGACAGAAACAACCTAGCGACAGAGAACAACTGAAAGATAGCATAGTTGCAATTGAAAATGCAACGATGACATTCTTAGAAGTTTACAATAGAGTCAAAGATTCATATGGTAAGGATCCAGAATTACTACATAAAATCCTTGAGGAAGTTGATGTGATTTTTTTCAAAAGTTAGGAAAGGAATCAAAGACCTAAACCATAAGGAGGGTGGCACTAATGTTGTTGAGCAAGTGATGGAAAACTATGAGAGCAGTGAAAAAAAAAAAAGATGAAGTGGTACTGATATAATATAATAAATCATTTGAGAATGCTTATAATTACGTAACTTTTATTGTTTATGATTATGTTGGCAGGAGGAGAAGAAGAATTCCAAAGAGAAACATACGATGGAAAGCCCTGAAACCGAGAAAAAAACATACGGAGAGGTAATTATTAACGTTCATGAAATTGATGTAAAATCCAAAAGATTTTGATGGAAAACTAAAAACTTACTTGATGGAATGATCATGACTTATAATGTTTATGATTTTGTTGGCAGGAAGAAAGGGATAAATCCAAAGAACAATTTATGATGGAAAACATGAAAGTGAGAAATAGGCATTTGGAGAGGTAAGCACTTACATGAAAATGATGTAAAATATTCAAGCTTTTGATGAAAAACTGAAAAAAGTACGTGATTTGGAAAGATCATAATTTGTAATGTCTATGCTTGTGTTGGCAGGAGAAAAAGGAGGTATCTAAAGAATAACACAATGAGGAAAACACTGAAAGTGAGAAAAAAACATCTGGAGAGGTAATGATGCACTTACATGAAATTGATGTAAAATCATTTAAATTTTGATGGAAAACTGAAAAATGTAAATGATGGAAAGATCCTGATTTGTAATGTTTATGATTGTCTTTGCAGGAAGAAAACACTGAAAGCGAGAAAAAAAAAGGGGAAAATGTGCAAGTTATTGCGGAATTCAATATGATGGAAAATGCTATGATTTTGGTCGAAAATGCTTATAGTTAAACTTTTGGTTACAGGATGAAAAGAAGGAAGACATAGCACTTGTGATGCGAACCCCCGACAACAATAAAAAAATCTTTTACTGAGGTAATGACGAACTTCATCCTTATTATTGGAAATTATTATAATATTGATGAAAACCTTTGACATAGATAATAACCAATACGCAGCTAACAGATACCCCGGACACAGAGTTCATAAATGAAATGTGCAGGGTGTTGGATGGGGTGGAAAGAGAACAACGGCTGATGGATAAATATCCCAAGAAAAATACAAATGAGTTTCCATCATTTGCTCTTGGAATAATACAACTAACACCACTACATTTGAATAAAAAATTTCAAGATGTTGCATAAAGAAAAGAAACGAAAAAAGAAACACCCGAGATAACTCCTGACATGGACGCAGTTTTAGTATTAGTTGCTGCCTCGGCTGAAGATAGAGGTGATGGAGGGCTAGCAAAGAGACGAGATTACAATACTCCAATACCAACTTCTGCCGGAGAAGAATGATCAGAAGTCAATGAGTAAGGAATTTATTGAAATTTGGATATAAGATGTTATACTTTGAATTCTGTTACTGAAGTAAAAATAGTTGTGTGTGTTCTGATACAGATAATGTAAAATCTGTTTTTGATGGAATAAACTGTTGTGTGTGTTCTGATGTAATTGATGTAAAATGTTCGAATTTGATGGAATAACATGTTGGAAACTCACATGCCTCATTTGAATTCAACATTTTCAGGATAATTCATGAAGATGACGACAATAGTTTAGAGGAAGTGATGTTTGCTCCAAACAGTAAACATAAAAAAGCCAATGAACATGCAAAATTGATGTCTCCATACATTACCAACTGGCCAAGGGATAAACTTAAGGTATAGGAGAAAGAGATAATGATTAATGATTATGCAATTCTCAAGGAAGATAAAGACAGAGGCATTTTAGACAGGTTTGTATATGTTAGTGTGAATACTGAAAAGCTTCGCTTGTATGAACACTATTTCCTGGTTTATATATCGATTGAAATTGCTTTAGTTAATTGTTTCATATTTACATATATAGTCATTTTATATCATATGACTAGATGATGAGGTGTCAGGTCTGATACATTAGAACTAATTATTGGTTAAAGTTATGATATGTAAACTAGACTCGTGACTGAGACAGTTTGGACATATTGTCGGTTTAAGTCATTGTGTGATTCTAAAATTGGTTTGTCTAAACTAATTGAATCATACATATATTCCCAGGGCATATTTAGCATGACCGATTAGGATTGAATTAACTTGTACTGATCTATCATAGTTAATTCAAACCTGGTATTCTGTCTCTTAATCCCTAGATAAGGATAGGCACGAGGATTGAACATAGTGTACTTTGATCTGCCAAAGAGTGCGGTCTCTTAAGGCCTATAGTCTCGGTAATACTTCCACTAACATGGTAGAGGCTTCGTATGCTGCTATGAAAGATTGGTTGTCTTCCACCAATTCTCTTGACACTTTGTTCACAAAGATCGACTCCCATCTCAACCACCTGTACCCCACATCGGGTTAGTTGAATTATTTAATTGTTCAAGTTTTCATTTCATTATTAGTTCATATCATTCAATTTTAGTATAATACTATTTATTATGAATGTTTTATTTCATTTTATTTTACTTCACACTATAACAGAGGCTCGCCTGAGGCTTCCATTTCCACGACTCAAACAAGTATGAAGGGATTTCCATACTGTTATTTGAACAAGTATGTGTCACACCATTGTTTGAAGTTGGTGAGCAAAGAAGTTCGAAGGAAGAATAAGTTGGCCGGGCAGTAATCGAGCAATGTGGATGCATGCCCAAGGTGACACATGGGATTCCCTGTGCTTGTGACATATTCAAGGCCCAGTCATTGTCGGACTATCCCCTACTCCCACACGTACATGAGTTTTGGAAGAGGTTAAGCATTGTGCCATCACAGGGGGATTCGAATTACATTGATGAGGACATCAGGTACATTTTAAATATATGAACTTTAATAATAGTCATTTGATTTCACATTTGATAATTTTTATAAGTAGTTTACATTTAATATATTTGTTTGTTAAAGTATTTCAACGAGACTGTCGTCCCTACAGTCTCTACCAGTCCGTCTTTTTAGGCCCGTCTATTGAATAGGGCATATGTAGAGGAGATGTACCCTGACATGGCAAGTGTTGGAGAGCCACATGTGTCGGGGCCCCAAAGGGGGCGCCCACTAAGTAGATTACATCATTCAGTGATGCACGAGTGGAGCTCACGAGAGAGAGAGAGAGAGAGAGAGAGAGAGCGACCCATGACGTGGCAGGTGTCGTTCAGGTTCATCTGGCCGATCGACTGGTCGCTCACACAGCATTCATACAGGCTCCGATGGTCATTCTCCCTTACGTACAGGTAAAGAAGAATTTTGTTATGTTTAATTACAATTTTGTAGTTGCATTTTATTGTATTTTTTGGTCGTGTATATGTATTATGCAGTTATGTTTATTCCCTGAAATAAAATTACTTGACAGGTTTTGGTAGAGACATTCATTGTGTGCCAGCATTTTTTCACCCTTATTGTACAGGCTGGTCAGATGTCAGTGGGGATGGCCATTGTGGTTTCTGAGTCATTTCTACTTATCTTTTTGGCCACGAGAAATATTGGAGATTAGCTCGCAGATCATTGAGTGGAGACATTACGAGCCATCCGGACAGGTATCCGAGGTGTATTCCAATATTTGGAGTTGAGGCCCCCTGATGGTGATCACGTGGCTATGGTACTTAGGCGAGTAAGTTTTGAAGGCACAGAATGTGGTGAGCAGCACTGGATGGCTACACCTAAGGATTGTTCCCGCTCGCAACTTATGCAAATGCACTTGTAATACATCTGAACGGAACTCGTCCAGATGGAAATTATTCTGTATTACCTTTGTATTCATACAGTTCCGACGCACAACCTGAAAGGGTCATTGCGCTTGCCCATGTAAATAGGAATCATTACGTACGTGTATATATTGTGGATGAGTGCCCTATCCCACCGTTGAGCTTTGTTTGGCAACATCAGCGTCATGCTGAAAGTGTGGGAGATTGGCCAAGGAATTTGGAAGCTAGGTTTAATGCTTGGACTGCACTGTGTGATGGCTAGGATCTATATTGTTATGTGAAATATGGTGTATTATTCATATCATTATAGTAAAATTTGTAACTTCCATTTTTTTTTTTAACTTAGTTGCTGTTATTCAAAAAAATTTAATAACCTGATGTATTTAATATATGTTGGTCATATTGCTGTTTTTGGACGTGGTGCTAGTTGCTATGGACGTGGTTCGATTTGTTTTGGGACGTGGAATGTTCAAATATATAATAAAATATATGGTCAAATATACAATAAAATATATGGATCAAGTATACAATAAATTATATAGTTCAAGTATACAATAAATTATACAATCAAGTATGAACAAATAAATAATAATACATCATATGGATCGGTCAAACTCATCCTCTAAGTCAGCAATTCCAGGTGCGAACTCCGCATACAAGTCTGGTGCTCGCTCTCTCACTGCATCTAAAAGTGCATGATTATGCTGTATAAACCGACCCATCCACTACAAATAATTAAACAATATATTAGAGGCTACTAAATTGAATTGAATTTAAAAAAAATACTTACAAACTCTGAGGTGGCACGACGGGGTCGAAGTGACTCTATAACAGCCTGAGGATCGACTGGAAGGATGCGCGGACGTGAACGCTCTCTGAACCACTGTAAGTACCCGTCCACGCCGCACTACGAGGAACAGCCCCACCGGTCGCCTGCCTCCCTATGAGGAATATCCCGGTAGATGTCATCCCGAACACCTCCCATGATGACTCGGCATACTACACGGCGTGTCTGACCACATATGGCCTCCTAGTGTAGTGGCGGTAAGTATCCCTGCCAGGACGGATGAAACGAGTGGGCATCCACTGAACATATCCGAGCTGGTGTACACACCGATCGGGCATGTAAGGCTCAATGTGATCCCTGTACGCAATCAGCCCCCCCTACAGGGTCCTCAGAGTCCTCGCTATAGCGTCGCGACCGTATTGTTGGAGTAGAATACATAAGCTATGCTTGTATTGTACAGTTTCCCAGTTTAATATATCGATTTGTGTTTCAGTCATATATTGTTGTGCATTAAATGTCCATTTATATTATGTAAGTAGATGATGAGGTGTCTGGTGCGACACAGTAGATCTCATCATTGGTTGAAAGACATAATATATAAATGAGGTTCGTAACCGAGACAGCTTTGGACAAACTGTCGGTTTAGGTTATTATGTGATTCAGATAATTAGTTTGTCTAAACTAATTGAATCATATAGATATGCCCGGGGCATATTGAACTTGACTCTTAGGAATGATTTGTCTTGTACTGATTTAATAGACAAATCGATCCTTGTATTCTATCTCTAAATCCCTAGACTCGAGTGGGCATGAGGATTAGACATAGTGTACTTTGATCTGCCAATGGGTGAGGTCAAATGTGGCCAATAGTCTCGGTGGGTTGGGTGCGCGTGTTTAGTTACTTGGTGTGCTGCTGCTTGTCGAAAGGAAACCATGTACCGGTGCGTCCGGGGTGATGGTGCTCCCGAGATGAGCTCGAAATGTTTATTATACTAAACCCGGCCAGTGGACTTATGTCCGGTATAGTAAAAAGGTCGAGTGGTACTAGTCTCGGAATTAAAGAAATTGATGAATTAATTTATCAGTAAATTAATGAATTAACGAGCACTATATCTTTGATGTGGGGAGATTATGAATATAATTTAATTAAGTTGTTCCGGAAGCAATTCTGGTGTAGGTTGGTAGTGCCATAATTAATCCGTTAGTGGTACGATTAATTATGTACTGGGTTGTTGACAAAGGTAGATTTAATTAATTTAGAAATTAATTAATCCTTGTGTCAGTTGGTTGTGAATCATCCCAGGAACTGGATTGGGATAAGTGAATCCCTGTGTCAGTTGGGAGTGATTCATCCCAGGAACTGGATTGGGATAAGTGAATCTCTGTGACAGTTGGGAGTGTATCAGTCCAGGAACAGGATTGAAGGAACCAGAATCTGTATCAGTCCAGAAACAGGATTGAAGGAAAACAGAAACCCAGTAGGAAGACCAATCCTAAACCAACTTGGAGTCTCTCTTGTAACTCTATAAATAGACAAGGGATCAGTCATTCAGATTAACAACAATAACACAATTAATCCACAGGATTTCTAGAGAGAGAAAACGTTTCTCTCTCCAAGTCGAATTTTCAAGAAAGTGTGCAGCTGGTTTTTGGGTTTCTAGTGGCTGAAATTTTGGCCTTGGATTATACCAGCTGCGCGTAGCTTTCTCTCTCTGCGGGCGGTGCGTGCGTTTATAGTACGTGCCAGGTGCTGCGGGGCTAGAGTTTTCTAGCAGGTGGATTGTGGTGAGTAGCTGATCAATTGACTTCTAGTTCGTTGCCCACACAACGTGAAGTCATAGTCTTGAGGCATACAAGAGAATCACCAAGTGCACGCTTCAAAGGTACTTTTCTAAGATTCCGCTTTAATAGAAATTTTTGTTGCATGGTAAATCGAGCAAGTGCAAACCCAGATCCTACCAAAATCTTTCAATTGGTATCAGAGCCAGGTTTAGGGGGTTCTGTGCTTGTTCAATTTATTACATGGTTTTATTTGCAGGTGGTTTAGAATCCCGACTATTATGGTTACGTTTGTATGGTTTTTAATTAAACTCCGGGACATGTCCGGATTTAATTTTATTATGAATGTTTGTAATAGTATAACCACGTGCTGGAAGCCGTGTAGGATTAGATTAAATCTGTAGTAGGATTTTTTCTATGTAATTTCGATTATTTAATTTTTCTAGAATGCCTTGTAGTAGGAAAATTATTTTTTTAATCGAAGGCGTTATGGTGGGCGACTTGGATTCGTGGGTTTTGGGTTATCATGAATTTGAAGAAACCTAGGAAAACCCAGAACGAATTGCAAGAAGACCAAATAGCGTGGGAAAAAGTGAACGAGGAGTTAGCGGGAGGAGGCGACGCCGGCAACGATTGCCGGCAGCAAAATCGCCGCCGGCAGCCATAGAAAGGCAGCAGCAGGCAGCAGCAGCGCGCAGCAGTCGCTGCACGCAGCAGCTGCTGCGCGCTGCTGCTGGGCGCGCACGGGGCGCTGGCCTGCGCGCAGTGCCGCGCGCACGGCCCGGGCGGCCTGTTCGGGCTGTTCAGGCTGTTTTTGGCCCGTTTTTCCTCCAGTTTTCGTTTTTTGAAGTTCAAGACTCTCTCCATCGAGTGACGTGGCGGGACACGAGATCAAGGCAAATGATGGAAGCAATTAAAACCATAATAGTCGGGGAATTTATTTTTTCGAATTTATTTCCCGTATTTATTGTTTTAATTTTTATGCTTTATTTTTATGCTGTATTTTAGATGGATGAATTAAAGCATGTCTGGTTTTATGGTTGCACATAACTTAGGTTAGTTAATTGCATGTTAAAACCGAAAAAACCCTCAATTAGGTAATCTAAGTGGGAGCGGGTTGTGTTATATCCCCATGGCCACCATTACGGGTTCATATGCGATGTGGGTGGGCTTGCGCATTGGCATTAGGGTCTTCCTCCATTCGGATGAGTCCAGCCCCGAGATCGCTAGACTATGAGCTTCTGAGTAAGATGACTAGAGCGAGTTTAACTAGGAGAAATGCGACACCCTCTCCATCTGAGGCGCACTATCCTGAGGTAACAAACTCAGAAGTCACGTAATGGCATACACTTAGTGTACGATCTGTAGTATTTCTCCCGCGAGGTTACGCTGCTTACTTGTACGGCTAAAAGCACCGACTATTAGCTACATTGATCAAAAGATCGTTGGTCAGATAGTGTAGTTAATGAACTTGGTTCTTCTCAAACGAATGTGGGTTAGCGTAAACGTCCACACTGCGTGGCTTGCGAGAATCCCGGTGGATGAGATGTTGGTGGATTAATATTATTGTTTTGAGGGAAATCAATAATTAATGAATTTTCATGTTTTCGAAAATTCTAGCATATATAACTGAAACACTGTTTGTTTAACTTTCCAGTTTAAATCGATATGGCATTCAATCCTTTAGCTGCTATTTTTGAAAAACAACAATTTAACTGGAACAAATAATGTCGATGGAAGTCGTAACTTGGACATTGTCCTTAGGGCTGAGAGCGCTCCTGTGAGAGATCGTGTCATTGACATGATTAGTAACATCAACAAGGTTGAGGTAGGAGGAGGCAAAATTGTTGGTGAAACCAAAGCCGATATTGTCCTCCAGAGCTTGCCTCAAAGCTATGAGCGGATTCGGTTGAACTACAACATAAGTAAGATGTTGTGGAGTTCATCCGAGCTCTTGGCAGAGTTGATGGCGGCTCAAAGCTATGAGCGGATTCGGTTGAACTACAACATAAGTAAGATGTTGTGGAGTTCATCCGAGCTCTTGGCAGAGTTGATGGCGGCTAAAAGTCTTCTTCAAGAGAAGAAGCGAGCTTTAGTCGCAGTCAAAGCTTTAGAATCTTCTTCTGAGCCTGAGGCTGGAAAGAAGAAGAGAAAGCTCGAGGAGTAGCTAAAAAGGCACAAATTGCGCCTAAGCCAGATATTGCAAAGAAGAAGTCGAAAGACAAGTGCAATAAGACGGGACATTGGAAAGCAGATTGTCCAAAGCTTATAAGTACGATAAATTATGCCTTAATTACTGAGACATGTTTAGCGGCGATTCCCACAGATACTTGGTGTGTGGATTCAGGTGCCACTGACCATGTTTGTAATTCTTTGCAAGGGTTCCAAGTAACCCAGAAGCTTAGAGAAGGCGAATTGAATATCTACTTGGGCGACACTACAAGAGTGTCAGTAGAAGCAGTGGGAGTAGTTAAGTTGAATTTCAAAAATTCTAGCTTGGAGTTAGTTAATTGTCTTTATGCACCGAGTTTTAGAAAGAACTTGATTTCGGTTTCTAAACTCTTGAAGAACGGGTATAAGTTTATTTTTTCTGATGACTGTGTTGTTATTAGAAGAAATGGAAAACTTATTTATTCGGGTTCATTGGCGGACAATTTGTTTGTGGTTAACTCTAACTCCCCTGTTGCGCAAAACATAGAGATAGATAGCTCAGAATCTAACATTAATAAGAGGAAGAAACCTTCTAAAATGAATCAAACCTATCTTTGGCATCTAAGGCTAGGTCATATAAACCTTAGTAGGATTCAGAGGTTGGTCAATGATGGACCTTTGGGTTCATTAGATATTGACAGTTATGCAACCTACGAATCTTGCTTGGAAGGTAAGATGACCAAGAGACCTTTTAAAACAAAAGGCTATAGAGCTAAAGAAGTATTAGAGTTGATTCATTCTGACTTGTGTGGACCTATGACGGTCCAGGCACGAGGGGGATATGAGTATTTCGTGACGTTCACGGATGACTACTCTAGGTACGGATACATTTACCTAATGCGCCACAAGTCCGAATGTTTTGGCAAGTTCAAAGAGTTTCGGGCAGATGTGGAGAAGCATCATGGTAAGAGTATCAAGACACTGCGTTCAGATCGTGGTGGGGAGTACCTGTCCCATGAATTTCGAGATTACCTCACTGAGGTAGGAATTCAGTCTCAGTTGTCTGCACCTGGCTCGCCACAGCAGAATGGTGTAGCAGAAAGGAGGAACCGAACTCTTATGGAAATGGTTAGGTCCATGATGAGTTATAGTGATTTGCCAAGTTCGTTCTGGGGATATGCCTTGGAAACGGCAATGTATATTCTTAATCTTGTACCATCTAAACCCGTGCCTTCAACCCCAGTAGAGTTGTGGAACGGGCGGAAGCCCAGTCTAAGACATCTCAGAATTTGGGGCTGCCCAGCACATGTGCTTAAGGCAGATACGGCTAAGTTAGATGTAAGAATAGAATTAATGTTGTTTGTATGATATCCTAGAGGGACGAAAGGTGGTCTATTCTATAGTCCTAAAGATCAGAAGGTGGTGGTAAGTACCAACGCTAGATTTTTAGAAGAGGACTATGTCTTAGACCACAAGCCCAAGAGTAAGATAGTACTAGAAGAGCTTAGACGACAAACTACTAATCCTGATGCACCAGTGCAAGTAGATACACCACACACTGCACATGAGATCACAGATGATGCACCTACACAGGCGGTGCCTCGTCGTAGTGGGAGGGTTATGAGACAGCCAGACAGGTTCATTGGCATGGGAGAGGCTTCAGACCTGGTCCCAGGTGTGCCTGAACCTGACCCATTTAACTATAATGAGGCGCTTCGAGATAAAGATGCAGAATCTTGGCGTAAGGCAATGATATCCAAGATGGGGTCAATGGACCACAATCAAGTCTGGAAGCTTGTGGACCTGCCTGATGGGTTTAAGCCCATTGAATGCAAGTGGGTCTACAAACGTAAGAGAGGACCTGACAGGAAGGTGAAAACCTTTAAAGCTAGGCTGGTGGCGAAGGGGTATACTCAGAAAGAGGGAATCGATTATGAGGAAACCTTCTCCCGGTAGCCATGCTTAAGTCGATCCGGATTCTCTTGGCCATAGCTGCTCATATGGATTATGAGATTTGGCAGATGGATGTCAAGACAGCTTTCCTGAACGGAAGTCTTGAGGAAACCATCTTTATGCAGCAACCAGAGGGATTCATTGAAAAATGCCAAGAGCATAAGGTTTGCAGGCTTAAGAGGTCTATTTATGGACTTAAGCAGGCATCCAGATCTTGGAACATCCAGTTTGATGAGGTAATCTAGTCCTTTGGATTTACTCAGTGTCTGGATGAGCAATGTGTATATCGCAGACGTGATGGAAACTCAGTGGTGTTTCTTGTGCTTTACGTAGATGACATTCTATTGATTGGCAACAACAAGAAAGTGTTATCAGACGTAAAGGCATAGCTGTCCAAGCAATTTGATATGAAGGACTTAGAGGAAGCGGAACATATCCTTGGGATCAATATTATTCGAGATCATAGGAAACGTTCGTTAACGCTCTCCCAAGCTTCATACATAGACATGATTCTGGACTATTTTAACATGCAGAACTCCAAAAAAGGTTTTTTACCTTTCAGGCACGGAGTGTTTCTATCTAAGGAACAGTCTCCTAAGACTGTTGAGGAGATAGAGACCATGAAGACAGTTCCATATGCTTTAGCAGTAGGAAGTCTCATGTATGCCATGTTGTGTATGATGCCTGATATCTGTTATGTCTTGGGCATGGTGAGCAGATATTAGAGTAACCCCGGGAAAGCTCATTGAGAGGCAGTAAAATGCATTCTCAAGTATTTGCGCAGAACGAGGGACCAAGTTCTGGTCTATCAGGCGTCAGAGCTGGTACCCCGAGGTTACACAGATTCAGATTTCCAAGGCGACAGGGACAAGAGCAAGTCTACCTCAGGGTATGTGTTTACTCTGGGAGGTGGAGCCATAGTTTGGCGGAGTGTCAAGCAGAAATGCGTGGCAGACTCTACCATGGAGGCTGAGTACGTTGCCGCATCAGAGGCAGCGCAAGAAGCAGTATGGCTCAAGAACTTCCTAGTGGACTTAGATGTGATTCCTGGTTTGCAGCGGTCTATCACGGTATATTGTGATAACAATGGTGCAGTAGCAAACTCGAAGGAACCATGAGCCCACAAGGCGAGTAAACATATACAGCGCAAGTACCACCTGATATGAGACATCGTAAAGAGGGTAGACGTGGTCATGGCTAAGATAGCATCAGAGGATAACCTTGCAGATCCGTTCACGAAAAAATTGACTTCTAAAGTCTTTGAGGCTCACGTGAAGGGCATAGGGATCAGATGCTTAGGAGAGCCTTGACAGTTTTTCTAGATAGATAGCAGCAGATTGGGTAGGATTGTATGTAGTTGTATACTTAAAGCACCGCTTAAGTATTAGTGGGAGATTGTTGGAGTAGAATACATAAGCTATGCTTGTATTGTACAGTTTCCCAGTTTAATATATCGATTTGTGTTTCAGTCATATATTGTTGTGCATTAAATGTCCATTTATATTATGTAAGTAGATGATGAGGTGTCTGGTGCGACACAGTAGATCTCATCATTGGTTGAAAGACATAATATATAAATGAGGTTCGTAACCGAGACAGCTTTGGACAAACTGTCGGTTTAGGTTATTATGTGATTCAGATAATTAGTTTGTCTAAACTAATTGAATCATATAGATATGCCCGGGGCATATTGAACTTGACTCTTAGGAATGATTTGTCTTGTACTGATTTAATAGACAAATCGATCCCTGTATTCTATCTCTAAATCTCAAGACTCGAGTGGGCATGAGGATTAGACATAGTGTACTTTGATCTGCCAATGGGTGAGGTCAAATGTGGCCAATAGTCTCGGTGGGTTGGGTGCGCGTGTTTAGTTATTTGGTGTGCTGCTGCTTGTCGAAAGGAAACCATGTACCGGTGCGTCCGGGGTGATGGTGCTCCCGAGATGAGCTCGAAATGTTTATTATACTAAACCCGGCCGGTGGACTTATGTCCGGTATAGTAAAAAGGTCGAGTGGTACTAGTCTCGGAATTAAAGAAATTGATGAATTAATTTATCAGTAAATTAATGAATTAACGAGCACTATATCTTTGATGTGGGGAGATTATGAATATAATTTAATTAAGTTGTTCCGGAAGCAATTCTGGTGTAGGTTGGTAGTGCCATAATTAATCCGTTAGTGGTACGATTAATTATGTACTGGGTTGTTGACAAAGGTAGATTTAATTAATTTAGAAATTAATTAATCCTTGTGTCAGTTGGTTGTGAATCATCCCAGGAACTGGATTGGGATAAGTGAATCCCTGTGTCAGTTGGGAGTGATTCATCCCAGGAACTGGATTGGGATAAGTGAATCCCTGTGACAGTTGGGAGTGTATCAGTCCAGGAACAGGATTGAAGGAACCAGAATCTGTATCAGTCCAGAAACAGGATTGAAGGAAAACAGAAACCCAGTAGGAAGACCAATCCTAAACCAACTTGGAGTCTCTCTTGTAACTCTATAAATAGACAAGGGATCAGTCATTCAGATTAACAACAATAACACAATTAATCCACAGGATTTCTAGAGAGAGAAAACGTTTCTCTCTCCAAGTCAAATTTTCAAGAAAGTGTGCAGCTGGTTTTTGGGTTTCTAGTGGCTGAAATTTTGGCCTTGGATTATACCAGCTGCGCGTAGCTTTCTCTCTCTGCGGGCGGTGCGTGCGTTTATAGTACGTGCCAGGTGCTGCGGGGCTAGAGTTTTCTAGCAGGTGGATTGTGGTGAGTAGCTGATCAATTGACTTCTAGTTCGTTGCCCACACAACGTGAAGTCATAGTCTTGAGGCATACAAGAGAATCACCAAGTGCACGCTTCAAAGGTACTTTTCTAAGATTCCGCTTTAATAGAAATTTTTGTTGCATGGTAAATCGAGCAAGTGCAAACCCAGATCCTACCAAAATCTTTCAATTGGTATCAGAGCCAGGTTTAGGGGGTTCTGTGCTTGTTCAATTTATTACATGGTTTTATTTGCAGGTGGTTTAGAATCCCGACTATTATGGTTACGTTTGTATGGTTTTTAATTAAACTCCGGGACATGTCCGGATTTAATTTTATTATGAATGTTTGTAATAGTATAACCACGTGCTGGAAGCCGTGTAGGATTAGATTAAATCTGTAGTAGGATTTTTTCTATGTAATTTCGATTATTTAATTTTTCTAGAATGCCTTGTAGTAGGAAAATTATTTTTTTAATCGAAGGCGTTATGGTGGGCGACTTGGATTCGTGGGTTTTGGGTTATCATGAATTTGAAGAAACCTAGGAAAACCCAGAACGAATTGCAAGAAGACCAAATAGCGTGGGAAAAAGTGAACGAGGAGTTAGCGGGAGGAGGCGACGCCGGCAACGATTGCCGGCAGCAAAATCGCCGCCGGCAGCCATAGAAAGGCAGCAGCAGGCAGCAGCAGCGCGCAGCAGTCGCTGCACGCAGCAGCTGCTGCGCGCTGCTGCTGGGCGCGCACGGGGCGCTGGCCTGCGCGCACTGGGCGCGCCCGCTGGACGCGCGCGCAGTGCCGCGCGCACGGCCCGGGCGGCCTGTTCGGGCTGTTCGGGCTGTTTTTGGCCCGTTTTTCCTCCAGTTTTCGTTTTTTGAAGTTCAAGACTCTCTCCATCGAGTGACGTGGCGGGACACGAGATCAAGGCAAATGATGGAAGCAATTAAAACCATAATAGTCGGGGAATTTATTTTTTCGAATTTATTTCCCGTATTTATTGTTTTAATTTTTATGCTTTATTTTTATGCTGTATTTTAGATGGATGAATTAAAGCATGTCTGGTTTTATGGTTGCACATAACTTAGGTTAGTTAATTGCATGTTAAAACCGAAAAAACCCTCAATTAGGTAATCTAAGTGGGAGCGGGTTGTGTTATATCCCCATGGCCACCATTACGGGTTCATATGCGATGTGGGTGGGCTTGCGCATTGGCATTAGGGTCTTCCTCCATTCGGATGAGTCCAGCCCCGAGATCGCTAGACTATGAGCTTCTGAGTAAGATGACTAGAGCGAGTTTAACTAGGAGAAATGCGACACCCTCTCCATCTGAGGCGCACTATCCTGAGGTAACAAACTCAGAAGTCACGTAATGGCATACACTTAGTGTACGATCTGTAGTATTTCTCCCGCGAGGTTACGCTGCTTACTTGTACGGCTAAAAGCACCGACTATTAGCTACATTGATCAAAAGATCGTTGGTCAGATAGTGTAGTTAATGAACTTGGTTCTTCTCAAACGAATGTGGGTTAGCGTAAACGTCCACACTGCGTGGCTTGCGAGAATCCCGGTGGATGAGATGTTGGTGGATTAATATTATTGTTTTGAGGGAAATCAATAATTAATGAATTTTCATGTTTTCGAAAATTCTAGCATATATAACTGAAACACTGTTTGTTTAACTTTCCAGTTTAAATCGATATGGCATTCAATCCTTTAGCTGCTATTTTTGAAAAACAACAATTTAACTGGAACAAATAATGTCGATGGAAGTCGTAACTTGGACATTGTCCTTAGGGCTGAGAGCGCTCCTGTGAGAGATCGTGTCATTGACATGATTAGTAACATCAACAAGGTTGAGGTAGGAGGAGGCAAAATTGTTGGTGAAACCAAAGCCGATATTGTCCTCCAGAGCTTGCCTCAAAGCTATGAGCGGATTCGGTTGAACTACAACATAAGTAAGATGTTGTGGAGTTCATCCGAGCTCTTGGCAGAGTTGATGGCGGCTCAAAGCTATGAGCGGATTCGGTTGAACTACAACATAAGTAAGATGTTGTGGAGTTCATCCGAGCTCTTGGCAGAGTTGATGGCGGCTAAAAGTCTTCTTCAAGAGAAGAAGCGAGCTTTAGTCGCAGTCAAAGCTTTAGAATCTTCTTCTGAGCCTGAGGCTGGAAAGAAGAAGAGAAAGCTCGAGGAGTAGCTAAAAAGGCACAAATTGCGCCTAAGCCAGATATTGCAAAGAAGAAGTCGAAAGACAAGTGCAATAAGACGGGACATTGGAAAGCAGATTGTCCAAAGCTTATAAGTACGATAAATTATGCCTTAATTACTGAGACATGTTTAGCGGCGATTCCCACAGATACTTGGTGTGTGGATTCAGGTGCCACTGACCATGTTTGTAATTCTTTGCAAGGGTTCCAAGTAACCCAGAAGCTTAGAGAAGGCGAATTGAATATCTACTTGGGCGACACTACAAGAGTGTCAGTAGAAGCAGTGGGAGTAGTTAAGTTGAATTTCAAAAATTCTAGCTTGGAGTTAGTTAATTGTCTTTATGCACCGAGTTTTAGAAAGAACTTGATTTCGGTTTCTAAACTCTTGAAGAACGGGTATAAGTTTATTTTTTCTGATGACTGTGTTGTTATTAGAAGAAATGGAAAACTTATTTATTCGGGTTCATTGGCGGACAATTTGTTTGTGGTTAACTCTAACTCCCCTGTTGCGCAAAACATAGAGATAGATAGCTCAGAATCTAACATTAATAAGAGGAAGAAACCTTCTAAAATGAATCAAACCTATCTTTGGCATCTAAGGCTAGGTCATATAAACCTTAGTAGGATTCAGAGGTTGGTCAATGATGGACCTTTGGGTTCATTAGATATTGACAGTTATGCAACCTACGAATCTTGCTTGGAAGGTAAGATGACCAAGAGACCTTTTAAAACAAAAGGCTATAGAGCTAAAGAAGTATTAGAGTTGATTCATTCTGACTTGTGTGGACCTATGACGGTCCAGGCACGAGGGGGATATGAGTATTTCGTGACGTTCACGGATGACTACTCTAGGTACGGATACATTTACCTAATGCGCCACAAGTCCGAATGTTTTGGCAAGTTCAAAGAGTTTCGGGCAGATGTGGAGAAGCATCATGGTAAGAGTATCAAGACACTGCGTTCAGATCGTGGTGGGGAGTACCTGTCCCATGAATTTCGAGATTACCTCACTGAGGTAGGAATTCAGTCTCAGTTGTCTGCACCTGGCTCGCCACAGCAGAATGGTGTAGCAGAAAGGAGGAACCGAACTCTTATGGAAATGGTTAGGTCCATGATGAGTTATAGTGATTTGCCAAGTTCGTTCTGGGGATATGCCTTGGAAACGGCAATGTATATTCTTAATCTTGTACCATCTAAACCCGTGCCTTCAACCCCAGTAGAGTTGTGGAACGGGCGGAAGCCCAGTCTAAGACATCTCAGAATTTGGGGCTGCCCAGCACATGTGCTTAAGGCAGATACGGCTAAGTTAGATGCAAGAATAGAATTAATGTTGTTTGTAGGATATCCTAGAGGGACGAAAGGTGGTCTATTCTATAGTCCTAAAGATCAGAAGGTGGTGGTAAGTACCAACGCTAGATTTTTAGAAGAGGACTATGTCTTAGACCACAAGCCCAAGAGTAAGATAGTACTAGAAGAGCTTAGACGACAAACTACTAATCCTGATGCACCAGTGCAAGTAGATACACCACACACTGCACATGAGATCACAGATGATGCACCTACACAGGCGGTGCCTCGTCGTAGTGGGAGGGTTATGAGACAGCCAGACAGGTTCATTGGCATGGGAGAGGCTTCAGACCTGGTCCCAGGTGTGCCTGAACCTGACCCATTTAACTATAATGAGGCGCTTCGAGATAAAGATGCAGAATCTTGGCGTAAGGCAATGATATCCAAGATGGGGTCAATGGACCACAATCAAGTCTGGAAGCTTGTGGACCTGCCTGATGGGTTTAAGCCCATTGGATGCAAGTGGGTCTACAAACGTAAGAGAGGACCTGACAGGAAGGTGAAAACCTTTAAAGCTAGGCTGGTGGCGAAGGGGTATACTCAGAAAGAGGGAATCGATTATGAGGAAACCTTCTCCCGGTAGCCATGCTTAAGTCGATCCGGATTCTCTTGGCCATAGCTGCTCATATGGATTATGAGATTTGGCAGATGGATGTCAAGACAGCTTTCCTGAACGGAAGTCTTGAGGAAACCATCTTTATGCAGCAACCAGAGGGATTCATTGAAAAAGGCCAAGAGCATAAGGTTTGCAGGCTTAAGAGGTCTATTTATGGACTTAAGCAGGCATCCAGATCTTGGAACATCCAGTTTGATGAGGTAATCTAGTCCTTTGGATTTACTCAGTGTCTGGATGAGCAATGTGTATATCGCAGACGTGATGGAAACTCAGTGGTGTTTCTTGTGCTTTACGTAGATGACATTCTATTGATTGGCAACAACAAGAAAGTGTTATCAGACGTAAAGGCATAGCTGTCCAAGCAATTTGATATGAAGGACTTAGAGGAAGCGGAACATATCCTTGGGATCAATATTATTCGAGATCATAGGAAACGTTCGTTAACGCTCTCCCAAGCTTCATACATAGACATGATTCTGGACTATTTTAACATGCAGAACTCCAAAAAAGGTTTTTTACCTTTCAGGCACGGAGTGTTTCTATCTAAGGAACAGTCTCCTAAGACTGTTGAGGAGATAGAGACCATGAAGACAGTTCCATATGCTTTAGCAGTAGGAAGTCTCATGTATGCCATGTTGTGTATGATGCCTGATATCTGTTATGTCGTGGGCATGGTGAGCAGATATTAGAGTAACCCCGGGAAAGCTCATTGAGAGGCAGTAAAATGCATTCTCAAGTATTTGCGCAGAACGAGGGACCAAGTTCTGGTCTATCAGGCGTCAGAGCTGGTACCCCGAGGTTACACAGATTCAGATTTCCAAGGCGACAGGGACAAGAGCAAGTCTACCTCAGGGTATGTGTTTACTCTGGGAGGTGGAGCCATAGTTTGGCGGAGTGTCAAGCAGAAATGCGTGGCAGACTCTACCATGGAGGCTGAGTACGTTGCCGCATCAGAGGCAGCGCAAGAAGCAGTATGGCTCAAGAACTTCCTAGTGGACTTAGATGTGATTCCTGGTTTGCAGCGGTCTATCACGGTATATTGTGATAACAATGGTGCAGTAGCAAACTCGAAGGAACCATGAGCCCACAAGGCGAGTAAACATATACAGCGCAAGTACCACCTGATATGAGACATCGTAAAGAGGGTAGACGTGGTCATGGCTAAGATAGCATCAGAGGATAACCTTGCAGATCCGTTCACGAAAAAATTGACTTCTAAAGTCTTTGAGGCTCACGTGAAGGGCATAGGGATCAGATGCTTAGGAGAGCCTTGACAGTTTTTCTAGATAGATAGCAGCAGATTGGGTAGGATTGTATGTAGTTGTATACTTAAAGCACCGCTTAAGTATTAGTGGGAGATTGTTGGAGTAGAATACATAAGCTATGCTTGTATTGTACAGTTTCCCAGTTTAATATATCGATTTGTGTTTCAGTCATATATTGTTGTGCATTAAATGTCCATTTATATTATGTAAGTAGATGATGAGGTGTCTGGTGCGACACAGTAGATCTCATCATTGGTTGAAAGACATAATATATAAATGAGGTTCGTAACCGAGACAGCTTTGGACAAACTGTCGGTTTAGGTTATTATGTGATTCAGATAATTAGTTTGTCTAAACTAATTGAATCATATAGATATGCCCGGGGCATATTGAACTTGACTCTTAGGAATGATTTGTCTTGTACTGATTTAATAGACAAATCGATCCCTGTATTCTATCTCTAAATCTCAAGACTCGAGTGGGCATGAGGATTAGACATAGTGTACTTTGATCTGCCAATGGGTGAGGTCAAATGTGGCCAATAGTCTCGGTGGGTTGGGTGCGCGTGTTTAGTTACTTGGTGTGCTGCTGCTTGTCGAAAGGAAACCATGTACCGGTGCGTCCGGGGTGATGGTGCTCCCGAGATGAGCTCGAAATGTTTATTATACTAAACCCGGCCGGTGGACTTATGTCCGGTATAGTAAAAAGGTCGAGTGGTACTAGTCTCGGAATTAAAGAAATTGATGAATTAATTTATCAGTAAATTAATGAATTAACGAGCACTATATCTTTGATGTGGGGAGATTATGAATATAATTTAATTAAGTTGTTCCGGAAGCAATTCTGGTGTAGGTTGGTAGTGCCATAATTAATCCGTTAGTGGTACGATTAATTATGTACTGGGTTGTTGACAAAGGTAGATTTAATTAATTTAGAAATTAATTAATCCTTGTGTCAGTTGGTTGTGAATCATCCCAGGAACTGGATTGGGATAAGTGAATCCCTGTGTCAGTTGGGAGTGATTCATCCCAGGAACTGGATTGGGATAAGTGAATCCCTGTGACAGTTGGGAGTGTATCAGTCCAGGAACAGGATTGAAGGAACCAGAATCTGTATCAGTGCAGAAACAGGATTGAAGGAAAACAGAAACCCAGTAGGAAGACCAATCCTAAAGCAACTTGGAGTCTCTCTTGTAACTCTATAAATAGACAAGGGATCAGTCATTCAGATTAACAACAATAACACAATTAATCCACAGGATTTCTAGAGAGAGAAAATGTTTCTCTCTCCAAGTCGAATTTTCAAGAAAGTGTGCAGCTGGTTTTTGGGTTTCTAGTGGCTTCAATTTTGGCCTTGGATTATACCAGCTGCGCGTAGCTTTCTTTCTCTGCGGGCGGTGCGTGCGTTTATAGTACGTGCCAGGTGCTGCGGGGCTAGAGTTTTCTAGCAGGTGGATTGTGGTGAGTAGCTGATCAATTGACTTATAGTTCGTTGCCCACACAACGTGAAGTCATAGTCTTGAGGCATACAAGAGAATCACCAAGTGCACGCTTCAAAGGTACTTTTCTAAGATTCCGCTTTAATAGAAATTTTTGTTGCGTGGTAAATCGAGCAAGTGCAAACCCAGATCCTACCAAAATCTTTCACGTATGGCATCCAGGTAACCTTTGAAAATAATTTGAAATTTCTTAAATAATAGACTATATAAAACTAATATTAAACCAAAATATAATTTTTATATTTACTAAATATTTACTAACCATGTCCGCAGTAATCTCGTCCAACGCAAGGCGTATGGAGCTCAGGCGCTGCTCTGTACCACGGTGGCTGTCGATGGCACCTCGCTGCACGTGCTTGTGTACTATGCAATGGGAGGGGCATCGAGTGGGGTCTAAAGTTTGGGAAGTGCTCGTAAATCCATGATTGTAACAGAGTCAGGCACCCCGCAAAGCTCTGTGTCCCGTGGCAACTCGCGCACCCTAGATGGTGGTACAAGAATGCAAGTGTCGCTGTACCCCACGCCTCCTGTCCAACCTGATCCATCCCCTTCCTCACTGCACTACAGGGGCTGGTATAAACTTATTAGAACTCTTGTCTGTAAACAGATAAGTCCCAATAAGACTCCACACAAGAGCGGCCACATCTGAATCGTCCCTGGCACGCTGCATGCACCTCTCGATCACTCTCTGAGTCGAAAAGCCACCATTCTTGTACAAATCACTGTCTAGTCGCTCCTCTGGAGGAATCTCAAGCAAACCCCTAAACCAGGATAGTATGGTGGAAGACGGTGTGACCTCAGTGATCAATCGACCATCTACTGGAATCCTCAAAATCTCTCACACATCGTGTAGGAGGATGGCATCTCTCTAAATGGGAGGTGGAACGAATTCGTATCCGGCTGCCACCTCTCCAAAAACGCATTTATGAGGGCTCATCAATGCTCTGGTGCATAATGCGACGAAGGTGTCCAAGTCCGGTCCCGCTCAAAATCTGTGCACCCTCTACCGTCATGGATGCAATCCACCTCTCGAACATGTCGTACATACTACCCCTATTGTGGCATCTAAGGCGGTATCTGGTAGGCACCCCGCCTACCAATACCTAGATACCACATGCCCTAAAAAACTAGGGATCAAACTATCATCTGTAGGGCCCCTCTCAACGGGCCCTGTAACCAACCAACTCCGATCCTGCTTGATGCGCTTCCTAGGGTGAACTAAATTGACAAAATATAAAATTCATATAAATAAATATATAAAGTAACTAAACAACTTAAAATAAACAAGTAAATAACAAATTAATTCAATCTAAAATTAAATCAATTAATTCAATGTAGTTGTCCTGGACGTGGTGATAAGTGTTTGTGGACGTGTTGCTTGTTGATTCTGGGCGTGGTGCTAGGTGTTTTTGAACGGTGTTCAAGTTGTGTTTTTGGACGTGATGCTAGTTAATGCAATTAATAATCAAAATTAATTAAAATAAATAACTACAAAAATAAATTAATGTAATTAACAAATAAAATAAATAAACAAATACATAAACAATTATAATAAATAATGAACCATATAAAAAACACACAATTAAATCAAACAATAAATGAATTTTATCAACAATTAAATTAGAACAAATAATAATTAAAAATAATTATGTAAATAAATTCAAACATGTACCTGAAGCAGGATCAACCGCATCGAATTGTCCGTCGCCCGGATTCCTATACCGGACGGTCCTCTCAGCGTGTGGGTGAGAAGGGTCACCTCCATAAGTATCTCCATCACCCTACTCATCGAGTGGGCGTCCACTCCCACTGGCCTCCTCCTGCTGCGGTTGCTCCTCCTCCTCATAGTGCGGCTGCTGCTGCTCCTCTTCCTCCTCACTATCATCGTGTGATTGGAATCAGTAATATCATAATACTCATCCCTCAACTGAAATGAGGAGTCATCTCCACCAACACCTCCTCTGCCACCTCCACCTCCAACGCCACCTCCACCTCCTCGTCCACCACCTCCTCGTCCGCCACCTACACCTCCACTTCCCCGCCCTCCATCTGAAATAATAATCCCGCCTCCACCATGACCTCCACCCGTCCCTCTACCTCCTCCTCTCCTAACAGGTATCTTCTACCTTCTAGCAGAAGTTGTGGGACGCTGCCTATCTACGTGCGGCTTTAACTTAGCGCCTCCCTAAATAAATAAATAAAGATAAGCTATTATATTGTAAACTTATAATGTGAAAGTAAAATTAATAAAATAAGTGCAAATTATATAAACCCAACCAATTTAGCGTTTTTAGCAAATAAAACGCAGCCTATTAACGTTTTCAGTACTAAGAAACGCAGATAATTTACGTTTCTGTCAAGGTCAAACGCTACTACTCAGCGTTTGACTTGATCAGAAACGCACCAAAATTGCGTTTTGTTCTATCCCAAACGTATCGGCCAGTGTTTGTTGGTTAACCAAACGCCTCTGTTCTGCGTTTTCCGTATGCCAAATTTCAGATATAAACGTTCATTTGATACACAATCGCTACAAAACTACGTTTCTAACAACCTAAAACGCACAGAAACTGCGATATCTAACCTAATTAACGCAGAAAAACAGTGTTTCATCCAACTAAAATAGCAAAAATGTGACGATAATGCTCAGTAAATCAAATAACAACAAAAATTTACGAACGAAACTATTTTTACCTTGTTTATCATTGGACCTTTGCCCGCGCCATGTCTTTGCGATGATTCGCCATCTCCTCCGTCCATTTCTGATCGGGTTTTTGAAATAATTTCTCCAGAGATTTTGCAAGAATGATGCGTTTTAATCGTTTAATCGATTTTTAGATGCAGATAGTCAGAAACGTGACATTTTAGCGAGCGAGCCATGGATAAAACACAACATTTTAATGAGCGACCCAGGGTTGAAACGTTGTGGTTTGACGTTTTTGTTTGCCACGAAACGTTAAATTGGTACGTTTTGGGTTGTTATTATCGGAGAGTTTTAACATTTTTGTTGTATTAAAACGTCATCGGAGTTATATTTTCCATGGTACAAACGTTATTTTTTGCGTTTCTGAACATGGTGAAAACGTATTTTAGTTGCGTTTTCGCCCAATACTTAGCAATTTCCAACATTTTTCCTTCATAAAGGCCTTTTTGGTCATTTTATAATTATTTTAATTTTTTTGTAATACAAATAGCAATTTAATTATACAAATAGCAATCCAAATCAAAAATCCCCCCTCAAATTTATTTATAAATCAAACACCCACCTCACATTTAATAAATATAAAACCCAACCACCCAACCAATTTTGACTGACTAAAGTTGATTAAATGACTTAAAAACCCACACAACTTTAATAAAAAAAGTTAAAAAGTAAAAATATATAAAGTTACATTTTTATTTATTTTTTCCTCCGGCCTTTCCTTTTCCCTAACCCATCTCCGGTACTTCTCCATCGCTTTTGCTTCACCACCACCCCCAACCATAACCCCTCTCTTTATTGGGCAGGCTCTGGAGCAATTGAAGGAGAAGCCGCTGAAGCATGCGAATTTTAGTGGGGATCAACTTGATGAAAGAAATATAGCAAGAAAGAAGAAAGAATATGAAAAATCAGATTTCATCGGGAAGGATCTGGCCGCTGTTAGTATTTACTTTGATGGACAATCTAGAGGGAACTTCGTGGAGACCAGCCATTCCATTGGCTTTGCAAGAAAAGCTGGAATCAGCAGCAGAAAACTTAACACTTGGGATTTCAGCAATTATGCATTAGAACATCTACGAGGTTAGAAATTCTGTAAAAACAATCCTAGATATCCTAGACACCAGCCAATTTGATAACCATTAACGTGAACTTGTTTTGTTGCATAAACTAAAACCACCGAATTAACCGAACAAAACCCTGTTTTCCACGAGCGTGAGCAGAGGAGGGAGGGGTTATGGTCGCGGAAGGATCCGGGTGGTGGTGAAGCAAAAGCGAGAGAGAAGAAGGACTGGCGATGGTAAGCTGTGGCGGCCGATCGGTTGGGAAAAGGAAAGACGGGAGAGAAAACAAATAAAAATTAACTTGATATAATATTTACTTTTTACCTTTTTTTTAATTAAATTTGTATGGGTTTTTAAGTCATTTAATCAATTTTAGTTAGTTAGGGGGGGGGGGGGGGGTTGGGGGGTTTTGATATTTATTAAAGGTGAGGCGTGTGTTTGATTTATAAGTATACTTAAGGGGAGTTTTTGATATTCACCCTAAGTATTTTGATTTTATGTTATAGTTATTTGATTATACAATATAATCTATTGTTTAATCCCCTCAAATTGAGGACACAAAATTAAACAAGGTGATTATAAAAAGGGTCGATGAATAACTGAATTTAGAATTAAAGTTGATAAATCAAACACCAAAATATTTGAGTCGTCCATAGTAATGAATACATAAATACAGTTATGCATTTTACATAGTTGCCTTTAATATTAAATGTATATATGATGAATGTTTATGTTTCCCATTTCACCTTCCCAACATTTTGTGGTAATATACATATCACTTTAGATTTTTTTAAGTACTATTAAATAGAACCTATTATTTTTTTTATCAATGTTAATTTTTATTATTTTTAATTTAAAAATTAATAAAAATATTTTAATAAAAGAGAGATAATTAATAATAAAAAAATATTTAAGCATCTACTTTTTTTATCATATATTTTTCACTTATCACTTTAGAATTTTAAAAATATAAGGGTTAATATTTTTCTAATTTTATCCTTTTAATGTCCTCTCCCAGAAGCAAATATAAATTTTATTTAGTGTTGATTTCACATGAAACTCTACACGAGCTTATCCAAAAAGAGAAATCAAGAAAAATAAACTATTAATTATTTCTTTTTAATAATAGTAATTCAAATTGAGTCCGTTTACGGTGGTACTATAGGAGTAGGATGAATTTTACTCCTACTTACTGTAGCGCGCTACAGTAGCGCGTGCTACAGTGACACGCTATAGTTTCGCGCTACAGTAACGCGCAACAGTTTTTTTTTTTTTTTTTTTTGACGCACAAACTTTTTTAAAAAAAATATTTTTTTAAAAAAAAATTCTTTTTTAAAAAAAAAATACTTTTTATAACAAGGGAAATCAGATCAGGATTATATAGACATCAGATGAGAGAATACAAGAGATCAGATCAACAGACTATAGATATCAGATCAAGAATATAAAAGAAATCATACAGTAGAACTAAAATATAATTAACAAGAGAGATCAGATCAGGATTATATAGACATCAGATCAGCGAATACTTGACATCAGATCAACAGACTATAGATATCAGATCAAGAATATAAAAGAAATCATACAGTAGAACTAAAACATACTTAAAAAGGGAGATCAGATCAACAGACTATAGACATCAGATCAGCGTATACTTGACATCAGATCAACAGACTATAGACATCAGATCAAGATTTTAAAAGAAATCACACAGCAGAACTAAAACATACTTAACAAAGGAGATCAGATCAGGATTATATAGACATCAGATCAACTCATACTTGACATCAGATCAACAGACTATAGACATCAGATCAAGATTTTAAAAGAAATCACACAGCAGAACTAAAACATATTTAACACAGCAGAACTAAAACATACTTAACAAATGAGATCAGATCAGGATTATATAGACATCAGATCAACTCATACCTGACATCAGATCAACAGACTATAGATATCAGATCAAGAATATAAAAGAAATCATACAGTAGAACTAAAACATACTTAAAAAGGGAGATCAGATCAACAGACTATAGACATCAGATCAGCGTATACTTGACATCAGATCAACAGACTATAGAAATCAGATCAAGATTTTAAAAGAAATCACACAGCAGAACTAAAACATACTTAACAAAGGAGATCAGATCAGGATTATATAGACATCAGATCAACTCATACTTGACATCAGATCAACAGACTATAAACATCAGATCAAGATTTTAAAAGAAATCACACAGCAGAACTAAAACATACTTAACACAGCAGAACTAAAACATACTTAACAAATGAGATCAGATCAGGATTATATAGACATCAGATCAACTCATACCTGACATCAGATCAACAGACTATAGACATCAGATCAAGATTTTAAAAGAAATCATACAGTAGAACTAAAACATACTTAAAAAGGGAGATCAGATCAACAGACTATAGACATCAGATCAGCGTATACTTGACATCAGATCAACATACTATAGACATCAGATCAAGATTTTAAAAGAAATCACACAGCAGAACTAAAACATACTTAACACAGCAGAACTAAAACATACTTAACAAATGAGATCAGATCAGGATTATATAGACATCAGATCAACTCATACCTGACATCAGATCAACAGACTATAGACATCAGATCAAGATTTTAAAAGAAATCATACAGTAGAACTAAAACATACTTAAAAAGGGAGATCAGATCAACAGAATATAGACATCAGATCAGCGTATACTTGACATCAGATCAACATACTATAGACATCAGATCAAGATTTTAAAAGAAATCACACAGCAGAACTAAAACATACTTAACACAGCAGAACTAAAACATACTTAACAAAGGAGATCAGATCAGGATTATATAGACATCAGATCAACTCATACTTAACATCAGATCAACAGACTATAGATATCAGATCAAAAATATAAAAGAAATCATACAGTAGAACTAAAATATACTTAACAAGGTAGATCAAATCATGATTATATAGACATCAGATCAGAGAATACAAGACATCAGATCAACAGACTATAGATATCAGATCAAATATATAAAAGAAATCATACAGTAGAACTAAAATATACTTAACAAGGTAGATCAAATCATGATTATATAGACATCAGATCACAAAATAGCAGACATCAGATCAACAGAATTTAGATATCAGATCAAAAATATAAAAGAAATCATATCATACAACAAAAACGTCCATAATATGTATCATAATAGCCAAAAATAACAAAAGAAATGAAGGTACTGTAGCGCGTTTACTGTAGCGCGCGGAACTGTAGCGCGTTACTGTAGCGCGCGCGGAACTGTAGCGCTACTGTAGCGCGCTACTGTAGCGGGGTAGGAGTAAAATTCACGGTGGTCCTATAGGACCACCATATAAATTACCATTCAAATTTGCCCCAAAAAAAAAATAATTCAAATTCTAAAACATCTATTTAAAAATAGAATGAGTAATATTTTTGCTATAATGGGACCCATTCGAATAAGCGAATTTAAGAGCAGTGAAGAACACACTGTTGTACACTATCGAACTATCCAAATTCATCGTTGCGGTCTTCTTCTAGTGGCCAATCATCTGGCCCAAAAAAAGAATGCCAAAAAAATAGATGGCATAAACCACAACTGATTTATGACTTGTGAAACCGTAATCAGAAAACTAAACATGTGACAATGCTATCAATTTTTTTTTTTCAAAGGATGGAAATGGGATTGAAAATTACCTCTTTTATCTTAAAATAATAATTTTACTTGTTGAATTTAAATAACACAAAAAGTAAAACTATTATTATACAAAGAAAATAGTACATAACAGGCTTGTTTTAGGATTCAGAAGAAACACGATCACATTTAAAAGGTAAAATAACTGTTCACATTCTACTTGAGTTAGCTCCTAAAGGCAAATATGCATAAGCCCACCGCAACAATATGTTCCTCGTTACACAAGAGTGATGGTGGCGAAAATCAAAGCTATAGAAGAATGGCATGAAACTATAGCAAGGTATCTCCAAGTTTAAAGTGAAATTAAAAATGCCTATAGGCTTTTCCTAGTAAGGAGATAGGATCAGGTGAACCACTGCGAGCAAAAATTTTATTAACAAAATTGAATGACAGATGTATCAACCGGGCGAAGCTTTAGAGATAGAAAAACTACCCTTGAGATTAGCAACAAACAGCCGAATCCCATTATGAGCTCCTTTGGTTTTTACTCTCCGAGACAAGGTCTTCAAGTTCATCAATAATAGCCTGGTAGCAGAAAAAGTATTGCTCCTGAAATAATTAAGCACAGGTAATTAGTAAAAGAATGCAGGAATATGTCTCCATCCCAAGGAATGCATGCATTCATTATTACAGAAAACTATCCTTGAGTTTAATTTTGATTTTGGCTATCTGAATCAGTTTTACAGATTCAAAAGACAATATATTGCAGGGCCATGGTAGCATTTGAGGACCTCATAGCTGAAGTGCTCAGTCCATGCAGTAAAGTTTAGACCAGAAAACAAGAATTCTAAACCAACTCCCAGTTTAGAACGATCATACCAGTAATTTTGGAGATTAAGAAACTAAACTAAGACAGACTGGGAGAAGAAATTTTCCAACTTGCTCTGGTCTATGTGACAGTATAAATGAGACACTGCTTTGGACCGCTACAAACTTAATTCAAACACACCACCACCATCACTTGTTGATATTGTATGATTTGGAAAAAAAAAAAAACTCATGTCTATTTCATCCATAAAAATCATAAAAAAGAAAAATTGAACTCAGAAGACTACTGCTACATAAGAGTTGTGACAAAAAAAAAAAAAATGAAAACAGCTATGAAATGGAAGGGAAACATACAAAGCAACAAGGAAAATGGCTCCATCACACTGGAACACATGACATCATTTTCGGCTCTTGTCCAATGCACACAATCAATTACAAATAAAATTTCTCTCATCTCTTGATGATGTTAATTCTCAGATGTGTATGGTTTACCATTATCCAGTGTTCAGACAGCATATCCATTATCCTACAACTTCAAGAAAACATTAAAATATGCATTCCCAAAATAAGAACCACTATCCCTGATAAAGGAAAAGGCCAAGAAGTGTTCTTGCAATGCAAGATTTGGTAAAATTGTTCCATAACTAAATGTGTTAGCGCTTCCCTCTCTAAAACTTCAACCATTTCTTCTTTCCTCAGTCAATCATGCTTTGATTTTCAATTCAGAATACTTCTTTAACATCATTGTAGTCCTAACATTCATGGTTCTACCATGAGAGAGACAATCAAATAATTACAGACAAAGATATAAAACCCTGTGTTATTTTCAGATGTCATAATTTATAAATCAGTTTGTTCACATAGTTTTCCAACTAAAGCTGTGGCTTCAACAAATACATCTGCCAAAGAGCAAAATATATTAAAAGTATCATGGAAGAAGGTAAAGGCACTATACCAATGTCTGGACCATCCCAATTCGCTGAGACCTAAACATACTGATGGTATTAACAAGTTCCAAAGCTGACATGTCTCCAAGCAGAATCCTTTGAATAGTATTGTGAATTGAACAATATGTTCCAGTCCTACCAATTCCCGCACTGCTCAAAAAAAAAAAAAAAATCAGCACAAGGCGAAGGTCGATGAGTCACTACAAGCAGGTCAAAAGATATCCATATAAGTACCTGCAGTGCACAACAATTGGTCCAATATTTGGTGGCACGTCATATATTCCTTTTAGAATGTCACGAACAGCAAGGGTATCCTTAGGAACTCCATGATCAGGCCATTCAGGGTACTGAACGTGTAAAACATTCAAAGGTGGTTCTTCAGACTGCAACAAAACCAAACAAAAAGTACAGGAGACATTGTTATCCCATTTTATCCCATACATTATTAATATTAAAGAGCATATAATCAAAATACTACTGAGTGCAGACCACAAAATGTTAAGAAAGACAACCGGCCAGAACCTAAATATTGCATACTCTTAGCCATAGATGTGGGGGTAGATTGAAAGAGGGAAGTGCACAATCAATTATCAAAACTTCTCTGTTCTCTTTCACAGATGCAACAAAGGTAAAGCCTAGGCTCAACAAATTAAAAATAATCAGAGATAGATTCAACTGGAAACCAGGAATTCTATTAATTAAATGATGGACAATGACCCCAAACTGATCTGAAAGCACAACTGAGATTTTCCAGCAAGGTGCTAAGAAGGCATCTATATTTCCATTAGCAGTACCCAATTCATGAATAGCCATGTAAAACAAATAACTGCCACTTCATTGAGGAATCTAGCTATGCTAATTATATACCATGTAATATGCTGACCCTATGGAAGTAAAAATCCCTCAACCCCCAGGCAGGTGAAGAACTAAAAAGGTGAATTCTCTTTAATTAAGAATTTCCACTTTAGGAATAACAACCTCATTAGTAGCAGTCACTAAGCTCCCAGAGTAACCTGCCGAATACTGTCAAGTAATAGAGATTCATAATATTCGCTTGGCTACAGAAAAAGTACATACCATAGTGCCTACATGTGTATCCATTAACCAATAATGTTCTGTTAGGATGGATTACCATCAATTTCATGTTCTTACAGTAAAAGACCAGCAGATTTTGTTTCTTGGGCTTTCCAGCAACCCATCTTGTATTTTACTGAGGCAAATAACCACCAGCAAACAGATTTGGATGCTTTAGGCCCAGTTCTATGCCTTCAAGTTATTCATGCTCATCTTTACAATTAAGACTGTGCCAGCTCCTTCAAGTGAGGAAAATGCCAAGCTACTAAAACAAGCACATAACCTTATTCTCACTGTCTCCTGAGTGATATCTGGGGCGTTATGATTCTTAAGCTTCTCCCTCATTCTGTTTATCTTCTATCCACAATTTTCAGAATTCCGCTCCTGCAAATTTTTGGAAATGCTTCCACCAGAAAGACCTATAGAATATTATATCGCCAACACTGGCTTCTCTATTACATAATTGCATTTCCATGTAAATCACTTTAGCAGTATGATGCAAAAGGATTGTGTAGCTCACAAAATTGCACTAGTCTCAACCTCACAAACACACTTAACTAAATTCAGTATGCTTTTCTTTAGACAAATTAAGGCAAGTTCAAGCATGTCATTCTAAACTCTGTGAGCATGACCTCAGTCCAACTCAACTCTTTTTTAGCTAAATCAAGCTTCAGTATGGTACCATTCCTTCCAAATTTAAAGCATCTAATACCATTCCACGTCAATCCTAAAGCTAACAATTCCCCAGAAGCTTTTTTAGCCAGCCTGATATCATTAAATTCCACATAATTCCCACTGCATGTGGTGCAATTGAATAGAACCTAATTATCTTGACTTACCGTCGAATTTAACAGCGTGCCATAGAAGTTCTAATATGAAACCAACCACCAAACTCCAACACGTTAAAAGGAAAACAAGCTTTGTGTGAGGACCATGCTAACAAATATTCCACCGGGCTAACAGGATTAAAGCTTTTCCATTCAAGCCATGAGGGTGTTACCAAGCAGCGGAGCTGTCTAATATCAGGCTACCATGCAGAAATTTTTCTTTCCTTTCTCACATAGGAAAGACAACCAAAGACTCTTATGTGGGGAAGAACTACCAAAGTTTCAGGCATGAATTTAACTCACTCTTATCAGAAGAAGCAAAGAAGCAGACAAACTATAATAACAGAAAATTATGAGACAGCCCTTCGCAGATGCAGCACAAAGAAACCCACAAGAGGTGTAGCTGCAGGGACAGAAATCTGGGGGCAGCATCAAACACAACAAAGGTGAATGAATGTAGCCTTTATTTTATACCCTTCCACTTATTAAGCGGAAGGTGTTCATGAAGAAACCAAGGCAGAAATAGAGGAATGAAAGGTTAAGGGGCTTCGCTTCAACATTGAAGAAACAGTATTCATGGGACTCCAGTGCTAGAAGTGTTTCGGGTATAATTGGCAGCATATAACGCAGAAGGGCCAGAAACCCATTGATACCAAATTTTGAGCTTGAGGATACCCTCTTTGAGCAGGGGTGCATGATGATATGAGCAAGGATTTGGAAACTAAAAGTTTTAAGTTTACTAGGTAGTTTCTGCATAGGGAATATTTAGGACATCATTTCAACACACTATTTAAGTAGTAGTTATCTTATTTAGGAAGTTAAATATTTCCAGAAGTCTATTCTTACCAGGAGAATAAGTTAGCTGAAAAGTTTGTGCATTCAGCCTATTTAAAGGGCATCAAATAAGAGAGTGATCAAATTTTTCCATAAAATTTATTAATAAGTACTTGTTAGAAAAAAAAGGTTTCTAAGTAGCAATCATTCTTAAAAAGGATCTTCTTGTAAGACAGCCAGTGATAGATGCAACTTAAAAACATTCAAAAATTAAAGACCTTCAATATCTAGAAATCCATTTCAAACACACTACATATAGCATACTGGTAAAGTCCCAGAACAGAGGGATCAAAGACTCTGTTGTGGATCATAAATAGCTTTTATGTGATTGAGAACTCCTTAGCTTGACAATAAACTAATACTGGTTTTACACATCCCTTCTACTGAGAATGACTTGCATAAATAAAACCTTACCTCTTTGTAGTTTACCTCCAAACATCGTAAAACCAATGAGTTATCAGTACTTCGCGTCCACTTTGTGTTTATACATATGTTGCCAAATTCTCTAGGCCCATTATCTGCCTGGAAATAGTCTCCACATTTCACTGTCTGTGTTCAATTACATATTTAAATAAATGAGAAAAATGGGGGTACCAAGATCTAAAAGGACTAAACTGAAACCAGTAAATAACTGAAATGCATTAACCAAATATACAACTTGTCTTAGCATCATATTGATAAATTTATCATCCTATTGATGCTAAAACTCAACTGACAATTGCAGCAAAAGCATTCTCTAGGCCATTGGCCTTTAATCTAGGTATAAGGATATTGAAAAGCATTTTATTTAGTTTTATAAGTAGCAAATCATTCTTGATACTTGGAAGTTTGTAAATTCCAACTTCAGGTAATCACCAAAATGGTCTCACATTTTAACAAATAAGCTTTTCTTCACATTTAAAATGTACAATTTCAAACCCTCAAATTCGTAAAAGTGTGCTGTTTGGTCCTCTTTTCATTGGTGCTAACCTAGTTTGAAAACATAAAATTGAAAATTCATTGTTAATCATTCTTTTCCCCAGTTATAATCAGAGTAGGATACCAAAATTCTAACAGCATTATAATCTCAGGGGCTCATGTAAAATATACTTCCCGCCATCCCCAAAAGTCATTTTAAAAAAAGTTGCTTGTCCCAAGAAGTCTAGTTAGCTTTTTTCCTTTAGGCCAACGGGAATATTTTTATTCATCGATACCAACTGTTCTCAAAAGGTTATTGTGGAAATTAGGATATTTCTAAAATTTAACTGCATATATCTTTTACGTGACAGCATGTTCCACTAAAGACCACAATCTGGTAGGGAAATTATTTGGCTTTTGTCCTAGAAGAGAACTTACCTTTTTAAGGCTAGTTCAGTTCTGTTTCGAATCAAATGCCATGTTTTCAAACACTGTTTATGATAAACGTCAGACCAGAAAACTTAATTATGTCCTACTCGACACAAAATACAAGGCCATCTAAAATTCTGCCCAGCGTGTACTTCCCAAAGTGCATAAAATGCAGAACTGTAACTATTGCACCTAAGAGCAACTAAATTTCACCAAGTTAAAGTGTCAATTGAACCCACCTACATCCCTCAAAAGAATTTACAAGGAAAATTAAAATAATAAGCATGCATCCACAAAAAGTGTTCTCACCTGAACAATATAATGAAAGATAATGCAGAATTACCTTACATTCTATACATTTAAATACCTTGTAATTGTCCACCAATCGAGTAAGCATTATAATCACTGGACAACGGTTTTGAAGAACCATTTCCCAGAAGTCTTCAAACGTATGCGGTAGTGGTCCTTGTGTCGCAATAAACTTAGATACACTATCAGAAGTCTAGAATATGAAAAAAAAAAAAAAAAAAAAATTAATCCTTGCAAGGCTTCTAAAAGTATATTTCACTCAGATTTTCAGTAGAGACGTAGGTGAGTGCAAAAGGTAAGAGCCACAGATAATTAGCAGCATTTGGAAGAAATAGGGAACACCTGAATGAAGCTCGCATTAATATATCCTCTTGCAGATGGCCTGTAATCCATGCACGGGTCCAAAACAACCCTGTTACTGTCAACTGACAGTAATAAAATGCCAAAAAAAAAAAATCATTAGATTAATGGATTTTGCAAAACAATGAGAACCTAACAGTTCAATAACTAAATTGACATACAAGGAACGACATCAGTATATCGATTTTTGCTGTAATTGACACTGTCAAGAGCCACAGAGCATTTATTCCTCAGATCTGGAGCTCTCAATCTCTGGTCCTGCAGCATGAAGAAAGTTCATTCAAGTGTAAATATCAACCAACGGCGCAGCAGAACCTAGGAAACCAATCACGTCTCTTAGTGACCACTATAATAGTTTATTAGTCTTCATAAAACCCATACATCTATTACGTTATGCTACGACTATAAGCAGCTAAGTACAGGTAAAATTAACCGCACAACCCATCATCAAAAACTACAAACTCAAATAAATTAATATATTCACTTCTAGCAGAAGGATAACAGTAAGGGGGCTCGTCTCCGCTATAACAAGATGCCAACGGAAAAGCTTATTATGATACAGAAGCCCATGAGGCAAGCAGAAGGGAAATTATAACAAGTAACATGATCCAGGTGCCCAATCCATTGTAAATTAGAAGGTATCCGAAATTGAATAGTCATAACCCTATCCCCTGACCTAAAACCTACACTTCCACAATACCATTTTCAACATTTTATTTTCAATTGACAATGCTTACAAAAAAATAATAATAATAACAATACAATCAGCAAATAACCGGAAACATCATATAGTTCATGTAAAAGTACCTGCAAGGTTCGGAACTCCCAGCGTATACTTTGGGAAGAAGTCTCCAACTTGTCCTTCAAAACTCGGAGAGCTTCGGAACAGTAACCGAGTTGATCCGGAGCCAGAGCAGGCCTAGATAGCGTAAAATCCGGTGAGAAGTCATAAGGTTTAGAAGCCGGAGAGGGAGCAGAAGAAGCCGAAGCGGGAGCCGAAGCCGATACCCCAAAGGAGGTAGAGACGGGTTGTCCTTTGGCTACCATGGCCGGTTTCCGGCAACAAAACTGACGGGGAATCACGTTACCCGTGGCTGCTTCCGAAGGAAATGATATCAATGAAATGAAATGAACTAACTATGGATTATGGCAGGAGTTTTGATTGGACGCTTACGAGAGAATTTGGGAGTCAGTTTTGAGAATGCATTATACAGTTGTGCCTGCTGCTTGTCATAGCTAGCGGGGCAAATTATTGCAATTTTAATTTATATTTCTCCCTTTTCAAAACTGAGAAAATGCAAATATGTATTGCTCGGTTTCACAGTTGTCTATGGTATCCTAATAATATAATTCACAATGTTACAACTAGGATATCAATACCGTGCTACTCATCGCAGTTTTACTATATAAAATGGCAATTAATAAGTTGTTTTAAATTCTGACAAAACTCTCATCCCTCACGCGCTTTAATTTTGTTTGCGTTCCCGTCATCTGCTGTAATTATTGCTCCAGCCAAATTTACTCATTCTCCCAACCATTTTTTGCTTTGAAAATTGTCAAATTAATGATTCTCCTTCTTTTGTTCCATCATCTTCAACCATTATTTTCTCCTCCTCCTAGCTATTTTTTGCTTTGAAAATTGCCAAATTAATGATTCTTCTTCTTTTGTTTCATCCTTTTTCAGCCGTTATTTTCTCTTTGAAAATTGGGCAACCAATCATTCTCTTCCCAGGTTTGGTTTGAATTTTTTGAATTCCCCTTCTCCTCCTTCTCTTCTTCTTCTTCTTCTTCTTCTTCTTCTTCTTCTTCTTCTTCTTCTTCTTCTTCTCCACCACTCCACCGTCTTCTTTGCCTTGGATCTGGCCGCCGCTGATTTGGGTTCCCTCGCCATGGATCTGACCTCCGTCGATCTCCCTCTCGTGGAGCAGGAGGAGGATGTAAGTAGTAGTGATGGTGAGATATGTCTCAATTCTTTTTGCTATTTGGATGAATCCTCTGGGTTTCGGTTTGCCCTTTAGTCAAGTACCTTGACGGGCATATTTGATTCAAAGTTAGGATCTTTGGAGTTATGTTCCTGGGATTTTCTCACTTTTCAATTGTGTTTCCATTTGTTTGAATATATTTTTTCTTATGTTTTTTATTGAATAACTAATGGAATATGTGTACAGAGTCTAAAGAGGCAAGTTATTTTTAGTCTGTTGTTGATAGAATATCACAATTTCTGATGGAAAATGTTACTGAATTTATTTGAATACCATATTCTGATGGAAAATGTTGCTGAATTTATTTGAATATCATATGTTTTTTTTTTTTACAGGTTCCAAACAAATTTATGAACGGTGTTAGGAATGTTCGTATAAAGAGTACAGTGGAAAAACGAGTTAATAAATCCAAAGCCAAACATCTAGGGCATTTAAAGAAGTCTGATACGGCTGCCTTGCGATCTAGGAAGAGGGTTACCGATATTTTGAGACAGAAGTATGATAATTTAGATGGTATGTAAACCTTGTTGATGATAAAGTTTAGCAATATTGGTGAAAACTACTCATTGATGCAAGCTTATATATTTATGTAAACCTGTTATTGTGTTTTTGATTCAAACATGTTAAATGTCTATTACATTTGATGGAATATCGTTATCTGTATTATTGATTGAATATCGTTATCTGTATTATTGATGGAATGTTATATACTTTGATGTTATTTGTCATTCTAAATAATAAGTTACGCTCCTTCTAACTTAATCCTTTATTTTCCATCAAATTTCAAGAAAGCATAAAAAATAAGGAATCATATTTTCCATCAGAATCCATGATTTTACATCAAACATATCAGTAAATACATTTAATCATATTTTCCATCATAAATTCAGTATTTTCCATCGAATTTTACAGAAAGCATAAAGCAGTAGTAAATCACATTTTCAAAAGTAAATATTTGTTTAAATAACGTAAAATATTCTGTTCTATTAGAGAAGCTGTGGTTTTTTTTTTTTTTTTTACATTAGATACATATTTCCATCGTAATATATATATATATTTTCCATCATAACAAGAGACAAAAATTATATTAATTTGAAATCAGTAAAATTATATTAAGTAAGATGGTATATTTCATCAATAATGTTTGCATATTCCATCAATACAATTGTCCTACTTGGAATAAAAATCTGCCACTTTTTTCTTCACTTCATCCCTCACCCTATTACATGGCGATGTAAGCAAGTCATATACATATTTTTGTTGGTAAATGTGCCCTAACGAGGGCTATTTATGTAAATAGACTTTGAGGGTATTTATGTAAATAAGACATTTGTCGCTTGATTGATTGTTTATCAAATGAGTTAATTTCATGATAGTAATATTCTTGTGCATATTTAAATTCATGAAATCGATCCGCCAAAAGAAACACTCCATGGACTAATTAGATCATGAGTGATTCTTTTGAGTAGTACTGGTACGAGGATCCTTAGACCAGAAATCACTACATGGTCTTAGGTGAATTGTAGTGTGCTTTGACATACGCCTAACGGGGCCGTAACAGGTTGCCAAGTACGGGTATGATTGGGTACACTATGAGACACACTAAGGTATGTAGGTGAAGTGATGAGACTACAAATCTCTCTTAAGTGAGAGATGATATCTTGGCCACTTGATAGTGAATTGAAAAGTGCATGGCCATGCCCAAGAAATGATAAGGGTTATCATTTGCTTGATTAAGTTCAGTGTCACTAAGAGATCAAGTAAAACGTTTAGTTATATAAGGATGATTGGTTCCATGCCTTATGCTAAACTGGATATCAATGTAGAGGACAGTATGTAGTATACTCGGAAGGTTGTGTTGAATCACCATTCGACCCTCCGTTCTGAATTGTGTAGTCATTATGTCTTGCTAGAGACCACTAATGATTTATGGATAAATTAATGAGATTAATTTATTCATTGTCAATTTGCAGTAGGCCTACAGGATCGCACATAAGTGAATTCGATGATTTAGAATTAATTAAATTGCCTGTAATAAATATAAGAGTTATATTTAAATGGATAATATTTAATTAAATAGTTTAATTAAATATTATTGAAGAGTTTTATGGTATTAATTAAGAGTTAATTAATTAACTAGAAAGAATTGAATTAGGCTAACAAATCAAGGAGCCTAATGGTGAATTAAGGTTCTTGACCCATCAGCCTGATCCATGGGTCAATGGGTTGATCCATGGTGTTGGTTAAACCCAACTCAATAAATAATTATTAATTAATTAATTATTATTAATTGATTAATATTTATTTAAATTAACATATAAGTCTTAACTCTTTTATAAAAGAGCAGAGACGTATATGTGGAGAGGGTGTGTGATTCTTTTTACTGATTCTGTTTTTGAAACACGGGAAAAAGTTTTGAGAAAACTCTCTCTCTCTCTCTTTTCCAAAACATTCTTCCAGAGAAAAATCAATTTTCTTTTTTGCAGGCAAGATTTTTGGCTAGCACCTATTCTGAGAGGCTCCAGTGCAAGATCGTAGAGACAATTCGCGTGAATTGTTGGTGAACACAATCTTCTCAAGGGAGCCAGGTGACGAGCGCAACCGATTACGCTTTAAGGGTAAGACCCGATCCTTAATGTTTAGGAATTCCTCTGTTTAATTAGATTAAACACCTAAATAAATCCAACAATTTTTGCCTCAATGTCCTTAGTATATCTAGATTTTTCTTTAAATCAATCATATCCTTGTCGTAGTTGAATATCACTTGCCCCTTGTATGTTTCCATGTGCCTCATGTTAGAGTTGAATACATAAGCCATGTTTGTGTTGTACATTTTCCCAGTTAATATATCGATTTATGTTTTGGTTACATTTTGTTGTGCATTATTTGTCCATTTATATTATGTAGTTAGATGATAAGGTGTCTTGTGTGATACAGTAGATCTCATCATTGGTTGAAAGACATAATATATAAATGAGGTTCGTAACTAAGACAATTTTGGACAAACTGACTGTTTAGGTTATTATGTGATTCGGATAACTGGTTTGTCTAAACTGATTGAATCATATAGATATGCCCGGGGCATATTGAACTTAACCATTTAGAATGATTTGTCTTGTACTGATTTAATATACAAATCGTTCTTGGTATTCTATCTCTTAATCCCTAGACTCGAGCGGGCATGAGGATTAGACATAGTGTACTTTGATCTGCCAATGAGTGAGGTCAATTGTGGCCAATAGTATCGGTAGGTTAGGTGCGCATGTTTAGTTACTTGGTGCGCTGCTGCTTGTCGAAAGAAAACCATGTACCCGTGAGTCTGGGGTGATGGTGCTCCCGATATGAGCTCGTTATGTTTATTATACCAAACCCAGCTGGTGGACTTATGTCCGGTATAGTAAAAAGGTCGAGTGGTACTAGTCTCAGAATTAAAGAAGTTAATTAATTAATTTATCAGTAAATTAATAAATTAACGAGCACTATATCTTTGATTTGGGAAGATTAAGAATAAATTAATTAAGTTGTTCCGGAAGCAATTCTGGTGTAGGATGGTAGTGCCATAATTAATCCGTTAGTGGTACGATTAATTATGTATTGGGTTATTGACAAAGGTAGATTTAATTAATTAAGTAATTAATTAATCCTTGTGTCAATTGGTTGTGAATCATACCAGGAACTGGATTAAGGATAAGTGAATCCCTGTATTAGTTGGTTGTGAATCATACCAGAAACTGGATTGGGGATAAGTTAATCCCTCTATCAGTTAGATGTGTATCAGTCCAGGAACAGGATTGAAGAAAACAGAAACCCAGTAGGAAGACCAATCCTGAACCAACTTGGGGTCTCTCTTGTAACTCTATATATAGACAAGGGATTAGCTATTCAAGATACACAATTCATAAGTTTTCAAGACAAAAAAACTTAGAGAGAGAAAATCCTAGAGAGAGAAAAAATTTCATATCTCTAGAACCGAACTTCATAGCTCAAAGCTGCCGGATTTTTCCTTCTATTTTGGGTGGCCAATTTTTGTCTAATTCCGACAGCACGTGAGTTCTTTCCCAGGTCCCAAGTGGCAAGTGTACAACACGCACTAGGTACGGTGGTGCTAGAATTTTTCTGGCAAGTGGATTGTGGTGATTAGCTGATCAATTGTTCGTTGGATTGTTGCCTACACAACATACGAACAAAGTCTTGAGGCATATAAGAGAATCACATGAGTAAATGCTTCAATAGGTAATTCTTATGTTTCTGCTTTTAATTAAGAATTTATTTGTTGCGTGATAAATCAAATAAGTACATACCAAGATCCTGCGCAATGTTATTTCAAACAAAGTTGGAATAACGATTATGCTAGCGTCTAGGCCTAGCCAGAGATTGCAATTCTGGAATGCGTAGCACGAAATTGAGTTTCTGGCTAGGCCCGGGCAGATAATCTTTCACCTCATTACATATAGGCCATAATTTATACCGTCTGGGTTTTTCCATTTCAGTTTAGGGTAGGCCTTCTTCTATTTGTTCCAATCAAAATACAGTCATTTCACCCAGTTTGCAAAGTACTTCACCTGTAATAATATTCCATTAAATGCAATAATCAATATTCCATTAAAGATACAAATATATAATCAATTTTTCCATAAATATTCCAAGACTATTTCTAATAAACAATATTATATCGCTTATTTTCATAACGAACCAGGTGCATATTATCGTAATTAATACATACAATTTGTTTATGATAGCCCGTAATTGTTTATTGTGGTCTGCACTGGCTGTCCAACACGATCAATTGCTTTGATATGTTGTTGATGCATATTACCACTAAGTGTTTGGGAAGGTGAATTAGGAAGAATACCTATGTTAATATAAACATACATCATATGTATATAATCAGAACATATAAAACAATATAGAATCGCATTTGCTATCAGAATCCAATATTTTTCATCAAATTTTCAGAAAGCATAAAACAATATCCAATCATGTTTTCCATCAGAATTCAATATTTTTCATCAAATTTTCAGAAAGCATAAAACAATATGGAATCACATTATCCATCAAATGCAGTATTTTCCAACAGAAAAAATATAGAATCACAGTATTTTCCAAAAAGCTGACATCTTCATCCAAAAAGTCAAGATCTTTTCAAGGAGAATGCTTCCAACAAAAGAGGATGAAAAGAGCAAAATTCTCCAATGTAAAAATGATCATAGTATTTTATTGAAAAATAGAAAGCCTATTTAATTTCTGAAATCGAATTCCAACATTAGTGTTCCATCCACATTCATTTTTTCATCAACATTAAGTAATACATTTCTATTGAATATCGTAATATCATTTCCATCAATGTTAGAAAACATCAAATACACACGTTTTCCATCAATTTTCTAATAGATATCTATTTTCCATCATTTTTCTAACATTGATGGTAAATCAGTTTCAAGACATCAGATTAATGAGTTCTCATCATTTTTCTAACAGTATTCCATCAAAGTTAGAGAACATCAATGTTTAGTTTTCCATCAACATTCAAAATAACATTTCCATCACATTCTGAAACACATCAAAAAACACCAAAATCACAAATATTATCAGTTTTCCATCAACAATCAGTCTTCTATCAACGTTCAATAATAGATATCTATTTTTCATCATATAAACATGTTTTCCATCAATTTTCAATCCCACTTCAATGCTAGACTTGAAACAAAAGAGATGAGGAGTAGACAAAAAGCCAAAATAAAAAATTGGGGATGAGGAGCAGCCAAACGAGATGAGCCAAATCAGAAAATTCAAAGATTCAAACAAAACGCTGAGCAAAGATAAGAAATCCAAAAGAAAAAGAGCAGAAACTAAAAAAAAACACCTGGAGATAAGAAGCTTTGATGGTTTCCGGCGACAGCCAAAACAGATGAAAAGCAGCCAAAACAAAGCAACCAAATTAGAAAATTCAAAGATTCAAACAAAATGCTGAGCAAGGAGATGAAATCCAAAAGAAAAAGAGCAGAAACTACAAAAAAAAAAAAAAAAACCTGAAGATGAGAAGCTTTTGTGGTTTCTGGCGGCAGCCAAAAGAGATTAGAAACAGCCAAAATAGTAAGGGTGTCAGGCACGGGTACTCGCGCATGACCCGACCCGAACTGAACCACGAGGTTCGGTTTGGTTCGGTTCGCCCTCCTCACGGTTCGAGGTGGGTTTGGTTCAAGCGAGGGTACCCACGACAAGAGGTCGGTTCAAGCACAGGCTGGGACGGGTCAGCGGGTCGGCGGTTCGGTCAGGTAGTCCGGCGGGTTGGGGCAGGTTCAATCGGGTTTAAACCCATTTAACTGGGTCGACCCATTTTTTTAAATGTAAAACTAATATTATTTACACCATTTTAAAATAAAATGAATCATTATAATTCAAAGATATTTGGATCGACACAGTTTAAACCGATTTAACCCGGATTGACCTCTTTTTTTTTGTGAATTTGAATTAAAAATTTTCATTCATTTTTATGTAAAACTATTATTATTTTCACATTTACACAATTTTAATTCAAATCGACTCATTTTAACTAGTGTTCTCAAATTTGGACCAAATCGATTAATCGAACCAGTTTAACCGATAACCAATCGAAATACAATCAAAATCGCTTCTTCATAAATATCGAATACAACTCTAAAAAAATTAAAATAGGCCAATTTTGTTAAAAATATGTTGGCCTATGTGAAAATATATCTGGTTTGACGCATTTTTTAAAGTTTTCGAGCTAATCCCGGTAAAAAATTTTCATTCGTGCAATCCGATTAGAAAACTTTCAACCAATCCTAACAACACGTTTGTACTATTCTAATTTCATCTAGAAAGATTTCGGTTCGTGCAATCCGATATGAAATCTCTCAAAAATATATAGTACAAGATCTTGGATTACTTTTATTCGATTCAACACGCATACAAATACAATATCTTAAATATAAATTGTGGAAGTTAAGAATTGACCTTTGAAGCGTGAAACTGAGAATTCGCTTGTATTCTGTACGACTTGACCGGACATTGTGTGGGCAACGATCTACTGAACAAACTGAATCAACCCCGACAAAAACCTCACAAAACTCGTCAGAGAAAACTGTTGGAAAGCCGATCGTTGCCGAAACAGCCGCACACCGAATCGCCTTTTACCGGACTCCGCCACCGCGATTACTCCTATGCACCACCGAGAGGAGGAAAAACGCTGCTTTTTCTGGGTAAAACCACCGAGCTGTCTCTCTCTCTCTTATTTTTCTCTCTAGAATTTTCTATGTTCTGTCAATAATGACTGTTGTATGTCTTCTGGGGCTGATTCACGTGTCTTATATAGAGCTACAAGGGAGACCTCAAGTGGGCTTGGGTTTGGCCTTCCTGTTGGGTTTATGTTTCAATAACTCCAATCCAGTTCCTGGACTGATTAGCAACCAACTGACACAATAATTAATTAATTAATTAATTCCACTTAGTCAATTTACCCAACACATAATTAATCGTACCACTAACGGATTAATTATGGAACTACCTCCCAAATTGAATAATGCTTTCGGTTCCACTGATTAAATATTCTTTTATCTCCCCGTGTCAAAGATTTAATGCTCGTCGATATATTAATTTACTAATAAATTAATTAATCAACATCTTCTAATCCGATATTAGTACCACTCGACCTTTTTACTGTACCAGACAAAACTCCACAGGCCTGATTTGGTATAATAAACTTTTTGAGCTCATCTCAAGAGCACCATCACCCCGGACGAACCGGTACACTGATTCCTTTCACCAAGCAACTAAACACGCGCACCCAACTTACCGAGACTATAGGCCTTAAGCGACTGCATTCGTTGAAAGATTAAAGTACACCATGCTCAATCCTTGTGTCCATCCTCGTCTAGGGATTAAGAGACTGAATACTAGGTTCGAATTGACTACGAAATCAGTACAAGTCAAATCAATCCTAATCGGTCCTGCTCAACACGCACCGTACGCATTTGTATATTTCAATCAGTTTAGACAAACTAACTTCAGAAACACACAATGACTTAAACTGACATTCTATCCAAAACTGTCTCAGTCACGAGCTTTATTTATATATCATAACTTTAACCAATGATGAGATCTATAGTATCATACCAAACACCTCATCATCTAGTCATATGATATTAAGGGACTTCATGTATAATAAATAAACACTAACAATTTAACTAAAACATTCTCAACCGATATAATTGGGAAATAATGTTCACACAAGTAAAGCTTTCAGTATTCACGCCAACAATTTTGACTTGGGTCGACCCAGTTTGACCTTTTTTATAATTATTTTTTTAGATTAAAAATATTATTATTTTTACATATTTATACTATTTTTATCTAAATCAACTCATTTTAACCAACGTTATCGAATTTAGACTGAATTGATGATCGAACCGGTTTTAACAATTAATCGAATTGGTAACTAATCAAAATACGACTATTATCACTACATTATAAATAACGAACATAACTCTAAAAAAAAATCAAATAGGTCAATTTAGTTAAAAATAGATCGGGTAATGTTAAAATATATATGGGGCGACCCAGTTTGACTTGGATAGACCCAATTGGACTTGAAAATATATAAGATAGGTGTTTCAATAAAATTAAAAATACTGTCATCATGAAAAAATGACACTAAACTGATATAAAAATGACGTAAGGAAGTTAGTACATTAATCAGAAATACCCAAAGTCCATTAATTAGAAACATTTCCTACAGAATGTTTTCCAAAGATACAGCGCCTAAGCAAATACGATTTTTAGTGGAGACGGAGTCATTCAAGGGATTCGATAGTGGATTGTGCGGCCAAGCGATAAATAAGTAGCAGGCGGTAAATAAGCACATCAATCTTCGGACAACAATCTGCTGAGGATCTGACGAGTTTTTCGAAGTGGGTCTTTTATGGATTTCTTCCTTAGTGTCTTAGCTACCTTGTGGATAGTCGTACACGTGATTTTGAGGTAGAGACAAAGTCATTCTCGGGATTCTTTCATGATTGGTCCCGGGCAATAAACAGCAGGATTTTTTCAGCTTCGGTTTTCCTATTGCTAGGGACACGCTTCAAAGGTATAATATTTAAGACTCCCGATTTAAATTAAAGATTTAATTTTTAGCGTGTCGTTTTAATAAATCGAATTCGTATAAGCCTAGATCCGTTCAGGGAAAATGAATTTGAGCATGAGCCGAGTCAAAAGTCTCTGATTCTGAAATACATAAAGTGAGATTTTTGATTTAGCTCGAGCTTGTTCTATTTCCTTCAAATTGGTATCAGAGCGAATGTTTTGGCTTTATACTTGTTCGATTTATTATATGGCTTTATTATTTTCGCATTGTCGATATATTAACAGGTGGTTATTACTCCTGGCTATTATGGTATTTACATTCATTCACAAACCCCGGGACATGTCTGGGCACATTTTTATTTTTGAATATAAATGTCTGTAATAGTAATAACCACGAGCTGGAAGCCGTGTAGGATTAAAATATATCTTGTAGTAGGATTATTCTAATGATGTCGTCTTTAAATTCCTAGAAAGCCTTGTATATAGGAATTTATGTAAAATGACAAAGACGTTATTGTGGGTAACTCATATTCGTGGGTTTTGATTTATCAAATTTTTGGGTGATTCCTAATTACCTAGAAAATTGAGAAAACCCATACGAATTAGGAGGAACCAAATAACTAGTCGTTATAGGCAAAGTGAATTTATAGTTTTTGTTTTTGTCGTAATATTAGGTGATTCCTAATTACATAGTAAACCAAGAAAAATTGCATAAATTCTAAGGGTCCTTATAATGAGTGGGAGTGACGGGACAGGACGTGTCAACAAGGCGTTCAAAGGAAGCGACGATTGAAAAGGCCATAATAGTCAAAATATGTTTCATTATGCATTTATTTCCCATTTTATGTCCTTATCATTGCTTGTGTGTTTTTTCGTTTTATGTATGATCGAAAATAAACTGTTTTTTTTTTAATGCAATTCACTAAAGTAGATTATTCACATATTAAAACTCCAACGATTTTAATAGGTGCGAATAACCAAAGTTAAGATATTGCATGTTGGTTTTATAGGTGCAATTAACTAAGGTAGATTATTCGCATATTAAAATTCCAACGGTTTTATGGGTGCGAATATCCTAAAGTTAAGATATTGTATGTTAAAACGTAAAAATCCTCAAATTTAAAAAATCTAAGTGGGAGCGGGTTGGTTAATATCCCCATGGCCTCAATTACAAATTCATATGTGATGTGGTTAGACTTGCGCGTTGGCATTAGGACCTTCCTCCATTAGGATGAGTCTTCAATCACGAGATCACTAGATTGAATTTCTAAAGGGTTGACTATAGTGAGTTTAATTGAAGGAATGAGATACCCTCTCTGCTGAGGCACTCTACCTCCTAAGGAACAAACTTAGAAGTCACGTAATGGCATACACTGTTGGAGTTGAATACATAAGCTATGCATGTATTGTACATTTTTCCAGTTAATAGATCGATTTATATTTTGGTTATAATTTGTTGTGCATGATATGTCCATTTATATTATGTAAGTAGATGACGAGGTGTCTTGTGTGACACAGTAGATCTCATTATTGGTTGAAAGACATAATATATAAATGAGGTTCGTAACCGAGACAGTTTTGGATAAACTGTCGGTTTAGGTTATAATGTGATTCGGATACTTGGTTTTTCTAAACGAATTGAATCATATAGTTATGCCCGGAGCATATTGAACTTGACCATTAGGAATGATTTGTCTTGTACTGATTTAATAGACAAATCGTTCTTGGTATTCTATCTCTTAATCCCTAGACTCGAGCGGGCATGAGGATTAGACATATTGATTTGCCAAAGGGTGAGGTCTATTCTGGCCAATAGTCTCAGTAGGTTGGGTGCACGTGTTTAGTTGCTTGGTGTGCTGCTGCTTGTCGAAAGGAAACCATGTACCGGTGCGTCCGGGGTGATGGTGCTCCCGAGATGAGCTCGTTATGTTTATTATACTAAACCCAGCTGGTGGACTTATGTCCGGTATAGTAAAAAGGTCGAGTGGTACTAGTCTCGGAATTAAAGAAGTTAATTAATTTATCAGTAAATTAATATATATTAACGAGCACTATTTCTTTGATGTGGGAAGATTATGAATATAAATTAATTAAGTTGTTCTGGAAGCAATTCTGGTGTAGGGTGGTAATGCCAAAATTAATCCGTTAGTGGTACGATTAATTTTGTAATGGGTTAATTGAATAGGTAGAATTAATTAATTGATTAATTATTTCTAAGGGTTAATTGAGTAATTAACAAAGTGGAATTAATTAATTAATTAATTAAATCTTAAGTTTCAATTAGAATTAGGAAGTTCTAGAGATTAGAAAATCTAGTAGGATTTGGTTTATCCTATCAGATTGGTTACCTAATTGGATTTGGAAACTAATTAATTACCTAAACCCATTAGGAAGATCAATCCTAAACCAACTTGGGGTCTCTCTTGTAACTCTATATATAGACAAGGAATTATCTATTCAAGATACACAATTCATAAGTTTTCAAGATAAGAAAACTAGAGAGATAAAATCCTAGAGAGAGAAATAAAATTCTCTCCCAAAGTCGGATTTCACAAGCTCAATAGGCTGCCCTTTTTTCCTCCCTTTGGCCAGCCATGTCTAGGCGGCGCGTGGGTGGTTTTTGGCGGGCGTGAGCTCTCTCGGGATCTTAGGTGGTGCATGTTCTTCACGCGCTAGGGGCAGGGGCTGCTGAATTTTGCAGGCGACCCAGTTGTGGTGATTAGCTGATCAAGTTACTGGTTAGATTCCTGCCCACACAGCATACAAGCAAAGTCTTGAGGCATATAAGAGAATCGCCTAAGTGTACACTTCAAAGGTATTTTTCTAAGATTTCACTTTTAATTAAAAAATTTTGTTGCTTGGTAAATCGAATAAGTGCAAACCCAGATCCTGCATAATGTTATTTCAAAAGGGTTGGAATAGGAATTGTGCTAGCATCTAGGCCTGGCTAGAGATTCTGATTCCAGAATGCGTAGCACGAAAGCGAGTTTTTGGCTAGGCCCAGGCAAATAATCTTTCATACACTTAGTGTACCATTTGTAGTATTCCTCCCGCGAGGTCACAGTACTTATGTGTGCGACTAAAATCACCAACTATTAATTTCATTGATCAAAAGATCGTTGGTCAGATAGTGAAATTAATGAACTTAGGTTCTTCTCGAATGAATGTGGCTTAGCGTAGACGTTCACCCGCTTGACCTGCGTTAATCCCGGTGTGAGAGATGTTGGTGGGAGATTATATTGTTTTGAGGATATCAATATTTTTGAAAAAGAATATTGAAAATTGATTGTTTATTTTTGAGCTTTCGATATGGCGTTTGATACAATATTTGTCACACTAAATGAGAACAAATTAACTAGTCCAAATTATATATGCTGGAAATGTGATTTGAACATTGTCCTCACGGCAAAACAATGCAAGTTTGTGCTCACTAAGGTATGCCCAGAAATGCCAAATGACTAATATGGCTAAGGGCACACTTGTGAGAGACTGCGTACTTGGGAAGATTAGTAACATCAATGAGATTGAGGTTTTAGGAGGTGATACTCAAGGATTTGCCTCATAACTTTGAAGATTGCTAATCAGATGCTTAAGCCAGACATTGCCAAGAAGAAGAAGCCGAAAGACAAGTGCTTCAAATATGGCAAGGCAGGACATTGGAAGACAAATTGTCCAAAGCTCAAAAGTACGACCATTTTGCCTTAGTTACTGAGACATGTTAGTGGTGATTCTCACAGATACTTGGTATGTGGATTTAGGAACCACTGATCATGTTTGTAATTCTTTGTAGGGTTTGCCAAGTAACCCAGATGCTTAGAGAGGGCAAGATGGAAGTTAACTTGGGTGACACTATCAAAGTGTTAGTAAAAGTAGTGGGAGTGGCTGGATTTATATTTTAAATAATGCTGTAATAGTTTTTTGAAGTATTGTCTTTATGATCTGAGATTTAGTAAGTATTTACTTGATGTTTCTAAACTCTTATTGGATAGTTATAAGTTCGTTTTATCTAATAATTCTGTTATTGGAAAGATTTATATGTTCATTGGTGGACAATCTCTTCTTGATAAAAACTAATTCCCCAGTAGTGCAATAACACTGAGATAAATAACACATCATTGAATCATAATAAGAGGGAAGAGTCGTATAAAATGAACTAAACTCATTTTTGGCACCTAAGACTAGGTCATATAAACATTGGTAGAATTCAAAGGTTAGTCAATGGTGGGCATTTGGGCTCATTAGATATTGACAAGTACCCAACTTACGAATTATGCTTGGAGGGTATAATGACCAAGTAGTTTTTTGGGTCAAAGAGATTTTAGAGTTGGTTCTTTCTGACTTATGTGGACCTATGATAATTCAGGCCAGATGTGGTTTCGAGTATTTTGTGATCTTCATAGATTACTACTCGAGGTACGGGTACATTTACTTGATGTGCCATAAGTCCAAATGTTTTGGCAAGTTCAAAGAGTTTCGGACAGATGTGGAGAACCGTCATTGTAAAAGTATCAAGTCATTACAATCCGATCGTGGTGGCGAATAACTATCTGGTGAATTTAGGAGCTATTTATCAGAGATAGGGATTCAATCCCAGTTGTTTGCACCTGGCACATTCCAGTATAATGGCGTAGCATAACGGTAAAACAAAACTCTTACGGAAATGGTTAGATTTGTGATAAGTTGCAGTGAGTTGCTCCATTCATTTTGGGGATATGCCTTGGAAACAGCGGCTTACAAATCTAAATCTTGTACCATCTAAGTTCGTGCCTTCAAACCCTGTAGAGTTATGGTCATGGCAAAAGCCCAGTATTAGACAACTCAGAATATGGAGTTGTCCAGCACATGTGTTTAAGGCATATGCGGGCAAGTTAGATGCAAGATCGAAAGTAATGCTGTTTATAGGATATCCCATAGGATCGAAGTTTGGTTTATTCTATAGTGTTAAAAATCAGAAGGTGGACGTTAGTACTAACACTAGATTTTAGAAGAGGGCTATATTCTAAACCACAAACCAAGTAACAAGATTGTGCTAGAAAAGCTTAAGGGATAGTCTAGAATTCCTGATGCGCCAGTACAAGTATATATATCACAGAATACTGCACGAGTTATCACAGATGATGTGATTATACAGGAGGTGCCTCGACATAGTGAGAAGGTTATCAGACAACCCGAGAGGTACGTGGGTTTGGAAAATCTTCAAATTTGGTCCTTTGCGCTCATGAACCAGACCCAGTTAACTACAGTAAGGCACTTTAAGATAAAGTTGCAAATTCTTGACAAAGGGCAATGACTATATTGCAAAGTGTCTGGATGAGCATTGTGTGTATTGCAGGAGTGATGAAAAGTCAGTGGTGTTTCTTGTACTTTATGTAGATGATATTTTTTTTATTGGCAACAGTAAGAAGGTATTGTCAGACATAAAAGCATAGTTGTTCGAACAAGTTTGTTATGAAGGATTTGGGAAATGCTGGACATATCCTTGGGATCAAGATTCTTCAAGATCATAGGAGCTGCTCACATATATTTTCTCAGGTTTCCTATAAAGACAGAACTCCAAGAAAGGTTTTAACATACAAAACTCCAAGAAAGGTTTTCTATTTTTTGGATACGGAGTGCATCTATCTAAGGAGCAGTCTACTAAGTAGATAGAAGCTATGAAGACAGTTCCTAATGTATCTGCAGTAGGAAGTCTCATATATGCTATGTTTTGTACGAGTCTGATATTTGCTTTGTCGTTGGCATAGTTAGCAGATATCAGAGTAACCTAGGAAAAGCTCAAGTATTTGCGCAGAATGAATTACCAAGTTTTGGTCTATCAGGCGCAAGAGCTAGTTTCAAGGGGTTACACAGATTAAGATTTCAAAGTAATATGGATAAAAGGAATGTCTACCTCTGGGTTATGTGTTCACTCTGGAAGTGGAACCGTAGTATGGCGGAGTGTCAAGCAGAAATGCATGGCAGACTCTACCATTGAGGCTGAATACGTTGTCGCGTCAGAGGCAGCGAAGGAAGCAGTGTGGTTCAGGAACTTCATAGTGGATTTAGATGTGATGCCTGAGTTGCCCAGGTTGATCACAATTTACTGCGATAACAATAATGCAGTGGGAAACTTGAAGGAACCATAAATCCACAAGGTGAGTAAACACATAGAGCGTGAGTACCACCCAATACGATAAATCATAAAGAGGGAAGACATAGGTGAAGATAGTATCAGTAGACAACCTTGCAGATCTATTCACGAAAAACATTGACTACAAAAGTCTTTGAGAACCACGTGAAGGTCATGAGAGTTAGATACTTGACTGAACCTTGATAGTTCTCTAATTTTTGGTGTGACATAGGAATAAGGGTATTAAGCCAGTTTTTTATACTTTAGAGCATAGCTTTGAGTATTAGTGGGAGATTGTTAGTTTCAAATTTGTTCCATTATAGCATAGAACTAGATAATGAGGTGTGGAAAGACACAGTAGATCTCGTTATTGGTTAAAGTATTAATATATAAACAGATGGTCGTAATTGAGATAGTTTGAACATACTATTGGTATAGGTTATTGTGTGATTTTGAAATTATTTTGTCTAGACTAATTAAATCATACGGATGTGCCCAGGACATATTAAACTCGACCAGTTTGGGATTGAATTAACGTGTACTGATCGGTGTAGTTAAATCGAACCTAGTATTCTAATATCTTAATCCCTAGATTAGAGCGGGCATGAGAATTAGATATCGTATGCTTAGATTTGCCAAAGGGTGCAGTCAATTGAGGCCTAAATCTTGGTAAGTTGGGTATGCGGTGTTTGATTTCTTTGTGTGCCATTGCTAGTCGAAGGAATCCATGTACCGGTTCACCGGGTTGATGGTGCTCCCGAGATGAGCTCGTAAGGTTTATTATACTAAACCCGGCCGGCGGACTGTATGTCTGGTATAATAACAAATTCGAGTGGTACTAATCTTGGATACCAATAAGTCGATAAATTAATTCGTCAATAAATTTATGAATCGACTAACACTAGATCTTTGATGTGGGAAGATAGAAGAATAATAAAGTCAGCTTGAAATAAATTCATTTTTGAACGGTAGTTCCATAATTGGTTCGTTAGTGGTATGACTAATTATGCGTTGGACTAATCAACAAAGTGAATTAAATAATCTAAAGGTTTAATTAATATTTAATTAACAAAGTGGGTTATATGAAATAATCCTAAAGGTTCGATTAATATTTAATTAACGAAATGGGTTAAGAAATTAATTCTAAAGGTTCGATTGAAGTTGATTAGTCTAGGAAAGACTAAGAGAGTCAACAAAAGTCCAACACTAAGGCCCAACACAAAAGCCCACTAGGTCTCCCTTGAAACTCCTATAAATAGTCCTTGTTAGACATTTGAAAGACATTAAGAAACCTTGGTGGCTAAGTTGCCTTGAGTGAGAAGGAGTAGCCTAGAGAGAGAACTTCTTCTTCTTCCTTGTGTTCTTTCTCGAAGTCAGCTTAGGATCCTTCGATCTTCGAAAAGCTCATCCATTTAGATCGTTGGTTTCCTATTCACCGCAGTCCCTCGATTTGCGCATTGCCCTGTCCCTCGATTTGCGCAGCCAAACTTTTTGATTCTCCTAGTCACTTGATTTGACCTCCGTTGTGTAGATCTCGGTCTTGATCGGTGATCCATGGTGGTGGTTTTCTAGATTGTGGTGGGAGAATACTTTTGGTGGTGGTTCTTGGATTTTTCGCACCAGGCAGTAAATAGGCGGCTGATCTTTGGGCAATGATTTGCTGAGGATCTGACGAGTTTTTCGAAGTTTTTTCTTTTGGATTTCTTCCTTAGTGTCTTAGCTACCCCGTGGAAAGTCGCCACATGATTTTGGGGTGGAGACGGAGTCATTCGAGGGATTCGATAGTGGATTGTGCAGCCAGGCAGAACATAAGCAGCAGGCGGAACATAAGCGCAGCAATCTTCAGACAACGATCTGTTGAGGATCTGACGAGTTTTTCGAAGTGGGCCTTTTATGGATTTATTCCTTAGTATCTTAGCTACCTTGTGGATAGTCGCCCACGCGATTTAGATGTAGAGATAGAGTCATTCTCGTGATTGGTCCCGGGCGGTAAATAGCAGGATTTTTAGCTTTGGTTTTCTTATTGCTAGGGACACGCTTCAAAGGTATAACCTTTAAGATTCCGCTATAAATTAAAGATTTAATTTTTAGCGTGTCATTTTAATAAATCGAATTTGTATAAGCCTAGATCTGTTCAGGAGAAATGAATTTGAGCCTGAGCCGAGTCGAAAGTCTCCGATTGTGAAATGCATAGCCCGAAAGTTAGATTTTTGATTTAGCCCGAGCTTGTTCTATTTTCTTCAAATTGGTATCAGAGCGAGTGTTTTGGCTTTATACTTGTTCGATTTATTACACAGTTTTATTATTTTTGCATTGTCGATCTATTAACAGGTGGTTATTATTCCCGGCTATTATGTTATTTACATTCATTCATAAACTCCAGGACATGTCCGGGCTCATTTTTATTTTTGAATAAAAATGACAGTAATAGCAATAACCACGAGCTGTAAGCTGTGTAGGATTAGAATATATCTTGTAGTAGGATTATTCTAATGATGTCGTCTTTAAATTTCTAGAAAGCCTTGTATATAGGAATTTATGTAAAATGACGAAGACGTTATTGTGGGTAACTCATATTTGTGGGTTTTGATTTATCGAAAATTTGGGTGATTCCTAATTACGTAGAAAATCGAGAAAACCCATACGAATTAGGAGGAACCAAATAACGAGTCATTATTGGCAAAGTGAATTTATGGTTTTTGGTTTTCTCATAATTTTGGGTGATTCCTAATTATGTAATAAAACGAGAAAAACTGGATAATTTCTAAGGGTCCTTATAATGAGTGGGAGCGACGCGACGGGACGTGTCAACAAGGCGTTCAAAGGAAGCGATGATTGAGAAGGCCATAATAGTCGGGAAATGTTTCATTATGCATTTATTTCCCATTTTATGTCCTTATCGTTGCTAGTGTGTTTTTTCGTTTTATGTTTTATCCATGATCGAAAACAAACCTTTTTTTTGCATGCAATTAACTAAGGTAGATTATTCGCATTTTAAAACTCTAATGGTTTTAATAGGTGTGAATAATCAAAGTTAAGATATTGCATGTTGGTTTTATAGGTGCAATTAACTAACGTAGATTATTTGCATATTAAAACTCCAATGGTTTTATGGGTGCGAATATCCTGAAGTTAAGATATTGTATGTTAAAATGTAAAAATCCTCAAATTTAAAAAATCTAAGTGGGAGGGGGTTGGTTAATATCCCCTGGCCTCAATTATGAATTCATATGTGATATGGTTAGACTTGTGCGAGGGACTTCCTCCATTCGGATGAGTCTTCAATCACGAGATCACTAGATTGAATTTCTAAAGGGATGACTATAGTGATTTAATTGGAGGATTGCATTACCCTCTCTGCTGAGGCACTCTACCTCCTAAGTAACAAACTTAGAAGTCACATAATGACATACCCTTAGTGTACCGTTTGTAGTATTCCTCAGCGAGGTCATGCTACTTATGTGCGCGGCTAAAATCACCAACTATTAATTTCATTGATCAAAAGATCATTGGACAGATAGTGAAATTAATGAACTTAGGTTCTTCTCGAAGAATGTGGCTTAGCGTAGACGTTCACCCGCGTGACCTGCATTAATCCTGGTGTGAGAGATGTTGGTGAGAGATTATATTGTTTTGAGGATATCAATATTTTCAAAAAAGAATACTAAAACTTGACTGTTTATTTTTCTGCTTTCGATATAGCGTTTAATACAATATTTGTCACACTAAAGGAGAACAAATTAACTAGTCCAAATTATATAAGCTGGAAACGCAATTTGAACATTGTCCTCACAGCAAAGCAATGCAAGTTCGTGCTCACTGAGGTATGCCCAAAAATGCCAAATGACTAATATGGCTAAGGGCACACTTGTGAGAGACCACGTACTTGGGAAGATTAGTAACTTCAATGAGATTGAGGTTTTAGGAGGTGATACTCCAGGATTTGCCTCATAACTTTGAAGATTGTTAATCAGATGCTTAAGCCTGACATTGCCAAGAAGAAGAAGTCGAAAGACAAGTGCTTCAAATATGGGAAGGCAGGACATTGGAAGCCAGATTGTCCAAAGCTCAAAAGTACGATCATTTTGCCTTAGTTACTAAGATATGTTAGTGGTGATTCTCACAGATACTTGGTGTGTGGATTTAGGAACCACTGATCATGTTTGTAATTCTCAGGGTTTACCAAGTAACCCAGATGCTTAGAGAGGGCAAGGTGGAAGTTTACTTGGGTGACACTGTCAGAGTGTCAGTAAAAGTAGTGGGAGTGGCTAGATTTATTTTCTAAATAATGCTGTAATAGTTTTTTGAAGGATTGTCTTTATGATCAGAGTTTTAGAAAGAATTTACTTGATGTTTCTAAACTCCTATTGGATAGTTATAAGTTTGTTTTATCTAATAATTCTATTATTGGAAAGAACGAGAAACTTATATGTTCCAGTTCATTGGTGGACAATCTCTTTTTGATAAAAACTAACTCCCCAGTAGTGCAATAACATTGAGATAAATAACACATCATTGAATCATAATAAGAGGGAAGAACCATGTAAAATGAACCAAAATTGTTTTTTGGGACCTAAGACTAGGTCATATAAACCTTGGTAGAATTCAAAGGTTAGTCAATGGTGGGCCCTTGGGCTCAATAGATATTGACAAGTACCCAACTTACGAATTCTGCTTGGAGGGTATAATGACCAAGTAGTTTTTAGGGTCAAAGAGATTTTAGAGTTGGTTCATTCTGACTTATGTGGACCTATGATAATTATGGCCAGATGTGGTTTCGAGTATTTTGTGATCTTCACATATTACTACTCGAGGTACGGGTACATTTACTTAATATGCCACAAGTCTGAATGTTTTGGCAAGTTCAAAGAGTTTCGGATAGATATGGAGAACCGTCATTGTAAATATTAATCGAACCCTTAGGATTATTTTGTATAACCCACTTTGTCAAATAAATATTAATTAAACATTTAGAATTATTTAATTCACTTTATCGATTAGTCCAACCTCCCCATATCAAAGATCTAGTGCTCGTCGATTCATAAATTTACGGCCAAATTAATTCATCAACTACTTGGTATCCAAGATCAGTACCACGCGATTTTCTTATTATACCGGACATAAGTTCACCGGCCAGGTTTAGTATAATAAACCTTACGAGCTCATCTCAGGCGCACCATCAACTCGGCGAATTGGTACATGGATTCATTCGACAAGCAACGACACACAAAGAAGTCAAACACAGCATACCCAACTCACAGAGATCTAGGCCCCAATTGACCGCACCCTTTGGAAAATCAAAGCATATGATATCTAACTCTTGTTCCCGCTCTAGTCTAGGGATTAAGAGATTAGAATATTGGGTTCGAATTAACTACGCCGATCTGTTAGTTTTGAATACAGAAAAGCTATGGCTTGTATCAAAAGCTAATATCCACAGATGACATATCATTTTGTTTCAGTATTAAATTGTTTCATTATATCATAGAACTAGATAACAGGGTGTGGACACAGTAGATACCATTATTAGTTAAAGTATTGATATATAAAAAGTATGCTCGTAACTGAGATAGTCTGAACATTCTATCGGTATAGGTTATCGTGTGGTTTAGAAATTAGTTTATCTAGACTAATTAAATCACACGGATATGCCTGGGGCATATTTAGCATGACCAGTTTGGATAGAATTGACTTGTACTAATCGGCGTAGTCAATTCGATCTTAGTATTCAGTCTCTCAATCCCGAGATTGGGATGGGCCTGAGATTTGGATATCGTATGATTTGATTTACCAAAGAGTGCGGTCAATTGAAGCCTATACCTCGGTAGGTTGGGTATGCAGTGTTTAGCTTCTTACGTGCCGTTGCTATTCAGAGGAATCCATGTATCGGTTTGCCGGGTTGATGGTGCTCCCGAGATGAGCTTGTAAGGTTTATTATACTAATTCTGGCCAGTGGACTTTATGTCCAGTATAATAAGAAGGTCGAGTGGTACAAATCTCGGATACCAAGAAGTTGGTGAATTAATTTGTCATTAAATTGATAAACCGACGAGCACTAGATCTTTGATATAGGGAGATAGAAGAAAATATAGTGGCGCGATCTAAAGTCATTTTTGAGCGGTAGTTCTATAGTTAGTCCGATAGTGGTACGACTAATTATGTATTTGACTAATCGACAAAGTGAGTTAATTAATCCTACAGGTTTAATTAATATTTAATTGACTAAGTGGATTAAGAAATTAATTCTATAAGAATTAATTAATCCTAAGGGTTTGATTAAATTAAATTAACGAAGTGGGTTAAGAAATTAATTCGAATGGGTCGATTGGTGTTGATTAGTCTAGGAAAGACTAAGCGGTCAACGAAAGTCAAATTAAAAGGCTTAACTCAAAAGCCCACTAGGTCTCCTTAAGAGCTCCCTCTAAATAGAAAGCTTAAGGCCAAAGAAAACTAAAAAAAATCTTGCAAGACATTTGTCTTGCTTTAGAGTGAGAAAGTTCTAGAGAGAGACTCTCTTCCTTTTGAGTTTTCTTTCAAAAATGAACTTGGATTCTCACTTCTCGATTTAAATTAAGCTTGAAAGATCAAACTTTTAGATTCTTAGAGGATTTCTGAAAGCTGTCCGCCGCTGGATTTATTTCGTTTGCCACAAAGTGGGTTTATTATTTTTTGGGCAGCAGTCACTTCGTGGGTTTAATATTTGAGTACTCAGTTGGTTTAATTTTTGAGTACTCAGTTCGTGGGTTTAATTTTTGAGTACTCACTTCGTGTTAATCCTGCATTTTTTGTCATCAATCCGGGGTGCTTGATCCAGGTTTTCTTGTGTTGATCTCTTGATTGGTGATCCACTTGGAGACTTGTCCAGATCGTGACCGGAAATTGTGATGGAGGCAGCTTGACCGGACTTTCCTAGCGGCGGTGGGCAGCTGAATTGTGGGCTGAAGAAGTTTCGATCTTTTAGGCAGATTTAATCTTTTCGAGGGATTTTCTTTGTGGGTTTCTTGGGCTTTGGTAGCACACCTCGATAGATTATTGCTCACGTAATATTTGAGGTTTCTTGGAGTTATCTTTTGGATTTCGGTGGTAATCGATTGCCCGAAGGTTTGGTATTCTTATTTGCGTTGGACTTCGCTACAAAGGTATATCCTTTAATGTTTCTGTTTTTAATTAAAGGTCTAATCTTTGTGTGTTGTTTGTCGATTTAATAAATTAAATAAGTATAAGCCTAGATCCGTTAAGGGGAAAATGAATTTGAGTCTGAGCTTCGTCGAAAGTTTCCAATTCTGGAATGCATTGCACGAAAGTGAGATTTTCAATTTAGCCCGGGCTTGTTCTGTTTTCCTTCAAATTGGTATCAGAGTGAGTGTTTTGGCTTTGTACTTGTTTAATTTATTACACGACTTTATTTTGGCATTATTATTTCTTTCAAAATGTTTAAACAGGTGGTTATTAGTTTCCTGGCTATTATGGTAGAATTTATTTTTCATTCATAAACCCCGGGACATGTTCGGGCTCGTATTGGTTTTGAATGGAAATATCTGTAATAGTAATAATTACGAGCTGGAAGCCGTGTAGGATTAGATAAATCTTGTAGTAGGATTTAACCTAATTTTGTCGTCTTTAAATTCCTAGAAAAATGCCTTGTATATAGGAATTTATGTATTATGACGGAGACGTTATTTTGAGTAACTTATATTCGCGGGTTTTGATTTCTCGTAATTTTGGGTGATTTCTAATTATGTAGTAAATCGAGAAAACCCGGGCGAATTGAGAGGAATCCAAATAACAAGTGGGAGCGACATGACGGGACGTGTCACCGAGGCGTCAAGGAATCAACGATAGAGAAGGCCATAATAGTTGGGAAATTTTATTTCTTTAATTTCTTGTATTTATGTCTTTTCGTTGATTGTGTGTTTTTTTTGATTTATTTGCATGAACGAAAACCAAACCAAACTATTTTAAAAAGTAAAGTGCAATTAACTAAGGTAGATTATTCGCATATTAAAACTCCAACGGTTTTATGGGTGCGAATATCCATAGTTAAGATATTGCATGTTAAAACGTAAAAATTCTCAAACTTAAAAATCTAAGTGGGAGCGGGTTGGTAAATATCCCCATGGCCTCCATTACGGATTCATATGTGATGTGGGTTAGACCGACACGCAGGCCAAGAGCCTTCTTCCCTACGGATAAGTCTTCAACCCCAAGATATCACTAGATTGAATTTCTAAAGGGATTACTATAGCGAGTTTAATTGGAGAAAGTTGCGACACCCTCGCTAACTGAGGCGCATTAGTTGAAAGATTATCTGCCTGGGTCTAGCCAGAAACTCACTTTCATGCTATGCATTCCAGAATCAGAATCTCTGATCAGGCCTAGACGCTAGCACAATCGCTATTCCAACCCTTTTGAAATAACATTGCGCAGGATCTGGGTTTACACTTATTCGATTTACCACGCAACAAAAATTCTTAATAAAAGCGGAAACATAAGAATTACCTATTGAAGCGTATACTTAGGTGATTCTCCTGTATACCTCAAGACTTTGCTTGTATACTATGTGGCCAGCAATCTAACGAGCAATTTGACCAGCTAATCACCACAATCCACCTGCCAGAAAAATTCAGCACCGCTGCACCTGGCACGTATAATTAACGCATCGCCAGGAGAGAGAGAAAGCTACACGTTGCTGCCAAAAACTTGAGAAAAATTTTGGCTGCTATAGCTTTGGGAAATCTAAAATTCTAAGGGAGGATTTTCTCTCTCTAAGATTTTCTCTCTCTAAGTTTTATTGTCTTGAAAACTTATGAATTGTATATTGTGGAATAGCTAATCCCTTGTCTATCTATAGAGTTACAAGAGAGACCCTAAGTTGGTTTCAGATTGGCCTTCCTACTGGGTTTCTGTTTCCTTCAATCCTGTTCCTGGACTGATACACATCCAACTGATACAGGAATTCACTTATCCCAAACCAGTTCCTGATATGATTCACAACCAACTGATACAGGGATTCACTTATCCCCAATCCAGTTCTTGGTATGATTCACAACCAACTGACACAAGGATTAATTAATTACTTAATTAATTAAATTTACCTTTGTCAATAACCCAATACATAATTAATAGTACCACTAACGCATTAATTATGGCACTACCATCATATACCAGAATTGCTTTCAGAACAACTTAATTAATTTATATTCATAATCTCCCCACATCAAAGATATAGTGCTCGTTAATATATTAATTTACTGATAAATTAATTAATTAACCTCTTTAATTCCGAGACTAGTACCACTCGACCTTTTTACTATACTGGACATAAGTTCACCGGCCGAGTTTAGTATAATAAACATTACGAGCTCATCTCGGGAGCACCATCACCCCTGATGCACAGGTACATGGTTTCCTTTCGACAAGCAGCAGCACACCAAGCAACTAAACACGCGCACCAACCTACCGAGACTATTGGCCACAATTGACCTCACCCATTGGGAGATCAAAGTACACTATGTCTAATCCTCATTCCCGCTCGAGTCTAGGGATTAAGAGATAGAATACCAAGAACGATTTGTCTATTAAGTCAGTACAAAACAAATCATTCATAATGGGTCAAGTTCAATACGCCCCGGGCATATCTATATTATTCAATCAGTTTAAACAAACCAATTATCCGAATCACATAATAATTTAAACCGACAGTTTGCCCAAAACAGTCTCGGTTACGAACTTCATTTATATATTATGTCTTTTAACCAATGATGAGATCTATTGTGTCACACAAGACACTCCATCATCTAACTACATAATATAAATGGACAAATAATGCACAACAAGATATAACTAAACATAAATTGATATATTAACTGGGAAAATGTACAATACAAGCATAGCTTATGTATTCAACTCCAACATTAGTATCCTAAGTAACAAGCTTAGAAGTCACGTAATGACAAACACTTAGTGTACCATCTGTAGTATTCCTCCTAAGAGGTTACGCTACTTATTGTGTACGGCTAAAATTATTGACCATTAATCACAAGATCATTGGTCAGATAATGGAATTAATGAACTTCGATTATTCTCAAACGAATGTGAGTTGGCATAGACGTTCACCCAACGTGACTTGCGTTAATCCCGGTGTGAGAGATGTTGGTAGGAGAATGTATTATTTTGAGGATATCAATATTTTTGAAAATGTATACTAAAACTTGACTGTTTATTTTTCAGTTGTTGATATGTTGTTCAATCCACTAGCTATCATACTGAATCAGAACAAACTTACGGGTCCTAATTACATTGATTGGAAACATAACCTGGACATTGTCCTTACTGCTGAGGGATACAAATACGTGCTAACTGAGGAGTGTCCCCTAAGCCAAGCGATGATGCCACACCTGAGTAGCGAGAGCCATATACGAGGTGACAGAAGGCTGATAGTATGACCGGTGCTACATCTTGACTTCTATGTCGAGTGTACTATAGCACCAGGATCAGTTGTTTACCTCAGCCTACGATATGATGCTCAACCTCAGGAAGATGTTTGGACATCAGGGCAGGACAACTAAACAGTTAGCTATGAGGAAACTCATGAATGCTAGGATGGTTGAATGCACCTTAGTGAGGGATCAAGTATTGGACATGATGAGCTGCATCAATGAGATTGAGGTATTGAGAGGTGACATTGATGGGGAAACCCAGGTCGATATCATCCTCCAGAGCTTGCCCCCAAGTTTTGAGTAGTTTTGGTTAAACTATAATATAGGCAAGCTCTCATATTCATTTCTCGAGCTCATGACTGCATTGGTGTCTGCTGAGGGCCTATTCACAGAGTATAAGCAAGCCTTGGCTACTATTGGTCTCTCAGGTTCCTCTGCTGGGCCCAAAGCCAGGAAGCACAAGAGGAAGAGATACCAGAAATCAGGAGCTACTGATCATGGACCCAAGGCGGGCATTGCCAAGAAGCATAAGCTGAAAGGTAAGTGCTTCAGATGTGGCAAGGCGGGACATTGGAAGAAGGATTGCCAGAAGCCTCGAGGTACGTGTAAATTTTCCCTAGTTATTGAGACGTGTTTAGCGGCGATTCCCACGGATACTTGGTGTGTGGATTTAGGAGCCACTGATCATGTTTGTAATTCTTTGTAGGGGTTCCAAGTGACCCAGCTGCTTAGAGAGGGAGATTTACATGTCTACCTTGGGGATACTACTAGAGTCTCTGTTGTTGCAGTGGGAGTTTTATGTCTTTATTTTTCAGACTCTATTTTACATTTGAGAGATTATCTATATGTATCCAGTTTTCAGAAAAATTTACTTTCAGTTTCTTAACTTTTATTGGATGGTTATAAAGTGTGTTTTTTCTGATAATTCTGTTTTTATTAGAAAGAACCAGAGGCTTATATGTTCTGGTACATTAGTTGACAATCTATTTTTAATTAAGGCAAACTAACTAGTTGTGCAAAACACAGAAACTAGTAACTCATCACCGAATCATAATAAGAGAAAAGAGTCTCCCCCTTTGAATCAAACTTATCTTTGGCACCTGAGACTAGGTCACATTAACCTTAGTAGGATTCAAAGGTTGGTCAATGATGGGTCTTTGGATTAATTAGATATTGGCAGTTTACCTACCTGTGAGTCTTGCTTGGAGGGTAAAATAACCAAGAGGCCTTTCAAGACAAAGGGATATAGGGCCAAAGAGGTTTTAGAGTTGATTCATTCTGACTTGTGTGGGCATATGTCAGTTCAGGCTAGAGGTGGTTATGAGTATTTCGTGACATTCACGGATGATTACTCTAGATATGGATACATATACTTGATGTGCCACAAGTCTGAATGCTTTGGCAAGTTCAAAGAGTTTAAGGCTGATGTGGAGAACCATCTGGGTAAGAGTATCAAGGCCTTGCGATCTGATCATGTTGGTGAATACCTCGCTAGTGAATTTAGGTCCTATTTATCAGAGGTGGGTATTCAGTCCCAGTTGTCTGCACCTGGCACACCCCAGCAGAATGGTATAGCAGAGAGGAGGATCAGGACTCTTATGGATATGGTTAGATTGATGATAAGTTATAGTGAGTTACGTACCTCGTTTTGGGGTTATGCCTTAGAGACAGCGTGTTATCTCCTTAATCTCGTGCCATCTAAATCCGTGCCTACGACACCCCTAGAGTTGTAGACTGGGCGAAAGCCTAGTCTGAGACATCTGTTGATTTGGGGTTGTTCAGTACATGTGCTTGAGGCAGATGTAGGTAAGTTAGATTCAAGATCAAAGGCTATGATGTTTGTAGGCTACCCCAAAGGAATGAGAGGTGGTCTGTTTTATAGTCCTCAAGATCAGAAGGTGGCAGTCAGCACCAATGCCAGATTTCTTGAGGAGGACTATATTTTAGATCATAAGTCAAGCAGCAAGGTAGTATTGGAAGAGCTTAAAAGTCAGTCCATTATTCCAGATGCACGAGTACAGGAAGACACACCACAAGAGACTGCACACACTATCACAGATGATGCTCTTACATAGGCTGCGCCTCGTCGTAGTGGAAGGGTTGCCAGACAACCCGAGAGGTATATGGGTTTGGGTGAGTCTTCGGATTTTATCCCTGGCGCTCATGAACTAGACCCAATTAGCTACAATGAGGCTCTCCAGGATAAAGATTCAGATTCTTGGCAGAGAGCGATGATTGCTGAGATGGGTTCTATTGACTTAAATCAGGTCTGGGAGCTAGTGGAACTTCCTGATGGGTTTTGGCTTATTGGGTGCAAATGCGTCTACAAGCGAAAGAGATGATCTGACGGGAGGGTTGAGACCTTCAAGGCTCGGCTTGTGGCGAAGGGGTATACTCAGAAAGAGGGTATCGATTATGAGGAGACCTTTTCCTCGGTAGCTATGCTTAAGTTGATCCGGATTCTCTTAGCCATAGCTGCTCATATGGACTATGAGATTTGGCAGATGGACTTCAAGATAGCTTTCTTTAATCGAAGTCTTGAGAAGACCATCTTTTTGCAGCAACCAGTTTCATTGTTCAGGGCCAAGAGCACTTAGGAGGTCCATTTATGGACTTAAGCAAGCATCCAAATCTTGGAATATCAGTTTTGACGAGATTATCTAGTCTTATGGATTTTCTTAGTGTCCGAATGAGCAGTGTGTTTATCGCAGGCATGATGGTGATATAGTGGTGTTCCTCGTACTTTATGTAGATGACATCCTTTTGATTGACAATAGTAAGAAGGTGTTATCAGACATAAAGTCATGGTTGTCTAGGCAGTTTGACATGAAAAATTTGGGAGAGGCTGGATATATCCTTGGGATCAAGATTATTCGAGATCGTAGGAGACGTTCTTTGACTATCTCTCTCTTAGGCATCTTACATAGACATGATTCTGGCCCGTTTTAACAAGCAGAACTCCAAGAATGGTTCACTACCTTTCAGGTATGGGGTGCATTTGTCTAATGAGCAGTGTTCCAAGACTGCTGAGGAGATAGAGCTCATTATGTTTATTATACTAAACCCAACTGGTGGACTTATGTCCGGTATAGTAAAAAGGTCGAGTGGTACTAGTCTCAGAATTAAAGAAGTTAATTAATTTATCTGTAAATTAATAAATTAACGAGCACTATATCTTTGATGTGGGGAGATTAAGAATAAATTAATTATGTTATTCCGGAAGCAATTCTGGTGTAGGATGGTAGTGCAAAAATTAATCCGTTAGTGATACGATTAATTTTGTAATAGGTTAATTAAATGGGTAGAATTAATTAATTGATTAATTATTCCTAAGGGTTAATTAAGTAATTAAAAATGATTAATTAATTAAGTCTTAAGTTTCAATTAGAAATAGGAAATCCTAGAGATTGGGAAATCTAATTTGGATTTGGTTTATCCTATTAGATTGGTTACCTAATTAGATTTGGAAACTAATTACCTAAACCCATTAGGAAGACCAATCCTAATCCGATTTGGGGTCTCTCTTGTAACTCTATATATAGACAAGGGATTAGCTATTACACAATATACAATTCAATAGTTTTCAAGACAAGAAAACTAGAGAGATAAAATCCTAGAGAGAGAAATATTTTCTTCTCTCTCCAAGTCAGATTTTCAAAGCTTTGTGCGGCCCTCTCTCTCTCTTTAGAAATCGGCAACCGGATTTCTTTCTCCTCCCGATGTCGCACGATTTTCAAGGCGGTAGAGTGTGTGGCTTTCTTTTTCTACGGGTGGCGCGTGGATTGTACGTGCCAGGTGCGGTGGTGCTGGGATTTTTTTGGCAGGTGGATTGTGGTAATTAGTTGATCAATGGGTTGCTAGATCGTTGCCCACACAACGTGCAATCAAAGTCTTAAGGCATACAAGAGAATCATCTGAGTGAACACTTCAATAGGTAATTCTTATTCTTCCGCTTTTAATTAAGAATTTATTTGTTGCGTTATAAATCAAATAAGTACAAACCAAGATTTTGCGCAATGTTATTTCAAGCAATGGCTGGAATAGCGATTGTGCTAGCATCTAGGCCTGGCCAGAGATTCTGATTCTGGAATGCTTAGCACGGAAGTGAGTTTCTGGCTAGGCCCAAGCAGATAATCTTTCAATTGGTATCAGAGCCTGGTTTTGGGTTTTGTGCTTGTTCGATTTATTACATGGTTTTATGTGCAGGTGGTTAAGAACTCCTGACTATTATGGTTACATTAGTATGGGTTTTAATTAAACTCTGGGGCACGTCCAGATTTATTATCAATATTTGTAATAGTATAACCACGTGCTGGAAGCCGTGTAGGATTAGATCAAATCTGTAGTAGGATTTTTTCTATGTAATTTTGATTCTTTAATTTTCCTAGAAAGCCTTGTAGTAGGAGAATTAATTTTTTTGTAATCGAAGGTGTTATGGTGGGCAACTTGAATTCATGGGTTTTGGGTTATCTTTAATTCGTAGAAACCCAGGAAAACCCAGAACAAATTGCAAGAAGACCAAATAGCGTGAGAATAAGCGAAGGAGGGATCGGAGGCAAGGGGTGGTGCCGGCGATTGTCGTCGGCCCGCAGCGGTGCAGCTGCCGCCGCGCAACGCAGCAACTGCAATTACAGCAGTAACGCACAATAGTTGCTGCTCCCGGCCCAAGTGGGCTGCGTGCCTGCGGCCCGTTTGGGGTCACGTTTTGGCCTTTTTTCCTCTAGATTTCATTTTTTGAAGTTCAAAACTCTTTCCATCGAGTTACATGCTGGGACATGAGATCAAGACAGAAGATGGAAGCGATTAAAACCATAATAGTCAGGAAATTTAATTTTCACATTTATTTCCCGTATATATTGTTTTAATTTTTTGTGCTGTATTTTAGATGCATGATTTTAAAGCATGATGGTTTTATGGTTGCATATAACATAGGGTTAGTTAATTGCATGTTAAAACAAAAAAAACCCTCAATTTAGAAACTTAAGTGGGAGCGGGTTGGTTTAATATCCCCACAGCCGCCATTACGAGTTCATATGTGATGTGGGTGGGGTTGCGCGTTGGCATTAGGGCCTTCCTCAATTCGGATAAGTCCAACCACAAGATCGCTAGATTATGAATTTCTGAATAAGATGACTAGAGTAAGTTTAACTAGGAGAAATGCGACACCCTCTCCATCTAAGGCACACTATCTTAAGGTAATATGCTCAGAAGTCATGTAATGGCACACACTTAGTGTACGATCTGCAGTATTCATCCCATTGAGGTTACGCTACTTATTTGTATGTCTAAAAGCACCGACTATTAGCTACATTGATCAATAGATCATTTGGTCAGATAGTGTACTTAATAAACTTGGTTCTTCTCAAACGAATGTGGGTTAGCATAAACATCCACACTATCGTGGCTTGCGAGAATCCCGGTGAATGAGATGTTGGTGGATTAAAATTATTGTTTTAAGGGAAGTCAATAAATTTTAGAATTTCCTTGTTCTCGAAATTCTAGATTTAATAACTGAAACATTGTCTGTTTATTTATTTTACAGTTTTTAGATATGGCATTCAACCCCTTAGCTACTATATTGAAATACAATAAGTTAACTGGACCTAATTATGTCGACTGGAGTCGTAACTTGGACATTGTCCTGACGGCAGAGCAGTATAATTTTGTGCTCACTAAAGTATGTCCATATGTGCCTAACGAGGACTCTCCTCAAGAGGATAGGGATGCCTATGCCAGGTGGAGAAAAGTGGATGAGATGGCGCAGTGCTATATTTTTGCCTTTGTGTCAAATGTGCTGCAATATCAGCTTCATCCCATGGTCTCTGCCTTCAACATGATGGCTCACCTTAGAGAGATGTTCGCTCATCAAGGCAGGACTACTAGGCAATCAGCCATGAGAGAGTTGATGAACACTAAAATGGCTGAGGGCGGATCGGTGAGAGATCATGTGCTTCACATGATCAGTAACATCAACGAGATAGAGGTGTTGGGAGGTAAAATCGACCCAGAAAGTCAGATAGATATCATCCTCCAGTGCTTACCCTCTAGTTTTGAGCAGTTTTGGGTCAATTATAATATGAATCAAAGAGTTTACACTCTACCCAAGCTCTTAACTGATTTGGTGTCAGCCGAAGGCATCTTCCACAAGAAGAAGTAAGCTTTGGTCACAGCGAAGGCTTCAAGTTCTTATTCTGCACCTAAAGGCAAGAAGAATAAGAAGAATGCCAAGAAACTTGCTGCTAAGCCCGAAATCACAAAGAAGAGCAAGCTGAAAGACAAGTGCTTCAGGTGTGGAAAAATGGGACACTAGAAAGCGGATTGTCCAAAGCCTAAAGGTACAATAGTTTTTGCCCTAATGACTGAGACATGTCTAGCGGTGATTCCCATAGATACTTGGTGTGTGGATTCAAGTGCCACTGATCATGTTTGTAATTTTTTGCAGGGGTTCCAAGTAACCCGGAAGCTTAGAGAGGGTGAGTTGGACATCTACATGGGCGACACTACAATAGTCTCAGTAGAAGCAGTGGGAGTTGTCACTCTAAATTTTGAGAGTTCTAAATTAGAATTTTTTAATTTTCTTTATGTACTGAGTTTTAGAAAGAACCTTATTTCGGTTTCTAAACTCTTGAAGAATGGTTATCAGTTTATTTTTTCTGATGATTCTGTATTTATTAGAAGAAATAAAAAACTTATTTGTTCTGGTTCATTGGCTAACAATTTGTTTGCGGTTAATTCTAACTCCCCTGTTGTGCAAAACATCAAAACAGATAGCTCTTTATCTAACATTAATAAGTGGAAAAAACCTTCTAAAATGAATTAAACCTATATTTGGCATCTCAGGCTAGGTCATATAAACCTTAGTAAAATTCAGAGGTTGGTTAATGATGGAGGTTCATTAGAGATTGACTGTTATTCAACCTGCGAATCTTGCTTGGAGGGTAAGATGACGAAGAGACTTTTTAAAGCAAAAGGTTATAAAGCCAAAGAAGTACTAGAGTTGATTCATTCTGACTTGTGTGGACCAATGTCGGTCCAAGCACCAGGTGGGTTTGAGTATTTCGTGACATTCACGAATGACTACTCAAGGTACGGGTACATTTACCTAATGCGTCATAAGTCTGAATGCTTTGGAAAGTTCAAAGAGTTTCGGGCAGATGTGGAGAAGCATCATGGTAAGAGTATCAAGACACTGCGATCAGATCGTGGTGGAGAGTACCTGTCCCACGAATTTTGAGAATACCTCAGTGAGGTAGGAATTCAGTCTCAGTTGTCTGCACCTGGCACACCACAGCAGAACGGTGTAGCACAAAGGAGGAATCGAACTCTCATGGAAATGGTTAGGTTGATGATGAGCTATAGTGATTTGCCGAGTTCGTTCTGGGGATATGCCTTAGAAACAGCGATGTATATTCTTAATATTGTACAATCTAAAACTGTGCCTTCAACCCCAGTAGAGTTGTGGAACGGGCGAAAGCCTAGTATAAGACATCTCGGAATTTGGGGTTGCCTTGCACATGTGCTTAAGGCATATGCAGCTAAGTTAGATACAAGAATAGAATTAATGCTGCGGCTAAGTTAGATGCAAGAACAGAATTAATGCTGTTTATAGGATATCCTAGGGGAACGAAAGGTGGTCTGTTTTATAGTCCTAAAGATTAGAAGGTGGTGGTTAGTACCAACGCTAGATTTTTGGAGGAAGACTATATCCTAGATCACAACCCCAATAGTAAGATAATACAAGAAGAGCTTAGAAGACAAACTAATAATCTTGCTACACCAGCACAAGTAGATACACCACACACTGCACAAGAAATCACAGATGATGTGCCTACACAGGTGGTGCCTCATCGTAGTGGGAGGGTTATAAGACAGCCCAATAGGTTCATTGGCGTGGGAGAGGCCTCAGACCTAGTCCCAGACACGCCTGAGCCTGACCCAGTAAATTACAATGAGGGTCTTCGAGATAAAGATGTATAATCTTGACGTAAAGCAATTATATCATAGATGGGGTCAATAGACCACAATCAATTCTGGGAGCATGTGGACCTGCCTGATGGGTTTAAGCCCATTGGATATAACTGGGTCTACAAACGTAAAAGAGAACCTGATGGAAATGTGGAAACCTTTAAAGCTAGGCTGGTGGCGAAGGGGTATACTCAGAAAGAGGGAATTGATTATGAGGAAGCCTTCTCCCCGGTAGCCATGCTTAAGTCGATCCAGATTCTTTTGGCCATAGCTGCTCATTTAGATTATGAGATATGACAGATGGATGTCAAGACAGCTTTCCTAAACGGAAGTCTTGAGAAAACTATTTTCATGCAGCAACCAGAGGGATTCATTGAAAAAGGCCAAGAGCATAAGGTTTGCAGGCTTAAGAAGTCCATTTACGGACTTAAGCAGGCATCCAGATCCTGGAACATCCAGTTTGATGAGGTAATCCAGTCATACAGATTTACTCAGTGTCTGGATGAGCAATGTGTGTACCGTAGACGTGATGGAAACTCGATGGTGTTTCTTGGGTTTTACGTAGATGACATTCTATTGATTGGCAACAACAAGAAAGTGTTATCAGACGTAAAGGCATGGTTGTTCAAGCAGTTTGATATTAAGGAATTAGGGGAAGCGGGATATATCCTTGGGATCAAGATAATTTGAGATCGTAGGAAACGTTCATTAGCGCTTTCCCAAGCTTCATACATAGATATGATTCTGGCCCGTTTTAACATGCAGAACTCCAAGAAAGGTTTTTGACCTTTTAGACACAGAGTGCATCTGTCTAAAGTACAGTCTCCCAAGACTGTTGAGGAGATGGAGGCCATGTAGACTGTTCCTTATGCTTTGGCAGTAGGAAATCTCATATATGTCATGTTATGTACGAGACCTGATATCTGATATGCCGTTGGCATTGTAAGCAGATATCAGAGTAACCCCGGGAAAGCTCATTGGGAGGTAGTAAAATGCATTCTCAAGTATTTGTGCAGAACAAGAGACCAAGTGTTGGTCTATCAGGCGCCTGAGCTGGTACCCCCGAGGTTACACAGATTCAGATTTCCAAGGCGACAGGGACAAGAGCAAGTCTACCTCACGGTATGTGATTATTCTAGGAGGTGGAGCCATAGTTTGGTGGAGTGTCAAGCAGAAATGTTTGGCGGACTCTACCATGGAGGCGGAATATGTTGTTGCATCAGAGGCAGCGAAGGAAGCAGTGTGTCTCAAGAACTTCCTAGTGATTTTAGATGTCATTCCTGGTTTACAGAAGTCTATCACAGTGTATTATGATAACAATGGTGCAGTAACAAACTCAAAAGAACCACGAGCCCATAAGGCGAGTAAACATATACAGCGCAAGTACCACCTGATACGATATATCGTAAAGAGGGAAGATGTGGTCATGGCTAAGAAAGCATCAGATGATAACCTTACAGATCCGTTCACGAAGACATTAACTTCAAAAGTCATTGAGGCTCACTTAGAGGGCATGGGAATCAGATACTTAAGGGAGCCATGACAGTTTTTCTAGATATATAGTAGCAGAGTGTATAGGAGTTGAATGTAGATGTATACTTAAAGCACATCTTAAGTATTAGTGAGAGATTGTTGGAGTTGAATACATAAGCTATACTTGTATTGTACATTTTCCCAGGAATATATCGATTTATTCTTTGGTTATATTATGTTGTGCTTTATTTGTCCATTTATATTATGTAGTTAGATGATGAGGTGTCTTGTGTGACATAGTAGATCTCATCATTGGTTAAAAGAAATAATATATAAATGAGGTTCGTAACCAAGAATGCTTTGGAAAAACTGTCGGTTTAGGTTATTTTGTGGTTTGGATAATTGGTTTGTCTGAACTAGTTAAATCATATAGATATACCCGGGGCGTATTGAACTTGACCATTTAGAATGATTTGTCTTGTACTAATTTAATTGACAAATTGTTCTTAGTATTCTATCTCTTAATCCCTAGACTTGAGCAGGCATGAGAATTAGACATAGTGTACTTTGATCTGCCAACGGGTGAGGTCAATTGTGGCCAATAGTCTCGGTAGGTTAGGTGCGTGTGTTTAGTTGCTTGGTGTGCTGCTGCTTGTCGAAAGGAAACCATGTACCGGTGTATTCGGGGTGATGGTGCTCCCGAGATGAGCTTGTTATGTTTATTATACTAAACCCAGCTGGTGGACTTATGTCCGGTATAGTAAAAAGGTCGAGTGGTACTAGTCTCAGAATTAAAGAAGTTAATTAATTAATTTATCAGTAAATTAATAAATTAACGAGCACTAAATCTTTAATGTGGGGAGATTAAGAATAAATTAATTAAATTGTTCCGGAAGCAATTCTAATGTAGGATGGTAGTGCCAAAATTATTTCGTTAGTGGTACGATTAATTTTGTAATATGTTAATTGAATAGGTACAATTAATTACTTGATTAATTATTCCTAAGGGTTAATTGAGTAATTAATAAAATGAAATTATTTAATTAATTAATTAAGTCTTAAGTTTCAATTAGAATTAGGAAATCCTAGAGATTGGGAAATCTAATTTGGATTTGGTTTATCCTATTAGATTGGTTACTTAATTGGATATGGAAACTAATTACCTAAACCCATTAGGAAGACCAATTCTAAACCAACTTGGGGTCTCTCTTGTAACTCTATATATAGACAAGAAAACTAGAGAGATAAAATTCTAGAGAGAGAAATATTTTCTTCTCTCTCCATGTGGGATTTTCAAAGCTTTGTGCGGTCATCTCTCTAGAAACCGACTGCCAGATTTCTTTCTCCTCCCGGCGGTGCACGGTTTTTAAGGTTACGACGCGTGTGGCTTTCTCTCTCTCCGGGCGGCGCGTAGATTGTACGTGCCAGGTGCGGTGGTACTGGGATTTTTTTGATAGGTGTATTTTGGTGATTAGTTGATCAATTGGTTGCTAGGTTGTTGCCCACAAAACGTGCAATCAAAATCTTGAGGTATACATGAGAATCACCTGAGTTAACGCTTCAATAGGTAATTCTTATTCTTCTGCTTTTAATTAAGAATTTATTTGTTGCGTGATAAATTGAATAAGTACAAACCAAGATCCTGCGCAATGTTATTTCAAGCAAGGGTTGGAATATCGATTGTGCTAGCGTCTAGGCCTGGCCAGAGATTCCGATTCTGGAATACGTAGCACGAAAGTGAGTTTCTGGATAGGCCCGGGCAGATAATCTTTTAGCCTATGTCTATCACAGTTTATTGTGATAACAATGGTGTAGTTGCCAACTCGAGGGAACCACGAGCCCACTAAGCGAGTAAACACATAGAGCGCAAGTACCACCTGATACGAGAGATCGTAAAGAGGGGATACATGACTGTGGCCAAGATAACATCAGATGACACCCTTGCAGATCCTTTCACAAAGCCATTGACCCCAAAGGTCTTTGAGAGACATGTGGAGGGCATGAGTGTCATATTCTTGAAAGAGTGATGTGAGTGAGCTTAAAGGTGTTCTGTAGATTTCATTATAACAGCAGTGTAGTAGCGGGTTGGACAGTTTTTTGTACTTCTTAGCATAACCTTGAGTATTAGTGGGAGATTGTTAGTTTTGAATACAGAAAAGCTATGGCTTGTATCAAAAACTAATATCCACAGATGACATATCATTTTGTTTCAGTATTAAATTATTCTATTATATCATAGAACTAGATAACGGGGTGTGGAAAGACAATGTAGATACCCTTATTTGTTAAAGTATTGATATAAAATGTATGCTCATAACTGAGATAGTCTGAACATACTATCGGTATAGGTTATCATGTGGTTTGGAAATTAATTTATCTAGACTAATTAAATCACATGGATATGCCCGGGGCATATTGAGCACGACCAGTTTGGGTAGAATTGACTTGTACTGATCGGCGTAGTCAATTCGGTCCTAGTATTCAGTCTCTCAATCCCGAGATTGGGATGGGCGTGAGAGTTGGATATCATATACTTTGATTTGCCAAAGAGTGTGGTCAATTGAGGCCTATACCTCGGTAGGTTGGGTATGCAGTGTTTAGCTTCTTACCTGCAGTTGCTAGTCGGAGGAATCCACATACCGGTTTTGCCGGGTTGATGGTGCTCCCGAGATAAGCTCGTAAGGTTTATTATACTAAATTTCGCCAGTGAACGTTACGTCTGGTATAATAAGAAGGTCGAGTGGTACTAATCTCGGAAACCAAGAAGTCGGTGAATTAATTTATTAGTAAATTGATAGCACTAGATCTTTGATGTAGGGAGATAGAAGAAAATATAGTGGCGCGATGTAAAGTCGTTTTTGAGCGGTAGTTCCATAGTTAGTCCGATAGTGGTACGATTAATTATGTATTTGACTAATCGACAAAGTGAATTAATTAATCCTAAAGGTTTAATTATTATTTAATTGACTAAGTGGATTGAGAAATTAATTCTATAAGAACTAATTAATCCTAAGGGGTTGATTAAATTAAATTAACGAAGTGGGTTAAGAAATTAATTCGAATGGGTCGATTGGAGTTGATTAGTCTAGAAAAGACTAAGCGGACAACGAAAGTCAAATTAAAAGGACCAACTCAAAAGCCCACTAGGTCTCCTTAAGAGCTCCCTATAAATAGAAAGGTTAAGGCCAAAGAAAACTAAGAAAATCTTGCAAGACATTTGTCTTGCTTTAGAGTGAGAAAGTTCTAGAGAGAGACTCTCTTCCTTTTGAGTTTTCTTTCAAAAATGAACTTGGATTCTCACTTCTCAATTTAGATTAAGCTTGAAAGATCAAACTTTTAGATTCTTGAAGGATTTCTAAACGCTGCCCGCCGCTGGATTTATTTCTTTCGCCACAAAGTGGGTTTATTATTTTTTGGGCAGCAGTCACTTCATGGGTTTAATATTTGAAAACTCAGTTGAATTTTTGAGTACTCAATTCGTGGGTTTAATTTTTGAGTACTCAGTTCGTGGGTTTAATTTTTGAGTACTCACTTCGTGTTAATCCGACAGTTTTTGTCATCAATCCGGGGTGCTTGATCCAAGTTTTCTTGTGTTGATCTCTTGATTGGTGATCCACTTGGAGACTTGTCCAGATTGTGACCGAAAATTGATGATGGAGGCAGCTTGACCGGACTTTTCTAGCGGCGGTGGGCAGCTGAATTGTGGGATGAAAAAGTTTCGATCGTTTAGGCAGATTTAATCTTTTCGAGGGATTTTCTTTGTGAGTTTTCATGGGCTTTGGTAGCACACCTCGATAGATTATTGCCCACACAATATTCGAGGTTTCTTGGAGTTATCTTTCTGATTTCGGTGGTAATCGATTGCCTGAAGTTTTGGTATTCTTATTTGCATTGGACTTCGCTACAAAGGTATAACCTTTAATGTTTTCGTTTTTAATTAAAGGTCTAATCCTTGTGCGTTGTTTGTCGATTTAATAAATCAAATAAGTATATGCCTAGATCTGTTGAGGGGAAAATGAATTTGAGCCTGAGCTTCGTCGAAAATTTTTTATTTTAGAATGCATTGCACGAAAGTGAGATTTTTGATTTAGCCTGGGCTTTTCTGTTTTCCTTCCTGATCATTACAAGTTAATTTAATCTCGAACAGGTCATGCTCAATATGCCCCGGGCACATCCGTATGATTTAATTAGTCTAGACAAACTAATTATCCAAATCACACGATAACTTAAATTGATAGTATGTTCAAACTATCTCAGTTATGAGTGTCTGTTTATACATCATAAATTTAACCAATGATAAGATTTACTGTGCTATACTCGGCACTTTATCATCTATGCATATGCTATAAATGAATAATTAATACTGAAACATAAATGATATGTGAACTGGGTATTAGTTTTTATACAAGAAATAGCTTTTCAGTATTCTAAACTAACATAATCTATAGAGCTAGTAGAAATACAATTTCTATTAATGGTATGAAGTCACAGTTAGAAGAGATAGAAGCAAAAATAAAAGCTATATTTAGGGATTATGAGATCCAAAATCAAAGGAAAGTGGGAAAAGAAAGAGTTGATGCTACTAAACTTCCTTTGAATATTCAAAGCATGTCCAACAATGATTATGTGGATGTAGATTCTTTAAGGGAAGATGACTACTCCTTAGGTATGAAAAGTGAAGTTGATGACTTAGTGAGTGGTATAATCAAGGTTGGTGTGTGTGATTGGTATTGGAATGAACCGGATGAAGTTGGACCTGTTATTAAGGAAATTAGTGAAACAAGTGATGATAATGAGTGTGAAAAATGAGAATATTCTCTTGTGCCTTAGTGGTTTGAGGAAAATAGAACTTAAGGTGAATAAGGTACAAGAAACTCTTGATGTTCTCGTGCTTAATATGTTGGAAATCAAATATGCTTTATGGAAAGATCCAAATAGAGATAAGTTGCATAAGGACAAGTTGAAGGAATTAGAAGATAGCACAAAGATGGAGAAAAGTAAGCTTACTCATGAGGAAATAGTGAGAAATAGAAAGAAAAGGAGAAAGCTCAAAAAGAAGTTGAAGAAAAAACTAGTCAAGGAGAATTGTAAGAAAATGGTTGAGAATTTCTCTAAGATTAAGGAAGTCCTTGGAAAGATCAATGAAGCTATTGGAAGTGCTAATTATGTGCAAGATTCCATGAGTCTTGTACCAACTTGATCCTTTATTATGAAATGAGTCTAGCCAGAGACTATAAAGTACAAAGCGCTTCTTGGGAGGCAACCTAAGCATTTTTTAAACTTTTTTATTGATTTTTTAGATTTTAGATTTTTCAAATGCAAATTTCTCATATGTTCTTATGAGATTTGTTAGAATATTGATTTGGAGCATGTGTATATATTATAGGTATAGGTTTTAATAAGATTGGATGGAGCAAATAGCAAAGGAATCAAAAATTGAGAATTTTGGTAAAAAGTTCAGGATGAGCGCCCATGCAACGCCTGTGCATCGCCGTGCATCAGGCGTTGTACAAACGCTGCGCTATCCTGCCGCCATCACTAAAGGTGCTGTTATTACTAACGTCATATCGTAGCCCAGTTGTGGCCTTAGCAACATGGTGGCGGCACGAATGTTCCTCGCCCTCGATGTAAAAATATGAATATATAAAAGGAAAAGCGGCCAGTGCAAAGGCCACAGCCTTCTCACCGCCTAGACACAAGAAAATTTTCCACAACGCACGAGGCCTACTCTCCATCCAAACTTCTAAAAGAGGATTTTCGATCTTAAATTCTTTAATCAAATAGTTCTTTACCTACTAACAAGAGATTTGAACCGATTGGATTGCTCTACAATAACTCATTCTCGCACGAATCAAAGGTACGAAAATTAGGGTTTTTGTTCTTTAATATTTCCAAATTGGGATTTCCATATTCTATAATTTAAATTCGATTATGTTGTGATAAGTGTATTAGTTTATGCTTAATGAAGTATGGGTAACATGATTCTAAGCTGATTTATCCTTTATCTTCATGAGTTTGAAAATGTCAAAATTTAGTTTAAAGAACATTTATAACTGAACTTTGTTGATATAGAATCCTGTTAATCTATGTTTAGAATAATGATATACTTATAGAGAGAGGTTTTGCATGTTATGGGTGATCAAATAGCTGAATAGATGGATTTTAGGGATTTTGGTTAACATCATTCTAGGCGACATCACGACACTGTGTTTTGGGGCAGCCAGGTGTGACGACCTATGGGCGCCAATGCCTGTACAACGCCAATCTTGGCGACCTCCAGGCACCAACACCTGTATGACGCCTAGGTGATTTCTCCAATTAATCAGAATTTTCTAAACTCATTTCATAATTTCTTTTAATATGCAGATTATGGCTAACGTAAAGAATTTTAGACCAAGCCAAACAAGGGTAACCACCAGCAAACCCCAGAAGCCATTAAGGCTTAAAAAATCTTTTGAAGAAGTTTTTGGAAGTGGTGATGAGGTAGAAACTAATAGTGATGCTAGAGATGGCAGCGTATTAGGAGGATATGAGGAATCTGATGAACAGTATGAAGACTATAGAGAAGCAGAACGTTCTGGAGCTAATACTTCCAGTGAAGAGTCTCAACCGGCCGTGAGTTCTGTTAGTTTTGAATACAGAAAAGCTATGGCTTGTATCAAAAACTAATATCCACAGTTGACATATCATTTTGTTTCGGTATAAATTTGTTCCTTTATATCATAGAACTAGATAACGGGGTGTGGACAGACACAGTAGACACCGTTATTGGTTAAAGTATTGATATATAAAAAGTATGCTCGTAACAGAGATAGTCTGAACATACTATCGGTATAGGTTATTGTGTGATTTGGAAATTAGTTTATCTAAACTAGTTTAAATCACACGGATATGCTCGGGGCATATTGAGCACGACCAGTTTGGATAGAATTGACTTATATTGATCGGCGTAGTCAATTCGGTCCTAGTATTTCATCTCTCAATCCCGAGATTGGGACGGGCGTGAGGGTTGGATATCGTATACTTTGATTTGCCAAAGAGTGCGGTCGATTGAGGCCTATACCTCGGTAGGTTGGGTATGCGGTGTTTAGTTTCTTACGTGCTGTTGCTAGTCGGAGGAATCCACGTACCGGTTAGCCGGGTTGATAGTGCTCCCGAGATGAGCTCGTAAAGTCTATTATACTAAACCCGGCCGGTAAACTTTATGTTCGGTATAATAAAAGGACGAGTGGTACTAATCTCGGAAACCAAGAAGTAGGTGAATTAATTTGTCAGTAAATGGATAAACCGACGAGCACTAGATCTTTAATGTGGGGAGATAGAATAAAATATAATGGCGCGATGTAAAGTCGTTTTCGAGAGGTAGTTCCATAATTGGTCCGATAGTAGCACGACTTATTATGCATTTGACTAATCGACAAGGTGAATTAATTAATCCTAAAGGTTTAATTAATATTTAATCGGTAAAGTGAATTAAGAAATTAATTCTATTTGAATTAATTAATTCTAAGGGTTCGATTAAATTAAATTAACAAAGTGGGTTCAATAAATTAATTTAAATGGGTCGATTGGAGTTGATTAGTCGGGAAGACTTAGCGGTCAACGAAAGTCAAATTAAAAGGCCTAACTCGAGAGCCCATTAGGTCTCCAATTGAGCTCCTATAAATAGAAGACTTGATGCCCAAGAGAACCTAAGGAAATTTTGCAAGACAAGTCTTGCCCCTTTCTTGAGTAAGAAGGTTCTAGAGAGAGAATTTTTCTTCAAGAATTCTTTCTAAAAAACGAACTAGATTTCTTGCTCTTCGAATTAAATTCATCCAAAGACCGAATTTTCCAGTTGTTGTTCTATAGATTTCGCCGGATTCCTGCTTGGTCTTCGATTAAAATGCTGCTGTTTATTTCCGAGGGTTTTCTCCTAGCGCTGCTGTCCGATCTTCGTGGGTTTTTCCCGACGCTAGTCTGCAGTTATTCCGTGCGTTTGATTCGAGGGAGCTGGTGTTGATCTCTTTCATTTGATCGGTGATCCACCATCCTCCCTTGTCTAGATCACGACGGGAGTTAAGCTGAATTCTAGTAGTCCGAGAATGGGTTTTCTAAATACAGCAGCGGCAGCAGTTTAATATAGCAGGAGGTGAAATTGTTTTGTACTTTTCGGTCAGATTTTGGAACAAAATTGAATCTAATTTGAGTGATTTCCTTGTGGGCTAAGCAAGTAGACTTTGATAGATTATTGCCCACGCAATATTCGAAGTTTCTACGTAGTAATCAATTGGATTTCTATTGGAATCGAAACAAAGATTGGATTTTTCTTTAAGCAAGGGACTTCGCTACAAAAGGTAGAATCTTTAAATTCTGCTTTTGTTAAAGATTTAATTTTTTGTGTCCCAATTAATAAATTAAATAAGTATAAGCCTAGATCTGTTCATGGGTAAACTAATTTGAGCCTGAGCTTGGTCGAAAGCTTCCGATTCTGGAATGCATTGCACGAAAGTGAGGTTTTTGATTTAGCCCGGGCTTGTTCAGTTTTCCTTCAAGTTCATCTTCACAATCTGAGGAAGAGGAGGAAGAGAAAATTGCCGCTCTACCACCAGCAAAGATAGTAAAAAGAGTTAACAAACAACCGAGAAATAGAAAGAAGCTAAGGCAAGACTGGAAGAGAGAAAGAGCTTACTTTACAGAAAGGAATAAGTATGAGGAGTAAGTACTGGGAGATCGTTGAAAGAAATGGTTGGCAGATATTCATGCCCTCTTCAGAGTTTGTCAATAATAATATATGCAAGGATTTTTACGCTGTTTTATGGTTCAGATGCCCTAACTGGACTATCAGATTAAGAGAGTAGAGCTTGTTGTTTTCAAAGGAATCCCTGAACTCATTTTTGCAGATGAAAGGTAAGAGATTGTTAACAAGGGACAATCAGAGAGAGGTAGAGGATAAGGACTGGAGGAAATGCATCAGTCCGACCGTACCTTATCCATCTACATGGCAACAAGTGGCTTATAATGATTTCAACAGTAGAGCCAAGACCATTTTTACCTTTATCAGGCATAACATTATTCCCTCCAAGAACCAGAGAATAACTAAAGAGAGATTTCTACTTCTGCTAGCTTTGTTAGATGGAGAATGTATTAATTTGGGAATTTTATCTATTCTATTATACTTAATGTTCTTGATGGTAATTCAAATGCCAGTTTGTCTTTCTCTTCACTAATACAGGATTTTTGTCGTGTTGTGCATATAATACCAGAGGGCAAGGATATTGAGGAAAAGCTGAGTATACCTATTAATGATAATACTTGCTTGGGTAGAGAAGTAGAGAAGTAAAATATTGTAATCTCAGAGCAGCTGAGAGGACAGAGTGAGAGGAACATACATCAGAGAGAAGCAATCACCACTACATCAGCACCATCTCTAAGAAATGTTATGAATCATTTGGATATCATTGTAGATAACATGCAGGTGTTGATGGATAGAATGACTGCCCTAGAAGCAATATGCAAGAGAATTGAGAAAGCTCAGAAGATTGGTTTGCAAGAACCTCGAACATACTACAGACGATCCAAGCAGCAATGAAGAAAGAGTTTGAAGATCCCAACAACTATAACCCTTTTTACCAACTTTTGATGACAATTTGCTGTTTTACTGTTGTTTTTATTTTGGTTTTATTTTGGATATTTCTTTTGAATTTTTAGTTTTAGATTTGCTGGGTGTTTTCAGAATGATTCTCATGATTGAATCACTCAAATTTAGAATGAATGTTTGACTTTCTTGACCCTAATATATTTTGCATGCTTTAAAAATTTTGCTTGGAGTATAATGTTGCTAAAGCATGTTTAACTTGTGCACAATAGAAGAAAATCATACATTCATGTGATAATTGAACATGTTTAGACTGTGCTAAAATGGTTAAAAGGCTGAATGAGTGAGATAATTTTTTTGGATTTGATGGTAGGCAACATGAGGGCACTGCACCTTCAAGCCGCCATGCTGGCGACCGCTAGGCACCGACTCCTGTTGGACGCCGCGATGGAATCATCAAATTTGTTGTACTTTCTTTTCTAAAAATTCACTCATTTGGTTCAACTTTTTAGGACATGTTTATATTAATGAAGTAAGAAAAAAGAATTATAAGCTTACAAATGCAAAGAAGAGAGCATTTACAACAAAAGCTTGAGAATCCTTATCACTATTACTTTCTTACTATATTTTGTTGACACTTTGCAATTTAATTATTTTTATTTTCTTTGGTGTGTTTATTTGCTTTGGTGTGTTTATTTTATGTTTTTAATTAAAGTGTGAATGATTTACATTGAGTATTTGGCTAACGTTATATGGGCATGAGCTTAATTGTGATAAATGAATCTAAAGTAAGAGAAATTGGTACCCCATTAGCCCACTTTTGTTTTGTTTTGATACATTGAGTGTTAGTCCATTTATATTATGTAGTTAGATGATGAGGTGTCTGGTGTGACACAGTAGATCTCATCATTGGTTAAAAGACATAATATATAAATGAGGTTCGTAACCGAGACAATTTTGGACACACTGTCGGTTTAGATTATTATGTGATTCGGATAATTGGTTTGTCTAAACTAATTGAATCATATAGATATGCCCGGGGCGTATTGAACTTGACCATTTAGAATGATTTGTCTTGTACTGATTTAATAGATAAATCATTCTAAGTATTTTATCTCTTAATCCCTAGACTTGAGTGGGCATGAGGATTAGACATAGTGTACTTTGATCTGCCAATGGGTGAGGTCAATCGTGGCCAATAGTCTCGGTGGGTTGGGTGCGCGTGTTTGGTTACTTGTTGTGCTGCTGCTTGTCGAAAGGAAACCATGTGCCGATGCGCCCGGGGTGATGGTGCTCCCGAGATAAGCTTGTTATGTTTATTATACTAAACCCAACTGGTGGACTTATGTCCGGTATAGTAAAAAGGTCGAGTGGTACTAGTCTCAGAATTAAAGAAGTTAATTAATTAATTTATCAGTAAATTAATAAATTAACGAGCACTAAATCTTTGATGTGGGGAGATTAAGAATAAATTAAGAGTTTTCACAAATTCATTCCTGTGAGAAAGGGGTAAAATAGAAAGAGAAAGGGCCAGGGACGGACAAAAGTAGTAAGTACCGACCGAATTGATTATCTTCATGCCAATGCGCATCTGCGTGATATTGTATCATCTGATGTCCCAACTCTAACCACGGAAGAAATAGAGTCTTTATCGCACTTGCTGATCGGTTCGAACACCAGACCACCTATTTTGTCTCGACCTAAATGGAATGGCTCTCCAGCTGCCGGCCGAAGTTTCTTCACCTTGATTCCAACTCCTTACCGGCCAGTTATTGGTAACTCTCTTGAAACCCTTTTTTAAAACGATTATGGACATATTTATGTTTCTGCTTTATTAGGTTAGGTGTTTTAGTATTGTTCTTGGTTAGAGTGGCTAGGTTTGTATAACCAGTTTCTTGATACTAGGTTATTGCAAAAAGGGTAACTAGCATAGTAGAAGGAAGTGGACTAGAGTTAGTAAACCAAAAAGGTAACATTAAAGAAACAAATACATCCTAGTACTCCAATTGCTATGTTCTCTTATTAGGAAAACATTATAGTTGTCTTGGAATAGTCCTATGTTTTGATACAGGTTTGTTGGCTATAATATAGATCCTCGTTGAAGGGTTTTTGATCGACGACACCGTCAATCTGATTCACATGAGTTAGGTTAGCTCTTCTTCAAACCAAGGTGAGTGATTTTCCCTTCTATGTGCATGTTTTTATACCTAGGAGTATACATGTGTGTCTAAAGTGTAACCTAGGTATAACCTGGATTACATTCAGAGTTTATTTTGCATGTTGTTTTTAATTTACACTTGTCATCTAGAAGATTATGGCCTTGCCGGATCTTAGGTTTTTAATGTATATTACCTATGCTATGGTGTATGTTGTTTGTTGATTGTTGTTGTCTTGGAATGAGTTTATGTTCGTTGGTTGGATTGCATGAATAGTTGTTGGTTCTTATTTTCTGCACATTGTTTGTGATTGAATCTTTTAGGGATCCTACCCTTGTCGTGTCGTCTTATTGGGATAGGGGCCGATCTGTGGCACAGTCGTAGGTCGGTATAGCCCGGGGTACCTTTGGCGGTTCAATTGTTTCAGGCAGTTTCGGAGGAGCTTGTCCAGATTACTAGTATAAGTTATTATCCTAGGGAGAAAACTGGTTTTGGTAGATCAGGGCCTCTCAAGGATCCAGGTTGGTTGGTTGGTTAATTGCGAGTTAGCTGACTGCATAGTTTACTCCCTAGCATATTTGGTTGGTTTACCGTTTTGATGCATGTTCTTTGTTGTAGGTCTTGTTATTATATTTGTCTCAGCCGACGACAGGTAAATAAAAGATTATCTGCCCGGGCCTAGCCAGAAACTCACTTTCGTGCTATGCATTCCAGAATCAAAATCTCTGGCCAGGCCTAGATGCTAGCACAATCACTATTCCAACTCTTGCTTGAAATAACATTGCGCAGGACCTTGGTTTGTACTTATCCGATTTATCACGCAACAAATAAATTCTTAATTAAAAGCGAAAACATAAGAATTACTTATTGAAGCGTTTACTCAGGTGATTCTCTTGTATGCCTCAAGACTTTGTTCGTATGTTGTGTGGGCAACAATCTAATGAACAACTGAACAGCTAATCACCACAATTCACTTGCCGGAAAAAATTCTGCAGCTTGTCGCCGCCTGAATTTCAACCACCGCCGCCTGCAGGAATTAACTACCGACTGCCGCCTGGGACACTAACCGGCCGCCTGAGATTATGCTAGAGGGAGAAAAACATTTTCTCTCTCTAGAATTTCTCTCTCTAAGTTTTCTTGTCTTGAAAACTTATGAATTGTATGTCTTGAATAGCTAATCCCTTGTCTATATATAGAGTTACAAGAGAGACCCCAAGTATGTTTAGGATTGGCCTTCCTACTGGGTTTCTGTTTCCTTCAATCCTGTTCCTGGACTGATTCACATCCAACTGATACATTTATTATATAATAGTTTGATATATTTTTTAATTTAAAATAGTTTGATATATTTTATTATATAATATTCTTAAATAATTTTCAAAGGTCACTTGGATTCCATATGGACGGGACGCCATTTAGCGGACGCCGAGGACCCTGTACCGAGGACTTATTGCGTACAGGGATCACATCGAGCCGTACATGCCAGACTGATGCGTGCGCCATCTTGGTTATGTCTAGTGGATTCCAGCTCGCTTCATCCGTCTGGGCCGGGATACTTACCGCGGATATACAGGGAGACCATATGTGGTACGACATGCGGTTGAGTATGCCGAGTCTACATGGGAGGAGTTCGGCACATCGTCCATGGGTATTTCTCTCGCTGGCTGACAGCGGACCGGTGAAGCTGTTGCTCGGAGTGCCGCGGTCGACGGCTATTTGGAGTGGTTTCGTCCCCGAGCACGTCCGCGAGTACTTCCCCTCGATCCCCAGGCTGTTATAGAGCCCCCTCGTCCACGTCGCGCCGCCTCAGAGTTTGTAAGTGTTAATGTACATTTGCATAAATTATTTGGTTTATTAAGTTCAATTCATTTTATTTGAATCTAATATATTGTTTGTATATTTGCAGTGGATGGGTCGATTTGGTCATCTACATCATGCATTATTAGATGTAGTGCGGGAGAGTGTTCTAGATCTGTACACTGAGTTCGCACCCGCCACTACAGATCTAGAGGATGAGTTCGACCGGTCGATATGATTTTGTAGTGTATTAGTTATTTTCATTGTATAAATGCTGAAATATTATTATTATTATTTATGTGATCATTATATTTTATTTTACTGTTTTTTTCATACATATGTTGTATTTTATACGTATATTTCATCAAACATTCCACGTACCTAAAGAGTAACACAAATTGCGTTGACACCAAGTAAACAAATAATGAAAGACAACACGTTAATATTTACAAAATATAACAATAAGAATAAACAATAGTAAAACAACATATTGATCTCCCCACTCTACAGCCTATCCATCACGCAGTGCATTCCAAGCATCAAATCTAGCAGCCAAATTTTGTGGCCAATCACCTACACTTTCAACATGTCGCTGATGTGGCCAAACAAAGCTCAACGGCGGGATAGGACATTCATCGACCACATCGACACGTACGTAATGGTTCCCATTTACATGGGCAATCGCTATAACCCTTTCAGGTTGTGTGTCGCCAGTGGATGAATACAAAGGTAATACAGAATAATTTCCATCTGAACGAGTACAGCTCAAATGTATTACCAGTGCATTTGCATAAGTGGCCATCCAATGCTGCTCACCACAATCTGTGCCTTCAAAATTTATTCGCCTAAGTACCATAGCCACGTGATCACCATCAGGGGGACTCAACTCCAACGATTCGAATACACCCCTATACCTGTCCGGGTGGCTCATAATCTCCCCACTCAATGACCTGCGAGCTAATCTCCAATATTTCTCGTGGCCAAAAAGGTAAGTAGAAATTACGCGGAAACAACGATGACCATCCCCATTTACATCTGACCAGCCTGTACAGTAAGGCTGGAAAAATGCTGGGACACACTGAATGTCTCCACCAGAACCTGTCAAGTAATTATGTTTCATTTAATAAACATAACTGCATACTGTATATATACGTAAAAAATTTATTAAAAAAATATGCATTTTCATAATTTATTTTATTCAAAAATTTAAAAGGACTTATTTACCTGTCCTTAATGGAGAACCACCATCAAAACCTGTATGAATGCGGTGTGATCGACCTGTCGAGCGGCCGGATGAACCTGAACGACACCTGCCACATCGGCCACGTGTCGCTCTTTCGCGTGAACTCCACTCGCACATTACAGAATGATGTAATCTACTTGGTGGTCGCCCCCTTTGGGGTCCCGAGGTACCTGGCTCTCCAACACTGGCCATGTCATGGTACATCTGCTCTACGTACGCCCTATTCAACAGACGGGCCAAAAAAGACGGACTGGTAGATACTGTAGGGACTACTTCCTCGTTGAAATACCTTAACAAACAAATATACTAAATGTAAACTATTTTTGAAAAATATTAAATGTCAAATCAATTGAATAATATTAAAGTTCATAATTTAAAAATGCATTTGATGTCCTCATCAATGTAATTTGCATCCCCCTGTGATGGCACAATGGTCAACCTCTTCCAAAACTCATGCACGTGTGAAAGTAGGGGATATTCAGGCAATGACTGTGCCTTGAATATGTCACAAACACAGGGAATCCCACGTGTCACCTTGGGCACACATCCATATTGCACGAGTAATGCGCCTGCCAGCTTATTCTTTCGTCGAACTTCTTTCCTAACCAACTTCTGACAATGGTGTGACACGTACTTGTTCAAATAACAGTATGGAAATCCCTGTATACTTGTTTGAGTCGTGGAGATGGAAGCCTCAAGAGAGCCTCTATAATAATGTCAATTAAAAATAAAATTAATTAAAACATCTGAAATAAATAGTAGTATACCAAAAAATGAATGATATGAAATAATATTGAAAAAATACTTAAACAATTAAATAATGAAACTAACCCGATGTGAGGGTACAAGTGGCTGAGATGAGAGTCGATTTTTGTGAACAAAGTGTCAAGGGAATTGGTGGAAGAATTAAGCCAATCTTTTATAGCAGCATGCGAAGCCTCTACTCTGTTAGTGGAAGTATTACCAAAGTGGAGAAATTGATTTGTCCAAGCTCGAACAAATTTCTCCTTGTGAATGAGCCAAGTAGTCTCAAGATAATCAACAGCCAACGGCTCAATGAGAGTGTACTTAACCTTGAAATTCTGCAATAAACGGTTAAACTCCTCTACTGTCAGAGCCTTAATAATTTTCTTCCACCAGTTGTCATGAATATCACATGCTAAGTTTTTGTTTCTTCTCCCAACATTTTTTTCCAACCACGCATTCACATCACGCCCAATATGCCACAAACATAACAAGTGATGTGAAGCAGGAAAATGATCCATAATTGGTTGTAACAAACCCAACTCCCTATCTGTCACAATCACACTAGGCGACAAATTAGCCGGCATCAAAAATCTCAAGTTCCTCATAACCCAGTCATATGACTCCTTTGTCTCATTTCTAACAATAGCAAATGCAATATTGAAATTCTTATTTGTAGGAGTCATACCTACCATCTCGACGACAGGCATTTGGTACTTGTTGGTATTGTAGGTAGAATCAATCCCCACCACCCAATACCATCTGTGAAACATTTGAATTGAGGTTGGATGTGCAAATAAGACATGTGTGATCTCATCAGTGTACACATCCTTGAGAATCTTGACATAATACTGCTTCTCCTCAGCCAAATGCATAAATTGCTGCCCAATATTCCTACCTTCCAATCCGACGGTCTTCATCTCTCCTTTCAAATTGTACACTGATTTGATTGGTACCTGGGAATCGGGAAACTGTTTATTAACAGCTTCCCAAACACACTTTGGCTTCACATTGGACCAAGCATAAATTCAGCAACAGCCTTTGACTCTTTTGTAAAATGGCTCAACTGTCTGTGACCATATGGATGCCTTATACCTGTAAATATCATTTAGTTATAATAACAATTCATGCATACAACACATCAATCAACTTAATTACTATTATGCGCAAATAATGTAATACCAGTGTGATTGTGAGTTGACGCTGCTCCTGGATTTGTATAAACCTTGTGACGTCCCAGATCAATTCTCTTACAAGTCAACCTAAAGGGGCAATTAGTGCCGCTCATTCTTGTATTCTTTCGTCTGGTTGGGAGAGGGGCTTTGGCAGGATCTCTCCATCGCTTGCAAGAAAAGTAGTAAGTCGCAAATCCTTGATTACCTCCCCTCTTTGTACTTAGGAACTTCAACCTCTTAGCTATTTTCTAGCAATATTTCAAGACCTTGCCAATAGTGCGAAACTCTCTGTCAATCTTGAAATATCCACTCAAATCTGCGCCAGGTTCAAGTTCCACCGCCTCTCCTTGAGCATGATCCGACTCATTGTCATCTTCATCATCCTCTTCATCGTCCTCCTCCTCTTCATTCTCCGCCTCCTCTTCATCCTCATACACCTCCTCATCCTTGTACTCATTATCGTCATCCTGTATGTGAATACACACATTAATTAAAAAAAAACACATTTACTTATATGTTATACAAAAACACAATCAAAATTACATACGAAACAGTATGTATGCAGTATGGTAAAATTTATAGTACAAAAACCAAAAAACAAAAAAAAAAAAAATTCTTACAATTATTTCTACCAAAAACACAGCACATTTATGATTATTGCAATAAAAAACGCAAGAATTTTGCGTTTCATGCAGCAAAAAATGCTACAATTATGCGTTTCATGCAACCAAAAATGCTACAATTATGCGTTTCTTGCAGCCAAAAACGCACCAAGATTTAGTTTCCAGCAGCCTAAAACGTCACTTTTTATATAATGCATGTAAAAAATGCAGCACTTTTTACATAACAGACGTACAAAACGCAGCACTTTTTATATACTAACTATCAAAAACGCTTCTTATTGAAGTTTCTACCATGGCGAAATTTTCAAATTGCAGCGTTTATACGCTTCCTAAACGTCATTTTAGAGTGTTTCCCCTACATTAATTTTCAAAAAAAATATATAACTGTACGGTTCGAAAACTTACCATATCGTGATGATTCACGTGCTAAATATTCTTTCCACGGCAACTGAATGATGTAACAAATGTTTTTTACCGTAAGAATTTGTTCGTATTTGTTTTTTTGATAGTTGTTGTGTATAAATTTTTCCTCCAAGGCACATCAATGTATGTAAACGTTTTGAACTTCTGTACATGTCAAAAACACACCATTTTTACGAGCGAACCATGGTTAAAACGCACAATTTTAACGATTTGATACACTAAAAATGCAGCTTTTTAACGAGCGAACCATGGTGGAAACTTCCCAGTTTGACATTTTTGAGGGCCAAAAATGCTATAAATTTGCGTTTTCAACCCTTCAAAACGCAATTTGGCTTATATTTTGTATGTCTAAAACGTTTTTTATGGAGTTTTGGGAGAGGAAAAACGCAATTTTGCCCCTTTTTTTAATAAAATCTGCCAATTTATTAAGAATTTAGTTCATAAGGGCATTTTCGTCATAAATAATTTTTTTTTTTTTTATGATACAAATAGCAATTTCATGATACAAATAGCAAGTCCCTTTATTTAATACAAGTAGGTAAAAAAAAAAAAATGACCGACTAGGGAGTTTGTAAAAGAAAAAAGAAAATAGGTTTCTAGGTTAGAGTTTAAGACATTACGTGTTAAGTCCCTAGTTTTTTTGGGCTTTTTTAATTTTACCATAAAGTCCCTGATTTCATCAATTAAGTCCCCAACCTCACCAATTCACCAACTTGAGGTTTTCTCCTAATTACCTTCTCTTAAAATTTAAATTCATGCAATTATTTAATTAGTTTTTTTTTGTTTTATAATTTTTTTAAATTATTAAAATATTATAAAATTATATTGGTAATTAAACGGGGTGGTATATAAGATTTGAGGGGGCGAAAGTTAAGAAAAATAAGTGGGTGGTATATAAGAATTGGGGGCGATATTTAAAAATGAAGGTCTTTTTTAGAAAAATGGGGGGCGTTGAATAAGAAAAATGGGGCACGATATAATATTACCTAAGGACTATATTGTAATAATAGGAATGTCAGAGGATAAACATTAAAGGGACGAGAAATAAGAATTAAGGGGGCACTACTTAACAAAATAAATGACTTTTTCGGAAAAGAGAGGGGACGTTGAATAATAAAAAGGGGGACGCGATATAACTGAAAGATTATCTACCCGGACCTAGCCAGAAACTCACTTTCGTGCTATGCATTCCAGAATCAGAATCTCTGGCCAGGCCCAGACGCTAGCACAATCGCTATTCCAACCCTTTTGAAATAACATTGCGTAGGATATGAGTTTACAATTATTCGATTTACCACGCAACAAAAATTCTTAATTAAAGCGGAAACATAAGAATTACCTATTGAAGCGTATACCCAGGTGATTCTCTTGTATGCTTCAAGACTTTGATCGCACGTTGTGTGGGCAACAATTTAATCACCACAATCCACCTGCCGGAAAAATTCCAGCACCACCGCACCTGGAACGTGTACTACACGCGCCGCCTGGGAGGAGAGAGAAAGCCACACGTGCCAGCCAAAATTGGAAAAAATCGACCAACTGTTTGGCTTGAGAAATCCGAAATTTAGAGAGAGAAAATTTTCTCTCCTAGGATTTTCTCTCTCTAGATTCTTGAATTATGAATCTATTGAATTGTGTATGTGGAATAGCTAATCCCTTGTCTATATATAGAGTTACAATAGAGACCCCAAGTTGGTTTATGATTGGTCTTCCTAATGGGTTTAGGTAATTAATTAGTTTCCAAATCCAATTAGGTAACCAATCTGATAGGATAAATCAAATCCTACTAGATTCCTAATCTCTAGGATTTCCTAATTCTAATTGAAACTTAAGACTTAATTAATTAATTAAATAATTCTACTTTATTAATTACTTAATTAACCCTTAGGAATAATTAATCAATTAATTAATTCTACCTATTCAATTAACCCATTACAAAATAAATCGTACCACTAATGGATTAATTTTGGCATTACCATCCTACACCAGAATTTCTTCCGGAACAACTTAATTAATTTATGTTCATAATCTCCCCACATCAAAGATATAGTGCTCGTTAATTTATAAATTTAATGATAAATTAATTAATTAACTTCTTTAATTCCGAGACTAGTACCACTCGACCTTTTTACTATACCGGACATAAGTCCACCGGCCGGGTATAGTATAATAAACATTATGAGCTCATCTCAGGAGCACCATCACCCCGGATGCACCGGTACATGGTTTCCTTTCGACAAGCAGCAACACACCAGGTAACTAAACACGCGCACCCAACCTACCGAGACTATTGGCCACAATTGACCTCACCCATTGGCAGATGAAAGTACACTATGTCTAATCCTCATGCCCGCTTGAGTCTAGGGATTAAGAGATAGAATACTAAGAACGACTTGTCTATTAAATCAGTACAAGATAAATCATTCTAAATGGTCAAGTTCAATACGCCCCGGACATATCTATATGATTCAATTAGTTTAAACAAACCAATTATCCGAATCACATAATAACCTAAATCGACAGTTTGTCCAAAGTTGTCTCGGTTACGAACCTCATTTATATATTATGTCTTTTAACCAATGATAAGATTTACTATGTCACACAAGACACCTCATCATCTAACTACATAATATAAATGGACAAATAATGCACAACAAAATATAACCAAAACATAAATCAATATATTAACTGGAAAAATGTATAATACAAGCATAGCTTATGTATTCAACTCTAACAATCTCCCACTAATACTTATTCTGTGCTTTAAGTATACATCTACATACAACCCCTATATACTCTGCTACTATATATCTAGAAAAAACTGTCATGGCTCTCCTAAGTATCTGATTCCCATGCCCTCCACGTGAGCCTCAAAGACTTTTGAAGTCAATGTCTTCGTGAATGGATCTGCAAGGTTATCCTCTGATGCTATCTTAGCCACAACCATGTCTTCCCTCTTTACGATATCTCGTATCAGGTGGTACTTGCGATGTATATGTTTACTCACCTTGTGGGCTCGTGGTTCCTTCGAGTTTGCTACTGCACCATTGTTATCACAATACACCGTGATAGTCTTCTGCAAACCAAGAATCACATCTAAGTCCACTAGAAAGTTCTTGAGCCATACTGCTTCTTTCGCTACCTCTGATGCGGCAACGTATTCAGCCTCCATGGTAGAGTCCGCCACACATTTTTGCTTGACACTCCACCAAACTATGGCTTTACCTCCAGAGTAAACACATACCCTGAGGTAGACTTACTCTTGTCCCTGTCGCCTTGGAAATCTAAATCTGTGTAACCTCGGGGTACCAGCTCAGGTGCCTGATAGACCAACACTTGGTCTCTTGTTCTGCGCAAATACTTGAGAATGCATTTTACTGCTTTCCAATGAGCTTTCCCAGGGTTACTCTAATATCTGCTTACAATGTCAACGGCATAGTAGATATCAGCCTCGTACACAATATGGCATACATGAGACTTCCTATTGCAGAAGCATAAAGAACTGTCTTTATGGCCTCTATCTCCTCAACAGTCTTAGGAGACTGTTCATTAGATAGATACACTCCATGTCTGAAAGGTAGAAAACCTTTCTTGGAGTTCTACATGTTAAAACGAGCCAGAATCACATCTATGTATTAAGCTTGAGAGGGCGTTAATGAACGTTTCCTACGATCTCAAATTATCTTGATCCAAAGGATATTTCCCGCTTCCCCTAAGTCCTTCATATCAAACTGCTTGGAAAGCCATGCCTTTATATCTGATTAACACTTTCTTGTTGTTACCAATCAATAGAATGTCATCTACGTAAAACAAAAGAAACACCACTGAGTTTCCATCACGTCTGCGGTACACACATTGCTCATCCGGACACTGAGTAAATCCGTATGACTGGATTACCTCATCAAATCGGATGTTCCAAGATCTGGATGCCTGCTTAAGTCCGTAAATGGACCTCTTAAGCTTGCAAACCTTATGCTCTTGGCCTTTTTCAAAACCTTCAATCCCTCTGGTTGCTGCATGAAGATGGTTTCCTCAAGACTTCCATTTAGGAAAGTTGTCTTGATATCCATCTGCCATATCTCATAATCTAAATGAGCAGTTATGGCCAAGAGAATCCGGATCGACTTAAGCATGGCTACCGGGGAGAAGGTTTTCTCATAATCGATTCCCTCTTTCTGAGTATACCCCTTCGCCACCAGCCTAGCTTTAAAGGTTTCCACCTTTTCGTCAGGTCCTCTCTTACGTTTGTAGACCCACTTGTATCCAATGGGCTTAAACCCATCAGGCAGGTCAACAAGCTCCCAGACTTGATTGTGGTCCATTGACCCCATCTCGGATATCATTGCCTTATGCCAAGATTCTGCATCTTTATCTAGGAAAGCCTCATTGTAGTTTACTGGGTCAGGTTCAGGAGCGTCTGGGACTAGGTCTGAGACCTCTCCCACACCAATGAACCTGTCGGGCTGTCTTACAACCCTCCCACTACGGCGAGGCATCACCTATGTAGGCGCATCATCTGTGATCTCTTGTGCAATGTGTGGTGTATCTACTTGTGCTGGTGCATCAGGATTATTAGTGTGTCTCTTAAGCTCTTCTAGTACTATCTTACTCTTGGGTTTGTGATATAGGACATAGTGTTTCTCTAAAAATATAGCGTTGGTAGTAACCCCCACCTTCTGATCTTTAGGACTATAAAACAGACCACCTTTCATTCCCCTAGGATATTCTACAAATAGCATTAATTCAGTTCTCGCATCTAACTTAGCTGCATCTGCCTTAAGCCCATGTACTGGGCAACCCCAAATTCTGAGATGTCTTAGACTAGGCTTTCGCCCGTTCCACAACTTAATTAATTTATTCATAATCTCTATACATAAAAGATATAGTGCTTGTTAATTCATAAATTTGCTGATAAATTAATTAATTAACTTCTTTAATTCCGAGGCTAGTACCACTCCACCTTTTTACTGTTAGTTTTAAATACAGAAAAGCTATGGCTTGTATAAAAAACTAATATCCACTGTTGGGATCGAAGGCATGTTTTTCAAAAAAATTTACGCAGCGGATTCATGCCAATTTCAATTTTAGTGTTTTAATCCTATGTTCAAAACAAGTAAATTATACCCTTGAAGCGTAATCGGTTGCAGTGTCTGGATCCTAGATTGATGTTGATCCAAACCTTCTGCTCCGGTTACGTTTGTCACCACCAAAATCCTTTCTTGAACAACTCTCTACTTTCAAGCACGAAAGCCTTTGCAGATTCGGTGCTAGCCATTTTTCGCCTACAGAGAGAATTGGGATTTTTTGTGTATCTTACTTGTTCTGATTTTCCTCAATTGAAAATCATCATCCTCCTACCATAATATCCCTAGGATATTTGTAGAGTTGAAATTTCCAAAAAAATCAGTATTGTAATCAATCAATTATTACTTAACTGATTTAATCATATTCCAAATCAGTATTATTACAAATATTATTTTACTTATTCCAAATCAGTATTAAATAATATTTGTTGATTCCAAATCAGTATTAAATAATACCTTAATGATTTGGGTTATACACTAAGCCCATGGATCAACCCATGACCCATGGATTAGGCTGATGGATCAAAAACCTCAATTGCAATTACCCTTGGTTTATCAGCCCATCCCAATTGTTTCCAGGTAATTAATTAACTCTTAATTAATACCACAGAACTTTTCAATAATATTTAATTAAACCATTTAATTAAATCTTATTTATTTAAGTATAACAATTATACTCATTGTAGGCAAGAATACTTATTCTGCATCATCAAACTTTCTCATGTGCAATCCTGTAGGCCCATTCTAAATTGGCAATGGATAACTCAATCTCATTGATTAATCCATAAGTCATTAGTGGTCTCTAGCAAGACATAATGAATACCCAATTCATAATGGAGGGTCGAATGGTGATTCAACACAACATTTCCGAGCAAACTGCCTACGATCCTCTACATTGATATCCCGTTTAGCATAAGGCAAGGAACCATCATCCTTATATAGCTAAACGTTTACTTGATCTCTTAATGACACTAAATTCATCAAGCAAATGATAACACTTATCATTCCTTGGGCATGGCCATGCACTTTTCAGTTCACTATCAAGTGGCCAAGATATCATCTCTCACTTAAGAGAGATTTGTAGTCCCATCACTTCACCTACATATCTTAGCGTGACTCATAGTGTACCCAATCATACCCGTACTTAGCAACCTGTTACGGTCTCGTTAGGTATATGTCAAAGCACACTACAATTCACCTAAGACTATGTAGTGATTTCTGGTCTAAGGATCCTCGTACGAGTACCAATCAAAAGAATCACTCATGATCTAAAAGTCCATGGAGTGTTTCTTTTGGCGGATCTATTTCATGAAATTAAATATGCATAAGAATATAATTATCATGAAATTAACTCATTTGATAAATTATCAAACAGACGACAAATGTCAAAATTAGCCCTCAAAAGGGCATACACCAACAATCTCCCACTTACCCGTTGAAGGGCTATGTCCTAAACATTTTAAGACCAAGCTCTATTACATGTATCTCAAACTTCCTCAACCAAACAACTTCCTTTGTAGCATATGCTGCAACAATATACTTAGATTCTGTTGTAGAGTCGGTTGTGGTATCTTGCTTCGAGCTTTTCCAACTCACCACACCGCCATTCAGGCTAAAAACGTAGCCTGATTGTGACTTCATGTCGTCTTGATAAGTCTGGAAAGCAGCATCAGCATAACCTTGAACGACGAGCTGTTATTGTCATCCATACACTGGCATTAATCCATTAGTCATTCGCAAGTACTTCAGGATTGCCTTGATTGCAGTCCAATAATCCATACCTGGATCTTGTTGGTATCTGCTTGTCATGCTTAGTGCATGTGCGACATCCGGGCGGGTACATTGAAGGAAAACTGAACAAGCCTGGGCTAAATCAAAAACCTCACTTTCGTGCTATGCATTCCAGAATCGGAAGCTTTCGACCAAGCTCAGGCTCAAATTAGTTTACCCATGAACGGATCTAGGCTTATACTTATTTAATTTATTAATCGGGACATAAAAAATTAAATCTTTAATTAAAGTGGAACTTAAAGATTATACCTTTTGTAGCGAAGTCCCTCGATTAAAGAACACCAAATAAAATCTGCTGCGATTTCCACAAGAAATCCGAAGAATTCTCTAATATCAACTCCGAGATAGTGTGGGCTATCGTCTACGGAGTTACCCACGAGCAATCGAAGAATACCCAAGAAACTTGCTTTGGATATTGACTCAAAATCTTTTTTTTTTAAAAAAACAAACTAACTGCCCAGGGTTTTTTTTTTTTCATAAACTTGCAGCGCAAGATTGCCCACTGCCGCTTAGAACTGTCCGGAATTCACTGCAATATTACCCACTCCCGGAATGATGCTCACTCGTCCCGATCTGTACAGACCGGACCCACGGATCACTCTATATAGAAGATCCACGTGAAGCCCAGTCCGGTTCAGGGCACGAAATGATCGCAGCACCCAGGATTTCTAAAAAACCAGAAAAATAGCAACAGCGGGTGCTGTTTTTCCGAAAACCCACCAGCGAATCCGACTTCCAGACAGTATAAAATCAACTGAGCAGTATAAAGATCTAGTCTTCCAAAAGAAAAAGTTATCTTAGCTGACTTCGAGAAAGAACTCCGATGAGGAAGACGGTGTTCTCTCTCTAAGCTAAACTTTTTCGATTTTGCCCTTTCTTGGACTTCAAGCTTCTAATTCTATGTGCTGCCCAATGTATTGTATTTATAGGAGCTTCTAAGGAGACCTAATGGGCTCTCGAGTTAGGTCTTAAAATTTGACTTTCGTTGACCGCTAAGTCTTCCCGACTAATCAACTCCAATCGAACCTTTTAAATTAATTTATTTAATCCACTTTGTTAATTTAATTTAATCGAACCCTTAGAATTAATTAATTCAAAATAGAATTAATTTCTAAATTCACTTCGTCGATCAAATTTAATTAAACCCTTCGGATTAATTAATTTACCTTGTCGATTAGTCAAACGCATAATCGGTCGTACCACTAACGGACCAATTATGGAACTACCGCTCGAAAATGACTTTACATCGCGCCATTATTATTTCTTCTATCTCCCCACATTAAAGATCTAGTGCTCGTCGATTTATCAATTTACTGACAAATTAATTCACCGACTTCTTGGTTTCCGAGATTAGTACCACTCGACCTTTTATTATACCGAACATAAAGTTCACTGGCCAGGTTTAGTATAATAACCTTACTAGCTCATCTCGGGAGCACCATCAACCCGGCGAACCGGTACGTGGATTCCTCCGACCAGCAATGGCACGCAAGAAGCTAAACACCGCATACCCAACTTACCGAGGTATTGGCCTCAATTGACCTCACTCTTTGGAAAATCAAAGCATACGACACCCAACCCTCATGCCCGTCCCAATCTCGGGATTGAGAGACGGAATACTAGGACCGAATTGACTACGCCGATCAGTACAAGTCAATTCTATCCAAACTGGTCATGCTCAATATGCCCCGGGCATATCTGTGTGATTTAAACTAGTCTAGATAAACCAATTTCCAAACCACACAATAACCTATACCGATAGTATGTTCAGACTATCTCGGTTACGAGCATACTTTTTATATATCAATACTTTAACCAATAACGATATCTACTGTGTTTGTCGACACCCCGTTATCTAGTTCTATGATATAAAGGAACAGATTTATACTGAAACAAAATAATATGTCATCTGTGGATATTAGTTTTTGATAAAAGCCATAGCTTTTCTGTATTTAAAACTAACAATCTCCCACTAATACTCAAAGCTATGCTAAGAAGTACAAAAAACTGTCCAACCCGCTATTACACTGCTGTCATAATGAAATCTCCAAAACACCTTTAAACTCACTGACATGGCTCTCTCAAGAATCTGACTCCCATGCCCTCCACATGCCTCTCAAAGACCTTTGGGATCAATAGCTTGGTGAAAGGATCTGCAAGGTTGTCCTCTGAAGCTATCTTGGCCACGATCACGTCTCCCCTCTTTACGATCTCTCGTATCAGGTGGTACTTGCGCTCTATGTGTTTACTTGCCTTATGGGCTCGTGGTTCCCTTGAGTTAGCAACTGCACCATTGTTATCACAATAAACTGTGATAGACCTAGGCAACTCTGGAACCACATCCAAGTCCATCAGGAAGCTCCTGAGCCATACAGCCTCTTTCGCTGCCTCTGAAGCGGCAACGTACTCGGCCTCCATGGTAGAGTCCGCCACGCATTTCTGCTTGACACTCTTCCATACTATGGCTCCACCTCCCAGAGTAAACACAAACCCTGAGGTAGACTTACTCTTGTCCATATCTCCTTGAAAGTCCGAATCTGTGTAACCCAATGGTACAAGCTCCTGCGCTCTATAAACTAGGACATAATCTCTCGTCCTGCGCAAGTACTTGAGAATGCATTTTACTGCCTCCCAGTGAGCCTTCCCAGGGTTACTCTGATATCTGCTAACCATGCCAACGGCAAAGCAAATATCAGGCCTCGTGCACAACATAGCATACATGAGGCTACCCACTGCAGAAGCATAGGGTACCGCCTTCATGGCATCTATCTCATCAGTAGTCTTAGGACACTGCTCCTTAGACAAATGCACTCCATGCTTGAAGGGTAGTGAACCCTTCTTGGAGTTCTGCATGTTAAAACAGGCCAGAATCGTGTCTATGTAGGATGCCTGTGAGAGAGTCAGAGAACGTCTCCTACGATCTCGAATAATCTTGATCCCAAGGATATGTCCAGCCTCTCCCAAATCCTTCATATCGAATTGCCTGGACAGCCATGCCTTTACGTCTGACAACACCTTCTTACTGTTTCCAATAAGAAGAATGTCATCTACATAAAGTACGAGGAACACCACTATCTCACCATCACGCCTGCAATAAACACACTGCTCATCCGGAGACTGAGTGAATCCATAGGACTGGATAACCTCATCAAAATGAATGTTCCAAGATCTGGATGCTTGCTTAAGTCCATAAATGGACCTCCTAAGCCTACATACCTTGTGCTCTTGGCCCTTAACAATGAAGCCCTCTGGTTGCTGCATAAAGATGGTCTCCTCAAGACTTCCATTAAGGAAAGCTGTCTTGACGTCCATCTGCCATATCTCATAATCCATATAAGCAGCTATGGCTAAGAGAATCCGGATCGACTTAAGCATAGCTACCGGGGAAAAGGTCTCCTCATAATCGATCCCTTCTTTCTGAGTATACCCCTTCGCCACAAGCCTAGCCTTGAAGGTCTCAACCCTCCCGTCAGATCCTCTCTTTCGCTTGTAGACCCATTTGCACCCAATAGGCCTAAACCCATCAGGAAGGTCTACCAGCTCCCAGACTTGATTTGAGTCCATAGAACCCATCTCAGCAATCATCGCTCTCTGCCAAGAATCTGCATCTTTATCCTGGAGAGCCTCATTGTAGTTAACTGGGTCTGGTTCATGAGCACCAGGGATAAAGTCCGAAGACTCACCCAAACCCATGTACCTCTCGGGCTGTCTCACAGCCCTCCCACTACAGCGAGGCGCAGCCTGTGTAAGAGCATCATCTGTGATAGTGCGTGCAGTTTCTTGTGGTGTGTCTTCCTGTACGTGTGCATCTGGAATAGTGGACTGACTTCTAAGCTCTTCCAATACTACCTTGCTGCTTGACTTGTGATCTAAAATATAGTCCTCCTCAAGAAATCTGGCATTGGTGCTGACCACCACCTTCTGATCCTGAGGACTAAAATATAAACCACCTCTCGTTCCTTTGGGGTAGCCTACAAATAGCATAACCTTAGATCTCGCCTCTAACTTGCCTGCATCTGCCTCGAGCACATGTGCTGGACAACCCCAAATCCTGAGATGTCTCAGGCTAGGCTTGCGCCCATCCCACAACTCTAATGGGGTCGTTGGCACAGACTTAGATGGCACAAGGTTAAGGATATAACATGCTGTGTCTAAGGCATAACCCCAAAACGAGGTAGGCAAATCACTGTAACTCATCATCGATCTAACCATCTCCATAAGAGTCCTGTTCCTCCTCTCTGCTACACCATTCTGCTGGGGTGTGCCAGGTGCAGACAGCTGGGTCTGAATATCCTCCTCTGACAAATAGGTCCTAAATTCACTAGAGAGGTATTCGCCACCGCGATCAAACCGCAGTGACTTGATACTCTTACCCAGATGGTTCTCCACATCTGCCTTGAATTCTCTGAACTTGCCAAAGCATTCAGACTTGTGGCGCATCAGGTATATGTATCCATATCTAGAGTAATCATCCGTGAAAGTCATGAAATACTCATAACCACCTCTAGCCTGAACTGACATAGGCCCACACACGTCAGAATGAATCAGCTCTAAAACCTCTTTGGCCCTATACCCCTTCGCCTTAAAAGGCCTCTTGGTCATTTTACCCTCCAAGCAAGACTCACATGTTGAATAGCTGTCAATATCTAGTAAGTCCAAAGACCCACTCTTGACCAACCTTTGAATCCTACTAAGGTTGCTATGACCTAGTCTCAGGTGCCAAAGATAAGTCTGATTCAGAGGGGAAGATTCCTTTCTCTTATTATGATTCGGTGATGAATTACTAGTTTCTGTGTTTTGCATAACTGGGGAGTAAGTCTTGATTAAAAACAGATTGTCAACCAATGTACCGGAACATATAAGTTTCTGGCATTTTCTTATAAAAACCGAACCATCAGAAAATACACACTTATAACCATCCAAAACAAGTTTCGAAACTGAAAGCAAGTTCTTTCGAAAACTAGGTACATAAAGACAATCCTTCAAATATAAAATAGAGTCTGAAAAGTAAAGACTAATAACTCCTACTGCAGCCACAGAAACTCTGGTAGTATCCCCAAGGTAGACCTGCAACTCTCCCTCTCTAAGCAGCCGGGTCACTTGGAACCCCTGCAAAGAATTACAAACGTGATCAGTGGCTCCCGAATCCACACACCAAGTATCCGTGGGAATCACCGCTAAACACGTCTCAGTGACTAGGGAAAATTTACACGTACCTCGAGGCTTTGGGCAGTCCTTCTTCCAATGTCCCGCTTTACCACATCTGAAGCATTTGCCTATCGGCTTCTGCTTCTTGGCAATGCCCGCCTTGGGTCCATGACTGGCTCCTGCTTTCTGGCCTCTCTTCCTCTTTTGCTTCCTGGCTTTGGGCCCAGCAGAGGAACCTGAGGGACCAACAGTAGCCAAGGCTTGCTTCTTCTCAGCGAAGAGGCTCTCAGCAGACACCAATGCAGTCATGAGCTCAGAAAGTGAATATGAGAGATTCCCCATATTATAGTTCAATCGAAACTGCTCAAAACTGGGAGGCAAGCTCTGAAGGATGATATCGACCTGGGTTTCCCCATCAATCTCACCTCCCAATACCTCGATCTCATTGATGCAACCAATCATGTCCAGTACGTGATCTCTCACTGAAGTGCCCTCAGCCATCTTAGCATTCATGAGTTTCCTCATAGCTGACTGCTTGGCTGCCCTGCCCTGATGTCCAAACATCTCCCTGAGGTTGAGCATCATATCGTAGGCTGAGGTCATCAACTAATGCTGGTGCTGCAGTACACTTGACATGGAAGCCAAGATGTAGCACCTGGTCATCTCATCAGCTTTCTGCCACCTCGTATATGGCTCTCGCTGCTCAGGTGTGGCATCCTCACTGGGCTTAGGGGGACACTCCTCAGTGAGCACATACTTATAACCCTCGGCGGTTAGGACAATGTCCAGGTTCCATTTCTAATCAATGTAATTAGGACCGGTGAGTTTGTTTTGGTTCAGAATGACAGCTAGTGGGTTGAACGACATATCAACTGAAAATAATGAAAAAACATGTCTCAGTATACTTTTCGAAAATATTGAAAAATCCTCAGAAAAGAAATATAATCTTCTACCGACATCTCTCCCACCGGGATTAACGCAGGTCACGTAGGTGAACGTCTACGCCAATCCACATTCGTTCGAGAAGGACCAAAGTCCATTAATCTCATTATCCGACCAACGATCTTATGATCAATGAAATTAATAGTCGATAATTTTAGCCGTACACGTAAATAGCGTTACCTCGTAGGAGGGATACTATAAACAGTACACTAAGTGTATGCCATTACGTGACTTCTAAGTTTGTTACTTAGGGTACTAATGCGCCTCGGTAGCGAGGGTGTCGCAACTTTTCCCAATTAAACGCACTATAGTCATCCCTTTAGAAATTCATTCCAGCGATATCTGTGATTGAAAACTCATCCGTAGGGAAGCCGTTTAACCACATCGCCAATGAACCCATAATGGAGGCCATGGGGCTATTAACCAACCCGCTCCCACTTAGATTTTTAAAATAATTTAAATTCGCCTTAGTTTTCTCGGTTTTCCATTTCGGTTTTCTACGTAATTAGGAATCACCCAAAAATTACGAAAAACCAAAATCCGGGTTTTCTCGGTTTTCTACGTAATTAGGAATCACCCAAAATTACGATAAACCAAAACCCCACGTAATTAGGAATCACCCAAAATTACTATTAAACCAAAACTTGCGAATGTAATTAAGTTTGAGGATTTTTACGTTTTAACATGCAATATCTTAACTATGGATATTCGCACCCATAAAACCGTTGGAGTTTTAATATGCGAATAATCTACCTTAGTTAATTGCACATTACCTTTTTGAAAAACTTTTGGTTTGAATTTCGTTCATGCAAAATAAAACGAAAATCACACAATCAACGAAAAAATCATAAATACGGGAAATTAAATAAAATAAAATTTCCCGACTATTATGGCCTTCTCTATCGTTGATTCTTTGACGCCTCGGTGACACTTCCCGTCGTGTCGCTCCCACTCGTTATTTGGATTCCTCTCGATTCGCCCGAGTTTACTTGATCTCTTAGTGACACTAAATTCATCAAGCAAATGATAACACTTATCATTCCTTGGGCATGGCCATGCACTTTTCAGTTCACTATCAAGTGGCCAAGATATCATCTCTCACTTAAGAGAGATTTGTAGTCCCATCACTTCACCTACATATCTTAGCGTGACTCATAGTGTACCCAATCATACCCGTACTTAGGAACCTGTTACGGTCTCGTTAGGTATATGTCAAAGCACACTACAATTCACCTAAGATTATGTAGTGATTTCTGGTCTAAGGATCCTCGTATGAGTACCAATCCAAAGAATCACTCATGATCTAAAAGTCCATGGAGTGTTTCTTTTGGCGGATCTATTTCATGAAATTAAATATGCATAAGAATATAATTATCATGAAATTAACTCATTTGATAAATTATCAAACAGACGACAAATGTCAAAATTAGCCCTCAAAAGGGCATACACCAACAATCTCCCACTTACCCGTTGAAGGGCTATGTCCTAAACATTTTAAGACCAAGCTCTATTACATGTATCTCAAACTTCCTCAACCAAACAACTTCCTTTGTAGCATATGATGCAACAATATACTTAGATTCTATTGTAGAGTCGGTTGTGGTATCTTGCTTCGAGCTTTTCCAACTCACCACACCGCCATTCAGGCTAAAAACGTAGCCTGATTGTGACTTCATGTCGTCTTGATCAGTCTGGAAAGCAGCATCAGCATAACCTTGTACGACGAGCTGTTATTGTCATCCATACACTAGCATTAATCCATTAGTCATTCACAAGTACTTCAGGATTGCCTTGATTGCAGTCCAATAATCCATACCTGGATCTTGTTGGTATCTGCTTGTCATGCTTAGTGTATGTGCGACATCCGGGCGGGTACATAACATGGCATACATGATAGATCCTATTACCGAAGCATATGGGACTCTACTCATCCCATCCCTCGGGTAGTTTTATGTAAACATCCTCGAGTAGGTTTTCATTCAGAAAAGCCATCTTAACATCCATCTGTCATATCTCATAATCATAATATACAACTATGGCGAGCATAGTCCGAATGGACTTGAGCATCACGACAGGGGAGAAGGTTTCATCATAGTCTATACCATGAGTCTGTCTGAAACCTTTAGCCATTAGTCGTGCCTTGAAGATCCCGCCAGGTTTTAATTTGAAAATCCACTTGCAATCGACAACATTTTCCTGAACAGGAGGATCAATCAAAGTCCACACTTTATTGTCCCTCATGGATTGCAATTAAAATTCCATAGTTTGCAGTAATTTATCTGAATCCGACTTTCTAAAACCTGTTTGTAGTTCGTGGGCTCATTAGAGTCCACTAAGATCAAATCTTGATCGTCAGTCACGAGAAATCCGTATCTCTCGGGTTCATGACGAGATCTACTAGACCTTCTAGGTTCTTGTGTTGTTGACTCAGTTTGCTCATCTTCATGAGTTTCCATGTCAACTTCCATCTGAGTTTTTGTAGATTGTTCTACATTCTCTTGTGGTTCTTAAACTTCTCCGAGTTCTATTCTACTCCCACTATCTTTCTTGTACAGAAATTCTTTCTCTAAGAAAGTAGCTCCTCGAGCAACGAACACTTTGTTCTCAGTTGGGTTGTGGAATTGATATCCTTTGGTTTTCTTAGGATATCCCACAAATAGGCATTTGTCAGTTTTAGGTTCAAGCTTATTACTTTGTAAATGTTTTACATGAGCTTGACAACCCCAAACTCGTAGATAGGACATATAGGGATTCTGACTCATCCATATCTCATATGGAGTCTTATCTACTGCCTTAGATGGAATACGATTCAATAAGTAGGCAACAGAAAGAAGAGCATAACCCCAAAAGGACATAGGGAGAGTCGCTTGGCCCATCATTGATCGAACCATATCTAATAAGGTCCGATTCTTTCTTTCAGATACACCATTCCATTGCCGGTGGAGTCAGCTTTGAAAAAATTCCACACTGTTTTAGATAGTCATTGAACTCATCACTTAGGTATTCACATCCTCGATCGGAGTGAATAACCTTAATCCTTCTATCCAACTGATTTTCTACTTCATTTTTAAACTCTTTGAACCTTTCAAAAGTTTCACTTTTATACCTCATTAAGTAGACATAACCATATCTACTATAGTCATCAATAAAAGTGACGAAGTATTCAAATCCACCTTTGGCTTGTGTGCTCATTGGTCCACATACATCCTGTTTGTATTAGAGCCAATAGCTCACTTGTTCTTTTTTTAGGATCTAGGCATGCATAATTTCCAAACTATGCTACGGAATAGCCTAAATTCATGTGAAACCGGGTCTTACCCTTGAAGCGTAATCGGTTGCGCTCGTCGCCTGGCTTCCTTGAGAAGATTCCGTTCACCAACAATTCACGCGAATTGTCTCTACGATCTTGCACTGGAGCCTATCAGAATTGGTGCTAGCCAAAACTTGCCTGCAAAAAGAGAAAAACGATTTTTCTCTAGAAGAATGTTTTTGGAAGAGTGAGAGAGAGAGTTTTCTCAAATTTCTTTTTCACGTGTTTCAAAATAGAATTGGTTAAAAAATCTCTCCTCTCATAGATACTTCTCTGCTCTTTTTATAAAAGAGTTGAGACTTGTCTGTTAATAATAATTAAATTAATAATAATTAATTATTTACTGAGTTGGGTTTAACCAACACCATGGATCAACCCATTGACCCATGGATCAGGCTGATGGGTCAAGAACCTTAATTCACAATTAGGTCCCTTGATTTGTCAGCCCAATTCAATTCTTCCTGGGTAATTAATTAACTCTTAATTAATACCATAATACTCTTCAATAATATTTAATTAAACTATTTAATTAAATATTATCAATTTAAGTATAACTCTTATACTTAATACAGGCAATTTAATTAATTCTGAATTATCGAACTCACTTATGTGCGATCCTGTAGGCCCATTCCAAATTGACAATGAATAAATTAATCTCATTAATTAATCCATAAATCATTAGTGGTCTCTAGCAAGACATAATGACTAGACAATTCAGAACGGAGGGTCGAATGGTGATTCAACACAACCTTCCGAGTATACTACGTAATGTCCTCTACACTGATATCCAGTTTAGCATAAGGCATAGAACCAATCATCCTTATATAGCTAAACGTTTTACTTGATCTTTTAGTGACACTGAACTTAATCAAGCAAATGATAACCCTTATCATTTATTAGGCACGACCATGCACTTCTCAGTTCACTATCAAGCGGCCAAGATATCATCTCTCATTTAAGAGAGACTTGTAGTCCCATCACTTCACCTACATACCTTAGCGTGACTCATAGTGTACCCAATCATACCCGTACTTGGCAACCTATTACGGTCCCGTTAGGCATATGTCAAAACACACTCTAATTCACCTAAGGCTATGCAGTGATTTTTGGTTTAAGGATCCTCGTACGAGTACTACTCAAAAGAATCACTCATGATCTAAAAGTCCATGGAGTGTTTCTTTTTGGCGGATCGATTTCATGAAATTCAATATGCACAAGAATATAATTACATGAAATTAACTCGTCAGATAAATAATCAATCAAATGACAAATATGTTATTTACATAAATAACCCTCAAAGTTTATTTACACAAATAGCCCTCAAAAGGGCACATACACCAACAATGTTTTACGTAACGAACCTTTCGTTACGGGCTTGTTCACAGAACATTTACGTTAGTGACACATAAATTTGGCACGCTTCCGAATTCATGAATTGATTCTAAAGCTAGCCTGACATAGTCGCGAGCACCAGGCATGTCACGTCATTGGAATTGCTTTTCAGCTTTTTCCATGCTCGTTGAACAGCAGCCGTAGCATTTACAGGAGGTTCAGGTAAAGCGGCGTCTAAGATATTTAGCTTCATTTCTTGTTTGAGAACAATTCTCAAGTTTCTTTCCCAATCTAAGAAGTTTGGACCAACAAGTTTTTCTTTGTCCAAAATGCTTCTTAGAGTGAGATTAGATGTATTAGTGCTAGTAGATGCCATTTCTACAAAAGAAAAATGCAAAATATTAGAATGAGTTTTAAAATATTTTCCACAATAGCCAAAATTGAAATCCCAAACAATTTTGTGTTGGTGCTAGATTGTGGGGCGAAAATCCACAAAGAGTCAACCCTAGTCTTGCTTTGGCAAGTATCGTAGGGATTAGGCTCTTTTGGTAGGCAACGTTTAAATCACATCTCATGTAAATTAACGATTTCCAATTGCATCACAATGCAACTTTTCTGTGATAGGATGAACATTCCAAATGTTTGACACCATCCTATCATTGCAAAATCAATCCTAGTCAACTTATCGGGTCAACTAGGACCAATTTTCTTAAGTCAAACCATCCCTTGAAGCCTCATATCAATAAAGACCCAAACAGTTTTTCACACTATAGTGGTAGTGAGTAAAGTTGGGCTAGCCCAAGCAGTTTTTCACACTATAGTGGTAGTGAGTAAAGTTGGGCTTTTACTACATGACAACTCACCTCACAAAGAAAATCTGAGTCCCTTGGGCTCTCCAAGTCCGTCAGACGTTCGACGATTTGACGAGCCCCAAGTATGGAAGCAATTTTAGACTTAGGTATTTGGGGATTTTATTTTGAACGGCTTAACATGCATTGTCGTTTTTTCATTCATTCAAAAAACATAAAATTGCGAAAATGCGATGAATTGGGCTCTAATCTATTACAAGGCTTTATAGGAAAAACATCTTCTTTTGGGCCTCCATGGTTGGGCTTCCGTTCCTGGGCTCTACCATGGACTCATTTGGAACCTCCTTTTTGGGCCTAACTATTACATAATGATTTAATAGGCACGCAGACCCAAATTTAAAATGGCTCATAGGCCCCAAAATTTAAATAATAAATTTTAAGCCCAATTCATGCATAGAAAAACACACAAATGCATATGCTTCATACAAGCCAATTTTATTAAGCCGAATTATTTAATTAGGGATTGTGTAACTCTTACACTATTAAAATTGATCGTGTCATGATCAATTTTAATCAATCCCATGTTCATTCATTTTAATCGAATGATGCATGAACATACCAATAATGCGTGCAATTATTTAAACACTTTAAATAAATAACACATTATATGGAAAATCAAATAATAATAATTAATTAACTAATCTTATTAATTATTTATTTATTCATCTCATTATCTAATTTCATTAAGATAATCTTTCAAATTTTAAAATTTAAATATTCCTAATTATCCTAATCTCATTAAGATAATTATTCAAAATTCTAAATTTTAAAATTCTATAGGATAAGAATTAAATTCAAATCTAATCCTATCTTAACTATTTGATAAGATTTTATTTTATCTTAATAATTAAATCTTATCAATTAAAATCTAATAATATCTTTTAATTTATCCTAAAACATAAATTAAAATTTTATCAAATTTTAAAATTCAGAAAAATTAAGTTTTTTCTGAAAATTTTAGGGCAAATCTGTAATTAACAAAAACTCTCGGGCTAGGGTTTTAAGGTTTAAAACTTCTGGGGTTGTTTTGCAAATTTTTAAAACAATTTTAAAACATGGCATTTTCGGGATTTTGGAGTGCGGCGGGGGCAATCAGGTCATTTCAATTAGGGCACCAGCCCCCGCCGCATCCTTTCTTCTTCCCAGATTAGCTGCCGGCGTCGCGTGCAATTTCTGGCGAATCGATTCGCCTTTTCCAGCGCCGTCTCTTCACCCAGGCCTACCCCGATCACATCGAAGCCTACCTTGGCGATTCATCGATCAACAAAATCGAAGCCGACTGAGTCGTCGTCATGAAAATAAGACTGTCGAAAACAATTTCTGGTGGCCACGTTTTTCCGGCGATAAAACCTCAAATACGTTTGGAAACGATTTCCAAAACCCGGCGTTGATTCCGGCGTGTTCTTGCGACAAAAACCCAGAACCAAAATCAGCCCAATATTTTAAAACCAAAACAAGCCGGAATCTTCCGTTGACCCCGTTTTTCCGACAAGCAAAACAAAACAACAACCCAGAAAATTCTTTCCAAAATCTTTGCACCCCAAATCAACACGAAATGGTTCCCCATGAAGCAAAGAACAAAACCCATAGAAAAATTCAGGCATAAAAACCAATTTTTCCAATTCGCAATTTCCGGCGAACTTCCGGCCGGCCGGAAAACCATTCCGGCGACAATTCCCAGAAACCGGCTACTTCAAGCAGTTTTTTTTCTTCAAAATGTTTTTCAAGAGAAAAAAAATTCTTATACCCGATTTTTTTTTTTACTTTTTGTTTCAATTAAAACACTTTTAATTAAAACAAGATTAAAACCTCGCTCTGATACCACTGTTAGGATCTAGGCATGCATAATTTCCAAACTATGCTACGGAATAGCCTAAATTCATGTGAAACCGGGTCTTATCCTTGAAGCGTAATCGGTTGCACTCGTCGCCTGCCTCCCTTGAGAAGATTGCGTTCACCAACAATTCTCGCGAATTGCCTCTACGATCTTGCACTGGAGCCTATCAGAATTGGTGCTAGCCAAAACTTGCCTGCAAAAAGAGAAAAATCTCTCTGGAAGAATGTTTTTGGAAGAGTGAGAGAGTGAGTTTTCTCAAATTTCTTTTTCACGTGTTTCAAAACAAAATTGGTTAAAAAATCTCTCCTCTCACAGATACTTCTCTGCTCTTTTTATAAAAGAGTTGAGACTTGTCTGTTAATAATAATTAAATTAATAATAATTAATTATTTACTGAGTTGGGTTTAACTAACACTATTGATTAACCCATTGACCCATGGATCAGGCTGATGGGTTAAGAACCTTAATTCACAATTAGGTACCTTGATTTGTCAGCCAAATTCAATTCTTCCTGGGTAATTAATTAACTCTTAATTAATACCATAATACTCTTTAATAATATTTAATTAAACTATTTAATTAAATATTATCAATTTAAGTATAACTCTTATACTTAATACAGGCAATTTAATTAATTCTGAATCATCGAACTCATTTATGTGCGATCCTGTAGGCCCATTCCAAATTGACAATGAATAAATTAATCTCATTAATTAATCCATAAATCATTAGTGGTCTCTAGCAAGACATAATGACTAGACAATTCAGAACGGAGGGTCGAATGGTGATTCAACACAACCTTCCGAGTATACTACGTAATGTCCTCTACACTGATATCCAGTTTAGCATAAGGCATGGAACCAATCATCCTTATATAGCTAAACGTTTTACTTGATCTTTTAGTGACACTGAACTTAATCAAGCAAATGATAACCCTTATCATTTCTTAGACACGACCATGCACTTCTCAGTTCACTATCAAGCGGCCAAGATATCATCTCTCATTTAAGAGAGACTTGTAGTGCCATCACTTCACCTACATACCTTAGCGTGACTCATAGTGTACCCAATCATACCCGTACTTGGCAACCTATTACGGTCCCGTTAGGCATATGTCAAAGCACACTCTAATTCACCTAAGACTATGCAGTGATTTCTGGTCTAAGGGCCCTCGTACGAGTACTACTCAAAAGAATCACTCATGATCTAAAAGTCCATGGAGTGTTTCTTTTTGGCGGATCGATTTCATGAAATTCAATATGCACAAGAATGTAATTACATGAAATTAACTCATCAGATAAATAATTAATCAAACGACAAATATCTTATTTACATAAATAACCCTCAAAGTTTATTTACATAAATAGCCCTCAAAAGGGCACTTACACCAACATCCTTCACCTTGCTTGTTGAAAGGACTTTTTGTCATTTTGCCTTGCAAGCAGGGTTCACAGGTATCATATGATTCTAAATCAAACAACCCAAGCACTCCATCCTTGTGAAGCTTTTGAACTCGCTTTTCATTTGCATGGCCTAATCGATAATGCCAAAGGTATGTTGGACTTAAATCATTTTTAGTTGATTTAGTTTTATTTTCTATGTTATAGACTGGTTGTTCTTGGGTCAAATCTAAGACATATAGTCCGTTAAACATATTTGCAACTCCGTATAAAATATCATTTTGATATAAAGATAACGAATTATTGTCAATAATAAATCGAAAACCTTTATTATCTAAACTATAAACTAAAATAATATTTCTGCTCAAAGCATGTACATAATAACAATTTTGAAGTTCGATTTTTAAACCGGAAGGTAAAGACAGAGTATAATCTCCAACTTCAACAGCAGCAACTCTTACCCCGTTGCCCACTCGGAGATCTACTTCACCTTTCTTTGTCATCCTTCTATTTCTGAGTCCCTGCACATTAGTACCAATGTGAGCACCACAACCAGTATCTAATACCCATGAGGTGGACATAGAAAGATTAATTTCTATAACAAAGATACCTGAAGCCGAAGGATTGCTTTCGAGAAACTTTTTGCAGTCTCTCTTCCAATGACCCTTCTGTTTGCATAAGAGACATGTATCATCCTTTTTGGATCTTGTCTTAGTAGGAGGAGCTTGTGGTTGGGAAGCAGTCTTACTGCGAGCTTTCTTGTTCTGCCCAACTGTGGCCTTGCCTTTAAACTTCCTCTTCCCTTTACCTTTCTCTACTACCAACACTGGCGTTGCCTTCTTAAGGGTCTGCTCAGTGTTCTTTAACATGCCATGGAGCTCAGGAATGCTCCTATCCATGTTGTGCATATTGTAGTTCACCACAAAATCATTGTATTCATCAGGAAATGATGCCAAGATGATATCAATGGCCAATTCCCTAGGAAGGGTTGCATTCAATCGCTCTAGGGTATCAATGTACCCTTTCATCTTGATTAAATGCATGCTAATTGACGAACCTTTCGCCATCTTACAAAAAATTAAAGCTTTTATCATAACGAACCTTTCGTTAAGGGCTTGTTCATGAAACATCTCCGTCAGTGACTCATAAATCCGGAAGGCTTCCGAATTCATGAACTACTTTTGAAGCTCACCCATCATAGACGGAGCATCAAGCAAGTCATATCATCGGAGTCACTTTTCAGCCTATCCCAGGCTCGTTAAACAGTTTCCAAAACATTTTGTGGTGGTTCAGGTAAAGCGGTCTCTAAGACATGTAGTTTCCTTTCTTGCTTGAGAACTATTCTCAAGTTTCTTTCCTAATCTAAGAAGTTTGGTCCAACCAATTTATCCTTATCCAATATACTTTTTAGAGTAAAGTTTGAGATGACATTAATGCTAGATGATGCCATTTCTACAAAGAATAAATGCAAAATATTAGAATGAGTTTTAAAATCATTTTCCACAATAGCCAAAATTGAAATCCCAAACAATTTTGTGTTGGTGCTAGATTGTGGGCCGAAAATCCACAAAGAGTTAACCCCAGTCTTGCTTTGGCAAGTATCGTAGGGATCGGGCTCTTTTGGTAGGCAACGTTCAAATTACATTCCATGTAATCTAACGCTTTCCAATTGCATACCATGCAAATTTTCGGTGATAGGATAAACATTCTAAATGTTTGACACCATCCTATCTTTGCAAAATTAATCCCTAGTCAACTTATCGGTTCAAGCTAGGATTAATTTTCCCAAGTCAAACCATCCCTCGAGGCATCACATCAATAAATACCCAAACAGTTTTTTCACATAGTGGTAGTGAGTAAAGTTGGGCACCTATTATGTGACAACTCGCTGCACGAAGAAAACCTGAGGCCCTTGGGCTCTCCAAGTCCATAGACGTTCGAAGCTCTTGCGAGCCCCCAAGTATGGAAGCAAAATCAACTCGGTTTTTTGGATTTTTGTTTGATCGGCTTAACATGCATTTTTCATTTAACATTAATTTGCATATCAAATAAATAAAATGAATAAAAGCAATGAATTGAGCTCTAGTTTATTACAGAGACTTTTAAAATTCTTCATATTTGGGCCTTCATTGTTGGGCTTCCGTTCCTGGGCTCCACCATGGACTCCTCTTGGAAACTCCTCTTGGGCCTAACTATTACATAAAATTTTAATAGGCACGCAGGCCCAAATTCAAATGGCTCGCAGGCCCCAACTTTTAAAACATTAATAAGCCCAATTCATTCTTTAAAACACATAGATGTATATGCTCATACAAGCCCATTTTAATTAAGCCAATTAATTTAAAAGATTGTGTAATTGAATATTTTCAAAATATTTTATACTATTAAAATTGATCGTGTCATAATCAATTTTAATCAATCTTTCCTTTTTCTTGTTCAATCGTTTACAAAAAATGATGCATGAACATACCAAATATGTATGCATATATTTAAACTATTTAAATAAATCATACCATATTTGAAAGCATAAATAAAAGAAAAAAATTAATCAAATTAATTATTCTATTTATTATCTAATGATCCTAATCTTATTAAGATAATTGATTTATGATATTTTCAAAATCTTGAAATCCAATTTTAACATTTTACAACTAAAATCTGATAAGATTTTATTTAATTCAAAAATTAAAATTTTAAAATCTTACCAACATTTAGAAAACAATTTTTTTTCTCAAATTATGGGGTAGTTTGTTAATTTAAATAAAAGTCTGGGCTAGGGTTTGAAGAGAACACACAATTCAGGGACCAATTTTGCAATTTAAAAACACTTTTAAATCTGTCCCTTTTTGGCTTAGAGGCGGTGGGGTTAGATTAGTAATTTCACCCAAAATAGGGTTTATACCCTGCCTCAAGCCCTCTTTCTTCTTCGACAAGCACTTTATCGGCTTCCTCAACTTCTGGCGACATTTGCCGGTTGTCTCCCCAGTGATGGTTTTCATTTTGCCTCCCGATCTCAACCTTACCACAACCGCAGCCTCCCCAAACGACGAGGACCCCGTTCGAAGAAGCCGCGAAGTAGCAGCCGTGATTCCCAATGTCCAAAGCCGATCATAGTGAAGGCTGATCGTGACGGAGACCCAAATGGTGGCACTCGAAGTGAGCTCTTTGACTTCGATCGATGCAAGTCCAGACTCCAAGTCCGGCTTGCTCATTTTCCCTTTACAAAAATAGAAGAACTAGAAAACCCTTTGAAACATTTTCAAAACCCAGAAAACGATTTCTCTGGTGAAAGCTTTATAGCCCAGAATTTTAATTTTGAAACCTTGAACGCAAACCCAAATTCAGATTTGCGGCAAGGAAATTAAAACCATTCGAAATCCAATCGATCACGTAACTAAATTAGTTTTAAAACAAACAATTTGTTTTAATCTATTAATTTTAATCAGAACACTAAAATCCAAACCTTGCTCTGACACCACTGTTGGGATCGAAGGCATGTTTTTCAAAAATTTTACGCAGTGGATTCATGCCAATTTCAATTTTAGTGTTTTAATCCTATGTTCAAAACAAGTAAATCATACCCTTGAAGCGTAATCGGTTGCCGCGTCTGGATCCTAGATTGATGTTCATCCAAACCTTCTGCTCTGGTTACGTTTGTCACCACCAGAATTCTTCCTTGAAGGACTCTCTACTTTCAAGCACGAAAGCCTTTGCAGATTCGGTGCAAGCCATTTTTCGCCTACAATGAGAATTGGGATTTTTCGTGTATCTTGCTTGTTCTGATTTTCCTCAATTGAAAATCATCATCCTCCTACCATAATATCCCTAAGATATTTCTAGAGTTGAAATTTCCAAAAAAATAAGTATTGTAATCCTTCAATTATTACTTAACTGATTTAATCATATTCCAAATTAGTATTATTACCAAATATTATTTTGCTGATTCTAAATCAGTATTAAATAAGATTTGCTGATTCCAAATCAGTATTAAATAATACCTTAATGATTTGAAAATACACTATGCCCATGGATCAACCTATGACCCATGGATCAGGCTGATGGATCAAGAACCTCAATTGCAATTAGGTCTCTTCATTTATTAGCTCATCCCAATTGTTCCCAGGTAATTAATTAACTCTTAATTAATACCACAGAACTTTTCAATAATTTTTAATTAAACCATTTAATTAAATCTTATTTATTTAAGTATAACAATTATACTCATTTTAGGCAAGAATACTTATTCTGCATCATCGAACTTTCTTATGTGCGATCCTATAGGCCCATTCTAAATTGGCAATGGATAACTCAATCTCATTGATTAATCCATAAGTCATTAGTGGTCTCTAGCAAGACATAATGAATACCCAATTCATAATGGAGGGTCGAATGGTGATTCAACACAACCTTTCCGAGCAAACTGTGTACGATCATCTACATTGATATCCCGTTTAGCATAAGGCATGGAACTATCATCCTTATATAGCTAAACATTTACTTGATCTCTTAGTGACACTGAATTCATCAAGCAAATGATAACGCTTATCAGTCCTTGGGCATGGCCATGCACTTTTCAGTTCACTATCAAGTGGCCAAGATATCATCTCTCACTTAAGAGAGATTTGTAGTCTCATCACTTCACCTACATATCTTAGTGTGACTCATAGTGTACCCAATCATACCCGTACTTGGCAACCTGTTACGATCCCATTAGGCGTATGTCAAAGCACACTACAATTCACCTAAGACCATGTAGTGATTTCTGGTCTAAGGATCCTCGTATGAGTACTACTAAAAAGAATCACTCATGATCTAAAAGTCCATGGAGTGTTTCTTTTGGCGGATCGATTTCATGAAATTAAATATGCACAAGAATATAATTATCACGAAATTAACTCATTTGATAAATTATCAAATAGACGACAAATGTTTAAATTAGCCCTCAAAAGGGCATACACCAACATCCACATATTACATGTCATTTTGTTTTAGTATTAAATTGTTCCATTATATCATAGAACTAGATAACGGGGTGTGGAAAGACACAATAGATACTGTTTTTGGTTAAAATATTGATATATAAAAAGTATGCTCGTAACTGAGATAGTCTGAACATACTATCGGTATAGGTTATCGTGTGGTTTGGAAATTAGTTTATCTAGACTAATTAAAATCACACGGATATGCCCGGGGCATATTGAGCATGACCAGTTTGGACAGAATTGACTTGTACTTATCGGCGTAGTCAATTCGGTCCTAGTATTCAGTTTCTCAATCCAAAGATTGGGATGGGTGAGAGTTAGATATCGTATACTTTGATGTGCCAAAGAGTGTGGTCATTGAGGCCTATACCTCGGTAGATTTGGGTATACGCTGTTTAGCTACTTACGTGCCATTACTAGTCAGAGAAATTCACGTACCGGTTCACCGGGTTGATGGTGCTCTCGAGATGAGCTCGTAAGGTTTATTGTACTGAAACTGGCCAGTGGACTTTACGTCTGGTATAATAAGAAAGTCGAGTGGTACTAATCTCGGATACCAAGAAGTCGATGAATTTGTTTGTCAGTAAATTGATAAACCAACGAGCACTAGATATTTAATGTGGGGAGATAGAAAAAAATAAAGTGGTGCGATGTAAAGTCATTTTTGAGCGGTAGTTCCATAATTGGTCCGTTAGTGGTACGACTAATTATGTGTTTGATTAATCAATAAAGTCAATTAATTAATCCTAAAGGTTTAATTAATATTTAATTGACAAAGTGGATTAAGAAAATTAATTCTATATGAATTAATTAATCCTAAGGGTTCGATTAACAAAGTGGGTTAAGAAATTAATTCGAAAGGATCGATTGCTGTTGATTAGTCTAGGGAAGACTAAAGGTCAACGAAATTCAAACACCAAGGTCCAACTCAAAAGCCCACTAGGTCTCCCAAGGAGCTCCATATAAATAGCTAATGTTAGGCACATTTGAAGACATTAGAAACCATGTAGGCAAATGCCTTAGAGTGAGAAAGACAAGCCTAGAGAGAGAATTCTTTTTCGAAGTCGGTTTGCCATCTTTCTTGTTCCAGAAACTTAGCCCATGATTCTAGAAGCCCAAGACCACCGCCTGGAAGTTAAACGCCACTCGAGAAGTCCGTTCACCGCCCTTTTTCCGGGCAGTTAGCGCAGCCTACGTTTTTTGCAATTTTCAGCGTCGTTTTGGTGCATTTTCATAATGGGCTTTGTTTATTTGTTGCGTTGATCCTTTGGCTCGTTCCTTTTGGTTCTCCAAAGCCTAGATCTACGAGCAAATAGCTTACCCACGAAGTTTTATTGAGGCGGTGCGGGTTTTTAGATTAGAATCAGTTTCCCGGGCTTGATCTGTTTTTCAGATCTGTGAGTTTCTTGAAGTGGGTTTCTTTGGATTTCTTTGTCAGTGCCTTTAGCCACCTCGTAGACACTTGCCCACCCAAGTTTGAGGTTGTTTGGAGTTGTCCTTGGGATTTCGATTGGATTTCGCAGCAAGGCGGTAAAAAGGCAGCTGGCGGTAAATAAACGCAGTAATCTTCGGGCAATGATCTGCTGAGGATCTGACGAGTTTTTTCGACGTGGTCTCATATGGATCTGTTCCTTAGTGTCTTAGATACCTTATGGATAGTCGCCCGTGTGATTTTGAGGTAGAGACGGAGTTGTTATTGGGATTTTCTCGTGATTTCTAGGCGGTAAACATCGGGATTTTCAGCTTTGGTTTTCTTATTGCTAGGGACACGCCTCAAAGGTATAATCTTTAAGGCTTCCATTTGAAATTAAAGATTTAAGTTTTTAGCGTGTCATTTTAATAAATTGAACTAGTATAAGCCTAGATCCGTTCAGGGGAAATGAACTTGAGCCTGAGTTGAGTCAAAAGTCTCCGATTCTGGAATGCATAGCACGAAAGTGACATTTTTGATTTAGCCCAGGCTTGTTATGTTTTCCTTCAAAATGGTATCAGAGAGAGTGTTTTGGCTTTAAACTTGGTTAATTTATTACACGGCTTTATTTTGGCATTATTATTTTTGTTGAAATGTTTAAACAGGTGGTTATTAGTTTCCCGGCTATTATGGTAGAATTTATTTTTCATTCATAAACCCCGGGACATGTCCAGGCTCATATTGTTTTTGAATGCAAATGTCTGTAATAGTGGTAACCATGAGCTGGAAGCCGTGTAGGATTAGATAAATATTGTAGTAGGATATAATCTAATGTTGTCGTCTTTAAATTCTTAGAAAAATGCCTTGTATATAGGAATTTATGTATTATGACGAAGACATTATTTTGGGTAACTTATTTTTGTGGGTTTTAGTTTCTCGTAATTTTAGGTGATTCCTAATTACGTAGAAAATCGAGAAAATCCGGGCAAATAGAGAGGAGTCCAAATAACGAGTGGGAGCGACATTACGGGACATGTCACCGAGGCGTCAAGGAATCAACGATAGAGGATACCATAATAGTCGGGAAATTTTATTTCTTTAATTTTTCGTATTTATGTCTTTTTGTTGATTGTGTGTTTTCAATTTATTTGCATGAACGAAAACCAAAACGTTTTAAAAAGTAAAGTGCAATTAACTGAGGTAGATTATTCGCATATTAAAACTTCAACGGTTTTATGGGTGCAAATATCATTTGTTAAGATATTGCATGTTAAAACGGAAAAATCCTTAAACTTAAAAATCTAAGTGGGAGCGGGTTGGTAAATATCCCCATGGCCTCCATTACGGGTTCATTGGTGATGTGGTTATTCTTGCGAGTTGGTATTATGGCCTTCCTCCATGCGGACAAGTCTTCAATCACAGATATCACTAGAATGAATTTTCGAAGGTATTACTATAGTGAGTTTAATTGGAGAAAGTTGTGACACCCTCTCTGCTGAGGGCACCATTAGTATCCTAAGTAAGAAACTTAGAATTCACGTAATGGCATACACTTAGTGTACTATTTATAGTATTCCTCCCACGAGGTTACGCTATTTATGTGTCCGGATAAAAGTATTGACTATTAATTTCATTGATCATAAGACCGTTGGTCAGATAGTGAAATTAATGAACTTGGGTTCTTCTCGAACGAATGTGGGTTAGCGTAGACGTTCACCTGTGTGACCTGCGTTAATCCCGGTGTAAGAGATGTCGATGGAGATTATATTGTTTTTTAGGATTTCAATATTTTTGAAAAAGTAATACTGAAACTTGATTGTTTATTTTTCAGTCGTTGGTATGTCGTTCAACCCGCTAGCTGTCATACTAAATCAGAACAAACTTATAGGTCCTAATAACATTGACTGGAAACATAACCTGGACATTGTCCTTACCGCTGAGGGTTACAAATACGTGCTCACTGAGGAGTGCCCCCCTAAGCCCAGCGATGATGCCACCCCTGAGCAGCGAGAGCCATATACGAGGTGGTAGAAGGCTGATGAGATGACCCGGTGCTACATCTTGGCTTCTATGTCGAGTGTACTGTAGCACCAGCATCAGTTGTTTACCTCAGCTTACGATATGATGCTCAACCTCAGGGAGATGTTGAAAGATTATCTGCCCGGGCCTAGCCAGAAACTCATATTCATGCTATGCATTCCAGAATCGGAATCTCTGGCCAGGCCTAGACGCTAGCACAATGCTATTCCAACCCTTTTGAAATAATATTGCACAGGATCTGGGTTCGCACTTATTCTATTTACCACGCAACAAAAATTTCTAATAAAAAACGGAACTTTAGAAAATACCTTTGAAGTGTGCACTCAGGTGATTCTCTTGTATGCCTCAAAACTTTGATCTCACGTTGTGTGGGCAATGATCTAGAAACCAATTTGATCAGCTAATCACCACAATCCACCTGCCAGAAAATTCCTGCACCGCTGCACCTGGCACGTACTGTAAATGCACTGCCCAGAGAGAGAGAAAATTATATGCGCTGCTGGTTTAACAGGCCAAGAAAATTTGGCCAACACAGAGAAAAAAACCAGCCGCAATTTTCCTCTATTAAATCTAACTTTGAGGGAGAAATTTTATTTCTCTCTCTAGGATTTTATCTTTCTAGTTTTCTTGTCTTGAAAACTTATGAATTGTGTATTGTGGAATAGCTAATCCCTTGTCTATATATAGAGTTACAAGAGAGACCCCAAGTTGGTTTAGGATTGGCCTTCCTACTGGGTTTCTGTTTCCTTCAATCATGTTCCTGGACTGATACACATCCAACTGATACAGGGATTCACTTATCCCAAAACAGTTGCTGGTATGATTCGCAACCAACTGATACAGGGATTCACTTATCCCAAAATAGTTCCTAGTATGATTCACAACCAACTGACACAATGATTAATAAATTACTTAATTAATTAAATCTACCTTTGTCAATAACCCAATACATAATTAATCGTACCACTAACGGATTAATTATGACACTACCATCCTCCACCAGAAATGCTTATGGAGCAACTTAATTAATTTATTCATAATCTCCCCACATCAAAGATATAGTGCTCGTTAATATATTAATTTACTGAAAATTAATTAATTAACCTCTTTAATTTTGAGAATAGTACCACTCGATCTTTTTATTATACCGGACATAAGTCCACCGGCCCAGTTTAGTATAATAAACTTTACGAGCTTATCTTGAGAGCACCATCACCCCGGACGCACCAATACATGGTTTCCTTTCAACAAGGAGCAGCACACCAAGGCGGCAACTGGGCCGCACGTGCGGCCCGCGTGGGCTTCGCGCGCGCGCTGCGCGCGTGTGGCCCGTTCGGGCTGTGTTTCAGCCCGTTTTTCCTCTAGTTTTTGTTTTTTGAAGTTCAAGACTCTCTCCATCGAGTGACGTGGCGGGACACGAGATCAAGGCTGAAGATGGAAGTGATTCAAACCATAATAGTCGGGAAATTTATTTTTCGTATTTATTGTTTTAATTTTTATGCTTTATTTTTATGTTGTATTTTAGATGCATGATTTTAAAGCATGTTGGTTTTATGGTTGCATATAACTTAGGGTTAGTTAATTGCATGTTAAAACCGGAAAAACCCTCTATATGGAAATCTAAGTGGGAGCGGGTTGGTTTAATATCCCCATGGCCACCATTACGAGTTCATATATGGGTGGGCTTGCGCATTGGCATTAGGGCCTTCTTCCATTCAAATGAGTCCAACCCCGAGATCGCTAGATTATGAATTTTTGAGTAAGATGACTAGAGTAAGTTTGACTAGGAGAAATGCGACACCCGCTCCATCTGAGGTGCACTATCCTGAGGTAACAAACTCAGAAGTCACGTAATGGCATACACTTAGTGTACGATCAGCAGTATTCCTCCCAAGAGGTTATGCTGCTTATTTGTACGGCTGAAAGCACAGACTATTAGCTACATTGATCAATAGATCGTTTGGTCAGATAGTGTAGTTAATGAACTTGGTTCTTCTCAAACGAATGTGGGTTAGCGTAAACGTCCACACTGCGTGGCTTGCGAGAATCCCGGTGAATGAGATGTTGGTGGATTATAATTATTTTTTTGAGGAAAGTCAATAATTATTAGAATTTCATGTTTTTGAAATTCTAGTTAATAACTAAAACATTGTCTGTTTGTTAATTTTACATTTTTATCGATATGACATTCAACCCCTTAGCTGTTATTTTGAAAGACAATAAATTAACTGGAACTAATTATGTCGATTGGAGTCATAACTTGGACATTGTCCTTATGGCTGAGAGTACTCCTGTGAGAGATTGTGTCATTGACGTGATTAGTAACATCAATAAGGTTGAGGTTGTGGGAAGCAGAATCGTTGGTGAAACCAAAGTCGATATTGTCCTCAGGAGCTTGCCTCAAAGCTATGAGCAGATTCGGTTGAACTACAACATAAGTAAGATGTTGTGTACTTCATCTAAGCTCTTGGCAGAGTTGGTGGTGGCTAAAAGTCTTCTTCAAGAGAAGAAGTGAGCTTTAGTCGCAGTCAAAGCTTTAGAATCATCTTCTGAGCCTGAGGCTGGAAAGAAGAAGAAAAAGCTCGAGGGAGTAGCTAAAAAGGCACAAATTGCGCCTAAGCCAGATATTGCAAAGAAGAAGTCGAAAGACAAGTGCTTCAAGGGCAATAAGACGGGACATTGGAAATTGGATTGTCTAAAGCTTAAACATACGATAGTTTCTGCCCTAATGACAGAGACATGTTTAGCAGCGATTCCCACAGATACTTGGGGTGCGCATTCAGGTGCCACTGACCATGTTTGTAATTCTTTGCAAGGGTTTCAAGTGACCCAGAAGCTTAGAGAGAACAAGCTGGATATCTACTTGGGCGACACTATGAGAGTGTCAATAGAAGCAGTGGGAGTAGTTACTCTGAATTTTGAAAGTTCTAGTTTAGAGTTAGTTAATTGTCTTTATGTACCGAGTTTTAAAAAGAACCTTATTTTGGTTTCTAAACTCTTGAAGAACGGTTATAAGTTTATTTTTTCTGATGAGTCTGTATTTATTAGAAGAAATGGAAAACTTATTTGTTCTGGTTCATTGGCTGACAATTTGTTTGTGGTTAACTCTAATTCCCCTATTGCGCAAAATATAGAAACATATAGCTCTTTATCTAACATTAATAAGAGGAAGAAACCTTCTTAAATGAATCAAACCTATCTTTGGCATCTCAGGCTAGGTCACATAAACCTTACTAGGATTCAAATGTTGGTTAATGATGGGCCTTAAGGTTCATTAGAGATTGACAGTTATGCAATCTGCGAATCTTGCTTGGAAGGTAAAATGACCAAGAGACCTTTTAAGGAAAAAGGTTATAGAGCTAATGAAGTATTAGAGTTGATTTATTCTGACTTGTGTGGACCAATGACGGTCCAGGCATGAGGTGGGTTCAAGTATTTCATGATGTTCACGGATGACTACTCCAGGTACGGGTATATTTACCTAATGCGTCACAAGTCCGAATGTCTTGGCAAGTTCAAAAAAAGCAGATGTGGAGAAGCATCATGGTAAGAGTATCAAGACACTGTGTTCTGATCGTGGAGGGGAGTACCTGTCCCATAAATTTTGAGAATACCTCAGTGAGGTCGGAATTCAGTCTCAGTTGTATGCACCTGGCACGCCACAGAAGAACGGTGTAGCAGAAATGAGGAATCGGACTCTCATTGAAATGGTTAGGTCGATGATGAGCTATAGTGATTTGCCAAGTTTGTTCTGAGGATATGCCTTAGAAACGGCGATGTATATTCTTAATCTTGTACCATCTAAAACAGTACCTTCAACCCCATTAGAGTTATGGAATGGGCGCAAGCCCAGTCTAAGACATCTCAGAATTTGGGGTTGCCCAGCACATGTACTTAAGGCAAATACGGTTAAGTTAGATGTGAGAATTGAATTAATGTTGTTTGTGGGATATCCTAGGGGAACGAAAGGTGGTCTGTTTTATAGTCCTAAATATCAGAAGGTGGTGGTTAGTACCAACGCTAGATTTTTGGAAGAGGACTATGTCTTAGACCATAAGCCCAAGAGTAAGATAGTACTAGAAGAGCTTAGATGACAAACTACTAATCCTAATGCACCTGTACAAGTAGATACACCACACACTACACATGAGATCACAGATGATGCGCCTACACAGGTGGTGCCTCGTCGTAGTGGGAGGGTTGTGAGATAGCCCGATAAGTTCATTGGAGTGGGAGAGGCCTGATACCTAGTCCCACGCGCGCCTGAATCTGACCTAGTTAACTACAATGAGGCTCTCCAAGATAAAGATGCAGAATCTTGGCGTAAGGCAATGATATCCGAGATGGGGTCAATGGACCACAATCAAGTCTGGGAGCTGGTGGACCTGCCTGATGGGTTTAAGCCCATTGGAAGCAAGTGGGTCTACAAACGTAAGAGAGGACCTGATGGGAAGGTGGAAACCTTTAAAGCTAGGCTAGTGGCGAAGTGGTATACTCAGAAAGTGGGGATCGATTATGAGGAAACCTTCTCCCCGGTAGCGATGCTTAAGTTGATCCGGATTCTCTTGGCCATAGCTGCTCATTTAGATTATGAGATTTAGCAGATGGATATCAAGACAGCTTTCCTAAATGGAAGTCTTGAGGAAACCATCTTTATGCAGCAACCAGAGGGATTCGTTGAAAAAGGCTAAGATCATAAGGTTTGCAGGCTTAACAGGTCCATTTACGGACATAAGCATCCAGATCTTGGAACATCCAGTTTGATAAGGTAATCCAATGTTTCGGATTTTTTCAGTGTCCGGATGAGCAATGTGTGTACCGCAAATGTGATGGAAACTCAATATTGTTTCTTGTGCTTTACGTAGATGACATTCTATTGATTGCCAACAACAAAAAAGTGTTATCAGACGTAAAGGTATGACTGTCCAAGCAGTTTGATATGAAGGACTTAGCGGAAGCGGGCATATCCTTGGGATCAAGATAATTCGAGATCGTAGGAAACGTTCGTTAACGCTCTCCCAAACTTCGTACATAGATACGATTCTGGCCCATTTTAATATACAGAACTCTTAGAAAGGTTTTTTACCTTTCAGACATGGAGTGTATCTATCTAAGGAACAGTCTCCTAAGACTGTTGAGGACATAGGGGCCATGAAGACAGTTCCCTATGCCATGTTGTGTACGAGGCCTGATATCTGTTATGTCGTTGGCATGGTAAGCAGATATCAGAGTAACCCCAGGAAAGCTCATTGGGAGGCAGTAAAATGCATTCTCAAGTATTTGTGCAGAACGAGGGACCAAGTTCTGGTCTATCAGGTGCCTGAGCTGGTACCCCGAGGTTACACAGATTTAGATTTCAAAGGCGACAGGTACAAGAGCAAATCTACCTCAGGGTATGTGTTTACTCTGGGAGGTGGAGCCATAGTTTGACAGAGTGTCAAGCAGAAATGTGTGGCGGACTATACCATGGAGGCTAAGTACGTTGTCGCATCAGAGGCAGTAAAAGAAGCAGTATGGCTCAAGAACTTCCTAGTGGACTTAGATGTGATTCCTGGTTTGCAGAAGTTTATCATGGTTTATTATAATAACAATGGTACAGTAGCAAACTCGAAAGAACCACGAGCCCACAATGCGAGTAAACATATATAGCGCAAATACCACCTGATATGAGACATCGTAAAGAGGGAAGACGTGGTTGTGGATAAGATAGCATCAGAGGATAACCTTGCAGATCCGTTCACGAAGATATTGACTTCGAAAGTCTTTGAGGCTCACGTGGAGGGCATGGGAATCAGATACTTAGGAGAGCCATGACAGGTTTTCTAGATATATAGCAACAGATTGTATAGGAGTTGTATATAGATGTATACTTAAAGCACACCTTAAGTATTAGTGGGAGATTCTTGGAGTTGAATACATAAGCTATGCTTGTATTGTACTTTTTCCCAGTAATATATCGATTTATGTTTTGGTTATATCTTGTTGTGCATGATATATCCATTTGTATTATGTAAGTAGATAATGAGGTGTCTTGTGTGACACAGTAGATCTCATCATTGGTTGAAAGATATAATATATAAATGAGGTTCGTAACCGAGACAGCTTTGGACAAACTGTTGGTTTAGGTTATTATGTGATTTGGATAATTGGTTTGTCTAAACTAATTGAATCACATAGATATGCCTGAGGCATATTGAACTAGACCATTAAGAATGATTTGTCTTGTACTGATTTAATAGATAAATCGTTCTTGGTATTCTATCTCTTAATCCCTAGACTCGAGCGGGCATGAGGATTAGACATAGCGTACATTGATCTGCCAAAGGGTGAGGTCAATTGTTGCCAATAATCTCGGTAGGTTGGGTGCGCATGTTTAGTTGCTTCGTGTGCTGCTGCTTGTTGAAAGGAAACCATGTACTGGTGCATCCGGGGTGATGGTGCTCCTAAGATGAGCTCGTTATGTTTATTATACTAAACCCAACTGGTGGACTTATGTCCGGTATAGTAAAAAGGTCGAGTGGCACTAGTCTCGGAATCAAAGAGGTTAATTAATTAATTTATCAGTAAATTAATATATTAACGAGCACTATATCTTTGATGTGGGGAGATTATGAATATAATTTAATTAAGTTGTTCCGAAAGTAATTCTGGTGTAGGATGGTAGTTCCATAATTAATCTATTAGTGGTATGATTAATTATGTATTGGGTTAATGACAAAGGTAGATTTAATTAATTAAGTAATTAATTAATCCTTGTGTCAGTTGGTTGTGAATCATACCAGGAAATGGTTTGGGATAAGTGAATCCCTGTATCAGTTGGTTGTGAATAATACCAGGAACTGGTTTTGGATAAGTGGATCTCTGTATCAGTTGAATGTGTTTCAGTCCAGGAACAGGATTAAAGGAAAATAGAATCCCAGTAGGAAGGCCAATCCTAAACCAACTTGGGGTCTCTCTTGTAACTTTATATATAGACAAGGGATTAGCTATTCAAGACACACAATTCAATAGATTCATAATTCAAGAATCTAGAGAGAGAAAAATTCTCTCTCTCTAAAATAAGATTTTTCCAAGCCTTAAGGCTGCCGATTTTCTCCTAATTTTTGGCGGCCTACGTGTGGCTTTCTCTCTCTCCGGGCTATGCATTTATAGTACGTGCCAGGTACAGTGGTGCTGGAATTTTCTGGCAGATGGATTATGGTGATTAGCTGATCAATTGGTTTCTTAATCGTTGCCCACACAACGTGAAATCAAAGTCTTGAGGCATACAAGAGAATCACCTAAGTGCACTCTTCAAAGGTATTTTTCTAAAGTTTCACTTTTAATTAGAAATTTTGTTGCGTGGTAAATCGAAAAAGTGCGAACCCAGATCTTGTGCCAAAGATAGGTTTATATGACGTAGACTGAGATGCCAAAGATAGGTTTGATTCATTTCAGAAGGTTTCTTCCTCTTATTAATGTTAGATAAAGAACTATCTGTTTCTATGTTTTGCGCAACAGGGGAATTAGAGTTAACCACAAATAAATTGTCAGCCAATGAACCAGAACAAATAAGTTTTCTATTTCTTCTAATAAACACAGACTCATCAAAAAAACCAAACTTATAACCGTTCTTCAAGAGTTTAGAAATCGAAATAAGGTTCTTTCTAAAACTCGGTACATAATACAATTAACTAACTCTAATCTACAATTTTTGAAATTTAAATTGACCATTGTCACTGCTTCTACTGACACTCTTGTAGTGTCGCCCATGTAGATGTCTAGCTCGCCCTCTCTAAGCTTCCGGGTTACTTGGAACCCCTGCAAAGAATTACAAACATGATCAGTGGCACCTAAATCCACACACCAAGTATCTATGGGAATCACCGCTAAACATGTCTCAGTAATCAGGGCAGATACTATCGTGCCTTTTAGCTTTGGACAATCCGCTTTCCAGTGTCCCATTTTACCGCACTTGAAGCACTTGCCTTTGGGCTTGCTCCTCTTTGCGATCTCGAGCTTCGCAACAAGTTTCCTGGCATTCTTCTTCTTCTTATTCTTCTTTCCTTTAGGTGCAGAAGAAGAACCTGAAGCCGTTACTACGACCAAAGCTTCCTTCTTCTCATGAAAGACGCCTTCGGCTCCCACCAAATCAGTTAAGAGCTCGGGTAGAGTATAGACTCTTTGGTTCATGTTGTAATTAACCCAAAACTGCTCAAAACAAGAGGGTAGACTCTGGAGAATAATATCTATCTGACTTTTTGGGTCGATTTCTCCTCCTAACACCTCTATCTCATTGATGTGATTGATCATGTGTGGCACATGATCTCCCACCGATCCGCCTTCAGCCATCTTTGAGTTCATTAACTTCCTCATGGCTGCTTGCCTAGCAGTCCTGCCTTGATGTGAGAACATCTCTCTCAGGTGAGCCATCATGTTGAAGGTAAAGACCATGGGATGAAGCTGATGTTGCAGCACATTTGACACAGAGGCCAAAATATAGCACCGCGCCATCTCATCCACTTTTCTCCACCGGGCATAGGCATCCCTATCCTCTAGAGGAGAGTTCTCATCAGGAACATCTGGACATACTTCGGTGAGCACAAACTTATACTGCTCAGCCATCAGGACAATGTCCAAGTTACAACTCCAGTCGACATAATTGGTTCCAGTTAATTTATTGTCTTTCAAAATAGCAGCTAAGGGGTTGAATGTCATATCGATAAAACTGTAAAATTAACAAACAGACAATGTTTCAGTTATTAACCTAGAATTTTGAAAACATGAAATTCTAATAGTTATTGACTTCCCTTAAAACAATAATTAGAATCCACTAACATCTCATTCACCGGGATTCTCGTAAGCCACGCAGTGTGGACGTTTACGCTAACCCACTTTCGTTTGAGAAGAACCATGTTCATTAAATACACTATCTGATCAAACGATCTATTGATCAATGTAGCTAATAGTCGGTGCTTTCAGCCCTACAAATAAGTAGCGTAACCTAGCGGGAGGAATACTGCAGATCGTAAACTAAGTGTATGCCATTACGTGACTTCTGAGTTTATTACCACAGGATAGTGCGCCTCAGATGGAGAGGGTATCGCATTTCTCCTAGTTAAACTTACTCTAATCATCTTACTGGGAAATTCATAATCTAGCGATCTCAGGGTTGGACTCATCCGAATGGAGGAAGACCTTAATGCTAACGCGCAAGCCCACCCACATCGCGTATAAACTCGTAATGTGCATCTAAAATACAGCATAAAAATTAAAACAGTAAATACGGGAAATAAATACGAAAAATAAATTTTCCGACTATTATGGTTTGAATCGCTTCCATCTTCTGTCTTGATCTCTTGTCCCGTCACGTCACTCGATGGGGAGAGTCATGAACTTCAAAAAATGGAAACTGGAAGAAAAAATGGGCCAAAACGCAGCTCAAAAGGGCGGCACGCGCATAGCACACCCAAAGGACGCTCCACCCGCGAGGCAGCCCGCTGCCGCTGGCGGTTGCCCCTGCCGACCGGTCATTGCCATCGCAGGCGCATCCCCTGTCGCCAATCCATCATTCACTTTTTCCCATGCTATTTGGTATTCTTGCAATTCGTTCTGGGTTTTCCTGGGTTTCTATGAATTAACGATAACCCAAAATCCACGAATTCAAGTTGCCCACCATAATGTCTTCGATTACAAAAAATTAATTCTCCTACTACAAGGTTTTCTAGGAAAATGAAATAAGCAAAATTACATAGAAAAATCCTACTACAGATTTGATCTAATCCTACACGGCTTCCAGCACGTGGTTATACTATTACAAGCATTCATAATAAAATCAAATCCGGACATGTCCCAGAGCTTAATTAAAACCCATACAAACGTAACCATAATAGTCGGGATTTCTTAACCACATTTGAAATAAAACCATGTAATAAATCGAACAAGCACAAAACCCAAAACTAGGCTCTGATACCAATTGAAAGATTATCTGCCCGAGCCTAGCCAGAAACTCACTTTCGTGCTATGCATTCCAGAATCAGAATCTCTGGCCAGGCCTAGACGCTAACACAACGCTATTCCAACCCTTTTGAAATAACATTACACAGGATCTGGGTTCACACTTATTCGATTTACCACGCAACAAAAATTTCTAATTAAAAGCGAAACTTTAGAAAATAACTTTGAAGCATGCACTCAGGTGATTCTCTTGTATGCCTCAAGACTTTGATCTCACATTATGTGGGCAACGATCTAGAAACCAATTTGATCAGCTAATCACCACAATCCACCTGCCAGAAAATTCCAGCACCGCTGCACCTGGCACGTACTGTAAACGCACCGCCTGGAGAGAGAAAATTATACGCGGTGCTGGTTTACCATGCCAAGAAAATTCGGCCAACACAGTGAAAAAAACCAGCCACAAGTTGGTTTAGGATTGGCCTTTCTACTGGGTTTCTGTTTCCTTCAATCATGTTCCCGGACTGATATACGTCCAACTGATACAGGGATTTACTTATCCCAAACCAGTTCTTGGTATGATTCACAAGCAACTGATACAGGGATTCACTTATCCCAAACCAGTTCCTAGTATGATTCACAACCAACTGACACAAGGATTAATTAATTACTTAATTAATTAAATCTATCTTCGTCAATAACCCAATACATAATTAATCGTACCACTAAAGGATTAATTATGGCACTACCATTCTACACCAGAAATGCTTCTAGAACAACTTAATTAATTTATTCATAATCTTCCCACATCAAAGATATAGTGCTCGTTAATATATTAATTTACTGAAAATTAATTAATTAACCTCTTTAATTCTGAGAATAGTACCACTCGACCTTTTTACTATACCAGACATAAGTCTACCCGCTGGGTTTAGTATAATAAACTTTACGAGCTTATCTTAAGAGCACCATCACCCGGACGCACCGGTACATGGTTTCCTTTCGACAAGGAGCAGCACACCAATCAACTAAACACGCATACCCAACCTACTGATATTATTGGCCACAATTGACCTCACCCATTGGCAGATCAAAGTACACCATGTCTAATCCTCATGCCCGCTCGAGTCTAGGGATTCAGAGATAGAATACCAAGAACGATTTCTCTATTAAATCAGTACAAGACAAATCATTCCTAATGGTCAAGTTCAATACGCTCTGGGCATATCTATATGATTCAATCAGTTTAGACAAACCAGTTATCCGAATCACATAATAACCTAAACCTACAGTTTGTCCAAAGTTGTCTTGGTTACGAATCTCATTTATAGATTATGTCTTTCAACTAATCATGAGATCTACTGTGTCACACAAGACACCTCATCATCTACTTACATAATATAAATGGACATATCATGCACAACAAGATATAACCAAAACATAAATCGATATATTACTAGGAAAAAGTACAATACAAACATAGCTTATGTATTCAACTCCAACAGATGTTTGGACATCAGGGCAGGACAGCCAAGCAGTCAGCTTTGAGAAAACTCAAAAAAAATGCTAGGATGGCTGAAGGCACCTCAGTAAGGGATCATGTATTGGACATGATGAGTTGCATCAATGAGATCGAGTTATTAAGAGGTGATATTGATGGGGATACCCAGGTTGATATCATCCTCCAGAGCTTGCCTCCCAGTTTTGAGCAGTTTTGGTTGAACTACAATATGGGCAAGCTCTCACATTCACTTCCCAAGCTCATGACTTCATTGGTGTCTGCTAAGGGCCTCTTCGCAGAGAAGAAGCAAGCTTTGGCTACTGTTAGTCCCTCAGGTTCCTCTGCTGGGCCCAAAGCCAGGAAGCAAAAGAGGAAGAGAAGCCAAAAAGTAGGAGCTACTGATCATGGACCCAAGGCGGGCATTGCCAAGAAACACAAGCCCAAAGGCAAGTGTTTAAGATGTGACAAAGCAGGACATTGGAAGAAGGATTACCAGAAGCCTCGAGGTATATGCAAATTTACCCTAGTTACTGAGACGTGTTTAGCAGTGATTCCCACAGATACTTGGTGTGTGGATTCAGGAGCCACTGATCACGTTTATAATTCTTTGCAGGGGTTCCAAGTGACCCGGCTACTTAGAGAGGGAGAGTGCAGGTTTACCTTGGTGATACTACCAGAGTTTCTGCTGTTGCAGTGGGAGTTTTATGTATTTATTTTTCAGACTCTGTTTTAAATTTAAAGGATTGTCTTTATGTACCCAGTTTTTGAACGAACTTGCTTTCAGTTTCGAGACTTATTTTGGATGGTTATAAGTGTATTTTTTTCTGATAATTCTGTTTTTATTAGAAAGAACCAGAAGCTTATATGTTCTGGTACATTAGTTGACAATCTGTTTTTAATCAAGGCATACTCTCCAGCAATGCAAAATACTGAAACTAGTAACTTATCACCGAATCATAATAAGAGAAAAGAGTCTTTCCCTTTGAATCAAACTTATCTTTGGCACCTGAGAATAGGTCACATCACCCTTAGTAGGATTCAAAGGTTGGTCAATAATGGGCCTTTGGGCTGATTGGAGATTGACAGCTATCCGACTTGCGAGTCCTGCTTGGAGGGTAAGATGACCAAGAGGCCATTCAAGGCAAAGGGGTATAGGGCCTAGGAGGTTTTAGAGTTGATTCATTCTGACTTGTGTGGGCCTATGTCAGTTCAGGCTAGAGGTGGTTATAAGTATTTCATGAAATTCATAGATGATTACTCTAGATATGGATACATATACCTAATGCGCCACAAGTCTGAATACTTTGGCAAGGTCAAAGAGTTTAAGGCTGAGGTGGAGAACCATCTGGGTAAGAGTATCAACGCCTTGCGATCTGATCGCGGTGGTGAATACCTCTCTAGTGAATTTAGGTCCTTTTTGTCAGAGCAGGGTATTCAGTCCCAGTTGTCTGCACCTGGAACACCCCAGCAGAATGGTGTAGCGGAGAGGAGGAATAGGACTCTTATGGATATGGGTAGATCAATGATGAGTTACAGTGAGTTTCCTATCTCGTTTTGGGGTTATACCTTAGAGACAACATATTTTATCCTCAACCTTGTGCCATCTAAATCTATGCCTTCGATCCCAGTAGAGTTGTGGACTGGGCGAAAGCCTAGTCTGAGACATCTCAGAATTTTGGGTTGTCCAGAACATGTGCTCGAGGTAGATGCGGCAAGTTAAAGGCAAGAACCAAGGTTATGTTGTTTATAGGCTACCCCAAAGGAACGAGAGGTGATCTATTTTAGTCATCGGGATCAGAAGGTGGTGATCAACACCAATGCCAGATTTCTTGAGGAGGACTATGTTTTAGATCACAAGTCAAGCAGCAATGTAGTATTCGAAGAGCTTAGAAGATAATCCATTATTCCAGATACACCAGTACAGGAAGATACACCACAAGAGACTGCACACACTATCACAGATGATGCTCTTACACAGGTTGCACCTCGTCGTAGTGGGAGGGTTTTTAGACAACCCGAGAGGTACATGGGTTTGGGTGAGTCTTTGGATTTTATCCCTGGCGCTCATGAACCAGACCCAGTTAGCTACAATGAGGCTCTCTAGGATAAAGATGCAGATTCTTGGCAGAGAGCGATGATTGCTTAGATGGGTTCTATGGACTCAAATCAGGTCTGAGAGCTGGTAGACCTTCCTGATGGGTTTCGGCCTATTGGGTGCAAATGGGTCTACAAGTGAAAGAGAGGATCTGATGGGAGGGTTGAGACCTTCAAGGCTAGGCTTATGGCCAAGGGGTATACTCAAAAAAAGGGTATCGATTATGAGGAGACCTTTTCCCCGGTAGCTATGCCTAAGTCGATCCGGATTCTTTTGGCCATAGCTGCTCATATGGACTATGAGATTTAGCATATGGATGTTAAGATAGCTTTCCTTAATGGAAGTCTTGAGGAGACCATCTTTATGCAGCAACCAGAGGGTTTCATTGTTCAGGGCCAAGAGCACAAGGTATGCAGGCTTAAGAGGTCAATTTATGGACTTAAGCAAGCATCAAGATCTTGGAACATCCATTTTGACGTGGTTATCCAGTCCTATAGATTCGTTCAGTGTCCGGATGAATAGTGTGTATATCGCAGACGTGATGGTTATATGGTGATGTTTCTCATACTTTACATAGATGACATCCTTTTGATTGGCAACAGTAAGAAGGTGTTGTCAGACGCAAAGGCATGGTTATCCAGGAAATTTGATATGAAGGATTTGGGAGAGGCTGGATATATCCTTGGGATCAAGATTATTCGAGATCGTAGGAGACGTTCTCCGACACTCTCCCAGGCATCCTATATAGATAAGATTCTGGCCTGTTTAAATATGCAGAACTCCAATAGGGATTCACTACCTTTCAGGTATGGAGTGCATCTATCAAAGCAGCAGTGTCCCAAGACTGCTGAGGAGATAGATGCCATGAAGACGGTACCCTATGCTTCTGCAGTGGGTAGCCTCATGTATGCTATGTTATGTACGAGGCCTGATATTTGCTTTGTCGTTAGCATGGTTAGTAGATATCAGAGTAACCCTGGGAAGGCTCACTGGGAGGCAGTAAAATGCATTCTCAAGTACTTACGCAGGACGAGAGATTATGTCCTATTTTATAGAGCGCAGGAGTTTGTACCATTATGTTACACAGATTTGGATTTTCAAGGTGATTTGGACAAGAGTAAGTCTACCTCTGGGTTTGTGTTTACTCTAGGAGGTGGAGCCATAGTATGGCGGAGTGTTAAGCAGAAATGCATGGTGAACTCCACCATAGATATTGAGTACGTTATCGCATCAGAGGCAGTGAAAAAAGCTGTATGGCTCTGGAACTTCCTGGTGGACTTAGATGTGGTTCCTGAGTTGCCTAGGTCTATCACAATTTATTGTGATAACAATGGTGCAGTTGCTAACTCGAGGGAACCACGAGCCCACAAAACGAGTAAACACATAGAGCGCAAGTATCACCTGATACGAGAGATCGTAAAGAGGGGACATGTGACCATGGCCAAGATAGTATAAGATGACAACCTTGCAGATCCTTTCATAAATCCATTGATCCCAAAGGTCTTTGAGAGACATGTGGAGGGTATGGGAGTCAGATTCTTGAGTGAGCCATGTGAGTGAGCTTAAAGGTGTTCTGTAGATTTCATTATGACAGCAGTGTAATAGCGGGTTTTATAGTTTTTGTACTTCTTGGCATAGCTTTGAGTATTTGTGGGAGATTGTTAGTTTTGAATATAGAAAAGCTATGACTTGTATCAAAAACTAATATCCATAGATGACATATCATTTTGTTTCAGTATTAAATTGTTCCATTATATCATAGAACTAGATAACGGGGTGTGGAAAGACACAGTAGATACCGTTATTGGTTAAAGTATTGATATATAAAAAGTATGCTCGTAACTGAGATAGTCTGAACATACTATCGGTATATGTCATCGTGTGGTTTGAAATTAGTTTATCTAAACTAATTAAAATCACACGGATATGCCCGGGGCATATTGAGCACGACCAGGTTGGATATAATTGACTTGTACTGATCGGTCCTAGTATTCAGTCTCTCAATCCCGAGATTGGGACAGGCGTGAGAGTTGGATATCGTATGCTTTGATGTGCCAAAGAGTGTGGTCAATTGAGGCATATACCTCGGTAGGTTGGGTATGCGGCGTTTAGCTACTTACGTGCCGTTGCTAGTCAGAGGAATCCACATACCAGTTCGCCAGGTTGATGGTGCTCCCGAGATGAGCTTGTAAGGTTTATTGTACTAAAACTGGCCAGTGGACTTTACGTCCGGTATAATAAGCAAGTCGAGTGGTACTAATCTCAGATACCAAGAAGTCGGTGAATTAGTTTGTCAGTAAATTGATAAACCGACGAGCACTAGATCTTTAATGTGGGGAGATAGAAAAAAAAATAGAGTGGTGCGATGTAAAGTCTTTTTTGAGCTGTAGTTCCATAATTGGTCCATTAGTGGTACGACTAATTATACGTTTGATTAATCGATAAAGTCAATTAATTAATCATAAAGGTTTAATTAATATTTAATTGACAAAGTGGATAAAGAAAATTAATTCTATATGAATTAATTAATCCTAAGGGTTCGATTAAATTAAATTAACAAAGTGGGTTAAGAAATTAATTCGAAAGGATCGATTGGAGTTGATTAGTCTAGGGAAGACTAAGGGGTCAATGAAAATCAAACACTAAGGCCCAACTCAAAAGCCCACTAGGTCTCCCAAGGAGCTCCATATAAATAGCTAATGTTAGGCACATTTGAAGACATTAGAAACCTTGTAGGCAAATGCCTTAGAGTGAGAAAGACAAGCCTAGAGAGAGAATTCTTTCTTCCTTATTGGGAATTCTTTTTCAAAGTCGGTTTGCGATCTTTCTTGTTCTAGAAACTGAGCCCATGATTCTAGAAGCCCAAGACCACCACCTGGAAGTTCAAACGCCACTCTTTTTTTTGGCAATTAGCGCTGGGTGCATTTTTTGGATTTTTCAGCGCCGTTTTGGTGCATTTTCATAGTGGACTTTGTTTATTTATTACGTTGATCCTTTGGCTCATTCCTTTTTGTTCGCCAATGTCTAGATCTACGAGCAAATAGCTTTCCCACGAAGTTTTATTGAGGCGGTGTGGATTTTCAGATTAGAATCAGTTTCTTGGGCTAGATCTGTTTTTCCAGATCTGTGAGTTTCTTGAAGTGGGTTTCTTTGGATTTTTTTGCCAATGCCTTTAGCCACCTCGTAGACACTTGCCCACCCAAGTTCGAGGTTGTTTGGAGTTATCCTTGGGATTTCAAGTGGATTTCGTAGCCAGGTGGTAAATAAGCACAGTAATCTTCCGGCAACGATCTGCTGAGGATCTGACGAGTTTTTCGAAGTGGGTCTCATATGGATCTCTTCCTTAGTGTCTTAGCTACCTTGTGGATAGTCACCCACGTGATTTTGAGGTAAAGACGGAGTTGTTATCGGGATTTTCTCGTGATTTCTAGGCGGTAAATAGTGGGATTTTCAGCTTTGGTTTTCTTATTGCTAGGGACACGCTTCAAAGGTATAATCTTTAAGACTTCCACTTTAAATTAAAGATTTAATTTTTAGTGTGTCATTTTAATAAATTGAACTAGTATAAGCCTAGATCCATTCAGGAGAAATGAATTTGAGCCTGAGTCGAGTCAAAAGTCTCTGATGCATAGCACGAAATTGAGATTTTTGATTTAGCTCAGGCTTATTCTGTTTTCCTTCATTTACTATACCGAATATAAGTCCACCAGCCGGGTTTAGTATAATAAAAATTACGAGCTCATCTCGGGAGCACCATCACCCCAGACGCACCGGTATATGGTTTCCTTTCGACAAGCAGCAACACACCAAGTAACTAAACAGCAACCTACCGAGACTATTCGCCACAATTGACCTCACCCATTGGAAGATCAAAGTACACTATGTATAATCCTCATGCCCGCTCGAGTCTAGGGATTAAGAGATAGAATACTAAGAATGATTTGTCTATTAAATCAGTGCAAGACAAATCATTCTAAATGGTCAAGTTCAATACGCCCCGGGCATATCTATATGATTCAATTAGTTTAGACAAACCAATTATCCGTATCACATAATAACCTAAACCGACAGTTTGTCCAAAGTTTTCTCGGTTACGAACCTCATTTATATATTATGCCTTTTAACCAATTGTGAGATCTACTGTGTCACACAAGACACCTCATCATCTAACTACATAATATAAATGGACAAATAATGCACAACAAAATATAACCAAAACATAAATCGATATTTTAACTGGGAAAAAGTACAATACAAGCATAGCTTATGTATTCAACTCCAACAATAACACTACCCTATTCTTTAATCTCCCCATGTCAAAGATATAGTGTTCTTCAATTTATTAAATTAATTAACTAACTTCTTTAACCGAGATTAGTACCACTCGACCTTTTTACTGTACAGGACATAAGTCCACCAAACGAGTTCAGTATAATAAACATTACGAGCTCATCTCGAGAGCACCATCACCCCGACGCATCGGTGCATGGTTTCCTTTGACTCACAACGACACACCAAACAACTAAACACACGTAGCCAACCTACTGAGACTATAGGCCTTAAGCGACCGCACTCTTTGGCAGATCAAACTACGCAATGTTCAATTCTTGTGGTCGTCCTTGTCGAATTAAGAGACGAATACAAGGTTCGAATTTACTACTATCAATCAGTATAAATTAATTCAATCATAGTAGGTCATGCTCAATACATCTTGGGCATATTCGTGTATTTCAATTAGTTTAGATAAACCAATTTTAAAAACATGCAATGACTTAAACCGTCGGTATGTCTAAACTGTCTCAATCACGAGCCTACTTTATATGTCATAATTTTTAACCAATAATGAGATCTATTGTGTCACACCAAACACCTCATTATCTAGTCATATGATATAAATGGATGTTATGATCCCAAGGCCACCAAGTCCAAGTCCGCCACCAAGGCCCTATCAAAGAGGCCCTTTGGTAGATATAGATGTGCCTTTGACCAGAGCAAGGAGGATAAATGTTACTCAAGCCCTCAATACTTAGCCCATGAATTCTTAACTCAAGAGCTTGTCCTGATCAAGGAGGTTACGGTATTGAGTATTTGCTCCTAAACCTTTCTTATTTATTTTCTTTGAAATAATGTATTTAATTTAGGACCGTTTATTTGCTAGTCATTGGCATTTGCCAAATTAGTATATTGGCCTTGTTATTTTAGTGGGTTTAGTGTGTCGTTGGGCAATTTATTGTGGTTAGCCAAATTTTAATTTAATGTCCTTTATTGAATATGTAAGAATATGTTGGCGGCAAGCCCAACCAAGGCGGAGGAATGTTCCGTGCAGTCCACAAGAAAGAGAACAACCAGATTGTGGGACAATTATCTTCACCATCATTTCGGTCTAGCTACAAGAAGTATTCAGCCATGCAACGGGCCTCAAGTTATTTTGGGCCAGGGAAAGTTACAAAATAAATCTAGACTATTATTTATAACCCTTTTTTAACTATTTAAAGCCATATTTTTAAAATATATTACCTATAATATCCTTAATAAAAAAAGTCAAACCCTGGGAAGCATGCTGGCCTTCAACCATGGAAGAAGACACAATGACAATAATGCCCAACACCCCCCCCCCCAGCACCCTTATTCTTCTTATCTTTTCTTATTTTTTTTTCTCATTCCTTTCTCCACTACCGAAACACTCTTTCCGTTTTTTTTTTTCAAACTCTACCACCAAACACACCACCCTCACCTCACCTTCGATTCCACATCCTCCTTTGCCCGTTTCTCTTTAGCCGGCCATCAATGAAGCTCTTCTGCCAGAATGTAGTGATCTTCAAGTTTATTTGGGCGAAATCATCTAACCCGCCTCCACAGGGCCTTCTTCGAACTTCAAAAATCAAGCTCTGGGTCGGGATTCCGACGCCTCTGAGCTCCAAATCTATCTTAGTTTGTCTCTAAAATGGTTAGAAGAACTACTTACGTTGACATTGGATTGCTTCTATAGATGAACTCATTGGTTTTGAAGAAAATTTGAATAGTTCTGCTGCAAAATATTTACCTACCTGGGTCAGTCCCTTTCAGAATGGAGGTAAATTACACATCTTTTCTACTGGCACAATTGCCTCAGTTTCACATCATGGTTGGAGATTGAACAGCTTTGTTAGTTGTTTCCAAATTTTGTTGTTCATAGTTTCCTCTAGTCTATGTGTGAAATGTGACTGGAACATTGACCTTGGACTAACAGTTGACCTATAATCAAATCTGTTCAAAATAGGTCTGGGACATTCATTTAGTCAGAGTGAATTGGAAATGTAACCCTGTTAAAAGAAAATGGCTTTATGTAAGAGTGAAGCTAGATAATATGATTGCATTACGTACAAAAACTGGTGTGGCCTTTAAAATTGGTGTAAAACTTGATCCTGTAATTTGGACTTGAAAAGAATTATTATTAGTTCCTAGTCTATTTTCAGCCCTTTCTATTTTCTCCCTATGAATGGCCCATTGCACTGTATGATGCAATTATCCTAGGATTTGGCTCTTCCCATAAGCACTATCTGTTCTCCAATTTAGCAAAGTCATATTACACAAGTGCAAAGATTTGTTCAAATTCTTCATGAGGTACAATTTTATGATACCTGTGAGTATGGAAGAGATGATGTGTTCTTGATTCTCTTCAACATTTTGAATTATTTTCCAAATTTTATGGTATTTCCTTGATTCGATGGTGATGTTTTTTCTCCTACCTTAAGACTCAACTTTATAAATTGGTCTTTCCTCAGTTTGCCGGTTTTCTTAATTTGAAACCATATTTAGTTAGACTAGACAATGTTAAATAGGTATGAACCTGAAAAGCATGTGGATACTAGTAAAATGTCCATTTATCTATTTCTTATTGGTCCTGAGTGACATAACAACTTATCATCCTCCAAGACTCAAATGAATATGAAGTACCTGTTCTCATTTAATACATTTAGGATCGAATTGGATCGGATGAGATGGTTTTCAATCATGGAATGACTGGGGTGGTTATGCCCTTCCTCCTCCGGAATACTATGGCAACAATAGAGCTGGAGAACCAGGGGTTGGAGAACGAAAAGCCAAAAAAGTTGTTCGAGTGAACATCGAATAAGATGTAGCCCTCTACGCCTAGTTTCTGGGTTCTGGCTAGCGCGATTTTGTTAAATATTGCTCTTTATTTCAGAAGTATGATATGAACCGCAATCTATGTCTGTCTATTCCTTCTCTTCTGTTGTTGCAAGAACTCAGCTGGTTCTGAATCTGTTACTTTTTCATTTAGTGTTTTTCCAGTTTAATGCCTTATAAATCAGAAACCCTCTAATTACTAAAACTGATATTAATAATTCCCTTTGTCCCACAAAAATAGTCTGTCATATCTTTACTGATTGTTTTTTGTATTACAAATAAACAGACATGATTGTTTTTTAGAGGATGAAAGTAGTAAGCTCTTATTATTTCTGATCTGCTCTATGTTGAAGAACATGAATTGCCACCCCATAATATATATATAGTGGGCTTAAATTTGACTATGAATGCAAACGAGGGCTAGCTGCTGTTTCTTTCCTTTGTTTTTATTTATCTATTTTGATGTAGCTTCATCTTAGCTTTAGGGTTAGTTATTAAACAGCAGAAACCATGAAATAATATTTAAAATGTATGATTGTAAATTCTTGACGTCCTGACCCTTAATTTCTGGTTGGATTTGAGTCTTAAAGCATCGTTATAATTTGTTACTTTGAATTGGAAAGACAGAAACTTTATCTGACTTTTGCTGTTGATGCAAACAGTAACAGTTTTTGCACTCCTAGAATTATAAACAGTGCAGTTTGTTAATGTTTGTAGTCTCAAATTTAATGTACTTTGGCACTTCTCTTTAGCTTATAACATGAGTTTATTTTGTTTTGCATACATTTGAGAGTTTCATCACTTACCAATGGTGTGTTCTAGACTCAGAAATCATGCATTGATGATATTAAGGGAAAAAATTGAGGGTTTTGGTCAATGTATTCAAAACATGACAAAAAAATTTCTGAGTAAAAACTTGCTCTTTGAATCTCATCACCACTTCTTGTTTTTTGTCTTTCTGTAGTCATGTCCTTTTACTTTTCTATTGTTGGACATTTACATTTACATGAGCGAGCAGCTTTTACTGCCTGTCTTATAATGACTGACACTGTTTGCTAACATTAAAGGGAATGAATCTCAACATCCTGTTATTCATTATCTTGGCTACAGTTTAAAAATGCATTTCTCCCCGTGTTCAACCTCTTCATTTCACTTCATTTCCATGGATGCACCACATCTACAAATCAGTTACTTTTATCAACATTTGGAGTTTATGCATGAATGAACTGCTGGTCATTGCAGTCATAGCAGACCCAGGGGGCGGTGTTTTAATATCTGGCCCAAAGAAGCCAGCAGGAGGACATGTTCTTGGTCATGATGTATTCAGATATTTTAAGATCCTTGAATTCCGTGTTATGCTTATTGTCAGCTGGTTTAGTTTTGAATTTTCATATTATTGACGCTGGTTTGTTAAAAAAAGAATGGTCAAATGACTTTGATTGAAGTGTTGTCATCTTGTTACTTACTAGCTTAGTCACATTATCAGTTGTGAAAACTTATACATTTTTCACAGGGATGATTTCAGCTTATTAAGAACGAGGAAAATTCACATAATCAAGTAAGCTAAAAAAAAAGCTAAAAAATTAATGAACATTAATCAATTGATGTGAAAAGTTACTTTTTGTAATTTATACTTCTTCAAGAACACTAATCAATCAAAACAAACTTACTTTCAATCGTCAAAACATTATTAATTACTGATTAGGTCTCCTTGTCTCCCATAGCAATATTCTATGACGATATGGTACATCCTAATCAATAACAGTATCATCCCGATTACGCCTCCATAATGGATGAATTGGGGGGATAGGAGCATTTGCAACTAGATGTAGCCTCACATAATGATCGATTGACCCTAAATGAGAAATTACGATCTCTTTCTCTGGTTGCGTGGCATCTCCTTGTGAACGTAATGGCATCATAGTCCAACATCCAGCAATATTGGGTTAAATAATAATAACTATTGCTTTAGCCCATGTAGCAATAGGAAATAAGTCCTCAGGTGTCATCATCCAGTGATTCGACCCACATCCTAGGCCATTCCAAGTTATACGTGTTATCTGACGATCAATTACACCCATAATATCTTGATTTGTAGGGCCCCATATTGTGTATATTTGAGTATACATATGTCGCGCAACCAAAAGTTCGTCAACAATACCTTGTCGTACCACACGCCACTGTTGTTCATTACTATAGACATGATCAGCAACAACCCTGAATCCACAATTACCGTCTGATTCTACATTAGTGCAGCCCAAACAGTAATCTTTCAAAAATCCTAGAATAGACCTAGCAACAATAGGTTCACCTATAGCTGCAAAATAAATTTTTTTGACAAATTGTAACTAATAACATCAATTAATTATATAAGAAATTAAATATTTTTAATTACAATTTCATACCAGTCCTGTTGCCCGTACGTACGGGAGATGTCGAACGATCGTTTGATTGAGGATGGCCTCTATTATTACAACGACCCCTACCACGAGTACCACGACGACTACCACTTCTTTCCCATGCACTAAGGTTACGTCTCACAGATGCATTTAATCTTGGCCTTCCTCGCTGACTTGCATCATCTATATCAGGCTCACATACATTTCTTTGTTCTGGGTAAATTTCATATTCAATCATAAGATTCAACCTACGCACCATAGCACGAGGCCTATTTGCAACGTCACTAGCCAGTAACAAAAAATGACTGTGTTCATAAAACAAATTTGTTATTAAAAGAATCAAAATATTATACATTTAAAAAAATGACACATAAATACAACATATCTTTTTGAATTAACCCAATGCATAATTTAACCAATGCGTAAACACAAATCATATATGTAATAGTACCTGTGGCCCTCAGACAAGCCATTAGTAAGAATTTCTGACACTATGCCAATCTCCAAGTTTTGCCAAAATGGATGAACAGCATTTACACTAATAATTGTTTTTGTATCATGGAGTGTCTTCAACTCAAATGCACACGAAAACTGATGTGTTGTCCTCTTCACACATCCACATTTCTGAGTAACTTCATTCCCCAAGTTTTTCATCCGTTTCCACTCGGCTCTAAGTAAGGTTATACAACGGTGTGATACTTTACAATTCAGTAAACTGAACGGAAATCCAATAGACGTAGTTGGTGTCTTGCTTCTAGATAACTCAAGTGACGTACTAACATATACAACAATAAACAATCATAAATATCATTATTGTACTGATGATTATTTGCAAAATATTAAAGTTATAATGTAATTAATCATTTAAAATTGTACCGGATATGTTTGTACTGATCACCAAGTTGTTTGTGAATCTTCGACCACATTTTGTCAAGAGAACCCGTGGATGCATATAACCAATCTTTCAAAGCAGCATCTGAACTCTCTACTCTACAAGTGGTAGTGTTACCGAAATGGAGAATTTTATTTGTCCATGCAAAGATAAACTTCTCTTTATGAGCAAGCCAGATACTCTCAAGGTACTCCACAATTTTTGGCCGACTATTTTCAAACTCATCTCTTAGTACCCGTAAAGAATATTCATATGCTTCAATTGTAGGGGCTTCCATTACTCTCTTTCACCTACCATCAGTAATATCCTTAGCATCTATTTTGTTTCCACCAAGGCGTTTGGTCAACATCTTCAAAACATCCATTTCTATGTGCCATCTACACAATAAATGATGTGAATGTGGAAAATTATCTTTAATTGGGTTCATCAACCCCAGTTCTCGATCAAAGACAATAACGGTAGGTTCCAATCCAGGATTAAACAGCATTCTCAATTGTGACATTACCCAACCATAGCTACGTTCTGTCTCGTCCTTAATGATGGCATATGCAACATTAAAATTTTTATTGCATGGAGTTACCCCAACTATTTCAAACAATGGCATATGATACCTATTAGTCTTATAAGTTGAATCGACAACTAAAACCCAATAGTACGTATTTAACAACTCAACTGACTTTGGATATGCCATGAAAATATGAGTTAACGCACATGTCTCCTCATTATGTTGTATTTTCAACACATATTCATTTTGAGTTGCAATATGAAGAAATTGGGTTGCAATGTTTCTGCCTTCAAACCCATCTTTTCTCAACTTAGCCGTCTCATTGTAAATATGTCTCCTTGTGGCATGATCATCTGGATTCTCTAAATTCACCGCATCCAACATTGACTTTGCCTTCACATGTGAATTGTTCAGCTTTTTCACAAGTTGCTTAGATGCATTGCTTAGTCTGCTAAGCTATCTGTGTCCCTCCGGATATAAAATAGGTGGATGATTATGCATTCTCTGTTCCATTTTTTTCGGGATCTGGATAGACCAACCATTAGGGTTATGTACTTCTCTAACCCATAAGAGGAACTTACAACCACACCCTAGTCTATGCGTGTTTTTTCTTATCTGTGGTAGAGGTGCTTCATCTGCAGGTGTTTTCCATCTGTTACAAACCATTTTCTTCTTATTTTGTTTATTTTCTCCAATAATCAGTTCAAACCGCAGTGAAAGTGAGACTTCCTTGGCCCAATCACAAGCTGCCTTTGCATTTAGAAATACAAGACTTGTATCATAATAACCACTACAATCAGCTTGAATATCGAACGTAACTAGATCCTGCATAATGTTACACAAACCAATCCTGGAACTTCCCAAGACACCGATTTCAAATAGTCAAAAACTCAATTCAAATTATAAATAAACAAAACTTGCGTAAATAAAATCAAAATTCATAATAAAAGTACAAATCAATTAACTAAATAGAAAGAAAATGTCAGAATGTCTTTGTCACTAAATAGCCGTCGCAATTTTTGTTTTTTTTTTGCTAATTTTTTTGTACACAAATAGCCGCCGCCTTTTTTTTCTAATTTTTTTTTGTAACCTATAAATACTAACCTACTTGCTAGCCAAACTATTAAAAATATATATATAATTAATTTAAAACCTAAACGAATTCTTTTTTTTTTTTTTTTTGTAGCAAAATCCTAAACTAATTCTAGGTGTTGGAAACTACTAAAAATAATTTTTTTTTGAAATATACCAAAAATAATATTAATTACAAATAATTTTGAGTCTAATTTATTAATTAAATATTAATTACAACTAGCTTTTCTTTGCCACAATGTCAAAATTTCTGCTTCAAAATAGGGCGACCGAGCTTCATTTCTGTCTATTGATTTCCAACTTTTAAACAAGGCAACTATGTGTGGTGAATTGTAAATTTTTTTGCTTCAAAAGAGGGCAACTGAGCTTCGTTTCTGTCTATTGATTTCCAACTTGTAAACAAGGCAACTATTCGTGGTGAATTGTAAATTCATGTCTCTCGGAAGTACTGCACAACTGACTTCATAGTCCCCCTTTCATCTATAGATAAAACTACCGAGAGAGCAACAAAAGTAGAGGCAAAAAGCTGCTCGTTCATGTAAATGTAAATGTCCAACAACAGAAAAGTAAAAGGACATGACTACAGAAAGACAAAAAACAAGAAGTGGTGATGAGATTCAAAGAGCAAGGTTTTACTCAGAAATTTTTTTGTCATGTTTTGAAAACACAGACCAAAACCGTCGATTTTTTCCTTAATATCATCAATGCATGATTTCTGAGTCCAGAACACACCATTGATAAGTGATGAAACTCTCAAATGTATGCAAAACTAAACAAACTCATGTTATAAGATAACGAGAAGTGCCAAAGTACATTAAATTTGAGACTACAAACATTAACAAACTGCACTGTTAATAGCTCTAGGAGTGCGAAAACTGTTACTGTTTGCATCAACAGTGAAAGTCAGATAAAGTTTCTGTCTTTCCAATTTAAAGTAACAAAGACTCAAATCCAACCAGAAATTAAGGGTCAGGACATCAAGAACTTACAATCATACATTTAAAATATTATTTCATGGTTTCTGCTGTTTAATAACTAACCCTAAAGCTAAGATGAAGCTATATCAAAATAGATAAATAAAAACAAAGAAAAGAAACAGCAGTTAGCCCTCGTTTACATTTATAGTCAAATTTAAGCCCACTATATATATTATGCGGTGGCAATTCATGTTCTTCAACATAGAGCAGATCAGAAATAATAAGAGCTTACTACTTTCATCCAATAAAAAAAAACAATCATGTCTGTTTGTTTGTAATACTAAAAACAATCAGTAAAGATATGACAGACTATTTTTGTGGGACAAAGGGAAGTATTAATATCAGTTTTAGTAATTAGGGGGTTTCTGATTTATAAGGCATTAAACTGGAAAAACACTAAATGAAAAACTAACAGATTCAGAACCAGCTGAGTTCTTGCAACAATAGAAGAGAAGGAATAGACAGACATAGATTGCGGTTCATAATCATACTTCAGAAATAGAGAGCAATATTTAACAAATTCGTGCTAGCCAGAACCCAGAAACCAGGCGTAGAGGCTACATCTTATTCGATGTTCACTCGAACAACATTTTAGGCTTTTCGTTCTCCAACCCCTGGTTCTCCAGCTTCATTGTTGCCATAGTGTTCCAGATGAGGAAGGGCATAACCACCCCAGTCATTCTATGATTAAAAACCATCCCATCCGATCCAATTCGATCCTAAATGTATTAAATGAGAACAGGTACTTCATATTCATTTGAGTCTTGGAGGATGATAAGTTGTTATGTCACTCAGGACCAATAAGATTTACCAAAAAAACAGATAAATGGACATTTTACTAGTATCCATAGGCTTTTCAGGTTCATACCCCTGTTTAAAGATAAACATAATAATAAACTAGGTCAGTAGCTATTTAACATTGTCTAGTCTAACTAAATATGGTTTCAAATTATGAAAACCAGCAAACTGAGGAAAGACTAATTTATAAAGTTGAGTCTTAAGGTAGGAGAAAAAAATCACCATCAGATCAAGGAAATACCATAAAATTTTGAAAATAATTCAAAATGTTGAAGAGAATCAAGAACACATCATCTCTTCCATACTCACAGGTATCATAAAATTGTACCTCATGAAGAATTTGAACAAATCTTTGCATGGGAAGAGCCAAATCCTAGGATAATTGCATCATACAATGCAATGGGCCATTTATAGGGAGAAAATAGAAAAGGCTGAAAATAGACTAGGAACTTATAATAATTCTTTTCAAGTCCAAATTACATGATCAAGTTTTACAACAATTTTAAATGCCACACCAACTTTTGTTCGTAATGCAATCAGATTATCTAGCTTCACTCTCACATAAAGCCATTTTTTTTTAACAGGGTTACATTTCCAATTCACTCTGACTAAATGAATGTCCCAGACCTATTTTGAACAGATTTGATTATAGGTCAACTGTTGGTCCAAGGTCAATGTTCCAGTCACATTTCACACCTAGACTAGAGGAAACTATGAACAACAAAATTTGGAAACAACTAACAAAGTTGTTCAATCTCCAACCATGATGTGAAACTGAGGCAATTATGCCAGTAGAAAAGATGTGTAATTTACCTCCATTTTGAAAGGGATTGAAGCTAGTGCCCCAGGTAGGTAAATATTTTACAGCAGAACTATTCCAATTTTCTTCAAAACCAGTGAGTTCATCTATAGAAGCAATCCAATGTCAACATAAGTACTTCTTCTAACCATTTTAGATACAAACCAAGATAGATTTGGAGCTCAGAGGCATCGAAATCCCAGCCCGGAGCTTGATTTCCGAAGCTCAAACAAGGCCCCGTGGAGACGGGTTAGATGATTTTGCCCAAATAAACTTGAAGATCACTACATTCCGACAGTGTAGCTTCATTGATGGCTGGCTGAAGAGAATCGGTCAAAGGAGGATGTGAAATCGAAGGTGAGGTGAGGGTGGTGTATTGGTGATGTTCAGTGGTGGAGTTTGGAAAAAAGGGAGGAGGAGGGGGTGGGGGAGGAAGGAGAAGATCAAATAAGAAAGGAGTAGAATATTGGGGACAAGGGGCAGAGAATGGCTTAGAGAGGGATATTATAGGTATTGTAAGAAGGATATGATGGGTAATATATTTTAAAAATAAGGCTAAAAATAGTAATAAATGGGCTACAAATAGTACTACCCAAATGAATTCGACCAGCCCAAAGGAAGTGGATTCCAAATTAGCTAAAGTAAAACAAGAAGTTCAGCAGAATTTATTTTGAGGCTCGGAACTATGCTATAGAAGAGAATTCTAGAAAAAATATGTGAGATGAATTTTTGCGGCAAATAAGATTACAAGAGCAGCTAAATATCTGGAGAGGATCAGTCAACATACACAGATTGAATGGCTAGAAATTTTGGATTAATGTTTTCTCAAAAATATTTAATTTTTGAGATTTGAAAAAGTTTTAGAATTCAAGTGTAACTAGGCTAGGTTTTAGGGACTTTCTTGTAACTTCCAAGACCATTCCTTCTTATATAAATAGAGAAGGAATTCAGTCATTTTATTCATGATTTGAAGAATCAAAAAAGTTGAGTTTGACTCCAAAATCTCTCTTTCAAGTCATCTTTTGCATTTATCAAAGTTACGGTAGATTAGCTTTGTGGTTGCTTCCTAGGTTCTTGTTTTTGAAGGCCTAAACCCCTCTACCACCCAAAATTCTATCCACTTGACATGTACTAGACTAGGGACCCTTTTTTATCCTTCCTGAAGCTTACATAAATTCAACTCTCATTCTCTTTCAATCCACCCCAAAATGGGAGCCATATAAAACCTCAATAAAATAAACCTCTGTTGGAATTTTTATAAGTGAGGAATGATCGTATCACTTTGGTATCAGAGCCAGAAATGCTATCAATGGTAAGTGTTGTTATAACACCTTGTGAAAGGAAGGATCCTATTCCTTCTCCAAGTTGTTATAATCAACAATCTAAAATCGGAAAAGGTTGAAAAAATCGGTTCTATAGCCGAATTTTCTTCCCTTTGAATTCGAGAAATTCTTTTGTATTGATTTTGTTCATATTGTTCATTTATATTTCTTGTTCTTAATTTTTTTTCATTATTTTTTTTTCTTGTTCACAATTTTATTATATCTATATCTATATATATTTTTGTCCATTTGATCTTACTTTTTTTTTTTTGTACAACATTTTATGTTTTTGTGTTATTTTAATTTTTTTCCTTTATATAATCTTATTGTTCTTATTCTTTTTCATAAGTTTTTTTTGTTGAAATTAATTGAAAAAGAAAATGATGCATGCATAATCAAGTTAGCTAAATTCAAAATTTTGAAATTTTAAAATTTTAAAATTTGAATTTGTGATAAGATTGTTATCTTTATCTTGCTATCCATCTAGATAATTCCAAAAACTTGCATCTTGCATGTGTCACTAAAAAAAAAATTTGAAATTCAAATTTTTAATTTTGAAAAAAATAATTAATTCATTTGTCTTGAAATTTGTAATTATATTATTGTGAGTAAAAAAATTAAATTTGAATTTTAAATTCTAAATTTTAAATTTGAAAGTTAAAATTTTATTTTTATTATTTGTGAATATTTAATTCCTTATTTATTTGTGCATTTTTTTTCTTTCTTTTTCTTTCATCCACACTTAGGAAAAAAAAAAAAAAAAAGATACTCATTGAAAAGGGAAAATTCTTTGGTTTTAAGTCGCCTAGTATAACTAAAGTTGAATTTGGTGATTTCTTTCCAAAAAGTTAGTAACACTTTAAGATTATTTGTTATCGTACCTATTCTGTGATCGTGTTACTACCATAAAACTTCCTAATTGTGGTATTGTCTTATTTGAATTAAACCTTTGAATAATTTTCTTTGTATTTCTACTAACTTTTTCTTTAGTTTTTGTATAACTTGTTTAAGCCACCTATGATAGGGTAGGGTTGCACTTAGAAAAAGTGTCTCCTTACAAAAGTGTAAAAGCCAAAGGCCAAGAAAAAAAAAAAAAACATAAGCACTCAAATAAATTTTATGCAAAAGTGTAAAGACCAAAGGCCAAGAAAAGAGCATATAAGCACTTAAACAAATTTTTAGCACTTGCTTATACTCTAACCAAAGGAGAAGTTTTCCGGAGTACCTAAGAGGTTGTTCAAATGTTTTTCAACATTAGGCGCCATATTAAAGAAGAGATAATAATGGGAAATAACAAGGGTCATAGAGTCTTGGTATTACAACTCATTTTTCTCCTAACTTTGCAGATTGATAACCAAGCAACCAAAGAAGTACAAAGAGGCTAACGGTTTTTTCCTCAAAGATAGGTGTGTGCCATTACGTGACTTCTGAGTTTGTTACCTCAGGATAGTGCGCCTCAGATGGAGAGGGTATCGCATTTCTCCTAGTTAAACTTACTCTAGTCATCTTACTCAGAAATTCATAATCTAGCGATCTTGTGGTTGGACTCATCCGAATGGATAAAGGCCCTAATGCCAACGCGCAAGTCCACTCACATCGCATATGAACTCGTAGTGGTGGCTATGGGGATATTAAACCAGCCCGCTCCCACTTAAATTTCTAAATTGAGGGTTTTTCTGGTTTTAACATGCAATTAACTATCCCTAAGTTATATGAAAACATAAAACCAGTCATGCTTTAAAATTATGCCTCTAAAATACAACATAAAAATTAAAGCACAAAATTAAAACTATAAATACGGGAAATAAATACAAAAATTAAATTTCCCGACTATCATGGTTTTAATCGCTTCCATCTTCTGCCTTGATCTCATGTCCCGCCACGTAACTCGACGGATAGAGTCTTGATCTTCAAGAAAAACAAAATCTGGGGGAAAACGTGTTGGAGTTGAATACATAAGCTATGCTTGTATTGTACTTTTTCACAGTAAATATATCGGATTTATGTTTTGGTTATATTTAGTTGTGCATTATTTGTCCATTTATATTATGTAGTTAGATGATGAGGTGTCTTGTGTGACACAATAGATCTCATCATTTGTTAAAAGACCGAGACAGCTTTGGACAAACTATCGGTTTAGGTTATTATGTGATTCGGATAATTAGTTTGTCTAAACTAATTGAATCATATAGATATGCCCGGGGTGTATTGAACTTGAACATTAGGAATCATTTATCTTGTGCTGATTTAATAGACAAATCGTTCTTGGTATTCTATCTCTTAATCCCTAGACTCGAGCGGGCATGAGAATTAGACATAGTGTACTTTGATCTGCCAATGCGTGAGGTCAATTGTGGCCAATAGTCTCGATAGGTTGGGTGCACATGTTTAGTTTCTTAGTGTGCTACTGCTTGTCGAAAGGAAACCATGTATCGGTGCGTTCGGGGTGATGGTGCTCTCAAGATGAGCTCGTAATTATACTAAACCCGGCCGGTGGACTTATGTCCAGTATAGTAAAAAGGTCCAGTGGTACTAGTCTCGGAATTAAAGAAGTTAATTAATTAATTTATCCGCAAATTAATAAATTAACGAGTACTATATCTTTGATGTGGAAAGATTATGAATATAAATTAATTAAGTTGTTCCGGAAGCAATTCTAGTGTAGGATAATAGTGGCAAAATTAATCCGTTAGTGGTACGATTAATTTTGTAATGGATTAATTGAATAGGTAGAATTAATTAATTGATTAATTATTCCTAAGAGTTAATTAAGTAATTAACAAAGTGGAATTATTTAATTAATTAATTAAGTCTTAAGTTTTAATTAGAATTAGGAAATCCTAGATATTAGGAATCTAGTAGGATTTGGTTTATCCTATCAGATTGGTTACCTAATTGAATTTTGAAACTAATTACCTAAACCCATTAGGAAGACCAATCCTAAAACAACTTGGGGTCTCTCTTGTAACACTATATATAGACAAGGGATTAGCTATTCCACAACATACAAGTCATAAGTTTTGAAGACAAGAAAATTTAGAGAGAGAAAATTCTCACTAAATTTCGGATTTCATAAAGCTAGAGGCAGCCAAAATTTTCTTAAATTTTGGCAGCAACATGTAGTTTTCTCTCTCTCCGGGTAGTGCATTAATTGTACACTCCAGGTTCAGTGGTGATGGTTTATTCTGGCAAGTTGATTGTGATGATTAGCTGATCAAATTGCTAGTTAGATTGCTGCCCACACAGTATACAAGCAAAGTCTTGAGGCATACAAGAGAATCACCTAAGCATACGCTTCAATAGGTAATTCTTATGTTCCCGCTTTTAATTAAGAATTTTTGTTGCGTGATAAATCGAATAAGAGCAAACCCAGATCTTGCGCAATATTATTTCAAAAGGGTTGGAATAGCGATCGTGCTAGCGTATAGGCCTGGCCAGAGATTCTGATTCTGGAATACATAGCACGAAAGTGAGTTTCTGGCTAGGCCCGGACAGATAATCTTTCAATTGGTATCAGAGTCTGGTTTTTGGGTTTTGTGCTTGTTCGATTTATTACTTGGTTTTATTTGTAAGTGGCTAAGAAATTCTAACTATTATGGTTACGTTTGTATGGGTTTTAGTTAAACTCCGGGACATGTCCGGATTTGATTTTATTATGAATGTTTGTAATAGTTTAACCACGTACTAGAAGCCGTGTAGGATTAGATCAAATATGTAGTAGGATTTTTTCTATGTAATTTTGATTATTTAATTTTCCTATAAAGCCTTGTAGTAGGAGAATTAATTTTTTGTAATCGAAGACGTTATGGTGGGCAACTTGAAGTCGTGGGTTTTGGGTTATCGTTAATTCATAGTAACCCAGAAAAATCCAGAATGAATTGCAAGAAGACCAAATAGCGTAGAAAAAGTGAATAAGGGATTGGTGGCAAGGGGCAGCGAGCGGCGACGGCTCGCCGGTGACCATCGGAGGCAGCAGAACCACTGTCGAACGGCGCAGCAGGCCTACTGCGCTATGGTGCGGCAAGAGGCACGGCACATTCGTGGCGCGTTTTGGCCCATTTTTTCCTCCAGCTTTGTCTTTTGAAGTTTAAGACTCTTTCCATCGAGTAACGTGACGGGACACGAGATCAAGGCAGAAGATGGAAATGATTAAAACCATAATAGTTGGGAAATTTATTTTTCGTATTTATTTCCCATATGTATTATTTTAATTTTTGTGCTTTAATTTTTATGCTGTATTTTAGATGCATGATTTTAAAGCATGTTGGTTTTATGGTCGCATATAACTTAGGGTTAGTTAATTGCATGTTAAAACTGGAAAAACCCTCAATTTGGAAATCTAAGTGGGAGCGGCTTGGTTTAATATCCCCACGGCCACCATTACGAGTTCATATGCTATGTGGGTGGGTTTGCGCGTTGGCATTAGGGCCTTCATCCATTCGGATGAGTCTAACCCCGAGATTGCTATATTAAGAATTTCTGAGTAAGATGACTGGAGTAAGTTTAACTAGGAGAAATGCGATACCCTCTCCATCTGAGGTGCACTATCCTGAGGCAACAAGCTCAGAAGTCACGTAATGGCACACACTTAGTGTACGATCTGCAGTATTCCTCCTATCGAGGTTACGCTGCTTATTCGTATGGATGAAAGCACCGACTATTAGCTACATTGATCAATAGCTCATTTGGTCAGATTGTGTAGTTAATGAACTTGGTTCTTCTCAAATGAATGTGGGTTAGCGTAAACGTCCACACTATCGTGGTTTGCGAGAATCCCAGTGAATGAGATGTTGGTGGATTATAATTATTATTTTGAGGGAAGCTAATAATTATTAGAATTTTGTTATCAAAATTCTAGATTAGATAACTAAAACATTGTCTGTTTAATTTACAGTATTTGATATGACATTCAACCCTTTAGCTACTATATTGAAAGACAATAAGTTAACTAGACCTAATTATGTCGATTGGAGTCGTAACTTGGAAATTGTCCTGATGACAGAGCAGTATACGTTTGTGCTCACCGAAGTATGTCCAGATGTGCCTAATGAGGACTCTCCTCAAGAGGATAGGGATGCCTATGCCAGGTGAAGAAAAGCGGATGAGATGGCGCGATGCTATATTTTGGCCTCTGTGTCAAATATGCTGCAACATTAGCTTCATCCCATAGTCTCTGCCTTCAACATGATGGCTCACCTAAGGGAGATGTTCGCTCATCAAGGCAAGACTGCTAGGAAAGCAGCCATGAGAAAGTTGATAAACACTAAAATGGCTGAGGACGAATTGGTGATAGATCATGTGCTTCACATAATCAGTAACATCAACAAGGTTGAGGTAGTGAGAGGCAAAATCGTTGGTGAAACCAAAGTCGATATTGTCCTTCAGAGCTTGCCTCAAAGCTATGAGCAGATTCGGTTGAACTACAACATAAGAAAGATATTATGTACTTCATCCGAGCTCTTGGCAGAGTTGGTGATGGCTAAAAGTCTTCTTCAAGAGAAGAAACGACCTTTAGTCACAGTCGAAGCTTCAGAATCTTCTTCTAAGCCTGAGGCTAGAAAGAAGAAGAGAAAGCTCGAGGGAATAGCTCAAAAGACGCGAATTGCGCCTAAGCCAGATATTGCAAAGAAGAAGTCAAAAGGCAAGTGCTTCAAGTACAATAAGACAGGACATTGGAAATCGGATTGTTCAAAGCTTAAACATATGATAGTTTCTGCCTTAATTACTGAGACATGTTTAGCGACGATTCCCACATATACTTGGTGTGTGGATTCAGGTACCACTGACCATGTTTGCAATTCTTTGTAAGGGTTCCAAGTAACTTGTAAGCTAAGAGAAGGCGAATTGGATATCCACTTGGGTGACACTACAAGAGTGTCAGAAGAAGCATTGGGAGTAGTCAGCCTAAATTTCGATAATTCTAGGCTAGATTTAGGTAATTGTCTTTATGTATCGAGTTTTAGAAAGAACCTTATTTCGGTTTCTAAACTCTTGAATAACGGCTATAAGTTTATTTTTTCTGATGATTCTGTAGTTATTAGAAGAAATGGAAAACTTATTTGTTCTGGTTCATTGGCTGACAATTTATTTGTGGTTAATTCTAACTCCCCTGTTGTGCAAAACATAGAAACAGATATCTCTTTATCTAACATTAATAAAAGGAAGAAACCTTCTGAAATAAATCAAACCTATCTTTGGCATCTCAGGCTAGGTCATATAAACCTTAGTAGGATTCAGAGGTTGGTCAATGATGGACCATTAGGTTCATTAGAGATTGACAGTTATTCAACATGCGAATCTTGCTTGGAGGGTAAGATAACCAAGAGACCTTTTAAAGCAAAAGGTTACAGAGCCAAAGAAGTATTAGAGTTGGTTCGTTCTGACTTGCGTGGACCAATGTCGATCCAAGAATGAGGTGGTTTTGAGTATTTCGTGACGTTCACGGATGACTACTCAAGGTACGGGTACATTTACCTAATGTGTCACAAGTCCGAGTGCTTTGGCAAGTTCAAAGAGTTTCGGGCAGATGTGGAGAAGCATCATGGTAAGAGTATCAAGACACTGCGATCAGATCGTGATGGGGAGTACCTGTCCCATGAATTTCGAGAATATCTCATTGAGGTTGGAATTCAGTCTCATTTGTCTGCACCTGGCACATCACAGCAGAACGGTGCAGCAGAAAGAAGGAATCGAACTCTCATGGAAATGGTTAGGTCGATGATGAGCTATAGTGATTTTCCAAGTTCGTTATGGGGATATGCCTTAGAAACAGCGGTGTGTATTCTTAATCTTTTACCATCTAAAACCGTGCCTTCAACCCCAGTAGAGTTGTGGAACGGGCGCAAGCCCAGTCTAAGACATCTCAAAGTTTGGGGTTGCCCAGCACATGTGCTTAAGACAGATGTGGCTAAGTTAGATATGAGAACTGAATTAATGCTATTTGTAGGATATCCTAGGGGAACGAAAGGTGGTCTGTTTTATAGTCCTAAAGATCAGAAGGTGGTGGTTAGTACCAATGCTAGATTTTTTGGAGGAAGACTATATCCTAGATCACAAGCCCAAGAATAAGATAGTACTAGAAGAGCTTAGAAGACAAACTAATAATCCTGATGCACCAGCACAAGTAGATACACCACACACTGCTCAAGAGATCACAGATGATGCGCCTACACAGCTGGTGCCTCATCGTAGTGGGAGGGTTGTGAGACAGTCAGACAGGTTCATTGGCGTGGGAGAGGCCTCAGACCTAGTCCCAGGTGTGCCTGAACCTGACCCAGTAAACAACAGTGAGGCTCTCCGAGATAAAAATATAGAATCTTAGCATAAGGCAATGATATTCGAGATGGGGTTAATGAACCACAATCAAGTCTGGGAGCTTGTGGACCTGCCTGATGGGTTTAAGCCCATTGGATGCAAGTGGGTCTACAAATGTAAGAGAGGACCTGACGGAAAGGTGGAAACCTTCAGCTAGGCTGGTGGCGAAGGGTATACTCAGAATGAGGGAATCGATTATGAGGAAACCTTCTCCCCGGTAGCCATGCTTAAGTCGATCCAGATTCTCTTGGCCATAGCTGCTCGTTTAGATTATGAGATATGGCAAATGGATGTCAAGACAGCTTTCCTAAACGGAAGTCTTGAGGAAACCATCTTCACGCAACAACCAGAGGGATTCGTTGAAAAAATCCAAGAGCATAAGGTTTGCAAGATTAAGAGGTCCATTTACCGACTTAAGCAGGCATCTGGATATTGGAACATCCAATTTGATGAGGTAATCCAGTCCTTCAGATTTACTCAGTGTCCGGATAAGCAATGTGTGTACCGCAGACGTGATGGAAACTCAGTGGTGTTTCTTGTACTTTACATAGATGACATTCTATTTATTGGCAACAACAAGAAAGTGTTATTAGACGTAAAGTTATGGCTATCCAAGTAGTTTGATATGAAGAACTTAGGGGAGGCGGGACATATCCATGGGATCAAGATAATTCAAGATCGTAGAAAATGTTCGTTAAACGCTCTTCCAAGCTTCATACATAGATACGATTCTGGCCCATTTTAACATGCAAAACTCCAAGAAAGGTTTTCTACCTTTCAGACACGGAGTGCATCTATCTAAAGAACAGTCTCCCAAGATTGTTGAGGAGATAGAGGCCAGAAGATAGTTCCTTATGCTTCGGCAGTAGGACGTCTCATGTATGCCATATTGGGTACGAGACCTGATATCGGTTATGCCATTGGCATTGTAAACAGATATCCGAGTAACCCTGGGAAAGCTCATTGGGAGGCAGTAAAATGAATTCTTAAGTATTTGTGCAGAACGAGAGACCAAGTGTTGGTCTATCAGGCGCCTGAGCTGGTACCTCGAGGTTACACATATTCAAATTTCCAAGGTGACAGGGACAAGAGTGTTGGAGTTGAATACATAAGCTATGCTTGTGTAGTACTTTGTCCACTTATATTATGTAGTTAGATGATAAGGTGTCTTGTGTGACACAGTAGATCTCATCATTGGTTAAAAGACATAATATATAAATGAGGTTCGTAACCGAGACAGCTTTAGACAAACTGTCGGTTTAGGTTATTATGTGATTTGGATAATTAGTTTGTCTAAACTAATTGAATCATATAGATGTGCCCGGGGTGTATTGAACTTAACCAATAGGAATGTTTTGTCTTGTACTGATTTAATAGACAAATCGTTCTTGGTATCTATCTTTTAATCCCTAGACTCGAGCGGGCATGAGGATTAGACATAGTGTACTTTAATCTGCCAATGGGTGAGGTCAATTGTGGCCAATAGTCTCAGTAGGTTGGGTGTGCTTATTTAGTTGCTTGGTGTGCTGCTGTTTGTCGAAAGGAAACCATGTACCGGTGCGTCCGGGGTGATGGTGCTCCCGAGATGAGCTTGTAATGTTTATTATACTAAACCCGGCCGGTGGACTTATGTCCGATATAGTAAAAAGGTCGAGTGGTACTAGTCTCGGAATTAAAGAAGTTAAGTAATTAATTTATCAGCAAATTAATAAATTAACGAGCACTATATCGTTGATGTGGGGAGATTATGAATATAAATTAATTAAGTTGTTCCGAAAGCAGTTCTAGTGTAGGATGGTAGTGCCAAAATTAATCCGTTAGTGGTACGATTAATTTTGTAATGGGTTAATTGAATGGGTAGAATTAATTATTTGATTAATTATTCCTAAGGGTTAATTAAGTAATTAACAAAGTAAAATTATTTAATTAATTAATTAAGTCTTAAGTTTCAATTAGAATTATGAAATCCTAGAGATTAGGAATCTAGTAGAATTTGGTTTATCCTATCAGATTGGTTACCTAATTGGATTTGGAAACTAATTAATTACCTAAACCCATTAGGAAGACCAATCCTAAACCAACTTGGGGTCTCTCTTATAACTCTATATATAGACAAGGGATTAGCTATTCAACATATACAATTCATACGTTTTCAAGACAAGAAAACTAGAGAGATAAAATCCTAGAGAGAGGATTAAACTTCAGCTCTCGTAGTGGGATTTTCCAAATTTCTAGGCGGCTGCTCTCTCTCATCAAAACCGGCGTTTAGATCTTCATTATTTCTCGGCGGTGCTTTATTGTAGAGGGCGGCGGTGAGTGGACTTCGGGGCAACGTGTGTGGCCCATGCGCAGGCGACGGACGGCAGAATTTTTTGGTGAGGTTTCCGACGCATTTTTTGTGTTGATTGCTGATCAATTGGTTGCTAGATTATTGCCCACACAAATTGCAATCAAAGTCTTGAGTCATACAAGCGATCACCTAAGTTCACGCTTCAAGAGGTACTTTTCTAAGATTTCGCTTTTCAGTAGAAAATTATTGTTGCGTGGTAAATCAAATAAGTGCAAACCCAGATCCTACGCAATGTTATTTCAAAAGGGTTGGAATAGCGATTGTGTTAGCGTCTAGGCCTGGCCAGAGATTCGGATTCTGGAATGCATAGCACGAAAGTGAGTTTCTGGCTAGGCCCGGGCAGATAATCTTTAAATTGGTATCAGAACCTGGTTTTGGGTTTTGTGCTTGTTCGATTTATTACATGGTTTTATTTGCAGGTGGTTAAGAAATTCCGACTATTATGGTTACGTTTGTATGAGTTTTAATTAAAATTTGGGACTTATCCGGAATTGATTTTATTATGAATGTTTGTAATAGTTTAACCACGTACTGGAAGCCGTGTAGGATTAGATCAAATCTGTAGTAGGATTTTTTCTATGTAATTTCGATTATTTAATTTTCCTAGAATGCCTTGTAGTAGGAGAATTAATTTTTTGTAATCGAAGGTGTTATGGTAGGCAACTTGAATTCGTGGTATTTGGGTTATCGTTAATTTGTAGAAACCCAGGAAAACCCAGAATGAATTGCAAGAAGACCAAATAGCGTGGGAAGAAGCGAATGAGGGATCGGAGGCAAGGGTCAGCCCCGGCAAAAATCGGTGACAGAAGTCGCCGGCCGGCAGCGGCTCGGCTACTGCCGAGCAGAGCAGTAACTACTGCGCAGGCACGTGGCAGCAGCTGCAATCGTAGCAACGGTGCGCCTTTGGGCTTGCTGCGCGCGTGCGGCCAGTTCGGGTCGCATTTTGGACCATTTTTTCTCCAGTTTTCATTTTTTTGAAGTTCAAGACTCTCTCTATCAAGTTACGTGGTAGGACACGAAATCAAGGAAGAAGATGGAAACGATTAAAACCATAATAGTTGGAAAATTTATTTTTCGTATTTATTTTCCGTATTTATTGTTTTAATTTTTGTGCTTTAAATTTTATGTTGTATTTTAGGTGCATGATTTTAAAGCATGTTGGTTTTATAGTTGCATATAATTTAGGGTTAGTTAATTGCATGTTAAAACCGGAAAACCCCTCAATTTGGAAATCTAAGTGGGAGCGGATTGGTTTAATATCCCCACAACCACCATTATGAGTTCATATGCGATGTGTGTGGGTTTGCGCCTTGGCATTAGGCATTCCTCCATTCGGGTGAGTCCAGCCCCGAGATCGCTAGATTATGAATTTCTGAGTAAGATGGCTAGAGTAAGTTTAACTAGGAAAAATGCGACACCCTCTCCATCTGAGGCGCACTATCCTGAGGTAACAAGCTCAGAAGCCACGTAATGGAACACACTTAGTGTACGATCTGCAGTATTCCTCCCATCAAGGTTATGCTGCTTATTTGTACGGCTAAAAGCACCGACTATTAGCTACATTGATCAATAGATCGTTTGGTCAGATAATGTAGTTAATGAACTTAGTTCTTCTCAAACGAATGTAGGTTAGCGTAAACGTCCACACTATCGTGGCTTGCGAGAATCCTGGTGGATAAGATGTTGGTGGATTATAATTATTGTTTTGAGGGAAGTCAATAATTGTAAGAATTTCATGTTTTTTCAAAATTCGAGTTTTAATAACTGAAACATTGTCTGTTTATTTATTTTACAGTTTTTATCGACATGACATTCAACCACTTAGCTGCTATATTGAAAGACAATAAGTTAACTGGAACTAACTATATTGACTAGAGTGGTAACTTGGACATTGTCCTGACAGCAGAGCAGTATAAGTTTGTGCTCACCGAAGTATGTCCATATGTGCCTAACGAGGACCCTCCTCAAGAGGATAGGGATGCGTATGCCAGGTGGAGAAAAGTGGATGAGATGGCACGGTGTTATATTTTGGCTTCTGTGTCAAATGGGCTGCAACATCATCTTCATCCCATGGTCTCTGCCTTCAACATGATGGCTCATCTAAGGGAGATGTTCGCTCATCAAGGCAGGACTGCTAGGCAAGCAGCCATGAGAAAATTGATGAATACTAAGATGGCTGAGGGCGGATCAGTGAGAGATCATGTGCTTCACATGATCAGTAACATCAATAAAATAGAGGTGCTGGGAGGTGAAATTGACCCAGAAAATCAGATAGATATCATCTTCCAGAGCTTACGCTCTTGTTTTGAGCAGTTTCAGGTTAATTATAACATGAACCAAAGAGTTTACACTCTACCCGAGCTCTTAACTGATTTGGTGGTGGCCAAAGGCATCTTCCACGAGAAAAAGCAATCTTTGGTCACAACGAAGGCTTCAAGTTCTTCTGCGCCAAAAGGCAAGAAGAATAAAAAGAAGAAGAATGCCAAGAAACTTGCTGCTAAGCCCGAAATCGCAATGAAGAGCAAGCCCAAAGGCAAGTGCTTCAGGTGCGGGAAAATGGGACACTGGAAAGCGGATTGTCCAAAGCCTAAAGGTACGATAGTTTTTGCCCTAATTATTGGGACATGTTTAGCGGTGATTCTCACAGATACTTGGTGTGTGGATTCAGGCACCACACATAATGTTTGTAATTCTTTGCAGGGGTTCCAAGTAACCCGGAAGCTTAGAGAGGGTGAGCTGGACATCTACATGGGCGACACTACAAGAGTGTCCGTAGAAGCAGTGAGGGCTGTTACATTAAATTTTGAAAGTTCTAGTTAGAGTTAGTTAATTGTCTTTACGTACCGTGTTTTAGAAATAACCTTATTTTGGTTTCTAAACTCTTAAAGAATGGATATAAGTTTATTTTTTCTGATGAGTCTGTATTTATTAGAATAAATGGAAAACTTATTTGTTCTGGTTCATTGGCTGACAATTTGTTTGTGGTTAACTCTAACTCCCCTGTTGTGCAAAACATAGAAACAGGTAGCTCTTTATCTAACATTACTAAGAGGAAGAAATCTTCTGAAATGAATCAAACCTATCTTTGGCATCTCAGGCTAGGTCATATAAACCTTAGTAGGATTTAGAGGTTGGTCAATGATTGACCTTTAGGTTCATTAGAGATTGACAGTTATGCAACCTGCGAATCTTGCTTGGAAGGTGAAATAACCAAGAGACCTTTTAAGGCAAAAGGTTATAGTGCTAAGGAAATATTAGAGTTAATTCATTCTGACTTGTGTGGACCGATGATGGTCTAAGTACGAGGTGGATTTGAGTATTTTGTGACGTTCATGGATGATTACTCAAGGTACGGGTACATTTACCTAATGCAGCACAAGTCCGAGTGCTTTGGCAAGTTCAAAGAGTTTCGGGCAGATGTGGAGAAGCATCATGGTAAGAGTATCAAGACACTGCGATTAGATCATGGTGGGGAGTACCGGTCCCATGAATTTCGAGAATAGCTCAGTGAGGTTGAAATTCAGTCTCAATTGTCTGCACCTGGCACGTCACAGCATAACGGTGTAGCAAAAAGAAGGAATCTAACTCTCATAGAAATGGTTAGGTCGATGATGAGCTATAGTGATTTGCCAAGTTCATTCTGGGGATATGCCTTAGAAACAGCGATGTATATTCTTAATCTTGTGTCATCTAAAACCGTGCCTTCAACCCCAGTAGAGTTGTGGAATGGGCGCAAGCCCAGTCTAAGACATCTCAGAGTTTGGGGTTGCCCAGCACATGTGCTTAAGGCAGATACGGCTAAGTTAGATGTGAGAATTGAATTAATGTTATTTGTAGGATATCCTAGGGGAAAGAGAGGTTGTTTGTTTTATAGTCCGAAAGATCAGAAGGTGGTGGTTAGTACCAACGCTAGATTTTTTGAAGACGACTATATCTTAGATCACAAGCCCAAGAGTAAGATAGTACTAGAAGAGCTTAGGCGTCAAACAACTAATCCTGATGCACAAGAGATCACAGATGATGCGTCTACATTGGTGGTGCCTCATCGTAGTGGGAGGGTTATGAGACAGCCCGACAGGTTCATTGGCATGGGAGAGGCCTCAGACTTAGTCCCAGGCGCGCCTGAACCTGACCCGGTTAACTACAATGAGGCTCTCTGAGATAAAGATGCAGAATCTTGGTGTACGGCAATGATATCCGAGATGGGGTCAATGGACCTCAATCAAGTCTGGGAGCATGTGGACCTACCTAATAGGTTTAAGCCCATTGGATGCAAGTGGGTCTACAAACGTAAGAGATGACCTGACAGAAAGGTGGAAACCTTTAAAGCTAAACTGGTGGCGAAGGGGTATACTTAGAAAGAGGAAATCGATTATGAGGAAACCTTCTCCCCGGTAGCCATGCTTAAATCGATCCGGATTCTCTTGGCCATAACTGCTCATTTGGATTATGAGATATAGTAGATGGATGTGAATGCAGCTTTCCTAAACGGAAGTCTTGAGGAAACCATCTTCGTGCATCAACCAGAGGGATTCGTTAAAAAAGGCCAAGAGCATAAGGTTTGCATGCTTAAGAGGTCCATTTACGGACTTAAGCAGGCATCCAGATCTTGAAACATCCAGTTTGATGAGGTAATCCAGTCCTACGGATTTACTCAGTGTCCGGATGAGCAATGTGTGTACCGCAGAAGTGATGGAAACTCAGTGGTGTTTCTTGTGCTTTACGTAGATGACATTCTATTGATTAGCAACAACAAGAAAATGTTATCAGACGTAAAGGCATGGCTGTCAAAGCAGTTTGATATGAAGGACTTAGGAGAGGCGGGAGATATCCTTAGAATCAAGATAATTCGAGATCATAGAAAACGTTCGTTAAAGCTCTCCCAAGCTTCAAACATAGATACGATCCTGGCCCGTTTTAACATGCAGAACTCCAAGAAAGGTTTTCTACCTTTCAGACACGGAGTGTATCTATCTAAAGAACAGTCTCCCAATACTGTCGAGGACATAGAGGCCATGAAGACAGCTCCTTTTGCTTCGGTAGTAGGAAGTCTCATGTATGCCATGTTGTGTATGAAGCCTGATATCTGTTATGCCGTTGGTATGGTAAGCAGATATCAGAGTAACACAAGGAAAACTCTTTGGGAGGCAGTAAAATGCATTCTCAAGTATTTGCGCAGAACGAGAGACCAAGTGTTGGTCTATCAGGAGCCTGAGCTGGTACTCCGAGGTTACACAGATTCAGATTTCCAAGACGACAGGGACAAGAGCAAGTCTACCTCAGGGTATGTGTTTACTCTAGAAGGTGAAGCCATAGTTTGGCGAAGTGTCAAGCAGAAATATATGGCGGACTCTACCATGGAGGCTAAATATGTTGCCGCATCAGAGGTAGCGAAAGAAATAGTATGGCTCAAGAACTTCCTAGTGGACTTAGATGTGATTCCTGGTTTGCAGAAGTTTATCACGGTGTATTGCGATAACAACGGTGCAATAGCAAACTCGAAAGAACCACGAGCCCACAAGGCGAGTAAACATATACAGCGCAAGTACCACCTGATACGAGATATCGTAAAGAGAGAAGACGTGGTCGTGGCTAAGATAGCATCAGAGGATAACCTTGCAGATCCGTTCACGAAGACATTGACTTCAAAAGTCTTTGAGGCTCACGTGGAGGGCATGGGGATCAGATACTTAGGGGAGCCATGACAGTTTTTCTAGATATATAGCAGCAGATTGTATAGGAGTTGAATGTAGTTGTATACTTAAAGCACAACTTAAGTATTAGTGGGAGATTGTTGGAGTTGAATACATAAGCTATACTTGTGTTGTACTTTTTCCCAATAAATATATCGATTTGTGTTTTGGTTATATTTAATTGTGCATTATTTGTCCTCTTATATTATGTAGTTAGATAATGAGGTGTCTTGTGAGACACAGTAGATCTCATCATTGGTTAAATGACATAATATATAAATGAGGTTCGTAACCGAGATAGCTTTGGACAAACTGTCGGTTTAGGTTATTATGTAATTCGGATAATTAGTTTGTCTAAACTAATTGAATAATATAGATATACCCGGGGCGTATTCAACTTGACCATTAGGAATCATTTGTCTTGTACTGATTTAATAGAAAAATCATTCTTGGTATTCAATCTCTTAATCCTTAGACTCGAGCGGGCATGAGGATTAGACATAGTGTACTTTGATCTGCCAATGGGTGAGGTCAATTGTGGCCATTAGTCTCGGTAGGTTGGGTGCACGTGTTTAGTTGCATGGTGTGCTGCTTGTCGAAAGGAAACCATGTACCGGTGCGTCCGGGGTGATGGTGCTCCCGAGATGAGTTTGTTATGTTTATTATACTAAACCCGGCCGGTGGACTTATGTCTGGTATAGTTAAAAGGTCGAGTGGTACTAGTCTCAGAATTAAAGAAGTTAATTAATTAATTTATCAGTAAATTAATAAATTAACGAGCACCAAATCTTTGATGTGGGGAGATTAAGAATAAATTAATTAAGTTGTTCCGAAAGCAGTTATAGTGTAAGATGGTTGTGCCAAAATTAATCCGTTAGTGGTACGATTAATTTTGTAATGGGTTAATTGAATAGGTGGAATTAAATAATTAATTAATTATTCCTAAGGGTTAATTAAGTAATTAACAAAGTGAAATTATTTAATTAATTAATTAAGTCTTAAGTTTCAATTAGAATTAGGAAATCCTAGAGATTAGGAATCTAGTAGGATTTGGTTTATCCTATCAGATTGGTTACTTAATTGGATTTGGAAACTAATTAATTACCTAAACCCATTAGGAAGACCAATCCTAAACAAACTTGGGGTCTCTCTTGTAACTCTATGTATAGACAAGGGATTAGCTATTCAACATATACAATTCATAAGTTTTCAAGACAAGAAAACTAGAGAGACAAAATCCTAGAGAGAGAATTAAACTTCAGCTCTCGTAGTCTGATTTTCCAAAGTTCTAGGCGGCTGCTCTCTCTCCTCAAAATCGGCGGCCGGATCTTCATTATTTCCTGATGGCGCGTGGTTGTAGAGGGCGGCGGCGAGTGGACTTCGGGGTCGCACGTGTGGCACACGCGCAGGAGGCGGACGATGAAATTTTTAGGCGAGCTTGCCGACGCAATTTTTGTGTTGATTGCTGATTAATTGCTTGGTAAATCGTTGCCCACACAACGTGCAATCAAAGTCTTAAGTCATACAAGCGATCACCTGAGTTCATGCTTCAAGAGGTACTCTTCTAAGATTCCGCTTTTAAGTAGAAAATTATTTTTGCATGGTAGATCAAATAAGTGCAAACCCAGATCCTGCGCAATGTTATTTCAAAAGGGTTGGAATAGCGATTATGCTAGCTTCAAGGCTCGGCCAGAGATTTTGATTCTGGAATGCATAGCACGAAATTGAGTTTCTGGCTAGGCCCGGGCAGATAATCTTTCAAAGAGCAAGTCTACCTCAGGGTATGTGTTTACTCTAGGAGGTGGAGCCATTGTTTGGCGTTGTGTCAAGTAGAAATACGTGGTGGACTCTACCATGGAGGCTGAATACGTTGCCGCATCAAAGGCAGCGAAAGAAGCAGTATGGCTCAAGAACTTCCTAGTGGACTTAGATGTGATTCCTGGTTTGTAGAAGTCTATTACAGTGTATTGTGATAATAACGGTGCAGTAGCAAACTCGAAGGAACCACGAACCCACAAGACGAGTAAACATATACATCGCAAGTACCACCTGATACGAGATATCGTAAAGAGTGAAGACGTGGTCGTGGCTAAGATAGCATCAGAGGATAACCTTGCAGATCCAATCACGAATACATTGACTTCAAAAGTCTTTGAGGCTTATGTGGAGGGCATGGGAATCAAATATTTAGGAGAGCCATGACAGTTTTTCTAGATATATAGTAGCAGAGTGTATAGAAGTTGAATGTAGATGTATACTTAAAGCACAACTTAAGTATTAGTGGGAGATTGTTGGAGTTGAATACATAAGCTATGCTTGTATTGTACTTTTTCCAAATAAATATATCGATTTATGTTTTGGTTATATTTTGTTGTGCATTATTTGTCCATTTATATTATATAATTAGATGATGAGCTGTCTTGTGTGACATAGTAGATCTCATCATTGGTTAAAAGACATAATATATAAATGAGATTCGTAACTGAGATAGCTTTTGACAAACTATCGGTTTAGGTTATTATGTGATTCAGATAATTTGTTTGTGTAAACTAATTGAATCATATAGATATGCCCAGGGCATCTTGAACTTGACCATTAGGAATGATTTGTCTTGTACTGATTTAATAGACAAATCATTCTTGGCATTATATCTCTTAATCCCTAGACTCGAGCGGGCATGAGGATTAGACATAGTGTACTTTGATCTAACAATGGGTGAGGTCAATTGTGGCCATTAGTCTCGATAGGTTGGGTGCGTGTGTTTAGTTGCTTGGTATGCTGCTGCTTGTCGAAAGGAAACCATGTACAGGTGCGTCCGGGGTGATGGTGCTCCCGAGATGAGCTTGTAATGTTTATTATACTAAACCCGACCGATGGACTTATGTCCGGAAGCAATTCTGGTGTCGGATGGTAGTGCCAAAATTAATCCATTAGTGGTACGATTAATTTTGTAATGGGTTAATTGAATAGGTAGAATTAATTAATTGATTAATTATTCCTAAGGGTTAATTAAGTAATTAACAAAGTAATATTATTTAATTAATTAATTAAATCTTAAGTTTCAATAAGAATTAGGAAATCCTAGAGATTAGGAATCTAGTACGATTTGGTTTATCCTATCAGATTGGTTACCTAATTGGATTTGGAAACTAATTATCTAAACCCATTACGAAGACCAATCCTATACCAATCTCTTGTAACTCTATATGTAGACAAGGGATTAGCTATTCAATACACACAATTCATAAGTTTTCAAGACAAGAAAACTTAGAGAGAGAAAATTTTGGGGACAAAAAATCTGCCTAAACTGAGAAAGAAAATCGGCAGCCTTTGAGCTATAAAATTCGATTTTAGTGAGAGAAAATATTTCTCTCTCTTTGGATTTTCTCTCTCTAGTTTTCTTGTCTTGAAAACTTATGAATTGTGTGTCTTGAATAGCTAATCCCTTGACTATATATAGAGTTACAAGAGATACCCCAAGTTGGTTTAGGATTGGTCTTCCTACTGGGTTTCTGTTTCCTTCAATCCTGTTCCTGGACTGATACACATCCAAATGATACAGGGATTCACTTATTCCCAATCCAGTTCCTGGTCTGACTCACAACCAACTGACACAAGGATTCACTTATCCTTAATCTAGTTCCTGGTATGATTCACAGCCAATTGACACAAGGATTAATTAATTACTTAATTAATTAAATCTACCTTTGTCAATAACCCAATACATAATTAATCGTACCACTAACGGATTAATTATGGCACTACCATCCTCCACCAGAATTGCTTCTGGAACAACTAAATTAATTTATTCTTAATCTCCCCTTATCAAAGATTTAGCGCTCGTTAATTTATTAATTTACTGATAAATTAATTAATTAACTTCTTTAATTCCGAGATTAGTACCACTCGACCTTTTTACTATACCGAACATAAGTCCACCAGCCGGGTTTAGTATAATAAATATAACGAACTCATCTTGGGAGCACCATCACCCCGGACGCACCGGTACATGGTTTTCTTTCGACAAGCAGCAGCACACCAAGTAACTAAACACGCGCACCCAACCTACCGAGAATATTGGCCACGATTGACCTCACCCTTTGGTAGATCAAAGTACACTATGTCTAATCCTCATGCCCGCTCGAGTCAAAGGATTAAGAGATAGAATACAAAGAACGATTTGTCTATTAAATCAATACAAGACAAATCATTCTAAATGGTCAAGTTCAATACTCCCAGGGCATATCTATATGATTCAATTAGTTTAGACAAACAAATTATCCGAATCACATAATAACCTAAACTGACAGTTTGTCCAAAACTGTGTCGGTTACGAACCTCATTTATATATTATGTCTTTCAACCAATGATGAGATCTACTGTGTCACATAAGACACCTCATTATCTAACTACATAATATAAGTGAACAAATAATGAACAACAAAATATAACCAAAACATAAATCGGTATATTAACTGGGAAAATGTACAACACAAACATAGCTTATGTATTCAACTCTAACAGTTTGGATCTCTTGAAACTTTAGTGCAAGGTACCAAGAGTGTGCAGACTTCTACAAGAAGTAGAGTACTTGGCCATACGCAGCGATATCAAGGAGGATCCCGAGATAATGATGTCCCGGTCCCTTAATAGTTTGAATCCGAATATAGCCAAAGTAGTGGAGCTAAAACACTACGTGTACATGGATGAGCTTGTACACAAAACCATCCTTGTAGAAGCAAGGGAGTCCAGCGCAAATTGGTCCACGTCCTCAACATGGTAGAGTTCTACAAGGTATCAGGCTCCAACCTCCACCAAAAGTACAAGCGCAGCAAGTGGGTCCAAAGGTCCCACTAGGGTAATCACTAATCCTACATTTTCTCAATCTTTCACTTTCACACCTAAACCTGTTGTTTCACAAGTTTCTAGTAATAGTGCTACGAACCGGCCTTTTTCAAGGTAAGTTAAATATTTCAAATATTTAGGCAAAGGTCACATCCAGTCGCAATGCCCAAATCAACGAACCATGATAGCACTAGATTATGGAACCATCTTGAAGAAGAAAGAGGCGGAAGGGGCTGAACTCGAAGACGATGACGATTTTACAAACATGCTGCCCCTGATGGAAGAGGAGGACTATGCAGCCTGTGATGGTGTAGATGGTGCTTGATTCATATCTTCACAAGTACTCGAGCTTTCTTTACAAGATACAACTTGCTTGGCCACCGAGAAGAAGCTGAAGGCACATGCCAAACCCATAGATGAAATTGAGCAAAGGAGCAACATCTTTCACACCAAAGGACTAGTGAGTAAAGCTATCTATTTAATAATTATAGATAGCGGTAGTTGGACTAACCTGGTTTTTGAGTATACATTCAACAATCTTAGTCTAGCCACCCAGCCACACCCCAAGCCTTACAAGCTCCAATGGCTTAGTAACGAATGAGAGATCCGAGTTGACTGCCAATGCAAAGTGGGCTTTACGATCGGAAAGTATAAGGACTACGCCACCTGCGATGTCATTCTGATGGATGTGGCCCACATAATCTTAGGTAGACCGTGGGAGTTTGATCGAAAAACCACGCACGATGGACTCTCAAATAGGTATTTCTTCACATTTAATAATTCCAAGATCATTTTGAATCCTGTCTCATGCGCAGATTGCTCAAGCAAACAAGGAAATGTATGAAGCCCGGTTAAGGCGGCAAAAAGGCAAGGAAATGGAGAATGTAACACCCCGTGAAGAATCAGTCAAGTTAAAAGAGTTCAAGAGAAGGATTGATTCGTCTAATCTCAAGACCCCGCAAGCCAAAATTGAGATCAAGTCCAAGGGCCAAAGTCTCTTCTCATCCGCCCAAGATATTGACCGAGCCATTAGTAGTAAAAAAAGTCTAATTCTTCTTTAATATGTTTAAAGAACATTAGAGACTAACCCCAATACTAATATTTTCCTGTGAGTGTTCAAAATCTCCTAGATGAATTTGCAGATGTGTTCCTAGAGGAGCTGCCAAAGGGACTACCCCCTATTCGAGAAATCAAACACTAACTTAACTTAATCCCTGGTTTAGTCATCCCCAACCGACCAGCTTATCGAGCCAATCCCGAGAAGGCGAAGGAGCTATAGAAGCATGTTGAGGAACTGCTTAAAAGGGGACATGTTCAAGAAAATCTAAGCCCTTGTGCTGTACCAGTCATCTTGGTGCCTAAGAAGGACGGAATGCTAAGGATGTGTGTGAACTATCGCACCATAAGGTACGTCATCCTATCCCTCGCTTAGACGACATGTTAGATGAATTGCATGGTGCCATGATTTTCTCGAAGATAGATTTGAAAAGTGGATATCATCATATTAGGATAAAAGAATGAGATGAATGGAAAATTGCTTTTAAAACTAAATTTCTTCTTTATGAGTGGTTAGTTATGCCTTTCGGTTTGGCAAATGTTCCTAGTACTTTCATGCGTTTAATGAACAATGTTTTAAGAAAATATATAGGAAAATTTGTTTTCGTCTATTTTGATGATATACTTGTGTTTAGTAGCAGTTTTGAATTGCATATTTCTCATTTGAGACAAGTGCTACTAACCCTTCGCGAGGCTCATCTATAAGCTAACCTCAAAAAATGCAACTTTTTTGTACCTGATGTCGTATTTCTTTGTTTTGTTGTAGGTGCACAAGGTGTAAAGATTAAAGAAGCAAAGGTGAAGGTTATACTCAAGTGACCAGCACCTACCAATGCCTCTGAAGTGAGGTTTTTTCACGGCCTAGTCAGTTTCTATCACCTTTTCATCCGAGATTTCTTCACCAAATCTGCCCTGTTGAACGAGTTGGTGAAGAAGGATGTCAAGTTCGAGTGGGGCACAAAACAGCAAGAGGCGTTTGATCTACTTAAGAGGGAGTTGACTTATTCCCTTATTTTAGTTTTACCCAACTTTGATGAAATGTTTGAAATTGAATATGATGTTTCGGGTGTTGGGGTAGGGGTGGTGTTGATGCAAAATAAGCATCCTATTACTTATTCTAGTGAGAAGTAGAATAGTGTATGCTTAAATTATTCTACCTATGACAAGTAATTGTATGTTGTAGTTAGGGCTCTTGAAAACTGGCAACACTATATTTTGCCTAAAGAGTTTGTTATACATACAGATCATGAGTCCTTAAAGTGTTTAAAGTCACAAAATAGGTTGAACAAAAGTCATGCTAAATGGGTTTCTTTTATTGAGACTTTTCCATATGTGTTGAAATATAAAAAGGGAAAAGAAAATATGATTGCTAATGTTTTGTCTCATAGATACTCAATGTTGACTTCTTTTTATACTAGGTTGTTAGGGTTTAAACATATTAAAGGTCTTTATGCTAATGATCTTGACTTCTCTAATCTTTTTGTGGATTGTGACTTAAGAGCTTTTCATAAATTTTACAAGACTGATGGCTTTTTGTTCAAAAAAAATAGGTTCTGCATACCCCAGAATTCCCTACAAGAGCTATTGATTTGTGAGGCCAATGGAGGAGGGTTGATGGGTCATTTTGGAGTGGCCAAAACCCTTGATGTTCTGCAAGAACATTTCTATTAGCCCAACATGAAGAAAGACGTAGAGAGAATTTGTTAAAGGTGCATCGTTTATAAGAAGGCCAAGTCCAAAGTTCAGCCCAACGAGTTACTCATGCCTTTGCATGTCCCAACATCACTTTAGGTTGATTTATCTGTGGATTTTATCCTAGGCCTCCCAAGGTCCCAGAGAGGTAATGACTCTATTTTTGTAATGGTTGACCAATTTTCTAAGATGAGTCATTTTATTCCTTACAGAAAAACAGATGACGTTAAGGAAGTTGCCAGATTGTTCTTCAATGAGGTGGTCAGACTACATGGCATCCCCCGAAGCATAGTGAGTGATCATGATGTCAAATTCCTTAGTTACTTTTTGGAAGACTCTGTGGGAAAAGCTGGGCACCAAATTGATGTTCTCCACCACCAGTTATCCACAGACTGATGGCCAAACTAAGGTAACTAATTGCACTCTTGGTTCTTTACTTAGATCTTTGATTAGTAAAAATTTAAAAAGGTGGGAGGAGACAATTCCTTTTTGTGAGTTTGCTTATAATAGGTCGACGCACTCAGTAACAGACTATTCTCCTTTTGAGATAGTCTATGGTTTTCAGCCTTTGACCCTAATAGACCTATCCCCATTCCCAATCAAAGAGGTCACAAGTCTAGATGGTGAAAAAAGGGCCAAGATGGTGCAGGAGATCCATGAGCAGGCCAGAAACAACATCCTCAAGCAACAAGACCACATTTTAGGGATGAGGAACAAAGAAAACACAAGGTGATTTTCAAGCTCGAAGATTGGGTGTGGTTACACCTTAAAAAAGAGAGGTTCCTTTAAGCCCATAAGACCAAGCTACACCCAAATGGAGATGGCCCATTCCAAATGGTCAAGAAGGTCAATGACAACGCCTATGAGTTAGACCTTTGAGGAGAGCAAGGTGTGTTAGGTTTGAATACATAAGCTATGCTTGTATTGTATTTTTTCCCAATTAATATATTGATTTAATGTTTTAGTTTTATATGTTGTGCATGTTTAGTCCATTTATATTATGTAGTTAGATGATGAGATGTCTAGTGTGACACAGTAGATCTCATCATTAGTTAAAAGACAAAATATATAAATGTGGTTCGTAACCGAGACAGTTTTGGACACGCTGTCGGTTTAGATTATTACATGATTCAAAAAATTGGTTTGTCTAAACTAATTGAATCATATAGATATACCCAGGGCATATTGTGTTGGAGTTGAATACATAAGCTATGCTTGTATTGTACTTTTTCCCAGTAATATATCAATTTTTGTTTTGGTTATATCTTGTTGTGCATAATATGTCCATTTATATTATGTAAGTAGATGATGAGGTGTCTTGTGTGACACAGTATATCTCATTATTGATTGAAAGACATAATATATAAATGAGGTTCGTAACCGAGACAGCTTTGGACAAACTGTCGGTTTAGTTTATTATGTGATTCGGATAATTGGTTTGTCTAAACTAATTGAATCATATAGATATGCCCGGGACGTATTGAACTTGACCATTAAGAATGATTTATCTTGTATTGATTTAATAGACAAATCGTTCTTGGTATTCTATCTCTTAATCCCTAGACTCGAGCGGGCATAAGGATTAGACATAGGGTACTTTGATCTGCCAATGGGTGAGGTCAATTGTGGCCAATAGTCTCGGTAGGTTGGGTGCGCGTGTTTAGTTACTTGGTGTGTGCTGCTTGTCGAAAGGAAACCATGTACCTATGTGTCCGGGGTGATGGTGCTCCTGAGATGAGCTCGTAAAGTTTATTATACTAAACCCGGCCGGTGGTCTTATGTCCGGTATAGTAAAAAGGTTGAGTGGTACTAGTCTCAGAATTAAAGAGGTTAATTAATTAATTTATCAGTAAATTAATATATTAATATAATTTAATTATGTTGTTCCGGAAGCAATTCTGGTGTAGGATGGGTGTGTCATAATTGATCCGTTAGTGGTACGATTAATTATGTATTGGGTTGTTGACAAAGGTAGATTTAATTAATTAAGTAATTAATTAATCCTTGTGTCAGTTGCTTGTGAATCATACCAGGAACTGGTTTGGGATAAGTGAATCCCTGTGTCAGTTGGTTGTGAATCATACCAGGAACTGGTTTGGGATAAGTGGATCCCTGTATTAGTTGGATGTGTATCAGTCCAAGAACAGGATTGAGGAAAACAGAAACCCAGTAGGAAGGCCAATCCTAAACCAACTTGGGGTCTCTCTTGTAACTCTATATATGGACAAGGGATTAGCTATTCAAGACACACAATTCAATAGATTCATAATTCAATAATCTAGAGAGAGAAAATTCTCTCTCTCAAAGTCAGATTTTTTGAGCAAAATTGCGGCTGGTTTTCTTCTCTTCTTGGCCAAATATTTTGTCTGTCAAGCCAGTTGCGTGTGTAGCTTTCTCTCTCTCTGGGTGGTACATTTACAGTACGTGCCATGTGCAGCGGTGCTGGAATTTTCTAGCAGGTGGATTGTGGTGATTAGCTGATCAATTGGTTTCTAGATCATTGCCCACACAATGTAAAATCAAAGTCTTTAGGCATACAAGAGAATCACCTGAGTGCACGCTTCAAAGGTATTTTTCTAAGATTCCGCTTTTAATTAGAAATTTTTGTTGCGTGGTAAATCGAATAAGTGCGAACCCAGATCCCGTGCAATGTTATTTCAAAAAGGTTGGAATAGCATTGTGCTAGCGTCTAGGCCTGGCCAGAGATTCCGATTCTAGAATGCATAGCACGAAAGTGAGTTTCTGGCAAGGCCCGGGCAGATAATCTTTCATATTGAACTTCACCGTTTAGAATGATTTGTCTTATACTGATTTAATAGACAATTCGTTCTTAATATTCTATCTCTTAATCCCTAGACTTGAGCGGGCATGAGGATTAGCCATAGTTTACTTTGATCTACCAATGGGTGAAGTCATTTGTGGCCAATAGTCTCGGTGGGTTGGGTGTGCGTGTTTAGTTACTTTGTGTGCTACTGCTTGTCGAAAGGAAAACATGTACCAGTGCGTCCGTGGTGATGGTGCTCCCGAGATGAGCTCGTAATGTTTATTATACTAAACCCGACCGGTGGACTTATGTCCGGTACAGTAAAAGGGTCGAGTGGTACTAGTCTTGGAATTAAAGAAGCTAATTAATTAATTTATCAGTAAATTAATAAATTAACGAGCACTAAATCTTTGATGTGGGAAGATTAAGAATAAATTAATTTAGTTATTCCGAAAGCAATTCTGGTATAGGATGGTAGTGCCAAAAGTAAACTGTTAGTGGTACGATTAATTTTGTAATGGGTTAATTGAATAAGTAGAATTAATTAATTAATTAATTATTCCTAAGGGTTAATTAAGTAATTAATAAAGTGGAATTATTTAATTAATTAATTAAGTCTTAAGTTTCAATTAGAATTAGGAAATCCTAGAGTTTAGGAAATCTAATTAGATTTGGATTATCCTATTAGATTAGTTACCTAATTGGATTTGGAAACTAATTAATTACCAAAACCCACTAGGAACACCAATCCTAAACCAACTTGGGGTCTCTCTTGTAACTCTATATATAGACAAAGGATTAGCAATTACATAGTACACAATTCTTAAGTTTTCAAAACAAGAAAACTAGAGAGAGAAAAAATTTTTATCCCTCTTGAATAATTTTCGGCCTGTTATTTGTCCCGGGCAGCAGCCGGTTCCGGCAGGCGGGAGTGGTTCAATTCAGGCAGCGTCAAGGTGTAGAATTTTTCTAGCGAGTCTTTTTGTGCAGATTGCTAATCAATTGCTCGCTAGATCGTTGCCCACACAACGTGCGATCAAAGTCTTGAGTCATACAAGCGATCACCTGAGTAACACGCTTCAAAAGGTACTTTCTGTGTTTCCGCTTTAAATTAGAAATATTTTGTTGCGTGACAAATCGAATAAGTACAAACCAAGATCCTGCGCAATGTTATTTCAAGTAAGGATTGGAATAGCGATTGTGCTAGAGTCCAGGCCTGGTCAAAAATTCCGCTCCTGGATTGCATAGCACAAAAGTGAGTTTTTGACCGGGCCCTAGCAGATAATCTTTCAATTAGTATCAGAGCCTAGTTTTCGGTTTTGTGTTTGTTCGATTTATTACATGATTTTATTTGCAGGTGGTTTAGAAATCCCGACTATTATGGTTGCGTTTGTATGGTTTTTAATTAAACCCCGGGACATGTCTGGGTTTTGATTTTATTATGAATGCTTGTAATAGTATAACCACATGCTGGAAGCCGTGTAGGATTAGATTAAATCTGTAGTAGGATTTTTTTCTATGTAATTTTGATTTTAATTTTCCTAGAAGCCTTGTAGTAGGAGAATTTTTTTAATCGAAGGCGTTATGGTGGGCAACTTGAATTCGTGGGTTTTGGGTTATCGTTAATTCGTAGAAACCTAGAAAACCCAAAACGAATTGTAAGAAGACCAAATAGCGTAGAAGAAGCGAAGAAGGAATCGAAGGTGGACAACGGCGCCGGCGGGAGCCTACCCCGCCACTGGCAGTGGTCACAGCAGCAGCGCGCAGCAGCTGTTGCGGCCCATGTGGCCAGCATACGCGCGCGGCGCGCCTTAAGCGTGATGCGCGCGGCCCTTTTAGCTCGCGCAATTTGGCCCGTTTTTCCTCTAGAGTTCATTTTTTTTTTTTTTAATTGAAATTTTCAAGACTCAATCCATCGAGTGGCATGACGGGACACGAGATTAAGGCAGAAGATGGAAGCAATTAAAACCATAATAGTTGGGAAATTTATTTTTCGTATTTATTTCTCGTATTTATAGTTTTAATTTTTGTGCTTTAATTTTTATGATGTATTTTAGATACATAATTTTAAAGTATGATAGTTTTATGTTTACACATAACTTAGGATTAGTTAATTGCATGTTAAAACCGGAAGAACCCTCGATTTAGAAATCTAAGTGGGAAAGGGTTGGTTTAATATCCCCACAGCCGCCATTATGGGTTCATATGTGATGTGGGTGGAATTGCGCGTTGGCATTAGGGTCTTCCTCCATTCGGATGAGTCCAACCACTAAATCGCTATTATGAATTTCTAAGTAAGATGACTAAAGTAAGTTTAACTAGGAGAAATGCGATACCCTCTCTATATAAGGAGCACTATCCTGAGGTAACAAGCTCAGAAGTCACGTAATGGTACACACTTAGTGTATGATTTGTAGTATTCCTCCAATCAAGGTTACGCTGCTCATTTGTACGACTGAAAGCACTGACTATTAGCTACATTGATCAATAGATAGTTTGGTCAGATAGTGTAGTTAATGAACTTGGTTCTTCTCAAACGAATGTGGGTTAGCGTAAACGTCCACACTATCGTGGCTTGTAAGAATCCCGGTGAATGAGATGTCGATGGTTTAAATTATGGTTTTAGGGAAGTTAATAATTGTTAGAATTTCTTATTATTTTTGAAATTTTAGGATATACACTAAAACATTGTCTGTTTATTTAATTTACAGTATTCGATATGACATTCAATCCTTTAGCTACAATTTTGAAGACAACAAATTAACTGGTCCAAACTATGTTGATTGGAGTCATAATTTAGATATTGTCCTAACGGCTGAGTGCACTCCTAAAAGAGATCATGTCATTGGCATGACTAGTAACATCAACGAGGTTGACGTAGTGGGAGGCGAAATCGATGGTGAAACCAAAGTCGATATTGTCCTCCAAAACTTGCCTCAAAGCTATGAGTAGTTTCGGTTGAACTACAACATAAATCAATTGTTGTGTACTTCATACGAGCTTTTAGCAGAGTTGGTGGTGACTAAAAGTCTTTGTCAAGAGAAGGAACGAGCTTTAATTGCAGTCAAAGCTTCGGAATCTTCTTCTAAGCTTAAGGCTAGAAAGAAGAAGAGAAAGCTCGAGGGAATGGCTCAAAAGGCACAAATTACGCCAAAGTCAGATATTGCAAAGAAGAAGTCGAAAGACAAGTGCTTCAAATGCAATCGATGGGACATTGGAAATCAGATTGTCCAAAGCTCAAAAGTACGATAGTTTCTGCCTTAATTACTGAGACATGTTTAGCGGTGATTCCCACAGATACTTGGTGTGTGGATTCAGGCGCCACTGACCATGTTTGTAATTCTTTGCAAGGGCTCTAAGTAACCCAGAAGCTTAGAGAAAGCGAGTTGGATATCTATTTGGGCGACACTACAAGAGTGTTAGTAGAAGCAGTGGGAGTAGTCAGCCTTAATTTCAAAATTCTAGGTTAGATTTAGTTCATTGTCTTTATGTACCGAGTTTTAGAAAGGACCTTGTTTCAGTTTCTAAACTCTTAAAGAATAATTATAAGTTTATTTTTTCTGATGATTTTGTTGTTATTAGAAAAGATAGCAAACTTATTTGTTTTGGTTCATTAGCTGACAATTTGTTTATAATTAAATCAAACTCCCTGTTGTGCAAAACATAAAGATAGATAGCGCATCATCTAACACTAATAAGAGGAAAGAACCTTCTAAAACGAATCAAACCTATCTTTGGCATCTCAGGCTAGGTCATATAAACCTTAGTAGGATTCAAAGGTTGGTCAATGATGGACCTTTAAGTTCATTAAAGATTGACAGTTATTCAACCTGCGAATCTTGCTTGGAAGGTAAGATGACCAAGAGACCTTTTAAGGCAAAAGGTTATAGATCCAAAGAAATATTAGAGTTGATTCACTCTGACTTGTGTGGACCAATGCTGGTCCAAGCACGAGGTGGGTTTGAGTATTTTGTAACGTTCACGGATGATTTCTAAAGGTACTAACATATTTACCTAATGCGCCACAAGTCCGAATGTTTTAGTAAATTCAAAGAGTGTCGGATGGATGTGGAGAAACATCACGGTAAAAGTATCAAGACACTGCGATCAGATCGTGGTGGTGAGTACCTATCCTACGAATTTTGAGAATACCTCAGCGAGGTCAGAATTCAGTTTCAGTTGTCTGCATCTGGTACACCACAGCAAAACGGTGTAGCAGAAAGAAGAAACCAAAATCTAATGGAAATGGTTAAGTCAATGATGAGCTATAGTGATTTGTCGAGTTCGTTCTGGGTGTATGCCTTGGAAACAACAATGTACATCCTAAATCTTGTATCATCTAAAACCGTGCCTTTAACCCCAGTAGAGTTGTGGAACGGGCATAAGCCCTGTCTAAGACATCTCAGAATTTGGGGTTGCCCAGCACATGTGCTTAAGGCAGATGCGGCTAAGTTCGACGCAAAAACGGAAGTAATGCTATTTGTAGGATATCCTAGGGGAACGAAAGGTGGTATGTTTTATAGTCCTAAAGATCATAAGGTGATAGTTAGCACTAACGCCAGATTTTTAGAGGAATAATATATTCTAGATCACAAGCCCAAGAGTAAGATAGTACTAGAAGAGCTTAGGACAATCTGATACTCCTGATGTACCAGCACAAGTAGATACACCACACACTGCACAAGATATCACAGATAATACGCCTACACAGGTGGTGCCTCATCGTAGTGGGAGGGTTGTAAGACAGCCCAACAGGTTCATTGGCGTGGGAGAGGCTCAGACCTAGTCCCAGGCGCGCCTGAGCCTGACCCAGTAAACTACAATGAGGCTCTCCGAGATAAAGATGCAGAGTCTTGGTGAAAATCAATGATATCTGAGATGGGGTCGATGGACCATAATCAAGTCTGGGAGCTTGTGGACCTGCTTGATGGTTTTAAACCCATTGGATGTAAGTGGGTCTACAAATACAAGAGAGGACCTGATGGAAAGATTGAAACCTTTAAAGCTAGGCTTGTGACAAAGGGGTATACTCTGAAAGAGGGAATCGATTATGAGGAAACCTTCTCCCCGGTAGCCATGCTTAAGTCAATCTGGATTCTCTTGGCCATAGCTGCTCATTTAGATTATGAGATATGGCAGATGGATGTCAAGACAGCTTTCCTTAATGAAAGTCTTGAGGAAACCATTTTCATGCAGCAACCAGAGGGATTCATTGAAAAGAGCCAAGAGCATTAGGTTTGCAGGCTTAAGAGATCTATTTACAGACTTAAGCAGGCATCCAGATCTTGGAACATCCGGTTTGATGAGGTAATTCAATCCTACGGATTTACTCAGAGTCCGGATGAGCAATGTGTGTACCGCAAACGTGATGGAAATGCTGTGGTGTTTCTTGTGCTTTACGTAAATGACATTTTACTAATTGGAAATAATAAGAAAGTGTTATCAGACGTAAAGGCATGGTTGTTCAAGCAATTTGATATGAAGGACTTAGGAGAAACGGGACATATCCTTGGGATCAAGATAATTTGAGATCGTAGGAAATGTTCGTTAACGCTCTCTCAAGCTTCAAGGCATGATATTTGTTATGTCGTTGGCATTGTAAGAAGATATCAGAGTAACTACGGGAAAGCTCATTGGGAGGCAGTAAAATACATTCTTAAGTATTTGCGCAGAACGAAAGACCAAGTGTTAGTCTATCAGGTGTCTGAGCTGGTACCCTGAGGTTAAACAGATTCAGATTTCCAAGGCGATAGGGACAAAAGCAAGTCTACCTCAGGGTATGAGTTTACTTTGGGAGGTGGAGCCATAGTTTGGCGGAGTATCAATCAGAAATGCGTGGCGGACTCTACCATGGAGGCTGAATACGTTGCCGCATCAGAGGCAGCGAAGGAAGCAGTGTGGCTCAAGAACTTTCTAGTGGACTTAGATGTGATTCCTGGTTTACAGAAGTCAATCACAGTATACTGTGATAACAACTGTGCAGTAACAAACTCGAAGGAATCACGGGCCCACAAGGCAAGTAAACACATACAGCGCAAGTACCACCTCATACAAGATATCGTTAAAAGGGAAGACGTGGTCGTGGCAAAGATAGTATCAGAGAATAACCTTGCAGATCCTTTCACGAAAACATTGACTTCACAAGTCTTTGAGGCTCATGTGGATGGCATGGGAATCAGATACTTAGGAGAGCCATGATTGTTTTTCTAGATGTATTGTAGAGTGTAAAAAGATTGAATGTAGTTATATACTTAAAGCACATGTTAAGTATTAGTGGGAGATTGTTATGTTTGAATTTATAAGCTATGCTTGTATTGTACTTTTTCCCAGTTAATATATCGATTTAATGTTTTAGTTTTATCTGTTGTGCATGTTTAGTCCATTTATATTATGTAGTTAGATGATGAAGAGGCTAGTGTGACACAATAGATCTCATCATTGGTTAAAAGACATAATATATAAATGTGGTTCGTAACCAAGACAGTTTTGGACACGCTGTCGGTTTAAGTTATTATATGATTCGAAAAATTAGTTTGTCTAAATTAATTGAATCATATAGATATGCCTGGGGCATATTAAACTTGACCATTTAGAATGATTTGTCTTGTACTAATTTAATAGATAATTCGTTCTTAGTATTCTATCTTTTAATCCCTAAACTTGAGCGGGAATGAGGATTAGACATAGTGTACTTTGATCTGCCAATGGGTGAGGTCATTTGTGGCCAATAGTCTCGGTGGGTTGGGTGTGCGTGTTTAGTTATTTGGTGTGCTACTGCTTGTCGAAAGGAAACCATGTACCGCCTCGTCCGGGGTGATGGTGCTCCCGATATGAGTTCATTATGTTTATTATACTAAACCCAGCTGGTGGACTTATTTCCGGTATAGTAAAAATGTCGAGTGGTACTAGTCTCGAAATTAAAGAAGTTAATTAATTAATTTATCAGTAAATTAATAAATTAACGAGCACTAAATCTTTTATGTGGGGAGATTAAGAATAAATTAATTTAGTTATTATGGAAGCAATTCTGGTGTAGGATGGTAGTGCCAAAATTAATCCGTTAGTGGTACGATTAATTTTGTAAGGGTTAATTTAATACGTAGAATTAATTTAATTAAGTAATTAACAAAGTAAAATTATTTAATTAATTAATTAAGTCTTAAGTTTCAATTAGAATTAGAAAATCCTAGAGATTAGGAAATCTAATTGGGTTTGGATTATCCTATTAGATTAGTTACCTAATTGGATTTGGAAACTAATTAATTACCTAAGCCCATTAGGAAGACCAATCCTAAAACAACGTGAGGTCTATCTTGTAGCTCTATATATAGACAAGGGATTAGCAATTACATAGTACACAATTCTTAAGTTTTCAAGACAAAAAACTAGAGAGAGAAAATGTTTTTTCTCCCTCTTGAATAAATTTCGGCCGGTTATTTGTCCCGGGCGACAGCCGATGGTGTAATTCCCGCAGGCGGCGGTGGCAGGAGAAATCCTGCGGCGGCGACGGCGGTTCAATTCAGGCGGCGTCATGCTGCAGAATTTTTCCGATGAGTCTTTTTGTGTAGATTGCTAATCAATTGCTCGCTAGATCGTTGCCCACACAACATACGATCAAAATCTTGAGTCATAGAAGCGATCACCTAAGTTCACGCTTCAAGAGGTACTTTCTATGTTTCCGTTTTAAATTAGAAATTTTTTATTGTGTGATAAATTGAATAAGTACAAACAAAGATTCTGCGCAATGTTATTTCAAGCAAGGATTGGAATAACGATTGTGCTAGAGTCTGGGCCTGGTCAAAGATTCTGATTCTGGAATGCGTAGCACAAAAGTAAGTTTTTGACCAGGCCCAGACAGATAATCTTTCAAGGTGTTCACAACACCTTCAATATAGCAGATTTAACACATTTTGAGTTTGACGATAAGTTAGAATCGAGGACGATTCCTTTTCAAGAAATGGGGGATGTTATGATCCCAAGGCCACCAAGTCCAAGTCCGCCACCAAGACCCTTTCAAAGAGACCCTCTAGTAGATATAGATGGGCCTTTGACCAGAGCAAGGACGAGAAATGCTACTCAAGCCCTCAATACCTTAGTCCCTGAATTCTTAACTCAAGATCTTGTCCTTCTAGACAAGTATCCGATCAAGGAGGTTACGGTATTGAGTAATTGCTCCTAAGCCTTTTTTATTAATTTTCTTTGAAATAATTTATTTAATTTAGGGCCGTTTATTTGCTAGTCATTGGCATTTGCCAAATTAGTATATTGGCCTTGTAATTTTAGTGGGTTTAGTGTGTCGTTGGGCAATTTATTGTAGTTTCCCCAATATTAATTTAATGTCCTTTATTAAATATGTAATAGACTAACATACAAAGATATATGTTGGCAAGCCCAACCAAGGCGGAGGAATGTTCCGTGCAGTCCACAAGAAAGAGAACAACCGGATTGTGGGGCAATTATCTTCACCATCATTTCGGTCCAGCTACAAGAAGTATTCAGCCATGGAACGGACCTCAAGTTATTTTGGGCAGGGGAAGTTACAAAATAAATTCGGCCAGCCCGAAGGAAGTGGATTCCAAATTAGCCCAAGTAAAACCAGAAGTTCAGCAGAATTTATTTTGCGGCCCGGAACTATGTTATAGAAGAGAATTCTAGAAGAAATATGTGAGATGAATTTTTGCAGCAAATAAGATTACAAGAGCAGCCAGTCAACATACACGGATCGAATGGGTGGAAAATTAGGATTAATGTTTTCTTAAAAATATTTAATTTTTAAGATTTGAAAATTTTCTAGAATTTAAGTGTAACTAGGCTAGGTTTTAAGGACTTTCTTGTAACTTTCAAGGTCATTCACTCTCTTGTAAATAGAGAAGAAATTCAGCAATTTTTATTCATGATTTGAAGAATTAGAAAAGTTGAATTTGACTCTCAAATCTCCCTCTCAAGTCATCTTTTGCATTTATCAAAGTTATGGTAGATTAGCTTTGTGGTTGCTTCCTAGATTCTTTTTTTTGAAGGTTTACACCCCTCTACCACCAAAAATTCAATCCCCTTAATATGCACTAGATTAGGGACCTTTTTGATCATTCAAGAAACCTACATAAATTCAGCCCTCATTCTCTTTCAATCCACCCCAAAATTCGAGCCATATAAAGCCTCGATAAAGGAAACCTTTGCCCGAATTTTTATAAGTGAAGAAGGATCATATCAATGGACTTCATATATAAATGCATAAATATGAAACAATTAACTAAAGCAATCTTAGTCGATATATCCCGAAAATAGTATTTATACAAGCGATGCTTTCACTATTCACACTAACAATTCGACCATCGGAACTCCATTATGGTAGGTGTCACACTCTCAAAGCCCTTTCCGTTAGAATTGAAACGGAGGTTAGCAAATATAGAATAACTAGACGGATTTAGAAGTTAAGGAAAACAAAACGAGCAAGTTTACAGCCCAAGACCAAGCTTTGTTATTAAACTCAGAAACAAAGGAACTATCAATGAAGGCTCAGCACAAAACTCACTTAGAAAATGTTCTAAGGTGGTTTGTTGGCTCAACAAAGGTTAAATATGTAACAAGGGACTGAATCGGACGGTTACAACTGCCACCAAGAGCCATCAGACTTGAAGTCCGAAAAAACAAAGAAAATAACTACCCACTAAGTCAAGACCTAGACAAGTTCAGCCAAGTATAACAACTGCCAAGCCACCTGTCATCCTTCTAATTTTTCAGGTCTTCTCATATAAACTGTCCAAGGAGATTTAGACACCTCACGTAAATCCCTATGTAATCTCATACAACCATGCAAAAACTCATCATGCAATGGTAAAGACTAAAGTCAGCCCAAAACTTAGCTCTCTAATATGTAAATAACGTTCTGTCTATGTTAGCTTAATGCAAAATCACATCAAGTAAATAAGAGGTTAATAGTAAATTACAGGTGTGAGGATTATCTTTCTAGGGCTGGATTTTTTTTGGAAGAGGAGGGGAAGGTTCTTGGTCTAGTGTTAGGTTGTTGGGGTTTCGGATTGGGGATTTCACCTGGGTTAGGAAAGGGTGCCTCCAGGGATTTGGCGTGGGAAGGTTCCGACAAGGGTTCCGTCTAGGGGTTCCGAAACAGAGTTTCTCCCTCTTCGATTTTTAGGGGGTAGGGTAATATCTTTACCATGGCATGACTCCTTCAATGAAGTTTTTCACACAAGGAAATTAGAAAAAAAAATCCAAATAGAAAGGAATGGTATTTTTGGACCTGAATGTAATGGGGACAAACGACAGGAAGAGGACAAAAACGTGAAAATAAGAAAAAAAAAAAAGAAAATGAGAACGTCACGTAATAGTATTGGGAGTTGTACAAGCGCCGCCCTGTAATTAGATAGAAAAGTTTTCCTTAATTGTTTAAGTTTCCCAATGGCTGAAATAAAGTCTGGGCAGACAAAAAAGAGAAAAAAAGCTGCACTCTTTTCAGAGTTCGGCGCTTAGCTCAATTTGGCGAAGCGGCTGGCTGCAGAATAGATACGTGGTCGTCTCCAGAGCAAAAATCTCATCTTTCAAAAGCTTGGGAGAAGAAAGAGTGTCAAAAAGCGCGGTAACTTTTCTCTTCAATCAAACTTGAAGTTTCGTTTTAGTTTTTTATTTTTTAATATTTATGGTTTGCTTTTTTAGTGTCTGCCCATGCGTTGTTGCTCTCGGAAATTGTTTTGTAAACGGTTCATGCCACGAGAAACAGAAAACTAGAGGCGTGATGTGTGTGTGTGTGTGTGCGTGCGTGTTTAAAGTTTAAAGGCGCTGGGCACGCACGTGCGGTGCAGAAGGAAGGAGGAATGAGGGAGTTTTTTTGGTGTATTTTGAGGTGTACTGTGTGTGGGTGTGGGGGTGGCGTTGTGCGGAAGCTAAATATAGAAGGGAGGGGCGGCGGGAAGAAGTGCGCGAGAAAACTTCACAGGGAGGAGGCCTTCGGCGCTTTTCATTGTGTTTTGTTTTGTTTTTTTTTTTTAAATTTCTGTTAGGTTCTGTTTATTAAATCTTTATTTCACTAATGGCTTAATTAACTCTTGAAATGATTTATTGACCTTTATCATAATTAAAACTAGGCCAAGGATATTATCATACTAGTTTTTACCTATCATAACACAATTTACTCTTCTTTTCAAACACTTTTGTTACCTTCAAATCTCTCTCATTCCTCCCAAAATTTGTTCACTTTCACGATTTATTATTTTATGTTCGTATATTATGATCTATCTCTTTCAAAATTTTAACAATTTCTCTTTCAAAATAATAAATTAATTAGCTGCAAAACGTTTAGATTATAGTAAACTATTAATTTTGGAAAATTTTATTTTAATTATGAATTGGGGCTTAATTTATTATTTTGGGTGGGGAATTGTTAAAATTTTGAAGGACATTGATCATGATAGACGAAATAAAACGAATTTTGGGAGAGATGATGGAGATTTATAGGTAATAAAGGTGTTTGATCATAGAAGGGTAGTATGGAAAATAAGAGCAAAATTGTGTTTTGATAGCTAAAAACTGCAGAGATGGCAAAAAAAATTATGTTTGTTTTTATTTTTTTGGGAGTATTTTATATTGGGAAAGTAAGTACTTTTCTTGAAAAAAAAAATTTATGAGAAAAGAGAAAAATATATTATATATATTTTTAAATAATGTGAGAATATCGAAGAGAATTGAAATTAATGCCATGTATTTAAGTAATTATTTAGATGTTTTATGGTAAAAAAAAATTGATTTTTCTTAAAAATTCTAAACAAACACCAACAATCATAAACCCTTATAATATTTTCTCTTAATAAAAATAATTAGAAGGTATAAATTAAAAAAATGTCTAAAATATTTTTTTTAAAGTTTATAAAATATTGGAATTTTGAAAAATTTTTAAAATATATTTTATTATTAAACGAGAAAAAAACTACTCCATTAAACATTCGGTAATTTTTATTTTGACATAAATCGAATGAGAAGAAAATGCATATACGTACTTGGTGATTATTTGACTACGTTATGTTGGATTCGTATATGGTGGGCTGTAGGAGTAGGATGAATTTTACTTGTAGCGCGCTACAGTAACGTGTTACAAATTTTATTTCTTTTACACACTGCCTTTTTTTTTAAAAAAAATACTTTGAAAAAATAAGATAGTAGATATCAGATCAATAGACTATAGATATCAGATCAATAATATAAAAGAAATCGTACAATAAAACTAAAACATACTTAACAAGGGAGATCACATCATGATTATATAGACATCAGATCACAGAATAGTAAACATCAGATCAACAGACTATAGATATCAGATCAATAATATAAAAGAAATCATACAATAAAACCAAAACATACTTAACAAGAGAGATCACATTATGATTATATAGACATCATATCAACAGACTATAGATATTAGATCAAGAATATAAAAGAAATCATATAATAGAACTAAAACATATTTAACAAGGGAGATCACATCATGATTATATAGACATCAGATCACATAATACTAGACATTAGATCAACAGACTATAGATATCAAATCAAAAATATAAAAGAAATCATACAATATAACTAAAACGTGGGAGATCACATCATAATTATATAGACAGATATCAGATCATAGAATACTAGACATCAGATCAACAGGCTATATATATATATATATCAGATCAAGAATATAAAAGAAATCAAACAATATAACTAAAACATAATTAACAAGGGGGATCAAATCATGATTATATAGACATCAGATCACAAAATAGTAGACATCATATCAACAGACTATAGATATCAGATCAAGAATTAAAAAAAAATCATACAATAGAACTAAAACATACTTAACAAAGACATCAATGTGTGTGAATTTAAACTGATTTTTTCACAAAGACAGCCCACTACGTCTCAGAACAACTAGCACCACGTCCAAAAATAACTAGCACCACGTCAAAAAATGTCTACATCTATGCATATGAATTTAAACAGATTTTTTTTCACAAAAACAGCCTACCACGTCTCAGAACAACTAGCTGTTGGAGTAGAATACATAAGCTATGCTTGTATTGTACAGTTTCCCAGTTTAATAAATCGATTTGTGTTTCAGTCATATCTTGTTGTGCATTAATCGTCCATTTATATTATGTAAGTAGATGATGAGGTGTCTGGTGTGACACAGTAGATCTCATCATTGGTTGAAAGACATAATATATAAATGAGGTTCATAACCGAGACAGCTTTGGACAAACTGTCGGTTTAGGTTATTATGTGATTCAGAGATAATTGGTTTGTCAAACTAATTGAATCATATAGATATGCCCGGGGCATATTGAACTTGACCATTAGGATGATTTGTCTTGTACTGATTTAATAGACAAATCGATCCTTGTATTCTATCTCTAAATCCCTAGACTCGAGTGGGCATGAGGATTAGACATAGTGTACTTTGATCTGCCAATGGGTGAGGTCAAATGTGGCCAATAGTCTCAGTGGGTTGGGTGCGCGTGTTTAGTTACTTGGTGTGCTACTGCTTGTCGAAAGGAAACCATGTATCGGTGCGTCCGGGGTGATGGTGCTTCCGAGATGAGCTCGAAATGTTTATTATACTAAACCCGGTCGGTGGACTTATGTCCGGTATAGTAAAAAGGTCGAGTGGTACTAGTCTCGGAATTAAAGAAGTTAATTAATTAATTTATCAGTAAATTAATTTTAATTAACGAGCACTATATCTTTGATGTGGGGAGATTAATGAATATAATTTAATTAAGTTGTTCCGGAAGCAATTCTGGTGTAGGATGGTAGTGCCAAAATTAATCCGTTAGTGGTACGATTAATTTTGTAATAGGTTAATTGAATAGGTAGATTTAATTAATTAATTGGTTAATTATTCCTAAGGGTTAATCCAGTAATTAACAAAGTGGAATTATTTAATTAATTCATAAGGGTTAATGAAGTAATTAACATAGTGGAATTATTTAATTAATTAATTAAGTCTTAAGTTTCAATTGGAATTAGGAAATCCTAGAGATTAGGAACCTAGTAGGATTTGGTTTATCCTATCAGATTGGTTGCCTAATTGGATTTGGAAACTAATTCATTACCTAAACCCATTAGGAAGACCAATCCTAAACCAACTTGGAGTCTCTCTTGTAACTCTATAAATAGACAAGGGATCAGTTATTCAAAAAACACAATTAATCCACAAGATTTCTAGAGAGAGAAAACTTTCTCTCTCCAAGTCGAATTTCCTTAAGCTTTGGCCGGCTGGTTTTTCCCCCTATAGTGGCCGAAATTTTGTGGTCCTATTTTAGCTGTGCTGTGTAGCTTTCTCTCTATCCGGGCAGTGCGTTTGCAGTACGTGCTAAGTGTGGAGGTGCTGGATTTTTCTGGCGAGTGGAGTTGTGGTGATAGCTGATCAATTGACTTCTAGTTCGTTGCCCACATAACGTGAAGTCATAGTCATTGAGGCATACAAGAAAATCACCAAGTGCACGCTTCAAAGGTACTTTTCTAAGATTCCGCTTTAATAGAAATTTTGTTACGTGGTAAATCGAGCAAGTGCAAACCCAGATCCTACCAAAACTTTCAATTGGTATCAGAGCCTGGTTTAGGGGGTTCAGTGCTTGTCCGATTTATTACATGGTTTTATTTGCAGGTGGTTTAGGATCCCGACTATTATGGTTACGTTTGTATGAGTTTTAATTAAACTCTGGGACATGTCCGGATTTAATTTTATTATGAATGTTTGTAATAGTATAACCACGTGCTGGAAGCCGTGTAGGATTAGATCAAATATGTAGTAGGATTTTTCTATGTAATTCCGATTATTTAATTTTCCTAGAATGCCTTGTAGTAGGAAATTTGTTTTTTATGTAATCGAAGACGTTATGGTGGGCGACTTGGATTCGTGGGTTTTGGGTTATCATGAATTTGAAGAAACCCAGAAAAACCCAGAACGAATTGCAAGAAGACCAAATAGTGTGGGAAAAAGCGAAGGAGGAGTTGGCGGCAGGAGGCGACGCCGGCAACGACCGCCGGCAGCAGTCACGCCGGCCAGGAGGTGCTGCGGCAGATAGCAGCAGCAGCTGCTGCGCTGCTGCTGGGCGCGAGCAGCGCGCGCTGGGCCGCCCGCACGACCGCGCGACTGCAACACGGACGACCCGTTCGGGCTGTTCGAGCTGTTTTTGGCCCGTTTTTCCTCCAGTTTTTATTTTTTGAAGTTCAAGACTCTCTCCATCGAGTGACGTGACGGGACACGAGATCAAGGCAAATGATGGAAGCAATTAAAATCATAATAGTCGGGAAATTTATTTTACGTATTTATTTTCCGTATTTATTGTTTTAATTTTTATGCTTTATTTTTATGCTGTATTTTAGATGCATGAATTAAAACATGTCTGGTTTTATGGTTGCATATAACTTAGGTTTGTTAATTGCATGTTAAAACCGAAAAAACCCCCAATTTGGAAATCTAAGTGGGAGCGGGTTGTGTTATATCCCCATGGCCACCATTACGGGTTCATATGCGATGTGGGTGGGCTTGCGCGTTGGCATTAGGGCCTTCCTCCATTCGGATGAGTCCAGCCCCGAGATCGCTAGACTATGAACTTCTGAGTAAGATGACTAGAGCGAGTTTAACTAGGAGAAATGCGACACCCTCTCCATCTGAGGCGCACTATCCTGAGGTAACAAACTCAGAAGTCACGCAATGGCATACACTTAGTGTACGATCTGTAGTATTCCTCCCGCGAGGTTACGTTGCTTACTTGTACGGCTAAAAGCACTGACTATTAACTACATTGATCAAAAGATCGTTGGTCAGAAAGTGTAGTTAATGAACTTGGTTCTTCTCAAACGAATGTGGGTTAGCGTAAACGTCCACACTGCGTGGCTTGCGAGAATCCCGGTGGATGAGATGTTGGTGGATTAATATTATTGTTTTGAGGGAAATCAATAATTAACTGGATTTTCAAGTTTTCGAAAATTCTAAGCATATAACTGAAACATTGTTTGTTTACTTTCCAGTTTAAATCGATATGGCATTCAATCCTTTAGCTGCTATTTTGAAAAACAACAATTTAACTGGAACTAATAATGTCGATGGAAATCGTAACTTGGACATTGTTCTTAGGGCTGAGAGCGCTCCTGTGAGAGATCGTGTCACATGATTAGTAACATCAACAAGGTTGAGGTAGTGGGAGGAGAAATCGTTGGTGAAACCAAAGTCGATATTGTCCTCCGGAGCTTTCCTCAAAGCTATGAGCGGATTCGGTTGAACTACAACATAAGTAAGATGTTGTGGAGTTCATCCGAGCTCTTGGCAGAGTTGATGGCGGCTAAAAGTCTTCTTCAAGAGAAGAAGCGAGCTTTAGTCGCAGTCGAAGCTTTAGAATCTTCTTCTGAGCCTGAGGCTGGAAAGAAGAAGAGAAAGCTCGATGGAGTAGCTAAAAAGGCAAAAATTGCGCCTAAGCCGATATTGCAAAGAAAAAGTCGAAAGACAAGTGCTTCAAGTGCAATAAGACGGGACATTGGAAAGCGGATTGTCCAAAGCTTATAAGTACGATAAATTATGCCTTAATTACTGAGACATGTTTAGCGGCAATTCTCACAGATACTTGGTGTGTGGATTCAGGTGCCACTGACCATGTTTGTAATTCTTTGCAAGGGTTCCAAGTAACCCAGAAACTTAGAGAAGGCGAATTGGATATCTACTTGGGCGACACTACAAGAGTGTCAGTAGAAGCAGTGGGAGTAGTTAAGTTGAATTTCGAAAATTCTAGTTTATAGTTAGTTAATTGTCTTTATGTACCGAGTTTTAGAAAGAACTTGATTTTGGTTTTTAAACTCTTGAAGAACGGGTATAAGTTTATTTTTTCTGATGACTGTGTTGTTATTAGAAGAAATAGAAAACTTATTTGTTCTGGTTCATTGGCGGACAATTTGTTTGTGGTTAACTCTAACTCCCCTGTTGCGCAAAACATAAAGATAGATAGCTCAGAATCTAACATTAATAAGAGGAAGAAACCTTCTGAAAGGAATCAAACCTATCTTTGGCATCTAAGGCTAGGTCATATAAACCTTAGTAGGATTCAGAGGTTGGTCAATGATGGACCTTTGGGTTCATTAGATATTGACAGTTATGCAACCTGCGAATCTTGCTTGGAAGGTAAGATGACCAAGAGACCTTTTAAGGCAAAAGGTTATAGAGCTAAAGAAGTATTAGAGTTGATTCATTCTGACTTGTGTAAACCTATGATGGTCCAAGCACGAGGGGAATATGAGTATTTCGTGACGTTCACGGATGACTACTCTAGGTACGGATACATTTACCTAATGAGCCACAAGTCTGAATATTTTGGCAAAGTTCAAAGAGTTTCGGGCAGATGTGGAGAAGCATCATGGTAAGAGTATCAAGACACTGCATTCAGATCGTGGTGGGGAGTACCTGTCCCATGAATTTCGAGATTACCTCACTGAGGTAGGAATTCAGTATCAGTTGTCTGCACCTGGCACGCCACAGCAGAATGGTGTAGCAGAAAGGAGGAATCGAACTCTTATGGAAATGGTTAGGTCCATGATGAGCTATAGTGATTTTCCAAGTTCGTTCTGGGGATATGTCTTAGAAATGACAATGTATATTCTTAATCTTGTACCATCTAAAACCGTGCCTTTAACCCCAGTAGAGTTGTGGAACGGGAGGAAGCCCAGTCTAAGACATCTCAGAATTTGGGGCTGCCCAGCACATGTGTTTAAGGTAGATACGGCTAAGTTAGATACAAGAACAGAATTAATGCTGTTTGTAGGATATCCTAGGGGAACGAGAGGTGGTCTATTCTATAGTCCTAAAGATCAGAAGGTGGTGGTAAGTACCAACACTAGATTTTTAGAAGAGGACTATATCTTAGACCACAAACCCAAGAGTAAGATAGTACTAGAAGAGGTTAGACGACAAACTACTAATCCTGATGCACCAGCACAAGTAGATACACCACACACTGCACATGAGATCACAGATGATGCGCCTACACAGGCGGTGCCTCGCCATAGTGGGAGGGTTGTGAGACAGCCCGACAGGTTCGTTGGCATGGGAGAGGCCTCAGACCTAGTCCCAGGTGTGCCTGAACCTAACCCAGTTAACTACAATGAGGCGCTTCGAGATAAAGATGCAGAATCTTGGCGTAAGGCAATGATATCCGAGATGGGGTCAATGGACCACAATCAAGTCTGCGAGCTTGTGGACCTACCTGATGGGTTTAAGTTGTTGGAGTAGAATACATAAGCTATGCTTATATTGTACAGTTTTCCAGTTTAATATATCGATTTGTGTTTCAGTCATATTTTGTTGTGCATGTTTATGTCCATTTATATTATGTAAGTAGATGATGAGGTGTCTGGTGCGACACAGTAGATATCATCATTGGTTGAAAGACATAATATATAAATGAGGTTCGTAACCGAGATAGCTTTGGACAAACTGTCGGTTTAGGTTATTATGTGATTCGGATAATTGGTTTGTCTAAACAAATTGAATCATATAGATATGCCCGGGGCATATTGAACTTGACTCGTAGGAATGATTTGTCTTGTACTGATTTAATAGACAAATCGATCCTTGTATTCTATCTCTAAATCCCTTGACTCGAGCGGGCATGAGGATTAGACATAGTGTACTTTGATCTGCCAAAGGGTGAGGTCAATTGTGGCCAATAATCTCGGTAGGTTGGGTGCGCATGTTTAGTTACTTGGTGTGCTGCTGCTTGTCGAAAGGAAATCATATACTGGTGCGTCCGGGGTGATGGTGCTCCCGAGATGAGCTCAAAATGTTTATTATACTAAACCCGGCCGGTGGACTTATGTCCGGTATAGTAAAAAGGTTGAGTGGTACTAGTCTCGGAATTAAAGAAGTTGATGAATTAATTTATCAGTAAATTAATGAATTAACGAGCACTATATCTTTGATGTGGGGAGATTATGAATATAATTTAATTAAGTTTTTCCGGAAGCAATTCTGGTGTAGGTTGGTAGTGCCATAATTAATCTGTTAGTGGTACGATTAATTATGTACTGGGTTATTGACAAAGGTAGATTTAATTAATTGAGAAATTAATTAATCCTTGTGTCAGTTGGTTGTGAATCATCCCAGGAACTGGTTTGGGATAAGTGAATCCCTGTGTCAGTTGGGAGTGATTCATCCCAGGAACTGGATTGGGATAAGTGAATCCCTGTGACAGTTGGGAGTGTATCAGTCCAGGAATAGGATTGAAGGAAACAGAATCTGTATCAGTCCAGAAACAGGATTGAAGGAAAACAGAAACCCAGTAGGAAGACCAATCCTAAACCAACTTGGAGTCTCTCTTGTAACTCTATAAATAGACAAGGGATCAGTCATTCAGAAAACAACAATAACACAATTAATCCACAGGATTTCTAGAGAGAGAAAATTCTAGAGAGAGAAAACGTTTCTCTCTCCAAGTCGAATTTTCAAGAAAGTGTGCAGCTGGTTTTTGGGTTTCTAGTGGCTGAAATTTTGGCCTTGGTCTATACCAGCTGTGCGTAGCTTTCTCTCTCTGCGGGCGGTGCGTTTATAGTACGTGCCAGGTGCTGAGGGGCTAGAGTTTTCTAGCAGGTGGATTGTGGTGATAGCTGATCAATTGACTTCTAGTTCGTTGCCCACACAACGTGAAGTCATAGTCTTGGAGGCATACAAGAGATTCACCAGGTGCACGCTTCAAAGGTATTATTCTATAGTTCCGCTTTTATTAGAATTTTTGTTGCGTGGTAAATCGAGCAGGTACAAACCCAGATCCTACAAAAATCTTTCATAAGCCCATTTGATGCAAGTGGGTCTATAAACGTAAGAGAGGACCTGACTGGAAGGTGGAAACCTTTAAAGCTAGGCTGGTGGCGAAGGGGTATACTCAGAAAGAGAGAATCGATTATGAGGAAACCTTCTCCCCGGTAGCCATGCTTAAGTCGATCCAAATTCTCTTGGCCATAGCTGCTCATATGGATTATGAGATTTGGCAGATGGATGTCAAGATAGCTTTCCTGAACGGAAGTCTTGAGGAAACCATCTTTATGCAGCAACCAGAGGGATTCATTGAAAAAGGCCAAGAGCATAAGGTTTGCAGGCTTAAGAGGTCTATCTATGGACTTAAGTAGGCATCCAGATCTTGGAACATCCGGTTTGATGAGGTAATCCAGTCCTTTGGATTTACTCAGTGTCCGGATGAGCAATGTGTGTATCGCAGACGTGATGGAAACTTAGTGGTGTTTCTTGTGCTTTACGTAGATGACATTATATTGATTGGCAACAACAAGAAAGTGTTATCAGACGTAAAGGCATGGCTGTCTAAGCAATTTGATATGAAGGACTTAGGGGAAGCAGGACATATCCTTGGGATCAATATTATTTGAGATCGTAGGAAACGTTCGCTAACGCTCTCCCAAGCTTCGTACATAGATACGATTCTGGCCCGTTTTAACATGCAGAACTCCAAGAAAGGTTTTCTACCTTTCAGGCATGGAGTGTTTCTATCTAAGGAACAGTCTCCTAAGACTATTGAGGAGATAGAGACCATGAGGACAGTTCCATATGCTTCGGCAGTAGGAAGTCTCATGTATGCCATGTTGTGTACGAGGCCTGATATCTGTTATGCTGTTGGCATGGTGAGCAGATATTAGAGTAACCCTGGGAAAGCTCATTGGGAGGCAGTAGAATGCATTCTCAAGTATTTGCGCAGATCGAGGGACCAAGTTTTGGTCTATCAGGCGCCTGAGCTGGTTTCCCGAGGTTACACAGATTCAGATTTCTAAGGCGACAAGGATAAGAGCAAGTCTACCTCAGGGTATGTGTTTAATCTAAGAGGTGGAGCCATAGTTTGGCAGAGTGTCACGCAGAAATGCGTGGCGGACTCTACCATGGAGGTTGAGTACGTTGCCGCATCAGAGGTAGCGAAAGAAGCAGTATGGCTCAAGAACTTCCTAGTGGACTTAGATGTGATTCCTGGTTTGTAAAAGTCTATCACGGTTTATTGTGATAACAACGGTGCAGTTGCAAACTCGAAGGAACCACGAGCCCACAATGTGAGTAAACATATACAGCGCAAGTACCACCTGATACGAGACATCGTAAAGAAGGTAGACGTGGTCATGACTAAGATAGCATCAGAGGATAACCTTGCAGATCCGTTCACGAAAACATTGACTTCTAAAGTCTTTGAGGCTTACGTGAAGGGCATGGGGATCAGATGCTTAGGAGAGCCTTGACAGTTTTTCTAGATAGATAGCAGCAGATTGTATAGGAGTTGTATGCAGATGTATACTTAAAGCACAACTTAAGTATTAGTGGGAGATTGTTGGAGTAGAATACATAAGCTATGCTTGTATTGTACAGTTTCCTAGTTTAATATATCGATTTGTGTTTCAGTCATATCTTGTTGTGCATTAATCGTCCATTTATATTATGTAAGTAGATGATGAGGTGTCTGGTGTGACACAGTAGATCTCATCATTGGTTGAAAGACATAATATATAAATGAGGTTCGTAACCGAGACAGCTTTGGATAAACTGTCGGTTTAGGTTATTATGTGATTCGGATAATTGGTTTGTCTAAACTCATTGAATCATATAGATATGCCCGGGGCATATTGAACTTGACCATTAAGAATGATTTGTCTTGTACTGATTTAATAGACAAATCGATCCTTGTATTCTATCTCTAAATCCCTAGACTCGAGTGGGCATGAGGATTAGACATAGTGTACTTTGATCTGCCAATGGGTGAGGTCAAATGTGGCCAATAGTCTCGGTGGGTTGGGTGCGCGTGTTTAGTTACTTGTGAAGGAAAACTGAACAAGCCCGGGCTAAATCGAAAACTCACTTTCGTGCAATGCATTCCAGAATCGGAAGCTTTCGACCAAGCTCAGGCTCAAATTAGTTTACCCATGAACGGATCTTAGCTTATACTTATTTAATTTATTAATCGGGACACAAAAAATTAAATCTTTAATTAAAGCGGAATATTAAAGATTCTACCTTTTGTAGCGAAGTCCCTTGCCTAAAGAAAAATCCAATCTTTGATAGCGATTCCAATAGAAATCCACTAGATTACTCCGTAGAAACTTCAAATATTGCGTGGGCAATAATCTATCGAAGTCTACTTGCTTAGCCCACAAGGAAATCTCTCTAAAATTGGACTCAAATAAACCAAAAACTGATCACAAACTCAACCCACAATTGTACTATTACTGCTGCCCAAAAAAGCTGCTGCCTTTAAATATAAACACCACTCCGACGGTTGGAATTCGAACTACCCAGTCATGATCTAGACAGCCCAAGCTTCGGATCACCAAGAAGAGATCAACGAAGCCCAGGCCGAATCAAACGCACCATGCAGCAGCAAAATCCAGCGCCAGGATTTTGAGAAAACCCGCAGCAGTTTCCGGGGAGGGAGAAGAAAAACTGGGCAAAATCCAACGGAAAAACTGGGCTGAATCTGACGGAAAAACTGGGCAGAATAAAACCCAAATAAAAGCTGTGATCTTTGGTTCGAATCCAATCTAGAGCAAGTGAGAAATCTAGTTCGTTTTTGAGAAAGAACTCTTGAAGAAAAATTCTCTCTCTAGAACCTTCTCACTCAAAAAAGCAAGAATGAATTGTCTTGCAAGACTTCCTTGTGTTTCTTGGGCTTCAAGTTTTCTATTTATAGGAGCTGTAATGGAGATCTAATGGGCTCTCAAGTTGGGCCTTTTAATTTGACTTTCGTTGACCGCTATGTCTTTCCCGACTAATCAACTCCAATCGACCCTTTCAAATTAATTTCTTAACCCACTTCGTTAATTTAATTTAATCGAACCCTTAGAATTAATTAATTAAAATAGAATTAATTTCTTAATTCACTTTGTTGATTAAATATTAATTAAACCTTTTGAATTAATTAATTTACCTTGTCGATTAGTCAAATACATAATTAGTCGTGCCACTATCGGACCAATTATGGAACTACCGCTCGAAAATGACTTTACATCGCGCCATTATATTTTATTCTATCTCCCCACATTAAAGATCTAGTGCTCGTCGGTTTATCAATTTACTGACAAATTAATTCACCGACTTCTTGATATCCGAGATTAGTACCACTCGTCATTTTATTGTACCGAACATAAAGTTCACCGGCCGGGTTTAGTATAATAGACTTTACGAGCTCATCTCGGGAGCACCATTAACCCAGCGAACCAGTACGTGGATTCCTCCGACTAGCAATGGCACGTAAGAAGCTAAACACCGCATACCTAACCTACCGAGGTATAGGCCTCAATTGATTGCACTCTTTGGCAAATCAAAGCATACAATATTCAACTCTCGCACCCGTCCCAATCTCGGGATTGAGAGATGGAATACTAGGACCGAATTGACTACGCCAATCAGTATAAGTCAATTCTATCCAAACTGGTCGTGCTCAATATGCCCCGGGCATATCCATGTGATTTAAACTAGTTTAGATAAACTAATTTCCAAACCACACGATAACCTATACTGATAGTATGTTCAGACTATCTCGGTTATGAGCATACTTTTAATATACCAATACTTTAACCAATAACGGTATCTACTTTGTCTTTCCACACCCCGTTATCTAGTTCTATGATATAAAGGAACAAATTTATACTGAAACAAAATGATATGTCAACTGTGGATATTAGTTTTTGATACAAGCCATAGCTTTTCTGTATTCAAAACTAACAATCTCCCACTAATACTCAAAGCTATGCTAAGAAGTACAAAAATTGTCCAACCCGCTATTACACTGCTGTCATAGTGAAATCTCCAGAACACCTTTAAGCTCACTCACATGGCTCTCTCAAGAATCTGACTCCCATGCCCTCTACATGTCTCTCAAAGACCTTTGGGGTCAATGGCTTGGTGAAAGGATCTGCAAGGTTGTCATCTGATGCTATCTTGGCCACACGATCACGTCTCTCCTTTTTACGATCTCTCGTATGAGGTGGTACTTGCGCTCTATGTGTTTACTCATCTTATGGGCTCGTGGTTCCCTCGAGTTAGCAACTGCACCATTGTTATCACAATAAACTGTGATAGACCTAGGCAACTCAGGAACCACATCTAAATCCATCAGAAAGCTCTGGAGCCATACAGCCTCTTTCGCTGCCTCTGAAGCGGCAACGTACTCAACCTCCATGGTGGAGTCCGCCATGCATTTCTGCTTGACACTCCTCCATACTATGGCTCCACCTCCTAGAGTAACCACAAACCCAGAGGTAGACTTACTCTTGTCCAAATCACCTTGAAAGTCCAAATATGTGTAACCCAATGGTACAAGCTCCTGCGCTCTATAAACTAGGACATAATCTCTTGTCCTGCGCAAGTACTTGAGAATGCATTTTACAGCTTCCCAGTGAGCCTTCCCAGGGTTACTCTGATATCTGCTGACCATGCCAAAGGCAAAGCAAATATCAGCAGTCTTGCCAAAGTATAGGGTACCGCCTTCATGGCATCTATCTCCTCAGCAGTCTTAGGACACTGCTCCTTAGACAAATGCACTTCATGCCTGAAAGGTAGTGAACCCTTCTTGGAGTTCTACATGTTAAAACGGGCCAGAATCGTATCTATGTAGGATGCCTGAGAGAGAGTCAGAGAACGTCTCCTACGATCTCAAATAATCTTAATCCCAAGGATATGTCCAGCCTCTTCCAAATCCTTCATATCGAATTGCCTGGACAGCCATGCCTTTACGTCTGACAAAACCTTCTTACTGTTGCCAATAAGAAGGATGTCATCTACGTAAAGTACGAGGAACACCACCATATCACCATTACGCCTGCGATAAACACACTGCTCATCCGGACACTGAGTGAATCCATAGGACTGGATAACCTCATCAAAACGAATGTTCCAAGATCTGGATGCTTGCTTAAGTCCATAAATGGACCTCCTAAGCCTGCATACCTTGTGCTCTTGGCCCTTAACAATGAAGCCCTCTGGTTGCTGCATAAATATGGTCTCCTCAAGACTTCCATTAAGGAAAGCTGTCTTGACGTCCATCTGCCAAATCTTATAATCCATATGAGCAGCTATGGCCAAGAGAATCCGGATTGACTTAAGCATAGCTACTGGGGAAAAGGTCTCCTCATAATCGATCCCTTCTTTCTGAGTATACCCCTTCGCCACAAGCCTAGCCTTGAAGGTCTCAACCCTCCCATCAGATCCTCTCTTTCGCTTGTAAACCCATTTGCACCCAATAGGCCTAAACCCATCAGGAAGGTCTACCAGCTCCCAGACTTGATTTGAGTCCATAGAACCCATCTCAGCAATCATCGCTCTCTGCCAAGAATCTGCATCTTGGAGAGCCTCATTGTAGTTAACTGGGTCTGGTTCATGAACACCAGGGATAAAGTCCGAAGACTCACCTAAACCCATGTACCTCTCGGGCTGTCTCACAACCATCCCACTACGACGAGGCACAGCCTGTGCAAGAGCATCATCTGTGATAGTGTGTGCAGTCTCTTGTGGTGTGTCTTCCTATACTTGTGCATCTGGAATAATGGACTGACTTCTAAGCTCTTCCAATACTACCTTGCTGCTTGACTTGTGATCTAAAATATAGTCCTCCTCAAGAAATCTGGCATTGGTGCTGATCACCACCTTCTGATCCTGAGGACTATAAAATAGCCCACCTCTCATTCCTTTGGGGTAGCCTATAAACAACATTGTCTTGGATCTCGCCTCTAACTTGCCTGCATCTGCCTCGAGCATATGTGCTGGACAACCCCATATTCTGAGATGTCTCAGACTAGGCTTTCGCCCATTCCACAATTCTGATGGGGTCGAAGGCACAGACTTAGATGGCACAAGGTTGACGATAAAACATGCTGTCTCCAAGGCATAACCCCAAAACAAGATAGGCAACTCACTGTGACTCATCATCGATCTAACCATCTCCATAAGAGTCCTGTTCCTCCTCTCTACTACGCCATTCTGCTGGGGTGTGCCAGGTGCAGACAACTGGGTCTGAATACCCTCCTCTGACAAATAGGATCTAAATTCAATAGAGAGGTATTCGCCACCGCGATCAGATCGCAGGGCCTTGATACTCTTACCCAGATGGTTCTCCACCTCAGCCTTGAATTCTCTGAACTTGCCAAAGCATTCAGACTTGTGGCGCATCAGGTATATGTATCCATATTTAGAGTAATCATCCATGAAAGTCACGAAATACTCATAACCACCTCTAGCCTGAACTGACATAGGCCCCCACACGTCAGAATGAATCAGCTCTAAAACCTCCTTGGCCCTATACCCCTTTGCCTTGAAAAGCCTCTTGGTAATTTTACCCTCCAAGCAGGACTCACAGGTCGAATAGCTGTCAATATCTAGTAAGTCCAAAGATCCACTCTTGACCAACCTTTGAATCCTACTAAGGTTGATGTGACCGAGTCTCAGGTGCCAAAGATAAGTCTGATTCAAAGGGGAAGACTCTTTTCTCTTATTATGATTCGGTGATGAGCTACTAGTTTCTGTGTTTTGCATTACTGGGGAGTATATCTTAATTAAAAACAAATTGTCAACCAATGTACCGGAACATATAAGTTTCTGGCCTTTTCTAATAAATATAGATCTATCAGAAAAAACACACTTATAACCATCCAAAACAAGTTTAGAAACTGAAAGTATGTTTTTACGAAAACTGGGTACATAAAGACAATCTCTCAACAATAAAGTAGAGTATGAAAAATAAAGACAAACAGCTCCCACTGCAGCAACAGAAACTCTGGTAGTATCCCCAAGGTAGACCTGCAACTCTCCCTCTCTAAGCATCTGGGTCACTTGGAACCCCTGCAAAGAATTACAAACGTGATCAGTGGCTCCTGAATCCACACACCAAGTATCTGTGGGAATCGCCACTAAACACATCTCAGTGACTAGGGAAAATTTACACATACCTCGAGGCTTTGGGTAGTCCTTCTTCCAATGTCCCGCTTTGCCACATCTAAAGCATTTGCCTTTCGGCTTCTGCTTCTTGGTAATGCCCGCCTTGGGTCCATGATCAGTTCCTGGTTTCCGGCCTCTCTTCCTCTTTTGCTTCTTGGCTTTGGGCCCAGCAGAGGAACCTGAGGGACCAACAGTAGCCAAGGCTTGCTTCTTCTCTGCGAATAGGCTCTCAGCAGACACCAATGCAGTCATGAGCTCAGAAAGTGAATATGAGAGATTCCCCATATTATAGTTCAATCGAAACTGCTCAAAACTGGGAGGCAAGCTCTGAAGGATGATATCGACCTGGGTTTCCCCATCAATCTCACCTCTCAATACCTCGATCTCATTGATGCAACCAATCATTTCCAGCACGTGATCTCTCACTGAAGTGCCCTCAGCCATCTTAGCATTCATGAGTTTCCTCATAGCTGACTGCTTGGCTGCCCTGCCCTGATGTCTAAACATCTCCCTGAGGTTGAGCATCATATCGTAGGCTGAGGTCATCTGCTGATGCTGGTGCTGCAATACACTTGACATAGAAGCCAAGATGTAGCACCTGGTCATCTCATCAGCCTTCTGCCACCTCGTATATGGCTCTCGCTGCTCAGGGGTGGCATCATCTCTGGGCTTAGGGGGACACTCCTCAGTAAGCACGTATTTGTAACCCTCAGTGGTAAGGACAATGTTCAGATTACATTTCCAGTCAATATAGTTTGGACCGGTGAGTTTGTTTTGGCTCAAAATGACAGCTAGCGGGTTGAACGACATATCAACTGAAAATAATCAATTCAAGTTTCAGTATACTTTTTTGAAAATATTGAAAATTCTCAAAAAACAAATATAATCTTCTACCGGCATCTCTCACACTGGGATTAACGCATGTCACGATAGGTGAACGTCTACGCTAACCCACATTCGTTCGAGAAGAACCGAAGTTCATTAATTTCATTATCTGACCAACGATCTTATGATCAATGAAATTAATAGTTGATAAATTTAGCCGTACCCGAAAATAGCGTAACCTCGATGGGAGGGATACTAAAAACGGTACACTAAGTGTATACCATTACGTGACTTCTAAGTTTATTACTTAGGATACTAATGCGCCTCGGATGGCAAGGGTGTCACAACTTTCTCCAATTAAACTCACTATAGTCATCCCTTTAGAAATTCATTCCGGTGATATCCGTGGTTGAAAACTCATCCGATAGGGAGGAAGGTCTAAGCCAACACGCAAGTTTAACCACATCACCAATGAACCCGTAATGGAGGCCATGGGGATATTTACCAACCCGCTCCCACTTAGATTTTTAAGTTTGACGATTTTTACGTTTTAACATGCAATATCTTAACTATGGATATTCGCACCCATAAAACCGTTGGAGTTTTAATATGCGAATAATCTACCTTAGTTAATTGCACATTACCTTTTAAAAACAATTTTGGTTTGGTTTTCGTTCATGCAAAATAAAACGAAAATCACACAATCAACGAAAAGTCATAAATACTAGAAATTTAAAATTAAATAAAATTTCTCGACTATTATGGCCTTCTCTATCGTTGATTCCTTGATGCCTCGGTGACACGTCCCGTCATGTCGCTCCCACTTGTTATTTGGATTCCTCTCGATTCGCCCAGGTTTTCTCGATTTTCTACGTAATTAGGAATCATCCAAAATTATGATTAAACCAAAACTCGCGAATATAAGTTACCCAAAATAACATCTTCGTCATAGTACATAAATTCCTATATACAAAGGCGTTTTCTAGGAATTTAAAGACGACATGATTAGATCAAATCCTACTACAAGATTTTTCTAATCCTACACGGCTTCCAGCTCGTGGTTATTACTATTACAGACATTTCTATTCAAAAACAATACAAGCCTGGACATGTCCCGGGGTTTATGAATGAAAATTAAATTTCTACCATAATAGCCGGGAAATCAATAACCACCTATTTAAGCATTTCGACAAAAATAATAATACCAAAATAAAGCCGTGTAATAAATCAAACAAGTATAAGACCGAAACCAATGCTCTGATACCAATTTGAAGGAAAACTGAACAAGCTCGGGCTAAATCGAAAACCTCACTTTCGTGCAATGCATTTCAGAATCAGAAGCTTTCGACCAAGCTCAGGCTCAAATTAGTTTACCCATGAACGAATCTTAGCTTATACTTATTTAATTCATTAATCGGGACACAAAAAATTAAATCTTTAATTAAAGCAGAATATTAAAGATTCTACCTTTTGTAGCGAAGTCCCTTGCCTAAAGAAAAATCCAATCTTTGATAGCGATTCCAATAGAAATCCACTAGATTACTCCGTAGAAACTTCGAATATTGTGTGGGCAAAATCTATCGAAGTCTACTTGCTTAGCCCACAAGGAAATCTCTCTAAAATTGGACTCAAAGAAACCAAAAACTGATCACAAACTCAACCCACAATTGTACTATTACTGCTGCCCAAAAAAGCTGCTGCCTTTAAATATAAACACCACTCCGACTGCTGGAATTCGAACTACCCAGTCGTGATCTAGACAGCCCAAGCTTTGGATCACTAAGAAGAGATCAATGAAGCCCAGGCCAAATCAAACGCACCAGGCAGCAGCAAAATCCAGCGCCAGGATTTTGAGAAAACCCGCAGCAGTTTCCGGGGGGGGGGGGGGGGGAGAAGAAAAACCGGGCAGAATCCAATGGAAAAACTGGGCTGAATCTGACGGAAAAACTGGGCAGAATAAAACCCAAATAAAAGCTATGATCTTTGGTTCGAAACCAATATAGAGTAAGTGAGAAATCTAGTTCGTTTTTGAGAAAGAACTCTTGAAGAAAAATTCTCTCTCTAGAACATTCTCACTCAAAAAAGCAAGAATGAATTGTCTTGCAAGACTTCCTTGTGTTTCTTGGGCTTCAAGTTTTCTATTTATAGGAGCTCTAATGGAGACCTAATGGGCTCTCGAGTTGGGCATTTTAATTTGACTTTCGTTGACCGCTAAGTCTTTCCCGACTAATCAACTCCAATCGACCCATTCAAATTAATTTCTTAACCCACTTCGTTAATTAATTTAATCGAACCCTTAGAATTAATTAATTAAAATAGAATTAATTTCTTAATTCACTTTGTCGATTATATATTAATTAAACCTTTTGGATTAATTAATTCACCTTGTCGATTAGTCAAATACATAATTAGTCGTGCCACTATCGGACCAATTATGGAACTACCGCTCGAAAACTACTTTACATCGCACCATTATATTTTATTCTATCTCCCCACATTAAAGATCTAGTGCTCGTCGGTTTATCAATTTACTGACAAATTAATTCACTGACTTCTTCATATCTGAGATTAGTACCACTCGTCCTTTTATTATACCGAACATAAAGTTCACCAGCCGGGTTTAGTATAATAGACTTTACGAGCTCATCTCGGGAGCACCATCAACCCGGCGAACCGGTACGTGGATTCCTTCGACTAGCAAAGGCACGTAAGAAGCTAAACACCGCATACCCAACCTACCGAGGTATAGGCCTCAATTGACCGCACTCTTTGGAAAATCAAAGCATACAATATTCAACTCTCGCGCCCATCCCAATCTCGGGATTGGGAGACAGAATACTAGGACCGAATTGACTACGCCGATCAGTATAAGTCAATTCTATCCAAACTGGTCGTGCTCAAGAAACACAGGATAACCTATATCGATAGTATGTTCAGACTATCTCGGTTACGAGCATACTTTTAATATGTCAATACTTTAACCAATAACGGTATCTACTGTGTCTTTTCACACCCCGTTATCTAGTTCTATGATTTAAAGGAACAAATTTATACTGAAACAAAATGATATGTCAACTGTGGATATTAGTTTTTGATACAAGCCATAGCTTTTCTGTATTCAAAACTAACAACTTGGTGTGCTACTGCTTGTCGAAAGAAAACCATGTACCGGTGCATCCGGGGTGATGGTGTTCCCGAGATGAGCTCGAAATGTTTATTATACTAAACTCGGCTGGTGGACTTATGCCCGGTATAGTAAAAAGGTCGAGTGGTACTAATCTCGGAATTAAAGAAGTTAATTAATTAATTTATCAGTAAATTAATTTTAATTAACGAGCACTATATCTTTGATGTGGGGAGATTAATGAATATAATTTAATTAAGTTGTTCCGGAAGCAATTCTGGTGTAGGATAGTAGTGCCAAAATTAATCCGTTAGTGGTACGATTAATTTTGTAATGGGTTAATTGAATAGGTAGATTTAATTAATTAATTAGTTAATTATTCCTAAGGGTTAATCCAGTAATTAACAAAGTGAAATTATTTAATTAATTCCTAAGGGTTAATTAAGTAATTAACAAAGTGAAATTATTTAATTAATTAAGTTTTATGTTTTAATTGGAATTAGGAAATCCTAGAGATTAGGAACCTAGTAGGATTTGGTTTATCCTATTAGATTGGTTGCCTAATTGGATTTGGAAACTAATTCATTACCTAAACCCAATAGGAAGACCAATCCTAAACTAACTTGGAGTCACTCTTGTAACTTTATAAATAGACAAGGGATCAGTTATTCAAGAAACACAATTAATCCACAAGATTTCTAGAGAGAGAAAATTCTAGAGAGAGAAAACTTTCTCTCTCCAAGTCGAATTTTATTAAGCTTTGGCCGGCTGGTTTTTCCCCCTATAGTGGCCGAAATTTTGTGGTCCTATTTTAGCTGTGCTGTGTAGCTTTCTCTCTCTCTGGGCAGTGCGTTTGCAGTACTTGCTAGGTGCGGAGGTGCTGGATTTTTTTGGCGAGTGAAGTTGTGGTGATAGCTGATCAATTGACTTCTAGTTCGTTACCCACACAACGTGAAGTCATAGTCTTTGAGGCATACAAGAGAATCACCAGGTGCATGCTTCAAAGGTACTTTTCTAAGATTCCGCTTTAATAGAAATTTTTGTTGCGTGGTAAATCGAGCAAGTGCAAACCCAGATCCTACCAAAACTTTCACTAGCACCACGTCAAAAACAACTTGCACCATGTCCAGACACGTCTGCATTCATGCGTGTGAATTTAAGCTGATTTTTTTCACAAAGACAGTCCACCACGTCTCAGTACAACTAGCTCCACGTCCAAAAACAACTAGCACCACGTCCAAAAACGTCTACATCCATGCTTGTGAATTTAAACTGATATTTTCACAAAGACAGCCCACCAAGTCTCAGAACAACTAGCACCACGTCAAAAACAACTAGCACTACGTCCAGAAACGTCTACATCCATACGTGTAAATTTAAGCTGATTTTTTTTCACAAAAATAGTCCACCACGTCTCAGTACAACTAGCTCCACGTCCAAAAACAACTAGCACCTCGTCCGAAAATGTCTACATCCATGCGTGTGAATTTAAACTGATTTTTTTCACAAAGATAGCCCACCACGTCTCAAAACAACTAGCACCACGTCAAAAACAACTAGCACCATGTCCAGAAACGTCCACATCCATGCGTGTGAATTTAAGCTGATTTTTTTCACAAAGATAGTCCACCACGTCTCAGTACAACTAGCTCCACGTCCAAAAACAACTAGCACCACGTCCGAAAATGTCTACATCCATGCGTATAAATTTAAACTGATTTTTTTACAAAGACAGCCCACCACGTCTCAAAACAACTAGCACCAAGTCAAAAAATAACGAGTACCATGTCCAGAAAAGTCTATATCAATGCATGTGAATTTAAACAGATTTTTTTCACAAAGACAGCCCACCATGTCTCAAAACAACTAGCACCACGTCAAAAACAAGTAGCACCACGTCCAGAAACGTCTACATCCATACATGTGATATAATATCAGATCAACTCCAAATTAATATCAGATCAACAAAAAAGTAATATCATATCATCCATACAATGACTTTATACACTGTTAATTATCTTTGAGTTCTATTGTATTATTTTCTTTTATATGCTTAATCTGATATCAATAGTCAGTTGATCTGATACCTATAGTCAGTTGATCTGATACCTATCGTCAGCTGATCTGATACCTATAGTCAGTTGATCTGATATCTATATTCAAATGATCTGATATCTATAGTCAATTGATATGATATTTATAGTCAGTTGATCTGATGTCTATAATTATAATCCTCCTTGTTCAGTATGTTTGGTTCTATTGTATGATTTGATTAATATTATTGATCTGATATCTATAATACGTTGATCTACTTTCTGATCTGATATCTATACTCCGCTGATCTGATGTCAACTATCATCTAATAAATTCAGAACAATATATTGAAAATGTATCATATCAACATAGAACTAATATCAGATCAATGCATAACTAATATTAGATCAATTCATAACTAATATCACATCAACTAAAACTAATATCATACCACAATACATATAGATCCAAAACAACATACTGAAAGATATCATATCAACATATAACTATTATCATATCAATAAAAATGTAATATCAGATCAATGAATAACTAATATCACATCATGACTTACTTTCTAACATAGATACCACAGATTCTTCATGTTTATCAAAATCAAACAATTCAGGAGCATATTCTTCGCGAAAGAAATCAACAGTATCATCCATTGCAATTTCTTCAATCCAGAATGATCTATCAACAAAAAAACAGACGTTAAGCAACAATATTCGATCAAAAACAAAACGCGAAGAAGAACAGAATCGTAGAAACAACAATTTCAAACACATAAATTAATTGAAAAGATCAAAACCCAGGAATAATACCTTAATTATCAAAATTGAAGCAAAAACTCCATCAAAAGATAAAACTGAGCACAAATGGCAACAAACTAAGCGAAACACCAAGACGAAAAACAGAGAAACAACAAATTCTTAAACAAAAATCAATCATCATCATCATCAAATACATACCGTAATCAAAATTGGAAGCAAAAGAATCCAAGAGAATGACAAAAATGAAAAATGGCTGCAAAAGACGAAGCAAAAGATCGGCAACAAACACGCGGAAAAAAGAAAAAAAGGAAGCTTATATAGCCTTCGGCTATGCAAAGGCGCGTGTCCGAGTTTTTTTTAAAAAAAGAAACTACTAATACAATTGGGGGGCTAAAATAGAAACTATTACTATATAAGGGGTAGGAGTAAAATTGCATGGTGGTCCTATAGGACCACCATATAAATTACCGGTTATGTTAGTTTATATATTTCTTTTAAGAAATTTTTTTATTGGGAAAGTAAATATTTTTGAAAGAAAATAGTACTTTTTTACGGGTAAAATGAAAAGGTCTGTTGAATCAAGTTTTTAAAATGATATGAGAATAATTTTTTTTTTAAGATTGATATGAGAATAATTTAGTTAGGATCTATTATTATATTTAGAAATAAAGTGATAACAATTTAACAATTTTTTAAATTGAAATTAATCATTACATTGAGTTGTCATTGATGTAACCCTAAGTTATATCTATTTTCATGGCATTTTTCCATTGAAATTCATTACATTTAGATAGAGTTTTGATTACTCTTATGTGTTTTTAAGCTTAGAATGCGTTTTGTGGGAAATGCAAACTTAGGTTTGGTTTTATCATTTTTCCACTACAAATAGGGCCATAAAGTGCTGAAATGATAAAGATAAGCAATCTGGTCATTACTGGACTCATTTAATCAACCTGGATGTGCATGTATAGCTGAAAAGACAAATTTACCCCTGCTCTCTTTAGTTATTTGAAACCCTAGAATGCTATATTGTAAGGACAAGTATCGTTCTTCTCTCATATTGAGCCGACAACTCCTTTGTGTAATCGGGCAGCTAGGGTATCTATGGAGATGACGATCCATCTTAGAACCATGCGGTTCTAAGCAATTCATGGAGGTTTAATCCCAGATTTATTCGGTCTAGGTGGAATTAGTGCATCTGCACTTGGTTTAAGCAGTTTCGTCGTTCCTTTCTTCAGCTTGGTAAATGGCTTTTGCTGTTCTGGTGTGACAGGCCATTATTAGCGAAGGTGAGCCAGCTGATTCATGTCTTGTGTATGCTCAGAGTGTAGTGTATCTGAATTCCTTTAATTTATTATATATTGGTCTATTTATTTCATTAGTAGATTTTGGCTTAGCAGATTTGTTGACGGTTTCTTATTGCACTTTTGGAAATTGAATTTCGTTAATGAGTTTATTAATGTGTTGGCGGTTTCCTGTTGGAGATTGAATTTTTTTAGTAAGTTTATTATCTTTATTGGCGGTTTCCTTTGTGTGATTTTTTGAGCTTGAATCTTGTCGGTAATAAATGCCTAAGGTCCAAAGAGAAATAATGAAACCAATGTATGGTAAGTACTAGCTGACAGTGAAGGAGATTTAACCACCATCCCAAATCCCATTAATTTATTTTTCTGCGTTTGGTTGTTTTTTATTTCATCAGATCACTGTCATTCTATTCCCAGCTCTTGCATGTTTGCTATTTTAATTGATACACAAGTGTTCAGTGTTCCCTATGGATTTGATATATTTGTCTACTACACGATAGGATTTGTGGTCTTAAAGTGTGCTAAAAAAGGGCTTTATTAGTGTTGTTATTTAAGCACATCAGTCATTACTTTATTTTCAACTATAATAATAGTACATATACCTACGGTATATAGTATAATCTGCATAATTTAGCAGGGAAATAAAAGTTTATAATATTATTGTGATATGATACATAAATTGATTGGATATATATTAATATTAATCTTTCATAAAGAAAAATATTTTGAACAATTTTTTAACAAAAGTAATTTCGAGAGGGTGAAGATAAAAAAATGTTTCAAATAATTTTTTTAACCGTCAATGCAAAAAATATAATTAAAATATTTTACGTTAATTTTAAATTAATAATTTATTTATCATATTATATTAATTTAATGAATATGATAATTATTTTGAAACCTAGTAAGTGAACTTTGAAATTTTTTTTTCTTCTGTCTGAATATAACATGATGTCCAATTTTGAAGATTTGATGCAGTGTATTTGAGTTTCTCCCTTCCACTCCCATTAATTATAAAATGATCTCTCAGTGATTCTGGTTTTTTATTGCACTAAATATTTTGTCCTTTTTATGAAATAAAAATCTTAAATATACTAAAATAAAAAAAATTCTTGAGCAACCAGCCCCTCTGATTGATGACATGTGTCATTTAAACAGTTAACCTACGATGACATGGTAACTATTCTGAACAATTCACTTTTAATTCAATTCAATTCAATTCAATTACTAATAGTAAACTTATCATCTTTAATTTTTATCAATTTCAAATCTAAAATATAATTCTATATTTTTTTCATTTCTTATTTATCTTTCTTCACCTCCCCACCAACCATTCATTCTCAAACCACCACACACAACAGAAATCATCAACCAAAATATATATATTTCTATATTTCTTTACAGAAATTATACCATGTACCATGGGTACATGTACCTACATACTATATATAGTAATTTTCGCATGACAGCTATACACTTACTAAATATAGTAAGTTTCGCCGACGCGTGTGTCTTTTTTTTTTTGCTCGCTGAGTCCACCACGTCTCAAACAACTAGCACCACGTCCAAAAATGTCTACATTCATGCATGTGAAATTAAACTGATTTTTTTACAAAAACAGCCCACCACGTCTCAGAACAACTAGCACCACGTCTAGAAACGTATACATCCATGCATGTGAATTTAAGCTATTTTTTCACAAAGACAACCCACCACGTCTCAGAACAACTAGCATCACGTCCAAAAACAACTAGCACCACGTCCGAAAAAGTCGACATCCATGTGTGTGAATGTAAACTAATTTTTTTCACAAAGACAGTTAACCACGTCTCAAAACAACTAGCACCACGTCCAAAAACAACCAACACCACGTCAAAAAATGTCTGCATCCATGCATGTGAATTTAAACTAATTTTATTCACAAAAACAGTCCACCACGTCTCAGAACAACTAGCACTACGTCCAAAAAAAACTAGCACAACGTCCAGAAATGTCTACATTCATGCATGTGAATCTAAGTTGATTTTTTCCACAAAGACAGTTCACCCCGTCTCAAAACAACTAGCACCATATCCAAAAACAACTAGCACAACGTCCAGAAACATCTACATCCATGCATGTAAATATTTAAACTGATTTTTTTCACAAAGATAACCCACCACGTCTCAGAACAACTAGCACCATGTCCAAAAATGTCTACATCCTTGCATGTGAATTTAAGATGATTTTTTTCACATAACACCTTCCACCACGTCTCCTAACAATACTGCAACGTCCCTGTACGTCCAAAAAACAAATGTCGCAACGTCCAAAAACATCTACATCCAGGCAGCATGTGAATTAAAACTGAATTTTTCAAAAAACACATTTCACCACGTCTCCTAACAATACTGCAACGTCCACGTACGTCCCAAAAACAACTGCCGCAATGTCCAAAAACGTCTACATCCACGCAACATGTAAGAAATGAATACCATTTAAGTACCTATTGGTAGGAAAAAACAAAAAAAATGTCAAGGACGAGACTCGAACTGTTCATTTTAGTCTTGTGACTCTCCAAAAAATTCAATTACCATTAATCCACTTAAAGTTAGTTAACATTTAATTAAACTTTTTTGTACATGTTATTTACAAAATCACTATTGTCAATATTGAATTTTCCATCTCCCAATACATAGGTCAGTAGAACCCCAGAGGTGTTAGAGTAGAATACATAAGCTATGCTTGTATTGTACAGTTTCCCACTTTAATATATCGATTTGTGTTTCAGTCATATTTTGTTGTGCATGTTTATGTCCATTTATATTATGTAAGTAGATGATGAGGTGTCTGGTGCGACACAGTAGATCTCATCATTGGTTGAAAGACATAATATATAAATGAGGTTCGTAACCGAGACAGCTTTGGACAAACTGTCGGTCTAGGTTATTATGTGATTCAGATAATTAGTTTGTCTAAACTAATTGAATCATATAGATATGCCCGGGGCATATTGAACTTGACTCTTAGGAATGATTTGTCTTGTACTGATTTAATAGACAAATCGATCCTTGTATTCTATCTCTAAATCCCTAGACTCGAGTGGGCATGAGGATTAGACATAGTGTACTTTGATCTGCCAATGGGTGAGGTCAAATGTGGCCAATAGTCTCGGTGGGTTGGGTGCGCGTGTTTAGTTACTTGATGTGCTACTGCTGGTCGAAAGGAAACCATGTACCGGTGCGTCCGGGGTGATGGTGCTCCCGAGATGAGCTCGAAATGTTTATTATACTAAACCCGGCCGGTGGACTTATGTTCGGTATAGTAAAAAGGTCGAGTGGTACTAGTCTCGGAATTAAAGAAGTTGATGAATTAATTTATCAGTAAATTAATGAATTAACGAGCACTATATCTTTGATGTGGAGAGATTATGAATATAATTTAATTAAGTTGTTCCGGAAGCAATTCTGGTGTAGGGTGGTAGTGCCATAATTAATCCGTTAGTGGTACGATTAATTATGTACTAGGTTAATGACAAAGGTAGATTTAATTAATTGAGAAATTAATTAATCCTTGTGTCAGTTGGTTGTGAATCATCCCAGGAACTGGTTTGGGATAAGTGAATCCCTGTGTCAGTTGGGAATGATTCATCCCAGGAACTGGATTGGGATAAGTGAATCCCTGTGACAATTGGGAGTGTATCAGTCCAGGAACAGGATTGAAGGAAACAGAATCTGTATCAGTCCAGAAACAGGATTGAAGGAAAACAGAAACCCAGTAGGAAGACTAATCCTAAACCAACTTGGAGTCTCTCTTGTAACTCTATAAAAGACAAGGGATCAGTCATTCAGATTAAAACAATAACACAATTAATCCAAAGGATTTCTAGAGAGAGAAAATTCTAGAGAGAGAAAACGTTTCTCTCTCCAAGTCGAATTTTCAAGAAAGTGTGCAGCTGGTTTTTGGGTTTCTAGTGGCTGAAATTTTGGCCTTGGTCTATACCAGCTGCGCGTAGCTTTCTCTCTGCGCGGGCGGTGCGTTTATAGTACGTGCCAGGTGCTGCAGGGCTAGAGTTTTCTAGCAGGTGGATTGTGGTGAGTAGCTGATCAATTGACTTCTAGTTCGTTGCCCACACAACGTGAAGTCATAGTCTTGAGGCATACAAGAGAATCACCAAGTGCACGCTTCAAAGGTATTTTCTCTAAGATTCCGCTTTAATAGAAATTTTTGTTGCGTGGTAAATCGAGCAAGTGCAAACCCAGATCCTACCAAAATCCTTTCAATTGGTATCAGAGCCTGGTTTAGGGGGTTCTGTGCTTGTTCGATTTATTACATGATTTTATTTGCAGGTGGTTTAGAATCCCGACTATTATGGTTACGTTTGTATGGTTTTTAATTAAACTCCGGGACATGTCCGGATTTAATTTTATTATGAATGTTTGTAATAGTATAACCACGTGCTGGAAGCTGTGTAGGATTAGATTAAATTTGTAGTAGGATTTATTCTATGTAATTTCGATTATTTAATTTTCCTAGAATGCCTTGTAGTAGGAAAATTATTTTTTATGTAATCGAAGGCGTTATGGTGGGCGACTTGGATTCGTGGGTTTTGGGTTATCATGAATTTGAAGAAACCCAGGAAAATCCAGAACGAATTGGAAGAAGACCAAATAATGTGAAAAAAAGCGAAGGAGGAGTTGGCGGCAGGAGGCGACGACGGCAACGTTTGCCGCCAGCAAAATCGCCGGTCGGCAGGCCAAAAAAGGCAGCAGCAGGTAGCAGCAGCGCGCAGCACTGCTGCGCGCTGCTGCCGGGCGCGCGCGCAGGCGCCGCGCGCTGGGCCGCGCGCACTGAGGCCGCGCGCGCAGGGCCACGCGCACGGCCCGTGCGGCCTGTGCGGCCCTCGGGCCGTGCTGCGGCCCGGGCGACCCGTTCGGGCTGTTCGGGCTGTTTTTGGCCCGTTTTTCCTCCAGTTTTCATTTTTTGAAGTTCAAGACTCTCTCCATCGAGTGACGTGACGGGACACGAGATCAAGGCAGAAGATGGAAGCAATTAAAACCATAATAGTCGGGAAATTTATTTTTTTTGAATTTATTTCCCGTATTTATTGTTTTAATTTTTATCCTTTATTTTTATGCTGTATTTTAGATGCATGAATTAAAGCATGACTGGTTTTATGGTTGCATATAACTTAGGTTAGTTAATTGCATGTTAAAACCGGAAAAACCCTCAATTTGGAAATCTAAGTGGGAGCGGGTTGTGTTATATCCCCATGGCCACCATTACGGGTTCATATGCGATGTGAGTGGGCTTGCGCGTTGGCATTAGGGCCTTCCTCCATTCGGATGAGTCCAGCCATCAAGATCGCTAGACTATGAGCTTCTGAATAAGATGACTAGAGCGAGTTTAACTAGGAGAAATGCGACACCCTCTCCATCTGAGGCGCACTATCCTGAGGTAACAAACTCAGAAGTCACGTAATGGCACACACTTAGTGTATGATCTGCAGTATTCCTCCCGCGAGGTTACGCTGCTTACTTGTACGGCTGAAAGCACCTACTATTAGCTACATTGATCAAAAGATCGTTGGTCAGATAGTGTAGTTAATGAACTTGGTTCTTCTCAAACGAATGTGGGTTAGCGTAAACGTCCACACTGCGTGGCTTGCGAGAATCCCGGTGGATGAGATGTTGGTGGATTAATATTATTGTTTTGAGGGAATCAATAATTAATTGAATTTTCATGTTTTCGAAAATTCTAGCATATATAACTGAAACACTGTTTGTTTACTTTCCAGTTTAAATCGATATGGCATTCAATCCTTTAGCTGCTATTTTGAAAAACAACAATTTAACTGGAACTAATAATGTCGATGGAAGTCGTAACTTGGACATTGTCCTTAGGGCTGAGAGCGCTCCTGTGAGAGATCGTGTCATTGACATGATTAGTAACATCAACAAGGTTGAGGTAGGAGGAGGCAAAATCGTTGGTGAAACCAAAGCCGATATTGTCCTCCAGAGCGTGCCTCAAAGCTATGAGCGGATTCGGTTGAACTACAACATAAGTAAGATGTTGTGGAGTTCATCCGAGCTCTTGGCAGAGTTGATGGTGCCTCAAAGCTATGAGCGGATTCGGTTGAACTACAACATAAGTAAGATGTTGTGGAGTTCATCCGAGCTCTTGGCAGAGTTGATGGTGCCTCAAAGCTATGAGCGGATTCGGTTGAACTGCAACATAAGTAAGATGTTGTGGAGTTCATCCGAGCTCTTGGCAGAGTTGATGGCGGCTAAAAGTTTTCTTCAAGAGAAAAAGCGATCTTTAGTCGCAGTCGAAGCTTTAGAATCTTCTTCTGAGCCTGAGGCTGGAAAGAAGAAGAGAAAGCTCGAGGGAGTAGCTAAAAAGACACAAATTGTGCCTAAGCCAGATATTGCAAAGAAGAAGTCGAAAGACAAGTGCTTCAAGTGCAATAAGACGGGACATTGGAAAGCGGATTGTCCAAAGCTTATAAGTACGATAAATTATGCCTTAATTACTGAGACATGTTTAGCGGCGATTCCCACAGATACTTGGTGTGTGGATTCAGGTGCTACTGACCATGTTTGTAATTCTTTGTAAGGGTTCCAAGTAACCCAGAAGCTTAGAGAAGGCGAATTGGATATCTACTTGGGCGACACTACAAGAGTGTCAGTAGAAGCAGTGGGAGTAGTTAGGTTAAATTTCGTGAATTGTAACCTAGAGTTAGTAAACTGTCTTTATGTACCGAGTTTTAGAAAGAACCTGATTTCGGTTTCTAAACTCTTGAAGAACGGTTACAAGTTTATTTTTTCTGATGAGTCTGTTTTTATTAGAAGAAATGGCAAACTTGTTTGTTCTGGTTCATTGGTGGACAATTTATTTGTGGTTAATTCTAACTCCCCTGTTGCGCAAAACATAGAAATAGATAGCTCAGTATCTAACATTAATAAGAGGAAGAGACCTTCTGAAATGAATCAAACCTATCTTTGGCATCTAAGGCTAGGTCATATAAACCTTAGTAGGATTCAGAGGTTGGTCAATGATGGACCTTTGGGTTCATTAGATATTGACAGTTATGCAACCTGCGAATCTTGCTTGGAAGGTAAGATGACCAAGAGACCTTTTAAAGCAAAAGGCTATAGAGCTAGAGAAGTATTAGAGTTGATTCATTCTGACTTGTGTGGACCTATGATGGTCCAGGCACGAGGGGGATATGAGTATTTCGTGATATTCACGGATGACTACTCTAGGTACGGATACATTTACCTAATGCGCCACAAGTCTGAATGTTTTGACAAGTTCAAAGAGTTTCGGGCAGATGTGGAGAAGCATCATGGTAAGAGTATCAAGACACTGCGTTCAGATCGTGGTGGGGAGTACCTGTCCCATGAATTTCGAGATTATCTCACTGAGGTAGGAATTCAGTCTCAGTTGTCTGCACCTGGCACGCCACAGCAGAATGGTGTAGCAGAAAGGAGGAACCGAACTCTTATGGAAATGGTTAGGTCCATGATGAGCTATAGTGATTTGCCAAGTTCGTTCTGGGGATATGCCTTGGAAACGGCAATGTATATTCTTAATCTTGTACCATCTAAAACCGTGCCTTCAACCCCAGTAGAGTTGTGGAACGGGCGGAAGCCCAGTCTAAGACATCTCAGAATTTGGGGCTGCCCAGCACATGTGCTTAAGGCAGATACGGCTAAGTTAGATGCAAGAACAGAATTAATGCTGTTTGTAGGATATCCTAGGGGAACGAAAGGTGGTATATTCTATAGTCCTAAAGATCAGAAGGTGGTGGTAAGTACCAACGCTAGATTTTTAGAAGAGGACTATGTCTTAGACCACAAGCCCAAGAGTAAGATAGTACTAGAAGAGCTTAGACGACAAACTACTAATCCTGATGCACCAGCACAAGTAGATACACCACATACTGCACATGAGATCACAGATAATGCGCCTACACAGGCGGTGCCTTGTCGTAGTGAGAGGGTTGTGAGACAGCCAGACAGGTTCGTTGGCATGGGAGAGGCTTCAGACCTGGTCCCAGGTGTGCCTGAACCTTACCCAGTTAACTATAATGAGACACTTCGAGATAAAGATGCAGAATCTTGGCGTAAGGCAATGATATCCGAGATGGGGTTAATGGACCACAATCAAGTCTGGGAGCTTGTGGACCTGCCTGATGGGTTTAAGCCCATTGGATGCAAGTGGGTCTACAAACATAAGAGAGGACCTGACGGGAAGGTGGAAACCTTTAAAGCTAGGCTGGTGGCGAAGGGGTATACTCAGAAAGAGGGAATCGATTATGAGGAAACCTTCTCCCCGGAAGCCATGCTTAAGTCGATCCAGATTCTCTTTGCCATAGCTGCTCATATGGATTATGAGATTTGGCAGATGGATGTCAAGACAGCTTTCCTAAACGGAAGTCTTGAGGAAACCATCTTTATGCAGCAACCAGAGGGATTCATTGAAAAAAGCCAAGAGCATAAGGTTTGCAGGCTTAAGAGGTCTATTTATGGACTTAAGCAGGCATCCAGATCTTGGAACATCCGGTTCGATGAAGTAATCCAGTCCTTTGGATTTACTCAGTGTCCGGATGAGCAATGTGTATATCGCAGATGTGATGGAAACTCAGTGGTGTTTCTTGTGCTTTACGTAGATGACATTCTATTGATTGACAACAACAAGAAAGTGTTATCAGACGTAAAGGCATGGCTGTCCAAGCAATTTGATATGAAGGACTTAGGGGAAGCGAGACATATCCTTGGGATCAAGATTATTCGAGATCGTAGGAAACGTTCGTTAACGCTTTCCCAAGCTTCGTACATAGACACGATTCTGGCCCGTTTTAACATGCAGAACTCCAAGAAAGGTTTTCTACCTTTCAGGCATGGAGTGTTTCTATCTAAGGAACAGTCTCCTAAGACTGTTGAGGAGATAGAGACCATGAAGACAGTTCCATATGCTTCGGCAGTAGGAAGTCTCATGTATGCCATGTTGTGTACGAGGCCTGATATCTGTTATGCCGTTGGCATGGTGAGCAGATATCAGAGTAACCCCGAGAAAGCTCATTGGGAAGCAGTAAAATGCATTCTCAGGTATTTGCGCAGAATGAGAGACCAATTTCTGGTCTATCAGGCGTCTGAGCTGGTACCCCGAGGTTACACAGATTCAGATTTCCAAGGCGACAGGGACAAGAGCAAGTCTACCTCAGGGTATGTGTTTACTCTGGGAGGTGGAGCCATAGTTTGGCGGAGTGTCAAGCAGAAATGCGTGGCAGACTCTACCATGGAGGCTGAGTACGTTGCCACATCAGAGGCAGCGAAAGAAGCAGTATGGCTCAAGAACTTCCTAGTGGACTTAGATGTGATTCCTGGTTTACAGAAGTCTATCACGGTTTATTGTGATAACGATGGTGCAGTAGCAAACTCGAAGGAACCACGAGCCCACAAGGCGAGTAAACATATACAGCGCAAGTACCACCTGATACGAGACATCGTAAAGAGGGTAGACGTGGTCATGGCTAAGATAGCATCAGAGGATAACCTTGCAGATCCGTTCACGAAAACATTGACTTCTAAAGTCTTTGAGGCTCACGTGAAGGGCAAGGGGATCAGATGCTTAGGAGAGCCTTGACAGTTTTTCTAGATAGATAGCAGTAGATTGGGTAGGTTTGTGTGTAGTTATATACTTAAAGCACAGCTTAAGTATTAGTGGGAGATTGTTAGAGTAGAATACATAAGTTATGCTTGTATTGTACAGTTTCCCAGTTTAATATATCGATTTGTGTTTCAGTCATATTTTGTTGTGCATGTTTATGTCCATTTATATTATGTAAGTAGATGATGAGGTGTCTGGTGCGACACAGTAGATCTCATCATTGGTTGAAAGACATAATATATAAATGAGGTTCGTAACTGAGACAGCTTTGGACAAACTGTCGGTTTAGGTTATTATGTGATTCAGATAATTAGTTTGTCTAAACTAATTGAATCATATAGATATGCCCGGTGCATATTAAACTTGACTCTTAGGAATGATTTGTCTTGTACTGATTTAATAGACAAATCGATCCTTGTATTCTATCTCTAAATCCCTAGACTCGAGTGGGCATGAGGATTAGACATAGTGTACTTTGATCTGCCAATGGGTGAGGTCAAATGTGGCCAATAGTCTCGGTGGGTTGGGTGCGCGTGGTTAGTTACTTGATGTGCTACTGCTGGTCGAAAGAAAACCATGTACCGGTGCGTCCGGGGTGATGGTGCTCCCGAGATGAGCTCGAAATGTTTATTATACTAAACCCGGCCGGTGGACTTATGTCCGGTATAGTAAAAAGGTCGAGTGGTACTAGTCTCGGAATTAAAGAAGTTGATGAATTAATTTATCAGTAAATTAATGAATTAACGAGCACTATATCTTTGATGTGGGGAGATTATGAATATAATTTAATTAAGTTGTTCCGGAAGCAATTCTGGTGTAGGGTGGTAGTGCCATAATTAATCCGTTAGTGGTACGATTAATTATGTACTGGGTTAATGACAAAGGTAGATTTAATTAATTGAGAAATTAATTAATCCTTGTGTCAGTTGGTTGTGAATCATCCCAGGAACTGGTTTGGGATAAGTGAATCCCTGTGTCAGTTGGGAATGATTCATCCCAGGAACTGGATTGGGATAAGTGAATCCCTGTGACAGTTGGGAGTGTATCAGTCCAGGAATAGGATTGAAGGAAACAGAATCTGTATCAGTCCAAAAACAGGATTGAAGGAAAACAGAAACCCAGTAGGAAGACCAATCCTAAACCAACTTGGAGTCTTTCTTGTAACTCTATAAATAGACAAGGGATCAGTCATTCAGATTAAAACAATAACACAATTAATCCACAGGATTTCTAGAGAGAGAAAATTCTAGAGAGAGAAAAGGTTTCTCTCTCCAAGTCGAATTTTCAAGAAAGTGTGCAGCTGGTTTTTGGGTTTCTAGTGGCTGAAATTTTGGCCTTGGTCTATACCAGCTGCGCGTAGCTTTCTCTCTCTGCGGGCGGTGCGTTTATAGGACGTGCCAGGTGCTGCGGGGCTAGAGTTTTCTAGCAGGTGGATTGTGGTGAGTAGCTGATCAATTGACTTCTAGTTCGTTGCCCACACAACGTGAAGTCATAGTCTTGAGGCATACAAGAGAATCACCAAGTGCACGCTTCAAAGGTATTTTTTCTAAGATTCCGCTTTAATAGAAATTTTTGTTGCGTGGTAAATCGAGCAAGTGCAAACCCAGATCCTACCAAAATCCTTTCAGGAGGAACAAGGTTTTCATGTAGGCAAATCGTAAAAAACTATATTTTATACATGTCAAATGTTTCATCGAAAGTTCAAAAAACCCTTGAAATTATTAAAAATATTTCGTATCTTTTAAAATATGGCATTTTTTGGAGTTTGGAGCAGCCCAAACTATCGGCTAGATAGATCTCAAAATGTTATATGAAATAAAAAAAATTCGTCTAAAACGGACCCACGAGCGCAAAGTTATGACTCCTTAACTTTTTTGTCCAAAACTACACATTTTCCAGTGTCAGAACCATCTCCAAACACCCATCTTCCAATCTATTGCATAGATCTCGTCGAGAACCATCAAATCAACTACTCGCACGTCTAAATCGGACAATTGAGTGCCAAGTTATGCCCTCCCGAACCATCCTTGCAATACAACTTCATAGATGGCAGCAATTCCCCTTCACAAAGATAGCCCACCACGTCCAAAAATGTCTACATCTAGGCATGTAAATTAAAACTAAAATTTTCAAATAACACCTTCCACCACGTCTCCTAACACTATTACAATGTCCCCGTACGTCCAAAAAATAATTGTCGCAATGTCTAAAAACATCTACCACTTCTTTTTGTTTTTTTTTTTCATGTGGGAATAAATTAATTGGAATATAACTACTACCACCACGTCCAAAAATAACTACCACACCACGTATACATCTAAACATGTGAATTTTAGCTGAATTTTTCACATAGCACAGTCTACCACGTCATGCTACGTCCAAAATGCAAAGCAGCAACGTCCAGCTACTTCCCATAACACCTTCTACCACGTCCAGCAGCGGGGAGTAATCAGAAGCAACCCATTTCACTTGAAAGTGTCAATACCTCATGAAAAACATTTATATATCATATTTCAGAGTAATATAACATTATTTGAATAAAAAAACACGAATATAACATCATTAATACATTACCCAACATCAAATCGTGAAAATAAGGTTTCGTAAATCCATCAAATGCAGTTCATACTTTATGATGTAGTGATTTTTTAAGAAGAATAAGTTATTTTTGATGAAGAAGAAGAGATTTTTTAAGAGGACGAAGTGATTTTTTAAGAAGAATAAGTGATTTTTCCATAGTATTTGGTGTTATTCGTCGAAAAATACAATGGCCAATTTCCGTTAATGTGTTTGGATGAAAATTTGATTGAATGCGATTTCGAATGGAGTGTGGCGAATAAGAAGAATTGATTTTTGAAGAAGAATAAGAAGAAGTGATTTTTGAAAAAGAAGAAAATGAGTTTTTTAAGAAGAATGAGAGTGTGTGGGTTTCACTTTCTTATAGTGAGAGTAGTGAATAATAACTGGGTACATGTACCGTGGGTGCAGCATATAATTTGCGATTTCTTTATGGCTTCAACATGTAATCAACAACTTTCTCACATCATTCATATCTTTCCCTCTTCTCACATACCAAAGGTATTTTCTGTAATTAATTTGCATTAATTATTTATTTTATATATTCATTATGTTCAATGTGATAATAAATACTCATTATGAGGTTGTTTTTTTTAACAGAAATCTTGATGGTTTCCACAATCTTCCTTCATCTCCTTCGACTTCTCAAATACCAAAGGTATATTAATCCGTTATAGTGTTAATGACTTTGCATTAATTTTACTTTTTTGTTACCGATTATGATATGTGTTGTCAATCTAAAATTCTTTATTGTTTTGTTTTTTAAGGATAGCAAAATTGAGTACACATATCTGAAATCCACAATTTGTAATTCATTTATTTTATATTTTTATTATGTTCATGATGATGATAAAGACTGGATATGAGGTATCTATAATTAGCAGATCAAACGTGAGAAAATATTTTTAAATAACATAATTTAGTTAAACTTTAAATTATGAATAACAATAAATATAATTATTGTGTAATATGAATTTAACATTTGCACATATAAAAAATAATTTAATAATGAGATGAGATGATAAGATTTGAAGATATAAGACTAATTAGAATAACACTAAATAAGATTAAAATTTAGATAAAGATAAATAAGAAAAATTAATATTTATGATAAATATAACTTTGAACACATCTATTAATCTATCTATCTATTTATCTATTAACATATACAAAAAATAATTTTGCAGCCCTCTTATCAAATAAACCCACGATTATTCTCTCCAATTTCTCTCACAAAACATTTTTTTTAGTTTTGAATAAATGAGCGACTAATCTTTAGAAGTAAAGGGATTTAAAAAAATATACTAAATTAACATTAGACTTTAAATTAAGGACACAAACTGACTAAAATTCTTTATTCTAATGTATTTTATTACAACTATTAGATATATCTTTCATTATTTTCTCAAATACACTACCAACTATATTTATTTAATAAAAATATAGGTGAAAATAATAATTTTTTACTGTAATATTTAAACATATCTAATCATTATTATTATTTGAGCTTATTTTCTCATCTTGCTGATTTTGAAGAGAGAAATCTAAAGTTAATTTCCTCAAATTGTTTACTTTATTTATCTCTTTACTTATTTTTCTTTTTATTTTTTTACTTATACTATTTTTTTAAACTCTAATCACTAATCAATAAAAAATTAACATGTGTACCCCTTTAAAATTAACATGTGTACTCCTTTAAAATGGATTCGAATACGGTGGGCCAATAGGAGTATGATGAATTTTACTCCTATTGTAGCCCGCGCGCATTCCCAGTCACATTATACGCGTGTAAACACGCGACTTAATTAAACCCAAATACTTTCCTTTCTCCCGCTCTAAAACTGAAAACCCAAAACCCTTCCTTCTCGCTCTCAAACCGATTTCATCCCCACAATCTTCATCTTTCCACTAACAATATCAGATCACCACAATCTAAATTTCTAATCTCAAATACGTTCAGAGACCACTGTATTTCGAATTTCTGCTATTCTTCCGGTTCAGAAAACACCATAACCATCATCTGCGCGAAGAAAAACTTACTGTTCAACTCAAACGCTGCAAAAAGTCTCCAAATTAGAAGAAAAACTTGCTATTTTTCTCAAACCAACATTTTTCCGGCTTCGACATTTATCTACAGGTACGAAAACCCTATTTTTTTAACCATTATACATACATATCATAGGATTTCAATTTTATAACCGTTATTTTCTTTGAATAATTAGGGTTCGGATGTATGTATCCTTGTAATATGATATATATTTTCACTTGATCTGATGTCTGTTATATGCTGTTAATTTTGTTTTTGTTCTTCGAAATGAATTTCTATCAAAATTAGTGATCTGATGTCTATATTATAGTGATCTGTTGTCTGTTATATATTGATCTGATCTCTGTATTATCGTGATCTGATGTCTGTTTTAGTTCATTGAAAAACATCTAGCACCATGTCCAAAAACAACTAGCACCACGTCCAGAAACGTCTACATCCATGCATGTGAATTTAAGCTATTTTTTTCACAAAGACAACCCACCACATTCAGAACAACTAGCACCACGTTCAGAAACGTCTACATCCATGCATGTGAATTTAAGCTATTTTTTTTTACAAAGACAACCCACCACGTCTCAGAACAACTAGCACCACCTCCAAAAACGTCTACATCCATGCGTGTGAATTTAAACTGGTTTTTTTCACAAAGACAGCCCACCACGTCAAAAACAACTAGCACCACTTCCAGAAACGTCTACATCCATGCGTGTGAATTTTATGATCTGATGTGTGTTTTCATTTCATATGATGCCTTCATTTTCTTGATCTGATATAAGTTATATCCTGATTTGATTTATGTGTTAAATTTGTTTCCTTTCTGTGAAATTATTTTCTTATGAAAATAGTCATCTGATGTCAATTTTTTGTTCATCTGATGTGTGTATTAAATTGATCTGATGTGTGTTTTTTCTTGATCTGATGTGTGAATTAAGTTGATCTGTTGTGTGTTTTTCCTTGATCTGTTGTATGCATTTAGTTGATCTGATGTCTGTCATATGCTGATCTGATGTGTTAATGTTGCGATCTGATGTCTGTCATATGCTGATCTGATGTGTTCATGTTGTGGTCTGATGTCTTATATCTACTGATCTGATATCTGCTTTCTTCTAATATGATATAAACTTATTTTTGCTAACATACTTTTACTGACATATTACAGGAAACAAAAATATACACATAATGGCTGATAAAACCAAGCAAGTTCTTCTAGGACAAGATGATAGTTCAGATTTTCAACAAACACCTAGCAAGTTGTTACAACATACGTACAAATGTAAATCGGACAAGAAAAGAAAAGAACAGGAAGTTGTTCAACCATCCCAAAAGGAGCAAACAAGTAAAAGGATGAAAGTACCTGCAAAGAAGAAGACAAATAAAGAAATTCTTCAACAATTGCAGAAGAAGAATATGCACCAACAGGAGCAACAAAAGAAGACTAATGTGATAGTCAACAAGGAAAAAAAAAGGGCGGTGTGGATGTCCAGATCAAAAAAAATAAATAAATAAAAGAGAAAGGACAATGATGATGATGATGATAATGAGATGAGCAAAAGATTCAGTTGTAGTACATCTCCAAACGGTATAAGTTTTGTGGTTTCTAGACTCTCAGAACCACAAAAAAATGTTGTGAAGGATATAGGCTTTGGCAACTTCCTCAGTATCAACTACACCAAGATGCCAAACAAATTGGGACAATACCTGCTCAAAAAATTCAACTCTCTCAAGTTGAGACTGGAGCTGGAACAAGATACAGTTATTCCCATTGCTGAAGAAGATGTGGAATTGGTTCTTGGCTTCCCAAGAGGTCCAATTGAAGTTGAAGAATATACATTTGTTGAGTCAAAGGGTAAAGATTATGAACAGAATGTCGAACGCTACTGTTAAAGATTTGGCATGCCACCCACTAAAAGACTAACCATCAAGCAACTTGAGCAGTATATTGTCAACCATCAGGACTACAGTGACATCAACTTCATCCAGGATTTCCTTATCTACATAGCCACCACATTTTTGTACCATCATGGGAGCATCAACAACATCAGATATCGGCTCCTAAAATCCCTCAACAACATTGACTAAATAAGGCAGCTGAACTGGTATAGCTACACATTCAGAGCATTGGTGGAATGCCAAGAAAAGTATTTCCATAAAGATAGCACAACATCAACAGCCTACAATGGACCACTCTCTTTTCTGATTGTAAGTCTCTAATCTGATATCTGTATTCTTTTTGTCTGATATATGTTTTCAGTTGATCTGATGTCTGTTATATGCTGTTAATTTTATTTTGGTTCTTTAAAATAATTTTCTATCAAAATTATTCATCTAATGTCTGTATTGTTTTGATCTAATTTCTTTTATATGTTAATCTTATGTGTTCATTTTGTGATCTGATGTCTGTTTTATTTTGTAAATCATTTCCTTTCAAAAATTTTATTTTTTTAACTCACACCTAACATATATTTTTCAGTTATTCTATGTTGATAGGGTTGTGTATAGAATTCAAAAAGATATTCCAAGAAACCTACCAACATTCACAAACTGGAGTCAGACTCAACTCTTTGAGAGAGCAAGACTCAAAGAGAAAAAGTGAGGACATGGTCAAGGCTGGATAAGAGAAAGGGTTGCAGCTGAGGTGCATGTGGAAAATTTACAACATGCACATGCTTCTAAAATGACCGGCACATCCAAACAAGCTCCAAAAAAATCAAAGAGCCAGGTATACTTCTAATCTGATATGTTTTATTTGATGATCTGATGTTGGTTTTTCTTGATCTGATGTCCCTTTGTTAAGTATGTTTTATTTCTATAGTATGCTTTCTTATATACTTGTGATCTGATATGTGTTATATGTTGATCTGATGTGTGCTATTTGATGATCTGATGTCTATATAATGATGCTTTGATCTTCCTTTTTTAATTATGTTTTAGTTCTACAATATGCTTTCTTTTATATTTCTGATATGATATGTCTTATATGTTGATCTGATATCTTTTTTTTTCATGATCGGATGTCTCTATAATGATACTTTAATCACCCTTTTCTAATTATGTTTTAGTTCTATAGTATGCTTTCTTTCATAGTTCTAATCTGATATGTCTTATATTCTGATCTGACGTCTATTTTATCGTGATCTGATATCTTTTTTATTTTATAATATGTAACAAACTAACTATAACAATAATTTTCTTCAACAGGATTTTGAAAATGCTGATAAAATGACACAATCAGTAGTTGATTTGGCAAAATCCATGATGGCTTTCATCAAAGCATGGCACAATGTCAGGGCGACAAACAATCCAGAAGGTGATGCAGTATTTGCAACAATAACAAACACAGTGGATGGGATTATCCGTGACATGAGGGAGAAAAATACAACTCCTGAACAACAGAGTCAATCCTCAAAATCCCCAACAGAAGAAAATGAGCCAACGTCATCACAGGATGCAAGGTTCTATACAGCATGTGCAAAAATTGCAGACAAATTACAGGAAGATTACAACAAAATGTAGAAAAATCCGCCACTGCACACTCTAAAGATGATATGCCAACATTCAATCTGTTATCATCCTCAGAAGATGAAGATCCTGCACCTGAAGACAGTTTTGATGAATCTGAAAAAGAAGTAGTACAAGAAAATTGAAGGAAAACTGAACAAGCCCGGGCTAAATCGAAAACCTCACTTTCGTGCTATGCATTCCAGAATCGGAAGCTTTCGACCAAGCTCAGGCTCAAATTAGTTTACCCATGAACGGATCTAGGCTTATACTTATTTAATTTATTAATCAGGACACAAAAATTAAATCTTTAATTAAATCAGAATTTAAAGATTATACCTTTTGTAGCGAAGTCCCTCGCTTAAAGAAAACCCAATTCTTTAACGCGATTTCCACAAGAAATCCAATCGATATCTCCGAGAAGACTTCGAATATTACGTGGGCAATAATCTATCGAAGTTCCTATTTTAGCCCACAAGGAAATCACAAGAATTGCATTCAATTTATTATTCCCATAGTCTGACCGAACTGGGTGAAATTCGCCTACTGCAGCCGAAATAAAAACCTGCTAGCTACCGAAAAAACTTGCTGCTATTTCTTCTTTAATAAACCAACAGCAAAATTATTACATGTTCTGGATTCTTCACGCCGGGATCTGGACAAGGGACACTTGCGGATCACTTTTCAAAATGAAAAAGATCAACCCAAAGTCCCTTGAATCAACCGCACGTAATTATCCAAACAGCAGCAGCAATAAAAAGAACCCACTTTTCGGTCTCCAGCGATTTCGGCGAAACCCAGTAGTAGTCTGGCGAATTTCTGGGCAGCTAACTAAATTAATTCGGTCTATGGAATGAAAACAATTCAGGGAGAGAAAAATCTAGTTCGACTTCAAAAGAGAAAACTTCGGGAAGAAGAAAACTCTCTCTAGAACTTTTTCTCTCAAAAAAGGGCAAGAACAAAATGTCTTGCAAGACCTCCTTAGGTTTTCTTGGGCTTCAAGTCTTCTATTTATAGGAGCTCGATCGGAGACCTAATGGGCTCTCGAGTTAGGCCTTTTAATTTGACTTTCGTTGACCGCTAAGTCTTCCCGACTAATCAACTCCAATCGACCCTTTTAAATTAATTTATTTAATCCACTTTGTTAATTTAATTTAATCGAACCCTTAGAATTAATTAATTCAAAATAGAATTAATTTCTAAATTCACTTTGTCGATTAAATAATAATTAAACCCTTCGGATTAATTAATTTACCTTGTCGATTAGTCAAACGCATAATCGGTCGTACCACTATCGGACCAACTATGGAACTACCGCTCGAAAACGACTTTACATCGCGCCATTATTATTTCTTCTATCTCTCCACATTAAAGATCTAGTGCTCATCGATTTATCAATTTACTGACAAATTAATTCACCGACTTCTTGGTTTCCGAGATTAGTACCACTCGACCTTTTATTATACCGAACATAAAGTTCACTGGCCAGGTTTAGTATAATAACCTTATGAGCTCATCTCGGGAGCACCATCAACCCGGCGAACCGGTACATGGATTCCTCCGACTAGCAACGGCACGTAAGAAGCTAAACACCGCGTACCCAACTTACCGAGGTATTGGCCTCAATTGACCTCACTCTTTGGCAAATCAAAGCACACGATATCCAACCGTCACGCCCGTCCCAATCTCGGGATTGAGAGACGGAATACTAGGACCGAATTGACTACGCCGATCAGTATAAGTCAATTGTATCCAAACTGGTCGTGCTCAATATGCCCCGGGCATATCTGTGTGATTTAAACTAGTCTAGATAAACCAATTTCCAAACCACACAATAACCTATACCGATAGTATGTTCAGACTATCTCGGTTATGAGCATACTTTTTATATATCAATACTTTAACCAATAACGGTATCTACTGTGTTTGTCGACACCCCGTTATCTAGTTCTATGATATAAATGAACAGATTTATACTGAAACAAAATGATATGTCATCTGTGGATATTAGTTTTTTGATACAAGCCATAGCTTTTCTGTATTCAAAACTAACAAAAATGTGGTGTATGAAAAGGAAAAACAACCTCAGTCACCACACACCTCTCTACTCCCGCTGAAACAAATAGAAGTTGAACCAGAAGAAATGGAAATGGAAGAGATACAAAGGGAAGAGAGCAGAACAAAGCAAAAGCAAGATCCAATTGCTTTGCAATTGCTCTACAACATGTTAGTCAAGGAGAAAGAAAAACCAGATGCAGAGAATGAAAAAAACCAGAATGAGAAAGAAAAAGATGAGGAGCAAGGAAAAACTAAAAATGACAAAGATGAGGCTCACAAAGGGAAAGAGAATGAGAGAGCAGGAATCACAAGATCAAGATACTGATCAAGGAAAAGAAGGTCACAAGGGGGAAGAGATGAAGACAGAGAAAGAATCACAAGAACAAGATATTGAAAGAATGGTGGAGGAGGCAGTACTGCTTGCTTCAAACATCAACACCATCATTTCAAAAGTAGATCAGACTCCAAAACCAGTTCAGACTTCAAAAGTTGATGAAGTCTTAACAGATCTTATAACGTAAGTAAAAACACATTACTACATGATATTATATCTTTATTTGAATGATTTGTTATCTTATATCCGCTGATATGAACTCTATTTCCAGCATGGTCAACGAAGAGCCGGACAATGCTGAGAAAGATGTCATCTTGACACCGAACTCAAAACATAGAGATAACAAACTCCATGTCCGTTTGAGATCAGATTTTTGGCTCAAGACAGCTAAGCCAGTCTTGATGATCTCAAGGAAAGAGAAACTGGTCAGATTATGCATACCTGGCGAGGAATAAGCAAAATGGAATCAGTGAGGAGTAAGTTTTACTCTATTGTATATTTACATATATAGTCCTCTGATATGATTATTAGTTTTTGATACAGATCCACAGATGACATATCATTTTGTTTCAGTATAAATCTGTTCCTTTATATCATAGAACTAGATAACGGGGTGTCGACAAACACAGTAGATACCGTTATTGGTTAAAGTATTGATATATAAAAAGTATGCTCGTAACCGAGATAGTCTGAACATACTATCGGTATAGGTTATTGTGTGGTTTGGAAATTGGTTTATCTAGACTAGTTTAAATCACACAGATATGCCCGGGGCATATTGAGCACGACCAGTTTGGATAGAATTGACTTGTACTGATCGGCGTAGTCAATTCGGTCCTAGTATTCCGTCTCTCAATCCCGAGATTGGGACCGGCGTGAGGGTTGGGTATCGTGTGCTTTGATTTGCCAAAGAGTGAGGTCAATTGAGGCCAATACCTCGGTAAGTTGGGTATGCGGTGTTTAGTTTCTTGCGTGCCGTTGCTAGTCGGAGGAATCCACGTACCGGTTCGCCGGGTTGATGGTGCTCCCGAGATGAGCTCGTAAGGTTATTATACTAAACCTGGCCAGTGAACTTTATGTTCGGTATAATAAAAGGTCGAGTGGTACTAATCTCGGAAACCAAGAAGTCGGTGAATTAATTTGTCAGTAAATTGATAAATCGACGAGCACTAGATCTTTAATGTGGGGAGATAGAAGAAATAATAATGGCGCGATGTAAAGTCGTTTTTGAGCGGTAGTTCCATAATTGGTCCGTTAGTGGTACGACCGATTATGCGTTTGACTAATCGACAAGGTAAATTAATTAATCCGAAGGGTTTAATTAATATTTAATCGACAAAGTGAATTTAGAAATTAATTCGATTTTGAATTAATTAATTCTAAGGGTTCGATTAAATTAAATTAACAAAGTGGATTAAATAAATTAATTTAAAAGGGTCGATTGGAGTTGATTAGTCGGGAAGACTTAGCGGTCAACGAAAGTCAAATTTTAAGGCCTAACTCGAGAGCCCATTAGGTCTCCTTAAAAGCTCCTATAAATACAACATAATAGGCAAGAAAACCCTAAGAAGAAACTTGACACCCAAGAAAAGGGTAGTGAGAGAAAGTCTAGTCTAGAGTGAGAACTTTGTCTTTCTCGTCAAGTTTTCGCTCGAAGTCGACTAGGAAGCTTTCTTCTTTGCAAAATACTTAAGCCCATCAGATTGCCCGTCGGTTTTTATCATCATTCCACCGCTGCTGCCGGCTGTTATTACTTGCGCAACAAGTGTTGTTCGGGTTTTTCATACCCAGCTGCTGTTCGCGTTCTAGGGTGATGAGCCGGCTGTCCCGCTGCGTCGATCTCTCCTCAGGCAAGTGATCCGCGGTGGAGGCTGTATAGATCGCGACTGGAACTGCAGCAGACGGACTGGTTTTCTTCGCGCAGGACCGGCGGTCGGCGGTGATGGCTTAGAGGGTTCCGGGCAGGGCAGATTTAAGTTTTCTTGCAAAGCAAGTTTCTGGGTTTTCATCGTATTGCCGTGGGTAACTCCGTAGACGATAGCCCACACTATCTCAGGGTTTGTATTGGAGAATTCTTTGGACTTCTTGTGGAATTTGCGCTAAAAGATTTGGTTTTCTTTAAGCGAGGGACTTCGCTACAAAAGGTATAATCTTTAAATTCCGCTTTAATTAAAGATTTAATTTTTTGTGTCCCGATTAATAAATTAAATAAGTATAAGCCTAGATCCGTTCATGGGTAAACTAATTTGAGCCTGAGCTTGGTCGAAAGCTTTCGATTCTGGAATGCATAGCACGAAAGTGAGGTTTTCGATTTAGCCCGGGCTTGTTCAGTTTTCCTTCAATGATGTCCATTGTCATCTGATCTGATGCCTTCATTTTCTTGATATGATATCTGTGTTAAGTTTGTTTTAGTTCTTGAAATGATTTTCTTTAAAAAATAATGATCTGATATCTGTTTTGTATTAATCTGATGTCTGTTTTGAGTTGATCTGATATCTGTTTCGTATTGATCTGATGTCTGTTTTTTGGTGATTTGATGTGTTTATTTTGTGATCTGATCTATCTTATATACTGATCTGATGTGTTCTGTTGGTGTATGTGCCCTTTTAAGGGCTATTTATGTAAATAAACTTTGAGGGTTATTTATGTAAATAACACATTTTTCGTTTGATTGATTATTTATCTGATGAGTTAATTTCATGAAATTATATTCTTGTGCATACCAAAAGAAACACTCCATGGACTGTTAGATCATGAGTGATTCTTTTGAGTAGTACTCGTACGAGGATCCTTAAACCAGAAATCACTGCATAGTCTTAGGTGAATTAGAGTGTGCTTTGACATATGCCTAACGGGACCGTAACAGGTTGCCAAGTACGGGTATGATTGGGTACACTATGAGTCATGCTAAGGTATGTAGGTGAAGTGATGGGACTACAAGTCTCTCTTAAATGAGAGATGATATCTTGGCCGCTTGATAGTGAACTGAGAAGTGCATGGTCGTGCCCAAGAAATGATAAGTGTTATCATTTGCTTGATTAAGTTCAGTGTCACTAAGAGATCAAGCAAAACGTTTAGCTATATAAGGATGATTGGTTCCATGCCTTATGCTAAATTGGATATCAGTGTAAAGGACATTACGAAGTATACTCGGGAGGTTGTGTTGAATCACCATTCGACCCTCTGTTCTGAATTGTGTAGTCATTATGTCTTGCTAGAGACCACTAATGATTTATGGATTAATTAATGAGATTGATTTATTCATTGTCAATTTAGAATGGGCCTACAGGATCGCACATAAGTGAGTTCGATGATTCAGAATTAATTAAATTGCCTGTTTTAAGTATAAGAGTTATACTTAAATTGATAATATTTAATTAAATAGTTTAATTAAATATTATTGAAGAGTATTATGGTATTAATTAAGAGTTAATTAATTACCTAGGAAAAATTGAATTGGGCTGACAAATCAAGGGACCTAATTGTGAATTAAGGTTCTTGACCCATCAGCCTGATCCATGGATAAATGGGTTGATCCATGGTGTTGGTTAAACCCAACTCGGTAAATAATTAATTATTATTAATTATTAACAGATACTTCTCAACCTTTTGGAAAAAAATCAAAGAAGTATCTGGGAGTTGAGAGTTTGTTTAACTGATTGGTTTTTAAAAAACACGTTTTGAGAGAAAATTTAAAAGATAGACTCTCTCTCACTTTTGAAGTACTGACTCCAAGACATTCTTCCAGAGAAAAATGTTTTCTCTTTGACAGGCATTTTTTTTGGCTAGCACCGGTTCTGAGAGACTCCAATGCAAGAACTTAGAGACAATTCGTGTGAATTGTTTGGTGGTGAACGCAATCTTCCCAAGGGATCCAGGCGATGAGCGCAACCGATTACGCTTCGTGGGTAAGACCCGATTCCATATAATTTAGGCTATTCCATAGCATAATTTAGGAAATTATGCATGCCTAAAACCAACATGTTCATATTCTGATCTGGTGCTTTATATCTGCTGATCGGATCTGCACATTTTCAACTTACTTTTTGTTAACATTGTTTTGATATTCACATACAGAGAACAACTCTACTCTGGGGCTTCATATGTTTCGGTGGACCGAACGGACTTCAAGACAATGTATTTTTCACAATGGATAACAATTCAAGTTTTAAATGCATGGATCATACATATGAACTACAAAGATCCAACAAAATTGTTTATATCTCAACAATTTTGTGTAAGTTATGAATTCCTAATTATTTTGATATGAAATTAATTTACAAATATATGCAAATATTATACCATCTAATACAAATTCAATAATTCATTATGTTTTTAGCTTTCACTGATAGAGGATACATTAATGCAACATCTAAAGTTCGTATCGGCAAATGATGACTACAGAAACTCAAAGAAAGCAAATCAAGCTGGAAAAAAGTTAGGCATCCCTCCTCCATGGATAATACCAAAACCAATATTTCCCCACCAAGAGATTAAACCTGATATTTTGGACATCATGAGGACTCAATTCATAAATGATGTCAAACGAGCCAACAAAAACATGGGCACTTTAAACGTGAAAATGGTAAGTACAATTTTAATACCTCTATTCAGTGAATTCAATATATGAAATATATCAACTTCTAATTAGTATTATACTTTGTGCAGGTCTTCTACCCAATATTTCAGCATGAACATTACTATACAGTATGTATCAATGCAATGACAAGAAGACTAGTTGTAATGAACAACAAAATCCCAGAAGAAGAAAATTGGTATGCTACAATTCCAAAAATTATGGTAAGTACCCGTTTCATATATGATATCTTCTTTACATTGATCTGGTGTTTTCTTTCCATTGATCTGATATATTCTTTACATTGATCTGATATCTTCTTAACACTGATCTGATATATGTTTTCATCATTAATGCAACTGCAATATTTCATGGAGATAATAAAGGGAACACCAGCAGAGAGAATTTATGGAGATGCCAGAGAGTATATAGTGGAGTATCCAAAATTGGCCTGGCAAGATAACAAGAACCACACTGATTGTGGCATTCTTACAATGAGACACATGGAGCTCTACAAGGGACAAACAACTCAGATTTGGGATCCAGAGCTCACAAGAGAAGTACGCAAGAGCAAAGCTGCTCTCAAAAGAGCTATACAAATTCTTAGAGTCAAGTATCCTTATACTATAATGGCTTCTAAAACAAATTCAATTAAAGATGAGCTCAAGGCCAAAATTGAGAAGTTTTATAGTACAAAATTATAATAGATACTTGACTTGACTCTAGTCCAAACTTTAGAATTTAGATTGATTGTACATGACAATGTTGACATTTTTCAATTGTCTATTTTTTTGTTTTCATACTTTAATTACAAATCACATGAAAGTTATTATCTACATCACCATTTATGATTCATATTTCTGTTGTGATGTGATATCTTCAAACAAACAGATAAAAATATTAACTGAAAATGTAATGTCAGATCAAATTATAACTAATATTAAATCAACTAATAACTAATATCATATTGCATTATTGATCTAATGGCTATAATCCTCTGATATGATCTCTATAGAGCTCTGATATGATGTCTATAGTCCTCTGATCCGATGTCTACAGCCATCTGATATGATATTGTAATACTTTGATATGATATCTGTAATACTCTGATCTGATGTCTATAATCCTCTGATCTGATATCTTCTACATCCACGCGTGTGAATTTAAACTGTTTTTTTTTTTTCCACAAAGACAGTCCACCACGTCTCAGAATAACTAGCACCACGTCCAGAAACGTCTACATCCATTCATGTGAATTTAAACTGATTTTTTTCATAAAAATAGCACACCACGTCTCAGAACAACTAGCACCACGTCCAAAAACAACCAGCACCACGTCTAGAAACGTCTATATCCATGCATGTGAAAAAAATACTCTGATGTCTATAGTCATCTGATCTGATATTTACAGTCCTCTAATCTGATCTCTATAGACCTCTGATCTGATGTTTGTAATACTCTGACCTGATGTCTATAATCCTATGATCTGATCTAGTCATTGTTATGAAACAACCAAGTACAGTAAAAAGAAATCACACAAAACAACTATCAACTCACAAAAAATATATATAACATACAATATCTCCAAACAACAGAAAGTCATTTAATGTTTTGTATCAACTAACTAAAAGAATTCATATAAACTACAACCACAACTACAACTTCTCCACAATAGGATTTACAAAATTACCATCAACAACTCCACACTTTTCAATCCCTATTTATGCGACCTATTCTCTAGTATGCAATGCAAATGCTGCTGCTTTCTTCTTCTTTCCTCTTGCCCTATTGCACATTTTCTTCACAACGCTTTTTCGACGAATGTTTCTAACACCTTTTTCTCTTTGGATCTCTAATTTCAGCAATGTTTGAACATTCTTCTTTTTCACCAACATAGGATGGACCAACCTCTGATTTAATAGAAACTCTAGCCAAATTGAAGTGCTTGTCAATAATAGAACGTGCAACAGAACTAGACTGTGCATGTCTAATTAAATCCAAATATTTTCTGCTTGCTTCAACTCTCCAAACAGAATCTGAATCTTTCTCAAAGCTATTTGATGTCAACAAACAATCTTCTTTTGAATAATAATCACAACTACTTGCACTCTTAGTCCACCTTTTCAATACATACTTCTCAGGGATTCTCTACAGAATAAAGAAATTATAAAGTTAATCATATCAGATCAAATAATAACTAACATCATATCAAATGTAATATCAGATAAACTGGAACATAAATATCATATCAAACTAAACCTAATATCAGATCAACTTCAACATAATATCTCTGAAGTTGCAATAAATACGTATCGAGAAATTATTCAGATTTAGCACACGAAGAGCATGTGAGCATAACAACCCAGCTTCAGAAAAAAGATTGCAAGTGCAGCTCACTGTATAGTCATTCTCATCAAAACGAACTACGTGTCGAAACAAATCAAGTTTGGTGCGCCAAACCTGATATTCATAAACACCATTATTGCTACTGGTCTGCAAGTGATTATATGATAACATCTTGATATACAGCTCCTGAAATCTTACAAACACCTCTATCGTATATACCTCAACAGCATGTTGAAGCATTAATGAATCTCCACCAACAGGATCAACCTTTCCTCTACATCTAAAATCTTCTGCAATGCCATTGTTTCTTCACTCAGTCACAACATCAAGAAACTGCTGATAGAATTCACATAAAGTAGAAGTTTTCGACAACTTCATTAAAACTGAACGATTGGTTGTCTCACATCTTTGGGAAGAAACTGCCTCTCCAGAAAAATATTGTTTACTAAATGCAGGGCACCACTTTTCTTTTATCTCATCTAATTTCTTCAACCAAGTGTTGCTTTTGTAATTGTAATCCTTCAACAAACTGATAAGATAAAGTAGTAACAGATTAATATATCAGATCAATTCATAACTAATAGCAGATCAATTCATAACTAATATCATATCAGCTTACAACTAAAAAACAATAAACTAGTAACATAATAATATATCAGATCAACTCAAACTTTATATCAGATCAATACATAACTAATATCAGATCACCTTACAACTAATATCATATCGCATTACATATATATAAAATACAGAAAAAACACACACATGTTCCATAAGTGATTAAATTCAGCTTTTGTGCAAACTTGATTAAGAAAGAATTGAAAGGCATATGAAAAACCTCTTGACTCATCGAATGAGGTATATTACTACAAGCATTCATTGCAATGTGCCAAATGCAAAGACGATGACGAACATTTGGAAAAACCACACGCACAGCAGCTGCCATAGAAAAATCCTGGTCTGTCATAAATGTCACTAGTTGTTTGTTCTCCATCAATCTAAAAAATGTACTAAACAACAAAATAAACAACTCCACCTTCTCATTTTTTATGAAACCTATACCAAACATAACATTACAACAATGGTTGTCCATACCAACAAAAGGTCCACAGATCATGTCGTATTTGTTTGTCCGATAAGTTGTATCATGAACTAACAAATCCCCAAATCTACTATAATCCTCCTTCATCTTCTGATCTCTCCAAAATACAGTACATAATGAAGACTCCTCATCCAAATCAAAATCATAATAAAAATCCTTCTCATCCGTAAATCTCTGTTTTAACATATTAATCAAAGCATTACTATCACAACCATCAATTTTCCTCCTCTTCTCTTATTCCAAATGATTATATACATATCGCATGGTGTAACCAACATTTGATGACCCTCGAGACTGAAAAATACACATATTAGATCAACAAAAAAATAATATCAGATCAACTCAAACGTAATATCAGATCATAACAAATAACACATTTATGTAGATTCATAAAAAATAAACTGAAAATATAACTAACCTCTTTTGACAATATATGATAACCATCGGTTAGACGAACACCTGAACTTTTCAATTCCTCAAAATACTGCAATGCAAAATCATCAAACTTCCACTGAGAACGTAAAAACTGCCTCTTAGCTACAGGACACAGTTCATGATTGTGCTTCCTGAAATGCTTTTACATCCAGATCGCATATCAACTTTTGTATAAATCTTCTTCAAATTCTCCTTGCATTGTTTAGCTCCTTCTCTATTACAAAGATATCTTCTCAAATACCTGATTCTTGTAGTTTTGTTTTTACGATCTTTACCTTTCCTCATACTAAATCCTAACCTAAAGCATAATCATTATATAAGTTGTATGCTGCTTCTTCATTTTTAACCACTGATTTACACAAAGATTCCATAGATTCATCATCTGAATCTGTGTAAAAAATAATAATATCATATTAGTTTAAACATAGTTGATCTAATACCTATAGTCAGTTGATCTGATACCTATTATCATTCGATCTAATATCTATAGTCAGTTGATCTGATATCTATAGTTAATTGATCTGATGTCTATAATTATAATCCTCCTTGTTCAGTATGTTTGGTTCTAATGTATGATTTGTTTAATATTATTGATCTGATATCTATAGTACGTTGATCTAATATCTATACTCCACTGATCTGATGTCAACTATCATCTCATAGATTCAGAACAATATATTGAAAACGTATCACATCAATATAGAACTAATATCAGATCAATACAAATGTAATATCAGATCAATGCATAACTAATATCACATTATGACTTACTTTCCAACATAGATACCACGGATTCTTCTTGTTTATCAAAATCAAACAATTCAGGAGCATCTTCTTCGCGAAAGAAATCAACTATATCACCAACCGTATCTTCCATTGCAATTTCATCAATCTAGAATGATCTATCAACAAAAAAAAAAAATAGACGATAAGCAACAATTTTCGATCAAAAACAAAACGTGAAGAAGAACAGAATCGTAGAAACAACAAATTCAAACACATAAATCAATCGAATGGATCAAGACACAGGAATAAATACCTTAATTATCAAATTCGAAGAAAAAAATCCATCGAAAGATAAAACAGAGCTCAAACGGCAGCAAAATAAGCGAAAAACGAAGACGAATAACAGAAAAACAACAAATTCTTCAACATAAATCAATCTCCATCATCAAATACATACCGTAATCAAATTTGGATCAAAATGGGAAGCAAAAGAATCCAAGCGAAAGACGAAGATGAAAATTGACAGCAAAAGACGAAGCAAAAGATCGGCAACAAACACGCGAAAAAAAAAAAAGTTTATATAGCTTCGGGCGAGTAAGTAGCGCGTATCTGACTTTTTTAAAAAAAAGAAATTACTAATACAATTGGGGGCAAATATAGAAACTACTAATATATTAGGGGTAGGAGTAAAATTGTATGGTGGTCCTATAGGACCACCATATAAATTACCCTTTAAAATTATGAGATATAAAATTTATCTTATGCACTAAACTAATAAAATATATTACTTATCTTATTTTATCACAATCCTTTTTCTTTATTTCACTTTAATTGTAATTGTGATAAACCTTTTCTTGTTTTACTATCATCTACTATATCCATTTTTTATTTATTCGAATTATCATTTTTGTATTCAAAAGTTTCAAAATATAATGAAGTCATTAGTCATGTTATATTTGATCAATTTGAGCATAATATAAATTATTGGATACTTACATATAATTAAAAATAAATAGATAATTTTGAGATATATATTAATTTAGTTTTTTTAAAATTATTAATTTATAAAAAAATATCTTAATTTAGTTTATTAGAATATATTATCAATTAATGACATTAGTAAAATTATCATCAATTATCATCAATCAATTACAAATACTAAAATTCAAATCAATATCATCAATTATCAATCAATTTCAATTTCACTTATTAATTACTAACATTAAAATTATCATCAATTCTCTCATTGGTAACTTCTTTTTCTAACTCATTCTCTCCCTTTCTACTATTCTCATACATTAACATTATTATTTTTTTCAACAAATAAAGATTTATCCTTTTCAAAATTTAAAATAGAGTCATATCTTTTCCTTCATCTATTATTTTTGAAAATTTATCTTTACAATAATTTTAAATAGCAGTTTATGTTTCATATCTTCTTTCATTCTTTTGAATCCTTCAAGATGAAACCATGATCATGTATCTTGTGAATTATAAGTAGTACTACATATATTAAGATTTTAATATTTAATGTGATAGATTGAATGGGACAGTTTCAATAAAATAAAAGTAAAAATTTTAATAAAATTATTATATAAAATAAAAATAATATTATTTTTTAAAATAAAAATTTAGAGAAGAATAATATAAAATAGGATGAAAATAACATGATTATCTTTTTTTAAAAAATGTAATTACAATTGACTCATGTCACTAAAATTTGATATGTGATCTCGTGGTTAAAACACACAAGATCACATATCAAAAGTTTTCAAAACATTTAGTAATATTGATTACAATTGACTTATGTGGATAGAATTTCTTTTGAAAAATATAAAACGAAAAGAATTATAAGATACATAATTTTGAGCATATGTACATTGTTATGTCAACTCAAAATTTATGAATGGCATAATAATGTAACAGAAATGTTAAAAACTATCAAAACACAAGCACTAAATCATAAACATGAAAACAAACTCAGCAGGTCATTTCATGATGAATGACACAAGAATGAGAAAAGTTTTCAAACACTTTACATCTTAAAGTAATTAGAATTTCTTTTAATGCAGCTCCCTTAATATTTTGTCAAACGTGAAAAATTTAAATTCCTACCCAAAATAACAAACGAACACTCTTGTCATGAATCATCAAAAGTTATTAGTCATAAACAAAATTTTTGTCACCAATAAAACTTTTCAAAGAAATGGAAATGAAAATAAAATTACATTGATTTGCAAACTAGACATTTCAAAGTGATGTAATACTTTTCTCAATCAAACTTGCTGAAGTAATGCAAAAATCAATACAGAACCTACACATGTCCAGATAAACATGCCAAGTCAAGTCAGTTTTTACATTTGCCTATAAGAAATGTCACCTTAGAAGAGATTATTGCTAGAGGGCCATCTAAGAACAAATGAAACATATAAAATAATGTCACGTTTAAAGAGATTATCTTTCCATACAATTTGATCAACTTGTTCAAAAAACAAAACTTAACAATATAAATATACATAAAAAGGGAGGATGGATAAATGGTTGAGAATAGTAACATTCAAAATTTACCTGCTCGAAAAAACCAAACCTACAAAGGTCTTCTAACGGATTGAAAGATATATCTATAACAATATTTTGTACAATACATTCCAAAAGTTTAACATGCTAACACATACACAATCATTTCATCAGACGACACAAACTCTGAAAACACATGTATATGTACAATAAAACTACATATTTATATATCAAAAGTTATAAAAACATTGAAATCACACAAGTCTCCAAATTGCATCACCCTGACAGTACTCCATATGCGTATTAAAATATTATGCTCACACAAACAGACCAAATTATAATCAAAATATTTTGGAAGAAAACCTCATGAAGATGCAGTCAAGTGACGCCCAATATATTCTTTTAACTAATGTTAAATGGAATTATAAAAAATGCACAAAATTTTTCAATAAAAAAACATTCAAGATATTATATCTGAAAAATGTAAACAATAGAATGCACAAGATCAAAATATCAAACTCTAAATAATCTCGCATCAATAAACGATTAAAATAGCTGACAATTTTTTCCAAGAGGGGCTACACAATTCAATGTGGCAACCTCTCCCAAATTCAAAACTAACAAAATTAATATAATCTCCATAGGTATAAACAAATATACAAAACACACACAATTACATAAATAAATGCTATTTGGGGTAGTTATAAACTTTCAAAACTTCACCATTGTGTAATAAAATAATTTTCAATAAAGTCAAAACTCAAAAAATATCCTAAATTTGGAATAATGTTGTCTGAAATGTCAGTTAGTTATTATTTTTTTTATGTTTCTAATTGCATTTTTTTAATGTATAATCACAAATCTATACTAACTTGAATCAATTTTAACCTACAAATTTAATACTAAATATAATTTATAATAATTTATCTCTTTTAAGATTTAATTTAATAATAATAAGAAATGTCAATTAGATTATTATTCTTTCTTTTACTATCTATTCTCATCGAAGGTTTTTGTGCTTCTCATCCAATTTTGAGTGTGGCTCTTGATAGTGAGAGATAACAACAACCATCATTTTCTTAACTATCTCAACTTTGTAATCATTTTTTTCCTTTTTCTGATTCTTTTTCTTACACTAAAGCATTTAGTTTGTATAGTTCCTCAGTCAAAATTTTTATTCTCTTTTACAGGATATCTCTTTTTTTCTTCAATTGAATAAGAACTGTTATGCTTCTCATCCAGGCCTCTTCGAAATTTGTAAAATAGCAGTTATCATTTTCTTATCTCAATGTTGCAATCATTTTCTGATGTCTATGCTTCTTTTTTATTTCACTAAAACATGTAGTTTCTGCAACTCTGTAATCAATATTTATCTCTTCTTATACATCATATCTCTATCTATTTCATCATCTCCTGTTGAGGGCCATTGGAAACATTGATTCAAACTTAGCATCACATATTTTTATGAAATACATAAGAATGAGAAAAGATTGCAAAAACCAAAAAGAAAATAAACAAAACATATAAATACAATGTCCATTATTATCGAATTTGCATATCAAACTTGAAACAACCATTGTTAGTTATAATAAACTAAAACCAAATTATGTATTCTGTGATTGCATATATGAACATGGGATCCAAAATATATTGTGTGTCAAAAAGAGATGTACTACAATTATGTCAATAACTGAACTGAATATATGAGTAGAAGTCACCGTATAAGTGCTTCTGGATAACAGAAAAGAAGCAAACTACATGCATATATATATATATAATTGGATAAGACAGACTAACTCTACTAATTTATCATTGAAGGGATATGCTGAAATGAAAAGGTTTTGAAATTGCTAATTGAACTTATGCAATTCAACAAATCGAAAAAACAAACATCTAAATTTTGAAATCTAAACCTGAATCTTAACTAAACTGTTGGACACACTAAATAAAATGCATATTCAATATGATAAAAACATCATAACTGTGATTAAATTTTTCATTCAATGAACAGATATGAAATCTAAATTATTAAGGCAACCAGAGCCTGAACAAACCAAAAAAAAAAAAAAAAAAAAAACCAATTCCAATTCCAATTCCAATTCTAATTCCCATTACTAGTGAATTTAAGTGTCTCATGCTATATAAAAAAAATATTATTAGTTCTAAACATCTAAAACCAAAATATGAATTTAAAATATCTGAGTATATGAGATCTAAATTACAGAAAGGGTTTGAAGAATATAGATAAAACCATCACATTCATTACCCATTATAACTTACTTGATATCCATCAACTAATTTCGTCGAATCTAAATGATATTACCTCCATCAACGCCTTTGAGTGATTTATTTTGAGTTGAATGTAAAAACAAGAAATTTGGGTTTTCAAACCCAATATGCAAGGCAACTAATCAGACAGATTAAAATCTCATTTTGGTATGCAAGGCAACTTTAATGTTGCATTTACAATAGATGAAAGGATCATAATGATTTGCTTACCCAAATTTGACGAAAGATTCTTCAAAAAGTTGTGCAGAGTAAATTTTTAGAAAGAATAAAATATAAGCTTTCCTTTAACGGCTGCCTTTGTTTAATTTTTTTTTTTTTTACTTTTATCTTTACACAATCATTTTTTATTCTTACACAAGCATGATTTTAATAATATGTTATTTGTTTTTGTAAATTCTGTATATATTTAATTTTATAAATAATAATATTATGAAAATATTTATACATAGATAGATGAAATAAAATAAGTATAACCCTTCCTCATTAATTTTATAATTTTTATTTAGAATTATTTTTCATGCTACATATTTGTATTAAATTATGATTAACATTATATCCATTATATAAAATATTCTATAATAATAATATTCACAAAAATATTATTATAATCATTTACAAAAAAAATTTATAAGAACGATTTGTAAAATAATGACATTTATTTAAAATTCATATAAAATATTATACATTAAAATAAATAATAATAACGTATAAATTGTTAATACAGTGATACAAATAGTTAAGTCGTTCCTATAGCTCCTAGTGCGATGCGAGTACTAGTACTTGGTCTATTTTGATACCTCATACATTTTGAAGTAATGATAATTAATTTTTATTAATTTGTGGTTACCTTTAGATCATTATGATTTAATATAATATAATTCCCACTTGACTATATAATATAAATTTATAGTCATTATTAGCACTATTAAGATGTCTTAATCTTTAACGTATGATGAGTAGTTTACAAAATTATTATGATTTCCGATTTAGTTAGATTAAAACTCATAAGAGATAAAGAACATATAAGATAAAAATAATAAAAGAGTAAATACTATAGAATTCAAAAGAAAAAGATTGAAAGAGAGTGTCACAAGTTTACGGATTCGTATACTGTAGGTGTAGGGTTATAAGAGTAAAATTCATCATATTCTTACTGCAGCGCGCTACAGTTTTTTTTTTTTTTTGACGTACAACCTTTTTTTTATTTTATAAAAATGCTTTAAAAAAAGACAGTAGACATTATATCAACAGACTATAGATATCAGATCAAGAATTTAAAAGAAATCATACAATATAACTAAAACATACTTAACAAGGGAGATCAAATCATGATTATATAGACATCAGATCACAAAATAGTAGATATCAGATCAGCATACTATATATATCAGATTAAGAATATAAAATAAATCATACAATAGAACTAAAATGTACTTAACAAGGGGGATCAAATCGGCAAATTATATGTTGTACCACTAGGTACATGTACCTAGTAATACATTACCACTCTCATTTATAAGAATGTGAGATACACTCTCTTCTCTTATTTTTCTTCTTCGAAAACCCACTTCCTTCTTTTTCAAAAATCACTTATTCTTCTTCAAAAATCACTTTTTCTTCTTCGTCGTAATCTATTCGAAACCGCATTTAATCAAATTTTTCATCCAAACACAGATTTAATGAAGATCGACGATTGTATTTTCTGACGAACAACACCAAATACAATGGAAAAATCACTTCTTCCTGTTCGAAAATCTCTTCTTTCTCTTCAAAAATCTCTTCTTCATCTTAAAAAGAAACTTATTCTTCTTAAAAAAATCACTACATCATAAAGTATGAACTTTACTTGATGAATTTACGAAACCTTATTTTCGCGATTTGATGTTGGATAATGTATTAATGATGTTATATTCATGTTTTCTTATTCAAATAATGCTCTGTTACTCCGAAATATGATATATAAATATTTTCCGTGAGGTATTGACACTGTCATGTGAAATGAGTTGCTTCTGATTCTTCTCTGCTGCTGGACTTGGTAGAACTCGTTATGGGTTGTAACTAGACGTTGTGAGACATAATGGGATGTTGCTGCTTTGTATTTTGGACATAGCGGGACGTAACAGGACGTTGTGGCTTTGTATTTTTGGACGTTGCGGGACGTTGCGGGACGTATATGGACGTGGTTCTAGTTTTATTGGACGTAGCGAGACGTGGTAGACTATGTTATGTGAAAAATTTAGCTAAAATTCACATGTTTGGATGTATGCGTGGTGTGGTAGTAGCCAGTTGTGATTCTAGCTGCCAAATTTGACAAGAAATTTTTAGAACAACAATTTTACACAAAGTAATTGTACAACAATATCTCCAAGTATTATCTCCAATTTGTGCAAAAAAAAATCAGTTTAAATTCACACGCATGGATATAGACGTTTCTAGACGTGGTACTAGTTGTTTTTGACGTGGTGCTAGTTGTTTTGAGACGTGATGGACTGTCTCTGTGAAAAAAATAGTTGAAATTCACATGCATAGATGTAGACATTTCTGGACATGGTTCTAGTTGTTTTTGACGTGGTTATATTTGTTCTGAGACGTGGTGGACTGTCTTTGTGAAAAAAATCAGTTTCAATTCACACGAATGGATGAAGACGTTGCTGGACGTGGTGCTAGTTGTTTTTGACGTGGTTGTAGTTGTTCTGAGACGTGGTGCTAGTTGTATTTGTGAAAAAAATAGCTTAAATTCACATACGTGGATGTAGACGTTTCTGGGTGCTAGTTGTTTTTGACGTGGTTACAGTTGCTCTGAGACGTGGTGGGCTGTTTTTGTGAAAAGAATCAGTTTAAATTCACACGCATGGATGTAGACGTTTCTTGACGTGGTTCTAGTTGTTTTTGACGTGGTTATATTTTTTCTGAGACGTGGTGAACTGTCTTTGTGAAAAAAATCAGTTTCAATTCACACGAATGGATGAAGAAGTTACTGGACGTGGTGCTAGTTGTTTTGAGACGTGGTGCTAGTTGTCTTTGTGAAAAAAAATAGCTTAAATTCACACACATGGATGTAGACGTTTCTGGACGTGGTGCTAGTTTTTCTAGACGTGGTGGACTATCTTTGTGAAAAAAATCAGTTTAAATTCACACGCATGGATGAAGACATTTCTGGACGTGGTGTAGTTGTTTTTGACGTGGTGCTAGTTGTCTTTGTGAAAAAAATAGTTTAAATTCACATGCATGGATGTAGACGTTTCTGGACGTGGTTCTAGTTGTTTTTGACGTGGTGATAGTTGTTCTGAGACGTGGTGGACTGTCTTTGTGAAAAAAATCAGTTTAAATTCACACGCATGGATGTAGATGTTTTTGGACGTGGTGTAAGTTGTTTTTGACGTGGTTCTAGTTGTTCCGAGACGTTGTAGAAGGTGTTACGTGAAAAATTCAGCTTAAATTCACATGTCTGGATGTAGATTTTTTTGACGTTGTGACAGTTTTTTTTGGATGAACGGAGATGTTGCGGCAGTGTTAGGAGACGTTGTGGACATGCCTGGATGTAGACGTTGCGACAGTTATTTTTTGGACGTTGCGGTAGTTGTTCTGAGACGTTGTTGACTCAGCGAAAACGTTGTGGAGATGCCTGGATGTAGACGTTTCTGGATGTTGTGTTAGTTATTTTAGACATGGTGCTAGTTGTTCTGAGACATGGTGAACTGTCTTTGTGAAAAAAATCAGTTTAAATTCATACGCATGGATGAAGACGTTTTTGGACGTAGTGCTATTTTTTTTACGTGGTGCTATATGTATTTGTGAAAAAATCAGTTTAAATTCACATGCATGGATGTAGACGTTGCGACATTTATTTTTTGGACATTGCGGCAGTTGTTCTGAGACGTTGTTGACTCAGCGAAGACGTTGTTCACTCAGCGAGGAAAAAAAAAGGCGCGCGTGTTGACGAAACTTACTATATTTAGTAAGTGTACAGTTGTCATGCAAAAAATTACTATATATTGTAATAGGTACATGTACCATGGTACATGATATACCTTATGGATTAAATCATGTTTATATAGGCATCAAATCACAAAATAGTAGACATCAGATCAACATACTATAGATATCAGATGAAAAATATAAAAGAAATTATACAATAGAACTAAAACATACTTAATAAGGGGGATCAAATAATGATTATATAGACATCAGATCACAAAATAGTAGACATCGGATCAACAGACTATAGATATCAGATCAAGAATATAAAAGAAATCATACAATAAAACTAAAACATACTTAACAAGGGGGATCAAATCATGATTATATAGACATCAGATCACAAAATAGTAGACATCAAATCATTGAAAAACAGATATCATATCGCAATATATAAAATTAAATAATTATAAATAAATTTAAAATAAATTTAAAATATTTTTTAATCATTTTTTTAAAAAATTAAAAAACGTAGAAAAAAATTACTGAATTATTTAAAAAAAAGGACAGAAAAAAGTTTCAGTGAAAAAGAAAAAAAACCGCCCAAGATATGCCAAGAAAGAGAGAGAAAAAAGAAACTATTGATGCTATGCTACGTACTATGGTGAAGGAAAAAAAAAAAATCTAGGCCGGCAGCAAAGCGCACGAAAAAAAAAACCCTAGCGTATAGTCTATTAATTATATTCCAAAAAACTTACTATTTTTAAAGATAAGAGTAAAATTGCATGTATAAATTACCACAAGGGAACACTTTAAGGAGAAAATAATTTTGTTTTAGTAGAAGTTATAAATAATAAATTATACTTGATATTTATAGTATAACTTACCACAAATAAATTTTTTATGAAATATAACACACAAAAAATATAACACACTTGTATTTTATATTTATGTTTAAATTATATATAATCGTATTAATTATAATATTATACCTAAAAGTATAATCCATGATAAATAATTGAATTACTTTGCTAAAATAAAAAATTAATAAAATATTATATTGGTTCCTGAAAATAGTTATATTTGATTAATGTATAAGTCTTTCATGTTTCGCAATTTACAAATTGGTTATATTTAATAATAAATTTAATAGATAAAAGAGAGATATTTTGTAAGAAAAAAATTATAACAAAAAATAAAAATAATATTGTGTTTTAAAGTATTTATGTAAATAAAGTTAACCGTAGTACAATGGAAATACATCCTCCATAAATAAAAATGATTATAAAATGGAATATTTGAAATAATTAAAAAAAGCTTATTAAAATAGGTTGGAGGGGCTTATTATAAGAAACCTAGGCACTATGTTGAGTATGTGGCTCTGTTCCACTATAATGATGGCACTATGCGAATAGACAAGAAATCAATAATAACTTATATATTTTTCATTTTTGAAGAATAACTAGGAATCTAGGACTATAATATTGAAGATTTATTCTCTGGTTCACTAAAATAAATTAGATTATGAAGATGTTGTTCTTTTGACTTGTTCTGCAAAGTTGCATTTAATCAAATAGCAGAATTTATAGAGCAAATCTTTGTTCCCAGCTTCTTTTATCTATTTGTCTGGCAACAGATATTTTTCTATTGTTTTCTTGAGGTCATTTCGATCTTTCCGTTCTGTCTTTAAAGTTGATGATTCCAAGTTATAATCACATAAAAATGGATACCACTCAAGCATTCTTTTTCATACACTATCGATGTTAAACAATAATTACTAAAAGAAGACAAAGAAAATATTCTGCTGCCTTTATATTCACCACCTTTCCTTGTTTAAAAGGAAGAAAAATATTTGATTGATCCGCTGGGTGAGTCGTGACCATTCGGCATCTTCTTAACGGGGAAATAAAGCGGGTTTTCTTTACTTTTATTCGTTTTTAATTCTTTGTTTCATGCGGGGATGTTGAGCAGTGGGAAGTTTTGGTTTAGTTTTTTTTTTTTTTTTAATACTTTTGGTTGAGTGGTTTATTCTTTTTGGTTTTAACCCTTTTTGATGCTTTTGCAGACGCCAAATGCTGAGTTGAAACTCTTGTTTCTCAAAAATTCATTAATGGCGGAAACCGACCCAGGCTTCTTCTCCCACAAACTCCCTACTTCTGCTCAGGTAGCATTTTCTTCAAGCCCACAAAATTTTTTCGACTTTTTCCTTACTGCTAGTTCACTAGCTTGCAGGGAATCAAGTAAAACATCTGCTATTTGCACCCTTGGACTATATAACTGCCAAAGATTCAGGGTTATATTGGGTGGGTTTAAGTTAATCATAGAAATTCAAATGTTTATACGTTTACAACAGCAAAAACAGAAGATGAAAAACAGAGTCTGCTGCTTCTGCTGTGCTATTGGTCTGTGGCTTGGCTTGGGGTAAAATAAAATGCAAATTTTGATTTTCTTATTCAAGTATTTGATTTTGCCATAACAGGTTTTGGAGGAGATGAAGGATCTTTGGTCAATGGCTTTGCCCATCACAGCAATGAACTGCCTTGTTTACGTCAGAGCTGTGGTCTCAGTCTTGTTTCTTGGTAGGCTTGGTAGCCTGGAGCTAGCCGGAGGGGCGCTCTCAATTGGTTTCACAAACATCACCGGTTATTCTGTTTTGGTGGGTCTTGCTTCCGGTCTGGAACCTGTTTGTAGCCAAGCCTTTGGTTCCAAGAATTGGGATTTACTATCACTCTCTCTCCAACGTATGATCTTTATACTTTTCTTGGCCATCATTCCCATAAGCCTCTTGTGGATTAATCTTGATTCGATTATGCTGTTCTTGGGTCAAGATATTGAAATTACACAAATGGCTGCTACGTACTGCCTTTATTCTCTCCCGGATTTATTAACCAACACCTTATTACAGCCTCTGAGGGTTTATTTAAGGTCTCAGGGAGTGACTAAACCTCAAATGTGGTGTACACTCATAGCTGTGATATTCCATGTCCCATTGAATTATGTGCTTGTTGTGGCTTTGAGGTTGGGGGTCCCAGGAGTTGCAATGGCTTCTGTGCTAACCAACCTCCATATGGTGGTGCTGATGATGGGATATCTATACATGTATGGGAGGTGGGAATGGAAATGGACAGCCGGCATGGGAGGCGGGGTGTGTGGTGGGTTGGGGCCATTGCTGAAATTGGCAGTGCCAAGTTGTGCTGGGATATGTTTAGAATGGTGGTGGTATGAGATTCTGATTGTGCTTTCTGGTTACTTACCTAATCCTAAGCTGGCTGTCGCCGCTACAGGGATTCTTATTCAGACTACTAGCCTCATGTACACTGTTCCTATGGCTTTATCTGGCTGTGTCTCTGCCAGGGTAAGCAATTATCTTTCCATTCTTCATCAGTTACATGTTAAGATGGATTTACCAAATATGTTATCTGATTTTTCCAAATCATTGAAGTATGTTTTGCTTGTCTATTTATCTGTCTGCATTAGTGTTCCTACTGGATTCGTAATTGGTAAAATGTAGGTCAGTCAGTAGTCGCCCCTCAATAGGTCATCAAAGGAGGATCTTCCATCCACCGTATGTAGCGGTGTAAGGACCTTTTTGATTCATGCATAGGCCCAGTTGCTAGTTATGAAGATTTGGATTTCTCTTGGCAACATGATTCATACTTGGTTATCTTGTTTCGACATTATTTTATCATTGAAAAGCGCCGCACTTAATATAACTAGAGGTGTCATTTTGGATTTCATGTAATCTTTACAGGGATTCAGTTTAGATGTCTTATGATGCTAACAGTGGCTTTGTGTAGTCCTTGTTTTGCATTGAATAAAACTTTGCACTTCAATGTCTGCAATTGTTTCTGAAATCCAATATGTTGAAAACGATTGAATGTATTTTTTGTAGGTCACTGTAACCATATGCATTTGGTTTTCTCCAATCATCCATGTTTGACCCCATGAAAACTTGTTGGCCATTTGATAATTTAATTCCAAGTGCTTCCATTACTCGTCTTCAATGAATAGTTTGTCACTTGAAATGGTGTTCAGCAGACATGCAAGCTGATGTTAGAATGTTCCCAGTTGGTGGAATTCGTCATGTGCTTTTAGAAGTTAATATAAACCTTTTAACAATTTTTGGTAAGATCAAGAAACAAACACTTTACCATCAAGGTGAATAATAATTTGTCTGCAAACTGCTTCTCCCTTCCCCAGACTAGGAGGTGTTCATTATCCTTTCTGCCATGCCACCTCTGTTCAAGGATCAAGGTCTTTCGTCCCAAAATGAGAGTCGTTTTTCTAATTCTGGGATGGAGGAAGTAACTAGTTGTTCTGTGAATGATTTGCAGGTTGGGAATGAGCTGGGAGCAGGGAAGCCATACAAAGCAAAGCTAGCTGCAATGGTTGCATTAGGCTGCGCCTTTGTGATTGGATTTGTGAATATCAGTTGGACAGTGATCTTTAAGCAGAGATGGGGTGGCTTATTCACACAAGACAAAGAACTGAAAGCTTTAGTTGCATCAGTTTTACCCATTATCGGCTTGTGCGAGCTTGGCAACTGTCCACAAACCACTGGTTGTGGCATTCTACGGGGTACTGCCAGGCCTGCTGTCGGGGCGCAAATCAACCTCGGCTCCTTTTACTTTGTGGGAACTCCTGTAGCTGTAGGTTTAGCCTTCTGGTTCCATATTGGATTCAGTGGATTATGGTTGGGGCTTTTGTCAGCTCAAGCTGCCTGTGCCATCTCCATTTTGTATGCTGTCGTGGCCTGCACTGACTGGGAAGGCGAGTCCTTAAAAGCCAAGGAATTCAGTAGCTTGGAGATGACAAACAAGCATAATCATAATGTTGATGAAGAGAAAAAAGGGCTTCTAATGCAGGAGAATCGCAACAGAGGAGATGTCCCATAAGGCAAGAGGGAAACAGCACAAGGGATAAAATTTTTGTACCCGTTTTTTTTTTTTTTTTTTTCTTTAAAAAGAAAGTTTACCTCTTTCCCTAGATTTTCTTAGAAAAAAGGATTCTCCTTGCTGCTCTTTTCTTGCCCTTGAAAAACTGGTGGTCGTCACTACTCTCTTACTCTCCTACATTATATCTATTACTATATTTAAAAATAAAGTAATTACATATTAATATAAGATCAATTCAAATTTTAAAAATTTATCAATTGTCATTATTTTATTTTTAAATATAATAATAAGTATATGTATCTAGTCATACATGATATAAAATTACAATTAATCATGGGTTAAAATTTTTGTACAACTTTCCCGACCCGAGCAAAAAGATAAAAGACATAACTAATTACAACTTTTATTGAACACTGCAATTTGAACAAAAGCCAAACCATTAGTGATTGAATATATTTCCTCCAAGTAAAACGCCATTCTCCCTCACCAACTATCCTTCTTTGTCCGCATAAAATATGGGGACTTGCAACTATTTCTGCTGGCAAATTATACTATATGCCTTTTGGATATATACTTACTACTATATTTATAAATAAAGTAACAATTCAATAATTTCTAATTTAAGAAACTACTCTTATACTTGCATTATATACCAAAATTAGATTAAAATTAGAAATTACTGAATTGTCATCATTTTATTTCTAAATATAGTAATATGTATATATCCCTAGGATATATAATATAATTTGCCCTTATATAAGAAGGAACAGATCTAACTTGGGCTAAACCGAAAATCTCACTTTCGTGCTATGCATTTCAGAATTGAAGACTTTCGATTCGGCTCAGACTTAAAATCATTTCCCCTGAAACGACATGTTAAAAATTAAATATTTAATTAAAAGCGCAAGTTCAAAATATTATACATTTTAAGTGTGTCATTCGCAAATAAGAAAACTGGCAAATCCACTAAAGAGTCCCGAGAATAACTCCAAACAATCCCGAATTTGAGTGGGCAAATGTCCATGGGATGGCTAAGGCACAAAACGAAGAAATCCAAAGAAACCCACTTCGGTAAACTCAAACTCCCAAAATCTGAATCAGCCCGGAGGCCTGTGCCTAATCTGAAAACCCACCAAACACTGCCAAATAAAACTTTCTGCCCGTAGATCTTGACTTTGGCAAACCCGAAGGAACAAGCCAAAGGATCAGCGCGACAAAAAATAAAACCACCGCAAGAAGCGGCATCAGATAGCTCAATCGCAGCGGCGAAGCGCGGCGACGGGCGGTGAATCCTGGGCAGTGATCTATTGGTGGTCTTCTAGGCTAGAGAACGGGCTGAGCTCTCGAAAAAGAAGGATTGAAAACCAAATTCGAGAAAGAACCCAACGAAGAAGATGAAATTCTCTCTCTAGGCTTCGCCTTCTCTTTTTAGAGGCAACTTAGCCTACAAGGTTTCTTATGTCTTCTAAATGCCTAACTTAAGCTATTTATAGGAGTTTCAAGGGAGAACTAGTGGGCTTTTGAGTTGGGCCTTAGTGTTTGACTTTCGTTGACCCCTTAGTCTTCCCTAGACTAATCAACTCCAATTGAACCTTTCGAATTCCTTTCTTAACCCACTTTGTTAATTAAATTTAATCGAGCCCTTAGGATTATTTCGTATAACCCACTTAGTCAATTAAATATTAATTAAACCTGTAGAATTAATTAATTCACTTTGTCGATTAGTCAAACACATAATTAGTCGTACCACTAATGGACCAACTATGGAACTACCGCTCAAAAAATGAATTTACTTCATGCCCACTTTATTATTCTTCTTCTATCTCCCCACATCAAAGATCTATTGCTCGTTGATTCATAAATTTACTGACAAATTAATTCATCAACTTCTTAGTATCGAGACTAGTATCACTCGATTTCTTATTATACCGGACATAAAGTCCACTGGCCAGATTTAGTATAATAAACCTTTCGAGCTCATCTCGAGAGCACCATCAACCCGACGAACCGGTACATGGATTCCTTTGACTAGCAACGACACATAAAGAAGCCAAACACCATATACTCAACTTACCGAGATTTAGGCTTCAATTGACCACTCTCTTTGGCAAATCAAAGCATACGATATCTAATTCTCATGCTCGCTCTAATCTAGGGATTAAGAGATTAGAATACTAGGTTGGAATTAACTACGCCGAGCAGTACAAGTTAATTCAATCCCAAACAGGTCATGCTCAATATGCCCGGGCACATCCGTATGATTTAATTAGTCTAGACAAACTAATTTTCAAATCACACGATAGCCTAAACCGATAGTATGTTCAAACTATCTCAGTTACGATCATCTGTTTATATATCATTACTTTAACCAATAATGAGATCTACTGTGATTTTCTACTCCTCGTTATCTAGTTATATGACATAATAGAACAAATTTAATACTGAAACAAAATGATATGTCAACTGAGTATTAGTTTTTGATACAAACAATAGCTTTTCAGTATTCAAAACCAACAATATAGGCATTACACAAGTTCTCTTCCTTTTCTAAAAAGATAATCTCCAATCCTAATGAAAGAGAGATTGAAAAACAAAATCCTATTATGACTCTGAAAGCCTTGTAATTTCGGCTATCAAGAGGCAGTAGTACATGAAAATAATCCTATCTAAAAGGGGAAATACAGTATACCTTATTTAGAATAAAATATATTTCTAAAACCTTCAAGAGTTCTAATGCAGTAAAAGTACAAAAACCTATAGGAAGAGATAGGGGTCTCAAATGGTTTAGAGAGAGCTGTGGGCCTGCACATATTGGCCTTTAACTCTTTAACCTAATTTTAACCTTTGTTCTGAGCTTGGACATTCATTTATGTTAACTCAAGGAGTCTATCTTCTCTCATCCTCGAGATGCTAATGGGCTTGGGCCTCGAGCTTTGTAAATGGGTCTGAGCTTATTGGGTCTCATGTTCGATCAGTAATTTTAAGGCTTATTCAACCTTCTTCATTCTGGATCTTGTCATTAGACCAACGTCTACTAATGTATCTCTCTTGTACATATTAGGATCCAAAGTAGGAGTTTCCATGGGCTCCCATGGGGAATTTTGTAATTAGGCATACCATGTATTTTGGACATGCATATTGATGTTAGATGACACATATTTTAACCCCTTTTGATGCGCTTGACCCATATGTTAGCCCAACTGTCTTTTGACATGATAAAATATTCATTTTGGACTCATTCTGGATCTCAGTGGCGCTTACTAAAGCTGGCATGCGAATTTTCCTCAGATTTCTTAGGGATTGGCGCATGAGTTGTAGGAGAGAGAGAAGTGGCTTTTGCTACTTCTTCCTTAAGTGGATGATGGTCTATCCTGATGTTCTCATCATGTTGGGTGCTTGGTTCTTTTTACCTCTGCACTTTGAAATCTTGCACTTCTTTCTTCTAACTTTGGACTACGCACTCTTTCACCTACAAAAACAACATATACACAATTCCATAACAAATTCAAGTAATCAAAACACAATTTACCGTATATGAATTAATGTGCTTTGGTGAGTATTATTGTTCACTTAAATGGAAGCAAGATAAACAATGCATGGATTGTTATTTTGAATACTGAAAGTTTTGCTTATATGAAAACTATTTTCTCAGTTTACATATCGACTTAAATGTTTCAGTTAATTGTTATTATGTATTATATATGTAGTCCAATTATATCATGTGACTAGACGATGAGGTGTTGGGTGTAGCACAATAGATCTCGTCATTGGTTGAAGTCTTAATATATAAATTAGACTCGTGGCTGAGGCAGTTTATACATGTTGTCGTTATAAGTCATTCTGTGATTCTGAGATTAGTTTGTCTAAACTAATTGAATCATATAGATATGCCCGGGGCATATTGAGCATGACCGTTTAGGATTTAATTAATTTGTACTGTTCGTTAGTAGTTAATTCAAAACTTGTATTCTACCTCTTAATCTCTAGACTTGAACGGGTATGAGGATTAGACACAGTGTACTTTAATCTGCCAATGAGTGGGGTCACATAAGGCCTATATTCTCGGTAGTTTAGGTGCGCGTGTTTGATCGCTTAGTGTGCCGTTGCTTGTCGAAAGGAAACCATGTACCAGTGCGTCCGGGGTGATGGTGCTCCCAAGATGAGTTTGTAATGTTTATTATACTAAACCCGGTCGGTGAACTTATGTCCAGTATAGTAATGAGGTTGAGTGGTACTAATCTCGGATAATAAGAAGTCGATTAATCAATGTATCAGTAAATTAATAAATTGACGAGCACTACGTGGGGAGAATAAAGAATAATCAATTTAGTGGTTACGGAAGCAGTTCTAGTTTGGATGGTAGTGTCATAATTAGTCCGTTAGTGGTACGATTAATTATGTATTGGGTAATTGACAAAGGTAGATTTAATTAATTAAGTAATTAATTAATCCTTATGTCAATTGGTTGTGAATCAGTCTATGAACTGGATTAAAGATAAGTGAATGTGTCAGTTGGATGTGAATCAGTCCAGGAATGGGATTTAAAGTAAAACACAAACCCAATAGGAAGACCAATCTTAATCCACCTTTAGGTCTCTCTTGTAGCTCTATAAATAGACATAGAGGGTCAGCAATACAACACACAAGTCATAAGTTTAAGAACAACAGAAAACTTAGAGAGAGAAAATTCTAAGAGAGAGAGTCAGGCGCATCACCTGATCCCTCCCTCGAAGTCAGAACTTCCTCTCAGGCAGCAGCGATTTTCGGTTCTGGGTGGCGGCCAACAGTGATCAATCACAACGGCAGAGCAGCAGACTTAGGACCACGTGGCGACGACGGTTTCAAGTTTTCCGGTAAGTGTTTTTCGGTTAACTATTCTGGCAACAGTAAGCTTTTGGAAAGCTTGTTTTGTTTTGATTTCGTTTTGATGATCCGTTCATTTGGTAGATAACTGTCCACATAGTTTCCAGACGCGTCTCAGAGTCATACAAGAGAATCACTTAAGGGACACGCTTCAAGAGGTTGATTTCTATATTTTTGCTCTTATTAGTTATCGTAAATTTATATGTGTGATAAATTGAATAAGGTAGAACTAAGATCCAGTGCTCGTGTGGTATTTCAAAAGGGTTTGAATCATATTACACGAGCGTTTGGGTTTGGTTGAGAATCTCTGATTCTGAAATGCATAGCACGAAAGTGATATTTTTTATCGGACTCGGACAGATAATTCCTTCAATTGGTATCAGAACGAGGTTTTTGTTTTGTTTTGTTCAATTTGTTGCATGGTTTTTTATTGCAGGTGGTTTTGTAATCCTGAGTATTATGGTTGTATTTGTATATTTTAATTACAATCCGGGACATGTCCGGGTTGGTTTTTTATGAATGCTTGTAATAGTAAAACCACGTGCTGGAAGCAGTGTAGAATTAGATTAAATCTATAGTAGGATTTGAATCTATGTTAATTGCCATTTTCATTTTCCTAGAAGATTTAGCCTTTTATTTAGAAAAATATGTAATAGTGAAGACGTTATTGTGGGTAACTTGGATTCGTGGGTTTTGGTTTATCATAATTTGGGTGATTCCAAGAATTATGTAGAAAAACCGAGAAGACCCATGCGAATTGCAAGAAGACCAAATAATGAGTGAGAGCGAAGAAGGAGTCAAGAAAATTGGCGGTAGAGGTTCGAGTTGGTGGTGGCTCGTGTGACAACCTACCGTTGGACTCGGCACGCATAACGACGCTCTAGGAAGTCCAGCACGTTAGTTGATGCACCGGTGCAAATCACTGCACCGGTGCAGCAGTTCGACCATGAGCTTGCGGGTCCACAGGGGTGCCTCGCGGTGCTGCTGTGGGGGCTCTTTTTCGTGCAATTTTTTGAAATTTTTTTGGATTGTTCCAAGATCTTCAAGCCAAGACTCTATCCATCAGAGTGACGTGACGGGACACGAGAACAAGGCAGCAGATGGAAGTGATTGAAACTATAATAGTTGGAAATTTTTTTTTATGTATTTATTTCCCGTTTTATCGTTTAAATTCTTAGTTAGATGCTTTAATTTGTGCTTTATTTTTGATGCATGATTGAAGTATGATGGTTTTATATTGCATATAACTTAGAATAGTTAATTACTTGTTAAAACCTGAAAACCCTCGTTTTAAGAATCTAAGTGGGAGCAGGTTGGTTAATATTCCCATGGCCTCCATTATGAACTCATAAGTGACGTGGATAGACTTGCGCGTTGGCATTAGGGCATTCCTCCATATCGGATGAGTCTAATCATAAGATCACTAGGTTGAATTTCTAAGCAGGATGACTGTAGTAAGTTAAATTGGAGAATGCGATACCCTCTCCATCTGAGGAGCACTATTCTAGGTAAGAAACTTAGAAGTCATGTAATGCATACACTTAGTGTACTGTTTGTAGTATTCCACCCAACGAGGTTACGCTGCTTATTTGTACGGCCAAAAATCGCTGACTATTAATTTGATTAATCAATAGATCGTTTGGTTAGATAATGAAATTAATGAACTTGATTATTCTTGAACAAATATGGTATAACGTAAATGTTCACACTAACGTGACTTACGTGAATCCCGGTGAACGAGATGTCAGTGGGTAGATTATATTGTTTTAAGGTATTTTGCAATATTTTTTCAAAATTTTCATATGTTCTGAGACATTTTCTATTTATTTTACAGTTTTCGATATGGCGTTTAATCATTTAGCTATTATATTAAAAGAGAACAAACTAACTGGTAAAAACTACATCGATTGAAAATGCAATTTAGACATTGTCCTAACGGCTGCACAACACAAGTTCGTGCTCACAGAACCGCGCCCAACTGTGCCTAATGACCAGTCTACTAATGAACAAAGAGAATTATATCAGACGTGGAGAAAATCCGATAAGATGGCGTGGTGTTACATTCTGGCTTCTATGTCGAATGTTCTGCAACATCAGCATCAAGCAATGCTCACTGCCTCAGACATGATGATGAATCTCACAGATATGTTCGGACATCGAAATCGGGATGCTAGGAAAGTGGCTATGAGGAAACTCATGGCTACTAAGATAAAAGAAGGCACTCATGTGAGAGATCACGTGCTTGAAATGATTAGTAACATCAATGAAATTGAGGTATTGGGAGGAGAGATTGATCATTAATCTCAAGCTGACATGATCCTCCAGAGGTTGCCACAGAGCTTTGAACCGACTGAATTATAATATGAATCAAAGAGACTACTCTGGCCGAGCTCTTAGCAGCATTGGTGTTGGCTGAAGGTCTTTTTCAAGAGAAAAAACAAGCTTTAGTCACAGTTTAAGCTTTGAGATCTACTTCTAATCCCAAGGCTGGAAATAAGAAGAAGAAAACCAAGAAGACTGCTAGTCATGCGCAGAAACTTGCGCCAAAGCCAGACATCACGAAGAAGAAGAAGCTGAAAGGCATGTGCTTCAAGTGCGGTCAGACGAGACATTAGAAATCAGATTGTCCAAGTTGAAAGGTACAACTATTTCTTCCCTAATTACTGAGACATGTTTAGCGGTGATTCTCACAGATACTTGATGTGTGGATTCAGACACTACTGGCTATGTTTGTAATTCTTTGCAGGGATTCCAAGTAACCCAGAAGCTTAGAGAAAGTGAACTTGAAGTCTACTTAGGGGACACTACGAGAGTGTCAGTCGTTGCAGTGAGAGAAGTCAAGCTAGATTTCGAAAATCACAGTTTAATTTTAGAAAATTGTCTTTATGTTCCTAGTTTTAGAAAGAACCTTGTTTCAGTTTCTAAACTTTTAAAAATTGGTTTTGAGTTTTTTTTTTTCTGACGAGTCTTTGTTTGTTAGAAGAAATAAGAAACTCATTTGTTCTAGTTCAATGGTAGATAATTTGTTTATTCTAAAACCAACTTCTCCTACTAGACACACAACTGCAATTCAAACATCATTAAACTATAATAAGAGGAAAGAACCTTCTGAAATGAACCAAACTTATCTTTGACACCTGAGACTAGATCATATAAATCTTAGTAGGATTCAGAGGTTAGTCAATGATGGACTTTTAGGATTATTAGAGATTGACGACTATTCAACCTGCAAATCTTGCTTGGAAGGTAAGATAACCAAGGGGTCTTTTAAGGCGAAGGGGCATCGGGCCAAAGAAGTATTAGAGCTGGTTCATTCTGACTTGTATGGACCAATGTCTATTCGAGCCTGGGGAGGTTTTGAGTATTTTGTGACATTCACAGATGATTACTCGAGGTACGGATACATTTATTTGATGCGCGACAAGTCTGAGTGCTTTGACAAGTTCAAAGAGTATTGGGCAGATGAAACATCATGGTAAAATTATCAAGACATTATGGTCAGATCGTGATTGTGACTACCTGTCTTCTGAATTTCGAAACTACATGGTAGAGGTAGAAATTCAATTTCAATTATCTGTACCTAGCACACCTCAGCAGAATGGTGTAGCAGAACGGAGAAATATAACTCTCTTTTTGAAATGGTAAGATCTATGATGAGTAATAGTGAATTTCCAAATTCGTTTTGGGATATGCCTTAAAAACAGCTGCATGTATTCTAAATCTTGTACCATCTAAATCCGTGCCTGCAACCCATGTGGAGTTGTGGTTTGGGCGAAAACTATGTCAGACACCTCAGAATTTGGGGTTGTTCAACATATGTACTTAAAGCAGATGCGGGTAAGTTAGATGCAAGAACAGAATTAATATTATTTGTAGGATACCCCAGAGGAATGAAGTGTGGTTTATTCTATAATCCTAAATATCAGAAGGTGGTAGTTAGCACTAACACTAGATTTTCAGAAAAGGACTATATTTTTGATAACAAGCCCAATAGTAAAATCGTACTAGAAGAACTTAGAGGACAATCCACTACTCCTGTTGCACCAGTACAAGTAGATATACCTAGAATACTACACAAGATGTCATAGATAATGCGCCTATACAGGTGGTGCCTCGTCATAGTGGGAGGGTTGTGAGATAACCCGAGAGGTATGTGGGCTTAGGAGAATCCTCTAATTTCATCCCAGGTGCACACGAACCAGACCCAGTGAACTACAATGAGGCTCTCCGAGATAAAGATGCAGAATCTTGGCAAAAGACAATGAAATCTGAGATGGGGTCAATAGACTTTAATCAATTTTGGGAGCTTGTGGACCTGCCTGATGGTTTTAAACCCATTGGATACAAGTTGGTCTACAAAAAAAGAGAAAATCTGAAGGGAAGGTTAAAAACTTTAAAGTTAGGCTTGTGGCAAAGGGGTATACTCAAAAAGAGGGAATCGATTATGAGAAAACCTTATCCCCACTAGCTATGCTTAATTCGATCCGAATACTTTTGGCCATAGTTGCTCATTTAGATTATGAGATTTGGCAAATAGATGTCAAGATAGTTTTCCTTAACGGAAGTCTTGAGGAAACTCTTCATGCAGCAACCAGAGGGATTTATTGCAAAAGGCCAAGAGCATAAGGTTTGCAAGCTTAAGAGATCCATTTACGGACTTAAGAAAGCATCTAGATCTTAGAATATCTGGTTTGATAAAGTAATCCAGTCTAACGGATTTACTCAGTGTCTGGATAAGCAGTGTGTGTACCGCAGACGTGACGAAAATGCAGTGGTGTTTCTTGTACTTTACGTAGATGATATTCTTTTTATTGGAAACAGTAAGAAAATATTATCTGACGTAAAGGCATGGTTATCTAAGTAGTTTGATATGAAGAACTTGAGAGAAGATGGACATATCCTTTCAGGATCAAGATTATTCGAGATCGTAGGAAACGTTCACTGAAACTTTTCTAGGCTTCGTACATAGATACGGTTCTGGCTCGTTTTAACATGCAGAACTCCAAGAAAGGTTTTTTACCTTTCAGACATGGAGTGCATCTATATAAAGAGCAGTCTCCAAAGATTGTTGAGGAGATAGAAGTCATGAAGACAGTTCTTTATGCATACGTAGTAGAAAGAGTCATATATGCAATGTTGTGTACGAGACTTGATATTTTGCAATGCTATTGGCATGGTTAGCAGATATCAGAGTAACCCCAGAAAGGCTCATTGGGAGGCTGTAAAGTGCATTCTCAAGTATTTGCATAGAACGAGGGACCAACTCTTGGTCTATCAGGTGCAAGAGCTTATTCCCTGTGGTTACACAGATTTGGATTTCTAAGGCGATAAAGATAAGAGTAAGTCTACCTCCGGGTTTGTGTTTACTTTGGGAGGTTGAGCTGTAGTTTCGAGAAGTGTCAAGCAGAAATGCGTGATGGACTCAACCATGGAAGCTGAATACATTGCAGCATCAGAGGCAACGAAAGAAGTAGTGTGGCTAAAAAACTTTCTAGTGGACTTGGATGTGATTCCTGAGTTACCGAGATCAATCACAGTATATTGTGATAATAATGGTGCAGTAGCCAACTCAAGAGAACCACAAGCTCACAAGATAAGTAAACACATTGAATGCAAGTACGCCTGATACGAATGATCATTAAAAGAGAAGGCGTAGTCGTGGCAAAGATAGCATTAGCAGAGAACCTTGCAGATCCATTCACGAAGACATTGACTGTAAAAGTCTTCGAGGCTCACGTGGAGACCATATGAGTTAAATACTTAGCTGAGCCTTGATAGTTCTCTAGACTTTAATATAGCAATAGATTAATGTAATTAAATAGTTTTATACTTAGAAGCATAGTTTAAGTATTAGTGGGAGATTATTAGTTTGAATACTGAAAGCTTTGCTTGTATGAAAACTATTTTCTCATTTTATATATCGAGTTAAATGTTTGTGTTAATTATTATGTATTAATATGTAGTCCAATTATATCATGTGACTAGATGATGAAGTGACGGGTGTAGCACAGTAGATCTCATCATTGGTTGAAGTCTTGATGTATAAATTAGGCTCATGGTTGAGATAGTTTGGACATGCTGTTGTTATAAGTCATTATGTGATTCAACATAATGACTTATAACGAAAGCATGTTTAATTGACTTATAACCAATGATGAGATTTACTGTGCTACACCGACATGAAGGAAAACTGAACAAGCCCGGGCTAAATCGAAAACCTTACTTTCGTGCAATGCATTCCAGAATCGGAAGCTTTCGACCAAGCTCAGGCTCAAATTAGTTTACCCATGAACGGATCTTAGCTTATACTTATTTAATTTATTAATCGGGACACAAAAAATTAAATCTTTAATTAAAGCGGAATATTAAAGATTTTACCTTTTGTAGCGAAGTCCCTTGCCTAAAGAAAAAATCCAATCTTTACGCGAATTCCACAAGAAATCCGAAGAATGACTCCAATACGAACTCCGAGATAGTGTGGGCTATCGTCTACGGAGTTACCCACGGCAATACGAAGAATCCCAAGGAAACCCACTTTGGAAAAATCAAATCTGCCCAATAATTAGAGCTGCCCAAAAACTTCCTGCACAAGAATCCGCCGATCTTGATCACCGGACTTCTGAGCAGACAGCACAATAGCCGGCCGTCCAGTCGCGATCTGGACAGTACCACCGACGGATCACCAACCTAAAGTGGAAGAGATCAACGCTGATAGCCTGGATCAGCGCACCGAACTGCTGACCAGCCGCTGCGCGAAAAACCGCCGCCCAGAAAACTGCGCAGAAAATTCTGCTGCACGGACGAATTGCAAACAGCCCGGCGATCACAGCAGTTTTCCGATAGGAATCCGAAGGGTCAATAAACTGGAACCGACCGGCAGCAGAATATTCACGGCAGTAGCAACGGCCTGAAGAAGACGAACAGTCGGCCACTGGGTTTTTTGGAAGATGAACTGTCGCACTTTTGGGCTGAAGAAAACCGAACTGTCAACAATCAAAATTGATTGGCTGCTCCAAAAAATCCATGGGCTGCTCAAAAACCGGGCAATCAATAATATAATCAATGGGCTGCTCTAATTAATCTATGGGCTTGAGTTTCCCGAAGAAGATAAAGCCATCTTAGTCGACTTCGAGAGAAAACTTCATGAGGAAGACAACGTTCTCTCTCTAGACTAAACTTTCTCTCACTAGGCAATTCTTGGCCTTCAAGTTTCTTTAATCTTTGTCTTGCCCAATAAGTTGTATTTATAGGGAGCTTCTAAGGAGACCTAATGGGCTCTCGAGTTAGGCCTTAAAATTTGACTTTCGTTGACCGCTAAGTCTTCCCGACTAATCAACTCCAATCGACCCATTTAAATTAATTTATTTAATCCACTTTGTTAATTTAATTTAATCGAACCCTTAGAATTAATTAATTCAAAATAGAATTAATTTCTAAATTCACTTTGTCGATTAAATATTAATTAAACCATTTGGATTAATTAATTTACCTTGTCGATTAGTCAAATGCATAATCGGTCGTACCACTAACGGACCAATTATGGAACTACCGCTCGAAAATGACTTTACATCGCGCCATTATATTTTATTCTATCTCCCCACATTAAAGATCTAGTGCTCGTCGATTTATAAATTTACTGACAAATTAATTCACTGACTTCTTGGTATCCGAGATTAGTACCACTTAACCTTTTATTGTACCGAACATAAAGTTCACCGGCCGGGTTTAGTATAATAACCTTACGAGCTCATCTCGGGAGCACCATCAACCCGGCGAATCGGTACGTGGATTCCTCCGACTAGCAATGGCACGTAAGAAGCTAAACACCACATACCCAACCTACCGAGGTATAGGCCTCAATTGACCGCACTCTTTGGCAAATCAAAGCATACGATATCCAACCTTCACGCCCGTCCCAATCTCGGGATTGAGAGACGGAATACTAGGACCGAATTGACTACGCCGATCAGTGTAAGTCAATTCTATCCAAACTGGTCGTGCTCAATATGCCTCGGGCATATCTGTGTGATTTAAACTAGTCTAGATAAACTAATTTCCAAACCACACGATAACCTATACCGATAGTATGTTCAGAATATCTCGGTTACGAGCATACTTTTTATATATCAATACTTTAACCAATAACGGTATCTACTGTGTCTGTCCACACCCCGTTATCTAGTTCTATGATATAAATGAACAAATTTATACTGAAACAAAATGATATGTCAACTGTGAATATTAGTTTTTAATACAAGCCATAGCTTTTCATTATTCAAAACTAACAATCTCCCACTAATACTCAAAGCTATGCTAAGAAGTACAAAAAACTGTCCAACCCGCTATTACACTACTGTCATAATGAAATCTCCAGAACACCTTTAAGCTCACTCACATGGCTCTCTCAAGAATCTGACTCCCATGCCCTCCACATGCCTCTCAAAGACCTTTGGGGTCAATGGCTTGGTGAAAGGATCTGCAAGGTTGTCCTCTGAAGCTATCTTGGCCACGATCATATCTCCCCTCTTTACGATCTCTCGTATCAGGCGGTACTTGCGCTCTATGTGTTTACTCTCCTTATGGGCTCGTGGTTCCCTCGAGTTAGCAACTGCACTATTGTTATCACAATAAACTGTGATAGACCTAGGCAACTCAGGAACCACATCTAAGTCCATCAGGAAGCTCCTAAGCCACACAGCCTCTTTCGCTGCCTCTAAAGGGGCAACGTGCTCGGCCTCCATGGTAGAGTCCGCCATGCATTTCTGCTTGACACTCTTCCATACTATGGCTCCACCTCCTAGAGTAAACACAAACCCAGAGGTAGACTTACTCTTGTCCAAATTACCTTGAAAGTCCGAATCTGTGTAACCCAATGGTACAAGCTCCTGCGCTCTATAAACTAGGACATAATCTCTCATCCTGCGCAAGTACTTGAGAATGCATTTTACTGCCTCCCAGTGAGCCTTCCCAGGGTTACTATGATATCTGCTAACCATGCCAACGGCAAAGTAAATATCAGGCCTCGTGCACAACATAGCATACATGAGGCTACCCACTGCAGAAGCATAGGGTACCGCCTTCATGGCATCTATCTCCTCAGCAGTCTTGGGATACTGCCCCTTAGACAATGCACTCCATGCCTGAAGGGTAGTGAACCCTTCTTGGAGTTCTGCATGTTAAAACGGACCAGAATCGTATCTATGTAGGATGCCTGAGAGAGAGTCAGAGAATGTCTCCTACGATCTCGAATAATCTTGTTCCCAAGGATATGTCCGGCCTCTCCCAAAACCTTCATATCGAATTGCCTGGACAGCTATGCCTTTACGTCTGACAACACCTTCATACTGTTGCCAATAAGAAGAATGTCATCTACGTAAAGTACTAGGAACACCACCATATCACCATCACGCCTGCGATAAACATACTGCTCATCCGGACACTGAGTGAATCCATAGGACTCGATAACCTCGTCAAAATGGATGTTCCAAGATCTAAATGCTTGCATCTTTATCCTGGAGAGCCTCATTGTAGTTAACTGGGTCTGGTTCATGAGCACCAGGGATAAAGTCCGAAGACTCACCCAAACCCATATACCTCTCGGGCTGTCTCACAACCCTCCCACTACGACGAGGAGCAGCCTGTGCAAGAGCATCATCTGTGATAGTATGTGCAGTATCTTGTGGTGTGTCTTCCTGTACGTGTGCATCTGGAATAGTGGACTGACTTCTAAGCTCTTCCAATACTACCTTGCTGCTCGACTTGTGATCTAAAACATAGTCCTCCTCAAGAAATCTGGCATTGGTGCTGATCACCACCTTCTGATCCTGAGGACTATAAAATAAACCACCTCTCGTTCCTTTGGGGTAGCCTATAAACATCATAGCCTTGGATCTCGCCTCTAACTTGCCTGCATCTGCCTCGAGCACATGTGCTGGACAACCCCAAATCCTGAGATGTCTCAGACTAGGCTTCCGCCCATTCCACAACTCTACTGGGGTCGTAGGCACAGACTTAGATGGCACAAGGTTGAGGATAAAACATGTTGTCTCCAAGGCGTAACCCCAAAACGAGATAGGCAACTCACTGTAACTCATCATCGATCTAATCATCTCCATAAGAGTCCTGTTCCTCCTCTCTGCTACACCATTCTGCTGGGGTGTGCCAGGTGCAGACAACTGGGTCTGAATACCCTCCTCTGACAAATAGGTCCTAAATTCACTAGAGAGGTATTCACCACCTCTAGCCTGAACTGACATAGGCCCACACACGTCAGAATGAATCAACTCTAAAACCTCCTTGGCCCTATACCCCTTTGCCTTGAAAGGCCTCTTGGTCATTTTACCCTCCAAACAAGACTCACAGGTTGAATAGCTGTCAATATCTAGTAAGTCCAAAGACCCACTCTTGACCAACCTTTGAATCCTACTAAGGTTGATATGACCTAGTCTAAGGTGCCAAAGATAAGTCTGATTCAAAAGGGAAGATTCCTTTCTCTTATTATGATTCGGTGATGAGTTACTAGTTTCTGTGTTTTGCATTACTGGGGAGTATGTCTTAATTAAAAACAAATTGTCAACCAATGTACCGGAACATATAAGTTTCTGGCCTTTTCTAATAAAAACTGAACCATCAGAGAATGCACACTTATAACCATCCAAAACAAGTCTCGAAACCGAAAGCAAGTTCTTTCGAAAACTAGGTACATAAAGACAATCCTTTAAATGTAAAATAGAGTCTGAAAAATAAAGACAAATAACTCCCACTGCAGCCACAGAAACTCTGGTAGTATCCCTAAGGTAGACCTGCAATTCTCCCTCTCTAAGCAGCCGGGTCACTTGGAACCCTTGCAAAGAATTACAAACGTGATCAGTGGCTCCTGAATCCACACACCAAGTATCCGTGGGAATCGCCGCCAAACACGTCTCAGTGACTAGGGAAAATTTACACATACCTCGAGGCTTTGGACAGTCCTTCTTCCAATGTCCTGCTTTGCCACACTTAAAACATTTGCCTTTCGGCTTTTGCTTGGCAATGCCTGCCTTAGGTCTATGATCAGCTCATGCCTTCTGGCCTCTCTTCCTTTTCTGCTTCCTGACTTTGGGCCCAGCAGAGGAACCTGAGGGACCAACAGTAGCAAAGGCTTGCTTATTCTCAGCGAATAGGCCCTCGGCTGACACCAATGTAGTCATGAGCTCGGGGAGTGAATATGAGAGCTTGCCCATATGATAGTTCAACCGAAATTGCTCAAAACTTGGAGGCAAGCTCTGGAGAATGATATTGACCTGGGTCTCCCCATCAATATCTTCTCCCAGTACCTCGATCCCATTGATGCAACTGATCATGTCCAGCACGTGATCCCTCACTGAAGTGCCCTCAGCCATTCTAGCATTCATGAGTTTCCTCATAGCTGACTGCTTGGCTGCCCTGCTTAGGGGGACACTCCTCAGTAAGCACGTACTTGTAACCCTCAGCGGTAAGGACAATGTCCAGGTTACGTTTCCAGTCAATATAGTTTGGACTCGTGAGTTTGTTTTGGTTCAAAATGACAGCTAGCGGGTTGAACGACATATCAACTACAACTGAAAAATAACAGTCAAGTTCCAGTATACTTTTTCGAAAATATTGAAAAATCCTCAAAGAACAAATATAATCTTCTACCGACATCTCTCACACCGGGATTAACGCAGGTCACGATGGGTGAACGTCTACGCCAACCCACATTCGTTCGAGAAGAACCGAAGTTCATTAATTTCATTATCTGACCAACGATCTTATGATCAATGAAATTAATAGTCGATAATTTTAGCCGTACACGTAGATAGCATAACCTCGATGGGAGGGATACTATAAACAGTAAACTAAGTGTATGCCATTACGTGACTTCTAAGTTTGTTACTGAGGATACTAATGCGCCTCGGATGGCGAGGGTGTCGCAACTTTCTCCAATTAAACTCACTATAGTTATCCCTTTAGAAATTCATTCCGGTGATATCTGTGATTGAAAACTCATCCGATGGGGAGGAAGGTCTAAGCCAGCACGCAAGTTTAACCACATCACCAATGAACCCGTAATGGAGGCTATGGGGCTATTAACCAACCCGCTCCCACTTAGATTTTTAATTTCGATTCATCCGGGTTTTCTTGATTTTCTACGTAATTAGGAATCACCCAAAATTACGATTAAACCAAGAACCTACGTAATTAGGAATCACCCAAAATTACGATTAAACCAAAACCCGCGAATGTAATTAGGTTTGAGGATTTTTACGTTTTAACATGCAATATCTTAACTATGGATATTCGCACACATAAAACCGTTGGAGTTTTAATATGCGAATAATCTACCTTAGTTAATCGCACATTACCTTTAACATGCAATATCTTAACTATGGATATTCACACCCATAAAACCGTTGGAGTTTTAATATGTGAATAATCTACCTTAGTTAATTGCACATTACCCTTTTAAAAACATTTTAGTTTGGTTTTCGTTCATGCAAAGAAAAACGAAAAACACACAATCAACGAAAAGACATAAATACGGGAAATTAAAAGAAATAAAATTTCCCGACTATTATGGCCTTCTCTATCGTTGATTCCTTGACGCCTCGGTGACACTTCCCGTCATGTCGCTCCCACTCGTTATTTGGATTCCTCTCGATTGGCCCTGGTTTTCTCGATTTTCTACGTAATTAGGAATCACCCAAAATTACGATAAACCAAAACCCGCGAATATAAGTTATCCAAAATAACGTCTTCGTCAAAATATATAAATTCCTATATACAAGGCGTTTTTCTAGGAATTTAAAGACGACATGATTAGATCAAATCCTACTACAAGATTTTTCTAATCCTACACGGCTTCCAGCTCGTAGTTATTACTATTACAGAAATTTCCATTCAAAAATAAAACAAGCCCGGACATGTCCCGGGGTTTATGAATGAAAATTAAATTTCTACCATAATAGCCGAGAAACCAATAACCACCTGTTTATACATTTCGACAAAAATAATAATGCCAAAATAAAGCCGTGTAATAAATCAAACAAGTATAAGACCGAAACCAAAGCTCTGATACCAATTTGAAGGAAAACTGAACAAGCCCGGGCTAAATCAAAAACCTCACTTTCGTGCAATGCATTCCAGAATCGGAAGCTTTCGACCAAGCTTAGGCTCAAATTAGTTTACCCATGAACAGATCTTAGCTTATACTTATTTAATTTATTAATCGGGACACAAAAAATTAAATCTTTAATTAAAGCGGAATATTAAAGATTTTACCTTTTGTAGCGAAGTCCCTTGCCTAAAGAAAAAAATCCAATCTTTACGCGAATTCCACAAGAAATCTGAAGAATGACTCCAATACGAACTCCGAGATAGCGTGGGCTATCGTCTACGGAGTTACCCACGGCAATACGAAGAATCCCAAGGAAACCCACTTCGGAAAAATCAAATCTGCCCAATAATTAGAGCTGCCCAAAATCTTCCTGCACAAGAATCTGCCGATCTTGATCACCGGACTTCTGAGCGGACAGCACAACAACCGGCCATCCAGTCGCGATCTGGACAGTACCACCGACGGATCACCAACCTAAAGTGGAAGAGATCAACGCCGATAGCCTGGATCAGCGCACCGAACTGCTGACCAGCCGCTGCGTGAAAAACCGCATTCCAGAAAACTGCGCAGAAAATTCTGCTGCACGGACGAATTGCAAACAGCACGGCGATCACGGCAGTTTTCCGATGGGAATCCGAAGGGTCAATAAACTGGAACCGGCCGGCAGCAGAATATTCACGGCAGCAGCAGCGGCCTGAAGAAGACGAACAGTCGGCCACTGGGTTTTTTGGAAGATGAACAGTTGCACTTTTGGGCTGAAGAAAACCAAACTGTCAACAATAAAAATTGATGGGCTGCTACAAAAAATCCATGGGCTGCTCAAAAACCGGGCAATCAATAATATAATCAATGGGTTGCTCTAATTAATCTATGGGCTTGAGTTTCCCGAAGAAGAGAAAGTCATCTTAGTCGACTTCAAGAGAAAACTTCACGAGGAAGACGACGTTATCTCTCTAGACTAAACTTTCTCTCACTAGTCAATTCTTGGCCTTCAAGTTTCCTTAATCTTTGTCTTGCCCAATAAGTTGTATTTATAGGGAGCTTCTAAGGAGACCTAATGGGCTCTCGAGTTAGGCCTTAAAATTTGACTTTCGTTGACCACTAAGTCTTCCCGACTAATCAACTCCAATCGACCCATTTAAATTAATTTATTTAATCCACTTTGTTAATTTAATTTAATCGAACCCTTAGAATTAATTAATTCAAAATATAATTAATTTCTAAATTCACTTTGTCGATTAAATATTAATTAAACCCTTTGGATTAATTAATTTACCTTGTCGATTAGTCAAATGCATAATCGGTCGTACCACTAACGGACCATTATGGAACTACCGCTCGAAAATGACTTTACATCGCGCCATTATATTTTATTCTATCTCCCCACATTAAAGATCTAGTGCTCGTCGATTTATCAATTTACTGACAAATTAATTCTTCGACTTCTTGGTATCCGAGATTAGTACCACTCGACCTTTTATTATACCGAACATAAAGTTCACCGGCCGGGTTTAGTATAATAACCTTACGAGCTCATCTCGGGAGCACCATCAACCCGGCGAATCGGTACGTGGATTCCTCCGACTAGCAACGGCACGTAAGAAGCTAAACACCGCATACCCAACCTACCGAGGTATAGGCCTCAATTGACCGCACTCTTTGGCAAATCAAAGCATACGATATCCAACCTTCACGCCCGTCCCAATCTCGGGATTGAGAGACGGAATACTAGGACCGAATTGACTACGCCGATCAGTATAAGTCAATTCTATCCAAACTGGTCGTGCTCAATATGCCCCGGGCATATCCGTGTGATTTAAACTAGTCAAGATAAACTAATTTCCAAACCACACGATAACCTATACCGATAGTATGTTCAGACTATCTCGGTTACGAGCATACTTTTTATATATCAATACTTTAACCAATAACGGTATCTACTGTGTCTGTCCACACCCCGTTATCTAGTTCTATGATATAAAGGAACAAATTTATACTGAAACAAAATGATATGTCAACTGTGGATATTAGTTTTTGATACAAGCCATAGCTTTTCAGTATTCAAAACTAACACGACACCCATCATCTAGTCATTTGATATAATTGGACTACATGTGTAATACATAATAACAATTAACTGAAACATTTAACTCGATATATAAATTGAGAAAATAGTTTTCATACAAGCATAGCTGTCAGTATTCAAACTAATATGGATAAAAGTTACAAGCATCATCATATTACCTAGAAATACATCTTAGAAGTCTCAAACCAAACATACCTAACTCATCTCAACCAAGTGGTTCAACCTTTAGAAAACAACTCATATCAAGCACATATTTATCAAGAGAGAATAGAACAAATGAATTAAAGGAATGTACACATATATCCACATTTTTTTAGACTTTTCGAATTTTTCAGTTTTTTATTAATTTTTCAAATTTTTAATGTTTTTGGAATTTCCAAATTTTTTATGTTTTTGTATTTTCAATTTTTCTATATAAAGAAAGCAAGAAAAGTGAAAACATATAATGAAAACAAGTACAATCAACCAATTTGTAGAAATGGTCGGATGGTGGTTAAAAGAAACAAGGAATGGGAGGGAATTTTAATTTCTTGGTTGTATTTTTCATTCACTCTATGAGCTTACCTAATTGAATTGGATCACCCTAATGGTTCAAAGGAAGATTTAGCATTCCCGAAGCACATATAACACATGAGAACAGTAGAAGCATCATAGGGTTGAGTTTACATTAACAACACTCAAAGATCAAGCATAAACCACATAGCTTGCTAACATAATCCCAACTTTTCATGGTAAGTTCCTATGCAACTAACACACAACACATGTGATATGTACTTTAAAATCCTCTAAACGAACCCAAAGGTGTCCACTCTCAAAAAGGGGAAATAATGTGCACCAAGAACAATACACAAGAATGCTAAGAGTTCATCACACACCTAACATGCATCAATTTAAAACACAAACTTCCAACAAATCTAAGTTACCTTAACCCTACAACTCTCTCATTGGAGTCAAACCATCCCAAAAGTGAAAATAGAAAACAAGAAAAAAAAAAAGAAATTCTTAAATCAACAAAATAAAAGAAAAATGCACCAATAAGCAAAAACATAAACATAAACACACGGAATTCCTCGACAACAGCGCCAAATTGATAAACGGTTGTCACTGGCTGCTCAATTAATATTTATTAGGGGTGTCAGAAGCGGGTACCTGCGCCTGAATTGAACCGAGCCGAACCGCGAGGTTTGGTTCGGTTCGATTCGCCCGCCCCATGGGTCGGGACGGGTTCGGTTCAATCGTGGGTACCCGCAGGTACCCGTGACAAGAGGCCAGTTCAAGCACGGGTTGGCAGGTCGACAGGTTGACAGTTTGGCCTAGTGATCAGGCAGGTTGGGGCGGGTTTGAACCCGGTTTAATCTGTGTTTAACCCAGTTAAACCGGGTCGACCCTTTTTTTTTTTTGGGATGAAATGTAAAACTAATATTATTTATACTATTTTAACCTAAAATGAATCATTTTAATTCAAAGATATTTGAATCGACCTAGTTTAAACTAGTTTAACCCAGATCGGTCTTTTTTTGAATTTGAATTTAACATTTTCATTCATTTTTATGTAAAACTATTATTATTTTCACATTTATAATATTTTAATTTAAATTGATTCATTTCAACCAGTATTTTCAGATTTGGATCAAATTGGTTGATCGAACCGGTTTAATCGATAATCAAACCGGTAACCAACCAAAAAACAATTAAAATCACTACATCATAAATATCGAATACAACTCTAAAAAAATTTCAAATACTCCAATTTTGATAAAAATATGTTGGCCCATGTGAAAATATATCTGGGTCGACGCATTTTGACTTGGGTCGACCCAGTTTGACCTTTTTTACAATTATTTTGTTGGTTTTGTTTTTTAGATCTAAAATTATTATTTTTTACATTAATATACTATTTTAATCTAAATCAATTAATTTTAACCAGCGTTATCAAATTTGAATTGAATTGATTGATCGAATCGGTTTAACCATTAATCGAACTGGTAACCAATTGAAATACGAATATTTTCACTACATTATAAATATCGAACATAACTCTAAAAAAAATCAAAGAAGTCAATTTAGTTAAAAATAGATTAGGTCATGTTAAAATATATTTGGGGTGACCCATTTTGACTTGGATCGACCCAATATGACTTGAAAATATATAAGATAAGTGTTTCAATAAAATCAATAATACTCATGAGATTAAATTGATATAAAAATGACTAAGGAAGTTAGTACATTAATCAAAAATACCCAAAGTACATTAATCTGAATAATTTCTACAGAATATTTTCCAAAGATACAGTGCCTGACCAAATACAAGTTCTATCATATTCATTTCCAAAAATAGAACTTCAAATAATTCATCCAACTAAACAAACAAAGGCAGAACAAACTATTAATCTTCAACCACTAAAGTATCTTCAGCCGCAATGACATGGATAGGATGTTCATCATTTGCCTCCAATGTCTCTGATGTTGGAATAGAATACATAAGCTATGCTTGTATTGTACAGTTTCCCAGTTTAATATATCGATTTGTGTTTCAGTCATATTTTGTTGTGCATGTTTATGTCCATTTATATTATGTAAGTAGATGATGAGGTGTCTGGTGCGACACAGTAGATCTCATCATTGGTTGAAAGACATAATATATAAATGAGGTTCGTAACCAAGACAGCTTTGGACGAACTGTCGGTTTAGGTTACTATGTGATTCGGATAATTAGTTTGTCTAAACTAATTGAATCATATAGATATGCCCGGGGCATATTGAACTTGACTCTTAGGAATGATTTGTCTTGTACTGATTTAATAGACAAATCAATCATTGCATTCTATCTCTAAATCCCTAGACTCGAGCGGGCATGAGGATTAGACATAGTGTATTTTGATCTGCCAAAGGGTGAGGTCATTTGTGGCCAATAATCTCGGTAGGTTGGGTGCGCGTGTTTAGTTACTTGGTGTGCTACTGCTTGTCGAAAGGAAACCATGTACCGGTGCGTCCGGGGTGATGGTGCTCCCGAGATGAGCTCGAAATGTTTATTATACTAAACCCGGCCGGTGGACTTATGTCCGGTATAGTAAAAAGGTCGAGTGGTACTAGTCTTGGAATTAAAGAAGTTGATGAATTAATTTATCAGTAAATTAATGAATTAACGAGCACTATATCTTTGATGTGGGGAGATTATGAATATAATTTAATTAAGTTGTTCCGGAAGCAATTCTGGTGTAGGTTGGTAGTGCCATAATTAATCCGTTAGTGGTACGATCAATTATGTACTGGGTTGTTGACAAAGGTAGATTTAATTAATTTAGAAATTAATTAATCCTTATGTCAGTTGGTTGTGAATCATCTTAGGAACTGGTTTGGGATAAATGAATCCCTATGTCAGTTGGGAGTGATTCATCCCAGGAACTGGATTGGGATAAGTGAATCCCTGTGACAGTTGGGAGTGTATCAGTCCAGGAACAGGATTGAAGGAAACAGAATCTGTATCAGTCCAGAAACAGGATTGAAGGAAAACAGAAACCCAGTAGGAAGACCAATCCTAAACCAACTTGGAGTCTCTCTTGTAACTCTATAAATAGACAAGGGATCAGTCATTCAGAATACAACAATAACACAATTAATCCACAGGATTTCTAGAGAGAAAAAACGTTTCTCTCTCCAAGTCGAATTTTCAAGAAAGTGTGCAGCTGGTTTTTGGGTTTCTAGTGGCTAAAATTTTGGCCTTGGTCTATACCAGCTGCGCGTAGCTTTCTCTCTCTACGGGCGGTGCGTTTATAGTACGTGCCAGGTGCTGCGGGGCTAGAGTTTTCTAGCAGGTGGATTGTGGTGAGTAGCTGATCAATTGACTTCTAGTTCGTTGCCCACACAACGTGAAGTCATAGTCTTGAGGCATACAAGAGAATCACCAAGTGCACGCTTCAAAGGTACTTTTTTAAGATTCCGCTTTAATAGAAATTTTTGTTGCGCGGTAAATCGAGCAAGTGCAAGCCCAGATCCTACCCAAAATCTTTCAATTGGTATCAGAGCCAGGTTTAGGGGGTTCTATGCTTGTTCGATTTATTACATGGTTTTATTTGCAGGTGGTTTAGAATCCCGACTATTATGGTTACGTTTGTATGGTTTTTTAATTAAACTCCGGGACATGTCCGGATTTAATTTTATTATGAATGTTTGTAATAGTATAACCACGTGCTGGAAGCCGTGTAGGATTAGATTAAATCTGTAGTAGGATTTATTCTATGTAATTTCGATTATTTAATTTTCCTAGAATGCCTTGTAGTAGGAAAATTATTTTTTTTTTTGTAATCGAAGGCGTTATGGTGGGCGCTTGGATTCGTGGGTTTTGGGTTATCATGAATTTGAAGAAACCCAGGAAAACCCAGAACGAATTGCAAGAAGACCAAATAGCGTGGGAAAAAGCGAAGGAGGAATTGGCGGCAGGAGGCGATGCCGGCAACGTTTGCCGGCAGCAAAATCGCCGGCAGGCAAGCAAAAAAAGGCCCGGGCGGGCCTTGTGCGCACGGGCGCGCAGGCCGCGCGCACAGCCCGTGCGGGCTGTGCGCGCGCGCGTGCAGGGCCGCACGCACGGCCCATGCGCGCGGCCTGCGCGCGGGCTGCGCCACGGGCGACCCGTTTGGGCCGTTCGAGCTGTTTTTGGCCCGTTTTTTCTCCAGTTTTCATTTTTTGAATTTCAAGACTCTCTCAATCGAGTGACGTGATGGGACACGAGATCAAGGCAAAGGATGGAAGCAATTAAAACCATAATAGTCGAGAAATTTATTTTTCGTATTTATTTCCCGTATTTATCGTTTTAATTTTTATGCTTTATTTTTATGCTGTATTTTAGATGCATGAATTAAAGCATGTCTGGTTTTATGGTTGCACATAACTTAGGTTAGTTAATTGCATGTTAAAACCGGAAAAACCCTCAATTTGGAAATCTAAGTGGGAGCGGGTTGTGTTATATCCCCATGGCCACCATTACGGGTTCATATGCGATGTGGGTGGGCTTGCGCGTTGGCATTAGGGCATTCCTCCATTCGGATGAGTCCAGCCCCGAGATCGCTAGACTATAAGCTTCTGAGTAAGATGACTAGAGCGAGTTTAACTAGGAGAAATGCGACACCCTCTCCATCTGAGGCGCACTATCCTGAGGTAACAAACTCAGAAGTCACGTAATGGCACACAATTAGTGTATGATCTGCAGTATTCCTCCCGCGAGGTTACGCTGCTTACTTGTACGGCTGAAAACACTGACTATTAGCTACATTGATCAAAAGATCGTTGGTCAGATAGTGTAGTTAATGAACTTGGTTCTTCTTAAACGAATGTGGGTTAGCGTAAACGTCCACACTGCGTGGCTTGCGAGAATCCCGGTGGATGAGATGTTGGTGGATTAATATTATTGTTTTGAGGGAATCAATAATTAATTGAATTTTCATGTTTTCGAAAATTCTAGCATATGTAACTGAAACACTGTTTGTTTACTTTCCAGTTTAAATCGATATGGCATTCAATCCTTTAGCTGCTATTTTGAAAAACAATAATTTAACTGGAACTAATAATGTCGATAGAAGTCGTAACTTGGACATTGTCCTTAGGGCTGAGAGCGCTCCTGTGAGAGATCGTGTCATTAACATGATTAGTAACATCAACAAGGTTGAGGTAGGAGGAGGCGAAATCGTTGGTGAAACCAAAGCCGATATTGTCCTCTAGAGTTTGCATCAAAGCTATGAGCTGATTCGGTTGAACTACAACATAAGTAAGATGTTGTGGAGTTCATCCGAGCTCTTGGCAGAGTTCATGGCAGCTCAAAGCTATGAGCGGATTCGGTTGAACTACAATATAAGTAAGATGTTGTGGAGTTCATCCGAGCTCTTGGAAGAGTTGATGGTGGCTAAAAGTCTTCTTCAAGAGAAGAAGCGAGCTTTAGTCACAGTCGAAGCTTTAGAATCTTCTTCTGAGCCTGAGGCTGGAAAGAATAAGAGAAAGCTCGAGGGAGTAGCTAAAAAGGCACAAATTATACCTAAGCCAGATATTGCAAAGAAGAAGTCGAAAGACAAGTGCTTCAAGTGCAATAAGACGGGACATTGGAAAGCAAATTGTCCAAAGCTTATAAGTACAATAAATTATGCCTTAATTACTGAGACATGTTTAGCGGCGATTCCCACAGATACTTGGTGTGTGGATTCAGGTGCCACTGACCATGTTTGTAATTCTTTGCAAGGGTTCCAAGTAACCCAGAAGCTTAGAGAAGGCGAATTGGATATGTACTTGGGCGACACTACAAGAGTGTCAGTAGAAGCAGTGGGAGTAGTTAAGTTGAATTTTGAAAATTCTAGCTTGGAGTTAATTAATTGTCTTTATGTACCGAGTTTTAGAAAGAACTTGATTTCGGTTTCTAAACTCTTGAAGAACGGGTATAAGTTTATTTTTTCTGATGACTGTGTTGTTATTAGAAGAAATGGAAAACTTATTTGTTCTGGTTCATTGGCGGACAATTTGTTTGTGGTTAACTCTAACTCCCCTGTTGCGCAAAACATAGAGATAGATAGCTCAGAATCTAACATTAATAAGAGGAAGAAACCTTCTGAAATGAGTCAAACCTATCTTTGGCATCTAAGACTAGGTCATATAAACCTTAGTAGGATTCAGAGGTTGGTCAATGATGGACCTTTGGGTTCATTAGATATTGACAGTTATGCAACCTGCGAATCTTGCTTGGAGGGTAAGATGACCAAGAGACCTTTTAAGGAAAAAGGTCATAGAGCTAAAGAAGTATTAGAGTTGATTCATTCTAACTTGTGTGGACCTATGATGGTCCAGGCACGAAGGGGATATGAGTATTTCGTGACATTCACGGATGACTACTCTAGGTACGGGTACATTTACCTAATGCGCCACAAGTCCGAATGTTTTGGCAAGTTCAAAGAGTTTCGGGCAGATGTGGAGAAGCATCAAGGTAAGAGTATCAAGTCACTGCGTTCAGATCGTGGTGGGGAGTACCTGTCCCATGAATTTTGAGATTACCTCACAGAGGTAGGAATTCATTCTCAGTTGTCTGCACCTGGCACGCCACAGCAGAATGGTGTAGCAGAAAGGAGGAACCGAACTCTTATGGAAATGGTTAGGTCCATGATGAGCTATAGTGATTTGCCAAGTTCGTTCTGGGGATATGCCTTAGAAACGGCATTGTATATTCTTAATCTTGTACCATCTAAAACCGTGCCTTCAACCCCAGTAGAGTTGTGGAACGGGCGGAAGCCCAGTCTAAGACATCTCAGAATTTGGGCCTGCCCAGCACATGTGCTTAAGGCAGATACGGCTAAGTTAGATGCAAGAACAGAATTAATGCTGTTTGTAGGATATCCTAGGGGAACGAAAGGTGGTCTATTCTATAGTTCTAAAGATCAGAAAGTGGTGGTAAGTACCAACGCTAGATTTTTAGAAGAGGACTATGTCTTAGACCACAAGCCCAAGAGTAAGATAGTACTAGAAAAGCTTAGACGACAAACTACTAATCCTGATGCACCAGCACAAGTAGATACACCCCACACTGCACATGAGATCACAGATGATGCGCCTACACAGGCGGTGCCTCGTCGTAGTGGGAGGGTTGTGAGACAGCCAGAGAGGTTTGTTGGCGTGGGAGAGGCTTCAGACCTAGTCCCAGGTGTGCCTGAACCTGACCCAGTTAACTACAATGAGGCGTTTCGAGATAAAGATGCAAAATATTGGCGTAAGGCAATGATATCCGAGATGGGGTCAATGGACCACAATCAAGTCTGGGAGCTTGTGGACCTGCCTGATGGGTTTAAGCCCATTGGATGCAAGTGGGTCTACAAACGTAAGAGAGGACCTGACGGGAAGGTGGAAACCTTTAAAGCTAGGCTGGTGGCGAAGGGGTATACTCAGAAAGAGGGAATCGACTATGAGGAAACCTTCTCCCCGGTAGCCATGCTTAAGTCGATCCAGATTCTCTTAGCCATAGCTGCTCATATGGATTATGAGATTTGGCAGATGGATGTCAACACAGCTTTCCTAAACGGAAGTCTTGAAGAAACCATCTTTATGCAGCAACCAGAGGGATTCATTGAAAAAGGCCAAGAGCATAAGGTTTGCAGGCTTAAGAGGTCTATTTATGGACTTAAGCAGGCATCCAGATATTGGAACATCCGGTTTGATGAAGTAATCCAGTCCTTTGGATTTACTCAGTGTCCGGATGAGCAATGTGTATATCGCAGACGTGATGGAAACTCAGTGGTGTTTCTTGTGCTTTACGTAGATGACATTCTATTGATTGACAATAACAAGAAAGTGTTATCAGACGTAAAGGCATGGATGTCCAAGCAATTTGATATGAAGGACTTAGGGGAAGCGGGACATATCCTTGGGATCAAGATTATTCGAGATCGTAGAAAATGTTCGCTAACGCTCTCCCAAGCTTCGTACATAGACACGATTCTGGCCCGTTTTAACATGCAGAACTCCAAGAAAGGTTTTCTACCTTTTAGGCATGGAGTGTTTCTATCTAAGGAATAGTCTCCTAAGACTGTTGAGGAGATAGAGACCATGAAGACAGTTCCATATGCTTCGGCAGTAGAAAGTCTCATGTATGCCATGTTGTGTACGAGGCCTGATATCTGTTATGCCGTTGGCATGGTGAGCAGATATCAGAGTAACCCCGGGAAAGCTCATTGGGAAGGCAGTAAAATACATTCTTAAGTATTTGCGCAGAACGAGAGACCAAGTTCTGGTCTATCAGGCGTCTGAGCTGGTACCCCGAGGTTACACAGATTCAGATTTCCAAGGCGACAGGGACAAGAGCAAGTCTACCTCAGGGTATGTGTTTACTCTAGGAGGTGGAGACATAGTTTGGCGGAGTGTCAAGCAGAAATGCGTGGCGCACTCTACCATGGAGGCTGAGTATGTTGCCGCATCAGAGGCAGCGAAAGAAGCAGTATGGCTCAAGAACTTCCTAGTGGACTTAGATGTGATTCCTGGTTTGCAGAAGTCTATCATGGTTTATTGTGATAACAACGGTGCAGTAGCAAACTCGAAGGAACCACGAGCCCACAAGGCGAGTAAACATATACAGCACAAGTACCACCTGATACGAGGCATCGTAAAGAGGGTAGACGTAGTCGTGGCTAAGATAGCATCAGAGGATAACCTTGCAGATCCATTCACGAAAACATTGACTTTAAAAGTCTTTGAGGCTCACGTGAAGGGCATGGGGATCAGATGCTTAGGAGAGCCTTGATAGTTTTTCTAGATAGATAGCAGCAGATTGGGTAGGATTGTATGTAGTTGTATACTTAAAGCACAGCTTAAGTATTAGTGGGAGATTGTTGGAATAGAATACATAAGCTATGCTTGTATTGTACAGTTTCCCAGTTTAATATATCAATTTGTGTTTCAGTCATATTTTGTTGTGCATGTTTATGTCCATTTATATTATGTAAGTAGATGATGAGGTGTCTGGTGCGACACAGTAGATCTCATCATTGGTTGAAAGACATAATATATAAATGAGGTTCGTAACCGAGACAGCTTTGGATGAACTGTCGGTTTAGGTTATTATGTGATTCGGATAATTAGTTTGTCTATACTAATTGAATCATATAGATATGCCCGGGGCATATTGAACTTGACTCTTAGGAATGATTTGTCTTGTACTGATTTAATAGACAAATCAATCCTTGTATTCTATCTCTAAATCCCTAGACTCGAGCGGGCATGAGGATTAGACATAGTGTATTTTGATCTGCCAAAGGGTGAGGTCATTTGTGGCCAATAATCTCGGTAGGTTGGGTGCGCGTGTTTAGTTACTTGGTGTGCTGCTGCTTGTCGAAAGGAAACCATGTACCGGTGCATCCGGGGTGATGGTGCTCCCGAGATGAGCTCGAAATGTTTATTATACTAAATCCGGCAGGTGGACTTATGTCCGGTATAGTAAAAAGGTCGAGTGGTACTAGTCTTGGAATTAAAGAAGTTGATGAATTAATTTATCAGTAAATTAATGAATTAACGAGCACTATATCTTTGATGTGGGGAGATTATGAATATAATTTAATTAAGTTGTTCCGGAAGCAATTCTGGTGTAGGTTGGTAGTGCCATAATTAATCCGTTAGTGGTACGATTAATTATGTACTGGGTTGTTGACAAAGGTAGATTTAATTAATTTAGAAATTAATTAATCCTTATGTCAGTTGGTTGTGAATCATCCCAGGAACTGGTTTGGGATAAGTGAATCCCTGTGTCAGTTGGGAGTGATTCATCCCAGGAACTGGATTGGGATAAGTGAATCCCTGTGACAGTTGGGAGTGTATCAGTCCAGGAACAGGATTGAAGGAAACAGAATCTGTATCAGTCCAGAAACAGGATTGAAGGAAAACAGAAACCCAGTAGGAAGACCAATCCTAAACCAACTTGGAGTCTCTCTTGTAACTCTATAAATAGACAAGGGACCAGTCATTCGGAATACAACAATAACACAATTAATCCACAGGATTTCTAGAGAGAGAAAATTCTAGAGAGAGAAAACGCTTCTCTCTCCAAGTCGAATTTTCAAGAAAGTGTGCAGCTGGTTTTTGGGTTTCTAGTGGCTAAAATTTTGGCCTTGGTCTATACCAGCTGCGCGTAGCTTTCTCTCTCTGCGGGCGGTGCGTTTATAGTACGTGCCAGGTGCTGCGGGGCTAGAGTTTTCTAACAGGTGGATTGTGGTGAGTAGCTGATCAATTGACTTCTAGTTCGTTACCCACACAATGTGAAGTCATAGTCTTGATGCATACAAGAGAATCACCAAGTGCACGCTTCAAAGGTACTTTTCTAAGATTCCGCTTTAATAGAAATTTTTGTTGCGTGGTAAATCGAGCAAGTGCAAGCCCAGATCCTACCCAAAATCTTTCATCTGAAATATTGAAATTATAGCACGAGTCACCATTATAATGTTTCTGAGTAAACCTTATGAAAAGAGGTTTAAATTGAGCTATAGTTTACTTAAATCGGACAAAGAATGTAGAAGATATGAATTTCTGAAGTACAGCTATTACTTAAGATTTTTCTGCGAAAAGAATAGCACTTTCACCTATGTTTCAAAACTGATTTATGGGAGATTTACAAATCCAAATGAAGATCCATAAAATTCGGTGTAATCCTTGTAAGGAGAGGTTTAAAACAAGCCAAAGTTTTGTCAAAATGGACGAGAAACGAGAGAGATATGGAATTCCAAAGTTGGATGACAGCTACAGAATTTATGTATACATGAACTACGTCTAACCACGTCTTGGCCACGTCTGGCCACGTTTGGACATGTCTGGCCACATCTAGCAACGTTTAGCAGCGTCCAAACTTTGTTTCATAACTCATTTAGGCATAATCATAAGAATGTAATGCCCTCGAGGTCTTAATTTATGCATACTGTCATCCAAACATTTTAAACTTAAAAGAAAACTGTATTTCTAAGAATCTTGAACCCATCACAAAATACCAATCTCACTTCAAGCATATTAAGCATTTACACCTGTAAACCAGTTTAAGTCTTCACATGCCATCCACACATGTTCAATCCAGCACCACAGTTAACAAAACAAGACTAAACCTTCCCGTACAGTTAGGGACACCACAAAACTATTCTAAAATCCAAATTCAATCATGCAATAGCATCCAACAACGTATGAAGTTTTGCTAGAGTGAGGGAAGATTGTTGTTACCTTACTTAGATTAAGGGGGTGGAAGCAAGATATTCAGGATTTTGTCACTCATGTATATTCAAGCCTGCCATAAATTAAGAAAAATGAGTTACGACATTGACAACATTTCTTAGGTGAAACAAGTTGTGAATTCTATGAAAAGCTAAATACATGCTCAACATGCAAGAAGACCACTGAATATCACATGTTTCAGTCAAGTCTGTCACTGACCTTATCAGCTAAAAAGATGCTGAACATGAGACATTCAGAAAACAAAAACAACATTAATGTTTTTTGTTATCTTCAAGGCTGAACTAGACAAGTAATGTTGCTGCTGCTCAGCTCAAGTCTATAACAGTATTTTGCCGGACTTTTCTAGCTACTAAAATGCCAAAACGTAACCAAGTATCAGAAAATTTCAGCACCTATTCGTGCATTAAACCAAACGGATAGTTTACACTAGGAAACCAAACGGAGCATCAAAGAATGAAGCCTATGTTGGGCCTTGTTTCAAGAAGTGGAAGTTATATTACAAGAACTGCTAAAAATTATGCTCAAATCAGACTTCAAAGTAAAGAAATGGATGAAACAATCAGATCATAGAATACAAACATCAAAGTAAAGAATTAAGCTTTCTTGCAACCAACCTAGAAAACCCAAAATTTTTAAGAAAAAAATACATGAGCCCACGTGCACAGGAAAAACAGGGATACCGCAAAGATTGAAGAATTTGCAAGCAAGCTAAGAGCAACAAAATGCGTCAAACCCAAAACCCTTTTGGTCTGCTGTCGGCCCTCGAAGTGAAAATTCCCTCCAACATACGTTTTGCTATGTCCATACCAAAAAAAAAATCCATAAGTTTTACTCTTTCATACTGTTATCCTAGTTGCAGCTTAGACTAAACAAACACTGCAAAAATCCAACAAGAATAAAGAAAAATCTTACCAAGAAATAGGGAAAATCTTCACCAGAGAAGCTCACGACACTGCATCAAGAGAGTTAAAAATCAGGAATCAAGGGAGGGAGAATGGACGGCGGTGGATTTCACCGACGGTAGGGAGTTCTTTTGCGTTTAGGTTTGAGTTCGAACGGAGGGAGACGAAATTGATAATTCTTTCAAAAAGGTTCAAAATTATTAAAATCTGTTCAAGGATCAAAAATACCCGCGGTCAATTCGGTTAAAAACTGAACAAAACTGAAATACCAAAAAACCAAACCGAACCGAACCAAAGCTCGATTTTGGGTTGGTTCAATTCGGGTTCGGTTCAAACTAAACCGACCCATGGTTTTTGGACAGCCCTAATATTTATAACCTCAAATAACACGAATTAGAACCCTAAAAGAATCCTAATATATAGTAATTAAGGATTGAACCCAAGGGAACTAAGGTATTCATGTATGTGCTTAAGTTTAGGTTTTTATTTTCCAAATTAAGAAAGCGAGAAAGAAATAAGAAAATATATATTTTTTTACTTTTACCAATTTTTGTTTGTTTTTCTAATTTATCAACTAACCTGAGAAAAAGGAAATGAAGATAATGAAAGAGAATTCATCAATCCATAGAAATAAAAAGGGAAAGAGCAGAATTAATGGAACCTCCTCTTACTACCTATGGGCTAGATGTGGTTATGGGATTTTTGACACCAAAAATACTTCCTAGCTTTTCTCATATGCAAGTGCATATAGTCAAGACCCAAAACCAACGACCTAACTTAGTGTAATAAGATTTAGTAACCCATTAACCATCTCGTGAATCTCATCAGTAGAAGCAACCCTCTACCCTCTCTCTACTCCATGAATTGACTAAAATCATCCAAACACTAGATTAATATGTTTTGAATAGACTATATTCGTGATTATGGTCATCAATAAGAATCAAGATCACGTACAGGCATCCTAATGTATTGGTCCACTCTAGGTTCACAAGAATCCATCAACCCACTACCTTAACATAGTTTCACCAACACAAAATCAACCAAATACCCAAGCAGATCAACAACCCATAAGTAAAATCTCAAGAATTTAGAGAATTTGGCACAAGGATCAATCATAGATAACAAGTGTGATAAAATCACACATTAAAGACCAGATCTTAAACAAGAACAAGTCAAAAATGAAATAAAATCAACACCAAATGAAAACCTATGAATAAACTCATATATACATCAAGAAATTTGTACAAATGGTGTGTTGAAATATGAATCTACTCTAAAAAATAATTATTCAACTATCTACAAGTATAAATCTAACAAATAAAAAGAAAAGAAAATAAGAAACTAGGGTTAAGCCCCAGGGTTTGGAGGGTGATGGGTCGTCAGGCCAATCAAAAATAAACCTACTTTTGATACTATTAAAAATAGTGTAGTGCGAGTAGGATCGTATCCACAGGGAGCAACAAAGTGAACTAAATTTGGTCAAAAGTGCGTAACCAAAATGGGGGGTTTGTTTTTAATTAGCTAACTAACAAAAATCAAATTAAAATTAAACTGCAAGAAATTAAACAAATTGTAAAAATCCAAGTTTGGAAAAAACGTCTAGCCAAGGGAATTGGACCACCTCGATGCACTAATCGATCCTTGATGCAAAAATGTATTAATTAATTATGGGTTACACCGGTTTTCATTGTTGGAACCTCCTAACAATTCAGTCCTATTAATTAAAGCCAGCGATTAAGGAACCTCCGTTAATCGCATCTATAATCAATGATCAATTCTGGAACCTCCTAGAATCTAGATCACGATAGCCAAGGACCCAGTTCAATTACAATTAACCCAATTAGCTTAATTGCACTTGATTATTTATTCTTTTCAATTCACTAATCTACGTACCACGTGATTAATTTCATGAACTCTAAGGAATACCGAACCTCGTGTATTCTAGTAAATTGGATTACCTAGGAAAACCCGCATGCTACCAGCTATACAGACAATGCCAAATAATCCACAAAAAATGCACAAGAATAAATAAGAAACCAATAATCAATTAATAGTAATATCAATTCGATCTCACGATTCAAGTAGCATCGAGGGGTTTTGAGTCCCTTGACTAGACTAAAGAAATCTAGCTACTCATAGTTGAAAAGAAAAACATCAAATAAAAATAGTGCAACATAATTAAAACTCCAAATTAAGAACTAGGAATAATACTAAGTAGTTGTAGTTGTCCGCAAAATAGCTGCTCAAAATTCCGCCCAAAACTGCTGTCCCAGTGTATTGACCTAAAAAAATGTCTCTACAACTTTTCTTGTCAAAAAATTCAGTCAACAACCAATTTGCTGCCTCCCTTTTTAATCGTGGTCCCCGCAGAAGTTTCTTTTCCAAAATAAACCAAAGTAAATCTTGCCAAAGAATGAATCCCGAATGGTAATATCCCTCTGCAGTCAAAGTACTCCCTCAAATAACCAAAGTCTTTCCTTTTTTTAAAACTGGTCCCCGCAATCAAGACTATCAAGTCTCCAATCAACAAAAATTCTGCCTCCTTTATTTTTTTATTCCCTTCCTTCCCAATTTGGCCATTCTTTCTTTCTTGTCTTTCCCAAAAAAATCTACAGCACTCGACCCCTCTTCTTCAATTGTCCAATTTGTCCTTCATTCTTAAAAAAATTGCTCCATCCTTCTCAAAATCAATATAATTCCCTGCAAATATAAAAACCATCATTAAGCCTCACCAAAACATCCAATTTTTGCCCAATTCAGCCCAATTCGTATCATAAAATATAAACTCTTCAAAATTCCCCACACCTAAACAATGCTTGTCCCCAAGCATGACTCAAGACTCGACACATACACAAAACACAAGTAACAAACAAACAACTGGATTCTCAATATGCAATATATAACCAAGTAAGACTTGCAATCCACATAGGAAATTTTTTATAGTACCAAGTATTTGCAATGACTATACCAAGTTCCTTATAACTCTCCAAAATCAAATAACAAGCAAAAGTGACATCCACCTCTCATGTAATCTCTCATGCACTCAAAAGTGTTTAGGGGATATATAATCACTCAAATTCATCACATAACCTGTTCTTGCCATAAGCTTGCAGATATATCACATCACCGTCACTCAAATGAATCCAAAATACAAATCAAAGGGTCTTGTCAAAGGGTTATAATGAGGCTCGGGACAAAAGGGTAGGATAAACAAAAGATAATATCTAGGCTACAGTTACGAAAACAAGCATGTATTCAATTGTCAACCTTCCAGCATTCTTACCGAGGATGTCCCATGCAAGACACTAGCAACCCATAAAAATTCCAAACCTAGCTCTTTATTCATTTTTTTTTTCACTTTTTTTTTTCTAGCCACACAAATTCAATGGAATTTGTTTATATTGGCTGTTTTTTTTTTTCATTTTCATTTTCATTTCCTTTTTTTTTCTTTTTTTTTTTCAACAATTTTTGTGCCTCTATTTTAGACCTAGGCAACTTTACACTGTAGAGCACAACTTATTCTTTTATGAGCTACTAATGTCTTGCAATGTCCGCCTTCAAACCACAAACCAAGGTCAACAACCGAGTACACACTCATTTCAATAACTAGGCAGAAAAAAAAAGCTAAACACAGGCCTTGGTTTTATTTTATTGGCTTTACAATCAAAGAACAAGATCCAAGCTTCAAAAAGGTTCACTAATGGTAAGCATAGATGTTTGGATTTTAAAGCAAGCAAAAAATTGGTTTATCCTAATGCCCTTATCATCTTTGTATATCAAATTCACAAGCAATGGTAACATGCATAACAAAGCAAGTTCTAGAATATGCAAATTATGTGTGAAACACTCTGAAGAAAAACAATCGAGCATAAAAAAAATTATTTGCTCATTAAGGCCCAAAATCTCACATTATCTTGCTTTTTGGATGTCACTCACACAAGTATCCTCATTTGAATTATCATACGGAACAGTTATAGGCATCCAACACATAATACTACTATTATTCCCTACATTTCATTCTTACCTCACCCAATCACATATTGCATATCAAATTTCCCACACAAAACATATAACATTTACAACTCCCCCACACCTAGCTTTCACGTACCATACTACCCCAAACAAATGACATAATCCATAAACATTCAAAAAAATAACACACAACTAGAAAATGTCCTAACTATAATCAACAAAACCTCCCCCCACACCTACGTCCTACATTGTCCTCAATGTAGAAAATAGACATGGAGGAAAAACAGTATACACCACCACAGCAAGAAAAATTCCACATAAAAAGAAAAAATTAATATTAACTAAAAACAAAAAAAGAACAAAATACTTCCTGATGTGGGGGACACTCAATCTAAGCCGACACGAGCACAAAGGGCATTGATCTTGGAGTTCATTTGCTGTAACATCTCCTGGATATTGGTGAGCTGCGCTTGTACCCCTGCTAGCTGTTCTACCGTCACTGCTGGGGGAACAGCTTGCGCTGAAGTAGAGGGACCTTATCAAATAGTTGCCGCTGCTTGTTCGTCGCGAGCCGGATAACAAATTGCTGGGAAATCGCTGGAGGGAGCGTGTTGGGAGCATTTCTCGTGCGTGATCGCACAGTGCGAGTACGCGTGGTCTCCGCAACTTGGGTGGACTCTGGTTGGGCCTTTTGCCGCTTAGAGGGTGGTCGAACCACAGCCAGTGATGAAGATGGGGCCGCTTCTTCGGAGGAGCTTGATTCATCCCTTAGTGCAATTGGTTGGGAAGCCCTTTTACGCACCATCGTTGGAAGCAACAGGCGTGAACAGGGCTGCCTTGTTCGGACGAACTGGAAAATCCGGACTGATGTGATGACTCCCAAAACAGGACCGAAACCAAAGCAGACAACTACTGCGAGGTGCGGTTAATACCGACGCCCGTGAACGGCCGGAGCGACTTGGATGACTGGCAGATTGCTGCTGGGCCGACGAAAGACGTTCGCACCCTGGACGAAAGAACGGCTGGCTAAGGCGGATGAGCAGGACGATTCGTACGGAGCGGCAGAGTCAGACGTTGAACAAAAATTCAACCAAAAATGGCCGGCCACCCAAAATGACGACACCTGGAGCGGCGAAAGCACTCAGAACTGCCGTCGACTGTCCGGAAGATGGCTGCGAGAGAATCCCCAACAAAACCAACAACGACCCCTGCGGAGAACGTACGGTCGAAGGGAAGAACGGGTGAGCGTCGCGGGTTTCCTTCCAAGGCCGGCCGGTGTGGCAGTACCGGACGAAAAACTAGCAGCGGTTGAATGGTGAAGAATGGTGGCGGAGATGATGAAGAATGGTGGCGGCAGCGGGTTTGGGGGAAAAATTAAAAATCAGCAGCTGCTAGTTACAGAAGAGAAAAGAAAGAAAGGAAAACCCAAAAGGAATTAGTAACCCTAATTAAAAATGGAAAAGGAAATTTTATTTATTTATTTATTATTATTATTATTATTTTTTAAATAAAATTGACATGGGCATGTCAAAGAGAAGATTGTAATCTGCCCAAGTACTGAAAAATCCCAAATAAAAGCAAAGAAAATCGTGAGAAATCCAAAGGTACTGACCTGGGCATGTCAGAGGAAAAATTGTATTCTGCCCCCAACCCTTAAAAATCAAAGGAAAACTCACCTGGGCATGTCAGAGGAAGAATTCTATTCTGCCCAAACCTTCAGAAATTCGAAAAAAAAATACTAAGCTTGACCTGGGCATGTCAGAGGAAGATTTCTATTCTGTTCAGCTGCCTTAAAAATTCCAAAGAAAATCAAAGAAACCCGTGGGAAAATCAAAGGCACTGACCTGGGCATGTCAGAGGAAAAGTTCTATTCTGTCCATCAGCTTAAAAATTCCAAATAAAAGCAAAGAAAAATGTGAGAAATCCAAAGGCACTGACCTGGGCATGTCAGAGGAAGACTTCTATTTTGCCCAAACATTGAATTCCCCTCGAAATTCTCACGAAAAATCACTTAAAAATACAATAAAAAAACTAAAACTACTAAAAAAAAAACTTAGAAAAATATGGGTTGCCTCCCATAAGCGCCTTTCTTTAACGTCTTTGGCTAGACTAACTTTCCCTTAATTAATCTGCATAAGTTGGGTGAACTAACATGATCATCTCTACGGCCTCATTGGTTCTATATTCAAGAAACGATTTAAGCCTATGCCCATTAACATGCAACACTTTTCCAGATTTTAAGCATTGAATCCCTATCATCCCATATGGAGAAATACTTACCACATTATATGGTCCAGTCCATCTTGACTTAAGCTTACCCGGCATAAACTTCAACTTGGACTCGAACAAGAGTACCTTTTGCCCTACCACAAATTCCTTCCTCCTCAACAGCTTGTCATGAGCGAGCTTGGTCCTTTCCTTGTAAAGTTGGGAATTATCATACGCCTCTAAGCGAATCTCCTCTAATTCTTGCAACTACAATTTCCTCTCTAGTCCCACTTATTGAGCATCCATATTGAATTGCTTCACTGCCCAAAAAGTACGATGCTCTAATTGAACAGGAAAATGACACAATTTCCCAAAAACTAACCTGTAAGGCGACATGCCAATGGGAGTCTTGCATGCCATTCGGTAAGCCCATAATGCATCCTCTAACCTTAGACTCCAATCCTTACGGCCTGGATTCACCGTTTTTTCCAAGATGCTCTTGATCTCTCTGTTTGAAATCTCGGCTTGGCCATTGGTCTGAGGATGATACACAGTAGAAATTCGATGACGAACTCCATAGCGCTTCATTAATTCCTCAACTTGACGATTGCAGAAATGTGTTCCTTGATCACTTATTATAGCCTTTGGCACTCCAAACCTACTAAAGATGTCAGATTTAAGAAACCCTGTAACAACTTTAGCTTCATTAGTCTGGGTAGCCTTTGCTTCTACCCATTTCGAGACACAATCAACAACAAGCAAAATGTATAATTTCCCACAAGAGCTTAGAAATGGACCCATAAGATCCATCCCCCATACGTCAAAAATCTCACAAAACAGCATAGGTACTTGAGGCATCTCATTTCTAGAAGATAAATTGCCTACCCTCTGACACCTATCACATTTCTTACAGTAATCATATGCATCCTTGAATAAAGAAATCCAATAAAAACCACAGTCTAGCACTTTCCTAGCAGTACGCTTTGGACCAAAATGTCCACCACAAGCATGAGAATGACAAAATTCAAGTATGGACTGAATTTCATGATTAGCAACACATCTCCTAATTACTTGATCAGAGCATATTTTCCACAAATAAGGTTCATCCCAAACATAGTGTCTAAATTGAGACTTCAATTTATTTTGTTGATAAAAATTCATGCTGGGAGGAAACTTACCACTGGTCAGATAGTTAACTATGTCTGCATACCATGGCTCGTGACCGTGCACTGCCCACAACTTCTCTTCTGGAAATACCTCTGAGATAGGCCTAGAATCCTCTTCACGAACCAGCCTGCTAAGATGATCAGCAACTGAATTATTCGCACTTTTCCTGTCCTTGATCTCCCAATCAAATTCTTGCAACAGGAGAATCCATCTTATGAGTCGTGGCTTTGATTCCTTCTTTGCCAACAGAAACTTCAGAGCTGCATGATCAGAATAAACAACAACCTTAGAACCTAGCAAATAAGAACGGAACTTTTCAAACGCAAACACTATTGCTAAAAGTTCTTTTTCTGTTGGTGTGTAGTTGCATTGAGCCACATCAAGTGTCTTGGACGCATAGTAAATGACATGGCTTTGTCTTCCATTCCTCTGTCCAAGCACTGCTCCCACAGCATATTGACTCGCGTCGCACATGAGCTCAAATGGTAATTCCCAATTTGGGGCCTGGATGATAGGAGTAGATGTGAGTAACTCCTTCAACCTCTTAAAAGCACTTCTGCACTCCTCATCAAACTCAAATAGCACGTCATGTTGTAGGAGCCTCTACAGGGGTTGAGTGATCTTGGAGAAGTCCTTGATAAATCGCCGGTAAAAACCTGCATGACCAAGAAAACTCCGAATTTCTCGGACATTAGTAGGATATGGTAAACTAGAAATTAGATCGACCTTCGCCTTATCCACCTCTATGCCCCTAGAAGACACCACATGACCTAAAACAATGTCCTCTCTTACCATAAAATGGCATTTCTCATAGTTCAACACTAAATCCTTCTCAATGCATCTCTGCAGTACCATGGCTAAACTATCAAGACAATGATCAAAAGACTCACCGTACACAGTAAAATCATCCATAAATATCTCAATGCATTTTTCAAGAAAATCAGAAAATATGCTCATCATGCATCTCTGAAAAGTCCCAGGTGCATTACACAGACCAAAAGGCATACGACGATAAGCAAAAGTACCAAATGGGCAAGTAAAAGTGGTTTTATCTTGGTCCTCTGGAGCTACCGCTATTTGGTAGTAACCAGAGTACCCATCTAGGAAGCAAAAAAAATTTTTACATGCCAAACGCTCCAACATCTGATCAATGAAGGGGAGCGGGAAGTGGTCCTTCCTCGTTGCTGCATTTAGCTTGCGGAAATCAATGCACATTCGCCATCCTGTCTGCAATCTCATGGGAACCAACTCGTTAGCTTCATTTTTGACTAACTGAAAACCGGATTTCTTAGACACTACATGTACCGGGCTAACCCACTTACTATCCGGAACTGCATAAATTATACCTGCATCGAGGAGCTTAATAATCTCTTTCATTACTACCTCTTTCATGGCGGGATTCAGCTTCCTCTGGGCTTCTCTAACCGGCTTGGAATCTGCCTCCAACAAAATCCGATGTATGCAAATAGAAGGGCTAATTCCTTTGATGTCAGCCAGTGTCCATCTAATTGCGGTTCTATACTCTCTCAGCACTCTTAATAGCTTATCCTCTTGCAAGTCCGTCAACTCCTTGGATATGATCACGGGCAAAGTCTCCAACTCCCCTAGGTAGACATACTTAAGGTGATTCGGCAGTGTCTTCAATTCAAGTTTAGGTGTCTGCACTACAGAAGGAAGATTTTTGTCAGCACTAACAGGTAATCCCAAAAAGTGGTTATCCAACCTTGGTGGCAATTCCGGACTAGCATGGAATGCCAAGACTGCCTCAATAACCGCTTCACTCGTATTGCTGCGATCATCAATTTCCTGCACACTATGCTGTAAAACAAAATTCAGCTCATCCAGCATTAGATTAAATTCAATCTCTTCCTGCACAATAGAGTCTACTAGGCTAACATTTACAAAATATTCAGAGTCTGGTGGGTACTTCATTGCTTCATACATGTTAAACTGCACTTTTTCTCCATCGAATTCAAAAGTAAACACACCAGCATCCACATCTATTTTTGTCTTAGCCGTTTTCATAAATGACCTACCCAGTAAAAGAATATCAGAGTTTGTTACATGTTCATCATTCATGTCAAGAATGTAAAAATTAGCAGGAAAGATCAACTTATCACATTTTACTAGTACATCCTCGACTACCCCCTCTGGATAAATCATCGCCCTATTGGCTAACTGGACAATCACATTGGTATTTTTCAGAGCCCCAATTTTCAACTTGTTAAACAAAGACAAAGACATCACATTAATTGAAGCTCCTAAATCTAGCATGGCTGCTTTAATGACACGTGACCCAATTACACAAGATATGGCAAAAATACCTGGATCAGTGCACTTCTGAGGCAACTTACACTGAACAACCGAAGACACATTCTCGTTCACATAGACCTTGCCTTCAGGTCTTCTCTTTTTGGTCAGCAACGACTTTAAAAATTTTGCATACCTTGGAATCTGTGCATTGGCTTCCATCAATGGTATGTTGATTGCCACCTTGTGAAATACTTCAAGCACCTCATCGTCACTGTACTCCTTTCTCACTTGGACTAACCTGCCAGGAAAAGGAGGTGGAATCACACTCTCAGTTTTTCTTACAATGAATTTAGGAATTACCTCCTTCTTTGGAAACTCTTCCACTTCATCTTCCTTTTCTGCATTCTGAGAAGGTTCTGGAACCTCGACGGTCGGAACTTTAGGTTCTAGCAATTCTCTTCCACTCCTCAAAGTAATGGCACTCACATTTTCGGTGGAACTACCTGGCTGAGATGGAAGCTTCCCTTGGGCTCGGTCTCTCTGATTGACTTGAGTGGCTAGCTGAGAGATCTGTTTCTCCAAGTTTTTAATTGCAGCATTTTGTTGTTGTTCTCTTGCCAGATCCCTCTCAACAAGTCCCTGCACTGCAGCTAACAATCCTTTAATCATTGACTCCATTGATGAACCTGAAGCCTCTGCTGGTGGAGGTACTGGATTTCTCACTGGGGGTTGAAATCCAGATTGTTGAAGTTGGGGCTGAGGTTGAAATCCAGGCTGCTTGTAGCTGAAGTTGGGATGATTCCTCCACCCTGGGTTGTAGGTATTGGAATAGGGGTCATATCTTCTCTGGGGTGGGGCCTGGAATCCGCCCACAACATTCACTTGCTCTCCTTCTTGCATTGCTGGACAGTCATCAGAGGCATGTCCTTGCATTGCACAAATTCCGCAGACCTTCACTGCCTGCAACTGTCCAACAGCAAGCTGGCGCACCAAATCAGTCAATTGCTCAATTTTATTTTCCATGTTAGAGACACTCACCTCGTTAACTCGTCTAGTGGGCATGTCTCCTTTCCTATGAAATTGCTGGGAAGTCTCAGTCATCACAGCTATTAGCCTCATTGCCTCTGCAGGAGTCTTATTCATCAATGCTCCTCCACTGGCAGAATCGATCTTGTCTCTTCCAACTCAGATAGCCCCTCATAGAAATACTGAATCAGAAGTTGCTCGGGAATCTGGTGTTGGGGACAACTTCTGCACAGATCGCTGAACCTCTCTCAGTACTCATACAGGCTTTCACCAGCTGCTTGCCTGACACCGCAGATATCCTTCCTGATATTAGAAGCTCGGGAGGCTGGGAAGAATTTCTCCAAAAATCTTTTCTTCAGCTCGTTCCATGTGGTAATGGACCCGGCTGGTAGCCCAAATAGCCAGTGTTTCGCTTTATCCTCCAAGGAAAATGGAAATGCCCTAAGCTTGACTTGCTCCTCTGTAACTCCTTGGTAACTCACTGTCGAGAATACGATGTGGAACTCCATCAAGTGCTTGTGGGGATCCTCACCTATCAAACCACGAAACTTAGGCAGTAAGTGTATAGTGCTAGACTTCAACTCAAACCTAGGAGTATCATCAGGAAAAGTAATGCAAAGAGATTGCTAATTTTCATCAGGCGTTGCCAACTCCCTGAGAGTTCTGTCAGCCATTGGTGCTGCAATTAACTGCTCTTCTTCCTCTTCCGGAACTTGAATTTCTTCCTGTTCGTCAACTGGCGGAGTCAACTGGTGTAGCCAAAGATGTTGACTCCGCCAGTTGTTCTCTTTGTTTCTTCTCCTTTGTGTTCCTCTTTACAGTCTTCTCTATCTCTGGGTAAAATACGAGTTTGCCTGTACGAGAAGAGCGAACCATAAAAAGGAACAAACAAAACCAAAACTTTTAACCAAAAATAAAACACTACACCGTGCTCCCCGGCAACGGTGCCAAAATTTGATGGATCGTCAGGCCAATCAAAAATAAACCTACTTTTGAAACTATTAAAAATAGTGTAGTGCGAGTAGGATCGTATCCACAGGGAGCAACAAAGTGAACTAAATTTGGTCAAAAGTACGTAACCAAAATGGGGGGTTTGTTTTTAATTAGCTAACTAACAAAAAATCAAATTAAAATTAAACTGCAAGAAATTAAACAAATTGTAAAAATCCAAGTTTGGAAAAAACGTCTAGCCAAGGGAATTGGACCACCTCGATGCACTAATCGATCCTTGATGCAAAAATGTATTAATTAATTATGGGTTACACCGGTTTTCATTGTTGGAACCTCCTAACAATTCAGTCCTATTAATTAAAGCCAGCGATTAAGGAACCTCCGTTAATCGCATCTATAATCAATGATCAATTCTGGAACCTCCTAGAATCTAGATCACGATAGCCAAGGACCCAGTTCAATTACAATTAACCCAATTAGCTTAATTGCACTTGATTATTTATTCTTTTCAATTCACTAATCTACGTACCACGTGATTAATTTCATGAACTCTAAGGAATACCGAACCTCGTGTATTCTAGTAAATTGGATTACCTAGGAAAACCCGCATGCTACCAGCTATACAGACAATGCCAAATAATACACAAAAAATGCACAAGAATAAATAAGAAACCAATAATCAATTAATAGTAATATCAATTCGATCTCACGATTCAAGTAGCATCGAGGGGTTTTGAGTCCCTTGACTAGACTAAAGAAATCTAGCTACTCATAGTTGAAAAGAAAAACATCAAATAAAAATAGTGCAACATAATTAAAACTCCAAATTAAGAACTAGGAATAATACTAAGTAGTTGTAGTTGTCAGCAAAATAGCTGCTCAAAATTCCGCCCAAAACTGCTGTCCCAGTGTATTGACCTAAAAAAACGTCTCTACAACTTTTCTTGTCAAAAAATTCAGTTAACAACCAATTTGCTGCCTCTCTTTTTAATTGTGGTCCCCGCAGAAGTTTCTTTTCCAAAATAAACCAAAGTAAATCTTGCCAAATAATGAATCCCGAATGGTAATATCCCTCTGCAGTCAAAGTACTCCCTCAAATAACCAAAGTCTTTCCTTTTTTTAAAACTGGTCCCCGCAATCAAGACTATCAAGTCTCCAATCAACAAAAATTCTGCCTCCTTTCTTTTTTTATTCCCTTCCTTCCCAATTTGGCCATTCTTTCTTTCTTGTCTTTCCCAAAAAAATCTACAGCACTCGACCCCTCTTCTTCAATTGTTCAATTTGTCCTTCATTCTTAAAAAAATTGCTCCATCCTTCTCAAAATCAATATAATTCCCTGCAAATATAAAAACCATCATTAAGCCTCACCAAAACATCCAATTTTTGCCCAATTCAGCCCAATTCGTATCATAAAATATAAACTCATCAGAGGGCTATTCCAAACCAAAGAACAGCCCTAAAAATTCTCTAAAGTGGTCTATTATACATGTTTTTGGGGTTAGAAGTCGTGAGGGTAATATAGGAAAAGTCTATGAATGTTTGCGACAAAATTGGAAAAAGTTGAAAAATTTTTGTCCTTTTGAAAAGTAACCGAGCGACCAACAGGCGCCCGGCAAGTGCTGGCGCACACTATTCAAAAAGACGAAGGCATCCAACAGGCTCCGGTGCCTATTGGTCGCACTTTCGGTGTTTTGAACAGTGAAATCTGGACTTTTGCGCAGTGATTTTTGGCCTTTTAAATAGTGCTTTCAGCACATCGTCAGCCTTTTCCGTCATTTGTTTGTTCTTTTTCCGTTTCTTTTTGTTCTGTTGTTTCCCAAAAATTCGAAATCACTTCAAAAAAACCAAATTAACAATTTCCTACACAATTTAACATAAAATCACATAATTTTATAGTTTTAATCATTTTAAAGGATGAATAGCCATTTTTATCCTTTTTTCCTTAAAAAGTCATATGAACTTATAGTAAAATCATGCATAAATAACTACTAAAACATGGTGAAGATGGTTCACATCAATGATGTGTCGGTTGAGTGAGATGATTGTGCGGGTAACGGTCAATGGAGGTGGGTTACAGAAATAGTGCTTATCGACACGGAGAGAGAGCAGGGTAGCTGGGCTAGGGTTTCAGGTTGGCGGTAGTGGTCCAATCGATTGTGGGGGGTTTTGTTCGGGTAGTGAGGCAAGTCAAATGAGGAAAGGAAGGGGAAGATCAGGCAGTGGCTGTGGGAGGGGGAGGTGTGACCGGAGGGGTGAGAGGGGAAAGGGAAATCGGGGGAAGAGGGAGGAACTGAAGGAATTATCTGTCCGGGTCTAATAAAAAATTCCACTTTCGTGCATATCATCTAGAATAAAAAATTCTCAATCAAACCCAAACACTCGTGCATTCAAACCCTTTTGAAATATCATATTCGAATTTGTCACGCATACAAAATACGATAACTAATAAAATAAAAAAGATAGAAATCGACCTTTTGAAGCGTGTCCCTTAAGAATTCTCTTGCATGACTCTTAGACGCATCTGGAAGTTATGTGGGCCACTTTCTACCAAACGAATAGATCAGCACCAAGAAAATCAACACAGAAACAGCCTTTGAAAATGCAACCGCCGATCTGGATTCCTCACAGCTGTCGTGCGTAACCGTTACGCACTACCGCAGTCATTCGGGTTCTACACGTGCCGCCGCTGACCAAAATGTGCTCCCTCTGCTACCGCAAACTAATGCTACCACCGGGTATTGAAGTCGCCCCGGGATTCGCACAAGAGACCAAAGACTTGTCACTCTCTAGTTTTCTCTCAGAGTTTCTCTCTAAGTTTATGTGTTCTATTAATAATGACTTGTGTGTCTTGTATTGCTGACCCCTTGTGTCTATTTATAGAGCTACAAGAGAGACTTTAAGTGGGCTTGAGTTAGTCCTTCTTGTTGTGTTTGGGTTTATTAGTTTCTAAATCTCTTCTAAATTTCCCAATACTTAATTGAATCAAGAATTAATTAATTAAATACTTAAATCCACTTCGTCAATTTACTAATTGACCCTATAATTAATTAATTAAATAACTAACTTCATTTTATCAATTAACACAACACATAATTAATCGTACCACTAATGGATTAATTATGGAATTACCGCTCAAACCATAATTGCTTCCGGAACCACTATTTTAATTATTCTTTATTCTCCCCACATCAAAGATATAGTGCTCGTCAATTTATGAATTTACTGATGAATTAATTAATCGAATTCTTCACATCCGAGATTAGTACCACTCAACTTTATTACTATACCGGACATAAGTCCACTGGCCGGGTTTAGTATAATAAACTTTACGAGCTCATCTCGAGAGCACAATCACCCTGGACGCAATGGTAGATGGTTTTCTTTCGACAAGCAACAACACACTAACTAAACACACATACCCAACCTACTGAGACTATAGGCATCAAGTGACCGCACTCATTGGCAGATTAAATTACACTATGCCTAATCCTCTTGCATGTTCTAGTCTAGGGATTAAGAGATAGAATAAAGGTTTGAATTAACTACTAAAGAACAGTACAAGTTAATTCAATTCTAAACGGTCATACTCAATATGCCCCGGACATATCTATATGATTCAATTAGTTTAGACAAACCAATTTTTGAATCACATAATAACTTAAACCGTTAGTGTGCCCAAAACTATTTTAGTTATGAGCATACTTTATATGTCATAATCTTTAACCAATAGTGAGATCTACTGTGTCACACCAAACACCTCATTATCTAGTCATGTGACATAAATGGACTTCATATATATAAATGCATAAATATGAAACAATCAACTGAAACTATCAACGATATATAAACAGGGAAATAGTTTTCATACAAGCAAAGCTTTAGCATTCAAAACCAACAATCTCCCACTAATACTTAAGTTACGCTTAAAGTATAAAACTGATTAATTACATTGATCTACTGCTATATTAAAACATAGAGAATAGTCAAGGCTCAGCTAAATATCTTAGACCCATGCCTTTCATATGGGCCTTAAAGACTTTTGTAGTCAATGTATTTGTGAAAGTATTTGCAAGGTTATCTGCTGATGCTATTTTTGCCACGACTACGTCTCCCTTCTTAATGATATCTCATATCAGGTGGTACTTACGCTCTATGTGCTTTCTCGCTTTGTGGGCTCGTGGTTTTTTTGAGTTGGCTACTGCACCACTGTTATCATAATACATTGTGATAGACCTCGATAACTTAGGAATCACATCTAAGTCCATCAAGAAATTCTTGAGCCATACCAATTCTTTCGCTGCCTCTGATGCTGCAACGTACTCAACCTCCACGGTAGAGTCCACCACGCATTTCTACTTGATACTATGCCAAACTATGGCTCCACTTCCAAAAATAAACACAAATCCAGAGGTAGACTTACTCTTGTCTTTATCGCCTTGAAAATCTAGATCTGTGTAATCTCTTGGAACTAGCACTTGCGCTTGATAGACCAAACTTGGTCTCTCATTGTGAGCAAATACTTGAGGATGCATTTCAAAGCCTCCCAATGAGCTTTTATGGGGTTACTCTAATATCAGCTAACCATGCCAACGAAATAGCAAATATCAGACCTCATACACAACATGACATACATGAGGCTTTTTACTGTCGAAGTATAAGGAACTGTCTTTATGGCTTCTATCTCTATAACAGTCTTTGGAAACTGTTCTTTATATAGATGCACTCCATGTCTGAAAGGTAAAAAACCTTTCTTGGAGTTTTGCATGTTAAAATGAGCCAGAATCGAATCTTTGTATGAACACTGAGAGAGCGTCAGTGAACGTTTCCTATGATCTTGAATAATCTTGATCCCAAGGTTATGTCCAACTTCTCCCATGTCCTTTATATCAATTTGTTTGGATAACCATTCCTTTATGTCTGATAACACTTTCTTATTTTTGCCAATAAGTAGGATGTCATCTACGTAAAGTATAAGAAACACCACGCTATTCCCGTCACGTCTGCGGTACACACATTGCTCATCTGGACACTGAGTAAATACGTAGGACTGAATCACCTCATCAAACTAGATGTTCCAAGATCTAGATGCTTGCTTAGTTCCGTAGATGAACCTTTTAAGCTTGCAAACCTTATGCTCTTGGCCTTCAGCAATGAATCCCTCTGGTTACTGCGTGAAGATGGTTTCTTCAAGACTTCAGTTAAGGAAAGCTGTCTTGACATCCATCTGCTATATCTCATAATCTAAATGAGCAGCTATAGCCAAGAGAATCCGGATTGACTTAAGCATAGCTACCGGGGAAAAGGTTTTCTCATAATCGATACCTTCTTTCTGAGTATACCCCTTCGCCATATGCCTAGCTTTAAAGGTTTCAACCTTTTCGTCGGGTCCTCTATTTCTTTTGTAGACCCACTTGCATCCAATGGGTTTAAAACCATTAGAAAAGTCTACAAACTCCCAAAATTGATTAGAGCCCATTGACCCCATCTCAGATATCATTCCCTTTTGCCTAGAATCTACATCATTATCTCTGAGGGTCTCATTGTAGTTAACCGGGTCTGGTTCATGCGCACCTGGGACTAAATCTGAGGATTTTCCCAAGCCCACATATCTCTCAGATTGTCTCACAACCCTCCCATTATGATGAGGCACCGCCTGTGTAGGCGCATCATCTGTGACATTTTGTGCAGTGTTTTGTGGTGTATCTACTTGTACTGGTGCAACAGGAGCTATGGATTGCCCCCTAAGTTCTTCTAGTACGATCTTACTACTGGGCTTGTGATATAGAATATAGTTATCTTCTAAAAATCTGGCATTAGTGCTAACTACCACCTTCTGATATTTAGGACTATAGAATAGACCACCTTTCATTCCTCTAAGATATCCTACAAACAACATTACTTCTGTTCTTGAATCTAAAAGCACATGTGCTGGGCAACCCCAAATTCTGAGATGTCTCAGACTGGGCTTGCGCCCAGTCTACAGGGGTTGAAGGCACGAATTTAAATGGTACAAAATTAAGAATGTATGTGATGTAACCCCAAGTTACATCATATTTCATGAAAATTTTCACATGTTTCATGTTATTTTAACAGATTTTTTTTTACTCTTTGATTATTAAATGTCTTATAATGTGTCATATGGGGATTGCAGGTCTTGGTTCTGGTTTAGCACTTTTTCTGCCAAAATCTTGCTTAAAAATACAGAAATATTAGAGCTGGATGATCTGGTCATGACAGAGCTGAGGAAGTGCAAGCTGGAGCAAAGTTGGAGGAAATTGTAGAACAAGAGAAAATGAAACACAATTATGGTCAAGAGTCCACAACACTCTAGAGTGCTGTGGACACTCCAGGAAGGCAGAATCGTGGAATTGAGTTGAAGAGTCCACATCACTCGAGAGTGTTGTGGACATGCAAAGACACTCTTTGGCCGAAAAGACCATCATGCCCTTACCAAAATTACAGCCACCAACACTCAATTTGGGATCTGATTCTTGTATATATATTAAAAACCAACGAGAAAAATGAGATTAACTCTCTACTTCTTAAAATAGAAGACTTTTACATTTTCTTATCTCCTGGTTAGGTTTTGTTCATCTTCATCTTAGATCGAAGGAGATTTAGCCCCAAACACCGATGAGATCGTAGTGAGGAGTTCACCAAGACACCATGGCTGTATTGCCAGGGTTTGGCAAGCTTGTCCCTTTCTCATCTATGCACAGTTGGACTTATTCTTGAATTTGTAGATTATGAACCCCATGGGGCTTAATGTTGTGTAAATATTCATTTAGCTCTCATTGTATGCATAGACATTAGTTGTATAATTGATTTATGTAATTTATGTTCTTGTGATATAAACTTTGGTTGAATCCTCGAATATTGGTTTATGAATTAATTCATCTTGGAGCTGTTTAGTTCACAACACTTGTAATCCTTGAATATTGGTTTATGAATTAATTCATCTTTGAGTTGTTTAGTTCACAACACTTGTAGGTAGTGACAATGTTTGCAGTGTAGTGATTGATGATGTGCCACTAATGAATTAGGTAACATTGCTATCAATGCCTCTAAGTACTTGGTCTTTTGTGATTTGGAACTTAGAGAGTTAGGTTGATTGGGCAATCCAATGGGTTAAAACCACCGGAGCAAAGAATGATGAGTTAAGAAGAATATTACAATGTTAATTAACTATGGGGAGATCAAGATGCAAATCCAAGACCCATTATCTTTTATTCACTCTCTTGTGTGATAGTTTAGATTTTAATTTAAAGTCATTGTAGTATAACATTTCTTGCATATTTATTACTTTTTGTGTTTAAAATTCTCAACAATCAATTTAGTACCATTCTTGTGGATTCGACACCCTCGCTACATACGATACGATTTGTGGTCCTTTAGTGTGTGAAAAAGAGTTTTATTTGTGTGTTGCATTTTTAGCACATCAGTATGCAGCTGTTTCTAAGACATATCCCCAAAACGAACTCATTATAGATCTCACCATTTCCATAAGAGTTATATTTCTCCGTTCTGCTACACCATTTTGATTGGGTGTGCCAGGTGCAGATAACTGAGATTGAATTCTCACCTCTGACATATCCATTCAAAATTTTCCAGACAGGTATTCGCCACCAAGATCTGATCGTAGTGTCTTGATACTCTTACCATGATGTTTCTCCACATCTGCCCGATACTCTTTGAACTTGTCAAAGCACTCAGACTTATAGCGCATCAAGTAAATGTATTCGTACCTGGACTAGTAATCTGTGAATATCACAAAATACTCGAAACCTCCTCTTTCTTGTATTGACATTGGTCCACACAAGTCAGAATGAACCAGCTCTAGCACTTCTTTGGCCTTATACCCCTTTTCCTTGAAACGACGTTTGGTCATCTTACCTTCCAAGCAGGATTCGCAAGTTGAGTAGTTATCAATTTCTAGTGAACGTAAAAGTCCAGCAGTGACCAACCTTTGAATCCTACTAAGGTTAATGTGACCTAGTCTAAGGTTTCAAAGATATGTTTGGTTCATCTCAGAAGGTTTTTTCCTCTTGTTATGGTTTAATGACGTTTGAATTGTTGTTGCGTGCATAGTAGGAATAGTCGGTTTTAAAACAAACAAATTGTCTACTAATGAACCAGAATAAATGATTTTCTTATCTCTTCTAACAAATAAATACTTATAAGAAAAAAAACTCATAACCATTCTTTAAAAGTTTAGAAACTAAAACAAGGTTCTTTCTAAAACTAAGAACATAAAGATAATTTTCTAAAACTAAGCTATAATTCTCGAAAAATAGCTCTCCCACTGCAATAACTGACACTTTCATAGTGTCGCCTAAGTAGACTTGTATCTTTATTTCTCTAAGCTTCCGTGTTACTTGGAACCCCTATAAAGAATTACAAACATGGTCAGTGGTGCCTGAATCCACACATCAAGTATCTGTGGGAAACACTAAACATGTCTCAGTAATTAAGGTAGAAATAGTCTTGATATTTAGACAATCTGACTTCCAATGCCCAGTCTTACCGCATTTGAAGCACCTACCATTTGGCTTATTCTTCTTTGCGATGTCAGGCTTAGGCGTATAACTAGCAGTCTTCTTAGCCTTTTTCTTCTTATTTCCATCCTAGACCTTAGAAAAAGATCCCGAAGCCTTGACTGTGACTAAAGCTTCATGTTTTCTTCAAAAAAACCTTCAGCCAACACCAATGCTGCTAAGAGCTCGGCCAGAGTATAATCTCTCTGATTCATATTATAATTCAGCCGAAAATGTTCAAAGTTCTGAGGCAAGCTCTAGAGGATGATATCAGCTTGGCTTTGATTATCAATCTCACCTCCCAATACCTCTATCTCGTTGATGTTGGTAATCATTTCAAGAACGTGATCTATCACATGAGTGCCCTCTTTCATCTTAATAGTCATGAGCTTACTCATAGCCATTTTTCTAGAATTCTGACCTTGAGGTCTGAACATTTCTCTGAGATTCAAAATCATTTCTGAGGCAGTGGTCATCGACTGATGCTGATGTTACAGAACATTCGACATAGAAGTCAGAATGTAATACCACGACATCTCATCAGCCTTTCTCCGCCTCTGATTAGCTTCTCTTTGTTCATCAGTTGATTGATCGTTAGGCGCATGAGGACATGGTTCTATGAGCACGAACTTGTATTGCTCATCCGTTAGGACAATGTCCAAGTTACATTTCCAATCGATGTAATTTTGACCATTCAGTTTGTTCTCTTTTAATATGACAGGTAAATGATTAAACATCATATCAAAAATTGTAAAATAAATAAATAGAAAAAGTTTCAGTACATTGAATTTTTGAAGAAAATATTGCAAAATCCCTCAAAATAATATAATTTATCTACCAACATCTCGTTCACCGAGATTCATGCAAGTCACGATAGTGTGAACATTTATGTTAGCCCACATTTATTCGAGAATAGTCTAGTTCATTAATTTCATCATCTGACCAAATGTTCTATTGATCAATGAAATTAATAGTTGGTACTTTTAGCCGTACAAATAAGCAACATAACCTGAATTGGAGGAATACTACAAATATGACACTAAGTGTATTGCCATTACGTGACTTCTAAGTTTGTTACCTAGGATAGTGCGCCTCAGATGGAGAGGGTGTCGCATTCTCCAATTTAATTTACTATAGTCATATTTCTTTAGAAATTCATTCTAGTGATCTTATGGATTAGACTTATCTGATATGGAGGAATGCCCTAATGCCAATGTGCAAGTCTACCCACATCACTTATGAATTCTTAATAGAGGTCATGACATATTAACTAACTTGCTCCCACTGAGATTATTAAAATGAGGGTTATTCTAGTTTTAACATGCAATTAACTAACCTAAGTTATACGCAACCATAAAAACACATGCTTTAATCAAGCATAAAAAATAAGCATAAAATAAAGCATATAACCAACAATTAAAACAATGAAAATGGGAACTAAATGCATAATTAAATTTTCCAACTATTATGGTCTTCATCCGTTTCCTTGTTTGCATGTCCCGTCATGTTACTCTGATGGATTTAAGTATGTCTTGTCAATCTCGAAACTAATTCGAAGATCGGATCCCACACGAAGCCAAATAGGCTGCGCACACGCATGGGCCTCGTGCGCTGCATAAGTGTAGCGCTACTCTAGCAGCAGCCGCGTAGTCCCTTGCGCGCCGCTGCGCAGTGCACGGCACAGGAGGTGCTTCTGCCGGTGATATGTCCCCGGCAACACCGCCATCCGTTGTCCCCTCAAGTTTTCTGCTCCACTCCCACTCGTTATTTGGTCTTCTTTCAATTCTCTTGGGTTTGCTCGATTTTCTATGCAATCCTTCGAACCACCCCAATTGCGATAAACAAAAACCCACGAATCCAAATTGCCGACAACGTCGTCTTCGCTATTACATATTTTTCTAAATACAAGACTTTATTTTTCTAGGAAAATAAAAATGACAATTACATAGAAAAAATCCTATTACAGATTTAATCTAATCCTACGCGGCTTCCAACACGTGATTTTACTATTACAAGCATTCATATAAAAAAACCAACTCGGACATGTCCCGGGGTTTCATAAAATACAAACGCATAAACCATAATAGCCGGGATTACAAACCACCTGCAATAAAAATCATGTAACAAATTAAAACAAGTATAAAGCCAAAACCTTAGCTCTGATGCAAATTGAAGGAATTATCTATCCGAGTCTGATAAAAAATTTCACTTTTGTGCACAACATCCAAAATTGGAAATTCGCTATCAAACCCGAACGCTCGTGCAATCGGATTCAAACCCTTTTGAAATATCACATGAGCATAGGATCTTGGATTATCTTATTCGAATTTGTCAAGCATACAAAATACGATAACTAATAAAAGCGAAAAGATAGGAATCGACCTTTTGAAGCGTGTCTCTTAAAAATTCTCTTCTATGACTCTTAGACGCGATTGGAAGTTGTGTGGGCAACTTTCTACCAAAGGACTAGATCAGCACCAAGAAAATCAACATAGAAATAGCCCTTGAAAACCGCAACCGCGGATTCAAATTCCTCACCGCCATCGTGAGTGACCATCACGCACTGCCACCGTCGTTCGGGTTCTACACTCACTGCTGCCAACAACAATGTGCTCCCCCCACCGCTGCTGCAAACCAATGCTACCGCCAGGTATTGAAATCACCTCAGGATTCGCACAAAATACCATAGACTTTTCTTTTAGAGTTTCTCTCTCTAAGTTTCTATTTTCTGTCAATAATAACTTGTGTGTCTTGTATTGCTGACCGATTATGTGTATTTATAGAGCTCCAAGAGAGACCTTAAGTGGGCTTAAGTTAGGCCTTCTTGTTGGGCTTGGGTTTATTAGTTTCCAAATCTCTTCTAGATTTCCTAATACTTAATTGAACCAAGAATTAATTAATTAAATAATTAAATCCACTTTGTCGATTACTAATTGACGCAATGATTAATTAATTAAATAATTAATTTTAATTTATCAATTAACCCAACACATAATTAATCGTACCACTAACGGATTACGTATAGAATTACCGCTCAAACTAGAATTGCTTCCGGAACCACTAATTTTTTTGAGAACAAAGAAAATTTTATTAATTTGCTGGCAAATTGTCCAGCGACAAATGTGAAAGGAAATCTGGCACACAAGGCCAGTCCAGATCAGTGACTACATTGCTTTTAGTGTAACTAGCAAATCCATGTGCATACAAATTTTGGCTCCACGGTATCCAATAAAGTCATGCTCGCAAGGCAGGTGGGATCAAAGCACGACACTCCTCCATTATGGGAAGGCAGGAATGAGTGCTGGCGTTGATGTATTTTGCCGCAAGGATGACTTGGGAGGACTCTCCTAGTATTGAAAAGTCGTCATTCTTCAATCTGTGACATAACAACAAGGAGTCTCGCAAGGCCAGGGTCTCAGCTGTCTCTGAGTCTTGGATGACGGGGTAGAATTTACCATATGCATTCACAAAGTCCCCAACTGCAGTCATGATATAAACACCAGCTGCAGAGCCATTCCTTTGGGTGGATATGGCTCCGTCAAACAGGACACATATACCCTCAAGGTCGATGGGTTTAACCAGCAGTGGCAGGAAAGCAGAGAGATGGGGTCGAATTGCTGCCTGAGCAGTTTGGTAGGAAATCAACAATGCAGACGCAGACAACACTGCTTCATAAGGACGGGTATGCAAATCATCATTTATGAGTTTATTTCTGGCATACCATATACTAGATAACATCATAACTGTCTTCTCAGCATTGCATCGTGTGGCTCCCATCAGCATATTCAAGACCCAAGGCTCTACTAGTGGGGCTTGATAGTTATACGGGACTCCACTGATAGCAAAAGAACAATGGAAGAGAATATGACTATGAGTTCCTCCAGGATCATGACAAAAGGGGCATGAAGTCGGGACCGAGAGGTGCCGCTTTGTCAAATTTTCGATGGTGGGGAGAGTGCCAGTTAGTAAGCGCCAACAATAGTGCATGGCCCGAGGAGGGATGTGGAGATTCCAAAGTTTGCGCCAGATTGAATGTGAACCATATAGAGCTAATCCTGCAGATTGTGGTGATGGAGACATGGAGGAGTTCACTGCAGCATAATATGCAGTTTGCACAGTAAATAGACCTTTGCAATGTGGATGCCAGTACCACCTATCCCCTGCTTGCATCGATGCTAGTGGAATAGATAAAATCACTGTGGAGGTGGCAGAGTCAAAGCAGGCCCAAACAAGTGGCTCTCTCCAAGTGTGAGTAGAATGATCAATCAGTTCACCAACAGTAGCATCAAAAGGAAGAGCCGCTGATTGCTGATAGGTACAAAAAGGACTACCCTCCGGGAGCCAAGGATCCTTCCATATCGAAGTTGTAGAGCCTGAAAATATTTTCCTCCTTGCCCCTAATTTGAGACACCTGATGCCTTCGACAATGCCGCGCCAAGTCAGATAGGGTTGGCTCTCCAATTGCACATCAAACAGAGCAGTGTTGCGGTAATACTTGGCTTGAAGAACTCGTGCTATGGTTGAGCCCGGCTGAGTAAGAAGCCGCCAGGCTTGCTTTGCTAACAGTGCAAGGTTGAAACACTTTAAATCACGGAAACCCAGTCCACCCTCGAGTTTCCCATTCGCTAGGTGGTTCCATGCAACCCAATGTATCTTGTGAGACGTGTCTGTTTAACCCCACCAGTAGCGCGCAATGAGTTTATTTATTGCTTCAGTTATGCTATCTGGTAGTAAGAAACAGGACATGGCGTAGGAGGGAATAGCCTGTAGAACTGCCTTGATTAAAGTTTTCTTACCAGCTTTGGACAGAGAGCGTTCGGACCAACCTTGAATTCTATTTGCAATCTTATCTCTAAGACAATTAAACATCTCTTTCTTATTTTTCCCTACCACACTTGGGAGTCCCAAGTACTTGCCATGTGTTCGTGTCTCAGGAATACCAAGGATACCACAAATATCTGCTCGCATTTGCGTCGAGGTGTTAGGACTGAACATCACCCCAGATTTATCCAGATTAATTTTTTGCCCCGATATAGTCTCATAGGTAGTTAGGGCCCACCTCATATGAGTTGTCTCCGATACTGAGGCACTGCCAAATAATAATGTGTCATCAGCAAAGAAAAGATGGGAAACTGAAGGAGCGTCGTTGGTCACCGATATGCCGCTCAAATGTCCACAAGTCTGCAGATCATGTAGAAGGGAAGATAGGAGTTCGCCACAAATTATGAAAAGGTAAGGTGAGAAGGGGTCGCCCTGCCTGATACCCCGTTGTGGCATCACTTGGCCAACCTGCAAACCATTAAAGAGAAAAGAGTCCTGGACAGTCATCAGAAATTTGCGAATAAGTGACAAATTTAGAACTGTAGCCCAATGTCTCAAGTGTTGCCATAATGAAACTCCACTCAAGACGGTCAAAAGTCTTGCTCATGTCCAGCTTGACACTCATATGTCCTTTATTGCCTGTTGTTCGCCCTTTCATCGAATGATGTGTCTCATAAGCAATTAGTACATTGTCTGTGATCAATCTTCCCGGAACAAAGGCCGATTGGGCAGGGGAAATAACCTGCGCCAAAGTGCTCCTAAGGCGGTTGGCCACGACCTTAGAGGCCAATTTAAAAACAACATTGCATAGGCTAATAGGCCTGAACTGCGTTACAGTTTCAGGGTTACTCACTTTAGGAATAAGAACAACATGAGTAAGATTTATCAAAGGATCAAATGAGCCATAATTTAAAATACGTAGAACAAAAGAAACTATGTCAGAACCAACAATGTGCCAGTATTTTTTATAGAAAATGGGACTCATACCGTTAGGGCCAGGAGATTTATATGGATGCATTTCTTTGAGCACCTTCACAATGTCATCCTCCGTGTAGCGACTATCCAAATATTCATTCAGTTCAGGCGTCACCTTAAGTGGAAGCCGGCGGAGAATCCTCGTCAATGTGGAACTGTCCGGGTTGGAGGATGTGAAAATGTTGGTAAAATAAGTGGTAATAAGGTGTTCTAAGGCTTCAGGCTCAGTTCTGGATACCCCGGAGTCATCCCTTAACTTTGTAATTCTATTATTCATCATCCTTCAATTGGCAGCCCGATGGAAATATCGAGTATTGTCATCCCCATAACTATGCCAAAACATTTTTGACCTTTGTTTCCATTTGACACATAATTGCTCATCTAAAATCTCCAATTGACTATTAAGAACTCGAAGTCGGTGATAAATTGCCTCTGTAATCTGCCCCTGGCGCAGTCCTTCAATATCAGCCATTGTTTTCCTTATTTTTTCCTCCAGGTTACGAAAAGGTCCACCCCCCCATTTGAGGAGGCCCAGGGAACAATTTTGTATTTTTTCAGGCACTTTCACACCACTTGACCAATTATCAGAGATGATTTTTTCACAGTCTTCCGACCTCATCCAATACGCCTCAAACTGGAAGCATCTTCGTCTACGAACAGTGGGAAACTGTGGTTGGGCCTGAGTTAACGTGACTACTAAGACAGCGTGGTCCGAACAAAAAGATGAGTAATTGCAGGAAACAGTAGCAGGAAAGTGAGCTGCCATGCTCGGGTTCATTACTGCTCGATCAAGCCGAGCCCGCTTGGTATTTGGCTGCTGTAATAACCGCGCCCATGTGTACAGCGGACCAGTATCCCGGATATCATCAAGATTACATGCTTCAAGTGCTTCCTTGATAGATTCTAACTGCCAAGTTGAGCAAGGACCACACCCTTGAAACTCCTTCTGGTATAAAACTTCATTAAAATCTCCCATATATATCCAGGGAGTTTCTGGTGTGCGATGTAAGGATTTAAATTGCTGCCATGCCTCCCTGCGTTGCGAGACATTAGGTTTGCCATAATACCCCGTAAGTCAGAACTTAAACCCCTAAATATCAGCTTTCACATCAATAAATCGAGCTAAAAACCGAATAAGATGGACCTGCACATTACGATCCCAAAACATACCCAAACCACCACTCCTACCTGCGGCTTTATAACAAACTCCATATAAGCCTAACTCTGTGCGAACTTCATGAAACTTGTTTTGAGAGCATTTAGTTTCACAAACAAAAAGTACTTGGGGATGATGTTTGCGGATTAACTCACGCAATCCTCGAATTGTCCGGGAGTTCCCCAACCCCCGGCAATTCCAGCTCATGAGATTCATTGAGCTGGGCGGGATTGGCAATGGTTTCCAATCTCCGCCACTTCGCCATCCATATCAACAGATTCACTCTCATGATGCTGAGCTTACAAATCTTCCATTATCTCCATATCTCCTATTCTGAGCCGTTGTTTTATATTAATAGTCTCCACTGGAATCGGGTGTAAACAACCCAGTAGTTCTTCATCAATTACCAACTTTCGTTTTGCACCGGGGGGGTCAGGCCTGGGGCTAGTACTAGAATTGCATGACCTCTGAATTCTGGTAAATTTCTTTGCCAAATGACGCGCTGGGGTGTCGAGAGCCATAGGAGCAGTCACTAACATACATAAGTGCAAACCTGGACTCTGATTTAGTGGGTCAGGGGGAGGCAAGATAGGGGTCGGGCTATGGATTATGGTAGATGGGGAAGAGATGGAAGTCATGCTTATAATGGGATGCGGTTCGGGGTGAGGAACGGCCATTTGGGGTTGGGTTGGCGGGGCTGGTTCTGTGGGAGGCAAATCTGGCATAGCTGAGTGAGGTGCAGATGGGATAATGAAAGTGGTTTTCGTATCAAGATCAAAGGGATGTTTATGCGCCAAGGATGCAAAGTGGTGGCCAGCGTGATGAATATGATCTGAGCCCCAGTCCTTCGAGTTTAGGAGTACACTAAGTTCAAAATCTCCCGAGGCGCGAGGGCCTTCCCACGCAGGGGATGGGGAAGGAGGAGTAGATGAAACTGGGCTTGGCACCGAGGGAGATTGCCGGCCAAGAGTGAATGGCCTGCCATTTGGTGGAACCCGCAACCAAGGGCCAAACGGGTCGGGAGAGTCGTTTGGTTCTTTCCCCTTCAGTTTCTCCAAACAGTCCTTGTTTGTATGGCCAATAACACCGCAAAAGTAGCAGAAGTCCGGTAAGCCCTCATAGCGCAATGGAAACCGATAGGTATGATCTTCATCTGCAAACTGTATAATCATTCTCAATGGATCTGCCAGATTCAGGGATATCTTTATCCTTAGAAACCTACCAATACACAATCCCTCACCATCCTTGTCAACATCCACAAATTTCCCCAAAGAATTTCCAAGGAATTTGGCAAAACCAAAATTCATTCTGCCCAGGGGAACTTTGTAACCATGTATCCAGAATGGGCACTCCATCGGCATGACTTCATCCCCAACATCATCAAGCGCAGGTTCTGCCAGATGGAGCAGATGACAGTCAAAGAGCCACGGACGACCTGCCATGACCCGACCCTTGTCTGGCAGTAATTGGAATTGAAACAACATGGTGTTGTTTGCGATTGCTTTGACTCCAAGAGTTCCCGTTACTTTCCAAAGGCGCTTGAACATTGCCAACACATGGTCTGGAGGGATGATCCAGGGGGCTAGGAGTTTTCCTACTAGGGTATGGTCAGTATCAAGTTGAGGCGGCAGTATGGATTGGGATAGGGCGGAGAGAATTTCAGAGTCGGTGATGGAAAGCTTATCGTACAAGGCCGATAATGAGTCCTCCATTGCCTACCAACACTCAGGGTAGCACTTGAACACAAAGCTTATATGGATAGCCGTCAACGGAAGACAACCTGCAAAAACAAAAGAAGAAAATGATGGCAGTAAGTGGAGGCCAGAGGCAAGGTAATGGTTTACAAGAGAAAGACAGTATGAGAGCTAGGAAAGCAGTGGGATCGGAAGCCACGGTAGGAACACCGACCCAGTTGTACGGCGAAGAAGACAGCTTGAGAACCAAGGAAGCGGCACGAAAGAGAACCCTAGAAAACCTAAAGAGAACCCTTCGAAAAAAAAGTTGAGGAGAAAGTTAGAGAGAATATGGTTCCAGAACCACTAATTTAATTATTCTTTATTCTTCCCACGTAAAATATATAGTGCTCGTCAATTTATTAATTTACTGATAAATTAATTAATCGACTTCTTTTCATCCGAGACTAGTACCACTCGACTTTATTACTACACCAGACATAAGTCCACCGGCCGGGTTTAGTATAATAAACTTTACGAGCTCATCTCGAGAGCACCATCACCCGGACGCACCGATACATGGTTTCTTTTCGACAAGCAACAGTACACTAAGCAACTAAACATGCATACCCAACCTACCGAGGCTATAGGCCTCAAGTGATTGCACTCATTGGCAGATTAAAGTACACTATGCCTAATCCTCATGTCGGTTCTAGTCTAGGGATTAAGAGATAGAATACAAGGTTTGAATTGACTACTAAATAACAGTACAAGTTAATTCAATCCTAAACGGTTATACTCAATATGCCCCGGGCATATCTATATGATTCAATTAGTTTAGACAAACCAATTTCTGAATCACATAATAACTTAAACCAACAGTGTGTCCAAAACTATCTCAGTTACGAGCCTACTTTATATGTCATAATCTTTAACCAATAATGAGATCTACTATGTCACACCAAACACCTCATTATCCAGTCATGTGACATAAATGGACTTCATATATATAAATGCATAAATATGAAACAATCTACTGAAACTTTCAAACGATATATAAATCGGGAAATAGTTTTCATACAAGCAAATTTTTAGTATTCAAAACCAACAGGAACATTCGTGGGTTGCTAGAAACCAACGAAATAATCAATCAACAATAGACGAGGAGGGAATGATGTTGATGGTTGCCGATAGTGTCGAAAATGGAGTGTTGCGACAAGGAGGCGTGGCCGATTAAGAGTTTAGACCCTATAATCTCGAAAGATTCACCTGCTCCAGAGAGATTTTACAATTTAAGTACTATTAAAAACTAATTAAAATACATAATTAAAAGAGTAAATTCCAAAATTAGTCATCATACTATAGTCAATTTCGGATTTTGGTCATCATACTTTGAAAACTACTTTTTCGGTCCTCAAACTTTACTTTTTTTTTTTTCAAAAATTGTCATTCCGTTAAGTTCCTCCGTTAATACACTAACAACCATTTTTTCAAAGAGCAAATTCCAAAATTAGTCATCATAGTATACTGAAAATCGAGTTTTGGTCATCTTACATTAAAAACCAAAAATTATACCCTGTACCTAGTGTACATGTACCTGCTACTATATATAGAAATTTTCGCATGACAAATGTACACGTACTAAATATACTAAGTTTCGTCGACGCACGCGTCTTTCTTTTTTTCTCGCTGAGCCCACCACGTCTTCGCTGAGTCCACCACGTCCAAAAAAGTCTACATCCAGACATGTGAATTTAAGCTGATTTTTTAACAAAACATCCCACCACGTCTCAGAACAATTACCACCACATCAAAAAACGTATACATCTAGGCATGTGAATTTAAGCTGATTTTTTTCACAAAGACATCCCACCACATCTCAAAACAACTACCACCCATATCCAAAAACAACTACCATCACATCCCAAAACGTCTATATCCAGGCATGTGAATTTAAATTGGTTTATTCACAAAGACATCCCACCACATCTCATAACAACTACCACCATGTCCAAAAACAACTACCACTACATGCAAAAAGTCTACATCCATATATGTGAATTTAAGCTGATTTTTTCACAAAGAAACCCCACCACGTCTCAAACATTTCCACCACGTCCAGAAACAACTACCACCACATCAAGAAATGTCTACATCCAGGCATGTAAATGAAGGAATTATCTACCCGGGTCCTATAAAAAATCTCACTTTCGTGCTATGCATTCCAGAATCGGAGATTCTCAACCAAACCCGAACGCTTGTGTAATACGATTCAAACCCTTTTAAAATACCATAGGAACACCGGATCTTAGTTTTACTTTATTCGATTTGTCACGCAACAATATTACAATAACTAATAAATGCAGAAAGATATAAATCGACCTCTTGAAGAGTGCCCCTTAAGAATTCTCTTGTATGACTCTGAGATGCGTCTAGAAACTGTGTGGGCAGTTATTTACCAAACAAACGGATATGTAAAACGAAACCTACACAATATGCTCGCCGGAAAAGGTTCCAGCAATCGTTATCCCACGCGTCTTCTTCACTCGCCGTTGGTGACTCGAGCTGCCGCCACGAGTCCTCTTCAGAGCCGTCCTGGAGAGAAGAAAGCCGCCGCCAGTCGAGGTTACAAGCTGCTGCCGGAAATCTAAAGGCTACCGTTGACTGTGCGCACGCAACCTCGAGAGAGAAACTTGATAATTAATTCTCTTCACTTTCTCTCTGTAGTTTCTAGAATTATGAAATTTATGAATTGTGTTTTGATTGCTAATCCCTTGTGTCTATTTATAGAGTTACAAGAGAGACCTTAAGTGGGCTTGAGTTAGGCCACTTAAGTGGGTTTATTAGTTTCCAAATCCAATTAGATTTCCTAATTCTTGGATTTCCTAATTCTAATTGAACCAAAAACTTAATTAATTCCACCTTGTCAATTTACTAACTGACCCTAAGGATTAAGTAATCAAATAATTAATTCTACGTTATCAATTAACTAATTGACCCAAAGAATAATTAATTAAATAATTAATTTCACTTTGTCAATTAACCCAACACATAATTAATTGTACCACTAACGGATTAATTATGGAATTACCGCTCAAACAAGAATTTCTGGAACCACTAAATTAATTATTCTTTATTCTCCCCACATCGAATATATAGTGCTCCTTAATTTATTAATTTACTAATAATTAATTAATCGACTCCTTATTATCCGAGACTAGTACCACTTGACTTTATTACTACAACGAACTTAATGTCCACCGGTCGGGTTTAGTATAAGAAACTTTTCAAGTTCATCTCAAGAGCACCATCACCCCGGACACAGCGGTACATGGTTTCATTTTGACTAGCAACAACACACTAAGCAACTAAACACGCATACCCTACCTACCGATATTATAGGCCTAAAGTGATCGCACTATTTGGCAAATTAAAGTACACTATGTCTAATCCTTATGCCTATTCAAGTCTACGGATTAAGAGATAGAATACAAGGTTCGAATTAACCACTGCTAGTACAAGTTAATTCAATCCTAAACGGTCATGCTCAATATGCCCCGGACATATCTATATGATTCAATTAGTCAAGACAAACTAATCTCAAAATCACATAGTGACTTAAACCGACAGTATATCCAAAATGTCTCAGTCACGAGCCTAATTTTATATATCAAGACTTCAACCAATTATGAGATCTAATGTGTTACACCCAACACCTCATCATCTAGTCACATGATATAATTGGACTACATGTGTAAAACATAAAGTATTTGACTGAAACATTTATCTGAATATATAAAATGAGAAAATAGTTTTCATACAAGCAAACCTTTCAGTATTTAAACTAATACTCAAAACTATGCTTTTAAGTATAAAACTATTTAATTACATTAATCTACTGCTATATTAAAATCTAGAGAACCGTCAAGGCTCAGCTAAGTATTTAACTCTCATGTCCTCCATGTGAGCCTCAAAGACTTTGGCAGTTAATGTCTTCATGAATAGATCTGCAAGGTTCTCTGTTGATGCTATCTTTGCCACGACCACGTCTCATCTCTTAATGATTTCTCGTATCAGGTGGTACTTGCATTCAATGTGTTTACTCGCCTTGTGAGCTCGTGGTTCTCTTGAGTTGGCTACTGCACCATTGTTATCACAATATATTGTGATTGATCTCGGTAACTCATGAATCACATCTTAGTCCTCTAGGACGTTTTTGAGCCACACTGCTTCTTTCACTGCCTCTGATGTTGCAACTTATTCAGCTTCCATGGTAGAGTCCATCAACGTATTTCTGCTTGAAACTCCTCCAAACTATGGCCCCACCTCCCAAAGTAAACACAAACCTAAAAGATTATCTGCCCGCGCTGGTCAAAAACTCACTTTTGTGCTACGCATTCCAGAATCAAAATCTTTGACCAGGCCTAGACTCTAGCACAATAGCTATTCCAATCCTTGCTTGAAATAACATTGTGCTGGATCTTGGTATGTACTCATTCGATTTATCACCCAACAATAATTTCTAATTAAAAGCGGAATCATAGAAAGTAGCTCTTGAAGATTGAACTCAGGTGATCGTTTGTATGACTCAAGACTATGATCGCACGTTGTGTGGGCAACGATCTAGCGAGCAATTGATCAGCAATCGACACAACTGGGTCATCGGAAAATTCAGCAACCACCGCCGCCTTAAGCGCGTGAATTACACGCGCCACCTAGGCCTCCAGAGAACTCACGCGCCAGCGATTTTGGGACAAAAATTAGCCTCCCAAACTGGAGAAAAATAGGCAGCCTTGAGCTTGTGAAATCTGAAAATTTGGAGAGAAAATATTTCTCTCTCTAGTTTTGTTGTCTTGAAAACTAATGAATTGTGTGTTATGTAATTGCTAATCCCTTGTCTATATATGGAGTTACAAGAGAGACCCCAAGTTGTTTTAGGATTGGCCTTCCTAATGGGTTTAGGTAATTAATTAGTTTCCAAATCCAATTAGGTAACTAATCTAATAGGATAAACCAAATTCAATTAGATTTCCTAATCTCTAGGATTTCCTAATTCTAATTGAAACATAAGACTTAATTAATTAATTAAATAATTCCACTTTGTTAATTACTTAATTAACCATTAGAAATAATTAATTAAATAATTAATTCTACTTATTCAATTAACCTATTATAAAATTAATCTTACCACTAATGGATTAATTTTGACACTACCATCCTTAGAAAATTGCTTCCGGAACAACTAAATTAATTTACTCTTAATCTTTCCACATCAAAGATATAGTGCTCGTTAATTTATTAATTTATTGATAAATTAATTAAATAACTTCTTTAATTTCAAGACTAGTACCACTCGACCTTTTTACTATACAGGACGTAAGTCCACCGACCGGGTTTAGTATAATAAACATTACGAGCTCATCTCGGGAGCACCATCACCCCGGACGCACCGGTACATGGTTTCCTTTTGACAAGCAGCAGCACACCAAGTATCTAAACACGTGCACCCAACCCGCCTAGACTATTATCCACAATTGACCTCACCCATTGGCAGATCAAAGTACACTATGTCTAATCCTCATGCCCACTCAAGTCTAGGGATTAAGAGATATAATACTAAGAACGATTTTCCTATTAAATCAGTACAAGACAAATCATTCCAAATGGTCAAGCTTAATATGCCCCGGGCATATCTATATGATTCAATTAGTTTAGAAAAACCAATTATCCGAATCATATAATAACCTAAACCGACAACGTGTCCAAAGCTGTCTCAGTTACGAACCTCATTTATATATTATGTCTTTTAACCAATGATGAGATCTACTGTGTCACACCAGACACCTCATCATCTAACTACATAATATAAATGGACTAAACATGCACAATATATAAACCAAAATATTAAATCAATATATTAACAGGGAAAAATTTTAATACAAGCATAGCTTTAGTATTCAAACCTAACAAAACCAGGAGGTAGACTTACTCTTGTCTTTCACAACTGATAGACCAAGACTTGGTCCTTCGTTCTGTGAAAATACTTGAGAATGCACTTTACAGCTTCCCAATGAGCTCTTCTGGGGTTACTCTGATATCTGATAACCATGCCAACGACATAGCAAATATCAGGCCTCGTACACAACGTTGCACACATGAGACTTCCTACTGCAGATGCATGAGGAACTGTCTTCATAACTTCTATCTCCTCAACAGTCTTTGGAGACTGCTCTTTAGATAGATGCACTCTGTGTCTGAAAGGCAGAAAACCATTCTTGGAGTTCTGCATGTTAAAAAGATCGTGTGTATGTGTGAAGCCTAGGAAAACTTCAGGGAACGTTTCCTATAATCTCGAATAATCTTGATCTTAAGAATATGTTCAGCTTCTCTCAAGTCCATAATATCAAATTTCTTAGGTAACCATGCCTTTACATCTCATAACACTTTCTTACTGTTGCCAATAAGTAGGATGTCATCTATGCAAAGTACAAGAAACACCACCCATTTTTGTCATGTCTGCGGTACACACACTGCTCATCCGGACACTAAGTAAATCTGTAGGACTAGATTACTTCATCAAACCGGATGTTCCAAGATCTGGATGCTTGCTTAAGTCCATATATTGACCTCTTAAGCTTGCAAACCATATGCTCTTGGCCTTTTGCAATAAATCCCTCTCGTTGTTGCATGGAGATGGTTTCCTCAAGACTTCCATTGAGGAAAGCTGTCTTGACATCCATCTGCCAAATCTCATAATCTAAATAAGTAGTTATGGCCAAGAGAATCCGGATTGACTTAAGCATAGTTACCAGGAAGAAGGCTTCCTCGTAATTGATTCCCTCTTTCTGAGTATACCCCTTCACCACAAGCCTAGCTTTAAAGGTTTCAACCTTCCAGTCAGATCATCTCTTTCTTTTGTAGACCCACTTGCATCCAATGTGTTTAACACCATCAGGCAGGTCTACAAGCTCCCAGACTTGATTAGAGTCCATTGACTCCATCTTAGATTTCATTATCTTTTTCTTATATTCCTTATCTATATCTCGGAGAGCCTCATTGTAGTTAACCGGGTCTGGTTCGTCCGCGCCTGGAATGAAATCAGAGGATTTTTCCAAGCCCAAGTACCTTTCGGGTTGTCTGACAACCTTTCCACTATGACGAAGCACCACCTGTAAAGGCGCATCATCTGTGACATCTTGTGCAGTATTTTGTGGTGTATCTACTTGTACTGGTGTAATAGGAGTAGCGGATTGTCCTCTAAGTTCTTCTAGTACGATTTTACTAATGGGTTTGTGATATAAAATGTAGTCCTCAAAAAATCTGGTGTTAGTGATAAATATCACCTTATGATCTTTAGGACTATAAAATAAACCACATTTCATTCCTTTAGGATATCCTACAAATAGCATTACTTCTGTTCTTGCATCTAACTTACCCGCATCGCCTTAAGTACATGTACTGGACAACCCCAAACCCCGAGGTGTCTCATACTGGGTTTTCGCCCATACCACAACTCCACTGGGGTTGAAGCACAGATTTAGATGGTACAAGATTTAGAATATAAGCCTTTGTTTCTAAGGCATATCCCCAAAACGAATTCGGAAATTCACTATAACTCATCATGGACCTCACAATTTCCATAAGAGTTCTGTTCCTCCGTTCTGCCAGGTGTAGATAACTGGGATTGGATTCCCATTTCTGACATGTAATTTTGAAATTTACTATACAGGTATTCACCACCATGATCGGATTGCAGTGTCTTGATACTGTTACCATGATGTTTCTCCACATCTGCCTGATACTTTTTAAACTTGTCAAAGCACTCAAAGTTGTGGCGCATCAAGTAATGTATCCGTACCTCAAGTAGTCAACTTTGAATGTCACAAAATACTCGAACCCGCCTCTAGCCTGAATAAAAAATGGTCCACACAAGTCATAATGAACCAGCTCTAACACTTCTTTGGCCCTATACCCCTTCACCTTGAAAGGACGTTTGATCATTTTACCTTCCAAGCAGGATTCATAAGTTGAGTAGTTGTCAACTTCTAGTGAATCTGAGGATCTAACAGTGACCAACCTTTGAATCGTACTAAGGTTAATGTGACCTAGTCTAAGGTGCCAAATACTGGTTTGATTCATTTTAGAAGGTTCTTTCCTCTTATTATGGTTTAATGATATTTGAATTACAGTTGTATGTCTAGTAGGAGAAGTTAGTTTTAAAATAAACAAACTGTCAACTAATAAACCAGAACAAACGAGTTTCTTATTTCTTCTAGACTTATCAAAAAAGAAAAACTCATAACCACTTTTTAAAAGTTTAGAAACTGAAATAAGGTTTTTTCTAAAACTAGGAACATAAAGACAATTTTCTAAAACTAAGCTGGAATTTTCGAAATTCAGCTGCACTTCTCCCACTGCAACAACTGACACTCTTGTAGTGTCGCCCAAGTGGACATCCATCTCGCATTCTCTAAGCTCCGGGTTACTCGGAACCCCTTCAAAGAATTACAAACATGATCAGTGGTGCCTGAATCCACACACCAAGTATCTGTGAGAATCACCACTAAACACGTCTCAGTAATTAAGGCAGGAATATTCATACCTTTGATCTTTGAACAGTTCGTATTCCAATGTCCCATCTTACTGCATTTGAAGTTGCCTTTCGGCTTTTTCTTCTTTGCGATGTCAGGTTTAGGCGTTTGATTAGCTGTCTTCTTCTTTTTTTTAGCCTTGGGTTTAGAAAAGGATCCCGAAGCATTGACATCGACTAAAGATTGCTTTTTCTCTTAAAAAAGACCTTCAGCCTACACCAATGCTGCTAAGAACTCAGCCAAATAATAGTCTCTTTGGTTTATATTATAATTTAGCCGAAACTGCTTAAAACTCTGCGGCAAGCTCTAGAGGATCATGTCAGTTTGAGATTGATGATCAATCTCTCCTTCCAATACCTCTATCTCATTGATGTTGCTAATCATTGCAAGCACGTGATCTCTTATAGGAGTGCCTTCTTTCATCTCAGTAGTCATGAGTTTCCTCATAGCCACTTGCCTAGCATCCCGACCTTGATGTTCGAATATATCTCTGAGATTCATCATCATGTCTGAGGCAGTGAGCATTGCCTGATACTGATGTTGTAGAACATTCGACATAGAAGCTAGAATGTAACACCGTGCCATCTCATCATACTTTCTCCATCTCTGATATGCTTCTCTTTGTTCATTAGTGAACTGGTCATTAGGCTCAGCTGGGCACGGTTCTGTGAGCATGAGCTCGTGTTGATCAGCCGTTAGGACAATGTCTAAGTTTCATTTCTAATCAATGTTGTTTTGACCAGTTAGGTTGTTCTTTTTTAATATGACAGCTAATGGATTAAACGCCATATCAAAAACTGAAAATAAATAAATAAACAGAAAATGTCTCAGTACATAATTTTTGTATAATATTGCAAAATCCCTCAGAATAATATAATCTATCCACTGACATCTCGTTCACCGGGAATCAAGCAAGTCACGTTAGTGTGAACGTTTACGCTAGTCCACATTCGTTCAAGAAGAACTAAATTCTCTAATTTTATTACCTGACCAAACGATCTATTAATCAATGAAACTAATAGTCAGTGCTTTCAGCCGTACATATAAGCAGCGTCACCTCGTTGGGAGGAATACTACAAATTGTAAACTAAGTGTGTGTCATTACGTGACTTCTAAGCTTGTTACCATGGATAGTGCGTCTCATTTAGAGAGGGTGTCGTATTCTCCAATTTAACTTACTCAAGTCATCTTACTTAGAAATTCAACCTAGTGATCTTATAGATTAGACTCATCCGTTATGGAGGAATGCCCTAGTGCCAACGCGCAAGTCTACCTACATCACTTATGAATTCATATTGGAGACCATGACAATATTAACGAACCCGCCCCCACTTAGATTCTTAGAATGAGGGGTTTTCTGGTTTTAACATGCAATTAACTTACCTAAGTTATATGCAGCTATAAAACCTCATGCTTTAATCATGCATAAAATATAAGGCATAAACTAAAACATATAACCAACAATTAAAAACATAAAAAAATAGGAAATAAATGCGTAACTAAATTTCTCGACTATTATGGTCTTCTTAATTGTTGCTTCTATTCGTTGCCTTGTATGTGTGTTCCGTCACGTTATTCTGATGGAAAGAGTCTTGAAATTTGGATCTCGAAACTACCTCAAAAAAATGGGTCGCGTTGAGCAATGGCCCGCGCGCTACTGCTGTGGCATAGTGCTGAATTCATGCAGCGCCACACCACAGCAGTCGTGCACTGCTCTAGCACGTAGTGGCACTGCAGCAGCCCTACGATGGAGCCACTACTGCTGCCTGCCGGTGGCGTCCGCAGGCGATCCATCACCGGCGTCGCCTGTTGCCCTGTTGTCTCTCTGGGTCTTCTGCTTAGCTCAAACTAGTTATTTGGTCTTTTTGCAATTCGCCTGGGTTTTCTCAGTTTTCAATGTAATCCTTACAATCACCCAAATTACGATAAACCAAAACCCACGAATTCAAGTTGGCTATCACAACGTCTTTGATTACATAGATTTTGCTAATACAAGGCTTATAGTTAAATAAAATCGACAATTACATAGGAAAAATCCTACTACAGAATTAATTTAATCCTACACGGTTTCCAGCACGTGGTTTTACTAGCATTCATATAAGAAAACCAACCCGGACATGTCCCGGGGTTTAATTCAATACAAATACATAAACCATAATAGTAGGGATAATAAACCACCTGAAATAAAACCATGTAATAAATCAAATAAAGCAAAGCAAAAACCTTAGCTCTGATACAAATTAAAAGAATTATCTACCTGGGCCTTGTAAAAAATCTCACTTTCGTGCTGTGCATTCCAGAATCAGAGATTCTCAACCAAACCCAAACACTTATGTAATACGATTCAAACCCTTTTGAAATACCACAAAAGCACCATATCTTAATTTTACTTTATTCAATTTGTCACGCAACAATATTATGATAAATAATAAAAGTGGAAAGATAGAAATCGACCACTTGAAGTGTGTCCTTTAAGAATTCACTTGTATGACTTTGAGACTCGTCTGGAAACTGTGTGGCAGTTCTCTACCAAACAAACAGATCAGGAAAATGAAATATACAAAATATGCTCGTCAAAAAATTTTCTCGCCACCGTTGCCCCACGTGTCCTCTTCACGCGTCGCCGATGACTCAACCTGCCACCGCGCATCCTCTTCATACGCCACCCCGGAGAGAAGAAAGTTGCCATTGGTAGAGGTTACAAGCTGCCACCTGAAATCTGAAGGCTACCGTCGATTGTGCGCATGCAACCCGAGGGAGAAACTTGAGAATTAATTCTCTTCTCTTTTTCTCTCTAGCTTTCTCTCTCTAGTTCATAGAATCATGAAACTTATGAATTATGTTTTGATTGCTAATCCATTGTGTCTATTTATAGAGTTACAAGACAGACCTTAAGTGGGCTTGAGTAGACCTTGTTGTTGGGTTTGGGTTTATTAGTTTTCAAATCCAATTAGATTTCCTAATTCTAATTGAACCAAAAGACTTAATTAATTCCACATTGTCAATTATCTAATTGACCCTAAGGATTAATTAATCAAATAATTATTCCATTTTGTCAATTAACTCAACACATAATTAATCGTAACAATAACGGGTTAATTATGGAATTACCGCTCAAACCAGAATTACTTCCAGAACCACTAAATTAATTTTTCTTTATTCTCCCCATGTCAAAGATATAGTGTTCGTCAATTTATTAATTTTTTGATGAATTAATTAATCAACTTCTTATTATCCGGGACTAGTACCACTTGACTTTATTACTATACCGTACATAAAGTCCACCGGCTGGGTTTAGTATAATAAACTTTTCAAGTTCAGCTCGAGAGCACCATCACCCTGGATGCACCGGTACAGTGTTTCCTTTTGACAAGCAACGACACACTAAGCAACTAAACACGCACACCCAACCTACCGAGATTATAGGCCTAAAGTAACTGCACTCTTTGGCAGATTAAAGTACACTATGTCTAATCCTCATGCATATTCAAGTATAGGGATTAAGAGATAGAATACAAGGTTCGATTTAACAACTGACAGTACAAGTTAATTCAATCCTAAATGGTCACACTCAATATGCCCGAGACATATCTATATGATTCAATTAGTCTAGACAAACTAATCTCAGAATTACATAGTGACTTAAACTGACTGTATATCCAAACTGTCTCAGTCACGAGCCTAATTTTATATATCAAGACTTCAACCAATTAAGAGATCTAATGTTCTACACCCGGCACCTCATCATCTAGTCACATGATATAGTTGGACTACATGTGTAAAACATAAAGTATTTGACTGAAACATTTATATTGATATATAAACTGAGAAAATAGTTTTCATACAAGCAAAACTTTCAGTATTCAAACGAACAATAAGTTTAAGTTGATTTTTTCACTGACATAATGTAAAACATCTTCTTGTTTGTGAACGTTGTTGTTCAATTCTCATAATAAAATATTGAACGGATACCATTTAAGTAACTATTTGCAGGAAAAAACAAAAAATAATGTCAGGGAACGAGTCTTGAACCTTGGTCTTGATTTGTCTTGTGTCTCTTCAAAAAAATTAATTACCATCAATCCACTGAAAGTTATTTAACACTTGATTAAACTTGTTTTTACATGTTATTTAAAAGAACTTTATTGTCAATATAAATTTCTCATCACTGAATACATAGATCAGTAGACCCCCGGAGGAACAAGGTTTTCATCGAGGTAAATCGCAAAAAACTATTTTTTATACCTGTCAAATATTTTGTCGTAAGTTCCAAAAACCCATAAAATTATTAAAAAATCTTTCATATCTTTTAAAATATGTATTTTAAGTGACCCAAACTGACCCCGAGCACAAATTTATATGAAATAAAAAAATCGTCTAAAACGGACCCCCGAGCGCAAAGTTATGACCCTTTGAAGTTTTTGTCCAAAACCACACATTTTCCAATGTCTGACCAATCTACAAACACCCGTTTGCCATGTTCATTGTGTAGATCTCATCGAGACCCATTAAATCGACTACTCGCACGTCCAAATCTGACAATCGAGTGCTGAGTTATGCTTTCATGAACCATCCATGCAATACAACTTCATAAATTGCAGCAATTCCCCTTCACATCGTTAACTTCTTATATGGTAAAAAAACCTCCCAGTAATGCTTAACCTTTATAATTTTCCCATTGTTCTAATAATACAGTTTAGTTTAAGTCCATGGAAAATACAACTAAAATTTTATAAACCCCTTCTAAGAACACTACCACCACGTCCAAAAAGTCTACATCCAGGCATGTGAATTTAAGCTGGTTTTTTTCACAAAGACAGCCCATATCATCTCAAAACACTACCACCATGTCCAAAAACGTCTAAATCCAGGCATGTGAATTTAAGCTGATTTTTTCACAAAGACAATTCCTCACGTCTCAGAACACTACAACCATGTCCAAAAACAACTACCACCACGTCCAAAAATGTTTTCATCAAGGCATGTGAATTTAACCAGATTTTTTCACAAAGATAGCCCACCACGTCTCAGAACACTACCACCACGTCCAAAAATGTCTGCATCCAGGCATGTGAATTTAAGCTATTTTTTCCACAAATACAGCCCACCATGCCTCAGAACACTACCACTACGTCCAAAAACATCTATATCTGGGCATGTGAATTTAAACTGATATTTTCACAAAGATAGCCCACAACGTCTCAGAACACTACCGCTACGTCCAAAAACAACTACCACCGCGTCCAAAAACATCTACATCTAGGCATGTGAATTTAAGCTTATTTTGTCACAAAGATAGCCCACCACGTCTCATAACACTACTACCATGTCCAAAAATGTCTACATCCAGACATGTGAATTTAAGCTAATTTTTTCACAAAGACAGTCAATTACATCTCAGAACACTACCATATGTCCAAAAACAACTATCACCACGTCAAAAAATGTCAACATCCAGGCATGTCAATTTAAACTGATTTTTTCACAAAAACAGTCCACCACGCCCAGAAACATCCCCATACGTCTAGAAACATCCCCATAAGTCCAGAAACATCCCGTTATATCCTATAACACCTTCTATCACGTCCAACAGTGGGGAAGAATTAGAAGTAACCCATTTCACATTAAAGTATCAATACCTCACAGAAAACATTTATATATCATATTTCAGAGTAATAGAGTATTATTTAAAGAAGAAAACACGAATATAACATTATTAATACCTAACCCAACATCAAATCGAGAAAATAAGGTTTGAAGAAGAAGAAGAAGAGATTTTTGAACAGAAAGAAGGAATTTTTTAAGAAGAATAAGTGATTTTTCTGTTGTATTTGGTGTTGATCGTCGAAAAATACAATAGCCGATCTCCGTTAAATCTGTGTTTGGATGAAAATTTGATTGAATGCAGTTTCGAATGGAGCACGGCGAAGAAGAATAAGTGATTTTTGAAGAAGAAGAAGAAAGTGGGTTTTTGAAGAAAAATGGGAGAAGAGCGTGGACCTCACTCTTTTATAGTGAGATTGATGATGTTACTAATACTATTACTAGGTACATGTACACTATATACATGGTATACTTTGCGTTTAAAAACAGTTTTTTCAGTCACCAACTTTTACATTTTGCCAAAAATTTTGTAAGTCATTTAAGTGTGGACGTAAACTTTACTAACGGACCTTTTTGGTGGAGGTATTTTTGTACTTTCTTCTTCAAATTTTTCATTTTTTGCCTTTTCTTCACATTTTTTCTGTCAATTTTTTTGCCAATACCCTTAAAATTTTAATTCATTTTTTCTTTCTTATTTTTAAAAACTTAAATTTTTTAAATGTCTTTTAATTTTTTTATTTTTATCTTGTTTATTATTTGATAAAAGTGATTTTTAATTTTATTTTCATATTATTTTTATTTTTTTCACACCAATTATATTGTGAAAAAATATAATAAAAAGAGCAAACCAAAGTCCAAGCAGGTAGATCCGCCTAAACCTTAGGCAAACCGCCGCTAAAGGCTAAAACCAAAACAACCGCCGCCCAAGGCAAATTGTATGTTGTACCACTAGGTACATGTACCTAGTAATACATCACCACTCTCATTATAAGAGAGTGAGATACACTCTCTTCTGTTATTCTTCTTCTTCAAAAACCCACTTCCTTCTTTTTCAAAAATCACTTCTTTTTCTTCAAAAATACTTCTTCTTCTTCTTCAAAAATCATTTATTCTTCTTCGTCGTACTCTATTCGAAACCGTATTTAATCAAATTTTTCATCCAAACACAGATTTAATGGAGATGACGACGATTGTATTTTCTGACGAACAACACCAAATACAACGGAAAAATCACTTCTTCTTAAAAAGTTACTTATTTCTCTTCAAAAATCTCTTCTTCTTCTTAAAAAATAACTTATTCTTCTTAAAAAATAACTTATTCTTCTTAAAAAATCACTACATCATAAAGTATGAACTGTTTTTGATGGATTTACGAAACCTTATTTTCGCAATTTGATGTTGGCTAATGTATATTCATGTTTTCTTATTCTAATAATGCTCTGTTAATTTGAAATATGATATATAAATGTTTTCTTTGAGGTATTGGCACTTTCATGTGAAATGGGTTGCTTCTGATTCCTCCCCGCTGCTGGACTTGGTAGAACGTGTTATGGGACGCAACTAGACGTTGCGGGACGTTGCAGGATATAACGGGATGTTGCTGCTTTGTATTTTGGACATTGCCGGTGAAAGATTATCTGCCTGGGCCTAGCCAGAAACTCACTTTTGTGCTATGCATTCCAGAATCGGAATCTCTGGCCAGGTCTAGATGCTCGCACAATTGCTATTCCAACCCTTTTGAAATAACATTGCGTAGGATCTGTGTTTGCACTTATTCGATTTACCACGCAACAAAAATTTCTAATTAAAAGCGAAATCTTAGAAAAATACCTTTGAAGTGTGAACTCAGGTGATCGCTTGTATGACTCAAGACTTGATTTCACGTTGTGAGCGCAACGATCTAGAAACCAATTGATCAGCAATCAACACAATCCACCTACCAGAAAATTCTAGAATCGCTGCACCTGGCACGTACCGTAAACGCACCGCCCGGAGAGAGAGAAAGCTACACGCGCAGGTGGTTTGAACAGGCCAAAATTTTGGCCAAGAACGGAAAAAAATCTCGCCACACAAAGCTCAATAAATTCGACTTGGAGTGAGAAGAAAATATTTCTCTCTCTAGAATTTTATCTCTCTAGTTTTCTTATCTTGAAAACTTATGAATTGTATATCGTGGAATAGCTAATCCCTTGTCTATATATAGAGTTACAAGAGAGACCCCAAGTTGGTTAATTGTGGCCAATAATCTTGGTAGGTTGGGTGCGTATGATTAGTTGCTCGGTGTGCTGCTGCTTGTCAAAAGGAAATCATGTACCGGTGCGTCCGGGGTGATGGTGCTCCCGATATGAGCTTGTTATGTTTATTATACTAAATCCAGCTGGTGGACTTATGTCTGATACAGTAAAATGGTTGAGTGGTACTAGTCTCAGAATTAAAGAGGTTAATTAATTAATTTATCAGTAAATTAATATATTAACGAGCACTATATCTTTGATGTGGGGAGATTATGAATATAATTTAATTAAGTTATTCCGGAAGCAATTCTGGTGTAGGATGGTAGTGCCATGATTCATCCGTTAGTGGTATGATTAATTATGTATTGGGTTATTGACAAAAGTATATTTAATTAATTAAGTAATTAATTAATCCTTGTGTCTGTTGGTTGTGAATCTTACCAGGAACTGGTTTGGGATAAGTGAATCCCTGTATCAGTTGGTTGTAAATCATACCAGGAACTGGTTTGGGATAAGTGAATCCCTGTTTCAGTTGGTTGTGAATCATACCAGGAACTGGTTTGGGATAAGTGAATCCCTGTATCAGTTGGATGTGTTTCAGTCCAAGAACAGGATTGAAGGAAAACAGAATCCCAGTAGGAAGGCCAATTCTAAACCAACTTGGGGTCTCTCTTATAACTCTATATATAGACATGGGATTAGCTATTCAAGAGACGCAATTCAATAAATTCATAATTCAAGAATCTAGAGAGATAAAATCTAGAGAGAGAAAAATTCTCTCTCTAAAATCAGATTTTTCTAACCCTTAAGGCTGCCGATTTTCTCTAAAATTCTCTAGCTCTTTATCTAACATTAATAAGAGGAAGAAACCTTCTGAAATGAATCAAACCTATCTTTGGCATCTCAGGCTAGGTCATATAAACCTTAGTAGGATTCAGAGGTTGGTTAATGATGGACCTTTAGGTTCATTAGAGATTGACAGTTATGCAACCTACGAATCTTGCTTGGAAGGTAAAATGATCAAGAGACCTTTTAAGGCAAAAGGTTATAGAGCTAAGGAAGTATTATAGTTGATTCATTCAGACTTGTGTGGACCTATGACGGTCCAGGCACTAGGTGGGATATAGTATTTCGTGACGTTCACGGATGACTACTCAAAGTACGGGCGCATTTACTTAATGCATCACAAGTCCGAATGTTTTGGCAAGTTCAAAGAGTTTCAGGCAGATGTGGAGAAGCATCATTGTAAGAGTATCAAGACACTGCGTTCAGATCGTGGTAGGAGTACCTGTCCCATGAATTTCAAGAATACCTCAGTAAGGTCGGAATTCAGTCTCAATTGTCTAGCAGAAAGGAGGAATCGGACTCTCATGGAAATGGTTAGGTCGATGATGAGCTATATTGATTTGCCAAGTTCGTTCTGGGGATATGCCTTAGAAACGGCGATGTATATTCTTAATCTTGTACCATCTAAAACCATGCCTTCAACCCCATTAAAGTTGTGGAATGGGCGCAAGCCCAGTCTAAGACATTTCAGAATTTGGGGTTGCCCAGCACATGTGATTAAGGCAGATACGGCTAAATTAGATGCGAGAACTGAATTAATGCTTTTTGTAGGATATTCTAGGGGAACGAAAGGCGGTCTGTTTTATAGTCCTAAAGATCAGAAGGTGGTGGTTAGTACCAATGCTAAAGTTTTTGGAACAGGACTATGTCTTAGACCACAAGCCCAAGAGTAAGATAGTACTAGAAGACCTTAGACGACAAACTACTAATCCTGATGCACCTGCACAAGTAGATACACTACACACTGCACATGAGATCACAGATGATGCGCCTACATAGGTGGTGTCTCGTCGTAGTGGGAGGGTTGTGACACACACCGATAGGTTCATTGGCATGGGAGAGGCTTCAGACCTAGTCCCAGGCGAGCCTGAACCTAACCCGATTAACTACAATTAGGCTCTCTGAGATAAAAATATAGAGCATTGGCATAAGAAAATGATATCCGATATGGGGTCAATGGACCACAATCAAGTCTGGGAGCTGGTAGACCTGCCTGAGGGTTTAAGCCCATTGGATGTAAGTGGGTTTACAAACGTAAGAGAGGACCTGACGGGAAGGTGGAAACCTTTAAAGCTAGGCTGGTGGCGAAGGGGTATACTCAGAAAGAGGGAATCGATTATGAGGAAACCTTCTCCCCGGTAGCCATGCTTAAGTCGATCCGGATTCTCTTGGCCATAGCTGCTCATTTTGATTATGAGATTTGGCAGATGGATGTCAAGATAGCTTTCCTAAACGGAAGTCTTGAGGAAACCATCTTTATGCAAAAACCAAAGGGATTCATTGAAAAAGGCCAAGAGCATAAGGTTTGCGGGCTTAAGAGGTCTATTGATGGATTTAAGTAGGCATCCAGATCTTGGAACATCCGGTTTGATGAGATAATCCAGTCCTACAAATTTACATAGTGTCCGGATGAGCAATGTGTGTACCACAGATGTGATGGAAACTCAGTGGTGTTTTTTGTGCTTTACGTAGATGACATTCTATTGATTGGCAACAACAAGAAAGTGTTATCAGACGTAAAGGCATGGCTGTCCAAGCAGTTTGATATGAAAGACTTAGGGGAAGTGGGACATATCCTTGGAATCAAGATAATTCGAGATTGTAGGAAACGTTCGTTAATGCTCTCCCAAACTTCATACATAGATACGATTCTGGCCTATTTTAACATGCAGAACTCCAAGAAAGGTTTTCTGCCTTTCAGACATAGAGTGTATCTATCTAAAGAACAGTCCCCTAAGACTGTTGAGGAGATAGAGGCCATGAAGACAGTTCCTTAGGCTTCGGTAGTAGGAAGTCTCATGTATGTCATGTTGTGTATGAGGCCTGATATCTATTATGCCGTTGGCATGGTAAGCAGATATCAGAGTAACCCCAGGAAAGCTCATTGGGAGGCAGTAAAATGCATTCTCAAGTATTTGCGCAAAACGAGGAACCAAGTTCTGGTCTAGCAGGTGCCTGAGCTGGTACCCAGATGTTACGCAGATTCAGATTTCCAAGGCGATATGGACAAGAGCAAGTCTACCTCAGGGTATGTGTTTACTCTGGGAGGTGGATCCAAAGTTTGGCAGAGTGTCAAGCAGAAATGAGTGACGGACTCCACGATGGAGGCTGAGTACGTTGCCGCATCAGAGGCAGCGAAAGAAGCAGTATGGCTCAAGAACTTCCTAGTGAACTTAGATGTGATTCCTGGTTTGCAGAAGTCTATCACGGTTTATTGTGATAACAATGGTGTAGTAGCAAACTCGAAGGAATCACGAGGCCACATGGCGAGTAAACATATACAACACAAGTACCACCTGATATGAGACATCGTAAAGAGGGAAGACGTGGTCGTGGCTAAGATAGCATCAGAGGATAACCTTGCAGATCCGTTTATGAAGACATTGACTTCAAAAGTCTTTGAGGCTCACGTGGAGGGCATGGGAATCAGATACTTAGGAGAGCTATGACAGTTTTTCTAGATATATAGCAACAGAGTATTGTAGCTTATGTAGATGTATACTTAAAGCACAGCTTAAGTATTAGTGGGAGATTGTTGGAGTTGAATACATAAGCTACGCTTGTATTGTACTTTTTCCCATTAATATATTGATTTATGTTTTGGTTATATCTTGTTGTGCATGATATGTCTATTTGTATTATGTAAGTAGATGGTGAGGTGTCTTGTGTTACACAGTAGATCTCATCATTGGTTGAAAGACATAATATATAAATGAGGTTCGTAACTGAGACAGCTTTGGGCAAACTGTCAGTTTAGGTTATTATGTGATTCGGGTAATTGGTTTGTCTAAACTGATTGAATCATATAGATATGCCCGGGGAGTATTGAACTAGACCATTAAGAATGATTTGTCTTGTACTGATTTAATAGACAAATCGTTCTTGGTATTCTATCTCTTAATCCCTAGACTCGAGCGGGCATGAGGATTAGACATAACGTACTTGATCTGCCAAAGGGTGAGGTAAATTATGGCCAATAATCTCGGTAGGTTGGGTGCGCATGTTTAGTTGCTTGGTGTGCTGCTGTTTGTCGAAAGGAAACCATGTACCGGTGCGTCTGGGGTGATGGTGCTCCCGAGTTGAGCTCGTTATGTTTATTATACTAAACCCAGCTGGTGAACTTATGTCCGGTATAGTAAAATGGTCGAGTGGTACTAGTCTCGGAATTAAAGAGGTAAATTAATTAATTCATCAGTAAATTAATATATTAACGAGCACTATATCTTTGATGTGGGGAGATTACGAATATAATTTAATTAAGTTTTTCTGGAAGCAATTCTGGTGTAGGATGGTAGTGCCATAATTAATCCGTTAGTGGTACGATTAATTATGTATTGGGTTATTGACAAAGGTAGATTTAATTAATTAAGTAATTAATTAATCCTTGTGTCAGTTAATCGTGAATCATACCATGAACTGGTTTGGGATAAGTGAATCCCTGTATCAGTTGGTTGTGAATCATACCAGGAACTGGTTTGGGATAAGTGAATCCCTGTATCAGTTGGTTGTGAGTCATACCAGGAACTAGTTTGGGATAAGTGAATCCCTGTATCAGTTGGATGTGTTTCAGTCCAGGAACAGGATTGAAGGAAACTGAATCCCAGTAGGAAGGCCAATCTTAAACTAACTTGGGGTCGCTTTTGTAACTCTATATATAGACAAGGGATTAGCTATTTTAAGACACACAATTCAATAGATTCATAATTGAAGAATCTAGAGAGAGAAAATCCCAGAGAGAGAAAAATTCTCTCTCTAAAATCGGATTTTTCAAGCCTTAAGGCTGCCGATTTTCTCTAATTTTTGGCGACCTGCGTGTGGCTTTCTCTCTCTCCGGGCGGTGCGTTTACAGTACGTGCCTGGTGCAGCGGTGCTGGAATTTTCTGGCAGGTGGATTGTGGTGATTAGCTGATCAATTGGTTTCAAGATCGTTGCCCACACAAGATCGAGGCATACAAGAGAATCACCTAAGTGCACGCTTCAAAGGTATTTTTCTAAAGTTCCCCTTTTAATTAGAAAATTTTTGTTGCGTGGTAAATCGAATAAGTGTGAACCCAGATCCTGTGCAATGTTATTTCAAAAGGGTTGGAATAGCATTGTGCTACGTCTAGGCCTGACCAAAGATTCCGATTCTGGAATGCATAGCACGAAAGTGAGTTTCTGGCTAGGCTTGGGCAGATAATCATTCACCTGGGCATATCTATATGATTCAATTAGTTTAGACAAACCAATTATCCGAATCACATAATAACCTAAACTGACAGTTTGTCCAAAGCTGTCTCGGTTACGAACCTCATTTATATATTATGTCTTTCAACCAATGATGAGATCTACCATGTCACACAAGACACCTCATCATCTACTTACATAATGTAAATGGACATATCATGCACAACAAAATATAACCAAAATATAAATTGATATATTACTGGGAAAATGTACAATACAAGCATAGATTATGTATTCAACTCCAACAACGGGATGTAGCTGGACATTGTGCCAGTTTTTTTGGACTTAGCGAGATGTGGTAGACTATGTTCTGTGAAAAATTCAGCTAAAATTCACATGTTTGGATGCATACGTGGTGTGGTAGTGGCCAGTTGTGATTCTAGCTGCCAAATTTGACATGAAAATTTTAAAATAACAATTTTAAACAATGCAATTTGTACAACACTATCTCCAAGTATTATCTCCAATTTCTGAAAAAAATCAGGTTAAATTCACACGCATGGATGTAGACGTTTGTGGACGTTGTGCTAGTTGTTTATGACGTGGTGCTAGTTGTTTTGAGACGTGGTGGACTGTCTTTGTAAAAAAATCAGTTTAAATTCACATGCATAGATGTATACGTTTCTATACGTGGCTCTAGTTGTTTTTTACGTAATTCTAGTTGTTGTGAGATGTGGTGGACTGTCTTTGTGACAAAAAAATCGGTTTATATTCACACGAATGGATGAAGACGTTTCTGGACGTGGTGCTAGTTGTTTTGACTTGGTGCTAGTTATTCTGGACGTGGTGCTAGTTGTATTTGTGAAAAAAATGGCTTTAATTCACATGCGTGGATGTAGACGTTTCTGGACGTGGTGCTAGATGTTTTTGACGTGGTGCTAGTTGTTCTGAGACGTGGTGGGCTATTTTTGTGAAAAAAATTAGTTTAAATTCACACGCATGGCTGTAGACGTTTATGGACGTGGTACAAGTTGTTTTTGACGTGGTGCTACTTGTATTTGTGAAAAAATCAGTTTAAATTCACACGCATGGATGTAGACATTTCTGGACGTGGTGCTAGTTGTTTTTGACTTGATGCTAGTTGTTCTAAGACGTGACGGACTGTCTTTGTGAAAAAAATCAGTTTAAAATCACACGCATGGATGTAGACATTTCTGGACGTGGTGATAGCTGTTTTTGACGTGGTGCTAGTTGTATTTGTGAAAAAAATAACTTAAATTCACATGCATGAATGTAGACATTTCTGGACGTGGTGCTAGTTGTTTTTGACGTGGTGGTAGTTGTTCTTTGACGTGGTGGACTGTCTTTGTGAAAAAAATCAGTTTAAATTCACACGCATGGATGAAGACGTTTTTGGACGTGGTGCTAGTTGTTTTTGACGTGGTGCTAGTTGTATTTGTGAAAAAATCAGTTTAAATTCACATGCATAGATGTAGACGTTTCTGAATGCGGTGCTAGTTGTTTTTGACGTGGTGCTAGTTGTATTTGTGAAAAAATCAGTTTAAATTCACATGCATAGATGTAGACGTTTCTGGACGTGGTGCTAGTTGTTTTGGACGTGGTGCTAGTGTTAGGAGACGTTGTGGACATGCCTGGATGTAGACGTAGCGACAGATGTTTTTTGGACTTTGCGGCAGTTGTTCCGAGACGTTGTTGACTCAGCGAGGGAAAAAAAAAAAGGCACACGCGTTGGCGGAACTTACTATATTTAGTAAATGTACAATTGTCATGCGAAAAATTACTATATATAGTAATAGGTACATGTACCATTGGTACATGATATACCTTCTGGCCGCCCAACGCTTAAAGACTAACCTACTTTAATCAATTTTGTTTCCTATATATATTATCTAAGAAAACATCGGGTATATCATTACTAACTTAAACTAATTCCTATTAGCTTTTAGAAATTAATTGAAACAACACTAATAACAAATTCAACACAACATCTATGCTAAAAAGGAAATTTGGGTTCAAACACAAGGCCAATTAAATGTCTATCTTCCAAAAATAGCATGCTCACTCAAATATTTCTTCACTCCCACGTCTCAATTTGAATTAAATTTCGTCAAAACTCTTAATTTTTTTTTAAAAAAAATAAGCATAATCACTCACTTTGCTCCACCTCACACATTTTTTCACTTAAATCCAAAATAAAGCACAATTGCCACATAAAATTCATAAAAAAAAATTAATTAAAACAAAAGAAACCGTCAATTACCCACTCATCAAGTGACTAATTATGTAATTAGTTTCAAAGATAAATAGGTATCTATATATGTTTTTTTCCATTTAATCATCATTCCATCAATTAATGTAAAGTTTCTCCAATTATTTTGGAGTTTACGATTATTACTAATATAGTGAAAATGTAGGAGTTAAAATCTCATTTTCGTTCACTCTTTAAAGTGTATGATTCATGCATAGTTCTTGGCCTGTACTTGTGAAGGCAAGTCTGTCACACTTTCTCTCTAAAGTAACAAGCTATTGCTTGGCTCAATAATATTAAAATTAATATATATATATATATATATATATATACAAATTTTTTAGAAAGAACTAAGCCATTTGTACCAAGTATAGAGAACCACCATGGTTCTTCCTCTCAAGTAATTTAATGGTCTTTTAGCATAGGTGACCACTCTCGAGAAGAAATCCATCAATTTCATCTCCAAAAACAAGTCTTTTAATAGAATTTATATTTAACATCAATATTTTTTATTCGCAGCCTTCTCTTTGTAGAATTGCTGAACTTTTACCCAAATTCCTATAAAAAAAAAAAAAAAAAGAGAGTAAAAGAATTTGGGTAGACGTTATGACAATTTTGAAAAGAAGGAGGAGGTGAATAATAAAAAATTGGAGGCAATAAATAATAACCCAATCTTTAATCAAACATTTTGAAATAAAAAATATTCCTATTTTAATCAATAAAAAAGAAATCATGCAGAAACAAATATTACGGCAAGGAAAGAATCTTAAGAAGACAAAAGAAGATATGAATTTCCTAACTAGATAATGAAACACGTGGTATCAAACGGATGCCTGGAACACTTTGACGATCTAAGGTAATAAGACCTCTCAACCTCATAGCCATACCAGCAAATGAGTCAAAATAAATAGTAGAGCCTTTAACCCCATAGAAGCAAGATGATTGGCTGGGCCGTTGCCTTCCCAACGAATATGAACAATCGAGGCACTGAGCTGTGACAAGGAAGTTCGAATCTCTGCCAATTCTGCACAAAAACGCCACAAATAACCACTTTTATCCAATATCATATGCATCAATAGCAAATTGTCCGACATAACCAACAAGCCATGTATATTGAGAGTGCAACAATAATGAATCCCGTGCAATATGCCGGTGATTTCCGCCAAGATAACGGAACCATCTGAAATCGAGCCTGATTTTGCATGAACAAAAGTATCACTGCACATTCTTAGAATTAAACACCAACTCGCTTTACCATTCCTCAAATAAGATCCATCCGTGTTAAGTACCCACTTGGCACTACTAGAATTTCGAGTTTTCACCACACACCTTTCATAACACTAAACTATAAATATATCTATTAATGTCTACAATCACATCAAATATTAACTTATTTATATCTACTAAAACACTACAAGAGTAGTGTTGTTATAACTATTTTAATGTGTCACCCAATAAAATTCTACAATGACACTAGAAATAAGTGTTATAATAAAATTGCAATCAAAACACTAACAAGTGTAATTAAAATTTTATAAGTATAGAAACACAATCAAGTGTTATTTTATTTGTTAATATATTAACTTAAGGTATTAATAGATTACTATGTATAGTGTAATTGTAATACATATATAATTATATTATTAAGTGTGGTTTAAAGTCGCCTGGTGCTGTCTCACATTGGAAATAAAGAGAATGATTGGGTGTTAACTGTAATATTAAAAGAGAAGGATTGAGTTTGGATGCCTATAGGCCAGAATTTTAATAGCTTAAGATTATTTGTATATTTACTTACAAATGACGTCATATAATATCTATTTAAAAATATTTTTATATTTTGAATTATATAATATAATGATAATAATTTTATGATATTATGGTATTTGTATGAACATTAAAATTGTCATAATAGGTTCTCTATCGAAATAATTTATTATGTATTAACATGTTAACATATATATGTTGGAGTTAAATACATAAGCTATGCTTGTATTGTACATTTTTTCAGTTAATATACCGATTTATGTTTTGGTTATATTTTGTTGTGCATGATATGTCCATTTATACTATGTAAGTAGATGATGAGGTGTCTTGTGTGACACAGTAGATCTCATCATTGGTTGAAAGACACAATATATAAATGAGATTTGTAACCGAGACAGCTTTGGACAAACTGTCAATTTATGTTATTATGTGATTCGGATAATTGGTTTGCCTAAACTAATTGAATCATATAGATATGCCCGGGGCGTATCGAACTTGACCATTAGGAATGATTTGTCTTGTACTGATTTAACAGACAAATCGTTATTGGTATTCTATCTCTTAATCCCTAGACTCGAGCTGGCATGAGGATTAGACATAGTGTACTTTGATCTGCCAATGGGTGAGTTCTATTGTGGCCAATGATCTCGGTAGGTTGGGTGCGCGTGTTTAGTTGCTTGGTGTGCTACTGCTTGTCGAAAGGAAACCATGTACAGATGCGTCCGGGGTGTTGGTGCTCCCGAGATGAGCTCGTTATGTTAATTATACTAAACCCAACTGGTGGACTTATGTCCGGTATAGTAAAAAGGTCGAGTGGTACTAGTCTCGGAATTAAAGAAGTTAATAAATTAATTTATCAGTAAATTAATAAATTAATGAGCACTATATCTTTGATGTGGGGAGATTATGAATATAATTTCAATTAAGTTATTCAGGAAGCAATTCTGGTGTAGGATGGTAGTGTCATAATTAATCCGTTAGTGGTACGATTAATTATATATTGGGTTGTTGACAAACGTAGATTTAATTAATTAAGTAATTAATTAATCCTTGTGTCAGTTGGTTGTGAATCATACCATGAACTGGTTTGAGATAAGTGAATCCCTGTATCAGTTAGTTGTGAATCATACCAGGAACTGGTTTGGGATAATTAAATCCCTGTATCAGTTGGTTGTGAATCATATTAGGAACTGGATTGGGATAAGTGAATCCCTGTATCAATTGGATGTGTATCAGTCCAGGAACAGGATTGAAGGAAACAGAAACCCAGAGGAAGACCAATCCTAAACCAACTTGGGGCCTCTTTTGTAACTCTATATATAGACAAGGGATTAGCTATTTCACAATATGCAATTCATAAGTTTTCAAGACGAGAAAACTAGAGAGATAAAATCCTAGAAAGAGAAATAAAATTTCTCCCTCAAAGTCGGATTTTACAAGCAAATTTCGGCTGGTCCTTCTCTGTCTTTTGGCCGAAATTATTGGCCTATTAAACCAGCAGCGCGTGTAGCTTTCTCTCTCTCTCTCTCCGGGCGGTGCGTTTACAGTACTTGCCAGGTGCGGTGTTGCTGAAATTTTTTGGCAGGTGGATTATGGTGATTAGTTGATGAAATTGGTTTCTAGATCGTTGCCCACACAACGTGAAATCAAAGTCTTGAGGTACACAAGAGAATCACCTGAGTGCATGCTTCAAAGGTATTTTCTAAAGTTCCGCTTTTAATTAGAAATTTTTGTTGCGTGGTAAATCGAATAAGTGCAAACCCAGATCCTACACAATGTTAATTCAAAAGGGTTGGAATAGCAATTGTGTTAGGGTCTACGCCTGGTCAGAGATTCCGATTCTGGAATGCATAGCACGAAAGTTAGTTTCTGGCTAGGCCCGGGCAGATAATCTTTCAATTGGTATCAAAGCCTGGTTTTGGGTTTTGTGCTTGTTCGATTTATTACATGGTTTTATTTGCAGGTGGTTAAGAAATCCCGACTATTATGGTTACGTTTGTATGGGTTTCAATTAAACTCCAGGACATGTCCGGATTTGATTTTATTATGAATGTTTGTAATAGTAAAACCACGTGCCGAAAGTCGTGTATGATTAGATCAAATCTGTAGCAGGATTTTTTCTAGGTAATTTCGATTATTTAATTTTCTTAGAAAGCATTGTAATAGGAGAATTAATTTTTGTAATAGAAGGCGTTATGGTGGGCAACTTGAATTGGTGGGTTTTCAGTTTTCGTTAATTCGTAGAAACCCAGGAAAACCCAGAACGAATTGCAAGAAGACCAAATAGCGTGGGAAACAGTGAATGAGGGATTGAAGGCAGGGGGCGGCGTCGGCGACGACCCGCCGGCAGGGCCACTGCCGGCAACCGCCAGCGGCAGCGCAGCGGCAGCAGCGCAGCCCATGTGGGCTGCGAGGTCCCGCGCAACGCCCTTTGGGCGTGCTGCGCTCTTGCTGCCGTTCTGGCTGCGTTTTGGTTCGTTTTTCCTCCAGTTTTCATTTTTTGAAGTTCAAGACTCTCTCTATCGATTGGCGTGGCAGGACACGACATCAAGGCAGAAGATGGAAGCGATTAAAACGATAATAGTCAGAAAATTTATTTTTGTATTTATTTCCCGTATTTATTGTTTTATTCTTTGTGCTTTATTTTTGTGCTGTATTTTAGATGCATGATTTTAAAACATATTTGTTTTATGCTTGCATATAACTTAGGGTTAGTTAATTGCATGTTAAAATCGGAAAAACCCTCAATTTGGAAATCTAAGTGGGAGCGGGTTGGTTTAATATCCCCCTGGCCACCATTACGGGTTCATATGCGATGTGGGTTGGCTTGCGCGTTGCATTAGGGCCTTCCTCCATTCGGATGAGTCCAACCCCGAGATCGCTAGATTATGAATTTCTGAGTAAGATGACTAGAGTAAGTTTTGAAGAAAAACTGAACAAGCACGGGCTAAATCGAAACCTCACTTTCGTGCAATGCATTCCAGAATCGGAAGCTTTCGACCAAGCTCAGGCTCAAATTTGTTTACCCATGTACGGATCTAGGCTTATACTTATTTAATTTATTAATCGGGATACAAAAAATTAAATCTTTAATTAAAGCGGAATATTAAAGATTTTACCATTTGTAGCGAAGTCCCTTGCTTAAAGAAAAATCCAATCTTTGATTGCGATTCCAATAGAAATCCAAAGAATTACTACTATACAAACTCCGAAATAGTGTGGGCTATTATCTACGGAGTTACCCACGGCAAAATAAAGAAATCCAAGAAACTTGCTCCGGAAGAAAACTCAAAAAACTGGAAAAATAAAAACTGCCCAGAATTTTTTTTTAAAAAAAAAAAACTTGCTGCGCAAGTATTTTGGACTGCTGCTCAAACCCGCCGGAACTACTGGAAAAACCGACCACCGGAGAAGACCAGCCCAGTCCCGATATGTACAGTCAATCTACACGGATCACTCAACCTAGAAGATCAACGTGCAGACTGACCGGCACAGGGCACCGGACTGATCAAACACCGGGTTTTTCATGCTGAAGCAGTGTCACAATTTTCCGACTAGAAAATCCGATCTGCACTGGACAGCGCTACCTCTAAAATCTGTCCGACCAGCAACCTCAATAGAATAATCCGGACAGTATATTGACTGAGTTTTCCGAAGAAGAAAATTATCTTAGCTGACTTCGAGAAGAAGCTTCGATGAGGAAGACGAAGTTCTCACTCTAAGCTAAATTTTCTCTTTCTAGCCTTTTCTTGACTGCCAAGTTTCTTAATTGATTTCTTTCCTAATAAGTTGTATTTATAAGGAGCTTCTAAGGAGACCTAATGGGCTCTCGAGTTAGGCCTTTTAATTTGATTTTCGTCGAGCGTTAAGTCTTCCCGACTAATCAACTCCAATCGACCCATTTAAAATAATTTATTTAACCCACTTTGTTAATTTAATTTAATCGAACCCTTAGAATTAATTAATTCAAAATATAATTAATTTCTAAATTCACTTTGTCGATTAAATATTAATTAAACCTTTTGGATTAATTAATTCACCTTGTCGATTAGTCAAATGCATAATCGGTCGTACCACTAACGGACCAATTATGGAACTACCGCCCGAAAATGACTTTACATCGCGCCATTATATTTTATTCTATCTCCCCACATTAGAGATCTAGTGCTCGTCGGTTTATCAATTTACTGATAAATTAATTCACCAACTTCTTGATTTTCGAGATTAGTACCACTCGTCCTTTTATTATACCGAACATAAAGTTCACCGGCCGGGTTTAGTATAATAGACTTTACGAGCTCATCTCGGGAGCACCATCAACCCAGCGAACCAGTACGTGGATTCCTTCGACTAGTAACGGCACGTCAGAAGCTAAACACCGTATACCCAACCTACCGAGGTATAGGCCTCAATTGACCGCACTTTTTGACAAATCAAAGCACACGATATTCAACCTTCACGCCCGTCCCAATCTCGGGATTGAGAGACGGAATACTAAGACCGAATTGACTATCCCGATCAGTATAAGTCAATTCTATCCAAACTGGTCGTGCTCAATATGCCCCGGGCATATCCGTGTAATTTAAACTAGTTTAGATAAACTAATTTCCAAACCACACAATAACCTATACCGATAGTATATTCAGACTATCTCGGTTACGAGCATACTTTTTATATATCAATACGTTAACCAATAACGGTATCTACTGTGTCTGTCCACACCCCGTTATCTAGTTCTATGATATAAAGGAACACATTTATACTGAAACAAAATGATATGTCAACTGTGGATATTAGTTTTTGATACAAACCATAGCTTTTCTGTATTCAAAACTAACACGTTTAACTAGGAGAAATGCGACACCCTCTCAATTTGAGGTGCACTATCCTGAGGTAACAAACTCAGAAGTCACGTAATGGCATACACTTAGTGTACGATCTGTAGTATTCCTCCCCGAGGTTACGCTGCTTATTTGTACGGCTGAAAGCACCGACTATTAGCTACATTGATCAATAGATCGTTTGGTCAGATAGTGTAGTTAATGAACTTAGTTCATCTCAAACGAATGTGGGTTAGCGTAAACGTCCACACTGCGTGGCTTACGAGAATCCCGGTGAATGAGATGTTGGTGGATTAAGATTATTGTTTTGAGGGAAGTCAATAATTGTTAGAATTTTATAAATTTCAAAATTCTAGACTTAATAACTAAAATGTTGTCTGTTTAATTATAGTATTCGATATGGCATTCAACCCCTTAGCTGCTATTTTGAAAGATAATAAATTAACTGGAACCAATTATGTCGACTGGAGTCGTAACTTGGACATTGTCCTGACGGCTGAGCAGTATAAATTTATGCTCATTGAAGTATGTCCAGATGTGCCTGATGAGAACTCTCCTCAAGAGGATATGGATGCCTATGCCCGGTGGAGAAAAGTGGATGAGATGGCGCGATGTTATATTTTGGCCTCTGTGTCAAATGTGCTGCAACATCAGCTTCATCCCATGGTCTCTGCCTTCAACATGATGGCTCAACTGAGAGAGATGTTCGCACATCAAGGCATGACTGCTAGGCAAGCAGCCATGAGGAAGTTAATGAACACAAAGATAGCTAAATGCGGATCAATGACAGATCATGTGCTACACATGATCAGTCACATCAATGAAATAAAGGTGTTGAGAGGAGAAATCGATCCAAAAAATCAGATAGATATTATCCTCCAGAGCTTACCCTCTTTTTTTGAGTAGTTCGGGTTAATTATAACATGAACCAAAGAGTTTACACTCTACCTGAGCATAAGGTTTGCAGGCTTAAGAGGTCTATTTATGGACTTAAGCAGGCATCCAGATCTTGGAACATCCAGTTTGATGAGGTAATCCAGTCCTACAAATTTACTCAGTGTCCGGATGAGCAATGTGTGTATCGCAGACATGATGGAAACTCAGTGGTGTTTCTTGTGTCTTACGTGGATGACATTCTATTGATTGGCAACAATAAGAAAGTGTTATCAGACATAAAGGCATGGTTGTCCAAGCCGTTTGATATAAAGGATTTAGGGAAAGTGGGACATATCCTTGGGATCAAGATAATTTGAGATCGTAGGAAACATTCATTAACGCTCTTCCAAGCTTCGTACATAGATACGATTCTGGCTCATTTTAACATGCAGAACTCCAAGAAAGGTTTTCTACCTTTCAGACACGGAGTGCATCTATCTAAGGAACAGTCCCCTAAGACTGTTAAGGAGAAAGAGGCCATGAAGGCATTTCCTTATGCTTTGGCAGTAGGAAGTCTCATGTATGTCATGTTGTGTATGAGGCCTGATGTCTGTTATGCCTTTGGCATGGTAAGCAGATATCAGAGTAACCCCAGGAAAGCTCATTGGGAGGCAGTAAAATACATTTTCAAGTATTTGCACAGAACGAGGGACCAAGTTCTGGTCTATCAGGCGTCTGAGCTGGTACCCCGAGCTTACACAGATTCAGATTTCCAAGGCGACAGGGACAAGAGCAAGTCTACCTCAGGGTATGTGTTTACTCTAGGAGGTGTAGCCATAGTTTGGCAGAGTGTCAAACAGAAATGCGTGGCAGACTCTACCATGGAGGCTGAATACGTTGCCGCATCAAAGGCAGCGAAAGAAGCAGTATGGCTCAAGAACTTCCTAGTGGACTTAGATGTGATTCCTGATTTGCAGAAGTCTATCACGGTATATTGTGATAACAACGGTGCAGTTGCAAACTCGAAGGAACCATGAGCCCACAAGGCGAGTAAACATATACAGTTCAAGTACCACCTGATACGAGACATCATAAAGAGCGAAAATGTGGTCGTGGATAACATAACATCAGAGGATAACCTTGCAGATCCGTTCACGAAGACATTGACTTCAAAAGTCTTTGAGGCTCACGTGGAGGGCATGGGGATCAGATACTTAGGAGAGCCATAACAATTTTTCTAGATATATAGCTGCAGAGTAGGAGTTGTATGTAGATGTATACTTAAAGCACAGCTTAAGTATTAGTGGGAGATTGTTTGAGTTGAATACATAAGCTATGCTTGTATTGTACATTTTCCCAGTTAACATATCGATTTATGTTTTGGTTATATTTTGTTGTGCATGATATGTCCATTTATATTATGTAAGTAGATGATGAGGTGTCTTGTGTGACACAGTAGATCTCATTATTGGTTGAAAGACATAATATATAAATGAGGTTCGTACTCGAAACAGCTTTGGACAAACTGTCGGTTTAGGTTATTATGTGATTCAGATAATTGGTTTGTCTAAACTAATTGAATCATATAGATATGTCCGGGGCATATTGAACTTGACCATTCGGAATGATTTGTTTTGTACTGATTTAATAGACAAATCGTTCTTGGTATTCTATCTCTTAATCCCTAGACTCGAGCGGGCATGAGGATTAGACATAGTGTACTTTGATCTGCCAATGGGTGAGGTCTATTGCGGCCAATAATCTCGGTAGGTTGGGTGAGCGTGTTTAGTTGCTTGGTGTGCTGCCGCTTGTTGAAAGGAAACCATGTACCGGTGCGTCCGGGGTGATGGTGCTCCAGAGATGAGCTCGTTATGTTTATTATACTAAACCCAGCTGGTGGACTTATGTCCAGTATAGTAAAAAGGAGGAGTAGAACTAATCTCAAATTAAAGAAGTTAATAAATTAATTTATCAGTAAATTAATAAATTAACGAGCACTATATCTTTGATTTGGGGAGATTATGAATATAATTTCAATTAAGTTGCTCCGGAAGCAATTCTGGTGTAGGATGGTAGTGCCATAATTAATCCGTTAGTGGTACAATTAATTATGTATTGGGTTCTTGAAAAAGGTAGACTTAATTAATTAAGTAATTAATTAATCCTTGTGTCAGTTGGTTGTGAATCATATCATGAACTGGTTTGGAATAAGTGAATCCCTGTATCAGTTGGTTGTGAATTATACCAGGAACTAGTTTGGGATAAGTGAATCCCTGTATCAGTTGGTTGTGAATCATATTAGGAACTGGATTGGGATAAGTTAATCCATGTATCAGTTGGATGTGTATCAATCCAGGAACAGGATTGAAGGAAACAGAAACCCACTAGGAAGACCAATCCTAAACCAACTTGGGGTCTCTCTTGAAACTCTATATATAGACAAGGCATTAGCTATTCCACAATATACAATTTATAAGTTTTCAAGACAAGAAAACTAGAGAGATAAAATCCTAGAGAGAGAAATAAAATTTCTCCCTCAAAGTCGGATTTTACAAGCAAATTGAGGCTGGTCCTTCTCTGTCTTTTGGCCGAAATTATTGGCTTGTTAAACCAGCAGCGCGTGTAGCTTTCTCTCTCTCCTGGCGGTGCGTTTACAGTACGTGCCAGGTGCGGTGGTGCTGAAATTTTCTGGCAGGTGGATTGTGGTGATTAGTTGATCAAATTGGTTTCTAGATCGTTGCCTACACAACGTGAAATCAAAGTCTTGAGGCATACAAGAGAATCACCTGAGCACGCTTCAAAGGTATTTTCTAAAGTTTCGCTTTTAATTAGAAATTTTTGTTGCGTGGTAAATCGAATGAGTGCAAACCCAGATCCTGCGCAATGTTATTTCAAAAGGGTTGGAATAGCAATTGTGCTAGCGTCTAGACCTGGTCAGAGATTCCGATTCTGGAATGCATAGCACGAAAGTGAGTTTCTGGCTTAACCAACAACCGTGTCATAATAGATGATTTATCATGACATATACTTGTGTTTCATATATATTATAACTCCACATTTTTTATATGTATATTCACATTAAAAAGTGTCGTGTTATCCAATACTCTTTCGATCACACCTACTTAGATCACGCAAAAGGGTTCGTGTCGTCGTAGAGAAAATGTGATGAAATTTTATCTATTATAACATTTTCAAGTGTTTTAGAAGCCCTTTTTTGTTGTAGTGTGAAATCCATATTGTCTTTCCAAATAATGAGTCGAATCACCTCCGAAGCGGAACAAGGTAGCTTAATGCTAAAGGATGAAAGGACCAAAGCCTGCTCTCAGTTCGATCTCACTGGCGGACAAAATGTTCGCAAAATAAGGGTGGTCCCTGAGTACGTTGTCGCATCAGAGGTAGCAAAACAAGTTGTATGGCTCAGGAACTTCCTAGTGGACTTCGATGTGGTCCCTGAGTTGCCATGGTCTATCACAGTTGTATGGCCCGAGGCATATTGAGCACTACCTGTTCGGGATTGAATTAACTTATACTGATCGATGTAGTTAATTCGATCCTAGTATTCTAATTCTTAATCCCTATATTAGAGCGGGCATGAGAGTTAGATATCGTATGCTTTGATTTGACAAACGGAGCGGTCAAATGAAGCCTAAATCTCGGTAAGTTGGGTATTCTGTGTTTGGCTTCTTTGTGTACAGTTGCTAGTCAAAGGAATCTATATACCCGTTCGCAGGTTGATGGTGCTCCCGAGATGAGCTCGAAAGGTTTATTATACTAAATCTGGCCAGTGGACTTTATGTCCGGTATAATAAGAAAGTCGAGTGATACTAATCTCGGATACCAAGAAGTCGATGAATTAATTTGTTAGTAAATTTATGAATCGACGAGCACTAGATCTTTGATGTGGAGAGATAGAAGAATAATAAAGTGAGCGCGAAATAAATTCATCTTTCAGCGGTAGTTCCATAATTGGTCTGTTAGTGATACAACTAATTATGCATTTGACTAATCGACAAAGTGAATTAATTAATCCTAAAGGTTTAATTAATATTTAATTGACTAAGTGGGTTATACGAAATAATCATAAGGGTTCGATTAAATTTAATTCACGAAGTGGGTTAAGAAATTAATTCGAAAGGCTCGATTGGAGTTGATTAGTCTAGGGAAGACTAAGAGGTCAACAAAAGTCAAACATTAAGACCCAACTCAAAAGTCCACTAGGTCTCCCTTGAACCTCCTATAAATAGCTTAAGTTAGGCATTTAGAAGACATAAGAAACCTTGAAAGGCAACTCTAGAGAGAGAATGAGAAATCTAGAGAGAAATCTTCATCTTCTTAGATTTTTTTCGAAGTCGATTTCGATCCTTCTTCTTCCAGAACTCATCCCACATTTTATCCTAGAAAACCCCAGATTCTGATCGAGGTCTGCCCACCGTCGTGAGTTTAGTCCACCACCACCGTGAGTAGCCCGCCATAGCCGAGTTTTGGCAGCCGGGGTGATTCCGATGCCGGGTTTCGATCGGGCAGTTTTTGTCTTGGATTTTGTTCTTTTGTCGCGTTGATCCTTTGGCTCGTTCATTCAGGTTTGCTAAAGTCTAGATCTATGGGCAAAAGTTTTTCCTGACAAGTGGGTTTTTAGATTAGGATCATGCCTCCGGACTATTTCAAATTTGGCAGTTCGAGTTTTCTTGAAGTGAGTTTCTTTGGATTTCTTCATATTGTGCTTTAGCCATCCCGTGGACATTTGCCCACTCAAATTCGGGATCGTTTGGAGTTATTCTCGAGACTCTTTAGTGGATTCATAACTCAAGACTCGATTTTCTTTATTTGCGAGGGACACGCTTCAAAGGTATAATATTTAAGGTTTCCGCTTTAATTTAAAGATTCAATTTTTGCGTGTCGTTTTAATAAATTGAACTAGTATAAGCCTATATCCGTTCAGGGGAAATGATTTTAAGCCTGAGCCGAATAGAAAGTATCTGATTCTGGAATGCATAGCACGAAAGTGAGATTTTCCGTTTAGCACGGGCTAGATCTGTTTCCTTCATCTTCTTTATCAACCGTTTGAGACACAGATATGGACTCAGCAAATTGATCTCTTTGTTTCTTGTCTTTCATGTTCCTCTTTGCATTTTTCTCTATCTCTGCATCAAAAACTAATTTGTATGTACGAGAAGAGTGAACCATAAAAAGTAACAAAACAAACTAAACTTCTAACTAAATTCAAAACACTACACCGTGCTCTCCGGTAACGGCGCCAAAATTTGTTGAGTGTCAAGCCAATAAAAAATAAAACCTACTTTAAAGGATTTGATAGTATAGCAATGAGTAGGATCGTCTCCACAGGGAACACCAAAGTGAAAAATTTAGTTAAAAGCAAGTAACCAAAAAGGGGGTTTCGTAGATTATGACTAATTATCAAAATTCAATTAAAATAAACGAGAGAATGCTAACAAATTGATGAAATCAAATATAGGAAAACACTCTAGTCAAAGGAATTGTTTCCACCTCGATGTGACTAATTGATCATCGATGCAAGAATTTACCCAATTAAATCCTGATTATATCGGCTATTATTGTTGGAACATCTTAATAATTTAATCCTATTAATTTAGCACCAGCAATTAAGGAACCTCAGTTAATTGCATCTATTATCAAATAATCAGTCTTGGAACCTCCTAGAGAACAGATTTTGATAATCAAGGACCCAATCCAAATAACAACTAAGCAAACCTTATTCAATTGCAATTTGATTATTTATTCCCTTCAAAACAACTAACCTATGTACCACGTAATTAATTGAATTGAAACTCTTAAAAATACCGAACCTCGTGTATTCAAGTTAATTGGACTACCTAGGAAGATTTGAATGCTACTAGCGATTCAAATAATGTTAAATAATCCACAATACAAATCGAGAAAATAAATAAATAATCATACATTAATTGGTATTAAAACCCAATTAGATCTCACAATTTAATCGACATCGAGGGTTACATTCCTTTGACTAGATTAAGGAAATTAGTTACGCATAATTAAAACAAAAACAGAATTCATAACATAAAAATAATAGTTCATGAATTAAAAGAAAAAGGAAAAATACTAAATGTTGGCCGCCGCCCAAAACCCGAGAACCACAGCTTGCGTCCCAAAAACTTCTGGTAGCCCAAAACTTGTCTGCAACCTTATTTAAGTGCTATATATTAATGCCTAAACCTGGCGGCCCACATACTTTGTAAAATAAAACTAAATTAAATATTAAAACTCAATCCTAATTAAATTTAGAAACTCCCATTATCATAAATTAATTTTGGATGTCAATATAAAGCCCAAATATTTCCTTTATCTTTCTCCTTAATTTCTTCAACACAGCTTAACTTGATATCCTTCTTCTCAACTTTCAACTTCTTCCAAAATTACTCAAAATCACATATTTTGCTTCAAACGAACCCGTCTTTCTTGCATGTCAAAAATAATCCATTAAAACACACAATTCATCTCAATTGCTTTAAAATCGCACGAAATTTCATAATTAATTTCAAGCTCATCACAAACCCCCACCAGATTAATCATAATCAGCTGAATAAATAACATAGGAAATCCAAACTTAGCTAACAAAGCTCAAAGGAAAGGCCGCGAAACCCGATCAAACGCTTTCATCATGTCAATCTTAAAAATGAGATTGTGACCACGTACTTTATTCTTCAAAACCTACACAGGTCCTTTTCTAGCAGCACATTATCAGTAATATCCTTTCCCTTGATGAAAGCCGATTGTTCTTCAGAAATTATTAGTGGCATGAACTCAGCTAAGTGATCCTTAAGTAAAGCTGTAAACAATTTATTGAAGAATTTGCAGAGACTTATTAGGCGGAAGGCTACAAAAGTTACCACAACCTTTTTCTTAGAAATCAAAGAGATAAGTCTACTCCCAATCGATCGCGGCAAAGGGGAGCCAGTGAAGAAGTCCGTACAAGCCTCAAACAAGTCCAGAGATATAATATCCTATGTTCATCTATAGAAAAAACTGAAAACCCATCAGGGCTAGGAACACTTGCCGCATTTAAACCAAAGACTGCCTTCCTAACCTCCTCAAGAGTAGGAGCAGCCAACAACCACTGTCGATCCTCGTTGGAAATCAGCAACGGGACCGATCGTAGCAACGAGTCTGTCGCAAACAAAGAATCCAGCAGCTAGGGGTTTAAGCAGGTTTTGAAAAAACCGCACCCCTTCCTGCGCAATTTCAGGTTGGCCAATGCGCCATTTCCTATCCTCACACTTAATTTTATATATGGATAGTTTCACTTTCTTTTCCTCAAGCACTGAATGGAAAATTTTAATATTACGATAACCTGCACATAACCATTTAAACCGGGCTTTTTGAGACAAAAAGTCCTCATACTCCTTCAATCGACCAAATAGAACAGCATGGGACTCTGACCAAAGAGACCGATTAATTGAAGAGGGAAACACATCAAAACGCTGTTGTGCCTCAGAGACATTAAGTTCCGCCGCTCTCAAATTTCTGAAGACATTTCCAAAAGGATTCCAATTCCATTCCCGAAGTATACCTTCAGTCTCCGTAGCTTATTGAAGAACTGGACTATAGCCCTCTCATAAATCGAAAGCTCCCAGTTGTCCTTTATCAAAGGTAAACAAGAAGACCGACGGAGCCACATAGATTGAAATACAAAACCAACCCCTTGGGACTGATTCTGACTCTCAAATTGAAATAACATTGGCGAATGATCCGATGATGACGAATTTAAATTATGAACAACTGAAGTAGGAAAAACATTGCGTCATTCCTAAGAACAAAGAAACCTGTCCAATTTCTTAGATACCAATCCCGCCTGTCTTGTACCCTCTCCCCTTAAGTGAAGGTCCGCCTAACAGCAATAATATCATTCAGCTCAGCTGAAGCAATAAATGCATTGAAGTCAGCAATAGGCATCTGATGAGGAACAGATGGACTCTCGTACTCCTCAATGTTGTGAATTAGATTGAAGTCGCCTCCAATTGTCTATGACAAAGCATGATACAAATATCTAACTTCAAGCAAATCATGCCATAAAAGACACCGATCCAAGTAACGAAAACTGGCGTATACAATTGAAAAAAGAAAAGAACCCAGAACTGTAGGGTGAGAGATCAGGAAAGTCCCAGATTGACCACTATCCTGTACCAACTCTAGCTTAATGCCATGGCGGGAAAATAACCAAACTTTACCCGAAACTGAAGACCAAGCAAATGAAAGATTATCTGTCCGGACCCGGTCAAAAATTTATTTTCGTGCATTGTATTCCAAAATCGAAACTCTTGACCGGGTCTAAGCACTAGCGCAATTACTATTCCAACCCTTGCTTGAAATACCATTGCGCAAGATTTAGTTTCTATTTATTCGATTTTTCATGCAACAATAAAATTCTTAATTAAAGCGGAAGTTTAAGAACTACCTCTTGAAGCGTGTACTTACGTGATCGCTTGTATAACACAAGACCAACTCATACGTTATGCGGGCAACAAACCAAACGATCAGCAAAACACGAAAGTTTCCGCCAGAAAAGAACCCGGACCCGCCGCCACAAGTTCATGTAACGTCGCACTGTCGAGAGTACTTTCTCATGCGCTAACAAGCCCAAGCGCCTCTGGCCACAAGAGAAGAACCGACACCACTTTTTTGGGATTGCTGTCACCGCTTGCAACATTTGAAGAGTCGACTTTGAGGAAGAATTTTATTAATTCTCTCTCTGGACTTTCTCTCTCTAAGTTTCAATAATTGAGAAACTATGAATTGTGTGTTGTGTGTTGTTAATCTCTTGTCTATTTATAGAGCTACAAGAGAGACCCCAAGTTGGTTTAGGATTGGCCTTCCTAATGCGTAACAGGGGAGTTTGATTTTTTCAAAAACAAATGATCTACTAATGAACCGGAACAAATAAGTTTACTATCTTTTCTAACAATGATAGATTTATCAGAAAAAATAAACTTATAACCATTCACTAAGAGTTTAGAAACTGAAATCAAGTTCTTTATAAAACTCAGTACATAAAGAAAATTATTAAAATCTAATCTACTATTTTCGAAAAATATAGTGACTACTCCCACTGCTTCTACTGACACTCTTGTAGTGTCGCCCAAGTAGACTTTAAGTTTGCCTTCTCTAAGCTTCCAGGTTACCTGGAACCCATGCAAAGAATTACAATCATGGTCAGTGACGCCTGAATCCACACACTAAGTATCTGTGGGTATCACCGCTAAAGACGTCTCAGTAATGAAGGCAGAAACTGTCGTACCTTTGAGCTTTGGACAATCTGATTTTCAATGTCCCATATTCCCGCACTTGAAGCATTTGCCTTTAGGCTTCTTCTTATTTACGATGTCAGCCTTAGCCGCATGATTCTCAGTCTTCTTGTTGGTTTTCTTCTTCTTGTTGTTCTTGCCTTTAGGCGCAGAAGAGGAACTCGAAGCCTTGACTGTGACTAAAGCTTGCTTCTTCTCTTAGAAGATGCCTTCAGCCGACACCAATGCAGTTAGGAGCTCGGGAAGAGTATAAACTCTTTGATTCATGTTGCAGTTAACCCGAAACTGCTCAAAAGTGTGAGGTAAACTCTGGAGAATGATATCTATCTGACTTTCTGGATCAATTTCTCCACCTAACACTTCTATCTCATTGATGTTACTAATCATGTGAAGTACATGATCTCTCACCGAGGTGCATTCAGCCATTTTGGTATTCATAATTTTCCTCATAGCCGTCTGCCTTGCTGTCCTACCTTGATGACCAAACATCTTGAAAGATTATCTGCTCGGGCCTACTCAGAAACTCACTTTCGTGCTATGTATTCCAGAATCGGAATCTCTAGCCAGACCTAGACGCTAGTACAATGCTATTCCAACCCTTTTGAAATAACATTGCACATGATTTGGGTTCGCACTTATTCGATTTACCACGCAACAAAAATTTCTAATTAAAAGGGGAATTTTAGAAAAATACCTTTGAAGCGTGCACTCAGGTGATTCTCTTGTATGTCTCAAGACTTTGATTTCACGTTGTGTGAGCAACGATTTAGAAACCAATTGATCAGCTAATTACCACAATTCACCTGCTAGAAAATTCCAGCATCGCTGCACCTGGCATGTACTGTAAACGCACCGCCCGGAGAGAGAGAAAGCTAAACACGAGCCACCAAATATTTGAGAAAAATTCGGCAGCCCCAAAAGCTTGTAAAATCCTAATTTTAGAGAGAGAATTTTCTCTCTCTATGATTTTCTCTCTCTAAGTTTTCTTGTCTTGAAAACTTATGAATTGTATTGCTTGAATAGCTAATCCCTTGTCTATATATAGAGTTACAAGAGAGACCCCAAGTTGGTTTAAGATTGGCCTTCCTACTAGGATTCTGTTTTCCTTCAATCTTGTTCCTGGACTGATACACATCCAACTGATACAGGGTTTCACTTATCCCAAACCAGTTCCTGGTATGATTCACAACCAACTGACACAGGGATTCACTTATCCCAAACCAGTTCCAGGTATGATTCACAACCAACTGACACAAGGATTAATTAATTACTTAATTAATTAAATATACCTTTGTCAACAACCCAGTGCATAATTAATCGTACCACTAACGGATTAATTATGACACTACCATCCTACACCAGAATTGCTTCTGGAACAACTTAATTAAATTATATACATAATCTCCCCACATCAAAGATATAGTGCTCGTTAATATATTAATTTACTGATAAATTAATTAATTAACCTCTTTAATTCTGCGACTAGTACCACTCGACCTTTTTACTATACGGGACATAAGTCCACCGGCCGGGTTTAGTATAATAAACTTTATGAGCTCATCTCGGGAGCACCATCACCCCAGACGCACCGGTACATGGTTTCCTTTTGACAAGCAGCAGCACATCAAGTAACTAAACACGCGCACCCAACCTACCGATACTATTGGCCACAATTGACCTCACCCTTTGGCAGATCAAAGTACACTATGTCTAATCCTCATGCACGCTCGAGTCTAGGGATTAAGAGATAGAATACCAAGAAATGTTTGTCTATTAAATCAGTACAAGACAAATTATTCTTAATGGTCAAGTTCAATATGCCCCGGGCATATCTATATGATTCAATTAGTTTAGACAAACCAATAATCCGAATCACATAATAACCTAAATCGACAGTTTGTCCAAAGCTATCTCGGTTACGAACCTCATTTATATATTATGTCTTTTAACCAATGATGAGATCTACTGTGTCACACAAGACACCTCATAATCTACTTACATAATACAAATGGACATATCATGCACAGCAAGATATAACCAAAATATAAATTGATATATTACTGGGAAAAAGTACAATACAAGCATAGCTTTTGTATTCAACTCTAACAATCTCCCACTAATACTTAAGTTGTACTTTAAGTATACAACTGCATAAAACTCCTATACATTCTGCTGCTATATATCTAGAAAAACTGTCATGGCTCTCCTAAGTATCTGATTCCCATGCCCTTCATGTGAGCCTCAAAGACTTTCGAAGTCAATGTCTTCGTGAATGGATCTGCAAGGTTATCTTCTGATGCTATCTTAGCCATGACCACGTCTTCCCTCTTTACGATGTCTCGTATCAGGTGGTACTTACGCTGTATATGTTTACTCGCCTTGTAGGCTCAGGGTTCCTTCGAGTTTGCTACTGCACCATTGTTATCACAATAAACCGTGATAGACTTCTGCAAACCAGGAATCACATCTAAGTCCACTAGAAAGTTCTTGAGCCATACTGTCTTTCGATGCCTCTGATGCGGCAACGTACTCAGCCTCCATGGTAGAGTCCGCCACGCATTTCTGCTTGACACTCCGCCAAACTATGGCTCCACCTCCCAGACTAAACACATACCCTGAGGTAGACTTGCTCTTGTCCCTGTCGCCTTGGAAATATGAATCTGTGTAACCTCGGGGTACCAGCTCAGGCGCCTGATAGACCAGAACTTGGTCCCTCGTTCTGTGCAAATACTTGAGAATGCATTTTACTGCCTCCCAATGAGCTTTACCGGGGTTACTCTGATATCTGCTTACCATACCAACGGCATAACAGATATCAGGCCTCGTACACAACATGGCATACATGAGACTTCCTACTGCTGAAGCATAAGGAACTGTCTTCATGGCCCCTATCTCCTCAACAGTCTTAGGGGACTATTCCTTAGATAGATACACTCCATGTCTGAAATGTAGAAAACCTTTCTTGGAGTCTGCATGTTAAAATGGGCCAGAATCGTATCTATGTACGAAGCTTGGGAGAGCGTTAACGAACATTTCCTACGATCTCAAATTATCTTGATCCCAAAGAAATGTCCCACTTCTCTTAATTACTTCATACAAACTGCTTGGAAAGCCATGCCTTTACGTCTGATAACACTTTCTTGTTGTTTCCAATCAATAGAATGTCATCTATGTAAAGTACATGAAACACCACTGAGTTTCCATCACATATGCGATACACAGATTGCTCATCCGGACACTGAGTAAATCCGAAGGACTGGATTACCTCATCAAATCGGATGTTCCAAGATCTGGTTGCCTGCTTAAGTCCGTAAATGGACCTCTTAAGCCTGCAAACCTTATGCTCTTGGCCTTTTTCAATGAATCCCTCCGGTTGCTGCATAAAGATGGTTTCCTGAAGACTTCCATTTAGGGAAGCTGTCTTGACATCAATCTGCCAAATCTCATAGTCTAAATGAGCAGCTATGGCCAAGAGAATCCGGATCGACTTAAGTATGGCTACCGGGAAGAAGGTTTACTCATAATCGATTCCCTTTTTCTGAGTATACCCCTTCCCCACCAACCTAGCTTTAAAGGTTTTCACCTTCCCGTCAGGTCCTCTCTTACGTTTGTAGATCCACTTATATCCAATGGGCTTGAACCCATCTGGCAGGTCCACAAGCTCTCAGACTTGATTGTGGTCCATTGACACCATCTCGAATATCATTGCCTTACGCCAAGACTCTGCATCTTTATCTCGGAGAGCCTCATTGTAGTTAACTGGGTCAGGTTCAGGCGCACCTAGGACTAGGTCTGAGGCCTCTCCCACGCCAATGAACCTATCAGGCTGTCTCACAAGCCTCCCACTACGACGAGGCACCACCTTTGTAGGCGCATCATCTGTGATCTCATGTGCAGTGTGTGGTGTATCTATTTGTGTAGGTGCATCAGGATTAGTAGTTTATCATCTAAGCTTTTCTAGTAGTATCTTACTCTTGGGCTTGTGGTCTAAGACATAGTCCTCTTCCAAAAATTTAGCGTTGGTACTAACCACCACCTTCGGATCTTTAGGACTATAGAACAGACCACCTTTCGTTCCCCTAGGATATCCTACAAACAACATTAATTCAGTTCTCACATCTAACTTAGCCATATCTGCCTTAAGCACATGTGCTGGGCAACCCCAAATTCTGAGATGTCTTAGACTGGGCTTGCGCCCATTCCACAACGCCAATGGGGTTGAAGGCACGGTTTTAGATGGTACAAGATTAAGAATATATCTAAGGCATATCCGCAGAACAAACTTGAGAAATCACAATAGCTCATCATAGACCTAACCATTTCCAAGAGAGTCCGATTCCTCCTTTCTACTACACCGTTCTGCTGTGGCGTGCTAGGTGCAGACAACTGAGACTGAATTCCGACCTCACTGAGGTTTTCTCTAAATTCATGGGACAGTTACTCCCCACCACGATCTGAAAGTAATGTCTTGATACTCTTACCATGATGCTTCTCTACATCTGCCTGAAACTCTTTGAACTTGGCAAAACATTCGGACTTGTGACGCATTAGGTAAATGTACACGTACCTTGAGTAGTCATCCGTGAACGTCACGAAATACTCGAACCCACCTCGTGCCTGGACCGTCATTGGTCCACACAAGTCAGAATGAATCAACTCTAATACTTCCTTAACTCTATAACCTTTTGCCTTAAAAGGTCTCTTGGTCATCTTACCTTCCAAGCAAGATTCGCAGGTTGCATAACTGTTAATTTCTAATGAACCTAAAGGTTCATCATTGACCAACCTCTAAATCCTACTAAGGTTTATATGACCTAGCCTGAGATGCCAAAGATAGGTTTAATTCATTTCAGAAAGTTTCTTCCTCTTATTAATGTTAGATAAAGAGCTATTTGTTTCTATGTTTTGCGCAACAGGGGAATTAGAGTTAACCAGAAATAAATTGTCAACCAATGAACCAGAACAAATAAGTTCCAATTTCTTCTAATAAATACAGACTCATCAGAAAAAATAAACTTATAACCGTTCTTTAAGAGTTTAGAAACCGAAATAAGGTTCTTTCAAAAACTCAGTACATAAAGACAATTAACTAACTCTAATCTACAATTTTTGAAATTTAAATTGACAACTCCCACTGCTTCTACTGACACTCTTGTAGTGTCGCCCATGTAGATGTCTAGTTTGCCCTCTCTAAGCTTCCGGGTTACTTGGAACCCCTGTAAGGAATTACAAACATGATCAGTGGCACCTGATTCCACACACCAAGTATCTGTGAGAATCACCGCTAAACATATCTCAGTAATTAGGGCAGAAACTATCGTACGTTTAAGCTTTTGACAATCCGATTTCCAATGTCCCGTCTTATTGCACTTGAAGCACTTGTCTTTCGACTTTTTCTTTGCAATATCTGGCTTAGGCACAATTTGTGCCTTTTTAGCTACTCCCTCAAGCTTTCTTTTCTTCTTTCCAGCCTCAGGCTCAGAAGAATATTCTAAAGCTTTGACTGCGACTAAAGCTCGCTTTTTCTCTTGAAGAAGACTTTTAGCCGCTATCAACTCTGCCAAGAGCTCGGATGAAGTACTCAACATCTTACTTATGTTGTAGTTCAACCGAATCTACTCATAGCTTTGAGGCAAGCTCCGGAGGACAATATCGACTTTGGTTTCACCAACGATTTCGCCTCCCACTACCTCAACCTTGTTGATGTTACTAATCACGTCAATGACATGATCTCTCACAGGAGTGCTCTCAGCCATTAGGACAATATCCAAGTTACGACTCCAATTGACATAATTAGTTGCAGTTAATTTATTGTCTTTCAAAATAGCAGCTAAGGGGTTGAATGCCATATCGATAAAACTGTAAAATTAACAAATAGACAATGTTTCAGTTATTAACCAAGAATTTCAAAAACATGAAATTCTATTAATTATTGACTTCCCTCAAAATAATAATTATAATCCACCAACATCTCATCCACCGGGATTCTCGTAAGCCACGCAGTGTGGACGTTTAAGCTAACCCACATTCATTTGTGAAGAACCAAGTTCATTAACTAACTATCTGACCAAACGATCTATTGATCAATGTAGCTAATAGTCGGTGCTTTCAGCGGTACAAATAAGCAGTGTAACCTCTTGGGAGGAATACTGCAGATCGTACACTAAGTGTATGCCATTACGTGACTTCTGAGTTTGTTACCTCGGGATAGTGCGCCTCAGATGGAGAGGGTGTCACATTTCTCCTAGTTAAACTCGCTCTAGTCATCTTACTCAGAAATTCATAATCTAGCGATCTCAGGGCTGGACTCATTCGAATGGAGGAAGGCCCTAATGCTAACACGCAAGCCCACCCACATCGCATATGAACTCGTAATGGTGGCCATGGGAATATTGAACCAACCCGCTCCCACTTAGATTTCCAAATTGAGGATTTTTCTAGTTTTAACAAGCAATTAACTAACCCTAAGTTATATGCAACCATAAAACCAACATGCTTTAGAATCATGCATCTAAATGCAGCATAAAAACAAAGCATAAAAATTAAAATAATAAATATGGGAAATAAATACGAAAAATAAATTCCCCGACTATTATGGTTTTAATTGCTTCAAACTTCTGCCTTGATCTCGTGTCCCGTCATGTTATTCTATGGAGAGAGTATTGAACTTCAAAAATGAAAACTGGAGGAAAAAATTGGGCCAAAACCACAGCCGAACAGGCCGCGCGCAGCAACTGTTGCGCGCTGCTGCCGCCTGCTACTGCCACGGCTACCGCAGCAGCTGCTGCGCCCCTCGGCAGCGGCGCTGCCGTTGATAGCGGTCCGGTGGAGACTACTGCTGGCGGTTGGTCACCGGCGCCGCTTCCTGCCACCACCCCCTCTTTCGCTTTTCCCCACGCTAACGGATTAATTATCGCACTACCATCCTACACCAAAATTGCTTCCGGAACAACTTAATTAAATTATATTCATAATCTCCCCACATCAAAGATATAGTGCTCGTTAATATATTAATTTACTGATAAATTAATTAATTAACCTCTTTAATTCCGAGACTAGTACCACTCGACCTTTTTACTATACCGGACATAAGTCCACCAGCCGAGTTTAGTATAATTGTCACGGGCTCACTTTTTAACTAGCGAACCGTGCTGCATTAGTTCTAACAACTAACGACTAGAACTAGCTCAGCCTTAACTCTAGCACACAAATGATCTTGTGGGCAGCAAAATGACCAAGAGAACACAAGAGAAATGTAGGCACGAAAGTGACCGGAAAGTGAAACGGAAGTATATTGATATGGACAAGTACTTAGACACTCTTGCTTGGTAAACTTTACAAATAAACCTTACCCCTATTTATATTACTCAAGGTCGGCTACTGTTTATGGCTTCCACGGGTGACCTCATGCATGACGTCACCCGTGGCCAACTTGTACAACTTGCAAGGGAAGAGATCCTTCTAGATGATGGTTTGATCTATTGTGTCCCTCCAAGTCCAAACGTGCAAGGAATCAACCTTAACGGGCTGAAGGATTTTCCGGTGCAAAAAGAACGAAAACAGGCCGGGACGGGTGGAACGATTGGCACACGGCCGTGTCATTCTCCCCCGCTTGAACGAGATATCGACCCTGATGGCTCTAGCTTCTCAAACTCAACCACAAGTCTGGTTGCTCCACTTAACTTCTCGGTCGGTTCCCAACTGATCTCTCTCGTTGGTTATCCCTTCCACTTAACCAAATACTCCTTAGCCGGTGCTTTGTTATGATACGTTTGGAAAGGATTTGCTCCGGTTCTTTCTCCAACGGCTCCCTTATCCTCCAGGTCCTTATGGAACAGCTTGAGAAGGCTCACGTGGAAGACTGGATGTAACTTTTCATAGGCTTCTGGCAACTCTAACTTGTAGGTAACTGTTCCAACACGTTTGAGGACGGTGAACGGTCCCTCGTACCGACGCATTAGTCCCTTATTCAGTCCTCGAACTCGCCCGTGTTGGTATAACTTGACCAACACTTGGTCTCCCTCCTGGAACTCACGGGCAGTTCTTTTCTTATCAGCCTATTTCTTTATCCTTTTGGCCGATCATTCCAAGTAAAACTGGCAATATCGGTTCGTTTTCTCCAATCCTTGACGAACCGGTAAGCCGGTGAACTACTCTATGTGTAGCCTCCAACGATGTCTTTGGGTGTTGTTGGCTGAAACCCCAAAACAATCTCGAATGGACTCTTGTCGGTACTCTCATTTCTCATCAAGAGCTAGCAGAATTGGGCAACATCCAGCATCTAGGCCCAATACGTTTGGTTGGCTGCGACATAGTGTTTGAGGTACACTTCCAGCATACCATTGACGCGTTTCGTATGGCCGTCTGTCAGCGGGTGCATAGCTGTGGACATCTTCAGTTCTATGCCCAACAGCCGAAACAACTCCTTCCAGAACTTTCCTGTGAACCGTGAGTACCGATCACTCACGATCGAAGTTGGCAGCCCTCAATACTTCACCATATGCTTCATAAAAAGCTTAGCTGTTGTCTCAGCCGTGCATTCCTTTGGGGCTAGAATGAACTCAGCATACTTCGATAGTCGGTTTATAATCACCAAAATGTTGGTGCATCCACTTAAGACAGGAAAGCTGACTATGAAGTCCATGGAGATGTTTTCCCATATCTTCTCTGGTACGGGCAACGGTTGAAGAAGACCGTGTGGATACTTCTGTTCGGTCTTGTCTTGTTGGCAAACAAGGAATGTCCGCATGTATGCTTATACGTCTTCTCTCATTCTAGGCCAATAGAAGCGTTCTTGCACTAAAGCTAGAGTACAGTGCGTACCTGGGTGTCTGGCATAACGGGAATAATGACATTCCTTCAAGATCTTCTGCCTTAAATTCTCCCAAGCCAGTACGTATAACCGGTCCCCTTTGGCATACAAGGCCCCATCCTTGAGCCAAAACCGGGTCGTCTTTGCCTCTTTGGCAAGCTTCATGAAGGCCTGAGCTTACTTGTCATGCTCCAGTCCTGCTTTATACGTTCTAAGGTCTGACCCTCCAGTACGCTGGTCATGACAGCCAGCATGCTCTTGCGGCTTAGAGCATCTGCAACTTTGTTGGTTTTCCCCGGGCTTTACTCCAATTCGAACTTGAACTCGGTTAGAAAATCTAGCCATCGCGCCTGCTTGCTGGATAGTTTTGGCTAGTTCTGAATGAACCTTACCGCCTGATTGTCCGTTTTCACCTTGAATGGGTTTGTTGCCATTAGGTAGTGCTCCCAAACTCTTAGGCAATGCACTACGGCCAGCATTTCATTCTTATGCGTTGACCACCTTTGTTCCACATCGCCTAACTTTCGGCTTTCGTAGGCGATGGGATGTCCGTCCTGCATAAGTACACCACCGATGGCGAAATCAAAGGTATCGGTACATACCTCAAATGGCTTAGAAAAATCTGGAAGAGCCAGCACCGGTTCCTTCATCACAGCATCCTTCAAAACTTCGAAGGCCGTTTGTTGCTTCCGGGTCCAGCATCATCCCATTCCTTTCTTTAGCAGGTCCGTTAGAGGGGCAGCAATGGCTGAGTGCCTCTCAATGAATCGTCAGTAATAGTTGACAAGTCTTAGAAAATACCATAGCTTGGTTGTCTTGGTTGGTGCCTCCCATTCGACAATGGCTCGAACCTTGGCCGGATCCATGCGAATTTGTCCTCCCCCAATGATGTGGCCTAGAAAAGAGACTTTTTTTAGCCCGAATTCGCAGTTCTCCTCCTTGGCGTACAGCTTGTTCTCCCTTAAGGCCTGGAAAATGGCACGATGATGACTCACTTATTCCTCGATGGTCTCACTGTAGATAACAATGTCATCTAAGTTGACTACCACAAAACGGCAATAAAATCGGCCAGCACCCGTTGTGTGAGCATGCAGAAAGTGGCCAGTGCATTGGTGAGGCCAAACGGCATAACCAGAAACTTATAGGACCCGTACTGAGTGATACAGGCTGTCTTCGGCTCTTCCCCTAGGGCTATTCGAACCTGATAGTACCCCTTCCTTAAGTCCAACTTAGAAAAGACCCTAGCATTCACCAAACAATCGAACAGATCAGCTATAAGAGGAATGGGGTATTTGTTCGTTACCGTTAACTTATTCAGCGCCCGGTAGTCGATGAACATCCTCAACGTCCCATCCTTCTTGCGGTGAAACAAAGCCGGTCCCCCGTATAGGCTTTTTGAGGGCCGTATGAACCCAACCTCGAGGAGCTTCCTTAGTTGAGTCTTCAACTCCTGCAACTCACTAGGGGACATCCGGTACGGTGCCTTTGATACGGGTTTTGCCCCTTCAACCAGCTCAATGGCATGGTTGATCTTCCGTCTAGGGGGCAACTCCTTCGGTAGATCTTCGGGCATTATATCCCGAAACTCTTTAATCACGGTGTGTAGGGTTGAGGGAACGGGCTCCGTTACTGATACTGGTTCGGTCGGCTGCTCCTCTTCGAATACCAGAGCTACAAACATTTGCTCTCCTTGCTTCAGGCCCCGGTTGAGCTATCTGGCACTCAGCTCTGTCTCCCGGTGTATCTGGATGACGCACGTGTCTCGGCCATACAGCACGACCATGGTATCGTCCTTGGTCACCATAAAAGGTTGAAGTCCGTCGATAAAAGTCATGCCCAAAATCACACCGTATTCGCCCAAAGGTGCAACGAAAAATGAGGCACGACCATTCCATGACCCGATCTGGACAGGTACATCCTTTTCCTCGCCCACGACCGATGTCCAAGCCCTATTTACTCACTTGAACCTTCCGTTGCTGGGCTCCTAAGAGATGCCTAGCTCACGGGCTAGGGCATCATTGACATAGTTGCAATCGGCCCCTGTATCTACAAGTGCCCAACAAGACCGATTGCGAAAACTTACCTCAACAAATATGTGGCCCTTTTGCTTCCCGTCCAATTTAGCTTAAATGGCATCCAACCATTGGATACAAGCGACCCTCCTCTCGTCATTTTGGTTGGACTCTTGAACCAAAGCCGCAAGTTTGGAACGAGATGGGCAGTCCCGCGCCAAGTGAGGGCCTTGGCACAAGAAGCATCCTTCAAACTTCCTGGGCTGGTCTCCCTTTCACCCGTCCTTGCTGCTGGATGGCTTGGCCATCTCGGGCTTGGAGTAAGACTTCCCTTTGTCTCTCCCACTTTTGCCAGAAAACTTCTTGGGGTCCTTCGGCTTGCCCCAGTCATTCTTTTTGAACTCGGTCAAGGACTCCGCTACATTCATGGCTTGAGTTATGTTCTGCACGTCCCTCCGTTACAACTCAAGCTAGGCCCATTGTCTGAGGCCGTCCATAAAAGTAAACAAGGCCTCTTTTGGGGACAAGTCAGGGATTTCCAGCATTAGTTCTGAAAACTCCTTGACATATTCCCTAATTTGGCCATCCCGGTGTTGCAAGCGCCGAAGCTTCGCCCTAGCTTCGTCTTCAGCGTCCTTGGGAAGGAACTGCTTCTTTAATTCCGTCTTGAACTCGTCCCAAGTGTTGATTGCGTCCACGCCCATGTCTACGGTCCCCGTTCTCCTTTTCCACCATACCAGGGCTGCGTCCTTGAGGTAGAGTGGGGTGTAGTCAAGCCGGGTAGCATCTGTAGCTGCACCAACGGCCTTGAAGTACTCTTCTAGGCCATATAGATAGTTCTCGATATCCTTCGCCTTCCGGGCTTCCCCATAAACCTCGGGCTTAGGAATATCAATCCGGGTGATGGGGAGAGCTCCACCTTGAACTCCTCCCCGAGCTACTTATGCCCTTAAGACTTCAACTTCCTCTTGAAGCTTGAGCATCCCCTTATGGAGATTGGCAATACTCAGCTCTTCTCTTCAATAGTCCGGTCGTATCATTTCACGATCTGGTTGAGAACGCTCAGCACCCTCTCCTCGAGCTCGTTCTCATAATGATCTAGGAAGTCCCCCACGGCTAGTTCCACCTTGGCCAGCCGTGACTCAAAATTGGCTGACAGCTCACGTGTAATGGACTTATCCTTCCGGCTCCCCTTTTTTCCGGTGCGTTCCGTCTCGCGTGGGGCGTGCTCACCTTCCACTTCTACCACCTTGGCAGTATTGCTTGGTGTGGCCATGACCCCAGATGAACCATTGAGCGAAAGCTTGGCTTAAGAACGGAACCGCGCTCTGATACCACTTGTCACGGGCTCACTTTTTAACTAGCGAACCGTGCGGCACTAGTTCTAACAACTAACGACTAGAACTAGCTCAGCCTTAACTCTAGCACACAAATGATCTTGTGGGCAGCAAAATGACCAAGAGAACACAAGAGAAATGTAGGCATGAAAGTGACCGGAAAGTCAAACGGAAGTATATTGCTATAGACAAGTACTTACACACTCTTGCTTAGTGAACTTTACAAATGACCCTTACCCCTATTTATACTACTCAAGGTCGGCTACGGTTCATGGCTTCCATGAGAAGCTTCCAATATTTTAATCATGGAAGACTCTAGTCCCTAAATTTTATATACAAGGAAATTTCTAGGGTTTACCTCATGCATGACGTCACCCGTGGCCAACTTGTGCAACTTGCAAGGGAAGGTATCCTTCTAGATGATGGTTTGATCTATTGTGTCCCTCCAAGTCCAAACGTGCAAGGAAACAACCTTAACGGGCTGAAGGATTTTCTGGTGCAAAAAGAACAGAAATGGGCCAGGACGGGTTGAACGATTAGCACACGGTCGTGTCATAATAAACTTTACGAGCTCATCTCGGGAGCACTATCACCCCGGACGCACCGGTACATGGTTTCCTTTCAACAAGCAGCAGCACACCAAGTAACTTAACATGCGCACCCAACCTACCAAGCCTATTGGCCACAATTGACCTCACCCTTTGGCAGATCAAAGTACACTATGTCTAATCCTCATGCCCACTCGAGTCTAAGGATTAAGAGATAGAATACCAAAAACGATTTTTCTATTAATTCAGTACAAGAAAAATTATTCTTAATGGTCAAGTTCAGTATGCCCCAGGCATATCTATATGATTCAATTACTTTAGACAAACTAATTATTCGAATCACATAATAACCTAAACTGGCAGTTTGTCCAAAGCTATATCGGTTACGAACCTCATTTATATATTATGTCTTTCAATCAATGATGAGATCTACTGTGTCACACAAGACACCTCATCATCTACTTACATAATACAAATTGACATATCATGCACAACAAGATATAACCAAAACATAAATGGATATATTACTGGGAAAAAGTACAATACAAGGATAGCTTATGTATTCAACTCCAACAACCTCATCATCTAACTACATAATATAAATGGACAATTAATGCACAACAAGATATAACCAAAACATAAATCGATATATTAACTGGGAAAATGTACAATACAAATATAGCTTATGTATTCAACTCCAACAATCTACCACTAATACTTAAGCTGTGCTTTAAGTATACATCTACATACAACTCCTATACACTCTGCTACTATATATCTAGAAAAACTATCATGGCTATCCTAAGTATCTGATCTCTATGCCCTCCACGTGAGCCTCAAAGACTTTTGAAGTCAATGTCTTTGTGAACGGATCTGCAAGGTTATCTTCTGATGCTATCTTAGCCACGACCACGTCTTCCATCTTCAGATGTCTCGTATCAGGTGGTACTGGCGCTATATATGTTTACTCGCCTTGTGGGCTCGTGGTTCCTTCGAGTTTGCTACTGCACCGTTATTATCACAATAAACCTTGATAGGCTTCTGCAAACCAGGAATCACATTTAAGTCCACTAGGAAGTTCTTGAGCCATACTGCTTCATTCGCTGCCTCTGATGTGGCAACGTACTCAGCCTCCATGGTAGAGTCCGCCACGCATTTCTGCTTAACACTCCGCCAAACTATGGCTCCACCTCCCAGAGTAAACACATACCCTGAGGTATACTTGCTATTGTCCCTGTCGTCTTCAAAATCTGAATCTGTGTAACCTCGGGGTACCAGCTCAGACGCCTGATAGACCAACACTTGGTCTCTCATTCTGCGCAAATACTTGAGAATGCATTTTACTGCCTCCCAATGAGCTTTCCCAGGGTTGCTCTGATATCTGCTTACCATGCCAACAGCATAACAGATATCAGGCCTCGTACACAACATGGCATATCTGAGATTTCCTACTGCCGAAGCATAAGGAACTGTCTTCATGGCCTCTATCTCCTTAACAGTCTTAGAGGACTATTCCTTAGATAGATACACTCCATATCTAAAAGGTAGAAAACCTTTCTTGGGGTTCTGTATGTTAAAACGGGACAGAATCGTATCTATGTACGAAGCTTGGGAAAACGTTAATGAACGTTTCCTACGATCTCGAATTATCTTGATCCCATGGATATGTCCCGCTTCCCCTAAGTCCTTCATATCAAAATTCTTGAACAACCATGCATTTACGTCTGATAACACTTTCTCGTTGTAGCCAATCAATAGAATGTCAACTATGTAAAGCACAAGAAACACCACTGAGTTTCCATCACGTCTGCGGTACACTCATTGTTCATCCGGACACTGAGTAAATCCGAAAGACTGGATTACTGAAAGGATTGCCACATAGGATCTGGGTTTGCACTTGCTCGATTTACCACGCAACAAAAAATTTCTAATTAAAACGGAATCTTAGAAAAGTACCTTTGAAGCGCGCACTTGGTGATTCTCTTGTCTGCCTCAAGACTTTGACTTCACGTTGTGTGGGCAATGAACTAGAAGTCAATCGATCAGCTAATCATCACAATCCACCTGCTAGAAAATTCTAATACCGCAGCACCTGGCACGTACTGTAAATGCACCTCCCGGAGAGAGAGAAAGCTACACGCAGCTGGTAAAACCTTGACCAAAATTTTGGCCACACAATAAAGAAAACCAGCCGCAATTATGCTTATAAAATCTGACTTGGAGAGAGAATTTTTTCTCTGTCTAGGATTTTCTCTCTCTAGTTTTCTTGTCTTGAAAACTTATGGAATTGTATGTCTTGAATAGCTAATCCCTTGTCTATATATAGAGTTACAAGAGAGACCCCAAGTTTGTTTAGGATTGGTCTTTCTAATGGGTTTAGGTAATGAATTAGTTTCCAAATCCAATTAGGCAACCAATCTGATAGGATAATCCAAATCCTACTGGATTTCCTAATCTCTAGGATTTCCTAATTCCAATTGAAACTTAAGACTTAATTAATTAATTAAATAATTCCACTTTGTTAATTACTCAATTAACCCTTAGGAATTAATTAAATAATTCCACTTCGTTAATTACTCAATTAACCCTTAGGAAAAATTAATCAATTAATTAATTCTACCTATTCAATTAACCCATTACAAAATTAATCGTACCACTAACGGATTAATTTTGGCATTACCATCCTACACCAGAATTGCTTCTGGAACAACTTAATTAAATTATATTCATAATCTCCCCACATCAAAGATATAATACTCGTTAATTTATTAATTTACTGATAAATTAATTAATTAACTTCTTTAATTCTGAGACTAGTACCACTCGACCTTTTTACTATACCGGACATAAGTCCACTGGCCGAGTTTACTATAATAAACATTTTGAGCTAATCTCGGGAGCACCATCACCCCAGATGCACTGGTATATGGTTTCCTTTTGACAAGCAGCAACACACCAAGAAACTAAACAAGTGCACCCAACCTACCGAGACCATTGGCCACAATTGACCTCACCCTTTGGCAGATCAAAGTATACTTGTCTAATCCTCATACCCACTCGAGTCTAGGGATTAAGAGATAGAATACAAGGAACGATTTGTCTATTAAATCAGTACAAGACAAATCATTCCTAAAGGTCAAGTTCAATATGCCCCGGGCGTATCTATATGATTCAATTAGTTTAGACAAACCAAATATCCGAATCACATAATAATCTAAACCGACAGTTTGTCCAAAGCTATCTCGGTTACGAACCTCATTTATATATTATTTCTTTCAACCAATAATGAGATCTACTGTGTCACACATGACACCACATCATCTACTTACATAATACAAATGGACATATCATGCACAACAAGATATAACCAAAACATAAATCGATATATTACTGGGAAAAAGTACAATACAAGCCTAACTTATGTCTTGAATGTCACGAAATACTCGAACCCACCTCGTGCCTGGACCGTCATTGGTTCACATAAGTCAGAATGAATCAACTTTAATACTTCCTTAGCTCTATAACCTTTTGCTTTAAAAGGTCTCTTGGTCATCTTACCTTCCAAGCAAGATTCGCAGGTTGCATAACTGTCAATCTCTAATGAACCTAAAGGTCCATCATTGACCAACCTTTGAATCCTACTAAGGTTTATATGACCTAGCCTGAGATGCCAAAGATAGGTTTGATTCATTTTAGAAGGTTGATGCCTCTTATTAATGTTAGATAAAGAGCTATCTGTTTCTATGTTTTGCACAACAGGGGAATTAGAGTTAACCACAAATAAATTATCAACCAATGATCCAGAACAAATAAGTTTCCCATTTCCTCTAATAAATACAGACTCATCAGAAAAAATAAACTTATAACCGTTCTTTAAGAGTTTAGAAACCGAAATAAGTTTCTTTCTAAAACTCAGTACATAAAGACAATTAACTAACTCTAATCTACAATTTTCGAAATTTAAATTTACAACTCGCACTGCTTCTACTGACACTCTTGTAGTGTCGCCCATGTAGATGTCCAGTTTGCCCTCTTTAAGCTTCAGGGTTACTTGGAACCCTACAAAGAATTACAAACTTGAACAGTGGCGCATGAATCCACATACCAAGTATCTGTGGGAATCACCGCTAAACATGTCTCAGTAATTAGGGCAGAAACTATCGTACCTTTAAGCTTTGGACAATCCACTTTCCAGTGTCCTATTTTACCGCACTTGAAGCACTTGCCTTTGGGCTTGCTCCTCTTTGCGATCTCGGGCTTTGCAGCAAGTTTCCTGGCATTCTTCTTCTTCTTATTCTTCTTGCCTTTAGGCGCAGAAGAAGAACCTGAAGCCTTTACTGTGACCAAAGCTAGCTTCTTCTCGTGGAAGATGCCTTCGGCCGCCACCAAATCATTTAAGAGCTTGGGTAGAGTATAAACTCTTTGTTCATGTTGTAATTGACCCGAAACTGCTCAAAATAAGAGGGTAGACTCTGGAGGATAATATCTATCTGACTTTCTGGGTCGATTTCTCCTCCTAACACCTCTATCTCATTGATGTGACTGATCATGTGTAGCACATGATCTCTCACTGATCCATCTTCAGCCATCTTTGAGTTCATTAACTTCCTCATGGCTACTTGCCTAGCTGTCCTGCCTTGATGTGCGAACATCTCTCTCAGGTGAGCCATCATGTTGAAGGCAGAGACCATGGGATGAAGCTGATGTTGCTGCACATTTGACACAGAGGCCAAAATATAGCACCGCGCCATCTCATCCGCTTTTTTTCACCGGGCATAGGCATCCCTACCCTCTTGAGGAGAGTTCTCATCAGGCACATCTGGACATACTTCGGTGAGAACAAACTTATACTGCTCAGCCGTCAGGACAATGTCCAAGTTACGACTCCAGTCGACATAATTGGTTCCAGTTAATTTATTGTCTTTCAAAATAGCAGCTAAGGGGTTGAATGCCATATCGATAAAACTGTAAAATTAACAAACAGAGAATGTTTCAGTTATTAACCTAGAATTTCGTAAAACATGAAATTCTATCAATTATTGACTTCGCTCAAAACAATAATTATAATCCACAAACATCTCATCCACTGGGATTCTCACAAGCCACGCAGTGTGGACGTTTACGCTAACCCACATTCGTTTGAGAAGAACCAAGTTCATTAACTACACTATCTGACCAAATGATCTAGTGATCAATGTAGCTAATAGTCGGTGCTTTCAGCCGTACAAATAAGCAGCGTAACCTCTTGGGAAGAATACTGCAGATCGTACACTAAGTGTATGCCATTATGTGACTTCTGAGTTTATTACCTTAGGATAGTGCGCCTCAGATGGGGTGGGTGTCGCATTTCTCCGAGTTAAACTTACTCTAGTCATCTTACTCAGAAATTCATAACCTAGCGATCTCGGGGCTGGACACATCGGAATAGAGGAAGGGCCTAATCCCAACGCACAAGCCCACCAACATCGCATATGAACTCTTAATGGTGACCATGGGGATATTAAACCAACCCGCTCTAACTTAGATTTCCAAATTGAGGGTTTTTCCGGTTTTAACATGCAATTAACTAACCCTAAGTTATATACAACCATAAAACCAACATGCTTTAAAATCATGCATCTAAAATACAGCATAAAAATAAAGCATAAAACTTAAAACAATAAATAAGGGAAATAAATACGAAAAATAAATTTCCCGACTATTATGATTTTAATTGCTTCCATTTTCTGCCTTGATCTCGTGTCCCGTCATGTCAAAAAACAAAAACTGGAGGAAAAACGGGCCAAAAATGCAGACCGAACAGGCCGCACGCCCAAAAGGCGCGCGCGGCCCATGCTGCGCCGCGCAGCAGCGGCGCTGCTTGCTGGCGGTCGCCAGCGGCGACTACTGCCGGCGGGTAGTCACCGGCACCGCCCCCTGCCGCCAATCCCTTATTCGTTTTCCCACGCTGTTCGGTCTTCTTGCAATTCGTTCTGGATTTTCCTGGGTTTCTACGAATTAACGATAACCCAAAACCCACAAATTCTAGTTGCCCACCATAACGCCTTCGATTACAAAAATTAATTCTCCTACTACAAGGCTTTCTAGGAAAATTAAATAATCAAAATTACATAGAAAAAATCCTACTACAGATTTGATCTAATCCTACACGGCTTCCAGCACGTGGTTATACTATTACAAACATTCATAATAATCTCAAATCCGAACATGTCCCAGAGTTTAATTAAAACCCATACACACGTAACCCTAATAGTCAGGATTTTTTAACCACCTGCAAATAAAACCATGTAATAAATCGAACAAGCACAAAACCCAAAACCAGGCTCTGATACCAATTGAAAGATTATCTGCCCAGGCCTAGCCAGAAACTCACTTTCGTGCTATGCATTCCAGAATCAGAATCTCTGGCCAGACCTAGATGCTAGCACAATACTATTCCAACCCTTTTGAAATAACATTGCACAGGATCTGGGTTCGCACTTATTCGATTTACCACGCAACAAAAATTTCTAATTAAAAGCAGAACTTTAGAAAAATACCTTTGAAGCGTGCACTCAGGTGATTCTCTTGTATGCCTCAAGACTTTGATTTCACGTTGTGTGGGCAATGATCTAGAAACCAATTGATCAGCTAATCACCACAATCCACCTGCTAGAAAATTCCAGCACCGTTGCACCTGGCACGTACTGTAAACGCACCACCCGGAGAGAGAGAAAGCTACACACGAGCCACCAAATATTTGAGAAAAATTCAACAGCCCCAAAAGCTTGTAAAATCCAAATTTTAGAGAGAGAATTTTCTCTCTCTAGGATTTTCTCTCTCTAAGTTTTCTTGTCTTGAAAACTTATGAATTGTATTGCTTGAATAGCTAATCTTTTGTCTATATATAGAGTTATAAGCGAGACCCCAAGTTGGTTTAGGATTGGCATTCCTACTGGGATTCTGTTTTCCTTCAATCTTGTTCCTGGACCGATACACATCCAACTGATACAGGGATTCACTTATCCCAAACCAGTTCATGGTATAATTCACAACCAACTGATACAGGGATTCACTTATTCTAAACCAGTTCCTGGTATGATTCACAACCAACTGATACAAGGATTAATTAATTACTTAATTAATTAAATCTACCTTTGTCAACAACCCAATACATAATTAGTCGTACAACTAACGGATTAATTATGGCACTACCATCCTACACCAGAATTGCTTCCGGAACAACTTAATTAAATTATATTCATAATCTCCTCACATCAAAGATATAGTGCTCGTTAATATATTAATTTACTGATAAATTAGTTAATTAACATCTTTAATTCCGATACTAGTACCACTCGACCTTTTTACTATACCGGAGATAAGTCCACCGACCGGGTTTAGTATAATAAACTTTACGAGCTCATCTTGGGTGTGCGGTGTTTAGCTTCTTACGTGCCATTACTAGTCGGAGGAATCCACGTACCAGTTCTTCGGGTTGATGGTGCTCCCGAGATGAGCTCGTAAGGTTTATTATACTTAACCTGGCCGGTGGATTTTATGTCCGGTATAATAAAAAGGTCGAGTGGTACTAATCTCGGATACCAAGAAGTAGGTAAATTAGTTTGTCAGTAAATTGATAAATCGACGAGCACTAGATCTTTAATGTGGGGATATAGAAGAAAAATAGTGGCGCGATGTAAAGTCATTTTTGAGCGGTAGTTTCATAGTTTGTCCGATAGTGGTACGACTAATTATGCATTTGAGTAATCGACAAAGTGAATTAATTAATCCCAAAGGTTTAATTAATATTTACTTAACAAAGTGGATTAAGAAATTAATTCTATATGAATTAATTAATCCTAAGGGTTCGATTAAATTAAATTAACAAAGTGGGTTAAGAAATTAATTGAAATGGGTCAATTGGAGTTGATTAGTCTAGGAAAGACTAAGCGGTCAACGAAAGTCAAATTAAAAGGCCCAACTCAAAAGCCCACTAGGTCTCCATTAGAGCTCCCTATAAATAGAAAACTTAAGGCCAAAGAAACATTAAGGAAGTCTTGCAAGACAATTCTTGCTTTCTTGAGCGAGAATGTTCTAGAGAGAGAACTTCTTCTTCAAGAGTTCTTTTTCAAAAACGAACTATATTTCTCACTTGCATGAGATTGGATTCGAACCAAATATCACATCTTTTCATTTGGGTTTTCTTCTACCCAATTTTTCTCTTGCCAATCAGGATTGCCGCTGTTTTTATTTTTTCAGCTTCGGGTTTCTTGCTGTCCGGTGCGTTTGATTCAGCCTGAGCTTCGTTGATCTCTTTTTGATGATCCGAAGCTTGGTTGTCTAGATCACGACTGGGCAGTTCGAATTCCGGCAGTCGGGGTGGTGTTTTGATCAAAAGGCAGCAGCTTTTGAGCGGCGGGCAGTGGTGTACTTGTGGGTTAAGGTTGTGATCAGTTTTTGTTTTCTTTGAGTCCAATTTTGAGGGATTTCCTTGGGGGGTTTTGTGGGCTTTGCGAGTACACTTCGATAGATTATTGCCCATGCAATATTCGAAGTTTCTTGGAGTCATCCATTGGATTTCGGTGGTATTCGTAATCAAAGATTTGATTTTTCTTATTGCGTTGGACTTCTCTTTGAAGGTATAACATTTAATCCTTCCACTTTTAATTAAAGGTTTAATCTTTGTGCGTTAGATGTCGATTTAATAAATTAAATAAGTATAAGCCTAGATCCATTCATGGGAAAATGAATTTGAGCCTGAGCTTTGTCGAAAGCTTCCGATTCTGGAATACATTGAACGAAAGTGAGGTTTTCGATTTAGTTCGGGCTTGTTCTGTTTTCCTTCAGTAGGAAGTCTCATGTATGCAATGTTATGTACGAGGCCTGATATTTCTATGTTGTTGGCATTGTAAACAGATATCAGAGTAACCCCGAAAAAACTTGGGAGGCAGTAAAATGCATTCTCAAGTATTTACGCGAAACGAAATACAAAATCTTGGTCTATCAGGCACATGAGCTTGTGCCCCGAGGTTAGACAGATTTAGATTTCCAAGGCGACAGGGATAAGAGTAAGTCTACCTCAGGGTATGTGTTTATTTTGGGAGGTGAGGCCATAGTTTGGCGGAGCGTCAAGCAGAAATGCATGGAAGACTCTACCATTGAGGCTGAGTACGTTGCAGCATCATAGATAGTGAAAGAAGCAATGTGGCTCAAGAACTTCCTAATGGATTTAGATATGATTCCTGGTTTGCAAAAGTCGATCGCAGTGTACTGTGACAACAATGGTGCAGCAGCAAACTCGAAGGAACCACGAGCCTACAAGGCGAGTAAGCATATAGAGCGCAAGTACCAACTGATACGAGATATCATTAAGAGGGAAGACGTGGTCATGGGAAAGGTAGCATCAGAAGATATCCTTGCAGATCCTTTCACAAAGACACTGACTGCGAAAGTCTTTGAAACTCATGTGGAGGGCATGGGGATTAGATACTTAGCTGAGCCTTGACTGTTTTTCTAGTTATTGTTGTAGCTATAGATTAATGTAGTTTTATACTTAAAGCGCAGCTTAAGTATTAGTGGGAGATTATTGGATTTGAATACTAAAGCTTTGATTGTATTAAACTATTTCCCAGTTTATATATCGATTAAATGTTTTAGTTAAATTATTTTTATGTCTTACATATGTTGTCCATTTATATTATGTAATTAGATGATGAGGTGTCTGGTGTGACACAGTAGATCTCATTATTGTTTAAAAGAAATAATATATAAATGAGGTTTATAACTGAGATAGTTTTCGACACACTGTCACTTTAAGTTATTATGTGATTCAAAAAATTGGTTTGTCTAAACTAATTGAATCATATAGATATGCCCAGGGCATATTGAACATGACCATTTAGGATGAATTGTCTTGTACTGATTAATAGACTATTCGATCCTAATATTCTATCTCTAAATTCCTAGACTTGAGCAGGCATGAGGATTATACTTAGTGTACTTTAATGTGCCAAAGAGTGAGGTCACTTAAGGCCAATAGTCTCGGTAGGTTGGGTGCGCGTGTTTGAGTGCTTAGTGTGCTATTACTTGTCGAAAGGAAACCATGTACAGGTGCGCCCGGGGCGATGGTGCTCCCGAGATGAGCTTGAAATGTTTATTGTACTAAACCCGGCCGGTGCACTTATGTCCGGTATAGTAAAATGGTTGAGTGGTACTAGTCTCGGATTATAAGAAGTTAGTTAATTAATTTATCAGTAAATTAATAAATTTACGAGCACTATATCTTTGATGTGGGTGGATTAAAGAATAATTAATTTAGTTGTTCTAGAAGCAATTCTGGTGTAGGATAGTAGTGTCATAATTAATCTGTTAGTGGTACGATTAATTATGTTGTGGGTTAATTGATAAAGTAAAATTAATTATTTACTTAATTATTTCTAAGGGTTAATTAGTAATTAACAAAGTAAAATTTTTAATTAATTAATTAAGTCTTAAAGTTCAATTGGAATTAGGAAATCTTTTTGGATTTGAAATCTAATTAGATTTCGTTACTAATTGGATTTGAAAACTAATTAAGAATCATAAACCCATTAGGAAGGCCAATCCAAAACCAACTTGGGGTCTCTCTTGTAGCTCTATAAATAGACAAGAAATTGGCAATACAAAATACACAATTCATAGTTTCTCAATTCTTGAAACTTAGACAGAGAAAGTCTAAAGAGAGAATTAATAAAATTCTTCCACAAAGTCGACTCTTCAAAAGCTTCAAGGAGCGGCAGTAATCCTAAGAAAACAGCGTTGGTTCTTCTCTTGTGGCCGACGGCGCGTGGGTTTGTCGGTGCGTGAGGAAGTACTCTTGACGGTGCGTGCGTTACACACGCTTGTGGCGGGGGGTCCGGGTTTTTTCCGGCGGCAGCTTTGGGGTGTTCGTGTTTGCTGATCGTTTAGTTTGTTAGTTCGTTACCCACACAACATACGAGCTGGTCTTGAGTCATACAAGCGATCACCTAAGTACACGCTTCAAGAGGTAATTCTTAAACTTCCGCTTTAATTAAGAATTTTATTGTTACGTGACAACTCGAATAAGTAGAAGCTAAGATCCTGCGCAATGGTATTTCAAGCAAGGGTTGGAATAGTAATTGCGCTAGTGCTTAGGCCTGGTCAAGAGTTTCGATTCTGGAATGCATAGAGAACAAAGCAGGAGCGTCAATCTTTTTGACCGAGCCAGGGTAGATAATCTTTCATTCCTAGTAGGAGCATCAATCTATAATGGATTTCCTATGGAATTAGCAATAGAGAACAAAGCATACGTATTCATGTATTCCAAAGGCAAACCTTGCAAGAAACCCATAAAAGGGCTACATAAGGATCCTCTTCAAACTTGAAGTGAGTTGTCCATTTGAGAATACGCATTTGATACCCAGATATCTGCCAGGTTGGCTTTATCCAACAACACTGCTAATCCACCTCTATGTAAAAACGAAGTAGAACATGACGTGGATTTATCAGTCCCAACTCAACTCCACCTTGAAAACCAACTTTCAAAAGTTTTTGCTTTATTTCTGTCATCTTAGGATGACCAAAGGAATGTTGAGCCATTGGAGCTGCTACAATGAAGCTTTCTTAGCCTTTATTAAAGTCCAATGTTGTGTTGTAATTGTTGCAACCACATTGTGACAAATCTGTGAATTACTAAGGCAATAATGGACTGAGTTCATGAGGATTGTCTGGACAAAATCTCAGCAAGAAGCCGATGAATAAACTGAAGTGCCAAAATGAGAAGGAAGTGTACTGTTGGCACATCAGATCAAAGGCTACACAGATCAGATCAAGTTACGCGCACATCAGATCAAAGGCTGCACAGACAAGTTACGCGCACATCAGATCAAAGGCTGCACAGATCAGATCAAGTTACGCGCACATCAGATCAAAGGCTGCACAGATCAGATCAAGTTACGCGCACAGCAGATCAAAGGCTGCACAGACAAGTTACGCGCACATCAGATCAAAGGCCACACAGATCAGATCAAGGGAAGTGAAGATCAGATCAAATGCAGTACGCATCAGATCAAAGGATGCACACATCAGATCACATGCAGCACAAATCAGATCAAAGGAAGTGAAGATCAGATCAAATGCAGTGCGCATCAGATCAAAGGATACACATATCAGATCACATGCAGCACAAATCAGATCAACGGAAGTAAAGATCAGATCAAATTCTCAAGGGATTGCTCAGCAGCTTAGTTTCACAGAAGCAAGGCAAGTCAGCAACAAAACATATTTGCAGCAGAAGAGAACAACTCAAGGCTGGAGAGCTAGAGCAGACACCTAAGAAGCTGAAGTCAAGGACGGCTAGTGAATCACACCTCAAACGCGCGACTCTAAAAGTCTCCCAAAGATTCAGAAGACGCAGGAGCATCATGTTGAAGTATCTAGCAATCCGGTGAGCGAGCAGAAATACAAAAGAATCAAGAAGTGCCGATCAGAAGAACTGCAGGAGCTACATGGATGGTTCTGAGTTGCTGGACAGAACGTTGTGACATGAAGCTAACATCAGATCAACCGGAGGCTAACATCAGATCAACTGCAAGCTAACATCAGATCAACCGGAGGCTAACATCAGATCAACTGCAAGCTAACATCAGATCAACCGGAGGCTAACATCAGATCAACTGCAAGCTAACATCAGATCAACCGAAGGCTAACATCAGATCAACTGCAAGCTAACATCAGATCAACCGAAGGCTAACATCAGATCAACTGCATGCTAACATCAGATCAACCGAAGCGTGACATCAGATCAAATGCCGGGCACATCAGATCAGCTATAAGCTAAGATCAGATCACTTCTGCTGTTTCAACATATCTAAGACAAGCTACTCGAGAAAGTCTGAAGGAGTACAGTCAACAATATGACATGGCAAGCAAGTTGCAACTTAAAAAGGTTAAAAAAATGGATTATATGAATCTTGAGCCGCCTTCCGTGTAAGATATGCTGACACACCGCACGTAGGGCACAGTTTTTCTTCTGGGAAAAGAAACGGGCAGATGAGTAGGTGTGGTAGGCACAACAACTGCAGAATGCAGGATAAACCACATTGGGAGGAAAAACCCAAAGAGAGAGAAGGCACGAAAAGAAAGAAAAAGAGAGAGAGAGGAGCAGCAGCCAAGGTGAGTGCTGAACAGAACGAAACCGAGAAAAGGGAGGAGAAAAAGAGTGAGAGCAGAAAAAGATGATATGAGAAACACAAGAGAGAAAGAAACAGTCTGCTGCACAAGGAGAAGCTGAAGCGCTGGAGAGGCAGAAGTCAAGGAGAAGAAGAAGCTGAGGAGGAGCAGAATCGGGAGAACTGACCCTGAGATTGCAGCTTCAGGTGGTAAGCCTAGAACACTATCAAACGTCTTTCATTAAGTGATTTTGAAAGATATTTGTGTAGAAAAGGCAGCACAACAGAGATTTACATGTTATTGTTTTAGTTGATGAACTTGTAGAGGTAGTGAACCTCAATGTGTTGAGCAGTGAGCTCTTGTTTATGTTGCTTATGGTCAGTGAGGCCAGAGCTGAATGATTCTGTGATAGTGAAGATTGACAGGAGTGAATCTGTCCGTGGATGTAGATCATTTGATCGAACCACGTAAAAATCCCCCTTGCACATTTACTGCTTTGAGTGTGTCTTGACTGGTGTGGTATTATCAAACTGTAAGCTTGAACAGGAGTGTCATGGTTGTGTAAGTAAACCCTCCTTGAGTGATTGAATTGATCTGATGTCTTCCTTGGTTGATCTGATGTCTTCCTTGGTTGATCTGATCTGCCAACAGTCCATCTAAGCCAAAACGTGAGTTCAACAATAAGCTCTAACTGAGCTAACATTTGAGAGGGAATCCTTTAGTTGAAAGAAAAATTGATAGAGTGTTGATTCACCCCCCCCCTCTCAACACTTGACACGATCCAACAATTGGTATCAGAGCTAGGTTTGCTTTTGTCAAGTGATTGTTGAAACTTAAAACCAGCAGTAGAAATGGAGAATCAAGCAACAACTGTTAAGGGAGTTCCTTATTTCAGTGGCCAAAATTTCCAGTTATGGAAAAAGAGAATGAGTGTTTATCTCTTAGCACAAGGTCTACAAGTACAAAGAGTAGTCTTGCATGGATTTACACCAACCGTAGATGAGGAGAATCCTACAGCTGCAGAAATTAGAAACTTAGAAGCTGATGGAAAGGCAAGGAATGCTCTATATGCAGCTCTGTCAGAAAAAGAGAACTTTAAAGTTATAGACTGTGTTACTGCTCATGAAATATGGATTAAACTGATTAATATTCATGAGGGAGACATCAAGGTTAAGGAGGCAAAATTGCAGGTTCTTAGAAGTAAGTTTGAAGGTCTTAAGATGGGAGAAGGTGAAAACATTGAGGACTTTCTAAACAGAGTTGTTGAATTAGTTAGCTCAATGAGGGGTCTGGGTGAGAGTGTTGGAGATTCCAATATAGTTAAAAAGGTTCTTAGATCCCTACCAGCAAGATATGATTCTAAGGTCTCTGCTATAGAGGAGAGGGACCTAGATAAAGTGACATTAGATGAGCTACAAAGCACCCTTGTAGCATATGAAATGAGGATTTCAAATTCAAAGGAGGAGACGTCAAAGGCAGTCAAGGAGATAGCATTTAAAACAAAACACTCAAGGAAGCTAAAGGAGGAAAGCAGTGAAGATGAAGCAGCAGACAGTGATCTTGAAAGAATGATGGTGCTGATTTCAAGGAGTTTCAGAGGCCAGACTGGAAAGTACAAGGGAAAGTTGCCCTTAAAATGCTTCAATTGTGGCAAAATAGGCCACTTTGCAAGCAAGTGCTTCATGAAGAACAAGAGAACAGAAGATGAGGAAGCTGACAAGCCATCAGACAGGTGGCCTGAGCAGAAAGGAAAGAAGAAGATGAGCTTCAAATCAAGAAAAGGGAAAGCTTACAGAAAACGGAGCTACCTGAGCAAGAAGAAAAATGATAGCTCTGAGGAGGATGAAGAGACTGATGTCTCAGACAGTGAAGATGAGTCTGAAGCTGAAGAGGAGACTCTCATGGTGATGAAATCTTCAACTGTTTCATTAAAGGAGGATGCTGAACTAGAGAACCAATCAGCTGATGATGAAGAAGTGGATCTAGAGGAAGAACTGGAGTTTGCATACAACAAGATAGAGGAGCAGAAGAGATTGCACAAGAAGACAATGAAGACAATGAAGGAGATGGAAAAGGTCATCTTGAGCAGTCAAGAAGAAAACTCAATACTGGAGAATAGAGTAACTGAATTGGAGCAGGAACTGATTCTCATGCAAAATGAAGCTGAGGTTCACAAAAATTGTACAAGAGAAAAGATGGAACTTCAAAAGACATGTGAAACCTTGGTAGAAAAGCTAGATGCCACCACTGCCGAACTAGAGGATGCAACAAGAAAGATAGAAGGTCTGCTGTCTCAACAAACTGTGATCAAAGCTGAAGAAATGACTGATGGAACTACTGTAGAATCAAAATTGAAAGGAAAGCTGGAGCTTCAGTCAAGCAAAACTGAGCCTGGTGAATCCTCAAGGAGCAAAGAAGTGGCTGCAAAAACTGAAGAAGCCACAAGGAAGTTAGATGAGTGCCTCAGCAAGCAGAGATCTTATTCAGAAGGGAAGAAAGGTCTTGGTTATGAAGGAGATCAAAAATTAGAAGGACAACCAGCTGCAACAACCAAGAAGACTGTTACCTTTGTCAAAGAAGGTTCAATTTGTGTTGCTGGTGTAGAGGCAGGAACTAGTTTTGTTGATTCTAAGAAGATGGAAATTTCTAATGGATCAAGAAAGTCTACTGAGCAAAATGAAAGACTGCACGAGCTGAGGGGGAGACAATCTATGTATCAAAGAAGCCTGCTCAAAAGTAGAAGGCTGATTGCTGGAGTATGTTTCACCTGTGGAGAATCAGGTCACTATGCAGCAAATTGCTGGAGGAAGGCATTCTGGAGATTTGGAGGAAGAACAATGCAGTCAAGAGGATGGAATAGAAAAGAGTATTATCATCAAAGAAGCCTAAGTACTTCAAGAAGGATCCCTGAAGCTGAAATCAGAAAAGGCCATATCATACAACCTGGAGAAGTGTATCAGAAATTGAATGTCTGGTGCAGATGCAGATTGCCAAATAAGAGAAGCAAGTGGTTTGAAGGAGTGAATAGCAGGAGAGCCCAGCCACTGCAACAAGCTACAAATAGAAGAAACTTTGCAGCAGAAACAAGAAGAAACCAAGCAGATTACACAAGAAGAAATCAGTCTCTAATGCAGCCACTTAATCTGAGAAACAGATTTCAAATTTTTGAAGGGTTAGAAGAGAATGATCACTGGAGCTGCAGCAGGAGCAATCAAAGATTGAATGAACAGCAAGGCATACCAGCAGCAAGAAAAATTTGGAGGAAGAAGCACAGATTTGAAGAAGCTTGCATTGCTGAAGTTGCACTTAAAACAAAAGCTAAGGAAGCCCAATGGATCATTGACAGTGGGTGCACAAGCCATATGACTGGAGACAAAACTCTACTGAGAAACACAAAAGAAGTTGAAAGAGGGTTTGTCAAGTTTGCAGATAAGAGTGGGTTAAAGATCAAGGCTGTTGGAGAAGCCACCATTGGATCAGAAAAGTTCAAATCTAAGGAGGTGCTGTTTGTAGAAGGGCTGAAGTACAACTTGCTGAGTGTAAGACAACTGTGTGACAATGGTTTCAAAGTAGATTTCTCAAAAAATGGCTGTTTCATCAAAGACTGCAAGACTGGAGAAATCATGGCCAAAGGAATAAGAGACAACAAGGATTTATACCTCATAGATGTGAAGGAAAAGTTGTGCATGCTAAGCAAAATGGATGAAAATACTCTTTGGCATTGCAGGCTTGGACATTTAAATCAAAAGAGCATGAGAAGCCTGGTGAAGTGCAATGCAGTGTTAAACCTCCCTGTACTAAAGAGGGACAACAGCACTTGTGACTCATGCCAAAAAGGGAAATTTGCAAAGCTTTCTCACAAGTCCAAGGAGCATAGAACCTCTAAGCCATTGGAGCTAGTTCACACTGATGTATGTGGACCAATGAAAAGAAAAGGTACAGGTAAAGAGATGTATTTCATTCTTTTTGTGGATGACTTCACTAGGATGATGTGCATCATGCACATGAAGCAAAAGAGTGAAGCCTTCAACTGCTTCAAAAGATTTCAGAAACTGGCAGAAAACCAGCATGGAAGGAAGATCAAAGTTTTGAGATCAGATAATGGAGGAGAGTTTACCTCACAGGAATTTGAAGAATACGTGGAGGAAATGGGAATCAAACATCAAGTCTCAAGTCCTCACACTCCCCAGCAAAATGGAGTTGTAGAGAGGAAAAATAGAAGTGTGATTGAGATGGCAAGAACTATGCTGTTGGAGCACAATACTCCAAAGCACTTCTGGAAGGAAGCCACAATGGCAGCTGTGCATGTACAAAATAGAACCATGTTGAGGCCAAACACTGAAAAGACACCATATGAACTTTGGTATGGTCACAAGCCAAATGTGAAGTATTTTAGAGTTTTTGGCAGCAAATGCTTCATCAAGAACAAGGAGCAAAGCCTTGGAAAATTTGAAGAGAGGGCTGATGAGGGCATTTTCCTTGGTTACTCAAATAAGAGCAAGGCTTACAAGGTTTATAACAAGAGGCTGGATAAGATTATGGAAAGCTATGATGTGAAAGTGGTTGAGGAAGTCAAGATGAAAGCCACTGATCCTGAAAATTTTCTGGATCACTTAGATGACTTAGAGAGCCAAGATGAGGCAGACCTGGAGCTGAAATCAGCTACTGAGGAGACTGATGCAGAAGGATCAGAGACAGAAGTTACAGAAGGCCAGGAAAAAGCAAAAAGAAAGTACAACAAGAGAATTGACAAGATGCCTATCATTGGAGACCCCAAAGCTCCAGTAAGAACAAGAAGGCAACTGAAAAGTATGGTTGCAACTGCCCTACTGTCTCAAGTTGAGCCAAGGTCAATAGAGGAAGCCCTGGAGGACCAGTCATGGCTGCAAGCCATGAATGAAGAGCTGGACCAAATTGAGAAAAACCAAACTTGGGAGCTCGTGGATAGGCCAGCAAACAAGAATGTGATAGGCACAAAATGGGTGTTCAGGAACAAGTTGAATGAGGAAGGAAAGGTTGTAAAGAATAAGGCAAGGCTTGTGTGCAAAGGATACTCTCAAATTGAAGGAGTAGATGTGGATGAAACCTTTGCCCCAGTAGCAAGGCTTGAAGCCATAAGAATGTTTTTGGCAGTGGCTTCAGCAAGGAGTTACAAGGTCTTCCAAATGGATGTTAAATCTGCCTTCTTGAATGGAAATCTGGAGGAAGAAGTGTACATTGAGCAACCAGATGGTTTTCTAGTTTGTGAAGATGAAAACAAGGTGTGCAGGCTCAAAAAGGCACTGTATGGATTAAAACAAGCCCCAAGAGCATGGTACTCAAGGCTGGACAGCTACCTGAAGAATCTGAATTTCAGAAAAAGTTGCATAAATAGCAATTTATATGTTCTTGATGGAAAGGGTGGACAGTTAATAGCCATAGTCTATGTTGATGACATAATATTTGGAGGAGATAAGGAGCAGCTGTGCCATGAATTTGCTAGAAAGATGCAAGAAGAGTTTGAAATGTCCATGATAGGAGAGCTCTCATTTTTCCTTGGACTGCAGATTCATCAAAAAGCAACTGGAATTTTTATCTCTCAAACCAAGTATACCAAAGAAGTGCTGAAGAAATTTGGTATGACTGATGCTAAGCCAATGTCTACACCCATGGCAACTAACTGCAAGCTGAGCAAGGATGAAAAAGGAGCTGAAGCTGATCAAAGTCTATACAGAAGCATGATAGGAAGCTTATTGTACTTAACAGCAACAAGGCCTGATATTACCTTTGCTGTCTGCCAAGCTGCTAGATACCAGGCAAATCCAAAGAGTTCTCATATGATTGCACTAAAGAGGGTGCTAAGATATTTGCAAGGGACAGTAGATTATGGTCTGTGGTATGCAAGGAAAGGAAGCTTGGGATTAAGAAGCTTCACTGATGCTGATTGGGCAGGAAATGTTGATGACAGGAGATCCACTTCAGGAGGAGTATTCTTTCTTGGAAATAGATGTGTGAGCTGGTTAAGCAAGAAGCAAGAAAGTATAGCCTTAAGCACTGCTGAAGCTGAGTACATAGCAGCAACCAAGGCATGCACTCAAGCTATATGGATGAGATCTGAACTGCAAAATCTTAAAGAAGAAGTTCTCTTGCCACTGATAATTCTTTGTGACAACAAAAGTGCCATTGATTTGTCAAAGAATTCAGTCCAGCACTCGAGAGCCAAACATATAGAAATCAAGTATCACTTCATAAAGGACAAGGTTGAGAAAGGAGAAATTATGCTAGAGTATGTTCCCACAGCTAAACAAATAGCTGATGTAATGACAAAGCCTCTTCCAGCCGAGGTGTTTGAAACTTTGAGGATGCAAATGGGAGTGCAGTCCTCCTTCTCATGCTGAATCAGTTGAGCATCCCCAAATCCCTTTGAAATTGGTTGTCAAAGGGGGAGAGATAGCCGCAGCAGGCCGGCCAGACGCAGCAGTATTGTCCTTGGGAGAGAAGGACGTTGGAAAAGCTCTATGCAGGGGGAGCTTACTATGTAGAAGAATAAGGTTCAGGGGGAGCTGGTTCAGGGGGAATAAGGTTCAGGGGGAGCTTAGCACTGAGTTGACTGATTGGCTGCAAATGTGGTTGCCAACAATTCCAAAGGGGGAGATTGTTGAGCCATTGGAGCTGCTACAATGAAGCTTTCTTAGCCTTTATTAAAGTCCAATGTTGTGTTGTAATTGTTGCAACCACATTGTGACAAATCTGTGAATTACTAAGGCAATAATGGACTGAGTTCATGAGGATTGTCTGGACAAAATCTCAGCAAGAAGCCGATGAATAAACTGAAGTGCCAAAATGAGAAGGAAGTGTACTGTTGGCACATCAGATCAAAGGCTACACAGATCAGATCAAGTTACGCGCACATCAGATCAAAGGCTGCACAGACAAGTTACGCGCACATCAGATCAAAGGCTGCACAGATCAGATCAAGTTACGCGCACATCAGATCAAAGGCTGCACAGATCAGATCAAGTTACGCGCACAGCAGATCAAAGGCTGCACAGACAAGTTACGCGCACATCAGATCAAAGGCCACACAGATCAGATCAAGGGAAGTGAAGATCAGATCAAATGCAGTACGTATCAGATCAAAGGATGCACACATCAGATCACATGCAGCACAAATCAGATCAAAGGAAGTGAAGATCAGATCAAATGCAGTGCGCATCAGATCAAAGGATACACATATCAGATCACATGCAGCACAAATCAGATCAACGGAAGTAAAGATCAGATCAAATTCTCAAGGGATTGCTCAGCAGCTTAGTTTCACAGAAGCAAGGCAAGTCAGCAACAAAACATATTTGCAGCAGAAGAGAACAACTCAAGGCTGGAGAGCTAGAGCAGACACCTAAGAAGCTGAAGTCAAGGACGGCTAGTGAATCACACCTCAAACGCGCGACTCTAAAAGTCTCCCAAAGATTCAGAAGACGCAGGAGCATCATGTTGAAGTATCTAGCAATCCGGTGAGCGAGCAGAAATACAAAAGAATCAAGAAGTGCCGATCAGAAGAACTGCAGGAGCTACATGGATGGTTCTGAGTTGCTGGACAGAACGTTGTGACATGAAGCTAACATCAGATCAACCGGAGGCTAACATCAGATCAACTGCAAGCTAACATCAGATCAACCGGAGGCTAACATCAGATCAACTGCAAGCTAACATCAGATCAACCGGAGGCTAACATCAGATCAACTGCAAGCTAACATCAGATCAACCGAAGGCTAACATCAGATCAACTGCAAGCTAACATCAGATCAACCGAAGGCTAACATCAGATCAACTACATGCTAACATCAGATCAACCGAAGCGTGACATCAGATCAAATGCCGGGCACATCAGATCAGCTATAAGCTAAGATCAGATCACTTCTGCTGTTTCAACATATCTAAGACAAGCTACTCGAGAAAGTCTGAAGGAGTACAGTCAACAATATGACATGGCAAGCAAGTTGCAACTTAAAAAGGTTAAAAAATGGATTATATGAATCTTGAGCCGCCTTCCGTGTAAGATATGCTGACACACCGCACGTAGGGCACAGTTTTTCTTCTGGGAAAAGAAACGGGCAGATGAGTAGGTGTGGTAGGCACAACAACTGCAGAATGCAGGATAAACCACATTGGGAGGAAAAACCCAAAGAGAGAGAAGGCACGAAAAGAAAGAAAAAGAGAGAGAGAGGAGCAGCAGCCAAGGTGAGTGCTGAACAGAACGAAACCGAGAAAAGGGAGGAGAAAAAGAGTGAGAGCAGAAAAAGATGATATGAGAAACACAAGAGAGAAAGAAACAGTCTGCTGCACAAGGAGAAGCTGAAGCGCTGGAGAGGCAGAAGTCAAGGAGAAGAAGAAGCTGAGGAGGAGCAGAATCGGGAGAACTGACCCTGAGATTGCAGCTTCAGGTGGTAAGCCTAGAACACTATCAAACGTCTTTCATTAAGTGATTTTGAAAGATATTTGTGTAGAAAAGGCAGCACAACAGAGATTTACATGTTATTGTTTTAGTTGATGAACTTGTAGAGGTAGTGAACCTCAATGTGTTGAGCAGTGAGCTCTTGTTTATGTTGCTTATGGTCAGTGAGGCCAGAGCTGAATGATTCTGTGATAGTGAAGATTGACAGGAGTGAATCTGTCCGTGGATGTAGATCATTTGATCGAACCACGTAAAAATCCCCCTTGCACATTTACTGCTTTGAGTGTGTCTTGACTGGTGTGGTATTATCAAACTGTAAGCTTGAACAGGAGTGTCATGGTTGTGTAAGTAAACCCTCCTTGAGTGATTGAATTGATCTGATGTCTTCCTTGGTTGATCTGATGTCTTCCTTGGTTGATCTGATCTGCCAACAGTCCATCTAAGCCAAAACGTGAGTTCAACAATAAGCTCTAACTGAGCTAACATTTGAGAGGGAATCCTTTAGTTGAAAGAAAAATTGATAGAGTGTTGATTCACCCCCCCCTCTCAACACTTGACACGATCCAACAAGGAAAACTTTCCCACTAGAGAAAATCTATATGGTTCAATCATCATATCTCGTTCCTCATTCGTAAAAGTAATCTCAAGCAACCTACTGTTAAAATTGACAATTTTTGGAGAGGGCAACTTAACTTTCTACTTGGATCCTTGCGCAGCAAACAGGGAAGAAAAATTTCTGGCAGAAGGCAGCGCCGGCAAATAAGTAACACCAGGTAACAGAGGGAAGTCCTCTGTTTGCACCAGTGCAGAGGGGGTGATTGCAGCGGAGATTTCGTTGGGTTCATGGCCACCAAAACTACGGACATCGGCGAGGGTTTCAGGGAGCCCTAGAGAGAGAAAAAAAAACCCGTGTGCAAAATAGTAGTAGAAACAACCCACATAAATTATATCCTGTACCTAGCGAAAGATTATCTCCCCGGGCCTAGCCAGAAATTCACTTTCGTGCTATGCATTCCAGAATCAGAATCTCTGGCCAGGCCTAGACGCTAGCACAATGCTATTCCAACCCTTTTGAAATAACATTGCACAGGATCTGGGTTTGCACTTATTCGATTTACCACGCATCAAAAATTTCTAATTAAAAGTGAAACTTTAGAAAATAACTTTGAAGCGTGCACTCAGGTGATTCTCTCATATGCCTCAAGACTTTGATCTCACGTTGTGTGGGCAATGATCTAGAAACCAATTTGATCAGCTAATCACCACAATCCACCTGCCAAAAAATTCCAGCACCGCTGTACCTAGCACGTACTGTAAATGCACCGCCCACAGAGAGAAAATTATACGCGCTGCAGGTTTAACAGGCCAAGAAAATTTGGCCAACACAGAGAAAAAACCAGCCGCAATTTCTCTTTTAAAATCCAACTTTGAGAGATGAAAAATAATTTCTCTCTAGGATTTTATCTCTCTAGTTTTCTTGTCTTGAAAACTTATGAATTGTATGTCTTTAATAGCTAATCCCTTGTCTATATATAGAATTACAAGAGAGACCCCAAATTGGTTTAGGATTGGCCTTCCTACTGGGATTCTGTTTTCTTCAATCATGTTCCTGGACTGATACACATCCAACTGATACAGGGATTCACTTATCCCAAACCAGTTCCTGGTATGATTCACAACTAACTGACACAAGGATTAATTGATTACTTAATTAATTAAATCTTCCTTTGTTAACAACCCAAAACATAATTAATCGTACCACTAACGGATTAATTATGGCACTACCATCCTACACCAAAATTGCTTCTAGAACTACTTAATTAATTTATATTCATAATCTCCCCACATCAAAGATATAGTGCTCGTTAATATATTAATTTACTAATAAATTAATTAATTAACCTCTTTAATTCCGAGACTAATACCACTCGACCTTTTTCCTATACCGGACATAAGTTCACCGGCCGGGTTTAGTATAATAAACATTACGAGCTCATCTCAGGAGCACCATCAGCACACCAAGCAACTAAACACGCGCACCCAACCTACCGGGACTATTGGCCACAATTGACCTCACCCATTGGCAGATCAAAGTACACTATGTCTAATTCTCATGCCCGCTCGAGTCCACGGATTAAGAGATAGAATACAAGGAATGATTTGTCTATTAAATCAGTACAAGACAAAACATTCCTAATGGTCAAGTTCAATACGCCTCGGGCATATCTATATGATTCAATTAGTTTAGACAAACCAATTATCTGAATCACGTAATAACCTAAACCGACAGTTTGTCCAAAGCTATCTCGGTTACAAACCTCATTTATATATTATGTCTTTCAACCAATTATGAGATCTACTGTGTCACACAAGACACCTCATAATCTACTTACGTAATATAAATGGACATATCATGCATAACAAGATATAACCAAAACATAAATCGATATATTAATGGGAAAAAGTACAATACAAGCATAGCTTATGTATTCAACTCCAACAATCTCCCACTAATACTTATGCTGTGCTCTAAGTATACAACTACATACAACTCCTATACATTCTGCTGCTATATATCTAGAAAAATTGTCATGGCTCTCCTAAGTATCTGATTCCCATGCCCTCCACGTGAGCCTCAAAGACTTTCGAAGTCAATGTCTTCGTGAACGGATCTGCAAGGTTATCCTCTGATGCTATCTTAGCCACGACCCCGTCTTCCCTCTTTACGATGTCTCGTATCAGGTGGTACTTGCGCTGTATATGTTTACTCACTTTGTGGGTTTGTGGTTCCTTCTAGTTTGCTACTGCACCGTTGTTATCACAATAAACCGTGATAGACTTCTGCAAACCAGGAATCACATCTAAGCCCACTAGGAAGTTCGTGAGCCATACTGTTTCTTTCGCTGCCTCTGATGCGACAACGTACTCAGCCTCCATGGTAGAGTCTGCCACGCATTTCTGCTTGACATTCAGCCAAACTATGGCTCCACCTCCTAGAGTAAACACATAGCCTGAGGCAGACTTGCTCTTGTCACTGTCGCCTTAGAAATCTGAATCGGTGTAACCTCTGGGTACTAGCTCAGGCGCCTGATAGACCAGAACGACTTGGTCCCTCGTTCTGTGCAAATACTTGAAAATGCATTTTACTACCTCCCAATGAGCTTTCTCGGGGTTACTCTGATATCTTCTTACCAAGCCAACGGCATAACATAAATCAAGACTCGTACACAACATGGCATACATGAGACTTCCTACTGCTCAAGCATAAGGAACTGTCTTCATGGCCTCTATCTCCTCAACAGTCTTAGGGGATTGTTCCTTAGATAGATACACTCCATGTTTGAAAGGTAAAAAACCTTTCTTGGAGTTCTGCATGTTAAAACGGGCCAGAATCGTATATATGTACGAAGCATGGGAGAGCGTTAATGAACGTTTCCTACGATCTTGAATTATCTTGATCCCAAGGATATGTCCCGCTTCCTCTAGTCCTTCATATCAAACTGCTTGGACTGCCTTGCCTTTACGTCTGATAATACTTTTTTGTTGTTGCCAATCAATAGAATGTCATCTACATAAAGCACAAGAAACGCCACTGAGTATCTATCACGTTTGCGGTACGCACATTGCTCATTCGGACACTGAGTAAATCCGAAGGACTGGATTACCTCATCAAATTGGATGTTCCAAGATCTGGATGCCTGCTTAAGTCCGTAAATGGACCACTTAAGCCTGCAAACCTTATGCTCTTGGCCATTTTCAACGAATCCCTCTGGTTGCTGCATAAAGATGGTTTCCTCAAGACTTCCGTTTGGGAAAGCTGTCTTGACATTCATCTGCCAAATCTCATAATCTAAATAAGCAGCTATGGCCAAGAGAATCCATAACGACTTAAGCATGGCTACCGGAGAGAAGGTTTCCTCATAATCGATTCCCTCTTTCTGAGTATACCCCTTTACCACCTGCCTAGCTTTAAAGGTTTCCACCTTCCCGTCAGATTCTCTCATATGTTTGTAGACCCACTTGCATCCAATGGGCTTGAACCCATCATGCAGGTCCACAAGCTCTAAGACTTGATTGTGGTCCATTGACCCCATCTTGGATATCATTGCCTTACGCCAAGATTCTATATCTTTATCTCAGAGAGCCTCATTGTAGTTGACCGGGTCAGGTTCAGGCATACCTGGGACTAGGTCTGAGGTCTCTCCCACGCCAATGAACCTATCATGCTGTCTCACAACCCTCCCATTACAACGAGACACCACCTGTGTAGGCGCATCATATATGATCTCATGTGCAGTGTGTAGTGTATCTACTTGTGTCGGTGCATCGGGATTAGTAGTTTGTCGTCTAAGCTCTTCTAGTACTATCTTACTCTTGGGCTTGTGGTCTAAGACATAGTTCTTTTCTAAAAACCTAGCATTGGTACTAACCACCACCTTCTGATCTTTAGGACTATAAAACATACCACCTTTCATTCCCCTGGGATATCCTACAAACAACATTAATTCAGTTCTTGCATCTAACTTAGCCGTATCTGCCTTAAGCACATGTGCTGGGCAACCCCAAATTCTGAGATGTCTTAGACTGGGCTTGCGCCTACTCCACAACTCTAATGGGGTTGAAGGCACGATTTTTGATGGTACAAGATTAAGAATATACATCGCCGTTTCTAAGGCATATCCCCAAAACGAACTTGGCAAATCACTATAGCTCATCATAGACCTAACCATTTCTATGAGAGTTAGATTCCTCCTTTCTGCTACACCGTTTTGCTGTTGCGTGCCAGGTGCAGACAACTGAGACTGAATTCCGACCTCACTGAGGTATTCTCGAAATTCATGGAACAGGTACTCCCCACCACGATCTGAACGCAGTGTCTTGATACTCTTACCATGTTGTTTTTCCACATCTGCACGAAACTCTTTGAACTTGCCAAAACATTCGGACTTGTGACACATTAGGTAAATGTACACGTACCTTGAGTAGTCATCCGTGAATGTCACGAAACACGCGAACCCACCTCATGCCTGGACTGTCATTGGTCCACAAAAGTCAGAATGAATCAACTCTAATACTTCCTTAGCTCTATAACCTTTTGCCTTAAAAGGTCTCTTGGTCATTTTACCTTCCAAGCAATATTCGCAGGTTGCATAACTGTCAATCTCTAATGAACCTAAAGGTCCATCATTGACCAACCTCTGAATCCTACAAAGGTTTATATGACCTAGCCTGAGATACCAAAGATAGGTTTGATTCATTTCAGAAGGTTTCTTCCTCTTATTAAAGTTAGATAAAGAGCTATGTGTTTCTATGTTTTGCGCAACAGGGGAATTAGAGTTAACCACAAATAAATTGTCAGCCAATGAACCAGAACAAATAAGTTTTCTATTTCTTCTAATAAATACAGACTCCTCAGAAAAAAACAAACTTATAACCATTCTTCAAGAGTTTAGATACTGAAATAAGGTTTTTTCTCAAACTTGGTACATAAAGACAATTAACTAACTCTAATCTACAATTTTCGAAATTTAAATTGACCACTCCCACTGCTCCTATTGACACACTTGTAGTGTCACCCATGTAGATGTCTAGCTCGCCCTCTCTAAGCTTCCGGGTTACTTGGAACCCCTGCAAAAAATTACAAACATGATCAGTGGCGCCTGAATCCACACACCAAGTATCTGTGAGAATCACCGCTAAACATGTCTCAGTAATCAGGGCAGAAACTATCATACCTTTAAGCTTTGGACAATCCACTTTCCAGTGTCCTATTTTACCGCAGTTGAAGCACTTGCCTTTAGGCTTGCTTCTCTTTGTGATCTCGGGCTTCGCAGCAAGTTTCCTGGTATTCTTCTTCTTATTATTCTTCTTGCCTTTAGGCGCAGAAGAAGAACCTGAAGCCTTTATTGCAACCAAAGCTTGCTTCTTCTCGTAGAAGATGCCTTCGGCCGCCACCAAATCAGTTAAAAGCTCAGGTAGAGTATAGACTCTTTGGTTCATGTTGTAATTAACCCAAAACTGCTCAAAACAAGAGGGTAGACTCTGGAGGATAATATATATCTGACTTTCTGGGTCGATTTCTCCTCCTAATACCTCTATCTCATTGATGTGACTGATCATGTGTAGCACATGATCTCTTACCGATCCGCCTTCAGCCATCTTTGAGTTCATTAACTTCCTCATGGCTGCTTGCCTAGCAGTCATGCCTTGATGCGCGAACATCTCTCTCAGGTGAGCCATCATGTTGAAGGTAGAGACCATGGGATGAAGCTGATGTTGCAACACATTTGACATAGAGGCCAAAATATAGCACCGCGCCATCTCATCCTCTTTTCTCCACCGGGCATAGGCATCCCTATCCTCTTGAGGAGAGTTCTCATCAGGCACATCTAGACATACTTCGGTGAGCACAAACTTATACTGTTCAGCCGTTAGGACAATGTCCAAGTGGTTGAAAACTGTTTAGGCATTTAATCTAATTAAACGGCGGAATCCTAAACTATGAGGATCGGGTCTTACCCTTGAAGCGTAATCGGTTGCGCACGTCGCCTGGCTCCTCTGAGAAGATGGTGTTTTTGTCTCCAAAATCCTTTCTCGAAGGATTCTCTACTCTCAACCACGAAAGTCTTCGCAGGTTAGTGCTAGCCGATCTTGCCTACCCAGAGAATTTGGGAAAAAGTGTATTTTTCTGGTATGATTTACTAATTCAAAATCATCATCCTCCTACAATTATATCCCTAGGATATTTGTAGAGAATTAATTTCCAAAATCAGTATTGTAATTATCTAATTATAACTTAACTGATTTTAGTTATATTCCAAATCAGTATTATTACCAAATATTATTTAACTGATTCTAAATCAGTATTTAAATAATATTTACTAATTCCAAATCAGTCTAAAAATATTACCTTAATGATTTGGGTTATACACCAAGCCCATGGATCAACCCATGACCCATGGATCAGGCTGATGGGTCAAGAATTTCAATTGCAATTAAGTCCCTTGATTTATCAGCCCATCCCAATTGTTCTCAGGTAATTAATTAACTATTAATTAATACCACAGAACTTTTCAATAATATTTAATTAAACCATTTAATTAAATCTTATTTATTTAAGTATAACAATTATACTAATTGTAGGCAAGAATACTTATTCTGCATCATCGAACTTTCTTATGTGCGATCCTGTAGGCCCATTCCAAATTGGCAATGGATAACTCAATCTCATTGATTAATCCATAAGTCATTAGTGGTCTCTAGCAAGACATAATGACTACCCAATTCGGAATGGAGGGTCGAATGGTGATTCAACATAACCTTTCCGAGCAAACTGCGTACGATCCTTTACATCGATATCCCGTTTAGCATAAGGCATGGAACCATCATCCTTATGTAGCTAAACGTTTACTTGATCTCTTAGTGACACTGAATCCATCAAGCAAATGATATCCTTATCATTCCTTGGGCATGGCCATGCACTTTCAGTTCACTATCAAGTGGCCAAGATATCATCTCTCACTTAAGAGAGATTTGTAGTCCCATCACTTCACCTACATATCTTAGCGTGAATCATAGTGTACCCAATCATACCCGTACTTGGTAACCTGTTACGGCCCCGTTAGGCGTATGTCAAAGCACACCACAATTCACCTAAGACCATGTAGTGATTTCTGGTCTAAGGATCCTCGTACCAGTACTACTCAAAAGAATCACTCATGATCTAATTAGTCCATGGAGTGTTTCTTTTGGCGGATCGATTTCATGAATTTAAATATGCACAAGGATATTACTATCATGAAATTAACTCATTTGATAAACAATCAATCAAGCGACAAATGTCTTATTTACATAAATACCCTCAAAATCTATTTACATAAATAGCCCTCATTAGGGCACATTCACCAACAATCTCCCACTTGCCCGATAAAGGGCTATGTCCTAAACTGTTTAAGACCAAGCTCTATTACATGTCTATTAAACTTTGACTGTGGTAGAGCTTTTGTGAGAGGATCTGCTACATTGTCGTCTGACCCTATTTTGAACACTTTCACATCTCCTTGATCAATGATCTCTCGGATGAGGTGAAACCTTCTGAGTATGTGTTTGGTTTTCTGGTGTGACCGTGGCTCCTTAGCTTGTGTGATAGCCCCGTTATTGTCACAGAAAAGTTCTATCGGATCTTGGATACTCGGTATCACTCCGATATCTGACACATACTTCCTCAACCAAACAGCTTCCTTTGCAGCATCTGATGCAGCAATGTACTCAGGCTCTGTTGTAGAATCAACTGTTGTATCTTGCTTTGAGCTTTTCCAACTTATTGCACCGCCATTCAGACTAAACACGTAGCCTGATTGTGACTTCATGTCATCTTGATCTTTTTGGAAAGCAGCATTAGTGTAACCTTGTATAATGAGCTGTTCTTGTCCTCCATACACTAGCATTAATCCTTTAGTTCTTCATAAGTACTTCAGGATTGCTTTGACTGCAGTCCAACGATCCATCCCTGGATCTTGTTGGTATCTGTTAGTCATGCTAAGTGCATGTGCAACATCCGGATGGGTAAACAACATGGCATACATGATAGATCTTATTGCCGAAGCATATGGGACTCTACTCATTGTATCCCTCTCCTCTCTTGTTGAAGGACCTTGGTTCTTCTTCAGGAGAAGGCCATGTCTAAATGGTACCTTACCAGTTTTGGAGTTAGATGTATTGAATCTTTTTAATATCTTGTCTATGTACCCTTCTTGACTTAGTCCCAGAAGCCTTTTAGACCTATCTCTATAGATCTTGATACCTAGTATCGTCTCAGCTTCTCCTAAGTCTTTCATAGAAAATACACTCCCCAACCATTGTTTGATGTCTTTCATCAAGGGAATGTCATTTCCTATGAGCAGGATGTCGTCCACATATAGGACAAGGAAAACAATCTTGCTCTCACTAACTTTCTTGTAAACACAAGGCTCATCTTCGTTCTTGATGAATCTGTAACCTTTTACTTCCTCATCAAAAAGAAGATTCCAATTTCGAGATGCTTGTTTTAGTCCATAGATGGACCTCTGAAGCTTACATACTCGATTAGGATGCTTTTGATCGATGTATCCCTCGGGTTTTTTCATATAAACATCCTCGAGTAGGTTTCCATTCAGGAAAGCCGTCTTAACATCCATCTGCCATACCTCATAGTCAAAATATGCTGCTATGGCAAGCATTGTCCTAATGGACTTGAGCATCACGACAGGGGAGAAGGTTTCATCATAGTTTATACCATGAGTCTGTCTGAAACCTTTAGCCACTAGTCGTGCCTTGAAGATCCCGCCAGGTTTTAACTTGAAAATCCACTTGCAATCAACAACTTTTGCCTGAACAAGAGGGTCAATCAAAGTCCATACTTTATTGTCCCTCGTGGATTGCATTTCAGATTCCATGGCTTGCAGTCATTTATTTGAATCTGGACTTTCTAAAACCTGTCTATAGGTCGTGGGCTCATCAGAGTCCACCAAGATCAAATCTTGATCGTCAGTCACGAGAAATCCATATCTCTCGGGTTCATGACGAGATCTACTAGACCTTCTAGGTTCTTGTGTTGTTAACTCAGGTTGCTCATCTTCATGAGTTTCCATGTCAACATCCATCTGAGTTTTTGTAGATCGTTCTACATTCTCTTGTAGTTCTTGAACTTCTCCAAGTTCTATTCTACTCCCACTATCTTTCTTGTACAGAAATTCTTTCTCTAAGAAAGTAGCTCCTCGAGCAACGAACATTTTGTTCTCTATTGGGTTGTAGAATTGATATCCTTTGGTTTCCTTAGGATATCCCACAAATAGGCATTTGTCAGTTTTGGGTTCAAGCTTATTACTTTGTAAACGCTTTACATGAGCTTGACAACCCCAAACTCGCAGATAGGACATATAGGGCTTCTGACCCATCCATATCTCATATGGAGTCTTATCTACTGCCTTGGATGGAATACGATTCAATAAGTAGGCAGCAGAAAGGAGAGCATAACCCCAAAAGGATGTAGGGAGAGTCGCTAGGCCCATCATTGATCGAACCATATCTAATAAGGTCCGATTTCTCCTTTCAGATACACCATTCCATTGAGGTGTTCCCGGTGGAGTCAGCTGTGAAACAATTCCACATTGTTTTAGATAGCCATCGAACTCATCACTAAGGTATTCACCTCCCCGATCGGAGCGAATAGCCTTAATCCTTCTATCCAACTGATTCTCTACTTCGTTTTTAAATTCTTTGAACCTTTCAAAGGTTTCACTTTTGTACCTCATTAAGTAGACATAACCATATCTACTATAGTCATCAGTAAAAGTGATGAAGTATTCAAATCCACCTCTGGCTTATGTGCTTATTGGTCCACTTACATCCGTATGTATTAGGGCCAATAGCTCACTTGTTCTTTCATCTTTCTTGTTGAAAGGATTATTTGTCATTTTGCCTTGCAAGCAGGGTTCGCAGGTTTCATATGATTCAAAATCAAATGAACCAAGCACTCCATCCTTGTGAAGCTTTTGAACTCGCTTTTCATTTACATGGCCTAATCGACAATGCCAAAGGTATGTTGGACTTAAATCATTTTTAGATGATTTTGCTTTCTTTTCTATATTATAGACTGGTTTTTCTTGGGTCAAATCCAAGACATACAGACAATTACACATATTTACAACTCCGTATAAAATATCATTTCGATATAAAGATAACGAATTATTCTCTATAATAAATCGAAAACCTTTATTATCTAAACTCAAAAATGAAATAATATTTCTGCTCAAAGCAGGTACATAATAACAATTTTCAAGTTCGATATTTAAACCAGAAGGTAAAGACAGAGTGTAATCTCCAACTTCAACAGCAGCAACTCTTGCCCCGTTGCCCACTCGGAGATCTACTTCACCTTTCTTTGTTATCCTTCTATTTCTGAGTCACTGCACATTAGTACAAATGTGAGCCCCACAACTAGTATCTAATACCCATGAGGTGGACATAGAAAGATTAATTTCTATAAAAAAGATACCTGAAGCTGAAGGATTACTTTCGAGAAACTTCTTGCAGTCTCTCTTCCAATGACCCTTCTGTTTGCAGAAGAGACATGTATCATCCTTTTTGGATCTTGTCTTAGCCGTTGGAGAATCTTGTGGTTGGGAAGCAGTCTTACTGCGAGCTTTCTTATTCTGCCCAACTTTGGCCTTGCCATTAAGCTTCCTCTTCCCTTTACCTTTCTCTACAACTAACACTGGCATTGCCTTCCGAAGGGTCTGCTCAGTGTTCTTTAACATGCCATGAAGCTCAGGAATGCTCTTTTCCATGTTATGCATGTTGTAGTTCACCATAAAATCATTGTATTCATCAGACAATGATGCCAAGATGATATCAATGGCCAATTCCCTATGAAGGGGTGCATTCAATCGCTCTAGGGAATCAATATACTCTTTCATCTTGATCAAATGCGTGCTAACTGATAAACCCTTCGCCATCTTACACGAAATTAAATCTTTTATCGTAACGAACTTTTCGTTACGGGCTTGTTCTCGGAACATCTCCGTCAGTGACTCGTAAAATTCGGAACGCTTTCAAATTCATGAACTACTTTTGATGCTCGCCCATCATTGATGCGAGCATCAAGCAAGTCACATCATCGGAGTCGCTTTTCAGCTTATCCCAGGCTCGTTGACCAGTTGTCGAAGAATTTTGTGGTGGTTCAGGTAAAACGGTCTTTAAGACATTCAACTTCCTTTCTTGTTTGAGAACTATTCTCAGGTTTCTTTCCCAATCCAAGAAGTTTGGACCAGCAAGTTTTTCTTTGTCCAAAATACTTCTTAGAGTGAGATTTGAAGTGACATTAGTGCTAGAAGATGCCATTTCTACAAAAGATAATTACAAAATATTAGAATGAGTTTTGAAAAATGTTTTCCACAATAGCCAAAATTGAAATCCCAAACAATTTTGTGTTGGTGCTAGATTGTGGGCCTAAAATCCACAAAGAGTTAACCCCGGTCTTGCTTTGGCAAGTATCTTAGGGATCGGGCTCTTCTGGTAGGCAACGTTCAAATCACATTCCATGTAATCTAACGCTTTCCAATTGCATACCATGTAACTTTTCGATGATAGAATGAACATTCCAAATGTTTGACACCATCCTATTTTTGCAAACTTAATCCCTAGTCAACTTATCGGGTCAAGCTAAGATTAATTTTTCCAAGTTAAACCATCCCTCAAGGCATCACATCAATAGACACCCACACAATTTTTCCATAACAAGTGGTAGTGATAAAGTTGAGCATCTAATACCCAAACAGCTTTTCCACTCATTAATGGTAGTGATAAAGTCGGGAACTATTATGTAACAACCCGCCGCATGAAGAAAACCTGAGGCCCTTGGGCTCTCCAAGTCCATCAGACGTTCGACACTCAAGCGGGCCCTCAAGTATAGAAGAAAAATCTTGGGTTTTTGGGATTTAAGTTTGATCAGCTTAACATGCATTTTCGTTTATTATTCATTCGCATAAATAAAAGCATGAAATAAAGCGATGAACTGGGCTCTAGTCTATTACAGGCCCTTTTAAAACTTCATGTTTGGGCCTCTGCTCCTGGGCTCCACCATGGACTCCTCTTGGAACCTCTTTTTGGGCCTAACTATTACATGAATGATTTTTATGGGCACACAGAATTAAAATTTTAAGGATTGTGTAACTATTACAGAATTAAAATTGATCGTGTCATGATCAATTTTAATCAATCCTTCTGTTCATTTTACATTTATCCAAAATGATGCATGAACATGCTTGCATAATTATGATGCTTCAAATAAAATTTAAACAATTTAAATAAGCATCAAAATTAAAATAAAAAAAATAAATAACAATTCAAAATTTAAACAAATTAATTAATCTAATTAATTAATTATTTATTTATTTATTTATTTATCTTTTCTAATTATTTTAATCTAATTAAAATAATTATTTTAAAATTTATCTAATTATCTAATTAAGATAAATTTTCAAATTTAAACTTATAGGATAAAATTCTAAATTAATCCTATCTTTATCTAATAAGATTATTTAATTAAAATCTTATTAAGTAAAATTCAGAAAATTTTAAAATTTTAACTTTCTGAAACTTTTTGGGGCAGTTCTCTAATTTACAAAAATTCTCGGGCTTAGGGTTTTACAGGAACAAAACTACGGGCCCATTTTGTAATTTTTAAAACATTAAAATATGGCAGATTAGGGTTTTAGAGATGCGGCGGGGGCATTTCTGTAATTTAAGCCCCTAGGGCTTCAGCCACCCGCCGCCCAGAATTCTCTTTCTTCTCCGGCATGTCGACGGTCTTCTTCCCGGCGAAAAAACCCTCCTCCCGGTGTCATTGATGAACGGCGACTCTCACCTTCATCTCTACCGGCATCTCTCTTCTTCCCGGTCAAAGAATCTTAATCAGTTCCCGAAGAAAATGATTGATTCCCGGCGAAGAATCTCGAAATGGACCCTTGTTTTTCCAGCAAAAAGAAGAAACCCAAAATAAATCCCGGCGACAATACCAAAATCGATTTCGGTCCGACGAAAACATCCAAACCATTTTGCGATTCTGTCTTTGAAAAGGAAAAACAAACCCCAAAGCCCTTTTCACTTCCCCGTTTGTTCGACGGAAATTTTTTTTTCAAAACCCTTCAAAATATTTTCGGCAAAAATCGAAACAAAAACAAGAATAAAAATTTGTATTTTGAACCCAGATTTGAAACCCCAATTGTGTCGAAACAATTTCCGGGACACTGAGGAACAAAACCCACAAAAGAATTGAACCAAAAATATGAAAATCGGGCATGTTCGGAGTTCGCGATTTTCCGGCGAAATTCTGGCCGGTCGGCGGCACCCAGTCCGACGAGGCTCTTCAGCATTATTTTATTATTTTCCCAGAAAATAAATAAAATTAAAAATCCTGCTCTGATACCACTGTTCGAAACTGTTTAGGTGTTTAATCTAATTAAACGGCGGAATCCTAAACTATGAGGATCGGGTCTTACCCTTGAAGCGTAATCGGTTGCGCACGTCTCCTGGCTCCTCTGAGAAGATGGCGTTTTTGTCTCCAAAATCCTTCCTCGAAGGATTCTCTACTCTCAAGCACGAAAGTCTTCACAGGTTGGTGCTAGCCGATCTTGCCTACCCAGAGAATTTGGGAAAAAGTGTATTTTTCTTATATGATTTACTAATTCAAAATCATCATCATCCTACAATTATATCCCTAGGATATTTGTAGAGAATTAATTTCCAAAATCAGTATTGTAATTATCTAATTATAATTTAACTGATTTTAGTTATATTCCAAATCAGTATTATTACCAAATATTATTTAACTGATTCCAAATCAGTATTTAAATAATATTTACTAATTCCAAATCAGTCTTAAATAATACCTTAATGATTTGGGTTATACACCAAGCCCATGGATCAACCCATAACCCATGGATCAGGCTGATGGGTCAAGAACTTCAATTGTAATTAAGTCCCTTGATTTATCAGCCCATCCCGATTGTTCCCAGGTAATTAATTAACTATTAATTAATACCACAGAACTTTTCAATAATATTTAATTAAACCATTTAATTAAATCTTATTTATTTAAGTATAACAATTATTCTAATTGTAGGTAAGAATACTTATTCTGCATCATCCAACTTTCTTATGTGCGATCCTGTAGGCCCATTCCAAATTGGCAATGGATAACTCAATCTCATTGATTAATCCATAAGTCATTAGTGGTCTCTAGCAAGACATAATGACTACCCAATTCGGAATGGAGGGTCGAATGGTGATTCAACACAACCTTTTCGAGCAAACTGCGTACGATCCTCTATATCGATATCCCGTTTAGCATAAGGCATGGAACCATCATCCTTATGTAGCTAAATGTTTACTTGATCTCTTAGTGACACTGAATCCATCAAGCAAATGATATCCTTATCATTCCTTGGGCATGGCCATGCACTTTCAGTTCACTATTAAGTGGCCAAGATATCATCTCTCACTTAAGAGAGATTTATAGTCCCATCACTTCACCTACATATCTTAGCGTGAATCATAGTGTACCCAATCATACCCGTACTTTGAAACCTGTTACGGCCCCGTTAGGCGTATGTCAAACCACACCACAATTCACCTAAGAACATGTAGTGATTTCTGGTCTAAGGATCCTTATACCAGTACTACTCAAAAGAATCACTCATGATCTAATTAGTCCATGGAGTGTTTCTTTTGGCGGATCGATTTCATGAATTTAAATATGCACAAGGATATTACTATCATGAAATTAACTCATTTGATAAACAATCAATCAAGCGACAAATGTCTTATTTACATAAATACCCTCAAAGTCTATTTACATAAAGAGCCCTTATTAGGGCACATTCACCAACACAAGTTACAACTCCACTCGACATAATTGGTTCTAGTTAATTTATTGTCTTTCAAAATAGCAGCTAAGGGGTTGAATACCATATCGATAAAACTGTAAAATTAACAAATAGACAATGTTTTAGTTATTAACCTAGAATTTCAAAAACATGAAATTCTAATAATTATTGACTTCCCTCAAAACAATAATTATAATTCACCAACATCTCATTCACCAGGATTCTCGCAAGCCACGCAGTGTGGACGTTTACGCTAACCCACATTCGTTTGAGAAGAACCATGTTCATTAACTACACTATCTGACCAAACGATCTATTGATCAATGTAGCTAATAGTCAGTGCTTTCAGCCGTACAAATAAGCAGCGTAACCTCGCGGGAGGAATACTGCAGATCGTACACTAAGTGTATGCCATTACGTGACTTCTGAGTTTGTTACCTCAGGATATTGCGTCGCATTTCTCCTAGTTAAACTTACTCTAGTCATCTTTCTCAGAAATTCATAATCTAGCGATCTCGGGGCTGTACTCATCCGAATGGAGGAAGGCCATAATGCTAACGCGCAAGCCCACCCACATCGCGTATGAACTCATAATGGTGGCCATGGGGATATTAAACCAACCCGCTCCCACTTTGATTTCCAAATTGAGGGTTTTTTTGGTTTTAACATGCAATTAACTAACCCTAAGTTATATGCAACCATAAAACCAACATGCTTTAAAATCATGCATCTAAAATACAGCATAAAAATAAAACATAAAACATTAAAACAATAAATATGAGAAATAAATTCAAAAAATAAATTTCTCGACTATTATGGTTTTAATCGCTTTCATCTTCTGCCTTGATCTCGTGTCCCGCCACATCACTCGATAGAGAGAGTCTTAAACTTCAAAAAATGAAAACTAGAGAAAAAATTGGTCAAAACGCAGCCCGAACGGGCCACATGCGCACAGCACGCCCAAAGGGGGCGCCGCGCGTGCGCAGCCCTTGCGGTTGCCCCGGTGGCCCCTGCTGGCGGGTCGTTGACGGTGCCGCCCCCTACCGCCAATCCCTCCTTTTCTTTTTCCCAGGCTATTTGGTATTCTCGCAATTCGTTCTGGGTTTTCTTGGGTTTCTATGAATTAACGATAACCCAAGACCCACGAATTCAAGTTGCCCACCATAACGCATTCGATTACAAAAATTAATTCTCCTACTACAAGGCTTTCTAGGAAAATTAAATAATGAAAATTACATAGAAAAAATCCTACTACAGATTTGATCTAATCCTACAAGGCTTCCAGCACATGGTTATATTATTACAAACATTCATAATAAAATCAAATCCGGGCATGTCCCGGAGTTTAATTAAAACCCATACAAACTTAACCACAATAGTCGGGATTTCTTAACCACCTGCAAAATAAAACCATGTAATAAATCAAACAATTACAAAACCCAAAACCTGGCTCTGATACCAATTGAAAGATTATCTACCTGGGCCTAGCCAGAAACCCACTTTCGTGCTATGCATTCCAGAATCAGAATCTCTGGCCAAGCCTAGACGCTAGCACAATGTAATTCTAACCCAATTGAAATAACATTGCACAGGATCTGGGTTTGCACTTATTTGATTTACCACGCAACAAAAATTTATAATTAAAAGTGGAACATTAGAAAATACCTTTGAAGCGTGCACTCAGATGATTCTCTCGTATGCCTCACGACTTTGATCTCACGTTGTGTGGGCAACGATCTAGAAACCAATTTGATCAGCTAATCACCACAATCCGCCTACCAGAAAATTCCAGCACCGCTGCACCTGGCACGTACAGTAAACGCACCGCCCAGAGAGAGAGAAAATTATACGCGCTGCTGGTTTAACAGGCCAAGAAAATTCGGCCAACACAGAGAAAAAACCAGCCTCAATTTCTCTTTTAAAATATGACTTTGAGAGATGAAAAATAATTTCTCTCTAGGATTTTATCTCTGTCGTTTTCTTGTCTTGAAAACTTATGAATTGTATGTCTTGAATAGCAAATCCCTTGTCTATATATAGAGTTACAGGAGAGACCCCAAGTTGGTTTAGGATAGGCCTTCCTACTGATATTCTGTTTCCTTCAATCCTGTTCCTGGACTGATACACATCCAACTGATACAGGGATCCACTTATCCCAAACCAGTTCCTGGTATGATTCACAACCAACTGACACAGTGATTCACTTATCCCGAACCAGTTCCTGGTATGATTCACAACCAACTGACACAAGGATTAATTAATTACTTAATTAATTAAATCTACCTTTGTCAACAACTCAATACATAATTAATCATACCACTAACGGAATAATTATGACACTACCATCCTACACCAAAATTGATTCCAGAACAACTTAATTAATTTATATTCATAATCTCCCCACATCAAAGATATAATGCTTGTTAATATATTAATTTACTGATAAATTAATAAATTAACCTCTTCAATTCCGAGACTAGTACCACTCGACCTTTTTACTATACCGGGCATAAGTCCACCGGCCGGGTTTAGTATAATAAACATTACAAGCTCATCTCGGGAGCACCATCACCCCGGACGCACCGGTACATGGTTTCCTTTTGACAAGCAACAGCACACCAAGCAACTAAACACGAGCACCCAACCTACCGAAACTATTGGTCATAATTGACCTCACCCATTGGCAGATCAAAGTACACTATTTCTAATCCTCATGCCCGTTCGAGTCTAAGGATTAAGAGATAGAATACCAAGAACGATTTGTCTATTAAATCAGTACAAGACAAGACATTCCTAATGGTCATGTTCAATACGCTCCGGGCATATCTATATGATTCAATTAGTTTAGACAAACCAATTATCTGAATCACATAATAACCTAAACCGACAGTTTGTACAAAGCTGTCTCGGTTACAAACCTCATTTATATATTATGTCTTTCAACCAATGATGAGATCTACTGTGTCACACAAGGCACCTCATCATCTACTTATATAATATAAATGGACATATCATGCACAACAAGATATAACCAAAACATAAATCGATATATTACTGGGAAAAAGTACAATACAAGCATAGCTTATGTATTCAACTTCAACACCTATTGGTACATGTACCTAATAATACATCACCACTCTCACTATAAGAGAGTGAGATACACGCTCTTCTCTTCTTTTTCTTCTCCAAACACCAGTTCCTTCTTTTTTCAAAAATCACTTCTTATTCTTCATCTTCAAAAATCAGTTATTCTTCTTCGTCGTACTTAATTCGAAATCGAATTTAATCAAAATTTTCATCCAAACACAAATTTAACGGAGATCAACGATTGTATTTTTTGACGAACAACACCAAATACAACGGAAAAATCACTTCTTGTTGTTCAAAAATCTCTTCTTCTTCTTCAAAAATAACTTATTCTTCTTAAAAAATACCACATCATAAAGTATGAACTGTATTTGATGGATTTACAGAACCTTATTTTCACAATTTGATGTTGGGTAATGTAGTAATGATGTTATATTCGTGTTTTCTTATTCAAATAATGCTCTGTTACTCTGAAATATGATATATAAATGGTTTCCGTGAGGTATTGGCACTTTCATATGAAATGGGTTGCTTCTGATTCTTCTCTGCTGCTGGACTTGGTAGAAAGCGTTATGCGACGTAACTAGACGTTGTGGGACGTTGCTGGACATTGCTGCTTTGTATTTTGGATGTAACAGGATGTTGCGGGACATTGCTACTTTGTATTTTTAGACATTGCGGGACGTAGCTGGACGTGGTGCTAGTTTTTTTAGACGTATCGAGACGTGGTAGACTATGTTTTGTGAAAAATTCAGCTAAAATTCATATGTTTGGATGTATACGTGGTGTGGTAGTGGCCAGTTGTGATTCCAGCTGCCAAATTTGACAATAAAATTTTAGAATAACAATTTTACACAACGCATTTGTATAACAATATCTCCAAGTATTATCTCCAATTTTTGAAAAAAATCATTTGAAATTCACACGCATGGATGTAGAGTCTCTGGACGTGGTTCTAGTTGTTTTTGACATGGTTCTATTTGTTCTAAGACGTGGTGGACTGTCTTTGTAAAAAAAATCAGTTTAAATTCACACGAATGGATGAAGATGTTGCTGGACGTGGTGCTAGTTATTTTTGACGTGGTGCTATTTGTTCTGATACGTGGTGCGAGTTGTATTTGTGAAAAAAATAGCTTAAATTCATATGCATGGATGTAGACATTTCCGAACCTGGTGCTAGTTATTCTGAGACGTTGTGGAAGGTGTTATGTGAAAAATTCAACTTAAATTCACATGGCTGGATGTAGATTTTTTTGACATTGCGGCAGTTATTTTTTGGACGAACGGGGATGTTGCGGCAGTGTTAGGATACGTTGTGGACATGTTTTGACGTAGACATTGCAACAGTTATTTTTAGACATTGCGGCAGTTGTTCTGAGACATTGCTGACTCAGCGAAGACGTTTCTGGATGTTGTGCTAGTTGTTTTTGACGTGGTGCTAGTTGTTTTGAGACGTGGTGGACTGTCTTTGTGAAAAAAAAATCAGTTTAAATCCATACGCATGAATGAAGACGTTTCTGGACGTAGTATTATTATTTTTATTTTTTTTGACGTGGTGCTAGTGTTATGAGACGTGGTGGACTATCTTTGTGAAAAAAATCAGCTTAAATTCACATGCATGGATGTAGACGTTTCTGGACGTGGTTCTAGTTGTTTTTGACGTGGTGCTAGTGTTCTGAGACGTGGTGGACTGTCTTTGTGAAAAAAAATCAGCTTAATTTCACATGCATGGATGTAGACGTTTCTGGACGTGGTTCTAGTTATTTTTGACGTGGTGATAGTGTTATGAGACGTGGTGGACTGTCTTTGTGAACAAAAATTAGCTTAAATTCACACGCATGGATGAAGACATTTCTGGACGTGGTTCTAGTTGTTCTGTGAGGTGGTGGATTGTTTTTGTAAAAAAAAAAAAAAGAGTTTAAATTCACATGACGTTTCTGGACGTGGTGCTAGTTGTTTTTGATGTGGTGCTAGTGTTATGAGACGTGGTGGACATGCCTGAATGTAGACATTGCGACAGTTATTTTTTGGATGTTGCGGCAGTTTTTCTGAGACGTTGTGGACTCGGCGAAGACGTTATTGACTCAGCGAGCGCGCGTGTGGGTGAAACTTACTATATTTAGTAAGTGTACACTTGTTAAGAAAAAAAATTAGTATATATAGTAATAGGTACATGTACCACTGGTACAGGATATACTAACTGAACAACCCATGTTTCTTTGGAAGATTCAATGCAAGATTGAGGACTGACAATGTTAAAAATTTTGGGATAGATCTTAGTGTAACTTTCTTAATGAATATTAAAAGATTCATCACTTGAAAATCTTATCCACACGAGCTCGTAAAAATAAAAGCTCAATAAATTCTTTCTTGGCACCAATAAAGGTTTGAATCATAATAGGTTTCTCCATTTGTTTTTGTATCTCATAGAACTTTAAACTTGATAGTAATTAAACATTGGATACATTCGTAGAGGAGAGTATATGTAGCGTATTTGGATCAATCCAAAAATATATATCCTTATAGTTTGATGTCCCTTTTGATGAGATTCCTTCTTCTTCTGTTGGGTTATAAGTATATGAAAATATTTTTTGTTGTTTGAACAAAGTTTCTAGAGTTTTTCACCAATAAAAAATAGTTTCTTTTACAAATTCTCAAACATTCTCTAGCTGGTAACTGAAGTAATTTTTCTTATTCTAGAGCCACATGTATTTTGAGAATTCCATTTTGGTAGAATTTTTTTATGGCAAATTTACTTTGTTCTGTTTGGTAGGTTTGTAAAGAAATAATGGTTGATCCCCTAATTGGTTTTGTTCTTATTGGTAATGAAAACAAACTATCTTGAGTTATGTTTGTATACAGTCCCTTGTATCTTTGGTGAATTTAACAGATTTTATTAGGAATGTATGTTTTTTGTGAATGAAAAAGCCTAATCATATATCTAAACCGGCCAGACCAATAATCTAAATGTAGTTTGATCAGTTTTGATTGACATATTTATTTGGTCAATTTGATTTGAAAATTTTAAAACTGATATATTGGTTTAGTTTGTATTATAATCTTGAAACCGACCAAACTGGAAAATGTACACCCCCTAACAGAGAGATAAGAATTAAGTTCCCTTCTATTTCATGATACTTCTTTATTTTCCTATACTATTGGTTCCTAACCAGTTATTCCAAAAACTGCAAATATCATTTTTTGATTTAGTTATTCCCGTGTCACATGTCACAGAACAACGGTAATTTATATGGTAATCATATAATTTTACTCCTACCCCAAATATGGTAAAACTTTTTACTATTTTGGAATGGTTTTGCAACAGGAGTTTGCGCTTGATGGGGGCTCTTTTTATTTATTTTTTTTCTCTCAACTATTGACACGCGCAAGGCTTTCCCCCCTTTTTTTAAATTTTTTTCTCTCTCCTCCATGTTTTGTGCCCTTTTTTTTTCTTTTTCCCTTTTCTTTCCTTCCTTCCTCATTAGCATGGATCATTTTTTTCTGTTTTTTTCTTCCCTGAAACTTTTTTTCATTTTTTTAATATTTTTGAATTTTTTAAAAAAATTATGAAAATATATTTTTAATTATTATTTTATTTATTTTATTTTTGTTGTGTGATATGATTTATGTTGTTCGCTGATATGATTTCTTTTATCCTGTGATATTATATCTGTTATATGCTGATATGATATCTTCTGTTATATACTGATATGATATCTTTTGTCTTGTAATATGATATCTGTTATATGCTATCTTTTGTCTTGTGAAATGATATCTGTTATATGCTGATATGATATCTTTTGTCTTGTGATATGATATCTGTTATATGCTGATTTGATATTTTCTGTCCTCTGATATCTACTCCATTTTTTGTCTTGTGGTATGATTTGTGTTGTCCGATGATATGATTTCTTTTGTCTTTGTGATTTGTTATATACTAATATGATATATTTTGTCTTGTGATATGATATCTGTTATATGCTGATATGATATCTTCTGTCATGTGATATCTACTCCATTTTTTGTCTTATGATATGATTTCTGTTGTCCGATTATATGATTTCTTTTGTCTTTGTGTTATGATTTCTTATATATTGTGATATGATTTTTTTTTAGTCCGCTGATACGATTTCTTTTGTTTTGTGATATGATATCTGTTATATGCTGATATGATATATTCTCTCATATGATTTTTTTTCTTGTGATATGATATCTTTTATCTTGTGATATGATATCTGTTATATGCTGATATGATATCTCTTATCTTGTGATATGATATCTATTATATGCTGATATGATATCTTATGTCCTCTGTTGTATACTCTATTTTTTGTCTTGTGATATGATTTCTGTTGTCTGCTGATATAATTTCTTTTATATTATGATATGATTTCTAAAGTCTGCAGATATGAATACATGTTATGACTATTTTTGTTGTATGATATGATTTTTTTTTCTTGCGAAAAAATATAAAAATAATAAATAATAAAAATTATATATAATTTAATGTTTTTTTAAAAAAATTATGAATTAAAAAAATATTGATTGAAAAAAGAAGTAACAAAGAAAAAAATAAAACAAATAATGAAGAATTTTTATTAGAGGGGGAGGCTTTTTAAAAAAAAGAAAGCAAGGTCCGGAATTTTTGACCAAAAAAATCCTAAAAATCCACATGTGGACAAAAAAAGATGAATTATAAATTTGTGGCCAGAAAGAGACCTCTCGGATTTTTAAAATCCTAATGTTGATGAATTCGGATTTTAAAAATCTGAATTTATCAACATTCAGATTTTGAAAATCCAAAATATCACCAAACCTAATTAAATTAAAAATTAATTAGTGTGATTAATTAGATTAATTAATTTAGGATTGAAGAAATCTGAAATTCCTCAAATTCGGATTTTAGAAATCCGAATTTGTCAATATTAAAAAAATAAAGAGAATTATGAAAATGAAATTTTCAAAAATTAATTAATTGAATTAAAATAATTCAGATTTATAAAATTTGAAATGCTTAAATTTGGATTTTACAAATTCGAATTGTTGTAAAAAAAAGTAAAAAATAAAAGTGTTGATTTTATTAGTTAGTAAGAATGAAATTACTCCTTCTAATGTACCAAAATTTAAATGTAAATAAATCAATACAAAAGAACATTCATATTAAATTGAACCAAAAAAATATATAAAGAACAAAAAATATGAAATGTTGAAATATGATAAATATTATAATCAAATCCCAATATCAAAACACATAATGAAAAAACAAAAAAAATCTTACTACTAAATTCATATCTCGAAGGTGGATGCGCATTTCTTCTACCTACTCTCTTTCAAATAGGTCCGATATTAGAACCTGAACCCTGTGAACCTCCACCTCTACCTCTAGCTCCACCTCCACCTCTACCTCCACCTCCACCTTCACCTCTACCTCCATCTGGACCCCTTGGACCCCGTGGCGGCGGCGGACCCCCATCATCATTGCTGGAGTCATCCTTTTCCTTCTCATCATCTTGAGCTTTTTCATCTTCGCCCCCAATATGTTCCACATTTAGTGGCTCTCCTTGCTCTTCATGGATGGCCCTCCTTTTTCTGCCTCCCCCACTTGGAGGAGCATGCCTTTGTGGGCGAGCCGAAATAGGGGCCTGAGTGAAAGGAGGTGAATCATCCACGAGTAATTGGGAACCACCATTATCAAATTCTTTAAGATGTGAAGACCCAAGCATGATGGCACTTTGGAATAATTGGTTATACCACCATCATCCACGAGTAATTGGTTATACCACCTTTGGTACCCCGCGCCAGCTCCTGGAGGTTGTTTTGGCTTAGCGTCGGATAAATTAGCAGCTGACATCTTAGCTCTCCAGTGCTGAGTGTACTGAGCACATTCAAGCCCCCAGTCAGCGTACGGCCTGCCTCCCATACCCTTGGTATGCTCCCTTTCATATATGTCTGCACGCATATGATAAATCATTGGTGGGCCAGCGATAGGATGATGGCTGCCAAATTGGTGAGGTACCCATGTGGCTTGTATGCGTCGTAATAAATCATCCAAGTGTTGGGCATCCAACACTCCCTCCCTTCTTGACAGTATGGTGGGAAGTAACTATCAAGCAAATAGTCCTCCAGATAAGGCTCCCAGAGAAACTAAAAAAAATTAAATAGAAAACCGATCAAAATGATAATAAATATAATAATATTTAAATAATCATCAAATTTGACAACAAAATTTAAACTAACCTCTGCCTCTCAGAGACCCTCTAGCTGATCTCTAAAAGTGGGCAAACAATAGGTAGTCATGCTGTCAAATTTTTTTGGGGTGTGCAACCGTTCTGCCAAATGGCAACCAATTAACGGTCGGTCACTAGCAGCCACTCGAGTTGGTTTGATAGCACGAATACGCTCCCAAACCCATATCTGGATAATAAAATGAAATTGATATTAACATAAAATTAAATACGAACATAAATAATAGTCTAAACAATAAAATAAAAAATCACCTAAATAGAAAATAAACATATGAAGGTTATCCAAAAAAATCACAAAATAAATTTACCTGTAGTAGGAGCGAAAAATCCCAACTAAGCCTAGAACACCTCTCCGGATTCTCTATATTTTGAAGAAGATATAGAGGGACGTAGTTGCTAGTGGTGTCCGCAAAGAGCAATCCAAAACAGACGTAGATGATGTAGCATCGAGCCATCTGTCTATATAACAATGGGTCAACCCCATGAGTTGCCAGTGGGGTCACGATGGCACGCTTAAGACATCCGAGATGCAAATTGCCGATCCTCAACTCCTCCGGCTCTACAAAGAAACCCAAAGCCCTTTCACACTCGTCACTCTAGTCTTGGGATGTGTAGTCATAACAAACACCCTTAATAGGATCACCTTGTGTCGCCAGGCTAAAAATTACTTGGACTTCTTGCAACATCACTGTCACCTCACCAAAGTTGAAGTGGAATGTGTGAGTCTCTGGGGGCCATCTCTCACACAATGCCGTTATAAGTGAATGGTCGAGTTTAATCAACCCCACACTGCAAAGTCTCGCAAATCCAAACCAGTTAATTTCATCGTACACTTGGGGGCGGTTCTCTTGCCAATGGTTCCCACATCCCACCATCTGTCCTTCGACACTTGAGCGTTCAAGAACAAAACCCGTATGAATCTAAGTACACACTCTGTGAATGGTGTGTCTACTGTAGATATAGTAGCTCAGGATCTACTGGTCCAAGGTTAAGATATTGGCGACGACCTTGTGAGCTACTCGATGACGCCATTGTACCTATATTGAATGAATAAAGTGAACAATTTAAAATAAAATAAAATTCGGCAACATAATGGCAGTAAATGCAACTTTTCCAAATACCCAATCAGGACATACAAAATAAACACAACCATAAACAAATCAATCAAAACACAATTATCAATAAACAACAACCTATGCGCTGGCAAGGCCATAATATTCTAAATTTGTATATATAATCAGTTAACAACAATTCAAAGATATAATTACACTACTAAAATAATTTACAACTAACAACAATTCCAACAAAACCATTGTTCATACTAAACTTACTAATAATATATTTTAAAACAATAATAATACAAAAATTAATAATTAATTATATGAAATATGAAAATAAATTGCATAATTCACTATAAAATACATAAAAACATATAAATGAGAAAATACTAATAAACAAAATGCTTACAAGAAGAGAAGAATGCGAAAATATGAATTCTGGTTGGCGGTCCAGCGGTGGCGTTCCAGCAGCGACGGTTAAAATGCAAAACTAATCGGTTAGTTTTGTAGAGAAAAACAATGGGAGTATTTTGGTGTTAATATCTCACTAAAAATGCGGCTGGATTTTCATAAATCTATGAAAATTTGGTGAGTTTTGAAAATTTTGGTTAGAGAAAAACATAACCCAAAATAGAGATTGAAGGTTATGCTTGTGTTCCTTGTGAGTAGATATGTGCCCTTTTAAGGGCTATATATAGATATTTGTCATTTTGATTGATGTTATAATCAGATGAGTTAATTTCAAGATAGTAATATTCTTGTGCATATTTAATTTCATGAAATCAATCCGCCAAAAGAAACACTCCATGGATTGATTAGATCATGAGTGATTCTTTCGAGTAATACTCGTACGAGGATCCTTAGACCAGAAATCACTACATGGTCTTAGGTGAATTGTAGTGTGCTTTGACATACGCCTAATGGGGCCGTAACAGGTTGCCAAGTACAGGTATGATTGGGTACACTATGAGACACGCTAAGGTGTGTAGGTGAAGTGATGGGACTACAAGTCTCTCTTAAATGAGAGATGATATCTTGGCCACTTGATAGTGAACTGAGAAGTGCATGGTCGTGCCCAATGAATGATAAGTGTTATCATTTGCTTGATGAATTCAGTGTCACTAAGAGATCAAGTAAATGTTTAGCTATATAAGGATGATGGTTCCATGCCTTATGCTAAATGGGATATCAATGTAGAAGATCGTACGTAGTTTGCCCGGAAATGTTGTGTTGAATCACCATTCGACCCTCCATTCTGAATTGAGCAATCATTATGTCTTGCTAGAGACCACTAATGACTTATGGATTAATCAATGAGATTGAATTATCCATTGCCAATTTAGAATGGGCCTACATGATCGCACATAAGAAAGTTCAATGATGCAGAATAAGTATTCTTCCCTACAGTAAGTATAATTGTTATACTTAAATAAATAAAATTTAATTAAATGGTTTAATTAAATATTATTAAAAAGTTATGTGGTATTAATTAAGAGTTAATTAATTATCCAGGTACAATTAGGATAGGCTGATAAATCAAGGGACTTAATTGTGATTGAGATTCTTGACCCATCAGCCTAATCAATGGGTTATGGGTTGATCCATAGGCTTGGTGTATAACCCAAATCGTTAAAGTATTATTTAATACTGATTTGGAATCAGTAAATATTTTTTAATACTAATTTGGAATCAGTAAAATAATATTTGGTAATAATACTGATTTGGAATATGATTAAATCAGTAATGTAATAATTGATTGATTACAATACTGATTTTGGAAATTTTGACTCTACAAATATCCTAGGGATATTATTGTAGAAATTAGAAGTTTCAATCAGAAAAATTTAGAGAAAGAAAAATATACACAGAACCCCAAATTTTCTCTATAGGCAGAAAATGGCTAGCATCGAATCTACAAAGAGCTTCCGTGCTTGAAAGTAGAAAATCCTTCAAGAAAGGATTTTTGGTGGTGACAAACGTAACTGGAGCAGAAGGCTTGGACCAACATCAAACAAGGATCCAGGGGCGGAAACCGATTACGCTACGAGGGTAAGTTTTAGAAGCTTTAAACGTATGATTAATTAAAACACTAAAATTGAAATTGGCATGAATCCGCTGCGTAAATTTTGAAAACCATGTCTCCAATCCCAACAGATTTTGATCGGTTTATATTTGATTTTTGAAGGTCGGAAGTTGGATTTTCGAGTTTTGGTCAGAAAAATTGGGGGGGGGGAAGGGCGGAGGTTTGGAATGAGAAGAAAAGGAAGAATAAGAAGAAATAGGGCTGCAAGCCCTTATATAGGTCCGGTGAGATTCGGATTTTAAGAATATGAATTTGAAGAATTTGGATTCTTAAAATCCGAATGTTGGCGAAAATTTTTTCACCCGCCAGAACAATTGAAGGTACGTTCGGATTTTAAAAATTCGAACGTACCTTGAACAATTCTACTTGGGCAGAATGTTCAAGGAACATTTGGATTTGTAAAATCCGAACGTTCTTTGAAAATTTCTGCTTGGGCGGAATGTTCAAGGAACATTCGGATTTGTAAAATCCGAACGTTCCTTGAAAATTTATGTTTGGGCAGAATGTTCAAGGAACATTCGGATTTTACAATTCCGAAAGTTCCTTGAATTATTCTGCATGCGCAGAATGTTCATGGAATATTCGGAAAATTCGAATGTTCCTTGAACATTCTGCCCATGCAGAATTGTTCAAGGTACTTTTGGATTTTTAAAATCTGAACGTACCTTCAAAAACTACCTTGAACATTCTGTCGAACATACACTAATCGAAAAAAAAAATTGATGATATTAGATTTGAATTTTTGTAATCCAAATTTGATGTAATTCAGACTTTTGTAATCTGAATTACTTAAAATTAGGATTACAAAAATATGAATATTTATCAAATTCGGATTACAATCATCCGAATTTACCAAAGTTCGGATTCTTATTTTTAAATAAGCAATTCTACATATTACATATACAAAACAACAACAACTAACCATTAAACCAATACAACATCAAATAATGCAATTATACCTATTACACATACCATAACAACACTAACTAACCATCACACCAATACAACATCAAATAATGCAATTCTACCTATTACATATACCATAACAACACTAACTAACCATCACACCAATACAACATCAACATAAGAATTCTACCTATTACATTTACCATAACAACAATAACTAACCATCACACCAATACAACATCAACATAGGCAACTCTAACTATTACATTTACCATAACAACAATAACTAACCATCACATCAATACAACATCAACATAAGCAATTCTACCTATTACATTTACCAAAAAAAAATAACTAATCATTACACCAATGTAACTTCAAATGAAGCAATTGTACCTATTACATACACCAAAACAACAATAACTAACCATCACACCAATTCAGCATCAAATAATGCCATCTGTATCATAGAGTCTACCAAACCTTGTTTGGTCTGCTCTAGGATGAGAGACGGGACACATTCGAGCTCGATGGGTCGTACGGCCACACCTTGTGTATTCGGCACGGCGTCTCCTTCCACGTCATTCCATTTGCATTATAAATCTGTGCTTCTGTCTCCTTCCTGGCGGTGCATTATGAACGATGAGTCCTTCGTAATCTTTAATAACCTTCCAGGCAATGTCTCTTTGCCATTGCTCTCTTGGTGGGATGCGATGAAATTTCTATTCCCAAATTGCCTCTTCCAGTTTCTAACCGTAAGCAAGTCGTCCACAAGATTGAATGGATTATCACCAAGAGAATGACACACTGTCAAGGCATGTGAACACGAAAACCTATAGGTTTGCCACTTATTCAAAGATTATCTGCCCGGGCCTAGCCAGAAACTCACTTTCGTACTATGCATTCCAAAATCAGAATCTCTGGCCAGGCCTAGACGCTAGCACAATCGATATTTCAACCATTTTGAAATAACATTACGCAGGATCTGGGTTTGAACTTATTTGATTTACCACGCAACAAAAATTCTTAATTAAGCGGAAAGATAAGAATTTCCTATTGAAGTGTATACCCAGGTGATTCTCTTGTATGCCTCAAGACTTTGCCTGTATGCTGTGTTGGCAGCAATCTAACTAGCAATTTGATCAGCTAATCACCACAATCCACTTGCCGGAATAAACCAGCGCCACTGCACCTGGCGCGTACAATTAACACACTGTCCCAAGAGAGAGAAAGCTACACGTTATTTCCAAAATTCAAAAGAAAATTTCGGCCCCAATAAGCAATAAAAATCCAATTCTAAGAGAGAGAAAATTTCTTTCTCTAGGATTTTCTCTCTCTAAGTTTTCTTGTCTTGAAAACTTATGAATTGTATATTGTAGAATAGCTAATCCCTTGTCTACATATAGAGTTACAAGAGAGACCCCAAGTTGGTTTAGGATTGGCCTTCCTACTGGGTTTCTATTTCCTTCAATCCTGTTCCTGGACTGATACACATCCAACTGATACAGGGATTCACTTATCCCAATCCAATTCCTGGTATGATTCACAACCAACTGATACAGGGATTCACTTATCCCAAACCAATTCCCGGTATGATTCACAACCAACTGACACAATAATTAATTAATTACTTAATTAATTAAATCTACCTTTGTCAATAACCCAATACATAATTAATCGTACCACTAACGGATTAATTATGGCACTACCATCCTACATCAGAATTGCTTCCGGAACAACTTAATTAATTTATATTCATAATCTCCACATCAAAGATATAGTGTTCGTTAATATATTAATTTACTGTTAAATTAATTAATTAACTTCTTTAATTCTGAGACTAGTACCACTCGACCTTTTTACTATACCGAACATAAGTCCACCGGCCGGGTTTAGTATAATAAACTTTACGAGCTCATTTCGGGAGCACCATCACCCGGACGCACCAGTACATGGTTTCCTTTCGACAAGCAGCAGCACAACAAGTAACTAAACACGCGCACCCAACCTACTGAGACTATTGGCCACAATTGACCTCACCCATTGGCAGATCAAAGTACACTATGTCTAATCCTCATGCCCACTCAAGTTTAGGGATTAAGAGATAGAATACCAAAAATGATTTGTCTATTAAATCAGTACAAGACAAATCATTCCTAATTGTCAAGTTCAATACGCCCCGGGTATATCTATATGATTCAATTAGTTTAGACAAATCAATTATCCGAATCACATAATAACCTAAACCGACAGTTTGTCCAAAGCTGTCTCGGTTACGAACCTCATTTATATTTTATGTCTTTCAACCAATGATGAGCTCTACTGTGTCACATAAGACACCTCATCATGTACTTATATAATATAAATGGACATATCATGCACACCAAAATATAACTAAAACATAAATTGATATATTTACTTGAAAAATGTACAATACAAGCATAGCTTATGTATTCAACTCCAACAATCTCCCACTAATACTTAAGCTTTGCTTTAAGTATACATCTGCATACAACCCCTACATACTCTGTTACTTTATATCTAGAAAAACTGTCATGGCTCTCCTAAGTATCTGATTCCCATTCCCTCCACGTGATCCTCAAAGACTTTTGAAGTCAATGTCTTCGTGAACGGATCTGCAAGGTTATCCTCTGATGCTATCTTAGCCACGACCACGTATTATCTCTTTACGACATCTCGTATTAGGTGGTACTTGTACTGTATATGTTTACTCGCCTTGTGGGCTCATGGTTCCTTCGAGTTTGCTACTGCATCGTTGTTATCACAATACACCGTGATAGACTTCTGCAAACCAGGAATCACATCTAAGTACACTAGGAAGTTCTTGAGCCACACTGCTTCCTTCGCTGCCTCTAATGCGGCAACATATTCGGCCTCCATGGTAGAGTCCATTACACTTTTTTGCTTGACACTCCGCCAAACTATGGCTCCACCTCCCAGAGTAAACACATACCCTAAGGTAGACTTGCTCTTATCCCTGTCGCCTTGGAAATCTAAATCTGTGTAACCTCAGGGTACCAGCTCAGACGCCTGACAAACCAACACTTGGTCTCTCGTTCTACGCAAATACTTGAGAATGCATTTTACTGCCTCTCAATGAGCTTTCCCGGGGTTACTCTGACATCTGCTTACCATGCCAACGGTATAACGGATATCAGGCCTCGTACACAACATGGCATACATGAGACTTCCTACTGCTAAAGCATAAGGAGCTGTCTTCATGGCCTCTATCTCCTCAACAGTCTTGGGAGACTGTTCCTTAGATAGATGCACTCCGTGTCTGAAAGGTAGAAAACCTTTCTTGGAGTTCTGCATATTAAAACGGGTCAAAATTGTATCTATGTATGAAGTTTGGGAGAGTGTTAATGAACGTTTCCGACGATCTCGAATTATCTTGATCCCAAGGATATGTCTCGCTTCCCCTAAGTCCTTCATATCAAACTGCTTGGACAGCCATGCCTTTACGTCTGATAACACTTTCTTGCTGTTTCCAATAAATCAAATGTCATCTACGTAAAGCATAAGAAACACCACTGAGTTTCCATCATGTCTGCGGTATACACATTGCTCATCCAGACACTGAGTAAATCCGTATGACTGGATTACCTCATCAAACCGGATGTTCCAAGATCGGGATGCCTTCTTAAGCCCGTAAATGGACCTCTTAAGCCTGCAAACCTTATGTTCTTGGCCTTTTTCAATGAATCCCTCTGGTTATTGCATAAAGATGGTTTCCTCAAGACTTCCATTTAGGAAAGCTGTCTTGACATCCATCTGTCATATCTCATAATCTAAATGAGCAATCATGGCCAAGAGAATCTGGATCGACTTAAGCATGGCTACCGGGGAGAAGGTTTCGTAATAATCGATTCCCTCTTTCTGAGTATACCCATTCACCACCAGCCTAGCTTTAAAGGTTTCCACCTTTCCATCAGGTCCTCTCTTACGTTTGTAGATTCACTTGCATCCAATGGGAATAAACCCATCTGGCAAGTCCACAAGCTCCCAGACTTGATTGTGGTCTATTGACCCCATCTCGAATATCATTTCCTTACGCCAAGACTCTGCATCTTTATCTCGGAGAGCCTCATTGTAGTTAACTAGGTCAGGTTCAGGCGCACCTGGGACTAGGTCTAAAGCCTCTCCCATGCCAATGAACCTATCGGGCTGTCTCACAACCCTCCCACTACAACGAGGCATCACCGGTGTAGGCGCATCATCTGTGATCTCATGTGCAGTATGTGGTGTATCTACTTGTGCTGGTCCATCAGGATTAGTAGTTTGTCTCCTAAGGTCTTATGGTACTATCTTACTCTTGGGCATGTGATCTAAGATATAGTCCTCTTTCAAAAATCTAGCGTTGGTACTAACCACCACCTTCTGATCTTTAGGACTATAAAACAGACCACCTTTCGTTCCTCTAGGATATCCTACAACCAGCATTAATTTAGTTCTCGCATCTAACATAGCCGCATCTGCCTTGAGCACATGTGCTGGGCAACCCCAAACTCTGAGATGTCTTAGACTGGGCTTGCGCCCATTCAACTACTCTACTGCGGTTGAAGGCATGGTTTTAGATGGTACAAGATTAAGAATATACACCGCTGTTTCTAAGGCATATCCCCAGAACAAACTTGGAAAATCACTATAGCTCATCATTGACCTAACCATTTCCATGAGAGTTCAATTCCTTCTTTCTGCTACACCGTTCTGCTGTGGCGTGCCAGATGCAGACAACTGAGACTGAATTCCGACCTCACAGGGGTATTCTTAAAATTCGTGGGATAGGTACTCCCCACCACGATCTAATCGCAGTATCTTGATACGCTTACCATAATGCTTCTCCACATCAGCCCGAAACTCTTTGAACTTGCCAAAACATTCGGACTTGTGGCGCATTAGGTAAACGTACCCGTACCTTGAGTAGTCATCTGTGAACGTCACGAAATACTCGAACCCACCTCGTGCTTGGACCGACATTGGTCCACACAAGTCATAATGAATCAACTCTAGTACTTCCTTGGCTCTATAACCTTTTGCTTTAAAAGGTCTCTTGGTCATCTTACCCTCCAAGCAAGATTCGCAGGTTGAATAACTGTCAATCTCTAATGAACCTAAAGGTCCATCATTGACCAACCTCTGAATCCTACTAAGGTTTATGTGACCTAGCCTGAGATTCCAAAGATAGGTTTGATTCATTTTAGAAGGTTTCTTCCTCTTATTAATGTTAGATAAAGAGCTATCTGTTTCTATGTTTTGCACAACAGGGGAGTTAGAATTAACCACAAACAAATTGTCAGCCAATGAACCAGAACAAATAAGTTTTCCATTTCTTCTAATAACAACACAGTCATCAGAAAAAATAAACTTATAACCATTCTTTAAGAGTTTTGAAACCGAAATAAGGTTCTTTCTAAAACTCGGTACATAAGGACGATTAACTAACTCTAAATTAGAATTCTCAAAATTCAGAGCAACTACTCCCACTGGTTCTACTGACCCTCTTGTAGTGTCGTCCAAGTAGATATCTTATTCGCCTTCTCTAAGCTTCTGGGTTACTTGGAACCCTTGCAAAGAATTGCAAACATGGTCAGTGGCACTTGAATCCACAAACCAAGTATCTGTGGGAATCGCCGCTAAACATGTCTCAGTAATTAAGGCAGAAATTATCGTACCTATAAGCTTTGGACAATCCGATTTTTAATGTCCCGTCTTATTGCACTTGAAGCACTTGTCTTTCGACTTCTTCTTTGCAATATCTGGCTTAGGCACAATCTGCACCTTTTGAGCTATTCCCTCAAGCTTTCTCTTCTTATTTCTAGCCTCAGGCTCAGAAGAAGATTCTGATGCTTTGCCTGAACTAAAGCTCGCTTCTTCTCTTGAAGAAGACTTTTAGCCGCCACCAACTCTGCCAAGAGCTCGAATGAAGCACGCAACATCTTACTTATGTTATAGTTCAACCGAATCTACTCATAGCTTTGAGGTAAGCTCTGGAGGACAATATCGACTTTGGTTTCACCAACGATTTCGCCTCCCACTACCTCAACCTTGTTGATGTTACTAATCACGTCAACGACATGATCTCTCACAGGAGTACTCTCAGCCATAAGGACAATGTCCAAGTTACGACTCCAATCGACATAATTAGGTCCAGTTAACTTGTTATTTTTCAATATAGTAGCTAAGGGGTTGAATGCCATATCGAATACTGTAATTAAATAGACAACATTGTAGTTATCTAATCTAGAATTTCAAAACAATGAAATTCTAACAATTATTGACTTCCCTCAAAACAATAATCTTAATCCACCAACATCTCATTCACCGGGATTCTCGCAAGCCACGCACTGTGGACATTTACGCTAACACACATTCGTTTGAGAAGAACTACGTTCATTAACTACACTATCTGACCAAATGATCAATTGATCAATGTAGCTAATAGTCGGTGCTTTCAGCCATACAAATAAGTAGCGTAACCTCGAGGGAGGAATACTACAAATCATACACTAAGTGTGTGCCATTACGTGACTTCTGAGTTTGTTACCTCAGGATAGTGCGCCTCAGATGGAGAGGGTATCGCATTTCTCCTAGTTAAACTTACTCTAGTCATCTTACTCAGAAATTCACAATCTAGCGATCTCGGGGTTGGACTCATCCGAATGGAGGAAGGCCCTAGTGCCAACGCGCAAGCCCACCCACATCGCATATGAACTCGTAATGGTGGCTGTGGGGATATTAAACCAACCCGCTCCTACTTAGATTTCCAAATTGAGGGTTTTTCCAGTTTTAACATGCAATTAACTAACCCTAAGTTATGTGCAACCATAAAACCAGTCATGCTTTAAATCATGCATCTAAAATACAGCATAAAAATAAATCACAAGAATTAAAACAATAAATACGGGCAATAAATGTGAAAATTAAATTTCTTGACTATCATGGTTTTAATCGCTTTCATCTTCTGCCTTGATCTCGTGTCCCGCCACGCAACTCGATGGATTGAGTCTTGATCTTGATAAAGGAAAACTGGAGAAAAATGGGCCAAAAAGTTGACCCGAACGGGCCGCACGCGCTCAGCACGCACAAGGAGCGCTGCGCGCTCGCAGCCGTCATGGGATGCGCGCAACAACTGCCGCACCATGGAGCAGCAGGCTTACTACGACGTGCGGCAGTGGTGCTGATGCCACCGGCGGTGGCTACTGCCGGCGAGTTGTCGCTGGCGCCGTCCCCTTCCACCTATTCCTCCTTCGCTTCTTTCCACGCAATTTGGTCTTCTTGCAATTCGTTCTGGGTTTTCTTGGGTTTTTACGAATTAACGATAATTCAAAACCCACAAATTCAAGTTGCCCACCATAACGCTTTCGATTACAAAAATTAATTCTCCTACTACAAAGCTTTCTAGGAAAATTAAATAATCAAAATTACATAGAAAAAATCCTACTACAAATTTGATCTAATCCTACACGGCTTCCAGCACGTGGTTATACTATTACAAACATTCATAATAAAATCAAATCCGGACATGTCCCGGAGTTTAATTAAAACCCATACAAACGCAACCATAATAGTTGGGATTTCTTAACCACCTGCAAATAAAACCATGTAATAAATCGAACAAACACAAAACCCAAAACCAAGCTCTGATACCAATTGAAAGATTATATGCCCGGGCCTAGCCAGAAACTCACTTTTGTGCTATGCATTCCAGAATCGGAATCTCTGGGCAGGCCTAGACGCTAGCACACTCGCTATTCTAACCCTTTTGAAATAACATTGCGCAGGATCTGGGTTTGCACTTATTCAATTTACCACGCAACAAAGATTCTTAATTAAGCGGAAACATAAAAATTGCCTATTCAAGCGTATACCCAGGTGATTCTCTTGTATGCCTCAAGACTTTGCCTATATGCTGTGTGGGCAGCAATCTAACTGGGAATTTGATCAGCTAATCACCACAATCCACCTGCAGGAATAAACCAGCACCGCTGCACCGGTACGTACAATTAACGCACCGCCCGGATGGAGAGAAAGCTACACGTTGTTGCCAAAATTCAGAAGAAAATTTCGGCCCCAATAAGTTATAAAAATTCGATTCTAAGACAGTGAAAATTTCTCTCTCTAGGATTTTCTATCTCTAAGTTTCTTGTCTTGAAAATTTATGACTTGAATATTGTAGAATACCTAATCTCTTGTCTATATATAGAGTTACAAGAGAGACCCCATGTTGGTTTAGGATTGGCCTTCCTACTGGATTTCTATTTTCTTCAATTATGTTCCTGGACTGATACACATCCAACTGATACAGGGATTCACTTATCCCAATCCTGTTCCTGGTATGATTCACAACCAACTGATACAGGGATTCACTTATCCCAAACCAGTTCCTGATATGATTCACAACAAACTGATACAGGGATTCACATATCCCAAACCAGTTCCTGATATGATTTACAACCAACTGACAAAAATATTAATTAATTACTTAATTAATTAAATCTACCTTTGTCAATAACCCAATACATAATTAATCGTACCACTAACAGATTAATTATGGCACTACCATCCTACATCAGAATTGCTTCCGGAACAACTTAATTAATTTATATTCATAATCTCCACATCAAAGATATAGTGCTTGTTAATATATTAATTTACTGATAAATTAATTAATTAACTTCTTTAATTCTGATACTAGTACCACTCGACCTTTTTACTATACCGAACATAAGTCCACCGGCCGGGTTTAGTATAATAAACTTTACGAGCTCATCTTGGGAGCACCATCACCCCGGGCGCACTGGTACATGGTTTCCTTTCGACAAGCAGCAGCACACCAAGCAACTAAACAAGCTCACCCAACCTACCGAGACTATTGGCCACAATTGACCTCACCCATTGGCAGATCAAAGTACACTAAGTCTAATCCTCATGCCCGCTCGAGTCTAGGGATTAAGAGATAGAATACCAAGAACGATTTGTCTATTAAATCAGTACAAGACAAATCATTCCTAATGGTCAAGTTCAATACCCCCGGGCATATCTATATGATTCAATTAGTTTAGACAAACCAATTATCCGAATCACATAATAACCGAAACTGACAGTTTGTCCAAAGCTGTCTCGGTTACGAACCTCATTTATATATTATGACTTTCAACCAATGATGAAATCTACTGTGTCACACAAGACACCTCATCATCTACTTACATAACATAAATGGACATATCATGCACAAAAAAACATAACTAACACATAAATCGATATATTACTGGGAAAATGTACAATACAAGCATAGCTTATGTATTCAACTCCAACACTTATGACACGTACAAGTGTGCGCCTGATAATCAACCGTGTGTATGTTTCCTCTTTTACCATCATAATGCACAAATGTACTTACTCTGAAGATTTTATTCATCCAGCCATAAGGTTCAACCTGATATCCCCCAGCTCGTATCTCGTAGTCCTTGCATATTTCCCACAAAAGAGGGGAAATTGAGTGTTGCATTTACGAGACTTTTCATTTTCCTGGCAAAATATCTCTTTTGTTTTCTGGAATGTCGACTCAATGATTGATCTAATAGGAAGAGATCGGATGCCTTTCAACGCACTGTTGTAACTTTCGGACATATTTGTCGTTAAGTTACCCCAGCGATGGAATCCATCGTGTACCAGACTCCATTTATCTGCACAGATTTCTACCAAATACTGATAGGCATCCGGACTGTATTGAAACAGCTCCGCACCAACTCTATCAAACTTTCGAGGTTGACAACATTCACCCATTTCCTAACACAAACTATTCAATCTATTGCCACGAAAATGCATCATTAGATTGCTTAGAACGTGTCGCGGGCAAAATCTATGGTGACCTATAACACCTTCTTCCCATTCCTTAATATCTCTAAATGCAGCGAGGATCCCAACACATCGATTGGATAGCACACACGTCGCACGCTGAGCAAAGGCATAGCGAATGAGGTTTCGACGAAAAAGCTCCAACTTACAGTAGTTTTGTCATCAACAATGCATACGCGAGTGGCAGAAGAAGACGTGCTGAGGTAACTGTGATGGCAACCCACAACTTCCCCTTATATCCACAACGCAAATGTGTCCCGTCTATACTAACCACCGGTGGACAAAATCTCCCAATCGAACGTCGAGCTGGACTGAATGCCCAAAACAAATATTTGAAATGCCTCTCTGAATTGGTTATTTCACTCGTCCCTCCTTGAAATTCCCATTCTACAACCATCCCTGGATTCGGCGATTGTAAGGTTTCAACAAAGCTACACACATAAACCATTAACACAGTCATCACCCAATCATCATGAAAACAATAATTGTAAGCAAACTTTACAAAAAAAAAAATAAACATTTAAAACTTACCTCGGTAACTCAACAAAACTCGTTACCCAATTTCCATATACCAACTCAATGGTTTTCCTTCTCGCATACCATGCTTTCTTCTTCTTGACATCAACTTTTAATTGAGTTTTGACGTCAATTTGAATAGCGGGCAATGGATACTCCAGATTTTGTTCAATTTGCTTCATTCTCTTGGCCCTCTTGTGGACGATATCACATTGTGGTGGTCATTTCCCACGGCCATTCCAACGCAATTGTGACTCGGCAAACCAGGAATCACATCTAAGTTCACTAGGAAGTTCTTGAGCCATACTGCTTCTTCCGCTGCCTCTGATGCGGCAACGTACTCAGCCTCCATGGTAGAGTCTGCCATGCATTTCTGCTTGACACTCTGCCAAACTATGGCTCCACCTCCTAGAGTAAACACATACCCCGAGATAGACTTGCTCTTGTCCCTATCGCCTTGGAAATCTGAATCTGTGTAACCTCGGGGTACCAGCTCAGATGCCTGATAGACCAGAACTTGGTCCCTCGTTCTGCGCAAATACTTGAGAATGCATTTTACTGCCTCTCAATGAGCTTTCCCGGGGTTACTCTGATATCTGCTCACCATGCCCACGACATAACAGATATCAGGCCTTGTACACAACATGGCATATATGAGACTTCCTACTGCCAAAGCATATGGAACTGTCTTCATGGTCTCTATCTCCTCAACAGTCTTAGGAGACTGTTCCTTAGATAGAAACACTCCATGCCTGAAAGGTAGAAAACCTTTCTTGGAGTTCTGCATGTTAAAACGGGCCAGAATCGTGTCTATGTATGAAGCTTGAGAGAGCATTAGCGAACGTTTCCTACGATCTCGAATAATCTTGATCCCAAGGATATATCCCGCTTCCCCTAAGTTATTCATATCAAATTGCTTGGACAGCCATGCCTTTACGTCTGATAACACTTTCTTGTTGTTGCCAATCAATAGAATGTCATCTACGTAAAGCACAAGAAACACCACTGAGTTTCCATCACGTCTGCAATATACACATTACTCATCCGGACATTAAGTAAATCCAAAAGACTGGATTACCTCATCAAACTGGATGTTCCAAGATCTGGATGCCTGCTTAAGTCCATAAATAGACCTCTTAAGCCTGCAAACCTTATGCTCTTGGCCTTTTTCAATGAATCCCTCTGGTTGCTGTATAAAAATGGTTTCTTCAAGACTTCCGTTTAGGAAAGCTGTCTTGACATCCATCTGCCAAATCTCATAATCCATATGAGCAGCTATGGCCAAGAGAATCTGGATCGACTTAAGCATGGCTACCGGGGAGAAGGTTTCCTCATAGTCGATTCCCTCTTTCTGAGTATACCCCTTCGCCACCAGCTAGCTTTAAAGGTTTCCACCTTCCCGTCAGGTCCTCTCTTACGTTTGTAGACCCACTTGCATCCAATGGGCTTAAACCCATCAGGCAGGTCCACAAGCTCCCAGACTTGATTGTGGTCCATTGACCCCATCTCGGATATCATTGCCTTACGCCAAGATTCTGCATCTTTATCTCGAAGTGCCTCATTATAGTTAACTGGGTCAGGTTCAGGCACACCCGGGACCAAGTCTGAAGCCTCTCCTATTCCAATGAACCTGTCTGGCTGTCTCACAACCCTCCCACTACGACGAGGCACCGCCTGTGTAGGCACATCATCTGTGATCTCATGTGCAGTGTGTGGTGTATCTACTTGCACTGGTACATCAGGATTAGTAGTTTGTCATCTAAGCTCTTCTAGTACTATCTTACTCTTGGGCTTGTAGTCTAAGACATAGTCCTCTTCTAAAAATCTAGCATTGGTACATACCACCACCTTCTGATCTTTAGAACTATAGAATAGACCACCTTTCGTTCCCCTAGGATATCCTACAAACAGCATTAATTCTGTTCTTGCATCTAACTTAGCCGTATCTGCCTTAAGCACATGTGCTGGGCAGTCCCAAATTCTGAGATGTCTTAGACTGGGCTTCCGCCCGTTCCACAACTCTACTGGGGTTGAAGGCACGGTTTTAGATGGTACAAGATTAAGAATATACATTGCCATTTCCAAGGCATATCCCCAGAACGAACTTGGCAAATCACTATAGCTCATCACGGACCTAACCATTTCCATAAGAGTTCGGTTCCTCCTTTCTGCTACACCATTCTGCTGTGGCGCACCAGGTGCAGACAACTGAGACTGAATTCCTACCTCAGTGAGGTAATCTCGAAATTCATGGGACAGGTACCCCCACCACGATCTGAACGCAGTGTATTGATACTCTTACCATGATACTTCTCCACATCTGCCCGAAACTCTTTGAACTTTCCAAATCATTCGGACTTGTGGCGCATTAGGTAAATGTATCCGTACCTAGAGTAATCATCCGTGAATGTCACGAAATACTCATATCCCCCTCGTGCCTGGACCGTCATAGGTCCACAAAAGTCAGAATGAATCAACTCTAATACTTCTTTAGCTCTATAGCCTTTTGCTTTAAAAGGTCTCTTGGTCATCTTACCTTCCAAGCAAGATTCGCAGGTTGCATAACTGTCAATATCTAATGAACCCAAAAGTCCATCATTGACCAACCTCTGAATCCTACTAAGGTTTATATGACCTAGCCTTAGATGCCAAAGATAGGTTTGATTCATTTCAGAAGGTCTCTTCCTCTTATTAATGTTAGATACTGAGCTATCTATTTCTATGTTTTGCGCAACAGGGGAGTTAGAGTTAACCACAAACAAATTGTCCGCCAATGAACCAGAACAAATAAGTTTTCCATTTCTTCTAATAACAACACAGTCATCAGAAAAAATAAACTTATACCCGTTCTTCAAGAGTTTAGAAACCGAAATCAAGTTCTTTCTAAAACTCGGTACATAAAGAGAATTAACTAACTCTAAGCTAGCATTTTCGAAATTTAACTTAACTACTCCCACTGCTTCTACTGACACTCCTATAGTGTCGCCCAAGTAGATATCCAATTCGCCATCTCTAAGCTTCTGGGTTACTTGGAACCCTTGCAAAGAATTACAAACATGGTCAGTGGCACCTGAATCCACACACCAAGTATCTGTGGGAATTGCCGCTAAACATGTCTCAGTAATTAAGGCATAATTTATCGTACTTATAAGCTTTGGACAATCCGCTTTCCAATGTCCCGTCTTATTGCACTTGAAGCACTTGTCTTTCGACTTCTTCTTTGCAATATCTGGCTTAGGCGCAATTTGTGCCTTTTTAGCTACTCTCTCGAGCTTTCTCTTCTTCTTTCCAGCCTCAGGCTCAGAAGAAGATTCTAAAGCTTCGACTGCGACTAAAGCTCGCTTCTTCTCTTGAAGAAGACTTTTAGCCGCCATCAACTCTGCCAAGAGCTCGGATGAACTCCACAACATCTTACTTATGTTGTAGTTCAACCGAATCCGCTCATAGCTTTGAGGCAAGCTCTGGAAGACAATATCGGCTTTGGTTTCACCAACGATTTCGCCTCCCACTACCTCAACTTTGTTGATGTTACTAATCATGTCAATGACACGATCTCTCACAGGAGCATTCTCAGCCCTAAGGACAATGTCCAAGTTACGACTTCCATCGACATTATTAGTTCCAGTTAAATTGTTTTTTTTCAAAATAGCAGCTAAAGGATTGAATGCCATATCGATTTAAACTGGAAAGTAAACAAACAGTGTTTCAGTTATATATGCTAGAATTTTTAAAAAAACATGAAAATTCAATTAATTATTGATTCCCTCAAAACAATAATATTAATGCACCAACATCTCATCCACCGGGATTCTCGCAAGCCACGCAGTGTGGACGTTTACGCTAACCCACATTTGTTTGAGAAGAACCAAGTTCATTAACTACACTATCTGACCAACGATCTTTTGATCAATGTAGCTAATAGTCGGTGCTTTTAGCCGTACAAGTAAGCAGCGTAACCTCGCGGGAGAAATACTGCAGATCGTACACTAAGTGTGTGCCATTACGTGACTTCTGAGTTTGTTACCTCAGGATAGTGCGCCTCAGATGGAGAGGGTGTCGCATTTCTCCTAGTTAAACTCGCTCTAGTCATCTTACTCAGAAGTTCATAGTCTAGCGATCTAGGGGCTGGACTCATCCGAATGGAGGAAGGCCCTAATGCCAACGCGCAAGCCCACCCACATCGTATATGAACCCGTAATGGTGGCCATGGGGATATAACACAACCCGCTCCCACTTAGATTTCCAAATTGAGGGTTTTTCCAGTTTTAACATGCAATTAACTAACCTAAGTTATATGCAACCATAAAACCAGACATGCTTTAATTCATGCATCTAAAATACAGCATAAAAATAAAGCATAAAATTAAAACAATAAATACGGGAAATAAATACGTAAAATAAATTTCCCGACTATTATGGTTTTAATTGCTTCCATCCTTTGCCTTGATCTCGTGTCCCGTCACGTCACTCGATGGAGAGAGTCTTGAACTTCAAAAAACGAAAACTGGAGGAAAAACGGGCCGCCTGGGCCGCAGCACGGCCCGAGGGCCGCGCTGCCCGCGCGAACAGCCCGCACGGGCTGTGAGCGCAGCCCAGCGCGCGGCCCTGCTCGCTGCTGCTACCTGCTGCTGCCTCTTTGTCCTGCCGGCCGGCGATTTTGCTGCCGGCAATCCTTGTCGGCGTCACCTCCTGCCGCCAACTCCTCCTTCGCTTTTTCCCACGCTATTTGGTCTTCTTTCAATTCATTCTGGGTTTTCCTGGGTTTCTTCAAATTCATGATAACCCAAAACCCACAATCCAAGTCGCCCACCATAACGCCTTCGATTACATAAAAAAAATAATTTTCCTACTACAAGGCATTCTAGGAAAATTAAATAATCGAAATTACATAGAAAAAATCCTACTACATATTTAATCTAATCCTACACGGCTTCCAGCACGTGGTTATACTTTTACAAACATTCATAATAAAATTAAATCCGGACATGTCCCGGAGTTTAATTAAAACCCATACCAACGTAACCATAATAGTCGGGATTCTAAACCACCTGCAAATAAAACCATGTAATAAATCGAACAAGCACAGAAGCCCCTAAACCAAGCTCTGATACCAATTGAAAGTTTTGGTAGGATCTGGGTTTGCATTTGCTCGATTTACCACGCAACAAAAATTTCTATTAAAGCGGAATCTTAGAAAAGTACCTTTGAAGCGTGCACTTGGTGATTCTCTTGTTTGCCTCAAGACTATGACTTCACGTTGTGTGGGCAACGAACTAGAAGTCAATTGATCAGCTACTCACCACAATCCACCTGCTAGAAAACTCTAGCCCCGCAGCACCTGGCACGTACTATAAACGCACCGCCCGCAGAGAGAGAAAGCTACGCGCAGCTGGTATAGACCAAGGCCAAAATTTCAGCCACTAGAAACCCAAAAACCAGCCGCACACTTTCTTGAAAATTCGACTTGGAGAGAGAAACGTTTTCTCTCTCTAGAAATCCTGTGGATTAATTGTGTAATTGTATAATCTGAATGACTGATCCCTTGTCTATTTATAGAGTTACAAGAGAGACTCCAAGTTGGTTTAGGATCGGTCTTCCTACTGGGTTTCTGTTTTCCTTCAATCCTGTTTCTGGACTGATACATATTCTGTTTCCTTCAATCTTATTCCTGGACTGATACACTCCCAACTGTCACAGGGATTCACTTATCCCAATCTAGTTCCTGGGATGAATCACTCCCAACTGACACAGGGATTCACTTATCCCAAACCAGTTCCTGGGATGATTCACAACCAACTGACACAAGGATTAATTAATTTCTAAATTAATTAAATCTACCTTTGTCAACAACCCAGTACATAATTAATCGTACCACTAACGGATTAATTATGACACTACCAACCTACACCAGAATTGCTTCCAGAACAACTTAATTAAATTATATTCATAATCTCCCCACATCAAAGATATAGTGCTCGTTAATTCATTAATTTACTGATAAATTAATTCATCAACTTCTTTAATTTTGAGACTAGTACCACTCGACCTTTTTACTATACCGGACATAAGTCCACCGGCCGGGTTTAGTATAATAAATATTTCGAGCTCATCTCGGGAGCACCATCACCCCAGACACACCGGTATATGGTTTCCTTTCGACAAGCAGCAGCACACCAAGTAACTAAACACGCGCACCCAACCCACCGAGACTATTGGCCACATTTGACCTCACCCATTGGCAGATCAAAGTACACTATGTCTAATCCTCATGCCCACTCGAGTCTAGGGATTTAGAGATAGAATACAATGATCGATTTGTCTATTAAATCAGTACAAGACAAATCATTCCTAAGAGTCAAGTTCAATATGCCCCGGGCATATCTATATGATTCAATTAGTTTAGACAAACTAATTATCTGAATCACATAATAACCTAGACTGACAGTTTGTCCAAAGCTGTCTCGGTTACGAACCTCATTTATATATTATGTCTTTCAACCAATGATGAGATCTACTGTGTCGCACCAGACACCTCATCATCTACTTACATAATATAAATGGACGATTAATGCACAACAAGATATGATTGAAACACAAATCGATATATTAAACTGGGAAACTGTACAATACAAGCATAGCTTATGTATTCTACTCCAACAATAACTACTTCCCATTTACCGTGAGTATGATTATTTTTTAACACCCATATTTTTCATGCACATGGGGAATAACCTTCGGGTGTCTCAAATTGTAGACTATTGCATTCCACGCACCATGTGGTTTTATTGCTCTCAATATTTACATATTCCTTGAGCCTTGCCACGTTCCATGCGGATATAACCCGTTGTTCTTCTTCCTTGTTTTTGAAAACAGTTTCAAGGCTAATAGTTTTAGGATTGCCTTTATATCGGGGCAAAGCATATTCATCCCGATCAATGGCGTATGGATCTTGGTGTCCCACATCAGAGTAGACAAAATGTCCCCCTTCATACGTTCTAAGCTCATCTAAACTTTCTTCAGAACTAAACTCCGTAGAGTCAGAACAAAAATCACTCTCGGATTCATGGTCATTGTCGGCATCGTCCTCAATGTTATAATCCAAGTCCCCGGGCTCCTCTTCAAAATCATAACGAAATCCATAATCAAATTGACCTTATCCACCATTTGAAGAACTCGAAGTAACATTTCATCTATCAACTCTTTCTGAAGACTGAATTTCATCAATACCGACGTACACATAAATAAAACTCCATGCTCAAAAATTATAAAAAAAAATCCAGCACAGCATCAGAAGTAATTATTACTTGTCTCTTACTCCCATCAACTTCAAAAAATGTTGTAAGTGTGATTTTGCAAGAATTCATTGACACCCCAATTACATTGCAAATGCTTTCTACCAAATCATCCCTTGAGAATCTAAGATTAACGACTAGTGTATGATCCGGATTCGGAGGGTTATCAAAATCAAACGTAGATGTCCAATAAAAATTAAACATATACGGTCCATTAAATGCCGTTATACCTGACAATCGTAAAAATGTCATTATAAGAATTAATTTTTGATTTTCGTAATCAAAATTTTTTATTAATCAAATTTATGAACCACATTACATGAAATAACCCACAACATTATAAACAATCCACAACATTACGATTTTAATTATAATTTCATTACCACTTACGACTAATCATATTTAAAATCGTAATTAGAATAATTACACTACTAATGCATGACTACTAATTAAAAATTCAACAAAACTTATACAAATATTAGTCCTATACTACTAATACATGTATTTCCTAACCACATTTTATCCACTACGTACACCACTACTCAAAATATCATCTAATCACATTAAAATCATAATTAGAATTAATTACACTACTAATGCATGAATAATAATTAAAAGGTCCACAAAACTTACACAAATCTTAGTCTTATACTACTGATACATGTATTTCCTAACCAAATTTCATCAACTACATACACCACTACTCAAAATATCATCTAATCTCATTAAAATCATCTAATCACATGAAAATCTTATAAATAATGAAATATCAACCATAAAACACTTAAATCTTGACTTATCTTATTATGATATCATAACGTGACATAGATCTTCGAAAAAATTCAGCCGGAATCCAAATTTTGCATATGAATAGTATGTGGCTGCTAGAGAGAGAATGTGTGAAGGAAGAAAAAGAGAAGAATGCAGCAATCCAAATTTTACTACATTCGGATTTTAAAAATCCGAATTTTACTAAATTCGGATTTTTGCAATCCGAATTCAATATGTCCATGTAAAAAAAATTGTAATCGAAATGTTGAATTTTTTACCAATTCTGATTTTTTAAATTCGAATTTACATAATTTTCAATAATTAGTCGAATTTTTTATTTTTACACAATTTCAGATTTGTAAAATTCGAATTGTCAATACATTCATATTTTCAAAATTCGATTTTTCCTTCGATTTTTTTCTCTTTTTTTCATCAAACTTTAAAAATTAAATTACAATTTATATTAATATATTTGGATTCTTAAAATCCGAAGTGTCCATTCATTAAGAAATCGGATTTGTAAAATCTGAATCTCAAATTAATTAAGAGATTCATATTTGATTCGGATTTCATAAATCCGAGAGGCCTATTTTTTGTCCACATTCTTCCAATTCACAATATTTCCGTTCACACCAAAAAAAATCTCAATTGGAGGGCCAGATGCCCAAAACAAATTTGTTAAAAATAAATTCTCAAATGGGCTTGATATCGCGCGTCGCCTCTATTAAATGAAATGGCACGTCACCTATAGAAACATGGTAATTTATATGGTGGTCCTATGAATTTTACTCCTACCCCGCTACAGTAGCGCGCTACAATAGCGTGCTACAGTAGTCTTCTTTTCTTTTGTTATTTTTGACTTTTTTTTTTTTTTTGCCTTCCTCTTTGAGACTTTTTTTCGTCCATTTTTTTTTAAACAATTAAGTATTTTTTTATGAATTTTATAAAAAAAATATTTTTAAATTATCATTTTATTTGTTTTATAATTAAATAATTTTAGATATTATGATACATATTATGGACGTTTTTGTTGTATGATATGATTTCTTTTTATATTCTTGATCTGATAACTATAGTCTGTTGATTTGATGTCTACTATTTTGTGATCTGATGTCTATATAATAATGATTTAATCTACCTTGTTAAGCATATTTTAGTTCTACTGTATGATTTTTTATATTCTTGATCTGATATCTATAGTCTGTTGATCTGATGTCTAGTATTCGCTGATCTGATGTCTATATAATCCTGATCTGATCTCACTTGTTAAGTATGTTTTAGTTCTAGTGTATGATTTCTTTTATATTTTTGATCTGATATCTATAGTCTGTTGATCTGATGTCAAGTATTCGCTGATCTGATGTCTATATAATCCTGATCTGATCTCACTTGTTAAGTATGTTTTAGTTCGTGTATGATTTCTTTTATATTCTTGATTTGATATCTATAGTCTGTTGATCTGATGTCAAGTATTCTCTGATCTGATGTCTATATAATCCTGATCTGATCTCACTTGTTAAGTATGTTTTAGTTCTACTGTATAATTTCTTTTATATTCTTGATCTGATATCTATAGTTTGTTGATCTGATGTCTAGTATTCCCTGATCTGATGTCTATATAATCCTGATCTGATCTCACTTGTTAAGTATGTTTTAGTTCTACTGTATGATTTCTTTTTTATTCTTGATCTGATATCTATAGTCTTTCGATCTGATGTCAAGTATTCTCTGATCTGATGTCTATATTATCCTGATCTGATCTCCCTTGTTAAGTATGTTTTAGTTCTAGTATATGATTTCTTTTATATTCTTGATCTGATATCTATAGTATGTTGATCTGATGTCAAGTATTCTCTGATCTGATGTCTATATAATCCTGATCTGATCTCACTTATTAAGTATGTTTTAGTTCTACTGTATGATTTCTTTTTTATTCTTGATCTGATATCTATAGTCTGTTGATCTGATGTCAATTATTCTCTGATCTGATGTCTATATAATCCTGATCTGATCTCCGTTGTTAAGTATGTTTTAGTTCTAGTATATGATTTCTTTTATATTCTTGATCTGATATGTATAGTCTGTTGATCTGATGTCAATTATTCGCTGATCTGATGTCTATATAATCATGATCTGATCTCCATTGTTAAGTATTTTTTTAAAAAAAAGTATTTTTTTAAAAAAGAATTTTTTTTAAAAAAGGCTGTGAGTCAAAAAAAAAAAAAACTGTAGCGCGTTACTGTAGCACGCTACTGTAGCACGTTAGTAGGAGTAAAATTCATCCCACTCCTATAGGACCACCGTAAACGGACTCTAGAAACATTGCTCCTGTAGGTGCATAATATTCTACTCCCCGAACAACATTTGATTATTATTATTATGTATAAAAGACATTATTTAATAAATTTTAAATAGAATTTAACATTACTCAAATTATTTATTTATATATGAACAGTGAAAAACTACAGTACTTATATCCTACCACTAGTAGTACCATATGAGAATGGTACTCCTAGGAAAAAAATTAGAAAGTAAATTAGTGATTGAGAGAGTGTTTACACTCTCTACTCGAAAATAAGAAAACATAAATAAATTAATGAAGTTGTCATTTTACAACTCACCACTTTCCAAGATAATGATAATTATTTCAATTTTCATGGGAAATTGAACAGATTCAAAATTACCATCAATCCTCACAAAATAGAAAAAATAATCGGCATTCATCCCATATTTTTGGTTTGAAAACCCAAATAGCTGCTTTCAATTTTCCAAAAAAAACCCATGTCGCCATTACATCACCATTTTGTACGATATTCCATCAATTCCATCACCATTTTTGTACGATATTCCATCAATTCCATCAATTCCATCAATGTGACGATTGTGACATCATATATAAAATACATTTACCATCAACACCATCATATAGAACAATATAATACAATACATTTACCATCATATACAACAATATAATACAATACATTTTCCATCAACTTTGGACATTCTACATCAACCAAAACAGATATCATACAGTATTTTATTCCATCAACTTTGGACATATTCCATCAAACAGAACAGATATCATACAACATTTTATTCCATCGAGAAACAGTTTCACATCAGTAGCATGATTTAAAATATAACATGTTATATCAATTCCATCAACTTTGGAAAAATTCCATCAACCAGAACAGATATCATACAACATTTTATTCCATCGAGAAACAGTTTCACATCAGTAACATTATTCAAAATATAACATGTTATATCAATTCCATCAACCAGAACAGATATCATACAACATTTTATTCCATCGAGAAACAGTTTCACATCAGTAACATGATTCAAAATATAACATGTTATATCAATTCCATCACCTTTGGACATATTCCATCAACCAGAACAGATATCATACAACATTCTATTCCATCGAGAAACAGTTTCACATCAGTAACATGATTCAAAATATAACATGTTATATCAATTCCATCAAATTTGGACATATTCCATCAACTTTGGATATATTTCACCAACCAGAACAGATATCATACAACATTTTATTCCATCAATAAACAGTTTCACATCAGTAACATGATTACCATCAATTCCATCAATTACATCACCATTTGTACGATATTCCATCATGTGGGTTCTGAAAGAATTTGCCACATAGGATCTGGGTTTGCACTTGCTCGATTTACCACGCAAAAAAAATTTTCTAATTAAAAGCGGAACCTTAGAAAGTTACCTTTGGAGCTTGCACCTGGTGATTCTCTTGTATGCCTCAAACTATGACTTCTTGTTGTGTGGGCAACAATCCATAAGTCAATTGATCAGCAACTCACCACAATCCACTTACCAGAAAAATCCAGCACCTCCGCACCTAGCACGTAGTGTAAACGCACTGCCCGGAGAGAGAGAAAGCTACGCGCAACTGGTATAAACCAAGGCCAAAATTTTGGCCACTAGAAACCAAAAAAACCAGCCGTACACTTTCTTGAAAATCCGACTTGGAGAGAGAAACATTTTCTCTCTCTAGGATTTTCTCTCTCTAGATTCTTGAATTATGAATCTATTGAATTGTGTATCTTGAATAGCTAATCCCTTGTCTATTTATAGAGTTACAAGAGAGACCCCAAGTTGGTTTAGGATTGGTCTTCCTAATGGGTTAGGTAATGAATTAGTTTTCAAATCCAATTAGGTAACCAATCTGATAGGATAAACCAAATCCTACTAGATTCCTAATCTCTAGGATTTCCTAATTCCAATTGAAACTTAAGACTTAATTAATTAATTAAATAATTTCATTTTGTTAATTACTTAATTAACCCTTAGGAATTAATTAAATAATTCCACTTTGTTAATTACTGAATTAACCCTTAGGAATAATTAACCAATTAATTAATTAAATCTACCTATTCAATTAACTCATTACAAAATTAATCATACCACTAACGGATTAATTTTGACACTACCATCCTACACCAGAATTGCTTTCGGAACAACTTAATTAAATTATATTGATTAATCTCCCCACGTCAAAGATATAGTGCTCGTTAATTAAAATTAATTTACTGATAAATTAATTAATTAACTTCTTTAATTTCGAGACTAGTACCACTCGACCTTTTTACTATACCGGACATAAGTCCACCGGCCGAGTTTAGTATAATAAACATTTCGAGCTCATCTCGGGAGCACCATCACCCCGGATTCACCGGTACATGGTTTTCTTTCGACAAGCAGCAGCACACCAAGTAACTAAACACGCGCACCCAACCTACCGAGACTATTGGTCACAATTGACCTCACCCATTAGCAAATCAAAGTACACTATGTCTAATCCTCAAGCCCGCTCGAGTCTAGGGATTAAGAGATAGAATACAATGATCGATTTGTCTATTAAATCAGTACAAGACAAATCATTCCTAATGGTCAAGTTCAATATGCCCCGGGCATATCTATATGATTCAATTAGTTTAGACAAACCAATTATCTGAATCACATAATAACCTAAACCGACAGTTTGTCTGAAACTGTCTCGGTTACGAACCTCATTTATATATTATATCTTTCAACCAATGATGAGATCTACTGTGTCACACCAGACACCTCATCATCTACTTACATAATATAAATGGACAATTATGCACAACAAGATATAACTAAAACACAAATCGATATATTAATCTGGGAAACTGTACAATACAAGCATAGCTTATGTATTCTACTCCAACAGGCATCTTCACTAACCCAGAAAGTTCCTCAAAAGCCTCTGTTATAGCACCCAATTCCACACATATATGGAATAAAAACAATGAAGCAACCAAAATTTAAATATACCACATTCACGTAAACACACACCAATCAAGAAAAAAAAAAGCTCAAAAAAACGGAGATGAGGAGCAGCCAAAACATGCATGGAGATTTAATGGAAATCCTAGGTTCGCCGCCGCTGCCCCGCCACGCACCGTCGCCGTCCAACCTTCTCTTGGGCTGAAACCACCCTAGAAATATTCCCCTAGACTAGATCTACATAACCCCTCAAGAGTTTTGGCATTTTGATGGCTGGAATACCACCCTAGGGGCGACGCTGCCGCCGCCGGACTGCCACTCTCTCTCCGACTTTCCCGGCAACTGTAGTCCCACCTTTGCTTCCGTAGCTATTGGGCATCTCCAACGACGCCCAGCCATAAGCATCCCCACCCCAAACGTCTTCCGGAAGCTTCTTCTCATCCATCAAACAACCGGCCCTCGGTCGCCATAACCTCCGCCAGCACCATCCCAGCCCTGCGGTGTCCCACTCGTCTGGCCCGGCGGATCACCGGTGGTCATCCATCATTTAATGGAAACCCTAGATTTAATGAATGAGAATGAGAATTTGAGGCTGATTTGAAGAGAGGATGTAAAAAGTTGTAGCATTAATTGATTGACTAATTTTCAAAAAATTTGAGGGTTTTGCAAACTATTGTTAGGCGCGTAAAGGAGTATAGAAGAGGAAAATTGGGGAACATCATTTAATGAGATATTTTGTATACAATTCTACTATTAGTACCGTACTCTTTGTACTCCTAGTTGTAGGATAAATATTGCCGAAAAACTATGAGAAACTTTTTCCTTTTCTTCCCCTTTTAAGGCCTTATCTATAAATTGGCCATTAAGCTAACCTCTCAAACACCAGATCCCCTTTCAAAGTTAAACCAAAACGGAAGCTAAAAAAACACCCAGAATAACATCACCAATGGCGCCAAAAGTTTCTCCAATCTCTTTTCCTTTGGTTTTCCTCATCGTGTTTCCTCTTCAACTTTGCATCCATCCTCCAACAGTTTCAGCAAAAAACTGGCCAAATATTAAAGGGATGTTCGTGTTTGGGAGCTCTCTGGTGGATAATGGGAACAACAACTTCTTCACAAATTCATTGGCCAAAGCTAATTACTTCCCTTATGGAGTAGACTTTCCTTTTGGTTCTTCAGGTAGATTCACAAATGGGAAGAACGTGATTGACCTTCTTGGTGAGCTGCTGAAGCTTCCCAGTTTCATTCCAGTGTTTGCTGATCCTTCTACTAAGGGAACAAGGATTCTTCATGGCGTAAACTACGCAAGTGGTGCTTCTGGGATCCTCGATGATACCGGCGCAATTGCGGTAAGAAAATTTATGTCAATCTCTCCTATAGTATTCGAAATTTAGTCAGTGGTTTGTTTTTCCTTTTTTTTTTTTTTTTGAGCAAATCGGGGCAGTGAAGAAGAACCACTTTAGCAGAACCAGTTTAGCTGATCCTAATACAGAATAGACCCAACTAATCTATCCGCACTAATTTTTGTAAAGAAACTGGCAATTGAAAAACTGAGCCTGTCCCCAACTGGAATTTTTCCTAATTGGTTATTTCGGTTGAATTTGAGTTGATATTCGCCCTCCATATAATTATATTTTTGTCCTTAAAAATTTGAAATATGCGCCTGCCCTAAATGCACTGCCTTAGCTAACCTATCAGCTACTCCATCAACCTCTCTAAAGACATGAAAAAACGTAAATTATGGGATTGAGGGAGTTTTCCTTCTTCTTTTTCTTTATTCTTTAAGCTAGGCAAGTTTAGAAAACATTCTTTTCAATCAAGCAATAAGGTTTATAGACATCTGTCCTCTTGAATGTTTGAATTAATTATTGGTTAGTCCCTGTAATTTGACATAATTATTGGAAAGACCGTCTTTTTCTTTTTACGTTCTTAACCTTTAAAAAAAAAAATTACCTTCTGTGATGATTTAAGTTTTTCACTAAGATTCTCAAAAAAGAAATTAAATCATATTTATAAAAAATATATAAAGTGATTAAATTTTTAGAAATGATGAAATATCACCAATTCTTGATGTCTTTATTTTATGTTTCGTTTTTATCGTTTCAACATTTTTTTTTTTTTTTTACGAACAGACTTCTACAGCTACTATTATCATTTATATTTTCTACATAATTCCTATATATAATTAAATCAATCATCGAATATTTGAAAGAAACAAAAAAAAAAAAAAAAAAAACTAGACAAATATTACTTTCAAATATAAACACCACTATATAATATAAGTAAATCAAAATGTTACACAACTTAAGCGAATATAATGAATTTAATAGTTAGTTACTTTTAAAGATATTTAGAAATAATGGTGATTATTTTTGTTATATTGTGCTTAACATGTTAAAACTGTAGTAATATTTTCTTAAATTTGGTCGGAGAGACTTACTTTCCTTGTACAATCCTCGAGTGATTTTCAATTTTTATTATAATCCCTCTTGTGCCATATAATAGTCATTTTAGGAGATAACTATTATCTAAATAAATTTTCTAATTTTTTTTATTTTTTATTTTTTTAAAGTTTGTGAGTTTATTAAAATTTATCACTTAATTATTATTTTGATTCATAAAAAATTAATTTTTTGCCTAAATTATGGGTGAAAAAAAAGTTATCAAGCTCAATCAGTAATTATTATTCCTAGTTAATAATAAGGGAAAAGTGTAAAATGACTATTATAAGTAGAAAGATGGGTATAAGTTTTACAGCAAAAGAATATGAGGATCCAAAGCTATTTAATCTGCTATTTTATGTTAAAGACGATATTTTTCCCCAGCCAATTGATTATAATATCCATCACAAGAATCACAAGTGGTGTATTGATGATGGTTGGGGGTGGATTATTATAATTTATTGATACCGAAACTGACCAAATTAAAGTGGTATTGTGTTGTATTATGAACTTTCATTTCAGGGACAGGTTTACAGTTTGAATGAGCAAGTTGGCAACTTCCAGAACGTGACAGTGCCTGATTTGGAGGAGCAGATTAGGGGCAGAAGCGTAAATTCAGAGCTAGCCGACTACTTGTTTGTGGTGGGAACTGGCGGCAACGACTACTCTTTGAATTATTTCCTCAACAGAGACGCCATTAATGTCAGCCTCCAAGCTTTCACGTCCCATTTGACTTCTTGTCTCTCTGATCAACTCCAGGTACCCTCTCTGACTTTGCCCCCTTCATCAATTATAAGGCCTGCTGCCTGCCATATTTATTCAATTTCCCAACCCACACACACCCATACCAACAACTAGATATAGTATTTCTTTTATATAGAGGGAACCCAAATAGATTATCCGTTATGGGCAGGGATTAACACTACGGGTGATTATTCGGACGGTTTCAGTTTAAATGGTTTATTTAGTTTGATTTATTCGATTTTTTTAGATTAACCTCATCCGTCCACAAATCACACCGCATAAGCTATGAACCGAACCAAATAAGCATATTCGGTTTTCGGTTTTCAGTTCGGTTATCTAATTAATCCAAATATCCATATTTGGATTGGAGATTAGGGATCCAATCCAATTAACCCAATTAAACATTACTAAAGCCGGCAACTTTAAGAGAAAATTGCAGCACATTTAGCAATAAAAATTGTAATTTAGCAGTGGAAAACAGAGGAATCAAGATCTCTTATGGAAGAGCGGCGTGAGAACGACTAAAAGTATCGGCTGCCCAAAATTTGGGAAATGAAAAAATGAAATGAAAGATAAGAAACCTTACCTAATTTACTAACCCTAGTAAAAATTACAAGTTTAGTCATTATTTTTTAATCGGTTTTTGGGCGGATCCCGAATAAAAATTCCAAATGTCACACTTGCCCAATTAACGGTATTTCTTAATCGATTATCCACTCGAATTCTGAATAACCCGAATAACTCAAACCGATTAACCCGAATCACTGCGGTTTGGGCAGATTATTCGGGTCAATCCGCATAGTGCACACCCCTAATCAACACTGCTCGTTGTCTCTTTGACCAATTTTGTCGCAAAATATGAGAGCCCATTGAAAAATTAAGGGGTTGTTTGTTTTGCCCTGGTATGGGTTTGAGGGAAGAGGTATGGGTTTGAAATCCTCTTCTATGGGTTTAAGAAAACTCAACCCCTCCTTGGGTTTTCAAACCCATTTCCACAGTTGTCACTCCTTGCTTTTCTTTTTCTCTCTTCAACCCTAATTCTTCTGTTGCCTTCTCTGTCGGTATCAAATCACTCAGTAGTTCTTTGGACTTAGAAAAAATCTCAATTCTAAGCTAATGAAGATGGAAAGAAGAGAGGCAATGGGGATGGAGTGAGTGGATGATGTTCGGCCAGTGAAATGTGGAGCATTGAACAGTAGCATATTAGGGCGGGAGAGAGAAAGGAAGGGAGAAGGGGAAGGGTGGCTTAGAGTTTGAAAAAGGTTTGAGGGGTTTTTTTTGTTTTTTTGTTAATTTTACTATTGATAAATTTATATACAAGATTCTAAATCTCAATAATCTCAAATTCACCTTACCAATCAAATATCTTTTATTATATCCCATTTTAATTCTCAAAACGCATACCCATTACGATTTAAATCAAATTCGTTTCGATTCCTATTCCGATTCCGATTCCGATTCCCTTGAGTTCAACCAAACACCCCCTAGCGCGAGCCTGGCAAGAGTATTTCAGTTTTTGACTAATAAACCATCCATTTACGCAGAGGTTGTACAGTTTAGGAGCTCGAAAGTTTGTCCTAATCTCAATAAATCCGAATGGATGCGCCCCAATGGCAAGGTCTATGAGCCCAAACCATGAAGGTTGTGTAGCAAGTGTAAATCGGGCTGTCCATCTCTTTAACTCCAACTTGAAGGCTCTGGTGGATGACATCAAACTGAGGATGCCCGGATCAAATCTAGTTTTCTTAAATTCATACAAAATTCTGAGGGACATCATAAAAGATCCAGCCTCCAAAGGTACGCCGCCCATTAATCATTTGCTTCCTCCTTTACCAAATAATTTTGAAGGCATGTCTTGATACATCTATTATATATATATATATATATATATATTTATGAATTAATTTATTTTATAAAATGTTTTAGACTTTCAATATAATTTATGACATTTCAGCCATAGATTGTCCCTATTTAATAGTAAGTTCAATAAATAGAAAATATAATTTTTTGAAAAAAGTTATATAATAAAAATATAAAATAATATTATTTTTAAAATTAAATAATCATTAAATACTTATAAAAGAAAGGTACGAAGATGGCCAGTGGTAGGCACTTCTTACTTAAGATCATGAGAGGGACATTAGGCGCATGGAAGCTCTAAGTTTGAGTCACACTGGAGGTAGATCACGTCAGCGGCACTTAGGAGCATGGCGATCATGAGTTCAAGTCACACCAGGAGTAGTAGATCACACACGAGGCATTTAGCAACATGGAGTCATGAGTTTCATAAATATTTTCCCTAAATAAATTCTCTTGCAGGTTTCAAAGATGCCTTTAATCCTTGTTGTGAGGTGGCGTCAATAGCAGAAGGCGGCACCGGAACCTTATGCCGGCGAGGTGGAACAATATGTTCAGACAGGACAACAAAAGTATTCTTCGATGGGTTGCATCCGACAGAAGCCGTTAACATTGTCATAGCGAACAAAGCTTATTTTTCCAACTCCAAGGCTGAAGTTTATCCATTTAATGTGAAGCAACTGTCCCAAATTTAGATGTGCTGACAAGAGGGTTGTAACTCAATGGTAAACACTCTCCGTTTAAGATAATAGGTTTTAAGTTCGAATCAACCCTTGACGACTATATATGTGGTCTCCGCGGATTATATGGAGATCTTATAAGATTATTATTTTCTTATATATCCCATCTTTTGCATAGTTTTGTGTTTTATATTATGTTCAAAGTAATGATGAAAGTAGAAAATGTTATGTTGAATCTATCAGAGGATAGCCAATCACCAATTATTTCAATAGTGACTACAATGAAAACCATCGAGTCCAAAAAAATTTTGTAAAAAATGCACATTCTCATTGTTTCTGCCATAATATCCATAAAAATAATGAATTTGCGGTTGACAATAGAGAATGGAACTATAGCGAATATGATCAATATGTTGATAGTGTTTTTTCACCACAAATATCAAATTAAAAACACTTTTTCCATAAGAATTACTAGTTACCGCCTCATCTACCGTTCCAATTTAGACTAAAACGCCTTTAACAGTACATAAAATACCTTTTTTAATATTTAAATCAACAATTACCAAAATACCTCAAAACCCCTCAAACTAATTTTTGTAAACAAAACCCTACACCCACCCCCACCTAAACCACCCCCTCAAATCGGGTATCTTCCTCTTCCACAACCCAAAGCCCTAGCAGCAATTCCACCCCTCCCTCTACCAAAAACCTAGCCGCCACCGCCCCCTCCCCCAAATCAGGACTCCTTCTCTTCCACAAACCGAAGCCCTTGGTGTCGAGTCCGGTGGTCACGAAGTCGGCGGTTCTCGAAGTCGGTGGTTATCGAGTTGGGGGTCGCAAAGCCGGTGGTGTTGAATTCGGTGGTGGTCGATTGCTGGTTGTTGTCGAAGCTGGTATTGTGCGAAGCCAGTGTTCGTTAAGACGGTTCTGGAAGACCGCCGTACGAAGCCGTTCAATCGGTTTACAAAACCTTCTGGATTTATATTTTCCAGAAATTTTTTTCTTATTTATTCGTAGTTTAATAAATTAGTTATTATTGTGCATAAGCCAGAGTGTGCAGAAATTCTATTATCGTGATGGGGAAATCATCTTTGATGTTGATTGTGAAAGCTCTTTACGCTCTTTTTGTTGTGTGTGAAGGTGTCTGCAACCTCAGGCATGTAAGAATTACTTTTTCCCTAAATTTTTTGTTTTACAGTACTAATGGCTTTAGGTTAGGACTCGGTTGTAAACACTTCTTTGGCTTTGTAATTACTTTCTAGTTGTGCCCTCTTTCTTGTGATAACTGAAAGATTATCTGCCCGGGCCTCGCTAGAAACTCACTTTCGTGCTATGCATTCCAGAATCGGAATCTCTGGCCAGGCCTAAACACTAGCACAATCGCTATTCCAACCCTTTTAAAATAACATTGCGCAGGATCTGAGTTTGCACTTATTTGATTTACCACGCAACAATAATTTTTCAATTAAAAGCAGAATCTTAGAAAAGTACCTCTTGAAGCGTGAACTCAGGTGATCGTTTGTATGACTCAAGACTTTGATTGCACATTGTGTGGGCAACGATCTAGCAACCAATTGATCAGCAATCAACACAAAAACTGCGTCAGAAACCTCGCCAGAAAAATCCGTCGTCCGCCGCCTGCGCATGTAGCTTCATGCATCGCCAATTATCCACGCGCCGCCCGCCTTGTCCACGCGCCACCAAGGAGCTAGAGAAGTAACCTGCCGGCCGATCTAGGAGAGAGGGCAGCCGCTAGGATTCTCGAAAATCTGACTTTGAGGGAGAAATAATTATTTCTCTCTCTAGGATATTATCTCTCTAGTTTTCTTGTCTTGAAAACTTATGAATTGTGTTTTTTTTGAATAGCTAATCCCTTGTCTATATATAGAGTTACAAGAGAGACCCCAAGTTGGTTTAGGATTGGTCTTCCTAGTGGATTTAGGTAATTAATTAGTTTCCAAATCCAATTAGGTAACCAATCTGATAGGATAAACCAAATCCTACTAGATTTCCTAATCTCTAAGATTTTCTAATTCTAATTGAAACTTAAGACTTAATTAATTAATTAATTAATTAATTCCACTTTGTTAATTACTCGATTAACCCTTAGGAATAATTAATCAATTAATTAATTCTACCTATTCAGTTAACCCATTACAAAATTAATCGTACCACTAACTGATTAATTTTGGCACTACCACCCTACACCAGAATTGCTTCCGGAACAACTTAATTAATTTATATTCATAATCCCCCCACATCAAAGATATAATGCTCGTTAATATATTAATTTACTGATAAATTAATTAATTAACTTCTTTAATTCCGACACTAGTACTACTCGACCTTTTTACTATACAGGACATAAGTCCACCGGTCGGGTTTAGTATAATAAACATTAAGAGCTCATCTCGGGAGCTCCATCACCCTGGACGCACTGGTACATGGTTTCCTTTCGACAAGCAGCAGCACACCAAGCAACTAAACACACGCACCCAACCTACCGAGACTATTGGCCACAATTGACCTTACCCATTGGCAGATCAAAGTACACTATATCTAATCCTCATGCCTGCTCGAGTTTAGGGATTAACAGATAGAATACTAAGAACAATTTGTCTATTAAATCAGTACAAGACAAATCATTCCTAATGGTCATGTTCAATACGCCCCGGGCATATCTATATGATTCAATCAGTTTAGACAAACCAATTATCCAAATCACATAATAACCTAAACCGACAGTTTGTCCAAAACTGTCTCGGTTATGAACCTCATTTATATATTACGTCTTTCAACCAATGATGAGATCTACTGTGTCACACAAGACACCTCATCATATACTTACATAATATAAATGGACAAATCATGTACAACAAAATATATAACCAAAACATAAATCTATATATTAACTGGGAAAATGTACAATACAAGCATAGCTTATGTATTAAACTCCAACAATAACATGCAATTAAAACACAACTACAAAGCCTTTGCATTTAGGGCCTTTCCCCCTACATTTTGAACTAGATAGAATCAGTGGATAATAAACTTCTGTTCTCACCCTAGAAAAAGCTTTAGAATTTGGCCTTGCGTTGTTTGGATATAATATAAATTCTAAATGTTTAGAAGTTGGATGCAGAATGTTTTTTCAGTTCATTTGATATGTTTGGTGAAAGATTATCTGCCCGGGCCTAGCCAGAAACTCACTTTCGTGCTATGCATTCCAGAATCGGAACCTCTGGCTAGGCCTAGACGTTAGCACAATGCTGTTAGTTTTGAATACAGAAAAGCTATGACTTGTATCAAAAACTAATATCCACAGATGACATATCATTTTGTTTCAGTATAAATTTGTTCCTTTATATCATAGAACTAGATAACGGGGTGTCGACAAACACAGTAGATACCGTTATTGGTTAAAGTATTGATATATAAAAAGTATGCTCGTAACCGAGATAGTCTGAACATACTATCGGTATAGGTTATTGTGTGGTTTGGAAATTGGTTTATCTAAACTAGTTTAAATTACACAGATATGCCCGGGGCATATTTAGCACGACCAGTTTGGATAGAATTGACTTATACTGATCGGCGTAGTCAATTCGGTCCTAGTATTCCGTCTCTCAATCCCGAGATTGGGATGGGCGTGAGGGTTGGATATCGTGTGCTTTGATTTGCCAAAGAGTGAGGTCAATTGAGGCCAATATCTCGGTAAGTTGGGTATGCGGTGTTTAGCTTCTTACGTGCCGTTGCTAGTCGGAGGAATCCACGTACCGGTTCGCCGGGTTGATGGTGCTCCCGAGATGAGCTCGTAAGGTTATTATACTAAACCCGGCCGGTGAACTTTATGTTCGGTATAATAAAAGGTCGAGTGGTACTAATCTCGGAAACCAAGAAGTCGGTGAATTAATTTGTCAGTAAATTGATAAACCGACGAGCGCTAGATCTTTAATGTGGGGGAGATAGAAGAAATAATAATGGCGCGATGTAAAGTCATTTTCGAGCGGTAGTTCCATAATTGGTCCGATAGTGGCACGATCGATTATGCATTTGACTAATCGACAAGGTAAATTAATTAATCCAAAAGGTTTAATTAATATTTAATCGACAAAGTGAATTTAGAAATTAATTCTATTTTGAATTAATTAATTCTAAGGGTTCGATTAAATTAAATTACAAGGTGGATTAAATAAATTAATTTAAATGGGTCGATTGGAGTTGATTAGTCGGGAAGACTTAGCGGTCAACAAAAGTCAAATTAAAACGCCTAACTCGAGAGCACATTAGGTCTCCGATCGAGCTCCTATAAATAGAAGACTTGATGCCCAAGAAAACCCTAAGGAAGTCTTGCAAGACATTATTCTTGCTTTCTTGAGTGAAAAGGTTTTAGAGAGAGAATTTTTTTCTTCAAGAATTTTCTCTCAAGAACAAACCAGATTTTTCACTTCCTCTAGATTGGATTCAAACCAAAGATCACAGTTTTTTTGGGTTATTATTCTGCCCAGTTTTATTGCTCAAATCCGCAAGGCTGCTGTCCCAGTTTTTGTTTTTCTAGTACAAAAGGGCTGCTGTCCCAGTTTTTGTTTTTCTCGCACAAAAGGGCTGCTCGATTTCTTTAATTGAAAAAAGGGACTGCTCATTCAATATTACCCAGCTCTTGGTCGGTTTTTCAAGCAGGAAAAACCTGCTGCTGCCGTGGGTTTTCATCCAGTCGCGAGCAGGTCTTCAAGCCGCGATCTTGGTTTTATTCTGCTGCTGGATTTCGCTGCTGCCTGCTGCGTTTGATTCGGCTCAAGCCTCGTTGATCTCTCCTTGGTGATCCGAGGTTTGGGGCTGTCTAGATCACGAGTGGGCAGTCCAATTTTTAGCAGTAGGAGTGGCGATTTTATGAAAGGCAGTACCTTTCTTATTTTGGCAGTAGCGGGTTTTGCTTGAGGGTAAAGTTAGTGATCAGATTTTGGTTTTCTTTGAGTCCAATTTGAGAGATTTCCTTGTGGGCTGAACGAGTAGACTTCGATAGATTATTGCCCACGCAATATTCGAAGTTTCTACGAAGATATCGATTGGATTTCTTGTGGAAATCGCGACAAAGAATTGGTTTTTCTTTAAGCAAGGGACTTCGCTACAAAAGGTAGAATCTTTAAATTTCGCTTTAATTAAAGATTTAATTTTTTGTGTCCCGATTAATAAATTAAATAAGTATAAGCCTAGATCCGTTCATGGGTAAACTAATTTGAGCCTGAACTTGGTCGAAAGCTTCCGATTCTGGAATGCATTGCACGAAAGTGAGGTTTTCGATTTAGCCCGGGCTTGTTCAGTTTTCCTTCAAATGCTATTCCAACCCTTTTCAAATAACATTGCACATGATCTGGGTTTACACTTATTCGATTTACCACGTAACAAAAATTTTTAATTAAAAGCGGAACTTTAGAAAATACCTTTGAAGCGTGCACTCAGGTGATTCTCTTGTATACCTCAAAACTTTAATCTGACGTTGTGTGGGCAACGATCTAGAAACCAATTTGATAAGCTAATCACCACAATCCACTTGCTAGAAAATTCCAACACCGCTGCACCTGGCACGTACAATAAACGCACTGATAGTTTAACAGGCCAAGAAAATTTGGCCAACACAGATAAAAAACCAGCCGCAAATTCTCTGTAAAATCTGACTTTGAGGGAGAAATTTTATTTCTCTCTCTAGGATTTTATCTCTCTAGTTTTCTTGTCTTGAAAACTTATGAATTGTGTGTCTTAAATAGCTCCCTTGTCTATATATAGAGTTACAAGAGAGACCCCAAGTTGGTTTAGGATTGGTCTTCCTACTGGGTTTCTGTTTCCTTCAATCCTGTTTCTGGACTGATACACATCCAACTGACACAGGGATCCACTTATCCCAAACCAGTTCCTGGTATGATTCACAACCAACTGATACAGGGATTAACTTATCCCAAACCAGATTTTGGTATGATTCACAACCAACTGACACAAGGATTAATTAATTACTTAATTAATTAAATCTACCTTTGTCAACAACCTAATACATAATTAATCGTACCACTAACGGATTAATTATGGCACTACCATCCTACACCAGAATTGCTTCCGGAACAACTTAATTAAATTATATTCATAATCTCCCCACATCAAAGATATAGTGCTCGTTAATTTATTAATTTACTGATAAATTAATTAATCAACTTCTTTAATTCCGAGACTAGTACCACTCGACCTTTTTACTATACCGGACATAAATCCACTAGTTGGGTTTAGTATAATAAACATAACGAGCTCATCTCGGGAGCACCATCACCCCAGACGCACCGGTACATGGTTTCCTTTCGACAAGAAGCAGCACACCAAACAACTAAACACGCGCACCCAACCTACCGAGATTATTGGCCACAATAGACCTCACCCATTGGCAGATCAAAGTACACTATGTCTAATCCTCATGCCCGCTCTAGTCTAGGGATTAAGAGATAGAATACCAAGAACGATTTGTCTATTAAATCAGTACAAGAAAAATCATTCCTAATGGTCAAGTTCAATACGCCCCGGGCATATCTATATGATTCAATTAGTTTAGACAAACCAATTATCCGAATCACATAATATAAATGGACATATCATGCACAAAAAAATATAACCAAAACATAAATCGATATATTACTGGGAAAATGTACAATACAAGCATAGCTTATGTATTCAACTCCAACAATATCCCACTAATACTTAAGCTGCGCTGTAAGTATACATCTACATACAACTCCTATACACTCTGCTGCTATATATCTAGAAAAACTGTCATGGCTCTCCTAAATATCTGATCGCCCTTTACGTGAGCCTCAAAGACTTTTGAAGTCAATGTCTTCGTGAACGGATCTGCAAGGTTATCCTTTGATGCTGTCTTAGCCACGACCACGTCTTCCCTCTTTACGATGTCTCGTATCAGGTGGTACTTGCAGTGTATATGTTTACTCGCCTTGTGGGCTAGTGGTTCCTTCGAGTTTGCTACTGCACCGTTGTTATCACAATACACCTTGATAGACTTCTGCAAACCAGGAATCACATCTAAGTCCACTAAGAAGTTCTTAAGCTATACTGCTTCCTTCGCTGCCTCTGATGCGGCAACGTATTCGGCTTTCATGGTAGAGTCCGCCATGCATTTCTGCTTGACACTCCGCCAAACTTGGGGTATCTCTTATAACTCTATAAATAGACAAGAGGTTGGCAATTCACAATACACAATTCATTAGTTTCATAATTCAAGAAACTTAGAGAGAGAAATTCTAGAGAGAAATCAAACGAATTATTCCTCAAAGTCGAATTTCTTCATCCAAGCTTGGCAGCATGAAATCTAGTTCGACGGCTGGTCTTCGACTTTCTTCCCAGTGGCACGTGAACTAGTGTGCGGCGACGCGTGGGTGTTGCCCTCGGTCGGTGGTGGCACGTGGAGGCTACATGCTGGGAGGCTGCGGTGTTGGTTTATTTCCATCGAGTTTGTGGTTGTTTTACTGATCGTTGGTTCATTGGTTTGTTGCCCACACAACGTACGAGCTAGTCTTGAGTCATACAAGTGATCACTTAAGTACATGCTTCAAGAGGTAATTCTGAAACTTTCGCTTTTAATTAATAATTTGTTATTGCCTGACAAATCGAACAAGTAGAAGCTAAGATCCTGAGCAATAGTATTTTAAGCAAGGTTTCGAATAGTAATTGCGCTAGAGCTTAGGCCTGGTCAAGAGTTTTGATTCTGGAATGCTACCATGAAAGTAAATTTCTAACCGGGCTCGAACAGATAATCTTTCACCTTATGGCTAAAAGTAGGTAATGTGCTCTGCATATATATTCTGTCAAAAAATAAGAACATCTTTTGCCTTTTCTCATTGCCTAACAGATCATGTTCAACTTTAGTTTTGAAGTGTTTAAGAAACTTAGCTTCTATGTATCTTCTAGAAACTTGTGATTGTTACTACTATTGCAATTTTATTTGAGTCTAATGAGATATTGTTTTTTCCATAGTCAAAATCCTTTTTGTCATGGGATTAAAGAGAAAGTTATTGAACTTATCAGCCTTCAATCCTGTTTAACAAAATTTTCTCATCAATCCTGAATACCTGATAAGATAAGTTCATTGTTCCATAATTCCAGGTCATTGTCCTCATGATTCTGATTCTAACAGTTGCAACCGAAAGAGCCAGTGCTGAGTTTGTATATATTTATACTAGGACTTCTCATGAGCCTGTATACACTAACAAGATATGTTACTTCTGTTCACATGGTAAGTGTGTAATCAATTTAAAAAGCATGTGGGTTTTACATGTGACAATGACTACGACTAAATATGTCTAATCAAATTAAACACTTTTGTTTTTGTATGGATGTGTTTGTCAGATAAATTTGCATAACTCCGTCTTAATGCATATGAATGAATGGATACTATTACGGTGAGTTCACGACACCTGTAATAATATATATAGGTCCTAAATTTTCTAGTTTTTAGCGGATGTATTGGTAGGTCGGCCTTCAGTTTTAGCTCTTTACCAAATTCCAAAAGGGTTTGAATATTTAAATTACAATGTTACCCATGCAGCAACAATTCAAAGACTTTCATTTTCGATTATCATCGAAGCAGTCCTATTTGCACTTATTATCTTTGTGTTTGTTGCTGCAGAGAGTTTGGCCATCCTGCAAAGACTTTAGAGCTCTGCATTGGAGTGATGAGGTCAGGACCATGAATTTTGTCGACCATGGGATTGGATATTACCATGTGAAATGTAGATACAAGATTGAAATTAGAACCACTATACAAATTTATGAACAGAGTATTTTTTAGGAATATGCGTTTGAGAACTTTGTAAGAAAGCACTTGTGAGGGTTGAAGATGCAATTGTCTCACATTATATATATTTTAATAAATTATTATTTATTATTTTAATTAAACTTTTAAATTAATATATTTACATTCAAAAGTTAATACTTACATAAGTTATCAAAATTTAGTTATTTAATAATTATAAATGACATGAAACTTATCTATCTAAACAATTTATTTTGTTTCAAATGCTATAATAAAAATCAATTATTGTCACATAAAAATGTTATGATAATTTATTATTATGTATACTTATATGTGTCACGATATATTATTTATTTTCTCATGCTTTTATGTACTAATATCTTAACAAATAAAATTGTCATATTATATTATTCTTATTGAAACTTATGTTAGGTTTGAATACTGAAACTGTGCTTGTATTATACTATTTCTCAGTTAATATATCAATTAAATGTTTTAGTTTATATATTGTGCATATATCGTCTATTTATATTATGTAATTAGATGATGAGGTGTCTGGTATGACACAATAGATCTTATCATTAGTTAAAAGACATAATATATAAATGTGGTTCGTAACCAAGGCAGTTTTGGACACACTGTCAGTTTAGGTTATTATGTGATTCAGAAATTGGTTTGTCTAGACTATTCATATAGATATGCTCGGGGTATATTGAACTTGACCATTTAGGATGAATTGCCTTATACTGATTTAATAGACTATTCGTTCCTAGTATTCTATCTCTTAATCCCTATAGTTGAGCGGGTATGAGGATTAGATATAGTGTACTTTGATGTGCCAATGGGTGAGGTCATTTGTGGCCAATAGTCTCGGTAGGTTGGGTGTGAATGTTTAGTTGCTTGATATGTTGCTACTTGTCGAAAGGAAGCCATGTACCGGTGCGTCCGGGGTGATGGTGCTCCCGAGATGAGCTCATTATATTTATTATACTAAACCCGACCGGTGGACTTATGTCCGATATAGTAAAAATGTCGAGTGGTACTAATATCGGATTATAAGAAGTTAATTAATTAATTTATCAGTAAATTAATAAATTAACAAGCACCAAAACTTTGATGTGGGGAGATTAAAGAATAAATTAAATTAGTTGTTCCGGAAGTAATTCTAGTGTAGGATGGTAGTGCCAAAATTAATCCGTTAGTGGTACGATTAATTTTGTAGTGGGTTAATTGAATAAGTAGAATTAATTAATTAATTAATTATTCCTAAGCGTTAATTGAGTAATTAACAATGTGAAATTAATTAATTAATTAATTAAGTCTTAAGTTTCAATTAGAATTAGGAAATCATAGAGATTAGGAAATCTAATTGGATTTGGATTATCCTATTAGATTAGTTACCTAATTAGATTGGGGTCTCTCTTGTAGCACTATAAATAGACAATGGATTAGCCATTCCATAATACACAATTCATAAATTTTCAAGACAAGAAAACTAGTGAGAGAAAATCCCAGGGAGAGAATTTATTTTCTTTCTCAAAGTCAGGTTCTCTTCTTCAGAAGTGCGGCCCAGTTCCCGAGAAGCGGCGGCCAGATTTCCTCCAAGAAGTCGGCGGCGCGTGGAGCAAGCTTGGGGCGGCGCGTGGCGGTCATGCTAGTGGCGCGTGAAAATCACGCGTGTGCGGCGGCACCGTTGGTTTGTTTCTGGCGATTTTTTTGCCGGATATTTCTGATGGATTTTTTGTGTTGGATTGTTGATCGTTGGTTCGTTGCCCACACAACGTTCGAGCCTGTTTTGAATCATACAAGCGATCACCACACAACGTTCGAGCCTGTTTTGAATCATACAAGTGATCACCTGAGTACACGCTTTAAGAGGTATATCTAAACTTTCACTTTAATTAGAAATTTTTTGTTGCGTGATAAATCGAATAAGTGCAAACCAAGATCCCGCGCAATGTTATTTCAAGCAAAGATTGGAATAACGATTGTGCTAGAGTATAGGCCTGGTCAAGAGTTCCGATTCTGGAATGATAGCACGAAAGTGAATTTTTAACCGGGTCCGGGCAGATAATCTTTCAATATATACTTATATATGTCACAATATATTATTTGTTTTCTCATGGTTTTATGTATTAATGTCTTAACAAATAAAATTGTCATATTATATTATTCTTATTGACACTTAAGGTAGTATATTTTAACAAATAAAATTGTCATATTATATTATTCTGAAAAAATTGTCATATTATATTATTCTTATTGACACTTAAGGTAGTATATTTTAACAAATAAAATTGTCATATTATATTATTTTGAATTTTCATTGTTTGTCAAAATTTCATTTTCTCATTTAACTCACTAACGCTCAATGTAGTTAGACTAAATGAATTTTTTGCCAAATAAATATTAAGACAAATATAACTCGTGTCAAACTAAGTGTTTGTTAAAACTCTTTTTTGCCAAAGGTTTTGCTATAAATTATATTTTATCAAACAAGGATTTTGTCGATTTTTTTCCCAAACTAGGGTTTTGTAAAAAAATCGTATTTTGTAAAAGTAGAATTTTGCCACATAAATAGTAATTATTTTTCTTCACAGTTTTTTAATTATGAATTATAATAAAAATATTTTTATTAAAATATTTTTATTAAAAATAAATATTTTTATTATAATAAAATATTAATTATTTTTATTTTTATTATTATTTAATATTTTAATAGAAAATTAGTATTTTTAAATTTATTATTTTTTATTATCTTAATATAATATTATATGGTTATATTAGTAAATTAAATTGAGACGGTAAATAAGAATTAGGCGATAAACTATTATTGTGAATAGTAAAACAAAAGTAATTTTGTTAAATTAGAAGTTTACCGCCCAAAAACTGAGTAATAGTAACCCCTTTCCTATTTTTATATTCTTTGTTACACCTACAACTTAACTAATGCAAGAAGATAAAACAAAATTATTGACAATATTACTCGATGAAACTAGACGTTTGCAAACAAACCAAGACAAAAGAGGGTTGGTTATATGCTTTAGTTTGAAATAGTAAATACTCCCTCCGTTTCTTTTTAATTGACGTTTCATTTTCTATGTTCTGGTTTTATGCATTGGTTGTAATTCTTAGGGTCTGCATTTTGAAAAAATAGTTTGCAGTTGTTTTGGGAGTGATATGTATGAATTTGTTCATTAAGACTTAGTAAAGATGGGATTTTTACCATTTCAATTTAGTTCCTATTTAGGCCTAATATGCAGTGGTTTCCCTTATTCTAATCACTGGCTGATAGTAAAATAAGTAATCTCTGGAGTGTCTATTGTTTGAACATTCATGTCTATCTGGGCTTTGTTTTTGTTTGAATTGGTTGTATAGTTGTAATTTTTGGTTGTCCCTAAGGACATAGTCACAAATTACTTGGTTGTATTTAATGGTTTTTTAGGTTGGTTACTCGAACTTATTTGATAGTGTCCACTCGCTAGCTTGCACATAGATAGTTTTGCCTTAACTATGTTTTTCGCTAAATTTATCTGTAAATCAGTTTCTGCTTTTTCAAACTGGATTTGTGGCCTAGTGAGTGGCTTTAATAGCTGGGATGGTTGGTAATCTTTGTTATTTCATTTTGGGCTTGTTTGAAGAATTGCTTCTTATCTGCTCCTACTGAAGTAGGAGCTTGATTTTTCGGCACATGGATCTCTAAGTCATGATTTATTGATGAAGCTAACATTTTACTCTCTTCTCATGCTACTTTGTTGGTTGGCTTTTAGCATCCTTAAGGACGATGACATGCTGCGATTTGAATTGTGTTATCCCTTTTTGTCAAAAATCCAGGTTGGTAACATGATTATCGGGAAGGGGATCCATGTACGAGTAGATCATGTTATGCCTTGTCAATGCAATGAGGAAATCAAGCATAGGATCATAAGGAGTGAGGAATCGAAGTTGGAAGCAAAGAGAGGTGAGGTCATTAGTACTAAAAGGTGCTACCTTGTAGACTTACTCCTATTCCTTATGATGTGTTCAATGATCTCAAGGGAGCCTACTTGTTTAATTATTAAGACTATTTGAGGATTTATGGTATGGTTATGGATTGTATCAAGTATAAGAAAATTTGTTCTATGGCTCTAGACATTGATTTAGTTCATATGAGGCTCCATTGCCGTGTTAGTCTGCGAAAACGGGATTGTTTTGTGTCGCATGACGAATAATGTAGTCATAGTTTTGTTGTATGAATTTTGACGCGAGTGATACTCTTTAGTTGCTAGAAATTGAATTCAACCGTGACTGATACTCTTGAGTTTTATGGGGATAAATTTGGAACCTGAAATTTTTTTTCCATTTTTGAATAATGAGGAACCTGATACATATTCCAGCAATCATTCTCTCTTCAATTCTAGCCAGCTTAGATGATAAGTTATTATTTAAAAAAAAAAAAAAAAAGAAGAATTTCTCCTGAACTTGTGAATCATTTTTTTCCCGATTTTGCAGTCATTGCTCCAGCTGGATTTCCTGATCGCCCCCATAGAAGTTTGATACTTAAGCTTTTGGATTCATACTATTGGCACTATGCTTATATTTTTTTTCACTTAATATTTTAGTTCTTGTATTATGGACTTGGTTTCATCTCGTGGACGGGCCAATTTAATAATAGGTTAGCCGACATTGTGGGTTAGTATATATACATAATAAGACGTTAGTACATACTTTTCTTTTCTTTCCGTTAATTAATTATTATTGCTTTACAAAAAATATTCTTCCCAGGTTCACATAACCTATCACATATTATCGCGCGGATAAATTCAGCAAAAAAAAAAAAAAAATGGTAACCGCAAAAACAAATGGTAAGTGTTTTTTTTTTTTTTGTTATCTAATTTAATTTGTGTTGAAATTATATTAATTTTCTGTTATTGAGTGACAATTCAATGTGGGCGGCTATGATTTTTGAAATTGTTATTATTGTGTTCATTTATATTAAAATTATTTGTTTATTATTGTTAGTTGTTAAACTGTTGCATATAATTAACTTAATGTTTAATTGTTTGTATTAAAAATTATTCATTTATTATTTATTGAATTTATTGGTTTGTGTAACATTAGGCAGGATCCAGTTAAGTTTGATATTCAAGATGATTGTAGTGGTTATTATGACACAAGTCTTGTATTTTTGAATGCAAAGACAACTTGTGAGTTCGCTAATAGAGTTTCACTTTCACTGCTGTTCGAACTAATTAATGTAGGAAATAAAAAAGATAAGAAAGTGAATAAAATGGTTGGTAAATGATGAAAAACGCCTGCAGATGAAAGACCTCCACCCCAGAAAAGGAAAAACACGCACATGATAAGATGTGGTTGCAAGTTCCTTTTATGGGTTAGAGAAATACATAACCCTGATTGTTGGTCGATTCAGGCCTCCAAAGTGATGGAACAGAGAATGCATGATCATTCACCTATTTATATCCGGAGGGACACAGACAGCTTAGTAGACTAAGCTCCGTATCCAAGGAAATTGTGAAAAAACTGAACAATTCACATCTAAAGGCAAAGTCAATGTTGGATGCAGTGGATTTAGAGAATCCAAATGATCATGCCAGAAGGAGACATATTTACAACCATGCGGCTAAGTTGAGAAAAGAAGGGTTTGAAGGCAGAAACATTGCAACCCACTTTCTTAATATTGCAACCCAAAATGCATATGTGTTGCAAATACAGCAGAATGAGGAGACGGGTGCGCTAACTCATATTTTCATGGCACATCCAAAATCACTCGAGTTGTTAAATACATACCTTTGGGTTTAAGTTGTTGATTCAACTTATAAGACTAATAGGTATAATATGCCATTGTTTGAAATAGTTGGGATAACTCCATGTAATAAAAATTTCAATGTTGCATATGCCATCATTAGGGACGAGACAATAGTTAGCTATGGTTGGGTGATGTCACAGTTGAGACTGCTGTTTAGTTCTTGATTTGAACCTGCAGCTATTGTCTCTGATCGAGAATTGGGGTTGATGAAACCAATTAAAGATAATTTCCCATATTCTCATAATTTGTTGTGTAGATAACACATAAAAATGGATGTTTTGAAGATGTTGACCAAACTTCTTAGTGGAAACAAAAGAGATGTTAAGGATATTACTGATGGCAGGTGGAAGAGAGTAATGGAAGCCCCTACACTTGAAGCATATAAATATTCTTTACAGGTATTAAGAGATAAGTTTATTAACAGTCGGCCAAAAATTTTAAAATACATTGAGAGTTCCTGGCTTATGCACAAAGAGAAGTTTGTTTTTACATGGACATATAAAATTCTCAATTTCAGTAACACTACCACAAATAGAGCAGAGAGTGCACATGCTGTTGGTGTATGTGCCCTTATGAGGTTTATGTATTGATTTTTGTCATCTGATTGATATAATATCAAATAATTTGTCTTCTGATTGACATAATATCAAATGAGTTAATTTCATCATTTTAATATTCTTATGCATATATAAATGATGAAATGATCTGTGTACTAGAACATTAGTTTATAAATGAACATTTAGAGTGTCTTGGTTGTGAAACCCCTTAACCCAAAACATGTTCTAAGTAAAAAACTATCCCTAGTCAATTATTGACATGGGGAATGTCAATATGATAAGACTAATATGTGCTTTAGTGTTGGTAGAGTTTCACTAGCCATGATGTAGTGACATCAACTAAAGACATAAATGAATATGTTTGGAAACATATCATTGGATCGATCTTCCAAAATAGGTCTTAGGTGAAGAGTAGTGTACTTTGACATATGCCTAACGGGGCCGTAATAGGTTGCCAAATATGGTTATGATTGGGTATACTATGAATCATGCTAAGACATGTGAGTAAAGTGATGAGACTACAAATCTCTCTTAAGTGAGAGATGATATCTTGGCCACTTGTTAGTGAACTGAGAAGTGCATGGTCGTGCCCAAGAAATGATAAATGTTATCATTTGCTTGATGAAAATTCAGTGTCACTAAGAGATCAAGTAAACGTTTAGCTAAATAAGGATAATGGTTCCATGCCTTATGCTAAACTGGATATCAATGTATAGGATCGTACATAGTATGCTCTAAAGATTGTGTTGAATTACCATTTGACCCTCCGTTCTAAATTGTGTAGTCATTATGTTGAAAGATTATCTGCCCGGGCCTAGCCGGAAACTCACTTTCGTGCTACGCATTCCAGAATCGGAATCTATTGCCAGATCTAGACGCTAGCACAATCGCTATTCCAACCATTGCTTGAAATAACATTGCGCATGATCTGGGTTTGTACTTATTTGATTTATCACACACAAAAAAATTCTTAATTAAAGCGAAAACATAAGAATTACCTATTGAAGCGTATACTAAGGTGATTCTCTTGTATGTCTCAAGACTTTGCTTGTATGCTGTGTGGGTAGCAATCTAACGAGCAATTGATTAGCTAATCACCACAATTCACCTGCCGAAAAAATTCCAGCACCACCGCACCTGGAACGTGTACTACACTCGCCGCTTGGGAGGAGAGAGAAAGCCACGCACCGCCGCCAAAATTTAAGAAAATCAGCCGCCTGAAGATGGCTATGAAATCCAAAAATTCTGAGAAGAATTATTTCTCTCTCTAGTTTTCTTGTCTTGAAAACTTATGAATTGTATATTGTGGAATAGCTAATCCCTTGTCTATATATAGAGTTACAAGAGAAACCCCAATTAGGTTTAGGATTGACCTTCGTAATGGGTTTAGGTAATTAATTAGTTTCCAAATCTAATTAGGTAACCAATCTAATAGGATAAACCAAATCCAAATTAGATTCCTAATCTCAAGGATTTCCTAATTCTAATTGAAACTTAAGACTTAATTAATTACTTAAATAATTTCACTTTGTTTATTACTCAACTAACCCTTAGGAATAATTAATCAATTAATTAATTCTACCTATTCAATTAACCCATTACAAAATTAATCGTACCACTAACGGATTAATTTTGGCACTACCATCCTACACCAGAATCGCTTCCGGAACAACTTAATTAATTTATTCATAATCTCCCCACATCAAAGATATAGTGCTCGTTAATTTATTAATTTACTGATAGATTAATTAATTAATTTCTTTAATTTTGAGACTAGTACCACTCGACCTTTTTACTATACCAAAAATAAGTCCACCTGCGGGGTTTAGTATAATAAACATTACGAGCTCATCTCGGGAGCACCATCACCCCGGACACACCTGTACATGGTTTCCTTTTGACAAGCAGCAGCACACCAAGTAACTAAATACGCGCACCTAACCCACCGAGACTATTGGCCACAATTGACATCACCCATTGGCAGATCAAAGTACACTATATCTAATCCTCGTGCCCGTTCGAATCTAGGGATTAAGAGATAGAATACTAAGAACGATTTGTCTATTAAATCAGTACAAGACAAATCATTCTAAATGGTCAAGTTCAATATGCCCCGGGCATATCTATATGATTCAATTAGTTTAGATAAACCAATTATCCGAATCACATAATAACCTAAACTGACAGTTTGTCCAAAGCTGTCTCGGTTACGAACCTCATTTATATCTTATGTCTTTTAACCAACGATGAGATCTACTGTGTCACACAAGACACCTCATCATCTAACTACATAATATAAATGGACAAATAATGCACAACAAAATATAACCAAAACATAAGTCGATATATATAACCAAGCATAGCTTATGTATTCAACTCCAACAATCTCTCACTAATACTTAAGCTTTGCTTTAAGTATACATCTACATACAACCCCTATAGACTCTGCTACTATATATCTAGAAAAACTATCATGGCTTTCCTAAGTATCTGATTCCCATGCCCTCCATGTGAGCCTTAAAGACTTTTGAAGTCAATGTCTTCGTGAACGGATCTGCAAGGTTATCCTCTGATCCTATCTTAGCCACGACCACTTCTTCCCTCTTTACGATATCTCGTATCAGGTAGTACTTGCGCTGTATATGTTTACTCTCCTTGTGGGCTCGTGGTACCTTCGAGTTTGCTTCTTCACCATTGTTATCACAATACACCGTGATAGACTTCTGTAAACCAGGAATCGCATCTAAGTCCACTTAGAATTTCTTGAGCCATACTGCTTCTTTCGCTGCCTCTGATGCGGCAACGTAATCAGCCTCCATGGTAGAGTTTGCCACGTATTTCTGCTTGACACTCCGCCAAACTATGGCTCCACCTCCCAGAGTAAACACATACCCTGAGGTAGACTTGCTCTTGTCCCTGTCGCCTTGGAAATCTGAATAGGTGTAACCTAGGGGTACCAGCTCAGGCGCCTGATAGACTAACACTTGGTCTCTTGTTCTCCGCAAATACTTGAGAATGCATTTTACTGCCTCCCAAAGAGCTTTCCCGGGGTTACTCTGATATCTGCTTACAATGCCAATGGCATAATAGATATTAGGCCTCATACACAACATGACATACATGAGACTTCCTACTGCCGAAACATAAGGAACTGTCTTCATGGCCTCTATCTCCTCAACAGTCTTGGGAGATTGTTCTTCAGACAGATGCACTCCTTGTCTGAAAAGTAGAAAACCTTTCTTGGAGTTCTGCATGTTAAAACGGGCCAGAATCGTATCTATGTATGAAGCTTGGGAGAGCGTTAACGAACGTTTCCTACGATCTCGAATTATCTTGATCCCAAGAATATGTCCCATTTCCCCTAAGTCCTTCATATCAAACTGCTTAAACAGCCATGCCTTTACGTCTGATAACACTTTCTTGTTGTTGCCAATCAATAGAATGTCATCTACATAAAGCGCAAGAAACACCACTGAGTTTCCATCACGTTTACGGTACACACATTGCTCATCTGGGCACTAAGTAAATCCGTAGGATTGGATTACCTCATCAAACTGGATATTCCAAGATCTGGATGCCTGCTTAAGTCCGTAAATAGACCTCTTAAGCCTGCAAACCTTATGCTCTTGGCCTTTTTCAACGAATCCCTCTGGTTACTGCATGAAGATGGTTTCCTCAAGACTTCCATTTAGGAAAGCTGTTTTCACATCCATCTGCCATATCTCATAATCTAAATGAGTAGCTATGGCCAAGAGAATTCGGATCGACTTAAGCATGGCTACCAGGGAGAAGGTTTCCTCATAATCGATTCACTCTTTTTTAGTATACCCCTTCGCCACCAGCCTAGCTTTAAAGGTTTCCACCTTTTCGTCAGGTCCTCTCTTACGTTTGTAGACCCACTTGTATCCAATGGGCTTAAACCCATCAGGTAGGTCCACAAGCTCCCAGACTTGATTGTGGTCCATTGACCTTACGCCAAGATTCTGCATCTTTATCTCAGAGACCCTCATTGTAGTTTACTAGGTCAGGTTCAGGCCCGCCTGGGACTAGGTCTGAGGCCTCTCCCACGCCAATGAACCTGTTGGGCTGTCTTACAACCCTCCCACTACGACGAGGCACCACCTGTGTAGGCGCATCATCTGTGATCTCTTATGCAGTGTTTGGTGTATCTAATTGTGCTGGTGCATCAGGATTATTAGTTTGTCTCATAAGCTCTTCTAGTACTATCTTACTTTTGGGCTTGTGATCTAGGATATAGTTTTCCTCCAAAAATCTAGCGTTGGTACTAACCACCACCTTCTGATCTTTAGGACTATAAAACAGACCACCTTTCATTCCCTTAGAATATCCTACAAATAGCATTAATTCTGTTCTTACATCTAACTTAGCCACATCTGCCTTAAGCACATGTGTTGGGCAACCCCAAATTCTGAGATGTCTTAGACTAGACTTTCGCCCGTTCCACAACTCTACTGGGGTTGAAGGCACGATTTTAGATGGTACAAGATTAAGAATATACACCGCCGTTTCTAAGGCATATCCCCAGAACGAACTCAGAAAATCACTATAGCTCATCATTGACCTAACCATTTCCATAAGAGTTCGATTCCTTCTTTCTGCTACACCGTTCTGTTGTGGCGTGCCAGGTGTAGACAACTGATACTGAATTCCAACCTCACTGAGGTATTCTAAAAATTCGAGGGACAGGTACTCCCCACTACGATCTGATCGTAGTGTCTTTATACTCTTACCAAGATGCTTCTCCACATCTGCCCGAAACTCTTTGAACTTGCCAAAGCACTTGAACTTGTGACACATTAGGTAAATGTACCCGTACCTTGAGTAGTCATCCGTGAGCGTCATGAAATAATCAAACCCACCTCGTGCTTGGACCGACATTGGTCCACACAAGTCAGAATGAATCAACTCTAGTACTTCTTTGGCTTTATAACCTTTTCCTTTAAAAGGTCTCTTGGTCATCTTACCCTCCAAGTAAGATTCACAGGTTGAATAACTGTCAATCTCTAATGAACCTAAAGGTCCATCATTGACCAACCTCTAAATCCTACTAAGGTTTATATGACCTAGCCTGAGATGCCAAAGATAGGTTTGATTTATTTCAGAAGGTTTCTTCCTTTTATTAATGTTATATAAAGAGCTATATGTTTTTATGTTTTGCACAATAGGGGAGTTAGAATTAACCACAAACAAATTGTCAGCCAATGAACCAGAACAAATAAGTTTTCCATTTCTTCTAATAAATACAGAATCATCAAAAAAAAAAAAAAAAAACCCTTATAGCCGTTCTTCAAGAGTTTAGAAACCTAAATAAGGTTCTTTCTAAAACTCGGTACATAAAGATAATTAAATAATTCTAATCTAGAAATCTTGAAATTTAGAGTGACAACTCCCACTGCTTCTACTAACACTCTTGCAGTATCGCCCATGTAGATGTCCAGCTCACCCTCTCTAAGCTTCCGGGTTACTTGGAACCCCTGCAAAGAATTACAAACATGATCAGTGGCGTCTGAATCCACACACCAAGTATCTGTGGGAATCACCGCTAAACATGTCTCAGTAATTAGGGCAGAAACTATCGTACCATTAGGCTTTGGACAATACGCTTTCTAGTGTCCCGTTTTCCCGCACTTGAAGCACTTGCCTTTGGGCTTGCTCTTCTTTGCGATTTCAGGCTTAGCAGCAAGTATCTTGGCCTTCTTCTTCTTCTTATTCTTCTTTCTTTTAGGCGCAGAAGCAGAACTTGAAACCTTCACTGTTACCAAAGCTTGCTTCTTCTCGTGGAAGATGCCTTCAGCCGACACCAAATCAGTTAAGAGCTCGGGTAAAGTGTAAACTCTTTGATTCATGTTATAGTTGACCCGAAACTGCTCAAAACTAGAGGGTAAGCTCTGGAGAATGATATCTATTTGACTTTTTGGGTCAATTTCACCTCCTAACACCTCTATCTCGTTGATAATACTGATCATGTGAAGCACATGATCTCTCACCGATCCGCCCTCAGCCATTTTAGTGTTCATCAACTTTCTCATGGCTGATTGCCTAACAGTCCTGCCTTGATCAGCGAACAACTCCCTCAGGTGTGCCATCATGTTAAAGGCAGAGACCATGGGATGAAGCTGGTGTTGCAGCACATTTGACACAGAGGCCAAAATATAGCACTGCGCCATCTCATCCGCTTTTCTCCACCTGGCATAGGCATCCCTATCCTCTTAAGGAGAGTCCTCATTAGGCACATCTAGACATACTTCGGTGAGCAGAAACTTATCTTCTCTTCCGTCAGGACAATGTTCAAGTTACGACTCCAGTCGACATAATTAGTTTCAGTTAACTTATTGTCTTTCAAAATAGTAGCTAAGGGGTTGAATGCCATATAGAAAAAAACTTGAGAATGCATTTTACTGCCTCCCAATGAGCTTTCCCAGGGTTACTCTGATATATGCTTACCATGCTAACCGCATTACAGATATCAGGCCTCAAACACAACATGGCATACATGAGACTTCCTACTGCCGATGCATAAGAAACTGTCTTCATGGCCTCTATCTCCTCAACAATCTTGGGAGACTGTTCCTTAGATAAATGCACTCCGTGTCTGAAAGGTAAAAAACCTTTCTTGGAGTTCTGCATGTTAAAACAGGCCAGAATTGTATCTATGTACGAAGCTTAGGAGAGCGTCCTACGATCTTGAATTATCTTAATCCCAAGGATATGTCTCGCTTCCCCTAAGTCCTTCATATCAAACAGCATGGACAATCATGCCTTTACGTCTGATAACACTTTGTTATTGTTGCCAATCAATAGAATGTCATCTACGTAAAGCACAAGAAACATCACTGAGTTTCCATCACGTCTGCCATACACACATTGCTTATCCGGACACTGAGTAAATCCGTAGGACTGGATTACCTCATCAAACCGGACCAAGATCTGAATGCCTGCTAAAGTCCGTAAATGGACCTCTTAAGCCTGCAAACCTTATGCTCTTGGCCTTTTTCAACGAATCCCTCTGGTTGTTGCATGAAGATGGTTTACTCAAGACTTCCGTTTAGGAAAGCTGTCTTGACATCCATCTGCCAAATCTCATAATCTAAATGAGAAGCTATGGCCAAGAGAATTCGGATCGACTTAAGCATGGCTACCGGGGAGAAGGTTTTCTCATAATTGATTCCTTCTTTCTGAGTATACCCCTTCGCCACCAGCCTAGCTTTAAAACTTTCCACTTTTCCGTCAGGTCCTCTCTTACGTTTGTAGACTCACTTGCATCCAATGGGCTTAAACCCAACAGGCAGGTCTACCAGCTCTCAGACTTGATTGTGGTCCATTGACCCCATCTCGGATATCATTGCCTTACACCAAGATTCTGCATCTTTATCTCAGAGAGTCTCATTGTAATTAACCGGGTCAGGTTCAGGCGCGCCTGGGACTAGGTCTGAGGCCTCTCCCATACCAATGAACCTGTCGGGCTGTCTCACAACCCTCCCACTACGACGAGGCACCACCTGTGTATGTGCATTATCTGTGATCTCTTGTGCAGTGTGTGGTGTATCTACTTGTGCCGGTGCATCAGGATTAATAGTTTGTCACCTAAGCTCTTCTAGTACTATCTTACTCTTGGGCTTGTGGTCTAAGATATAGTCCTCTTCCAAAAATATAGCGTTGGTACTAACCACCACCTTCTGATCTTTAGGACTATAAAACAGACCACCCTTCGTTCCCTTGGAATATCTTACAAACATCATTAATTCAGTTCTCGCATCTAACTTAGCCGTATCTACCTTAAGCAAATGTGCTGGGCAGCCCCAAATTTTGAGATGTCTTAGACTAGGCTTTCGCCCATTCCACAACTGTACTGGGGTTGAAGGCACTATTTTAGATGGTACAAGATTAAGAATATACATCGATGTTTCTAAGGCATTTCCCCAGAACAAACTCGGCAAATCACTATAGCTCATCATCGACCTAACCATTTCTATGAGAGTCTGATTCCTCCTTTCTGCTACACCGTTCTTCTGTGGCGTGCCAGGTGCAGACAACTAAGACTGAATTCTGACCTCACTGAGTATTCTCAAAATTAGTGGGACAGGTACTCCCCACCACGATCTGATCGCAATATCTTGATACTCTTACCATGATGCTTCTCCACATCTGCCCGAAACTCTTTGAACTTTCCAAAGCACTCGGACTTGTGACGCATTAGGTAAATGTACCCGTACCTTAGGTAGTCATCCGTGAACGTAACAAACTACTCAAACCTACCTCGTGCTTGGACTGACATTGGTCCACACAAGTCAGAATGAATCAATTCTAGTATTTCCTTGGCTCTATAACCTTTTGCTTTAAAAGGTCTCTTGGTCATCTTACCCTCCAAACAAGATTCGCAGGTTGAATAACTGTCAATCTCTAATGAACCTAAAGGTCCATCATTGACCAACCTCTGAATCCTACCAAGGTTTATATGACCTAGCCTGAGATGCCAAAGATAGGTTTAATTCATATCAGAAGGTTTCTTTCTCTTATTAATGTTAGATAAAGAGCTATCTGTTTTTATGTTTTGCACAACAGGGGAGTTAGAATTAACCACAAACAAATTGTTAGCCAACGAAAAAGAACAAATAAGTTTTCCACTTCTTCTAATAACAACATAATCATCAGAAAAAATAAACTTATAACCGTTCTTTAAGAGTTTAGAAACTGAAATAAGGTTCTTTCTAAAACTCAGTACATAAAGACAATCATTTAACACTAAACTCGAATTCTCAAAATTCAGAGTAACTACTCCCACTGCTTTCACTGACACTCTTGTAGTGTCGCCAAAGTAGATATCCAGCTCGCCCTCTCTAAGCTTTCGGGTCACTTAGAACCCTTGCAAAGAATTACAAACATGGTCAGTGACACCTGAATCCACACACCAAGTATATGTAGGAATCGCCGCTAAACATGTCTCAGTAATTAAGGCAGAAACTATCGTACCTTTAAGCTTTGGATAATCTGATTTCCAATGTCCCTTCTTATTGTACTTGAAGCACTTGTCTTTCGACTTCTTCTTTGCAACATCTGGCTTAGACACAATTCGCGCCTTTTGAGCTATTCCCTCGAGCTTTCTCTTCTTCTTTCTAGCCTCGGGCTCAGAAGAAGATTCTGAAGCTTTGCCTGCGACTAAAGCTCACTTTTTCACTTGAAGAAGACTTTTAGCCGCCACCAACTCTGCCAAGATCTCGGATGAAGTACGCAACATCTTACTTACGTTGTAGTTCAACTGATTCTGCTCATAGCTTTGAGGCAAGCTCCGGAGGACAATATCGACTTTGGTTTCACAAACGATTTCGCCTCCCATTACCTTAACCTTGTTGATGTTACTAATCACGTCAATGACATGATCTCTCACAGGAGTGCTCTCAGCCATAAGGACAATGTCCAAGTTACGACTCCAATCGACATAATTAGGTCCAATTAACTTGTTGTTTTTCAATATAGTAGCTAAGGGGTTGAATTCCATATCGAATACTGTAATTAAACAGACAATGTTTTAGTTATTAAATCTAGAATTTTGAAAACAAGGAAATTCTAACAATTATTGACTTCCCTCAAAACAATAATCTTAATCCACCAACATCTCATTCACAGGGATTCTCACAAGCCACGCAGTGTGGACAGTTACGCTAACCCACATTCATTTGAGAAGAACCAAGTTCATTAACTGCACTGTCTGAACAAATGATCTATTGATCAATGTAGCTAATAGTCGGTGATTTCAGCCGTACAAATAAGCAGCGTAACCTCGAGGGAGGAATACTACAAATCATACACTAAGTGTGTGCCATTACGTGACTTCTGAGTTTGTTACCTCAGGATAGTGCGCCTCAGATGGAGAGGGTATCGCATTTCTCCTAGTTAAACTTACTCTAGTCATCTTACTCAGAAATTCACAATCTAGCGATCTCGGGGTTGGACTCATCCGAATGGAGGAAGGCCCTAATGCCAACGCGTAAGCCCACCCAGATCGCATATGAACTCGTATTGGTGGCCATGGGGATATTAGACTAACCCACTTCCACTTAGATTTCTAAGTTGAGGGTTTTTCTGGTTTTAACATGCAATTAACTAACCCTAAGTTATGTGCAACCATAAAACCTGTCACACTTTAAATCATGCATCAAAAATACAGCATAAAAATAAAGCACAAGAATTAAAACAATAGATATGGGAAATAAATGCGAAAATTAAAATTTCCCGACTATCATAGTTTTAATCGCTTCCATCTTCTGCCTTTATCTCGTGTCCCGCCAAACAAACTCGATAGATTGAGTCTTGATCTTGAAAAACGATAACTGGAAAAAAAGAGGCAAAAAATGCTACCTGAACGGGGCCGCATGGGCTTAATACGCACAAGGCACGCTACTGTCACGCCTGCTGCTGCACCATGGCTCAGCAGGCCTGCTGTGTCGTGCGGTAGCGGTGCTGCAGCCACAAGCGATTTCCAGCGGCGGCTCATGCCAGCGAGTCATCGCAGGCGCCGCCCCCTGCCACCTGTTCCTCCTTCGCTTCTTCCCACGCTATTTAGCCTTCTTGCAATTCGTTCTGGGTTTTTCTGAGTTTCTACGAATTAATGATAACCCAAAACCCACGAATTCAAGTTTCCTACCATAACGCATTCGATTACGAAAAATTAATTCTCCTACTACGAAGCTTTCTAGGAAAATTAAATAATCAAAATTACCCTACTATAGATTTGATCTAATCTTACACGGCTTCCAGCACGTGGTTATTGTATTACAAATATTCATAATAAAATCAAATTCGGACATGTCCCGGAGTTTAATTAAAACCCATACAAACGTAACCATAATAGTCAGGATTTCTTAACCACCTGCAAATAAAACAATGTAATAAATCGAATAAGCACAAAACCCAAAACCAGGCTCTGATACCAATTGAAAGATTATCTGTCCGGGCCTAGCCAGAAACTCACTTTCGTGCTATGCGTTCAAGAATCGGAATCTCTGGCCAGGCCTAGACGCTAGCACAATCGTTATTCCAACCATTTTGAAATAACATTGCGTAGTATCTGGGTTTGCACTTATTCGATTTACCACGCAACAAAAATTCTTAATAAAAGCAGAAAGATAAGAATTACCTATTGAAGCGTATACACAGGTGATTCTTTTGTATGCCTCAAGACTTTGCTTGTATGCTGTGTGGGCAGCAATCTAACTAACAATTTGATCAGCTAATCACCACAATCCACCTGCATGAAAAAATTCTGCAGCTCGTTGCCGCCTGAATTTCAACCGCCGCCTGGGACAATAACTGGCTGCCTGAGATTATGCTAGAGGGAGAAAAACGTTTTCTCTCTCTAGACTTTCTCTCTCTAAGTTTTCTTGTCTTAGAAACTTATGAATTGTATGTCTTGAATAGCTAATCCCTTGTCTATATATAGAGTTACAAGAGAGACCCCAAGTTGGTTTAGGATTAGCCTTCCTACTGGGTTTCTGTTTCCTTCAATCCTGTTCCTGGACTGATACAAATCCAACTGATACAGAGATTCACTTATGCTAGAGGGAGAAAAACGTTTTCTCTCTCTAGACTTTCTCTCTCTAAGTTTTCTTGTCTTAGAAACTTATGAATTGTATGTCTTGAATAGCTAATCCCTTGTCTATATATAGAGTTACAAGAGAGACCCCAAGTTGGTTTAGGATTAGCCTTCCTACTGGGTTTCTGTTTCCTTCAATCATGTTCCTGGACTGATACACATCCAACTGATACAGAGATTCACTTATCCCAATTCAGTTCCTGATATGATTCACAACTAACTGATACAGGTATTCACTTATCCCAAACCAGTTCCTGCTATGATTCACAACCAACTGATACATGGATTCACTTATCCCAAACCAGTTCCTGGTATGATTCACAACCAACTGACACAAGGATTAATTAATTACTTAATTAATTAAATCTACCTTTGTCAATAACCCTATACATAATTAATCGTACCACTAACGGATTAATTATGGCACTACCATCCTACACCATAATTGCTTGCGGATCAACTTAATTAATTTATTCATAATCTCCCCACATCAAAGATATAGTGCTCGTTAATATATTAATTTACTGATAAATTAATTAATTAACCTCTTTAATTCTTAGACTAGTACCACTCGACCTTTTTACTATACCGGACATAAGTCCACAGGCCAGGTTTAGTATAATAAACATTACAAGCTCATCTCGGGAGCACCATCACCCTGGACGCACCGGTACATGATTTCCTTTCGACAAGCAGCAGCACACCAAGCAACTAAACACGCGCACCCAACCTACCGTGACTATTGGTCACAGTTGACCTCACCCATTGGTATATCAAAGTACACTATATCTAATCCTCATGCCCACTCGAGTCTAGAGATTAAGAGATAGAATACCTGAAAGATTTTGGTAGGATCTGGGTTTGCACTTGCTCGATTTACCACGCAACAAAAATTTCTATTAAAGCGGAATCTTTGAAAAGTACCTTTGAAGCGTGCACTTGGTGATTCTCTTGTATGCCTCAAGACTATGACTTCACGTTGTGTGGGCAACGAACTAGAAGTCAATTGATCAGCTACTCACCACAATCCACCTGCTAGAAAACTCTAGCCCCGCAGCACCTGGCACGTACTATAAACGCACCGCCCGCAGAGAGAGAAAGCTACGCGCAGCTGGTATAGACCAAGGCCAAAATTTTAGCCACTAGAAACCCAAAAACCAGCTGCACACTTTCTTGAAAATTCGACTTGGAGAGAGAAACGTTTTCTCTCTCTAGAATTTTCTCTCTCTAGAAATCCTGTGGATTAATTGTGTTATTGTGTTGTATTCTGAATGACTGATCCCTTTTCTATTTATTGAGTTACAAGAGAGACTCCAAGTTGGTTTAGGATTGGTCTTCCTACTGGGTTTCTGTTTTCCTTCAATCCTGTTTCTGGACTGATACAGATTCTGTTTCCTTCAATTCTGTTCCTGGACTGATACACTCCCAACTGTCACAGGGATTCACTTATCCCAATCCAGTTCCTGGGATGAATCACTCCCAACTGACACAGGGATTCACTTATCCCAAACCAGTTCCTGGGATGATTCACAACCAACCGACACAAGGATTAATTAATTTCTAAATTAATTAAATCTACCTTTGTCATTAACCCAGTACATAATTAATCGTACCACTAACAGATTAATTATGGCACTACCACCCTACACCAGAATTGCTTCTGGCACAACTTAATTAAATTATATTCATAATCTCCCAACATCAAAGATATAGTGCTCGTTAATTCATTAATTTACTGATAAATTAATTCATCAACTTCTTTAATTCTGAGACTAGTACCACTCGACCTTTTTACTATACCGGACATAAGTCCACCGGCCGGGTTTAGTATAATAAACATTTCGAGCTCATCTCGGGAGCACCATCACCCCGGACGCACCGGTACATGGTTTCCTTTCGACAAGCAGCAGCACACTAAGTAACTAAACACGCGCACCCAACCTACCGAGATTATTGGCCACATTTGACCTCACCCATTGGCAGATCAAAGTACACTATGTCTAATCCTCATGCCCACTCGAGTCTAGGGATTTAGAGATAGAATACAAGGATCGATTTGTCTATTAAATCAGTACAAGACAAATCATTCCTAAGAGTCAAGTTCAATATGCCCCGGGCATATCTATATGATTCAATTAGTTTAGACAAACTAATTATCTGAATCACATAATAACCTAAACCGACAGTTTGTCCAAAGCTGTCTCGGTTACGAACCTCATTTATATATTATGTCTTTCAACCAATGATGAGATCTACTGTGTCACACCAGACACCTCATCATCTACTTACATAATATAAATGGATAATTAATGCACAACTAAATATAATTTAAACACAAATCGATATATTAAACTGGGAAACTGTACAATACAAGCATAGCTTATGTATTCTACTCCAACAATACCAAGAACGATTTGTCTATTAAAACAGTACAAGGCAAATCATTCCTAACGGGTCAAGTTTAATATGCCCCAGGCATATCTATATGATTCAATTAGTTTAGACAAACCAATTATCCGAATCACATAATAACCTAAACCGACAGCTTGTCCAAAGCTGTCTCGGTTACGAACCTTATTTATATATTATGTCTTTCAACCAATGATGACATCTACTATGTCACACAAGACACCTCATCATCTACTTACATAATATAAATGGACAAATCATGCACAACAAAATATAACAAAAACATAAATCGATATATTAACTGGGAAAATGTACAATACAAGCATAGCTTATGTATTCAACTCCAACAATCTCCCACTAATACTTAAGCTGTGCTTTAAGTATACACTCTGCTGCTATATATCTAGAAAAACTGTCATGGCTCTCCTAAGTATCTGATCCGCATGCCCTCCACGTGAGCCTCAAAGACTTTTAAAGTGAATGTCTTCGTGAACGGATCTGCAAGGTTATCTTCTGATGCTATCTTAGCCACGACCATGCATTCCCTCTTTACGATGTCTTGTATCAGGTGGTACTTGCGCTGTATATGTTTACTCGCCTTGTGGGCTCGTGGTTCCTTCGAGTTTGCTACTGCACCGTTGTTATCACAATAAACCGTGATAAACTTCTACAAACCAGGAATCACATCTAAGTCCACTAGGAAGTTCTTGAGCTACACTGCTTCCTTCGCTGCCTCTGATGCGGCAACATATTCAGCCTCCATGGTAGAGTCCGCCATGCATTTCTGCTTGACACTCCGCCAAACTATAGCTCCACCTCCTAGAGTAAACACATACCTTGAGGTAGACTTGCTCTTGTCCCTGTCGCATTGGAAATCTGAATCTGTGTAACCTCGAGGTACCAGCTAAGACGCTAGATAGACCAATACTTGGTCTTTCGTTCTGTGCAAATACTTGAGAATGCATTTTACTGCCTCCCAATGAGCTTTCCCAGGGTTACTCTGATATATGCTTACCATGCTAACCGCATTACAGATATCAGGCCTCATACACAACATGGCATACATGAGACTTCCTACTGCCGATGCATAAGAAACTGTCTTCATGGCCTCTATCTCCTCAACAATCTTGGGAGACTGTTCCTTAGATAAATGCACTCCGTGTCTGAAAGGTAGAAAACCTTTCTTGGAGTTTTGCATGTTAAAACAAGCCAGAATTGTATCTACGTACGAAGCTTAGGAGAGCATTAACGAACGTATCCTATGATCTCGAATTATCTTAATCCCAAGGATATGTCTCATTTCCCCTAAGTCCTTCATATCAAACAGCTTGGACAATCATGCCTTTACGTCTGATAACATTTTGTTATTGTTGCCAATCAATAGAATGTCATCTACGTAAAGCACAAGAAACATCACTGAGTTTCCATCACGTCTGCCATACACACATTACTTATCCGGACACTGAGTAAATTCGTAGGACTGGATTACCTCATCAAACCGGACCAAGATCTGAATGCCTGCTAAAGTTCGTAAATGGACCTCTTAAGCCTGCAAACCTTATGCTCTTGGCCTTTTTCAACGAATCCCTCTGGTTGTTGCATGAAGATGGTTTACTCAAGACTTTCGTTTAGGAAAGCTGTCTTGACATCCATCTGCCAAATCTCATAATCTAAATGAGCAGCTATGGCCAAGAGAATCCGGATCGACATAGGCATGGCTACCGGAGAGAAGGTTTCCTCATAATCGATTCTCTCTTTCTGAGTATACCCCTTCGCCACCAGCCTAGCTTTAAAGGTTTTCACTTTTCCGTCAGGTCCTCTCTTACGTTTGTAGACCCACTTGTATCCAATGGGCTTAAACTCATCAGGCAGGTCCACCAGCTCCCAGACTTGATTGTGGTACATTGACCCCATCTCGGATATCATTGCCTTACGCCAAGATTCTGCATCTTTATCTCGGAGAGTCTCATTGTAATTAACCGGGTCAGGTTCAGGCGTGCCTAGGACTAGGTCTGAGGCCTCTACCATACCAACAAACCTGTCGGGCTGTCTCACAACCCTCCCACTACGACGAGGCACCGCCTGTGTAGGTGCATTATCTGTGATCTCTTGTGCAGTGTGTGATCTATCTACTTGTGCTGGTGCATCAGGATTAATAGTTTGTCACCTAAGCTCTTCTAGTACTATCTTACTCTTGGGCTTGTAATCTAAGATATAGTCCTCTTCCAAAAATCTAGCGTTGGTACTAACCACCACCTTCTGATCTTTTGGACTATAAAACAGACCACCCTTCGTTCCCCTGGGATATCCTACAAACAGCATTAATTCAGTTCTCGCATCTAACTTAGCCGTATCTGCCTTAAGCAAATGCGCTGGGCAACCCCAAATTTTGAGATGTCTTAGACTAGGCTTTCGCCCATTCCACAACTCTACTGGGGTTGAAGGCACTATTTTATATGGTACAAGATTAAGAATATACATCGCTGTTTCTAAGGCATTTCCCCAGAACAAACTCGGCAAATCACTATAGCTCATCATCGACCTAACCATTTCCATGAGAGTCTGATTCCTCCTTTCTGCTACACCGTTCTGCTGTGGCGTGCCAGGTGCAGACAACTAAGACTGAATTCTGACCTCACTGAGTATTCTCAAAATTCGTGGGACAGGTACTCCCCACCACGATCTGATCGCAATATCTTGATACTCTTACCATGATGCTTCTCCACATCTGCCCGAAACTCTTTGAACTTTCCAAAGCACTAGGACTTGTGACGCATTAGGTAAATGTACCCGTACCTTAGGTAGTCATCCGTGAACGTAACGAACTACTCAAACCCACCTCGTGCTTGGACTGACATTGGTCCACACAAGTCAGAATGAATCAATTCTAGTACTTCCTTGGCTCTATAACCTTTTGCTTTAAAAGGTCTCTTGGTCATCTTACCCTCCAAGCAAGATTCGCAGGTTGAATAACTGTCAATCTCTAATGAACCTAAAGGTCCATCATTGACCAACCTCTGAATCCTACCAAGGTTTATATGACCTAGCCTGAGATGCCAAAGATAGGTTTGATTCATATCAGAAGGTTTCTTTCTCTTATTAATGTTAGATAAAGAGCTATCTGTTTTTATGTTTTGCACAACAGGGGAGTTAGAATTAACCACAAATAAAATGTCTGCCAATGAACAAGAACAAATAAGTTTTCCATTTCTTCTAATAACAACATAATCATCAGAAAAAATAAACTTATAACCGTTCTTTAAGAGTTTAGAAACCGAAATAAGGTTCTTTCTAAAACTCGGTACATAAAAACAATCAACTAACACTAAACTCGAATTCTCAAAATTCAGAGTAACTACTCACACTACTTTCACTGACACTCTTGTAGTGTCGCCAAAGTAGATATCCAGCTCGCCCACTCTAAGCTTTCGGGTCACTTGGAACACTTGCAAAGAATTACAAACATGGTCGGTGACACCTGAATCCACACACCAAGTATCTGTGGGAATCGCCGCTAAACATGTCTCAGTAATTAAGGCAGAAACTATCGTACCTATAAGCTTTGGACAATCCGATTTCCAATGTCCCGTCTTATTGTACTTGAAGCACTTGTCTTTCAACTTCTTATTTGCAACATCTGGCTTAGGCGCAATTCGCGCCTTTTGAGCTATTCCCGTGAGCTTTCTCTTCTTCTTTCTAGCCTCGGGCTCAGAAGAAGATTCTGAAGCTTTGCCTGTGACTAAAGCTCGCTTCTTCTCTTGAAGAAGACTTTTAGTCGCCACCAACTCTGCCAAGATCTCGGATGAAGTACACAACATTTTACTTATGTTATAGTTCAACCGATTCTGCTCATAGCTTTGAGGCAAGCTCCGGAGGACAATATCGACCTTGGTTTCACCAACGATTTCGCCTCCCACTACCTTAACCTTGTTGATGTTACTAATCACGTCAATGACATGATCTCTCACAGGAGTGCTCTCAGCCATAAGGACAATGTCCAAGTTACGACTCCAATTGACATAATTAGGTCCAATTAACTTGTTGTTTTTCAATATAGTAGCTAAGGGGTTGAATGCCATATCGAATACTGTAATTAAACAGACAACGTTTTAGTTATTAAATCTAGAATTTTGAAAACAAGGAAATTCTAACAATTATTGACTTCCCTCAAAACAATAATCTTAATCCACCAACATCTCATTCACAGGGATTCTCACAAGCCACGTTGTGTGGACAGTTTCGCTAACCCACATTCATTTGAGAAGAACCAAGTTCATTAACTGCACTGTCTGAACAAATGATCTATTGATCAATGTAGCTAATAGTCGGTGATTTCAGCCGTACAAATAAGCAGCGTAACCTCGAGGGAGGAATACTACAAATCATACACTAAGTGTGTGCCATTACGTGACTTCTGAGTTTGTTACCTCAGGATAGTGCGCCTCAGATGGAGAGGGTATCGCATTTCTCCTAGTTAAACTTACTCTAGTCATCTTACTCCGAAATTCACAATCTAACGATCTCGGGGTTGGACTCATCCGAATGGAGGAAGGCCCTAATGCCAACACGTAAGCCTACCCACATCACATATGAACTCGTATTGGTGGCCATGGGGATATTAAACTAACCCGCTTCCACTTAGATTTCTAAGTTGAGGGTTTTTCTGATTTTAACATGCAATTAACTAACCCTAAGTTATGTGCAACCATAAAACCTGTCATGCATTAAATCATGCATCTAAAATATAGCATAAAAATAAAGCACAAGAATTAAAACAATAAATACGGAAAATAAATGCGAAAATTAAAATTTCCCGACTATCATGGTTTTAATCGCTTCCATCTTCTGCCTTGATCTCGTGTCCTCCATGCAACTCGATAGATTGAGTCTTGATCTTGAAAAATGATAACTGGAAAAAAAGGGGCAAAAACTGCTACCCGAACGGGGCCGTATGCGCTTAATACGCACAAGGTGCGCTACTGTCGCGCCTGCTGCCGCACCATGGCTCAGCAGGCCTGCTGTTTCGTGCGGTAGCGATGCTGCAGCCACCAGCGATTACTGGTGGTGGCTCATGCTGGCGAGTCGTCGCAGGCGCCGCCCCCTGCCACCTGTTCCTCCTTCGCTTCTTCCCACGCTATTTAGCCTTCTTGCAATTCGTTCTGAGTTTTTCTGGGTTTCTACGAATTAACGATAACCCAAAACCCACGAATTCAAGTTGCCCACCATAACGCCTTCGATTACAAAAAATTAATTCTCCTACTACAAGGCTTTCTAGAAAAATTAAATAATCAAAATTACATAGAAAAAATCCTACTACAGATTTGATCTAATCCTACACGGCTTCCAACACGTGGTTATACTATTACAAACATTCATAATAAAATCAAATTCGGACATGTCCCAGAGTTTAATTAAAATCCATACAAACGTAACCATAATAGTCAGGATTTCTTAACCACCTGAAAATAAAACCATGTGATAAATCGAATAAGCACAAAACCCAAAACCAGGCTCTAATACCAATTGAAAGATTATCTGTCCAGGCCTAGCCAGAAACTCACTTTTATGCTATGCATTCAATAATCGGAATCTCTGGCCAGGCCTAGACGCTAGCACAATCGCTATTCCAACCATTTTGAAATAACATTGCGTAGGATCTGGGTTTGCACTTATTCGATTTACCACGCAACAAAAATTCTTATTAAAAGCAGAAGGATAAGAATTACCTATTGAAGCGTATACACAGGTGATTCTCTTATATGCCTCAAGACTTTGCTTATATGCTATGTGGGCAGCAATCTAACTAACAATTTGATCAGCTAATCACCACAATCCACCTGCATGAAAAAATTCTGCAGCTCGTCGCCGCCTGAATTTCAACCGCCGCTGCCGCCGGATTTCTCCTGCCACTGCCGCCTGCCAGAATTAACCACCGACCGCCGCCTGGGACAATAACCGGCTGCCTGAGATTATGCTAGAGGGAGAAAAATGTTCTCTCTCTAGACTCTCTCTAAGTTTTCTTGTCTTGAAAACTTATGAATTGTATGTTTTGAATAGCTAATCACTTGTCTATATATAGAGTTACAAGAGAGACCCCAAGTTGGTTTATGATTGGCCTTCCTACTTGGTTTCTGTTTCCTTCAATCCTGTTCCTGGACTGATACACATCCAACTGATACAGGGATGCACTTATCCCAATCTAGTTCCTGATATGATTCACAACCAACTGATACAGGGATTCACTTATCCCAAACCAGTTCCGGGTATGATTCACAACTAACTGATACATGGATTCACTTATCCCAAACCAGTTCCTGGTACGATTCAAAACCAACTGGCACAATGATTAATTAATTACTTAATTAATTAAATCTACCTTTGTCAATAACCCAATACATAATTAATCGTACCACTAACGGATTAATTATGGCACTACCATCCTACACCATAATTGCTTTCGGAACAACTTAATTAATTTATTCATAATCTCCCCACATCAATGATATAGTGTTCGTTAATATATTAATTTACTGATAAATTAATTAATTAGCCTCTTTAATTCTGAGACTAGTACCACTCGACCTTTTTACTATACCAGACATAAGTCTATCGGCCGGGTTTAGTATAATAAACATTACGAGCTGATCTCGGGAGCACCATCACCCCGGACGCACCGATACAAGGTTTCCTTTCAACAAGCAGTAGCACACCAAGCAACTAAACACGCGCACCCAACCTACCGAGACTATTGGCCACAATTGACCTCACCCATTGGCAGATCAAAGTACACTATGTCTAATCCTCATGCCAGCTCGAGTCTAGGGATTAAGAGATAGAATACCAAGAACGATTTGTCTATTAAATCAGTACAAGACAAATCATTCCTAATGGGTCAAGTTCAATATGCCCCGGCATATCTATATGATTCAATTAGTTTAGACAAACCAATTATCCGAATCACATAATAACCTAAACCTACAGTTTTTCCAAAGCTGTCTCGGTTACGAACCTCATTTATATATTATGTCTTTTAACCAATGATGAGATCTACTGTGTCACACAAGACACCTCATCATCTAACTACATAATATAAATGGACAATTAATGCACAAAAAGATATAACCAAAACATAAAACGATATATTAACTGGGAAAATGTACAATACAAGCATAGCTTATGTATTCAACTCCAACACAAAGTACACTATGTCTAATCCTCATGCCCGCTCGAGTCTAGGGATTAAGAGATAGAATACCAAGAACGATTTGTCTATTAAATCAGTACAAGACAAATCATTCTAAATGGTCAAGGTCAATATGCCCCGGGCATATCTATATGATTCAATTAGTTTAGACAAACCTATTATCCGAATCACATAATAATCTAAACCGATAGTTTGTCCAAAACTGTCTTGGTTACGAACCTCATTTATATCTTATGTCTTTTAACCAACGATGAGATCTACTGTGTCACACAAGACACCTCATCATCTAACTACATAATATAAATGGACAAATAATGCACAACAAAATATAACCAAAACATAAATCGATATATTAACTGGGAAAATGTACAATACAAGCATAGATTATGTATTCAACTCCAACATATGTTTTGCTAGAGACCACTAATGACTTATAGATTAATCAAATTAGATTGAGTTATCCATTGTCGATATTAAAATGGGCCTACAGGATCGCACATAAGAGAATTCGATGATACAGAATAAGTAATCATGCATGCACCAAGTATAATTGTTATACTTAGATAAATAATATTTAATTAAATAGTTTAATTAAATATTATTAAAATTTTTGTAGTATTAATTAAGAGTTAATTAAGTATCTTGGAGCAATTGGGATAGACTGATAAGTCAAGGGACCAAATTGTAATTGTGGTGCTTCTTAACCCATCATCTTGATCCATGGGTTACTGGGTTGATCCATAGGTTTGATAAAATCCAAATCAGCAAAGTAATATTCTAATATTACTTAACTGATTTATGACTCTTTTGTTATATATCTTATGATATACGTGAACGCCTAACAGAAGAAAAAAATCAGAAAATTAGATATCCCAAATCCTCTGCAGGTCTGAGAGGCTAGCACCAGTTCTGTGAAGACTCTCAGTGCTTGAGAGTAGAGGATTCTTCCGAGAAGAATATATGGTGATTAACAACACCAAACGAGGATCTAGACGAACGGATAACCGATTATGCTTCAAGGGTATATTTACATGTTTTGAACGTAGGTTAATTAACACTAAAATCAGATTAGGCATCAATCCGCTGCGAAAAATTATTGAAAACCATGTCTAAGATCCTAACACATGCTGCTTTGAAAGATTGGTTATATGCACCCATAGGTTCGCTTGACGCACTATGGTCGAAGGTTGACAAACAACTTGCTGATAGTAAAACATATCTGGTACAATTTTAAATGATTAATTACATTATTACTTCAATATATGCAAATAATAATTAGTAAAATAATATATTTATGTTTGCTTATTGTTGTATATGTTAGTGCGTCACTTGAGTTTTCTAGAAGCAAGAAACTGACTACGTCTATTACATTTCCGTTCAGTTACCTAAATGGTAAAGTATCACATCATCGTTCAAATAGTATAAGTCATTTTCAATCAAGCGTTCGTTCCACATCTTAAATACGTATGGAAAATATGACTGGTATGATATTGTAATTAAAAATATTTAATTTCTTACATAATTAATTGTTGTTATTAGTTACAATTTGTCAAAATTTTCTAATTTGCAGTTATCGGTGAACCTATTGTTGTTAGGTCTGTTCCACAATCTTTTGTGGATTATTGTTTACGCCACACCAATGTAGAATCAGACGGTAATTGTGGATTTAGGTTTATTGCTGATCATGTATGACACGACAGTGGTGTATGACACGACAAGGTATTGCTGCTGAACTTTTGTTTGCGCGAGATATATATACTCCAATATACACAGCATAGGGCGCTAAAGATCAAGACATTATGGGTGCAATTGATCGTGAGATAACACGTATAAATTGGAATGGCACTAGATGTGGGCCGGATCACTGGATGGTGACACCTGATGACTTGTTTCCTATTGTTACATGGGCTAAATCAACTGTTATTATTATCCATCCTCATGTTGCTGCATGTTGTACTGTACTGCCATTACGTGCACGAGGAAATGCCACGCAACTAGAGCAAGAGATCATGATTTCTCATTTAGGATCAACCAATCATTATGTAAGGCTACATCTAGCTGTAAATGCTCATATCCTCCCAATTAATCAGTTATGGAGGCATAATCAGGATGATACTGTTATTAATTGGAATGTACCATACCATCATAGAATATTGCTATGAGAGAGTTGTAGACATAATTAGTAGTTGATAATGTTATTGGCGATTGGATGTGAGTTTGTTTTGGATAGATTAATGTTCTTGAGGAAGTTATTATTACAAAAGTCAACTAGTCACTTGGTCAGTAGATACTCTCATTGTAAGAAAATACGCAGGAAGTGAAAGCCAAGGGTATAAGACACAATCCTCTACTTTTCAAATCATTCATTTCCCCCTATTCTTCATCCGTTCTCCCTTTCATGGCCAATCGTCCCAGTCCTCCAACGTAGGAAAAAACACATTCGGCCCAAATCAAGAACGCATTTTATATGGAATGGTACTTTCTTTTGTCACAAAAAAATAAAAATGTTTACGTGTTCTAACGAAATTAAACTACAAATAGGCTCCAATGCAAACGTGAACCTGATTCAAATAATGAAGATCCTAAAAGAAGAGTAGAACCATTCCAGGTTATAGTTATGGTTAAAAAAAAGTGAAGACTTATTTCGCGCTCCTTTTATACCTAAATTATATTGACAAATTAAAAATACTAACAATAATATTTAAATATAATACTTTTTTAAAATATATTTAAATATAAAATATAATAATATATTAAATTACCTAACTACCCTTAATCATTTTACTAAAAATATCAAAAAAAAAACCTTCGTTTATAATTTCGCTGATCTATGTTACTTTAATCATAATTTTTATAAATTTTTAGTAGATTAAGAAGGGACTTATAAAATTTTTGCGACTAAGGGCAGTTATGTAACAATAAGAAGGGCAGAATATAAACATTAAGGGACCGAAAAATAAGAATTAAGGGGGACGATACTTAACAAAATGAAGGTTTTTTTTTTTTGAAAAAAATAGGGTGTTCAATAATAAAAATGGGGGCGTGATATAAAATTACCATAAAAAAAACTTACTAATACTGTACGCAATTCCTCTTACAAACAGAAAGACATGAGGCCCAAGGACAGTTAGAACTGGCAAAACAGCTGCACTTGAAATTTGTCAAGTTTCATTGGTTTTGCAGACACCCCAAGGTAACATACTCATATATATGAAAAAGAGAACGTTGAAGGCGACACCTAACATTCCCAATAACAATGGAATCCTGCGTGATGGACATGTTATTATAAACAATACATGTGATATATACCTTGCCTTTTCGAACAGGTAAAATGTCTCAATCCAATAAATTTGAATGCCCAAATACAAAGAGATCCATACAATAACCACTCTTTTCATGAATAACCAAGGAACATCTTCCTCCATATTATACAATGACAAACTAAAGTCTCTCAGAGCATTCAAGGAAGAAAGAAGTGTTTACCTAAATATTATAATTTTTAATTTCTCAATAAATTAAAAAAAAAAAAAAGGATTATAGAAGCTATAAGTGTGTTTACAATAAACTAACAGCAAACTAATACCAGTCGTATTATCACTTGAAGAAAAAAGTTGTTTATTAGGTTAAAATCCGAAATAGAAATGAAATATAAGATGATATGTGAAAATTTTGAACAACTTAATATTAGAGAAGTTATGCATATTCTTCATAATACCAGCAAAATTTGTGCAAGTAACAATCGCCTCTTAAATTTTGACTAACAAAATGTAAAAGTACTTGAAATTTTCAGAATTTCAACCTTGTTTACTACACAAAGTGCATGGAAGGTTGGTTGTTGAAGAGATAGAGGAGTTATAGGTTTATTGTTAAGAAGGACTACGGGTGAGCCAAGTTATAGCATTTACAAAAATGCGATGTTATTAAGAGTAATTATATTATAATACAACAAGAAGAAAACAATGCACTGAGAGAATTCATTCATGTTAACACTAAAACGTATTTATGTTAAAAGACCAGTTGCAGCACAAAAAATTCTTCAAACTAATAACTGCAGAGTAAAATGTGAAACTACTACTTACCAAGAAACTAATTCGAACCTAAAAAAGGAAGTCTTGTTTCTAAAACTTGCCTAGCAACAAAACAGAAAGGAAAATCCATATATGCAACTGTGGAAAATCAATTATGTAGTTTACTTTTGCAACAACTGAATTGGGAAGCTCTTAACTAAAGTGATGCAGACCCAAAAGAAATGGTCGAAAGATATTAATATTGCCATGATATTCAAGTCCTTCATTTATAAGGTCGTCCAAGTTGGCTTAAACTATTCATCATAGAATAAGTGAAGCAGAGATGAGGAGCACTTCAATCCTATAATGAAATTTAAAAAAAAAAATTAGTATCTATTTTATTAAGCATAGACATCTTATCTACATTTAATTCATGAAAGATAAGGCCAAGTTTCAGTAACAGCACTGAACAAGTCCAAAAGTTGGCATCCTTTAACAAACCCGTTCCTCCACTACCTATTCTTAAGCAAACATTCATCAACAACTGTACAAAACAATTCCTCAAATCCAGATTACTGTAAAATGACCGTGAAATACTAGCAAGACTATCGAGCAATATGTAGTTACATGTCTCTAGGAGCATTTTTTTCCCCTTTTTTTAACCTTTCAAACCTTTTTTTCTGATCGAGTAAAGAATCCAAGTAAACAGCAAAAAGAATAAACTAAAAAATAAAAAATAATCAGATACTAAAGCATTGAATTTTTTAGTTTACCTCGTAATGCGTTCATCGTACCTTAAGAGAAATCGCCGGTTGGAATTATGCGTTCATAGTTTACCTCCTAAGCTAGATTTGGAGCTTATAGGTGTCAGAATTGCTGGCCAAAACTTGATTTTCGAAGGTCGAAGAAGGTCCCATGGAGCCGGGTTGGATGATTTTCCCAAATTAACTTCAAGATAACTAAATTCGAGCATAGGGAGCTTCATTAATGGCTGGGTAAAGAGAATCGGTGAAGGAGGAGTTGGAATCGAAGGGGAGGGTGGTGTGTGGGTGGTGTTCGGTGGTGGAGTTTGAATAAAAAAAAGGAGCAGAAGGAATCGGGGGAGAAGAGAAATGGGGGTAATGTTGAAGGGCATTGTGGGTAGAGGGGTATTATGGGCATTGTGCATTCTCTATGGTTGAATGACAGTGTGCCTCTCCATGGTTTGGCAGTTTGTTTTGTTTGAAAGGTATTATGGGTAGTAAATTTTAAAAATAAGGTTACAAATAATAAAAAATAGGTTAAAAATAAGTAATACCTCAAGAAACAACAAATAGATCCCCTAAATCATTAAGAAACAAAAACTATACAACCACAGTCGTGTCTAAATTAGCGGATTCAAGTTAGCGTATTAGCGGGTTGAAATCCCTTAACCTAACCCGAACCATTTAATTAAATGGGTTGATATCTCCAATCCTAACCCAACCATAATCCATCTTCATTCATATAAATATGTATTTCAGTTATTTTTATATCAAAATTAGAACAATCATTTGAACTAAACCATATATGTTTTTCAACTAAATCCATCAATTAAACCATAACACGCAACCACAATCCAAAATCAAATCCTAAAACATAATCATCATTCAAACAACCACAATCCGATTTAACTAAAACAAACCAAATCAAATCCAAATTGAAAGTTTAGAAACTAAATCTCAACACTATAAAACACAAATAAAATTCATTTACAACATTACACTATTGTTACTAATACGCCCCTCAAGCTGAAAGGGGAATAGATTGTAGCCGAAGTTATGAAACAGTTGCTTGGACAAAAGCTTTGCGAGAACATCGGGAAGTTGGTCTGCTGATGCAATAGATCGAATGGAGACAAATTTTTAATGAACATGATGGCGGACAAAATGGAAATCAACTTCAACATGTCGTGTACCGGCTTGAAACACAGATTGGCAGAAAGAAAAACCCCATTATTATCACACCAAATTCTCGGTGATTGCGAAAGAGGAACATTCAGCTCAGAGAGTAAATGACAGAGCCAATGCAGTTCAACACACACATTTGCAATGGCTCTGAATTCTGATTCAGTGGAGGATCTGGCCACAGTTTGCTGCTTGCTGGATTTCCAAGCCAACAAAGTTGATATATAAGAAACCCAGATGTGGACTGACGATCATCTGGGCATCCTGCCCAATCTGCATCGCAGAATGCTTGAATAGAAGGAGTAGCAGATGGTTGTAGAAGTAAACCATAAGTAAGTGGTAGTTCCTTTTAAGTAGCGAAGGACACGCTTTAATGCCTGAAAATGAGTAGTGCGAGGCTGATGCATGAATTCGTAGAGTTTTTGACGGCAAAGACGAGATCCTGTCTTGTGAGAGTGGCATACTGAAGTTTGTCACAAAGTTGACGATAGTGTGTAGCATCAGAACCGCTTAGTCATACACCATCAAGTTGAGACAGATTGTGACCCAAGACCATTGGAGCAGAACAAGGCTTGCAAGTGGTCATTCCTGCGGTGGCCAATAAGTCCAACACATACTTGCGTTGCATCAAACATAAGCCATCTCGATAGAAAACAGCCTCGATACCAAGAAAATAAGACAACTGAAAGATCACGAATTGTGAATTCAACCCTAATATTAGCAATAAGGCGAGCCATCAATAAAGGAGAACTCCCGGTGATAATAACGTCGTCCACGTTGACAAGGTGGTAACAAGTTCCTTGGGATGAGTGATGAAGAAATAAGGAGGAATCACATGTTAGATTGTGTTTGGGCATTTAATTCAAAATTAAACGGCGGAATTCCTAAACACTAAGGATCGGGTCTTACCCTTGAAGCGTTATCGGTTGCGCAGTCGCCTAGCTCCTCTGAGAAGATGGCGTTTCGTCGTTTTTCTATAACACTTCCTTGAAGCGTCCTCTACTCTCATGCACCAGAGTTCTTCGATGCTAGTAGATTCTGTTAAGAAGTTTTGATAAGAGAGAGGGAGAAAATTTTTCGAGAGAAAAAGGGAAAAAAATTTTCTTTAGAAAACAATTTTCTGTTGAAAAATCTGTCCCCTCAGTTTTCCCAGAGAATTCCTTTTCTTAAAAGGAAATTCTGATTACCCAAATCCCACCACCCCCGGGGCTGTTAATTTTTATTAAACTATATATATATATTACAAAATATAATATTTTTTATTTTTACTGCTTGAGTTTTACTTGACCCATGGATCAAACCATTTATCCATGGATCATACTGATGGGTCAAGAACCTCAATTGCAACTAGGTCCTTTGATTTAATCAGTCTCTCTCAATTCTTCTTAAGTAATTAATTAACTATTAATTAATATCCCAAAACTTCTCAATAATATTTAATTAAACTATTTAATTTAATATTATTTTTTCTAAGTATAACAATTATACCTAGTACCGTCAAGAATCTTCGAACTCACTTACGTGCAATCCTGTAGGTCCATTCCAAATTGACAATGGATAAATTAATCTCATAGATTAATCCATAAATCATCAGTGGCCTCTAGCAAGACATGATGACTACTCAATTTAGAATGGATGGTCGAATGGTGATTCAACGCAACCTTTCTAAGCATACTATGCACGGTCCTCTACATCGATATCCTGTTTAGCATAAGGCATGGAACCATCATCTTTATTAAGCTAAACAATTTTACTTCATCTCTCAGTGACACTGATTCTATTCGAGCAAATGATAACAATTATCATTTCTCGGGCATGGCCATGCACTTCTCAGTTCACCATCAAGTGGCCCGGATATCATCTCTCACTTTAAGAAAGATTTGTAATCCCATCACTTCACCTACATATCTTAGCGTGACTCATAGTGTACCCAATCATACCCATACTTGGCAACCTGTTACAGTCCCGTTAGGCGTATGTCAAAGTACACCATAATTCACCTAAGACCATGCAGTGATTTCTGGTCTAAGGATCCTCCTACGAGTATGCTCAAAAGAATCACTCATGATCTATTAGTCCATGGAGTGTTTCTTTTAGCGGATTGATTTCATGAAATTAGATATGCACAAGAATATAATTATCATGAAATTAACTCATCAGATTAAATAATCAATCAAACGACATATGTCTTATTTACATAAATAACCCTCAAAGTTTATTTACATAAATAGCCCTCATTAGGGCACATACACCAACAATCTCCCACTTACCCGTTGAAGGGCTATGTCCTAAACTGTTTAAGACCAAGCTCTATTACATGTCTATCAAACTTTGACTGCGGTAGAGCTTTTGTGAGAGGATCTGCTACATTGTCATCTGACCCTATTTTGCATACTTTAACATCTCTTCGATTGACGATCTCTCGAATGAGGTGATATCTCCTGAGTATATGTTTGGTCTTTTGGTGTGACCGAGACTCCTTAGCTTGTGCAATGGCCCCGTTATTGTCACAGAAAAGTTCTATTGGATCTTGGATACTCGGTATCACTCCGATGTCTGACACGAACTACTTCAACCAAACAGCTTCCTTTGCAGCATCTGATGCAGCAATGTACTCAGATTCTGTTGTAGAGTCGGCTGTGGTATCTTGCTTCAAGCTTTTCCAACTTATCGCACAGCCATTCATACTAAACACGTAGCCTGATTATGACTTCATGTCATCTTGATCGGTTTGGAAAGCAGCATCAGCGTAACCTTGTACAATGAGCTGTTCTTGTCTTCCATACACTAGCATTAATCCTTTAGTTCTTCGTAAGTACTTTAGGATTGCTTTGACTGCAGTCCAATGATCTGTTCCTGGATCTTGTTGGTATCTACTAGTCATGCTCAGTGCATGTGCGACATCCGGGTGGGTACATAACATGGCATACATGATAGATCCTATTGCCGAAGCATATGGTACTCTACTCATTGTATCCCTCTCCTCTCTTGTTGAAGGACCTTGGTTTTTCTTCAAGAGAAGGCCATTTCTAAATGGTACCTTACCATTTTTGGAGTTAGACATATTGAATCTTTTCAATATCTTGTGTATGTACCCTTCTTGACTTAGTCCCAGAAGCCTTTTTGACCTATCTCTATAGATCTTGATACCTAGTATCATTTCGGCTTCTCCTAAGTCTTTCATAGAAAATACAGTCCCCAACCATTGTTTGATGTCTTTCATCATGGGAATGTCATTTCCTATGAGTAGGATGTAGTCCACATATCGGATAAGGAAAATTATCTTGCTCCCACTAACATTCTTGTAAACACAAGGCTCATCTTCATTCTTGATGAATCCGTAACCTTTTACTTCCTCATCAAAACGAAGATTCCAACTTCGAGATGCTTGCTTTAGTCCATAGATGGACCTCTGAAGCTTACATACTCGATTAGGATGCTTTTGATCGATGTATCCCTCTGGTTATTTCATGTAAACATCCTCGAGTAGGTTTCCATTCAGGAAAGCCGTCTTAACATCCATCTGTCATATCTCATAGTCATAATATGCAGCTATGGTAAGCATTGTCCTAATGGACTTGAGCATCACGACAGGAGAGAAGGTTTCATCATAGTCTATATCATGAGTCTGTCTGAAACCTTTAGCCACTAGTCGTGCCTTGAAGATCCTGCCAGGTTTTAACTTAAAAATCCACTTGCAATCGACAACCTTTGCCTGAACAGGAGGATCAATCAAAGTCCATACTTTATTGTCCCTCATGGATTGCATTTCAGATTCCATTGCTTGTAGCCATTTATCTGAATCTGGACTTTCTAAAACCTGTTTGTAGTTCACGGGCTCATTAGAGTCCACCAAGATCAAATCTTGATCGTCAGTCACGAGAAATCTGTATCTCTCGGGTTCATGACGAGATCTACTAGACCTTCTAGGTTCTTGTGTTATTGACTCAGGCTGCTCATCTTCATGAGTTCCCATGTCAACTTCCATCTGAGTTTCTGTAGATCGTTCTACATTCTCTTGTGGTTCTTGAACCTCTTCAAAATTTATTCTACTCCCACTGTCTTTCTTGTAGAGAAAATCTTTCTCTAAGAAAGTGGCTCCTCGAGCAACAAACACTTTGTTCTCAGTTGGATTGTAGAATTGATATCCTTTTGTTTCCTTAGGATATCCCACAAACAGGCATTTGTCAGTTTTAGGTTCAAGCTTACTACTTTGTAAACGCTTTACATGAGCTTGACAACCCCAAATTCGTAGATAGGACATATAGGGTTTTTGACCCGTCCACATCTCATACGGAGTCTTATCTACTGCCTTAGATGGAATACGATTTAGTAAGTAGGCTGCTGAAAGGAGGGCATAACCCCAAAAGGACATAGGGAGAGTCGCTTGGCCCATCATAGATTGAACCATATCTAAAAAGGTCTGATTCCTCCTCTCGGATACACCATTCCATTGAGGTGTTCCTGGTGGAGTCAGTTGTAAAACAATTCCACACTGTTTTAAATAGCCATCGAACTCATCACTAAGGTATTAACCTCCCCGATCGGAGCGAATAGCCTTAATCCTTCTATTTAACTGATTTTCTACTTCGTTTTTAAACTCTTTGAACTTTTCAAAAGTTTCACTTTTATACCTCATTAAGTAGACATAACCATATCTACTATTGTCATCGGTAAAAGTCACGAAGTATTCAAATCCACCTCTGACTTGTGTGCTCATTGGTCCACATACATCTGTATGTATTAGAGCCAATAGCTCCCTAGTCCTCTCGCCTTTCTTGCTGAAAGGACTCTTCGTCATTTTGCCTTGCAAACAGGGTTCACATGTGTCATATGATTCGAAATCAAATGACCCAAGCACTCCATCCTTATGAAGTCTTTGAACTCGCTTCTCATTTGCATGGCCTAAACGACAATGCCACAGATATGTTGGACTTAAATTAGATTGAATTAATTTGGCTTTCTTTTCAATGTTATATACCGGTTTCTCTTGGGTCAAATCCAAGATATATGGACCATTGCACAAATTTGCAACTCCGTATAAAACATCTTTTTGATATAAAGACAACGAATTATTACCAATAATAAAACGAAATCCTTTAATATCCAAACAAGAAATTGAAATAATATTCCTACTCATAGTAGGTACATAATAACAATTCTCTAAAACAATGTTTAAACCGGAAGGTAAAGACAAAGTGTAATCTCCAACTTCAACTGCTGCAACTCTTGTCCCGTTGCCCACTCGGAGATCTACTTCACCTTTCTTTGTCATCCTTCTATTTCTCAGTCCCTGCACATTAGTACAAATGTGAGCCCCACATCCGGTATCTAATACCCATGAGGTGGACATAAAAAGATTAATTTCAATAACAAAGATACCTGAAGCCGAAGGATTCTGTTTCTTCTCTTCAAGAAACAGCTTGCAGTTTCTTCTCCAATGCCCCTTTTGATTGCAATGGAAACATATGTTGGAGTAGAATACATAAGCTATGCTTGTATTGTACAGTTTCCCAGTTTAATATATCGATTTGTGTTTCAGTCATATCTAGTTGTGCATTTATCGTCCATTTATATTATGTAAGTAGATGATGAGGTGTCTGGTGCGACACAGTAGATCTCATCATTGGTTGAAAGACATAATATTTAAATGAGGTTCGTAACCGAGACAGCTTTGGACAAACTGTCGGTCTAGGTTATTGTGTGATTCAGATAATTAGTTTATCTAGACTAATTGAATCATATAGATATGCCCGGGGCATATTGAACTTGACTCTTAGGAATGATTTGTCTTGTACTGATTTAATAGACAAATCGATCATTGTATTCTATCTCTAAATCCCTAGACTCGAGTAGGCATGAGGATTAGACATAGTGTACTTTGATCTGCCAATGGGTGAGGTCAAATGTGACCAATAGTCTCGGTAGGTTGGGTGCGCGTGTTTAGTTACTTGGTGTGCTACTGCTGGTCGAAAGGAAACCATGTACCGGTGCATCCGGGGTGATGGTGCTCCCGAGATGAACTCAAAAAGTTTATTATACTAAACCCGGCCGGTGGACTTATGTCCGGTATAGTAAAAATGTCGAGTGGTACTAGTCTCGGAATTAAAGAAGTTAATTAATTAATTTATCAGTAAATTAATTTTAATTAACAAGCACTATATCTTTGATGTGGGCAGATTAAATGAATATAATTTAATTAAGTTGTTTCGGAAGCAATTCTGGTGTAGGTTGGTAGTGCCATAATTAATCCGTTAGTGGTAGGATTAATTATGTACTGGGTTGTTGACAAAGGTAGATTTAATTAATTTAGAAATTAATTAATCCTTGTGTCAGTTGGTTGTGAATCATCCCAGGAACTGGTTTGGGATAAGTGAATCCCTGTGTCAGTTGGGAGTGTTTCATCCCAGGAACTGGATTGGGATAAGTGAATCCATGTGACAGTTGGGAGTGTATCAGTCCAGCAACAGGATTGAAGGAAACAGAATCTGTATCAGCCCAGAAACAGGATTGAAGGAAAACAGAAACCCAGTAGGAAGACCAATCCTAAACCAACTTGGAGTCTCTCTTGTAACTCTATAAATAGACAAGGGATCAGTTATTCAAGACACACAATTCAACAATTAATCCACAGATTTCTAGAGAGAGAAAACGTTTCTCTCTCTAGGTTGAATTTTTAAGAAGTTTTGGCGGCTGGTTTTTCTTCCTAGTTGCTGAATTTTTAAGCCCTTGGTGTATTCCAGCTGCAAGCAACTTTCTCTCTCTCTCCGGGCAGTGCGTTTGCAGTACGTGCTAGGTGCGGAGGTGCTGGATTTTTCTGGCAGGTGGAGTTGTGGTGATAGCTGATCAATTAACTTCTAGTTCATTGCCCACACAACGTGAAGTTATAGTCTTGAGGCATACAAGAGAATCACCAGGTGCACGCTTCAAAGGTACTTTTCTAAGATTCCGCTTTAATAGAAATTTTTTGTTGCGTGGAAAATCGAGCAAGTGCAAACCCAGATCCTACCAAAAATCTTTCAATTGGTATCAGAGCCTAGTTTAGGGGGTTCTGTGCTTGTTCGATTTATTACATGGTTTTATTTGCAGGTGGTTTAGAATCCCGACTATTATGGTTACCTTTGTATGGGTTTTAATTAAACTCCGGGACATGTCTGGATTTAATTTTATTATGAATGTTTGTAATAGTTTAACCATATGCTGGAAGCTGTGTAGGATTAGATCAAATCTGTAGTAGAATTTTTTCTATGTAATTTTGATTATTTAATTTTCCTAGAATGCCTTGTAGTAGGAAAATTGTTTTTTGATGTAATTGAAGGCGTTATGGTGGGCGACTTGGATTCGTGGGTTTTGGGTTATAATGAATTTGAAGAAACCCAGGAAAAACCAGAACGAATTGCAAGGAGACCAAATAGCGTGGGAAAAAGCGAAGGAGGAGTTGGCGACAGGAGACGACGCCGGCAACGTTTGCCGGCAGCGAAAAACGCAGCAGCAGCGCGCAGCAATCGCTACACGCAGTAGCTGCTGCGCTGCCGCCGGGCGCGGGCCGCGTGCAGTTGGCAGCGCGCGGGCTGCGCGGCCTTCGGGCTGTGCTGCGGCCCGGGCTACCCGTTCTGGCCGTTCGAGCTATTTTTGGCCCGTTTTTACTCCAGTTTTCATTTTTTGAAGTTCAAGACTCTCTCCATCGAGTGACGTGACAGGACACGAGATCAAGGCAAAGGATGGAAGCTATTAAAACCATAATAGTCGGGAAATTTATTTTACGTATTTATTTCCCGTATTTATTGTTTTAATTTTTATGCTTTATTTTTATGTTGTATTTTAGATGCAGGAATTAAAGCATGTCTGGTTTTATGGTTGCATATAACTTAGGTTAGTTAATTGCATGTTAAAACTGGAAAAACCCTAAATTTGGAAATCTAAGTGGGAGCGGGTTGTGTTATATCCCCATGGCCACCATTACGGGTTCATATGCGATGTGGGTGGGCTTGCGCGTTGGCATTAGGGCCTTCCTCCATTCGGATGAGTCCAGCCCCGAGATCGCTAGGCTATGAACTTCTGAGTAAGATGACTAGAGCGAGTTTAACTAGGAGAAATGCGACACCCTCTCCATCTGAGGCGCACTATCCTGAGGTAACAAACTCAGAAGTCACGTAATGGCACACACTTAGTGTACGATCTGCAGTATTCCTCCCACGAGGTTACGCTGCTTACTTGTATGGCTGAAAGCACTGACTATTAGCTACATTGATCAAAAGATCGTTGGTCAGATAGTGTAGTTAATGAACTTGGTTCTTCTCAAACGAATGTGGGTTAGCGTAAACGTCCACACTGCGTGGCTTGCGAGAATCCCGGTGGATGAGATGTTGGTGGATTAATATTATTGTTTTGAGGGAAATCAATAATTAATTGAATTTTCATGTTTTCGAAAATTCTAGCATATATAACTGAAACACTGTTTGTTTACTTTCCAGTTTAAATCGATATGGCATTCAATCCCTTAGCTGCTATTTTGAAAAATAACAATTTAACTGGAACTAATAATGTCGATGGAAGTCGTAACTTGGACATTGTCCTTAGGGCTGAGAGCGCTCCTGTGAGAGATCGTGTCATTGACATGATTAGTAACATCAACAAGGTTGAGGTAGTGGGAGGCAAAATCGTTGGTGAAACCAAAGCCGATATTGTCCTCCGGAGCTTGCCTCAAAGCTATGAGCGGATTCGGTTGAACTATAACATAAGTAAGATGTTGTGGAGTTCATCCGAGCTCTTGGCAGAGTTGATGGTGGCTAAAAGTTTTCTTCAAGAGAAGAAACGAGCATTAGTCATAGTCGAAGCTTTAGAATCTTCTTCTGAGCCTGAGGCTGGAAAGAAGAAGAGAAAGCTCGAGGGAGTAGCTAAAAAGGCACAAATTGCGCCTAAGCCAGATATTGCAAAGAAGAAGTCAAAAGACAAGTGCTTCAAGTGCAATAAGACGGGACATTGGAAAGCGGATTGTCCAAAGCTTATAAGTACGATAAATTATGCCTTAATTACTGAGACATGTTTAGCGGCGATTCCCACAGATACTTGGTGTGTGTATTCAGGTGCCACTAACCATGTTTGTAATTCTTTGCAAGGGTTCCAAGTAACCCAGAAGCTTAGAGAAGGCGAATTAGATATCTACTTGGGCGACACTACAAGAGTGTCAGTAGAAGCAGTGGGAGTAGTTAAGTTGAATTTCGAAATTCTAGTTTAGAGTTAGTTAATTGTCTTTATGTACCGAGTTTTAGAAAGAACTTGATTTCGGTTTCTAAACTCTTAAAGAATGGGTATAAGTTTATTTTTTCTGATGACTGTGTTGTTATTAGAAGAAATGGAAAACTTATTTGTTCTGGTTCATTGGCGGACAATTTGTTTGTGGTTAACTCTAACTCCTCTGTTGCGCAAAACATAGAGATAGATAGCTCAGAATCTAACATTAATAAGAGGAAGAAACCTTCTGAAATGAATTAAACCTATCTTTGGCATCTAAGGCTAGGTCATATAAACCATAGTAGGATTCAGAGGTTGGTCAATGATGGACCTTTGGGTTCATTAGATATTGACAGTTATGCAACCTACGAATCTTGCTTGGAAGGTAAGATGACCAAGAGACCTTTTAAAGCAAAAGGCTATAGGGCTAAAGAAGTATTAGAGTTGATTCATTATGACTTGTGTGGACCTATGATGGTCCAGGCACGAGGGGGATATGAGTATTTCGTGACATTCTCGGATGACTACTCTAGGTACGGATACATTTACCTAATGCGTCACAAGTCCGAATGTTTTGGCAAGTTCAAAGAGTTTCGGGCAGATGTGGAGAAGCATCATGGTAAGAGTATCAAGACACTGCGTTCAGATCGTGATGGGGAGTACCTGTCCCATGAATTTCGAGATTACCTCACTGAGGTAGGAATTCAGTCTCAGTTGTCTGCACCTGGCACGCCACAGCAGAATGGTGTAGCAGAAAGGAGGAACCAAACTCTTATGGAAATGGTTAGGTCCAAGATGAGCTATAGTGATTTGCCAAGTTCGTTCTGGGGATATGCCTTGGAAACGGCAATGTATATTCTTAATCTTGTACCATCTAAAATCGTGCTTTCAACCCCAGTAGAGTTGTGGAACGGACGGAAGCCCAGTCTAAGACATCTCAGAATTTGGGGCTGCCCAGCACATGTGCTTAAGGAAGATACGGCTAAGTTAGATGCAAGAACAAAATTAATGCTGTTTGTAGGATATCCTAGAGGAACGAAAGGTGGTCTATTCTATAGTCCTAAAGATCGGAAGGTGGTGGTGAGTACCAACGCTAGATTTTTAGAAGAAGACTATGTCTTAGACCACAAGCCCAAGAGTAAGATAGTACTAGAAGAGCTTAGACGACAAACTACTAATCCTGATGCACCAGTGCAAGTAGATACACCACACACTGCACATGAGATCACAGATTATGCGCCTACACAGACGGTGCCTCGTCGTAGTGGGAGGGTTGTGAAACAGCCCGACAGGTTCATTGCGTGGGAGAGGCCTCAGACCTAGTCCCAGGTGTGCCTGAACCTGACCCAGTTAACTACAATGAGGCGCTTCGAGATAAAGATGCAGAATCTTGGCGTAAGGCAATGATATCCGAGATGGGGTCAATGGACCACAATCAAGTCTGGGAGTATGTGGACCTGCCTGATGAGTTCAAGCCCATTGGATGTAAGTGGGTCTACAAACGTAAGAGAGGACCTGACGGGAAGGTGAAAACCTTGAAAGCTAGGCTGGTGGTGAAGGGGTATACTCAGAAAGAGGGAATCGATTATGAGGAAACCTTCTCCCCGGTAGCCATGCTTAAGTCGATCTGGATTCTCTTGGCCATAGCTGCTCATATGGATTATGAGATTTGGCAGATGGATGTCAAGACAGCTTTTCTAAATGGAAGTCTTGAGGAAACCATCGTTATGCAGCAACCAGAGGGATTCATTGAAAAAGGCCAAGAACATAAGGTTTGCAGGCTTAAGAGGTCTATTTATGGACTTAAGCAGGCATCCAGATCTTGGAACATCTGGTTTGATGAAGTAATCCAATCCTTTGGATTTACTCAGTGTCCGGATGAGCAATGTGTATATCACAGACGTGATGGAAACTCAGTGGTGTTTCTTGTGCTTTACGTAGATGACATTCTATTGATTAGCAACAACAAAAAAGTTTTATCAGACGTAAAGGCATGGCTGTCCAAGCAATTTGATATGAAGGATTTAGGGGAAGTGGGACATATCCTTGGGATCAAGATTATTCGAGATCGTAGGAAATGTTCGCTAATGCTTTCCCAAGCTTCATACATAGACACGATTCTGGCCCGTTCTAACATACAGAACTCCAAGAAAGGTTTTCTACCTTTCAGAAATTGAGTGTTTCTATCTAAGGAACAGTCTCCTAAGACTGTTGAGGAGATAGAGACCATGAAGACAGTCCCATATGCTTTGGCAGTAGGAAGTCTCATGTATGTCATGTTGTGTACGAGGCCCGATATCTGTTATGCCGTTGGCATGGTGAGCAGATATCAGAGTAACTCCGGGAAAGCTCATTGGGAGGCAGTAAAATACATTCTCAAGTATTTGCACAGAACGAGGGACCAAGTTCTGGTCTATTAGGCGCCTGAGCTGGTACCCCGAGGTTACACAGATTCAGATTTCCAAGGCGACAGGGACAAGAGCAAGTCTACCTCAAGGTATGTGTTTACTCTAGGAGGTGGAGCCATAGTTTGGCGAAGTGTCAAGCAGAAATGTGTGGCGGACTCTACCATGGAGGCTGAGTATGTTGCCGCATCAGAGGCAGCGAAAGAAGCAGTATGGCTCAAGAACTTCCTAGTGGACTTAGATGCGATTCCTGGTTTGACGAAGTCTATCACGGTTTATTGTGATAACAATGGTGCAGTAGCAAACTCGAAGGAACCACGAGCCCACAAGGCGAGTAAACATATACAGCGCAAGTACCACCTGATACGAGACATCGTAAAGAGGGTAGACGTGGTCGTGGCTAACATAGCATCAGGGGATAACCTTGCAGATCCATTCATGAAAACATTGACTTCAAAAGTCTTTGAGGCTCACGTGAAGGGCATGGGGATCAGATGCTTAAGAGAGCCTTGACGGTTTTTCTAGATAGATAGCAGCAGATTGTATAGGATTGTATGTAGTTATATACTTAAAGCACAACTTAAGTATTAGTGGGAGATTGTTGGAGTAGAATACATAAGCTATGCTTGTATTGTACAGTTTCCCAATTTAATATATCGATTTGTGTTTCAGTCATATCTGGTTGTGCATTTATCGTCCATTTATATTATGTCAGTAGATGAGGTGTCTGGTGCGACACAGTAGATCTCATCATTGGTTGAAAGACATAATATATAACCGAGACAGCTTTGGACAAACTGTCGGTCTAGGTTATTATGTGATTCAGATAATTAGTTTGTCTAGACTAATTGAATCATATAGATATACCCGGGCATATTGAACTTGACTCTTAGGAATGATTTGTCTTGTACTGATTTAATAGACAAATCGATCCTTGTATTCTATCTCTAAATCCCTAGACTCGAGTGGGCATGAGGATTAGACATAGTGTACTTTGATCTGCCAATGGGTGAGGTCAAATGTGGCCAATAGTCTCGGTAGGTTGGGTGCGCGTGTTTAGTTACTTGGTGTGCTACTGAGGGTCGAAAAGAAACCATGTACCGGTGCGTCCGGGGTGATGGTGCTCCCGAGATGAACTCGAAAAGTTTATTATACTAAACCCGGTCGGTGGACTTATGTCCGGTATAGTAAAAAGGTCGAGTGGTACTAGTCTCGGAATTAAATAAGTTAATTAATTAATTTATCAGTAAATTAATTTTAATTAACGAGCACTATATCTTTGATGTGGGGAGATTAAATGAATATAATTTAATTAAGTTGTTCCGGAAGCAATTCTTGTGTAGGTTGGTAGTGCCATAATTAATCCGTTAGTGGTACGATTAATTATGTACTGGGTTGTTGACAAAGGTAGATTTAATTAATTTAGAAATTAATTAATCCTTGTGTCAGTTGGTTGTGAATCATCCCAGGAACTGGTTTGGGATAAGTGAATCCCTGTGTCAGTTGGGAGTGTTTCATCCCAGGAACTGGATTGGGATAAGTGAATCCCTGTGACAGTTGGGAGTGTATCAGTCCAGGAACAGGATTGAAGGAAACAGAATCTGTATCAGTCCAGAAACAGGATTGAAGGAAAACATAAACCCAGTAGGAAGACCAATCCTAAACCAACTTAGAGTCTCTCTTGTAACTCTATAAATAGACAAGGGATCAGTTATTCAAGACACACAATTCAACAATTAATCCTCAGGATTTCTAGAGAGATAAAACGTTTCTCTCTCCAGGTCGAATTTTCAAGAAGTTTTGGCGGCTGGTTTTTCTTCCTAGTGGCTGAATTTTTAAGCCCTTGGTGTATACCAACTGCAAGCAACTTTCTCTCTCTCTCCGGGCAGTGCGTTTGCAGTACGTGCTAGGTGCGGAGGTGCTGGATTTTTCTGGCAGGTGGAGTTGTGGTGATAGCTGATCAATTAACTTCTAGTTCATTGCCCACACAACGTGAAGTTATAGTCTTGAGGCATACAAGAGAATCACCAGGTGCACACTTCAAAGGTACTTTTCTAAGATTCCGCTTTAATAGAAATTTTTTGTTGCGTGTAAATCAAGCAAGTGCAAACCCAGATCCTATCAAAAATCTTTCAATATACAGCGTCCTTCTGAGCATTTTTCTTAGCATGAGGAGTTTGAGGCTGAGCCTTAGGAGTAGTCTTACTGCGAGACTTCTTGTTTTCAGCAACTTTTGCCTTGCCTTTAAACTTTCTCTTGTTGCCCTTACCTTTTTCTACAACAAGTACTGGCGTTGCCTTCCGAAGGGTTTGCTCAGTATTTTTAAGCATTCCATGGAGCTCAGGAATCATCCTCTCCATGTTATGCATGTTGTAGTTCACCACAAAGTCATTGTAATCATCAGGCAGTGAAGCCAAGATGATGTCAATGGCTAACTCTCTAGCAAGAGGTGCATTTAATCTCTCTAGGGTATCAATATACCCCTTCATCTTGATCAAATGTGTGTTTACTGACGAACCCTTCGCCATCTTGCACGAGATCAATGCTTTTATAGTAACGAACTTTTCGTTACGGGCTTGTTCACGGAACATTTCCATTAGTGACACATAAATTTGGAACGCTTCTGAATTCATGAATTGTTTCTAAAGCTCGCCTGACATAGTCGCGAGCATCAGACATGTCACGTCATCGGAATCGCTTTTCAGCTTTTCCCATGCTCGTTGAACAACAGCCGTAGCATTTACAGGTGGTTCAGGTAAAGCAGCGTCTAAGATATTTAGCTTCCTTTCTTGTTTGAGAACAATTCTCAAGTTTCTTTCCCAATCTAAGAAGTTTGGACCAACAAGTTTTTCTTTGTCCAAAATGCTTCTTAGAGTGAGATTAGATGTATTAGTGCTAGTAGATGCCATTTCTACAAAAGAAAAATGCAAAATATTAGAATGAGTTTTAAAATATTTTCCACAATAGCCAAAATTGAAATCCCAAACAATTTTGTGTTGGTGCTAGATTGTGGGCCGAAAATCCACAAAGAGTCAACCCCAGTCTTGCTTTGGCAAGTATCGTAGGGATTGGGCTCTTTTGGTAGGCAACGTTCAAATCACATCCCTATGTAATTTAACGATTTCCAATTACATCACTATACAACTTTTCGGTGATAGGATGAACATTCCAAATGTTTGACACCATCCTATCATTGCAAAATCAATCCTAGTCAACTTATCGAGTCAACTAGGACCAATTTTCCTAAGTCAAACCATCCCTTGAAGCCTCATATCAATAAAGACCCAAACAGTTTTTCACACTATAGTGGTAGTGAGTAAAGTTGGGCTAGCCCAAACAGTTTTTCATACTATAGTGGTAGTGAGTAAAGTTGGGCTTTTATTACATGACAACTCGCCTCACGAAGAAAATCTGAGGCCCTTGGGCTCTCCAAGTCCGCCAGACGTTCGACGATTTGACGAGCCCCCAAGTATGGAAGCAACTTTAGACTTAGGTATTTAGGAAATTTATATTTTGAACGGCTTAACATGCATTGTCGTTTTCATTCATTCACAAAACATAAAATTGCGAAAATGCGATGAATTGGGCTCTAATCTATTACAGGGCTTTATAGGAAAAACATCTTCTTTTGGGCCTCCATGGTTGTGCTTCCGTTCCTGGGCTATACCATGGACTCCTTTGGAACCTCCTTTTGGGCCTAACTATTACATAATTATTTAATAGGCACACAGGCCCAATTTTAAAATGGCTCGCAGGCCCAAAAAATTTAAATAATAAATTTTAAGCCCAATTCATGCATAGAAAAACACACAAATGCATATGCTTCATACAAGCCAATTTTATTAAGACGAATCATTTAATTAGGGATTGTGTAACTCTTACACTATTAAAATTGATCGTGTCATGATCAATTTTAATCAATCCCATGTTCATTCATTTTAATCGAATGATGCATGGACATACCAATAATGCGTGCAATTATTTAAACATTTTAAATAAATAACACATTATTTCAGAAAAATGAATAAATAAATCAAAAAATATATAATAATTAATTAACTAATCTTATTAATTATTTATTTATTTATTTATTCATTTAATTATCTAATTAAGATAATCTTTCTAATTTTAAAATGTAAATATTTCTAATTATCCTAATCTCATTAAGATAATTATTCAAAATTCTAAATTTTAAAATTCTATAGGATAAGAATTAAATCTAAATCTAATCCTTTCTTATTTTAATTTAAAATCTGATAATATCTTTTAATTTATCCTTAATCATAAATTAAAATTTTATCAAATTTTAAAATTCAGGAAAAATTAAGTTTTTCTGAAAATTTTAGGGCAAATCTGTAATTAACAAAAATTATCGGGCTAGGGTTTTAAAGATTAAAACTGCTGGGGTTGTTTTGCAAATTTTAAAACAATTTTAAAACTTGGCATTTTCGGGATTTTGGAGTGCTGTGGGGGCAATCTGATCATTTCAGCCCAATTAGGGCACCAGCCCCCGCCGTCTCCTTTCTTCTTCCCCGATTTGCTGTCGGCGTCGCTCATCGGTTTTTCCAGCGAACACTTCGCCTTTTCCGGCACTGATCGCAGCGCCGGACGTTGTCTCTTCGCCCCGGTTCGACCCAGATCAAATCGAGGCCCACCTCGGCAGTTCATCGATCGACGAAACCAGCGATATAACATTTTCCGGTGGCCACGTTTTTCCGGCGATATAACCTCAAAACCGTTTGGAAACGATTTCCAAAATCCGGCGTTGGTTCCAGCGTGTCCCTGCGACAAAACCCAGAAGCAAAACAGTCCAATATTGTAACCAACACAAGGCGAAACTCTTCCGTTTTTCCAACAAGCAAAACAAAACAACAACCCAGAAAATTCTTTCCAAAATCTTTGCAATCAAAACATTTTTGACAACCCAATCAACACAAAATTGTTCCCCATTAAGAAAAGAACAATACGCACAGAAAAATTCAGGCCAAAAACCAATTTTCTTTCCATTTGCGATTTCCGGCGAACTTTTGGCCGGCCGGAAAACCATTCCGGCGACCATTCCCAGAAACCGGTGACTTCAAGCATATATATATATTTTTCCTTCAAACATTTTTCAAGAAGGAAAAAAAATCTTATACCCATTTTTTTTTTTCAACTTTTGTTTCAATTAAAACACTTTTAATTAAAACAGAAAAAAAAACCTGGCTCTGATACCACTGTTGGATCTTAGGCATGCATAATTTCCTAAATTATGTTACGGAATAGCCTAAATTCTATGGAATTAGGTCTTTCCCTTGAAGCGTAATCGGTTGCGCACTCGCCTGGCTCCTCTGAGAAGATGGCGTTTCGTCGTTTTTCTATAACACTTCCTTGAAGCGTCCTCTACTCTCAGGCAACGGAGTTCTTCGATACTAGTAGATTCCTGTTAAGAAGTTTTGATGAGAGAGAGGGAGAAAATTTTTCGAGAGAAAAAGGGAAAAAAATTTTCTTCAGAAAACAATTTTCTGTTGAAAAATCTGTCCCCTCAGTTTTCCCAGAGAATTCCTTTTCTTAAAAGGAAATTCTGATTACCCAAATCCCACCACCCCCGGGGCTGTTAATTTTTATTAAAATATATATTATAAAATATAATATTTTTTATTTTTACTGCTTGGGTTTTACTTGACCCATGGATCAAACCATTTACCCATGGATCATACTGATGGGTCAAGAACCTCAATTGCAACTAGGTCCTTTGATTTATCAGTCTCTCTCAATTCAAACTGAGTAATTAATTAACTATTAATTAATACCCCAAAACTTCTCAATAATATTTAATTAAACTATTTAATTTAATATTATTTTTTCTAAGTATAACAATTATACCTAGTACCGTCAAGAATCTTCGAACTCACTTACGTGCAATCCTATAGGTCCATTCCAAATTGACAATGGATAAATTAATCTCATAGATTAATCCATAAATCATCAGTGGCCTCTAGCAAGACATGATGACTACTCAATTTAGAATGGATGGCCGAATGGTGATTCAACGCAACATTTCTAAACATACTATGCACGGTCCTCTACATCGATATCCTGTTTAGCATAAGGCATGGAACCATCATCCTTATTAAGCTAAACAATTTTACTTGATCTCTCAGTGACACTGATTTTATTCGAGCAAATGATAACAATTATCATTTCTCGGGCATGGCCATGCAATTCTCAGTTCACTATCAAGTGGCCCGGATATCATCTCTCACTTTAAGAGAGATTTGTAGTCTCATCACTTCACCTACATATCTTAGCGTGACTCATAGTGTACCCAATCATACCTATACTTGGCAGCCTGTTACAGTCCCGTTAGGCGTATGTCAAAGTACACGATTTGTAGTCTCATCACTTCACCTACATATCTTAGCGTGACTCATAGTGTACCCAATCATACCTATACTTGGCAGCCTGTTACAGTCCCGTTAGGCGTATGTCAAAGTACACCATAATTCACCTAAGACCATGCAGTGATTTCTAGTCTAAGGATCCTCGTACGAGTATGCTCAAAAGAATCACTCAAAAGAATCACTCATGATCTAGTCTAAGGATTGATTTCATGAGATTAGATATGCACAAGAATATAATTATCATGAAATTAACTCATCAGATTAAATAATCAATCAAACGACATATGTCTTATTTATATAAATAACTCTCAAAGTTTATTTACATAAATAGCTCTCATTAGGGCATATACACCAACATCACAGCGAGAAGACTAAAAATCCAAAGAGTGAAGAAACCCAGCCAGACGTGAAAACCATGCCCCAGGAGTTTGCTTCAGACCATACAGAGACTTTTGGAGCTTACAGATATGATGAGGGTGAGAGGAATCAATAAACCCTTGAGGTTGCACCATATAAACATTCTCATCAAGAAATCCATTTAAGAAGGCGTTGCTCACATCCATTTGTCGAATAGACCACTTGCGTGAGAGAGAAATGGTGGGTACAGTGCCAATAGTTACCGACTTGACAACTGGACTAAATGTGCCAAAATAATCGATCCCATGTGTTTGGGTAAAACCGCGAGCCACGAGATGAACCTTATAGCGCTCAATAGTCCCGTCAGGGTTAGTTTTAATTTTGAACAACCACCTGTTTCCAATCACATGAGCATGTGGAGGGGGAGGGACCAGATTCCACGTTTTATTTCTAAGGAGAGCATCAAACTCTTCTATCATGGAGTTTTGCCAATGGGGAACGTTTTTGGCTTGAGAAAATGAGGTGGGGGTCAATGGAATGGATGGCTGAGAAATAGGATAGGCAAATTTTTTCTTTTGAAGATTAGAAGGCCGTAAGATCATAGAGTGAGTGCGGCGAGGAGAAACAGGCTGAGGGCTATTGGGAGAAGGAAGGGGAGAGACCGAAATTGATGTAGAAGAAGGAGAGATAGGAGTAGGAGATGGAGGTGGAGGTGGGGGATTGGTTGGCAAAGTGAGAGATAAGGTTGGTGAGGGTAACGCCACAGAGGAGGGAGAAGACGATTGTGGGAACGTGGTTTTGAAAGTAGGTTCGGATGAGGATTGGCGATCGGGAGGGAAGAAGAGGATACGGTAGGATTAGTAGGTGGATAAGGATTGGATTGGAGTTGTGGGAACGCTGAGAATTATGTAGAGATTGGGCAAGATTAGGATCAGGTTGGTGAAAATGATCATGGGATAAGGATGGGTTGTCAATTGTGGGAGGAAGCTGCTGAGATGGAGTCTGCTGGAAGTGAGTAAGATGAGCACGTGAACAAGACTTAGAACTAAATGGGATTGAAGCACAAGACTCAAATTGACGAGACGCTAAAAGCTGAAGACGAAACAGAATTTTTGAACGGGAAATGAGATTCATCAAATTGCACATGTCTAGCGAAATAAATTCGTCCCGAAGAAATATCAAGACATCTATAACCCTAAATGAGAGGAGGAATAACTGAGGAAAAACACATAATTTAGAACGAAACGCAAATTTGTTTGGATTATAAGGTCTAAGCAGAGGATAAACAGCACACCCAAAATTTTTGAGAAAAAGATAGTCAGGAGGTTGATTATATAAAAGAGAAAACAGAATTTGAAAATCAATTGAAGAAGAGGGAAAACGATTTATTAAATAGATAGCAGTTTCAAAAGCAACATCCCAAAATTTAAGAGGACTGCCAGAGTGAGCTAAAAGTGTGAGACCCGTATCAACAACATGCGTTCGGTGATAAGGTTTTGTCATGCCTGTCAAATTAATCCGAATTCGCTTACGGACTACAAAAATTTGCAGCAGTAGTGGTTTCGGGTCGAATCCCAAAGGAGTCTGAATTAATTTTAATGCCTAACTTGATCAATTTGGGTGAAGAGTTTTTGAATTAAAGGAAAAGAACGGGAAAAAAAATTAAAGTAAGAAATTGAAGGCTGAAATAAGAGATGGAATTAAACCTTGAATTTCAAAAGGATTAAGCTGATTAACAGTAGTTGAACAGAGCAGAACTTTTGTTGAACTACAACTAGTTAAAAGAAATTTAATAAGAGAGAATGATTCTAGAAGATAAAGATAGAAGGTAGTGTACTACTACTACTAAACTACGTCCCTTTGCAGGGAAGTGTGTTTTTTTAAAGACTAATTCTGCCTCTATTTATAGGCATCAAAAACCCAACAACTTCCTAAATTAATTCAATCCCAACAGTAAATAAAATATCTGATTATCTACAAAAATATTCCACCAAATCTTGCAACGTTAACAAAAATCATAACTATCAGATTTTCCTTCAGCCAACAGTTTTTACCACGTCAAACTTTATCACATCTGCCTCTCCACTCTCTCCAAGTCAGCCCCTCCTTCAATAAATTGCTCTTTAGTCCATATTAGTCTTTTTTTTCTCCAAAACTTCCTGCCACATACCACAAATCATAATTTAGCCTAAATCACCAAGAATCACATTAAATAGGTGCATAATAATAACAAAATTAATCCTAAAAACTAACTAATTATGCACCTATCAAATTCCCCCACACCAAAACCATGCTTGTCCCCAAGCATGACTCAAGAAGAAAAACCCAATAACACTTGGATCCTTAACATGCAATACATAAACAAGCAAGACTCACACTCAAAATAGCAAACTTTTCACAGTATCAAGCATTTGAGATGGTTATCTCTAGTTCCTCATAACTCCCCCAAATTCAAATGGCAAGAAAAAGTGACAACCACCTCACCAAGTAGTCTCTCATGCACTCAAAAGTGTATATTGGGACATATCCTCTCTCAAATTCACAACATAGCACGTTTTTACCATAAGCTTGCCAATATATCATACTACCATTACTCAAATGAAGTCAATGCACAAATCAAAAGGACTTTTCACAGGATTTAACGGGGCTTAGGACAAAAGGTTATGACGAACAAAGAGAACACAAAAGGCTCAGTCATAAGAGAAAGTTACTACTTGATTGCCAACCTTCCACCATCTTACCAATGATGACCCATGCAAAGCAACACTAACTCACAAAGTTCACAAACTTGACTAATGCTCACTTTTCCATTTTTTTTTTTTTCTTCTTCTTCTTTTTTTTTTCCTTTACTTCACTTTCTCTTGCATCTTGAGAGAAAGAACTTGTACTTTTTCTTGATTTTTTTTTTCTTCTTTCAAACACTTGCGCCTTTATTACTTAACACAGGCGACTTAACTTTTCCTCTTTTTTTTTTTTTCCTTCTCTTTTTTTTTTTTTTTTTTTTCTTTTCAAGAGCATACCAACCTCCTTGTGAACTAGCATTACCTTGCAATGTCCACCTTCGTACCACAACCCAAGGTCAACAACCAAGCACAACTTCTCTCACAACAAGGTAGAAATAATCAAGCTAAAACAGGCCTCTGTTTATTTTAATGACTTTTCACATCAAAGAACAAGTCCAAGCTTCAAAAGAGTTCACTAGTGGTAATCAAAGAAGGTTGGAATTTTTAAAGAAAGACAAAAGGGTTCATCCTAGTGCCTTTATCATATTTGCACAATGAAAACATAAGCAACAATAATATGCATAACAAGGCAAGTTCTAGAATCAGGAACCATGTGTGAAAACACTCTTCAACAACAATTGAGCACAAAAAATTTTGCTCATATAAAGCTCAAACCTCACTTATCTAGGCTTTTGTTGTCACTTAAGCAAGCATTTGTCAATTGAGTCATCACAAAGAACAAGTTATAACCACCCAACACCTCATACTATTATTATTTTCTACTTTTCATGTTCATCTTACCTAATCACACATCGCATGTTAGTTCCCAAAACAAAGTAGAGAACTTCTCCCCCACCACCTAGACTCTAAACACAATAAAACAAAAACACTCCCATAAACACACATAATCAAACAAACAACCCCCCCACACCAACACTCTACATTGTCCCCAATGTAGAAAATAGGCATAAAGAGTGTTGCAAAAATAAACACCACCAAGTCATAAAATAACACAAATAATTTAAACAAAACTAAAGCTAGTAAAGGAAAAGAGAAGCTTCTCTATTTTGGAGGTAGAGGAAATGGTGGCGTAAAGTGCAGATGGGCACAAAGCGCGTGAAGATTAGCCTGCATTTCCTTAATGGTGGTGTGTAACACTTTGATCTCGTGGCGTGCATCCAACTGCCCTTGTGAGGCAAAAACAGTCTCACTATGCTCCTCCTCCAACGAACCTGCAAAAGATCCTCTAGACGGCTCGGGCGGACCAGGTTTGCCCGGCGAAAGAAAAACATACTTCTCATCCCTAAGTGAATCAATTGCATTTTAACAAGACAATCTAAATTTAATGGAGCAAGAGTACAACTGACGTGCAAAGAGTGATTTGTAAGGTCCAAAACTTTTAGATTAACAGCCAATTGTGTGATTAAGGAACCCAAAATCAATCCTCTACTAGGACGGTTCACAGCACGTTGTACTTGAGTGACAAACCAATAAGCAAAACACACTATTTTCCCTGCCAGCATTCTCGTCAGCAAAAACATTTCATGTGTATTAATCACCCCCGCATTATCTTTCCAACCAGAGAAACTGTAACCCAAAAATCTATGACACAACCTCAACACAGGATCCTGAAAATAATAATCCATGGATTTACTACTTTGAAAAATTATCCTGGGGACCGGAGCTAGCCGTTTCCAAGCATTTAAACATTCACTAGGATAAAAATCAGAATGAACATCCAAAGCAGACGAAGTATAAGCTTCAGACTGCGACTCCTCTTCAGAAACAAATCCCAGGGCAATATCAAACTCAACCAAGGACATTTCAAAACATGTGTTCATTAATTGAAAACAAATAACCTTAGGTGAATCAAGTGTAAAATCCGTCTTTGGGGGCGTAAATGCCAATGTAGCATAAAACTCATGGGTTAATTCAATGAGTATTGGACAAGACAATTGCAAATAAGCAGACCATCCAATATTATGAAACAATTTGCAAACATCATCATAGACATTTAATTCACGTAGAGTAGCTTCATCAAATCTTTTCATCGGAACGATTTTCCGAAAACGTACCTTCTCATAAGTCTTAAGCTGCTCTTTGGTTGCAAAATTTATTGGAGATTAACGGGACAGGGAAGGTGGCAACACAGCTGGACCAGACCTGGTTCTTGAGCGACTCCGAGGAAGTCTAATCGGCAACTGAGATCCCGGGGGTTGACGCTGCGGCTTACTTCGCTTGGCCGGAACTGGTGCGGACTGCCCCTCCTCTTCGGACTGTAGGATGAATTGTCGTTTAGCCTTTGCTTTTCCCCTCGCCATGGTCCTTGTTGTACCAATAAGGTGGGAAAAGTTTTGCAGACCTTTCTTCGCCGGACGGAAGTAGCAAGAAGGAGGCCGCCGATAAAAATTGGACAATAGTGTTGGTGGAGATGAAGATAGCAACTGTGTGTTTCTTCGTAACCTCTGGCAATGGAAGAATAAATGTGAGTAGGGTTAGAAGAATTGCTGAGGTAAAGTAAAGTTGTTTTTTTTTTTTTTTTTTTTTGTCAAACTTGAGGTGGGCGTATCCTGGAGTAAACCACGTCTGGAATTTTGCCTCTGATCTCCCGTGGGCGTGCCTTGGGAAAAACTCTCCTCTGGAATTTTCAGTCATTGTACTGATTAAATCTACACGGGCGTGTCGTGGGAAAAATCCACTTCTGGAATTCTCAGTCATTGTACTGATTAAATCGACACGGGCGTGTCGTGGGAAAAATCCACTTCTGGAATTCTGGAGGTAACAGCTGATTAAATCAACACGGGCGTGTCGTGGGAAAAATCCACTTCTGGAATTCTGACATGGCCACGCCGTGGGATACACTCTTCTCTGGAATTTTCAGAAGAATTTACTCAAAACCCACCTGCAATATACTCGAAAAACACCAATTTAAAACCATAACTAACTAGAACATAAAATGAGAAACATAACAGAAAAACTCAGTTGGGTTGCCTCCCACTTAGCGCCTTTGTTTATGGTCTTTGGCTAGACCACTTACGATCATTCATAGGAAGGTAAGGACAAGCTAATCTCCTCCACATTCGCAACTTCAATATTTTCAATGAAAGGTTTCAGTCTATGCCCATTTACCTTAATCAATTTACCTGACTCGATCCCTTCAATCGCAATCATACCATGAGGATAAACATTTACTACCAAGAAGGGTCATTTCCATCGTGACCGCAGTTTACCTGGCATCAGTTTAAGTCTTGAATCATATAACAATACTTTTTGGCCTACAACAAACTTCTTCTTGCGAAGAAAACTATCATGCAGGTGTTTGGTTCGCTCCTTGTACATTCGGGCATTGTCATAAGCCTCCAACCGTATTTCCTCTAATTCCTGCAGCTGCAACTTCCTTTGTATACCACTTACCTTAGCATTCATATTACACATTTTAACAGCCCAAAAAGAACGATGCTCAATACTAACAGGCAAATGGCACAACTTACCAAATACTAACCTATACGGTGACATTCCAATGGGAGTCTTGTATGCAGTTCGGTAGGCCCAGAGTGCATTGTCCAAACGCCTGCTCCAATCCTTGCGTCCAGTATTCACTGTTTTCTCCAAAATATTCTTTATCTCCCGATTAGTAATCTCAGCCTGACCATTAGTTTGTGGATGGTATGCTGTAGAAACTCTGTGATGAACACCATATTTCCTCATCAATGCTTCCATGGTCCGGTTACAAAAATGTGTCCCTTGATCACTAATAATTGCTCTTGGCACCCCGAACCTACTAAAAATGTTAGTCCGAAGAAACCCTGAAACAACTTTAGCATCATTAGTCCGGGTGGCTTTTGCCTCCACCCACTTTGACACATAATCCACAACAAGCAAAATATACAAATTACCAAACGAACTTGGAAAGGGTCCCATAAAATCTATTCCCCACACATCAAATATTTCACAAAATAATATTGGAACTTGAGGCATTTCATTACGAAAAGAAATGGTACCCGTCTTTTGGCATCTCTCACATCCCTTACAAAAGTTATAGGCATCTTTAAACAGAGTATTCCAGTAAAATCCACTATCTAAAATCTTCCTTGCTGTCCTTCTAGGTCTAAAATGACCACCACAAGCAAAAGTATGACAATAAGCAAAAATCGACTCAATTTCATTCTCAGGTACACACCTTCTAATCACTTGATCTGACCCTATCTTCCATAAATAAGGCTCATCCCATAAATAATATTTTGCTTCACTTCTCAACTTATTTCTTTGAAAAGAACTCAATTCAGGTGGGAACATATGAGTCACCAAATAATTCACAATATCAGCATACCAAGGTTCCTTACCTCTTTCCTCCTGTAAAGCCCATAAATGCTCATCTGGGAATGCCTCGTTGATGGCTACTCTTTCTTCCTCAACTGTTATTCTACTCAAATGGTCTGCCGCCGAATTGTCAGCCCCCTTCCGGTCTTTAATTTCCCAATCAAACTCCTGAAGTAGAAGTATCCACCGAATCAATCTTGGCTTTGTTTCTTTCTTCCCTAAGAGGTACTTCAACGCTGCATGATCAGAATAAACAGTTGTTTTAGTACCTAATAAATAAGATCTAAATTTTTCAAATGCAAAAACAATAGCCAAGAGCTCTTTTTCTGTAGTGGTGTAGTTGCATTGAGCTTCATTCAACGTTTTGGAAGCATAATAAATGACATGACATGTCTTCCCAACTCGCTGCCCCAACACTGCGCCGACTGCATAGTGGCTAGCATCGCACATAAGCTCAAACGGCAACTCCCAATTCGGAGGTTGGACAACGGGTGCTGATGTTAGCAACCTTTTTAAAGTGTTGTATGATTCCTTGCATTCTTCCCCAAACTCAAAAGGAACTTCATTTTGCAGCAATCTTGTCATTGGTTGTGCTAACTTTGAGAAATCCTTGATGAACCTGCGATAGAAACCTGCATGTCCAAGGAAACTACGCACCTCTCTCACATTAGTTGGGAAAGGCAATCTAGCAATTAAATCCACTTTTGCTCTATCGACTTCTATTCCTTTCTTAGAAATCGCATGCCCCAAAACTATCCCTTCCTTAACCATGAAATGACATTTCTCATAATTAAGTACTAAGTTAGTATTAATGCAACGTTCTAACACATGCTTCAAATTCTCTAAACAAACATCAAAAGAACTGCCATAAACCGTAAAATCATCCATAAAAATCTCAATGCAATTCTCAATCAAATCTGAAAATATGCTCATCATGCAACGTTGAAAGGTACCAGGAGCATTACATAATCCGAAAGGCATGCGACGATAAGCAAAAGTTCCGAAAGGACATGTAAAAGTGGTTTTCTCTTGATCTTCAGGAGCCACAACAATTTAATGATAACCCGAAAATCCATCAAGAAAGCAGAAAAATTCTTTTCCAGCTAATTTCTCAAGCATTTGATCAATAAATGGAAGTGAAAATGATCTTTCCTAGTGGCTGCATTTAATTTCCTATAATCTATACACATTCTCCAACCACTTTGCATTCTCATAGGCTTAAGTTCATTATCACCATTTTTAACCAAGGTAAAACCAGACTTTTTAGGGACAACATGCACAGGACTCACCCAATTACTATCCGAAATGGGAAAAATAATTCCTAACTCTAATAATTTTAAAATCTCTTTAAGAACTACCTCCTTCATTGCAGGGTTCAATCTGCGTTGTGGGTCACGAACTGCCTTAGAGTTAGGCTCTAATGAAATGTGATGCATGCAAACAGCTGGACTGATGCCTTTGATGTCTGCTAATGTCCACCCTATGGCCGTCTTATGATTCTTCAACATTCGGATCAATTTATTCTCCTGTATTTCTGTGAGGTCATTTGCAATAATCACCGGCAGGGTACTATTCTCACCTAAGAACACATATTTCAGATGTGTAGGTAAAGGTTTGAGTTCCAAGGAGGGCGCCTGCAAGACAGAAGGTAATACTAAATTAGCACCCTGAAATCCCTGCACCAACTTATTTGATAACGAAAGTTCAGAGTTCAATATTGTTCTATCACTTCCTGCTGTAGCCTCTATTGGTACATTTTCCTCCATAAGAATTCCTTCTCCAAACTCATCCTGCAACCAATTATTTTCCACATGCTCTTCCACACACTTATCAATAATACTTATATCATAAATAGATTCAACATTCTCCGAATAATCCATGGTATTATAAATATCAAAATCCATAGAAAAACCATTAACCCTGAAAGTTACCATTCCTGAATCAACATCAATTACAGTCTTGGCTGTTTTCATAAATGATTTGCCTAACAACATAACAGCTTCACTAGGTGAGATGTCATTGCCCATATCAATTATATAAAAGTCCACTGAAAAAACAAACTTATTGATTTTCACCAAAACATCTTCCATTATCCCCTTAGGACGCGTAGTTGACCTATCTGCCAATTGAATTATTACATTCGTAACCTTCATAGGTCCTAAGCCTAGATAATTAAATAATGTTAATGGCATGACATTTACTGAGGATCCTAAATCCAACATGGCTCTTCTAACCAATTTATTACTTATTACGTAGGATATTGAAAATATACCTGGATCGGAGCATTTTGTGGGTAGCTCAAGTGGTTCACCTTGTATGACGGTTGACATAATTTGTCCTACCTGTTCCTTCCCTTCCTCAGGTTTCCTTCTTCTCGTGCATCTTTCCTTTAAAAATTTGGCGTATCTAGGCATGTGATCAATTGCCTCCAGAAGAGGAATATTAATTTCTACCCTGCGAAATATTTCAGAAATTTCTTTTTCCTCTTCTTCCTTCTTAGATTTCCTAAACCTGCCAGGAAAGGGAACATGAGTTAGAACATTATGGTCATCCTGTTCAACTTCAGCTCTTACCTCTTTTTCTTGGGGTGGTGTCTCAGCTGATTTCTGAATTTTTGGAACCTCATTCTGCACTTCTCTCCCACTGCGAAGCGTCATGGCACTCACATTTTCCTGTTTAGAAAGGGATGTTCCTGCTTCCGTTTCGCTCACCCTACGGGCCAATTGTGCAATTTGTTTTTCCATGTTCTGAAAATTGGCCCGAGTTTCCTTCTGGAAAGCCTGAGTGCTTGTGGCCAGGTTCATAACTATCTCCTCTAGATTCATGTTGGGTTTTTGAGACACTGAAGGAAGCTGATAGGGCTGCCTCATTGCTTGAGGTTGGTACGCCTGAGGTTGTTCAAATCCTGGCGGCCTGAAATTTGAATTGGGCTCCCTCCACCTTGAATTATTCTGCGTTGGGTATTGATCATATCTCCCCTTGGGCTGACCAAAGTATCCTCCAACTTGGTTGACTTGCTCATTTGGCTCATTCCTAATGGCGGGGCATGCATCTGTGGCATGTCCAGGCACCAAACATATCCCACAAGCCTTTGCCTGTTGCATTTGACCTACAGCCAATTGACGTACTAAGTCAGTTAAAGCGTCAAGTCGTTGGTCAATTGAACTGGTACTTACCTCAAAAACAATTTCTCTTCTAATCCCGAATTGCTGTGCATTGGCTGCCATGTTGGAAATCAAAGTTTTGGCTTCAGCAATGGTTTTGTTCATCAGGGCGCCACCGCTTGCTGCATCAATATTGCTCCTATCTCCATCTAAGAGCCCCTCATAAAAGTATTGTATCAGCAGTTGTTCAGGAATTTGATGCTGGGGACAGCTGGCACACAGTTGCTTGAATCTCTCCCAGTAGTTATGCAAAGTCTCTCCCTGATGTTGACGAATTCCACATATTCCAGAAATTGCCCCTTGAGTTCATTCCATGTGGCTATCGATCCGGGAGGTAGGTCATATAACCAGTCCTTTGCTTTATCTGCAAGTGAAAAAGGAAAGGCCTGTAATTTTACCTGTTCCTCTGTAACCCCTTGGTGTCGAACTGTTGAGCAGACCACGTGAAACTCTTTCAAGTGCTTGTGAGGGTCTTCACCTGCACTGCCATGAAAAACCGGTAATAAGTGAATTGTTCCAGATTTTAATTCAAATGGAGGAATATTATCAGGCAAAGCAATGCATAAAGTTTGATTATTGATATCAGGTGTTGCCAACTCCCTTAATGTTCTTGCAGCCATGGAAATTCCTTCTTCAAATTCTGACTCGTTCCTGGTTGAGCTAGAGCCAATGGTATCGTTTGAAGAAGATGGCGAATTGCTGGACTTTTTCTTCGTCTTTGTTTCTCGCCAATTTGCTCTAGCCAATTTCTCGATCTCTGGAATATAGGTTAATTCTCCTGTACGGGAAGAACGCACCGTAAACCAGGAAAAGTAACAAAAATGGGGGGGTATGGTATCGTGGAATAAAGAAAAAAAAATTACGGATGCAAAGAAAATTTTGTAAATATTAAAAGGAAAACAAAAAGATATATATTTTTTTTTCAAACTAAAATTCACAATAAAACAATTAAATAAAATAAATAACTCTACGGAATACACCAAAACAAATTAAAGATGAGAAACGTAAATAGCAATATGTCCCTACTCACAAATTCACTGGCGTAAAAACACTAAAACACTTAATTAAACAAACGTAAACAGCAAATTTTTGTTTTTTTTTCCAAAGCTAAAATTAACAATCGAAAATAAAAGTGAAGAGATTAAAATCATAGAAACACATAATCAAATTAAGAATCAAAATACTTGACTCCCCGGCAACGGCGCCAAAATTTGATAAGGTTTTGTCATGCCTGTCAAATTAATCCGAATTCGCTTACGGACTACAAAAATTTGCAGCAGTAGTGGTTTCGGGTCGAATCCCAAAGGAGTCTGAATTAATTTTAATGCCTAACTTGATCAATTTGGGTGAAGAGTTTTTGAATTAAAGGAAAAGAACGGGAAAAAAAATTAAAGTAAGAAATTGAAGGCTGAAATAAGAGATGGAATTAAAACTTGAATTTCAAAAGGATTAAGCTGATTAACAGTAGTTGAACAGAGCAGAACTTTTGTTGAACTACAACTAGTTAAAAGAAATTTAATAAGAGAGTAGTGTACTACTACTACTAAACTACGTCCCTTTGCAGGGAAGTGTGTTTTTTTAAAGACTAATTCTGCCTCTATTTATAGGCATAAAAAACCCAACAACTTCCTAAATTAATTCAATCCCAACAGTAAATAAAATATCTGATTATCTACAAAAATATTCCACCAAATCTTGCAACGTTAACAAAAATCATAACTATCAGAAACATCTGCCTCTCCACTCTCTCCAAGTCAGCCCCTCCTTCAATAAATTGCACTTTAGTCCATATTAGTCTTTTTTTTCTCCAAAACTTCCTGCCACATACCACAAATCATAATTTAGCCTAAATCACCAAGAATCACATTAAATAGGTGCATAATAATAACAAAATTAATCCTAAAAACTAACTAATTATGCACCTATCATTCGGCCGTACCATTGTGTTCATGGGTATGCGGACATGCAAGTCTATGAAGGATGCCGCGTTTTTTGAAGAAACTTAGAAACAGTGCGAAATTCACCGCCCCAATCAGAGTTAAAGACTTTTGATGGAAGCATCGAATTGCTTCTCCACGAGTATTTTGAATGGGAAAAATCCATGTGAACAAGGAGTAATCATCAATAAAAATTACAAAATATTTAAAACCATTTCCAGACAAAATAGGAGCAGGCCCCCATACATAGGAATGAATTAACTCTAGAGGAAACGAACTAGGATGATTTGCAGAGGGAAGTGAGATCCTATGAAGCTTGCCCATGCAGCAGGCTTCACACTTTTCGGAGGATCGGGTAGTGGATGAACACGGAAGATGAAACTTTTGAAGAAGAGACCGAAGCGAGGGATAATTTGGATGTCCCAGGCGAGCATGCCACTTGTCAATGGACACGTGAACGAGATGGAGGAGTGAATTGTAGAGTCAAAGTGTACAATCCAGAATCAGCACGTCCCCGGAGGAGTTTTGTCCTTCACACAACAAGATAAATCATCAAATATAAAAAAATAAAAAAAAATAAAAAAAAGAATTATCCTTACAAAATTGTTGAACAGATAACAAAGGTTTAGACAGAGATGGAACGTGTAGAACGTTACCAGTAGGAGTAATAGGCAGAGAGTTTCCATTTCCAACAATAAGACCATCATGACCAGAGTAAGGATCAGTCAAACTAAGGGAGGCAAGATCAGGAGAAAATTTGCTTGAGGGGTGAGAAGGAGGCCAGAACCATGGTGAGAGGAATTGGAAACATGAGGGAGAAATAAGCGATCAAACCTGCGGCGGCAGGTTGCAGCAGAATGGTTATTATAACCACAGAGTTGGCAAGATTGAAAATTAGCCGGATTAGGAGAGTAACCACGGCGACCACCACGCCTCCTACCTCGAAAATTTTCACCACGTGAAGTGGGGTGGTGGCCAGAAGTAAAATTCCGATGGCAGAATTAGGGTGTCAGACTGAGCATAATTGGCCATAGGAGGAGATTGTTGAGCCTTAAGTAAAAGCTCATAGGACACCAATTGCCCAAGTAAATCGGGAAACGAAACTGGCTCAGCCCTTTGTTGGAGGGCACCAATGATTCCATTGAAATCAGACCCAAGTTTCCTATAAATGATAGCATTAAAGTCGACTAGAGAAAGGACATGACCGACTAATGCTAACGAATCAGATAAGGCCTTTGCCTTATGGAGAAAAGCAGAGACGGAGAGATCATCCATAGAAATACTATGAAGTTCTAAGAGCAGTTGGGTGCGTTGGGCATGAGACATGGTACCATAACTAACAGCTAAAGCATGCCAGGCTTCGTCATAAGTGGTGAGATTTTGGAGATAGGAGCAAAGAATCAAGGAAGCCAGACTAAGAAATCAGGAGTGGAACCTAGGGAGGTAGAGTCACTACTAGGAATGATGGTTGGGGGAGCGGTTTCAATACCATGAAGGATTCCACTAAGATTGAACATGTTGACTAAGGGAGATAACTGCAATTTCCAGGGAGCATAGTTGTCTCGGGAGGTAAGCATAATGGCAAAGGTATGGTTGATGGTTGATGGTTGATGGAGCAGAGATAAGGAGTTAAAGGAATGAGGGGGGAGGAGGTAGAGGATGCAGTAACCAGAGAAGAAGATGCAGCCATAGGAGAAGGAGAAAAAAGGTGTTTAGCTCTGATACAAACTTAGAATTGAGAAAATGAGAATCTGTATTTATAATGAAAACGGTAAGTACAGCTGCTATACAACTAAGTACATGTGCTATTTAGCTAAGTAAACAGTAAATAATTCTACTGATAAGATAAGATCTAATAATAAGATATATACATTTATTAAACCCACTGTTTTTTCGTTTTGAGTTTGTGTCGAGTTCACATGTCAACACTAAACAAAACCCATGAAAACTCCAATCACAATAAGCGCCATCAAAATCCACCAAATTAATCCTTGCATTCACTAAATTAAAACGCCAATTTAAGGTTCTTTGGATTCAACAAAGACAAAAACCATGAATCCACCACATCAATAGCAAGAAAAACACAAATTTGGAATTTTATTTAATGCTCTGAATGGTGAATGGAGAAAACAGTTTGGTTTTGTTTACGCTTGTCAAAACAAAAATTTACGCATTTCAACCTACTACCACTCGCATCTGGACCTTCGACACCACCACCCTACCACACCATGAGAAGATCTGAGCAACGAAAAGGGATGGGAGAGAGAAGAGGAGGAGAACAAAATAAGGGCTAAAAGGGGGAAGAACAATAGAGGAGTGGGGGAAGGGAGGGGCAGAATGGGAGTATAGAAGAAAACGCAGATGACGATAAACAAGAAATGTGTTCTCCCAATTTTTTATGCACATGAATGAGAAATTGTAAATCTATCTTCGATGGTCACTTACCATAAAACACCACATTCATTTTATAGCTTATGAAACACAATTGTAAAATTACATATAAATTGCCAAAGGTAAATTAAAAAAAAAAAAAAACAAGTGATTAATATCATATGAAAACTATAAATTGATAAAAATGAGCAAAAGGAAAAGCAAAGGAGAGTAAGGGAGAGGGACAAAAAAATAAAAAAAAAAAGGTGGAGAAGCCTTATATGGACATTAGACAACAAAATAGGTAAAAGGGGGGCGAAAAAGAAACACCAAAACCTTCAATGCACCTTCCAACTCTTTTCTTCCTTGTAAATTGACAAAATGGTAGAAAATTTCCTTGGGAAGGAAGAGAAGAAAAAAATAGGATAAAAAATTTACCAAAAAGGGAACTACTTTTCTTGCATCAGCAGCGGCATTAACATATTTCCTAACCTATGATCTTTCAAACCATCAAAAAGCCAGCAATAAAGACCTAGCACTGGTGATTTATTGTACTATACTCCAAGCTGCAGAATCAAAACGCATCATTCCTTTCACTAACTGTATCAGCTCTCTTTCCAAATAAAAGAGATGGAAAAACCGACCGAACCGTTTCACATCAAAACTAATCCTCCCCCCAAATCCTGTATGTGAGAAATCTGAATATCAAGCTTCAAATTCTGATCCAACAGATCCTGATTCAGAAGATGCAGCAACTGAATTCGGAGAGTTAAATTCAGACAGCATTGAACATTTTGGCTGAAGGCCTCTCCACACTTTCAAAGAAGGTATGAACTTCTGATACTGCAACCAACAATCCGAGAAATTATAAAAATCCAGTCCACCTGTATTATTCAGGTTTTATATCTGACAGCACAACTCAACTCCAAAATGCAAAACAAAAGAAGATTATAATGGCAGTCAACAATGCATAACAAAATTCCCAGCTTCCAGAGAAACCAACTATCCTATTCCACTTATTTTTCTGTATAATAAACTGTTATGAATTTTATTTCCAATAGACCATTTTCAAAACCATGTTTTCGGACATGACACCCATGGTTAAAATGCATTGAAATTATGTCTCAACTCTTTCAAATCGTGGAGGATACTGAAGAACAGTCTTGGAAAATCTCTAAGGAGGAAGGGGGAAGGAGAGAAGATAAAGTACCAATGATCCAAGCACAGATCTGGTAGATTTCTATAAAATACTCTTTCCATGAGTTTACCACCTTTCAGAGGACAAAAGGTCGGGAAAAGGGAAAAACGTACACCTGCTAATACCTATGCAAGACGACAAAACAGAAACTGTACAGCAATGCCATTGACCCTATCAGTTTGGGGTTGTGTTGAGAAGACTGTATGTGGTTCAGATTTTCCAGCCTTGCTTTATCTGATCTTATTCACAACTTCATCGTTAAAAACTTTACGGTAGTGGTTCAAGTATGTCTAGCTTTCTTTTCCAAGGTTCACAACTATATCCTCGACTTTTATAGTAGAACTATAATAAATGGGAATCAAACTAATCTAGACTAAAAGTACAAAAGAGCTTGCTTGAGAACACCAGGCACGGAAGCCAATTTTGACAACCCATGTGAAAAGATCATTTGCCTACTGTCCTTTGCAATCAAGGAATCTATTTTACTTTTATCTTGGATCTGAAAGCAATCAATTTTGGCAATCTGAAAGCTTGAAATAGGCATAGTAGCCACATCAATCAGATTCTATTATAACCACTCTCGGCAATGGATAAATAGTGACTAAAGACGGTCAAGGAAACTATTTCTGCCTTATTTGCTTAATTGGCAGCTAAATGATCATTCAAACACAAATTATACAACAAATCATTGATTATAATTGGAAGCACCAATCAAATGTGACGAGACCTATTAAACCCCAATAAGAAATGCCAAAATAAAAGCACTGAAATTTGAATACAAGTCCAATGGGAGGCATCATGATGTTTTCATGACCAAGTAAAGGCCCATTTAGTGAGTATTCACCTATTCTTAGGTCAGGTCAAGTTTACGGGTTTAGGAACTAGACGTTCATGCTAAGTAATTAATGGTTAATCTATAACTATATACTAAAGTAAAACCCAGAGAAAGAAACTAAACCAAAAAATGCTTCCGTGTCTTTTTCTGATCTCTCCTTTCCCCTCCAATTCCACCACCTCCTTTATTCCCCCTTCTACACATTATTATCTTGTACTATTTACCTTCTGCTTATATTTTTGTTCTTCTAATCTGATCGAATTTTTAATATTTTTGAATTGTATTGTGATTCTATCTTCTCCTCCTCACACAAAATATTATCTTTTTCTTATTTATCTTCTACTTAAATAAGTATAAATTATTGATAAATCATATACTTTCGTTCTGAGCAATCTGCATTGTATATTTATCTTTTACAAATTGAGACTATCTTTCAATTATATTAAAATATTTTTTAATAATAATCGTTGCACACTGTCATGGACGAAATCATAATCTAGTTTATACGAAAAGTAGATCTCAAACTAAATTTATAAAATCTTCCCAACACTACAAAGACGTTCATGTGTATCCTTGTTCATTCTAGCATTCAAGTCTATTAGATTTATTGAGTCAGTAGAATCTGTCTACTAAAGAGACTCAAGGCCAAAGCCCTAGTATTAGGCGTAAAGATTAATGTGGGCAGGCCACATCTAAAATGTTGGACTAGCTAAGGATGCAGAGCCCTGTCAACAGAAAACCAGAATCTTCACGACAAATTTGGGAGCAAAAGAGAATAGTTAGAAGACCCATGGTATAACAAATCGTCACCATTCCTTGCAAGATATGCAGCAAAAACATATTAAATAAACCCTAATAACATTAAATGAGGAATCTAATCAAACTAGATACTTCATGTAAATGCTCAAAGGAACAGATAAATCAATATGATCCCTAATAACCTTAAATGAGGAATCTAATCAAACTAGATTCTTCATATAAATGCTCAAAGGAACAGAAAAATCAATATGATTTTCTCACTTATCCCCACAGGCTTTCCCAGCTATATTATCTCGGATAAATCCTTTTTTCTAAAACACACTTGTTAAGGAAATTAGGGGTCCTAAAGAACAAATGGGTATAAAAATTGTAATTCAAAGCTCTCACCCAACATATCAAACGCTAAATTGTAAATCTCTCACCATTGATAGCAACCAGCTACTCTTTTTTTGGTTTTGTTTCAAATAGCCAGCTACTCATACCCAAGCCATTATCATTACTACCACAAACACAACACATTTATATTGTAGCAAAGCATCCGTTAGACATATAATAAGATGCATTTATCAGAGATATGTGATACATAGTCATCAGTATTGGACAATTCATCACAATGCTCCTTCTAAAGATAAGATGTGTATCTTGAGGTTAAATGAGAGAAACATAGATTATGAAAGGTTAATAAAACTTCTTAGCAAATTAGGGACAAAAACTTTTTGTTCTTGTTGGGTTGTAATCACATCAGATAAGACGTGCAGATGAAAAATAGCTGTCCGTGAAGAAGAATTATAGCATGGTGTCTGCCTACATATCAAAAGAAATAGAACAAGAGCCTTTTCCTCTCAATGTATCGCTAACTTCAGTTATTCATGAATGGTTTTAAAGTATGACACGTCCACGTCACAGAAATTGCATGATGATCTCATCAAAGTAAAATGCAAGCCAGAAGCTCGTTTTTTAGTTTCTTCATTTCCAAGGTCCAGGGAGTAAAGGCAAGTAGAGGATTAAGTTTATTTGTTTCCTTCCCCTACAAATAACAACATTAGTTTGAACATTATCAAAACATAGAGTTACCTCCTCATAAAAGGCAACAATCTCTTCATCAGTGATTTCTACATCTTCCCCATTCTCCTCCCAGCCGAGAGAACGAAGGAAAGCAACTTCCTCTTCATCTGGATAGACTGCCCCGTCAAAGCACATATTTTTATCTTCATTGTCAGTAAAACTTTGTGCATCATTATGAGCACCGTTACTAATTGCCTGACTTCCATTCTCAGTAGCAGAATGGGACACTATAGCACTTTCAGTTTCTTTACCATTTTCATCAGGTTTACTGGCACAAGGAGATAGAACTGTGGAGCTTGAATCTGAGACAGAAGTAGTCAGCAAGGTCTTCTTGCGCATAAGGTTGAAAAAGTCACTCCTACTCTGTGCTTGAGACAAGGAAGATTTCTTCTCAGCAATATGTCTAGAATTCAGAGACAAGGAAGCTGCCTTTTTTTCAAGAATGGAAGACTTCGGAACAATATTGCTTGCCACAGAAATTGGAGTTGATGGAGATTGCGGAAATTGGTTGTTTGACATCTTACAATTGGCATTGTTAGTCGGACTAGATGCATCTTTAACAGTAGAATTGGTGAAATTCTCCCTAGCTGACTTCAGGACCAAAAACTTCCCAGCATGAGAAGCATTGGCAGCATCAGGCCTTACTTGCCCAGCACGAGACTGATTAGAAACTTGAGATGAATAGTTTTGCGGCTGCTGAGGCAGATTCCTTACAGGAACAATAACCTCATTTAATCTAACTGTTGCTTTTGGTTGCTTTGGTTTCTCTGAAGAAGTAGGAACCTGGACAAATGATGTATCAATTTAAAATAAATACATGCTAGTAGTAAAATCTACCAGTTTGATATGTTTCAATAACACACTATTTGAATCTAATCAAAGAACGTGTCGAGATGGATGTGCAGACACAATACTAGGCAACAATTACTGAATACATTAGGGAGAAAGTGAAGGTAGCCCTAGTAGATGCTACAATGAGAGAAACAGGCTTAAGGTATTTAGACACGTGCAAAGGACATACTCAGATGCCCCAAATGGGTGTGTAGAAAATAGGGAGAAATTGAAAGACCTAAAAAGATTAAGAAAGTATTAAAAAGATTGACATATTTAACCTAAATAAGAATGCAATGATGATGTATAATCCATATAGCCATTCCACATAATGGATTAAAAGCTTAGTTACTATTGTGCACACAAAATGAAATGCATAGACATGCGGAAAGCACTAAAAGAAAATAATTTTTCAGATGGTTCAATAACAGCAGAGAGATTGCATAAGATACTGAACTTTGAACGCAGGAAATAAAACCAAAAGTAGAATCTATGAGTTGAAAAGATTATATTCCCTAACTTACACAAACCACATTTATAAGCTTAGGAAAATTATCAAGGAAGTTATAATTATACCCCATAATTGATCTCCTGAAAAATATAACTACCAATAATACCAAAACATGGTTCCTTTTCTTTGGACAAAGCACATAAGCCTGTGCACCATTTCCCTTCCAAACAGCTGAGACCAATAGGGATGTTAAGTTCAAAACATAAAATCTTAACATTCAGTGACTACAACTCGCTTCTACCATTTGATTCATGAAACAAATGTTCAAACCAAATTCATCTCTGATTCACAAGTCTTTCCTTGCGTTAACAAGCTTTGATAAAAAATTGGCACACATACCCATAAATTTGAAGCTTAGTGTTCACCTCTATTATATCATGTCTAAGAGAAGATCTGTTTACACCATACCATTCTAAACCACCATAAAACAATGTGAATGTTCAAAATACATAAGTTTGTTTAATATCTATGCAATCTATAATCAATAAAAGATGTAATTAGAACATATACTTTCATAAATCATCAATATACAGGATTCATTTATTTTTTATATATCGGTACCTACTGGTACAGGAAGCGGTAAGATAGGCATTTCATGAATTAGAATTTCAATAAGCAATTCATATCCCCATTCACAGCTATATTCAGGATATCTACGCTTCTTCTCTCAAAAATGCGGTAACAGACCTCGTGCTATCAAGAGATTTTTAATTTCCTTCAATGTCATCCAACGGGAACACACAACTAGCACATCAGTTTTTCATAGACACACCAAATCGCAAAACTACAGTTTTCAGTTCTTGAATTTATTAAGTACCGTAATAGCGCCAAGATTCAATATAACAATTACACGTTCCAAAAGTGGGGCAAAACAAATCACTGCTACTAAAGAAATCCAAAAGATAACAAGAGGCAGGCAATATATGACGCAAAAAACACACTCACAGGTAACCCTATGTAACTTCCGATCGATACAAATCTCAGTTAACAAAACTGTCAAGAATTCTTAAGCCACAAACAATTTATCTGAATGCAACCATTTTTAGTGATAAGTAATAATCACCATGATGTCAAAGTGAGAAAAAGGAAAGCAAAAACTACAGGTGAAAATTTTCCTTTTCTTCTTTCCTTGAGGCTATAATCCCCCTCCAACAAAGGTTGATGTCCAGACCACATCACACAACAAATGAACATCATTGTTCACAATTTAACTATGACCAGTAGTTCCACAAAGAAGTGTTACTCTTCGGTTCAGTCCTCATATTTCAATCATAAACGCAACTTAACCAGAAAATTGTGACTGACAGTCATATAAAAAAGATATACATCATAGAAAGGCTTCTCTTACCAAGGTCTTAGGCAAGGAAGGTGTCATAGGTATTAATTGCCTCGACTGCTTAATGGCTAGTTCTTCAAGCCTCAGGATCTTATCAGGTGTCTGCCAAATGCATTTTTATTAAAATCTATAAAAATATGGCGACTAAGTCATCATATATTGAAGACCTAAGTGATGCAAAAATTACTTGGGGAATGGCACGTGCCCGTGGTGGAACCTGTGACAATGCCTCAGCCATGTTAAGACTAGCTGTAGAACTTGAAGCACCAGAAGATGAAGTGGCAACAACACTTTGCTGAGCAGATGAACTCCCAATGCTGCTGTTCCCAATTATTGTGGGTACCTCAGCCAGCGCGGAAGTCCATTTCTCACCACCCAACAACCCTGAGCTGACAATGGACACACTCTGAACAGCAGTACTCAAAACAGGAGATGAAACCCTCCCAATTCCTGATCCTCCTTGCTTGTCCTCATTTCCAAGAGATGGAAAATCCTTATCAAATGTAGCCTTTTGAACTCCACTTAGATTGCTTCCACTCAAAACAGTTCCATTGGAACCGTGTTGATTATTAATGCCATTCCTCAAGTCCTCAGGTCTACGAGGTAGCACCTCACCAGTTCTTCTAGACACAAGAGATTGAGAACGCCGTAAAGAACTCTTCTCAACACTAAGTGTTAAAATATTCTCCAATGGATCAGAAGAATCGCGATCCCAGATATCTCCACTTGTGGACCTCTCTTTATCCTTTTCTCGAATTCTCTCTCGGTGACTTCTATTGAAACTGCTGTATGGATGCTTTGCAGAACCATTACTGCCTGAACTACGCCTATTATTGGATGAATGATTTCGTTCCAGAAAAGCAGCCCGTAGATTATCGGTATTACTTCGAGAGCATCTACTCCATGTAGAAGAAATATCTACAACCAAAAGGGGAAAAAATAAAAACAAATAACGTAAGCATCCTCTGAAGTGCATGGATAAAGAAGAAAATGCGGGACAAATTAGAAATTAACCAACAGATGTAGAACTAAGTTTACCAGAATGTGGAGAAGAAGGTGCACAGTGGTGGCTTGAAGGGCTGCCACCTGTGACATTTCCTGTACATCTCAACCATTCTGGAACTAATGCAGGTTCACTTCTTTCCATCAGCTATGACCATATTCAGAATCAAATCTATGAAGAAACACCTTAGTTTCCTTGACCGAGCAAAGGCAGAGTAGTTCTTAGTAAACTTCAACCAGAGGAAAAACCCTCTACCTTAACGGTCCCCAGCGGACCAAGCTCAGTTTATCTTAGAAAGCCTCAAACAGCACAATCCACCAATAACTACCTCCAGTGATTATCTTGCGTTTAACTGTCACTCGATTATTGAATAAATTCCGAAGCCTAATTCAGGCCTCCACTCCTACCAAACATCCGCAAGGTAATTTCTTCAGTCTCTCCACTCCGCTTCTGCTGACTATTTCTCTATTCAAAAAATAAGTAATACCCAGAATAAAATCTACCACTGCCGCAGAAACCATCCAAATACTACCATACTACCACAACCACAATTGACGAAATGGAACAAGTGCCATCTAATGATCGATGAGAATATCTCCTACGTCTCCATCTTTCACAGAAAAGATGGATTCGCAAAGTCACAAGCCGCAGCTCTCACCCCTCCATATCTTCGGAAGCTAGCATAACAATAACCATAACCAAGTCCAAAACAACAAAATCCTAAAACATAACCAGCCCAATAACCCAAGAGGTATTCACAGCATAATTAAAAGAAACACGATCACCAAGCAGAACCAACCTCCAGTGGACGAAAATTAACACCAAAAGAAATACAATGAAGAAAACAAACGTTGCCACCAAAATTAGGGTTTGTCCAATCAGCAGCCAGACAGAAACTACCCCGTTAAAGAGAAGGGCGCAACACGAAATTTCAATCAGCCAAACCGTAATTCAAATATGTTTATTCACACCAAGTGATTGATAGTTCGGGTGGAACAGCGAGCGCGAATAGTAACCCTAACACCCAAAAGAAAATCCCTTTTCAGCAAAGACGCTGTAGTTAACCCTTAAAAAAGGGATTTAATTAAATAATTCAAAAAAAAACCCTAACCGCTTCAAATTCCGCCAAAGTCGCTGTCTCTATATGCGTTGTTTCTTCGTATTTTCAATGTGCAGAAACCAAGGGACTGAAAATAATGGGGGAAGGGGAGAAACAATTGCAGAGAGCAAGGCGTAGTAGTGAGAAAATGTGAGATAATTAAGAAAAGGAAGAATTGGTAGAGAAGCCGAACAGTTTGGCAAAAGAGGTAGCAGTTCTAGTTTGATAGTAAGAGTATACAAAAATTTTAGGGCAGATATAATAAGAGGAACTAGGACGAAGAGGGAAGGGTGTTTTGGGATGGGAGAACAATTTTGTAAATTTCTGGTTTGAATTTGAAAAAAAAAAAAAATTTAAAGAGTAATTTCGGATAAATTATTTCTAAAATAATAAAGATAAAAATTAGGTTAACTTTGTGGATTTTATTTCATTTTCCTTTTTTTCAACTAGATAGGCTAATTTCACTTAGTATATCTATCATATACTAGTGGTACATGTATCTATTACTATATATAGTAATTTTTTGCTTAACAATTGTACACTTATTAAATATAATAAGTTTCGCCCACGCGCTCGCTCGCTGAGTGCACAACGTCTCAGAATAACTGCCGCAACGTCCAAAAAATAACTGTCGTAACGTCTACATCCAGGCATGTCCACCACGTCTCATAACACTAGCACCACGTCAAAAACAACTAGCACCACGTCCATAAACGTCTACATTCATTCATGTGAATTTAAACTGATTTTTTCACAAAAACAACCCACCACCTCACAGAACAACTAAAACCACGTTCAGAAACGTCTACATCCATGCATGTGAATTTAAGCTGAATTTTTTCACAAAGACAGTCCACCACGTCTCATAACACTATCACCACGTCAAAAACAACTAGAACCACGTCCAGAAACGTCTATATCTATGCATGTGAATTTAAGCTGATTTTTTCACAAAGACAGTCCACCACGTCTCAGAACACTAGCACCACGTCCAAAAACGTTTACATCCATGCATGTGAATTTAAGCTGAATTTTTTCACAAAAACAGTCCACCGCGTCTCATAACACTATCACCACGTCAAAAACAACTAGAACCACGTCCAGAAATTTCTACATCCATGCATTGTTTAAGCTGATTTTTTCACAAAGACAGTCCACCACGTCTCATAACACTAGCACCATGTCAAAAACAAATAACACTACATCCAGAAACGTCTTCATCCATGCGTGTGAATTTAAACTGATTTTTTTTCACAAAAACAGTCCACCATTGTTGGAGTAGAATATATAAGCTATGCTTGTATTGTACAGTTTCCCAGTTTAATATATCAATTTGTGTTTCAGTCATATCTTGTTGTGCATTAATCGTCCATTTATATTATGTAAGTAGATGATGAGGTGTCTGGTGCGACACAGTAGATCTCATCATTGGTTGAAAGACATAATATATAAATGAGGTTCGTAACTGAGACAGCTTTGGACAAACTGTCGGTTTAGGTTATTATGTGATTCAGATAATTAGTTTGTCTAAACTAATTGAATCATATAGATATGCCCGGGGCATATTGAACTTGACTCTTAGGAATGATTTGTCTTGTACTGATTTAATAGACAAATCGATCCTTGTATTCTATCTCTAAATCCCTAGACTCGAGCGGGCATGAGGATTAGACATAGTGTACTTTGATCTGCCAAAGGGTGAGGTCAATTGTGGCCAATAATCTCGGTAGGTTGGGTGCGCGTGTTTAGTTACTTGGTGTGCTGCTGCTTGTCGAAAGGAAACCATGTACCGGTGCGTCCGGGGTGATGGTGCTCCCGAGATGAGCTCGAAATGTTTATTATACTAAACCCGGCCGGTGGACTTATGTCCGGTATAGTAAAAAGGTCGAGTGGTACTAGTCTCGGAATATTAAGAAGTTGATGAATTAATTTATCAGTAAATTAATGAATTAACGAGCACTATATCTTTGATATGGGGAGATTATGAATATAATTTAATTAAGTTGTTCCGGAAGCAATTCTGGTGTAGGGTGGTAGTGCCATAATTAATCCGTTAGTGGTATGATTAATTATGTACTGGGTTAATGACAAAGGTAGATTTAATTAATTGAGAAATTAATTAATCCTTGTGTCAGTTGGTTGTGAATCATCCCAGGAACTGGATTGGGATAAGTGAATCCCTGTGTCAGTTGGGAGTGATTCATCCCAGGAACTGGATTGGGATAAGTGAATCCCTGTGACAGTTGGGAGTGTTTCAGTCCAGGAACAGGATTGAAGGAAACAGAATCTGTATCAATCTAGAAACAGGATTGAAGGGAAACAGAAACCCAGTAGGAAAGATCAATCCTATTCCAACTTGGAGTCTCTCTTGTAACTCTATAAATAGACAAGGGATCAGCCATTCAACAATCACAATTCAATAGATTCATAATTCAAGAATCTAGAGAGATAAAATTTTAGAGAGAGAAAATTCTCTCTCTCTAAAACGAATTTTAACAAGCAAGAAGGGGCGGCTGGTTTTCCTATATTGTGGCCGAAAATTTGGTCCTTTTTGGGCAGCCCCGTGTGTTGCTTTCTCTCTCTCCGGACAGTGCGTTTGCAGTACGTGCTAGGTGCGGAGGTGCTGAATTTTTTCAGCAGGTGGATTGTGGTGTGTTGCTGATCAATTGACTTCTAGATTGTTGCCCACACAACAAGAGGTCATAGTCTTTGAGGCATACAAGAGATTCACCAGGTGCACGCTTCAAAGGTATTATTCTATAGTTCCGCTTTTATTAGAATTTTTGTTGCGTGGTAAATCGAGCAGGTACAAACCCAGATCCTACCAAAATCTTTCAATTGGTATCAGAGCCTGGTTTAGGGGGTTCTGTGCTTGTTCGATTTATTACATGGTTTTATTTGCAGATGGTTTAGAATCCCGACTATTATGGTTACGTTTGTATGGGTTTTAATTAAACTCTGGGACATGTCCGGATTTAATTTTATTATGAATGTTTGTAATAGTATAACCACGTGCTGGAAGCCGTGTAGGATTAGATTAAATCTGTAGTAGGATTTTTTCTATGTAATTTCGATTATTTAATTTTCCTAGAATGCCTTGTAGTAGGAAAATTATTTTTTTTTGTAATCGAAGGCGTTATGGTGGGCAACTTGGATTCGTGGGTTTTGGGTTATCATGAATTTGAAGAAACCCAGGAAAACCCAGAACGAATTGCAATAAGACCAAATAGCGTGGGAAAAAGTGAAGGAGGAATTGGCGGCAGGAGGCGACGCCGGCAACGTTTGCCGGCAGCAAAATCGCCGGCCGGCAGGCAAAAAAACAGGCCAGCAGCAGCTGCCGCGCCCAGGGCGCAGCAGCCGCGCGCGCGCGTGCAGGGCCGCGCGCACGGCCCGTGCGGGCTGTGCGCGCGGGCTGCGCCACGGGCGGCCCGTTTGGGCCGTTCGGGCTGTTTTTGGCCCGTTTTTCCTCCAGTTTTCGTTTTTTGAAATTCAAGACTCTCTCCATCGAGTGACGTGACGGGACACGAGATCAAGGCAGAAGATGGAAGCAATTAAAACCATAATAGTCGGGGAATTTATTTTTTCGAATTTATTTCCCGTATTTATTGTTTTAATTTTATGCTTTATTTTTTATGCTGTATTTTAGATGCATGAATTAAAGCAAGTCTGGTTTTATGGTTGCACATAACTTAGGTTAGTTAATTGCATGTTAAAACCGGAAAAAAACCCTCAATATGGAAATCTAAGTGGGAGCGGGTTGTGTTATATCCCCATGGCCACCATTACGGGTTCATATGCGATGTGGGTGGGCTTGCGCGTTGGTATTAGGGCCTTCCTCCATTCGGATAAGTCCAGCCCCGAGATCGCTAGACTATGAACTTCTGAGTAAGATGACTAGAGCGAGTTTAAATAGGAGAAATGCGACACCCTCTCCATCTGAGGCGCACTATCCTGAGGTAACAAACTCAGAAGTCACGTAATGGCACACACTTAGTGTATGATCTGCAGTATTCCTCCCGCGAGGTTACGCTGCTTACTTGTACGGCTGAAAGCACCGACTATTAGCTACATTGATCAAAAGATCGTTGGTCAGATAGTGTAGTTAATGAACTTGGTTCTTCTCAAACGAATGTGGGTTAGCGTAAACGTCCACACTGCGTGGCTTGCGAGAATCCCGGTGGATGAGATGTTGGTGGATTAATATTATTGTTTTGAGGGAATCAATAATTAATTGAATTTTCATGTTTTCGAAAATTCTAGCATATATAACTGAAACACTGTTTGTTTACTTTCCAGTTTAAATCGATATGGCATTCAATCCTTTAGCTGCTATTTTGAAAAACAACAATTTAACTGGAACTAATAATGTCGATGGAAGTCGTAACTTGGACATTGTCCTTAGGGCTGAGAGCGCTCCTGTGAGAGATCGTGTCATTGACATGATTAGTAACATCAACAAGGTTGAGGTAGGAAGAGGCGAAATCGTTGGTGAAACCAAAGCCGATATTGTCCTCCAGAGCTTGCCTCAAAGCTATGAGCAGATTCGGTTGAACTACAACATAAGTAAGATGTTGTGGAGTTCATCCGAGCTCTTGGCAGAGTTAATGGCGGCTAAAAGTCTTCTTCAAGAGAAGAAGCAAGCTTTAGTCGCAGTCGAAGCTTTAGAATCTTCTTCCAAGCCTGAGGCTGGAAAGAAGAAGAGAAAGCTCGAGGGAGTAGCTAAAAAGGCACAAATTGTGCCTAAGCCAGATATTGCAAAGAAGAAGTCGAAAGACAAGTGCTTCAAGTGCAATAAGACGGGACATAGGAAAGCGGATTGTCCAAAGCTTATAAGTACGATAAATTATGCCTTAATTACTGAGACATGTTTAGCGGCGATTCCCACAGATACTTGGTGTGTGGATTCAGGTGCCACTGACCATGTTTGTAATTCTTTGCAAGGGTTCCAAGTAACCCAGAAGCTTAGAGAAGGCGAATTGGATATCTACTTGGGCGACACTACAAGAGTGTCAGTAGAAGCAGTGGGAGTAGTTAAGTTGAATTTCGAAAATTTTAGCTTGGAGTTAGTTAATTGTCTTTATGTACCGAGTTTTAGGAAGAACTTGATTTCGGTTGCTAAACTCTTGAAGAACGGGTATAAGTTTATTTTTTCTGATGACTGTGTTGTTATTAGAAGAAATGGAAAACTTATTTGTTCTGGTTCATTGGCGGACAATTTGTTTGTGGTTAACTCTAACTCCCCTGTTACGCAAAACATAGAGATAGATAGCTCAGAATCTAACATTAATAGATACTCTTACCATGATGCTTCTCCACATCTGCCCGAAACTCTTTGAACTTGCCAAAACATTCGGACTTGTGGCGCATTAGGTAAATGTATCCGTACCTAGAGTAATCATCCGTGAATGTCACGAAATACTCATATCCCCCTCGTGCCTGGACCGTCATAGGTCCACACAAGTCAGAATGAATCAACTCTAATACTTCTTTAGCTCTATAGCCTTTTGCTTTAAAAGGTCTCTTGGTCATCTTACCTTCCAAGCAGGATTCGCAGGTTGCATAACTGTCAATATCTAATGAACCCAAAGGTCCATCATTGACCAACCTCTGAATCCTACTAAGGTTTATATGACCTAGCCTTAGATGCCAAAGATAGGTTTGATTTATTTCAGAAGGTCTCTTCCTCTTATTAATGTTAGATACTGAGCTATCTATTTCTATGTTTTGCGCAACAGGGGAGTTAGAATTAACCACAAATAAATTGTCCACCAATGAACCAGAACAAACAAGTTTGCCATTTCTTCTAATAAAAACAGACTCATCAGAAAAAATAAACTTGTAACCGTTCTTCAAGAGTTTAGAAACCGAAATCAGGTTCTTTCTAAAACTCGGTACATAAAGACAGTTTACTAACTCTAGGTTACAATTCTCGAAATTTAACCTAACTACTCCCACTGCTTCAACTGACACTCTTGTAGTGTCGCCCATGTAGATGTCCAGTTCGCCCTCTCTAAGCTTCCGGGTTACTTGGAACCCCTGCAAAGAATTACAAACATGGTCAGTGGCGCCTGAATCCACACACCAAGTATCTGTGGGAATCACCGCTAAACATGTCTCAGTAATTAGGGCAGAAACAATCGTACCTTTGAGCTTTGGACAATCCACTTTCCAATGTCCTGCCTTGCCGCATTTAAAGCACTTGCCTTTTGGCTTGCTTTTCTTCGCAACATCTGGCTTTGCCGCAAGTTTCTTGGCGTTCTTCTTCTTCTTATTCTTCTTGCCTTTCGGCCCAGAAGAAGAGCTTGAACCCTTTACCGCGACCAAAGCTTGCTTCTTCTCATGGAAGATGCCTTCAACCGCCACCAAATCAGTCATGAGCTCGGGCAACGTATAAACCCTTTGGTTCATATTGTAGTTGACCCGAAACTGCTCAAAACAAGAGGGTAGACTCTGGAGGATAATATCTATCTGACTTTCTGGGTCGATATTTCCTCCCAACACCTCTATTTCATTGATGTTACTGATCATGTGTAAAACATGATCTCTCACCGATCCGCCTTCAGCCATTTTGGTGTTCATTAACTTCCTCATGGCTGACTGCCTGGCAGTCCTGCCTTGATGCGCAAACATCTCCCTTAGGTGCGCCATCATGTCGAAGGCGGAGAGCATGGGATGAAGCTGATGTTGCAGCACATTCGACACAGAGGCCAAAATGTAGCACCGCGCCATCTCATCCGCTTTCCTCCACCTGGCATAGGCGTCCCTTTCCTCTTGGGTAGAGTCCTCATCAGGCACTTCTGGACATGCTTCGATGAGCACAAACTTGCACTGCTCAGCTGTCAGGACTATCTCCAAATTTCGACTCCAGTCGACATAATTTGTTCCAGTTAATTTGTTGTCTTTCAAGATAGCAGCTAAAGGATTGAATGCCATATCGATTTAAAACTGGAAAGTAAACAAACAGTGTTTCAGTTATATATGCTAGAATTTTCGAAAAACATGAAAATTCAATTAATTATTGATTCCCTCAAAACAATAATATTAATCCACCAACATCTCATCCACCGGGATTCTCGCAAGCCACGCAGTGTGGACGTTTACGCTAACCCACATTCGTTTGAGAAGAACCAAGTTTATTAACTACACTATCTGACCAACGATCTTTTGATCAATGTAGCTAATAGTCGGTGCTTTCAGCCGTACAAGTAAGCAGCGTAACCTCGCGGGAGGAATACTACAGATCGTACACTAAGTGTATGCCATTACGTGACTTCTGAGTTTGTTACCTCAGGATAGTGCGCCTCAGATGGAGAGGGTGTCGCATTTCTCCTAGTTAAACTCACTCTAGTCATCTTACTCAGAAGCTCATAGTCTAGCGATCTCGGGGCTGGACTCATCCGAATGGAGGAAGGCCCTAATGCCAACGCGCAAGCCCACCCACATCGCATATGAACCCGTAATGGTGGCCATGGGGATATAACACAACCCGCTCCCACTTAGATTTCCAAATTGAGGGTTTTTCCTGTTTTAACATGCAATTAACTAACCTAAGTTATGTGCAACCATAAAACCAGACATGCTTTAATTCATGCATCTAAAATACAGCATAAAAATAAAGCATAAAAATTAAAACAATAAATACGGGAAATAAATTCGAAAAAATAAATTTCCCGACTATTATGGTTTTAATTGCTTCCATCTTCTACCTTGATCTCGTGTCCCGTCACGTCACTCGATGGAGAGAATCTTGAATTTCAAAAAATGAAAACTGGAGGAAAAACGGGCCAAAAACAGCCCGAACAGCCCGAACGGGCTGCCCGGGCCGCAGCACGGCCCGAGGGCCGCGCTGCCCGCGCGCACAGCCCACACGGGCCGTGCGCGCGGCCCAGCGGGCGCGCCCAGCGCTGCGCGCGGGCCTGTGCGCCCAGCAGCAGCGCGCAGCAGCTGCTGCCTATTTATGGCTGCCGGCGGCGATTTTGCTGCCGGCAAACGTTGCCGGCGTCGCCTCCTGCCGCCAACTCCTCCTTCGCTTTTTCCCACGCTATTTGGTCTTCTTGCAATTCGTTCTGGGTTTTCCTGGGTTTCTTCAAATTCATGATAACCCAAAACCCACGAATCCAAGTCGCCCACCATAACGCCTTCGATTACATAAAAAAAATAATTTTCCTACTACAAGGCATTCTAGGAAAATTAAATAATCGAAATTACATAGAAAAAATCCTACTACAGATTTAATCTAATCCTACACGGCTTCCAGCACGTGGTTATACTATTACAAATATTCATAATAAAATTAAATCCGGACAAGTCCCGGAGTTTAATTAAAACCCATACAAAGGTAACCATAATAGTCGGGATTCTAAACCACCTGCAAATAAAACCATGTAATAAATCGAACAAGCACAGAACCCCCTAAACCAGGCTCTGATACCAATTGAAAGATTTTGGCAGGATCTGGGTTTGTACCTGCTCGATTTACCACGTAACAAAAATTCTAATAAAAGCGGAACCATAGAATAATACCTTTGAAGCGTGCACCTGGTGAATCTCTTGTATGCCTCAAAGACTATGACCTCTTGTTGTGTGGGCAACAATCTAGAAGTCAATTGATCAGCAACTCACCACAATCCACCTGCTGAAAAAATTCAGCACCTCCGCACCTAGCACGTACTGCAAACGCACTGCCCGGAGAGAGAGAAAGCAACACACGGGGCTAGCAAAGAAGGACCAAAATTCGGCCACTTGAAGGAAAAATCAGCCGCCCCAAAATTGCTAAAAAATTCGTTTTTGAGAGAGAGAGAATTTTCTCTCTCTAGAATTTTATCTCTCTAGATTCTTGAATTATGAATCTCTCTTGAATTGTGATTGTTGAATGGCTGATCCCTTGTCTATTTATAGAGTTACAAGAGAGACTCCAAGTTGGAATAGGATTGATCTTTCCTACTGGGTTTCTGTTTCCCTTCAATCCTGTTTCTAGATTGATACAGATTCTGTTTCCTTCAATCCTGTTCCTGGACTGAAACACTCCCAACTGTCACAGGGATTCACTTATCCCAATCCAGTTCCTGGGATGAATCACACCCAACTGACACAGGGATTCACTTATCCCAATCCAGTTCCTGGGATGATTCACAACCAACTGACACAAGGATTAATTAATTTCTCAACTAATTAAATCTACCTTTGTCAACAACCCAGTACATAATTAATCGTACCACTAACGGATTAATTATGGCACTACCAACCTACACCAGAATTGCTTCCGGAACAACTTAATTAAATTATATTCATAATCTCCCCACATCAAAGATATAGTGCTCGTTAATTCATTAATTTACTGATAAATTAATTCATCAACTTCTTAATATTCCGAGACTAGTACCACTCGACCTTTTTACTATACCGGACATAAGTCCACTGGCTAGGTTTAGTATAATAAACATTTCGAGCTCATCTCGGGAGCACCATCACCCCGGACGCACCGGTACATGGTTTCCTTTCGACAAGCAGCAGCACACCAAGTAACTAAACACGCGCACCCAACCCACCGAGACTATTGGCCACATTTGACCTCACCCATTGGCAGATCAAAGTACACTATGTCTAATCCTCATGCCCGCTCGAGTCTAGGGATTTAGAGATAGAATACAAGGATCGATTTGTCTATTAAATCAGTACAAGACAAATCATTCCTAAGAGTCAAGTTCAATATGCCCCGGGCACATCTATATGATTCAATTAGTTTAGACAAACTAATTCTCTGAATCACATAATAACCTAGACCGACAGTTTATCCAAAGCTGTCTCGGTTATGAACCTCATTTATATATTATGTCTTTCAACCAATGATGAGATCTACTGTGTCGCACCAGACACCTCATCATCTACTTACATAATATAAATGGATATGCACAACTAAATATAATTGAAACACAAATCGATATATTAATCTGGGAAATTATACAACACAAGCATAGCTTATGTATTCAAATCCAACAGAAAGGAAGTTAAATATCTTAGACGCTGCTTTATCTGAACCACCTGTAAATGATACGGCTGCTGTTCAACGAGCATGGGAAAAGCTGAAAAGCGATTCCGATGACGTGACATGTCTGATGCTCGCGACTATGTCAGGCGAGCTTCAGAAACAATTCATGAATTCGAAAGCGTTCCAAATTTATGTGTCACTAACGGAAATGTTCCGTGAACAAGCCCGTAACGAAAGGTTCGTTACGATAAAAGCATTGATCTCGTGCAAAATGGCGAAGGGTTCGTCAGTAAGCACACATTTGATCAAGATGAAGGGGTATATTGATACCCTAGAGAGATTAAATGCACCTCTTGCTAGAGAGTTAGCCATTGACATCATCTTGGCTTCACTGTCTGATGATTACAATGACTTTGTGGTGAACTACAACATGCATAACATGGAGAGGACGATTCCTGAGCTCCATGGAATGCTTAAAAATACTGAGCAAACCCTTCGAAAGGCAACGCCAGTACTTGTTGTAGAAAAAGGTAAGGGCACCAAGAGAAAGTTTAAAGGCAAGGCAAAAGTTGCTGAAAACAAGAAGCCTCGCAGTAAGACTGCCCCTAAGGCTCAGCCTCAAACTCCTCCTGCTAAGAAAAATGCTCAGAAGGACGTTGTATGTTTCTATTGCAATCAGAAAGGGCATTGGAGAAGAAACTGCAAGCTGTTTCTTGAAGAGAAGAAACAGAATCCTTCGGCTTCAGGTATCTTTGTTATTGAAATTAATCTTTTTATGTCCACCTCATGGGTATTAGATACCGGATGTGGGGCTCACATTTGTACTAATGTGCAGGGACTGAGAAATAGAAGGATGACAAAGAAAGGCGAAGTAGATCTCCGAGTGGGCAACGGGGCAAGAGTTGCAGCTGTTGAAGTTGGAGATTACACTTTGTATTTGCCTTCCGGTTTAAACATTGTTTTAGAGAATTGTTATTATGTACCTACTATGAGTAGGAATATTATTTCAATTTCTTGCTTGGATATTAAAGGATTTCGTTTTATTATTGGTAATAAATCGTTGTCTTTATATCAAAAAAATGTTTTATACGGAGTTGCAAATTTGTGCAATGGCCTATATATCTTGGATTTGACCCAAGAGAAACCGGTTTATAACATTGAAAAGAAAGCCAAATTAGTTCAATCTGATTTAAGTCCAATATATCTGTGGCATTTTCGTTTAGGCCATGCAAATGAGAAGCGAGTTCAGAGACTTCATAAGGATGGAGTGCTTGGGTCATTTGATTTCGAATCATATGACACATGTGAACCATGTTTGCAAGGCAAAATAATGAAGAGTCCTTTCAGCAAGAAAGGCGAGAGGACTAGTGAGCTATTGGCTCTAATACATACAGATGTATGTGGACCAATGAGCACACAAGCCAGAGGTGGATTTGAATACTTCGTGACTTTTACCGATGACTATAGTAGATATGGTTATGTCTACTTAATGAGGTATAAAAATGAAACTTTTGAAAAGTTCAAAGAGTTTAAAAACGAAGTAGAAAATCAGTTAAATAGAAGGATTAAGGCTATTCGCTCCGATCGGGGAGGTGAATACCTTAGTGATGAGTTTGATGGCTATCTAAAACAGTGTGGAATTATTTCACTACTGACTCCACCAGGAACACCTCAATGGAATGGTGTATCCGAGAGGAGGAATCGGACCTTATTAGATATGGTTCGATCTATGATGGGCCAAGTGACTCTCCCTATGTCCTTTTGGGGTTATGCCCTCATTTCAGCAGCCTACTTACTAAATCGTATTCCATCTAAGGCAGTAGATAAGACTCCATATGAGATGTGGATGGGTAAAAAACCATATATGTCATATCTACGAGTTTGGGGTTGTCAAGCTCATGTAAAGCATTTACAAAGTAGTAAGCTTGAACCTAAAACTGACAAATGCCTGTTTGTGGGATATCCTAAGGAAACAAAAGGATATCAATTCTACAATCCAACTGAGAACAAAGTGTTTGTTGCTCGAGGTGCCACTTTCTTAGAGAAAGATTTTCTCTACAAGAAAGATAGTGAGAGTAGAATAGAACTCGGAGAAGTTCCAGAACCACAAGAGAATGTAGAACGATCTACAAAAACTCAGATGGAAGTTGACATGGGAACTTATGAAGATGAGCAGCCTGAGTCAACAACACAAGAACCTAGAAGGTCTAGCAGATCTCGTCATGAACCCGAGAGATACGGATTTCTCGTGACTGACGATCAAGATTTGATCTTGGTGGACTCTAATGAGCCCGTAAACTACAAACAGGTTTTAGAAAGTCCAGATTCAGATAAATGGCTACAAGCAATGGAATCTGAAATGCAATCCATGAGGGACAATAAAGTATGGACTTTGATTGATCCTCCTGTTCAGGCAAAGGTTGTCGATTGCAAGTGGATTTTCAAGTTAAAACCTGGCGGGATCTTCAAGGCACGACTAGTGGCTAAAGGTTTCAGACAGACTCATGGTATAGACTATGATGAAACCTTCTCCCCTGTCGTGATGCTCAAGTCCATTCAGACTATGCTCGCCATAGCTGCATATTATGACTATGAGATATGGTAGATGAATGTTAAGACGGCTTTCCGAAATGGAAACCTACTCGAGGATGTTTACATGAAACAACCCGAGGGATACATCGATCAAGAGCATCCAAATCGTGTATGCAAGCTTCAGAGGTCCATCTACGGACTAAAGCAAGCATCTCGGAGTTGGAATCTTCGTTTTGACGAGGCAGTAAAAGGTTACGGCTTCATAAAGAACGAAGATGAGCCTTGTGTTTACAAGAAGGTTAGTGGGAGCAAGATAGCTTTCCTTGTCCTATATGTGGACGACATCCTACTCATAGGAAATGACATTCCAATGTTGAAAGATATCAAACAATGGTTGGGGAGTGTATTTTCTATGAAAGACTTAGGAGAAGCTAAAATGATACTGGGTATCAAAATCTATAGAGATAGATCACAGAGGCTTCTAGGACTAAGTCAAGAAGGGTACATAGACAAAATATTGAAGAGGTTCAATATGTCTAACTCTAAGAATGGTATGGTACCATTCAGACATGGCATTCTCTTGAAGAAGAACCAAGGTCCTTCAACAAGAGAGGAGAAGGATACAATAAGTAGAGTACCATATGCTTCGGCAATAGGATCTATCATGTATGCCATGTTATGTACCCGCCCGGATGTCGCACATGCACTGAGCATAACTAGCAGATACCAACAAGATCTAGGAACAGATCATTGGACTGCAGTCAAAGCAATCCTAAAGTACTTACAAAGAACTAAAGGATTAATGCTAATGTATGGAGGACAAGAACAGCTCATTGTACAAGGTTACGCTGATGCTGCTTTCCAAACAGATCAAGATGACATGAAGTCATAACCAGGCTACGTGTTTAGTCTGAATGGCGATGCAATAAGTTGGAAAAGCTCAAAGCAAGATACAACAGCCGATTCTACAACAGAGTCTGAGTACATTGCTGCATCAGATGCTGCAAAGGAAGCTGTTTGGTTGAGAAAGTTTATGTCAGACATCAGAGTGATACCGAGTATCCAAGATCCAATAGAACTTTTCTGTGACAATAACGGGGCCATCGCACAAGCTAAGGAGCCTCGGTCACACCAGAAAACCAAACATATACTTAAAAGGTTTCCCCTCATCCGAGAGATCATTGATCGAGGAGATGTGAAAGTGTGCAAAATAGGGTCAGACGACAATGTAGCAGATCCTCGCACAAAAGCTCTACCGCAGTCAAAGTTTGATAGACATGTAATAGAGCTTGGTCTTAAACAGTTTAGGACATAGCCCTTCAACGGGCAAGTGGGAGATTGTTGGTGTATGTGCCCTTTTGAGGGTCATTTATGTAAATAAACTTTGAGGGTTATTTATATAAATAAGACATTTGTCATTTGATTGATAATTTATCTGATGAGTTAATTTCATAAAATTATATTCTTGTGCATATTGAATTTCATGAAATCGATCCGCCAAAAAAAAAACACTCCATGGACTTTTAGATCATGAGTGATTCTTTTGAATAGTACTCGTACGAGGATCCTTAGACCAGAAATCACTGCATAGTCTTAGGTGAATTAGAGTATGCTTTGACATATGCCTAACGGGACCGTAACAGGTTGCCAAGTACGGGTATGATTGGGTACACTATGAGTCACGCTAAGGTATGTAGGTGAAGTGATGGGACTACAAGTCTCTCTTAAATGAGAGATGATATCTTGGCCGCTTGATAGTGAACTGAGAAGTGCATGGCCGTGCCCAAGAAATGATAAGGGTTATCATTTGCTTGATTAAGTTCAGTGTCACTAACAGATCAAGTAAAACGTTTAGCTATATAAGGATGATTGGTTCCATGCCTTATGCTAAACTGGATATCAGTGTAGAGGACATTACGTAGTATACTCGGAAGGTTGTATTGAATCACCATTCGACCCTCCGTTCTGAATTGTGTAGTCATTATGTCTTGCTAGAGACCACTAATGATTTATGGATTAATTAATGAGATTAATTTATTCATTGTCAATTTGGAATGGGCCTACAGGATCGCACATAAGTGAGTTCGATGATTCCGAATTAATTTGCCTGGTTTTAAGTATAAGAGTTATACTTAAATTGATAATATTTAATTAAATAGTTTAATTAAATATTATTGAAGAGTATTATGGTATTAATTAAGAGTTAATTAATTACCTAGGAAGAATTGAATTGGGCTGACAAATCAAGGGACCTAATTGTGAATTAAGGTTCTTGACCCATCAGCCTGATCCATGGATCAATGGGTTGATCCATGGTGTTGGTTAAACCCAACTCAGTAAATAATAATTATTATTAATTATTATAAACAGATACTTCTCAAATCAGAGAAGTATCTGGTGGTTGAGAGTTTTTAGAAAAATTGGTTTTAAACACGTTTTAAAGATTTTAAAAACAGACTCTCTCAGACTCCAAGAAAACAGATGCTCTTCCAAAACTCTTCCCTAGAGAAAAACGTTTTCTCTCTTTGACAGGCACTTTTGGGCTAGCACCAATTCTGATAGGCTCCGGTGCAAGATCGTAGAGACAATTCACGTGAATTGTTGGTGAACGCTATCTTCTCAGAGGATCCAGGCGACTGCACAACTGATTACGCTTCAAGGGTAAGACCCGATCCTCTTAGAATTTAGGCTATTCCATAGCATAATTTAGGAAATTATGCATGCCTAGTTCCAACAAATGGCGCCTTTTTGAATGAGAGAGAACAAGGGAGACTGGGCTGTTTTTTTGAAAGGGTTGGAGGAGGCGGATGGGGGCGGCGATAGCACGAGAGGAAGAAGAAGAAGAAGGTAGAAAAAAATTATATAAAGACCTTATATATATTATTTTTTTTTACAAAAAAATCCTTGACTAGCGGTCAACTTTGGTTAATCCATTAGTTGACCAAATTTCCCCTTAAAAAGGACTGAAAATGCTGATAAAAAAAGATGATGGACCTAAAATATCGTCGTAAAATTAAAAGACCTAAAAGTGGTATTACCCTTATTATGAGGGACCAAAAAAGCAATTCGGCTTAAGTGAGAAATAGGCTTAAATGCCTAAGAAGGAAAACTAATGTACCTAATTATTAAGAACATGGAGAAACTAGGTATAACTTGTGGTTTTGAGTGATTATTTGTGATGTGTCAAAGATTATTATTTTTAACGACACGTGTTAGTTTAGAGATAATTTTAGGGAGGATCACATACCAATTATGAGGTCTCGTAATCTCACCAAATGATAAATAGCAAAACACATATGGATATCAAAGTTGAAAAGTAGCAAGAATCTTAAGAATAAACGTAAGAAGTACATGTGTCTAATCGAATATAAAATATGTGCAATAAGGAAACTAAATCAATATAGAAAATATCAAGAACGACAAAGATGTAGTCGAGTAGGTCTTAAATAGTCAGATACAAAAGACAATAAAGAAATTAGAAAATGTCATTATACTGGTAAACACAACTACGTTTAATAGACTAGTTAGACTTGGACCATTAATGTAACATCCCGCCCTAATGGTTACGAAACGGGATGCCTTTCTCAACTCGCGCTGAGATTTATTACTTAAAAATAGCAATAAAATTCTACAAATCCTTCATAAATCATACATTATAAAATGAATAACTGAAGTTGCTCTAATATTTTAGAGCTCTCAAATGGCCTATTCCTTGACACGTGTCGCGATCTCCGGGATTCACGCATCTTTATTCAAAAATCTAACTGAAATTGTAATATATAAAGGGATGAGCCACAGCCCAGTGAGGAAATTTAATAGTATTTAACATGCAAGCAGAACAAGTGTAAATCATAACCGATAATTATTTCAAAAATGAGTATCAGTAGATTTCAAAAACAGAGGCACAGCGGAAGTCAATTAAAATTGGTTAGAAGTTCAAAACAGTTTCCAATAACACGTATGAACAGTTAAAATATATCAAAAATTAAAAATAACAAATAGTGCCCGAAGGCCAATACCAGAATGCAAATAACAGTACCCGAAGGCCAGTACCCGAAGGCTATTAACAGTACCCGAAGGCTAGTAACAGTACCCGAAGGCTAATAATAATGCCCGAAGGCCAGTACCCGAAGGCTAGTAACAGTACCCGAAGGCTAGTATCAGTACCCGAAGGCTAATAATAGTGCCCGAAGGCTAGTAATAATGCCCGAAGGCCAGTACCCGAAGGCTAGTAACAGTACCCGAAGGCTAATAATAGTGCCCGAAGGCTAAAAATGATAACAAGTCGGACATATAGCGAAAAAAATCATATAACGAATAGTAATCATTTCAGTCAAACAGTAGTCAAAATTTCAGTACAAGTATCAAAATGCCAACTGATTTCGGGGTAAAAATCAAAAGTCAAATTATCTTATTACGATAGTAAGTAAAACAATACGAAAGTCAAAATCGATATTTGTCGTCACGAAAACAAGTGATACAAATTTTAACAAAACAGTCAAAATCAAATGGGTTTTCGTTATGAAAGTCAAAATCAATATCGATCGTTTTTTTTAAAAAAAAAAATTAATATAATATAAAAAAATTAGTGAGACAATTTTTAATGTAACAGTCAAATTCAAATGAGTTTTCTACATAGAAGTCAAAAGTCAAAACGATAGTCAAAATTACCACGCAGTGTAATCAAATAGCCAAATCAAATTTAAGCATGCAAGGTAATAAGATAATAATATAAAAATATGGGTTGGTTAGACCCGATAAATTTACGAAAATTTCCTACTAAAATCCCTCACCTTGTTATTGCTTAATATTTGACTGAACTTGAAATTTAACTCTAATTTTCGTCTCCTGCATAAACAATCAAGATTACATTACTCATAATTCTTACTTCTGGGTCTTTACCCATTGGATAAATAAAGAGTAATAATTAATACATCCTACTTACTCTACCTTTCCCTCTCACATCAAATCACTTCACCCTCTTTTCTCCCTCTCACCTACGGTTCATCAACATCACCCTCCATTTTTTTTCTTTTCTTCCTTCTCTCTCATCTCTCCTCTCTCTTTTTTTTTTCTTCCTTCTTCCCCGATTTCTTTTCTTTTCTTCCTTACTCCCTCCCCTTATTTTTACCTCTACCATTGTCACTACCTGCAACTCCTTCATGGGTTTTTCAAAGAAGGTAAAAGAAACGGGCAAGCACATACAGGAAACAAAAGACATCGACTAAGAATTCAAAAAGAGAGAAAAGGGCCAACCGTGGGCGAAGGTCACGAGCGGGAAAACTAGCGGCACAATGGTGGATGAACGATTCCCGGGTTTTTTTTTCTACTACGTCCGGTCGCAGGTCACCACCCGAGGATACTTTCCCCTAAGGTTCTGCTGTGTTCTCTTAAGAATGGAGATGGTGGTTTTCTTTCTTTTCTTTCTGCCCGATTTAGGCTAAGGTGAATTCAGGGCATATATTACCATGATAGGGTTTGAGTTTTATGGTAAGATTGAATAATGAAATCTTACCTATTTTTATGTTGGAAAGATTTTGAAATTCATTCCTACTTTAGTCATGATTTTATTTAATTGAGAGATTTCTACCTTTTTTTTTTGATTTGGGATTGTAATTTCCTATTAATCAGGCTAATGATTGATAGTTGACTAAAGCATGAAGGATTCTAACCATAATTGTTGTTAAATGGAGGATAAAACGAAATCACTGCATTAAAAAAAATAAGGACACTTACCTTATTTTTTTTTCGGGTCCTTACATTCTCCCCCCCTTAAGAGAATTTCGTCCCGAAATTCCATTACTCGAACAAGGTCGGGTATTTATCCTTCATCTCACTTTCAACCTCCCAAGTTGATTCCTCAATACCATGATGCCTCCAAAGTACCTTCACCATCGGAACACTCCGTTTCCTCAATACCTTTGTTTGTCGATCAAGGATTTTCATCGGTCGTTCTTCGAACGCAAGTTGTGAATCCAACTCTAAGTCTTCCAATTGTATTATATGTTGTTCAGCAGGCTGATATTTTCTTAGTAAGGATACATGGAACACCGGGTGCAGTCTTCCTAGTTGACTAGGTAATTCAAGTCGGTATGCCACAGGACCCATGCGCTGCAGTATTAGAAAAGGTCCTATATATCGTGGGCTCAACTTCCCTTTTTTCCCATGCCTTAAGATGCCTGTCTGTGGGGTGACTTTCAGAAATACTCTATCCCCTTCGACAAATTCTAATTCCTTTCGGCGCTTGTCTGCATAACTTTTTTGTCTGCTTTGAGCTGTCTGTAATCGCTGCTTAATCACCCTCACAACTTCATAAGTTCGCTCCAACACAGGTATGAGAGATGACTGTGTCAACGACCTTTCTCCAACTTCTTCCCAATATAGAGGTGACCGACATTTCCTCCCGTACAATGCCTCATAAGGTGCCATTTCTATAGACGCCTGCCAACTATTATTGTAAGCGAACTCTACTAAGGCAAGTTGTTTATCCCATGCCTCACCAAAATCCAACACGCAAGCTCTTAACATATCCTCCAATGTCTGAATCGTACGTTCAGACTGCCCGTCAGTTTGGGGATGAGCTGAGGTACTAAAGTTCAGACGTGTCCCCAAAGCCTTTTGTAGTTGTTGCCACAGCTTAGACGTGAAACGCGGATCTCTATCTGATACTATAGAGGCAGGAATTCCATGTAATCTCACTATCTCCTCGAGATATATCTGTGTCAACTTATCAATGGTATACCGCACATTTATGGAAATGAAGTGTGCAGATTTTGTCAATCGGTCAACCACCACCCATATCGCGTCCTTATTCTTCAGTGTACGTGGGAACCCAACTACAAAGTCCATCGTAATGTGATCCCACTTCCATTCCGGAATTGTCAACGGTTGTAACAACCCTGACGGACGTTGATGTTCTGCTTTCACTTGTTGACAAATTAAACAGGATGCGATATATTGTGCGATATCCCTCTTCATATTATCCCAACAAACAACCTGCTTCAAATCTCTATACATTTTGGTATTTCCTGGGTGTATAGAAGATCGAGTCCGGTGAGCTTCTTCCAATATACTTCGTCTCATTTCCAAGTTGTTGGGTACATACATCCTCCCCTTATGCCTTAAAATACCATCATCCCCAATGGTGTAATCTGGATGTACACCACTGCGGGCCAATTCCCAACGATTCCTCAAAGATTCATCGCTCCCCTGAGCTTCTTTAATCCTAACCGGTAGTTCTGGACTTATGGTTATGTTAGCTATCATCACCTTCCCTCGGTTTACTACCGGTTTCCATTTACTCCGTTGCCCCATCATTCGTTTCTCTGTTACTATTATTCTAGCCAATTGAGCCTTCCTGCTAAGAGCATCTGCTACCACGTTAGCCTTTCCTGGGTGATAATTAATCTTGCAATCGTAATCTTGGAGAAACTCCACCCACCGTCTCTGACGTACGTTCAATTCCTTTTGTGAGAACAGATACTGCAAGTTCTTATGGTCGGTCAATATTTCAAAACTTACTCCATAGAGGTAATGTCTCCATTTCTTGAGTGCGAAAACCACAGCAGCTAACTCAAGGTCATGCGTAGGATAATTTTGTTCATATGCTTTCATTTTTCTCGAAGCATATGCAATTACCCTACCGTTTTGCATGAGTACGCACCCTGCCCCTTCCTTGGATGCGTCCGTATAAACAACAAAGCCCTCTTGCCCAGCAGGTAGAGTTAGAACTGGAGCTGTTGTCAATCTCTTCTTCAGCTCTTGGAAACTCTCTTCAGCTTTCCCATTCCACACAAACTTCTCATGCTTCTGTGTAAGGTTTGTCATTGGAGCAGCGATTCTTGAGAAATCCTCTATAAACCGTCGATAATACCCTGCTAAACCTAGAAAACTTCGCACTTCTGTCACGTTTTGGGGTCTCTTCCATTCAGTGATAGCCTCAATCTTGGTAGGGTCCACTGCAATACCATCCTTCGAGATTACATGCCCCAAGAACGACACTCTCTCCAGCCAAAATTCACACTTGCCAAACTTAGCGTACAACTTCTGCTCTTTCAAAGTTTGAAGTACTTGTCTCAGATGGTTGGCGTGTTCTTCCACACTTTTTGAATATACTAAGATATCATCAATGAACACTACCACAAACTGGTCTAGGTACGGTTGTAATACCCGATGCATCAAATCCATAAATACGGCTGGGGCATTGGTTAACCCGAATGGCATCACTACAAATTCAAAGTGACCATATCGCGTATTGAAAGCCGTTTTCGGTATATCATCCTCCTTTATCCTCAGTTGATAGTACCCCTGCCGTAAATCCAGTTTTGAGAAAATTACTGCCCCTTGAAGTTGATCGAATAGCTCATCGATTAATGGCAAGGGATAGGTATTCTTAATGGTGACGTTATTCAGTCCTCTGTAATCAATACATAACCTTAACGTGCCATCTTTCTTCTTCACAAAAAGTACCGGGGCTCCCCAAGGTGATTTACTTGGTCGAATAAATCCTTGGGACAACAACTCTTGAAGCTGCAGTTTCAGTTCCTGAAGCTCCATTGGTGCCATGCGATATGGAGTTCGTGATATAGGTCTTGCTTCAGAGTCCAGCTCAATAGTGAATTCCACTTCCCGCTCTGGTGGTAATGTGTCCAAATCGGTTGGGAACACATCAACGAAATCTCTGACAACTTGTACATCCTCTATCTTGACCTGATCCGCATTCTTGTTAATTATATACGCCAAAAATCCTTGGGACCCATTCCGAATACACTTCCTGGCCCTCACTCCAGATATCATTCCCACAATCTTATTATTTCTTTGTAACATCACTAAGGTATTTACAAATAACATCTTTTGGTTGACATCCCGCTGAATACACTTCCTGCCTATTCCCTTAAAAAGGACTGAAAATGCTGATAAAAAAAGATGATGGACCTAAAATATCGTCGTAAAATTAAAAGACCTAAAAGTGGTATTACCCTTATTATGAGGGACCAAAAAAGCAATTCGGCTTAAGTGAGAAATAGGCTTAAATGCCTAAGAAGGAAAACTAATGTACCTAATTATTAAGAACATGGAGAAACTAGGTATAACTTGTGGTTTTGAGTGATTATTTGTGATGTGTCAAAGATTATTATTTTTAACGACACGTGTTAGTTTAGAGATAATTTTAGGGAGGATCACATACCAATTATGAGGTCTCGTAATCTCACCAAATGATAAATAGCAAAACACATATGGATATCAAAGTTGAAAAGTAGCAAGAATCTTAAGAATAAACGTAAGAAGTACATGTGTCTAATCGAATATAAAATATGTGCAATAAGGAAACTAAATCAATATAGAAAATATCAAGAACGACAAAGATGTAGTCGAGTAGGTCTTAAATAGTCAGATACAAAAGACAATAAAGAAATTAGAAAATGTCATTATACTGGTAAACACAACTACGTTTAATAGACTAGTTAGACTTGGACCATTAACCTTCTTGGTTCTTAAATTTACGTTGATACAACATAATCATAGCCAAAGACTACACTTGTTAGATTTCTCATCTAATAAACCAATAATTATCTTCATGTCCTTGCTACCATAAAAATCAAACCAAATAAATGATCGTTTTTAAACACTATTTAAACAATAAAGAATAATGGATCAAATCTTTATAAGATTGTCACAACATTTCTTTCTTGTTCTTTTCCAAAATATACATTACTATACGTTCAAGAAATTCTAATTCAAACTCTCTAAGTATTTCTTCTAACATCTCATCCAAAATACCCTAATTTCGCACAAAGGTTACTTTAAAATTAAACATCTTCCTAGCTCTCACTTGCATTATTCATTTAAATAAAAATATAAATTGCTATTTCACAGAAAAGTATATGCCTTAACATAGTTGCGAACAAATTCAATACAACATAAAACAATTTCAAGTCTATAAATAGAATAGCCCTAAAATGCTAAGGCTCATATGGGTCTTATTCGTACGAGCATCGACTGCTACCAAATCGTGTGTTTGTATTTTGCACTAACTTGACTAATTTGAAAAATATAATATATGAAATAATATGTCTATGCTCAATGAGAGAGCCAAAGGAAGTTTAGAACACACAACACATATAACCAATATATGTTTTGATAACAGAAAACATTTTGAACAAGAATTCAATAGTAATAATCAAAAAAATGTACGGAGAATATAGTTTTACCACATTATATTTATAACTCTATCATTTTCGCAATAGCAGTCAATTAGCTTTCACTCTCAATTCAATAGATCGGTCACTGACATTTCACTTCCAATGCACTTAATCAATTTAGTCAATAAATGGTATGATGATTCATGAGATTTGAGTAGATAAACCGGTATACTTAGAGCAAGAAGTTCTATAACCCAAAGTTCTGACTATGTCTCATCCACCACACACTCAAACATATAATATGATGCAGGATCCCAGTGGAAAAACTGATATATTTAGAACGAGAATTTTTAACACCCAAAGTTCTAATCACATTTATTATACTATATATTCAAAAAAAGGTACGATGATACGCAACATTCAAAGTAGATAAATTGGTACATAGATCGGTGATGACAGATTTACTGTCGTGTACCGATCAGAATTAATATTTATATTTAATCTTACACCACAAGAAAATGTAGTAAAAGGTGTCAATCCCACAGGGAACGAGGGTAGAATTCTGTTGCACAAGTTAAAAAACCAATAAAATAAAGCAAGTAAGAAAACAGTAAAGTATGAGCAGTTTGTGAGGTATAAAACATGTGAAATAATTTACAAAACAAGAAACAGAGGATAAAAGGCGGGATTTTCACTTCCTTGAAATTAGAGGCTTTGGCTATGGCTTTCTAATGTCAAACAAGGTTAAAGTTCTCTAACAATTAGAACCATAAATAATGAAGTGAAGAATATTTAGAATCGGCTCTCCTGGTGTAACTCCTGTGTCACTTACTTCACGGACGCTCTATCACTCACCTGTGAAATCCCTGTTTACTCCAAACACTCAACCTAGCACAGTTCTTCACTGACCTCTCCACCATGACAACCACACACCAGGACATAGGACTTTCACGGAACCAGCATATATTAAGGTATCATCAATTAAGATATCACTACAAGGATCAGACCATGGTTCCATCCTAATCCCAAAGGGCACAACGCATTGTCATGATTTGGACTAAAATCTACAACACCTCACTTCTTCCTTAATCTGTTAAATTAACTAGAGAACCCAAAGACACAATACAAACCATAACTAAAATGAATGAAAGCCCAAGTACATGACATGTTCATCAGATTTTATATCAAGCTAAACAACTAATCAACCGATAAAAAAAGCTTGCACACATTATTCTAAATGCAGTGAACAATGTGCAGAAGAACAAAGGTATACACAAGCGGTACTCACATATCAAATCCGATTTAGTGCACATCTTGTAAATGGAACTTTCATCTTGCCTCTATCTCATTAGAGGAGAGAAAATCCCTACAAGATGCTTAGAACCTCATCGGTTATTAGCAAAAACAGAAAATAAAGAAAGACATGAATAAAAAGAAAACAAAATGAGTTTCGGATAAAACAACTCAAGTAAAATGTTACAAGGGAAAAAAAATCTAAATTCCCTTAAGTTGGAGCATTCTACATCTATTTATAGAGAAATTCTAACGAAGGGAATGTAGGATGACTATTTTGGGAATTCCAAAATTTTGCTTCATATCTAAATTTTGCAAGATGGCATCTTCTAGGAGGCAGGTGGCTGACACAGCCATAAAAGTAACCTGCACTATTCAGAGGCCATTAAATCAACATGCAACAATGTACTGGTAGTGTTCTTTCAGTATGCTTCTCTTGAGCTGGTGTACTAACTGTCCTTCTGGGTATCTGCCCGCTGCCCGTGCCGGTGATGGTTGTCGAAAGCTCAGCAAGCTTCATCTCCTCATGCTAAAGGTTGGCGTCTGCTACCGTCATCTTGTCATGTTCCACAGATGCTGTCATTTGCAAGAGAGGATTTCGTCTCGTCCAGTGTCTACTATTTCATCTCAGTGTTAACTCCATTTTGTCTTTGTCACATCTAGGAAACGGTGTCGTGAACTGGATGTCTTCAGCTCATTTTCACCAAACACTGGATTTAACTAGATATCATGTATCTCGCGCTTAAGAGAGGTTAACGTCTGCTTGTCGTGTCCTCTACTACGTTGACAATCTTTAGCTCTGCTCCAATGCCTAATCCCTAGTGCGGTTTTCTACTTTCTTCATTCCATCCATATTTCACATACAATCACCACAAATAAAGCCGTAACTAGTATATTTACCTCATGAATAGATTAAGAATCTATCTATGGGAAACTCAAAATCGTGCTAAAAACATATGAAAATATGTGTAAAATAATTCACATCGACCAATATCTCAAGTTGATGGAAAAATGTCATTAACTGGTGCTCTCACTTTCTCAAGAAAACTGAAAGCTAATCTGCCGCAAATAAGCTTCAACCATGGCTCTTCCTTCAAGTATTCACCCATAATCGAGACTGCATGAATTACTAAATATACAGTGGTTCTTGTAGCATGTAGCTATGTTTGAGCATGTTCAAAGAAATGTGTCAGTAAGATGCTTTTGATAGTTATACTGGACTATATATATTAAGAAAACAATATAGCTATTGATTTTGATCATCCAGTATATGTTGCATCTTATAATCTTGCTATGTATTTTAATCACCATGACCTATCTACTTATTTATGAAGATATTTTACTTCTCTTTAAAATGTAGCTTTATATTAATTGCAAATGGAAATAGTTCGATATGAATTATTTAATCACAACACTAATATGTAGAAATACTCTTGAACATCTTTTAGAAAAGAAATACTCTTGTATAGTAAATAAATCAATAAACCAAAAAAAAAAAAAAAAAAAGATTCATATAACATCTCGAGTCTAAGATCAATAAATTTAAGGTTTTATTAATAAGCCAAATAAAAAATAAAGCATCCAAAGAAAAATAAAAAAACTTCCTCGCCACAACTCCAATCTAGAAATAATTTTGACGATATATCTTTAATAAGTCTGTCACCACATCTTTTTCTATTTTTGGCTCAAATTCATCCCATATTTCTTTCGGATATTTGTTCAAGTCAAAATCAAGAATTGCCAGTTCATTCAAATAAAAAAGTAATGGAATTTTCTTACGTTAGCAGTCAGCTGCAAAATCACCAGTTTTAGGATTGTCTTCGAATGAATCTTGAACAAATTCACCACCATCAGTAGCTGCTTTAAATGAATCTTGAACATATTCACCATCATCATCAATTTCAGCATGGGCTTGTAATGAATATTGAACAACTTCACCATCATTATCAGTAGTAGCTGTTTCGAAAGAATCTTGAATAAATTCACCTTCATATGAATCTTCTACTACTACATTTTCTAATGAATACTCGAAAAATTTTCCTTTTAAGTTATTTTCTACTCCTTCTCCAGAAACCTGATCCATTCAAGAAACCAATTATGAAGCCAAAAAGACTGAATGATAGAATTGAAGATATATAAAAGGTATAAAGGGCTAAACAGAATTCACTGATAGTGAAAAATAGATTTTGTATCCAATTGTTGATATGGTTGAGATCATCCATATATGTTATCGATTAACCAATATGGATTAAGAATAATTATTAATTTCATATTAGTTTAATATGCCTCCCTTTAGTTTACATTGACAACCTTTAATTTTATATTAAATTTTAATCACCTTATAAGTGTATATTAGATTTGAATCCCCTGTTAGTTTTGAATACAGAAAAGCTATGGCTTGTATCAAAAACTAATATCCACAGATGACATATCATTTTGTTTCAGTATAAATTTGTTCCTTTATATCATAGAACTAGATAACGGGGTGTCGACAAACACAGTAGATACCGTTATTGGTTAAAGTATTGATATTAAAAAAGTATGCTCGTAACCGAGATAGTCTGAACATACTATCGGTATAGGTTATTGTGTGGTTTGGAAATTGGTTTATCTAAACTAGTTTAAATCACATAGATATGCCCGGGGCATATTGAGCACGACCAGTTTGGATAGAATTGACTTATACTGATCGGCGTAGTCAATTCGGTCCTAGTATTCCGTCTCTCAATCCCGAGATTGGGACGGGCGTGAGGGTTGGATATCGTGTGCTTTGATTTGCCAAAGAGTGAGGTCAATTGAGGCCAATACCTCGGTAAGTTGGGTATGCGGTGTTTAGCTTCTTACGTGTCGTTGCTAGTCGGAGGAATCTATGTACCGGTTCGCCGGGTTGATGGTGCTCCCGAGATGAGCTCGTAAGGTTATTATACTAAACCCGGCCGGTGAACTTTATGTTCGGTATAATAAAAGGACGAGTGGTACTAATCTCGGAAACCAAGAAGTCGGTGAATTAATTTGTCAGTAAATTGATAAATTGATGAGCACTAGATCTTTAATGTGGGGAGATAGAATAAAATATAATGGCGCGATGTAAAGTCGTTTTCGAGCGGTAGTTCCATAATTGGTCCGATAGTGGTACGACCGATTATGAGTTTGACTAATCGACAAGGTAAATTAATTAATCCGAAAGGTTTAATTAATATTTAATCGACAAAGTGAATTTAGAAATTAATTCTATTTTGAATTAATTAATTCTAAGGGTTTGATTAAATTAAATTAACAAAGTGGATTAAATAAATTAATTTAAATGGGTCGATTGGAGTTGATAATTCGGGAAGACTTAGCGGTCAACAAAAGTCAAATTAAAAGGCCTAACTCGAGAGCCCATTAGGTCTCCAATCGAGCTCCTATAAATAGAAGACTTGAAGCCCAAGAAAACCTAAGGAAGTCTTACAAGACATTATTCTTGCTTTCTTGAGTGAAAAGGTTTAGAGAGAGAATTTTTCCTTCAAGAATTTTCTCTCAAAAACAACCAGATTTTTCACTCCCTCTAAATTGGATTCAAACCAAAGATCACTTCTTTATTGATTGGGTTATAATCTGCCCAGTTTTTGTTACTAAAACAGTCCACTGCTGCCGCGATTTTGGTCTTCTCGCTCAAAGGGCTGCCGCGGGTTTCTTCATGAAATTCGGCTGCTGTAGTTCGTTGCTGCCTGCTGCGTTTGATTCGGTCCAGGTCTCGTCGATCTCTTCTTGGTGATCCGAGGCCTGGGCTGTCTAGATCACGAGTGGGCAGTACGAATTCCAGTTGCTGGAGTTGCGATTTTATTAAAAGGCAGCACCTTTTATGCGGCAGCAGCAGGATTTTTTTGGTGGTTGATTTTAGTGATCAGTTTTTGGTTTGCTAGATTCCAGTTTTAGAGAGATTTCCTTGTGGGCTGAACAAGAAACTTCGATAGATTATTGCCCACGCAATATTCGAAGTCTTCTCGGAGATATCGATTGGATTTCTATTGGAATCGCTATCAAAGATTTGGTTTTCTTTAAGCAAGGGATTTCGCTTCAAAAGGTAGAACTTTTAAATTCCGCTTTCATTAAAGTTCGAATCTTTTGTGTCCCGATTAATAAATAAAATAAGTATAAGCCTAGATCCGTTCATGGGTAAACTAATTTGAGCCTGAGCTTGGTCGAAAGCTTCCGATTCTAGAATGCATTGCACGAAAGTGAGGTTTTCGATTTAGCCCAGGCTTGTTCAGTTTTCCTTCAAATTGGTATCAGAGCGTTGGTTTCGGTCTTATACTTGTTTGATTTATTACACGGCTTTATTTTGGCATTATTATTTTTTGTCGAAATGCATAAACAGTTGGTTATTGGTTTCCCGGCTATTATGGTAGAAATTTAATTTTCATTCATAAACCCCGGGACATGTCCGGGCTTGTTTTATTTTTGAATGGAAATTTCTGTAATAGTAATAACCACGAGCTGGAAGCCGTGTAGGATTAGAAAAATCTTGTAGTAGCATTTGATCTAATCATGTCGTCTTTAAATTCCTAGAAAATGCCTTTGTATATAGGAATTTATGTACTATGACGAAGAAGCTATTTTGGGTAACTTATATTCGCGGGTTTTGGTTTATCGTAGTTTTTGGTGATTCCTAATTACGTAGTAAACCGAGAAAACCTGGGCGAATCGAGAGGAATCCAAATAACGAGTGGGAGCGACACGATGGGAAGTGTCACCGAGGCGTCAAGGAATCAACGATAGAGAAGGCCATAATAGTCGGGAAATTTTATTTTATTTAATTTCCCGTATTTATGTCTTTTCGTTGATTGTGTGATTTTCGTTTTATTTTGCATGAACGAAAACCAAACCAAAGTTTTAAAAGTAATGTGCAATTAACTAAGGTAGATTATTCGCATATTAAAACTCCAACGGTTTTATGGGTGCGAATATCCATAGTTAAGATATTGCATGTTAAAACGTAAAAATCCTCAAACTTAATTAAATTCGCGGGTTTTGGTTTAATCGTAATTTTGGGTGATTCCTAATTACATAGAAAATTGAGAAAACCCGGGTTTTGGTTTATCGTAATTTTTGGGTGATTCTTAATTACGTAGAAAACCGAGATAACCCAGGCGAATTGAAATTAATTAAAAATCTAAGTGGGAGCGGGTTGGTTAATAGCCCCATGGCCTCCATTACGGGTTCATTGGTGATGTGGTTAAACTTGCGTGCTGGCTTAGACCTCCTCCATATCGGATGAGTTTTCAATCACAGATATCACCGGAATGAATTTCTAAAGGGATGACTATAGTGCGTTTAATTGGAAAAAGTTGCGACACCCTCGCCATCGGAGGCGCATTAGTACCCTAAGTAACAAACTTAGAAGTCACGTAATGGCATACACTTAGTGTACTGTTTATAGTATCCCTCCCATCAAAGTTACGCTATCTACGTGTATGGCTAAAATTATCGATTATTAATTTCATTGATCATAAGATCGTTGGTCAGATAATGAAATTAATGAACTTCGGTTCTTCTCGAACGAATGTGGGTTGGCGTAGACGTTCACCCATCGTGACCTGCGTTAATCCCGGTGTGAGAGATGTCGGTAGAAGATTATATTTATTTTCTGAGGATTTTTCAATATTTTCGAAAAAGTATACTGAAACTTGTTTGTTTATTTTCAGTTGATATGTCGTTCAACCCGCTAGCTGTCATTCTGAACCAAAACAAACTCACCGGTCCAAATTACATTGATTGGAAACGTAACCTGGACATTGTCCTTACCGCTGAGGGTTACAAGTACGTGCTTACTGAGGAGTGCCCCTCTAAGCCCAGCGATGATGCCACCCTGAGCAGCGAGAGCCATATACGAGGTGGCAGAAGGCTGATGAGATGACCAGGTGCTACATCTTGGCTTCCATGTCAAGTGTTCTGCAGCACCAGCATCAGCAGATGACCTCAGCCTACGATATGATGCTCAACCTCAGGGAGATGTTTGGACATCAGGGCAGGGCAGCCAAGCAGTCAGCTATGAGGAAACTCATGAATGCTAAGATGGCTGAGGGCACTTCAGTGAGAGATCACGTACTGGACATGATTGGTTGCATCAATGAGATTGAGGTATTGGGAGGTGAGATTGATGGGGAAACCCAGGTTGATATCATCCTTCAGAGCTTGCCTCCCAATTTTGAGCAGTTTCGATTGAACTATAATATGGGGAATCTCTCATATTCACTTTCTGAGCTCATGACTGCATTGGTGTCTGTTGAGAGCCCCTTCGCAGAGAAGAAGCAAGCCTTGGCTACTGTTGGTCCCTCAGGTTCCTCTGTTGGGCCCAAAGCCAGGAAGCAAAAGAGGAAGAGAGGCCAGAAAGCAGGAGCCAGTCATGGACCCAAGGCGGGCATTGCCAAGAAGTAGAAGCCGAGAGGCAAATGCTTCAGATGTGGCAAAGCGGGACATTGGAAGAAGGACTGCCCAAATCCTCGAGGTACGTGTAAATTTTCCCTAGTCACTGAGACATGTTTAGCGGCGATTCCCACAGATACTTAGTGTGTGGATTCAGGAGCCACTGATCATGTTTGTAATTCTTTGCAGGGGTTCCAAGTGACCCGGCTGCTTAGAGAGGGAGAGTTGCAGGTCTACCTTGGGGATACTACCAGAGTTTCTGTGGCTGCAGTGGGAGTTATTAGTCTTTATTTTTCAGACTCTATTTTATATTTAAAGGATTGTCTTTATGTACCTAGTTTTCGAAAGAACTTGCTTTCGGTTTCGAGACTTGTTTTGGATGGTTATAAGTGTGTATTTTCTGATGGTTCAGTTTTTATTAGAAAATGCCAGAAACTTATATGTTCCAGTACATTGGTTGACAATTTGTTTTTAATTAATACTTACTCCCCAGTTATGCAAAACACAGAAACTAGTAACTCATCACCGAATCATAATAAGAGAAAAGAGTCTTCCCCTTTGAATCAGACTTATCTTTGGCACCTGAGACTAGGTCATATCAACCTTAGTAGGATTCAAAGGTTGGTCAAGAGTGGGTCTTTGGACTTACTAGAGATTGATAGCTATTCGACCTGTGAGTCCTACTTGGATGGTAAAATGACCAAGAGGCCTTTCAAGGCAAAGGGGTATAGGGCCAATGAGGTTTTAAAGCTGATTCATTCTGACGTGTGTGGGCCTATGTCAGTTCAGGCTAGAAGTGGTTATGAGTATTTCGTGACTTTCACGGATGATTACTCTAGATATGGATACATATACCTGATGCACCACAAGTCTGAATGCTTTGGCAAGTTCAGAGAATTCAAGGCAGAGGTGGAGAACCATCTGGGTAAGAGTATCAAGTCACTGCAGTCTGATCGCGGTGGTGAATACCTCTCTAGTGAACTTAGGACCTATTTCTCAGAGGAGGGTATTCAGACCCAGTTGTCTGCACCTGGCACACCCCAGCAGAATGGTGTAGCAGAGAGGATGAACAGGACTCTTATGGAGATGGTTAAATCGATGATGAGTTACAGTGAGTTGCCTACCTCGTTTTGGGGTTATGCCTTGGATACAATATGTTTTATCCTCAACCTTGTACCATCTAAGTCTGTGCCTACGACCCCAGTAGAGTTGTGGAGTGGGCGAAAGCCTGGTCTGAGATATCTCAGGATTTGGGGTTGTCCAGCACATGTGCTCGAGGCAGATGCAGGCAAGTTAGAGGCGAGATCCAAGGTTATGCTGTTTATAGGCTACCCCAAAGGAACGAGAGGTGGTTTATGAAAGATTTTGGTAGGATCTGGGTTTGCACTTGCTCGATTTACCACGCAACAAAAATTTATATTAAAGAAGAATCTTAGAAAAGTACCTTTGAAGCGTGCACCTGGTGATTCTCTTGTATGCCTCAAGACTATGACTTCACATTGTGTGGGCAACGAACTAGAAGTCAATTGATCAGCTACTCACCACAATCCACCTGCTAGAAAACTCTAGCCCCGCAGCACCTGGCACGTACTATAAACGCACCGCCCGTAGAGAGAGAAAGCTACGCGCAGCTGGTATAGTCCAAGGCCAAAATTTCAGCCACTAGAAACCCAAAAACCAGCCGCACACTTTCTTGAAAATTCGACTTGGAGAGAGAAACGTTTTCTCTCTCTAGAATTTTCTCTCTCTAGAAATCCTGTGGATTAATTGTGTTATTGTTGTCTTCTGAATGACTGATCCCTTGTCTATTTATAGAGTTACAAGAGAGACTCCAAGTTGGTTTAGGATTGGTCTTCCTACTGGGTTTCTGTTTTCCTTCAATCCTGTTTCTGGACTGATACACATTCTGTTTCTTTCAATCCTGTTCCTGGACTGATACACTCCCAACTGTCACAGGGATTCACTTATCCCAATCCAGTTCCTGGGATGAATCACTCCCAACTGACACAGGGATTCACTTATCCCAAACCAGTTCCTGGGATGATTCACAACCAACTGACACAAGGATTAATTAATTTCTAAATTAATTAAATCTACCTTTGTCATTAACCTAGTACATAATTAATCGTACCACTAACGGATTAATTATGGCACTACCACCCTACACCAGAATTGCTTCCGGAACAACTTAATTAAATTATATTCATAATCTCCCCACATCAAAGATATAGTGCTCGTCAATTCATTAATTTACTGATAAATTAATTCATCATCTTCTTTAATTCAAAGACTAGTACCATTCGACCTTTTTACTATACTGGACATAAGTCCACCGGCCGGGTTTAGTATAATAAACATTTCGAGCTCATCTCGGGAGCACCATCACCCCGGACGCACTGGTACATGGTTTCCTTTCGACAAGCAGCAGCACACCTAGTAACTAAACACGCGCACCCAACCTACCGAGATTATTGGCCACATTTGACCTCACCCATTGGCAGATCAAAGTACACTATGTCTAATTCTCATGCCCACTCGAGTCTAGGGATTTAGGGATAGAATACAAGGATCGATTTGTCTATTAAATCAGTACAAGACAAATCATTCCTAAGAGTCAAGTTCAACATGCCCCAGGCATATCTATATGATTCAATTAGTTTAGACAAACTAATTATCTGAATCACATAATAACCTAGACCGACAGTTTGTCCAAAACCGTCTCGGTTACGAACCTCATTTATATATTATGTCTTTCAACCAATGATGAGATCTACTGTGTCGCACCAGACACCTCATCATCTACTTACATAATATAAATGGACGATAAATGCACAACCAGATATGACTGAAACACAAATCGATATATTAAACTGGGAAACTGTACAATACAAGCATAGCTTATGTATTCTACTCCAACAATCTCCCACTAATACTTAAGCTGTGCTTTAAGTATACAACTACATACAATCCTACCTAATCTGCTGCTATCTATCTAGAAAAACTGTCAAGGCTCTCCTAAGCATCTGATCCCCATGCCCTTCACGTGAGCCTCAGAGACTTTAGAAGTCAATGTTTTTGTGAACGGATCTGCAAGGTTATCCTCTGATGTTATCTTAGCCATGACCACGTCTACCCTCTTTACGATGTCTCGTATCAGGTGGTACTTGCGCTGTATATGTTTACTCGCCTTGTGGGCTCGTGGTTCCTTCGAGTTTGCTACTGCACCGTTGTCATCACAATTAACCATGATAGACTTTTGCAAACCAGGAATCACATCTAAGTCCACTAGGAAGTTCTTGAGCCATACTGCTTCTTTCGCTGCCTCTGATACGGCAACGTACTCAGCCTCCATGGTAGAGTCCGCCACGCATTTCTGCTTGACACTCCGTCAAACTATGGCTCCACCTTCTAGAGTAAACACGTACCCTGAGGTAGACTTGCTCTTGTCCCTATCGCCTTGGAAATCTGAATCTGTGTAACCTCGGGGTACTAGCTCAGACGCCTGATAGACCAGAACTTGGTCCCTCGTTCTGCGCAAATACTTGAGAATGCATTTTACTGCTTCCCAATGAGCTTTCCTGGGGTTACTCTGATATCTGCTCACCATGCCAACGGTATAACAGATATCAGGCCTCGTACACAACATGGCATACATGAGACTTCCTACTGCCGAAGCATATGGAACTGTCCTCATGGTCTCTATCTCCTCAACAGTCTTAGGAGACTGCTCATTAGATAGAAACACTCCATGCCTGAAAGGTAGAAAACCTTTCTTGGAGTTCTGCATGTTAAATTGGGCTAGAATCGTGTCTATGTATGAAGCTTGGGAGAGCGTTAGTGAACGTTTCCTACGATCTCGAATAATCTTGATCCCAAGGATATGTCCCGCTTCCCCTAAGTCCTTCATATCAAATTGCTTGGACAGCCATGCCTTTACGTCTGATAACACTTTCTTGTTGTTGCCAATCAATAGAATGTCATCTACGTAAAGCACAAGAAACACCACTGAGTTTCTATCACGTCTGCGATATACACATTGCTCATCCGGACACTGAGTAAATCTAAAGGACTGGATTACTTCATCAAACCAGGTGTTCCAAGATCTGGATGTCTGCTTAAATCCATAAATAGACCTCTTAAGCCTGCAAACCTTATGTTCTTGGCCTTTTTCAATGAATCCCTCTGGTCGCTGCATAAAGATGGTTTCCTCAAGACTTCCGTTTAGGAAAACTGTCTTGACATCCATCTGCCAAATCTCATAATCCATATGAGCAGCTATGGCCAAGAGAATCCGGATCGACTTAAGCATGGCTACCGGGGAGAAGGTTTCCTCATAATCGATTCCCTCTTTCTGAGTATACCCCTTCGCCACCAGCCTAGCTTTAAAGGTTTCCACCTTCCCGTCAGGTCCACTCTTACGTTTGTAGACCCACTTGCATCCAATGGGCTTAAACCCATCAGGCAGGTCCACAAGCTCCCAGACTTGATTGTGGTCCGTTGACCCCATCTCGGATATCATTGCCTTACGCCAAGATTCTGCATCTTTATCTCGAAGCGCCTCATTGTAGTTAACTGGGTCAGGTTCAGGCATACATGGGACTAGGTCTGAAGCCTCTCCCACACCAACGAATCTGTCTGGCTGTCTCACAACCCTCCCACTACGACGAGGCACCGCCTGTGTAGGTGCTGTTGGAGTAGAATACATAAGCTATGCTTGTATTGTACAGTTTCCCAGTTTAATATATCGATTTGTGTTTCAGTCATATCTTGTTGTGCATTAATCGTCCATTTATATTATGTAAGTAGATGATGAGGTGTCTGGTGCGACACAGTAGATCTCATAATTGGTTGAAAGACATAATATATAAATGAGGTTTGTAACTGAGACAGCTTTGGACAAACTGTCAGGTTTAGGTTATTATGTGATTCAGATAATTAGTTTGTCTAAACTAATTGAATCATACAGATATGCCCGGGGCATATTGAACTTGACTCTTAGGAATGATTTGTCATGTACTGATTTAATAGACAAATCAATCCTTGTATTCTATCTCAAAATCCCTAGACTCGAGCGGGCATGAGGATTAGACATAGTGTACTTTGATCTGCCAATGGGTGAGGTCAAATGTGGCCAATAGTCTCGGTGGGTTGGGTGCGCGTGTTTAGTTACTTGGTGTGCTGCTGCTTGTCGAAAGGAAACCATGTACCGGTGCGTCCGGGGTGATGGTGCTCCCGAGATGAGCTCGAAATGTTTATTATACTAAACCCGGCCGGTGGACTTATGTCCGGTATAGTAAAAAGGTCGAGTGGTACTAGTCTCGGAATATTAAGAAGTTGATGAATTAATTTATCAGTAAATTAATGAATTAACGAGCACTATATCTTTGATGTGGGGAGATTATGAATATAATTTAATTAAGTTGTTCCGGAAGCAATTCTGGTGTAGGGTGGTAGTGCCATAATTAATCCGTTAGTGGTACGATTAATTATGTACTGGGTTAATGACAAAGGTAGATTTAATTAATTTAGAAATTAATTAATCCTTGTGTCAGTTGGTTGTGAATCATCCCAGGAACTGGTTTGGGATAAGTGAATCCCTGTGTCAGTTGGGAGTGATTCATCCCAGGAACTGGATTGGGATAAGTGAATCCCTGTGACAGTTGGGAGTGTTTCAGTCCAGGAACAGGATTGAAGGAAACAGAATCTGTATCAATCTAGAAACAGGATTGAAGGGAAACAGAAACCCAGTAGGAAAGACCAATCCTATTCCAACTTGGAGTCTCTCTTGTAACTCTATAAATAGACAAGGGATCAGCCATTCAGAAATCACAATTCAAGAGATTCATAATTCAAGAATCTAGAGAGATAAAATTCTAGAGAGAGAAATTTCTTTCTCTCTCAAGAACGAATTTTTGAGCAAATAGGCGGCTGGTTTTCTTCATCAAGTGGCCGAAAATATTGGTCCAAAATACTAGCCCCGTGTGTTGCTTTCTCTCTCTCCGGACAGTGCGTTTGCAGTACGTGCTAGGTGCGGAGGTGCTGAATTTTTTCAGCAGGTGGATTGTGGTGAGTTGCTGATCAATTGACTTCTAGATTGTTGCCCACACAACAAGATGTCATAGTCTTTGAGGCATACAAGAGATTCACCAGGTGCACGCTTCAAAGGTATTATTCTATGGTTCCGCTTTTATTAGAATTTTTTGTTGCGTGGTAAATCGAGCAGGTACAAACCCAGATCCTACCAAAATCTTTCATCATCTGTGATCTCATGTGCAGTGTGTGGTGTATCTACTTGTGCTGGTGCATCAGGATTAGTAGTTTGTCGTCTAAGCTCTTCTAGTACTATCTTACTCTTGGTCTTGTGGTCTAAGACATAGTCCTCTTCTAAAAATCTAGCATTGGTACTTACCACCACCTTCTGATCTTTAGGACTATAGAATAGACAACCTTTCGTTCCCCTAGAATATCCTACAAACAGCATTAATTCTGTTTTTGCATCTAACTTAGCCGTATCTGCCTTAAGCACATGTGCTGGGCAGCCCCAAATTCTGAGATGTCTTAGACTGGGCTTCCGCCCGTTCCACAACTCTACTGGGGTTGAAGGCACGGTTTTAGATGGTACAAGATTAAGAATATACATTGCTATTTCCAAGGCATATCCCCATAACGAACTTGGCAAATCACTATAGCTTATCATGGACCTAACCATTTTCATAAGAGTTCGGTTCCTCCTTTCTGCTACACCATTCTGCTGTGGCGTGCCAGGTGCAGACAATTGAGACTGAATTCCTACCTCAGTGAGGTAATCTCGAAATTCATGGGACAGGTACTCCCCATCACGATCTAAACGCAGTGTCTTGATACTCTTACCATGATGTTTCTCCACATCTGCCCGAAACTCTTTGAACTTGCCAAAACATTCGGACTTGTGGCGCATTAGGTAAATGTATCCATACCTAGAGTAGTCATCCGTGATTGTCACGAAATACTTGAAAGATTTTGGTAGGATCTGGGTTTGCACTTGCTCGATTTACCACGCAACAAAAATTTCTATTAAAGCGGAATCTTGGAAAAGTACCTTTGAAGCGTGCACTTGGTGATTCTCTTGTATGCCTCAAGACTATGACTTCACGTTGTGTGGGCAACGAACTAGAAGTCAATTGATCAGCTACTCACCACAATCCACCTGTTAGAAAAATCTAGCCCCGCAGCACCTGGCACGTACTATAAACGCACCACCCGCAGAGAGAGAAAGCTACGCGCAGCTGGTATAGTCCAAGGCCAAAATTTCAGCCACTAGAAACCCAAAAACTAGCTGCACACTTTCTTGAAAATTCGACTTGGAGAGAGAAATGTTTTCTCTCTCTAGAATTTTCTCTCTCTAGAAATCCTGTGGATTAATTGTGTAATTGTTATATTCTGAATGGCTGATCCCTTGTCTATTTATAGAGTTACAAGAGAGACTCCAAGTTGGTTTATGATTGGTCTTGCAACTGGGTTTCTGTTTTCCTTCAATCCTGTTTCTGGACTGATACAGATTCTGTTTCCTTCAATCCTGTTCCTGGACTGATACACTCCCAACTGTCACAGGGATTCACTTATCCCAATCCAGTTCCTGGGATGAATCACTCCCAACTGACACAGGGATACACTTATCCCAAACCAGTTCCTGGGATGATTCACAACCAACTGACACAAGGATTAATTAATTTTTCAATTAATTAAATCTACCTTTGTCAATAACCCCGTACATAATTAATCGTACCACTAACGGATTAATTATGGCACTACCAACCTACACCAGAATTGCTTCCGGAACAACTTAATTAAATTATATTCATAATCTCCCCACATCAAAGATATAGTGCTCGTTAATTCATTAATTTACTGATAAATTAATTCATCAACTTCTTAATATTCCGAGACTAGTACCACTCGACCTTTTTACTATACCGGACATAAGTCCACCGGCCGGGTTTAGTATAATAAATATTTCGAGCTCATCTCGGGAACACCATCACCCCGGACGCACCGGTACATGGTTTCCTTTCGACAAGCAGTAGCACACCAAGTAACTAAACACGCGCACCCAACCTACCGAGATTATTGGCCACATTTGACCTCACCCATTGGCAGATCAAAGTACACTATGTCTAATTCTCATGCCCACTCGAGTCTAGGGATTTAGAGATAGAATACAAGGATCGATTTGTCTATTAAATCAGTACAAGACAAATCATTCCTAAGAGTCAAGTTCAATATGCCCCGGGCATATCTATATGATTCAATTAGTTTAGACAAACTAATTATCTGAATCACATAATAACCTAGACCGACAGTTTGTCCAAAGCTGTCTCGGTTACGAACCTCATTTATATATTATGTCTTTCAACCAATGATGAGATCTACTGTGTCGCACCAGACACCTCATCATCTACTTACATAATATAAATGGACATAAAACTGCACAACAAAATATAATTTAAACACAAATCGATATATTAAACTGGGAAACTGTACAATATAAGCATAGCTTATGTATTCTACTCCAACAATCTCCCACTAATACTTAAGTTGTGCTTTAAGTATACAACTACATACAATCCTACCAATTCTGCTGCTATCTATCTAGAAAAACTGTCAAGGCTCTCCTAAGCATCTGATCCCCTTGCCCTTCACGTGAGCCTCAAAGACTTTAGAAGTCAATGTTTTCGTGAACGGATCTGCAATGTTATCCTCTGACGCTATCTTAGCTATGACCACGTCTACCCTCTTTATGATGTCTCGTATCAGGTGGTACTTGCGTTGTATATGTTTACTCGCCTTGTGGACTCGTGGTTCCTTCGAGTTTGCTACTGCACCGTTGTTATCACAATAAACCGTGATAAACTTCTGCAAACCAGGAATCACATCTAAGTCCACTAAGAAGTTTTTGAGCCATACTGCTTCTTTCGCTGCCTCTGATGTGACAACGTACTCAGCCTCCATGGTAGAGTCTGCCACGCATTTTTGCTTGACACTCCGCCAAACTATGGCTCCACCTCCTAGAGTAAACACATACCCTGAGGTAGACTTGCTCTTGTCCTGTCGCCTTGGAAATCTGAATCTGTGTAACCTCAGGGTACCAGCTCAAGCGCCTGATAGACCAAAAATTGGTCCCTCATTCTGCGAAAATACCTGAGAATGCATTTTACTGCTTCCCAATGAGCTTTCCCGGGGTTACTCTGATATCTGCTCACCATGCCAACGGCATAACAGATATCAAGCCTCATACACAACATGGCATACATGAGACTTCCTAATGCCGAAGCATATGGAACTGTCTTCATGGTCTCTATCTCCTCAACAGTCTTAGAAGACTGTTCCTTAGATAGAAACACTCCATGCCTGAAAGGTAAAAAACCTTTCTTGGAGTTCTGCATGTTAAAACGGTCCAGAATCATATCTATGTATGAAGCTTGGGAGAGCGTTACTGAACGTTTCCTACGATCTCGAATGATCTTGATCCCAAGGATATGTCCCGCTTCCCCTAAGTCCTTCATATCAAATTGCTTGGACAGCCATGCCTTTACGTCTGATAACACTTTCTTGTTGTTGTCAATCAATAGAATGTCATCTACGTAAAGCACAAGAAACACCACTGAGTTTTCATCACGTCTGCGATATACACATTGCTCATCCGGACACTGAGTAAATCCAAATGACTGGATTACTTCATCAAACCGGATGTTCCAAGATCTGGATGCCTGCTTAAGTCCATAGATAGACCTCTTAAGCCTGCAAACCTTATGCTCTTGGCATTTTTCAATAAATCCCTCTGGTTGCTGCATAAAGATGGTTTCCTCAAGACTTCCATTTAGGAAAGCTGTCTTGACATCCATCTGCCAAATCTCATAATCCATATGAGCAGCTATGGCCAAGAGAATCCGAATCGACTTAAGCATGGCTACCGGGGAGAAGGTTTTCTCATAATCGATTCCCTCTTTCTGAGTATACCCCTTCGCCACCAGCCTAGCTTTAAAGGTTTCCACCTTTCCGTCAGGTCCTCTCTTACGTTTGTAGACCCACTTGCATCCAATGGGCTTAAATCCATCAGGCAGGTCCACAAGCTCCCAGACTTGATTGTGGTCCATTGACCCCATCTCGGATATCATTACCTTACGCCAAGATTCTGCATCTTTATCTCGAAGTGCCTTATTGTAGTTAACTGGGTCAGGTTCAGGCATACCTGGGACTAGGTCTGAAGCCTCTCCCATGCCAACGAACCTGTCTGGCTGTCTCACAACCCTCCCACTACGATGAGGCACCGCCTGTGTAGGCGCATCATCTGTGATCTCATGTGCAGTGTGTGGTGTATCTACTTGCGCTGGTGCATCAGGATTAGTAGTTTGTCGTCTAAGCTCTTCTAGTACTATCTTACTCTTGGGCTTGTGGTCTAAGACATAGTCCTCTTCTAAAAATCTAGCGTTGGTACTTACCACCACCTTCTGATCTTTAGGACTATAGAATAGACCACCTTTCGTTCCCCTAGGATGTCCTACAAACAGCAGTAATTCTGTTCTTACATCTAACTTAGCCGTATCTGCCTTAAGCACATGTGCTGGGCAGCCCCAAATTCTGAGATGTCTTAGACTGGGCTTCCACCCGTTCCACAACTCTACTGGGGTTGAAGGCACGATTTTAGATGGTACAAGATTAAGAATATACATTGCCATTTCCAAGGCATATCCCCAGAACAAACTTGGCAAATCACTATAGCTCATCATGGACCTAACCATTTCCATAAGAGTTCGGTTCCTCCTTTCTGTTACACCATTCTGCTGTGGCGTGCCAGGTGCAGACAACTGAGACTGAATTCCTACCTCAGTGAGGTAATCTCAAAATTCATGGGACAGGTACTTCCCACCACGATCTGAATGCAGTGTCTTAATACTCTTACCATGATGCTTCTCCACATCTGCCCGAAACTCTTTGAACTTGCCAAAACATTCGGACTTGTGGCGCATTAGGTAAATGTATCCGTACCTAGAGTAATCATCCGTGAATGTCACGAAATACTCATATCCCCCTCGTGCCTGGACCGTCATAGGTCCACACAAGTCAGAATGAATCAACTCTAATACTTCTTTAGCTCTATAGCCTTTTGCTTTAAAAGGTCTCTTGGTCATCTTACCTTCCAAGCAAGATTCGCAGGTTGCATAACTGTCAATATCTAATGAACCCAAAGGTCCATCATTGACCAACCTCTGAATCCTACTAAGGTTTATATGACCTAGCCTTAGATGCCAAAGATAGGTTTGATTCATTTCAGAAGGTTTCTTCCTCTTATTAATGTTAGATTCTGAGCTATCTATCTCTATGTTTTGCACAACAGGGGAGTTAGAGTTAACCACAAACAAATTATCCGCCAATGAACCAGAACAAATAAGTTTTCCATTTCTTCTAATAACAACACAGTCATCAGAAAAAATAAACTTATACCCGTTCTTCAAGAGTTTAGAAACCGAAATCAAGTTCTTTCTAAAACTCGGTACATAAAGACAATTAACTAACTCCAAGCTAGAATTTTCGAAATTCAACTTAACTACTCCCACTGCTTCTACTGACACTCTTGTAGTGTCGCCCAAGTAGATATCCAATTCGCCTTCTCTAAGCTTCTGGGTTACTTGGAACCCTTGCAAAGAATTACACACATGGTCAGTGGCACCTGAATCCACACACCAAGTATCTGTGGGAATCGCCACTAAACATGTCTCAGTAATTAAGGCATAATTTATCGTACTTATAAGCTTTGGACAATCTGCTTTCCAATGTCCCGTCTTATTGCACTTGAAACACTTGTCTTTCGACTTCTTCTTTGCAATATCTAGCTTAGGCGCAATTTGTGCCTTTTTAGCTACTCCTCGAGCTTTCTCTTCTTCTTTCCAGCCTCAGGCTCAGAAGAAGATTCTAAAGCTTCAACTGCGACTAAAGCTCGCTTCTTCTCTTGAAGAAGACTTTTAGCCGCCATCAACTCTGCCAAGAGCTCGGATGAACTCCACAACATCTTACTTATGTTGTAGTTCAACCGAATCCGCTCATAGCTTTGAGGCGCCATCAACTCTGCCAAGAGCTCGGATGAACTCCACAACATCTTACTTATGTTGTAGTTCAACCGAATCTGCTCATAGCTTTGAGGCAAGCTCTGGAGGATAATATCGGCTTTGGTTTCACCAACGATTTCGCCTCCCACTATCTCAACCTTGTTGATGTTACTAATCATGTCAATGACACGATCTCTCACAAGAGCGCTCTCAGCCCTAAGGACAATGTCCAAGTTACGACTTCTATCGACATTATTTGTTCCAGTTAAATTGTTGTTTTTCAAAATAGCAGCTAAAGGATTGAATGCCATATCGATTTAAACTGGAAAGTTAAACAAATAGTGTTTCAGTTATATATGCTAGAATTTTCGAAAAAACATGAAAATTCAATTAATTATTGATTCCCTCAAAACAATAATATTAATCCACCAACATCTCATCCACCGGGATTCTCGCAAGCCACGCAGTGTGGACGTTTACACTAACCCACATTCGTTTGAGAAGAACCAAGTTCATTAACTACACTATCTGACCAACGATCTTTTGATCAATGTAGCTAATAGTCGGTGCTTTCAGCCATACAAGTAAGCAGCGTAACCTCGCGGGAGGAATACTGCAGATCATACACTAAGTGTGTGCCATTACGTGACTTCTGAGTTTGTTACCTCAGGATAGTGCGCCTCAGATGGAGAGGGTGTCGCATTTCTCCTAGTTAAACTTGCTCTAGTCATCTTACTCAGAAGCTCATAGTCTAGCGATCTCGGGGCTGGACTCATCCGAATGGAGGAAGGCCCTAATGCCAACGCGCAAGCCCACCCACATCGCATATGAACCCGTAATGGTGGCCATGGGGATATAACACAACCCACTCCCACTTAGATTTCTAATTTGAGGGTTTTTCCGGTTTTAACATGCAATTAACTAACCTAAGTTATGTGCAACCATAAAACCAGACATGCTTTAATTCATGCATCTAAAATACAGCATAAAAATAAAGCATAAAAATTAAAACAATAAATACGGGAAATAAATTCGAAAAAATAAATTCCCCGACTATTATGGTTTTAATTGCTTCCATCTTCTGCCTTGATCTCGTGTCCCATCACGTCACTCGATGGAGAGAGTCTTGAATTTCAAAAAACGAAAACTGGGGGAAAAACGGGCCACACGGGTCGTGCGCGCGCGGGCCTGCGTGCGGCTGCTGCGCCCTGGGCGAGGCAGCTGCTGCTGCTGCGCCCTTGGTGCGGCAGCAGCTGCTGCTGGCCACCCGGCCGGCACGACTTGCTGCCGGCGGTCGTCGCCGGCGTCGCCTCCTGCCGCCAACTCCTCCTTCGCTTTTTCGCTCGCTATTTGGTCTTCTTGCAATTCGTTCTGGGTTTTCCTGGGTTTCTTCAAATTCATGATAACCCAAAACCCACGAATCCAAGTCGCCCACCATAACACCTTCGATTACAAAAAAAACAATTTTCCTACTATAAGGCATTCTAGGAAAATTAAATAATCGAAATTACATAGAAAAAATCCTACTACAGATTTAATCTAATCCTACACGGCTTCCAGCATGTGGTTAAACTATTACAAACATTCATAATAAAATTAAATCCGGACAAGTCCCGGAGTTTAATTAAAACCCATACAAATGTAACCATAATAGTAGGGATTCTAAACCACCTGCAAATAAAACCATGTATTAAATCGAACAAGCACAGAACCCCCTAAACCAGGCTCTGATACCAATTGAAAGATTTTGGTAGGATCTGGGTTTGCACTTGCTCGATTTACCACGCAACAAAAATTTCTATTAAAGCGGAATCTTAGAAAAGTACCTTTGAAGCGTGCACTTGGTGATTCTCTTGTATGCCTCAAGACTATGACTTCACGTTGTGTGGGCAACGAACTAGAAGTCAATTGATCAGCTACTCACCACAATCCACCTGCTAGAAAACTCTAGCCCCGCAGCACCTGGCAAACGCACCGCCCGCAGAGAGAGAAAGCTACGCGCAGCTGGTATAGTCCAAGGCCAAAATTTCAGCCACTAGAAACCCAAAAACCAGCTGCACACTTTCTTGAAAATTCGACTTGGAGAGAGAAACGTTTTCTCTCTCTAGAATTTTCTCTCTCTAGAAATCCTGTGGATTAATTGTGTAATTGTTATATTCTGAATGGCTGATCCCTTATCTATTTATAGAGTTACAAGAGAGACTCCAAGTTTGTTTAGGATTGGTCTTCCAACTGGGTTTCTGTTTTCCTTCAATCCTGTTTCTGGACTGATACAGATTCTGTTTCCTTCAATCCTGTTCCTGGACTGATACACTCCCAACTGTCACAGGGATTCACTTATCCCAATCCAGTTCCTGGGATGAATCACTCCCAACTGACACAGGGATACACTTATCCCAAACCAGTTCCTGGGATGATTCACAACCAACTGACACAAGGATTAATTAATTTCTCAATTAATTAAATCTACCTTTGTCAATAACCCCGTACATAATTAATCGTACCACTAACGGATTAATTATGGCGCTACCAACCTACACCAGAATTGCTTCCGGAACAACTTAATTAAATTATATTTATAATCTCCCCACATCAAAGATATAGTGCTCGTTAATTCATTAATTTACTGATAAATTAATTCATCAACTTCTTAATATTCCGAGACTAGTACCACTCGACCTTTTTACTATACCGGACATAAGTCCACCGGCCGGGTTTAGTATAATAAACATTTCGAGCTCATCTCGGGAGCACCATCACCCCAGACGCACCGGTACATGGTTTCCTTTCGACAAGCAGCAGCACACCAAGTAAGTAAACACGCGCACCCAACCTACCGAGATTATTGGCCACATTTGACCTCACCCATTGGCAGATCAAAGTACACTATATCTAATTCTCATGCCCACTCGAGTCTAGGGATTTAGAGATAGAATACAAGGATCGATTTGTCTATTAAATCAGTACAAGACAAATCATTCCTAATAGTCAAGTTCAATATGCCCCGGGCATATCTATATGATTCAATTAGTTTAGACAAACTAATTATCTGAATCACATAATAACCTAGACCGACAGTTTGTCCAAAGCTGTCTCGGTTACGAACCTCATTTATATATTATGTCTTTCAACCAATGATGAGATCTACTGTGTCGCACCAGACACCTCATCATCTACTTACATAATATAAATGGACATAAAACTGCACAACAAAATATAATTGAAACACAAATCGATATATTAAACTGGGAAACTGTACAATATAAACATAGCTTATGTATTCTACTCCAACAATACTCATATCCCCCTCGTGCCTGGACCGTCATAGGTCCACACAAGTCTGAATAAATCAACTCTAATGCTTCTTTAGCTCTATAGCCTTTTGCTTTAAAAAATCTCTTGGTCATCTTACCTTCCAAGCAAGATTCGCAGGTTGCATAACTGTCAATATCTAATGAACCCAAAGGTCCATCATTGACTAACCTCTGAATCCTACTAAGGTTTATATGACCTAGCCTTAGATGCCAAAGATAGGTTTGATTCATTTCAGAAGGTTTTTACCTCTTATTAATGTTAGATTCTGAGCTATCTATCTCTATGTTTTGCGCAACAGGGGAGTTAGAGTTAACCACAAACAAATTTTCCGCCAATGAACCAGAACAAATAAGTTTTCCATTTCTTCTAATAACAACACAGTCATCAGAAAAAATAAACTTATACCCGTTCTTCAAGAGTTTAGAAACCGAAATCAAGTTCTTTCTAAAACTCGGTACATAAAGACAATTAACTAACTCTAAGCTAGAATTTTCGAAATTCAACTTAACTACTCCCACTGCTTCTACTGACACTCTTGTAGTGTCGCCCAAGTAGATATCCAATTCGCCTTCTCTAAGCTTCTGGGTTACTTGGAACCCTTGCAAAGAATTACAAACATGGTCAGTGGCACCTGAATCCACACACCAAGTATCTGTGGGAATCGCCGCTAAACATGTCTCAGTAATTAAGGCATAATTTATCGTACTTATAAGCTTTGGACAATCCGCTTTCCAATGTCCCGTCTTATTGCACTTGAAGCACTTGTCTTTCGACTTCTTCTTTGCAATATTTGGCTTAGGTGCAATTTGTGCCTTTTTAGCTACTCCCTCGAGCTTTCTCTTCCTCTTTCCAGCCACAGGCTCAGAAGAAGATTCTAAATCTTCGACTGCGACTAAAGCTCGCTTCTTCTCTTGAAGAAGACTTTTAGTCGCCATCAACTCTGCCAAGAGCTCGGATGAACTCCACAACATCTTACTTTTGTTGTAGTTCAACCGAATCCACTCATAGCTTTGAGGCAAGCTCTGGAGGACAATATCGGCTTTGGTTTCACCAACGATTTCGCCTCCCACTACCTCAACCTTGTTGATGTTACTAATCATGTCAATGACACGATCTCTCACAGGAGCGCTCTCAGCCCTAAGACAATATCCAAGTTACGACTTCCATCGACATTATTAGTTCCAGTTAAATTATTGTTTTTCAAAATAGCAGCTAAAGGATTGAATGCCATATCGATTTAAACTGGAAAGTAAACAAACAGTGTTTCAGTTATATATGCTAGAATTTTTGAAAATATGAAAATTCAATTAATTATTGATTTCCCTCAAAACAATAATATTAATCCACCAACATCTCATCCACCGGGATTCTCGCAAGCCACGCAGTGTGGACGTTTACGCTAACCCACATTCGTTTGAGAAGAACCAAGTTCATTAACTACACTATCTGACCAACGATCTTTTGATCAATGTAGCTAATAGTCGGTGCTTTCAGCCGTACAAGTAAGCAGCGTAACCTCGCGAGAGGAATACTGCAGATCATACACTAAGTGTGTGCCATTACGTGACTTCTGAGTTTGTTACCTCAGGATAGTGCGCCTCAGATGGAGAGGGTGTCGCATTTCTTCTAGTTAAACTTGCTCTAGTCATCTTACTCACAAGCTCATAGTCTAGCGATCTCGGGGCTGGACTCATCCGAATGGAGGAAGGCCCTAATGCCAACGCGCAAGCCCACCCACATAGCATATGAACCCGTAATGGTGGCCATGGGGATATAACACAACCCGCTCCCACTTAGATTTCCAATTTGAGGGTTTTTCCGGTTTTAACATGCAATTAACTAACCTAAGTTATGTGCAACCATAAAACCAGACATGCTTTAATTCATGCACCTAAAATACAGCATAAAATAAAGCATAAAAATTAAAACAATAAATACGGGAAATAAATTCAAAAAAATAAATTCCCCGACTATTATGGTTTTAATTACTTCCATCTTCTGCCTTGATCTCGTGTCCCATCACGTCACTCGATGGAGAGAGTCTTGAATTTCAAAAAATGAAAACTGGAGGAAAAACGGGCCAAAAACAGCCCGAACGGGCCTCCCGGGCCGCAGCACGGCCCGAGGGCCGCGCTACCCGCGCGCACAGCCCGCACGGGCCATGCGCGCGGCCCAGCGCTTGCGCGCGCGCACAGCCCGCACGGGCCGTGCGCGCGGGGGCCAGCGCTCGAGCGCGCACAGCCCGCCCGGGCCATGCACGCGCGGCGCTGCGCCCGTGCGCCCGCGCAGGGGCGCTGCAGCTGCTGCTGCTGCGACCTTGGTGCGGCAGCTGCTGCTGGCCACCCGGCAGGCGCGACTTGCTGCCGGCGGTCGTCGCCGGCGTCGCCTCCTGCCGCCAACTCCTCCTTCGCTTTTTCCCACGGTATTTGGTCTTCTTGCAATTCGTTCTGGGTTTTCCTGGGTTTCTTCAAATTCATGATAACCCAAAAACCCACGAATCCAAGTCGCCCACCATAACGCCTTCGATAACAAAAAAAAAATAATTTTCCTACTACAAGGCATTCTAGGAAAATTAAATAATCGAAATTACATAGAAAAAATCCTACTACATATTTAATCTAATCCTACACGGCTTCCAGCACGTGGTTCTACTATTACAAACATTCATAATAAAATTAAATCTGGACATGTCCCGGAGTTTAATTAAAAACCATTCAAACGTAACCATAATAGTCGGGATTCTAAACCACATGCAAATAAAACCATGTAATAAATCGAACAAGCACAGAACCCCCTAAACCAGGCTCTGATACCAATTGAAAGATTTTGGTAGGATCTGGGTTTGCACTTGCTCGATTTACCACGCAACAAAAATTTCTATTGAAGCGGAATCTTAGAAAAGTACCTTTGAAGCGTGCACCTGGTGATTCTCTTGTATGCCTCAAGACTATGACTTCACATTGTGTGGGAAACGAATTAGAAGTCAATTGATCAGCTACTCACCACAATCCACCTGCTAGAAAACTCTAGCCCTGCAGCACCTGGCACGTACTATAAACGCACCGCCCGCAGAGAGAGAAAGCTACGCGCAGCTGGTATAGTCCAAGGCCAAAATTTTAGCCACTAGAAACCCAAAAACCAGCCGCACACTTTCTTGAAAATTCGACTTGGAGAGAGAAACGTTTTCTCTCTCTAGAAATCCTGTGGATTAATTGTGTTATTGTTGTCTTCTGAATGACTGATCCCTTGTCTATTTATAGAGTTACAAGAGAGACTCCAAGTTGGTTTAGGATTGGTCTTCCTACTGGGTTTCTGTTTTCCTTCAATCCTGTTTCTGGACTGATACACATTCTGTTTCCTTCAATCCTGTTCCTGGACTGATACACTCCCAACTGTCACAGGGATTCACTTATCCCAAACCAGTTCCTGGGATGATTCACAACCAACTGACACAAGGATTAATTAATTTCTAAATTAATTAAATCTACCTTTGTCATTAACCCAGTACATAATTAATCGTACCACTAACGGATTAATTATGGCACTACCACCCTACACCAGAATTGCTTCCGGAACAACTTAATTAAATTATATTCATAATCTCCCCACATCAAAGATATAGTGCTCGTTAATTCATTAATTTACTGATAAATTAATTCATCATCTTCTTTAATTCCGAGACTAGTACCATTCGACCTTTTTACTATACCGAACATAAGTCCACCGGCCGGGTTTAGTATAATAAACATTTCGAGCTCATCTCGGGAGCACCATCACCCCGGACGCACCGGTACATGGTTTCCTTTCGACAAGCAGCAGCACACCTAGTAACTAAACACGCGCACCCAACCTACCGAGATTATTGGCCACATTTGACCTCACCCATTGGCAGATCAAAGTACACTATGTCTAATTCTCATGCCCACTCGAGTCTAGGGATTTAGAGATAGAATACAAGGATCGATTTGTCTATTAAATTAGTACAAGACAAATCATTCCTAAGAGTCAAGTTCAACATGCCCCGGGCATATCTATATAATTCAATTAGTTTAGACAAACTAATTATCTGAATCACATAATAACCTAGACCGACAGTTTGTCCAAAACCGTCTCGGTTATGAACCTCATTTATATATTATGTCTTTCAACCAATGATGAGATCTACTGTGTCGCACCAGACACCTTATCATCTACTTACATAATATAAATGGACGATAAATGCACAACCAGATATGACTGAAACACAAATCGATATATTAAACTGGGAAACTATACAATACAAGCATAGCTTATGTATTCTACTCCAACAGTTTATTTTATAGTCCTCAGGATCAGAAGGTGGTGGTCAGTACCAATGCCAGATTTCTTGAGGAGGACTATATTTTAGATCACAAGTCAAGCAGCAAGGTAGTATTGGAAGAGCTTAAAAGTCAGTCCACTATTCCAGATGCACACGTACAGGAAGACACACCACAAGAGACTGCACACACTATCATAGATGATGCTCTTGCACAGGCTGCGCCTCGTCGTAGTGGGAGGGTTGTGAGACAGCCCGAGGGGTACATGGGTTTGGGTGAGTCTTCGGACTTTATCCCTGGCGCTCATGAACCAGACCCAGTTAACTACAATGAGGCTCTCCAGGATAAAGATGCAGATTCTTGGCAGAGAGCGATGATTGCTGAGATGGGTTCTATGGACTCAAATCAAGTCTGGGAGCTGGTAGACCTTCCTGATGGGTTTAGGCCTATTGGGTGCAAAAGAGAGGATCTGACGGGAGGGTTGAGACCTTCAAGGCTAGGCTTGTGGTGAAGGGGTATACTCAGAAAGAAGGGATCGATTATGAGGAAACCTTTTTCCCGGTAGCTATGCTTAAGTCGATCCGGATTCTCTTGGCCATAGCTGCTCATATGGATTATGAGATTTGGCATATGGACGTCAAGACAGCTTTCCTTAATGGAAGTCTTGAGGAGACCATCTTTATGCAGCAACCAGAGGGCTTCATTGTTAAGGGCCAAGAGCACAAGGTATGCAGGCTTAGGAGGTCCATTTATGGACTTAAGCAAGCATCCAGATCTTGGAACATCTGTTTTGATGAGGTTATTCAGTCCTATGGATTCACTCAGTCTCTGGATGAGCAGTGTGTTTATCGCAGGCATGATGGTGATATGGTGGTGTTCCTCGTACTTTACGTAAATGACATTCTTCTTATTGGCAACAGTAAGAAGGTGTTGTCAGACGTAAAGGCATGGTTGTCCAGGGAATTCGATATGAAGGATTTGGGAGAGGCTGGACATATCCTTGGGATCAAGATTATTCGAGATCGTAGGAGACGTTCTCTGACTCTCTCTCAGGCATCCTACATAGACACGATTCTGGCCCGTTTTAACATGCAGAACTCCAAGAAGGGTTCACTACCTTTCAGGCATGGAGTGCATTTGTCTAAGGAGCAGTGTCCTAAGACTGCTGAGGAGATAGATGCCATGAAGGCGGTACCTTATGCTTCTGCAGTGGGTAGCCTCATGTATGCTATGTTGTGCACGAGACCTGATATTTGCTTTGTCGTTGGCATGGTTAACAGATATCAGAGTAACCCTGGGAAGGCTCACTGGGAGGCAGTAAAATGCATTCTCAAGTACTTGCGCAGGACGAGGATTATGTCTTAGTTTATAGAGCGCAGGAGCTTGTACCATTGGGTTACACAGATTCGGACTTTCAAGGAGATTTGGACAAGAGTAAGTCTACCTCGGGGTTTGTGTTTACTCTAGGAGGTGGAGCCATAGTATGGAAGAGTGTCAAGCAGAAATGCGTGGCGGACTCTACCATGGAGGCCGAGTACGTTGCCGCTTCAGAGGCAGCGAAAGAGGCTGTATGGCTCAGGAGCTTCCTGATGGACTTAGATGTGGTTCCTGAGTTGCCTAGGTTTATCACAGTTTATTGTGATAATAATGGTGCAGTTGCTAACTCGAGGGAACCACGAGCCCATAAGGCGAGTAAACACATAGAGCGCAAGTACCACCTGATACGAGAGATCGTAAAGAGGGGAAATGTGATCGTGGCCAAGATAGCTTCAGAGGACAACCTTGCAGATCCTTTCACCAAGCCATTGACCCCAAAGTCTTTGAGAGGCATGTGGAGGGCATGGGAGTCAGATTCTTGAGAAAGCCATGTGAGTGAGCTTAAAGGTGTTCTGGAGATTTTATTATGACAGCAGTGTAATAGCGGGTTGGACAGTTTTTGTACTTCTTAGCATAGCTTTGAGTATTAGTGGGAGATTGTTAGTTTTGAATACAGAAAAGCTATGGCTTGTATCAAAAACTAATATCCACAGATGACATATCATTTTGTTTCAGTATAAATTTGTTCCTTTATATCATAGAACTAGATAACGGGGTGTCGACAAACACAGTAGATACCGTTATTGGTTAAAGTATTGATATATAAAAAGTATGCTCGTAACCGAGATAGTCTGAACATACTATCGTTATAGGTTATTGTGTGGTTTGGAAATTGGTTTATCTAAACTAGTTTAAATCACACAGATATGCCCGGGGCATATTAAGCACGACCAGTTTGGATAGAATTGACTTATACTGATCGGCGTAGTCAATTAGGTCCTAGTATTCCGTCTCTCAATCCCGAGATTGGGACGGGCGTGAGGGTTGGATATCGTGTGCTTTGATTTGCCAAAGAGTGAGGTCAATTGAGGCCAATACCTCGGTAAGTTGGGTATGCGGTGTTTAGCTTCTTACGTGCCGTTGCTAGTCGGAGGAATCCATGTACCGGTTCGCCGGGTTGATGGTGCTCCCGAGATGAGCTCGTAAGGTTATTATACTAAACCCGACCGGTGAACTTTATGTTCGGTATAATAAAAGGACGAGTGGTACTAATCTCGGAAACCAAGAAGTCGGTGAATTAATTTGTCAGTAAATTGATAAATCGACGAGCACTAGATCTTTAATGTGGGGAGATAGAATAAAATATAATGGCGCGATGTAAAGCCGTTTTCGAGCGGTAGTTCCATAATTGGTCAGATAGTGGTACGACCGATTATGCGTTTGACTAATCGACAAGGTAAATTAATTAATCCGAAAGGTTTAATTAATATTTAATCGACAAAGTGAATTTAGAAATTAATTCTATTTTGAATTAATTAATTCTAAGGGTTCGATTAAATTAAATTAACAAAGTGGATTAAATAAATTAATTTAAATGGGTCGATTGGAGTTGATTATTCGGGAAGACTTAGCGGTCAACGAAAGTCAAATTAAAAGGCCTAACTCGAGAGCCCATTAGGTCTCCAATCGAGCTCCTATAAATAGAAGACTTGAAGTCCAAGAAAACCTAAGGAAGTCTTGCAAGACATTATTCTTGCTTTCTTGAGTGAAAAGGTTTAGAGAGAGAATTTTTCCTTCAAGAATTTTCTCTCAAAAACAACCAGATTTTTCACTCCCTCTAAATTGGATTCAAACCAAAGATCACTTCTTTATTGATTGGGTTATAATCTGCCCAGTTTTTGTTGCTAAAACAGTCCACTGCTGCCGCGATTTTGGTCTTCTCGCTCAAAGGGCTGCCGCGGGTTTCTTCATGAAATCCGGCTGCTGTAGTTCGCTGCTGCCTGCTGCGTTTGATTCGGTCCAGGTCTCGTCGATCTCTTCTTGGTGATCCGAGGCCTGGGCTGTCTAGATCACGAGTGGGCAGTACGAATTCCAGTTGCTGGAGTTGCGATTTTATTGAAAGGCAGCACCTTTTATGCGGCAGCAGCAGGATTTTTTTGTTGGTTGATTTTAGTGATCAGTTTTTGGTTTGTTAGATTCCAGTTTTAGAGAGATTTTCTTGTGGGCTGAACAAGAAACTTCGATAGATTATTGCCCACGCAATATTCGAAGTCTTCTCGGAGATATCGATTGGATTTCTATTGGAATCGCTATCAAAGATTTGGTTTTCTTTAAGCAAGGGACTTCGCTTCAAAAGGTAGAACTTTTAAATTCCGCTTTCATTAAAGTTCGAATCTTTTGTGTCCCGATTAATAAATTAAATAAGTATAAGCCTAGATCCGTTCATGGGTAAACTAATTTGAGCCTGAGCTTAGTCGAAAGCTTCCGATTCTGGAATGCATTGCACGAAAGTGAAGTTTTCGATTTAGCCCGGGGCTTGTTCAGTTTTCCTTCATCCCCAAACTGTTTACTATGCTCCATTAAATATTTTTTAATTTATATTTTAATATAAGTTTTTAATTTTTCATAATTAGGGTATAATTTTATAAATAAATAATTAAATTTTAAACTAAAATAAGTATCCTATTTAAAAAATTGAAAAGAAAGAAAGAAAAAATAGTCGCCAACTGCTTTACCAATTCTTCAATTGTAGAAAGTTATTATTTCAATCATAACCATGTAATTGTAGAAAGAGTTTTTTTTTTTCCCACCACAATAATAGAATACCATAGTATCTTCTTCTCCAATGATTCCATAAGAACACGTCAATTGAAGAAAATGTGGTTTTCCCCTCAGAACACTACATTTACCATAGTTATCTTCTTCTCGAAATTTATCCTACTCACGATGGATTACTACTCTCATTTGGGGATTTTCCATTTTATCTCATTGGCGCCAATAACATGAGAAATTTTTTCATTTCCCGCCCCATCGTTATTAGGTATTTACGTTCACATATATGTGAGTAAACTGAAAAAGATAAACATCTCAAACATTGACGAAAGGTAGAGACTTTGTAGGGCACAAAGTTCATCCTATTAACCTTATCAGTAGCATTCAAACTCTTACGGTTGTTACTGTGATCACTCCTAAAAGATGAAGGTATTATTATTATTTTTTTTGTTTGAGTATGATTACTTCCATTTAATGCATATTACATGTTTGATTATATGTCTCATGGATCACTATATGTGTCATGTCATAATTGCCCGTCCAATTTTTTTTTTGAATTTATGATATCTTACCCTTAATTGGTAAATTTAATTATGAATTATAGTCCATCATGCCATAAGTTATAAACCAATGGTTGAACTTTATGTATCGTATCTGATACATTGTTTGCAATTCATTGGTAGTATTGGTTCCTACAATAGATAATGACACGTATACTTGTGACAGTATAGATGCTAACTAGACGTGGTTCATGTGACTTACAGTGATTTATTATTTTTACTCTAATGTGCATTGTAGCTTTGAGAAGTTTTTTGTTGTCAGTCAATCACTGGATATTACACAAAAGTCACGTATGGTGTTTGTATGGGTTTCATGGAATCATTGTAGCAGTTTTATAAATTGATATGATGAGGGACATGTACTATATAGTAAACCATAATTAGTTTGTAATATTAAATGGGCCATTCCTTTAATTTGAAACCAAAATTTTTTTGGAAGAAAATAAAGAAATGAAAGAATTGGAGAGTGTTATAATGGTTACTAAGAGTAATTTTTGAGTATGGTAGGTTTTGTTTTCCACTCCATATACTACATTGATGTTGATTCTGAAACAGCCCTGTTTTTCAATCTTGGTGACATTTTCTCTTAAGAGTTTCTATCACGAATACCCAATATATCAAGTGGTATTGCGATAATGATTTCATTTATGTACGATTCCTTTCATATCTTAGCTTGTCTAACCATTCAGTGGAGGGGTCCTATAAAATGCCAAGCTGTCTTTCTCAATTTGCAAACTTGCCAAACTAGTAAAGTCATGCATAATACAAAAAAAAAAAAAAAAAAAAAAAAAAAAAAAAAAATTCTTACCTTAGATAGTCTCCTTGGAAAAACGAAAGCCCTGACAAGACCCATTCTAATCTGGAAATCTAATCCCTGTAAATAATCATAATGACTAGTTACATTACATTATCTACAAATGTCTACTATATGATGATCATTGCTATTGCTTCATTTCTTGTACTGCATCATACTATTATAGGTTTAATATGAAATTCTTACTATTCATGAGTAAACTATTACTGTATTGGAGGTCCAAATTCTTACTGCAAATTCAAGATAGGATACATTTAAGAATAGTGGAAACAACATATAAACAAAAAACAATTTGTGCTCAAGTCATGTGAACCAGCAATATATAAACAGGTCTTTGTATAAGCCTTTCTAGATACCAACACTGCAGAAGCCAACTTCACATTATGCAATCAGTATTTTATGCCTTGCAATACTCATCCACTAGAAAAGCCCACAAACTATTAACAATGTAAAGGCTGCTTAAGTCTTATGAATTAGTCAAATAGAAATTTCGCAGGGATGAAATATATGTTCTAAGATTAAATTTTATGTCAGATGCTACAATAATGTAAACCAGATTTGAAAAAAAACCCAAAATAAAATAAATAATTAAGAAGACTTAAGAACTAAAAATAAAAAAGTGCTCAGTGTTGCATGTAACATCAGCATCCACGTAAACTTTTATATTAATCCATAACCTATTTAAACTCATTATTTTACTTAACATAAGAGGGAGAATTTGTATTTCTAGGAGGTTGAATTGTGGTTAAAAGAGAAATTCATTCATCCTCAATCAATATGACTATTTGAATCCCATATTGGGTGTAAAACATTAAATCCGTTGGGCAATTAAAAGAGAAATGCACTCATCCTTAATTAACTTTTATGTTTATTAAGTAATTTTTTTTGGTTTTGAACATTGTCACTAAAGCTACATATGATTTGGAAATTAGTAGGCAAGGTATGGCTGCTAAATCAAGAAAGCGTGGTAGAACTCATAACACCCTTCGAGATGAATCAATTGATCAACCATCAGGCATTGTTCAAAACAATGAAAGAACTCATAACACCCTTCGAGATGAATCAATTGATCAACCATCAGGCATTGTTCAAAACAATGAAGGCCACAATTTGCAGCGTACGAGATCAACAAAAAGAGACAAAGATGATGTGAAGGAAATAAATGGAAACCATACTATTGAAAAAAGAGGTATGAATAGTTATTCAGTACTTTTTAGTTCAAATGTATACGAATGAGCTCAATATTGTTTAAGTAAATGAATAGGTTTGATTTGGGATTTTTTAATCTCTTGGCTTTCTGGATTTTTTTTGAGTATCTTATAACAAAATAATATTTCATGTTATTGCCTTTTTGTTTTATTCTAAAAGAAATCTTAAACTATATATTTTCGAGGGCTATTGCTGGAAATCATAACATGAGGCTTTTATTTACTTTTGGAAGTAGAAAGATGCAAAGATACAATTAAAAATATCTGGTAAAAGATCCCACTCCATAATCAAAATTAGTATCAAAACGAAGGATTTACAGACTCAAGAAAGGGGCATTACAACTAGGAAACTATAACAGCCTTTTCTCAAAATTAGACCAGATTTTACGGAGGTTACGTTTTAAACTTGATTTCAGATATTCAACCTAAATATCCTTTTACTAGTTTGAGCCTTTTAAATGTGCGATCAATTCATCATGTGCCTGTCACCAAGAATTAAATCATGTTAGACATATATATTTACTATGCTTCACTTGTAAGTTGCATATGCTTATTAATTTAATGTTCTAAACAGACACTTGAGGAAGCTTCATATTCTTGCTTATACCTGAATCCTTTGCTGTACAGAAAAAATCAGAAAAATCTCAAGTTCATAGAGGCAAACTGGCTACTGAAAAAAGAATGTTTGTAGAAAAATTTTACAAATTTAGAATATCAAAACTGAGTAGAAGAGGATTAGCCACTTGCATCAACGAATTCAAGCTCTAGACTTAACAAAAAAAAAAAAAAAAAAAAAAAGCTCAGTGATATAATGCATTGTAACTCCTCAAATTTAGAACATCTCTGACAAAAAAGAATTGGTTTTGCTCACTTCACAACTCGTTTATTTAAAGATGGCTCTGCTTTCTGGCCAAAGTGACGATGGATTAGATCGCATTTTTATACTTCTCATACTTTCGTTGCAAATTCTCACTTGTGATTTGTCTCTTACAAGATTTTCTAACAACAATGTAAAAACTTACTAAAATGCTTCAGTAACACATTAACCTTTGATAATATGAGTTGTACCTACTACTTAAATGGAAAACTAATAGACTTAAGTCATGCATCTAAAACTTGATAAATGCTAAGATCAGAACTAAAAAGAAGAAATAAGGTGTATCTTCAAGGATTAAAACAGTCTTGTACTTTTGTCGATTACGGGATTTATATAAGTATATACCTTTAACTAAAGCTAGGTGTGACTGCTAACCATGAAATTCTGGATTCAATTTTCTTTCGGTATCTTCAAATGATGCATTTTGACAGGAAAATGATCATTTTCATATAAAATTTTTAGCATATTTTAGTTTGGTTACTTAGAGAGGAAACAGTAAAATAAGTTCACATTAACTTACTGAGATCTAGGCCTCAATTGACCGCACCTTTTGGCAAATCAAAGTACACTATGTCTAGCCCTCATGCCCGCTCTAGTCTAGGGATTAAGAGATTAGAATATAAGGCTTGAATTAACTACGAAGACCAGTACAAGTTCATTCGATCCCAAATCGGTCCTACTCAATATGCCCAGGGCATATCCTTATAATTCAATTAGTCTAGATAAACTAATTTCCGAATCATACAATAACCTAAACCGACAGTATGTCCAAACTGTCTCAGTTACGAGCATTATTTATATATCATAAATTTAACCAATGATAAGATCTACTGTGTCACACCAAACACCTTATCATCTAGATGATATAAATGGACACTTTATAACATTGAAACACAATTGATATGTAACTGGGAAATAGTTTTTCATACAAGCAAAGCTTTTCAGTATTCAAAACTAACAATCTCCCACTAATACTCAAAGCTATGCTCTTAAGTATAAAAATTGTTCAATACACTTATTCTTCTGTTATACCAAAAACTAGAAAACTCTTATGGCTCACTCAAGTATCTAATTCCCAAGCCCTCCGCGTGGGTCTCAAAGACTTTTGGAGTTAATGCCTTTGTGAATGAATCTGCAAGGTTGTCTGCTGATGCTATCTTGGCAAAGACCACGTCTCCCCTCTTTACGATCTCTCGTATCAGGTGGTACTTGCACTCTATGTGTTTACTCGCCTTGTGGGCTCGTGGTTCCGTTGAGTTAGCAACTGCACCATTGTTATCACAGTAAACTGTGATACACCTCGGCAACTCAAAAATCATATCTAAGTCCACTAGGAAGTTCTTGAGCCATACAGCTTTTTTCACTGCCTCTGATGTGGCACCGTACTCAGCTTCCTTGGTGGAGTCTGCTACACATTTCTGCTTGACACTCCACCAAACTATGGCTCCACTCCTAGAGTAAACACAAACCCAGAGGTACACTTATTCTTATCCATATCATATTGGAAATCAGAATCTGTGTTTTGGAACTAGCTCTTGCACTCGATAGATCAAAACATGGTCTCTTGTCATGCGCAAATACTTGAGGATGCACTTGACAGCCTCCCAATGAGCTTTCTCAGGGTTAATCTGATATCTGCTAACCATGCCAACGACAAAGCAAATATCAGGTCTGGTACACAACATGGCATACATGAGACTTCCTACTACTGATACATTGGGAACTGGCTTCATGGCTTCTATCTCCTCAGCAGTCTTGAAAGATTGCTCCTTAGATAGATGCACTCCATGTCTGAAAGGTAGTGTACCCTTCTTGGAGTTCTGCATGTTAAAATGAGTCAGAATCTTGTCTACGTATGAAGCCTGAGAGAGTGTCAGCAAATGTCTCCTACTATCTCGAATGATCTTGATCCCAATGATATGTCCAACCTCTCCCAAATCTTTCATATCAAAGTGCTTGGACAAACATGCATTTATGTCTGACAATAGCTTTTTACTATTGCCAATAAGAAGAATATCATCTACGTAAAGTACAAGAAACACTTCCATATTTCCATCACGCTTGCGGTATACACACTACTCATCCGGACACAGAGTTTATCTATAGGACTGGATTAACTCGTCAAAATGGATGTTCCAAGATCTAAATGCTTGCTTAAGTCCATAGATAGACTTCTTGAGCCTGCAAATCTTGAGCTCTTGACTTTCTATAATGAATCCCTCTGGTTGCTGCATAAAGATGGTCTTCTCAAGACTTCCATTAAGGAAAGCTATTTTGACGTCCATCTGCCAAATCTCATAATCTAAATGAGTACCTATGGCCAAAAGAATCCGGATCGACTTAAGCATAGCTACTGGGAAAAAGGTCTCCTCATAATCGATACCCTCTTTCTGAATATACCTTTTCGCCACAAGCTTAGCCTTGAAGGTTTCAACCTTCTTGTTAGATCCTCTCTTTCGCTTGTAAACCCATTTGCACCCAATAGGTCGAAACCCATCAGGCAAATCTACCAGTTTCCAGACTTGATTTGAGTCCATAGAACCCATCTCAGAAATCATCGCTCTCTGCTAAGAATCTGCATATTTATCTTGGAGATCCTCATTGTAGTTAACTTGGTATGGTTCATGAGCACTAAGGACAAAATCCGAAAACTCTCCCAAGCCCACGTACCTCTCGGGTTGTCTCACAACCCTCCCACTACGATGAGGTGCAATTTGTGTAGGTGCATCATCTGTGATATCTCGTGCAGTATTCTGTGGTGTATCTACTTGTACTGGTGCATCTGGAATTGGACTGTCCCCTAAACTCCTCTAGTATAATCTTGCTACTGGGCTTATAATCTAAAATATATTCCTCCTCTAAAAATCTAGCATTAGTGCTAACCACCACCTTCTGATCCTTAGGACTATAAAATAGACCACCATTCATTCATCTGGGATATCCTACAAATAGCATTTTCTTTGACCTCGCATCTAACTTGGCTGCATCTGTCTTAAGCACATGTGCTGGGCAACCCTAAATCCTGAGATGTCTGATACTAGGCTTACGCCCAGTTCATAATTCCATAGTGGTCGAAGGTACAGACTTAGATGGTACAAGGTTAAGAATGTAAGCTGCTGTCTCCAAGGCATATCCCCAAAACGAATTAGGCAACGCACTATAACTCATCATCTATCTCATCATATCCATAAGAGTCCAGTTCATCCTCTCTACTACACCATTCTGCTGGAGTGTGCCAGGTGCAGTCAACTGGGACTGAATACCCTAGCTCCTAAATTCACTAGAGAGGTATTCGCGACCACGATCAGATCGTAATGTCTTGATACTCTTACCTTGATGTTTCTCCACATCTGCCCTAAACTCTTTGAACTTGCCAAAACATTTGGACTTGTGGCGTATTAGGTAAATTTACCCATATCTTGAGTAATCATCTGTGAAGGTCACAAAGTACTCAAAACCACCTCTAGCCTGAATTGACATAGGCCCACATAAGTCAGAGTGAACCAACTCTAAAACTTCTTTGGCCCTATACCCCTTTGCCTTGAACGGCCTCTTAGTCATTTGACCCTCCAAGCAAGACTCATAGGTTGGATAACTTTCAATCTCCAATGAGCCCAAAGGCCTATCATTGACCAACCTCTGAATCCTACTAAAGTTAATATGACCTAGTCTAAGATGCCAAAGATAAGTTTGGTTCATTTGTGAAGGTTCTTTTCTTTTACAATGGTTTGATGTGTCATTAATCTCAGTGTTTTGCACTACAGGGGAGTTAGTCCTAATTAAGAAAAGATTGCCAACCAACGAACTGAAACATATAAGTTTTTTATTCTTTCTAACATCAATAGAGTCATTAGAAAAAACAAACTTATAATTATCATTCAAAAGATTAGAAACTGAAAGCAAGTTCTTTCTAAATCTAGGAACATAAAGACAATCTCTCAAAATTAAAACAACATTATTTGAGAAAATAAGCTTGACAACTCCCACTGCAATAACTGATACTTTGGTAGTATCTCCCATATAGACTTGCAACTCATCATCTCTAAGCATCCGGGTTACTTGGAATCCCTGCAAAAAATTACAAACATGATAAGTGGTTCCTGAATCCACACACCAAGTATCTGTGGGAATCACCGCAAAACATGTCTTAGTAACAAAGGTGAAATTGGTCATACCTTTCAGCTTTGGGCAGTCTGGCTTCCAATGTCCTGTCTTGCCACACTTGAACCACTTGCCTCTCGGCTTGTTCTTCTTGGAAATCGCTGGCTTGGGTCCATGATTGGCAGTCTTCTGGGTCTTCTTCTTATTCTTTCTGGCTTTGGGCCCAAAATAAGATCCTAAAGCCCGACAGTTGCCAAAACTTTCTTATTCTCATTGAAGAGGCCTTCAGTTGACACCAATGAAGTTAAGAGCTCGGGAAGAGTATATGAATGCTGACTCATATTATAGTTCAACCGAAACTGCTCAAAACTCTAAGGCAAGTTCTGGAGAATGATATCAACCTGAGACTCACCATCAATATCACCTCCCAATACATCGATTTCATTGATGTTTGCCATCATGTCAAGCACGTGATCCCTCACAGAAGTGAAAGATTATCTGCCTGGGCCCGGTCAAAAATTCACTCTCGTGCTATGCATTATAGAATCAGAACTCTCGACTAGGCCTAAGCTCTAGCACAATCGCTATTCTAATCATTGCTTAAAATAATATTGCGCAGGATCTTAGCTTCTACTTGTTCGATTTGCCATGCAACAATAAATTCCTAATTAAAGCGGAAGTTTAAGAATTACCTCTTGAAGCGTGTACTTAGGTGATCGCTTGTATAACTCTTGACCAGCTCGTACATAGTGTGGGCAACGAACCAACGATCAGTAATTCACCACAAGTTTGCCAGAAATCAACCAGCACTGCCGCCACCTAGCATGTGTATTGTAACCGTGGCTGCCGCTGAAAGTAACGTCCACGCGCCGCCACACCACAACTTACGTGCCGCTGGAGAAAAATGAGAGAATCTGGCAGCCGATCCTCGGGAAGTGTGCAGTCGCCTGGAGTTCTAGAAAATTGACTTTGAGGGAGAAATCTTGATTTCACTCTCTAAACTTTCTCTCTCTAAGTTTCTTGAATTATGAAACTATGAAATTGTGTATTGTGAATTGCTAATCTCTTGTCTATTTATAGAGTTGCAAGAGAGACCCCAAGTTGGTTTAGGATTGGCATTTCGAATGGGTTTAGGATTATTAATTAGTTTCCAAATCCAATTAGGTTCCAAATCTAATAGGATTTCCAAATCCAAATAGATTTCCTAATCTCTAGGATTTCTTAATTCTAATTGAACCTTAAAACTTAATTAATTAATTAAATAATTTAACTTTGTTAATTACTTAATTAACCCCTAGGAATAATTAATTAAATAATTAATTCTACTTTATCAATTAACCTACTACATAATTAATCATACCACTAACGGATTAATTATGGCACTACCATCCTACACCAGAATTGCTTCCGAAATAACTAAATTAATTATTCTTTAATCTTCCAACATCAAAAATATAGTGTTCGTTAATTTATTAATTTACTTATAAATTAATTAATCAACTTCTTATAATCCGAGATTAGTACCACTTGACCTTTTTACTATAATGGACATAAGTCCACCAGTCGAGTTTAGTATAATAAACATAACGAGCTCAACTCGGGAGCACCATCTGTTGGAGTAGAATACATAAGCTATGCTTGTATTGTACAGTTTCCCAGTTTAATATATCGATTTGTGTTTCAGTCATATCTTGTTGTGCATTAATCGTCCATTTATATTATGTAAGTAGATGATGAGGTGTCTGGTGCGACACAATAGATCTCATCATTGGTTGAAAGACATAATATATAAATGAGGTTCGTAACCGAGACAGCTTTGGACAAACTGTCGGTCTAGGTTATTATGTGATTCAGATAATTAGTTTGTCTAAACTAATTGAATCATATAGATATGCCCGGGGCATATTGAACTTACTCTTAGGAATGATTTGTCTTGTACTGATTTAATAGACAAATCGATCCTTGTATTCTATCTCTAAATCCCTAGACTCGAGCGGGCATGAGGATTAGACATAGTGTATTTTGATCTGCCAAAGGGTGAGGTCATTTGTGGCCAATAATCTCGGTAGGTTGGGTGCGCGTGTTTAGTTACTTGGTGTGCTGCTGCTTGTCGAAAGGAAACCATGTACCGGTGCATCCGAGGTGATGGTGCTCCCGAGATGAGCTCGAAATGTTTATTATACTAAACCCGGCCGGTGGACTTATGTCCGGTATAGTAAAAAGGTCGAGTGGTACTAGTCTCGGAATTAAAGAAGTTGATGAATTAATTTATCAGTAAATTAATGAATTAACGAGCACTATATCTTTGATGTGGGGACATTATGAATATAATTTAATTAAGTTGTTCCGGAAGCAATTCTGGTGTAGGTTCCATAATTAATCCGTTAGTGGTACGATTAATTATGTACTGGGTTGTTGACAAAGGTAGATTTAATTAATTTAGAAATTAATTAATCCTTGTGTCAGTTGGTTGTGAATCATCCCAGGAACTGGTTTGGGATAAGTGAATCCCTGTGTCAGTTGGGAGTGATTCATCCCAGGAACTGGATTGGGATAAGGGAATCCCTGTGACAGTTGGAAGTGTATCAGTCCAGGAACAGGATTGAAGGAAACAGAATCTGTATCAGTCCAGAAACAGGATTGAAGGAAAACAGAAACCCAGTAGGAAAACTAATCCTAAACCAACTTGGAGTCTCTCTTGTAACTCTATAAATAGACAAGGGATCAGTTATTCAAGACACACAATTCAACAATTAATCCACAGGATTTCTAGGGAGAGAAAATTCTAAAGAGAGAAAATGTTTCTCTCTCCAGGTCAAATTTTCAAGAAGTTTTGGCGGCTGGTTTTTCTTCCTAGTGGCTGAATTTTTAAGCCCTTGGTGTATACCAGCTGCAAGCAACTTTCTCTCTCTCTCTCTCTCTCTCTCTCCGGGCAGTGCGTTTGCAGTACGTGCTAGGTGCGGAGGTGCTGGATTTTTCTGGCAGGTGGAGTTGTGGTGATAGCTGATCAATTAACTTCTAGTTTGTTGCCCACACAACGTGAAGTTATAGTCTTGAGGCATACAAGAGAATCACCAGGTGTACGCTTCAAAGGTACTTTTCTAAGATTCCGCTTTAATAGAAATTTTTGTTGCGTGGTAAATCGAGCAAGTGCAAACCCAGATCCTACCAAAATTCTTTCACCATCACCCTGGACGCACCTGTACATGGTTTCCTTTCGACAAGCAACAGTACACCAAGCAACTAAACACGCACACCCAACCTACCGAGACTATTGGTCTCAAGTGAGCTCACTCTTTTGGAGATCAAAGTACACTATGTCTGATCCTCATGCCAGCTAGTCTAGGGATTAAGAGATTAAATACTAGGAATGAATAGTCTACTAAATTAGTAGAAGACAATTCATCCTAAATGGTCAAGTTCAATATGCCCCAGGCATATCTATATGATTTAGTTAGTTTAGACAAACCAATTTTCTGAATCACATAATAACCTAAACTGACAGGGTGTCCAAAACTGTCTCGGTCACGAACCTCATTTATATATTTTTGGTTTTAGCCAATGATGAGATCTACTATGTCACACTAGACACCCCTTCATCTAATTACATTATATAAATGGAAAACATATGTAAAACATATAAACAATTTAACAAAAACATTCAATCGATATATACAACTGGGAAATAGTTTAATACAATCAAAGCTTTAGTATTCAAATCCAATAATCTCCCACTAATACTTAAGCTGCCCTTTAAGTTTTAAACTACATTAATCTTTACAAGTACCGTAATATCTTGAAAAACAATCATGGCTCAAGTAAGTATCTGATCTCATACCCTCCATATGAGCCTCAAAGACTTTTGCAGTCAATGTCTTCGTGAATAGCTCTGTAAGGTTTTCTTTCGATGCTATCTTTACCACAACCACGTTTTCCCTCTTGATGATATCTCGTATTAGGTGGTACTTGCACTGTATATGCTTACTCTCCTTGTGGGCTCGTGGTTCCTTCGAGTTTGCTACTGCACCGTTGTTGTCACATTACACTGTGACCGACTTCTGCAAATCAGGAATCACGTCTAAGTTCACTAAGATGTTTTTGAGCTACACCACTTCTTTCGCTGCCTTTGATGCTGCAACGTACTCAGTCTCCATGATAGAGTCTGCCACGCATTTCTGCTTGACACGCCGCCATACTATGGCTCCACCTCTCAAAGTAAACATATACCCTGAGGTAGAATTGCTCTTGTCCCTGTCGCCTTAGAAATATGAATCTGTGTAACCTCGGGGCACAAGCTCAGGCGCTTGATATGAAAGATTATCTTCCCGGGCCCGGTGAAAAATTCACTTTTGTGCTATGCATTCCAAAATCGAAACTCTTGACCAGGCCTAGACTCTAGCACAATCGCTATTCCAATCCTTGCTTGAAATAACATTACACAGGATCTTGGTATGTACTCATTTGATTTATCACACAACAAAATATTTCTAATTGAAGTGGAAACATAGAAAGTACCTCTTGAAGCGTAAACTCAGGTAATCGCTTGTATGACTTAAGACTAGGCTCGAACATTGTGTGGACAACAATTCAACAAACCAACAATCAGTAATTCTCCACAAACAGCTAGCCAGAAAAAACACCGGAACCGCCACCTGCACACGTGAAGTACATGCGCCTCCCGAGATAGTCCACGGGCCGCCCGAACACCACCCACGCACCACCGGTTTGAAGAAAAAATCCGAGCGCCCGATCTTGGATGATGAACCGCAGGCTGGATCTCTAAAATCCGGTCTTGAGAAAGAGAAAATTATTTTCTCTCTCTAGGATTTTCTCTCTCTAGTTTTCTTGTATTGAAAACTTATGAATTGTGTGTTATAGAATTGTCAATCCCTTGTCTATATATAGAGCTACAAGAGAGACCTCAAGTTGGTTTAGGATTGGTCTTCCTAATGGGTTTAGGTAATTAATTAGTTTCCAAATTCAATTAGGTAACTAATCTAAAGGATAATCCAAATCCAATTAGATTTCCTAATCTCTAGGACTTCCTAATTTTAATTGAAACTTAAGACTTAATTAATTAATTAAATAACTCCACTTTGTTAATTACTTAATTAAACCTTAGTAATAATTAATAAATTAATTAATTCTAATTATTCAATTAACCCATTACAAAATTAATCGTACCACTAACGGATTAATTTTGGCACTACCATCCTACACCAGAATTACTTCCGGAACAACTAAATTAATTTATTCTTATTCTCCCCACATCAAAGATTTAGTGCTCGTTAATTTATTAATTTACTGATAAATTAATTAATTAACTTTTTTAATTCTGAGACTAGTACCACTAGACCTTTTTAGTATACCGGACACTGAAAGATTTTGGTAGGATCTGGGTTTGCACTTGCTCGATTTACCACGCAACAAAAATTTCTATTAAAGCGGAATCTTAGAAAAGTACCTTTGAAGCGTGCACTTGGTGATTCTCTTGTATGCCTCAAGACTATGACTTCACGTTGTGTGGGCAACGAACTAGAAGTCAATTGATCAGCTACTCACCACAATCCACCTGCTAGAAAACTCTAGCCCCGCAGCACCTGGCACGTACTATAAACGCACCACCCGCAGAGAGAGAAAGCTACGCGCAGCTGGTATAGACCAAGGCCAAAATTTTAGCCACTAGAAACCCAAAAACCAGCTGCACACTTTCTTGAAAATTCGACTTGGAGAGAGAAACGTTTTCTCTCTCTAGAATTTTCTCTCTCTAGAAATCCTGTGGATTAATTGTGTTATTGTTATTATCTGAATGACTGATCCCTTGTCTATTTATAGAGTTACAAGAGAGACTCCAAGTTGGTTTAGGATTGGTCTTCCTACTGGGTTTCTGTTTTCCTTCAATCCTGTTTCTGGACTGATACAGATTCTGTTTCCTTCAATCCTGTTCCTGGACTGATACACTCCCAACTGTCACAGGGATTCACTTATCCCAATCCAGTTCCTGGGATGAAACACTCCCAACTGACACAGGGATTCACTTATCCCAAACCAGTTCCTGGGATGATTCACAACCAACTGACATAAGGATTAATTAATTTCTCAATTAATTAAATCTACCTTTGTCAACAACCCAGTACATAATTAATCGTACCACTAACGGATTAATTATGGCACTACCACCCTACACCAGAATTGCTTCCGGAACAACTTAATTAAATTATATTTATAATCTCCCCACATCAAAGATATAGTGCTCGTTAATTCATTAATTTACTGATAAATTAATTCATCAACTTCTTAATATTCCGAGACTAGTACCACTCGACCTTTTTACTATACCGGACATAAGTCCACCGGCCGGGTTTAGTATAATAAACATTTCGAGCTCATCTCGGGAGCACCATCACCCCGGACGCACCGGTACATGGTTTCCTTTCGACAAGCAGCAGCACACCAAGTAACTAAACACGCGCACCCAACCTACCGAGATTATTGGCCACAATTGACCTCACCCTTTGGCAGATCAAAGTACACTATGTCTAATCCTCATGCCCGCTCGAGTCTAGGGATTTAGAGATAGAATACAAGGATCGATTTGTCTATTAAATCAGTACAAGACAAATCATTCCTAAGAGTCAAGTTCAATATGCCCCGGGCATATCTATATGATTCAATTAGTTTAGACAAACTAATTATCTGAATCACATAATAACCTAAACCGACAGTTTGTCCAAAACTGTCTCGGTTACGAACCTCATTTATATATTATGTCTTTCAACCAATGATGAGATCTACTGTGTCGCACCAGACACCTCATCATCTACTTACATAATATAAATGGACGATTAATGCACAACCAGATATGACTGAAACACAAATCGATATATTAAACTGGGAAACTGTACAATACAAGCATAGCTTATGTATTCTACTCCAACAGACACAAGCCCACCAGTTGGGTTTAGTATAATAAACATAACGAGCTCATCTCGGGAGTACCATCACCCCGGACGCAGTATTTGGTTTTCTTTCAACAAGCAGCAACACACCAAGTAACTGAACAAGCCCACCTAACCCATCGAGAATATTGGCCACAATTGACCTCACTCATTGGCAGATCAAAGTACACTATGTCTAATCCTTTTGCCCGCTCAAGTCTAGGGATTAAGAGATAGAATGCCAAGAATGAATTGTCTATTAAATTAGTACAAGACAAATAATTCTAAATGGTCAAGTTCAATATGCCCTTGCATATCTATATGATTCAATTAGCTTAGACAAACCAATTATCCGAATCACATAATAACCTAAATCGATAGTGTGTCCAAAACTATCTCGGTTACGAACCTCATTTATATATTATGTCTTTTAACCAATGATGAGATCTACTGTGTCACACCAGACACCTCATCATCTAACTACATAATATAAATGGACTAAACATGCACAACATATAAACCAAAACATTAAATCGATATATTAACTGGGAAAAAAGTATAATACAAGCATAGCTTATGCATTCAAACCTAACAATCTCCCACTAATACTTACACTATGCTTTAAGTGTATAACTACATTCAATCTTTTACACTCTACAATACATCTAGAAAAATAATCATGGCTCTCCTAAGTATCTGATCTCCATGCCCTCCACGTGAGCCTCAAAGACTTTTGAAGTCAATGTCTTCGTGAAAAGGATATGCAAGGTTATCCTCTGATGCTATCTTTGCCACGACCATGTCTTCCCTTTTGATGATATCTGGTATCGGGTGGTACTTGCACTATATGTGTTTACTTGCCTTGTGGGCTCGTGGTTCCTTCGAGTTTGCTGCTGCACCGTTGTTATCATATTACACTATGATTGACTTTTGCAAACCAGGAATCACATCTAAGTCCACTAGGAAGTTCTTGAGCCACACTGCTTCGTTCGCTTCCTTTGATGCGCCAACGTATTCAGCCTCCATGGTAGAGTCCGCCATGCATTTCTGCTTGACATTCTGCCAAAATATGGCTCCACCTCCCAAAGTAAACACATACCCTGTGGTAGACTTGCTCTTGTCTCTGTCGCCTTGGAAATCAGAATCTGTGTAACCTCGGGGTACCAACTCAGGCGCCTAATAGACCAACACTTGGTCACTTGTTCTGCGCAAATACTTGAAAATGCATTTTACTGCCTCTCAATGAGCCTTTCCAGGGTTACTCTGATATCTACTTACAATGCCAACGACATAACTGATATCAGGCCTCGTACATAACATGACATACATGACACTTCCTACTACCAAAGTATAAGGAACTGTCTTCATGGCCTTTATTTCCTCAACAGTTTTAGGATACTATTCTTTAGATAGATGCACTCCATGTCTGAAAGGCAGAAAACCTTTCATGGAGTTCTGCATGTTAAAACGGGCCAGAATCGTATCTATGTATAAAGCTCGAAAGAGTGTTAACGAACTTTTCCTACGATCTCGAATTATCATGATCCTAAGGATATGTCTCGCTTCTCCTAAGTCGTTTATATCAAACTGCTTGGACAACCATGCCTTTACGTCTGATAGCACTTTTTTATTGTTGCCAATCAATAAAATGTCATCTATGTAAAGCACAAGAAACACCACCGTGTTTTCATCACATCTACGATACACACATTGTTCATCAGGGTACTAAGTAAATCCGTAGGATTAGATCACCTTATTGAACCAGATGTTCTAAGATCTGGATACCTGTTTAAGTCCGTAAATGGACCTCTCAAGCCTGCAAGCCTGATGCTCTTGGTATTTTTCAACGAATCCCTCTGGTTGTTTTATGAAGATGGTTTCCTAAAGACTTCTATTAATGAAAGCTGTCTTGACATCCATCTGCCATATCTCATAATCTAAATGAGTAGCTATAGCCAAGAGAATCTCAATCGACTTAACATGGCTATCGGGGAGAAGGTTTTCTCATAATCGATTTTCACTTTCTGAGTATACCCCTTCGCCACAAGCCTAGCTTTAAAGATTTCAACTTTTTCGTTAGGTCCTCTCTTGCGTTTGTAGACCCACTTAGATCAAATGGGTTTGAAACCATCAGGTAGGTCCACAAGCTCCCAGACTTGATTGTGGTCCATTGACCCTATCTTGGATATCATTGCCTTGTTGGAGTAGAATACATAAGCTATGCTTGAATTGTACAGTTTCCCAGTTTAATATATTGATTTGTGTTTCAGTCATATCTTGTTGTGCATTAATCGTCCATTTATATTATGTAAGTAGATGATGAGGTGTCTGGTGCGACACAGTAGATCTCATCATTGGTTGAAAGACATAATATATAAATGAGGTTCGTAACCGAGACAGCTTTGGACAAGCTATCAGTCTAGGTTATTATGTGATTCAGATAATTAGTTTGTCTAAACTAATTGAATAATATAGATATGCCCGGGGCATATTGAACTTGACTCTTAGGAATGATTTGTCTTGTACTGATTTAATAGACAAATCGATCCTTGTATTCTATCTCTAAATCCCTAGACTCGAGTGGGCATGAGGATTAGACATAGTGTACTTTGATCTGCCAATGAGTGAGGTCAAATGTGGCCAATAGTCTCGGTGGGTTGGGTGCGCGTGTTTAGTTACTTGGTGTGCTGCTGCTTGTCGAAAGGAAACTATGTACCGGTGCCTCTGGGGTGATGGTGCTCCCGAGATGAGCTTGAAATGTTTATTATACTAAACCCGGCCGGTGGACTTATGTCCGGTATAATAAAAAGGTCGAGTGGTACTACTCTCGGAATTAAAGAAGTTGATGAATTAATTTATCAGTAAATTAATAAATTAACGAGCACTATATCTTTGATGTGGGTAGATTATGAATATAATTTAATTAATTTGTTCCGGAAGCAATTCTGGTGTAGGTTGGTAGTGCCACAATTAATCCGTTAGTGGTACGATTAATTATGTACTGGGTTGTTGACAAAGGTAGATTTAATTAATTTAGAAATTAATTAATCCTTGTGTCAGTTGGTTGTGAATCATCCCAGTAACTGGTTTGGGATAAGTGAATCCCTGTGTCAGTTGAGAGTGATTCATCCCAGGAACTGGATTGGGATAAGTGAATCCCTGTGACAGTTGGGAGTGTATCAGTCCAGGAACAGGATTGAAGGAAACAGAATCTGTATCAGTCCAGAAACAGGATTGAAGGAAAACAGAAACCCAGTAGGAAGACCAATCCTAAACCAACTTGGAGTCTCTCTTGTAACTCTATAAATAGACAAGGGATCAGTCATTCAGAAAACACAATTAATCCACAGGATTTCTAGAGAGAGAAAATTCTAGAGAGAGAAAATGTTTCTCTCTCCAAGTTGAATTTTCAAGAAAGTGTGCGGCTAGTTTTTGGGTTTCTAGTGGCTAAAATTTTGGCCTTGGTTTATACCAGCTGCGCGTAGCTTTCTCTCTCTGCGGGCGGTGCATTTATAGTACGTGCCAGGTGCTGCAGGGCTAGAGTTTTCTAGCAGGTGGATTGTGGTGAGTAGCTGATCAATTGACTTCTAGTTCATTGCCCACACAACGTGAAGTCATAGTCTTGAGGCATACAAGAGAATCACCAGGTGCACGCTTCAAAGGTACTTTTCTAAGATTCCGCTTTAATAGAAATTTTTGTTGCGTGGTAAATCGAGCAAGTGCAAACCCAGATCCTACCAAAATCTTTCATGCCTTTCACCAAAATTCTGTATCTTTATCTTGGAGAGCCTTATTGTAGTTCAAAGGGTTCGTTCAGGTGCATATGGGATGAAGTTAGAGGCTTTTCCCATGCCAATGAACCTATCGGGTTGTCTCACAACCCTCCCACTACGATGAGGCACCAACTATGTAGGCGCATCATCTGTGATATCTTGTGCAGTGTTTAGTGTATCTACTTGTTCTGGTGCATCTGGATTATCAGATTGCTTTCTAAGTTCTTCTAGTACTATCTTACTCTTGGGTTTGTGATCTAGAATATTGTCTTCCTATAAAAATCTGGCGTTAGTACTAACTATTACCTTTTTATATTTAGGACTATAAAACAGACCACCTTTCGTTCCTCTAGGATATCCTATAAACAACATTACTTCTGTTCTTGCATCTAACTTAGCCACATATGCATTAAGCACATGTGCTGGACAAATTCTGAGATGTCTTAGACTGAACTTGCGCCTGTTCTACAACTCTATAAAAGTTGAAGGAACGATTTTAGATGGTACAAAATTTATAATGTACGTTACAGTTTCTAAGGCATATCCCTAGAATGAAATAGGAAAATAACTATAGCTCATTATTGACATAACCATTTCCATGAGAGTTCTGTTTCTTCTTTCTGCTACACCATTATGTTGTGGTGTGCCAGGTGCAGACAACTGAGACTGAATTCCAACCTCATTGAGGTATTCTCAAAATTCATGGGACAGGTACTCACCTGCAAGATTTAATCGCAGTGTCTTGATACTCTTACCGTGATGTTTCTCAACATCTGCCCGATACTCTTTGAATTTACTAAAGCATTTGTACTTGTGGTGCATTAGGTAAATGTATCCGTACATTGAGTAATCATCTGTGAATGTCACAAAATACTCAAACCCACATCGTGCTTGGACCAAAATTGGTCCACACAAGTTAGAGTGAATCAACTCTAATACTTCTTTGGCTTTTAACCTTTTGCTTCAAAAGGTCTTTTGGTCATCTTACCTTCCAAGCAAGATTCATAGGTTGAGTAACTATCAATATCTAATGAACTTAAAGATCCATCATTGACTAACCTCTGTATCCTACTAACGTTTATATGACCTAGCCTGAGATGCCAAAGATAGGTTTGATTCATTTTGCAAGGTTATTTTCTCTTATTTTTGTAAGATGTTGCGCCATTTAGTTATGTGTTTTGCATAATAGGGGAGTTTGATTTAACAAAAAAAAAAAAAAAAAAATTGTCTACTAATGAACCAGAACAAACAAGTTTGCCATTATGTGCCCTTTTTAGGGCTATATAGATAATTGTCATTTTGATTGATGTTATAATCAGATGAGTTAATTTCATGATAGTAATATTCTTATGCATATTTAATTTCATGAAATTGATCCGCCAAATGAAACACTTCATGGACTGATTAGATCATGAGTGATTCTTTGAGCAGTACTCGTACGAGGATCCTTAGACCAGAAATCACTGCATGGTCTTAGGTGAATTGTAGTGTGCTTTGACATATACCTAACGGGGCCGTAACAGGTTGCCAAGTACGGGTATGATTGGGTACACTATGAGCAAGCTAAGGTATGTAGGTGAAGTGATGGGACTATAAGTCTCTCTTAAGTGAGAGATGATATCTTGACCACTTGATAGTGAACTGAGAAGTGCATGGCCGTGCCCAAGGAATGATAAGCGTTATCATTTTCATGATGAATTCAGTGTCACTAAGAGATCATGTAAACGTTTAGCTATATAAGGATGATGGTTCCATGCCTTATGCTAAACGGGATATCAATGTAGAGGATCGTATGTAGTTTGCTCAGAAAAGTTGTGTTGAATCACCATTCGACCCTCCATTCTGAATTGGGTAGTCATTATGTCTTGCTAGAGACCAATAATGACTTATGAATTAATCAATGAGATTGAGTTGTCCATTATCAATTTAGAATGGGCCTATTGGAATGCACATAAGAAAGTTCGATGATGCAGAATAAGTATTCTTGCCTAAAATAAGTATAATTTTTATACTTAAATAAATAAGATTTAATTAAATAGTTTAATTAAATATTATTGAAAAGTTCTGTGGTATTAATTAACCATAGATGGAAGGTCTCCTGTAAGCCAGAAGGTCCTACTAAGTGGTCTAAGTCGAATCCCTTCCTTAAATGGAAAGTTTTCATATAATGCCTTTGTTCGTACTGGACTCTTTGACTTAGGCGCTTTCAACTATCCATTTGAGTCACAACCCTCTTTCCACTTCCAGAGGGTCCTTCGTTATGAAATTAGGGTCGTAAAAAGAAAGAGAAGAAATTCCCAAGGAAGGAGGTGAAGCAATTAGAAGTTGCAATAAAAACTACTAGAATTCACTACATGGACCCACTAGAGGAAAATGCGCCAAGCGCCGGACGGGTAGGAGGCGAAAGTATAGGTGACATCGCGTCTCTTCCTCAATCAAAGGGGAATTTGGAATAGGAGAGCACTCATCTTGTGGTGGGGCATCTTAGACTTTCCCAAAGACCAATACACGAGCGATTCACCATAGTCTAATCGATTTCGAAGGGAACAGGGGAAATTTTGTTAGGAAGGATCAGATCCCAAGTGACATTGAATTAGTTGGTGTTGGAGGTGAATGCCAGTCGAAAGCAACCTCCCTTATACGTCTGAAGCTGCCAAGTATAGAAAAAGCACTTCCGAAGGTTTGGGCACTGCAAGCATCAGCAGCTGCCCGAGGTGAGCCTTTAAATCATCACATTTACGTATTATTGTAACATCTGCTGATGTATTTCATAGTTGGGCTGTACCTTCCTTAGGTGTCAAATGTGATGCTGTACTTGGTCGTTTAAATCAGACCTTTATTTCGGTACAACGAGAAGCAGTTTACTATGGTCAGTGCAATTAAATAAGATTTAATTAAATGGTTTAATTAAATATTATTGAAAAGTTCTGTGATATAAATTAAGAGTTAATTAATTACCTAGGAACAATTGGGATGGGCTGATAAATCAAGGCACTTAATTACAATTGAGATGCTTGACCCATCAGCCTGATCCATGGGTCATGGGTTGATCCATGGGTTTTGTGTATAACCAAAATCATTAAAGTATTATTTAATACTGATTTGGAATCAGTAAAATAATATTTGGAAATAATATTGATTTGGAATCTGATTAAATTAGTAAAGTAATAATTGATTGATTACAACACTGATTTTGGAAACTTTGACTCTAAAAATATCCTAGGGATATTATTGTAGAAATATAGACATTTTCAATCAGAAAAAATAGAGTAAGAAAATTATACACAGAATCCCAAATTTTATCTGCAGACAGAAAACGGCTAGCACCGAATCTGCAAAAGACTTTCATGCTTAAAAGTAAAGAATCCTTCAAGAAAGGATTTTGGTGGTGACAAACACGATCGGAAAGAAGGATCTGGACTAACATCAATCTAGGATCCAGACGCGGCTACCAATTACGCTTCAAGGGTATGGTTTACTTGTTTTGAACATAGGATTAAAACACTAAAACTGGAATTGGCATGAATCTGCTATGTAAAACTTTTGAAAATCATGCCTCCAATCCCAACAAGATTTATCAGAAAAAATAAACTTGTAACCATTCATTAAGAGTTTAGAAACCTAAATAAGGTTCTTTCTAAAACTCGGTACATAAAGACAAATAGGTAAATCTAGCCCAAATAGGTAAATCTAGTCTAGAATTTTCGAAAATCAAGCTAACTATTCCCACTACTTCTACTGACACTCTCATAGTGTTGCCCAAGTAGACTTCAAGCTCGCATTCTCTGGACTTCAGGGTTACTTGGAACCCCTGCAAAGAATTACAAACGTGGTAAGTGGCGCCTGAATCCACACACCAAGTATCCGTGGGAATCACCGCTAAACACGTCTCAGTAATTAAGGCAGAAACTATCGTACCTTTGAGATTTGGGCAATCTGATTTCTAATGTCCCGTCTTACCGCACTTGAAGAATTTTCCTTTAGGATTCTTCTTCTTTGCGATGTCTGGCTTGGCATCATGATTCTTGGTCTTCTTCTTCTTCTTGTTCTTGCTTTTAGGTGCAGAAGATGAACTCGAATCCTTCACTGTGACCAAAGCTTGGTTCTTCTCTTGAAAGATGCCTTCGGCCTACACCAATGTTGTTAGGAGCTTGAGAAGAGCATAAACTCTTTGATTCATATTGTAGTTCACCCAAAACTGCTCGAACTAGAAGGTAAGCTCTGGAGAATGATATCGATCTGACTCTGTTGATCGATTTCAACTCCCAACACTTCTATTTCATTGATGTTACTGATCATGTGAAGCACATGATCTCTCACCGATGAGCCTTCTGCCATTCTAGTATTCACTATCTTTCTCACGGCTGATTGCCTCACTGTCCTTCCTTGATGATCGAACATCTCTCTCAGGTGTGCCATTATGTTAAAATCGGAGACCATGAGATGAAGCTGATATTGCAGTACATTCGACACAGAGGCCAGAATGTAATACCACGCTATCTCATCCACTTTTCTCCACCTCGCATAGGCATCTCTTTCCTCTTGAGGAGAGTTATTAGTAGACGCATATGGACAAACTTCAGTGAGCACATACTTATACTACTCAGCCTCCAAGACAATGTCCAAATTATGACTCCATTTGACATAATTTGGACCAGTTAGTTTGTTGTCTTTCAATATTGTAGCTAATGGATTAAATGCCATATCAAACACTGTAAATAAAGAAACAGACAATGTTTCAGAAAAATAAGCACAAAATTTTGAAAATAAATTCTACTACAATTATTGACATCCCTCTAATAATAATTAAGTCCACCGATATCTCATTCACCGGGGTTTTTACAAGCCACGATAGTGTGAACGTTTACGCTAACCCAAATTCATTTGAGAAGAACTAGATTCATTAACTACACTATCTGACCAACCAATCTATAATGTAGCTAATAGTCAGTGCCTTTCAGCTATACAAATAAGCAGCGTAACCTCGATGGGGGGAATACTACAACTCGTACACTAAGTGTGCCATCACGTGACTTCTGAGCTTGTTACCTTAGGATAGTGCGCCTCAGATGGAGAGGGTATCACATTTCTCCTATTTCAACTTACTCTAGTCATCTTACTTAGAAATTCATAAGCTAGTGATCTTAGGGTTGAACTCATCCTATACGAAGGAAGGCCCTAATGCCAACGCGCAAGTACACCCACATCATGTATGAATTCGTAATGGAGGCTATGAGAATATGAATTGACCTGCTCCCACTTAGATTTCTAAAATGAGGATTTTTCCAGCTTTAACATGCAATTAACTAATTCTAAGTTATGTGTAAACATAAAACCATCATGCTTTAAAATATGCATCTAACATACAACACAAAAATTAAAGCACAAAATTAAAACTGTAAATACGGGAAATAAATACGTCAAATAAATTTCCTGACTATTGTGGTTTTAATTCCCTCCATCTGCTGTCTTGATCTCGTGTCCCGTCACGTCACTCGATGGATTGAGTCTGGAAAAACTAGATCTCGAAAAATATCTCAGAAAACAAAAAATGGCTCGTGCGTGCAGTCCAGACAGGTCGGGCTACACGCACACCAGTGCTGCCAGGGCCGCAAATTTGTGACGCAGCACGGGTGTTATCGTGTGCGGCCGTGCGCACTCTAGCTACCCTTTTCTTGGCAATTTCTTGGTCGACTCGCCCTCCGGGTTTTTTGTCCTGCTCCCATTATGGTATTTGGTCTTCTTGCAATTCGTTCTGGGTTTTCTTGATTTTCTTCGAATTATTGATAAACCAAAACCCACGAAATAAAGTCATCCATTATAACACCTTCAATTACATAAAAAGTTTCCTACTACAAGGTGTCTGGGAAAATAAAATGGAAAATTACATAGAAAAAATTCTACAACAGATTTCATCTAATCCTACACGGCTTCCAACACGTGAATTTACTATTACAAGCATTCATAAAAAAACAACCCGAACATGTCCTGGGGTTAGTTAAAATATACAAACGAAACCATAATCATTGGGATTTCTAAACATACTGCAAACAAAACCATGTAACAAACCGAACAATCACAAAGCCAAAATCAGGCTCTGATACCAATTGAAAGATTATCTTCCCAGACCCAATAAAAAATTCACTTTCATGCTATGCATTCCAGAATCGGAACTCTTGACCAGACTTAAGCTCTAGTACAATCTCTATTCCAATCTTTGCTTGAAATAACATTGAGTAGGATCTTAGCTTCTACTTGTTCGATTTGCCACGCAACAATAAATTCCTAATTAAAGCGAAAGTTTAAGAATTACCTATTAAATAAAATGTGTATTTAGGTTATCGATTGTATTACTCAAGACCAGCTCGTACTTTGTGTGGGCAATGCACCAATGAACCAACGATCAGAAATTCACAACAAAAGCTCGTCGAAAATCAACCAGCACTGCCGCCACCTGGCGCGTATACCGCACGCGCCACTGCCACCGAGAGTAATTTCCACGCACCGCTACACCGTAACCCATGTGCCACCGAAAAAAAAGGAGAGAATCCAACCACCGATCCTCGGGAACTGAGCAGCCGTCTGGAGTTCTAAAAAATCAAATTTGAGGGAGAAATCTTGATTTCTCTCTCTAAATTTCTTGAATTATGAAACTTTGAAATTGTGTATTGTGAATTGCTAATCTCTTGTCTATTTATAGAGTTAAAAGAGAGACCCCAAGTGTTGGAGTAGAATACATAAGCTATGCTTGTATTGTACAGTTTCCCAGATTAATATATCGATTCGTGTTTCAGTCATATCTTGTTGTGCATTAATCGTCCATTTATATTATGTAAGTAGATGATGAGGTGTCTGGTGCAACACAGTAGATCTCATCATTGGTTGAAAGACATAATATATAAATGAGGTTCGTAACCGAGACAGCTTTGGACAAACTGTCAGTTTAGGTTATTATGTGATTCAGACAATTAGTTTGTCTAAACTAATTGAATCATATAGATATGCCCGGGGCATATTGAACTTGACTCTTAGGAATGATTTGTCTTGTACTGATTTAATAGATAAATCGATCCTTGTATTCTATCTCTAAATCCCTAGACTCGAGTGGGCATGAGGATTAGACATAGTGTACTTTGATATGCCAATGTGTGAGGTCAAATATGGCCAATAGTCTCGGTGGGTTGTGTGCGCGTGTTTAGTTACTTGGTGTGCTGCTGCTTGTCGAAAGGAAACCATGTACCGGTGCATCCGGGGTGATGGTGCTCCTGAGATGAGCTCGAAATGTTTATTATACTAAACCTGGCCGGTGGACTTATGCCGGTATAGTAAAAAGGTCGAGTGGTACTAGTCTCGGAATTAAATAATCAGTAAATTAATTTTAATTAAGGAGCACTATATCTTTGATGTGGGTAGATTAATGAATATAATTTAATTAAGTTGTTCCGGAAGCAATTCTGGTGTAGGATGGTAGTGCCAAAATTAATCCGTTAGTGGTACGATTAATTTTGTAATGGGTTAACTGAATAGGTAGATTTAATTAATTAATTGGTTAATTATTCCTAAGGGTTAATTCAGTAATTAACAAAGTGGAATTATTTAATTAATTCCTAAGGGTTAATTAAGTAATTAACAAAGTGGAATATTTAATTAATTAATTAAGTCTTAAGTTTCAATTGGAATTAGGAAATCCTAGAGATTAGGAACCTAGTAGAATTTGGTTTATCCTATTAGATTGGTTGCCTAATTGGATTTGGAAACTAATTCATTACCTAAACCCATTAGGAAGACCAATCCTAAACCAACTTGGAGTCTCTCTTGTAACTCTATAAATAGACAAGGGATCAGTCATTCAAAAAAAACAATTAATCCACAGGATTTCTAGAGAGAGAAAATTCTAGAGAGAGAAAATGTTTCTCTGTCCAAGTCAAATTTTCAAGATAGTGTGCGGCTGATTTTTGGGTTTCTAGTGGCTGAAATTTTGGCCTTGGTTTATACCAGCTGCGCGTAGCTTTCTCTCTCTGCGGGCGGTGCGTTTATAGTACGTGCCAGGTGCTGCGGGGCTAGAGTTTTCTAGCAGGTGGATTGTGGTGAGTAGCTGATCAATTGACTTCTAGTTCGTTGTCCACACAACGTGAAGTCATAGTCTTGAGGCATACAAGAGAATCACCAGGTGCACGCTTCAAAGGTACTTTTCTAAAGTTCCGCTTTAATTAGAAATTTTTGTTGCGTGATAAATCGAGCAAGTGCAAACCCAGATCCTACCAAAACTTTCAATTGGTATCAGAGCCTGGTTTGGGGGGTTCTGTGCTTGTTCAATTTATTACATGGTTTTATTTGCAGGTGGTTTAGAATCCCGACTATTATGGTTACATTTGTATGGGTTTTAATTAAACTCCGGGACATGTCCGGGTTTAATTTTATTATGAATGTTTGTAATAGTATAACCACATGCTGGAAGCCGTGTAGGATTAGATCAAATCTGTGGTAAGATTTTTTCTATGTAATTTTGATTATTTATTTTTCCTAGAATGCCTTGTAGTAGGAAAATTGTTTTTTTATGTAATCGAAGGCGTTATGGTGGGCGACTTGAATTCGTGGGTTTTGGGTTATCATGAATTTGAAGAAACCCAGGAAAACCCAGAATGAATTGCAAGAAGACCAAATAGCGTGGGAAAAAGCGAAGGAGGAGTCGGCGGCAGGAGGCAACGCCGGTAACGATTGCCGGCAGCAAAATCGCCGGCCGGCAGGCAAAAAACGCAGCAGCAGTGCGCAGCAGTCGCTGCACGCAGCAGCTATTCCGCGCTGCTGCCGGGCGCGGGCCGCGCGTGGGCAGCGAGGCCCTCGGGCCGTGCTGCGGCCCGGGCGGTCCGTTCGGGCCGTTCGAGCTGTTTTTGACCCGTTTTTCCTCTAATTTTCATTTTTTGAAGTTCAAGACTCTCTCCATCGAGTGACGTGACGGGACACGAGATCAAAGCAAACGATGGAAGCAATTAAAACCATAATAGTCGGGAAATTTATTTTACGTATTTATTTCCCGTATTTATTATTTTAATTTTTATGCTTTATTTTTATGCTGTATTTTAGATGCATGAATTAAAGCATGTCTGGTTTTATTGTTGCATATAACTTAGGTTAGTTAATTGCATGTTAAAACTGGAAAAACCCTCAATTTAGAAATCTAAGTGAGAGTGGGTTGTGTTATATCCCCATGGCCACCATTACGGGTTCATATGCGATGGGGGTGGGCTTGCGCGTTGGCATTAGGGCCTTCCTCCATTCGGATGAGTCCAGCCCCAAGATCGCTAGACTATGAGCTTCTGAGTAAGATGACTAGAGCGAGTTTAACTAGGAGAAATGCGACACCCTCTCCATCTGAGGCGCACTATCCTGAGGTAACAAACTCAGAAGTCACGTAATGGCACACACTTAGTGTACGATCTGCAGTATTCTTCCCGCGAGGTTAGGCTGCTTACTTGTACGACTGAAAGCACCGACTATTAGCTACATTGATCAAAAGATCATTGGTCAGATAGTGTAGTTAATGAACTTGGTTCTTCTCAAACGAATGTGGGTTAGCGTAAACGTCCACACTGCGTGGCTTGCGAGAATCCTGGTAGATGAGATGTTGGTGGATAATGATTATTGTTTTGAGGGAAGTCAATAATTAATTAGAATTTTTTTCGAAAATTCTAAGCATATAACTGAAACATTGTTTGTTTACTTTCCAGTTTAAATCGATATGGCATTCAATCCTTTAGCTGCTATTTTGAAAAACAACAATTTAACTGGAACTAATAATGTCGATGGAAGTCGTAACTTGGACATTGTCCTTAGGGCTGAGAGCGCTCCTGTGAGAGATCGTGTCATAGACATGATTAGTAACATCAACAAGATTGAGGTAGTGGGAGGCGAAATCATTGGTGAAACCAAAGCCGATATTGTCCTCCGGAGCTTGCCTCAAAGCTATGAGCGGATTCGATTGAACTACAACATAAGTAAGATGTTGTGGAGTTCATCCGAGCTCTTGGCAGAGTTGATGGCGACTAAAAGTCTCCTTCAAGAGAAGAAGCGAGCTTTAGTCGCAGTCGAAGCTTTAGAATCTTCTTATGAGCCTGAGGGTGGAAAGAAGAAGAGAAAGCTTGAAGGAGTAGCTAAAAAGGCACAAATTGCGCCTAAGCCAGATATTGCAAAGAAGAAGTCAAAAAACAAGTGTTTCAAGTGTAATAAGATCGGACATTGGAAAGTGGATTGTCCAAAGCTTATAAGTACGATAATTTATGCCTTAATTACTGAGACATGTTTAGCGGCGATTCCCACAGATACTTGGTGTGTGGATTCAGGTACCACTGACCATGTTTGTAATTCTTTGCAAGGGTTCCAAGTAACCCAGAAGCTTAGAGAAGGCGAATTGGATATCTACTTGGGCGACACTACAAGAGTGCCAATAGAAGCAGTGAGAGTAGTTAAGTTGAATTTCGAAAATTCTAGCTTAGAGTTAGTTAATTGTCTTTGTGTACCGAGTTTTAGAAAGAACTTGATTTCGGTTTCTAAACTCTTGAAGAATGGGTATAAGTTTATTTTTTCTGATGACTGTGTTGTTATTAGAAGAAATGGAAAACTTATTTGTTCTGGTTCATTGGCGGACAATTTGTTTGTGGTTAACTCTAACTCCCCTGTTGCGCAAAACATAGAAATAGATAGCTCAGGATCCAACATTAATAAGAGGAAGAAACCTTCTGAAATGAATCAAACCTATCTTTGGCATCTAAGGCTAGGTCATATAAACCTTAGTAGGATTCAGAGGTTGGTCAATGATGGACCTTTGGGTTCATTAGATATTGACAGTTATGCAACCTGCGAATCTTGCTTGGAAGGTAAGATGACCAAGAGACCTTTTAAGGCAAAAGGTCATAGAGCTAAAGAAGTATTAGAGTTGATTCATTCTGACTTGTGTTGACCTATGACGGTCCAGGCACGAGGGGGATATGAGTATTTCGTGACGTTCACGGATGACTACTCTAGGTACAGATACATTTACCTAATGCGCCACAAGTCCGAATGTTTTGGCAAGTTCAAAGAGTTTTGGGCAAATGTGGAGAAGCATCATAGTAAGAGTATCAAGACACTACGTTCAGATCATGGTGGGGAGTACCTGTCCCATGAATTTCGAGATTACCTCACTGAGGTTGGAATTTAGTCTCAGTTGTCTGCACCTGGCACGCCACAACAGAATGGTGTAGCAGAAAGGAGGAATCAAACTCTTATGGAAATGGTTAGGTCCATGATGAGCTATAGTGATTTGCCAAGTTCGTTCTGGGGACATGCCTTGGAAACGACAATGTATATTCTTAATCTTGTACCATCTAAAACCGTACCTTCATCCCCAGTAGAGTTGTGGAACGGGTGGAAGCCCAATCTAAGACATCTCAGAATTTGGGGCTGCCCAGTACATGTGCTTAAGGCAGATACGGCTAAGTTAGATGCAAGAACAGAATTAATGTTGTTTGTAGGATATCCTAGAGGAACGAAAGGTGGTCTATTATATAGTCCTAAAGATCAAAAGGTGGTGGTGAGTACCAACGCTAGATTTTTAGAAGAGGACTATTTCTTAGACTACAAGCCCAAGAGTAAGATAGTACTAGAAGAGCTTAGACGACAAACTACTAATCTTGATACACCAGCGCAAGTAGATACACCACACACTGCACATGAGATCACAGATGATGCACCTACACAGGCGGTGCCTCGTCGTAGTGGGAGGGTTGTGAGACAGCCCGACAGGTTCGTTGGCGTGGGAGAGGCCTCAGACCTAGTCCCAGGTGTGCCTGAACCTGACCCAGTTAACTACAATGAGGCGCTTCGAGATAAAGATGCAGAATCTTGGCATAAGGCAATGATATCCGAGATGGGGTCAATAGACCACAATCAAGTCTGGGAGCTTGTGGACCTGCCTGATGGGTTTAAGACCATTGGATGCAAGTGGGTCTACAAACGTAAGAGAGGACCTGACGGGAAGGTGGAAACCTTTACAGCTAGGCTGGTGGCGAAGGGGTATACTCAGAAAGAGGGAATCGATTATGAGGAAACCTTCTCTCCGGTAGCCATGCTTAAGTCGATCCGGATTCTCTTGGCCATAGCTGCTCATATGGATTATGAGATTTGGCAGATGGATGTCAAAACAGCTTTCCTAAACGGAAGTCTTGAGGAAACCATTTTTATGCAGCAACCAGAGGGATTCATTGAAAAAGGCCAAGAGTATAAGGTTTGCAGGCTTAAGAGGTCTATCTATGGACTTAAACAGGCATCCAGATCTTGGAACATCCAGTTTGATGAGGTAATCCAGTCCTATGGATTTACTCAGTGTCCGGATGAGCAATGTGTGTATCGCAGACGTGATGGAAACTCAGTGGTGTTTCTTGTGTTTTACGTAGATGACATTCGATTGATTGGAAACAACAAGAAAGTGTTATCAGACGTAAAGGCATGGCTGTCCAAGCAATTTGATATGAAGGACTTAGGGAAAGTGGGACATATCCTTGGGATCAAGATTATTCGAGATCGTAGGAAACATTCGCTAACGCTCTCCCAAGCTTCATACATAGACATGATTCTGGCCCGTTTTAACATGCAGAACTCCACGAAAGGTTTTCTACCTTTCAGGCATGGAGTGTTTCTATCTATGGAGCAGTCTCCTAAGACTGTTGAGGAGATAGAGACCATAAAGACAGTTCCATATGCTTCGGCAGTAGGAAGTCTCATGTATGCCATGTTGTGTACAAGGCCTGATATCTGTTATGCCATTGGCATGGTGAGAAGATATCAGAGTAACCCCGGGAAAGCTCATTGGGAGGCAGTAAAATGCATTCACAAGTATTTGCGTAGAACGAGGGACCAAGTCTTGGTCTATCAAGCGCCTGAGCTGGTACCCCGAGGTTACACATATTCAGATTTCCAAGGCGACAGGGACAAGAGCAAGTCTACCTCAGGGTATGTGTTTACTCTAGAAGGTGGAGCCATAGTTTGGCAGAGTGTCAAGTATAAATGCATGGCGGACTCTACCATAGAGGCTGAGTACGTTGCCGCATCAGAGGCAGCGAAAGAAGCAGTATGGCTCAAGAACTTCCTAGTGGACTTAGATGTGATTCCTAGTTTGCAGAAGTCTATCATGGTATATTGTGATAACAACGGTGCAGTAGCAAACTCGAAGGAACCACGAGCCCACAAGGTGAGTAAACATATACAGCGCAAGTACCACCTGATACGAGACATCGAAAAGAGGGTAGAAGTGGTTATGGCTAAGATAGCATCAGACGATAACCTTGCAGATCCGTTCACGAAAACATTGACTTCTAAAGTCTTTGAGGCTCACGTGAAGGGCATGGGGATCAGATGCTTAGGAGAGCCTTGACAGTTTTTCTAGATAGATAGTAGGAGATTGTATAGGGATTGTATGTAGTTGTATACTTAAAGCATAGCTTAAGTATTAGTGGGAGATTGTTGAGTAGAATACATAAGCTATGCTTGTATTGTACAGTTTCCCATATTAATATATCGATTCGTGTTTCAGTCATATCTTGTTGTGCATTAATCGTCCATTTATATTATGTAAGTAGATGATGAGGTGTCTGGTGCGACACAGTAGATCTCATCATTGGTTGAAAGACATAATATATAAATGAGGTCCGTAACCGAGACAGCTTTGGACAAACTGTCAGTTTAGGTTATTATGTGATTCAGATAATTAGTTTGTCTAAACTAATTGAATCATTTAGATATGCCCGGGGCATATTGAACTTGACTTTTAGGAATGATTTGTCTTGTACTGATTTAATAGATAAATCGATCCTTGTATTCTATCTCTATATCCTTAGACTCGAGTGGGCATGAGGATTAGACATAGTGTACTTTGATCTGCTAATGGGTGAGGTCAAATGTGGCCAATAGTCTAGGTGGGTTGGGTGCGCGTGTTTAGTTACTTGGTGTGCCGCTGCTTGTCGAAAGGAAATCATGTACCGGTGCGTCCGGGGTGATGGTGCTCCCGAGATGAGCTCGAAATGTTTATTATACTAAACCCGGCCGGTGGACTTATGTCCGATATAGTAAAAAGGTCGAGTGGTACTAGTCTCGGATTTAAAGAAGTTAATTAATTAATTTATCAGTAAATTAATTTTAATTAACGAGCACTATATCTTTGATGTGGGGAGATTAATGAATATAATTTAATTAAGTTGTTCCAGAAGCAATTCTGGTGTAGGATGGTAGTGCCAAAATTAATCCGTTAGTGGTACGATTAATTTTGTAATGGGTTAATTGAATAGATAGATTTAATTAATTAATTGGTTAATTATTCCTAAGGGTTAATTCAGTAATTAACAAAGTGGAATTATTTAATTAATTCCTAAGGGTTAATTAAGTAATTAACAAAGTGGAATTATTTAATTAATTAATTAAGTCTTAAGTTTCAATTGGAAATAGGAAATCCTAGAGATTAGGAACCTAGTAGGATTTGGTTTATCCTATCAGATTGGTTGCCTAATTGGATTTGGAAACTAATTCATTACCTAAACCCATTAGGAAGAACAATCCTAAACCAACTTGGAGTCTCTCTTGTAACTCTATAAATAGACAAGGGATCAGTCATTCAAAAAAACACAATTAATCCACAGGATTTCTAGAGAGAGGAAATTCTAGAGAGAGAATATGTTTCTCTCTCCAAGTCGAATTTTCAAGAAAGTGTGCGGCTGGTTTTTGGATTTCTAGTGACTGAAATTTTGGCCTTGGTTTATACCAGCTGCGCGTAGCTTTCTCTCTCTGCAGGCAGTGTGTTTATAGTACGTGACAGGTGTTGCGGGGCTAGAGTTTTCTAGCAGGTGGATTGTGGTGAGTAGCTGATCAATTGACTTCCAGTTCGTTGCCCACACAACGTGAAGTCATAGTCTTGAGGCATACAAGAGAATCACCAGGTGCACGCTTCAAAGGTACTTTTCTAAAGTTTCGCTTTAATTAGAAATTTTTGTTGCGTGGTAAATCGAGCAAGTGCAAACCCAGATCCTTCCAAAACTTTCACCAAGTTGGTTAGGATTGGCCTTCCTAATGAGTTTAGGATTATTAATTAGTTTTCAAATCCAATTAGTTTCCAAATCTAATAGGATTTCCAAATCCAAATAGATTTTCTAATTATAATTGAACTTTAAGATTTAATTAAATAATTAAATAATTCCACTTTATTAATTACTTAATTAACCCTTAGGAATAATTAATTAAATAATTAATTCTACTTTATCAATTAACACACTCCATAATTAATCGTACCACTAACGAATTAATTATAGCACTACCATCCTACACCAGAATTGCTTCTGGAATAACTAAATTAATTATTCTTTAATCTCCATACATCAAAGATATAGTGCTCGTTAATTTATTAATTTACTGATAAATTAATTAATTAACTTCTTATAATATGAGATTTGTACCACTTGATCTTTTTACTATACCGGACATAAGTCCACTGGCCGGGTTTAGTATAATGAACATAAAGAGCTCATCTTGGGAGCACTATCACCTCGGACGCACCGGTACATGGTTTCTTTTCGACAAGCAACAGTACACCAAGCAACTAAACACGCGCACCCAACCTACCAAGACTATTGGTCTCAAGTGACCTCACTCTTTAGCACATCAAAGTACACTATGTCTAATCCTCTTGCCTACTCAAGTCTAGGGATTAAGAGAAAGAATACTAGGAATGAATAGTCTGCTAAATCAGTACAAGACAATTCTTCCTAAATGGTTAAGTTCAATATGCCCCGGGCATATCTGTATGATTTAATTAGTTTAGAAAAACCAATTTTTTCGAATCACATAATAACCTAAACTGACAGTGTATCCAAAACTGTCTCGGTTAAGAACCTCATTTATATATTATGCCTTTTAACCAATGATGAGATCTACTGTGTCACACCAGACACCTCATCATCTAATTACATAATATAAATGGAAAACATAAGTAAAACATATAAATAATTTAACTAAAACATTCAATCGATATATATAGAGCTGGGAAATAATTTAATACAAGCAAAGCTTTAGTATTCAAATCCAACAAGAACTGCCTTCAACCATCTTGGCATTCATCAGTTTCCTCATAGCTGTCTGTCTGGCTGCCCTGCCGTTGGTCATCATATCATAGGCTGAGGTCATCAACTGATGCTGGTGTTGCAGTATATTTGACATAGAAGCCAAAATGTAGCATCTGATCATCTCATCAGCTTTCTTTCTCCTTTTGTGAGCCTCTTTCTCCTCAGGAGTGGAGTCATCAGTGGGCATTTCTGGACACACTTTTGTGAGCACGTACTTGTACCCCTTAGCAGTAAGGACAATATCCAAGTTGCGTTTCTAGTCAATGTAATTTGGACCAGTCAATTTGTTTTCTTTATGTATGACAGTAAGTGGATTGAACAACATATCGAAAGCTAAAAATAAATAAACAGAGAAGTTTCAGTATTTTATCTTTTTAGAAAATATTGATACCCTCAAAATAATATAATCAAATCCACCAACATCTCGTTCACCGGGAATTACGCAGGTCATGATCATGTGAACGTCTATGCTAGTTCATATTCATTCGAGAAGAACCAAGTTCATTAATTTCACTATCTGACCAAACAATCTATTGATCCATGAAATTAATAGTCGGCGATTTTAGCCGCACACATAAGTAGCGTAACCTCGTTGGGAGGGATACTACAAATAGTACACTAAGTGTATGCCATTACGTGACTTCTTAGTTTATTACTTAGGATACTTATGCGTCTCAGATAGAAAGGGTGTCGCAGTTCTCCAATTAAACGCACTATAGTCATCCCTTTAGAAATTCAATCTAGTGATCTTATGAATAAAGACTCATCCGATATGGAGGAAGACCCTAATGCCAACGCGTAAGTCTATTCACATCATATATGAATTCGTAATGGAGGCCATGAGGATATAAACCAACCCGTTCCCACTTAGATTCTTAAATTGAGGGTTTTTCCAGTTTTAACATGCAACGTCTTAACTTTAGTCATTTTTAACTTTAGTTATTTGCACCCATAAAACCATTTTTTTCCGATCATGCATAAAAACATAAAATGAAAACACACAAGCAACAATCAAGACATATAAAACAAGAAATAAATACGTAATGAAACATTTCCCAACTATTATGGCCTTCTCAATCATTGCTTCTTTTTTATGCCTTGTTGACACATCCCGTCATGCCGCTTCCACTAGTTATTTGGATTCCTCCTAATTCATCCGGGTTTTTTACGTAATTTGGAATCACCCAAAACTACGATAAACCAAAACCCATGAATATAAGTTACCCACAATAACGTCTTCATCATTTTATATAAATTCCTAAATACAAGGCTTGTCTAGGAAAATAAAGACGACATTTGATAGAATAAATCCTACTAAGAGATTTAATCTAATCCTACACGCCATCCAGCTCGTGGTTATTACTATTACACATATTCACATTCAAAATAAAATGAGCCCGGACAAGTCCCGGGGTTTATAAATGAATGTAAAACCATAATAGCTAAGAATAATAACCACCTGCAATAAAACCGCATAATAAATCGAACAAGTATAAAGTCAAAACCTCGGCTCTGATACCAATTGAAAGAATTAAGATCCGGTCCGATACAAATTGAAAATCTCACTTTCGTGCTATGTATTCCAGAATCAGAGACTTTTGATCGAGCCCAAACTCTAAAATCAATTCCCATGAGCTGATCTAGGCTTATACTTGTTAGATCTATTAAACGACACATAAAGGATTCAAACTTTAAATAAAGAGAAACTAAAGATTGTACCTTTGACGCATGTCCTTTAGCGAAAAAGAAAATTCCAAGCTTTAGTGCAAAGATCCACAAGGGAAATAACCTAGGATAATAAAATAATAATACTAAGACAATAACTTAAAATAACTTACTAGATTGAAGTAATCCTAAAATGGAAGACAAATCGGGAGTTGCATGCTAGTTGATGAAGCTAGAAGTTGAGCTTTGTGTAAGACAATGAACAAGGAGAGATAATCCTGAAAATTCTTTGATATTATTCTAAAAATATTGATACAAGACTTTGGTTTATAAAGAGAGATAATTTTTAGAACAAAGAGTAGTAGTGGAAAGAGTTTTGCTGATCTCTACTATCTTGATTCTGATTTATAGATACTAAATTCTACTATGCTAAACTATTCCATCACTATTACAAAATGCTGAATTCATTGAATTCTTGTAAAATTATTTTATGAATCTTTCACGTGAATTGTCAGCTTGATGTTGAAAACTTAATAAAGCTAATTGCTTCACATGGAAATACTTAAATGTTGAATCCTTCACGTGAATTGTTAGCTTGATGTTGAAAACTCAATAAAGCTGATTGTTTCACATGACAATATTTAAATGTTGAAAACTCAATAAAGCTGATTTCCTCACATGCCAATGATGAATCCTGCTTTTTTCTTTATCTTCAGGGGCTGAATTTTGTCTTGGTTCAATAAATATGATTTCTCCACATGCCAATGCTGAATCTTGCTATGTTCTTTATCTTGAGGGGCTGAATCTTGTCTTGGTTACTTATTCATATAACAGTATTATTGACTTTCTTCTTCGTAATTTTTAGTCTGAGAACCAATACTCTATATCAAAATAATCATTCTCCTTATCTCCCAAAGAGAATTCATCTAATTCAAACGTACTCAACAGATTATGTGGACAAAAACATAGCTGAATATTGGATAGATGTCCATCCTTATTAATTTTTAATGAACTAATCCTTGTTCTGTTAAAAAGTTCATCTTCATCCTTCCATATTCTATCGTAGGAAATTTGATTCTATAATCTTTCTTTTTGACAATCTTCTTACCAGTTTCACTGTCAAAAATATGACTGGTGCAATTCTTCTTTTTGTTGGGCATAAGAATGCTTTTTCTTTTGAGATTTTTGGTAAGCTCATCTGGGCAACATTCCTGTAGCTGAAAAAAATAATTATTAGTTACATTTTTACTTTTTTTTAGAATTCAAAATGCTCTGGTGCTAATTTTGTCTCCATAATATCAGAAGATGATCCTTTGCTAGAGGCTCCCTTGAAACTACTGGATTTTTTCATGAATTTCTTCAATTCCAAGAATTCCGGGTATTCAAGAAATTCATTTTCCTAATGGAGCTTTTACTTCAAAGACAGGGATGAGGTAGGTTGTGTAACATGTGCCTCCCCAGGACTAGTAAATTCTTTCTTTGTGGGAGACCTTGGATTTATAGGAGCTCACTGTTGAACCAGGGCTTTTCCTAGTTAAATTGAACTTTTTTGAATTAACTTTGGTTCTTCAAAATACACCTGAACTGTATCCTAGTTTAGCTTGAGAGCAATCCACCATTTGATCTTGAACTCTCTGACAAGCGAGAGTGGTATGGGCTTCAGAAAATGTTGAGTAAATAAAAAATTACAACAGAGAATCCATGGAATCTTCATCTTGAGATGGAACTGGATTATCTTACCAAATTCTGGGACATTTGATTCTACCTTTCTACTGAATAGTTGCCAAGTTCTTGGCATCTAGAGGGTAGATTTCTTCTGTGGCTCCATAATACTGCCACCACTCATAAAACCACATAGGAATATTGTTGAAATCCATCCTAAGAGTTTTATGAACAGTGTAGAACCATGAGTGATTGAATGGCCTGAAGAGAAATGCTTTAAACTATGCTTCCTTGTAATCTTCATAAGAATATCCTAGAGGATCATAAGGACTACCAAAACTGATTGTGCCTCCTGCTGATCCTGTTAATTCTATCCAATCGCTTCTATTTAAAATCTTTCTGATGACGGCCTTCAAATATAGAACAATTGAGTTTGTTAGTGGATCCATGGTATGATGAGTGTGCACCAATCTTGAATGTACAAGAATGTACAGATAGTAACGCAAATCCTCATTTGGTTCTGAAGAGATCCAATACTGCTTTTCTTGAAACTTGTTGAAAACATATAATAAAAGATCTTGATATTCTAACTGTTCATGGTGTCTGGTGAGAGTTAAATGTTCAGTATGAGCCTTTGTTTCGTAGCATGGAGGATTGGGATTGAAAGGTTGTCTTGGTTGATTATTCTAAGCTGGATTCTGTTGTCGAGGGGTAGATATCGGTTGACCAGAATGGTAAGGAAAATGAATACTAGATTTTGGAATGGGTGATTATTGTAATTTTGCTGAGGGATTTGATGCTGCTTGAACATAAGTTAGAGGTGAAAAATCCTAAAGAGATTAAAATCTGATAGAAGTGGTTGAGATTATTTGGTTTTTCATGAAGTCTTTGACCGTACGTTGGTCTATCAGGCACCTGAGCTGGTACCCCGAGGTTACACAGATTCAGATTTCCAAGACGACAAGGACAAGAGCAAGTCTACCTCAGGGTATGTGTTTACTTTGGGAGGTGGAGCCTTAGTTTGGCGGAGTGTCAAACAGAAATATGTGGTGGACTCTACAATGGAGGCTGAATACGTTGCAGCATTAGAGGTATCGAAAGAAGCAGTGTGGATTAAGAACTTCCTAGTGGACTTAGATGTGATTCCTAGTTTATAGAAGTTGATCACAGTGTACTGTGACAACAACAGTGTAGTAGCAAACTCGAAGGAACCACGAGCCCACAAGGTGAGTAAGCATATACAACACAAGTACCACCTAATACGAGACATCATAAAGGGGGAAGGCATGGTCTTGGCAAAGATAGCATCGAAATATAACCTTGCAGATCCTTTCACGAATACATTACCTGCAAAAGTTTTTGAGGCTCACGTGGAGGGCATGGGGATCAGATACTTAGTAGAGTCATGATAGTTTTTCTAGGTGTATTGTAGTTTTAAAGATTAAATGTAATTTTATACTTAAAGCACAGCTTAAGTTTTAGTGGGAGATTGTTAGATTTGAATACTAAAACTCTGCATGTAGTATACTATTTCTCATTTAATATATCGATTAAATGTTTTAGTTTATATGTTGTGCATATATTGTCTATTTATATTATATAATTAGATGATGAGGTGTCTGGTGTGACATAGTAGATCCCATCATTGGTTAAAAAATATGATATATAAATGAGGTTCGTAACTGAGACAGTTCTGGACACATTGTTAGTTTAGGTTATTATGTGATTCAGATAATTGGTTTGTCTAAACTAATTGAATCATATAGATATGCTCGGGGTATATTGAACTTGACCATTTATGATGAATTTTCTTATACTGATTTAATAGACAATTTGCTCCTTGTATTCTATCTCTTAATCCCTAGACTTGAGCAGCACGATGATTAGACATAGTGTACTTTTATCTGCCAATGGGTGAGGTCACTTATGGCCAATAGTCTCGGCAGTTTGGGTGCGCGTGTGGTTGCTTAGTGTGTTGTTGCTTGTCAAAAGGAAACCATATACCGGTGCGTCTGGGGTGATGGTGCTCCCGAGATGAGCTCGTTAAGTTTATTATACTAAACCCGACAGGTGGACTTATGTCCGGTATAGTAAAAAGGGCGAATGGTACTAATCTTGGAATTAAAGAAGTTATTTAATTAAATTATCAATAAATTAATAAATTAACGAGCACAAAATCTTTGATGTGTGGAGATTAAAAATAAATTAATTTAGTTATTCCGGAAGCAATTCTGGTGTAGGTTGGTAGTGCGAAAATTAATCGTCCAAAATTAATCCGTTAGTGGGACGATTAATTTTTTAGTGGGTTAATTGAATGAGTAGAATTAATTAATTAATTATTCATATGGTTAATTAAGTAATTAACAAAGTGAAATTATTTAATTAATTAATTAAGTCTTAAGTTTCTATTAGAATTGGGAAATCCTAGAGATTAGGAAATCTAATTGGATTTAGATTATCCTATTAGATTAGTCACCTAATTGGATTTGGAAACTAATTAATTATCTAAACCCATTAGGAAGGCCAATCCTAAACCAACTTGGGGTCTCTCTTGTAGCTCTATAAGTAGACACGAGATTAGCAATTCTACAACACACAATTCATAAGTTTTCGAGACAAGAAAACTAGAGAGATAATTAAAATTCAGCTCTCGAAGTCAGATTTTTTCTCAGTGTGCACCGACCCAATTCCCGAGACAAAGCTCTAGTGATTGAATATTTTCTCCCCGTGGTGCGTGGGACTTCGGGCGGCGGCGATGCTGGAATTTTTTATAGTGGATTGTGGTGATTTGCTGGTCAATTGCTCGTTCGATCGTTGCCCACAAAATGTACGATCAAAGTCTTTAGTCATATAAGAGAATCACCTAAGTTTACACTTCAAAAGGTATTTCTAAAACTTCCACCTTTAATTATAAATTTTGTTGAGGGATAAATCGAATAAGTGCAAACCAATATCCTGCGCAATGTTATTTTATGCAAGTATTGGAATAGCGATTGTGATATAGTCTAAGCCTGGTCAAGAGTTTCGATTCTGGAATACGTAGCAAGAAAGTGAATTTCGGACCGAGCCCAGGCAGATAATCTTTCAGAGTACCTGTCCTACGAATTTTGAGAATGCCTCAGTGAGGTTGGAATTCAGTCTCAGTTGTCTGCACCTGGCACACCACAGCAAAACGGTGTAGCAGGAAGAAGGAACTGAACTCTCATGGAAATGGTTAGGTCAATGATGAGCTATAGTGATTTTCCGAGTTTATTCTGGGGACATGCCTTAGAAACTGCAATGTACATTCTAAATCTTGTACCATCTAAAAACGTGCCTTCAACCCCTACAGAGTTGTGGAACGGGTGCAAGCCCAGTCTTAGACATATCAGAATTTGGGGTTATCCAGCACATGTGCTTAAGGCAGATGCGGCTAAATTAGATGCAATAACAGAAGTAATGCTGTTTGTAGGATATCTTAGAGGAACGAAAGGTGGTCCGTTCTATAGTTTTAAATATCAGAAGGTGGTAGTTAGCACTAACGCCAGATTTTCAGAGGAAGACTATAATCTAGATCACAAACCCAAGAGTAAGATAGCACTAGAAGAACTTAGAAAACAATCTGATATTCCTGATGCACCAACACAAGTAGATACACCACACAATGCACAAGATATCACGGATAATACGCCTACATAGGTGGTGCCTCGTCGTAGTGGGAGGGTTGTAAGACAACCCGATAGGTTCATTGGCTTGGGAGAAGCCTCTGATTTCATCCCAGGTGCGCCTGAACCGGACCTGTGAACTACAATGAGGCTCTCCGAGATAAAGATACAGAATTATAGAGAAAAGCAATGATATCAAGATGGGGTAAATGGACCACAATCAACTCTGGGAGCTTGTGGACCTGCCACATGGTTTCAAACCCATTGGATGTAAGTGGGTCTATAAATACACGCAAGAGAGGACTTGACAGAAAGGTTAAAACCCTTAAAGACAGGCTTGTGGTGAAGGGATATACTCAGAAAGAGGGAATCGATTATGAGAAAACCTTCTCCTCTGTGGCCATGCTTAAGTCGATCTAGATTCTCTTTGCCATAATTGCACATTTAGATTATGAGATATGACAGATAGATGTCAAGACATCTTTCATTAACGAAAGTGTTGAGGAAACCATCTTTATGCAGCAACCAGAGGGATTCGTTGAAAAAGGCCAAGAGCATAAGGTTTGCAGGCTTGAGAGGTCCATTTACGGACTTAAGTAGGTATCCAGATCTTGGAACATCCAGTTCAAAGAGGTGATCCAATCCTATGGATTTACTCGGTGCCTGGATAAAAAATGTTTGTACCGTAGGCATGATGGAAATGTGGTGGTGTTTCTAGCACTTTACGTAGATGACATTTTACTGATTGGCAACAATAAGAAAATGTTATCAGACGTAAAGGCATATCTGTCCAAATAGTTTGCTATGAAAGACTTAAGAGAAGTGGGACATATCCTTGGGATCAAGATAATTCGAGATCTTAGGAAACATTCGCTAACGCTCTCACAAGGTTCATACATAGACACGATTCTGGCTCGTTTTAACATGCGGAACTCCAAGAAATGTTTTCTACCTTTCATACACGGAGTGTATCTATCTAAAGAGCAGTCTCCTAAGACTGTTGAGGAGATAGAAACCATGAAGACAGTTTCTTATGCTTCGGTAGTAGAAAGTCTCATGTATTCGATATTATGTTCGAGGCCTGATATCTTTTATATCATTTGCATTGTAAGCATATATCAGAGTAACCCCGGGAAAGCTCATTGGGAGGCAGTAAAATGCATTCTCAAGTATTTGTGTAGAACAATAGACCAAGTGTTGGTCTATCAGGTGCCTGAGCTGGTACCCCGATGTTACATAGATTCAAATTTCCAAGGTGACAGGGACAAGAGCAAGTCTACCTCAGGGTATGTGTTTACTTTGGGAGGTGGAGTGTCAAGCATAAATGCATGGCGGACTCTGCCATGGAGGTAGAATACGTTGCTGCATCAGAGGTAGTATGGCTCAAGAACTTCCTAGTGGACTTAGATATGATTCCTGGTTTGCAGAAGTCAATCACAGTTTATTGTGATAACAACGATGCAGTAGCAAACTCGAAGGAACCATGAGCTCACAAGGCGAGTAAGCATATACAGCGCAAGTACCACTTAATACGACATATCGTCAAGAGGAAAGACGTAGCTGTGGCAAAGATAGCATCAAAAGATAACCTTGCAGATTATTTCACGAAAACATTGACTGCAAAAGTCTTTGAGGCTCACGTGGTGGGCATGGTGTTAGTTTTGAATACAGAAAAACTATGGCTTGTATCAAAAACTAATATCCACAGATAACATATCATTTTGTTTCAGTATTAAATTAATCCATTATATCATAGAACTAGATAACGGGGTGTAGAAAGACATAGTAGATATCGTTATTGGTTAAAGTATTGATATATTAAAAGTATGCTCGTAACTGAGATAGTCTGAACATACTATCGGTATAGGTTATCGTGTGGTTTGGAAATTGGTTTATCTAGACTAATTAAATCACACGGATATGCCCGGGGTATATTGAGCACGACCAGTTTAGATAGAATTGACTTATACTGATCGGCGTAGTTAATTCAGTCCTAGTATTCCGTCTCTCAATCCCGTGATTGGGATGGGCGTGAGAGTTGGATATCGTATGCTTTGATTTGCAAAAGAGTGCGGTCAATTGAGGCCTATACCTTGGTAGGTTGGGTATGCGGTGTTTAGCTTCTTACGTTCTGTTGCTAGTCGGAGGAATCCATGTACTGGTTCGCCGGGTTGATGGTGCTCCCGAGATGAGCTCGTAAGGTTTATTATACTAAACCCAGCCGGTGGACTTTATGTCCGGTATAATAAGAAGGTCGAGTGGTACTAATCTCAGATACAAAGAAGTCATTGAATTAGTTTGTCAGTAAATTGATAAACCGACGAGCACTAGATCTTTAATGTGGGGAGATAGAAAAAAATATAGAGGCGCGATGTAAAGTCATTTTTGAGCGGTAGTTCCATAATTGGTCCGTTAGTGGTACGACTAATTATGTGTTTGACTAATCGATAAAGTGAATTAATTAATCCTAAAGGTTTAATTAATATTTAATTGACAATGTGGATTAAGAAAATTAATTCTATATGAATTAATTAATCCAAAGGGTTTGATTAAATTAAATTAACGAAGTGGGTTAAAGATTTAATTCAAAAGGATCGATTCGAGTTGATTAGTCTAGGAAAGACTAAGGGGTCAACGAAAGTCAAACTAAAAGGCCCAACTCAAAGGCCCATTAGGTCTCCTTAGAAGCTCCCTATAAATATCCCTTGTTAGGCAACTTACAAGACATTAGAAACCTTAGAGGCATTTTCCTAGTGAGAGAAAGTTAAGTCTAGAAAGAGAAGCTCTCAACTTTCTTAGTAGCTTTTCTTTCGAAGTCGACTTTAGAGCTTTCTTCTTCAAGAATTCTAAAAGCCCATAACCTAGAGAATCCTAGATCACCATTTTTGGAGTAAAAAGCTGCTGCTTGGTTTTCTCGGTTGCCAGGTTTTGTTCGCCGGAAATAGATCGGCCGGCGTTTGGTTTATTTTTGGGGCAGCGGCTTTACTACTTTTGAACTGGGTTTGTTAATTCTTGTTGTGTTGATCCTCTAGCATGATCTTCTTAGATCGCTAGAGTCTAGATCTACAAGCAGGAACACATTCCAGACACTTTTGGTGTGGATTTTCAGATTGGGCTATGTTCCAGGGCAAAATCTGTTTTTCAGATTTGTGTGATTCTTGAAGTGGGTTTCTTGGGATTTCTTCGTTTTGCCTTGGGATACTCCGTAGACACTAGCCCACACTAGTTCGGAGTCAAATTGGAGTTATTCTTCAGATTTCGAGTGGATTTCGTAGCTAGGTGGTAAATAAGCGCAGTAATCTTCGGGCAACGATCTGCCGAGGATCTGATGAGTTTTTGGAAGTGGATCTCATATGGATCTCTTCCTTAGTGTCTTAGCTACCTTTTGGATAGTCTCCCACACGATTTCGAGGTAGAGACGGAGTTGTTATCGGGATTCTCTCGTGATTGGTCCCAGGCGGTAAATAACAGGATTTTCAGCTTTGGTCTTGTTATTGTTAGGGACACGTTTCAAAGGTATAATCTTTTAAAATTTCTGCTTTAATTAAATATTGTATCTTTTGTGTCCCGATTAATAAATTAAATAAGTATAAGCCTAGATCCGTTCATGGGAAAATGAATTTGAGCTTGAGCTTTGTCGAAAGCTTCCGATTCTGGAATGCGTTGCACGAAAGTGAGGTTTTTAATTGAGCCCGGACTTGTTCTATTTCCTTCAAAATGGTATCAAAGCGAGTGTTTCGGATTTATACTTGTTTGATTTATTACACAGCTTTATTTTGGCATTATTATTTTTGTCGAAATGTTTAAACAGGTGGTTATTGGTTTCCCGACTATTATGGTAGAATTTTATTTTTCATTCATAAACCCCGGGACATATCCGGGCTCATATTGTTTTTGAATGGAAATATCTGTAATAGTAATAACCACGAGCTGGAAGCCGTGTAGGATTAGAAAAATCTTGTAGTAGGATTTGATCTAATCATGCCGTCTTTAAATTCCTAGAAAAACGCCTTTGTATATAGGAATTTAGGTATTATGATGAAGACGTTATTTTGGGTACCTTATATTCGCAGGTTTTGGTTTCTCGTAATTTCGGATGATTCCTAATTACGTAAAAAATCGAGAAAATCCGGGCAAATCAAGAGGAATCCAAATAACGAGTGGGAGCGATATGACGGGATGTGTCACCGAGGCGTCAAGGAATCAATGATAGAGAAGGCCATAATAGTTGGGAAATTTTAATTTCTTTAATTTCCCGTATTTATATCTTTTTGTTGATTGTGTGTTTTTTGTTTTATTTTGCATGAACGAAAATCAAACCAAAATGTTTTAAAAGTAAAGTACAATTAACTAAGGTAGATTACTCGCATATTAAAACTCCAACGGTTTTATGGGTGCGAATATCCTTTGTTAAGATATTGCATGTTAAAACGGAAAAATCCTCAAAGTTAAAAATCTAAGTGGGAGCTGGTTGGTAAATATCCCCATGGCCTTCATTACGGATTCATATGTGATGTGGGTTAGACCGACACGCTGGCCAAGGGCCTTCTTCCTTACGGATAAGTCTTCAACCCCGAGATATCACTAGATTGAATTTCTAAAGGGATGACTATAGCAAGTTTAATTGAAGAAAGTTGCGACACCCTCACTAACTGAGGTGCATTAGTATCCTAAGTAACAAGCTTAGAAGTCATGTAATGGCAAACACTTAGTGTACCGTTTGTAGTATTCCTCCTAAGAGGTTACGCTGCTTATTGAGTACGACTAAAATTATCGACTATTAATTTCATTGATCATAAGATCGTTAGTTAGATAATGGAATTAATAAACTTTGGTTCTTCTCAAATGAATGTGGGTTGGCGTAGACGTTCACCCAACGTGACCTGTGTTAATCCCGGTGTGAGAGATGTCGGTAGGAGATTGTATTGTTTTGAGGATATCAATATTTTTAAAAAGTATACAGAAACTTGACTGTTTATTTTTCAGTTGTTGATATGTCGTTCAACCCGTTAGCTGTCATTTTGAATAAGAACAAACTTACGGGTCCAAATTACATTGACTGGAAATGTAACCTGGACATTATCCTTACCGCTGAGGGTTACAAGTACGTGCTAACAGAGGAGTGTCCCCCTAAGCCCAGCGATGATGCCACCCCTGAGCAGCGAGAGCCATATACAAGGTGACAGAAGGCTGATGAGATGACCCGGTGCTACATCTTGGCTTCTATGTCGAGTGTACTGCAGCACCAACATCAGTTGTTTACCTCAGCCTACGATGTGATGCTCAACCTCAAGGAGATGTTTGGACATCAGGGATAGGATGGCTGAAGGCACTTCAGTGAGGGATCACGTGCTGGACATGATGAGCTACATCAATGAGATTGAGGTATTGGGAGGTGACATTGATGGGGAGACCCAGGTCGATATCATCCTCCAGAGCTTGCCCCCTAGTTTTGAGCAGTTTTGGTTGAACTATAATATGGGCCTGCTCTCATATTCACTTCCCGAGCTCATGACTGCATTGGTGTCTGCTGAGGGCCTATTCGCAGAGAAGAAGTAAGCCTTGGCTACTGTTGGTCCCTCAGGTTCCTCTGCTGGGCCCGAAGCCAGGAAAGAAAAGAGGAAGAGAGGCCAGAAAGCAGGAGCTGATCATGGACCCAAGGCGGGCATTGGCAAGAAGCATAAGCCGAAAGACAAGTGCTTCAGATGTGGAAAAGCAGGATATTAGAAGAAGGATTGCCCAAAGCCTCGAGGTATGTGTAAATTTTCCCTAGTTACTGAGACGTATTTAGCGGCAATTCCCACAGATACTTGGTGTGTGGATTCAGGAGCCACTGATCATGTTTGTAATTCTTTGCAGGGGTTCTAAGTGAACCGGCTGCTTAGTGAGGGAGAATTACAGGTCTACCTTGGGGATACTACCAGAGTTTCTGTTGTTGCAGTGAGAGTTCTTTGTCTTTATTTTTCAAACTCAGTTTTACATTTGAGAGATTGTTTATATGTACCCAGTTTTCGTAAGAATTTGCTTTCAGTTTCTAAACTTATTTTGGATGGTTATAAGTGTCCTTTTTCTGATGGATCTATTTTTATTAGAAAAGGCCAGAAGTTTATATGTTCTGGTACATTAGTTGACAATCTTTTTTTAATCAAGACATACTCCCCAGTAATGCAAAACACAAAAACTAATAACTCATCACCCAATCATAGTAAGAGAAAGGAGTCTTCCCCTTTGAATCAAACTCATCTTTGGCACCTGAGACTCGGTCACATCAATCTTAGTAGGATTTAAAGGTTGGTTAATAATGGGTCTTTGGACTCATTGGATATTGACAGCTATCCGACCTGTGAGTCCTGCCTGGAGGGTAAGATGACCAAGAGGCCTTTTAAAGGAAAGGGATATAAAGCCAAAGAGGTTTTACAGTTGATTCATTCTGACTTGTGTGGGCCTATGTTAGTTCAGGCTAGAGGTGGTTATGAGTATTTTGTGACTTTCACGGATGATTACTCTAGATATGGATACATATATCTGATGTGCCACAAGTCTGAATGCTTTGGCAAGTTCAAAGAGTTAAGGCTGAGGTGGAGAACCATCTGGGTAAGAGTATCAAGGCCTTGCGATCTGATCGCAGTGACGAATACCTCTCTAGTGAATTTAGGTCCTATTTGTCGGATGAGGGTATTCAGACCCAGTTATCTGCACCTGGCACACCCCAGCAGAATGGTGTAGCATAGAGGAGGAACAAGACTCTTATGGATATGGTTAGATCAACGATGAGTAATAGTGAGTTGCCTACCTCATTTTGGGATTATACCTTAGAGACATCGTGTTATCTCTTTAATCTCATGCCATCTAAATCTGTGCCTACAACACCCCTAGAGTTGTGGAGTGGGCAAAAACCTAGTCTAAGATATCTCAGGATTTGGGGTTGTCCAGCACATGTGCTCGAGGCAGATGTAGCTAAGTTAGATTCGAGATCAAAGGTTATGTTGTTTGTAGGCTACCCCAAAGGAACGAGAGGTGGTCTATTTTATAGTTCTCGGGATCAGAAGGTGGTGGTAAACACCAATGCCAGATTTTTTGAGGAGGACTATATTTTAGATCAAAAGTCTAGTCTAAGATAGGTAGTATTGGAAGAGTTTAGAAGTCAGTCCATTATTCCAGATGCAAAAGTACAGGAATACACACCACAAGAGATTGCACACACTATCACAAATGATGATCTTACACAGGCAGTGCATCGTCGTAGAGGGAGGGTTGCTAGACAGCCTGAGAGGTACATGGGTTTGGGCGAGTCTTCAGACTTTATCCCTGGCGCTCATGAACCATAACCAGTTAGCTAAAATGAGGCTCTCCAGGATAAATATGCAGATTCTTGGCAGAGAGGATGATTGCTAAGATGGGTTCTATGGATTCAAATCAGGTCTGGGAGCTGGTAGACCTTCCTGATGGGTTTTAACCTATTGTGTACAAATGGGTCTACAAGCGAAAGAGAGGATCTGACGGGAGGGTTGAGACCTTCAAGGCTAGGCTTATGGCGAAGGGGTATACTCAAAAAGAGGGTATCAATTATGAGGAGACCTTTTCCCCGTTAGCTATGCTTAAGTCGATCCGAATGCTCTTGGCCATAGCTGCTTATATGGACTATGAGATTTGGTAGATGGGCGTTAAGATAGCTTTCCTTAATGGAAGTCTTGAGGAGACCATCTTTATACAGCAACCAGAGGGTTTCATTGTTCAGGGCCAATAGCACAAGGTATGCAGGCTTAGGAGGTCCATTTGTGGACTTAAGCAAGCATCCAGATCTTGGAACATCCATTTTAATGAGGTTATCAGTCCTATGGATTCACTCAGTGTCCAGATGAGCAGTGTGTTTATCGTAGGTGTGATGGTGATACGGTAGTGTTCCTCATACTTTACGTAGATGACATCCTTCTGATTGACAATAGTAAGAAGGTGTTGTCAGACGTAAAGGCATGGTTGTCCAGGCAATTTGATATGAAGGATTTGGGAGAGGCTGGATATATCCTTGGGATCAAGATTATTCTAGATCGTATGAGGCGTTCTCTGACTCTCTCTCAGGCATCCTACATTGACACGATTCTAGCCCGTTTTAATATGCAGAACTCCAAGAAGGGTTCACTACCTTTCAGGCATGGGGTGCATTTGTCTAAGGAGCAGTGTCCCAAGACGGCTGAGGAGATAGATGCCATGCAGGCGGTACCCTATGCTTCTGTAGTGGATAGTCTCATGTATGCTATGTTATGTACGAGGCCTACTATTTGCTTTGCCGTTGGCATGGTTAGCAAATATCAGAGTAACCCTGGGAAGGCTCACTGGGAGGTATTAAAATGCATTCTCAAGTACTTACGCAGGACGAGAGATTATATCCTAGTTTATAAAGCGCAGGAGCTTGTACCATTGGGTTACACAGATTCGAACTTTCAAGGTGATATGGACAAGAGTAAGTTTACCTCTAGGTTTGGGTTTACTCTGGAAGGTAGAGCCATAGTATGGCGGAGTGTCAAGCAAAAATGTGTGGTGGACTCCACCATGGAGGCTGAGTACGTTGCCGCATCAGAGGCAGCGAAAGAAGCAGTATGGCTCCAGAGCTTCTTGATGGACTTAGATGTGGTTCTTGAGTTGCCTAGGTCTATCACAGTTTACTATGATAACAATGGTACAGTTGCTAACTCGAGGGAACCACGAGCCTATAAAGTGAGTAAACACATAGAGCGCAAGTACCACCTGATACGAGAGATCGTAAAAAGGGGAGACTTATTCGTGGCCAAGATAGCATCAGATGACAACCTTGCAGATCATTTCACAAAGCCATTGACCCCAAAGGTATTTGAGAGACATGTGAAGGGCATGGGAGTCAGATTCTAGAGGGAGCCATGTGAGTGAGCTTAAAGGTGTTCTGTAGATTTCATTATGACAACAGTGTAATAGCGGGTTGGACAGTTTTTGTACTTCTTAGCATAGCTTTGAGTATTAGTGGGAGATTGTTATTTTTGAATACAGAAAAGCTATGGCTTGTATCAAAAACTAATATCCACAGATGACATATCATTTTTTTTCTGTATTAAATTGTTCCATTATATCATAGAACTAGATAATGGGGTGTGGAAAGACACAGTCGATACCGTTATTGGTTAAAGTATTGATATATTAAAAGTATGCTTGTAACTGAGATAGTCTGAACATACTATCGGTATAGGTTATCGTGTGGTTTGGAAATTAGTTTATCTAGACTAATTAAATCACACGGATATGCCCGGGGCATATTGAGCACGACCAGTTTGGATAGAATTAACTAATTAAGTAATTAACAAAGTGGAATTAATTAATTAATTAAGTCTCAATTTTTAATTAGAATTAGGAAATCATAGAGATTAAGAAATCTAATTGGTTTTGGTTATCCTATTAGATTTGTTACCTAATTGGATTTGGAAACTAATGAATTACCTAAACCCATTAGGAAGGCCAATCTTAAACCAACTTGGGTCTTTCTTGTAACTCTATAAATAGACAAGAGATTAGCAATTCAATACACACAATTCATGAGTTTTCAAAATAAGGAGACTAGAGAGATAAAATCATAGAGAGAGAATTTATTTTTTATTCTCAAAGTTAGATTTTTCCTACTCTGTGCGGCTGCCCAGTTCCCGAGGTGAGCTCCGGTGTGAGCTGCAAGCGCGGGCGGCAACGGTTGTTGGATTTTTCTGGCAACTCAATTGTGTTGGATTGCTGATCGATAGTTCGTTGCCCACACAATGTTCGAACTTGTCTTGAGTCATACAAGCGATCACCTGAGTACACGCTTCAAGATCTATTTTTAAACTTCCGCTTTAATTATAAATTATTCGTTGCGTGGCAAATCGAACAAGTATAAGCTAGAATCATGTGCAATGTTATTTCAAGCAAGGATTGAAATAGCGAGTGTGCTAGAGTCTAAACCTGGTTAAGTGTTTTGATTCTAGAATGTATAGCGTGAAAGTGAATTTTTGACTGCGTTCAGGTAGATAATCTTTCAATAGATGGAACGATGGAGGACAATGTAACATATGTGCTCAGACAGAAATTCAAAGAGGCAATTAGTCAAAATCTTAAAACCATATGATTCTTGATCCGCATATCAATCCAAATTTAAGTTACAAGAACAATGAGAAATATTTTTTTTGTCAATGATTCAATAATATGGGATTAATTTTTAAACCAAGGTGAGCAAATTAGTGTTTACGCATGTTATTTCCTTAAACTTAAAAAAAAAATGATATATGGATATTTTATTTGGATCAGAACCCCACATAAAAGTGAAATGGAAAATTATCAGTGGACGAAGAACTTATGATACTAACATATAGGAAACCGTGGAACTCTCTGGTTAAGGTAAAACAGAACAAAGAACCTAATAACCAAGGAGCTTTATTCTTTGTGATCTAGTTAGTGCTTAAGCATGTTATTTTCTCAAATTTTGGAATGAAAAAAAAAAAAAAAGTAAGTAACGCATACAACTTTTAGCAAACACCACAGGGGCCAAAAATAGAACTTTTGCATCTAGAAATGCACCACAATTGTCTAGTTGTTATTTTATCTCACATATTTTATGAGTAAACAGGCTTGTTAACACAAACTCCCTTTTTAGTAAAGTACAGAAGTTGATTGAAAGAGATGAGATAATTTGAATACATGAAGAGTTTATAATTAGTCTCTTGTGATATTGATTGATGAATTTGTAAACTTGACAAAATAATCAAATAAACCAAAGAGGCAGAAACTCAATAAGTGAATAAGATAAATACCATTAACCCAAAAATCTACAATTTTACTGCACAGAGAAAATGGTTTCAGTATAAACTAAAACAACAGCAAACCTTATCAGATATGGTAGATAAATTCAAGCATAGAAGAGATAGTTCAAATGCACAATCACACTTCTAAAGCATTTAAATTCACAATTTAACTAATTCAGTATTCTATAAAACCCCCATTCCCTTCATCTCTCACGTCTTCCAAAATATGTCTAGGGCTGTCCAAAAATCGCGGGCCTGTTTGGTTTGACCCGAACCTGAAAGATTCTCTGTCCGGGCCTAGCCAGAAACTTACTTTCGTGCTATGCATTCTAGACTCGGAATCTCTGGTCAGGCCTAGACGCTAGCACAATCGCTATTCCAACCATTTTGAAATAACATTGCTCAGGATCTGGGTTTGCACTTATTCGATTTACCACGCAACAAAAATATTTAATAAAAGTGGAAGAATAAGAATTACCTATTGAAGCGTATACCCAGGTGATTCTCTTGTATGCCTCAAGACTTTGCTTGTATGTTGTGTGGGCAGCAATCTAACTAGCAATTTGATAAGCTAATCACCATAATCCACTTGCTGGAAAAAATTCTGCAGCTCGTCGTCGCCTGAATTTCAACCGCCGACACCGTATTTCTCCTGCCACCGCCGCCTGCCGGAATTAACCACCGACTACCACCTGGGACAATAACCAGCTGCCTGAGATTATGCTAGAGGGAGAAAAATGTTTTCTCTCTCTAAGTTTTCTTGTCTTTAAAACTTATGAATTGTATATTGAATTGTGTGTCTTGAATAGCTAATCCATCTTCTATATATAGAGTTACAAGAGAGACCCCAAGTTGGTTTAGGATTGGTCTTCCTACTTGGTTTATGTTTCCTTGAATCATGTTCCTGGACTGATACACATCCAACTGATACAGGGATAACTTATCCCAATCCAGTTCCTGGTATGATTCACAACCAACTGATACAGGGATTCACTTATCTCCAATCCAGTTCCTGGTATGATTCACAACCAACTGACACAAGGATTAATTAATTACTTAATTAATTAAATCTGCCTTTGTCAATAACCCAATACATAATTAATCGTACCACTAACGGATTAATTATGGCATTACCATCCTACACCAGAATTGCTTCGGGAACAACTTAATTAATTTATTCATAATCTCCCCACATTAAAGATATAGTGCTCGTTAATATATTAATTTACTGATAAATTAATTAATTAACCTCTTTAATTCCGAGACTAGTACTACTATACCGGACATAAATCTAACAGCCAGGTTTAGTATAATAAACATTACAAGCTCATTTGGGGAGCACCATCACCCCAGACGCACCGGTACATAGTTTCCTTTCGACAAGCAGCACACCAAGTAACTAAACACGCGCACCCAACCTACCGAGACTATTGGCCACAATTGACCTCACCCTTTGGCAGATCAAAGTACACTATGTCTAATCCTCATGCCCGCTCTAGTCTAGAGATTAAGAGATAGAATACCAAGAATGATTTGTCCTTTAAATCAGTACAAGACAAATCATTCCTCATGGTCAAGTTCAATATGCCCCGGGCATATCTATATGATTCAATTAGTTTAGACAAACCAATTATCCGAATCACATAATAACCTAAATCGACAGTTTGTCTAAAGCTATCTCGATTACGAACCTCATTTATATATTATGTCTTTCAACCAATGATGAGATCTACTGTGTCACACAAGACACCTCATCATCTAACTATATAATATAAATGGACAAATCATGCATAAAAAGATAGAACCAAAACATAAATTGATATTAACTGGGAAATGTACAATACAAGCATAGCTTATGTATTCAACTCCAACAGAACCGAACCGACCCGAAACCGAATCAAAAACTGAGATTCGGTTCGGTTTTTTCGTATTACAGTTCGGTTCAGTTTTTAATCGAACCGATCCACGGGTATTTTAGACCCTTGAACCGATTTAAAAGAATTATCAAAGACAGTCCACCACGTCTCATAACACTAGCACCACGTCCAAAATAACTAGCTCCACGTCCAGAAACGTAAACATCCATTCATATGAATTTAAACTGATTTTTTACACAAAAACAGCCCATCACGTCACTGAACAACTATCACCACGTCCAGAAACGTCTACATCCATGCATGTGAATTTAAGCTAATTTTTTTCACAAAGATAGTCTACCACGTCTCATAACACTATAACCACGTCAAAAACAACTATCACCACGTCCAGAAATGTCTACATCCATTCTTGTTAATTTAAACTGATTTTTTTCACATAGATAGCCCACCACGTCTCATTACACTAGCACCACGTCAAAAACAAAAAACACCACATTCAGAAATGTCTACATCCATGCATGTGAATTTAAGCTGATTTTTTTCACAAAGATAGTCTACCACGTCTCATAACACTATAACCATGTCAAAAACAACTATCACCACGTCCAGAAACGTCTACATCCATTCTTGTTAATTTAAATTGATTTTTTTCACATAGACAGCCCACCACGTCTCATTACACTAGCACCACGTCAAAAACAAAAAGCACCACATACAGAAACGTCTACATCCATTCATGTGAATTTAAACTGATTTTAAAAAAAAAAACAGCCCATCACGTCACAGAACAACTAGAACCACGTCCATAAACGTCTACATCCATACTTGTGAATTTAAGCTGATTTTTTTCACAAAGACAGTCCACCACGTCTCATACACTAGAACCACGTCAAAAATAACTAACACCACGTCCATAAACATCTATATCCATTCATGTGAATTTAAACTGATTTTTTTCACAAAAATAGCTCGCCATGTCACAGAACAACTAGCACCACGTCCAGAAATGTCTACATCCATGCATATGAATTTAAGCTGACTTTTTTCATAAAAACAGTCCACCACGTCTCATAACACTAGCATCACGTCAAAAGCAACTAACACCACGTCCAGAAATGTCTACATCAATTCATGTGAATTTAAATTGATTTTTTTTCAAAAAAATAGCTCACCACGTCACTGAACAACTAAAACCACATCTAGAAACGTCTACATCCATGCAAGTGAATTTAAGCTAATTTTTTTCACAAAGACAGTCTACCACGTCTCATAACACTAGAACCACGTCAAAAAAAAACTTGCACCACGTCTATAAACGTCTACATCTATGCATGTGAATTTAAGCTATTTTTTTTCACAAAGATAGTCCACCACGTCTCATAACACTAGAACCACGTCCAGAAACGTCTACATGCATACTTGTGAATTTAAACTAGCTTTTTTCACAAAGACAGTCCACCACGTCTCAGAAGAACTAGCACCACGTCAAAAACAACTACCACCACATACAGTAATGTCTACATCCATGCTTGTGAATTTAACCTAATTTTTTTCTCACAGAAAGTCCACCACGTCTCAGAACACCTAGCACCACGTCAAAAACAACTAGCACCAGGTCCAGAAAATAAATGGTATTCATAATAATGGTTTTTAATATCCATTTGACTTTATTTTAAATAATAATGGTATTTTATATAGGATACCATATTAGAAAATAAATTTGACAACAATTATAATGAAATGATAATTGTTACTGGTTTGATAATCGATTAAACCGGTTCGATCAATTGTTTCGGTCCAAATCTTAAAATACTGGTTGAAATGAGTCAATTTATATTAAAATAGTAAAAATGTGAAAATAATAATAGTTTTAGATAAAAATGAATGAAAATATTAAATTAAAAAAAAGGCCGATCTGGGTTAAACAAGTTTAAACTGGGTCGATTCAAATATTTTTGAATTAAAATTATTCATTTTATGTTAAAATAGTATAAATAATATTAATTTTACATTTCATCCAAAAAAAAGGTCGACCCAGTTTAATCGGGTTTAAACCCACCCCAACCCGCCTGATCACCGAGCCAAACTGCCGACCCGTCGACCTGCCAAAACCCGTACTTTAACCGACCTCTTTTTGCTTGAACCAAACCCACCAGACCCGCTGGGCACGGGTACCCGCCCTTGACACCCCTAAATATGTCATATAAGAAAGTAAGCTAAAAAAAATTCATCTTATAATACAAAAGTTGACAATGGCTTTTTCTTGTTGACCGATTTCATGGCCATTTCTTTGGTGTTAGAAAAGAAAAGATTTTTACTCTCTTAAGTGTTTCTTTGTTTCCCAACTGAAAGGAAGATTTTATGTTGTTTAGGGCCTTTTATAGTATTTTTGCAGCAATTAGGAGCTTAGAGAGAGCCTTACTTCACCTATAGTGAAAATAACAAAAGAAGAAGAAGTAAGTAAATGTCAAATTCAGAAACGGTAACATAAGTTCAAGTCTCTCTCAATATGAACCAATATTTGTGAGCTTCCTGAATCCTCTATTCAATAACTCAACGATCCTGGTACCTTGATTCTCCCAGTCTCTGTGACAAATCATAATGCCTTTCCAAATAATATCCTTAAACATGGAGATGAAGATGACTACAGAGTATGACAAGGCTCCAAAGATGAATCTTAACAGCCTTCACCTGCCTTTTCTTTCCCAGAACTTGAACTGAAGGTTAATGAATCGATTCAATATATCGGCAGTCTTGTATTTCCTAACCTTAACTGGAGTGCTCCTAATGACTCTGTTTGCATCAGTTCTACAGAGAATCTAAATGTAACATCTCGCGCATGGGGATTGGATTATGCAAATTTGACTCGAACAAGTCATCTTACTATACGGCCGTCAGGTTGCCATATCTTCCTATTAGTGGGGCAGATAAGAGAAGAGAGGAGATGGGATAGGATGAGAGGGAAGGAAGTACTTGCAGATTGGGGCATAGATAGTTCAAGAAAAACCCTACAAATCCTATCAGTATAAATTTGTATAAATTTAACAGGATAATTCATGAGAAGAAATTAACGAAGATAACTGAATGTTAGTTTTAAATACTGAAAAAATATTGCTTGTATGAAAAACTTATATCCACAGTTGTATATCGATTTTGTTTCAGTATTAATTGTTCCTTTATATCATATGCATAGATGATAAGGTGTCGGGTGGGCAAAGTAGATCTTATCATTGGTTAAATTTATGATATATAAAACAGATACTCGTAACTGAGATAGTTGGAACATACTATCAGTTTAGGTTATCATGTGATTTGGATAATTAGTTTATCTAGACTAATTAAATCATACAGATATGCCTGAGGCATAATGAGCACGACCTATTTGGGATTAAATTAACTTGTACTGATCGGCGTAGTTAATTTGATTCTAGTATTCTAATCTCTTAATTCCAAGATTGGAGCCGGCATGAGAGTTAGATATCGTAAGCTTTGATTTGTCAAAGGGTGCGGTCAATTGAGGCATAAATCTCGGTAAGTTGGGTATGCAGTGTTTGGCTTATTCGTGTGCCATTGCTAGTTTAAGATATCCCTGTACCGGTTTGCCGGTTGATGGTGCTCCCGAGATGAGCTCTAAAAGTTTATTATACTAAATATAGCCAGTGGACTTTATGTCTGGTATAATAAGAAACTTGAGTGGTACTAATCTCGAATACTAATCACAGAACCCATCTCAGCAATCATCGCTCTCTACCAAGAATTTGCATCTTTATCCTGAAGGAATACTGAACAAGCCCGGGCTAAATCGAAAACCTCACTTTCGTGCAATGCATTCCAGAATCGGAAGCTTTCGACCAAGCTCAGGCTCAAATTAGTTTACCCATGAACGGATCTAGGCTTATACTTAATTTATTGTTCGGGACATCAAAGATTCAATCTTTAATAAAAGCGAAATTTAAAGATTATACATTTTGTAGCGAAGTCCCTTGCCTAAAGAAAAAATCCAATCTTTGCGCAATTTCCACAAGAAATCCAACTGATTACTCAATAGAAACTTTGAATATTGCGTGGACAATAATCTATCGAAGCCTACTTGCTTAGCCCACGAAAACCCACCAGGAAATTCTTCTAATTGAACTCACAACAACCCAAAAACTGATCACAAACTTTGCTGCCCAGAATTTCTTGCGCTGCAAGCCATCCCCCACCGGACTGATATGAACACCGAACGGTCACTCTAGCTTAGCAACCACCCAGCCGTAATCTAGACAATCTCCACCACGGATCACCAATAGATATCAACGTGGTGATGATCGAATCAACGCACGGGCAAAAACCAAGCTTCAAGCGCCGCGAACAAGAACAGAAAACCCTCAGTCCAGCGGAAGATGCTGCTGCTGTCCGGGAAAAAAACAGCTGCTGTCCGGCGAAAAAACTCTTTAGCAGCCCGACAGAATAACTAAGTGATAAAGAAGATGTGATCTTTGGGCTGAGTTCAATCCCAGGAGTGAAAAATCTAGTTTGTTTTTGAGAGAAAATTTTTGAAGAAAAATTCTCTCTCTTAAACCTTCTCACTCAAGAAAGCAAGACAAATTGTCTTGCAAGAATTTCCTTAGCTTTCTTTGGTCTCAAGTTATTCTATTTATAGGAGCTCAATTGGAGACCTAATGGGCTCTCGAGTTAGGCCTTAAAATTTGACTTTCGTTGACCGCTAAGTCTTCCCGACTAATCAACTCCAATCGACCCATTTAAATTAATTTATTTAACCCACTTTGTTAATTTAATTTAATCGAACCCTTTTGATTAATTAATTCAAAATAGAATTAATTTCTAAATTCACTTTGTCGATTAAATATTAATTAAACCTTTTGGATTAATTAATTTACCATGTCGATTAGTCAAATGCATAATCGATCGTACCACTAACGAGCCAATTATGGAACTACCGCTCGAAAACGACTTTACATCGTGCCATTATATTTTATTCTATCTCCCCACATTCAAGATCTAGTGCTCGTCGGTTTATCAATTTACTGAAAAATTAATTCACCGACTTCTTCGTTTTCGAGATTAGTACCACTCGTCCTTTTATTATACTGAACATAAAGTTCACCGGCCGGGTTTAGTATAATAACCTTACGAGCTCATCTCAGGAGCACCATCAACCCGGCGAACCGGTACGTGGATTCCTCCGACTAGCAATGACACGTAAGAAGCTAAACACCGCATACCCAACTTACCGAGGTATAGGCCTCAATCGACCGCACTCTTTGGCAAATCAAAACACACGATATCCGACCCCCACGCCCGTCCTAATCTCGGGATTGAGAGATGGAATACTAGGACCGAATTGACTACCCCGATCAGTATCAGTCAATTCTATCCAAACTGGTTGTGCTCAATATGCCCCGGGCATATCCATGTGATTTAAACTCGTTTAGATAAACTAATTTCAGAACCACACAATAACCTATACCTATAGTATGTTCAGACTATATCGGTTACGAGCATACTTTTTATATATGAATACTTTAACAAATAATGGTATTTACTGTGTCTGTCCACACCCCATTATCTAGTTCTATGATATAAAGGAACAAATTTATACTGAAACAAAATGATATGTCAACTGTGGATATTAGTTTTTGATACAAGCCATAGCTTTTCTGTATTCAAAACTAACAATCTCCCACTAATACTCAAAGCTATGCTAAGAAGTACAAAAACTGTCCAACCCGCTATTACACTGCTGTCATAATGAAATCTCCAGAACACCTTTAAGCTCACTCACATGGCTCTCTAAAGAATCTGACTCCCACGCCCTCCACATGTCTCTCAAAGACCTTTGGGGTCAATGGCTTGGTGAAAGGATCTGCAAGGTTGTCATCTGAAGCTATCTTGGCCACGATCACGTCTCCCCTCTTTACTATCTCTCGTATTAGGTGGTACTTGCGCTCTATGTATTTACTCGCCTTATGGGCTCGTGGTTCCCTTGAGTTAGCAACTGCACCATTGTTATCACAATAAACTGTGATAGACCTAGGCAACTCAGGAACCACATCTAAGTCCATCAGGAAGCTCCTGAGCCATACAGCCTCTTTCGCTACCTCTGAAGCGGCAACGTACTCGGCCTCCATGGTAGAGTCCGCCACGCATTTCTGCTTGACACTCTTCCATACTATGGCTCCACCTCCTAGAGTAAACACAAAACCAGAGGTAGACTTACTCTTGTCCAAATCACCTTGAAAGTCCGAATCTGTGTAACCCAATGGTACAAGCTCCTGCACTCTATAAACTAGGACATAATCTCTCGTCCTATGCAAGTACTTGAGAATGCATTTTACTGCCTCCCAGTGAGCCTTCCCAGGGATACTCTGATATCTGCTAACCATGCCAACGGCAAAGCAAATATCAGGCCTCGTGCACAACATAACATACATGAGGCTACCCACTGCAGAAGCATAGGGTACCGCCTTCATGGCATCTATCTCATCAGCAGTCTTAGGACACTGCTCCTTAGACAAATGCACTCCATGCCTGAAAGGTAGTGAACCCTTCTTGGAGTTCTGCATGTTAAAACGGGCCAGAATCGTGTCTATGTAGGATGCCTGAGAGAGAGTCAGAGAACGTCTCCTACGATCTCGAATAATCTTAATCCCAAGGATATGTCTAGCCTCTCTCAAATCCTTCATATCGAATTGCCTGGACAGCCATGCCTTTACATCTGACAACACCTTCTTACTGTTGCCAATAAGAAGAATCTCATCTACGTAAAGTACGAGGAACACCACCATATCACCATCACGCCTGCGATAAACACACTGCTCATCCGGAGACTGAGTGAATCCATAGGAGTGGATAACCTCATCAAAACGAATGTTCCAAGATCTGGATGCTTGCTTAAGTCCATAAATGGACCTCCTAATCCTGCATACCTTGTGCTCTTGGCCCTTAACAATGAAGCCCTCTGGTTGCTGCATAAAGATGGTCTCCTCAAGACTTCCATTAAGGAAAGCTATCTTGACGTCCATCTGCTAAATCTCATAGTCCATATGAGCAGCTATGGCCAAGAGAATCCGGATTGACTTAAGCATAGCTACTGGGGAAAAGGTCTCCTCATAATCGACCCCTTCTTTCTGAGTATACCCCTTTGCCACAAGCCTAGCCTTGAAGGTCTCAACCCTCCCGTCAGATCCTCTCTTTTGCTTGTAAACCCATTTGCACCCAATAGGCCTAAACCCATCAGGAAGGTCTACTAGCTCCCAGACTTGATTTGAGTCCATAGAACCCATCTCAGCAATCATCGCTCTCTGCCAAGAATCTGCATCTTTATCGTGGAGAGCCTCATTGTAGTTAACTGGGTCCGGTTCATGAGTACCAGGGATAAAGTCCAAAGACTCACCCAAACCCATGTACCTCTCGGGCTGTCTCACAACCCTTCCACTACGACGAGGCACAGCCTGTGCAAGAGCATCATCTGTGATAGTGTGTGCAGTCTCTTGTGGTGTGTCTTCCTGTACTTGTGCATCGGGAATAATGGACTGACTTCTAAGCTCTTCCAATACTACCTTGCTGCTTGACTTGTGATCTAAAATATAGTCCTCCTCAAGAAATCTGGCATTGGTTCTGATCACCACCTTCTGATCCTGAGGACTATAAAATAAACCACCTCTAGTTCCTTTGGGGTAGCCTATAAACAGTATTGCCTTAGATCTCGCCTCTAACTTGCCTGCATCTGCCTCGAGCACATGTGCTGGACAACCCCATATTCTGAGATGTCTCAGACTAGGCTTTCGCCCATTCCACAACTCTGATGGGGTCGAAGGCACAGACTTAGATAGCACAAAGTTGAGGATAAAACATGCTGTCTCTAAGGCATAACCCCAAAATGAGATAGGCAACTCACTGTAACTCATCATCGATCTAACCATCTCCATAAGAGTCCTGTTCCTCCTATCTGCTACACCATTCTGCTGGGGTGTGCCAGGTGCAGACAACTTGGTCTGAATACCCTCCTCTGACAAATAGGATCTAAATTCACTAGAGAGGTATTCGCCACCGCGATCAGACCGCAGTGACTTGATACTCTTACCCAGATGGTTCTCCACCTCAGCCTTGAATTCTCTGAACTTGCCAAAACATTCAGACTTGTGGCGCATCAGGTATATGTATCCATATCTAGAGTAATCATCCGTGAAAGTCACGAAATACTCATAACCACCTCTAGCCTGAACTGACATAGGCCCACACAAGTCAGAATGAATCAGCTCTAAAACCTCCTTGGCCCTATACCCCTTTGCCTTGAAAGGCCTCTTGGTCATTTTACCCTCCAAGCAGGACTCACAGGTCGAATAGCTGTCAATATCTAGCAAGTCCAAAGACCCACTCTTGACCAACATTTGAATCCTACTAAGGTTGATATGACCTAGTCTCAGGTGCCAAAGATAAGTATGATTCAAAGGGGAAGACTCTTTTCTCTTATTATGATTTGGTGATGAGTTACTAGTTTCTGTGTTTTGCATTACTGGGGAGTATGCCTTAATTAAAAACAAATTGTTAACCAATGTACCGGAACATATAAGTTTCTGGCCTTTTCTAATAAATATAGATCTATCAGAAAAAACACACTTATAACCATCCAAAACAAGTTTAGAAACTGAAAGTAAGTTCTTGCGAAAACTGGGTACATAAAGACAGTCTCTTAACAATAAAGTAGGGTCTGAAAAATAAAGACATAAAACTCCCACTGCAGCAACAGAAACTCTGGTAGTATCCCCAAGGTAGACCTGCAACTCTCCCTCTCTAAGTAGCCGGGTCACTTGGAACCCCTGCAAAGAATTACAAACGTGATCAGTGGCTCCCGAATCCACACACCAAGTATCTGTGGGAATTGCCGCTAAACACATCTCAGTGACTAGGGAAAATTTACACATACCTCGAGGCTTTGGGCAGTCCTTCTTCCAATGTCCCGGTTTGCCACATCTAAAGCATTTGCCTTTCGGCTTCTGCTTCTTGCCAATGCCTGCCTTGGGTGCATGACTGGCTCCTGCTTTCTGGCCTCTCTTCCTCTTTTGTTTCCTGGCTTTGGGCCCACCAGAGGAACCTGAGGGACCAACAGTAGCTAAGGCTTGCTTCTTCTCAGCGAATAGGCTCTCAGCAGACACCAATGCAGTCATGAGCTCAGAAAGTGAATATGAGAGATTTCCCATATTAAAGTTCAATCGAAACTGCTCAAAACTGGGAGGCAAGCTCTGAAGGATGATATAGTCCTGGGTTTCCCCATCAACCTCAACTCCCAATACCTCAATCTCATTGATGCAACCAATCATGTCCAGCACGTGATCTCTCACTAAAGTGCCCTCAACCATCTTAGCATTCATGAGTTTCCTCATAGCTGACTGCTTGGCTGCCCTGCCCTGATGTCCAAACATCTCCCTGAGGTTGAGCATCATATCGTAGGCTGAGGTCATCAACTGATGCTGGTGCTACAATACACTTGACATGGAAGCCAAGATGTAGCACCTGGTCATTCATCATCCTTTTGCCACCTCGTACATGGCTCTCGCTGCTCAGGGGTGGCCTCATCGCTGGGCTTAGGGGGACACTCCTCAGTAAGCACGTACTTGTAACCTTCAACGGTAAGGACAATGTCCAGGTTACGTTTCCAATCAATGTAATTTGGACCGGTGAGTTTGTTTTGGTTCAGAATGACAGCTAGCGGGTTGAACGACATATCAACTGAAAATAAACAATTCAAGTTTCAGTATACTTTTTAAAAAATATTGAAAATCCTCAAAAAACAAATATTATCTTCTACCGAAATCTCTCACACCGGGATTAACGCATGTCACGATAGGTGAACATCTACGCTAACCCACATTCGATAGAGAAGAACCGAAGTTCATTAATTTCATTATCTGACCAACGATCTTATGATCAATAAAATTAATAGTCGATAATTTTAGCCGTACCCGAAAATAGCGTAACCTCGATGGGAGGGATACTAAAAATGGTACACTAAGTGTATGACATTACGTGACTTCTAAGTTTGTTACTTAGGAAACTAATGCGCCTCGGATGGCGAGGGTGTCGCAACTTTCCCCAATTAAACTCACATAATCATCCCTTTAGAAATTCATTCCGGTGATATCCGTGGTTGAAAACTCATCCGATAGGGAGGAAGGTCTAAGCCAGCACGCAAGTTTAACCACATCACCAATGAACCCGTAATGGAGGCCATAGGGATATTTACCAACCCGCTCCCACTATGATTTTTAAGCTTGAGGATTTTTACGTTTTAACATGCAATATCTTAACTATGGATATTCGCACCCATAAAACCGTTGGAGTTTTAATATGCGAATAATCTACCTTAGTTAATTGCACATTACCTTTTAAAAACATTTTGGTTTGGTTTTCGTTCATGCAAAATAAAACGAAAATCACACAATTAACGAAAAGTCATAAATACGGGAAATTAAATAAAATAAAAATTTCCCGACTATTATGGCCTTCTCTATCGTTGATTCCTTGACGCCTCGGTAACACATCCCATAATGTTGCTCCCACTCATTATTTGGATTCCTCTCAATTTGCCCGGGTTTTGTCAGTTTTCTATGTAATTAGGAATAACCCAAAATTATGATAAACCAAAACCCGCGAATATAAGTTACCCAAAATAACGTCTTCAACATAGTACATAAATTCCTATATACAAAGGCGTTTTTCTAGGAATTTAAAGACGAAATGATTAGATCAAATCCTACTACAAGATTTTTCTAATCCTACTGAACAAGCCCGGGCTAAATCGAAAACCTCACTTTCGTGCAATGCATTCCAGAATCGGAAGCTTTCGACCAAGCTCAGGCTCAAATTAGTTTACCCATGAACGGATCTAGGCTTATACTTATTTAATTTATTGTTCGGGACATAAAAGATTCAATCTTCAATAAAAGAGGAATTTAAAGATTATACCTTTTGTAGCGAAGTCCCTTGCATAAAGAAAAAATCCAATCTTTGCGCAATTTCCACAAGAAATCCAATTGATTACTCAATAGAAACTTCGAATATTGCGTGGACAATAATCTATCGAAGCCTACTTGCTTAGCCCAAAAAAACCCACCAGGAAATTCTTCTAATTGAACTCACAACAACCCAAAAACTGAACACAAACTTTGCTGCCCAGAATTTCTTGCGCTGCAAGCCATCCCCCACCGGACTAATATGAACACCGATCGGTCACTCTAGCTTAGCAACCACCCAGCCGTGATCTAGACAATCACCACCACGGATCACCAATAGATATCAACGTGGTGATGATCGAATCAACGCGCGGGCAGAAACCAAGCTTCAAGCACCGTGAACAAGAACAGAAAACCCTCAGTCCAGCGGAAGATGCTGCTGCTGTCCGGCGGAAAAAACAGCTACTGTCCGGCGAAAAAACTCTCCAGCAGCCCGGCATAATAACTAAGTGATAAAGAAGATGTGATCTTTGGGCTGAGTTCAATCCTAGGAGTGAAAAATCTGGTTTGTTTTTGAGAGAAAATTTTTGAAGAAAAATTCTCTCTCTTAAACCTTCTCACTGAAGAAAGCAAGACAAATTGTCTTGCAAGAATTTCCTTAGCTTTCTTTGGTCTCAAGTTATTCTATTTATAGGAGCTCAATTGGAGACCTCATGGGCTCTCGAGTTAGGCCTTAAAATTTGACTTTTGTTGACCGCTAAGTCTTCCCGACTAATCAACTCCAATCGACCCATTTAAATTAATTTATTTAACCCACTTTGTTAATTTAATTTAATCGAACCCTTTGAATTAATTAATTCAAAATAGAATTAATTTCTAAATTCACTTTATCGATTAAATATTAATTAAACCTTTTGGATTAATTAATTTACCTTGTCGATTAGTCAAATGCATAATCGGTCGTACCACTAACGGACCAATTATGGAACTACCGCTCGAAAACGACTTTACATCATGCCATTATATTTTATTCTATCTCCCCACATTAAAGATTTAGCGCTCGTCAGTTTATCAATTTACTGGCAAATTAATTCACTGACTTCTTGGTTTCTGAGATTAGTACCACTCGTCCTTTTATTATACCGAACATAAAGTTCACCGGCCAGGGGTTTAGTATAATAACCTTACGAGCTCATCTCGGGAGCACCATCAACCCGGAGAACCGGTACATGGATTCCTCCGACTAGCAACGACACGTAAGATGCTAAACACCGCATACCCAACTTACCGAGGTATAGGCCTCAATCGACCTCACTCTTTGGCAAATCAGAGCACACGATATCCAACCCTCATGCCCGTCCCAATCTCGGGATTGAGAGACGGAATACTAGGACCGAATTGACTACCCCGATCAGTATAAGTCAATTCTATCCAAACTGGTCGTGCTCAATATGCCACGGGCATATCCATGTGATTTAAACTAGTTTAGATAAACTAATTTCCAAACCACACAATAACCTATACCTGTAGTATGTTCAGACAATCTCAGTTACGAGCATACTTTTTATATATCAATACTTTAACCATTAACGGTATCTACTGTGTCTGTCCACACCCCGTTATCTAGTTCTATGATATAAAGGAACAAATTTATACTGAAACAAAATGATATGTCAACTGTGGATATTAGTTTTTGATATAAGTTATAGCTTTTCGGTATTCAAAACTAACATATCCTGGAGAGCCTTGTTGTAGGTAACTGTCTGGTTCATGGGTGCCAGGGATAAAGTCCGAAGACTCACCCAAACCCATGTACCTCTCGGGCTGTCTAACAATCCTCCCACTATGACGAGGCACGACCTGTGTAAGAGCATCATCTGTGATAGTGTTTGCAGTCTCTTATTGTGTGTCTTCCTGTACTTGTGCATCTAGAATACTGGACTGACCCCTAAGCTCTTCCAATACTATCTTGCTCCTTGGCTTGTGATCTAAAATATAGTTATCCTTAAGAAATCTGGCATTGGTGCTCACCACCACCTTCCGATCCTGAGGACTACAAAGTAAACCACCTTCATTTATTTGGGGTAGCCTACAAAAAGCATAACCTCAGATCTTGCATCTAGCTTGGCTGCATCTGCCATAAGCATATATGCTGGACAACCCGAGATCTTGAGATGTCTCAGACTAGGCTTTTGCCCAGTCCACAACTCTTCAGGGGTGGAAGGCACAGACTTATATAGTACAAGATTAAGGAGATAACATGCTGACTCTAAGGCAAAACCCCAAAATGAATTGGGTAATTCACTATAACTCATAATCGATCTAATCATATCCATAAGAGTCTTGTTCCTCCTTTCTACTACACCATTCTACTGGGGTGTGCTAGGTGCAGACAACTGGGAATGAATACCCTGCTCTAATAAATAGGCCCTAAATTCACTAGAGAGGTATTCACAACCACGAACAGATCATAGGTCTTGATACTCTTACTGTGATGCTTCTCCACATCTGCCTTGAACTCTTTGAACTAGTCAAAGTATTCAGACTTGTGGTGCATCAGGTATATGCATCCATATCTAGAGTAATCATCCGTGTAAGTCACGAAATATTCATAACCACCTCTAGCCTGAACAGCATAGGTCCACATAAGTAGAATGAATCAACTCTAAAACCTCATTGGCCCTATATCCCTTTTCCTTGAAAGGCCTCTTTGTCATTTTACCCTCCAAGCAGGAATCACAGGTCGAATAGCTGTCAATGTCCAATGAGTGCAAGGACCCAATATTCACCAACCTTTGAATCCTACTAAGGTTGATGTGACCGAGTCTCAGGTGCCAACGATCAGTTTGATTCCTAGAGGAAGACTCCATTCTCTTACTATGATTCGGTGATGAGTTATCAGTTTCTGTATTTTGCACTACTGGGGAGTTTGTCTTGATTAAAAATAGATTGTCAACTAATTTACTGGAACATATAAACTTTTGGTTCTTTCTAATAAAAATAGAATTATTAGAAAAAATACACTTATAACCATCCAAAGGTAGTTGTGAATCTAAAAGTAAGTTCTTCCTGAAACTTGGTATATATAAAAAATCTCTTAAATGTAAAGCTGAGTCTGAAAAATAAAGATATAAAACTCCCACTACAACAATAGAAACTTTGGTAGTATCCCCAAGGTAGACCTGCAACTCTTCCTCTCTAAGCAGCTGGGTCACTTGGAACCCCTGCAAAGAATTACAAACATGATCAGTGGCTCCTGAATCCACACACTAAGTATCTATGGGAATCGCCGCTAAACATGTTTTAGTAACTAGGGAAAATTTACACATACCTCGAGCCTTTGGGTAGTCCTTCTTCCAATGTCCAGCCTTGCTACATCTGAAGCACTTGCCTTTCGGTTTGTGCTTCTTGGCAATGCCCGCTTAGGTCCATGATCAACCACTACTTTTTGGCTCATCTTCCTCTTGTGCTTCCTGGCTTTGGGCTCAGCAGATGAACCTGAGGGTCTAACAGTAACCAAAGCTTGCTTCTTCTTTGTGAAGAGGCCTTAGCAGACACCAATGTAGTCATGAGCTCGGGAAGTGAATATGAGAGCTTGCCTATATTGTAATTTAATCAAAACTGCTTAAAACAAGGGGGCAAACTCTGAAGGATGATATCGACCCGGGTCTCCCCATCAATATCACCTCCCAATACCTCGATCTCATTGATGCAGCTCATCATGTCCAATACGTGAACTCTCACTGAAGAGCCCTCAGCTATCCTATCATTCATGAGTTTTCTCATAGCTGACTGCTTAGCTGCCCTGCCCTAATGTCCAAACATCTCCCTGAGGTTGAGCATCATATCATAGGACGAGGTAAACAACTGATACTGGTATTGCAGTACACTCGAAATAGAAGCCAAGATGTAGCACTGGGTCATCTCATCAGCATTCTGCCACCTCGTATATGGCTGTCACTGCTCGGAGGTGGCATCATCGCTGGGCTTAGGGGGCCACTCCTCAGTGAGCACGTACTTCTAACCCTCAGTAGTAAGGACAATGTCCAGGTTATGTTTTCAGTCAATGTAATTAGGACCCGTAAGTTTGTTCTGATTCAGTATGACAGCTAGCGGGTTAAATGATATATTGACAAACTGAAAAGTAAATAGTCAAGTTTCAGTATGCTTTTTAGAAAATATTAATATCAATATTATCTCCCATTGACATCTCTCACATCGGGATTAACGCAGGTCACGCGGGTAAATGTCTACGCTAAGTCACATTCATTCGAGAAGAACCAAAGCTCATTAATTTCACTATCCAACCATCGATCTTATGATCAATGAAATTAATAGTCAATGATTTTAGTCGTACACATAAATAGCATAACCTCGCGGGAGGAATACTATAAATAGTACACTAAGTGTATGCCAATACGTGACTTCTAAGTTTGTTACTTAGAATACTAATAAGCCTCAGCAGATAGGGTGTTGTAACTTTCTCCAATTAAACTCACTATAGTCATCCCTTTGGAAATTCAATCTAGTGATATATGTGATTGAAGACTTATCCGCATGGAGGAATGCCCTAATGCCAATTCGCAAGTCTAACCACATCACATATGAATTCGTAATGGAGGCCATGGGGATATATACCAATCCGCTCCCACTAAGATTTTTAAGTTTGAGGATTTTTACGCTTCAACATGCAATATCTTAACTATGGATATTCGCACCCAGAAAACCGTTGGAGTTTTAATATGCGAATAATCTACCTTAGTTAATTGCAATTTATTTTTTAAAATGGTTTGGCTTTTGTTCATGCAAAATAAATCAAAAACGCACAATCAATGAAAAGACATAAATAAGGGAAATTAAAAAATTAAAATTTCTCGACTATTATGGCATTTTTTTCGTTGATTCCTTTGACGCCTTCTTGACACGTCCCGTCATGTCGCTCCCACTCGTTATTTGGATTCCTCTGGATTCGTCCGGGTTTTCTCAATTTTCTACATAATTAGGAATTTCCCAAAATTACGAGAAACCAAAACCCACGAATATAAGTTACCCAAAATAACGTATTCGTCATAATACATAAATTCCTATATACAAAGGCATTTTTTTAGGAATTGAAAGATGAAAACATTAGATTAAATCCTTCTACATGATTTATCTAATCCTACACGGCTTGCAGCTCGTGGTTATTACCATTACAGACATTTCCATTCAAAAAACAAAATGAGCCCGGACATGTCCCAGGGTTTAAGAATAAAAAATAAATCTACCATAATAGCCGGGAACTAATAACCACCTATTTAAACATTTCGACAAAAATAATAATGCCAAAACAAAGCTGTGTAATGAATCAAACAAGTATAAAGCCAAAACACTCGCTCTGATACCAATTTGAAGGAAATAGAACAAGCCTGGGCTAAATCAAAAATCTCACTTTCGTGCAATGCATTCCAGAATCGGAAACTTTCGACTTGGCTCAGGCTCAAATTCATTTCCCCTAAATGTATCTAGGCTTATACTTATTTAAATTATTAAAATGACATTCAAAAATTAAATCTTTAGTTAAAGTGGAAAGACTAAAGATTATACATTTGAAACGAAGTCCTTAGCAAATAAGAAAACCAAATCTCCGGGAAAGCGATTACCATGAAAATCTGAACAATGACTCCAAATTGACTCCAAACTAGTGTGGGCTAGTATCTACGGAGTAGCCCAAAGCAAAATAAAAAATCCAAAGGAAACTTACTTCCAAAAACTTAAGATCTGATAAAATAGATCTTGCCCGGGAACCCAAAAACTCTTGACAAAACCACCGCCCAATATGCCATGTAAAACCAATCGACCGGGGCCTTCAAATCGAGATCTAGACTCGAAGAACCAATAAGGAATGAGCTGAGGATCTACGCACTCAAAAGATCCACCATACACCGAAAAAACTACTCGGCGATCGCCGGAGCTGCGGCCGGAAATCACGCTGGAACCGCTGCTGGAATGAGGCGGAGATGATGTCAATCAAGAGAGAGAAATGGTGGGCTAGGTTTTTCGAAAGAGAAAACTTTCCTAGCTTAATTCGAGGAGAAGATTCGACAACTCTAAGCTAGATTTTCTCTCACTTGGCTAAGTGGCCTCTAAGTTCCTTATGTCTTGTAAGCTGCCTAACATGGGATATTTATAGGGAGCTTCTAAGGAGACCTAGTGGGCCTTTGATTTGGGACTTTTAGGTTGACTTTCGTTGACACATTAGTCTTCCCTAGACTAGTCAACTCTAATCGATTATTTCGAATTAATTCTTTAATCCACTTCGTTAATTTAATTTAACTGAACCCTTAGGATTGATTAATTCATATAGAATTAATTTCTTAATCCACTTAGTCAATTAAATATTAATTAAACCTTTAGAATTAATTAATTCACTTTGTCGATTAGTCAAACGCATAATTAGTCATACTACTAACGGACCAATCATGGAACTACCGCTCAAAAATTACTTTACATCGCACCACTTTATTTTTCTTTTATCTCTCCACATCAAAGATCTAGTGCTCGTCGGTTCATCAATTTCCTAAAAAATTAATTCACCGACTTATGGGTATCCGAGATTAGTACCACTCGACTTTCTTGTTATACCGGACATAAAGTCCACCAGTCGGGTTTAGTGTAATAAACCTTACGAACTCATCTCGGGAGCACCATCAACCCGGGGAACCGGTACGTTCCTCTGATTAGCAGTGCAACACAAGAAGCTAAACACCGCATACCCAACTTAGCGAGATTCAGGCCTCAATTGACCGCACCTTTTGGCAAATCAAATCATACGATATCTAACTCTCATGCCCGCCCCAATCTCGGGATTAAGAGATTAGAATACTAGGACCAAATTAACTACGACGATCATTACAAGTTAATTCTATCCAAACTAGTCGTGCTCAATATGCCCCGGGCATATTCGTGTGATTTAATTAATCTAGACAAACTAATTTCCAAATCACACGATAACCTATACCGATAGTATGTTCAGACTATCTCAATTACGAGCATACTTTTTATATATCAATACTTTAACCAATAACAAGATCTACTATGTCTTTCCACACCCCGTTACCTAGTTCTATGATATAATGGAACAAATTTAATACTAAAACAAAATGATATGTCAATTGTGGATATTTGTTTTGCATACAAGCAATAGCTTTTCCGTATTCAAAACTAACACTGTCACAGTCTATTGTGATAACAATGGTGCCATTGCTAACTCGAGAGAACCAAGAGCCCACAAGGCGAGTAAAGACATAAAGCTCAAATACCACTTCATACGAGAGATCGTAAAGAGGGAAAATGTGACCGTGGCCAAGATCGCATCAGGAGACAACCTTGCAGATCCATTCACAAAAGAATTGACCCCAGAGGTCTTTGAGAGCCATGTGGGGGGCATGGGAGTTAGATTCTTAAGAGAGCCATGTGAGTTAGTTTATAGGTGTTTTGGAGATTTCAGTATGACAGTAGTGTAATAAGTTTATTGTGCAGTTTTTATACTTCAGAGCATAGTTTTGAGTATTAGTGGAAGATTGTTAGTTTTGAATACTAGAAAGCTATTGCTTGTACGAAAAACAAATATCCACAGTTTGCATATTGATTTTGTTTCAGTATTAATTGTTCCTTTATATCATATGCATAGATTATAAGCTATCGGGTGTAGCATAGTAGATCTTATCATTTGTTAAATTTATGATATATAAATAGATGCTCCTAACTGAGATAGTTTGAACATAATATCAGTTTAGGTTATCATGTGATTTGGATAATTAGTTTATCTAGACTAATTAAATCATACGGATATGCCCAGAGCATATTGAGCATGACCTATTCGGGATTGAATTAACTTGTACTGATCAACGTAGTTAATTCGACTCTAGTATTCTAATCTCTTAATCCTTATATTTGAGTGGGCATGAGAGTTAGATATCGTATGCTTTGATTTGTGAAAGGGGCGGTCAATTAAGGCCTAAATCTTGGTAAGTTGGGTATGCGGTGTTTGGCTTCTTCGTGTGTCGTTGCAAGTCGAAAGAATCCATGTACTGGTTCGCCGGGTTGATGGTGTTCCCGAGATGAGCTCGAAAGGTTTATTATACTAAATCTAGCAAGTGGACTTCATGTCTGGTATAATAAGAAAGTTGAGTGGTACTAATCTCAGATAACAATAAGTGGATAAATTAATTTGTCAGTAAATTTATGAATCGATGAGCACTAGATCTTTGATGTGGCGCATCAAGTAAATGTATCAATATCTAGAGTAATAATCTATGAATGTTACAAAATCCTCATAACCACCGATAGCTTGAACAGACATAGGCCCACACATTTCAGAGTGCATGGTTGTCCAGGCAGTTTTATATAATAGACTTGGAAGAGGCTGGACATATCTTTGGGATCAAGATTATTCGAGATCGTAGAAGACGTTCACTGACGCTCTCTTAGGCTTCGTACATAAACACGATTCTGGCCCATTTTAACATGCTGAACACCAAACATTACCTTTCAGGCATGGACAGTGTCCCAAGACTGCTTAGGAGATAGAGGCCATGAAGACAGTACCCTATGCATCTGCAGTGGGTAGTCATATTATGCTATGTTATACACTAGCCTTGATATTTGCTTTGCCATTGGTATGGTCAGCAGATATCAGAGTATCCCTGGGAAAGCTCATTGGGAGGCTTTCAAGTGCATCCTCAAGTATTTGCACAGGAGTAGAGATCATGTATTGATTTATAGAGCGCAAGAGCTGGTCCCATTGGGTTACACAGATTCGAACTTTCAAGGTGATATGGACAAAAGTAAGTATACCTCTGGGTTTGTGTGTACGCTGGGAGGTAGAGCCATAGTTTGGTGGAATGTCATGCAGAAATGCATGGCGGACTCCCCCATGAAGGCTGAGTATGTTGTCACATCAGAGGCAACAAAAGAAGCTGTATGGCTCAGGAACTTCCTAGTGGACTTAGATGTGGTCACTAAGTTAACAAGGTCTACCATAGTCTATTGTGATAACAATTGTGCAGTTGCTAGCTTGAGAGAACCACAAGCCCACAAGGTGAGTAAACACATAGAGCGTAAGTATCACCTGATACGAGAGATCGTAAAGAGTGAAGATGTGACCGTGACCAAGATAGCATCAGGAGACAACCTTGCAGATCCATTCACAAAGGCATTGACCTCAGAGGTCTTTGAGAGCCACGTGGAGGGTATGGTAATCAGATTTTTTAAGATAGCCACGTGTGAGTTTAAAGGTGTTTTGGAGATTTCAGTATGACAGCAGGGTATTAAGTGTATTGGATTATTTTTATACTTCAGAGCATAGCTTTAAGTATTAGTTGGAGATTGTTAGTTTTAAATACTGAAAAGCTATTGCTTATGTGAAAAACTAATATCCACAGTTTGTATATTGATTTTGTTTCAGTATTAATTGTTCCTTTATATCATATGCATAGACGATAAGGTACAGGGTGTAGCACAGTAGATCTTATCATTGATTAAATTTATGATATATAAACAGATGCTCATAACTGAGATAGTTTGAACATACTATTAGTTTAGGTTATCGTGTGATTTGGATAATTAGTTTATCTAGACTAATTAAATCATACGAATATGTTCGGGGCATATTGAGCAAGACCTATTCGGGATTGAACTAACTTGTGCTGATCAGCGTAGTGAATTCAATTCTTGTATTCTAATCTCTTAGTCCCTAGATACGAGCGGCATGAGTGTTGGATATCGTATGCTTTGATTTGCCAAAGGGTGCGGTCATTTGAGACCTAAATCTCCGTAAGTTACGTATGCGGTGTTTGGCTTCATTGTGTGCCATTGCTAGTCGAAGGAATCCATGTACCGGTTTGCCAGGTTGATGGTGCTCTCGAGATGAGCTCGAAAGGTTTATTATACTAAATCTGGCAAGTGGACTTTATGTCTGGTATAATAAGAAAGTCGGGTGGTACTAATCTCAGATAACAATAAGTGGATAAATTAATTTGTCAGTAAATTTATGAATCGATGAGCACTAGATCTTTGATGTGGCGCATCAAGTAAATGTATCAATATCTAGAGTAATAATCTATGAATGTTACAAAATTCTCATAACCACCTATAGCCTGAACAGACATAGGCCCACACATTTCAGAGTGCATGGTCGTCCAGGCAGTTTTATATAATAAACTTGGAAGAGGCTGGACATATCTTTGGGATCAAGATTATTCGAGATCGTAGAAGACGTTCACTGACGCTATCTTATGCTTCGTATATAAACACGATTCTGTCCCATTTTAACATGCTGAACACCAAACATTACCTTTCAGGCATGGACAGTGTCCCAAGACTGCTTAGGAGATAGAGGCCATGAAGACAGTACCCTATGCATCTGCAGTGGGTAGTTATATTATGCTATGTTATACACTAGCCTTGATATTTGCTTTGCCATTGGTATGGTCGGCAGATATCAGAGTATCCCTGGGAAAGCTCATTGGGAGGCTTTCAAGTGCATCCTCAAGTATTTGCACAGGAGTAGAGATCATGTATTGATTTATAGAGCGCAAGAGCTGGTCCCATTGGGTTACACAGATTCGAACATTCAAGGTGATATGGACAAAAGTAAGTATACCTCTGGGTTTGTGTTTACGCTGGGAGGTAGAGCCATAGTTTTGTCGAATGTCATGCAGAAATACATGGCGGACTCCCCCATGAAGGCTGAGTATGTTGTCACATCAGAGGCAACAAAAGAAGCTGTATGGCTCAGGAACTTCCTAGCGGACTTAGATGTGGTCACTAAGTTAACGAGGTCTATCATAGTCTATTGTAATAACAATTGTGCAGTTGCTAACTTGAGAGAACCACAAGCCCACAAGGCGAGTAAACACATAGAGCGTAAGTACCACCTGATACGAGAGATCGTAAAGAGGGAAGATGTGACCGTGACCAAGATAGCATCAAGAGACAACCTTGCAGATCCATTCACAAAGGCATTTACCTCAGAGGTCTTTGAGAGCCACGTGGAGGGTATGGGAATCAGATTTTTTAAGATAGCCACGTGTGAGTTTAAAGGTGTTTTGGAGATTTCAGTATGACAGTAGTGTATTAAGTGTATTGGATAGTTTTTATACTTCAGAGCATAGCTTTAAGTATTAGTTGGAGATTGTTAGTTTTAAATACTGAAAAGCTATTGCTTGAGTGAAAAACTAATATCCACAGTTTGAATATCGATTTTGTTTCAGTATTAATTGTTCCTTTATATCATATGCATAGACGATAAGGTACAGGGTGTAGCACAGTAGATCTTATCATTGATTAAATTTATGATATATAAACAGATGCTCATAACTGAGATAGTTTGAACACACTATTAGTTTATGTTATCGTGTGATTTGGATAATTAGTTTATCTAGACTAATTAAATCATACGAATATGTTCGGGGCATATTGAGCACGACCTATTCGGGATTGAACTAACTTGTACTGATCAACGTAGTTAATTAAATTCTTGTATTCTAATCTCTTAATCCCTAGATACGAGCGGCATGAGTGTTGGATATCGTATGCTTTGATTTACCAAAGGGTGCGGTCATTTGAGACCTAAATCTCCGTAAGTTACGTATACGGTGTTTGGCTTCTTTGTGTGCCATTGCTAGTCGAAAGAATCCATGTATCGGTTTGGCAGGTTGATGGTGCTCCCGAGATGAGCTCGAAAGGTTTATTATACAAAATCTGGCCAGTGGACTTTATGTCTGGTATAATAAGAAAGTCGAGTGGTACTAATCTCGGATACCAAGTAGTTGATTAATTAATTTGTCAGTAAATTTATGAATCGATGAGCACTAGATCTTTGATGTGGGGAGATAGAAGAATAATAATGTTAGCGAGAAGTAAATTCATTTTTTAGTGGTAGTTTCATAATTTGCGTTAGTAGTACGAATAATTATGCGTTTGAATAATCGACAATTAATCCTAAAGGTTTAATTAATATTTAATTGACTAAGTGGGTTATACGAAATAATCCTAAGGGTTCATTCCATTAAATTTAATTTGAAAGGCTTGTTTTGACTTGATTAGTCTCGGGAAGACTAAGGGGTCAATGAAAGTCAAACATTAAGGCCTAACTCAAAAGCCTACTAGGTCTCCCTTGAAACTCCTATAAATAGCTTAAGTTAGGAAATTAGAAGACATAAGAAACCTTGAGAGACAACTCTAAAGAGAGAAATCTTCATATTCTTAGATTTTTCTCGAAGTCGATTTTATCGATCCTTCTTCTTCAAGAAACTCAGCCCACGTTTCCTAAAAAACTCTGGACCGCCCTTCGAGTTTTGCCGCGCCGCCATAAGAAGTCCGCCGCCGCACCGCCATAAGAAGTCCGCCGCCGCACCGCCGTGAGTCGTCAGTGAGTTTTCTAGCACTGGTTGGATGGTTTTTGATCGGGCAGCTTTTACCTTGGATTTTGTTCTTTTTTCGCGTTGATCCTTTGGCTCGTTCCTTCAGGTTCGCCAAAGTCTAGATCTCTGGTCAAAAGCTTTTCCTGGCAAGTGGGTTTTCAGATTAGGATCAGGCCTCCAGGCTATTTTAGATTTGGGCAGATTGAGTTTTATTGAAGTGGGTTTCTTTGGATTTCTTCATATTGTGCCTTAGCCATCCCGTGGAAATTTTCCCACTCAAATTCGGGATCATTTGGAGTTATTCTCGGGACTCTTTAGTGGATTCACAACTCAATACCCGATTTTCTTTATTTGTGAGGGACACGCTTCAAAACTATAATCTTTAAAGATTTCTGCTTTAATTTAGAGATTCAATTTTTGCATGTTGTTTTAATAAATTGAACTAGTATAAACCTAGATCCATTCAGAGGAAATGATTTTAAGCCTGAGCTGAATCGAAAGTCTCCGATTCTGGAATGCATAGCGTGAAAGTGAGATTTTCGGTTTAGCCTCGGCTAGATCTTTTTCCTTCACTGAATTCTCACATTTCTTACAAGACAATAAGAAAAGGAAAATTTTTGTAAGAAAATGAATGGAAATGAGTTACTGGGAATAATATCATAAAGATTCCGACAACCCTTACCTTAACTTTAGGCAATCCATGCTTCAGATGATTCTGGAGAACAAGATTTACTCAACAGTCATGCTCTCCCAAAATCATGAATAGCCCTTAAGCTCTTATTTTCGGATTCGGTGTCGAAGGAGTAATACCAGGGGTTTCATCTACATCAGATGAGAAGATGGTGGTGTTGATCTCGAGAGAACCAGACGAAAGGTATGAATTATTATGTTAATAATTACTGGGGAGTTGTTTGCAGTAATGGGAATAGTGGTGCATCCGAAAAATCTAACACAATTCACCTCAAATCAACAATATAATCAATGTCCATGCACTAAATAACAATTCAATAGAACAATAAAGCACAATATCAATTACCCATAATATTCACAATCACAAACCCAAGAGAATGTTAGTTTTGAATACAGAAAAGCTATGGCTTGTATCAAGAACTAATATCCACAGTTGACATATCATTTTGTTTCGTTATAAATTTGTTCCTTTATATCATAGAACTAGATAACGGGGTGTGGAAAGACACAGTAGATACCGATATTGGTTAAAGTATTGATATATTAAAAGTATGCTCGTAACCGAGATAGTTTGAACATACTATCGGTATAGGTTATCGTGTGGTTTGGAAATTAGTTTATCTAAACTAGGTTAAATCACACGGATATGCCCGGGGCATATTGAGCACGACCAATTTGGATAGAATTGACTTATACTGATCTGCATAGTCAATTTGGTCCTAGTATTCAATCTCTCAGTCCCGAGATTGGGACGGGCATGAGAGTTGGATATCGTATGCTTTGATTTTCCAAAGAGTGTGGTCAATTGAGGCCTATACCTCGGTAGGTTGGGTATGCGGTGTTTAGCTTCTTACGTGCCGTTGCTAGTTGGAGGAATCCACGTACCGGTTCACCGGGTTGATGGTGCTCCCGAGATGAGCTCGTAAGGTCTATTATACTAAACCCGGTATAATAAAAGGACGAGTGGTACTAATCTCAGATATCAAAAAGTCGGTGAATTAATTTTTCAGTAAATTGTTAAACCGACGAGCACTAGATCTTTAATGTGAGGAGATAGAATAAAATATAATGGCGCGATGTAAAGTCATTTTCGAGCGGTAGTTCCATAATTAGTCCATTAGTGGTACGACTGATTATGCATTTGACTAATCGACAAGGTGAATTAATTAATCCTAAAGGTTTAATTAATATTTAATAGACAAAGTGAATTAAGAAATTAATTCTATTTGAATTAATTAATTCTAAGGGTTCGATTAAATTAAATTAACAAAGTGGGTTAAAGAAATTAATTCAAATGGGTCGATTGGAGTTGATTAGTCGAGAAAGACTTAGTGGTCAATGAAAGTCAAATTAAAAGGCCTAACTCGAGAGCCCATTAGGTCTCCTTAGAAGCTCCTTATAAATACAACTTGTTAGGCAAGTCAATACATAAGAAAACTTGGAGGCCAAGAAAAGCCTAGTGAGAGAAAGTTTAGCTTAGAGTGAGAACTTTGTCTTTCTCATCGACGCTTCTTCTCGAAGTCATTTAAGAAAGCTTTCTCCTTCGATTAAGAACTTAGCCCAGTTTAGTGACCCTTCGAATTCCCACCGGAAAACTATTGTGGTCGCCGAATTGTACGCGGTTCTTCCGAGCAGCAGATTTTTCTGCGCGTTTTTGAGCGGCGATCTTCATGCAGCGGCTAACGGTTCGGTGTGCTGATCCATACTGTCGGTATCGATCTCTTCCTCTTCAGGTCAGTGATCCGCCGGTGGTACTGTCCAGATCATGACTGGACAGCCGGCTGTTGTGGTATCCGCTCGACAGTTCGGCGATCAAGATCAGCAGCTTGTTGGTGGGTTCCGGGCTAAATCTGTTTAGACAGATTTCGAGTTTTTTCGAAGCAAGTTTTCTTGGGTTTTCTTAATTTTGCCGTGGGTAACTCTGTAGATAATAGCCCACACTATTTCGGAGTTGGATCGGAGTAATTCTTCGGATTTCTAATGGAATCGGTAGCAAACATTGGATTTTTCTTTAGGCAAGGGACTTCGCTACAAAAGGTAGAATCTTAAAATATTCCGCTTTAATTAAAGATTGAATTTTTTTGTGTCCCGATTAATAAATTAAATAAGTGTAAGCCAAGATCCGTTCGTGGGTAAATGAATTTGAGCCTGAGCTTGGTCGAAAGCTTCCGATTCTGGAATGCATTGCACGAAAGTGAGGTTTTCGATATACGGCCTATCTACTCCCTATCTGCAGCCATAGATAGGCCACAAATTCTGTTGAACACAAACATAGGGTTTTTCTTCATCCTTTTGAATGCATGAGCTATGCTTGTATTGTACTTTTTCCCAGTAATATATCGATTTATGTTTTGGTTATATCTTGTTGTGCATGATATGTCCATTTATATTATGTAAGTAGATGATGAGATGTCTTGTGTGACACAGTAGATCTCATCATTGGTTGAAAGACATAATATATAAATGAGGTTCGTAACCGAGACAGTTTTGGACAAAACTGTCAGTTTAGGTTATTATGTGATTCGGATAATTGGTTTGTCTAAACTGATTGAATTATATAGATATGCCCGGGGCGTATTGAACTAGACCATTAAGAATGATTTGTCTTGTACTGATTTAATTGACAAATCGTTCTTGGTATTTTATCTCTTAATCCCTAGACTCGAGTGGGCATGAGGGTTAGACATAGCGTACTTTGATCTGCCAAAGGGTGAGGTCAATTGTGACCAATAATCTCGGTAGGTTGGGTATGCGTGTTTAGTTGCTTGGTGTGCTGCTGCTTATCGAAAGGAAATCATGTACCGGTGCATCCGGGGTGATGGTGCTCCCGAGATGAGTTCGTTATGTTTATTATACTAAAACCAGCTGGTGGACTTATGTCCGGTAGAGTAAAAAGGTCGAGTGGTACTAGTCTCGGAATTAAAGAAGTTGATTAACTAATTTATCAGTAAATTAATAAATTACCGAGCACAATATCTTTGATGTGGGGAGATTATGAATATAATTTAATTAAGTTATTCCGAAAGCAATTCTGGTGTAGGATGGTAGTGCCATAATTAATCCGTTAGTGGTACGATTAATTATATATTGGGTTATTGACAAAGGTAGATTTAATTAATTAAGTAATTAATTAATCCTTGTGTCAGTTGGTTGTGAATCATACGAAGAACTGGTTTGGGTTAAGTGAATCCCTGTATCAGTTGGTTGTGAATCATACCTGGAACTGGACTGGGATAAGTGAATCCCTGTATCAGCTGGATGTGTATCAGTCCAGGAACAAGATTGAAGGAAACAGAATCCTAGTAGGAAGGCCAATCCTAAACCAACATGGGGTCTCTCTTGTAACTCTATATATAGACAAGGGATTAGCTATTCAATACACACAATTCAATAGATTCATAATTTAAGAATCTAGAGAGAGAAAATCCTAGAGAGAGAAAATTATCTCTCTTTAAAATTCAAATTTTACAAGCTTTGGGGCTGTCGAATTTTTCTGAAATATTTGGTGGCTCGTGTAGCTTTCTCTCTCTCCAGGCGGTGCGTTTACAGTACGTGCTAGGTGTAGTGGGGCTAGAATTTTCTGGCAGGTGGATTGTGGTGATTAGTTGATCAAATGGTTTCTAGATCGTTGCCCACACAATGTGAAATCAAAGTCTTGAGGCATACAAGAGAATCGCATAAGTGCAAGCTTCAAAGGTATTTTTCTAAGATTCCGCTTTTATTTAGAAATTTTTGTTGAGTGGTAAATCGAATAAGTGCGAACCCAGATCCTGTGCAATGTTATTTCAAAAGGGTTGGAATAGAAATGTGCTAGCGTCTAGGCCTGGCCAGAGATTTCGATTCTGAAATGCAAAGCACGAAAGTGAGTTTCTGGCTAGGCCCGGGCAGATAATCTTTCAATTGGTCTCAGAGCCTGGTTTTGGGTTTTGTGCTTGTTCGATTTATTACATGGTTTTATTTTGCTGGTGGTTAAGAAATCCCGACTATTATGGTTACATTTGTATGGGTTTTAATTAAACTCCAGGACATGTCCGGATTTGATTTTATTATGAATGTTTGTAATAGTATAACCACGTATTAGAAGTCGTGTAGGATTAGATCAAATCTGTAGTAGAATTTTTTCTATGTAATTTCGATTATTTAATTTTCCTAGAAAGCCTTGTAGTAGGAGAATTAATTTTTGTAATCGAAGTCGTTATGGTGGGCAACTTGAATTCGTGGGTTTTGGGTTATCGTTAATTCTTAGAAACCCAGGAAAACCCAGAACGAATTGTAAGAAGACCAAATAGCATGGGAATAAGCGAATGAGGGATTGGCCGCAGGGATTGGCCGCAGGGAGCGGCACCGGCGACTACCTGCCTGCAGCAGTCACACTGGCAACCGCCTGGAGCAGCGGTGCTGCAGCAGCATGGCGGCAGCAGCGCGCGGCTCACCCTTTGGGCGTGCTACGCGCGTGCGGCCCGTTCGGGCTGCATTTTGGCCCATTTTTCCTCTAGTTTTTGTTTTTTGAAGTTCAAAACTCTCTCCATCGAGTGACGTGGCAGAAAACGAGATCAAGGCAGAAGATGGAAGCGACTAAAACCATAATAGTCAGGAAATTTATTTTTGGTATTTCCCGTATTTATTGTTTTAATTTTTATGCTTTATTTTTATGCTGTATTTTAGATGCATGATTTTAAAGCATGTTGGTTTTATGGTTGCATATAACTTAGGGTTAGTTAATTGTATGTTAAAACTGGAAAAACCCTGTATTTGAAAATCTAAGTGGGAGCGGGTTGGTTTAATATCCCATGGCCACCATTACGAGTTCATATGCGATGTGGGTGGGCTTGCGCGTTGACATTAGGGCCTTCCTCCATTCGGATGAGTCCAGCCCCGAGATCGCTAGATTATGAATTTCTGAGTAAGATGACTAGAGTAAGTTTAACTAGGAAAAATGTGACACCCTCTCCATCTGAGGCGCACTATCCTGAGGTAACAAACTTAGAAGTCACGTAATGGCATACACTTAGTGTACGATCTGCAGTATTCCTCCTAAGAGGTTACGCTGCTTATTTAGACAGGTGAAAGCACCGACTATTAGCTTCATTGATCAATAGATTGTTTGGTCAGATAGTGTAGTTAATGAACTTGGTTCTTCTCAAACGAATGTGGGTTAGCGTAAATGTCCACACTGCGTGGCTTGCGAGAATCCCGGTGAATGAGATGTTGGTGGATTATAATTATTGTTTTGAGGAAAGTCAATAATTATCAGAATTTCATGTTTTCAAAATTCTAGGTTAATAACTAAAATATTGTCTGTTTGTTAATTTTACAGTTTTATCGATATGGCATTCAACCCTTTAGCTACTATATTGAAAAACAACAAGTTAACTGGACCTAATTATGTCGATTGGAGTCGTAACTTGGACATTGTCCTTATGGCTGAGAGTACTCCTGTGAGAGATCATGTCATTGACGTGATTAGTTACATCAACAAGGTTTAGGTAGTGGGAGGCGAAATCGTTTGTGAAACCAAAGTCGATATTGTCCTCCGTAGCTTGCCTCGAAGCTATGAGCAGATTCGGTTGAACTACAACATAAGTAAGATGTTGTGCACTTCATCCGAGCTCTTGGTAGAGTTGGTGGCGGCTAAAAGTCTTCTTCAAGAGAAGAAGCGAGCTTTAGTAGCAGTCGAAACTTTAGAATCTTCTTCTGAGCCTAAGGCCAGAAAGAAGAAGAGAAAGCTCGATGGAGTAGCTAAAAAGGCACAAATTACACCTAAGCCAGATATTGCAAATAAGAAGTCTAAAGACAAGTGTTTCAAGTGCAATAAGATGGGACATTGGCGATCGGATTGTCCAAAGCTTAAACGTACGATAGTTTCTGCCTTAATTACTGAGATATGTTTAGCGGCGATTCCCACAGATACTTGGTGTGTGGATTCAGGTGCCACTGACCATGTTTGTAATTCTTTGCAAGGGTTCCAAGTAACCCGGAAGCTTAGAGAAGGCGAATTGGATATCTACTTGGGCGACACTACAAGAGTGTCAGTAGAAGCAGTGGGAGTGGTCAATTTAAATTTCGAAAATTGTATATTAGAGTTAGTTAATTGTCTTTATGTACCGAGTTTTAGAAAGAACCTTATTTCAGTTTCTAAACTCTTGAAGAACAATTATAAGTTTGTTTTTTCTGATGAGTCTGTATTTATTAGGAGAAATGGAAAACTTATTTGTTCTGGTTCATTGGCTGACAATTTGTTTGTGGTTAACTCTAATTCCCTTGTTGCGCAAAACATAGAAACAGATAGCTCTTTATCTAACATTAATAAGAGGAAGAAGCCTTCTGAAATGAATCAAACCTATATTTGGCATCTCAGGTAAGGTCACATAAACCTTAGTAGGATCCAAAGGTTTGTCAATGATGGACCTTTAGGTTCATTAGAGATTGACAGTTATGCAACCTGCGAATCTTGTTTGGAAGGTAAAATGACCAAGAGACCTTTTATGGCAAAAGGTTATAGAGCTAAGGAAGTATTAGAGTTGATTCATTCTGACTTTTTTGGACCAATGACGGTCCAGGCATGAGGTGGGTTCGAGTATTTCGTGACGTTCACAGATGACTACTCAAGGTACGGGTATATTTACCTAATGCGTCACAAGTCCGAATATTTTGGCAAGTTCAAAGAGTTTCTGGCAGATGTGGAAAAGCAATATGATAAGAGTATCAAGACACTGCATTCAGATTGTGGTGGGGAGTACCTGTCCATGAAATTCGAGAATACATTAATGAGGTCAGAATTCAGTCTCAGTTGTCTGCACCTGGCACGCCACGGCAGAACGGTGTAGCAGAAAGGAGGAATCAGACTCGCATGGAAATGGTTAGGTCGATGATGAGCTATAGTGATTTACCAAGTTCGTTCTGGGGATATGCCTTAGAAACGGAGATGTATATTCTTAATCTTTTACCACCTAAAATCGTGTCTTTAACCCCATTAGAGTTGTGGAATGGGCGCAACCCCATTGGAGTTGTTGCCCAGCACATGTGCTCAAGGCAGATACGGCTAAGTTAGATGCGAGAACTAAATTAATGTTGTTTGTAGGATATCCTAGGGGAACGAAAGGTGGTTTGTTTTATAGTTCTAAAGATCAGAAGGTGGTGGTTAGTACCAACGCTAGATTTTTTGAAGAGGACTATGTCTTAGACCACAAGCCTAAGAGTAAGATAGTACTAGAAGAGCTTAGACAACAAACTACTAATACTGATGCACCTGCACAAGTAGATACACCACACACTGCACATGAGATAACATATGATGCGTCTACACAGGTGGTGCCTCGTCGTAGAGAGAGGGTTGTGAGACAGCCCGATAGGTTCATTGGCGTGGGAGAGGCCTCAGACATAGTCCCAGATGTGCCTGAACCTGACCCGGTTAACTACAATGGGGCTCTCCGAGATAAAGATGCAGAGTCTTGGCGTACGGCAATGATATCTGAGATGGGGTCAATAGACCACAATCAAGTCTGGGAGCTGGTGGACCTGCCTGATGGTTTTAAGCCCATTGGATGCAATTGGGTCTAGAAACATAAGAGATGACCAAACGGGAAGGTGGATACCTTTAAAGCTAGGCTGGTGGCGAAGGGGTATACTCAGAAAGAGGGAATCAATTATGAGGAAACCTTCTCCCCGGTAGCCATGCTTAAGTCGATCCGGATTCTCTTGGCCATAGCTGCTCATTTAGATTATGAGATTTGGCAGATGGATGTCAAGACAGCTTTCCTAAATGGAAGTCTTGAGGAAACTATCTTTATGCAGCAACCAGAGGGATTCGTTAAAAAAGGCCAAGAGCATAAGGTTTGCAGGCTTAAGAGGTTCATTTACGAACTTAAGTAGGCATCCAGATCTTGGAACATCCGGTTTGATGAGGTAATCCAGTCCTTTGGATTTACTCAGTGTCCGGATGAGCAATGTGTACCGCAGACGTGATGGAAACTCAGTGGTGTTTCATGTAGATGACATTCTATTGATTAGCAACAATAAGAAAGTGTTATCAGACGTAAATGCATGGCTGTCCCAGCAGTTTGATATAAAGGACATAGGGGAAGTGGGATATATCCTTGGGATCAAGATAATTTGAGATCGTAGGAACCGTTCATTAACGCTCTCCCAAGCTTCGAACATAGACACGGTTCTGGCCCGTTTTAACATGCAGAACTCCAAGAAAGGTTTTCTACCTTTCAGACATGGAGTGCATCTATCTAAAGAACAGTCTCCCAAGACTGTTGAGGAGATTGAGGCCATGAACACAGTTCCTTATGTTTCTGCAGTAGGAAGTCTCATGTATGCCATGTTGTGTAGGAGGCCTGATATCTGTTATGACATTGGCATGGTATGCAAATATCAGAGTAACCCCGGGAAAGCTCATTGAGAGGCAGTAAAATGCATTCTCAAGTATTTGCACAAAATGAGGGACCAAGTTCTGGTCTATCAGGCGTCTGAGCTGGTATCCCGAGGTTATATAGATTCAGATTTCCAAGGCGACAGAGACAAGAGCAAGTCTACCTCAGGGTATGTGTTTACTTTGGGAGGTGGAGGCATAGTTTGGCAGAGCGTCAAGCAGAAATGCATGGCGGACTCCACCATGGAGGTTGAGTACGTTGCCGCATCAGAGGCAGCAAAGGAATCAGTATGGCTCAAGAACTTCCTAGTGGACTTAGATGTGATTCCTGGTTTGCAGAAGTCTATCACGATTTATTGTGATAACAATGGAGCAGTAGCAAACTCAAAGGAACCACGAGCCCACAAGGTGAGTAAACATATACAGCGCAAGTACCACCTGATACGAGACATCGTAAAGAGAGAAAATGTGGTCGTGGCTAAGATAGCATCAGATGATAACCTTGGAGATCCGTTCAAAAAAACATTGACTTCGAAAGTCTTTGAGGCTCATGTGGAGGGCATGGGAATCAGATACTTAGGAGAGCCATGATAGTTTTTCTAGATATATAGCAGCAGAATGTATAGGAGTCGTATGTAGTTGTATACTTAAAGCACAACTTAAGTATTAGTGGGAGATTGTTGGAGTTTAATACATAAGCTATGCTTGTATTGTACTTTTTCCCAGTAATATATCGATTTATGTTTAGGTTATATCTTGTTGTGTTGGTGAATGTGCCCTAATGAGGGCTATTTATGTAAATATACTTTGAGGGTATTTATGTAAATAAGATATTTGTCGCTTGATTGATTGTTTATCAAATGAGTTAATTTCATGATAGTAATATCCTTGTGCATATTTAAATTCATGAAATCGATCCGCCAAAAGAAACACTCCATGGACTAATTAGATCATGAGTGATTCTTTTGAGTAGTACCGGTACTAGGATCCTTAGACCAGAAATCACTACATGGTCTTAGGTGAATTGTAGTGTGCTTTGACATACGCCTAACGGGGCCGTAACAGGTTGCCAAGTACGGGTATGATTGGGTACACTATGAGACACGCTAAGGTATGTAGGTGAAGTGATGGGACTACAAATCTCTCTTAAGTGAGAGATGATATCTTGGCCACTTGATAGTGAACTGAAAAGTGCATGGCCATGCCCAAGGAATGATAGGATATCATTTGCTTGAAGGATTCAGTGTCACTAAGAGATCAAGTAAACGTTTAGCTACATAAGGATGATGGTTCCATGCCTTATGCTAAACTGGATATCGATGTAGAGGATCGTACGCAGTTTGCTCGGAAAGGTTGTGTTGAATCTCCATTCGACCCTCCATTCCAAATTGGGTAGTCATTATGTCTTGCTAGAGACCACTAATGACTTATGGATTAATCAATGGGTTTGAGTTATCCATTGCCAATTTGGAATGGGCCTACAGGATCGCACATAAGAAAGTTCAATGATGCAGAATAAGAATTCTTGCCTACAATAAGTATAATTGTTATACTTAAATAAATAAGATTTAATTAAATGGTTTAATTAAATATTATTAGAAAGTTATATGGTATTAATTAATAGTTGATTAATTACCTGAGAACAATTGGGATGGGCTGATAAATCAAGGGACTTAATTGCAATTGAAGTTCTTGACCCATCAGCCTGATCCATGGGTCATGGGTTGATCCATGGGCTTGGTGTATAACCCAAATCATCAAAGTGTTATTTAATGCTGATTTGGAATCAGTAAATATTATTTAAATACTGATTTGGAATCAGTAAAATAATATTTGGTAATAATACTGATTTGGAATATGACCAAAATCAGTTAAGTTATAATTGGATAATTACAATACTGATTTTGGAAATTAATTCTCTACAAATATCCTAGGGATATAATTGTAGGATGGGAATTTTTTTGGAGAATTATTCTCATCAGAAAAATACACAGATTTTCCCAAATTCTCCGGGTAGGCAAGATCGGCTAGCACCAAACTGCGAAGGCTTTCGTGCTTGAGAGTAGAGGATCCTTCGAGGAAGGATTTTGGAGACAACAAAACGCTATCTTCTCAGAGGAGCCAGGCGACGTGCGCAACCGATTACGCTTCAAGGGTAAGACCCGATCCTCATAGTTTAGGATTCCGCTGTTTAATTGGATTAAACACCTAGACTAATTCGCAACAGTGGTATCAGAGCACCAGGTTTTAAACATTTTAGTAATTAATATTAAGATTAATTGATTCAAGCAAATTGTTTGTGTTGAAAATTAATTTTATTATTACCCAAAAAAAAAAGGGGACCGTCGGGAATTTGATTATGGGCTGGGTGTTGTCCTAATCGCCGGAAAACCAAGATTTTTTTCGAGTAAAAAGGTTTCAAAATGTTTTTTTTTTTTTGTTTTTGGCCTGAATTTAAAACTGGGTTTCTACATTTTCTCGCCGGAAACTGATTTTCCAAAATCTAGGCTGCTCGAATATGTTACCGGAAAAACGGGCCGATTGTTTAGAAATCCGAGGTTTCTAAAAATTTTGACCGGAAATTGGATTTTGGTATCGTTTGGTTTTCGTTTTTCTGGGCTGCAAAATTGTTTTCTGGGTTTCGAATTTTGGTCTTAGTTAATGGGAAAAGGTTTCGAAATTGGATTTGAAATCTGGGCTGAATTGAGCTGGAATTGGATTCTGGTTCTTGTGTTTATTGTTTTGGTTTTCTCCTGGAATTGTTTCGGTCACTGAGTCGCCGGGAAAACGATTTTTGTTTTTGGAATTTTGGTCGGGAAAACGCAAACAACGGAATGGTTCTGGGTTGCGTTGTTTTCCCATCGCAGAGGGTGCCGAACCGATCATTCATGTCGGTTGAGCATGGAGGTCGCAACAGCGAACGTCGCCGCTGCATCTTCATCGCAATCCGATTCCGGCGTTAGACGTCGGGAGTTGCGACTACGGTTTCCATGGGATCTTCAAATGGTGTGAATCGTCGGTCATGGATTCCATGGTTGAGTTGGATTCAGTTGACCGGGGAGATAGTTTTCGCCGAAAGAGATAACCGGCGATAGTCGCCGGCGAGTCGAGAAGGCCGGCGGAGAAATTCGGGGAAGAAGAAAGAGGCTGGCGGCGGGTGTCGAAAGCCCTAATTGGGCGAAAAAGACCAAAATGCCCCGCCGCCACTTGAACCCTAAAACCCTAAAGGGTGATTTTACCAAAATTGCCCCGCTGCAGCCTAAAATTACCAAAACGGACAGCTGAATTTTAAAATAGTTTTAAAATCACAGAAAAGCCCCTGGACTTTGAGTCCTCCTCAAAACCCTAGCCCAGAATTTTATTTAAATTAGATTATTGCCCAAAAGTTTCAGAAAATTAAATTTTAAATTTTTCTGAATTTTATTTAATAAGATTTTAATTAAATAGTCTTATTAGATAAAGATAGGATTAATTTAGAATTTTATCCTATAAGTTTAAATTTATCTTAATTAGATAATTAGATAAATTTTAAAATAATTATTTTAATTAGATTAAAATAATTAGAAAAGATAAATAAATAAATAAATAAATAAATAATTAGATTAATTAATTAGTTTAAATTTTGAATTGTTATTTATTTATTTTAATTTTGATGCTTAATTTAAATTGTTTAAATTTTATGTGAAGCATCATAATTATGCTAGCATGTTCATGCATCATTTTGGATAAATGTAAAATGAACAGAAGGATTGATTAAAATTAATCATGACACGATCAATTTTAATTCTGTAATAGTTACACAATCCTTAAAATTAATCGGCTTAAATTAAAACTGGCTTGTATGAGCATATGCATTTTATGTGTTTCAAAGCATGAATTGGGCTTTTAACTTTAACGTTTTAAAAGTTGGGGCCTGCGAGCCAATTTTTAATTGGGCCTGCGTGCCTATAAAATCATCATGTAATAGTTAGGCCCAAAAGGAGGTTCCAAGAAGAGTCCATGGTGGAGCCCAGGAGTGGAGGCCCTATATGAAGATTTTAAAAGGCTTTGTAATAGACTAGAGCCCAATTCATTGCTTTTATTCATTTTATTTGATATGCAAATGAATATGATAAACGAAAATGCATGTTAAGCCGATCAAACTAAAATCCCAAAAAACCCAATATTTTGCTTCCATACTTGAGGGCCCGCTTGAGTGTCGAACGTCTGACGGACTTGGAGAGCCCAAGGGCCTCAGGTTTTCTTCATGCGGCGGGTTGTTACATAATAGTGCCCAACTTTATCACTACCATTAATGAGTGGAAAAACTGTTTGGGTATTAGATGCTCAACTTTATCACTACCACTTGTTATGGAAAAACTGTGTGGGTGCATATTGATGTGATGCCTTGAGGGATGGTTTAACTTGGGAAAATTAATCCTAGCTTGACCCGATAAGTTGACTAGGGATTAATTTTGCAAAGATAGGATGGTGTCAAACATTTGGAATGTTCATCCTATCACCGAAAAGTTGCATGGTATGCAATTGGAAAGCGTTAGATTACATGGAATGTGATTTGAACGTTGCCTACCAAAAGAGCCCGATCCCTACGATACTTGCCAAAGCAAGACTGGGGTTGACTTTTTGTGGATTTTCGGCCCACAATCTAGCACCAACACAAAATTGTTTGGGATTTCAATTTTGGCTATTGTGGAAAACATTTTTCAAAACTCATTCTAATATTTTGCATTTACTCTTTGTAGAAATGGCATCATCTAGCACAAATGTTATCTTAAACTCTACTCTAAGAAGTATATTGGATAAAGGTAAATTGGTTGGACCAAACTTCTTAGATTGGGAAAGAAACTTGAGAATAGTTCTCAAACAAGAAAGGAAGCTACATGTCTTAGAGACAGCTTTACCTGAACCACCACAAAATGCTTCGGCAAATGTTCAACGAGCCTGGGATAAGCTGAAAAGCGACTCTGATGATGTGACGTGCTTGATGCTCACGTCTATGACAGGTGAGCTTCAAAAGCAGTTCATGAATTTGGAAGCGTTCCGAATTTATGAGTCACTGACGGAAATGTTTCGTGAACAAGCTTCAGGTATCTTTGTTATAGAAATAAATCTTTCTATGTCCACCTCATGGGTATTAGATACTGGTTGTGGGGCTCACATTTGTACTAATGTGCAAGGACTCAGAAATAGAAGGATAACAAAGAAAGGTGAAGTAGATCTCCGAGTGGGCAACGGGGCAAGAGTTGCTGCTGTTGAAGTTGGAGATTACACTCTGTCTTTACCTTCTGGTTTAAATATCGAACTTGAAAATTGTTATTATGTACCTGCTTTGAGCAGAAATATTATTTCAGTTTCGAGTTTAGATAATAAAGGTTTTCGATTTATTATAGAGAATAATTCGTTATCTTTATATCGAAATGATATTTTATACGGAGTTGCAAATATGTGTAACGGTCTGTATGTCTTGGATTTGACCCAAGAAAAACCAGTCTATAACATAGAAAAGAAAGCTAAATCATCTAAAAATGATTTAAGTCCAACATACCTTTGGCATTGTCGATTAGGCCATGCAAATGAAAAGCGAGTTCAAAAGCTTCACAAGGATGGAGTGCTTGGTTCATTTGATTTTGAATCATATGATACCTGCGAACCCTGCTTGCAAGGCAAAATGACAAAGAGTCCTTTCAATAAGAAAGGTGAAAGAACAAGTGAGCTATTGGCCCTAATACATACGGATGTATGTGGACCAATGAGCACACAAGCCAGAGGTGGATTTGAATACTTCGTGACTTTTACTGATGACTTTAGTAGATATGGGTATGTCTACTTAATGAGGTATAAAAGTGAAACTTTTGAAAAGTTCAAAGAGTTTAAAAACGAAGTAGAGAATCAGTTGGATAGAAGGATTAAGGTTATTCGCTCCGATCGAGGAGGTGAATACCTTAGTGATGAGTTCGATGGCTATCTAAAACAGTGTGGAATTGTTTCACAGCTGACTTCACCGGGAACACCTCAATGGAATGGTGTATCCGAAAGGAGAAATCGGACCTTATTAGATATGGTTCGATCAATGATGGGCCTAGCGACTCTCCCTACATCCTTTTGGGGTTATGCTCTCCTTTCTGCTGCCTACTTATTGAATCGTATTCCATCTAAGGCAGTAGATAAGACTCCATATGAGATATGGATGGGTCGGAAGCCCTATATGTCCTATCTACGAGTTTGGGGTTGTCAAGCTCATGTAAAGCGTTTACAAAGTAATAAGCTTGAACCCAAAACTGACAAATGCCTATTTGTGGGATATCCTAAAGAAACCAAAGGATATCAATTCTACAACCCAACTGAGAACAAAGTGTTCGTTGCTCGAGGAGCTACTTTCTTAGAGAAAGAATATCTGTACAAGAAAGACAGTGGGAGTAGAATAGAACTCGGAGAAGTTCAAGAACCACAAGAGAATGTAGAACGATCTACAGAAACTCAGATGGAAGTTGACATAGAAACTCATGAAGATGAGCAACCTGAGTCAACAACACAAGAACCTAGAAGATCTGGTAGATCTCGTCACCAACCCGAGAGATACGGATTTCTCGTGACTGACGATCAAGATTTGATCTTGGTGGACTCTAATGAGCCCGCGAACTATAAACAGGTTTTAGAAAGTCCGGATTCCGATAAATGGCTAGAAGCCATGGAATCTGAAATGCAATCCATGAGGGACAATAAAGTGTGGACTTTGATTGACCCTCCTGTTCAGGCAAAGGTTGTCGATTGCAAGTGGATTTTCAAGGTAAAACCTGGCGGGATCTTCAAGGCACGACTAGTGGCTAAAGGTTTCAGACAGACTCATGGTATAGACTATGATGAAACCTTCTCCCCTGTCGTAATGCTCAAGTCCATTAGGACAATGCTTGCCATAGCAGCATATTTTGACTATGAGGTATGGCAGATGGATGTTAAGACGGCTTTCCTGAATGGAAACCTACTCGAGGATGTTTATATGAAACAACCCGAGGGATACATCGATCAAAAGCATCCTAATCGAGTATGTAAGCTTCAAAGGTCCATCTATGGACTAAAGCAAGCATCTCGAAGTTGGAATCTTCGTTTTGATGAGGAGGTAAAAGGTTACGGATTCATCAAGAACGAAGATAAGCCTTGTGTTTACAAGAAAGTTAGTGGGAGCAAGATTGTTTTCCTTGTCCTATATGTGGACGACATCCTGCTCATAGGAAATGACATTCCTTTGATGAAAGACATCAAACAATGGTTGGGGAGTGTATTTTCTATGAAAGACTTAGGAGAAGCTGAGACGATACTAGGTATCAAGATCTATAGGGATAGATCTAAAAAGCTTCTGGGACTAAGTCAAGAAGGGTACATAGACAAGATATTGAAAAGATTCAATATGTCTAACTCCAAAAATGGTAAGGTACCATTTAGACATGGCCTTCTCTTGAAGAAGAACCAAGGTCCTTCAACAAGAGAGGAGAGGGATACAATGAGTAGAGTCCCATATGCTTCGGCAATAGGATCTATCATGTATGCCATGTTGTGTACCCGTCCGGATGTTGCACATGCACTTAGCATGACTAGTAGATACCAACAAGATCCAGGGATGGATCATTGGACTGCAGTCAAAGCAATCCTGAAGTACTTACGAAGAACTAAAGGATTAATGCTAGTGTATGGAGGACAAGAACAGCTCATTGTACAAGGTTACGCTGATGCTGCTTTCCAAACAGATCAAGATGACATGAAGTCACAATCAGGCTACGTGTTTAGTCTGAATGGCGGTGCAATAAGTTGGAAAAGCTCAAAGCAAGATACAACAGCCGATTCTACAACAGAGTCTGAGTACATTGCTGCATCAGATGCTGCAAAGGAAGCTGTTTGGCTGAGAAAGTTCGTGTCAGACATCGGAATGACACCGAGTATCCAAGATCCGATAGAACTTTTCTATGACAATAACGGGGCCATCGCACAAGCTAAGGAGCCTCGGTCACACCAGAAAACCAAACACATACTCAGAAGGTTTCACCTCATCCGAGAGATCATTGATCGAGGAGATGTGAAAGTGTGCAAAATAGGGTCAGACGACAATATAGCAGATCCTCTCACAAAAGCTCTACCACAGTCAAAGTTTGATAGACATGTAATAGAGCTTGGTCTTAAACAGTTTAGGACATAGCCCTTCATCGGGCAAGTGGGAGATTGTTGGTGAATGTGCCCTAATGAGGGCTATTTATGTAAATATACTTTGAGGGTATTTATGTAAATAAGATATTTGTCGCTTGATTGATTGTTTATCAAATGAGTTAATTTCATGATAGTAATATCCTTGTGCATATTTAAATTCATGAAATCGATCCGCCAAAAGAAACACTCCATGGACTAATTAGATCATGAGTGATTCTTTTGAGTAGTACCGGTACTAGGATCCTTAGACCAGAAATCACTACATGGTCTTAGGTGAATTGTAGTGTGCTTTGACATACGCCTAACGGGGCCGTAACAGGTTGCCAAGTACGGGTATGATTGGGTACACTATGAGACACGCTAAGGTATGTAGGTGAAGTGATGGGACTACAAATCTCTCTTAAGTGAGAGATGATATCTTGGCCACTTGATAGTGAACTGAAAAGTGCATGGCTATGCCCAAGGAATGATAGGATATCATTTGCTTGAAGGATTCAGTGTCACTAAGAGATCAAGTAAACGTTTAGCTACATAAGGATGATGGTTCCATGCCTTATGTTAAACTGGATATCGATGTAGAGGATCGTACGCAGTTTGCTCGGAAAGGTTGTGTTGAATCTCCATTCGACCCTCCATTCCAAATTGGGTAGTCATTATGTCTTGCTAGAGACCACTAATGACTTATGGATTAATCAATGGGTTTAAGTTATCCATTGCCAATTTGGAATGGGCCTACAGGATCGCACATAAGAAAGTTCAATGATGCAGAATAAGAATTCTTGCCTATAATAAGTATAATTGTTATACTTAAATAAATAAGATTTAATTAAATGGTTTAATTAAATATTATTAGAAAGTTATATGGTATTAATTAATAGTTAATTAATTACCTGAGAACAATTGGGATGGGCTGATAAATCAAGGGACTTAATTGCAATTGAAGTTCTTGACCCATCAGCCTTATCCATGGGTCATGGGTTGATCCATGGGCTTGGTGTATAACCCAAATCATCAAAGTGTTATTTAATGCTGATTTGGAATCAGTAAATATTATTTAAATACTGATTTGGAATCAGTAAAATAATATTTGGTAATAATACTGATTTGGAATATGACCAAAATCAGTTAAGTTATAATTGGATAATTACAATACTGATTTTGGAAACTAATTCTCTACAAATATCCTAGGGATATAATTGTAGGATGGGAATTTTTTTGGAGAATTATTCTCATCAGAAAAATACACAGATTTTCCCAAATTCTCTGGGTAGGCAAGATCGGCTAGCACCAACCTGCGAAGGCTTTCGTGCTTGAGAGTAGAGGATCCTTCGAGGAAGGATTTTGGAGACAACAAAACGCTATCTTCTCAGAGGAGCCAGGCGACGTGCGCAACCGATTACGCTTCAAGGGTAAGACCCGATCCTCATAGTTTAGGATTCCGCTGTTTAATTGGATTAAACACCTAGACTAATTCGCAACATGTTGTGCATGATATGTCCATTTATATTATGTAAGTAGATGATAAGGTGTCTTGTGTGACACAGTAGATCTCATCATTGGTTTAAAGACATAATATATAAATGAGGTTCGTAACCGAGATAATTTTGGATAAAACTGTCGGTTTAGGTTATTATGTGATTCAGATAATTGGTTTGTCTAAACCGATTGAATCATATAGATATACCCCGGCGTATTGAACTAAACCATTAAGAATGATTTGTCTTGTGCTGATTTAATAGACAAATCATTCTTGGTATTTTATCTCTTAATCCCTATACTCGAGCGGGTATGAGGATTAGACATAGCGTACTTTGATTCGGCGTTTAGTTGCTTGGTGTGCTGCTGCTTGTCGAAAGGAAACTATGTACTGGTGCGTTCGGGGTGATGGTGCTCCCGAGATGAACTCGTTATGTTTATTATACCAAACCCAGCTGGTGGACTTATCTCCGGTATAGTAAAAAGGTCGAGTGCTACTAGTCTCAAAATTAAAGAAGTTGATTAATTAATTTATCAGTAAATTAATAAATTACCGAGCACTATATCTTTGATGTGGGGAGATTACGAAAATAATTTAATTAAGTTGTTCCGGAAGCTATTCTGGTGTAGGATGGTAGTGCCATAATTAATCCGTTAGTGGTACGATTAATTATGTATTGGGTTATTGAAAAGGTAGGTTTAATTAATTAAGTAATTAATTAATCCTTGTGTCAGTTGGTTGTGAATCATACCAGGAAGTGGTTTGGGATAAGTGAATCCATGTATCAGTTGGTTGTGAATCATACCAGGAACTGGATTGGGATAAGTGCATCCCTGTATCAGTTGGATGTGTATCAGTCCAGGAACTGGATTGAAGGAAACAGAATCCGAGTAGGAAGGCCAATCCTAAACCAACTTGGGGTCTCTCTTGTAACTCTATATGTAGACAAGGGATTAGCTATTCAATACACACAATTCAATAGATTCATAATTCAAGAATCTAGAGAGAGAAAATCCTAGAGAGAGAAAATACTCTCTCTAAAATTCGGATTTTACAAGCTTTGGGGCTGACGAATTTTTCTCAAATATTTGGTGGCTCGTGTAGCTTTCTCTCACTCTCCGGGCGGTGCGTTTACAGTACGTGCCAGGTGCAGCAAGGCTAGAATTTTCTGGCAGGTGGATTGTGGTGATTAGCTGATAACTTGGTTTCTAGATCGTTGCCCACACAACGTGAAATCAAAGTCTTGAGGCATACAAGAGAATCACCTAAGTGCACGCTTCAAAGGTATTTTCTAAAGTTCCGCTTTTAATTAGAAATTTTTTGTTACGTGGTAAATCGAATAAGTGCGAACCCAGATCCTGTGCAATGTTATTTCAAAATGGTTGGAATTTCATTGTGCTAGCGTCTAGGCCTGGCCAGAGATTCCGATTCTGGAATACATAGCACGAAAGTGAGTTTCCGGCTAGGCCCCGGCAGATAATCTTTCAGATTGGTACTAATCTCAGAATTAAATAAGTTAATTAATTAATTTATCAGTAAATTAATAAATTAAAGAGCACTAAACCTTTGATGTGGGGAGATTAGGAATAAATTAATTTAGTTGTTCCAAAAACAATTCTGGTGTAGAATGATAATGCCAAAATTAATCCGTTAGTACGATTAATTTTGTAATGGGTTAATTGAATAAGTAGAATTAATTAATTAATTATTCCTAAGGGTTAATTAAGTAATTAATAAAGTAGAATTATTTAATTAATTAATTAAGTCCTAAGTTTTAATTAGAATTAGGAAATCTAATTGTATTTGGATTATCCAATTAGATTAGTTACCTAATTAGATTTGGAAACTAATTAATCACCTAAACCCATTAGGAAGACCAATCCTAAACCAACTTGGGGTCTCTCTTGTAGCTCTATATATAGACAAGGGATTAGCAATTCTATAACACACAATTCATAAGTTTTCAAGACAAGAAAAATAGAGAGAGAAAACAATTTTGTCCCTCAAGTTAATTCCCTCAGGCGGCGGCGGAGTGACTTCCAAGGACCGTCCGGCTACTTTAATTCTGACAGTAGCGGTTGAGTTCACGCGGCCATGAACTGTAGAATTTTTCCTATAAATTTTTTTTTTGTGTGTAGATTGCTGATCAATTGATCGCTAGATCGTTTCCCACACAGCGATCAAAGTCTTGAGCCATATAAGCGATCACCTGAGTAACACGCTTCTTGAGGTACTTTCTATGTTTCCACTTTAATTAGAAATATTTTATTGCGTGATAAATTGAATGAGTGCATTCCATGATCCTGCACAATGCTATTTCAAGTAAAGATTGGAAAAGTGATTGTGCTAGAGTTTAGGCTTGGTCAAAGATTCTGATTCTGGAATGTGTAGCACGAAAGTGAGGCAGATAATCTTACAATTTGTATCAGAGCCTGGTTTTGGGTTTTGTTCTTGTTTGATTTATCACATGGTTTTATTTGCAGGTGGTTTAGAAATCCCGACTATTATGATTGCGTTTGTATGGTTTTTAAATAAACCCCGCGACATGTCTGGGTTTGGTTTTATTATGAATGGTTGTAATAGTATAACAATGTGCTGGAAGCCATGTAGGATTAGATCAATTCTGTAGTAGGATTTTTTTGATGTAATTTCAATTTTAATTTTTCCTAGAAGCCTTGTAGTAGGATAAGTTTTTTTGTATTCGAAGGCGTTATGGTGGGTAACTTGAATTCGTGGGGTTTGGGTTATCGTTAATTCGTAGAAACACAGGAAAACCCATAACGAATTGCAAGAAGACTAAATAGCATTGAAGTAGCGAAGAAGGAATTGAAGGTGGGCAACGATGCCGGCAACAGGTCACCGGCGGCACCGACAGCACCACCGCCACGCGACGCAGCGAACTGCTGCTCAAGCGTGCGACAGCGATAGTGGCAACAGGGCACGGCCCATGAGGATAGAGTGTGCGGCTTGTTTGGCTCGCACATTTTGGCCCTTTTTTCTTCCGGATTTCGTTTTTTTGGAAATTAAATTTTTCAAGACTCATTCCATAGAGTGGCGTGGCAGAACACAAGATCAAGGTAGAAGATTGAAGAAATTAAAACCATGGTAGTCGGGAAATTTATTTTTCGTATTTATTTTCCAAATTTATAGTTTTAATATGCTTTAAATTTTGTACTGTATATTAGATGCATAATTTTTAAAGCATGCTGGTTTTATTTTTGCATATAACTTAGGATTAGTTAATTGCATGTTAAAACTGGAAAAACCCTCAATTTAAAAATCTAAGTGGGAGCAGGTTGGTTTAATATCCCCACATCCACCATTACGGGTTCATATGTGATGTGGGTGGACTTGCGCATTGGCATTAGGGCCTTTCTCCATTCGGATGAGTCCAACCACAAGATCGCTAGATTATGAATTTCTAAGTAAGATGACTAGAGTATGTTTAACTGGGAGAAATGCAATACCCTCTCTATCTAAGGTGCATTATCCTAAGGTAACAAGTTTAGAAGTCACGTAATGGCACACACTTATGTTAGTTTTGAATACAGAAAAACTATGGCTTGTATCAAAATCTAATATCCACAGTTGACATATCATTTTGTTTCAGTATAAATTTGTTCCTTTATATCATAGAACTAGATCACGGGGTGTGGACAGACACAATAGATACCGTTATTGGTTAAAGTATTGATATATAAAAAGTATGCTCGTAACCGAGATAGTCTGAACATACTATCGGTATAGGTTATTGTGTGGTTTTGAAATTAATTTATCTAAATTAGTTTAAATCACACGGATATGCCCGGGGTATATTGAGCACGACCAGTTTGGATAGAATTGACTTATACTGATCGACGTAGTCAATTTGGTCCTAGTATTCCGTCTCTCAATCCCGAGATTGGGATGAGCGTGAGGGTTAGATATCGTATGCTTTGATTTGCCAAAGAGTGCGGTCGATTGAGGCCTATACCTCGGTAGGTTGGGTATGCGGTGTTTATCTTCTTACGTGCCGTTGCTAGTCGGAGGAATCCACGTACCGGTTCGCCGGGTTGATGGTGCTCCCGAGATGAGCTCGTAAAATCTATTATACTAAACCCGGCCGGTGAACTTTATGTTCGGTATAATAAAAGGATGAGTGGTACTAATCTCGGAAACCAAGAAGTCGGTGAATTAATTTGTCAATAAATTGATAAACCGACGAGCGCTAGATCTTTAATGTGGGGAGATAGAATAAAATATAATGGCGCGATGTAAAGTCGTTTTCGAGCAGTAGTTCCATAATTGGTCCGTTAGTGGTACGACCGATTATGCATTTGACTAATCGATGAGGTAAATTAATTAATCCAAAAGGTTTAATTAATATTTAATCGACAAAGTGAATTTAGAAATTAATTCTATTTGAATTAATTAATTCTAAGGGTTCGATTAAATTAAATTAACAAAGTGGATTAAATAAATTAATTTAAATGGGTCGATTGGAGTTGATTAGTCAGGAAGACTTAGCGGTCAACGAAAGTCAAATTAAAAGGCCTAACTTGAGAGCCCATTAGGTCTCCTTAGAAGCTCCTTATAAATACAACTTATTGGGCAAGTCAAGACACAAGGAAACTTGAAGGCCAAGAAAAGCCTTGAGAGAGAAAGTCTAAGTCTAGAGAGAGAACTTTGTCTTCCTCGTCAAGTTTTCTCTCGAAGTCGACTAGGATAGCTTTCTCTTCTTCGGGAAACTCAAGCCCATAGATTAATTCGAGCAGCCCATTGTTTATTTTGGAGAATCACCGGATTTTGCTGCAGTTTTATTCCTGCTGCCGCCGCGATTTGAAACAGTCGACCGGACCTGCTAGCGGCGTGTTTTTCCTGCTGTTCGAACAGTCCGGTGCCGGGTTCTTTGGTTGTCTGTTACGCCGATCCGCCGGTTCGGCTATCTAGCCTTGAGCCCGCATACAGATCACGATCGGATGATCTGAACTTTGGTGTCTTGGCTTAGTTTGGAAGATCGGCAGCTGCAGTTTTATTTTTTGAAAAACTTGTGCAGGAAGTTATTGGGCAGCTTTCATTATTGGGCAGATTTGATTTTTCGCGAAGTGGGTTTCCTTTGGATTTCTTATTTTGCCGTGGGTAACTCTGTAGATAATAGCCCACACTATTTCGGAGTTTGTATCAGAGTCATTCTTCGGATTTCTTGTGGTAATCGCAATCAAATATTGGATTTTTCTTTAAACAAGGGACTTCGCTACAAAAGGTAGAATCTTTAAATTCTGCTTTTATTAAAGATTTAATTTTTTGTGTCCCAATTAATAAATTAAATAAGTATAAGCCAAGATCCGTGCATGGGTAAACTAATTTGAGCCTGAGCTTGGTCGAAAGCTTCCGATTCTGGAATGCATTGCACGAAAGTGAGGTTTTCGATTTAGCCCGGGCTTGTTCAGTTTTCCTTCAAATTGGTATCAGAGCGTTGGTTTCGGTCTTATACTTGTTTGATTTATTACACGGCTTTATTTTGGCATTATTATTTTTGTCAAATAGCTTAAAAAGGTGGTTATTGGTTTCCCGGCTATTATTGTAGAAATTTAATTTTCATTCATAAACCCCGGGACATGTCCGGGCTTGTTTTATTTTTTGAATGGAAATTTCTGTAATAGTAATAACCACGAGCTGGAAGCCGTGTATGATTAGAAAAATCTTGTAGTAGGATTTGATCTAATCATGTCATCTTTAAATTCCTAGAAAAATGCCTTTGTATATAGGAATTTATGTACTATGACGAAGACGTTATTTTGGGTAGCTTATATTCGCGGGTTTTGGTTTCTCGTAATTTTGGGTGATTCCTAATTACGTAGAAAACCAAGAAAACCCAGGCGAATCGAGAGGAATCCAAATAACAAGTGGGAGCGACATGACGGGACGTGTCACCGAGGCGTCAAGGAATCAACGATAGAGAAGGCCATAATAGTCGAGAAATTTTATTTAATTTTAATTTCTCGTATTTATGACTTTTTGTTGATTGTGTGATTTTCGTTTTATTTTGCATGAACTAAAACCAAACCAAAATGTTTTTAAAAGGTAATGTGCAATTAACTAAGGTAGATTATTCGCATATTAAAACTCAAACGGTTTTATGGGTGCGAATATCCATAGTTAAGATATTGCATGTTAAAACGTAAAAATCCTCAAGTTTAAAATTCTAAGTGGGAGCGGGCTGGTTAATATCCCCATGGCCTCCATTACGGGTTCATTGGTGATGTGGTTAAACTTGCGTGCTGGCTTAGACCTTCCTCCCTATCGGATGAGTTTTCAACCATGGATATCACCTGAATGAATTTCTAAAGGGATGACTATAGTGAGTTTAATTGGAGAAAGTTGCGACACCCTCACCATCCGAGGCGCATTAGTATCCTAAGTAACAAACTTAGAAGTCACGTAATGGCATACACTTAGTGTACCGTTTTTAGTATCCCTCCCATCGAGGTTACGCTATTTTCGGGTACGGCTAAAATTATCGACTATTAATTTCATTGATCATAAGATCGTTGGTCAGATAATGAAATTAATGAACTTCGGTTCTTCTCGAACGAATGTGGGTTAGCGTAGACGTTCACCTATCGTGACATGCGTTAATCCCGGTGTGAGAGATGTCGGTAGAAGATTATATTTGTTTTTGAGGATTTTCAATATTTTCGAAAAAGTATACTGAAACTTGAATTGTTTATTTTCAGTTGATATGTCATTCAACCCGCTAGCTGTTATTCTGAACCAAAACAAACTCACCGGTCCAAATTACATTTATTGGAAACGTAACCTGGACATTGTCCTTACCGCTGAGGGTTACAAGTACGTGATTACTGAGGAGTGTCCCCCTAAGCCCAGTGATGATACCACCCCTGAGCAGCGAGAGCCATATACGAGGTGGCAGAAGGCTGATGAGATGACCAGGTGCTACATCTTGTCTTCTATGTCGAGTGTATTGCAGCACCAGCATCAGCAGATGACCTCAACCTACGATATGATGCTCAACCTCAGGGAGATGTTTGGACATCAGGGCAGGGCAGCCAAGCAGTCAGCTATGAGGAAACTCATGAATGCTAAGATGGTTGAGGGTACTTCAGTGAGAGATCACGTGTTGGACATGATTGGTTGCATCAATGAGATTGAGGTATTGGGAGGTGAGATTGATGGGGAAACCCAGGTCGATATCATCATTCGGAGCTTGCCTCCCAGTTTTGAGCAGTTTAGATTGAGCTATAATATGGGGAATCTCTCATATTCACTTTCTGAGCTCATGACTGCATTGGTGTCTGCTGAGAGCCTATTCGCTGAGAAGAAGCAAGCCTTGGCTACTGTTGGTCCCTCAGGTTCCTCTGCTGGGCCCAAAGCCAAGAAGCAAAAGAGAAAGAGAGGCCAGAAAGTAGGAGCCAGTCATGGACCCAAGGCGGGCATTGCCAAGAAGCAGATGCCGAAAGGCAAATGCTTTAGATGTGGCAAAATGGGACATTGGAAGAAGGACTGCCCAAAGCCTCGAGGTATGTGTAAATTTCCCTAGTCACTGAGACGTGTTTAGCGACGATTCCCACAGATACTTAGTGTGTGGATTCAGGAGCCACTGATCATGTTTGTAATTCTTTGCAGGGGTTCCAAGTGACTCAGCTGCTTAGAGAGGGAGAGTTGCAGGTCTACCTTGGGAATACTACCAGAGTTTCTGTTGCTGCAGTGGGAGTTTTATGTCTTTATTTTTTAGACTCTACTTTATTGTTGAGAGATTGTCTTTATGTACCCAGTTTTCGCAAGAACTTACTTTCAGTTTCTAAACTTGTTTTGGATGGTTATAAGTGTGTTTTTTCTGATAGATCTATATATTAGAAAAGGCCAGAAACTTATATGTTCCGGTACATTGGTTGACAATTTGTTTTTAATTAAGACATACTCCCCAGTAATGCAAAACACAGAAACTAGTAGCTCATCACCGAATCATAATAACAGAGAAGAGTCTTCCCCTTTGAATCAGACTTTTCTTTGGCACCTGAGACTAGGTCACATCAACCTTAGTAGGATTCAAAGGTTGGTCAAGAGTGGGTCTTTGGACTTACTAGATATTGACAGCTATTCAACCTGTGAGTCCTGCTTGGAGGGTAAAATGACCAAGAGGCCTTTTAGGGCAAAGGGGTATAGGGCAAGGAGGTTTTAGAGCTGATTCATTCTGACGTGTGTGGGCCTATGTCAGTTCAGGCTAGAGGTGGTTATGAGTATTTCGTGACTTTCACGGATGATTACTTTAGATATGGATACATATACCTGATGCGCCAAAAGTCTGAATGCTTTGGCAAGTTCAGAGAATTCAAGGCTGAGGTGGAGAACCATCTGGGTAAGAGTATCAAGACCCTGCGATCTGATCGCAATAGCGAATACCTCTCTAGTGAATTTAGATCCTATTTGTCAGAGGTGGGTATTCAGACCCAGTTGTCTGCACCTGGCACACCCCAGTAGAATGGTGTAGCAGAGAGGAGGAACATGACTCTTATGGAGATGGTTAGATCGATGATGAGTTACAGTGAGTTGCCTATCTCGTTTTGGGGTTATGCCTTGGAGACAACATGTTTTATCCTCAACCTTGTGCCATCTAAGTCTGTGCCTTCGACCCCATCAGAGTTGTGGAATGGGCGAAAGCCTAGTATGAGACATCTCAGAATATGGGGTTGCCCAACACATGTGCTCGAGGCAGATGCAGGCAAGTTAGAGGCGAGATCCAAGGCTATGCTATTTATAGGCTACCCCAAAGGAACGAGAGGTGGTTTATTTTATAGTCCTCAGGATCAGAAGGTGGTGATAAGCACCAATGCCAGATTTCTTGAGGAGGACTATATTTTAGATCACAAGTCAAGCAGCAAGGTAGTATTGGAAGAGCTTAGAAGTCAGTCCATTATTCCAGATGCACACGTACAGGAAGACACACCACAAGAGACTGCACACACTATCACAGATGATGCTCTTACACAGGCTGCGCCTCGTCGTAGGGGGAGGGTTGTGAGACAGCCCGAGAGGTACATGGGTTTGGGTGAGTCTTCGGACTTTATCCCTGGTGCTCATGAACCAGACCCAGTTAACTATAATGAGGCTCTCCAGGATAAAGATGCAGATTCTTGGCAGAGAGCGATGATTGCTGAGATGGGTTCTATGGACTCAAATCAAGTCTAGGAGCTGGTAGACCTACCTGATGGGTTTAGGCTTATTGGGTGCAAATGGGTTTACAAGCGAAAGAGAGGATCTGACGGGAGGGTTGAGACCTTCAAGGCTAGGCTTGTGGCGAAGGGGTATACTCAGAAAGAAGGGATCGATTATGAGGAGACCTTTTAACCAGTAGCTATGCTTAAGTCAATCCGGATTCTCTTGGCCATAGCTGCTCATATGGATTATGAGATTTGGCAGATGGACGTCAAGACAGCTTTCCTTAATGGAAGTCTTGAGGAGACCATCTTTATGCAGCAACCAGAGGGCTTCATTGTCAAGGGCCAAGAGCACAAGGTATGCAGGCTTAGGAGGTCCATTGATGGACTTAAGCAAGCATCCAGATCTTGGAACATCCGTTTTGATGAGGTTATCCAGTCCTATGGATTCACTCAGTGTCTGGATGAGCAGTGTGTTTATCGCAGGCGTGATGGTGATACGGTGGTGTTTCTCGTACTTTACATAGATGACATCCTTCTTATTGACAACAGTACGAAGGTGTTGTCAGACGTAAAGGCATGGTTGTCCAGGCAATTCGATATGAAGGATTTGGGAGAGGCTGGACATATCCTTGGGATTAAAATTATTCGAGATCGTAGGAGATGTTCTCTGACTCTCTCTCAGGCATCCTACATAGACACGATTCTGGCACGTTTTAACATGCAAAACTCCAAGAAGGGTTCACTACCTTTCAGGCATGGAGTGCATTTGTCTAAGGAGCAGTGTCCTAAGACTGCTGAGAAGATAGATGCCATGAAGGCGGTACCCTATGCTTCTGCAGTGGGTAGCCTCATGTATGCTATGTTGTGCACGAGGCCTGATATTGGCTTTGCCGTTGGCATGGTTAGCAGATACCAGAGTAACCCTGGGAAGGCTCACTGGGAGGCAGTAAAATGCATTCTCAAATACTTGCGCAGGACGAGAGATTATGTCCTAGTTTATAGAGCGCAGGAGCTTGTACTATTTGGTTACACAGATTCGGACTTTCAAGGTGATTTGGACAAGAGTAAGTCTACCTCTGGGTTTGTGTTTACTCTAGGAGGTGGAGCCATAGTACGGAGGAGTGTCAAGCAGAAATGCGTGGTGGACTTCACCATGGAGGCTGAGTACGTTGCCGCTTCAGAGGCAGCGAAAGAGGCTGTATGGCTCCGGAGCTTCCTGATGGACTTAGATGTGGTTCCTGAGTTGCCTAGGTCTATCACAGTTTATTGTGATAACAATGGTGCAGTTGCTAACTCGAGGGAACCACGAGCCCATAAGGCGAGTAAACACATAGAGCGCAAGTTCACCTGATACGAGAGATCGTAAAGAGGGCAGATGTGATCGTGGCCAAGATAGCTTCAGATAACAACCTTGCAGATCCTTTCACCAAGCCATTGACCCCAAAGGTCTTTGAGAGACATGTGGAGGGCATGGGAGTCAGATTTTTTAGGGAGCCATGTGAGTGAGCTTAAAAGTGTTCTGGAGATTTCATTATGACAGCAGTGTAATAGCGGGTTGGACAGTTTTTGTACTTCTTAGCATAGCTTTGAGTATTAGTGGGAGATTGTTAGTTTTGAATACAGAAAAGCTATGGCTTGTATCAAAAACTAATATCCACAGTTGACATATCATTTTGTTCAGTATAAATTTGTTCCTTTATATCATAGAACTAGATCACGGGGTGTGGACAGACACAGTAGATACCGTTATTGGTTAAAGTATTGATATATAAAAAGTATGCTCGTAACCGAGATAGTCTGAACATACTATAGGTATAGGTTATTGTGTGGTTTTGAAATTAATTTATCTAAATTAGTTTAAATCACACGGATATGCCCGGGGCATATTGAGCACGACCAGTTTGGATAGAATTGACTTATACTGATCGGCGTAGTCAATTCGGTCCTAGTATTTCGTCTCTCAATCCCGAGATTGGGATGGGCGTGAGGGTTTGATATCGTATGCTTTGATTTGCCAAAGAGTGCGGTCGATTGAGGCCTATACCTCGGTAGGTTGGGTATGCGGTGTTTATCTTCTTACGTGCCGTTACTAGTCGGAAGAATCCACGTACCGGTTCGCCGGGTTGATGGTGCTCCCGAGATGAGCTCGTAAAATCTATTATACTAAACCCGGCCGGTGAACTTTATGTTCGGTATAATAAAAGGATGAGTGGTACTAATCTCGGAAACTAAGAAGTCGGTGAATTAATTTGTCAGTAAATTGATAAACCGACGAGCGCTAGATCTTTAATGTGGGGAGATAGAATAAAATATAATGGCGCGATGTAAAGTCGTTTTCGAGCAGTAGTTCCATAATTGGTCCGTTAGTTGTACGACCGATTATGCATTTGACTAATCGATGAGGTAAATTAATTAATCCAAAAGGTTTAATTAATATTTAATCGACAAAGTGAATTTAGAAATTAATTCTATTTGAATTAATTAATTCTAAGGGTTCGATTAAATTAAATTAACAAAGTGGATTAAATAAATTAATTTAAATGGGTCGATTCGAGTTGATTAGTCGGGAAGACTTAGCGGTCAACGAAAGTCAAATTAAAAGGCCTAACTTGAGAGCCCATTAGGTCTCCTTAGAAGCTCCTTATAAATACAACTTATTGGGCAAGTCAAGACACAAGGAAACTTGAAGGCCAAGAAAAGCCTTGAGAGAGAAAGTCTAAGTCTAGAGAGAGAACTTTGTCTTCCTCGTCGAGTTTTCTCTCGAAGTCGACTAGGATAGCTTTCTCTTCTTCGGGAAACTCAAGCCCATAGATTAATTCAAGCAGCCCATTGTTTATTTTGGAGAATCACCGGATTTTGCTGCAGTTTTATTCCTGCTGCCGCCGCGATTTGAAACAGTCGACCGGACATGCTAGCGGCGTGTTTTTCCTGCTGTTCGAATAGTCCGGTGCCGGGTTCTTTGGTTGTCTGTTACGCCGATCCGCCGGTTCGGCTATCTAGCCTTGAGCCCGCATACAGATCACGATCGGATGATCTGAACTTTGGTGTCTTGGCTTAGTTTGGAAGATCGGCAGCTGCAGTTTAATTTTTTGAAAAACTTGTGCAGGAAGTTATTGGGCAGCTTTCATTATTGGGCAGATTTGATTTTTCGCGAAGTGGGTTTCCTTTGGATTTCTTATTTTGCCGTGGGTAACTCTGTAGATAATAGCCCACACTATTTCGGAGTTTGTATCAGAGTCATTCTTCGGATTTCTTGTGGTAATCGCAATCAAAGATTGGATTTTTCTTTAAGCAAGGGACTTCGCTACAAAAGGTAGAATCTTTAAATTCCGCTTTTATTAAAGATTTAATTTTTTGTGTCCCAATTAATAAATTAAATAAGTATAAGCCAAGATCCGTGCATGGGTAAACTAATTTGAGCCTGAGCTTGGTCGAAAGCTTCCGATTCTGGAATGCATTGCACGAAAGTGAGGTTTTCGATTTAGCCCGGGCTTGTTCAGTTTTCCTTCAAATTGGTATCAGAGCGTTGGTTTCGGTCTTATACTTGTTTGATTTATTACACGACTTTATTTTGGCATTATTATTTTTGTCAAATAGCTTAAAAAGGTGGTTATTGGTTTCCCGGCTATTATTGTAGAAATTTAATTTTCATTCATAAACCCCGGGACATGTCCGGGCTTGTTTTATTTTTTGAATGGAAATTTCTGTAATAGTAATAACCACGAGCTGGAAGCCGTGTATGATTAGAAAAATCTTGTAGTAGGATTTGATCTAATCATGTCATCTTTAAATTCCTAGAAAAATGCCTTTGTATATAGGAATTTATGTACTATGACGAAGACGTTATTTTGGGTAGCTTATATTCGCGGGTTTTGGTTTCTCGTAATTTTGGGTGATTCCTAATTACGTAGAAAACCGAGAAAACCCAGGCGAATCGAGAGGAATCCAAATAACAAGTGGGAGCGACATGACGGGACGTGTCACCGAGGCGTCAAGGAATCAACGATAGAGAAGGCCATAATAGTCGAGAAATTTTATTTAATTTTAATTTCTCGTATTTATGACTTTTTGTTGATTGTGTGATTTTCGTTTTATTTTGCATGAACTAAAACCAAACAAAAATGTTTTTAAAAGGTAATGTGCAATTAACTAAGGTAGATTATTCGCATATTAAAACTCAAACGGTTTTATGGGTGCGAATATCCATAGTTAAGATATTGCATGTTAAAACGTAAAAATCCTCAAGTTTAAAATTCTAAGTGGGAGCGGGTTGGTTAATATCCCCATGGCCTCCATTACGGGTTCATTGGTGATGTGGTTAAACTTGCGTGCTGGCTTAGACCTTCCTCCCTATCGGATGAGTTTTCAACCATGGATATCACCTGAATGAATTTCTAAAGGAATGACTATAGTGAGTTTAATTGGAGAAAGTTGCGACACCCTCACAATCCGAGGCGCATTAGTATCCTAAGTAACAAACTTAGAAGTCACGTAATGGCATACACTTAGTGTACCGTTTTTAGTATCCCTCCCATCGAGGTTACGCTATTTTCGGGTACGGCTAAAATTATCGACTATTAATTTCATTGATCATAAGATCGTTGGTCAGATAATGAAATTAATGAACTTCGGTTCTTCTCGAACGAATGTGGGTTAGCGTAGACGTTCACCTATCGTGACATGCGTTAATCCCGGTGTGAGAGATGTCGGTAGAAGATTATATTTGTTTTTGAGGATTTTCAATATTTTCGAAAAAGTATACTGAAACTTGAATTGTTTATTTTCAGTTGATATGTCATTCAACCCGCTAGCTGTTATTCTGAACCAAAACAAACTCACCGGTCCAAATTACATTTATTGGAAACGTAACCTGGACATTGTCCTTACCGCTGAGGGTTACAAGTACGTGATTACTGAGGAGTGTCCCCCTAAGCCCAGCGATGATACCACCCCTGAGCAGCGAGAGCCATATACGAGGTGGCAGAAGGCTGATGAGATGACCAGGTGCTACATCTTATCTTCTATGTCGAGTGTATTGCAGCACCAGCATCAGCAGATGACCTCAACCTACGATATGATGCTCAACCTCAGGGAGATGTTTGGACATCAGGGCAGGGCAGCCAAGCAGTCAGCTATGAGGAAAGTCATTAATGCTAAGATGGTTGAGGGTACTTCAGTGAGAGATCACGTGTTGGACATGATTGGTTGCATCAATGAGATTGAGGTATTGGGAGGTGAGATTGATGGGGAAACCCAGGTCGATATCATCATTCAGAGCTTGCCTTCCAGTTTTGAGCAGTTTAGATTGAGCTATAATATGGGGAATCTCTCATATTCACTTTCTGAGCTCATGACTGCATTGGTGTCTGCTGAGAGCCTATTCGCTGAGAAGAAGCATGCCTTGGCTACTGTTGGTCCCTCAGGTTCCTCTGCTGGGCCCAAAGCCAAGAAGCAACAGAGGAAGAGAGGCCAGAAAGCAGGAGCCAGTCATGGACCCAAGGCGGGCATTGCCAAGAAGCAGATGCCGAAAGGCAAATGCTTTAGATGTGGCAAAATGGGACATTGGAAGAAGGACTGCCCAAAGCCTCGAGGTATGTGTAAATTTCCCTAGTCACTGAGACGTGTTTAGTGACGATTCCCACAGATACTTGGTGTGTGGATTCAGGAGCCACTGATCATGTTTGTAATTCTTTGCAGGGGTTCCAAGTGACTCAGCTGCTTAGAGAGGGAGAGTTGCAGGTCTACCTTGGGAATACTACCAGAGTTTCTGTTGCTGCAGTGGGAGTTTTATGTCTTTATTTTTCAGACTCTACTTTATTGTTGAGAGATTGTCTTTATGTACCCAGTTTTCGCAAGAACTTACTTTCAGTTTCTAAACTTGTTTTGGATGGTTATAAGTGTGTTTTTTCTGATAGATCTATATATTAGAAAAGGCCAGAAACTTATATGTTCCGGTACATTGGTTGACAATTTGTTTTTAATTAAGACATACTCCCCAGTAATGCAAAACACAGAAACTAGTAGCTTATCACCGAATCATAATAACAGAGAAGAGTCTTCCCCTTTGAATCAGACTTTTCTTTGGAACCTGAGACTAGGTCACATCAACCTTAGTAGGATTCAAAGGTTGGTCAAGAGTGGGTCTTTGGACTTACTAGATATTGACAGCTATTCAACCTGTGAGTCCTGCTTGGAGGGTAAAATGGCCAAGAGGCCTTTTAGGGCAAAGGGGTATAGGGCAAGGAGGTTTTAGAGCTGATTCATTCTGACGTGTGTGGGCCTATGTCAGTTCAGGCTAGAGGTGGTTATGAGTATTTCGTGACTTTCACGGATGATTACTTTAGATATGGATACATATACCTGATGCGCCAAAAGTCTGAATGCTTTGGCAAGTTCAGAGAATTCAAGGCTGAGGTGGAGAACCATCTGGGTAAGAGTATCAAGACCCTGCGATCTGATCACAATAGCGAATACCTCTCTAGTGAATTTAGATCCTATTTGTCAGAGGTGGGTATTCAGACCCAGTTGTCTGCACCTGGCACACCCCAGTAGAATGGTGTAGCAGAGAGGAGGAACATGACTCTTATGGAGATGGTTAGATCGATGATGAGTTACAGTGAGTTGCCTATCTCGTTTTGGGGTTATGCCTTGGAGACATCATGTTTTATCCTCAACCTTGTGCCATCTAAGTCTGTGCCTTCGACCCCATCAGAGTTGTGGAATGGGCGAAAGCCTAGTATGAGACATCTCAGAATATGGGGTTGCCCAACACATATGCTCGAGGCAGATGCAGGCAAGTTAGAGGCGAGATCCAAGGCTATGCTATTTATAGGCTACCCCAAAGGAACGAGAGGTGGTTTATTTTATAGTCCTCAGGATCAGAAGGTGGTGATAAGCACCAATGCCAGATTTCTTGAGGAGGACTATATTTTAGATCACAAGTCAAGCAGCAAGGTAGTATTGGAAGAGCTTAGAAGTCAGTCCATTATTCCAGATGCACACGTACAGGAAGACACACCACAAGAGACTGCACACACTATCACAGATGATGCTCTTACACAGGCTGTGCCTCGTCGTAGGGGGAGGGTTGTGAGACAGCCCGAGAGGTACATAGGTTTGGGTGAGTCTTCGGACTTTATCCCTGGTGCTCATGAACCAGACCCAGTTAACTATAATGAGGCTCTCCAGGATAAAGATGCAGATTCTTGGCAGAGAGCGATGATTGCTGAGATGGGTTCTATGGACTCAAATCAAGTCTAGGAGCTGGTAGACCTACCTGATGGGTTTAGGCTTATTGGGTGCAAATGGGTTTACAAGCGAAAGAGAGGATCTGACGGGAGGGTTGAGACCTTCAAGGCTAGGCTTGTGGCGAAGGGGTATACTCAGAAAGAAGGGATCGATTATGAGTAGACCTTTTAACCAGTAGCTATGCTTAAGTCAATCCGGATTCTCTTGGCCATAGCTGCTCATATGGATTATGAGATTTGGCAGATGGACGTCAAGACAGCTTTCCTTAATGGAAGTCTTGAGGAGACCATCTTTATGCAGCAACCAGAGGGCTTCATTGTCAAGGGCCAAGAGCACAAGGTATGCAGGCTTAGGAGGTCCATTGATGGACTTAAGCAAGCATCCAGATCTTGGAACATCCGTTTTGATGAGGTTATCCAGTCCTATGGATTCACTCAGTGTCTGGATGAGCAGTGTGTTTATCGCAGGCGTGATGGTGATACGGTGGTGTTTCTCGTACTTTACATAGATGACATCCTTCTTATTGACAACAGTACGAAGGTGTTGTCAGACGTAAAGGCATGGTTGTCCAGGCAATTCGATATGAAGGATTTGGGAGAGGCTGGACATATCCTTGGGATTAAAATTATTCGAGATCGTAGGAGATGTTCTCTGACTCTCTCTCAGGCATCCTACATAGACACGATTCTGGCACGTTTTAACATGCAAAACTCCAAGAAGGGTTCACTACCTTTCAGGCATGAAGTGCATTTGTCTAAGGAGCAGTGTCCTAAGACTGCTGAGAAGATAGATGCCATGAAGGCGGTACCCTATGCTTCTGCAGTGGGTAGCCTCATGTATGCTATGTTGTGCACGAGGCCTGATATTGGCTTTGTCGTTGGCATGGTTAGCAGATACCAGAGTAACACTGGGAAGGCTCACTGGGAGGCAGTAAAATGCATTCTCAAATACTTGCGCAGGACGAGAGATTATGTCCTAGTTTATAGAGCGCAGGAGCTTGTACTATTGGGTTACACAGATTCGGACTTTCAAGGTGATTTGGACAAGATTAAGTCTACCTCTGGGTTTGTGTTTACTCTAGGAGGTGGAGCCATAGTACGGAGGAGTGTCAAGCAGAAATGCGTGGTGGACTTCACCATGGAGGCTGAGTACGTTGCCGCTTCAGATGCAGCGAAAGAGGCTGTATGGCTCCGGAGCTTCCTGATGGACTTAGATGTGGTTCCTGAGTTGCCTAGGTCTATCACAGTTTATTGTGATAACAATGGTGCAGTTGCTAACTCGAGGGAACCACGAGCCCACAAGGCGAGTAAACACATAGAGCGCAAGTTCACCTGATACGAGAGATCGTAAAGAGGGCAGACGTGATCGTGGCCAAGATAGCTTCAGATGACAACCTTGCAGATCCTTTCACCAAGCCATTGACCCCTAAGGTCTTTGAGAGACATGTGGAGGGCATGGGAGTCAGATTTTTTAGGGAGCCATGTGAGTGAGCTTAAAAGTGTTCTGGAGATTTCATTATGATAGCAGTGTAATAGCGGGTTGGACAGTTTTTGTACTTCTTAGCATAGCTTTGAGTATTAGTGGGAGATTGTTAGTTTTGAATACAGAAAAGCTATGGCTTGTATCAAAAACTAATATCCACAGTTGACATATCATTTTGTTCAGTATAAATTTGTTTCTTTATATCATAGAACTAGATCACGGGGTGTGGACAGACACAGTAGATACCGTTATTGGTTAAAGTATTGATATATAAAAAGTATGCTCGTAACCGAGATAGTCTGAACATACTATAGGTATAGGTTATTGTGTGGTTTTGAAATTAATTTATCTAAATTAGTTTAAATCACACGGATATGCCCGGGGCATATTGAGCACGACCAGTTTGGATAGAATTGACTTATACTGATCGGCGTAGTCAATTCGGTCCTAGTATTTCGTCTCTCAATCCCAAGATTGGGATGGGCGTGAGGGTTTGATATCGTATGCTTTGATTTGCCAAAGAGTGCGGTCGATTGAGGCCTATACCTCGGTAGGTTGGGTATGCGGTGTTTATCTTCTTACGTGCCGTTACTAGTCGGAAGAATCCACGTACCGGTTCGCCGGGTTGATGGTGCTCCCGAGATGAGCTCGTAAAATCTATTATACTAAACCCGGCCGGTGAACTTTATGTTCGGTATAATAAAAGGATGAGTGGTACTAATCTCGGAAACTAAGAAGTCGGTGAATTAATTTGTCAGTAAATTGATAAACCGACGAGCGCTAGATCTTTAATGTGGGGAGATAGAATAAAATATAATGGCGCGATGTAAAGTCGTTTTCGAGCAGTAGTTCCGTAATTGGTCCGTTAGTTGTACGACCGATTATGCATTTGACTAATCGATGAGGTAAATTAATTAATCCAAAAGGTTTAATTAATATTTAATCGACAAAGTGAATTTAGAAATTAATTCTATTTGAATTAATTAATTCTAAGGGTTCGATTAAATTAAATTAACAAAGTGGATTAAATAAATTAATTTAAATGGGTCGATTCGAGTTGATTAGTCGGGAAGACTTAGCGGTCAACGAAAGTCAAATTAAAAGGCCTAACTTGAGAGCCCATTAGGTCTCCTTAGAAGCTCCTTATAAATACAACTTATTGGGCAAGTCAAGACACAAGGAAACTTGAAGGCCAAGAAAAGCCTTGAGAGAGAAAGTCTAAGTCTAGAGAGAGAACTTTGTCTTCCTCGTCGAGTTTTCTCTCGAAGTCGACTAGGATAGCTTTCTCTTCTTCGGGAAACTCAAGCCCATAGATTAATTCAAGCAGCCCATTGTTTATTTTGGAGAATCACCGGATTTTGCTGCAGTTTTATTCCTGCTGCCGCCGCGATTTGAAACAGTCGACCGGACCTGCTAGCGGCGTGTTTTTCCTGCTGTTCGAATAGTCCGGTGCCGGGTTCTTTGGTTGTCTGTTACGCCGATCCGCCGGTTCGGCTATCTAGCCTTGAGCCCGCATACAGATCACGATCGGATGATCTGAACTTTGGTGTCTTGGCTTAGTTTGGAAGATCGGCAGCTGCAGTTTAATTTTTTGAAAAACTTGTGCAGGAAGTTATTGGGCAGCTTTCATTATTGGGCAGATTTGATTTTTCGCGAAGTGGGTTTCCTTTGGATTTCTTATTTTGCCGTGGGTAACTCTGTAGATAATAGCCCACACTATTTCGGAGTTTGTATCAGAGTCATTCTTCGGATTTCTTGTGGTAATCGCAATCAAAGATTGGATTTTTCTTTAAGCAAGGGACTTCGCTACAAAAGGTAGAATCTTTAAATTCCGCTTTTATTAAAGATTTAATTTTTTGTGTCCCAATTAATAAATTAAATAAGTATAAGCCAAGATCCGTGCATGGGTAAACTAATTTGAGCCTGAGCTTGGTCGAAAGCTTCCGATTCTGGAATGCATTGCACGAAAGTGAGGTTTTCGATTTAGCCCGGGCTTGTTTACTTTTCCTTCAAATTGGTATCAGAGCGTTGGTTTCGGTCTTATACTTGTTTGATTTATTACACGGCTTTATTTTGGCATTATTATTTTTGTCAAATAGCTTAAAAAGGTGGTTATTGGTTTCCCGGCTATTATTGTAGAAATTTAATTTTCATTCATAAACCCCGGGACATGTCCGGGCTTGTTTTATTTTTTGAATGGAAATTTCTGTAATAGTAATAACCACGAGCTGGAAGCCGTGTATGATTAGAAAAATCTTGTAGTAGGATTTGATCTAATCATGTCATCTTTAAATTCCTAGAAAAATGCCTTTGTATATAGGAATTTATGTACTATGACGAAGACGTTATTTTGGGTAGCTTATATTCGCGGGTTTTGGTTTCTCGTAATTTTGGGTGATTCCTAATTACGTAGAAAACCGAGAAAACCCAGGCGAATCGAGAGGAATCCAAATAACAAGTGGGAGCGACATGACGGGACGTGTCACCGAGGCGTCAAGGAATCAACGATAGAGAAGGCCATAATAGTCGAGAAATTTTATTTAATTTTAATTTCTCGTATTTATGACTTTTTGTTGATTGTGTGATTTTCGTTTTATTTTGCATGAACTAAAACCAAACAAAAATGTTTTTAAAAGGTAATGTGCAATTAACTAAGGTAGATTATTCGCATATTAAAACTCAAACGGTTTTATGGGTGCGAATATCCATAGTTAAGATATTGCATGTTAAAACGTAAAAATCCTCAAGTTTAAAATTCTAAGTGGGAGCGGGTTGGTTAATATCCCCATGGCCTCCATTACGGGTTCATTGGTGATGTGGTTAAACTTGCGTGCTGGCTTAGACCTTCCTCCCTATCGGATGAGTTTTCAACCATGGATATCACCGGAATGAATTTCTAAAGGAATGACTATAGTGAGTTTAATTGGAGAAAGTTGCGACACCCTCACAATCCGAGGCGCATTAGTATCCTAAGTAACAAACTTAGAAGTCACGTAATGGCATACACTTAGTGTACCGTTTTTAGTATCCCTCCCATCGAGGTTACGCTATTTTCGGGTACGGCTAAAATTATCGACTATTAATTTCATTGATCATAAGATCGTTGGTCAGATAATGAAATTAATGAACTTCGGTTCTTCTCGAACGAATGTGGGTTAGCGTAGACGTTCACCTATCGTGACATGCGTTAATCCCGGTGTGAGAGATGTCGGTAGAAGATTATATTTGTTTTTGAGGATTTTCAATATTTTCGAAAAAGTATACTGAAACTTGAATTGTTTATTTTCAGTTGATATGTCATTCAACCCGCTAGCTGTTATTCTGAACCAAAACAAACTCACCGGTCCAAATTACATTTATTGGAAACGTAACCTGGACATTGTCCTTACCGCTGAGGGTTACAAGTACGTGATTACTGAGGAGTGTCCCCCTAAGCCCAGCGATGATACCACCCCTGAGCAGCGAGAGCCATATACAAGGTGGCAGAAGGCTGATGAGATGACCAGGTGCTACATCTTATCTTCTATGTCGAGTGTATTGCAGCACCAGCATCAGCAGATGACCTCAACCTACGATATGATGCTCAACCTCAGGGAGATGTTTGGACATCAGGGCAGGGCAGCCAAGCAGTCAGCTATGAGGAAAGTCATTAATGCTAAGATGGTTGAGGGTACTTCAGTGAGAGATCACGTGTTGGACATGATTGGTTGCATCAATGAGATTGAGGTATTGGGAGGTGAGATTGATGGGGAAACCCAGGTCGATATCATCATTCAGAGCTTGCCTTCCAGTTTTGAGCAGTTTAGATTGAGCTATAATATGGGGAATCTCTCATATTCACTTTCTGAGCTCATGACTGCATTGGTGTCTGCTGAGAGCCTATTCGCTGAGAAGAAGCAAGCCTTGGCTACTGTTGGTCCCTCAGGTTCCTCTGCTGGGCCCAAAGCCAAGAAGCAACAGAGGAAGAGAGGCCAGAAAGCAGGAGCCAGTCATGGACCCAAGGCGGGCATTGCCAAGAAGCAGATGCCGAAAGGCAAATGCTTTAGATGTGGCAAAATGGGACATTGGAAGAAGGACTGCCCAAAGCCTCGAGGTATGTGTAAATTTCCCTAGTCACTGAGACGTGTTTAGTGACGATTCCCACAGATACTTGGTGTGTGGATTCAGGAGCCACTGATCATGTTTGTAATTCTTTGCAGGGGTTCCAAGTGACTCAGCTGCTTAGAGAGGGAGAGTTGCAGGTCTACCTTGGGAATACTACCAGAGTTTCTGTTGCTGCAGTGGGAGTTTTATGTCTTTATTTTTCAGACTCTACTTTATTGTTGAGAGATTGTCTTTATGTACCCAGTTTTCGCAAGAACTTACTTTCAGTTTCTAAACTTGTTTTGGATGGTTATAAGTGTGTTTTTTCTGATAGATCTATATATTAGAAAAGGCCAGAAACTTATATGTTCCGGTACATTGGTTGACAATTTGTTTTTAATTAAGACATACTCCCCAGTAATGCAAAACACAGAAACTAGTAGCTTATCACCGAATCATAATAACAGAGAAGAGTCTTCCCCTTTGAATCAGACTTTTCTTTGGCACCTGAGACTAGGTCACATCAACCTTAGTAGGATTCAAAGGTTGGTCAAGAGTGGGTCTTTGGACTTACTAGATATTGACAGCTATTCAACCTGTGAGTCCTGCTTGGAGGGTAAAATGGCCAAGAGGCCTTTTAGGGCAAAGGGGTATAGGGCAAGGAGGTTTTAGAGCTGATTCATTCTGACGTGTGTGGGCCTATGTCAGTTCAGGCTAGAGGTGGTTATGAGTATTTCGTGACTTTCACGGATGATTACTTTAGATATGGATACATATACCTGATGCGCCAAAAGTCTGAATGCTTTGGCAAGTTCAGAGAATTCAAGGCTGAGGTGGAGAACCATCTGGGTAAGAGTATCAAGACCCTGCGATCTGATCGCAATAGCGAATACCTCTCTAGTGAATTTAGATCCTATTTGTCAGAGGTGGGTATTCAGACCCAGTTGTCTGCACCTGGCACACCCCAGTAGAATGGTGTAGCAGAGAGGAGGAACATGACTCTTATGGAGATGGTTAGATCGATGATGAGTTACAGTGAGTTGCCTATCTCGTTTTGGGGTTATGCCTTGGAGACATCATGTTTTATCCTCAACCTTGTGCCATCTAAGTCTGTGCCTTCGACCCCATCAGAGTTGTGGAATGGGCGAAAGCCTAGTATGAGACATCTCAGAATATGGGGTTGCCCAACACATATGCTCGAGGCAGATGCAGGCAAGTTAGAGGCGAGATCCAAGGCTATGCTATTTATAGGCTACCCCAAAGGAACGAGAGGTGGTTTATTTTATAGTCCTCAGGATCAGAAGGTGGTGATAAGCACCAATGCCAGATTTCTTGAGGAGGACTATATTTTAGATCACAAGTCAAGCAGCAAGGTAGTATTGGAAGAGCTTAGAAGTCAGTCCATTATTCCAGATGCACACGTACAGGAAGACACACCACAAGAGACTGCACACACTATCACAGATGATGCTCTTACACAGGCTGCGCCTCGTCGTAGGGGGAGGGTTGTGAGACAGCCCGAGAGGTACATAGGTTTGGGTGAGTCTTCGGACTTTATCCCTGGTGCTCATGAACCAGACCCAGTTAACTATAATGAGGCTCTCCAGGATAAAGATGCAGATTCTTGGCAGAGAGCGATGATTGCTGAGATGGGTTCTATGGACTCAAATCAAGTCTAGGAGCTGGTAGACCTACCTGATGGGTTTAGGCTTATTGGGTGCAAATGGGTTTACAAGCGAAAGAGAGGATCTGACGGGAGGGTTGAGACCTTCAAGGCTAGGCTTGTGGCGAAGGGGTATACTCAGAAAGAAGGGATCGATTATGAGTAGACCTTTTAACCAGTAGCTATGCTTAAGTCAATCCGGATTCTCTTGGCCATAGCTGCTCATATGGATTATGAGATTTGGCAGATGGACGTCAAGACAGCTTTCCTTAATGGAAGTCTTGAGGAGACCATCTTTATGCAGCAACCAGAGGGCTTCATTGTCAAGGGCCAAGAGCACAAGGTATGCAGGCTTAGGAGGTCCATTGATGGACTTAAGCAAGCATCCAGATCTTGGAACATCCGTTTTGATGAGGTTATCCAGTCCTATGGATTCACTCAGTGTCTGGATGAGCAGTGTGTTTATCGCAGGCGTGATGGTGATACGGTGGTGTTTCTCGTACTTTACATAGATGACATCCTTCTTATTGACAACAGTACGAAGGTGTTGTCAGACGTAAAGGCATGGTTGTCCAGGCAATTCGATATGAAGGATTTGGGAGAGGCTGGACATATCCTTGGGATTAAAATTATTCGAGATCGTAGGAGATGTTCTCTGACTCTCTCTCAGGCATCCTACATAGACACGATTCTGGCACGTTTTAACATGCAAAACTCCAAGAAGGGTTCACTACCTTTCAGGCATGAAGTGCATTTGTCTAAGGAGCAGTGTCCTAAGACTGCTGAGAAGATAGATGCCATGAAGGCGGTACCCTATGCTTCTGCAGTGGGTAGCCTCATGTATGCTATGTTGTGCACGAGGCCTGATATTGGCTTTGCCGTTGGCATGGTTAGCAGATACCAGAGTAACCCTGGGAAGGCTCACTGGGAGGCAGTAAAATGCATTCTCAAATACTTGCGCAGGACGAGAGATTATGTCCTAGTTTATAGAGCGCAGGAGCTTGTACTATTGGGTTACACAGATTCGGACTTTCAAGGTGATTTGGACAAGATTAAGTCTACCTCTGGGTTTGTGTTTACTCTAGGAGGTGGAGCCATAGTACGGAGGAGTGTCAAGCAGAAATGCGTGGTGGACTTCACCATGGAGGCTGAGTACGTTGCCGCTTCAGATGCAGCGAAAGAGGCTGTATGGCTCCGGAGCTTCCTGATGGACTTAGATGTGGTTCCTGAGTTGCCTAGGTCTATCACAGTTTATTGTGATAACAATGGTGCAGTTGCTAACTCGAGGGAACCACGAGCCCACAAGGCGAGTAAACACATAGAGCGCAAGTTCACCTGATACGAGAGATCGTAAAGAGGGCAGACGTGATCGTGGCCAAGATAGCTTCAGATGACAACCTTGCAGATCCTTTCACCAAGCCATTGACCCCTAAGGTCTTTGAGAGACATGTGGAGGGCATGGGAGTCAGATTTTTTAGGGAGCCATGTGAGTGAGCTTAAAAGTGTTCTGGAGATTTCATTATGATAGCAGTGTAATAGCGGGTTGGACAGTTTTTGTACTTCTTAGCATAGCTTTGAGTATTAGTGGGAGATTGTTAGTTTTGAATACAGAAAAGCTATGGCTTGTATCAAAAACTAATATCCACAGTTGACATATCATTTTGTTCAGTATAAATTTGTTCCTTTATATCATAGAACTAGATCACGGGGTGTGGACAGACACAGTAGATACCGTTATTGGTTAAAGTATTGATATATAAAAAGTATGCTCGTAACCGAGATAGTCTGAACATACTATAGGTATAGGTTATTGTGTGGTTTTGAAATTAATTTATCTAAATTAGTTTAAATCACACGGATATGCCCGGGGCATATTGAGCACGACCAGTTTGGATAGAATTGACTTATACTGATCGGCGTAGTCAATTCGGTCCTAGTATTCCGTCTCTCAATCCCGAGATTGGGATGGGCGTGAGGGTTGGATATCGTATGCTTTGATTTACCAAAGAGTGCGGTCGATTAAGGCCTATACCTCGGTAGGTTGGGTATGCGGTGTTTATCTTCTTACGTGCCGTTGCTAGTCGGAAGAATCCACGTACCGGTTCGCCGGGTTGATGGTGCTCCCGAGATGAGCTCGTAAAATCTATTATACTAAACCCGGCCGGTGAACTTTATGTTCGGTATAATAAAAGGATGAGTGGTACTAATCTCGGAAACCAAGAAGTCGGTGAATTAATTTGTCAGTAAATTGATAAACCGACGAGCGCTGGATCTTTAATGTGGGGAGATAGAATAAAATATAATGGCGCGATGTAAAGTCGTTTTCGAGCAGTAGTTCCATAATTGGTCCGTTAGTGGTACGACCGATTATGCATTTGACTAATCGATGAGGTAAATTAATTAATCCAAAAGGTTTAATTAATATTTAATCGACAAAGTGAATTTAGAAATTAATTCTATTTGAATTAATTAATTCTAAGGGTTCGATTAAATTAAATTAACAAAGTGGATTAAATAAATTAATTTAAATGGGTCGATTCGAGTTGATTAGTCGGGAAGACTTAGCGGTCAACGAAAGTCAAATTAAAAGGCCTAACTTGAGAGCCCATTAGGTCTTCTTAGAAGCTCCTTATAAATACAACTTATTGGGCAAGTCAAGACACAAGGAAACTTGAAGGCCAAGAAAAGCCTTGAGAGAGAAAGTCTAAGTCTAGAGAGAGAACTTTGTCTTCCTCGTCGAGTTTTCTCTCGAAGTCGACTAGGATAGCTTTCTCTTCTTCGGGAAACTCAAGCACATAGATTAATTCGAGCAGCCCATTGTTTATTTTGGAGAATCACCGGATTTTGCTGCAGTTTTATTCCTGCTGCCGCCGCGATTTGAAACAGTCGACCGGACCTGCTAGCGGCATGTTTTTCCTGCTGTTCGAACAGTCCGGTGCGGGTTCTTTGGTTGTCTGTTACGCCGATCCGCCGGTTCGGCTATCTAGCCTTGAGCCCGCATACAGATCACGATCGGATGATCTGAACTTTGGTGTCTTGGCTTAGTTTGGAAGATCGGCAGCTGCAGTTTTATTTTTTGAAAAACTTGTGCAGGAAGTTATTGGGCAGCTTTCATTATTGGGCAGATTTGATTTTTCGCGAAGTGGGTTTCCTTTGGATTTCTTATTTTGCCGTGGGTAACTCTGTAGATAATAGCCAACACTATTTCGGAGTTTGTATCAGAGTCATTCTTCGGATTTCTTGTGGTAATCGCAATCAAAGATTGGATTTTTCTTTAAGCAAGGGACTTCGCTACAAAAGGTAGAATCTTTAAATTCCGCTTTTATTAAAGATTTAATTTTTTGTGTCCCAATTAATAAATTAAATAAGTATAAGCCAAGATCCGTGCATGGGTAAACTAATTTGAGCCTGAGCTTGGTCGAAAGCTTCCGATTCTGGAATGCATTGCACGAAAGTGAGGTTTTCGATTTAGCCCAGGCTTGTTCAGTTTTCCTTCAAATTGGTATCAGAGCGTTGGTTTCGGTCTTATACTTGTTTGATTTATTACACGGCTTTATTTTGGCATTATTATTTTTGTCAAATAGCTTAAAAAGGTGGTTATTGGTTTCCCGGCTATTATTGTAGAAATTTAATTTTCATTCATAAACCCCGGGACATGTCCGGGCTTGTTTTATTTTTTGAATGGAAATTTCTGTAATAGTAATAACCACGAGCTGGAAGCCGTGTATGATTAGAAAAATCTTGTAGTAGGATTTGATCTAATCATGTCATCTTTAAATTCCTAGAAAAATGCCTTTGTATATAGGAATTTATGTACTATGACGAAGACGTTATTTTGGGTAGCTTATATTCGCGGGTTTTGGTTTCTCGTAATTTTGGGTGATTCCTAATTACGTAGAAAACCGAGAAAACCCAGGCGAATCGAGAGGAATCCAAATAACAAGTGGGAGCGACATGACGGGACGTGTCACCGAGGCGTCAAGGAATCAACGATAGAGAAGGCCATAATAGTCGAGAAATTTTATTTAATTTTAATTTCTCGTATTTATGACTTTTTGTTGATTGTGTGATTTTCGTTTTATTTTCCATGAACTAAAACCAAACCAAAATGTTTTTAAAAGGTAATGTGCAATTAACTAAGGTAGATTATTCGCATATTAAAACTCAAACGGTTTTATGGGTGCGAATATCCATAGTTAAGATATTGCATGTTAAAACGTAAAAATCCTCAAGTTTAAAATTCTAAGTGGGAGCGGGTTGGTTAATATCCCCATGGCCTCCATTACGGGTTCATTGGTGATGTGGTTAAACTTGCGTGCTGGCTTAGACCTTCCTCCCTATCGGATGAGTTTTCAACCATGGATATCACCTGAATGAATTTCTAAAGGGATGACTATAGTGAGTTTAATTGGAGAAAGTTGCAACACCCTCACCATCCGAGGCGCATTAGTATCCTAAGTAACAAACTTAGAAGTCACGTAATGGCATACACTTAGTGTACCGTTTTTAGTATCCCTCCCATCGAGGTTACGCTATTTTCGGGTACGGCTAAAATTATCGACTATTAATTTCATTGATCATAAGATCGTTGGTCAGATAATGAAATTAATGAACTTCGGTTCTTCTCGAACGAATGTGGGTTAGCGTAGACGTTCACCTATCGTGACATGCGTTAATCCCGGTGTGAGAGATGTCGGTAGAAGATTATATTTGTTTTTGAGGATTTTCAATATTTTCGAAAAAGTATACTGAAACTTGAATTGTTTATTTTCAGTTGATATGTCATTCAACCCGCTAGCTGTTATTCTGAACCAAAACAAACTCACCGGTCCAAATTACATTTATTGGAAACGTAACCTGGACATTGTCCTTACCGCTGAGGGTTACAAGTACGTGATTACTGAGGAGTGTCCCCCTAAGCCCAGCGATGATACCACCCCTGAGCAGCGAGAGCCATATACGAGGTGGCAGAAGGCTGATGAGATGACCAGGTGCTACATCTTGTCTTCTATGTCGAGTGTATTGCAGCACCAGCATCAGCAGATGACCTCAACCTACGATATGATGCTCAACCTCAGGGAGATGTTTGGACATCAGGGCAGGGCAGCCAAGCAGTCAGCTATGAGGAAACTCATGAATGCTAAGATGGTTGAGGGTACTTCAGTGAGAGATCACGTGTTGGACATGATTGGTTGCATCAATGAGATTGAGGTATTGGGAGGTGAGATTGATGGGGAAACCCAGGTCGATATCATCATTCGGAGCTTGCCTCCCAGTTTTGAGCAGTTTAGATTGAGCTATAATATGGGGAATCTCTCATATTCACTTTCTGAGCTCATGACTGCATTGGTGTCTGCTAAGAGCCTATTCGCTGAGAAGAAGCAAGCCTTGGCTACTGTTGGTCCCTCAGGTTCCTCTGCTGGGCCCAAAGCCAAGAAGCAAAAGAGGAAGAGAGGCCAGAAAGCAGGAGCCAGTCATGGACCCAAGGCGGGCATTGCCAAGAAGCAGATGCCGAAAGGCAAATGCTTTAGATGTGGCAAAATGGGACATTGGAAGAAGGACTGCACAAAGCCTCGAGGTATGTGTAAATTTCCCTAGTCACTGAGACGTGTTTAGCGACGATTCCCACAGATACTTAGTGTGTGGATTCAGGAGCCACTGATCATGTTTGTAATTCTTTGCAGGGGTTCCAAGTGACTCAGCTGCTTAGAGAGGGAGAGTTGCAGGTCTACCTTGGGAATACTACCAGAGTTTCTGTTGCTGCAGTGGGAGTTTTATGTCTTTATTTTTTAGACTCTACTTTATTGTTGAGAGATTGTCTTTATGTACCCAGTTTTCGCAAGAACTTACTTTCAGTTTCTAAACTTGTTTTGGATGGTTATAAGTGTGTTTTTTCTGATAGATCTATATATTAGAAAAGGCCAGAAACTTATATGTTCCGGTACATTGGTTGACAATTTGTTTTTAATTAAGACATACTCCCCAGTAATGCAAAACACAGAAACTAGTAGCTCATCACCGAATCATAATAACAGAGAAGAGTCATCCCCTTTGAATCAGACTTTTCTTTGGCACCTGAGACTAGGTCACATCAACCTTAGTAGGATTCAAAGGTTGGTCAAGAGTGGGTCTTTGGACTTACTAGATATTGACAGCTATTCAACCTGTGCGTCCTGCTTGGAGGGTAAAATGACCAAGAGGCCTTTTAGGGCAAAGGGGTATAGGGCAAGGAGGTTTTAGAGCTGATTCATTCTGACGTGTGTGGGCCTATGTCAGTTCAGGCTAGAGGTGGTTATGAGTATTTCGTGACTTTCACGGATGATTACTTTAGATATGGATACAAATACCTGATGCGCCAAAAGTCTGAATGCTTTGGCAAGTTCAGAGAATTCAAGGCTGAGGTGGAGAACCATCTGGGTAAGAGTATCAAGACCCTGCGATCTGATCGCAATAGCGAATACCTCTCTAGTGAATTTAGATCCTATTTGTCAGAGGTGGGTATTCAGACCCAGTTGTCTGCACCTGGCACACCCCAGTAGAATGGTGTAGCAGAGAGGAGGAACATGACTCTTATGGAGATGGTTAGATCGATGATGAGTTACAGTGAGTTGCCTATCTCGTTTTGGGGTTATGCCTTGGAGACAGCATGTTTTATCCTCAACCTTGTGCCATCTAAGTCTGTGCCTTCGACCCCATCAGAGTTGTGGAATGGGCGAAAGCCTAGTATGAGACATCTCAGAATATGGGGTTGCCCAACACATGTGCTCGAGGCAGATGCAGGCAAGTTAGAGGCGAGATCCAAGGCTATGCTATTTATAGGCTACCCCAAAGGAACGAGAGGTGGTTTATTTTATAGTCCTCAGGATCAGAAGGTGGTGATAAGCACCAATGCCAGATTTCTTGAGGAGGACTATATTTTAGATCACAAGTCAAGCAACAAGGTAGTATTGGAAGAGCTTAGAAGTCAGTCCATTATTCCAGATGCACACGTACAGGAAGACACACCACAAGAGACTGCACACACTATCACAGATGATGCTCTTACACAGGCTGCGCCTCGTCGTAGGGGGAGGGTTGTGAGACAGCCCGAGAGGTACATGGGTTTGGGTGAGTCTTCGGACTTTATCCCTGGTGCTCATGAACCAGACCCAGTTAACTATAATGAGGCTCTCCAGGATAAAGATGCAGATTCTTGGCAGAGAGCGATGATTGCTGAGATGGGTTCTATGGACTCAAATCAAGTCTAGGAGCTGGTAGACCTACCTGATGGGTTTAGGCTTATTGGGTGCAAATGGGTTTACAAGCGAAAGAGAGGATCTGACGGGAGGGTTGAGACCTTCAAGGCTAGGCTTGTGGCGAAGGGGTATACTCAGAAAGAAGGGATCGATTATGAGGAGACCTTTTAACCAGTAGCTATGCTTAAGTCAATCCGGATTCTCTTGGCCATAGCTGCTCATATGGATTATGAGATTTGGCAGATGGACGTCAAGACAGCTTTCCTTAATGGAAGTCTTGAGGAGACCATCTTTATGCAGCAACCAGAGGGCTTCATTGTCAAGGGCCAAGAGCACAAGGTATGCAGGCTTAGGAGGTCCATTGATGGACTTAAGCAAGCATCCAGATCTTGGAACATCCGTTTTGATGAGGTTATCCAGTCCTATGGATTCACTCAGTGTCTGGATGAGCAGTGTGTTTATCGCAGGCGTGATGGTGATACGGTGGTGTTTCTCGTACTTTACATAGATGACATCCTTCTTATTGACAACAGTACGAAGGTGTTGTCAGACGTAAAGGCATGGTTGTCCAGGCAATTCGATATGAAGGATTTGGGAGAGGCTGGACATATCCTTGGGATTAAAATTATTCGAGATCGTAGGAGATGTTCTCTGACTCTCTCTCAGGCATCCTACATAGACACGATTCTGGCACGTTTTAACATGCAAAACTCCAAGAAGGGTTCACTACCTTTCAGGCATGGAGTGCATTTGTCTAAGGAGCAGTGTCCTAAGACTGCTGAGAAGATAGATGCCATGAAGGCGGTACCCTATGCTTCTGCAGTGGGTAGCCTCATGTATGCTATGTTGTGCACGAGGCCTGATATTGGCTTTGCCGTTGGCATGGTTAGCAGATACCAGAGTAACCCTGGGAAGGCTCACTGGGAGGCAGTAAAATGCATTCTCAAATACTTGCGCAGGACGAGAGATTATGTCCTAGTTTATAGAGCGCAGGAGCTTGTACTATTGGGTTACACAGATTCGGACTTTCAAGGTGATTTGGACAAGAGTAAGTCTACCTCTGGGTTTGTGTTTACTCTAGGAGGTGGAGCCATAGTACGGAGGAGTGTCAAGCAGAAATGCGTGGTGGACTTCACCATGGAGGCTGAGTACGTTGCCGCTTCGGAGGCAGCGAAAGAGGCTGTATGGCTCCGGAGCTTCCTGATGGACTTAGATGTGGTTCCTGAGTTGCCTAGGTCTATCACAGTTTATTGTGATAACAATGGTGCAGTTGCTAACTCGAGGGAACCACGAGCCCATAAGGCGAGTAAACACATAGAGCGTAAGTTCACCTGATACGAGAGATCGTAAAGAGGGCAGACGTGATCGTGGCCAAGATAGCTTCAGATGACAACCTTGCAGATCCTTTCACCAAGCCATTGACCCCAAAGGTCTTTGAGAGACATGTGGAGGGCATGGGAGTCAGATTTTTTCGGGAGCCATGTGAGCGAGCTTAAAAGTGTTCTGGAGATTTCATTATGACAGCAGTGTAATAACGGGTTGGACAGTTTTTGTACTTCTTAGCATAGCTTTGAGTATTAGTGGGAGATTGTTAGTTTTGAATACAGAAAAGCTATGGCTTGTATCAAAAACTAATATCCACAGTTGACATATCATTTTGTTCAGTATAAATTTGTTCCTTTATATCATAGAACTAGATCACGGGGTGTGGACAGACACAGTAGATACCGTTATTGGTTAAAGTATTGATATATAAAAAGTATGCTCGTAACCGAGATAGTCTGAACATACTATAGGTATAGGTTATTGTGTGGTTTTGAAATTAATTTATCTAAATTAGTTTAAATCACACGGATATGCCCGGGGCATATTGAGCACGACCAGTTTGGATAGAATTGACTTATACTGATCGGCGTAGTCAATTCGGTCCTAGTATTCCGTCTCTCAATCCCGAGATTGGGATGGGCGTGAGGGTTGGATATCGTATGCTTTGATTTGCCAAAGAGTGCGGTCGATTGAGGCCTATACCTCGGTAGGTTGGGTATGCGGTGTTTATCTTCTTACGTGCCGTTGCTAGTCGGAAGAATCCACGTACCGGTTCGCCGGGTTGATGGTGCTCCCGAGATGAGCTCGTAAAATCTATTATACTAAACCCGGCCGGTGAACTTTATGTTCGGTATAATAAAAGGATGAGTGGTACTAATCTCGGAAACCAAGAAGTCGGTGAATTAATTTGTCAGTAAATTGATAAACCGACGAGCGCTAGATCTTTAATGTGGGGAGATAGAATAAAATATAATGGCGCGATGTAAAGTCGTTTTCGAGCAGTAGTTCCATAATTGGTCCGTTAGTGGTACGACCGATTATGCATTTGACTAATCGATGAGGTAAATTAATTAATCCAAAAGGTTTAATTAATATTTAATCGACAAAGTGAATTTAGAAATTAATTCTATTTGAATTAATTAATTCTAAGGGTTCGATTAAATTAAATTAACAAAGTGGATTAAATAAATTAATTTAAATGGGTCGATTCGAGTTGATTAGTCTGGAAGACTTAGCGGTCAACGAAAGTCAAATTAAAAGGCCTAACTTGAGAGCCCATTAGGTCTCCTTAGAAGCTCCTTATAAATACAACTTATTGGGCAAGTCAAGACACAAGGAAACTTGAAGGCCAAGAAAAGCCTTGAGAGAGAAAGTCTAAGTCTAGAGAGAGAACTTTGTCTTCATCGTCGAGTTTTCTCTCGAAGTCGACTAGGATAGCTTTCTCTTCTTCGGGAAACTCAAGCCCATAGATTAATTCGAGCAGCCCATTGTTTATTTTGGAGAATCACCGGATTTTGCTGCAGTTTTATTCCTGCTGCCGCCGCGATTTGAAACAGTCGACCGGACCTGCTAGCGGCGTGTTTTTCCTGCTGTTCGAACAGTCTGGTGCCGGGTTCTTTGGTTGTCTGTTACGCCGATCCGCCGGTTCGGCTATCTAGCCTTGAGCCCGCATACAGATCACGATCGGATGATCTGAACTTTGGTGTCTTGGCTTAGTTTGGAAGATCGGCAGCTGCAGTTTAATTTTTTGAAAAACTTGTGCAGGAAGTTATTGGGCAGCTTTCATTATTGGGCAGATTTGATTTTTCGCGAAGTGGGTTTCCTTTGGATTTCTTATTTTGCCGTGGGTAACTCTGTAGATAATAGCCCACACTATTTCGGAGTTTGTATCAGAGTCATTCTTCGGATTTCTTGTGGTAATCGCAATCAAAGATTGGATTTTTCTTTAAGCAAGGGACTTCGCTACAAAAGGTAGAATCTTTAAATTCCGCTTTTATTAAAGATTTAATTTTTTGTGTCCCAATTAATAAATTAAATAAGTATAAGCCAAGATCCGTGCATGGGTAAACTAATTTGAGCCTGAGCTTGGTCGAAAGCTTCCGATTCTGGAATGCATTGCACGAAAGTGAGGTTTTCGATTTAGCCCGGGCTTGTTTACTTTTCCTTCAAATTGGTATCAGAGCGTTGGTTTCGGTCTTATACTTGTTTGATTTATTACACGGCTTTATTTTGGCATTATTATTTTTGTCAAATAGCTTAAAAAGGTGGTTATTGGTTTCCCGGCTATTATTGTAGAAATTTAATTTTCATTCATAAACCCCGGGACATGTCCGGGCTTGTTTTATTTTTTGAATGGAAATTTCTGTAATAGTAATAACCACGAGCTGGAAGCCGTGTATGATTAGAAAAATCTTGTAGTAGGATTTGATCTAATCAAGTCATCTTTAAATTCCTAGAAAAATGCCTTTGTATATAGGAATTTATGTACTATGACGAAGACGTTATTTTGGGTAGCTTATATTCGCGGGTTTTGGTTTCTCGTAATTTTGGGTGATTCCTAATTACGTAGAAAACCGAGAAAACCCAGGCGAATCGAGAGGAATCCAAATAACAAGTGGGAGCGACATGACGGGACGTGTCACCGAGGCGTCAAGGAATCAACGATAGAGAAGGCCATAATAGTCGAGAAATTTTATTTAATTTTAATTTCTCGTATTTATGACTTTTTGTTGATTGTGTGATTTTCGTTTTATTTTGCATGAACTAAAACCAAACCAAAATGTTTTTAAAAGGTAATGTGCAATTAACTAAGGTAGATTATTCGCATATTAAAACTCAAACGGTTTTATGGGTGCGAATATCCATAGTTAAGATATTGCATGTTAAAACGTAAAAATCCTCAAGTTTAAAATTCTAAGTGGGAGCGGTTTGGTTAATATCCCCATGGCCTCCATTACGGGTTCATTGGTGATGTGGTTAAACTTGCGTGCTGGCTTAGACCTTCCTCCCTATCGGATGAGTTTTCAACCATGGATATCACCTGAATGAATTTCTAAAGGGATGACTATAGTGAGTTTAATTGGAGAAAGTTGCGACACCCTCACAATCCGAGGTGCATTAGTATCCTAAGTAACAAACTTAGAAGTCACGTAATGGCATACACTTAGTGTACCGTTTTTAGTATCCCTCCCATCGAGGTTACGCTATTTTTGGGTACGGCTAAAATTATCGACTATTAATTTCATTGATCATAAGATCGTTGGTCAGATAATGAAATTAATGAACTTCGGTTCTTCTCGAACGAATGTGGGTTAGCGTAGACGTTCACCTATCGTGACATGCGTTAATCCCGGTGTGAGAGATGTCGGTAGAAGATTATATTTGTTTTTGAGGATTTTCAATATTTTCGAAAAAGTATACTGAAACTTGAATTGTTTATTTTCAGTTGATATGTCATTCAACCCGCTAGCTGTTATTCTGAACCAAAACAAACTCACCGGTCCAAATTACATTTATTGGAAACGTAACCTGGACATTGTCCTTACCGCTGAGGGTTACAAGTACGTGATTACTGAGGAGTGTCCCCCTAAGCCCAGCGATGATACCACCCCTGAGCAGCGAGAGCCATATACGAGGTGGCAGAAGGCTGATGAGATGACCAGGTGCTACATCTTGTCTTCTATGTCGAGTGTATTGCAGCACCAGCATCAGCAGATGACCTCAACCTACGATATGATGCTCAACCTCAGGGAGATGTTTGGACATCAGGGCAGGGCAGCCAAGCAGTCAGCTATGAGGAAACTCATTAATGCTAAGATGGTTGAGGGTACTTCAGTGAGAGATCACGTGTTGGACATGATTGGTTGCATCAATGAGATTGAGGTATTGGGAGGTGAGATTGATAGGGAAACCCAGGTCGATATCATCATTCAGAGCTTGCCTCCCAGTTTTGAGCAGTTTAGATTGAGCTATAATATGGGGAATCTCTCATATTCACTTTCTGAGCTCATGACTGCATTGGTGTCTGCTGAGAGCCTATTCGCTGAGAAGAAGCAAGCCTTGGCTACTGTTGGTCCCTCAGGTTCCTCTGCTGGGCCCAAAGCCAAGAAGCAACAGAGGAAGAGAGGCCAGAAAGCAGGAGCCAGTCTGGACCCAAGGCGGGCATTGCCAAGAAGCAGATGCCGAAAGGCAAATGCTTTAGATGTGGCAAAATGGGACATTGGAAGAAGGACTGCCCAAAGCCTCGAGGTATGTGTAAATTTCCCTAGTCACTGAGACGTGTTTAGTGACGATTCCCACAGATACTTGGTGTGTGGATTCAGGAGCCACTGATCATGTTTGTAATTCTTTGCAGGGGTTCCAAGTGACTCAGCTGCTTAGAGAGGGAGAGTTGCAGGTCTACCTTGGGAATACTACCAGAGTTTCTGTTGCTGCAGTGGGAGTTTTATGTCTTTATTTTTCAGACTCTACTTTATTGTTGAGAGATTGTCTTTATGTACCCAGTTTTCGCAAGAACTTACTTTCAGTTTCTAAACTTGTTTTGGATGGTTATAAGTGTGTTTTTTCTGATAGATCTATATATTAGAAAAGGCCAGAAACTTATATGTTCCGGTACATTGGTTGACAATTTGTTTTTAATTAAGACATACTCCCCAGTAATGCAAAACACAGAAACTAGTAGCTCATCACCGAATCATAATAACAGAGAAGAGTCTTCCCCTTTGAATCAGACTTTTCTTTGGCACCTGAGACTAGGTCACATCAACCTTAGTAGGATTCAAAGGTTGGTCAAGAGTGGGTCTTTGGACTTACTAGATATTGACAGCTATTCAACCTGTGAGTCCTGCTTGGAGGGTAAAATGACCAAGAGGCCTTTTAGGGCAAAGGGGTATAGGGCAAGGAGGTTTTAGAGCTGATTCATTCTGACGTGTGTGGGCCTATGTCAGTTCAGGCTAGAGGTGGTTATGAGTATTTCGTGACTTTCACGGATGATTACTTTAGATATGGATACATATACCTGATGCGCCAAAAGTCTGAATGCTTTGGCAAGTTCAGAGAATTCAAGGCTGAGGTGGAGAACCATCTGGGTAAGAGTATCAAGACCCTGCGATCTGATCGCAATAGCGAATACCTCTCTAGTGAATTTAGATCCTATTTGTCAGAGGTGGGTATTCAGACCCAGTTGTCTGCACCTGGCACACCCCAGTAGAATGGTGTAGCAGAGAGGAGGAACATGACTCTTATGGAGATGGTTAGATCGATGATGAGTTACAGTGAGTTGCCTATCTCGTTTTGGGGTTATGCCTTGGAGACAGCATGTTTTATCCTCAACCTTGTGCCATCTAAGTCTGTGCCTTCGACCACATCAGAGTTGTGGAATGGGCGAAAGCCTAGTATGAGACATCTCAGAATATGGGGTTGCCCAACACATGTGCTCGAGGCAGATGCAGGCAAGTTAGAGGCGAGATCCAAGGCTATGCTATTTATAGGCTACCCCAAAGGAACGAGAGGTGGTTTATTTTATAGTCCTCAGGATCAGAAGGTGGTGATAAGCACCAATGCCAGATTTCTTGAGGAGGACTATATTTTAGATCCCAAGTCAAGCAGCAAGGTAGTATTGGAAGAGCTTAGAAGTCAGTCCATTATTCCAGATGCACACGTACAGGAAGACACACCACAAGAGACTGCACACACTATCACAGATGATGCTCTTACACAGGCTGCGACTCGTCGTAGGGGGAGGGTTGTGAGACAGCCCGAGAGGTACATGGGTTTGGGTGAGTCTTCGGACTTTATCCCTGGTGCTCATGAACCAGACCCAGTTAACTATAATGAGGCTCTCCAGGATAAAGATGCAGATTCTTGGCAGAGAGCGATGATTGCTGAGATGGGTTCTATGGACTCAAATCAAGTCTAGGAGCTGGTAGACCTACCTGATGGGTTTAGGCTTATTGGGTGCAAATGGGTTTACAAGCGAAAGAGAGGATCTGACGGGAGGGTTGAGACCTTCAAGGCTAGGCTTGTGGCGAAGGGGTATACTCAGAAAGAAGGGATCGATTATGAGGAGACCTTTTAACCAGTAGCTATGCTTAAGTCAATCCGGATTCTCTTGGCCATAGCTGCTCATATGGATTATGAGATTTGGCAGATGGACGTCAAGACAGCTTTCCTTAATGGAAGTCTTGAGGAGACCATCTTTATGCAGCAACCAGAGGGCTTCATTGTCAAGGGCCAAGAGCACAAGGTATGCAGGCTTAGGAGGTCCATTGATGGACTTAAGCAAGCATCCAGATCTTGGAACATCCGTTTTGATGAGGTTATCCAGTCCTATGGATTCACTCAGTGTCTGGATGAGCAGTGTGTTTATCGCAGGCGTGATGGTGATACGGTGGTGTTTCTCGTACTTTACATAGATGACATCCTTCTTATTGACAACAGTACGAAGGTGTTGTCAGACGTAAAGGCATGGTTGTCCAGGCAATTCGATATGAAGGATTTGGGAGAGGCTGGACATATCCTTGGGATTAAAATTATTCGAGATCGTAGGAGATGTTCTCTGACTCTCTCTCAGGCATCCTACATAGACACGATTCTGGCACGTTTTAACATGCAAAACTCCAAGAAGGGTTCACTACCTTTCAGGCATGGAGTGCATTTGTCTAAGGAGCAGTGTCCTAAGACTGCTGAGAAGATAGATGCCATGAAGGCGGTACCCTATGCTTCTGCAGTGGGTAGCCTCATGTATGCTATGTTGTGCACGAGGCCTGATATTGGCTTTGCCGTTGGCATGGTTAGCAGATACCAGAGTAACCCTGGGAAGGCTCACTGGGAGGCAGTAAAATGCATTCTCAAATACTTGCGCAGGACGAGAGATTATGTCCTAGTTTATAGAGCGCAGGAGCTTGTACTATTGGGTTACACAGATTCGGACTTTCAAGGTGATTTGGACAAGAGTAAGTCTACCTCTGGGTTTGTGTTTACTCTAGGAGGTGGAGCCATAGTACGGAGGAGTGTCAAGCAGAAATGCGTGGTGGACTTCACCATGGAGGCTGAGTACGTTGCCGCTTCGGAGGCAGCGAAAGAGGCTGTATGGCTCCGGAGCTTCCTGATGGACTTAGATGTGGTTCCTGAGTTGCCTAGGTCTATCACAGTTTATTGTGATAACAATGGTGCAGTTGCTAACTCGAGGGAACCACGAGCCCATAAGGCGAGTAAACACATAGAGCGCAAGTTCACCTGATACGAGAGATCGTAAAGAGGGCAGACGTGATCGTGGCCAAGATAGCTTCAGATGACAACCTTGCAGATCCTTTCACCAAGCCATTGACCCCAAAGGTCTTTGAGAGACATGTGGAGGGCATGGGAGTCAGATTTTTTAGGGAGCCATGTGAGTGAGCTTAAAAGTGTTCTGGAGATTTCATTATGACAGCAGTGTAATAGCGGGTTGGACAGTTTTTGTACTTCTTAGCATAGCTTTGAGTATTAGTGGGAGATTGTTAGTTTTGAATACAGAAAAGCTATGGCTTGTATCAAAAACTAATATCCACAGTTGACATATCATTTTGTTCAGTATAAATTTGTTCCTTTATAACATAGAACTAGATAACGGGGTGTGGACAGACACAGTAGATACCGTTATTGGTTAAAGTATTGATATATAAAAAGTATGCTCGTAACCGAGATAGTCTGAACATACTATAGGTATAGGTTATTGTGTGGTTTGGAAATTAATTTATCTAAATTAGTTTAAATCACACGGATATGCCCGGGGCATATTGAGTACGACCAGTTTGGATAGAATTGACTTATACTGATCGGCGTAGTCAATTCGGTCCTAGTATTCCGTCTCTCAATCCCTTGATTTGCCAAAGAGTGCGGTCGATTGAGGCCTATACCTCGGTAGGTTGGGTATGCGGTGTTTAGCTTCTTACGTGCCGTTGCTAGTCGGAGGAATCCACGTACCGGTTTGCCGGGTTGATGGTGCTCCCGAGATGAGCTCGTAAAGTCTATTATACTAAACCCGGCCGGTGAACTTTATGTTCGGTATAATAAAAGGACGAGTGGTACTAATCTCAGAAACTAAGAAGTCGGTGAATTAATTTGTCAGTAAATTGATAAATCGATGAGCGCTAGATCTTTAATGTGAGGAGATAGAATAAAATATAATGGCGCGATGTAAAGTCATTTTCGAGCAGTAGTTCCATAATTGGTCCGTTAGTGGTACGACCGATTATGCATTTGACTAATCGACGAGGTAAATTTATTAATCCAAAAGGTTTAATTAATATCTAGTCGACAATGTGAATTTAGAAATTAATTCTATTTGAATTAATTAATTCTAAGGGTTCGATTAAATTAAATTAACAAAGTGGATTAAATAAATTAATTCAAATGGGTCGATTGGAGTGATTAGTCAGGAAGACTTAGCGGTCAACGAAAGTCAAATTAAAAGGAAACTTATTGGGCAAGTCAAGACACAAGGAAACTTGAAGGCCAAGAAAAGCATTGAGAGAAAAAGTCTAAGTCTAGAGAGAGAACTTTATCTTCCTCATCAAGTTTTCTCTCGAAGTTGACTAGGATAGCTTTCTCTTCTTTGGGAAACTCAAGCCCATAGATTAATTCGAGCATCCCATTGTTTATTTTGGAGAATCACCGGATTTTGCTGCAGTTTTATTCCTGCTGCCGCCGCGATTTGAAGCAGTCGACCGGACCTGCTAGCGGCGTGTTTTTCCTGTTGTTCGAAAAGTCCAGTGCCGGGTTCTTTGGTTATCTGCTACGTCGATTCGCCGGTTCGGCTATCTAGCCTTGAGCCCGGGTACAGATCGCGATCGGATGATCTGAACTTTGGTGTCTTGGCTTAGTTTGGAAGATCGGCAGCTGCAGTTTTATTTTTTGAAAAACTTGTGCAGGAAGTTATTGGGCAGCTTTCATTATTGGGCAGATTTGATTTTTCCCGAAGTGGGTTTCCTTTGGATTTCTTATTTTGCCGTGGGTAACTCCATAGATAATAGCCCACACTATTTCGGAGTTCGTATCGGAGTCATTTTTCGGATTTCTTGTGGTAATCGCAATCAAAGATTGGATTTTTCTTTAAACAGGGGACTTCGCTACAAAAGGTAGAATCTTTAAATTTCGGTTTTATTAAAGATTTAATTTTTTGTGTCCCGATTAATAAATTAAATAAGTATAAGCCGAGATCCGTTCATGGGTAAACTAATTTGAGCCTGAGCTTGGTCGAAAGCTTCCGATTCTGGAATGCATTGCATGAAAGTGAGGTTTTCGATTTAGCCCGGGCTTGTTCAGTTTTCCTTCAACTTAGTGTACGATTTGTAGGATTCCTCTCATCAAGGTTACGCTGCTTATTTGTAAGGCCAAAAGCACTGACTATTAACTATATTGGTCAATAGATCGTTTGGTCAGATAGTGTAGTTTATGAACTTGGTTCTTCTCAAACAAATGTGGGTTAGTGTAAACGTCCACAGTTTCATGGCTTGCGAGAATCCCGGTGAATGAGATGTCGGTGGTCTAAATTATTGTTTGAGGGATGTCAAAAATTAAGTGAATTTCAAACATTCTGTTCTTTATACTGAAACATTGTCTGTTTACTTAATTTACAGTATTCGATTTGGCATTCAATCCTTTAGCTATAATTTTGAAATACAACAAGTTAACTGGTCCACACTATATTGATTGGATTCGTAATTTGGACATTGTCCTAACGGCTGAACAGTATAAGTTTGTGCTCACCGAAGTCTGTCCAGATGTGCCTAACAATGATTCTCCCGAAGAGGATAGGGATGCCTATGCGAGGTGAAGAAAGCGGATGAGATGGCTCAGTGTTACATTCTAGCCTCTGTGTTGAATATTCTGCAATATTTGTTTCACTCCATGGTCTCTGCCTCTAACATGATGGCTCACCTGAGAGAGATGTTCGCTCATCAAGGCAGGATAACTGGACAAACAGCCATGAGAAAGATCATGAATACCAAAATGGCTGAGGGCTCATCGGTGAGAGATCATGTGCTTCACATGATCAGTAACATCAATGAGATAGAGGTGTTGGGAGGTGAGATTAATCCAGAGAGTCAGATCGATATCATCCTTTAGAGTTTACCCTCTGTTTTTAAGCAGTTTTGGGTCTACTATAACATGAACCAAAGAGTATATAATCTACCCGAGCTCTTAACAGCATTGGTGTGCACCGAAAGCATCTTCCACGAGAAAAAGAAAGCTTTGGTAACGATGAAGGCTTCAAGCTCTTTTTCCGTGCCTAAAGGCAATAACAACAATAAGAATAATGCCAAGAAACATGTTTCCAAGCTAGACATTGCAAAGAAGAGTAAGCCTAAAGACAAATGCTTCAAGTGCGGGAAAATGGGACATTAGAAATCTGATTGTCGAAAGCTTAAAGGTACGATAGTTTCTGCGTTAATTACTGAGACATGTTTAACGGCGATTCCCACAGATACTTGGTGTAGGTTCAGGAGCTGCTGACCATGTTTGTAATTCTTTGCAGGGGTTCCAAGTAACCCGGAAGCTTTGATTGGGCGAGCTGGATATCTAATTGGGCGACGCTACAAGAGTGTCAGTGGAAGCAGTGGGAGTAGTTAGTTTAAATTTCGAAAATTATAGACTAGATTTACCAAATTGTCTTTATGTACCAAGTTTTAGAAAGAACTTTATTTCGATTTCTAAACTCTTAAAAAATGGATTCAAGTTTATTTTTTCTGATAATACTGTTGTTGATAGAAAAGATGGCAAACTTGTTTGTTCTGGTTCATTATTAGATAATTTGTTTGTGGTTAAATCAAACTCCCCTGTTATGCAAAACATAAAATTAAATAGCACATCATCTAACACTCATAAGAGGAAATAACCTTCTAAAATGAATCAAACCTTTATTTGGCATCTCAGGCTAGGTCATATAAACCTTAGTAGGATTCAAAGGTTTGTTAATGATGGACCTTTAAGTTCATTAGAGATTGACAGCTGTTGAACCTGCGAATCTTGCTTGGAAGGTAAGATGACCAAGAGACCTTTTAAGGAAAAAGGTTATAGATCTAAGAAAATACTAGAGTTGATTCATTCTGACTTGTGTGGACCAATGTTGGTCCAAGCACGAGGTGGGTTTAAGTATTTTGTGACGTTCACGGATGATTACTCAAGATATGGATACATTTACCTAATACGTCACAAGTCCGAATGCTTTAGTAAATTCAAAGAGTATCGAGTAGATGTGGGGAAACATCACTGTAAAAGTATCAAGACCCTGCGATTAGATCGTGGTGGTGAGTATTTGTCTCACGAATTTCGAGAATACCTCAGTGAGGTCAGAATTCAGTCTCAGTTGTCTGCACCTGGCACACCACAACAGAAAGTTGTAGCAGAAGAAAGGAACCAAACTCTCATATAAATGGTTAGGTCAATGATGAGCTATACTGATTTGCCGAGTTCGTTATAGGGATATACCTTGGAAATAGCAATGTATATCCTAAATTTTGTACCATCTAAAACCGTGCCTTCAACCCTAGTATAGTTATGGAACGGGCATAAGCCCAGTCTAAGACATCTTAGAATTTGGGGTTACCCAACACATGTTCTTAAGGCAGATGCGGCTAAATTAGATGTAAGAACATAAGTAATGTTGTATGTAGGATATCCTAAGGGAACGAACGGTGGTCTATTTTTTAGTTCTAAAGATCAGAAGGTGGTAGTTAGCACTAACGCCAGATTTTTAAAGGAATACTATATCCTAGATCAGAAACTCAAGAGCAAGATAGTGCTAGAAGAGCTTAGGAAACAATCTGACAATCCTGATGCACCGGCATAAGTAGATACACCACACATTGCACAAGATATCATAGATGATACGCCTACACAGGTGCTGCCTCATCGTAGTGGGAGGGTTGCAAGACAACCCGACAGGTTCATTGGCACTGGAGAGGCCTCAGACCTAGTCTCAGGCGCGCCTGAGTCTGACCCAGTAAACTACAATGAGGCTCTTCGCGATAAAGATGCAGAATCTTGGTGAAAAGCAATGATATCTGAGATGGGGTCGATGAACCACAATCAAGTCTGGGAGCTTGTGGACCTGCCAGATGGTTTTAAACCCATTGGATGTAAGTGGGTCTACAAACGCAAGAGAGGACCTGACGGAAAGGTTGAAACCTTTAAAGCTAGGCTTGTGGCCAAATGGTATACTCAGAAAGAGGGAATCGATTATGAGGAAACCTTCTCCCCGGTGGCCATGCTTAAGTCGATCTGGATTCTCTTGGCCATAGCTGCTCATTTAGATTATGAGATATGGCAGATGGATATCAATACAACTTTCTTCAACGGAAGTCGTGAGGAAACCATCTTCATGCAGCAACCAGAGGGATTCATTGAAAAAGACCAAGAGCATAAGGTTTGCAGGCTTAAGAGGTCCATTTACGGACTTAAGCAGACATCCAGATCTTGGAACATCCAGTTCGATGAGGTAATCCAATCCTATAGATTTACTCAGTGCCCGGATGAGCAATGTGTGTACCGTAGACGTGTTGGCAACACAGTAGTGTTTCTTGTGCTTTACGTAAATAACATTTTACTAATTGGCAACAATAAGAAAGTGTTATCAGACGTAAAGGTATGGCTATCCAATAAATTTGATATTAAGAACTCAGGAGAAGTGGGACATATCATTGGCATCAATATACTTCGAGATCGTAGGAAACTTTCGTTAACGCTCTCTCAAACTTCATACAAAGATATGATTCTGGCCCGTTTTAACATACAAAACTTCAATAAAGGTTTTCTACCTTTCAGACGCAGAGTGCATCTATCTAAAGAACAGTCTCCCAAGACTGTTAAGGAAATAGAGGCCATGAAGATGGTTTCTTATGCTTCAGTAGTAGGAAATCTCATGTATGTCATGTTGTGTACGAGGCCGGATGTCTGTTAAACTGTTAGCATTGTAAGTAGATATTAAAGTAACCCCAGGAAAGCTCATTGGGAGGTAGTAAAATGCATTCTCAAGTATTTGCGCAGAACGAGAGACCAAGTGTTGGTCTATCGGGCGCCTGAGCTGGTGCCCTGACGTTACACAGATTTAGATTTTGAAGGCGACAGGGACAAGAGCAAGTCTACCTCAGGGTATGTGTTTACTTTGGGTAGTGGAGCCATAGTTTGGCTGAGTCTCGAGCAGAAATATGAGGCGGACTCTGCCATGGAGGCTGAATACATTGCCGCATTAGAGGCAGCGAAAGAAGCAGTGCGGCTTAAGAACTTCCTAGTGGACTTAGATGTCATTCCTGGTTTGTAGAAGTCAATCATAGTGTACTGTGATAACAACGGTGCAGTAGCAAACTCAAAGGAACCAGAGCCCACAATACAAGTAAAAACATACAATACAAGGGCCACTTGATACGACATAATCGTCAAGAGAAAATACGTGGTCATGGCAAAGATGGCATCAGAGGATAACCTTGCAGATCCTTTCACGAAGACATTGACTTCAAAAGTCTTTGAGGCTCACGTGGAGGGTATGGGGATCAGATACTTATGAGAGCCATGATAGTTTTTCTAGATGCATTATAGATAATAAAAGATTGAATGTAGTTATATACTTAAAGAACAACTTAAGTATTAGTGGGAAATTATTAGGTTTGAATACATAAGCTATGCTTGTATTGTACTTTTTTTCCAGTTAATATATCGATTTAATGTTTTGGTTTATGTGTTGTGGATGTTTAGTCCATTTATATTATGTAGTTAGATAATGAGGTGTCTGGTGCGACACAATAGATATCATCATTGGTTAAAAGACATAATATATAAATGAGGTTCATAACCGAAATAGTTTTGGACACCTTGTCGGTTTAGGTTATAATGTGATTTGGATAATTAGTTTGTTTAAACTAATTGAATCATATAGGTATGGCCGGGGCATATTAAACTTGATCATCTATAATGATTTGTCTTTTACAAATTTAATAGACAATTCATTCTTAGTATTCTGTCTCTTAATCCCTACACTTGAGCGGGCATGAGGATTAGACATAGTGTACTTTGATCTACCAATAAGTGAGGTCAATTATGGCCAATAGTCTTGGTGGGTTGGGTGTGCGTGTTTTGTTACTTTGTCTGCTACTGCTTGTTGAAAGAAAATCATGTACCGGTGCGTCCAGGGTGATGGTGCTCCCGAGATGAGCTCGTTATGTTTATGATACTAAACCCAACTTGTGGGCTTATGTCCGGTATAGTAAAAAGGTCGAGTGGTACTAATCTCAGAATTAAAGAGGTTAATTAATTAATTTATCAGTAAATTAATAAATTAACGAGCACTAAATCATTTTGTGCCATATGGACTCCGGAGTTGGCGGCGACCAGGCGCCAGCACCGAGTGGACACCAGACTCCAAGTCTTCATCATTTTGCGCTATTTACAAATTATTCTCTTTAAGCTTCAATATTGCGTGATTTCTTCCTTTTTCAGCAAAATTCTTTAAATTTTATCCAAAATCTCCAAAGTGCCTCCTTATAACAAAACCATGCAAATCAAACTATAAATGCATTGAAAGCTCATAAAAGATGTCATATTGATTGAAAATCAACTAAAAGTAAGCTAAACGTGCATGATTTTAGGTCATAAAAAGGTATATTTTGGAGTCACATCATATACTTTAATTTCCCAATGAGTGCGGTCACTTGAGGCCTATAGTCTCGGTAGGTTGGGTATGCGTGTTTAGTTGTTTGGTGTGTTGTTGCTTGTTGAAAGGAAACCATGGGGTGATGGTGCTCTCGAGATGAGCTCATAAAGTTTATTATATTAAACCCGGCCGGTGGACTTATGTTCGGTTTAGTAATAAAGTCGAGTGGTACTTATCTCGGATGAGAAGAAATCGATTAATTAATTTATCAGTGAATTAATATATTGACGAGCACTATATCTTTGACGTAGGGAGAATAAAGAATAATTAAATTAGTTATTCCAGAAGCAATTCTAGTTTCAGCGATAATTTCATATTTAATCTGTTAGTGGTACGATTAATTATGTGCTGGGTTAATTGATAAAGTGAAATTAATTATTTAATCAATTAATTTATGGTTCAATTAATAAATTAAGAAGAGATTTGGAAACTAATAAACCCAAGCCCAACAAGAAGGCCTAACTCAAGCCCACTTAAGGTCTCTCTTGTAACTTTATAAATAGACACAAGGGTCAGCAATACAAGACACAACAAGTCATTATTGACAGAACACATAAACTTAGAGAGAGAAGCTCTAAGGGAAAACTAGAGAGAGAAAAGAACTAGAAGTTTGGTGTTTCTCTCTCTAAGTAGCAGCGGAGGCTGCGAGTGGTCTTTCCCATTGGCGGCTGGTGATTCTTTCCTGCGGCGGGCGGCTAACCTTGACCTGCGACGGCAGTGCAGAGGTGTTCGGCGGTGGTAGCACAAAAACCAGGAAACCAAGCTGGTTTTTCGAGAGCTATTTTTGTGCTGGTTTTATATTATTGCTGATCTGTTCGTTTGGTAGAAAGTTGTCCACACAACTTCTAGATGCATCTCAGAGTCATACAAGAGAATTCTTATGGGACGCGCTTCAATAGGTCGATTTCTATCTTTCCACTTTTATCAGTTATCGTATTTTGTATGCATGACAAATTCAAATAAGATAAACCAAGATTCTATGCTCATGTGATATTTCAAAAGAGTTTGAATCAGATTGCACGAGTTGAAGGAAAACAGAACAAACCCGGGCTAAATGGAAAATCTCATTTTCGTGCAATCCATTCCAAATGGGAAGCTTTCGAAAAAGCTCAAGCTCAAATTCATTTTCCCATAAACGGATCTAGGCTTATACTTATTTAATTTATTAAATTAGCATCTAACGCACAAAGATTGAACCTTTAATTAAAAGCGGAAGGATTAAAGGTTGTACCTTTGAGGAGAAGTCCAACGCAATAAGAAAAACCAAATCTTTCTTAGCGATCACCACCGAAATCTAATAGATGACTCCAAGAAACTTCGAATATTGCGTGGGCAATAATCTATCAAAGTGTACTTGCAAAGATGCCAAAAACCCACAAGAAAGTCTCTCTAAAAATGGATTCAAAACTGCCCAAAAGATCCGATTAAACTGCTGCTCCTCTTCGCCAAAAACTGCTGCAGCCCGCCGCTAGTACATCACCAAAATCAATATAAAAAATCCTTTCTTTGTCGTGATATAGACAGCCCACATCATGGATCACCAAAAGAGAGATCAACAGAATGAAAAGGCCGAATCAAACAGGCAAAGATTGGATTTTTCTACTATGAAACTCGACAAACCAAAGCTGACGGCCGGCGGCAGCTCTTTGAGAAAACCCGGCGGAAAAAATAGAAACCCAGCAACACTTATGTGTTTAATCTATTTAGGCTGAATCCATTTTTCAAGCAAGCGAGAAATCTAGTTCTTTTTTGAGAAAGAATTCTTGAAGATGGAGGAATTCTCTCTCTAGAACCTTCCCACTCAAGAAAAGAAGAGTTGTCTTGCAAGACTTCCATAATGTTTCTTTGGCCTTAAGTTTTCTATTTATAGGGAGCTCTAATGAAGACCTAGTGTGCTTTTGAGTAAGGCCTTTTAATTTGACTTTTGTTGACCGCTTAGTCTTTCCTAGACTAATCTACTCCAATCGACCCATTGCAATTAATTTCTTAACCCACTTCATTAATTTAATTTAATCAAACCCTTAAGATTAATTAATTCAAATAGAATTAATTCCTTAATCCACCTCCACCTAGTCCACCTCCACCTGGACCACGTGGCGGCTACGAACTGCCATCATCATAGCTGGCCTGATCCTCTTGCTCCTCATCTTCATCATGTTGGCCCCCAATATGTTCCACAAATAGTGCCTCTCCTTGCTCTTCATGGATGGCCTTCCTTTTTCTGCCTCCCCCCTTGGAGGAGCATGCCTTGCTCGGCAAGCCAGAACTGGGGCCTGAGTAAAAAGAGGTGGATCATCCACGAGTAATTGGGAACCAGCATCATCGAATTCTGCAAGATGTGAATACCCAAGTGTGAGGGCTCTTTGGAAAGAGGTGGACACTTCTTTGATGAATTGCGGTACTTCATGGTGAGCGTCATCACTGCGATAGTAATCAATCTGGAATTGAATGCCCCTGTTGTACCATTCACACATCGAATCCGACTACACGAAATAAAAGATGTGGAATAGCTAGAAAAAAATTGATAATCGTGGTATAAATGTAAAATAATGTAAACAACAACTAAATTAAACACTTACGTATACTCTGGCTCGATTCATCGCACCACGGTTTCCAATCTGAGTAGGATCATCTTTGCTTAGATCATTTATGAGCCTCACTGTCCTACGATTGTACCAGCTTAGGTACAGCTTCTGGAGGTTGCTCTGGCTTAGCTTGAGATAAATCATCAGCTGATATCCTAGCTCGCCAATGCTAATTGTACCGCGCACATTCAATTGACCAGTCAACGTACCCCTTGCCTCTCATACACTTGCTATGCTCCTTTTAATATGCGTCCGCCTATATAGGAAAAATCATTAGGTGGCCAGGAATAGGCTGATGGTAGCCAAATTGTTAAAGTACCCTCTCAGCCTCATGTGGCTCATGGGCGTCCTAATAAATCGGCCAAGTATTGGACACCCAACATTCCCTCCCTTCTCGACAGTATTGGGGGAGATACCCATCAAACAAATTGTCCTCCAGATAACGCACCTATAGAAACTGAAAAAATAAATAGAAAAGACATGAAAACGTTCATAAATATAATAACATCTAAATATGCATCGAATTTCACAAAAATTGAAACTTGTTGGATTTAAATACGAAAGCTTTGCTTGTATTAAACTATTTTCCAGTTGTATATATCGATTAAATATTTTAGTTAAATTGTTTGTATGTTTTATATATGTTGTCCATTTATAATATGTATTTAGATGATGAGGTGTCTGGTGTGACATCGTAGATCTCATCATTGGTTAAAAGACATAATATATAAATGAGGTCTGTAACCGAGATAGTTTTGGACACACTGTCGATTTAGGTTATAATGTGATTCAGAAATTGGTCTGTCTAAACTAACTGAATCATATACATATGCCCGGAGCATATTGACCTTGACAGTTTAGGATGGATTCTCTTGTCCTGGTTTAATAGACTATTCATTCTAAGTATTCTATCACTTAATCCCTAGACTTGAGCAGGCATGAGGATTAGACATAGTGTACTTTGATCTGTCAAAGAGTGAGGTCACTTGAGACCAATAGTCTCGGTAAGTTGGGTGCGCGTGTTTGATTGCTTGGTGTGCTATTGCTTGTCGAAATGAAACCATGTACCAGTGCGTCCGGGGTGATGGTGCTCCCGAGATGAGCTCGTTATGTTTATTATACTTAATCCGGCTGGTGGACTTATGTTTGGTATAGTAAAGAGGCCGAGTGCTACTAATCTCAGATCATAAGAAGTTAATTGATTAATTTATCAGTAAATTAATAAATTAACGAGCACTATATCTTTGATGTGAGGAGATTAAATAATAATTAATTTAGTTATTCCGGAAATAATTCTGGTGTAGGATGGTAGTGCCATAATTAATCCGTTAGTGGTACAATTAATTATGTAGTGGGTTAATTGATAATGTAGAATTAATTATTTAATTAATTATTCCAAAGGGTTAATTAAGTAAATAACAATGTATAATTATTTAAATTATTAATTAAGTCTTAAAGTTCAATTGAATTAGGAAACCTATTTGGATTTGTAAATCCAATTAGATTTGGAACCTAATTGGATTTGAAAACTAATTAGTAATCATAAATCCATTAGGAAGGCCAATCCTAAACTAACATGGGGTCTCTCTTGTAACTCTATAAATTGACAAGAGAATAGCAATTCACAATATACAATTCATAAATTTTCAAGACAAGAAAACTAGAGAGAGAAAGTCTAGAGAGAGAATTAATAAATTCTCCCTCAAAGTCAATTTTCTAAAACTCCAGGCGGCTGCACATTCTCCTAGATCGGTTGGCGGTTAAGCTTCTTGAATTCGAAAGCACATGGAGGTTGTGCAGCATCGGGTGTGCGAGTTCTCGGCGGCGCATATATTACACTCGCGGTCAGGTCGGCCGGCAGCAGTGCTTAGAGGAAATTCCAGTGAGTTCATTTATGGTGTATTGTCAATCGTTGGTTTGTTGGTTCATTGATTCGTTACCCACAAAAAGTACTGTTAGGTTTGAATACTGATGTTATGCTTGCAGTATACTTTTTCCCAGTTAATATATCGATTTAAATGTTTTTGTTTATATGTTGTGCATATGTCATCCATTTATATTTTGTAGGTAGATGATAAGGTGTCTGGTGTGACACAGTAGATCTCATCATTGGTTGAAATACATAATATATAAATGAGGTTCATGACCGAGACAATTTTGGACACGCTGTCGGTTTAGGTTATTATGTGATTCTGAAAATTGGTTTGTCTAAACTAATGAATCATATAGATATGCCCGGGGCATATTGAACTTGACCATTTAGAATGATTTGTCTTGTACTAATTTAATTGACAATTCATTCTTAGTATTCTATCTCTTAATCCCTAGACTTGAGCAGGTATGAGGATTAGACATAGCGTACTTTGATCAGCCAATGGGTGAGGTCTTGTGGCCAATAGTCTCAATGGGTCGGGTGCTCGTGTTTAGTTACTTGGTGTGCTGCTGCTTATTGAAAGGAAACCATGTAACGGTGCATCCAGGGTGATGGTGCTCTCGAGATGAGCTCGTTATGTTTATTATACTAAACCCGGCCGGTGGACTTATATCTGGTATAGTAAAAAGGTCGAGTGGTACTAATCTTATAATTAAAGAGTTAATTAATTTATTTATCGGTAAATTAATAAATTAACGAGCACTATATCTTTGATGTAGGGAGATTAAGAATAAGTAATTTAATTATTCTGGAAGCAATTCTGGTGTAGGATGGTAGTGCCTAAATTATTCCGTTAGTGGTACAATTAATTTTGTAGTGGGTTAATAGAATAAGTAGAATTAATTATTTCATTAATTATTCCTAAGGGTTAATTAAGTAATTAACAAAGTAAAATTATGTAATTAATTAATTGTCTTTAAGTTTAATTAGAATTAAGAAATCCTAGAGATTAGGAAATGGAATGCCTTTATAAGGGAAAGTGTAACGTCATTGTCGCCTCGTCGAAGTTGAAATGGAATGTGTACGTCTCTGGGCGCCATCTCTCACACAATGTCGTTATAAGGGCATGGTGGAGTTGAATCGACCCCACACGGGCAACTCCCCTAAAGCCAAACCGTTCAATTTCATCTTTCACTTGGGGCGGTTCTTTGGCCAATGGTGCCCGCAACCCACCATCTGCCATGCAACACTTGATGGTCCGCGATCAAAACCCTGGAGAATCTAAGTACACACTTTAGGAATGGTGTGACTGCTGTAGATAAAGGAGCTCAGGATCTATTGGTCCAGGGTTTAGATATTGGTGACGAGGTTGAGAGCTAGTCGATGATGCCATTGTACCTAGATTGAATGACTAACGTGAATACTTTTAAAAAAATAAAAAATTCGGCAGCATAACGACAAAAAATACAACTTTTCAAATTCTCAAACAAACATCACATATAACCAAAATTATATACAATTAGCATAAACCTAAATTTTAGCACCAAATCGACAAAACCAAAATTGCATCACCATTATCACAATCATATATAGTAGCCATTTGCACAAATCATAAACACAAAAATAATAATACTAAAATTTTAAAAAAAAGTAAATATTAGAAAAATGAAAATCAATTACAGAATTCACAAGAAAATACAAATTAATAGTTAAAATGAAAAACTACTAATGAGAAAATGCTTACATGATGGATGATAGGCCAAAGTATTAATTCTGGTCGGCAGTGGTGGTTGGAGGCTGCGGTCCCACGGTGACGGTCCAAATGCAAAAATCTTTGGTTAGTTTTGTAGGAAAAAACTAGGGGAGTATTTTGGTGTTAATATCTCACTCAAACTGCGGCTGGATATTCCGAAATCTAAAAAAAGGTGTCGGGTTTTGAAAAATTTTGCTAGAGAAAAACTCAACCCAAAATAGAGAATGGGGGTTATGGTTGTATTCCTTGTGATTAGGGAAAGATATTGATAGGTTTAGAATTGAATTTTGACGGCCGGAATGGGAAATCTGGCGATTTGGTCGAAAAAGAAAAGGGGCGGCGGTTGTGGAAGATAAATCAAGAAAGAAGAAAAAGAAATAAGGCAGCTTGCCCTTTTACAGTCTCGGTATGATTCGGATTTTAGAAATCTGAACTACCCTAATTTAGATTTCTAAAATACGAATTCACTTAAAACCCAGCAAAAAAAATTCATTCAGCCCAAACGGCCATAATGTTCAAGGAACGTCCGGATTTTAAAAATCCAAGCGTTCCTTGAAAAAAAAAAAGGACTTTATTTGCACTAAATAAGGGTTCTTATAATCCCTATTTAATATAATTCGAATTCTAGAAATCCGAATAACATGAAATTCGGATTATAAGTATCCGACTATAATAAAATTCAGATTTTTGTAATCCGAATTTTAGGATGTTTTAAATATTTTTTAAATTACTATTGTACCTATTACACTAATCAAAATAACAATAACTAACCAATACAACATAAAATCTTCAAATTAGCAATTGTACCTATTACATAAACCAAAACACCAATAACTAACCAAAACAACATAAGATCTTCAAATAAGCAATTGTACCTATTACATAAACCAAAATACCAATAAGTAACCAAAACAACATAAGATCTTCAAATAAGCAATTTTACCTATTACATAAACCAAAACACCAATAACAAACCAAAACAACATAAGATCTTCAAATAAGCAATTGTACCTATTACATAAACCAAAACACTATTAGTTTTGAATGTTGAAAAGCTTTGCTTGTATGAAAAACTAATATCCAATTTACTTATCGATTGAGTTTCAGTATTAATTGTTCCTTTATATCATATGCATAGATGATATGGTGTCGGGGGTAACACAGTAGATCTTATCATTGGTTAAATTTATGATATACAAACAGACGCTCGTAACTGAGATAGTTTGAACATACTATTTGTTTAGGTTATTAAGTGATTTGGATAATTAGTTTGTCAAGACTAATTAAATCATATGGATATGCCCGGGGCATATTGAGCATGACCTATTCGGGATTGAATTAACTTGTACTGATTGGCGTAGTTGATTCGAACCAAATATTCTAATGTCTTAATTCCTAAACTAGAGCGGGCACAAGAGCTAGATATCATATGCTTCGATTTGCCAAAGGGTGCGATCAATTGAGGCCTAGATCTCAGTAAGTTGGTTATGCGGTATTTGATTTCTTAGTGTGCCGTTGCTTGTTGAAGGAATCCATATACCGGTTCACAGGGTTGATGGTGCTCCCGAGATGAGCTCGTAAGGTTTATTATACTAAACCCAGACAATGGACTTATGTATTGTATAATAAGAAAGTCAAGTGGTACTAATATCAGATACCAAGATATTGATGAACTAATTTTTAGTAAATTTATGAATCGACGAGCACTAGATCTTTGATGTGGGGAGATAGAAGAATAATAAAGTGAGCGTGAAATAATTCATTTTTAAGCGGTAGTTCCATAATTGGTCCGTTAGTTGTATGATTAATTATGCGTTGGGTTAATCGACAAAGTGAATTAAATAATCATAAAGGTTTAATTAAAAATTAATTGACGAAGTGGGTTATACGAAATAATCCTAAGGGCTTGATTAATATTTAATCAACGAAGTGGGTTTAGAAATTAATTCTAAAGGTTGGATTAGAGTTGATTAGTCTAGGGATGACTAATAAAGTCAACGAAAGTCCAACACTACGGCCCAACTAAAAAACCCACTAGGTCTCCATTGAAACTCCTATAGATAGTCTATGTTAGGCATTTGGAAGACATTAAGAAACCTTGGAGGCTTAGTTGCCTAGAGAGAGAATAAGTAGCCTGGAGATAGAACTTCTTCTTCTTCGTTAAGTTCTTTCTCAAAGTCAGCTTAGGATCGTTCGATCTTCGAAAAGCTCAGCCCTTTAGGATCATCAGATTCCTTTTTACCGCCTCAAATTTTAGCGCTGCCAGGTTATCTCGATTTACATACCGCTAGTCTGATTAATTCTCCTAACCACTTTATTTGACTTTTGTTGTGTAGATCTCAGTCTTGATTGGTGATCCATTATAGTAAATGTCTAGATCGTGGTGGGAGAATTTTTTTGGAGGTGTTTTCGGGTTTGTGTGTGCCGGTCGGTAAATAGGAGACTGATCTTCGGGCAACGATCTGTCAAGGATCTGTCAAGTTTTTCGAAGCCCTTTTTTTTGGATTTCTTTCTTAGTGTCTTAGCTACCATGTGGATAGTAGCCCACACGATTTCGGGGTGGTGATGGAGTCATTCTTAGGATTCTCTTGTGGTTGGTCCTGGGCAGTGAATAGCAGGATTTTCAAGGATTTGGTTTTCTTATTGCTTTGAGGACACGCTTCAAAGGTATAATCTTTTAGACTTCCACTTTAAATTAAAGATTTAATTTTTAGCGTGTCATTTTAATAAATCAAATTTGTATAAGCCTAGATCCGTTCAGGGGAAATGATTTAGAGTCTGAGCCAATCAAAAGTCTCCGATTCTGGAATGCATAGCATGAAAGTGAGATTTTTGATTTAGCCCAGACCAGATCTATTTCCTTCAAACACCAATAACTAACCAAAACAACATAAGATCTTCAAATAAGCAATTATACCTATTACATAAACCAAAACGCCAATAACTAACCAAAACAACATAAGATCTTCAAATAAGCAATTGTACATATTACATAAACCAAAACAACATAAGATCTTCAAATAAGAAATTGTACCTATTACATAAACCAAAACACCATATTAACATCAAATAATGCCATTTGGGTCATAAAGTCTACCAAGCCTTGTTCGGTTTGATCTAGGATGAGATACAAGACACATTCTATCTCGATGGGCCGTACTACCACACCTCGTGCATTCTCATCGGCATCGTCATCCATGTAGATCTATTTGCATTGTAAATATCCACTTCTGTCTCCTTCCCGATGGTGCATTATGAACTATTAGTCTTTGGTATTCTGGAATCACCTTCTATGCAATGTCTCTTCACCATTGCTCTTTTGGCGGGATTCGGATGAAAGTTCCATTCCCGAATTGCCTCTTCAAGTTTCTGACCGTAAGCATGTCATCCATGAGATTGAATGCATTATCACCAAGACAACAGACACACCGTCAATGCATGAGAACATAGAAACCTATAAGTATACCACTTATGGCACGTACAATGGCGTGCCTGATAATCAATCGTGTGTATGTTTCCTTCTTTACCATCATAACGCACAAATGTACTAACCATGAAAATTTTGTTGTTCGAGTCATAAGGTTCAACCTGATGTCCCCCAGATCGTATCTCATAATCCACGAATATTCCCACAACAGAGAATGAAATTGAGTGTTGCATTTACGATCCTTCTCATTTTCCAATCGAAATATCTCTTTTGTTTTTTGAAATTTGGACTCAATTATTGCTCTTATTGGAAGACAACGGATGCCTTTCAATGCACTGTTGTAACTTACAGACATATTCGTCATTAAGTTACCCCAGCAATGGTATCCGTTGTGAGATAGACTCCATTTATCTACACCAATTTCCTGTAAATACCGGTATGCGTCCAGACTGTATTGAAACAGCTCTGCACCAACTCTGTCAAACTTGAGAGGTTGATAGGTTTTCCCCATTTTCTAACACAAACTGTTTAATCTATTACCGCGAAAATACGTCATTAGACTGTTTCGAACGTGTAGCAAGCAAAACTGTGGTAACCTGTAACACCTTCTTCCCATTCCTCAATGTCTCTAAATGCGGCGAGAATGCCCGTCCATCGATCCGATAGCACCCACATCGGATGTTGACCAAAGACACGATGAATGTGTTGGGTTTCAATACTAAAGCTTTGCTTGTATTAATCTATTTCCCAGTTTTAGATATCGATTAAATGTTTTAGTTAAATTGTTTATATGTTTTTACATATGTCGTCCATTTATATTATGTAATTAGATGATGAGGTGTCTGGTGTGACATAGTAGATCTCATTATTGGTTAACAGACCTAATATATAAATGAGGTTCATACCCAAGATAGTTTTGGACACAGTCAGTTTAGGTTATTATGTGATTCAGAAATTGGTTTATTTAAACTAATTGAATCATATAGATATACCCGGGACATATTGAACTTGACAATTTAGGATGAATTGTCTTGTACTGATTCAATAGACTATTTATTCTCAGTATTCTATTTCTTAATCCCTAGACTTGAGCTGGCATGAGGATTAGACATAGTGTACTTTGATATGCCAAAGGGTGCGGTCATTTGTGGCCAATAGTCTTAGTAGGTTGGGTGCGCGTGTTTAGTTGCTTAGTGTATTATTACTTGTCGAAAGGAAATCATGTACCGGTGATGGTGCTCCCGAGATGAGCTCATTATGTTTATTATACTAAAATAAGCTGGTGGACTTATGTCCGGTATAGTAAAAATTTCGAATGATACTAATCTTGGATTATAAGAAGGTAATTAATTAATTTATCAGTAAATTAAAAAAATTAACGAGCATTATATTTTTGATGTGGGGAGATTAAAAGATAATTAATTTAGTTGTTCTGGAAGCAATTCTGGTGTAGGATGGTAGTGCCATAATTAATCCGTTAGTGGTACGATTAATTATGTAGTGGGTTAATTGATAATATAGAATTATTTACTTAATTAATTATTCCTAAGGGTTAATTAAGTAATTAAACAAGTTAAATTAATTAATTAATTAAACTTGAAGTTCAATTAAAATTAGGAAATCATAGAGATTTGGAAATCTAATTGGATTAGATAATCCTATTAGATTTGGTTACCTAATTGAATTTGAGAACTAATTAATTACCTAAACCCATTAGGAAGACCAATCCTAAACTAACTTGGGGTCTCTCTTGTAACTCTATAAATAGACAAGAGATTAGCAATTCACAATACACAATTCATAAGTTTTCAAGACAAGAAAACTAGAGAGATAAAATCCTAGATAGAGAATTATTTTTCTCCCTCAAAGTCGGATTTTTTAAAGGCTTAGGCGGCTGCACACTTTTCCAGGCGACAGCTGGATTTTCTTCTTACTGCGGCGGCGCGTGATCATAGAGTGCAACGGCGCGCAGGCGGAATCTCGGTTGGTGGTGGCGAGTGCAAGCCACACGCAGGGCGACAGCGTTCGTTTGTTTTTTCGACGAGTGTTTTATGGAGAATTGCTGATCATTGGTTCATTGCCCACACAACGTACGAGCCTGTCTTGAGTAATACAAGCGATCACTAAGTACACACTTCAAGAGGTAATTCTTAAACTTCCGCTTTAATTAGGAATTAATTATTACGTGATAAATCGAACAAGTGCAAGCTAAGATCCTGCACAATGTTATTTCAAGCAAGGATTAAAATAGCGATTGTGCTAGAGTCTAGGTTGGGTCAAGAATTCCGATTCTGGAATGCTTAGCAAGAAAGTGAATTTTTGACCGGGCCCAGGCAGATAATATTTCAGAATGAGGTTCCTTATGAAAAATGTCCAACTTTCAGTTGTTTCGTCGTCCACCAAGGTATATGCTAGTGGAAGAATATGACGTGCAATGGTAACTGTAATTGCAACGAGCAACTTCCCCTTGTATCCACCTCACAAATGTGTCCCGTCAATACTAACCACCGGTGGAAAAAATCTCTGAAACTTACATCGAGCTGGACCGAATGCCCAAAAAAAATATTTAAAATGCCTTTCTGTATTTGAAGCACTCGACCCTCCTTGATATTCCCATTCTGCAATCGTTCCTGGATTCGACGATTGTAAAACTTCAACAAAGCTGCATAAACCAACCATTAACACAGTCATCACCCAATGATCATGTAAACAATAATTCCAATAAAATTTACAAAAAATATATACTTTTAAAACTTACCTCGGTAACTCAACAAAATTCATGACCCAATTACCATATACCAACTCGATCGCTTTCCTTTTCGCATGCCATGCTTTTTTCTTCTTGACGTCAACTTTTAATTGGGTCTTGATGTCAATTTGAATAACAGCCACTGGGTACTCCAGATCTTGTTCAATTTGCTTCATTATGAGAGGCGCTATTGTGGACAATGTCACCTTATGGTGGCCATTTCCCATGGACATTCCAACGCAATTGTGATCGGACACTAAATAACCACTTCCCATTGACCGTGAGTACAATTTTTTTCGACACCCAGATTTTCCATGCACATTGGGAATAACCTTCGGGGTGCCAAATCGTCGACTTTTGCATTCCACGCACCATGTGGTTTTATTGCTCTCAACTTTGACATATTCCCTAAGCCTTGCCACGTTCTATACGGATATGGCCGGTTGTGCTTTTTCATTTTTTCTGAAAATAGTTCCAAGGCCTATAGTCTCAGGATTGCCTTTATATCGGGGCAAAGCATATTCATCCCGATCAATGTCATACATCTTGGTGTCCCACATCAGAGTAGACAAAATGTCCCCTTTTAGACTTCCTACACTCATCTGACGACTAATCATATTTAAAATCGTAATTAGAATAATTACACTACTAGCGCATGACTACTAAATAAAAATTAGTCAAAACTTACACAAATCTTAGTCCTATACTACTAATACATGTAGTTCCTAACCACATTTCATCAACTACATACACTACTCAAAATATCATCTAATAACATGAACATCATATGAATAATGAAATATCAATCATAAAAACTTAAATCATGACTTACCTTATTACGATATCACAACGTGACGTAGATCTTCGAAAATATTTAGCCGAAATCTAAAATTTGCAGATGAATAGTATATGGCCGCTAGAGAGAGAAAGTGCGAGGGAAGGAGAAGAAGAGAAGAATGAGAAAAAGGCTAGGGTTTTGGTTCATATAGTCCGATCAAATTCGGATTTCAAAAATCCGAATGTAGTGAAATTCAGACTTTACATTTCTGAATTTTACTAAAATTCGGATTTTTAAAATCCAAATATTACTACATTTGGATTTTTGAAGTCCGAATTCATTAAAAATTTCTGTCTATATCAAAAAAATTGTAACTGAAAATTTTTATTTCCACAAATTCGGATTTCAAAATTCATAATTCTCATAATTTGGATTTTGAAAATCCGGATTTTTCTTTCTGTTTTTTTAATTTTCAAACTTTTCAAAAATTAGTCTGAATTTTTTTATTTTTAAACAATTTTGGATTTGTAAAATCCGGATTATTAATTAAATCAGATTTTTAAAATCCGATTTTTACTTCATTTTTTTCATTTTTTCTACAACTTTACAAATTAAATTACAATTTATATTAATATTTAAAATTTTAGGACACCATTAATTAAGAAACTGAATTTGTAAAATCCGAATCTCTAATTAATTATGTCATTTGAATTTTACAAATCTGAGAGGCCTCTTTTCTGTCCACACCTCCCCAATTCACAATATTTAGGTCCACACCCCCAATTTTAGCATTTTTCCGATCCGGCCCTGTTTATAGATATAGTCAATATTTTACTTCCCAAAAAAAAACTAAATCATATGATTAGTTGATATAACTCACGTGTTCAATTTGATATAAATCCATGATGACATAAAAATATTTGTTTCGCGTGTTAAAGAAAGGAATTTGTCAACCTTAAAAAAAATTTGATATAATTTCATGTTTTAAGATAATTAAATAATTTTTAAAACTTAATTAATTTTTTATAATTTATATAAAATTTCTAAAACTTAATTTAAAAAAATGTAAGAAACAAATTTTTTTAAAAAATAGAATTCAGAAAAAAAAGAATTGAAAAAAAAAAAAAAAAACTGCATAAAAAAATGGCTAATTTATATGGTGGTACTATAGGACCACCATGTAATTTTACTCCTATCCCAAAAATAGTAAGTTGTTAGGGTGTGTTAATTTTTTTGCGAAAAGAGACACGTGGCGACTTAATGATGGCTGAATAGCAAGCCGTGGGCATCCTTCTTCTTTTTCATTCTTTTTCTTAATATTATATTATTTCTATTGGGTTTTTCTTTTCTTCTTCCTGAAACTTTTTTTCGTCCGTTTTTTTAAACAACTCAGTAATTTTTTTCTATGTTTTTTATTTTTTTATTAAAAAATAATTAAAAATAATTTTAAATAATTTTATAATTATTTAATTTTATATATTGTAATATGATATCTATAGTCTATTGATCTGATGTCTACATAATCATGATTTGAGCCTCCTTGTTAAGTATGGTTTAGTTCTATTGTATGCTTTATTTTATATTCTTGATATGATATCTATAGTCTATTGATCTGATGTCTATATAATCATGATTTGGTCCCCCTTGTTAAGTATGTTTTAGATATATTGTATGCTTTCTTTTATATTCTTGATCTGATGTCTACTATTTTGTGATCTGATGTATATATAATCATGATTTGATCCCTCTTGTTAAGTATGTTTTAGTTCTATTGTATGCTTTCTTTTATATTCTTGATATGATATCTATAGTCCGTTAAGCTGATGTCTAGTATTCTGTGATCTGATGTCTATATAATCATGATTTGATCCCCCTTGTTAAGTATGTTTTAGTTATATTGTATGATTTCTTTTATATTCTTGATCTGATATCTATAGTCTGTTGATCTGATGTCTACTATTCTGTGATCTGATGTCTGTATAGTCATGATGTGATCTCCCTTGTTAAGTATGTTTTAGTTCTATTGTATGATTTCTTTTATATTCTTGATCAGATATCTATAGTCTGTTGATCTGATGTCTAGTATGATGTGATCTGATGTCTAGTATTCTGTGATCTGATGTCTATATAATCATGATGTGGTCTCCCTTGTTAAGTATGTTTTAGTTCTATTGTATGATTTCTTTTATATTATTGATCTGATATATACTGTCTTATTTTTTTTAAAAAAAAGGTTGTGCGTGAAAAAAAGAAAAATTGTGGCGCGTTACTGTAGCACGCTACAGTAGGAGCATGATGAATTTTGCTCCTATAGCCCTACAATATACGGATTAAAAAAAATGAAGTGAAAAAAAATTACGGGTACCATACATAAACCAAAATACAATTTAAAAGCACTGTTAAGTACATAATAGAGTGATAGTCCTATATATAATTAGGGGCCGGACCGAGAAAATCCTTAAATTAAGGGTGTGGAAGGGAAATTTTTTTTTTTAAATTGTGTGGACAAAAAATAGGCCACTCGGAATTTACAAATCTGAAAATTCTAAATAATTAAAATTTCAGATTTGTAAAATCCAAATTCTTAATTAATTTATATATTCGGATTTGTAAAATCTGAATATATAATAATAATAATAATAATATAATTTGAGATGAAATTATAAAAGTTTTAAAATGAAAAAAATTAAACTTAAATTTGATTTTAAATTTTGTAAAATAATTGGCATAATTCGGTTTTAACAAATTCGAATTTGGGCAAAAAAAAAAAAAAGAAATTTCGGACTTGAAAATAATTTGACTGGAAGTTGATTCCCGATTATGGACAAATAATATTGCAATGTTTGATGTTTTCATGTTCTTAGGTTGAACTAGTTAGTTAATGTTCTTATATGTTGTATTTTGTTGGAAGTTAACGTCCGCATATGTTGATATTGTATTATCCTTTCATATCTAGTAATTGTAGGTGGAATTGTAGATTCGTAGACGTATCGTATCTTATCTCCTATCTTGCATGTGGTATAAAATAGTTGTGTACGTACCTCAAAAGGTATGAGTTTTGTGAATATACAATTATTCAATTTATTCAGTAGTTTTTTTAAAAGTTTGAAAATATAATAATAAAAAAATTACTGAAGAAATTGAATAATCGTATATACACAAAACTCATACCTTTTGAGGTACGTACACAACTATTTTATACAACATGCAAGATAGGAGATAAGATACGATACGTCTACGGATCTACAATTCCTCCTACAATTACTAGATATGAAAGGATAATACAATATCAACATATGCGGACGTTAACTTCCAACAAAATAAAACATATAAGAACATTAACTAACTAGTTCAACCTAAGAACATGAAAACATCAAATATTGCAATATTATTTGTCCATAATCGGGAATCAACTTCCAGTCAAATTATTTTCAAGTCCGAAATTTCTTTTTTTTTTTTGCCCAAATTCGGATTTGTCAAAACCGAATTATACCAATAACTCTACCAATCTACAATTCCTCCTACAATTACTAGGTATTATAGGATAATACAATATCAACATGTGCATACTTTAACTTCCAACATATTTTTTTAAATTGTACTGTTCAATATATCGGTATTGTTATATGTAATAGGTAGAATGGAGATTAGAATGTTTTTATATGTTGTATTTTTTTAAAAAAATTATAATTTAACAAATTTTTATGAAAAATTTGTCCGAATTTAATTAAATTCGGATACTAATAATCCGAATTCTAATAAATTTGGGAAACCTTTATCCGAATTTAATTAAATTCGGATACTAAACATCCGAATTCTATTAAATTCGAAAAAATGTTATTCGAATTTAATAAAATTCGGATGATTAGTATCCGAATTTAATTAAATTTGGACAAATTTTTAAATTTTTTGTCCGTTTAGACAGAATGCAAAAGCAAATTTCGAAATTCTAAATCCGAAATTCGCTTTTGCATTTTGTCCAAAAAAAGAGAAAAAAATTTTTTTGTCCAGTTCTTTTTTTTCAGATTTTAGAAAACCAGTTCTACCTAATTCGGATTTCTAAAATCCGAATAAGGTAGAATTCGGATGCTTAAATTCCGAATTATCTTAAATTCAGATTTCAAGAATCCAAATGTAAATGGGCATATTAAAGGCCAAGCCCTTATTCTTCTTTCTACATCTTTCTTCTTCAACCGCCGCCCCAAACCTTGAAAATTCCGGCCACCTCCACCATTTTCCTATCCAACCGTTAAAAATTACATCTAAACTGATCAAAATCTTCACCTCATCACAAGGAACAAAACTATACTATCCATTCTCAAAACCTAACACCTTTTCTCAGATCCCAGACAATCCGACTGTGTTTTGAATGAGATATGACCACCAAAATACTCCCCTAGTGTAGCTCTACAAAACCTACCAAATATTTTTGCATTTGGACCACCGCCACTGGACGTCGTCGCCGGACCACCGCCATGAAAGATTATCTGCCCGGGCCTGGTCAAAAATTCAATTTCGTGCTATACATTCAAGAATCGGAACTCTTGACCGGGGCTAAACTCTAGTACAATTGCTATTCCAATCCTTGCTTAAAATAAAATTGCACAGGATCTTAGCTTCTACTTTTTTGCTTTGCCATGTAACAATATATTCCTAATTAAAGCGGAATTTTAAGAATTACCTCTTGAAGCATGTACATAGGTGATTCTCTTGTATGACTGAAGACCAGCTCATACGTTGTGTGAGCAACGAATTAACGAACCAAAAGAATCAGCAATTTGAAAGAACGCCAAAATCCACCGAAAAAAATCCAGCCGAGATTGCCAGAAGAAAATTCCGCTGCCACTCGCCGCCGCTCGTGATCACATGCGCCGCCTTTTGGGAATGCTTCCGCCGCCTCACCAACTTCAAGCGCCGGCCAATGGTTTCAACCAAGCCGCCGCCGGTCAGTTGCTGCGAATGAATCCTAAGGGAGAATAGAGCTCGAAGGAATTGCTCTTTCTTTTCTCTCTATAGCTTTCTCTCTCTAGTTTCAAGAATTGTGAAACTTGTGAATTGTGTTCTAATTGCCAACTCTCTATGTCTATTTATAGAGTTACAAGAGAGACACCAATTTGGTTAATGATTGGCCTTCGTAATGGGTTTAGGATTATTAATTAGTTTCCAAATCCAATTAGGTTCAACATCTAATAGGATTTTCAGATCCAAATAGATTTCCTAATTCTAATTGATCTTTAAGACTTAATTAATTAAGTAAATAATTCCACTTTGTTAATTACTTAATTAACCATTAGGAATAATTAATTAAATAATTAATTTTAACACATTACATAATTTATCATACCACTAACGGATTAATTATGGTACTACTATCCTACACCCGAATTGCTTCCGGAACAACTAAATTAATTATTCTTTAATCTATCCAAATGTAAGATAAAGTGCTCGTTAATTTATTAATTTACTGATAAATTAATTAATTAACTTCTTATAATTCGAGATTAGTACCACTCGACCTTTTTACTATACCAGACATAAGTCCACCGACCGAGTTTAGTATAATAAACATAAAAAACTGATCTCGACAGCACCATCACCCCGGACGCACCGGTACATGGTTTCCTTTCGACAAGCAACATCACACCAAGCAACCAAACACACGCACCCAACCTACAGAGACTATTGGCTTTAAATGACCTCACTCTTTGGTAGATCAAAGTACACTATGTCTAATCCTCATGCCTGCTCAAGTCTAGGGATTAAGAGTGTTAGATTTGAATACATAAGCTATGCTATTATTGTACTTTTTCCCAGTTAATATATCGATTTAAATGTTTTGGTTTATATGTTGTGTCCATTTTATTATGTAGTTAGATGATGAGGTGTTTGGTGTGACATAGTAGATCTCATCATTGGTTGAAAGACATAATGTATAAATAGGTTCGTAATCGAGACAATTTTGGACACACTGTCAGCTTAGGTTATTATGTGATTCGAATAATTAGTTTGTCTAAACTACTGGAATCATATAGAATGATTTGTGTTGTGCTAAATAAATAGACATCTCATTCTTAGTATTCTTTCTCTTAATCCCTAGACTTGAGCGGGCAAGAGGATTAGACATAGTGTAGTTTGATCTGCCAATGGGTGAGGTCAATTGTGGCCAATAGTCTCGGTGGGTTGGGTGCGCGTGTTTAGTTATTTGGAGTGTTGCTGCTTGTTGAAAGAAAACCATGTACCGGTGCGTCCGGGGTGATAGTGCTCCCGAGATGAGCTCGTTATGATTATTATACTAAGCTCAGCTGGTGGACTTATGTTCGGTATAGTAAAATGTCGAGTGGGACTAGTCAAAATTTAAGAAGTTAATTAATTAATTTATTAGTAAATTAATAAATTAACGAGCACTAAACATTTGATGTGGGGAGATTGAGAATAAATTAATTTAGTAATTCCGGAAACAATTCTAGTGTAGGATGGTAGTGCCAAAATTAATCCATTAGTGGTACGATTAATTTTGTAATGGGTTGATTGAATAAGTAGAATTAATTATTTAATTAATAATTCCTAAGAGTTAATTAAGTAATTAACAAAGTGGAATTATTTAATTAATTAATTATGTCTTAAGTTTCAATGAGAACTAGGAAATCTTAGAGATTAGGAAATCGAATTGGATTTGGATTATCCTATTAGATTAGTTACCTAATTGGATTTGAAAACTAATTAATTACCTAAACCCATTAGGAAGACCAATCCTAAACCAACTTGGGGTCTCTCTTGTAGCTCTTTATATAGACAAGGGATTAGCAATTCCACAACATCAACTCATAAGTTTTCAAGATAAGAAAACTAGAGAGAGAAAGTTTAGAGAGAGAAAATGTTTTTCTCCCTCTGAAATAATTTTTGGGCGGCAGGAAGCAAGGTCCGGCAGTGGCGGCGGTTCAATTTAGGCGGGTTGAGTTGCAAATTTTTTTTGGTGAGTCCTTTTGTGTTGATTGCTGATCAATTGCTCGTTAGATCATTGCCCACACAACGTGCGATTAAAGTCTTGAGTCATACAAGTGATCACCTGAGTACCACGCTTCAAGAGGTGTTGGGATCGAAGGCATGTTTTTCAAAAAATTTTACGCAGCGGATTCATGCCTATTCCATTTTAGTGTTTACTACGTTTAAAGCTTCTAAAGCTTACCCTTGTAGCGTAATCGGTAGCCGCACCTGGATCCTTGTTTGGTGTTGGTCCAAGCCTTATGTTCCAGTTACGTTCGTCACCACCAAAATCCTTCCTTGAAGGATTCTCTAATCTCAAGCACGAAAGTCTTCGCAGATCTGGTGCTAGTCAATCTTGCCTACCAAGAGAATTCGGGAATATGGTGTATTTTTTTTTATCTGATTTTTCTAATTCAAAATCATCATTCTTCTTACAATAATACCCCTAGGATATTTGTAGAGATCAAATTTCCAAAATCAATATTGTAATTATTCGATTATAACTTAACTGATTTTAGTCATATTCCAAATCAGTATTATTACCAAATATTATTTTACTGATTCCAAATCAATATTTAAATAATATTTACTGATTCCAAATCAGCATTAAATAATACCTTAATGATTTGTGTTATACACCAAGCCCATGGATCAACCCATGACCCATGGATCAGCTGATGAGTCAAGAACTTCAATTGCAATTAAGTCGCTTGATTTATCAGCCTGCCCAATTATTCCTAGGTAATTAATTAAATATTAATTAATACCCCAGAACTTCTCAATAATATTTAATTAAACCATTTAATTAAATCTTCTTTATTTTTAAGTATAACAATTATACTTATTGTAGGCAAGAATACTTATTCTGCATCATCGAACTTTCTTATGTGCGATCCTGTAGGCCCATTCCAAATTGGCAATGGATTACTCAATCTCATTGATTAATCTATAAGTCATTAGTGGTCTCTAGCAAGACATAATGACTACCCAATTTAGAATGGAGGGTCGAATGGTGATTCAACACAACCTTTCTGAGCAAACTGCGTACGATCTTCTACATTGATATCCCGTTTAGCATAAGGCATGGAACCATCATCCTTATATGGCTAAACGTTTACTTGATCTCTTAGTTACACTGAATCCATCAAGAAAATGATATCCTTATCATTCCTTGGACATGGCCATGCACTTTTCAGTTCACTATCAAGTGACCAAGATATCATCTCTCACTTAAGAGAGATTTGTAGTCCCATCACTTCACCTACATATCTTAGCGTGTCTTATAGTGTACCCAATCATACCAGTACTTGGCAACCTGTTATGATCCCGTTAGGCGTATGTCAAAGCACACTACAATTAACCTAAGACCATATAGTGATTTCTGGTCTAAGGATCCTCGTATGAGTACTACTCAAAAGAATCACTCATGATCTTAAGGTCCATGGAGTGTTTCTTTTGGCGGATCGATTTCATGAAATTAAATATGCACAAGAATATAATTATCATGAAATTAACTCATTTGATAAATTATCAAACAAACGACATATATCTTATTTACATAAATAACCCTCAAAGTTTATTTACATAAATAGCCCTCATTAGGGCACATACACCAACAATCTCCCACTTGCCAGTTGAAGGGCTATGTCCTAAACTGTTTAAGACCAAGCTCTATTACATGTCTCTCAAACTTTGACTGTGGTAGAGCTTTTGTGAAAGGATCTGCTATATTGTCGTCTGGCCCTATTTTGCATACTTTAACATCTCCTCGATCGACGATCTCTCGAATGAGGTGATAACTTCTGAGTATGTGTTTGGTCTTCTGGTGTGACCGGGGCTCCTTTGCTTGTGCGATGGCCCTGTTATTATCACAGAAAAGGTCTATCGGATTTTGGATACTCGGTATCACTCTGATGTCTGACAAAACTTCCTCAACCAAACAGCTTCCATTGCAGCATCTAATGCAGCAATATACTCAGATTTTGTTGTAGAGTCGGCTGTGGTATCTTGCTTCGAGCTTTTCCAACTCACCGCACCGCCATTCAAGCTAAACATGTAACCTGACTATGACTTCATATCATCTTGATCTGTTTGGAAAGCAGCATCAGCGTAATCTTGTACGACGAGCTGTTCTTGTTCTCCACACACTAGCATCAATCCTTTAGTTCTTCTTAAGTACTTTAGGATTGCTTTGACTGCAGTCCAATGAGCCATTCCTGGATCCTGTTAGTATCTACTAGTCATGCTTAGTGCATGTGCGGTATCCGGACGGGTGCACAACATGGCATACATGATTGATCCTATAGCCGAAGCATATGGGACTCTACTCATTATCTATCTCTCCTCTCTTGTTGAAGGACCTTGGTTCTTCTTCAAGAAAATGCTATGTCTGAACGGTACCATACAATTTTTAGAGTTAGACATATTGAACCTCTTCAATATCTTGTCTATGTACGCTTCTTGACTTAGTCATAGAAGCCTCTTAGATCTATCTCTATAGATTTTGATACATAGTATCATCTCGGCTTCTCCTAAGTCTTTCATAGAAAATACACTCCCCAACCATTGTTTCATTTCTTTCAACATGGGGATGTCGTCCACATATAGGACAAGGAAAACAATCTTGCTCCCACTAACTTTCTTGTAAACACAAGGCTCATCTTCATTCTTGATGAATCCGTAACCTTTGACTTCCTCATCAAAACGAAGATTCCAACTTCGAGATGCTTGATTTAGTCCATAGATGGACCTCTGAAGCTTACATACTCGATTAGGATGCTTTTGATCGATGTATCCCTCGGGTTGTTTCATATAAACATCCTCGAGTAGGTTTCCATTCAGGAAAGCCATCTTAACATCCATCTGCCATACCTCATAGTCAAAATATGCTGCTATGGCAAGCATTGTCCTAATGGACTTGAGCATCACAACAGGGGAGAAGGTTTCATCATAGTCTATACTATGAGTCTGTCTAAAACCTTTAGCCACTAGTCATGCCTTGAAGTTCCCCGCCAGGTTTAACTTGAAAATCCACTTGCAATCGACAACCTTTACCAGAACAGGAGGGTCAATCAAAGTCCACACTTTATTTTCCCTCGTGGATTGCATTTCAGATTCTATGGCTTGTAGCCATTTATCTGAATCCGGACTTTCTAAAACCTGTTCGTAGTTCGCGGGCTCATTAGATTCCACCAAGATCAAATCTTGATCGTCAGTCATGAGAAATCTGTATCTCTTGGGTTCATGATGAGATCTACTAGACCTTCTAGGTTCTTGTGTTGTTGACTCAAGTTGCTCATCTTCATGAGTTTTCATTTCAACTTCCATCTGAGTTTCTGTAGATCGTTCTACATTCTCTTGTGGTTCTTGAACTTCTCCGAGTTCTATTCTACTCCCATTTTCTTTCTTGTACAGAAATTCTTTCTCTAAGAAAGTAGCTCCTCGAGCAACAAACACTTTGTTCTCATTTGGGTTGTAGAATTGATATCCTTTGGTTTCCTTAGGATATCCCACAAATAGGCATTTATTAGTTTTGGGTTCAAACTTATTACTTTGTAAACACTTTACATGAGCTTGACAACCCCAAACTCACAGATAGGACATATAGGGCTTTCGACCCATCCATATCTCATATGGAGTCTTGTCTACTGCCTAAGATGGAATACGATTCAATAAGTAGGCAGCAGAAATGAGAGCATAACCCCAAAAGGATGCAGGGAGAGTCGCTTGGCCCATCATTGATCGAACCATATCTAATAAGGTTCGACTTCTCCTTTCGGATACACAATTCCATTGAGGTGTTCCCGGTGGAGTCAGCTATAAAATAATTTCACACTGTTTCAGATAGCCATCGAACTCATCACTAAGGTATTCACCTCCCCGATCGGAGCGAATAGCCTTAATCCTTCTATCCAACTGATTCTATACTTCATTTTTAAACTCTTTAAACTTTTCAAAAGTTTCACTTTTATACCTCATTAAGAAGACACACCCATATCTACTATAGTCATCAGTAAAAGTGACGAAGTATTCAAATCAACCTCTGGCTTGTGTGCTCATTGGTCCACATACATCCGTGTGTATTAGGGCCAATAGCTCACTAGTTCATTCGCCTTTCTTGTTGAAAGGACTCTTTGTCATTTTTCCTTGCAAACAGGGTTCACACGTGTTATACGATTCGAAATCAAATGACCCTAGCACTCCATCCTTTTGAAGTCTTTGAACTCGTTTCTCGTTTGCATGGCCTAAACGACAGCGCAAGAGATAAGTTGGATTCATATCAAATTTAACTGATTTAGCCTTCTTTTCAATGTTATAGACCGGTCAGTCTTTCTTGGCTCAAATCCAAGACATACAGGCCGTTGTACAAATTCCCAACTCCGTATAAAACATTATTCCGATATAAAGATAACGAATTATTACCAATAATAAAACGAAATCTTTTAATATCCAAACAAGAAATTGAAATAATATTCCTGCTTAAAGGAGGTACATAATAACAATTCTCAAGTTCAATGTTTAAATCAGAAGGTAAAGATAAAGTGTAATCTCCCACTTCAGCAGCAGCAACCCTTGCCCCGTTGCCCACTCGGAGATCAACTTCACCTTTCCTTGTCATCCTTCTATTTCTGAGTCCTTGCACATTAGTGCAAATGTGAGCCCCACATCCGGTATCTAATACCCATGAGGTGGACATAGAAAGATTTATTTCAATAACAAAGATACGAGCTTGTTCACGAAACATTTCTGTCAGAGACTTATAAATCCAGAACACTTCTAAATTCATGAACTACTTTTGAAGCTCGCTTGTCATAGACACGAGCATCAAGCACGTCACATCATCGGAATCGCTTTTCAGCTTATCCCATGCTCACTGAACAAAGGCCGTGGCATTCTATGGTGGTTCAGGTAAAACAGTCTCTAAGACATGTAGCTTCTTTTCTTGCTTGAGAACAATTCTCAAGTTTATTTCCCAGTCTAAGAAGTTTGGTCCAACCAATTTATCCTTATCCAATATATTTCTTAGAGTAAAGTTTGAGATGACATTAGTGCTAGATGATGCCATTTCTACAAAGAATAAATGCAAAATATTAGGATGAGTTTTAAAATCATTTTCCACAATAGCCAAAATTGAAATCCCAAATAATTTGGTGTTGGTTCTAGATTGTGGGCCAAAAATCCACAAAGAGTTAACCCCAGTCTTGCTTTGGTAAGTATCGTAGGGATCATGTTCTTTTGGTAGGCAACGTTCAAATTACATTCCATGTAATCTAAAGCTTTCCAATTGCATACCATGCAACTTTTCGGTGATAGGATGAACATTCCAAATGTTTGACACCATCCTACCTTTGCAAAATTAATCCCTAGCCAACTTATCGGGTCAAGCTAGGATTAATTTTCCCAAGTCAAACCATCTCTCAAGGCATCACATCAATTGATACCCACACAGTTTTTCCATAACAAGTGGTAGTGATAAAGTTGAGCATCTAATACCCAAACAGTTTTTCCACTCATTAATGGTAGTGATAAAGTTGGGCACCTATTATGTGACAACTCACCACACGAAGAAAACCTGAGGCCCTTGGGCTCTCCAAGTCCACAGACGTTCGACGCCTGGCGGGCCCCCAAGTATGGAAGCAAAAACAACTCAGGTTTTTTGGGATTTTAGTTTGATCGGCTTAACATGCATTTTCGTTTTTAACATTCATTTGTATATCAAATAAATAAAATGAATAAAAGCAATGAATTGGGCACTAGTCTATTACAGGGCCTCTTAAAGTAACAAGACTTCATGTTCGGGCCTTCATTTTTGGGCTCCCGTTCCTGGGCTCCACTATGGAATCCTCTTGGAAACTTCTATTGGGCCTAACTATTACATAAAATTTTAATAGGCACGCAGGACCAAATTCAAATGGCTCGCAGGCCCCGACTTTTAAAACATTAATAAGCCCAATTCATGCTTTAAAACACATAAATGCATATGCTCATGCAAGCCCATTTTCATTAAGCCAATTACTTTAAAAGATTGTGTAAATGAATATTTCCAAAATATTCTATACAATTAAAATTGATTGTGTCATAATCAATTTTAATCAATCTTTCCTTTTTCTTGTTCAATCATTTGTGATAAATGATGCATGAACATACCAAAATATGTATGCAAATATTTAAACCATTTAAATAAATCATACCATATTTAAATGCATAAATAAAGAATAAACTTAATCAAATTAATTATTCTATTTATGATCTAATTATCCTAATCTTATTAAGATAATTAATTTAAGATATTTTAAAATCTTAAAATCTAATTTTAATATTTTAAAACTAAAATTTGATAAGATTTGATTTTATTCCAAAATTAAAATTTAAAATCTTACCAAAAATTAGAAAACAATTTTCTTTAAATTGTGGGGCAATTTGGTAATTTAAATAAAATTCTGAGCTAGGGTTTTGAGGAGGACTCAAAGTCCAGGGGCCATTATGCAATTTGAAAACTATTTTAAAATTTAAGGCTGTTTAGGGTTCAAGGGACAGAGGGGCATTTTAGTAATTTAAGCCCATTAGGGCATCTGCTTAGGGTGTCATGGGGCGGCAGGGGTAATATGGTAACTTCAGCCCCTAGGGTTTCACCCCCAGCCGCCGCCATCTACCTCCTTCCTCAAACCACACCACCGACTACTTCGACTTTCAGCGTCTGACGCCGTTCGTCTATGTTTTTCCGGCGCTGCAACTCTTTCCGCCATCCATGGCCCCCAATTGTGACCATGCATGACCGAGGACACCAAAACGAAAGAAGGCCCACCGATCGAAGACCATCGCCGACCGAAACCAAAACCGATCGAAGCCATCCGGAACACTTCCAGTGGCAGCGCGAACGGTCAAAATTGCAGCGTCTGAACCGTGCCAGGTCATCTCATGGAATCGCAATCGTCCGGAACAACTTCCGAAACCGACGCCACAATTCCGGCAAGTTCTTGCGACAAAAACCCAAAAGGATCCATTTTTCATTTTTGAAAATCCGATACAACAACTTGGTAACCCAGGTTTCCGGTGACCCATTTCCAAAACCACTAGCCCAACAACTTTTGATAGCAAAACATACCAAAATCCAATTTCCGGTCAAGTTTTCAACACCCCAGAAACTTTTGAAACCAAAACATACCAAAATCCAATTTCTGGTCAAAATTTTAGAAACCCCGATTTGCATTCAAGGAAATTAAAACCTATTCAGCCCAGCAAAGATTTTAAACCAAATCATACCAAACCCAAAGCTTGGACGGAACCATTCTGACCAGCCCGGTTTCCCAGCGAGGGTCAGAACAAAACCCAGTTTTTTGGCGAAACCAAAACGAGCTGAAAATACTTTGTTCATCAACCCCGAAAACAAAACCAACTAGCCCAGTTGTCGGTGGTTTTCCAAGAAAAACTTTAGAAATTAAATTTTTAATTATTTCCCAGAAATAATAAAATTGTTTTCTTTGTTTTTCTTGCTTTTAAATAAACGATTTTTCCAAAATCTTATTAAAACCTATTTTAATTAAAATCCAATTTTAATTAAACTTCAATTTTACTTCTAACACTAAAATTAATATGAGCCTAGCTCTGATACCACTGTTGGGATCGAAGGCATGTTTTTCAAAAAAAATTACGCAGCGGACTCATGCTTATTCCATTTTAGTGTTTAATTAATCCTACGTTTAAAGCTTCTAAAGCTTACCCTTGTAGCGTAATCGGTGACCGCACCTGGATCCTTGTTTGACGTTGCTCCAAGCCTTCTGTTCCGGTTACATTCGTCACCACCAAAATCCTTCCTTGATGGATTCTCTACTCTCAAGCACGAAAGTCTTCGCAGATCTGGTGCTAGCCAATCTTGCCTACCGAGAGAATTTGAGAATATGGTGTATTTTTGTCTGATCTTTTTCTAATTCAAAATCATCATGCTTCCTACAACAATACCCCTAGGATATTTGTAGAGATCGAATTTCCAAAATCAGTATTGTAATTATCTAATTATAACTTAACTGATTTTAGTCATATTCCAAATCAGTATTATTACCAAATATTATTTTACTGATTCCAAATCAGTATTTAAATAATATTTACTGATTCCAAATTAGAATTAAATAATACCTTAATGATTTGGGTTATACACCAAGCCCATGGATCAACCCATGACCCATGGATCAGGCTGATGGGTCAAGAACTTCAATTGGAATTAAGTCCCTTGATTTATCAGCCTGCCCCAATTGTTCTCAGGTAATTAATTAACTATTAATTAACACCTCAGAACTTCTCAATAATATTTAATTAAACCATTTAATTAAATCTTCTTTATTTAAGTATAACAATTATACTTATTGTAGGCAAGAATACTTATTCTGCATCATCAAACTTTCTTATGTGCGATCCTGTAGGCCTATTCCAAATTGGCAACGGATTACTCAATCTCATTGATTAATCCATAAGTCATTAGTGGTCTCTAGCAAGACATAATGACTACCTAATTTAGAATGGAGGGTCGAATGGTGATTCAACACAACCTTTCCGAGGAAACTGCATACGATCTTCTACATTGATATCCGGTTTAGCATAAGGCATGGAACCATCATCCTTATATGGCTAAATGTTTACTTGATCTCTTAGTGACACTGAATCCATCAAGAAAATGATATCCTTATCATTCCTTGGACATGGCCATGCACTTTTCAGTTCACTATCAAGTGGCCAAGATATCATCTCTCACTTAAGAGATATTTGCAGTCCCATCACTTCACCTACATATCTTAGCGTGTCTTATAGTGTACCCAATCATACCCGTACTTGGCAACCTGTTATGGTCTTGTTAGGCGTATATCAAAGCACACTACAATTCACCTAAGACCATGTAGTGATTTCTAGTCTAAGGATCCTCGTACGAGTACTACTGAAAAGAATCACTCATGATCTAAAGGTCCATGGAGTGTTTCTTTTGGCGGATCGATTTCATGAAATTAAATATGCACAAGAATATAATTATCATGAAATTAAATCATTTGATAATTTATCAAACAAATGACATATATCTTATTTACATAAATAACCCTCAAAGTTTATTTACATAAATAGCCCTCATTAGGGCACATACACCAACAAGAGGTACTTTCTATGATTCCGCTTTTTAATTAGAAATTTTGTTGCGTGATAAATCGAGTGAGTACATACCAAGATCCTGCACAATGTTATTCAAACAAGGATTAGAATAGCGATTTTGCTAGAATCTAAGACTGGTCAAAGATTTTGATTCGGGAATGCGTAGCACGAAAGTGAATTTTTGACTGGGCCCGAGCAAATAATCTTTCAAAGAGATAGAAAACTAGGAATGAATAGTCTATTAAATTAGTACAAGGCAATTCATCCTAAATGGTCAAGTTCAATATGCCCTAGGCATATCTATATGATTCAATTAGTTTAGACAAACCAATTTTTGAATCACATAATAACCTAAACTGACAGTGTGTCCAAAACTGTATCGGTTATGAACTTCATTTATATTGTTAGTTTTGAATACAGAAAAGCTATGGCTTGTATCAAAAACTAATATCCACAGTTGACATATCATTTTGTTTTGGTATAAAGTTGTTCATTTATATCATAGAACTAGATAACGGGGTGTGGACAGACACAGTAGATACCGTTATTGGTTAAAGTACTGATATATAAAAAGTATGCTCGTAACCGATATAGTCTGAACATACTATTGGTATAGGTTATTGTGTGGTTTGGAAATTAGTTTATCTAAACTAGTTTAAATCACACGGATATGCCCGGGCCATATTGAGCACGACCAGTTTGGATAGAATTGACTTATACTGATCGGCGTAGTCAATTCGGTCCTAGTATTCCGTCTCTCAATCCTAAGATTGGGACGGGCGTGAGGGTTGGATATCGTATGCTTTGATTTGCCAAAGAGTGCGGTCAATTGAGGCCTATACCTCGGTAGGTTGGGTATGCGGTGTTTAGCTTCTTACGTGTCGTTGCTAGTCGAAGGAATCCACGTACCGGTTCACCGGGTTGATGGTGCTCCCGAGATGAGCTCGTAAGGTTATTATACTAAACCCGGCCGGTGAACTTTATGTTCGGTATAATAAAAGGACGAGAGGTACTAATCTCGGAAACCAAGAAGTCGGTGAATTAATTTGTCAGTAAATTGATAAACCGACGAGTGCTAGATCTTTAATGTTGGGAGATAGAATAAAATATAATGGCGCGATGTAAAGTCGTTTTCGAGCGGTAGTTCCATAATTGGTCCGATAGTGGCACGACCGATTAATCGACCAGGTGAATTAATTAATCCAAAAGGTTTAATTAATATTTAATCGACAAAGTGAATTAAGAAATTAATTCTATTTGAATTAATTAATTCTAAGGGTTCGATTACATTAAATTAACAAAGTGGGTTAAATAAATTAATTTAAATGGGTCGATTGGAGTTGATTAGTCGGGAAGACTTAGCGGTCAACGAAAGTCAAATTAAAAGGCCTAACTCGAGAGCCCATTAGGTCTCCATTTGAGCTCCTATAAATAGAAGACTTGAAGCCCAAGAAAACCTAAGGAAGTCTTGCAAGACATTTCATTCTTGCTTTCTTGAGTGAGAAGGTTTAAGAGAGAGAATTTTTTCTTCAAGAATTCTTTCTCAAAAACAAACCTGATTTTTCACTGGCTCTTGACTGGATTCTAACCAAAGATCACAGCTTCATATTTGGGTATTATTTTGCCCAGATTTTCGGTTCAATCCACCGCAAAACTGCTGCCCAGTTCTTCAAACTCCAGCCGGGTTTTCTGCAGCGGTTTTCAGGGTTTTCTGGCGGTAGTTTTTTGCTACTGTTCAATGCGTTTGATTCGGCCTGGGCTTCGTTGATCTCTTCTTTGTGATCCGAAGCTTGGGCTGTCTAGATTACGACTGGGCAGTTCGAATTCCTGCTGTCGGAGTGTGTTTATATTTAAAGGCAGCAGCTTTTTGGGCAGCAGCAGCAGGATTTTTGTGGGTTGAGTTTTGTGATCAGTTTTTGGTTTGTTTGAGTCCAGTTTTAGAGAGATTTCCTTGTAGGCTAAGTAAGTAGACTTCGATAGATTATTGCCCACGCAATATTCGAAGTTTCTACGGAGATATCTATTGGATTTCTATTGGAATCGCAACAAAGATTGGATTTTTTCTTTAGGCAAGGGACTTCTCTACAAAATGTATAATCTTTAAATTCCACTTTTATTAAAGATTGAATCTTTTATGTCCCGATTAATAAATTAAATAAGTATAAGCCTAGATCCGTTCATGGGTAAACTAATTTGAGCCTGAGTTTGGTCGAAAGCTTTCGATTCTGGAATGCATTGCACGAAAGTGAGCTTTTCGATTTAGCCCGGGCTTGTTCAGTTTTCCTTCATATATATTATGTCTTTTAACCAATGATGAGATCTACTGTGTCACACCAGACACCTCATTATCTAATTACATAATATAAATGGACGTAAAACATATAAACAATTTAACTAAAACATTTAATCGATATATAAGAACAGGGAAATAGTTTAATACAAGCAAAATTTTAGTATTCAAACCTAACACACCAGACCGCCGTCGGCGAATCTTGCTTGGAAGGAAAAATGACCAAGAGACCTTTTAAGGCAAAAGGTTATAGAGCTAAGGAAGTATTAGAGTTGATTCATTATGACTTTTGTGGACCAATAACGGTCCATGCACGAGGTGGATTTGAGTATTTTCTGACGTTCATGGATGATTACTCAATGTACGGTTACATTTACCTAATGCGTCACAAGTTTGAGTGCTTTGGCAAGTTCAAAGAGTTTCGGGCAGATGTGGAGAAGTATCATGGTAAGAGTATCAAGACACTGCATTCAGATCGTGGTGGGGAGTACCTGTCCCATGAATTTTGAGAATACCTCAGTGAGGTCGGAATTTAGTCTCAGTTGTCTGCACCTGTCACGCCACAGCAGAACGGTGTAGCAGAAAGAAAGAATCAAACTCTCATGGAAATGGTTAGGTCGATGATGAGCTATAGTGATTTGCCAAGTTCGTTCTGGGGATATATCTTAGAAACAGCGATGTATATTCTTAATCTAGTATCGTCTAAAACCGTGCCTTCAACCCTAGTAGAGTTGTGGAATGGGCGCAAGCCCAGTCTAAGACATCTCAGAATTTGGGGTTGCCCAGTACATGTGCTTAAGGTAGATACGACTAAGTTAGATGCGAGAACTGAATTAATGCTGTTTGTAGGATATCCTAGGGGAACGAAGGGTGGTCTGGTTTATAGTACTATAAGAGCTTAGGCGACAAACTACTAATCCTGATACACAGGAATAAGTAGATACACCACACACTGCACAAGAGATCACAGATGATGCGCCTACAAAGGTGGTGCCTCATCGTAGTTGGAGGGTTGTGAGATAGCCCAACAGGTTCATTGGCGTGGGAGAGGCCTTAGACCTAGTCCCAGGCATGCCTGAGCCTGACCCACTTAACTACAGTGAGGCTTTCTGAGATAAAGATGCAGACTCTTGGCATAAGGCAATGATATCCGAGATGGGGTCAATGGACCACAGTCAAGTCTGGAAGCTTGTGGACCTGCCTGATGGGTTTAAAGCCCATTCTATGCAAGTGGGTCTACAAACGTAATAGAGGACCTGATGGGAAGGTGAAAACCATTAAAGCTAGGCTGGTGATGAAGGGGTATACTCAGAAAGTGGGAATCGATTATGAGGAAACCTTCTCCTCGGAAGCCATACTTAAGTCGATCCAAATTCTCTTGGCCATAGCTGCTCATTTAGATTATGAGATATGGCAGATGGAGGTTAAGACAGCTTTCCTGAACGGAAGTCTTGAGAAAATCATCTTCATGCAGCAACCAGAAGAATTCGTTGAAAAATGCCAAGAGCATAACATTTGCAGGCTTAGGAGGCCCATTTACGGACTTAAGCAGGTATCCAGATCTTTGAACATCCGGTTTGATGAGGTAATCCAGTCCTACAGATTTACTCAGTTTCTGGATAAACAATGTGTGTACCGCAGACGTGATGGAATCTCAGTGGTGCTTCTTGTGCTATTCGTAGATGACATTCTATTTAGTGGCAACAACAAGAAAATGTTATTAGACGTAAAGGCATGGTTGTCGAAGTAGTTTGATATGAAGGACTTAGGGGAAGCGAGACATATCCTTGGGATCAAGATAATTTGAGATCGTAGGAAACATTCATTAACGTACTCCCAAGCTTCGTACATAGATATGATTCTGGCCCGTTTTAATATGCAAAACTCCAAGAAAGGTTTTCTACTTTTCAGACACGGAGTGTATCTATCTAAGGAACAGCCTCCCAAGATTGTTGAGGAGATAGAAGCCATGAAGACAGTTCCTTATACTTCAGCAGTAGGAAGTCTCATGTATACCATATTGTGTGCGAGGCCTGATATCTGTTATGTCGTTGACATGGTAAGCAGATATCAGAATAACCCCAGGAAAGATCATTAGGAGGCAGTAAAATGCATTCTCAAGTATTTACACAGAACAAGAGACTAAGTGTTTGTCTATCAAACGTCTGAGCTGGTACCTCGAGGTTATACATATTCAGATTTCCAAGGCGACAGGGACAAGAGGATGTTTACCTCAGGGTATGTGTTTACTCTAGAAGGTGGAGCCATAGTTTGGTAGAGTGTCAAGCAGAAATGCATGGCGGACTTTACTATGGAGGCTGAATACATTGCCGCATTATAGGCAGTGAAAGAAGCAGTATGGCTCAAGAATTTCCTAGTAGACTTAGATGTGATTCCTGGTTTGCAGAAGTCTATCACGGTATATTGTGATAACAACGGTACAGTAGCAAATTCGAAGGAACCACGAGCCCACAAGGCCAGTAAACATATACAACGCAAATACCACCTGATACGAGACATCGTAAAGAGGGAAGACGTGGTCGCGGCTAAAATAGCATCAGAGGATAACCTTGCAGATCTGTTCACGAAGACGTTGACTTCAAAAGTCTTTGAGGCTCACGTGGAGGACATGGGGATCAGATACTTAGGAGAGCCATGACAGTTTTTCTAGATATATAGCAGCAGAGTGTATAGAAGTTGTATATAGATGTATACTTAAAGCACATCTTAAGTATTAGTGGGAGATTGTTGGAGTTGTATACATAAGCTATGCTTGTATTGTACAATTTCCTAGTTAATATATCGATTTATGTTTTGGTTATATTTTGTTGTAGATGATTTGTCCATTTATATTATGTAAGTAGATGATGTGGTGTCTTGTGTGACACAGTAGATCTCATCATTGGTTGAAAGCCATAATATATAAATGAGGTTCATAACTGAGAAAACTTTGGACAAACTATCATTTTAGGTTATTATGTGATTCGGATAATTGGTTTGTCTAAACTAATTGAATCATATAGATATGCCCGGTGCGTATTAAACTTGACCAATAAGAATGATTTGTCTTGTACTGATTTAATAGACATATCGTTCTTGGTATTCTATCTCTTAATCCCTAGACTTGAGCGGGCATGAGGATTAGACATAGTGTACTTTGATCTGCCAATGGGTGAAGTCAATTCTGGCCAATAGTCTCTGTAGGTTGGATGCGCGTGTTTAGTTGCTTGGTGTGCTACTGCTTGTTGAAAGGAAACCATGTACCGGTGCGTCTGGGGTGATGGTGCTCACGAGATGAGCTTGTTATGTTTATTATACTAAACCCAGCTGGTGGATTTATGTCCGGTATAGTAAAAAGGTCGAGTGGTACTAGTCTCGGAATTAAAGAAGTTAATTAAATTAATTTATCAGGAAATTAATAAATTAGCGAGCACTATATCTTTGATGTGGGGAGATTATGAATAAATTAATTAAGTTGTTCTAGAAACAATTCTGGTGTAGGGTGGTAGTGCCAAAATTAATCCGTTAGTGGTACGATTAATTTTGTAATGGGTTAATTGAATAGGTAGAATTAATTAATTGATTAATTATTCCTGAGGGTTAATTGAGTAATTAACAAAGTGGAATTATTTAATTAATTAATTAAATTTTCAGTTTCAATTAGAATTAGGAAATCCTAGAGATTAGGAAATCTAGTAGGATTTGGTTTATCCTATCAGATTCGTTACCTAATTGGATTTGGAAACTAATTACCTAAACCCATTAGGAAGACCAATCCTAAACCAACTTGGGGGTCTCTCTTGTAACTCTATATATAGACAAGGGATTAGCTATTTCATAATATACAATTCATAAGTTTTCAAGACAAGAAAACTAGAAAAATAAATTCATAAGTTCTCTCTCCCCGGGCGGTGCGTTTATTGTACGTGCCAGGTGCAGCGGTGCTGGAATTTTCTGGCAGGTGGATTGTGGTGATTAGCTGATAAAATTACTGGTTAGATTACTGTCCACACAGCATACGAGCAAAGTCTTGAGGCATACAAGAGAATCACCTGAGTGTACGCTTCAAAGGTATTTTTCTATGATTCCACTTTTAATTAGAAATTTTTGTTGCGTGGTAAATCGAATAAGTGCAAACCCAGATCTTGCGCAATGTTATTTCAAAAGGGTTGGAATAGCGATTGTGCTAGTGTCTAGGCCTGGCTAGAGAATCCGATTCTAGAATGCATAGTACAAAAGTGAGTTTTTGGCTAGGCACGGGCAGATAATCTGTCACTGTGAACGTCACAAAAGACTCAAACCCACCTTGTGCTTGGACCGACATTGGTCCACACAAGTCAGAGTGAATCAACTCTAATACTTATTTGGCTCTATAACCTTTTGCCTTAAAAGAACGCTTGGTCATTCTACCTTCCAAGCAAGATTCACAGGTTGAATAACTATCAATCTCTAATGAACTTAAAGGTCCATCATTGACTAACCTCTGAATCCTACTAAGGTTTATATAACCTATCCTGAGATGCCAAAGATAGGTTTGATTCATTTTATAAGGTTCTTTCCTCTTATTGCTGTTAGATGATGCACTATTTACTTCTATGTTTTGCACAATAGGGGAGTTTGATTTAACCACAAATAAATTGTCTACTAATGAACCAAAAAAAAACAAGTTTGCCATATTTTCTAACAACAACAGAATTATAAGAAAAAATAAACTTGTAACCATTCATTAAGAGTTTAGAAACTGAAATAAAGTGCTTTCTAAAACTAGGTACATAAAGATAATTATCTAATTCTAATCTAGAATTTTTGAAACTTACACTAACTACTCCCACTGCTTCTACTGACACTCTTGGAGTATCGCCCAAGTAGACTTCCAGCTTGCCTTCTTTAAGCTTCTAGGTTACTTGGAGCCCTTGCAAAGAATTACAAATATGGTCAGTGGCACCTGAATCCACACACCAAGTATCTGTGGGAATTGCCGCTCAACATTTCTCAGTAATGAATGCAGAAGCTATCATAGTTTTTAGCTTTGGACAATCTGATTTCCAATGTCCCGTCTGAATGCACTTGAAGCACTTGTCTTTCGGCTTCTTCTTTGTAATCTCTGGTTTCGGCGCAATTTGTGCCTTTTGAGCTATTCGCTTGAGCTTTCTCTTGTTCTTTCTAGCCTCTGACTTAGAAGAAGATTCTGAAGCATTGACTATGACTAAAGCTCGCTTCTTCTCTTGAAATAGAAACCGAAACTGCTCATAGCTTTGAGGCAAGTTCTGGAGGAAAATATCAACTTTCGTTTCACCATTGATTTCCCCTCCCACTACCTCAACCTCGTTGATGTTACGAATCATGTCAATCGACATAGTCCAAATTACGACTCCAATTGACATAGTTCGGACCAGTTAATTTGTTGTCTTTTAATATTATAGCTAACAGATTAAATGTGATATCGAAGACTATAAATAAACAAACAGACAATGTTTCAGTTAATTAGCCTAGAATTTCAAAAAAAAACAATATTCTACAATTATTGACATACCTTAAAACAATATTAAAACCACCGACATCTTATTCACCTGGATTTTCGCAAGCCACGATAGTGTGGATATTTATACTAACCCACATTCGTTTGAGAAGAACCAAGTTCATTAACTACACCATATGACCAAACGACCTATTGATCAATATAGTTAATAGTCGGTGCCTTTTTGTCGTACAAATAAGCAGTGTAACCTCGATGGCAGGAATACTACAAATCGTGCACTAAGTGTGTGCCATTACGTGACTTCTGAGCTTGTTACCTTAGGATAGTGCGCCTCAGATGGAGTGGGTATCACATTTCTCTAGCTTAAATTACTCTAGTCATCTTACTTAGAAATTCATAATCTTTTATGGTTAAACTCTTCCGATATGGAGGAGGGCCCTAATGCCAATGCGCAAGTCCACCCACATCACATATGAACTTGTAATGAAGGCTATGGGGATATTAAACCAATCTGCTCCCACTTATATTTCTAATACGAGGGTTTTTCCGGTTTTAACATGCAATTAACTAAATCTAATTTATGTGCAAATATAAAACCAGCATGCTAAAATTATGCATCTAAAATACAACCCAAAAATTAAAGTATAAAAATTAAAACTATAAACATGTGAAATAAATGCGTAAAATAATTTCCTGACTATTATGGTTTTAATGGCTTCCATCTTCTGTCTTGATCTTTTGTCCTATCACATAACTCGATGGATTGAGTCTTGAAAGTTAGATTTCGAAAAATTGAAAAAAACAATAGAAACGGTAAACGGCACACACGTGCGACCCAAAGGGGCCGAGCCACGTGCGCTGGACCTGCGCTCAACGCCTGTAACGCAGCACCAGTGCTGCCTGCGCTGAAAAATTGCGGCACAGGCCTAGTGCTGTCATGCGCTGCCACGCGCCTGCTCGCGCCCCTTCTCGCCGGCAACTTCTGCTGGTGATTTCTTCACCAGCATCGCCTTCCGGGTTCTCCATCCTGCTCCCACTACGTTATTTGGCATTCTTGCAATTCGTTCTAGGTTTTCTTGGTTTTCTACGAATTAATGATAAACTAAAAACCCATGAATTCAAGTTGCCCATCATAACGCCTTCGATTACAAAATAAATTTTCCTACTACAAGGCATCTTGGAAAATAAACTCGAAATTACATAGAAAAAATCCTACTATAGATTTGATTAAAACATAAGCACGTGGTTTTACTATTACAAGCATTCATAAAAATGAAACCTGGACATGTCCCGGAGTTTAATTAAAACATACTTACGCAACCATAATAGTCGGGATTTCTAAACCACCTGCAAATAAAGCCATGTAATAAATCGAACAAGCACAAAACCAAAACCAGGCTCTGGTGCCAATTCAAATATTATCTGTCACTTTCATGATATGCATTCCAGAATCAAAATTCTTGACCAGACATAGGCTCTAGCACAATCGTTATTCCAATCCTTACTTGAAATAACATTGTGAAGGATCTTAGTTCGCACTTGTTCGATTTATTACGCAACAAATAATTTCTAATTAAAGCAGAAATTTAGAAATACCTCTTGAAGCGTAAACTCAGGTGATTTTCTTGTATGACTCAATTCACTTGCCAGAAAAACCCGCACTACCACCGCCTAGCGAGTATAGCTCACGCGCCACCACTGCCTTAGAGAGAAGCCCACAAGCCTCTTGAATTCTACCCACGCACTGCCGGTTTTAAGGAGAGAAACCAACCACGGATATTGGGAGGAGAAAACCGGCCGCCTGCTGCTCCTCGGGAAGAAAAAACGTTTTTGAGAGAGGAGTATTTGATTTCTCTCTAGTTTTCTTGTCTTGAAAACTTATGAATTGTGTGTTTTGCATTGCTAATCCATTATCTATATATAGAGTTACAAAAGAGACTCCAAGTTAGTTTAGGATTGGTCTTTCTACTGGGTTTCTCTTTTCCTTCAATCCAGTTCCTGGACAGATTCACAACCGACACAAGGATTCACTTATCCTTAATCCAGTTATTGGTCTGATTCACAACAAACTGACACAAGGATTCAGTTATCCTTAATCCAGATCCTGGTCTGATTCACAGCCAATTGATACAATGATTAATTAATTACTTAATTAATTAAATATACCTTTTTCAAAAACCCAATACATAATTAATCGTACCACTAACGGATTAACTATGACACTGCCATCCTATACCAGAATTACTTCCGAAACAACTAAAGTATTATTCTTTAATCTCCCCACATCAAAGATATAGTGCTCGTTAATTTATTAATTTACTTATAAATAATTAATTAACTTCTTATAATCCGATATTAGTACCACTCGACCTTTTTACTATACCGGACATAAGTCCACCAGTTGGTTTAGTATAATAAACATAACGAGCTCATCTCGGGAGCACCATCACCCCGAACGCACTGGTACATGGTTTCCTTTCGACAAGCAATAGGACACCAAGCAACTACACACGCGCACCCAACCTACCGAAACTATTGGCCACAAATGACCTCACCCTTTGGCAAATCAAAGTACACTATGTCTAAGTCTCATGCCTGCTCAAGTCTAAGGATTAAGAGAAAGAATACAAGAAACAAATTTTCTATTAAATCAGTATAAGACAATTAATCCTAAATGGTCAAGTTCAATATGCCCCGGGCATATGTATATGATTCAGTTAGTTTAGACAAACCAATTTTCCAAATCACATAATGATCTAAACCGACAGCCTATCCAAAACTATATCTGTTATGATACTCATTTATATATTATGCCTTTTAACCAATGATGAGATCTACTGTGTCACACCAGACACCTCATCATCTAATTACATAATATAAAGGGACGATGTATGCACAATATATAAACCATAACATTAAATCGATATATTAACTGGGAAATAGTATAATACAAGCATAGCTTCAGTATTCAAATCTAACACTTTTATATATATCAATACTTTAACCAATAACGAGATCTACTGTGCGTTTCTAAACCTCGTTATCTAGTTCTATGATATAATGGAACAAGTTTAATACTGAAACATAAAGATATGTCAACTGGGTATTTAGTTTTTGATAAGAGCAAATAACTTTCTAGTATTCAAAGCTAACAGCAGGTTGAGTAACTGTCAATCTCTAATGAACTTAAATGCCCATCATTGACCAACCGCTGAATCCTACTAAGGTTTATATGGCCTAGCCTGAGATGCCAAAGATAGGTTTGATTCGGTTTAGAAAGTTTTTTTTCTCTTATTTTTGTTAGATAATGCACCATTTAGTTCTGTGTTTTGCACAACAGGGGAGTTTGATTTAACCAAAAATAAATTGTATACTAATGAACCTGAACAAATAAGTTTGTAATCTCTTCTAATAACAATAGATTGATCAAAAGAGATAAACTTATAACCATTCATTGAGAGTTTAGAAACTGAAATCATGTTCTTCCTAAAACTCAGTACAGAAAGACAATTATGTAAAACTAGTCTATTATTTTTAAAAAATAAAGTGACTACTCCCACTGTTTTCTACTGACACTCTTGTAGTGTCGCCCAAGTAGACTTCTAGCTCGCCTTCTCTAAGCTTCTGAGTTATGTGGAACCCTTGCAAAAAATTACAAATATGGTCAATTGCTCCTGAATCCATACACCAAGTATCTGTGGGAATCGCTGTAAAACATATCTTAGTAATTAAGGCAGAAACTGTCATACTTTTGAGCTATGGACAATCTGATTTCCTATGTCCCATCTGATTGCACTTGAAGCACTTGCATTTCAACTTTTCATTTGCAATCTCTAGCTTAGGCACAATTTGTGCCTTTTGAGCTATTCCCACAAGCTTTATCTTCTTCTTTCTAGTCTTAGGCTGAGAAGAAGATTCTGAAGTTTTGACTATGACTAAAGCTCGCTTCTTCTCTTGAATAGACTTTTAGCTGCCACCAACTCTGCTAAGTGCTCAGATGAAGTACGCAACAGTTGACTTATGGTGTAGTTCAACCAAAATTGCTCATACCTTTGAGGCAAGTTCTGGAGGACAATATTGACTTTGGTTTCACCATCGATTTCGCCTCCCACTACGTCAACCTCGTTGATGTTACTAATCATGTCAGTGACATGATCTCTCATAGGAGTGCACTCAACCGTTAGGACAATGTCCAAATTTTGACTCCATTCGATATAGTTCGGACCAGTTAATTTGTTGTTTTTCAATATCGTAGCTAAGAGATTAAATGCCATATCGTAGACTATAAATAAATAAAAAGACAATGTTTTAGTAAACTAAGAATTTTTAAAATAAAATTCTACAATTATTGACATCCCTCAAATAATAATTAAATCCACCGACATCTCATTCACCGGGATTTTCGCAAGCCACGATAGTGTGGACGTTTATGCTAACCCACATTTGTTTGAGAAAAATGAGGTTTATTAAATACACTATCTGACCAAATGATCTATTAATCAATGTAGCTAATAGTCAGTGCCTTTCAGCCGTACAAATAAGTAGCGTAACCTCGATGGGAGGAATACTACGAAACGTACACTAAGTGTGTGTCATTACGTGACTTCTGAGCTTGTTAGGATAGTGTGCCTCATATGGAAATGGTATAGCGTTTCTCCTATTTAAACTTACTCTAATCATCTTACTTAGAAATTCATCAGCTAGTGATCTTATAGCTGAACTCATCCGATATGGAGGAAGGCCTTAATGCCAACGTTCAAGTCCACCCACATCACATATGAATTTGCAATGGAGGCTATGGGAATATTAACCAACCCGCTCCCACTTAGATTTCTAAAACAATATTTTTTCTGATTTTAACATGCAATTAACTAATCCTAAATTATGTGCAAACATAAAAACATAATGCTTTAAAATATGCATCCAACATACAACGCAAAAAATTAAAGCAAATAATTAAAACTGTAAATATGGGAATAAATGTATAAAATAAATTTCATAACTATTATGGTTTGAATTGCTTCCATCGAGTGGTGTGACAGGACACGAGATCAAGGCAGCAGATGGAAGCAATCAAAACCATAATAATCGTGAAATTTATTTTATGCATTTATTTCCCGTATTTACAGTTCTAATTATATGCTTTAATTTTGTGTTGTATGTTAGATGCATATTTTATAACATGCTGGTTTTATGTTTGCACATAACTTAGGATTAGTTAATTATATGTTAAAATCGAAAAAAACCCTCATTTTAAAAATCAAAGTGGGAGCGGGTTTGTTAATATTCCCATAGCCTCCATTACGAATTCATATATCATGTGGGTGGACTTGCGCATTGGCATTAGGGCATTCCTCCATATCGGATCAGTTCAACCATAAGATCACTAGCTTATGAATTTCTAAGTAAGATAACTAGAGTAAGTTGAAATAGGACAAATACGATACTCTCTCCATCTGAGGCTCACTATCCTAAGGTAACAAGCTCAGAAGTCACGTAATGGCACACACTTAGTGTACAATTTGTAGTATTCCTTTCATCGAGGTTACACTGCTTATTTGTACGGCTGAAAGGTACTCACTTAAGCTACATTGATTAATAGATCATTTGGTTAGATCGTGTAGTTAATAACCTAGTTCTTCTCAAACGAATGCGGGTTACCGTAAACGTCCACACTGTCATGGCTTATGAAAACCCCGCTGAATGAGATGTCAATGGATTTAATTATTGTTTGAGGAATGTCAATAATTACTTAAATTTTTTGAAATTCTTGAATTTATTTGCTGAAAAATTGTCTATTTATTTATTTACAGTCTTCGATATGGCATTTAATCAGTTCGCTACGATATTGAAAAACAACAAATTAACTAGTCTGAACTATGTCGATTGGAGTCGTAATTTGGACATTGTCTTAACGGCTGAGCAGTATAAGTTTGTGCTCACCGAAGTCTGTCCAGATGTGCCCAATGATGAATCTCCTTAAGAAGATAGGGATGCCTATTCGAGGTGAAGAAAAGTAGATGAGATGGCGCGATGTTATATTTTGGCCTCAGTGTCGAATGTTCTGCAACATCAGCTTCATCCTATGGTCTCTGCTTTTAACATGATGGCTCACTTGAGAAAGATATTTACTCATCAAGGCCGGGCAGCAAGACAAGCAGCCGTGAGAAAAATTATGAATACCAGAATGGCTGAAGGCTCATCGGTGAGAGATTATGTGCTTCACATGATCAGTAACATCAATGAAATAGAAGTGTTTGGAGGTGAAATTGATCCGAAAAGTCAGATCGATATCATCCTCCAGAGTTTACCTTCTAGTTTCGAGCAGTTTCGGGTAAATTACAATATGAATCAAAGAGTTTATACTCTTCTCGAGCTCCAAATAGCATTGGTGTCTGCCAAAGGAATCTTCCATGAGAAGAAGCAAGCTTTGGTCACAGTGAAGGCTTCTAGTTCCTCTTCTACGCCTAAAGGCAAGAACAAGAAGAAGAAGACCAAAGAACATGCTGCCAACCCAGACATCGTAAAGAAGAATAAGCTTAAAGGTAAATGCTTGAAGTGCGGTAAGATGGGACATTGAAAATTGGATTGTCCAAAACTCAATGGTACGATAGTTTTTGCCTTAATTACGGAGAATGTTTAGCGGCGATTCCTACAGATACTTGGTGTGTGGATTCAGGGGCCATTGACCATGTTTGTAATTCTTTACAGGGGTTCCAAGTAACTCGAAGTTTAGAGAATGAGAGCTAGAAGTCTACTTGGGCGACACTACATGAGTGTCAGTAGTAGTAGTGGGAGTAGTTAGCCTATTTTTCGAACATTCTAGGCTAGATTTACATAATTGTCTCTATGTATCGAGGTTTAGAAAGAACCTTATTTCGATTTCTAAATTCTTAATGAATGGTTACAAGTTTATTTTTTCTGATAAATTTTTTGTTGTTAGAAAAGATGGCAAAATTGTTTGTTCTAGTTCATTAGTAGACAATTTGTTTTCGGTTAAATCAAACTCCCCTGTTGCGCAAAACACAGAACTAAATGGCGCATCATCTAACCAAAATAAGATAAAAGAACATTCTAAAACAAATTAAACCTATCTTTGGCATCTCAGGCTAGGTCATATAAACCTTAGTAGGATTCAGAGGTTAGTCAATGATGGACCTTTAAGTTCATTAGAGATTGACAGTTACTCAACCTGCGAATCTTGTTTGGAAGGTAAAATGACCAAGAGATCTTTTAAAGCAAAAGGTATTAGGGCCAAAGAAGTATTAGAGTTAATTCACTCTGACATGTGTGGACCAATTTGGGTCCAAGCACGAGGTGGGTTTGTGTATTTTGTGACATTCATAGATGATTACTCAATGTATGTATCTATTTACCAAATGCGCCATAAGTCCGAATGCTTTAGTAAATTCAAAGAGTATCGGGAAAATATTGAGAAATATCATGGTAAGAGTATCAAGACACTGTGATCAGATCGTGATGGTGAGTACCTATCCCCACGAATTTTGAGAATACCTTAGTGAGGTCAGAATTCAATCTCAGTTGTCTGCACCTGGCACACCACAACAGAATGGTGTAGCGGAAAGAAAAAACAGAACTCTCATAGAAATGGTTAGGTCAATGATAAGCTATAGTGATTTGTCGAGTTCGTTCTGGGGGTATGCCTTAGAAACTGCGATATACATTCTAAATCTTGTACCTGAAGGAAAACTAAACAAGCCCGGGCTAAATCGAAAACTTCACTTTCGTGCAATGCATTCCAGAATCGGAAGCTTTCGACCAAGCTCAGGCTCAAATTAGTTTACCCATGAACGGATCTTAGCTTATACTTATTTAATTTATTAATTGGGACACAAAAGATTCGATCTTTAACAAAAGCGGAATTTAAAGATTATACCTTTTGTAGCGAAGTCCCTTGCTTAAAGAAAAACCAATTCTTTGTTGCGATTTCCAATAGAAATCCAATCGATATCTCCGTAGAAACTTTGAATATTGCGAGGGAAATAATCTATCGAAGTCTACTTGCTTAGCCCACAAGAACCCACGAATAAATCCTTCTAATCAGATTCTAAATACCCCAAAATCCTGATCGAACAAAAAACCCTCAAACTACTCCAACCTCTTGCTCGAAAAACCCTGCTGTCCAGTCCGATCTGCACCAGTACCCAGCCCCAAAACTCGTTGGGATCTAGACAAGACAGGCCTGCGGATCACCCATCATATGAAGGAGATCAACGCTGGCTAGTCTCGAATCAACCGTGCAAGCTTGCGGCTAAAGAAACTGGCGCCGAACTGCTCAAAAAAATCGCGGCAGTAGCAACGAAAATGGATAAACACACAGCAGCGAGTTTGTGAAAATCCAACCAAGAATCTGGTGGAATATATTTAATCTGACTAGGAAGGTTCGATCTTTGGGTTGAATCCAATTCGAAGAGCAAGAAATCTAGCTCGATTTTGAGAAAGAATTCTTGAACAAAAATTCTCTATCTAGAACCTTCTTGCTCAAGAAAGGGGCAAGACTTGTCTTGCAAGATTTCTTAGCTTTCTTTGGTCTCAAGTTATTCTATTTATAGGAGCTCGATTGGAGACCTAATGGGCTCTCGAGTTAGGCCTTAAAATTTGACTTTTGTTGACCGCTAAGTCTTCCCGACTAATCAACTCCAATCGACCCATTAAATTAATTTATTTAATCCACTTTATTAATTTAATTTAATCGAACCCTTAGAATTAATTAATTCAAAATAGAATTAATTTCTAAATTCACTTTGTCGATCAAATATTAATTAAACCTTTTGGATTAATTAATTTACCTCGTCGATTAGTCAAATGCATAATCGGTCGTACCACTAACGGACCAATTGTGGAACTACCGCTCGAAAATGACTTTACATCGCGCCATTACATTTTATTCTATCTCCCCACATTAAAGATCTAGCGCTCGTCAGTTTATCAATTTACTGACAAATTAATTCACCGACTTCTGGGTTTCCGAGATTAATACCATTCGTCCTTTTATTATACCGAACATAAAGTTCACCGGCCGGGTTTAGTATAATAACCTTACGAGCTCATCTCAGGAGCACCATCAACCCGGCGAACCGGTACGTGGATTCCTCCGACTAGCAACAGCACGTAAGAAGCTAAACACTGCATACCCAACCTACCGAGGTATTGGCCTTAATTGACCTCACTATTTGGCAAATCAAAGCACACGATATCCAACCCTCACGCCCGTCCCAATCTCGGGATTGAGAGATGGAATACTAGGACCGAATTGACTACGCTGATCAGTATAAGTCAATTCTATCCAAACTGGTCGTGCTCAATATGGCCCGGGCATATCTGTGTGATTTAAACTAGTTTAGATTAACTAATTTCCTAACAACACAATAACCTATACCGATAGTATGTTCAGACTATCTCGGTTACGAGCATACTTTTTATATATCAATACTTTAACCAATAACGGTATCTACTGTGTCTGTCCACACCCCGTTATCTAGTTCTATGATATAAAGGAACAAATTTATACTGAAACAAAATGATATGTCAACTGTGGATATTAGTTTTTTATACAAGCCATAGCTTTTCTGTATTCAAAACTAACAATCTCCCACTAATACTCAAAGCTATGCTAAGAAGTACAAAAAACTATCTAACCCGCTATTACACTGCTGTCATAAAGAAATCTCCAGAACACCTTTAAGCTCACTCACATGCCTCTCTCAAGAATCTGACTCCCATGCCCTTCACATGTCTCTCAAAGACCTTTGGGGTCAATGGCTTGGTGAAAGGATCTGCAAGGTTGTCATCTGAAGCTATATTGGCCACGATCACGTCTCCCCTCTTTACGATCTCTCGTATCAGGTGGTACTTGCGCTCTATGTGTTTACTCACCTCATGGGCTCGTGGTTCCCTCGAGTTAGCAACTACACCATTGTTATCACAATACACTGTGATAGACCTAGGCAACTTAGGAACCACATCCAAGTCCATCAGGAAGCTCCTGAGCCATACAGCCTCTTTCGCTGCCTCTGAAGCGGCAACGTACTCGGCCTCCATGGTAGAGTCCGCCAAGCATTTCTGCTTGACACTCTTCCATACTATGGCTCCACCTCCCAGAGTAAACACAAACCCAGAGGTAGACTTACTCTTGTCCAAATCACCTTGAAAGTCCGAATCTGTGTAACCCAATGGTACAAGCTCTTGCGCTCTATAAACTAGGACATAATCTCTCGTCCTGCGCAAGTACTTGAGAATGCATTTTACTGCCTCCCAGTGAGCCTTCCTAAGGTTACTCTGATATCTGCTAACCATGCCAACGGCAAAGCAAATATCAGGCCTCGTGCACAACATAGCATACATGAGGCTACCTACTGCAGAAGCATAGGGTACTGCCTTCATGGCATATATCTCCTCAGCAGTCTTAGGACACTGCTCCTTAGACAAATGCACTCCATGCCTGAAAGGTAGTGAACCCTTCTTGGAGTTCAGCATGTTAAAATATGCCAGAATCGTGTCTATGTAGGATGCCTGAGAGAGAGTCAGAGAACGTCTCCTACGATCTCGAATAATCTTAATCCCAAGGATATGTCCAGCCTCTCCCAAATCCTTCATATCGAATTTCCTGGACAGCCATGCCTTTACATCTGACAACACCTTCTTACTGTTGCCAATAAGAAGGATGTCATCTACATAAAGTACGAGAAACACCACCGTATCACCATCACGCCTAAGATAAACACACTGCTCATCCGGACACTGAGTGAATTCGTAAGACTGGATAACCTCATCAAAACGGATGTTCCAAGATCTGGATGCTTGCTTAAGTCCATAAACAGACCTCCTAAGCCTGCATACCTTGTGCTCTTGGCCCTTAACAATGAAGCCCTCTGGTGGCTGCATAAAGATGGTCTCCTCAAGACTTCCATTAAGGAAAGCTGTCTTGACGTCCATCTGCCAAATCTCATAATCCATATGAGCAGCTGTGGCCAAGAGAATCCGGATTGACTTAAGCATAGCTACTGGGGAAAAGGTCTCCTCATAATCGATCCCTTCTTTCTGAGTATACCCCTTCGCCACAAGCCTAGCCTTGAAGGTCTCAACCCTCTCATCAGATCCTCTCTTTCGCTTGTAAACCCATTTGCACCCAATAGGCCTAAACCCATCAGGAAGGTCTACCAGCTCCCAGACTTGATTTGAGTCCATAGAACCCATCTCAGCAATCATCGCTCTCTGCCAAGAATCTGCATCTTTATCCAGGAGAGCCTCATTGTAGTTAACTGGGTCTGGTTCATGAGCGCCAGGGATAAAGTCCGAAGACTCACCCAAACCAATGTACCTCTCGGGCTGTCTCACAACCCTCCCACTACGACGAGGCGCAGCCTGTGCAAGAGCATCATCTGTGATAGTGTGTGCAGTCTCTTGTGGTGTGTCTTCCTGTACGTGTGCATCTGGAATAGTGGATTGACTTCTAGGCTCTTCCAATACTACCTTGCTGCTTGACTTGTGATCTAAAATATAGTCCTCCTCAAGAAATCTGGCATTGGTGCTGACCACCACCTTCTGATCCTGAGGACTATAAAATAAACCACCTCTCGTTCTTTTGGGGTAGCCTATAAACTGTATAACCTTGGATCTCGTCTCTAACTTCCCTGCATCTGCCTCGAGCACATGTGCTGGGTAACCCCATATTCTGAGATGTCTCAGACTAGGCTTTCGCCCATTCCACAACTCTGATGGGGTCGAAGGCACAGACTTAGATGGCACAAGGTCGAGGATAAAACATGTTGTCTCCAAGGCATAACCCCAAAACGAGGTAGGCAACTCACTGTAACTCATCATCGATCCAACCATCTCCATAAGAGTCCTGTTCCTCCTCTCTGCTACACCATTCTGCTGGGGTGTGCCAGGTGCAGAGAACTGGGTCTGAATACCCTCCTCTAACAAATAGGATCTAAATTCACTAGAGAGGTATTCGTCACCATGGTCAGACCGCAGTGACTTGATACTCTTACCCAGATGGTTCTCCACCTCAGCCTTGAATTCTCTGAACTTGCCAAAGCATTTAGACTTGTGGCGCATCAGGTATATGTATCCATATCTAGAGTAATCATCCGTGAAAGTCATGAAATACTCATAACCACCTATAGCCTGAACTGACATAGGCCCACACACGTCAGAATGAATCAGCTCTAAAACCTCCTTGGCCCTATACCCCTTTGCCTTGCAAGGTCTCTTGGTCATTTTACCCTCCAAGCAGGACTCACAGGTCGAATAGCTATCAATATCTAGTAAGTCCAAAGACCCACTCTTGACCAACCTTTGAATCCTACTAAGGTTGATATGACCTAGTCTCAGGTGCCAAAGATAAGTCTGATTCAAAGGGGAAGACTCTTTTCTCTTATTATGATTCGGTGATGAGCTACTAGTTTCTGTGTTTTGCATTACTAGGGAGTATGTCTTAATTAAAACCAGATTGTCAACCAATGTACCGGAACATATAAATTTCTGGCCTTTTGTAATAAAAATAGATCTATCAGAAAAAACACACTTATAACCATCCAAAACAAGTTTAGAAACTGAAAGTAAGTTTTTACGAAAACTGGGTACATAAAGACAATCTCTCAAATGTAATGTAGAGTCTAAAAAATAAAGACAAACTACTCCCACTGCAGCAACAGAAACTCTGGTAGTATCCCCAAGGTAGACCTGCAACTCTCCCTCTCTAAGCAGTCGGGTCACTTGGAACCCCTGCAAAGAATTACAAACGTGATCAGTGGCTCCTGAATCCACACACCAAGTATCTATGGGAATCGCCGCTAAACACGTCTCAGTAAATAGGGAAAATTTACATTTACCTTGAGGCTTTGGGTAGTCCTTCTTCCAATGTCCTGCTTTGCCATATCTGAAGCATTTTCCTTTCAGCTTGTGCTTCTTGGCAATGCCCGCCTTGGGTCCATGATCAGCTCCTGCCTTCTGGCCTCTCTTCCTTTTCTGCTTCATGGCTTTGGGCCCAGCAGAGGAACCTGAGGGACCAACAGTAGCAAAGGCTTACTTCTTCTCAGCGAATAGGCACTCAGCTGACACCAATGCAGTCATGAGCTCGGAGAGTGAATATGAGAGCTTGCCCATATTATAGTTCAACCGAAACTGCTCAAAACTGGGGGGCAAGATCTGGAGAATGATATCGACCTGGGTCTCCCCATCAATATCATCTCCCAGTACCTCGATCTCATTGATGCAACTGATCATGTCCAGCATGTGATCCCTCACTGAAGTGTCGTCAACCATCCTAGCATTCATGAGTTTCCTCATAGCTGATTGTTTGGCTGCCCTACTCAGAGGAACACTTCTCAGTAAGCACGTACTTGTAACCCTCAGCGGTAAGGACAATGTCAAGGTTACGATTCTAGTCAATATAGTTTGGACCCGTGAGTTTGTTTTGGTTCAAAATGACAGCTAGCGGGTTGAACGACATATCATAACCGAAAAATAAACAATTCAAGTTTCAGTATACTTTTTCGAAAATATTGAAAATCCTCATAAAACTAATATAATCTTCTACCGACATCTCTCACACTGGGATTAACGCAGGTTACGATGGGTGAACGTCTACACCAACCCACATTCGTTCGAGAAGAATCGAAGTTCATTAATTTCATTATCTGACCAACGATCTTATGATCAATAAAATTAATAGTTGATAATTTTTGTCGTACCCGAAAATAGCGTAACCTTGATGGGAGGGATACTAAAAACGGTACACTAAGTGTACACCATTACGTGACTTCTAAGTTTGTTAATTAGGATACTAATGCGCCTCGGATGGCGAGGGTGTTGTAACTTTCTCCAATTAAAATAACTATAGTCATCCCTTTAGAAATTCATTCCGGTGATATCTGTGATTGAAAACTCATCCGATAGGGAGGAAGGTCTAAGCCAGCACACAAGTTTAACCACATCACCAATGAACCCGTAATAGAGGCCATGGGGCTATTAACCAACCCGCTCCCACTTAGATTTTTAATTTCGATTCGCCTGGGTTTTCTCGGTTTTCTACGTAATTAGGAATCACCCAAAATTACGATTAAACCAAAACCCACGAATGTAATTAGTTTGAGGATTTTTACATTTTAACATGTAATATCTTAACTATGGATATTCACACCCATAAAACCGTTGGAGTTTTAATATGCGAATAATCTACCTTAGTTAATTGCACATTACCTTTTTAAAAACATTTTGGTTTGGTTTTCGTTCATGCAAAATAAAACAAAAATCACACAATCAACAAAAATTCATAAATACAGGAAATTAAACAAAAAAATTTCCCGACTATTATGGCCATCTTATCGTTGATTCTTTGACGACTCGGTGACATTTCCCGTCGTGTCGCTCCCACTCGTTATTTGGATTCCTCTCGATTCGCCTGGGTTTTCTTGGTTTACTACATAATTAGGAATCACCCAAAATTACTATAAACAAAAACCCGCGAATATATGTTACCCAAAATAACGTCTTCGTTATAGTACATAAATTCCTATATACAAAGGCGTTTTTCTAGGAATTTAAAGACGACATGATTAGATCAAATCCTACTACAAGATTTTTCTAATCCTACACGACTTCTAGCTCATGGTTATTACTATTACAGAAATTTCCATTCAAAAATAAAACAAGCCCGGACATGTCCCGGGGTTTATGAATGAAAATTAAATTTCTACCATAATAGCCGGGAAATCAATAACCACATGTTTAAGCATTTCAACAAAAATAATAATGCCAAAATAAAGCCGTGTAATAAATCAAACAAGTATAAGACCGAAACCAATGCTCTGATACCAATTTGAAGGAAAACTGAACAAGCCCGGGCTAAATCGAAAACCTCACTTTCGTACAATGCATTCCAGAATCGAAAGCTTTCGACCAAGCTCAGGCTCAAATTAGTTTACCCATGAACGGATCTTAGCTTATACTTATTTAATTTATTAATCGGGACACAAAAGATTCGATCTTTAATAAAAGTGGAATTTAAAGATTATACCTTTTGTAGCGAAGTCCCTTGCTTAAAGAAAAACCAATTATTTGTTGTGATTTCCAATAGAAATCCAATCGATATCTCCGTAGAAACTTCGAATATTGCGTGGGAAATAATCTATCGAAGTCTACTTGCTTAGCCCACAAGAACCCACGAATCAATCCTTCTAATCAGATTCTAAAAACCTCAAAATCCTGATCGAACAAAAAACCCTCAAACTACTCCAACTTCTTGCTCGAAAAACCCTGCTGTCCAGTCCGATCTGCACCAGTACCCAGCCCCAAAACTCGTCGGGATCTAGACAAGACAGGCCTGCGGATCACCCATCATATGAAGGAGATCAACGCTGGCTAGTCTCGAATCAACCGTGCAAGCTTGCTGCTGAAGAAACTGGCGCCAAACTGCTCAACCAAATCGCGGCAGTAGCAGCGAAAATGGATAAACACACAGCAGCGAGTTCGTGAAAATCCCACCAAGAATCTGGTGGAATATATTTACTCCGACTAGGAAGGTTCGATCTTTGGGTTGAATTCAATTCGAAGAGCAAGAAATCTAGCTCGTTTTTGAGAAAGAATTCTTGAACAAAAATTCTCTCTCTAGAACCTTCTTGCTCAAGAAAGGGGCAAGACTTGTCTTGCAAGATTTCTTAGCTTTCTCTGGTCTCAAGTTATTCTATTTATAGGAGCTCGATTGGAGACCTAATGGGCTCTCGAGTTAGGCCTTAAAATTTGACTTTCGTTGACCGCTAAGTCTTCCCGACTAATCAACTCCAATCGACCCATTTAAATTAATTTATTTAATCCACTTTATTAATTTAATTTAATCGAACCCTTAGAATTAATTAATTCAAAATATAATTAATTTCTAAATTCACTTTGTCGATCAAATATTAATTAAACCTTTTGGATTAATTAATTTACCTCGTCGATTAGTCAAATGCATAATCGGTCGTAACACTAACGGACCAATTATGGAACTACCGCTCGAAAACGACTTTACATCATGCCATTATATTTTATTCTATCTCCCCACATTAAAGATCTAGCGTTCGTGGGTTTATCAATTTACTGACAAATTAATTCACCGACTTCTTAGTTTCCGAGATTAGTACCACTCGTCCTTTTATTATACCGAACATAAAGTTCACCGGCCGGGTTTAGTATAATAACCTTACGATCTCATCTCGGGAGCACCATCAACCCGGCGAACCGGTACGTGGATTCCTCCGACTAGCAACGGCACGTAAGAAGCTAAACACCGCATACCCAACCTACCGAGGTATTGGCCTCAATTGACCTCACTCTTTGGCAAATCAAAGCACACGATATCCAACCCTCACGCCCGTCCCAATCTCGGGTTTGAGAGACGGAATACTAGGACCGAATTGACTACGCCGATCAGCATAAGTCAATTCTATCCAAACTGGTCGTGCTCAATATGCCCCGGGCATATCTGTGTGATTTAAACTAGTTTAGATAAACTAATTTCCAAACCACACAATAACCTATACCGATAGTATGTTCAGACTATCTCGGTTACGAGCATACTTTTTATATATCAATACTTTAACCAATAACGGTATCTACTGTGTCTGTCCACACCCCGTTATCTAGTTCTGTGATATAAAGGAACAAATTTATACTGAAACAAAATGATATGTCAACTGTGGATATTAGTTTTTGATACAAGCCATAGCTTTTCTGTATTCAAAACTAACAGTACCATCTAAAACTGTGCCTTCTACCCCTATAGAGTTGTGGAACGGGCGTAAGCCCAGTCTAAGACATCTCAGAATTTGGGGTTGTCCAGCACAATTGCTTAAGGTAGATGCGACTAAATTAGATGCAAGAACAGAAGTAATGCTATTCGTAGGATATCCTAAAGGTTGTCTGTTCTATAGTCATAAATATCAGAAGGTGATAGTTAGTACTAATGCCAGATTTTTAGAGGATGACTATATTCTAGATCACAAGACCAAGAGTAAAATAGTACTACAAGAACTTAGAAAGCAATCTGATAATCCTTATACAACAGCACAAGTAGATACACCACACACTGCACAAGACATCACAGATGATGCGCTTACACAGGTGTTGCCTCGTCGTAGTGGGAGGGTTGTGAGATAACCTGATAGGTTCATTGGTGTGGGAGAAGCCTCTGACTTCATCCTGGGTGCGCCTGAACCAGACCCTGTAAACTACAATGAGGCTCTCCGAGATAAAGATATAGAATCTTGGTGTAAGGCAATGATATACGAGATGGGGTTGGTGGACCACAATAAGGTCTGGATGCTTGCGAACCTACCTGATAGTTTCAAACCCAGTGGATATAAGTGGGTCTACAAACGCAAGAGGGAACCTGATGGAAAGGATAAAACCTTTAAAACTAGGCTTGTGGCGAATGGGTATACTCAGAAAGAGAGACTCGATTATGATGAAACCTTCTCCCTGGTAGCCATGCTTAAGTCAATCCGGATTCTCTTGGCCATAGCTGCTCATTTAGATTATGAGATATGGCAGATGGATGTCAAGACAGCTTTCCTTAATACAAGTCTTGAAGAAACCATCTTCATGTAGCAATCAAAGGGATTCGTTCAAAAAGGCCAAGAGCATAAAGTTTGCAGGCTAAAGAAGTCCATTTACAGACTTAAACAAGCATCCAGATCTTGGAACATCCGGTTTGTTGAGGTAATCCAATCTTAAGGATTTACTCAGTGCTTGGATAAACAGTGTGTGTACCGCAGACGGAACAAAAATGCAGTGGTGTTTCTTGTGCTTTCCATAGATGACATTTTACTGATTGACAACAATAAGAAAGTGTTATCAGACGTAAAAGCATTGCTGTCCAAACAGTTTGATATGAATGACTTAGGAGAAGCAGGACATATCCTTGGGATCAAGATAATTCGAGATCGTAATGAAACGTTCACAAAAGCTCTCTCAAGCTTCATACATAGACACGATTCTGGCTCGTTTTAACTTGCAGAACTCTAAGAAAGGTTTCTACCTTTTAGACACGGAGTGTATCTATCTAAAAAGCATTCTCCGAAGACTGTTGAGGAGATAGAAGCCATGAAAATAGTTCCTTATGCCTCAGTAGTAGGAAGTCTCATGTATGCAAGGTTGTGTACGAGGACTGATATTTTCTATACTGTTGGCATTGTAAGCAGATATCAGAGTAACCCGAGAAAAGCTCATTGGGAGGCAGTAAAATGCATTCTTATGTATTTGCGCAGAACAAGAGACCAAGTCTTGGTTTATCAGGCACCTGAGCTAGTACCCAGAGGCTACACAGATTTAGATTTATAAGGCGACAGGGACAAGAGCAAGTCTACCTCAGGGTATGTGTTTACTTTAGGATGTGGAGCCATAGTTTGATAGAGTGTCAAGCAGAAATGTGTGGCGGACTCTACTATGGAGGCTGAATACGTTGTAGCATCAGAGGCAGCGAAAGAAGCAGTGTGCTTTAAGAACTTCCTAGTGGACTTACATGTGATTCCTGGTTTGCAGAAGTCAATCACAGTGTACTGCGATAACAATGGTGCAGTAGAAAACTCGAAGGAACCACGAGCCCACAAGGTAAGTAAACATATACAGTGCAAGTGCCACTTAATACGAGATATCTTCAAGAGGGAATACATGGTCGTGGTAAAGATAGCATCGGAAGATAACCTTGTAGATCCGTTCATGAAGACATTGACTGTAAAAGTCTTTGAGGCTTACGTGGAGGGCATGGGGATCAGATACTTAGTAGAGCCATTAGTGTTTTTCTAGATATTATTGTAGTTGTAGGATTAATGTAGTTTTATACTTCAAACTCAACTTAAGTATTAGTGGGAGATTGTTGGGTTTAAATACTAAAGCTTTACTTGTATTAAACTATTTTCCAGTTTTATATATCGATTAAATGTTTAAGTTAAATTGTTTGTATGTTTTTACATATGTCGTCCATTTATATTATGTAATTAGATGATGAGGTGTCTGGTGTGACACAGTAGATCTCATCATTGGTCAAAATACATAATATATAAATGATGTTCATAACCTAGATTGTTTTGACACACTGTCCATTTAGGTTATTATGTGATTCAGAAATTGGTTTGTCTAAACTAATTGAAACATATAGATATGCCCGGGGGTATATTGAACTTGACCATTTAGGATGAATTGTCTTATACTAATTTAATAGACTATTCAATCATAGTATTCTATCCTAAATCCCTAGACTTGAGCAGGCATGAGGAAAAGACGTAATGTACTTTGATCTGCCAAAGAGTGAGGTTATTTATGGCCAATAGTCACGGTAGGTTGGGTGTGCGTGTTTAGTTGCTTGGTGTGCTATTGCTTGTTGAAATAAAACCATGTACTGGTGTATCCGGGGTGATGGTGCTCCCTACATGAGCTCGTTATGCTTATTATACTAAACCCAGCTTGTGGACTTATGTCTGGTATAGTAAAAAGGTCAAGTGGTATTAATCTCATATTATAAGAAGTTAATTAATTATCAGTAAATTAATAAATTAACGAGCACTATATCTTTGATGTGGGGAGATTAAAGAATAAATAGTTTAGTTGCTCCAGAAGCAATTCTGTTGTATGATGGTAGTGACATAATTAATCCGTTAGTGGTACGATTAATTATGTGGGTTAATTGATAAAATAGAATTAATTATTTAATTAATTATTCCTAAGGGTTAATTAACTAATTAACAAAGTGGAATTATTTAATTAATTAATTAAGTCTTAAATTTCAATTAGAATTAGTAAATCCTAGATATTAAGAAATCTAATTGGAGTTGGAAATCGAATTAGATTTGGAAACTAATTAATTACCTAAACCCATTAGGAAGGCCAATCCTAAACCAATTTAGGGCCTATCTTGTAACTCTATAAATAGACAAGAGAATAGCAATTCACAATACACAATTCATATGTTTTCAAGACAAAAAAACTAGAGAGAGAAAATCTAGAGAGAGAAATCAAAGTTTCTTCTCTCAAAACCAGTTTTCTTCCCGAGGTGCGGCGGCATTAATCCTCAGCGGCGCGTGAGTCTACCGTTGATGGTGCGTGGAAGTAGGGTTGCTGGTGCGTGTGATCCTGGGCAGCGCGTGACGTTCACGCGCAGGTTTTGGCTGCGGTCTAGTTGATTTTTTATGGCGGCTGCTCGGTGTTTTGTGGTGGATTTCTGATCGTTTGTTTCGTTGGTTCATTGCCCACACAACGTACAAGCTGGTCTTGAGTCATACAAGCGATCAGCTAAGTACATGCTTTAAGAGGTAATTCTTAAACTTTCGCTTTAATTAGGAATTTATTGTTGCGTGAAAAATCGAACAAGTAAAAGCTAAGATCCTGCGCAATGTTATTTCAAGCAAAGATTGGAATAGCAATTGTGCTAGAGTTTAGGCCTCGTTAAGAGTTTCGATTCTGGAATGCATAGCATGAAAGTGAATTTTTGACCGGGTCCGGGCCGATAATCTTTTAGTACCTTGTGTGGGCAACTAACTAACGAACCAAACGAATCAGCAATTTGAAGGAACGCCAAAATTCACAGGAAGAAAATCCAGCCGAGATAGCAGGAAAAAATTTCGCCGCCACTCGCCGCCGTGAGTGATCACACGCAGCGCCGTCTGGGAAAGCTTTTGCTACCTTACCAATTCACAATAACTTTTCAAGATAAGAAAACTAGAGAGAAAAGACTTTTTTCTCCCTTTGAAATAATTTTTGGGCGGCAGGAAGCAAGGCTCGGGGGTGGCGGCGGTTCAAATCAGGCGGGTCGAGCTGCAGAATTTTTCCGATGAGTCCTTTTGTGGTGATTGCTAATCAATTGCTCGTTAGATCGTTGCCCACACAACATGCGATCAAAGTCTTGAGTCATACAAGAGATCACCTGAGTAACACGCTTCAATAGGTACTTTCTATGATTCCACTTTTTAATAATAAATTTTTTTGCGTGACAAATCGAATGAGTACATACCAAGATCCTGCGCAATGTTATTTCAAGCAAGGATTTGAATCGCGATTGTGCTAGAATCTAGTCCCGGTCAAAGATTTTGATTCTGGAATGCGTAGCATGAAAGTGAATTTTTGACCGGGCCCGAGCAAATAATCTTTCAGAGAGATATAAAACTAAGAATGAATAGTCTATTAAATCAGTACAAGATAATTCATTCTAAATGGCATATCTATATGATTCAATTAGTTTAGACAAACCAATTTCTAAATCACATAATAACCTAAAATGACAGTGTGTCCAAAACTGTCTCGGTTACGAAACTCATTTATATATTATGTCTTTTAACCAATGATGAGATCTACTGTGTCACACCAGACATCTCATCATCTAATTACATAAAATAAATGGACGACATATGTAAAACATATAAACAATTTAACTAAATTATTTAATCGATATATAAGAACTGGGAAATAGTTTAATACAAGCAAAACTTTAGTATTCAAACCTAACACGCCCGATCACCGTCGGCCGCCGCTTCCCCCGACCGGAGCACCTCAATTTTTATTGTTGGTTTTAATTTTTTTTCAAATTTAGTATTATTTTTTAAATCCGAATTGTTTTTAAAATAATATTCATTTTTGAAAAATTCTATTTTTAATTCATAGTTATTTTTTTCTTTATAATTCGGATTTCTTAAATTCGAATTTCATTAGTTTAATTAATTAAGGTAATTAATTTCTAATTTAAATGGGTTTGGTCATTATTCGGATTTTTACAATCCGATTTCTCTTATATTCGAATTATAAATATCTGAAAAGCCTAGTTCGGTGCACAATTCTAAAATTCTCATTTTTCTGGGGATCTTACTATTTGCAGCACAAATTTATTATTTGTAGCACAAAAAAAAAGTAAAATGACAAAAATGCCCTTAATATATGAATAAGTTATATACTTCACAAAATTCAAAAAACATCTCAAAACATACAAAACTCTCTCAAAAAACTTACAACAACCTTTCAAATCGTTAAAAAAATGTTCAAAATCGTAGAAACTAATTGAAACAAAGATTTCGTTCAAGTTGCGATAGAGTCTACTTCAGAATTTACGCAAAAATGGTACGAATTTAATACTTTTGTATTGTTTTTATGATGATGCAATAAAAATCGCACATGTTTTGCTACTGTATTAGGTAAAATCGCCCTTAATTGGCGAAAATTTACTAAAAAATCGTCCTGTGTTGGTGATTTTTTATTTAAATTTCGGCAATTATGGGTGAATTTTAAGTGAAAAATCGCCGGTAATTTGCTATTTTTGCTATAAAAATCGCAATTTGAGGGCAATTTTTCTTCAAAAAATCGCCTTTTGCGGGCGATTTTTTTGGAATTCTTGCACATTGGTTGCGATTTTAATAAAAAAATCACACTTTATGTGCAATTTTTTTTATTAAAATAACTTATTTGGTCCATTTTTTTAAAATTATATATTTTGTATGGTTTGTAATTGTTTATGTAATTACCTATTATCAGTTTTAATTTCATTAATGACGCAGGATCCAAATGGATTGCCCGACATTCAGAGGGATATGAGTCACGATTTTCAGTGTCCTGACTTTTTTCCTACTGAAGCAGCAGCCTACACTTATTACTCGGATGTAGACAACAAAAAACGTATCACTTTAACGAGCGGGACGTAACTGGATGAGCGGGACATATCCGGACGTAGCTGGACGTAGCGGGACGTAGCTAGACGTATCTAGACGTGACGATAGTTGTTTTGGACGTAGCGAGATGTGGTAGACTATGTGCTGTGAAAAATTCAGCTAAAAGTCACACGCATGGATGTAGACGTTTCTGGACGTGTTCCTGGTTGTTTTGGACATGGTGCTAGTTGCTCAGAGACGTGGTGGACTGTCCTTGTGAAAAATATCAGCTTAAACTCACATGAATGGATGTAGACATTTTTGGACATGGTGCACGTTCTTTTTGACGTGGTGTTAGTGTTCTGAGACGTGGTGGACAGTCTTTGTGGAAAAAATCAGCTTAAATTCACATGAATAGATGTAGACGTTTCTGGACGTGGTGCTAGTGTTCTGAGACGTGGTGGACTGTCTTTGGGGAAAAAATCAGCTTAAATTCACATGAATAGATGTAGACGTTTCTGGACATGGTGCTAGTTATTTTAGACGTGGTGCTAGTGTTCTGAGACGTGGTGGACTGTCTTTGGGAAAAAAATCAGCTTAAATTCACATGAGTAGATGTAGACGTTTCTGGACGTGGTGCTAATTATTTTTGATGTGGTACTAGTGTTCTGAGACGTGGTGGACTGTCTTTGTGGAAAAAATCAGCTTAAACTCACATTAATGGATGTAGACATTTCTGGACGTGGTGCATGTTATTTTTGACGTGGTGCTAGTGTTCTGAGACGTGGTGGACAGTCTTTGTGGAAAAAATCAGCTTAAATTCACATGAATAGATGTAGACGTTTCTGGACGTGGTGCTAGTTATTTTTGACGTGGTGCTAGTGTTCTGAGAATTGGTGGACTGTCTTTGTGGAAAAAATCAGCTTAAATTCACATGCATGGATGTAGACGTTTCTGGACGTGGTGCTAGTTATTTTTGACGTGGTGCTAGTGTTCTGAGACGTGGTGGACTATCTTTGGGGAAAAAATCAGCTTAAATTCACATGAATAGGCATGTACGTTTCTGGACGTGGTGCTAGCAAATTTGTGATACAAATAGCAAGTCCTCTTTTAATAATTGTATTTTACTTATTATTCATATTTAAATTTCATTATGTCAAAATTCCATAAATCGTATGTAAATGAAATACTAAAAGCCCAAAAAAACTTAAAAGAAATAAAAATAAAAAGTACAATATGTTTTACAAACAAATTTCGAAAAACTAATAACAATAACAAGTTTGATTTTGTAAGGTTTGCAAGACAATTATATAAACATACGAATATGAAAAAATCGCACCTACTTTCCAATTTTTAAGCCAAAAATCGGACGAAATGTGCGAAAGTGGGGCGAAAAATCGCCCCACTTATCCGATTTTTGTGGGAAAAATCGCCTCACTTATCCGATTTTTCTCCCAAAAATCGGATAAGTGAGGCGATTTTTCGGCCCATTTTCGCACATTTCGTCCGATTTTTGGATTAAAAATTGCATTTTGAGTCCGATTTTTTGTTCTGCTATTGCAAATTACAGGCGATTTTTTATGCAAACTTCACATTTTCTGTTTTTAAAGGTATTTTAGGCATTTTATCAATTTTTTTGTGCTATAAATAGTAAATTTGTGCTGCAAATAGCAGCCCAGTTTTTTTGGCCACATATTCATTTGAACATTTATTTGGTCAAAAATCCATATATAATACGAGTCAAAGAAATACGATAGAATATTAGAAAGTGGAAAGGGATTTTGACTAAACAAAAGTAGCCAAAGCAAATTTTTCTTTGGGTAGTCGCAGCACCAAACAGGAAGAAGTAGCTGAATAAGAATCAAGATCCATGGAGAAGCACACTCAACCCCAGCAAAGTCCATCAGAAATGAGAGACTTGTACGAGAAAGTCGGGAAGCATTATTCCTCAGGCCGCCCAACTTACCCAGATGAGCTTTTCCAGTTCATTGCATCCAAGACACCGGCTCATGACCTTGCCTGGGATGCTGGCACTGGAACCGGCCAGGCTGCACAATCAGTATGTTTAATTTTCCAATCTAAGACTTCCTCACATACTATTTCAACTGAGGTTCTGTTATTCTGTTTTGCACGATTTCGGATGCACCTCTGTACATTTTCTGCATGCAATTTTTTTTTTTTTTTAATGTGGAAAGGGAATACAAAAATACAGTCTTTTTTTGATGCCATAGTGATTTGCCTATTTTATTATGTTAAAGTTAGCTAGGATATACAAGAATGTGGTAGCTACAGACAGAAGCACAAAGCTGCTGGAATTTGCAATGAAGCTTCCCAACATAAGATACTATTGTAACCCTACAAGGATGTCTATGGCGGATGTCGAACAAAATGTTGCAGCAGAATCTAGTGTTGATTTAGTGACCATTGCTACAGCTATGCACTGGTTTGATCTTCCCAGTTTCTATGAGCAAGTGAAGAGGGTGCTGAAAAACCCCAATGGAGTTATTGCAGCTTGGACTTATACTAAAGCAGAGATCAAGACAAGTTCCACTCTTAACGCTCTACTTCAAAAAGTGTACCTTGACTTGGATCCTTACTTTGAACCACAGGTTAGGTTTGTCTTGAGTGATCAGTATAGAACCATCGATTTCCCGTTTCAGCCCGTTGATGGACTCGAGGACACCGGACCCCTGGAATTCAAGATGGAAAGAGTGATGGATTTGGATGAATTTTTTACCTTTGTGAAGTCATGGTCAGGTTACCAAACTGCAAAAGATGAGGGAGTCGAAATCTTGCGTGATGATGTGGTTCAAGACTTGTGTTCTGCATGGAATGAAGATGGAAAACCAACAAAGGTTCTTACTTTCCCTATTAACTTGAGGATTGGAAGAGTTGGGAGCTGTGTTTGAACCTTTTCAGATCAGATGTTTCTGCTAATGATTGAGTTCTATACATAATAAAACTATGTTTGATTCTGCTAATCATTGTTCTCTTCCTATGAGAAACATTAGAGCTGACTTGTACACCAAATTCCTCAAATAAATATGTTTGATTACATTCATATTCTCATACAATCTGATGACTCTACTTTTTACATTGTCCCGCTGAACCCATTCTATCATCCTGCCCAAGTGCCAACCATATATGTCTCAAATAAAATTTACCTCACTAAAAAGTTCCTAACCTAAGATGTATTTCTCAAGTTTGAGTCCTGCATCTTCAACCGGGAGGAGTATGAAACATGCTCATTAACTCGACACTACAGAACCGAAACATTTGAAGAATTAATTCCTTTAAATGTAAACACCAAAACACATGGGCTATAGCATTTAAGTGAATCTTTTGAAAATAATTAATCGGGAACGCTAAAAAGAGAATATACCACTAGTAAACATAATGGAAAATCATAAAGTATTTGCATGAAAGATGGAGCTAAAGATTTACCTTTTATGCTAGCACAGCTTTTCCTCTTTCTACATTTTCTGATTGTGTGGAATGAACTAGCTACAGCCCATGCCGAGCACCAAAGGTTGCGCTAAGATTGCATCTAACTGAGCTATGGCCATATGTAAGAGGTTATAGCATATGCAAGAAGGTACTTAGTAAAAAAGTAAATGCGTTGGGCGCTCATGTCAAATTCCATGTTAGAAAAATAGGATAGATGGCGAGTATTTAGATGAGTAGAAAATAAGAAATTTCAAGGCTTGTGAAGTTACACAATTTCCGTAAATGGACCTCTGAAGCCTGCAAACCTTATGCTCTTGACCTTTTTCAACGAATCTCTCTTGTTGCAGCATGAAGATGGTTTCTTCAAGACTTCCGTTAAGGAAAGCTGTCTTGACATCCATCTGCCATATCTCACATTCTAAATGAGCTGCTATGGCCAAGAGAATCTGGATCGACTTAAGCATGGCCACCGGGGAGAAGGTTTCCTCATAATCGATTCTCTCTTTCTGAGTATACCCCTTCGCCACAAGCGTAGCTTTAAAGGTTTCAACCTTTCCATCAAGTCCTCTCTTGTGTTTTAGACTCACTTACATCCAATGGATTTGAAACCATCGGGTAGGTTTACAAACTCCCAGACTTGATTGTGGTCTATCGAACCCATCTCGGATATCATTGCATTTCACCAAGATTCTGCATCTTTATCTCAGAGAGCCTCATTGTATCTCATCTGATCCGGTTCAGGCACACCTGGGATGAAGTTAGAGGCTTCTCCCACGCCAATAAACCTATCGGGTTGTTTCACAACCCTCCTACTACGACGAGGCACCACCTGTGTAGGCACATCATATGTGATATCTTGTGCAGCATGTGGTGTATCTACTTGTGCTGGTGCATCAGGATTATCAAATTGTTTTCTATGTTTTTCTAGTACTATCTTACTTTTGGGCTTGTGATCTAGAATATAATATTCCTCTAAAAATCTGATGTTAGTGCTAACTGTCACCTTCTGATCTTTAGGACTATAGAACAGACCACCTTTCATTCCTCCACGATATCCTACAAACAGCATTACTTTTGTTCTTGCATCTAACTTAGCCGCATCTGCCTTAGGCACATGTGTTGGAAAACCCCAAATTTTGATATGTCTTAGACTGGGCTTGCGTCCGTTCCACAACTACTTAGGGGTTGAAGGCACGGTTTTAGATGGTACAAGATTTAGAATGTACATTGCAGTTTCTAAGGCATATCCCCAAAACGAACCAGGCAAATCACTATAGCTCATCATTGGCCTAACCATTTCCATAAGAGTTCTGTTTCTTTTTTCTGCTACACCGTTTTGATGTGGTGTGCCAGGTGCTGACAACTGAGATTGAATTCCGAACTCACTGAGGTATTCTCAAAATTCGTGGGCCAAGTACTCACCACCATGATCTGATCACAGTGTCTTGATACTCTTACCGTGATGTTTCTCCACATCTGCCCGATACTCTTTCAATTTACTAAAGCATTCAGACTTGTGGCGCACTAGGTAAATAGATCTGTACCTTGAGTAATCATGAGTGAATGTCACAAAATACTCAAACTCACCTCGTGCTTGGACCAACATTGGTCTACACAAGTCAGAGTGAATCAATTCTAATACTTATTTGGCTCTATAACCTTTTGCCTTAAAAGGTCTCTTGGTCATCTTACTTTCCAAGCAAGATTCGCAGATAAAATAACTGTCGATCTCTAATGAGCTTAATGGTCCATCATCGACTAACCTTTGAATCCTACTAAGGTTTATATGGCATAGCCTGAGATGATAAAGATTGGTTTGATTTGTTTTAGAAGGTTATTTTCTCCTATTATTGTTAGATGATGCGCCATTCAATTCTGTGGTTTACACAACAGAGGAGTTTGATTTAATTAAAAACAAATTGTCAACTAATGAACCAGAACAAATAAGTTTGTCATCTTTTCTAATAACAATAGAATTATGAGAAAAAATAAACTTATAACCATTCTCTAAGAGTTTAGAAACCGAAACAAGATTCTTTCAAAAACTCAGTACGTAAAGACAATTATTTAAATCTAATAGGCTAACTACTCTTTCTGCTACTACTGACACTCTTGTAGTGTCGCCCAAGTAGACTTCTAGCTCACCTTCTCTAAGCTTCCGGGTTACTTGGAATCCCTGCAAAGAATTACAAACATAGTCAGTGGCGCCTGAATCCACACACCAAGCATCTGTAGGAATCGCCGCTAAACATGTCTCAGTAATTAAGACAGAAAAAGTCATACTTTTGAGCTTTGGAGAATCTGATTTCCAATGTCCCATCTGATTGCACTTAAAACACTTGCCTTTTGGCTTCTTCTTTGCAATTTATGGCTTTGGCGCAATTTGTGTCTTTTGAGCTATTCCCTCGAGGTTTTTCTTTTTCTTTCCAGCCTCAGGCTTAGAAGAAGATTCTGAAGGTTAGACTGGGACTAAAACTTGCTTCTTCTCTTGAAAAAGACTTTTAGCCGCCACGGACTTTGCTAAGAGCTCGGATGAAGTACACAACGATTGAATTATGGTGTAGTTCAATCAAAACTCCTCATAGTTTTGAGGCAAATTCTGGAGGACAATATCGACTTTGGTTTTACCATCAATTTCGTCTCCCACTATCTCAACCTCGTTGATGTTACTAATCATGTCAATGACATGATCTCTCACAGAAGTGCTCTCAGCCGTTAGGACGATGTCCAAATTTAGACTCCAATCGATATAGTTCGGACCAGTTAATTTGTTGTCTTTCAATGTTGTAGCTAACGGATTAAATGCCATATAAAAGACTGTAAATAAATAAACAGACAATGTTTTAGAAAAATAAACACAGAATTTCGAAAATAAATTCTTCAATTATTAACATCCCTCAAAACAATAATTAAATCCACTGACATCTCATTCACCTGGATTTTTGCAAGCCACGATAGTGTGGACATTTACGCTAACCCACATTCGTTTAAGAAGAACCAGGTTCATTAACTACACTATCTGACCAAACGATCTATTGATCAATGTAGCTAATAGTCAGTGCCTTTCAATCGTACAAATAAACAATGTAACCTCGATAGGATGAATACTACAAATCGTACACTAAGTGTGTGCCATTACGTGACTTCTGAGTCTATTACCTCAGGATAGTACGCCTCAGATGGAGAGGGTATCACATTTCTCCTATTTCAACTTACTCTAATCATCTAACTTAGAAATTCATAAGCTAGTGATCTTATGGTTGAACTCATTTGATATGGACGAAGGCCCTAATGCCAACACGTAAGTCCACCCACATCACATATGAACTCGTAAAGAAGGCTATGGGAATATTAACCAACCCGCTCCCACTTAGATTTCTAAAACGAGGATTTTTATGGTTTTAACATTCAATTAACTAATCCTAAGTTATGTGCAAACCTAAAACCAGCATGCTTTAATATTATGCATCTAAAATACAACACAAAAATTAAAGCATAAAATTAATACTATAAATACGGGAAATAAATACGTAAAATAAATTTCCCACATATTATGGTTTTAATTGCTTCCATCTGTTGCCTTTATCTCGTGTCCCGTCACGCCACTCGATGGATTGAGTCTTAAAAGTTGGATTTCAAAAAAACAAAAAACAAAAATAACTGGCTGCACGCGTGAACCAAACGGGCCACAAGTGTGGAGCACGCACTCGCTAACCAAACGGGCCGCGCGCGCAGCCCTGCTGCTCCGCCCCCGCTGCGTGTCGCCGTCGACACCTGCCGGCAAATTCTCGCCGGCCAGCATCCCGGCGCCATTTTTCATTTTCTGCTCCCACTGCGTTGTAATTCGTTATGGGTTTTCTTGGTTTTCTATGAATTAACGATAAACCAAAACCCACAAATTCAAGTCGCCCACCATAATGCCTTCGATTACATAAAAACTTTCTTACTAAAAGGCATATAGGAAAACAAAATAAAAAATTACATAGAAAAAATCCTACTACATATTTGATATAATCCTACACGGCTTCCAACGCGTGATTTTACTATTACAAGCATTCATAATAAAACAACCAGCACATGTCCTGGGGTTTCATTAAAATATACAAACGCAACCATAATAGCTGAGATTCCTAAACCACCTGTAAACAAAATCATGTAACAAATTGAACAAGCACAAAGCCAAAACTAGACTTTGATACCAATTGAATGATTATCTGCCTGGGCCCGGTCAAACATTCACTTTCGTGCTATGCATTCTAGAATCAGATTCTTGACCAGGCCTAGACTCTAGCACAATCGCTATTCCAATCCTTGCTTGAAATAATATTGCGCAAGAACTTTAGCTTGAGCATGAATTCGTGGTTATTACCATTATAGACATTTCCATTAAAAAACAATAAGAACCCGGACATGTCCTGGGGTTTATGAATGAAAATTAAATTTCTACTATAATAGCCGGGAAACTAATAACCACCTGTTTAAACATTTCAACAAAAACAATAATGCCAAAATAAAGTTGTGTAATAAATTAAACAAGTATTGGATTCCACAAGGAAAACCCACAAGGAAATCTCTCAAAATTGGATTCCAAATAAACCCAAAATCTGATGAAAGCCACTGCTCGCTGCTGCTGCCGCCCGTAGTTTTGAACCGCTGCTGGAAAATAATTACCCACAACGATCACCGGAAAAATCCCAGCCCAGACGTGATCTAGACAGTCCATATTTTGGATCACCAAAGAGAGATCGAAAAAACCCAGACCGAATCAAATGCCCTAAACTGAAGAGTAAACCGGTGCCAGTAATACACAGCCTGCAGCAGTCCAAAAATCAGTGAGAATAATCCGGCCAAAAGTAAAAATCAAACCCAACAATAAAAGGCTTAATCTTTGGGTGAATCCAATCTCGAGCAAGTGAAAAATCTGATTCGTTTTTGAGAAAGAATTCTTGAATAAGAAATTCTCTCTCTAGAATCTTTTCACTCAAGAAAACAAGACTTCATTAATGTTTCATTGGCCTACTAGGTCTAGGAAAGACTAAGCGGTCAACGAAAGTCAAATTAAAAGGCCCAACTCAAAAGCCTACTAGGTCTCCATTAGAGCTCCCTATAAATAGAAAACTTAAGGCGAAAGAAACATTAAGGAAGTCTTGCAAGACAACTCTTGCTTTCTTGAGTGAAAAGATTCTAGAGAGAGAATTTATTCTTCAAGAATTCTTTCTCAAAAATGAATCACATTTTTCACTTGCTCGAGATTGGATTCACCCAAAGATCAAGCCTTTTATTGTTGGGTTCGATTTTTACTTTTGGCCGAATTATTCTCACTGATTTTTGGACTGCTGCGGGCTGTGTATTTCCGGTGTCGGTTTACTCTTCAGTTCAGGGCACTTGATTCGGTCTGGGTTTTGTCGATCTCTCCTTGGTGATCCAAAACCTGAATTGTCTAGATCACGTTTGGGCTGGGATTTTTCCGGTGATCGGTGTGGGTAATTATTTTCTGGCAACAGTTCAAAACAGGGGCGGCAGCAGTAGTTAGCGGTGGCTTTGATCAGCTTTTGGGTTTATTTAGAATCCATTTTGAGAGATTTCCTTGTGGGTTTTCCTTCTGGAATCTAATACTTGTTTAGTTTATTACACGGCTTTATTTTGGCAATATTGTTTGGTCGAAATGTTTAAACAGGTGGTTATTAGTTTCTCGGCTATTATGGTAGAAATTTATTTTTCATTCATAAATCCAGGGACTGTTAGTTTTGAATACAGAAAAGCTATGGCTTATATCAAAAACTAATATCCACAGATGACATATCATTTTGTTTCAGTATTAAATTGTTCTATTATATCATAGAACTAGATAACGGGGTGTGAAAAGACGCAGTAGATACCGTTATTGGTTAAAGTATTGATATATTAAAAATATGCTCGTAACTGAGATAGTCTGAACATACTATCGGTATAGGTTATTGTGTGGTTTGGAAATTGGTTTATCTAGACTAATTAAATCACACGGATATGCCCGGGGTATATTGAGCATGACCAGTTTGGATAGAATTGACTTATATTGATCGGCATAGTCAATTTGGTCCTAGTATTCAGTCTCTCAATCCCGAGATTGGGACGGATGTGAGATTTGGATATCGTATACTTTGATGTGCCAAAGAGTGCGGTCAATTGAGGCCTATACCTCGGTAGGTTGGGTATGCAGTGTTTAGCTACTTATGTGTGGTTGCTAGTCGAAAGAATCCATGTACCGGTCCGCCGGGTTGATGGTGCTCCCGAGATGAGCTCGTAAGGTTTATTAACTAAACCCGGCCAGTGAACTTTATGTCCGGTATATTAAAAAGGTCGAGTGGTACTAATCTCAGATACCAAGAAGTCGGTGAATTAGTTTGTCAGTAAATTGATAAACTGACGAGCACTAGATCTTTAATGTGGGGAGATAGAAGAAAATATAGTGGCGTGATGTAAAGTCATTTTTGAGCGGTAGTTCCATAATTAGTCCGTTAGTGGTACGACTAATTATGGGTTTGACTAAACGATAAAATGGATTAATTAATCCTAAAGGTTTAATTAATATTTGATTGACAAAGTGGATTAAGAAAATGAATTCTACATGAATTAATTAATCCAAAGGTTTCGATTAAATTAAATTCACGAAGTGGATTAAAGATTGAATTCAAAATGATCGATTGGAGTTGACTAGTCTAGGAAAGACTAAGGGGTCAACAAAAGTCAAACTAAAAGGCCCAACTCAAAAGCCCATTAGGTCTCCTTAGAAGCTCACTATAAATATCCCTTGTTAGGCAATTTACAGGACATTAGAAACCTTAGAGGCATTTGCCTAGTGAGAGAAAGTTAAGTCTAGAAAGAGAAGCTCTCAACTTTCTTAGTTGCTTTTCTTTCGAAGTCGACTTTGGAGATTTCTTCTTCGAGAATCCTAAAAGCCCATAACCTAGAGAATCCTAGATCACCATTTTTGTGTTGGAGTAGAATACATAAGCTATGCTTGTATTGTACAGTTTCCCAGATTAATATATCGATTCGTATTTCAGTCATATCTTGTTGTGCATTAATTGTCCATTTATATTATGTAAGTAGATGATGAGGTGTCTGGTGCGACACAGTAGATCTCATCATTGGTTGAAAGACATAATATATAAATGAGGTTCGTAGCCGAGACAGCTTTGGACAAACTGTCGGTATAGGTTATTATGTGATTCAGATAATTAGTTTGTCTAAACTAATTGAATCATATAGATATGCCCGGGGTATATTGAACTTGAGTTTTAGGAATGATTTGTCTTGTACTGATTTAATAGACAAATCAATCCTTGTATTCTATCTCTAAATCCCTATACTCGAGTGGACATGAGGATTAGACATAGTGTACTTTGATCTGCCAATGGGTGAGGTCAAATGTGGCCAATAGTCTCGGTGGGTTGGGTGCGCGTGTTTACTTACTTGGTGTGCTGCTGCTTGTCAAAAGGAAATCATTTACCGGTGTGTCCGGGGTGATGGTGCTCCCGAGAGGAGCTCGAAATGTTTATTATACTAAACACGGCCGGTGAACTTATGTTCGATATAGTAAAAAGGTCGAGTGGTACTAGTCTCAGAATTAAAGAAGTTAATTAATTAATTTATCAGTAAATTAATTTAATTAACGAGCACTATATCTTTAATGTGGGGAGATTAATGAATATAATTTAATTAAGTTGGTCCAGAAGCAATTCTTGTGTAGGATGTTATGCCAAAATTAATCCGTTAGTGGTACGATTAATTTTGTAATGGGTTAATTGAATAGGTAGATTTAATTAATTAATTGGTTAATTCTTCCTAAGGGTTAATTAAGTAAGTAACAAAGTGGAATTATTTCATTAATTAATTAAGTCTTAAGTTTCAATTGGAATTAGGAAATCCTAGAGATTAGGAAATCTAGTAGGATTTGGTTTATCCTATCAGATTGGTTACCTAAATGGATTTGGAAACTAATTCATTACCTAAACCCATTAGGAAGACCAATCCTAAACCAACTTGGGGTTTCTCTTGTAACTCTATAAATAGACAAGGGATTAGCTATTCAAGATACACAATTAATCCACAATATTTCTAGAGAGAAAATGTTTCTCTCTCCAAGTCGAATTTTTAAGAAAGTGTGCGGCTGGTTTTTGGGTTTCTAGTGGCTGAAATTTTGGCCTTGGTTTATAACAGCTGCGCGTAGCTTTCTCTCTCTACGGGCGGTGCGTTTATAGTACGTGCCAGGTGCTGCAATGTTGGATTTTTCTAGCAGGTGGATTGTGGTGAGTAGCTGATCAATTGACTTCTAGTTCGTTGCCCACACAACGTGAAGTCATAGTCTTTGAGGCATACAAGAGAATCACCAGGTGCACGCTTCAAAGGTATTTTTCTAAGGTTCCGCTTTAATTAAAAATTTTTGTTGCGTGGTAAATTGAGCAAGTGCAATCCCAGATCCTATCTGGCAAAATTCTTTCATTTTGGAGTAAAAAGCTGCTGCCTTTGATTGGTTTTCTCGGCAGCCGGGTTTTGTTTGTCGGAAATAGATCAGCCGGCGTTTGGTTTATTTTTGGGGCGGCGGCTTTGCTCCTTTTGAAGTGGGTTTGTTAATTGTTGTTGTGTTGATCCTCTAGCTTGATCTTCTTAGATCGGTAGAGTCTAGATCTACGAGCAGGAACACATTCCAGACACTTTTGGTGTGGATTTTCAGATTGGGTTAAGTTCTCGAGATAAATCTGTTTTTTCGAATTTGTGTGATTCTTGAAGTGGGTTTCTTGGTATTTCTTCATTTTGCCTCGGGCTACTCCGTAGACACTAGCCCACACTAGTTCGGAGTCGAATTGGAGTTATTCTTCGGATTTCGAGTGGATTTCGTAGCCAGCGGTAAATAAACGCAGTAATCTTCGGGCAACGATCTGCTGAGCATCTAACGAGTTTTTGGAAGTGGGTCTCACATGGATCTCTTCCTTAGTGTCTTAGCTACCTTTTGGATAGTCGCCCATGCGATTTCGAGGTAGAGGCGGAGTTTTTATCCGGATTCTCTCGTGATTGGTCCCAGGCGGTAAACAGTAGGATTTTCAGCTTTGGTTTTCTTATTGCTAGGGACACGCTTCAAAGGTATAATCTTTTGAACTTTCTGCTTTAATTAAAGATTGTATCTTTTGTGTCCTGATTAATAAATTAAATAAGTATAAGCCTAGTCCGTTCAGGAAAAATGAATTTGAGCTTGAGCTGAGTCGAAAGTTTCCGATTCTTGAATTCATAGCACGAAAGAGAGATTTTTGATTTAGCCAGGCTTGTTCTAATTTCCTTTAGGGACATGTCCAGGCTCATATTGTTTTTTAATAGAAATGTCTTTAGTAGTAATAAACACGAGCTGGAAGCCGTGTAGGATTATATAAATCTTGTAGTAGGATTTAATCTAATGTTGTCGTCTTTAAATTCCTAGAAAAATGTCTTGTATATAGGAATTTATGTATTATGACGAAGAAGTTATTTTGGGTACCTTATATTCGTGGGTTTTGGTTTCTCATATTTTTGGGTGATTCCTAATTACGTAGTAAACTGAGAAAACCCGAGCAAATCGAGAGGGATCCAAATAACGAGTGTGAGCGACATTACGGGACGTGTCACCGTAGCATCAAGGAATCAACGATAGAGAAGGCCATAATAGTCGAGAAATTTTAAATTCTTCAATTTTCCGTATTTATGTCTTTTCGTTGATTGCGTGTTTTCATTTTATTTTGCATGAACGAAAACCAAACCAAACCATTTTAAAAAAGTAAAGTGCAATTAACTAAGGTAGATTATTCGCATATTAAAACTCCAACAGTTTTATGGGTGCGAATATCCATAGTTAAGATATTGCATGTTAAAAAGTAAAATACTCAAACTTAAAAATCTAAGTGGGAGCCAGTTGGTAAATATCCCCATGGCCTCCTTTACGGGTTCATTGGTGATGTGGTTAAACTTGCGTGCTGGCTTAGACCTTCCTCCCTATTGGGTGAGTTTTCAACCACAGATATCACCGGAATGAATTTCTAAAGGGATGGACTATAGTGAGTTTAATTGGAGAAAGTTGCGACACCCTCGCCATCCGATGCGCATTAGTATCCTAAGTAACAAACTTAGAAGTCACGTAATGGCATACACTTAGTGTACCATTTTTAGTATCCCTCCTATCGAGGTTACGCTATCTTCGTGTACGGCTAAAATTATCGACTATTAATTTCATTGATCATAAGATCGTTGGTCAGATGGTGAAATTAATAAACTTTGGTTCTTCTCGAATGAATGTGGGTTGGCGTAGACGTTCACCCATCGGCGTTAATCCCGGTATGAGAGATGTCGGTTGAAGATTATATTGTTTTTTGAGGATTCAATATTTTCAAAAAAGTAATACTAAAACTTGACTGTTTATTTTTCAGTTGTTAATATGTCGTTCAACCCGCTAGCTGTCATACTGAATCAGAACAAACTTAAGGGTCCTAATTACATTGACTGGAAACGTAACCTGGACATTGTCCTTACCGCTTAGGGTTACAAGTACGTGCTTACTGAGGAGTGTCCCCCTAAGCCCAGCGATGATGCCACCTCTGAGCAGCGAGAGCCATATACGAGTTGGCAGAAGGCTAATGAGATGACCCAGTGCTACATCCTGGCTTCTATGTCGAGTGTACTGCAGCACCAACATCAGTTGTTTACCTCAGCTTACGATATGATGCTCAACCTCAGGGAGATGTTTGGACATCAGGGTAGGGTAGCCAAGCAGTTAGCTACGAGAAAACTCATGAATGGTAGAAAGGTAAAGGCACTTCAGTGAGGGTAGGAAACTCATGATGAGTTGCATCAATGAGATCGAGGTATTGGGAGGTGACATTGATGGCGAGACCCAGGTCGATATCATCCTCCAGAGCTTGCCCCTAAGTTTTGAGCAATTTCGGTTGAACTACAATATGGGCAAGCTCTCATATTCACTTCCCGAGCTCATGACTGCATTGGTGTCTGCTGAGGGCCTCTTCGTAGAGAAGAAACAAGCCTTGGCTACTGTTGGTCCCTCAGGTTCCTCTGCTGGGCCTAAAGCCAGAAAGCAATAGAGGAAGAGAGGCCAGAGAGCAGGAGTAGCTGATCATGGACCCAAGGCAGGCATTGCCAGGAAACACAAGTTGAAAGGCAAGTGTTTCAGATGTGGTAAAGCAGGACATTGGAAGAATGATTGCTAGAAGCCTCGAGGTATGTGCAAATTTTCCCTAGTTACTGAGACGTGTTTAGCGGTGATTCCCACGGATACTTGGTGTGTGGATTCAGGAGCCACTGATCACATTTGTAACTCTTTGCGGGGGGTTCCAAGTGACCTGGCTACTTAGAGAGGGAGAGTTGCAGGTCTACCTTGGGGATACTACCAGAGTTTTGGTTGTTGCAGTGGGAGTTTTATGTCTTTATTTTTCAGACTCTATTTTAAATTTGAAGGATTGTCTTTATGTACCCAGTTTTTGGAAGAATTTACTTTCAGTTTCGAGACTTTTATTGGATGGTTATAAGTGTGTTTTTTCTGATAAGTCTATTTTTATTAGAAAGAACCAGAGGCTTAATGTTCTGGTACATTGGTTGACAATCTATTTTTAATCAAGATAAACTCCCCAGTTGTGCACAACACTGAAACTAGTAACTCATCACCGAATCATAATAAGAGAAAAGAGTCTTCCCCTTTGAATCAAACTTATCTTTGGCACCTGAGACTAGGTCACATCAACCTTAGTAGGATTCAAAGGTTGGTCAATAATGGGCCTTTGGGCTCATTGGAGATTGAAAACTATCCGACCTGTGAGTCCTACTTGGAGGGTAAGATGACCAAGAGGCCTTTCAAGGCAAAGGGGTATAGGGCCAAGGAGGTTTTAGAGTTGATGCATTCTGACTTTTGTGGGCCTATGTCAGTTTAGGATAGAGGTGGTTATGAGTATTTTGTGACATTCACGTATGATTACTCTAGATATGGGTACATATACCTGATGCGCCACAAGTCTGAATGCTTTGACAAGTTCAAAGAGTTTAAGGCTGAGGTGGAGAACTATCTGGGTAATAGTATCAAGGCATTGCGATCTGATCGCGGTGGTGAATACCTCTCTAGTGAATTTAGGTCCTATTTGTCAGAGGAGGGTATTCAATCCCAGTTGTCTACACCTGGCACACCCCAGCAGAATGGTGTAGCAGAGAGGAGGAACAGGACTCTTATGGATATAGTTAGATCGATGATGAGTTATAGTGAGTTTCCTATCTCGTTTTGGGGTTATGCTTTAGAGACAACATGTTTTATCCTGAACCTTGTGCCATATAAGTCTATGCCTTCGACCCAGTAGAGTTGTGGACTGGGCGAAAGCCTTGTCTGAGACATCTCAGGATTTGGGGTTGTCAAGCACAGGTGTGTTGAAGGAAAATAGGACAAGCCCGGGCTAAATCGAAAACCTCACTTTCGTGCAATGCATTCCAGAATCGGAAGCTTTCGACCAAGCTCAGGCTCAAATTCATTTACCCACGATCGGATCTTGGCTTATACTTATTTAATTTATTAAAATGACATCTAACGCACAAAGATTTCATCTTTAATTAAAAGCGGAATGATTAAATATTATACCTTTGTAGCGAAGTCCAACGCAATAAGAAAAATCCAATCTTTATGCGAATTCCACAAGAAATCCAAAAGATTACTCTGAGAACACTTCGAATATTGCGTGGGTAATAATCTATCGAAGTCTGCTACCAAAGCCCATGAGAAACCCGCCATGAAAATCCCTCAATTAGATCAAATCTGCCCAAAAGATCAAACCTTTAACCCAAAAAACTGCTGCCCACTACTTTTCTCACCAATAAAATCGAACCCACTTCAACTCCGGTCACGATCTGGATAACCGGGATTGTGGATCACCAACCCAAGGAAGAGATCAACACAAACCCAGCTGGATCAAGCACCCAAGAGTGAACAGTGTCCGAGAACAGTGTCCAGTGTGAACAGTAATCCGGCGTGAACAGTACCCCCTGTGAACAGTACCCCTGTGAACAGTAATTCCAGCAGTGGGCAACTCCAAAAATCGATGGGCTATCTAAAAGTTTAATCTAAATCGAGAAGTGAGAATACAAGTTCTTTTTTGAAAGAAAACTCGAAAGGGAAGAGAGTTTCTCTCTAGAACTTTCTCACTCTAAGGAAGACATAAATGTCTTGCAAGATTTTCTTAAGTTTCTTTGGCCTTAAGCTTTCTATTTATAAGAGCTCTAATGGATAATGGGCTCTCGAGTTGGGCCTTTTAATTTGACTTTCATTGACCGCTTTGTCTTTCCCGACTAATCAACTCCAATCGACCCATTCGAATTAATTTCCTAACCCACTTCATTAATTTAATTTAATCGAACCCTTAGAATTAAATAATTCAAACAGAATTAATTTCTTAATTCACTTTGTTGATTAAATATTAATTAAACCTTTAGGATTAATTAATTCACCTTGTCAATTAGTCAAACGCATAATTAGTCATACCACTATCGGACTAATTATGGAACTATCGCTCAAAAATGACTTTACATTGCGCCATTATATTTTCTTCAATCTCTTCACATTAAAGATTTAGCGCTCGTCGGTTTATCAATTTACTGACAAACTAATTCACCAACTTTTTGGTATCTGAGATTAGTACCACTCGACCTTTTATTATACCGGACGTAAAGTCCACCGGCCGGGTTTAGTATAATAGACCTTACGAGCTTATCTCGGGAGCACCATCAACCCAGAAAACCGGTACGTGGATTTCTCCGACTAGCAATGACACGTAAGAAGCTAAACACCACATACACAACCTACCGAGGTATAGGACTCAATTGACCGCACTCTTTGGCAAATCAAAACATACGATATCCAATTCTCACACCCGTCCCAATCTCGGGATTGAGAGATTGAATACTAGGATCGAATTGACTACGCCGATCAGTATATGTCAATTCTATCCAAACTGGTCATGCTTAATTTGCCCCGGGCATATCCGTGTGATTTAAACTAGTTTAGATAAACTAATTTCCAAACCACACGATAACCCATACCGATAGTATGTTCAGACTATCTCAGTTACGAGCATACTTTTAATATATCAATACTTTAACCAATAACGGTATCTACTGTATCTTTCCACACCCCGTTATCTAGTTCTATGATATAAAGGAACAAATTTATACCGAAACAAAATGATATGTCAACTTTGGTTATTAGTTTTTGATACAAGCCATAGCTTTTCTGTATTCAAAACTAACAATGTGTTCGAGGCTGATGCAGACAAGTTAGAGGCAATAACCAAGGCTATGTTGTTTATAGGCTACCCCAATGGAACGAGAGGTGGTATATTTTATAGTCCTTAGGATCAGAAGGTGGTGATCACCACCAATGCCAGATTTCTTGAGGAGGACTATATTTTAGATCACAAGTCAAGCAGCAAGGTAGTATTAGAAGAGCTTAGAAATCAGTCCATTATTCTAGATGCACGAGTACAAGAAGACACACTAGAAGAGACTGTACACACTATCACAGGTGATGCTCTTACACAGGCTGCGCCTCGTCATAGTGCGAGGGTTGCTAGAGAACCCGAGAGGTACTTGGGTTTGGGTGAGTTTTTGGACTTTATCCCTGGAACTCATGAACCAAACCCAGTTAGCTACAATGAGGCTCTCCAGGATAAAGATGCAAATTCTTGGTAGAGAGCAATGATTGCTAAGATGGGTTCTATGGATTCAAATCAGGTTTGACCTTCCTGATAGGTTTCGGCCTATTGGGTGCAAATGGGTCTACAAGCGAAATAGAGGATCTGACGGGAGGGTTGAGACCTTTAAGGCTAGGCTTGTGGTGAAGGGGTATACTCAGAAAGAGGGTATCGCTTATGAGAAGACCTTTTCCCTGGTAGCTATGCTTAAGTCAATCCGGATTCTTTTGGCCATAGCTGCTCATATGGACTAGGAGATTTGGCAGATAGACTTCAAGACAGCTTTCCTTAATGGAAGTCTTCAGGAGACCATCTTTATGCAGCAACCAGATGGTTTCATTGTTCACGTCCAATAGCACAAGGTATGCAGGCATAGGAGGTCCATTTATGTACTTAAGTAAGCATCCAGATCTTGGAACATCCATTTTGACGAGATTATCCAGTCCTATGGATTCACTCAGTGTCCGGATGAGCAGTGTGTTTATCACAGGCGTGATGGTGATATGGTGGTGTTCCTCGTACTTTACGTAGATGACATCTTTCTGATTGGCAACATTAAGAAGGTGTTGTCAGACGTAAAGACATGGTTATCCAAGCAATTTGATATGAAGGATTTGGGAGAGGCTGGGCATATCCTTGGGATCAAGATTATTCGAGATCATAGAAGACGTTCTCCGACTCTCTCTTAGGAATCCTACATAGACATGATTCTGGCCCGTTTTAACATGTAGAACTTCAATAAGGGTTCACTACCTTTCAAGCATGGGGTGCATTTATCTAAGGAGAAGTGTCCCAAGACTGCTGAGGAGATAGATGCCATGCAGGCTATACCCTAGGCTTCTGCAGTGGGTAGCCTCATGTATGCTATGTTATGTACGTGGCCTGATATTTGCTTTGCCATTGGCATGGTTAGCAGATATCAGAGTAACCCTGGGAAGGCTAACTGGGAGGCAGTAAAATGCATTCTCAAGTACTTGCGCAGGACGAGAGATTATGTCCTAGTTTATAGAGGCCAGGAGCTTGTACCGTTGGGTTACACAGATTCAGACTTTCAAGGTGATATGGACAAGAGTATGGCTACCTCTGGGTTTGTGTTTACTCTAGGAGGTGGAGCCATAGTAAGGCAGATTGTCAAGCATAAATGCGTGGCGGACTCCACCATGAAGGCTGAGTACGTTGCCGCATCAGAGGCAGTGAAAAAAGCTGTATGGCTCAGGAACTTCCTTGTAGACTCAGATGTGGTTCCTGAGTTGCCTAGGTCTATCACAGTTTATTGTGATAACAATGGTGCAGTTGCTAACTCGAGGGAACCACGAGCCCGCAAAGCGATTAAACATATAGAGCGCGAGTACAACCTGATACGAGAGATCGTAAAGAGGGAAGACGTGACCGTGGCCAAGATAGCATCAGATGACAACCTTGCAGATCCTTTCACAAAGCCATTGATCCCAAAGGTCTTTGAGAGACATATAGAGGGCATGAGAGTCAGATTCTTGAGGGAGTCATGTTATTGAGCTTAAAGGTGTTCTGTAGATTTCATTATGACAGCAGTGTAATAGCGGGTTGGACAGTTTTTGTACTTCTTAGCATAGTTTTGAGTATTAGTGGGAGATTGTTAGTTTTGAATACAGAAAAGCTATGTCTTGTATCAAAAACTAATATCCACAGATGATATATTATTTTGTTTCAATATTAAATTGTTCCATTATATCATAGAACTAGATAACGGGGTGTGAAAAGACACAGTAGATACCGTTATTGATTAAAGTATTGATATATAAAAAGTATGCTCATAACTGAGATAGTCTGAACATACTATCTGAAGGAAACAGAATAAGCCTGGGCTAAATCGAAAATCTCACATTCGTGCTATGCATTCCAGAATCGGAAACTTTCGACTCGGCTCAGGCTCAAATTCATTTCCCCTGAACGGATCTAGGCTTATACAAGTTCAATTTATTAGAACGACATGCTAAAAATTAAATATTTACTTTAAAGCGGACGTCATAAAGATTGTACCTTTCAAGCATGTTCCAAGCAATAAGAAAACCAAAGCTGAAAATCCTATTGTTTACCGCCTGGGACCAATCACGAGAGAATCCCGACAACAACTCCGTCTCTACCTCAAAATTGTGTGGTCGACTATCTAAAAGTTAGATAAGACACTAAGAAAGATATCCATATGAGATCCACTTGGAAAACCTCGTCAGATCCTCAGCAGATCGTTGCCTGAAGATTACTATGCTTATTTACCGCCTAGCTACGAAATCCACTCGAAATCCCAAGGATAACTCCAAACAACCTCGAACTTGGGTGGGCAAGTGTCTACGAGGTGGCTAAAGTCACTGCCAAAGAAATCCAAAGAAACCCACTTCAAGAAACTCACAGATCGGAAAAACAGATCTAGCTCGGGAAACTGATTCAAATCTGAAAACCCACACCGCCTCAATAAAACTTCGTGGGTAAGCTATCTGCTCGTAGATCTAGACTTTGGAAAACCAAAAAGAACGAGCCAAAGGATCAATGCAACAAATAAACAAAGCCCAATATGAAAATGCACCAAAACGGCGCTGAAAAATCCAAAAAAACGCAGGCGGCGCTAACTGCCCAAAAAAACAGTGGTGAATGGACTTCTCGAGTTGCGTTTGAACTTCCAAGCGGTGGTCTTGGGCTTCTAGAATCAGGGCTAAGTTTCTTGAACAAGAAAGATCGCAAACCGACTTCGAAAAAGAATTTGGAATAAGGAAGAAAGAATTCTCTCTAGGCTTGTCTTTCTCACTCTAAGGCATTTGCCTACAAGGTTTCTAATCTCTTCAAATATGCCTAACATTAGCTATTTATAGGGAGCTCCTTGGGAGACCTAGTGGGCTTTTGAGTTGGGCCTTAGTGTTTGACTTTCGTTGACCCCTTCGTCTTTCCTAGACTAATCAACTCCAATCGATCCTTTCGAATTAATTTCTTAACTCACTTTATTAATTTAATTGAATTGAACCCTTATGATTAATTAATTCATATAGAATTAATTTTTTTAATCCACTTTGTCAAATAAATATTAATTAAACCTCTAGGATTAATTAATTCACTATATCGATTAGTCAAATGCATAATTAGTCGTACCACTAACGGACCAATTATGGAACTACCGCTCAAAAATGACTTTACATCGCGCCACTTTATTTTCTTCTATCTCCCCATATTAAAGATCTAGTGCTCGCCGGTTTATCAATTTACTGACAAACTAATTCATCGACTTCTTGGTATCCGAGATTAGTACCACTCGACTTTCTTATTATACCGAACGTAAAGTTCACTGGCCAGTTTTAGTACAATAAACCTTACGAGCTCATCTTGGGAGCACCATCAACCCGGAGAACCGGTACGTGGATTCCTCCAACTAGCAACGACACGTAAGTAGCTAAACACCACATACCCAACCTACCGTGGTATATGACCGCACTCTTTGGCACATAAAAGCATATGATATCCAACTCTCACGCCCGTCCCAATCTCGGGATTGAGAGACTGAATACTAGGACCGAATTGACTACGCCGATCAGTACAAGTCAATTCTATCCAAAATGGTCGTGCTCAATATGCCCCGGGCATATCCGTATGATTTAATTAGTCTAGATAAACTAATTTCAAAACCACACAATAACCTATACCGATAGTATGTTCAAACTATCTCAGTTACGAGCATATTTTTTATATATCAATACTTTGACCAATAACGTTATCTACTGTATCTTTCCACACCCCGTTATCTAGTTCTAAGATATAATGGAACAATTTAATACTGAAACAAAATGATATGTTATCTGTGGATATTAGTTTTTGATACAAGCCATAGCTTTTCTGTATTCAAAACTAACACTATCGGTATAGGTTATCGTGTGGTTTGGAAATTAGTTTATCTAGACTAATTAAATCAAACGGATATGCTCGGGGCATATTGAGCACGACCAGTTTGGATAGAATTGAGTTGTACTGATTGGCGTAGTCAATTCGGTCCTAGTATTCAGTCTCTCAATCCCGAGATTGGGACGGGCGTGAGAGTTGGATATCGTATGCTTTGATTTGCCAAAGAGTTCGGTCAATTAAGGCCTATACCTCGGTAGGTTGGGTATGCAGTGTTTAGCTTCTTACGTGTCATTGCTAGTCAGGGAAATCCACGTACTAGTTCGTCGGGTTGATGGTGCTCCCGAGATGAGCTCGAAAGGTTTATTATACTAAACCCGGTCGATGGACTTTATGTCCGGTATAATAAGAAGGTCGAGTGGTACTAATCTCGGATACCAAGAAGTCGGTAAATTAGTTTGTCAGTAAATTGATAAACCAATGACCACTAGATCTTTAATGTGGGGAGATAGAAGAAAAATAGTGACGCGATAAAGTCATTTTTGAGCGGTAGTTTAATAGTTAGCCCGATAGTGGTACGACTAATTATGCATTTGACTAATCGACAAAGTGAATTAATTAATCCTAAAGGTTTAATTAATATTTAATTGACAAAGTGGATTAAGAAATTAATTCTATTTGAATTAATTAATCCTAAGGGTTCGATTAAATTAAATTAATGAAGTGGGTTAAGAAATTAATTCGAATTGGTCGATTGGAGTTGATTAGTCTAGAAAAGATTAAGCGGTTAACGAAAGTCAAATTAAAAGGCCCAACTCAAAATCCCACTAGGTTTCCATTAGAGCTCCCTATAAATAGAAAACTTAAGGCCAAAGAAACATTAAGGAAGTCTTGCAAGACAACTCTTGCTTTCTTGAGTGAAAATATTCTAGAGAGAGAATTTCTTTTCAAGAATTCTTTCTCAAAAATGAATAAGATTTTTCACTTGCTCGAGATTGGATTCACCCAAAGATCAAGCCTTTTATTGTTGGGTTCGATTTTTACTTTTGGCCGGATTATTCTCGCTGATTTTTGGACTGCTGCGGGCTGTGTATTTTCAGCGCCGATTTACTCTTCAGTTTAGGGCATTTGATTTGGTCTGGGTTTTGTCGATCTCTCCTTGGTGATCCAAAACCCGTACTGTCTAGATCACGTCTGGGCTGAGATTTTTCCGGTGATCGGTGTGGGTAATTATTTTCTGGCAGCAGTTCAAAACAGCGGGCGGAAGCAGCAGTTGGCGATGGCTTTGATCAGCTTTTGGGTTTATTTGGAATCCAATTTTGAGAGATTTCCTTGTGGGTTTTCATGGGCTTTGCGAGTACACTTCGATAGATTATGTGATTCAGAAATTTGTTTGTCTAAACTAATTGAATCATATAGATATGTCCGGGGCATATTGAACTTGACCATTTAGGATAAATTGTCTTGTACTGATTTAATAGACTATTCATTCCTAGTTTTCTATCTCTCAATCCATATACTTGAGCAGGCATGAGGATTAGACATAGTGTACTTTGATATGCCAAAGAGTGGGGTCAATTGTGGCCAATAGTCTCGGTAGGTTGGGTGTGCGTGTTTGGTTGTTTGGTGTGCTGTTGCTTGTCGAAAGGAAACCATGTACTGGTGCGTCCGGGGTGATGGTGCTCCCTATATGAGCTCGTTATGTTTATTATACTAAACCTGGCCGGAATTTAACAAGTTAATTAATTAATTTATCAGTAAATAAAATTAACGAGCACTAAATCTTTGATGTGAGGAGATTAAGAATAAATTAATTTAGTTGTTCCGGAAGCAATTCTGGTGTAGGATGATAGTGCCAAAATTAATCCGTTAGTGGTACGATTAATTTTATAATGGGTTAATTGAATAAGTAGAATTAATTATTTAATTAATAATTCCTAAGAGTTAATTAAATAATTAACAAAGTGAAATTATTTAATTAATTAATTAAGTCTTAAGTTTCAATTAGAACTAGAAATTCTTAGAGATTATGAAATCTAATTGGATTTGGATTATCTAATTAGATTAGTTACCTAATTAGATTTGGAAACTAATTAATTACCTAAACCATTAGGAATACCATTCATAAACCAACTTGGGGTCTCTCTTGTAGCTCTTCATATAGATAAGGGATTAGCAATTCTACAACACACAACTCATAAGTTTTCAAGATAAGAAAACTAGAGAAAGAAAGTTTAGAGAGAGAAAACATTTTTCTCCCTCTGAAATAATATTTGGGCGGCAGGAAGCAAGGTCCGGCGGTGGCGGCGGTTCAATTCAAGCGGGTAGAGTTGCAGAATTTTTTCGGTGAGTGCTTTTGTGTTGATTGCTAATCAATTACTTGTTAGATCGTTGCTCACACAACGTACGATCAAAGTCTTGAGTCATACAAGTGAACCTAAGTAACACGATTCAAGAGGTACTTTCTATGATTCCGTTTTTTATTTAGAAATTTTGTTGCGTGATAAATCGAATGAGTACAAACCAAGATCCCACGGAATGTTATTTCAAGCAAGGAATGGAATAGCGATTGTGCTAGAATCTAGGCCCGGCCAGAGATTCTGATTCTGACATGCGTAGCACAAAAGTGAATTTTTGACCGGGCCCGAGCAAATAATCTTTCAAAGAGATAGAAAACTATGAATGAATAGTCTATAAAAATCAGTACAAGACAATTCATCCTAAATGATCAAGTTCAATATGCCACGGGCATATCTATATGATTCAATTAGTTTACACAAACCAATTTCTGAATCACATAATAACCTAAACTGACAGTGTGTCCAAAACTATCTCGATTACGAACCTCATTTATATATTATGTCTTTTAACCAATGATGAGGTCTACTGTGTCACACCAGACATCTCATCATCTAATTACATGATATAAATGGATGAAATATATGAAACATATAAACAATTTAACTAAAACATTTAATCTATATATAAGAACTGGGAAATAGTTTGATACAAGCAAAACTTTAGTATTCAAACCTAACACGCCCGATCGCCGTCGACCGCCGCCTCCCCCGACCGGAGCACCTCAATTTTTATTGTTGGTTTTAATTTTTTTTCAAATTTAGTATTATTTTTTTAAATCCGAATTGTTTTTAAAATAATATTCATTTTCGAAAAATTCTATTTTTAATTCATAGTTATTTTTTTCTTTATAATTTGGATTTCTTAAATTAAAATTTCATTAGTTTAATTAATTAAGGTAATTAATTTCTAATTTAAATGGTTTTGGTCATTATTTGGATTTTTATAATCGGATTTCTCTTATATTCAAATTATAAAAATCTGAAAAGCCTAGTTCGGTCCACAATTCTAAAATTCTCATTTTTCTGGCCACATATTCATTTGAACATTTATTTGGTCAAAAATCCATATATAATTTGGGTCAAAGAAATATGATAGAATATTAGAAAGTGGAAAGGGATTTTGACTAAACAAAAGTAGCCAAAGCAAATTTTTCTTTGGGTAGTCGCAGCACCAAACAGGAAGAAGTAGCCGAATAAGAATCAAGATCCATGGAGAAGCGCACTCAACCCCAGCAAAGTCCATCAGAAATGAGAGACTTGTACGAGAAAGTCGGGAAGCATTATTCCTCTGGCCGCCCAACTTACCCAGATGAGCTTTTCCAGTTCATTGCATCCAAGACACCGGCTCATGACCTTGCCTGGGATGCTGGCACCGGAACCGGCCAGGCTGCACAATCAGTATGTTTAATTTTCCAATCTAAGACTTCCTCACATGCTATTTCAACTGAGGTTCTGTTATTCTGTTTTGCACGATTTCGGATGCACCTCTGTACGTTTTCTACATGCAATTTTTTTTTTTTTTTTTTAATGTGGAAAGGGAATACAAAAATACAGTCTTTTTTTGATGCCATAGTGATTTGTCTATTTTATTATGTTAAAGTTAGCTAGGATATACAAGAATGTGGTAGCTACAGACAGAAGCACAAAGCTGCTGGAATTTGCAGTGAAGCTTCCCAACATAAGATACTATTGTAACCCTACAAGGATGTCTATGGCGGATGTCGAACAAAATGTTGCAGCCGAATCTAGTGTTGATTTAGTGACCATTGCTACAGCTATGCACTGGTTTGATCTTCCCAGTTTCTATGAGCAAGTGAAGAGGGTGCTGAAAAACCCCAATGGAGTTATTGCAGCTTGGACTTATACTAAAGCAGAGATCAAGACAAGTTCCACTCTTAACGCTCTACTTCAAAAAGTGTACCTTGACTTGGATCCTTACTTTGAACCACAGGCTAGGTTTGTCTTGAATGATCAGTATAGAACCATCGATTTCCCGTTTCAGCCCGTTGATGGACTCGAGGACACCGGACCCCTGGAATTCAAGATGGAAAGAGTGATGGATTTGGATGAATTTTTTACCTTTGTGAAGTCATGGTCAGGTTACCAAACTGCAAAAGATGAGGGAGTCGAAATCTTGTGTGATGATGTGGTTCAAGACTTGTGTTCTGCATGGAATGAAGATGGAAAACCAACAAAGGTTCTTACTTTCCCTATTAACTTGAGGATTGGAAGAGTTGGGAGCTGTGTTTGAACCTTTTCAGATCAGATGTTTCTGCTAATGATTGAGTTCTATACATAATAAAACTATGTATGATTCTGCTAATCATTGTTCTCTTCCTATGAGAAACATTAGAGCTGACTTGTACACCAAATTCCTCAAATAAATATGTTTGATTACATTCATATTCTCATACAATCTGATGACTCTACTTTTTACATTGTCCCGCTGAACCCATTCTATCATCCTGCCCAAGTGCCAACCATATATGTCTCAAATAAAATTTACCTCACTAAAAAGTTCCTAACCTAAGATGTATTCCTCAAGTTTGAGTCCTGCATCTTCAACCGGGAGGAGTATGAAACATGCTCATTAACTCGACACTACAGAACCGAAACATTTGAATAATTAATTCCTTTAAATGTAAACACCAAAACACAGGGGCTATAGCATTTAAGTGAATCTTTTGAAAATAATTAATCGGGAACGCTAAAAAGAGAATATACCACTAGTAAACATAATGGAAAATCATAAAGTTTTTGCATGACAGATGGAGCTGAAGATTTACCTTCTATGCTAGCACAGCTTTTCCTCTTTCCACATTTTCTGATTGTGTGGAATGAACTAGCTACAGCCCATGCCGAGCACCAAAGGTTGCGCTAAGATTGCGTCTAACTGAGCTATGGCCATATGTAAGAGGTTATAGCATATGCAAGAAGGTACTTAGTAAAAAAGTAAATGCGTTGGGCGCTCATGTCAAATTCCATGTTAGAAAAATAGGATAGATGGCTAGTATTTAGATGAGTAGAAAATAATAAATTTCAAGGCTTGTGAAGTTACACAATTTTCGTAAATGGACCTCTGAAGCCTGCAAACCTTATGCTCTTGACCTTTTTCAACGAATCTCTCTTGTTGCGGCATGAAGATGGTTTCTTCAAGACTTCTGTTAAGGAAAGCTGTCTTGACATCCATCTGTCATATCTCACATTCTAAATGAGCTGCTATGGCCAAGAGAATCCGGATCGACTTAAGCGTGGCCACCGGAGAGAAGGTTTCCTCATAATCGATTCTCTCTTTCTGAGTATACCCCTTGGCCACAAGCGTAGCTTTAAAGGTTTCAACCTTTCCGTCAAGTCCTCTCTTGCGTTTTAGACTCACTTACATCCAATGGGTTTGAAACCATCGGGTAGGTTTACAAACTCCCAGACTTGGTTGTGGTCCATCGAACCCATCTCGGATATCATTGCCTTTTGCCAAGATTCTGTATCTTTATCTCGGAGAGCCTCATTGTAGTTCATCGGATCCGGTTCAGGCGCACCTGGGATGAAGTTAGAGGCTTCTCCCATGCCAATGAACCTATCAGATTGTTTCAAAACCCTCCTACTACGACGAGGCACCACCTGTGTAGGCGCATCATATGTGATATCTTGTGCAGTGTGTGGTGTATCAACTTGTGCTGGTGCATCAGGATTATCAAATTTTTTTCTAAGTTCTTCTAGTACTATCTTACTCTTGGGCTTGTGATCTAGAATATAATCTTCCTCTAAAAATCCGATGTTAGTTCTAACTGTCACCTTCTGATCTTTAGGACTATGGAACAGACCACATTTCGCTCCTCTACGATATCCTACAAACAACATTACTTATGTTCTTGCATCTAACTTAGCCACATCTGCCTTAAGCACATGTGCTGGACAACCCCAAATTTTGATATGCCTTAAGCACATGTACTGGGCTTGAGTCCATTCCACAACTCTGTAGGGGTTGAAGGTACGGTTTTAGATGGTATGAGATTTAGAATGTACATTGCAGTTCTAAGGCATATCCCCAGAACGAACCAGGCAAATCACTATAGCTCATCATTGACCTAACCATTTCCATAAGAGTTCTGTTTCTTTTTTCTGCTACACCGTTCTGCTGTGGTGTGCCAGGTGCAGACAACTGAGATTGAATTCCGAACTCATTGAGGCATTCTCAAAATTCATGGGACAAGTACTCACCACCACGATCTGATCACAGTGTCTTGAAACTCTTACCGTAATGTTTCTCCACATCTGCCCGATACTCTTTCAATTTACTAAAGTATTCGGACTTGTGGCGTATTAGGTAAATGGATCTGTACCTTGAGTAATCATGAGTGATTGTCACAAAATACTCAAACCCACCTCATGCTTGGCCCGAAATTGGTCCACACAAGTCAGAGTGAATCAATTCTAATACTTCTTTGGCTCTATAATCTTTTGCCTTAAAAGGTCTCTTGGTCATCTTACTTTCCAAGCAAGATTCGCAGGTAGAATAACCGTCGATCTCTAATGAGCTTAATGGTCCATCATTGACTAACCTTTGAATCCTACTAAGGTTTATATGGCATAGCCTGAGATGCTAATTTGATTCGTTTTAGAAGGTTATTTTCTCTTATTATTGTTAGATGATGCGCCATTCAATTACGTGGTTTGCATAACAGAGGAGTTTGATTTAATTAAAAACAACTTGTCAACTAATGAACCAGAACAAATAAGTTTGCCATCTTTTCTAATAACAATAGAATTATGAGAAAAAATAAACTTATAACCATTCTCTAAGAGTTTACAAACCGAAACAAGGTTCTTTCGAAGACTTGGTACGTAAAGACAATTATTTAAATCTAGCCTAGAATTTTTGAAAAATAGGCTAACTACTCCTACTGCTACTACTGACACTCTTGTAGTGTCGCCCAAGTAGACTTTTAGCTCACCTTCTCTAAGCTTCCGGGTTACTTGGAATCCCTGCAAAAAATTACAAACATAGTCAGTGGCTCCTGAATCCACACACCAAGTATCTTTGGGAATCGCAGCTAAATATGTCTCAATAATTAAGGTAGAAAAAGTCGTACTTTTGAGCTTTGGACAATCTGATTGCACTTAAAGCACTTGTCTTTTGGCTAAAAGTCTTTTTCAAGAGAAGAAGCAAACTTTAGTCACAGTCAAAGCTTCAGAATCTTCTTCTGAGCCTGAGGCTGGAAAGAAGAAGAGAAACCTCGAGGGAATAGCTCAAAAAACACAAATTGCGCCAAATCCAGAAATTGTCTCATCCGATTGCACTTAAAGCACTTGTCGTTTGGCTTCTTCTTTGCAATTTCTGGATTTGGCACAATTTGTGTTTTTTGAGCTATTCCCTCGAGGTTTGTCTTCTTCTTTCTAGCCTCAGGCTCAGAAGAAGATTCTGAAGCTTAGACTGCGACTAAAGCTTGCTTCTTCTCTTGAAAAAGACTTTTAGCCACCACAGACTTTGCTAAGAGCTCGGATGAAGTACACAACAATTGAATCATGGTGTAGTTCAACTGAAACTGCTTATAGTTTTGAGGCAATTTCTGGAGGACAATATCGACTTTGGTTTCACCATTGATTTTGCCTCCCACTACCTCAACCTCATTGATGTTACTAATCATGTCAATGACATGATCACTCACAGGAGTGCTCTCAACCGTTAGGACGATGTCCAAATTTAGACTCCAATCAACATAGTTCGGACCGGTTAATTTGTTGTCTTTCAATGTTGTAGCTAACGAATTAAATGCCATATAGAAGACTGTAAATAAATAAATAAATAGACAATGTTTCAGAAAAATAAGCACAGAATTTTGAAAATAAATTCTTCAATTATTGACATCCCTAAAAACAATAATTAAATCCACTGACATCTCATTCACCTGGATTTTTACATGCCATGATAGTGTGGACGTTTACGCTAACCCACATTCGTTTAAGAAGAACCAGGTTCATTAACTACACTTTCTGACCAAACGATCTATTGATCAATGTAGCTAATAGTCAGTGTCTTTAAGTCATTCAAATAAGCAATGTAACCTCGATAGGAGGAATACTACAAATTGTACACTAAGTGTGTGCTATTACGTGACTTCTGAGCCTATTATCTCAGGATAGTGTGCCTCAGATGGAGAGGGTATCGCATTTCTCCTATTTCAACTTACTTAATCATCTAACTTAGAAATTCATAAGCTAGTGATCTTATGGTTGAACTCATTTGATATGGAGGAAGGCCCTAATGCCAACACGTAAGTCCACCCACATCACATATGAACTCGTAAAGAAGGCTATGGGAATATTAACCAACCCGCTCCCACTTAGATTTCTAAAACGAGGATTTTTTCGGTTTTAAAATTCAATTAACTAATCCTAAGTTATGTGCAAACATAAAACCAGAATGCTTTAATACTATGCATCTAAAATACAACACAAAAAATTAAAGCATAAAATTAATACTATAAATATGGGAAATAAATGCGTAAAATAAATTTCCCGACTATTATGGTTTTAATTGCTTGCATCTGTTGCCTTGATCTCGTGTCCCGTCACGCCACTCGATGGATTGAGTCTTGAAAGTTGGATTTCAAAAAAACAAAAAACAAAAAATAACGGGCTGCACGCGTGAACTAAACGGGCCACAAGCGCGAAACACACACTCGCTAACCAAACGGGTGCGTAGCAGTAGCCCTGCTGTGCCGCCGCCGCTGTGTTTCGCCGTCGACACCTGCCGGTGAATTATCTCCGGCCGGCATCCCCGCACCATTTTTCATTTTATGCTCCCACTGCATTATTTGGTCTTCTTGCAATTCGTTATGGGTTTTCTTGGTTTTCTATGAATTAACGATAAACCAAAATCCACGAATTCAAATCGCCCACCATGATGCCTTCGATTGCATAAAAAACTTTCTTACTAAAAGGCATCTAGGAAAACAAAATCGAAAATTACATAGAAAAAATCCTACTACAGATTTGATATAATCTTACACGGCTTCCAACGCGTGGTTTTACTATTACAAGCATTCATAGTAAAACAACCCGCACATGTCCTGGGGTTTAATTAAAATATACAAACGCAACCATAATAGCTGAGATTTCTAAACCACCTACAAACAAAACCATGTAACAAATTGAACAAGCACAAAGCCAAAACTAGGCTTTGATACCAATTGAAAGATTATCTGCCCGGGCCCGGTCAAACATTCACTTTCGTGCTATGCATTCTAGAATCAGAATTCTTGACCAGGCCTAGACTCTAGCACAATCTCTATTCCAATCCTTACTTGAAATAATATTGTGCAGGAACTTTAGCTTGAGCTTGAACTCGTGGTTATTACAATTACAGACATTTCCATTCAAAAACAATACGAGCTCAGACATGTCCCGGGGTTTATGAATGAAAAATAAATGTCTACCATAATAGCCGGGAAACTAATAACCACCTGTTTAAACATTTCGACAAAAACAATAATGCCAAAATAAAGTCGTGTAATAAATTAAACAAGTATTGGATTCCACAAGGAAAACCCATAAGGAAATCTCTCAAAATTGGATTCTAAATAAACCCAAAAGCTTATAAAAGCCACCACCAACTGCTGCTGCCGGAAAATAATTACCCACACCGATCACAAGAAAAATCCCAGCCCAGACGTGATCTAGACAGTCCAGGTTTTGGATCACCAAGGAGAGATCGACAAAACCCAGACCGAATCAAACGCCCTGAACTGAAGAGTAGACCGGCGCCAGAAATACACAGCCCGCAGCAGTCCAAAAATCAGTGAGAATAATCCGGCCAAAAGTAAAAATCAAACCCAAGAATAAAAGGCTCGATCTTTGGTTGCATCCAATCTCAAACAAGTGAAAAATCTGATTCGTTTTTGAGAAAGAATTCTTGAATAAGAAATTCTCTCTCTAGAATCTTTTTACTCAAGAAAGCAAGAGTTGTCTTGCATGACTTTCTTAATGTTTCTTTGGCCTTAAGTTTTCTATTTATAGGGAGCTCTAATGGAGACCTAGTGGGCTTTTGAGTTGGCGGTGGCTTTGATCAGCTTTTGGGTTTATTTGGAATCCAATTTTGAGAGATTTCCTTGTGGGTTTTCCTTGTGGAATCCAATACTTGTTTAATTTATTACACGGCTTTATTTTGGCATTATTGTTTGGTCAAAATGTTTAAACAGGTGGTTATTAGTTTCCCGGCTATTATGGTAGAAATTTATTTTTCATTCATAAACCCCGGGACTGTTAGTTTTGAATACAGAAAAGCTATGGCTTGTATAAAAAACTAATATCCACAGATGACATATCATTTTGTTTCAGTATTAAATTGTTCCATTATATCATAGAACTAGATAACGGGGTGTGGAAAGACACAGTAGATACCATTATTGGTTAAAGTATTGATATATTAAAAGTATGCTCGTAACTGAGATAGTCTGAACATACTATCGGTATAGGTTATTGTGTGGTTTGGAAATTGGTTTATCTAGACTAATTAAATCACACGGATATGCCCGGGGCATATTGAGCATGACCAGTTTGGATAGAATTGACTTATACTGATCGGCGCAGTCAATTCGGTCCTAGTATTCAGTCTCTCAATCCCGATATTGGGACGGCATGAGAGTTGGATATCATATGCTTTGATGTGCCAAAGAGTGCGGTCAATTGAGGCCTATACCTCGGTAGGTTGGGTATGCGGTGTTTAGGTACTTACGTGCCGTTGCTAGTCGAAGGAATCTACGTACCGGTTCGCGGGGTTGATGGTGCTCCCGAGATGAGCTGGTAAGGTTTATTATACTAAACCCAGCCGATGGACTTTATGTCTGGTATAATAAAAAGGTCGAGTGGTACTAATCTCGGATACCAAGAAGTCGGTGAATTAGTTTGTCAGTAAATTGATAAACTGACGACCACTAGATCTTTAATGTGGGGAGATAGAAGAAAATATAGTGGCGCGATGTAAAGTTATTTTTGAGCGGTAGTTCCATAATTGGTCCGTTAGTGGTATGACTAATTATGCGTTTGACTAATCGATAAAGTGGATTAATTAATCCTAAAGGTTTAATTAATATTTGATTGACAAAGTGAATTAAGAAAATTTATTCTATATGAATTAATTAATCCAAAGGGTTCGATTAAATTAAATTAACGAAGTGGGTTAAAGATTTAATTCAAAAGGATCGATTGGAGTTGACTAGTCTAGAAAAGACTAAGGGGTCAACGAAAGTCAAACTAAAATGCCCAACTCAAAAGCCCATTAGGTATCCTTAGAAGCTCACTATAAATATCCCTTGTTAGGCAATTTACAAGATATTTGAAACCTTAGAGGCATTTGCCTAGTGAAAGAAAGTTAAGTCTAGAAAGAGAACCTCTCAACTTTCTTAGTAGCTTTTCTTTCGAAGTCTACTTTGGAGCTTTCTTCTTCGAGAATCCTAAGACCTAGAGAATCCTAGATCACCATTTTTGGAGTAAAAAGCTACTGCCCTTGATTGCTTTTCTCGGCCGCTGGGTTTTGTTCGCCGGAAATAGATTGGCCGGCGTTTGGTTTATTTTCGGGACGGCGGCTTTGCTCCTTTTGAAGTGGGTTTGTTAATTTGTGTTGATCCTCTAGCTTGATCTTCTTAGATCGCTAGAGTCTAGATCTACGAGCAGGAATACATTCCAGACACTTTTGGTGTGGATTTTCAGATTGGGATAAGTTCCCGGGCTAAATCTGTTTTTTCATATTTGTGTGATTCTTGGAGTGGGTTTCTTGGGATTTCTTCATTTTTCCTTGGGCTACTCCGTAGACACTAGCCCACACTATTTCGGAGTCGAGTTGGAGTTATTCTTTGGATTTCGAGTTGATTTCATATCCAGGCGGTAAATAAGCACAATAATCTTCGAGCAACGATCTGCTGAGGATCTGACGAGTTTTTGGAAGTGGGTCTCATATGGATCTCTTCTTTAGTGTCTTAGCTTCCTTTAGGATAGTCGCCCACGCGATTTCGAGGTAGATACAGAGTTGTTATCGGGATTCTCTCGTGATTGGTCCTGGGCGGTAAATAGTTGGATTTTCAGCTTTGGTTTTCTTATTGCTAGGGACACGCTTCAAAGGTATAATCTTTTGAATTTTTTGCTTTAATTAAAGATTGTATCTTTTTTGTCCCTATTAATACATTAAATAAGTATAAGCCTAGATCCTTTCAGGAAAAATGAATTTGAGCTTGAGCTGAGTCGAAAGTTTTCGATTCTGGAATGCATAGCACGAAAGTGAGATTTTTTATTTTGCCCGGTCTTGTTCTGTTTTCCTTCAAAATGGTATCATAGCGAGTGTTTCGGCTGTATAGTTGTTTGATTTATTACACAGCTTTATTTTGGCATTATTATTTTTGTCAAAATATTTAAACATGTGGTTATTGGTTTCCCGGCTATTATGGTAGAATTTTATTTTTCATTCATAAATCTCGGGACATGTCTGGGCTCGTATTGTTTTTGAATAGAAATGTCTATAATAGTAATCACCATGAGCTGGAAGCCGTGTAGGATTAGAAAAATCTTGTAGTAGGATTTGATCTAATCATATCGTGTTTAAATTCCTAGAAAAACGCCTTTGTACATAGGAATTTATGCATTATGACGAAGAAGTTATTTTGGGTAACTTATATTCATGGGTTTTGGTTTCTCATAATTTTGGGTGATTCCTAATTACGTAGAAAACCGAGAAAACCCGGGCGAATCGAGAGGAATCCAAATAACAAGTGGGAGCAACATGACGGGATGTGTCACCGAGGCGTCAAGAAATCAACGATAGAGATGGCTATAATAGTCAAGAAATTTAGATTCTTTAATTTCCCGTATTTAAGTCTTTTCGTTGATTGTGTGTTTTTCGTTTTATTTTGCATGAAAGAAAACCAAACCAAAATATTTTAAAAGTAAAGTGCAATTAACTAAGGTAGATTATTTGTATATTAAAACTCCAACGGTTTTATGGGTGCGAATATCCTTTGTTAAGATATTGCATGTTAAAATGAAAAAATTCTCAAAGTTAAAAATCTAAGTGGGAGGGGTTGGTAAATATCCCCATGGCCTCCATTACAAATTCATATGTGATGTGGGTTAGACCGACGTGCTGGCCAAGGGCCTTCTTCCCTACGGATAAGTCTTCAACCCTGAGATATCACTAGATTGAATTTCAAAAGGGATGACTATAGCAAGTTTAATTGGAGAAAGTTGCGACACCTTCGCCATCAGAGGTGCATTAGTATCCTAAGTAACAAACTTAGAAGTCACGTAATGGCAAACATTTAGTGTACCGTTTGTAGTATTCCTTCCAAGAGGTTACGCTGCTTATTGAGTACGTCTAAAATTATCGACTATTAATTTCATTGATCATAAGATCGTTGGTCAGATAATGGAATTAATAAACTTCGGTTCTTCTCGAACGAATGTGGGTTGGTGTAGATGTTCACCCAACTTGACTGGCGTTAATCCCGATGTGAGAGATGTCGGTTTAAGATTATATTGTATTTTGAGGATATCAATATTTTCGAAAAAGTAATTCTAAAACTTGACTTTTTATTTTTCAGTTGTTAATATGTCGTTTAATTCGCTAGCTGTCATACTGAATCAGAACAAACTTACGGGTCCTAATTACATTGACTGGAAATGTAACCTGGACATTGTCCTTACCGCTGAGGATTACAAGTACGTGCTTACTGAGGAGTGTCCCCCTAAGCCCAGCGATGATGCCACTTCTAAGCAGTGAGAGCCATATACGATGTGGCAGAAGGCTAATGAGATGACCCGGTGCTACATCTTGGCTTCTGTGTCGAATATACTGCAGCACCAGCATCAGTTGTTTACCTCAGCTTAGGATATGATGCTCAACCTCAGGGAGATGTTTGGACATCAGGGTAAGGCAGCCAAGTAGTCAGCTATGAGGAAACTCATGTGAAAGATTTTGGTAGGATCTGGGTTTGCACTTGCTCGATTTACCACGCAACAGAAATTTCTATTAAAGCGGAATCTTAGAAAAGTACCTTTGAAGTGTGCACTTGGTGATTCTCTTGTATGTCTCAAGACTATGACTTCACGTTGTGTGGGCAACGAACTAGAAGTCAATTGATCAGCTACTCACCACAATCCACCTGCTAGAAAACTCTAGCCCCGCAGCACCTGGCACGTACTATAAACGCACCGCCCTCAGAGAGAGAAAGCTACACGCAGCTAGTATAAACCAAGGCCAAAATTTCAGCCACTAGAAACCCAAAAACCAGCCGCACACTTTCTTGAAAATTTGACTTGGAGAGAGAAACGTTTTCTCTCTCTTGAAATCCTGTGGATTAATTGTGTAATTGTATGTCTTGAATAACTTATCCCTTGTCTATTTATAGAGTTACAAGAGAGACTCCAAGTTGGTTTAGGATTGGTCTTCCTACTGGGTTTCTGTTTTCCTTCAATCTTGTTTCTGGACTGATACAGATTCTGTTTCCTTCAATCCTATTCCTGGACTGATACACTCCCAACTGTCATAGGGATTCACTTATCCCAATCCAGTTCCTGGGATGAATCACTCCCAACTGACACAGGGATTCACTTATCTCAAACCAGTTCCTGGGATGATTCACAACCAACTGACACAAGGATTAATTAATTTCTAAATTAATTCAATCTACCTTTGTCAATAACCCAGTACATAATTAATCGTACCACTAACGGATTAATTATGGCACTACCAACCTACACCAGAATTGCTTCCGGAACAACTTAATTAAATTATATTCATAATCTCCCCACATCAAAGATATAGTGCTCGTTAATTCATTAATTTACTGATAAAATAATTCATCAACTTCTTTAATTCCGAGACTAGTACCACTCGACCTTTTTACTATACCGGACATAAGTCCAACGGCCCGGTTTAGTATAATAAACATTTTGAGCTCATCTCGGGAGCACCATCACCCCGGACGCACCGGTAGATGGTTTCCTTTCGACAAGCAGCAGCACACCAAGTAACTAAACACGCACACCCAACCCACCGAGACTATTGGCCACATTTGACCTCACCCATTGGCATATCAAAGTACACTATGTCTAATCCTCATGCCCACTTGAGTCTAGGGATTTAGAGATAGAATACAAGGATCGATTTGTCTATTAAATCAGTACAAGACAAATCATTCCTAAGAGTCAAGTTCAATATGCCCCAGGCATATCTATATGATTCAATTAGTTTAGACAAACTAATTATCTGAATCACATAATAACCTAGACTGACAGCTTGTCCAAAGCTGTCTCGGTTACGAACCTCATTTATATATTATGTCTTTCAACCAATGATGAGATCTACTGTGTCGCACCAGACACCTCATCATCTACTTACATAATATAAATGGACGATTAATGCACAACAAGATATGATTGAAACACAAATCGATATATTAAACTGGGAAACTGTACAATACAAGCATAGCTTATGTATTCTACTCCAACATCATGAATGCTAGGATGGCTGAAGGCACTTCAGTGAGGGATGACGTGCTGGACATGATGAGCTGCATCAATGAGATCGAGGTATTGGGAGGTGATATTAATTGGAAGACCCAGGTCGATATCATCCTCCACGAGCTTGCCCCCCAGTTTTGAGCAATTTCGATTGAACTACAATATGGGCAAGCTCTCATGACTGCATTGGTGTCTACTAAGGGCCTCCTCGTAGAGAAGAAGCAAGCCTTAGCTACTGTTGGTCCCTCAGGTTCTTCTGCTGGGCCTAAAGCCAGGAAGCAAAAGAGGAAGAGAGACTAGAGAGCAAGAGTAGCTGATCATGGACCTAAGGCGGGCATTGCCAGGAAACACGAGTCGAAAGGCAAGTGTTTCAGATGTGGCAAAGCAGGACATTGGAAGAAGGATTGCCAGAAGCCTTGAGGTATGTGCAAATTTTCCCTAGTTACTGAGACGTGTTTAGCGGTGATTCCAACGGATACTTGGTGTGTGGATTCAGGAGCCACTGATCACGTTTGTAATTCTTTGCGGGGGTTCTAAGTGACCCGACTGCTTAAAGAGGGAGAGTTGCAGGTCTACCTTGGGGATACTACCAGAGTTTTGGTTGTTGCAGTGGGAGTTTTATGTCTTTATTTTTCAGACTCTATTTTAAATTTGAAGGATTGTCTTTATGTACCCAGTTTTTTGAAGAATTTACTTTCAGTTTCGAGACTTTTATTGGATGGTTATAAGTGTGTTTTTTCTAATAACTCTATTTTTATTAGAAAGAACCAGAGGCTTATATGTACTGGTACATTGGTTGACAATCTGTTTTTAATCAAGACAAACTCCCCAGTTGCACAACACTGAAACTAGTAACTCATCACCGAATAATAATAAGAGAAAAGAGTCTTCCCCTTTGAATCAAACTTATCTTTGGCACCTGAGACTATGTCACATCAACCTTAGTCGGATTCAAAGGTTGGTCAATAATGGGCATTTGGGCTCATTGTGTTGGAGTAGGATACATAAGCTATGCTTGTATTATACAGTTTCCCAGTTTAATATATCGATTTGTGTTTCAATTATATTTTGTTGTGCATGTTTATGTCCGTTTATATTATGTAAGTAGATGATGAGGTGTCTGGTGTGACACCGTAGATCTCATCATTTGTTGAAAGACATAATATATAAATGAGGTTCGTAACCGAAACAGCTTTGGACAAACTGTCAGTCTAGGTTATTATGTGGTTCAGATAATTAGTTTGTCTAAACTAATTGAATCATATAGATATACTCGGGGCATATTGAACTTGACTCTTAGGAATGATTTGTCTTGTACTGATTCAATAGACAAATCGATCCTTGTATTCTATCTCTAAATCCCTATACTCGAGTGGGCATGAGGATTAGACATAGTGTACTTTGATCTGCCAATGGGTGAGGTCAAATTTGGCAAATAGTCTCGGTGGGTTGGGTGCGCGTGTTTAGTTACTTGGTGTGCTACTGCTTGTCGAAAGGAAATCATGTACCGGTGCGTCCGGGGAGATGGGGCTCCCGAGATGAGCTCGAAATGTTTATTATACTAAACCCGGCCGGTGGACTGATGTCCGGTATAATAAAAAGGTCGAGTGGTACTAGTCACAAAATTAAAGAAGTTAATTAATTAATTTATCAGTAAATTAATTTTAATTAACGAGCACTATATCTTTGATGTGGGGAGATTAATGAATATAATTTAATTAAGTTGTTCTGGAAGCAATTCTGGTGTATGATGTGAAGGAAAACTGAACAAGCCCGGGCTAAATCAAAAACTTCACTTTCGTGCAATGCATTCCAGAATCGGAAGCTTTCGACCAAGCTCAGGCTCAAATTAGTTTACCCATGAACGTATCTAGACTTATACTTATTTAATTTATTAATCGGGACACAAAAGATTCGATATTTAATTAAAGCAAAATTTAAAGATTATACCTTTTGTAGCGAAGTCCCTTGCTTAAAGAAAAACCAATTCTTTGTTGCGATTCCAATAGAAATCCAATCGATTCTCCAAGAACACTTTGAATATTGCGTGGGCAATAATCTATCGAAGCTTACTTGCTTAGCCCACGAAAACCCACTAAGTAGCTTGCCCCAAAAAGTAATCTTTCAAGGCTATCTAAATATCCTACTCGACTGTGCGCTGCATTTACACCATCTCTGAACCACCAAAAAAATCACGCAGCTGCCGGGAAAGATATTCTGATCGCCGGGCAGTATTTTCCTCAATCGCGATCTGGACACAGCTGTTGTGGATCACCGATCATTTGAAAGAGATCAACACAGACGGTGCGGACCATGCGCACCAGGAAGAACACACACCCAGAAACCCTCTTCTGCTGCCGAACAGCAGAACTGCGCAAGCTGCTCCCGGTTTATAGAGCTGCGCAATAATCCGATGAACACCGGTGCTGCGCGATAATGGTCACCAAAATTCAGTCAGGATATTAAGCCTCGAATTTTCGAAAGAGAGAAAGTTCTGGGTGACTTCGAGAAGAATTCGATAATCTAATTCAATTCCCTCTCTAACCCATTCTCTCCCTAAAGACAACTTCTTGTCTTGCAAGCAAACTCTAATTTTCTTTGGTCTCAAGTTATTCTATTTATAGGAGCCCGATTGGAGACCTAATGGGCTCTCGAGTTAGGCCTTTTAATTTGACTTTCGTTGACCGCTAAGTCTTCCCGACTAATCAACTCCAATCGACCCATTTAAATTAATTTATTTAATCCACCTTGTTAATTTAATTTAATCGAACCCTTAGAATTAATTAATTCAAAATAGAATTAATTTCTAAATTCACTTTGTCGATTAAATATTAATTAAACCTTTCGGATTAATTAATCTACCTTGTCGATTAGTCAAATGCATAATCGGTCGTACCACTAACGGACCAATTATGGAACTACCGCTCGAAAACAACTTTACATCGCGCCATTATATTTTATTCTATCACCCCACATTAAAGATCTAGCGCTCGTCGGTTTATCAATTTACTGACAAATTAATTCATCGACTTCTTGGTTTCCGAGATTAGTACCACTCATCCTTTTATTATACCGAACATAAAGTTCACCGGCCGGGTTTAGTATAATAACCTTACGAGCTCATCTCGGGAGCACCATCAACCCGGCGAACCGGTACGTGGATTCCTCCGACTAGCAACGACACATAAGAAGCTAAACACCGCATACCTAACCTACCGAGGTATTGGTCTCAATTGACCTCACTCTTTGGTAAATCAAAGCACACGATATCCAACCCTCACGCCCGTCCCAATCTCGGGATTGAGAGACGGAATACTAGGACCGAATTGACTACGCCGATCAGTATAAGTCAATTCTATCCAAACTGGTCGTGCTCAATATGCCCGGGCATATCTGTGTGATTTAAACTAGTTTAGATAAACTAATTTCCAAACCACACAATAACCTATACCGATAGTATGTTCAGACTATCTCGGTTACGAGCATACTTTTATATATCAATACTTTAACCAATAACGGTGTCTACTGTGTCTGTCTACACCCCGTTATCTAGTTCTATGATATAAAGGAACAAATTTATACTGAAACAAAATGATATGTCATATGTGGATATTAGTTTTTGATACAAGCCATAGCTTTTCTGTATTCAAAACTAACAATCTCCCACTAATACTCAAAGCTATGCTAAGAAGTACAAAAACTGTCCAACCCGCTATTACACTGCTGTCATAATGAAATCTCCAGAACACCTTTAAGCTCAGTCACATGGCTCTCTCAAGAATATGACTCCCATGCCCTCCACATGCCTCTCAAAGACCTTTGGGGTCAACGGCTTGGTGAAAGGATCTGCAAGGTTGTCCTCTGAAGCTATCTTGGCCACGATCACGTCTCCCCTCTTTACGATCTCTCGTATCAGGTGGTACTTGCGCTCTATGTGTTTACTCGCCTTATGGGCTCGTGGTTCCCTCGAGTTAGCAACTGCACCATTGTTATCACAATAAACTGTGATAGACCTAGGCAACTCAGGAACCACATCCAAGTCCATCAGGAAACTCCTGAGCCATACAGCCTCTTTTGCTACCTCTGAAGCGGGAATGTACTCGGCCTCCATGGTAGAGTCCGCCCGCATTTCTGCTTGATACTCTTCCATACTATGGCTCCACCTCCTAGAGTAAACACAAACCCAGAGGTAGACTTACTCTTGTCCAAATCTCATTGAAAGTCCGAATCTGTGTAACCCAATGGTACAAGCTCCTGCGCTCTATAAACTAGGACATAATCTCTCGTCCTGCACAAGTACTTGAGAATGCATCTTACTGCCTCCCAGTGAGCCTTCCCAGGGTTACTCTGATATCTGCTAACCATGCCAACGGCAAAGCAAATATCAGGCCTCGTGCACAACATAGCATACATGAGGCTACCCACTGCAGAAGCATAGGGTACCGCCTTCATGGCATCTATCTCCTCAGCAGTCTTAGGACACTGCTCCTAAGACAAATGCACTCCATGCCTGAAAGGTAGTGAACCCTTCTTAGAGTTCTGCATGTTAAAACGGGCCAGAATCGTGTCTATGTAGGATGCCTGAGAGAGAGTCAGAGAACGTCTCCTACGATCTCGAATAATCTTGATCCCAAGGATATGTCCAGCCTCTCCCAAATCCTTGATATCAAATTGCCTGGACAACCATGCCTTTATGTCTGACAACATCTTCTTACTGTTGCCAATAAGAAGAATGTCATCTACATAAAGTTCGAGGAACACCACCATATCACCATCACGCCTGCGATAAACACACTGCTCATCCGGAGACTGAGTGAATCTATAGGACTAAATAACCTCGTCAAAACGGATGTTCCAAGATCTGGATGCTTACTTAAGTCCATAAATGGACCTCCTAAGCCTGCATACCTTGTGCTCTTGGCCCTTAACAATGAAGTCCTCTGGTTGCTGTATAAAGATGGTCTCCTCAAGACTTCCATTAACGAAAGCTGTCTTGACGTCCATCTTCCAAATCTCATAATCCATATGAGCAACTATGGCCAAGAGAATCCGGATTGACTTAAGCATAGCTACCGGGGAAAACGTCTCCTCATAATCGATCCCTTCTTTCTGAGTATACCCCTTAGCCACAAGCCTAGCCTTGAAGGTCTCAACCCTCCCGTCAGTGAAGGAAAACTGAACAAGCCCGGGCTAAATCGAAAACCTCACTTTCGTGCTATGCATTCCAGAATCGGAAGCTTTCGACCAAGCTCAGGCTCAAATTAGTTTACCCATGAACGAATCTAGGCTTATACTTATTTAATTTATTAATCGGGACACAAAAAATTAAATCTTTAATAAAAGCGGAATTTAAAGATTATACCTTTTGTAGCGAAGTCCCTTGCCTAAAAGAAAACTCAATTCTTTAGCGCAATTTCCACAAGAAATCCTAAGAATTCTCCAATACGAACTCTGAGATAGTGTGGGCTATCGTCTACGGAGCTACCCTCGGCAATACGATTGAAAACCCAAGAAACTTGCTTATCAAGAAACTCAAAATAAATCTGCCCAGAATTTTTTTGTGAAAATTAAGCTGCCCAGAATTTTTTTTATCAAAAAAGAAGCTACCCAGAAATTTTCTTATAAAAAATGAAGCTGCCCAGAACAGTCCAAAAACCAGCCGCTGGTTTTCTTCTTGCTAAACCCACGAACTGCCGGCGAGGAAGGATAGCCAAGATCGGCCACGATCTGCACGGCAGACCACTTGGATCACCGACCAAAAAGGAGGAGATCAACAAGCGATCAATGCCGGATCAGCACCCCGATTCTTAAGCTGCAATCTGCCGGACAAAGAAGAACTGCGCGACTGTGCAGTTAAAAAAATAGCAGAAAATCCAGCGGCTAATTTTGTCGGAGAAATAATCGAACTGCTCAAAAATTAATTCATGGGCTGAGTGAAGAAAGGTCCGGGCTGCTCTATTAATTCATGGGCTGAGTTCCTTGACAAAGAAGAAATATTTCTTGATCGACTTCGAGAGAAAAATTGACGATGAAGACACCGTTTTCTCTCTAGACCAAACTTTCTCTTTCTAGCCTAACTTGGCTGCCAAGTTTCTTTTTTAGGGTTTTCTTGCTGCCCAAAATGTTGTATTTATAGGAGCTTCTAAGGAGACCTAATGGGCTCTCGAGTTAGGCCTTAAAATTTGACTTTCGTTGATCGCTAAGTCTTCCCGACTAATCAACTCCAATCGACCCTTTTAAATTAATTTATTTAATCCACTTTGTTAATTTAATTTAATCGAACCCTTAGAATTAATTAATTCAAAATCGAATTAATTTCTAAATTCACTTTGTCGATTAAATATTAATTAAACCCTTCAGATTAATTAATTTACCTTGTCGATTAGTCAAACGCATAATCGGTCGTACCACTAATGGACCAATTATGGAACTACCACTCGAAAACGACTTTACATCGTGCCATTATTATTTCTTCTATCTCCCCACATTAAAGATCTAGTGCTCGTCGATTTATCAATTTACTGACAAATTAATTCACCGACTTTTTGGTTTCCGAGATTAGTACCACTCGACCTTTTATTATACCGAACATAAATTTCACTGGCCAGGTTTAGTATAATAACCTTACGAGCTCATCTCAGGAGCACCATCAACCCGGCGAACCGGTACGTGGATTCCTCCGACTAGCAATGGCGCGCAAGAAGCTAAACACCGCATACCCAACTTACCGAGGTATTGGCCTCAATTGACCTCACTCTTTGGCAAATCAAAGCATACGACACCCAACCCTCACGCCCATCCCAATCTTGGGATTGAGAGACGGAATACTAGGACCGAATTGACAACGCCGATCAGTACAAGTCAATTCTATCCAAACTGGTCGTGCTCAATATGCCCCGGGCATATCTGTGTGATTTAAACTAGTCTAGATAAACCAATTTCCAAACCACACAATAACCTATACCGATAGTATGTTCAGACTATCTCGGTTACGAGCATACTTTTTATATATCAATACTTTAACCAATAACGGTATCTACTGTGTTTCTCGACACCCCGTTATCTAGTTCTATGATATAAAGGAACAGATTTATACTGAAACAAAATGATATGTCATCTGTGGATATTAGTTTTTGATACAAGCCATAGCTTTTCTGTATTCAAAACTAACAGTCAGATCCTCTCTTTTGCTTGTAAACCCATTTACACCCAATAGGCCTAAACCCATCAGGAAGGTCTACCAGCTCCCAGACTTGATTTGAGTCCATAGAACCCATCTCAGCAATCATCGCTTTCTGCCAAGAATCTGCATCTTTATCCTGGAGAGCCTCATTGTAGTTAACTGGGTCTGGTTCATGAGCACCAGGGATAAAGTCCGAAGACTCACCCAAACCCATGTACCTCTCGGGCTGTCTCACAACCCTCCCACTACGACGAGGCGCAGCCTGTGCAAGAGCATCATCTGTGATAGTGTGTGCAGTCTCTTGTGGTGTGTCTTCCTGTACGTGTGCATCTGGAATAGTGTACTGACTTCTAAGCTCTTCCAATACTACCTTGCTGCTTGACTTGTGATCTAAAATATAGTCCTCATCAAGAAATCTGGCATTGGTGCTGACCACCACCTTCTGATCCTGAGGACTATAAAATAAACCACCTCTTGTTCCTTTGGGGTGGCCTATAAACAGCATAACCTTGGAGCTCGCCTCTAACTTTCCTGTATCTGCCTCGAGCACATGTGCTGGACAACCTCAAATCCTGAGATGTCTCAGACTAGGCTTTCGCCCACTCCACAACTCTACTGGGGTTGTAGGCACAGACTTAGATGGCACAAGGTTGAGGATAAAACATGTTGTATCCAAGGCATGACCCCAAAACGAGGTAGGCAACTCACTGTAACTCATCATCGATCTAACCATCTCCATAAGAGTCCTGTTCCTCATCTCTGCTACACCATTCTGCTGGGGTGTGCCAGGTGCAGACAACTTGGTCTGAATACCCTCCTCTGACAAATAGGATCTAAATTCACTAGAGAGGTATTCGCCACCACGATCAGACCGCAGTAACTTGATACTCTTACCCAGATGGTTCTCCACCTCTGCCTTGAATTCTCTGAACTTGCCAAAGCATTCAGACTTATGGCGCATCAGGTATATGTATCCATATCTAGAGTAATCATCCGTGAAAGTCACGAAATACTCATAACCACCTCTAGCCTGAACTGACATAGGCCCACACACGTCAGAATGAATCAGCTCTAAAACCTCCTTAGCTCTATACCCCTTTGCCTTGAAAGGCCTCTTGGTCATTTTACCCTCCAAACAGGACTCGCAGGTCGAATAGCTGTCGATATCTAGTAAGTCCAAAGACCCACTCTTGACTAACCTTTGAATCCTACTAAGGTTAATATGACCTAGTCTCAGGTGCCAAAGATAAGTCTGATTCAAAGGGGAAGACTCTTTTCTCTTATTATGATTCGGTGATGAGTTACTAGTTTCTGTGTTTTGCATAACTGGGGAGTAAGTCTTAATTAAAAACAAATTGTCAACCAATGTATCGGAACATATAAGTTTCTGGCCTTTTCTAATAAATATAGATCTATCAGAAAAAACACACTTATAACCATCAAAAACAAGTCTCAAAACCGAAAGCAAGTTTTTTCGAAAACTAGGTACATAAAGACAATCCTTTAAATGTAAAATAGAGTATGAAAAATAAAAACTAATAACTCCCACTGCAGCCACAGAAACTCTGGTAGTATCCCTAAGGTAGACCTGCAATTCTCCCTCTCTAAGCAGCCGGGTCACTTGGAACCCCTGCAAAGAATTACAAACGTGATCAGTGGCTCCTGAATCCACACACCAAGTATCCGTGGGAATCGCCGCTAAACACATCTCAGTGACTAGGGAGAATGTACACATACCTCGAGGCCTTGGGCAGTCCTTCTTCCAATGTCTTGCTTTGCCACATCTGAAGCATTTGCCTTTCGACTTGTGCTTCTTGGCAATGCTCGCCTTGGGTCCATGATTAGCTCCTGCTTTCTGGCCTCTCTTCCTCTTTTGCTTCCTGGCTTTGGGCCCAGCAGAGGAACCTGAGGGACCAAAAGTAGCAAAGGCTTGCTTCTTCTCAGCGAATAGGCCCTCAGCTGACACCAATGAAGTCATGAGCTCAGAAAGTGTATATGAGAGATTCCCCATATTATAATTCAATCGAAACTGCTCAAAACTGGGAGGCAAGCTCTGAAGGATGATATCGACCTGGGTTTCCCCATCAATCTCTCATCCCAATACCTCAATCTCATTGATGCAACCAATCATGTCCAGTACGTGATCTCTCACTGAAGTGCCCTCAGCCATCTTAGCATTCATGAGTTTCCTCATAGCTGACTGCTTGGCTGCCCTGCCCTGATGTCCAAACATCTCCCTGAGGTTGAGCATCATATCGTAGGCTGAGGTAAACAACTGATGCTGGTGCTGCAGTACACTCGACATAGAAGCCAAGATGTAGCACCTGGTCATCTCATCAGCCTTCTGCCACCTCGCATATGGCTCTCGCTGCTCAGGGGTGGCATCATTGCTGGGCTTAGGGGGACACTCCTCAGTAAGCACGTACTTGTAACCCTCAGCGGTAAGGACAATGTCCAGGTTACATTTCCAATCAATATAATTTGGACCGGTGAGTTTGTTTTGGTTCAGAATGACAGCTAGCGGGTTGAACAACATATCAACTACAACTAAAAAAATTAATCAGTCATGTTTCAGTATACTTTTTCAAAAATATTGAAAATCCCCATAAAACCAATATAATCTTCTACCGACATCTCTCACACCGGGATTAATGCAAGTCACGATTGGTGAACGTCTACACCAACCCACATTCGTTTGAGAAGAACCAAAGTTCATTAATCTCATTATCTAACCAACGATCTTATGATCAATGAAATTAATAGACGATAATTTTAGCCGTACACGTAGATAGCGTAACCTCGATGGGAGGGATACGATAAATAGTACACTCAGTGTATGTCATTACGTGACTTCTAAGTTTGTTACTTAGGATACTAATGCGCCTCGGATGGCGAGGGTGTTGCAACTTTCTCCAATTAAACTCACTATAGTCATCCCTTTAGAAATTCATTCCGGTGATATCTGTGATTGAAAACTCATCCGATAGGGAAGAAGGTCTAAGCCAGCACGCAAGTTTAACCATATCACCAATGAACCCGTAATGGAGGCCATGGGGCTATTAACCAACCCGCTCCCACTTAGATTTTGGCCCGTTTTTCCTCCAGTTTTCGTTTTTTGAAGTTCAAGACTCTCTCCATCGAGTGACGTGACGGGACACAAGATCAAGGCAAATGATAGAAGCAATTAAAACCATAATAGTCGGGAAATTTATTTTACGTAGTTATTTCCCGTATTTATTGTTTTAATTTTATGCTTTATTTTTATGTTGTATTTTAGATGCATAAATTAAAGCATGTCTGGTTTTATGGTTGCATATAACTTAGGTTTGTTAATTGCATGTTAAAACCGGAAAAACCCTCAATTTGGAAATCTAAGTAGGAGTGGGTTGTGTTATATCCCCATGGCCACCATTACGGGTTCATATACGATGTGGGTGGGCTAGTACGTTGGCGTTAGGGTCTTCCTCCATTCGGATGACTCCAGCCCCGAGATCACTAGACTATGAATTTCTGAGTAAGATGACTAGAGCGAGTTTAACTAGGAGAAATGCGACACCCTCTCCATCTGAGGCGCACTATCCTGAGGTAACAAACTCAGAAGTCACGTAATGGCACACACTTAGTGTATGATCTACAGTATTCCTCCCGCGAGCTTACGTTGCTTACTTGTACGGCTGAAAGCACCGATTATTAGTTACATTGATTAAAAGATCGTTGGTCAAATAGTGTAGTTAATGAACTTGGTTCTTCTCAAACGAATGTGGGTTAGCGTAATTACTGAGACATGTTTAGCGGTGATTCTCACAGATACTTGGTGTGTGGATTCAGGTGCCACTAACCATGTTTGTAATTCTTTACAGGGGTTCCAAGTAACCCGGAAGCTTAGAGAGGGCGAACTGGACATCTACATGGGCGATACTACAAGAGTGTCAGTTGAAGTAGTGGGAGTAGTTAGGTTAAATTTTGAGAATTGTAACCTAGAGTTAGTAAACTGTCTTTATGTACCGAGTTTTAGAAAGAACCTGATTTCGGTTTCTAAACTCTTGAAGAACGGTTACAAGTTTATTTTTTCTGATGAGTCTATTTTTATTAGAAGAAATGGCAAACTTGTTTGTTCTGGTTCATTGGTGGACAATTTATTTGTGGTTAATTCTAACTCCCCTGTTGCGCAAAACATAGAAATAGATAGCTCAGTATCTAACATTAATAAGAGGAAGAGACCTTCTGAAATGAATCAAACCTATCTTTGGCATCTAAGGCTAGGTCATATAAACCTTAGTAGGATTCAGAGGTTGGTCAATGATGGACCTTTGGGTTCATTAGATATTGACAGTTATGCAACCTGCGAATCTTGTTTGGAGGGTAAGATGACCAAGAGACCTTTTAAGGCAAAAGGTCATAGAGATAAAGAAGTATTAGAGTTGATTCATTCTGACTTGTGTGGACCTATGACGGTCCAGGCATGAGGGGGATATGAGTATTTCGTGACGTTCACGGATGACTACTCTAGGTACGAATACATTTACCTAATGCGCCACAAGTCCGAATGTTTTGGCAAGTTCAAAGAGTTTCGGGCAGATGTGGAGAAGCATCATGGTAAGAGTATCAAGACACTGCGTTCTAATCTTGGTGGGGAGTACCTGTCCCATGAATTTCGAGATTACCTCACTGAGGTAGGAATTCAGTCTCAGTTGCCTGCACCTGGCACGCCACAGCCGAATGGTGTAGCAGAAAGGAGGAATCGAACTATTATGGAAATGGTTAGGTCCATAATGAGCTATAGTGATTTGCCAAGTTCGTTCTGGGGATATACCTTAGAAACAGCAATGTATATTCTTAATCTTGTACCATCTAAAACCGTGCCTTCAACCCCAGTAGAGTTGTGGAACGGACGGAAGCCTAATCTAAGACATCTCAAAATTTGGGGCTGCCCAACACATGTGCTTAAGGAAGATACGGCTAAGTTAGATGTAAGAACATAATTAATGTTGTTTGTAGGATATCCTAGGGGAACGAAAGGCGGTCTATTCCCTCGTCGTAGTGGGAGGGTTGTGAGACAGCCCAAAAGGTTCGTTGGCGTGGAGAGGCCTCAGACCTAGTCCCAGGTGTGCCTGAACCTGACCCAGTTAACTACAATGAGGCGCTTCAAGATAAAGATGCAGAATCTTGGCGTAAGGCAATGATATCCGATATGGGGTCAATGGACCACAATCAAGTCTGGGAGCTTGTGGACCTGCCTGATGGGTTTAAGCCCATTGGATGATCTGATGGGAAGGTGGAAACCTTTAAAGCTAGGCTGGTGGCGAAGGGGTATACTCAGAAAGAGGGAATCGACTATGAGAAAACCTTCTTCCCGGCAGCTATGCTTAAGTCGATCCGGATTATCTTAGCCATAGTTGCTCATATGGATTATGGGATTTGGCAGATGGATGTCAAGACAGCTTTCCTAAACGGAAGTCTTGAGGAAACCATCTTTATGCAGCAACCAGAGGGATTCATTGAAAAAGGCCAAGAGCATAAGGTTTGCAGGCTTAAGAGGTCTATTTATGGACTTAAACAGGCATCCAGATCTTGGAACATCCGGTTTGATGAGGTAATCCAGTCTTTTGGATTTACTCAGTGTCCGGATGAGCAATGTGTATATCGCAGACGTGATGAAAACTCAGTGGTGTTTCTTGTGCTTTACGTAGATGACATTCTATTGATTGGCAACAACAAGAAAATGTTATCAGACGTAAAGGCATGGCTGTCCAAGCAATTTGATATGAAGAACTTAGGGGAAGCGGGACATATTCTTGGGATCAAGATTATTCGAGATCGTAGGAAATGTTCGTTAACACTCTCCCAATCTTCATACATAGACACGATTCTGGCCCGTTTTAACATGCAGAGCTCCAAGAAAGGTTTTCTACCTTTCAGGCATGGAGTGTTTCTATCTAAGGAACAGTCTCCTAAGACTGTTGAGGAGATAGAGACCATGAAGAAAATTCTATATGCTTCGGCAATAGGAAGTCTCATGTATGCCATGTTGTGTACGAGGCCTGATATCTGTTATGCCGTTGGCATGGTGAGCAGATATCAGAGTAACCTTGGGAAAGCTTATTGGGAAGTAGTAAAATGCATTCTCAAGTATTTGTGCAGAACGAGTGACCAAGTTCTGGTCTATCAGGCACCTGAGCTGGTACCCTGAGGTTACACAGATTCAGATTTCCAAGGCGACAGGGACAAGAGCAAGTCTACCTCAGGGTATGTGTTTACTCTAGGAGGTGGAGCCATTGTTTGGCGGAGTGTCAAGCAGAAATGCGTGGCGAACTCTATCATGGAGGCTCAGTATGTTGCCGTATCAGAGGCAGCGAAAGAAGCAGTATGGCTCAAGAACTTCCTAGTGGACTTAGATGTGATTCCTGGTTTGCCGAAGTCTATCACGGTTTATTGTGATAACAATGGTGCAGTAGCAAACTCGAAGGAACCACGAGCCCACAAGGCGAGTAAACATATACAGCGCAAGTACCACCTAATACGAGACATCGTAAAGAGGGTAGACGCGGTTTTGGCTAAGATAGCATCAGAGGATAACCTTGCAGATCCATTCATGAAAACATTGACTTTAAAAGTCTTTGAGGCTCACGTGAAGGGCATGGGGATCAGATGCTTAAGAGATCCTTGACAGTTTTTCTAGATAGATAGCAGCAGATTGTATTGGGATTGTATGTAGTTTTATACTTAAAGCACAGCTTAAGTATTAGTGGGAGATTGTTGGAGTATAATACATAAGCTATGCTTGTATTATACAGTTTCCCAGTTTAATATATCGATTTGTGTTTCAATTATATTTTGTTGTGCATGTTTATGTCCATTTATATTATGTAAGTAGATGATGAGGTGTCTGGTGTGCCACAATAGATCTCATCATTGGTTGAAAGACATAATATATAAATGAGGTTCGTAACCGAGACAGCTTTGGACAAACTGTCGGTCTAGGTTATTATGTGGTTTAGATAATTAGTTTGTCTAAACTAATTGAATCATATAGATATGCCCGGGGCATATTGAACTTGACTCTTAGGAATGATTTGTCTTGTACTGATTCAATAGACAAATCGATCCTTGTATTCTATCTCTAAATCCCTAGACTCGAGTGGGCATGATGATTAGACATAGTGTACTTTGATCTGCCAATGGGTGAGGTCAAATGTGGCCAATAGTCTCGGTGGGTTGGGTGCGCTTGTTTAGTTACTTGGTGTGCTACTGCTTGTCGAAAGGAAACCATGTACCGGTGCGTCCGGGGTGATGGTGCTCCCGAGATGAGCTCAAAATGTTTATTATACTAAACTCGGTCGGTGGACTTATGTCCGGTATAATAAAAAGGTCGAGTGGTACTAGTCTCAGAATTAAAGAAGTTAATTAATTAATTTATCATTAAATTAATTTTAATTAACGAGCACTATATCTTTGATGTGGGGAGATTAATGAATATAATTTAATTAAGTTGTTCCGGAAGCAATTCTGGTGTAGGATGGTAGTACCAAAATTAATCCGTTAGTGGTACGATTAATTTTGTAATGGGTTAATTGAATAGGTAGATTTAATTAATTAATTGGTTAATTATTCCTAAGGGTTAATTCAGTAATTAACAAAGTGGAATTATTTAATTAATTCTGAAGGGTTAATTAGGTAATTAACAAAGTGAAATTATATAATTAATGAATTAAATCTTAAGTTTCAATTGGAATGAGGAAATCCTAGAGATTAGGAAATCTAGAAGGATTTTTTTTATCCTATCAGATTGGTTGCCTAATTGGATTTGAAAACTAATTCATTACCTAAACCCATTAGGAAGACCAATCCTAAACCAACTTGGAGTCTCTCTTGTAACTCTATAAATATAAAAGGGATCAGTTATTCAAGAATCACAATTAATCCACAAGATTTCTAGAGAGAGAAAATTCTAGAGAGAGAAAACTTTCTCTCTCCAAGATGAATTTTCTTAAGCAAATTACGGCTGGCCTCTTGATTAATTTGGCCAAAATTTTGGCCTTATTTTGCTAGCCCCGCGTGTTGCTTTCTCTCTCTCCGGGCAGTGCGTTTGCAGTACGTGCTAGGTGCGGAGGTGCTGGATTTTTCTTGCAGGTGGAGTCGTGGTGATAGCTGATCAATTGACTTCTAGATTGTTGCCCACACAACAAGAAGTCATAGTCTCGAGGCATACAAGAGAATTGTTAGTTTTGAATACAGAAAAGCTATGGCTTGTATCAAAAACTAATATCCAAAGTTGACGTATCATTTTATTTCGGTATAAATTGGTTCCTTTATATCATAGAACTAGATAACGGGGTGTGGACAGACATAGTAGATATCTTTATTGGTTAAAGTATTGATATATAAAAAGTATGCTCGTAACTGAGATAGTCTGAACATACTATCGGTATAGGTTATTGTGTGATTTGGAAATTAATTTATCTAAATTAGTTTAAATCACACGGATATGCCCGGGGCATATTGAGCACGACCAGTATAGATAGAATTTACTTATACTGATCGGCGTAGTCAATTCGGTCCTTGTATTCTGTCTCTCAATCCCGAGATTGGGATGGGCGTGAGGGTTGGATATCGTATGCTTTGATTTGCCAAAGAGTGCGGTCGATTGAGGCCTATACCTCGGTAGGTTGGGTATGTGGTGTTTAGCTTCTTACGTGCCATTGCTAGTCAGAGGAATCCACGTACCGGTTTGCCGGGTTGATGGTGCTCCCGAGATGAGCTCGTAAAGTCTATTATACTAAACCCGGCCGGTGAACTTTATGTTCGGTATAATAAAAGGACGAGTGGTACTAATCTCGGAAACCAAGAAGTCGGTGAATTAATTTGTCAGTAAATTTATAAACCGACGAGCGCTAGATCTTTAATGTGGGGAGATAGAATAAAATATAATGGCGCGATATAAAGTCGTTTTCGAGCGGTAGTTCCATAATTGGTCCGTTAGTGGTACGACCGATTATGCATTTGACTAATCGACAAGGTGAATTAATTAATCCAAAAGGTTTAATTAATATTTAATCGACAAAGTGAATTAAGAAATTAATTCTATTCAAATTAATTAATTCTAAGGGTTCGATTAAATTAAATTAACAAAGTGGGTTAAATAACTTAATTTAAATGGGTCGATTGGAGTTGATTAGTCGGGAAGACATAGCGGTCAACGAAAGTCAAATTAAAAGGCCTAACTCTAGAGCCCATTAGGTCTCCTTAGAAGCTCCTTATAAATACAACTTATTGGGCAAGAAAACAATCAAGAAACTTGGCAGCCAAGAAAAAGGCTAGAGTGAGAAAGTTTAGCTTAGAGTGAGAACTTCGTCTTCCTCATCGAAGCTTCTTCTCGAAGTCAGCTAAGATAATTTTCTTCTTCGGAAAACTCAGTCAATATACTGCCCGGATTATTTTATCAAGGTCGCCAGTCGGACAGATTTTAAATAGGCAGCGCTGTCCAGTGCAGATCGGATTTTCTGATCGGAAAATCGCGGCACTGCTTCATCAAGAAAAATTCGGTGCTGGTTCATTTCTGGTGCCCTGAGCTGATCGGTCTTCACGTTGATCTTCTTGCTGAGTGATCCGTGAAGCCGGTTGTACAGATCGGGACCGGATTAATCAGCTCGGTGGTCGGTTTTTACAAAAGGCGGGTTCAGCGGCTGGAGAAGAAGACTTGCGCTGTAAGTTTTTTTTCGAAAAAAAAGTCTGGGCAGTTCGGTTTTCATGGTTTTTTGAGTTTTCTTCCGGAGCAAGTTTCTTGGGTTTTCTATATTTTGCCGTGGGTAACTCCGTAGACAATAGCCCACACTATTTCGAAGTTTGTATCGGAGTAATTCTTCGGATTTCTATTGGAATCGCAATCAAAGATTGGATTTTTCTTTAAGCAAGGGACTTCGCTACAAAAGGTACAATCTTTAAATTCCGCTTTTATTAAAGATTTAATTTTTTGTGCCCCGATTAATAAATTAAATAAGTATAAGCTAAGATCCGTTCATGGGTAAACTAATTTGAGCCTGAGCTTGGCCGAAAGCTTCCGATTCTGGAATGCATTGCACAAAAGTGAGGTTTTCGATTTAGCCCGGGCTTGTTCAGTTTTCCTTCAAGAATCACCAAGTGCACGCTTCAAAGGTACTTTTCTAAGATTCCACTTTAATAGAAATTTTTGTTGCGTGATAAATCGAGCTAGTGCAAACCCAGATCCTACCAAAACTTTCACATTGGAGATTGAAAACTATCCGACCTGTGAGTTCTGCTTAGAGGGTAAGATGACCAAGAGGGCTTTCAAGGCAAAGGGGTATAGGGCCAAGGAGGTTTTAGAGTTGATTCATTCTGACTTGTGTGGGCCTATGTCAGTTTATGATAGAGGTGGTTATGAGAATTTCGTGACATTCACGGATAACTACTCTAGATATGGGTACATATACCTAATGCGCCACAAGTCTAAATGTTTTGGCAAGTTCAAAGAGTTTAAGGCTGAGGTGGCAAACTATCTGGGTAAGAGTATCAAAGCCTTGTGATCTGATCGCGGTGGCGAATACCTCTCTAGTGAATTTAGGTCCTATTTGTCAGAGGAGGGTATTCAATCCCAGTTGTCTGCACCTGGCACACCCCAGCAGAATGGTGTTGCAGAGAGGAGGAACATGACTCTTATGGATATAGTTAGATCGATGATGAGCTACAGTGAGTTTCCTATCTCGTTTTGGGGTTATGCTTTAGAGAAAACATGCTTTATCCTCAGCCTTATGCCATCTAAGTCTATGCCTTCGACCCCAGTAGAGTTATGGACTGGGCGAAAGCCTAGTCTGAGACATCTCAGGATTTGGGGTTGTCAAGTACATGTGTTCGAGGCAGATGCAGGCAAGTTAGAGGCAAGAACCAACACTATGCTGTTTATAGGCTACCCCAAATGAACGAGAGGTGGTCTATTTTATAGTCCTTATGATCAGAAGTGGTGATCAACACCAATGCCAGATTTCTTGAGGAGAACTATATTTTAGATCACAAGTCAAGCAGCAAGGTAGTATTAGAAGAGCTTAGAAATCAGTCCATTATTCCAGATGCACGAGTACAGGAAGACACACCAGAAAAGACTGCACACACTATCACAGGTGATGCTCTTACACAGGCTACGCCTCGTCGTAGTGGGAGGGTTACTAGACAGGCCAATAGGTACTTGGGTTTGGGTGAGTCTTCGGACTTTGTCCCTGGAACTCATGAACCAGACCCAGTTAGCTATAATAAGGCTCTCCAGGATAAAGATGTAGATTCTTGGCAGAGAGCGATGATTGCTGAGATAGGTTCTATAGACTCAAATCAGGTCTGACCTTCCTGATGGGTTTTGGCCTATTGGGTGCAAATGGGTCTATAAGCGAAAGAGAGGATCTGACGGGAGGGTTGAGACCTTCAAGGCTAGGCTTGTGGCGAAGGGGTATACTCAGAAAGAGGGTATCGATTATGAGAAGACCTTTTCCCTGGTAGCTATGCTTAAGTCAATCCGGATTCTCTTGGCCATAGCTGCTCATATGGACTATGAGATTTGGCAGATGGACGTCAAGAGAGCTTTTCTTAATGGAAGTCTTCAGGAGACCATCTTTATGCAGTAACCAGATGGTTTCATTGTTCAGGGCCAAGAGCACAAGGTATGCAGGCGTAAGAGGTCTATTTTTGGACTTAAGTAAGCATCTAGATCTTGGAACATCCATTTTGACGAGGTTATCCAGTCCTATGGATTCACTCAGTGTCCGGATGAGCAGTGTGTTTATCGCAAGCATGATGGTGATAGCGTGATGGTGATAAGGTGGTGTTCCTCATACTTTACGTAGATGACATCATTCTGATTGGCAACAGTAAGAAGGTGTTGTCAGACCTGAAGCCATGATTGTCCAGGAAATTTGATATTAAGGATTTGGGAGAGGCTGGGCATATCCTTGTGATCAAGATTATTCGAGATCATAGGAGACGTTCTCTGACTCTCTCTCAGGCATCCTATATAGATATGATTCTGGCCTGTTTTAACATGCAGAACTCCAAGAAGGGTTCACTACCTTTTAGGCATAGGGTACATTTGTCTAAGGAGAAGTGTCCTAAGTCTGCTGAGGAGATAGATGCTATGCAGGCGATACCTTAAGCTTCTGTAATGGGTAGCCTCATGTATGCTATGTTATGTACGAGACTTGATATTTACTTTGCCATTGGCATGGTTAGCAGATATCAAAGTAACCCTGGGAAGGCTCACTGGGAGGCAGTAAAATGCATTCTCAAGTATTTGCGCAGGATGAGAGATTATGTCCTAGTTTATAGAGTCCAGGAGCTTGTACCATTGGGTTACATAGATTATGACATTCAAGGTGATATGGACAAGAGTAAGTCTATCTCTGGGTTTGTGTTTACTCTAGGAGGTGGAGCCATAGTGAGGCGGAGTGTCAAGCAGAAATGCGTGGCAGACTCTACCATGGAGGTTGAGTACGTTGCCGCATGAGAGGCAGCGAAAGAAGCTGTATGGCTCAGGAACTTCCTGGTGGACTTAGATGTGGTTCCTGAGTTGCCTAGGTCTATCACAGTTTATTGTGATAACAATGGTGCAGTTGCTAACTCGAGGGAATCACGAGCCCACAAAGTGATTAAACATATAGAGCGCACGTACAACCTCATACGAGAGATCGTAAAGAGGGGAGACGTAACCATGGCCAAGATAGCATCAGATGACAACCTTGCAGATCTTTTCACAAAGCCATTGACCCCAAAGGTCTTTGAGAGACATGTGGAGGGCATGGGAGTCAGATTCTTGAGAGAGCCATATGAGTGAGCTTAAAGGTGTCCTGGAGATTTCATTGTAACAGCAGTGTAATAGCGGGTTTGACAGTTTTTGTACTTCTTAGCATTGCTTTGAGTAATAGTGGGGGATTGTTAGTTTTGAATACAGAAAAGCTATAGCTTGTATCAAAAAATATCCACATATGACATATCATTTTGTTTCAGTATTAAATTTTTCCATTATATCATAGAACTAGATAACGGGGTGTGTGAAAGACACAGTAGATACCGTTATTGGTTAAAGTATTGATATATAAAAAGTATGCTCGTAACCCAGATAGTTTGAACATACTATCGGTATAGGTTATCTTGTGATTTGGAAAATATTTTATCTAGACTAGTTTAAATCACGCGGATATGCCCGAGGCATATTGAGCACGACCAGTTTGGATAGAATTGACTTATACTGATCGGCATAGTCAATTCGGTCCTAGTATTCAGTCTCTCAATCCCGAGATTGGGATGGGCGTGAGAGTTGGATATCGTATGCTTTGATTTGCCAAAGAGTGCGGTCAGTTGAGGCCTATACCTCGGTAGGTTGGGTATGCAGTGTTTAGCTTTTTATGTACCGTTGCTAGTCGGAGGAATCCACATACCGGTTCGCCGGGTTGATGGTGTTCCCGAGATGAGCTCGTAAGGTCTATTATACTAAACCCGGCCGGTGGACTTTATGTCCGGTATAATAAAAGGTCGAGTGGTACTAATCTAGAATACCAAGAAGTCGGTGAATTAGTTTGTTAGTAATTTGATAAACCGACGAGCGCTAGATCTTTAATGTGGGGAGATAGAAGAAAAATAGTGGCGCGATGTAAAGTCATTTTTGAGCGGTAGTTCCATAGTTAGTCCGATAGTGGTACGACTAATTAGGTATTTGACTAATTGACAAAGTGAATTAATTAATCCTAAAGGTTTAATTAATATTTAATCGACAAAGTGAATTAAGAAATTAATTCTATTTGAATTAATTAATTCTAAGGGTTCGATTAAATTAAATTAGCAAAGTGGGTTAAGAAATTAATTCGAATGGGTCGATTGGAGTTGATTAGTCGAGAAAGACTAAGCGGTCAACTAAAGTCAAATTAAAAGGCCCAACTCAAAAGCCCACTAGGTTTCCATTAGAGCTCACTATAAATTGAAAACTTAAGGCCAAAGAAACTTTAGAAAAACCTTGCAAGACAAGTCTTGTCTCTTAGAGTGAGAAAGTTCTAGAGATAGAACTTCTTCTTCTTTAAGTTTTTTCTCAAAGTCGAACTTGGATACTCACTCTCTCGAATTAAACTAAGCTCAAAGATCAACGCTTTATCGAAGTCTATTATTTTAATTGCTGCCCGCCAGTTTTTTTTGAAAAACTTGTTAGTTTTGAATACAGAAAAGCTATGGCTTGTATCGAAAACTAATATCCACAGTTGACATATAATTTTGTTTCGGTATAAATTTGTTCCTTTATATCATAGAACTAGATAACATGGTGTGGACAGACACAGTAGATACCATTATTGGTTAAAGTATTGATATATAAAAAGTATGCTCGTAACCGAGATAGTCTGAACATACTATCGGTATAGGTTATCGTGTGGTTTGGAAATTAGTTTATCTAAACTAGTTTAAATCACACGGATATGCCCGGGGCATATTGAGCATGACCAGTTTGGATAGAATTGACTTATACTGATCGGCGTAGTCAATTCGGTCCTAGTATTCCGTCTTTCAATCCTGAGATTGGGACGGGCGTGAGGGTTGAATATCGTATGCTTTGATTTGCCAAAGAGTGCGGTCAATTGAGGCCTATACCTCGATAGGTTGCCAAAGCTCCTTATAAATACAACTTATTGAAGGAAAACTGAACAAGCCCAGGCTAAATCGAAAACCTCACTTTAGTGCAATGCATTCCAGAATCGGAAGCTTTCGACCAAGCTCAGGCTCAAATTAGTTTACCCATGAACGGATCTAGGCTTATACTTATTTAATTTATTAATCGAGACACAAAAAATTAAATCTTTAATTAAAGCGGAATTTAAAGATTCTACCTTTTGTAGCTAAGTCCCTTGCCTAAAGAAAAATCCAATCTTTGATTGCGATTCCAATAGAAATCCGAAGAATTACTCCGATACAAACTCCGAAATAATGTGGGCTATTATCTACGGAGTTACCCACGGAAAAATAAAAAAAACCCAAGAAACTTGTTCCGGAAGAAAACTCAAAAATCTGGAAAATTTGAAAACTGCCCAGTTTTTTTTTTTTTTGAAAAATCTTGCTGCGCAAGTTTTCTTCTTCAGCAGCTAAACCCGCCGGACCTTCTGCAAAAACCGACCACCGGAGCTGTCAAGTCCAGTCCCGATCTGTACAATCAACCTCACGGATCACTCAAGAAGAATATCGATGTGAAGGGTTGGTCGGCTCAGGGCACCAGACTGAGGAACAGCACCTGAGTTCCTGAAGTCGCATGCCGCGATAATCCGATCAGCGCTGGGCGCTGTTCTAACGCGAAATTCGACCGGCGGCCAACTCAAAATAGTCCGGGCAGTATATAAAGGTTGAGTCTTCCGAAGGAGAAAACTATCTTAGCTGACTTTGAGAAAGAACTCCGACGAGGAAGACGATGTTCTCTTTCTAAGCTAAACTTTATCACTCTAGCCCTTTCTTGGACTTCAAGTTTCTTAATTGTTTTCTTGCCCAATAAGTTGTATTTATAAGAAGCTAAACACCGCATACCCAACCTACCGAGGTATAGGCCTCAATCGACCGTACTCTTTGGTAAATCAAAGCATACGATAGCCAACCCTCACGCCCGTCCCAATCTCGGGATTGAGAGACGGAATACTAAGACCGAATTGACTACGCCAATCAGTATAAGTCAATTATATCCAAACTGGTCTTGCTTAATATGCCCCGGGCATATCCGTGTGATTTAAACTAGTTTAGATAAACTAATTTCCAAACCACACAATAACCTATACTGATAGTATGTTCAGACTATCTCGGTTACGAGCATACTTTTTATATGTCAATACTTTACCCAATAACGGTATCTACTATGTCTGTCCACACCCCGTTATCTAGTTCTATGATATAAAGGATTAAATTTATACCAAAACAAAATGATATGTCAACTGTGGATATTAGTTTTTGATACAAGCCATAGCTTTTCTGTATTCAAAACTAACAATCTCCCACTAATACTCAAAGTTATGCTAAGAAGTACAAAAACTGTCCAACCCGCTATTACACTGCTGTCATAATGAAATCTACAGAACACCTTTATGCTCACTCACATGGCTCCCTCAAGAATCTGGCTCCCATGCCCTCCACATGTCTCTCAAAGACCTTTGGGGTCAATGGCTTGGTGAAAGGATCTACAAGGTTGTCATCTGATGCTATTTTGGCCACGATCACATCTCCCCTCTTTACAATCTCTCGTATCAGGTGGTAATTGCGCTCTATGTGTTTACTCGCCTTATGGGCTCGTGGTTCCCTCGAGTTAGCAACCGCACCATTGTTATCACAATAAACTATGATAGACCTAGGCAACTCAGGAACCACATCTAAGTCCATCAGGAAGCTCCTTAGCCATACAGCCTCTTTCGCTGCCTCCATAGCGGCAACGTACTCAACCTCCATGGTGGAGTCCGCCACGCATTTCTACTTTACACTCATCCATAATATGGCTCCACCTCCTAGAGTAAACACAAACCCAGAGGTAGATTTACTCTTGTCCAAATCACCTTGAAAGTCCGAATCTGTGTAACCCAATGGTACAAGCTTCTGCGCTCTATAAACTAGGACATAATCTCTCGTCCTGCGCAAGTACTTGAGAATGCATTTTACTACCTCCCAGTGAGCCTTCCCTGGAAGATTTTGGTAGGATCTGGGTTTGCACTTGCTCGATTTACCACGCAACAAAAATTTCTATTAAAGCGGAATCTTAGAAAAGTACCTTTGAAGCGTGCACTTGGTGATTCTCTTGTATGCCTCAAGACTATGACATCACGTTGTATGGGCAACGAACTAGAAGTCAATTGATCAACTACTCACCACAATCCACCTGCAAGAAAACTCTAGCCCCGCAGCACGTAGCACGTACTATAAACGCACCGCCCGTAGAGAGAGAAAGCTACGCGCAGCTGGTATAGACCAAGGGCTTAAAAATTCGGCCACTAGAAACCCAAAAACCAGCCGCACACTTTTTTGAAAATTCGACATGGAGAGAGAAACGTTTTCTCTCTCTAGAATTTTCTCTCTCTAGACATCCTGTGGATTAATTGTGTAATTATATATCTTGAATGACTGATCCCTTGTCTATTTATAGAGTTACAAGAGAGACTCCAAGTTGGTTTAGGATTGGTCTTCCTACTGGGTTTCTGTTTTCCTTCGATCCTGTTTCTGGACTGATACAGATTTTGTTTCATTCAATCCTGTTCCTGGACTGATACACTCCCAACTGTCACAGGGATTCACTTATCCCAATCCAGTTCCTGGGATGAATCACTCCCAACTGACACAGGGATTCACTTATCCTAAACCAGTTCCTGGGATGATTCACAACCAACTGACACAAGGATTAATTAATTTATAACTTAATTAAATCTACCTTTGTCAACAACCTAGTACATAATTAATCGTACCACTAACGGATTAATTATGGCACTACCAACCTACACCAGAATTGCTTCTGGAACAACTTAATTAAATTACATTCATTAACCTCCCCACATCAAAAATATAGTGCTCGTTAATTCATTAATTTACTGATAAATTAATTCATCAACTTCTTTAATTCCGAGACTAGTACCACTCGACCTATTTACTATACCGGACATAAGTCCATCGGCCGGGTTTAGTATAATAAACATTTCAAGCTCATCTCGGGAGCACCATCACCCCGGACGTACCGGTACATGGTTTCCTTTCGACAAGCAGTAGCACACCAAGTAACTAAACACGCGCATTCAACCCACCGAGACTATTGGCCACATTTGACCTCATCCATTGGCAGATCAAAGTACACTATGTCTAATACTCATGCCCACTCGAGTTTAGGGATTTAGAGATAGAATACAAGGATCGATTTGTCGATTAAATCAGTACAAGACAAATCATTCATAAGAGTCAAGTTCAATATGCCCCGGGCATATCTATATGATTCAATTAGTTTAGACAAACTAATTATCTGAATCACATAATAACCTAGACCGACAGTTTGTCAAAAACCGTCTCGGTTACGAACCTTATTTATATATTATGTCTTTCAACCAATGATGAGATCTACTGTGTCGCACCAGACACCTCATCATCTACTTAAATAATATAAATGGACGATTAATGCACAATAAGATATGACTGAAACACAAATCGATATATTAAACTGGGAAACTGTACAATTCAAGCATAGCTTATGTATTCTACTCCAACAATCTCCCACTAATACTTAAGCTGTGCTTTAAGTATACGACTACATACAATCCTACCCAATCTGCTGCTATCTATCTAGAAAAACTGTCAAGGCTCTCCTGAGCATCTGATCCCCTTGCCCTTCACGTGAGCCTCAAAGACTTTAGAAGTCAATGTTTTCATGAACGGATCTGCAAGGTTATCCTCTGATGCTATCTTAGCCATGACCACGTCTACCCTCTTTTCGATGTCTCGTATCAGGTGGTACTTGCGTTGTATATGTTTACTCGCCTTGTGGGCTTGTGGTTCCTTTCGAGTTTGCTACTGCACCATTGTTATGACAATAAACCGTGATAGACTTCGGTAAACCAGGAATCACATCTAAGTCCACTAGGAAGTTCTTGAGCCATACTGCTTCTTTCGCAGCCTCTGATGCGGCAACATACTCAGCCTCCATGGTAGAGTCCGCCACGCATTTCTGCTTAACACTCCACCAAACTATGGCTCCACCTCCTAGAATAAACACATACCCTGAGGTAGACTTGCTCTTGTCCCTGTCGCTTTGGAAATCTGAATTTGTGTAACCTCGGGGTACCAGCTCAGACGTATGATAGACCAGAACTTGGTCCCTCGTTCTGCGCAAATACTTGAGAATGCATTTTATTGCCTCCCAATGAGTTTTCCCGGGGTTACTCTGATATCTGCTCACCATGCCCACGACATAACAGATATCAGGCCTCGTACACAACATGGCATACATGAGACTTCCTACTGCCAAAGCATATGGAACTGTCTTCATGGTCTCTATCTCCTCAACAGTCTTAGGAGACTGCTCCTTAGATAGAAACACTCCGTACCTGAAAGGTAAAAAACCTTTCTTGGAGTTCTGCATGTTAAAACGGACAGAATCGTGTCTATGTATGAAGCTTGGGAGAGCGTTAGCGAACATTTCCTACGATCTCAAATAATCTTGATCCCAAGGATATGTCCCACCTCCCCTAAGTCCTTCATATCAAATTGCTTGGACAACCATGCCTTTACGTCTGATAACACTTTCTTGTTGTTGCCAATCAATAGAATGTTATCTACGTAAAGCACAAGAAACACCACTGAGTTTCCATCACGTCTGCGATATACACATTGCTCATCGGGACACTGAGTAAATCCAAAGGGCTGGATTACTTCATCAAACCGGATGTTCCAAGATCTGGATGCCTGCTTAAGGCCATAGATAGACCTCTTAAGCCTGCAAACCTTATGCTCTTGGCCTTTTTCAATGAATCCCTCTGGTCTCTGCATAAAGATGGTTTCCTCAAGACTTTCGTTTAGGAAAGCTGTCTTGACATCCATCTGCCAAATCTCATAATCCATATGAGCAGCTATGGCCAAGAGAATCCGGATCGACTTAAGCATGGCTACCGGGGAGAAGGTTTCCTCATAATCGATTCCCTCTTTCTGAGTATACCCCTTCGCCACCAGCCTAGTTTTAAAGGTTTCCACCTTCCCGTCAGGTCCTCTCTTACGTTTGTAGACCCACTTGCATCCAATGGGCTTAAACCCATCAGGCAGGTCCACAAGCTCCCAGACTTGATTGTGGTCCATTGACCCCATCTCGGATATCATTGCCTTACGCCAAGATTATGCATCTTTATCTCGAAGCGCCTCATTGTAGTTAACTGGGTCAGGTTCAGGCACACTTGGAACTAGGTCTGAAGACTCTCCCACACCAATGAACCTGTCTGGCTGTCTCACAACCCTCCCACTACGATGAGGCACCGCCTGTGTAGGCGCATCATCTGTGATCTCATGTGCAGTGTGTGGTGTATCTACTTGTGCTGGTGCATCAGGATTAGTAGTTTGTCGTCTAAGCTTTTCTAGTACTATCTTACTCTTGGGCTTGTGATCTAAGACATAATCCTCTTCTAAAATCTAACGTTGGTACTTACCACCACCTTCTGATCTCTAGGACTATAGAATGGACCACCTTTCATTCCCCTAGGATATCCTACAAACAGTATTAATTCTGTTCTTGCATCAAAAAGCACATGTGCTGGGCAGCCCCAAATTCTGAGATGTCTTAGACTGGGCTTTCGCTCGTTCCACAACTCTACTAGGGTTGAAGGCACGGTTTTAGATGGTACAAGATTAAGAATATACATTACTGTTTCCAAGGCATATCCCCAAAACGAACTTGGCAATTCACTATAGCTCATCATGGACCTAACCATTTTCATAAGAGTTCGATTCCTCCTTTCTGCTACACCATTCTGCTGTGGCGTGCCAGGTGCAGACAACTGAGACTGAATTCCTACCTCAGTGAGGTATCTCGAAATTCATGGGACAGGTACTCCCCACCACGATCTGAACGCAGTGTCTTGATACTCTTACCATGATCCTTCTCCACATCTGCCCGTAACTTTTTGAACTTGCCAAAACATTCGGACTTGTGGCACATTAGGTAAATGTATCCGTACCTAGAGTAGTCACCCGTGAACGTCACAAAATACTCATATCCCCCTCGTGCCTGGACCGTCATAGGTCCACACAAGTCAGAATGAATCTGTCAGGCCCCCGAAAGCACCTGATTTCCTAAACTCGTAACAAAGCATGATAAAGCTAATTTAAACTAATTACAACCTACAAAATTAGCTTTTAACGATCTATTACATTTAAGTATTTTCAAAGCTTATGACATCCCAACCACTCCCAAGCTTCTCCTAAGCTTGTATCCGGTAATCTCCTACCTGGATCATATTCAAAGATAAAATAAACATAAGTATGCGAAAACGCATACCTAGTGAGGGTCACCTCCTGGACCCAACAAAGCAAAATGAAAGACAACAAACAGTAGGAAAACATACAACGTAAGTCATGCATTCAAAACGTAACTCAACTAGCATGCCAATGTTATACCAACTAACCACATAATGCGCACCCAAAATAACCAACAAACCTGGATCTATACCAACCAACGGAAACGGGCATCCCACCCGTTATCAACCGAGCCACCAATATTCACCGAGCCACCAAAGGTACCCCAGGCCATACCTGTCCTATGTACTAGGCCTCAATCCTGCCCCTACCTAGTAGGCCGGCATGGAAAGGGCGGGGCCCCCAAAAGATGCAAACACAACCATGACTCTTAAATAAACCATACAGCAAGTAGTACAAATAATATTACGGTCGTGCATAGACTCTACAGAAATTTTAGCAGCATAACGACTGTAACCACAACAAAACCAAATACCCAAACAACACAGAATCATTCAAAAACAGACACAGAATCAACCAACAACACAACGTAATATACATAACTGAAACCTATGTGCCGACAAGGCCATAATCTTCTATACAAAATATAAACCAAACACAAGCATACGAAAAACTTTGAATGTAATCCAGGTCCTTCCTAGGTTACGCCTGTATATCCAAAGAACATGTCGGTGTACTCCTAGTCAGAACAACAAGCACAACTAAGGGGGAGACACTCACCTTATCGCATTTTTCCTATCGAACCTCAATTGACGCGAAAATGCCAACCGTCACCTAATTACGAGCTTCTCCTATGAAAAATAACCTACACGAAACACTACTCAATTTCTCATATAAAGATGATATTTATATGCATATGTCCTAAGATTCTCTAAATGAAAACTAACCTAATTCATCTTAACTTTGAGTGACATAGGTTCACTTGACCATTATTGTTTTAAGTGTCACTCTAGAGTTCCTTTATTAATGGTTTAAGCACTAATCCACCTATTTTACTCCCATTTAGCTATAGTTACTTTTTCCTCCTTTATCTAGTGTATACACTATATACCAAATCATGGTTACGATTCCTTTCTACTAATAAAAGATATTTAATTCATGCATGCATAAATTACCCAATGAACCTAAATTATTAATTATAGTAAATTATATGCATGAACATGGTTAGCCTTATAATATAATATCCCTTAATTCTTAAGAGTAATAGCCTAGGGTTTAGCCCTTGTACCTAATAATGGTGGAAGAGGTTGTTATGACACAATGGATCCACTGATGGCGGCGGTTCGGCGACGGCAGCGGCGGTCCGGTGGCAGCGACGATCCTAGGGCGGCGATCCAACCATGAAAATGGGAAATATCTTGAAGGATTTTGTTCTAGAGAGGGTGGGGAGTATTTTTGGTGTGAGAATCGACCACATGCATGGCCGAAAATGGCTAAATCGACAGTGGTCGGGTGACGGGGAAAGGGTTTTGGGGAGAGAGAATTCGTGAGAAAATAGAGCAATGAAGGGTGGGTTTTGTTCCTCGCATGAAGAGGATTCCTTTCATGGGTTTATGTGAACGAATCGGCGCCGGAGAAGGTTAAAACGGGCGGCAACCATGGCGGGTGAAGGTGGAGTCCGGCGGGAGGGAGAAAAAGATAAGAGAAGAAGAAAAAAGGAAAGAAGAGAAAAGAAAAGAAAAGAAAGAAAAAGAAAAGTCTTTTAAGTTTAAGTTTCCATAAATTTCTCCTTTAGTCCTCCTAGTTTAGCCCCCATCTCTCTTACCCTTAATTGATTCCTATTCTCTCAATTTAGGCCTAATTATTAATTTATTCTACCATTTACTAATTAATCTTTCCCTTAGCTAATCATTTATTTAAAACCCAGTTTATTTTTCCTAGATTAAACCCGATAATCTCTTTAAGAATATTCACCTACTTGCAGGGATGTTACAGAATCAACTCTAATACTTCTTTAGCTCTATAGCCTTTTGCTTTAAAAGGTCTCTTGGTCATCTTACCTTCCAAGCTATATTTGCAGGTTGCATAACTGTCAATATCTAATGAACCCAAAGGTCCATCATTGACCAACCTCTGAATCCTACTAAGGTTTATATGACCCAGCCTTAGATGCCAAAGATAGGTTTGATTCATTTCAGAAGGTCTCTTCCTCTTATTAATGTTAGATACTAAGCTATCTATTTCTATGTTTTGCGCAACAGGGGAGTTAGAATTAACCACAAATAAATTTTCCACCAATGAACCAGAACAAACAAGTTTGTCATTTCTTCTAATAAAAACAGACTCATCAGAAAAAATAAACTTGTAACCGTTCTTTAAGAGTTTAGAAACCGAAATCAGGTTATTTCTAAAACTCGGTATATAAAGACAGTTTACTAACTCTAGGTTACAATTCTCAAAATTTAACCTAACTACTCCCACTGCTTCAACTGACACTTTTGTAGTGTCGTAGATGTCCAGTTCGCCCTCTTTAAGCTTTCGGGTTACTTGGAACCCCTGCAAACAATTACAAACATGGTCAGTGGCGCCTGAATCCACACACCAAGTATCTGTTGGAATCACCGCTAAACATGTCTCAATAATTAGGGCAGAAACAATCGTACCTTTGAGCTTTGGACAATCCACTTTCCAATGTCCTACCTTGCCGCATTTAAAGCACTTGCCTTTTGGCTTGCTTTTCTTCACAACATCTGGCTTTACAGCAAGTTTCTTGGCATTCTTCTTCTTCTTATTCTTCTTGCCTTTGGGCCCAGAAGAAGAACTCGAACCCTTTACCGCGACCAAAGCTTGCTTCTTCTCATGGAAGATGCCTTCAGCCGCTACCAAATCAGTCATGAGCTCGGGCAATGTATAAAACCTTTGGTTCATATTGTAGTTGACCCAAAACTGCTCAAAACAAGAGGGTAGACTCTGGAGGATAATATCTATCTGACTTTCCGGGTCGATATTTCCTCCCAACACCTCTATTTCATTGATATTACTGATCATGTGTAAAACATTATCTCTCACCGATCCGCCTTCAGCCATTTTGGTGTTCATTAACTTCCTCATGGCTGACTGCCTGGCAGTCCTGCCTTGACGCGCAAACATCTCCCTTAGGTGCGCCATCATGTCGAAGGCGGAGAGCATGGGATGAAGCTGATATTGCAGCACATTCGACACAGAGGCCAAAATGTAGCACCGCGCCATCTCATCCGCTTTTCTCCACCTGGCATGGGCGTCCCTTTCCTCTTGGGTAGAGTCCTCATCAGGCGCTTCTGGACATGCTTCGATGAGCACAAACTTGTACTGCTCAGCCGTCAGGACTATGTCAAAATTCTGACTCCAGTCGACATAATTTGTTCCAGTTAATTTGTTGTCTTTCAAGATAGCAGCTAAAGGATTGAATGCCATATCGATTTAAACTGGAAAGTAAACAAACAGTGTTTCAGTTATATATGCTCGAATTTTCGAAAATATGAAAATCCATTTAATTATTGATTTCCCTCAAAACAATAATATTAATCCACCAACATCTCATCCACCGGGATTCTCGCAAGCCACGCAGTGTGGACGTTTACGCTAACCCACATTCATTTGAGAAGAACCAAGTTCATTAACTACACTATCTGACCAACGATCTTTTGATCAACGTAGCTAGTAGTAGTTGCTTTCAGCCATACAAGTAAGCAGCGTAACCTCGCGGGAGGAATACTGTAGATCGTACACTAAGTGTGTGCCATTACGTGACTTCTGAGTTTGTTACCTCAGGATAGTGCGCCTCAGATGGAGAGGGTGTCGCATTTCTCCTAGTTAAACTCGCTCTAGTCATCTTACTCAGAAGCTCATAGTCTAGCGATCTCGGGGCTGGACTCATCCGAATGGAGGAAGGCCCTAATGCCAATGCGCAAGCCCACCCACATCGCATATGAACCCGTAATGGTGGCCATGGGGATATAACACAACCCGCTCCCACTTAGTTTTCCAAATTAAGGGTTTTTCCGGTTTTAACATGCAATTAACTAACCTAAGTTATATGCAACCATAAAACCAGACATGGTTTAATTCATCATCTAAAATACAGCATAAAAATAAAGCATAAAATTAAAACAATAAATACGGGAAATAAATACGTAAAATAAATTTCCCGACTATTATGGTTTTAATTGCTTCCATCCTTTGCCTTGAACTCGTGTCCCGTCACGTCACTTGATGGAGAGAGTTTTAAACTTCAAAAAACGAAAACTGGAGAAAAACAGGCCAAAAACAGCCCGAACAGCCCGAACGAGTAGCCCGGACCGCAGCACGGCCCAAGGGCCGCGCTGCCCGCGTGCACAGCCCGCATGGGCCGTGCGCGTGGCCCAGCGCGCGCGCGTGCGCACGGCCTGCACAGGCCCTGCGCGCGAGGCGCTGCTCCTGCGCGCCCGCGAGCGCAGCCTGCCAGGGCTGGGAGCGCGGCCCTGCGCGCCTGCAACAGCAGCGCGCAGCAGTTGCTGCCTGCTGCTGCCTTCCTTTGGCTGCCGGTGGCGTTTTTGCTGCCGGCGATCGTTGTCGGCGTCGCCTCCTGCCGCCAACTCCTCCTTCGCTTTTTCCCACGCTATTTGGTCTTCTTGCAATTCGTTCTGGGTTTTCCTGGGTTTCTTCAAATTCATGATAACCCAAAACCCATGAATCCAAGTCGCCCACCATAACGCCTTCGATTACAAAAAAAAAAACAATTTTCCTACTACAAGGCTTTCTAGGAAAATTAAAGAATCGAAATTACATAGAAAAAATCCTACTACGGATTTGATCTAATCCTACACGGCATCCAGCACGTGGTTATACTATTACAAACATTCATAATAAAATTAAATCCGGACATGTCCCGGAGTTTAATTAAAACCCATACAAACGTAACCATAATAGTCGGGATTCTAAACCACCTGCAAATAAAACCATGTAATAAATTGAACAAGCACAGAACCCCCTAAACCAGGCTCTGATACCAATTTGAAAGATTTTGGTGGGATCTGGGTTTGCACTTGCTCGATTTACCACGCAACAAAAATTTCTATTAAAGCGGAATCTTAGAAAAGTACCTTTGAAGCGTGCACCTGGTGATTCTCTTGCATGCCTCAAGACTATGACTTCACGTTGTGTGGGCAACGAACTAGAAGTCAATTGATCAGCTACTCACCACAATCCACCTGCTAGAAAACTCTAGCCCCGCAGCACCTGGCACGTACTATAAACGCACCGCCCTCAGAGAGAGAAAGCTACGCGCAGCTGGTATAGACCAAGGGCTTAAAAATTCGGCCACTAGAAACCCAAAAACCAGCCGCACACTTTCTTGAAAATTCAACTTGGAGAGAGAAACGTTTTCTCTCTCTAGAAATCCTGTGGATTAATTGTGTTATTATATATCTTAAATGACTGATCCCTTGTGTATTTATAGAGTTACAAGAGAGACTCCAAGTTGGTTTAGGATTGGTCTTCCTACTGGGTTTCTGTTTTCCTTCAATCCTGTTTCTGGACTGATACAGATTCTGTTTCCTTCAATCCTGTTCCTGGACTGACACACTCCCAACTGTCACAGGGATTCACTTATCCCAATCCAGTTCCTGGGATAAATCACTCCCAACTGACACAGGGATTCACTTATCCCAAACCAGTTCCTGGGATGATTCACTACCAACTGACACAAGGATTAATTAATTTATAAATTCATTAAATCTACCTTTGTCAATAACCCGGTACATAATTAATCGTACCACTAACGGATTAATTATGGCACTACCAACCTACACCAAAATTGCTTCCGGAACAACTTAATTAAATTACATTCATAATCTCCTCACATCAAAGATATAGTGCTCATTAATTCATTAATTTACTGATAAATTAATTCATCAACTTCTTTAATTCCAAGACTAGTACCACTCGACCTTTTTACTATACCGGACATAAGTCCACCGGCCGGGTTTAGTATAATAAACATTTCGAGCTCATCTCGGGAGCACCATCACACCGGGCGTACTGGTACATGGTTTCCTTTCGACAAGCAGTAGCACACCAAGTAACTAAACACGTGCACCCAACCCACCGAGACTATTGGCCACATTTGACCTCACCCATTGGCAGATCAAAGTACACTATGTCTAATCCTCATGCCCACTCGAGTCTAGGGATTTAGAGAGAGAATACAAGGATCGATTTGTCTATTAAATCAGTACAAGACAAATCATTCCTTAGAGTCAAGTTCAATATGCCCCGGGCATATCTATATGATTCAATTAGTTTAGACAAACTAATTAACTGAATCACATAATAACCTAGACCGACAGTTTCTCCAAAACCGTCTCGGTTACGAACCTCATTTATATATTATGTCTTTCAACCAATGATGAGATCTACTGTGTCGCACCAGACACCTCATCATCTACTTACATAATATAAATGGACGATTAATGCACAACAAGATATGACTGAAACACAAATCGATATATTAAACTGGGAAACTGTACAATACAAGCATAGCTTATGTATTCTACAACAACATTCCCAGGGTTACTCTGATATTTGCTAACCATGCCAACGGCAAAGTAAATATCAGGCCTCGTGCACAACATAGCATACATGAGGCTACCCACTGTAGAAGCATAGGGTACCGCCTTCATGGCATTTATCTCCTCAGCAGTCTTAGGACACTGCTCCTTAGACAAATGCACCCCATGCCTGAAAGGTACTGAACCCTTATTGGAGTTCGGCATGTTAAAACGGTCCAGAATCGTGTCTATGTAGGATGCCTGAGAGAGAGTCAGAGAACGTCTCATACGATCTCGAATAATCTTAATCCCAAGGATATGTCCAGCCTCTCCCAAATCCTTCATATCGAATTGCCTGGACAGCCATGCCTTTACGTCTGACAACACCTTCTTACTGTTGCCAATAAGAAGAATGTCATCTACGTAAAGTACGAGGAACACCACCATATCACCATCACGCCTGCGATAAACACACTGCTCATCCGGACACTGAGTGAATCTATAGAACTGGATAAGCTTGTCAAAACGGATGTTCCAAGATCTGGATGCTTGCTTACGTCCATAAATGGACCTCCTAAGCCTACATACCTTGTGCTCTTGGCCCTTAACAATGAAGCGCTCTGGTTGCTGCATAAAGATGGTCTCCTCAAGACTCCCATTAAGGAAAGCTGTCTTGACATCCATCTGCCAAATCTCATAATCCATATGAGCAGCTATGGCCAAGAGAATCCGGATTGACTTAAGCATAGCTACCGGGGAAAAGGTCTCCTCATAATCGATCCCTTCTTTCTGAGTATAGCCCTTCGCCACAAGCCTAGCCTTGAAGATCTCAACCCTCCCATCAGATCCTCTCTTTCGCTTGTAGACCCATTTACACCCAATAGGCCTAAACCCATCAGGAAGGTCTACCAGCTCCCAGACTTGATTTGAGTCCATAGAACCCATCTCAGCAATCATTGCTCTCTGCCAAGAATCTGCATCTTTATCTTGGAGAGCCTCATTGTAGTTAACTGGTGGTACATGAGCACCAGGGATAAAGTTAGAAGACTCACCCAAACCCATGTACCTCTCGGGTTGTCTCACAACCCTCCCACTACGATGAGGCGCAGCCTGTGCAAGAGCATCATCTGTGATAGTGTGTGCAGTATCTTGTGGTGTGTCTTCCTGTACGTATGCATCTGAAATAATGGACTGACTTCTAAGCTCTCCAAATACTACCTTACTGCTTGACTTGTGATCTAAAATATAGTCCTCCTCAAGAAATCTGGCATTGGTGCTGATCACCACCTTGTGATCCTGAGGACTTTAAAATAAACCAACTCTCGTTCTTCTGGAGTAGCCTATAAACAGCATGGCCTTGGATCTCACCTCTAACTTGCCTGCAACTGCCTCGAGCACATGTGCTGGACAACCCCATATTCTGAGATGTCTCAGACTAGGCTTTCGCCCATTTCACAACTCTGATATGGTCGAAGACACAGACTTAGATGGCACAAGGTTGAGGATGAAACATGCTGTCTCCAAGGCATAACCCCAAAACGAGGTAGTCAACTCACCGTAACTCATCATCAATCTAACCATCTCCATAAGAGTCATGTTCATCCTCTCTGCTACACCATTCTGCTGGGGTGTGCCAGGTGCAGACAACTGGGTCTGAATACCCTCCTCTGACAAATAGGATCAAAATTCACTAGAGAGGTATTCACCACCGCGATCAGATCGCAGAGACTTGATACTCTTACCTAGATGGTTCTCCACCTCAGCCTTGAATTCTCTGAACTTGCCAAAGCATTCAGACTTGTGGCGCATCAGGTATATGTATCCATATCTAGAGTAATCATCCGTGAAAGTCACGAAATACTCATAACTACCTCTAGCCTGAACTGACATAGGCCCACACACGTCAGAATGAATCAGCTCTAAAACCTACTTGGCCCTATACCCCTTTGCCTTGAAAGGCCTCTTGGTCATTTTACCCTCCAAACTGGACTCACAGGTCGAATAGCTGTCAATATCTAGTAAGTCCAAAGACCCACTCTTGACTAACCTTTGAATCCTACTAAGGTTGATGTGACCGAGTCTCAGGTGCTAAAGATAAGTCTGATTCAAAGGGGAAGACTCTTTTCTCTTATTATGATTCGGTGATGAGTTACTAGTTTCTGTGTTTTGTATTACTGGGGAGTATGTCTTAATTAAAACAAATTGTCAACCAATGTACCGGAACATATAAGTTTCTGGCCTTTTCTAATAAATATAGATCTATCAGAAAAAACACACTTATAACCATCCAAAACAAGTTTAGAAACTGAAAGTAAGTTCTTGCGAAAACTGGGTACATAAAGACAATCTCTCAACAATAAAGTAGAGTCTGAAAAATAAAGACAAATAACTCCCACTGCAGTAACAGAAACTATTGTAGTATCCCCAAGGTAGACCCGCAACTCTCCCTCTCTAAGCAGCCGGGTCACTTGGAACCCCTGCAAAGAATTACAAACATGATCAGTGGCTCTTGAATCCACACACCAAGTATATGTGGGAATCGCCGCTAAACACAGCTCAGTGACTAGGGAAAATTTACACATACCTCGAGGCTTTGGGCAGTCCTTCTTCCAATGTCCCGCTTTGCCACATCTAAAGCATTTGCCTTTTGGCTTCTGCTTCTTAGCAATGCCCTCCTTGGGTCCATGATCAGTTCCTGCTTTCCGGCCTCTCTTCCTCTTTTGCTTCCTGGCTTTGGGCCCAGCAGAGGAACCTGAGAGACCAATAGTAGCCAAGGCTTGCTTCTTCTCAGCGAATAGGCTCTCAGCAGACACCAATGCAGTCATGAGCTCAGAAAGTGAATATGAGAGACTCCCCATATTATATTTCAATCTAAACTACTTAAAACTGGGAGGCAAGCTCTGAAGGATGATATCGACCTAGGTTTCCCCATCAATCTCACCTCCCAATACCTCAATCTCATTGATGCAACCAATCATGTCCAGTACGTGATCTCTCACCGAAGTGCCCTCAACCATCTTAGCATTCGTGAGTTTCCTCATAGCTGACTGCTTGGCTGCCCTGCCCTGATGTCCAAACATCTCCCTGAGGTTGAGCATCATATCGTAGGCTGAGGTGATCTGCTGATGCTGGTGCTACAATACACTCGACATAGAAGCCAAGATGTAGCACCTGGTCATCTCATCAGCCTTCTGCCACCTCGTATATGGCTCTCGCTGCTCAGGGGTGGCATCATCACTGGGCCTAGGGGGACACTCCTCAGTAAGCACGTACTTGTAACCCTCAGCGGTAAGGACAATGTCCAAGTTACGTTTCCAGTCAATATAGTTTGGACCGGTGAGTTTATTTTGGTTCAGAATGACAGCTAGCGGGTTGAACGACATATCAACTGAAAATAAACAATTCAAGTTTCAGTATACTTTTTCGAAAATATTGAAAATCCTCAAAAACAAATATAATCTTCTACCGACATCTCTCACACCGGGATTAACGCATGTCCCGATAGGTGAACGTCTACGCTAACCCACATTCGTTCGAGAAGAACCGAAGTTCATTAATTTCATTATCTGACCAATGATCTTATGATCAATGAAATTAATAGTCGATAATTTTAGCCGTACCCGAAAATAGCGTAACCTCGATAGGAGGGATACTAAAAATGGTACACTAAGTGTATACCATTACGTGACTTCTAAGTTTGTTACTTAGGATACTAATGCGCCTCGGATGATGAGGGTGTCGCAACTTTCTCCAATTAAACTCACTATAGTCATCCCTTTAGAAATTCATTCCGGTGATATCCGTGGTTGAAAACTCATCCGATAGGGAGGAAGGTCTAAGCCAGCATGCAAGTTTAACCACATCACCAATAAACCCGTAATGGAGGCTATGGGGATATTAACCAACCCGCTCCCACCTAGATTTTTAAGTTTGAGGATTTTTACGTTTTAACATGCAATATCTTAACTATGGATATTCGCACCCATAAAACCGTTGGAGTTTTAATATGCGAATATCTATCTTAGTTAATTGAACATTACCTTTTAAAAAAATTTTGGTTTGGTTTTCGTTCATGCAAAATAAAACAAAAATCACACAATCAACGAAAAGTCATAAATACGGGAAATTGAAATTAAATAAAATTTCACGACTATTATGGCATTCTCTATCGTTGATTCCTTGATGCCTCGGTGACACGTCCCGTCATGTCGCTCCCACTCGTTATTTGGATTCCTCTCGATTTGCCCGGGTTTTCTCAGTTTTCTACGTAATTAGGAATCACCCAAAATTACGAGAAACCAAAACCCGCGAACATAAGTTACCCGAAATAACGTCTTCGTCATAGTACATAAATTCCTATATACAAAGGCGTTTTTCTAGGAATTTAAAGACGACATGATTAGATCAAATCCTACTACAAGATTTTCTAATCCTACACGGCTTCCAGCTCGTGGTTATTACTATTACAGAAATTTCCATTCAAAATTAAAACAAGCCCGGACATGTCCCGAGGTTTATGAATGAAAATTAAATTTCTACCATAATAGCCGGGAAATCAATAACCACCTGTTTAAGCATTTTGACAAAAAATAATAATGCCAAAATAAAGCCGTGTAATAAATCAAACAAGTATAAGACCGAAACCAGCGCTCTGATACCAATTTGAAGGAAAACTGAATAAGCCCGGGCTAAATTGAAAACCTCACTTTCGTACAATGCATTCCAGAATCGGAAGCTTTCGACCAAGCTCAGGCTCAAATTAGTTTACCCATGAACGGATCTAGGCTTATACTTATTTAATTTATTAATCAGGACACAAAAAATTAAATTTTTAATTAAAGCAGAATTTAAAGATTCTACCTTTTATAACGAAGTCCCTTGCCTAAAGAAAAATCCAATCTTTGATTGCGATTCCAATAGAAATCCGAAGAATTACTCCGATACAAACTTCGAAATAGTGTGGGCTATTATCTACGGAGTTACCCACTGCAAAATAAGAAAACCCAAGAAACTTGCTCCGGAAGAAAACTCAAAAATCTGGAAAACCTGAAAACTGCCCAGTTTTTTTTTTCGAAAAATCTTGCTGCGCAAGTTTTCTTCTTCAGCCGCTGAACCCGCCGGACCTTTTGCAAAAACCGACCACCATAGCTGTCAAGTCCAGTCCCGATCTGTACAACCAACCTCACGGATCACTCAAGAAGAAGATTGACGTGAAGGGTTGGTCGGCTCAGGGCACCAGACCAAGGAACAGCACCGGAGTTCCTGAAGTCGCAAGCCGCGATAATCCGATCAGCGCTGGGCGCTGTTCTATTGCGAAATCCGACTGGGGGCCAACTCAAAACAGTCCATGCAGTATATAAAGGTTGAGTCTTCCGAAGGAGAAAGCTATCTTAGCTGACTTCGAGAAAGAACTCCGACGAGGAAGACGATGTTCTCTCTCTAAGCTAAACTTTCTCACTCTAGCCCTTTCTTGGACTTCAAGTTTCTTAATTGTTTTCTTGCCCAATAAGTTGTATTTATAAGGAGCTTCTAAGGAGACCTAATGGGCTCTCGAGTTAGGCCTTTTAATTTGACTTTCGTTGACCATTAAGTCTTCCCGACTAATCAACTCCAATTGACCCATTTAAATTAATTTGTTTAACCCACTTTGTTAATTTAATTTAATCGAACCCTTAGAATTAATTAACTCAAATAGAATTAATTTCTAAATTCACTTTGTCGTTTAAATATTAATTAAATCTTTTGGATTAATTAATTTACCTCGTCGATTAGTCAAATGCATAATCGGTCGTACCACTAACGGACCAATTATGGAACTACCGCTCGAAAATGACTTTACATCGCGACATTATATTTTATTCCATCTTCCCACATTAAAGATCTAGTGCTCGTCGGTTTATCAATTTACTGACAAATTAATTCACCGACTTCTTGGTTTCCGAGATTAGTACCACTCGTCCTTTTATTATACCCAACATAAAGTTCACCGGCCGGGTTTAGTATAATATAATTTACGAGCTCATCTCGGGAGCACCATCAACCCGGCGAACCGGTACGTGGATTTCTCCGACTAGCAACGGCACATAAGAAGCTAAACACCGTATACCCAACCTACCGAGGTATAGGCCTCAATCGACCGCACTCTTTGGCAAATCAAAGCATACGATATCCAACCCTCACGCCTGTTCCAATCTCGGGATTGAGAGACGGAATACTAAGACCGAATTGACTAGGCCGATTACGCTTCAAGGGTAAGACCCGATCCTTATAGTTTAGGATTCCACTGTTTAATTGGATTAAACACCTAGACAAATCCCAACAGTGGTATCAGAGCCAGGTTCCTAATTTTAGTGTTAAAACTATAATTAATGGATTAAAACAAATTGTTTGTTTTAAAATTAATTTTTCATGTAGAGCTGATTTTAGAAATTAGTTTCGAAAGAAAAAAAAATTGGGTTTCTTAAAAATTTCTACCGAAATCTGGGCTGATTTATCCCAAAACGCTTCAAGGAGGAACTGGGTTTTCTCACCAAAATGGTCTTCTGGGTTTTGGAAACCTTCGTTGGAGAATCGAAGTTCTTTTGATTCATGAATTCCGCCGCAAATCTGTTTTTGTTTTTGGTTTGTATTTATGTTTCAAAACATTGCTGGAAAAACAATTTCTTTGTTTTGGGTTTGGAAATCAAATCTGTTTTGGTCATTCTGGGCTCCTATTTGTTTAGCCGAAAAAACGAGATTTCCCGGAAAGGTTTTGGGATGGTATTGTTTTGATTTTGAAATTTTTCGGGACTGATTAATGTTTTTCGAGGACAAAACGGGACCGCCGGGAATTGGATTCTGGGATGGGTGTTGTCCTGCTTCGCCGGAAAACCAATGGACGCCAGAAATGTTTAGAATTTTCGATCGGCGTTTTTGTTATCGGTCGGGGGGGAGACGCTCCAGATCGGGGTTTCGAATCCGGCTGCAGAGACGGAACTGGCACTGCCCGAATGTCGCCGAAACCCGTAGCAGTTGACCGACGAAACAGGATGGAGATTGGCAGTGACGCGTCTTCTCCGGTCGGACTGTGAAGTTTTTCGATGATCGAAGGCGGAGAGCATCATCAGTGCTTGTCTTCGATCAACGAGTCATCAGTGGGCTTCGATTTGATCGGAGCCGGTCCTGGAAAAATGACCGGAGAGAAAAACGGTCAGCGAAGGGCTATCCGAGGAAGAAGAACAGTGGCGGTGGGGATGATGAAGCCCTGGGGGCTGAAAAGACTAAAATGCCCCCGCCGCTCCATAAAACCCCAAATATGCCCCAATTTTAAGATTGTTTTAAAATTACAAAAGGACCCCTGAAGTTTTAAGGCTTTAAAACCCTAAGCCCGGGAATTTCGATAAATTACTGAACTGCCCCCGTCTGGACAGATTTTAAAAGAGTTTTAAATTGCAAAATGGCCCCTGGACTTTGAGTCCTCTTCAAAACCCTAGCCCAAAATTTTATTTAAATTACATAATTGCCCCAAAAGTTTGAGAAAATTAAAATTTTAAAATTTTTTGAATTTTATTTAATAAGATTTTAATTAAATAGTCTTATTAGATAAAGATAGGATTAATTTAGAATTTTATCCTATAAGTTTAAATTTATCTTAATTAGATAATTAGATATATTTTGAAATAATTATTTTAATTAGATTAAAATAATTAGAAAAAGATAAATAAATAATTAATTAATTAGATTAATTAATTAGTTTAAATTTTGAATTGTTATTTATTTATTTATTTTACTTTAATTTTGATGCTTATTTAAATTGTTTAAATTTTATTTGAAGCATCATAATTATGCAAGCATGTTCATGCATCATTTTGGATAAATGTAAAATGAACAGAAGGATTGGTTAAAATTGATCATGACACGATCAATTTTAATTCTGTAATAGTTACACAATCCTTAAAATTAATCGGTTTAAATTAAAACCGGCTTGTATGAGCATATGCATTTTATGTGTTTCAAAGCATGAATTGGGCTTTTAATTTTAACGTTTTAAAAGTTGGGGCCTGCGAGCCAATTTTGAATTTGGGCCTGCGTGCCTATAAAATCATCATGTAACAGTTAGGCCCAAAAGGAGGTTTCAAGAGGAGTCCATGGTGGAGCCCTGGAGCGGATGCCCAAACATGAAGATTTTAAAAGGCCCTGTAATAGATTAGAGCCCAGTTCATCACTTTAATTTTATTCTTTGATTTATGCAATTGAATGATAAACGAAAATGCATGTTAAGCCGATCAAACTTAAATTCCAAAAACCCAAGATTTTGCTTCCATACTTGAGGGCCCGCTTGAGTGTCGAACGTCTGATGGACTTAGAGAGCCCAAGGGCCTCAGGTTTTCTTCATGCGGCGGGTTGTTACATAATAGTGCCCAACTTTATCACTACCATTAATGAGTGGAAAAACTGTTTGGGTATTAGATGCTCAACTTTATCACTACCACTTGTTGTGGAAAAACTATGTGGGTGTCTATTGATGTGATGCCTTGAGGGATGGTTTAACTTGGGAAAATTAATCCTAGCTTAACCCGATCAGTTGACTAGGGATTAATTTTGCAAAGATAGGATGGTGTCAAACATTGGAATGTTCGTCCTATCACCGAAAAGTTGCATGGTATGCAATTGGAAAGCGTTAAATACATGGAATGTGATTTTAACGTTGCCTACCAGAAGAGCCCGATCCCTACGATACTTGCCAAAGCAAGACTGGGGTTGACTCTTTGTGGATTTTTGGCCCACAATCTAGCACCAACACAAAATTGTTAGGGATTTCAATTTTGGCTATTGTGGAAAATATTTTTCAAAACTCATTCCAATATTTTGCATTTACTCTTTGTATAAATGGCATCATATAGCACAAATGTTATCTCAAACTTTACTCTAAGAAGTATATTGGATAAAGATAAATTGGTTGGACCAAACTTCTTAGATTGGGAAAGAAACTTGAGAATAGTTCTCAAGTAAGAAAGAAAGCTACATGTCTTAGAGACCGCTTTACCTGAACCACCACAAAATGCTTCGACAACTGTTCAACGAGCCTGGGATAAGCTGAAAAGCGACTCCGATGATGTGACGTGCTTGATGCTCGCGTCTATGACAGGCGAGCTTCAAAAGCAGTTCAAGAATTTGGAAGCGTTCCGAATTTATGAGTCACTGACGGAAATGTTTCGTGAACAAGCTTCAGGTATCTTTGTTATATAAATAAATCTTTCTATGTCCTCCTCATGGCTATTAGATACTGGTTGTGGGGCTCACATTTGTACTAATGTGCAAGGACTCAGAAATAGAAGGATGACAAAGAAAGGTGAAGTAGATATCCGAGTTGGCAACGGGGCAAGAGTTGCTGCTGTTGAAGTTGGAGATTACACTTTGTCTTTACCTTCTGGTTTAAATATCGAACTCGAAAATTGTTATTATGTACCTACTTTGAGCAGAAACATTATTTCAGTTTCGAGTTTAGATAATAAAGGTTTTCGATTTATTATAGAGAATAATTCGTTATCTTTATATCGAAATGATATTTTATACGGAGTTGCAAATATGTGTAACGGTCTGTATGTCTTGGATTTGACCCAAGAAAAACCAGTCTATAACATAGAAAAGAAAGCTAAATCATCTAAAAATGATTTAAGTCCAACATACATTTGGCATTGTCGATTAGACCATGCAAATGAAAAGCGAGTTCAAGGATGGAGTGCTTGGTTCATTTGATTTTGAATCATATGAAACCTGCGAACCCTGCTTGCAAGGCAAAATGACAAAGAGTTCTTTCAACAAGAAAGGTGAAAGAACAAGTGAGCTATTGGCCCTAATACATACGGATGTATGTGGACCAATGAGCACACAAGCCAGAGGTGGATTTGAATACTTCGTGACTTTTACTGATGACTTTAGTAGATATGGGTATGTCTACTTAATGAGGTATAAAAATGAAACTTTTGAAAAGTTCAAAGAGTTTAAAAACGAAGTAGAGAATCAGTTGGATAAAAGGATTAAGGCTATTCGCTCCGATCGGGGAGGTGAATACCTTAGTGATGAGTTCAATGGCTATCTAAAACAGTGTGGAATTGCTTCACAGCTGACTCCACCGTGAACACCTCAATGGAATGGTATATCCGAGAGGAGAAATCGGACCTTATTAGATATGGTTCGATCTATGATGGGCCTAGCGACTCTCCCTACATCCTTTTGGGGTTACGCTCTCCTTTCTGCTGCCTACTTATTGAATCGTATTCCATCTAAGGCAGTAGATAAGAGTCCATATGAGATATGGATGGGTCAGAAGCCCTATATGTCCTATCCACGAGTTTGGGGTTGTCAAGCTCATGTAAAGCATTTACAAAGTAATAAGCTTGAACCCAAAACTGACAAATGCCTATTTGTGGGATATCCTAAGGAAACTAAAGGATATCAATTCTACAACCCAACTGAGAACAAAGTGTTCGTTGCTCGATGAGCCACTTTCTTAGAGAAAGAATTTCTGTACAAGAAAGACAGTGGGAGTAGAATAGAACTCGGAGAAGTTCAAGAACCACAAGAGAATGTAGAACGATCTACAGAAACTCAGATAGAAGTTGACATGGAAACTCATGAAGATGAGCAACCTGAGTCAACAACACAAGAACCTAGAAGGTCTAGTAGATCTCGTCATGAACCCGAGAGATACGGATTTTCGTGACTGACGATCAAGATTTGATCTTGGTGGACTCTAATGAGCCCGCGAACTACAAACAGGTTTTAGAAAGTCCGGTTTCCAGTAAATTGCTAGAAGCTATGGAATATTAAATGCAATGCAATCCATGAGGGACAATAAAGTGTGGACTTTGATTGACCCTCCTGTTCAGGCAAAGGTTGTCGATTGCAAGTGGATTTTCAAGTTAAAACCTGGCGGGATCTTCAAGGCACGACTAGTGGCTAAAGGTTTCAGACAGACTCATGGTATAGACTATGATGAAACCTTCTCTCCTATCGTGATGCTCAAGTCCATTAGGACAATGCTTGCCATAGCAGCATATTTTGACTATGAGGTATGACAGATGGATGCTAAGACGGCTTTCCTGAATGGAAACCTACTCGAGGATGTTTATATGAAACAACCCGAGGGATACATCGATCAAAAGCATCCTAATCGAGTATGTAAGCTTCAGAGGTCTATCTATGGACTAAAGCAAGCATCTCGAAGTTGGAATCTTCGTTTTGATGAGGAAGTAAAAGGTTACGGATTCATCAAGAACGAAGATGAGCCTTGTGTTTACAAGAAAGTTAGTGGGAGCAAGATTGTTTTCCTTGTCCTATATGTGGACGACATCCTGCTCATAAGAAATGACATTCCTTTGATGAAAGACATCAAACAATGGTTGGGGAGTGTATTTTCTATGAAAGACTTAGGAGAAGCTGAGACGATACTAGGTATCAAGATCTATAGAGATAGGTCTAAAAGGCTTCTGGGGCTAAGTCAAGAAGGGTACATAGACAAGATATTGAAAAGATTCAATATGTCTAACTGCAAAAATGGTAACGTACCATTTAGACATGGCCTTCTCTTGAAGAAGAACCAAGGTCCTTCAACAAGAGAGGAGAGGGATGCAATGAGTAGAGTCCCATATGCTTCGGAAATAAGATCTGTCATGTATGTCATGTTGTGTACCCGTCTGGATGTTGCACATGCACTTAGCATGACTAGCAGATACCAACAAGATCCAGGGATGGATCATTGGACTGCAGTCAAAGCAATCCTGAAGTACTTACGAAGAACTAAAGGATTAATGCTAGTGTATGGAAGACAAGAACAGCTCATTGTACAAGGTTACGCTGATGCTGTTTTCCAAACAGATCAAGATGACATGAAGTCACAATCAGGCTACGTGTTTAGTCTGAATGGCGGTGCAATAAGTTGGAAAAGCTAAAAGCAAAATACAACAGCCGATTCTACAACAGAGTCTGAGTACATTGCTGCATCAGATGCTTCAAAGGAAGCTGTTTGGCTGAGAAAGTTCGTGTCAGACATCGGAGTGATACCGAGAATCCAAGATCCGATAGAACTTTTCTGTGACAATAACGGGGCCATCGCACAAGCTATGGAGCCTCGGTCACACCAGAAAACCAAACACATACTCAGATGGTTTCACCTCATCCTAGAGATCATTGATCGAGGAGATGTGAAAGTGTGCAAAATAGGGTCAGACGACAATATAGAAGATCTTCTCACAAAAGCTCTACCACAGTCAAAGTTTAATAGACATGTAATAGAGCTTGGTCTTAAACAGTTTAGGACATAGCCCTTTATCGGGCAAGTGGGAGATTGTTGGTGAATGTGCCCTAATGAGGGCTATTTATGTAAATATACTTTGAGGGTATTTATGTAAATAAGATATTTGTCGCTTGATTGATTGTTTATCAAATGAGTTAATTTCATGATAGTAATATCCTTATGCATATTTAAATTCATGAAATCGACCCGCCAAAAGAAACACTCCATGGACTAATTAGATCATGAGTGATTCTTTTGAGTAGTACTGGTACTAGGATCCTTAGACCAGAAATCACTACATGGTCTTATGTGAATTGTAGTGTGCTTTGACATACGCCTAACGGGGCCGTAACAGGTTGCCAAGTACAGGTATGATTGGGTACACTATGATTCATGCTAAGATATGTAAGTGAAGTGATGGGACTACAAATCTCTCTTAAGTGAGAGATGATATCTTGGCCACTTGATAGTGAACTGAAAGTGCATGGCCATGCCCAAGGAATGATAGGATATCATTTGCTTGAAGGATTCAGTGTCACTAAGAGATCAAGTAAACGCTTAGCTATATAAGGATGATGGCTCCATGCCTTATGCTAAGCTGGATATCGATGTAGAGGATCGTACGCAGTTTGCTCGGAAAGGTTATGTTGAATCTCCATTTGACCCTCCATTCTGAATTTGGTAGTCATTATGTCTTGCTAGAGATCACTAATGACTTATGGATTAATCAATGAGATTGAGTTATCCGTTGCCAATTTGGAATGGGTCTACAGGATCGCACATAAGAAAGTTCAATGATGCAGAATAAGGATTCTTGCCTACAATAAGTATAATTGTTATACTTAAATAAATAAGATTTAATTAAATGGTTAATTAAATATTATTGGAAAGTTCTATGGTATTAATTAATAGTTAATTAATTATCTGAGAACAATTGGGATGGGCTGATAAATCAAGGGACTTAAGTGCAATTGAAGTTCTTAACCCATCAGCCTGATCCATGGGTCATGGGTTGATCCATGGGCTTGGTGTATAATCCAAATCATTAAAGTATTATTTAAGGCTGATTTGGAATTAGTAAATATTATTTAAATACTGACTTGGAATCAGTTAAATAATATTTGGTAATAATACTGATTTGGAATATGACTAAAATCAGTTAAGTTATAATTGGATAATTACAATACTGATTTTGGAAATTAATTCTCTACAAATATCCTAGGGATATAATTGTAGGAGCATGAGGATTTTGAATTATTCTCATCAGACAAAAATACACAGGATTTCCCAAATTCTCCGGGTAGGCAAGATTGGCTAGCACCAACCTGCGAAGGCTTTCGTGCTTGAGAGTAGAGGATCCTTCAAGGAAGGATTTTGGAGACAATAAAACGCCATCTTCTCAGAGGAGCCAGGCGACGTGCGTAACCGATTACGCTTCAAGGGTAAGACCCGATCCTTATAGTTTAGGATTCCGCTGTTTAATTGGATTAAACACCTAGACAAATCCCAACACGATCGGTATAAGTCAATTCTATCCAAACTGGTCGTGCTCAATATGCCCCGGGCATATCCGTGTGATTTAAACTAGTTTAGATAAACTAATTTCCAAACCACACAATAACCTATACCGATAGTATGTTCAGACTATCTCGGTTACGAGCATACTTTTTATATATCAATACTTTAACCAATAACGATATCTACTGTGTCTGTCCACACCCCGTTATCTAGTTCTATGATATAAAGGAACAAATTTATACCGAAATAAAATGATATGTCAACTGTGGATATTAGTTTTTTATACAAGCCATAGCTTTTCTGTATTCAAAACTAACACTTATTGGGCAAGAAAAGAATTAAGAAACTTGATACCCAAGTAAAGGGTAGTGAGAGAAAGTCTAGTCTAGAGGGAGAACTTTGTCCTCCTCGTCAAGTTTTCGCTCGAAGTCGACTAGGATAGCTTTCTTCTTCAAAAAGAAACTCAGCCCATGGAATTTTGAGCAGCCCGATTTTATTCTCTTCCATCGCCGTGGGTTTTCTTCTTTAGGCAGCCGCTGTCACGACTTTGTGTCTTCTTCGGACAGACGCTGCTGCGACTCTTCATCTTCTCCGACGACTGTTCGTCTTCCCGGCGTGCTGATCTGGCAGGGTTGATTTATTACACAGCTTTATTTTGGCATTATTATTTTTGTCGAAATGCTTAAATAGGTGGTTATTGGTTTCCCGGCTATTATGGTAGAAATTTAATTTTCATTCATAAACCCCGGGACATGTCCGGGCTCGCATTGTTTTTGAATGGAAATGTCTGTAATAGTAATAACCACGAGATGGAAGCCGTGTAGGATTAGAAAAATCTTGTAGTAGGATTTGATCTAATAATGTCGTCTTTAAATTCCTAGAAAAATGCCTTTGTATATAGGAATTTATGTATTATGACGAAGACGTTATTTTGTGTAACTTATATTCGCGGGTTTCAGTTTATTGTAATTTTGGGTGATTCCTAATTACGTAGAAAACCGAGAAAACCCAGGTGAATCGAGAGGAATCTAAATAACGAGTGGGAGCGACATGACAGGACGTGTCACCGAGGTGTCAAGGAATCAACGATAGAGAAGGCCATAATAGTCGAGAAATTTTATTTGTTTACTTTTCTGTATTTATGACTTTTCGTTGATTGTGTGATTTTTGTTTTATTTTGCATGAACGAAAACAAACCAAAAATGTTTTAAAAGGTAATGTGCAATTAACTAAGGTAGATTATTCGCATATTAAAACTCCAACGATTTTATGGGTGCGAATATCCATAGTTAAGATATTGCATGTAAAAACGTAAAAATCCTCAAACTTTAAAATCTAAGTGGGAGCAGGTTGGTAAATATCCCCATGGCCTCCATTACGGGTTCATTGGTGATGTGATTAAACTTGCGTGCTGGCTTAGACCTTCCTCCCTATCGGATGAGTTTGCAACCACGGATGTCACCGGAATGAATTTCTAAAGGGATGACTATAGTGAGTTTAATTGGAGAAAGTTGCGACACCCTCACCATCCGAGGCGCATTAATATCCTAAGTTACAAACTTAGAAGTCACGTAATGGCATACACTTAGTGTACCATTTTTAATATCCCTCCCATCGAGGTTACGCTATTTTTGGGTACGGCTAAAATTATTGACTATAAATTTCATTAATCATAAGATCATTGGTCAGATAATGAAATTAATGAATTTCGGTTCTTCTCGAATGAATGTGGGTTAGCGTAGACGTTCGCCCATCGTGACATGCGTTAATCCCGGTATGAGAGATGTCGGTAGAAGATTATATTGGTTTTTGGAGGATTTTTCAATATTTTCAAAAAAGTATTCTGAAACATGATTTGTTTATTTATCAGTTGATATGTCATTCAACCCGCTAGCTGTCATTCTGAACCAAAACAAACTCACCGGTCCAAACTATATTGACTAGAAACGTAACCTGGACAATGTCCTTACCGTTGAGGGTTACAAGTACGTGCTTACTGAGGAGTGTCCCCCTAAGCCCAGAGATGATGCCACCCCTGAGCTGCGAGAGCCATATACGAGGTGGCAGAAGGCTGATGAGATGACCAGGTGCTACATGTTGGCTTCTATGTCAAGTGTATTGCAGCACCAACATCAGCAAATGACCTCAGCCTATGATATGATGCTCAACCTCAGGGATATGTTTGGACATCAGGGCAGGGCAGCCAAGCAATCAGCTATGAGGAAACTCATGAATACTAAGATGGCTGAGGGCACTTCAATGAGAGATCACGTGCTGGAAATGATTGGTTGCATCAATGAAATCGAGGTATTGGGATGTGACATTGATGGGGAAACCCAGGTCGATATCATTCTCCAGAGCTTGCCTCCCAGTTTTGAGCAGTTTCGATTGAACTATAATATGAGGAATCTCTTATATACACTTTCTGAGCTCATGACTGTATTGGTGTCTGCTGAGAGCATATTCGCAGAGAAGAAGCAAGCCTTGGCTACTGTTGGTCCCTCAGGTTCCTCTGCTGGGCCCAAAGCCAAGAAGCAAAAGAGGAAGAGAGGCCAGAAAGCAGGAGCTAATCATGGACCCAAGGTGGGCATTGCCAAGAAGCAGAAGCCAAAAGGCAAATGCTTTAGATGTGGCAAAGCGGGACATTGGAAGAAGGACTGCCCAAAGCCTCGAGGTATGTGTAAATTTTCCCTAGTCACTGAGACGTGTTTAGTGGCGATTCCCACAGATACTTGGTGTGTGGATTCAGGAGCCACTGATCATGTTTGTAATTCTTTGCAGGGGTTCCAAGTGACCTGGCTACTTAGAGAGGGAGAGTTGCATGTCTACCTTGGGGATACTACCAGAGTTTTTGTTACTGCAGTGGGAGTTATTTGTCTTTATTTTTCAGACTCTACTTTATTGTTGAGAGATTGTCTTTATGTACCTAGTTTTCGTAAGGACTTACTTTCAGTTTCTAAACTTGTTTTGGATGGTTATAAGTGTGTTTTTTCTGATAGATCTATATTTATTAGAAAAGGCCAGAAACTTATATGTTCTGGTACATTGGTTGACAATTTGTTTTTAATTAAGACATACTCCCCAGTAATGCAAAACACAGAAACTAGTAGCTCATCACCGAATCATAATAAGAGAAAAGAGTCTTCCCATTTGAATCAGACTTATCTTTGGCACTTGAGACTAGGTCACATCAACCTTAGTAGGATTCAAAGTTTGGTCAAGAGTGGGTCTTTGGACTTACTAGATATTGACAACTATTCAACCTGTGAGTCCTGCTTGGAGGGTAAAATGACCAAGAGGCCTTTCAAGGCAAAGGGGTATAGGGCCAATGAGGTTTTAGAGCTGATTCATTCTGATGTGTGCAGGCCTATATCAGTTCAGGCTAGAGGTGGTTATGAGTATTTCGTGACTTTCACAAATGATTACTCTAGATATAGATACATATACCTGATGCGCCACAAGTCTGAATACTTTGGCAAGTTCAGAGAATTCAAGGCAGAAGTGGAGAACTATCTGGGTAAGAGTATCAAGGCCCTACGATCTGATCGCGGTGGCGAATACCTCTCTAGTGAATTTAGATCCTATTTGTCAGAGGTGGGTATTAAGACCTAGTTGTCTGCACCTGGCACACCCCAGCAGAATGGTGTGGTAGAGAGGAGGAATAGGACTCTTATGGAGATGGTTAGATCGATGATGAGTTACAGTGAGTTGCCTATCTCGTTTTGGGGTTATGCCTTGGAGACAACATGTTTTATCCTCAACCTTGTGCCATCTAAGTCTGTGCCTTCGACCCCATCAGAGTTGTGGAATGGGCGGAAGCCTAGTCTGAGACATCTCAGAATATGCGGTTGTCCAGCACATGTGCTCGAGGGAGATGCAGGCAAGTTAGAGGCAAGATCCAAGGCTATGCTATTTAAAGGCTACCCCAAAGGAACGAGAGGTGGTTTATTTTATAGTCCTCAGGATCAGAAGGTGGTGATCAGCACCAAGGCCAGATTTCTTTAGGAGGACTATATTTTAGATCACAAGTTAAGCACCAAAGTAGTATTGGAAGAGCTTAGAAATCAGTCCATTATTCCAGATGCACAAGTACAGGAAGACACACCACAAGAGACTGCACACACTATCACAGATGATGCTCTTGCACAGGCTGTGAGACACCCGAGAGGTACATGGGTTTGGGTGAGTCTTCTGACTTTATCCCTGGTGCTCATGAACCGGACCCAGTTAACTACAATAAGGCTCTACAGGATAAATATGCAGATTCTTGGCAGAGAGCGATGATTGCTGAGATGGGATCTATGGACTCAAATCAAGTCTGGGAGCTGGTAGACCTTCCTGATTGGTTTAGGCCTATTGGGTGCAAATGGGTCTACAAGCGAAAGAGAGGATCTGAGGGGAGGGTTGAGACCCTCAAGGCTAGGCTTGTGACGAAGGGGTATACTCAGAAAGAAGGGATCGATTATGAGGAGACCTTTTCCCCAGTAGCTATGCTTAAGTCAATCCGGATTCTCTTGGCCATAGCTGCTCATATGGATTATGAGATTTGGCAGATGGACGTCAAGACAGCTTTCCTTCGTGGAAGTCTTGAGGAGACCATCTTAATGCAGCAACCAGAGGGCTTCATTGTTAAGGTCCATAAGCACAAGGTATGCAGGCTTAAGAGGTCCATTTATGGACTTAAGCAAGTATCCAGATCTTGGAACATCCATTTTGATAAGGTTATCCAGTCCTATGGATTCACTCAGTGTCCGGATGAGCAGTGTGTTTATCGCAGGCGTGATGGTGATATGGTGGTGTTCCTCGTACTTTACGTAGATGACATTCTTCTGATTTGCAACAGTAAGAAGGTGTTGTCAGAGGTAAAGGCATGGTTGTCCAGGCAATTCGATATGAAGGATTTGGGAGAGGCTGGACATATCCTTGGGATTAAGATTATTCGAGATCGTAGGAGGCGTTCTCTGACTCTCTCTCAGACATCCTACATAGACACGATTCTGGCCCGTTTTAACAGACAGAACTCCAAGAAGGGTTCACTACCTTTCAGGTATGGAGTGCATTTGTCTAATGAGCAGTGTCCTAAGACTGCTGAGGAGATAGATGCCATGAAGGCGGTACCCTATGCTTCTACGGTGGGTAGCCTCATGTATGCTATGTTGTGTACGAGGCCTGATATTTGTTTTGCCGTTGGCATGGTTAGCAGATATCAGAGTAACCATGGGAAGGCTCACTGGGAGCCGTAAAATGCATTCTCAAGTACTTGCGCAGGACGAGAGATTATGTCCTAGTTTATAGAGCGCAGGAGCTTATACTATTGGGTTACACAGATTCGGATTTTCAAAGTGATTTGGACAAGAGTAAGTCGACCTCTGGGTTTGTGTTTACTCTAGGAGGTGGAGCCATAGTATGGATGAGTATCAAGTAGAAATGTGTGGCGGACTCCACCATGGAGGCTGAGTACGTTGCCGCATCAGAGGTAGCGAAAGAGGCTGTATGGCTCCGGAGCTTCCTGATGGACTTAGATGTGGTTCCTGAGTTGCCTAGGTATATCACAATTTATTGTGATAACAATGGTGCAGTTGCTAACTCGAGGGAACCACGAGCCCATAAGGTGAGTAAACACATAGAGCGCAAGTACCACCTGATACGAGAGATCGTAAAGAGGGAAGACGTGATCGTGGCTAAGATAGCATCAGATGACAACCTTGCATATCCTTTCACCAAGCAATTGACCCCAAAGGTATTTGAGAGACATGTGGGGGGCATGGGAGTCAAATTCTTGAGGGAGCCATGTGAGTGAGCTTAAAGGTGTTCTGGAGATTTCATTATGACAGCAGTGTAATAGCGGGTTGGACAGTTTTTGTACTTCTTAGCATAGCTTTGAGTATTAAAGGCAGATCGTTAGTTTTGAATACAGAAAAGCTATGGCTTGTATAAAAAACTAATATCCACAGATGACATATCATTTTGTTTTGGCATAAATTTGTTCTATTATATCATAGAACTAGATAACGGGGTGTGGAAAGACACAGTAGATACCGTTATTGGTTAAAGTATTGATATATTAAAAGTATGCTCGTAACTGAGATAGTCTGAACATACTATCAGTATAGGTTATCGTGTGGTTTGGAAATTAGTTTATCTAAACTAGTTTAAATCACTCGGATATGCCTGGGGCATATTGTGCACGACCAGTTTGGATAAAATTGACTTATACTGATCGGCGTAGTCAATTCGGTCCTAGTATTCCGTTTCTCAATCCCGAGATTGGGACGGGCGTAAGGGTTCGATATCGTATGCTTTGATTCGCCAAAGAGTGCGGTCAATTGAGGCCTATACCTCGGTAGGTGGGGTATGCGGTGTTTAGCTTCTTACGTGCCGTTGCTAGTCGGAGGAATCCACGTACTGGTTCGCCGGGTTGATGGTGCTCCCGAGATGAGCTCGTAAAGTCTATTATACTAAACGCGGCCGGTGAACTTTATGTTCGGTATAATAAAAGGACGAGTGGTACTAATCTCAGAAACCAAGAAGTCAGTGAATTAATTTGTCAGTAAATTGGTAAACCGACGAGCGCTAGATCTTTAATGTGGAGAGATAGAATAAAATATAATTGCACGATGTAAAGTCATTTTCTAGCGGTAGTTCCATAATTGGTCCGTTAGTGGTACGACTAATTATGCATTTGACTAATCGACAAGGTGAATTGATTAATCCTAAAGGTTTAATTAATATTTAATCGAAAAAGTGAATTAAGAAATTAATTCTATTTGAATTAATTAATTCTAAGGGTTCGATTAAATTAAATTAACAAAGTGGGTTAATAAATTTATTCAAATGGGTCGATTGGAGTTGACTAGTCGGGAAAGACTTAGCGGTCAACGAAAGTCAAATTAAAAGGCCTAACTCGAGAGCCCATTAGGTCTCCTTAGATGCTCCTTATAAATACAACTTATTGGGCAAGAAAAGAATTAAGAAACTTGATACCCAAGTAAAGGGTAGTGAGAGAAGTCTAGTCTAGAGTGAGAACTTTGTCTTCTTCGTCAAGTTTTCGCTCAAAGTCGCCTAGGATAGCTTTCTTCGAAAAGAAACTCAGCCCATGGAATTTTGAGCAGCCCGGTTTTATTCTCTTCCATCGTCGTGGGTTTTCTTCTTCAGGCAGCCGCTGCCGCGACTTTGTGTCTTCACCGGACAGTCGCTGTTGCGACTCTTCATCTTCTTCGGTGACTGTTCGTCTTCCCGGCGTGCTGATCCTGCAGCAGCTGTGTTGATCTCTTGGAAACTTGGTGATCCGCAGTTGTTGCTGTACAGATCGCGGCTAGGGCTGGTGTTCTTGTTGCCCGGAAATCAAATTGTCCGGCGGTGGGTTTGGGCTGCTCCGGTCAGTACTGCTTTAGCAGTTTATTTGAGTATCTTGCAAAGCAAGTTTCTTGGATTTTCTATATTTTGCCGGGGGTAACTCCGTAGATAATAGCCCACACTATTTCGGAGTTGGATCGGAGTCATACTTTCGGATTTTTTGTGGTAATCGCAACAAAGATTGGATTTTTCTTTAGGCAAGGGACTTCGCTACAAAAGATAGAATCTTTAATATTCCGCTTTAATTAAAGATTTAATTTTTTTGTGTCCCAATTAATAAATTAAATAAGTATAAGCCAAGATCCGTTCATGGGTAAACTAATTTGAGCCTGAGCTTGGTCGAAAGATTCCGATTCTGGAATGCATTGCACGAAAGTGAGGTTTTCGATTTAGCCCGGTCTTGTTCAGTTTGCCTTCAAGTTCTATATTTATTAGAAAAGGCCAGAAACTTATATGTTCCGGTACATTGGTTGACAATTTGTTTTTAATTAAGACATACTCCCTAGTAATGCAAAACACAAAAACTAGTAACTCATCACCGAATCATAATAAGAGAAAAGAGTCTTCCACTTTGAATCAGACTTATCTTTGGCACCTGAGACTAGGTCATATCAACCTTAGTAGGATTCAAAGGTTGGTCAAGAGTGGGTCTTTGGACCTACTAGACATTGACAGCTATTCGACCTGTGAGTCCTGCTTGGAGGGTAAAGTGACCAAGAGGCCTTTCAAGGCAAAGGGGTATAGGGCCAAGGAGGTTTTAGAGTTGATTCATTCCGACATGTGTGGGCCTATGTCAGTTCAGGCTAGAGGTGGTTATGAGTATTTCGTGACTTTCACGGATGATTACTCTAGATATGCGCCACAAGTCTGAATGCTTTGGCAAGTTCAGAGAATTCAAGGCAGAGGTGGAGAACCATCTGGGTAAGAGTATCAAGGCCCTGCGATCTGATCGCGGTGGCGAATACCTCTCTAGTGAATTTAGATCCTATTTGTCAGAGGAGGCTATTCAGACCCAGTTGTCTGCACCTGGCACACCACAGCAGAATGGTGAAGCAGAGAGGAGGAACAGGACTCTTATGGAGATGGTTAGATCGATGATGAGTTACAGTGAGTTGCCTATCTCGTTTTGGGGTTATGCCTTGGAGATAGCATGTTTTATCCTCAACCTTGTGCCATCTAAGTTTGTGCCTTCGACCCCATCAGAGTTGTGGAATGGGCGAAAGCCTAGTCTGAGACATCTCAGAATATGGGGTTGTCCAACAAATGTGCTCGAGGAAGATGCAGGCAAGTTAGAGGCGAGATCCAAGGCTATGCTGTTTATAGGCTACCCCAAAGAAACGAGAGGTGGTTTGTTTTCTAGTCCTCAGGATCAGAAGGTGGTGATCAGCACCAATGCCAGATTTCTTGAGGAAGCAAGGTAGTATTGGAAGAGCTTAGAAGTCAGTCCATTATTCCAGATGCACAATTACAGGAAGACACACCACAAGAGACTGCACACACTATCACAGATGATGCTCTTGCACAGGCTGCGCCTCGTCGTAGTGGGAGTGTTGTGAGACAGCCCGAGTGGTACATGGGTTTGGGTGAGTCTTCTGACTTTATCCATGGTGCTCATGAACCGGACCCAGTTAACTACAATAAGGCTCTCCAAGATAAAGATGCAGATTTTTGGTAGAGAGCGATGATTGCTGAGATGGGTTCTATGGACTCAAATCAAGTCTGGGAGCTAGTAGACATTCCTGATGGGTTTAGGCCTATTGGGTGTAAATGGGTTTACAAGCGAAAGAGAGGATCTGACGGGAGGGTTGAGTCCTTCAAGGCTAGGCTTGTGGCGAAGGGGTATACTCAGAAAGAATGGATCGATTATGAGGAGACCTTTTCCCCAGTAGCTATGCTTAAGTCAATCCAGATTCTCTTGGCCATAGCTGCTCATATGGATTATGAGATTTGGCAGATGGACGTCAAGACAGCTTTCCTTAATGGAAGTCTTGAGGAGACCATCTTCATGCAGCAACCAGAGGGCTTCATTGTTAAGGGCCAAGAGCACAAGGTATGCAGGCTTAGGAGGTCCATTTATGGACTTAAGCAAGCATCCAAATTTTGGAACATCCGTTTTGATGAGGTTATCCAGTCCTATGGATTCACTCAGTGTCCGGATGAGCAGTGTGTTTATCGCAGGCGTGATGGTGATATGGTGGTGTTCCTCGTACTTTACGTAGATGACATTCTTCTGATTGGCAACAATAAGAAGGTGTTGTCATACGTAAAGGCATGGTTGTCCAGGCAATTCAATATGAAGGATTTGGGAGAGGCTGGACATATTCTTGGGATTAAGATTATTCGAGATCGTAGGAGACGTTCTCTGACTCTCTCTCTCAGTCATCCTACATAGACACGATTCTGGCCCGTTTTAACATACAGAACTCCAAGAAGGGTTCACTACCTTTCAGGCATGGAGTGCATTTGTCTAAGGAGCAGTGTCCTAAGACTGCTAAGGAGATAGATGCCATGAAGGTGGTACCCTATTCTTCTGCAGTGGGTAGCCTCATGTATGCTATGTTGTGTGCGAGGCCTGATATTTGCTTTGCCGTTGGCATGGTTAGCAGATGTCAGAGTAACCCTGGGAAGGCTCACTGGGAGGCAGTAAAATGCATTCTCAAGTACTTGCGCAGGACGAGAGATTATGTCCTAGTTTATAGAGCGCAGGAGCTTGTACCATTGGGTTACACAAATTCGGACTTTCAAGGTGATTTGGACAAGAGTAAGTCTACCTCTGGGTTTGTGTTTACTCTAGGAGGTGGAGCCATAGTATGGAGGAGTGTCAAGCAGAAATGCGTGGCGGACTCCACCATGGAGGCTAAGTATGTTGCCGCATCAGAGGCAGCGAAAGAGGCTGTGTGGCTCCGGAGCTTCCTGATGGACTTAGATGTGGTTCCTGAGTTGCCTAGGTCTATCACAGTTTATTGTGATAACAATGGTGCAGTTGCTAACTCGAGGGAACCACGAGCCCATAAGGCAAGTAAACACATAGAGCGCAAGTACCACCTGATACGAGAGATCGTAAAGAGGGAAGACGTGATCGTGGCCAAGATAACATCAGATGACAACCTTGCAGTTCCTTTCACCAAGCCATTGACCCCAAAGGTCTTTGATAGACATGTGGAGGGCATGGGAGTCAAATTCTTGAGGGAGCCATGTGAGTGAGCTTAAAGGTGTTCTGGAGATTTCATTATGACAGCAGTGTAATGGCGAGTTAGACAGTTTTTGTATTTCTTAGCATAGCTTTGAATATTAGTGGGAGATTGTTAGTTTTGAATACAGAAAAGCTAAGGCTTGTATCAAAAACTAATATCCACAGATGACATATCATTTTGTTTCGGTATAAATTTGTTCCATTATATCATAGACTAGATAACGGGGTGTGGAAAGACACAGGTGATACCGTTATTGGTTAAAGTATTGATATATTAAAAGTATGCTCGTAACCGAGATAGTCTAAACATTCTATCGGTATAGGTTATCGTGTGGTTTGGAAATTAGTTTATCTAAACTAGTTTAAATCACACAGATATGCCCGGGGCATATTGAGCACGACCAGTTTGGATAGAATTGACTTAAACTGATCGGCGTAGTCAATTCAGTTATAGTATTCCGTCTCCCAATCCCGAGATTGGGACGGGCGTAAGGGTTCGATATCGTATGCTTTGATTTGCCAAAGAGTGAGGTCAATTGTGCCTATACCTCGGTAGGTTGGGTATGCGGTGTTTAGCTTCTTATGTGTCGGTGCTAGTCGGAGGAATCCACGTACCGGTTCGCCGGGTTGATGGTGCTCCCGAGATGAGCTCGTAAAGTCTATTATACTAAACCCGGCCTGTGAACTTTATGTTCGGTATAATAAAAGGACGAGTGGTACTAATCTCAGAAACCAGGAAGTCAGTGAATTAATTCGTCAGTAAATTGATAAACCGACGAGCGCTAGATCTTTAATGTGGGGAGATAGAATAAAATATAATGGCGCGATGTAAAGTCATTTTCGAGCGGTAGTTCCATAATTGGTCCGTTAGTGGTACGACCAATTATGCATTTGACTAATCGACAAGGTGAATTAATTAATCCTAAAGGTTTAATTAATATTTAATCGACAAAGTGAATTAAGAAATTAATTCTATTTGAATTAATTAATTCTAAGGGTTCGATTAAATTAAATTAACGAAGTGGGTCAAGAAATTAATTCTAATGGGTCGATTGGAGTTGATTAGTCGGGAAAGACTTAGTGGTCAACGAAAGTCAAATTAAAAGGCCTAACTCGAGAGCCCATTACGTCTCCATTAGAGCTCCTATAAATAGAAGACTTGATGCCCAAGAAAACCTAAGGAAATCTTGCAAGACAAGTCTTGCCCTTTTTAGAGTGAGAAAGTTCTAGAGAGAGAACTTCTTCCTTTCGAAGTTTTCTTTCAAAAACGAACTAGATTTCTCGCTCCTCGGATTAGGTTCATTCCAAAGATCAAATTGTTAAGTTGGTTCTTCAGATTTTCGCCGGATTCTTGTGGGTTTTTTCGCCCGAACTGCTGCCGCGATTTTGTGGGTTTTTCCGGGGCTGTTTTCCACACTTGGCTGCGTGCGTTTGATTCGAAGGAGCTGGTGTTGATCTCTTTCTATTGATTGGTGATCCACTAGTCTTCTTTGTCTAGATCATGGCGTGTTTAAGTCCGGTCACACAGCAGTCCGATGATGAATGTTTGAAGAAAGTACAGCAGCAGTTTTTCGGGTACAAGAGGCGAGTTTCTGGTTTGTATTCGGTCAGATTTTGGTAGTATATTGAATCCGATTTGAGCGATTTCCTTGTGGGCTAAACAAGTAGACTTCGATAGATTATTGCCCACGCAATATTCGAAATTTCTACGGAGATATCTATTGGATTTCTATTGGAATCGCAACAAAGATTGGATTTTTTCTTTAGGCAAGGGACTTCGCTACAAAAGGTAGAATCTTTAAATTCCGCTTTCATTAAAGACTGAATCTTTTGTGTCCCGATTAATAAATTAAATAAATATAAGCCTAGATCCGTTCATGGGTAAACTAATTTGAGCCTGAGCTCGGTCGAAAGCTTCCGATTCTGGAATGCATTGCACGAAAGTGAGGTTTTCGATTTAGCCCGGGCTTGTTCAGTTTTCCTTCAAAACTGTCCGCCCAGTTTTTGCTCAAATCTGCAGTAACGTTTTTTGGTTTTGAAATGTTTAAAAGTTCAGTTCTTTTAGGGTGCTTGATCCGGGTTCTTCACGCTTGATCTCTCTTTTGGTGATCCGTGATTGGGCTCGTCCAGATCGTGGCTAAAAAGCTGGATTTTGAGGGTTTTTATGTGGCGGACTGAAGCTGGGCAACGGTTTTTTATGGGTTGAAACTTAGATAAGTTTTTGAGCAGTTTTAGTTCATTTCGAGGGGTTTTTATGGGCTTTGCGAGTAGAATTTGATAGATTATTGCCCACGCAATATGTGAAGTTTTCTTGGAGTCATCTATTGGATTTCTTGTGGAATTCGCAATTAAAGATTTGGTTTTTCTTATTGCGTTGGACTTCGCTTCAAATGTATAACCTTTAATCCTTCCGCTTTTAATTAAAGTTGTAATCTTTGTGCGTTAGATGTCAATTTAATAAATTAAATAAGTATAAGCATAGATCCGTTCGTGGGTAAATGAATTTGAACCTGAGCTTTGTCAAAAGTTTCCAATTCTGGAATGTATTGCACAAAAGTGAGATTTTTGATTTAGCCCGGGGCTTGTTCTATTTTCCTTCAGATGGTGCTCCCTATATGAGCTCGTTATGTTTATTATACTAAACCCGGCTAGTGGACTTATGTCTGGTATAGTAAAAAGGTCGAGTGGGACTAGTCTCGGAATGTAACAAGTTAATTAATTAATTTATCAGTAAATTAACGAGCACTAAATCTTTGATGTGAGGAGATTAAGAATAAATTAATTTAGTTGTTCCGGAAGCAATTCTGGTGTAGGATGGTAATGCCAAAATTAATCCGTTAGTGGTACGATTAATTTTATAATGGGTTAACTGAATAAGTAGAATTAATTATTTAATTAATAATTCATAAGAGTTAATTAAGTAATTAACAAAGTAAAATTATTTAATTAATTAATTAAATCTTAAGTTTCAATTAGAATTAGGAATTCTTAGAGATTAGGAAATCTAATTGGATTTGGATTATCCTATTAGATTAGTTACCTAATTGGATTTGTAAACTAATTAATTTCCTAAACCATTAGGAAGACCAATCCTAAACCAACTTGGGGTCTCTCTTGTAGCTCTTCATATAGATAAGGGATTAGCAATTCTATAACACACAACTCATAAGTTTTCAAGATAAGAAAACTAGAGATAGAAAGTTTTGAGAGAGAAAACGTTTTTCTCCCTCTGAAATAATATTCGGGCAGTAGGAAGCAAGGTCCGGCGGTGGCGGCGGTTCAATTCAAGCAGGTAGAGCTGCAGAATTTTTTCAGTGAGTCCTTTTGTGTTGATTGATAATCAATTGCTCGTTAGATTGTTGCCCACACAACGTGCGATCAAAGTCTTGAGTCATACAAGTGAACCTAAGTAACACGCTTCAAGAGGTACTTTCTATGATTCCGTTTTTATTTAGAAATTTTGTTGCGTAATAAATCGAATGAGTACAAACCAAGATCCTGCGTAATGTTATTTCAAGTAAGGATTGAAATAGCGATTGTACTAGAATATAGGCCCGGTCAGAGATTCTGATTCTGACATGAGTAGCACGAAAGTGAATTTTTGACCGGGTCCGGGCAAATAATCTTTCAAAGAGATAGAAAACTATGAATGAATAGTCTATTAAATCAGTACAAGACAATTCATCCTAAATGGTCAAGTTTAATATGCCCTGGACATATCTATATGATTCAATTAGTTTACGCAAACCAATTTCTGAATCACATAATAACCTAAACTGACAGTGTGTCCAAAACTGTCTCGATTACGAACCTCATTTATATATTATGTCTTTTAACCAATAATGAGATCTACTGTGTCACACCAGACATCTCATCATCTAATTACATAATATAAATGGACGACATATGTAAAACTTATAAACAATTTAACTAAAATATTTAATCGATATATAAGAACTGGAAAATAGTTTAATACAAGCAAAACTTTAGTATTCAAACCTAACACGCCCGATCGCTGTCGGCCGCCGCCTCCCCCGACCGGAGCACCTCAATTTTTATTGTTGGTTTTAATTTTTTTTTCAAATTTAGTATTATTTTTTTAAATCCGAATTGTTTTTAAAATAATATTCATTTTTGAAAAATTCTATTTTTAATTCATAGTTATTTTTTTCTTTATAATTCGGATTTCTAAAATTCGAATTTCATTAGTTTAATTAATTAAGGTAATTAATTTCTAATTTAAATGAGTTTGGTCATTATTCGGATTTTTACAATCCGATATCTCTTATATTCAAATTATAAAAATCTGAAAAGCCTAGTTCGGGCCACAATTCTAAAATTCTCATTTTTCTGGCCACATATTCATTTGAACATTTATTTTGTCAAAAATCCATATATAATTTGGGTCAAAGAAATATGATAGAATATTAGAAAGTGGAAAGGGATTTTGACTAAACAAAAGTAGCCAAAGCAAATTTTTCTTTGGGTAGTCGTAGCACCAAATAGGAAGAAGTAGCCGAATAAGAATCAAGATCCATGGAGAAGCGCACTCAACCCCAGCAAAGTCCATCAGAAATGAGAGACTTGTACGAGAAAGTCGGGAAGCATTATTCCTCTGGCCGCCCAACTTACCCAGATGAGCTTTTCCAGTTCATTGCATCCAAGACACCGGCTCATGACCTTGCCTGGGATGCTGGCACCGGAACCGGCCAGGCTGCACAATCAGTATGTTTAATTTTCCAATCTAAGACTTCCTCACATACTATTTCAACTGAGGTTCTGTTATTCTGTTTTGCACGATTTCGGATGCACCTCTGTACGTTTTCTACATGCAAATTTTTTTTTTTTTAATGTGGAAAGGGAAAACAAAAATACTGTCTTTTTTTGATGCCATAGTGATTTGTCTATTTTATTATGTTAAAGTTAGCTAGGATATACAAGAATGTGGTAGCTACAGACAGAAGCACAATGATGCTGGAATTTGCAGTGAAGCTTCCCAACATAAGATACTATTGTAACCCTACAAGGATGTCTATGGCGGATGTCGAACAAAATGTTGCAGCAGAATCTAGTGTTGATTTAGTGACCATTGCTACAGCTATGCACTGGTTTGATCTTCCCAGTTTCTATGAGCAAGTGAAGTGGGTGCTGAAAAACCCCAATGGAGTTATTGCAGCTTGGACTTATACTAAAGCAGAGATCAAGTACTAAAGCAGAGATCAAGACAAGTTCCACTCTTAACGCTCTACTTCAAAAAGTGTACCTTGACTTGGATCCTTACCGTGAACCACAGGCTAGGTTTGTCCTGAATGATCAGTATAGAACCATCGATTTCCCATTTCAGCCCGTTGATGGACTCGAGGACACTGGACCCCTGGAATTCAAGATGGAAAGAGTGATGGATTTGGATGAATTTTTTACCTTTGTGAAGTCATGGTCAGGTTACCAAACTGCAAAAGATGAGGGAGTCGAAATCTTGTGTGATGATGTGGTTCAAGACTTGTGTTCTGCATGGAATGAAGATGGAAAACCAACAAAGGTTCTTACTTTCCCTATTAACTTGAGGATTGGAAGAGTTGGGAGCTGTGTTTGAACCTTTTCAGATCAGATGTTTCTGCTAATGATTGAGTTCTATACATAATAAAACTATGTTTGTATGATTCTGCTAATCATTGTTCTCTTCCTATGAGAAACATTAGAGCTGACTTGTACACCAAATTCCTCAAATAAATATGTTTGATTACATTCATATTCTCATACAATCTGATGACTCTACTTTTTACATTGTCCCGCTGAACCCATTCTATCATCCTGCCCAAGTGCCAACCATATATGTCTCAAATAAAATTTACCTCACTAAAAAGTTCCTAACCTAAGATGTATTTCTCAAGTTTGAGTCCTGCATCTTCAACCGGGAGGAGTATGAAACATGCTCATTAACTCGACACTACAGAACCGAAACATTTGAAGAATTAATTCCTTTAAATGTAAACACCAAAACACAGGGGCTATAGCATTTAAGTGAATCTTTTGAGAATAATTAATCGGGAACGCTAAAAAAAGAATATACCACTAATAAACATAATGGAAAATCATAAAGTTGTTGCATGAAAGATGGAGCTGAAGATTTACCTTCTATGCTATCACAGCTTTTCCTCTTTCCACATTTTCTGATTGTGTGGAATGAACTAGCTACTGCCCATGCCGAGCACCACAGGTTGTGCTAAGATTGCGTCTAACTGAGCTATGGCCATATGAAAAGAGGTTATAGCATATGCAAGAAAGTTCCTAGTAAAAAAGTAAATGTGTTACGGCGCTCATGTCAGATTCCATGTTAGGAAAATAGGATAGATGGCTAGTATTTAGATGAGTAGAAAATAGGAAATTCCAAGGTTTGTGTTATTACATAATTTCCTTAAAATAGATCTGCCCCCTTTACCAATGTACAAGAGAATATGTGAGCAAAATGTTTCTCTGGATACGGTGAAAATCGTAAAGTCGATTTTCACAAAACTACCTTACCAACGAACGAGAACAATTTATGTGAACACTTGGGAGAATAAGAGAATTTCTTTGAGGGTGAAAAGAATTCTTTCATGGTTGTAGAACAATTCTGGGAGGAATAGAATAATTGGGAGGAAAACCGTTCATGAGAGGAAAAAAACTTTTGGAAGCTTTTTGGGGGTAATTTCCAATCTGCCCAGATGAGACTATTTATAGGCCAAGCAAGACCCGCAATTCATCTGCAGATTAAATGTGCCTAATGCCAATGTCTTTTGGTTTTTTCTCACCATTTAAAACCAAAAACCGATGATTAGCCATCATCAATTCAATCATTGATTATAAGGCTTTTGGAAACTGAATTCTTATTTGTAGATCAAATTTTAGTGTAAAATGATCAAAATGCCCCTTGAATAAAGAATATTTGATTTTAAAAAAAAAAATTAAGAAAAACCGTATTTGCAATGGGAGATACGCCCAAATTAGGCACAGTTACAGAAGTTACAACACCTAAAAAAGGCACGGTCACCATTGAAGTCACGCGTAAAGAAAGCATTCACACCACGATAACCGACGCCTTAAACAGGCGCGGAACCGTGGGTACGGACGCATTAGTAAGGCGTCCGTACCCAGGGCTGCTGCGCCTGTTTAAGGTGTCAGTACCGTGGTGCGGTGCTTCTAATGTTCACCATGGTACTCCGTGGCCACCATGGGAACGGACGCATTAGTAAGGCGTCTGAGACCATGGGGGCAGCGCCTGACTCCCCAAATAAATGTATTCCATGCGGGGTATTTTGTCCATAACCCTCTAGAACCCAAAAAAACTCCTTCAACCCTTTCTCTTCAAACAAACCTCATCAAGAAAGTAAGGGCGCAATGGACGGTGGAGGAGACGAACCGTGAAGGCGCCATGGAGTTGGATAAGCGTTATTGGGGCAGGTAAATTATTTTTTCAAACGTTTTCATTATGATTTTCCACAATAACAATCAAATGTTCTGTGGCGATCCGTGGATTGCAATTTCGCCGCCACGTAATCGCATGGGTGATCCATCAGGGACAATTTCGCAACTGACGAATCGCTTATGAGATCTATTGATCGCCTATGCGATCCAAAGGTAGCCGAATCGCCACCGATTGATCTTATGCGATCAATTGGTGGCGATTTTCCACCAATTGATCACAAAGGTGATCACGCCACCAGGGGATCGCCCATGAGATCCATCAGTGCCACTGATGGATCGCATGGGCGATCCGATCGTCAAACGCACGCGTTGACAGTGCGTTTGACAGGTCAAAATCGTTTTCCATGTACAATTTTTTTTTAAAGTTATAAGTATAATTTTGATAATTTATATAATTTTATTTATTTAAATAATGTATATAATTATTTTTTATTTTATTTGTTTATTTTACCTTCGTTAAATGTTTTGTGGGTTCCGGAGAAAACAATTCCGCGACAGCGACCTACTACTTCTCATAAGAAGAGGAAAACCCCTTGCTCATCCCACCAGCGACCTGACGAGCCATCTCATGCGAGGGAGGATAATCACATTGGCGGGCCGGATTATGAGATGGACTTTCTACTACACGAACCCACAGGTGAGATGGAGTATCTTTTAGATGACGAGGAGCATCCCATTAGGGGTAGGATGGAGTATCACAGCTACCGCTCTATTGAGGAGCAGGGTGATGATGACGATGACGGTGATGGTGATGGTGGTGGTGATGCTAGCGGTGATGGCAGCGAGAAGAAGCAGGTTATCACTCATAGGGGACGAGTCGGGAATGGTCGCTTCACTGCGAAAGGTTCACGCTGAAAACGATAAATATTTAAATTCAATTTTTTGTATTTGTATATTAAGTTTTTACATGTAATGTATGATTTTTACATGTTAGATTTTTTTAATTTGATTGTAACATGCGATTTATGCTATTTATTTTATTTGGTTTTATGATTATTTTAATATGCATTTATTTTATTTATTTATTTTAAATTTATGATTATTTTAATATGCAATTTATTTGATTTATTTAATTTGATTTTATGATTTTTTTAATATGCGATCTGTGTGATTTATTTAATTTACTTTTATGATTATTTTAATATGCAATCTATGTGATTTATTTAATTTGGTTTTATGATTATTTTAATATATATTTATTTGATTTATTTAATTTAATTTTATGATTATTTTAATATGTGATTTATTTGATCTATTTAATTTGATTTTATGATTATATTAATATACGATCGATGTGTTTTATTTAATTTACTTTTATGATTATTTTAATATGCGATATATGTGATTTATTTAATTTGGTCTTATGATTATTTTAATGTTTATTTATTTGGTTTATTTAATTTGATTTTATAATTATTTTAATATACGATTTATGTGATTTATTTAATTTGGTTTTATGATTATTTTAATATGCATTTATTTGATTTATTTAAGTTGATTTTTTGATTATTTTAATATGCGATTTATTTTATTTATTTAATTTGGTTTTATGATTATTTTAATATGCGATTTATGTTATTTATTTAATTTGGTCTTATGATTATTTTAATATGCGATTTTATTTTATTTATTTATTTTGATTGTATGATTATTTTAATATGTGATTTATGTTATTTATTTAATTTGGTCTTATGATTATTTTATTTTCTTAGTATACTATTTGTTGTGGTTATTTATAAAATCATGTTTATGAATTTAGACAAGAATAAGCGTCCCACTGTTTAGTTGGATCCATGGGAGGTGACTCTACATTGTACTGGTGGGCATGCAGATGGGTCAGTCATACCCAGTTGGTTGCGACATGTTGCATCGATGTATGGATAGGCCGGGGTGCAACTTAGGCCACACTTTAGGCACCAAAATAGGAAATAAGTTTGTGGCAAGTTGCGTCGTTGGTTTGCTGAGATTCTCGGGGATTGGCGAGATAGATTGAGTGGGACCCAATTGAGCCACCTACCTGATACTATGTTTCCTTCCATAGATGACCCTCTCATTTGTGTTTTCATAGAGCGGTGGAAACTTGACACGAATACTTTTCATTTGCCTTTTGGTGAGATGAGGATACTATTACATAATGTGTGAGAGATTATACGGATACCAGTAAAGGGCCGTATGGTAAATGATGTCACACATCAGGATGTCATTAAGGAAGGCTTTATGCAGAGAGGTGGTTGAGCTAGATGAGCGTGATCATGATTGGAGAAAGATGTATGATAGTGGTTGTGTTGTGAAAGAGCGTGTGTTTGATCACCGTTGGAATAATGGGAATGAAAGGGAACTTGTTTTGGATGTAGAGGCATGGTTGTGGGTTACTATTGGCGCTCGTTTTGGATGAAAGGGACCTTAGAGCTCTCAAACTCAGCTAAACTAAGATCATGGTGATCCTTCCACATACAGACCAAGGGTGGGACAGGGAAATTAGAAACCAAACTTACACTTATAAAATAATACAGAGTGACAAAAAGCTGGATGGCACCATCTACTTCCCTTGTCTGGTTACATGGCACCATCTACTTCCATCACAGGTAATAAAGAGAAACAAAAAGCTGGATGGCGATCACTGAGATGGATAATCAATGCGTTTGTATACATGGCAATAGCAAATAAGTCCACTGGAGTGTTCATCAAATGTTCCATGCCACAAGATGATGCCCGATAAGCCATCCTCTTAATTGCCCAATTTATAGCTGCCTCACCAGGAATTTCCCCAGGTGCACATGCCTCAAAAATACCAATATACTTATCTTGATTAGCAAGAATCTCGCCAGTAGCCGCAATCCGAACTATTCCCCATAGCTCCTCGTTTCCATGTAGAGAGTGCCACAGATTTGAAACCACAATTGCCATCTGACTTCACGTCCAAATAACAAGTACATTAAGGGTGAATATACGTTGGAAGGAGGGGAAAGCTCTGAACTTCATCTCTACCTACAAAAAAAAAAAGTTAACCATAATAGTCATATAAAAATTTAAACTAGTTCTCAACCAAACTATATATTAATGAACACAAATAATGTAAATTAAGCAGATATAATAGTGATTGTATATCTTACCATCATCAAACTGTAATTGGCGACTCGACTAACGGCCCGATGCATTTGCTCGACGTGTCGCGAGCTCGTAGGCACTCTGCGTGTGCATAACAGATGAATGTAATCTTTGCCACCCGCAAGATTTTGCCAAGACAGCACGGGCTCACATGTACTAAACCTGTCAGGAACCAGAGCCTCATCCATTAAAACAAGCGCCTGATGCATCACTGCAGCTAGACTGCTCTCAAATGCTTGAATGATTTTCTCGTGGAAGTATCTGTTAATAATAAATGTAAATTATACATGCAACTTATAAGAAAAACTTGTATTTATTAAAAAAAATAATTCGTTCAAAGCCATGAACGTACTTGAGTTCCAGAGAAACGGTATTCGATGCTGCTTGAGAGGGTACGATCTGTAATCTCGTCCATAACTCGTGCACCTTGTCGATTGTGAGCTTGTTGTTTGATTCCTTTAATTTGAATAGCCCACAAGCACACGGAATCCCATGAGTCACCTTGCAGAAGCATTAACATTTTTCAAGAACTTTGTCGCCCCACCTAGTCATATTTTCAACTTGTTGTCAGATCATACAATGGTGCGACACAAGACCATGCAACAGATCATATGGGAATCGCATCTTATCGGTTTGTCTCATCAAAATAGATTCCTTAAGTTTTTTCCTAGAACAATCTATGTTTGTGTGTAAAGTTAAAATCACATAAAATTATTAAACGCTTGTTTATGTAATTTAATAAAATAAAGCAGCAATCATATAAATTAATATACTTACTCGATTTGAGATAATGGTGATTGACATGGTCTTCAATCACTCTGAACAGCGTTTCAAATGTTAAGGTGCCGAAATTCATCCAATCTTTAAGTGCAGCATGAGTACTCTCCACTTTGTTACTACTAGTATTGCTAAGATGGAAAATTTGGTTTGTCCAAGCCTTACAAATTTTCTCCTTGTGTGAAAGCCATGTACCATCCAAGTAAACAACAGCTTCATGCGCAATAGTAGAATAACTATCCTTGAAAAGCTGCAGTAAAATTTCATACTCTTCAACTATTGGCGCATTAATGATTTTCTTCCACATGGCTTTGATATCACTTTTCAATCTCTCTCCACGAACTTTTTTTCTCAATATTACATCAACATGGAGGTCTATATGCCATAAGCATAGCTGGTGGTGTGAATGTGGAAAATGATTCTTAATAGGCTTCAACAAACTCCCCTCTTTATCTGAGACAATAGTACTTGGTGCATGTACATCATCTAACAACATCCTGAACTTTGACATCACCCAACCGTATGTGATAGCAGACTCGTCTCTCAAAAGGGCAAATGCAATATTGAAGTTCATATTGGTAGGAGTCATACCAATTATCTGAAAGAGTGGCTTATTGAACTTGTTGGTCTTGTATGTTGAATCAACCACAATCACCCAATTATATTGAACGAACAACTGAATTGATGTTGGATGAGTTATGAATTCATTGGTGATCTCATCTGTGCCCACTTCCTTCTGGATTTGAACAAAATAATGCTTCTCCTTGGCCAAATGAACAAATTCTTCCCCAATATCTCTACCTTGTAGCTCATCCTCCCTGTCCTACACTTTTTGATTGTATACAGCTTTGATTGTCATAGTATCATTGGGGTATTCCATATCAATCATTGCCTTGATGATTTTTGGCTTCACATTTCCCTTGCCCAACCTTTTAGCTAAAGCCCTTGCTTCATCAAGCCTGAAGCTAAACTGTCTGTGCCCCTATGGATACACTATACCAGAATGATTGTGCATTGCCTCATAAGCCGGATATGTTCTGATCCACCAACCAAATTTTGGCTCATTTTTGTAATATAACTTGAAAGGGCACTCACTTCCTTTGCGTCTGGTATTCTTCCTTTCTTTGGGGGGAGGTCCTTGCTCAATAAGGTCTCCCCATCGTGCGCACCAATATGTGTAAGCATTTTTCTTTTGAGTCCGCCAAGTGATAACAAGCTCAAAACGTAATTCATTGGCTATATCTTTGCAATACTTAAATGCTTCTTCGTGAGTTTTAAAATAAATGGGAGACTTAAAATATGCACTCAAATCAACTGACAAATCGGGTAATTCAATTGGATCGTGCATCATTCATAGAATAAACATAAGTTCACTTTTCTAATTATAAAAAATAAAACTCAAAAACTTAATATTAATAATAACAAACTTTAAATTATATTTAATAATTAACAAAATACGAAATAACCATTTTTGGTGAAAAACGGTCATACTGCGTGTTCTACACCATGGAAGAAACACCCAAAATGGGCATGGACACCATTGTCTGGATGCCACCAAATGATGGTTGAACAATGGGGTCTGCGCCAGTTTGGGTGTTTAATCAATGGTGCTCTCGCCCAAAATGGGCATGGGTACAATGAATCCGCGCCCATTTTGGGCATTCACCATTGATTTCATGCCCAAAATGGGCTTGGACTCCATTGTTCAGCCATCATTTGGTGGCATCAGAACAATGGTATCCACGCCCATTTTTGGCATGGTTTCTGTTGCGCACATTCTCATTTTGGGCTTGTATACAATGGCTTACCCACCTCTTTGGGCGTCTGAACCATTATATACTGCTCCCAAAATGAAAGTGCGTACCATGGATATTGTAAACCTACTTATAAATGACTACAACATAACGAAAATGTACCATTTTTGCAAGAATCTTGAACTAATGCATTTCATAACCGTAGTTCAATGAGCGTTGTCAAGTTTTCACGAATGTTTAGAGGGGTTTTTAGAGTGTTGGCCAAATGGAGAAGTTCATAAAATTGTGTTAGTAGCTCAAATTTTATTGATTTAATCGGGTTTGTTGGCCATTCGTTTTTGTCATGGCCGCCATGGGTACAGCGCCTTTCTTATGCGTCCGTACCATGGGTACGGCGCCCTTCTTATGCGTCCGTACACATGATGTTGCGCCTATTTTATGCACGGTTCACCATGGTTCGTGTGGTTCTCCATGCATTCTGTTGGTGGTTGCCGTGCCTTTTTTAGGTGGTTTGCCCATTGTAACCGTGCTTAATTTGAGCGGGTTGCCCATTGAAAATTTGATTTTTTTAAATATTATTATTTTAAATAATTTATTCTTTATTCAAGGGGCATTTTGATCATTTAACAATAAAATTTGAGCTACAAATACCAATTTTAAGCTACAAATAGCAAGGCCTTTTTGGAAAACCTTGAGCATTAAATTCCCATTGGAGAAAACCCGTAGGCATTTGAGCAAGATTTCATATTAACGTATCTATACAAAACAAATGAATTAATGCATCTGTTCAAATCCCAAAAAATTGATGAGGTCTAAAATTGATGTTTTTAATCCACCCAGCCCTTCAACTTCTAATTCAATCAAATTAAATCTGCTACCAGTTAATTTCTAATGAGATTTTATTTGGAAAATTTAAAATCGGAACGAAACAAAACGCGGGTTGATCAGGCCCAACAATTTTGCTTACGAGCCGTTTTTAAACACTCTCTCATTCACACCCAATTTCTTTCCTTTATTCCAACAGTCCCCTATATGAATGAGATATTGGTTGTTTTAGTGTTCAATGACTGATCTCTGCATAGAGAAAGTAGGTGTTACCCTTTGAACTTTCCCCTTGTAGACTATGCTTGCTTTAGTAGCTGTCCAGTAGACGTGATGTCCTTGAACTGTCTGGCTTTTTTGTGTAAAGACCCACATACCCGACACAGAAACCATTCATATTTGTTCTGTTTTCATGGTTTTGTTCATTATGGCCATGAACACGTCCTGGTTCCGCAAGAGTTTCTAGAAAATCAAGCCTGATCAATTTTCCTTCGAAACTTCTCTCTCAAATAGGTGACTTCTTAAATTTGAAAAATAACCACAGTTATTTTCTTAAGAGTCATTAAAGTGACAATCGCTAGCCTTATCTAAATTGTCACTGTTTCTTGACAAGAATGATTTGAGTTTACCCCAACATTGATCGTATTAGGTCTTACAATTCGGTTGTCCCTTTGAACCTAGATCTTGGAATCTCTAGTCAACTAGGTTGGGTTTTCCTTCATAAAACCTTTTTTCCACAGGCTTTATGCCCATTCCTTTTTTCAATATCTCAAATGTCTCTCTATTTAACCCTTTGGTTAGCGGATCCATAATGTTATCTTTTGACCTTACAAAGTTAATTGAGATAACTCATATTGAGAGCAGTTGTTTAATGGGATTGTGTCGCCGACGAATATGTCTTGATTTACCATTATACATTGTACTCTGTGCCCTACCAATCGCAAACTGACTATCACAAAGGATACAGTTTGGTGGCACAGGTTTTTCCTATTTTGGTACATCCTCAAAGAAATAACATAGCCACTCAGATGTCACGGTTTATTTTGATGATATCCAAGACACGACAATCCAACTAGTGTTAACCTGTAGCCATTTGTGCAAGTCGAATATCTTATATCAGATATCCAACTAGAATCTGTGTATCATTCTAGCACAGATGGATATCTACTATAATGCAGTCCATAGTTACAAGTATACCTTAAGTACCTTAGTACTATAATTATGGCATTCCGGTGCTCACTTCCTGGTTTACTCCTATATGAACTCAATTTGCTTACTACATAAGCAATGTCTGGTCTAGTACAACTCATTAGATACATCAGACTGTTAGTTTTGAATACTAAAAAACTTTGCTTGTATAAAAATCTATTTCTCATTTACTTATCGATTGTGTTTTAGTATTATAAATTGTCCCTTTATATCATATGTCTAGATGATAAGGTGTCGGGTATAGCACGGTAAATCTTATCATTGGTTAAATTTGTGATATATAAATAACGCTCGTAACTGAGACAGTTTGGACATACTGTAAGTTTAGGTTATTGTATGGTTCAAAAAATTAGTTTGTCTAGAGTAATTGAATTATACGAATGTGCCTGTAGAATATTAAGTAGAACCTATTTAGGATCGAATTAACTTGTACTGATCTTCGTAGTTAATTCAAACACGAGAGTTAGACATAGTGTACTTTAATTTTCCAAAGGGTGCGGTCAATTGAGGCCTAGATCTCGGTAAGTTGGGTATGCGTATTTGACTTCTTATTGTGTCGTTGCTTGTCAAAAGGAAACTATGTACCGGTGCGTCCGGGGTGATGGTGCTCTCGAGATGAGCTCGTAAGGATTATTATACCAAACTCGGCTGGTGGACTTATGTCCGGTATAATAATAAGGTCGAGTGGTACTAATCTCGCATAACAATAAGTCAATTAATTTATTTATCAATAAATTAATAAATTAACGAGCACAATATCTTTGATGTAGGGAGATAAAAGAATAGCTAAAGTGTGCGCGAAGTAATTTTGTTTTTGAGCGGTAGTTTTTTAATCAATCCGTTAGTGGTACGATTAATTATAAATTGGATTAATTGGCAAAGTGGATTAAATAAATATTTATCCTTGGGTTAATTGATATTTAATTGACAAAGTGAGTTACGAAATAATCCTTAGGTCGATTAGTATTTAATTGATGAAGTGGATCGATAAAATAATCCATGTGAAAGATTATCTGCCCGGGCCTAGCTAGAAACTCACTTTCATGCTATGCATTCTAGAATCGGAATCTCTGGAAAGGCCTAGATGCTAGCAGAATCGCTATTCCAACCCTCGTTTGAAATAAAATTGCGCAAGATCTTGGTATGTACTTATTCGATTTATCACGCAACAAATGAATTCTTAATTAAAAGCGGAAACATAAGAATTACCTATTGAAGCGTTTACGCAGGTGATTCTCTTGTATGCCTCAAGACTTTGTTCGTATGTTGTGTAGGCAACAATCTAACGAGCAATTGATCAGCTAATCACAACAATCCACTCGCCGGAAAAATTCCAGCACCACCGCACCTGGCGCGTACAATCCACGCGCTACCCGGAGAGAGAGAAAACCAAACGCACCGCCCCAAAATTGAGAAAAATTGGCCGGCTATTTGGCTTGGGAAATCCAAAAATTCTGAGTGAAAATATTTTTCTCTCTAGTTTTCTTGTCGTGAAAACTAATCAATTGTATATTGTGTAATAGCTAATCCTATGTCTATATATGGAGTTATAAGAGAGACCCCAAGTTAGTTCAGGATTGGTCTTCTTAATGAGTTTAGGTAATAATTAGTTTCTAAATCAAATTAGGTAACCAATCTAATAGGATAAACTAAATCCAATTAGATTTCCTAATCTCTAGGATTTCCTAATTCTAATTGAAATTTAAGACCTAACTAATTAATTAAATAATTCCACATTGTTAATTACTTAATTAACCCTTAGGAATAATTAGTTAATTAATTAATTCAACTTATTCAATTAACCCACTACAAAATTAATCGTACCACTAACGGATTAATTTTGGCACTACCATCCTACACCAGAATTGCTTCCGGAACAACTTAATTAATTTATTCATAATCTCCTCACATCAAAGATATAGTGCTCTTTAATTTATTAATTGACTGATAAATTAATTAATTAACTTCTTTAATTCCAAGACTAGCACCACTCTACCTTTTTACTTTACCGGACATAAGTCCACCAGCTGGGTTTAATATAATGAACATAACGAGCTCATCTCGGGAGCACCATCACCCCGGACGCATCGGTACATGGTTTCCTTTCGATAAGCAGTAGCACACCAAGTAGCTAAACACGCGCACCCAACCCACCGAGACTATTGGCCACAATTGACTTCACCCATTGGCAGATCAAAGTACTCTAAGTCTAATCCTCACGCCCGCTCAATGAAAGATTTTGGTAGGATCTGGGTTTGCACTTGCTCGATTTATCACGCAACAAAAATTTCTATTAAAGCGGAATCTTAGAAAAGTACCTTTGAAGCGTGCACCTGGTGATTCTCTTGTATGCCTCAAGACTATGACTTCACGTTGTGCGGGCAACGAACTAGAAGTCAATTGATCAGCTACTCACCACAATCCACCTGTTAGAAAACTCTAGCCCCGCAGCACCTGGCACGTACTATAAACGCACCGCCCGCAGAGAGAGAAAGCTACGCACAGCTGGTATAAACCAAGGCCAAAATTTCAGCCACTAGAAACCCAAAAACCAGTTGCACACTTTCTTGAAAATTCGACTTGGAGAGAGAAACGTTTTCTCTCTCTAGAATTTTCTCTCTCTAGAAATCCTGTGGATTAATTGTTGAATTGAATGACTGATCCCTTGTCTATTTATAGAGTAACAAGAGAGACTCCAAGTTGGTTTAGGATTGGTCTTCCTACTGGGTTTCTGTTTTCCTTCAATCCTGTTTCTGGACTGATACAGATTCTGTTTCCTTCAATCCTGTTCCTGGACTGATACACTCCCAACTGTCACAGGGATTCACTTATCCCAATCCAGTTCCTGGGATGAATCACTCCCAACTGACACAGGGATTCACTTATCCTCAACCAGTTCCTGGGATGATTCACAACCAACTGACACAAGGATTAATTAATTTCTAAATTAATTAAATCTACCTTTGTCAACAACCTAGTACATAATTAATCGTACCACTAACGGATTAATTATGGCACTACCAACCTACACCAGAATTGCTTCCGGAACAACTTAATTAAATTATATTCATAATCTCCCCAGATCAAAGATATAGTGCTCGTTAATTCATTAATTTACTGATAAATTAATTCATCAACTTCTTTTAATTCCGAGACTAGTACCACTCGACCTTTTTACTATACCGGACATAATTCCACCAGTCGGGTTTAGTATAATAAACATTTCGAGCTCATCTCGGGAGCACCATCACCCCGGACGCACCGGTACATGGTTTCCTTTCGACAAGCAGTAGCACACCAAGTAACTAAACACGCGCACCCAACCCGCCGAGACTATTGGCCACATTTGACCTCACCCATTGGCAGATCAAAGTACACTATGTCTAATCCTCATGCCCACTCGAGTCTAGGGATTTAGAGATAGAATACAAGGATCGATTTGTCTATTAAATCAGTACAAGACAAATCATTCCTAAGAGTCAAGTTCAATATGCCCCGGGCATATCTATATGATTCAATTAGTCTAGACAAACTAATTATCTGAATCACATAATAACCTAGACCGACAATTTGTATAAAACTGTCTCGGTTATGAACCTCATTTATATATTATGTCTTTCAACCAATGATGAGATCTACTGTTTCGCACCAGACACCTCATCATCTACATATATAATATAAATGGACGATTAATGCACAACAAGATATGACTAAAACACAAATCGATATATTAAACTGGGAAACTGTACAATACAAGCATAGCTTATGTATTCTACTCCAACAATCTCCCACTAATACTTAAGCTGTGCTTTAAGTATACAACTACATACAATCCTACCCAATCTGCTGCCATCTATCTAAAAAATCTGTCAAGGCTCTCTTAAGCATCTGATCCCTATGCCCTTCACGTGAGCCTCAAAAACATTTAAAGTAAATGTTTTCGTGAATGGATCTGCAAGGTTATCCTCTGATGCTATCTTAGCCACGACTACGTCTACCCTCTTTACAATGTCTCGTATCAGGTGGTACTTGTGCTGTATATGTTTACTTGCCTTGTGGGCTCGTGGTTCTTCGAGTTTGCTACTGCACCGTTGTTATCACAATAAACCATGATAGACTTCTACAAACCAGGAATCACATCTAAGTCCACTAGGAAGTTCTTGAGCCATACTGCTTCTTTCGCTGCCTCTGATGCAGCAACATACTCAGCCTCCATGGTAGAATCCGCCAAGCATTTCTGCTTGACACTCCGCCAAACTATGGCTCCACCTCCTAGAGTAAACACATACCCTGAGGTAGACTTGCTCTTGTCCCTGTCGCCTTGGAAATCTGAATCTGTGTAACCTCGGGGTACCAGCTCAGACGCCTGATAGACCAGAACTTGGTCCCTCGTTTTACGCAAATACTTGAGAATGCATTTTAATGTCTCCCAATGAGCTTTCCCAGGATTACTCTGATATCTGCTCACCATGCCCACGGCATAACAGATATCAGACCTCGTACACCACATGGCATACATGAGACTTCCTACTGCCGAAGCATATGGAACTGTCGTCATGGTCTCTATCTCCTCAATAGTCTTAGGAGACTGTTCCTTAAATAGAAACACTCCATGCCTGAAAGGTAGAAAACCTTTATTGGAGTTCTGCATGTTAAAACGGGCCAGAATCGTGTCTATGTACGAAGCTTGGGAGAGCGTTAGCGAAAGTTTCCTACGATCTCGAATAATCTTGATCCCAAGGATATGTCCTGCTTCTCCTAAGTCCTTAATATCAAATTGCTTGGACAGCAATGCCTTTACGTCTGATAACACTTTCTTGTTGTTGCCAATCAATACAATGTCATCTACGTAAAGCACAAAAAAGACCAATGAGTTTCCATCACATCTGCGATACACACATTGCTCATTCGAACACTGAGTAAATCCAAAGGACTGGATTACCTCATCAAAATGGATGTTCCAAGATCTGGATGCCTGGTTAAGTCCATAAATAGACCTCTTAAGCCTGCAAACCTTATGCTCTTGGCCTTTTTCAATGAATCTCTCTGGTTGCTGCATAAAAATGGTTTCCTCAAGACTTCCATTTAGGAAAGCTGTCTTGACATCCATCTGCCAAATCTCATAATCCATATGAGCAGCTATGGCCAAGAGAATCCGGATCGACTTAAGCATGGCTATCGGGGAGAAGGTTTCCTCATAATCGATTCCCTCTTTCTGAGTATACCCCTTTGCCACCGGCCTAGCTTTAAAGGTTTCCACCTTCCCGTTAGGTCCTCTCTTACGTTTGTAGACCCACTTGCATCCAATGGGCTTAAACCCATCAGGAGGTCCACAAGCTCCCAGACTTGATTGTGGTCCATTGACCCCATCTCGGATATCATTTCCTTATGCCAAGATTCTGTATCTTTATCTCGAAGTGCCTCATTGTAGTTAACTGGGTCAGGTTCAGGCATACCTGGGACTAGGTCTGAAGCCTCTCCCACGCCAACGAACCTGTCGGGTTGTCTCACAACCCTCCCACTACGATGAGGCACCGCCTGTGTAGGCGTATCATCTGTGATCTCATATGCAGTGTGTGGTGTATCTACTTGTGCTGGTGCATCAGGATTAGTAGTTTGTCGTCTAAGCTCTTCTAGTACTATCTTACTCTTGGGCTTATGGTCTAAAACATAGTCCTCTTCTAAAAATCTAGCGTTGGTACTTACCACCAACTTCTGATCTTTAGGACTATAGAATAGACCACCTTTCGTTCCCCTAGGATATCCTACAAACAGCATTAATTCTGTTCTTGCATCTAACTTAGCCGTATCTGCCTTAAGCACATGTGCTGGGCAGCCCCAAATTCTGAGATGTCTTAGACTGGGCTTCCGCCCTTTCCACAACTCTAATGGGGTTGAAGGCACGGTTTTAGATGATACAAGATTAAGAATATACATTGTCATTTCCAAGGCTTATCCCCAGAATGAACTTGGCAAATCACTATAGCTCATCATAGACCTAACCATTTCCATAAGAGTTTGGTTCCTCCTTTTTGCTACACCATTCTGCTGTGGCGTGCCAGGTGCAGACAACTGAGACTGAATTCCTACCTCAGTGAGGTAATCTCGAAATTCATGGGACAGGTACTCCCCACCATGATCTGAACACAGTGTCTTGATACTCTTACCTTGATGCTTCTCCACATCTGCCCGAAACTCTTTGAACTTGCCAAAACATTCGGACTTGTGGCGCATTAGGTAAATGTATCCGTACCTAGAGTAGTCATCCGTGAATGTCACGAAATACTCATATCCCCCTCGTGCCTGGACTGTCATAGGTTCACACAAGTCAGAATGAATCAACTCTAATAATTCTTTAGCTCTATAGCCTTTTGCTTTAAAAAGTCTCTTGGTCATCTTACCTTCCAAGCAAGATTCGCAGGTTGCATAACTGTCAATATCTAATGAACCCAAAGGTCCATTATTGACAAACCTCTGAATCCTACTAAGGTTTATATGACCTAGCCTTAGATGCCAAAGATAGGTTTGATTCATTTTAGAAGGTCTCTTCCTCTTATTAATGTTAGATTCTGAGCTATCTATCTCTATGTTTTGCGCAACAGGGGAGTTAGAGTTAACCACAAACAAATTGTCCGCCAATGAACCAGAACAAATAAGTTTTCCATTTCTTCTATTAACAACACAGTCATCAGAAAAAAAATAAACTTATACCCGTTCTTTAAGAGTTTAGAAACTGAAATCAAGTTCTTTCTAAAACTCGGTACATAAAGACAATTAACTAACTCTAAGCTAGGATTTTCAAAATTCAACTTAACTACTTCCACTGCTTCTACTGACACTCTTGTAGTGTCGCCCAAGTAGATATCCAATTCGCCTTCTCTAAGCTTCTGGGTTACTTGGAACCCTTGCAAAGAATTACAAACATGGTCAGTGGCACCTGAATCCACACACCAAGTATCTGTGGGAATCGCCGCTAAACATGTCTCAGTAATTAAGGCATAATTTATCGTACTTATAAGCTTAGGACAATCCGCTTTCCAATGTCCCGTCTTATTGCACTTGAAGCACTTGTCTTTCGACTTCTTCTTTGCAATACCTGGCTTAGGCGCAATTTGTGCCTTTTAAGCTACTCCCACGAGCTTTCTCTTCTTCTTTCCAGCTCGTTTCTTCTCTTGAAGAAGACTTTTAGCCACCATCAACTCTGCCAAGAGCTCGGATGAACTCCATAACATCTTACTTATGTTGTAGTTCAATCGAATCCGCTCATAGCTTTGAGCCGCGATCAACTCTACCAAGAGCTCGGATGAACTCCACAACATCTTACTTATATTGTAGTTCAACTGAATCTACTCATAGCTTTGAGGCAAGCTTTGGAGGACAATATCGGCTTTGGTTTCACCAACGATTTCGCCTCCCACTACCTCAACCTTGTTGATGTTACTAATCATGTCAATGACACGATCTCTCACAGGAGCGCTCTCAGCCCTAAGGACAATGTCCAAGTTACGACTTCCATCGACATTATTAGTTCCAGTTAAATTGTTGTTTTTCAAAATAGCAGCTAAAGGATTGAATGCCATATCGATTTAAACTGGAAAGTAAACAAACAGTGTTTCAGTTATATATGCTAGAATTTTCAAAAACATGAAAATTCAATTTAATTATTGATTTCCCTCAAAACAATAATATTAATCCACCAACATCTCATCCACCGGGATTCTCGCAAGCCACGCAGTGTGGACGTTTACGCTAACCCACATTCGTTTGAGAAGAACCAAGTTCATTAACTACACTATCTGACCAATGATCTTTTGATCAATGTAGTTAATAGTCGGTGCTTTCAGCCGTACAAGTAAGCAGCGTAACCTCGTGGGAGGAATACTGCAGCGCGTACACTAAGTGTGTGCCATTACGTGACTTCTGAGTTTGTTACCTCAGGATAGTGCGCCTCAGATGGAGAGGGTGTCGCATTTCTCCTAGTTAAACTCGCTCTAGTCATCTTATTCAGAAGCTCATAGTCTAGCGATCTCGGGGCTGGACTCATCCGAATGGAGGAAGGCCCTAATGCCAACGCGCAAGCCCACCCACATCGCATATGAACCCGTAATGGTGGCCATGGGGATATAACACAACCCGCTCCCACTTAGATTTCCAATTTGAGGGTTTTTCCGGTTTTAACATCCAATTAACTAACCTAAGTTATATGCAACCATAAAACCAGACATGCTTTAATTCATGCATCTAAAATACATTATAAAAATAAAGCATAAAAATTAAAACAATAAATACGGGAAATAAATACATAAAATAAATTTCCAGACTATTATGGTTTTAATTGCTTCCATCCTTTGCCTTGATCTCGTGTCCCATCACGTCACTCGATAGAGAGAGTCTTGAAATTCAAAAAACTAAAATTGGAGGAAAAATGGGCCAAAAACAGTCGGAACGGCCCGAACGGGTCGCCCGGGCCGCAAGGGCAGCAGCACGGCCCGAAGGCCGCGCTGCCCGCGCACGTGCGCACAGCCCGCAAGGGCCGTGCGCACGGCTAGCGCGCGGCCCAGCACCCCGCGCACCTACGCGCCCAGCAGCAGCGCGCAGCAGCTGCTGCGTGTAGCGACTGCTGCGCGCTGCTGCTGCCTACTGCTGCTTTTTTGGCCTGCCGACCGACGATTTTGCTGCCGGCAAACGTTGCCGGCGTCGCCTCCTACCGCCAACTCCTCCTTCACTTTTTCCCACGTTATTTGGTCTTCTTGCAGTTCATTCTGGTTTTCCTTGGTTTCTTCAAATTCATGATAACCCAAAACCCACGAATCCAAGTCGCCCACCATAACGCCTTCGATTACATAAAAAACAATTTTCCTACTACAAGGCATTCTAGGAAAATTAAATAATCAAAATTACATAGAAAAAATCCTACTACAGATTTGATCTAATCCGACAAGGCTTCCAGCACGTGGTTATACTATTACAAACATTCATAATAAAATTAAATCCGGACATGTCCCGGAGTTTAATTAAAACCCATAAAAACGTAACCATAATAGTCGGGATTCTAAACCACCTGCAAATAAAACCATGTAATCAATTGAACAAGCACAGAACCCCCTAAACCTGGTTCTGATACCAATAGAAAGATTTTGGTAGGATCTGGGTGAAAGATTTTGGTAGGATCTGGGTGAAAGATTTTGGTAGGATCTGGGTTTGCACTTGCTCGATTTACCACGCAACAAAAATTTCTATTAAAGCGGAATCTTAGAAAAGTACCTTTGAAGCGTGCACTTGGTGATTCTCTTGTATGCCTCAAGACAATGACTTCACGTTGTGTGGGCAACGAACTAGAAGTCAATTGATCAGCTACTCACCACAATCCACCTGCTAGAAAACTCTAGCCCCGCAGCACCTGGCACGTACTATAAACGCACCGCCCGCAGAGAGAGAAAGCTACGCGCAGCTGGTATAGACCAAGGCCAAAATTTCAGCCACTAGAAACCCAAAAACCAGCTGCACACTTTCTTGAAAATTCGACTTGGAGAGAGAAACGTTTTCTCTCTCTAGAATTTTCTCTCTCTAGAAATCCTGTGGATTAATTGTGTTATTGTTGTATTCTGAATGACTGATCCCTTGTCTATTTATAGAGTTACAAGAGAGACTCCAAGTTGGTTTAGGATTGGTCTTCCTACTGGGTTTCTGTTTTCCTTCAATCCTGTTTCTGGACTGATACAGATTCTGTTTCCTTCAATCCTGTTCCTGGACTGATACACTCCCAACTGTCACAGGGATTCACTTATCCCAATCCAGTTCCTGGGATGAATCACTCCCAACTGACACAGGGATTCACTTATCCCAAACCAGTTCCTGGGATGATTCACAACCAACTGACACAAGGATTAATTAATTTCTCAATTAATTAAATCTACCTTTGTCATTAACCCAGTACATAATTAATCGTACCACTAACGGATTAATTATGGCACTACCAACCTACACCAGAAGCCCCGGGCATATCTATATGATTCAATTAGTTTAGACAAACTAATTATCTGAATCACATAATAACCTAGACTGACAGTTTGTCCAAAGCTGTCTCGGTTACGAACCTCATTTATATATTATGTCTTTCAACCAATGATGAGATCTACTGTGTCGCACCAGACACCTCATCATCTACTTACATAATATAAATGGACGATTAATGCACAACAAGATATGACTGAAACACAAATCGATATATTAAACTGGGAAACTGTACAATACAAGCATAGCTTATGTATTCTACTCCAACAATCTCCCACTAATACTTAAGCTGTGCTTTAAGTATACAACTACATACAATCCTACCCAATCTGCTGCTATCTATCTAGAAAAACTGTCAAGGCTCTCCTAAGCATCTGATCCCCTTGCCCTTCACGTGAGCCTCAAAGACTTTAGAAGTCAATGTTTTCATGAATGGATCTGCAAGGTTATCATCTGATGCTATCTTAGCCACGACCACGTCTACCCTCTTTACGATGTCTCGTATCAGGTGGTACTTGCGCTATATATGTTTACTCGCCTTGTGGGCTCGTGGTTCTTTCGAGTTTGCTACTGCACCGTTGTCATCACAATTAACCGTGATAGACTTTTGCAAACCAGGAATCACATCTAAGTCCACTAGGAGGTTCTTGAGCCATACTGCTTCTTTCGCTGCCTCTTATGTGGCAACGTACTCAGCCTCCATGGTAGAGTCTGCCACGCATTTCTGCTTGACACTCCGCCAAACTATGGCTCCACCTCCTAGAGTAAACACATACCCTGAGGTAGACTTGCTCTTGTCCCTGTCGCCTTGGAAATCTGAATCTGTGTAACCTCGGGGTACCAGCTCAGACGCCTGATAGACCAGAACTTGGTCCCTCGTTCTGCGCAAATACTTGAGAATGCATTTTACTGCCTCCCAATGAGCTTTCCCGGGGTTACTCTAATATCTGCTCACCATGCCAACGGCATAACAGATATCAGGCCTCGTACACAACATGGCATACATGAGACTTCCTACTACCGAAGCATATGGAACTGTCTTCATGGTCTCTATCTCCTCAACAGTCTTAAGAGACTGTTCCTTAGATGGAAACACTCCATGCCTGAAAGGTAGAAAACCTTTCTTGGAGTTCTGCATGTTAAAACGGGCCAGAATCATGTCTATGTACGAAGCTTGGGAGAGCGTTAACGAACGTTTCCTACGATCTCGAATAATCTTGATCCCAAGGATATGTCCCGCTTCCCCTAAGTCCTTCATATCAAATTGCTTGGACAGCCATGCCTTTACGTCTGATAACACTTTCTTGTTGTTGCCAATCAATAGAATGTCATCTACGTAAAACACAAAAAACACCACTGAGTTTCCATCACGTCTGCGATATACACATTGCTCATCCGGACACTGAGTAAATCCAAAGGACCGGATTACTTCATCAAACCGGATGTTCCAAGATCTGGATGCCTGCTTAAGTCCATAAATAGACCTCTTAAGCCTGCAAACCGTATGTTCTTGGCCTTTTTCAATGAATCCCTCTGGTTGCTGCATAAAGATGGTTTCTTAAAGACTTCCGTTTAGGAAAGCTGTCTTGACATCCATCTGCCAAATCTCATAATCCATATGAGCAGCTATGGCCAAGAGAATCCGGATCGACTTAAGCATGGCTACCGGGGAGAAGGTTTCCTCATAGTCGATTCCCTCTTTCTGAGTATACCCCTTCACCACCAGCCTAGCTTTAAAGGTTTCCACCTTTCCGTCAGGTCCTCTCTTACGTTTGTAGACCCACTTGCATCCAATGGGCTTAAACCCATCAGGCAGGTCCACAAGCTCCCAGACTTGATTGTGGTCCATTGACCCCATCTCGGATATCATTGCCTTACGCCAAGATTCTGCATCTTTATCTCGAAGCGCCTCATTATAGTTAACTGGGTCAGGTTCAGGCATACCTGGGACTAGGTCTGAAGCCTTTCCCATGCCAATGAACCTGTCTGGCTGTCTCACAACCCTCCCACTACGACGAGGCACCGCCTGTGTATGTGCATCATCTGTGATCTCATGTGCAGTGTGTGGTGTATCTACTTGCGCTGGTGCATCAGGATTAGTAGTTTGTCATCTAAGCTCTTCTAGTACTATCTTACTCTTGGGCTTGTGGTCTAAGACATAGTCCTCTTCTAAAAATCTAGCGTTGGTACTTACCACCACCTTCTGATCTTTAGGACTATAGAATAGACCACCTTTCGTTCCCCTAGGATATCCTACAAACAGCATTAATTCTGTTCTTGCATCTAACTTAGCCGTATCTGCCTTAAGCACATGTGCTGGGCAGCCCCAAATTCTGAGATGTCTTAGACTGGGCTTCTGCCCGTTCCACAACTCTACTGGGGTTGAAGGCACGGTTTTAGATGGTACAAGATTAAGAATATACATTGCCGTTTGCAAGGCATATCCCCAGAACGAACTTGGCAAATCACTATAGCTCATCATGGACCTAACCATTTCCATAAGAGTTCGGTTCCTCTTTTCTGCTACACCATTCTGCTGTGGCGTGCCAGGTGCAGACAACTGAGACTGAATTCCTACCTCAGTGAGGTAATCTCGAAATTCATGGGACAGGTACTCCGCACCACGATCTGAATGCAGTGTCTTGATACTCTTACCATGATGCTTCTCCACATCTGCCCGAAACTCTTTGAACTTGCCAAAACATTCGGACTTGTGGCGCATTAGGTAAATGTATCCGTACCTAGAGTAATCATCCGTGAACGTCACGAAATACTCATATCCCCCTCGTGCCTGGACCGTCATAGGTCCACACAAGTCAGAATGAATCAACTCTAATACTTCTTTAGCCCTATAGCCTTTTGTTTTAAAAGGTCTCTTGGTCATCTTACCTTCCAAGCAAGATTCGCAGGTTGCATAACTGTCAATATCTAATGAACCTAAAGGTCCATCATTGACCAACCTCTGAATCCTACTAAGGTTTATATGACCTAGCCTTAGATGCCAAAGATAGGTTTGACTCATTTCAGAAGGTTTCTTCCTCTTATTAATGTTAGATTCTGAGCTATCTATCTCTATGTTTTGCGCAACAGGGGAGTTAGAGTTAACCACAAACAAATTGTCTGCCAATGAACCAGAACAAATAAGTTTTCCATTTCTTCTAATAACAACACAGTCATCAGAAAAAATAAACTTATACCCATTCTTCAAGAGTTTAGAAACCGAAATCAAGTTCTTTCTAAAACTTGGTACATAAAGACAATTAACTAACTCCAAGCTAGAATTTTCGAAATTCAACTTAACTACTCCCACTGCTTCTACTGACACTCTTGTAGTGTCGCCCAAGTAGATATCCAATTCGCCTTCTCTAAGCTTCTGGGTTACTTGGAACCCTTGCAAAGAATTACAAACATGGTCAGTGGCACCTGAATCCACACACCAAGTATCTGTGGGAATCACCGCTAAACATGTCTCAGTAATTAAGGCATAATTTATCGTACTTATAAGCTTTGGACAATCCACTTTCCTACGTCCCGTCTTATTGCACTTGAAGCACTTTTCTTTCGACTTCTTCTTTGCAATATCTGGCTTAGGCACAATTTGTGCCTTTTTAGCTACTCCCTCGAGCTTTCTCTTCTTCTTTCCAGCCTCAGGCTCAGAAGAAGATTCTAAAGCTTCGACTGCGACTAAAGCTCGCTTCTTCTCTTGAAGAAGACTTTTAGCCGCCATCAACTCTGCCAAAAGCTCGGATGAACTCCACAACATCTTACTTATGTTGTAGTTCAACCGAATCCTCTCATAGCTTTGAGTCGCCATCAACTCTGCCAAGAGCTCGGATGAACTCCACAACATCTTACTTATGTTGTAGTTCAACCGAATCCGCTCATAGCTTTGAGGCAAGCTCTGGAGGACAATATCGGCTTTGGTTTCACCAACGATTTCGCCTCCTCCTACCTCAACCTTGTTGATGTTACTAATCATGTCAATGACACGATCTCTCACAGGAGCGCTCTCAGCCCTAAGGACAATGTCCAAGTTACGACTTCCATCGACATTATTAGTTCCAGTTAAATTGTTGTTTTTCAAAATAGCAGCTAAAGGATTGAATGCCATATCGATTTAAACTGGAAAGTAAACAAACAGTGTTTCAGTTATATATGCTAGAATTTTCGAAAAACATGAAAATTCAATTAATTATTGATTCCCTCAAAACAATAATATTAATCCACCAACATCTCATCCACCGGGATTCTCGTAAGCCACACAGTGTGGACGTTTACGCTAACCCACATTCGTTTGAGAAGAACCAAGTTCATTAACTACACTATCTGACCAACGATCTTTTGATCAATATAGCTAATAGTCGGTGCTTTCAGCCGTACAAGTAAGCAGCGTAAGCTCGCGGGAGGAATACTGCAGATCGTACACTAAATGTGTGCCATTACGTGACTTCTGAGTTTGTTACCTCAGGATAGTGCGCCTCAGATGGAGAGGGTGTCGCATTTCTCCTAGTTAAACTCGCTCTAGTCATCTTACTCAGAAGCTCATAGTCTAGCGATCTCGGGGCTGGACTCATCCGAATGGAGGAAGGCCCTAATGCCAACGCGCAAGCCCACCCACATCGCATATGAACCCGTAATGGTGGCCATGGGGATATAACACAACCCGCTCCCACTTAGATTTCCAAATTGAGGGTTTTTCCGGTTTTAACATGCAATCAACTAACCTAAGTTATGTGCAACCATAAAACCAGACATGCTTTAATTCATGCATCTAAAATACAGCATAAAAATAAAGCATAAAAATTAAAACAATAAATACGGGAAATAAATTCGAAAAAATAAATTCCCCGACTATTATGGTTTTAATTGCTTCCCTCTTCTGCCTTGATCTCGTGTCCCGTCACGTCACTCGATGGAGAGAGTCTTGAATTTCAAAAAATGAAAACTGAAGGAAAAACGGGCCAAAAACAGCCCGAACGGGCCGCCCGGGCCGCAGCCCGGCCCGAGGGTCGCGCTGCCCGCGCGCACAGGCCGCACGGGCCGTGCGCGCGGCCCTGCGCACGCGACCCAGCGCGCACGGCTACTGCGCGCGCGGCCCAGCGTGCGCGGCCTCGGCGCGCGCGGCCACTGCGCGCGCAGCGCCTGCGCGCGCGGCCCCGGCACGCGCGGCACGCGCCCGGCAGCAGCGCGCAGCAGCTGCTGCGTGCAGCGACTGCTGCGCGCTGCTGCTGCCTGCTGCTCCCGTTTTGGCCTGCCGGCCGGCGATTTTGCTGCCGGCAAACGTTGCCGGCGTCGCCTCCTGCCGCCAACTCCTCCTTCGCTTTTTTCCACGTTATTTGGTCTTCTTGCAATTCGTTCTGGATTTTCCTGGGTTTCTTCAAATTCATGATAACCCAAAACCCACGAATCCAAGTCGTCCACCATAACGCCTTCGATTACATAAAAAATAATTTTCCTACTACAAGGCATTCTAGGAAAATTAAATAATCGAAATTACATAGAATAAATCCTACTACAGATTTAATCTAATCCTACACGGCTTCCAGCACGTGGTTAAACTATTACAAACATTCATAATAAAATTAAATCCGGACAAGTCCCGGAGTTTAATTAAAACCCATACAAACGTAACCATAATAGTCGGGATTCTAAACCACCTGCAAATAAAACCATGTAATAAATCGAACAAGCACAGAACCCCCTAAACCTCGCTCTGATACCAATTGAAAGATTTTGGTAGGATTTGGGTTTGCACTTGCTCGATTTACCACGCAACAAAAATTTCTATTAAAGCGGAATCTTAGAAAAGTACCTTTGAAGCGTGCACTTGGTGATTCTCTTGTATGCCTCAAGACTATGACTTCACGTTGTGTGGGCAACGAACTAGAAGTCAATTGATCAGCTACTCACCACAATCCACCTGCTAGAAAACTCTAGCCCCGCAGCACCTGGCACGTACTATAAACGCACCGCCCGCAGAGAGAGAAAGCTACGCGCAGCTGGTATAGACCAAGGCCAAAATTTCAGCCACTAGAAACCCAAAAACCAGCTGCACACTTTCTTGAAAATTCGACTTGGAGAGAGAAACGTTTTCTGTCTCTAGAATTTTCTCTCTCTAGAAATCCTGTGGATTAATTGTGTTATTGTTGTATTCTGAATGACTGATCCCTTGTCTATTTATAGAGTTACAAGAGAGACTCCAAGTTGGTTTAGGATTGGTCTTCCTACTGGGTTTCTGTTTTCCTTCAATCCTGTTTCTGGACTGATACAGATTCTGTTTCCTTCAATCCTGTTCCTGGACTGATACACTCCCAACTGTCACAGGGATTCACTTATCCCAATCCAGTTCCTGGGATGAATCACTCCCAACTGACGCAGGGATTCACTTATCCCAAACCAGTTCCTGGGATGATTCACAACCAACTGACACAAGGATTAATTAATTTCTCAATTAATTAAATCTACCTTTGTCATTAACCCAGTACATAATTAATCGTACCACTAACGGATTAATTATGGCACTACCAACCTACACCAGAATTGCTTCCGGAACAACTTAATTAAATTATATTCATAATCTCCCCACATCAAAGATATAGTGCTCGTTAATTCATTAATTTACTGATAAATTAATTCATCAACTTCTTAATATTCCGAGACTAGTACCACTCGACCTTTTTACTATACCGGACATAAATCCACCGGCCGGGTTTAGTATAATAAACATTTCGAGCTCATCTCGGGAGCACCATCACCCCGGACGCACCGGTACATGGTTTCCTTTCGACAACCAGTAGCACACCAAGTAACTAAACACGCGCACCCAACCCACCGAGACTATTGGCCACATTTGACCTCACCCATTGGCAGATCTAAGTACACTATGTCTAATCCTCATGCCCACTCGAGTCTAGGGATTTAGAGATAGAATACAAGGATTGACTTGTCTATTAAATCATTACAAGACAAATCATTCCTAAGAGTCAAGTTCAATTGGCCCGGGCATATCTATATGATTCAATTAGTCTAGACAACTAATTATCTGAATCACATAATAACCTAGACCGAAAGTTTGTCCAAAGCTGTCTCGGTTACGAACCTCATTTATATATTATGCCTTTCAACCAATAATGAGATCTACTGTGTCGCACCAGACACCTCATCATCTACTTACATAATATAAATGGACGATTAATGCACAACAAGATATGACTGAAACACAAATCGATATATTAAACTGGGAAACTGTACAATACAAGCATAGCTTATGTATTCTACTCCAACACTCAAGTCTAGGGATTAAGAGATAGAATACTAAGAATGATTTGTTTATTAAATAAGTACAAGTTTAATACTCCTCGAGCATATCTATATGATTCAATCAATTTAGACAAACTAATTATCCGAATCACATAATAACCTAAACTGTCAGTTTGTCCAAAATTATCTCGGTTACGAACCTTATTTATATATTATGCCTTTCAACTAAGGACGAGATCTACTGTGTCACATAAGATACCTCATCATCTAACTACATAATATATGTCTAGAAAAACTATCATAGCTCTCATAAATATCTGATCCCCATGCCTTCCACGTGAGCCTCAAAGACCTTTGAAGTCAATGTCTTCGTGAACGGATCTGCAAGGTTATCCTTTGATGTTGTCTTAGCCACGACCACATCTTCCCTCTTTATGATGTCTCATATTAGGTGGTACTTGTGCTGTATATGTTTACTCGCCTTGTGGGCTCGTGGTTCCTTCGAGTTTGCTACTGTACCGTTATTATCACAATACACTGTGATAGACTTTTACAAACCAGGAATCACATCTAAGTCCACTGGAAGTTCTTGAGCCACACTGCTTCCTTCACTGCCTCTGATACGACAACGTATGCAGCCTCTGTGGTAGAGTCTGTAATGCATTTCTTCTTGACACTCCGCCAAACTATGGCTCTACCTCCCAGAGTAAACACATACCCTGAGGTAGATTTGCTCTTGTAACTGTCACCTTGGAAATCTGAGTCTGTGTAACCTCGGGGGACTAGCTCAGGCGCCTGATAGACCAACACTTGGTTTCTCGTTCTGCACAAATACTTGAGAATGTATTTTACTGCTTCTCAATGAGCTTTCCCGGGGTTACTCTGATATCTGCATACAATACCAATGACATAACAGATATCAGGCCTCGTACACAACATGACATACATGAGACTTCCTACCACAGAAACATAAATAACTGTCTTCATGGCCTCTATCTCCTAACAGTCTTTAGAGACTGTTCTTTAGATACATGCACTCTGTGTCTGAAAGGTAGAAAACCTTTCTTGGAGTACTGCGTGTTAAAACGGGCCAGAATCATATCTATGTATGAAGCTTGGGAGAGTGTTAACAAACGTTTCCTACGATCTCGAATTATCTTAATCCCAAGGATATGTCCTGCTTCCCCTATGTTCTTCATATCAAATTGTTTGGACAACCATGCCTTTGCGTCTGATAACACTTTCTTGTTGTTGCCAATCAATAGAATGTTATCTACGTAAAGCATAAGAAACACCACCGAGTTTCTGTTGGAGTTGAATACATAAGCTATGCTTGTATTGTGCATTTTCCCAGTTAATATATCGATTTATGTTTTGGTTATATTTTGTTGTGCATTATTTGTCCATTTATATTATGTAGTTAGATTATGAGGTGTCCTGTGTGGCACAGTAGATCTCATCATTGGTTAAAATACATAATATATAAATGAGGTTCGTAACCGATACAGTTTTGGACAAACTATCAGTTTAGGTTATTATGTGATTCGAAAAATGGTTTTGTCTAAACTAATTGAATCATATAGATATGCCCGGGACGTATTGAACTTGACCATTTAGAATGATTTGTCTTGTACTGATTCAATAGACAAATTGTTCTTAGTATTCTATCTCTTAATCCCTAGATTCGAGTGGGCATGAGGATTAGACATAGTGTACTTTGATCTCCCAATGGGTGAGGTCAATTGTTGCCAATAGTCTCGGTAGTTGGGTGTGCGTGTTTAGTTACTTGGTGTGCTGCTTCTTGTCGAAAAGAAACCATGTACCTGTGCATCCTGGTTGATGGTGCTCCCGAGATGAGCTCGTTATGTTTAATATACTAAACCCAATTTGTGGACTTATGTCCGGTATAGTAAAAAGGTCGAGTGGTACTAGTCTCAGCATTAAAGAAGTTAATTAATTAATTTATCAGTAAATTAATAAATTAACGAGCACTATATCTTTGATATGGGGAGATTATGAATAAATTAATTAAGTTGTTCCGGAAGCAATTCTGGTAGGATGGTAGTTCCATAATTAATCCGTTAGTGGTTCGATTAATTATGTATTTGGTAAATGACAAAGGTGGATTTAATTAATTAAGTAATTAATTAATCCTTATGCCAGTTGGTTGTGAATAATTCCAGGAACTGGATTGGGGATATGTGAATCCCTGTATCAGTTGGATGTGTATCAGTCCATGAACAGGATTGAATAAAACAGAAACCCAGTAGGAAGGCCAATCCAAAACCAACTTGGAGTCTCTCTTGTAACTCTATATATAGACAAGGGATTAGATAATACACAATATACAATTTATAAGTTTTCAAGACAAGAAAACTAGAGAGAGAAAGTCTAGAGAGAGAAAAAGTTTTTCTTCCTCTAGCATAATCTCAGGCGGTCGGTTATTGTCCTAGGCGCAGGTCGGTGGTTAATTTCAGCAGGCGGCGGTAGCAGGAGAAATCCAGCGGCAGTGGCGGTTGAAATTCAGACGGTGATGAGCTGCAGAATTTTTTTGGCAGGTGGATTGTGGTGATTAGATGATTAATTTTTTGTTAGATTGTTGCCCACACAACATACAAACAAAGTCTTGAGGCATACAAGAGAATCACCTGAGTTTATGCTTCAATAGGTAATTCTTATGTTTCTACTTTTAATTAAGAATTTATTTTTTGCGTGATAAATCTAATAAGTACAAACCAAGACTATGCGCAATGTTATTTCAGGCAAGGGTTGGAATAGCGATTATGCTAGCGTCCACGCCTGGCCAGAGATTCCGATTCTGGAATGCATAGCACGAAAGTGAGTTTCTGGCTAGGCCCAGGCAGATAATCTTTCAATTGGAATCAAAGCCTGGTTTTGGGTTTTGTGCTTGTTTGATTTATTACATGGTTTTATTTGTATGTGGTTAAGAAATCCCGACTATTATAGTTACGTTTGTATGGGTTTTAATTAAACTCTGGGGCATGTCCGAGTTTGATTTTATTATGAATGTTTGTAATAGTATAACCCCGTGCTGGAAGCAGTGTAGGATTAGATCAAATCTTTAGTAGGATTTTTTTATGTAATTTTGATTATTTAATTTTCCTAGAAAGCCTTGTAGTAGGAGAATTAATTTTTTGTAATCGAAGGCGTTATGGTGGGCAACTTGAATTCGTGGGATTTGGGTTATCGTTAATTCGAAGAAACCCAGGAAAACCCAGAACGAATTGCAAGAAGATCAAATAACGTACAAGAAGCGAAAGGAGGAATCAGAGGTGGGGGTGGCACCGGTGACGACTCACCGGCAGAAGCCGCAGCCAGCGACCGACAGCAATCGCCGCCGCATGGCACAGCAGTTACTGCGAGCTGTTGGGCCATATGCGCGGCACACCTTTTGCGCGCTGCCCGTGTGAGGCCTGTTTAGGGCGCGTTTTAGCCCGTTTTTCCTCTAGATTTCATTTTTTGAAGTTCAAGACTCTTTCCATCGAGTTACGTGGCGGGACACGAGATCAAGACTGAAGATGGAAGTAATTAAAACCATAATAGTTGAGAAATTTAATTTTCACGTTTATTTCCCATTTTTATTGTTTTAATTTTTATGTTTTTCTTTTGTGCTGTATTTTAGATGCATGATTTTATAGCGTGATGGTTTTATGGTTGCATATAACTTAGGGTTAGTTAATTGCATGCTAAAACTGGAAAAACCCTCAATTTAGAAATCTAAGTGGGAGCGGGTTGGTTTAATATCCCCACGGCCACCATTATGAGTTCATATGCGATGTGGGTGGACTTGCGCGTTGGCATTAGGGCCTTCATCCATTTGGATAAGTCTAACCATGAGATCGCTAGATTATGAATTTCTGAGTAAGATGACTAGATTATGAAATCCGACACCCTCTCCATCTGAGGCGCACTATCCTGAGCTAACAAACTCAGAAGTCATGTAATGGTGCACACTTAGTGTATGATCTGCAGTATCCCTCCCATCAAGGTTACGCTGCTTATTTATACGGCTGAAAACACCGACTATTAGCTACATTGATCAATAGATCGTTTGGTCAGATAGTGTAGTTAATGAACTTGGTTATTCTCAAACGAATGTGGGTTAGCGTAAATGTCCACACTATCACGGCTTGCGGGATTCCCGGTGAATGAGATGTTGGTGGATTAAAATTATTATTTTGAGGAAAGTCAATAATTGTTAGAATTTCCTTGTTTTTGAAATTCTAGATTAAACATGAAACATTGTCTGTTTATGTAATTTACAGTTTTTCGATATGGCATTCAACCCCTTAGCTACTTTATTGAAAGACAATAAGTTAACTGGACTTAATTATGTCGATTGGAGTCATAACTTGGACATTGTCCTTATGGCTGAGAGCACTCCTATGAGAGATCATGTCATTGACTTGATTAGTAACATCAACAAGGTTGAGGTAGTGAGAGGCGAAATCGTTGGTGAAACCAAAGTCAATATTGTCCTCCGGAGCTTGCCTCAAAGTTATGAGCAGATTCGGTTAAACTACAACATAAGTAAGATGTTGTTACTTCATCCGAGCTCTTGGCAGAGTTGGTGGCGGCTAAAAATCTTCTTCAAGAGAAGAAGTGAGCTTTAGTCACAGTCAAAGCTTTAGAATCTTCTTCTAAGCCTAAGGCTAGAAAAAAGAAGAGAAAGCTTGAGGGAATAGCTCAAAAGGCGAGAATTGCACCTAAGCCAGATATTGCAAAGAAGAAGTCGAAAGACAAGTGCTTGAAGTGCAATAAGACGGGACATTGGAAATCAGATTGTTCAAAGCTTAAACGAATGATAGTTTCTACCTTAATTACTGAGACATGTTTAGCGGCGATTCCCACAGATACTTGGTGTGTGGATTCAAGTGCCACTGACCATGTTTGTAATTCTTTGCAAGGGTTCCAAGTAACTCAGAAGCTTAGAGAAGGCGAATTGGATATCTACATGAGCGACACTACAAGAGTGTCAGTAGAAGTAGTGGGAGTTGTCACTCTAAATTTTGAGAGTTCTATATTAGAGTTATTTATTTGTCTTTATGTACCGAGTTTTAGAACGAACCTTATTTCGGTTTCTAAACTCTTGAAGAACGGTTATAAGTTTATTTTTTCTGATGATTCTATATTATTAGAAGAAATGGAAAACTTATTTGTTCTTGTTCATTGGCTGACAATTTGTTTGTGGTTAATTATAACTCCACTGTTGTGCAAAACATAGAAACAGATAGCTCTTTATCTAACATTAATAAGTTCAAGAAACCTTCTGAAATGAATCAAACTTATGTATGGCATCTCAGGCTAGGTCATATAAACCTTAGTAGGATTCAGAGGTTAGTCAATGATGGACCTTTCGGTTCATTAGAGATTGACAGTTATTCAACATGCGAATCTTGCTTGGAGGGTAAAATGACTAAGAGACTTTTTAAAGCAAAAAGTTATAGAGCCAAAGAAGAACTAGAGTTGATTCATTCTGACTTGTCTGGACCAATGACGGTCCAAGCACGAGGTGGGTTCGAGTATTTCATGACGTTCACGAATGATTACTCAAGGTTCGGGTACATTTACCTAATGCATCACAAGTCTGAGTGCTTAGGCAAGTTCAAAGAGTTTTGGGCAGATATGGAGAAACATCATGGTAAGAGTATCAAGATATTGTGATCAGATCGTGGTGGAGAGTACCTATCTCACGAATTTTGAGAATACCTCAGTGAAGTCGGAATTCAGTCTCAGTTGTCTGCACCTGACACACCACAGTAGAATGGTGTGGCAGAAAGAAGGAATCAAACTCTCATGGAAATGGTTAGGTCGATTATGAGCTATAGTGATTTGCCGAGTTCATTATGGGGATATGCTTTAGAAATAGAGATGTATATTCTTAATCTTATACCATCTAAAACCGTGCCTTCAACCCCAGTCAAGTTGTGGAACGGACGAAAGCCTAGTCTAAGGCATCTGAGAATTTGGGGTTGCCCAGCACATATGCTTAAGGCAGATGCAGCTAAGTTAGTTGCAAGAATAGAATTAATGTTGTTTGTAGGATATCCTAGGGGAACGAAAGGTGGTCTGTTTTATAGTCCTAAATATCAGAAGGTGGTGGTTAGTACATACGCTAGATTTTTGGAGGAAGACTATATCATAGATCACAAGCCCAAGAGTAAGATAGTACTAGAAGAGCTTAGGAGATAAACTGTTAATCATGATACACCAGCACAAGTAGATACACCACACACTGCACAAGATATCACAGATGATGCGCCTACACAGGTGGTGTCGCATCGTGGTGGGAGGGTTATGAGATAGCCCGACAGATTTATTGGCATGGGAGAGGCCTCAGACCTAGTCCCAGGCGCGCCTGAACCTGATTCGGTTAACTACAATGAGGCTCTCTGAGATAGAGATGCAGAATCTTGGCGAAAGGCAATGATATCTGAGATGAGGTCAATGGACCACAATCAAGTCTGGGAGCTTGTGGACCTGCTTGATGGGTATAAGCCCATTGGATGCAAGTGGGTCTACAAACGTAAGAGAGGACCTGATGGAAGGGTGGAAACCTTTAAAGCTAGGCTGGTGGCGAAGGGGTATACTCAGAAAAAAAGAATCGATTATGATGAAACCTTCTCTCCGGTAGCCATACTTAAGTCGATTCAGATTCTCTAGGCCATAACTGCTCATTTAGATTCTGAGATATGGCAGATGGATGTCAAGACAGCTTTCCTAAAGGGAAGTCTTGAGGAAACCATCTTCATGCAGCAACCAGAGGGATTCGTTGAAAAAGGCCAAGAGCATAAGGTTTGCAGGCTTAAGAGGTCTATTTCTAGACTTAAGCAGCCATCTAGATCTCGAAATATCCATTTTGATGAGGTAATCCAATCATACAGATTTACTCAGTGTCCGGATGAGCAATGTGTGTACCGCAGACGTGATGAAAACTCGGTGGTGTTTCTTGTGCTTTACGTAGATGACATTCTATTAATTCGTAATAACAAGAAAGTGTTATCAGACGTAAAGGCATGGCTGTCTAAGCAGTTTGATATGAAGGACTTAGGGGAAGCAGGACATATCATTGGGATCAAGATAATTTGAGATCGTCGGAAAAGTTCGTTAATGCTCTCCCAAGCTTCATATATAGATACGATTCAGGCCCATTTTAACATGCAGAACTCCAAGAAAGGTTTTCTACCTTTCAGACATGGAGTGCAACTGTCTAAAGAATAGTCTCCCAAGACTGTTGAGGAGATAGAGGCCATGAAGTCAGTTCCTTATGCTTCTACAGTAGGAAGTCTCATGTATGCCATGTTGTGTACGAGGCCTTATATCTGTTATGCTGTTGGCATTGTAAGCAGATATTAGAGTAACCCCGAGAAAGCTCATTGGGAGGCCGTAAAATACATTCTCAAGTATTTGCACAGAACGAGAGACCAAGTGTTGGTCTATCAGGCGCCTGAGTTGGTACGCCGAGATTACACAGATTCAGATTTCTAAGGCGACAGGGACAAGAGCAAGTCTACCTCAGGGTATGTGTTTACTCTAGGAGGTGGAGCCATAGTTTGGCGGAGTGTCAAATAGAAATGCGTGGTGGACTCTACCATGGAGGCTGAATACGTTATCACATCAAAGGCAGCGAAAGAAGCAGTATAGCTCAAGAACTTCCTAGTGGACTTAGATGTGATTCCGGGTTTGCAGAAGTCTATCACAGTGTATTGTGATAACAATGGTGCAGTAGGAAACTCGAATGAACCACGAGCCCACAAGGCGAGTAAACATATAGAGCATAAGTACCACCTGATACGAGATATCGTAATGAGGGAAGACGTGGTCGTGACTAAGATAGCATCAGAAGATAACCTTGCAGATCCTTTCACGAAGAGATTGACTTCAAAAGTCTTTGAGTCTCACGTGGAGGGCATGAGAATCAGATACTTAGGGGAGCCATGACAGTTTTTCTAGATATATAGTAGCAGAGTGCATAGGAGTTGAATGTAGATGTATACTTAAAGCACAACTTAAGTATTAGTGGGAGATTGTTGGAGTTGAATACATAACCTATGTTTGTATTGTACATTTTCCCAGTTAATATATCGATTTATGTTTTGGCTATATTTTTTTGTGCATTATTTGTCCATTTATATTATGTAGTTGGATGATGAGGTGTCTTCTGTGACACAGTAGATCTCATCATTGGTTAAAAGACATAATATAAAAATGCGGTTCGTAACCGAGACAGTTTTGGACAAACTGTCGGTTCAGGTTATTATGTGATTTGGATAATTGGTTTGTCTAAACTAATTGCATCATATAGATATACCTGGGGCATATTGAACTTGACCATTTAGAATGATTTACCTTGTACTGATTTAATAGACAAATCGTTCTTAATATTCTATCTCTTAATCCCTAGACTCGAGATGGCATAAGGGTTAAACATAGTGTACTTCGATCTGCCAATGGGTGAGGTCAATTTTGGCCAATAGTATCGGTAGGTTGGGCGTGTGTTTTTAGTTGCTTGGTGTGCTGCTGATTGTCGAAAGGAAACTATGTACCGGTGCGTCCGGGGTGATGGTGCTCCCGAGATGAGCTCGTTATGTTTATTCTACTAAACCCTGCTGGTGGACTTATGTTCGGTATAGTAAAAAGGACGAGTGGTACTAGTTCGAAATTAAAGAAGTTAATTAATTAATTTATCAGTAAATTAATAAATTAACGAGCACTATATCTTTGACGTGGGGATATTATGAATAAATTAATTAAGTTGTTCCGGAAGCAGTTCTGGTGTTGGATGGTAGTGCCATAATTAATCCATTAGTGGTACGATTAATTATGCATTGGGTTATTGACAAAGGTAGATTTAATTAATTAAGTAATTAATTAATCATTGTGTCAGTTGGTTTTGAATCATACCAGGAACTAGATTGGGGATAAGTGAATCCCTGTATCAGTTGGTTGTGAATCATACCAGGAACTGGATTGGGGATAAGTGAATCCCTGTATCAGTTGGATATGTATCAGTCCAGGAACAGGATTGAAGGAAATAGAAACCCAGTAGGAAGGCCAATCCTAAAACAACTTGGGGTCTCTCTTGTAACTCTATATATAGACAAGAGATTAGCTATTACACAATATACAATTCATAAGTTTTCAAGACAAGAAAACTATAGAGAAAATCTAGAGAGAGAACATGTTTTTCTCCCTCTAGCATAATCTCAGGTGGCCAGTTATTATCCCAGGCGGCGGACGGTGGTTAATTCCGGCAGGCAATGGTGGCAAGAGAAATCTGACGGCTGCGGCTGTTGAAATTCAGGCAGCGATGAGCTGCAGAATTTTTCCGGCAGGTGGATTGTGGTGATTAGCTGATCAATTGTTCATTAGATTGTTGCCCAGAAAACATACGAACAAAGTCTTAAGGTATACAAGAGAATCACCTGAGTTTACGCTTCAATAGGTAATTCTTATGTTTCCACTTTTAATTAAGAATTTATTTTTTGCGTGATAAATCGAATAAGTACACACCAAGATGCTGCGCAATAATATTTCAAGCAAGGGTTAGAATAGCGATTGTATTAGCGTCTAGGCCTAGCTAGAGATTCCGATTCTGGTATGTGTAGCACGAAAGTGAGTTTCTGGCTAGGCCCGGGAAGATAATCTTTCAGTTTCCATCACATCTGCGGTACACACATTGCTCATCCAAACACTGAGTAAATCCGTATGACTAGATTACCTCATCAAATTGGATGTTCCAAGATCTGGATGTCTGCTTATTGTTGGGATCGGAGGCATGATTTTCAAAATTTTTACGCAGCGGATTCATGCCAATTTCAATTTTAGTGTTTTAATCCTATGTTCAAAACAAGTAAACCATACCCTTGAAGCGTAATTGGTAGCCGCGTCTGGATCCTAGATTGATGTTGGTCCAAACCTTCTGCTCCGATTACGTTCGTCACCACCAAAATCCTTCCTTGAAGGACTCTCTACTTTCAAACACTGAAGTTCTTTGCAGATCCGGTGCTAGCCGTCTTTGCCTATGGAGAGAGTTTGAGATTTTGTGTATATTTTTCTTGTTCTGATTTTCTAATTGAAAATCATCATCCTTCTACAATAATATCCCTAGGATATTTGTAGAGTTAAAATTTCCAAACATCAGTATTGTAATCAATCAATTATTACTTAACTAAGTTAATCATATTCCAAATCAGTATTATTACCAAATATTATTTTACTGATTCGAAGTCAGTATTAAATAATATTTACTAATTCCAATTCAGTATTAAATAATACCTTAATGATTTAGGTTATACACCAAGCCCATGGATCAACACATGACCCACAAATCAGACTGATGGATCAAGAACCTCAATTGTAATTAGGTCCCTTGATTTATAAGCCCATCCCAATTGTTCCCAGGTAATTAATTAACTCTTAATTAATACCACAGAGCTTTTCAATAATATTTAATTAAACCATTTAATTAAATCTTCTTTATTTAAGTATAACAATTATACTCATTGTAGGCAAGAATACTTATTCTGCATCATCGAACTTTCTAATGTGCGATCTTGTAGGCCCATTCTAAATTGGAAATGGATAACTCAATCTCATTGATTAATCCATAAGTCATTAGTGGTCTCTAGCAAGACAAAATGACTACCCAATTCAGAATGGAGGGTCGAATGGTGATTCAACACAACCTTTCCGAGCAAACTGCGTACGATCCTCTACATTGATATCCCGTTTAGTATAAGACATGGAACCGTCATCCTTATATAGCTAAACATCTACGTGATCTCTTAGTGACATTGAATTCATCAAGCAAATGATATCGCTTATTATTCCTTGGGCATGGCCATGCACTTTTCAGTTCACTATCAAGTGTCCAAGATATCATCTCTCACTTAAGAGAGATTTGTAGTCCCATCACTTCACCTACATATCTTAGCGGGACTAATAGTGTACCGAATCATACCCGTACTTGGCAACCTGTTATGGTCCCGTTAGGCGTATGTCAAAGCGCACTCAAATTCACCTAAAACCATGTAGTGATTTATGGTCTAAGGATCCTCGTACGAGTACTACTCAAAAGAATCACTCATGATCTAAAAGTCCATGGAGTGTTTCTTTTGGCGGATCGATTTCATGAAATTAAATATGCACAAAAATATTACTATCATGAAATTAACTCATCTGATTATAACATCAATCAAAATGACAAATATCTATATAGCCCTTAAAAAGGGCACATACACCAGCAATCTCCCACTTGCCCGTTGAAGGGCTATGTCATAAACATTTTGAGACCATGCTCTATTACATGTCTCTCAAACGTTGACTGTGGTAGAGATTTTGTGAGAGGATCTGCTATATTGTCATCTGACCCTATTTTGCATACTTTAACATCTCATCAATCGACGATCTCTCGAATGAGGTGTTAACGTCTGAGAATGTGTTTGGTCTTCCGGTGTGACCGGGGCTCATTTGCTTTTGTGATGGCCCTGTTATTATCACAGAAGAGGTCTATCAGATCTTGGAAACTCGGTATCACTCCGATGTCTGACACAAACTTCCTCAACCAAACAGCTTCCTTTGCAGTATCTGATGCAGCAATATACTCAGATTTTGTTGTAGAGTCAGCTGTGGTATCTTGCTTCAAGCTTTTCCAACTCACCGCATTGCCATTCAGGCTAAAAATGTTGCCTGATTGTGACTTCATGTTGTCTTGATCAGTCTGGAAAACAGCATCAGTGTAACCTTGTACGACGAGCTGTTATTGTCCTCCGTACACTAGCATTGATCCTTTAGTCCTTCGCAAGTACTTCAGGATTGTCTTGACTGCAGTCCAATGATCCATACCTGGATCATGTTGGTATTTGTTTGTCATGCTTAGTGCATGTGTGACATCCAGGCGGGTACATAAGATTGCATACATGATAGATCCTATTGCCGAAACATATGGGACTCTACTCATCGCATCCCTCTCCTCTTTAGTAGAAGGACATTGGTTTTTCTTTAAAACAAGGCCATGTGTGAATGGTACCATACCATTCTTAGAATTAGACATATTGAACCTCTTCAATATATTGTCTATATACCCTTCTTGACTTAGTCCTAGAAGCCTTTTAGACCTATCTCTATAGATCTTGATACCTAGTATCATTTCAGTTTCTCCTAAGTCTTTCATAAAAAATACACTCCCCAACCATTGTTTGATGTCTTTCATCATGGGAATGTCATTTTCTATGAGTAGGATGTCGTCCACATATAGGACGAGAAAAACATTCTTGCTCCCACTGACCTTCTTGCAAACACAAGGCTCATCTTCGTTCTTTATGAAGCCGTAACCTTTTACTGCCTCGTCAAAATGAAGATTCCAGCTTTAAGATGCTTGCTTTAGTCCGTAGATGGACCTCTAAAGCTTGCATGCACGATTTGGATGCTCTTGATTGATGCATCCCTCGGGTTGTTTCATGTAAACATCCTCGATTAGGTTTCCTTTCAATAATGCTATCTTAACTTCCATCTGCCACATCTCACAAACATAATATGTAGCTATGGCGAGCATAGTCCGAATGGACTTGAGCATCACGATAGGGGAGAAGGTTTCATCATAGTCTATACCATGAGTCTGTCTGAAACCTTTAGCCACTAGTCGTGCCTTGAAGATCCCGCCAGGTTTTAATTTGAAAATCCACTTGCAATTGACAAGCTTTGCCTGAACAGGAGGATCAATCAAAGTCCACACTTTATTGTCCCTCATGGATTGCATTTCAGATTTCATGACTTGTAGCCATTTATCTGAATCTGGACTTTCTAAAACCTATTTGTAGTTCGCGGGCTCATTAGAGTCCACCAAGATCAAATCTTGATCGTCAGTCACGAGAAATCCGTATCTCTTGGGTTCATGACGAGATCTACTAGACCTTCTAGGTTCTTGTGTTGTTGACTCAGGTTGCTTATCTTCATGAGTTTCCATGTCAACTTCCATCTAAGTTTCTGTAGATCGTTCTACATTCTCTTGTGGTTCTTCAACTTCTCCGAGTTCTATTTGTTAGTTTTGAATACAGAAAAGCTATGGCTTGTATCAAAAACTAATATCCACAGATGACATATCATTTTGTTTCAGTATAAATCTGTTCCTTTATATCATAGAACTAGATAACGGGGCGTCGACAAACACAGTAGATACCATTATTGGTTAAAGTATTGATATATAAAAAGTATGCTCGTAATCGAGATAGTCTGAACATACTATCGGTATAGGTTATTGTGTGGTTTGGAAATTGGTTTATCTAGACTAGTTTAAATCACACAGATATGCCCGGGGCATATTGAGTACGACTAGTTTGGATAGAATTGACTTGTACTGATAGGCATAGTCAATTCGGTCCTAGTATTCCGTCTCTCAATCCCGAGATTGGGACGGGCGTGAGGGTTGGATGTCGTATGCTTTGATTTGCCAAAGAGTGAGGTCAATTGAAGCCAATACCTCGGTAAGTTGGGTATGCGGTGTTTAGCTTCTTGCGTGACATTGCTAGTCGGAGGAATCCACATACCGTTTCGCCGGGTTGATGGTGCTCCCGAGATGAGCTCGTAAGGTTATTATACTAAACCTGGCCAGTGAACTTTATGTTCGGTATAATAAAAGGTCGAGTGGTACTAATCTCGGAAACCAAGAAGTCGGTGAATTAATTTGTCAGTAAATTGATAAATCGACGAGCACTAGATCTTTAATGTGGGGAGATAGAAGAAATAATAATGGCGTGATGTAAAGTCGTTTTCGAGCGGTAGTTCCATAATTGGTCCGATAGTGGTACGACCGATTATGCGTTTGACTAATCGACAAGGTAAATTAATTAATCCGAAGGGTTTAATTAATATTTAATCGACAAAGTGAATTTAGAAATTAATTCAATTTTGAATTAATTAATTCTAAGGGTTCGATTAAATTAAATTAACAAAGTGGATTAAATAAATTAATTTAAAAGGGTCGATTGGAGTTGATTAGTCGGGAAGATTTAGCGGTCAACGAAAGTCAAATTTTGAGGCCTAACTCGAGAGCCCATTAGGTCTCTAATCGAGCTACTATAAATAGAATAACTTGAGAACAAAGAAAGTTAAGAAATCTTGCAAGACAAGTCTTGCCCATTTTAGAGTAAGAAAGTTCTAGAGAGAGAACTTCTTCCCTTTGAAGTTTTCACTCAAAAACGAACTAGATTTCTTGCTCTCGGATTGGATTCAACCCAAAGATCAAACCTTCAATTTTTTTTTTCCAAAAAGGCTGCTCCAGTTTTTTTCTCTGCTCGGTTTTTTCAAAATAGCTGCTGCCGCAAAATTCATTTCGCTCGGTGCAGGTTTCTTCTTCCTCAAGTTTTGCGCGGTTGATTCGAGAATAGCCTGGGTTGATCTCCTTCTTTGATGGGTGATCCTCAGGTGGTTCTTGTCTAGATCACCGGTGAGATTTCAGGTGGAAAATCTGCAGAAATCGGGCTGGGCAGTAGCGGATTTAGAGCAGTAGGACAACAGCGTTTTAAGGGTTTTCTACTTGATCAGATTTTGGGGTTTGCTGAATTCAGTTTGATAGATTTCTTTGTGGGCTTTTGTGGGTTAATCGAGTAAACTCTGATAGATTATTGCCCACGCAATATTCGGAGTGTTCTTGGAGAATCGATCGGATTTCTTGTGGAAATCGCAGCAGAATATTTGGTTTTCTTTAAGCAAGGGACTTCACTTCAAAAGGTAGAATTTTTAAATTCCGTTTTCATTAAAGTTCGAATCTTTTGTGTCCCGATTAATAAATTAAATAAGTATAAGCCTAGATCCGTTCATGGGTAAACTAATTTGAGCCTGAGCTTGGTCGAAAGCTTCCGATTCTGGAATGCATAGCACGAAAGTGAGGTTTTCTATTTAGCCCGGGCTTGTTCAGTTTTCCTTCAAATTGGTATCAAAGCGTTGGTTTCGGTCTTATACTTGTTTGATTTATTACACGGCTTTATTTTGGCATTAGTATTTTTGTCGAAATGTATAAACAGGTGGTTATTGGTTTCCCGGCTATTATGGTAGAAATTTAATTTTCATTCATAAACCCCGAGACATGTCCGGGCTTGTTTTATTTATGAATGGAAATTTCTGTAATAGTAATAACCACGAGCTGGAAGCCGTGTAGGATTAGAAAAATCTTGTAGTAGGATTTGATCTAATCATGTCGTCTTTAAATTCCTAGAAAAACGCCTTTGTATATAGGAATTTATGTACTATGACGAAGATGTTATTTTGGGTAACTTATATTCGCGGGTTTTGGTTTATCGTAATTTTGGGTGATTCCTAATTACGTAGAAAATCGAGAAAACCCGGGCGAATCGAGAGGAATCCAAATAACGAGTGGGAGCGACACGGCGGGAAGTGTCACCGAGGCGTCGAGGAATCAACGATAGAGAAGGCCATAATAGTCGGGAAATTTTATTTTATTTAATTTCCCGATTTATGATTTTTCGTTGATTGTGTGATTTTCTTTTTATTTTGCATGAACGAAATCTAAACCAAATGTTTTTCAAAAGGTAATGTGCAATTAACTAAGGTAGATTATTCGCATATTAAAACTCCAACGGTTTTATGGGTGCAAATATCCATAGTTAAGATATTGCATGTTAAAACGTAAAAATCCCAACTTAATTACATTCGCGGGTTTTGGTTTAATCGTAATTTTGGGTGATTCCTAATTACGTGGGGTTTTGGTTTATCGTAATTTTGGGTGATTCCTAATTACGTAGAAAACTGAGAAAACCCGGATTTTGGTTTATCATAATTTTGGGTGATTCCTAATTACGTAGAAAACCGAGATAGAAAACCGAGAAAACCAGGGCGAATTCAAATTAATTAAAAATCTAAGTGGGAGCGGGTTGGTTAATAGCCCCATGGCCTCCATTACTGGTTCATTGGCGATGTGGTTAAACTTGCGTGCTGGCTTAGACCTTCCTCCCTATCGGATAAGTTTTCAATCACAGATATCGCCGGAATGAATTTCTAAAGGGATGACTATAGTGCGTTTAATTGGGAAAAGTTGCGACACCCTCGCCATCCGAGGCGCATTAATACCCTAAGTAACAAACTTAGAAGTCACGTAATGGCATACACTTAGTGTACTGTTTATAGTATCCCTCCCATCGAGGTTACGCTATTTATGTGTACGGCTAAAATTATCGACTATTAATTTCATTGATCATAAGATTGTTGGCCAGATAATGAAATTAATGAACTTTGGTTCTTCTCGAACGAATGTGGGTTGGCGTAGACGTTCACCCATCGTGACCTGCGTTAATCCCGGTGGGAGAGATGTCGGTAGAAGATTATATTTCTTTTCTGAGGATTTTTCAATATTTTCGAAAAAGTATACTGAGACTTGTTTTTTATTATTTTTCAGTTGATATGTCGTTCAACCCGCTAGCTGTCATTCTGAACCAAAACAAACTCACCGGTCCTAATTACATTGATTGGAAACGAAACCTGGACATTGTCCTAACCACTGAGGGTTATAAGTACGTGCTCACTGAGGAGTGCCCCCTAAGCCCAGTGAGGATGCCACACCTGAGCAGCGATAGCCATATACGAGGTGGCAGAAGGCTGATGAGATGACCAGGTGCTACATCTTGGCTTCCATGTCAAGTGTTCTGCAGCACCAGCATCAGCAGATGACCTCAGCCTACGATATGATGCTCAACCTCAGGGAGATGTTTGGACATCAGGGCAGGGCAGCCAAGCAGTCAGCTATGAGGAAACTCATGAATGCTAAGATGGCTGAGGGAACTTCAGTGAGAGATCACGTACTGGGCATAATTGGTTGCATCAATGAGATCGAGGTATTGGGAGGTGAGATTGATGGGGAAACCCAGGTCGATATCATCCTTCATAGTTTGCCTCCCAGTTTTGAGCAGTTTCGATTGAACTATAATATGGGGAATCTCTCATATTCACTTTCTGAGCTCATGACTGCATTGGTGTCTGCTGAGAGCCTCTTCGCAGAGAAGAAGCAAGCCTTGGCTACTGTTCGTCCCTCAGGTTCCTCTGCTGGGCCCAAAGCCAGGAAGCAAAAGAGGAAGAGAGGCCAGAAAGCAGGAGCCAGTCATGGACCCAAGGCGGGCATTGCCAAGAAGCAGAAGCCGAGAGGCAAATGCTTCAGATGTGGCAAAGCGGGACATTGGAAGAATGACTGCCCAAAGCCTAGAGGTACGTGTAAATTTTCCCTAGTCACTGAGACGTGTTTAGCGGCGATTCCCACAGATACTTGGTGTGTGGATTCAGGAGCCACTGATCATGTTTGTAATTCTTTGCAGGGGTTCTAAGTGACCCGGCTGCTTAGAGAGGGAGAGTTGCAGGTCTACCTTGGGGATACTACCAGAGTTTCTGTGGCTGCAGTGGGAGTTATTAGTCTTTATTTTTCAGACTCTATTTTATATTTAAAGGATTGTCTTTATGTACCTAGTTTTCGAAAGAACTTGCTTTCGGTTTCGAAACTTATTTTGGATGGTTATAAGTGTGTATTTTCTGACGGTTCGGTTTTTATTAGAAAATGCCAGAAACTTATATGTTCCGGTACATTGGTTGACAATTTGTTTTTAATCAAGACTTACTCCCCAGTTATGCAAAACACAGAAACTAGTAACTCATCACCGAATCATAATAAGATAAAGGAATCTTCACCTTTGAATCAGACTTATCTTTGGCACCTGAGACTAGGTCATATCAACCTTAGTAGGATTCAAAGGTTGGTCAAGAGTGGGTATTTGGACTTACTAGATATTGACAGTTATTCGACCTGTGAGTCCTGCTTGGAGGGTAAAATGACCAAGAGGCCTTTTAAGGCGAAGAGGTATAGGGCCAAGGAGGTTTTAGAGCTGATTCATTCTGACGTGTGTGGGCCTATGTCAGTTCAGGCTAGAGGTGGTTATGAGTATTTTGTGACTTTCACGGATGATTACTCTAGATATGGATACATATACCTGATGCGCCACAAGTCTGAATGCTTTGGCAAGTTCAGAGAATTCAAGGCAGAGGTGGAGAACCATCTGGGTAAGAGTATCAAGTCACTGCGGTCTGATCGTGGTGGCGAATATCTCTTTAGTGAATTTAGGACCTATTTGTCAGAGGAGGGTATTCAGACCCAGTTGTCTGCACCTGGCACACCCCAGCAGAATGGTGTAGCATAAAGGAGGAACAGGACTCTTATGGAGATGGCTAGATCGATGATGAGTTACAGTGAGTTGCCTACCTCGTTTTGGGGTTATGCCTTGGATACAGCATGTTTTATCCTCAACCTTGTGCCATCTAAGTCTGTGCCTACGACCCCAGTAGAGTTGTGGAGTGGGCGAAAGCCTAGTCTGAGACATCTCAGGATTTGGGGTTGTCCAGCACATGTGCTCGAGGCAGATGCAGGCAAGTTAGAGGCGAGATCCAAGGTTATGCTGTTTATAGGCTACCCCAAAGGAACGAGAGGTGGTTTATTTTATAGTCCTCGGGATCAGAAGGTGGTGGTCAGCACCAATGCCAGATTTCTTGAGGAGGACTATATTTTAGATCACAAGTCAAGCAGCAAGGTAGTATTGGAAGAGCTTAGAAGTCAGTCCACTATTCCAGATGCACACGTACAGGAAGACACACCACAAGAGACTGCACACACTATCACAGATGATGCTCTTACACAGGCTGCGCCTCGTCGTAGTGGGAGGACTGTGAAACAGCCCGAGAGGTACATGGGTTTGGGTGAGTCTTCGGACTTTATCCCTGGTGCTCATGAACCAGACCCAGTTAACTACAATGAGGCTCTCCAGGATAAAGATGCAGATTCTTGACAGAGAGCGATGATTGCTGAAATGGGTTCTATGGACTCAAATCAAGTCTGGGAGCTGGTAGACCTTCCTGATGGGTTTAGGCCTATTGGGTGCAAATGGGTCTACAAGCAAAAGAGAGGATCTGACGGGAGGGTTGAGATCTTCAAGACTAGGCTTGTGGCGAAGGGGTATACTCAGAAAGAAGGGATCGATTATGAGGAGACCTTTTCCCGGGTAGCTATGCTTAAGTCGATCCGGATTCTCTTGGCCATAGCTGCTCATATGGATTATGAGATTTGGCAGATGGACGTCAAGACAGCTTTCCTTAATGGAAGTCTTGAGGAGACCATCTTTACGCAGCAACCAGAGGGCTTCATTGTTAAGGGCCAAGAGCACAAGGTACGTAGGCTTAGGAGGTCCATTTATGGACTTAAGCAAGCATCCAAATCTTAGAACATTCATTTTGATGAGGTTATCCAGTCCTATGGATTCACTCAGTCGCCGGATGAGCAGTGTGTTTATAGCAGGCGTGATAGTGATATAGTGGTGTTCCTTGTACTTTACGTAGATGACATTCTTCTTATTGGCAACAGTAAGAAGGTGTTGTCAGACGTAAAGGCATGGCTGTCCAAGCAATTCGATATGAAGGATTTGGGAGAGGCTGGACATATCCTTGGGATCAAGATCATTCGAGATCGTAGGAGACGTTCTCTGACTCTCTCTCAGGCATCCTACATAGACACGATTCTGGCCCGTTTTAACATGCAGAACTACAAGAAAGGTTCACTACTTTTCAGGCATGGAGTGCATTTATCTAAGGAGCAGTGTCCTAAGACTGCTGAGGAGATAGATGTCATGAAGGCAGTACCCTATGCTTCTGCAGTGGGTAGCCTCATGTCTGCTATGTTGTGCACGAGGCCCGATATTTGCTTTGTCGTTGGCATGGTTAGCAGTTATCAGAGTAACCCTGGGAAGGCTCACTGGGAGTCAGTAAAATGCATTCTCAAGTACTTGCGCAGGACGAGAGATTATGTCCTAGTTTATAGAGCGCAGGAGCTTGTACCATTGGGTTACACAGATTCAGACTTTCAAGGAGATTTGGACAAGAGTAAGTCTACCTCTGGTTTTGTGTTTACTCTAGGAGGTGGAGCCATAGTATGGAAGAGTGTCAAGCAGAAATGCGTGGCGGACTCTACCATGGAGGCTGAGTACGTTGCCGCTTTAGAGGCAGCGAAAGAGGCTGTATGGCTCAGGAGCTTCCTGATAGACTTAGATGTGGTTCCAGAGTTGCCTAGGTCTATCACAATTTATTGTGATAACAATGGTGCAGTTGCTAACTCAAGGGAACCACGAGCCCATAAGGCGAGTAAACACATAGAGCGCAAGTACCACCTGATACGAGAGATCGTAAAGAGGGGAGACGTGATCGTGGCCAAGATAGCTTCAGAGGACAACCTTACAGATCCTTTCACCAAGCCATTGACCCCAAAGGTCTTTGAGAGGCATGTGGAGGGCATGGGAGTCAGATTCTTGAGAGAGCCATGTGAGTGAGCTTAAAGGTGTTCTGGAAATTTCATTATGACAGCAGTGTAATAGCGGGTTGGACAATTTTTGTACTTCTTAGCATAGCTTTGAGTATTAGTGGGAGATTGTTAGTTTTGAATACAGAAAAGTTATGGCTTGTATCAAAAACTAATATCCACAGATGACATATCATTTTGTTTCAGTATAAATCTGTTCCTTTATATCATAGAACTAGATAACGGGGTGTCGACAAACACAGTAGATACCGTTATTGGTTAAAGTATTGATATATAAAAAGTATGCTCGTAACCGAGATAGTCTGAACATACTATCGGTATAGGTTATTGTGTGGTTTGGAAATTGGTTTATCTAGACTAGTTTAAATCACACAGATATGCCCGGGGCATATTGAGTACGACCAGTTTGGATAGACTTGACTTGTACTGATCTGCGTAGTCAATTCGGTCCTAGTATTCCGTCTCTCAATCCCGAGATTGGGACGGGCGTGAGGGTTGGATGTCGTATGCTTTGATTTGCCAAAGAGTGAGGTCAATTGAGGCCAATACCTCGGTAAGTTGGGTATGCGGTGTTTAGCTTCTTGCGTGCCGTTGCTAGTCGGAGGAATCCATATACCGGTTCGCCGGGTTGATGGTGCTCCCGAGATGAGCTCGTAAGGTTATTATACTAAACCTGGCCAGTGAACTTTATGTTCGGTATAATAAAAGGTCGAGTGGTACTAATCTCGGAAACCAAGAAGTCGGTGAATTAATTTGTCAGTAAATTGATAAATCGACGAGCACTAGATCTTTAATGTGGGGAGATAGAAGAAATAATAATGGCGCGATGTAAAGTCGTTTTCGAGCGGTAGTTCCATAATTGGTCCGATAGTGGTACGACCGATTATGCGTTTGACTAATCGACAAGGTAAATTAATTAATCCGAAGGGTTTAATTAATATTTAATCGACAAAGTGAATTTAGAAATTAATTCAATTTTGAATTAATTAATTCTAAGGGTTCGATTAAATTAAATTAACAAAGTGGATTAAATAAATTAATTTAAAAGGGTCGATTGGAGTTGATTAGTCGGGAAGACTTAGCGGTCAATGAAAGTCAAATTGTAAGGCCTAACTCGAGAGCCCATTAGGTCTCCAATCGAGCAACTATAAATAGAATAACTTGAGACCAAAAAAAGTTAAGAAATCTTGCAAGACAAGTCTTGCCCATTTTAGAGTAAGAAAGTTCTAGAGAGAGAACTTCTTCCCTTTGAAGTTTTCACTCAAAAACGAACTAGATTTCTTGCGCTCGGATTGGATTCAACCCAAAGATCAAACCTTCAATTTGTTTTTCCAAAAAGGCTGCTCCAGTTTTTTTTCTCTGCTCGGTTTTTTCAAAACAGCTGCTGCCGCAAAATTCATTTCGCTCGGTGCAGGTTTCTTCTTCCTCAAGTTTTGCGCGGTTGATTCGAGAATAGCCTGGGTTGATCTCCTTCTTTGATGGGTGATCCTTAGGTGGTTCTTGTCTAGATCACCGGTGAGATTTCAGGTGGAAAATCTGCAGAAATCGGGCTGGGCAGTAGCGGATTTAGAGCAGTAGGACAGCAGTGTTTTAAGGGTTTTCTACTTGATCAGATTTTGGGGTTTGCTGAATTCAGTTTGATAGATTTCTTTGTGGGCTTTCGTGGGTTAATCGAGTAAACTCTGATAGATTATTGCCCACGCAATATTCGGAGTGTTCTTGGAGAATCGATTGGATTTCTTGTGGAAATCGCAGCAGAATATTTGGTTTTCTTTAAGCAAGGGACATCGCTTCAAAAGGTAGAATTTTTAAATTCCGCTTTCATTAAAGTTCGAATCTTTTGTGTCCCGATTAATAAATTAAATAAGTATAAGCCTAGATCCGTTCATGGGTAAACTAATTTGAGCCTGAGCTTGGTCGAAAGCTTCCGATTCTGGAATGCATAGCACGAAAGTGAGCTTTTCGATTTAGCCCGAGCTTGTTCAGTTTTCCTTCACTATTCTACTCCCACTGTCTTTCTTGTATAGAAATTCTTTCTCTAAGAAAGTAGCTTTTCGAGCAACGAACAATTTGTTCTCAGTTGGGTTGTAGAATTGATATCCTTTGGTTTCATTAGGATATCCCACAAATAGGCATTTGTCAATTTTAGGTTTAAGCTTATTACTTTGTAAACGTTTTACATGAGCATGACAACCCCAAACTCGTAGATAGGACATATAGGGCTTCCGACCCATCCATATCTCATATGGAGTCTTATCTACTGCCTTAGATGAAATACGGTTTAATAAGTAGGTCGTAGAAAGGAGAGCATAACCCCAAAAGGACATAGGGAGAGTTGTTTAGCCCATCATTGATCGAACCATATTTAATAAGGTCTGATTCCTCCTTTTAGATACACCATTCCATTGAGGTGTTCCCGGTGGAGTCAGCTGTGAAACAATTCCACACTGTTTTAGATAGCTATTAAACTCATCACTTAGGTATTCACCTCCTCGATCGGAGCGAATAACCTTAATCCTTCTATCCAACTAATTTTCTACTTCGTTTTTAAACTCTTTGAACCTTTCAAAAGTTTCACTTTTATACCTCATTAAGTAGACATAACCATATCTACTATAGTCATCAGTAAAAGTGACGAAGTATTCAAATCCACCTCTGGCTTGTGTGCTCATTGGTCCACATACATCCGTGTGTATTAGAGCCAATAGCTCACTTGTTCTTTCACCTTTCTTGTTGAAAGGATTCTTTGTTATTTTTCCTTGCAAACAGGGTTCTCACGTGTCATATGATTCGAAATCAAATGACCCTAGCACTCCATCCTTGTGAAGTCTTTGAACTCGTTGCTCATTATCGTGGCCTAAACGACAGTGCCAGAAATAAGTTGGACTCATATCAAATTTAATTGATTTAGTCTTCTTTTCAGTATTATAGACCGGTCTTTCTTAGCTCAAATCTAAGACATATAAGCCATTGCACAAATTCGCAACTCTGTATAAAACATCATTCTGATATAAAGATAAAGAATTATTATCAATAATAAAACGAAATCCTTTAATATCCAAACAAGAAATTGAAATAATATTCCTGCTCAAAGCAGGTACATAATAACAATTCTCAAGTTCAATGTTTATATCGGAAGGTAAAGATAAAGCGTAATCTTCCACTTCAACAGCAGCAACCGTTGCCCCGTTACCCACTCAGAGATCAACTTCACATTTCCTTGTCATCCTTCTATTTCTGAGTCCTTGCACATTAGTACAAATGTGAGCCCCCATGAGGTGGACAGACAAAGGTTTATTTCAATAACAAAGATACGGGCTTGTTCATGAAACTTTGTCATCAGTGACTCATAAATCTGGAACGCTTCCAAATTCATGAACTGATTTTGAAACTCGTCTGTCATAGACACGAGCATCAAGCACGTCACATTATCGGAATCGCTTCTCAGCTTATCCCATACTCGCTGAACAGATGCTGTGGCATTCTGTGGTGGTTCAAGTAATCAGTCTCTCAGACATGTAGCTTCCTTTCTTGCTTGAGAACTATTCTCAAGTTTCTTTCCAAATCTAAAAAGTTTGGTCTAACCAATTTATCCTTATCCAATATACTTCTTAGAGTAAAGTTTGAGATGACATTAGTGCTAGATGATGCCATTTCTACAAAGAATAAATGCAAAATATTAGAATGAGTTTTAAAACTATTTTCCACAATAGCCAAAATTGAAATCCCGAACAATTTTGTGTTGGTGCTAGATTGTGGGCCAAAAATCCACAAAGAGTTAACCCCAGTCTTGCTTTGGCAAGTATCGTAGGAATCGGGCTCTTTTGGTAGGCAACGTTCAAATTACATTCCATGTAATCTAACGCTTTCCAATTGCATACCATGCAACTTTTCAGTGATAGGATGAACATTCCAAATGTTTGACACCATCCTATCTTTACAAAATTAATCCCTAATCAACTTATCGGGTCAAGCTAGGATTAATTTTTCCAAGTCAAACCATCCCTCGAGGCATCACATCAATCGATACCCACACTGTTTTTCCATAACGAATGGTAGTGATAAAGTTGAGCATCTGGATACCCAAACAGTTTTTCCACTCATTAACGATAGTGATAAAGTCGGGCACCTATTATGTGACAACTTGCCGCACGAAGAAATTTATAACTTAGGTTTTTAGGGATTTAGTTTGAGCGGCTTAACATGCATTTCATTTTTCATCATTCACAAAATATAAAATATAAAGCGAAAAATACAATGAATTGGGCTCTACTCTATTACAAGGCTTTTAAAAATTTTGTCTTCATTTGGGCCTCCATCGTTGGGCTCCAACTCCGTGACTCCCTCTTGGCTTGTTGGAATTTCTTGGGCCTAATTTCTAATCTATTCTATTAAAATAAAATAAATTTTAATTGGGTCGCATGCCCAATTTAATTGGCTCACAGGCCCCAAATTAAAATAAAATAAATAAAACCCAATTCATGCATGAAAAACACATAAAATGCAAGTGCTTCATACAAGTCCATTTTAATTAAGCCAATAAATTTAAAAGATTGTGTAATTGAATATTTCGAAAATATTCTATACAATTAAAATCGATTGTGTCATAATCAATTTTAATCAATCTTTCATTTTTCTTGTTCAATCATTTATGAAAATGATGAATGAACATACCAAATATCTATGCAAATATTTAAACTATTTAAATAAATCATACCATATTTGAAAGCACAAATAAAGGAATCAAATTAATCAAATTAATTATTCTATTTTATTAGCTAATTATCCTAATCTTATTAAGATAATTGATTTAAAATATTTTAATTTTAATATTTTAAAACTAAAATCTAATAAGATTTGATTTTATTTTAAAATCTTACCAAAACCAGAAAACAATTTTCCTTAAATTATGGGGCAGTTTGGTAATTTAAATGAAATTCTAGGCTATGTTTTGAGGAGAACTCAAAGTCCAGGGGCCATTCTGTAAGTTTAAAACTATTTTAAAACTCAGCTGTCCCTTTTTGCTAATTAGATGTTGCGGCAGGGGCAATTTGGTAATTCACCCATTTAGGGCTTTGCCCCCAACCGCTTCTCTCTTTTTTGAATTAGGCTTTATAGGGGCGGCGGGGGTATTTTAGTAAATACAGCCCCTAGGGCTTCACCCCCAGCCACTGCCAACCTTCTTCTCCCTCAAACCCTTGTCGTCGGGCTCTCCAACGCCGGTCGTCTTCTCCGGCCAATCTGTCTTTCTGGATCTGTAATCGCAGCGTCGTTCTTCATCCTCAGCTGCCAGAACCCTTCTGGCCCCGATCTTGATGAAATTCGAAAACTATGGTGATGAATCAGCCGGCCATTTATCGGGATGAAATCCTTGACGCTTGTCCAATGAAGACGACGCACATTGTTCGATCAGAAAAGCTACCGGCGAGACTTCCCATCAAGAAAACAACTTAGGCCAGTTCGAATTCGAAAAAGAAACCCAGTTTTCTAGCTCATTTTTTCGGCAAAAATGAAGCAACCCAGAAAAATCAAAAACCATTACAGCCCAAATAGATAAACTCGGAACCATTCCGTTAAGAAAACCCCAAACATAAAAATTTAATTTTGATACCAAAGCGGAAAACCCAGACTCTATTCAATTTGTTTTTCTGGCGAGACCCAAGCATCGTTTTAAAACCTAGTAAAATGGCGAAAGCTTCGAAACCCCAGAAACTCCTTTTTTGGAAAATAAATCCAATCAAGAATATTTTTGGTGAATCACGTTTTTGAAAACTCAGCAAAACAACACAACACATCAGTTTCAAAAACAACAAACATGGAACTCTTCCATGAATCTTTTGAAAAACATTCGAGCCCGGAACCATTCCTAAGTGCTCTTTTTTTTGGTGAGAAAACTCGACCGAGAAAATATTTTGCGTTTGAATTGTTTTCCTTTTCGGTGAGGGATTCGAAACCCCTGGAAATAGAGACCAAAATCATCCATGAAAGGAGAATAGGCAATCAGTTTGTCCAAATCCAAAATCTTGCATTTTTCTTTTCCGAGAAGGCTTTCAAGACAACACGCAATAAAATTAATTTTCGAATACAAATCCCTTTTTTTTTACTCAATTAATTTCAATCATTATCACTAAAATGAGCCTAGCTCTGATACCACTGTTGGGATTGGAGGCATGATTTTCAAAATTTTTACACAGCGGATTCATGCCAATTTCAATTTTAGTGTTTTAATCCTATGTTCAAAACAAGTAGACCATACTCTTGAAGCGTAATTGGTAGCCGCGTCTGGATCCTAGATTGATGTTGGTCCAAACCTTCTGCTCCGATTATGTTTGTCACCACCAAAATCCTTCCTTGAAGGACTCTCTACTTTCAAGCATTGAAGTTCTTTGCAGATCCAGTGATAGCCGTCTTTGCCTATGGAGAGAGTTTGGGATTTTGTGTATATTTTTCTTGTTCTGATTTTCTAATTGAAAATCATCATTCTCCTACAATAATATCCCTAGGATATTTGTAGAGTTAAAATTTCCAAAAATCAATATTGTAATCAATCAATTATTACTTAACTGATTTAATCATATTCCAAATCAGTATTATTACCAAATATTATTTTACTGATTCCAAATCAGTATTAATAATATTTACTGATCCCAAATCAGTATTAAATAATACCTTAATGATTTGGGTTATACACCAAGCCCATGGATCAACCCATGACCCACGAATCAGGCTGATGGATCAAGAACCTCTATTGTAATTAGGTCATTTGATTTATCAGCCCATCCCAATTGTTCCCAGGTAATTAATTAACTCTTAATTAATACCACAGAACTTTTCAATAATATTTAATTAAACCATTTAATTAAATCTTCTTTATTTAAGTATAACAATTATACTCATTGTAGGCAAGAATACTTATTCTGCATCATCGAACTTTCTTATGTGCGATCCTGTAGGCCCATTCTAAATTGGCAATGGATAACTCAAGCTCATTGATTAATCTATAAGTCATTAGTGGTCTCTAGCAAGACATAATGACTATCCAATTCAGAATGAAGGGTCGAATGGTGATTCAACACAACCTTTCCGAGCAAACTGCGTACGATCCTCTACATTGATATCCCGTTTAGCATAAGGCATGGAACCATCATCCTTACATAGCTAAACGTCTACTTGATCTGTTAGTGACACTGAATTCCTCAAGCAAATGATAACGCTTATGATTCTTTGGGCATGGCCATGCACTTTTCAGTTCACTATCAAGTGGCCAAGATATCATCTCTCACTTAAGAGAGATTTGTAGTCCCATCACTTCACAAACATATCTTAGCATGACTCATAGTGTACCGAGTCATACCAATACTTGGCAACCTGTTATAGTCCCGTTAGGCGTATGTTAAAGCGCACTACAATTCACCTAAGACCATGTAGTGATTTCTGGTCTAAGGATCCTCATACGAGTACTACTCAAAAGAATCACTCATGATCTAAAAGTCCATGGAGTGTTTCTTTTGGCGGATCGATTTCATGAAATTAAATATGCACAAGAATATTACTATCATGAAATTAACTCATCTGATTATAACATCAATCAAAATGACAAATATCTATATAGCCCTTAAAAAGGGCACATACACCAACATTTATGTCCGTAAATGGACCTATTAAACCTGCAAACCTTATGCTCTTGGCCTTTTTTAACGAATGCCTCTGGTTACTGCATGAAGATGTTTCTTCAATACTTCCATTTAGGAGAGCTGTCTTGACATCCATATGCTATATCTCATTATCTAAATGAGCAACTATGGCCAAGAGAATCTGGATCGACTTAAGCATGACCACCGGGGATAAGGTTTCCTCATAATCGATTCCCTCTTTCTGAGTATACTCCTTCGCCACAAGTCTAACTTTAAAGTTTTCAACCTTTCCGTCAGGTCCTCTCTTGCGTTTGTAGACCCACTTGCATCCAATGGGCTTAAACCTATCAGGCAGGTCTACAAGCTCCCAGACTTGATTGTGGTTCATTAACCGCATCTCGGATATCATTGCTTTACGCGAAGATTCTGTGTCTTTATTTTAGAGAGCCTCATTGTAGTTCACTAGGTCGGGTTCATGCACACCTGGGACTAGGTCTAAGGCCTCTCCCACGCCAATGAACCTGTCAGGTTATCTCACAACCCTCCAACTACGACGAGGCACCACCTATGTAGGCGTATCATATGTGATATCTTGTGCAGTGTGTGGTGTATCTACTTGTGTTGGTGTATCAGAATTATTAGTTTGTCACCTAAGCTCTTCTAGTACTATCTTAATCTTGGGCTTGTGATCTAGGATATAGTCTTCCTCTAAAAATCTAGCGTTGGTACTAACCACCACTTTCTGATCTTTATGACTATTCCTTTCGTTCCCCTAGGATATCCTACAAATAACATTAATTCTGTTATTGAATAACTTAGCCGTATCTGCCTTAAGCACATGTGGTGGGCAACCCCAAATTCTGAGATGTCTTAGACTAGGCTTTCGCCCGTTCCACAACTCTACTGGGGTTAAAGGCACAGTTTTAGATCGTACAAGATTAAGAATATACATAGCTGTTTCTAAGGCATATCCCTAGAACGAACTTGGGAAATCACTATAGCTCATCATCGACCTAACCATTTCCATGAGAGTTCAATTCCTTATTTCTGCTACACCATTCTGTTGTGGCGTGCCAGGTGCAGACAGCTGAGATTGAATTCTGACCTCACTAAGGTATTCGCAAAATTCATGGGACAGGTACTCCCCACCAAGATCTGATCGCAGTGTCTTGATACTTTTACCATGATACTTCTCCACATATGCCTGAAACTCTTTGAACTAGCAAAAGCATTCAAACTTGTGGCGTATTAGGTAAATGTACCCGTACCTTGCATAATCATCTGTGAACGTCACGAAATACTCAAATCCACCTCGTGCTTGGAGCGTTATTTGTTGGGAATTGTTTAGGCATTTAATCTAATTAAACGGTGGAATTCCTAAACACTACGGAATTCCTAAGCGTAATCGGTTGCGCACGTCGTCTGGCTCATCTGAGAAGATGGCGTTTTTGTCTCCAAAATCCTTCCTCGAAGAATTCTCTACTCTTACGAACGAAAGCCTTCGCAGGTTGGTGTTAGCCAATCTTGCCTACCCCGGAGAATTTGGGAAATCCTGTGTATTTTGTCTGATGAGAATAATCAAAATCCCCTTCCTACAATTATATCCCTAGGATATTTGTAGAGAATTAATTTCCAAAATCAGTATTGTAATTATCCAATTATAACTTAACTAATTTTAGTAATATTCCAAATCAGTATTATTACCAAATATTATTTAACTGATTCCAAATCAGTATTTAAATAATATTTACTAATTCTAAATCAGCCTTAAATAATACCTTAATGATTTGGGTTATACACCAAGCCCATGGATCAACCCATGACCCATGGATCAGGCTGATGGGTCAAGAACTTCAATTGTAATTAAGTCCCTTGATTTATCAGCCCATCCCAATTGCTCCCAGGTAATTAATTAACTATTAATTAATACCACAGAACTTTCCAATAATATTTAATTAAACCATTTAATTAAATCTTATTTATTTAAGTATAACAATTATACTTATTATAGGCAAGAATCATTATTCTGCATCATCGAACTTTCTTATGTGTGATCCTGTAGGCCCATTCCAAATTGGCAACGGATAACTCAATCTTATTGATTAATCCATAAGTCATTAGTGGTCTATAGCAAGACATAATGACTACCCAATTCAGAATGGAGGGTCGAATGGAGATTCAACACAACCTTTCCGAGCAAACTGCGTACGATCCTCTACATCGATATCCAGTTTAGCATAAGGCATAGAACCATCATCCTTATGTAGCTAAACGTTTACTTGATCTCTTAGTGACACTGAATCCATCAAGCAAATGATATCCTTATCATTCCTTGGGCATGGCCATGCACTTTCAGTTCACTATCAAGTGGCCAAAATATCATCTCTCACTTAAGAGAGATTTGTAGTCCCATCACTTCACCTACATATCTTAGCATGAATCATAGTGTACCCAATCATACCCGTACTTGGCAACCTGTTACGGCCCCGTTAGGCGTATGTCAAAGCACACTACAATTCACCTAAGACCATGTAGTGATTTCTGGTCTAAGGATCCTAGTACCAGTACTACTCAAAAGAATCACTCATGGTCTAATTAGTCTATGGAGTGTTTCTTTTAGCGGATCGATTTCATGAATTTAAATATGCACAAGGATATTACTATCATGAAATTAACTCATTTGATAAACAATCAATCAAGCGACAAATGTCTTATTTATATAAATACCCTCAAAGTATATTTACATAAATAGCCCTCATTAGGGCACATTCACCAACATTATTGGTCCACACAAGTAAGAATGAATCAATTCTAATACTTCTTTGGCTCTATAACTTTTTGCCTTAAAAGGTCTCTTGGTCATTTTACCTTCCAATCAAGATTCACAGGTTGTATAACTGTCAATCTCTAATGAACCTAAAGGTCCATCATTGACCAACCTCTAAATTCTACTAAGGTTTATATGACCTAGCATGAGATGCCAAAGATAGGTTTGATTCATTTTTGAAGGTTTCTTCCTCTTATTAATGTTAGATAAAGAGCTATTTGTTTCTATGTTTTGCACAACAGGGGAGTTAGAATTAACCACAAAAAAATTATCTATCAATGAACCAGAACAAATAAGTTTGTCATTTCTTCTAATAACAACAGAATCATCAGAAAAAATAAATTTATAACCGTTCCTCAAGAGTTTAGAAACCGAAATAAGGTTCTTTCTAAAACTTGGTACATAAAGAAAATTAACCAATCCTAATATAAAATTCTCAAAATTCAGAGTAACTACTCCCACTGCTTCTACTGACACTCTTGTAGTGTCACCCAAGTAGATGTCCAACTCGCCCTCTTTAAGCTTCCAGGTTACTTGGAACCCCTACAAAGAATTACAAACATGGTCAGTGGCTCCTGAATCCACACACCAAGTATCTGTGGGAATCGCCACTAAACATGTCTCAGTAATTAGGGCAGAAACTATTGTACCTTTAAGCGTTGGACAATCTGATTTCCAGTGCCCCGTCTTCTCGCACTTTGTTGCACTTGCCTTTGGGCTTGCTCTTCTTTGCAATTTCAGGATTAGCAGTAAGTTTCTTGGCATTCTTTTTCTTCTTATTCTTCTTACCTTTAGGTGCAGAAGAAGAACTTGAAGCCTTCACTGTGACCAAAGCTTGCATCTTCTCGTGGAAGATGCCTTTGGCAGACACCAACTCTGTTAAGAGCTCAGGTAGAGTGTAAACTCTTTCATTCATGTTATACTTGACCTAAAACTGCTAAAAAATAGAGGGTAAGCTCTGGAGGATGATATCTATCTTACATTCTGGGTCGATTTCACCTCCCAACACCTCTATCTGTTGATGTTACTGATCATGTGAACCACACGATCTCTCACCGATCCGCCCTCAGCCATTTTAGTGTTCATCAATTTTCTCATAGCTGCTTTCCTAGCAGTCCTGCCTTGATGAGCGAACATTTCCCTCAGGTGAGCCATCATGTTGAAGGCAAAGACCATGGGATGAAGCTGATATTGTAGCACATTCGACACAGAGGCCATAATGTAACACCGTGCCATCTCATCCGCTTTTCTCCATCCAGCATAGGCATACCTATCCTCTTGAGGAGAGTCCTCGTCAGCACATCTGGACATACTTCGGTGAGCACAAACTTATACTGCTCTGCCGTCAGGACAATGTCCAAGTTATGACTCCAGTCAACATAATTAGGTCCAGCTAACTTGTTATCTTTCAATATAGTAGCTAAGGGGTTGAATGCCATAACGAAAAACTGTAAAATAAATAAACAGACAATGTTTCAATTTTTAGTCTATAATTTCGAAACAAAGGAAATTCTAACACTTATTGACTTCCCTCAAAACAATAATTTTAAACCACCAGCATCTCTTGCACCGGGATTCTCGTAAGCCACGATATTGTGGACGTTTACGCTAACCCACATTCATTTGAGAAGAACCAAGTTCATTAACTACACTATCTGACCTAACGATATATTGATCAATGTAGCTAATAGTCGGTATTTTTAGCCGTACAATAAGCACTGTAACCTCGATGAGAGGGATACTACAAATCATACATTAAGTGTGTGCCATTACGTGACTTCTAAGTTTGTTACCTCGGGATAGTGCGCCTCAGATGTGGAAGGTATCGTATTTCTCCTAGTTAAACTTACTCTAGTCATCTTACTTAGAAATTTATAATCTAGCGATCTTGTGGTTGGACTCATCCGAATGGAGGACTGCCCAAATGCCAACGTGCAAGTCCACCCACATCGCATATGAACTTGTAATGGTGGCCATGGGGATATTAAACCAACCCGGTCCCACTTAGATTTCTAAATTGAGGGTTTTTTTGGTTTTAACATGCAATTAACTAACCCTAATTTATATACAAACATAAAACCATCACGCTTTAAAATCATGCATCTAAAATACATCACAAAAATTAAAGCACAAAAAAATTAATACAATAAATACGGGAAATAAATACGAAAATTAAATTTCTCGACTATTATGGTTTTAATTGCTTCCATCTTCTGCCTTGATCTCGTGTCCCGCCACACAACTTGATGGATAGACTCTTGATCTTCAAAAAATGAAATCTGGAGGAAAAACGGGCAAAAACACGACACGAATGGGCCACGCGCACAGTGCAAAAATAAAGCACCGTGCACATGCGGCCCAGCAGCACGTAGGAAATCTGCTGTGCCACGCGGCAGCGGTGCTGCCATCTCCAATGGTTACCGGCGGCGCTCCTGCCAGGGAGTCATCGCCGGCGCCGCCCCGTTCCTCCGATCCCTCCTTTTCTTTTTCTACACTATTTGGTCTTCTTACAATTCGTTCTGGGTTTTCCTGGGTTTCTACGAATTTATGATAACGCAAAAACCCACGAATTCAAGTTGCCCAACATAACGCCTTCGATTATAAAAATTAATTCTCCTATTACAAGACTCTAGGAAAATTGAAATCGAAAATTACATAGAAAAATTCGTACTACAGATTTTATCTAATCCTACACGACTTCCAGCACATGGTTATACTATTACAAACATTCATAATAAAATCAAATCCGGACATGTCACAGAGTTTAATTAAAACACATACAAATGTAACCATAATAGTCGGGATTTATTAACCACCTGTAAATAAAATTATTTAATAAATCGAACAAGCACAAAACCCAAAACCAGGCTTCGATAGCAATTGAAAGATTATCTGCCTGGGCCTAGCCAGAAACTCACTTTCGTGCTATGCATTCCAGAATCAGAATCTCTGACCAGACATAGACGCTTGCACAATCGTTATTCCAACCCTTGCTTTAAATAACATTGCGCAGGATCTTGGTATGCACTTATTCGATTTATCACGCAACAAATAAATTCTATTAAAAGCGGAAACATAAGAATTACCTATTGAAGCATTTACTCAGGTGATTCTCTTGTATGCCTCAAGACTTTGTTCGTATGTTGTGTGGGAAACAATATAATGAGCAATTAATCAGCTAATCACCACAATCCACTAGCCGGAAAAATTCCAGCACCATCGCACCTGGCACGAACAATTCCAGCACCACCACCCCAAAATTGGGAAAAATCAGCCGGCTATTTGGCTTGGGAAATCCGAAAATTCTGAGGGAAAATATTTCTCTCTCTAGGATTTTCTCTCTTTAGTTTTCTTGTCTTGAAAACTAATGAATTGTATATTGTGTAATAGCTAATCCCTTGCCTATATAATGAGTTACAAGAGAGACCCAAGTTGGTTTAGGATTGGTTTTCCTAATGGGTTTAGGTAATAATTGGTTTCCAAATCCAATTATGTAACCAATCTAATAGGATAAAACAAATCCAATTAGATTTCCTAATCTCTAGGATTTCTAATTTTAATTGAAACTTATGACTTAACTAATTAATTAAATAATTTCACTTTGTTAACTACTTAATTAACCCTTAGGAAAAATTAATTAATTAATATATTCTACTTATTCAATTAACCCACTACAAAATTAATCGTACCAGTAACGGATTAATTTTGGCACTACTATCCTACACCAGAATTGCTTTCAGAAGAACTTAATTATTTTATTCATAATCTCCACACATAAAAGATATAGTGCTTGTTAATTTATTAATTTACTGATTAATTAATTAATTAACTTCTTTAATTCCGATACTGGTACCACTCGACCTTTTTACTATACCGGACATAAGTTCACCATAACGAGCTAGTACATGGTTTCCTTTCGACAAGCAGAAACACACCAAGTAACTAAACACGCGCCCCCAACCCACCGAGACTATTGGCCACAATTGACTTCACCCATTGGCAGATCAAAGTACACTATGTCTAATCCTCATGCCAGCTCAAGTCTAGGGATTAAGAGATATAATACTTAGAACGATTTGTCTATTAAATAAGTACAAGACAAATCATTCTAAATTGTCAAGTTCAATATGCCCCGGGCATATCTATATGATTCAATCAGTTTAGATAAACTAATTATCCAAATCAGATAATAACCTAAATCGACAGTTTATAAAAAATTGTCTCGGTTACGAACCTCATTTATATATTATGCCTATCAACCAATGATGAGATCTACTGTGTCACACAAGATACCTCATCATCTAACATATAAATAGACATATGACGCATAACAAAATATAACCAAAACATAAATCGATATATTAACTGAGAAAAAATACAGTACAAGCATAGCTTATGTATTCAACTCCAACACCTTGGGCTAATTAAGTATTGACTAGTCTAGTGAGGACTAAGAAAGTCAATTAAATCCAATTAGTAATGTCCAACTCAAAATCCCACTATGTGTCCCTTGAAGCTCCATATAAATACATAATGTCTTAGCATTCAAGAGATTAGAAACTTGAGAGGCAAGATTTTCCTAGAGACAGATAAGAAGCCTAGAGAGAGAACTTCATCTTATTGAAGATCTCTTTCAAAGTTGAATTAGTGATCCTTCTTCCTCGAAAAGTTCAGCCCAAAGTAACCATTCATTTTCCGGTGAAAGAGAAGCTGCCCGAGTTTATTTTTTCCGGCCATGAGACCGTTTTCCAACTAAGTTCATTGTCAATCAGTGCACTGATCCGCGGGCTGAGACTGCTTCCAAATCAAGACCGTCCAGCGTAATTTTCACGGTGGTGCAGTGAGTCCTTTTGTGGCAGTTGTTTGTAGGATTTTTTTGGGCTGGTTTCAAGCTTTTTCGAGGCAGGTTTCTTATGGGTATTTTGTATTTCGATAGATCTACCCGGTAGATAGTTGCCTACTCAACATTTGGGTTTGTTGAAGTCTTTCAAGGGACTTCTAGTGGATTTCGTTCCTAAAAAATTGGATTTTTCTTATTTGCATCTACGAAATAATTTGAAGGAAACAGATCCAACCTTGGCTAAACCGAAAATCACACATTCGTGCTATGTATTCCAGAATCGGAGACTTTTGATTCGGCTCAGGCTTAAAATAATTTCTCCTAAACGGATCTAGGCTTATACTAGTTCAATTTATTAAAATGACATGCAAAAATCAAATATTTAAATTAAAGTGGAAACCTTTAAAGACTATACCTTTGAAGCGTGTCCCTCGCAAATAAAGAAAACCGGGTCTTGAATTGCGAATACACTAAAGAGTCCCAAGAATAACTCCAAAAAATCCCGAATTTGAGTGGGAAAATGTCCACGGGATGGCTAAGGCACAATATGAAGAAATCCAAAGAAACCCAATTCAAGAAAACTCAAACTGCCCAAAGCGGAAACAGCCCGGAGGCCTGCACCGAATCTGAAAACCCACACTACAAAAATAAAACTTACCAGGAAAAGCTTTTACTTGGAGATCTAGACTTTGGTGAACCCGAAGGAATGAGCCAAAGGATTAGCATGACAAAAAAAAAAAAAAAAAGAAAAAACTGGCCAAACTTCAGCCATTCTCTCGATGCCAAAAAAACACGCGACGGCGGCGATACCACAGAGTAGCGGCGGAACATGATCGGACAGGCAGACTCTAGGGTTTTCTAGGATGAAACATGGGCTCATTTCTTAAAGAAGAAGGATCTAGAAACCAACTTCGAGAAAGAACTAATCGAAGAAGATTAATTTCTCTCTCTATGCTCTTCATTCTCTCTAAAGAGGCAACTTTGCCTACAAGGTTTCTTATGTCTTCTAAATTCCTAACTAAAGCTATTTATAGGAGTTTCAAGGGAGATCTAGTGGGCTTTTGAGTTGGGCCTTAATGTTTGACTTTCGTTGACCCCATAGTCTTCCCTATACTAATAAACTCCAATCGAGCCTTTCGAATTAATTTCTTAACCCACTTCATTAATTAAATTTAATCGAACCCTTAGGATTATTTTGTATAACCCACTTAGTCAATTAAATATTAATTAAACCTTTAGAATTAATTAATTTGCTTTTCCGATTAGTCAAACACATAATTAGTCGTACCACTAACGGTCCAATTATGGAACTACCACTTAAAAATAAACTTACTTCGCGCTCACTTTATTATTCTTCTATATCCCTACATCAAAGAACTAGTGCTCATCAATTCATAAATTTACTGGCAAAATAATTCATCGACTTCTTGGTATTCGAGATTCGTACCACTCGACTTTCTTATTATACCATACATAAAGTCCACTGGCCAGATTTAGTATAGTAAACCTTTCCAGCTCATCTCGGGGGCACCATCAACCCGGCGAACCGGTACATGGATTCCTTTGACTAGCAACGCGACACAAAGAAACCAAACACCGCATACCCAACTTACTGAGATTTAGGCCTCAATTGACAGTAACTTTTTGCAAATCAAAGCATACGATTTCTAACTCTTATGCCCGCTCCAATCTAGGTATTAAGAGATTAGAATACTAGGATCGAATTAACTATGCTGATCAGTACAACTTAATTCAATCTCGAACAGGTCGTGCTCAATATGCCCGGGGTATATCCATATTATTTAATTAGTCTAGGCAAACTAATTTCCAAATCACACAATAACCTAAACTGATAGTATGTTCAAACTATCTCAGTTACGAGCATCTGTTTATATATCATTACATTAAGTAATAACGAGATCTGCTGTTCCTTTCTACACCTCGTTATCTAGTTCTATGATATAATGGAACAAATTAAATACTGAAACAAAACGATATGTCAACTAGGTATTAGTTTTTGATACAAGCAATAGATTTTCAGTATTCAAAACTAACAATCTCCCAATAATACTCAAAGTTATGCTTTGAAGTATAAAAACACTGTTCAATCCACTTATTACACTGTTGTCATAATGAAAGCTACAAAACACTCTCCAGCTCACTCACATGGATCTCTTAAGAATCTGACTCCCATGCCTTCCACATGACTCTCAAAGACATTTGGGGTCAATGCCTTTATGAAAGGATCTGCAAGGTTGTCTCCTGATGCTATCTTGGCCACAGTCACATCTTCCCTTTTTACGATCTCTCGTATCAGGTGGTACTTGTGCTCTATGTGTTTACTCGCCTTGTTGGCTCATGGTTTCCTTGAGTTAGCAACTGAACCATTGTTATCACAATAGACTGTGATAGATCTCAGCAACACAGGGACCACATCTAAGTACACCAGGAAGTTCCTGAGCCATATAGCTTCTTTCGCTGCCTCTGATGCGGTAACGTACTCAGCCTCCATGGTGGAGTCCACCACGCATTTCTGATTGATACTCCGCCATACTATGGCTCCACCTCCTAGAGTAAACACAAACCCAGAGGTAGACTCACTTTTATCCATATCACCTTGAAAGTCCGAATCTATGTAACCCAATGGAACTAGCTCCTGCGCTCGATAAATCAAGACATGATCTCTCGTCCTATGCAAGTACTTGAGAATGCATTTGAATGCCTCCCAATGAGTCTTCCTAGGGTTACTCTGATATCTGCTGACCATGCCAACGTCAAAGCAAATATCAGACCTAGTACATAACATAACATACATGAGACTACCCACTGCAGATGCATAGGTTACTGCTTTCATGGCATCTATCTCCTCGGCAGTCTTGGAACACTGCTCATTTGATAAATGCACTCCATGCCTGAAAGGTAGTGAACCCTTCTTGGAGTTATGCATGTTAAAACGGGCCAAAACCGTGTCCATGTATGAAGCCTGGGAGAGTTTCAGAGAACGTCTCCTACGATCTCGAATAATCTTAATCCCAAGGATATGTCCAGCCTCTCCTAAGTCCTTCATATCAAACTGCTGGGACAACTATGCCTTTACGTCTGACAACACCTTCTTACTGTTATCAATAAGAAGGATGCCATTTACGTAAAGTACGAGGAACACCACCAAATCACCATCACGTCTACGGTATACAATGTTATGACCCCAAGCCCAAGTTTACCACCAAGGCCCTACCAAAGAGATCCTTTGATCTGTTAGTTTTGAATACAGAAAAGCTATGGCTTGTATAAAAAAATTAATATCCACAGCTGACATATCATTTTGTTTAAGTATTAAATTGTTCCATTATATCATAGAACTAGATAGCGGGGTGTGGAAAGACACAGTAGATACCGTTATTGGTTAAAGTATTGATATATAAAAAGTATGCTCGTAACTGAGATTGTCTGAACATACTATCGGTATAGGTTATCGTGTGGTTTGGAAATTAATTTATCTAGACTAATTAAAATCTCACGAATATGCCTGGGGCATATTGAGCACGACCAATTTGGATAGAATTGACTAGTACTGATCGGCGTAGTCAATTCGGTCCTAGTATTCAGTCTCTCAATCCTGAGATTGGGACAGGCGTGAGAGTTAGATATCGTATACTTTGATTTGCCAAAGAGTGTGGTCAATTGAGGCCTATATCTCGATAGGTTGGGTATACGGTGTTTAGCTTCTTACGTGTCGTTGCTAGTCAGAGGAATCTACGTACGTGTTCGTCGGGTTGATGGTGCTCCCGAGATGAGCTCATAAGGTGTATTATACTAAATCTGGCCAGTGGACTTTACGTCCGGTATAATAAGAACATTGAGTGGTACTAATCTCGGATACCAAGAAGTCGGTGAATTAGTTTGTCATTAAATTGATAAATAGACGAGCATTAGATCTTTGATGTGGGGAGATAGAAGAAAATAAAGTGGCGCGATGTAAAGTCATTTTTGAGTGGTAGTTCTATAATTAGTCCGATAGTGGTACGACGTATTATGTATTTGACTAATCGACAAAGTGAATTAATTAATCCTAAAGGTTTAATTAATATTTAATTGACAATGTGGATTAAGAAAATTAATTCTATATGAAATAATTAATCCTAAGGATTCGATTAAATTAAATTAACGAAGTGGGTTAGGAAATTAATTCGAATGGTTCGATTGGAGTTGATTAGTCTAGGAAAGACTAAGCGGTCAACGAAAGTCAAATTAAAAGGCACAACTCAAAAGCCCACTAGGTCTCTTTAAGAGATCCCTATAAATAGAAAGTTTAAGGCCAAAGAAACTTGTGAAAATATTGCAAGACATTTTGTCTTCCTCTTGAGTCAGAAAGTTCTAGAGAGAGACTCTCTTTTCCTTTTGAGTTTTCTTTCAAAAATGAACTTGGAATCTCTCTTCTCGATTTAGATTAAGTCCAACGATCAAACTTTTAGTTAACCCATTGATGGATTTCATCTAGAGCTGCCTGCTGCTGCCCGGATTTATTTATTATTGGCCGAACTTCTTGGTTTTTTACTTGGACTGCTGTCCGGTTTTGGTTCTTGTCTGGCGGATCTCTTCTAGTAGCTCCGGGGTGCTTAATCTGACTGGGTTTGTGTTGATTTCTCCCTTGTGTTAGTGATCCAAAATCCTGACTGTCCAGATCGTGACCGAAGTTGAAGTGGGTTCGATTATTTTGGGGCGAAAAGTAGTAGGCAACAGTTTCTGTGGGCAAAAGTTTCTATCTTTGGGTAGATTTAATCTTTTTGAGGGATTTTCTTTGTGGGTTTTCGTGGGCTTTGGTAGCACACTTCGATAGATTATTTCCCACGCAATATTCGAAGTTTCTTGGAGTAATCTTTCAGATTTTGGTGGTGATCGCAACATAAAGATTTGGTTTTCTTATTTTCGTTGGACTTCCCTTCAAAGGTATAAACTTTATGTTTTCCACTTTTAATTAAAGGTTTATTCTTTGTGCATTGTTTGTCGATTTAATAAATTAAATAAGTATAAGCTTAGATCCGTTTAGGGGGAAATGAATTTGAGCCTGAGCTTTGTTGAAAGTTTCTGATTGTGGAAGGCATTGCATGAAAGTGAGATTTTCGATTTAGCCCGGGCTTGTTCTGTTTTCCTTCATGATTGACATAGATGGGCCTTTAACAAGAGCAAGGAGAAGAAAGGTCATGCAAGCCCTCAATGCCTTAGCCCATGAGATCTTCACTTAAGAACTTATCTTTCAACACAAGTACCCACCCAAGGAGGTTATGGTGTTGAGCATTTATCTCTAGCCTTTCTCATTTTAATTTACTTCAATTTATTTTGTTTTAATGTTCTTTTACTTTCGACAAAAAGACTTGTTATTTGGCTTGAATAATTTTGGCCTCATAGTTTAGGCCTTTTGTCTTGTTTTAAATTTGTGATGTTTTTGGTAAATCCTATTTTTAATGGCTTATTAATTAATTTTGGCCCAATGTTTCGGTCATGATTAATTAATTAAATGTAATAGACTAGGCTAAATAATGAGGAGAAGACCAGCCCAAGTAAAAGATCTTTTTGAAGGGAAATGTTGTCAAAACTTGGGAGGAAGACAACAACAAAAGGAAGTCAATTTTTTATTGCTTCTAGAAGATTTATAACTCCTAGTGGGCTTTTGTGACCAGTACCACTCGACCTTTTTACTATACCGGACGTAAAGTCCACTGGCCAGATTTAGTATAATAAACATTACGAGCTCATCTCGGGAGCACCATTACCCCAGACGCACCAGTACATGGTTTTCTTTCGACAAGCAGCAACACACCTACCGAGACTATTGGCCACAATTGACCTCACTCATTGGCAGATCAAAGTACACTATGTCTGATCCTCATGCCCGCTCGAGTCTAGGGACTAAGAGATAGAATAATCAGAACAATTTGTCTATTAAATCAGTACAAGATAAATCATTCCAAATGGTCAAGTTCAAAACGCCCCGGGCATATCTATATGATTCAATTAGTTTACACAAACCAATTATCTAAATCACATAATAACCTAAACCGACAGTTTGTCCAAAGCTGTCTTTTAACTAATGATGAGATCTACTGTGTCACACAAGACACCTTATCATCTAACTACATAATATAAATGGATAACTAATACACAAAAAAATATAACCAAAACATAAATCGATATATTAACTGGGAAAATATACAATACAAGCATAGCTTATGTATTCAACTTCAACAATCTCCCACTAATACTTAGGCTGTGCTTTAAGTATACAATACATTCAACTCCTATACACTCTGCTACTATATATCTAGAAAAACTATCATGGCTCTCCTAAGTATCTGATTCTCATGCCCTCCACATGAGCCTCAAAGACTTTTGAAGTCAATATATTGGTGAACGGATCTGTAAGGTTATCCTCTGATGCTTTCTTAGCCATGACCACGTCTTCCCTCTTTACGATGTCTCGTATTAGGTGGTACTTACGTTGTATATGTTTCCTCGCCTTGTGGGCTCGTGGTTCCTTCGAGTTTGCTACTGCACCATTGTTATCACAATACACTATGATAGACTCTGCAAACCAGGAATCACATCTAAGTCCACTAGGAAGTTCTTGAGTCATACTGCTTCCTTCGCTGCCTTTAATGCGACAACGTATTCAGCCTCAATGGTAGAGTCCACCATGCATTTCTACTTGACACTCCTCCAAACTATGGCTCCGCCTCACAGAGTAAACACCTACCCTGAGGTAGACTTGCTCTTGTCCCTGTCGCCTTGGAAATCTGAATCTGTGTAACCTCGGTGTACCAGCTCAGGCACCTGATAGACCAACACTTGGTCTCTCGTTCTGTACAAATACTTGAGAATGCATTTTACTGCCTCCCACTGAGATTTCCTGGAGTTACTCTGATATCTGGTTACAATGCCAATGACATAACAGATAGCAGGCCTCGTACACAACATGGTATACATGAGACTTCCTACTGCAGAAGCATAAGGAACTGTCTTCATAGCCTCAATCTCCTCAATAGTCTTGGGAGACTGTTCTTTAGATAGATGCACTTCGTGTCTGAAAGGTAGAAAACCTTTCTTTAAGTTCTACATGTAAAAACGGGCCAGAATTGTATCTATGTATGAAGCATGGGAGAGCGTTAATGAACGTTTCCTACGATCTCAAATTATCTTGATCCCAAGGATATGTCCCGCTTCCCCTAAGTTTTTCGTATCAAACTGCTTTACAGCCATGCCTTTACGTCTGATAACACTTTCTTGTTATTGCCAATCAATAGAATGTCATCTACGTAAAGCACAAGAAACACCACCGAGTTTCCATCACGTCTGCGGTACACACATTGCTCATCCGGACACTGAGTAAATCCGTATGACTGGAATACCTCATCAAACCAGATGTTCTAAGATCTAGATACCTGCTTAAGTCTGTAAATGTACTTCTTAAGCCTGCAAACCTTATGCTCTTAGCCTTTTTCAAAGAATCAATCTGGTTGCTGCATGAAGATGGTTTCCTCAAGACTTCCATTTAGGAAATCTGTCTTGACTTAAGCATGGCTACCGAGGAGAAGGTTTCCTCATAATCGATTCCCTCTTTCTTAGTATACCCCTTCGCCACCAGCCTAGCTTTAAAGGTTTTCACCTTTCCGTTAGGTCCTCTCATACTTTTTTAGACCCACTTGCATCCAATGGGCTTAAACCCATCAGGCAGGTCCACAAGCTCCCAGACTTGATAGTGGTCCATTGACCCCATCTCGGATATCATTGCCTTTCACCAACATTCCGAATCTTTATCTTGGAGATCCTCACTGTAGTTTACTGGGTCAGGCTCAGACGTGCCTGAGACTAAGTCTGAGGCCTCTCCCACGCCAATGACCCTGTCGGGCTGTCTAACAACCCTCTCACTTCAATGAGGCACCACATGTGTAGGCGCATCATCAGTGATATATTGTGCAGTGTGTGGTGTAGCTATTTGTGCTGGTGCATCAGGATTATTAGTTTATCTTCTAAACTCTTCTAGTACTATCTCACTATTGGGTTTGTGATCTAGGATATAGTCTTCCTTTAAAATATATAGAGGTGGTACTAACCACCACCTTCTGATCTTTAGGACTATAAAACAGACCACCTTTCGTTCCCCTAGGACATCGTACAAAGAGCATTAATTATGTTCTTGCATCTAACTTAGCTGCATCTGCCTCAAGCACATGTGCTGAGCAACCCCAAACTCTGAGATGTCTTAGACTGTCTTGTGGCATTCCACAACTCTACTTAGGTTGAAGGCACGGTTTTAGATAGTACAAGATTAAGAATATACATAGCTGTTTCTAAGCCATATCCCCAGAACAAACACGGCAAATAACTATAGCTCATCATCGACCTAACCAGTTCCATGAGAGTATGATTATTTCTTTCTGCTACACCGTTCTGTTGTGATGTACCAGGTGCAGACAACTGAGACTGAATTCCGACATCAGTGAGGTATTCTCGAAATTCGTGGGGCAGGTACTCCTCACCATGCTCTGATCATGGTATCTTGATACTCTTACCATGATATTTCTCCACATCTGCCCAAAACTCTTTGAACTTGCCAAAACACTTGGACTTGTGGCACATTAGGTAAATGTACTCGTACCTTGAGTAGTCATCGTGAACGTCATGAAATACTCAAAACCACCTCGTACTTGGACCGACGTTGGTCCACACAAGTCAGAATGAATCAATTCTAGTACTTCCTTGGCTCTATAACCTTTTATCGTAAAAGGACTCTTGGTTATCTTACTTTCCAAGCAAGATTCGCAGGTTGAATAATTGTCAATCTCTAATGAACCTAAAGGTCCATCATTGACTAACCTCTGAATCCTACTAAGGTTTATATGACCTAGCCTGAGATGCCAAAGATAGGTTTGATTCAATTCAGAAGGTTGTTTCTGTTGGATTTGTTTAGGTGTTTAATCTAATTAAACCGCGGAATTCCTAAACATCAAAGATCGGGTCTTACCCTTGAAGCGTGATCGGTTGCCCACGTCACCTGGCTCTTCTGAGAAGATGGCGTTTTGTTGTCTCCAAAATCCTTCCTCGAAGGATTCTCTACTCTCAAGCAAGAAAGTCTTCGCAGGTTTGGTGCTAGCCGATCTTGCCTACCGAGAGAATGTTGGGAAAAACTTGTGTATTCTGTTTGATTTGAATTTACTCACTCAAAATCACTCTCTCCCTACAATAATATCCCCAGGATATTTGTAGAGATCAAATTTTTTTTTTTCCAAAATCAGTATTGTAATTTTCCAATTATAACTTAACTGATTGTAGTCATATTCCAAATCAGTATTATTACCAAATATTATTTTACTGATTCTAAATCAGTATTTAAATAATATTTACTGATTCCAAATCAGCATTAAATAATACCTTAATTATTTGGGTTATACACCAAGCCCATGGATCAACCCATGACCCATGGATCAGGCTGATGGGTCAAGAACTTCAATTGCAATTAAGTCCTTTGATTTATCAGCTCACCCAATTGTTTCTAAGTAATTAATTAACTATTAATTAATACCTTAGAACTTTTCAATAATATTTAATTAAACCATTTAATTAAATCTTCTTTATTTAAGTATAACGATTATACTTATTTTAGGCAAGAATACTTATTCTGCATCATCGAACTTTCTTATGTGTGATACTGTAGGCCCATTCCAAATTGGCAACGGATAACTCAATCTTATTGATTAATCCATAAATCATTAGTGGTCTCTAGCAAGATATAATGACTACCCAATTCAGAATGGAGGGTCGAATGGTGATTCAACACAACCTTTCCGAGCAAACTGCGTACGATCCGCTACATTGATAGCCCGTTTAGCATAAGTCATGGAACCATCATCCTTATGTAGCTAAACGTTTACTTGATCTCTTAGTGACATTGAATCCATCAAGCAAATGATATCCTTATCATTCCTTGGGCATGGCCATGCACTTTTCAGTTCACTATCAAGTGGCCAAGATATCATCTCTCACTTAAGAGAGATTTGTAGTCCCATCACTTCACCTACATATCTTAGCGTGAATCATAGTGTACCCAATCATACCCGTACTTGGAAACCTGTTACGGCCCCGTTAGGCGTATGTCAAAGCACACTATAATTCACCTAGGACCATGTAGTGATTTCTGGTCTAAGGATCCTCGTACCAGTACTACTCAAAAGAATCACTCATGATCTAATTAGTCCATAGAGTGTTTCTTTTGGTGGATCGATTTCATGAATTTAAATATGCACAAGAATATTACTATCATGAAATTAACTCATTTGGTAAACAATCAATCAAGCGACAAATATCTTATTTACATAAATACCCTCAAAGTCTATTTACATAAATAGCGCTCATTAGGGCAGATTCACCAACAATCTCCTACTTGCCCGATGAAGGGCTATGTCCTAAATTGTTTAAGACCATGGTGTATTACATGTCTATCAAACTTTAACTGTGGTAGAGCGTTTGTGAGAGGATCTGCTATATTGTCGTCTGACCCTATTTTGCACACTTTCACATCTCCTCGATCAATGATCTCTCGGATGAGGTGAAATCTTCTGAGTATGTGTTTGGTTTTCTGGTGTGACCGAGGCTCCTTAGCATGTGCGATGGCCCCGTTATTATCACAGAAAAGTTCTATCAGATATTGGATACTCGGTATCACTTCGATGTCTGACACGAACTTTCTCAACCAAACCGCTTCCTTTGCAGCATCTGATGCAACAATGTACTCAGACTCCATTGTAGAATCGGCTGTTGTATCTTGCTTTGAGCTTTTCCAACTTATTGCACCGCCATTCAGACTAAACACGTAGCCTGATTGTGACTTCATGTCATCTTGATCTGTTTGGAAAGCAGCATCAGTGTAACCTTGTACCATGAGCTGTTCTTGTCCTCCATACACTAGCATTAATCCTTTAGTTCTTTGTAAGTACTTCAGAATTGCTTTGACTGCAGTCCAATGATCCATCCCTGGATCTTGTTGGTATCTGCTAGTCATGCTAAGTGCATGTGCAACATCCGGATGGGTACATAACATGGCATACATGATAGATCCTATTGCCGAAGCATATGGGACTCGACTCATTGTATCCCTCTCCTCTCTTGTTGAAGGACCTTCGTTCTTCTTCAAGAGAAGGCCATGTCTAAATGGTACCTTACTATTTTTGGAGTTAGACATATTGAATCTTTTCAATATCTTGTCTATGTACCCTTCTTAACTTAGTTCCAGAAGCCTTTTAGACCTTTCTCTATAGATTTTGATACCTTCTATCGTCTCAGCTTCTCCTAAGTCTTTCATAGAAAATACACTCCCCAACCATTGTTTGATGTCTTTCATCAAGGGAATGTCATTTCCTATGAGCAGGATGTCGTCCACATATAGGACAAGGAAAATAATCTTGCTCCCACTAACTTTCTTATAAACACAAGGCTCATCTTCATTCTTGATGAATCCGTAACCTTTTACTTCCTCATCAAAACGAAGATTCCAACTTCGAGATGCTTGTTTTAGTCCATAGATGGACCTTTGAAGCTTACATACTCGATTAGGATGCTTTTGATCGATGTATCCCTCGGGTTGTTTCATATGAACATCCTCGAGTAGGTTTCCATTCAGGAAAGCCGTCTTAACATCCATCTGCCATACCCAATAGTCAAAATATGCTGCTATGGCAAGCATTGTCCTAATGGACTTGAGCATCATGACAGGGGAAAAGGTTTCATCATACTCTATACCATGAGTCTGTCTGAAACCTTTAGCCACTAGTCATGCCTTGAAGATCCCACCAGGTTTTAACTTGAAAATCCACTTGCAATCGATAACCTTCACCTGAACAGGAGGGTCAATCAAAGTCCACACTTTATTGTCCCTCATGGATTGCATTTCAGATTCCATGGCTTGTAGCCATTTATCCGAATCTGGACTTTCTAAAACCTGTTTGTAGTTCGCGGGCTCATTAGAGTCCACCAAGATCAAATCTTGCTCGTCAGTCACGAGAAATCCATATCTCTCGGGTTGGTGACGAGATCTACTAGTTCTTCTAGGTTCTTGTGTTGGCTCAGGTTGCTTATCTTCATGAGTTTCCATGCCAACTTCCATCTGTGTTTCTGTAGATCATTCTACATTTTCTTGTGATTCTTGAACTTCTCTGAGTTCTATTCTACTCCCACTATCTTTCTTATACAGAAATTATTTCTCTAAGAAAGTAGCTCCTCGAGCAACGAACATTTTGTTCTCTATTGGGTTGTAGAATTGATATCCTTTGGTTTCCTTAGGATATCCCACAAATAGGCATTTGTCAGCTTTGGGTTCAAGCTTATTACTTTGTAGACGCTTTACATGAGCTTGACAACCCCAAACTCGTAGATAGGACATATAGGGCTTCCGACCCATCCATATCTCATATGGTGTCTTATCTACTGCCTTAGATAGGATACGATTCAATAAGTAGGCAGCAGAAAGGAGAGCATAACCCCAAAAGGATGTTGGGAGAGTCGCTTGGCCTATTGACCAAACCATATCTAATAAGGTCTGATTTCTTCTTTCGGATACACCATTCCATTGAGGTGTTCCCGGTGGAGTCAGCTGTGAAACAATTCCACACTATTTTAGATAGCTATCGAACTCATCACTAAGGTATTCACCTCCCCGATCAGAGCGAATAGCCTTAATCCTTCTATCCAACTGATTTTCTAATTCGTTTTTTAAACTCTTTGAACCTTTCAAAGGTTTCACTTTTGTACCTCATTAAGTAGACATAACCATATCTACTATAGTCATCAGTAAAAGTGACGAAGTATTCAAATCCACCTCTGGTTTGTGTGCTCATTGGTCCACATACATCCGTGTGTATTAGAGCCAATAGCTCACTTGTTCTTTCACCTTTCTTGTTGAAAGGACTTTTTGTCATTTTGCCTTGCAAGCAGGGTTCACAGGTATCATATGATTCAAAATCAAACAACCCAAGCACTCCATCCTTGTGAAGCTTTTGAACTCGTTTTTCATTTGCATGGCCTAATCGACAATGCCAAAGGTATGTTGGACTTAAATCATTTTTAGATGATTTATCTTTCTTTTCTATGTTATAGACTGGTTTTTCTTGGGTCAAATCTTAGATATACAGACCGTTACACATATTTGCAACTCCGTATAGAATATCATTTCGATATAAAGATAACGAATTATTCTCTATAATAAATCGAAAACCTTTATTATCTAAACTCAAAACTGAAATAATATTTCTGCTCAAAGCAGGTACATAAAAACAATTTTCAAGTTCGATATTTAAACTAGAAGGTAAAGACAGAGTGTAATCTCCAACTTCAACAGCAGCAACTCTTGCCCCGTTGCCCACTCGGAGATCTACTTCACCTTTCTTTGTTATCCTTCTATTTCTGAGTCCCTGCACATTAGTACAAATGTGAGCCCCACAACCAGTATCTAATACCCATGAGGTGGACATAGAAAGATTAATTTCTATAACAAAGATACCTGAAGCTGAAGGATTGCTTTTGAGAAACTTCTTACAGTCTCTCTTCCAATGACCCTTCTGTTTGCAGAAGAGACATGTATCATCCTTTTTGGATTTTGTCTTAGCAGTTGGAGGAGCTTGCCATTAAGCTTCCTCTTCCCTTTACCTTTCTCTACAACTAACGCTGGCGTTGCCTTCCGAAGGGTCTGCTCAGTGTTCTTTAACATGCCATGGAGCTCAGGAATGCTCCTCTCCATGTTTTACATATTGTAGTTCACAACAAAATCATTGTAATTATCAGGCAGTGAAGCCAAGATGATATCAATGGCCAACTCTCTAGCAAGAGGCGCATTTAATCTGTCTAGGGTATCAATATACCCCTTCATCTTGATCAAATGTGTACGTACTGACGAACCCTTCGCCATCTTGCATGAGACTAATGCTTTTATCGTAATGAACCTTTCGTTACGGGCTTGCTCTCAGAACATTTTCGTGAGTGACTCATAAATTTGGAATGCTTCCAAATTCATGAATTGCTTCTGAAGCTCGCCAGACATAGTCGCAAGTATCAGGCAAGTCACATCATCGGAATTGCTTTTCAATTTTTCCCAGGTTCTTTGAACAGCAGCCGTAGCATTAACGGGTTATGCGGGTAAAGGAGCGTCTAAGATATTCAACTTCCTTTCTTGTTTGAGAACTATTCTCAGGTTTCTTTCCCAATCCAAGAAGTTTGGACCAACAAGTTTTTCTTTGTCCAAAATACGTCTTAGAGTGAGATTTGAAGTGACATCAGTGCTAGAAGATGCCATTTCTACAAAAGAAAATTTGCAAAATATTAGAATGAGTTTTAAAATTAATTTTCCACAATAGCCAAAATTGAAATCCCTAACAATTTTGTGTGGTGCTAGATTGTGGGCCGAAAATCCACAAAGAGTCAACCCCAGTCTTGTTTTGGCAAGCATTGTATGGATCGAGCTCTTCTGGTAGGCAACGTTTAAATCACATTCCATGTAATCTAACGCTTTTCAATTGCATACCATGCAACTTTTCGGTGATAGGATGAACATTCCAAATGTTTGACACCATCCTATCTTTGCAAAATCAATCCCTAGTCAACTTATCGGGTCAAGCTATGATTAATTTTCCCAAGTTAAACCATCCCTTAAGGCATTACATCAATAGACACCCACACAGTCTTTCCATAATAAGTGGTAGTGATAAAGTTGAGCATCTAATACCCAAACAGTTTTTCCACTCATGGTAGTGATAAAGTTGGGCACTATTATGTAACAACCCGCCGTACGAAGAAAACCTGAGGCCCTTGGGCTCTCCAAGTCCATCAGACGTTCGACGCTCAAACGGGCCCTCAAGTATGGAAGTAAAATCTTGGGTTTTTGGGATTTAAGTTTGATCGGCTTAACATGCATTTTCGTTTATCATTCATTTGTATAAATTAAAGCAATGAACTGGGCTCTAGTCTTTTACAGGGCCTTTTAAAATCTTCACGTTTGGGCCTCCGTTCGTGGGCTCCACCATGGACTCCTCTTGGAACCTCCTTTTGGGCCTAACTATTACATGATGATTTTTATATATAGGCACGCAGGCCCCAACTTTTAAAATGTTAAAATTAAAAGCCCAATTCATGCTTTGAAACAAACAAAATGCATATGCTCATACAAGCCGGTTTTAATTTAAGCTGATTAATTTTAAGGATTGTGTAACTATTACAGAATTAAAATTGATCGTGTCATGATCAATTTTAATCAATCCTTTTGTTCATTTTACATTTATCCAAAATGATGCAGGAACATGCTAGCATAATAATGATGCTTCTTGTAAAATTTAAACAATTTAAAATAAGCATCAATATTAAAATAAAATAAAATAAATAAATAACAATTCAAAATTTAAACAAATTAATTAATCTAATTAATTAATTAATTATGTATTTATTTATTTATCTTTTCTAATTATTTTAATCTAATTAATTTATTTAAGATAATTTTAAAATCTTAAAATCCAATTTTAATATTTTAAAACTAAAATCTAATAAGATTTTATCTTAATTCTAAAATTAAAATCTTAAATCTTACCAAAATTAAAAATCAGAAATAAAATTTTTCTAAAAAATTTTGGGTCGATTTTGTAATTAATAGAAGTTCTGGGCTTAGGGTTTAAAAGAAACAAAACTACTGGGGCTGGTTTGTAATTCTTAAAACATTTTTAAAAAATGGTTGTCTAGGGTTTAAAGGTTGCGGCGGGGGTATTTAGGTAATTGTAGCCCCTAGGGCTTTCGCCACCCGTCGCTTCCTTTATCGTTTTCTCCGGCCAACCATCATCGCCGACGCCAATATTCGCCCTCGACGACTATGGAGAGGCAGCGATCGTCCGAAAAGCAGTGGTCTAACCGAGGCAAGAAGGACGATCCATCTAGCACTGCATGGAATCAGTGTCCAGAGCAAAATCTGAAAAAAAAACTTTCTCCGGTGAACCCCGATTTTCCGACCGAAGATGAAAACCCAGAAGCCAAACACCATTTTTAAACCCCGATTTTAAACCCCAATTGTGCCAAAAACATTTCCGGGATGGTAAGGAACAAAACCCATAACTTTTTTGAATAAAAAAAAAAACCTCCAAATCAAATCAGTTTGGGGATCGCGAAAATCCGGTGACATTCCGACTTTCTGGCGAAAATCTGGCAGACGAAACTATTCCGGCAGTTCTTCAATTTCCAAAAAATTTGCCCAATTTTTCCAAATTCAATTAAAATCGATTTTAATTGATATTCAAAACTTTTAATCAAAATCAATTTTAATTCTAACACTAAAATTAATTTGAGCCTAGCTCTGATACCACTGTTGGATTTGTTTAGGTGTTTAATCTAATTAAACAGCGGAATTCCAAAACATCAAGGATCTGGTCTTACCCTTGAAGCGTAATCGGTTGCGCACGTCGCCTGGCTCCTCTGAGAAGATGGCGTTTTGTTGTCTCCAAAATCCTTACTCGAAGGATTCTCTACTCTCAAGCAACAAAGTCTTCGCAGGGTTGGTGCTAGCTGATCTTGCCTACCGAGAGAATTTTGGGAAAAACTTGTGTATTCTGTCTGATTTGAATTTACTCACTCAAAATCACTCTCTCTCCCTACAATAATATCCCTAGGATATTTGTAGATATCAAATTTTTTTTTTCCAAAATCAGTATTGTAATTATCCAATTATAACTTAACTGATTTTAGTCATATTCCAAATCAGTATTATTACCAAATATTATTTTACTCATTCCAAATCAGTATTTAAATAATATTTTCTGATTCCAAATCAGTATTAAATAATAACTTAATGATTTGGGTTATACACCAAGCCCATGGATCAACCCATGAGCCATGGATCAGGCTGATGGGTCAAGAACTTCAATTACAATTAAGTCCCTTGATTTATCTGCTCACCCCAATTGTTCCCATGTAATTAATTAACTATTAATTAATACCCCAGAACTTCTCAATAATATTTAATAAAACCATTTAATTAAATCTTCTTTATTTAAGTATAACAATTATACTTATTTTAGGCAAGAGTACTTATTCTGCATCATCGAACTTTCTTATGTGCGATCCTGTAGGCCCATTCCAAATTGGCAACGGATAACTCAATCTTATTGATTAATCCATAAGTCATTAGTGGTCTCTAGCAAGATATAATGACTACCAAATTCATAATGGAGGGTCGAATGGTGATTCAACACAACCTTTCCGAGCAGACTGCGTACGATCCTCTACATTGATATCCCGTTTTGCATAAGGCATGGAACCATCATCCTTATATAGCAAAAGGTTTACTTGATCTCTTAGTGACACTGAATCCATCAAGCAAATGATATCCTTATCATTCCTTGGGCATGGCCATGCACTTTTCAGTTCACTATGAAGTGGCCAAGAAATCATCTCTCACTTAAGAGAGATTTGTAGTACCATCACTTCACCTACATATCTTAGCGTGAATAATAGTGTACCCAATCATACCCGTACTTGGCAACCTGTTACAGTCCCGTTAGGCGTATGTCAAAGTACACCATAATTCACCTAATACCATGCAGTGATTTTTGGTCTAAGGATCCTCGTACGAGTATGCTCAAAAGAATCACTCATGATCTATTAGTCCATGGAGTGTTTCTTTTAGCGGATTGATTTCATGAATTTAAATATGCACAAGACTATTACTATCATGAAATCAACTCATTTGATAAACAATCAATCAAGCGACAAATGTCTTATTTACATAAATACCCTCACAGTCTATTTACATAAATAGCCCTCATTAGGGCACATTCACCAACAGCAACGACACACAAAGAAGCCAAACACCCCATACCCAACTTATCGAGATTTAGGCCTCAATTAACCGCACCATTTGGCAAATCAAAGCATACGATATCTAACTATCATGCCTGCTCCAATCTAGTGATTAAGAGATTAGATTACTAGGATGAAATTAACTACGTCAATCAGTACAAGTTAATTCAATCCCGAACAGGCCATGCTCAATTTGGCCCGGGCATATCCGTATGATTTAATTAGTCTAGACTAACTAATTTTCAAATCACACGATAACCTACACTGATAGTATGTTCAAACTATCTCAGTTACGAGCATTTGTTTATATATAATTACTTTAACCAATAACGAGATCTACTATGCTTTTCTACACCTCGTTATCTAGTTCTATGATATAATGGAACAAATTTAATACTAAAATGTCAATTGGGTATTAGTTTTTTTATACAAGCAATAGCTTTTTAGTATTCAAAACTAACATCTTTAAATGTATAATCTTTAGTTTCTGCTTTATTCAAAGATTGAACCTTTATGTGTCATTTTAATAGATCTAACAAGTATAAACCTAGATCCGCTTATAGGAATTGATTTTAGAGTTTGGGCTCCATCGAAAGTCTCCAATTCTGGAATGCATAGCACGGAAGTGAGATTTTCAATTCGTCCCGGACTGGATCTTAATTCCTTCACTGACTCTTTATGATTTTGGAGTATTCTACTTGAGAAATACTTTCTCCAAGATTTCTGGATAATTGGAGTCTGTTATCTAGTGGTGTTATTTCAATTTCAGAGTCATTTTCATTTAAACTCTACAAGAGTTTTGTCTTTGTTATGATTGACTCAAAACAAGACCATTTTTTATTCATATGACTTTAATCTCTAAAATGAAATCAGCTAATTCAACATGTCAAACTTCAAGTTTATCATGTTACAGGCAACACATACCAATTTTCATTGCTATCAATGAGTATGTCATTCACACATAGACATTACATGTCTTATGTCTATTTCACATTAACACTTTTAAAACTCATTGATTTTGAATCTATTGGTAATCTATTATTTATAAGAGATCTTACCAATTTCTCAACTTCATTTATGGTATCTGGATTTCGAAACCCTCAGGTTTGCTCCACACATGGTTCAACATCTAGATTCCACACAGGAGTCAATAGCTAGTTTCCCTTTAAATGAACCATCATTTTATGAATATTTCATAATCCATAAGTGTATGATACCAAGTATCACTTGTTATAAAATTTTATCTCATCGGGAGATAATTGTATCAAAGTAATCTAAGCACGTCATTGCTTATTTCCTTTTATCATGCATGGGAGAACCATTAACTCCTAACTATGATTCTTTAACATAGAATCATTTTTTCCCACATGGATTCTTCTAAAAGATCCAACTCAGAAAGTCATAAGAACATCATTTAATTGACTTTTTCATTTGACTCGTCGTTATGTTTACATTCAATGTTTTGAACCATTTTTACTAAAGAATTACACAACCACGTTTTAGTCATAGATTATAAAGATTCAATCTGTCACAGAGGGATTAATCTTTATAGTCTCTAGCAAATGTTGCTAAACTTGCAAGGCATTTTGAAACTTAGAAGTGCCTTTTGCACTCCTCAAATGACGACCCCCACACTTGCCCGTATTTATAAGGTGGTCTCTTTTATTTTAAAGATATCTTATTTTAAAAAGGTTTGTTTAACAAGAAATCATCCCCCACATTTGGTAGGTCTTATTAAACTTAAGAAACATCCCTTTTTTTACATTTATTTCATTATTCTATTTTCATCTCTTATAAAGGTAACTATGGTAGACACTTCATAGACAACTCTATGTTGTGTAAAGAACAGTTGGCGTCTCACTCACCCCTTGTACCACTTTTCAGTTTATGAATTCTTATATCGAGTTGACATTCAACCTCGATCTCATAGAGAATAAAATCTCTTCATAGAGAATATATCTTTAAAGATTAATTATCATGAATAATGAACTCCTATTGAGAATATCTCGGTTGTCCATTTTTCACGTTCAGATTCTCATTGAAATGAATATTTATAGGCACTTTATAGGCAGATCTATATTGTGCAAATAAGTCACCAAAAGGTGGTTCACTCACAACGTTAATCATTTCTCAATGTCATAAAGACCATTGTCATAGAAAACAAGTCTCTCGCATCTCATTTAGCTATTTATACTCATAGAGTTAATAGATGTGTCCATTGTCATCACGAGGTTTGGACCAAATTATCAACATAATATTATTATTCCTTAACTCTTTCATGGCACAAGAAGAGTTTTTCATAATATTTTTTTTTTAAATTCATCTATGTAAAAAATGCATAATCAAAAAAAACATAGAATGAGCACTTCAATATCAGTTAGCATAGAATCATAGTATTAATCAAAAGATTATGTCTTCCTTCTCATTCATGACTTTATAAGGCATTAAGTCATCAGATTTTCTTTCATTTAGTCAAAAGATTTCTAAACACCAAACCTGATGGAATTAATACAACCAAATTTCAAATTTTGGCATTATTCAAAGTGATGCCATCAATGCAGCCAAACCTTCACAATTCGATTTTGGCATTATCCACTAAATTGACTTTAACAACTGTAAGTCACAAGTCAATTTTCTTGGCCATTAAGCCAAATTGGAGAAGTAGTGTAACGCCCCAAACTAGACCCCTTTCCACTGGAGGTGTCTAGCCGGAAGTCGGCCTGCCTCACGACAGGACTCACTCTAAACATGACAAATCAATTAAAACTACACACACAAAATTTTTAAACTACAGCAATTGATTATTGAAACATAGCCTCATGTTTCTCACAAACCTGTGAGTTACATACACACCCATGTAACTAATACAACACAAGGGACACCCAAGACTTCAAAAACAAACTCTATACAAGCCTTAGAGTAGGCTATAACCCTCTTAACTACTACATTACTAATACACTTGCTAAAACCTCTTGCCTCACAGACAGCAACTGTAGTTCTTCAGCTGGAAAAGTATAGTTTAGGAAAATAGTGAGCTATATTGCCCGTGAGGTTCTCAGTTGGTTTTCAAAAGAAACATTACATAACCAAACCAGCAATGATAAGCAGTTCCATGGCGAAAACATTCACAATAGCATGTTGTAATATAATAAGCAATCAAGGAAAGGCCACAGTATGACAGTAGATCCATTTCAAAGGGAAATAAATATCACCCTTAAAATCTGCTGTAAACATGATCATTCAATAGTCATAAATCATTTAGTGTGGAAGGTCTTACTCAGGCTACCTATTCCCGAGGACTAAGCTCTCACCACTTACTGTACCAGTCCGTGTGGTATCCCACACAATCGTCAGCCTCGCCCTTTAACAGTAAACAGTAACAGTAACAGTGATAGCTCGAGTCTGCCTGTACAGCGATGACCTCGTTCAGCCACCCAAGCCCATTGCTGATCTGTTGAACTCAGCCTATTTGCAGCAAGTTTGGGGTCCCATCGCGCAACAGTGCACAAACAATAAAGGAATACCTGGGTATCCATTTTACACTATCGCAAACAACATACAACATTCAATCGTCGATAACACACCCAAACACAAGGATAATACGCCATGGAAAGATTGCTCAATAGGAATGTATTGTTTACATACATACATACATAAGTATAATTGTATATACATAGTATATATATGTGTGTGTGTATTTTATAGCACACAGATGAAGTAGAGAGAACACTCACCGATCCTAAAGGCTTTGGAAGATCACCTTGGTCCAGCTGAGTTCCTACAATAAGGGCAAGTCAAGGTTAAAAACTTTAAAACTTAGGTTCTCTTCATTCTTACATGTCTATTCAACTAGCCTAGACATTTTACTTCTTCTAGTCTGAAGTAGGGCCGGGTTTCAATTTTCAGAAAACTGCTGCAGAACGTAGCTCTTTTTCTTTGCTATTTTTCAAAAAATATAGAAAACCAAAGTTGTTTCTATAAACTTTTGAATAAATATGATGTAAAGAGGTTTAAATTGAGCAATATTTTGCTTAAATCGGACAAAGAATGAAGAAGATATGAATTTCTGAAGTACAGCCATTACTTCAGATTTTTCTGTGAAAAGAACAACACTTGCAGCTCAATTTCAGAACTGATTTATGGGAGATTTATAAGTCCAAATAAAGATCTGTAAAATTCTTTGTAATCCTTGTAGAGATAGGTTTAAAAAAAGCCAAAGTTTGGTCAAAATGGATGAGAAACGAGGGAGATATGGAATTCAAAAGTTGAATGATAGCTGTAGAATTTCTGTATACATGAACTACGTTTAGACACGTCTGGCCACGTCTAGCAGTGTCCAGACTATATTTCATGACTCATTTAGGCATAATCATAGGATAGTAATGCCCTCGAGGTCTTAATTTATGCATACTATCATTTAAATGTTTTAAACTTTAAAGAACACTGTATTTCTAAGCATCTTGAACCTATTACAAAATACCAATCTCGCTCCAAGCATATAACACGATTTACTCCTTTAAACCAGTTCAAATGATCACATGCCATCCACACATGTTTAATCCAGTACCACAGTTAAAAAAACAAGGCTAAACCCGTAAACCTTCCCGTACAGTTCAGGACACCACAAAACTATTCTAAAATCCGAAATTCAATCATGCAATTGCATCCAACAGCGTATGAAGTTTTGCTAGAGTTAGAGAAGCTTGTTGTTACCTTACCTAGATTAAGAGGGGTGACAGAAAGATATCCCCTACTTCTCCAGCTAATTTTCCCCCAAATTAATTGAACCCCTGGATTCTCCTCAAACAAAATTCTTCCTCTGTCTTCCCCCTATCAACTGGTTATGGTGGAGAGGAGTTTAACTACAAGTTTGGTGGAGAAAGAAATGAAGAAGGGAAGAAGAAAGGAGAAGATGTAAGTCGGTTGAGGATGATTAGAACAAAGGAAAAAGACAAAGCTTCTGGGTTCTTCCGTTTTCTTCCTTTTTGTTTAATATAACCAACATCTCTTATCACTTAACTCTATTTGTTTTCTCTGCCTTAAGTTTTCCCAAATTCTAAACTCACCCACTCAACATAGAGAGTTAATAAATCACCAAATTCTAAACTCACCCAAATTCATTAGTTTGCAGCGGGATCTCACATCCTTTCCCCCTTGGGGAATTTCGTCTTCGAAATTCATAACAGGTGAGGGTATTTGTGACGTATTTCCTTCTCTGGTTCCCAAGTTGCTTCCTCAGCTCAATGATGTATCCACAATACTTTAACTAATGATATTTCCTTGGTGCGAAGGACTTTAGTTTGATGTTCCAGAATCTGTAGAGGCAGCTTCTCATACATGCATTTTTCGTCTAACTCCTAACTTTCCAATTCCACAACATGATCAGGGTCAGGATGATACTTATTCAATTATGATACATGAAACACATGATGCATCCTGGCCAAATGTAGGGGCAATTTTAGATAATATGCCACTGGACCTATTCGCTGAAGAATATCAAATGGTCCAACATACTGCGAATTCAGTTTTCCCATCTTCCCATGAAGCATGATCCCGGTATGAGGTGTCACTCTCAAGAACACTTGATCTCCAACTTCAAGCTCTAAATCCTTACGGCAATTATCTACATAACTTTTCTGCCGACTTTGCACTGTTTGTAAGCGCTGTCGTATCAACTTCACTTTGCTGTAAGTCCTTTCAACCAATGGAACACGCTACTCAAGGACAATTTTCCATTCCCCAACTTCATCCCAATACAATGGAGACCTACATTTCCTTCCATATAAGGCCTCACATGACGCCATTCCAATAGAACTGTGGTAGCTGTTATTGTAGGAAAATTCAATCAGGGTTAAGTGACTATCCCCAATTTTCTCCAAAATCCATAATACAAGCCCGAAGCATGTCTTCAAGTGTCTGAATGGTTATTTCTGATTTCCCGTCTATTTGTGGGTGTGCAGCTGTGCTAAAGTCCAGCCTGGTCCCTAATGCCCGTTGCAACAGCTGCCATAATCGGGAAGTGAATCTAGGATCTCGATCAGAAACAATAGATACACGAATTCCATGTAACCAAACTATTTTATCAATATACAACCGAGTCAATTTCTCAAGAGAGTCCCTCACATTTACAGGCAAAAAATGTGTTGATTTAGTTAGTCGATCCACTCTCATCCATATTGCATCATGTTGTCTTGTGTTCGGGGCAAACCTGCTACAAAGTCCATGGTGATCAACTCCCATTTCAATTCTGGCACTTCTAAAGGTTGCAGCAATCCCGACAGTCTTTGGTGTTCTGCTTTAACCTGTTGACAAAGCATACAACTAGAAATAAACTGGGCAGTGTCTCTTTTCATATTGTCCCAACAATAATGTTGCCTTAAATCTTGATGCATTTTGGTACTACCGGGGTGAACTGTATATTTAGAGTGATGCACTTCCTCTAAAATATTCCTTTTTAATGATGAATCTTGGGGTATATACAGCTTGTTTTTATACCTTAGAATGCCATCATGTCCCAAAGAATAACCTGGTAGCTCACCTCGTTGAGCTTTTTCTCACCGCCGCTATAATGTCAGGTCCTTTTCTTACATCTCTTTAACTTGGGAGAACATAATTGGTTGAAATAACATAATTTGTTGAATTGTAATACCCGCAAAGAGTAACCCCTTATATGTTACTTGGGGTTTCCATTCCTCTACAGCTGCTACTAGTTGGGTTTCTTGCACCATCAGGCTTGCCACATGTGTCTTTCAACTCAACACGTTAGCCACCACATTTGCTTTTCCAGGGTGGTAATTAAGACTGCAATCATAGTCTTGAAGAAACTCCACCCATCTTCGTTGTCTCACATTCAAATCTTTCTGAGAGAAAAGGTACTTAAGGTTCTTGTGGTCTGTGTAAACTTCAAAGGTAACTTCATATAAGTAATGTCTCCACTTATTAAGTGCGAACACAACTGCTTCCAACTCTAAGTCATGTGTTGGATAGTTTTGTTCATGAGGATTTAATTTTTGATAAGCATAAGCAACTACCTTGCCCCTCTGCATCAATACAAAACCTAACCCTTCTTTGGATGCATAGGTATAGACTACAAAGTCATCTTGACCATAAGGAAGAGTAAGGATTGAATCTGTTGTAAGGCACTTTTTCAGCTCTTGAAAACTATTTTTAGCTTCGTCGTTTCATTCAAATAGTACTTGTTTCTGAGTAAGACAGGTTAATGGAGCAGCTGTTTTGGAAAAGGCTGGTACAAACCTACGGTACTATCCGGCTAAACCTAAGAAACTACGAATTTCAATTACACTTTCTGGTCGTTTCCACTTCATGATTGCTTCAACTTTAGATGGATCCACAATAATACCTTCCTTAGAAATTATGTGACCCAAGAACGCCACCTTTTGAAGCAAAAATTCACATTTACTAAACTTTGCGAACAGCTGATTATCCTGCAAGGTCTTTAGCACTACCCTCTAATGGTTGGCATGCTCCTCTTTTGTTTTAGAGTATACTAGGATGTCATCAATAAAGATTACTACAAACTGGTCAAGAAAAGGTCAAAAAACTGTATGCATTAAATCCATAAAAATAGCAGGGGCATTTGTTATGCCAAAAGGCATCACCACAAACTCATTATGACCATATCTAGTATTAAAGGCTATTTTAGAGACATCCTCACTTCTAATTCGGAGCTGATAATTGTTGGAGTTGAATACTTAAGCTATGCTTGTATGGTACAATTTCCCAGATTAATATATCGATTTATGTTTTGGTTATATCTTATTGTGCATTAATTGCCCATTTGTATTATGTAAGTAGATGATGATGTGTCTTGTGTGACACAGTAGATCTCATCATTGGTTGAAAGATATAATATATAAATGAGGTTTGTAACCGAAAAAGTTTTGGACAAACTGTCGGTTTAGGTTATTATGTGATTCGGATAATTGGTTTGTCTAAACTAATTGAATCATATAGATATGCCCGGGCATATTGAACTTGACCTTTTGGAATGATTTGTCTTATACTGATTTAATAGACAAATCGTTCCTTGTATTCTATCTCTTAATCCCTAGACTCGAGCGGGCATGAGGATTAGACATAGTGTACTTTGATCTGCCAAAGGGTGAGGTCAATTGTGGCCAATAGTCTCGGTAGGTTGGGTGCGCATGTTTAGTTACTTGGTGTGCTGCTTCTTGTCGAAAGAGAAACATGTACCGGTGCGTCCGGGGTGATGGTGCTCCCGAGATGAGCTCGAAATGTTTATTATGCTAAACACGGCCGGTGGACTTATGTCCTGTATAGTAAAAAGGTCGAGTGGTGCTAGTCTCAGAATTAAAGAGGTTAATTAATTAATTTATCAATAAATTAATATATTAACGAGCACAATATCTTTGATGTGGGGAGATTATGAATATAATTTAATTAAGTGTTTCCGGAAGCAATTCTAGTGTAGGATGGTAGTGCCAAAATTAATCCGTTAGTGGTACGATTAATTTTGTAATGGGTTAATTGAATAGGTAGAATTAATTAATTGATTAATTATTCCTAAGGGTTAATTGAGTAATTAACAAAGTGGAATTATTTAATTAATTCCTAAGGGTTAATTGAGTTATTAACAAAGTGGAATTATTTAATTAATTCCTAAGGGTTAATTGAGTCTTAAGTTTCAATTGGAATTAGGAAATCCTAGAGATTAGGAAATCTAGTAGGATTGGGTTTATCCTATCAGATTGGTTGCCTAATTGGATTTGAAAACTAATTAATTACCTAAACCCATTAGAAAGACCAATCCTAAACCAACTTGGGGTCTCTTCTGTAACTCTATATATAGACAAGGGATTAGCTATTCAAGACATACAATTCCATAAGTTTTCAAGACAACAGAACTAGAGAGATAAAATCCTAGAGAGAGAAATTAATTTTTCACTCTCAAATTCGAATTTTAGAGCGAGAGTTCGGCTGGTTTTTCTTCTTGTTGGCCGAAAATTTTGGCCCTGTTTTATACCAGCTGCGTTTATTTTTTCTTTCTCTCCGGGCGGTGCGTTTACAGTACGTGCCAGGCGCTGCGGTACTAGAATTTTCTAGCGGGTGGATTGTGCTGATTAGCTGATCAATTGACTTCTAGATCGTAGCCCACACAATGTGAAGTCAAACTCTTGAGGCATACAAGAGAATCACCAAGTGTGCGCTTCAAAGGTATTTTTTTAAGATTCCGCTTTAATTAGAAATTTTTGTTGCATGGTAAATCGAGCAAGTGCTAACCCAGATCCTATGTGGCAATCCTTTCAATTTGTATCAAAGCCTAGTTTTGGGTTCTGTGCTTGTTCGATTTATTACATGGTTTTATTTGCAGGTGGTTAAGAAATTCTGACTATTATGGTTACGTTTGTATGGGTTTTAATTAAACTCCAGGACATGTCCGGATTTAATTTTATTACGAATGTTTGTAATAGTATAACCACGTGCTGGAAGCCGTGTAGGATTAGATTAAATCTGCAGTAGGATTTTCTCTTTGTAATTTCGATTATTTAATTTTCCTAGAAGCATTGTAGTAGGAGAATTAATTTTTGTAATCGAAGGCGTTACGGTGGGCAACTTGAATTCGTGGGTTTTGGGTTATCGTTAATTCATAGAAACCCAGGAAAACCCAGAATGAATTGCAAGAAGACCAAATAGCGTGAGAAAAGTGAAGGAGGAGGTGGCGGCAGGAGGCGGCACCGGCAACGATCGCCGGCAGTAGCCGCCACCGGTAACCATGGCAGGCAGTGCAGCTGCCGCATGGCGCAACAGGATGCTGCGCCAAGGCGCAGCAGCAGGTCGCGCGGCAGCAATGCGCAACAGCTGCTGCGCGCACCCGGTTGGGCGTGCTGTGCAAGTGCGGCCCGTTCAGGCTGCTTTTTTGGCCCATTTTTCCTCTAATTTTCATTTTTTGAAGTTCAAGACTCTCTCCATTGAGTGACGTGACGGGACACGAGATCAAGGTAGAAGATGGAAGGAATTAAAATCATAATAGTCGGGGAATTTATTTTTCGTATTTATTTCTCATATTTATTATTTTAATTTTATGCTTTATTTTTATGCTGTATTTTAGATGCATGATTTTAAAGCATGTCGGTTTTATGGGTGCATATAACTTAGGGTTAGTTAATTGCATGTTAAAACCGGAAAAACCCTCAATTTGGAAATCTAACTGGGAGCGGGTTGGTTTAATATTCCTATGGCCACCATTACGGGGTCATATGCGATGTGGTTGGACTTGCGCGTTGGCATTAGGGCCTTCCTCCATTTGGATGAGTCCAGCCCCGAGATCGCTAGACTATGAATTTCTGAGTAAGATGACTAGAGCAAGTTTAACTAGGAGAAATGCGACACCCTCTCCATCTGAGGCGCACTATCCTGAGGTAACAAACTCAGAAGTCATGTAATGGCATACACTTAGTGTACGATCTGCAGTATTCCTCCCAAGAGGTTACACTGCTTATTTGTACGGCTGAAAGCACCGACTATTAGCTACATTGATCAATAGATCATTTGGTTAGATGGTGTAGTTAATGAACTTGGTTATTCTCAAACGAATGTGGATTAGCGTAAACGTCCACACTGTGTGGCTTGCGAGAATCCCGATGGATGAGATGTTGGTAGATTATAATTATTGTTTTGAGGGAAGTCAATAATTAATAGAATTTCATGTTTTCGAAATTCTAGGTTAATAACCGAAACATTATCTGTTTGTTAATTTTACAGTTTTATCGATATGACATTCAACCCCTTAGCTGCTATTTTGAAAAACAATAAATTAACTAGAACTAATTATGTCGATTGGAGTCGTAACTTGGACATTGTCTTTATGGCTGACAGTAATCCTGTGAGAGATCATGTCATTGACGTGATTAGTAACATCAACAAGGTTGAGGTAGTGGGAGGCGAAATCGTTGGTGAAACCAAAGTCGATATTGTCCTCCGGAGCTTGCCTCAAAGCAATGAACAGATTCAGTTGAATTACAACATAAGTATGATGTTGAGTACTTCATCCGAGCTCTTGGCAGAGTTGGTGGCGGCTTTAGTATGATGTTGAGTACTTCAAGAGAAGAAGCAAGCTTTAGTTGCAGTAAAAGCTTTAGAATCTTCTTCTGAGCCTAAGGCTGGAAAGAAGAAGAGAAAGCTCGAGGGAGTAGCTAAAAAGGCACAAATTGTGCCTAAGCCAGATATTGCAAAGAAGAAGTCGAAAGACAAGTGCTTCAAGTGCAATAAGACGGGACATTGGAAATTGAATTGTCCAAAGGTTAAACATACGATAGTTTCTGCCCTAATTACTGAGACATGTTTAGCGGCGATTCCCACAGATACTTGGTGTGTGGATTCAGGTGCCACTAACCATGTTTGTAATTCTTTGCAAGGGTTCCAAGTAACCCGAAAGCTTAGAGAGGCGAACTGGACATCTACATAGGCGAAACTACAAGAGTGTCAGTAGAAGCATTGGGAGTTGTCAATTTAAATTTCGAAAATTGTAGATTAGAGTTAGTTAATTGTCTTTATGTACTGAGTTTTAGAAAGAACCTTATTTCGGTTTCTAAACTCTTAAAGAACGATTATAAGTTTGTTTTTTCTGATGAGTCTGTATTTATTAGAAGAAATGGGAAACTTATTTGTTTTGGTTCTTTGGTTGACAATTTATTTGTGGTTAACTCTAATTCCCATGTTGCGCAAAACATAAAAATAGATAGCTCAGTATCTAACATTAATAAGAGGAAGAAACCTTCTGAAATGAATCAAACCTATCTTTGGCATCTCAGGCTAGGTTATATAAACCTTAGTAGGATTCAAAGGTTGGTCAAAGATGGACCTTTAGGTTCATTAGAGATTGACAGTTATGCAACCTGCGAATCTTGCTTGGAAGGAAAGATGACCAAGAGACCTTTTAAGGCAAAAGGTTATAGAGCTAAACAAGTATTGGAGTTGATTCATTCTGACTTTTGTGGACCTATGACGGTCCAGGCGCGAGGGGGATTTGAGTATTTCGTGACATTCATGGATAACTACTCTAGGTACGGGTACATTTACCTAATACGCCACAAGTCCGAATGTTTTGGCAAGTTCAAAGAGTTTCGGGCAGATGTGGAGAAGCATCATGGTTAGAGTATCAAGACACTGCATTCAGATCGTGGTGGGGAGTACCTGTCCCATGAATTTCGAGATTACTTCAGTGAGGTAGGAATTCAGTCTCCGCTGTCTGCACCTGGCATGCCACAGCAGAATGGTGTAGCAGAAAGGAGGAATCGAACTCTTATGGAAATGGTTAGGTCCATGATGAGCTATAGTGATTTGCCAAGTTCATTTTGAGGATATGCCGTAGAAACGGTAATGTACATTCTTAATCTTGTACTATCTAAAACCGTGCCTTCAACCCCAGTAGAGTTGTGGAATGGGCGCAAGCCCAGTCTAAGACATCTCAGAATTTGGGGCTGCCCAGCAGATGTGCTGAAGGCAGATACGGCTAAGCTAGATACGAGAACAGAGTTAATGATGTTTGTAGGATATCCTAAGGGAACGAAAAATGGTCTATTCTATAGTCCTAAAGATCAGAAGGTGGTGGTTAGTACCAACGCTATATTTTTAGAAGAGGACTATGTCTTAGACCATAAGCCCAAGAGTAAGATGGTACTAGAAGAGCTTAGACGACAAACTAATCCTGATGCACCAGCACAAGTAGATACACAACACACTACACATGAGATCACAGATAATACGTCTACACAGGTGGTGCCTCGTCGTAGTGGGAAGGTTGTAAGATAGCCCGACAGGTTCATTGGCATGGGAGAGGCTTCAGACCTAGTCCCAGGCGCGCTTGAGCCTTACCCGGTTAACTACAATGAGGCTTTTCGAGATAAAGATGCAGATTCTTGGCGTAAGGCAATGATATCCGAGATGGGGTCAATAGACCACAATCAAGTCTGGGAGAGTATGGACCTGCTAGATGGGTTCAAGCCCATTGGATAGTAGGTCTACAAACATAAGAGAGGACCTGGCGGGAAGGTGGAAACCTTTAAAGCTAGGCTGGTGGCGAAGGGGTATACTCAGAAAGAGGGAATCGATAATGAGAAAACCTTATCCCCGGTAGCCATGCTTAAGTCGATCCAGATTCTCTTGGCCATAGTTGCTCATTTAGACTATAAGATTTGGTAGATGGATGTCAAGACAGCTTTCCTAAATGAAAGTCTTGAGGAAACCATCTTTATGCAGCAACCAGAGGGATTCATTGAAAAAGGCCAAGAGCATAAGGTTTGCAGGCTTAAGAGGTCCATTTACGTACTTAAGTAGGCATCTAGATCTTAGAACATCCGGTTTGATGAGGTAATCCAGTCCTTCGGATTTATTCAGTGTCCGGATGAGCAATGTGTGTACCGCAGATGTGATGGAAACTCAGTAGTGTTTCTTGTGCTTTGCGTAGATGACATTCTATTGATTGGCAACAACAAGAAAGTGTTATCAGACGTAAAGGCATGGCTGTCCAAGCAGTTTGATATGAAGGACTTAGGGGAAGAGGGACATATCCTTGGGATCAAGATAATTTGAGATCATAGGAAACGTTCGTTAATGCTCTCACAAGCTTCGTACATTGACACAATTCTGGCCCGTTTTAACATGCAAAACTCCAAGAAAGGTTTTCTACCTTTCAGACAGAATCTATGCAGTAGGGGAACAGGAGGTGGAGCCATCTACAGAGGTTATTATAGGTATACTCCCAGTATTCAGACGCCTTGCTAAAGTGCTAATTGATACTGGATAATCTCATTCTTTTGTTACCCCGGAATTCATGCATGGCATTGAATTTAAAGTTAAAACTCTACCTTATATACTTAAGGTTAGCACCCCTACCAATGATAAAACACTTGTGTCTGATGTGGCATATCTTGATTGTGAAGTAGAAATTGAGGGTGTAAGATTTCCTATAGATTTGATTCAGTTGCCTTTTCGGGGTTTTGAAGTAATACTTGGGATGGATTGGTTAACTAAGTATCATGCCCAGCTTGATTGTCGTACTAAAACAGTAAGATTATGTGTGCCTGGAAAACCTGTAGTTAAAGTAAAAATTAAATGGGGGGTCAGTTTTATCGGGTCTCGTAATAGTCGGCATCCAGCACGTGGTTATACTATTACAAACATTCATAATAAAATCAAATCCGAACATGTCCCAGAGTTTAATTAAAACCCAGACAAACGTAACCATAATAGTCAGGATTTCTTAACCACCTGCAAATAAAACCATGTAATAAATCGAACAAGCACAGAACCCAAAACCAGGCTTTGATACCAATTGAAAGGATTGCCACATAGGATATGTGTTTGCACTTGCTCAATTTACCACGCAACAAAAATTTCTAATTAAAGTGGAATCTTAGAAAAATACCTTTGAAGCGCACACTTGGTGATTCTCTTGTATGCCTCAAGACTTTGACTTCACGTTGTGTGGGCACCGCAGCACCTGGCACATATTGTAAACGCACCACCCGGAGAGAGAGAAAAAATAAACGCGGTGTTGGTGTATGTGCCCTTATGAGGGCTATTTATGTAAATAAACTTTGAGGGTTATTTATGTAAATAAGATATTTGTCGTTTGATTGATTATTTATCTGAAGAGTTAATTTCATGAAATTATATTCTTGTGCATATTGAATTTCATGAAATCGATCCACCAAAAGAAACACTCCATGGACTGTTAGATCATGAGTGATTCTTTTGAGTAGTACTCGTACGAGGATCCTTAGACCAGAAATCACTGCATAGTCTTAGGTGAATTAGAGTGTGCTTTGACATATGCCTAACGGGACCGTAACAGGTTGCCAAGTACGGGTATGATTGAGTACACTATGAGTCACGTTAATGTATGTACGTGAAGTGATGGGACTACAAGTCTCTCTTAAATGAGAGATGATATCTTGGCCGCTTGATAGTGAACTGAGAAGTGCATGGCGGTGCCCAAGAAATGATAAGTGTTATCATTTGCTTGATTAAGTTCAGTGTCACTAAGAGATCAAGTAAAACGTTTAGCTATATATAAGGATGATTGGTTCCTTGCCTTATGCTAAACTGGATATCAGTGTAGAGGACATTACGTAGTATACTCGGAAGGTTGTGTTGAATCACCATTCAACGCTGCGTTCTGAATTGTGTAGTCATTATGTCTTGCTAGAGACCACTAATAATTTATGGATTAATTAATGAGATTAATTTATTCATTGTCAATTTGGAATGGGCCTACAGGATCGCACATAAGTGAGTTCGATGATTCAGAATTAATTAAATTGCCTGTTTTGAGTATAAGAGTTATACTTAAATTGATAATATTTAATTAAATAGTTTAATTAAATATTATTGAAGAGTATTATGGTATTAATTAAGAGTTAATTAATTACCTAGGAAGAATTGAGTTGGGCTGACAAATCAAGGGACCTAATTGTGAATTAAGGTTCTTGACCCATCAGCCTGACCCATGGATCAATGGGTTGATCCATGGTGTTGGTTAAACCCAACTCAGTAAATAAATAATTATTATTAATTATTAACAGATACTTCTCAAATCAGAGAAGTATCTGTGAGCTGGGAGCAGTCTTAACAGAATTCAGTTTTAAGAAACATGTTTTGAAGATTTTAAAAAATCTTTCTCTCACTTTTGAAAAGGAGGACTCTTCCAGAAATTCTTCCAGTGAAAAAGGTTTTCTCTTTTACAGGCAATTTTGGCTAGCACCGGTTCTGAGAGACTCCAGTACAAGAACGTAGAGGCAATTCGTGTGAATTGTTTTGGTGGTGAACGCAATCTTCCCAAGGGGTCCAAGCGACGAGCGCAACCGATTACGCGTCGAGGGTAAGACCCGATCCTTAGTGTTTAGGAATTCCGCTGTTTAATTGGATTAAACACCTAAACATATTCCAACAGTTGTATGAGAGCCAGGTTAAGAATCTGGATTAAGAAAGTCTTTTCGGGATTTTTCTGGGTTCTTGATTTTGGGGAAAACGGCGTTCATTGGTTTGGCTTTATTCCCCAAAATGTTTTCTTTTGGGTTGCTTACCTTCAAAATCCCATCGCCGGATTTGGCCGGATTTCTGGGTGACTTTTCTGGGAAACATGTTGCCGGTTTCGGAAACTGGTTTATGTTTATTTTAAAACTTTCGCCAGAAAAACGCGGCTGATCGGATTTCCTTGGTTTTGGCTTTCGAAAGTTTGGGCTTTCCAGTTTTTTTCCTTAGTTAACATTATTTGCTGGGCGATTGGTTGTTTCTTTCACTAGGTTTGACTTTTTGGTTTCGAAAATTGCTGGGCTAAGTTGTTTCTTTGTCTGGGTATAAGAAAATCCCGCCGGTAAAACGAGGTTGCCGGAAATAATCCGGGCCTCTTCATGGTTTTAAAAACCTTGCTGTTTTCGTTTTGGGTTTTGTCGCCAGGGAACTCGTCGGACATCAGGAATTGTTCTGGATGGTGTCGGACTACAGATGGGCGTCAATCAGAATGAAGAACGTCTTCAACTGGTACCGATTGTCGGCCGCCGCTGCATGTTTGGTTGCGCTGTTCTTCAGCCGACATCGTCGGCGAGTCATCAAAGATGGATCCCGGTCCGATCGGGGTCAAACCTGGCAGATGGAACGAAATAGGCGCTGAAAATTTGAACCGCCGGAAATGGCAAAAGTCGCCGAAAAACCTGAAAGGCCGACGGAAAATTCGAGGAAGGAGATGGGCTGGTGGCGGCTGGGGCAAGAAACCCTAATGGGTGAAATGACCAATATACCCCTCCGCCCAAGAACCCTAATTGGCTGAGAAAATGGCCGGGGGGGCAGGAACACTAAAAAGGGTGAATTTACCATAATGCCCCCGTCGCATCCTCTAATTACCAAAAGGGAATGCAGATTTTAAAATGGTTTTAAAATTGCATAATGGTCCCTGGACTTTGAGTCCTCCTCAAAACCCTAGCCCAGAATTTTATTTAAATTATATAATTGCCCCAAGAGTTTCAGAAAATTAAAATTTTAAAATTTTCTGAATTTTATTTAATAAGATTTTAATTAAATAGTCTTATTAGATAAAGATATGATTATTTTAGAATTTTATCCTATAAGTTTAAATTTATCTTAATTAGATAATTAGATAAATTTTAAAATAATTATTTTAATTAGATTAAAATAATTACAAAAGATAAATAAATAAATAAATAATTAATTAATTAGATTAATTAATTAGTTTAAATTTTGAATTGTTATTTATTTATTTTATTTTATTTTAATTTTGATGCTTATTTAAATTGTTTAAATTTTATTTGAAGCATCATAATTATGCAAGCATGTTCATGCATCATTTTGGATAAATGTAAAATGAATAGAAGGATTGATTAAAATTGATCATGACACGATCAATTTTAATTCTGTAATAGTTACACAATCCTCAAAATTAATCGGCTTAAATTAAAATCGACTTGTATGAGCATATGCATTTTATGTGTTTCAAAGCATGAATTGGGCTTTTAATTTTAACGTTTTAAAAGTTGGGGCCTGCGAGCAAATTTTGAATTTGGGCCTGCGTGCCTATAAAAAAATCATCATGTAATAGTTAGGCCCAAAAGGAGGTTCCAAAAGGAGTCCATGGTGTAGCCCAGGAGCGGAGGCCCAAACATGAAGATTTTAAAAGGCCCTGTAATAGATTAAAGCCCAGTTTATCGCTTTAATTCATTCTTTTATTTATGCAAATGAATGATAAATGAAAATGCATGTTAAGCCGATCAAACTAAAAATCCAAAAACCCGAGTTGATTTTGCTTCCATACTTGGGGGCCCGCCAGAGCGTCGAACGTCTGTGGACTTGGAGAGCCCAAGGGCCTCATGTTTTCTTTGTGCGGTGAGTTGTCACATAATAGGTGCCCAACTTTATCACTACCATTAATGAGTGGAAAAACTGTTTGGGTATTAGATGCTCAACTTTATCACTACCACTTGTCATGGAAAAACTGTGTGGGTATCGATTGATGTGATGCCTTGAGGGATGGTTTAACTTGGGAAAATTAATCCTAGCTTGACCCGATAAGTTGACTAGGGATTAATTTTGCAAAGATAGGATGGTGTCAAACATTTAGAATGTTCATCCTATCACCGAAATGTTGCATGGTATGCAATTGGAAAGCCTTAGATTACATGGAATGTAATTTGAACGTTGCCTACCAGAAGAGCTCGATCCCTACGATACTTGCCAAAGCAAGACTGGGGTTGACTCTTTGTGGATTTTCGGACCACAATCTAGCACCAACACAAAATTGTTTGGGATTTCAATTTTGGCTATTGTGGAAAACATTTTTTTCAAAACTCATTCTAATATTTTGCAATTATCTTTTGTAGAAATGGCATCTTCTAACACAAATGTTATCTGAAACTTTACTCTAAGAAGTATATTGGATAAAGTTAAATTGGTTGGACCAAACTTCTTAGATTGGGAAAGAAACTTGAGAATTGTTCTCAAATAAGAAAGGAAGCTACATGTCTTAGAGACCGCTTTACCTGAACCACCACAAAATGCTTCGGCAACTGTTCAACAAGCCTGGGATAAGTTGAAAAACGACTCCGATGATGTGACGTGCTTGATGCTCGCGTCTATGACAGGCGAGCTTCAAAAGCAGTTCATGAATTTAGAAGCGTTCCGAATTTATGAGTTAGTGACGGAAATGTTTCGTTAACAAGCTTCAGGTATCTTTGTTATAGAAATAAATCTTTCTATGTCCACCTCATGGGTATTAGATACTGGTTGTGGGGCTCACATTTGTACTAATGTGCAAGGACTCATAAATAGAAGGATGACAAATAAAGGTGAAGTAGATCTCTGAGTGGGCAACGGGGCAAGAGTTGCTGCTGTTGAAGTTGGAGATTACACTCTGTCTTTACCTTCTGGTTTAAATATCGAGCTTGAAAATTGTTATTATGTACTTGCTTTGAGGAGAAATATTGTTTCAGTTTCGAGTTTGGATAATAAAGGATTTCGATTTATTATAGAGAATAATTTGTTATCTTTATATCGAAATGATATTTTATACGGAGTTGCAAATATGTGTAACGGTCTATATGTCTTGGATTTGACCCAAGAAAAACCAGTCTATAACATAGAAAAGAAAGCTAAATCAACTAAAAATGATTTAAGTCCAACATATCTTTGGCATTGTCGATTAGGCCATGTAAATGAAAAGCGAGTTCAAAGACTTCACAAGGATGGAGTGCTAGAGTCATTTGATTTTGAATCTTATGATACCTGTGAACCATGCTTGCAAGGTAAAATGACAAAGAGTCCTTTCAACAAGAAAGGGGAAAGAACAAGTGGGCTATTGGATCTAATACATACGGATGTATGTGGACCAATGAGCACACAAGCCAGAGGTGGATTTGAATACTTCGTGACTTTTACTGATGACTATAGTAGATATGGGTATGTCTACTTAATGAGGTATAAAAGTGAAACTTTTGAAAAGTTCAAAGAGTTTAAAAATGAAGTAGAGAATCAGTTGGATAGAAGGATTAAGGCTATTCGCTCCGATCGGGGAGGTGAATACCTTAGTGATGAGTTCGATGACTATCTAAAACAGTGTGGAATTGTTTCACAGCTAACTCCACCGGGAACACCTCAATGGAATGGTGTATCCGAAAGGAGAAATCAGACCTTATTAGATATGGTACGATCAATGATGGGCCAAGCGACTCTCCCTACATCTTTTTGGGGTTATGCTCTCCTTTCTGCTGCCTACTTATTAAATCGTATTCCATCTAAGGCAGTAGATAAGACTCCATATGAGATATGGATGGGTCGGAAGCCCTATATGTCCTATCTACGAGTTTGCAGTTGTCAAGCTCATATAAAATGTTTACAAAGTGATAAACTTGAACCTAAAACTGACAAATGCCTATTTGTGGGATATCCTAAGGAAACCAAAGGATATCAATTCTACAACCCAACTGAGAACAAAGTGTTCGTTGCTCGAGGAGCTACTTTCTTAGAGAAAGAATTTCTGTACAAGAAAGACAGTGAGAGTAGAATAGAACTCAGAGAAGTTCCAGAACCACAAGAGAATGTAGAACGATCTACACAAACTCAGATGGAAGTTGACATGGAAACTCATGACAATGAGCAGCCTGAGTCAACAACACAAGAACCTAGAAGGTCTAGTAGATCTCGTCATGAACCCGAGAGATACAGATTTCTCGTAACTGACGAGCAAGATTTGATCTTGGTGGACTTTAATGAGCCCGTGAACTACAAACAGCTTTTAGAAAGTCCAGATTCAGGTAAATGGCTATAAGCAATGGAATCTGAAATACAATCTATGAGGGACAATAATGTATGGACTTTGATTGACCCTCCTATTCAGGCAAAGGTTGTCGATTGCAAGTGGATTTTCAAGTTAAAACCTGGCGGGATCTTCAAGGCATGACTAGTGGCTAAAGGTTTCAGACAGACTCATGGTATAGACTATGATGAAACCTTCTCCCCTGTCGTGATGCTCAAGTCCATTCGGACCATGCTCGCCATAGCTGCATATTATGACTACGAGATATGGCAGATGGATGTTAAGACGACTTTCCTAAATGGAAACCTACTCGAGGATGTTTACATGAAAAAACCCGAGGGATACATTGATCAAGAGCATCCAAATCGTGTATGCAAGCTTTAGAGGTCCATCTACGGACTAAAGCAAGCATCTCGGAGTTGGAATCTTCGTTTTGACGAGGCAGTGAAAGGTTACGGCTTCATAAAGAACGAAGATGAGCCTTGTGTTTACAAGAAGGTTAGTGGGAGCAAGATAGTTTTCCTGGTCCTATATGTGGATGACATCCTACTCATAGGAAATGACATTCCCATGATGAAAGACATCAAACAATGGTTGGGGACTGTATTTTCTATGAAAGACTTAGGAGAAGCCGAAATGATACTAGGTATCAAGATCTATAGAGATAGGTCAAAAAGGCTTCTGGGACTAAGTCAAGAAGGGTACATAGACAAGATATTGAAAAGATTCAACATGTCTAACTCCAAAAATGGTAAGGTACCATTTAGACATGACCTTCTCTTTAAGAAGAACCAAGGTCCTTCAACTAGAGAGGAGAGGGATACAATGAGTAAAGTACCATATGCTTCGACAATAGGATCTATCATGTATGCCATGTTATGTACCAGCCCGGATGTCGCACATGCACTGAGCATGACTAGCAAATACCAACAAGATCCAGGAATAGGTCATTGGACTTCAGTCAAAGCAATCCTAAAGTACTTACGAAGAACTAAAGGATTAATGCTAGTGTATGGAGGATAAAAACAGCTCATTGTACAAGGTTACACTGATGCTGCTTTCCAAACAGATCAAGATGACATGAATTCACAATCAGGCTACGTGTTTAGTCTGAATGGCGGTGCAATAAGTTGGAAAAGCTTAAAGCAAGATACAACAGCCGATTCTACAACAGAGTCTGAGTACATTGCTGCATCAGATGCTGCAAAGGAAGCTGTTTGGTTGAGAAAGTTCGTGTCAGACATCAGAGTGATACCGTGTATCCAAGATCCGATAGAACTTTTCTATGACAATAACGGGGCCATCGCACAAGCTAAGGAGCCTCGGTCACACCAGAAAACAAAACATATACTCAGAAGGTTTCACCTCATCCGAGAGATCATTGATCGAGGAGATGTGAAAGTGTGCAAAATAGGGTCAGACGACAATGTAGCAAATCCTCTCACAAAAGCTCTACCGCAGTCAAAGTTTGATAGACATGTAATAGAGCTGGTATTAAACAGTTTAGGACATAGCCCTTCAACGGGCAAGTGGGAGATTGTTGGTGTATGTGCCCTTATAAGGGCTATTTACGTAAATAAACTTTGAGGGTTGTTTATGTAAATAAGATATTTGTCGTTTGATTGATTATTTATCTGATGAGTTAATTTCATGAAATTATATTCTTGTGCATATTAAATTTCATGAAATCGATCCGCCAAAAGAAATACTCCATGGACTGTTAGATCATGAGTGATTCTTTTGAGTAGTACTCGTACGAGGATCCTTAGACCAGAAATCACTGCATAGTCTAAGGTGAATTAGAGTGTGCTTTGATATATGCCTAAAGGGACCGTAACAGGCTGCCAAGTACGAGTATGATTGGGTACACTATGAGTCACGTTAAGGTATGTAGGTGAAGTGATGGGACTACAAGTCTCTCTTAAATGAGAGATGATATCTTGGCCGCTTGATAGTGAACTGAGAAGCACATGGCCGTGCCCAAGAAATGATAAGTGTTATCATTTGCTTGATTAAGTTCAGTGTCACTAAGAGATCAAGTAAAACGTTTAGCTATATATAAGGATGATTGGTTCCATGCCTTATGCTAAACTGGATATCAGTGTAGAGGACATTACGTAGTATACTCGGAAGGTTGTGTTGAATCACCATTCGACTCTCCGTTCTGAATTGTGTAATCATTATGTCTTGCTAGAGACCACAAATGATTTATGGATTAATTAATGAGATAAATTTATTCATTGTCAATTTGGAATGGGCCTACAGGATCGCACATAAGTTAGTTCGATGATTCAAAATTAATTAAATTGCCTGTTTTAAGTATAAGAGTTATACTTAAATTGATAATATTTAATTAAATAGTTTAATTAAATATTATTGAAGAGTATTATGGTATTAATTAAGAGTTAATTAATTACCTAGGAAGAATTGAGTTGGGCTGACAAATCAAGGGACCTAATTGTGAATTAAGGTTCTTGACCCATCAGCCTGACCCATGGATCTATGGGTTGATCTATGGTGTTGGTTAAACCCAACTCAGTAAATAATTAATTATTATTAATTATTAACAGATACTTCTCAAATCAGAGAAGTATCTGTGAGCTGGGAGCAGTCTTAATAGAATTCTGTTTGAAGAAACACGTTTTAAAGATTTTAAAAAATCTCTCTCTCACTTTTGAAAAGGAGGACTCTTCCAGAAATTCTTCCAGTGAAAAAGGTTTTCTCTTTTACAGGCGATTTTGGCTAGCACCGGTTCTGAGAGACTCCAGTGCAAGAACGTAGAGGCAATTCGTGTGAATTGTTTTGTTGGTGAACGCAATCTTCCCAAGGGATCCAGGCGACGAGCGCAACCGATTACGCGTCGAGGGTAAGGCCCGATCCTTAGTGTTTAGGAATTCCGCTGTTTAATTGGATTAAACACCTAAACATATTCAAACACGCGGCTGGTATAAAATAGGGCCAAAATTTTTGTCCAACAAGAAGAAAAACAAGCCGCACTCTCTCTTTAAAATCCGACTTTGAGAGTGAAAAATTAATTTCTCTCTCTAGGATTTTATCTCTCTAGTTTTCTTGTCTTGAAAAATTATGGAATTGTATGTCTTGAATAGCTAATCCCTTGTCTATATAGAGTTACAAGAGAGACCCCAAGTTAGTTTAGGATTGGTCTTCCTAATGGGTTTAGGTAATTAATTAGTTTCCAAATCCAGTTAGGCAACCAATCTGATAGGATAAACCAAATCCTACTAGATTTCTTAATCTCTAGGATTTCCTAATTCCAATTGAAACTTAAGACTTAATTAATTAATTAAATAATTCTACTTTGTTAATTACTCAATTAACCCTTAGGAATTAATTAAATAATTCCACTTTGTTAATTACTCAATTAACCCTTAGGAACAATTAATCAATTAATTAATTCTACCTATTCAATTAACCCATTACAAAATTAATCGTACCATTAACGGATTAATTTTGGCACTACCATCCTACACCAGAATTACTTCCAGAACATCTTAATTAAATTATATTCATAATCTCCCCACATCAAAGATATAGTGCTCGTTAATATATTAATTTACTGATAAATTAATTAATTAACCTCTCTAATTCTGAGACTAGCACCACTCGACCTTTTTACTATACTGGACATAAGTCCACTGGCCGAGTTTAGTATAATAAACATTTTGAGCTCATCTCGAGAGCACCATCACCCTGGACGCACCGGTACATGGTTTCCTTTCGACAAGCAGCAGCACACCAAGTAACTAAACACGCGCAGCCAACCTACCGAGACTATTGGCCACAATTGACCTCACCCTTTGGCAGATCAAAGTACACTATGTCTAATCCTCATGCCCGTTCGAGTCTAGGGATTAAGAGATAGAATACAAGGAACGATTTGTCTATTAAATCAGTATAAGACAAATCATTCCTAAAGGTTAAGTTCAATATGCCCCGGGCATATCTATATGATTCAATTAGTTTAGACAAACCAATTATCCGAATCACATAATAACCTAAACCGAAAGTTTGTCCAAAACTTTCTCGGTTACGAACCTCATTTATATATTATATCTTTCAACCAATGATGAGATCTACTGTGTCACACAAGACACCACATCACCTACTTACATAATACAAATGCACAATTAATGCACAACAAGATATAACCAAAACATAAATCGATATATTAATCTGGGAAATTGTACAATACAAGCATAGCTTATGTATTCAAACCTAACAGGCATAACATTTCCCCTCAATGAGAAAGGACACAACATCTTCCTAATCGGATCATTAGTCACTCTTTGCAGTCTAGTTATGTTCCACATGATGAGGAAAGCCTTCACATCAGCATTGGCATCTTCGTACACCTGAAAGTTCAGACTATTCTGAATAAAGTTGATCAAAACTGGTGAAATTTGATAAGTTGCAGCTTCGATTCCATGAATTTCTTGTGAATCACAAAACTGAGGCTCAAAGAATGCCCCAAACTTCCTCGGTTGATTTGCAGCCATGTTCAACACTTTTCTTTCTCTTCTAAGTCATTTCAAAGTCCTTCCAATTTTAGGATCTACCTCAACTAAAGTCCCACCTTGAGATCGAGTTTGTGGCATGCATCGATGATAGCCAAAAACACCAAGAAATATAGACAACAACTAAGAAAACCAAACCTATAGTGAGAAACAAACTAAGTATAAAAATAACAATAAACTTCAAATACATGTAATTTAAACTAAATATATGTAACCTACAAATAAAAAACAAGAAAACAAAATAAAATCTCTAAACTAACTTCCTCGGCAATAGCCTAATCAAGTTGGCATGATCACACCTCTAGACCTAGATGAAGTGAAATCTCATTTTTTTCCCCCCGTTTTTACACACTTTACTTATTTGTTATTTTGATGCTCTTTACTTGTGATAGTCTTACATAAACACACACACACACACACACACACACATATGCTTGATCACATTTACTTTCTTTAAGAGACAAAAAAAAAAAAAAAAAATTGCAATAACTCCTGTCCTCGAGGGATCGACACCTTTTGTACTATAAGATAGGATTATACATGATCCTATAATGTGGTGATAGATGTTAATTTTATTACTTGTTGTTTCGTGTATCTCTTTAGTGTTATTTGAATCCACGCCATGAAGTTAGATTATTTAAAATGTTTTTCTAAAGACAAAGTGATTTAACTGTGATTGTGATTAAAGACACCAACCTCGGGTAAAATTCATCTTCTTTTTGCTTCAAAGTGGGGATTCTATTATACCTTAAGATTATCAATATTTCATGAGGATTGATGAATTTCTAGTTAATGAATGATTATGTCAAGGTATTTCCCTCTAGATCCTATGGTCAATTCTCTAGAATCCAACACTTAGGTAGTATAATCAGTCAATTTCTCCTAAGTGTTTCAACAAATAAAGTATGTGAGAGCCTTTAATCCATTAGTGCACCTAGCTTGGTCTAGCCTAGGTTTCCTACTAGATTGTTCACTTAACGGACCTTTGTGGGGATAATGAGTCACTCACATAAGTCCGACCATTCACATAGACAACTCATGATTCCCCTTGTGAAATTTAAATAATCAAACCATGAACAAAACATGGCACTATCAACCATAACTATCATTCAATAATTCATCCAAAAAAATAATAATCCATTGCACAATAGTATCACCCAAGAATAAATCTAGCTACCCAAAATATGGAAACACAAAAACTGAATCAAACTTAAGGAACTTCATAACCATACAAGATGAAGCAATACCCCATTCACAAGAAAAGTATTATCCCAATTAAAGTCTTTATAGTTTGTATGCAAAACTCCCTTAAGAATTTGTGATTGTTAGTTTTGAATAATAAAAAGCTATTGTTTGCATGAAAAACTAATATCCACAGTTTACATATCGACTATGTTTCAATATTAATTGTTCCTTTATATCATATGCATAAATGATAAGGTATCGGGTGTAGCACAGTAGATCTTATCATTGGTTAAATTTATGATATATAAATTAATACTCGTAACTGAGATAGTTTAAACATACTATCGGTTTAGATTATCATATCATTTAGAAATTGATTTGTCTAGACAAATTAAATTATATGGATGTGCCCGGGGCATATTGAGTAGGACCTAATCGAGTTTAAATTAACTTGTATTGATCTTTGTAGTTAATTCAAACTCTACATTCTAATCTCTTAATCCCTAGACTAGAAAGGACATGAGAGTTACATATCGTATGCTTTGATTTGCCAAAGAGTGCGGTTAATTGAGGACTAGATCTCGGTAAGTTGGGTATGTGTGTTTGGCTTTTTAGTGTATCGTTGCTTGTCGAAAGGAATCCATGTACCGGTTCACCGAGTTGATGGTTCTATCGAGATGAGCTTGTAAAGTTTATTATACTAAACTCGGCCGGTGAATTTATGTCCGGTATAGTAAGAAAGTAGAGTGGTACTAATCTCGGATACCAAGAAGTCGATGAATTAATTTGTCAGTAAATTTATGAATTGATGAGAACTATATCTTTGACGTAGGGAGATAGAAGAATTATAAAATGAGCACGAAGTAATTTTGTTTTTTAGCGGTTATTCCATAATTGGTCCCTTTAGTGGTACGACTAATTACGCGTTAGAATAATTGATAAGGTGAATTAAATAAATTACCCTTAGGTTAATTTTATATTTAATTGAGAAAGTAAATTATACAAAATAATTCTAAGGGTTGATTAATATTTAATTGACGAAGTGGGTTAAGGAATTAATTCGAAAGGTTCGATTGGAGTTGACTAGTCTAGTGAAGACTAAAGAAGTCAATGAAAGTCCAACACTAAAACCCAACTGAAAGGCCCACTAGGTCTCTCTCGAAACTTCTTATAAATAGCTAATGTTAGGCATTTTGAAGAAATTAAGAAACCTTGGAGGCAATAGCCTAGAGAGAGAACTTCATCTTCTTCGTTGAGTTCTTTATCGAAGTTGGCTTCAGATCCATTATTCTTTGATAAAAATCATCTCATTATTGCTCGAATTATCTTCTCACTGTCCGATTGTAGCACCGCCGCCTGTCTCGATTTTTCGGTGACCACCCGAGTTTCTCGGGACGGTTCAGCTTCCGACCGGTGTGATTGTTGGACTCCCGATTTGAGTGTGTCAATCCACATCAAGGTGTGTGGTGATCGAGGCTTTTTGGGTTTCTTGATTGCGGTTGATCGGAGTTGGATTTGGGTCCATGGCGGTGGTGTTCGGTGGTTTAGCGGCTGGCGCAGGTGAGCTCCGGGCAACTATTTGTCAATGATCGTTCGAGTTTTTTGAAGCGGGTTTCTTTTGGATTTCTTGTTTAGTGCCTTAGCTATCCTGTAGATAGTCACCCACTCGATTTTGGGATTGTCGGAGTTATTCTCGGGACTCTTTAATGGATTCGCCGGTTTTCTTATTTGCTACGGACACGCTTCAAAGGTATAATCTTTTAGACTTCCGCTTTAAATTAAATATTTAATTGTTAGTGTTTCATTTTAATAAATCAAATATGCATAAGCCTAGATCTGTTCAGGGGAAATGATTTTAGAGTTTGGACCAGATCGAAAGTCTCCGATTCTAAAATACATAGCACGAAAGTGAGATTTTTGATTTAGCCCAAACCAGATCTGTTTCCTTCAAATTGGTATCAGAGCGAGTGTTTTGGCTTTATACTTGTTCGATTTATTACACATCTTTGTTTTGGCTATGTTATTTTATTAACAGGTGGTTATTATCCATGGCTTTTATGGAATTTACATTCATTCATAAACCCCAGGACATGTCCGGGCTCATTTTTATTGAATGTGAATGTGTGTGATAGTAATAACCACGAGCTGGAAGCCATGATTAGATAAATCTTGTAATAGGATTTATTCTAAAGATGTCGTCTTTAAATTCCTAAAAAGCCTTTGTATATAGGAATTTATGTTATATGTTGAAGACGTTATTGTGGGTAACTCATATTCATAGGTTTTCGTTTCACGTAATTTTGGGTGATTCCTAATTACGTAGAAAACTGAGAAAACCCGGACAAATTAGAAGGAATCCAAATAACGAGTGGGAGCGACGCGACGAGACGTGAAAACAAGGCGTTTAAAGGAAGGGACGATTGAGAAGGCCATAATAGTCAGTAAATGTTTAATTATGTATTTCCCGTTTAATGTCCTTATCGTTGCTTGTGTGTTTTCGTTTTGTGTTTTTATGCATATTCGAAAACAAACAGTTTTATGGGTGCAATTAAATAAGGTAAAAAATTCGCATATTTAAACTCCAACGGTTTTATTGGTTACGAATAACTGGAGTTATGATATTGCATGTTAAAATGTAAAAATCCTCAATTTTTAAGAATCTAAGTGGGAGCGAGTTGTGTTTTATCCCCATGGCCTCCATTACGAATTCATATGTGACGTGCATAGACTTGCGCGTTGGCCAAGGGCCTTCCTCCATTCGGATGAGTCTTCAATTCATAAGATCACTAGATTGAATTTCTAAAGGGATGACTATAATGAGTTTAATTGGAGAACTTTGCGACACCCTCTCTGCTGAGGTGCATTGGTATCCTAAGTAACAAACATAGAAGTCATGAAATGCCATACACTTAGTGTATCATTTGCAGTATTCCTCCCGTGAGGTCACGCTACTTATGTGTGAGGCTAAAAAAATTGACTATTAATTTCATTTATCAAAATATCATTGGTCAGATAGTGAGATTAATGAACTTAGGTTCTTCTCGAACGAATGTGGCCTAAAGTAGATGTTCACATGTTTCACCTGCGCGAATCCCGGTATGAGAGATCTTGGTGGATGATTATATTATTTTGAGGATATCAATATTTTCTAAAAAGATAAAATACTGAAACTTGTTTGTTTATTTTCAGTTATCGATATGGCGTTCAATCCACTTGCTATCATTTTGAATCAAAACAAACTCACAGATCCTAATTACATTGATTGAAAGCGTACCCTGGACATTGTCCTTGCTGCTGAGGGTTACAAATACATGCTTACTGAGGTGTGCTCTAAGACACCCAGAGATGATGCCACCCCTGAGGAGAAGGAACCATATATACGAGGTGGAAGAAAGCTGATGAGATTGACCAAGTGCTACATTTTGGTGTCCATGTAAATTGTGTTGCAGCACCAGCATCAATTGATGACCTCAGCCTACAATATGATGATTAAACTCAGGAGATGTTTGGGCATCAGGGCAGGGCAGGCAGCCAGGCAGTCAGCTATGAGGAGCTCATGACTGCTAGAATGGCAGAAGGCACCCCAGTGAGAGAACACGTACTGGACATGATAAGCAACATCAATGAGATTGAGATACTGGGAGGCGAGATTGATTGTGAGTCACAGTGTGATATTATCCTCCACAGCTTGTCTTAGAGTTTTGAGTAGATTCGGTTGAACTATAACTTGAACAAGCTTCAGTATACTTTGCCCGAGCTCATGACTGCGTTGGTGTCAGCTGAAGCCCTCTTTTCTGTGAGAAAACAACCTTTTGCTACTGTTGGACCTTTAGGTTCTTTTTCTAGGCCGAAGGCCAGAAAGCATAAGACAGGTGCTAAGCATGGACCCAAAGTTGGTGTTGCCGAGAATCCCAAATCGAAAGGCAAGTATTTCAAGTGCGACAAACCAGGATATTGGAAGCCAAACTGCCCGAAGCTCAAAGGTATGAGCAACTTCACTTATATTACTGAAACATGTTTAGCGGTGATTCCCACAGATACTTGGTGTGTGGATTTAGGAACCACTGATTATGTTTGTAATTCTTTGCAGGGATTCCAAGTGACCTGGCTACTTAGAGATGGTGAATTGCAGGTCTAACTGGGCGATACTACCAATGTATCAGTTGCTGCAGTGGGAGTTGTTCGTCTTTATTTTTCAGACTCTGTTTTATTATTGAGAAATTGTCTTAATATACCCAACTTTAGAAAGAACTTTCTTTCAGTTTCTAAGCTACTTTTGGATGGTTATAAGTTTGTCTTTTCTGATGATTCTATTTTTATTATAAAGAACAATGAACTTATATGTTCCAGTGTATTGGTTGACAATTTATTCTTAATTAAGACTAACTTCCCAGTAGTGCAAAACACAGAAGTTAATAACATATCATCGAATCATAGTAAGAGAAAGGAGTCTTCCCCTTTGAACAGACTTATCTTTGGCACCTAAAACTAGGCATATCAACCTTAGTAGGATTCAGAGGTTGGTCAATTATGGGCCTTTGGGATCATTGGAGATTGACAGCTATCCAACCTGTGAGTCTTGCTTGGAGGGTAAAATGACCAAGAGGCCTTTCAAGGCAACGTGGTATAGGGCCAAAGAGCGTTTAGAGTTGGTTCACTCTAACTTGTGTGGGCCTATGCCAGTTCAGGCTAGAGGTGGTTATGAGTATTTCGTGACCTTCATGGATGATTACTCTAGATATGGATACATTTACTTAATGCACCACAAGTCCAAATGCTTTGGCAAGTTCAAAGAGTATAGGGCAGATGTGAAGAACCGTCATGGTAAGAGAACCTGCGATCTGATCGTGGTGGCGAGCAGCAGAATGGTGTAGCATAGAGGATTAACAGGATTCTTATGGATATGATTAGATCGATTATGACTTATAGTGAGCTTCCTAAATCATTTTGGGGATATGCCTTGGAGATAACAGCTTATATCCTCAACCTCGTACCATCAAAGACTGTGCCTACGACCCCTGTGGAGTTGTGGACTAGCCGTAAGCCTAGTCTGAGGCATCTCAGGATTTGGGGTTGCCATGCATGAAAGATTATCTGCTCGGGCCCGATCGAAAATTCACTTTCGTGCTATGCATTCCAGAATCAGAACTCTTGACCAGGCCTAGACTCTAGCACAATCGTTATTCCAATCCTTGCTTGAAATAACATTGCGCAGGATCATAGCTTCTACTTGTTTGATTTGCCAAGCAACAATAAATTTTTAATTGAAGCGGAAGTTTAAGAATTACCTCTTAAAGCGTGTACTTAGGTGATTGCTTGTATGACTCAAAACCAGCTCGTACGTTGTGTGGGCAACCAACCAACGAACCAAAGGATCAGCAATCCACCACAAAACACCAAATAGCCGCCGGATAAGAAAAAACAACTGGACCATCATTACAACCCTCTGGTGAAAAACACGCGCAGTTGGGCATCACACGCGCCGTCAATGGTAGACTCACGCGCCGCTGGGGATTAATGCCACCGCACCTCAGGAAGAAAACTGACTTTGAGAGAAGAAACTTTGATTTCTCTCTATAGATTTTCTCTCTCTACTTTTCTTGTCTTGAAAACTTATGAATTGTGTATTGTGAATTGCTGATCTCTTATCTATTTATAGAGTTACAAGAGAGACCCCAAGTTAGTTTAGGATTGGTCTTCCTAATGGGTTTAGATAATTAATTAGTTTCCAAATCTCTAAGATTCAATTCTAATTGGTCTTCTAAGTAGATTTCCTAATCTCTAAGATTTCCTAATTCTAATTGAACCTTAAGACTTAATTAATTAAATAAATAATTCTACTTTGTTAATTACTTAATTAACCCTTAGGAATAATTAATTAAATAATTAATTCTACTTTATCAATTAACCCACTATATAATTAATCGTACCACTAACGGATCAATTATAGCACTACTATCCTACACCAGAATTGCTTCCGAAATAACTAAATTAATTATTTTTTAATCTCCCAACATCAAAGATATAGTGTTTGTTAATTTATTAATTTACTGATAAATTAATTAATTAACTTCTAATAATTTGAGATTAGTACCACTCGACCTTTTTCCTACTGGACATAAGTCCACCAGTTGGGTTTAGTAAAATAAACATAACGAGCTCATATCGGGAGCACCATGACCCCGGACGCACCGATACATGGTTTCCTTTCGACAAGCAACAGCACACCAAGCAACTTAACACGTGCACCCAACCTACCGAGACTATTTGTCACAAATGGCCTCACTCTTTGGCAGATCAAAGTACACTATGTCTAATTCTCAACTTGCTCAAGTCTAGGGATTTAGAAATAGAATACTAGGAATGAATTGTCTATTAAATCAGTATAAGACAATTCATCCTAAATGGTCAAGTTCAATATGCCCTGTATGATCCAATTAGTTTAGACAAATTAATTTCTGAATCACACAATAACCTAAACCAACAGTGTGTCCAAAATTGTCTCGGTTACGAATCTCATTTATATATTATGCCTTTTAACCAATGATGAGATCTATTATGTCACACCAGACACCTCTTCATCTAATTACATGATATAAATGAACGACATATGTAAAAACATAAAAAAATTTAACTAAAATATTTAATCGATATATAAAATAGGGAAATAGTTTAATACAAGCAAAGCTTTAGTATTTAAACCCAACAATCTCCCACTAATACTTAAGTTGTGCTTCAGGTATAAAACTACATTAATCCTACAATTACAATAATATCTAGAAAAACACACATGGCTCTTCTAAGTATCTGATCCCCATGCCCTCCACGTGAGCCTCAAAGACTTTTGTAGTCAATGTCTTCGTGAATGGATCTGCGTCTTCCCTCTTGACGATATCTCATATTAGGTGGTACTTGCACTGTATATGCTTACTCGCTTTGTGGGCTCGTGGTTCCTTCTAGTTTGCTACTGCACCGTTGTTGTCACAGTACACTCTGATCGACTTCTGCAAACCAGGAATCACATCTAAGCCCACTAGGAAGTTCTTGAGACAAACTGCTTCTTTCCCTACCTCTAATGCTACAACGTATTCAGCTTCCATGGTAGATTCTGCCATGTATATCTGTGTGACACTCCACCAAACTATGGCTCTACCTCCCAAAGTAAATAGATACCCTGAGGTAGACTTACTCTTGTCCCTGTCGCCTTGGAAATCTGAATCTTTGTAACCTCGGGGTACTAGCTCAGGCCTCTAATAGACCAAAACTTGGTCTCTCATTCTATGCAAATACTTGAGAATGCATTTTACTGCCTCCCAATGAGCTTACCCGGGGTTACTCTCATATCTGCTTACAATGCCAACAACATAACAGATATTAGGCATTGTACATAACATTGCATACAAGAGACTTCCTACTGCAAAAGCATAAGGAACTGTCTTCATGGCTTCTATCTCCTAAATAGTTTTTGGAGATTGCTCTTGAGATAGATGCACTCTGTGTTTGAAGGGTAGAAAACCATTCATGGAGTTTTGCATGTAAAAACGAGCTAGAATCGTGTCTATGTACGAAGTTTGAGAGAGGATTAACGAACATTTCCTATGATCTCGAATTATCTTAATCCCAAGGATATGTCCCACGTCTCCTAAGTTTTTTATATCAAACTGTTTGGACAGCCATGCCTTTACGTCTGTTAACATTTTCTTATTGTTGCCAATCAGTAAAATGTCATCTACGTAAAGCACGAGAAACACCATCGTGTTTCCATCACCTTTGCGGTGCACACATTGTTCATCCGGGCACTAAGTAAATCCGTATGATTGATTACCTCATCAAACCAGATGTTCCAAGATCTGGATGCCTGCTTAAATCCGTAACTGAACCTTATAAGCCTGCAAACCTTATGCTCTTTGCCTTTTTCAACGAATCCCTTTAGTTGCTGCATGAAGATGATTTCCTCAAGACTTCCATTAAGGATAGCTGTCTTGACATCCATATGCAATATCTCATAATCTAAATGAGCAGCTATGGCCAAGAGAATTCGGATTGACTTAAGCGTGGCCACAGGGTAGAAGGTTGAAAGATTATCTGCCCAGGACATGTCAAAAATTCACTTTCATGCTATGCATTCCAGAATCGGAACTCCTTACCAGGGCTAGACTCTAGCACAATCGCTATTCAAATCCTTGCTTGAAATAACATTGTGCAGGATCTTGGTTTGCACTTATTTGATTTATCATGCAACAAGTAATTGCTAATTAAAGTTGAAGTTTAGAAATACCTTTTGAAGTGTATACTTTGGTGATTCTTTTGTATGACTCAAGACTTTGATCGTATGTGTTTTGGGCAACAATCTAACAAGCAACTGATCAGCAAATCACCACAATCTACTCGCCGAAAAATTCTACAGCTTCTCACAGCCGGAATTTCAACACCGCCACCGCCGTATTATTCTCGTCGCTGCCGCCGAAAAATAACAGCATTGACCACCGCCTGAGGGAGTAATCGGCCACCTGAGAAAATTAATTGCGAGGGAGAAACTTGTTTTCTCTCTCTAGTTTTCTTGTCTTCAAAACTTATGAATTGTGTACTATGGAATTGCTAATCCCTTGTCTATATATAGAGCTACAAGAAAGACCCCAAGTTGGTTTAGGATTGGCCTTTCTAATGGGTTTAGGTAATTAAATAGTTTCCAAATCCAATTAGGTAACTAAACAAATAGGATAATCCAAATTCAATTAGATTTCCTAATCTCTAGGATTTCCTAATTCTAGTTGAAACTTAAGACTTAGTTAATTAATTAAATAATTCCACTTTGTTAATTACTGAATTAACCCTTAGAAATAATAATTAATTCTACTTATTCAATTAACCCACTACAAAATTAATCTTACCCCTAACGGATTAATTTTGGCACTACCATCATACACCATAATTGCTTCCAGAACAACTAATTTAGTTTATTCTTTAATCTCCCCACATCAAAGATTTAGTGCTCGTTAATTTCTTAATTTACTGATAAATTAATTAATTAACTTTTTATAATCTGAGATTGGTACCACTCGACCTTTTTACTATACCGGGCATAAGTCCACCAGTTGGGTTTAGTTGAATAAACATAACGAGCTCATCTCGGGAGCACCATCAACCCAGATGTTGGAGTTGAATACATAAGCTATGTTTGTATTGTACATTTTCCTAGTTAATATATCGATTAATGTTTTGGTTATATATTGTTGTGCACTATTTGTCCATTTATATTATGCAGTTAGATGATGAGGTGTCTTGTGTGACACAGTATATCTCATCATTGATTAAAAGACATATTATATAAATGAGGTTCGTAACCGAGATAGCTTTGGACAAACTGTCGGTTAAGGTTATTATCTTATTCGGTTAATTGGTTTGTCTAAATTGATTGAATTATATTGATATGCTCGGGCGTATTGAATTTGACAATTTAGAATGATTTGTCTTGTACTGATTTAATAGACAAATCGTTCTTAGTATTCTATCTCTTAATCCTTAGACTTGAGCGGGCATGAGGATTAGACATAATGTACTTTGATCTGCCAATGGGTGAGGTCAATTATGGCCAATAGTCTCGGTAGGTTGGGTGCGCAGGTTTAGCTGCTTGGTGTTCTGCTGCTTGTCGAAAAGAAACCATGTACCGGTGCGTCCGGGGTGATGGTAATCCCGAGATGAGCTCGTTATGTTTATTATACTAAACCCAGCTGGTGGACTTATGTCCGGTATAGTAAAAAGGTCTAGTGGTACTAGTCTCAAAATTAAAGAAGTTAATTAATTAATTTATTAGTAAATTAATAAATTAACGAGCACTATATCTTTGATGTGGGGAGATTAATATTAAATTAATTAAGTTGTTCCGGAAGTAATTCTGGTATAGAATGGTAGTGCCATAATTAATCCGTTAGTAGTACGATTAATTATGTATTGGGTTACTAACAAAAGTATATTTAATTAATTAAGTAATTAATTAATCCTTGTTTCAGTTGGTTGTGAATCATACCAGGAACTGGATTAGGGATAAGTGAATCCCTGTATCAGTTGAATGTGTATCAGTCCAGGAATAGGATTGAACGAAACAGAAACCCAGTAGGAAGGCCAATCCTAAACCAACTTGGGTCTCCCTTGTAACTCTATATATAGACAAGGCATTAGCTATTACACAATATACAATTCAATAGTTTTCAAGACAAAAAAACTAGAGAGTGAAAATTCCAGAGAGAAAATTTTCTATCTCTAAGATCCGAATTTTAGAGCCAAAATTGCGGCTGGATTTTTTCCAATCTTCCGGCTTTGTCTGGTTTATCTCTCTCTCTGGGCGGTGCGTGGGTTGTACGCGCCAGGTGTAGCGGTGCTGGGATTTTTCTGGCAGGTGGATTATGATGATTAGCTGATCAATTGTTCGTTAGATTCTTGCCCACACAACTTAGGAACAAAGTCTTGAGGCATACAAGAGAATAACATGAGTTTACGCTTCAATAGGTAATTCTTATGTTTCCGCTTTTAGTTAAGAATTTATTTGTTGCGTGATAAATTGAATAAGTACATACCAAGATCTTCCGCAATGTTATTTCAAGAAAGGGTTGGAATAGCGATTGTGCTAGGGTCTAGGCCTGGCCAGAGATTCCGATTCTGGAATGCGTAGCACGAAAGTGAGTTTCCGGCTAAGCCCGGGTAGATAATCTTTTCACCGGACGCACCGGTACATGGTTTTCTTTCAACAAGCAGCAGCACACCATGTAACCAAACATGCGCACCCAACCTACCGATGTTAGAGTGGAATACATAAGCTATGCTAGTATTGTACATTTTCCCAGTTAATATATCGATTAATGTTTTTGTTAAATTTGTTGTGCATGTTTAGTCCATTTATATTATGTGGCTAGATGATGAGGTGTCTTGTGTGACACAGTAGATATCATAATTGGTTAAAGATATAATATATAAATGAGGTTCGTAGCCGAGATAGTTTTGGACAAACTATCGGTTTAGATTATTATGTGATTCGGATAATTGGTTTGTGTAAACTAATTGAATCATATAGATATGCCGGGGGTATATTAAACTTGACCATTTAGAATGATTTGTCTTGTACTGATTTATTATACAAATCATTCTTAGTATTCTATCTCTTAATCCCTGGGCATGAGGATTAGACATAGTGTACTTTAATCCGCCAATAGGTGAGGTCAATTGTGGCCAATAGTCTCGGTGAGTTGGATGCGGGTGTTTAGTTACATGGTGTACTGCTACATGTCGAATTGAAATTATGTACCGGTGCGTCCAGGGTGATGGTGCTCCGAAGATGAGCTCGTAATGCTTATTATACTAAACCAGGCCAGTGGACTTATGTCCAGAATAGTTAAAAGGTTGAGTGGTACTAGTCTCGGAATTAAAGAAGTTAATTAATTAATTTATCATTAAATTAATAAATTAACGAGCGCTATATCGTTGATGTGGGGAGATTAAGAATTAATTAATGTAGTTGTTCTGGAAGCAATTCTGGTGTAGGATGGTAATGCCAAAATTAATCCGTTAGTGGTACGATTAATTTTGTAATGGCTTAATTGAATAAGTAGAATTAATTAATTAATTAATTATTCCTAAGGGTTAATTAAGTAATTAACAAAGTTGAATTATTTAATTAATTAATTAAGTCTTAAGTTTTAATTAGAATTAAGAAATCCTAGAGATTAGGAAATCTAATTGGATTTGGTTTATCCTATTAGATTAGTTACCTAATTAGATTTAGAAACTAATTAATTACCTAAACCCATTAGGAAGGCCAATCCTAAACAAACTTGGGGTCTCTCTTGTAACTCTATATATTGACAAGGGATTAGCAATTAGACAACACACAATTCATAAGTTTTCAAGACAAGAAAACTAGAGAGAGAAAGTCTAGAGAGAGAAATTCTAGAGAGAGAAAACATTTTTCTCCCTATAGTATAATCTTGGGTGGCCGGTTATTGCCCTAGGCGGCGGTCGGTGGTTAATTCCAGCAGTCGGTGATGACAAAAAAACTTCGGTGGCGGCGGCGGTTGAAATTCAAGCGGTGACATGCTGCAGAATTCTTCCGGTGAGTTAAGTTGTGTTTATTGCTGATCAATTGGTTGCTAGATCGTTGCCCACACAACGTGCGATTCTAGTCTTGAGTCATACAAACGATCACCTGAGTTAACACGATTCAAGAGGTACTTTTCTATGATTTCGCTTTTAATTAGAAAATTATTATTGCGTGATAAATCAAATGAGCACAAACCAAGATCCTGCGCAATGTTATTTCAAGCAATGATTGGAATAGCGATTGTGCTAAAGTCTAGGCCTGGTTAAAGTTTCAGATTTTAGAATGCGTAGCACAAAAGTGAGTTTTTGACCGGGCCTGGGATGATAATCTTTCAACCAAGACTATTGGTCACAAATAACCTCACCCATTGGCAGATCAAAGTACACTATGTCTAATCCTCATGACAGCTCAAGTCTAGGGATTAAGAGATAGAATACTAGGAACAAATAGTCAAATCATTATAAGACAATTCGTCCTAAATGGTCAAGTTCACTACTGTTGGTGTATGTGCCCTTTTTAAGGGCTGTATAGATATTTGTCGTTTTAATTGATGTTATAATCAGATGAGTTAATTTCATGATAGTATTATTCTTGTGCATATTTAATTTCATGAATTCGATCCACCAAAAGAGACACTCCATGTATTGATTCGATCATGAGTGATTCTTTTGAGTAGTACTCGTACGAGGATCCTTAGACCATAAATCACTGCTTGGTCTTAGGTGAATTGTAGTGTGCTTTGACATACGCCTAACGGGCCCGTAATAGGTTGCTAAGTACGGGTATGATTGGGTACACTATGAGACACGCTAACGTATGTAGGTGAAGTGATGGGACTACAAGTCTCTCTTAAGTGAGAGATGATATCTTGGCCACTTGATAGTGAATTGAGAAGTGCATGGCCGTGCCCGAGAAATGATAAGTGTTATCATTTGCTTGAATAGAATCAGTGTCACTAAGAGATCAAGTAAACATTTAGCTATATAAGGATGATGGTTCCATGCCTTATGCTAAACGGGATATCAATGTAGAGGATCGTACGCAGTTTGCTCAGAAAGGTTGTGTTGAATCACCATCCAACCCTCCATTCTGAATTGGGTAGTCATTATGTCTTGCTAGAGACCACTAATGACTTATGGATTAATCAATGAGATTGAGTTATCCATTGCCAATTTAGAATGGGCCTACAGGATCGCACATAAGAAAGTTCGATGATGCAGAATAAATATTCTTGCCTACAATAAGCATAATTATTATACTTAAATAAATAAGATTTAATTAAGTGGTTTAATTAAATATTATTGAAAAGTTATGTGGTATTAATTAAGAGTTAATTAATTACCTAAGAATAATTGGGATGTGCTGATAAATCAAGGGACCTAATTGCAATTGAGGTTCTTGATCTATCAGCCTGATCCATGTGTCATGGTTGATCCATGGGCTTGGTGTATAACCCAAGTCATTAAGGTATTATTTAATACTGATTTGGAATTAGTAAATATTATTTAATACTGATTTGGAATCAGTAAAATGATTTTTGGTAATAATACTAATTTGGAATCTGATAAAATCAGTTAAATAATAATTTATTGTTACAATACTGATTTTGGAAACTTTGATTCTACAAATATCCTAGGGATATTATTGTAGAAAAAGGATGTTTTAACAGAACAAGCAAAAACATACACAAAATCCCAACCTTTTTCCGTAGGCAAAAACAGCTAGCACCGGATCTGCGAAGAACTTCAGTGCTTGAAAGTAGAGAGTCCTTCAAGGAAGTATTTTGGTGGTGACAAACGTAACCGGAGTAGAAGTCTTGGACCAACATCAAACAAGGATCCAGGCGCGGCAACCGATTACGCTACGAGGGTAAGCTTTGGAAGCTTTAAACGTAGGATCAATTAAAACACTAAAATTGGAATTGGCATGAATCCGCTGCGTAAATTTTTTTTAAAATCATGCCCCGATCCCAACAGTGGTATCAGAGCTAGGATTAATTTTAGTGTTAAAATTAAAATTGATTTTGATTAAAAGAAATTGAATTTTAATTAAAATTGATTTTAATAAATTTTTGGAAAAATCGGGCTTTTAGAAAGCAAAAGAAAAGAAAAAAATTTCTAGGAAAAATAATTAAAAATTAATTTTTTTGTTGGAAATTGCTGAAGAACAGCCAGAGTGGGCTAATTCGACCGGCCGGAACAGTTCCAGTCGGCCTGAATGTCACTGGATTTTTGCGAGCCCCGAACTGGTTTGACTTTGAGTTTTTTTTTCATACAAAATTTTGTGGGTTCTATTCTCAGTTCTACACGAAAATTGTTTCTGAACTCATTTGGTTCAAAAATGATTTGATTGCGTGAATTTTGAAAGGTTTATTTATAGGGTTTCAAAGATTTTTTGGCCGAAAGTTTTTGAGTATTTTGGTCGAAAAACCGGGGAAAGAAAATTGTTTTTCTTTGGATTTGGTTTTGACCAGAAATGAATCGTGGAATGGTTCCGATTTGTTTCCATTTCGTTTCAAAATTTTTGGCCAAATTTTAAACTGATTTCTGGGGTTTTCACCAGAAAATTGATTTTCGCAGGAGAAATATTTTAAATTTTGTTTTATGGGTTTTTGCAAGGAATCGGGCATTGGACGCCTTGGGTTTACCTCGCGAAGGATTTCGGTTGATTTTGCTGCATCCTCTAGGCCGGAAGAGATGAACGGCTGGTCGCCATTCATCCAAGATGCCTGTCGGAAACCGACGAGGGTTTGTCGGGGAAGAAGAATGGGTTAGCGGCGGGTTGGCTGAAGCCCTAGGGGCCGTAATTATGAAAATGCCCTGCCGCTCCTCCTAAAACCATAGCTGCAAAAGTTTTAAACTTTTTAAAATTAGAAATAAGCCCCAGCAGTTTTGTTTCCTTTAAACCCTAAGCCCAGAACTTATGTTAATCATAAAATTGACCCAAAATTTTAAGGAAAATAGTTTTCTGATTTTTGTAAGATTTTAAAATCTTAATTTTGGAATTAAATAAAATCTTATTAGATTTTAGTTTTAAAATATTAAAATTGGATTTTAAGATTTTAAAATATCTTAAATTAATTATCTTAATAAGATTAGAATAATTAATTTTATTTCTTTATTTTATGCTTTCAAATATGGTATGATTTATTTAAATGGTTTAAATATTTGCATACATATTTGGTATGTTCATGCATCATTTATCACAAATTATTGAACTAGAAAAAGGAAAGATTGGTTAAAATTGATTATGACACAATCAATTTTAATTGTATAAAATATTTTGGAAATATTCAATTATACAATCTTTTAAATTGATTGGCTTAATTAAAATGGGCTTGTATGAAGCATTTTCATTTTATGTGTTTTTCATGCATGAATTGGGCTTTATTTATTTTGTCTTAATTTAGGGCATGCGAGCCAATTAAATTGGGTCTGCGGGCCTATTAAAATTTATAGTAATAGAATATATTAGAAATTAGGCTCAAGAAATTACAACAAGCCAAGACAGAGTCATGGAGTTGGAGCCCAATAATAGAGGCCCAAATGAAGACAAAGTTTTAAAAGCCTTATAATACACTAGAGCCCAATTCATTGCACTTTTCACTTTGTATTTTATATTTTGTGAGTGATGAAAAATGAAATGCATGTTAAGCCGCTCAAACTAAATCCCTAAAAACCTAAGTTATAAATTGCTTCCATACTTGGGGGCTCGCCAGAGCGTCGAACGTCTGTGGACTTGGAGAGCCCAAGAGCCTCAGGTTTTTTCGTGCGGTGGGTTGTCACATAATAGGTGCCCAACTTTATCACTACCGTTGATGAGTTGAAAAACTGTTTGGGTATCCAGATACTCAACTTTATCACTACCACTCGTTATGGAAAAACTGTGTGGGTATCGATTGATGTGATGCCTCGAGGGATGGTTTGACTTGGGAAAATTAATCCTAGCTTGACCCGATAAGTTGACTAGGGATTAATTTTGCAATGATAGGATGGTGTCAAACATTTGGAATGTTCATTCTATCACCGAAAAGTTGCATGGCATGCAATTGGAAAGCGTTAGATTACATGGAATGTAATTTGAACGTTTCCTACGAAAAGAGCCCGATCCCTACGATACTTTCCAAAACTCTTTGTGGATTTTTGGCCCACAATCTAGCACCAACACAAAATTGTTTGGGATTTCAATCTTGGCTATTGTGGTAAATGATTTTAAAACTCATTCTAATATTTTGCATTTATTCATTGTACAAATGGCATCATCTAGCACTAATGTTGTCTCAAACATTACTCTAAGAAGTATATTGGATAAAGACAAATTGGTTGGACCAAACTTTTTAGACTAGGAAAGAAACTTGAGAATTGTTCTCAAGCAAGAAAGGAAACTACATGTCTTAGAGACTGTTTTACCTGAACCACCACAGAATGCCACGGCTGCTGTTCAGCGAGCATGGGATAAGCTGAAAAGTGATTCTGATGATGTGATGTGCTTGATGCTCGCGTCTATGACATGCGAGCTTCAAAAGCAGTTCATGAATTCGGAAGCATTCTGAATTTATGAGTCATTAACAGAAATATTTCGTGAACAAGCCCGTATCTTTGTTATTAAAATAAATCTTTCTATGTCCACCTCATGGGTATTAGATACCGAATGTGGGGCTCACATTTGTACTAATGTGCAAGGACTCAGAAATAGAAGGATGACAAGGAAAGGTGTAGTTGATCTCTGAGTGGGCAACGGGGCAAGGGTTGTTGTTATTGAAGTGGGAGATTACACTTTATCTTTACCTTTCGGTTTAAACATTGAACTTGAGAATTGTTATTATGTACCTGCTTTGAGGAGGAATATTATTTCAATTTCTTGTTTAGATATTAAAGGGTTTCATTTTATTATTGGTAATAATTCGTTATCTTTATATCGGAATGATATTTTATACGGAGTTGCAAATTTGTGCAACGGCCTATATATCTTAGATTTGAGCCAAGAAAGACCGGTCTATAATATTGAAAAGAAGGCTAAATCAATTAAATTTGATATGAGTCAAACTTATCTTTGGCACTGTCGTTTAGGCCATGCAAACGAGAAACAAGTTCAAAGACTTCGCAAGGATGGAGTGCTAGGGTCATTTGATTTCGAATCATATGACACGTGTGAACCCTGTTTGCAAGGAAAAATGACAAAGAGTCCTTTCAACAAGAAAGGTGAAAGAACATGTGAGCTATTGGCTCTAATACACACGGATGTATGTGGATCAATGCGTACACAAGCCAGAGGTGGATTCGTATACTTCGTTACTTTTATCGATGACTATAGTAGATATGGCTATGTATACTTAATGAGGCATAAAAGTGAAACTTTTGAAAGGTTCAAAGAGTTTAAGAAGGAAGTAGAGAATTAGTTGGATAGAAGGATTAAGGCTATTCGCTCCGATCGGGGAGGTGAATACCTTAGTGATGAGTTTGTTGGTGTATATGCCCTAATGAGGGCTATTTATGTAAATAAACTTTGAGGGTTATTTATGTAAATAAGACATTTGTCGTTTGATTGATTATTTATCTGATGAGTTAATTTCATGAAATTATATTCTTGTGCGTATTGAATTTTATGAAATCGATCCGCCAAAAGAAACACTCCATGGACTGTTAGATCATGAGTGATTCTTTTGAGTAGTACTCGTACGAGGATCCTTAGACCAGAAATCACTGCATAGTCTTAGGTGAATTAGAGTGTGCTTTGACAAATGCCTAACGGGACCGTAACAGGTTGCCAAGTACGGGTATGATTGGGTACAATATGAGTCACACTAAGGTATGTAGGTGAAGTGATGGGACTACAAGTCTCTCTTAAATGAGAGATGATATCTTGGCCGCTTGATAGTGAACTGAGAAGTGCATGGCCGTGCCCAAGAAATGACAAGGGTTATCATTTGCTTGATTAAGTTCAGTGTCACTAAGAGATCAAGTAAAACGTTTAGCTATATAAGGATGATTGGTTCCATGCCTTATGCTAAACTGGATATCAGTGTAGAGGACATTACGTAGTATACTCGGAAGGTTGTGTTGAATCACCATTCGACCCTCCGTTCTGAATTGTGTAGTCATTATGTCTTGCTAGAGACCACTAATGATTTATGGATTAATTAATGAGATTAATTTATTCATTGTCAATTTGGAATGGGCCTACAGGATCGCACATAAGTGAGTTCGATGATTCAGAATTAATTAAATTGCCTGTTCTAAGTATAAGAGTTATACTTAAATTGATAATATTTAATTAAATGGTTTAATTAAATATTATTGAAGAGTTTTATGGTATTAATTAAAAGTTAATTAATTACCTGGGAAGAATTGAGTTGAGCTGATAAATGAAGGGACCTAATTGTGAATTAAGGTTCTTGACCCATCAGCCTGATCCATGGATCAATGGGTTGATCCATGGTGTTGGTTAAACCCAACTCAGTAAATAATTAATTAATTATTATTATTAATTATTAATTATTAATTATTAATTAAAACAGATACTTCTCAAATCTGAGAAGTATCTGGAGTCTGTTAAAAATGTTTTAACAGACTCATTTTTAAAGAGGATTTGGAAAAAACTTTTAAGAGAGAAAATCTATCGGACTTCAGAAAAAACGTTCTTCCAGAAAATTATTCTTCCCACAGAGAAAAAGGTTTTCTCTAAAACAGGTAAATTTTGGGGCTAGCACCGGTTCTGAGAGAACTCCAGTGCAAGAACGTAGAGACAATTCGCTTGAATTGTTCTGTGGTGGTAAACGCAATCTTCCCAAAGGATCCAGGCGGCTGCACAACCGATTACGCGTCGAGGGTAAGACCCGAATCCATTAGTGTTTAGGAATTCCGCCATTTAATTTAGAATTAAATGCCTAAACGCAAACCAACAGTGGTATCAGAGCAAGGTTAATTGTTTTTAATTAAAAATGTTTTAATTAAAAATTGGGTTTAAGTTTTTTTTTTCTTGAAAAACAGTTTTAAAGAAAAAAATTGTTGCTGGGTGAGATCGCCGGATTCTGGGAAATATTCGCCGGAAAATTTTCCGGCCGGCCGGAAGTTCGCCGGGAAAACGCAAAGTGTTTAAGAACTAGTTTTTGGCCTGAATTTTTTTTTGTGGGTTTTGTTCTTTTCTTCATGAGGAACCATTTCGGGTTGATTTGGGTGTCAAAAACGTTTTCATTGCAGAATTTTGGAACCGATTTATTCTTTGCGTTTGTCGAAAATGAAGTTTCTGGGTTTTAGAAAAAAATCACCGGAAATGTTCCGAATGATTTTCTTTGTCTGAATTGGTTCAATATTGTGCTGGTTGTTGTTGCTGGTTATTTTTTTTTATCTCCGCAGGGTGTTGGGTCGTCCGCGTCGCCGGAATCCATGTCGGCGAGCTGCTTCGTTTTCATCGAAGCGGTCGCTGGATTCGCGGCTGGTCAATCGCCATCGGGGTCGGAAATGTTCTGGTCGCCGAACGATTGAAGCGACGGAGAGACGACTATCGGTCGGAACCAAGCCGGATGAGATGAACGGCGAGTGTCGCCGGGATTCGAGGAAGCCGCTGAAACCCGATCGCAGGTCACCTGGGAAGAAGAAGGAGGCGGCGGGGGGGGGGGGGGGCTGGTGCCCTAATTGGGAGAAATGACCAAATTGCCCCCGCCGCACTCCCTAATCTCGGAAATGCCCCGCCGCAAGCCAGAAACCCTAGCTGAAGAAATTTAAATGTTTTAAAAATTACAAACCAGCCCCAGCAGTTTTGTTTCCCTTAAACCCTAAGCCCAGAATTTTGGTTATTTATGAAATGACCCCAAGAGTTTCAGAAAATTAAAATTTTAAAAATTTTCTGAATTTTATTTAATAAGATTTTAATTAAATAATCTTATTAGATAAAGATAGGATTAATTTAGAATTTATCCTATAAGTTTAAATTTTGAAATGAATTATCTTAATTAGATTAGGATAATTAGAAAAGATAAATAAATAAATAATTAATTAGATTAATTAATTGTTATTTATTTATTTTAGTTTACTTATGATGCTTAAATTTAAATTGTTTAAATTTTATGTGAAGCATCATAATTATGCTAGCATGTTCATGCATCATTGGATTAAAATGAATGAACATGGGATTGATTAAAATTGATCATGACACGATCAATTTTAATAGTGTAAGAGTTACACAATCCCTAATTAAATGATTCGGCTTAATAAAATTGGCTTGTATGAAGCATATGCATTTGTGTGTTTTTCTATGCATGAATTGGGCTTAAAATTTATTATTTAAATTTTTGGGCCTGCGAGCCATTTTAAAATTGGGCCTGCGTTCCTATTAAATTTTGTAATAGTTAGGCCCAAAAAGGAGGTTCCAAAGGAGTCCATGGTGGAGCCCAGGAACGGAAGCCCAAAAATGGAGGCCCAAAAGAAGTTTTTTTTTTGTTAAAAGGCCCTGTAATAGATTAGAGCCCAATTCATCGCATTTCCTTAATTTTATGTTTTGTGAATGAATGAAAACGACAATGCATGTTAAGCCGATCAAACTAAAATCCCAAAAACCCGAGTTGATTTTGCTTCCATACTTGGGGGCCCGCTTGAGCGTTGAACGTCTGGTGGACTTGGAGAGCCCAAGGGCCTCAAGTTTTCTTCGTGCGGCGGGTTGTCACATAATAGTGCCCAACTTTATCACTACCATTAATGAGTGGAAAAACTGTTTGGGTATTAGATGCTCGACTTTATCACTACCACTTGTTATGGAAAAACTGTGTGGGTGTCTATTGATGTGATGCCTTGAGGGATGGTTTAACTTAGGAAAATTAATCCTAGCTTGACCCGATAAGTTGACTAGGGATTAATTTTGCAAAGATAGGATGGTGTCAAACATTTGGAATGTTCATCCTATCACCGAAAAGTTGCATAGTGATGCAATTGGAAATCGTTAAATTACATAGGGATGTGATTTGAACGTTGCCTACCAAAAGAGCCCAATCCCTACGATACTTGCCAAAGCAAGACAGGGGTTGATTCTTTGTGGATTTTCGGCCCACAATCTAGCACCAACACAAAATTGTTCGGGATTTCAATTTTGGCTATTGTGGAAAATATTTTAAAACTCATTCTAATATTTTGCATTTTCTTTTGTAGAAATGGCATCTACTAGCACTAATACATCTAATCTCACTCTAAGAAGCATTTTGGACAAAGAAAAGCTTGTTGGTCCAAACTTCTTAGATTGGGAAAGAAACTTGAGAATCGTTCTCAAACAAGAAAGGAAGCTTAATATCTTAGACGCTGCTTTACCTGAACCACCAGTAAATGCTACGGCTGCGGTTCAACGAGCATGGGAAAAGCTGAAAAGCGATTCCGATGACTTGACATGTCTGATGCTCGCGACTATGTCAGGCGAGCTTCAGAAACAATTCATGAATTCGGAAGCGTTCCAAATTTATGTGTCACTAACGGAAATGTTCCGTGAACAAGCCCGTAACGAAAGGTTCGTTACCATAAAAGCATTGATCTCGTGCAAGATGGCGAAGGGTTCGTCAGTAAGCACGCATTTGATCAAGATGAAGGGGTATATCGATACCCTAGAGAGATTAAATGCACCTCTTTCTAGAGAGTTAGCCATTGACATCATCTTGGCTTCACTGCCTGATGATTACAATGACTTTGTGGTGAACTACAACATGCATAACATGGAGAGGACAATTCCTGAGCTCCATGGAATGCTTAAAAATACTGAGCAAACCCTTCGGAAGGCAACGCCAGTACTTGTTGTGGAAAAAGGTAAGGGCAACAAGAGAAAGTTTAAAGGCAAGGCAAAAGTTGCTGAAAACAAGAAGCCTCGCAGTAAGACTGCTCCTAAGGCTCAGCCTCAAACTCCTCCTGCTAAGAAAAATGCTCAGAAGGACGCAGTATGTTTCCATTGCAATCAGAAGGGGCATTGGAGAAGAAACTGCAAGCTGTTTCTTGAAGAGAAGAAACAGAATCCTTCGGCTTCAGGTATCTTTGTTATTGAAATTAATCTTTCTATGTCCACCTCATGGGTATTAGATACCGGATGTGGGGCTCACATTTGTACTGATGTGCAGGGACTGAGCAATAGAAGGATGACAAAGAAAGGCGAAGTAGATCTCCGAGTGGGCAACGGGGCAAGAGTTGCAGCCGTTGAAGTTGGAGATTACATTTTGTCTTTGCCTTCTGGTTTAAACATTGTATTAGAGAATTGTTATTATGTACCTACTATGAGTAGGAATATTATTTCAATCTCTTGTTTGGATATTAAAGGATTTCGTTTTATTATTGGTAATAAATCGTTGTCTTTATATCAAAAAGATGTTTTATACGGAGTTGCAAATTTGTGCAATGGCCTATATATCTTGGATTTGACCCAAGAGAAACCGGTATATAACATTGAAAAGAAAGCCAAATTAATTCAATCTGATTTAAGTCCAACATATCTGTGGCACTGTCGTCTAGGCCATGCAAATGAGAAGCGAGTTCAAAGACTTCATAAGGATGGAGTGCTTGGTTCATTTGATTTCGAATCATATGACACATGTGAACCCTGTTTGCAAGGCAAAATGACGAAGAGTCCTTTCAACAAGTAAGGCGAGAGGACTAGTGAGCTATTGGCACTAATACATACAGATGTATGTGGACCGATGAGCACACAAGCCAGAGGTGGATTTGAATACTTCGTGACTTTTACCGATGACTATAGTAGATATGGTTATGTCTACGTAATGAGGTATAAAAATGAAACTTTTGAAAAGTTCAAAGAGTTTAAAAACGAAGTAGAAAATCAGTTAGATAGAAGGATTAAGGCTATTCGCTCCGATCGGGGAGGTGAATACCTTAGTGATGAGTTCGATGGCTATCTAAAACAGTGTGGAATTGTTTCACAGCTGACTCCACCAGGAACACCTCAATGGAATGGTGTATCCGAGAGGAGGAATCGGACCTTATTAGATATGGTTCGATCTATGATGGGCCAAGCGACTCTCCCTATGTCCTTTTGGGGTTATGCCCTCCTTTCAGCTGCCTACTTACTAAATCGTATTCCATCTAAGGCAGTGGATAAGACTCCATATGAGATGTGGACAGGTCAAAAACCCTATATGTCATATCTACGAGTTTGGGGTTGTCAAGCTCATGTAAAGCGTTTACAAAGTAGTAAGCTTGAACCTAAAACTGACAAATGCCTGTTTGTGGGATATCCTAAGGAAACTAAAGGATATCAATTATACAATCCAACTGAGAACAAAGTGTTTGTTGCTCGAGGAGCCACTTTCTTAGAGAAAGATTTTCTCTACAAGAAAGATAGTGGGAGTAGAATAGAACTCGGAGAAGTTCCAGAACCACAAGAGAATGTAGAACGATCTACAGAAACTGAGATGGAAGTTGACATGGGAACTCATGAAGATGAGCAGCCTGAGTCAACAACACAAGAACCTAGAAGGTCTAGTAGATATCGTCATGAACCTGAGAGATACGGATTTCTCGTAACTGACGATCAAGATTTGATCTTGGTGGACTCTAATGAGCCCGTGAACTATAAACAGGTCTTAGAAAGTCCAGATTCAGATAAATGGCTACGAGCAATGGAATCTGAAATGCAATCCATGAGGGACAATAAAGTATGGACTTTGATTGATCCTCCTGTTCAGGCAAAGGTTGTCGATTGCAAGTGGATTTTCAAGTTAAAACCTGGCGGGATCTTCAAAGCACGACTAGTGGCTAAAGGTTTCAGACAGACTCATGGTATAGACTATGATGAAACCTTCTCCCCTGTCGTGATGCTCAAGTCCATTCGGACTATGCTCGCCATAGCTGCATATTATGACTATGAGATATGGCAGATGGATGTTAAGACGGCTTTCCTGAATGGAAACCTACTCGAGGATGTTTATATGAAACAACCCGAGGGATACATCGATCAAGAGCATCCAAATCGTGTATGCAAGCTTCAGAGGTCCATCTACGGACTAAAGCAAGCATCTCGGAGTTGGAATCTTCGTTTTGACGAGGCAATAAAAGGTTACGGCTTCATAAAGAACGAAGATGAGCCTTGTGTTTACAAGAAGGTTAGTGGGAGCAAGATAGTTTTCCTTGTCCTATATGTGGACGACATCCTACTCATAGGAAATGACATTCCCATGATGAAAGACATCAAACAATGGTTGGGGACTGTATTTTCTATGAAAGACTTAGGAGAAGCCGAAATGATACTAGGTATCAAGATCTATAGAGATAGGTCAAAAAGGCTTCTAAGACTAAGTCAAGAAGGGTACATAGACAAAATATTGAAGAGGTTCAATATGTCTAACTCCAAAAATGGTAAGGTACCATTTAGACATGGCCTTCTCTTGAAGAAGAACCAGGGTCCTTCAACAAGAGAGGAGAGGGATACAATGAGTAGAGTACCATATGCTTCGGCAATAGGATCTATCATGTATGCCATGTTATGTACCCGCCCGGATGTCGCCCATGCACTGAGCATGACTAGCAGATACCAACAAGATCCAGGAACAGATCATTGGACTGCAGTCAAAGCAATCCTAAAGTACTTGCGAAGGACTAAAGGATTGATGCTAGTGTATGAAGGACAAGAACAGCTCATCGTACAAGGTTACGCTGATGCTGCTTTCCAAACAGATCAAGATGACATGAAGTCACAATCAGGCTACGTGTTTAGTCTGAATGGTGGTGCAATAAGTTGGAAAAGCTCAAAGCAAGATACAACAGCCGATTCTACAACAGAGTCTGAGTACATTGCTGCATCCGATGCTGCAAAGGAAGCTGTTTGGTTAAGAAAGTTCGTGTTAGACATCGGAGTGATACCGAGTATCCAATATCCGATAGAACTTTTCTGTGACAATAACGGGGCCATCGCACAAGCTAAGGAGCCTCGGTCACACCAGAAAACCAAACATATACTCAGAAGGTTTCACCTCATCCGAGAGATCATTGATCGAGGAGATGTGAAAGTGTGCAAAATAGGGTCAGACGACAATGTAGCAGATCCTCTCACAAAAGCTCTACCACAGTCAAAGTTTGATAGACATGTAATAGAGCTTGGTCTTAAACAGTTTAGGACATAGCCCTTCAACGGGCAAGTGGGAGATTGTTGGTGTATATGCCCTAATGAGGGCTATTTATGTAAATAAACTTTGAGGGTTATTTATGTAAATAAGACATTTGTCGTTTGATTGATTATTTATCTGATGAGTTAATTTCATGAAATTATATTCTTGTGCATATTGAATTTTATGAAATCGATCCGCCAAAAGAAACACTCCATGGACTGTTAGATCATGAGTGATTCTTTTGAGTAGTACTCGTACGAGGATCCTTAGACCAGAAATCACTGCATAGTCTTAGGTGAATTAGAGTGTGCTTTGACATATGCCTAACGGGACCGTAACAGGTTGCCAAGTACGGGTATGATTGGGTACACTATGAGTCACGCTAAGGTATGTAGGTGAAGTGATGGGACTACAAGTCTCTCTTAAATGAGAGATGATATCTTGGCCGCTTGATAGTGAACTGAGAAGTGCATGGCCGTGCCCAAGAAATGATAAGGGTTATCATTTGCTTGATTAAGTTCAGTGTCACTAAGAGATCAAGTAAAACGTTTAGCTATATAAGGATGATTGGTTCCATGCCTTATGCTAAACTGGATATCAGTGTAGAGGACATTACGTAGTATACTCGGAAGGTTGTGTTGAATCACCATTCGACCCTCTGTTCTGAATTGTGTAGTCATTATGTCTTGCTAGAGACCACTAATGATTTATGGATTAATTAATGAGATTAATTTATTCATTGTCAATTTGGAATGGGCCTACAGGATCGCACATAAGTGAGTTCGATGAGTCAGAATTAATTAAATTGCCTGTTCTAAGTATAAGAGTTATACTTAAATAGATAATATTTAATTAAATGGTTTAATTAAATATTATTGAAGAGTTTTATGGTATTAATTAAAAGTTAATTAATTACCTGGGAAGAATTGAGTTGAGCTGATAAATCAAGGGACCTAATTGTGAATTAAGGTTCTTGACCCATCAGCCTGATCCATGGATCAATGGGTTGATCCATGGTGTTGGTTAAACCCAACTCAGTAAATAATTAATAATTATTTACTTACAGATACTTCTCAAATAAACATCAGAGAAGTATCTGGACAGTTGAGAGATTTTTTAAACAAAATCAGTTTTGTTTTAAAAACAACACGTTTTAAAGATTTTAAAGGAAGACTCTCTCTGTCACTTTTGAAGTGAGAAAAAAAAAAAAAAAAAACAGACTCTTCAAAAACGATTCTTCCCAGAGAAAATTGTTTTCTCTTGACAGGCAAAGTTTGGGGCTAGCACCAGTTCTGAGAGAACTCCAGTGCAAGAACGTAGAGACAATTCACGTGAATTGTTGGTGAACGCCATCTTCTCAGAGGAGCCAGGCGTCTGCACAACCGATTACGCTTCGAGGGTAAGACCCGAATCCTCTTAGAATTTAGGCTATTCCGTAGCATAATTTAGGAAATTATGCATGCCTAGTTCCTACAGTGGTATCAGAGCCATAGGTTAATTTTTGTTTTAATTAAAAATGGTTTAATTGAAACAAAAGAATTAAGAAAATTGGGTATAAGTTTTTTTTCTTGAAAAACAGTTTTAAAAAAAAAAAAATGTTGCTGCTTCAAAAAGGCTTCCGCCGGTTTCTGGAGATGGACTCGCCGGAATTGTTCCGGCCGGCCGGAAGCTCGCCGGAAAAACGTATACTGCTCAAAAATTGAATTTTGGCCTGAATTTTTCTGTGCGTTCTGTTTTTCCTTCATGGGAAACTATTTCGGACTTGTTTTGTTTCAAAAACATTTGTTGAATGGTTGTTTTTTTTGAAGAAGTTTTCTGGGTTTACAAAAACCCGCTTCGCCGGGAAAATTTATTTTTTTCGTTTGGGGTTTTTTTTTTGAAAGCCGCTGGTTTGGTTTAAATTGTTTGCTGGGTTGATGTTGTTTTCGCTGGCTGCTTCGTCGAGGTCGGGGAAATGTTCCTCGCACCGGGGGGCGGGGAAAACGAAATGACCGAAATCGCGCCGACGGAGTTTTCGAAGGATGGTCGCGGGTTTCGTCGGTCGATGAACTGCCAAAGTGGGCCTCGATTTGATCGGGGTCAGACCTGGGCAAAGAGACGACGTCCGGCGCTGTGATCAGCGCCGGAAAAGGCGAAGTGTTCGCCAGAAAACCTGAGCAGCGACGCCGGCAGCAATCGGGGAAGAAGAACGAGGCGGCGGGAGGCTGGTACCCTAATTGGGTGAAATGACCAAATTGCCCCCGCCGCACTCCATAATCTCGGAAATGCCCCGCCCTAAGCCAAAAACCCTAGCTGCAAAAATTTAAATGTTTTAAAAATTAAAAACCAGCCCCAGCAGTTTTGTTTCCCTTAAACCCTAAGCCCAGAATTTTGGTTATTTACGAAATGACCCCAAGAGTTTCAGAAAATTAAAATTTAAAAAAAAAAAAAAAATTCTGAATTTTATTTAATAAGATTTTAATTAAATAATCTTATTAGATAAAGATAGGATTAATTTAGAATTTTATCCTATAAATAAAAATTTTGAAATAAATTATCTTAATTAGATTAGGATAATTAGAAAAGATAAATAAATAAATAAATAATTAATTAGATTAATTAATTGTTATTTATTTATTTTAGTTTACTTATGATACTTAAATTTAAATTGTTTAAATTTTATGTGAAGCATCATAATTATGCTAGCATGTTCATGCATCATTCGATTAAAATGAATGAACATGGGATTGATTAAAATTGATCATGACACGATCAATTTTAATAGTGTAAGAGTTACACAATCCCTAATTAAATGATTCGGCCTAATAAAATTGGCTTGTATGAAGCATATGCAATTGTGTGTTTTTCTATGCATGAATTGGGCTTAAAATTTATTATTTAAATTTTGGGCCTGCGAGCCATTTTAAAATTGGGCCTGCGTGCCTATTAAATAATTATGTAATAGTTAGGCCCAAAAAGGAGGTTCCAAAGGAGTCCATGGTGGAGCCCAGGAAAGGAAGCCCAAAATGGAGGCCCAAAAAGAAGTTTTTTTGTTAAAAGGCCCTGTAATAGATTAGAGCCCAATTCATCGCATTTTCGCAATTTTATGTTTTGTGAATGAATGAAAACGACAATGCATGTTAAGCCGATCAAACTTAAATCCCAAAAACCCAAGATTTTGCTTCCATACTTGAGGGCCCGCTTGAGCGTTGAACGTCTGGTGGACTTGGAGAGCCCAAGGGCCTCAGGTTTTCTTCGTGCGGCGGGTTATTGCATAATAGTGCCCAACTTTATCACTACCATTAATGAGTGGAAAAATTGTTTGGGTATTAGATGCCTGACTTTATCACTACCACTTAATATGGAAAAACTGTGTGGGTGTCTATTGATGTGATGCCTTGAGGGATGGTTTAACTTGGGAAAATTAATCCTAGCTTAACCCGATAAGTTGACTAGGGATTAATTTTGCAAAGATAGGATGGTGTCAAACATTTGGAATGTTCATCCTATCACTGAAAAGTTGCATAGTGATGCAATTGGAAATCGTTAAATTACATAGGGATGTGATTTGAACGTTGCCTACCAAAAGAGCCCAATCCCTACGATACTTGCCAAAGCAAGACTGGGGTTGATTCTTTGTGGATTTTCGGCCCACAATCTAGCACCAACACAAAATTGTTTGGGATTTCAATTTTGGCTATTGTGGAAAATATTTTAAAACTCATTCTAATATTTTGCATTTTCTTTGGTAGAAATGGCATCTACTAGCACTGATACATCTAATCTCACTCTAAGAAGCATTTTGGACAAAGAAAAGCTTGTTGGTCCAAACTTCTTAGATTGGGAAAGAAACTTGAGAATCGTTCTCAAACAAGAAAGGAAGCTAAATATCTTAGACGCTGCTTTACCTGAACCACCAGTAAATGCTACGGCTGCGGTTCAACGAGCATGGGAAAAGCTGAAAAGCGATTCCGATGACGTGACATGTCTGATGCTCGCGACTATGTCAGGCGAGCTTCAGAAACAATTCATGAATTCGGAAGCGTTCCAAATTTATGTGTCACTAACAGAAATGTTCCGTGAACAAGCCCGTAATGAAAGGTTCGTTACGATAAAAGCATTGATCTCGTGCAAGATGGCGAAGGGTTCGTCAGTAAGCACGCATTTGATCAAGATGAAGGGGTATATTGATACCCTAGAGAGATTAAATGCACCTCTTTCTAGAGAGTTAGCCATTGACATCATCTTGGCTTCACTGCCTGATGATTACAATGACTTTGTGGTGAACTACAACATGCATAACATGGAGAGGACAATTCCTGAGCTCCATGGAATGCTTAAAAATACTGAGCAAACCCTTCGGAAGGCAACGCCAGTACTTGTTGTGGAAAAGGGTAAGGGCAACAAGAGAAAGTTTAAAGGCAAGGCAAAAGTTGCTGAAAACAAGAAGCCTCGCAGTAAGACTGCTCCTAAGGCTCAGCCTCAAACTCCTCCTGCTAAGAAAAATGCTCAGAAGGACGCAGTATGCTTCCATTGCAATTAGAAGGGGCATTGGAGAAGAAACTGCAAGCTGTTTCTTGAAGAGAAGAAACAGAATCATTAAGCTTCAGGTATCTTTGTTATTGAAATTAATCTTTCTATGTCCACCTCATGGGTATTAGATACCGGATGTGGGGCTCACATTTGTACTGATGTGCAGGGACTGAGCAATAGAAGGATGACAAAGAAAGGCGAAGTAGATCTCCGAGTAGGCAACGGGGCAAGAGTTGCAGCCGTTGAAGTTGGAGATTACATTTTGTCTTTGCCTTCCGGTTTAAACATTGTATTAGAAAATTGTTATTATGTACCTACTATGAGTAGGAATATTATTTCAATTTCTTGTTTGGATATTAAAGGATTTCGTTTTATTATTGGTAATAAATCGTTGTCTTTATATCAAAAAGATGTTTTATATGGAGTTGCAAATTTGTGCAATGGCCTATATATCTTGGATTTGGCCCAAGAGAAACCGGTATATAACATTGAAAAGAAAGCCAAATTAATTCAATCTGATTTAAGTCCAACATATCTATGGCACTGTTGTCTAGGCCATGCAAATAAGAAGCGAGTTCAAAGACTTCATAAGGATGGAGTGCTTGGTTCATTTGATTTCGAATCATATGACACATGTGAACCCTGTTTGCAAGGCAAAATGACGAAGAGTCCTTTCAGCAAGAAAGGCGAGAGGACTAGTGAGCTATTGGCACTAATACATACAGATGTATGTGGACCGATGAGCACACAAGCCAGAGGTGGATTTGAATACTTCGTGAATTTTTTCCGATGACTATAGTAGATATGGTTATGTCTACGTAATGAGGTATAAAAGTGAAACTTTTGAAAAGTTCAAAGAGTTTAAAAATGAAGTAGAAAATCAGTTAAATAGAAGGATTAAGGCTATTCACTCCGATCAGGGAGGTGAATACCTTAATGATGAGTTCGATGGCTATCTAAAACAGTGTGGAATTGTTTCACAGCTGACTCCACCAGGAACACCTCAATGGAATGGTGTATCCGAGAGGAGGAATCGGACCTTATTAGATATGGTTCGATCTATGATGGGCCAAGCGACTCTCCCTATGTCCTTTTGGGGTTATGCCCTCCTTTCAGCTGCCTACTTACTAAATCGTATTCCATCTAAGGCAGTAGATAAGACTCCATATGAGATGTGGACGGGTCAAAAACCCTATATGTCATATCTACGAGTTTGGGGTTGTCAAGCTCATGTAAAGCGTTTACAAAGTAGTAAGCTTGAACCTAAAACTGACAAATGCCTGTTTGTGGGATATCCTAAGGAAACTAAAGGATATCAATTCTACAATCCAACTGAGAACAAAGTGATTGTTGCTCGGGGAGCCACTTTCTTAGAGAAAGATTTTCTCTACAAGAAAGATAGTGGGAGTAGAATAGAACTCGGAGAAGTTCCAGAACCACAAGAGAATGTAGAACGATCTACATAAACTGAGATGGAAGTTGACATGGGAACTCATGAAGATGAGCAGCCTGAGTCAACAACACAAGAACCTAGAAGGTCTAGTAGATCTCGTCATGAACCTGAGAGATACGGATTTCTCGTAACTGACGATCAAGATTTGATCTTGGTGGAATCTAATGAGCCCGTGAACTACAAACAGGTTTTAGAAAGTCCAGATTCAGATAAATGGCTACAAGCAATGGAATCTGAAATGCAATCCATGAGGGACAATAAAGTTTGGACTTTGATTGATCCTCCTGTTCAGGCAAAGGTTGTCGATTGCAAGTGGATTTTCAAGTTAAAACCTGGCGGGATCTTCAAGGCACGACTAGTGGCTAAAGGTTTCAGACAGACTCATGGTATAGACTATGATGAAACCTTCTCCCCTGTCGTGATGCTCAAGTCCATTCGGACTATGCTCGCCATAGCTGCATATTATGACTATGAGATATGGCAGATGGATGTTAAGACAGCTTTCCTGAATGGAAACCTACTCGAGGATGTTTATATGAAACAACCCGAGGGATACATCGATCAAGAGCATCCAAATCGTGTATGCAAGCTTCAGAGGTCCATCTACGGACTAAAGCAAGCATCTCGGAGTTGGAATCTTCGTTTTGACGAGGCAATAAAAGGTTACGGCTTCATAAAGAACGAAGATGAGCCTTGTGTTTACAAGAAGGTTAGTGGGAGCAAGATAGTTTTCCTTGTCCTATATGTGGACGACATCCTACTCATAGGAAATGACATTCCCATGATGAAAGACATCAAACAATGGTTGGGGACTGTATTTTCTATGAAAGACTTAGGAGAAGCCGAAATGATACTAGGTATCAAGATCTATAGAGATAGGTCAAAAAGGCTTCTAAGACTAAGTCAAGAAGGGTACATAGACAAAATATTGAAGAGGTTCAATATGTCTAACTCCAAAAATGGTAAGGTACCATTTAGACATGGCCTTCTCTTGAAGAAGAACCAGGGTCCTTCAACAAGAGAGGAGAGGGATACAATGAGTAGAGTACCATATGCTTCGGCAATAGGATCTATCATGTATGCCATGTTATGTACCCGCCCGGATGTCGCTCATGCACTGAGCATGACTAGCAGATACCAACAAGATCCAGGAACAGATCATTGGACTGCAGTCAAAGCAATCCTAAAGTACTTGCGAAGGACTAAAGGATTGATGCTAGTGTATAAAGGACAAGAACAGCTCATCGTACAAGGTTACGCTGATGCTGCTTTCCAAACAGATCAAGATGACATGAAGTCACAATCAGGCTACGTGTTTAGTCTGAATGGTGGTGCAATAAGTTGGAAAAGCTCAAAGCAAGATACAACAGTCGATTCTACAACAGAGTCTGAGTACATTGCTGCATCCGATGCTGCAAAGGAAGCTGTTTGGTTAAGAAAGTTCGTGTCAGACATCGGAGTGATACCGAGTATCCAATATCCAATAGAACTTTTCTGTGACAATAACGGGGCCATCGCACAAGCTAAGGAGCCTCGGTCACACCAGAAAACCAAACATATACTCAGAAGGTTTCACCTCATCCGAGAGATCATTGATCGAGGAGATGTGAAAGTGTGCAAAATAGGGTCAGACGACAATGTAGCAGATCCTCTCACAAAAGCTCTACCACAGTCAAAGTTTGATAGACATGTAATAGAGCTTGGTCTTAAACAGTTTAGGACATAGCCCTTCAACGGGCAAGTGGGAGATTGTTGGTGTATATGCCCTCATGAGGGCTATTTATGTAAATAAACTTTGAGGGTTATTTATGTAAATAAGACATTTGTCGTTTGATTGATTATTTATCTGATGAGTTAATTTCATGAAATTATATTCTTGTGCATATTGAATTTTATGAAATCGATCCGCCAAAAGAAACACTCCATGGACTGTTAGATCATGAGTGATTCTTTTGAGTAGTACTCGTACGAGGATCCTTAGACCAGAAATCACTGCATAGTCTTAGGTGAATTAGAGTGTGCTTTGACATATGCCTAATGGGACCGTAACAGGTTGCCAAGTACGGGTATGATTGGGTACACTATGAGTCACGCTAAGGTATGTAGGTGAAGTGATGGGACTACAAGTCTCTCTTAAATGAGAGATGATATCTTGGCCGCTTGATAGTGAACTGAGAAGTGCATGGCCGTGCCCAAGAAATGATAAGGGTTATCATTTGCTTGATTAAGTTCAGTGTCACTAAGAGATCAAGTAAAACGTTTAGCTATATAAGGATGATTGGTTCCATGCCTTATGCTAAACTGGATATCAGTGTAGAGGACATTACGTAGTATACTCGGAAGGTTGTGTTGAATCACCATTCGACCCTCCGTTCTGAATTGTGTAGTCATTATGTCTTGCTAGAGACCACTAATGATTTATGGATTAATTAATGAGATTAATTTATTCATTGTCAATTTGGAATGGGCCTACAGGATCGCACATAAGTGAGTTCGATGAGTCAGAATTAATTAAATTGCCTGTTCTAAGTATAAGAGTTATACTTAAATAGATAATATTTAATTAAATGGTTTAATTAAATATTATTGAAGAGTTTTATGGTATTAATTAAAAGTTAATTAATTACCTGGGAAGAATTGAGTTGAGCTGATAAATGAAGGGACCTAATTGTGAATTAAGGTTCTTGACCCATCGGCCTGATCCATGGATCAATGGGTTGATCCATGGTGTTGGTTAAACCCAACTCAGTAAATAATTAATAATTATTTACTTACAGATACTTCTCAAATAAACATCAGAGAAGTATCTGGACAGTTGAGAGATTTTTTAAACAAAATCAGTTTTGTTTTAAAAACAACACGTTTTAAAGATTTTAAAGGAAGACTCTCTCTGTCACTTTTGAAGTGAGAAAAAAAAAAAAACAGACTCTTCAAAAACGATTCTTCCCAGAGAAAATTGTTTTCTCTTGACAGGCAAAGTTTGGGGCTAGCACCAGTTCTGAGAGAACTCCAGTGCAAGAACGTAAAGACAATTCACGTGAATTGTTGGTGAACGCCATCTTCTCAGAGGAGCCAGGCGTCTGCACAACCGATTACGCTTCGAGGGTAAGACCCGAATCCTCTTAGAATTTAGGCTATTCCGTAGCATAATTTAGGAAATTATCTAGTTCCTACAAATCTCACCTCCCAATACCTCTATCTCATTGATGTTACTGATCATGTAAAGCACATGATTTCTCACCGATGAGCCCTCAACCATTCTGGTATTCATGATCTTTCTCATGGCTGATTGCCTAGCTGCCCTGCCTTGACGAGCAAACAGCTCTCTAAGGTGTGCCATCATATTAAAGGTAGAGACCATGGGATGAAGCTAATATTGTAGAATATTCGACACAGATGCCAAAATGTAACACCGCGCCATCTCATCCACTTCTCTCCACCTCGCATAGGCATCCCTATCCTCTTGAGGATATTCATCATTAGGCACATCTGTACAGACTTCGATGAGCACAAACTTATACTGCTCAGTCGTCAGGACAATGTCCAAATTCTGACTCCAGTCAACTTAATTCAGACTATTAAGTTTGTTGTCTTTCAATATTGTAGCTAAAAGATTGAATGCCATATTAAAGACTGTAAATTAAATAAACAAACAATGTTTTAGTATTTAACCTAGAATTTTGAAAAACATAAAATTCTACAGTTATTGACTTCCCTCAAACAAGAATTAAATTCACCAACATCTCATTCACCTGGATTCTCGCAAGCCACGATAGTGTGGACGTTTACGTTAACCCACATTCGTTTAAGAATAACCAAGTTCAGTAACTACACCATCTGACCAAATGACCTATTGATCAATGCAGTTAATAGTTAGTGCCTTTTAGCCTTACAAATAAACAGCATAACCTCGATGGGAGGAATACTACAAACCGTACACTAAGTGTGTGCAATTATGTGACTTCTGGGCTTGTTACCTCAGGATAGTGCGCCTCAAATGGAGAGGGTATCGCATTTCTCCTAATTTAACTTACTCTAGTCATCTTACTTAGAAATTCATAATCTAGTGATCTTTTGGATGAACTCATCCGATATAGAGGAAGGCCCTAATGCCAACGCGCATGTCCAGCCACATCACATATAAATTCGTAATGAAGGTTATGAGGATATTAAACCAACCCGCTCCCACTTAGACTTCTTAAACGATGGTTTTTTTTATGATTTTAACATGCAATTAACTAATCCTATGTTATGTACAAACTTAAACCATCATGCTTTAAAATATGCATCTAATATAAAGCACAGATATTAAAGCATAAAATTAAAACTATAAATACGAGAAATAAATACGTAAAATAAATTTTTCGACTATTATGGTTTTAATTCCTTCCATCTTCTGCCTTGATCTCGTGTACTATCACGCTACTCGATAGATTGAGTCTTGAAAACAAAAATTTTCAAAAAAAATGAACACCGAAGGAAAAAATGGGTTGTACATACGAGCCAAAAATCTTAACGGGCCTGCGCGCACAGCTGCTACCGCGTGCTACGCAGCAGTTGCTGCGTAGCGCGGCGGCTGCGGACGCTGCCCTGCTTTGTTTCCTCTTTTGCTTTTTTTACGTTATTTGGTCTTCTTGCAATTCATTATGGGTTTTGTTGGTTTTCTACGAATTAATGATAAACCAAAACCCTTGAATTCAAGTTGCCCACCATAACACCTTCGATTACAAAAATAAATTTTCCTTCTACAAGGCGTCTAGGAAAATAAAATCGAAATTACATAGAAAAAATCCTACTACAGATTTGATCTAATCCTAAATGGCTTCCAACACGTGGTTTTACTATTACAAGCATTCATAAAAACCAAACACGGACATGTCCCGGGGTTCATTTAAAACCATACAAACGCAACCATAATAGCCAGGATTTCTAAACCACCTGCAAATAAAATCATGTAACAAATCAAACAAGAATAAAACCAAAACCAGACTCTGATACCAATTGAAAGATTATCTGACCGGGCCCGGTCAAAAATTCACATTGTGTTATGCATTCTAGAATCGGAACTCTTGACCAGGCCTAAACTCTAACACAATCATTATTCCAATCCTTCCTTGAAATAACTTTGTACAGGATCTTGGTTTGTACTTATTCAATTTACCACGCAATAAGTAATTTCTAATTAAAGCGGAAGTTTATAAATAACTTTTGAAGTGTATACTCAGGTGATTCTCTTGTATAACTTGAGACTTTGATCGTATGTGTTGTGGGCAACAATCTAACAAGAAATTAATCAGAAAATCACCACAATCCACTCGGCGGAAAATTCTGCAGCTTTTCGCTGCTGGAATTTCAACACCGTCGCCGCCGCCGGAAAATAACACCATCGGCCGCCACCTGAGGGAGTAATCGGCCGCCTAAGAAAATTAATTGCGATGGAGAATCTTGTTTTCTCTCTCTAGTTTTCTTGTCTTGAAAACTTATGAATTGTGTACTATGGAATTGCTAATCACTAGTCTATATATAGAGCTACAAGAGAGACCCCACGTTGGTTTAGTATTGGCCTTCCTAATGGGTTTAGGTAATTAATTAATTTCCAAATCCAATTACATAACTAATCTAATAGGATAATCCAAATCCAATTAGATTTCCTAATCTCTAGGATTTCCTAATTCTAATTGAAACATAAGACTTAATTAATTAATTAAATAATTCCACTTTGTTAATAACTTAATCAACCCTTAGGAATAATCAATTAATTAATTAATTCTACTTATACAATTAACCCAATACAAAATTAATCATACCACTAACGGATTAATTTTGGCACTTCCATCCCAAACCAGAATTGCTTTCAAAACAACTAATTTAATTCATTATTTAATCTCCCCACATCAAATATTTAGTGCTCGTTAATTTATTAATTTACTGATAAATTAATTAATTAACTTCTTATAATCCAATATTAGTACCACTCGACCTTTTCACTATACTGGACATAAGTCCACCAGCTGGGTTTAGTATAATAAACATGACGAGCTCATCTCGGGAGCACCATCACCATGGACGCACCGGTACATGGTTTACTTTGGACAAGCAGCAGCACACCAAGTAACTAAACATGCACACCCAACCTACCAAGACTATTGGTTATAAATGACCTCACCCATTGGTAGATCAAAGTACACTATGTCTAATCCTCTTTCCTGCTCAAGTTTAGGAATTAAGAGATAGAATACTAGGAACGAATAGTCTATTAAATCTGTATAAGACAATTTATCCTAAATGGTCAAGTTTAATACGCTCCAGGCATATCTATATGATTCAATTAGTTTAAAGAAACAAATTTTCTGAATCACATAATAGCCTAAGCCGACAGTGTGTCCAAAACTGTCTCGGTTACGAAGATCAATTATATATTATGCATTTTAACCAATGATGAGATCTTCTATGTCACACTAGAGACCTCATCATCTAATTACATAATATAAATGGACGACATATGCACAACATATAAACTAAAACATTCAATCGATATATTTATCGGGAAAAAGTATAATACAAGCATAGTTTCAGTATTCAAATATAATAAAGGTTTTCTCATAATTGACTCCCTCTTTCTGAGTATACCACTTCGCCATAAGCCTAGCTTTAATGGTTTCAACCTTTCCGTTAGGTCTTCTCTTGTGTTTGTAGACTCACTTACATCCCATTGGTTTGAAACCATCAGGTAGGTCAACAAGCTCCCAGACTTGATTGTGGTCCATCGACCCCTACTCGGATATCATTACTTTTCGCCAAGATTCTGCATCTTTATCTTGGAGAACCTCATTGTAGTTTATAGGGTTTGGTTCAGGTGCACCCAGGATGAAGTCAGAAGCTTCTCCCACGCCAATGAACCTGTCGGGTTGTCTCACGACCCTCCCACTACGACGAGGCACCACCTGTGTAGGGGCATCATCTGTGATATCTTGTGCAGTGTGTGGTGTATCTACTTGTACTGGTGCATCAGGATTATCATATTTGTTTCTAAGTTCTTCTAGTACTATCTTACTCTTGGGCTTGTGATCTACAATATAGTCTTCCTTTAAAAATCCAGCGTTAGTACTAACTATCACCTTCTGATCTTTAGGACTATATATCAGACCACCTTTCCTTCCTCTAGGATATCCTACAAACAACATTACTTCTGTTTTTGCATCTAACTTAGCCGCATCTGCCTTAAACACATGTGTTGGGCAACCCCAAATTCTGAGATGTCTTAGACTGCGTTTGTGCCTGTTCCACAACTCTGTAGGGGTTGAAGGTATTGTTTTAGATGGTACACGATTTAGAATATACATTTCAATTTCTAAGACATATCCCCAGAACGAACTAGCCAAATCACTATAGCTCATCATTGACCTAACCATTTCCATGAGAGTTTTGTTTCTTCTTTCTGCTACATCATTCTTCTGGGTTGTGCCAGGTACAGACAACTGAGACTGAATTTTGACCACACTGAGATATTCTCAAAATTCGTGGGACAGGTACTCACCACCACGATTTGATCACAGTGTCTTGATACTCTTACCATGATGTTTCTCCACATCTACCCAATACTCTTTGAATTTACAAAAGCATTCGGACTTGTGGCGCATTAGGTAAATGTATATGTACCTTAAGTAATCATCTGTGAATGTCACAAAATACTCAAACCCACATCGTGCTTGGACCAAAATTGGTCCACACATGTCAGAGTGAATCAACTCTAATACTTCTTTGGCTCAATAATCTTTGGCTTTAAAAGGTCTCTTGGTCATCAGAAATAATAAACTTATAACCATTCTTTAAGAATTTAGAAACTGAAATAAGGGTCTTTCTAAAATTTGGTACATAAAGACAATTAGCTAATTCTAACCTAGAATTTTTGAAAATCGAAGTAACTACTCCCACTGCTTCCACTGCCACTCTTGTAGTGTCGCCCAAGTAGACTTCCAGCTCGCCTTCTCTAAGCTTCCGGGTTACTTGGAACCCTTGCAAAGAATCTCAAAGATGATCAGTGGTGCCTGAATCCACACACCAAGTATCTGTGGGAATCGCAGCTAAACATGTCTCAGTAATTAAGGCAGAAACTATCGTGCCTTTGAGTTTTGGACAATCCAATTTCCAATGTCCTGTCTTGCCGCACTTGAAGCATTTGCCTTTAGGCTTATTCTTCTTTGCAATGTCTGGCTTGGCAGCATGTTTCTTGGTCTTCTTCTTCTTCTTGTTCTTACCTTTAGGCATGGAAGAGGAACTAGAAGCCTTCACTGTGACCAAAGCTTGCTTCTTCTCATGGAAGATGCCTTCGGCCGACACCAATGCTATTAGGAGCTCGGGAAGAGTATAAACTCTTTGATTCATATTGTAATTTACCCAAAACTGTTCAAAATTAGAACCTAAGCTCTAGAGGATGATATCGATCTGAATCTCTGGATCAATTTCACCTCCCAACGCTTCTATTTCATTGATGTTACTGATCATGTGAAGTACATAATCTCTCACCGATGAGCCTTCAGCCATTCTGGTATTCATAATTTTCCTCATGGCTGCTTAGCTTGCTGTCTGGCCTTGATGAGAAAACATCTCGCTCAAGTGAGCCATCATGTTAAAGGCGGAGACCATAGGATGAAGCTGATGTTGCAGAATATTTGACACAGAGGCCAAAATGTAACACCGCGCCATCTCATTCGTTTTTCTCCACCTTGAATACGGATCCCTATCTTCTTGAGGAGATTCATCATTGGGCACATCTGGATAGACTTTGGTGAGCACAGACTTATACTTCTCAGCCATTAGGACAATGTCCAAATTACGACTCCAATCGACAGAGTTTAGACCAGTTAATTTGTTGTCTTTCAATATCGTAGCTAACGGATTAAATGTCATATCGAAGACTGTAAATAAATTAACAGACAATGTTTCAACAAATAAATTCAAGAATTTTGAAAAATTCAAGTAATTATTGACATCCCTCAAACAATAATTAAATCTACTGATATATCATTCAGTGGGTTTTTCGTAAGCCACGATAGTGTGGATGTTTACGCTAATCCACATTCGTTTGAGAACAACTAGGTTCATTAACTACACTATCTGACCAAACATCCTATTGATCAATGTAACTAATAGTTAGTGCCTTTCAGCCGTACAAATTGAAGGAAATAGATCTAGCCCAGGCTAAGCCAAAAATCTCACTTTCGCGCTATGCATTCCAGATTCGGAGACTTTCGATTAGGCTCAGGCTTAAAATCATTTTCCCTGAACGGATCTAGGCTTATACTAGTTTGATTTATTAAATCAACACACAAAAATCGAATATTTAGATTAAAGCAGAAACCTTTAAAGATTATACCTTCGGAGCGTGTCCCTCACAAATATAGAAAATCGGGTCTTGTGATGTGAATTCACTAAAGAGTCCCGAGAATAACTCCAAACGATCCCGAATTTAAGTGGGAAAATATCCACGGGATGTTTAAAGCACAATATGAAGAAATCCAAAAGAACCCACTTCAAGGAAACTCAATCTGCCCAAATCTGAAACAGCTCGGAGGCCTAATCCTAATCTGAAAATCCACACCGCCTAAATAAAACTTATCGAGAAATGCCTTTTGCCCATAGATCTAGACTTTGGCGACCCCGTAGGAACGAGCCAAAGGATCAACATGACAAAATAAGAAAAACCCACAAAATGAGAAATCGACCAACGCCAGATTTCACTCACCGGCAACAAAACGGAGGTGACTTGGCGGAACTCGAAGGGACACCGGCGACAGAGATCTTGGGTGTTCTTAGGATCATGGGCTGAGTTTCTTGAAGAAGAAGTATCGAAATCGACTTCGAGAAAAAACTAAGAAGATGAAGACTTCCTTTATATTTCTCTTTCTCTCACTAGAGTTGCCTCTTAAGGTTCTTTATGTCTTCTAAATGCCTAACTTAAGCTATTTATAGGAGCTTAAAGGGAGACCTAGTGGGCTTATGAGTTGGGCCTTAATGTTTGACTTTCATTGACCCCTTAGTTTTCCCTAGACTAATCAACTCCAATCGAGCCTTTTGAATTAATTTCTTAACCCACTTTGTTAGTTAAATTTAATCGAACCCTTAGGATTAGCTCGTATAACCCACTTAGTCAATTAAATATTGATTAAACCTTTAGGATTAATTTATTCACTTTGTCGATTAGTCAAACACATAATTAGTTGTACCACTAACAGACTAATTGTGGAACTACCGCTCAAAAACGTATTTATTTCGTGCTCACTGTATTATTCTTCTATCTCTCCACATCAAAGATTTAGTGCTCGTCGATTCATCAATTTACTGACAAATTAATTCAACAACTTCTTGGTATCCGAAATTAGTACCACTCGACTTTCTTATTATACTAGACATAAAGTCCACTGGCCAGATTTAGTATAATAAACCTTACAAGCTCATCTCGGGAGCACCATCAGCCCGGCAAACCGGTCCATGGATTCATTCGACTAGCAACGACACACAAAGAAGTTAAACACCACATACCCAACTTATCAAGATTTAGGCCTCAATTGACCGCACCATTTGGCAAATCAAAGTATACAATATCTAACTCTTATGCCTACTCCAAACAAGGGATTAAGAGATAAGAATACTAGGATCAAATTAACTACGCTGATTAGTACAAGTTGATTCAATTTCGAACAGGTCGTGCTCAATATGCCCAGGCACATCCATATGATTTAATTAGTCTCGACAAACTAATTTCTAAATCACATGATAACCTACCGATAGTATGTTCAAACTATCTCAGTTACGAGCATCTGTTTATATATCAATACATTAACTAATAACAAGATCTACTGTGTCTTTCTACACCTCGTTATCAAGTTCTATGATATAATGTAACAAATTTAATACTGAAACAAAATGATATGTCAACTGGGTATTAGTTTTTTATATGAGCAATAGCTTTTCAAAATTCAAAACTAAAACAAATAAGCAGTGTAACCTCGGTGGGAGGAATACTACAAATCATACACAAAGTGTGTACCATTACGTGACTTCTGGGCTTGTTACCTTAGGATAGTGCACCTTAGATGGAGAGGGTATCGCATTTATCCTATTTGAAGTTACTCTAGTCATCTTACTTAGAAATTCATAAACTAGTGATCTTATGGTTGAACTCATCCGATATAGAGGAAGCCCTAATGCCAACGCGCAATTCCACCCATATCACATATGAATTCGTAATGAGGCTATAGGAATATTAACCAACCCGTTCCCACTTAGATTTCCAAAATGAGGGTTTTTCCAGTTTTAACATGCAATTAACTAATCCTAAGTTATGTGCAAATATAAAACTAACATGCTTTAAAATATGCATCTAACATACATCACAAAATTAAAGTATATAATTAAAACTATAAATATGGGAAATAAATACGTAAAATAAATTTCCTGACTATTATAGTTTTAATTGCTTCCATCTGCTGCCTTAATCTCGTGTCCCATCACATCACTCAATGGATTGAGTCTTGAAAAATGGATTTCAAAAAAAATAAAAAATGGAAGAAGAATGGGCCGCACGTGCGAACCAAACGGGCCGCGCACATGGCATGCTTAGGCCTGCTGCGTGGCACTACCGCCGGTGCTGGCAGCGGCTCCCGCCGGCGAGTCGTCACCGGCACCGCTGCCCACTTCCCTTCCATCAACATTTTTCTTGACTCCCACTATGTTATTTGGTTTTCTTGCAATTCGTTCTTGGTTTTCTATGAATTAACGATAAATCAAAACCCACAAAATCAAGTCGCCCACCATAACGCCTTCGATTACATAAAATTTTCCTACTACAAGGCCTCTAGGAAAATAAAATAAAAAATTACATAGAATAAATCCTACTAAAGATTTGATCTAACCCTACATGGCTTCCAGCACGTGGTTTTACTATTACAAGCATTCATAAAAAAATGATCTGGACATGTCCCGGGGTTTAATTAAAATATACAAACACAACCATAACAGTCGGGATTTTGAAACCACCTGCAAGCAAAACCATGTAACAAATTGAACAAGCACAAAGCCAAAAACCAGGCTCTGAAACCAATTGAAAGATTATCTGCCTGGGCTCGGTCAAAACTCACTTTCGTGCTATACATTCCAGAATAGAAACTCTTGCCTAGGCCTAGACTCTAGCAAAATCACTATTCCAATCATTGCTTGAAATAACATTGCGCAGGATCTTAGCTTCTACTTGTTCGATTTGTCAAGCAACAATAAATTCCTAATGAAAGTAGAAGTTTAAGAATTACCTCTTGAAGCATGCACTTAGGTTATCGCTTGTATGACTCATGACCAGCCCGTACGTTGTGTGGGTAAGGAACCAACAAACCAAACGATCAGCAATCCACCACAAAACACCAAACAGCCGCCAGAAAAAAAACAACCTGACAGCCGCCACAACCCGCGCGTGAAAGTCATGTGCTGCCCGGGATTACGCATGCCGGTAACCCGACCTTCACGCATCGTCAACGGTAGACTCATGCGCCTCCGGGATTAATGCCACCGCACCTCAGGAAGAAAACCGACTTTGAGATAAGAAACTTTGATTTCTCTCTCTAAGTTTTCTTGTCTTGAAAACTTATGAATTGTGTATTGTGAATTGATAATCACTTGTCTATTTATAGAGTTATAAGAGAGACCCCAAGTTGGTTTAGGATTGGTCTGCCTAATGGTTTAGGTAATTAATTAGTTTCCAAATCCAATTGGTAAACAAATCTAATTAGATTTCAAAATCCAATTAGATTTCCTAATCTCTAGAATTTTCTAATTCTAATTGAAACTTAAAACTTAATTAATTAAAGAAATAATTTCACTTTGTTAATTACTTAATTAACCCATAGGAAAATTAATTCTACTTTATCAATTAACCCACTACATAATTAATTGTACCACTAACGAATTAATTATGGCACTACCATCCAACACCAGAATTGCTTCCGGAACAACTAAATTAACTATTATTTAATCTCCCCACATCAAAGATATAGTGCTCGTTAATTTATTAATTTACTGATAAATTAATTAATTAACTTCTTATAATCTGAGATTAGTACCACTCGACCTTTTTAGCATACCGGACATAAGTCCACTAGCTGGGTTTAGTATAATAAACATAACGAGCTCATCTCGGGAAAATCATCACCCTGGATGCACCGGTATGGTTTTCTTTCGACAAGCAATAGTACACCAAGTAATTAAACACGTGCACCCAACCTAACGAAACTATTGGTCACAAATGACCTCACTCTTTGCAGATCAAAGTACACTATGTCTAATCCTCAAGCCTGCTCAAGTCTAGGGATTTAAAGATAGAATACTAGGAATGAATAGTCTATTAAATCAGTACAAGACAATTCATCCTAAATGGTTAAGTTCAATATGCCCCGGTCATATCTATATGATTCAATTAGTTTAGACAAACCAATTTCTGAATCACATAATAACCTAAGCGGACAAGGTGTCCAAAACTGTCTTGGTTATGACAGTGTGTCCAAAAAGGTTGTGCGCTTGTGACCCATTTTCTGAGGTAATTTCGAGATCCAGTTTTCAGACTCAATCCATTGAGTGACGTGACGGGACACGAGAACAAGGCAGAAGATGGAAGCAATTAAAACCATAATAGTCAGAAAATTTATTTTACGTATTTATTTTCCATTTTATTGTTTTAATTATTTGCTTTAAATTTTTTGTGCTATATTTTAAATGCATGACTTAAAACATGTTGGTTTTATTTTGCATATAACTGAGGATTAGTTAATTGCATGTAAAATCAGAAAAACCCTCATTTTAGAAATCTAAGTGGGAGCGAGTTGTTTAATATTCCCATAGCCTCCATTACGAATTCATATGAGATGTGAGTAGACTTATGGGTTGGCATTAGATCCTTCCTCCATATCGGATGAGTTCAACCATAAAATCACTTGTTTGAATTTCTAATTAAGATGACTAGAGTAAGGTAAAATTCGAGAAATGTGAAACTCTCTCCATCTGAGGCACACTATCCTAGGTAACAAACTTAGCAGTCACGTAGTGGCATGCACTTAGTGTACGAATTATAGTATTCCTCCCATCAAGGTTGTTGGAGTTGGATACATAAGCTATGCTTGTATTGTACTTTTTCCCAGTAATATATCGATTAATGTTTTGGTTATATTTTTTTATGCATTATTTGTTCATTTATATTATGTAGTTAGATGATGAGGTGTCTTGTATGACACAATAGATCTCATCATTGGTTAAAAGACATAATTTATAAATGAGGTTCGTAACCGAGATAGCTTTGGACAAACTGTCGGTTTAGGTTATTATGTGATTCGAATAATTGGTTTGTCTAAACTGATTGAATCATATAGCTATGCCCGGGGCATATTGAACTTGACCATTTCGAATGATTTGTCTTGTACTGATTTAATAGACAAATCATTCTTAGTATTCTATCTCTTAATCCCTATACTCGAGCGGGCATGAGGATTAGACATAGTGTACTTTGATTTGCCAATAGGTGAGGTAAATTGTGGCTAATAGTCTCGGTAGGTTGGGTGTGCTCCTGAGATGAGCACACCATCCGGGGTAATGGTGCTCCCGAGATGAGCTTGTAATGTTTATTACACTAAACCAGGCCAGTGGACTTATGTCCGGTATAGTAAAAAGGTCGAGTGGTACTAGTCTCGGAATTAAAGAAGTTAATTAATTAATTAACGAGCACTATATCTTTCATGTGGGGAGATTATGAAGAAAAATTAATTAAGTTGTTCCAGAAGCAATTCTGGTGTAGGATGGTAGTGCCAAAATTAATTCGTTAGTGGAACGATTAATTTTGTAATGGGTTAATTGAATAGGTAGAATTAATTAATTGATTAATTATTCCTAAGGGTTAATTGAGTAATTAACAAAGTGGAATTATCTAATTAATTAAGTCTTAAGTTTCAATTAGAATTAGGAATTCCTAGAAATTTGGAATCTAGTAGGATTTCGTTTATCCTATCAGATTGGTTACCTAATTGGATTTGGAAACAAATTAATTACCTAAACCCATTAAGAAGACCAATCCTAAACCAACTTGGGGTCTCTCTTGTAACTCTATATATAGACAAAGGATTAGATATTCCAAAATATACAATTCATAAGTTTTCAAGACAAGAAAACTAGAGAGAGAAATAATTCTTCTCAGAATTTTTGAATGTCGTAGCCATCTTTGGCCGGCTGATTTTCTTCAATTTTGGTGGTGGCGCGTAGCTTTCTCTCTCCTCCCAGGCGACACGTGTAGTACACGTTCCAAGTGCAGTGGTGCTGGAATTTTCTAACATGTGGATTGTGGTGATTAGCTAATCAATTGCTCGTTAGATTGCTGCCCACACAGAATACAAGCAAAGTCTTGAGGCATACAAGAGAATCACCTGAGTATACGCTTCAATAGGTAATTCTTATATTTTCGCTTTAATTAAGAATTTTTGTTGCGTAATAAATCGAATAAGTACAAATCAAGATCCTGCGCAATGTTATTTCAAGCAAGGGTTGGAATAGCGATTATGCTAGCGTCTAGGCTTAGTCAGACATTCCGATTCTAGAATGCGTACCATGAAAGTGAGTTTTTGGCTAAGCCCGGGCAGATAATCTTTCAATTGGTATCGGAGCCTGGTTTTTTGGGTTTTGTGCTTGTTCAATTTATTACATGGTTTTATCTGCAGGTGGTTAATAAATTCTGACTATTACGGTTATGTTTGTATGGGTTTTAATTAAACTCTGGGACATGTCCGGATTTTATTTTATTATGAATGTTTGTAAAAGTATAACCACGTGCTGGAAGCCGTGTAGGATTAGATCAAATCTGTAGTACGATTTTTTCTATGTAATTTTGATTCTTTAATTTTCCTAGAAAGCCTTGTAGTAGGAGAATTAATTTTTGTAATCGAAGGCATTATGGTGGGCAACTTGAATTCATGGGTTTTGGGTTATCGTTAATTTGTAGAAACTCAGGAAAACCCAGAATGAATTGCAAGAGGACCAAATAGCGTGGGAAGAAGCGAATGAGGGATCGGAGGCAAGGGGCGGTGCCGACGAAAAATCACCGGCAGAAGTTACCGGTCGCCAGCGGTGCAGCTGCCGTCACGCAGCGCAGCAACTGCTGCGTAGGCGCGCACGGTAGCAGCGCGCAGCAGTTGCTTGGGCCGCGCACGGCCCATGTTGACTGTGCACGCGCGGCCCGTTCGGGTAACGTTTTGGCCCGTTTTTCCTCCAGTTTTTGTTTTTTTGAAGTTCAAGGCTCTTTCCATCGAATTACGTGAAGGGACACGAGATCAAGGCAGAAGGTAGAAGCGATTAAAACCATAATAGTCGGGAAATTTAATTTTTGCATTTATTTCCCATATTTATTGTTTTAATTTTTATGCTTTAATTTTTTGTGCTGTGTTTTAGATGGATGATTTTAAAGCATAATGGTTTTATGGTTGCATATAACTTAGGGTTAGTTAATTGCATGTTAAAACTGGAAAAACCCTCATTTTAGAAATCTAGGTGGGAGCGGGTTGGTTTAATATCCCCACGGCCACCATTACGAGTTTATATGCGATGTAGGTGGGCTTGCACGGTTGCATTAGGGCATTCCTCCATTCGGATGAGTCCAACCACGAGTTCGCTAGATTAGGAATTTCTGAGTAAGATGACTAGAGTAAGTTTAACTAGGTGAAATGAGATACCCTCTCCATCTAAGGAGCACTATCCTGAGGTAACAAGCTCAGAAGTCATGTAATGGCACACACTTAGGGTACGATCTGCAGTATTCCTCCCATCGAGGTTACACTGCTTATTTGTACAGCTGAAAGCACCGACTATTAGCTACATTGATCAATAGATCGTTTGGTCAGATAGTGTAGTTAATGAACTTGGTTCTTCTCAAACGAATGTGGGTTAGCGTAAACGTCCACACTATCGTGGCTTGCGAGAATCCCGGTGAATGAGATGTTGGTGGATTAAAATTATTATTTTGAGAGAAGTCAATAATTGTTAGAATTTCCTTATTTTCAAAATTCGATAAGGCATTCAACCCCTTAGCTGCTATATTGAAAGACAATAAGTTAATTGGAACTAATTATGTCGACTGGAGTCATAACTTGGACATTATCCTGACGGCAGAGCAGTATAAGTTTGTGCTCACCGAAGTATATCCAGATGTGCCTAACGAGGACTCTCCTCAAGAGGATAGGGATGCCTATGCCAGGTGGAGAAAAGCGGATGAGATGGCGCGGTGCTATATTTTGGCCTCTGTGTCAAATGTGCTGCAACATCAGCTTCATCCCATGGTCTCTGCATTGAATACGATGGCTCACCTGAGGGAGATGTTCGCTCATTAAGGCAGGACTGCTAGGCAATCAGCCATGAGAAAGTTTATGAACATTAAAATTGCTGGGGGCGGATCGGTGAGAGATCGTGTGCTTCAGATGATCAGCAACATCAACGAAATAGAGGTGTTGGGAGGTCAAATCGACCCAAAAAGTCAGATAGATATCATCCTCCAGATTTTACCCTCTAGTTTTAAGCCGTTTCGGGTCAATTATAATATGAATCAAAGAGTTTACACTCTACCCAAGCTCTTAACTGATTTGGTGTCGGCTGAAGGCATCTTTCACGATAAGAAGCAAGCTTTGGTCACAGTGAAGGCTTCAAGTTCTTCTTCTGCCCCTAAAGACAAGAAGAATAAGAAGAAGAAAAATGCCAAGAAACTTGCTGCTAAGCCCAAAATCGCAAAGAAAAGCAAACCAAAAGGCAAGTGTTTCAGGTGCGGGAAAATGGGACGCTAGAAAGTGGATTGTCCAAAGCCTAAAGGTACGATAGTTTCTACCCTAATTATTGAGACATGTTTAGCGGTGATTCCCATAGATACTTGGTGTGTGGATTCAGAGGCCACTGATCATGTTTGTAATTCTTTGCAGGGGTTCCAAGTAACCCGGAAGCTTAGAGATGGTGAGCTGGACATCTACATGGGCGACACTACAAGAGTGTCAGTAGAAGCAGTGGGAGTTGTCACTCTAAATTTTGAGAGTTCTAGATTAGAATTATTTAATTATCTTTATGTACCGAGTTTTAGAAAGAACCATATTTCGGTTTCTAAACTCTTGAAGAACGGCTATAAGTTTATTTTTTCTGATGATTCTGTACTTATTAAAAGAAATGGAAAACTTATTTGTTCTTGTTCATTGGCTAAAAATTTGTTTGTGGTTAATTCTAACTCCTCTGTTGTGCAAAATATAGAAACAAATAGCTCTTTATCTAACATTAATAAGAGGAAGAAACCTTCTGAAATGAATTAAACCTATCTTTGGCATCTCAGGCTAGGTCATGTAAACCTTAGTAGGATTCAGAGGTTGGTCAATGATGGACCTTTAGGTTCATTAGAGATTGACAGTTATTCAACCTGTGAATCTTGCTTGGAGGGTAAGATGACCAAGAGACCTTTTAAAGAAAAAGGTTATAGAGCCAAAAAAGTACTAGAGTTAATTTATTTTGACTTGTGTGGACCAATGTCGGTCCAAGCACGATGTGGGTTTGAGTATTTCGTGACATTCACGATTGACTAGTCAAGGTACGGGTACATTTACCTAATACGTCACAAGTCTGAGTACTTTGGCAAGTTCAAAGAATTTCGGGCAGATGTGGAGAAGCAACATGGTAAGAGTATCAAGACACTGCGATCAGATTGTGGTGGGGAGTACCTATCCCATGAATTTCGAGAATACCTCAATGAGGTCAGAATTCAGTCTCAGTTGTCTGCACTTGGCACTCCACAGCAGAACGGTGTAGCAGAAAAAAGGAATCCAACTCTCATGGAAATGGTTAGGTCGATGATGAGCTATAGTCATTTGCCGAGTTTATTCTGGGGATATGCTTTAGAAACAGCAGTGTATATTCTTAATCTTGTACCATCTAAAACCGTGCCTTCAACCCAAGTAGAGTTGTGGAATGAGCGAAAGCCTAGTCTAAGACATCTTAGAATTTGAGGTTGCCCAGCACATGTGCTTATGGCAGATGCGGCTAAGTTAGATGCAAGAACAGAATTAATGCTATTTGTAGGATATCCTAGGGGAACGAAAGGTGGTCTGTTTTATAGTCCTAAAGATTAGAAGGTGGTAGTTAGTACCAACGCTAGATTTTTAGAGGAAGAATATATCCTAGATCACAAGCCCAAGAGTAAGATAGTACTAGAAGAGCTTAAGAGACAAACTAATAATCCTAGCACAAGTAGATACATCACACACTGCACAAGAGATCACAGATGATGCGCCTACACAGGTGGTGCCTCGTCATAGTAGGAGGGTTGTAAGACAGCCCGACAGGTTCATTAGCGTGGAAGAGGCCTCAGACCTCGTCTCAGGCATGCCTGAACCTGACCCAGTAAACTACAATGAGGCTCTTCGAGATAAAGATACAGAATCTTAGCGTAAGGCAATGATATCCGAGATGGGGTCAATGGACCACAATAAAGTCTGGGAGCTTGTGGACCTGCCTGATGGGTTTAAGCCCATTGGATATAAGTGGGTCTACAAATATAAGAGAGGACCTGATGGAAAGGTGGAAACCTTTAAAGCTAGCTGGTGACGAAGGGGTATACTCAAAAAAAGGGAATCGATTATGAGGAAACCTTCTCCACGGTAGCCATGCTAAAGTCGATCCGGATTCTCTTGGCCATAGCTGCTCATTTAGATTATGAGATATGGCAGATGGATGTCAAGGTAGTTTTCCTAAATGGAAGTCTTGAGGAAACCATTTTCATGCAGCAACCAGAGGGATTCGTTGAAAAAGGCCAAGAGCATAAGGTTTGCAGGCTTAAGAGGTCCATTTATGGACTTAAACAGGTATCCAGATCTTTGAACATCAGGTTTGATGAGGTAATCCAGTCCTACGGATTTACTGAGTGTGCGGATGAGCAATGTGTGTACAGCAGACGTGATGGAAACTCAGTGGTGTTTCTTGTGCTTTACGTAGATGATATTATATTGATTGGCAACAACAAGAAAGTGTTATCAGACATAAAGGCATGGTTGTCCAAGAAGTTTGATATGAAGGACTTAGGGGAAGTGGGACATATCCTTGGGATCAAGATAATTCGAGATCGTATAAAATGTTCGTTAACACTCTCCTAAGCTTCATACATAGATACGATTCTGGCCCGTTTTAACATGCAGAACTCCAAGAAAGGTTTTCCACCTTTCAGACACGGAGTGCATCTATCTAAAGAACAGTCTCCCAAGACTATTGAGAAGATAGAGGCCATGAAGATAGTTCCTTATGCTTCGGTATTAAGAAGTCTCATGCATGTCATGTTGTGCACGAGGCCTGAAATCTGTTATGCCATTGGCATTGTAAGAAGATATCAGAGTAACCCTGGGAAAGCTCATTGGGAGGCAGTAAAATGCATTCTCAAGTATTTATGCAGAACAAGAGAGCAAGTGTTGGTCTATCAGGCGCCTGAGCTAGTACCCTGAGGTTACATAGATTCAGATTTCCAATGCGACAGGGACAAAAGCAAGTCTACCTCAGGGTATGTAATTACTTTGGGAGGTGGAGCCATAGTTTGGCGGAGTATCAAGTAGAAATGTGTGGCGGACTCTACCATAGAGGCTGAATACGTTGCCGCATCAGAGGCAACGAAAGAAGCAGTATGGCTCATGAACTTCCTAGTGGACTTAGATGTGATTCCCTGTTTGCAGAAGTCTATCACGGTGTATTGTGATAACAATAGTACAGTAGCAAACTCGAAGGAACCACGAGCCCACAAGGCGAGTAAACATAAACAGTGCAACTACCACCTAATACTATATATCGTAAAGAGGGAAGATGTGGTCGTGGCTAAGATAGCATCAGAGGATAACCTTGCAGATCCGTTCACAAAGACATTAACTTCAAAAGTCTTTGAGGCTCACGTGGAGGGCATGGGAATCAGATACTTAGGAGAGCCATGACAGTTTTTATAGATATATAGTAGCAGAGTATATAGGGGTTGTATGTAGATGTATACTTTAAGCACAGCTTAAGTATTAGTGGGAGATTTTTGGAGTTGAATACATAAGCTATGCTTGTATTGTACTTTTCCCCAGTTAATATATCGATTAATGTTTTGGTTATATTTTGTTGTGCATTATTTTTTCATTTATATTATGTATTTAGATGATGAGGTGTCTTCTGTGACACAGTATATCTCATCATTGGTTAAAAGATATAATGTATAAATGAGGTTCGTAACCGAGACAGCTTTGGACAAACTGTCGGCTTAGGTTATTATGTGATTTGGATAATTGGTTTGTCTAAACTGGTTGAATCATATAGATATACCCGGAGCATATTGAACTTGACCATTTGGAATGATTTGTCTTGTACTAATTTAATAGACAAATCGTTATTAGTATTCTATCTCTTAATCCCAAGGCTCGAGCGGGCATGAGGATTAGACATAGTGTACTTTGATATGCCAATGGGTGAGGTCAATTGTGGCCAATAGTCTCTGTAGGTTGGGTGCACGTGTTTAGTTGCTTGGTGTGTTGCTGCTTGTCGAAAGGAAACCATGTACCGGTGCGTCCGGGGTAATGGTGCTCTAGAGATGAGCTCGTAATGTTTATTATACTAAACCCAGCCAGTGGACTTATGTCCGGTATAGTAAAAAGGTCGAGTGGTACTAGTCTCAGAATTACAGAAGTTAATTAATTAATTAATCAGTAAATTAATAAACTAACGAGCACTATATATTTGATGTGGGAAGATTATGAATATAAATTAATTAAGTTGTTCCGGAAGCAATTCTGGTGTAGGATGGTAGTGCCAAAATTAATCCGTTAGTGGTACGATTAATTTTGTAATGGGTTAATTGAATATGTAGAATTAATTAATTGATTAATTATTCCTAAGGGTTAATTAAGTAATTAACAAAGTATAATTATTTAATTAATTAATTAAGTCTTAAGTTTCAATTAGAATTAGGAAATCCAAGAGATTAGGAATCTAGTAGGATTTGGTTTATTCTATCAGATTGGTTACCAAATTGGATTTGAAAACTAATTAAGTACCTAAACCCATTAGGAAGGCCAATTCTAAACCAACTTGGGGTCTCTCTTGTAACTCTATATATAGACAAGGGATTAGCTATTCCACAATATACAATTCATAAGTTTTCAAGACAAGAAAACTAGAGAGAGAAATAATTCTGCTCAAAATTTTCGGATTTCATAGCCATTTTTGGCCGGCTGATTTTCTTCAATTTTGGCGGCGGCGCGTGGCTTTCTCTCTCCTCCCAGGCGGCGCGTGTAGTACACGTTCCAGGTGCGGTGGTGCTGGAATTTTTTCGGCAGGTGGATTGTGGTGATTAGCTAATCAATTGCTCGTTAGATTGCTGCCCACACAGCATACAAGCAAAGTCTTTAGGCATACAAGAGAATCACCTGAGTATACGCTTCAATAGGTAATTATTATTTTTCCGATGTAATTAAGAATTTTTGTTGCGTGATAAATCGAATAAGTACAAACCAAGATCCTGCGCAATGTTATTTCAAGCAAAGGTTGGAATAGCTATTGTGCTAGCGTCAAGGCCTGGCCAGAGATTCCGATTCTGGAATGCGTAGCACGAAAGTGAGTTTCTGGCTAGGCCCAGGCAGATAATCTTTCAAAGGTTACGCCTGAAAGTACTGACTATTAGCTATATTGATCAATAGATCGTTTGGTCAGATGGTGTAGTTAATGAACTTAGTTCTTCTAAAACTTTTGTGGGTTAGTGTAAACGTTCAAACTATCGTGACTTGCGCGAATCTCGATGAATGAGATATCAGTGGATTTAATTATTATTTTGAGGGATGTCAATGATTGATCTGTGAATTTTCAAAATTCTTGAATTAATTAACTAAAACATTGTCTGTTTATTTATTTACAGTTTTTGATACAGCATTTAATCCGTTAGTTATAATATTGAAAGACAAAAAATTAACTGGTCCGAATTATGTCGATTGGAGTCTCAACTTGGACATTCTCCTAACGGCTGAGCAGTATAAGTTTGTGCTCACTGAAGTATGTCCAGATGTGCCCACTGATGAAACACCTCAAGAAGATAGGGAAGCCTATCAAAATTGGAGGTAGGCTGATGAGATGATGTGGTGTTGCATTCTGGCTTTTGTGTCAAATGTTCTGCAGCATCAGTTTCATTCTATGATCTCTGCCTTTAACATGATGCATCACCTAAGGGAGATATTTGGTCATCAAGGTAGGACAGCAAGGCAGGCAGCCATGAGGAAAATTATGAACACAAAAATGGCTAAAGGAACCTCAGTGAGAGATCATGTGCTTCACATGATTAGTAACATCAATGAGATAGAGGTGTTAGGAGGTGAGATTGATCCTAAGAGTCAGATTGATATCATTCTCCAGAGTTTGCCTCACACTTTTGAGTAGTTTCGGGTTAACTACAATATGAATCAAAGAGTTTATACTCTTCTCGAGCTCTTAACGGCATTGGTGTCGGCTGAACGTATCTCCTAACAGAAGAAGCAAGCTTTAGTCACAGTCAAGGCTTCGAGTTCCTTTTGTGTGCCTAAAGGCAAGAATAAGAAGAAGTAGAAGACCGCAAAGAAATCTGATAATAATACAGCTCAGTCTGACACCGCAAAGAAGAAGAAACCTAAAGGCAAATGCATCAAGTGCAAGAAAACGGGACATTAGAAATCAAATTGTCCAAAGCTTAAAGGTACGACAGTTTCTGCCCTCATTACTGAGACATGTTTAGCGGCAATTCCCACAGATACTTGGTGTGTGGATTCAGGCGCCACTGACCATGTTTCTAATTCTTTGCAGGGGTTCCAGGTAACCCGAAAGCTTAGAGATGGCGAGCTTGAAGTCTACTTGGGCGACACTACAAGAGTGTCAGTAGAAGCAGTGGGAGTAGTCAGCATTATTTGCCAAAATAGTAAACTAGATTTAAATAATTGTCTTTACGTACCGATTTTTAGAAAGAACTTAATTTCAGTTTCTCAACTCTTATTGGATGGTTATAAATTTATTTTTTCTGATAGATCTGTTGTTGTTAGAAAAGATACTAAACTTATTTGTTCCAGTTTATTAGTAGACAATCTGTTTTTGATAAAATCAAACTACCAGTTGCGCAAAACATAGAGCTAAATGGCGCATCATTTAACCAAAATAAGAGAAAAGAACCTTCTAAAATGAATCAAACCTATCTTTGACATCTTAGACTAGGTCATAAAAACCTTAGTACGATTTAGAGGTTAGTCAATGATGGACATTTAAGTTCATTAGAGATTGACAGCTACTCAACCTGTGAATCTTGCTTAGAAGGTAAAATAACCAAGAGACCTTTTAAGGCAAAAGGTTATGAGCCAAAGAAGTATTAGATTTGATTCACTCTGACTTGTGTGGACCGATTTTTGTCCAAGCAAGAGGTGGGCTTGAGTATTTTGTGACTTTCACAGATGATTACTCAAGATACGGATACATTTACTTAATGCGCTACAAGTCCGAATGCTTTAGTAAATTTAAAGAGTATTGGGCATATGTGGAGAAACATCACAGCAAAAGTATCAAAACACTACGATCAAATCGTGGTGGAGAGTACCTGTCCCATGAATTTCGAGATTACCTTTCTGAGGTCGAAATTCAGTCTCAGTTGTATGCACCTTGCACACCACAGTAGAATGGTGTAGCAGAAAGAATGAATAGAAACCTTATGGAAATGGTTAGGTCAATGATGACTTCTAGTGAATTGCCTGATTCATTTTAGGGATATGCCTTAAAAACTGCAGCATACATTCTAAATCTTGTACCATCCAAAACCGTGCCTTCAACCCCTATAGAGTTGTGGAATGGGCGCAAGCCCAGTCTCAGACATCTCAGAGTTCAACACATGTGCTTAAGGCAGATGCGGCTAAGTTAGATGTAAGAACAGAAGTAATGCTGTTTGTAGGATATCCTAGAGGAACGAAAAGTTGTACGTTCTATAGTCCTAAAGATCAGAAGGTGATAGTTAGTACTAACGTCAGATTTTTAGAAGGGGACTATATTCTAGATCACAAGCCCAAAAGTAAGATCGTACTAGAAGAACTTAGAAAACAATCTGATAATCCCGATGCACCAACACAAGTAGATACATCACAAAACACTGCACAAGATATCATAGATGATGCGCCTGCACAGGTGGTGTCTCGTCGTAGTGGGAGGGTTGTGAGACAACCCTAGAGGTTTATTGGTGTGTGAGAAGTCTCAGATTTTGTCCCAGGTGCGCCAGAACGTGATCCAGTAAATTACAATGAGACTCTTCGAGATAAAGATGCAGAATCTTGGCAAAAAGCAATGATATCCGAGATGGGGTCAATGAACCACAATCAAGTCTGGGAACTTGTGGACCTGCCCAATGGTTTCAAACTCATTAGATATAAGTGGGTCTACAAACACAAGAGAGGACCTGACAGAAAGGTTGAAAACTTTAAAGCTAGGCTTGTAGCGAAGGGGTATACTCAGAAAGAGGGAATCGATTAAGAGGAAACCTTCTCCCCAGTGGCTATGCTTAAGTTAATCCGGATTCTCTTGGCCATAGATGCTCATTTAGATTATGAGATTTGGCAGATGGATGTCAAGACAACTTTCCTTAACAGAAGTCTTGAATAAACCTTTTTCATGCAGCAACCAGAGGGATTAATTTAAAAAGGCCAAGAGCATAAGGTTAGCAAGCTTAAGAGGTCCATTTACGGACTTAAGCAAACATCCAGATCTTGGAACATCCGGTTTGATGAGGTAATCCAATCCTATGGATTTACTCAGTGTCCGGATGAATAATGTGTGTACTGAAAACATGATGGAAATGCGGTGGTGTTTCTTGTGCTTTACGTACATGACATTCTACTTATTGGCAACAATAAGAAAGTGTTATCAGACATAAAGGCGTGACTGTCCAAACAGTTTAATATGAAAGACTTGGGAGAAGCAGAACATATCCTTGGGATCAAGATCATTCGAGATCGTAGGAAACGTTGGCTAACACTCTCCCAGGCTTCATACATAGATACGATTTAAGCTCGTTTTAACATGCACAACTCCAAGAAAAGTTTTCTACCTTTCAGACAATGAGTGCATCTATTTAAAGAACAGTCTTCATGAACAACGTGTCAAGAGAAATGGTGGAAGAATGCAGTCAATCTTTCAATGCAGCATGGGAAGCCTCAACCCTGTTAGCTGTAGTATTCCCAAATTGTTGAAATGTATTTGTCCAGGCCCGACAAAATTTCTCCTTATAAATGAACCATGTGTCCTCCAAATAATCAACAACTGCATGCTCAATCATAGAGTATTTAACCTTGAATTGCTACAATAGGAGGTTAAACCTTTCAACTGTGGGAGCCATAATAATTTTCTTCCACTAATTAGTGTATATATCAGTAGCCGTGTCCAAATTCCTCCTACCAACATTTGTTTCCAACCAAATAGCAACATCACGCTCAATATGCCACCGACATAACAAGTGTTGGCAAGATAGAATTGATCCTTAATAGGCTGCGACAAACCCAACTCCATATCTGAGACAACAACACTTGGTGCCACATTACTAGGCAACAATTCCCTCAGGTTATTTATCACCCAATCATAAGTTTCTTTTGTCTCATTCTTAACAATGGCAAAATCAATATTGAAGTTCTTATTGGTAGGAGTCATACCAATCATCTCAACGACGGCATTTTGTACTTGTTGGTCTTGTATGTTGAATCAACCACGACAACCCAATACCATCTGTGGAGTTGCTGAATTGATGTGGGATGAGCAATGAATGCATGTGTGGTCGCATTAGTGGCCTCATCAGTGATAATCTGAACATAATATTTCTTCTCACGAGCCAAATGCAAAAATTGTTGAACAATAATCCTACCATCCATCCCCTCTTTCTTCATCTCTTCTTTCAAATTGTAAACCTTCCTTATGTTTACATTGTCTTCGGAAAACTGTTGATTAATAGCTTCCCAAACGCTTTTTGGCCTCACATTGAAAGAAAGCATGCATTTAGCCTTAGCCTTTGACTCTTTCAAAAAATGGCTCAACTGTCTGTGCCCATATGGATGCCTTATACCTACAAAATTTAATAATATTAATAAACATAAATGCTAAATATCAATAAAATTAATATAACAAATTCAATAACGAAAGGTATTCGTACCAGGATGATTGTGCGTGAACATTTCCCATGGCGTCACAAGCACACTGTAACGCTGAGCAACAACCTTCTTAACAGTCAACTTGAAAGGGCATTTACATCCGCACCTTTTCGTATTCATCCGTATGGTGGGAGAGGCTCCTTCAATGGATCTTTCCATCGACCGCACCTGAAGTAATACGTTGAGCCATTTTCACCTTGCTTCGAAAGCACGAACTTCAGACTATTAGCTATAGGAACGCAAAACAGAAATGCCTCGTTCGCACTTTCAAAATCCCTATCAATCCTAAGATATTCACTCAAATCTGCTCCAATATCTTGTTCCTCACCCCCCTCGTCATCCTCATCATCCTCAGCCCCCTCATAATCATCATGCATAGTCATATCCGGATCCTCGTCCTGTATATTCAAATTGCAAATTCAGTATGTTAAAAACACTATAAATTACACATTAAGACTATCCAAAATGCGTCATTTTGCAAATACAGTATATCAAAAACGCTAGGCATTTCATATTCCATATATAAAAAACGCTACACATTTCACATGAAGCATATAAAAAACGCTACACATTTGACATGTAACATATAAAAAACGCTACACATTTCACATACATCATACCAAAAACGTTGCACTTTAAATACCTAAAATATAAAAAACGCAACATATTTGACATAATTGGAATAAAAAATGCCACAATTTTTATATGTAGTACATGAAAAACGCTACACTTTCCAAAATAAGCATATACCAAATGCTACATATTTCATAAAAAACATATGAAAAACGCTACACTTTTCACATAAAGACCATCACTATCGCTACCATTTTGGTAAGTAGTATACAAAAAAGGTCATGCTTTGACGTTTTTCCATTACAAAACGCTTCTGATTTGCGTTTGAGCCCACCTATAACGCTAATCAGTAGCGTTTTTCATTTCGAAAGTAAAAAAAAAGACATAACGGGTAGAAAATTTACCATTTCTTGATGAATGTCAATCTAATTTTGAAGATTACGAATGCCCAAGCGTATAGTTCACCGAAGATTTCTTTTGATTGGCGATTTGAATTTGTTTTCAATGTTTGTGAAGGATTTTAGTTCAAGTGAATTTTGAAAGTTTTTTGTATAAATGATATAATTGTAATCTTGCCCAATTTTTTGTTATACAAATAGTAATTTAGTTATACAAATAGTAAGTCTCTGTTTTAGCTCTTGAGTCTCTTTTAAGTCCAAAAGTATTAATATTATCTTGTTGGATAACATTGGGCTAACACAAGGAGAAAGTGCACAAAGAGAAGCCTAGCAAGGCCCATGTTTTGGCCAGTAAAGCTCAAGCCACGAGACCAATTGTATAAGGTATCTCTTCAAACATTTTCAAAAAGTTAAAAACACTTTAGAACTTGACTTGGGTTGTGTTTTTTACTTTCCTAGTTATGGTATGAGAAACTTCTGTAAACTTGTTCTGATTCTAATACTATAGGTGGAATATTTTTTTCTTGTGATAGGTTTAAATTTCCATTTTATATTTAGAAACAATTAGTTAGGTGTGTATACATAGATTCACACACCTAGCATCTTTTAATCCAAGTAAGATTTATCTTTCTTCTTTTCTTATTATTTTAGAAAAGGAATTGCCTCCTAATCCAAATCCACTAACTTAGATTTGACGGTGTGATTGAAGGTGAATGGCATGTAGGACAACCTGATTTCACATGTTATTTTATTTGTTACTTCTAAATTAGGATTAGATTTTTTTTTTTTTCAAAACAAAAAAAAGAGACATAAACTTAACTCTTTAGAGCGACACGCTCCTCATATAAGCTATCCTAACCACATCATGTTGTAGCCATCTGCTGAGGCCTTCTAGAGGATGACTCAGCCTCACACCCCCTCTGGCTGCCAAAAAGTCAGATACAAAATTGATCTCCCGATGCACATGCTGAAGCTTAACCTACCAATCTTGCCCGAACATTTCCTGAATTTCATGAATAACACTCCCAAAAATACAATGTCTGTCCCTATTTTCAACCAATGAAATCACACATGAGCTATCCACTTCCGCAACTACTTTTCTTTAGTTACCTTTGTAGACTAGGAAAAGATCTAGAAAGAGCCTATAAATAGGCTGATCAGATTCTCTTAAACACATGAGTTATATTAAAAATTTGTAAAGATTATTTCCTTCTGATATTATTTTTGGTGGAATAATTTTTTTGTATTGCTTTAACACTTATTTTGTGTGTAGAGTTTAGAATTAGGGCTTAAATTCATTTTTGGTCCTCATGTTATGGGTTATTCCAGTTTTGATTTTTCATATATTTTAGTCACCAATTTTAGTCTCACTAAATGTTTTTTACCAATTATGGTCTCTTTTAACGGAAAAGTTTAGAAGATAACGGATTACCTCATTTGATTGCTAGTCAAATCTATTTTTTCTTCAAAATGATTTGTACCATGAAGTTTTCAAACAAATTTATAATTCGGATCCTCATGAATATTCAACTCATTTAGGGTTTTGACCATCATTTTGGATTGTGAGTCGATCTAAATGGGTTGAACATCCACGAGGAACCGAATCATAAAATGAATTGAAAACATCATGGTACAAAATTATTTTGAAAAAAAAATAGGTTTGACTAGTGATGAAATGAATTAATCCGTTAACTTCTAAATTTTTTCGTTAAAAGAGACCATAATTGGTAAAAAAAAATTTAAGTGAGACTAAAATTAGTGACTAAAACATATGAATGACCAAAACTGAAATGACTCATGTTATGAGGGACAAAAAATGGATTTAAGCCTAGAATTATCAATAAGTTTTTCTTGCGCCTATTGTGGTCTGTCCATTCATCATTTTGGCTTGTTTTGCTTGCAAGCTATGTTTTAATCGTCATCTAGATGAGGGTTTTACCAAATTTTTGAAGCAACAAGGCACTTTGTGTTATATCTTATTTTTAGAATTTTTGTTCTAAGTAGTTTTCAAATTTCTTGTCTTGTTTTCTTGGTGGTTTGTGTTTTTCAAGAAATTGCATTTGAAATTTTAATGAAAAGTTATTTAAAAATAAGGCTTAAATTCATTTTTAATCCCTCATAACATGAGTTATTCCAGTTTTAGTCTCACATATATTTTAGTCACCAATTATAATCCGACTTAAATTTTTTTTTTTTTTTTGATAATTCTTGTCATTTTTAAAGGAAAAGTTTGGAAGATAACGGATTAACTCATTATGGTACAAACCATTATGGTACAAAAAAATGGATTGAAAACATTATGGTACAAACCATTTTGAAAAAAATTAGGTTTGACTAGCGATCAAATGATATAATCTGTTATCTTCTAAACTTTTCCGTTAAAAGAAACTATAATTAGTAAAAATAAATTTAAGTGGACTAAAATTGGTGACTAAAATATATGAGGGACTAAAACTGAAATAACTCATGTTATGATGAACCAAAAATATATTTAAGCCAAAAAATAAAAATAAAGGAAGCAAAGTTTTAGAAAAAAAAAAAAAAAAAAACCCTAGAGAGCATTGTGGATTATACCCCATGGTTCACATTGCACTCAAGCCTGTTACTGAAGAAACGTGAGAGTCATTGTTAGTGAAGAATTTTCAAATTAACCATTTTACTACCTCACGGCCGGCCCATAGGGAAGGGCACGATCGACCCGGGCTCAAAAATTTTAGAGATCCATATTTTTAAATGATATTAATATTAATATATAATTTTAAAAAATTATATAAAATATGACCCTTTTAACGTATAATTTTTTAAAATATAAAAAATAAAGAAAAATTTTATCAAATTGGGAGTTAGAAGGATAATTACGAATATTAAGAGTTTTAATGAGATTTAAATGGAAATGTAAGAAAAATTAGAAAGATGATCAAATTTGAATTGGATTCGAATCGGTAGAGAAATTTTAGGAAAAATTAATTTAAGAGTTTTTTCATTCATAATTTTAATACAACAGTCATATTTTTAAAATTTTCATTCTTATAAATAGTCATTGAACCAATTTTAATCTCATCAACAATCTCTTAATTATCAAGATTTCTTCAAATTCATCCTCTTCATCTATTAATTATTATAATTCTTTGGAAATCTAACTCCTTTCGTTTCAAATAATATCAAAAGAACCCATCGTTGTTAAATCCCCTAAGGCCCTCAAAATCATTAGAACCGCGCTATACTGACTGGACATGCATCAGGAGTTCTGATTTAAGAGGCTATCGAAGTCAGGCTTATCAACTAAAATAGGCTTCCCACACTATAATTCTCTCTAATCAATATGTCACACAATACTTTTATATAGTCTTACTTGGTACATTTCTTTTTCAATAGCTTAAGACCTTGAGGGCACAGACTATCCTAAGTCAATACTCCTTGCTCCCCTACCGGCGTGGGTAACATGTTATTGAAATCTAATATACAGTGATGATGAAGCCACAGGAAAGACTTACAGTATGATCACAGTTATGCTGGTTTCCAAACTGCAAGCACTTCCTGAAACATCTCTAGCACAAGTTCTCTATCTGCTTGCCTGAAGAAGTTATTGATTTCATCTCTGATATCGTAAATTTTGCCAAAATCAAACAGATACATCAAACACCCCCTCTTCAACTTGTTGAGTTGATAAAGCCAAGCCTCCTGCAATCTCTCAAGAACATTCGCGGTGTTGATATCTTCTAAGAGACTCTCCTCGCAAGTATCTTTCAGATCTGTTATGTCATACTTGTTCGCCGCACCAAGCAATGCCAATCGGTGCTTCCAGAAATCTTCTTGTGTTATGGTCCCATATAAGTAACTAAGAAGGGCACTGCAAGCTTCTGTTGACATATCTTCTATTTCAATTGTGGAGGACTCTTTCTCCTTGAGATCATGGAGGAACATACTGTGGAACACAGGAGAGCTGGCAGAAAGAATTGCTTTGTGAGAATGCACACTTCCATCTGCAGTATTGATGGTGACATCAGCATGGATAGACTCATGAAGCATGCGAGCAAGGCATCGGAGAGTGCTTTGGGTTGCTAAAGACTGCATGATGCCATTACTAGGCCATACTGCATTACCTTCTCCACCCTAAGGTTTAAAGGAGAATTTTAAGTAAAATTTGGAAATATGTAAATTTTTTACGCAACAAAAATCACCAATTTGAAGACTCTCGAGAAAGACCAAATGGGAAAGGGGGTAAAAAGAATAGTCTACCTGCAAATGCTTCTGCATCTACCCTAGTACATAACTAAATACAATATTTATTTACTTCACACGTTAACGAGCAAAAGACATCTTTTCCAATTCTCTTATGTTGATATAAGAAATTCACCAAGCTTCCAAATGTAACAGGTTGTTTTTAAAGTAACTCACATCTATAGGGTAAATCTTCAGGTCTAGAAACTCGACATCAATAATAAACCGACCCTGGAATGTAGTATCAATGGGCCAGACAAAATCATCACTTGTCCTAAGCAATCTCTCGTGAACTGCAGTAGAAAACAGAAGTCATAAGAATATATGCTTGTGAGAACGAAGGCCATACGACCATCGGACTGAATCCCAGAAGAAATGTAGGGGCAAGAAAGTTATATAGCAGGTAATGAAGCACAAAAAGAGTAAAGAATGACTGTACATCTATAACCCTTATTAGGAATTCTGATATGGTCTTTTTTTTAATCAATTTGGATAAATGGCCCTCATAAAAAGTTAGTATCCTAAGTCCAAGAGATATGGTTTGGTTAGTCGGAATCAAGAGGATGAGAATCTCTCCCAAAGGATTTTGGACACAAGACAATATTTCAATTGCCATTCCTTGAGGCATTACAGATTATGCCCCAACACGGAAAGGAAATCATCGGGTCCTTCAAATTTCCATCAAATTTCTAGAAACCTGGTTTATTGATAGTAATAAACCAAACACCTTCAACATCTTTACTTATCTCCCTCTCTCTTTCAGTCCTGAATACCTTTTAGATGTTCCTAAGCTAGAAAACCATGTATCAACTGTTGAAGCATATACAACTATGTTTGGTTTGGGTTTTAGAAATTGGTTTGGATGTTGATTTCGAGTTATTTTGCCATTGGGAACTCAAAATTTGCATTGGAAATATAAAATGTGTATTACAGTTGGAAAAAAAATTCTCAGAACATGTAATGAGAAACAACGCATACAGACCCCTAAAGTCCATGTGAAAGAAATATCCATAGTGTTAGCCTCCCATATATCAGCTCTCATCTTTGATGTGTAATATTTCTTCTATTCTACAATCCAAACACTTACCTGTTTATGTTGATGAAAAAGCAAGCTCAAAAGCAAAAATTAAGTCGCATTGAACTATATGTTCGATATACTCCCATAACAAAAAAGAAGCGGAAAAAATCTCAAGAAAAAAAAAAAAAAGTGCTGTCAAAATACTTCAACATTAACGGCATTAGTGGGAAAGGTTATTCCATATCCTTCAAAATAACTTCAAAACCAATGAGTTCTCGTGTAAATTCCGTATCCTTTTATCAAGGTAAAGCAGAAATCACGTGGGAATTCATGATTTTAGCCTCCCCAACTCATGAATTTGAAGCCCCAAAATTACAAACTTGTTCAAAATTAAAGAATATTCCCTTCATAATTTGAACAATACATGTCTGTGGTGGTTCAGAAGTTGACTTTACGCCCACTTGAATTCAATAAGCATCGGGATATTCATTAAAAAAAAAAAAAAAAAAGAAACGATCAAAGAGAGGATAAAAAGAGTAACAGAAAAAGATATACTTGGTGAAATGTAAGGCTTGCGATTGATCCCGGAGGTGGTGACCCGTAAAACGAATCGGGCTACCGGTGGTTGTTCCTTGGAAACTCGGGATAACTCCGGGAACAAACGGATATACATATACCGATTCTTCTCAATAGATAGATGCCTGGTAACAGGTCCAAATAAGTATATTAGCAACACAACGAATATAGATTCAAATTCTTCAGTTGAAGTTTGTAATTTTCCATGTTTTCTGGAGGAAGGTGCAGAAAGTTTACCAGTTCCAAAGTCCAATTTTAAAAGGGTCGGATCGTCGGTAAGTGGAGGGTCCAAAGTTGTCGATTCTCCATTGAGCAAGCCTTGCTATGGTCTCTACTTTGGAGTCCATGGTGATCCTGTGATCAGCTCACGGCTTCCTACAGGAAATTTTGGTAAAGTTGGGGAGAAAGGAGGGCGAAAGTCATGTAGCAAAAGGGTATTTTGTTAGAATTTCACTAATTTATTTAATAAAAAATGAAGGGAAAGGCGAATATTCGGCCTTTTTAAGCAACTTGACTGTTATTGCCGGCCCTCTTACTATTGCCCGCTACCTCTTACTATTTCGTTTCCCTTTTGACTATAATACCATCAACATTTTAAAAAATCTGGCGAATTGGTACTTATTGTCTCGGATGTGGAAGGGACAGTTAACTTCGTCCAGGGTCGAATTGGTCGTTATTGTCTGGAATGTTTATGAATTGAACTATTTGGAATCATTAATGTTTTTCTATTTTAATTTATTGAAAGTACCCAAATCAAAATATAATAATATTATAATTATATAAATATAATATTATAAAATATAATACAAAAAAAGATTGGCGACCATCCGTGAGCATTCAACCAAATTCGTGAGCATCACTACAATGAAGATAGAGAAGGCTTCGGTGATTAATTAATTGAGATAGCGATAGCTGCGAGAGGAGAAAGCAGATCCCAAGCAGAACTGAAACTACTCCATCCATAACCAAAACTGAGATCAAAACCCAGAGTTAGAGAAACCATATTTGAACGAGTTGAAAGAACTTTCCGCCAAAGGAATCGCCCCCGATTTGGGAGCTTTTTGTTGTTGGAATATTCAGAGATTTTGGGCAAATTATATCCTACTCCTAGGACTAAACCGGCCTGGTTTACTCCTAGGAGTATCAAACAGCCCCTCACTCAGAGTTTTAACTGGGGTCTAGCATTTTCTTTTACTCTCTCTCTTACCCACATACACACACTCTCTCTCTCTCTCTCTTTCATCCTCTCTCAAACTATTCCAATTATACACAAAAGGGTTAGAGAAGCTGCACAGGGAAAGGGAAATCCAAGAAGAAAGATAGGTCCCAAAGAACCGATCAGCCTCTTTTCCTCGCCACAAGCCGTCACCGATTCCGCTCCCTCTGGTCTCGTCTCGGCATGCCGCCATTTCGAACGAAATCTCATTTGCCTAGAGATTAAAACCCAGGTCACCGCCACCTTTTATCCGCCGTGATTCTCATCTTCCCGGCCACGAGTTTGTACGATTTCACCACCAACGGCTTTTCTCCGCTCAGATCTATACAATCCGACCATTTCTCCTTCGTTTAGTCGGTCGATTTTGCCACCGTGGCAGGGCACGACCAGGGATTATGAATGGATAAATGTGTAAAACAGAAAAGAAGGCTATATTTGGGTTTATGTTGAATTTTTGTCTCTATTTTTGTGGCTGTCTTTCAATCTGATTGACGAATGGTTTTCAAAAAATAAGATTGTGGCCGATTCATTGTTGTTGGGACGAGTTGATGATGGGCTAAGCATTAGCGAGATTGCTGGTTATCAGTCTTTGGATGGAATGATGGAACTAAAAGTGGTAGATAATGTTCATCTCCCCTTTCTTGATGGGCTTCATTATGTAAACTCGAATGTGTACTTATGTAAACTTTAATTGATAGCTTATGTAAACTCGAATGTGTACTTATGTAAACTCGTTATGTAAATTGAGGGTTCTGAACTATTTATGTAAACTGAGGGTTCTGAGCTACCTATGTAAACTGAGGGCTCTGAACTACTTATGTAAACTAAGGGTTATGAACTACTTATGTAAACTGAGGTTCTGAACTACTTATGTAAACTGAGGGTGCTGAACTACTTATGTAAACTGAGGGTTCTGAGCTACTTATGTAAACTGAGGGTTCTGAACTACTTATGTAAACTGAGGGTTCTGAACTACTTATGTAAACTGAGGTTCTGAACTACTTATGTAAACTGAGGGTGCTGAACTACTTATGTAAACTGAGGGTTCTGAACAACTTATGTAAACTGAGGGTGCTGAACTACTTATGTAAACTGAGGGTGCTGAACTACTTATGTAAACTGAGCGTTCTGAACTACTTATGTAAACTGGGGGTTCTGAGCTATTTATGTAAACTGAGGGTTCTGAACTATTTATGTAAACTGAGGGTTCTGAGCTACTTATGTAAACTGAGGGCTCTGAACTACTTATGTAAACTGAGGTTTATGAACTACTTATGTAAACTGAGGTTCTGAACTACTTATGTAAACTGAGGGTGCTGAACTACTTATGTAAACTGAGGGTTCTGAGCTACTTATGTAAACTGAGGGTTCTGAACTACTTATGTAAACTGAGGGTTCTGAACTACTTATGTAAACTGAGGTTCTGAACTACTTATGTAAACTGAGGGTGCTGAACTACTTATGTAAACTGAGGGTTCTGAACTACTTATGTAAACTGAGAGTGCTGAACTACTTATGTAAACTGAGGGTTCTGAACTACTTATGTAAACTGAGGGTGCTGAACTATTTATGTAAACTGAGGAATAAAGCTTGGTAGTAATAGTAGTGTAGCAGTAAACCAGCTAGGAGTAAACCGCCTGGTTTACTCCTAGGAGTAGGATATACTAACTCGAGATTTTGGGAAGGTAAAGTCTGTTGGAAATGTTGGTTGGTTTAAGATATAAAATTAATGTTGGCATTAGAAGTTAGACAAAAACAAGGGTAATTTATATGGTGGTGACCATCATTCAATTTTATTCCTACCCTGAAAATAGTAAATTTTTTAGGATGGGCTATTTATAGGAAAAAAACGGACGAGTGACGCGGGTGTAATTTTTTTTTTCAGCCCCCAGTGAGACGCGCTCAGCAGAGATCTCCATTTTTAAACAATTTCTTCACGAGATTTTACTTCAATTCCTTTTTCCTTTCTTTTGTTATTTTTTATTTTATTTTTTTGCTTTCCTCCTTGAGACTTTTTTTCCGTTCGTTTTCTTCTAAACAATTCAGTATTTTTTTAATGTTTTTGAATTTTATAAAAAAATATTTTTAAATTATCATTTTATTTGTTTTATAATTAAATAATTTTAGATATTGTGATACATATTATGGACATTTTTGTTGTATGATATGATTTCTTTTATATTCTTGATCTGATAACTATAGTCTGTTGATCTGATGTCTATATAATCATGATGTGATCTCCCTTGTTAAGTATGTTTTAGTTCTATTGTATGATTTCTTTTATATTCTTGATCTGATATCTATAGTCTGTTGATCTGATGTCTAGTATTCTCTGATCTGGTGTTTATATAATCATAATGTGATCTCCCTTGTTACGTTTGTATGATTTCATTTATATTATTGATCTGATATCTATAGTCTGTTGATCTGATATCTAGTATTCTCCGATCTGATGTCTATATAGTCATGATGTGACCTCCCTTGTTAAGTATGTTTTAGTTCTATTGTATGATTTCTTTTATATTCTTGATCTAATATCTATAGTCTGTTGATTTGATGTCTAGTATTCTCTGATCTGATGTCTATACAATCATGATGTGATCTCCCTTGTTAAGTATGTTTTAGTTCTATTGTATGATTTCTTTTATATTATTAATCTGATATCTATAGTTTGTTGATCTGATGTCTAGTATTCTCTGATCTTATGTCTATATAATCATGATGTGATCTCCCTTGTTAAGAATGTATTAGTTCTATTGTATGATTTCTTTTATATTATCGATCTGATATCTATAGTATATTGATTTGATATCTACTGTCTTATTATTTTTTTTAAAAAAGTATTTTTTTTTAAAAAGCTGTGCGTAAAAAAAAAAAAACTTTAGCGCGCAACTGTAGCGCGCTACAGTAGGAGTAAAATTCATGGTAGTCCTATAGGTCTACAGTATACGAACTCAAAAATAAGAGTTGCATCTCTTGGCGATTGGGTGATTTGCTTTGTCAGGAAGTTATTGGAAGTTAGACAAATACAAGAGTTACATCTCTTGGTAATTTGTTTGTCTGTCAAGAGTTGTATCTCTTGGTTACTTCCAACTTGACAGCTTATTTAATAAGCCTTTATCTGCAGATTACAATGTCAGAAAAATAACTCGTATCTTAGTTTTCTTCAAGATATTCCAAGGAAGTTGCAACCTTGTAAATCTTTATTGTTCTTTGTACCTTGAGAGAGGATTTGCTTACAACCCTATTGCAATCCATAGTGGGGGCAAATAACTCTTCGAGATTGATGAAGAAATATGAAGCAGATGAAGAAGATACTCAAACCAATATTATTACATAAAGGCAAACTAAGATTAACAAGAACAAAGAAGAAATTTAATACTAAGATCCAGGCAATGAACATTGTAGAGCAGTTTCTCGTGTTCTTGGCTATCTAAAAAGAACAAGAGGATTTGGACTTTCTTATAATAGAATTCCTAGTGTTTTTGAAGGATATACATATGTGAGTTGGATAACTAGCATAAAAGAGCAAAAACCAACAAGTGGTTGCGTATTTTTGCTAGATGGAGGTGTTGTTTCTTGGGCCTCAAAGAAACTGACTATTATAACGCATTATACTATGGAAGCTAAGTTAGTAGCGATTTGTTCAGCTTGTAAAGAGGCTGAGTGGCTAAAAGATCTGTTGTTGGATATTGGACTTTATCCTCAACCAATGCCACCAGTCACTATTCATTGTGATAGTGAGGCTACTATGTCTAGAGTATTGAATAAAATTTACAATGGTAAATCTAGACATATTAGTCTGCGACATGTATTTGTTAGAGAAATGCTAAACAGAGATGTAGTTATTGTTGTGTATGTTCGCACACATAAGAATCTTGCAGATCCATTGACAAAGCCACTATCAAAAGATTTATTGCGTACAACTGCATCTGGAATGGGTTTAAAACCTTGTCCTTAAAACTTATTACCAATTGACACCCGACCTTTTTCCTAACTAATTGCTAGTTTACAAGGTTTAATAGGGTAACAATGAAGTTGGCAATAATGATCAAACACCAACACAATTTTAAAGTTCCATTCACATGTTGGTGTTTACATTTGTTACTCTTAAGAGAGAGGTTGAGAAGTATCTCTTAATGGTTCATTTCTAAGTGTTTGATTATGGTAAAGTAATAAACTAAAATGCAATCCACCTATCTGGTTATAGAAGTGGTGCCTCTTGTAGTATGAGTTTAAGGTAATCTCATATATAGACCATGAATCAAGATGAGCACAAGGCCAGAATATGTGCTAAAATGGTAGTGAAAACTAAGGAGTCATTGAGTGTTTATACGTGAATTACTTCTAGAGTTAGTCTTTTAAACCTTGGTTTAAGCACTGAGCCACTATGTGTTTAGCTAACTCTGTGCTGTAATTTACTATGGTTGGATTTAAGATGAAAGTCACCAAACTTGATGCATAATTCTCAAATTATGTTTCTTTTATGTCTTAAACCAAGTGGGGGATTGTTGGAAATGTTGGTTGGTTTAAGATATAAAATTAATGTTGGCATTAGAAGTTAGACAAAGACAAGAGTTGCATCTCTTGGTGATTGAGTGATTTTCTTTGTCAGGAAGTTATTGGAAGGTGGACAAATACAAGAGTTACATCTCTTGGTAATTTGTTTGTCTGTCAAGAGTTGTATCTCTTGGTTACTTCCAACTTGAGAGCTTATTTAATAAACCTTTCTATGCAGATTATAGTGTCAGAAAAATAACTTATATCTTAGTTTTCATCAATATATTCCAAGGAAGTTGCAACCTTGTAAATCTTGATTATTCTTTGTATATGGGGAGAGGATTTGCTTACAACCCTGTTGCAATCTATAGTGGGGGCAAATAACTCTTCGAGGAGAGTTTGATAGACGCTTAGAACAAGATTCAATCCTCATTTTCTTCTTTGTTCTTGTTAATCTTAGTTTACCTTTATATAATAATAACATTGGTTTGAGTAACTTCTTCATCTTTCTTCATCAAAGTCAAGCAGAGAATATGGAGAAGCCTACAAGAAAGTTAGAAAAATAACAACAACAATATTAACAAATGGAGAAGGGAGAAGGAGGAAGAAAACAAAAAGGAAAAAGGACGAGTAAGGGAATGGATATCAAACGTGAGTTTGAGAACCCAAACTTTTATTCTCATTCCAGACAACCAAACCAAATACCAAGTATGGATGAATCCATTCCCAACACCTAAAACTAACAAGCCGTCTGCTCTTCTCCCCCTCTATCTGACTCTCAAACCCCAAAATAAATAAAAATTCTAACAATTTAATTATTTGTTAAGTGTTAGTTAACTTGGACTTTTTTTTAAAATCTAATTAGTAACATTATTTCAAAATATATTTTTAAAATTTTATATTTTTTACTAGATTATGATCTATTTATTATGATTTGTACTTTAACGATTGTAATTGCTATATTATAATTTATTGTCAATATAATCATTATTATTTTCTGACAATTCTTATAGGTGCACCATTAAGCGTATATTTTTAGTAAAATAACTACCAAATATTACTTCATACCAACCACGCGCTACTATAATCTTAACTCCCCAAAAGCAATTGGTATAATGTGGCGCAAATTGAAGGAAAACTGAACAAACCCGGGCTAAATCGAAAACCTCACTTTCGTGCAATGCATTCTAGAATCGGAAGCTTTCGACCAAGCTCAGGCTCAAATTAGTTTACCCATGAATGGATCTAGGCTTATACTTATTTAATTTATTAATCGGGACACAAAAAATTAAATCTTTAATAAAAGCGGAATTTAAAGATTCTACCTTTTGTAGCGAAGTCCCTTGCCTAAAGAAAAACCAATTCTTTGCGCAATTTTCACAAGAAATCCAATCGATATCTCCGTAGAAACTTCGAATATTGCGTGGGCAATAATCTATCGAAGTCTACTCGCTTAGCCCACAAGGAAATCTCTCAAATCGGACTCAAAACAACCAAAATCTGATCACTAATTTCACCTACTGCTTTAATAAACTGCTGCCGCTGTTGTGTTTAAAAAAAACATCTTCAGTCCGCTAGAATCCAGCTTTGAATCCCGTCATGATCTAGACAAGGGAGGCTGATGGATCACCGACCAAACTGGAAGAGATCAACATCATCTCCCTCGAATCAAATGCATGGAATAGCTGGACAAAAACGCTGAGAAAAAGCCCACAACCAAACACACAGCAGTACCGGGTTTTAAAAACCCTTGAAAAACTGGGCAGCGATTTTATTATTGAAAAACCAAGCAGTAATCCGGCAAAAACTGGGCAAAATAAATCCCTATAAAAAGCTGTGATCTTTGGTTTGAATCCAATTTAGAGGAAGTGAAAAAATTGGTTTGTTTTTGAGAGAAAATTCTTGAAGAAAAAATTTTCTCTCTTAAACCTTTTCACTCAAGAAAGCAAGAATGAAATGTCTTGCAAGACTTCCTTAGGGTTTTCTTGGGCATCAAGTCTTCTATTTATAGGAGCTCGATTGGAGACCTAATGGGCTCTCGAGTTAGGCCTTAAAATTTGACTTTCGTTGACCGCTAAGTCTTCCCGACTAATCAACTCCAATCGACCCATTTAAATTAATTTATTTAATCCACTTTGTTAATTTAATTTAATCGAACCCTTAGAATTAATTAATTCAAAATAGAATTAATTTCTAAATTCACTTTGTCGATTAAATATTAATTAAACCTTTTGGATTAATTAATTTACCTTGTCGATTAGTCAAATGCATAATCGGTCGTGCCACTATCGGACCAATTATGGAACTACCGCTCGAAAACGACTTTACATCGCGCCATTATATTTTATTCTATCTCCCCACATTAAAGATCTAGTGCTCGTCGGTTTATCAATTTACTGACAAATTAATTCACCGACTTCTTGGTTTCCGAGATTAGTACCACTCGTCCTTTTATTATACCGAACATAAAGTTCACCGGCCGGGTTTAGTATAATAACCTTACGAGCTCATCTCGGGAGCACCATCAACCCGACGAACCGGTACGTGGATTCCTCCGACTAGCAACGGCACGTAAGAAGCTAAACACCGCATATCCAACTTACCGAGGTATTGGCCTCAATTGACCTCACTCTTTGGCAAATCAAAGCACACGATATCCAACCCTCACGCCCGTCCCAATCTCGGGATTGAGAGACGGAATACTAGGACCGAATTGACTACGCTGATCAGTATAAGTCAATTCTATCCAAACTGGTCGTGCTCAATATGCCCCGGGCATATCCGTGTGATTTAAACTAGTTTAGATAAACTAATTTCCAAACCACACGATAACCTATACCGATAGTATGTTCAGACTATCTCAGTTACGAGCATACTTTTTATATATCAATACTTTAACCAATAACGGTATCTACTGTGTCTGTCCACACCCCGTTATCTAGTTCTATGATATAAAGGAACAAATTTATACTGAAACAAAATGATATGTCATCTGTGAATATTAGTTTTTGATACAAGCCATAGCTTTTCTGTATTCAAAACTAACACAAATTATATTGTAGGGATAGTAGTAGGGGAGTTTTGGTACACATAGCCCGGTATTTTACATAAAAGCCCGATTTTTCCTCACAAAACCTGGTTTATCCTGGTTTTTTTTTTTTCAAAAAAAATAGCTTGCAGGTATTAAATGCGTATTTAATATGCAGGAGCCCACTTGTACTTTTCCTTCATGCCTCACACGCCTCACACTCCATTTGCACAACACTCACTTTCTCTCTCACTCTCTCCTATTTATTGCCAATATACCTCATTTTCTCTTCCTCTCTCATTCCTTCCTCTCTCCTAGTTATTGCCAATACCCCTCATTTTCTTCTCTCCATTTTCTCCCTCCCTCATTCCTTTAAGAATTTTGATGTCAAATCCGAGATAAATTGATGTAAAATGACATTTTACATTAATTTTTATGTCAAATGGCATTTTACATAAATTTTTATGTCAAATGGCATTTTACATCTTTTTTTTGATGTCAAATGCCATTTTACACGCCTTACTTCCAGTCCCCATCAAATGGCATTTTACATGTCATTTTACATAAAAAATTATGTAAAATGACATTTTACATCATTTTTTTTGTTTGTATGTAAAATGTCATTATGATGAATTCTGATGTTAAATCTCGTTGTTGATGTTATTTTGATTAATTTTACGTAGTCTGGTGTGTTGGATTTGAATACTAAAGCTTGGCTTGTATTAAACGATTTCCCAATTTATATATATATAAATTAAATGTTTTAGTTAAATTATTTTTATGTTTTACATATGTTGTCCATTGATACTAGATGAGAGGTGTCTGGTGAGACACAGTAGATCTCATCATTGGTTAAAAGACATAATATATAAATGAGGTTCGTAACTGGGACAGTTTTGGACACACTGTCAGTTTAAGTTATTATGTGATTCAGAAATTGGTTTGTCTAAACTAATTGACTCATATAGATATGCCCGGGGCATATTGAGCATGACCAATTTGGATTGAACTATCTTATACTGATTTAATAGACTATTCAATATTAGTATTCTATCTCTAAATCCCTAGACTTGAGCAGGCATGAGGGTTAGATATAGTGTACTTTAATTTGCCAAAGAGTGAGGTCACTTGAGGCCAATAGTCTCGGTAGATTGGGTGCGCGTGTTTGATTGCTTGGTGTGCTATTACTTGTTGAAAGGAAACCATGTATCAGTGCGTTCGGGGTGATGGTGCTCCCGAGATGAGCTCGTTATGCTTATTATACTAAATCCGACCAGTGGACTTATATCCGATATAGTAAAAAGGTCGAGTGGTACTAGTCACGAATTATAAGAAGTTAATTAATTAATTTATCAGTGAATTAATAAATTAACGAGAACTATATCTTTGATGTGGAGAAATTAAAAATTAATTAATTTAGTTGTTCCAAAAGCAATTCTAGTGTAGGATGGTAGTGCCATAATTAATCTGTTAGTGGTATGATTAATTATGTAGTGGGTTAGTTGATAAAATATAATTAATTATTTAATTAATTATTCCTAAGGATTAAGTAGTAATTAACATTAGAACCACTATTTTACATCACAAAGCAGCATTTGCCATCAGAACAACCATTTTACATCAGAAACTAGAATTTGACATTAGAACAACTATTTTACATCACAAACTAGCATTTGACATCAGAACAACCATTTTACATCACAAAACAGCATTTGACATCAGTACAACTATTTACATCACAAATCAGCATTTGACATCAGAACCACCATTTCACATCACAAATCAGCATTTGACATCAGAACCACCATTTAACATCATAAAGCAGCATTTGACATCAGAACAACCATTTAACATCACAAACCAGCATTTGACATTAATACAACCATTTAATATCACAAACCAGCATTTTACATCAGAACTGCCATTTCACATTACAAATCAGTAATTGACATTAATACAACCAAATCATTTAAAAAACCTGCATTTGACATCAGAACAAGCATTTAACATCAGAACCACCATTTCACATCACAAATAAGAATTTGACATCAGTACCATCATATCACAAGAAAAAATAGCATTTAACATCAGTAGCACCATTTGACATAAAAAATATACAATTTTACATAAAAAAACATACCTTTTTGCCCAAACCCTAGTTTTCATTTCATTTTTTCCACTTTCCAGCCACCAGCCCCTCTCCACTTTCCATATATAGCCATCGCTGTCACCACCGCCACGAGCCGTCTCTTCTTGACCTTATCTTTATTTAAATACGTACAAAAATGGTGGAATAAGGGATGGGTTTTGAAGCTTAAGAGGTTGGGAGTATTTTGGTGGTAAGAGATCTTTAAAACTCCAGCCGAAATGGTTGGAATCGACAATGAGAGAAGAGAGAAAAGAGGCTGGTGAAGGAGAATATGAGAGAGAGAAAGAAGAAATATTATCTGCCCGGGCCTAGTAAAAAATTCACTTTCGTGCTATGCATTCCAGAATCGGAATTCTTGATCAGGCCTAGACTCTAGCACAACTGCTATTCCAATCCTTGCTTGAAATAACATTGCGCAGGATCTTGGCTTGCACTTATTCGATTTATCACGTAACAAATAAATTCTTAATTAAAAGCGAAAGTATAAGAATCACCTCTCGAAGCGTGTTACTTAGGTGCTTCTCTTTTATGCCTCAAGACTTTGATCGTATGTTGTGTGGACAACGATCTAAGGTTCAATCGATCAGCAATCACCACAATGCACTTGCCAGAAAAACCAGCACTGCCGTCACCTAGCGCATATAGTTCACGCGCTGCCGCTACCTTAGAAAGAAGTCCACGAGCCGCCTGAATTCTACCCACGCATCACCGATTTCAAGGAGAGAAACCAACTGCCGATCTTGGAAAGAGAAAACCGGCCGCCTGCTGCTCATTGGGAAGAAAAAACATTTTTAAGAGATGAGGATTTGATTTCTCTCTCTAGTTTTCTCTCTCTAGTTTTATTGTCTTGAAAACTTATGAATTGTGTGTCTTGAATAGCTAATCTCTTGTCTATATATAGAGTTACAAGAGAGACCCCAAGTTAGTTTAGAATTGGTATCCTACTGGGTTTCTGTTTTCCTCAAATCCAGTTCCTGGACTGATTCACAACCAACTGACACAAGGATTCACTTATCCTTAATCCAGTTCTTAGTCTGATTCACAACCAATTAACACAAGAATTAATTAATTACTTAATTAATTAAATCTATCTTTGTCAATAACTCAATACATAATTAATCGTATCACTAACGGATTAATTATGGCACTACCATGTTACACCAAAATTGCTTCCGAAATAACTAAATTAATTATTCTTTAATCTCCCCACATCAAAGATATAGTGCTCGTTAATTATTAATTTACAGATAAATTAAATAATTAAATTCTTATAATCCAAGATTAGTACCACTCGACCTTTTTAATATACCGGACATAAGTCTACTAGTTGGGTTTAGTATAATAAACATAACGAGCTCATCTCGGGAGCACCATCACCCCGATGCACTGGTACATGGTTTCCTTCCTTTTGACAAGCAATAGCACACCAAGCAACTAAACATGCGCACCCAACCTACCGAGACTATTGGCCACAAATGACCTCACTTTTTGGCATATCAAAGTACACTATGTCTAATCCTCATGTCTGCTCAGGTGTAGGGATTAAGAGATAGAATACAAGGAATGAATAGTCTATTAAATCAATAAAAGTCAATTCATCTTAAATGGTCAAGTTCAATATGCCCCGGGCATATCTATATGGTTTAATTAGTTTAGACAAACTAATTTTCCAAATCACATAATAACTTAAACCGACAGTGTGTCCAAAATTGTCTCGGTCATGAACCTCATTTATATATTATGCGCTTTAACCAATGATGGGATTTACTGTGTCACACCAGATACCTCATCATCTAATTACATAATATAAATGGACGACGTATGCACAACATATAAATCGATATATTAACTGGGAAATAGTATAATACAAACATAGTTTCAGTATTCAAACCTAACAAAAGAGAGAAGAGATTAGGGTTGAGGAGAGAGTGAAAATGGCTGGTGATGGTTTATATACAAGAGGCATGTGTGTTTTACCTCCTAGGCTCCATATTTTGCAGCAAAGATTTTGGAGTTTTTTTTTTGCTAGATGTATTGGCTTGTATGGTATTCCTATCCCTACTATATAAGAATTGGGTGATGTCCCTATGGGATTGAGGTGCGTCACGTCTCACTAAATTTTTTTTTATTTTTTCTTTTCTTCCCAACTACTCATTTCTTTTTTTTTTTAATTTTTAATTTTTTTCTGCTACCCACTTTTTTTCTTTCATTTTTTTAATCAATATTTTTTTTAATTCACATTTGAAAAAAACCTACATCATATATATATATTTCATTCCTATTGTTAGTTTTGAAAAAAAAAAAGCTATGGCGTGTATCAAAAACTAATATCCACAGATGACATATCATTTTGTTTCGGTATAAATTTGTTCCTTTATATCATAGAACTAGATAACGGGGTGTGGAAAGACACAGTAGATACCGTTATTGGTTAAAGTATTGATATATTAAAAGTATGCTAGTAACCGAGATAGTTTGAACATACTATCGGTATAGGTTATCGTGTGGTTTGGAAATTGGTTTATCTAAACTAGTTTAAATCACACGGATATGCCCTGGGCGTATTGAGCACGACCAGTTTGGATAAAATTGACTTATACTGATCGGCGTAGTCAATTTGGTCCTAGTATTCCGTCTCTCAATCCCGAGATTGGGACGGGCGTGAGGGTTGGATATCGTATGCTTTGATTTGCCAAAGAGTGCGGTCAATTGAGGCCTATACCTCGGTAGGTTGGGTATGCGATGTTTAGCTTCGTACGTGCCGTTGCTAGTCGGAGGAATCCACGTACCGGTTCGCCGGGTTGATGGTGCTCCCGAGATGAGCTCGTAAAGTCTATTATATTAAACCCGGCTGGTGAACTTTATGTTCGGTATAATAAAAGGACGAGTGGTACTAATCTCGGAAACCAAGAAGTCGGTGAATTAATTTGTCAGTAAATTGATAAACCGACGAGCGCTAGATCTTTAATGTGGGGAGATAGAATAAAATAGAATGGCACGATGTAAAGTCATTTTCGAGCTGTAGTTCCATAATTGGTCCGTTAGTGGTACGACTAATTATGCATTTGACTAATCGACAAGGTGAATTAATTAATCCTAAAGGTTTAATTAATATTTAATCGACAACGTGAATTAAGAAATTAATTCTATATGAATTAATCAATTCTAAGGGTTCGATTAAATTAAATTAACAAAGTGGGTTTAATAAATTAATTCAAATGGGTCAATTGGAGTTGACTAGTCGGGAAAGACTTAGCGATCAACGAAAGTCAAATTAAAAGGCCTAACTCGAGAGCCAATTAGGTCTTCTTAGAAGCTCCTTATAAATATCCTTGTTTGGCAAGAAATTAATTAAGGAAACTTGATAGCCAAGAAAAGGCTAGTGAGAGAAAGTCTAGCTTAGAGTGAGAAATTCTTTTTTTTGAATTCTCTCCTCGAAGTCAGCTAGGATCTTTCTTCTTCGAGATTAACTCTACCCCTTTTATTAGTCCCTCGATTATATAGAGCTGCTGCCGCCTGCTGTTTTTTCTGTCGAAAATCGCCAATTGCGATTTTAGTTCGGCCAGTCGCGCGGCTGTCTGCTATCCAGTGGTCGCACAGCGGTCTGCTGTCCAGCGGTCGCGCAGCCTTGTGCTGGGTTTTGATTGCAGACCGGTGTGGTGAACCGCTAGCTTGGCAAGAGCTTTGAGCTGGTGTCTAGATCTCTGACCGGTCGGATCATTTCCTTGCGCAGCAAGCTTCATTTTTAAGCGGCAGCTCTAAGGTTAGCGCAGAAGCCTTCGGGCAAATCTGTTCTTGGGCATTTTGAGATATTTTGAAGTGGGTTTCCTTGGGTTTTCTATATTTTGCCGTGGGTAACTCCGTAGATAATAGCCCACACTATTTCGGAGTTGGATCGGAGTCATTCTTCGGATTTCTTGTGGTAATCGTAACAAAGATTGGATTTTTTCTTTAGGCAAGGGACTTCGCTACAAAAGGTAGAATCTTTAATATTTCGCTTTAATTAAAGATTTAATTTTTGTGTCCCGATTAATAAATTAAATAAGTATAAGCTAAGATCCGTTCATGGGTAAACTAATTTAAGCCTAAGCTTGGTCGAAAGCTTCCAATTTTGGAATGCCTTGCACGAAAGTGAGGTTTTCGATTTAGCCCGGGCTTGTTCAGTTTTCCTTCAAATTGGTATCAGAGCGTTGGTTTCGGTCTTATACTTTGATTTATTGCACGACTTTATTTTGGCATTATTATTTTTGTCGAAATGCTTAAACATGTGGTTATTGGTTTCCCGACTATTATGGTAGAAATTTATTTTTCATTCATAAACCCCGGGACATGTCCGGGCTCGTATTGTTTTTGAATGGAAATGTCTATAATAGTAATAACCACGAGCTGTAAGCCGTGTAAGATTAGAAAAATCTTGTAGAAGGATTTGATCTAATCATGTCGTCTTTAAATTCCTAGAAAATGCCTTTGTATATAGGAATTTATGTACTATGACGAAGACGTTATTTTGGGTAACTCATATTCGCGGGTTTTGGTTTAATCGTAATTTTGGGTGATTCCTAATTACGTAGAAAACTGGAAAAACCTGGGCGAATCGAGAGGAAACCAAATAACGAGTGGGAGCGACATGACCGGACGTGTCACCGAGGCGTCAAGGAATCAACGATAGAGAAGGCCATAATAGTCGGGAAATTTTATTTAATTTTAATTTCCGGTATTTATGACTTTTCGTTGATTGTGTGTTTTTCGTTTTATTTTGCATGAACGAAAACCAAACCAAAATGTTTTTTAAAAGGTAATGTGCAATTAACTAAGGTAGATTATTCGCATATTAAAACTCCAACGGTTTTATGAGTGCGAATATCCATAGTTAAGTTATTGCATGTTAAAACGTAAAAATCCTCAAGCGTAAAAATCTAAGTGGGAGTGGGTTGGTAAAGATCCCCATGGCCTCCATTAGGGTTCATTGGTGATGTGGTTAAACTTGCGTGCTGGCTTAGACCTTCCTCCCTATCGGATGAGTTTTCAATCACGGATATCACCGGAATGAATTTCTAAAGGGATGACTATAGTGAGTTTAATTGGAGAAAGTTGCGACACCCTCGCCATCCGAGGCGCATTAGTATCCTAAGTAACAAACTTAGAAGTCACGTAATGGCATACACTTAGTGTACCATTTTTAGTATCCCTCCCATCGAGGTTACGCTATTTTTAGGTACGGCTAAAATTATCGACTATTAATTTCATTGATCATAAGATCGTTGGTCAGATAATGAAATTAATGAACTTCGGTTCTTCTCAAACGAATGTGGGTTAGCGTAGACGTTCACCCATCGTGACATGCGTTAATCCCGGTGTGAGAGATGTCGGTAGAAGATTATATTGGTTTTTGGAGGATTTTAAATATTTTTGAAAAAGTATACTGAAACTTGAATTGTTTATTTTTCAGTTGATATGTCGTTCAACCCGCTACCTGTCATTTTGAACCAAAACAAACTCACCGGTCCAAACTATATTGACTGGAAACGTAACCTGGACATTGTCCTTACCGCTGAGGGTTACAAGTACGTGCTTACTGAGGAGTGTCCCCCTAAGCCCAGAGATGATGCCACCCCTGAGCAGCGAGAGCCATATACGAGGTGGCAGAAGGCTGATGAGATGACCAGGTGTTACATCTTGGCTTTTATGTCAAGTGTATTGCATCACCAGCATTAGCAGATGACCTCAGCCTACGATATGATGCTCAACCTCAGGGATATGTTTGGACATTAGGGCAGGGCAGCCAAGCAGTCAGCTATGAGGAAACTCTTGAATGCTAAGATGGCTGAGGGCACTTCAGTGAGAGATCACGTGCTGGAAATGATTGGTTGCATCAATGAGATCGAGGTATTGGGAGGTGACATTGATGGGGATACCCAGGTCGATATCATTCTTCAGAGCTTGCCTCCCAGTTTTGAGCAGTTTCGATTGAACTATAATATGGGGAATCTCTCATATACACTTTCTGAGCTCATGACTGCATTGGTGTCTACTGAGAGCCTATTCGCAGAGAAGAAGCAAGCCTTGGCTACTGTTGGTCCCTCAGGTTCCTCTGTTGGGCCCAAAGCCAGGAGACAAAAGAGGAAGATAGGCCAGAAAGCAGGAGCTAATCATGGACCCAAGGCGGGCATTGCCAAGAAGCAGAAGCCGAAAGACAAATGCTTTAGATGTGGCAAAGCGGGACATTGGAAGAAGGACTGCCCAAAGCCTCGAGGTATGTGTAAATTTTCCCTAGTCACTGAGACGTGTGTAGCGGCGATTCCCACAGATACTTGGTGTGTGGATTCAGGAGCCACTGATCATGTTTGTAATTCTTTGCAGAGAGAGAGTTGCAGGTCTACCTTGGGGATACTACCAGAGTTTCTGTTGCTGCAGTGGGAGTTATTTGTCTTTATTTTTCAGACTCTACTTTATTGTTGAGAGATTGTCTTTATGTACCCAGTTTTCGCAAGAACTTACTTTCAGTTTCTAAACATGTTTTGGATGGTTATAAGTGTGTTTTTTCTGATAGATCTATATTTATTAGAAAAGGCTAGAAACTTATATGTTCCGATACATTGGTTAACAATTTGTTTTTAATTAAGACATACTCCCCAGTAATGCAAAACACAGAAACTAGTAGCTCATCACCGAATCATAATAAGAGAAAAGAGTCTTCCCCTTTGAATCAGACTTATCTTTTGCACCTGAGACTAGGTCACATCAACCTTAGTAGGATTCAAAGGTTGGTCAAGAGTGGGTCTTTGGACTTACTAGCTATTGACAGCTATTCGACCTGTGAGTCCTACTTGGAGGGTAAATTGACCAAGAGGCCTTTCAAGGCAAAGGGGTATAGGGCCAAGGAGGTTTTAGAGCTGATTCATTCTGACGTGTGTGGGCCTATGTCAGTTCAGGCTAGAGGTGGTTATGAGTATTTCGTGACTTTCACGGATGATTACTCTAGATATGGACACATATACCTGATGCGCCAAAAGTCTGAATGCTTTGGCAAGTTTAGAGAATTCAAGGCAGAGGTGGAGAACCATCTGGGTAAGAGTATCAAGGCCTTGCAATCTGATCACGGTGGCGAATACCTCTCTAGTGAATTTAGATCCTATTTGTCAGAGGAGGGTATTCAGCACCTGGCACACCCCAGCAGAATGGTGTAGCAAAGAGGAGGAACAACACTCTTATGGAGATGGTTAGATCGATGATGAGTTACAGTGAGTTGCCTATCTCTTTTTTGGGTTATGCCTTGGAGACAACATGGTTTTTCCTCAACCTTGTGCCATCTAAGTCTGTGCCTTCGACCCCATCAGAGTTGTGGAATGGGCGAAAGCCTAGTCTGAGACATCTCAGAATATGGGGTTGTCTAGCACATGTGCTCGAGGCAGATGCAGGCAAGTTAGAGGCGATATCCAAGGCTATGCTGTTTATAGGCTACCCCAAAAGAACGAGAGGTGGTTTATTTTATAGTCCTCAGGATCAGAAGGTGGTGATCAGCACCAATGCCAGATTTCTTGAGGAGGACTATATTTTAGATCACAAGTCGAGCAGCAAGGTAGTATTGGAAGAGCTTAGAAGTCAGTCCATTATTCCAGATGCACAAGTACAGGAAGACACACCACAAGAGACTGCACACACTATCACAGATGATGCTCTTGCACAGGCTGTGCCTCGTCGTAGTGGGAGGGTTGTGAGACTGCCCGAGAGGTACATTGGTTTGGGTGAGTCTTCTGACTTTATCCCTGGTGGTCATGAACCAGACCCAGTTAACTACAATGAGGCTCTCCAGGATAAAGATGCAGATTCTTGGCAGAGAGCGATGATTGCTGAGATGGGTTCTATGGACTCAAATCAAGTCTGGGAGCTGGTAGACCTTCCTGATGAGTTTAGACCTATTGGGTGCAAATGGGTTTACAGGCGAAAGAGAGGATCTGACGAGAGGGTTGAGACCTTCAAGGATAGGCTTGTGGCAAATGGGTATACTCAGAAAGAAGGGATCGATTATGAGGAGACCTTTTCCCCGGTAGCTATGCTTAAGTCAATCCGGATTCTCTTGGCCATAGCTGCTCATATGGATTATGAGATTTGGCAGATGGACGTCAAGACAGCTTTCCTTAATGGAAGTCTTGAGGAGACCATCTTTATGCAGTAACCAGAGGGCTTCATTGTTATGGGCCAAGAGCACAAGGTATGCAGGCTTAGAAGGTCCATTTATGGACCTAAGCAAGCATCCAGATCTTGGAGCATTCATTTTGATGAGGTTATCCAGTTCTATGGATTCACTCAGTGTCCGGATGAGCAGTGTGTTTATCGCAGGCGTGATGATGATATGGTGGTGTTCCTCGTACTTTACGTAGATGACATTCTTCTTATTGGCCACAGTAAGAAGGTGTTGTCAGACGTAAAGGCATGGTTGTCCAGGTAATTCGATATGAAGGATTTGGGAGAGGCTGGACATACCCTTGGGATTAAGATTATTCGAGATCGTAGGAGACGTTCTCTGACTCTCTCTTAGGCATCCTACATAGACACGATTCTGGCTCGTTTTAACATGCAGAACTCTAAGAAGGGCTCACTACCTTTCAGGCATGGAGTGCATTTGTCTAAGGAGGAGTGTCCTAAAACTGCTGAGGAGATAGATGCCATGAAGGCACCCTATGTTTCTGCAGTGGGTAGCCTCATGTATGCTATGTTGTGTACGAGGCCTGATATTTGCTTTGCCGTTGGCATGGTTAGCAGATATCAGAGTAACCCTGGGAAGGCTCACTGGGAGGCAGTAAAATGCATTCTCAAGTACTTGCGCAGGACGAGAGATTATGTCCTAGTTTATAGAGCGCAGGAGCTTGTATCATTGGGTTACACAGATTCGGACTTTCAAGGTGATTTGGACAAGAGTAAGTCTACCTCTGGGTTTGTGTTTACTCTAGGAGGTGGAGCCATAGTATGGAGGAGTGTCAAGCAGAAATGCGTGGCGGACTCCACCATAGAGGCTGAGTACGTTGCCGCATCAGAGGCAGCAAAAGAGGTTGTATGGCTACGGAGCTTCCTGATGGACTTAGATGTGGTTCCTGAGTTGCCTAGGTCTATCACAGTTTATTGTGATAACAATGGTGCAGTTGCTAACTCGAGAGAACCACGAGCCCATAAGGCGAGTAAACACATAGAGCGCAAGTACCACCTGATACGAGAGATCGTAAAGAAGGGAGACGTGATCGTGGCCAAGATAGCATCAGATGACAACCTTGCAGATCCTTTCACCAAGCCATTGACCCCAAAGGTCTTTGAGAGACATATGGAGGGCATGGGAGTCAGATTCATAAAGGAGCCATGTGAGTGAGCTTAAAGGTGTTCTGGAGATTTCATTATGACAGCAGTGTAATAGCGGGTTGGACAGTTTTTTTGTACTTCTTAGCATAGCTTTGAGTATTAGTGGGAGATTGTTAGTTTTGAATACAGAAAAGCTATGGCTTGTATCTAAAACTAATATCCACAGATGACATATCATTTTGTTTCGGTATAAATTTGTTCCTTTATATCATAGAACTAGATAACGGGGTGTGGAAAGACACAGTAGATACCGTTATTGGTTAAAGTATTGATATATTAAAAGTATACTTGTAACCGAGATAGTTTGAACATACTATCGGTATAGGTTATCGTGTGGTTTGGAAATTGGTTTATCTAAACTAGTTTAAATCACACGGATATGCCCTGGGCGTATTGAGCATGACCAGTTTGGATAGAATTGACTTATACTGATCGGCGTAGTCAATTCGGTCCTAGTAATCCGTCTCTCAATCCCGAGATTGGGACCGGCGTGAGGGTTGGATATCGTATGCTTTGATTTGCCAAAGAGTGCGGTCAATTGAGGCCTATACCTCGGTAGGTTGGGTATGCGATGTTTAGCTTCTTATGTGCCGTTGCTAGTCGGAGGAATCCACGTACCGGTTCGCCGGGTTGATAGTGCTCCCAAGATGAGCTCGTAAAGTCTATTATATTAAACCCGACTGGTGAACTTTATGTTCGGTATAATAAAAGGACGAGTGGTACTAATCTCGAAAACCAAGAAGTCGGTGAATTAATTTGTCAGTAAATTGATAAACCGACGAGCGCTAGATCTTTAATGTGGGGAGATAGAATAAAATAGAATGGCACGATGTAAAGTCATTTTCGAGCTGTAGTTCCATAATTGGTCCGTTAGTGGTACGACTAATTATGCATTTGACTAATCGACAAGGTGAATTAATTAATCCTAAAGGTTTAATTAATATTTAATCGACAACGTGAATTAAGAAATTAATTCTATATGAATTAATCAATTCTAAGGGTTCGATTAAATTAAATTAACAAAGTGGGTTTAATAAATTAATTCAAATGGGTCAATTGGAGTTGACTAGTCGGGAAAGACTTAGCGATCAACGAAAGTCAAATTAAAAGGCCTAACTCGAGAGCCCATTAGGTCTTCTTAGAAGCTCCTTATAAATATGCTTGTTTGGCAAGAAATTAATTAAGGAAACTTGATAGCCAAGAAAGGGCTAGTGAGAGAAAGTCTAGCTTAGAGTGAGAAATTCTTCTTCTTTGAATTCTCTCCTCGAAGTCAGCTAGGATCTTTCTTCTTCGAGATTAACTCTGCCCATTTTATTAGTCCCTTGATTATATAGAGCTACTGCCGCCTGCTGTTTTTTTCTGCCGGAAATCACCAATCGCGATTTCAGTTCGGCCAGTTGCGCGGCGGTCTGCTGTCCAGCGATCGCACAGCGGTCTGCTGTCCAGCGGTCGCGCAGCCTTATGCTGGGTTTTGATTGCAGACCAGTGTGGTAAACCGCTAGCTTGGCGAGAGCTTTGAGCTGGTGTCTAGATCTCCAACCGGTCGGATCATTTTCTTGTGCAACAAGCTTCATTTTCCGGCGGTAGCTCTAAGGTTAGCGCAGAAGCCTTCGGGCAAATCTATTCTTGGGCATTTTAAGATATTTCGAAGTGGGTTTCCTTGGGTTTTCTATTTTTTGCCGTGGGTAACTCCGTAGATAATAGCCCACACTATTTCGGAGTTGGATCGGAGTCATTCTTCGGATTTCTTGTGGTAATCGCAACAAATATTGGATTTTTTCTTTAGGCAAGGGACTTCGCTACAAAATGTAGAATCTTTAATATTTCGCTTTAATGAAAGATTTAATTTTTGTGTCCCAATTAATAAATTAAATAAGTATAAGCTAAGATCCGTTCATGGGTAAACTAATTTGAGCCTGAGCTTAGCCGAAAGCTTCCGATTCTGTAATGCATTGCACGAAAGTGAGGTTTTCGATTTAGCCAGGGCTTGTTCAGTTTTCCTTCACCTATATTTTTTTAAAGATAAATAGTTTAGTTTTTTATTTTTGAAATTCATGTTATAAAGAAAATTAATTAATGTTCATATCATATAAAACATGATTTCATATCAAGCGTAACAGCCTTTCATATCAAATACAATATAGTGTATAACATACTTTCATATCACTACAACAAAAAATATTCTTATGTGAAAACAAACAAATGGCTCATATCATACAAGACATAATTTATATCAAATTGAACATGTTTTCATATCATTTATAGTATGGTTTCATATAATATGAATCATTATATTGTCTTATATGAATCCATTCTATGCTCTCTGGTTATATCTATTTTGTTGTATGATATGAAACCTTGTGTTTTTTGATATGATATATTATGTATCATACTATGAATTCTTATATTAACTGATATGATATATTATGTCCATTAATATGAATGCATTCTCTGCTTTTTGTTTATATATATTCTGTTGTATGATATGATATATTATGTCCACTGATATGAATACATTATATTCTCTCAGCTTATATCCGTTCTGTTGTATGATATGAAACCTTATGTTTTCTGATATGATATAGTATTTTCCCTGATATGAAAGATTTTATATCAACAATAAACATGTTCTTATAACAAAAAGTTAACCATATTTTTGTTTTATATTAATTCACGCTTTATATGATATGACACTGAAGGAATTATCTGCCCGGACCCGGTCAAAAAATCTCACTTTCAAGCATTGCATTTAGAATCGGAGATTCTCAACTGAACCCGAACACTCGTGTAATATGATTATTTTGAAATATCACATGAGCACCGAATCTTAGTTCTACTTTATTCGATTTATCACGCAAACGAATTTATGATAACTAATAAAAGCAGAAAGATAGAAATCGGCCTCTTGAATCGTGCCCCTTAAATAATCGCTTGTATAACTCTTAGACAAGATTCGTATGTTGTGTGGGAAACAATCTAATGAACCAGTTGATCAGCAATTACACAAAATTCTGAACGAAAAGCTGCCCGGAAAAACCCCAAGCTGCTGCCGCCGTTCTTGCGCGTGTTCCTCACGCGCCGCCACTCTGTGTCACGCGCCGCCGCTGGTGGAGAGAGGTGAAGCTACCGAATTGGTTATTGCCCAATGCTGTCGCTGCCACGTGGAACTAGAAACCCGAGAATCAAGTAGAGAATTATTTTCTCTCTAGGTGTTTCTCTCTCTACTTTACAAGAATTATGAAACTTGTATTGTGTGTCTTGATTATTGCTAATCCCTCATCTACTTATAGAGTTACAAGGGAGACCTTAAGTGAGCTTGACTTAAGCCTTTCTTGATGGGCTTTGGAATCACTAATTACCAAATCCTAATTAGTTACTAAATCTAATTAGATTTCCTTATCCAATTAGATTTCCTAATTTCTTGGATTTCCTAATTTCAATTGAACTTCAAGACTTAATTATGTAATTATTTAATTCCACTTTGTTAATTTACTAATTAACCCTTAGTAATAATTAATTATACTTTATCAATTAAACCACCACATAATTAATCGTACCACTAACGGATCAATTATGGAATCACTACTCAAATCAAAATTGCTTCCGGAACCACTAATTAATTATTTATTCTCCACACGTCAGAGATATAGTGCTCGTCAATTTATTAATTTACTGATAAATTAATTCATCGACCTCTTACCACTTGACTTTATTACTATACCGGACATAAAGTCCACTGATCAGATTTAGTATAATAAACCTTCCAAGTTCATCTCGAGAGCACCATCACTCCGAACACACTGGTACGCGGTTCCCTCTGACTCGCACCAACACATCAAGCAACTAAATCTGCGCAGCCAACCTACCGAGACTATAGGCCTTAAGCGACCACACTCTTTGGCAAATCAAACTACGCAATGCTCAATCCTCGTGCTTATTCTCGTCTAGGGATTAAGAGATAGAATTCAAGGTTTGAATTAACTATGAACAGTACAAGGCAATTCAATCCTAAGCTGTCATACTCAATATGTCATGGGCATACCAATATGATTCTATTAAGCTAGACTAACTAAACTCAGAATCACATAATTGAAGGAATTATCCATCGGGCCCGATAAAAAATTTCAATTTCGTGCATTGCATTCCAAAATCGGAAATCAATCACAAGCCCAGAGACTAGTGCAATACAATTTAAACCCTTTTGAAATACATTGCACAGGATCTTAGTTCTACCTTATTTGATTTGTTAACACGCGACAAAATAATTTTAATCAAAAGTGGAAGGAAAAGAATTGACCTTTTGAAGTGTGTGCTCAAGTGATTCTCTTGAATGACTCAAAAAAATTCTGATGTTGTGTGGGCAACGATCCACATAATCAACAGATCAACACACTAAAAAAACTGCTCACAAAACTGGCTGAAAAAATAGCTCCACCTCTGCAGCACCTCATCGGAATTTTGTCGACCGCCACCGCCTAACGCTGTCAGAAAAATGCCGCTTACCGCTAGGAAAATTTGCCGACTACCGGAAACCTTTTCCGCCGCCGCCTGAGAGAGAATACCGATTTCAAAGCAGAATTCTTTGAGTTCTCTCTGTAGGTTTTCTCTCTCAAAGTCTCTGTTGTTCTGAAACTTATGAATTGTGTTTATTGTAATGCTGACCCTCTGTGTGTATTTATAGAGCTACAAGAGAGACCTTAAATTCGAAAAGGATTGGTCTTCCTATTGGGTTTGTGTTTTACTTTAATTCCATTCCTGGACTGATTCACATCCAACTGACACAAGAATTCACTTATCCTTAATCCAGTTCCTGGACCGATTCACAATCAACTAACAAATGGATTAATCAATATTTTAATTAATTAAATGTACCTTTACTAATTAACCAATACGTAATTAATCGCATCACTAACGAATTAATTATGACACTACAATCCAAACCAGAATTGTTTCTAGTACAACTAAATTAATTATTCTTTAATCTCCCAACATCAAATATATAGTGTTTGTCAATATATTAACTTACTAATAAATTAATTAATCGAATTATTATTATCCGAGACTAGTACCACTTAACCTCTTTACTATATCAGACATAAGTCCACTGGCCAGGTTTAATACAATAAACATTACGAGCTCATCTCGGGAGTACCATCAACCCGGACGTACCGGTACATGGTTTCCTTTCGAACAAGCAACAACACACCAAACAATCAAACACACGCACCCAACCTACTGAGACTATTGGCCTCAAGTGACCTCACTATTTAGCAGATTAAAGTAAACTATGTCTAATCCTCATGCCTGTTCAAGTCTAGGGATTAAGAGATAGAATACAAGGTTTAACTTAACTACTAACGATCAGTACAAGTTAATTCAATCCTCAACGGTGATGCTCAATATGCCCCCCCGAGCATATCTAATGATTCAATTAGTCTAGACCAACTAATTTCAGAATCACATAATAACCTGAACTGACAGTTTGACCAAACTGTCTCAGTTACGAACCTGGTTTGTACATCTAAACTTTAACCAACAATGAGATCTACTGTGTCACACCAGACACTTCATCATCTAGTCATTTGATATAAGTGGATAACATATGTAAAACATAATATGATTTTAACTAAAACAATTAATCGATATAACTGGGAAATAGTTTTCATACAAGCTCAGCTTTTCAGTATTCAAAACTAACCATAATGGCTTAAATCAACAGTATGTCCAAACTGTCTCAGCCACGAGCCTAATTTACATATCAAGACTTCGAACAACGATGAGATCTACTGTACTACACCCGGCACCTCACCATCTAGTCACTAGATATAATTGGACCACATATGTAAAACACAAAGTATTTAACTGAAATATTTAACTCGATATAAACAGGAAATAGTTTTTCATACAAGCTTAGCTTTTCAATATTCAAAACTAAAAATCTCCCACTAATACTCAAAGCTGTCCTTTAAAAGTAATATTACACTGGCAAATCCAAAATTTACTAATGCAACACTAATGTCTAGAGAACTGTCAAAGCTTAGCTAAGTATCTAACTCCCATGCCCTCCACATGAGTCTCAAAGACTTTAGTAGTCAATGTTTTTGTGAAAGGATCTGCAAGGTTGTCTGTTGATGCTATCTTTGCCACTACCATGTCTCATCTTTGAATGATCTCTCGTATTAGGTGGTACTTGCGCTCTATGTGTTTACTCGCTTTGTGAGCTCGTGGTTCTCTTGAGTTGTCTACCGCACCATTGTTGTCACAGTACACTTTGATCGATCTCGGTAACTCTCCGTTAGGAAGTTCTTGAGCCACACTGCTTCTTTTGCTGCCTCTGATATTGCGACATACTCAGTCTCCATGGTAAAGTCCGCCACTCATTTCTACTTAACACTCCTCCAAACTATGGCTCCACCTCCCAAAGTAAACACAAACCCGGAGGTAGACTTACTTTTGTCTTTATGGTCTTTGAAATCTGAATCTTTGTAACCATGGGGTACAAGCTCTTGCACCTGATAGACCAATACTTGGTCCCTCTTTCTACGCAAATACTTGAGGATGCATTTTACTGCCTCCTAATGAGCTTTTCCAGGGTTACTTTGATATCTGTTGACCATGCCAACAACATAGCAAATATCAGGCCTCATACACAACATTGCATACATGAGACTTCCTACTGCAAATGTGTTAGACTTAAGTGTTTCAATCTTTTTTTTTTAATAATAACAAAAAAAATATGTGAAACTAACAATTTCTTAAATTGTCTAAAATTATTTTTTGTAGAAAGTGCAAAATTTTCAGATTGATACATTCATCTTCAAATGAGCATAACTTTCGTTTCACTCGACCAAAAATTAAGATTTTGGATGTTTTGAAAACCTCTTTCAATTATCTAAAAAATGGTGCTGAATAGTTAATGTGAAATTAAAATGGATATTTGATGAAAATAGACAAAAACAAAACTATGTCACTGCAATGCCATAATTCAGTAAATTATATGTAACTTGAGCTACAAAAGTCCAAATCAACTGCTTTTGACGTCTTTTGAAAGCTAAAAAGCAGCTAAAAGAAGTGGAAAAAGTTGAAGGAAGTTTAGACTATGTCAAATCATCTTTGGAGCCAAAATTCAAGTGTTTGAATTGGAGCCCAAATTTGCCTATAAATAGAGACCATGAGTGAAGACATTCAAGAAACACAAGCTATCAAGCCATTCTTATTATTGTCAAAATTCTATTAAGTTTTCAAGTGCTCATTTTCAAATTTTACTTTCAAGTTCTGGTTATTTTTCAAAGTGTTCTAGTTATTTTTCACAGTGTCAATCTTAGACTAGAATCTTGTCACTTGTAAGCCATAAACACTTCACACATAAAAAGGTTTTATTGTTCTTGAAAGCAAGAGGTTGCAAGTCAATAATAGCTTAGAGGGTGAGTAGTGAAGAATCTCTTAGTAGAGTTACTAAGTTGTTCTTGGGAGATTAGTAAAGATTTGAATTCCACCTTAACGAATTTTTGTCTTTTTTTTTTTTTTTTGAAAAAGAAATAGGAAGGGCCTCAACTTTATGATGTAGAGCTTGTAAAGGGGTTACAAGCTTGACCACTTTAAAAATCTTGTCTCTTTCATTGCATTGCATTTTGCATTCGTACTCTCTCTTCTACATTTCTTGCATCATAAAACATCACCATTAGAGTTGCTCAATTCAAGTATTACATCTTTAATCTTAAGATTTTATTTAAGACTTGTCCTTATTTCAAGTCTAGCTTTCTTTTGTTAAGTATTTACTTTATCTTAGACTTGTCCTTAATCAAGTCTAGACTTGTCCTATCAAGTCAAGGACTTGGCCTTAATCAAGTCAATACTTGAGCTTTATTTTAAATTATTCAATTTCAAGACTTGTACATTTCAAATCAAAGACTTGTCCTTAATCAAGTCAATACTTGAGCTTTATTTTAAATTATTCAATTTCAAGTCACATACTTGACCTTTATTTTAATTTGATTATAATATATTGTGAACTAACAATTTTTTATTTCCTTGTATACTTTTATATTGTTGACTAATCTTATTATTCTTATTTTCATCTTATTTTAATTTAGACTTATTTGTTATTTGTTTCATACACATAGATAGTCATTGTTTATTTTAAAAGAAATTATTTTAAGATTTTCTCATTTTTAAGTAAATTTTTTAAACAACCTAATCCACCCCTCTCTTAGGTTGTGTTGTTAGTTTTCATTTGGTATCAGAGCAAGACTCTTAAACTATTTTGGATTCACTTCCTAGAGTTAAAAAATCCATCTAATGGCAAATCTTGGAAGCCCTTTTTGTGAAGGAAATTCGACCACTAGGCCCCCTCTATTTAAAGGTGTCAATTTTGGTGAATGGAAGAAAAGAATGGAAACTTTTTTTAAAATAGATTATGATTTATGGTTAATTGTAGATGAATGTCCATTTATCCCCATGACTAGTGATAATTTAGGTGCATCTAGGCCTAAAACTAGAAATGAGTTAGATGAAATTGATAAGAAAAATTTAAGTTTAAATGCAAAGGCTCTTTATATCATGTATAATGCACTAGACTTGCAAGAATCATCTAGAGTTAAGGGTGCTAAAGATGCGCATGAGATATGGGTAAAATTACAATAATTTCATTAAGGGACTATAAACATAAAAGAAGAAAGGAAATCAATTTTAGTGTCACAATATGAGTCCTTTAAAATGACTAGTAATGAGTCTCTTGATGACATATCTCTTAGGTTTAATAGTCTAATTAAAGACTTGGAAGATTTAGGTAAAGTGTATCCGCAAAGTGAAATTAATAGAAAAATATTAAGTGGATTAAAGAAAGATTATAAAACTAAAGCAATAGCCATAGAAACATCTAAAGACCTTAACACTCTATCTTTGGATGCATTAATGTCTATGTTAAAAGTTCATGATATGAGAAACAAGGGTGATGAGAATGTTAAAAATTCTAAACCAATTGCACTTAAGCCTAATAAAAATGAAAGTGAATTAGATGATGATAGTGATGATGAAATAGGAGAAGAAGAATTGAATTTGCTCACTAGGAACTTTAGGAAAATCTTCAAGAAAGGAAACTTTAGGAGAAAGTCTAAGGATGAACCACCAAAGTGCTATGGTTGTCAACAACCGGGTCATTTTCTTATAGATTGTCTAAAAAAGAAGAAGGAGATCTTTAAAAAGAAAAAAGGTAAAATACTTGCTGCCGAAAATTGTTGTCAAACCAACTCCGATGATGAAGATTCCAATGGAGAAGAAGAAGCTCAAATTGCTTTTATGGCTCATCTTGAGGTAACAAATTCTACTCTTTTAAGTGATGATGAAAATGAAATCGAAGCATGTTCTCTACTTGATCTTGATGATAAAATATTTGTAAAATATGTAGAAAGTCTTGCATCTTAGTTAGAAAAGGCCAAGAAGAGAAATGTATGTTTTAAATCAAAAGTAGATGCTCTAGAAAAGGAAAATATTTTGCATGTTGAAAATTTAAAAATTAAAGATAATGAAATTATTGAACTTAAGAATGAAAACAAAAATTTGATTGAAGAAAAATTATCTTTTAATGAAAAGGTGAAATTAGAACATAAAGAACTTAAGTGTAGAATTGAAGATTTAAGTAATAGTCTTGCAAAATTTACCCAAGGGAGAGATAATTTAGAAAAATTATTGGGTAAACAAAAAGTTTGTGATGATAAAAGTGGATTAGGATATTCAAATTCAAATACACAAGCATCCACTACCAAAGCACCAAAATTTCATGCTTGGAAATATAATGGTTTCAAATGTTTATACTCCATCTTATGGATTTTATGCCTCACCTCATTTTTCATTTATGCAACAAAAGAATCCTCATTCATTTAGACCTTATAATTCATCTAGAATGCACGAAAGAACAAGAAATAATTATTATATGAAATATGCCAATTACAAAATCCCTAGTTCTTCTAACTTTCATTTAACTTGTAACTATTGTGGAGTTTTTGGCCATGTCTCTCCTAGATGTTTTTCTACAATTGATGTAGAAAATGGCATAAAAGAATGGAGAATTAAAAAATCCCCTAACCTACAAGGACCCAATTAAAATTGGGGACCTATGAGTTTATTTATCTTTTGTAGGAAAGAAAAAGTTTGAAAGAAACGAAATGGTACTTGGATAGTGGATGCTCAAGGCACATGACCAGAGATAAACATCTACTAAAGGGAATCAAAACTTGTGCGAAGGGAAATGTGAATTTTGGTGATGATAGAAAAGGTAAAATTATTGGTATAGGTAACATTTCTTCTAAACATAGTGATATAATTTAAAACATTTCTTGAAGTTATGCATGTTAAAATGAGCCAGAATCGTATCTATGTATGAAGTTTGAGAGAGCGTCAAGGAACGTTTATAGGATTTCGAATAATCTTGATCCCAAGGATATGTCCAACTTCTCCCAAGTTTTTCATATCAAACTGCTTAGACAGCCATGCCTTCATGTCTGATAATACTTTCTTATTGTTGCCAATAAGAAGAATATCAGTTTCGCAAAGTACAAGAAATACCACTGCATTTCAGTCATGCCTGTGGTACACACACTGCTCATCCGGATATTGAGTAAATTCGTAGGACTAGATTATTTCATCAAATCGGATGTTCTAAGATCTAGATGTTTGCTTAAGTTCGAAGATGGACTTCTTAAACTTGCAAACCTTATGCACTTGGCCTTTTGCAATGAATCCTTCTTGTTGCTACATGAAGATGGTTTCCTCAAGACTTCCATTAAGGAAAGCCATCTACCATTTCTCATAATCTAAATAAGTAGTTATAGTCAAGAGTATCCAGATAAGCATAGCTACCGGGGAGAAGGCCTCATAATCGATTTCCTTTTTTTGAGTATACCCCTTTGGCATAAGCCTAGTTTTAAAGGTTTCAACCTTTTCGTCAGGTCCTCTCTTGCATTTGTGGACCCACTTGCATCTAACGGGTTTAAAACCATCGGGCATCTCCACAAGCTGCCAGACTTAATTTGAGTCCATCGACCCCATCTCTCATTCCATTCCCTTTTGCCAAGATTCTATATATTTATCTCGAAGAGGCTCATTGTAGTTCACTGGGTCCGGTTTATGCGCACCTGGGATGAAATCAAAGGATTCTCCCAAGCCCACGTACCTCTCCGGTTGTCTCACAACCCTCTCACTATGATGAGCCACCACCTATGTAGGTGCATTATCTGTGACATCTTGTGCAGTATTCTGTGATGTATCTACTTGTACTGGTGCAACAGGAGTAGTGGATTGTCCTCTAAGTTCTAATACAATTTTGCTACTGGGCTTGTGATTTAGAATATAATTCTCTTCTAAAAATATGGAGTTAGTACTACTATCACTTTCTGATCTTTAGGACCATAGAATAAACCACATTTCATACCTTTTGGGTATCCTACAAATAGTATTACTTCTGTTCTTGCATCTAACTTACCCGTATTTGCCTTAAGCACATGTGCTGGACAACCCCAAATTCTGAGGTGTCTGACACTGGGTTTTCGTTCAGACTACAACTCTACAGGGGTTGAAGGCAAGAATTTAGATGGTACAAGATTTAGAATGTATGCAGTTATTCTAAGGTATACCCCCAAAATGAATTTGGCAAATCACTATAACTCATCATAGACCTAACCATTTCCATAAGAGTTCTATTTATCCGTTCTGCTACACCATTCTGCTGTGGTGTGCCAGGTACAGATAACTGAGACTGAATACCTACTTCAGCTAGGTAATTTCGAAAATCACCTGACAAGTATTCACCACCACGATCTGATCGTACCATGATGTTTTTCCACATCTGCCCGATACTCTTTGAACTTGTCAAAACACTTAGACTTGTAGTGCATCAAATAAATGTATCCATACCTCGAGTAGTCATTTGTTAACGTCAAAAAATACTCGAAACCTCCTCTGGCTCAAATAGACATTGGTCTATACAAGTCAGAATGAACTAATTCTAATACTTATTTGGCTCGATACCCCTTTGCCTTGAAATGCCTCTTGGTCATTTTACCTTCCAAGCAAGATTCACAAGTTGAGTAGTTGTCAATCTCTAATAAACCTAAAGGTCCATCATTGACTAACCTATGAATCTTACTATGGTTTATATGACCTAGTCTAAAGTGCCAAAGATAAGTTTGGTTCATTTCAGAAGGTTTTTCCTCTTATTATGGTTTAATGATGTTTGATTTGCAGTTGCATATCTAGCAGGAGAAGTAGATTTTTGGAATGAATAAATTGTCTACTAATAAACCAGAACATATGAGTTTCTTATTTCTTCTAATAAATAAAGACTTATAAGAAAAAAAACTCAAAAACCATTCTTTAAAAGTTTAGAAACCGAAACAATGTTCTTTCTAAAACTAGGAACATAAAGACAATTTTTTAAAACTAAATTGCTGGAAATTTCGAAAAATAGCTTCACTTCTCCCACTGCAACAACTGACACTCTTGCAGTGTCGCCCAAGTAGAAATCCAGCTATCCTTCTCTAGCTTGTGGGTTACTTGGATCCCCTGCAAAGAATTACAAACATGGTCAGTGGTGCCTGAATCCACACACCAAGTATCTGTGGGAATCACCGTTAAACATATCTCAGTAACTATGACAAGATTAGTCATACCTTTCAACTTTGGACAGTCTGCTTCCCAATGTCTCGTCTTCCCACATTTGAAGCACTTGCTTTCAGTTTCTTCTTCTTTGCGATGTCAAGCTTAGGCACATGATTGCCTGTCTTCTCATCTTTCTTCTTCTTCTTATCAGTCTTTGGCTTAGAAGTATATCCTGAAGCTTTGGCAGCGACTAAAGATTGTTTTTTCTCTTGAAAAAAAACTTCGACCAACACCAATGCAGTTAGGAGCTCAGCCAACGTATAATCTCGTTGGTTCATATTATAGTTTAGCTAAAACTACTCAAAACTCTGAGGCAAGCTCTGGAGGATTATGTCAGTCTGAGACTGGTGATCAATATCTCATCCCAACACCTTTATTTCATTGATGTTGCTAATTATTTCAAGTACATAATCTTGAAAGATTATTTGCTCCGGCCCAGTCAAAAATTCACTTTCGTGCTACGCATTCCAGAATCAAAACTCTTGACCAGGCCTAGACTCTAGCACAATCGCTATTCCAATCCTTGCTTGAAATAACATTGCGCAGGATCTTGGTTTGCACTTATTCGATTTATCACGCAACAAACAAATTTTTACTTAAAAGCAGAAGTATAAGAATTACCTCTTGAAACGTGTTACTTAGGTGATTCTCTTGTATGCCTCAAGACTTTGAGCGTACGTTGTGTGGGTAACGATCTAATGTTCAATAGATCAGCAATCACGAAAATCCACTTGCCAGAAAAACTAGCACTGCTACCGCCTAGCGCGTATAGCTCACGCGCCGCCGCTGCCTTAGAAAGAAGCCCACGAGCCACATGAATTCTACCATGCACCACCAATTTCAAGGAGAGAAACCAACCGCCAATTTTGGGAGGAGAAAACAGGCCGCTTACTGCTCATTGGGAAAAAATACTTTTTTGAGAGAAGAGGATTTGATTTCTCTCTCTAGTTTTCTTATCTTAAAAACTTATGAATTGTGTGTCTTGAATTACTAATCCCTTGTCTATAAATAGAGTTACAAGAGAGACCCCAAGTTGGTTTAGGATTGATTTTCCTACTGGGTTTCTGTTTTCCTTCAATCTAGTTCTTGGACTGATTCACAACCAACTGACACAAGGATTCACTTATCCTTATTCCAGTTCCTGGTCTGATTCACAACCAATTGACACAAGGATTAATTAATTACTTAATTAATTAAATTTACCTTTGTCAATAACCAAATACGTAATTAATTGTACTACTAACGGATTAATTATGGCACTACCATCCTATACCAAAATTGCTTCCGGAACAACTAAATTAACTATTCTTTAATCTCTCCACATCAAAGATATAGTGCTCGTTGATTTATTAATTTACTAATAAATTAATTAATTAACTTCTTATAATCTGAGATTAGTACCACTCGACCTTTTTACTATGCCAGACATAAGTCCACCAGCTGGGTTTATATAATAAACATAACGAGCTCATCTTGGGAGCACCATCACCCCGAACGCACCGGTATATGGTTTCCTTTCGATAAGCAACAATATCCCAAACAACTAAACATGCGCATCCAACCTACCGATACTATTGGCCCCAAATGACCTCACCATTTAGCATATCAAAGTACAGTATGTCTAATTCTCATACCTACTCAAGTCTAGGGATTAAGAGATAGAATACAATAAATGAATTGTCTATTAAATTAGTATAAGACAGTTCATCCTAAATGGTCATGTTCAATATGCCCCGGGCATATCTATACGATTCAATTAGTTTAGACAAACCAATTTTCAAATCACATAATATCCTAAACCGACAGTGTGTCCAAAACTGTCTCGGTTATGAACCTCATTTATATATTATGTCTTTTAACCAATGATGAGATCTACTGTGTCACACCAGACACCTTATCATCTAATTACATAATATAAATTGGCAACATATGCACAACATATGAACCAAAACATTTAATCGATATATTAACTAGGAAATAGTATAATACAAGCATAGCTTTAGTATTCAAACCTAACAGATCTCTCACAGGTTCGGCCTCTTTCATCTTAGTAGTTATAAGTTTCCTCATGGCCACTTGTCTAGCCTCCCAACATTGATGTCCAAACATTTATCTGAGATTCATTATCATGTCTGCGGCGGTGACCATCGCCTGATGTTGATGTTGCAGAACATTTGACATAGAAGCAAGAATATAACAACGCGCCATATCATCAGACTTTCTACACCGCTAATAAACTTCTCTTTGTTCATTAGTGAACTCTTCCGTAGGTGTTGTTGGGCATGGTTCTGCGAGCATGAACTTGTGTTGCTCAGCCGTAAGGACAATGTCTAAGTTGCGTTTCTAATTGATGTAGTTTTGACCAGTTAGTTTGTTGTCTTTCAATATAACAACTAACTGATTAAATGGCATATCAAAAACTGTAAAAATAAATAAACAGAACATGTTTTAATACATATGAAATTCGAAACTAAACATTTCAAAATCCATCAAAACAATATTTAAATCCACCCACATCTCGTTCACCGGGATTCGTGCAAGTCATGTTAGTGTGAACATTTCCGCTAGTCCACATTCATTCGAGAAGAACCAATTTCATTAATTTTACTATCTAATCAAACGATCTATTGATTAATGAAATTAATAGTCAGTGCTTTTGGCCGTACATAAGAGCAATGTAACCTCATTAGGATGAATACTACAAATTGTTCACTAAGTGTAGTGCCATTACGTGACATCTAAGTTCGTTACTTAGGATAGTGCTCCTCAGTTAGAAAGGGTGTCGTATTCTCCGATTTAACAAACAATAGTAATCTTTACTTTAGAAAATCAATCTAGTGATCTTATGAGTTGAAATCATCCGTTGTGGAGGAAGGCCCTAATGCCGACGCGCAAGTCCATCAATTCACATATGAATTCGTAATGGAGGCCATCGAAATATAAACCAACTCACTTCCACTTAGATTCTTAAAATAGGAGTTTTTCCAGTTTTAACATGCAATAAACTAATCCTAAGTTATGTGCAATATAAAACCAACATGCTTTAATCATGCACAAAATAAAACAAAAAATTAGAACATGTAAACAAAATTTAAAACAATAAAAAATGGGAAAAAATGTGTAAAATAAATTTCTCAACTATTATGGTTTTAATTGCTTCCATTTGTTGTCTTGTCTCATGTCTCGTCACATCACTCGATGGATTGAGTCTGAAATCTGGATCTCAAAAAAGAAACGGGCTTCACACATTCCCGGTCGGGCAAGGCTGCGCGTGCGTGCAGAGACTATGCATGCAGTGTTGAGCTGCGCGTTAGGCGTGTGTGCAGTGCGCACAATTGCGCCTTCTGCGCCGAACGAATGTGGCACGGCGCTGGTGCTGCAGCGTACAGCTTGCGCACTTGCCGTGCCTCTGTTTGTCGACAACTTCTGCCGGTGATTCCTTCGCCGGCGTCACCTTCCGGATCTTCCATCTTGCTCCCACTCATTGGTTGGCCTTCTTGCAGTTCACTCGGGATTTTTTGATTTTCTATGTAATCATTGGAATTACCTAAATTACGATAAACCATAACCCACGAAATAAAGTTGCCCACAACAACGTCTTCGATTACATGAATTTCCAAACTAGAAGGCTTGATTTCTATGAAAAATAAATCGACAATTGCACAGAGAAAATCCTACTACAGATTTAATCTAATCCTACACGGCTTGCAGCACGTGGTTTTACTATTACAAGCATTCATATAAAAATCAATCCGAACATGTCCCAAAATTTACATAAAATATACAAATGCAACCATAATAGCCGGGATAACAAAAACCACCTTCAATAAAACCATGTAATAAATCGAATAAAGCTAAACCAAAACCTTAGCTCTGATACCAATTGAAGGAATTATCTACCCGGGCCCGGTAAAAAAATCTCACTTTCGTGCATTGCATTCCAGAATCAGAGATTCTTAACCGAACTCGAACGCTAATGTAATATGATTCAAACCCTTTTGAAATATCACACGACACCGGATCTTAGTTCTACTTTATTTGATTTATCACACATACAAATTTACGATAACTAATAAAAGCGAACAGATAGAAATCGACCTCTTGAAGCGTTTCCATTAAGTAATCACTTGTATGACTCTTAGATGAGATTCGTACGTTGTGTGGCAATGATCCAACGAACCAATAGATCAGTAATTACACAAAATTCTGAATGAAAGCTGCCCAGAAAAACTCCAAACTGCCGCTGCCATTCCTGCTCGTGTTCCTCACGCACCGCCGTCGGTCCGCCACGTGCCGCCGCTGCCACGTGCAACTGGAAACCCGATAATCAAGTTGAGAATTGTTTTCTCTTTAGGTGTTTCTCTTTCTAGTTTACAAGCATTATGAAACTTGTATTGTGTGTCTTGATTGTTGCTAACATCTCATCTATTTATAGAGTTACAAGGGAGACCTTGAGTGGGTTTGAGTTAAACCTTTCTTGATCGGCTTTGGAATCACTAATTACCAAATCCTAATTAGTTACCAAATCCAATTAGATTTTCTGATCAAATTAGATTTCCTAATTTCAATTAAACTTCAACTTAATTAATTAGTTAATTCCACTTTGTCAATTTATTAACTAACCCTCAGGAATCATTAATTAATAATTAATTGTACTTTATTAATTAACCCACCACAAAATTAATCGTACCACTAACGGATTAATTATGGAATCACTACTTAAATCGAAATTGCTTCCGGAACCACTAATTAATTAATTATTTATTCTTCCCATGTCAAGGATATAGTACTTGTCAATTCATTAATTTACTGATAAATTAATTCATTGACTTCTTATTATCCGAGATTAGTACCACTTGACTTTATTATTATATCGGACATAAAGTCCACTAATCAGATCTAGTATAATAAACTTTTCAAGTTCATATCGAGAGCACCATCACCCCGGACGCACCGGTATGCGGTTTCCTTCGACTCGCAATGGCATACCAAGCGACTAAACACGCAGATCCATCCTACCGAAACTATAGGCCTTAAGTGACCACACTCTTTGGCAAATCAAACTACGCAATGCTCAATCCTCGTGCTCATTCTCGTTTAGGGATTAAAAGATAGAATTCAAGGTTTAATTAACTATGAATAGTATAAGTCAATTCAATCCTAAACGGTTATACTTAATATGACCCGGGCACACCTATATGATTCAATTAGTCTAGACTAATTAATCTCATAATGGTTTAAACAAACAGTATGTCCAAACGATCTCAGCCACGAGCCTAATTTATGTATCAGGACTTCAAACAATGATGAGATCTACTGTGCTACACCCGACACCTTATCATCTAGTCACTAGATATAATTGTAACGCATATGTAAAAACAAAGTATTTAACTGAAACATTTAACTCGATATAAATGAGAAATAGTTTTTCATAGAAGCTCAGTTTTTCAGTATTCAAAACTAGCAGACACCTCCTGTTGTATTATATGAAACCTGTGTTTTCTAATATGATATATTGTATCATGATATGAATTCTTATATTAACTGATATGATATATTATGTCCCCTTATATGAATGCATTCTCTGCTTTTGTTTATATCTGTTCTGTTTATGATACAAAACTTTGTGTTTTCTGATATGATATAGTATTTTCTCTGATATGAAATCTTATATTCAATACAACAAACATGTTCTTATAAAAAAAAGTTAACCTTATTTTTGTTTGATATGAAATAATGTTTGGCTTGATATGAATTCAAACTTTACATGATATTAACCATTCTTTTGCTTGATATGAATTCAAGTTTTGAATCCACTCTAAAAATGTAAGTTTTTACAATTTTGGGGTTGGGTTTGCTGGAGGGACGCACGCGTACAAAAGCATTTTTTCATTTTTTCTTTTCCCTTACGCACGCGCTTTTTTTTCTTGGGTTTTTTTTCCTCGGAGACTTTATTTTTTGTCAATTTTTTTAAACAATTCAGTATTTTTAAATATTTTTGAATTTTTTAAAAAATTATAAAAAATTAATTTTTTAATTATTATTTTATTTATTTAATTAGATAATTTTTAATGTAAAACGTGAAATTATATTACAAAAATGATATATAATATTGAATACAGGACAAATTGCTTTTTTGGTCCCTCTTAATAAGGGTAGTTGCGCTTTTGGTCCCAAATAATAATACGACTGCACTATTGGTCCATTAACATTTTTTTTGCATTTTTAGTCATTTTTTTACGAAAAAGTTTATAAGATAATGGATTAACTCATTTGATCGCTTGTCAAACCTAATTTCTTCTTCAAAATGATTTGTACCATGATGTTTTCAATCCATTTTATGACTCGGTTGCTCATGAAGGTTCAACCCATTTAGATTGACTCATAATCCAAAATGACAGTCGGAACCCTAAATGGGTTGAACATTCATGAGGATCTGGATCATAAAGTTGGCTGAAAACATTATGATACAAAACCTTTTGAAGAAAAAAAATTAGGTTTGACTAGTGATCAAATGAGTTAATCCGTTATCTTCCAAACTTTTTTGTAAAAAATGAATAAAAATGCTAATAAAAAAATGTTAAGGGATCAATAGTGCAGTCATACTATTATTTGGGACCAAAAGCACAACTACCCCTATTTAGAGGGACAAAAAAATAATTTGGCCTTTGGTCACCACATAATTTGCCTCCTAAAAAATCTAGCGTTAACGCACGTGCCACTAACCCAACTAATTTTTACTATATATTTTTGTTTTAATTATTTCTTTTACTGCACTTATCCTCGGGGTGTTAGTTTTGAATACATAAAAGCTATGGCTTGTATCAAAAACTAATATCCACAGTTGACATATCATTTTGTTTCAGTATAAATTTGTTCCTTTATATCATAGAACTAGATAACGGGGCGTGGACAGACACAATAGATACCATTATTGGTTAAAGTATTGATATATAAAAAGTATGCTCGTAACCGAGATAGTCTGAACATACTATCGGTATAGGTTATTGTGTGGTTTGGAAATTAGTTTATCTAAACTAGTTTAAATCACACAGATATGCCCGGGGCATATTGAGCACGACCAGTTTGGATAGAATTGACTTATACTGATCGGCGTAGTCAATTCGGTCCTAGTATTCCGTCTCTCAATCCCGAGATTGGGACGGGCGTGAAGGTTAGATATCGTGTGCTTTGATTTGCCAAAGAGTGAGGTCAATTGAGGCCAATACCTCGGTAGGTTGGGTATGCGGGGTTTAGCTTCTTACGTGCTGTTGCTAGTCGGAGGAATCCAAGTACCGGTTCACCGGGTTGATGGTGCTCCCGAGATGAGCTCGTAAGGTTATTATACTATACCTGACCGGTGAACTTTATGTTCGGTATAATAAAAGGACGAGTGGTACTAATCTCGGAAACCAAGTAGTCGGTGAATTAATTTGTCAGTAAATTGATAAACCGATGACCGCTAGATCTTTAATGTGGGGAGATAGAATAAAATATAATTGTGCGATGTAAAGTCGTTTTCGAGCGGTAGTTCCATAATTGGTCCGATAGTGGCACGACCGATTATGCATTTGACTAATCGACAAGGTAAATTAATTAATCCAAAAGGTTTAATTAATATTTAATCGACAAAGTGAATTTAGAAATTAATTCTGTTTTGAATTAATTAATTCTAAGGGTTCGATTAAATTAAATTAACAAAGTGGATTAAATAAATTAATTTAAATGGGTCGATTGGAGTTGATTAGTCGGGAAGACTTAGCGGTCAACGAAAGTCAAATTTTAAGGCCTAACTCGAGAGCCCATTAGGTCTCCAATCGAGCTCCTATAAATAGAAGACTTGATGCCCAAGAAAACCTAAGGAAATTTTGCAAGACTTGTCTTGCCTCTTTCTTGAGTAAGAAGGTTCTAGAGAGAGAATTTTTCTTCAAGAATTCTTTCTCAAAAACGAACCAGATTTTTTGCTCTTCGAATTGAATTCATCCAAAGACCGAATTTTCAGTTGTTGTTCTACGTTTTTGCCGGATTCTTACTTGGGTTTTCTATCGAACTGCTGCCCAGTTTTTCCGTGGGTTTTTCCTGGTGCTGCTGCGCGATTTTTCAGCAGTCTTCTCGGCGCTAGTCTGCAGATTTTCTTGTGCGTTTGATTCGAGGAAGTTTGGTGTTGATCTCTTTCATTTTGATCGGTGATCCACCAGCTTCCTTGTCTAGATCATGACAAGGATTGAGCTGAATTCTAGCAAGTCCGAGATGGGTTTTTTCTAGAATAATATAGCGGCAGCAGTTTAATATAGTAGGAGGCAAAAATAGTTTTATACTTTTCGGTCAGATTTTGGAAGAACAAATTGAATTCGATTCTTGTGATTTCCTTGTAGGCTAAGCAAGTAGACTTCGATAGATTATTCCCCACACAATATTCAAAGTTTCTATGGAGTAATCAATTGGATTTCTATTGGAATCGCAACAAAGAATTGGTTTTTCTTTGGGCAAGGGACTTCGCTACAAAAGGTATAATCTTTAAATTCCGCTTTTATTAAAGATCGAATCTTTTGTGTCCCGATTAATAAATTAAATAAGTATAAGCCTAGATCCGTTCATGGGTAAACTAATTTGAGCCTGAGCCTGGTCGAAAGCTTCCGATTCTGGAATGCATTGCACGAAAGTGAGGTTTTCGATTTAGCCCGGGCTTGTTCAGTTTTCCTTCACGGGGGCCGGACCTAAAAAATCCAAAATTTTGGGGTGTAGACTGAAAAGTTTTTTGGGGTGTGTGGACGGAAAATAGGGTTTTCGGATTTGCAAAATTCAAAACTCTAATTAATTGAACCTTCCGATTTTACAAATCTGAACTGTTAATTAATTTTGTAAAATCCAAATATATATAATATTAATATAAATTTGGATTTAATTTTAAAAGATTGAAATTTTTTTAAAAAAAGTAAAAATCAGAATTTCAAAATTCGGACTTAAATTAAATTTTTAAATTAATTTCCATAATTCAAAAATCCGAATTAAAAAAATCAGATTTATAAAATCTGAACATTCATAAACATTCTGTTCACGGAAAATTTTTTTGGAGGATTGGACAGAATGTTTTGATAAATTCAGATTTAAAACATCCGAATTTTAACAAATTTGGATGACAAAAATCCGAATACAACCTAATTTTGATTTTTAAAATCCGAATTATACATTGACTATAAAAATCAAAACCCTAGCAGATTTTTTATTCTTCTCTCATTCTTCTTCCCTTAAATTTTCTCTCTAGCGGCATACTTTCTCTCTCTAGCAGCCTTGAACTATTCATCCAAAAATCTTGGATTCCGGCTAACTTTCATCGAAGATCTACGTCATGTTGTGATATCGTGATAAGTTAAGTCACGATTTAAGTGTTTTATGGTTGATATTTCATTATTCATACGATTTTCATGTGATTAGATGATGTTTTGAGTAGTGGTGTATGTAGTTGAGGAAATGTGATTAGGAAATATATGTATTAGTTACTTATGACTAAGATTTGTGTACATTTTGTGAATTTTGTAATAAGTACTCATGTATTAGTAGTGTGATTATTTCAATTACGATTTTAAATATGATTAGTCTTAAGTGGTAATGAAATTATAATTAAAATAATATTATGTTAATGTTGTGGGTTGTTTCATGTATGGTGGTTTATAAATTTTATTGATAATAAATTTTGATTAAGAAAATTGAAGATAAATTGTTATATTGACATTTTTATGAGTGACAGGTATAATGAAATTTAATGGTCCCTATATGTTTAATTTATATTAGATATCTACGTTTGCTATTGAATACGCTCCGACTGCGGATCATACAATAGCCATTAAGCATAGATTATCAAGGGATGATTTGGTAGAAAGCATTTGCAATGAAATTGGGCAGTCAAAGAATTTATGGAAAATCACACTTACAGCGTATTTTGAACTAGATGGGACTATGAGACATTCAGTAATTAATTCTGATGATGTGTTGGATTTCATTTGTACTTTTCAAGCATATAGTTTTATTGATATATACGTGGGGCTTGAGGAAATTTTGTCTTCAGAAAGAGTGGATAGGCGAAATGTTGCTTCGAGCTCTTCACAGGGTGTAGAAGCTCAATTTGATTTTGGATTCCGTTATGATTTTAAAGAGGAGTTAGGGGACTTGGATTATAGCATTGAGGATGATGCCGACACTGTCTATACATATGATTTTTGTTCAGACTCTACTGAATTCAGTTATAATAAAAATGAGGAAGAGTTTAGGACACCGGAAAGCGGACATTTCGTCTACTCTGATATGGGCCACCAAGATCGTTACGCCATTAATCGAGATGAATTTGTTTTGCCCCGATATAATGGTAATCCCGAGAATATAGCTTTGGGAACTATTTTCAAAGACAAGGACGAAAAACAACGGGTCATAGCCACATAAAACGTTGCAAGGTTTAGGGAATATGTCAATTGTGAGAGCAATAAAATGACATGGTGCGTTGAATGTAAAAGTCGAAAATATCCTACACCCAAAGGTTATCATCCATGTGCATGGAAAATCCTTGTGTCCAAAAAAATTGCCCATCACGGTCTATGGGAAGAGACTATTTGGTGTCCGAGTCACAATTGTGTTGGAATGGCCATGGGAAATGACCACCATAATGTGACATCGTCCACAATAGAGCCACATATATTGAGACAAATTGACAGAGACCCAGAGTATAGTGTTGCTGCTATTATAACTGATGTCAAAAAGAAATTAAAAGTACGTCCTCCAGAAGAAGAAAGCATGACATGCTACATGTTGGGATCGAAGGCATGATTTTCAAAAATTTACGCAGCAGATTCATGACAATTCCAATTTTAGTGTTTTAATAATCCTACGTTTCAAGCTTTTAAAGCTTACCCTCGTAGCGTAATCAGTTGCCGCACCTGGATCCTTGTTTGATGTTGGTCCAAGCCTTCTGCTCCGGTTACGTTTATCACCACAAAATCCTTTCTTGAAGGATTCTCTACTTTCAAGCATGAAAGCCTTTTGCAGATTTGGTGCTAGTCGTTTTCTGCCTAAAGAGAGATTTTGGGATTTTTGTGTATAATTTGCTTATTCTGATTTTTCTAATTGAAAACATCTACCTACTACAATAATATCCCTAGGATATTTGTAGAGTCAAAATTTCCAAAACTCAGTATTGTAATTAATCAATTATTATATTACTGATTTAATCAGATTCCAAATCAGTATTATTACCAAATATTATTTTACTGATTCCCAATCAGTATTATATAATATTTACTGATTCCAAATCAATATTAAATAATACTTTAATGATTTGGGTTATACACCAAGCCCATGGATCAACCCATGACCCATGGATCAACCCATGACCCATGGATTAGGCTGATGGGTCAAGAAACTCAATTGCAATTAAGTTCCTTGATTTATCATCCCATCCCAATTGTTCCCATGTAATTAATTAACTCATAATTAATACCACAGAACTTCTCAATAATATTTAACTAAACCATTTAATTAAATCTTATTTATTTAAGTATAACAATTATACTTATTGTAGGCAAGAATACTTATTCTGCATCATCGAACTTTTTTATGTGCGATCCTGTAGGTCCATTCTAAATTGGTAATGCACAACTGAATCTCATTGTTTTATCCATAAGTCATTAGTGGTTTCTAGCAAGACATAATGACTACCCAATTCGGAATGGTGGGTCGAATGGTGATTCAACACAACCTTTTAGAGCAAACTGCGTACGATCCTCTACATTGATATCCCGTTTTAGCATAAGGAATGGAACCATCATCCTTATATAGCTAAAAATTTACTTGATCTCTTAGTGACACTGAATTCATCAAGCAAATGATAACACTTATCATTCCTTGGGCACGGCCATGCACTTCTCAGTTCACTATTAAGTGGCCAAGATATCATCTCTCACTTAAGAGAGACTTGTAGTCCCATTACTTCACCTACATACCTTAGCGTGTCTCATAGTGTACCCAATCATACCCGTACTTGGCAACCTGTTACAGCCCCATTAGGCATATGTCAAAGCACACTACAATTGACCTAAGACTATGTAGTGATTTCTGGTCTAAGGATCCTCGTACGAGTACTACTCAAAAGAATCACTCATGATCCAATCAGTCCATGGAGTGTTTCTCTTGGCGGATTGATCATGAAATTAACTCATTTGATTATAACATCAACAAAAATGACAAATATCTATACAGCCCTCAAAAGGGCACATACACCAAAAATCTCCCACTTGCCCTTTGAAGGGCTAAGTCCTAAACATTTTTAGACCAAGCTTTATTAAATGTCTCTCAAAATTTGATTGTGGTGGAGCTTTTGTGAGAGGATCTACTATATTGTCATCTGATCCTATTTTGCATACTTTTACATCTCCTCGATCGACGATCTATCGAATGAGGTGATAACGTCTGAGTATGTGTTTGGTCTTCTGGTGTGACTGAGGCTCTTTTGCTTGTGCGATGGCCCCATTATTATTACAGAAGAGGTCTATCAGATCTTGGATACTCGGTATCACTCCTATGTCAGACACAAACTTCCTCAACCAAACAACTTCCTTGGTAACATCTGATGTAACAATATACTTAGATTCTGTTGTAGAGTCAGCTGTGGTATCTTGCTTCAAGCTTTTCCAACTCACCGCACTGCCATTTAGGCTAAATGCATAGCCTAACTGTGACTTTATGTTGTCTTGATCAGTCTGGAAAGCAACATCGGCATAACCTTGTACGACGAGTTGTTCTTGTCCTCCGTACACTAGCATTAATCCTTTAGTCTTTCACAAGTACTTCAGGATTGCCTTGACTGCAGTCCAATGATCTATTCTTGGATCTTGTTGGTATCTGCTAGTCATGCTTAGTGCATGTGCGATATCTGGGCGGGTATATAGCATGGCATACATGATAGATCCTGTTGCCGAAGCATATGGGACTCTACTCATCGCATCCCTCTCCTTTTTTGTAGAAGGACATTGGTTATTCTTTAAGAGGAGGCCATGTCTGAATGGTACCATACCATTCTTAGAGTTAGACATATTAAATCTATTCAATATCTTTTCTATGTACCCTTCTTGACTTAGTCCCAGAAGCCTTTTAGACCTATCTCTAGATCTTGATACCTAGTATCATTTCGGCTTCTCCTAAGTTTTTCATAGAAAATGCACTCCCCAACCATTTCTTGATATCTTTCAACATGGGGATGTCATTTTCTATGAGTAGGATTTCGTCCACATATAGGACAAGGAAAACATTCTTGCTCCCACTAACTTCTTGTAAACACAAGGCTCATCTTCGTTCTTTATGAAGCCGTAACCTTTTACTGCCTCGTCAAAATGAAGATTCCAACTTCGAGATGCTTGCTTTAGTCCTTAGATGGACCTCTGAAGCTTGGATACTCAATTTGGATGCTCTTGATCGATGTATCCCTCAAGTTTTTCATGTAAACATCCTTGAGTAGGTTTCCATTCAGGAAAGCCGTCTTAACATCCATCTGCCATATCTCATAGTCATAATATGCAGCTATGGTGAGCATAGACCGAATGAACTTGAGCATCACAACAGGGGAGAAGGTTTCATCATAGTCAATACCATGAATCTGTCTGAAACCTTTAGCCACTAGTCGTCCCTTGAAGATCTCCCCAGGTTTTAACTTGAAAATCCACTTGCAATCGACAAACTTTGCCTTTATTGTCCCTCATGGATTGCATTTCAGACTCTATGGCTTGTAGCCATTTATCTGAATCTGGACTTTCTAAAACCTGTCTGTAGGTCGTGGGCTCATCAGAGTCCACCAAGATCAAATCTAGATCATCAGTCACGAGAAATCTATATCTCTCGGGTTGTTGATGAGATCTACCAGATTTCTAAGTTCTTGTGTTGTTCGCTCAGGTTGCTCATCTTCATGAGTTTCCATGCCAACTTCCATATGAGTTTTTGTAGATGGTTCCACACTCTTTTGTGGGTCTTTTACATCTTCGAGTTCTATTCTACTCCCACTGTTATTCTTGTACAGAAAGTCTTTTTCTGAGAAATTAGCTCATCGAGCAACAAACACTTTGTTCTCAGTCGGGAGGTAGAATTGATATCCTTTGGTTTTCTTAGGATACCCCACAAACAGACATTTGTCAGTTTTAGGTTCAAGCTTATTACTTTGTAAACGCTTTACATGAGCTTGACAATCCCAAACTCGTATATAGGACATATAGGCTTTTGGCCCATCCATATCTCATATGGAGTCTTATCTACTGCCTTAGATGAAATACGGTTCAGTAAGTAGGCAATAAAAAGGAGAGCTTAACCCCAAAATGATGTAGGGAGAGTTGTTTGGCCCATCATTGATCAAACTATATCTAATAGGGTCCGATTTCTTCTTTCAGATACACCATTCCATTGAGGTGTTCCCGGTGGAGTCAGCTGAGAAATAATTCCACACTATTTTAGATAGCCATGGAACTCATCACTAAGGTATTCACCTCCTCGATCAGAGCGAATGGCCTTAATCTTTCTATCCAACTGATTCTCTACTTCGTTCTTAAACTCTTTGAACTTTTCAAAAGTTTCACTTATATGCCTCATTAAGTAGACACATTCATATCTACTATAGTCATCGATAAAAGTAACGAAGTATACGAATCCACCTCTGGCTTCTCTCATTGGTCCACATACATCCGTGTGTATTAGGGCCAATAGCTCACTTGTTCTTTGAACTCGTTTCTCATTTGCATGGTCTAAATGACAGTGCCAAAGATAAGTTGGACTCATATCAAACTTAATTGATTTAGCTTTCTTTTCAATGTTATAGACCGGTATTTCTTGGCTCAAATCCAAGACCTATAGGTCGTTGCACAAATTTGCAACTCCGTATAAAACATCATTACGATATAAAGATAACGAATTATTACCAATAAAAAAATGAAATCCTTTAATATCCAAACAAGAAATTAAAATATTATTCATGCTCAAAGCAAGTACATAATAACAATTCTCAAGTTCAATGTTTAAAATGGAAGGTAAAGATAAATTGTAATCTCCAACTTCAACAGCAGCAACTCTTGCTCTGTTTCCCACTCGGAGATCTACTTCACCTTTATTTGTAATTCTTCTATTTCTGAGTCCCTGCACATTAGTACAAATGTGAGCACCACATCCGGTATCTAATACCCATGAGGTGGACATAGAAAGATTTATTTCAATAACAAAGATACCTGAAGCTGAAGGATTTTGTTCGCTTTCAAGAAACAGTTTACAGCCTCTCTTACAGTAACGTTTTGTTTGCAGAAGAGACATGTATCATCCTTCTGAGCCTTTGTCTTAATAGATGGAGGAGCTTGAGGCTGGGCTTTAGCAGCAGTCTTTTTGCGAGCTTTCTTGTTTTGCCCAAATTTGGCCTTGCCTTTAAACTTCCTCTTTTTACATTTCTCTACAACCATTACTGGCGTGGCCTTCCGAAGGGTTTGCTCAGTATTTTTCAGCATCCCATGAAGCTCAGGAATGCTCCTCTCCATGTTATGCATGTTGTAGTTTACCACAAAGTCATTGTATTCATCAGGTAGTGAAGCCAAGATGATGTCAATGGCTAACTCTCAAGCAAGAGCCATATTTAATCGTTCTTGTGTGTCAATATACCCTTTCATCTTGATTAAATGTGTGCTTACTGACGAGCCCTTCGCCATCTTGCACGAGATCAATGCCTTGATTATATACGGGCTTGTTCATGAAACATTTCTGTCAGTGACTCATAAATCCGGAACGCTTCCGAATTCATGAATTTTTTTTGAAGCTCGCCCGTCATAGGCGCAAGCATTAAGCATGTCACATCATTGGATTCACTTTTCAGTTTATCCCATGCACGCTGAACAATAGCCGAGGCATTCAGTGGTTGTTTAGGTAAAGCAGTCTCTGAGACATGTAGCTTCCTTTATTGCTTGAGAACAATTCTCAAGTTTCTTTCCTAGTCTAAGAAGTTTGGTCCAACCAATTTATCTTTATCCAAGATACTTCTTCGATTGAGTTTGAAACAACATTAGTGCTAGATGATGCCATTTCTACAAAGAATAAATGCAAAATATTAGGATGAGTTTTAAAATCATTTTCCTCAATAGCCAAAATTAAAATCCCAAACAATTTTGTGTTGGTGCTAGATTCTGGGCCGAAAATCCACAAAGAAACCAAACCCCAGTCTTGCTTTGGCAAGTATCGTAGGGATCAGACCCTTTTGGTAGGCAAAGTTCAAATCACATCTCATGCAACTTAACGCTTTCCAATTGCATCCCATGTAACTTTTCGGTGATAGGATGAACATTCTAATGTTAGACACCATCCTATCATTGCAAAACCAATCCTAGTCAACTTATCGGGTCAAGCTAGGACCGATTTCCCTAAGCCAAACTATCCCTCTAAGCATCACATCAATAAATACCCAAACAGTTTTTCCACATAGTGGTAGTGAGTAAAGTTGGACACCCATTATATGGCAACCCGCATCACGACGAAATCTTGAGGCCCTTGGGCTCTCCAAGTCCACAGACGTTCGACACTCTGGAGAGCCACCAAGTATGGAAGCAATTTATAACTTAGGTTTTTAGGGGTTTAGTTTGAACGGCTTAACATGCATTTCATTTTTCATCATTCACAAAAGAAAATATAAAGCGAAAAATGCAATAAATTGGGCTCTAGTCTATTACAAGGCTTTTAAAACTTTGTCTGCATTTTGGGCCTCCAATATTGAGCTCCAACTCTATGACTCCGTTTTGGTTTGTTGGAATTTCTTGGGCCTAATTTCTAATCTATTCTATGACAATAAATTTTAATAGGCTCGCAAACCCCAAATTAAAATAAAATAAATAAAGCCCAATTCATGCATGAAAAACACATAAAATACAAGTGCTTAATACAAGCCCATTTTAATTAAGCCAATCAATTTAAAAGATTGTGTAATTGAATATTTCCAAAATATTCTATACTATTAAAATTGATCGTGTCATAATTAATTTTAATCAATCTTTCCTTTTTCTTGTTCAATCATTTATGAAAAATGATGCATGAACATACCAAATATGTATGCAAATATTTAAACCATTTAAATAAATCATACCATATTTGAAAGCATAATTAAAGAAATAAATTAATCAAATTAATTTTTCTATTTATTAACTAATTATCCTAATTTTATTAAGATAATTGATTTACGATATTTTAAAATCTTAAAATCTAATTTTAACATTTTAAAACTAAAATCTAATAAGATTTGATTTTAATTCCAAAATTAAAATTCAGAAAAAAAATTTCCTAAAAATTTTGGGTCAATTTTACAATTAACAAAAGTTCTGGGCTTAGGGTTTAAAAGAAAACAAAATTTCTGGGCAAATTCATAATTTTAAGAAATTTAAAATTTTTGGCATTTGGGTTTCAGGGCTGCGGTGGGGCAATTTAGTAATTTTAGCCCCTAGGGCTTCAACAACCCGCCGCAAGCCCTCTGGTTGTCTTCCCCGGTAAGAAGCTCCCAATTCCGACCAAAATTCGATGAACGAAGTTCATTTTTTTAGCCAAAAAGATGCCTCAGAATCGACTGGAATTCCATTGCGAAGCAAACCCAAGAGTCCAACGCCCGATTCACCGGAAAACTCACAAAACTGAAATCTAAAATATTTCTCCGGCGAAAATTGATTTTCCGGTGAAAACCCCAGAAATCCATTTAAAATTTGGCCAAAACTTTCGAAACCAAATAGAAATGAATCAGAACCATTCCGCGATTCATTTCTGGTCAAAACTAAACCCAAAGAAAAACAATTTTCTTTTCCCCAGTTTCCCGACCAAAATACGCAAAATCGTCCGGCGAAAAATCTTTGAAACCCCATAAATAAAACTTTCAAAATTCATGCAATCAAATCATTTTTGAAATCAAACGAGTTCAGGAACAATTTCCGTGAAGAACCAGGAACAAAACCCACCAAAATTTGAATAAAAAACACCATGAAATCTACCAGATTGAAGCTTGCGAATTCTCGGAGAGGTTTCAGCCAGTTGGAAAATTTTTTGGCCGATCGAAGCCACCCTCTCTGGCAGACCCCTCAACCCAATTTCCAGAAAATAAATTTTTTTTCTTTTGTTTTCTAGAAGCCCGAATTTCCAAAATTCATTAAAATCAATTTAATTAAAAAAATCCAATTACTTTTAATCAAAATTAATTTTAATTTTAACACTTAAATAGAAGCCTAGCTCTGATACCACTGTTGGGATCAGAGACATGATTTTCAAAAATTTACGCAGCGGATTCATGCCAATTCCAATTTTAGTGTTTTAATAATCCTACATTTCAAGCTTCTAAAGCTTACCCTCGTAGCGTAATCGGTTACCACGCCTGGATCCTTGTTTGATGTTGGTCCAAGCCTTCTGCTCCGGTTGCGTTTGTCACCACAAAATCATTTCTTGAAGGATTCTATACTTTTAAGCACGAAAGCGCTTTGCAGATTCGGTGCTAGCCGTTTTCTGCCTACAGAGAGAATTTGGGATTTTTGTGTATACTTTGCTTGTTCTGATTTTTCTGATTGAAAATGTCTACCTACTACAATAATATCCCTAGGATATTTGTAGTCAAAATTTCCAAAATCAATATTGTAATCAATCAATTATTACATTACTGATTTAATCAGATTCCAAATCAGTATTACTACAAAATATTATTTTACTGATTCCCAAACAGTATTAAATAATATTTACTTTCCAAATTAGTATTAAATAATACTTTAATGATTTGGGTTATACACCAAGCCCATGGATCAACCCATGACCCATGGATCAGGCTGATGGTCAAGAAACTCAATTACAATTAAGTCCCTTGATTTATCATCACATCCCAATTATTTCCATGTAATTAATTAACTCTTAATTAATAACACAGAACTTCTCAATAATATTTAATTAAACCATTTAATTAAATCTTATTTATTTAAGTATAACAATTATGTAGGCAAGAATACTTATTCTGCATCATCGAACTTTCTTATGTGTGATCCTGTAGGCCCATTCTAAATTGGTAATGGACAACCTCATTGATTAATCCATAAGTCATTAGTGGTCTCTAGCGAGACATAATGACTACCCAATCCAGAATGGAGGGTCGAATGGTGATTCAACGCAACCTTTTTGAGCAAACTGCGTACGATCCTCTACATTGATATCCCGTTTAGCATAAGGCATGGAACCATCATCCTTATATAGCTAAACATTTACTTGATCTCTTAGTGACACTGAACTCATCAAGCAAATGATAACACTTATTATTCCTTGGGCACGGCCATGCACTTCTCAGTTCATTATCGAGTGGCCAAGATATCATCTCTCACTTAAGAGAGACTTGTAGTCCCATCACTTCACCTACATACTTTAGCGTGTCTCATAGTGTACCCAATCATACCCGTACTTGGCAACCCATTACGGCCCCGTTAGGGCGTATGTCAAAGCACACTAAAATTGACCTGAGACTATGTAGTGATTTCCGGTCTAAGGATCCTCATACGAGTACTACTAAAAAAGAATCACTCATGATCTAATCAGTCCATGGAGTGTTTCTCTTGATGGATCGATTTCATGAAATTAAATATGCACAAAAATATTACTATCAGGAAATTAACTCATCTGATTATAACATCAATAAAAAATGACAAATATCTATACAGCCCTCAAAAGGGCATATACAGTAACACTAGAAGGAAAACCCTCGAACTTGTATTTGGTGATTGGGTGACGAATTTTGTCAAGTTACCGAGGTAATTTTAAAAGTTTATGATTTTTTTGTAAATAGGATTGGAATTATTGTTTAGATGGTGATTGGGTGATGTTTTTGTTAATGTTTGGTTTATATTGCTTTCTTGAAGCTCTAAAATCGTTGAATCCTGACTCGATTGTCGAATTGGATGTTGAAATAGGGTCGAGTGAAATAGAAAAGAAGTTTAAATATTTTTTTTGGTCATTCGGTGCACCTCGGCGTACATTTCAGAAAGTTCACCGGTGGTTAGTATTGATGGGACATATTTGCAGGGTGGATACAAAGGGAAGTTGTTGGTGGCCATTACCGTTACCATTGCACGTCGTCTTCTGCCACTCGCATTTGCACTGGTGGACGAGGAAAGTACAGAAAGTTGGACATTTTTCATCAAACACCTAATTAATCATGTCTTTAATCATCGTTTCAAGTGTGTTCTATCGGATCGATGTGATGGCATCATCGCCGTATTGAGAAACACTAAGGAATGGGAATAAGGTGTTACAAGTCACCACAGATTTTGTGTGACACGTTCGAATCAATTTACTAAAGTATCATCGCGACAGTAGATTGAACAGTTTGTGTTGGGAAATGGGTGAAATGTGTCAACCTGGAAAGTATAATAGAGTTGCTCGTAAGATGTATGAATACAATCATGCCGCATACTAATGGTTGATGGAAATTGGTCTATAGCAATGGAGTTTGGCACACAATAGAAACTATCGATTGGGTAACTTAACCACGAATATGCCCAAAAGTTACGAAATTACTTTGAAAAGCGTCTGGTTTCTTCCAATCATAGCAATCATTGAGTCCACATTTCAAAAATCTAAAGAGATATATCAATCAGAATATGTGGACGCTCATAAATGCAACATATACTTTTCTCCTCTGTTGTGGAAAATATACACACAGTACGATAAACGCGCTGGGGTATATATTGTAGAACCATATGATACGTCATACAAAACTTTCAAGGTTAGTACTTATGTGAATCTGGATTGTAAAGGATAAAACATACACACGGTTCAGTATGATGTGCGCACATGTACGTGTTATAAGTGGCAAACTTATAGATATCCGTGTTCCTATACGTTAGCTGTGTTTCGTGGTCTTAGTCATAATGTATCAACTCTCGTGGACGAATTGCTTATGATCAGAAATTGGAAAAGGCTATTTGGGAATGTCAGTTTTACCCCAATTCCTCCAAAAGAGAAATGGCAAAAAGTCATTGGAACGAAGTTGATTCCTGATTATCAACCCTTAATAGTTCATTGTGGTCTGTGAAGGAAACCAAAGCGAAGATTTAAGATGCAAATGGATCACAGTGGATGACGACGCCAAGGCAAATGCATGAGGTGTGGTAGTGCTGACCATCAAGCTAGAATGTGTCCCTTATCTCATCCTAGATAGGACAGAACAAGGCTTTGTAGAATTTATGACTCGACCGACATTATTTGATGTTTTGATGTTCTTATGTTTTACTGGTTAGTTAATGCTGTTTTTGTTTATGTAATAGGTAGAATAACTATTTGATGTTCTTATGTTGTACTGGTTAGTTAATGCTGTTTTTGTTTATGTAATAGGTAGAATGACTATTTGATGTTCTTATGTTGTACTGGTTAGTTAATGTTGTTTTTGTTTATGTAATAGGTAGAATGACTATTTGATGTTCTTATGGTGTACTGGTTAGTTAATGCTGTTTTTGTTTATGTAACAGTTATAATGACTATTTGATGTTCCTATGTTGTACTGGTTAGTTAATGTTGTTTTTGTTTATGTAATAGGTAGAATAACTATTTGATGTTCTTATGGTGTACTGGTTAGTTAATGCTATTTTTGTTTATATAATATGTAGAGGATTGATAATAGATATGATAGACGACCATATTTCTATTATTGTCTAGTTCTAGTCCTTATAGATTATGTGACAATGATATTAATAGAATGTTCTTAAACAATTACATGATAATTTACTTAGCAATAGCCCCTTGGATCTTAGTTGTTATTTGTATGACTTTTACCAAACCACTATCCAATTTTACTTTCTTAGATTCATAGACTACTAAAACTACTAGAAATTGTAGTGAGTAACGACTCACACCCAACAACTACTTCACTTGATACCACAAATTTCATGGGAATGAAACTTTAAATACTATAGTTTTAGTGTTTTTGTTTTGTTAATATAAATTTTATTTTTGCGTGTTTGCCTAAAGCTTTTTACAACGAAAAGAGCACGTCAAAAATTGGCGCGTCAACGGAAATTTGTGTATTTTTTAGTGATTATTATTGTTGAAAGTTTGTTGTGTTTACCTGTTTTTGAATTTTTAGTAGTTTTTAGAGTTTTTATGAGCTTTTGTGTACTTGTGAGTAATGTGTTAAGTGCAGTAATTTTCATTATTTGCCTTGTTTTTCGTGTCTTCACTTATTCTTACATAATTTACTTGTTGATTTTTGTGAGGTAATTAGATTGAGAAAGAAAATGAGTTACTACGAGAAAGAAAGATATTGGAATGTTTACAGTTACTCAACAATGTTCCCAAGGATCAACATGAGGAGTATGGATGACATATATGGAAGGGAGCCAAAACCACCCCAAGTGAGGTGTACTTGGAGCCGATTTGTCAAATTGGGGTAATGGAAGTTGTAACCAAGTACAAGGAGGTTCAAGATATCGTGGTTATTTTGAAGAGGGATACTATGAGACAATGGAGAAAATCAAGAATATGTCCTATGATGATTGGATTGATGCATATATGAAAGAGTTGGATGAGTTTGATGAAGAAGAACATGAAAATCGACTTCTTGCATGGAATAAGGAATATTGCAAAGATGTGGAGATAGATGATGATGATGAGATAATGGAAACATCAACTCCATCGTCTAGCACACAATCATGGGGAGAAAACAATCAAGAGTTTATTATGGAAGTGGTGGATGCCCTACTTATGTTGGAAAATGGAAATGATACAACTAAGGAGAAATCGTTGGACTCATTAGAAGGAGAAGCCTTGCAACATGAAGAGGAAGTAGTGGTAATCAAATGTCAAGAGGAAATATTTAAGAGTGAATCTCAATAAAAAATTGAAGGAAACCGTGAGTTGTCACTAGGAGAAGTATCAAATGTGTCAAGAGTTTTGAAGGTCAAGAAAGCTTGCTTAATGAGCTCTAACTATATTGGTCATGAGAATGAATTTGTGCAATGTTGTCAAGAGGACCAAATGGAGAGACCTTGGACTCAATATTTAAAGGGTGTTGATGTTGTTGAAGGTTCAATCAAAGAGTCCATGAGGTACTCATAAAAGGAAAGTTTTAAACCTAGTTGTGAACTCATTAAAGTGGGAGCTATCATTGAGGAAAAATGAGATAATGAATCCTCTAATGAAAAAAAGAATGAAAAGGGCTTTGAAGAGGAAGAGAAACCTAGGAATATCTTGGAGGAACACGATAGGTTGACTAATGACTTGAGGAATTTGATTGTTGAGGAGACTTTAGACTACATTCCACGCTACAAAGTAGAAAATTGGATTTTGAAAAATGTCACAAATAAGGACAAGGAAAGAAGAAAGATTGTTACAAATTTCAAGAAAGAGTGGGACATTAAAACATTGAAGCATTCCAATGAAGAGCTTAAGGAATTGGTGAAAGAATCTCTTAACCTACAAAAAGAGATATTGGCTATGATGATACAAGAGAAGAATTTCTTTCGTGATTTGTCAAGAAGAATTTATGAATTAGAAAGAAGGTTGATGGGATTGAATTTAAGGAAGCTCAAGCATGGAAAATGAGGAAATGCTACCTCATGAAAGAAATGAAGAATTGGATAAAGAGGTCAACATTGTCAACAAAGATGAAGAAACAAGAAGGAAACATGAGCGATATAGGAGAAAAAAGAGAAGAGATAGACAAAGGGAAAAGTTCAAGGAATTGCAGGCAATATGGACAGATAAGAGAGAAGAAAGTGCATCTATTGTACATGAGACAAGGAGCTTAGAAGGATCTTGAGTACATAACTCAATAAAAGTCTAGCCGGAGACTCTAAATTCAAAAGCGCTTATTGGGAGACAACCCAAGCATTTTTAGCTCTTTTTAGTTCATTTTCTAGTTTTTAGATTTTCAAACTTTTAAATTGCTAATAAGTCATGAGTTCCAATGTGATTTTTGAGTATAGTGTTTTTTAATACATTTCTGTGTTATAGGTACATGATTTCATGCAATTGGATCGTGTAAAAGTAAATTGGAAGCAATTTTGCAAAGATTGAGAAAAAATAGCACAACAGCACCAGGTTGCCGCCGTGATGTTTTGGGCAGTATCAGCAGCTCCATCTTGATGCCGCCACAATGCCCAGAACCCATGTTTTGTTTTTATGTTCTAAATGAGGTACTATGGAGTTTAAAACCTCCATTTTACTTACCTAAGACTTCCAAAACTTCTATAAGCATAAATGATAATCATTTACCCTTCCATTGCATCCAATTCATAAATCTGAGCTTTAGAATTCTCCATTTTTAGTTATCTTACCTATGACATTGCTGTTGTTAAGTTCTCTACAGATTTCTGATATTATACAAAATCAAGAAATAATGGTAAGAGTATAGAGCTACCATGTGCTTAAATTTTTTTTTTTTTTTAAAAAAAGGATTTCTTAAACTATGCATAGTACTATGCTATATATGCTTTGTATGATTGAATGAGTTTAGAATGGATTAATGTATGCATTTTTCAATATTTTATGTTTTAGATGTTCTAATCTTTGTATCCTGGAGTTTTAATGTTATAGAACATGTAGAACTTATGTGTAAATGGATGAAAAATCATATGTTATTATGTGTAGATTAATCATATGGTTAATTAACATGTCTTGGGGTGTTTTAATGCTTATTACTGCAGCTTTAGTGAATTGAATTGGATTATATTTACTGGCCCTGAGCCAGGCGACATGATGGCACCACGCTTTCATGCCGCTCGTAATGGTGACCTCCAGGCGCCAACACCTGTTGGACACCGCCTGTGGCGACCGCCAGCTGTTGATGTGCTCAAATAACAACACTAATAAAACCCCTTTTCAGCACATTTTAGGATCACTAATCCTGCCGTGTAGTAGGTAAGGGTATAGAATCCATAGGAAACACTTAACACTTGTGTATCAAATTAAGCTTGAACATGCAAGATCTAGAACAGTAAAGCAACTTTGGTCTGATAAAATATATTCAAACAAATGCAGAAAGATAAATTGATAAGATTGTGGGATGGTGATTTAACCGCCTTCTCTCTTAACTAGTATTATGCATACATTGGTTTCTTAATTTCCGTTCGGACCTTAGGCTGTTTTACTGATAAGATTCAATTTAAAACATCACAACCAATGAAATCGCCAACAAGATAGCTTACTTACTAACAAGATTCAATCTCTAAAAGAGGAAACCGCCAACAAATTAGTGAGCTTACTAACGAGATTCAATCTCCCATAGTGTAACAAAAAAACCACCGACAAATCAGTAAAGCCCAAATCAACCACTAAAAGTAATACACCAATATATAAATAGAATCAAAGGAATTCAGATACAACTACACTCATAGCATATATTAAAATACAAATCAACCAGTTGTCCCTTGCACAAGGCTCGTCACACCTAAAGAGGGAAGAGCTCTCACCAAGTTGAGCTATAGAACTGTAAATCGGCTCTGACCGAGTGTAATGGCACCCAATTCTACCTAAGCTGAAGAGATATGGGGTTAAATCCCCTTGAATTGCTTAGATTCACATGCTTTTAAGCTGATTTGACATCATTGATGAAAACCCTAGCTACCCAATAAGAGAAGAAAGTTGTTGGCTCAACAAGCAGAATGAAGGAAGCGAAAATTGCCTTCAGGACTTGTTCTTACACTATATATACTATTATAGCATTATAGGGTTGCAAATAGTTGAAGTCAGCAGGGGTAAAATAGTTTTTTCAGCAGTACATGAACATCCAGGTTGATTTAAAGAGTCCAGAATTGAGCAGCTTGCCTATCTTCATATTTTCAGCAATTTATAGCCCTAATTGTGATGTAAAAGTGCTAAAATTGAACCTGAGCCTGCATTTCCCACAAAACACGTTATAAGCTTGTAAAGTACACAAGAGTGATCAAAAGTCTATCCAAATGTAATGAACTTCAGTGGAAAATGTCATGAAAATAGATGTAACTTAGGGTTACATCACTCCCCCACACTAAAGTCTTGCTTGTCCTCAAGCAAGGTCTAAGAACCAAAGGAAATTCTGCATAGCCAATCACAATTCCTACTCCAGTGTTTTTAAGATTCCAAACATCAGAGTTAAACTGGTACAAGTAGTAAACATCCATACACTGGTTCAATCATCACACATGAGAATTCATATACAAATAAAACAATTGGTTGAAGCATTTCCTGACTCAAGTACTCTCACTACTTAGCCCAAGATAGCTGCCCTCTTTTAGGTTCTGTATGCATTTCTGTAAACTCTCATACTTATGTTAAACTGATGTAGAGATAGGCTTGGGGCAAGATCAAATCCCCACACTAATCATGGACATAAGGCATTTAAAATAGGACTTTGGCTAAGCTTTAGGGTTTAAGGTTAGAAAGGGTCAAGGCTAGAAAACTGGAGGTATAATCCTTAGTGCTTAACCTGATTCAAGTTTTGTCTACAACCACTGATTTTGGATCCTATTACCAGCTAAGAGCACATGGCTTAAACATCCATCACTTCCTCAGAAGGCAATTTTTTTTTATTTTTTTATTTCTGAAGGTTTAGGGCTTAAAGATCCCTCACTTCTTCCCCTTTTTTTTGTTATACTACTTACTGCACTCTACCTTACGTCATTATGAATCCATTATACTGCCTTTTCACCCATTCAAATCACAATTAAGCACCTTCGAGGTCAGAACAAGAGTGAAGATAAACAGAAATAAAGGAAACTAGGCTAAAAACACTGGTTAGTAAAAATATGGCTTATGGCTCAATTTGGTTTATTCTAAGGGTTGTATCTATCTTGGCTGGCCAAAATGAAGAGAAAAGGTTTCTAATGCCTACTTCATTTTAACAACTCATGCCTAGAATCAATCATCAAAATGCATACTATCCCAAGTTCTGGATTCTCAATCCAACATTAGTCATTCGCACAATCAAATAAAAAACAAGCTTAAAAATACTTACTATTGATTCAAATGCTCACTCATAAAAATTATGCTCAATACTTCAAACCAGCAAATAGTTCATCAATTCTTTCATAAACATCATCAGTTCATCTAAAGTAATCCAGTGTATAAACCATCAACTACTTGTTGAAAAATAGATACTCAAAATTCGCAAAACATTCTAAGAAAATACCACTGGAGTGTTACAAAATTTAAAGCACTAAATTATCTATGAAAATTTCAAAAAATAGTGGTTCAAAAGAACTTACCTGGAGGCATAAGAAGAGTCAACTATCTTGCCTGATCATGCAAGATCCTAAAACCACTAATGAATTTGCAGTAGCTGTTAAACATATACCTATCAAAGGAACACTCAAAGCCAATCCCTCTCCCCCTATAGCTATCACATTTTATTTTATCTAGCCCAATTCGCATTCACACAGCAGTTTCATATTAAATTCACATAAAATATAAAGGAAATTAAAAGCTCCACTTGAAATTGGAGAGTAAAACTTAAAAATTAATGCAACCCATATTCAAAAGACTGTTTATGAGTACCCATGACACATCAAAATTCAAAAGTAATCTAAAATAAAACTAAAAATGTTCCACTAGTATAAAAAAAGTGCAATGAGTTGTCATGGCAGAGGTTGTTCAGGGTCATGCGCCAGTGGGTTATTGATTTTTGCTGCTATGATTAGGGTGTGTAGGTCTAGTCGCTTATCCAGTTACTCATGAAATAAGTCCAGATACTTCTGCATGGTTTGCAGCTCTATTGTGTTGATCTGGAGTTGCAAGTTCTGACTCTGCAACTGCTTGCACACTTCTACAGTCCCTTTCCCAGGGCTCGCATCTCTTCCAAAATAACCACCCAACCTCACAATCTCATCAGCTTCATAAGATTTAGCCCCATGATCCATACATAAAGCGTCAACCAGACTGGCGTATGAGAGGCTATATCTTTCACTCCTAACAGCGTTCAACATGTGGGTCATAATAACATGTCCCATGTTAATAGGTCTTTTTTCCCACACTACAGACAAGATCTGAATCTACCTATCCTCAATCTTGCCGTTCATTTCCTTGTTCAACGGTGCCACATTCTTACAGATAAAAGTGTACAATCTTTTGGCCATCTCTCCAAGGTCTTCAAAATTTGTTTTTCTCCAATGTGATGGTACCACTACTTTTGGCTTCAACATTATCTCCAAACTCTCTCTCTGTAGTGTCGCCAGAATGGTATTTTAACCGAGCGAACAGTGATCATACCTTTTTCTTCTGCATACTTTGCATTAGAGTAAAACTCTCTTACCCTTTTTAAGTTCACATCTCTGGTTCGAGGAACCAGTTTGCCCCACTGTTTAGCCATCAAATATTCTCTCAACATACAAACTTCCTCCACCAAGATCTAATGGCTAATAGTCTTTTCAGCGATTTTTGGATCAATCATTGGCAGAAGCTCCCCCAACTCATTCTCTTCATCATTGCTTGAAAAAGACATGCTCAATGATGTCATGCTTGAATTCTAGTTTCCAATACAAGCAATAGAGTAATTCACACTTGTTTAACAAGATTACTTCCCACAAAAACTGCTTCTACTAATTTGCTTAGTTTTTTCTAAGGTATTACACGAATGATCGAGCGGGATATTCTGAGAGCATACCTTATAAGGAGAACTTCGTTGAATATTTTACTGCAACAGAGAGACACAGGATGTCGACACCATTATGTCTCTTATTTAAAAGAAGAGAATACAACTAGGGTTGAAAAGGAAAAGAGTTTACTTACCAATCGCGTCCCTTACCTTCTCCAAGATACGTGGGTATCCCCGCTAATAAAAGGATGTGACACCTGTTGGAGTAGAATACATAAGCTCTGCTTGTATTATACAGTTTCATAGTTTAATATATCAATTTGTGTTTCAATTATATCATGTTGTGCATTAATCGTCCATTTATATTATGTGAGTAGATGATGAGGTGTCTGGTGCGACACAGTAGATCTCATCATTGCTTGAAAGACATAATATATAAATGAGGTTCATAACCGAGACAGCTTTGGACAAACTGTCGGTCTAGGTTATTATGTGGTTCAGATAATTAGTTTGTCTAAACTAATTGAATCATATAGATATGCCCGGGGCATATTGAACATGACTATTAGGAATGATTTGTCTCGTACTGATTTAATAGACAAATCGATCCTTGTATTCTATCTCTAAATCCCTGGACTTGAGTGGGCATGAGGATTAGAAATAGTGTACTTTAATCTGCCAATGGGTGAGGTCAAATGTGGCCAATAGTCTCAGTGGGTTGGGTGCGCGTGTTTAGTTACTTGCTGTGCTACTGCTTGTCGAAAGGAAACCATGTACCGGTGCGTCCGGGGTAATGGTGCTCCCGAGATGAGCTCGAAATGTTTATTATACTAAATCCGGCCGGTGGACTTATGTCCGGTATAGTAAAAAGGTCGAGTGGTACTAGTCTCGGAATTAAAGAAGTTAATTAATTAATTTATCAGTAAATTAATTTTAATTAACGAGCACTATATCTTTGATGTAGGGAGATTAATGAATATAATTTAATTAAGTTGTTCCGGAAGCAATTCAGGTGTAGGATGGTAGTGCCAAAATTAATCCGTTAGTTGTACAATTAATTTTGTATGGGTTAATTGAATAGGTAGATTTAATTAATTAATTGGTTAATTATTTCTAAGGGTTAATTCAGTAATTAACAAAGTGGAATTATTTAATTAATTCCTAAGGGTTAATTAAGTAATTAACAAAGTGGAATTAATTAATTAATTAATTAAGTCTTAAGTTTCAATTGGAATTAGGAAATCCTAGAGATTAGGAATCCAGTAGGATTTGGTTATCCTATCAGATTGGTTGCCTAATTGGATTTGGAAACTAATTCATTACCTAAACCCATTAGGAAAACCAATCATAAACCAACTTGGAGTCTCTCTTGTAACTCTATAAATAGACAAGGGATCAGTCATTCAAGAAACACAATTCAACAATTAATCCACAGGATTTCTAGAGAGAGAAAAATTCTAGAGAGAGAAAATGTTTCTCTCTCCAGGTCGAATTTTCAAGAAGCTTTGGCGGCTGGTTTTTCTTCCTAGTGGATGAATTTTTAAGCCCTTGGTGTATACCAGCTGCAAGCAACTTTCTCTCTCTCTCCGGGCAGTGCGTTTGCAGTACGTGCTAGGTGCGGAGGTGCTGGATTTTTCTGGCAGGTGGAGTTGTGGTGATAGCTGATCAATTAACTTCTAGTTCATTGCCCACACAACGTGAAGTTATAGTCTTGAGGCATACAAGAGAATCACCAGGTGCACGCTTCAAAGGTACTTTTCTAAGATTCCGCTTTAATAGAAATTTTTTGTTGCGTGGTAAATCGAGCAAGTGCAAACCCAGATCTTACCAAAATCTTTCAATTGGTATCAGAGCCTGGTTTAGGGGGTTCTGTGTTTGTTCGATTTATTACATGGTTTTATTTGCAGGTGGTTTAGAATCCCGACTATTAGGGTTACGTTTGTATGAGTTTTAATTAAACTCCGGGACTTGTCCAGATTTAATTTTATTATGAATGTTTGTAATAGTATAATCAAGTGCTGGAAGCCGTGTAGGATTAGATCAAATCTGTAGTAGGATTTTTTCTATGTAATTTTGATTATTTAATTTTCCTAGAATGCCTTGTAGTAGGAAATTTTTTTTTTTTTTTATGTAATCGAAGGCGTGATGGTGGGCGACTTGGATTCGTGGGTTTTGGGTTATCAAGAATTTGAAGAAACCCAGGAAAACCCAGAATGAATTGCACGAAGACCAAATAGCGTGGGAAAAAGCGAATGAGGAGTTGGCGGCAGGAGGCGACGCCGGCAACGTTTGCCAGCAGCAAAATCGCCGGCCGGCAGGCGAAAAATGCTGTAGCGCACAGCAGTCGCTGCACACAGCAGCTGCTGCGCGCTGCTGCCACGCGCTGGGCCGCACGCACAGAGGCCGTGCGCGCTGGATGCGTGCGCAGTGGGCCGCGTGCGCACGGCCCTCGCGGGCTGTGCTCGCGCGCGCGGGCAGCGCGGCCTTCGGGCCGTGCTGCGGCCCGGGCGACCCGTTCGGGCCGTTCGAGCTGTTTTTGGCCCATTTTTCCTCCAGTTTTCGTTTTTTTGAAGTTCAAGACTCTCTTCATCGAGTGACGTGACGGGACACGAGATCAAGGCAAATGATGGAAGTAATTAAAACCATAATAGTTGGGAAATTTATTTTACGTATTTATTTCCCGTATTTATTATTTTAATTTTTATGCTTTATTTTTATGCTGTATTTTATATACATGAATTAAAGCATGTCTGGTTTTATGGTTGCATATAACTTAGGTTAGTTAATTGCATGGTAAAACCGGAAAAACCCTCAATTTGGAAATCTAACTGGGAGCGGGTTGTGTTATATCCCCATGGCCACCATTACGGGTTCATATGTGATGTGGGTGGGCTTGCGCGTTGGCATTAGGGTCTTCCTCCATTCGGATGAGTCTAGCCCCGAGATTGCTAGACTATGAGCTTCTGAGTAAGATGACTAGAGTGAGTTTAACTAGGAGAAATGCGACACCCTCTCCATCTGAGGCGCACTATCCTGAGGTAACAAACTCAGAAGTCATGTATTCGCACACACTTAGTGTACGATCTGCAGTATTCCCCCCGCGATGTTATGCTGCTTACTTGTACGGCTGAAAGCACCGACTATTAGCTACATTGATCAAAAGATCGTTGGTCAGATAGTGTAGTTAATAAACTTGGTTCTTCTCAAACGAATGTGGGTTAGCGTAAACGTCCACACTGCGTGGCTTGTGAGAATCCCGTTGAATGAGATGTTGGTGGATTAATATTATAGTTTTGAGGGAAATCAATAATTAAATTAAATTTTCATAATTTCAAAAATTCTAGCATATATAACTGAAACACTGTTTGTTTACTTTCCAGTTTAAATCGATATGGCATTCAATCCTTTAGCTGCTATTTTGAAAAACAACAATTTAACTGGAACTAATAATGTCGATGGAAGTCGTAACTTGGACATTGTCCTTAGGGCTGAGAGTGCTCCTGTGAGAGATCGTGTCATTGACATGATTAGTAACATCAACAAGGTTGAGGTAGTGGGAGGCGAAATCGTTGGTGAAACCAAAGCCGATATTGTCCTCCAGAGCTTGCCTCAAAGCTATGAGCATAAGTAAGATGTTGTGGAGTTCATTCGAGCTCTTGGCAGAGTTGATGGTGGCTAAAAGTCTTCTTCAAGAGAAGTGAGCTTTAGTCGCAGTCGAAGCTTTAGAATCTTCTTTTGAGCCTGAGGCTAGAAAGAAGAAGAGAAAGCTCGAGGGAGTAGCTAAAAAGGCACAAATTGCGCCTAAGCCAGATATTGCAAAGAAGAAGTCGAAAGACAAGTGCTTCAAGTGCAATAAGACGGGACATTGGAAAGCGGACTGTCCAAAGCTTATAAGTACGATAAATTATGCCTTAATTACTGAGACATGTTTAGCAGCGATTCCCACAGATACTTGGTGTGTGGATTCAGGTGCCACTGACCATGTTTGTAATTCTTTGCAAGGGTTCCAAGTAACCCGGAAGCTTAGAGAAGGCGAATTGGATATCTACTTGGGCGACACTACAAGAGTGTCAGTAGAAGCAGTGGGAGTAGTTAAGTTGAATTTCGAAAATTCTTGCTTAGAGTTAGTAAACCGTCTTTATGTACCGAGTTTTAGAAAGAACTTGATTTCGGTTTCTAAACTCTTGAAGAATGGGTATAAGTTTATTTTCTCTGATGACTGTGTTGTTATTAGAAGAAATGGAAAACTTATTTGTTCTGGTTCATTGGCGGACAATTTGTTTGTGGTTAACTCTAACTCCCCTGTTGCGCCAAACATAGAAATAGATAGCTCAGTATCTAACTTTAATAAGAGGAAGAGACCTTCTGAAATGAATCAAAGCTATCTTTGGCATCTAAGGCTAGGTCATATAAACCTTAGTAGGATTCAGAGGTTGGTCAATGATGGACCTTTGGGTTCATTAGATATTGACAGCTATGAAACCTGCGAATCTTGCTTCGAGGGTAAGATGACCAAGAGACCTTTTAAGGCAAAAGGTCATAGAGCTAAAGAAGTATTAGAGTTGATTCATTCTGACTTGTGTGGACCTATGACGGTCCAGGCACGAGGGGAATATGAGTATTTTGTGACGTTCACGGATGACTACTCTAGGTACGGATACATTTACCTAATGCACTATAAGTCCGAATGTTTTGGCAAGTTCAAAGAGTTTCGGGCAGATGTGGAGAAGCATCGTGGTAAGAGTATCAAAACACTGCGTTCAGATCATGGTGGGAAGTACCTGTCCCATGAATTTCGAGATTACCTCACTGAGGTAGGAATTCAGTCTCAGTTGTCTGCACCTGGCACGCCACAGCAGAATGGTGTAGCAGAAAGGAGGAACCGAACTCTTATGGAAATGGTTAGCTCCATGATGAGCTATAGTGATTTGCCAAGTTTGTTCTGGGGATATGCCTTGGAAACGGCAATGTATATTCTTAATCTTGTACCATCTAAAACCGTGCCTTCAACCCCAGTAGAGTTGTGAAACGGGCAGAAGCGCAGTCTAAGACATCTCAGAATTTGGGGCTGCCCAGCACATGTGCTTAAGGCAGATACAACTAAGTTAGATGCAAGAACAGAATTAATGCTGTTTGTAGGATATTCTAGGGGAACGAAAGGTGGTCTATTCTATAGTCCTAAAGATCAGAAGGTGGTGGAAAGTACCAACGCTAGATTTTTAGAAGAGGACTATGTTTTAGACCACAAACCCAAGAGTAAGATAGTACTAGAAAAGCTTAGACGACAAACTACTAATCCTGATGCACCAGCACAAGTAGATACACAACACACTGCACATGAGATCACAGATGATGCGCCTACACAGGCGGTGCCTCATCATAGTGGGAGGGTTGTAAGACAGCCCGACAGGTTCGTTGGCATGGGAGAGGCCTCAGACCTAGTCCCAGGTGTGCCTGAACCTGACCCAATTAACTACAACGAGGTGCTTCGAGATAAAGATGCAGAATCTTTGCGTAAGGCAATGATATCCGAGATGGGGTCAATGGACCACAATCAAGTCTGGGAGCTTGTGGACCTGCCTGATGGGTTCAAGCCCATTGGATGCAAGTGGGTCTACAAACGTAAGAGAGGACCTGACGGGAAGGTGGAAACATTTAAAGCTAGGCTGGTGGCGAAGGGGTATACTCAGAAAGAGGGAATCGACTATGAGGAAACCTTCTCCCCGGTAGCCATGCTTAAGTCGATCCGGATTCTCTTGGCCATAGCTGCTCATATGGATTATGAGATTTGGCAGATGGATGTCAAGACAGCTTTCCTAAACGGAAGTCTTGAGAAAACTATCTTTATGCAGCAACCAGAGGGATTCATTGAAAAAGGCCAAGAGCATAAGGTTTGCAGGCTTAAGAGGTCTATTTATGGACTTAAGCAGGCATCCAGATCTTGGAACATCCGGTTTGATGAGGAAATCCAGTCCTTTGGATTTACTCAGTGTCCGGATGAGCAATGTGTGTATCGCAGACGTGATGGAAACTCAGTGGTGTTTCTTGTGCTTTACGTAGATGACATTCTATTGATTGGCAACAAGAAAGTGTTATCAGACGTAAAGGCATGGTTGTCCAAGCAATTTGATATGAAGGACTTAGGGGAAGCGGGACATATCCTTGGGATCAAGATTATTCGAGATCGTAGGAAACGTTCGCTAACGCTCTCCTAAGCTTCGTACATAGACACGATTCTGGCCCGTTTTAACATGCAGAACTCCAAGAAAGGTTTTCTACCTTTCAGGCATGAAGTGTTTCTATCTAAGAAACAGTCTCCTAAGACTGTTAAGGAGATAGAGACCATGAGGACAGTTCCATATGCTTCGGCAGTAGGAAGTCTCATATATGCCATGTTGTGTACGAGGCCTGATATCTGTTATGCCGTTGGCATGGTGAGCAGATATCAGAGTAACCCCGGGAAAGCTCATTGGGAGGCAGTAAAATGCATTCTCAAGTATTTGCGCAGAACGGGGGACCAAGTTCTGGTCTATCAAGCGTCTGAGCTGGTACCCCGAGGTTACACAGATTTAGATTTCCAAGGCGACAGGGACAAGAGCAAGTCTACCTCAGGGTATGTGTTTACTCTAGGAGGTGGAGCCATAGTTTGGCGGAGTGTCAAGCAGAAATGCGTGGCGGACTCTACCATAGAGGCTGAGTACGTTGCCGCATCAGAGGCAGCGAAAGAAGCAGTATGGCTCAAGAACTTCCTAGTGGACTTAGATGTGATTCCTGGTTTGCCGAAGTCTATCACGGTTTATTGTGATAACAACGGTGCAGTTGCAAACTCGAAGGAACCACGAGCCCACAAGGCGAGTAAACATATACAGCACAAGTACCACTTGATACGAGACATCGTGAAGAGGGAAGACGTGGTCGTGGCTAAGATAGCGTCAGAGGATAACCTTGCAGATCCGTTCATGAAAACATTGACCACTAAAGTCTTTGAGTCTCACGTGGAGGGCATGGGGATCAGATATCTAGGAGAGCCATGATAGTTTTTCTAGATAGATAGCAGCAGATTGTATAGGATTGTATGTAGTTGTATACTTAAAGCACAGCTTAAGTATTAGTGGGAGATTGTTGGAGTAGAATACATAACCTATGCTTGTATTGTACAGTTTCCCAGTTTAATATATCGATTTGTGTTTCAATTATATTTTGTTGTGCTTGTTTATATCCATTTATATTATGTAAGTAGATGATGAGGTGTCTGGTGCGACACAGTAGATCTCATCATTGGTTGAAAGACATAATATATAAATGAGGTTCATAACTGAGACAGCTTTGGACAAACTATCGGTCTAGGTTATTATGTGATTCAGATAATTAGTTTGTCTAAACTCATTGAATCATATAGATATGCCCGGGGCATATTGAACTTGACTCTTAGGAATGATTTGTCTTGTACTGATTTAATAGACAAATTGATCCTTGTATTCTATCTCTAAATCCCTAGACTCGAGTGGGCATGAGGATTAGACATAGTGTACTTTGATCTGCCAATGGGTGAGGTCAAATGTGGCGAATAGTCTCGGTGGGTTGGGTGCGCGTGTTTAGTTACTTGGTGTGCTGTTTCTTGTCGAAAGAAAACCATGTACCGGCGCGTCCGGGGTGATGGTGCTCCCGAGATGAGCTCGAAATGTTTATTATACTAAACCCGGCCGGTGGACTTATGTCCGGTATAGTAAAAAGGTCGAGTGGTACTAGTCTCTGAATTAAATAAGTTAATTAATTAATTTATCAGTAAATTAATTTTAATTAACGAGCACTATATCTTTGATGTGGGGAGATTAATGAATATAATTTAATTAAGTTGTTCCGGAAGAAATTCTGGTGTAGGATGGTAGTGCAAAAATTAATCCGTTAGTGGTAGATTAATTTTGTAATGGGTTAATTGAATAGGTAGATTTAATTAATTAATTGATTAATTATTCCTAAGGGTTAATTCAATAATTAACAAAGTGGAATTATTTATTTAATTCCTAAGGGTTAATTAAGTAATTAACAAAGTAGAATTATTTAATTAATTAATTAAGTCTTCAGTTTCAATTGGAATTAGGAAATCCTAGAGATTAGGAATCCAGTAGGAATTGGTTATCCTATCAGATTGGTTGCCTAATTGGATTTGGAAACTAATTCATTACCTAAACCCATTAGGAAGACCAATCCTAAACCAACTTGGAGTCTCTCTTGTAACTCTATAAATAGACAAGGGATCAGTCATTTAGAAAACACAATTCAACAATTAATCCACAGGATTTCTAGAGAGAGAAAATGTTTCTCTCTCCAGGTCGAATTTTTAAGAAGTTTTGGCGGCTGGTTTTTCTTCCTAGTGGCCGAATTTTTAAGCCCTTGGTGTATACCAGCTGCAAGCAACTTTCTCTCTCTCTCTCTCCGGGCAGTGCGTTTGCAGTACGTGCTAGGTGCGGAGGTGCTGGATTTTTCTGGCAGGTGGAGTTGTGGTGATAGCTGATCAATTAACTTCTAGTTCGTTGCCCACACAACGTGAAGTTATAGTCTTGAGGCATACAAGAGAATCACCAGGTGCACGCTTCAAAGGTACTTTTCTAAGATTCAGCTTTAATATAAATTTTTGTTGCGTGGTAAATCGAGCAAGTGCAAACCTAGATCCCACCAAAAAATCTTTCAATTGGTATCAGATCCTGGTTTAGGCGGTTCTGTGCTTGTTCGATTTATTACATGGTTTTATTTGCAGGTGGTTTAGAATTCCGACTATTATGGTTAAGTTTGTATGGGTTTTAATTAAACTCCGGGACATGTCCGGATTTAATTTTATTATGAATGTTTGTAATAGTATAACCACGTGCTCGAAGCCGTGTAGGATTAGATCAAATCTGTAGTAGGATTTTTTCTATGTAATTTTGATTATTTAATTTTCCTAGAATGCCTTGTAGTAGGAAAATTGTTTTTTATGTAATCGAAAGCGTTATGGTGGGCGACTTGAATTCGTGGGTTTTGGGTTATCATGAATTTGAAGAAACCCAGGAAAACCCAGAACGAATTACAAGAAGACCAAATAGCGTGGGAAAAAGCGAATGAGTAATTGGCGGCAGGAGGCGACGCCGCCAGCAGTCGCGCCGGCGGCTGCAGCAGGCAGCAGCAGCTGCTGCGTTGCTGCTGGGCGCGCAGGGCGCCTGGGTGCGCAGGCCGCATGGGCGGTGCGCACGCGCGCGTGTAGGGCCGCGCTCTCGACCTGTGCGGGCTTTGCGTGTAGGGCCGCGCTCTCGACCTGTGCGGGCCGTTCGAGCTGTTTTTGGCCCATTTTTCCTCAAGTTTTCATTTTTTGAAGTTCAAAACTCTCTCCATCGAGTGACGTGACGGGACACGAGATCAAGGCAAAGGATGGAAGCAATTAAAACCATAATAGTCAGGAAATTTATTTTACGTCTTTATTTCCCGTATTTATCCTTTTAATTTTTATGCTTTATTTTTATGCTGTATATTAGATGCATGAATTAAAGCATGTCTGGTTTTATGGTTGCATATAACTTAGGTTAGTTAATTGCTTGTTAAAACCAGAAAAACCCTCAAATTGGAAATCTAAGTGGGAGCGGGTTGTGTTATATCCCCATGGCCACCATTGCGGGTTCATATGCGATGTGGGTGGGCTTGCGTATTGGCATTAGGGCCTTCCTCCATTCGGATGAGTCCAGCCCCGATATCGCTAGACTATGAGCTTCTGAGTAAGATGACTAGAGAGAGTTTAACTAGGAGAAATGCGAAACCCTCTCCATCTGAGGCGCACTATCCTGAGGTAACAAACTCAGGATGAGATGTTGGTGGATTAATATTATTGTTTTGAGGGAATCAATAATTAATTGAATTTTCATGTTTTTTGAAAATTCTAGCATATATATAACTAAAACACTGTTTGTTTACTTTCCAGTTTAAATCGATATGGCATTCAATCCTTTAGCTGCTATTTTGAAAAACAACAATTTAACTGGAACTAATAATGTCGATGGAAGTCGTAACTTGGACATTGTCCTTAGGGTTGAAAAGGAAAAGAGTTTACTTACCAATCGCGTCTCTTACCTTCTCCAAGATGCGTGGGTATCCCCGCTAATAAAAGGATGTGACACCTCAGTTGCCCGCATTTCATCACGCACCCTTGATTGGTTGGATCTTTCTCTTTCTTTCCAGAAATTCACACGCCCTTTCTTTTGAAGAAAAAAGACAAGCCCGGGCTAAATCGAAATCTCACTTTCGTGCAATGCATTCCAGAATAGGAAACTTTTGACTCGGCTCTGGCTCAAATTCATTTCCCTTGAATGGATCCAGGCTTATACTTATTTAATTTATTAAAATGACATTCAAAAATTAAATATTTAGATAAAGCAGAAGGAATAAATATTATACCTTTGAAGCGAAGTCCTTAGCAAATAAGAAAACCAAATCTCTGGGAAAGCGACTACCACTGAAATCTGAAGAATGACTCCAAATCGACTCCGAACTAGTGTGGGCTAGTATCTATGGAGTAGCCTAAAGCAAAATGAAGAAATCCAAAGAAACCCGCTTCAAAAAAATCAAAATCTGTCGAAACAGATTTAGCCTGGAGGATCTGCGCTAGACAACCGCCGACCACTACTTCAATCGCCGATCAACTCGAAGATTGTTAGTTTTGAATATAGAAAAGCCATAGATTGTATGTTCACAGATGACATATCATTTTGTTTCCGTATTAAATTGTTCCATTATATCATAGAACTAGATAACGAGGTGTGGAAAGACACAGTAGGTACCGTTATTGGTGAAAGTATTGATATATAAAAAGTATGCTTATAACAAAGATAGTCTAAACATTCTATCGGTATAGGTTATCGTGTGGTTTAGAAATTAGTTTATCTAGACTAATTAAATCACAAGCATATGCCCGGGGCATATTGAGCACGACCAGTTTGGATAGAATTGACTTATACTGATCGGCGTAGTCAATTCGGTCCTAGTATTCAGTCTCTCAATCCCGAGATTGGGACGGGCGTGAAAGTTGGATATCGTATGCTTTGATTTGCCAAAGAGTGCGGTCAATTGAGGCCTATACCTTGGTAGGTTAGGTATGCGGTGTTTAGCTTCTTACGTACCGTTGCTAGTTGGAGGAATTCACGTACCGATTCACTAGGTTAATGGTGCTCCCGAGATGAGCTCGTAAGGTTTATTATACTAAACCCGACTGGTGGACTTTATGTCATGTATAATAAGAAGGTCGAGTGGTACTAATCTCGGATACCAAGAAGTTGGTAAATTAGTTTGTTAGTAAATTGATAAACCGACGAGCACTAGATCTTTAATGTGGGGAGATAGAAGAAAAATATTAGTGGCGCGATGTAAAGTCATTTTTGAGAGGTAGTTCCATAGTTAGTCAGATAGTGGTACGACTAATTATGTATTTGACTAATCGAAAAAGTGAATTAATCAATCCTAAAGGTTTAATTAATATTTAATTGACAAAGTGGATAAAGAAATTAATTCTATATGAATTAATTAATCATAAGGGTTCGATTAAATTAAATTAACAAAGTGGGTTAAGAAAATTAATTCGAATGGGTCGATTAGAGTTGATTAGTCTAGGAAAGATTAAGCGGTCAACGAAAGTCAAATTAAAAGGCCCAACTCAAAAGCCCACTAGGTCTCCTTAAGAGCTCCCTATAAATAGAAAGCTTAAGGCCAAAGAAACTTAAGAAAATCTTGCAAGACAAGTCTTGCCTCTTAGAGTGAGAATGTTCTAGAGAGAGACACTCTTGTCTTTTGAGTTTCTTTTAAAAATGAACTTGAGATCTCATTTCTCAAACACAAGCAAAGCTCGTGGATCAAAACTTTTCTTGATTGGCTGCTCGATTATAGTCCTCCAGTTTTCATTTTTGCGCTGCTGCTGTCCCATTTTTTTTGGCAAGTTTTGGGCTTGTTTTTAGGGTGCTTGATCAGAGTTTTCTTCATGTTGATCTCTCCTTTGGTGATCCATGAAGAGACTTGTGCAGATCGTGGTCAAAGACTAAGTCTTTAGACTTGTTCGGTTCAGTTTTTTTTTAGCAGCGAGGCTTGGCAAAATTGGGCAGTGGTGCGGACATAGTGGTTGGGTAGTTTTGGTTAGATTTCGAGCAGTTTTCGCTTCGTTCGAGTGATTTTCTTTGTGGGTTTTCGTGGTCTTTGCTGGCACATCCCGTTAGATTATTGCCCATGCAATATTCGGTATTTCTTGGAGTTATCATTCAGATTTTGGTGGTAATCGCAATCAAAGATTTTGTTTTTCTTATTGCGTTGGACTTCGCTTAGAAGGTATAACCTTTAATCCTTCCGCTTGTGTGTTAGATGTCGATTTAATAAATTAAATAAGTATAAGCCTAGATAAATGAATTTGAGCCCAAGCTTTGTCGAAAGCTTCTGATTCTGGAATGCATTGCACGAAAGTGAGGTTTTCGATTTAGCCCCGTTCTGTTTTCCTTCAAAATTGCATCAGAGCGAGTGTTTCGGCTTTATACTTGTTTAATTTATTACACGGCTTTATTTTGCATTATTGTTTTTGTCGAAATGTTTAAACAGGTGGTTATTTGTTTCCCTGCTATTATGGTAGAAATTTATTTTTCATTCATAAACCCCGGGACATTTCCGGGCTCATATTGTTTTTGAATGGAAATATCTGTAATAGTAATAACCATGAGTTGGAAGCCGTGTAGGATTAGATAAATCTTGTAGTAGGATTTAATCTAATGTTGTCGTCTTTAAATTCCTAGAAAAACGCCTTGTATATAGGAATTTATGTATTATGACGAAGACGTTATTTTGGGTAACTTATATTTGCGGGTTTTGGTTTCTTGTATTTTTGGGTGATTCCTAATTACGTAGTAAACTGAGAAAACCCAGGGGAATTGAGAGGAATCTAAATAACGAGTGGGAGCGACATGACGGGATGTGTCACCGAGGCATCAAGGAATCAACGAAAGAGAAGGCCATAATAGTCGGGAAATTTTATTTCTTTAATTTTCCGTATTTATGTCCTTTCATTGATTGCGTGTTTTTGTTTTATTTTGCATGAACAAAAACCAAACCAAACCATTTTAAAAAGTAAAGTGCAATTAACTAAGGTAGATTATTCGCATACTAAAACTCTAACGGTTTTATGGGTACAAATATCCATAGTTAAGATATTGCACGTTAAAAACGTAAAAATCCTCAAACTTAAAAATATAATTGGGAGCGGGTTGGTAAATATCCCCATGGCCTCCATTACGGGTTCATTGGTGATGTGGTTATTCTAGCGAGTTGGTATTATGGCCTTCCTCCATGGGGACAAGTCTTCAATCACAGATATCACCAGAAAGAATTTCCAAAGGGATGACTATAGTGAGTTTAATTGGAGAAATTTGTGACACCCTTTCTGCTGAGGGTGCATTAGCATCCTAAGTAACAAACTTAGAAGTCACGTAATGACATACACTTAGTATACTATTTAATGTATTCCTCCCGTGAGGTTACGCTATTTATACGTAAGGCTAATAGCATTGACTATTAATTTCATTGATCATAAGATCGTTGGTCAGAAAGTGAAATTAATAAACTTTGGTTCTTCTCGAACGAATGTGGGTTAGTGTAGACGTTCACCCGCGTGACCTGCATTAATCCCGGTATGAGAGATGTCGATGGAGATTATATTGTTTTTGAGCATTTCAATATTTTTGAAAAAGTAATACTAAAAACTTGACTGTTTATTTTTCAGTTGTTGATATGTCGTTCAACCCGCTAGCTGTCATTTTTGACTGGAAACGTAACCTGGACATTGCTCTTACCGCTGAGGGTTACAAATACGTGCTTACTGAGGAGTGCCCCCCTAAGCCCAACGATGATGTCCGGATGAGCAGTTTGTTTATCGCAGGCGTGATGGTGATACGGTGGTGTTCATCGAACTTTATGTAGATGAAATTCTTCTGATTGGCAACAGTAAGAAGGTGTTGTTAGAGGTAAAGGCATGTTGTCCAGGCAATTTGATATGAAGGATTTGGGAGAGGCTGGATATATCCTTGGGATCAAGATTATTCGAGATCGTATGAGACATTCTCTGACACTCTCCCAGGCATCCTACATAGACACGATTCTGGCCCGTTTTAACATCCAGAACTCCAAGAAGGGTTCACTATCTTTCAGGCATGGGGTACATTTGTCTAAGGAGCAGTGTCCCAAGACTGCTAAGGAGATAGATGCCATACAGGCGGTACCCTATACTTCTGTAGTGGGTAGCCTCATGTATGCTATGTTATGTATGAGGCCCGATATTTACTTTTCCGTTGGCATGGTTATCAGATATCAGAGTAACCCTGGGAAGGCTCACTGGGAGGCAGTAAAATGCATTCTCAAGTACTTGAGCAGGACGAGAGATTATGTCCTAGTTTATAGAGCATAGAAGCTTGTACCGTTGGGTTACACAGATTCGGACTTTCAAGGTAATATAGACAAGAGTAAGTCTACCTCTGGGTTTGTGTTTACTCTCGAAGGTGGAGCCATAGTATAGCGGAGTGTCAAGCAGAATTGCGTGGCGGACTCCACCATGGAGAATGAGTACGTTGCCGCAACAGAGGCAGCGAAAGAAGCTGTATGGCTCTGGAGCTTCCTAATGGACTTAGATGTGGTTCCTAAGTTGCCTAGGTCTATCACAGTTTATTGTGATAACAATGGTGCAGTTGCTAACTCGAGGGAACCTCGAGCCCATAAAGCGAGTAAAAACATAGAGCGGAAGTACCACCTGATACGAGAAATCGTAAAGAAGGGAGACGTCATCGTGGCCAAGATAGCATCAGATGACAACATTGCAGATTCTTTCACAAAGCCATTGACCCCAAAGGTCTTTGAGAGACATGTGGAGGGCATGGGAGTCAGATTCTTTAGGGAGCCATGTGATTAAGCTTAAAGGTATTCTGTAGATTTCATTATGACAGCAGTGTAATAGCGGGTTGGACAGTTTTTGTACTTCTTAGCATAGCTTTGAGTATTAGTGGGAGATTGTTAGTTTTGAATACAGAAAAGCTATTGCTTATATCAAAAACTAATATTCACAGATGACATATCATTTTGTTTCAGTATTAATTGTCCCATTATATGATAGAACTGGATAACGGGGTGTGGAAAGACACAGTAGATACCGTTATTGGTTAAAGTATTGATATGTAAAAAGTATGCTTGTAACTGAGATAGTCTGAACATACTATCGGTATAGGTCATCGTGTGGTTTGGAAATTACTTTATCTAGACTAATTAAATCACACGGATATGCCTAAGGCATATTGAGCACGACTAGTTTGGATAGAATAGACTTATACTGATCGACGTAGTCAATTCGGTCCTACTATTCAGTCTCTCAATCCTGAGATTAGGACGGGCGTGAGAGTTTGATATCGTATGCTTTGATTTGCCAAAGAGTGCGGTCAATTGAGGCCTATACCTCAGTAGGTTGGGTATGCGGTGTTTAGCTTCTTACGTGCCATTGCTAGTCAGAGGAATCCACGTACCGGTTCGCCAGGTTGATGGTGCTCCCGAGATGAGCTCGTAAGGTTTATTATACTAAACCCGGCCGGTGGACTTTATATCAGGTATAATAAGAAGGTCGAGTGATACTAATCTGGATACCAAGAAATTGGTAAATTAGTTTGTCAGTAAATTAATAAACCGATGAGCACTATTCTTTAATGGGGGAGATAGAAGAAAAATATTAGTGGCACAATGTAAAGCCATTTTTGAGAGGTAGTTCCATAGTTAGTCCGATAGTGGTACGAGTAATTATGCATTTGACTAATCGACAAAGTGAATTAATCAATCCTAAAGGTTTAATTAATATTTAATTGACAAAGTGGATTAAGAAATTAATTCTATATGAATTAATTAATCCTAAGGGTTCGATTAAATTAAATTAACGAAGTGAGTTAAGAAATTAATTCGAATGGGTCGATTGGAGTTGATTAGTATAGGAAAGACTAAGCGGTCAACGAAAGTCAAATTAAAAGACCCAACTCAAAAGCCCACTAGGTCTCCTTAAGAGCTCCCTATAAATAAAAAGTTTAAGGCCAAAGAAACTTAAGAAAATCTTGCAAGACAAGTCTTGTCTCTTAGAGTGAGAAAGTTCTAGAGAGACACTCTTGTCTGTTGAGTTTCTTTCAAAAATGAACTTGAGATCTCACTTCTCGAACACAAGCGAAGCTCGAAGATAAAAACTTTTCTTGATTGGCTGCTCGATTTTAGTCTGCCAGTTTTTAGTTTTACACTATTGCTATCCCATTTTTTGGCAGGTTTTGGGCTTATTTTTGGGGCACTTGATCCGAGTTTTCTTCATGTTGATCTCTCATTTGGTGATCCTTGAAAAGACTTGTGCAGATTGTGGCCAAAGACTAAGTCTTTAGACTTGTTGGGTTCAGTTTTTTTTTTTTTTTTAGCAGCGGGGCTTGGCGAAATTGGGCAGTGGTGCGGACATAGTGGCTGGGTTGGTTTGGTTAGATTTTAAGAAGTTTTTGCTTCGTTGGAGTATTTTCTTTGTGGGTTTTCGGGATTTCTTGGAGTTATTTTTAGGATTTCAGTGGTAATCACAATCAAAGATTTGGGTTTTCTTATTGCGTTGGACTTCACTTTGAAGGTATAACTTTTAATCCTTCTGCTTTTAAATTAAAGGTTCAATCTTTGTGCGTTAGATGTTGATTTAATAAATTAAATAAGTATAAGCCTAGATAAATGAATTTGAGCCTGAGCTTTGTCGAAAGCTTCTGATTCTGGAATGCATTGCACGAAAGTGAGGTTTTCGATTTAGCCCAGGCTTGTTTTGTTTTCCTTCAAAATTGCATCAGCGTGAGTGTTTCGGATTTATACTTGTTTAATTTATTACACGGATTTATTTTGGCATTATTGTTTTTGTCGAAATGTTTAAACAAGTGGTTATTTGTCTCCCGGCTATTAAGGTAAAAATTTATTTTTCATTCATAAACCCTAGACATTTCCGGGCTCATATTGTTTTTGAATGAAAATGTCTGTAATAGTAATAACCACGAGCTGGAAGCCGTGTAGGATTAGATAAATCTTGTAGTAGGATTTAATCTAATGTTGTCGTCTTTAAATTCCTAGAAAAACGCCTTGTATATAGGAATTTATGTATTATGATGAAGACGTTATTTTGGGTAACTTATATTCACGGGTTTTGGTTTCTCATAATTTTGGGTGATTCCTAATTAGTAAACTCATAAAACCAGAGCGAATTGAGAGGAATCCAAATAACGAGTGGGAGCGACATGAAGGGATGTGTCACCGAGGCGTCAAAGAATCAACGAAAGAGAAGGCCATAATAGTCAGGAAATTTTATTTCTTTAATTTCCCGTATTTATGTCTTTTCATTGATTGCGTGTTTTCGTTTTATTTTGCATAAACGAAAACCAAACCAAACCATTTTAAAAAGTAAAGTACAATTAACTAAGGTAGATTGTTTGCATATTAAAACTCCAACGGTTTTATGGGAATATCCATAGTTAAGATATTGCATGTTAAAACGTAAAAATCCTCAAACTTAAAAATCTAAGTGGGAACGGGTTGGTAAATATCCCCATGGCCTCCATTACGGGTTCATTGGTCATGTGGTTATTCTTGCGAGTTGGTATTATGGCCTTCCTCCATGCGGACAAGTCTTCAATCACAGATATCACCGGAATGAATTTCCAAAGGGATGACTATAGTGAGTTTAATTGGAGAAAGTTGCGACACCCTCTCTGCTGAGGGCGCATTAGTATCCTAAGTAACAAACTTAAAAGTCACGTAATGACATACCCTTAGTGTATTATTTATAGTATTCCTCCAGCGAGGTTATGCTATTTATGTGTACGGCTAAAAGCATTGACTATTAATTTCATTGATCATAAGATCGTTGGTCAGATAGTGAAATTAATGAACTTCGGTTCTTCTCGAACGAATGTGGGTTAGCGTAGACGTTCACTCGCGTAACCTGCATTAATCCCGGTATGAGAGATGTCGATGGAGATTATATTGTTTTTGAGGATTTCAATATTTCTGAAAAAGTAATACTGAAACTTGACTGTTTATTTTTCAGTTGTTGATATGTCGTTCAACCCACTAGCTGTAATTTTTGAATCAGAACAACCATACGAGTCCAAATTACATTGACTGGAAATGTAACTGGGACATTGTCCTTACCACTGAGAGTTACAAATACGTGCTTACTGAGGAGTACCCCCCTAAGCCCAGCGATGATGCCACCCCTGACCAGTAAGAGCCATATACGAGGTAGCAGAAGGCTGATGAGATGACCCGGTGCTACATCTTGGCTTCTATGTCGAGTGTACTGCAGCACCAATATCAGTGTTTACCAAAGCCTATGATATGATGCTCAGCCTCAGGGAGATGTTTGGACATCAGGGCAGGGCAGCCAAGCAGTCAGCTATGAGAAAACTCATGAATGCTAGGATGGCTGAGGGCACTTCAGTGAGGGATCACGTACTGGACATGATGAGCTGCATCAATGAGATCGAGGTATTGGGAAGTGACATTGATTGGGAGACCCAGGTCGATATCATTCTCCAGAGCTTGCCCCCCAGTTTTGAGCAGTTTTGGTTGAACCAAAATATGGGGAAGCTCTCATATTCACTTCTCGAGCTCATGACTGCATTGGTGTCTGCTGAGGGCCTCTTCGTAGAGAAGAAGCAAGCCTTGGCTACTGTTGGGCCCAAAGCTAGGAAGCAAAAGAGGGAGAGAGGCCAGAGAGTAGGAGTAGCTGATCAAGGACCCAAGGCGGGCATTGCCAAGAAACACAAGTCGAAAGGCGAGTGTTTTAGATGTGGCAAAGCAGGACATTGGAAGAAGGATTGTCAAAAACCTCAAGGTATGTGCAAATTTTCCCTAGTTACTGAGATGTGTTTAGCGGCGAATCCCACAGATAATTGGTGTGTGGATTCAGGAGCCACTGATCACGTTTGTAATTCTTTGCAGGGGTTCCAAGTGACCCGGCTGCTTAAAGAGAGAGAGTTGCAGGTTTACCTCGGCAATACTAACAGAGTTTCTATTGTTGCAGTGGGAGTTTTATGTCTTTGTTTTTCAGACTCTGTTTTAAATTTAAAGGATTGTCTTTATGTACCCAGTTTTCGAAAGAATTTTCTTTCAGTTTCTAAACTTATTTTGGATGGTTATAAATGTGTTTTTTCTGATGGATCTGTTTTTATTATAAAAAGCCAGAAGCTTATATGTTCCTGTACATTAGTTGACAATCTGTTTTTAATCAAGACATACTCCCCAGTAATGCAAAACATTGAAACAAATAACTCATCACCGAATCATAGTAAGAGAAAGGAGTCTTCCCCTTTGAATCAAACATATCTTTGGCACCTGAGACTTGGTCACATCAACCTTAGTAGGATTCAAAGGTTGGTCAATAATGGGTCTTTGGACTCATTGGATATTGATAGCTATCCGACCTGTGAGTCTTGCTTGGAGGGTACGATAACCAAGAGGCCTTTCAAGGCAAAGGGGTATAAGGCCAAGGAGGTTTTAGAGTTGATTCATTCTGACTTGTGTGGGCCTATGTCAATTCAGGCTAGAGGTGGTTATGAGTATTTCGTGACCTTCATGGATGATTACTCTAGATATAGATACATATACCTGATGCACCACATGTCTGAATGCTTTGGCAAGTTCAAAGAGTTTAAGGATGAGGTGGAGAACCATCTGGGTAAGAGTATCAAGGCCTTGCGATCTGATTGCGGTGGCAAATACCTCTCTAGTGAATTTAGGTCCTATTTGTCAGAGGAGGGTATTCAGACCCAGTTGTCTGCACCTGGCACACCCCAGCAGAATGGTGTAGTAGAGATGAGGAATAGGACTCTTATGGATATGGTTAGATCGATGATGAGTTAGAGCAAATTGCCTATATCGTTCAGGGGTTTAGCCTTGGAGTCAGTATGTTATCTCCTCAATCTCATACCATCTAAGTCTGTGCCTTCGACTCCAATAGAGCTATGGTCTGAGACATCTCAGGATTTGGGGTTGTCTAGCATATGTGTTTAAGGCAGACACAACCAAGCTACATGCGAGATCTGAGATTATGCTTTTTGTAGGCTACCCCAAAGGAACGAAAGGTGGTCTATTTTATAGTCTTCAGGATCAGAAGGTGATGGTGAGCACCAATGCCGGATTTCTTGAGAAGGACTATGTTTTAGATCATAAAGCAAATAGCAAGGTAGTGGCAACGAGTACAGAAAGACACACCACAAGAGACTGCACACACTATCACAGATGATGCTCATACACAGGCTGCGCCTCGTCATAGTGGAAGGGTTGTCAGACAGCCTGAGAGGTACATGGGTTTGGGTGAGTCTTCAGACTTTATCCCTGGTGCTCATAAACCATACCCAGTTAGCTACAATGAGGCTCTCAAGGATAAAGATGCAGACTCTTGGCAGAGAGCGATGATTGCTGAGATGGGTTTTATGGACTCAAATCAGGTCTGAGAGCTAGAAGACCTTCCTGATGGGTTTCGACCTATTGGGTGCAAATGGGTCTACAAGCGAAAGAGAGGATTTGATGGGAGGTTTGAGACCTTCAAGGCTAGGCTTGTAGCGAAGGGGTATAATCAGAAAAAGGGTATCGATTATGAGGAAACCTTTTCCCCGGTAGCTATGCTTAAGTCGATCCGGATTCTCTTGGCCATAGCTGCTCATATGGACTATGAGCTTTGGCAGATGGACGTCAAGATAGCTTTCCTTAATGGAAGTTTTGAGGAGACCATCTTTATACAGCAACCAGAGGGTTTCATTGTTAAGGGCCAAGAGCACAAGGTATGCAGGCTTAGGAGGTCCATTTATGAGCATAAGCAAGTATCCAGATCTTGGAACATCCGTTTTGACGAGGTTATCCAGTCCTATGGATTCACTCAGTGTCCGGATGAGCAGTGTGTTTATCACAGGCATAATGGTGATACGGTAGTGTTCCTCGTACTTTACGTAGATGAAATTCTTCTAATTGGCAACAGTAAGAAGGTGCTGTCAGACGTAAAGGCATGTCCATGCAATTTGATATGAAGGATTTGGGAGAGGCTGAACATATCCTTGATCAAGATTATTCGAGATCGTGTGAGACGTTCTCTGACACTCTCCCAGGCATCCTACATAGACACGATTCTGGCCCGTTTTAACATGCAGAACTCCAAGAAGGGTTCACTACAGGCATGGGGTGCATTTGTCTAAGGAGCAGTGTCCCAAGACTGCTGAGGAGATAGATGTCATGCTGGCGGTACCCTATGCTTCTGCAGTGGGTAGCCTCATGTATGCTATGTTATGTACGAGGCCTGATATTTGCTTTGCTGTTCGCATGGTTAGCAGATATCAGAGTAACCCTGGGAAGGCTCACCAGGAGGCTTAAATTGCATTCTCAAGTACTTGCGCAGGACGAGAGATTATGTCCTAGTTTATAGAGCATAGAAGCTTGTACCGTGGGGTTACACATATTCGGACTTTCAAGGTAATATGGACAAGAGTAAGTCTACCTCTGGGTTTGTGTTTACTCTCGAAGGTGTAGCCATAGTATAGCGAAGTGTCAAGCAGAATTGCGTGGCGGACTCCACCATGGAGAATGAGTACGTTGCCGCAACAGAGGCAGCGAAAGAAGCTGTATGGCTCCGGAGCTTCCTAATGGACTTAGATGTGGTTCCTGAGTTGTCTAGGTCTATCACAGTTTACTGTGATAACAATAGTGTAGTTGCTAACTCGAGGGAACCACGAGCCCATAAAGGGAGTAAACACAAAGAGCACAACTACCACCTGATATGAGAGATCATAAAGAAGGGAGATGTGATCGTGGCCAAGATAGCATTAGATGACAACCTTGCAGATCCTTTGACAAAGTCATTGCCCCCAAAGGTCTTTGAGAGACATGTGGAAGGCACGGGAGTCAGATTCTTGAGGGAGCCATGTGAGTGAGCTTAAAGGTGTTCTGTAGATTTCATTATGACAGTAGTGTAATAGCGGGTTGGACAGTTTTTGTACTTATTAGCATAGCTTTGAGTATGAGTGGGAGATTGTTAGTTTTGAATACAGAAAAGCTATGGCTTGTATCAAAAACTAATATTCAATGATGACATATCATTTTGTTTCAGTATTAAATTATTCCATTATATCATAGAACTAGATAACGGGGTGTGAAAAGACACAGTAGATACCGTTATTGGTTAAAGTACTGATATATATAAAAAGTATTCTCGCAGCTGAGATAGTCTGAATATACTATCGGTATAGGTTATCGTGTGGTTTGGAAATTTTTTTATCTAGACTAATTAAATCACACGAATATGCCCGGGCCATATTGAGCATGACCAGTTTGGATAGAATTGACTTATACTGATCGGCATAGTCAATTTGGTCCTAGTATTCAGTCTCTCAATCCCGAGATTGGGACGGGCGTGAGAGTTGGATATCGTATGCTTTGATTTGCCAAAGAGTGCTGTCAATTGAGGCCTATACCTCAATAGGTTGGGTATGCGGTGTTTAGCTTCTTACGTGCCGTTGCTAGTCGGAGGAATCCACGTACCGATTTGCCGGGTTGATAGTGCTCCCGAGATGAGCTCGTAAGGTTTATTATACTAAACCCAGCCGGTGTACTTTATGTCAGGTATAATAAGAAGGTCGAGTGGTACTAATCTCGGTTACCACAAAATTGGTAAATTAGTTTGTCAGTAAATTGATAAACTGACGAGCACTAGATCTTTTATGTGGAGAGATAGAAGAAAAATATTAGTGGCGCGATGTAAAGTCATTTTTGAGAGGTAGTTCCATAGTTAGTCTGATAGTGGTACAACTAATTATGCATTTGACTAATCAACAAAGTGAATTAATTAATCCTAAAGGTTTAATTAATATTTAATTGACAAAGTGAATTAAGAAATTAATTCTATATGAATTAATTAATCCTAAGGGTTCGATTAAATTAAATTAACGAAGTGGGTTAAGAAATTAATTCGAATGGGTTGATTGGAGTTGATTAGTCTAGGAAAGACTAAGTGGTCAATGAAAGTCAAATTAAAAGGTCCAACTCAAAAGCCCACTAGGTCTCCTTAAGATCTCCCTATAAATAGAAAGCTTAAGGCCAAAAAAACTTAAGAAAATATTGCAAGACAAGTCTTGCCTCTTAGAGTGAGAAAGTTCTAGAGAGAGACTCTCTTGTCTTTTGAGTTTCTTTCAATAACTAACTTGAGATCTCACTTCTCGAACACAAACGAAGCTCGAAGATCAAAACTTTTCTTGATTGGCTGCTCGATTTTAGTCCGCCAGTTTTCAGTTTTGCGCTGCTACTGTCCCATTTTTTCTGGCAGGTTTTGGGCTTGTTTTTGGGGTGCTTGATCCGAGTTTTCTTCATATTGATCTCTCATTTGGTGATCCATGAAGAGACTTGTGCAGATCGTGACCAAAGACTAAGTCCTTAGACTTGTTTGGTTCAGTTTTTTTTAGCAGCGGGGCTGGGCGAAATTGGCCAGTTGTGCGGACATAGTGGCTGGGTAGTTTTGGTTAGATTTCGAGCCGTTTTTGCTTCGTTCGAGTGATTTTCTTTGTGGGTTTTTGTGGGCTTTGATAACACATCCCATTAGATTATTGCCCACGCAATATTCAGGATTTCTTGGAGTTATCTTTCGAATTAAATCAGTATAAGCCTAGGTCTGTTCATGGGAAAATGAATTTGAGCCTGATCTTTGTCGAAAGCTTCCGATTCTGGAATGCACTGCATGAAAGTGAGGTTTTTGATTTAGCCCGGGTTTGTTTTGTTTTCCTTCAAAGATCCGGCCACGATCTTGATGGAGATTTCCACGGATCACCAACCGGAGAAGAGATCCACGTGGAAGATCACTGGATCAAAGCACGCCAAAAGCTGAAAAGTCGCTAGAGACCTCGCCAGAAAACCGAAAGGCGGTGACGGAAGGAACTTCGGCGTCGGTGGGTATGAGCTGCACAAATCGAATAGAAAATCGAGGGACTAAAAATGGGCTAAGATTTTTCAATTAAGAAAGTTATCTAAGCTGACCTCGAAAGACAACTTCAATGGAGAAGACAAAGTTCTCTCTCTAAACTTAACATTCTCTTACTAGGCTAATAGCCACCAAGGTTTCTAATGTTTTGTAAGTTGCCTAACAAGGACTATTTATTGGGAGCTTCTAAGGAGATCTAGTGGGCCTTTGAGTTGGGCCTTTTAGTTTGACTTTTGTTGACCCCTTAGTCTTCCCTAGACTAATCAACTCCAAACGAGCATTTCGAATTAATTCTTTAACCCACTTCATTAATTTAATTTAATTGAACCCTTAGGATTAATTAATTCATATAGAATTAATTTCTTAATCCACTTAGTCAATTAAATATTAATTAAACTTTAAAATTAATAAATTCAATTTGTCGATTAATAAAATGCATAATTAGTCGTACCACTTATTGGTATCTGAGATTAGTACCACTCGACTTTCTTATTATACCAGACATAAAGTCCACCAGCAAGGTTTAGTATAATAAACCTTACGAGCTCATATCGGGAGCACCATCAACCGGGCAAACCGGTATGTGGATTCCTCCGACTAGCAATGGCACACAAGAAGCTAAATACCGCATACCCAACTTACCAATATATAGGACTCAATTGACTTCAAGCATACGATATATAACTCTCATGCCCGTCCCAATCTCGAGATTAAGAGATTAGATTACTAAGACCAAATTAACTATGCCGATCAATACAAGTTAATTCTATCCAAACTGGTCGTGCTCAATATGCCTCGGGCATATCCGTGTGATTTAATTAGTCTAGACAAACTAATTTCCAAATCACACGATAACTTATACCGATAGTAAGTTCTTAGTATCTCAGTTATGAGCATACTTTTTATATATCAATACTTTAACAAATAACGAGATCAACAATGTCTTTCCACACCCCGTTATCTAGTTCTATGATGTAATGGAACAAATTTAATACTGAAACAAAATGATATGTCACTGTGGATATTAGTTTTTCATACAAGCAATAGCTTTTCTGTATTCAAAACTAACAATCTCCCACTAATACTCAAAGTTATACTATGAAGTATAAAAACACTGTCCAACCCGCTATTACATTGCTGTCATAATGAAATCTACAGAGCACCTTTAAGCTCACTCACATGGCTCTTTTGAGAATCTGACTCCCATGCCCTCCACATGTCTCTCAAAGACCTTTGGGGTCAATGACTTTGTGAAAGGATCTACAAGGTTGTCTCCTGATGCGATCTTAGCCAAGGTCACATCTCCTCTCTTTACGATCTCTCATATCAGGTGGTATTTGTGCTCTATGTGTTTACTCGCCATGTGGGCTCGTGGTTCTCTCGAGTTAGCAACTGCACCATTGTTATCACAGTTGACTGTGATAGACCTAGGCAACTCAGGAACCACATCTAAATCCACCAGGATACAGCTTCTTTCTCTGCCTTTGATACGGCAACGTACTCAGCCTCCATGGTGGATCCGCCACACATTTCTTCTTAACACTCCACAATACTATGGCTCCACCTCCTAGAGTAAACACAAACCCAGAGGTGAACTTACTCTTGTCCAAATCACTTTGAAAGTCCGAATCTGTGTAACCAAATGGTACTAGCTCCTATGCTCTATAAACTAAGACATGATCTCTCGTTCTGCACAAGCACTTGAGAATGTTTTTTACTGCCTCCCAGTGAGTCTTCCCAGGGTTACTCTGATATCTGCTAACCATGCCAACGGCAAAGCAAATATCAGGCCTTGTACATAACATAGCATACATGAGACTACCCAGTGCAGATGCATAGGGTACCGTCTGTATGGCATCTATCTCCTCAGCAGTATTGGGACACTGCTCTTTTGATAAATCCACTCTATGCCTGAAAGGTAGTGAACCCTTCTTGGAGTTCTGCTTGTTAGAACGGGCCAGAATAGTGTCTATGTATGAAGCATGGAAGAATGTCAGAGAACATCTCCCACGATCTCAAATAATCTTAATCCCAAGGATATATCTAGCCTCTTCCAAGTCCGACTTGTCAAACTGCCTGGACAACCATGCCTTTACGTCTGACAACACCTTCTTATTATTGCCAATCAGAAGGATGTCATCTATGTAAAGTACAAAAAACACCACCATATCACCATCACGCCTGTGGTATACACATTGCTCATCTGGACACTGAGTAAATCCATAGGTCTGGATAACCTCTTCAAAATGGATATTCCAAGATATGGATGCTGCTTAAGTCTATAAATGGACCTCTTAAGCATGCATACCTTGTGCTCCTGGCCCTGAACAATGAAACCATTTGGTTGCTGTATAAAGATGGTCTCCACAAGACTTCCATAAAGGAAAGCTGTCTTGACGTCCATCTGCCAAATCTTATAGTTCATATGAGCAGCTATGGACAAGAGAATCCGGAAGCATAGCTACCGGGGAAAAGGTCTCCTCATAATCGGTACCCTTTTTCTGAGTATACTCTTTCGCCATAAGCCTAGCCTTAAAGGTCTTAACCCTCCCGTCAGATCCTGTCTTTCGCTTATCGACCCATTTGTACCCAATAGGCCAAAATCCATCAGGAATATCTACCAGCTCTCAGACCTGATTTGAGTCCATAGAACTCATCTCAGCAATCATCACTCTCTGCCAAGAATCTGCATCTTTATCCTGGAGAGCCTCAATGAAGCTAATTGGGTTGGTTCATGGGCACCAGGTTTAAAGTCCAAAGACTCACCCAAACCTATGTACCTCTCAGGCTGTCTAAAAACTCTCCCACTACGATGAGGTGCATCCTGTGGAAGATATCATCTGTGATAGTGTTTGTAGTCTTTTATGGTGTGTCTTCCTGTACTTGTGTATCTGGAATACTGGACTGACCTCTAAGCTCTTCCAATACTACCTTGCTCCTTGGCTTGTAATCTAAAATATAGTCCTCCTCAAGAAATCTGGCATTGGTGCTCACCACCACCTTCCAATCCTGAGGAATATAAAATAAACCACCATTCGTTCTTTTGGGGTAGCCTACTAAAAGCATAACCTCAAATCTCGCATCTAGCTTGGCTGCATCTGCCTTAAGCACATATGTTGGACAACCCCAGATCGTGAGATATCTCAGACTAGGCTTTCGCCTAGTCCACAACTCTACAGGGGTCGAAGGAACAGACTTAGATGGTATGAGATTAAGGAGATAATATGTTGACTCTAAGGCAAAACCCCAAAATGAATTGGGCAATTCACTATAACTCATCATCGATCTAACTATATCCATAAGAGTTATGTTCCTTCTTTATGCTACACCATTCTGCTGGGGTATGCCAGGTGCAGACAACGGGGAATGAATACCCTGTTCCGTCAAATAGGCCCTAAATTCACTATAGAGGTATTCACAACCATGATCAGATTGCAGGGTCATGATACTCTTACTGTGATGCTTCTCCACATATGCCTTGAACTCTTTGAACTTTTTAAAGCATTCAATGTTAGGTTTGAATACTAAAGCTATGCCTGTATTAAACTTTTTCCCAGTTAATATATCAATTTAATGTTCTGGTTTATATGTTGTGCATGTTTAGTCCATTTATATTATGTTGTTAGATGATGAGGTGTCTGGTGTGACACAGTAGATCTCATCATTGGTTAAAAAATATAATATATAAATGTGCTTCATAACTGAGACAGTTTTGAACAAGCTGTCGATTTAGGTTATTATGTGATTCAGATAATTGGTTTGTCTAAACTAATTGAATCATATAGATATGCCTGGGGCATATTAAACTTGACCATTTAGAATGATTTGTCTTATACTGATTTAATAGACAAATCGTTCTTAGTATTCTATCTCTTAATCCCTAGACTTGAGTGGGCATGAGTATTAGACATAGTGTACTTTGATCTGCCAACGGGTGAGGTCAATTGTGGCCAATAGTCTCGGTGGGTTGGGTGAGCATGTTTAGTTACTTGGTGTGCTGCTACTTGTTAAAAGGAAACTATGTACCGGTGCATCTGGGGTAATGGTGCTCCCGAGATGAGCTCATTATGTTTATTATACTAAACCCGGTCGGTGGACTTATGTCCGGTATAGTAAAAAGGTCGAGTGGTACTAGTCTCGGAATTAAATAAGTTAATTAATTAATTTATCATTAAATTAACAAATTAATGAGCACTAAATTTTTGATGTGGGGAGATTAAGAATGAATTAATTTAGTTGTTCTGGAAGCAATTCTGGCGTTGGATGGTAGTGCCAAAATTAATCCGTTAGTGGTACGATTAATTTTGTAATGGGTTAATTGAATAAATAGAATCAATCAATTAATTAATTAGTCCTAAAGGTTAATTAAGTAATTAAAAAAGTGGAATTATTTAATTAATTAATTAATTCTTAAGTTTAATTAAAATTAAGAAATCTTAGAGATTAGGAAATCTAATTGGATTTGGTTTATCCTATTAGATTAGTTACCTAATTGGATTTGGAAAATAATTAATTAGCTAAACCAATTAGGAAGGCCAATCCTAAACCAACTTGGGGTCTCTCTTGTAACTCTATATATAGACAAGGGATTAGCAATTACATAATACGCAATTCATTAGTTTTCAAGACAAGAAAACTTAGAGAGAGAAATAATTTATCTCTCTACAATCGAATTTTTAAGCTCAAGGCTGCCAAATTTTTCCACAAATTTCGGCCGGCAGATTTGGTCTTGAAATAGGTGGCGCGTGGGAGAAATTAGGCGGCGCGTGAGTCTTCTCTCAGGGCCTAAGTACTGCGTGTACATTACACGCTATGCAGTTGGTGGCTGAAGTTCTTTTTAGCAACCCAGTTGTGTTGATTGTTGATAAATTGCTCGCTAGATCTTTGCCCAAACAACGGTCGATCATAGTTTTGAGTCATACAAGCGATCACCTGAGTTCACGCTTCAAGAGGTACTTTCTATGATTTCACTTTTAATTAGAAATTATTGTTGCGTGGTAAATCAAATGAGCACATACCAAAATCCTGTGCAATGTTATTTTAAGCAAGGATTGGAATAGTGAATGTGCTAGAGTCTAGGCCTGGTCAAAGATTCCGATTCTGGAATGCGTAACACGAAAGTGAGTTTTTGACCGGGCCCCGTCAGATAATCTTTCAATTGGTATCAGAGCCTGTTTTGGGTTTTGTGCTTGTTCGATTTATTACATGATTTTATTTGCAGAAGGTTTAGAAATCCTGACTATTATGGTTGCGTTTGTATGGTTTTTAATTAAACACTGGGACATGTCTGGGTTTGGTTTTATTATGAATGTTTGTAACAGTATAATCATGTGCTGGAAGCCGTGTAGGATTAGATCAAATCTGTAGTAGGATTTTTCTATGTAATTTAGACTTTTAATTTTCCTAGAAGCCTTGTAATAGGAGAATTATTTTTTTGGGTTATTGTTAATTGGTAAAAACCTAGGAAAACCTAGAACGAATTGCAAGAAGATCAAATAGGTTGGGAAAAGAAGTGAATGAGGGATCGGAGGTGACAAGTGACGTCGGGCGGCAGCCGCCCAGTCACTGCCACGCAGCGGTGGGCTGCGCACGTGCGGCCCGTTTGGTTCGTGCGTTTGGCCCATTTTTCCTCCAAGTTTGTTTTTTGAACTTCAAGACTCAATCCATCGATTGACGTGATGGGACACAAGATCAAGGCAAAATATGGAAGCAATTAAAACCATAATAGTCAGGAAATTTATTTTTTTGTATTTATTTCCCGTATTTATAGTTTTAATTGTGTGCTTTAATTTTTGTGTTGTATTTTAGATGCATGATTTAAAGCATGAATGGTTTTATGTTTGCACATAACTTAGGATTAGTTAATTACATGTTAAAACAGGAAAGACCATCAATTTTAGAAATCTAATTGGGAGCGGGTTGGTTAATATTCTCATCGCCACCATTACGGGTTTATATGTGATGTGGGTGGACTTACGCGTTGGCATTAGGGCCTTCCTCCATTCGGATGAGTCCAACCATGAGATCGCTAGACTATGAATTTCTAAGTAAGATGACTAGAGTAAGTTTAACTAAGAGAAATACGATACCCTCTCCATCTGAGGCGCACTATCCTGAGGTAACAAGCTTAGAAAATACGTAATGGCACACACTTAGTGTACGATTTGCAGTATTCTTCCATCGAGGTTACGCTGCTTATTTGTATGGCTGAAAGCAGTGACTATTAGCTACATTGATCAATAGATCATTTGGTCAGATAGTGTAGTTAATGAACTTGGTTCTTCACAAACGAATATGGGTTAGCGTAAGTGTCCACACTATCATGGCTTGCGAGAATCCCGGTGATTGAGAAGTCGGTGGTTTAAATTATTATTTTGAGGGAAGTCAATAATTGTTAGAATTTTTTTTGTTATTTTTGAAATTTTAGGATATGCACTAAAACACTGTCTGTTTATTTAATTTTCAGTATTCGATATGGCATTTAATCCTTTAGCTACAATTTTGAAAGATAACAAGTTGACTGGTCCTAATTATGTCGATTAGAGTCATAATTCAAACATTGTCCTGATGGCTGAGCAGTATAAGTTTGTGCTCACCGAAGAATGTCCAGATATACCTAATGATGATTCTCCTCAAGAGGATAGGGATGCCTATGCGAGGTGGAGAAAAGCGGATGAGATGACGCGGTGTTACATTCTGGCCTATGTGTCGAATTTTCTGCAACATCAGCTTCATCCCATGGTCTCTGCCTTTAACATGATGGCTCACCTAAGAGAGATGTTTGTTTATCAAGGCAGGATAGCTCGGCAATCAGCCATGAGAAAAATCATGAATACCAGAATGGCTGAGGGCTCGTCGGTGAGAGATCATGTGCTTCACATGATCAGTAACATCAATGAGATAGAGGTGTTGGGATGAGAGATAAACCCTGAAAGTCAGATCGATATCATCCTCCAGAGTCTATGCTCTAGTTTAGAGCAGTTTCGGGTCAACTACAATATGAACCATAGAGTGTACACTCTACCCGAGATCTTAACAACATTGGTGTCGGCCGAAGGCATCTTTCACGAGAAGAATAAAGCTTTGGTCAAAGTGAAGACTTCAAGCTCTTCTTATGCACCTAAAGGCAAGAACAAGAAGAAGAAAAATGCCAAAAACCTTGCTGCTAAGCATGAAATTGCAAAGAAAAGAAAGCCCAAAGGCAAGGACTTCAAGTGCGGGAAGACGGGACATTGGAAATCGAATTGTCCAAACCTTAAAGGTACGATAGTTTCTGCCTTAATTACTGAGACATGTTTAGCGGTGATTCTCACAGATACTGGGTGTGTGGATTCAAGAGCCACTGACCATGTTTGTAGTTTTTTGCAGGGGTTCCAAGTAACCCGGAAGCTTAGAGAAGGCGAGCTAGACATCTAGTTGGGCGACACTACAAAAGTGTTAGTAGAAGCAGTGGGAGTAGTTACTCTTAATTTCAGAAATTCTAGATTAGAGTTAGTTAATTTTCTTTATGTACCGAGTTTTAGAAAGAACCTTGTTTCAGTTTCTAAACTCTTAAAGAATGGTTAGAAGTTTATTTTTTCTGATGATTCTGTTGTTATTATAAAAGATGGAAAACTTATTTATTTTGGTTCATTAGCTGACAATTTGTTTATAATTAAATCAAACTCCCCTGTTATGCAAACATAGAGATAGATAGCGCATCATCTAACACTAATAAGAGGAAAGAACCTCCAAAACGAATCAAACCTATCTTTGGCACCTCAGGCTAGGTCATATAAACCTTAGTAGGATTCAAAGGTTGGTCAATGATAGACCTTTAAGTTCATTAGAGATTGACAATTATTCAACGTGCGAATCTTTCTTGGAAGGTAAGATGACCAAGAGACTTTTTAAGGCAAAAGATTATAAATCCAAAGAAGTTTTAGAGTTGATTCACTCTGACTTGTGTGGACCTATGTCGGTCCAAGCACGAGGTGGATTTGAGTATTTCGTGACGTTCATGGATGATTACTCAAGGTATAGATATATTTACCTAATGCACCACAAGTCTGAATGCTTTAGTAAATTCAAAGAGTATCGGACAGATGTGGAGAAACATCACGGTAAAAGTATCAAGACAATACGATCAGATCGTTGTGGTAAGTACTTGTCCCACGAATTTCGAGAATACCTCAGTGAGGTTAGAATTCAGTCTCAGTTGTCTGCACCTGGCACACACAGCAAAACGGAGTAGCAGAAAGATGGAACCGAACTCTCATGGAAATGGTTAGGTCAATGATAAGCTATAGTGATTTGCCAAGTTCGTTCTGGGGGTATGCCTTAGAGGCAGCAATGTACATCCTTAATCTTGTACCATCTAAAATCGTGCCTTCAACCCTAGTAGAGTTGTAGAACGGGCGTAAACCCAGTCTAAGACATCTCAGAATTTGGGGTAGCCTAGCACATGTACTTAAGGCAGATGCGGCTAAGTTAGATGCAAGAACTGAAGTAATGTTGTTTGTAGGATATCCTAGGGGAACGAAAGGTGGTCTGTTCTATAGTCCTAAAGATTAGAAGGTGATAGTTAGCACTAACGCTATATTTTTAGAGGAAGACTATATTCTAGATCACAAGCCCAAGAGCAAGATAGTACTAGAAGTGCTTAGAAAAAAATCTAATAATTTTCATGCACCAGCACAAGTAGATACACCACACACTGCACAAGATATCACAGATGATATACCTACACAGGTCGTGCCTCGTCGTAGTGGGAGGGTTGTAAGACAGCCCGATAGGTTCATTGGCGTGGGAGAGGCCACAGACATAGTCCCAGGCATGCCTGAGCCTAACCCAGTGAACTACAATGAGGCTCTCCAAGATAAAGATGCAGAATCTTGGCAAAAAGCAATGATATCCGAGATGGGGTCGATGGACCACCATCAAGTCTGGGAGCTTGTGGACCTGCCTAATGGGTTGAAGCCCATTGGATGTAAGTGGGTCTACAAACACAAGAGAGAACCTGACGGAAAGGTTGAAACCTTTAAAGCTAGGCTTGTGGCGAAGGGGTATACTCAGAAAGAGGGAATTGATTATGAAGAATCCTTCTCCCCGATAGCCATGCTTAAGTCAATCCGGATTCTCTTGGCCATAACTGCTCATCTAGATTATGATATATAGCAGATGGATGCAAGACAACTTTTCTTAACGGAAGTCTTGAGAAAACCATCTTCATGCATTAACCAGAGGCATTCATTGGGAAAGGCCAAGAGCATAAGGTTTGCAGGCTTAAGAGGTCCATTTACGGACTTAAGCCGGTATCCAGATATTGGAACATTTGGTTTGATGAGGTAATCCAGTCCTACGGATTTACTCAATGTTTGGATGAGCAATGTGTATATCATAGACGTGATGGAAATGCGATGGTATTTCTTATTCTTTACGTAGATGACATTTTACTGATTGGCAACAATAAGAAAGTGTTATCAGACGTAAAGGCATGACTATCTAAACAATTCGATATAAAGGACTTATAAGAAGTGGGACATATCCTTGGGATCAAGATAAGTCGAGATCGTAGGAAACGTTCGTTAATGCTCTCTCAAGCTTCATACATAGATACGATTCTAGCCCATTTTAACATGCAGAACTCCAAGAAAGGTTTTCTACCTTTCAGACACAGAGTGCATCTATCTAAAGAACAGTCTCCCAAGACTATTGGGGAGATAGAGGCCATGAAGACAGTTCCTTATGCTTCGGCAGAAGGAAGTCTCATGTATGCCATGTTGTGTACGAGGCCTGATAGCTGTTATGTCGTTGGCATTGTAAGCAAATATCAGAGTAACCCTGGGAAAGCTCATTGGGAAGTAGTAAAATGCATTCTTAAGTATTTGCGCAGAATGAGAGACCAAGTATTGGTCTATCAGGCGCCTGAGCTGGTACCCCGAGGTTACACAGATTCAGATTTCCAAGGCGATAGGGACAAGAGCAAGTCTACCTCAGGGTATGTGTTTACTTTGGGAGGTGGAGCCATAGTTTGGAAGAGTGTCAAGCAGAAATGCGTGGCGGATGAAAGGAAAACATAACAAGCCCGGGCTAAATCGAAAATCTCACTTTTGTGCAATGCATTCCAGAATCAGAAACTTTCGACAAAGCTCAGGCTCAAATTCATTTTTCCCTGAATGGATCAAGGCTTATACTTATTTAATTTATTAAACAACACACAAAGATTCAACCTTTAATTAAAAGCGAAAAGTCTAAAGGTTATACCTTTGCAGCGAAATCCCAAGCAAATAGAATACCAAATCTTTGGGCAAGCGAAATCCACAAGAAATTTGAAGAATAACTCCAAACACCTCCGAATTAGTGTGGGCTAATGTCTACGGAGGGGTCCAAGGCAACACCGAAGAAATCCAAAGAATCCCGCTTCAAAAACCCATAAATCTGTAAAAACATATTTAGCCCGGGAACTGTCAGGCCAAATCTGAAAACCCAAAAAGTCACTAAACAAGATCCTACACCAACCGTAGATCTAGACTATGGTGAACCCAAGGGAACAAGCCAAAGGATCAGCATGAAGGGAGGATCAAAAACCCACAAAGATTCCCAAAAATCCCCTCGCCGGAATAAAAAATCAGCCAGAAAAGCAAGCTGTCAGCGCGGCGGGATTTTGTGAAATCCAGGCAGAATTCCGACCAAAAATGAGTTACTATTTATTGGGTTTTCTTGGATAATCCATGGGCTGGGTTTTTCGAAGAAGAAAGCTCCAAATTCGACTTCGAAAGAGAAAATTCGATGAAGAAGGAGAGCTTCTCTTTCTAGACTTAACTTTCTCTTACTAAGCTTGTAGCCACCAAGGTTTCGAATGTCTTGTTAAGTGTCGAACAAGGACTATTTATTGGGAGCTTCTAAGGAGACCTAGTGGGCCTTTGAGTTGGGCCTTTTAATTTGACTTTCGTTGACTCCTTAGTCTTTCCTAGACTAGTCAACTCCAATCGAGCCTTTCGAATTAATTCTTTAACCCACTTTGTTAATTTAATTTAATCGAACCCTTAGGATTAATTAATTCATATAGAATTAATTTCTTAAAACACTTAGGGTCTGTTTGATAAAATAATTCAGTACTTATTCTAAATATATTAAGTACTTAATTGATTAAGGGCGTTTGATAACTCAACTTCTTTCTGACTTAATGAATTGAGAACTTTTTAATTAAGTACTTAATAATTAAGTGTGCTTGATAACTATAATAAAAAGTCTTAAGAGATTAAGTGAGTCTGAATTGCAAGTACAATTGTTAGCCTAAAAATAAGTTATTGGTAAATCACTTATTGCTGAACTGAATTGCTTACAAATTTTTTTTTATTTTCAATATTTTTTATTCTTTTTAGTATTTTCTTTAAATAATATTTATTTTATTAAAAATTTTTTTAAACAAAATATTTATCATTTAAATTAAAAAATATATTTATGACATGGATTTTTTATTTTTTTATAATTTTAATTAATATGTGATATTTATTTAATTAATATTTTAGTTTTAAAATAATAATAATATTCTAATTTATTATTAAAAGTTTTTAAAATATTTTTATTAGTAGAATTTCACATTATTATGTAAAAAATTACACATCTTAAAAATTATGTTATATATTAAAAAAATATGGTTATAACGTTTTTTTAAAAAAATAAGGTGATTTAATTTAAAATTTAAATATATTTAATTTAATAAACTTATTTTATAATTCAAACTTCATAATTCAGACTTCAGATTTAGACTTCAGATTTCAGACTTCAGATTCAGACATATTTTCTAATTTTATCAAATAGAGCTAACTTAATGGATTCAGACTTCAGACTTCATACTTCAGACCTCATATTAAGTTTTATCAAACGGAACCTTAGTTAATTAAATATTAATTAAACCTTTAGGATTAATTAATTCACTTTGTCGATTAGTCAAACGCATAATTAGTCGTACCACTAACGGACCAATTATGGAACTATCGCTCAAAAATGACTTTACATCGCGCCACTTTATTTTTCTTCTATCTCCCCACATCAAAGATCTAGTGCTTGTCGGTTTACCAATTTACTGACAAATTAATTCACCAACTTCTTGGTATCCGAGATTAGTACCACTCGACTTTCTTATTATACCGGACATAAAGTCCACTAGCCAGATTTAGTAAAATAAACCTTACGAGCTCATATCGGGAGCACCATCAACCCGGTGAACCGGTATGTGGATTCCTCTGACTAGCAACGACACATAAGAAGCTAAACACCGCATACCCAACTTACCGAGGTATAGGCCTCAATTGACCGCACTGTTTGGCAAATCAAAGCATACGATATCTAACTCTCATGTCCGTCCCAATCTTGGGATTGAGAGACTGAATACTAACTACGCCGATCAGTACAAGTTAATTCTATCCAAACTGGTCGTGCTCAATATGCCCCGGGCATATCAGTGTGATTTAATTAGTCTAGACAAACTAATTTCCAAATCACACGATAACCTATACCGATAGTATGTTCAGACTATCTCAGTTACGAGCATACTTTTTATATATCAATACTTTAACCAATAACCGGATCTACTGTGTCTTTCTACACCCCGTTATCTAGTTCTATGATATAATGGAACAATTTAATACTGAAACAAAATGATATGTCAATTGTGGATATTAGTTTTTTATACAAGCCATAGCTTTTCTGTATTCAAAACTAACATCGGACTCTAACATAGAGGCTGAATACGTTGTCGCATCAGAGGAAGTGAAGGAAGCAGTGTGGCTCAAGAACTTCCTAGTGGACTTAGATGTGATTCCTAGTTTGCAGAAGTCAATCACAGTATATTGTGATAACAACGGTGCAGAAGCAAACTCGAAGGAACCACGAGCCCACAAGGCGAGTAAACACATACAATGCAAGTACCACCTGATACGAGATATCATCAAAAGCGAAGACGTGGTCGTGGCAAAGATAGCATCAGAGGATAACCTTGCAGATCTTTTCATGAAGACATTGACTTCAAAAGTCTTTGAGCCTCACGTGGAGGTCATGGAGATCAGATACTTAGGAGAGCCATGATAGTTTTTCTAGATATATTGTAGAGTGTAAAAGATTGAATATAGTTATGTACTTAAAGCACAGCTTAAGTATTAGTGGGAGATTATTAGGTTTGAATACTAAAGCTATGCTTGTATTAAACTTTTTCTCAGTTAATATATCGATTTAATGTTTTGGTTTATATGTTGTGCATGTTTGGTCCATTTATATTATTTAGTTAGATGATGAGGTGTCTGGTGTGACACAGTAGATCTCATCATTGGTTAAAAGACATAATATATAAATGAGGTTCGTAACCGAGATAGTTTTGGACAAACTATCAGTTTAGGTTATTATGTGATTCAGATAATTGGTTTGTCTAAACTAATTGAATCATACAGATATGCCCGAGGCATATTGAACTTGACCATTTAGAATGATTTATCTTATACTTATTTAATAGACAAATCATTCTTAGTATTCTATCTCTTAATTCCTAGACTTTAGCGGGCATGAGGATTAGACATATTGTACTTTGATCTTCCAATGGGTGAGGTCAATTGTGGCCAATAGTCTTGGTGGGTTGGGTGCGCGTGTTTATTTACTTGGTGTGCTACTGCTTGTCGAAAGGAAACCATGTACCGGTGCGTCCGGGGTGATGGTGCTCCCGAGATGAGCTCGTTATGTTTATTATACTAAACCCGACCGATGGACTTATGTCCGGTATAGTAAAAAGGTCGAGTGGTACTAGTATCGGAATTGAAGAAGTTAATTAATTAATTTATCAGTAAATTAATAAATTAACGAGCACTAAATCTTTGATGTAGGGAGATTAAGAATAAATTAATTTAGTTGTTTCGGAAGCAATTCTGGTGTAGGATGGTAGTGCCAAAATTAATCCGTTAGTGGTACGATTAATTTTGTAATTGGTTAATTGAATAAGTATAATTAATTAATTAATTAATTATTCCTAAGAGTTAATGAAGTAATTAACAAAGTAGAATTAGTTAATTAATTAATTAAGTCTAAAGTTTCAATTAGAATTAGGAAATCCTAGAGATTAGGAAATATAATTGGATTTGGTTATCCTATTAGATTTGTTAGCTAATTAGATTTTGAAATTAATTAATTACCAAAATCCATTAGTTTTCAAGACAAGAAAACTTGAGATAGAAAATCCTAAAGAGAAATAATTCATCTCTCTAGAATCGGATTTTTAAGCTCAAGGTTGTCGAATCTTTCCTCCAATTTTGGAATTAGGTGGCCCGTGAGTCTTCTCTCAGGGCCTAAATAGCTCGTGTACATCACGTGCTAGGCAATTGGTCGCTGAAGTTTTTTCTGGCAACCCAGTTGTATTGATTGTTGATCAATTGCTCACTAGATCGTTGCCCACACAACGTGCGATCATAGTCTTGAGTCATACGAGTGATCACCTGAGTTCACGCTTCAAGAGGTACTTTCTATGATTCCGCTTTTAATTAGAATTTATTGTTCCATGGTAAATCGAATGAGCACATACCAAGATCCTGCACAATATTATTTCAAGCAATGATTGGAATAGCGATTGTGCTAGAGTCTAGGCCTGGTCAAAGATTCTGATTCTGGAATGCGTAGCACGAAATGAATTTTTAACCGGGCCTGGGCAGATAATCTTTCATTCAAACTTGTGGCACATCAGGTATATGTATCCATATCTAGAGTAATCATTCATGAACGTCACGAAATACTCATAACCACCTCTAGCCTGAACTGTCATAGGTCCACACAAGTCAAAATTAATCAACTCTAAAACCTCCTTGGCCCAATACCCCTTTGCCTTGAAAGACCTCTTAGTCATTTTACCCTCCAAGCAGAACTCACAGGTCGGATAGCTGTCAATGTACAATGAGTCCAAGGACCCATATTGACTAACCATTGAATCCTACTAAGGTTAATGTGATCGAGTCTCATGTGCCAAAGATAAGTTTGATTCAAAGGGGAAGACTCATTTCTCTTACTATGATTCTGTAATGAGTTATCAGTTTCTGTATTTTGCACTACTGGGGAGTTTGTCTTGTCTAAAAATAGATTCTTAACTAATGTACCGAGACATATAAGCTTCTGGTTCTTTCTAATAAAAACAAAATTATGAGAAAAAACACACTTATAACCATCCAAAAGTAGTTTCGAAAATGAAAGTAAGTTCTTCCTGAAACTGGGTACATATAAACAATCTCTCAAATGTAAACTGAGTCTAAAAAATAAAGACATAAAACTCCCATTGTAACAACAGAAACTCTGGTATTATCCCCAAGGTAGACCTGCAACTCTCTCTCTCTCTAAGTAGCTGGGTCACTTGGAACCCCTGCAAAGAATTGTAAACATGATCAGTGGCTCCTGAATCCACACACCAAGTATCCGTGGGAATCGCCGCTAAACACGTTTCAGTAACTACAAAAAATTTACACATACCTCGAGGCTTTGGGTAGTCCTTATTCCAATGTCCAGCCTTGTCACATCTGAAGCACTTGTCTTTTGGCTTGTGCTTCTTAGCAATGCCCGCCTTAGGTCCATTATCAGCCGCTGCTTTCTAGCCCCTCTACCTCTTTTGCTTCCTGGCTTTGGGCCCAGTAGAGGAACATGAGGGTCCAACAGTTGCCAAAGCTTGCTTCTCCTCTGCGAAGAAGCCTTCAACAGACACTAATGTATTAATGAGCTCGGGAAGTGAATATGAGAGCTTTCCTATATTGTAATTCAACCGAAACTACTCAAAACTAGGGGGAAATCTCTGGAGAATGATATCGACCCTGGGTCACCCCATCAATATCACCTCCCAATACATCAATCTCATTGATGCAGCTCATCATGTCCAGTACTTGATCCCCCACTGAAGAGCCCTCAGCCATCCTAGCATTCATGAGTTTCCTCATAGCTGACTATTTAGCTGCCCTGTTTTGATGTCCAAACATCTCTCTGAGGTTGAACATCATATCGTAGGCTGAGGTAAACAACTTATACTGGTGTTGTAGTACACTCAACATAGAAGCCAAGATGTTGCACCGGGTAATCTTATCAGCCTTCTGCCACCTCGTATATAGCCCTCGCTGCTCAGGGGTGGCATCATCTCTAGGCTTAGAGGGGCACTCCTTAGTAAGCACGTACTTGTAACCCTCGGTAGTAAGGACAATGTCCAGGTTACATTTCCAGTCAATGTAATTAGGACCCGTAAGTTTGTTCTGATTCAATATGACAGCTAGCGGGTTGAACTACATATTGACAAACTGAAAAATATACAGTCAAGTTTCAGTATACTTTTTTGAAAATATTGATATCCTAAAAAAAAAAACAATATAATCTCCCATTGACATCTCTCACACCGGGATTAACGCAGGTCACATGGGTGAACATCTACGCTAAGCCACATTCGTTCGAGAAGAACCGAAGTTCATTAATTTCAATATCTGACCAACGATCTTATTGTTGGATTTGAATACATAAGCTATGCTTGTGTTGTATAATTTCCCAGATTAATATATCGATTTCTGTTTCAATTATATTTAGTTGTGCATATCCATTTATATTATGTAAGTAGATGATGAGGTGTCTGGTGCGACACAGTAGATCTCATCATTGGTTGAAAGACATAATATATAAATGTGGTTCGTAACCGAGACAGCTTTGGATAAACTGTCGGTCTAGGTTATTATGTGATTCAGATAATTAGTTTGTCTAAACTAATTGAATCATATAGATGTGCCCGGGGTATATTGAACTTGACTCTTAGGAATGATTTGTCTTGTACTGATTTAATAGACAAATCGATCCTTGTATTCTATCTCTAAATCCCTAGACTCGAGCGGGCATGAGGATTAGACATAGTGTACTTTGATCTGCCAATGGGTGAGGTCAAATGTGGCCAATAGTCTCGGTGGGTTGGGTGCGCGTGTTTAGTTACTTGGTGTGCTGCTGCTTGTCGAAAGGAAACCATGTACCGGTGCGTCCGGGGTGATGGTGCTCCCGAGATGAGCTCGAAATGTTTATTATACTAAACCTGGCCAGTGGACTTATGTCCGGTATAGTAAAAAGGTCGAGTGGTACTAGTCTCGGAATATTAAGAAGTTGATGAATTAATTTATCAGTAAATTAATGAATTAACGAGCACTATATCTTTGATGTGGGGAGATTATGAATATAATTTAATTAAGTTGTTCCGGAAGCAATTCTGGTGTAGGTTGGTAGTGCCATAATTAATCCGTTAGTGGTACGATTAATTATGTACTGGGTTGTTGACAAAGGTAGATTTAATTAGTTGAGAAATTAATTAATCCTTGTGTCAGTTGGTTGTGAATCATCCCAGGAACTGGATTGGGATAAGTGAATCCCTGTGTCAGTTGGGAGTGATTCATCCCAGGAACTGGATTGGGATAAGTGAATCCCTGTGACAGTTGGGAGTGTATCAGTCCAGGAACAGGATTGAAGGAAACAGAATCTGTATCAATCCAGAAACAGGATTGAAGGAAAACAGAAACCCAGTAGGAAGACCAATCCTATTCCAACTTGGAGTCTCTCTTGTAACTCTATAAATAGACAAGGGATCAGTCATTCAACAAACACAATTCAAGAGATTCATAATTCAAGAATCTAGAGAGAGAAAATTCTAGAGAGAGAAAATTCTCTCTCTCTCAAAAACGAATTTTTTAGCAATTTTGGGGCGGCTGATTTTTCCTTCAAGTGGCCAAATTTTGGTCCTTCTTTGCTATCCCCGTGTGTTGCTTTCTCTCTCTCCGGGCAGTGCGTTTGCAGTACGTGCTAGGTGCGGAGGTGCTGAATTTTTTCAGCAGGTGGATTGTGGTGAGTTGCTGATCAATTGACTTCTAGATTGTTGCCCACACAACAAGAGGTCATAGTCTTTGAGGCATACAAGAGATTCACCAGGTGCACGCTTCAAAGGTATTATTCTATGGTTCCGCTTTTATTAGAATTTTTGTTGCGTGGTAAATCGAGCAGGTACAAACCCAGATCCTACAAAAATCTTTCACTTATGATCAATGAAATTAATAGTCAATGATTTTAGCCATACATATAAATAGTCTAACCTCGCGGGAGGAATACTATAAATAGTACACTAATTGTATGCCATTACGTGACTTCTAAGTTTGTTACTTAGGATACTAATACACCTTAGCAGAGAGGGTATCGCAATTTTCTCCAATTAAACTCACTATAGTCATCCCTTTAGAAATTCAATCTAGTGATATCTGTGATTGAAGACTCATCCACATGGAGGAAGGCCCTAATACCAACTCGCAAGTTTAACCACATCAAATATGAATTCGTAATGGAAGCCATGAGGATATTTACCAACCCGCTCCCACATAAATTTTTAAGTTTGAGGATTTTTTTACGTTTTAACATGCAATATCTTAACTATGGATATTCACACTCATAAAACCTTTGGAGTTATAATATGCGAATAATCTACCTTAGTTAATTGCACTTTACTTTTTTAAAATGGTTTGGTTTTTGTTCATGCGAAATAAATCGAAAACACACAATCAATGAAAAGACATAAATACAGGAAATTAAAAAATTAAAATTTCCCGACTATTATGGCCTTCTCTATCGTTGATTCCTTTGACGCCTCCTTGACACGTCCCGTCGTGTCGCTCCCACTCGTTATTTGGATTCCTCTCGATTCGTCCGAGTTTTCTCGGTTTTCTACTTAATTAAGAATCACCCAAAATTACGAGAAACCAAAACCCATGAATATCAGTCACCCAAAATAACGTCTTCGTCATAATACATAAATTTCTATATACAAAGGCGTTTTTCTAGGAATTTAAAGACGACAACATTAGATTAAATCCTACTACAAGATTTATCTGATCCTACAAGGCTTCCAGCTCGTGGTTATTACTATTACAGACATTTCCATTCAAAAAACAAAATGAGCCCGGACATGTCCCGTGGTTTATGAATAAAAAATAAATCTACCATAATAGCCGAGAACTAATAACCACCTGTTTAAATATTTTGACAAAAATAATAAGGCCAAAACAAAACCGTGTAATAAATCAAACAAGTATAGAGCCAAAACACTCGCTCTGATACCAATTTGAAGGAAACAAAACAAGCCAGGGCTAAATCGAAAATATCACTTTTGTGCAATGCATTCCAGAATCGGAAACTTTCGACTCGGCTCAGGCTCAAATTCATTTCTCCTGAATGGATCTAGGCTTATACTTATTTAATTTATTAAAACGATGTTCAAAAACTAAATCTTTAGTTAAAGCAGAAGGACTAAAGACTATACCTTTGAAGCGAAGTCCTTAGCAAATAAGAAAACCAAATCTCTGGGAAAGCGACTACCACTGAAATCTGAAGAATGACTCCAAATTGACTCCGAACTAGTGTGGGCTAGTATCTACGGAGTAGCCCAAAGAAAAACGAAGAAATCCAAAGAAACCCGCTTTGAAAAAATCAAAATCTGTCAAAACAGATTTAGCCCGGAAGATCTGCGCTAGACAACCGCCGGCCACCACTTCGATCGTTGGTCAACTCGAAGATCCCGGCCACGATCTGGATAGCGAATGGATCACCACCAGAGAAGAGATCCACGTGGAAGATCACCTGATCAAAGCACGCCGGGAGCTGAAAAGTCACCGGAGACCTCACTGAAAAATCGAACGGCAGCGGTGGGTCCAAGCTGCGTAAATCGAAGAGAAAATTGAGGGACTAAAAACGGGCTAAGATTTTTTGAAGAATAAAGTTATCTAAGACGACCTCAAAGAAAACTTCTATAGAAAAGACAAAGTTCTCTCTCTAAGCTTAACTTTCTCTTACTAGGCTAATAGCCACCAAGGTTTCTAATGTATTGTAAGTTGCCTAACGACTACTTATAGGGAGCTTCTAAGGAGACCTAGTGGGCCTTTGAGTTGGGTCTTTTATTTTGAATTTCGTTGACCCCTTAGTCTTCCCTAGGCTAGTCAACTGCAAACGAGCCTTTCAAATTAATTTTTTAACCCACTTCGTTAATTAAATTTAATCGAACCCTTAGGATTAATTAATTCATATAGAATTAATTTCTTAATCTACTTAGTCAATTAAATATTAATTAAACCTTTAGAATTAATTAATTTACTTTGTCGATTAGTCAAACGCATAATTAGTCGTACCACTAACGGACCAATTATGGAACTACCGCTCAAAAATGACTTTACATTGCACCACTTTATTTTTCTTCTATCTCCCCACATCAAAGATCTAGTGCTCGTCAGTTCATCAATTTACTGACAAATTAATTCAGCGACTTCTTGGTATCCGAGATTAGTACCACTCGACGACTTTCTTATTATACCGGACATAAATTCCACTGGCCAGGTTTTTTCTAATAAACCTTACGAACTCATATAGGGAGCACCATCAACCCGATGAACTGGTACGTGGATTCCTCCGACTAGCAATGGCACAAAAGAAGCTAAACACCGCATACCCAACTTACCACTACAAGAAAAGTGACCTTTGGTGGCACACAGTTTATGTCGCAATAAGTGGCAAAATTGTCGCAAATGGTAGTTTGTGACATAAAATACCTCACATTCTGAAGTGACGCAATAGGTGCAGTGGCAAATTTTAGCTGCAATTTTTACAAATGTGTAACAAGTAATTGCATAACTTTTCCGTTAATATTCATTATGCCGCATGATATTTGCAACAGACGTGGCGTCAGCTGATATAGTGTCGGGAAATAAATTGCAACATTTATTCGAGTCATTTTGTATATTGTTGCAAAATCAATGCGACACATATAGCATCACCATATGAAGTGTCACGAATTTATTGCGTCATAATTTGAACTGACGCATAAATGTCGCAAGTTTTGGTGCACATTTGTATTAATCGTCGCCAAAATTTGCCACCCAACCTATTGCTTCCTTCAGAATGTGTAGTAGTTTATGTCGCGAATTTATTGCGTCATAATTTCAACTGACGCATAAAAGTCGCAAGTTTTGCTTCACATTTGTAGTAATCGTCGCCAAAATTTGCCACTCAACCTATTGCGTCACTTCAGAATGTGTGGTATTTTTTGTCACAAAGTAGAATTCGCGACATAAACTACTACACATTTACTTGTGAAACAATATGTTGAGTCGCATAAAATGGCCACACTTATCACAAATATGCAGCAAAAAATACGAGGTTTATGCTTCAATATAAAACACGACGCATAAAATTCACGACACTTGTATTGTGAGATTATTAAATGTCGCAAAATATAAACAGCTTCATTTAGGTGCGTTAGTTTGATTTTTGTCATATAGTCATTGCGACACATTTAATGCTATTGTAAAAAGTGGCAATTTATTCATTGGCTAAAGTGTCGTACAAAAAATTATATTACATATGTTACGTAATCTTAACATCAATCATTTGCAACCTAATAATGTTGGAAAAAAAAAATAGTCTTACATCATTTACATACCATTCCACGTACATGAAATTTAAAAACAAATTAACATATAAAATTTACTAAATAAAAATTATCGTCAAAATGTGACAAAGCACTAAAATAACATACCAATTGTTCTTAAAAATGGAATACAAAATCTAGTAAAAAATTTTATTTTATTTTTACCATCTCAATTATCCTGCAAAACCAAACCCCAAAACAAAAATGAGATAAAACAAATTGTGTTCAGAATTTTTATAATATCTTATAAAAGAAATTTAGTTCCCATAAATACCAAGTACCTTATCATTTAGCCAGTTGCATGGACATTCTTTTTGTTTGTCTAGGTTCCTAGTGAATTTGAACAAAATCAACTAAATTAGAAAAATGGTCAACATTGGTGTAATGACTAAAAGATTATTTAAAAAAATCATAATAAAAACATACATAATACCTTTGTAGAAGTGGAATCTTTGGTTATTGGAGGATTATCTTCTGTAGATTGATTTATTTCTTCATTTACCTATTCAACAAAAAGATAAGAAAGGAAATGTAATATTGAATAAATTTTGGTTTTTTTAAGCAAATAAATTAAGTTAACATTGAATATAATTCAAATTTTAATTTACCTCTGCAGACTCGTTTGAAATACCAATAATTATCGAATTTATTTGACCTTGGGATGATTTCATCGAAGGAATTTGGCGCTGTAAATCTAAAGAATCTTCTAACTGATATATAAAATACACTTTAGTTTGTTTATTGTAAAACTAAAGGCAAAGTAAATATCCATACAATAATATTATGCATAATGTAAAGACACAAACCTGTTTGTCTTGATTGCCCAAACTAGAGGATTGGCCTTGTATCATCACCCTCATTTCAGCAAGCCAATCCTCTTTCATTTTGATGAATCTTTCTTCCATATCTTGTTGCATTTTATTGTCCAAATCATTTTGAATACTAGCAACTCTTTCATCAACTGCTTGATCAAATGCTTGTTTAGATGCAAACATTTCCTTACTTTTTGAAACAATATTACAACCACGTAGGCAACCAGGACTTTCTTTTACAATGATGTCTTCAAAAATTTTATCAATCGCCTCAATATTATCCTGAAACTCCTCTGGTAGCTGTTGTTTCAACTCTTTTAAGATGGCCTAATAGAAAACATAATAAAAATAATAATTTTGTGAAGAATTGTAATAAATATTAATAAATTTGAGAAAAAACAAGTATTGATCGGGCAGCAAACAGGAATATAATTCTTCACTAATTGTTCTCGTGAGCACCAACTGCAGTTCACCTTATTACAGGTTAGTGCTGAAGAAACTTTACAAGACGTGGGAGTCCCAGCAATTTTTCACACTTGACAATTTTTGGCCTCATGAATAACTAGAACAAAAAAATCTTTGAAACAAATAATAATTGCGATTAACCATCTATACTTGTAATAGTGATTCAAAGCAAACTCTGGTACTATCACGTCAGATTAATCTTCGAAAATCTAACAAGACGGAAAAACTCAAATAGAACTACAAAAACTCAAATAGAACTACAAATACTTTAGTTAAGAAGCGGGCCTCAAGGTTGTGTCATCAGACTCATCATAAGCCAAACTGGTTAAGTGATTTCCTTCAAGTATATGATATTGTTTGCAAGTTTACAAGACATAATGCTATTTTATCTCAATCTACAAGCTCAAATGCAATCACCTGTTTTCAGATTTTGGCATAAGTTGTCCAACTTTTGAAGGCTGAAACTTAAATTATATTATTTTGCTTTGTTTCTGGACTTTCAAGTCATGATTTTCTTTATAATTGTCTACCCCAACATTAGCATGACATCCATAACTAAATGTCGCAACTAAGAATTCAGATACATCGTATAACATTACTAAACGGGCAGCTAAATGATACCATTTCCGCTGACTGAGTTATGTCTGAACCAGAGCAAGCTATCAACACATTAATTGGCTGTAGTTTTCTATAGAAAGGCTAGGTGTGATAATTTAGTTCTCATTTTGAAAAGGAAATTAATGTTGCAAGGAAATAAGAATACAAAGATCTTAATTTAAGCTTCATTATTATGTTAATTGTAAACAACTAACAAATTACATGTCAATCGTCTATATACATAAGAAAATCTAAAAAACTGCTTTCAGCAACACTAAAAAGCCTAGAAAAGGATTTTTCTCAACCAAACAATGAAGAGACACCTAGAATTTACACCGTGATATATGAAGAACTTTTTTTTTTTAGAGCACCATCATAATATAATATAAGTTAGACCCATCCAATGTTATTTGGAGATAAAAATGACATTTTTAAAATTGCTCTGTATCAGGAACTAACAATCATTTCAGCAGGACTTTAACATAACTCCATAGTATATAAAGGAGAAAAGAGAAAATCATAATATATATTTATATATGTATAGGCAGATATGGAGGAAACATGGGGTCATTAAATGAAGGGTCCTGTTTCTTTTCATTCTTTTGCAGGTATACCTTAATGAAGAGTAGTAAGTTGACAAAAAAGAAAAGGGAAAATAACAAGACTATCACTTATGCAACCGTAGCAGGTAAACCAGTCTCATTCCAAGCAGTTTTTGTTAAATCAAGTTCATGTAAAATTCTGAATAAAATGCTCTCAGTCAGTGTTTCCTCACAACTCCCTTTCAGACATAAGAATAGAGTACCGTGGGAGCGCTAAACAAGATCTCCAAGAGACAAGGAAAGAGGAGATGCTGGAAACCATGAATATTATATCAAAGAACTTATCAGAGAATGAACTAGATTTGTAGATCACTAAAAGTAGCAACTACTCATTTTGGCAAGGTATTTTGAGTGCTTTCAGTTCTTAAAACATAGTTTTCCTTGTAGGATTATTAAGGAAAGTGAGAGAGCTTAATCCAATCTATTTATCTTTACAACTTGATTATGCATGCCATTTGCGTAAACAAAAAATAAAATAAAAAGGTATTGAACTATTAACTAAGAAAATTACTTATTTCAAAAACTTACCATTTTTTGGAAGTAAACTCATCTAAGGATTGTCCTTTGTTTCCTTCTCTTGATTGGATGAATAAATCTAACTTGGATGGTGTTTTCCCACTCCTTTTATGAATCTAAAAAGATTAAGAGTTTGAAAGGAAAAAAAAATAAATGCATGATAACCAATAATCCATTAAAAAATAGAAACTGCGAATCATATTGTTACCTAATTTGGAAGATTGAATGTATCCATTCTCCCTTGTCTATGCGGCAATTTTAACTCTTTTCGGCTTTTTCTTATTTCTCATGCTAATTTCCTGTAATTCATTAAAAAAATAATACTTTTAAACTTATAAAATGTATAAATATACCAATTTAAAAAGAAATCATCTGTTAAAATGATTAAAAAACTTAGCAGTACATAATGCATACCCTTGCTTTCTTAGTACTCCAATAGTCATTAATACAGGCCATTGGTCCTCTTCAATTCTATCTGGACGGTGAGACAACATGTAAGTCTTGTCTCTTCTGTAAGGATGATAGTACTTATCTTTTGTTCTCTTTTTAAAATTCTTCCACAGTTTGGCAATCCTCCTTAAGCATGTTTTCTTATAAACATCTGTGAGATTTGTATTTTCCTACAATGACAACATTAGATACACTATAAATACGTAAAAACATTGATATTTTTAAAATAAAGTGAAAAAATAAATAAGTCAATACATTAAAAAGCAACTGGTTTCAGCTGTTTAGTCTTGCCCATCAGTTTGTGAAGCGATGGTGCTGAAAAACTTCAACAGAAATGGAGTGAGTTTTGGCTTCGGTATTGGCGGTGGTTTCGGTGTTGATTGGGGATTTAGAGACATGTTATTGAATTTTTTGGGCGTCGATGTAGGTGGTGCTGTGGAGTGGGTGCAGGCCTTGGATGGGGATTCGGGTTATATTTAAGGGTGTAGAACTTGATAACAGAGGTTCTAGTAAAGCTAGTGAGCCAAAGAGTATATCAAAAAGTATCTGAAAACTCAACTTTCTCAATAATTAATTACTTGGAGATGTTAGATCTAAAAAATATATAAATACATTAAAAACTTAGAATACGTAATACCTTCACTTCGGTCCAAACAACATTTTTCAGTGTCATAGGTAAAGCTCACCAATCATTATACGTGAGGGGTAACTTGAATCAGAATCCGTATTTGAATCAGAATCATGAGAGTCAGAAGCACAATAGGTATTATCTTGGTTCTGAGACCTATTTGGCATTGGCTGTCGCTCAATAACAATATCCCACATTGATCCAATAGTACCTTGACTTTTGTTACCCAATTGAGTCATTTCAGCCAAAATGAATGACACTACAAATAACGAAAATATGTATTAATATTTAAATCCAGATTTAGACTAAACAGACTATGGAATAAAAAAAGATTAACATATATTTAAAACCATGCATCTCAAACAGTATGCCACTGCTAAATGCTGCATTAAGGACCAAGAATAGCAAGAAGGGAATAGCTTTTGACTGAATATGTGTCTGAATTAAAGGACTTACAGGCGTAACTGGAAAGGCAAGAAATGATAATGGTAGTGAAATTAAGGCAAACAGGTTTGCAGTCCTAACCAAGAACAAGAATTGCAGAATGCGAGGAACAACTCGAGGCCATCAATGATTCTAATTTTCCAAACAGGGCAGAAAGAATTTTGAACGGGAACATGGGCTCCTAATGAAATGAAATGTTGAGTGTCTCTGAGTAAGTCTATTTTTAGTAGGCCTCTCTTGTGCTGGCACATCAGAACATTACTAGGCATAACTTGGTTTTGAGATTATGATTATGAGAAATTAAAAAACTGTAGAAGTCTACAGGAAAATGAAATGAACTAATGATGAAGTCTAGTTAGTATTATGTTATTACTATTTAACGTTTTAAACGTAAGTATGGCAGAGATCTGACCTGCTTTGGATAACGAATATTGTGATTGGGCATCTTGTTTAAACATTAACCTCAAAGCATAAAGAGTAGTGTACTTTTAATGAACTAGAATATTGTTGAGGAGAAACAAACAGCTGAATTTGTTTCATGATGATTGATTGAGGATTGTTGTTTTTTTGTACAAGAACCTTGTTTAGATAGAAATTAGTATTACGTAGAATAGAAAAGAGAAATCTTACAAAGCGGAGAACATTGCATCACTCATATTACTGAATTTTTTATTCATTTGTATCTTTTTGAGATTGTTTCTTCATCTCCCGTCACCTGTTTGTCTCTACTTAAATTTTCACTCCAGGTTGTGAAATATCTTTTTAGTCTAATTTTTCAGTTAGTGATATTATTATGTCTGTAGTTTTGCATACTTGCTTATAAATGTAACAGATCTTGATTTTATACAAATTTTGTTTGCAAACCATGGTATCAACTACGTTCTATTGATGCTGGCTAGAAATAAATGACACTCCATCATTGGAGACATTTTTGGGTTACTATTAGCGGCATCTTATGGCGTATTTACATGTAAATATCATGCGTGCATTAAGTAACAATACAAAGATTACAATCTTCTTTCCTTAATATAATGCTTTATCATGCTTGCATTAAATAACAAATGGATTATTAGAATATTCTTTTCTTAATATAATCTTAAAAAATTGTTCCCTATCTTATTCTCGACTTGTATTTTATTGAACCTTCACAAGCAGTTCTGTTCAAGAAATCTACTGGATCAAATGGAGAAAATATTTATATGGAGAAGGTTATTGTATGTATTGGACTCTTTACTTTGCTAGGCCTCTGGTGGCTTAGTAAGTAGCAATTTCTGGATGCATTAGTGTCAAGTTATAAACCATTTAATGCTGTCTAGCCTAGTCAAAAGTAGGTTACACTATTGTGTGTATCACCTGAAAAGAAGTAAATTTATTATTTTGATTAGTTGTTGTAGTCATGAATGAGACTAGGCTGCATTGAAGGTCGGATGAATTTCTCTTTTTATCATACTATGACATCAAAATTTTGTGCAGTATAGCCACTTAATGCTCTTGGAATAGAACCAAAGTTTGAATTTCCGACATCAGCATCTACTGAAGAAGTTGTGCTACTAAATGGTTTGACGGGAAGTGGTGTTTCTGATTACTTATGTTATAGATTTGTTGTTACTATATTATGACTCATAGAGTTTTTTGGTGTATAATTTGAACTGGGAAGCTTATGTTTATGTTGTCTCTGATCATTTCCATGCTAATTGTTTCTACAAATTCAGGGTTTGCAATTAGTTTATCGAAGGGGTTATTAGTTACCGCCCCAAAAACTGAGGCGGTAGTCTTGTAATTTGACGAAATTATCCTTGATTTTACTAATTACCGCCTTAGTTTACCGCCCAATTTTTATTTACCGCCTAAATCTAATTTACTAATATAACCTTATAATAATATATTAATATAATAAAAATAATAACTTTTAAAATATTAAATAAAAACAAAAATAAAAATAATTAATTTTTTTATTACAATAAAAATATTTTTATTTTTAATAAAAAATATTTTTATTAAAATTCATAATTAAAAGACTCCCGCCCAAACCGAAGTCACTTGGGTTATTCGGTGTGGCTTATTCGGGTTATTCGGGTTGCAGATGGATAACCGATTAAGTAAATTGGTTAACAATGGAGATCAGATCAGGATTATATAGACATCAGATCAGCGAATACTAGACCTCAGATCAACAGACTATAGATATCAGATCAAGAATATAAAAGAAATCATACAGTAGAACTAAAACATACTTAACAAGGGAGATCAGATCATGATTATATACACATCAGATCAGCGAATACTTGATATCAGATCAACAGACTATAGATATCAGATCAAGAATATAAAAGAAATCATACAGTAGAACTAAAGCATACTTAACAAGGGAGATCAGATCAGGATTATATAGACATCAGATCAGCGAATACTTGACATCAGATCAACAGACTATAGATATCAGATCAAGAATATAAAAGAAATCATACAATAGAACTAAAACATACTTAACAAGGGAGATCAGATCAGGATTATATAGACATCAGATCAGCGAATACTTGACATCAGATCAACAGACTATAGATATTAGATCAAGAATATAAAAGAAATCATACAATAGAACTAAAGCATACTTAACAAGGGAGATCAGATTAGGATTATATAGACATCATATCAGCGAATACTTGACATCAAATCAACAGACTATAGATATCAAATCAAGAATATAAAAGAAATCATACAATAGAACTAAAGCATACTTAACAAGGGAGATCAGATCAGGATTATATGGACATCAGATCAGCGAATACTAGACATCAGATCAACAGACTATAGATATCAGATCAAGAATATAAAAGAAATCATACAGTAGAACTAAAACATACTTAACAAGGGATATCATATCAGGATTATATAGACATCAGATCAGCGAATACTTGACATCAGATCAACTGAATGATGTAACGAATGTTTTTTAACTTAAGAATTTGTTTGTATTTGTTTTTTGGATTGTTGATGTGTATGAATTTTTCTTCCAATTCACATGAATGTATGTAAAATGCTCTTTTATTTTGTACTGGATTGCAACCAAATTTTTTTTGTATAAATAATTAAAATATAATTATTTATAATATAATTATAAAAAAATTACAATATAATTATTTATACAAATGAAATATTAATTATTTATACAAAAAAAATTTGTATGATTTAGTTCTATTGTATGATTTCTTTTATATTCTTGATCTGATGTCTATAGTCTGTTGATCTGATGTCTAGTATTCTCTAATCTAATGTCTATATAATCATGATCTGATCTCCCTTGTTAAGTATGCGAGTAAATTCCAAAATTAGTCATCATACTATGGTCAGTTTCCAGTTTTGGTCATCATACTTTCAAAACTACTTTTAAGGTCATCATACTTTGATTTTATTTTCAAAAAAGGTCACTCCGTTCATATTGGTTGTTAACCCTCTTAACGGAGCCTTTTTTTGAGGGCATTTATGTCATTCTCATTTATTTTGCTTTCCAATTTCTATCCAGTAACGCGCTACATACTCAACAAGGGAGATCAGATCAGGATTATATAGACATCAGATCAGCGAATACTTGATATCAGAACAACAGACTATAGATATCAGATCAATAATATAAAAGAAATCATACAGTAGAACTAAAACATACTTAACAAGGGATATCAGATCAGGATTATATAGACATCAGATCAGCGAATACTTGACATCAGATCAACATAATAATATAACGAATGTTTTTTAACTTAAGAATTTGTTTGTATTTGTTTTTTGGATAGTTGATGTGTATGAATTTTTCTTCCAATTAACATGAATGTATGTAAAATGCTCTTTTATTTCGTACTGGATTGCAACCACATTTTTTTTGTATAAATAATTAATATTTCATTTGTATAAATAATTATTATTACAATATAATTACAATCAAAAAAAATTACAATATAATTATTTATACAAATGAAATATTAATTATTTATACAAAAAAAAAATTGGTTGCAATCTAGTACAAAATAAAAAAGCATTTTACATACATTCATGTGAATTGGAAGAAAAATTCATGCACATCAACTATCCAAAAAACAAATACAAACAAATTCTTAAGTTAAAAAAAATTCGTTACATCATTATGTTGATCTAATGTCTATATAATCCTGATCTGATATCCCTTGTTAAGTATGTTTTAATTCGACTGTATGATTTCTTTTATATTCTTGATCTGATATCTATAGTCTGCTTATCTGATGTTAAGTATTCGCTGATCTGATTTCTATATAATCCTGATCTGATCTCCCTTGTCAAGTATAATTTAGTTCTACTGTATGATTTCTTTTATATTCTTGATCCGATATCCATAGTCTGTTGATCTGATGTCAAGTATTCGCTGATCTGATGTCTATATAATCCTTATCTGATATCCCTTGTTAAGTATGTTTTAGTTCTACTGTATGATTTCTTTTATATTCTTGATCTGATATCTATAGTCTGTTGATCTGATGTCTAGTATTCGCTGATCTGATGTCTATATAAACCTGATCTGATCTCCCTTGTTAAGTATGCTTTAGTTCTATTGTATGATTTCTTTTATATTCTTGATCTGATATCTATAGTCTGTTGATTTGATGTCAAGTATTCGCTGATCTGATGTCTATATAATCCTAATCTGATCTCCCTTGTTAAGTATGCTTTAGTTCTAATGTATGATTTCTTTTATATTCTTGATCTAATATCTATAGTCTGTTGATCTGATGTCAAGTATTCGCTGATCAGATGTCTATATAATCCTGATCTGATCTCCCTTGTTAAGTATGTATTAATTCTACTGTATGATTTCTTTTGTATTCTTGATCTGATATCTATAGTCTGTTGATCTGATGTCAAGTATTCGCTGATCTGATGTCTATATAATCCTGATCTGATATCCCTTGTTAAGTATGTTTTAGTTCTACTGTATGATTTCTTTTATATTCTTGATCTGATATCTATAGTCTGTTGATCTGATGTCTAGTATTCGCTGATCTGATGTCTATATAATCCTGATCTGATCTCCCTTGTTAAGTATGCTTTAGTTCTATTGTATGATTTCTTTTATATTCTTGATCTGATATCTATAGTCTGTTGATTTGATGTCAAGTATTCGCTGATCTGATGTCTATATAATCCTAATCTGATCTCCCTTGTTAAGTATGCTTTAGTTCTATTGTATGATTTCTTTTATATTCTTGATCTAATATCTATAGTCTGTTGATCTGATGTCAAGTATTCGCTGATCTGATGTCTATATAATCCTGATCTGATCTCCCTTGTTAAGTATGTATTAATTCTACTGTATGATTTCTTTTATATTCTTGATCTGATATCTATAGTCTGTTGATCTGATGTCAAGTATTCGCTGATCTGATGTCTATATAATCCTGATCTGATATCCCTTGTTAAGTATGTTTTAGTTCTACTGTATGATTTCTTTTATATTCTTGATCTGATATCTATAGTCTGTTGATCTGATGTCTAGTATTCGCTGATCTGATGTCTATATAATCCTGATCTGATCTACCTTGTTAAGTATGCTTTAGTTCTATTGTATGATTTCTTTTCTATTCTTGATCTGATATCTATAGTCAGTGGATTTGATGTCAAGTATTCGCTGATCTGATGTCTATATAATCCTAATATGATCTCCCTTGTTAAGTATGCTTTAGTTCTATTGTATGATTTCTTTTATATTCTTGATCTGATATCTATAGTCTGTTGATCTGATGTATATATAATCCTGATCTGATCTCCCTGGTTAAGTATGCTTTAGTTCTATTGTATAATTTCTTTTATATTCTTGATATGATGTCTATAGTCTGTCGATCTGATGTCTAGTATTCGCGGATCTGATGTCTTTATAATCCTGATCTGATCTCCCTTTTTAAGTATGCTTTAGTTCTATTGTATGATTTCTTTTATATTCTTGATCTGATATCTATAGTCTGTTAATCTGATGTCAAGTATTCGCTGATCTGATGTCTATATAATCCTGATCTGATCTCCCTTGTTAAGTATGCTTTAGTTCTATTGTATGATTTCTTTTATATTCTTGATCTGATGTCTATAGTCTGTTGATCTGATGTCTAGTATTCGCTGATCTGATGTCTATATAATCCTGATCTGATCTCCCTGGTTAAGTATGTTTTAGTTCTATTGTATGATTTCTTTTATATTCTTGATCTGATGTCCGTAGTCTGTCGATGTGATGTCTAGTATTCGCGGATCTGATGTCTATATAATCCTGATATGATCTCCCTTGTTAAGTAATCTTTAGTTCTATTGTATGATTTCTTTTATATTCTTGATCTGATATCTATAGTCTGTTGATCTGATGTCAAGTATTCGCGGATCTGATGTCTATATAATCCTGATCTGATCTCCCTTGTTAAGTATTCTTTAGTTCTATTGTATGATTTCTTTTATATTCTTGATCTGATATCTATAGTCTGTTGATCTGATGTCAAGTATTCGCTGATCTGATGTCTATATAATCCTGATCTGATATCCCTTGTTAAGTATGTTTTAGTTCTACTGTATGATTTCTTTTATATTCTTGATCTGATATCTATAGTCTGTTGATTTGATGTCAAGTATTCGCTGATCTGATTTCTATATAATCCTAATCTGATCTCCCTTGTTAAGTATGCTTTAGTTCTATTGTATGATTTCTTTTATATTCTTGATCTAATATCTATAGTCTGTTGATTTGATGTCAAGTATTCGCTGATATGATGTCTATATAATCCTAATCTGATCTCCCTTGTTAAGTATGCTTTAGTTCTATTGTATGATTTCTTTTATATTCTTGATCTAATATCTATAGTCTGTTGATCTGATGTCAAGTATTCGCTGATCTGATGTCTATATAATCCTGATCTGATCTCCCTTGTTAAGTATATATTAATTCTACTGTATGATTTCTTTTATATTCTTGATCTGATATCTATAGTCTGTTGATCTGATGTCAAGTATTCGCTAATCTGATGTCTATATAAACCTGATCTGATATCCCTTGTTAAGTATGTTTTAATTCTACTGTATGATTTTTTTTATATTTTTGATCTGATATCTATAGTCTGTTGATCTGATGTCAAGTATTCGCTGATCTGATGTCTATATAATCCTGATCTGATATCCCTTGTTAAGTATGCTTTAGTTCTATTGTATGATTTCTTTTATATTCTCGATCTGATGTCTATAGTCTGTTGATCTGATGTCTAATATTCGCTGATCTGATGTCTATATAATCCTGATCTCCCTTCTTAAGTATGCTTTAGTTCTATTGTATGATTTCTTTTATATTCTTGATCTGATATCTATAGTCTGTTGATCTGATGTCTATATAATCCTGATCTGATCTCCCTGGTTAAGTATGCTTTAGTTCTCTTGTATAATTTCTTTTATATTCTTGATCTGATGTCTATAGTCTGTCGATCTGATGTCTAGTATTCGCTGATCTGATGTCTATATAATCCTGATCTCCCTTCTTAAGTTTGCTTTAGTTCTATTGTATGATTTCTTTTATATTCTTGATCTGATATCTATAGTCTGTTGATCTGATGTCTATATAATCCTGATCTGATCTCCCTTGTTAAGTATGTATTAATTCTACTGTATGATTTTTTTTATATTCTTGATCTGATATCTATAGTCTGTTGATCTGATGTCAAGTATTCGCTGATCTGATGTCTATATAATCCTGATCTGATATCCCTTGTTAAGTATGTTTTAGTTCTACTGTCTGATTTCTTTTATATTCTTGATCTGATATCTATAGTCTGTTGATCTGATGTCTAGTATTCGCTGATCTGATGTCTATATAATCCTGATCTGATCTCCCTTGTTAAGTATGCTTTAGTTCTATTGTATGATTTCTTTTATATTCTTGATCTGATGTCTATAGTCTGTTGATCTGATGTCTAATATTCGCTGATCTGATGTCTATATAATCCTGATCTCCCTTCTTAAGTATTCTTTAGTTCTATTGTATGATTTCTTTTATATTCTTGATCTGATATCTATAGTCTGTTGATCTGATGTCTATATAATCCTGATCTGATCTCCCTGGTTAAGTATGCTTTAGTTCTCTTGTATAATTTCTTTTATATTCTTGATCTGATGTCTATAGTCTGTCGATCTGATGTCTAGTATTCGCTGATCTGATGTCCATATAATCCTGATCTCCCTTCTTAAGTATGCTTTAGTTTTATTGTATGATTTCTTTTATATTCTTGATCTGATATCTATAGTCTGTTGATCTGATGTCTATATAATCCTGATCTGATCTCCCTTGTTAAGTATGTATTAATTCTACTGTATGATTTCTTTTATATTCTTGATCTGATATCTATAGTCTGTTGATCTGATGTCAAGTATTCGCTGATCTGATGTCTATATAATCCTTATCTGATATCCCTTGTTAAGTATGTTTTAGTTCTACTGTCTGATTTCTTTTATATTCTTGATCTGATATCTATAGTCTGTTGATCTGATGTCTAGTATTCGCTGATCTGATGTCTATATAATCCTGATCTGATCTCCCTTGTTAAGTATGCTTTAGTTCTATTGTATGATTTCTTTTATATTCTTGATCTGATGTCTATAGTCTGTTGATCTGATGTCTAATATTCGCTGATCTGATGACTATATAATCCTGATCTCCCTTCTTAAGTATGCTTTAGTTCTATTGTATGATTTCTTTTATATTCTTGATCTGATATCTTTAGTCTGTTGATCTGATGTCTATATAATCCTGATCTGATCTCCCTGGTTAAGTATGCTTTAGTTCTCTTGTATAATTTCTTTTATATTCTTGATCTGATGTCTATAGTCTGTTGATCTGATGTCTAATATTCGCTGATCTGATGTCTATATAATCCTGATCTCCCTTCTTAAGTATGCTTTAGTTCTATTGTATGATTTCTTTTATATTCTTGATCTGATATCTATAGTCTGTTGATCAGATGTCTATATAATCCTGATCTGATCTCCCTTGTTAAGTATGTATTAATTCTACTGTATGATTTCTTTTATATTCTTGATCTGATATCTATAGTCTGTTGATCTGATGTCAAGTATTCGCTGATCTGATGTCTATATAATCCTGATCTGATATCCCCTGTTAAGTATGTTTTAGTTCTACTGTCTGATTTCTTTTATATTCTTGATCTGATATCTATAGTCTGTTGATCTGATGTCTAGTATTCGCTGATCTGATGTCTATATAATCCTGATCTGATCTCCCTTGTTAAGTATGCTTTAGTTCTATTGTATGATTTCTTTTATATTCTTGATCTGATGTCTATAGTCTGTTGATCTGATGTCAAGTATTCGCTGATCTGATATCTATATAATCCTGATCTGATCTCCCTTGTTAAGTATATATTAATTCTACTGTATGATTTCTTTTATATTCTTGATCTGATATTTATAGTCTGTTGATCTGATGTCAAGTATTCGCTGATCTGATGTCTATATAATCCTGATCTGATATCCCTTGTTAAGTATGTTTTAGTTCTACTGTCTGATTTCTTTTATATTCTTGATCTGATATCTATAGTCTGTTGATCTGATGTCTAGTATTCGCTGATCTGATGTCTATATAATCCTGATCTGATCTCCCTTGTTAAGTATGCTTTAGTTCTATTGTATGATTTCTTTTATATTCTTGATCTGATATCTATAGTCTGTTGATTTGATGTCAAGTATTCGCTGATCTGATGTCTATATAATCCTAATCTGATCTCCCTTGTTAAGTATGCTTTAGTTCTATTGTATGATTTCTTTTATATTCTTGATCTGATGTCTATAGTCTGTTGATCTGATGTCAAGTATTCGCTGATCTGATATCTATATAATCCTGATCTGATCTCCCTTGTTAAGTATATATTAATTCTACTGTATGATTTCTTTTATATTCTTGATCTGATATTTATAGTCTGTTGATCTGATGTCAAGTATTCGCTGATCAGATGTCTATATAATCCTGATCTGATCTCCCTTGTTAAGTATGTATTAATTCTACTGTATGATTTCTTTTGTATTCTTGATCTGATATCTATAGTCTGTTGATCTGATGTCAAGTATTCGCTGATCTGATGTCTATATAATCCTGATCTGATATCCCTTGTTAAGTATGTTTTAGTTCTACTGTATGATTTCTTTTATATTCTTGATCTGATATCTATAGTCTGTTGATCTGATGTCTAGTATTCGCTGATCTGATGTCTATATAATCCTGATCTGATCTCCCTTGTTAAGTATGCTTTAGTTCTATTGTATGATTTCTTTTATATTCTTGATCTGATATCTATAGTCTGTTGATTTGATGTCAAGTATTCGCTGATCTGATGTCTATATAATCCTAATCTGATCTCCCTTGTTAAGTATGCTTTAGTTCTATTGTATGATTTCTTTTATATTCTTGATCTAATATCTATAGTCTGTTGATCTGATGTCAAGTATTCGCTGATCTGATGTCTATATAATCCTGATCTGATCTCCCTTGTTAAGTATGTATTAATTCTACTGTATGATTTCTTTTATATTCTTGATCTGATATCTATAGTCTGTTGATCTGATGTCAAGTATTCGCTGATCTGATGTCTATATAATCCTGATCTGATATCCCTTGTTAAGTATGTTTTAGTTCTACTGTATGATTTCTTTTATATTCTTGATCTGATATCTATAGTCTGTTGATCTGATGTCTAGTATTCGCTGATCTGATGTCTATATAATCCTGATCTGATCTACCTTGTTAAGTATGCTTTAGTTCTATTGTATGATTTCTTTTCTATTCTTGATCTGATATCTATAGTCAGTGGATTTGATGTCAAGTATTCGCTGATCTGATGTCTATATAATCCTAATATGATCTCCCTTGTTAAGTATGCTTTAGTTCTATTGTATGATTTCTTTTATATTCTTGATCTGATATCTATAGTCTGTTGATCTGATGTATATATAATCCTGATCTGATCTCCCTGGTTAAGTATGCTTTAGTTCTATTGTATAATTTCTTTTATATTCTTGATATGATGTCTATAGTCTGTCGATCTGATGTCTAGTATTCGCGGATCTGATGTCTTTATAATCCTGATCTGATCTCCCTTTTTAAGTATGCTTTAGTTCTATTGTATGATTTCTTTTATATTCTTGATCTGATATCTATAGTCTGTTAATCTGATGTCAAGTATTCGCTGATCTGATGTCTATATAATCCTGATCTGATCTCCCTTGTTAAGTATGCTTTAGTTCTATTGTATGATTTCTTTTATATTCTTGATCTGATGTCTATAGTCTGTTGATCTGATGTCTAGTATTCGCTGATCTGATGTCTATATAATCCTGATCTGATCTCCCTGGTTAAGTATGTTTTAGTTCTATTGTATGATTTCTTTTATATTCTTGATCTGATGTCCGTAGTCTGTCGATGTGATGTCTAGTATTCGCGGATCTGATGTCTATATAATCCTGATATGATCTCCCTTGTTAAGTAATCTTTAGTTCTATTGTATGATTTCTTTTATATTCTTGATCTGATATCTATAGTCTGTTGATCTGATGTCAAGTATTCGCGGATCTGATGTCTATATAATCCTGATCTGATCTCCCTTGTTAAGTATTCTTTAGTTCTATTGTATGATTTCTTTTATATTCTTGATCTGATATCTATAGTCTGTTGATCTGATGTCAAGTATTCGCTGATCTGATGTCTATATAATCCTGATCTGATATCCCTTGTTAAGTATGTTTTAGTTCTACTGTCTGATTTCTTTTATATTCTTGATCTGATATCTATAGTCTGTTGATTTGATGTCAAGTATTCGCTGATCTGATTTCTATATAATCCTAATCTGATCTCCCTTGTTAAGTATGCTTTAGTTCTATTGTATGATTTCTTTTATATTCTTGATCTAATATCTATAGTCTGTTGATTTGATGTCAAGTATTCGCTGATATGATGTCTATATAATCCTAATCTGATCTCCCTTGTTAAGTATGCTTTAGTTCTATTGTATGATTTCTTTTATATTCTTGATCTAATATCTATAGTCTGTTGATCTGATGTCAAGTATTCGCTGATCTGATGTCTATATAATCCTGATCTGATCTCCCTTGTTAAGTATATATTAATTCTACTGTATGATTTCTTTTATATTCTTGATCTGATATCTATAGTCTGTTGATCTGATGTCAAGTATTCGCTAATCTGATGTCTATATAAACCTGATCTGATATCCCTTGTTAAGTATGTTTTAATTCTACTGTATGATTTTTTTTATATTCTTGATCTGATATCTATAGTCTGTTGATCTGATGTCAAGTATTCGCTGATCTGATGTCTATATAATCCTGATCTGATATCCCTTGTTAAGTATGCTTTAGTTCTATTGTATGATTTCTTTTATATTCTCGATCTGATGTCTATAGTCTGTTGATCTGATGTCTAATATTCGCTGATCTGATGTCTATATAATCCTGATCTCCCTTCTTAAGTATGCTTTAGTTCTATTGTATGATTTCTTTTATATTCTTGATCTGATATCTATAGTCTGTTGATCTGATGTCTATATAATCCTGATCTGATCTCCCTGGTTAAGTATGCTTTAGTTCTCTTGTATAATTTCTTTTATATTCTTGATCTGATGTCTATAGTCTGTCGATCTGATGTCTAGTATTCGCTGATCTGATGTCTATATAATCCTGATCTCCCTTCTTAAGTTTGCTTTAGTTCTATTGTATGATTTCTTTTATATTCTTGATCTGATATCTATAGTCTGTTGATCTGATGTCTATATAATCCTGATCTGATCTCCCTTGTTAAGTATGTATTAATTCTACTGTATGATTTTTTTTATATTCTTGATCTGATATCTATAGTCTGTTGATCTGATGTCAAGTATTCGCTGATCTGATGTCTATATAATCCTGATCTGATATCCCTTGTTAAGTATGTTTTAGTTCTACTGTCTGATTTCTTTTATATTCTTGATCTGATATCTATAGTCTGTTGATCTGATGTCTAGTATTCGCTGATCTGATGTCTATATAATCCTGATCTGATCTCCCTTGTTAAGTATGCTTTAGTTCTATTGTATGATTTCTTTTATATTCTTGATCTGATGTCTATAGTCTGTTGATCTGATGTCTAATATTCGCTGATCTGATGTCTATATAATCCTGATCTCCCTTCTTAAGTATTCTTTAGTTCTATTGTATGATTTCTTTTATATTCTTGATCTGATATCTATAGTCTGTTGATCTGATGTCTATATAATCCTGATCTGATCTCCCTGGTTAAGTATGCTTTAGTTCTCTTGTATAATTTCTTTTATATTCTTGATCTGATGTCTATAGTCTGTCGATCTGATGTCTAGTATTCGCTGATCTGATGTCCATATAATCCTGATCTCCCTTCTTAAGTATGCTTTAGTTTTATTGTATGATTTCTTTTATATTCTTGATCTGATATCTATAGTCTGTTGATCTGATGTCTATATAATCCTGATCTGATCTCCCTTGTTAAGTATGTATTAATTCTACTGTATGATTTCTTTTATATTCTTGATCTGATATCTATAGTCTGTTGATCTGATGTCAAGTATTCGCTGATCTGATGTCTATATAATCCTTATCTGATATCCCTTGTTAAGTATGTTTTAGTTCTACTGTCTGATTTCTTTTATATTCTTGATCTGATATCTATAGTCTGTTGATCTGATGTCTAGTATTCGCTGATCTGATGTCTATATAATCCTGATCTGATCTCCCTTGTTAAGTATGCTTTAGTTCTATTGTATGATTTCTTTTATATTCTTGATCTGATGTCTATAGTCTGTTGATCTGATGTCTAATATTCGCTGATCTGATGACTATATAATCCTGATCTCCCTTCTTAAGTATGCTTTAGTTCTATTGTATGATTTCTTTTATATTCTTGATCTGATATCTATAGTCTGTTGATCTGATGTCTATATAATCCTGATCTGATCTCCCTGGTTAAGTATGCTTTAGTTCTCTTGTATAATTTCTTTTATATTCTTGATCTGATGTCTATAGTCTGTTGATCTGATGTCTAATATTCGCTGATCTGATGTCTATATAATCCTGATCTCCCTTCTTAAGTATGCTTTAGTTCTATTGTATGATTTCTTTTATATTCTTGATCTGATATCTATAGTCTGTTGATCAGATGTCTATATAATCCTGATCTGATCTCCCTTGTTAAGTATGTATTAATTCTACTGTATGATTTCTTTTATATTCTTGATCTGATATCTATAGTCTGTTGATCTGATGTCAAGTATTCGCTGATCTGATGTCTATATAATCCTGATCTGATATCCCCTGTTAAGTATGTTTTAGTTCTACTGTCTGATTTCTTTTATATTCTTGATCTGATATCTATAGTCTGTTGATCTGATGTCTAGTATTCGCTGATCTGATGTCTATATAATCCTGATCTGATCTCCCTTGTTAAGTATGCTTTAGTTCTATTGTATGATTTCTTTTATATTCTTGATCTGATGTCTATAGTCTGTTGATCTGATGTCAAGTATTCGCTGATCTGATATCTATATAATCCTGATCTGATCTCCCTTGTTAAGTATATATTAATTCTACTGTATGATTTCTTTTATATTCTTGATCTGATATTTATAGTCTGTTGATCTGATGTCAAGTATTCGCTGATCTGATGTCTATATAATCCTGATCTGATATCCCTTGTTAAGTATGTTTTAGTTCTACTGTCTGATTTCTTTTATATTCTTGATCTGATATCTATAGTCTGTTGATCTGATGTCTAGTATTCGCTGATCTGATGTCTATATAATCCTGATCTGATCTCCCTTGTTAAGTATGCTTTAGTTCTATTGTATGATTTCTTTTATATTCTTGATCTAATATCTATAGTCTGTTGATCTGATGTCAAGTATTCGCTGATCTGATGTCTATATAATCCTGATCTGATCTTCCTTGTTAAGTATATATTAATTCTACTGTATGATTTCTTTTATATTCTTGATCTGTTATCTATAGTCTGTTGATCTGATGTCAAGTATTCGCTAATCTGATGTCTATATAATCCTTATCTGATATCCCTTGTTAAGTATGTTTTAATTCTACTGTATGATTTTTTTTATATTCTTGATCTGATATCTATAGTCTGTTGATCTGATGTCAAGTATTCGCTGATCTGATGTCTATATAATCCTGATCTGATATCCCTTGTTAAGTATGCTTTAGTTCTATTGTATGATTTCTTTTATATTCTTGATCTGATGTCTATAGTCTGTTGATCTGATGTCTAATATTCGCTGATCTGATGTCTATATAATCCTGATCTCCCTTCTTAAGTATGCTTTAGTTCTATTGTATGATTTCTTTTATATTCTTGATCTGATATCTATAGTCTGTTGATCTGATGTCTATATAATCCTGATCTGATCTCCCTGGTTAAGTATGCTTTAGTTCTCTTGTATAATTTCTTTTATATTCTTGATCTGATGTCTATAGTCTGTCGATCTGATGTCTAGTATTCGCTGATCTGATGTCTATATAATCCTGATCTCCCTTCTTAAGTATGCTTTAGTTCTATTGTATGATTTCTGTTATATTCTTGATCTGATATCTATAGTCTGTTGATTTGATGTCAAGTATTCGCTGATCTGATGTCTATATAATCCTAATCTGATCTCCCTTGTTAAGTATGCTTTAGTTATATTGTATGATTTCTTTTATATTCTTGATCTAATATCTATAGTCTGTTGATCTGATGTCAAGTATTCGCTGATCTGATGTCTATATAATCCTTATCTGATCTCCCTTGTTAAGTATGTATTAATTCTATTGTATGATTTCTTTTATATTCTTGATCTGATATCTATAGTCTGTTGATCTGATGTCAAGTATTCGCTGATCTGATGTCTATATAATCCTGATCTGATATCCCTTGTTAAGTATGTTTTAGTTCTACTGTATGATTTCTTTTATATTCTTGATCTGATATCTATAGTCTGTTGATCTGATGTCTAGTATTCGCTGATCTGATATCTATATAATCCTGATCTGATCTACCTTGTTAAGTATGCTTTAGTTCTATTGTATGATTTCTTTTCTATTCTTGATCTGATATCTATAGTCAGTTGATTTGATGTCAAGTATTCGCTGATCTGATGTCTATATAATCCTAATCTGATCTCCCTTGTTAAGTATGCTTTAGTTCTATTGTATGATTTCTTTTATATTCTTGATCTGATATCTATAGTCTGTTGATCTGATGTATATATAATCCTGATCTGATCTCCCTGGTTAAGTATGCTTTAGTTCTATTGTATAATTTCTTTTATATTCTTGATCTGATGTCTATAGTCTGTCGATCTGATGTCTAGTATTCGCGGATCTGATGTCTTTATAATCCTGATCTGATCTCCCTTTTTAAGTATGCTTTAGTTCTATTGTATGATTTCTTTTATATTCTTGATCTGATATCTATAGTCTGTTAATCTGATGTCAAGTATTCGCTGATCTGATGTCTATATAATCCTGATCTGATCTCCCTTGTTAAGTATGTTTTAGTTCTACTGTCTGATTTCTTTTATATTCTTGATCTGATATCTATAGTCTGTTGATCTGATGTCTAGTATTCGCTGATCTGATGTCTATATAATCCTGATCTGATATCCCTTGTTAAGTATGCTTTAGTTTTATTGTATGATTTCTTTTATATTCTTGATCTGATGTCTATAGTCTGTTGATCTGATGTCTAATATTCGCTGATCTGATGTCTATATAATCCTGATCTCCCTTCTTAAGTATGTTTTAGTTCTATTGTATGATTTCTTTTATATTCTTGATCTGATATCTATAGTCTGTTGATCTGATGTCTATATAATCCTGATCTGATCTCCCTGGTTAAGTATGCTATAGTTCTCTTGTATAATTTCTTTTATATTCTTGATCTGATGTCTATAGTCTGTCGATCTGATGTCTAGTATTCGCTGATCTGATGTCTATATAATCTTGATCTCCCTTCTTAAGTATGCTTTAGTTCTATTGTATGATTTCTTTTATATTCTTGATCTGATATCTATAGTCTGTTGATCTGATGTCTATATAATCCTGATCTGATCTCCCTTGTTAAGTATGTATTAATTCTACTGTATGATTTCTTTTATATTCTTGATCTGATATCTATAGTCTGTTGATCTGATGTCAAGTATTCGCTGATCTGATGTCTATATAATCCTGATCTGATATCCCTTGTTAAGTATGTTTTAGTTCTACTGTCTGATTTCTTTTATATTCTTGATCTGATATCTATAGTCTGTTGATCTGATGTCTAGTATTCGCTGATCTGATGTCTATATAATCCTGATCTGATCTCCCTTGTTAAGTATGCTTTAGTTCTATTGTATGATTTCTTTTATATTCTTGATCTGATGTCTATAGTCTGTTGATCTGATGTCTAATATTCGCTGATCTGATGTCTATATAATCCTGATCTCCCTTCTTAAGTATGCTTTAGTTCTATTGTATGATTTCTTTTATATTCTTGATCTGATATCTATAGTCTGTTGATCTGATGGCTATATAATCCTGATCTGATCTCCCTGGTTAAGTATGCTTTAGTTCTCTTGTATAATTTCTTTTATATTCTTGATCTGATGTCTATAGTCTGTCGATCTGATGTCTAGTATTCGCTGATCTGATGTCTATATAATCCTGATCTCCCTTCTTAAGTATGCTTTAGTTCTATTGTATGATTTCTTTTATATTCTTGATCTGATATCTATAGTCTGTTGATCTGATGTCTATATAATCCTGATCTGATCTCCCTTGTTAAGTATGTATTAATTCTACTGTATGATTTCTTTTATATTCTTGATCTGATATCTATAGTCTGTTGATCTGATGTCAAGTATTCGCTGATCTGATGTCTATATAATCCTTATCTGATATCCCTTGTTAAGTATGTTTTTGTTCTACTGTCTGATTTCTTTTATATTCTTGATCTGATATCTATAGTCTGTTGATCTGATGTCTAGTATTCGCTGATCTGATGTCTATATAATCCTGATCTGATCTCCCTTGTTAAGTATGCTTTAGTTCTATTGTATGATTTCTTTGATATTCTTGATCTGATGTCTATAGTCTGTTGATCTGATGTCTAATATTCGCTGATCTGATGTCTATATAATCCTGATCTCCCTTCTTAAGTATGCTTTAGTTCTATTGTATGATTTCATTTATATTCTTGATCTGATATCTATAGTCTGTTGATCTGATGTCTATATAATCCTGATCTGATCTCCCTGGTTAAGTATGCTTTAGTTCTCTTGTATAATTTATTTTATATTCTTGATCTGATGTCTATAGTCTGTTAATCTGATGTCTAATATTCGCTGATCTGATGTCTATATAATCCTGATCTCCCTTCTTAAGTATGCTTTAGTTCTATTGTATGATTTCTTTTATATTCTTGATCTGATATCTATAGTCTGTTGATCTGATGTCTATATAATCCTGATCTGATCTCCCTTGTTAAGTATGTATTAATTCTACTGTATGATTTCTTTTATATTCTTGATCTGATATCTATAGTCTGTTGATCTGATGTCAAGTATTCGCTGATCTGATGTCTATATAATCCTGATCTGATATCCCTTGTTATGTATGTTTTAGTTTTACTGCCTGATTTCTTTTATATTCTTGATCTGATATCTATAGTCTGTTGATCTGATGTCTAGTATTCGCTGATCTGATGTCTATATAATCCTGATCTGATCTCCCTTGTTAAGTATGCTTTAGTTCTCTTGTATGATTTCTTTTATATTCTTGATCTGATGTCTATAGTCTGTTGATCTGATGTCAAGTATTCGCTGATCTGATGTCTATATAATCCTGATCTGATCTCCCTTGTTAAGTATATATTAATTCTACTGTATGATTTCTTTTATATTTTTGATCTGATATCTATAGTCTGTTGATCTGATGTCAAGTATTCGCTGATCTGATGTCTATATAATCCTTATCTGATATCCCTTGTTAAGTATGTTTTTGTTCTACTGTCTGATTTCTTTTATATTCTTGATCTGATATCTATAGTCTGGTTATCTGATGTCTAGTATTCGCTGATCTGATGTCTATATAATCCTGATCTGATCTCCCTTGTTAAGTATGCTTTAGTTCTATTGTATGATTTCTTTTATATTCTTGATCTAATATCTATAGTCTGTTGATCTGATGTCAAGTATTCGCTGATCTGATGTCTATATAATCTTGATCTGATCTCCCTTGTTAAGTATATATTAATTCTACTGTATGATTTCTTTTATATTCTTGATCTGATATCTATAGTCTGTTGATCTGATGTCAAGTATTCGCTAATCTGATGTCTATATAATCCTGATCTGATATCCCTTGTTAAGTATGTTTTAATTCTACTGTATGATTTTTTTTATATTCTTGATCTGATATCTATAGTCTGTTGATCTGATGTCAAGTATTCGCTGATCTGATGTCTATATAATCCTGATCTGATATCCCTTGTTAAGTATGCTTTAGTTCTATTGTATGATTTCTTTTATATTCTTGATCTGATGTCTATAGTCTGTTGATCTGATGTCTAATATTCGCTGATCTGATGTCTATATAATCCTGATCTCCCTTCTTAAGTATGCTTTAGTTCTATTGTATGATTTCTTTTATATTCTTGATCTGATATCTATAGTCTGTTGATCTGATGTCTATATAATCCTGATCTGATCTCCCTGGTTAAGTATGCTTTAGTTCTCTTGTATAATTGCTTTTATATTCTTGATCTGATGTCTATAGTCTGTCGATCTGATGTCTAGTATTCGCTGATCTGATGTCTATATAATCCTGATCTCCCTTCTTAAGTATGCTTTAGTTCTATTGTATGATTTCTTTTATATTCTTGATCTGATATCTATAGTCTGTTGATCTAATGTCTATATAATCCTGATCTGATCTCCCTTGTTAAGTATGTATTAATTCTACTGTATGATTTCTTTTATATTCTTGATCTGATATCTATAGTCTGTTGATCTGATGTCTAGTATTCGCTGATCTGATGTCTATATAATCCTGATCTGATATCCCTTGTTAAGTATGTTTTAATTCTACTGTATGATTTTTTTTATATTCTTGATCTGATATCTATAGTCTGTTGATCTGATGTCAAGTATTCGCTGATCTGATGTCTATATAATCCTGATCTGATATCCCTTGTTAAGTATGCTTTAGTTCTATTGTATGATTTCTTTTATATTCTTGATCTGATGTCTATAGTCTGTTGATCTGATGTCTAATATTCGCTGATCTGATGTCTATATAATCCTGATCTCCCTTCTTAAGTATGCTTTAGTTCTATTGTATGATTTCTTTTATATTCTTGATCTGATATCTATAGTCTGTTGATCTGATGTCTATATAATCCTGATCTGATCTCCCTGGTTAAGCATGCTTTAGTTCTCTTGTATAATTTGTTTTATATTCTTGATCTGATGTCTATAGTCTGTTGATCTGATGTCTAATATTCGCTGATCTGATGTCTATATAATCCTGATCTCCCTTCTTAAGTATGCTTTAGTTCTATTGTATGATTTCTTTTATATTCTTGATCTGATATCTATAGTCTGTTGATCTGATGTCTATATAATCCTGATCTGATCTCCCTTGTTAAGTATGTATTAATTCTACTGTATGATTTCTTTTATATTCTTGATCTGATATCTATAGTCTGTTGATCTGATGTCTAGTATTCGCTGATCTGATGTCTATATAATCCTGATCTGATATCCCTTGTTAAGTATGTTTTAATTCTACTGTATGATTTTTTTTATATTCTTGATCTGATATCTATAGTCTGTTGATCTGATGTCAAGTATTCGCTGATCTGATGTCTATATAATCCTGATCTGATATCCCTTGTTAAGTATGCTTTAGTTCTATTGTATGATTTCTTTTATATTCTTGATCTGATGTCTATAGTCTGTTGATCTGATGTCTAATATTCGCTGATCTGATGTCTATATAATCCTGATCTCCCTTCTTAAGTATGCTTTAGTTCTATTGTATGATTTCTTTTATATTCTTGATCTCATATCTATAGTCTGTTGATCTGATGTCTATATAATCCTGATCTGATCTCCCTGGTTAAGCATGCTTTAGTTCTCTTGTATAATTTGTTTTATATTCTTGATCTGATGTCTATAGTCTGTTGATCTGATGTCTAATATTCGCTGATCTGATGTCTATATAATCCTGATCTCCCTTCTTAAGTATGCTTTAGTTCTATTGTATGATTTCTTTTATATTCTTGATCTGATATCTATAGTCTGTTGATCTGATGTCTATATAATCCTGATCTGATCTCCCTTGTTAAGTATGTATTAATTCTACTGTATGATTTCTTTTATATTCTTGATCTGATATCTATAGTCTGTTGATCTGATGTCAAGTATTCGCTGATCTGATGTCTATATAATCCTGATCTGATATCCCTTGTTAAGTATGTTTTAGTTCTACTGTCTGATTTCTTTTATATTCTTGATCTGATATCTATAGTCTGTTGATCTGATGTCTAGTATTCGCTGATCTGATGTCTATATAATCCTGATCTGATCTCCCTTGTTAAGTATGCTTTAGTTCTATTGTATGATTTCTTTTATATTCTTGATCTGATATCTATAGTCTGTTGATTTGATGTCAAGTATTCGCTGATCTGATGTCTATATAATCCTAATCTGATCTCCCTTGTTAAGTATGCTTTAGTTCTATTGTATGGTTTCTTTTATATTCTTGATCTAATATCTATAGTCTGTTGATCTGATGTCAAGTATTCGCTGATCTGATGTCTATATAATCCTGATCTGATCTCCCTTGTTAAGTATATATTAATTCTGCTGTATGATTTCTTTTATATTCTTGACCTGATATCTATAGTCTGTTGATCTGATGTCAAGTATTCGCTGATCTGATGTCTATATAATCCTGATCTGATATCCCTTATTAAGTATGTTTTAATTCTACTGTATGATTTTTTTTATATTCTTGATCTGATATCTATAGTCTGTTGATCTGATGTCAAGTATTCGCTGATCTGATGTCTTTATAATCCTGATCTGATCTCCCTTTTTAAGTATGCTTTAGTTCTATTGTATGATTTCTTTTATATTCTTGATCTGATATCTATAGTCTGTTAATCTGATGTCAAGTATTCGCTGATCTGATGTCTATATAATCCTGATCTGATCTCCCTTGTTAAGTATGCTTTAGTTCTATTATATGATTTCTTTTATATTCTTGATCTGATGTCTATAGTCTGTTGATCTGATGTCTAGTATTCGCTGATCTGATGTCTATATAATCCTGATCTGATCTCCCTAGTTAAGTATGATTTAGTTCTATTGTATGATTTCTTTTATATTCTTGATCTGATGTCTATAGTCTGTCGATGTGATGTCTAGTATTCGCGGATCTGATGTCTATATAATCCTGATCTGATCTCCCTTGCTAAGTATTCTTTAGTTCTATTGTATGATTTCTTTTATATTCTTGATCTGATATCTATAGTCTGTTGATCTGATGTCAAGTATTCGCTGATCTGATGTCTATATAATCCTGATCTGATCTCCCTTGTTAAGTATGTTTTAGTTCTACTGTATGATTTCTTTTATATTCTTTATCTGATATCCATAGTCTGTTGATCTGATGTCAAGTATTCGCTGATCTGATGTCTATATAATCCTGATCTGATATCCCTTGTTAAGTATGTATTAATTCTTCTACTTTATGATTTCTTTTATATTCTTGAACTGATATCTATAGTCTGTTGATCTGATGTCAAGTATTCGCTGATCTGATGTCTATATAATCCTGATCTGATATCCCTTTTTAAGTATGTTTTAGTTCTATTGTATGATTTCTTTTATATTCTTGATCTGATGTCTATATATGATTTCTTTTATATTCTTGATCTGATATCTATAGTCTGTTGATCTGGTGTCAAGTATTCGCGTATCTGATGTCTATATAATCCTGATCCGATCTCCCTTGTTAAGTATGCTTTAGTTCTATTGTATGATTTCTTTTATATTCTTGATCTGATGTCTATAGTCTGTTGATCTGATGTCAAGTATTCGCTGATCTGATGTCTATATAATCCTGATCTGATATCTCTTGTTAAATATGCTTTAGTTCTATTGTATGATTTCTTTTATATTCTTGATCTGATATCTATAGTCTGTTGATCTGGTGTCAAGTATTCGCGTATCTGATGTCTATATAATCCTGATCCGATCTCCCTTGTTATGTATGCTTTAGTTCTATTGTATGATTTCTTTTATATTCTTGATCTGATGTCTATATATGATTTCTTTTATATTCTTGATCTGATATCTATAGTCTGTTGATCTGGTGTCAAGTATTCGCGTATCTGATGTCTATATAATCCTGATCCGATCTCCCTTGTTAAGTATGCTTTAGTTCTATTGTATGATTTCTTTTATATTCTTGATCTGATGTTTATAGTCTGTTGATCTGATGTCAAGTATTCGCTGATCTGATGTCTATATAATCCTGATCTGATATCTCTTGTTAAATATGCTTTAGTTCTATTGTATGATTTCTTTTATATTCTTGATCTGATATCTATAGTCTGTTGATCTGATGTCAAGTATTCGCTGATCTGATGTCTATATAATCCTGATCTGATATCCCTTGTTAAGTATGCTTTAGTTCTATTGTATGATTTCTTTTATATTCTTGATCTGATGTCTATAGTCTGTTGATCTGATGCCTAATATTCGCTGATCTGATGTCTATATAATCCTGATCTCCCTTCTTAAGTATGCTTTAGTTCTATTGTATGATTTCTTTTATATTCTTGATCTGATATCTATAGTCTGTTGATCTGATGTCTATATAATCCTGATATGATCTCCCTGGTTAAGTATGCTTTAGTTCTATTGTATAATTTCTTTTATATTCTTGATCTGATGTCTATAGTCTGTCGATCTGATGTCAAGTATTCGCGGATCTGATGTCTATATAATCCAGATCTGATCCCCCTTTTTAAGTATGCTTTAGTTCTATTGTATGATTTCTTTTATATTCTTGATCTGATATCTATAGTCTGTTAATCTGATGTCAAGTATTCGCTGATCTGATGTCTATATAATCCTGATCTGATCTCCCTTGTTAAGTATGCTTTAGTTCTATTGTATGATTTCTTTTATATTCTTGATCTGATGTCTATAGTCTGTTGATCTGATGTCTAGTATTCGCTGATCTGATGTCTATATAATCCTGATCTGATCTCCCTGGTTAAGTATGCTTTAGTTCTATTGTATGATTTCTTTTATATTCTTGATCTGATGTCTATAGTCTGTCGATGTGATGTCTAGTATTCGCGGATCTGATGTTTATATAATCCTGATCTGATCTCCCTTGTTAAGTATTCTTTAGTTCTATTGTATGATTTTTTTTATATTCTTGATCTGATATCTATAGTCTGTTGATCTGATGTCAAGTATTCGCTGATCTGATGTCTATATAATCCTGATCTGATCTCCCTTGTTAAGTATGTTTTAGTTCTACTGTATGATTTCTTTTATATTCTTAATCTGATATCCATAGTCTGTTGATCTGATGTCAAGTATTCGCTGATCTGATGTCTATATAATCCTGATCTGATATCCCTTGTTAAGTATGTATTAATTCTACTTTATGATTTCTTTTATATTCTTGATCTGATATCTATAGTCTGTTGATCTGATGTCAAGTATTCGCTGATCTGATGTCTATATAATCCTGATCTGATATCCCTTTTTAAGTATGTTTTAGTTCTATTGTATGATTTCTTTTATATTCTTGATCTGATGTCTATATATGATTTCTTTTATATTCTTGATCTGATATCTATAGTCTGTTGATCTGGTGTCAAGTATTCGCGTATCTGATGTCTATATAATCCTGATCCGATCTCCCTTGTTAAGTATGCTTTAGTTCTATTGTATGATTTCTTTTATATTCTTGATCTGATGTCTATAGTCTGTTGATCTGATGTCAAGTATTCGCTGATCTGATGTCTATATAATCCTGATCTGATATCTCTTGTTAAGTATGCTTTAGTTCTATTGTATGATTTCTTTTATATTCTTGATCTGATGTCTATAGTCTGTTGATCTGATGTCTAATATTCGCTGATCTGATGTCTATGTAATCCTGATCTGATCTCCCTTGTTAAGTATGCTTTAGTTCTATTGTATGATTTCTTTTATATTCTTGATCTGATGTCTATAGTCTGTTGATCTGATGTCTAGTATTCGCTGATCTGATGTGTATATAATCCTGATCTGATCTCCCTTGTTACGTATGTTTTAGTTCTACTGTATGATTTCTTTTATGTTCTTGATCTGATATTTATAGTCTGTTGATCTGATGTTAAGTATTCGCTGATCTGATGTCTATATAATCCTGATCTGATCTCCCTTGTTAAGTGTGTTTTAGTTCTACTGTATGATTTATTTTATATTCTTGATCTGATATCTATAGTCTGTTGATCTGATATCAAGTATTCGCTGATCTGATGTCTATATAATCCTGATCTGATCTCCCTTGTTAACCAATTTACTTAATCGGTTATCCACCCGCAACCCGAATAACCCGAATAAGCCGCACCGAATAACCCAAGTGACTTCGCGACCAGGACTCCTCGCAACCACGGCGTTGACTACCCCCCGGCTTTGCGACCGATTTGGGAGAGATGGGGTAACGACGGCTTGGGTTCACGACCGACTGTAAGACCACGGCGGTGATTACCCCCCGACTTCGCGACTTCGAGAGGTGAGGTAGCGGTGACAGAGGAAGGGGTTTCGTAAGGGAGGGTGGGTAGCGCGGTAACCGATTTGGGGAGGGTGGGCAGTTTGCGGCTAGGGTTTCGTTAGGGAGGGGTTGAATCGTTGTTGTGTCGGGGGGCTGCCAGGGTAAACGATTTTGGGCGGGTGGCCAGTCGGCGTCTAGGGTTTGAAGACGCGGGGGAGGGCGGCTAGAAGACGCGGGGGAGGGCGGCTAGGGTTTGAAGACGCAGGGGAGGGGTGCAGGGTTTATTTTACATAAATTGTATGAGGGTAGTTTAGGTATTTTAGTATTTAATGATTTAAATATTCATTAAGGTATTTAGTGTGTTGTTAAGGGCATTATTGTCCAAACTGTGGAGGTAACTGGGGCGGTAACTAGTAATTTTATTTATCGAAAACTTATTCGTATACAGATGTTTGGACAAGGATGAACCCCTTTCAAAGTACTATATGTTTTGTTTAGAAAAGAGGAAGAAAAAAGTCATTTCGTTTCAAAAAAACTAAAAGAATGGATACAGAATAACAGATTTCAAGTAACAAAACGCAAACAGGACGAAGAAGAATGTATTTGCTGACATGCAAGGATTTCTATAAATCATACTGTTCCTCAATGTTTTTGCAAACAGGTCGAAGAGAATAATACAAAGTTTAGATACTAGTACATAAAAGCAAATATGCTGAAAACACTAACATATCACTCCCACATGGAAACCAAAAACAAGTACACGAATGGCATGCTGATTACCTAATCTTATTATGTAGAAAACAAATAAATAAATTAAATCAGTGGTAATTTTTCAAATTACAATCTCCAAACCAAACTCTGCAGCAATGCGATGACAACCCTATTGGATACTACTATGCACAAAAATGGGGACAAATATGTTGTTATGCATTATAGGAAAGCGAATTAAAAATAAAACATGCAAAATCGTCTAACCAGGCATTAAATGCTATCTGTTCTTCTAGTTTGAATTAGATGAAGATATCCGTGAAGAAAGTTGAATCATTTTTTAAGAGTACTCAATCCTGTTTAAGGTTAGGAATTGAAATTACCTTATCAGATAAAAAAAAAGAAAAGGGAAAAAAACAAAGAAAAGAAGCGAGAATTATCTTCAATCCTGATAGAGTTCATCCTTGTTTTGGCGCGAACTGATATGGCGCTTTGGGTTTTTTCATTCGCCCTTCTGCCGCCTCAATTGCCTTAAGAATTACTACTCTGGTTCTCCCTCCTGCCTTCGTTCAAAGTTTTCCCCCTAAAATTCTGATTAAATATTATTTAACTGTGGTGATTATTTTACATTTTTTAGTATTTTATCAATCTTTTTATTTATTTATTTTATTCATTCAAATAATCCATTTTCTTCTTGAGTATTAGAGATAAAATTTAAAAAAATTAAAATTTCTCCTATTCTAATTCTTTGAATGAATATTGGTTAATTTAAATAAGTTATTACTTTTAAAATAAAAATTATAAATAAATTTTTAAAACTTAAAATTTATCAAACTGTCTTATAATTATAAATTATTACAAAATTTAAAAATATCAACAAAGTACGTGTCAAAAAGACACGCACAAAACAAATGTGTATGAAAACTAAATTTTGGTTGAAAGATTCATCAATTTCAGCATTGGTTGCTCTTTTATTGTAAAAGGGTCATTGCCATGAATTTGTTCACTATAAAATTATCTCCAAACACATCATTTAGTAGTCCAGTACTTATTCAAGCAAAGAGAAAACATCTCCTAATTTTGGTTATTTAAACCAAAACCAGTAGTTACATAAATGGAAAGAATTAAAATCCTACATAATTCCATCTAGTTCAAATCTCACCAAGACATTTAACAATTAATATAGTGTAAACTTTAAAACGTTTAGTTCTGGAGAGGTCTTCACTAATCCTCTTGCACTCTTAATTGTATCCTCTTCATTTTCATTCATTTCCATACAATATTACTCTTTGTTTTTTTTTACTTACCTTACAGATTTCAGCTTGTTATTTGCATTGGAACATGCAAATAGTAAGATTTGGTAATAGATAACCAATTAGGAAAGTATTTGTTAGTTCAAAACTGACGTTTTTGTTCCATAATACAATAATACAAATGAAAATGTAAACCTGACATAGTACATCCACTTATCACTGTTGTCAACTATATGTTACCACTACACTAAACTATGGTTTTATACTCTACTAGTTCTCTCATTCAAATGTAAATATTTGTTAAAATTAAAATTTGCGTTAATAATAATTTTCTAGTAATATTGTTTATTAATTATGATGTGAACGATTATGAAAGTTTATAATTAGATTATGTGAGACCCAACTGCTAATGTTGTCGACATAATATACTTAGTTAATTCTAAGAACTTGAAATTAATGTTTAAATGACGTCGTATTATATTTTAATTATGGAATTAATTGAGTATTGAAATTTAATATTAAAGTTTAAAGGCATAAGTAATACAGTCTTAAAATTTAATTAGGACTTAATTGAAGGATTATATGAATTAAATGGGTAAAATCAATAGGGGTGATGAGGCTTAAGTCTCAGTGGAGTAAATAAATTTGGGATAGAAATATTCCAAAAAAATAGAGAAAAGTAAGATAAATATTAGGACTCTTCGATTCTCTGGCCAGAGAATTTCTTCCTCTTTTATTCCTTGCTCCCTTGGAGAACAATGGCGAGGGTCCAAGTCAATCCTACCGGAATCGCCCTCGTCCTGTTGGTATGTTTACTTGTTCCCTCGATTTCGGCCGATCCACCGCCGTCAAATACTGCACCAAGAAGAGCAATCCGGAGAGAAATATTGGTTAGAACTCCGCCATCAGTTTTTCTTAATAATATATATAAATATATGTATATAAACTTGTGTTACTCTGGCCACTGTGTTGTATTACCACTCTATCTCTGAAACGATGTTGTGGGTTGAAAATTATTGTCCTAACTTGTTGAAAGAATCAGGCCTCCTCTGTTATGGAAGAAATTAAAAAAAGAAAAAGTAGGATAAATATTTAGAAAATAAAATTACAAGAAAACGCGGGAAAAAAGTGGAGATAACCAAAAAACGAGAAAATAGTCCAAAGGGGCGTCTCCAAAACAGAGAAAGAATAGGAAATCCCTCGAAGCGCATCTCCAAAACAGAAAATGAATTGAAATCTCCGGAATCCTTCTTATATACAACGTTCGCCTTCCTATTTTTCTATCACCAATCTCCAACTCCTTCTCTCCATTTCTCAACCTGCTAAATCATCTTCTATCGTGTCTTCCCCACCTTTTTCATGTTAAAGGAACAACAGCTCCATAGAGGTAATGTTCGTTGTGTTTAAAAGTTCTTTTTTTTATTCTAGGGCTGTTTTTGGCATGGAAATTGATTGCATCTTCGGGTTTGCATTCTGTCGAACGATTCCATACCGGATTTATTTTCTTTAATCTGTTTCAATATTACCACAATTCTGTCGCACGATTAATCTTTAATTTGAGTGTCTTTAATCTGTTTGAATTTTATTCCATACCCGATTGAGTGTCTTTAATCATTCTGTCGCATGACTTCATGAGTTTGTTTTTGGTGATGGTCAAACAGATTGAATTACCACAATTCTCTTTTCTGGAACTTATCTAGTAATTTTTTAATTTTTGTAGGATTGTTTTTGGCATGGAAATTGATTGAATCTTCGTGTTTGAGTCAAGACCTTAATAAACCTTCTTTGATTTTAGTTCTGTCTGAAAGTCCTACTCCATTGATTTAGATTTCATCTTTAGCTTTGTGAGAAAAGAATGATGAAGGCAAGTTCCATGCCCCAACAATATACAATACATGGCTTAATGTCATCCAATTCTTCTGTTCTAGAGTATGGGATTTCTTGATTAATAAATTTGTCATGAATAAATTCTTTTGTTTTTCTTTTGCTTTTGTACGATTGTTTTTGGCATGGAAATTAATTGAATCTTTGGGTTTGCATTCTGTCTGTTGATTCCATACCCAATTAAGTATTTTTAATCTGTTTCAATATTTCAGTCTGTCTCCTTTGATGGATATTTATATTGTCTGTTACTCTAACTTGTTAATACGGTTTTTGAGTCAATACCTTAATAAACCATGTTTGATTTTTGTTTTGTCTAAAATTTCTACTCCTTTGATTTAGTTTTCAATCTTTAGCTTTGTGAGAAAGCATGATGAAGTCAAGTTCCATGCCCCAACAATATACATACATGGTTTACTGTCATCAAATTCTTCTGTTCTAAAATTTAGGAATTTTACAGGCTAACCTAATGAGAGTATGCTAATCAATTGTTGAGTTTAGAAACTTGTCGTATGAAATATATTCCTCTGTAGGGAATAGGAGATGTAGGTTTCCTTAAACTAATGATATCAGATCGTCATGTTTGCATTTTTGTCATGTATATTTGAAAGTATGATTCCATGGTAATTGTTGTTACTGTTTAATATACTTTTGAAAGTAGAAGTCATCCATTCCAAATATTTGTGCAGTCATCCATTTCCTCCGAAAGAGCACTGGATCCATGCTATGTGAGAGGAACCAGGTTAAAAAACAGAGTAATTAGAAACTGAGGGATCTGATGTAGCAGTCAAGATGCCATATTTTCATTCTGGGAAATGGCAGTCTTTTAGGAATGATGATATCCATCTCTTTCTGTTTGTTTTAGGCTCAAATTAGAGTTTGATAGGTGTTTGGTTTGTGCAGTTATTGCAGCTTTGTTTTTATGTGAGATGCAAATTTCTGTAACTTCTACTTCCTCTCTTCCTCCCTCCCTATTCTTCTTTCTTTCTCCCTTTTAGATTGGAGATCTTCCTATTCTCCCTCCTCCCTCTCTGTAAAATATTGTTTGGTGTATTTCTGCTTAGGATTTTGAGGGTTTTTTGTATCATGACCCAAGTGTTTGATATTTGAATCGAGAGTAACTTGTGGAAAAATCTTGTGTATAGTTGTTGAATATGATGCTACTACTGTGTAAAACAAAGCTACTGTTGATTTCTTTGCTCAAATTTGGTTTCCTGTCTTCCTGTTTATGGAAATTGGCTCATTTGAACATGAAAGAGAAGCTTGGAACCCAAATAAATAGGTTAGGGAAGCAGGCCGGTGTAGTAATACAGGTTAGCATATGAGATGAACCATGAAATTTCTTCCAGATGTGCTTCTGGTAATGTTCATCAGTGTTACAATTATTGTATTATGCCTTTAAATATGTCTGAGATTGGGAAATATAACTTGGATAGCCAGGGTGACTTAATTATTCTCCAGGGATCTTCATGAAATGAAAAATGTGGGGTTGTAATGAGATGATTTGCCAAGAATAGAATTTTAAGTCTCAGAGAAAGCAATGTTTGTGGGGCAGGTTGAAAGTGGAGAAATAGTAGAGATTGACACGGGCTTAAAGCAAGCATGAAATGACCCCAGAAACTCCATGCTGTAAAGTGAGAGCTTGTGGCTAGTAATCTATGTCATGGGTTAATTATGCATCATTTGATGAACTTGGAAAAATAAAAATCCTTTTTCAGATTTACGTCAATGCATGCAGGAAAAATTATGATTTTTCTTGATATGTTTGTGGTTATTTGATTTTTGCTGCATTAGTATTCATTTTACCGCCAGACTACTCTAGATGTACTAAGCTTCTATTATTTATTAGTATTCATTCTTTTACCCATGAAAATGATTTTGGACCTATCCTGACTAGAAATGAGTGAAACAACTGCTTACCTATGCAACGGCTAACTGATGCATTGCGTTCAACTAGTGAATTTGTTTTACCATGAATTGACTTAATTAAGTAAACTGCCTTAATTGGAGATTTTACTTTAAGCATTGGGTCAGTTTTTTGGATCTTGACCCCCCAATTTTACAAATTGATATAGTCAGACTGATAAAAGATGGGCAGAAATCTGACAACCATTTTTAAGTTTTATTAGAGTGATAATGGTTATCTAAATGACTAGCTAGTTGGTTGACTTTGGTAGAAATTATGTTTTAAGTTGTGTGTCAAAGCAACTACATTTGTTCATTTTCAACAAGATTAGGCGAGACTTCCTGTCACCAGATTTTTTTTTTTTTTTTTTTTTCCAGTGGATACTCTTCAGAAAATTGTGACAACAATGGGTGCTACATATTGGAAGTTTAATTGTGATTTAAATTTAATTGGTTATTTTTTCACTTTCATAATAATTAATTGATGCTTGTTTATTGTTAACATATGCAGATGGACAAGTCTTGGATTCATATTTAGGCATCACGAGTGACTGATGATTCTTTTAGACAGGGTGTACAAGAATTTCTTGATTTTGCATACAAAAACAAGCAACCAAATTCAAAAATAAAGTGTACATGCATAAAATGTCATAATTCTAGAAGTCACCCACGGGAAGAGGTACACTTGCACATTCTGAAGAATTGGTTTTTGGAAAGTTATAATAATTGGGTTTAGCACGGTGAACAAAATCAGTATAGTCAGTAAAGTTTGGCAAGCAATACAGAACAAGAATTCGATAATGATAATATCGAAGATTTGATACATGATGGACTTGGGACTTCGTATAATCATTTTGTAGGACAAAATTTATCTAGTACTAATAAGGGTGTGAATAGAGGAGCTAAAGACGATTTGAATGAACAATTTGACCAGGATACTAAGAAATTTTTTAAACTGATGAAACATGCCGAAAGACAAAAGCTTCACTATTTTGTCTTTTATCATACGTTTGTTGTTGCATGTCAAATCAATATCTCGTTGAAGTAACAATTCTTTCACAATGTTGTTAGAGGTCTTAATAGAGGCATTTGGAAATGAACTCTTTCTAAGTTCTTATCGTGAAGCTTGGAAACTTGTCAAGGACTTGGGTATGGTTGCCATAAAGATTCATGCATGTCCAAATGATTGTACACTTTACTGGAAAGATGCAGAAAATGATGACAAATGCAAACACTGCGAAACATCAAGGTATAAGAAATTTCAGGGGCAAGACAATGATACTTGTAAAAGTGAACAAAAGATTCCAGCAAAAGTTGTTCACTACTTTCCTTTAAAATCGAGTGTCAGGCCCCCGAAAGCACCTGATTTCCTAAACTCGCAACAAAGCATGATGAAGCTAATTTAAACTAATTACAACCTACAAAATTCCAATTAACAAGCTATTACATTTAAGTATTTTCAAAGCTTGTGACATCCCAACCACTCCCAAGCTTCTCCTAGGCTTGTATCCGGTAATCTCCTACCTGGATCACATTCAAAGAGAAAAATGGACATAAGTATGCGAAATCGCATACCTAGTGAGGGTCACCTCCTGGACCCAACAGTATAATTGAAAAACAACAAACAGAAGAACAACCTACAACAACAGTCATGTATTTCTAACGTGCCCAAATGACATGCCAATGTTATAACAAATAACCACATAATGCGCATACAAAAATAACCAACAAACCTGGATCTGTACCAACCAACGGAAACGGGCATCCCACCCGTTATCAACCGAGCCACCAATATCCGCCGAGCCACCAAAAGTACCCCGGGCCATACCTGTCCTATGTACTAGGCCTCAATCCTACCCCTACCTAGTAGGCCGGCATGGAAAGGGCGGGGCTCCCAAAAGATGCAAACACAACCATGACTCTTAAATAAATCATACAACAATTAGTACAAATAATTATACGGTCGTGCCATAGACTCTACAGAAATTTCAGCATCATAACGACTGTAACCACAACAAAACCAAATAACCAAACAGCACAGAATCATTCAAAAACAGCCACAGAATCAACCTACAACACAACGTAATATACATAACTGAAACCTATGTGCCGACAAGGCCATAATATTTTATACAGAATATAAACCAAACACAAGCATACGAAAAACTTTGAATGTAATCCAGGTCCTTCCTAGGTTACGCCTGTATGTCCATAGAACATACCGGTGTACTCCTAGTCAGGACAACAAGCACAACTAAGGGGAAGACACTCACCTTTACCGCGCTATACCTTACGAGAGTCTCACTTGATCAGAAGACACCAACAATCTTATTACACAAAAGATACCTATTACAAATATCATATAATCCTTTATCAATATTCGCTTATAGGATGTATAAATGCATTATGACCTATTGTTCTCTAAATGAGACTAACCTATCCCTATGCATGTCTCTAACCAAACAAGATGTCAAAGGGAAAAAGATCCTACTTGAGTTTGCAAGGCTCAAATTGGTTCTAACTCCTTTTGACAAATATTTAACTAGGGTCATAGATGCAATTTTAATCATTTTCTTGACTTACTATGTATTTTCTAACTTGTCTTCACTAACATAATTTACTTTGTTACTTTAATCATCTATCTCTTAGCTAAAACAGTCCCTAGATTGTTTCCAAGCCTTCATTTACCCTAAACATGCCACATTTATTCTATTTGAAAATCTCATGCTTAGCTTCACAAAAATCAGCTACTAACTCTTAGATATGCATAAACTTAAATGTAGAAACACTAGCTTAGATAGAATTTAAGGTTTACCACCAACTTGCCGGAAATGAAGCTAAGACATAATAGAGAGTATTCTAGACGGCGACTGGAGGTAAGGAGGAACCGACGACTAGGAGGTCCAGCGGCGGTGGCAGCGGTCCAGTGGCGGCAGCGGCGGTCTGGTGGCGGCGTGGTCTTTCCGGCGGTCAAATTGCAAGGAATTTTGGTGGGTTTTGAAGCTCTTGAGTAAGGGAGTTCATGCAAGGCCGGACGGCGGCGGTTCGTGGCGGGGCAGCGGCGGAGGAAGCTTGACAGGGGAGAGAGAAAACCCAGGAGAGAAGGGTTTTTAGAGGGTTGGGTTTTGTTCTACAGCTAATAAGGAGTATTTTGATGGTGAGTTCCGACCAAATGCATGGCCGGACGGGAGAAATCGCGACGGGGCGGTAAATTTTGTGGAAAGAGAAAAGTTGAACAAAATGTAGGAATAAGGGTAGAGTTTTATTCCTTATATCGTGGAGAACACTTTGGTATGTTCAGCTCGCCGAGATGGTGCCCGGATGACCGGGAATGAAGGCGGCCGGCGGTGGTTTGTGGAGGAATCCGGCGGAAGTGCAGGGAGGAAGAAAGGAGAAGAGAAAGAAAAATGAAAGAGGGAAGAAGAAAAGGAAAGGCCCGGCTGGGAGGAGAAGAAAAGAAAGAAAAGTGGGTTTTATGAATTTACTTTTAAAAATTAGTTTCAACCCCTAGACTTTAGCAATCCTCTAAATTGCTCCCTAAAAAAACCTTTGTTCCCCACAATTAAGTCCCCAATTCCACCAATTTACCTATTTAATAATTCCTTTTATTAACTAATCATTTAATTATATTTATTTAAACACAGTTTATTTTATTATTTAAGGATTTACAACCGAAAATCTCCTCGAACTATTCACCTACTTTGCAGGGATGTTACATCGAGACTTGTTCATGTCGTCAAAAACATCTTCTTTGATGATATGGCATGCAAAAGAACGCATTAATGATGGAAAACTTAGACATCCTGCTGACTCTCAATGTTGGAAACTTTTTGATGAGAAAAATCCAATTTTTTCGGCCGATGATCGTAATGTTCGACTTGGATTAGCTGCTGATGGGTTCAATCCATTCAGTTCAATGAGTATTAGTCATAGCACATGGCCTGTTATTCTGATACCATATAATCTGCGCCCTTCGAGATGTATGAAACAACCATCATTATCGACACTCATTTATGGTCCTCGAGCTCCGGGGAATGACATTGATGTGTATTTACAACCGCTCATTGATGAACTTCAAGAATTATGGAATACATGCGTTCCAACTTATGATTCAATAGAAAAATGCATGTTTTAGCTTCACACGGCATTGCTTTGGACAATAAATGACTTTCCTGCATAACTCTGGTTGGAGTACAAAAGGTGCATTAGCATGTCCTTGCTGCAATAAAAATCCTCAATCTCGTTGGTTAAAAAATGGAAGGAAACATTGTTACATTGGTCATTGTAGATTTCTTCCTGCGAGTCACAAGTATCGCAAAGATTCAATACATTTTGATGGTTGCATCGATAATTCTCATAAACCCCAGAGGTTATCTGGCATAGAATTAGAACAGCTAGATGGAACAGTGAACATGTTTGGAAATAGATCATCAACAACTAATGAAAGAAAAGGAAGAGATTGAAATATCATAGTGATGCTACATTAATATGTCCGTACAATTGGAAAAAATTTAGCATATTATTCCAATTGCCTTATTGGAAAGAAAATATAATTCATCATAATCTTGATATTATGCATATCAAGAAGAACTTTTTGGAGAATCTCTTGTGAACTTTGCTTGGTGTTAAAGGAAAAACAAAGGATAATATTAATTCTCGATTGGATCTTCAAGAGTTGAGGATTAGGAAGTCACTTCATCCTAGGAAAGGAGATAAGTTTTATTTGCCACCTGCTTCTTTTTCCATGACTAAAGAAGAGAAATATTTGTTTTTGAAAGTGTTAAAAAATGTGAAGGTCCTTGATGGTTATGCATCTAACATTTCAACATGTGTTCATTTGGAAGAGCAATGTATTTTGGGTTTGAAAAGCCATGATTGTCATATATTGATCCAACAATTACTACCAATTGCCTTAAGAGGAACGGTCCCTAAAAATGTTTGCAGTGCCATAGTTGATTTGTGTGATATATTTAATCAATTATATTCAAAGGTACACATAGTGAATGAGTTTGAAGCTTTGGAGGATAGAACTGCATTAGCTCTTTGTGAATTAGAGAAGATATTTCCACCTTCATTTTTTGACGTTATGGAGCATTTACCTATTCACCTAGCAGAAGAAGCACCAGTTCAATTTCGGTCCATGTATCCTATTGAGAGGTATTGTCATATTTTTTTAGCATATTAGTTTTATAATTTATGTTTGAAGGTAAAGTTTTTAATTGACACTAATTTTGGTGATTGGGTATTTGTGCACATTAAATTCGTTCGCACTCGAAGTCATCCAGAGGGCTGTATAGCTGAGGGTTACCTTGCCGAAGAATGCATGGCATTTTGTTCAATTTACTTGAGAGACGTGGAATCAAAATTGAACAGATCAAACAGAAACGATGACAGTGCAAAAGATTCCAATACAATCGGTCGCCCAATTGGCAAAGAAGAAGTTATTGTTTGTGAAGATGTTGAGTGGATCCAAGCTCATAGATATGTGATAAATAGTTTCCCATTTACAGATAAATTCAAAAGGTAAATATGAGTTATTTGATTTCTATGTCAATTTATTTCATTTTTAAGTGATGCAAAATCATCCTAATTATTTTAATGAATATCATACTAATGCATGGAACAGTTGGGGGTTCTTAAACAAGAAAACCCACGCTTGTCAAATTATAACTTGGAGAAAACTCATAACGAAACTTTTCACGAATGGTTTAAAGCTAAAGTAAGTAGATATTAAATAATTTGTTTTTTATTTTTGTATTATATATTTTTTGTTATTTCAAAAGTATAATGAAATTATATTTTATGTTATTCTCGATAGGTTGCGAAAATGGATCAAATTAGTTGTGACAATATTCATAAAGACATTCGACACTTGGTCATTGGTCTAAGCAAACAGGTGAGACGCTACTCCGCTAACATCGTAAATGGCTTACGATTTCACACTAAAAAACGTGCAAAAATAAGAAAAACTCAAAATATCGGAGTGTTCTTGAGTTTAACAACTACAAGTTTTTCAAGTACCAAGGACAAAAATCCTATATCAGGCGATGTTCCATATTATGGTGTTTTGAAAGATATCATTGAACTTAGATATACTAACAATTTGAAGTTTGTCTTGTTCAAGTGTGACTGGGTGGACTATAATGTGGGGCTGAAGCGCGATGAGTTCAATTTCACATTAGTCAATTTTAACCACTTGTTTTATAAGCAAAATAGGAAAACTGATGAGCCTTTCATTCTAGCTTCAGAAGCGCAACAAGTTTTTTACATCAAAGATCCACATGATCTAAATTTGTTTGTGGCTGTGAAAATGAATCCTAGAAGTGTATTCAATGTGGATCCCGAAGTTAATGTTCTTGATGATTTTGAAGATGACAGTTATGTTCAACAACCAAATGCGACAGATAATAGTAAGAACAGCCCATAATGGATAAGAGCAAATGTTGAAGGCACCACAGTTGACTTGTCAAGTCCCACTACACAAGGATAGAATTGTGCTGTAAGTGAAGTTAACATTAATAATCTCACTTCCTCTAGCGAAGATGAAATGGAATAGTATGTTGGTGATGACTCTGGTGATATTAGCGATGATGATTGTTTTGATGATATCAATACACCAAATGAGGATGATTTCTAAAACTGTGAACAAATTTATTTTCGTTGTGATTTACACATTATAATTAGTCTACTTAGTTAGAATGCTACTTTTTTATGAATCCATCTTACTTGTAGGATTAGCAATTTATGCAGTTATGAGACTTTCTACGAACCTTTAAAATAAATGCACTTAATCTTTTTGGTCAACTGTAGTGTAGCGGTACACTAGTCCCTTGTGGAAGCCATCAATAGTTAGTAACAAGGTGATTGAGGAGAGCTCTAATTTCACACTGCTAATTTTAAAGATTTCAATTTTGTTTGAACTAAAAAATTTTTAAACCTAAGTTTGATTTTTTAACAAAATATTCAAAAAAGGGTCATTAGTGCTCCCTCAATTTCGTACGAACCTCGTAAATTTACCACAGAATTATGATTGTGTCGCTAAATGACGACACTTTGTTAAAATGCAGCAATGATTGTGCAGCAATTTAGTGACTTAAAAATTAAATGACACAAAAGTGCCGTCAATTTGCTACATTTTCTTATAATGTCGCAATTGTGATGTAAATTTGATTAAAAAAAATAATTGTGTCGCGAATTAAGGGCATTTCTTTACAGTGTCACATATAAGTGTTGTACAATAACTATATGTCGCATATTTGGGTCAATATTATTAATTGATGCAAAAATGTCACAAATAAACGACACAATAACAAAAGTGAAGCATTTTTACGGCATTTGCTTGCGACACAGCTTTAAATTGTGTCACAAAAGGCCATTATTCTTGTAGTGTCGAGATATAGGCCTCAATTGACCGCATCCTTTGGCAAATCAAAGCATACGATATCTAACTCTTATGCTCGTCCCAATCTCGGGATTAAGAGATTAGAATACTATGACCGAACTAACTTTTCCGATCAGTACAAGTTAATTCAATCCAAACTGGTCGTGCTTAATATGCCCTGGGCATATCCGTGTGATTTAATTAGTCTAGACAAACTAATTTCCAAATCACACGATAACCTACACCGATAGTATATTTAGACTATCTCAGTTACGAGCATACTTTTTATATATCAATATTTTAACAAATCTATTTAATTAGTACAAGACAATTCATCCTAAATGGTCAAGTTCAATATGTTGGTGTATGTGCCATTTTTAAGTGCTATATAGATATTTGTCGTTTTGATTGATGTTATAATCAGATGAGTTAATTTCATGATAGTAATATTCTTGTGCATATTTAATTTCATGAAATCGATCCACCAAAAGAAACACTCCATGGACCTTTAAATCATGAGTGATTCTTTTGAGTAGTACTCGTACGAGGATCCTTAGACCAGAAATCACTACATGGTCTTAGGTGAATTGTAGTGTGCTTTGACATACGCCTAATGGGACCGTAACAGGTTGCCAAGGACGGGTATGATTGGGTACACTATGAGTCACGCTAAGATATGTAGGTGAAGTTATGAGACTACAAATCTCTCTTAAGTGAGAGATGATATCTTGACCACTTGATAGTGAACTGAAAAGTGCATGGCCATGCCCAAGGAATGGTAAGCGTTATCATTTGCTTGATGAATTCAGTGTCACTAAGAGATCAAGTAAACGTTTAGCTATATAAGGATGATGGTTCCATGCCTTATGCTAAACGGGATATCAATGTAGAGGATCGTACGCAGTTTGCTCGGAAAGGTTGTGTTGAATCACCATTCGACCCTCCATTATGAATTTGGTAGTCATTATGTCTTGCTAGAGACCACTAATGACTTATGGATTAATCAATGAGATTGAGTTATCCATTGCCAATTTAGAATGGGCCTACAGGATCGCACATAAGAAAGTTCGATGATGCAGAATAAGTATTATTGCCTACAATAAGTATAATTGTTATATTTAAATAAATAAGATTTAATTAAATGGTTTAATTAAATATTATTTAAAAGTTCTATGGTATTAATTAAGAGTTAATTAATTACATGAGAACAATTGGGATGAGCTGATAAATCAAGGGTCCTAATTACAATTGAGGTTCTTGATCCATCAGCCTGATCCATGGGTCATGGGTTGATCCATGGGCTTGGTGTATAACTGAAATTATTAAGGTATTATTTAATACTGATTTGGAATCAGCAAAATAATATTTGGTAATAATACTGATTTGGAATATGATTAAATCAGTTAAGTAATAATTGATTGATTACAATACTGATTTTTGGAAATTCAACTCTACAAATATCCTAGGGATATTATGGTAGGAAAATGATGATTTTCAATTGAGGAAAATCAGAACAAGCTAGATACACGAAAAATTCTCTCTATAGGCGAAAAACGGCTAGCACCGAATCTGCAAAGGCTTTCGTGCTTGAAAGTAGAGAGTCCTTCAAGGAAGGATTTTGGTGGTAAAAAACGTAACCGGAGCAGAAGGTTTGGACCAACATCAATCTAGGATCCAGACGCGGCAACCGATTATGCTTCAAGGGTATGATTTACTTGTTTTGAACATAGGATTAAAACACTAAAATTGAAATTAGCATGAATCCGCTGCGTAAAATATTTTGAAAAACATGCCTTCGATCCCAACAGTGGTATCAGAGCTAGGCTCGATTTTAGTGTTAAGATTAAAATTAATTAATTAAAACACATAATTTATTTTGAAATTAATTTATCTTGATTGGATAGAAATGGTTTCCGTAGTAGAAAATTGTTTTTTCTGGGTGTTTTGTGTCCCGTCAGAAAAAAGGGCTACTTGGCCATAGGTTTCGAAAAAAAGGCTAAGATTTTTCTTTTTGGCTGGAAACTGGACTTCTTGGATTTTTCACCGGAAAAATGACCCGTCGGGGAAAGGTTCCTCTCACTTTTTGGTTTTCAAAACTTGTTTTTTGTTTTGGGTTTATTTCACCAAAAAATCGAGCTTGTCGGAAGTGATCCGGCTTGTCATGGGTTTTAAAATATTATTTTGATTTTGGAAATCATTTTTGGCTGCCAAATGTTTGCCGGACAAACGATGAAGAGTTCTTGGTGTGTTTCGGTTCCAAAATCGAATCTGGGTTGTTGCTTTTAGTGTGCTTGCCGGAAAAAAAAACAGGGCCACCGGAAGAGTTCCGGCTTGTTTTGAATATTGCTGGTTTTGCTTCTGGGCTTTTGTCGCAGGAACACGCCGGAATCAACGCCCGGTTTTGGAAACCATTTCCGAACGGCTTTGAGTTTTTGTTGCCGAAAAAACATGACGCTGGAAAGTGTTTCGACGGTCCAGTTTTCATGTCAAGAATACGACTCGGTCGGTGCTGGCTTTGTCGATCGGTCTTATTGTCTTCGTTGTCTTCGTCGGTCGTGTTTGATCGAGGAGATGGAGCCGGCCATGGCGCAAGTCGCCGGAAAACCAGAGAAGCCGATGAACGGGAAAATGTTGAAGAAGAAGTAAGGTTGGCGGCGGCGGCTGGGGGTGAAGCCCTAGGGGCTGAATATACCATAATACCCCTGCCACCCCATGACACCCTAATTGGGTAAAGAAAGAGAGGCGGTGGGAGCAGATGCCCTAATCGGCTTAAATTACTAAACTGCCCCTCCGCCCCTTAAACCCTAAACAGCCTTAAATTTTAAAATGGTTTTAAATTGTAGAATGGCCCCTGGACTTTGAGTCCTCCTCAAAACCCTAGCTCAGAATTTCATTTAAATAACCAAAATGCCCCATAATTTAAGAAAAATTATTTTCTGATTTTGGTAAGATTTTAAAATAAAATATCTTATCAGATTAGAGATATGATTAAATTTTGACTTAAAAATTATTATCCTAGCAAATCTTAATAAGATTAAGATAATTAGATTAAATAAAAAAATAATAAATAATTAATTGGATTAATTAATTTGTTTATTTTGAATTATTTTTTTATTTATTTTATGATGTTTTAATTTAAATTGTTTAAATTATGTGTGAAACATCATAATTATGACGAGCATGTTCATGCATCATTTGGTTAAATGAAAAATGAACAAAAGGGATTGATTAAAATTGATCATGGCACGATCAATTTTAATTTTGTAATAGTTACACAATCCTTAAATTTAATCGGTTTAAATTAAAACGGGCTTGTATGAGCATATGCATTTATTTGTTTTAAAGCATGAATTGGGCTTATTAATGTTTTAAAGGTTGGGGCCTGTGAGCCATTTGAATTTGGGCCTGCGTGCCTATTAAAATTTTATGTAATAGTTCAGCCCAAGAGGAGTTTCCAAAAGAAGTCCATGGTGGGGCCCAGGAATGAAAACCCAACAATCAAGGCCCAAATATGAAGAATTTTAAAGGGTAGTACTATTTTTAGCCAATTTTTTACTATTTGTAACCCTATTTTCAAAACAATCTTCTCAAATTGTCCTTTTACAAATTTTTAAATAATTTATCAAAATTCGACAAAATGAATATATATTTTATACCAACAAAATGAATATTATCTTAATTATTTTAAACATATTTAATCCTATAATAACAAATTATAAGAACAATTCTCACACATATAATATTTTTTAGAAAAATAAAAAGATAAAAAAGGAGAAAATAGGGGAGAAAAGTAATCAATTTCTTTTTTTTTTTGGAAAAAATTCCTGAAAAACTACTAATGTGAGGGTAGTGTGTTGGTGGTGGAGTTTGAAAAAGGAAAAGAAAAAAATAAGAAAGAATATTGAGTTTTTTTTTAGAGGGGTATTTTAGATAGTAAACTTTGAAAATATAGCTATAAATAGTAAAAAATGGGCTACAAATAGTAGTCCAGATTTTAAAAGGCTCTGTAATATACTAGAGCACAATTCATTGCTTTTATTCATTTGATTTATTTGATATACCAAATGAATGTTAAAACGAAAAATGAATGTTAAGTCGATCAAACTAAAATCCCAAAAACCCGAGTTGATTTTGCTTCCATACTTGGGGGCTTGCCAGAGCGTCGAACGTCTGTGGACTTGGAGAGCCCAAGGGCCTCAGGTTTTCTTCGTGTGACGGGTTGTCACATAATGGGTGCCCAACTTTACTCACTACCACTATGTGAAAAAACTGTTTGGGTATTTATTGATGTGATGCCTCGAGGGATGGTTTGACTTGGGAAAATTAATCCTAGCTTGACCCGATAAATTGACTAGGGATTAATTTTGCAAAGATAGGATGGTGTCAAACATTTGGAATGTTCATCCTATCACCAAAAAGTTGCATGGTATGCAATTGGAAAGCGTTAGATTACATGGAATGTAATTTGAACGTTGCCTACCAAAAGAGCCCAATCCCTACGATACTTGCTAAAGCAAGACTGGGGTTAACTCTTTATGGATTTTCGGCCCACAATCTAGCACCAACACAAAATTGTTTGGGATTTCAATTTTGGCTATTGTGGAAAATGATTTTAAAACTCATTCTAGTATTTTGCATTTATTCTTTGTAGAAATGGCATTATCTAGCACTAATGTCATCTCAAACTTTACTCTAAGAAGTATATTGGATAAGGATAAATTGGTTGGACTAAACTTCTTAGATTGGGAAAGAAACTTGAGAATAGTTCTCAAGCAAGAAAGGAAGCTACATGTCTTAGAGACTGTTTTACCTGAACCACTACAGAATGCCACGGCCTCTGTTCAGCAAGCATGGGATAAGCTGAAAAGCGATTCCGATGATGTGACGTGCTTGATGCTTGCATCTATGACATGCGAACTTCAAAAGTAGTTCATGAATTTGGAAGCGTTCCGAATTTATGAGTCACTGACGGAAATGTTTCATGAACAAGCCCGTATCTTTGTTATTGAAATAAATCTTTCTATGTCCACCTCATGGGTATTAGATACTGGATGTGGGGCTCACATTTGTACGAATGTTCAAGGACTCAGAAATAGAAGGATGACAAGGAAAGGTGAAGTTGATCTCCGAGTGGGCAACGGGGCAAGGGTTGCTGCTGTTGAAGTGGGAGATTGCACTTTATCTTTACCTTCTGGTTTAAACATTGAACTTGAGAATTGTTATTATGTACCTGCTTTGAGCAGAAATATTATTTCAATTTCTTGTTTGGATATTAAAGGATTTTATTTTATTATTGGTAATAATTCGTTATCTTTATATTGGAATGATGTTTTATACGGAGTTGCGAATTTGTGCAACAGCCTGTATGTCTTGGATTTGAGCCAAGAAAGACCGGTCTTATAACATTGAAAAGAAGGCTAAATCAATTAAATTTGATATGAGTCCAACTTATCTCTGGCAATGTCGTTTAGGCCATGCAAATGAGAAACGAGTTCAAATACTTCACAAGGATGGAGTGCTAGGGTCATTTAATTTCGAATCATATGACACGTGTGAACCCTGTTTGCAAGGAAAAATGACAAAGAGTCCTTTCAACAAGAAAGACGAAAGAACTAGTGAGCTATTGGCCCTAATACACACGGATGTATGTGGACCAATGAGCACACAAGTCAGAGGTGGATTCGTATACTGTTGGGATAACAGGCATGATTTACAAAAATTTTGCGCAGTGGATTCATGCCTATTCCAATTTAGTGTTCAATTAATCATACGTTTAAAGCTTCTAAAGCTTACCTTTGTAGCGTAATCGGTTGCCGTACCTGGATCCTTGTTTGATGTTAGTCCAAGCCTTCTGCTCCGGTTATGTTCGTCACCACCAAAATCCTTCCTTGAAGGATTCTCTACTCTCAAGCACAAAAGTCTTCGCAGATCTGGTGCTAGCCGATCTTGCCTACAGAGAGAATTTGGGAATATGGTGTATTTTTGTCTAATCTAAAAAATCTGATTCAAAATCATCATCTTCCAACAATAATATCCCTAGGATATTTGTAGAGATTAAAATTCCAAAATCAAATTGTAATCATCCAATTATAACTTAACAGATTTTAGTAATATTCCAAATCAGTATTTTTACCAAATATTATTTTACTGATTCCAAATCAGTATTTAAATAATATTTACTGATTCCAAATCAGCATTAAATAATACCTTAATGATTTGGGTTATACACCAAGCCCATGGATCAACCCATGACCAATGGATCAGGCTGATGGGTCAAGAACTTCAATTGCAATTAAGTCCCTTGATTTATCAGCCCATCCCAATTGTTCCCAGGTAATTAATTAGCTATTAATTAATACCACAGAACTTTTCGATAATATTTAATTAAACCATTTAATTAAATCTTCTTTATTTAAGTATAACAATTATACTTATTGTAGGCAAGAATACTTATTTTGCATCATCAAACTTTCTTATGTGCGATCCTGTAGGCCCATTCCAAATTGGCAATGGATAACTCAATCTCATTGATTAATCCATAAGTCATTAGTGGTCTCTAGCAAGACATAATGACTACCCAATTCGGAATGGAGGGTCGAATGGTGATTCAACACAACCTTTTCAAGCAAACTGTGTACGATCCTCTACATTGATATCCCGTTTAGCATAAGGCATGGAACCATCATCCTTATATAGCTAAACGTTTACTTGATCTCTTAGTGACACTGAATCCTTCAAGCAAATGATATCCTTATCATTCCTTGGGCATGGCCATGCACTTTTCTGTTCACTATCAAGTGGCCAAGATATCATCTCTCACTTAAGAGAGATTTGTAATCCCATCACTTCACCTACATATCTTAGCGTGAATTATAGTGTACCCAATCATACCCGTACTTGGCAACCTGTTACGGCCCCGTTAGGCGTATGTCAAAGCACACTACAATTCACCTATGACCATGCATTGATTTCTGGTCTAAGGATTCTCATACCAGTACTACTCAAAAGAATCACTCATGATCTAATCTGTTCATGGAGTGTTTCTTTTGGCGGATCAATTTCATGAATTTAAATATGCACAAGAATATTACTATCATGAAATTAACTCATTTGATCAATTATCAAACAAACGACATTTATCTTATTTACATAAATAACCCTCAAAGTTTATTTACATAAATAACCCTCATAAAGGCACATACACCAACATATACTTCGTTACTTTTATCGATGACTATAGTAGATGTGGCTATGTCTACTTAATGAGGCATAAAAGTGAAACTTTTGAAAGGTTCAAAGAGTTTAAGAACGAAGTAGAGAATCAGTTGGATAGAAGGATTAAGGCTATTTGCTTGGATCGGGGAGGTGAATATCTTAGTGATGAGTTCGATGGCTATCTAAAACAGTGTGGAATTGTTTCACAGCTAACTCCACCTGGAACACCTTAATGGAATGGTGTATCCGAAAGGAGAAATTGGACCCTATTGGATATGGTTCGATCAATGATGGGCCAAGTAACTCTCCCTACATCCTTTTGGGGTTATGCTCTCCTTTCTGCTGCCTACTTATTAAACCGTATTCCATCTAAGGCAGTAGATAAGACTCCATATGAGATATGGATGGGTCGGAAGCCCTATATGTCCTATCTACGAGTTTGGGGTTGTCAAGCTCATGTGAAACGTTTACAAAGTAATAAGCTTGAACCTAAAACTGACAAATGCCTATTTGTGGGATATCCTAAGAAAACCAAAGGATATCAATTCTACAACCCAACTGAGAACAAAGTGTTCGTTGCTCGAGGAGCTACTTTCTTAAAGAAAGAATTTCTGCACAAGAAAGACGGTGGGAGTAGAATAGAACTCGGAGAAGTTTAAGAACCACAAGAGAATGTAGAACGATCTACAGAAACTCAGATGGAAGTTTACATAGAAACTCATAAAGATGAGCAACCCGAGTCAACAATACAAGAACCTAGAAGGTCTAGTAGATCTCGACATAAACCCGAGAGATACGGATTTCTCATGACTGACGATCAAGATTTGATCTTGGTGGACTCTAATGAGCCCGTGAACTACAAACAGGTTTTAGAAAGTCCGGATTCAGATAAATGGCTACAAGCCATGGAATCTGAAATGCAATCCATGAGGGACAATAAAGTGTGGACTTTGATTAATCCTCCTGTTCAGGCAAAGGTTGTCGATTGCAAGTGGATTTTCAAATTAAAACCTGGCGGGATCTTCAAGGCACGACTAGTGGCTAAAGGTTTCAGACAGACTCATGGTATTGACTATGATAAAACCTTCTCCCCTGTCGTGATGCTCAAGTCCATTAGGACAATGCTTGCCATAGCAGCTGTTAGTTTTGAATACAGAAAAGCTATGGCTTGTATCAAAAACTAATATTCACAGATGACATATCATTTTGTTTCAGTATAAATTTGTTCATTTATATCATAGAACTAGATAACGGGGTGTGGACAGACACAGTAGATACCATTATTGGTTAAAGTATTGATATATAAAAAGTATGCTCGTAACCGAGATAGTCTGAACATACTATCGGCATAGGTTATTGTGTGGTTTGGAAATTAGTTTATCTAAACTAGTTTAAATCACACAGATATGCCCGGGGCATATTGAGCACGACCAGTTTGTATAGAATTGACTTATACTGATCGACGTAGTCAATTCTGTCCTAGTATTCCGTCTCTCAATCCCGAGATTGGGACGGGCGTGAGGGTTGGATATCGTGTGCTTTGATTTGCCAAAGAGTGAGGTCAATTGAGGCCAATACCTCGGTAGGTTAGGTATGCGGTGTTTAGCTTCTTACGTGCCATTGCTAGTCGGAGGAATCCACGTACCGGTTCGTCGGGTTGATGGTGCTCCCGAGATGAGCTCGTAAGGTTATTATACTAAACCCGGCTGATGAACTTTATGTTCGGTATAATAAAAGAACGAGTGGTACTAATCTCAGAAACCAAGAAGTCGGTGAATTAATTTGTTAGTAAATTGATAAACCGACGAGCACTAGATCTTTAATGTGGGGAGATAGAATAAAATATAATGGCGCGATGTAAAGTCGTTTTCGAGCGTTAGTTCCATAATTAGTCCGTTAGTGGTACGACCGATTATGCATTTGACTAATCGACAAGGTAAATTAATTAATCCAAAAGGTTTAATTAATATTTAATCTACAAAGTGAATTTAGAGATTAATTCTATTTTGAATTAATTAATTCTAAGGGTTTGATTAAATTAAATTAACAAAGTGGGTTAAATAAATTAATTTAAATGGGTCGATTGGAGTTGATTAGTCGGGAAGACTTAGCGGTCAACGAAAGTCAAATTTAAAGGCCTAACTCGAGAGCCCATTAGGTCTCCATTAGAGCTCCTTATAAATAGAAAGCTTAAGGCCTAAGAAACTTAAGAAAATCTTGCAAGACAACTTTGTCTTCCTTGAGTGAGAAAGTTCTAGAGAGAGACTCTTCTTCCTTCTTGGGTTTCTTTCAAAAATGAACTTGGAATCTCACTTCTCGATTTAGATTAAGTCCAAAGATCAAATTTTTAGATAGCCCACCGGACACTGTTCACCGGACATTGTTCGCCGGACACTGTTCATCGGACAATGTTCACCGGACACTGTTCACCGGACACTGTTCATCGGGTACTGTTCACCGAATTCACTATTCACTCTGGGGTGCTTGATCCAGCTAGGTTTGTGTTGATCTCTTCCTTGGGTTGGTGATCCACAATCCCGGTTGTCCAGATCGTGACCGGAGTTGAAGTGGGTTCGATTTTATTGGCGAGAAAAGTAGTGGGCAGCAGTTTTTTGGGTTAAAGGTTTGATCTTTTGGGCAGATTTGATCTAATTGAGGGATTTTCTTGGCGGGTTTCTCGTGGGCTTTGGTAGCAGACTTCGATAGATTATTGCCCACGCAATATTCGAAGTTTTCTCGGAATGATCTTTTGGATTTCTTGTGGAATTCGCGTAAAGATTGGATTTTTTCTTTAGGCAAGGGACTTCGCTACAAAAGGAAAAATCTTTAATATTCCACTTTAATTAAAGATTTAATTTTTTGTGTCCCGATTAATAAATTAAATAAGTATAAGCTAAGATCCGTTCATGGGTAAACTAATTTGAGCCTGAGCTTGGTCGAAAGCTTCCGATTCTGGAATGCATTGCACGAAGGTGAGGTTTTCGATTTAGCCCGGGCTTGTTCAGTTTTCCTTCAGCAGCATATTTTGACTATGAGGTATGGCAGATGGATGTTAAGACGGCTTTCCTGAATGGAAACCTTCTCGAGGATGTTTATATAAAACAACCCAAGGGATACATCAATCAAAAGCATCCTAATAGAGTATGTAAGCTTCAAAGGTCCATATATGGACTAAAGCAAGCATCTCGAAGTTGGAATATTCGTTTTGATGAGGAAGCGAAAGGTTACGGATTCATCAAGAACGAAAATGAGTCTTGTGTTTACAAAAAGGTTAGTGGGAGCAAGATCGTTTTCCTTGTCCTATATGTGGACGACATCCTACTCATAGGAAATGACATCCCCATGTTGAAAGAAATCAAACAATGGTTGGGGAGTGTATTTTCTATGAAAAACTTAGGAGAAGCCGAAATGATACTAGGTATCAAAATCTATAGAGATAGATCTAAGAGGCTTCTAGGACTAAGTCAAGAAGGGTACATAGACAAAATATTGAAGAGATTCAATATGTCTGACTCTAAGAATGGTATGGTACCATTCAGACATGACCTTCTTTTAAAGAAGAACCAATGTCCTTCTACTAAAGAGGAAAGGGATACGATGAGTAGAGTGCCATATGCTTCGGCAATAGGATCTATCATGTATGCCATTTTATGTACCCGCCCGGATGTCGCATATGCACTAAGCATGACAAGCAGATACCAACAAGATCCAGGTATGGATCATTGGATTGCAGTCAAGGCAATCCTGAAGTACTTGCGAATGACTAAAGGATTAATGCTAGTGTACGGAGGACAAGAACAGCTCGTCGTACAAGGTTACGCTGATGCTACTTTCTAGACTGATCAAGACGGCATGGAGTCACAATCAGGCTACATTTTTAGCCTGAATGGCGGTGCAGTGAGTTGGAAAAGCTTGAAGCAAGATACCACAGCCGACTCTACAACAAAATCTGAGTATATTGCTGCATCAGATGCTGCAAAGGAAGCTGTTTGGTTGAGGAAGTTTGTGTCAGACATCGGAGTGATACCGAGTATGCAAGATCCGATAGACCTCTTCTGTGATAATAACGGGACAATCGAACAAGCAAAGGAGCCCCAGTCACACCAGAAGACTAAACACATACTCAGACGTTATCACCTCATTCGAGAGATCGTCGATCGAGAAGATGTTAAAGTATGCAAAATAGGGTCAGACGAAAATATAGCATATCCTCTCACAAAAGCTCTACCACAGTCAAAGTTTGAGAGACATGTAATGGAGCTTGGTCTTAAAATGTTTAGGACATAGCCCTTCAACGGGCAAGTGAGAGATTGTTGGTGTATGTGCCCTTTTTAAGAGCTATATAGATATTTGTCATTTTGATTGATGTTATAATCAGATGAGTTAATTTCATGATAGTAATATTCTTGTGCATATTTAATTTCATGAAATCGATCCGCTAAAAGAAATACTCCATGGACATTTAGATCATGAGTGATTCTTTTGAGTAGTACTCGTACGAGGATCCTTAGACCAGAAATCACTACATGGTCTTAGGTGAATTGTAGTGTGATTTGACATACGCCTAACGGGACCATAACAGGTTGCAAAGTACGGGTATGATTGGGTACACAATGAGTCACGCTAAGATATGTAGGTGAAGTGATGGGACTACAAATCTCTTTTAAGTGAGAGATGATATCTTGGCCACTTGATAGTGAACTAGAAAGTGCATGTCCATACCCAAGGAATGACAAGCGTTATCATTTGCTTGATGAATTTAGTGTCACTAAGAGATCAAGTAAACTTTTAGCTATATAAGGATGATGGTTCCATGCTTTATGCTAAACGGGATATCAATGTAGAGGATCGTACATAGTTTGGTCGAAAAGGTTGCGTTGAATCACCATTCGACCTTCCATTATGACTTGGGTAGTCATTATGTCTTTCTAGAGACCACTAATCACTTATGGATTGATCAATGAGATTGAGTTATCCATTGCCAATTTAGAATGGGCCTACAGGATCGCACATAAGAAAGTTCGATGATGCAGAATAAGTATTCTTGCATACAATAAGTATAATTGTTATACTTAAATAAATAAGATTTAATTAAATGGTTTAATTAAATATTATTGAAAAGTTCTGTGGTATTAATTAAGAGTTAATTAATTACCTGGGAACAATTGGGATGGGCTGATAAATCAAGGGACCTAATTGCAATTGAGGTTCTTGATCCATCAACCTGATCCATGGGTCATGGGTTGATCCATGGGCTTGGTGTATAACCCAAATCATTAAGGTATTATTTAATACTGATTTGGAATCAGGAAATATTATTTAATACTGATTTGGAATCAGCAAAATAATATTCGGTAATAATGCTGATTTGGAATATGATTCAATCAGTTAAGTAATAATTGATTGATTACAATACTGATTTTTGGAAATTCAACTCTACAAATATCTTAGGGATATTATGGTAGGAAAATGATGATTTTCAATTGAGAAAAATCAGAACAAGCAAGATACATGAAAAATCCCAATTCTCTCTGTAGGCAAAAAACGGCTAGCACCGAATCTGCAAAGGCTTTCGTGCTTGAAAGTAGAGAGTCCTTCAAGGAAGGATTTTGGTGGTGAAAAACATAACCGGATCAGAAGGTTTGGACCAACATCAATCTAGGATCCAGACGCGGCAACTGATTACGCTTCAAGGGTATGATTTACTTGTTTTGAACATAGGATTAAAACACTAAAATTGAAATTGGCATGAATCCGCTGCGATAACCTACATCGATAGTATGTTCAGACTATCTCAGTCACAAGCATACTTTTAGATATCAATACTTTAACAAATCTATTTAATCAGTACAAGACAATTCATCCTAAATGGTCAAGTTTAATATGCCCCGGGTATATCTATATGATTCAATTAGTTTAAACAAACCAATTTTTTGAATCACATAATAAAGTCCAAAACTGTCTCGATTACGAACCTCATTTATATATTATGCCTTTTAACCAATGATGTGATCTACTGTGTTACACCAGACACCTCATCATCTAAATACATAATATAAATGGACGATATGCACAACATATAAACAAAAACATTCATTTGATATATTAACTCATAAATAGTGTAATACAATCATAGCTTCAGTATTCAGACCTAACAATCTCCCACTAATACTTAAGATGTTCTTTAAGTATAAAACTATATTTAATTTTTGCAACTACAATATACCTAGAAAAACTATCATGGCTCTACTAAGTATCTGATCCCCATGCCTTAAAGTCTTCGTCAAAGGAACTGCAAGGTTATCTTCCGATACTATCTTTTCCATGACCACGTCTTCCCTCTTGACAATATCTAGTATTAGGTGGTACTTTCTCTATATATGTTTGCTCACTTTGTGAGCTCGTGGTTCCTTCAAGTTTGCTTCTGCACCGTTGTTATCATAGTAAACTGTTATTGACTTCTGCAAACCAGGAATCACATCTAAGTCCACTAGGAAGTTTTTGAGCCACACTACTTCGTTCGCTACCTCTGATACGACAACGTATTTAGTCTCCATGGTGGAGACCGCCACACATTTCTACTTGACAATCCGCCAAACTATGGCTCCACCTCCCAAAATAAACACATACCCTGAGGTAGACTTGCTCTTGTCCCTGACGCCTTGGAAATCTGAATCTGTGTAACCTCGGGGTATCAGCTCAGGCGCCAGATAGACCAGGACTTGGTCTCTCGTTCTATGCAAATACTTGAGAATGCATTTTACTGCCTCTCAATGAGCTTTCCCGGGGTTACTCTGATATCTGCTTACAATGCTAACGACATAACCGATATCAGGCCTTGTACATAACATCACATACATGAGACTTTCTTTTGTCAAAGCATAAGGAACTGTTTTCATGGCTTGTATCTCTTCAATAGTCTTTGGAGACTGTTCTTTAGACAGATGCACTCTGTGTCTAAAAGGTAGAAAACCTTTCTTGGAGTTCTGTTTGTTAAAACGGTCCAGAATCGTGTCTATATATAAAGCTTGAGAGAGCGTTAGTGAACGTTTCCTACGATCTCAAATTATCTTGATCCCAATGAGTTGTCCTGCTTCTCCTAAGTCTTTCATATCAAACTATTTATATAGCCATGCCTTTACGTCTGATAACACTTTCTTATTGTTTCTAATTAGTAAAATGTCATATACGTAAAAAACAAGAAACACCACCGCATTTCTATCACATCTGTGGTACACACATTGTTTATCTCGACACTGAGTAAATCCGTAGGATTGGATCACCTCATCAAACTGGATGTTCTAAGATCTGTATGCTTGCTTAAGTCAGTAAATAGACCTCTTAAGCCTGCAAATCTTATGCTCTTGGTATTTTTTCAACGAATCCCTCTGGTTATTGTATGAAGATGGTTTCTTCAAGACTTCTGTTAAGGAAAGCTGTCTTGACATCCATTTGCCGTATCTCATAATCTAAATGAGCAGTTATGGCAAAGACAATCCAGATCGACTTAAGCATCGCCACCAGGGAGAAGGTTTCCGCATAATTGATTCCCTCTTTCTGAGTATACCCCTTCTCCACAAGCCTAGCTTTAAAGGTTTTAACCTTTCCGTCAGGTCCTCTCTTGCATTTGTAGACCCACTTACATCCATTGGGTTTAAAACCATCAAGTAGGTCCGCAAGCTCCCAAACTTGATTGTGGTCCATCGACCCCATCTCGGATATCATAACTATTCGCCAAGATTCTGCATCTTTATCTCGGAGAGCCTCAATATAGTTTACAGGGTCTGGTTTAGGCGCACTTGGGATGAAGTCAGAGGCTTCTCCCATACCAATGAAACTATCGGGTTGTCTTACAACCCTCCCACTATGACGGTTAACCACCTGTGTAGGCACATCATCTGTGATATTTTGTGTAGTGTGTGGTGTATCTACTTATGCTGGTGCATCAGGATTATCAGATTGCTTCCTAAGTTCTTCTAGTACTATCTTACTCTTGGGCTTGTGATCTAGGATATAGTCATCCTCTAAACATCTGGCGTTAGTGCTATGTATCACCTTCTGATCTTTAGGACTATAAAACAGACCACCTTTCATTCCTCTAGGATATCCTACAAATAGCATTACCTCTGTTCTTGCATTTAACATAGCCGCATCTGCCTTAATCATATGTGATGGACAACCCCAAATTCTGAGATGTCTTAGACCGGGCTTGGCCCTTTCCACAACTCTGTAGGGGTTGAAAGCACGATTTTAGATGGTACAAAATTTAAAATGTACATTGCAGTTTCTAAGGAATACCCCCAGAACGAACTCGGAAAATCACTATAGCTTATCATTGACTTAACCATTTCTATGAGAGTTCGGTTCCTTCTTTCAGCTACACCATTCTGCTGTGGTGTGCTAGGTGCAGACAACTAAGACTGAATTCTGACCTCACTAAGGTATTCTCGAAATTTGTGGGACTGGTACTCACCACAACGATCTAATCGCAGTGTCTTGATACTCTTACCATAATACTTCACCACATCTGCCTGATACTCTTTGAATTTACTAAACTATTTGGACTTGTAGCGTATTAGGTAAATGTATCTGTACCTCGAGTAATCATCAGTGAATATCACAAAATACTCAAACCCACATCGAGCTTTGACCAATATTAGTCCACACAAGTCATAGTGAATTAACTCTAATACTTCTTTGGCTCTATAACCTTTTGCCTTAAAAGGTCTCTTGGTCATCTTACCTTCCAAGCAAGATTCGCAGGTTGAATAACTGTCAATCTCTAAAGAACTTAAAGGTCCATCATTGACTAACCTCTGAATCCTACTAAGGTTTCTATTTACCTAGCCTGAGATGCCAAAGATAGGTTTGATTCATTTTAGAAGGTTCTTTCCTCTTATTATTATTAGATGTTGCGCTATTTACTTCAATGCTATGCACAACAGGGGAGTTTGATTTAACCACAAATAAATTGTCTACTAATAAACCAGAATAAACAAGTTTTCTATATTTTTTAACAGCAATAGAATAATCAGAAAAAATAAACATGTAACCATTCATTAAGAGTTTAGAAATCGAAATAAGGTTCTTTCTAAACCTCGGTACATAAAGACAATTTGGTAAATCTAGTATAGAATTTTTGAAAATTAAACTAACTACTCCCACTCCTTCTACTGACACTCTTGTAGTGTCGCCCAAGTAGATTTCCAGCTCACATTCTCTAAGCTTTTGGGTTACTTGGAACCCTTCAAAGAATTACAAACATGATCAGTGGTGCCTGAATCAACACACCAAAATCTATGGGAATCGCCGCTAAACACGTCTCAATAATTAATGCACAAACTATCGTACCTTTGAGCTTTGGACAATCTGATTCCCAATGTACCATTTTATCACAGTTGAAGCACTTGCCTTTAGACTTGTTCTTCTTGGCAATATTTGGCTTGGTAGTGTGTTTCTTGGCATTCTTCTTGTTCTCTTTCTTACTTTTAGGCGCAGAAGAGGAACTTGAAGCCTTCACTGTGACCAAAGCTTGCTTTTTCTTGTGGAAGATGCCTTCTGCTGACACCAATGTTGTTAAGAGCTCGGGAAAAGTATAGACTCTTTGGTTCATGTTATAGTTTACCCGAAACTGATGAGCGAACATTGGTTTAGGCGGCTTGCCTAGCCGTCCTGCCTTGATGAGCGAACATCTCTCTTAGGTGTGCCATCATGTTAAAGTCAGAGACCATGGGATATAGCTGATGTTACAGAACATTCGACACAGAGGCCAGAATTTAACACCGCGCCATCTCATCCGCTTTTCTCTACCTCGCATAGGCATCCCTATATTCTTGAGGAGATTCATCATTTGGCACATTTGGATAGACTTCGGTGAGCACAAACTTATATTGCTCAGCCGTTAGGACAATGTCCAAATTCTGACTCCAGCAAACATAATTCAGACCAGTAAGTTTGTTGTTTTTCAATATTGTAGCTAAAAAATTAATGCTATATCGAAGACTATAAATTAAAAAACAGACAATGTTTTATTATTTAAGCTAGAATTTCAAAAAACAATTAATTATAACAATTATTGACTTATCTCAAACAATAATTAAATCCACTGACATCTCATTCATCGGGATTCTCGCAAGCCACGATAGTGTGGACGTTTACGCTAACCCATATTCGTTTGAGAAGAATCAAGTTCATTAACTACACCATCTGACCAAACGACCTATTGATCAATGTAGTTAATAGTCGGTACCTTTTATCCGTACAAATAAGCAGCGTAACTTTGATGTGAGGAATACTACAAAATCATACACTAAGTGTGTGCCATTACATGACTTCTGAGCATGTTATCTCAGGATAGTGCACCTTAGATGAAGAGGGTATCGCTTTGCTGCTAGTTTAACTTACTCTAGTCATCTTACTTAGAAATTCATAATTTAGTGATCTTGTGGTTGAACTCATCCGATATGGAGGAAGGCCCTAATGCCGACTCACAAGTCCAACCACATCACATATGAATTCGTAATGGAGGCTATGGGGATATTAAACCAATCCGCTCCCACTTAGATTTCTTAAATGAGGGTTTTTCCAGTTTTAACATGCAATTAACTAATCATAAGTTATGTGTAAACATAAAACCAGCATGCTTTAAAATTATGCATCTAAAATACAGCACAAAAATTAAAGAATAAATATTAAAACTACAAACACGGGAAATAAATGTGTAAAATAAATCTCCCGACTATTATAGTTTTAATCGCTTCCATCTTCTGCCTTGATCTCGTGTCCTGTCATGCCACTCGATCGATGGAGTCTTGAAAAATAAATTTCTAAAAAAAATGAACACCGGAGGAAAAACGGGTTGTACGGGCAAACCAAACGGGTTGAGCGCTGTTGCTACTGCTGCTACTGTTGCTGCTGCGCGTTATGCAACAGTTGTTATGTTGCGCGACGGTAGCTGTTGCCGGTGCTGGCGAAGGCTCCCGCCAGTGAGTCATCGCCAGTGGTGCTACCCTCTTACGATTCATCTTTCAGTTATTCTACATTACTTGGTCTTTTTACAATTCGTTCTGAGTTTTCTTGGTTTTATATGAATTAATGATAAACCAAAACCCACGAATTCAAGTCGCCCACCATAACGCCTTCGATTACATAAAAATTTTCCTATTACTAGGTGTCTAGGAAAATAAAATCGAAATTACATAGAAAAAATCCTACTACAGATTTGATCTAATCCTACACAGCTTCCATCTCGTGGTTTTACTATTACAAGCATTCATAAAAACCAAACCCAAACATGTCCTGGGGTTTAATTAAAACATACAAAAGCAACCATAATAGCCAGGATTTCTAAACCAGCTGCAAATAAAACCATGTAAAAAATCAAACAAGCACAAAACCAAAACCAGGCTCTGATACCAATTAAAAGAATATCTGCCCGGGCCCGGTCAAAAATTCACTTTCGTACAATACCTTCCAGAATCGAAATTCTTAACCAGGCCTACACTCTAGCACAATTGCTATTCCAATCCTTGCTTGAAATAACATTGCGTAGGATATTGGTTTTCACTTATTCGATTTATCATGCAACAAATAATTTATAATTAAAGCGGAAGTTTAGAAATACCTCTTGAAGCATAAACTAAGGCGATTCTCTTGTATAACTCAAGACTTTGATTGTACGTTGTGTGGGCAATGATCCAACAAAAAATTGATCAGTAAAAGAACACAAAACCAGCGTTGGAAAAATCAACCACTGCTGCCGTATTGCGTGTGAATGTTCCGCACGCCTAAGGTCACACGCGCCGGCAATCTGAAGCCCACGCACTGCCAGCTGAAAGCTCACGTGCTTCTGGAATTTAAGCCACCGCACCTCGGGAGGAGAAAAACATTTTTCAGAGAAGAAAATTTGATTTCTCTCTCTAGATTTTCTTGTCTTGAAAACTTATGAATGGTGTGTCTTGGCCTTCTTACTGAGTTATAAGAGATACCCCAAGTTGGTTTAGGATTGGCCTTCCTACTGGGTTTCTGTTTTCCTTCAATCCAGATCCTGGACTGATTCACAATCAACTGACACAAGGATTCAGTTATCCTTAATCCAGTTCCTGGTCTGATTCACAACCAACTGACACAAGGATTCACTTATCCTTAATGCAGTTCCTGGTCTGATTCATAACTAATTGACACAAGGATTAATTCATTACTTAATTAATTAAATCTACCTTTGTCAATAACCCAATACATATTTAATCGTATCACTAATGGATTAATTATGGCACTACCATTCTACTGTTAGTTTTGAATACAGAAAAGCTATGGCTTGTTTCAAAAACTAATATCCACAGATGACATATCATTTTGTTTCGGTATAAATTTGTTCCTTTATATCATAGAACTAGATAACGGGGTGTGGACAGACACAGTAGATACCGTTATTGGTTAAAGTATTGATATATAAAAAGTATGCTCGTAACCGAGATAGTCTGAACATACTATCGGTATAGGTTATTGTGTGGTTTGAAAATTCGTTTATCTAAACTAGTTTAAATCACACAGATATGCCCGGGCCATATTGAGCACGACCAGTTTGGATAGAATTGACTTATACTGATCGGGGTAGTCAATTCGGTCCTAGTATTCCGTTTCTCAATCCCGAGATTGGGACGGGCGTGAGGGTTAGATATCGTATGCTTTAATTTGCCAAAGAGTGCGGTCAATTGAGGCCAATACCTTGGTAGGTTGGGTATACGGTGTTTAGCTTCTTAAGTGCCGTTGCTAGTCGGAGGAATCCACATATCGGTTTGCCGGGTTGATGGTGCTCCCGAGATGAGCTCGTAAAGTCTATTATATTAAACCCGGCCGGTGAACTTTATGTTAGGTATAATAAAAGGACGAGTGGTACTAATCTCAGAAACCAAGAAGTCGGTGAATTAATTTGTCAGTAAATTGATAAACCGACGAGCACTAAATCTTTAATGTGGGGAGATAGAATAAAATATAATGGCGCGATGTAAAGTCATTTTCGAGCGGTAGTTCCATAATTGGTCCATTAGTGGTACGACCGATTATGCATTTGACTAATCGACAAGGTAAATTAATTAATCCAAAAGGTTTAATTAATATTTAATCGACAAAGTGAATTTAGAAATTAATTCTATTTTGAATTAATTAATTCTAAGGGTTCGATTAAATTAAATTAACAAAGTGGATTAAATAAATTAATTTAAATGGGTCGATTGGAGTTGATTAGTCGGGAAGACTTAGCGGTCAACAAAAGTCAAATTTAAAGGCCTAACTCGAGAGCCCATTAGGTCTCCTTAGAAGCTCCTTATAAATACAACTTATTGGGCAAGAAAGAGAATAAGAAACTTGACACCCAAGTAAGGGGTAGATAGAGAAAGTCTAGTCTAGAGAGAGAAATGTGTCTTCCTCGTCAAGTTTTCCCTCGAAGTCGACTAGGAAGCTTTCTCCTTCGCGAAAACTCAAGCCGAAGTCCCTTGGATTTTCTTGCTACTGCCCGCCGCTGGTGGTTTCTTCTAGCGCCGCTGCAGTTCATCTTTTGGTGGTGCAGGTCCGGCGATTGCTGCTGGTGTTTTCTCCAAGCGCTGCTGCAAGTCCGGCGATGGGTTCTCAAGCTCGCACGCTGATCCACTGCTGCAGCGTTGATCTCTGGATCCGATGCAGTTGGTGTCCAGATCGCGGTGAGTTTTGGGTGGCCGATCAAAGAGGTTTGCTCATTTTTCAGGCAGAAATTAGTTCTGGCCGGCGGCAGCTTAGGGACCGGACTGGGCAGAATTTATTTCAGCAGTTTTTTGAGTTTTCTTTCGAAGCAAGTTTCTTGGGTTTTCTAATTTTTCCGTGGGTAATTCCGTAGACAATAGCCCACACTATTTCGGAGTTTGTATCAGGGTTATTCTTCGGATTTCTTGTGGTAATCGCAACAAAGATTGGATTTTTCTTTAGGCAAGGGACTTCGCTTCAAAAGGTAGTATCTTTAAATATTCCACTTTAATTAAAGATCGAATATTTTGTGTCCCGATTAATAAATTAAATAAGTATAAGCCTAGATCCATTTATGGGTAAACTAATTTGAGCCTGAGCTTGGTCAAAGCTTCTGATTCTGGAATGCATTGCACGAAAGTGAGGTTTTCGATTTAGCTCGGGCTTGTTCAGTTTTCTTTCAAATTGGTATCAGAGCATTGGTTTCGGTCTTATACTTGTTTGATTTATTACACGGCTTTATTTTGGCATTATTATTTTTGTCGAAATGCTTAAACAGGTGGTTATTGGTTTCCCGACTGTTATGGTAGAAAATTAATTTTCATTCACAAACCCCGGGACATGTCCGGGCTTGTTTTATTTTTTGAATGGAAATTTCTATAATAGTAATAACCACGAGCTGGAAGCCGTGTAGGATTAGAAAAATCTTGTAGTAGGATTTGATCTAATCATGTCGTTTTTAAATTCCTAGAAAACGCCTTTGTATATAGGAATTTGTGTACTATGACGAAGACGTTATTTTGGGTAACTTATATTCGTAGGTTTTGGTTTAATCATAATTTTGGGTGATTCCTAATTACATAGAAAATCGAGAAAAACCTGGGCGAATCGAGAGGAATCCAAATAACGAGTGGGAGCGACATGACGGGACGTGTCACCGAGGCGTCAAGGAATCAACGATAGAGAAGGCCATAATATTCGGGAAATTTTATTTATTTTAATTTCCCGTATTTATGTCTTTTCGTTGATTGTATGATTTTCATTTTATTTTGCATGAACGAAAACCAAACCAAAATGTTTTTAAAAAAAGGTAATGTGCAATTAACTAAGGTAGATTATTCGCATATTAAAACTCTAACGGTTTTATGGGTGCGAATATCCATAGTTAAGATATTGCATGTTAAAACGTAAAAATCCTCAAACTTAAAAATCTAAGTGGGAGCGGGTTGGTTAATATCCCCATGGCCTCCATTACGGGTTCATTGGTGATGTGGTTAAACTTGCGTGCTGGCTTAGACCTTCCTCCCTTCGGATGAGTTTTCAACCACGGATATCACTGGAATGAATTTCTAAAGGGATGACTATAGTGAGTTTAATTGGAGAAAGTTGCGACACCCTCGCCATTTGAGGCGCATTAGTATCCTAAGTAACAAACTTAGAAGTCACGTAATGGCATACACTTAGTGTACCGTTTTTAGTATCCCACCCATCGAGGTTACGCTATTTTTGGGTACGACTAAAATTATCGACTATTAATTTCATTGATCAAAAGATCGTTGGTCAGATAATGAAATTAATGAACTTCGTTTCTTCTCAAACGAATGTGGGTTAGCATAGACGTTCACCTATCGTGACATGGGTTAATCCCGGTGTGAGAGATGTCGGTAGAAGATTATATTTGTTTTTGAGGATTTTTCAATATTTTCGAAAAAGTATACTGAAACTTGAAATGTTTATTTTTCAGTTGATATGTCGTTCAACCCGCTAGCTGTCATTCTGAACCAAAAAAAACTCACCGGTTCAAATTACATTGATTGGAAACGTAACCTGAATATTGTCCTTATCGCTGAGGGTTATAAGTACATGCTTACTGAGGAGTGTCCCCCTAAGCCCAGCGATGATGCCACCCCTGAGCAGCGAGAGCCATATACGAGGTGGCAGAAGGCTGATGAGATGACCAGGTGCTACATCTTGGCTTCTATGTCGAGTGTATTGCAGCACCAGCATCAGCAGATGACCTCAGCCTACGATATGATGCCCAACCTCAGGGAGATATTTGGACATCAGGGCAGGACAGCCAAGCAGTCAGCTATGAGGAAACTCATGAATGCTAAGATGGCTGAGGGCACTTCAATGAGAGATCACGTGCTGGACATGATTGGTTGCATCAATGAGATTGAGGTATTGGGAGGTGAGATTGATGGGGAAACCCTGGTCGATATCATCCTTCAGAGCTTGCCTCCAAGTTTTGAGCAGTTTCGATTGAACTATAATATGGGGAATCTCTCATATTAACTTTCTGAGCTCATGACTTTATTGGTGTCTACTGAGAGCCTATTCACTGAGAAGAAGCAAGCCTTGGCTACTGTTGGTCCCTCAGGTTCCTCTGCTGGGCCCAAAGCCAGGAAGCAAAAGAGGAAGAGAGGCCAGAAAGCAGGAGCTAATCATTGACCCAAGGCGGGCATTGCCAAAAAGCAGAAGCCGAAAGGCAAATGCTTTAGATGTGGCAAAGAGGGATATTGGAAGAAGTACTGCACAAAGCCTCGAGGTATGTGTAAATTTTCCCTAGTCACTGAGACATGTTTAGCAGCGATTCCCACAGATACTTGGTGTGTGGATTCAGGAGCCACTAATCATGTTTGTAATTCTTTGCAGGGGTTCCAAGTGACCCGGCTGCTTAGAGAGGGAGAGTTGCAGGTCTACCTTGGGGATACTACCCGAGTTTCTGTTGCTGCAGTGGGAGTTTTATGCCTTTATTTTTCAGACACTACTTTATTGTTGAGAGATTGTCTTTATGTACCCAGTTTTCGCAAGAACTAACTTTCAGTTTCTAAACTTGTTTTGGATGGTTATAAGTGTGTTTTTTCTGATAGATCTATATTTATTAGAAAAGGCCAGAAACTTATATATTCTGGTACATTGGTTAACAATTTGTTTTTAATTAAGACATACTTCCCAGTAATGCAAAACACAGAAACTAGTAACTCATCACAGAATCATAATAAGAGAAAAGAGTCTTTCCCTTTGAATCAGACTTATCTTTGGCACCTGAGACTAGGTCATATCAACCTTAGTAGGATTTAAAGGTTGGTCAAGAGTGGGCCTTTGGACTTACTAGATATTGACAGCTATTCGACCTGTGAGTCCTGCTTGGAGGGTAAAATGACCAAGAGGCCTTTCAAGGCAAAGGGGTATAGGGCTAAGGAGGTTTTAGAGCTGATTCATTCTGACGTGTGTGGGCCTATGTCAGTTCAGGCTAGAGGTGGTTATAAGTATTTCGTGACTTTCACGGATGATTACTCCAGATATAGATACATATACCTGATGCGCCACAAGTTTGAATGCTTTGGCAAGTTCAGAGAATTCAAGGCTGAGGTGGAGAACAATCTGGGTAAAAGTATCAAGTCACTGCAGTCTGATCGCGGTGGCGAATACCTCTGTAGTGAATTTAGATCCTATTTGTCAGAGGAGGGTATTCAGACCCAGTTGTCTTCACCTGGCACACCCCAGTAGAATGGTGTAGCAGAGAGGAGGAACATGACTCTTATGGAGATGGTTAGATCGATGATGAGTTACAGTGAGTTGCCTACCTCGTTTTGGGGTTATGCCTTGGAGATAGCATGTTTTATCCTCAACCTTGTGCCATCTAAGTCTGTGCCTTCGACCTCATCAGAGTTGTGGAATGGGCGAAAGCCTAGTCTGAGACATCTCAGAATATGGGGTTGTCGAGCACATGTGCTCGAGGCAGATGCAGGCAAGTTAAAGGCAAGATCCAAGGCTATGCTTTTTATAGGATACCCAAAGGAACGAGAGGTGGTTGATTTTATAGTCCTCAGGATCAGAAGGTGGTGATCAGCACCAATGCCAGATTTCTTGAGGAGGACAATATTTTAGATCACAAGTCAAGCAGCAAGGTAGTATTGGAAGAGCTTAGAAGTCAGTCCATTATTCCAGATGCACACGTACAGGAAGACACACCACAAGAGACTGTACACACTATCACAAATGATGCTCTTGCACAGGCTGTGCCTCGTCATAGTGGGAGGGTTGTGAGATAGCCCGAGAGGTAAATGGGTTTGGGTGAGTCTTCTGACTTTATCCCTGGTGCTCATGAACCAGACCTAGTTAACTACAATGGACAAGGGACTTCGCTTCAAAAGGTAGTATCTTTAAATATTCCGCTTTAATTAAAGATCGAATCTTTTATGTCCCGATTAATAATTAAATAAGTATAAGCCTAGATCCATTCATGGGTAAACTAATGTGAGCCTGAGCTTGGTCGAAAGCTTCCGATTCTGGAATGCATTGCACGAAAGTGAGGTTTTCGATTTAGCCCGGGCTTGTTCAGTTTTCCTTCATCTACATCATAATTGCTTCTGGAACAACTAAATTAATTATTCTTTAATCTCTCCACATCAAAGATATAGTGCTCGTTAATTTATAAATTTATTGATAAATTAATTAATTAATTTCTTATAATCTGAGATTAGTATCACTCGACCTTTTTACTATACCAGACATAAGTCCACCGGCCGGGTTTAGTATAGAAAACATAATGAGCTTAACTCGGGAGCACCATCACCTCAAACGCACTGGTACTTGGTTTTGTTTCGATAAGCAGTAGACACCAAGAAACTAAACACGCGCACGCAACCTACCGAGACTATTTGTCACAAATTACCTCACTCATTAGCAGATCAAAGTACACTATGTCTAATCCTCATGCCTGCTCAAGTCTAGGGATTAAGAGATAGAATACAATGAACGAATTGTCTATTTAATTAGTACAAGACAATTCATCCTAAATGGTCCAGTTCAATATGCCCCGGGCATATCTATATGATTCAATTAGTTTAGACAAACCAATTTTCTGAATCACATAATAACCTAAACCGACAGTGTGTCCAAAACTGTCTCAGTTACGAACCTCATTTATATATTATGCCTTTTAACCAATGATGAGATCTACTGTGTCACACCAGACACCTAATCATCTAAATACATAATATAAATGGACGATATATGCACAACATATAAACCAAAACATTCAATCGATATATTAACTTGGAAATAGTATAATACAAGCATAGCTTCAATATTTAGACCTAACAGATGGGAGGAATATTACAAATTGTACACTAAGTGTGCCATTTTGTTACTTCTTAGCTTGTTACCTTAGGATAATGCACCTCAGATGGAGAGGGTATCACATTTCTCCTATTTCAACTTACTCTAGTCATCTTACTTAGAAATTCATAAGCTAGTGATCTTATGGTTGGACTCATCCGATATGGAGGAAGACCCTAATGCCAACGCGCAAGTCCACCAACATCACATATGAATTCATAATGGAGGCTATGAGAATATTAATGAACACGCTCCCACTTAGATTTCTAAAACGATGGTTTTTCTGGTTTTAACATGTAATTAACTAATTTTAAGTTATGTGCAAACATAAAAACAACATGCTTTAAAATTATGCATCTAAAACAAAACATAAAAATTAAAGCATAAAATTAAAACTATAAATACGAGAAAGAAATGAATAAAATAAAATTTTCGACTATTATGGTTTTAATCTCTTCCATCTGTTGCCTTGATCGCGTGTCCCGTCACATCATTCGATGGATTGAGTCTTGAAAGTTGGATCTCGAAAAAAAATTTGAAAAAAATGGAAAAGGAAAACAGCCCGCATGCTAGGCCTTCGCGCAATGCATACGGCACGACACTAGTGCTGCCTGCGCCGCAATTTTGCTACACAACATTGGTGCTGTCTTGCGCTGCTAAGCGCCGCTCGTGCCCCGTCTTGCTGGTAACCTATGTCGGCAATTTCTTGGCAGGCGTCGCCCTCTGGGTTCTCTGTCCTGTTCCCACTATGTTATTAGGTCTTCTTGCATTTCGTTCTGGATTTTCTTATTTTTCTATGAATAAACGATAAACGAAAAACCACAAATTCAAGTCGTCCACCATAACGCCTTCGATTACATAAAATTCTCCCACTACAAGGCTTCTAGGAAAATTAAATAAAAATTACATAGAAAAAATCCTACTACAGATTTGATCTAATCTTATACGGCTTCCAGCACGTGGTTTTACTATTACAAGCATTCATAAAAACCAAACCAGACATGCCCCGGGGTTTAATTAAAACATACAAACATAACCATAATAGTCGGATTTCTAAACCTCTTGCAAACAAAACCATGTAACAAATCGAACAAGCACATAACCTAAACCTGGCTCTAATACCAATTGAAAGATTATCTGCCCGGGCCTGGTAAAAAATTCACTTTCGTGTTATGCATTCTAGAATCATAATTCTTGACAGGCCTAAACTCTAGCACAATCGCTCTTCCAATCCTTGCTTGAAATAACATTGCGCAGGATCTTAGCTTATACTTGTTTGATTTATCACGCAACAATTAATTTCTAATTAAAGCGGAAGTTTAAGAAATACCTCTTGAAGAGTGCACTTAGGTGATTCTCTTGTATGACTCAAGACTTTGATCGTATGTTGTGTGAGGAACAATCTAACGAGCAATTGATCAGCAATCACCATAAAACAATCTCACCGGGAAAATCCAGTAGCTCGCCACTACCGGAATTTTGCTCCACTGCCCACCGCAGGTTTAGCCTCACCGCCGCTGCCAAAAAATAGTATAGCCGATCGCCACCTGAGGATGCCGCCTGAGAAAATTGACTTCGAGGGAGAAACTTGTTTTCTCTCTCTAAATTCTCTGTCTAGTTTTCTTGTCTTGAAAACTTATGAATTGTGTATGTAGAATGGCTAATCTCTTGTATATTTATAGAGTTACAAGAGAGACACCAAGTTGGTTTAGAATTGGCCTTCCTAATAGACTTAGGTAATTAATTAGTTTCCTAATCCAATTATGTAACAAATCTAATAGGATTTCCTCATCAAATTAGATTTCCTAATCTCTAGGATTTCCTAATTCTAATTGAAACTTAAGACTTAATTAATTAAATAATTCCACTTTGTTAATTACTTAATTAACCCTTAGAAAAAATTAATTAAATAATTAATTATACTCAATCAATTAACCCATTATAAACTTAATCGTACCACTAACGGATTAATTTTGGCACAACCATCCTACCAGAATTGCTTCCAGAACAACTAAAATTAATTATTCTTTAATCTCTCCTCATCAAAGATATAGTGCTCGTTAATTTATTCATTTACTGATAAATTAATTAATTAACTTCTAATAATCTGAGATTATTACCACTCGACCTTTTTACTATACCGGACATACGTCCACTGGCCGGGTTTAGTATAATAAACATAACGAGCTCATCTCGGGAGGACCATCACCCTGGACGCACCGGTACATGGTTTCCTTTCGACAAGAAACAACACACCATTTATTTTACGTATTTATTTCCCATGTTTATAGTTTTAATTTTTATGCTTTAATTTTTGTGTTGTATATTAGATACATATTTTAAAGCATGCTGGTTTTATGTTTGCACGTAACTTAAGATTAGTTAATTGCATGTTAAAACCAGAAAAACCCTCTTTTAGAAATCGAAGTGGGAGCGGGTTGGTTAATATTCTCATAGTCTCCATTACGAATTCATATGTGATTTGGATGGATTTGCGCGTTTGCATTAGGGCCTTCCTCCATATCGGATGAGTCCAACTATAAGATCACTAGATTATGAATTTCTAAGTAAGATGACTCGAGTAAGTTAAACTAGGAGAAATGTGATACCCTCTCCATCTGATGCACACTATCCTGAGGTAACTAGCTCAGAAGTCACGTAATGGCACACACTTAGTGTACGGTTTGTAGTATTCCTCCCATCGAGTTTACGCTGCATATTTGTATGGAAAAAAGGCACCGACTATTAACTACATTGATAAATTGGTCGTTTAGTCAGATAGTGTAGTTAATGAAATTGGTTCTTCTCAAACAAATGGGGGTTAGCGTAAACATCCACACTATCATGGCTTGTGAAAATCCCAGTGAATGAGATATCGGTGGTTCTAATTATTGATTTTGAGGGAAGTCAATAATTGTAAATTTTTTTTGTTTTCAAAATTCTAGATTAAATACTGAAACATTGTCTGTTTATTTAATTTACGGTCTTCGATATGTCATTCAATCCTTTAGCTACAATATTGAAAGACAACAAACTTATTGGTCTGAATTATGTTGACAGGAGTAAGAATTTGGACATTGTCCTGACGACTGAGCAGTATAAGTGTGTGCTCACCGAAGTCTGTCCAGATGTGCCTAATGATAAATCTCCTCAAGAAGATAGGGATGCCTATGAAATGTGGAGAAATGTGGATGAGATGGCGCGATATTACATTCTGGCCTCTGTGTCAAATGTTCTGGAACATCAGCTTCATCCCATGATTTCTACCTTTAACATGATGGCACACTTGAGAGAGATGTTTGCTCATCAAGGCAGGACAGCTAGGCAAGTAGCCATGAGGAAGATCATGAATACTAGAATGGCTGAGGTCGCATCTGTGAGAGATCATGTGCTTCACATGATCAGCAAAATCAATGAGATAGAGGTATTGGGAGGTGAAATTGATATGGAGAGTCAGGTTGATATCATCCTCCAGAGATTACCCTTTAGTTTTGAGTAGTTTCAGGTAAACTACAACATGAACCAAAGAGTCTATACTCTTCCCGAGCTCTTAACAACATTGGTGTCGGCCGAAGGCATCTTTCATGAGATGAAGCAAACTTTGGTCACAGTTAAGGCTTCTAGCTCATCTTCTGTGCCTAAAGGTAAGAACAAGAAGAAGAAGAATGCTAAAAAACATGCCGCCAAATCAGAGATCGCAAAGAAAAATAAGCCTAAAGGAAAATGCTTCAAATGTGGTAAAACAGGACATTGGAGATCAGATTGTCCAAAGCTCAAAGGTATGATAGTTTCTGCCTTAATTACTGAGACATGTTTAATGGCGATTTCCACATATACTTGGTGTGTGGATTCAGGCACCACTGACCATGTTTTTAATTATTTGCAGGGGTTCTAAGTCACCTGGAATCTTAAAGAAGGCGAGCTGGAAATCTACTTGGGCGACACTACATGAGTGTCAATGGAAGTAGTGGGAGTAGTTAGTTTAATTTTCCAAAATTCTAGAATTGATTTACCAAATTGTCTTTATGTACCGAGTTTTAGAAAGAACCTTATTTCGGTTTCTAAACTCTTAATGAATGGTTACAAGTTTATTTTTTCTGATAATTATGTTGTTGTTAGAAAAGCTGGCAAACTTGTTTGTTTTGGTTCATTAGTAGACAATTTATTTGTTGTTAAATCAAACTCCCCCGTTGTGCAAAACATAGAAGTAAATAGCGTATTATCTAATAGTAATAAGAGAAAAGAACCTTCTAAAATGAATTAAACCTATCTTTGGCATCACAGGCTAGGTCATATAAACCTTTCTAGGATTCAGAGGTTGGTCAATGATAGACCTCTAAGTTCATTAGAGATCGACAGTTATTCAACCTGCGAATCTTGCTTACAAGGTAAGATGACCAAGAGACCTTTTAAGGCAAAAGGTTATAGAGCCAAAGAAGTGTTAGAGTTGATTCACTCTGATTTTTGTGGACCAATTTTGCTCCAACCACGAGGTGGGTTTGATTATTTTGTGACGTTCACAGATGATAACTAAAAGTACGAATACATTTACCTAATGCGCCACAAGTCCGAATGCTTTAGTAAATTGAAAGAGTATCGGGCAGATGTGAAGAAGCATCATGGTAAGAGTATCAAGACACTACGATTAGATCGTGGTGGTGAGTACCGATCCCACAAATTTTGAGAATACCTCAGTTAGGTCAGAATTCATCTCAGTTGTCTGCACCTGGCACATCACAGCAGAACGGTGTAGGAGAAGGAAGGAACCGACCTCTTTTGGAAATGGTTAGGTATTACTATAGTGATTTTCTGAGTTTGTTCAGGGTGTATGCCTTAGAAATGATGATGTACATTCTAAATCTTGTACCATCTAAAACCGTGCCTTCAACCCCTACAGAGTTGTGGAACGGGCACAAGCCCAGTCTAAAACATCTCATAATTTGGGGTTGTCCAGCACATGTGTGTAAGGTAGATGCGGCTAAGTTAGATGCAAGAACAGAGGTAATGCTGTTTGTAGGATATCCTAGAGGGATGAAAGGTTGTCTGTTCTATAGTCCTAAAGATCAGAAGGTGGTAGTTAGCACTAACTCAAGATTTTTGAAGGAAAGACTATATTCTAGATCACAAGGCCAAGAGTAAGATAATACTAGAAGAACTTAGAAAACAATCTTATAATCCTGATGCACTAGCACAAGTAGATACACCATACATTGCACAAGATATCACAGATGATGTGCCTACACAGGTGGTACCTAGTCGTAATGGGAGGGTTGTAAGACAGCCCGATAGGTTCATTAGCGTGGGAGAACCCTATGACTTCATCCTATGTGCGCTTGAACTGGACCCTGTGAACTATAATGAGCCTCTCTGAGATAAAAATGCAGAATCTTGGTGAAAAGCAATGATATCCGAGATGGGGTCGATGGACCACAATCAAGTCTGGGAGCTAGTGGACCTACCCGATTGTTTCAAACCCATTGGATGTAAGTGCGTCAAAAAATGCAAGAGAGGATCTGACAGAAAGGTTGAAACCTTTAAAGCTAGACTTATAGCGAAGGGGTATACTTAGAAAGAGGGAATCGATTATGAGGAAACTTTTTCCCCGGTGGCCATGCTTAAGTCAATTCGGATTCTCTTAGCCATAGCTGCTCACTTAGATTATGAGATATTGTGGATGGATGTCAAGACAGCTTTCCTTAACGGAAGTCTTTAGGAAACCATCTTCATGTAGCAACCAGAGGGATTCATTGAAAAAGGCCAAGAGCATAAGGTTTGCAGACTTAAGAGGTCCATTTACAGACTTACGCAGGCATCCAAATCTTGGAACATCCAGTTCGATGAGGTAATATAATCCTACAGATTTACTCAGTGCTTGGATGAACAATGTGTGTACCATAGACGTGATGGAGACGCGGTGGTGTTTATTGTGTTTTACATAGATGATATTTTACTAATTGGCAATAATAAGAAAGTGTTATCATATGTAAAGGCATGGTTGTCCAAACAGTTTGATATGAAAGACATAGGAAAAGTGGGACATATCATTGGGATCAAGATAATTCGAGATCGTAGGAAATGTTCACTAACGCTCTTTCAAACTTCATACATAGACACGATTCTGGCCCATTTTAACATGCAGAACTCCCAGAAAGGTTTTCTACCTTTTAGACACGGAGTGCATATGTCAAAAGAACAGTCTCCAAAGACTGTTGAGGAGATAGAAGCCATGAAAATAGTTCCTTATGCTTTGGAAGTAGAAAGTCTCATGTATGCGATGTTATGTACGAGACCCGATATCTGTTATGCCGTTAGCATTGTAAGAAGATATTGGAGTAACCCCGAGAAAGCTCATTGGAAGGCAGTAAAATATATTCTCAAGTGTTTGCGCAGAACGAGAGACCAAGTCCTTGTCTTTCAGGCGCCTGAGCTGGTACCCCTAGGTTACACAGATTCAGATTTCCAATGCGACAGGGACAAGAACAAATCTACCTCATGGTATGTGTTTACTTTGGGAGGTGGGGCCATATTTTGGCCGAGTGTTAAGCAGAAATATGTAGCGGACTCTACCATGGAGGCTGAATACGTTGCCGCATCAGAGGCAGTGAAAGAAGCTGTGTGGCTCAAGAACTTCCTAGTGGACTTAGATATGATTCCTGGTTTGCAGAAGTCAATCACAGTTTATTGTGATAACAATAGTGCAGTAGCAAACTCGAAGGAACCACGAGCCCACAAGGTGAGTAAACATATACAGTGCAAGTACCACCTAATACAAGATATCATCAAGAGGAAAGACATGGTCATGGCTAAGATGCATTGAAAGATAACATTGCAAATCCTTTCACGGAGACATTGACTGCAACATTCTTTTCAGGCTCACGTGGAGGGCATGGGGATCAAATGCTTAGGAGAGCCATGATAGTTTTTCTAGTTGTATTGTAGTTTTAAAGATTAAATGTAGGTTTATACTTAACGCACAGCTTAAGTATTAGTGGGAGATTGTTAGGTTTGAATATTGAAGCTATGCTTGTATTATACTATTTCCCAGTTAATATATCGATTGGATGTTTTGGTTTATATGTTGTGAAAATGTTGTCTATTTATATTATGTAATTAGATGATGAGGTGTCTGGTGTGACACAGTAGATCTCATCATTGGTTAAAAGACATAATATAAATGAGGTTCGTAACCGAGACAGTTTTGGACACACTGTCAGTTTAGGTTATTATGTGATTTGGAAAATTGGTTTGTCTAAACTAATTGAATCATATAGATATACCCGGGGAGTATTGAACTTGACCATTTAGGATGAATTGTCTTATATTGATTTAATAGACAATTCGTTTCTTGTATTCTATCTCTTAATCTCTAGACTTGAGCAGGCATGAGGATTTGATATAGTGTACTTTGATTTGCCAATGAGTGAGGTCATTTGTGACCAATAGTCTCGGTAGGTTGGGTGTGTGTGTTTAGTTTCTTGGTGTGTTGCTGTTTGTCGAAAGGAAACCATGTACCGGTGCGTCCGGGGTGATGGTGCTCCAGAAATGAGTTCGTTATGTTTATTATACTAAACCCGGCCGGTGGATTTATGTCTGGTATAGTAAAAAGGTCGAGTGATACTAATCTCGAATTATAAGAAGTTAATTAATTAATTTATCAGTAAATTATTAAATTAATGAGCACTATATCTTTGATGTGAAACTATTAAAGAATAATTAATTTAGTTGTTCCGGAAACAATTCTGGTGTAGGATGGTAGTGCCATAATTAATTGTAATTAATCCGTTAGTGGTACTATTACTTATGTATTGGGTTATTGACAAAGGTAGATTCAATTAATTAAGTAATTAATTAATCCTTGTGTCAATAAGTTGTAAATCATACTAGGAACTGGATTAAGGATAAGTGAATCCTTGTGTTAGTTGGTTGTGAATCAGTCCAGGAACTCAATTGAAGGAAAACAAAATCCCAGTATGAAGACCAATCCTAAACCAACTTGGGGTCTGTCTTGTAACTCTATATATAGACAGGGGATTAGCAATTCAAGACACACAATTCATAAATTTTCAAGACAAGAAAAATGGAGAGAGAAAATCTAGAGAGAGAAATCAAAATTTCTTTTATCAAAAACGTTTTTCTCCTCTCGAGGTGTGGCAGCTTCAATTCCGGAGGTGCGTGAGCTTTCAGTTGGCGGCACGTGGGCTTCGGATTGCCTGCGCGTGTGACCTTGGGCTGCGCGTGACCTTCATGCATAGTATGACGGCTGTGGTTGATTTTTCCAGCACTAGTTTTGTGTTATTTTGCTGATCAATTGTTCGTTGGATCATTGCCCACACAACATACGATCTAAGTCTTGAGTCATACAAGAGAATCACCAGAATTTATGCTTCAAGAGGTATTTCTAAACTTCCGCTTTAATTAGAAATTATTTGCTGCGTGATAAATCGAATAAGTGCAAACCAAGATTATGCGCAATGTTATTTCAAACAAGGATTGAAATAGCGATTATCCTGGGGTTTAGGCCTGGTCAAGAATTCCGATTCTGGAATGGATAGCACAAAAGTTAATTTTTGACCGGGCTCGGGCAGATAATCTTTTGATTGGTATCAAAGCCTGGTTTTGGCTTTGTGCTTGTTTGATTTGTTACATGGTTTTATTTGAAGGTGGTTTAGAAATCCTGGCTATTATGGTTGCATTTGTATGGTTTTAATTAAACCCCAGGACATGTCCATGTTTGGTTTTTATTGATGCTTGTAATAGTAAAACCACATGCTGGAAACCGTGTAGGATTGGATCAAATCTGTAGTAGGATTTCTTCTATGTAATTTTTTATTTTATTTTCCTAGATGCCTTGTGGTAGGAAAATTTTATGTAATCGAAGGCGTTATAGTAGGCAACATGAATTCGTGGGTTTTGGTTTATCGTTAATTCGTAGAAAGCCAAGAAAACCCAGAACGAATTGCAAGAAGACCAAATAACATAGTGGGAGCAGGATGGAACACCCGGAAACAAAACAGGGTAGGAAGGGGCCGGCAAATAACTCACTGATGGCAGGGGTACCGCTGCGCCCAAGACACGCGCAACAGGCACTGGTGCAGCGCCTGCGCTCAGCAGTGGGCTGCCGCACGCTGGCCCAGCAAGGGTTGTGCCGGCTGCATGCCCCACATGGACGCGTGCATGCAGTTTGGCCTGTGCATGCTGCACATTCTGCCTGTTTTTTTGTTTTTTGTAAGTTTTTTGAGATCCGACTTTCAAGACTCAATCCATCGAGTGACGTGATGGGACACGAGATCAAGGCAACAGATGGAAGCGATTAAAACCATAATAGTCAGAAAATTTATTTTACGCATTTATTTCCCTTGTTTATAGTTTAAATTTTTATGCTTTAATTTTTGTGTTGTATATTAGATGCGTATTTTAAAGTATGCTGGTTTTATTTTTGCACATAACTTAGGATTAGTTAATTGCATGTTAATATTCTTATAGTGGACTTGCGCGTTGACATTAGGGCCTTCCTCCAAATCATATGAGTCCAACCATAAGATCACTAGATTATGAATTTCTAAGTAAGATTACTAGAGTAAGTTAAACATGGAGAAATGCGATACCCTCTCCATCTGAGGTGCACTATCCTGAGGTAACAAGCTCAGAAGTCACGTAATGGCACACACTTATTGTACGGTTTGTACTATACCTCCTATCGAGGTTACACTACTTATTTGTATGGCTAAAATGCACCGACTATTAACTACATTGATCAATAAGTCATTTGGTCAGATGGTGTAGTTAATAAACTCGGTTCTTCTCAAACGAATGTGGGTTAACGTTGTTAGTTTTGAATACAGAAAAGCTATGGCTTGTATCAAAAACTAATATCCACAGATGACATATCATTTTGTTTCAGTATAAATTTGTTCCTTTATATCATAGAACTAGATAACGGGGTGTCGACAAACACAGTAGATACCGTTATTGGTTAAAGTATTGATATATAAAAAGTATGCTCGTAACCGAGATAGTCTGAACATACTATCGGTATAGGTTATTGTGTGATTTGGAAATTGGTTTATCTAAACTAGTTTAAATCACACAGATGTGCCCGGGGCATATTGAGCACGACCAGTTTGGATAGAATTGACTTATACTGATTGGCGTAGTAAATTCGGTCCTAGTATTCCGTCTCTCAATCCCGAGATTGGGATGGGCACGAGGGTTAGATATCGTGTGCTTTGATTTGCCAAAGAGTGAGGTCAATTGAGGCCAATACCTCGGTAAGTTGGGTATGCGGTGTTTAGCTTCTTACGTGCCGTTGCTAGTCGGAGGAATCCACGTACCGGTTCGCCGGGTTGATGGTTCTCCCGAGATGAGCTCGTAAGGTTATTATACTAAACCCGGCCGGTGAACTTTATGTTCGGTATAATAAAAGGACGAGTGGTACTAATCTCGGAAACCAAGAAGTTGGGGAATTAATTTGTCAGTAAATTGATAAATCGACGAGCACTAGATCTTTAATGTGGGGAGATAGAATAAAATGTAATGGCGCGATGTAAAGTCGTTTTCGAGCGGTAGTTCCATAATTGGTCCGTTAGTGGTACGACCGATTATGCATTTGACTAATCGACAAGGTAAATTAATTAATCTGAAAGGTTTAATTAATATTTAATCGACAAAGTGAATTTAGAAATTAATTCGGTTTTGAATTAATTAATTCTAAGTGTTCGATTAAATTAAATTAACAAAGTGAATTAAATAAAATTAATTTAAATGGGTCGATTGGAGTTGATTAGTCGGGAAGACTTAGCGGTCAACGAAAGTCAAATTTAAAGGCCTAACTCGAGAGCCCATTAGGTCTCCTTAAAAGCTCCATATAAATACAACTTATTGGGCAAGTAAGACATTAAGAAACTTGACACCCAAGAAAAGGGTAGTGAGAGAAAGTCTAGCTTAGAGTGAGAAATTCTTCATCTTCGAATTCTCTCCTCGAAGTCAGCTAGGATCTTTCTTCTTCGATTAAAAACTTTGCCCAGTTTTTTTTGAAAACCTTCCGCCAAAAATTGCTGTGATCACCGCTGTTTTTATTTTCAAGCAGCAACCTTTCGCTGCAGTTTTTTTTTTTCTGTCCAGGCGGTAGATCATGCGCGGCGACCAGTAGCTCGGTGCCCAGAACCAGGCTGCCGATGTTGATCTCTTCCTCTTCAGGTTGGTGATCCGCCGGTAACACTGTCCAGATCGGGACTGAGCGGCTGGCTGACGTGCTGTCCGGCTGGCTGATCAGTGATTAAGATCAGCAAAAGGAGTAGAGGGTTTTCGGGCAGAAAATTATAGTTTTTCTTGCGAAGCAAGTTTCTTGGTTTTCTTCGTATTGCCGTGGGTAACTCCGCAGACGATAGCCCACACTATTTCAGAGTTCGTATAGGAGTCATTCTTCGGATTTCTTGTGGAAATTGCGCTAAAGATTGGATTTTTCTTTTAGGTGAGGGACTTCGCTACAAAAGGTATAATCTTTAAATTCCGCTTTTATTAAAGATCGAATCTTTTGTGTCCCGATTAATAAATTAAATAAGTATAAGCCTAGATCCGTTCATGGGTAAACTAATTTGAGCCTGAGCTTGGTCGAAAGCTTCCGATTCTGGAATGCATTGCACGAAAGTGAGGTTTTCGATTTAGCCCGGGCTTGTTCAGTTTTCCTTCAAACGTAAACGTCCACACTATCGTGGCTTGCAAAAATCCCGGTGAATAAGATGTCGGTGGTTCTAATTATGGTTTTTGAGGGAAGTCAATAATTGCAGAATTTTTTTTTTTGTTTTTGAAATTCTAGGTTAAATACTGAAACATTGTCTGTTTATTTAATTTACAGTCTTCGATATGACATTCAATCATTTAACTACAATATTGAAAGACAACAAACTTACTGGTCCGATTTATGTTGACTGGAGTCGGAATTTGGATATTGTCCTAACGTTTGAACAGTATAAGTTTTTGCTCACCGAAGTCTGTCCAAATGTGCCTAATGATGAATCTCCTCAAGAAGATAGGGATGCTTATGCAAGGTGAAGAAAATTGGATGAGATGACGCGGTGTTACATTCTGGCATCTGTGTCAAATGTTCTGTAACATCAGCTTCATCCCATGATTTCTGCTTTTAACATGATGGCACGCATGAGAGAGATGTTAGGTCATTAAGGCAGGACAACTATGGAAGCAGCCATAAGAAAGATCATGAATACCAGAATGGCTGAGGACTCTTCGGTGAGAGATCATGTGCTTCACTTGATCAGCAACATCAATAAGATAGAGGTATTGGGAGGTGAAATTGATTCAATGAATCATATCGATATCATCCTCCAGAATTTAAATAGAATGTCTCAAAATGTCTCAAAATTAAAGACAATGTCTCAAAATTAAAATAGAATCTGAAAAGACAAGCTTAACAACTCTCACTGTAGCAACTGATACTCTGGTAGTATCGCCCAAGTAGACCTGCAAATCACATCTCTAAGCAGCTGGGTCACTTAGAACCCCTGCAAAGAATTATAAACATGATTAGTAGCTCATGAATCCACACGCCAATTATCTGTGAGAATCAACGCCAAACATGTTTCAGTAACAAAGGTAAAATTCCTTATACATCTAGGCTTTGGGCAGTATTTCTTTCAGTGTCCTGCTTTGCCACATCTGAAACACTTGCCTTTTGTGCTTATTGGTAACACCTCCTTTGGGTCCATGATCGGCACCTGCTTTCTGGCCCTTTTTCCTCTTGTGCTTTCTGGCTTTGGGCCCAGCAGAGGAAGCTGAAGATCCAACAGTTGCCAAAGCTTGCTTCTTCTTAGACAAGAGGCCTTCAGCAGACACCAACGCTGTCATGAGCTCTGCCAAAGTATACTGAAGCCTGTTCATGTTATAGTTTAACCAAAACTGCTCAAAACTCAGAGGTAAGCTCTGGAGGATGATGTCACACTCTGACTCACAATCAATCTCGCCTCTCATTACCTCTATCTTGTTGATGTTGCTGATCATTTCCAGCACGTGGTATTTCACTGAGGTGCATTCAGCCATCTTTGCACACATGAGTTTCCTCATAGCTGACTGCCTGGCTACCCTACCTTGATGTCCAAACATCTTCCTGAAATTAGTTATCATATCATAGGTTGAGGTCATCAACTAATACTGGTGCATCAATACACCCGACTTAAAGCCAAAATGTAGCACCTGGTCATCTCATCAGCTTTTTTCCACCTCGTATATGATTCTTTCTTGTTAAGGGTGGCATCATCTCTGGGTGTCTCAAGGCACACCTCAGTAAGCACGTACTTGTAACCCTAAGTAATAAGGACAATGTCCAGGTTATGCTTGCAATCAATGTAATTAGCACTGGTTAGTTTGTTTGGATTTAGAATGACAACAGTTGTATTAAATGACATATCAAAAAACTAAAAAAATAAACAGCCATGTTTTAGTATTTTATCTTTTTTGAAAATATTGATATCCTCAAAACAATATAATCTCCCACCAACATCTCTTACACCGGGATTAACGCAGGTAACGCGCGTGAAAGTCTATGCTAAGCCACATTCGTTTGAGAAGAACCTAAGTTCATTAATTTCACTATCTGAGCAATGATCTTTAGATCAATGAAATTAATAGTTAGTGATTTTAACTGCACACATAAGTAGCGTGACCTCACTGGAGGAATACTACAAATGGTACACTAACTGTATGCCGTTACGTGACTTTTAATTTTGTTACTTAGGATACTAATGCGCCTCAGTAGAGAGGGGGTCGCAAGGTTCTTGAATTAAACTCACTATAATCATCCCTTTAGAAATTCAATCTAGTGATCTTGTGAATTGAACACTTATCCGCATGGAGGAAGGCCCTTGGCTAAAGCATAGGTTTATCCACATCACATATGAATTCGTAATGGAGGCCATGGGGATATTTAAAAACCCGTTTCCACTTAGATTTTTAAATTTGAGGATTTTTACGTTTTAACATGCAATATCTTAACAATGGATATTCGTACCTATAAAATCGTTGGAGTTTTAACATGCAAATAATCTAACTTAGTTAATTGCACGCATTAAAAAAAATGGTTTGTTTTCGATCATGCATAAAACACAAAATGAAAACACACAAGCTTTCTAGGAATTTAAAGACGACATCTTTATATTAAATCCTACTACAAGATTCATCTAATCCTACACGACATCCAGCTCGTGGTTATTACTATTACATGCATTTCCATTCAAAATAAAAAAAGAGCCCAGACTTGTTCCGGGGTTTATGAATGAAAGTAAATACCATAATAGCCAGGAATAATAACCACCTATTAATATATTGACAATACGAAAATAACAAAGCCATGTAATAAATCGAATAAGTATAAAGCCAAAACACTTGCTCTGATACCATTTTGAAGGAATCAGATCAGTTCCGGGCTAAACCAAAAATCTCACTTTTGGGCTATGCATTCCAGAATCGGAGACTTTCAATCTTGCCCAGATTCTAAATCATTTCCCCTGAACGGTTCTAGCCTTATACTAATTCGATTTATTAAAAAAAATGATAAAAATTAAATCTTTAATTAAAAGCAAAAGTCTTAAAGATTATACCTTTTAAGCGTGTCCCCAGCAATAAAGAAAACCCAAAGCTAGAAAATAGCAAATACCACTTCGAGTCCCGAGAATGACTCCTACAACTCCAAAATCGTGTGGGCAATTGGCTACGGAGTGGCTAATAGCACTAACGAAGCAAACCAAAAGAATCCTGATTCAAAAAAACTCAAACTACCCAAACGAAAGCTTGACTGGAGCACTCTGCGTAAACCCACCGGAAAACACCCACGCCGCTGCTGAACGACGATCACCACCTCAGACTCCGACCAAGATCTGGATGAGTTTCCATGGATCAATGGTCAAGATAGACCAAGATCAACGTGGATCAACCCGGATCAAGCATGTCAGAGATCCGGCCAGCGATAGTTAGAAAAACCCACAAAAAGCGGAAACTGGCGGAAGCTCAAAAATCTGGCAAAAAAGAAAACCAACTCCGGGGCAAGAAATTTTGTTGAGATTTTGAAGAAGAAAGTTCTCCAAAAAGACTTCGAAAGAAAACTTCAATGAGGAAGATGAAGTTCTCTCTCTTTGCTTGACTTTCTCACTCTAGGTAACTTGGCCTCCAAGGTTTCTTAACGTCTTTAAGTGCCTAACATTATCTATTTATAGGGAGCTTCAAGGGAGACCTAGTGGAGCTTTTGAGTTGGGCCTTAGTGTTGGACTTTCGTTGACTCTCTTAGTCTTCCCTAGAGTAATCAACTCCAATCGAACATTTAGAATTAATTTCTTCACCCACTTCGTCAATTAATTATTAATCGAGCCCTTAGGATTATTTCGTATAACCTACTTCATCAATTATTCAACCTTTAGGATTATTTAATTCACTTTTTCGATTAGTCCAACGCATAATTAGTCATACCACTAACGGTCCAATTATAGAATTACTGCTCAAAAAATGCATCACTTCGCGTTCACTTTATTATTCTTCGATCTCCCAACATCAAAGATCTAGTGCTCGTCGATTCATAAATTTACTGACAAATTAATTCATCGACATCTTGGTATCCGAGATTAGTACCACTCGACTTTCTTATTATACCAGACATAAAGTACACCAGCCGGGTTTAGTATAATAAACCTTACGAGCTCATCTCGGGAGCACTATCAACCCGACAAACCGGTACATGGATTCCTTTGACAAGCAACGGCACACAAAGAAGTCAAACACTGTATCCCAACTTACTGAGATCTAGGCCTCAATTGACCGCACCCTTTGGCAAATCAAAGCATACGATATCCAACTCTCGTGCCCACTCTAGTCTAGGGATTAAGAGATTAGAATATTATGTTTAAATTAACTATGACGATTAGTACAAGTCAATTCAATCCTGAACAGGTTGTGCTCAATATTCCCCGGGCACATCCGTATAATTTAATTAGTCTAGACAAACTAGTTATCCAAATCACACGATAACCTAAACTGATAGTATGTTCAAACTATCTCAGTTATGAGCATCTGTTTATATATCATTACTTTAACCAATAATGAGATCTACTGTATTTCTCTATACCTCGTTATCTAGATATATGATATAAATGAACAATTTAATACTGAAACATAAATGATATGTCAACTGGGTATTAGTTTTTAACACAATCAATAGCTTTTCAATATTCAAAACTAACACAGACTCCCCTGTGTCCAACTAAAGCTGGCAATAACAAATTTTTTCCAATTAGGATTATGTTTTGTTTTACTTTCATACTTTGAGAAAGGTTTAGAAGTGTATCTTATTTGTAATAGGATATGACGAGTTTTACCTTTTTGATTAGGACTTTAATTTTGTCTAGTAATTTCTCTCTCATGGCCTAAATTACCTAAGCCATTAGAGTTTCCTTAGAATTTTTTTTCCTAATCTCTAATTCACTAGGATTTGAGATTACCTCTTTAGAATAGGAAGAGAAGACTTGTAATTGTCTATACAAATCCCTCAATGGTCGAAATATAGAGAGACTAGACATATTTTGATCATTTATATTAGAATTTTTGAATTCTTTGAGTTGCTAACTCACCCCTAAAATCTCTTTGAGTAGTCTTACGAGATCGTGAGTTGTCATTGGGAAAAAACTTACAAAAACTCCTTTTTGCTGGTTATAGTTGAATGGTTGGACTATAAAACCATCGTCACATGTTGACTAAAATCATCATAAACTATCACCCATCCTCTGTATAGATTTTCGCATAAAGAGGTTAAAATAATAGTGCGTTTTCTTGAATTGAGTGACTACGCCACTTCAATTCATGTTTGTGGAGATAATATGAAGGAATAGACGAGAAAGGTCCGTCAACATTAAAGTTCTTGTTTATGTTGTAACCAGCTTGTCACGCGTTGAATTGAATTCTGACCAAGATTACACGTCAAAATGTGTAGTCTTTTTCGAATTCACAGTCCATGAATTCACAGGTTTTTTGAGTCTGATTGAAAATTAGTCTAATTTTCAGTCCAAATATCCGTGTCAGAACCAGTGTCTGAGGCCCCTTAGGGAACTTTATTTTTTTTGAGTCCGTTTTGCTTTATTTTTATTTTGTTTGAGTCTAGAAGTCCCCGTCTAGGTTTATTTTGCATCAGTGTCAAGTTCTGGTAAAGTCATTTTCACCACTAGTCAAAACCCTTCGAAAATTTACCAAAATTACCAATTTGTACCTGCAATATTTTTATTGAATTTTTTATTTGTTTCTCTTTTATTTTAGTTTTGAAAAGTGTCTATTGTTAAGATTAATATGTTTTAATCTTTTTTTGATAGATAGTATGAGTTTTGGACGTTCAAAGGTGAAAATATATATTTTCATACTCGGTGCAACGAGAAACATCAGAGTTCACAGATTAAAGGTGTTAGGTGTTCTTTTACGGTTTAACTTTGATGTTGAAAGAATTCTTGAAGCTTGAGACTGATTCCTCTTGCTAAGTGCTTGAGGTTGAATTCCCCCTAACCTTAAATTGATCGTATCAAAACTCCCAAAAAAGTCTATAGAATTGAGAAGAGGCAAGAGCCAAAGAGCCAATCTAAGAATTTGACAAATTCTGTAAAAGAAAAGTTTTGCTGCAAAATTCTGGCTAAGTAAAGAAAAACACAAACCAATTTTGAATTGCTCTTAAAGTCTTGTAGGGAAGCAAACGAATTTCTGAGATAGAAGTGACCACATCTTAATTATGTAACAAAGGGAGTAAGGGTTTGAAAACCTCAACCCTGCGCAATATATTGGTTAGTTTTACTCGGTGTGTGTATAAACTTCTTCATCACATTTGATAATCAAGCTCGTGCTCTGATTGGTTACTATTTGACTGCGGGAGAGTACCTGCATAGCTTTTGGTTTGTGTGTTCTTGTGTAACTATATAAGCATCTACTTATATTTAGTAACTGTTTAGAAAGTCACCTTTGTTTGTCTTTAGCTTTTACTTGTTTTGTTAGATTTTTGACTTTTCAATCTTAATAGTCAAAGTAGTCTTTTGTTTTCTATTTTGATTTTTGATATCACTTGATATCAACTTTTTGTGTATTTGAGTCTCTTGTGTGTTAGAGTCTTTTGTTTGTGAGTATTGTGTGAAGAGAAACCATAGAATTAGCACCTAAAGGATCAGGTTATCGGTGGGAGCAAACTTAAAGGTTGAAAAAAAGCACGACAACCCTTGCGCTAACCCTGGCAATAGCCTTTTAGCGCTACCTATAGTACCGTCGCTAATTCATTGGAGCTAGTGGTAGGTTGTGCAGCTCAAGAATTTAGTGACACATCCTTTTAGTCGTGAATCCCCCGTACGTCAAGAACCCACGCGCTTGGCGCGACACGGTAGTACTTTTCTTTTGTTTTGTTTTGTGTTGGATTACACTTGGCTTTCTTTTCTATTCTACCCTCTTTTGTAGGTTGGCATTGAAGATAATACAAGTGTAGCTCAAGTGGAAAAACAAACAAGTTGAAAAATTGAAAGATAGTAAGGGAAGCCTTATAGTTGTTAGTTTTGAATACAGAAAAGCTATGGCTTGTATCAAAAACTAATATCCACAGTTGACATATCATTTTGTTTCAGTATAAATTTGTTCCTTTATATCATAGAACTAGATAACGAGGTGTGGACAGACACAGTAGATACCGTTATTGGTTAAAGTATTGATATATAAAAGTATGCTCGTAACCGAGATAGTCTGAACATACTATCGGTATAGGTTATTGTGTGGTTTGGAAATTAGTTTATCTAAACTAGTTTAAATCACACAGATATGCCCAGGGCATATTGAGCACGACCAGTTTGGATAGAATTGACTTATACTGATCGGCGTAGTCAATTCGGTCCTAGTATTCGGTCTCTCAATCCCGATATTGGGACGGGCATGAGGGTTGGATATCGTGTGCTTTGATTTGCCAAAGAGTGAGGTCAATTGTCTTCTTACGTTGGGTATGCGGTGTTTAGCTTCTTACGTGCCGTTGCTAGTCGGAGGAATCCACGTACCGGTTCGCCGGGTTGATGGTGCTCCCGAGATGAGCTCGTAAGGTTATTATACTAAATCAGGCCGGTGAACTTTATGTTCGGTATAATAAAAGGACGAGTAGTACTAATCTCTGAAACGAAGAAGTCGGTGAATTAATTTGTCAGTAAATTGATAAACCGACGAGCGCTAGATCTTTAATGTGGGGAGATAGAATAAAATATAATGGCGCGATGTAAAGTCGTTTTCGAGCGGTAGTTCCATAATTGGTCTGATAGTGGCACGACCAATTATGTATTTGACTAATCGACAAGGTAAATTAATTAATCCAAAAGGTTTAATTAATACTTAATCGACAAAGTGAATTTAGAAATTAATTCTATTTTGAATTAATTAATTCTAAGGGTTCGATTAAATTAAATTAACAAAGTGGATTAAATAAATTAATTTAAATGGGTCCATTGGAGTTGATTAGTCGGGAAGACTTAGCGGTCAACGAAAGTCAAATTAAAAGGCCTAACTCGAGAGCCCATTAGGTCTCTACTAGAGCTCCTATAAATAGAAAGCTTTTACCTTAAGAAATTAGAAGTGTGGCTTGCAAGACAAGAAATTGTCTTCTTGAGAAAGAAAGGGGTTAGAGAGAGAATCAAGAAAAGATTGAATCTTTGAATCTTTCTCAAAGTCACCCGGATCTTTCTTTCTTCCAAATCATTCTCGAATCAAAAGGTCTGATTTTTAGCAGCTGCTGGTCTTCATTTATCCGCCGGTTTTCAAGTGGGTTTCCATCGAACTGCTGCTGCGTTTTTGCTGTTGCGGTTTTTCCCGGCTGGACTGTTGAGGTTCAGTGTGCTGATCCGCGGACTCTATCCGTGTACAGATCGCGACTGAAACTCCAGTCTTGGTCGGTGTTGTTTGGTCTTGTGCAGCGGCTGGTTGGTCGCGGCAGTCGCCGGAGATCCACGGCGGAGCTTCTTCATGCAGCGGCTGGTTTGCAGGTTTTAATCGGACCAAGCTTTTGGTTAAATTTTGAGAATTTCGGTCAGCCCCTTTTGGTAGTTCTTGTGGGTTTTATAAGTAAGTTTCGATAGATTATTGCCCACGCAATATTCGAAGTTCTACGGAGTAATCTAGTAGATTTTCTATTGGAATTCGCTCAAAGATTCGATTTTTCTTTAAGCAAGGGACTTCGCTACGAAAGGTAGAATCTTTAAATTCCGCTTTCATTAAAGATTTAATTTTTTTGTGTCCCGATTAATAAATTTAATAAGTATAAGCCTAGATCCGTTCATGGGTAAACTAATTTGAGCCTGAGCTTGGTCGAAAGCTTCCGATTCTGGAATGCATTGCACGAAAGTGAGGTTTTCAATTTAGCCCGGGCTTGTTCAGTTTTCCTTCAATAGTGACCACCCATGGTTGTCTCTAAAAGAAAAATCCCACACCTATTGGTAGCCAAGACTGAAGGAAACAGATCTGGTTCAGGGCAAACTAAAAATCTCACTTTCGTGCTATGCATTCCAGAATCGGAGACTTTCGATTGAACCTAAACTCTAAAATCATTTCCCATGAATGAATCTAGGATTATACATATTCGATTTATTAAAATGACATGTTAAATTAAATCTTTAATTTAAAATGGAAGACTTAAAGATTATACCTTTGAAGCATGTCCTCAAAGCAACAAGAAAACCAAAGCCTTGAAAATCTTGCGATTTACCGCCCGGGACCAACCACGAGAGAAACCCGAGAATAACCCAGTCTAATCCCCAAAATCATGCGGGTGACTTTTTATGGGGTAACTAAGACACTAAGGAAAAAATCCAAAATAAATTGGGTTCGAAAAACTCGACAGATCCTTGACAGATCGTTACTCGAAGATTGTAGTGGTTATTTACCGCCTGCTGCCTTTTTACCGCCTGGCTTTGAAATCCACTATCGAATCCTTCGAATGACTTCGTCTCCACCCCAAAATTGTGTGGGCCACAATCCACAGGGTAACTAAGACCACTTCAAAATACTCGTCAGATCCACAGCAGATCGTTGCCCGAAGATCAGTCGCCTATTTATCGCCTTGTGCGTACAACCCAAGAAACACCTCCAAAATAATTCTCCCACCACGATCTAGACAACCACTGCCATGGATCACTGGTCAAGACCGAGATCTACACAACAGAGGTCGAATCAAGTGACTAGGAGAACCAAATGGACTGGTGGCGCAAGAAAATAGATGAAAAAAACCCAGCGGCGCAAATAGAGAAAACCGGCGGTGAAAATCGAGGCGGCGGAAAATAGATCGGTGACTAAGGGCTGAGCTTTTCAAAGATCGAAGGATCCTAAGCCGACTTCGAGAAAGAACTCAACGAAGAAGGTGAAATTCTCTCTCTAGACTACTCCTTCTCTCTCTATGCTACTTAGCCTCCAAGGTTTCTTAATGTCTTCTAAAATGCCTAACATAGACTATTTATAGGAGTTTCAAGGGATATCTAGCGAGTTTTTGAGTTGGGCCTTAATGTTAGACTTTGGTTGACTCTCTTAGTCTTCCCTAGACTAATCAACTCCAATCGACCCTTTTGAAATAATTCTTTAACCCACTTTGTTAATTAAATATTAATCGAGCCATTAGGATTATTTCGTATAACCCACTTCGTCAATTAAATATAAAATTAACCTTAAGGGTAATTTAATTAGTTCACTTTGTTGATTAGTCTAACGCATAATTAGTCGTACCACTAACGAACCAATTATAGAACTACAGCTCAAAAACGAATTTACTTCTCGCTCACTTTATTATTCTTTTATCTCCCCACATCAAAGATCTAGTGCTCATCGATTCATAAATTCACTGGCAAATTAATTCATCAACTTCTTGGAATCCAAGATTAGTACCACTCGACTTTCTTATTATACCGGACATAAGTCTATCGGCTTGGTTAAGTATAATAAACTTTTCGAGCTCATCTCGGGAGCACCATCAACCCGGCGAACCGGTACATGGATTCCTACGACAAACAATGGTACACAAAGAAGTCAAACACCGCATACCCAACTTACCGAGATCTAGGCCTCAATTGACCACACTCTTTGGAAAATCAAAGCATATGATATCTAACTCTGGTGCCCGCTCTAGTCTAGAGATTAAGAGATTAGACTGTAGAGTTCGAATTAACTACGAAGATCAGTACAGGTTAATTCAAACCCACTTAGGTCCTGCTCAATATGCCCCGAGCACATTTGTATATATCAATTAGTTAATTTCTGAATTATATAATAACCTAAACCGACAGTATGTCCAGATTGTCGGTTACGAGCTTTGATTTATATATCATTACCTTAACCAATAACGAGATCTACTGTTTCTTTTCAAACCTTGTTATCTAGACCTATGATATAAATGGACAATTAATACTGAAACATAATCGATATGTAAATTGTGGGTATTAGTTTTTCATACAAGCAATAGCTTTTCAGTATTCAAAATTAACACAGATAATTTGTGACATTACCTTGTGTTCGTCGCTAAAAGTATTTGGCCGATTGAAGAACAAATTCGTTTTTGCTTGATCAGACCCATATGCGTAAGGCGCCGAAGTAAGGCATTCAATTTGCATGTAATTCCTATGTACGTAGGTTTCTTTCTTTTTTTTTTTTCATTAGTAATTTTCTATTGATTGTGTATTTTTATTATTTTAGATACCTATGAATTTAATTCTTGGTTTTTAAAATAAATATCTTTTTATTTTTCAGTCTTGAGACTTTTTATTATTTTCAAGAGTTATAATAAATTTATTTTCTTGCAATTTTTGAATGTAAATATCATTTTTCATTTTTATTATTTTCAAAATAAGTGATAGAAGGTACTTCTAGAATTTTATTCGAAAGTAAATATCCCTTTTATATGCGTTTGAAGTTTAGAGAAACGCGGAGTATTATCCTTTCTTTTTACGAATACCTTGTTTTCCCGTATATTATTGGTGTTGTTGTTTTTGTTGTATGCAGAACATCCCACTAGGAAAGAAGAGACTAGGGAAGCAAGCTGTTGGAGTTGAATATATAAGGTATGCTTGTATTGTACATTTTCCCAGTTAATATATTGATTTATGTTTTGGTTATATTTTGTTGTGCATTATTTGTCCATTCATATTATGTAGTTAGATGATGAGGTGTCTTGTGTAACACAGTGGATCTCATCGTTAGTTAAAAGACATAATATATAAATGAGGTTCGTAACCGAGACAGTTTTGGACAAACTGTCGGTTTAGATTATTATATGATTTGGATAATTAGTTTGTCTAAATTGATTGAATCATATAGATATGCCCGGGGCTTATTGAACTTGACCATTTAAAATGATTTGCCTTGTACTGATTTAATAGAAAAATCATTCTTAGTATTCTATCTCTTAATCCCTGGACTTGAGCGGGCATGAGGATTAGACATAGTGTACTTTGATCTGCCAATGGGTGAGGTCAATTGTGGCCAATAGTCTCGGTGAGTTGGGTGCGCGTTTTTGGTTACTTGGTGTGCTGCTGCTTGTCGAAAGAAAACCATGTACCGGTGCGTCCTGGGTGATGGTGCTCCCGAGATGAGCTCGTTATGTTTATTATACAAAACCCAGCTGGTGGACTTATGTCCGGTATAGTAAAAAGGTCGAGTGGTACTAGTCTCAAAATTAAAAAAGTTAATTAATTAATTTATCAGTAAATTAATAAATTAATAAGCACTATATCTTGGATGTGGGGAGATTATGAATAATTTAATTAAGTTGTTCTGGAAACAATTCTGGTGTAGGATGGTAGTGCCAAAATTAATCCATTAGTGGTACGATTAATTTCATTATTGGTTAATTGAATAGGTAGAATTAATTAATTGATTGATTAATTATTCATAAGGGTTAATTAAGTAATTAACAAAGTGGAATTATTTAATTAATTAAATAAGTTTTAAGTTTCAATTAGAATAAGAAAATCCTAGAGATTACGAAATCTAATTGGATTTGGATTATCCAATTAGATTGGTTACCTAATTGGATTTGGAAACTAATTAATTACCTAAACCCATTAGGAAAAACAATCATAAACCAACTTGGTGGGTCTCTGTTGTAACTCTATATACAGACAAGGGATTAGCTATTCAAGATACATAATTCATTAGTTTTCAATACAAGAAAACTTAGAGAGATAAAATCCTAGAGCAAGAAATATTTTCTTCTCTCTCCAAGTCAGATTTTAAACCCTTGTGCATAACCTTTCTCTCTAGAAACCGGCGGCCGAAATCCTCTCTCCTCTCAGCGGTGCACGGTCTTTGAGGTGGCAGCGCGTGTGGGTTTATCTCGGGTCCTAGGCGGCGCGTGAACTTCACTCGCTAGGGGCGTTTGGTTGCTGAATTTTTTTGGCGACCCAGTTGTGTTGATTGCTGATCAATTGGTTGCTAGATCATTGCCTACACAACGTGCAATCAAAGTCTTAAGTACATACCAAGATCCTGTGCATTGTTATTTAAAGCAAGGGTTGGAATAGCGATTGTGCTAGTGTCTAGGACTGGCCAGAGATTTCGATTCTGGAATGCGTAGCACGAAAGTGAGTTTCTGGCTAGGCCCGGACAGATAATCTTTCAATTGGTATCAGAGCTTGATTTTGGGTTTTGTGCTTGTTCGATTTATTACATGGTTTTATTTGCAGTTGGTTAAGAAATCTCGACCATTATTGTTACATTTGTAAGGGTTTTAATTAAACTCTGGGACATGTCCGGATTTGATTTTATTATGAATGTTTGTAATAGTATAACCACGTGTTGGAAGCCATGTAGGATTAGATCAAATCTGTAGTAGGATTTTTTCTATATAATTTCGATTGTTTTATTTTCCTAGAAAGCCTTGTAGTAGGAGAATTAATTTTTCGTAATTGAAGGCGTTATGGTGGGAAACTTAAATTCGTGAGTTTTTGGTTATCGTTAATTCGTAGAAACCCAGGAAAACCCAGAACTAATTGCAAGAAGACCAAATAGCGTAGAAGAAGTGAAAGAGGGATTGGTGGCAGGGGGAGGCGCCTGAGATGACTCGCCTGCAACCGCCGGTGAAGGCAGCACTGCTGTCGCGCGGCGCAGCAGATTTGCTGTGCCAGTGCGCAGCAGCAGCACGTGCTGCGCGCTTGAGGCATGTTCGGGTCGTGTTTTGGCCCTTTTTTTTCTCTAGATTTCATTTTTTTGAAGATCAAGACTCTATCCATCTAGTTGCGTGGCGGGACACGAGATCAAGGTGGAAGATGGAAGCAATTAAAACCATAATAGTCAGGAAATTTATTTTTTTATATTTATTTCCCGTATTTATGTTTTTTAATTTGTGCTTTAATTTTTATGTTGTATTTTAGAAGCGTGATTTTAAAGCATGACTGGTTTTATGTTTGCATATAACTTATGGTTAGTTAATTGCATGTTAAAACCTGAAAAACCCTCAATTTAGAAATCTAAGTGGGAGCGGATTGGTTTAATATCCCCACGGTCACCATTACGAGTTCATATGCGATGTGGGTAGACTTGTGTGTTGGCATAAGGCCTTGCTCTGTTCGGATGAATCCAACCATGAGATTGCTCGATTATGAATTTCTGAGTAAGTTTAACTAGGATAAATGCGTCACCTTCTCTATCTGAGGCTCACTATCCTAAGGTAACAAGCTCAGAAGTCACGTAATGGCATCACTTAGTGTACGATCTATAGATTCCTCCCATCGAGGTTACGCTGCTTATTTGTATGGCTTAAAGCACCAACTATTGGTTACATTGATCAATAGATTGTTTGGTTAGATAGTGTGGTTAATGAACTTGGTTCTTTTCAAATGATTGTGGGTTAGCGTAAACGTCCACACTATCGTGGCTTGTGAGAATCCCGGTGGATGAGATGTTGGTGGATTAAAATTATTGTTTTGAGGGAAGTTAATAATTATAAGAATTTTGTTTTTTTTTAAATTCTAGGATTAGATAACTAATACATTGTCTGTTTAATTTATAGTATTTTAATATGGCATTCAACCCCTTAGCTACTATATTGAAAGACAATAAGTTAACTGGACCTAAATATGGCAACTGGAGTCGTAACTTGGACATTGTCCTAACGGCTTAGAGCACTCCTGTGAGAGATCATGTCATTGACATGATTAGTAACATCAACGTGGTTGAGGTAGTGGAAGGCGAAATCGATGGTGAAACCAAAGTCGATATTGTCCTCCAGAGCTTGCCTCAAAGCTATGAGCAGATTCGGTTGAACTACAACATAAGTAAGATGTTGTGTACTTCATCAGAGCACTTGGGAGAGTTGGTGGCAGCTAAAAGTCTTCTTCAAGAGAAGAAGTGAGCTTTAGTCGCAGTCAAAGCTTCAGAATCTTCTTCTGAGCCTGAGGTTAGAAAGAAGAAGAGAGAGCTCGAGGGAATAGCTCAAATGGAACGAATTGCGCCTATGCCAGATATTGCAAAGAAGAAGTCAAAAGACAAGTGCTTAAAGTGCAATAAGAAGGGACATTGGAAATCGGATTATCCAAAGCTTAAAAGTACGATAGTTTCTGCCTTAATTACTGAAACATGTTTAGCGGTGATTCCCATAGATACTTGGTGTGTGGATTCATGTGCCACTAACCATGTTTGTAATTCTTTGCAAGGGTTCCAAGTAACCCGGAAGCTTAGAGAGGGCGAGTTGGAAATCTATTTGGGCGACAGTACAAGAGTGTCAATGGAAGCAGTGGGAGTAGTTACTCTGAATTTTGAGAATTCATGTTTAGAGTTAGTTAATTGTCTTTATGTACCGAGTTTTAGAAAGAACCTTATTTCGGTTTCTAAATTCTTAAAGAACGGTTATAAGTTTATTTTTTCTGATGATTCTGTTATTATTAGAAGAAATAGAAAAGTTATTTGTTCTGGTTCGTTGATAGATAATTTGTTTATGGTTAATTATAACTCCCCTGTTGTACAAAACATAAAAACAAATAGCTCTTTATCTAACATTAATTAGAGGAAGAAACCTTTTGAAATGAATCAAACCTATGTTTGGCATCTAAGGCTAGGTTATATAAACCGTATTAGGATTCAGAGATTGGTCAATGATGGACCTTTAGGTTCATTAGAGATTGACTGGTATTCAACCTGCGAATCTTGCTTGGAAGGAAAAATGACCAAGAGACCTTTTAAGGCAAAAGGTTATAGAGCCGAAGAATTACTATAGTTGATTAATTCTGACTTGTGTGGACCAATGACAGTCCAAGCACGAGGTGGGTTTGAGTATTTCGCGATGTTCATGGATGATTACTCAAGGTACGGGTACATTTACCTAATGCACCATAAGTCCGAGTGTTTTGGCAAGTTCAAATAGTTTTGGGTAGATATGGAGAATAATCATGGTAAGAGTATCAAGATACTGCGATCAGATCGTGATAGGGAGTACATGTCCCACGAATTTCCAGAATACCTCAGTGAGGTCGGAATTCATTCTCAGTTGTCTGCACCTCGCACGTCACAGCAGAAGGGTGTAGCAGAATGAAAGAATCGTATTCTCATGGAAATGGTTAGGTCAATGATGAGCTACACTGATTTTTCGAGTTCATTCTGGGGATATACCTTAGAAACAGCGATGCATATTCTTAATCTTGTACTATTTAAAACCGCGCCTTCAACCCCAGTAGAGTTGTGGAATGGGCAAGCCCTGTCTAAGATATTTCAGAGTTTGGGGTTGTCCAGCACACGTGCTTAAGGCAGATGTGGCTAAGTTAGATGCAAGAACAGAATTAATATTGTTTGTACGATATCCTAGGGGAATAAAAGGTGGTATATTTTATAGTCCTAAAGATCAGAAAGTGGTGGTTAGTACCAACGCTAGATTTTTGGAGGAAGACTATATCCTAGATCACAAGCCCAAGAGTAAGATAGTACCAGAAGAGCTTAGAAGACAAACTAATAATCCTGATACACCAGCACAAGTAGATACACCTCACACTGCATAAGATATCACAGATGATGCGCCTACAAAGGTGGTGCCTCGTCGTAGTGGGAGGGTTGTGAGACAGCCCGACAGGTTTATTGGTGTGGGATAGGCCTCAGACCTAGTCCCAGACACGCCTAAGCCTGACCCAGTTAACTATAATGAGGCTCTCTGAGATAAAGATGCAGAATCTTGGTGTAAGGAAATGATATCTGAGATGGGGTCAATGAACCACAATCAAGTCTGGGAGCTTGTGGACTTGCCTGATGGGTTTAAGCCCAGTGGTTGCAAGTGGGTCTATAAGCGTCAGAGAGAATCTGACGGAAAGGTTGAAACCTTTAAAGTTAGGCTGGTGGCGAAGGGGTATACTCAGAAAGAGGGAATCAGTTATGAGGAAACCTTCTCCCCGGTGGCCATGCTTAAGTCGATCTGGATTCTCTTGGCCATAGCTGCTCATTTAGATTATGAGATATGACAGATGGACGTTAAAACAGCTTTCCTAAACGGAGGTCTTGAGGAAACCATCTTCATGCAGCAACCAGAGGGATTCGTTGAAAAAGGCCAAGAGCATAAGGTATGCAGGCTTAAGAGGTCCATTTACGGACTTAAGCAGGCATCCAGATCTTGGAACATTCGTTTTGATGAGGTAATCCAGTCCTACGGATTTACTCAGTGTCCGGATGAGCAATGTGTGTACCGCAGACGTGATGAAAACTCAGTGGTGTTTCTTGTGCTTTACTTAGATGACATTCTATTGATTGGCAACAACAAGAAAGTGTTATCAGACGTAAAGGCATGGTTGTACAAGCAGTTTGATATGGAGGACTTAGAGGAAGCAAGACATATCCTTGTGATTAAGATAATTCAAGATCGTAGGAAACGTTCGTTAACGCTCTCCCAAGCTTCATAAATAGATACGATTCTGGCCCGTTTTAACATGCAGAACTCCAAGAAAGGTTTTCTAGCTTTCAGACACGGAGTGCATCTATCTAAAGAACAGTCACCCAAGACTGTTGAGGAGATATAGGCCATGAAGAAAGTTTCATATGCTTCGGCAGTAGGAAGTCTTATGTATGCCATGTTGTGTACCAGGCCTGATACCTGTTATGCCATTGGCATTGTAAGCAGTTATCAGAGTGACCCCGGGAAAACTCATTTGGAGACAGTAAAAGGCATTCTCAAGTATTTGCGCAGAACGAGAAACCAAGTGTTTGTCTATCAGGTGCCTGAGCTGGTACACCGAGGTTACACAAATTTAGATTTCCAAGGTGACAGGCAGAAATGCATGGCGGACTCCACCATGGAGGCTGAATACGTTGCCGCATCAGAGGCAGCGAAGGAAGGAGTGTGGCTCAAGAACTTCTTAGTGGATTTAGATGTGAGTCCTACTTTGCAGAAGTCAATCACAGTTTACTATGATAACAACGGTGCAGTAGCGAACTCGAAGGAACCACGAACCCATAAGGCGAATAAACATATACAGCGCAAGTACCACCAAATACGAGACATCGTAAAGAGGGAAGATGTGGTCGTGGCTAAAATAGCATTAGATGATAAGCTTGTAGATCTTTTCATGAAAACATTGTCTTCAAAAGTCTTTGAGGCTCACGTGAGGGGCATGGGGATCAGATACTTAGGAGAGCCATGACAGTTTTTCTAGATATATAGCAGGAGAGTGTGTAGGAGTTAAATGTAGAAGTATACTTAAAGCACAGCTTAAGTATTAGTGGGAGATTGATGGAGTTGAATACATAAGCTATGCTTGTATTGTACATTTGTCCAGTTAATATATCGATTTATGTTTTGGTTATATTTTCTTGTGCATTATTTTTCCAATTATATTACGTAGTTACATGATAAGGTGTCTTGTGTGCCACAGTAGATCTCATCCTTGGTTAAAAAACATAATATATAAATAAGGTTCGTAACCGATACAGTTTTGGACAAACTGTCAGTTTAGGTTATTATATGATTCGGATTATAAGTTTGCCTAAACTAATTGAATCATATAGATATGCACAGGGCGTATTAAACTTGACCAATTTGAATGATTCTTCTTGTACGCATTTAATAGACAAATCATTCTTAGTATTCTATCTCTTAATCCCTAGACTTGTGCGGGCATGAGGATTAGACATAGTGTACTTTGATCTGCCAATGGGTGAGGTCAATTGTGGCCAATAGTCTCGGTGGGTTGGGTGCGCATGTTTGGTTTGGTTGCTTGGTGTGCTGCATGTCGAAAGGAAACCATGTACAGGTGCGTCTGGGGTGATGGTGCTCCCGATATGAGCTCGTTAAGTTTATTATACTAAACCGACCTGGTGGACTTATGTCTGGTATAGTAAAAAGGTGGAGTGGTACTAGCCTCGGAATTAAAGAAGTTAATTAATTAATTTAACAGTAAATTAATAAATTAACAAGCACCATATCTTTGATGTGCAGATATTATGAATAAAGTAATTAAGTTGTTCCAGAAGCAATTCTAGCGTAGGTTGGTAGTGGCAAAATTAATCCGGTAGTGGTACGATTAATTTTGTAATGGGTTAATTGAATATGTAGAATTAATTAATTGATTAATTAAGTCTTAAGTTTCAATTAGAATTAGGAAATCCTAGAGAATAGGAAATGTAATTGAATTTGGTTTATCCTATTAGATTGGTTACCTAATTGGATTTGGAAACTAATTTTTACCTAAACCCATTAAGAAGACCAATCCTAAACCAACTTGGGGTCTCTCTTGTAACTCTATATATAGACAAGAGATTAGCTATTACCAAATACACAATTCATAAGTTTTCAAGACATGAAAACTAGAGAGATAAAATTTTCTCTTTCTAAATCTGAATTTTAAGGCTCAAAATTGCAGCTGGTTTTCTTCCCTTTTGGGTGGCCGAATTTTGGCCTAGTGAACCGACGGCACGTGAGCTGTTCTCTCTTTCCAGGCGGCACGTGGATTTTACGTCCCAGGTGCGGTGGTGCTGGAATTTTTCTTGCAAGTGGATTATGGTGATTAACTTATCAATTGCTCGTTAGATTGTTGCCCACACAGCATACAAACATAGTCTTAAGGCATACAAGAGAATCACCTGAGTGAACGCTTCAATAGGTAATTCTTAGTTTTCCGCTTTCAATCAAGAATTTATTTGTTGCGTGGTAAATCGAATAAGTACATACCAAGATGCTGCGTAATGTTATTTCAAGCAAGGGTTGGAATAGCGATTGTGCTATCATCTAGGTCTCGCCAGAGATTCCGATTTTGGAATGCGTAGCACGAAAGTGAGTTTCAGGCTAGGCCCGAGAAGATAATCTTTCAATTGGTATCAAAACCTGGTTTTGGGTTTTGTATTTGTTCGATTTATTACATGGTTTTATTTGCAGATGGTTAAGAAATCCTGACTATTATGGTTACGTTTGTATGGGTTTTAATTAAACTTTGGGACATGTTCGGATTGGATTTCATTATGAATGTTTGTAATAGTATAACTACGTGCTGGAATTCATGTAGGATTAGATCAAATCGGTAGTAGGATTTTTTCTGTGTAATTTTTGATTTTTTAATTTTCCTAGAAAGCCTTGTAGCGGGAGAATTAATTTTTTTGTAATCGAAGGCGTTATGATGGGCAACTTGAATTCGTCGATTTTTGGGCTCTCGTTAATTCTTAGAAACCCAGGAAAACCCAGAACGAATTGCAAGAATACCAAATAGCATAGAAGAAGCAAAAGAGGGATTGGTGGCAGGGGCGGTGCCGGGGATGACTAGCATGTAGAAGCCGCTGCCTACAAATGCCGGTGAAGGCAGCACCGCTGCCGCGCGGTGCAACAGATTTGCTGTGCCACTACGCGTGGCCTTTTAGGTCGCGTTTTTGCCCGATTTTCCTCCAGTTTTCATTTTTTGAAGTTCAAGACTCAATCCATCGAGTTGCTTGGCGGGACACGAAATCAAGGCAGAAGATGGAAGCAATTAAAACCATAATAGTCGGGAAATTTAATTTTGCATTTATTTCCCGTTTTTATTGTTTTAATTTTTGTGCTTTAATTTTTATGCTGTATTTTAGATGCATGATTTTAAAGCATGACTGGTTTTATGTTTTCATATAACTTAGGGTTAGTTAATTGCATGTTAAAACCGAAAAAACCCTCAATTTAGAAATCTAAGTGGGAGTGGGTTGTTTAATATCCCCACAGCCACCATTACGAGTTCATATGCGATGTGGGTGGACTTGCGAGTTGGCATTAGGTCCTTCCTCCATTCGGATGAGTCCAACCACAAGATCGCTAGATTATGAATTTCTGAGTAAGGTGACTAGAGTAAGTTTAACTAGGAGAAATGCAATACCCTCTCCATCTGAGGCGCACTATCCTGAGGTAACAAACTCAGAAGTCAAGTAATTGCACACACTTAGTGTATGATCTGCAGTATTCCTCCTATCCAGGTTACGCTACTTATTTTTACGGCTGAAAGCACCGACTATTAGCTACATAGATCAATAGATCGTTTGGTCAGATAGTGTAGTTAATGAACTTGGTTCTTCTCAAACGAATTTGGGTTAGCGTAAACGTCCACACTATCATGGCTTACTATAATCCCATTAAATGAGATGTTAGTGAATTTAAATTATTGTTTTGAGGGAAGTCAATAATTATTAGAATTTCCTCTTTCAAAATTCTAGATTAGATAACTAAAACATTGTCTGTTTAATTTACAATATTGGATATGGCATTAAATTCCTTAGCTAATATATTGAAAAATAACAAATTAAATGGTCAGAACTATGTCGATTGGAGTCATAATTTGGACATTGTCCTGAAAACTGAGAGCACTCCTGTGAGAGATCATGTCATTGACATTATTAACATCAACAATGTTAAGGTTATGGGAGGCAAAATCGACTGTGAAACCAAAGTCGATATTGTCCTCCAGAACTTGCAGCAAGGCTATGAACAGTTTCGATTGAACTACAACATGAATCAATTATTGTGTACTTCATTCGAGCTCTTAGCAGAGTCGGTGGCAACTAAAAGTCTTTTTCCAGAGAAGAAGCAAGTTTTAGTCATAATAAAAGCTTTAGAATCTTCTTTTGAGTCTGGGACTAGAAAGAAGAAGAGAAACCTCGAAGGAGTAGCTCAAAGTGCAAATTGCGCCTATGCCAGTTATTGCAAAGAATAAGTCAAAAGACAAGTGCTTCAAGTGCAATCAGATGGGACACTGGAAATCAGGTTATCCAAAGCTTAAAGTATGATAATTTCTGCCCTAATTAATGAGACATGTTTAGCGGTTATTCCCACAGATACTTGGTGTGTGGATTCATGTGCCACTGACCATGTTTGTAATTCTTTGCAAGGGTTCCAAGTAACCCGGAAGCTTAGAGACGGTGAGCTGAACATCTACTTGGGCTACACTACAAGTGTGTTAATAGAAGCAGTGGGAGTAGTCACTCTGAATTTCAAAAATTCTAGATTAGAGTTAGTTAATTGTCTTTATGTCCTGAGTTTTAGAAAGAACCATATTTCGGTTTGTAAACTCTTAAAGAACGGTTATAAATTTATTTTTTCTGATGATTCTGTTGTTATTAGAAGAAATGGCAAACTTATTTGTTCTGGTTCATTGATAGATAATTTATTAGTGGTTAATTCTAACTCCCCTATTGTGCAAAAAATATAAACTCTTTATCTAACATTAATAAGAGGAAGAAACCTTTTAAAATGAATCAAACCTATCTTTGGCATCTCATGCTAGGTCATATAAACCTTAGGAAGATTCAAAGGTTGGTCACCTTTAGGTTCATTACAGATTGACAGTTATTCAACATGCGAATCTTGCTTGGAAGTTCATTATGACTTGTGTGGACCAATGACGGTCCAAGCACGTGGTGGGTTCGAGTATTTCATGACGTTCATGGATGATTACTCAATGTATGGGTACATTTACATAATGCGCCAAAAGTTTGAATGCTTTAGTAAATCCAAAGAGTATCAGGCAGATGTGGAGAAGCATCATGGTAAGAGTATCAAGACACTGTGATCAAATCGTGGTGGGGAGTACCTATCCCACGAATTTCAAGAATACCTCAGTGAGGTCAGAATTCAGTCTCAGTTGTCTGCACTTGGCACACCATAGCAGAACAGTGTAGCGGAAAGAAGGAATCGTACTCTCATTGAAATGGTTTGGTCAATGATGAGCTATAGTGATTTGCCGAGTTCGTTATGGAGATATGCCTTAGAAACAACTATGTATATTCTTAATCTTGTACCATCTAAAACCGTGCCTTCAACCCCAGTAGAGTTATGAAATGGGTGCAAGCCCAGTCTAAGACATCTCAGAGTTTGGGGTTGCCCAGCACATGTGCTTAAGGTAGATGCGGCTAAGTTAGATGCAAAAACATAATTAATGCGGTTTGTAGGATATCCTAGGGGAACGAAAGGTGGTCTGTTTTATAGTCCTAAAGATTAGAAGGTGGTGGTTAGTACCAATGCTAGATTTTTGGAAGAAGACTGTATCCTAGATCACAAGCCCAAGAGTAAGATAGTACTAAAAGAGCTTAGGAGACAAACTGATAATCCTGAAGCACCAGCACAAGTAGATACACCACACGCTACACAAGATATCACAGAAGATGCGGCTACACAGATGGTGCCTCGTCTTAGTGAAAGGGTTGTTAGACAACCCGACAGGTTCATTGGCGTAGGAAAGGCCTCAAACCTAGTCCCAGGCGGGCCTGAACCTGACCCAGTGAACTACAATGAGGCTCTATAAGATAAAGATACAGAATCTTGGCGTAAAGCAATGATATCCGATAGGGGGTCGATGGACCACAATCAAGTCTGGGAGCTTGTTGACCTGCCTGATGGTTTTAATCCCATTAGATATAATTGGGTCTACAAACGCAAGAGAGGACCTGACGAAAGGGTTGAAACCATTAAAGCTAGGCTGGCGGCGAAGGGATATACTCAAAAAGAGGGAATCGATTATGAGGAAACCTTCTCCCCGGTAGCCATGCTTAAGTCAATCCAGATTCTCTTGTCCATAGTGTTAGTTTTGAATACAGAAAAGCTATGGCTTGTATCAAAAACTAATATCCACAGATGACATATCATTTTGTTTCAGTATAAATTTGTTCCTTTATATTATAGAACTAGATAACGGGGTGTGGACAGACACAGTAGATACCGTTATTGGTAAAGTATTGATATATAAAAAGTATGCTCGTAACTGAGATAGTCTGAACATACTATCGGTATAGGTTATTGTGTGGTTTGGAAATTAGTTTATCTAAACTAGTTTAAATCACACGGATATGCCAGGGGCATATTGAGCACGACCAGTTTGGATAGAATTGACTTATACTGATCGGCGTAGTCAATTCGGTCCTAGTATTCTGTCTCTCAACCCGAGATTGGGACGGGCGTGAGGGTTGGATATCATATGTTTTAATTTGCCAAAGAGTGCGATCAATTGTTGCCAATACCTCGGTAGGTTGGGTATGTGGTGTTTAGCTTCTTACGTGCGGTTGCTAGTCGAAGGGTTGATGGTGCTCCCGAGATGAGCTCGTAAGGTTATTATACTAAACCCGGCCGATGAACTCTATGTTCGGTATAATAAAAGGACGAGTGGTACTAATCTCAGAAACCAAGAAGTCGGTGAATTAATTTGTCAGTAAATTGATAAACCGACGAGCGCTAGATCTTTAATGTGGGGAGATAGAATAAAATATAATGGCGCGATGTAAAGTCGTTTTCGAGCGGTAGTTCCATAATTGGTCCGATAGTGGCACGACCGATTTTGCATTTGACTAATCGAGAAGGTAAATTAATTAATCCAAAAGGTTTAATTAATATTTAATCGACAAAGTGAATTTAGAAATTAATTATATTTTGAATTAATTAATTCTAAGGGTTTGATTAAATTAAATTAACAAAGTGGGTTAAATAAATTAATTTAAATGGGTCGATTGGAGTTGATTAGTCGGGAAGACTTAGCGGTCAACGAAAGTCAAATTAAAAGGCCTAACTCGAGAGCCCATTAGGTCTCTAATCGAGCTCTTATAAATAGAAGACTTGAAGCCCAAGAAAAATAAGGAAGTCGTGCAAGACAATTTTTTTTCTTGCTTTCTTGAGTGGGAAGGTTTTAGAGAGAGAATTTTTCTTCAAGAATTTTCTCTCAAAAATAAACCAGATTTCTCACTTGCTCTTGATTGGATTCATCTCAAAGATCAAACCTTTATTTAATTATATAAACAGCCAGCCGGATTCTCACTGGAATCTTCCCAGGTCGGCAGCAAAAATTGTTGGGTTTAATTTCTGGGCAGCCGCAATTTTCTTCCCAGGTCGGCAGCAAAAATTGCTGGGTTTAATTTCTTGGCAGCCGCAATTTTCTTCCCAGGTCAGCAGCAAAAATTGCTGGGTTTAATTTCTGGGCATTCGCAATTTTCTTCCCAGGTCAGCAGCAAAATTGCTGGGTTTATTTTATGGGCAGCCGCAATTTTTTTTCCCAGCCGCGAGTTTCTTCATCAACAAGCAGCGAAAATCACTGGGTTGATTTTCTGGGCAGCAGCGGGTTTCTTCATCAGCAAGCAGCCAGTTTTCAGTCTTTGCTCCGTGCGTTTGATTCGAGCAGACCAGCGTTGATCTCTTTCTGTTGATTGGTGATCCACTGGTTCTTCTTGTCTAGATCACGACGGGGAAAGGGGCTGGACGCTAGCTGTTTTGTGGGTTTTCTCTTATTAGCAGCAGCAGTAATTTTAAAGTGAGAGGCTGAGCAGTTTATGGGTTTTGATCAGATTTTGAGATAGTTTTGAATCCGATTTGAGTGATTTCCTTGTGGGCTAAGCAAGTAGACTTCGATAGATTATTGCCCACGCAATATTCCAAGTTTCTACAGAGATATCAATTGGATTTCTATTGGAATCGCAACAAAGAATTGGTTTTTCTTTAGGCAAGGGACTTCGCTACAAAAGGTATAATCTTTAAATTCCGCTTTTATTAAAGATCGAATCTTTTGTGTCCCGATTAATAAATTAAATAAGTATAAGCCTAGATCTGTTGATGGGCAAACTAATTTGAGCCTGAGCTTGGTCGAAAGCTTCCGATTCTGGAATGCATTGCACGAAAGTGAGGTTTTCGATTTAGCCCGGGCTTGTTCAGTTTTCCTTCACATAGCTGCTCATTTAGATTATGAGATATGGCCGAGGGATGTCAAGACAGCTTTCCTTAAAGGAAGTCTTGAGGAAACCAACTTCATGCAGCAACCAGAGGGATTCGTCAAAATAGGCCAATAGCATAAGGTTTGTAGGCTTAAGAGGTCCATTTATGGACTTAAGCAGGTATCCAGATCTTGGAACATCCGGTTTGATGAAGTAATCCAGTCATACGGATTTACTCAGTGTCCGAATGAGCAATGTGTGTACCGCAGACGTGATGGAAACTCGGTAGTATTTCTTGTGTTTTACGTAGATGACATTCTATTGATTGGTAATAATAAGAATGTGTTATCAGACGTAAAGGCATGGCTGTCCAAGCAGTTTGATATGAAGGACTTAGGGGAAGTGGGACATATCCTTGGGATTAAGATAATTCGAGATCGTAGGAAACGTTCATTAACGCTCTCCCAAGCTTTAACATAGATACGATTCTGGCCCGTTTTAACATGTAAAACTCCAAGAAAGGTTTTCTACCTTTCAGACACGGAGTGCATCTATCTAAGGAACATTCTCCCAAGACTGTTGAGGAAATAGGGGCTATGAAGACAGTTCCTTATGCTTCTGCAGTAGGAAGTCTCATGTATGCCATATTGTGTATGAGGCCTGGTATCTGTTATGTCGTTAGCATTATAAGCAGATATCAGAGTAACCCCGGGAAAGCTCATTGGGAAGCAATAAAATGCATTCTCACGTATTTACTCAGAAAGAGAGACCAAGATTTGGTCTATCATGCGTCTCAGCTGGTACCCCGAGGTTACACATATTCAGATTTCCAAGGCGACAGAAACAAGAGCAAGTCTACTTCAGGGCATATGTTTACTCTGGGAGATGGAGCCATAGTTTGGCGAAGTGTTAAGCAGAAATGCGTGGCAGACTCTACCATGGAGGCTGAATACGTTGGTGCACCAGAGGCAGCGAAGGAAGCAGTGTGGCTCAAGAACTTTCTAGTGGACTTAGATATGATTCCTGGTTTGCAGAAGTCTATCACAGTGTATTGTGATAACAATGGTGCAGTTGTAAACTCAAAGGAACCATGAGCCCACAAGGCGAGTAAATATATACAGCGCAAGTACCACCTGATACGAGATGTCCTCAAGAGGGAAGACGTATTCGTGGCTAAGATAGCATCAGAGGATAACCTTGCAGATCCATTCACGAAGACATTAACTTCAGACATCTTTGAGGCTCACGTGGAGGGCATGGGGATCAGATACTTAGGAGAGCCATGACAGTTTTTCTAGATATATACTAGCAGAGTGTATAAGAGTTGAATGTAGATGTATCCTTAAAGCACAGCTCAAGTATTAGTGGGAGATTGTTGGAGTTGAATACAAAAGCTATGCTTGTATTGTACATTTTCCCAGTTAATATATCGATTTATGTTTTGGTTATATTTTGTTGTGCATTATTTGTCCATTTATATTATGTAGTTAGATAATGAGGTGTCTTGTGTGACACGGTAGATCTCATCATTGGTTAAAAAACATAATGTATAAATGAGGTTCCTAATCGAGACAGTTTTGGACAAACTGTCGGTTTAGGTTATTATGTGATTCGGATAATTAGTTTGTCTGAATTGATTGAATCATATAGATATGCCCGGGGCATATTGAACTTGACCAATTTGAATGATTCGTCTTGTACTTATTTAATAGACAAATTGTTCTTGGTATTCTATCTCTTCATCCCTAGACTTGAGTGGGCATGAGGATTAGACATAGTGTACTTTGATCTGCCAATGGGTGAGGTCAATTGTGGCTAATAGTCTCGGTGGGTTGGGTGCGCGTGTTTGGTTACTTGGTGTGTTGCTGCTTGTCGAAAGAAAACCATGTACCAGTGCGTCTGGGGTGATGGTGCTCCCGATATGAGCTCGTTATGTTTATTATACTAAACCCAGCTGGAGGACTTATTTTCGGTATAGTAAAAAGGTCGAGTGGTACTAGTCTTGAAATTAAAGAAGTTAATTAATTTATTTATCAGTAAATTAATAAATTAACTTCTTGAATTCCGAAACTAGTACCACTCGACCTTTTTACTATACCGGAAATAAGTCCACCAGCTGGTTTAGTATAATAAACATAACGAGTAAATTAATAAATTAACGAGCACTATATCTTTGATGTGAAGAGATTATGAATAAATTAATTAAGTTGTTCTGGAAGCAATTCTTGTGTAGGTTGGTAGTGCCAAAATTAATCCGTTAGTGGTGCGATTAATTTTGTAATGGGTTAATTAAATAGATAGAATTAATTAATTGATTATTTATTCCAAAGTGTTAATTAAGTAATTAACAAAGTGGAATTATTTATTTAATAAATTAATTAAGTCTTAAGTTTCAATTAGAATTAGGAAATCCTAGAGATTAGAAAATTTAATTAGATTTGGTTTATCCTATTAGATTGGTTACCTAATTGGATTTGGAAACTAATTATTACCTAAAGCCATTAGGAAGACCAATTCTAAACCAACTTGGGGTCTCTCTTGTAACTCTATATATAGACAAGAGATTAGCTATTACGAAATACACAATTCATAAGCTTTCAAGACAAGAAAACTAGAGAGAGAAAATTTTCTCTCTCTAAATCTGAATTTTAAGGCTCAGAATTGCGGCTGGTTTTCTTGCCTTTTGGGTGGCCAAATTTTGGCCTAGTGAATCGGCGGCGCGTGAGCTGTTCTCTCTTTCCGGGCGGCGCGTGGATTGTTTGTGCCAGGGGTGGTGGTGCAGGAATTTTTCTGGCAAGTGGATTGTGGTGATTAGCTGATCAATTGTTCATTAGATTATTGCCCACACAACATACGAACAAAGACTTGAGGTATACAATAGAATCAACTAAGTGAACGCTTCAATAGGTAATTCTTATGTTTCTGCTTTTAATTAAGAATTTATTTGTTATGTGATAAATTGAATAAGTACATACCAAGATCCTGTGCAATGTTATTTCAAGCAAGGGTTGGAATATTGATTTTGCTAGCGTTTATGCCTGGCCAGAGATTCCAATTCTGGAATGCGTAGCACGAAAATGAGTTTCTGGCTAGGCCCGGGCAGATAATGTTTCAGAACTACACCATAAGTCAATTGTTGTGTACTTCATCCAAGCTCTTAGCAGAGTTGGTGGCAGCTACAAGTCCTTTTCAAGAGAAGAGGCGATCTTTAGATGCAAGAACAGAAGTAGTGATGTTTGTAAGATATCCTAGAGGAACGAAAGGTGGTCTGTTCTATAGTCCTAAAGATCAGAAGGTGATAGTTAGCACTAACGCCAGATTTTTTGTGAAAGACTATATTCTAGATCACAAGCCCAAGAGTAAAATAGTACTAGAATAACTTAGGAAGCAATCTGATAATCCTGATGCACCAACACAAGTAGATACAACACACACTACACAAGATATCACAGATGATGCGCCTACACAAATGATGCCACATCGTAGTGGGAGGGTTGTGAGATAGCCCGCGACGTTCACCGGTGTGGGAGAGGCATGTGACTTCATCTATGGTGTGCCTGAACTGGACCCTATTAGCTACAATGAGGCTCTCCGAGATAAAGATGCAGAATCTTGGCGAAAAGCAATGATATCCGAGAAGGAAAACTGAACAAGCCCGGGCTAAATCGAAAACCTCACTTTCGTGCTATGCATTCCAGAATCGGAAGCTTTCGACCAAGCTCAGGCTCAAATTAGTTTACCCATGAACGGATCTAGGCTTATACTTATTTAATTTAGTAATCGGGACACAAAAAATTAAATCTTTAATTAAAGCGGAACTTAAAGATTATACCTTTTGTAGCGAAGTCCCTCGCCTAAAAGAAAACCCAATTCTTTAGCGCGAAATCCACAAGAAATCCGAAGAATTCTCCAATACACGCTCCGAGATAGTGTGGGCTATCGTCTACGGAGCTACCCACGGCAATACGACTGAAAACCCGAGAAACTTGCTTATCAAGAAACTCAAAATTAAGCTGCCCAGAATTTTTTTTGTGAAAAATAAGCTGCCCAGAATTTTTTTTTAACAAAAATGAAGCTGCCCAGAATTTTTCCTTTTCAAACTGTAGCTGCCCAGAAAAATACTGCACAAACTGGCCGCCGATTTCCTTCAATATCCGATCAACAATTCCGCCTAGCAGAGCTGAAGGTTCCAGCCACGATCTGGACAACGGACTCCACGGATCACCCACCAAGAAGGAAGAGATCAACGTGGAAGTACCGCTGGATCAGCACCCCGAAACCAGCAGCTCGCTGGAATTATTTTTGCTGCTGAAACTGCTTGCGCACAGCAGCAGTTCAGCGAAGAAGAAAACCCACTTGGAACCAGCGGCCAGCCTGATAAAGAATTGATCCAAAATTAATTCATGGGCTGAGTGAAGAAGGGACCTGGCTGCTCTATTTAGTAATTGCTGGTCAATAAAAACTGCTGCTGTGTGCAGCGAAGAAAACAACCAGCAGCGGCGGATAAAAGCAAAAAAACAGCAGCCTTCCCAAAAATTATAACCAAGCTGCTCAATTAATTCATGGGCTGAGTTCCTTGACAAAGAAGAAAGCTTTCTTGATCGACTTCGAGAGAAAACTTGACGATGAAGACACCGTTTTCTCTCTAGACCAAACTTTCTCTTTCTAGCCAAAAGACTTGGCTGCCAAGTTTCTTCACTTAGGGTTTTCTTGCCTATTATGTTGTATTTATAGGAGCTTCTAAGGAGACCTAATGGGCTCTCGAGTTAGGCCTTAAAATTTGACTTTCGTTGACCGCTAAGTCTTCCCGACTAATCAACTCCAATCGACCCTTTTAAATTAATTTATTTAATCCACTTTGTTAATTTAATTTAATCGAACCCTTAGAATTAATTAATTCAAAATAGAATTAATTTCTAAATTCACTTCGTCGATCAAATATTAATTAAACCCTTCGGATTAATTAATTTACCTTGTCGATTAGTCAAACGCATAATCGGTCGTACCACTAACGGACCAATTATGGAACTACCGCTCGAAAACGACTTTACATCGCGCCATTATTATTTCTTCTATCTCCCCACATTAAAGATCTAGTGCTCGTCGATTTATCAATTTACTGACAAATTAATTCACCGAATTCTTGGTTTCCGAGATTAGTACCACTCGACCTTTTATTATACTGAACATAAAGTTCACTGGCCAGGTTTAGTATAATAACCTTACGAGCTCATCTCGGGAGCACCATCAACCCGGCGAACCGGTACGTGGATTCCTCCGACTAGCAACGGCACGCAAGAAGCTAAACACCGCATACCCAACTTACCGAGGTATTGGCCTCAATTGACCTCACTCTTTGGCAAATCAAAGCATACAACACCCAACCCTCACGCCCGTCCCAATCTCGGGATTGAGAGACGGAATACTAGGACCGAATTGACTACGCCGATCAGTACAAGTCAATTCTATCCAAACTGGTCGTGCTCAATATGCCCCGGGCATATCTGTGTGATTTAAACTAGTCTAGATAAACCAATTTCCAAACCACACAATAACCTATACCGATAGTATGTTCAGACTATCTCGGTTATGAACATACTTTTCATATATCAATACTTTAACCAATAACGGTATCTACTGTGTTTGTCGACACCCCGTTATCTAGTTCTATGATATAAAGAAACAGATTTATACTGAAACAAAATGATATGTCATCTGTGGATATTAGTTTTTGATACAAGCCATAGCTTTTCTGTATTCAAAACTAACAATCTCCCACTAATACTCAAAGCTATGCTAAGAAGTACAAAAACTGTCCAACCCGCTATTACTTTGCTGTCATAATGAAATCTCCAAAACACCTTTAAGCTCACTAACATGGCTCCCTCAAGAATCTGACTCCCATGCCCTCCACATGTATCTCAAAAACCTTTAGGGTCAATGGCTTTGTGAAAGGATCTGCATGGTTGACATCTGATACTATCTTGGCCACGGTCACGTCTCCCCTCTTTACGATTTCTCGTATCAGGTGGTACTTGCGCTCTATGTGTTTACTCGCCTTATGAGCTCGTGGTTCCCTCGAGTTAGCAGTTGCACTATTGTTATCACAATAAACTGTGATAGACCTAGGCAACTCAGGAACCACATCTAAGTCCATCCGGAAGTTTCTGAGCCACACAGCCTCTTTCGCTGCCTCTGAAGCGGCAACGTACTCGGCCTCCATGGTAGAGTCTGCCACGCATTTCTGCTTGACACTCTTCCATACTATGGCTCCACCTCCTAGAGTAAACACAAACCCAGAGGTAGACTTACTCCTGTCCAAATCTCCTTGAAAGTCCGAATCTGTGTAACCCAATGGTACAAGCTCCTGCGCTCTATAAACTAGGACATAATCTCTTGTCCTGCGCAAGTACTTGAGAATGCATTTTACTGCCTCCCAGTGAGCCTTCCCAGGGTTACTCTGATATCTGCTAACCATGCCAACGGCAAAGCAAATATCAGGCCTCGTGCACAACATAGCATACATGAGGCTACCCATTGCAGAAACATAGGGTACCGCCTTCATGGCATCTATCTCCTCAGCAGTCTTAGGACACTACTCCTTAGACAAATGCACCCCATGCCTGAAAGGTAGTGAACCCTTCTTGGAGTTTTGCATGTTAAAACGGGCCAGAATCGTGTCTATGTAGGATGCCTAAGGGAGAGTCAGAGAACGTCTCCTACAATCTCGAATAATCATGATCCCAAGGATATGTCCAGCCTCTCCCAAATCCTTCATATCGAATTGCCTGGACAGCCATGCCTTTACGTCTGACAACACCTTCTTACTGTTGCCAATAAGAAGAATGTCATCTACGTAAAGTACGAGGAACACCACTATATCACCATCACGCCTGCTATAAACACACTGCTCATCCGTACACCGAGTGAATCCATGGGACTGGATAACCTCGTCAAAACGGATGTTCCAAGATCTGGATGCTTGCATCTCTATCCTGAAGAACCTCATTTTAGTTAACTGGGTCTGGTTCACGAGCACCAGGGATAAAGTCCGAAGACTCACCCAAACCCATGTACCTCTCGGGCTGTCTCACAACCCTCCCACTACAACAAGGCGCAGCCTGTGTAAAAGCATCATCTGTGATAGTGTGTGCAGTCTCTTGTGGTGTATCTTCCTGTACGTGTGCATCTGGAATAGTGGATTTACTTCTAAGCTCTTCCAATACTACCTTGCTGCTTGATTTGTGATCTAAAATATAGTCCTCCTCAAGAAATCTGGCATTGGTGCTTACCACCACCTTCTGATCCTGAGGACTATAAAATAAACCACCTCTCGTTCCTTTGGGGTAGCCTACAAACAGCATAACCTTAGATCTCGCCTCTAACTTGCCTGCATCTGCCTCGAGCACATGTGCTGGACAACCCCAAATCCTGAGATGTCTCAGAATAGGCTTGCGCCCACTCCACAACTCTACTGGGGTCGTAGGCACAGACTTAGATGGCACAAGGTTGAGGATAAAACACGCTGTATCCAAGGCATAACCCCAAAACGAGGTAGGCAACTCACTGTAACTCATCATCGATCTAACCATCTCCATAAGAGACCTGTTCCTCCTCTCTGCCACACCATTCTGCTGGGGTGTGCCAGGTGCAGACAACTGAGTCTGAATACCCTCCTCTGACAAATAGGTCCTAAATTCACTAGAGAGGTATTCACCACCTCTAGCCTGAACTTACATAGGTCCACACACGTCAGAATGAATCAACTCTAAAACCTCCTTGGCCCTATACCCCTTCGCCTTAAAAGGCCTCTTGGTCATTTTACCCTCCAAGTAAGACTCACAGGTCGAGTAGCTGTCAATATCTAGTAAGTCCAAAGACCCACTCTTGACCAACCTTTGAATCCTACTAAGGTTAGTTTCAGGTACCAAAGATAAGTCTGATTCAAAGGGGAAGATTCCTTTCTGTTATTATGATTCGGTGATGAGTTACTAGTTTCTGTGTTTTGCATAACTGGGGAGTAAGTCTTGATTAAAAAACAAATTGTCAACCAATGTACCGGAACATATAAGTTTCTGGCATTTTCTTATAAAAACCGAACCGTCAGAAAATACACACTTATAACCATCCAAAACAAGTTTCGAAACTGAAAGCAAGTTCTTTCGAAAACTAGGTACATAAAGACAATCCTTTAAAAGTAAAATAGAGTCTGAAAAATAAAGACTAATAACTCCCACTGCAGCCACAGAAACTCTGGTAGTATCCCCAAGGTAGACCTGCAACTCTCCCTCTCTAAGCAGTCGGGTCACTTGGAACCCCTGCAAAGAATTACAAACGTGATCAGTGGCTCCCGAATCCACACACCAAGTATCCGTGGGAATCGCCGCTAATCACGTCTCAGTAACTAGGGAAAATTTACTTTTAACCTCGAGGCTTTGGGCAATCCTTCTTCCGATGTCCTGCTTTGCCACATTTAAAACATTTGCCTTTCGGCTTTTGCTTCTTGGCAATGCCTGCCTTGGGTCCATGATTAGTTCCTGCTTTCTGGCCTCTCTTCCTCTCTTGCTTCCTGGCTTTGGGCCCAGCAGAGGAACCTGAGGGACCAACAGTAGCAAAGACTTGCTTCTTCTCAGCGAATAGGCCCTCGACTGACACCAATGTAGTCATGAGCTCGGGGAGTGAATATGAGAGCTTGCCCATATTACAGTTCAACCGAAACTGCTCAAAACTGGGAGGCAAGCTCTGGAGAATGATATCGAGCTGGGTCTCCCCATCAATATCACCTCCCAGTACCTCGATCTCATTGATGCAACTGATCATGTCCAGCATGTGATCCCTCACTGAAGTGCCCTCAGCCATTCTAGCATTCATGAGTTTCCTCATAGCTGACTGCTTGGCTGCCCTGCTTAAGGGGACACTCCTCAGTAAGCACGTACTTATAACCCTTAGCGGTAAGGACAATGTCCAGGTTACGTTTCCAGTCAATATAGTTTGGACTCGTGAGTTTGTTTTGGTTCAAAATGACAGCTAGCGGGTTGAACGACATATCAACTGAAAATAATGAAAAAACATGTCTCAGTATACTTTTCGAAAATATTGAAAAATCCTCAGAAAAGAAATATAATCTTCTACCGACATCTCTCCCACCTGGATTAACGCAGGTCACGTAGGTGAACGTCTACGCCAACCCACATTCGTTCGAGAAGGACCAAAGTCCATTAATCTCATTATCTGACCAATGATCTTATGATCAATGAAATTAATAGTCGGTAATTTTAGCCGTACACGTAAATAGCGTTACCTCGTATGAGGGATACTATAAACAGTACACTAAGTGTATGCCATTACGTGACTTCTAAGTTTGTTACTTAGGGTACTAATGCGTCTCGGTAGCGAGGGTGTCGCAACTTTTCCCAATTAAACGCACTATAGTCATCCCTTTAGAAATTCATTCCAGCGATATCTGTGATTGAAAACTCATCCGTAGGGAAGCCGTTTAACCACATCGCCAATGAACCCGTAATGGAGGCCATGGGGCTATTTACCAACCCGCTCCCACTTAGATTTTTAAAATAATTTAAATTCGCCTTAGTTTTCTCGGTTTTCCATTTCGGTTTTCTACCTAATAAGGAATCACCCAAAAATTACGAAAAACCAAAATCCGGGTTTTCTCGGTTTTCTACGTAATTAGGAATCACCCAAAATTACGATAAACCAAAACCCCACGTAATTAGGAATCACCCAAAATTACGATTAAACCAAAACTTGTGAATGTAATTAAGTTTGAGGATTTTTACGTTTTAACATGCAATATCTTAACTATGGATATTCGCACCCATAAAACCGTTGGAGTTTTAATATGCGAATAATCTACCTTAGTTAATTGCACATTACCTTTTTGAAAAAACTTTTGGTTTGAATTTCGTTCATGCAAAATAAAACGAAAATCACACAATCAACGAAAAAATCATAAATACGGGAAATTAAATAAAATAAAATTTCCCGACTATTATGGCCTTCTCTATCGTTGATTCTTTGACGCCTCGGTGACACTTCCCGTCGTGTCGCTCCCACTCGTTATTTGGATTCCTCTCGATTCGCCCGGGTTTTCTCGGTTTATTCCGTAATTAGGAATCACCCAAAATTACAATAAACCAAAACCCGCGAATATAAGTTACCCAAAATAACGTCTTCGTCATGGTACAAAAATTCCTATATACAAAGGCGATTTTCTAGGAATTTAAAGACGACATGATTAGATCAAATCCTACTACAAGATTTTCTAATCCTACACGGCTTCCAGCTCGTGGTTATTACTATTTCAGAAATTTCCATTCAAAAATAAAACGAGCCCGGACATGTCCCGGGGTTTATGAATGAAAATTAAATTTCTACCATAATAGCCGGGAAACCAATAACCACCTGTTTATACATTTTGACAAAAATAATAATGCCAAAATAAAGCCGTGTAATAAATCAAACAAGTATAAGACCGAAACCAACGCTCTGATACCAATTTGAAGGAAAACTGAACAAGCCCGGGCTAAATCGAAAACCTCACTTTCGTGCTATGCATTCCAGAATCGGAAGCTTTCGACCAAGCTCAGGCTCAAATTAGTTTACCCATGAACGGATCTAGGCTTATACTTATTTAATTTATTAATCGGGACACAAAAATTAAATCTTTAATTAAAGCGGAACTTAAAGATTATACCTTTTGTAGCGAAGTCCCTCGCCTAAAAGAAAACCCAATTCTTTAGCGCGAAATCCACAAGAAATCCGAAGAATTCTCCAATACACGCTCCGAGATAGTGTGGGCTATCGTCTACGGAGCTACCCACGGCAATACGACTGAAAACCCGAGAAACTTGCTTATCAAGAAACTCAAAATTAAGCTGCCCAGAATTTTTTTTGTGAAAAATAAGCTGCCCAGAATTTTTTTTAACAAAAATGAAGCTGCCCAGAATTTTTCCTTTTCAAACTGTAGCTGCCCAGAAAAATACTGCACAAACTGGCCGCCGATTTCCTTCAATATCCGATCAACAATTCCGCCTAGCAGAGCTGAAGGTTCCAGCCACGATCTGGACAACGGACTCCACGGATCACCCACCAAGAAGGAAGAGATCAACGTGGAAGTACCGCTGGATCAGCACCCCGAAACCAGCAGCTCGCTGGAATTATTTTTGCTGCTGAAACTGCTTGCGCACAGCAGCAGTTCAGCGAAGAAGAAAACCCACTTGGAACCAGCGGCCAGCCTGATAAAGAATTGATCCAAAATTAATTCATGGGCTGAGTGAAGAAGGGACCTGGCTGCTCTATTTAGTAATTGCTGGTCAATAAAAACTGCTGCTGTGTGCAGCGAAGAAAACAACCAGCAGCGGCGGATAAAAGCAAAAAAACAGCAGCCTTCCCACAAATTATAACCAAGCTGCTCAATTAATTCATGGGCTGAGTTCCTTGACAAAGAAGAAAGCTTTCTTGATCGACTTCGAGAGAAAACTTGACGATGAAGACACCGTTTTCTCTCTAGACCAAACTTTCTCTTTCTAGCCAAAAGACTTGGCTGCCAAGTTTCTTCACTTAGGGTTTTCTTGCCTATTATGTTGTATTTATAGGAGCTTCTAAGGAGACCTAATGGGCTCTCGAGTTAGGCCTTAAAATTTGACTTTCGTTGACCGCTAAGTCTTCCCGACTAATCAACTCCAATCGACCCTTTTAAATTAATTTATTTAATCCACTTTGTTAATTTAATTTAATCGAACCCTTAGAATTAATTAATTCAAAATAGAATTAATTTCTAAATTCACTTCGTCGATCAAATATTAATTAAACCTTTCGGATTAATTAATTTACCTTGTCGATTAGTCAAACGCATAATCGGTCGTACCACTAACGGACCAATTATGGAACTACCGCTCGAAAACGACTTTACATCGCGCCATTATTATTTCTTCTATCTCCCCACATTAAAGATCTAGTGCTCGTCGATTTATCAATTTACTGACAAATTAATTCACCGACTTCTTGGTTTCCGAGATTAGTACCACTCGACCTTTTATTATACTGAACATAAAGTTCACTGGCCAGGTTTAGTATAATAACCTTACGAGCTCATCTCGGGAGCACCATCAACCCGGCGAACCGGTACGTGGATTCCTCCGACTAGCAACGGCACGCAAGAAGCTAAACACCGCATACCCAACTTACCGAGGTATTGGCCTCAATTGACCTCACTCTTTGGCAAATCAAAGCATACAACACCCAACCCTCACGCCCGTCCCAATCTCGGGATTGAGAGACGGAATACTAGGACCGAATTGACTACGCCGATCAGTACAAGTCAATTCTATCCAAACTGGTCGTGCTCAATATGCCCCGGGCATATCTGTGTGATTTAAACTAGTCTAGATAAACCAATTTCCAAACCACACAATAACCTATACCGATAGTATGTTCAGACTATCTCAGTTACAAACATACTTTTTATATATCAATACTTTAACCAATAACGGTATCTACTGTGTTTGTCGACACCCCGTTATCTAGTTCTATGATATAAAGAAACAGATTTATACTGAAACAAAATGATATGTCATATGTGGATATTAGTTTTTGATACAAGCCATAGCTTTTCTGTATTCAAAACTAACAGTCGATGGACCACAATCAAGTCTAGGAGCTTGTGAACCTACCTGATGGTTTCAAACCCATTGGATGTCATTGGGTCTAAAACGCAAGAGAAGACGGGATGGAAATGTTGAAACCTTTAAGGCTAGGCTTGTGGCAAAGGGTATACTCAGAAAGAGGGAATCGATTATGAGGAAACTTTCTCCTTGGTGGCCATGCTTAAGTCAATCTGGATTCTTTTGGCCATAGCTACTCATTTACATTATGAGATATGGCAGATAGATGTCAAAATACCTTTCCTTAACGGAAGTCTTGATGAAACAATCTTTATGGAGCAACCAGAGGGATTCGTTGAAAAAGGCCAAGAGCATAAGGTTTGCTGGCTTAAGAGGTCCATTTACGGACTGAAGCAAGCATCCAGATATTGGAACATCCGGTTCGATAAGGTAATCCAATCATACAGATTTACTCAGTGCTCGGATGAACAATGTGTGTAACGCAAACGTGATGGAAATGTGGTGGTGTTTATTGTGCTTTACGTAGATGACATTTTACTAATTGGCAACAATAAGAAAATGTTAACAATAAGAAAATGTTATCAGACGTAAAGGTATGGCTGTCCAAATAGTTTGATATGAAAGACTTAAGAGAAGTGGGACATATCCATGGGATCATGATAATTCGAGATCATAGCAAATATTCGTTAACGTTCTCTCGAGCTCCATACATAGATACGATTCTGGCTCGTTTTAACTTGCAGAACTCCAAGAAAGGTTTTCTACCTTTCAGACATGAAGTGCATCTATCTAAAGAATAGTCTTCGAAGACTGTTAAGGAGATAGAAGCCATGAAGACAGTTCCTTATGTTTCGGCAGTAGGAATCTAATATATGCGATGTTATGTACGGGACCTGATATCTGTTATACCGTTGGGATTGTAATAAGATATCAGAGTAACCTCAGGAAAGCTCATTGGGAGGCAGTAAAATGCATTCTCAAGTATTTGTGCAGAGTTTTGAATACTAGAAAGCTATTTTCTTGTATAAAAAACTAATACCCAGTTGACATATCATTTTGTTTCAGTATTAAATTTGTTCCATTATATCATAGAACTAGTTATCGTGGTGTGGAAAGACACGATAGATCTCATTATTGGTTAAAGTATTGATATATAAAAGTATGCTCGTAACAGAGATAGTCTGAACATACTATCGGTATAGATTATCGTGTAATTTGAAAATTAGTTTGTCTAGACTAATTAGATCATACAGATATGCTCAGTGCATATTGAGCACAACCAGTTTGGATTGAATTAACTTGTACTGATCGGCGTAGTTAATTTGATCCTAGTATTCTAATATCTTAATCCCGAGATTGGGACGGGCATGAGAGTTAGATATACTTTGATTTGCCAAAGGGTACGGTCAATTGAGGCCTAAATCTCGATAAGTTGGGTATGTGGTGTTTAGCTTTTTTGTGTGTCGTTGCTAGTCAGAGGAATCCATGTACCAGTTAACTGGGTAGATGGTGCTCCCGAGATGAGCTCGTAAGGTTTATTACACTAAAAAAGTCGAGTGGTACTAATCTCGGATACCAAGAAGTCGGTGAATTAATTTGTCAGTAAATTGATTAATCGATGAGCACTAGATCTTTGATGTGGGGAGATAGAAGAATAATAAAATGAGCGCGATGTAAAGTCATTTTTTAGCAGTAAATTCATAATTGGTCTGTTAGTCGTACGACTAATTATGCTTTTGACTAATCGACAACATGAATTAATTAATCCTAAAGGTTTAATTAATATTTAATTGACTAAGTGGATTAAGAAGTTAATTCTAATTGAATTAATTAATTCTAAGGTCGATTAAATTAAATTAACGAAGTGGGTTATGAAATTAATTCGAAAGGCTCGGTTGGAGTTGACTAGTTTATGGAAGACTAAGGGGTCAACGAAAGTCAAACACTAAGGCCCAACTCAAATGGCCACTAGGTCTCCTAAGGAGCTCCCTATAAATAGCTAATGTTAGGCATTAGTAAGACATTAGAAACCTTGTAGGCAAATGCTTTACAGTGAGAAATATAAGCCTAGAGAGAGAACTTCTTCTTATTCCTTGAGAGTTCTTTCTCGAAGTCGGTTTGCGATTTTTCTTTCGGAAGTTCGAACGCCGCTCGAGAAGTCCGATCGCCTCTCTTTTTCCAACCAGTTAGTGCCACCGACTTTTATGGATTTTTTGACGTCGTTTGGGTGCATTTTCATTGTGGGCTTTGTTTATTTGTTATATTGATCTTTGGTTCGTTCCTTTTGGTTCGCCAAATTCTAGATCTACGAGCAAATAGCTTACCCACTAAGTTTTATTGAGGCGGTGTGGGTTCTTAGATTAGAATCAGTTTCCTGGGCTAAATATTTTTTTCAGATCTACGAGTTTCTTGAAGTGGATTTCTTTGGATTTCTTTGCCAGTGCCTTTAGCCACCTCTTAGTTACTTGCACAACAAAGTTCGAGGTCATTTGGAGTTATCTTTAGGATTCTGGGTGGATTTATCTTTCCCAGAGTTTTGGTTTTCTATATTGCTTGGGACTTCACTTCAAAGGTATAATCGTTAGTCCTTCCAGTTTAATTAAAGATTTAATCTTTAAGTGTCATTTTAATAAATTAAACTGGTATAAGGCTAGATCCATTCAAGGGAAATGAATTTGAGCCGGGCCGAGTTGAAAGTCTCCGATTCTGGAAAGCATAACACAAAAGTGAGATATTTGATTTAGCCCGGGTTTGTTCTGTTTCCTTCAAATTGGTATCAGAGCGAGTGTTTTGGCTTTATACTTGTTTGATTTATTACACGGCTTTGTTTTGGCATTATTAATTTGTCAAAATGTTTAAACATGTGGTTATTATTTCCCGACTATTATGGCAGATTTATTTTTCATTCATAAACACCGGGACCTGTCTGGACTCATTTTGTTTTTTGAATGCAAATGTCTGTTATAGTAATAACCACGAGCTGGAAGCCGTGTAGGTTTAGATAAATCTTTTAGTAGGATTTAATCTAATGTTGTCATCTTTAAATTCCTATAAAATGCCTTTGTATATTGGAATTTATGTAATCTGACAAAGACGTTATTTTGGGTAACTTATATTCGTGGGTTTTGGTTTCCCGTATTTATGTCTTTTTGTTGATTATGTGTTTTCGTTTTTCTTTTGCATGAGCGAAAACCAAACTGTTTTAAAAAATAAAGTGCATTTAACTAAGGTAGATTATTCGCATATTAAAACTCCAACGGTTTTATGGGTGCGAATATCCATAGTAATGATATTGCATGTTAAAATGTAAAAATCCTCAAACTTAAAAATCTAAGTGGGAGCGGGTTGGTATACATCCCCCTGGCCTCCATTACAAATTCATATGTGATGTGGTTAGATTTGCGCATTGGCATTAGGGCCTTCCTCCATTCGGATGAGTCTTCAATCACGAGATCACTAGGTTGAATTTCTAAAGGGATGACTATAGTGAGTTTAATTGGAGAATTGTGATACCCTATCTGCTGAGGCGATCTACCTCCTAAGTAACAAACTTATAATTCACATAATGGCATACAGTGCACTATTTATAGTATTCCTCCCGCAAGGTTACCCTATTTATGTGTACAGCTAAAATCATTGACGATTAATTTCATTGATCATAAGATTGTTGGACAAATAGTGAAATTAATGAACTTCGGTTCTTCTCGAATGAATGTGGATTAGCGTAGACGTTCACCCGCGTGACCTGTGTTAATCCCGGTGTGAGAGATGTCAATGGGATATTATATTGTTTTTGTGGATATCAATATTTTCGAAAAAGAATATTGAAACTTGACTGTTTATTCAGTTTGTTGATATGTCGGTCAAACCGCTAGCTATCATACTGAATCAGAACAAACTCACTGGTCCTAATTACATTGGCTGGAAATGTAACCTGGACATTGTCCTTACTGTCGAGGGTTACAAGTAAGTGCTACTGAGGAGTGCCCCCTAAGCCCAGTGATGATGCTACCCCTGAGCAGCGAGAGCCACATACAAGCTACTTCATCTTGGCTTCTATGTCGAGTGTATTACAGCACAACATCAGTTGTTTACCTCAGCCTATGATATAATGCTCAACCTCATGAAAATGTTTAGATATCAGGGCAGGCAGCCAAACAGTCAGCTATGAGGAAACACATGAATGCTGGGATTGCTGAGGGCTCTTCAGTGAGGGATCACGTTCTGGACATGATAACCTGCATTAATGAGATCGAGGTATTGGGAGGTGATATTGATGGGAAGACCCAGGTCGATATCATCCTCCAGAGCTTTCCCATAAGTTTAGAGCAGTTTCAGTTGCAGTACAATATGGGCAAGCTCTCGTATTCACTTCCCGAGCTCATGACTGTATTGGTGTCTGCTGAAGGCCTCTTTGCTGAGAAGAAGCAAGCTTTGGCTGTTGTTGGACCTTTAGGTTCCTCTACTGGGCCCAAAGCCAGGAAGCATAAGAGGAAGAGAGGCCTGAAAGCAGTGGCCGATCATGGACCTAAGGGAGGTATTGCCAAGAAGCACAAGTCAAAAGGCAAGTGCTTTAGATGTGGTAAGGCTAGACATTGGAAGAAAGACTGCCCAAAGCCTCAAGATATGTGTAGATTTTCCCTAGTTACTGAGACGTGTTTAGCGGCGATTCCCATAGATACTTGGTATGTGGATTTAGGAGCCACTGATCATGTTTGTAATTCTTTGCAGGGGTTCCAAGTGACCCATCTGCTTAGAGTGGGAGAGTTGCAAGTCTACCTTGGGGATATTACCAAAGTTTCTGTTGTTCCAGTAGGAGTTTTATGTCTTTATTTTTCAGACTCAGTTTTACATTTAAGAGATTGTCTTCATGTACCTAGTTTCAGAAAGAATTTACTTTCAGTTTTGGGACTTCTTTTGGATGGTTATAAGTATGTTTTTTCTGATAATTCTGTTTTTATTAGAAAGAACCAGAGGCTTATACGTTATGGTACATTGTTTGACAATATGTTTTTAATTAAGACAAACTCCCCAGTAGTGCAAAATACAAATATTCATAACCATCATTGAACCATGGTAAGAGAAATGAATTTTTCCCTTTGAATCAAACATATCTTTGGCACCTGAAACTAAGTCACATCAACCTTAGTAGGATTCAAAGGTTGGTCAATAATGGGTCTTTGGGCTGATTAGAGATTGACAGCTATTCGACCTGCGAGTCCAGCTTGGAGGGTAAGATGACCAAGAGGCCTTTTAAGTCAAAGGGTTATAGGGCCAAGGAGGTTTTAGAGTTGATTCATTCTGACTAGTGTGAACATATGACAGTTTAGGCTAAAGGTGGTTATGAGTATTTCCTGACATTCAAGAATGATTACTCTAGATTCGGATACATATACCTGATGCGCCACAAGTCTGAATGTTTTGACAAGTTCAAAGAGTTTAAGGCATATATGGAGAAGCATCAAAGTAAGAGTATCAAGACCCTACAATCTAATCGTGGTGGTGAATACCTCTCTAGTGAATTTAGGGCCTATTTGTCAGAGGAGGTTATTCATTCCCATTTGTCTGCACCTGGCACACCCCAGCAGAACGATGTAGCACAAAGGAGGAACATGACTCCTCTTGAATATGGTTAGATTGATGATGAGTTACAGTGAATTTCCCAATTCATTTTGGGGGTATGCCTTATAGACAGTGTGTTATCTCCTTAATCTCATACAATCTAAGTCTGTGCCTTTGACCTTTGTATAGTTGTGGACTGGGCGAAAGCCGAGTCTGAGACATCTCAGAATTTTGGGTTGTCCAGCATATGTGCTTAAGGCAGATGCAGCCAAGCTAGATGCGAGATCTAGGGCTATGCTTTTTGTAGGCTATCCCAAAGGAGCGAAGGGTGGTCTATTTTATAGTCCTCAGGATCGAAAAGAGATGGTGAGCACCAATGTTTGATTTATTGAGGATGACTATGTTTCAGATCACAAGCCAATGAGCAAAGTAGTATTAGAAGATCTTAGGGGTCAGTTGAGTATTCCAGATGCACAAGTACAGAAAGACACACCACAAGATACTACACACACTATTACAGATGATGCTCTTATACAGGTTGTGCCTCGTCGTAGTGGGAGGGTTGTTAGACAGTCCAAGAGGTATATCGGTGTGGGTCAGTCTTCGGACTTTATCCCGGGCACCCATGAACCAGACCTAGTTAGCTACAATGAGGCTCTTCACGATAAAGATGCAGATTCTTGGCAGAGATCGATGATTGCTGAGATAGGTTCTATGGACTCAAATCAGGTCTGGGAGCTGGTAGACTTTCCTGATAGGTTTTGGCCTATTGGGTGTAAATGGGTCTATAATCAAAATAGAGGATCTGACGGGAAGGCTGAGACCTTCAAGGCTAGGCTTATGGCGAAAGGGTATACTCGGAAAAAGGGTATCGATTATGAGGAGACCTTTTCCCCGATAGCTATGCTTAAGTCGATCCAGATTCTCATGGCCATAGCTGATCATATGGACTATGAGATTTGGTAGATGGACATCAAGACAGCTTTCATTAATTGAAGTCTTGAGAAGACCATCTTTATGCAGCAACCAGACGGTTTCATTGTTCAGGGCCAAGAACACAAGGTATGCAGGCTCAAGAGGCCTATTTATGGACTTAAGCAAGTGTCCAGATCTTGGAATATCCATTTTGATAAGGTTATCTAATCCTATGGATTCACTCAGTGCCGGATGAGCAATGTGTATACCAAATGCATATGGTGATATGGTGGTGTTCCTCATACTTTATGTAGATGACATCGTTCTGATTTGCAATAGTAAGAAGGTGTTGTCAGACGTAACGGCATGGTTGTCCAGGCAGTTTGATATGAAGGACTTGGGAGAGGCTGGACATATCTTTGTGATCAAGATTATTGAGCCATTCTCTAACACTCTCCTAGGTTTCATTAGACATGATTCTGGCCCGTTTTAATATGTAGAACTCCAAGAAGAGTTCACTACCTTTCAGGCATGGAGTGCATTTATCAAAGGAGCAGTGTCCCAAGACTGCCGAGGAAATATATGCAATGAAGGTGGTACCCTATGCATCTACAGTGGGTAGTCTCATATATGCTATGTTATGTACTATGCCTGATATTTGCTTTTGAAATATTATCTGCCCGAGCCAGGTAAAAAAATCACTTTCATGCTACGTATTCCAAAATCGGAATTTTGACCAGGCCTAGACTCTAGCACAATCGTTATTCCCATCCTTGCGTGAAATAACATGGCGCAGGACCTTGGTTTGTACTCATTCGATTTATCATGCAACAATAATTTTCTAATTAAAAGTGGAATCATAGAAAGTACCTCTTGAAGCGTGAACTCAGGTGATCACTTGTATGACTCAAGACTATGATCGCACGTTGTGTGGACAACGATCTAGCAAGCAATTGATCAGCAATCAACACAACTGGGTCACCAAAAAATTCAGCAACCTTTGTCGCCTTAAGCGCGTAAAAACACGCGCCACCTAGGACCGAGAGTGGGTTTCACGTGCCGCTAATTTTTGAGTAAAATCGGCTGCCAAAAGCCTATAAAATTCAGATTTAGAGAGAGATTAATTTTTTTCTCTAAAATTTTCTCTCTCTAAGTTTTCTTGTCTTGAAAACTAATGAATTGTGTGTTATGTAATTGCTAATCCCTTGTCTATATATAGAGTTACAAGAGAGACCCCAAGTTGATTTAGGATTGGTCTTCCTAATGCGTTTAGGTAATTAATTAGTTTCCGAATCCAATTAGAAAACTAATCTAATAGGATAAAACAAATCCAATTAGATTTCCTTTTCTCTAGGATTTTCTAATTCTAATTGAAACTTACGACTTAGTTAATTAATTAAATAATTCCACTTGGTTAATTACTTAATTAACCCTTAAGAATAATTAATTAAATAATTAATTATACTCATTCAATTAACCCATTAATAAATTAATCGTACCACTAACGGATTAATTTTGGCACTAGCATCCTACACCAGAATTACTTCCGGAACAACTAAATTAATTTATTCTTAATTTCCCCACATCAAAGATATAGTGCTCGTTAATATATGAATTTACTGATAAATTAATCAATTAACCTCTTAAATTCTGAGACTAGTACCACTCGACATTTTTACTATATCGGACATAAGTCCACCGGCCGAGTTTAGTATAATAAACATAACGAGCTCATCTTAGAGGCACCATCACCCCGGACGCACCGGTACATAATCTTTTTGACAAGTAGCACACCAAGTAACTAAACATGCACACCCAACCCACCGAGACTATTGGCAACAATTGACCTCACCCATTGGCAGATCAAAGTACACTATGTCTAATCCTAATGCCTACTCAAGTCTAGGGATTAAGAGATAGAATACTAAGAATGATTAGTCTATTTAATCAGTACAAGACAAATCATTCTAAATGGGCAAGTTCAATACGCCTTGGGCATATCAATATGATTCAATTAGTTTAGACAAACCAATTGTCTGTATCATATAATAACCTAAACCGACAGCGTGTCTAAAGCTGTCTCGGTTACGAACCTCATTTATATATTATGTCTTTTAACCAATGATGAGATCTACTATGTCACATAAGACACCTCATTATATAACTACATAATATAAATTGACAAATATATGCACAACAAATTAACCAAAAACATTAAATCGATATATTAACTGGGAAAATGTATAATACAAGCATAGCTTATGTATTCAATCCTAATAGCTTTGCAGTTGGCATGGTTAGCAGATATCAGAGTAACCCTGGTAAGGCTCACTGGGAGGTAGTGAAATCATTCTCAAGTACTTGCGTATGATGAGAGATCATGTCCTAGATTATAGAGTGCAGGAGCTAGTACCATTGGGTTACACAGATTCAGACTTTCAAGGTGATATTGACAAGAGTATGTCTACCTCTGGGTTTGTCTTTACTTTGGAAAGTGGAGCAATAGTATGGCGGAGTGTCAAACAGAAATGTCTGGCGGACTCCACCATGGATGCTGAGTACGTTGGCACATCGTAGGTAGCGAAAGAAACTGTATGGCTTAGAAATTTCCTGGTGGACTTAGATGTGGTCCCTGAGTTTCCTAGGTCTATCACAGTTTACTGTGATAACAATTGTGCATTTGTTAGCTCAAGGGAACCACGAGCCCACAAGGTGAGTAAACACATAGAGTGCAAGTACCACCTACTACGAGAGATCGTAAAGAGGGGAGAAGTGATTGTAGCCAAGATAGTATTAGGAGACAACCTTGCAAATCCTTTCACAATGCTATTGACCCCAAAAGTCCTTGAGAGACATGTGGAGGGCATAGGAGTCTGATTCTTAAGGAGCCATGTGAGTGAGCTTAAAGGTGTTTTGTAAATTTCATTATGACAGCAGTGTAATAAAGCAGGTTGGTTAGTGTTTTTGAACTTTAGAGCATAGCTTTGAGTATTATTGGGAGATTTTTAGTTTTGAATACAAGAAAGCGATTTTCTTGTATAAAAAGCTAATACCCAGTGGACATATGATTTTGTTTCAGTATTGAATTTGTTCCATTATATCATAGAACTAGATAACAAAGTGTGAAAAGACACGGTAGAAATGAATTCAGTAACCTTGTCACGTGAAAATGATTTTAATGAAAAAAGTATACCTACTAAAGCTAGACCTATACAAATGAATTCAGAATTATTAGAAACATGTAAAACGGAGATTGAAGGATTAATAACCAAAGGATTAATTACTCAATCTAAATCTCCTTGGAGTTGTGCAGCATTTTATGTTCAAAAGTAAGCAGAAAAGGAAAGAGGAGTCCCTATATTGGTAATAAATTATAAACCTTTTAATAAAGTATTACAATGTATTAGATACCCTATTCCTAATAAAAGGGATTTATTAAAAAGGATTTATAATGAAAAAGTATTCTCAAAATTTGATATGAAATCAGGATTTTGGCAGATACAGATTGAACCAAAGGATCGATATAAAACGGCTTTTACAGTTCTATTTGGTCATTACGAATGGAATGTGATGCCTTTTGGATTGAAAAACACCCCTTCAGAATTCCAGAAAACAATGAATGATATATTAAACCCTTATACTAAGTTCTCTACAGTATATATTGATGATGTCTTAATTTTTTCTAACTTCATAGAGCAGCATTTTAAACATTTGCAAATATTTTTAAGTGTAATAAAGAAAAATGGGTTAGTGGTCTCTGCTACAAAGATTAAGTTATTTCAGACAAATATTAGATTTCTGGGTCACAATATATACAAAGGGACACTTATCCCTATTCAAAGATCATTAGAGTTTACTGAAAGATTTCTGGGTGAATTAAAAGATAAAACTCAATTACAAAGATTCTTAGAATGTTTGAATTATGTCTCTAATTTTTTTCCAAAACTAAGGGAAATATGTGCTCCTTTATATAAAAGGTTGGAAAAGAATCCACCTGCATGGACAGAAGAACATACTACAATAGTAAAATTATTAAAACAAAGGATAAAAACTTTACCACCTATTACTATTCCACACCCCCGGGCATTTATGATTGTATAAACAGATGCATCTAATATAGGTTATGGTGGCATCCTAAAACAAAGATTTCCATCTGAGTCAAAAGATCAATTGGTGAGATATCATTCAGGATTATGGCTTGGACATCAAAAGAATTATTCTAGAGTCAAAAAAGAAATTTTATCTATTATTCTTTGCATTTCTAAATTTCAAGATGATCTTATAAACAAAAAGTTTCTTTTAAAAGTAAATTGCAAACCTGCCAAAGATGTTTTACAAAAGGATGTAAAGAATTTAGTTTCAAAACAAATTTTTGCAAGATGGCAGGCAATTTTATCAGTATTTCATTTTGACATGAAACATATCAAAGGAAATTCTAATTCTTTACCTGTTTTCTTAACTAGAGAATTTTTGACAGGTTCCAAGGATGAGTTCACAGCCAACGAAGAATAAGACCCTTACGATCAAAGACTTCATGAAAAATCAAACTGTTCCGTCTACTTCTAACCACTTTCAGTCTCTTCAGGATTTTCCACCTCTTACTTATGTTCAAGCTGCTTCAAATCCCTCAGCAAGATTACACCAATCCCCTCCACAAAAGTCCAGTATTCATTTTCCTTATCATTCTGGTCAACCACTATCCACACCTCGACCACCAAATTCAGCTCAGGATCACCCAGCCAAATAGTCATTCAACCTTAATCCTCCATGTTATACAACCAAACCTCATTTTGAACATTTAACCCTCACAAGACACCACGAACCTTTAGAATATCAAGATTTGTCAAGATACGCATTTAATATGTTTCAAGATCAGCAGTATTGGATTTATTCTAAACTAACAAAGGATTTGCGGTTCTATCAGTACATTCTTGTACATTCAGGATCAGTGGATATTCATCATTCCATGGATACACCAACAAATTTTGTCATCATGTATTCCAAGGCTGTAATCAGAAAAATCTTAAATCGACGGGATTGGATAGACTTGACAGGATCAGCAAGTGGCAAAGTTCACTTTGGAAACTCATATGATCCTCCAGGATATTCGTATGAGGACTATAAAGCAGCATGGTTTAAAGGATTTCTTTTTTGACCCTTCTATCACTCATGGTTCTACACAATTCATAAACACTTAGGACAGACTTCAACAATATTCCTCTAGGGTTTTATGAATGGTGGGAGTATTATGGAGCCAATAAAGAAGTTTATCCTCCTGATACCAAGAAGGCCTGGCAATTATTCAATCGGAAGATAGATTTGGCTATCCTAGAATTTGGCAAACTAATTCAGTTCCACTACAAGCTCAAGCTTCCATGGATCCTCTGTTGGAATTTTAAATTTACTCAGTATTTTCCCAAACCTATGCCACTCTCTCTCGTTCGAGAATTTAAAATATAATGGTGGATTGCGCTTAAGGTAAACCAGGATACTGTACAGGTTTATTTTGATGAACAAAAGTTAATCCACAAGAATTCAATACCATTTGGTAAAATTCCAGTACAAGCATCAGCTCCTGTCATCACTAAGACTCCTGTGAAAAAAAAAAGTATTCAATACAGGAAAAGGTCCGGTCACCCAACCTGACTCGACCCTATCTTTAAAGCAAAAAACTTCATCAGGAGATTAATTTTTTGAATACCAAGAATTCTTGGAGTTTAAGAAGTTCAAAGAACAATCTAGCAGTTCCAAAGGATCATCTAGCCACGTATCATCTTCTGATCCTTTGGAATCCAATTTAGTACTGGAACATTTTGAGTTCTAAGGATTAAAAAAAAACATTTCTAATATTTCAATTTTGCAGCTACAGGAATATTGTGAGGATAAGCTTGATGAAAAGCTTAAAGCACGAGGATTACCTATGCCCGACAAAAAGCGGAATTGTACCAGTCAGGTTTTGAATAGAGAAATTGGTATGCAAATAATTGAAAAATGATTAATGAATCAACTATCATATGGCAGACTATGGAATGGTGAAGACAAATTTTTAGCAGGACAAGAATTAATTCATTACAAATTAATAATGATGGACAGATGTCTAAAGTTTAGCTTTGCTTTTATCCAATGTATCCGGAGCATACTTTTACATTGGATGAATTTTCATCAAGTAATGAAGATGAGGATGAGGATTACTTGGATACGGAATATTGGTTCTCTGATTAGATTTAATCTCACTCGATACAACTCCCCGTATGTTCCAGCTTGATGGCACTTTTGACTTGAAAGAATTTATCTACTTTATGTCAGGATCAATAGTAAAGAATAAGCACTAAGGACGATTTATGTCAGGATCAACACCAAAGAAGGCATCTATTTTCAACTTTGTAATAGTATTCGATAGTGGTGGAATAAGCACTAGCGATGCTTTATGTCAGGATCAGCACTAAAGAAGGCATCTATTTTCAACTTTGTAATAATATTCGATAGTGGTAGACCATGGTCTAGACCATTATCTTAGCATAGTATGATTTCGGTTCTATAAATTAGAATGTAAGTGAGAATGGGAGGCAAAACTTTTAAGAACTCTTTCTACTACTACTCTTAGCTCTCTAGACACCATCTTTTGTATCCGTACTTTGAGAATATTTTGAGAATAATATCATAATTCTAAGGATTATATCTCGGTGTTCTTAATTATCTTTGACATCAACACTCTATCATCCAGCTTTTGGGATTTCTTTTATTAAGGTGGCTTTTGTCTACTTCATCTGTAAGTTGCCGATAGTAACTGACTAACAGATGAACTAGTAACATCATCATCGTAACCTTAGTGCTTGGTATAAGATTTTGGTATCAAATCCATATTCTTATACTTTAATAGTAACATCATCATCGTAACCTTAGTGCTTGGTAAGGTGGTAGTAAGCTCATAAGTTCATTGGTAAGCCTTGTAGTATAGAAAGTGCTCGGTGTTCCAGGTGTAGTTTCCCATTGTTCCCACTATAATATGCTGGTTATGTTAAAATTTTAGTGCATCATTATGGCTAATAGACTGAGAAAAATCTTGCATAATAATAATAATAATACTAAAAGGATTGTTCAAAGTAAAGAAGAAATTATCCATGGTAGTTTTAGTTATTGGTCTATTCCAGAAGAGAATATAGAAACAATTTATAAGATAGGATCTTTGGATTTTAAAACTGCTTTCAGTATTAAAACACATGAAGAAACATTGAATATTCAAGAAAAGTTTCATTCTTCATCATTATTGTCTAATATTTCCATTAAAAATTATTTGGATAAAGGATATAGATTTGTTTATTTTGGATTAATTCAGATAACAATTAACCCTTTAGTTCATATTGGTGTCGATACTCCCATTTATGTAGCATTAAGAGATAAGAGATTGAAAAAGTACAAGACTTCTTTGTTGGCTTTAATTCAGACTAATATTTGTAATGGTCCCATATTTTTTAATTGTGCTCCTAATTTCTACATATCATTGATAGATCCATTAATATTGAATTCTCTTATTTTAGATATTCACATACAAGGAGATGAATTTGAAAAATTAACAGAACAGTTTGTGGTAATGTATAGAATTTATTATAAATTAATGAGTAGTCAGTTGAATCCTAAATTTAGGATGTATCCGACATTTAAAGAGAAATTGTTTTACTACAGATAGATGATGAACACTCAAAAAACTATACTCCTAAAAGATTAAAATGGAATGAAATAACAATACCAGAAGAATTTCAGGTTGAGAATCAGCAATCATGTAGAAATATTAAACGTAAGGAAGTATCACAAATAATAGAGGAAGAGGATGTTACAGTCTTAGTTCGGTTTAATTCTTTTCGCTATAATACTTCTCGCATAGAAGACATTCCTTTACAATCTCATAGAAGATCCACATCTATTATTGAGGATTTCACGAATAATTTTACAAAGACTCAAATTTATCACAAAAATCCAATTCCAGAAATAAATTCTTATCACTCTCCACCTTTGTCACCCACGGCCTCTCAGATGCAAGGCGATATTAATGTTATTAGTAAAGTCACCACTATAAATTTTGATCAATTAATAGAGGATTTAGAGGATGATGAGTACTCAGAACAAAGAGATTGGTATTTTCAATTAGACTCTGAATTTCAGGAAATATTACAAAGAGAATGGATAATGGATATAAAAAGGCATAATACTCCGTTTAATTTCTATACATGGTTAGAATATTATTTTACTAAAATGGACATAAAAAATGTACATACATTATCTCATAATAAAGTACAAACAAATTTAGCAAAAAAATGGAAATTAGGGGATGGAACAATAGTCGCACAAACTTATTGTCCTTTAAATACATTGAAGATTAATACAGCTTATGGTTAATTAACTGCATCTCCATTTAAAACTGGCAAGGATAATGATGAATCTGTTAAGATGGAAGAAATAAAAAAAAATTACATATGCAACATAATTATTCAAATGTCGTATTACATCATATCACTAAACAATTAGATTCTTTATCAGTAGATATTAAATCTTTACCTAGGCATAGTAAAAAAATTTCCTGATAGTTATTCATTTCCACATTTTCAACCTAATGTATTAATTTTAGAACTGGATAAAATAAAGCTACCTTCTAGTGGATTGCAAACACCTCTGATGGAAAAAATCTCACAAACATTAGAAAAATTGAATTCAAATCTAGCTCCAGGACCTTCAAAAATAAATATGATAAATAAAGAATTGGATTCTGATGATTCTGTTAGTAATTCTGATTCTGATGATAATATCATACAACAAATAAATGAAATAGAAGAATAAATATTAGAAGAACAACCACATAATATGAATAGGATGCGAAGACAATCTAGATATACAAATAGGAATAATTGGAAAAAAGCATAAACAAGAACTTATTAACCTAGACCAACACCACCAAATATTCACTATGAAGAAAGAGCAAAATTTAGATCTAAAAGTTATGATGGAAACTCCTTTACTAACTGGAATATAGATGGTAGGAGTGAATATGAAATTTTGAATACTTTACAAGAGATTGGAATGGCCAAGACAGCATATAGATTGAAAAATATGTCAGAAAAGGATGCATGTCTTTTAATTATCACTGGATTTAAAGTTCAGTTAAAATATTGGTGGGATAATTCTTTAAGTTTGCAAGATAAAATGTCTATAATGGATCATATGCGATTAGAGGAGGATGCAGAAGAGAATATTACTAATACAAATGATTCTTGTGATTTTTTGATTTATACAATAGCTATGCATTTTTTTTGGAAATTCTAATGAAACATTAACTTCTTCAAAGATTTTCTTGACTAATTTAAGATGTCCAAGTTTATCTAATTTTCGATGGCATAAGGATATGTTTCTTACTCATGTATTAAAAAGACCTGATAGTAATTCTCCAATATGGAAAGAAAAAATTGTCACCGGATTACCTAACTTATTTTCTGAGAAAGTTATGACAAATCTGCAGAAAGAAATGGGTACAGAATCAATAAATTTTAATGATATGACTTATGGCCAATTGTCTGCCTTTGTAAAGAAATAAGCTTTAACGGCATGTCAGGATTTAAAATTTCAGACTAAATATGGAAGTGAACGAAGAGAATTTGGCTCATTCTGTGAAGCATTTGGAATAACTGGAATAACAGCTCCTTTTACATCCTCTAAACAGAAAAAACTGGCTTAGAGGAAAAAGAAACCACATAAATATGATGATACTAAGAAATATTACAAACATAAAAGGTATAAAAAGAAATATAATAAGGAGAATTTCATTTGTAATAAATGTGGCAAAAAAGGACAAAAGGCTAATACCTGCAAAAGCAAGAAAAATATTAATGAAATATTAGATAAATTTGTTGAGTTATATTCAGATTTAAAAGAAAAATTTGCAAATGAGATTTCTTTGATTCAAGAAAATTCAGATGATTATAATGATGATTTTTATAGTGTTTCAGGATCCAGTTCAGAAAAACCAGAATGTAGTTGTAATTCTATTAATATTATTAGAATTAATCCTCAACATAGTAATAAAGATCAAAAACATCTTTTATTCGATTTAATTTAGGAACTACCCTCAGAATTGCAAACCACCTATTTACATAAGTTAAAAGATTTGATATTAATAGAGGAACAAGATACAGTTAAAATTGTAGAACCATTTAGTATTTGTAAAGTATTACCCACTTATTCTACTGATAGTTCATTTAGAAAGAATAGTACAAAATATTTAAACTGAGATTAATCAATTAAAAAATCAGATGAGGCGACTAAAGGATGATGTTTTAAGGATTGAAATCTAAATTAGAAACTAAAATAGCTATTCTTAAATCTAGTACATCAAAAGGGAAAAACATCGTAGAAGATATGAGACCATCATAATTTAATCCCTCAGAATTTCAGTTAGCAGAAATATCATTATCAGATAAACAACCACAGGATTCTAAATTTATTTCAGTTATAGAGAAGATGAATTTTAAAAAATGGATAGTTTACATTACAATCTCAATAGGATCTTATAAAATGACTATAACAGCTATGATTGATAGTGGTGCAGATCAGAGTTGTATTAGAAATGGATTAATACCAACAAAATATTATGTGCCAACAAAAGAATCTTTACTTACAGCAAATGGTATGCCATTAAAGGTCAAAGGTAAGTTAGTTAAAGCTTCCATATGTAATGAAAAATTTTATTTTAAACATCATTTTATTGTCGTAAAGGACTTAAATATTCAGGCTATCTTAGGAACTCCTTTCTTGACATAGATTTATACTTTTTGGGCTAATGAGCAAGGATTTGGTACTAAAATAATGGGATAAATAGTCTTTTTTAGGTTTTTATCAACACTAAAATAGAAAGAATTATTATCATTATAGAGTAACTCTATTTACCGACAAATTTATACTATTAATATAATATCAGAAAAGATTAATTTTCTTAAGGAAGAGAAATGTTATGTTTGATTTAAGGAACAATTACAAGATTTAGGAGTAAAAGAGAAAATAAAGAAAGTAGAAGAAAAAATAAGGAAAGAAGTATGTTCTGACCTTTCTAATGCTTTTTGAGATAGAAAGAAACATTTAGTAACCTTGCCATATGAAAAGGATTTTAATGAAAGAAGTATACCTACTGAAGCTAGACCTATACAAATGAATTCAGAATTATTAAAAACGTGTAAAAAGGTGATTGAAGGATTAATAACTTAAGGATTAATTACTCCATCTAAATATCCTTGGAGCTGTGCAGCATTTTATGTTCAAAAGCAAGCACAAAAGGAAATGGGAGTCCCCAGATTGGTAAAAAAATATAAATCTCTTAATAAAGTATTACAATGGATTAGATACCATATTCCTAATAAAAGGGATTTATTAAAAAGGATTTATAACTCAAAAGTATTCTCAAAATTTGATATGAAATCAGGATTTTGGCAGATACAAATTGAGCCAAAGGATAGATATAAAATGGCTTTTACAGTTCCATTTGGTCATTACGAATGGAATGTGATGCCTTTTGGATTGAAAAACTCCCCTTATGTGCTCCTTAATATAAAAGGTTGCAAAAGAATCCACCTGCATGGACGGAATAACGTATTGCTAAAGTAAAATTATTAAAACAAAGGATAAAAACTTTACCACTTATTACTATTCCACACCTCCAAGCATTTATGATTGTAGAAACAGATGCATCTGATCTAGGTTATGGTGGTATCCTAAAACAAAGATTGCCATCTGAGTCAAAATATCAATTGGTGAGATATCATTTCGAATTATGGCTTGGACCTCAAAAGAATTATTCTACAGTCAAAAAAGAAATTTTATCTATTGTTCTTTGCATTTCTAAATTTCAAGATAATCTTCTAAACAAAAAGTTTCTTTTAAAAGTGGATTGGAAACCTGCCAAAGATGTTCTAAAAAAGATGTAAAGAATTTAGTTTCAAAACAAATTTTTGCAACATGGCAGGCAATTTTATCAGTATTTGATTTTGACATTGAACATATCAAAGGGAATTCTAATTCTTTACCTGATTTCGTAACTAGAGAATTTTTGACAAGTTCCATGGATGAGTTCGCAGCCAACGAAGAATAAGACCCTTACGGTCAAAGACATCATGAAAAATCAAATAGTTCCATCTACTTCTAACCGCTTTCAGTCTCTTCAGGATTTTCCACCTCTTACTTATGTTCAAGCTGCTTCAAATTGCTCAGCAAGATTACAACAATCCCCTCCACAAAAGTCCAGTATTCAATTTCCTTATCCTTCTGGTCAACCAGTATCCACACCTTGACGACCAAATTTAGCTCAGGATCACCCAGCCAAAAAGTCATTCAACCCTAATCCTCCATGTTATGCAACCAAGCCTCATGTTAAACATTTAACCCTCACAAGACATCACGAACCTTTAGAATATCAAGATTTGTTAAGATACGTATTTAATATGTTTCAAGATCAGCAGTATTGGATTTCTTCCGAACCAACAAAGGATTTGTGGTTCTATCAGTACATTCTTGTACTTTCAGGATCAGTGGATATTCATCATACCATGGATACACCAACAAATTCTGTCATCATGTATTTTAAGGCTGTAATCAGAAAAATCTTAAATCAACGGGATTGGATAGACTTGACAGGATCAACAACCGACAAAGTTCACTTTGGAAACTCATATGATCCTCTAGGATATTCGTATGAGGACTATAAAGAAGCATGGTTTAAAGGATTTCTTTTTCGACCCTTTAATCACTCATGGTTCTACACAATTCATAAAACACTTAGGAGAGACTTCAACAGTATTCCTCTATGGTTTTATGAATGGTGGCAGTATTATGGAGCGAATGAAGAAGTTTATCCTCCTGATGCCAAGTACGCCTGGAAATTATTCAGTGGGAAGATAGATTCGGCTATCCCAGAATTTGGTAAACTAATTCAGTTCCACTTCAAGCTCAAGCTTCCATGGATCCTCTGTTGGAATTTTAAATTTACTCAGTATTTTCCCAAGCCTATACCACTCTCTCTCATCCGAGAATTTAAAATAAAATGGTGGATTGCGCTTAAGGTAAACTAGGATACTATACATGTTTATTTTGAGGAACAAAAGTTAATCCACAAGAATTCAATACCATTTGGTAAAATCCAAGTACAAGCATCAGCTCCTGTCATCACTAAGACTCCTGTGAAAAAATAAGTATTCAATACAGGAAAAGGTTCGGTCACCAAACCTGACTCGACGGTCCTATCTTTAAAGTAAAAACTTCATCAGGAGAATGAATTTCTTGAATACAAAAAATTCTTGGAGTTTAAGAAGTTCAAAGAACAATCTAGCAGTTTCAAAGGAGCATCTAGCCACAGATAATCTTCTGATCCTGTGGAATCCAATTTGGTACCGGAACATTTTGAGTTCTAAGGATTAAAAAAAAAAATTACTAATATTTCAATTTTGCAGCCGTAGGAATATTGCCCGGACAAACTTGATGAAAAGCTTAAAGCATGAGGATTACCTATGCCTGACAAAAAATAGAATTGTACCACTCAGGTTTTGAATAGAGAAATTGGTATGTAAATAATTGAAAAAAGGATTAATGAATCAACTTTCATATGGCAGACTATGGAAGGATGAAGACGAACTTTTTAACAGGACAAAAGTTAATTCATTAGAAATTAATATCAATGGACAGATGTCTAAAGTTCAGCTTTGCTTTTATCCAATGTATCCGGAGCATACTTTTACATTAGATGAATTTTCGTCAGGTAATGCATATGAGGATGAGGATTACTTGGATACGGAATATTTGTTCTCTGATTAGATTTAATCTCACTCGATACATCTCCCCATATGTTCCAGCTGGATGGCACTTTTGACTTGAAGGAATTTATCTACTTTATGTTAGGATCAACAGTAAAGAATAAGCACTAAGGATGCTTTATGTCGGGATCAGCACCAAAGAAGGCATCTATTTTCAACTTTGTAATAGTATTCGATAGTGGTGGAATAAGCACTAACGATGCTTTATGTCAGGATCAACACTAAAGAAGGCATCTATTTTCAACTTTGTAATAATATTCGATAGTGGTGGACCATGGTCTGGACCATTATCTTAGCATAGTATGATTTCGGTTCTATAAATTAGAATGTAAGTTAGAAACAGAGGCAGAACTTTTCAGAACTATTTCTTCTACTACTCTTAGATCTCTAGACACTCTCTTTTGTATCAACACTTTGAGAATATTTTGAGAATAATATCAGAATTCTATGGATTATATCTCGGTGTTCATAATTATCTTTGACATCAACACTCTATCATCCAGCTTTCAGGATTTCTTTTATTAAGGTGGTTTTTGTCTACTTCATCTGTAAGTTCATCTGTTAGTCAGTTTTATTATCATTGTTATCCTGGGTTGATTTTGGTATCAAAGCCATATTCTTATACTTTAAAAGTAACATCATCATCGTAACCTTATTTCTTGGTAAGGTGATAGTAAGCTTATAATTCCGTTGGTAAGCCTTGTAGTACAGAAAGTGCTCGGTGTTCCAGGTGTAGTTTCCCACTGTTCCCACTATAATATGCTGGTTATGTTAAAATTTTAGTGCATCATTATGGCTAATATACTGAGAAAAATCTTGCATAGTAATAATAACAATAAAAGGATTGTTCAAAGTAAAGAATAAATTATCCATGGTAGTTTTAGTGATTGGTCTATTCCAAAAGAGAATATAGAAACAATTTATAAGATAGGATATTTGGATTTTAAAACTACTTTCAGTATTAAAACACATGAAGAAACATTAAATATTCAAGAAAAGTTTCATTCGTCGTCATTATTGTCTAATATTTCCATTCAAAATTATTTGGTTAAAGGATATAGATTTGTTTATTTTGGATTAATTCAGATAGCAATTAAACCTTTAGTTCATATTGGTGTCGAGACTCCCTTTTATGTAGCATTAAAAGATAAGAGATTAAAAAAGTACAAGACTTCTTTGTTGGCTTTAATTCAGACTAATATTTGTAATGGTCTCATATTTTTTAATTGTGCTCCTAATTTCTCGGTATCATTGACAGATCCATTAATATTGAATTCTCTTATTTTAGATATTCACATACAAGGAGATGAATTTGAAAAATTAACAGAACGGTTTGTGGTAATTTATTATAAATTAATGAGTAGTCGTTGAATCCTAAATTTAGGATGTATCCGACAATTAAAGAAGAAACTGTTTTATTACAGATAGATGATGAACACTCAAAAACTTATACTCCTAAAAGATTAAAATGGAATGAAATAACAATACCAGAAGAATTTCAGGTTGAAAATCAGCAATCATGAAGAAATATTGAACGTAGGGAAGTCTAACAAATAATAGAGGAAGAGGATGTTACAGTCTTAGTTCGGTTTAATTCTTTTCGCAATAATACTTCTCGCACAGGAGACATTCCTTTCTAATCTCATAGAAGATCCACGTCTAGTATTGAAGATTTCACGAATAGTTTGACAAAAACTCAAGTTTATCTAAAAATCCAATTCCAGAAATAAATTCTTATCACTCTCCACCTTTGTCACCCACGGCCTCTCAGATGCAAGGCGATATTAATGTTATTACTAAAGTCACCACTATAAATCTTGATCAATTAATAGAGGATTTAGATGATGATGATGAGTACTCAGAACAAAGAGATTGGTATCTCCAATTAGACTCTGAATTTTAGGAAATATTACAAAGAGAATGGATAATGGATATAAAAAGGCATAATACCTCGTTTAATTTCTATACATGGTTAGAATATTATTTTACTAAAATGGACATAAAAAATGTATATACATTATCTCATATTAATGTACAAACAAATTTAGCAAAAAAATGGAAATTAGGGGATGGAACAATGGTCGCACGGACTTATCCTCCTTTAAATACATCGAAGATTGATATAGCTTATGGTGAATTAACTACATGTCAATTTAAAACTGGCAAGGATAATTATTAATCTATTAAGATGGAAGACATAAAAAAATTACATATGCAACATAATTATTCAAATGTCGTATTAGATCATATCACTAAACAATTAGATTCTTTATAAGTAGATATTAAATCATTACCTAGGCATAGTCAAAAATTTCTTAATAGTTATTCATTTTCACATTTTCAACCTAATGTATTAATTTCAGAACGGGATAAAATAAAGCTACCTTCTAGTGGATTGCAAACCCCTCTGATGGAAAAAAATATCACAAACATTAGAAAAATTGAATTCAAATCTTGCTCAAGGATCTTCAAAAATAAATATGATAAGTAAAGAATTTGATTCTGATGATTCTGTTAGTAATTCTGATTCTGATGATAATATCATACAACAAATAAATGAAATAGAAGAAGAAATATTAGAAGAAAAACCACATAGTATCAATATGATGTGAAGACAATCTAGATATACAAATAGGAATAATTGGAAAAAAAAAAGAAACAAGAACTTATTATCCTAGACCAACACCACCAGATATTCAGTATGAAGAAATAGCAAAATTTAGATCTAACAGTTATGATGGAAACTCCTTGACTAACTGTAATATAGATGGTAGGAGTGAATATGAAATTTTGAATACTTTACAGGTTAGTTAAAATATTGGTGGGATGATTCTTTAAGTTTTCAAGATAAAATGTCTATAATGGATCATATGCGATCAGAGGAGGATGTAGAAGGGAATATTACTAATGCAAATGATTCTTGTGATTTTTTTATTTATACAATAGCTATGCATTTTGTTGGAAATCCTAATGAAGCATTAACTTCTTCAAAGACTTTCTTAACTAATTTAAAATATTCAAGTTTATCTGATTTTCGATGGTATAAGGATATGTTTCTTACTCATGTATTAAAAAGACCTGATAGTAATTCTCCAATATTGAAAGAAAACATTGTCACCGGATTACCTAACTTATTTTCCCAGAAGGTTATGACAAATCTACAGAAAAAATGGGTACAGAATCAATAAATTTTAATGATATGACTTATGGCCAATTGTTTTCCTTTGTAAAGAAAGAAGCTTTAACGGCATGTTAGGATTTAAAATTTCAGGCTAAATATGGAAGTGAATGAAGAGAATTAGGCTCATTCTGTGAAGCAATTGGAACAACTGGAATAAAAGCTCCTTCTACAGCCTCTAAACAGAAAAAATTGGCTTATAAGAAAAAGAAACCCCAGAAATATGAACCTCATAAATATGAGGATACAAAGAAATATTACAAACATAAAAGGTATAAAAAAAAAGTATAATAAGGAGAATATCATTTGTTATAAGTGTGGGAAAAAAGGACACATGGCTAATACCTGCAAAAGCAAGAAAAAGATTAATGAAATATTAGATAAATTTGCTGAGTTAGATTAAGATTTAAAAGAAAAACAGGCAAATGAGATTTCTTTGATTCAAGAAAATTCAGATGATTATAATGATGATTTTTATAGTGTTTCAGGATCCAGTTCAGAAGAACCAGAATGTAGTTGTAATTCTATTAATATGATTAGGATTAATTCTCAACATAGTAATAAAGATCAAAAACATCTTTTATTCGATCTAATTCAGGAACTACCCTTAGAATTCCAAACCACCCATTTACTTAAGTTTAAAGGTTTGATATTAACAGAGGAACAAGATACAGTTAAAATCATAGAACCATTTAGTATTTCTAAAGTATTACACACTTATTCTACTGATGGTTTATTTAGAAAGAATAGTACAAAAGATTTACAAACTGAGATCAATCAATTTAAAAATTAGATGAGGCAACTAAAGGATGATGTTTTAAGGATTAAAACAAAAAATTTAGAATTAGAAACTAAAATAGCTATTCTTAAATCAAGTACATCAAAAGGGAAAAACATTGTAGAAGACATGACACCATCAGAATTTAATCCCTCAGAATTTTAGTTAGCAGAAATATCATTATCAGATAAACAACCACAGGATTTTAAATTTATTTCATTTATAGAGAAGACGAATTTTCAAAAATGGATAGTTTACATTACAATCTCAATAGGATCTTATCAAACGACTATAACAGCTATGATTGATAGTGGTGCAAATCAAAATTGTATTAGAGATGGATTAATATCAACAAAATATTATGTGCCAACAAAAGTATCTTCACTTATAGCAAATGGTATGCCATTAAAGGTCAAAGGTAAGTTAGTTAAAACTTCCATATGTAATGAAAAATTTTGTTTTAAACATCATTTTATTGTCGTAAAGGACTAAATATTCAGGCTATCTTAGAAACTCCTTTCTTGACATAGATTTATCGTTTTGGGTTGATGAGCAAGGAGTTGGTACTAAAATAATTGGACCATCAGGCTTTTTTAGGTTTTTATCTCCAATAAAACGAAAAGAATTATTATTATTGCAGAGTAACTCTATTTACTGACAAATTTATACTATTAATATAATACCAAAAAAGATTAATTTTCTTAAGGAAGAGAAAAGTTATGTTCGAATTGAGAAACAATTACAAGATTTAGGAGTAAAAGAGAAAATAAAGAATTTAGAAGAAAAAGTAAGGAAAAAAGTATGTTCCTACCTTCATATTGCTTTTTGGGATCGAAAGAAACATTTAGTAACCTTGCCATATGAAAAGGATTTTAATGAAAGAAGTATACCTACCAAAGTTAGACCTGTACAAATGAATTCGGAATTATTAGAAACATGTAAAAAGGAGATTGAAGGATTAATAACCAAAGGATTAATTACTCCATCTAAATCTCAGAGCTGTGCAGCATTTTATGTTCAAAAGCAAGCAGAAATGGAAAAGGGAGTCCCCAGATTGGTAATAAATTATAAACCTCTTAATAAAGTATTACAATGGATTAGATACCCTATTCCTAATAAAAGGGATTTAGTAAAAAGGATTTATAATGCAAAAGTATTCTCAAAATTTGATATGAAATCAGGATTTCGGTAGATACAGATTGAACCAAAGGATAGATATAAATCGGCTTTTACAGTTCCAATTGGTCATTACGAATGGAATTCTGAAGGGGCATTTTTGGATCCAAAAGGCATCACATTCCATTCGTAATGACCAAATGGAACTATAAAAGCCATTTTATATCTATAATTTGGTTCAATCTGTATCTGCCGAAATCCTGATTTCATATCAAATTTGTCAGTAAATAGAGTTACTCTGCAATAATAATAATTCTTTCCGTTTTATTGGAGATAAAAACCTAAAAAATCCAAATGGTACCATTATTTTAGTACCAACTCCTTGCTCATCAACCCAAAAAGGAAAAATCTGTGTCAAGAAAGGAGTTCCTAAGTTAGCCTGAATATTTAAGTCCTCTACGACAATAAAATGATGTTTAAAAAAAAAATTTTCATTACATATGGAAGTTTAAACTAACTTACCTTTGACATTTAATGGCATACCATTTGCTGTAAGTAAAGATTCTTTTGTTTGCACATAATATTTGTTGGTATTAATCCATCTCTAATACAACTTTGATCTGCACCACTATCAATCATAGCTGTTATAGTCGTTTGATAAGATCCTATTGAGATTGTAATGTAAACTATCTATTTTTGAAAAATTCATCTTCTCTATAACTGAAATAAATTTAGAGTCCTGTGGTTGTTTATCTGATAATGATATTTTTGCTAACTGAAATTCTGAGGGATTAAATGCTGATGGTGTCATGTCTTCTACGATGTTTTTCCCTTTTGATGTACTTGATTTAAGAATAGCTATTTTAGTTTCTAATTCTAAATTTTTTGTTTCAATCCTTAAAACATCATCCTTTAGTTGCCTCATCTGATTTTTTAATTGATTAATCTCAGTTTGTAAATCTTTTGTACTATTCTTTCTAAATGAACTATCAGTAGAATAAGTGTGTAATACTTTTGAAATACTAAATAGTTCTACGATTTTAACTGTACCTTATTCCTCTGTTAATATCAAATCTTTTACCTTAAGTAAATAGGTGGTTTGCAATTCTGAGGGTAGTTCTTGAATTAAATCGAATAAAAGATGTTTTTGATCATTATTACTATGTTAACGATTAATCCTAATCATAGTAATGGAATTACAACTACATTCTGGTTCTTCTGAACTGGATCCGGAAACACTATAAAAATCATCATTATAATCATATGAATTTTCTTGAATCAAAGAAATCTCATTTGGCAGTTTTTCTTTTAAATCTAAATCTAACCCAACAAATTTATCTAATATTTCATTAATGTTTTTCTTGCTTTGCAAGTATTAGCCTTGTGTCCTTTTTTCCCACATTTATAACAAATGATATTCTTCTTATTATACTTCTTTTTGTACCTTTTATGTTTGTAATATTTCTTAGTATCCATATTTATCTGGTTCATATTTCTGTGGTTTCTTTTTCCTATAAACAAGGTTTTTCTTTTTAGAGGCCGTAGAAGGAGCATTTATTCCAGTTATTCCAAATGCTTCACATAATGAGCCTAATTCTCTTCGTTCCCTTCCATATTTAGCCTGAAATTTTAAATCTTGACATGCGTTAAAATTTATTGATTTTGTACCCATTTCTTTCTGTAGATTTGTCATAACCTTCTGAGAAAATAAGTTAGGTAATCTGGTGACAAATTTTTCTTTCCATATTGGAGAATTACTATCAGGTCTTTTTAATACATGAGTAAGAAACATATCCTTATACCATCGAAAATCAGATAAACTTGGACAGCTTAAATTAGTCAAGAAAATCTTTGAAGAATTTAATGCTTCATTAGGATTTCCAACAAAATGCATAGCTATTGTATAAATCAAACAATACAATAATCATTTGTATCAGTAATATTCCCTCCTGCATCCTCCTCTGATCGCATATGATCCATTATAGACATTTTATCTTGAAAACTTAAAGAATTATCCCACCAATATTTTAACTGACCTGTAAATCCAGTGATAATTAAAAGACATGCATCCTTTTCTGATATATTTTTCAATCTATATGTTGTCTTGGCTATTCCAATCTCTTTTAAATTATTCAAAATTTCATACCAACTCCTACCATCTATATATCCAGTTAGTCAAGGAGTTTCCATCATAACTGTTAGATCTAAATTTTGCTTTTTCTTCATACTGAATATCTGGTGGTGTTGGTCTAGGATAATAAGTTCTTATTTTTACTTTTTTCCAATTATTCCTATTTGTATATCTAGATTGTCTTCGCATCCTATTGATATTATGTGGTTGTTCATCTAATATTTCTTCTTCTACATCATTTATTTGTTGTATGATATTATCATCAGAATCAGAATTACTAACAGAATCATCAGAATCCAATTCTTTATTTATCATATTTATTTATGAAGATCCTGGAGCAAGATTTGAATTCAATTTTTCTAATGTTTGTGATATTTTTTCAATCAGAGGTGTTTGCAATCCATAGAAGGTAGCTTTATTTTATCCCATTCTGAAATTAATATATTAGGTTGAAAATGTGGAAATGACTAACTATCAGGAAATTTTTTACTATGCCTAGGTAAAGATTTAATATCTATTGATAAAGAATCTAATTGTTTAGTGATATGATGTAATATGACATTTGAATAATTATGCCGCATATGTAATTTTTTTATGTCTTCCATCTTAACAGATTCATCATTATCCTTGCCAGTTTTAAATGGAGATGCAGTTAATTCACCATAAGTTGTATCAATCTTCAATGAATTTAAAGGAGGATAAGTCTGTGCGACTATTGTTCTATCCCCTAATTTCCATTTTTTTGCTAAATTTGTTTGTACATTAATATGAGATAATGTATATACATTTTTTATGTCCATTTTAGTAAAATAATATTCTAACCATGCATAGAAATTAAACGGAGTATTATGCCTTTTTATATCCATTATCCATTCTCTTTGTAATATTTCCTGAAATTCAGAGTCTAATTCAAGATACCAATCTCTTTGTTCTGAGTACTCATCATCCTCTAAATCCTCTATTAATTGATCAAAATTTATAGTGGTGACTTTAGTAATAACATTGATATCGCCTTGCATCTGAGAGGTCGTGGGTAACAAAGGTGAAGAGTGATAAGAATTTATTTATGGAATTGGATTTTTATGATAAACTTGACTCTTTGTAAAATTATTCTGAAATCCTCAATAATAGATGTGGATCTTCTATGAGATTGGAAAGGAATGTCTCCTGTGTGTGAAGTATTATAGCGAAAAGAATTAAAATGAACTGAGACTGTACCATCCTCTTCCTCTATTATTTGTGAGACTTCCCTACGTTCAATATTTCTACATGATTCGTGATTCTCAACCTGAAATTCTTCTGGTATTGTTATTTCATTCCATTTTAATCCTTTAGGAGTATAGGTTTTTGAGTGTTCATCATCTATCTGTAATAAAGCAGTTTCTTCTTTGATTGTTGGATACATCCTAAATTTAGGATTCAATTGACTACTCATTAATTCATAATAAATTTTATACATTTTAACAAACTGTTCTATTAATTTTTCAAATTCATCTCCTTGTATGTGAATATCTAAAATAAGAGAATTCAATATTAATGGATCTGTCAATGATACCGAGAAATTAGGAGCACAATTAAAAAATATGGGACCATTACAAATATTAGTCTGAATTAAAGCCAACAAAGAAGGCTTGTACTTTTTCAATCTCTTATCTCTTAATGCTACAAAAATGGGGGTATCGACACCAATATGAACTAAAGGTTTAATTGCTATCTGAATTAATCCAAAATGAACAAATCTATATCCTTTATCCAAATAATTTTTAGTGGAATGATTAGAAAATAATGATGAAGAATGAAACTTTTCTTGAATATTCAATGTTTCTTCATGTGTTTTAATACTGAAAGCAGTTTTAAAATCCAAAGATCCTATCTTATAAATTGTTTCTATATTCACTCCTTGAATAGACCAATCACTAAAACTACCATGGATAATTTCTTATTTACCTTGAACAATCCTTTTTGTATTATTATTATTATGCAAAATTTCTCTTAGTGTATTAGCCATAATGATGCACTAAAATTTTAACATAACCAGTGTATTATAATAGAAACAGTGGGAAACTACACCTGAAACACCGAGCACTTTCTGTACTACAAGGCTTACCAACGGACTTATGAGCTTACTACCACCTTACCAAGCACTAAAGTTACGATGATGTTGTTACTATTAAATGATTTATTTTAACAGAACCATATTCTGTTATACTTTAATATGTCCTAGATTATAGAGCACAGGAGCTAGTACCATTGGGTTACACAGATTTGGACTTTCAATGTGATATGGACAAGAGTAAGTCTACATCTGGGTTTGTCTTTACTCTGGGAGGTGGAGCCATAGTATGGCTGAGTGTCAAGCAGAAATGTGTGGCGGACTCCACTATGAATGCTGAGTACGTTGGCACATCATAGGCAGCGAAAGAAACTGTATGGCTCAGGAATTTCCTGGTGGACTTAGATGTGGTCCCTGAGTTGCCTAGGTCTATCACAGTTTACTGTGACAACAATGTTGCAGTTACTAACTCAAGGGAACCACGAGCCCACAAGGTGAGTAAACACATAGAGTGCAAGTACCACCTGACACGAGAGATCGTAAAGAGGGGACAAGTGACGGTGGCCAAGATAGTATTAGGAGACAACATTGTAGATCCTTTCACAATGCGATTGACACCAAAGGTCTTTGAGACATGTGGAGGGCATGGGAGTCAGATTCTTAAGGGAGCCATGTGAGTGATCTTAAAGGTGTTTTGTAGATTTCATTATGACAGCAGTGTAATAAAGCAGGTTGGACAGTGTTTCTGTACTTTAGAGCATAGCTTTAAGTATTAGTGCGAGATTTTTAGTTTTGAATACTAGAAAGCTATTTTCTTGTATAAAAAACTAATACCCAGTGGATATATGATTTTGTTTCAGTATTAAATTTGTTCCATTATGTCATAGAACTAGATAACGAAGTGTGGAAAGACACGGTAGATCTCGTTATTGATTAAAGTATTGATATATAAAAAGTATGCTTGTGACAGAGATAGTCTGAACATTATATCGGTATAGATTATCGTGTGATTTGAAAATTAGTTTGTCTAGACTAATTAAATTATACGGATATGCCCGAGCATATTGAGCACGACCAGTTTGGATTGAATTAACTTGTACTGATCTGCATAGTTAATTCGATCCTAGTATTCTAATCTCTTAATCCCGAGATTGGGACGGGCATGAGAGTTAGATATCGTATGCTTTGATTTGCCAAAGGGTACGGTCAATTGAGGCCTAAATTTTGGGGTATGCGGTGTTTAGCTTCTTTGTGTGCCATTGCTAGTCTGAGGAATCTACATACCAGTTCACCGGGTTGATTGTGCTCCCGAGATGAGCTCGTAAGATTTATTATACTATACCCGACCGGTGGACTTTATGTCCGGAATAGTAAGAAAGTCGAGTGGTACTAATCTCGGATACCAAGAAGTCGGTGAATTAATTTGTCAGTAAATTGATGAACCGATTAACACTAGATCATTGATGTGGGCAGATAGAAGAATGATAAAGTGAGCGCGATGTAAAGTCATTTTTTAGCGGTAGTTCAAAAATTGGTCCGTTAGTTGTACGACTAAATATGCGTTTGACTAATCGACAAAATGAATTAATTAATCCTAAAGGTTTAATTAATATTTAATTGACTAAGTGGATTAAGAAATTAATTCTAATTGAATTAATTAATCCTGAGGGTTCGATTAAATTAAATTAACGAAGAGGGTTAAGAAATTAATTCGAAAGGCTCGATTGGAGTTGACTAGTCTACGGAAGACTAAGGGGTCAAAGAAAGTCAAACACTAAGGCCTAACTCAAAAGCCCACCAGATCTCCTAAAGAGCTTCCTATAAATAGCTAATGTTAGGTATTAGTAAGACATTAGAAACCTTGTAGGCAAATGCCTTAGAGTGAGAAATACAAGCCTAGAGATAGAATTCTTTCTTCCTTATTGAGAATTCTTTTTCGAAATCGGTTTGTGATCTTTCTTGATTGAAAAACTTAGCCAATGATTATAGAAGTCTAAGACCACCGCCTGAAAGTTCAAACGCCGCTCGAGAAGTCCGTTTGCTGTTCTTTTTCCTGGCAGTTAGCTCCGCCTATGTTTTTTTTTATTTTTTAGCTCCGTTTTGGTGCATTTTCATAGTGGGCTTCGTTTATTTGTTGCACTGATCCTTTGGCTCGTTCCTTTTGCTTCACCAAAATCTAGATCTATGAGCAAATAGCTTACCCACGAAGTTTTATTGAGGCGGAGTGGGTTTTCAGATTAGAATCAGTTTCCCGAGCTAGATCCGTGTTTCAGATATGTGAGTTTCTTGAAGTGGGTTTATTTGGATTTCTTCGCCAGTGCCTTTAGCCACCTTCTAGTTACTTTCCCACCCAAGTTCGAGGTTTTTTGGATTTATCATTGGGATTCTGTGTGGAATTTGCGCTAAAGACTGGGTTTTTGCAGCAGGCAATAAATAAGAGGCTGATCTTCGGGCAATGATCTGCTGCGGATATGACGAGTTTTTGGAAGTGGGTATTTTTGCGGATATGATGGTAAATAGCAGGATTTTACAATTTTGGTTTTCTTTTTGCTTGGGACTTCGCTTCAAAGGTATAATCTTTAATCCTTCACATTATTTAAAGATTTAATCTTTGAGCATCGTTTTAATAAATTGAACTAGTATAATCCTATATCCGTTCAGGGGAAATGAATTTGAGCCTGAGCCGAGTCGAAAGTCTCCGATTCCGGAATGCATAGCATGAAAGTGAGATTTTTGTTTTATCCCAGGCTTCTTCTGTTTCCTTCAAATTGGTATCAGAGTGAGTGTTTTGGCTTTATACTTGTTTGATTTATTACACAGCTTAGTTCTGGCATTGTTATTTTTGCATTGTCGGTACATTAAACAGGTGGTTATTATTCCCGGCTATTATGGTTGTTTAATTTTCATTCATAAACCCAGGACATGTCCGGGCTCATTTTTTATTTTTGAATGGAAATGTCTGTAATAGTAATAACCACGAGTTGGAAGCCGTGTAGGATTAGATAAATCTTGTAGTAGGATTTAATCTAATCTTGTCGTCTTTAAATTCTTAGAAAATGCCTTTGTATATAGGAATTTATGTATTATGATGAAGACGTTATTTTGGGTAACTCATATTCGTGGGTTTTTGATTTATCATAATTTTGGGTGATTCCTAATTACGTAGAAAATCTAGAAATGCCAGCCGAATTAGGAGGAACCAAATAACGAGTCGTTATAAGCAAAGTGAATATATGGTTTTTGGTTTTGTCGTAATTTTGGGTGATTCCTAATTATGTAGTAAACCAAGAAAACTGAATAAATTCTAAGGGTCCTTATAATGAGTGGGAGTGACATGATGGGACGTGTCAACAAGTCATCAAAGGAAGCGACGATTGAGAAGGCCATAATAGTCGGGAAATGTTTAATTATGTATTTCCCATTTTATGTCCTTATCGTTGCTTGTGTGTTTTTGTTTTATGTTTTTATGCATGATAGAAAACAAACTAATTTTATGCGTGCAATTAACTAACGTAGATTATCCGCATATTAAAACTCTGACGGTAATAATATGTGCGAGTAACATAAGTTAAAATATTGCATGTTGGTTTTATAGGTGCAATTAACTAAGATAGATTATTCGTATATTAAAACTCCAACAGTTTTATGGGTGTGAATATCCATAGTTAAGATATTGCATGTTAAAATGTAAAAAAATCCTCAAACTTAAAAATATAAGTGGGCGGGGGTTGGCAAATATCCCCATGGCCTCCACTACGGGTTCATGGGTGATGTGGTTAAACTTGCGCATTGGCTTAGACCTTCCTCCCTATCGGATGTGTTTTTAACCACAGATATCACCAGATTCAATTTCTAAATGGTTAACTATAGTGAGTTTGATTGGAGAAAGTTGCGACACCCTCGCCATCCGAGCCGCATTAGTATCCTAAGTAACAAACTTAGAAGTCAAGTAATGGCATACACTTAGTGTACCGTTTGTAGTATCCTTTCCATCGAGGTTACACTATTTATGTGTTTGGAAAAAATCATTGACTATTAATTTTATTCATCATAAGACGTTCACCTATCCTGACCTGTGTTGATCCCAGTGTGAGAGATGTCGGTTAGAGATTATATTGTTTTTGAGGATATCAATATTTTTGAAAAAGAATACTTAAACTTGACTATTTATTTTCAGTTTTCGATATGGGGTTTAATACAATATTTGTCACACTACAGGAGAACAAATTAACTAGTCCAAATTACATCAACTAGAAATGAGATTTGGACATTGTCCTCACTAGGGGTGTAATCGAGCTGAGACGAGCTCGAGCAGGACCCTGCTCATGCTCGGCTCGGTAATGAGAAATGGAGCTTGAGCTTGGCGGGCTCCCTTGCTCGGTGCTCGAGCTTGGCTCGGCAAATAATTATCAAACTCGAGCTCAGCTCATGACTCGGCTGAGACGTGGTGCTAGTTTTTTGAGACGTGGTGCTAGTTGTTTTAGACATGGTGCTAGTTCTTTGAGACGTGGTAGACTGTCTTTGTGAAAAAAATTAGTTTAAATTCACACGCATGGTGTTAGTTTTGAATATAGAAAAGCTATGGCTTGTACCAAAAACTAATATCCACAGTTGACATATCATTTTGTTTCAGTATAAATTTGTTCCTTTATATCATAGAACTAGACAACGGGGTGTGGAAAGACACAGTAGATACCTTTATTGGTTAAAGTATTGATATATTAAATGTATGCTCGTAACTGAGATAGTCTGAACATACTATCGGTATAGGTTATTGTGTGGTTTGGAAATTAGTTTATCTAAACTAGTTTAAATCACACGGATATGCCTGGGGCATATTGAGTACGACCGGTTTGGATAGAATTGACTTATACTGATCGGCGTAGTCAATTCGGTCCTAGTATTCCATCTCTCAATCCCGATATTGGGACGGGCGCGAGAGTTGAATATTGTATGCTTTGATTTGCCAAAGAGTGCGGTCAATTGAGGCCTATACCTTGGTAGGTTGGGTATGCGGTGTTTAGCTTATTTCGTGCCGTTGCTAATCGAAGGAATCCACGTACCGGTTCGCCGGGTTGATGGTGCTCCCGAGATGATCTTGTAAAGTCTATTTTACTAAACCCGGCCGGTGAACTTTGTGTTCGGTATAATAAAAGGACGAGTGGTACTAATCTCGAAAACCAAGAAGTCGGTGAATTAATTTGTCAGTAAATTGATAAACCGATGAGCGTTAGATCTTTAATGTGGGGAGATAGAATAAAATATAATGGCGCGATGTAAAGTCATTTTCGAGCGGTAGTTCCATAATTGGTCCGATAGTGGCACGACTAATTATGTATTTGACTAATCGACAAGGTAAATTAATTAATCCAAAAGGTTTAATTAATATTTAATCGACAATGTAAATTAAGAAATTAATTCTATTTGAATTAATTAATTCTAAGGGTTCGATTAAATTAAATTAACGAAGTGGGTTAAGAAATTAATTTGAATGGGTTGATTGGAGTTGATTAGTCGGGAAAGACTTAGCGGTCAACAAAAGTCAAATTAAAAGGCCCAACTCGAGTGCCCATTAGGTCTCCATTAGAGCTCCTATAAATAGAAAACTTGAGGCAAAAGAAAACCTAAGGAAATTCTTGCAAGACAAGTCTTGCAAATAGAGTGAGAAAGTTCTAGAGAGAGAACTTCTTCTTCTTGAAGTTTTCTTTCAAAAACGAACTTGCTATCTCACTCCTCGGATTGAACTCAGCCCAAAGATCACACCTTCTAGATTGATTGGAGATTTCTGCCGGCCTGTTGATTGAATATTTCGCCGGACAGCAGCTTGAAGTTTCCGTCGGACTGCTGGGTTTTCTTCTTCCTGCAGCGCTGGAAACTTGGTGTTCTGCCCGCGCGTTGATTCGATTTTGACCACGTTGATCTCTATTGGTGATCCGTGGTGGAGATTGTCTAGATCACGGCTGGGTAGTTGCTGAGTTAAAGCGATTGTGTAGTCTTTATTTCGGTCCAGCAGCAGGAAATTTGTGGCGCAAGTACAGGTTCTGGGCAGCAAGGTTGTGGCCAGATTTTGGGTTGTTGTGAGTTCGATTAGAGGAATTTTCTGGTGGGTCTTCGTGGGCTAAGTAAGTAAGCTTCGATAGATTATTGCCCACGCAATATTCGAAGTTCTACGGAGTAATCTAGTGGATTTCAATTGGAATCGCTATCAAAGATTGGATTTTTCTTTAGGCAAGGGACTTCGCTACAAAAGGTAGAATCTTTAATATTCCGCTTTAATTAAATATTTAATTTTTTATGTCCGATTAATAAATTAAATAAGTATAAGTCAAGATCCATTCATGGGTAAACTAATTTGAGCCTGAGCTTGGTCGAAAGCTTTCGATTCTGGAATGCATTGCATGAAAGTGAGGTTTTCGATTTAGCCCGAGCTTGTTCAGTTTTCCTTCAAATTGGTATTAGAGCAGTGGTTTTGGTCTTATACTTGTTTGATTTATTACACGGCTTTATTTTTGCATTATTATTTTTGTCGAAATGCTTAAACAGATGGTTATTGGTTTCCCGGCTATTATGGTAGAAATTTATTTTTCATTCATAAACCCCGGGACATGTCCGGGCTTGTATTGTTTTTGAATGGAAAAGTCTGTAATAGTAATAACCACGAGCTGGAAGCCGTGTAGGATACGAAAAATCTTGTAGTAGGAATTTATATACTATGACGAAGACGTTATTTTGGGTAACTTATATTCGCGGGTTTTGGTTTAATCGTAATTTTGGGTGATTCCTAATTATGTAGAAAACCGAGAAAACCCGAGCGAATCGAGAGGAATCCAAATAACGAGTGGGAGCGACATGACGAGACGTGTCACCGAGGCGTCAAGGAATCAACGATAGAGAAGACCATAATAGTCGGGAAATTTTATTTAATTTTAATTTCCTGTATTTATGACTTTTCGTTGATTGTGTGATTTTCGTTTTATTTTGCATGAACGAAACCAAACCAAAAAGTTTTAAAAGGTAATGTGCAATTAACTAAGGTAGATTATTCGCATATTAAAACTCTAACGGTTTTATGGGTGCGAATATCCATAGTTAAGATATTGCATGTTAAAACGTAAAAATCCTCAAGCTTAAAAATCTAAGTGGGAGCGGGTTGGTAAATAGCCCCATGGCCTCCATTACGGGTTCATTAGTGATGTGATTAAACTTGCGTGCTGGCTTAGACCTTCCTCCCTATCGGATGAGTTTTCAACCACGGATATCACTGGAATGAATTTCTAAAGGGATGACTATAGAGAGTTTAATTGGAGAAGGTTGCGACACCCTCGTCATCCAAGGCGCATTAGTATCCTAAGTAACAAACTTAGAAGTCACGTAATGGTATACACTTAGTGTACCGTTTTTAGTATCCCTCCCATCGAGGTTACGCTATTTTCGGGTACGGCTAAAATTATCGACTATTAATTTCATTGATCATAAGATCATTGGTCAGATAATGAAATTAATGAACTTCGGTTCTTCTCGAACGAATGTGGGTTAGCGTAGATGTTCACCTATCGTGACATGCGTTAATCCCGGTGTGAGAGATGTCGATAGAAGATTATATTTATTTTTTAGGATTTTCAATATTTTTGAAAAAGTATACTGAAACTTGAAATGTTTATTTTTCAGTTGATATGTCGTTCAACCCGCTAGCTGTCATTTTGAACCAAAACAAACTCATCGGTCCAAACTATATTGACTGGAAACGTAACCTGGACATTGTTCTTACCACTGAGGGTTACATGTACGTGCTTACTGAGGAGAGTCTCCCTAAGCCCAGCGATGATGCCACCCCTGAGCAGCGAGAGCCATATACGAGGTGACAAAAGGCTGATAAGATGACCAGGTGCTACATCTTGGCTTCTATGTCAAGTGTATTGCAACACCAGCATCAGCAGATGATCTCAGCCTACGATATGATGCTCAACCTCAAGGAGATGTTTGGACATCAGGGCATGGCAGCCAAGCAGTCAACTATGAGGAAACTCATGAATGCTAAGATGGCTGAGGGCACTTCAGTGAGAGATCACGTGCTGGACATGATTGGTTGCATCAATGAGATCGAGGTATTGGGAGGTGAGATTGATGGGGAAACCCAGGTCGATATCATTCTTCAGAGCTTGCCTCCCAGTTTTGAGCAGTTTCGGTTGAACTATAATATGGGGAATCTCTCGTATTCACTCTCCGAGCTCATGACTGTATTGGTGTCTGCTGAGAGCCTATTCGCTGAGAAGAAGCAAGCCTTGGCTACTGTTGGTCCCTCAGTTTCCTCTGTTGGGCCCAAAGACAGTAAGCAAATGAGGAAGAGAGGCCGGAAAGCAGGAACTGATCATGGACCCAAGGCGGGCATAACCAAAAAGCAGAAGCCGAAAGGCAAATGCTTTAGATGTTACAAAGCAGGACATTGGAAGAAGGACTGCCCAAAGCCTCGAGGTATGTGTAAATTTTCTCTTGTCACTGAGACATGTTTAGATACTTGGTGTGTGGATTCAGGAGCCACTGATCATGTTTGTAATTCTTTACAGGGGTTCCAAGTGACTCGGCTGCTTAGAGAGTGAGAGTTGCAGGTCTACCATGGGGATAATACCAGAGTTTCTGTTGCTGCAGTGGGAGTTATTTGTCTTTATTTTTCAGACTCTACTTTATTGTTGAGAGATTGTCTTTATGTACCCAGTTTTCGCAAAAACTTACTTTCAGTTTCTAAACTTGTTTTGGATGGTTATAAGTGTGTTGTTTCTGATAGATCTATATTTATTAGAAAAGGCCAGAAACTTATATGTTCCGGTACATTGGTTGACAATTTGTTTTTAATTAAGACATACTCACCAGTAATGCAAAACACAGAAACTAGTAACTCATCACCGAATTATAATAAGATAAAAGAGTCTTCCCCTTTGAATCAGACTTATCTTTGGCACCTGAGACTAGGTCACATCAACGTTAGTAGGATTCAAAGGTTGGTCAAGAGTGGGTTTTTGGACTTACTAAATATTCACAGCTATTCGACCTGTGAGTCCTGCTTGGAGGGTAAAATGACCAAGAGGCCTTTCAAGGCAAAGGGGTATAGGGCCAAGGAGGTTTTAGAGCTGATTCATTCTGATGTGTGTAGGCCTATGTCAGTTCAGGCTATAGGTGGTTATGAGTATTTCATGACTTTCACGGATGATTACTCTAGATATGGATACATATACCTGATGCGGCACAAGTCTGAAAGTTTTGGCAAGTTCAGAGAATTCAAGGCTGAGGTGGAGAACCATCTGGGTAAGAGTATCAAGGCCCTGCGGTCTGATCGCTGTGGCAAATACCTCTCTAGTGAATTTAGATCCTATTTGTCAGAGGAGGGTATTCAGACCCAGTTGTCTGCACCTGGCACACCCCAGCAGAATGGTGTAGCAGAGAGGAGGAACAGGACTCTTATGGAAATGGTTAGATCGATGATGAGTTACAGTGAGTTACCTATCTCGTTTTTGGGTTATGCCTTGGAGACAACATGTTTTATCCTCAACCTTGTGCCATCTAAGTCTGTGCCTTCGACCCAATCAGAGTTGTGGAATAGGCGAAAGCCTAGTCTGAGACATCTCAGAATATGGGGTTGTCCAGCACATGTGCTCGAGGGAGATGTAGGCAAATTAGAGGCGAGATCCAAGGCTATGCTGTTTATAGGCTACCCCAAAGGAATGAGAGGTGGTTTATTTTATAGTCATCAGGATCACAAGGTGGTGATCAGCACCAATGCCGGATTTCTTGAGGAGGACTATATTTTAGATCACAAGTCAAGCAGCAAGGTAGTATTGGAAGAGCTTAGAAGTCAGCCCATTATTCCATATGCACAAATACAGGAAGACACACCCCAAGAGACTGCACACAGATGATGCTCTTGCACAGGCTGCGCCTCGTCGTAGTGGGAGAGTTGTGAGACAGCCCAAGAGGTACATGGGTTTGGGTGAGTCTTCGGACTTTATCCCTGGTGCTCATGAACCAGACCCAGTTAACTACAATAAGGCTCTCCAGGATAAAGATGCAGATTCTTGGCAGAGAGCGATGATTGCTGAGATGGGTTCTATGGATTCAAATCAAGTCTGGGAGCTGGTAGACCTTCCTGATGGGTTTAGGCCTATTGGGTGCAAATGGGTTTACAAGCGAAAGAGAGGATCTGACGGGAGGGTTGAGACCTTCAAGGCTAGGCTTGTGGCGAAAGGGTATACTCAAAAAGAAGGGATCGATTGTGAGAGGACCTTTTTCCCGGTAGCTATGTTTAAGTCAATCCGGATTCTCTAGGCCATAGCTGCTCATATGGACTATGAGATTTGGCAGATGGACGCCAAGATAGCTTTCCTTAATGGAAGTCTTGAAGAGACCATGTTTATGCAGCAACCAGAGGGCTTCATTGTTAAGGGCCAAGAGCACAAAGTATGCAGGCTTAGGAGGTCCATAAATAGACTTAAGCAAGCATCCAAATCGTGGAACATCCATTTTGACGAGGTTATCCAGTCCTATGGATTTACTCAGTGTCCGGATGAGCAGTGTGTTTATCGCAGGCGTGATGGGGATTTGGTGGTGTTCCTCATACTTTACGTAGATGACATTCTTCTTATTGGCAACAGTAAGAAGGTGTTGTCCAAGAAGGGTTCATTACCTTTCAGGCATGGAGTGCATTTGTCTAAGGAGCAGTGTCCTAAGACTGCTGAGGAGATAGATGCCATGAAGGCGGTACCCTATGCTTCTGCAGTGGGTAGCCTCATGTATGCTATATTGTGCACGAGGCCTGATATTTGCTTTGCTGTTGGCATGGTTAGCAGATATCAGAGTAACACTGGGAAGGCTCACTGGGAGGCAGTAAAATGCATTCTCAAGTACTTGCGCAGGACGAGAGATTATGTCCTAGTTTATAGAGCGTAGGGGCTTGTACCATTGGGTTACACGGATTCAGACTTTCAAGGTGATTTGGACAAGAGTATGTCTACCTCTGGGTTTGTGTTTACTCTAGGAGGTGGAGCTATAGTATGGAGGAGTGTCAAGTAGAAATGCGTGGCGGACTCCACCATGGAGGCTGAATACGTTGCCGCTTTAGAGGCAGCAAAAGAGGCTGTATGGCTCCGGAGCTTCTTGATGGACTTAGATGTGGTTCCTGAGTTGCCAAGGTCTATCACAGTCTTTTGTGATAACAATGGTGCAGTTGCTAACTCGAGGGAACCACGAGCCCATAAGGCGAGTAAACACATAGAGCGCAAGTACCACCTGATACGAGAGATCGTAAAGAGGGGAGATGTGATCGTGGCCAACATAGCATCAGATGACAACCTTGCAGATCCTTTCACCAAGCCATTGACCCCAAAAGTCTTTGAGAGACATGTGGAGGGCATGGGAGTCAAATTCTTGAGGGAGCCATGTGAGTGAGCTTAAAGGTGTTCTGGAGATTTCATTATGACAGCAGTGTAATAGCGGGTTGGACAGTTTTTGTACTTCTTAGCATAGCTTTGAGTATTAGTGGGAGATTGTTAGTTTTGACTATAGAAAAGCTATATCTTGTATCAAAAACTAATATCCACAGTTGACATATCATTTTGTTTCGGTATAAATTAGTTCCTTTACATCATAGAACTAGATAACGGGGTGTGGAAAGACACAGTAGATACCATTATTGGTTAAAGTATTGATATATTAAAAGTATGCTCGTAACCGAGATAGTATGAACATACTATCAGTATAGGTTATTGTGTGGATTGGAAAATAGTTTATCTAAACTAGTTTAAATCACACGGATATGCCCGGGGCATATTGAGCACGACCAGTTTGGATAGAATTGACTTATACTGATGGACATAGTCAATTCGGTCCTAGTATTCCGTCTCTCAATCCAGAGATTGGGACGGCCGCGAGAGTTGAATATTGTATGCTTTGATTTTCCAAAGTGTGCGGTCAATTGAGTCCTATACCTCAGTATGTTGGGTATGGGTAAACTAATTTGAGGTTTTCGATTTAGCCCGGGCTTGTTCAGTTTTTCTTCACCGCATACCCAACATACTGAGGTATAGGACTCAATTGACCGCACACTTTGGAAAATCAAAGCATACAATATTCAACTCTCGCGGCCGTCCCAATCTCTGGATTGAGAGACGGAATACTAGGACCGAATTGACTATGTCCATCAGTATAAGTCAATTCTATCCAAACTGTTCGTGCTCAATGTGCCCTGGGCATATCTGTGTGATTTAAACTAGTCTAGATAAACCAATTTCCAAACCACACAATAACCTATACCGATAGTATGTTCAGACTATCTCGGTTACGAGCATACTTTTTATATATCAATACTTTAACCAATAACGGTATCTACTGTGTTTGTCGACACCCCGTTATCTAGTTCTATGATATAAAGGAACAGATTTATACTGAAACAAAATGATATGTCATCTGTGGATATTAGTTTTTGATACAAGCCATAGCTTTTCTGTATTCAAAACTAACAATCTCCCATTAATACTCAAAGCTATGCTAAGAAGTACAAAAACTGTCCAACCCGCTATTACACTCCAGAACACCTTTAAGCTCATTCACATGGCTCTCTCAAGAATCTGACTCCCATGCCCTCCACATGCCTCTCAAAAACCTTTGGGGTCAATGGCTTGGTGAAAGGATCTGCAAGGTTGTCCTCTGAAGCTATCTTGGTCACGATCACATCTCCCCTCTTTACGATCTCTCGTATCAGGTGGTACTTGCGCTCTATGTGTTTACTCGCCTTATGGGCTCGTGGTTCCTTCGAGTTAGCAACTGCACCATTGTTATCACAATATACTGTGATAGACCTAGGCAACTCAGGAACCACATCTAAGTTCATCAGGAAGCTCCTGAGCCATACAGCCTCTTTCGTTGCCTCTGAAGCGACAACGTACTCGGCTCCATGGTAGAGTCTGCCACGCATTTCTGCTTGACACTCTTCCATACTATGGCTCTACCTCCTAGAGTAAACACAAACCCAGAGGTAGACTTACTCTTGTCCAAATCTCCTTGAAAGTTCGAATCTGTGTAACCCAATGGTACAAGCTCCTGCGCTCTATAAACTAGGACATAATCTCTCGTCCTGCGCAAGTACTTGAGAATGCATTTTGCTGCCTCCCAGTGAGCCTTCCCAGGGTTACTCTGATATCTGCTAACCATGCCAACGGCAAAGCAAATATCAGGCCTCGTGCACAACATATCATACATGAGGCTACCCACTGCAGAAGTATAGGGTACCGCCTTCATGGCATCTATCTCCTCAGCAGTCTTAGGACACTGCTCCTTAGACAAATGCACTCCATGCCTGAAAGGTAGTGAACCCTTCTTGGAGTTCTGCATGTTAAAACGGGCCAGAATTGTGTCTATGTAGGATGCCTGAAAGAGAGTCAGAGAACGTCTCCTACGATCTCGAATAATCTTGATCCCAAGGATATGTCCAGCCTCTCCCAAATCCTTCATATCGAACTGCTTGGACAACCATGCCTTTACGTCTGACAACACCTTTTTACTGTTGCCAATAAGAAGAATGTCATCTACATAAAGTACGAGGAACACCACTATATCACCATCACGCCTGCTATAAACACACTGCTCATCCGGCGACTGAGTGAATCCATAGGACTGGATAACCTCATCAAAACGAATGTTCGAAGATCTGGATGTTTGCTTAAGTCCATAAATGGACCTCCTAAGCCTGTATACCTTATGCTCTTGGCCCTTAGCAATGAAGCCCTCTGGTTGCTGCATAAAGATGGTCTCCTCAAGACTTCCATTAAGGAAAGCTGTCTTGACGTCCATCTGCCAAATCTCATAGTCCATATGAGCAGCTATGGCCAAGAGAATCCGGATCGACTTAAGCATAGCTACCGGGGAAAAGGTCTCCTCATAATCAATCCCATCTTTCTGAGTATACCCCTTCGCCACAAGCCTAGCCTTGAAGGTCTCAACCCTCCCGTCAGATCCTCTCTTTCGCTTGTAGACCAATTTGCACCCAATAGGCCTAAACCCATCAGGAAGGTCTACCAGCTCCCAGACTTGATTTGAGTTCATAGAACCCATCTCAGCAATCATCGCTCTCTGCCAAGAATCTGCATCTTTATCCTGGAGAGCCTCATTGTAGTTAACTGGGTCTGGTTCATGAGCACCAGGGATAAAGTCCGAAGACTCACCCAAACCCATGTACCTCTCGGGCTGTCTCACAGCCCTCCCACTATGACGAGACGCAGCCTGTGTAAGAGCATCATCTGTGATAGTGTGTGCAGTCTCTTGTGGTGTGTCTTCCTGTACGTGTGCATCTGGAATAGTGGACTGACTTCTAAGCTCTTCCAATACTACCTTGCTGCTTGACTTGTGATCTAAAATATAGTCCTCCTCAAGAAATCTGGCATTGGTGCTGACCACCACCTTCTGATCCTGAGGACTATAAAATAAACCACCTCTCATTCCTTTGGGGTAGCCTATAAACAGCATAACCTTGGATCTCACCTCTAACTTGCCTGCATCTGCCTCGAGCACATGTGCTGGACAACCCCAAATCCTGAGATGTCTCAGACTAGGCTTTTGCCCACTCCACAACTCTACTGGGGTCGTAGGCACAGACTTAGATGGCACAAGGTTGAGGATAAAACATGTTGTATCCAAGGCATAACCCCAAAACGAGGTAGGCAACTCACTGTAACTCATCATCGATTTAACCATCTCTATAAGAGTCTTATTCCTCCTCTCTGCTACACTATTCTGCTGGGGTGTGTCAGGTGCAGACAACTGGGTCTGAATACCCTCCTCTGACAAATAGGTCCTAAATTCACTAGAGAGGTATTCACCACCGCGATCAGACCGCAGTGACTTGATACTCTTACCCAGATGGTTCTCCACCTCTGCCTTGAATTCTCTGAACTTGCTAAAGCATTCAGACTTGTGGCGCATCAGGTATATGTATCCATATCTAGAGTAATCATCCGTGAAAGTCACGAAATACTCATAACCACCTCTAGCCTGAACTGACATAGGCCCACACACGTCAGAATGAATCAGCTCTAAAACCTCCTTGGCCCTATACCCCTTCGCCTTAAAAGGCCTTTAGGTCATTTTACACTCCAAGCAGGACTCACAGGTCGAATAGGTGTCAATATCTAGTAAGTCCAAAGACCCACTCTTGACCAACCTTTGAATCCTACTAAGGTTGATATGACCTAGTCTCAGGTGCCAAAGATAAGTCTGATTCAAAGGGGAAGACTCCTTTCTCTTATTATGATTCGGTGATGAGATACTAGTTTTTGTGTTTTGCATAACTGGGGAGTAAGTCTTGATTAAAAACAAATTGTCAACCAATGTACCGGAACATATAAGTTTCTGGCATTTTCTAATAAAAACCGAACCGTCAGAAAATACACACTTATAACCATTCAAAACAAGTTTCGAAACCGAAAGCAAGTTCTTTCGAAAACTAGGTACATAAAGACAATCCTTTAAATATAAAATAGAGTCTGAAAAATAAAGACTAATAACTCCCACTGCAGCCACAGAAACTCTGGTAGTATCCCCAAGGTAGACCTGCAACTCTCCCTCTCTAAGCAGCCGGGTCACTTGGAACCCCTGCAAAGAATTACAAACGTGATCAGTGGCTCCTGAATCCACACACCAAGTATCCGTGAGAATCGCCGCTAAACACGTCTCAGTGACTAGGGAAAATTTACACGTACCTCGAGGCTTTGGGCAGTCCTTCTTCCAATGTCCCGCTTTGCCACATCTGAAACATTTGCCTCTCGGCTTCTGCTTTTTGGCAATGCCTGCCTTGGGTCGATGACTGGCTCCTGCTTTCTGGCCTCTCTTCCTCTTTTGCTTCCTGGCTTTGGGCCCAGCAGAGGAACCTGAGGGACCAACAGTAGCCAAGGCTTGCTTCTTCTCAGCGAAGAGTCTCTCAGCAGACACCAATGCAGTCATGAGCTCAGAAAGTGAATATGAGAGATTCCCCATATTATAGTTCAATCGAAACTGCTCAAAACTGGGAGGCAAGCTCTGAAGGATGATATCGACCTGGGTTTCCCCATCAATATCACCTCCCAATACCTCGATCTTATTGATGCAACCAATCATCTCCTGCGCGTGATCTCTCACTGAAGTGCCCTTAGTCATCCTGGCATTCATGAGTTTCCTCATAGCTGACTGCCTGGCTACCCTGCCCTGATGTCCAAACATCTCCCTGAGGTTGAGCATCATATCGTAGGCTGAGGTCATCAACTGATGCTGGTGCTGCAGTACACTTGACATGGAAGCCAAGATGTAGCACCTGGTCATCTCATCAGCTTTCTGCCACCTCGTATATGGCTCTCGCTGCTCAGGTGTGGCATCCTCACTGGGCTTAGGGGGGCACTCCTCAGTGAGCACGTACTTATAACCCTCAGCGGTTAGGACAATGTCCATGTTACGTTTCCAATCAATGTAATTTGGACCGGTGAGTTTGTTTTGGTTCAGAATGACAGCTAGCGGGTTGAACGACATATCAACTGAAAATAATAAAAAAGTATACTTTTTCAAAAATATTAAAAAATCCTCAGAAAAGAAATATAATCTTCTACCGACATCTCTCCCACTGAGATTAACGCAGGTCACGATGGGTGAACGTCTACGCCAACCCACATTCGTTCGAGAAGAACCGAAGTTCATTAATTTCATTATCTGACCAACGATCTTATGATCAATGAAATTAATAGTCGATAATTTTAGCCGTACACGTAGATAGCGTAACCTCGATGGGAGGGATACTATAAACAGTACACTAAGTGTATGCCATTACGTGACTTCTAAGTTTGTTACTTAGGGTACTAATGCGCCTCGGATGGCGAGGGTGTCGCAACTTTTCCCAATTAAACGCACTATAGTCATCCCTTTAGAAATTCATTCCGGCGATATCTGTGATTGAAAACTCATCCGATAGGGAGGAAGGTCTAAGCCAGCACGCAAGTTTAACCACATCGCCAATGAACCCGTAATGGAGGCCATGGGGCTATTAACCAACCCGCTCCCACTTGGATTTTTAATTAATTTCAATTTGCCCCGGTTTTCTCGGTTTTCTATCTTCGGTTTTCTACGTAATTAGGAATCACCCAAAATTACGATAAAACCAAAACCCGGGTTTTCTCAATTTTTACGTAATTAGGAATCACCCAAAATTACGATAAACCAAAACCCCACGTAATTAGGAATCACCCAAAATTACGATTAAACCAAAACCCGCGAATGTAATTAAGTTTGAGGATTTTTACGTTTTAACATGCAATATCTTAACTATGGATATTCGCACCCATAAAACCGTTGGAGTTTTAATATGCGAATAATCTACCTTAGTTATTTGCACATTACCTTTTTGAATAACATTTGGTTTGAATTTCGTTCATGTAAAATAAAACGAAAATCACACAATCACCGAAAAATCATAAATACAGGAAATTAAATAAAATAAAATTTCCCGACTATTATGGCCTTCTCTATCGTTGATTCCTCGACGCCTCGGTGACACTTCCCGTCGTGTCGCTCCCACTCGTTATTTGGATTCCTCTGGATTCGCCCGGGTTTTCTCGGTTTTCTACGTAATTAGGAATCACCCAAAATTACGATAAACCAAAACCCACGAATATAAGTTACCCTTAATAACGTCTTCGTCATAGTACATAAGTTCCTATATACAAAGGCGTTTTCTAGGAATTTAAAGACGACATGATTAGATCAAATCCTACTACAAGATTTTTCTAATCCTACACGGCTTCCAGCTCATGGTTATTACTATTACAGAAATTTCCATTCAAAAATAAAACGAGCCCGGACATGTCCCGGGGTTTATGAATGAAAATTAAATTTCTACCATAATAGCCGGGAAACCAATAACCACCAGTTTATACATTTCGACAAAAATAATAATGCCAAAATAAAGCCGTGTAATAAATCAAACAAGTATATGACCGAAACCAACGCTCGGATACCAATTTGAAGGAAAACTGAACAAGCCCGGGCTAAATCGAAAACCTCACTTTCGTGCGATGCATTCCATAATCGGAAGCTTTCGACCAAGCTCAGGCTCAAATTATTTTACCCATGAACGAATCTAGGCTTATACTTATTTAATTTATTAATCGGGACACAAAAAATTAAATCTTTAATTAAAGCGGAATTTAAAGATTATACCTTTTGTAGCGAAGTCCCTCGCTTAAAGAAAACCCAATCTTTAGCGCAAATTCCACAAGAAATCCGAATAATTCTCCAATACAAACTTCGAGATAGTGTGGGCTATCGTCTACAGAGTTTCCCACGGCAATACGATTGAAAACCCAAGAAACTTGCTTCTAAAGAAACTCAAAATAAATCTGCCCAGAATTTTTTTCTGAAAATTAAAGCTGCCCAGAATTTTTTTTATCAAAATTGAAGCTGCCCAGATTTTTTTTTCTCAAATTGAAGCTGCCCAGAGCATAAAACAAAGGCCGCCAGTTTCTTGCTTCTTCGATCGGACCGTCGACTATGTGATCTGCCAAGGTCTAGCCGCGATCTGCACAGCAGTCCTCCCGGATCACCGACCAAAAAGGAAGAGATCAACAAGAGGAAACTGCCGGATCAGCACCCCAGACCTGTAGCAGCTAGCCGGTGAAAAAAAACTGGTGCAGAAATCTGTACCGAGGAAAAATTCAGCGGGCGAAAAACCCGCAGCAAGGAAGCCGGCTGTCTTTTCAAAAAATCTGATCAAGCTGCTCTTAAAATTGAGTGGGCTAAGTTCCTTGTCGAAGAAGAAAGTTATCTTGGTCGACTTCGAGAGAAAACTTGACGAGGTAGACACATTCTCTCTCTAGACCAAACTTTCTCTTTCTAGCCTAAACTTGGCTGCCAAGTTTCTTAAGTTATGTGCTGCCCAATATGTTGTATTTATAGGAGCTTCTAAGGAGACCTAATGGGCTATCGAGTTAGGCCTTAAAATTTGTCTTTCGTTGACCGCTAAGTCTTCCCGACTAATCAACTCCTATCGACCCTTTTAAATTAATTTATTTAATCCACTTTGTTAATTTAATTTAATCGAACCCTTAGAATTAATTAATTCAAAATAGAATTAATTTCTAAATTCACTTCGTCGATCAAATATTAATTAAACCCTTCGGATTAATTAATTTACCTTGTCGATTAGTCAAATGCATAATCGATCGTACCACTAACGGACCAATTATGGAACTACCGCTCGAAAATGACTTTACATCGCGCCATTATTATTTCTTCTATCTCCCCACATTAAAGATCTAGTGCTCATCGATTTATCAATTTACTGACAAATTAATTCACCGACTTCTTGGTTTCCGAGATTAGTACCACTCGACCTTTTATTATACCGAACATAAAGTTCACTGGCCAGGTTTAGTATAATAACCTTACGAGCTCATCTCGGGAGCACCATCAACCCGGCGAACCGGTACGTGGATTCCTCCGACTAGCAACGGCACGCAAGAAGCTAAACACCGCATACCCAACTTACCGAGGTATTGGCCTCAATTGACCTCACTCTTTGGCAAATCAAAGCATACGATATCCAACCCTCACGCCCGTCCCAATCTCGGGATTGAGAGATGGAATACTAGGACCGAATTGACTACGCCGATCAGTACAAGTCAATTCTATCCAAATTGGTCATGCTCAATATGCCCCGGGCATATCTGTGTCATTTAAACTAGTCTAGATAAACCAATTTCCAAACCACACAATAACCTATACCGATAGTATGTTCAGACTATCTCGGTTACGAGCATACTTTTTATATATCAATACTTTAACCAATAACGGTATCTACTGTGTTTGTCGACACCCCGTTGATCTCTATTGGTGATCCGTGGTGGAGATTGTCTAGGTCACGGCTGGGTAGTTGCTGAGTTAAAGCGATTGTGCTGTCTTCATTTCGGTCCGGCAGCAGGAAACTTGCGGCGCAAGTACAGGTTCTGGGCAGCAAGGTTGTGGCCAGATTTTGGGTTGTTGTGAGTTCGATTAGAGAAATTTTCTGGTGGGTCTTCATGGGCTAAGCAAGTAAGCTTCGATAGATTATTGCCCACGCAATATTCGAAGTTCTACGGAGTAATATAGTGGATTTCTATTGGAATCACTATCAAAGATTGGATTTTTCTTTAGGCAAGGGACTTCCCTACAAAAGGTAGAATCTTTAATATTCCGCTTTAATTAAAGATTTAATTTTTTGTGTCCCAATTAATAAATTAAATAAGTATAAGTCAATATCCATTCATGGATAAACTAATTTGAGCCTGAGCTTGGTCAAAAGCTTCCAATTCTGGAATACATTGCACGAAAGTGAGGTTTTCGATTTAGCCCGGGCTTGTTCAGTTTTCCTTCACATGGATGTAGATGTTTTTGGATGTAGTAATAGTTGATCTGAGACGATGTGAGATGTTTTGTAAAAAAATCAGTTTAAATTCCCATGTCTGAATGTAGACGTTATTGGACATGGTGCTAGTTGTTTGAGACGTGGAGCTAGTTGTTCTGAGACTTGGTAGACTGTCTTTGGGAAAAAAATAGGTTAAATTCACATGAATGGATGTGGATATTTTTGGAAATGGTGCTAGTTGTTCTGAGAAGAGTTCAAATTTTTTTGAAAAAATCAGTTTAAATTTACATGTATAGATTTAGACATTTTTGGACGTGGTTCTAGTGTTTTGAGACGTGATACTAGTTGTTCTGAGACGTGATAGACTGTCTTTATGGAAAAAATCAGTTTAAATTCAGATGAATAGATGTAGACATTTTTTGACGTGGTGCTAGTTGTTTGAGACGTGGTAGACTGTCTTTGTGTAAAAAATCAGTTTAAATTCACATGAATGGATGTAAACGTTTTTGGACGTGGTTCTAGTTATTCTGAGACGAGTTGGGATGTTTTGTGAAAAAATATGTTTAAATTCGCATGCATGGATGTAGATATTTTTGGATGCGGTTCTAGTGTTTTGAGACGTGGTGCTAGTTGTTTTGAGACGTGGTGGACTGTCTTTGTGAAAAAAATCCGTTTAAATTCACACGCATGGTACAGGGTATAATTTCTGCAAAAAACAATTTCTAAGAGTTGTATGGCCATTTTATTTTCTTTATCTTGTTACAATACCTACGTACAAGATCATGAACATTTCTAAGAGTTATATAGTCACTTCAATTGTTTTATCTACACAAAACTCTTAAATCAGAGTTCATGAACATATCTAAGAGCTGAATCATCATTTTATTTGTTTTATCTCATTACAACTCTTAGATATGAGATCATGATCATTTCTAAGAATTGTATAGCCATTTTATATGTTTTATCTTATCAAAACCCTTAGATAAGAGATTATGCACATTTCGGTCCACCTCAGACGTTTTTTAACGTGGTCCTAGTTGTTCTGAGATGAGTTGAGATGTTTTGTGAAAAAATCAGTTTAAATTCACATGTTTGGATGTAGACATTTTTGGACATGGTGCTAGTTGTTTGAGACGTGATGCTATTTGTTCTGAGACGTGGTAGACTGTCTTTGTGAAAAAAATCAGTTTAAATTCACATGAATGGATGTAGACGTTTTTGGATGTGGTGCTAATTGTTCTTAGATGAGTTGAGATGTTTTGTGAAAGAATCAGTTTAAATTCACATGCATGGATGTAGACGTTCTTGGACGTGGTTCTAGTGTTTTGAGACGTGGTGCTAGTTGTTCTGAGATGTGGTGGACTGTCTTTGTGAAAAAAATCAGTTTAAATTCACATGAATGGATGTAGACATTTTTGGACATGGTTCTAGTTTTTCTGAGACGAGTTGAGTTGTTTTGTGAAAAAATCAGTTTAAATTCACATGTATGGATTTAGACATTTTTGAACGTGGTTCTAGTGTTTTCAGACGTGGTGCTTATTATTCTGTCTTTGTGAAAAAAATCAGTTTAAATTCACATGAATGGATGTGGACATTTTTGGACGTGGTTCTAGTTGTTATGAGACGAGTTGAGATGTTTTTTGAAAAAATCCATTTAAATTTACATATCTGGATGTTGATGTTTTTGGATGTGGTTCTAATATGTGGATACGTGGTGCTAGTTGTTCTGAGATGTGGTAGACTGTCTTTGTGAAAAATATGAGTTTAAATTCACATTAATGGATGTAGACGTTTTTGGACGTGGTTCTAGTTGTTCTGAGACGAGTTAAGATATTTTGTGAAAAAATAAGTTTAAATTCACATGTCTGGATGTAGACTTTTTTGGACGTGGTTCTAGTGTTTTGAGACGTGGTGCTAGTTGTCTTAGACGTGGTAGGCTCGCAAGCCTACCGAGCTTGTTTTTGGTCTGCTTAATACTCGGCTCTTAGTGAGATGAGCCGACTTGAGCTGAACTTGACCGAGCTACTCGAGAGCTGCTCGCAGCAGCTCAATTCATTTACAGCCCTAGTCCTCACGGCTGAGCAATGCAAGTTCGTGCTCACTGAGTATGCCCAGAAACGTCAAATGACTAATATGGCTAAGGGCACACTTGTGAGAGATCACGTATTTGAGATGATTAGTAACATCAATGAGATTGAGGTTTTAGGAGGTGATACTCCAGGGTTTGCCTTATAAATTTGAAGATTGCTAATCAAGTGTTTAAGCCAGACATTGTGAAGAAGAATAAGCCGAAAGGCAAGTGCTTCAAATATGGCAAGGCAGTTGGATGCCAAATTGTCCAAAGCTCAAAAGTACGACCATTTTGCCTTAGTTACTGGGACATGTTTAGTGGTGATTCCCACAGATACTTGGTGTATGGATTCAGTAACCACTAATCATGTTTGTAATTCTTTGCAGGGTTTGCCAAGTGACCCAGATGCTTAGAGAGGCGACATGAAAGTTTACTTGGGTGACACTATCAGAGTGCCAGTGAAAGTAGTGGGAGTAACTAGATAATGTTGTGATAGTTTTTTGAAGGATTGTCTTTATGATCAGAGTTTTAGAAAGAATTTACTTAATGTTTATAAACTCTTATTGGATAGTTATAAGTTCGTTTTATCTAATAATTCTGTTATTGGAAAGAATGAGAAACTTATATATTCCAGTTCATTAGTGGACAATCTCTTCTAGATAAAAACTAACACCCCAGTAGTGCAATGACTCTGATATAAATAACACATCATTCAATCATAATGAGAGGGAATAACCGTGCAAAATGAACTAAGCTCGGCACATAAGACTAGGTCATATAAACCTTAGTAGAATTCAAAGGTTGGTCAATGATAAGCCCTAAGGCTCATTAGATATTGACAGTTACGCAACCTACGAATTCTGCTTGGAGGGTAGACTAAGTAGTCTTTAAATGTCAAAAAGGTTTTAATAGTTGGTTCATTATGATTTATGTGGACCTATGATAATTCAGGCCAGATGTAGTTTTTGAGAATTTGGTGATCTTCACAGATTACTACTCGAGGTACGGGTACATTTACTTGATGCGTCACAAGTCCGAATCCTTTTGCAAGTTCAAAGAGCTTCAGACAAATGTGGAGAACCATCATTGTAAAAGTATCAAGTCATTATGATTCGATCATAGTGGCGAATAACTATCTGGTGAATTTAGGAGCTACTTATCAGAGATGAGGATTTAATCCCAGTTGGCTGCACCTGGCACATTCTAGCAGAATGGTGTAGCGGAACGGTGAAACATAACTCTTTTGGAAATAGTTAGATCTGTGATGAGTTACAGTGAGTTGCTCCATTCGTTTTGGGGATATTCCTTAGAAACAGCAGCTTACAATCTAAATTTTGTACCATCTAAGTCCGTGCCTTCAAACCCTGTAGAGTTATGGTCAGGGCAAAAGCCAAGTATTAGAAATCTCAGAATCTGGGCTTGTCCAGCACATGTGCTTAAGGTAGGTACAGACAAGTTAGATGCAAGATTAGAGGTAATGCTGTTTATAGGAAATCAGAAGGTGGTGGTTATTACCAACACTAGATTTTAGAAGAGGACTATATTCTAAACCATAAACCAAGTAACAGGATTGTGCTAGAAAAGCTTAAGGGACAGTCCAGAATTTTCTGATGCACCAGTACAAGTAGATATATCGCAGAATACTGCACAAGTTGTCACAAATTATGCGATTACACCTACGGTGCTTTATCATAGTGGGAGGTTTGTTAGACAACATGAGAGGTACGTGGGCTTGGGACAATCTTCGGATTTTGATCCCTGACGCTCACGAACTTGACCCAGTGTCCGAATAAGAATTGTGTATACCGCATGCGTGATAGAAACTCAGTGATGTTTCTTGTACTTTATGTAGATGATATTCTTCTTATTGGCAACAGTAGGAAGGTATTGTCAGACATAAAGGCATAGTTGTTCAAGCAAGTTTGATATGAAGGATTTGGGAAAGGGTGAACATATAATTGGGATCAAGATTATTCGAGATCGTAGGAGATATTCACAGACACTTTCTCAGGATTCCTACATATACATGAATATGGCTCGTTTTAACATGCAGAACTCCAAGAAAAGTTTTCAACTTTTCAGGTACGGAGTATATCTATCTAAGGAGTAGTCTCCTAAGTAGATAGAAGACATAAAGACAGTTCCTTATACATCTGCAGTAGGAAGTCTCATGTATGTGTGTTTCGTACGAGGCTGATGTTTGCTTTGTCATCGGCATAGTTAGCAGATATCAGTGTAACCCAGGAAAAGCTCAAGTATTTGCACAAAATGAAGAACCAAGTTTTGGTATATCAGGCGTAAGAGCTAGGGGTTACACAGATTAGGGTTTCTAAAGTGATATGGACAAAAGGAATGTCTACCTCTGGGTTTGTGTTTATTCTCGTAGTGGAGCCATAGTATTGAAAGATTATCTGCCCGGGTCTAGCCAAAATCTTACTTTCGTTCTAAGCATTCCAAAATGGAAATCTCTGGCCAGGCCTACATGCTAGCACAACCGCTATTCCAACCCTTGCTTGAAATAACATTGCGCAGGATCTTGGTATGTACTTATTCGATTTATTGCGCAACAAATAAATTCTTAATTAAAAGTGGAAACATAATAATTACCTATTGAAGCGTTTACTCAGGTGATTCTCTTGTATGCCTCACGACTTTGTTTAAATGTTGTGTGGGCCACAATCTAACGAACAATTGGTCAGTTAATCACCACAATCCACTCGCCAAAAAAATTCCAGCACCACCGCACCTGGCACGTGCACTTCACGCACCGCCCGGGAGAAAAGAGAGAGCCACGTGCCACCAAAAAATTGGGAAAATTCCAGCCGCCTATTGAAGCTGAAAATTCGGACCTTGAGAGAAGAATTTTATCTCTCTAGTTTTCTTGTCTTGAAAACTAATGAATTGTATGTTGTGTAATAGCTAATCCCTTGTATATATATAGAGTTACAAGAGAGACCCCAATTTGGTTTAGGATTGGTCTTCCTCATGGGTTTAGGTAATTAATTAGTTTTCAAATCCAATTAGATTTCCTAATCTCTAGGATTTCCTAAATCTAATTGAAACTTAAGACTTAATTAATTAATTAAATAATTCCACTTTCTTAATTACTTAATTGACCCTTAGGAATAATTAATCAATTAATTAATTCTTCCTATTCAATTAACCCATTACAAAATTAATCGTACCACTAACGGATTAAATTTGGAACTACCATCTCATACCAGAATTGCTTCGGGAACAACTTAATTAATTTATTCATAATCTCGCCACATCAAAAATATAGTGCTCGTTAATTTATTAATTTACTGAAAAATTAATTAATTAATTTCTTTAATTCCGAGAATAGTACCACTTGACCTTTTTACTATACCGGACATAAGTCCACAAGCTTGGTCCAGTATAATAAACATAACGAGCTCATCTCGGGAGCACCATCACCCCTGACGCACTGGTATATGGTTTTCTTTCGACAAGCAGCAACACACCAAGTAACCAAACACTAGCATCCAACCCACCGAGACTATCGGCCACAATTGACCTCACCCATTGGCAGATCAAAGTACACTATGTCTAATCCTCATGCCCGCTCAAGTGTAGGGATTAAGAGATAGAATACTAAGAATGATTTGTCTATTAAATCAGTACAAGACAAATCATTCTAAATGGTCAAGTTCAATATGCCCCAGGCATACCTATATGATTCAATTAGTTTAGACAAACTAATTATCTGAATCACATAATAACCTAAACCAAAAATTTGTCCAAATATGTCTCGGTTATGAATCTCATTCATATATTATGTCTTTTAACCAATGATAAGATCTACTGTGTCACACAAGACACCTCATCATGTAACTACATAATATAAATGGACAAATAATGCACAACCAAATATAACTTAAACATTAATCGATATATTAACTGGGAAAAAGAAAATACAAGCATAACTTATGTATTCAAATCCAACAAGTATGGCGGAGTGTCAAGCAGAAATGCATGGCAGACTCCACCATTGAGGCTGAATTCGTTGCTTCAGAGGCAGCGAAGGAAGCAGTGTGGTTCAGGAACTGCCTAGTGGATTTAGATGTGATTTTTGAGTTGCCTAGTCTTATCACAGTTTACTGTGGTAACAATAGTGCAGTGAGAAACTTGAAGGAACTACAAATCCACAAGGTGAGTAAACACATAGAGTACGAGTATCACCCAATATTATAAATCAAAAAGAAGGGAGACGTGGTTGAAAAGAGTATCAGTTGACAACCTTGCAGATCCATTCATGAAAGCATTGACTACAAAAGTCTTTGAGAACCACGTGAAGGGCATGGGAGTTAGATACTTGACTGAACCTTGATAATTCTCTAGATTTTGGTGTGACATGGGAATAAATGTATTAAACCAGTTTTTATACTTTAGAGCATAGCTTCGAGTATTAGTGGGAGATTATTGGTTTTGAATACAGAAAATATATTGCTTGTATGAAAAATTAATATCCACAGTTGACATATTGTTTTGTTTCAGCATTAAATTTGTTCCATTATATCATAGAACTAGATAACGAGGTGTGAAAAGACACAGTAGATCTCGTTATTGGTTAAAGTATTGATATATAAAAAGAATGCTCGTAACTGAGATAGTCTGAACATACTATCGGTATAGGTTATCGTATGGTTTGGAAATTAGTTTGTCTAGACTCATTAAATCATATGAATGTGCCCGGGGCATATTGAGCACGACCAGTTTGGATAGAATTAACTTGTACTGATCGGCGTAGTTAATTCGGTCCTTGTATTCTAATCTCTTAATCCCGAGATTAGGACGGGCATGAGAGTTAGATATCGTATGCTTTGATTTGTCAAAGGGTACGGTCAATTGAGGCCTAAATCTCGATAAGTTGGGTATGCGTGTTTAGTTTCTTGTGTGTCGTTGCTAGTCAGAGGAATCCACGTTCCGGTTCGCCGGCTTGATGGTGTTTCCGAGATGAGCTCGTAAGGTTTATTATACTAAACCTGGCCGGTAGACTTTATGTCTGGTATAATAAAAAAGTCGAGTGGTACTAATATCGGATACCAAGAAGTCGGTGAATTAATTTGTCAGTAAATTGATGAACGGACGAGCATTAGATCTTTGATGTGGGGAGATAGAAGAATAATAAAGTGAGCGTGATATAAGGTCATTTTTGAGCGGTAGTTCCATAATTGGTCCGTTAGTGTATGACTAATTATGCGTTTCACTAGTCGACAAAGTGAATGAATTAATCCTAAAGATTTAATTAATATTTAATTGACTAAATGGATTAAAAAATTAATTTATATTGAATTAATTAATCCTAAGGGTTTGATTAAATTAAATTAATGAAGTGGGTTAAGAAATTAATTCGAAGGATCCATTGGAATTGATTAGTCTAGGGAAGACTAAGAGGTCAACGAAAGTCAAACACTAAGGTCCAAATCAAAAGCCCACGATGTCTCCCAAGGAGCTCCCTATAAATAGCTAATGTTAGGCACATTTGAAGACATTAGAAACCTTGTAGGCAAACGCCTTAGAGTGAGAAAGCCAAGCCTACAGACAGAATTGTTTCTTCCTTATTGAGAATTCTCTTTTGAAGTCAGTTTGCGATCTTTCTTGTTCGAGAAACTTAGCCCATGATTCTAGAAGCCTAAGACCACCACCTAAAAGTTCAACCGCCGCTCGAGAAGTCCGTTTGCGGCTCTTTTTCCTGGCAGTTAGCGCCACCTGCGTTTTTTTATTTTTCAGTGCCGTTTTGGTGCATTTTCATAGTAGGCTTCGTTTATTTGTTGCATTGATCCTTTGGCTCATTACTTTTGGTTCGCCAAAGTCTAGATCTACGAGCAAATAGGTTACCCACGAAGTTTTATTGAGGCGGTATGGGTCCTCATATTAGAATCAGTTTCTTGGGCTGGATCTATTTTTCAGATCTGCGAGTTTCTTGAAGGGGGTTTTGTTAGAGTTGAATACATAAGCTATGCTTGTATTGTACATTTTCCCAGTTAATATATCGATTTATGTTTTGGTTATATTTTGTTGTGCATGATATGTCCATTTATATTATGTAAGTAGATGATGAGGTGTCTTGTGTGACACAGTAGATCTTATCATTGGTTGAAAGACATAATATATAAATGTTGTTCGTAACCGAGACAGCTTTGGACAAACTTTCGGTTTAGGTTATTATGTGCTTCGGATAATTGGTTTGTCTAAACTAATTGAATCATATACATATGACCGGGGCGTATTGAACTTGACCATTAGGAATGATCTGTCTTGTACTAATTTAATAGACAAATTGTTTTTGGTATTCTATCTCTTAATCCCTAGACTCGAGCGGACATGAGGATTAGACATAGTGTACTTTGACTAGTCAATGGGTGAGGTCAATTCTGGCCAATAGTCTCGGTAGGTTGGGTGCGCGTGTTTAGTTACTTGGTGTGCTGCTGCTTGTCGAAAGGAAACCATGTACCGGTGCGTCCGGGGTGATGGCGCTCCCGAGATGAGCTCGTTAGGTTTATTATACTAAACCCAGCTGGTGGATTTATGTCCGGTATAGTAAAAAGGTCGAGTGGTACTAGTCTCGAAATTAAAGAGGTTAATTAATTAATTTATCAGTAAATTAGTATATTAATGAGGACTATATTTTTGATGTGGGGAGATTATGAATATAAATTAATTAAGTTGTTCCTGAAGCAATTCTGGTGTAGGATGGTAGTGCCAAAATTAATCCGTTAGTGGTACGATTAATTTTGTAATGGGTTAATTGAATAAGTAGAATGAATTAATTGATTAATTATTCCTAAGGGTTAATTGAGTAATTAACAAAGTGAAATTATATAATTAATTAATTAAATCTTAAGTTTCAATAAGAATTAGGAAATCCTAGAGATTAGGAATCTAGTAGGATTTGGTTTATCCTATCAGATTGGTTACCTAATTGGATTTGGAAACTAATTAATTACCTAAACCCATTTGGAAGACCAATCCTAAACCAACTTGGGGTCTCTCTTGTAACTGTATATATAGACAAGGGATTAGCTATTCAAGACACACAATTCAATAGATTCATAATTCAAGAATCTAGAGAGATAAAATCCTAGAGAGAGGATTAAACTTCAGCTCTCGAAGTCGGATTTTCCAAATTTCTAGGTGGCTGCTCTCTCTCCTCAAGACTGGCGGCCGGGTCTACATTGCTTCTCGGTGGCACGTAGTTTTAGATGGCAGAGACGAGTGAACTTCGGGGTGATGTGTGTAGCACACGCGTAGGCGGCGAATGGAGGGTTTTCTCCAGCGAGGTTCAATTGCTGATCAATTGGTTTCTAGATCGTTGCCCACACAACGTGAAATCAAAATCTTGAGTCATACAAGCGATCACCTGAGTTCACGCGTCATAGGTATTTTTCTAAGATTTCGGTTTTAATTAAAAATTTTTTTTGCATGGTAAATTGAATAACTGCAAACCCAGATCCTGTGCAATGTTATTTCAAAAGGGTTGGAATAGCAATTGTGCTAGCGTCCAGGCCTGGCCAGAGATTCTGATTCTGGAATGCATAGCACGAAAGTGAGTTTCTGGCTAGGCCCGGGCAGGTATTCTTTCAGGTTTCTTTGGATTTTCTTCACCAGTGCCTTTAGCCACCTCGTAGTTACTTGCCCGCCCAAGTTCAAGGTTGTTTGGATTTATCCTTGGGATTCTATGTGGAATTTACGCTAAAGACTTGGTTTTCGCAGCAGGTGGTAAATAAGAGGCTGATCTTCGGGCAACGATCTGCTGAGGATCTGACGAGTTTTTCGAAGTGGTTCTTTTTGGGATTTCTTCCTTAGTGGCTTATCTACCCTTTGGATAATCGCCTACACGATTTTGGGGTGGAAACTGAGTCATCATCAGGATTTTCTCGTGATTGGTCCCAGGCGGTAAATAGAAAGATTTTCCAATTTTGGTTTTCTTTTTGCTTGGGACTTCGCTTCAAAGGTATAATCTTTAATCCTTTCGCTTTAATTAAATATTTTTTCTTTGAGCATCGATTAGATTAATTAAACTAGTATAAGCCTAGATCCGTTCAGGGGAAATGAATTTGAGCTTGAGTCGAGTCGAAAGTCTCCAATTCTCGAATGCATAGCACGAAAGTGAGATTTTCGATTTAGCCCAGACTTGTTCTGCTTCCTTCAAGAGCTTTGCCAATAGTTTTGGAAACAGTTTTGGCAACAGTCTTGTAATTTAGAAAAAATTTTCTTGTGTAATTTGGAGTGCACCAGATTCATCACTTTTAATGTGGTTTTTCACATAATGAGTCGATAATTTGAGCAAGGAATTTCCTTTTTTCCTACGACTTTCCTTGTTTATGTCGGTTATTTGCGAATTGCAGGACCGGAACATAATGTGTTGAATCCATGCACAATTTGGATTGGAAAAGTAGCTGAACAAGCTTACTATGTAAGCTTGCTGAATTGAAGAAGTCAAGTGGTGGGAAAACACCAGCTGTTGACCAACATTCAGGACCACCCTTATACTGAAGTTACTATTTTAGCCATACACTTGTAGTGAATTACAACCCTCATTTTTAAAGGGTATAAATACCCAATGACAAGTCCAATGGGGCATCTTTTGTTCATTTTTATCTCGGCCACTTTAGAAATAGTCTTGAGTACTCTTTGAGTTAGGGTTTCAATACTGCTGTGTTGTGAGCTCAGATCGATGGAGTGCTAAGCTCCATCTTGGAGAGGAAACCAATGATGAGGTAAGGTTGGTGGATTCGGTCCTTAGTGCAACACTTTTCTTTTTGACCGTACTTCAGCCAAAGAGACTGCCGCTCGCGAGGTTGTGCTGCTGATTCGTCACCATTCCTCACCACTGAGGAATACGGTAGTCTTCTTATCAGTCATCAGTATAGGGTGTTGTAATATTGTCTAAATCCTTTGGGTATATATATTTATGTGTTGGGATCAATTAGGCCTAGTTTTCAAAAACTCGCAGCGAAAAAGCCTAATTGATTGTTATAGTGTTAATTAAAACTACGTTCAAAGCTTCAACCCTCATAGCGTAATCGGTTGCCATGTCTGGATCCTTGTTTGATGTTGGTCCAAACCTTCTACTTCGGTTACATTTGTCACCACAAAAATCCTTCCTTGAAGGACTCTCTACTTTCAAGCACGAAAGCCTTTGCAGATTCGATGCTAGCCGTTTTCTGCCTACAGAGAGAATTAGGATTTTGTGTATATTTTTGCTTGTTCTGTTTTTCTAATTGAAATCATCATCCTACTACAATAATATCCCTAGGATATTTGTAGAGTTGAAATTTCTAAAATTAGTATTGTAATCAATCAATTATTACTTAACTGATTTAATCAGATTCCAAATCAGTATTATTACCAAATATTATTTTACTGATTCCAAATCAGTATTAAATAATATTTACTGATTCCAAATCAATATTAAATAATACCTTAATGATTTGGGTTATACACCAAGTCCATGGATCAACCCATGACCCATGGATCAGGCTGATGGGTCAAGAAGCTCAATTACAATTAGGTCCCTTGATTTATCAGCCCATCCTAATTGTTCTCAGGTAATTAATTAACTCTTAATTAATACTACAGAACTTTTCAATAATATTTAATTAAACCATTTAATTAAATCTTATTTATTTAAGTATAACAATTATACTTATTGTAGGCAATAATACTTATTATGTATCATCGAACTTTCTTATGTGCGATCCTGTAGGCCTATTCTAAATTGGCAATGGATAACTCAATCTCATTGATTAATCCATAAGTCATTAATGGTCTCTAGCAAGACATAATGACTACCCAATTCAGAATGGAGGGTCGAATGGTGATTCAACACAACCTTTTCGAGCAAACTGCGTACGATCCTCTACATTGATATCCCGTTTAGCATAAGGCATAGAACCATCATTCTTATATAGCTTAACGTTTACTTGATCTCTTAGTGATACTGATTCTAGTCGAGCAAATGATAACACTTACCATTTCTTGGGCATGGTCATGCACTTCTCAGTTTACTATCAAGTGGCCAAGATATCATCTCTCACTTAAGAGAGATTTGTAGTCCCATCACTTCACCTACATATCTTAGTGTGACTCATAGTGTACCCAATCATACCAGTACTTGGAAACCTATTACGGCCCCGTTAGGCATATATCAAAGCACACTACAATTCACCTAAGACTATGCAATGATTTCTGGTCTAAGGATCTTCGTACGAGTACTACTCAAAAGAATCACTCATGATCTAAAAGTCCATGGAGTGTTTCTTTTGGCTGATCAATTTCATGAAATTAAATATGCACAAGAATATAATATTCATGAAATTAACTCATCTGATAAATCATCAATCATAAAAAAAATGTCTATATATAGCCCTTCAAAAGGGCACACACACCAACAATCTCCCACTTGCCCATTGAAGGGCTAAGTCCTAAACATTTTAAGACCAAGCTCTATTACATGTATCTCAAACATTGACTGTGGTAGAGCTTTTGTTAGAGGATCTGCTACATTGTCGTCTGACCCTATTTTGCACACTTTCACATCTCCTCAATCAACATTCTCTCGAATGAGGTAAAACCTTCTGAGTATGTGTTTGGTCTTTTGGTGTGACTGGGGCACCTTAGCTTGTGCGAGAGCCCCGTTGTTGTCACAGAAGAGGTCTATCAGAACCTGGATACCCGGTATCACTCTGATGTTAGACACAAACTTCCCTCAACCAGGCACTCCCATTCCAACATCTCATGTAGCAAAGTACTCTAATTCTGTTGTAGAGTCGATCATTCTATCCTGCTTTGAGTTTTTCTAACTCACTGCACCACTATTGAGGTTAAACACATAGCCTGATTGTGATTTCATGTCATCTTAATCTGTCTGAAAAGCAGCATCGGTGTAACCTTGTACAACGATTTGTTATTGTCCTCCATACACTAGCATCAATCCTTTAGTTCTTCGTAAGTACTTAAGGATTTCCTTGACAGCAGTCCAATGAGCCAATCCTGGATCTTGTTGGTATCTGCTAGTCATGCTTTGTGTATGTGTGATATCCGGACGGGTACATAACATGGAATACATGATAGATCCTATTACCGAAGTATATGGAACTCTACTCATTGTTTCCCTCTCCTCTTTAGTTGAAGGACATTGGTTCTTCTTCAAGAGGGGGCCATGTCTGAATGGTACCATACCATTCTTAGAGTTAAACATATTGAACCTCTTCAATATCTTATCTATGTACCATTCTAGACTTAGTCCTAGAAGGCTCTTGGACCTATCCTTATAGATCTTGATACCTAGTATCGTCTCGGCTTCTCTTAAGTCTTTCATAGAAAATACACTCCCTAACCATTGTTTGATATCTAACACCATGGGGATGTCATTTCCTATAATTAGGATATCGTCCACATATAGGATAAGAAAAACATTTTTGCTCCCACTAACCTCCTTGTAAACACAAGGCTCATCTCCGTTCTTATCCTAACCATTACTGCCTCATCGAAACGAAGATTCCAACTTTGAGATGCCTATATTAGTTCGTAGATGGACTTCTGAAACTTGCATACTCGAGTAGGATGCTCCTGATCAATGTATCTCTCTGATTATTCAAGAAAACATCCTCGAGTAGGTTTCCATTTAGCAAAATCGTCTTAGCATCCATCTGCCATATCTCATAGTCATAATATGTAGCTATGGCGAGCATAGTCCTAATGGACTTGAGCATCACGACAGGGGAGAAGGTTTCATCATAGTCAATACCATGAGTTTGTCTGAAACCTTTAGCCACTAGTCGTGCCTTTGAAGATCCCGTCAGGTTCTAACTTGAAAATCCACTTGCAATCGACAACCTTTGCCTGAACAGAAGGGTCAATCAAAGTCCAAACTTTATTGTCCCTCATGGATTGCATTTCAAATTCCATGGCTTGTAGTCTTTTATCTGAATATGGACTTTCTAAAACCTATTTGTAGTTCGCGGGCTCATTAGAGTCCAACAAGATCAAATCTTTATCGTCAGTAATGAGAAAACCATATCTCTTGGGTTATTGATGAGATCTACTAGAACTTCTTGGTTCTTGTGTTGTTGGCTCATGTTGCTCATCTCATGAGTTTCCAGACCAACTTCCATATGAGTTTCTATAGATGGTTCTACACTCACTTGTGGGTCTCGAACCTCTTCCAGTTCTATTCTACTCCTACTGTCTTTCTTGTACAGAAAGTCTTTCTCTAAGAAAGTAGCTCCTCAAGCAACCTACACTTTGTTCTTAGAATTGATATCCTTTGGTTTCATTTGGATACCCCACAAATAGGCATTTGTAAGTTTTGGGTTCAAGCTTATTACTTTGTAAATGCTTTACATGAGCTTGACAACCCCAAACTCCCAGATAGGACATATAGGGCTTTTGGCCCATCCATATCTCATATGGAGTCTTATTTATACCTTAGACAGAATACGATTCAATAAGTAGGCAGCAGAAATGAGAGCATAACCCCAAAAGGATATAAGGAGAGTCGCTTGGCACATCATTGATCGAACCATATCTAATAGGGTCAGATTCCTCCTTTCAGATACACTATTCCATTGAGGTGTTCCTGGTGGAGTTAGCCGTGAAATAATTCCACATTGTTAGAGATAGCCATCGAACTCATCACTTAGGTATTTACCTCCCTGATCGGAGCGAATAGCCTTAATCCTTCTATCCAACTGATTTTCTACTTCGTTCTTGAACTCTTTGAACTTTTCAAAGGTTTTACTTTCATACCTCATTAAGTAGACATAACCATATCTACTGTAGTCATCAGTAAAAGTCATGAAGTATTCAAATCCACCTCTGGCTTGTGTGTTCATTGGTCCACATACATCCGTATGTATTAGAGCCAATAGCTCACTAGTCCTTTCCTATTTCATAAAATGGACTCTTTGTCATTTTTCCTTGCAAGCACATTCCACATCTGTCATGAGATTCATAATCAAATGACCCAATGACTCCATCTTATGAAGTCTTTGAACACGTTTCTTACTAATGACAGTGCCATAGGTATGAAGGATTTTTCTTGACACACTTTACATTTTCTCTTCCAATTACATTCATTGTAATAAAAAAATGTAGTGTCATTTTTGGGTATTGTCTTAGAATCTGGCTTAGCCTTAACACCAATCTTACTGCGTGCCTCCTTGTTCCCAACAATTTTGCCTTGCCTATGAACTTTCTCTTGTTCACTTTGCCTTTTTCAACCGCTAACACTTGAGTACCCTTCTCAAGGGCCTGCTCAGTGTTTTTCAGCATCTCATGCATGTTGAACTTTACCACGAAGTCATTGTACTCATCTAGCATCGACGTCATGATGACGGCAATGTCTAATTTCCTGAACTAAGGTACACCTAGTCTCTCTAGAGTATCAGTATACCCTTTTATATTGACTAGGCAAGTACTCACAGATGAACCCTTCCTCACCTTGCAGGAAATAAATGCTATCAATGTAACGAATCTTTCGTTACGAACATGCTCTTAGAACACTTTTCCTTAGTGATGCATAAATATGGAACGCTTCCAGATTCATGTTTCTGAAATAGTCCTCAAAACATGTCACATAATTGTATTTGTTCCTTTTGCCTTCTAAAGGCCTTTCAAGCAACCTTTGTAGCATTTTTCGGGTATTTCGGGCAAAATAGCATCTAAGACAATAACGCTTCCTTTCATGTTTTAAAATGTTTCTTATGGACAGTTATTTGAAATTTAAGTGCAAGATGATGCCATCCACAAAAAAATAATGCAAAATATTAGAATGAGTTTTAATAAGATCATTTCCACAATAGCCAAAATTGAAATCCCATACAATTTTGTGTTGGTGCTAGATTGTGGACCGAAAATCCCCAATGAACCAAACCCCAGTCTTGCTTTGGCAAGTATCGTAGGGATCAGGCCCTTTTGGTAGGCAACGTTCAAATCACATCTCATGCTATTTAACGCTTTCCATTTGCATCACCGTGCAACTTTTCGGTGATAGGATGAACATTCCAAATGTTTGACACCATCCTATCATTGCAAAACCAGTCCTAGTCAACTTATCGGGTTAAACTAGACCAATTTCCCTAAGTCAAACCATCCCTCAAAGCATCACATCAATATATACCCAAATAGTTTTTCCACATAGTGGTAGTGAGTAAAGTTGGGCACCTATTATGTAACAACTCACCTCATGAAGAAAACCTGCGGCCCTTGTGCTCTCCAAGTCCACAGATGTTCGACGCTCTGGCGAGCCCCCAAGTATGGAAGCAATTTACAACTTAGGTTTTTAGGGGATTTTGTTTGAGCGGCTTAACATGCATTTTGTTTTCGTCATTCACAATAACATATATCAAATATATTTAAAGCGAATAAAATGCAATGAATTGGCTCTAGTCTATTACAAGGCTTTTAAAACTTTGTCTTCATTTGGGCCTCCATTATTGGGCTCCAACTCCATGACTCCGTTTTGGCTTGTTGGAATTTCTTGGGCCTAATTTCTAATCTATTCTATTACAATAAATTTAATTGGCTCGCATGCCCAATTTAAATGGCTCGCAGGCCCCAAATTAAAAAAAAATAAATAAAGCCCAATTCATGCATGAAATTCTCTCTCTAGTCTCTTCCTTCTCTCTAAGGAGGCAACGTTGCATCCAAGGTTTCTTATGTCTTCTAAATGCCTAACTTAAGCTTTTATAGGGGATTCAATGGAGACCTAGTGGGCTTTTGAGTTGGGCCTTAATGTTTGACTTTCGTTGACTCCTTAGTCTTCCCTAGACTAATCAACTCCAATCGAACCTTTCGAATTAATTTCTTGACCCACTTCTTTAATTAAATTTAATCGAACCCTTAGGATTATTTCGTATAACCCACCTAGTTAATTAAATATTAATTAAATCTTTAGGATTAATTAATTGACTTTGTCGATTAGTAAAACACATAATTAGTCGTACCACTAACAGACCAATTATGGAACTACCTCTCAAAAATGAATTTACTTTGCGCTCACTTTATTATTCTTCTATCTCCCCACATCAAAGATCTAGTGCTCGTCAATTTATAAATTTACAGACAAATTAATTCATCGACTTCTTGGTATCCAAGATTAGTACCATTCGACTTTCTTGTTATATCGAACATAAAGTTCACTAGCCAAATTTAGTATAATAAACCTTTCAAGCTCATCTCAGGAGCACCATCAACCCGACAAACTGGTACATAGATTCCTTTGACTAGTAATGGCACATAAATAAGCCAAACACCACATACCCAACTTATCGAGATTTAGGCTCAATTTACCGCACCCTTTGGCAAATCAAAGCATACGATATGTAACTCTCATGCCCGCTCTAATCTAGGGATTAAGAGATTAGAATGTTTGGTTCGAATTAACTACGCCGATCAATACAAGTTAATTCAATCCTGAATAGGTCGTGCTCAATATGTCCCGGGCATATCCGTATGATTTAATTATTCTGGAAAAATTAATTATCTAAATCACCATATAACCTAAACTGATAGTATGTTCAAACTATCTCAGTTACGAACATCTGTTTATATGTCATAAATTTAACCGATGAAAAGATATATTGTGCTATACCTATCACCTTATCATCTATGCATATGATATAAATGAACAATTAACACTGAAACAAAATCGATATGCAAACTGTGGATATTAGTTTTTCATACAAGAAATAGTTTTACAGGATTTAAAACTAGCAATCTCTCACTAATACTCAAAGTTATGCTTTGAGGTATAAAAACTATCCAATACACTTATTACACTGCTGTCATACTGATATCTCCAAAACACCTTTAAGCTGACTCACATGCCTCTCTTAAGAATCTGACTCTCATGCCCTCCACGTGGCTCTCAAAGACCTTTGGGTTCAATGCCTTTGTGAATAGATCTGCAAAGTTGTCTCCTGATGCTATCTTCGTCACGATCACGTTTCCCCTTTTTACGATCTCTCGTATCAGGTGGTACTTGAACTATATGTGTTTACTCGCCCTGTGGGCTCGTGGTTCTCTCAAGTTAGAAACTGCACCATTTTAATCACAGTAGACTATGATAGACCTCGGCAACTCAGGGACCACATCTAAGTCATCCATTAGGATGTTTTTGAGCCAAACAGCTTCTTTCGCTGCCTCTGATGTAGCAACGTACTCAGCCTCCATGGTGGAGTCCGCCATGCATTTCTGCTTGACACTCCACCAAACTATGGCTCTACCTCCCAAGTAAATACAAACCCAGAGGTAAACTTACTCTTGTCTGTATCACCTTAAAAATCCTAATTTGTGTAACCCAATAGAACTAGCTCTTATGCTCTATAAACCAAGACGTGATCTCTAGTCCTGCATAAATACTTGAGGATGTACTTAACCGCCTCTCAATGAGCTTTCCCAGGGTTACTCTGATATCTGCTGACCATACAAACGACAAACAAAATATCAGGCCTAGTGCATAATAAAGCATACAAGAGACTACCCACTGCAAATATATAGGGTACTGTCTTCATGGCCTCTATCTCTTCAGCAGTCTTGGGACACTGCGTCTTAGATAGATGCACTTCATGCCTGAAAGGTAATGTACCCTTCTTGGAGTTCTGCATGTTAAAACATGCCAGAATCATGTCTATGTATGAAGCCTAAAAGAGCGTCAGTGGTACTAATCTCGGATACCAAAAAGTCGGTGAATTAGTTTGTCAGTAAATTGATAAATCGATGAGCACTAGATCTTTAATGTAGGGAGATAGATGAAAATATAGTGGCGCAATGTAAAGTCATTTTTGAGCTATAGTTCCATAATTGGTCTGATAGTGGTACGACTAATTATGCGTTTGACTAATCGATAAAGTGAATTAATTAATCCTAAAGGTTTAATTAATATTTAATTGACAAAGTGGATTAAGAAAATTAATTCTATATGAATTAATTAATCCAAAGGGTTCAATTAAATAAAATTAACGATGTGGGTTAAAGATTTAATTCAAAATGATCGATTGGAGTTAACTAGTCTTGGAAAGACTAAGGGGTTAACGAAAGTCAAACTAAAAGGCCCAACTCAATGGCCCATTAGGTTTCCTTAGAAACTCCCTATAAATATCCCTTGTTAGGCAACTTACAAGACATTAGAAACCTTAGAGGCATTTGCCTAGTGAGAGAAAGTTAAGTCTACAAAGAGAAGCTCTCAACTTTCTTAGCAGCTTTTCTTTCGAAGTCGACTTTGGAGCTTTCTTCTTCGAGAATCCTAAAAGCCCATAACCTAGAGAATCCTAGATCACCATTTTTGGAGTAAAAAACTATTGCCTTTGATTGGTTTTTTCGGCCGCCGGTTTTGGTTCGCCGGAAATAGATCGGCTAGCGTTTGGCTTATTTTTGGGGCGACAGCTTTGCTCTTTTTGAAGTGGGTTTGTTAATTCTTGTTGTGTTGATCCTCTATCTTGATCTTCTTAGATCGCTAGAGTCTAGATCTACGAGCAGGAACACATTCCAGACACTTTTGGTGTGGATTTTCAGATTGGGTTAAGTTCCCGGGCTAAATCTGTTTCTTTGGATTTGTGTGATTCTTGAAGTGAGTTTCTTGGGATTTCTTTATTTTGCCTTGGCCTACTCCGTAGACACTATCCCACACTAGTTCGGAGTCGAATTAGAGTTATTCTTCGGATTTCTAGTGGATTTCTCAGTTAGGCGGTAAATAAGCACAGTAATCTTCGGGCAACGATCTGCTAAGGATCTGACGAGTTTTTGGAAGTGGGTCTCATATGAATCTCTTCCTTAGTTTCTTAGCTACCTTTTGGATAGTGTCCTACCCAATTTCGAGGTAGAGAAAGAGTTGTTATCGGGATTCTATCGTGATTGGTCCTGGGCGGTAAACAGTAGGATTTTCAGCTTTGGTTTTCTTAATGCTAGGGACACGCTTCAAAGGTATAATCTTTTGAACTTTCTACTTTAATTAAAGATTGTATCTTTTGTGTCACGATTAATAAATTAAATAAGTATAAGCCTAGATTCGTTCATGGGAAAATGAATTTGAGCCTGAGCTTTGTCTAAAGCTTCCGATTCTGGAATGCATTGCACGAAAGTGAGGTTTTCTATTTAGCCCGGGCTTGTTCTGTTTTCCTTCAAAATGGTATCAGAGCGAGTGTTTTAGCTTTATACTTGTTTGATTTATTACACGACTTTATTTTAGCATTATTATTTTTGTCGAAATATTTAAACAGGTGGTTATTGGTTTCCCGGCTATTATGGTAGAATTTTATTTTTCATTCATAAACCCCAGGACATGTCCGGGCTTGTATTGTTTTATAATGGAAATGTCTGTAATAGTAATAACCACGAGCTGAAAGCCGTGTAGGATTAGAAAAATCTTGTAGTAGGATTTGATCTAATCATGTCGTCTTTAAATTCCTAGAAAAATGCCTTTGTATATAGGAATTTATGTATTATGAAGAAGACGTTATTTTGGGTAACTTATATTCATGAGTTTTGGTTTCTCGTAATTTTGGGTGATTCCTAATTACGTAAAAAACTGAGAAAACCCAGGTGAATCGAGAGGAATCCAAATAACGAGTGGGAGCGACATGACGGGACGTGTCACTGAGGCGTCAAGGAATCAACAATAAAGAAGGCCATAATAGTCGGGAAATTTTTATTTCTTTAATTTTCCGTATTTATGTCTTTTCGTTGATTGTGTGTTTTTCGTTTTATTTTGCATGAACGAAAACCAAACCAAAATGTTTTAAAAGTAAAGTGCAATTAACTAAGGTAGATTATTCTCATATTAAAACTCCAACGGTTTTATGGGTGCGAATATCATTTGTTAAGATATTGCATGTTAAAACGGAAAAATCCTCAAAGTTAAAAATCTAAGTGGGAGCGGGTTGGTAAATATCCCCATGGCCTCCATTACGGATTCATATATGATGTGGGTTAGACCGGCGCGCTGGCCAAGGGCCTTATTCCCTACGGATAAGTCTTCAACCCCGAGATATCACTAGATTGAATTTCTAAAGGGATGACTATAGCAAGTTTAATTAGAGAAAGTTGCGACACCCTCGCTAACTGAGGCGCATTAGTATCCTAAGTAATAAACTTAGAAGTCACGTAATGGCAAACACTTAGTGTACTGTTTGTAGTATTCCTAAGAGGTTACGCTGCTTATTGAGTAAGGATAAAATTATCGACTATTAATTTCATTGATCATAAGATCATTGGTCAGATAATGAAATTAATGAACTTCGGTTCTTCTCAAACGAATATGGGTTGGCGTAGATGTTCACCCAACGTGACCTGCGTTAATCTCGGTGTGAGAGATGTCGGTAGGAGATTGTATTGTTTTGAGGATATCAATATTTTCAAAAAAGTATACTGAAACTTGACTGTTTATTTTTCAATTGTTGATATGTCGTTCAACCCGTTAGCTGTCATTTTGAATTAGAACAAACTTACGGGACCAAATTACATTGACTGAAAATGTAACCTAGACATTGTCCTTATAGCTGAGGGTTACAAGTACGTGCTCACTGAGGAGTGTCCCCCTAAGCCCAGCGATGATGCCACCCCTGAGCAGCGAAAGCCATATACGAGGTGGCAGAAGGTTGATGAGATGACCTGGTGCTATATCTTGGCTTCTATGTCGAGTGTACTGCAGCACCAGCATCAGTGGTTTACCTCAGCCTACGATATGATGCTCAACCTCATATAGATGTTTGGACATCAGGGCAGGGCAGCCAAGCAGTCAGCTATGAGGAAACTCATGAATACTAGGATGGCTGAAGGCACTTCAATGAGGGATCATGTGCTGGCCATGATGAGCTACATCAATGAGATTGAGGTATTGGCAGGTGACATTGATGGGGAGACCCAGGTCAATATCATCCTCCAGAGCTTGTACCCCAGTTTTGAGCAGTTTCGGTTGAACTATAATATGGGCCAGCTCTCATATTCACTTCACGAGCTCATGACTGCATTGGTGTCTGCTGAGGGCCTATTCGCAGAGAATAAGCAAGCCTTGGCTACTGTTGGTCCCTCAGGTTCCTCTGCTGGGCCCAAAGCCAGGAAGCAAAAGAGGAAGAGAGGCCAGAAAGTAGGAGCAGATAATGGACCCAAGGCGGGCATTGCCAAGAAGCATAAGTCGAAAGGCAAGTGCTTCAGATGTGGCAAAGCAGGACATTGGAAGAAGGATTGCCCAAAGCCTCGAGTTATGCGTAAATTTTCCCTAGTTACTGAGATGTGTTTAGTGGCGATTCCCACAGATACTTGGTGTGTGGATTCAAGAGCCACTGATCATGTTTGTAATTCTTTGCAGGGGTTCCAAGTGACCCGGCTGCTTAGAGAGGGAGAATTACAAGTCTGCCTTGGGGATACTACCAGAGTTTCTGTTGTTACAGTGGGAGTTCTTTGTCTTTATTTTTCAGACTCAGTTTTACATTTGAGAGATTGTTTATATGTACCCAGTTTTCGTAAGAATTTGTTTTCAGTTTCTAAACTTATTTTGGATGGTTATAAGTGTGCTTTTTCTGATGGATCTGTTTTTATTAGAAAAGGCCAGAAGCTTATATGTTCCTGTACATTAGTTGATAATCTGTTTTTAATCAAGACATACTCCCCAGTAATGCAAAACGCAGAAACTAATAACTCATCACCAAAGCATAGTAAGAGAAAGGTGTTGGTGTATGTGCCCTAATGAGGGCTATTTATGAAAATAAACTTTGAGGGTTATTTATGTAAATAAGACATATGTCGTTTGATTGATTATTTATCTGATGAGTTAATTTCATTAATGTAATAATCTTGTACATATTTAATTTCATGAAAACAATCCGCCAAAAGAAACACTCCATGGACTGATAGATCATGACTGATTCTTTTCGAGTATATTCGTACAAGGATCCTTCGACCAGAAATCACAGCATGGTCTTAGGTGAATTGTGGTGTTCTTTGACATACGCCTAACGGGACTGTAACAGGTTGCCAAGTACGGGTATGATTGAGTACACTATGAGTCACGTTAAGATATGTAGGTGAAGTGATGGGACTACAAATCTCTCTTAAGTGAGAGATGATATCCGGGCCACTTGATAGTGAACTGAGAAGTGCATGGCCATGCCCGAGAATTCATAATTGTTATCATTTGCTCGAATAGAATCAGTGTCACTGAGAGATCAAGTAAACGTTTAGCTTAATAAGGATGATGGTTCCATGCCTTATGCTAAACGGGATATCGATGTAGAGGGCCGTACATAGTATGCTTAGAAAGGTTGCATTGAATCATCATTCGACCATCCATTCTAAATTGAGTAGTCATCATGTCTTGATAGAGGCCACTGATGATTTATGGATTAATCTATGAGATTAATTTATCCATTGTCAATTTGGAATGGACATACAGGATTGCACGTAAGTGAGTTCGAAGATTCTTGACGGTACTAGGTATAATTTGTATTCTTAGAAAAATAATATTAAATTAATTAGTTTAATTAAATACTATTAAGAAGTTTTGGGATATTAATTAATAGTTAATTAATTACTCATGAAGAATTGAGATAGACTGACAAATCAAGGGACCTAGTTGCAATTGAGGTTCTAGACCCATCAGTTTGATCCATGGGTAAATGGTTTGATCCATGGGTCAAGTAATCAGATTTCTTTTATAAAAGAGAATCTGTGAGAGAAAATTGAAAGACAGATTTTAAAACGAGAAAATAGTTGTCTGAAAATTTTTTTGCTCTTTTTTCTCTCTGAAAAAAATTCTCTCTTCCAAAACAAAATTTCTTTACAGGAATTTTATACTAGCACCGAAGAACTCCAGTGCCTGATTGTGGAGGACACTTCAGGGAAGTGCCAGAGAAAGACGAAACGCAATCTTCCCAAAAGGATCCAGGTGTGAGCATAACCGATTATGCTTTGATGGTAAGACCCCGGTTCTTATAGTTTAGGATATTCCGTTGCGTTAATTTAGAATTAATATGCCTAAACACGATCCAACAAAAGGAGTCTTCCCCTTTGAATCAAACTCATCTTTGGCACCTGAGACTCAGTCACATCAACCTTAGTATAATTCAAAGGTTGGTCAATAATGGGTCTTTGGACTCATTGGATATTGACAGCTATCTAACCTGTGAGTCCTGCTTGGAGGGTAAGATGACCAAGAGGCCTTTCAAGGCAAATGGGTATAGGGCCAATGAGGTTTTAGAGTTTATTCATTCTGATGTGTGTGGGCCTATGTCAGTTCAGGCTAGAGGTTGTTATGAGTATTTCGTGACTTTCACGGATGATTACTCTAGATATGGATACATATACCTAATGCGCCACAAGTCTGAATGCTTTGGTAAGTTCAAAGAGTTTAAGGCTGAGGTGGAGAACCATCTGGGTAAGAGTATCAAGGCCTTACGATCTGATCGCGGTGGCGAATACCTCTCTAGTGAATTTAGGTCCTATTTGTCAGAGGAGGGTATTCAGACCCAGTTGTCTGCACCTGGCACACCCCAGTAGAATGGTGTAGCAGAGAGGAGGAACAGGACTCTTATGGATACGGTTAGATCGATGATGAGTTATAGTGAGTTGCCTACCTCATTTTGGGGTTATGCCTTAGAGGCAGTGTGTTATCCCCTTAATCTCGTGCCATCTAAATCTGTGCCTACAACACCCCTAGAGTTGTGGACTGGGCGAAAGCCTAGTCTAAGACATCTCGGGATTTGGGGTTGTCCAACACATGTGCTTGAGGCAGATGTAGGCTACCCCAAAGGAATGAGAGGTGGTCTATTTTATAGTCCTCAGGATCAGAAGTGTTGGTGTATGTGCCCTAATGAGGGCTATTTATGTAAATAAACTTTGAGGGTATTTATATAAATAAGACATTTGTCGCTTGATTGATTGTTTATCAAATGAGTTAATTTCATGATAATTATATTTTTGTGCATATCTAATTTCATTGAATCAATCCGCTGAAAGAAACACTCCATGGACTAATAGATCATGAGTGATTCTTTTGAACATACTCGTACGAGGATCCTTAGACCAGAAATCACAGCATGGTCTTAGGTGAATTATGGTGTACTTTGACATACGCCTAACGGGACTATAACAGGTTTCCAAGTATGGGTATGATTGGGTACACTATGAGTCACGCTAAGATATGTATGTGAAGTGATGGGACTACAAATCTCTCTTAAGTAAGAGATGATATCCGGGCCACTTGATAGTGAACAGAGAAGTGCATGGCCATGCCCGAGAAATGATGATTATTATCATTTGCTCGAATAGAATCAGTGTCACTGAGAGATCAAGTAAAATTGTTTAGCTTAATAAGGATGATGGTTCCATGCCTTATGCTAAACGGGATATCGATGTAGAGGACCGTACATAGTATGCTTAGAAAGGTAGCGTTGAATCACCAATCGACCATCCATTCTAAATTGAGTAGTCATCACGTCTTGCTAGAGGCCACTGATAATTTATGGATTAATCTATGAGATTAATTTATCCATTGTCAATTTGGAATGGACCTACAGGATTGCACGTAAGTGAGTTCGAAGATTCCTGATGGTACTAGGTATAATTGTTATACTTAGAAGAATAATATTAAATTAAATAGTTTAATTAAATATTATTGAGAAGTTTTGGAGTATTAATTAATAGTTAATTAATTACTCAGAAAGAATTGAGAGAGACTGACAAATCAAGGGACCTAGTTGCAATTGAGGTTCTTTACCCATCAATCTGATCCATGGATAATGGTTTAATCCATGGGTCAAGTAAAACCCAAATCAGTAAAAGTAAAATATTATATTATATTTTATAATATTAAATATTTTATTTTATTAACCACCGGTGGTTGTGGGATTTTGGTTATCAGACTTAGTTTATTAAATAAGTCTATTGAGAGAAAAGTTTGATACAGAATTTTAAAAACTAGAAAATTGTTTTCTGTTTTTGCTCTCATAAAATTCTCTCTCTCTCTTCCAAAAAAAAAAAAACTTCTTCACAGGAATCTACTAGCATCGAAGAACTCCGGTGCCTAAGAGTAGAGGACGCTTCAAGGAAGTGTTAGAAAAGAAAGACAACGAAACGCCATCTTCTCAGAGGAGCCAGGCGATGAGCTCAACCGATTACGCTTCAATGGTAAGACCCGATCCTTATAGTTTAGGATTCCGCCATTTAATTTTGAATTAAATGCCTAAACACGATCCAATAGTGGTATTAGAGCCAGGTTTATTTCAGTTTTAATTAAAATTGGGTTTTAATTAAAAGGGAATAATCAAGAATCGGGAATAATTAAAGTGTTATTTTTTCCCCTTTTCCCGGTGCTATCAAGGGTTTTGTTTTAGTTTTGGAAACCATTCTCGAAAAAGGAACATAAGTTTGTTTATGGTTTTTGCTGGATTGAAAAACCGATTTTGACCATTTTGGCCGGATTTAAAAACGGAAAAAGGATATTTGTTTTGGTATGTTTTGGTTTCAAAAAGTTTCACCGGAAACCAAAATTTCGCAAGAGGAAAACCGATTTGGGTTTCTGGGTTTTCCAAATTGATTTTGCCAGGAAGAACAATGATTGACTGGAGTCTGTTTTGTTGTGGCATCAAAATGATTTTGTTTTTCTTATTGAAATGTTTTCGAATTTTCTTGCTGGACTGAATTGGGGTTTATTTTCATTGCCGGAAATTGAGTTTTGGTCTTGAAAGCGACCAAATTGTTTTCTTGGTTGCCATATTTTTTGCCGATTGCTGTGGTTTTCAGTTTTAATTTTTGATAGGTTCTGGGTTCTTCTTTTGAGTCCGTCAGAAACTGGGCAGAGTCACCGGTATGTTACCGGGAAAAACGAGAAGGAAACTGGGTTTCTTTTTTGGTTTCAAAATTGCTGGGCTAAGTTGTTTTTCTTTCGATTTGGAAATCGGCCGTTGGACGCCCTGGGTTTGCCTCGCGGATGATTCTGGTAGATTTTGCTAGATCCCCTAGGCCGGAAAAACCGAATTCTGGTCGGAAAAACGATGGAGATGTGCCGGAGAAGAAAAAGGAGAGGCGGCGGGAGGCCGAAACCCTAATTGGGCTAAAAAGACTAATTTGCCCCCGCCGCACTCCTAAACCTTAAAACCAGCAGTTTTAAAATTGTTTTAAAATTGCAAATTGGCCCAAAAGTTTTTAGTCTTATTAAACCCTAAGGCCCGGGAATTTTGATAAATTAGAGAACTGCCCCAAAAAGTTTCAGAAAAATTAAAATTTTAAAAATTTTCTGAATTTTATTTAATAAGATTTTAATTAAATAATCTTATTAGATAAAGATAGGATTAATTTAGAATTTTATCCTATAAGTTTAAATTTAAAATTTTGAAATAAATTATCTTAATTAGATTAGGATAATTAGAATTATTTAAATTTAAATTCAAAACATTATCTTAATTAGATTAGGATAATTAAAATGATTTAAAATTTAAAATTGGATAATTATCTTAATTAGATTAGGATAATTAAATTTTAAATTTAAAAAAAAATTTATCTTAATTAGATAATTAGATAGATTTTAAATAATTATTTTAATTAGATTTAAATAATTAGAAAAGATAAATAATTAATTAATTAATTAGATTAATTAATTTGTTTAAATTTTGAATTTTTATTTATTTTATTTTTTTAATTTTGATGCTTAATTTAAATTGTTTAAATTTTATGTGAAGCATCATAATTATGCTAGCATGTTCATGCATCATTTTGGATAAATGTAAAATGAATAGAAGGATTGATTAAAATTGATCATGACACGATCAATTTTAATTCTGTAATAGTTACACAATCCTTAAAATTAATCGGCTTAAATTAAAAACGGGATTGTATGAGCACAGCATTTTATGTGTTTAAAAGCATGAATTGGGCTTTTAATTTTAGCATTTTAAAAGTTGGGGCCTGCAAGCCAATTTTGAATTTGGACCTACGTGCCTATAAAAAAAATCATCATGTAATAGTTAGGCCCAAAAGGAGGTTCAAAGAGGAGTCCATGGTGGAACCCACGAATGAAGGCCCAAACATGAAGATTTTAAAAAGGCCATGTAATAGATTAGAGCCCAGTTCATCGTTTTAATTCATTCTTTTATTTATGCAAATGAATGATAAACGAAAATGCATGTTAAGTCGATCAAACTTAAATCCCAAAAACCCAAGATTTTGCCTCCATACTTGAGGGCCTACTTGAGTGTCGAACGTCTGATGGACTTGGAGAGCCCAAGGGCCTCAGGTTTTCTTCATGCGGCGGGTTGTTACATAATAGTGCCCAACTTTATCACTACCATTAATGAGTGGAAAAACTGTTTGGGTATTAGATGCTCAACTTTATCACTACCACTTGTTATGGAAAAACTATGTGGGTGTCTATTGATGTGATGCTTTGAGGGATGGTTTAACTTGGGAAAATTAAACCTAGCTTGACCCGATAAGTTGACTAGGGATTAATTTTGCAAAGATAGGATGGTGTCAAACATTTGGAATGTTCATCCTATCACGGAAAAGTTGCATAGTATGCAATTGGAAAGCGTTAAATTACATGGAATGTGATTTGAATGTTGCCTACCAGAAGAGCCCGATCCCTACGATACTTTCCAAAGCAAGACTGGGGTTGACTCTTTGTGGATTTTTGGCCCACAATCTAGCACCAACACAAAATTGTTGGGGATTTCAATTTTGGCTATTGTGGAAAATAATTTTAAAACTCATTCTAATATTTTGCAATATTCTTTGTAGAATGGCATTATCTAGCATAAATGTTATCTCATACTTTACTCTAAGAAGTATATTGGATAAAGATAAATTGGTTGGACCAAACTTCTTAGATTGGGAAAGAAACTTGAGAATAGTTCTCAAGCAAGAAAGGAAGCTACATGTCTTACAGACCGCTTTACCTGAACCACCACAAAATACTTCGGTGACTGTTCAACGAGCCTGGGATAAGCTGAAAAGCGATTCCGATGATGTGACTTTCTTGATGCTCGCGTCTATGACGGGGGAGCTTCAAAAGCAGTTCATGATTTCGGAAGCGTTTCGGATTTACGAGTCACTGACGGAGATGTTCCATGAACAAGCCCGTAACAAAAGGTTCGTTACGATAAAAGCTTTGATTTGGTGCAAAATGGCGAAGGGTTCGTCAGTCAGCACATATTTGATCAAAATAAAAGGGTACATTGATATCCTAGAGCGATTGAATGCACCTCTTCCTAGGGAATTGGCCATTGATATCATCTTGGCATCATTGTCTGATGAATACAATGATTTTGTGGTGAACTACAATATGCACAACATGGATAGGAGCATTCCTGAGTTCCATGGTATGTTGAAAAACACTGAATAGACCCTTCGGAAGGCAACACCAGTGTTGGTAGAAGAGACAGGTAAAGGGAAGAGGAAGTTTAAAGGCAAGGCCAAAGTTGGGCAGAACAAAAAAGCTCGCAGTAAGACTGCTCCCCAACCACAAGCTCCTCCATCTGCTAAGACAAGATCCAAAAAGGATGATACATGTCTCTTCTGCAAACAGAAGGGTCATTGGAAGAGAGACGGCAAGAAGTTTCTCGAAAGCAATCCTTCAACTTCAGGTATCTTTGTTATAGAAATTAATCTTTCAATGTCCACCTCATGGGTATTAGATACTGGATGTGGGGCTCACATTTGTACTAATGTGCAGGGACTTAGAAATAGAAGGATGACAAAGAAAAGTGAAGTGGATCTCCGAGTGGGCAACGGGGCAAGAGTTGCTGCTGTTGAAGTTGGAGATTACACTCTGTCATTACCTTCTGGTTTAAATATCGAACTTGAAAATTGTTATTATGTACCTGCTTTGAGCAGAAATATTATTTCAGTTTTGAGTTTGGATAATAAAGGATTTCGATTTATTATAGAGAATAATTCGTTATCTTTATATCGAAATGATATTTTATACGGAGTTGCAAATATGTGTAACGGTCTGTATGTCTTGGATTTTACCCAAGAAAAACCAGTCTATAACATTGAAAAGAAAGCTAAATCAACTAAAAATGATTTAAGTCCAACATATCTTTGGCATTGTCGATTAGGCCATGCAAATGAAAAGCGAGTTCAAAGACTTCACAAGGATGGAGTGCTAGGGTCATTTGATTTTGAATCTTATGATACCTGTGAACCCTGCTTGCAAGGCAAAATGACAAAGAGTCCTTTCAACAAGAAATGGGAAAGAACAAGTGGGCTATTGGATCTAATACATACAGATGTTTGTGGACCAATGAGCACACAAGCCAGAGGTGGATTTGAACACTTCGTGACTTTTACTGATGACTATAGTAGATATGGGTATGTCTACTTAATGAGGTATAAAAGTGAAACTTTTGAAAAGTTCTAAGAGTTTAAGAACGAAGTAGAGAATCAGTTGGATAGAAGGATTAAGGCTATTCGCTCCGATTGGGGAGGTGAATACCTTAGTGATGAGTTCGATGGCTATCTAAAATAGTGTGGAATTGTTTCACAGCTGACTCCACCGGGAACACCTCAATGGAATGGTGTATCCGAAAGGAGAAATCGGACCTTATTAGATATGGTACGATCAATGATGGGCCAAGCGACTCTCCCTACATCCTTTTGGGGTTATGCTCTCCTATCTGCTGCCTACTTATTGAATTGTATTCCATCTAAGGCAGTAGATAAGACTCCATATGAGATATGGATGGGTCAAAAGCCCTATATGTCCTATCTACGAGTTTGGGGTTGTCAAGCTCATGTAAAACATTTACAAAGTGATAAGCTTGAACCTAAAACTAATAAATGCCTATTTGTGGGATATCCTAAGGAAACCAAACGATATCAATTCTATAACCCAACTGAGAACAAAGTGTTCGTTGCTCGAGGAGCTACTTTCTTAGAGAAAGAATTTCTGTACAAGAAAGACAGTGGGAGTAGAATAGAACTCGGAAAAGTTCCAGAACCACAAGAGTATGTAGAACCATCTACAGAAACTCAAATGGAAGTTGACATGGAAACTCATGAAGATGAGCAGCCTGAGTCAACAACACAAGAACCTAGAAGGTCTAGTAGATCTCGTCATGAACCCGAGAGATACGGATTTCTCGTGACTGACGATCAAGATTTGATCTTGGTGGACTCTAATGAGCCCATGAACTACAAACAGGTTTTAGAAAATCCAGAGTCAGATAAATGGCTACAAGCAATGGAATCTGAAATGCAATCCATGAGGGACAATGAAGTATGGACTTTGATTGATCCTCCTATATAGGCAAAGGTTGTCGATTGCAAGTGGACTTTCAAGTTAAAACCTGGCGGGATCTTCAAGGCACAACTAGTGGCTAAAGGTTTCAGACAGACTCATGGTATAGACTATGATGAAACCTTCTCCCCTGTCATGATGCTCAAGTCCATTCGGACTATGCTCGCCATAGCTGCATATTATGACTATGAGATATGGCAGATGGATGTTAAGATGGCTTTCCTGAATGGAAACCTACTCAAGGATGTTTACATGAAATAACCCAAGGGATACATCGATCAAGAGTATCCAAATCATGTATGCAAGCTTCAGAGGTTCATCTATGGACTAAAGCAAGAATCTCGGAGTTGGAATCTTCGTTTTGATGAGGCAGTAAAAGGTTACGGCTTCTTAAAGAACGTAGATGAGCCTTGTGTTTACAAGAAGATTAGTGGGAGCAAGAATATTTTTCTCGTCCTATATGTAGACGACATCCTACTCATAGGAAATGACATTCCTATGATGAAAGACATCAAACAATGGTTAGGGACTGTATTTTCTATGAAAGACTTAGGAGAAGCCGAAATGATACTAGGTATCAAGATTTATAGAGATAGGTCCAAAAGGCTTCTGGGACTAAGTCAAGAAGGGTACATAGACAAGATATTGAAAAGATTCAATATGTCTAACTCGAAAAATGGTAAGGTACCATTTAGACATGGCCTTCTCTTGAAGAAGAACCAAGGTCCTTCAACAAGAGAGGAGAGGGATACAATGAGTAGAGTACCATATGATTCAGCAAAAGGATCTATCATGTATGCCATGTTATGTACCCGTCTGGATGTTGCACATGCACTTAGCATGACTAGCAGATACCAACAAGATCCCGGGATGGATCATTGGACTGTAGTCAAAGCAATCCTAAAGTACTTAAGAACTAAAGGATTAATGCTAGTGTATGGAGGGCAAGAACAGCTCATTGTACAAGGTTACACTGATGCTGCTTTCCAAACAGATCAAGATGACATGAAGTCACAATCAGGCTACGTGTTTAGTCTGAATGGCGGTGCGATAAGTTGGAAAAGCTCGAAGCAAGATACCACAGCCGACTCTACAACAGAATCTGAGTACATTGTTGCATCAGATGCTGCAAAGGAAGCTGTTTGGTTGAGAAAGTTCGTGTCAAACATCAGAGTGATACTGAGTATCCAAGATCCGATAGAACTTTTCTGTGACAATAATGGGGCCATCGCACAAGCTAAGGAGCCTCGGTCACACCAGAAAACAAAAAACATATACTCAGAAGGTTTCACCTCATTCGAGAGATCATTGATCGAGGAGATGTGAAAGTGTGCAAAATAGGGTCAGATGACAATGTAGCAGATCCTCTCACAAAAGCTCTACCACAGTCAAAGTTTGATAGACATGTAATAGAGCTTGGTCTTAAACAGTTTAGGACATAGCCCTTCATCGGGCAAGTGGGAGATTGTTGGTGTATGTGCCCTAATGAGGGCTATTTATATAAATAAACTTTGAGAGTATTTATGTAAATAAGACATTTGTCGCTTGATTGATTGTTAATCAAATGAGTTAATTTCATGATAATTATATTCTTGTGCATATCTAATTTCATGAAATCAATCCGCTAAAAGAAACACTCCATAGACTAATAGATCATGAGTGATTCTTTTGAGCATACTCGTACGAGGATCCTTAGACCAGAAATCACTGCATGGTCTTTGGTGAATTATAGTGTACTTTGACATACGCCTAATGGGACTGTAACAGGTTGCCAAGTATGGGTATGATTGGGTACACTATGAGTCACGCTAAGATATGTAGGTGAAGTGATGGGACTACAAATCTTTCTTAAGTAAGAGATGATATCCGGGCCACTTGATAGTGAACTGAGAAGTGCATGGCCATGCCCAAGAAATGATAATTGTTATCATTTGCTCGAATAGAATCAGTGTCACTGAGAGATCAAGTAAAATTGTTAACTTCATAAGGATGATGGTTCCATGCCTTATGCTAAACGGGATATCGATGTAGAGGACCGTGCATTGTATGCTTAGAAAGGTTGCGTTGAATCGCCATTCGACCATCCATTATAAATTGAGTAGTCATCATGTCTTGCTAGAGGCCACTGATGATTTATGGATTAATATATGAGATTAATTTATCCATTGTCAATTTGGAATGGACCTACAGGATTGCACGTAAGTGAGTTCGAAGATTCTTGATGGTACTAGGTATAATTGTTATACTTAGAAGAATAATATTAAATTAAATAGTTTAATTAAATATTATTGAGAAGTTTTGGAGTATTAATTAATAGTTAATTAATTACTCAGGAAGAATTGAGAGAGACTGATAAATCAAGGGACCTAGTTGCAATTGAGGTTCTTTACCCATCAGTCTAATCTATGGGTAAATGGTTTGATCCATGGGTCAAGTAAAACCCAAATCAGTAAAAGTAAAATATTATATTATATTTTATAATATTGAATATTTTATTTTATTAACCACCCGGTGGTTTTGGGATTTTGGTTATCAGACTTAGTTTATTAAATTAGTCTGTTAAGAGAAAAGTTTGATACAGAATTTTAAAAACTAGAAAATTGTTTTCTGTTTTTGCTCTTGTAAAATTCTCTCTCTCTCTTCCAAAAGAAAAAAAACTTCTTCACAGGAATCTACTAGCATCGAAGAACTCCGGTGCCTAAGAGTAGAGGACGCTTCAAGGAAATGTTAGAAAAGAAAGACAACGAAATGCCATCTTCTCAGATGAGCCAGGCGACGAGCGCAACCGATTATGCTTCAAGGGTAAGACCCGATCCTTATAGTTTAGGATTTCGCCGTTTAATTTTGAATTAAATGCCTAAACACGATCCAACAAAAAGGTGGTGGTAAGCACCAATGCCAGATTTCTTGAGGAGGACTATATTTTAGATCACAAGTCAAGCAGCAAGGTAGTATTGGAAGAGCTTAGAAGTCATTCCATTATTCCAGATGCACAAGTACAAGAAGACACACCATAAGAGACTGCACACACTATCACAGATGATGCTCTTGCACAGGCTGCGCCTCGTTGTGGTGAGAGGGTTGTCAGACAGCCCGAAAGGTACATGGGTTTGGGTGAGTCTTCGAACTTTATCCCTGGCGCTCATGAACCAGACCCAGTTAGCTATAATGAGGCTCTCTAGGATAAAGATGCAGATTCTTGGCAGAGAGCGATGATTGTTGAGATGGTTCTATGGACTCAAATCAGGTCTGGGAGCTGGTATACCTTCCTGATGGGTTTCAGCCTGTTGGGTGCAAATGGGTCTACAAGCGAAAGAGAGGATCTGACGGGAGGGTTGAGACCTTCAAGGCTAGGTTTGTGGCGAAGGGGTATACTCAGAAAGAGGGTATCAATTATGAGGAGACTTTTTTCCCGGTAGCTATGCTTAAGTCGATTCGGGTTCTCTTGGCCATAGCTGCTCATATGGACTGTGAGATTTGGCATACGGACGTCAAGACAGCTTTCCTTAATGGAAGTCTTGAGGAGACCATCTTTATGCAGCAACCAGAGGGTTTCATTGTTGAGGGCCAAGAGCACAAGGTATGCAGGCTTAGGAGGTCCATTTATGGACTTAAGCAAGCATCCAGATCTTGGAACATCCGTTTTGACGAGGTTATCCAGTCCTATGGATTCACTTAGTGTCTGGATGAGCAGTGTGTTTATCGCAGGCGTGATGGTGATACGGTGGTGTTCCTCGTACTTTACGTAGATGACATCCTTCTGATTGGCAACAATAAGAAGGTGTTTTCAGACGTAAAGGTATGGTTGTCCAGGCAATTTGATATGAAGGATTTGGGAGAGGCTAGACATGTCCATGGGATCAAGATTATTCGAGATCGTAGGAGACATTCTCTGACACTTTCCCATGCATCCTACATAGATACGATTCTGGCTCATTTTAGCATGCAGAACTCTAAGAAGGGTTCACTACCTTTCAGTCTTGTCTAAGGAGCAGTGTCCCAAGACTGCTGAGGAGATAGATGCCATGAAGGCGGTACCCTATGCTTCTGTAGTGGGTAGCCTCATGTATGTTATTTTATGTATGAGGCCTAATATTTGCTTTGCCATTGGCATGGTTAGCAGATATCAGAGTAACCCTGGGAAGGCTCACTGGGAGGCAGTAAAATGCATTCTCAAGTACGTGCGCATGACGAGAGATTATGTCCTAGTTTATAGAGCGCAGGAACTTGTACTGTTGGTTTATACAGATTTGGACTTTCAAGGTGATTTGGACAAGAGTAATGTTGGGAATAGTCTAGGTGTTTAATCCAATTAAACAGCGGAATCCTAAACTAGGACTTTTTTTGGAATAGTCTAGGTTTATAATTGTAGGGGTAGGATTTTTTTGGAATAATTCTCATCAGAAAAATACACAAATTTTCCCAAATTCTCCGGGTAGGCAAGATTGGCTAGCACCAACCTGCGAAGACTTTCGTGCTTGAGAGTAGAGGATCCTTCGAGGAAGGATTTTGGAGACAACAAAACGCCATCTTCTCAGAGGAGCCAGGCGACGTGCGCAACCGATTACGCTTCAAGGGTAAGACCCGATCCTCATAGTTTAGGATTCCGCTGTTTAATTGGATTAAACACCTAGACTATTCCCAACAAGTAAGTCTACCTCTGGGTTTGTGTTTACTCTAGGAGGTGGAGCCATAGTATGGTGGAGTGTCAAGCAGAAATGCGTGGCGGACTCCACCATGGAGGGTAAGTACGTTGCCATATCAGAGGCAGTGAAAGAAGATGTATGGCTCCGGAGCTTCCTGATGGACTTAGATGTGGTTCCTGAGTTGCCTAAGTCTATCACAATTTACTGTGATAACAATGGTGCAGTTGCTAACTCGAGGGAACCACGAGCCCATAAGGAGAGTAAACACATAGAGTGCAAGTACCACCTGATACTAGAGATCTTAAAGAGGGGAAACGTGATCGTGGCCAAGATAGCATCAGATGACAACCTTGCAGATCTTTTCACAAAGCCATTGACCCCAAAGGTCTTTGAGAGACATGTAGAGTACATGAGAGTCAGATTCTTGAGGGAGCCATGTGAGTGAGCTTAAAGGTGTTCTAGAGATTTCATTATGACAGCAGTGTAATAGCGGGTTGGACAGTTTTTGTACTTCTTAGCATAGCTTTGAGTATTAGTGGAAGATTGTTAGTTTTGAATACAGAAAAGCTATGGCTTGTATTAAAAACTAATATCTACAGATGACATATCATTTTGTTCAGTATTAAATTGTTTCATTATATCATAGAACTAGATAACAGGGTGTGGAAAGACACAGTAGGTACCATTATTTGTTAAAGTATTGATATATAAAAAGTATGCTCGTAACTGAGATAGTCTGAACATGCTATCGGTATAGGTTATCATGTGGTTTGGAGATTAGTTTATCTAGACGAATTAAATCACACGGATATGCCTGGGGCATATTGAGCACGACCAGTTTGTATATAATTGACTTGTACTGATCATCGTAGTCAATTCGGTCCTAGTATTCAGTCTCTCAATCCCGAGATTGGGACGGGTGTAAGAGTTGGATATCGTATGCTTTGATGTGCCAAAGAGTTCGGTCAATTGAGGCATATACCTCGGTAGGTTGGGTATACGGTGTTTAGCTACTTACGTGCTGTTGCTAGTAGGAGGAATCAACGTACCGGTTCGTCGGGTTTATGTGTTCCCGAGATGAGCTTGTAAGGTTTATTGTACTAAAACCGGTCAGTGGACTTTACGTCCGGTATGATAAGAAAGTCGAGTGGTACTAATCTCGGATACCAAGAAGTCGGTGAATTAGTTTGTCAGTAAATTGATAAACCGACGAGCACTAGATCTTTAATGTGGAGAGATAGAAGAAAATAAAGTGGCGTGATGTAAAGTCGTTTATGAGCGGTAGTTCCATAGTTAGTTCGATAGTGGTACGACTAATTATGTGTTTGACTAATCGACAAAGTGAATTAATTAATCTTAAAGGTTTAATTAATATTTAATTGACAAAGTGGATTAAGAAATTAATTCTATATAAATTAATTAATCATAAGGGTTTGATTAAATTAAATTAACGAATTAGGTTAAGAAATTAATTCGAATGGGTCGATTGGAGTTGATTAGTCTAGGAAAGACTAAGCGGTCAACGAAAGTCAAATTAAAAGGCCCAACTCAAAGGCCCACTAGGTCTCCATTGGAGCTCCCTATAAATAGGAAGCTTATACCTTAAGAAATTTAAGAAAATCTTGCAAGACAACTTTGTCTTCCTTGAGTGAAAAGGTCTAGAGAGAGACTCTCCTTCCTTCTTGAGTTTCTTTCAAAAACAAACTTGGAATCTCACTTCTCGATTTAGATTAAGCTTGAAAGATCAAACTTTTAGATAGCCCATTGTTTTTTGAGTTTGCCCACTGCTGGATTTCATTTCTTTTTGCCGGATTCTTCACATTTTTGGCCAAAATTCTGCCCAGTTTTTTTCTAGTTGTTCGGCCAGTTTTTAGTTCTACACTTGGGCAGTTCGGCATCCACTTCTATCCACTCCGGGGTGCTTGATCCGGCTGGGTTTGTGTTGATCTCTCCCTTGGGTTGGTGATACACAATCCCAGCTGTCCAGATCGTGACCGAAGTTGAAGTGGAGAAAAGTAGTGGGCAGCAGTTTTTTGGGTCAAAGGTTTGATCTTTTTGGCAGATTTAATCTAATTGAGGGATTTTCTTAGCAGGTTTCTCGTGGGCTTTGGTAGCACACCTCGATAGACTATTGACCACGCAATATTCGAGGTTTCTTGGAGTTATCTATTGGATTTCGGTGGTGATCGCGAATTAAAAATTTGGTTTTCTTATTTGTGTTGGACTTCGCTTCAAAGGTATAACCTTTATGTTTTCCACTTTTAATTAAAGGTTGATTATTTGTGCATTGTTTGTCGATTTAATGAATTAAATAAGTATAAGCCTACATCCGTTCAGGGGAAAATGAATTTGAGCCTGAGCTTCATCGAAAGTTTTCGATTCTGGAATGCATTGCATGAAAGTGAGATTTTCGATTTAGCCCGGGCTTGTTTTTTTTCCTTCACTTAGTATTCTATCTCTTAATCTCTAGACTTGAGCGAGCATGAGGATTAGACATAGTCTACTTTGATCTGCCAATGTGTGTGGTCATTTGTGGCCAATAGTCTCGGTGGGTTGGGTGCGCGTGTTGAGTTACTTGGTGTGCTGCTGCTTGTCAAAATAAAACCATGTACCGGTGCATCCAGGGTAATGGTGCTCCCGAGATGAGCTCGTTATGTTTATTATACTAAACCCAGCTGGTGGACTTATGTCCGGTATAGTAAAAAGGTCAAGTGGTACTAGTCTCGGAATTAAATAAGTTAATTAATTAATTAATTTATCAGTAAATTAATAAATTAACGAGCACTAAATCTTTGATGTGTCGAGATTAAGAATAAATTAATTTAGTTGTTTCGGAAATAATTCCAGTGTAGGATGGTAGTGCCAAAATTAATCCGTTAGTGGTACGATTAATTTTGTAATGGGTTAATTGAATAAGTAGAATTAATTATTTAATTAATTATTCCTAAGGGTTAATTAAATAATTAACAAAGTAAAATTATTTAATTAATTATTATATCTTAAGTTTTAATTATAATTAGGAAATGCTAGAGATTAGGAAATCTAATTGGATTTGGATTATCATATTAGATTTACCTAATTGGATTTGGAAACTAATTAATTACCTAAACCCATTAGGAAGACCAATCATAAACCAACTTGGAGTCTCTTTTGTAGCTCTAAATATAGACAAGGGATTAGCAATTCAATAACACACAATTCATTAGTTTTCAAGACAAGAAAAATAGAGAGAGAAATAATTTCTCTCCAAAATTTTGGATTTTGCAAGAATAGTGCAGCCAAATTTTCTCCAAGTTTTAGCAGCCGAATTTCTTCCTTTAAATCAGCGGCATGTGGGGAAAATCTTGGCGGCGCGTGAAGCTTCTCTCGGGCAGCAGTCGGCCCGTGTTCTTCACGCGCAGGGGCGGCGAGTCAGAAAACTTTTTCTGGCAAGTTCAATTGTGAAGGATTGTTGATCGTTGGTTCATTGGTTCATTGCCCACACAACGTTCGAGCCTAGTCTTGAGTCATACAAGCGATCACATGAGTAACGCACTTCAAGAGTATGTTTCCACTTTAAATTAGAAATTATTTTGTTGCGTGATAAATTGAATGAGTACATACCAATATCCTGCGCAATGTTATTTTAAGCAAGGATTGGAATAGCGATTGTGCTAGAGTCTAGACCTGGTCAAAGATTCTGATTCTGGAATGGATAGCACGAAAGTGAATTTTTGATCGGGCCCGGGCAGATAATCTTTCGCAACACTATACCGATCGTCCTTCTTCAGCATGCTTCTCTCGTGCCAGTGTACTTCTTGTCTCCTCGGGCAAGATCATAGCTTATGATATTGTACTTCTTGTCTCCTCAGAACCTGCCCGTAGCTCGTACCGAGATACTAGCTGTCACTTTGGTATCTGCCCGTTGCCCGTGTCGGTGATGGTCGTCGGACGCTCAGTAGACCTGGAAGTGTTCTATCTTTTGAAAGATTATCTTCCCGGGCCTAGCCAGAAACTCACTTTCGTGCTATGCATTCCGGAATCAGAATCTCTGGCCAGGCCTAGACTCTAGCACAATCGCTATTCTAATCCTTCCTTGAAATAAAATTGCGCCAGATCTGGGTTTGCACTTATTCGATTAACCACGCAACAAAAATTCTTAATAAAAGCGGAAACATAAGAATTGCCTATTGAAGCGTTCACTCAGGTGATTCTCTTGTATGCCTCAAGACTTTGCTTATATGCTGTGTGGGCAGCAATGTAACTAGCAATTTGATTAGCTAATCACCATAATCCACCTGAATTTCAACCGCCACCGCTGCCGGATTTCTCCTGCCACCGCCACCTGGGACAATAACCGGCTGCCTGAGATTATGCTAGAGGGAGAAAAATATTTTCTCTCTCTAGACTTTCTCTCTATGTTTTCTTGTCTTGAAAACTTATGAATTGTATTTCTGAATTGTGTATCTTGAATAGCTAATCCCTTGTCTATATATAGAGTTACAAGAGAGACCCCAAGTTGGTTTAGGATTGGCCTTCCTACTGGGTTTCTGTTTCCTGCAATCCTATTCCTGGACTGATACACATCCAACTGATACAGGGATTCACTTATCCCAAACCAGTTCCTGGTATGATTCACAACCAACTGATACAGGGATTCACTTATCCCAAACCAGTTCTTGGTATGATTCACAACCAATTAATACAGGGATTCACTTATCCCAAACCAGTTCCAGGTATGATTCACAACCAACTGACACAAGGATTAATTAATTATTTAATTAATTAAATCTACATTTGTCAAAAACCCAATATATAATTAATCGTACCACTAACGGATTAATTATGGCACTACCATCCTACACCAGAATTGCTTCCGGAACAACTTAATTAATTTTATTCATAATCTCCCCACATCAAAGATATAGTGCTCATTAATTTATTAATTTACTAATAAATTAATTAATTAACCTCTTTAATTTTAAGATTAGTACCACTCGACCTTTTACTATACCGGACATAAGTTCACCGGCCGGGTTTAGTATAATAAACTTTACGAGCTCATCTCAGGAGCACCATCACCCCGGACGTACAGGTACATGGTTTCCTTTCGACAAGCAGAAGCACACCAAGCAACTAAACACGCACACCCAACCTACCGAGACTATTGGCCACAATTGACCTCACCCATTGGCATATCAAAGTACACTATGTCTAATCCTCATGCCCGCTCGAGTCTAGGGATTAAGAGATAGAATACCAAGAACGATTTGTCTATTAAATCAGTACAAGACAAATCATTCCTATTGGTCAAGTTCAATACGCCCCGGGCATATCTATATGATTCAATCAGTTTAGACAAACCAATTATCCGAATGACATAATAACCTAAACTGACAGTTTGTCCAAAGCTATCTCGGTTACAACCTCATTTATATATTATGTCTTTTAACCAATGATGAGATCAACTATGTCACACAAGACACTTCATCATCTAGTTACATAATATAAATGGACATATCATGCACAACAAAATATAACTAAAGCATAAATCGATATATTAACTGGGAAAATGTACAATACAAGCATAGCTTATGTATTCAACTCCAACAATCTCCCACTAATACTTAAGTTGTGCTTTAAGTATACATCTACATACAACCCCTACATACTATGTTACTATATATCTAGAAAAACTGTCATGGCTTTCCTAAGTATCTCATTCCCATGCCCTCCACGTGAGCCTCAAAGACTTTTGAAGTCAATGTCTTCGTGAACGAATATGCAAGGTTATTCTCTAATGCTATCTTAGCCACGACCACGTCTTCCCTCTTTACGATATCTCGTATCAGGTGGTACTTGCGCTATATATGTTTACTCGCCTTGTGGGCTCGTGGTTCCTTCGAGTTTGCTACTGCACTGTTGTTATCACAATACACCGTGATAGACTTCTGCAAACCAAGAATCACATCTAAGTCCACTAGAAAGTTCTTGAGCCACATTGCTTCCTTCGCAACCTCTGATACGGCAATGTATTCAGCCTCCATGGTAGAGTTCGCCACTCATTTCTGCTTGACACTCCACCAAACTATGGCTCCACTTCCTAGAGTAAGCACATACCCTGAGGTAGACTTGCTCTTTTCCCTGCCGCCTTGGAAATCTGAATCTGTGTAGCCTCGGGGTACCAGCTCAAGCGCCTGATAAACCAACACTCAGTCTCTCGTTCTGTGCAAATACTTGAGAATGCATTTTATTGCCTCCCAATAAGCTTTCCTGGGGTTACTCTGATATCTGCTTACAATGCCAACGGCATAACAGATATCAGGCCTCGTACACAACATAGCATACATGAGACTTCCTACTGCCGAAGCATAAGGAACTGTCTTCATGGCCTCTATCTCCTCAACAGTCTTGGGATATTGTTCTTTAGCAGATGCAATCCGTGTCTGAAAGGTAGAAAACCTTTCTTGGAGTTCTGCATGTTAAAACGGGCCAGAATCGTATCTATGTATGAAGCTTGGGAGAGCGTTAACGAACTTTTCCTACGATCTCGAATTATCTTGATCCCAAGGATATGTCCCGCTTCCCCTAAATCCTTCATATCAAACTGCTTGGACAGCCATGTCTTTACGTCTGATAACACTTTCTTGTTGTTGCCAATCAATAGAATGTCATCTACGTAAAGCACAAGAAACACCACTGAGTTTCTATCACGTCTACGATACACACATTGCTTATCCGGACACTAAGTAATTCCTTAGGACTGGATTACCTCATTAAACCAGATATTCCAAGATCTATGTGTCTGCTTAAGTCCGTAAATAGACCTCTTAAGCCTACAAACCTTATGCTTTTGGCCTTTTTCAACGAATCCCTCTGGTTGCTGCATGAAGATGGTTTCCTCAAGACTTCCGTTTAGGAAAGTCGTCTTGATATCCATCTGCCAAATCTCATAATCTAAATGAGCAGCTATGGCTAAGAGAATCCGGATCAACTTAAGCATGGCTACTGGGGAGAAGGTTTCCTCATAATCGATTCCCTCTTTCTAAGTATAACCCTTAGCCACCAGCCTAGCTTTAAAGGTTTCCACCTTTCCATCAGGTCCTCTCTTACATTTGTAGACCCACTTGCATCCAATGGGCTTAAACCCATCAGGAAAGTCCACAAGCTCCCAGACTTGATTGTGGTCCATTGACCCCATCTTGGATATCATTTCCTTATGCCAAGATTCTACATCTTTATCTCGGAGAGCCTCATTGTAGTTAACTGGGTCAGGCTCAGGCGCGCCTGGGACTAGGTCTGAGGCCTCTCTCATGCCAATGAACCTGTCGGGCTGTCTAACAACCCTCCCACTATGATGAGGCACCACTTGTGTAGGTGCATCATCTGTGATATCTTGTGCAGTGTGTGGTGTATCTACTTGTGCTGGTGCATCAGGATTAGTTTGTCTTCTAAGCTCTTATAGTACTATCTTACTCTTGGGCTTATAATCTAGGATATAGTTTTCCTCCAAAAATCTAGTGTTGGTACTAACCACCACATTCTGATCTTTAGGACTATAAAATAGCCCACCTTTCGTTCCCCTAGGATATCCTACAAACAACATTAATTCTGTTTTTGCATCTAACTTAGCCGCATCTGCCTTAAGGACATGTGCTGGGTAACCCCAAATTCTGAGATGTCTTAGACTAGGCTTTCGCCCGTTTCACAACTCTACTGGGGTTGAAGGCACGGTTTTAGATGGTATAAGATTAAGAATATACATCGTTGTTTCCAAGGCATATCCCCAGAACGAACTCAACAAATCACTATAGCTCATCATCGACCTAACCATTTCCATGAGAGTTTGATTCTTTCTTTCTGCTACACCGTTCTGCTGTGGCGTGCCAGGTGCAGACAATTGAGACTGAATTCCGACCTCACTAAGATATTCTCAAAATTAGTGGGACAGGTACTCCCTACCACGATCTGACCTCAGTGTCTTAATACTCTTACCATGATGTTTCTCCACATCTGCCTAAAACTCTTTGAATTTACCAAAGCACTCGGACTTGTGACGCATTAGGTAAATGTACCCGTACCTTGAGTAGTAATCCGTGAACATCACGAAATACTCGAACCCACCTCATGCTTGGACCAACATTGGTCCACACAATCAGAATGAATCAACTCTAGTACTTTATTGGCTCTATAACCTTTTGCTTTAAAAGGTTTCTTGGTCATCTTACCCTCCAAGCAAGATTCGCAGGTTGAATAACTGTCAATCTCTAATGAACCTAAAGGTCCATCATTGACCAACCTCTAAATCCTACTAAGGTTTATATGACCTAGCCTGAGATGCCAAAGATATGTTTGATTCATATCAGAAGGTTTCTTCCTCTTATTAATGTTAGATAAAGAGATATCTGTTCTATGTTTTGCACAACAGGGGAGTTAGAATTAACCACAAACAAATTGTCAGCCAATGAACCACAACAAATAAGTTTTCCATTTCTTCTAATAAATACAGACTCATCAGAAAAAATAAACTTATAACCGTTCTTTAAGAGTTTAGAAACCGAAATAAGGTTCTTTCTAAAACTCGGTACATAAAGACAATTAACTAACTCTAAACTAGAATTCTAGAAATTCAGAGTAACTACTCTCACTGCTTCCACTGACACTCTTGTAGTGTCGCCCAAGTAGATATCCAGCTCGCCCTCTCTAAGCTTCTGGGTCACTTGGAACCCTTGCAAAGAATTACAAAGATGGTCAGTGGCACCTGAATCCACACCAAGTATCTGTGGGAATCGCCGCTAAACATGTCTCAGTAATTAAGGCAGAAACTATCGTACGTTTAAGCTTTGGAAAATCCGATTTCCAATGTCCCGTCTTATTGTACTTGAAGCACTTGTCTTTCGACTTCTTCTTTACAATATCTGGCTTAGTCACAATCTGCACCTTTTGAGCTATTCCCTTAAGCTTTCTCTTCTTCTTTCTAGCCTCAGACTCAAAAGAAGATTCTGAAGCTTTGCCTGCGACTAAAGCTCGCTTCTTCTCTTGAAGAAGACTTTTAGCCGCCACCAACTCTGCCAAGAGCTCGGATGAAGTACACAACATCTTACTTATGTTATAGTTCAACCGAATCTGCTCATAGCTTGGAGGCAAGCTCCGGAGGACAATATTGACTTTGGTTTCACCAACGATTTTGCCTCCCACTACCTCAACCTTGTTGATGTTACTAATCATGTCAATGACATGATCTCTCACAGGAGTGCTCTCAGTCATAAGGACAATGTCCAAGTTACGACTCCAATAGACATAATTAGGTCCAGTTAACTTGTTGTTTATCAATATAGTAGCTAAGGGGTTGAATGCCATATCAAAAAATTGTAAAATAAATAAACAGATAACGTTTCAGTTATTAAGACTAGAATTTCAAAAATAAGGAAATTCTATCAATTATTGACTTCCCTCAAAACAATAATCTTAATCCACCAACATCTCATCCACCGGGATTCTCGTAAGCCACGCAGTATGGACGTTTACACTAACCCATATTCGTTTGAGAAGAACCAAGTTTATTAACTACACCATCTGATCAAACGATCTATTGATCAATGTAGCTAATATTCGGTGCTTTCAACCGTACAAATAAACAGCATAACCTCTTGGGAGGAATAATGCAGATTGTACACTAAGTGTATGCCATTATGTGACTTCTGAGTTTGTTACCTCAGGATAGTGCGCCTCAGATGGAGAGGGTGTCGCATTTCTCCTAGTTAAACTCGCTCTAGTCATCTTACTCAGAAATCAGAATCTAACGATCTCAGGGTTGGACCCACCCAAATGGAGGAAGGCCCTAATGCCAACGCGCAAGCCCACCCACATCGCATATAAACTCGTAATGGTGGCTGTGGGGATATTAAACCAACCCGCTTCCACTTAGATTTCCAAAATTGAGGATTTTTCCAGTTTTAACATGCAATTAACTAAGTTATGTGAAACCATAAAACCAGTCATGCTTTAAATCATGCATAAAAATAAAGCACAAAAATTAAAACAATAAATACGGGAAATAAATGTGAAAATTAAATTTCTGGACTATCATAGTTTTAATCGCTTCCATCTTCTGCCTTGATCTCGTGTCCCGCCACACAACTCGATGGATTGAGTCTTGATCTTGAAAAACGAAAACTGGAGATAAATAGGCCAAAAATGCTACCCGAACGGGCCGCAAGCGCGCAGCTTCCTGCTGCGCCGCGCGGCGGCGCAGTTGCTTCAGGCGGTTACCGACGGTGGCTGCTGCCAACGGGTAGTCGCCGGCACCACCCCTGCCGCCAATCCCTCATTCGATTCTTCCCATGCTATTTGGTCTTCTTGCAATTCGTTCTGGGTTTTCCTGGGTTTTTACGAATTAACGATAATCCAAAACCCACGAATTCAAGTTGATCAACATAACGCCTTCAATTACAAAAAATTAATTCTCCTACTACAAGGCTTTCTAGGAAAATTAAACAATCGAAATGATATAGAAAAAATCCTACTACAGATTTGATCTAATCCTACACGGCTTCCAGCACGTGGTTATACTATTACAAATATTCATAATAAAATTAAATCCGGACATGTCCCGGAGTTTAATTAAAATACATACAAACATAACCATAATAGTCGGGATTTCTTGACCACCTGCAAATAAAATCATGTAATAAATCGAACAAGCACAAAACCCAAAACCAGGCTCTGATACCAATTGAAAGATTATCTACCCGGGCCTAGCCAGAAACTCACTTTCGTGCTATGCATTCCAGAATTGGAATCTCTGGCCAGGCCTAGACTCTAGCACAATTGCTATTCCAACCCTTGCTTGAAATAACATTGCGCAGGATTTGGGTTTGCACTTATTCGATTTACCCGGCAACAAAAATTCTCAATAAAAGCGAAAACATAAGAATTACCTATGGAAGCGTTCACTCAGGTGATTCTCTTGTATGCCTCAAGACTTTACTTGTATGTTGTGTGGGCAGCAATCTAACTAGTAATTTGATAAGCTAATCACCACAATCCACCTGCCGGAAAAATTCTGCAGCTCGTCGCCGCCTGAATTTCAATAGCCACCACTACTGGATTTCTCCTGCCACCGCCACCTGCCGGAATTAACCACCGACCGTCGCCTGGGACAATAACCGTCTGCCTGAGATTATGCTAGAGGGAGAAAAATGTTTTCTCCTCTAGACTTTCTCTCTCTAAGTTTTCTTGTCTTGAAAACTTATGAATTGTATTTTTGAATTGTGTATCTTAAATAGCCAATCCCTTGTCTATATATAGAGTTACAAGAGAGACCCCAAGTTGGTTTAGGATTGGCCTTCCTACTAGATTTCTGTTTCCTTCAATCCTGTTCCTGGACTGATACACATCCAACTGATACAGGGATTCAGTTATCCCAATCCAGTTCCTGATATGATTCACAACCAACTGATAACCCAAACCAGTTCCTGGTATGATTCATAACCAACTGATACAGGGATTCACTTATCCCAAACCAGTTCCCGGTATGATTCACAACAAACTGACACAAGGATTAATTAATTATTTAATTAACTAAATCTATATTTGTCAATAACCTAATACATAATTAATCATACCACTAACATATGAATTATGACACTACCATCCTACACCAGAATTGCTTCCGGAATAACTTAATTAATTTTATTCATAATCTCCCCACATCAAAGATATAGTCCTCATTAATTTATTAATTTACTGATAAATTAATTAATTAACCTCTTTAATTCTGACACTAGTACCACTCGACCTTTTTACTATACCGGACATAAGTCCACCGGCCGGGTTTAGTATAATAAACTTTACGATCTCATCTCGGGAGCATCATCACCCCGGACGCATCGGTACATGGTTTCCTTTCGACAAGCAGCAGCACACCAAACAACTAAACACGCGCACCCAACCTACCGAGACTATTGGCCACAATTGACCTCACCCATTGGCAGATCAAAGTACACTATGTCTAATCCTCATGCCCGCTCGAGTCTAGGAATTAAGAGATAGACAAGACAAATCAGTCATATTGGTCAAGTTCAATACGCCCCGGGCATATCTATATGATTCAATCAGTTTAGACAAACCAATTATCTGAAACACATAATAACCTAAACCGACAGTTTGTCCAAAGTTGTCTCGGTTACGAACTTTATTTATATATTATGTCTTTTAACCAATGATGAGATCTACTGTGTCACACAAGACACCTCATCATCTACTTACATAATATAACTGGACATATCATGCACAACAAAATATAACCAAACCATAAAGCGATATATTAACTTGGAAGATGTACAATATAAGCATAGCTTATGTATTCAACTCCAACATCTTTGTCACCGTACATTGGTCGGGTGGACTTGGGCTTTTTCAGACGCTGTAGTTTTTGGTAGTCACATTGTCACGTTCACTTGATGTTGGCGTTTGATGGTCGTCATGTTGTAGCCTTTCAGTAACACTATTATCCGTAAGTTGTGATCTCTCTTAATACCTGCTGCTTCACTTCAGCGCTAACTCTACTTGGTCTTTGTCACGTCCAGTGAACGGTGTCATGAACTGGACGTCTTCAGCTCACTTTCACCCAATGCTGGATTTTAATGAACTTTGTGAACTTCACGCTCATGCAAAGTTGCCCTCTGGTTGTCGTGTCCTTCAGCTAGCTTGATAACCTTCAGCTCTGCTCCAAATGCTAAGTCTGAAGTGCGGTTTTCTACAGTATTCATTCCATCCACATTTCTTCTGCAATTAGCATAAGTAAAGCTGTAACTAGTATTTTATCATACAAACAGATTAAGAATTTGTCCATAGGGAGCTTCAAAATCGTACTAAAAACATGTAAAAATATGTATAAAATGAATCGCTTAACTTCACCAGGGTATCTTAAGGCTGCTAAAGGACAAGTCTGCAAATTGAAGAAGTCCTTATATGGATTGAAACGAACCTCTAGGTAGTGGAACCTTGAATTTACTACCAAGCTTGTGGAGTATGGTTTCAGTCAAGCTTGTCATGATAACTGTTTGTTCTATCTGCCCAAATATGGTTTTAGTCTGTACCTACTGGTTTATGTAGATGACATTCTAATCATTGGATCTGATGAAAGAGAAATTGAAGTAGTCAAGAAGTTTCTACACAAGACATTCTCTATTGAGAATTTGGGGCAAGCAAAGTTTTTCATGGGGATGGAATTGCTCCGTTGAGATGATAACATCGTAGTGAATCCAAGGAAGTATGTTTCGGACATACTCAGGGATATAGGGATGCAACATTGTTCTGCTGCAGCAACTCCTTTTTCCATCTGGCCAAAGATTTTCTTCAGAAGATTTAGATGACACTTCTTTATTGGCTGATCCAAGTAAATACAGAAGATTGGTATAATGGCTATTATATCTTGGATTTACACGACCTGATACCGCACACTCAGTATAGCAATACAACAATTGAGCCAATTCATGCAGATGCCTCATTTATCCCACTGGAATGCTGCTACACATGTGCTGAGGTACCTGGTTGGATGTCCTAATCGAGGTCAGTTTTTTCCTAGCACAAACACATTTCAGTTGGCTGTTTTCAGTGATTCAGATTGGGGCACATGAAGAACTACATGCAGATCTCTCACAGTGTTTTGTATTTTTCTTGGCAATTCAATGATTTCTTGGAAGTCCAAGAAACAGAAAACTCTTTCTTGTTCTACTGCAGAAGCAGAGTACAGGGTAATAGCTTCCACAATTTGAGAGCTTTAATGGATAGCATATATGCTCAAACTCTTTTAGGTATCTATACAATTACCAATCCCTTTTTGGTGTGATAACAAGGCAGCAATTCACATTGTTGAGAACCTTATTTTTCACGAACGAACGAAGCATATAGATATAGATTGTCATGTGACAAGAACAGTTTAGAAGTCAGGCCTGATATCTTTATAGCATGTAGCTTCAGCACAATAGATTGCAGACGTGTTTACTAAAGCTTTATCTGTGGCATCTTTTAATCATCTTGTGTCCAAGTTACGCCTTTGTAGTGTTGAACTTGAAGGGATGGGGGGATGTTTAATAATTAGATGATTATAAGGTCTACACATTCAGGGGCAATAGCAGCAGCAGTGCATATGGATGGTGCTACAGGTTCAACATAGAGTTTTTACTCCAAACATTTACACGTGGCATTGACAGATCCATTGATTCCTAATGGTTGATTGGAGGTAATTCACTAATTTCTAGTAATGGCTCATGCAACAGTTTTGGAAATAGTTTTGGCAACAGTCTTGTAATTTAGAAAAATGGTTCTTCTGTAAGTGTGTATATATATACCAACCATAGTGTAATATTCTAATTCAATTATTCAATAACAATCCAGAAAATTCTCTGCACACATTTTATCAATCTTTCTTTGCACTCATGAACCCTAACCTTCTAAATTGGGGATTTCTAATTTCTGTCCTTTTACAAGAACAGAAAAAAAAAAAAAAAAAAAACCCATCCTCACCAAAATGAAAGAAATATTAAAAAAAAGAAAAGAAATGTCGGTGTCTACGAGGTGAAAGAAAAGAAAAGAAAAAAAAAACTAAAGCTGGCGTAAATTATTACTAAATTTACTATTTTTGGGATGGGTACAAAATATAGACCACCGTATAATTTACCGTAGTTTGTCTATACTTGAAGGGCATAAATGGAATTTAACAGTAAACGATTCTGGCTCCATCCGAGAATTGTCTATAAATAATACTGACAGAGACAATCGGGCGAACTATCCACAATCCTTTTATCGTGAAAAACAGAGCAAGGAGACACGAAATGGCAGCAGTGCCCAAAATAGTATGGAATGAGAAAGATCGGAAATTTGAGACAGAGGACAAAGAAGCATACTTGCAGTATCAGCTCAGGAATGGTAGCAAAGTCATGGACATAGTGCACACTTATGTCCCATCAAGCAAGAGGGGTTTAGGCCTGGCTTCTCACCTCTGTGTTGCCGCCTTTACTCATGCCCAATCCAATTCACTTTCAGTCATCCCTACTTGCTCTTACGTTTCTGTAAGATTCTTGTTTTTTTTTTTTTTTTCTCCAAGAAATTAGTTTACTGCTTTTTTACCGTCCTGCTTTAATTTATGAAATGGGATTATGTTGATCCGTGAGAACATCCTTGTTTTGGAATTTGATTGTTTTTGCTGTGGTTTGTTGAACTAAGTGGGCATAATTTGGTAGTTCTGTTTCCGAAATTGTGGAGCTTCTGCCCATTTTGTTCAAATTTTTGGCTTTTACTTTCCTCTGTGGGCTGGTTTGTTTTTGGTGCTTGTTCGAGATTTCGCTCCGTTCCAGAATAAAATGAGTTATTTCTACCGGTACCATCATGTTTGCAGATTTTTCTTTTTTTTTTTTTTTTTTTTTCAGAAAGAGTATCTATATATTCCCCATATTCCCTATATCTGGTGAGGACAAAGTACAAATAAGCATACTTGCAGTATCAGCTTAGGAATGGTACCAAAATCATGGATATAGTGCACACTTATGCCCAATCAAGCAAGAGGGGTTTTAGGCCTTGCTTCTCTCCTCTGTGTCCCCGCCTTTACTCATGCCCAATCCAAGTCACTTTCGGTCATCCCTACATGCTGGAATGTCAACTAGTGGGCCACAAACATGTTGTATGAATAATGGATGAATGAATAACTCAAAACCATTATTCCAGAAAGGCCATGTATGGCTGTGGAACATGATATGTTTTCTACTTGCTTGTATAATTTAAATTGTTTCTGGCTATTGTAAATTCCTCTCGAGTTTTTGTTTCTTCTTTACGTTTTGTTTGTATTTGTTGTTGTGATAGTTCCGAAAAAATATATGATTTTTATTTATGCAAGGGTAAATTGAGGTGTGATGATTGACTGTTAATCTCTTCTGGTATTTTAAGTTGATTTTGAATTCAAAGCTATGTCAATCTACAAACATGAGATGAGGTTTTGAGGTTTTGAGGGTTTGAGGGATTGAGGGTTTGAGGTAGTTTTTTTTTTTTTTTAGGAACTTTCATGTACAGCCTAAGAGTATTTCTTAGTTAAAGTATGGGCATAGAAATGTGAGAACTGGAGATGTCATCTCCAAAATCATAAAAGCTACTGCCAGTGAGTCGGGAAAAATACTTAATGGAACTTTGTATTCAATTTGCTCAAGATTTAATCAAGAAAATTAGAAGATAGGATTAAAATGGATGGAGTAATGAAGAAATAAGATTGAAAATAGCAATTCATAGAATAGTTCAATGGAGACAATTCAGCAGTGTACTCAAAAAAAGCTTCAACATGGCGCTCATCTAATGCATATTCCTCCTACAGCTTATAAATATAGAACTTCAATAATGTACTCTTATGTACATTAAGAAACGTATTTTCATCCATTTAGTGTTGTGGAAATGTTTAATATAGATAAGGGAAAGAAGTTAACTCAGTTATGACTAAGCTGTTGCTATAAAGGAGAACTAATAAGATGTTGTGAAGAGCTTGGCACTTTTGGCCAGTTCCTATAATGCAGCACTAGCTTCAGCGTTCCAAGATGATTTGTTGGTGTAGAATGTTTCCCTAAAATTATGATCAAAACGTCTTATAAAATGGATGTGTTCCTTGCACAAAAGTAGATGGGAAATGCATACTATTAAAAAGAATGATAAGTACACGGTTATAAGAAAAGGTAAGACTATAACTAGAAGATTTAACTTCATTGTGGGGACATGGACTTTCTTGTGAAACCAAACAATATCTGTAATGAATTATCCTTATTGCCAATGTCGTGAAGAAAAAACTTCAGCTCACAATTTTGAAATTAAGCTATAAAGAGATCGACTTAGTTTTACATTATGGTTTGCTCTTTACTGTATTTTGGAGAGGACTCAGCTGTTAAATATATATTTTAAGACTCTTTGTTTGCAGGGAAAAGATTCTCTTGTGCATTTAACTTATCATTCTTCTCCTTCTGCCGATAGGCATTATTTTCCCGCTGGTTGTTCACCTCTGGTAAAGAAAATGTGTTTGTGGAATGGGATTATACAAATGTAACGAACATTGGAATGATCAAACTTATCTCTTGCACTGCCAATTTTGTTGCTTAGCAAGTGAATTACCATTTCTTTTTCTTTTTTTGTTTTTTTAGTTTGAATTTCTGTTACTTATTAGCCAGAAAAATAATAAGAAAATCTCTATCACAAATAATCTCAGGTCTTATATTGCCTTTCCCTGCATTGTAATGTTTTTGGGTGAATATTTGGTAGCTTATTTATACTAATAAGCTTAGAGTTTTCCCAAGCTCTCTAGAAAGTTTCTTCATCTTCAGTATAGCATGAACTATGCAGTTGCCAGATCTGTATGCACCCAGGAGGGATTAGGAAACTGTATCTTGTAACTTCAACAGTATTAGATAATGTTGATTTCACAGAGTCGATGGATGGTTGACCATGTATATTGTTGTCATAGTGAGAAGCGATATCGATACATCAGGGTGATGATTTATGTAATAGTTAATTTGAGTAAGTTAAATTTAGAATGAAGTTGCCTGGTAGACGTGCTTGGATGTTGCATAGTATAATAAGAAGCCTCAGTATTGAAAAATTTATCATAATAGCAAATAAGAAACAAGGAAATGAACATCCTTGAAGAGGGAAAGTTGTTGGACAAGAAGAAGCATTTATGTGATCATGCTATTGAATAAGTTTACTAGCTAAGTTGTGATCCTTGAACTCTGTTGATAATTGCTATCCATATGTAGTATTTAGATAAAGAGTAATTTCTGTTCCTTGAGCTTTTGAAAGATTCTTCATTAGTGACAAGACAGCATCATGAAATAATTTTTCTTGCTGTGAAAGTGCTGCTTGTTGAAGTGAAAATGTTTCTATCTTTTACCTTGCAGGATACTTTTATTCCTCGAAACCCTTCATGGAATTCTCTTCTGTTTAAGGAAGAACTCAAGTCTTATATTTGAGCTTGATGAGGGGTGGGTGAAGCATCAGTCGATAATATAGTAATGTTATGTTAGAAAATGATTTTATATATTGTGAACTTTCCTTTTTCTCCTTCATTTCTTATGTGCCTACCTTATTAATGTTCAACTGTTGAACGAGAGGTACTTCTATGTATTGTCAGAGGAAATGTTGCTGCATGCCAACAATATCTAATTTTGTATAAGATTTTATCTTGTTCATTCCAAGCCACTTGATTATATTCAAAGTTCTCTTCTTCTTTGCTCTAAATATTTTAGTTGTATTAATGACAATTTTTTATGCAATTAAGTTTTTTGGACACATTATTCAGTACTAAGCATCAATATAGTGATGAGTAGGGGTGTAAATGAGTGGAGCTGAGCTCGAGTTTTGCCCTGTTCAAGTTTGGCTTGCCTTGAAATAGACAAATTCAAACTCGAGTTCGAGCTTGCTCGAGCCTAATATCTTGAGCTCAAGTTTTGCTTGATTCAAACTCTAACTCTAATCGAGCTCGAGTTTTATCTTGAGATTTACTTCTTCTGTACAAATTCTAGAAAAAAGTTCAAAAAAATTATACAAGAACCTAGTTAAAACCAATTCACTCAACAAAATTCAGAAAAACACATACAAAAAAAAATCTCAAGAAATACAATAAAAAATGCTCGTATCTTCCCATTAATTTCACACCCAAAGATTTTAGACAATTAGCAAAAAAAATTAAAATTTAACAGAGAAATTTGGAAATATGGACTTAAAAAATGTTTAAAATATAATTAGAATAAATTATATATATTTAAAAGTATAGGCTGCTCGTCGAGCCTATTGAGCCTTTACTTTCAAGGCTCAATCTTGGCTCGTTACTAGTCGAGCCGAACTCGAGCCAAGTTTTGACCGAGTTGCTCAGGAGTAGTTCACTAGCATCTCAATCATTTGCATCCCTAATGATGAGCAAACACCGTAAGGAGGTAAAGGTGGGGGTTTATAACTGTGAGGTCGATGGTTCGAATCTCACAGGTTGTAAGCACAAGGAAAAAAAAAACAATCGATATTTTCGCACCCAGTTTTGCACGGAATTTCCTTATTTTTCAACTTTCCTGCAGTGAAATAAATAAATAAATATATTTGAATTAAATAAACTACAGAAATGAAATTAAAACTAGGGATTTCAAGGTAAACTTTTACCAGACAGATAGAACACACTTGTTATTCTTCTCCTTCTCTATTAGTTCTTGAGTTGGCGAAGGGATGTATACGTCATTTTAGGCCTGCCATGATGAACCCAGGAGGATTCCTACGCCTAGTAGTTATTGCATATACTTCAGGCTGAATAATTTGCTCATAATACAAACCTGATGTGATCCATTTTTTACTTTTTTTTTTAGCTTAGTTTTGAGCTGCCTATGGATAGAATTAAAATATGTTTGTATGGTAAAAATACTAGTTACGGCTCTACTTGTGTTGATTACATGTAAATTATGCATTGAATTGAGACCATCGTAAACCACACTTCGGACTTAGCATTTGGAGTAGAACTGAGGATTCTCAAGCGAGAAGGAAGATACGGCCAGCAAACGACAACTTCACTTGAGCGTGAAGTTCACAGATTCTAGTTAAATCCAGCGTTTGGCGACCGTGAACTGAAGACGTTCAGTTCACGATGATGTTCACTGGACGTGAACTATACTAAGTGAAATTAACACATGATTGAAGCAGCAGCAGCTTGAGCGGACATCATGGTTTCCAGATGATGGGTCCAATGTGACGATCACTAAACGCCAGCATCATGGGAACGTGAGAAGGTGACGATGAGAAACTGCAGCGTCTTTTGAAGCCCAGTCCAACCCTTCAGTGCATGATGACTGAGACAGAACACTTCCAAGTTCACGCTCACCTGAACCACCGTTAGTTGAGTATCCGACCATCATCACTGGCACCGGCACGGGCAGTGGGCAGATTCCAGATGGACAGTTAGTACAATAAAGCCAGCTAAGGGTACGACCACAGGAGACAGTAAGGAGTAAGGAGTTGTAGTTGAGTTCAGAGTTTTTTCCCTTATAACTTGTTACTTGGCTTGTTTTATCCGAAACTCTTTTATTTTCTTCTTTATTCATGCTTTCCTTTACATTTGAGTGTTGATCTAGAACCGATGAGGTTCTAAGTTCTTGCAGGGATTTTTGCTCCTCTAATGAGGTAGAGACAAGGTGAAAGTCTCACTTACAAATGTGCATTAAAGCAGGTTTATGGTACCAAACTACTCGCTTAAGCCTCAATGCCGGTTGATGAGTAGAACTGGCCGCTATCTGCAACCTGCTGTGCACTCCATTGTATTTGAGCTTTCACTGATTCTGTTTGCAGTGAATGTTGTAGTATAGGTTCAGCGATTCAAACACAATGTGAGTAAAATGTGATGTAAGGATGTCACAGAAGTCCTTATCACCGCAGTATCATACAATTTAAGAGGCCGTGATAGCACAAGATTAGAATTATTGTCAGGAAATCTATGTTGATAATACTGTAGAAACTAACTATTTTGTGTTTTCCGGAGATTAGCAAAGTTGCAATGCTTGGAGGGAAATCTTGACTGATAATACCTTAGCGATCATACACTATATGATTCTTGAAGCTTGACATGAGTAGAAATGCTTTTGGGCAGTCTTAATTGACAATACCTCAGCAAATATCTATTTTAATAAGCCCAAAAGTTTGCAGCATATAAATGCTTTTAGGGAAGTCTAGGTTGACAATACCTTGACAACCTTTTATTCTGTAAAGCTCTTGAGTCTAGTAAGATAGGAATGCTTTAGGGAAGTATTGGTTGACAATACCTTAGCAACCTTCTATCTTGTGAAATTCAGGAATGAACAAGTTGGAATGCTTGTAGGGAGATCTTTATTGATGATACCTTAGCAATCTGTACTTTGTTCATTCAAGTACTGGTGTAATATATGTTTGGTAAAGAGGTCTAATCCCCTTGTCATGAGGACTGGTTGGATTGGTACTAGGCCATACACAAGAGCAACCGGGAACTACATGGTCTATTGGTGGATAGATCTATTGGAGTTGAATACATAAACTATGCTTGTATTGTACTTTTTCCCAGTAATATATCGATTTATGTTTTGGTTATATCTTGTTGTGCATGATATGTCCATTTATATTATGTAAGTAGATGTTGAGGTGTCTTGTATGACACAGTAGATCTCATCATTAGTTGAAAGACATAATATATAAATGAGGTTCGTAACCGAGACAGCTTTGGACAAACTGTCGGTTTAGTTTATTATGTGATTCGGATAATTGGTTTGTCTAAACTGATTGATTCATATAGATATGCCCGGGGCGTATTGAACTTGACCATTAGAAATGTTTTGTGTTGTACTGATTTAATAGACAAATCGTTCTTGGTATTCTATCTCTTAATCCCTAGACTCGAGCGGGCATGAGGATTAGACATAGTGTACTTTGATCTGCCAAAGGGTGAGGTCAATTGTGGCCAATAATCTCGGTAGGTTGGGTGCGCGTGTTTAGTTGTTTGGTGTGCTGCTGCTTGTCGAAAGGAAACCATGTACCGGTGTGTCCGGGGTGATGGTGCTCCTGAGATGAGCTCATAAAGTTTATTATACTAAACCCGGCCGGTGGACTCATGTCCTGTATAGTAAAAAGGTCGAGTAGTACTAGTCTCGGAATTAAAGAGGTTAATTAATTAAGTTATCAGTAAATTAATATATTAACGAGCACTATATCTTTGATGTGGGGAGATTATGAATATAAATTAATTAAGTTGTTCCGGAAGCAATTTTGGTGTAGGATGGTAGTGCCATAATTAATCCGTTAGTGGTACGATTAATTATGTATTAGGTTGTTGACAAAGGTAGATTTAATTAATTAAGTAATTAATTAATCCTTGTGTCAGTTGGTTGTGAATCATACTAGGAACTGGTTTGGGATAAGTGAATCCCTGTGTCAGTTGGTTGTGAATCATACCAGGAACTGGTTTGGGATAAGTGGATCCCTGTATCAATTGGATGTGTATCAGTCCAGGAACAGGATTGAAGGAAACATAATCCCACTAGGAAGGCCAATCATAAACCAACTTGGGGTCTCTCTTGTAACTCTATATATAGACAAGGGATTAGCTATTCACGAAACACAATTCATAAGTTTTCAAGACAAGAAAACTAGAGGATAAAATCCTAGAGAGAGAAATAAAATTTCTCCCTTAAATTCGGATTTTACAAAGCAAATTGCGGCTGGTCCTTCTTGGTTTTTGGCCGAAATTTTTGGCTTGTTTAACCAGCAGCGTGTGTAGCTTTCTCTCTATCCGGGTGGTGCGTTTACAGTAAGTGCCAAGTGCGGTGGTGCTGGAATTTTCTGGCAGGTGGATTGTGGTGATTAGATGATCAAATTGGTTTCTAGATCGTTGCACACACAACGTGAGATCAAAGTCTTGAGGCATACAATAGAATCACCTGAGTACACTCTTCAAAGGTATTTTCTAAAGTTTCGCTTTTAATTAGAAATTTTGTTGCGTGGTAAATCGAATAAGTGCAAACCCAGATCCTGTGCAGTGTTATTTCAAAGGGGTTGGAATAGCATTGTGCTAGCGTCTAGGCCTGGTCAGAGATTCCGATTATGGAATGCATAGCACGAAAGTGAGTTTCTGGCTAGGCCTGGGTAGATAATCTTTCAAGATCGTCAGGTACGTGACATGGGTGTTGTTCGAGTTGAGCTAGAACTGTGCTCTGCAACACATTTTTGATCCTTAGTGTGAGGAAGTTGAATATCTCTTTATTGTTTTTGTTTATTGTTCATATCTTTAATTGTTTTGGCCACTTACCTTATTGTTGTGATACTTGTTCCGTTTTACTATATTTTTCTAACTTGGCAGCATAATTTTACCCTCTGTTCCCTGTAGATCGATCCGTATACTACTTTAATCAGTGGTATTTGGTTATAAATTGTTAATTCAGAGCAGTGATACGACACTAGATCCGTTGCATCAAAACAAAATATCATGATGTGTAATTGAATATTCGTGTTAATAAATGGGAAAAATTATGAAATTAATTTGTTCATCACAAAATTATCTACTATACCTCATGAAAATGAAGGGACTGAGCTGTCATTTCTTCTAAGTAAGAGCTGAGATTGGAATCCCAAGAGCTAAATAGGACTCGCAATAAATATAATATTTCCAAACTATTTCATAAATAAATAGAGATGGATATTCGCCAATTGAAAATTTTCAACAAAATTATATAAGTTTTTGACTTAAATGTGCCTCTCGTACAATCATGATTTATCATTTCTAATGTAACCTTTCTTGTTCCTTCTTCTTACCATTTTATTTTGAAACAAGAGACACATTCAAATGCAAAACTTAATTGATTTTGTCAAATCTTTTCAATTGAACCAATTTAAATTAAAATAAAAACGTAAAAGACGAAATTGAAATTCTTTTAACTTTAGCGACGGGATAAAACAAAGAACCCAAGTTCCATCACGATTTAATGTATATTTAGGACAAAATTATCTACTATACCTCACTCAAATTGATAGTATCGAGCCATTAATTCTGGTTTGCATCAGAGGGGTCTTATTGATTCCCTAAATCTACATAACAATCACAATAAATACAATATTAATGAGAAGAGAATTATGACCACGGGGGGCAGGTGGGTTCGATAGAAAGGAACTCGGTTATATAGCAGTTATAATACAGTACTCGTAGGTGTACCATGTGAGAGTGTACACTTCGTAAAAAATTACAAAGTAAATTAAGAATTGAGAGAGTGTAACTCACTCTCCTCCACACTCTTCTTCCAACATAACATTTGGAAATTTTTTGACCATCTTTCCCTCCCTTTCATTTTCTCCATTTCCAATTAAAAAAATAATTTCATTTTCACCCCGCTTTTTTCATCCCTCTCATCTTCTCCATTTCGGTAGCGACAGCGGCAATTTTACATCAAATTTCAAAATAGAAGTTTACATCATTATATCAGTTTATATCAAATTTACTACGTCATTTTATAATGCAAGTTTATAAGACATCATTTTGCATAAAAAAATACATAATTTTACATCAAAATATAAGTTTACATAAAATTTCAAAATAAAGTTTACATCAAAATACAAGTTCATAATACATTATTTTATATTAAAAAATAGCAATTTACATCAAATTTCAACCAAAGTTAAAAACCGATTTAAAATCAAAATCAACCAAATTAAAAAATAGATTTAATATCAATATCAACCACAGTAAAAAACCAATTTAACATCTAAATCAACGAAAGTCAAAAACCGATTTAACATCAATTCAACCAAAGTAAAAAACATATTTAACAACAATATCAACCAAAGTCAAAAATCGATTTAACATAAAAAAAAAATTTAACATCAATATCAGAAACACATTTTACATTAGAAACAATATAAGATCACATTTTACATCAACAATCATATAAGAGTTTTCCATCAGAAAGAATATTCAATCAGAATCACATTTTACATCAAAATATATGATACCACATCAGATATTGAAGATATACAATATATATTCAAAATAGGTGATTTTACATAAAAAAAAAAATATTATTTTACATCAAAAATGGAATAACAGAAACTTGAGGACTAAGAGTTTAAAAACCTAGGGTATAAATATACCTTTTTACCCAAACCCTAGTTTTCCTTTCACATTTTCCCCTTTCCAGCCGCCAGCCCCTCTTCCCTCTTCCCTTGTCCGATTGGTCGGCCTTCCTTCCTCCTTCTCTGCCTTTTGCTACCCTCGTCGGCCGCCCCGGCTTCATGGAGGTCGCCAACGACATGGGTTGGTTCTCCGCCATAAGCTCTACACAACAGCATTTTCTTAGGGAAGATGGGGGTTTAGGGAGAAAGGAAAGAAAGAGAGAGGGAGAGAGAAAATGAGGAAGGAAGGAAGTGGGTGAGAATAATAATGAGGAGGGAAAGATGAAAACGGGTGAGGTTTGCAAGCAAAATGGCCGTGTGGGTGAAAAGTTTTTAAAAAGTGGGGACCAATGCATTTAATTATGGTTTTGTATACAATTTTTCCTATTAGTACAATATAATTTACGGTTATACAGGACTACATATTGTGGCCCAAACTGGCAGTATTACAAATATTTTGTGAAAAAAAAGTCAAACTGGTCATCCAATGTCAACTTGTTCGGCCGAGGTCAAATTAGACAAAAGAAAAAAAAGGGAAAATAATTTTGTAAGGTGTTTTTGGACATGACGTTAATATATAAATATGATTATTGTACATTAAAGTGTTGTCTATATAGTTATGCCTAATTAAAGTGATCAATTAAATTTAATAAACCATAAATATCTTTTTAAGTATGAAATATTATTATGAAGAAATTGGTATATTCCTATAGTTATATTTTTTAAGATGAGTGAAACTGTAACTTAGGAAACTCTATTATTATAAAAAAAGGTTATGGTCATCGGGTGAATCAGTCTCCATCTATTTTTCTTATGTGAAGGCCTATTTCGCGCCCTCTATTTTGTTACTTCGCGCCCCTTTTATACCTAAATTATCCCTGACAAATTAAGAAATACCAATCATAATATTTAAATATAAAAATATATTAAATTACCTAAATACCCTTAATCAATTTAATAAAAATACCAAAAAAATTATTTATAATTCCGCTCATCTATGCTACTTTAATCATAATTTTTATAAATTTTTGGTAGATTAAAATGAGACTTATAAAATTTTTCGTAAATTAATTAAGTGCAATTAGGTAATAATAAGAGGGACGGAAAATAAACATTAAGGGGCGAGAAATAAGAATGAATGGGGCGATACTTAACAAACTAAAGGGATTTTTTTTAAAAAAGGGGGCGTTCAATAACAAAAAGGAGGCGCGATGTAACACTACCCTTTTCTTATTCTCATCATAAATAAAATACTAGATAAAACGCTCATCTGGAAAGAAGCCTGATTATCATTTGGGAGCAACCATTGCCAGGATTCAATTCAACCACGAGATCTGAATTTCACTGTCAATTCAGTTGCTTGATCAATCAATTAATCGATATAAATCAAAATACGTTTTCATTTCAGTTCTATCTCAATAATTGATTGAAATTTACAGTTTTTAAGAATTAAATTATTTACAAGTGGTATCAGAGCCAATTCATACAATTATCTGGGAATCAATTAAATTATATTAATCTAATTTCATATTTGGTTATTTGGAATTGATTGATAAATATTTGGTTCGTTTTAAGATAATTATGCCATCGGTTGTTTGGTTGATTATTAAGTTTCGGTTTTCCATGAAAAAAATGCATATTTTCTTTGGTTATTTGTATCTGCAATTGTTCTTGCTATATGGAAATTAGCTACGGATTTACTGTTTGGATTAAGTACGCTATTTTGAATCAAGTTTTTGGATTTGGTTTTACTTTGGTTTGCGTGAATTAAATCCTTGCTGCTTAGGGTTCTCGCTAGAAATTTCTTGGGAACACGATTGCTTTATTATTTTGTTTCCCTTCTGTTGCTGTTTTTCAGTTTTCTTTGTTGCTCGCCGCCTCGTTTTGCGTTCGTTTTTGGTTGTCACGAACGCCGTTCGGATTTGGTCGGTTTTTTGGTTTCGTTGGTCACCCGCCGCTCACCGTCACCATCACTGTTTGGATTTGGTGATTTCATAGTTGTTTTCGATAGTGGCTGGTGGTTTTCACGTCGTCAACTCCGCCCTCCACTTTGGGTTTTGCGGTCTTCAGTTTCATTACCTCTTCCATTTTCGTCCTCTACCGTCTCCAGTCTTACGGTGGAGGGGTCGGTCTGGTGATGGCGGTAAGACGCAGTATAGATGGAGGGGGTAGCGGCGGTGGGTGTTAGGCCTGCAGTCGGTGATGGGTGGCGGCGGCGGGTTTGTTTCAAACGAAGAAGAACGAAAAAGGATTTTTAGGATTTCTTCTTTAAATTTTATAAAAATTTCAATTTAAGTCCCTTAATTTAGTAAGTTCTGAAATCATTCGTACAGGTTTTGTTTTAATTCAGTTAAGTCTGAAAGTTTTCAAAAAATTATGATTTGGCCATAAAGTATTAACGAACTTACAAATTTTGCTAAAAACTTTTAAGAAATTGCAATTTTGACCCCAGAGTTTAAATAAATTATATTTTGGACTATGTAAGTTTTGAAAAATTATATTTGGTTGTTAAATTTTTCAAAACTTTAATTAGTTCATATCTTGGGAATACAGATTAATATGATTGATTTATTTTGACATAAAATATAAAGTTTTGTACCACCTAGTACATTTAAGTTGATTAGATGACATGAAACGTTGCCAAAGTAACCTCTTACATTTTTGATAATTAATTTTAAAAGTACCAAGGTGATTGTGTGTGTTTTAATTTTATGTGGGTGACGATCGGCCCAAAGGAAGGTCCTCACTTGGCAAAATTAAAACATACTTGCGGTAACGAATATGTGACAATGATTAGGATTTTTCATGTGAATAATAAGTCAGGGCAAAGGAAAGCTTATTATTTGACAGGAGTGTATTATTAATATTTGATTACTGGAACAAGAGTACCACTTGCAAATTGATGTTTCTGTCCAAAGACTAAATCCAATGTTGCACTAGGTATATTGTAATGGGGATGTCAATTTAAATCTTTTCATGCTAAAATTTTTTTCAGTGTGAGCTTATGTTTGGTTATTTTTGTTTTTTCAGTTGATTCTGCTGCAATTATATCTGCCAATTTTAATTCTATTCCAACACATAATGGTGCAAATTTCAAGAACTGGAAGGACAATGTTCTGATAGTTCTTGGTTGTATGGATTTAGACCTTGCGCTTCGGTCTGATTGCCCCCCTGTTCTTACAGATACTAGTTCATCTAAGGAGAAAAGGAATATGGGGCGGTGGGAGTGATCATGACGGATGGTTAGCCGCCCCTTCCTTAATGTTCAACTAAATCCAATTATTTGTCCGGTCATTTCGAACTATCCCTTCCTATATCTTATCAATGAATTGAATGGCGGAAACACTTAACTCAAAAATACACAATTCTTTAACCTCTATGTGTGAAATTAACTAAGAGGAAGAATGTTTGTTTATGATTTTTGTCAATCTGACCCAGATTAATAGTTCAACCAAGACTACTAAACCCAAGGGGTGCGTTTTTGTGGCTCCTACGTAAGGATACTCACGATCTCACAAGATCACTCTGAACTAGATATTCCGGTATTAGTTTTGAATACAGAAAAGCTATGACTTGTATCAAAAATTAATATCCATAGATGACATATCATTTTGTTTCAGTATTAAATTGTTCCATTATATCATAGAACTAGATAACGAGGTGTGGAAAGACACAGTAGATACTGTTATTGGTTAAAGTATTGATATATAAAAAGTATGCTCATGACTGAGATAGTCTGAACATACTATCGGTATAGGTTATCGTGTGGTTTGGAAATTAGTTTATCTAGACTAATTAAAATCACACGGATATGCTTGGGGCATATTGAGCACGACCAATTTGAATAGAATTGACTTGTATTGATTGACGTAGTCAATTCGATCCTAGTATTCAGTCTCTCAATTCCAAGATTGGGATGGGCGTGAGAGTTAGATATCGTATGCTTTGATGTGCCAAAGAGTGCGATCAATTGAGGCCTATACCTCGGTAGGTTGGATATGCGGTGTTTAGCTTCTTACGTGCAGTTGCTAGTCAGAGGAATCCACGTACCGGTTCACCGGGTTGATGGTGCTCCCGAGATGAGCTCGTAAGGTTTATTGTACTAAAACTGGCCAGTGGACTTTATGTCCGGTATAATAAGAAAGTCGAGTGATACTAATCTCGGATACCAAGAAGTCGGTGAATTAGTTTGTCAGTAAATTGATAAACCGACGAGCATTAGATCTTTGATGTGGTGAGATAGAAGAAAAATAAAGTGGCGCGATGTAAAGTCATTTTTGAGCGGTAGTTCCATAATTGGTCCGTTAGTGGTACGACTAATTACGTATTTGACTAATTGATAAAGTGCATTAATTAATCCTAAAGATTTAATTAATATTTAATTGACAAAGTGGATTAAGAAATTAATTCTATATGAATTAATTAATCCTAAGGGTTCGATTAAATTAAATTAACAAAGTGGGTTAAGAAATTAATTCCAAAGGATCGATTGGAGTTGACAAGTCTAGGAAAGACTAAGGAGTCAACGAAAGTCAAATTAAAAGTCCCAACTCAAATGCCCACTAGGTCTCATTTGAATCTCCCTATAAATAGTACATGTTAGGCAACTTACAAGACATTAGAAACCTTAGAGGCATTTGCCTAGTGAGAGAAAGTTAGGTCTAGAAAGAGAAGCTCTCAACTTTCTTAGAAGCTTTTCTTTCGAAGTCGACTTTGGAGCTTTCTTCTTCGAGAATCTTCAAGCCCCGATCTTAGAAAACCCAAGATATTCTTCAAATTGTTGCTGAAAAATTCCGCCGGTCCAAGTTCTTGAGTGCCACCGCCGATTTATTTTTGGGCGAGAGATCCGACGAAGTCCGGCCATGTTTTGGTGGATTGTTGAAAGCGATTTTTCGTGGGTTTTGTACCCTTTGTTGTGTTGATCCTCTAGCTTATTCCTTTGGTTAGTTAGAGTCTAGATCTACGAGCAAATGCCAATTCCTGAAGTGGGTTTTTAGATTAAGATCAGTTCCCGACTATATCTGTTTTTCAGATCTGTAAGATTCTTAAAGTGGGTTTCTTTGGATTTCTTCGGTGTTTCCTTGGGCCCCTCCGTAGACATTAGCCCACACTAATTCCGATGCATTTGGAGTTATTTTTTGGATTTCTTGTGGATTTCGCTTGCCCGAAGTTTTGGATTTCTTTTTGCTAAGGACTTCGCTACAAAGGTATAATCTTTGAACTTTCCGTTTTAATTAAAGATTGTATTTTTTGTGTCCCGATTAGTAAATTAAATAAGTATAAGCCTAGATCCATTCAGGGGAAAATGAATTTGAGCCTGAGCTTTGTCGAAAGTTACCAATTCTGGAATGCATTGCACGAAAGTGAGATTTTTTATTTAGCCCGTGCTTATTCTGTTTTCCTTCATCCGGGAGAAAGAAAGGTACCAAACTAGCTTTTGAAATTAACAAGACAACAAACTTGAAAATTAAAACTCAATTTTTGACTAAGTGTATTGAAGAATTCGGCCATGAGGCCTTTAAATAGTTTACAAGAATGTTCTCTTCATTTTCTAAAAAGGTAACCTTTAATCCTAGTGAGAGAAAGATTACAAAAAATAAAATCCTATTCTAACTCTAATAGCTTCAAGAATTTCGGCCATATAGAGTTCTATTACAAGGCAAATTAAAGTCCTACTATTGAAAAAAAAAACTCCGTCTATCCTAGTTGAATTAGCAGAAACTTACAAAACCTTCGAGACTAAGAAAAGTAAAACACTATCATAATAGGAAGAGACACGTGAAAGATTATATGCTGGGCCCGGTTAAAAATTCACTTTCGTGCTATGCATTCCAGAATCAGAACTATTGACCAGGCCTAAACTCTAGCACAATTGCTATTCTAATCTTTGCTTGAAATAACATTGCCCAAGATCTTAACTTCTACTTGTTCGATTGACCATGCAACAACATATTCTTAATTAAAATGGAATTTTAAGAATTACCTCTTGAAGTGTGTACTTAGGTGATCGCTTGTATGACTCAAGACCAGCTCGTACGTTGTGTTGGCAATGAACCAATGATCAGGAATCAACCGCAAAAGCTCTGTGTAAAACCAACTTCCAAGAAGAAAGAAAACCAAAGATTTTTCGCCACACACGCCACCGCTGGAGAAAGCTCTCACCGGACCTAATTATGACACTACCAACCTACACCAAAATTACTTCCGGAACAACTAAATCAATTATTCTTTAATCTCCCCACATCAAAGATATAGTGCTCGTTAATTTATTAATTTACCGATAAATAAATTAATTAAATTCTTATAATCTGAGATTAGTACCACTCAACCTTTTTACTATACCAGACATGAGTCCACCAGCTGAGTTTAGTATAATAAACATAACGAGCTCATCTTGGGAGCACCATCACCCTGGACGAGCCGGTACATGGTTTCCTTTCGACAAACAACAACACACCAAGCAACCAAACACGTGCACCCAGCCTACCGAGACTATTGGTCTCAAGTGACCTCACTCTTTGGTAGATCAAAGTACACTATGTCTAATCCTTATACCTGCTCAAGTCTAGGGATTAAGAGATATAATACTAGGACCGAATAGTATATTAAATCAATATAAGACAATTTGTCTTGAATGGTCAAGTTCAATATGCCTTGTCCATATCTATATGATTCAATTAATTTAGACAAACCAATTTTCGAACCACATAATAACTTAAACTGATAGTGTGTCCAAAACTGTCTCAGTTACGAACCTCATTTATATATTATGTCTTTTAACCAATGATGAGATCTACTGTGTCACATTAGACACCTCATCATCTAATTACATCATATAAATGGATGACATATATAAAACATATAAACAATTTAACAAAAACATTTAATCGATATATAAAATTAGGAAATAGTTTAATACAAGCAAAGCATTAGTATTTAAACCTAACAATCTCCCACTAATACTTAAGTTGCGCTTCAAGTATAAAACTACATTAATCATACAACTACAATAATATCTAGAAAAACACTCATGGCTCTACTAAGTATCTGATACCCATGGCCTCCACATGAGCCTCAAAGACTTTTGTAGTCAATGTCTTCATGAATAGATCTGTAAGGTTATCTTCTGATGCTATCTTTGCCATGACCACATCTTCTCTCTTGAAGATATCACGTATTAGGTGGTACTTGTTTTGTATATGTTTACTCGCCTTGTGGGATTGTGGTTCTTTCGAGTTTTCTACTGCACCATTGTTGTCACAATACACTGTGATCGACTTCTGCAAACCAGAAATTACATCTAAGTCCACTAGAAAGTTCTTGAGCCACACTATTTCTTTCGTTGCCTCTGATACTGCAATGTATTCAGCTTTCATGGTAGAGTTTGCCACGCATTTCTGCTTGACACTCCGCCAAACTATGGCTCCACCTCCCAGAGTAAACACATACGCTGAGGTAGACTTGCTATTGTCCCTGTCTCATTAGAAATATGAATCTGTGTAACCTCGGGGCACTAGCTCAGGTGCCTGATAGACCAGTACTTGGTCTCTCGTTCTGCACATATACTTGAGAATGCATTTTACTGTCTCCCAATAAGCTTTCCCAAGGTTACTATGATATCTATTTACAATGCCAAAAACATAACAGATATCAGGCATAGTACATAACATTGCATACATGAGACTTCCTACTGCAGAAGCATAAAGAACTGTCTTCATGGCTTCTATCACCTCAACAGTCATTGGAGACTGCTCTTTAGATAGATGCACTCTGTGTCTGAAAGGTAGAAAACCTTTCTTGGAGTTATGCATGTTAAAACGAGCCAGAATCATGTCTATGTATGAAACCTGAGAGAGCGTTAACGAACGTTTCCTACGATCTCGAATTATCTTGATCCCAAGGATATGTCCCGCTTCCCCTAAGTCCTTCATATCAAACAGCTTGGACAGCCATGCCTTTACGTCTGATAACACTTTCTTGTTATTGCCAATCAATAGAATGCCATCTACGTAAAGTACAAGAAACACCACTGAGTTTTCATCACGTCTGCGGTACACACATTGCTCATCCGGACAATGAGTAAATTCTTATGACTGGATTACCTCATCAAACTGGATGTTCTAAGATCTGGATGCCTGCTTAAGTCCATAAATGGACTTCTTAAGCCTGCAAACCTTATGCTCTTGGCCTTTTTCAATGAATCCCTCTGGTTGCTGCATGAAGATGGTTTCTTCAAGACTTCCATTTAGGAAAGCTGTCTTGACATCCATCTGCCATATCTCATAATCCAAATGAGCAGCTATGGCCAAGAGAATCCGAATCAACTTAAGCATGGTTACTGGGGAGAAGGTTTCCTCATAATCGATTCCCTCTTTCTGAGTATAACTCTTCGTCACCAGCCTAACTTTAAAGGTTTCAACTTTTTCGTCAGGTCCTCTCTTACGTTTATAGACCCACTTGCATCCAATGGGTTTAAAACCATCAGGTAGGTCTAAAAGCTCTCAGACTTGATTGTGGTCCATTGACCCCTTCTCGGATATCATTGCCTTACGCCAAGATTCTGCATTTTTATCTCGGAGAGCCTCATTGTAGTCTACTGGGTCAGGCTCAGGAGGGCATGGGGCTAGGTCTAAGGCCTTTCCCACATGAATAAACCTGTCAGGCTGTCTTACAACCCTCCCACTATGAAGAGGCACCACCTCTGTAGGCGCATTATCTGTGATATCTCGTGCAGTGTATGGTGTATCTACTTGTGCTGGTGCATCAGGATTATTAGTTTGTTTCCTGAGCTCTTCTAGTACTATCTTACTCTTGGGCTTGTTATCTAGTATATAGTCTTCCCTAAAAATCTATCATTGGTACTAACCACCACCTTCTGATCTTTAGGACTATAAAACAGACCACGTTTCGTTCCCCTAGGATACCCTACAAACAACATTAATTCTGTTCTTGCATCTAATTTAGCCGCATCTGCCTTAAGCACATGTGCTGTGTAACCCCAAACTCTGAAATGTCTTAAACTGGGCTTCTGCCCGTTCCATAACTCTACTGGGGTTGAAGGTGTTTGGATCGGAGGCATGTTTTTCAAAATTTTTACACAGCGGATTCATGCCAATTCCAATTTTAGTGTTTAATTAATCCTACGTTTAAAGTTTCTAAAGCTTACCCTCGTAGCGTAATCGGTTGCCGCGTCTGGATCCTTGTTTGATGTTGGTTCAAACCTTCTGCTCCGGTTACGTTTGTCACCACCAAAATCCTTCCTTGAAGAACTCTCTACTTTCAAGCACGAAAGCCTTTGCAGATTCGGTGCTAGCCGTTTTTGCATATGGAGAGAGTTTGGGATTTTGTGTATATTTTTCTTGTTCTGATTTTCTGATTGAAAATTATCATCCCCCTACCATAATATCCCTAGGATATTTGTAGAGTTGAAATTTCCAAAAATCAGTATTGTAATCAATCAATTATTACTTAACTGATTTAATCATATTCCAAATCAGTATTATTACCAAATATTATTTTGCTGATTCCAAATCAGTATTAAATAATATTTACTGATTCCAAATCAGTATTAAATAATACCTTAATGATTTGAGTTATACACCAAGCCCATAGATCAACCCATGACCCATGGATCAGGCTGATGGATCAAGAACCTCAATTGCAATTAGGTCTCTTGATTTATCAGCCCATCCCAATTATTCCCAGGTAATTAATTAACTCTTAATTAATACCACAAAACTTTTCAATAATATTTAATTAAACAATTTAATTAAATCTTATTTATTTAAGTATGACAATTATACTTATTGTATGCGAGAATACTTATTCTGCATCATCGAACTTTCTTATGTGCGATCCTGTAGGCCCATTCTAAATTGGCAATGGATAACCAAATCTCATTGATTAATCCATAAGTTATTAGTGGTCTCTAGCAAGACATAATGACTACCCAATTCATAATGGAGGGTCGAATGGTGATTCAACACAACATTTCTGAGCAAACTGCGTACGATCCTCTACTTTGATATCCCGTTTAGCATAAGGCATGGAACCATCATCCTTATATAGCTAAACGTTTACTTGATCTCTTAGTGACACTGAATTCATCAAGCAACCCTTCTTGGACTTTACTCTTCCATAAAAGCAGAATAGACAATATGTCTAGTAGTATACTAGGAGCAAAGAGGAGTGAAAGCGGGCCAGGAGGGTCTCTTAACGCCTTCTTTTTTTTTCTCATTCCTTGGGCATGGCCATGCACTTTTCAATTCACTATCAAGTGTCCAAGATATCATCTCTCACTTAAGAGAGATTTGTAGTCCCATCACTTCACCTACATATCTTAGCGTGACTCATAGTGTACCCAATCATACCCATACTTGGCAACCTGTTACGGTCCCGTTAGGCGTATGTTAAAGCACACTACAATTCACCTAAGACCATGTAGTGATTTCTGGTCTAAGGATCCTCGTACGAGTACTACTCAAAAGAATCACTCATGATCTAAAGGTCCATGGAGTGTTTCTTTTGGCGGATCGATTTCATGAAATTACATATGCACAAGAATATTACTATCATGAAGTTAACTCATCTGATTATAACATCAATCAAAATGACAAATATATATATATAGCCCTTAAAAAAAGGGCACATACAACAACAATTTCCCACTTGCCCGTTGAAGGGCTATGTCTTAAACATTTTAAGACCAAGTTCTATTACATGTCTCTCAAACTTTGACTGTGGTAGAGCTTTTGTGAGACGATCTGCTATATTGTTGTCTAACCCTATTTTGCATACTTTAACATCTCCTTGATCGATGATCTCTCGAATGAGGTGATAACGTCTGAGTATGTGTTTGGTCTTCTGGTGTGACCAGGGCTCCTTTGCTTGTGCGATGGCCCCGTTATTATCACAGAAGAAGGTCTATCGGATCTTGGATACTCAGTATCACTCCGATGTCTGACACAAACTTCTCTCAACCAAACAGCTTCTCTTGTAGCATCTGATGCAGCAATATACTCAGATTCTGTTATAGAGTCGACTGTGGTATCTTGCTTCGAGCTTTTCCAACTCACCACACCGCCATTCAGGCTAAAATCGTAGCCTGAATGTGACTTCATGTCGTCTTGATCAGTCTGGAAAGCAGCATCAACGTAACCTTGTACGACGAGCTGTTCTTGTCCTCCATACACTAACATTAATCCTTTAGTCCTTCGCAAGTACTTCAAGATTGCCTTGAATGCAGTCCAATGATCCATACCTGGATCTTGTTGGTATCTGCTTGTCATGCTTAGTGCACGTGTGACATTCGGGCGGGTACATATCATGGCATACATGATAGATCATATTGTCGAAGCATAAGGGACTCTACTCATCGTATCCCTTTCCTCTTTAGTAGAAGGACATTGGTTCTTCTTTAAAACAAGGCCATGTCTGAATGGTACCATACCATTCTTAGAATTAGACATATTGAACCTCTTGAATATCTTGTCTATATACCCTTCTTGACTTAGTCCTAGAAGCCTTTTAGACCTATCTCTATAGATCTTGATACCTAGTATCATTTCGGCTTCTCCTAAGTCTTTCATAGAAAATACACTTCCCAACCATTGTTTGATGTCTTTCATCATGGAAATGTCATTTCCTATGAGTAGGATGTCGTCCATATAGAGGATGAGAAAAACATTCTTGCTCCCACTAACCTTCTTGTAAACACAAGGCTCATCTTCGTTCTATGAAGCAGTAACCTTTTACTGCCTTGTCAAAACGAAGATTCCAACTTTGAGATGCTTGTTTTAGTCCGTAGATGGACCTCTGAAGCTTGCATACACGATTTGGATACTCTTGATCAATGTATCCCTTGGGTTGTTTCATGTAAACATCCTCGAGTAGGTTTCCATTCAGGAAAGCTGTCTTAACATCTATCTGTCATAACTCATAGTCATAATATGCAGCTATGGCAGCATAGTCTGAATAGACTTGAGCATCACTACAGGGGAGAAGGTTTCATCATAGTCTATACCATGAGTCTGTCTGAAACCTTTAGCCACTAGTCGTGCCTTGAAGATCTTGCCAGGTTTTAATTTGAAAATCCACTTGCAATCGACAACCTTTGCCTGAACAAGAGGATCAATAAAAGTCCACACTTTATTGTCCATCATGGATTGCATTCAGATTCCATGGCTTGTAGCCATTTATCTGAATTCGGACTTTCTAAAACCTGTTTGTAGTTCACGGGCTCATTAGAGTCCACCAAGATCAAATCTTGATCGTCAGTCACGAGAAATCCGTATCTCTTGGGTTCATGACGAGATCTACTAGACCTTCTAGGTTCTTGTGTTGTTGACTCAGGTTGCTCATCTTCATGAGTTTCCATGTCAACTTCTATCTGAGTTTCTGTAGATCGTTCTACATTCTCTTGTGGTTCTTGAACTTCTCCGAGTTCTATTCTACTCCCACTGTCTTTCTTGCAGAAATTCTTTCTCTAAGAAAGTAGCTCCTTGAGCAACGAACACTTTGTTCTCAGTTGGGTTGTAGAATTGATATCCTTAGGTTTCCTTAGAATATTCCACAAATAGGTATTTTTCATTTTAGGTTCAAGCTTATTGCTTTGTAAACATTTTACATGAGCTTGACAACCTCAAACTCGTAGATAGGACATATATGGCTTCCAACCCATCCATATCTCATATGGAGTCTTATCTACTTCCTTAGATAGAATACGATTCAATAAGCAGGCAGTAGAAAGGAGAGCATAACCCCAAAAGGATGTAGGGAGAGTTGCTTGGCCCATCATTGATCGAACCATATCTAATAGGGTCCGATTTCTCCTTTTGGATACACTATTCCATTGAGGTGTTCCCGGTAGAGTCAGTTGTGAAACAATTCCACATTGTTTTAGATAGCCATTGAACTCATCACTTAGGTATTCACCTCTTCGATCAGAGCGAATAACCTTAATCCTTCTATCCAATTGATTTTCAACTTCATTTTTAAATTCTTTGAACCTTTCAAAAGTTTCACTTTTATACCTCATTAAGTAGACATAACCATATCTACTATAGTCATCAGTAAAAGTGACGAAGTATTCAAATCCACCTCTGGCTTGTGTGCTCATTGGTCCACATACATCGGTGTGTATTAGAGCCAATAGCTTAATTGTTCTTTCACCTTTCTTGTTGAAAGGACTCTTTTTTATTTTGCCTTCACAGGTATCATATGATTCAAAATCAAACAACCCAAGCACTCAATCCTTGTGAAACTTTTGAACTCGCTTTTCATTTGCATGACCTAAATGACAGTGCCAGAGATAAGTTGGACTCATATCAAATTTAATTGATTTAGCCTTCTTTTCAATGTTATAGACCGGTCTTTCTTGGCTCAAATCCAAGACATATAGGCCATTGCATAAATTCGAAACTCCGTATAAAACATCATTCTGATATAAAGATAACGAATTATTACCAATAATAAAACGAAATCCTTTAATATCCAAACAAGAAATTGAAATAATATTCTTGCTCAAAGTAGGTACATAATAACAATTCTCAAGTTCAATGTTTAAACCGGAAGGTAAAGATAAAGTGTAATCGCCCACTTCAACAGCAGTAACCCTTGCCCCGTTGCCCACTCAGAGATCAACTTCACCTTTCCTTGTCATCTTTCTATTTTTGAGTCATTGCACATTAGTACAAATGTGAGCCCCACAGCCGGTATCTAATTTCCATAAGGTGGACATACAAATATTTATTTCAATAACAAAGATACGGGCTTGTTCACGAAACATTTTCATCAGTGACTCATAAATCTAGAACGCTTCCAAATTCATGAACTGCTTTTGAAGCTCGCCTGTCATAGAAGTGAGCATCAAGCACGTCACATCATCGCAATTGCTTTTCAGCTTATCCCATGCTCGCTGAACAGAGGCCGTGCCATTCTTTGGTGGTTCAGGTAAAACAGTCTTTAAGACATGTAGCTTCCTTTCTTGCTTGAGAACTATTCTCAAGTTTCTTTCCCAATCTAAGAAGTTTGGTCCACCAATTTATCCTTATCCAATATACTTCTTAGAGTAAAGTTTGAGATGACATTAGTGCTAGATGATGCCATTTCTACAAAGAATAAATGCAAAATATTAGAATGAGTTTTAAAATCATTTTCCACAATAGCCAAAATTGAAATCCCAAACAATTTTGTGTTGGTGCTATATTGTGGGCCGAAAATCCACAAAGAGTTAACCCCAGTCTTACTTTGGCAAGTATCGTAGGGATCGGGCTCTTTTGGTAGGCAACGTTCAAATTACATTCTATGTAATCTAACGCTTTCCAATTGCATACCATGCAACTTTTCGGTGATAGGATGAACATTCCAAATGTTTGACACCATCCTATCTTTGCAAAATTAATCCCTAGTCAACTTATCGGGTCAAGCTAGGATTAATTTTCCCAAGTCAAACCATCCCTCGAGGCATCACATCAATAAATACCCAAATAGTTTTTCCACATAGTGGTAGTGAGTAAAGTTGGGCACCTATTATGTGATAACCCGCCGCACGAAGAAAACCTGAGGCCCTTGGGCTCTCCAAGTCCACAGACGTCCGACGCTCTGGCGGGCCCCCAAGTATGGAAGCAAAATCAACTCGGGTTTTTGGGATTTTAGTTTGATCGGCTTAACATGCATTTTTTGTTTTAACATTCATTTGGTATATCAAATAAATAAAATGAATAAAAGCAATGAATTGGGCTCTAGTCTATTACAGAGCCTTTTAAAATTCTTCATATTTGGGCCTACATTGTTGGGCTTCCGTTCCTGGGCTCCACCATGGACTCCTTTTGGAAACTCCTCTTGGGCTTAACTATTACATAAAATTTTAATAGGCATGCATGCCCAAATTAAAATGGCTCGCAGGCCCCAACATTTAAAACATTAATAAGCCCAATTTATGCTTTAAAACACATAAATGCATATGCTCATACAAGCCCGTTTTAATTCAAATCGATTAAATTTAAGGATTGTGTAACTATTACAAAATTAAAATTGATCGTGTCATGATCAATTTTAATCAATCCCTTTTGTTCATTTTTCATTTAACCAAAATGATGCATGAACATGCTCGTCATAATTATGATGTTTCACACACATAATTTAAACAATTTAAATTAAAACATCATAAAATAAATAAATAAATAATTCAAAATCAAACAAATTAATTAATCTAATTCATTAATTATTATTTTATTTATTTATTTTTTTAATTTAATCTAATTATCTTAATCTTATTAAGATTTGCTAGGAAAATAATTTTTAAGTCAAAATTTAATCCTATCTCTAATCTGATAAGATATTTTATTTTAAAATATTACCAAAATCAGAAAACAATTTTTCTTAAATTATGGGGCAGTTTGGTAATTTAAATGAAATTCTGGGCTAGGGTTTTGAGGAGGACTCAAAGTCCAGGGGTCATTATGTAATTTAAAACCATTTTAAAATTTAAGGCTGTTTAGGGGCAGATCTCCCACAGTCTCTCTTTCTTTACCCAATTAGGGTGTCATGGGGCGGCAGGGGTATTATGGTAAATTCAGCCCCTAGGGCTTCACTCCCAGCCGCCGCCAACCGTACTTTTTCTTCCACATTTTCCTGTTCGTCGGCTTTTCTGGTTTTTCGGCGACTTGCGCCATGGTCAGCTCCATCTCTTCGATCAAACATGACCGACGAAGACAACGAAGACAGCAACACCAACCGACGAAGCCAGCGCCGATCGAGTCGTATTCTCGACATGAAAATGGGACCGTTGAAACCACTTTCCATTTGGAACGGTTTCCAAAGCCGGGCGTTGATTCCGGCGTGTTCCTGCGACAAAAGCCCAGAAGCAAAACCATCAATATTCAAAACAAGCCTGAACTCTTCTGGTGGCCCTGTTTTTTTTCCGGCAAGCACACCAAAAACAACAACCCAGATTTGATTTTGAAACCGAAACACACCAAGAACTCTTCATCTTTTGTCCGGCAAACATTTAGTAGCCAAAAATGATTTCCAAAATCATAACGAGATTTTAAAACCCAAGACAATCCTGAACACTTCCGACAAGCTTGATTTTTCAGCGAAATAAACCCAAAACAAAAAACAAGTTTTGAAAACCAAAAAGTGCGAGGAACCTTTCCTCGGTGGGTCGTTTTGCCGGTGAAAAATCCAATAAGTCCAATTTTCGACCAAAAAGAAAAATCTTAGCCTTTTTCTGAAACCTATGGCCAAGTAGCCCTTTTTTCCGACAGGACACAAAACACCCAGAAAAAATTTTTTCTACTACGGAAACCATTTCCATCCAATCAAGGTAAATGAATTTCAAAACAAATTATGTGTTTTAATTAATTAATTTTAATCTTAACAATAAAATTAAGCCTAGCTCTGATACCACTGTTGGGATCGGAGACATGTTTTACAAAATTTTTACGCAGCGGATTTATGCCAATTCCAATTTTAGTGTTTAATTAATCCTACAATTAAAGCTTCTAAAGCTTACCCTCGTAGCGTAATCGGTTGCCGCGTCTGGATCCTTGTTTGATGTTGGTCCAAACCTTCTGCTTCGGTTACGTTTGTCACCACCAAAATCCTTCCTTGAAGGACTCTCTACTTTCAAGCACGAAAGCCTTTGCAGATTCGGTGCTAGCCGTCTTTGCCTACGGAGAGAGTTTGGGATTTTGTGCATATTTTTCTTGTTCTGATTTTCTAATTGAAAATCACCATCCCCCTACCATAATATCCCTAGGATATTTGTAGAGTTGAAATTTCCAAAAATCAGTATTGTAATCAATCAATTATTACTTAACTGATTTAATCATATTCCAAATCAGTATTATTACCAAATATTATTTTGCTGATTCCAAATCAGTATTAAATAATATTTGCTGATTCCAAATCAGTATTAAATAATACCCTAATGATTTGGGTTATACACCAAGCCCATGGATCAACCCATGACCCATAGATTAGGCTGATGGATCAAGAACCTCAATTGCAATTAGGTCCTTTGATTTATCAGCCCATCCCAATTGTTCCCAGGTAATTAATTAACTCTTAATTAATACAACAGAACTTTTCAGAAGGCACGGTTTTAGATAGTACAAGATTAATAATATACATCGTTGTTTCTAAGGCATATCCCCAGAACGAACTCGACAAATCACTATAGCTGATCATCGACCTAACCATTTCCATGAGAGTACGATTCCTTCTTTCTATTACACCGTTCTGCTGTGGTGTGCCAGGTGCAGACAACTGACACTGAATTCTGACCTCACTGAGGTATTCTCAACATTCATGGGACAGGTACTCCCCACCATGATCTGATCGCAGTATCTTGATACTATTACCATGATACTTCTCTACATCTGCACGAAACTCTTCGAACTTGCCAAAACACTTGGACATGTGACGCATTAAGTAAATGTACCCGTACCTTGAGTAATCATCCGTGAACGTCACGAAAAATAAATCAATTATTTTAATTTTCTCCATTTAAAGATAGAGTGCTCGTTAATTTATTAATTTATTGATAAATTAATTAATTAACTTCTTATAATCCGAGATTAGTACCACTCGACCTTTTTACTATACCGAACATATGTCCACCAGCTGGGTTTAGTATAATAAACGTAACGAACTCATCTCGAGAGCACCATCACCCCGGACGCACCGATACATGGTTTCTTTTTGATAAGCAACAGCAAACCAAGCAAGTAAACAAGCGCACCCAACCTGCCGACACTATTGGTCTCAAGTGACCTCACTCTTTGGCAAATCAAAGTATACTATGTCTAATCCTCATGCCTCCTCAAGTGTAGGGATTAAGAGATAGAATACTAGGACTGAATAGTCTATTAAATTAGCATAAGACAATTCATCCTAAATGGTCAAGTTTAATATGCCCCGGGCATATCTATGTGATTCAATCAATTTAGACAAACCAAATTCTGAACCATATAATAACCTAAATTGACAGTGTGTCCAAAACTATCTTGGTTACAAACCTCATTTATATATTATGTATTTTAACCAATGATGAGATCTACTGTGTCACACCAGACACCTCATCATCTAATTACATAATAGAAATGGACAAAATATGTAAAAACATATAAACAATTTAACTAAAACATTTAATCGATATATAAAATTGGGATATGGTTTAATACAAGCAAAGCTTTAGTATTTAAACCTAACAACATGCTTAGTCTCTGATGGGCTTAGGGAATGGCTGGGCATTGTAGTTAAGCTTTTAACTCCTTAATCCAATCTTCAACCTTTATTATTGGGTTTTAGTCCCCATCTACATTGTTGGGCTTCTCAATCTTATCACGTTAACGGACTTGGGCCTCGTGGATGGTAGATGGGCTTAGGCCTGTTGTTGGGCTTCTCGATCGGAAATCTTCAAGGCTTCTTCAATCTTTTCATCTGCTTATCATCATAGTTCCAAAAATATCTAATAATGGATCTATTTCGAGGCTATCTTGATTCAAAGTAGGAGATTTCATGGACTCCCATGGGGAATTTCGTAATTAGGCATGTCCTGAAATTTGAACATGCATATTTATGCCATGCGACATCTCTTTAGGCCCATTTAAAGGACTTGGCCCATGTATTGGCCCAGATGTGTTTCAATATGATAAAATCTTCAATTTATGCTCATTTTGGGGTCTCTTTGGGGCTCCTTAAACCAAAGCTGAGAAAATCCCTTGTCAGTTTAGGGAGATGTTTCGCAGTTTTGAAGGGAGTAGAGGAAGAGCTCATGATGTTCACATCATCCCCTTCCTGCATGGTTACACAAAGCAAAATTAGAAATATTGTAATGAATAGAAACAGAGTTACCGAGTATCCTAGGCTTAGAACTAGTGAAACATATTAGCTCAATTCTTTGAATTCTCTTAAACTTTTTGTAGAACCTATTTTCCTCTGCTATACAGACAAGTTAGGATAATAGGGTATATTAAAAAGTTTAAGTAGAGAACTATACTTTTCCCTTTAAAAGATAGGACTATTCGCAGTGTGCATCACACAGTGAGAAGCGAAAGTCTCACTATACTCTCCTTATGGGAAATAAGACTTTTCACAGGGTGTATCACACAGCGAGGAGTGAAAGTCGTTTCAAGCTATCTGTGTTTATTGCTTAAGTTCCTTTATATGCGTTCAAACTTGCAAAACACTGAAAGCACAAGGTAAAAAGGTAGATTGAAGGATTTAAGAAGACAACTACTTAGCTCCTAAAAAGTGTGTTTCGCAAATCCTCTTAGGAAGAGGGGCGAAATCTACTTTGAGTTGTCCTATGGTTGTACAACTTTCAATGTGCTAGTGGCATTAAAACTTTCTTCTTTTCATTCTCTTCTTGCATTGTCTCTTTAGCTCTAGAAATCTGTGCAGGAAAAGTGACAAATCGTTAGCTTTCTAACCATCAAACATTAAAAAGTACCTGTTAGTCACAAGGGTGACTCTTTTGTCAAATTCAAAAGGTCTTCCTAGCTGAATAGACAGGCTTCCATTGGTGCTATCTTGCAAAGCACTACGCCCTTGAATGCTCGACAGTAGATCGTAATCATCGATTGCTTTTGCACCTTGGAGGACATTGTTGACGTGAGGCTAGAAGGGCAAGCCTATTAACTTCTTCTTTATCTCTATTAGTACTTCTATCAATGCTTCTAATAAAGACTTCGTCATCCTTTGGTTCTCCAAAATCATCTAACCATTGCAATCCTTGCCCTTGGCTAGCATCTTGGGAGGTTTTGAGCAGTACACAAACACATGTGTGAGCTCGGGGGACTTGTTTCCATGGCGTCTTCTTTCCTAGTAGGATGTCCTGCACCATCAAAAGCAACTACACCAAGAATAGACTGGAAAACAAGGTATGCGAAGAAGAAAGGATAATACTCCATGTTTCTTCAATCTTCAAACCAATATGCGAGGGATATTTTCTTTTGAAAAATTCAACAATTACCTTCTGTCAATTGTTTCAAAAATAATGAAAAGACTCTAAAATAAAAAGATATTTACTTTCAAAAATTTCAAGAAAATCAATTCTTATAGCTCTTGAAAATAATAAAAAGACTCAAAACAAAAAATATTTATGTCTCACACTTTTAAGAAATTCTCAAAAAATATTAGACATAATAAAAGGACTCAAAATTCAAAAAAGGATATTTATTCCCAAAATAATATATTTGGAAAATAATAAAAAGGATATCTATTTTAAAAACCCAAGAATTAAATTCATAGAAATTTTTAAAATAATGAAAACACACACAAAAATGGCTGCTGTTTAGGGAATGGCTGGGCTTTGTAGTTTAAGCCTTTAACTCCTTAATCCAATCATCAACCTTTATTATTAGGCTTCAGTCCACATCTGTGTTGAATTTGCAAGTCCATTATTGAACAATCTTATCACGTTAACGGGCTTTGGCCTCGTGGATGGTAGATGGGCTTGGGCCTATTGTTGGGCTTCTCGATCAACAATCTTCAAGGCCTCTTCAATCTTTTCATCTGCTTATCGTCATAGGTCCAAAAATATTTACTAATGGATCTCTTTTGAGGCTCTCTTGATTCAAAGTAGGAGATTTCATGGACTCCCATAGGGAATTTCGTAACTAGGCATGTCCTGAAATTTAAACATGCATATTGATGTCACGTGACATATTTTTAGGCCTATTTGAAGAGCTTGACCCATGTATTGGCCTAGGTGTCTTTTAACATGATAAAATCTTCATTTTTTGCTCATTCTGGGTCTCTTTGGGGCTCTCTAAACCAAAGTTGCGAAAATCCCTTGTCACTTTAGGGAGATGTTTCGCAGTTTTGAAGGACGTAGAGAAAGAGCTCATGATAAAGTGGTCAGTTTCAGAAACCTTTAGGGTCACTGTTAAAGAGAAAAACAATGCGAAACTATTCCTTTAAGAACTCGAAAAATCATATGTTAAAAGTGATAAAATGAAAATAAGCACTCTCTTGAGTAAACTTGTTTCCATGAGGTATAAGAGTTCTGGGGACATAAGGGAGTGCATTTTGAATATGTCTAATGTTTCTTCAAAGTTAAAGGAACTGAAGTTAGATTTGTCTGATGACTTGTTGGTGCATTTGGTACTTATTTATTTTCCTACACAGTTTGGGCAGTTTAAGGTCATTTATAACTGCCAAAAGGAAAAATGGGATCTTAATGAACTCATTTCTCACTGTGTGCAAGAAGAGGAAAGATTGAAGTAAGAAAATAATGAGAGTGCTCATTTGGCAACAATCTCAAACCAGAACAACAAGAACAAAAGGAAAAAGAAGGATAAGGAAGTTGTGGTTGCAGCACCACAAAATAAACACACTAAGAAATCCTCTTGTTTCTTCTGTCATGACACTTAATGTTTGTTCTGAGGTTAATTTGGTTTCAGTAACAAGACATAATTGGTGGGTAGATTCCGGTGCTTCTACTTACATAAGTGTGTCTTTGCAGACCCATTGGCAGATGAAAGTACACTATGTCTTTGATGTGGCGAGTCTGTTAGTTTTGAATACAGAAAAATTATGGCTTGTATCAAAAACTAATATCCACAGATGACATATCATTTTGTTTTAGTATTAAATTGTTCTATTATATCATAGAACTAGATAACGGGGTGTGGAAAGACACAGTAGATACCGTTATTGGTTAAAGTATTGATATATTAAAAGTATGCTTGTAACTGAGATAGTTTGAACATACTATCGGTATAGGTTATCGTGTGGTTTGGAAATTGGTTTATCTAGACTAATTAAATCACATGAATATGCCCGAGGCATATTGAGCACGACCAGTTTGGATAGAATTAACTTATACTGATCGACGTAGTTAATTCAGTCCTAGTATTCCGTCTCTTGATCCCGAGATTGGGATGGGCGTGAGAGTTGGATATCGTATGCTTTGATTTGCCAAAGAGTGCGGTCAATTGAGGCCTATACCTCGGTAGGTTAGGTATGCAGTGTTTAGCTTCTTACGTGCCGTTGCTAGTCGAATAAATCCACGTACCGGTTCACCAGGTTAATGGCGCCCCCGAGATGAGCTCGTAAGGTTTAATGTACTAAAACTGGTCAGTGGACATTATGCCCGATATAATAAGAAATTCGAGTGGTACTAACTCATATTCACAGGTTTTTATTTCTTGTAATTTTTGGTGATTCCTAATTACGTAGAAAACTAAGAAAACCCGGGCGAATCGAGACATGTTACCGTGGCGTCAAGGAATCAATGATAGAGAAGGCCATAATAGTCAAAAAAATTATTTCTTTAATTTCCCGCATTTATGTCTTTTGTTGATTGTGTGTTTTCAATTTATTTGCATGAACGACAACCAAACCGATTTAAAAAGTAATGTGCAATTAACTAAGGTAGATTATTCACATATTAAAACTCCAACGGTTTTATGGGTGCGAATATCCTTTGTTATGATATTGCATGTTAAAACGGAAAAATCCTCAAACTTAAAAATCTAAGTGGCAGCGGGTTGGTAAATAACCCCATGGCCTCCACTACGGGTTCATTGGTGATGTGGTTATTCTTGCGAGTTGGTATTATGGCATTCCTCCAGGAGGACAAGTCTTCAATCACAGTGAAAGATTATCTGCCCGGGCCTAGCCAGAAACTCACTTTCGTGCTATGCATTCCAGAATCAGAATCTCTGGCCAGGCCTAGACGCTAGCACAATGCTATTCCAACCCTTTTGAAATAACATTTCACAGGATCTGGGTTTGCACTTATTCGATTTACCATGCAACAAAAATTTCTGATTAAAATACCTTTGAAGCATGCACTCAGGTGATTCTCTTGTATGCCTCAAGAATTTGATTTCACGTTGTGTGGGCAACGATCTAGAAACCAATTGATCAGCTAATCACCACAATCCACCTGCCAGAAAATTCTAGCACCACTGCACTAGGCACGTACTGTAAATGCACCACCCGGAGAGAGAAAGCTACACGAGCCACCAAATATTAGAGAAAAATTCGGCAGCCCCAAAGCTTTTAAAATCTGAATTTTAGAGATAGAAAATTACTTCTCTCTAGGATTTTCTCTCTCTAAACTTTCTTGTCTTGAAAACTTATGAATTGTATGTCTTGAATAGCTAATCCCTTATCTAGATATAGAGTTACAAGAGAGACCCCAAGTTGGTTTAGGATTGGCCTTTCTACTGGGTTTCTGTTTTCCTTCAATCCTGTTCCTGGACTGATACACATCTAACTGATACAGGGATCTACTTATCCCAAACCAGTTCCTAGTATAATTCACAACCAACTGACACAGTGATTCACTTATCCGAAACCAGTTCCAGGTATGATTCACAACCCACTGAAACAGGGATTCACTTATCCCAAACCAATTCCTGGTATGATTCACAACCAACTGACACAAGGATTAATTAATTACTTAATTAATTAAATATACCTTTGTCAACAACCCAATACATAATTAATCGTACCACTAACGGATTAATTATGGCACTACCATCCTACACCAGAATTGCTTCCGAAACAACTTAATTAAATTATATTCATAATCTCCCCACATCAAAGATATAGTGCTCGTTAATATATTAATTTACTGATAAATTAATTAATTAACCTCTTTAATTCTGAGACTAGTACCACTCGACCTTTTTGCTATACTGGACATAAGTCCACTAGCCGGGTTTAGGATAATAAACTTTACGAGCTCATCTCGGGAGCACCATCAGCCCGGACGTACTGGTACATGGTTTCCTTTCGACAAACAACAACACACCAACCTACCGAGACTATTGGCCACAATTGACCTCACCCATTGGCATATCAAAGTACACTATGTCTAATCCTCATGCCCACTCGAGTCTAGGGATTAAGAGATAGAATACCAAGAACGATTTTTCTATTAAATCAGTACAAGACAAATTATTCTTAATTGTCAAGTTTAATATGCCCCGAGCATATCTATATGATTCAATTAGTTTAGACAAACCAATTATCTGACTCACATAATAACCTAAACCGACAGTTTGTCCAAAAATGTCTCGGTTACGAACCTCATTTATATATATTATGTCTTTTAACCAATGATGAGATCTACTGTGTCACACAAGACACCTTATCATCTAACTACATAATATAAATGGACAATTAATGCACAACAAGATATAACTAAAACATAAATCGATATGTTACTGGGAAAAAGTACAATACAAGCATAGCTTATGTATTCAACTCCAACAATCTCCCACTAATACTTAAGCTGTGCTTTAAGTATACAACTACATACAACTCTTATACATTCTGCTGCTATATATCTAGAAAAACTATCATGGCTCTCCTAAGTATCTGATTCCCATGCCCTCCATGTGAGCCTCAAAGAATTTCGAAGTCAATGTTTTCGTGAACGGATCAGCAAGGTTATCATCTGATGCTATCTTAACCACGACCATGTCTTCCCTCTTTACGATGTCTCGTATCAGGTGGTACTTGTGCTGTATATGTTTACTCGCCTTGTGGGCTCGTGGTTCCTTCGAGTTTGCTACTGCACCGTTGTTATCACAATAAACCGTGATAGACTTCTACAAACTAGGAATCACATCTAAGTCCACTAGGAAGTTCTTGAGCCATACTGCTTCTTTCGTTGCCTCTGATGCGGCAACGTACTCAGCCTCCATGGTAGAGTCCGCCACCCATTTCTGCTTGACACTTCGCCAAACTATGGCTCCACCTCCCAGAGTAAACACATACCCTGAGGTAGACTCGCTCTTGTCCCTGTTGCCTTGGAAATCTGAATCTGTGTAACCTCGGGGTATCAGCTCAGGTGCCTGATAGACCAGAACTTGGTCCCTAGTTCTGTGAAAATACTTGAGAATGAAGTTTACTGCCTCCCAACGAGCTTTCCTGGGGTTACTCTGATATCTGCTTACCATGCCAATGGTATAACAGATATCAGGCCTCGTACACAACATGGAATACATGCGACTTCCTACTGCCGAAGCATAAGGAACTATCTTCATGGCCTCTGTATCCTTAACAGTTTTAGAGGACTATTCCTTAGATAGATACACTCCATATCTGAAAGGTAGAAAACCTTTCTTGCAGTTCTGCATGTTAAAACGGGCCAGAATCATATATATATGTATGAAGCTTGGGAGAACGTTAACGAGCATTTCCTACAATATCGAATTATCTTGATCCCAAGGATATGTCCCGCTTCCCCTAATCCTTCATATCAAACGGCTTGGACAGCCATGCCTTTACGTCTGATAACAATTTCTTGTTATTGCCAATCAATAAAATGTGATCTACGTAAAGCACAAGAAACATCACTGAGTTTCCATCACGTATGTGATACACACATTGCTCATCCGGACACTGAGTAAATCCGAAGGACTGGATTACCTCATCAAACCAGATGTTCCAAGATTTGGATGCCTGCTTAAGTCCGTAAATGGACCTCTTAAGCCTGCAAACCTCATGCTCTTGGCCTTTTTCAATGAATCCCTCTGGTTGCTGCATACAGATGGTTTTCTCAAGACTTCCGTTTAGGAAAACTATCTTGACATCCATTTGCCAAATCTCATAGTCCAAATCTCATGGCTACTGGGGAGAAGGTTTCCTCATAATTGATTCCCTCTTTCTGAGTATACCCCTTCTCCACCAGCCTAGCTTTAAAGGTTTCCACCTTCCCGTCAGGTCCTCTCTTACGTTTGTAGACCCACTTATATCCAATGGGCTTAAACCCATCTGGCAGGTCCACAAGCTCCCAGACTTGATTGTGGTCCATTGACCCCATATCGGATATCATTGCCTTACGCCAAGACTGTGCATCTTTATCTCGGAGAGCCTCATTGTAGTTAACCAGGTCAGGTTCAGGCGCACCTGGGACTAGGTCTGAGGCATCTCCCACGCCAATGAACCTATCAGGCTATCTCACAACCCTCCCACTATGACGAGGCACCACCTGTGTAGGCGCATCATCTGTGATCTTATGTGCAGTGTGTGGTGTGTCTATTTGTGCAGGTGCATCAGGATTAGTAGTTTGTCGTCGAAGCTCTTCTAGTACTATCTTACTCTTGGGCTTGTGGTCTAAGACTTAGTCATTTTCCAAAAATCTAGTATTGGTACTAACCACCACCTTCTGATATTTAGGACTATAAAACAGACCACCTTTCTTTTCCCTAGGATATCCTACAAATAGCATTAATTCAGTTCTCACATCTAACTTAGCCGTATCTGCCTTAAACACATGTGCTGGGCAACCTTAAATTCTGAGATGTCTTAGACTGGGCTTGTGCCTATTCCACAACTCTAATGGGGTTGAAGGCACGGTTTTAGATGGTACAAGATTAAGAATATACATCTTCGTTTCTAAGGCATATCCCCAGAACGAACTTGGAAAATCACTCTAGCTCATCATTGACCTAACCATTTCCATGAGAGTCCGATTCCTCCTTTCTGCTACACCATTCTGCTGTGGCGTGCTAGGTGCAGATAACTGAGACTGAATTCTGACCTCACTGAGGTATTCTCAAAATTCATGGGACAGGTACTCCCCACCACGATCTGAACGCAGTGTCTTGATACTCTTACCATGATGCTTCTCCACATCTGCCCGAAACTCTTTGTGAAGGAAAACTGAATGAGCCCAGGCTAAATCGAAAACCTCACTTTCGTGCAATGCATTCCAGAATCAGAAGCTTTTGACCAAGCTCAGGCTCAAATTAGTTTACCCATGAACAGATCTTGGCTTATACTTATTTAATTTATTAATCGAGACACAAAAGATTCAATCTTTAATAAAAGCGAAATTTAAAGATTATACCTTTTGTAGCGAAGTCCCTTGCCTAAAGAAAAATCCAATCTTTATTGCGATTCCAATAGAAAACCAATAGATATCTCCGTAGAAACTTCGAATATTGCGTGGGCAATAATCTATCGAAGTCTACTTGCTTAGCCCACAAGGAAATCACTCAAATCGGATTCAATACAATCTCAAAAGGCTGACAGAAAACCCTGAAAATCTGCTCGCCTTCTTGCTCAAGAAACCCGCTGCTGCTGTGCTAAAGAAAACCCACAACAACTACCAGTACTCAGCCTTTATTCTGCCGTGATCTAGACAAGAAGAAGCAGCGGATCACCAATCCATTGGAAAGAGATCAACACTACTCTTCTCGAATCAAATGCACGGACTTAGAACCGAGAACCAGCAGCAAAAACCGCACACAGCTGCTGCGCTAAAACGCTACTGCCCGGACCGAGAATAACCAGCGGAAATTGCTATTGGTCCGAGATGAAAACTGCAAGATTCCAGCGAGCTAAGATCAATAATCAACCAAAGGTTCGGTCTTTGAGATGAATCCAATTCGAAGAGCAAGAAATCTAGTTCGTTTTTGAAAGAAAACTTCAAGAAGAAAAAGTTCTCTCTCTAGAACTTTCTCACTCTAAAAGGGCAAGACTTGTCTTGCAAGATTTCCCTTAGGTTTTCTTAGGCTTCAAGTTTTCTATTTATATGAGCTCTAATGGAGACCTAATGGGCTCTCGAGTTAGGCCTTTTAATTTGACTTTCGTTGACCGCTAAGTCTTTCCCGACTAGTCAACTCCAATTGACCCATTTGAATTAATTTATTAAACCCACTTCGTTAATTTAATTTAATCGAACCCTTAGAATTAATTAATTCAAATAGAATTAATTTCTTAATTCACTTTGTCGATTAAATATTAATTAAACCTTTAGAATTAATTAATTCACCTTGTCGATTAAATATTAATTAAACCTTTAGGATTAATTAATTCACCTTGTCGATTAGTCAAATGCATAATTAGTCGTACCACTAACGGACCAATTATGGAACTACCGCTCGAAAATGACTTTATATCGCGCCATTATATTTTATTCTATCTCCCCACATTAAAGATCTAGTGCTCATCGGTTTATCAATTTACTGACAAATTAATTCACCAACTTCTTGGTATCTGAGATTAGTACCACTCGTCCTTTTATTATACCGAACATAAAGTTCACCGACCGGGTTTAGTATAATAGACTTTACGAGCTCATCTCGGGAGCACCATCAACCCGACGAACTGGTACGTGGATTCCTCCGACTAGTAACGGCACGTAAGAAGCTAAATACCGGATACCCAACCTACCGAGGTATAGGCCTCAATCGACCGTACTCTTTGGCAAATCAAAGCATACAATATTCAACTCTCACGCCCGTCCCAATCTCGGGATTGAGAGACCGAATACTAGGACCGAATTGACTACGCCGATCAGTATAAGTCAATTCTATTCAAACTGGTCATGCTCAATATGCCTCGGGCATATCCGTGTGATTTAAACTAGTTTAGATAAACTAATTTCCAAACCACACAATAACCTATACCGATAGTATGTTCAGACTATCTCAATTATGAGCATACTTTTAATATATCAATACTTTAACCAATAACGGTATCTACTGTGTCTTTCCACACCCCGTTATCTAGTTCTATGATATAAAGGAACAAATTTATATCGAAACAAAATGATATGTCAACTGTGGATATTAGTTTTTGATACTAGCCATTACTTTTCTGTATTCAAAACTAACAATCTCCCACTAATACTCAAAGCTATGCTAAGAAGTATAAAAATTGTCCAACCCGCTATTACACTGCTGCCATAATGAAATCTCCAGAATGCCTTTAAGCTCACTCACATGGCTCCCTCAAGAATCTGACTCCCATGCCCTTCACATGTCTCTCAAAGACCTTTGGAGTCAATGGCTTGGTGAAAGGATCTGCAAGGTTGTCATCTGATGCTATCTTGGCCACGATCACGTCTTCCCTCTTTACGATCTCTCGTATCAGGTGGTACTTGCGCTCTATGTGCTTACTCGCCTTATGGGCTTGTGGTTCCCTCGAGTTAGCAACTGCACTATTGTTACTGTGATAGACTTAGGCAACTCAGGAACCACATCTAAGTCCATCAGGAAGCTCCTGAGCTATACAGCCTCTTTCACTGTCTCTAAAGCGGCAACGTACTCAGCCTCCATGGTGGAGTCCGCCACGCATTTCTGCTTGACACTCCTCCATACTATGGCTCCACCTCCTAGAGTAAACATAAACCTAGAGGTAGACTTACTCTTGTCCAAATCACCTTGAAAGTTCGTATCTGTGTAACCCAATGGTACAAGTTCCTGCGCTCTATAAACTAGGACATAATCTCTCGTCTTGCGCAAGTACTTGAGAATGCATTTTACTGCCTCCCAGTGAGCCTTCGCAGGGTTACTCTGATATCTGCTAACCATGCCAACGGCAAAGCAAATATCAGGCCTCGTGCACAACATAGCATACATGAGGCTACCCACTGCAGAAGCATAAGGTACCGCCTTCATGGCATTTATCTCCTCAGCAGTCTTAGGACACTGCTCCTTAGACAAATGCACTCCATGCCTGAAAGGTAGTGAATCCTTTTTGGAGTTATGCATGTTAAAATGGGCCAGAATCGTATCTATGTAGGATGCCTGAGAGAGAGTCAGAGAACGTCTCGTACATTTTCGAATAATCTTAATCCCAAGGATATGTCCAGCCTCTCCCAAATCCTTCATATTGAATTGCCTGGACAACCATACCTTAAGTCTGACAACACCTTCTTACTGTTGCCAATAAGAAGAATGTCATCTACATAAAGTACAAGGAACACAACCATATCACCATCATGCCAACACACTGCTCATCCGGACACTGAGTGAATCCATAGGACTGGATAACCTCATCAAAATGGATGTTCCAAGATCTAGATGCTTGCTTAAGTCCATAAATGGACCTCCTAAGCCTGCATACCTTGTGCTCTTGGCCCTTAAGAAGTCCTCCGGTTGCTGCATAAAGATGGTCTCCTCAAGACTTCCATTAAGGAAAGCTGTCTTGACGTCCATCTGCCAAATCTCATAATCCATATGAGCAGCTGTGGCCAAGAGAATCCGGATTGACTTAAGCATAGCTACTGGGGAAAAGGTCTCCTCATAATCGATCCCTTCTTTCTGAGTATACCCCTTCGCCACAAGCCTAGCCTTGAAGGTCTCAACCCTCCCGTCAGATCCTCTCTTTCGCTTGTAAACCCATTTGCACTCAATAGGCCTAAACCCATCAGCAAGGTCTACCAGCTCCTAGACTTGATTTGAGTCCATAGAACCCATCTCAGCAATCATCGCTCTCTACCAAGAATCTGTATCTTTATCCTGGAGAGCCTCATTGTAGTTAACTGGGTCTGGTTCATGAGCGGCAGGGATAAAGTCCGAAGACTCACCCAAACCCATGTACCTCTCGGGCTGTCTCACAACCCTCCCACTACGCGAGGCGCAGCCTGTACAAGAGCATCATCTGTGATAGTGTGTGCAGTCTCTTGTGGTGTGTCTTCCTATACTTGTGCATCTGGAATAATGGACTGACTTCTAAGCTCTTCTAATACTATTTTGCTGCTTGACTTGTGATCTAAAATATAGTCCTCCTCAAGAAATCTGGCATTGGTGCTGATCACCACCTTCTGATCTTGAGGACTATAAAATAAACCACCTCTCGTTCCTTTGGGGTAGCCTATAAAAAGCATAGCCTTGGATCTCACCTCTAACTTGCCTGCATCTGCCTCGAGCACATGTGCTGGACAATCCCATATTCTGAGATGTCTCGGACTCGGCTTTCGCCCATTCCACAACTCTGATGGGGTCGAAGGCACAGACTTAGATGGCACAAGGTTGAGGATAAAACATGTTGTCTCCAATGCATAACCCCAAAACGAGATAGGCAACTCACTGTAACTCATCATCGATCTAACCATCTCCATAAGAGTCCTGTTCCTCCTCTCTGCTACACCATTCTGCTGGGGTGTGCCAGTTGCAGACAACTGGGTTTGAATACCCTCCTCTGACAAATAGGATCTAAATTCACTAGAGAGGTATTCGCCACCGCGATCAGATTGCAGGGCCTTGATACTCTTACCTAGATGGTTCTGCACCCCAGTCTTGAATTCTCTGAACTTGCCGAAAAATTCAGACTTGTGGTGCATCAGGTATATGTATCCATACCTAGAGTAATCATCGGCGAAAGTCACGAAATACTCATAACCACGTCTAGCCTGAACTAACATAGGCCCATACACGTCAGAATGAATTAGCTCTAAAACCTCGTTGGCCCTATACCCTTTTGCCTTGAAAGGCCTCTTGGTCATTTTACCCTCTAAGTAGGACTCACAGGTCGAATAGCTGTCAATATCTAGTAGGTCCAAAGACCCACTCTTGACCAACCCAGAGAGAGAGAAAGCTACACGAGCCACCAAAGGTTTGAGAAAAATTTGGCAGCCCCAAAGCTTGTAAAATCCAAATTTTAGAGAGAGAGAAGTTTCTCTCTCTATGATTTTGTCTCTCTAAGTTTTCTTGTCGTGAAAACTTATGAATTGTATGTCTTGAATAGCTAATCCCTTGTCTATATATAGAGTTACAAGAGAGACCCCAAGTTGGTTTAGGATTGGCCTTCCTACTGGGTTTCTGTTTTCCTTCAATCCTGTTCCTGGACTGATACACATGTAACTGATACAGGGATCCACTTATCCCAAACCAGTTCCTGGTATGATTCACAACCAACTGACACAGGGATTCACTTATCCCAAACCAGTTCCTGGTATGATTCATAACCAACTGACACAGGGATTCACTTATCCCAAACCAGTTCCTGGTATGATTCCCAACCAACTGACACAAGGATTAATTAATTACTCAATTAATTAAATATACCTTTGTGAACAACCCAATACATAATTAATCATACCACTAACGGATTAATTATGACACTACCATCCTACACCAGAATTGCTTCCAGAACAACTTACTTAAATTATATTCATAATCTCCCGTCATCAAAGATAAAGTGCTCGTTAATATATTAATTTATTGATAAATTAATTGACTAACCTCTTTAATTCCGAGACTAGTACCACTCGACCTTTTTACTATACCGGACGTAAGTCCACCGGTTGGGTTTATTATAATAAACTTTACGAGCTCATCTCGGGAGCACCATCAGCCCGTACGCACCGGTACATGGTTTCCTTTCGACAAGCAGCAGCACACCAAGTAACTGAACACCCGCACCCAACCTACCGAGACTATTGGCAACAATTGACCTCACCCATTGGCAGATCAAGGTACACTATGTCTAATCCTCATGCCCGCTCGAGTCTAGGTATTAAGAGATAGAATACTAAGAACGATTTGTCTATTAAATCAGTACATGACAAATTATTCTTAATTGTCAAGTTCAATATGCCCCGGGCATATCTATATGATTCAATTAGTTTAGACAAACCAATTATTCGAATCACATAATAACCTAAACCGATGTTTGGCCAAAGTTGTCTCGGTTATGAACCTCATTTATATATTATGTCTTTTAAGCAATGATGAGATCTACTGTGTCACACAAGACACCTCATCATCTAACTACATAATATAAATGGACAATTAATGCACAACAAGATATAACCAAAACATAAATAGATATGTTACTGGGAAAAAGTACAATACAAGCATAGCTTCCATTTACGAAAGCATTGACCCCAAAGGTCTTTGAGAGCCATGTGGAGGGCATGGGAGTCAGATTATTAAGAGAGCCATGTGAGTGAACTAAGAGTGTTTTATAGCTTTCATTATGACAATAGTGAGATAAGTGGATTGAACAGTGTTTTTATACTTCAGAGCATAGCTTTCAGTATTAGTGGGAGATTGTTAGTTTTGAATACTAAAAAGCTATTGCTTGTATCAAAAACTAATACCCAGTTGACATATCATTTAAGTTTCAGTCTTAAATTGTTCCTGTATATCATATATGTAGATAACAAGGTGTAGAGAAGCACAGTAGATCTTGTTATTAGTTAAAGTAATTATACATAAACAGATGCTCGTAGCTAAGATAGTTTGAACATACTATTAGTTTAGGTTATTGTGTGATTTGGATAATTAGTTTGTCTAGACTAATTAAATCATACGGATGTGCCTAGGGTATATTAAGCACGATCTGTTGAGGATTGAATTACATTGTACTGATCGACGTAGTTAATTCGAACCTAATATTCAAATCTATTAATCCCTATACTAGAGCGGGCACGGGAGTTGGATATCGTATGCTTCGATTGGCCAAAGGGTGTGGTCAATTGAGATCTAAATCTCGGTAAATTGGGTATACAGTGTTTGACTTCTTTGTGTGCCGTTGTTTATCGAAAGAATCCATGTACCCGTTCGCCGGGTTGATGGTGCTCCCGAGATGAGCTCGTAAGGTTTATTATACTAAACCCAGCCAGTGGACTTTATGTCCGGTATAATCATAAGTCGAGTGGTATTAATCTCAAATACCAAGATGTCGATGAATTAATCAGTCAGTAAATTTATGAATGGACGAGCACTAGATCTTTGATGTGGAGAGATAGAAGAATAATAAAGTGAGCACAAAGTAATTAGTTTTTGAGCTGTAATTCCATAATTAGTCCATTAGTGGTATGACTAATTATGCATTAGACTAATCGATAAAGTGAATTAAATAATCTTATAGGTTTAATTAATATTTAATTGACGATGCGTGTTATACGAAATAATCTTAAGGGCTTGATTAATAATTAATTAACGAAGTGGGTTAATAAATTAATTCTAAAGGTTCGATTGAAGTTGATTAGTCTAGGGAAGACTAAAGAGAGTCAACAAAAGTCCAACACTAAGGCCCAACTCAAAAACCCACTAGGTCTCCCTTGTAGCTCTCTAGAAATAGCTAATGTTAGGCACTTAAAGATATTAAGCAACCTTGGAGGCCAAGTTGCCTAGAGTGAGAAAGTCAAGCCTAGAGAGAGAACTTCATCTTCCTTATTGAAGTTTTCTTTCGAAGTCAGTTTGGAGAAATTTATTCTTCGAAATCTCAGCTCAAAATTTCTTGCCCCGGACTTGGTTTTCTTTTTTGTCGAATTTTTGAGCTTCTGCCAGTTTCCTCTTTTTGTGGGTTTTTCTGACGATCGCCGGTCGGATCTCTGACATGTTTGATCTGGGTTGATCCACGTTAATCTTGGTCGATCTTAACCATTGATCTATAGAGTCCCATCCAGATCGCGGTCGGAGTCCGTGGTGGTTATCGCCGTTCAGCGGCAGCGTGGGTGTTTTCCGGGGGGTTTGCACAGAGAGCTCCAGTTAAGCTTTCGTTTGGGTAGTTTAAGCTTTTTTGAAGCAGGTTTCTTTTGGTTTTCTTCTTTAGAGCTATTAGCCACTCCGTAGCCAATCGCTCACACGATTTCGAAGTTGTAGGAGTCATTCTCGGTGGTGATCACTGTTTTTCGACTTTGGGTTTTCTTCATTGCTTTGGACACGCTTCAAAGGTATAATATTTAAGACTTCCACTTTTAATTAAAGATTTAATTTTTAGCATGTCGTTTTAATAAATCAAATTAGTATAAGCCTAGATCCGTTCAAGGGAAATGAATTAGAATCTAGGCCAGATCGAAAATCTCTGATTATGGAATGCATAGTATGAAAGTGAGATTTTCGGTTTAGCCCGAAACTGATCTGTTTCCTTCAATCTGGATTTTTGAACTGGGCCTCTACATTTTTTAATCCAAACTTCAGCTGTTATTCTTCGGCTTCATTCCTCATCTACGTTGTATATACAAGTCCATTATCAAATAATCTTGTGACGTTAATGGGTTTTGGCCTATTTTTGGGCTTCTTCAATCACGAGCTGCAAGGTTTCTTGCACCTTCTTTGTCCTAGATCTTCGGCTTCTTTGCCCAAAAATGTCAACTAGTGGATCACGATTAAAGATGTTGGAGTCCACTTACGTTTTCCAAATTGAATCATGTGCCACATTTTCTCTCTCTTCAGGGGAAATATGCGCTGGATTCTTTTGAGAAAAGAAATAGTTGGCTGGCTCTTCTTCTGGCGGAGGTTGGCGAATCCTGATGTCCACATTATCCCCTTCCTGCCAGAGACGATTCGTCCTCAAATGTGTTGCCTCTTCACAAACAAAGGTAAATCAACAACATTAAAAGTATCAGAAACGTTATACTCACCGGAAAATTCTAGCTTGTAAGCATTATTATTAATGCGTTTGATGCCTCTGAATGGACCATCTCCTATTGGGTGCAACTTAGTCCTTGAAGCTGAAATAAATCTTTCCTTTCGCATATGAACCCAGACCCCATCACCAGGTGATGTGCTCAAATAAACACTAATAAAAACCTTTCTTTAGCACACTTAAGTACCACAAATCCTAGTGTGTAGTAGAGAAGGGTATTGATTTCACATGGAATACTGAACACTTGTGTATCGAATTAAACTAAAAACATGCAAGATGCTAAGATAATAATGGCCTTGATTTGATCAAATAAAAACAAATAAAATTTAGAAAATAAATTGATTGGATGTTTGTATGGTAGTTTAATCTCCTTCACTGCCTTCTAGTATTTATCATGCATTGGTTTCACTATCTCTTTTCAGACCTTAGGCTTATCCTGCTGACAAGATCCAATCTCATATGTTACACAAAGAAACCGCCAACAAGATTATAAACTTACTAAAGATTCAATTTCTGAAATAGGAAACTGCCAAAAAGATAATAAGTTTGCTGACGATTCAATCTCCAACAGTATAATTACAAAATCACTAACAAATCATCAAAGCCCAAATCAACCCAAGAAACAAATACACTAATATATAATAAATCAAAGGAACTAAGATACACTACACATAGGAGCATACACAATACATGAATCAGTCGGCTCATCCTAGCATATAACGGTTTGTCACCCTGGAATATCAAAATTCCTTCACTAAGCTGAAAAAAAGAACTACACAAAAGCTCCAACAAGTTCAAATGCACAGATTCCACCTAGAGTCGCAAGATCTGTGATTAAACTGCCATGAACTGCTTAGAACTGCATGGTTCTAAGCTAAATCGCCATTTTCTAGTGAAACCCTAGCTTCCTGAATTACAAGCAAAGCAGTCAGTTTCAAATGATAGAGAACAAAGCAAAAAGTTACCAACAGGGTTTTTTTTACGCAATTTTTAACAACATAGCATTCTAGGTTGTAATTAACTAAAACAGCAGGGTATAATAGTCTTTTCAGCACACATGCCCATCTGAGATAAGTAATTTGGTCTAGGAATGACCAGCATGCCTAATTGCATCATTTCAGAACTTTGTGACCAAACCGAAGCCTGCATTTCTCACAAAGCATAATATAAGATCGAAAAGTAACAAAGAGTGATCAAAACTCTATCTAAATGTAATGAACTTTTGTGGAAAATGGTATGAAAATTGATGTAACTTAGGGTTACATCACTCCCCCACACTAAAGTCTTGTTTGTCCTCAAGCAAGGTCATTAAGAACCAAAGGAAATTTACCATAGACAATCATAATTCTGACTCTAGTGTTTTCAAGTTCCTAAACATCCGAGTTAAAAACAAAACAAGCAGCATACATGCATACCGTGGTTCAATCAGCACATGAGAATTCAGCTATAGGTGAACCAATTAGTTGAAACATTTCCTAATTCAAGTATTCTTACTAGTTAGCCTAAGAGAGCTCTCCTCTCTTCAGGTTCTGTATAATGTAAGGTAACTCTCACACTTGTGCTAAATTGATACAGCCATAGGCTTGAGATAGAATCACACCCCCACACGTGGACACAAGTCATTGATCCATAGGTCTTTGGCTACGAGTGATGGTTTAGGTTAAAGGAAAGTCAAAGCTGGAAGGCTGGAGCTAAAATACTTGGTACTTAACCTGAATCTGGTGAATCTTCATTTATTGCTTTGGATTATACTACTAACTAAGGGTACAGGGCTTAAATATCATCACTTCCTCAGAAGAAAGACTTTTTTCTCTCTCTTTTTGTTTCAAACTGAATGTTCAGGGTTTAAAAATTCCTCACTTCTTCATTTAAATTGATTACATCTATTTACTACTTTGTGCCTTTAATCTTTATGGTACCATTTCATTTATCCTTTTAGTCTACGAGAACCAAAATCAAGCCTTTGGGAGGGAAAATTAAACATAAGCGACAATATACCCAATTAAGGGAGAATAAGCTATTGAGAGGTTTAGCAAGAACAAGGCTGAGGCTCAATTGGGTAATCCTAAGGGTCTTATTTACTTGACTGGCCAAAAGGATGAGAAAAGGGTTCTAATGCCCATTTCATTTTAACAACTCATGCCTAGAATCAGCAAGCAACATGCATGCTACCTCAAATTCTGGATTCTCAATCCAATACAAGTTATTCACATAATCAAATGAGGAAGCAAGCATAAGAAGACTTACTATAGGCTCGAATGCTCACTCACAATAATAATGTTTAACACTTTAAACTAGCAAATACTTCATCAATTGTTTCACAAATATCATCAGTTCATCAAAAGAGATCCACGGTATCAAATGCACAACACTTGTTAAAAGATAGATGTTCAGAATTTTAAAATTATTTGTACAAAACACTACTGGAGTCTACAGAATTTCAAGCATTGGATTGGCTGCGAAAATTCCAAAAACAGTGATTTAGAAGAACTTACCTGGATCTACAAGAAAAGCTAGTAAACATCCCTGTAGATCACAGTGGTTAACACTCATCAAGATGATTTGTTTTATCAACACAAAATTCACATACTATACAATGCTCTACCCCCATGCGTTAAAGTTAATTTCTTCACTGGTTTCTGTAAGTTACTACTAAACCTAACCTATCCTTGTCGCAATCTGGAAGTTATATGAAGATTCATGAGAACAAATTGAAAGCAAAATTAGAAACATCTTGTTAGTAAACTTCCCATTTTCTTTCTGTTTTCATCCTAACTTATGCTGTCAAAAAGTTCTCCTACAAACCTTCCCCAAAATGTCATTGCATGCTTTTAATCACAGCTGTTGCAATTGTAGTCTTTTTAAAGCAAAAGTAAAATTAAAAATATAGGTTAACAATGGTAGTCAGGATTCTTCAAAAATTCTGTGATCTTCCTTTGTTATGTTGCCCAATTTTCGCCAGCTGCTAGTTGCCTCCCTGATGCTTTTCCTGTTCTTCTTTTTTTTTTCCTTTTTCCTATCATTCATTTTTTGTTCTGAGTCCAAATATGTTCTCCTATTGTTACTTATAATTTCCTCAATCAGTGGTTTCTTACTCCCCACCTTGTTCTATTTTACACCCCTTTTCATTCTCTGGTCCTGAATTATGATTCTAAACATTTATTCCAGCCCTCAGTATATCTTTATATGGGCTTTTATTGGATTTTTCTATTTTGAAAACATACTTTGATCCACATACAAAAAAACTGATCATTTTATCTTTACTATTTAGAGTAACATCCCCGGTAGCCAAAATCGGCCTTTCGAGAATTATAGGGACTTCTGAGTCTTCTTCCACATCAATCACCACAAAATGTGTATGGATAAAAACCTGATGAATTCTTACCATCACATTCTCAATTATCCCTTCAGGTTTGACCTTGGAATGATCAGCTATCAATAAAGTGATTTTAGTAGGTTTCAAGTCAATCATTATTCCACAAGATTCAGCTGTCTTCTTTGGCATTAGATTCACCCCTGTTCCAGGATCACACAATGCCTATTCAAAAATTCTAATTCCTACTTTACCAGGGATGGTACACATTCCTAGGTCTTTCACTTTGATCGGGATCAACTCCTGTTCAAGATTATCTATTCTCACTGATTTTTCCATGTTTTCCAAGGTGAACTTGTTTTTCTTTTCCAACAGTTCCCTCAAATACTGGTGATACTTACGAGCATGTACTATCAAATCTTCCAGAGAAACATGCATATTGGCTTCATTCATCAATTCTGTAAGTCGTTGTGTATGTTTACTATCATCCTCCTTGAGAAGCTGTCGGGTTGGAATAGGCGGCTTTGCAAATAATTTCACATTTGTGTTTCTTATTTCCCTTATTTTAGTTGGTTTATTCAATTCATCAAAAGATATTACTCCCCCCCTCTGTCAAGTTCATTGGCATCTATATTTATTTCAAGATACTCTTCCCTTTCTCATCTTTAGTCAACACTTTGCCACTTTGTAAAGTTACTGCCAAGCAAGGCTCTGTGTTTGCAGGGTTAGATTTAGTGTTGCTGGGCAAACTACCTTTCTCTCTGTTTGACTGGCCCTTTAAGAAAACCTCAAGTTGTGTTTGTATATCCCTCATGATGTTCTTCATTTCTTCATCTGTCTTGGTTCCCTCAAAATCCTGTTTCATGCCCTCAATATTTGACTCAGATTCAACTTTTGTATTTTCTCCCCCCTTTCATCCCATTGTTGTCTAGCTGACCTGTAACCAATGTTCTGTGCCTTACCACCATAGTTTCCCCTATTGTAGGTACCTCCTCCTATATTTGGTCTATAACCTGATGAAATTCCCATAACAGGTTGACCATTTGCATAGCACAGATTCACTAGACGGTGAGGACAGTCAATATTTCTATGTTGCCCTTGGCAGATTCCACAAAAACTTACAACGACTACAGCTACTTCAATCACAGTATCGATTGGTTCTTGGATGACCACTTCAGCTACCATAGCTAGCTGCTCCATCTGGACCTGTATTTTCTCAATTATAGGTTGCAATTTTGCAATTTTAGCATTTTCTACCGAAGAAACAGTGTCTATCAGAGGTTGTGCTTGATATCTCTCACTAGACCAATTTGAGTAAGTTTGTGCCATCCTATCATATAAATATCTAACCTCATCCATCATCTTATTGTTCAGACTTCCCTGAGCACTAGCATCTACCAAACTCCTTGCTGCCAAGGTCAATCCTATATAAAAGCATAACAATTCTCTGCCTCCCTCGAAACCATAACTTGGGCATTTCCTGACAAGATTCTGAAACCAATCCCACGATGCTGCAAAAGACTCATCCTCGTTTTTCCTGAAACCTTGAATCTCACTTATCATTCTGTTGATCTTGTGTGTGGGGTAGTATTTTACAAAGAACATTTTCTCGATATCCTCAAATGTCCTGATTGACTCAGCTGGTAAAGAGTTAAGCCAACTACTAGCACCATTCCTTAAGGCATTGACCCCAAAGGTCTTTGAGAGCCATGTGAAGGGTATGGGAGTCAGATTCTTAAGAGAGCCATGTGAGTGAGCTAAAGAGTGTTTTTGTAGCTTTCATTATCACAATGGTGTAATAAGTGGATTGGACAGTGTTTTTGTACTTTAGAGCATACCTTTGAGTATTAGTGGGGATTGTTAGTTTTGAATACTGAAAAGCTATTGCATGTATAAAAAACTAATATCCAGTTGACATATCATTTTGTTTTAGTATTAAATTTGTTCCTTTATATCATATATCTAGATAACGAGGTGTAAAAAACACAGTAGATCTCATTATTAGTTAAAGTAATGATACATAAACATATACTCGTAACTGAGATAGTTTTGAACATACTATCGGTTTAGGTTATCTTGTGATTTGGAAATTAGTTTGTCTAGACTAATTAAATCATACGGATGTGCTCAGACATATAGAGCATAACCTGTTTGGGATTAAATTAACTTGTACTGACCATCGTAGTTAATTCAATCCTTGTATTCTAATCTCTTAATCCCTATATCAGAGCAGGCATGAGAATCAGATATCGTATGCTTTGATTTGAATTGAGGCCTTAATCTCGATAAGTTGGGTATGCAGTGTATGGCCTCTTTGTGTGCCGTTGCTAGTCGAGGAATCCATATACCGGTTTTCCGGGTTGATGGTGCTCCCGAGATAAGCTCGAAAGGTTTATTATACTAAATCTGGCCAGTGGACTTTATGTCTGGTATAATAAGAAAGTCGAGTTGTACTAATCTCGGATACCAAGAAGTCGATAAATTAATTTTTCAGTAAATTTATGAATTGACGAGCATTAGATCTTAGATGTAGGGAGATAGAAGAATAATTAAGTGAGTGCAAAGTAAATTTGTTTTTGAGCGGTAATTCTATAATTGGTCCGTTAGTCGTATGACTAATTATGCATTTGACTAATCGAAAAAGTGAATTAATTAATCCTAAAGGTTTAATTAATATTTAATTGACTAAGTGGGTTACACGAAATAATCATAAGGGCTCGATTAAATTTAATTAACGAAGTTGGTTAAGAAATTAATTCGAAAGGTTGAATTGGTGTTGATTAGTCTTGGGAAGACTAAGTGGTCAATGAAATTCAAAAACTAAGGCCCAACTCAAAAGCCCACTAGGTCTTCCTTGAAACTCCTACAAATAGCGTAAGTTAGGCATTCCGAAGACATGAGGAACCTTATAGGCAAAGTTCCCTCTTTAGAGAGAAGGAAGAGCCCAGAGAGAGAAATTCATCTACTTTGATTATTTCTTTCTCGAAGTCGATTTCTAGATCCTTCTTGTTTAAGAGCTCAACCCATATTTCATCCTAGAAAACCTCGGAGTCCGCCCATCCGTTTAGATTCGGCCACCGCCTCTCCGTGAGCTGGTTGCCGTCGGCGTGTTTTTCAGCGCCGAGAAATCAATTGCAATCGGCCGGTTTTTGTTGTGGGTCTTGTTCTTTTGTCACGTTTATCCTTTAGATCATTTCTTTGGGTTTGCAAAAGTCTAGATCTCTGGGTAAAAGATTTTCCTGGGAAGTTTTATTTTGGCAATGTGGGTTTTCAGATTAGGTGCAGGCCTCCGGGATGTTTCAGATTTGGGCAGTTTGAGTTTTCTTGAAGTGGGTTTCTTTGGATTTCTTCATATTTTACCTTAGTCGTCCCGTGGACATTTGTCCACTCAAATTTGGGATTGTTTGGAGTTATTCTCGAGACTCTTTAGTGGACTCACAACTCAATACTTGGTTTTCTTATTTGCGAGGGACACGTTTCAAAGGTATAATCTTTAAAGGTTTTTGCTTTAGTTTAAAGATTTGATTTTTGTGTGTCATTTTAATAAATGGAATTAGTATAAGCCTAGATCCATTCAGCGAAAATGATTTTAAACAAGAGCGGAATCAAAAGTCTCCGATTCTAAAATGCATAGCACGAAAGTGAGATTTTCGGTTTAGCCCGGGCTAGATCTGTTTCCTTCATATGTCCAGAAATGTTTTCAAATTATTATTTGCATTTTCATGGTCCTTTCCATGGAAGTTAGACCCATTTAGCCCCAAGTTAATGAGTGGTGAAGGTACCACATATTCAGCATTACCAGTCTCGGCTGCCCTGTTAGCCTCATGAAATGTAGGTTCGAGAAAGGACCCAAAAGTTGGTCTTGGTTTTTCCGCCATTTCCTCAGTGACCACTTCTTTAGTTACAACTTCATTAGACTTAGAAAATTCTGCGTGAGCATCAATTCCACTGGCTTTGCCTGGCGTTATGACTGTCGCTATTTTTTACCATGTTTGCACCATAAACAACCTGCTCTAGCAATATCAATCAGAAAGGTTAAATACACAAGGGCTACTGTGCTCCCCAGCAACGGTGCCAAAAAGTGATGTCCTCAAATAGAACACTAATAAAAACCTTCTTTTAGCACACTTAAGGACCAAAAATCCTATCGTGTAGTAGAGAAGGGTATCGAATCCACTGGGAACACTGAACAACTATGTATCAAATTAAACTAAAAACATGCAAGGTGCTAAGATCATAATGGCCTTGATTTGATCAAACAGAAACAAATAAAATTCAAAAAATAAATTGATAGGATGTTTAGATTGTTGTTTAATATCCTTCACTATCTTCTAATATTTATCATGCATTGGTTTCAATATCTCTTTTAAGACCTTAGGCTTATCCGGCTGACAAGATCCAATCTTACATATTACACAAGGAAACCGCCAACAAGATTATAAACTTACTCAATATTTAATTTCCAAAATTGGAAACGGTCAACAAGATAATAAGTTTACTAGAGATTCAATCTCCAACAGCAGAATAACAAAATCGCCAACAAATCAGCCAAACCCAAATCAACCCAAGAAACCATTACACCAATATATAATAAATCAAAGGAATTCAGATACACTACACATAGGAGCATACACAGTACATGAATCAGCCGGCTCACCCTAGCTTATAATGCTCTGTCACCCCGGAATAGCAAAAGTCATCCACCAAGCTGAAGAATGAGAACTACACAGTAGCTCCATCAAGTACATATGCACTGATTCCATATAGAGTCACCAGATTTGGGATTAATCACCATGAACTGCTTAGAACCGTATGGTTCTAAGCTGAATCACCATCTTCTAGTGAAACCCTAGCTACCCTAATTATAAGCACAGTAGCCGGCTTTAAATGAAAGAGAACCAAGCAAAAAGTTACCAACTGGGTTTGTCTTTACACAATTTATAACAACATAGCAATCTAGGGTTGCAATTAACTAAAACAGCAGAGGTACAACAGTCTTTTCAGCACACATACCCATATGAGATGACTGATTTGGTCCAACAATGACTAGCTTGCCTAATTGCATCTTTTCAGCACTTTGTGACCTCTTTTGTGGTGAAAAATTGATAACAACAAACCTGAGCCTGCATTTCCCATAAAGCATATTATAAGCTCAAAAAATACCAAACAGTGATCAAAACTCTATCTAAATGTAATGAACTTCTGTGAAAAATAATATGAAAATTGATGTAACTTAGGGTTACATCACAGGGTTCAAAGACTACTTCTTTACACCTTCTATTAGCTTTGCGTGCATAGCTCTGAGTTTGTTTCTCAATGTTGTCTCAAACTTTGGTGTTTAATTTCTACACTGTTTCAACTTTTTTAGCTCCATACATATTGAGATATTCAGACAAATGCAAAAGAGATAAATCAAGGGGTATTAAGGGATTAAAACCATAAACAATCTCGAAGGGGGAATAATTGGTAGTGTTATGCATAGCTCTGTTATATGCGAACTCGGCTGTGGGGAGACATTCTTCCCAACTTTTCATATTCTTCTTGATTATGACATGTAACGGAGTTCCTAATGTTCTGTTTACGACTTCTGTTTGACCGTCTGTCTGAGGATGAGCTGCTGTGGAGAATAGTAGTTTCATTCCAAGCATTCCCCAGAGAGTTCTCAAAAAATGACTTAAGAATTTCACATCTCTATCAGATACTATTGTCTGTGGTAATCCATGCAACCTAACAATCTCTGCAAAGAACAAGTTCGCAACATGAACTGCATATGAAGTTTTCTGGCAAGGAATAAAGTGAGCCATTTTAGAAAAATGATCAACTACTACAAATACACTATTGTTTCCTCACTGTGATGTAGGTAAGCCAATGATAGAATCCTTGCAGAGTTCAGTCCAATGGCCTGAAGGTACTGGTAGTGAAGTGTATAAGCTACGCGGCTTGACAGTGGATTTGGCTAGTCTGCAAGTCACCCACGTGTTTACGCATGGAAGGCCAAAATAAGTGTTCTTGCAAAACAAGTAAAGTTTTGGCTACACCGAAGTGTCCCATTAGTCCACCAATGAGAGCTTCTCAGATTAACAACTCACGAATTGAACAAGAAGGAATACAAAGTTTATTCTCTCTAAACAAGAATCCATCTCGTTTGTTGAACTTACTTGTGCTCCATGTTCACAGGCTGCATAGATGCTAACAAAGCAAGGATCTATAGATTAATAAAATTTAATCCAACTAAATCTTAAAAATTTTGCATCTAAGATGGCAAGAATTGAGTGATGCCTAAACAATGCATCTGCTAGTGCATTCTCATATCCCTTTTTATATTTAATGACATAAGGAAATGTTTCTAAGAATGAACTCCAGTTAGAATGTCTTTTATTAAGTTTCTGTTGGCCATGCAAATATTTTAAGAGACTCATGATCTGTATGAATAACAAATTCTTTAGGAACCAAGTAATGTTGCCAATGATCTAAAGCTCTTATGATAACATACAACTCTTTATCATATGTAGGATAATTCAAACCAGCATTAGATAATCATTCAGAAAAATATGCTACAAGCTTAACCCCTTGTGTTAACACTGCACCAATTCCAATACCTGAGGCGTCCCACTCTATCTTAAAAGTGGTGCCAAAGTTGGGCAATTAAAGAACTGGTACTTTTGTTAACTATTGCTTCAAGGTTTCGAAAACCTCTTCCTGTGCCTTTCCCCACTGAAAAGGGTTGTCTTTCTTTACCAGCTGATTAAGTGGCGCAACAATTGTTGAGAAATCCTTGACGAACCTGCTGTAGAAACTAGCAAGACTGTGAAGGGACCTCACCTCAGTGACATTCTTAGGTGTTGGCCAAGATAAGATGGCGTCAACCTTTGACTGATAAACCTTGATGCTGTATTTAGAGACAATAAAACCTAAAAATATAACTTCTAGATCACAAAAAGTACACTTAAAGGTTTTAGCAAAAAGGCAATGTTTTCGTAGGGTTTCAAGGACTAAAACTAAGTATTTAGCATGCTCCTCATTGTTCCTGCTGTAGATCAAGATGTCATCAAAATAAACCACAACAAATTTTCGTATAAAAGGTCTAAAAACGTGATTCATTAGGTGCATGAAAGTGGATGGTGTATTTGTGAGGCCAAAAGGTATAACTAACCATTCATCTAATCCAAATTTAGTCTTAAATGCAGTTTTCCATTCATCTCCTCGTTTCTTACAAATTTGATGATAACCTTGCTTGAGATCTATCTTAGAGAATACGGCAGCACCATGTAAATCCTCTAACATGCCATCTAACCTAGGGTTGACATGTCTGTATTTTATGGTTATTTTATTAACAACCCTACAATCAACACACATTCGCCAGGTACCATCTTTCTTATGGACTAGGATAACAGGTGCAGCACATGGACTGAAAGACTCACAAATCAAACCTTTGGCAAGGAGTTCCTCGACATGCCTTTGCAATTCTTTGGTCTTCTCTTAGGGGTGGCTCAATAAGCGACACGATTTGGTATACTCAATTCGGAGAGGAAATCGATCTAATGTTTGATTCCTCTGATGGGTGGTAATCCCTTAGCAGTTCCTCAGGAAAGACATCTGTAAAGTCTTGCAAAACATATTTAACTGCAGAAGGCAAATTATTAAGAATATCAAAATTTGTCAATAAAGAATGTTCCCTAAATCTGACCAAAACTAAAGTTTGTTTACGGGCTTGGTAAACATCTGGAGAATCAGCAATGAAATTGTACTATTTAGGCTTCAATGTAAGAGGCTTCGAAACTGCTTCTCTCTTCTTGGGAATGTTCAAAACTGTCTTAGGAGAAGGAATAGGTTTCGACACTTGACCATTGCCCTTTGGGACATTCATAGTCTTATTGGGAAAGGAGACCTCTTTGTTGCGTAACTGTGGCTTGTCTTTCCCTGCACTAGAAGGGTTAGTACTACTGCTGACTCATTTTTCACGTAGTGTTTCTTGAGCTAAGGCAACCTACTTAGAATAAAAAGGTAACAAATTAGCCTTTTTACCCTTGTATAAGAAAGAATACCTGTTAGTGAAGCCATCCTTGGTGACTCTTCCTACCAGAATGTGACAAGCATTCATTGGTACTACATCACAGAGAATTTCTTCCTTGATGAGACCAAGGTAGAAAACAACCATTTCCTGCTTCTGTGCCTTCATATCTCCAACATTATCCAGCCATTACAACCTGTAAGGGTTTGGATGAGGCAAACCAGTTAGTTTTAATGCATTAACCAAAGATTCACTTACGATGTTTGTGCAACTGCCACTATCAATGATGAGTAGTCGCTTCCTCTGATCCTCTATCATACACCATATATGAAATATATTGGTATGTTGTCCTGGATTAGATTCTGGTGTGGGCTAGGCACTAAGGTTTTGGATCATGACTAAAGCTGACTTTCTAGTCAATTGGTCTTACTTGTGCGTTGTCATAAAAGCTACCCTTGACTTGTGTCATATCCTACAAAAGATCATAGACAAAAGACCAAGCTTAACAAGACACGAAAAACAACAAAACACAATGAAAAAAAAAATGACTAAAAACAAAACACAAAAAAAAAGAAAATAAAAGAGAAAACCAGTAAACAACGCAATGTGCGGGTCAACAGTCGGAGGGGCCCCAAGAGGGTCGTCGGCCACAGCGAGCTCATGGTCAGGGTTCTGCAATAATTCTGCTAAATTTTTCAAACCTTACTTCCAAAAACTTACTTACTCTTACTAAACGGGTTTCCTTTTCTTACGACTCAACAACAAAACTCAAAAACTCAAAAGGCACAGCACAAACAAAGACTCTAACTCAACTAGCCACGAAAGGACAAGTCTAACAACAGTAAAAATCAAAAACAAAAAAAAAAGGTGACAAATACAAGTAACTATATAGTATAGATGCTTATTAATTCTCACGAAAGCACAACAACCAAAAATCAGCAGGTACTCTCTCGAGTTAAACTGTGATCCCTCAAGAACACGAGTTCAACTACCGGGGAGAGGAAAGAGTTTATACACACACCGGGCAATACTACCTTAGGGCAATTGATGACCCTATACTCCCAATTTCAAGGTGTGATCACTCCTATATCCAAATTCCGTTTACATCCCAACTAACTTAAGAATTCGTTACTTTTGTAACCTCGGCTTGTCTTTTTCATTACTTAGCCAGACTTTTGCAGAAGAGCTTTTCTTTTACAGAATTTGTCAGATTCTTAAGATTGGCTCTTTGGCTCTTGCCTCTTCTCACTATATTTAGACTTTTTTTGGGAGTTTATAACTGCTGTCTATTTCCTGTAAGAAACAGACCTAGCCCGGGCCAAACCAAAAATCTCACTTAGTGCTATGCATTCCAGAATCGGAGACTTTCGATTCGCCTCAGACTTAAAATCATTTGCCCTGAATGGATATAGGCTTATACTAGTTCAATTTATTAAAATGAAACGCAAAAATTAAATCTTAAAGATTATACCCTGGAAGCGTGTCTCTCGAAATAAGAAAACCCAAAGCCGGGAAAAAGCGAATACCACCAAAAGTCTGAAGAATGACTCCTACAACTCCGAGATGGGGTGGGCAATCAACTACAGAATGGATAATATCACAAACAAAGAAATCTAAATAAAACTCGCATAAAAAACTCAAGATCTGTCGAAACAGATCTTGCCCGGAAGGACCTGCCACAAAAACCGCGCCTAGCGCTAAGGGCCGCCGGATGCCGCCGCTGACCACGCCAGAAAACACCCCGAAAATCGTGACCTCCGGTCATGAACTAGATAGGATCTCAATGGATCGAAGATTATGAAGATCCTGATAGACGTCGAAACCCCGAATCAAGCACACTGGAAGTTGAACGGTCGCCGGCGATAAAACGGACTAACTATAGGAAACGTGGGCGGCAACGATCCGACAAGAAATTTGACAAAAATGGGTAAAATCCGGGATGATTTTTCAAATAAGAAAGATCCTAAGCTGACTTCGAGAAAAAAAATCAACGAAGAAGAAGTTCTCTCTTGGCTTAACTTTCTCTCACTAGGCAACTTAGCCTCCAAGGTTTCTTAATGTCTTTAAGTGCCTAAAATTAGCTATTTATAGGGAGCTTCTAAGGAGACCTAGTGGGCTTTTGATTTGGGCCTTAATGTTTGACTTTCGTTGACCTCTTAGTCTTCCCTAGACTAATCAACTCCAATCGAACCATTCGAATTAATTTCTTAACCCACTTTGTTAATTAAATTTAATTGAACCCTTAGGATTATTTCGTATAACTCACTTAGTCAATTAAATATTAATTAAATCTTTAGGATTAATTAATTCACTTTGTCGATTAGTCAAATCTATAATTACTCGTACCACTAACGGACTAATTATGGAACTACCGCTCAAAAATGAATTTACTTCGCGCTCACTTTATTATTCTTCTATGTCCCCACATTAAAGATCTAGTTCTCGTCGATTTATAAATTTACTATCAAATTAATTCATCGACTTCTTGGTATCCGAGATTAGTACTACTCGACTTTCTTATTATACCGGACATAAAGTCCAATGGTAAGATTTAGTATAATAAACCTTTCGAGCTCATCTCGGGAGCACCATCAACCCGGCGAACCGGTACATGGATTTCTTCGACTAGCAATGGCACACAAAGAAGCCAAACACTGCATACCCAACTTACTAAGATCTAGACCTCAATTGACCACACCTTTTGAAAAATCAAAGCATATGATATCTAACTCTCATGCCCGCTCTAATATAGAGCTTAAGATATTAGAATACTAGGTTCGAATTAACTACGTCAATCAGTACAAGTCAATTCAATCCCGAACAGGTCATGCTCAATGTGCCATGCGCACATCTGTGTGATTTAATTAGACTAGACAAACTAATTTCCAAATCACAGGATAACCTAAAGTGATAGTATGCTCAAACTATATCAGTTACGAGCATCTTTTTATATATCATTACTTTAACCAATAACGAGATCTACTATACTTTTCTACACCTCGTTATCTAGTTCTATGATATAATGGAATAAATTTAATACTGAAACAAAATGATATGTAAACTGGATATAAATTTTTGATACATGCAATAGCTTTTCAGTACTCAAAACTAACATTTCTGATGGGTAATTTCTATCTCAAGTACACAACAAGAGGGTAAAGTTATCGAGCTTCAAGTATTCTCAAGAAAATCACAATCAAACCTTAAAGAACAGCCACTAATCTCAGAGCGATCAGACTCCGTGTTCCTCGTGCACCGATTTGTGAAAATACATTTCACCTCTGCAAGTTCCAAACTCATACTGCCTGTCAGAAAAATAAAAATAGTTCAAACAGAACAAAAACAACCTTACTAGAAATAAGACACACAAAATTTCAAAAAACCTAACTGACACAAAAGGGTATTTTGGTAAATTTTGGCAAGTTTCGAAGGGTTTTGATGTTGGGTTTAAATACTAAAGCTTTGCTTGTGTTAAACTATTTCCCAGTTTTTTATATATCGATTAAATGTTTTAGTTAAATTGTTTATATGTTTTTTACATATGTCATCCATTTTATATTATGTAATTAGATGATGAGGTGTCTGGTGTGACACAGTAGATCTCATCATTGGTTAAAAGACATAATATATAAACAAGGTTCATAACCGAGATAGTTTTTGACACACTGTCAGTTTAGGTTATTATGTGGTTCAAAAATTGATTTGTCTAAACTAATTGAAGCATATAAATATGCTCGGGGCATATTGAACTTGACCATTTAGGATGAATTGTCTTGTACTGATTTAATAGACTATTCAATCCTATTATTCTGTCTGTAAATCCCTAGACTTTAGCAGGCATGAGGATTAGACATAGTGTACTTTGATCTGCCAAAGAGTGATGTCATTTGTGGCCAATAGTCTTGGTAGTTTGGGTGCGTGTGTTTAGTTGCTTGTCAAAAGGAAATCATGTACCGGTGCGTCTGGGATGATGGTGCTCCCGAGAAGAGCTCGTTATGTTTATTATACTAACCCAACTGGTGGACTTATTTCTGGTATAGTAAAAGGTCGAGTGGTATTAATCTCGGATTTTAAGAAGTTAATTAATTAATTTATCAGTAAATTAATAAATTAATGAGCACTATATCTTTGATGTTGGGAGATTAGAGAATAATTAATTTAGTTGTTCCAGAAGCAATTATGGTGTAAGATGGTAGTACCACAATTAATCCGTTAGTGGTACGATTAATTATGTAGTGGGTTAATTGATAAAGTATAATTAATTATTTAATAAACTATTCCTAATAGTTAATTAAGTTATTAACAAAGTGGAATTAATTAATTAATTAAGTTTTAAAGTTCAATTGGAATTAGGAAATCCTAGAGATTAGTAAATCTAATTGGATTTGGAAATCTAATTAGATTTTGTTACCTAATTGGATTTGGAAACTAATTAATTACCTAAACCCATTAGGAAGGCCAATCCTAAACCAACTTGGGATTTCTCTTGTAACTCTATAAATAGACAAGAGATTAGCAATTGACAACACACAATTCATAAGTTTTCAAGATAAGAAAACTAGAGAGTGAAAATCCTAGAGAGAGAATTAATATTTTCTCCCTCAAAGTCGAATCTATCCCAAGTCCGGCCGGCCCAATTCTTGAGACCAAGCTGTCAGTTTTTTTTCCGTGATTCCGAAAGTGCGAGGGCAGTGAGGCAGTGGCACTTGGACTCTCAGGTGGCACGTGATCTTTACGCACATGCGATGACGGTGAAGTTCTAGGCTTTGAGCTTGGTTTTTTGAGCTACTCTTTTGTGGTAGATTGCTGATCCTTGGTTCGTTGCCCGCACAACGTACGTGCTAGTCTTGAGTTATACAAGCGATCACCTAAGTACACGCTTCAAGAGGTAATTCTTAAACTTCTGCTTTAATTAGGAATTTATTGTTGTGTGACAAATCGAACAAGTAGAAGCTAAGATCTTGCGCAATGTTATTTCAAGCAAGGATTAGAATAGTGATTGTGCTAGAGTCTAGGCATTGTCAAGAGTTTCGATTCTGGAATGCATAGCACAAAAGTGAATTTCTTATCGGGCCCGGGCAGATAATCTTTCATTTGACTACGAGTAAAATTGGCTTTTCTACAACCAAATCTTGACACTGACAAGAATTAAATCTAGAGGGGGACCTCTACACTCAAACAAAACAAAAATCAAACAAAAAGACTCAAAAACGAATAAACGCCTGGTTTCCTACGGGGGACTTCAGACACAACTTCAGACACAGATATTTGGACTGCAAATTGGACTGATTTTCTACAATTGGACGGAAGATATTTTCGAAATCATGGACTTAATTTCAAAATCAAATGACACAAAAATAAAAACACAAAAAAAATTGAAAAATAATAGAAGAATAGGACGAAAATGACCTTCAGCTCTGATACCAATCTTGACGGGTAATCTTGGTCAGAATTCAATTCAACGTGAAAGTGGTGCTGTAAAGTTGGTTGCTACAAGAACAAGACCCTTAATGTTGATGTACCTTTCTTATGTATTCCTTCTTAATATCTCCACAAGCATGAATTGAAGTGGGGAATCGCTCAATTCAAGAAAACACACTCTTATTTTAACTTCTTTGTGCAAAAATCTATACAGAGGATGGGTGATGGTTTATGATGGTTTTAGTCAACACATGACGATTGTTTTATACTCCAACCATTTGACTATATCTAGCAAAAAAGGGGTTTTGGAAGTTTTCTCGCAAAGACCACTCACGATCTCACAAGACCACTCAAAGATATTTTAGGGGTGAGTTAGCAATTCAATGAATTCGAAAATTCCAATATCAATTATCGAAATATGTCCAGTCTCTATATATTTTGGCCATAGAGGGCTTTACATAGACAATTACAAGCCTTCTCTTTCTATTCTAAAATGGTAATCTCAAATCCTAGCGATTTGAGGTTAAGAAACAAAATTCTATAGAAACTCTAATGGCTTAGGTAATTTCGGCAATCAGAGAGAAATTACAAGACAAAATGAAAGTCCTAATCAATAAGGGAAAACTCGGCATATCCTGTTACAAATATGATACACATCTAAAACCTTCTCAAACTATGAAAGTTAAAGAAAACATAATCCTAATTGGAAGAGACTTGTTATTCCCAGCTTCAGTTGGACTCAGGGGAGTCTTGTTTTTCGAATTGGGCTTCTAAATTCCTAAATCCAAACTTCGTCTGTTATTCTTGGGCTTCATTCCTCATCTACGTTGTATCTGCAAGTCCATTATCGAATAATCTTGTGACATTAATGGGCTTGGGCCTGTTGCTGGGCTTCTTCAATCACGAGCTGCAAGACTTCTTGCACCTTATTTGTCTTAGATCTTGTCAAAGGCCTAACAATGTCAACTAGGGGATAACTCTTGAAGACTTTGGAGTCCACTTGTGCTTTCCCAACTAAATTATGTGGAGGAATTATCTGCCCTGGCCAGGTCATAAATCACACTTCCATGCTATGCATTCAAGAATCGGAGATTCTCAACCAAACCTAAATGCTCATGTAATATGTTTCAAACCTTTTTGAAATATCACACGAGCAGTGGATCTTAGACGAGAAAAGAATTGACGTCTTAAAGCGTGTCCCTTAAGTAATTGCTTGTATGACTCTTAGACGAGATTCGTACGTTTTGTGGACAATGATCCAACGAACCGGTTGATCCGCAATAACACAAAAAATCTGAACGAAAAGCTGCCCAAAAAAGTCCAAGCTGCTGTCGCCATTCCACGAGTGTACCTCACGCGTCACCACCAACCATAGCGGTGCTCCGCAAATCTCCACGTGCCACCAACTAGATAGAAAAATCCGATCACCGCTGTTGCCTAGGAGCTGCCGCCGACTTTTGCAAGAATTCTAACTTTGAGGGAGAAGTCTTTTGATTTCTCTCTCTAGGATTTGTCTCTCTAGTTTTCTTGTCTTGAAAACTTATGAATTGTGTTGTGTCTTGATTATTGCTAGTGCCTTGTCTATTTATGGAGCTACTAGGGAGACATTAAGTGAGATTGAGTTAAGCCTTTCTTGATGGGATTTGGATTTAATAATTTCCTAACCTTAATTAGTTACCAAATCCAATTCGTTTCCAAATCCAATTAGTTACCAAATCTAATTAGATTTCCTAATTCATTTGATTTCCTTATTCCAATTGAACTTTAAGACTTAATTAATTAATTAATTCCACCTTGTCAATTTACTAATTGACCCTTAGGTTTGATTAATTATATAATTAATTATACTTTATCAACTAACGCAATACATAAGTAATCATACCACTAATGGATTAATTATTGAATCACTACTCAAATCGAAATTGCTTCCGAAACCACTAATTAATTTATTCTCCTCAAGTCAAAGATATAGTGCTCGTCAATTTATTAATTTACTGATAAATTAATTATCGACTTTTTATTATTCGAGACTAGTACCACTTGACTTTATTACAATACCAGACATGAAATCCACTGGCCAAATTTAGTATAACAAACCTTTCAAGTTTGTCGCGAGAGCACCATCACCCCAGACACACCGGTTGAGAGATGATTCGCCCAGGCCCAGTCAACAATTTACTTTCATGCATTGCATTCCAGAATCGAAACTCTTGACCAGGCCTAAGCAATAGCACAATTACTATTTCAATTATTGCTTGAAACACCATTGCGCAGGATCTTAGCTTCGACTTATTCGATTTGTCATGAAATAACAAAATTCTTAATTAAAGCGGGAGTTTAAGAATTATGTCTTGAAGTGTGTATTTAGGTGATTCTTTTGTATGACTCTTAGACTTGATCGTACGTTATGTGGGAAATGAACCAATGAACAAACGATTAGAAAAACACCAAAAAAATACTCGTCGAAAAATTCAGCAGCTCACCGCTGCTGGAATTTTTCACCGCCGCCGTGATCGACCACCGCCGACCCCTGCTCAGAGTTGAAGACCGCCGCCAGAGAAGAAGTTCTGACCTAAAGGGAGAGCTGGGTTTATGCGCCTGTCTCTCTCCAGGAATTTCTCTCCCTAAGTTTCGATGACTAAGAAACTATAAATTGTGTATTGCCAATCTCTTGTCTATTTATAGTTACAAGAGAGAACCCGAGTTGGTTTAGGATTGGCCTTCCTCTTGGATTTTTGTTTCTTAATTAGTTTCTAAATCCAATTAGTAACCAAATCTAATTAGATTCCAAATCCAAATAGATTTCCAAATATCTTGAATTTCCCAATTCAAATTGAACTTTAAGACTTAATTAATTAATTAGATAATTTCATATTGTTAATTTACTAATTAACCATTAGAAATAATTAATTAAACAATTAATTCTACTTTATCATTTAAACCAATACATAATTAATCGTACCACTTACATATTAATTATGGCACTACCATCCTACACTAGAACTGCTTCCGGAATAACTAAATTAATTATTTTTTAATCTTCCCAAAACAAAGATATCGTGCTCGTTAATTTATTAATTTACTGATAAATTAATTAATTAATTTCTTATAATCTTATATTAGTACCACTCGACATTTTTACTATACCGGACATAAGTCCCCGGCCGGGTTTAGTATAATAAACATAACGAGCTCATCTCGGGAGCACCATCACCCTGGACACACCGGTACATGGTTTCCTTTCGACAAGTAACAACTCACCAAGCAATCAAACACGGGAACCCAATCTACTAAGACTATTGGCCTCAAGTGACCTCACTCTTTGGCAGATTAAAGTACACTATGTCTAATCCTCATGCATGCTTAAGTCTACGGATTTAGAGATAGAATACTATGATCAAATAGTCTATTAAATCAGTATAAGACAATTCAATCCCAAATGGTCATGCTCAATATGCCCCTGGCATATTTATATGATTCAATTTGTTTGGACAAACTAATTTTTGAATCATATAATAACTTAAACTGACAGTGTGTCTAAAACTGTCTTAGTTACGAACCTCATTTAAATATTATTTCTTTCAACCAATGATGAGATCTACTGTGTCACACAAGACACCTCATCATCTAATTACACAATATAAATGGAAAACATATGTAAAACATAAAAAAAATTTAACTAAAAAATTTAATCGATATATAAACTGGGAAATAGTTTTAATACAAACAAAACTTTAGTATTCAAAAACCAATAATCTCTCACTAATACTTAAGCTGCGCTTTAAATATACTATTACATTAATCTATAGCTACACTAATAACTAGAAAAATAGTCAAGACTCCACCAAGTATCTAATCCCCATGCCCTCCACGTGAGCTTCAAAGACTTTCGCAGTCAGCGTCTTCGTGAATGGATCTGTAAGGTTATCTTCTCATACTATCTTTGCCACGACCACGCCTTCCTTCTTAACGATATCTTCTATCCGGTGGTACTTATGCGGTATATGCTTACTCACCTTGTGGGCTCGTGGTTCCTTCGAGTTTGCTACTGAACCGTTGTTATCATAGTACACTGTGATAAACTTTTGCAAACTAGGAATCACGTCAAAGTTCACTAGGAAGTTCTTAAGCCACACTGCTTCTTTCGCTGCCTCTGATGCTGCAACATACTCAACAGCCACGGTAGAGTATGCCACGCATTTTTGCTTGACACTCCACCAAACTATGGTTCCACCTCCCAAAGTAAACACATACTCTAAGGTAGACTTAATCTTGTCCCTATCACCTTGGAAACCTGAATCTTTGTAACCACAGGCACAAGCTAATGTGCCCGACAGACTAAGACTTAGTCTCTCATTCTGTGTAAATACTTAAGAATGCATTTTACTGCCTCTCAATGAGCTTTTCGGGGATTACTCTGATATGTGCTTACCATGCCAAAGGCATAGCAAATATTTGGCCCCGTACCCAACATTGCATACATGAGACTTCCTACTGCAGAAACATAAGGAGCTGTCTTCATGGCTTCTATCTCCTCAACAGTCTTTTGAGACTGCTTTTTAGATAGATGCACTCCGTGTCTGAAAGGTAGAAAACCTTTATTGGAGTTTTGCATGTTAAAATGAGCCAGAATTGTATCTATGCCTGAAGCTTGAGAGAGTATCAGTGAACGTTTCCTATGATCTCGAAGGATCTTTATCCCAAGGATATGTCCCGTTTCTCCAAAGTCTTTCATATCAAACTGCTTGGATAGAAATGCCTTTATGTCTGATAACACTTTCTTATTGTTTCCAATGAGTAGAATGTCATCTATGTAAAGCACAAGAAACACCACCGCGTTTCCATCATGTCTGCAGTACATACATTATTCATCCAGGCATTGAGTAAATCCGTATGATTGGATTACCTTATCAAACAGGATGTTCTAAGATCTAGATGCTTGCTTAAGTCCGTAAACGGACCTCTTAAGCTTGCAAACCTTATGCTCTTGACCTTTTTCAATGAATTCTCTATTTACTACATGAACATGGTTTCTTCTAGACTTCCCTTAAGGAGAGCTGTCTTGACATTCATTTTCCAAATCTCATTATCTAAATGAGCTGCTATGGCTAAGAAAAGCCAGATCGACTTAAGTATAGTTACTGGGGAGAAGTTTTCCTCATAGTCAATTCCCTCTTTGTGAGTATACCCCTTCGTCACGAGCCTAGCTTTAATGTTTTCAACCTTTCTGTCAGGTCCTCTTTTGTATTTGTAGACCCACTTACATCCAATAAGTTTGAAACTATGAGGTAGGTCCACAACCTCCCAGACTTAATTGTGGTATATCGACCACATTTCGGACATCGTTGCTTTTTGCCAAGATTATGCATATTTATCTCATAGAGCCTCATTGTAGTTTACTAGATCAGGTTATGGCGTACTTGGGACAAAATCTGAGGCTTCTCCTATACCAATAAACCTCTTAGGTTGTCACACAATCCTGTTACTATGACATCACCTGTGTAGGCGCATCATTGGTGATATCTTGTGCAGTGTTATGTGGTGTATCTACTTCTGCTGGTGCATCAGGATTTTTAGATTGTTTTCTAAGTTCTTCTAGTACGACCTTACTTTTGGGCTTGTGATATTGAATATTATCACATTCTGATATTTAGGACTATAGAGCATATCATCTTTTGTTCCTCTAGGATATCCTACAAATAGCATTACTTCAGTTATTGCATCTAACTTACCGTACCTGCCTTAAGCACACATGCTGGACAACCCCAGATTCTGAGATGTCTGAAACTGGGCTTGCGTCTGTTCCACAACTCTGTAGGGGTTGAAGGCATGGTTTTAGATGGTATAAGATTTAGAATATATACTGCAGTTTCCAAGGCATAACCCCAAAACAAATTAGGCAATTTATTATAACTCATCATTGACCTAACTATTTCCATAAGAGTTTTATTTCTTCTTTCTGCTACACCATTCTACTGTGGTGTGCCAAGTACAGATAACTGAGACTGAATTCCAACCTCAGCGAGCTAATCTCAAAATTCATGAGACAGTTACTCTCTACCACGGTCTTATCGTAGTGTCTTGATACTTTTACCGTGATGTTCCTTCACATTTGCCCGATACTCATTGAACTTGCTAAAGCATTCATACTTGTGGCACATTAAGTAAATGTATCCGTACTTTAATCATCTATGAAAGTCAAAAAATACTCAAACCCGCTTCATTCTTGGACAGAAATTGGTCCACACAAGTTAGAATAAATCAACTCTAATACTTATTTGGCTATATAACCTTTTGCCTTAAAAGGTGTCTTTGTCATTTTACCTTCCAAACATGATTCGCAGGTTGAGTAGCTGTCAATCTCTAATGAACTTCAAGGTCCATCATTAACTAACGTCTGAATCCTAATATGGTTTATATTACCTAGTCTAAGATGGAAAATATTAGTTTAATTCATTTAAAAAGGTTCATTTCTCTTATTTTGGTTAAATGATACGCCATTTGTCTCTCTGTTTTTGCGCAATAGGGGAGTTTGATTTTATCAAAAACAGATTATGTACTAATGAACTGGAACAAATAAGTTTATTATATTTTCTAACAACAACATATCTATAAGAAAAAATAAACTTGTAACTATCCATTAAGATTTAGAAACTGAAATAAGTCATTTCTAAAACTCGGTACATAAAGACAATTATTTAAATCTAGTCTATTATTTTCAAAAATAATACTGACTACTCTCACTGCTTCTACTGACACTCTAGTAGTGTCGCCCAAGAAGACTTCATGCTAGCCATCTCTAAGCTTCTGCATTACTTGGAACCCCAACAAAAAATTACAAACATGGTCAGTGGCGCCTGAATCCACACACCAAGTATCTATAGGAATCACCGCTAAATATGTCTCAGTAATGAGGGCAGAAACTATCATACTTTTGAGTTTTGGACAATCTGATTTCTAATGTCCCGTCTTCCCACACTTAAAGCATTTGCTCTTAGGCTTCTTTTTCTTTGTGATGTCTGGTTGAGACGTACATTATCAGCCTTTTTGTTGGTCTTTTTCTTCTTCTTATTCTTGCCTTTAGGAATAGAAGAGGAACTTGAAGCCTTGACTGTGACTAAAGCTTGCTTTTTTTATTGAAAGATGCCTTCAGCCGACACCAATGCCGTTAAGAACTCGGGAAGAGTATAAACTCTTGATTCATATTATAGTTTACCCGAAACTACTCAAAATTTTGAGGTAAATTCTAGAGAATGATATCAATATGACTGTCAGGATCAATCTCTCATCCTAACACCTCTATCTCATTTATATGACTAATCATTTGAAGCACACGATCTCTCACTGAGGTGTCTTCAGCCATTTTGGTATTCATAATCTTACCTATGACTACATGCCTTTTTGTCCTGCCTTGATGACCAAACATCTCCCTTAGGTGAGCAATCATGTTAAAGGCAGAGATCATAGGATGAAGTTTATGTTGCAGAACATTTGACACAGAAGCCAGAATATAACACCACGTCATCTCATCAGCCTTCCTCTACCTTTGATAGGCTTCCCTATCTTTTTGAGGTGTTTCATTAGTGGGCACATCTGAACATACTTCAGTGAGCATGAACTTATACTGCTCAGCCGTTAGGACAATGTCCAAGTTGCGACCCCAATATACATAATTTGGAATAGTTAATTTGTTGTCTTTCAATATTGTAGCTAACTGATTAAAAGTCATATCGAAAACTGTAAATAAATAAACATACAATGTTTCAGTAAATAATGCAAGAATGTCTAAAATTCATAAATCAATCATCAACATTCCTGAAAACAATAACTAAATCCTCTGACATCTCATTCACCGGGATTTGTGTGACAATAACTAAGTTCATTAACTACACCATCTGACCAAATGATCTATTGATTAATGTAATTAATAGTCAGTGCTTTCAAAAGTACAAATAAGTAGCATAATGTCGATGAGAGGATACTGCGAATCATACACTAAGTGTATTCTATTACGTGACTTATAAGTTTGTTACCTAGGATAGTGCACCTCGGATGGAGAGGGTTCCGCATTTCTCCAATTTTAACTTACTCTAGTCATCTTACTTAGAAATTCAAACTAGTGATCTTATGGTTGAACTCATCCGATATGGATGAAGGCTCTAATGCCAATGCATGAGTCTACCCATATCACATATGAATTCGTAATGGATGATATGAGAATATTAACCAACCAGCTTCCACTAAGATTTCTAAAATGAAGGTTTTTCCAGTTTTGAAATACAATTAACTAATCCCAAGTTATATACAAAATAAAACCAAAATGCTTTAAATCATGCATCTAAAATATAGCACAAAAAATTTTAAGCCCATAATTAAAACAATAAAACATAAAATAAATGTGTAAAATAAATTTCCCGACTATTATGGTTTTAATTGCTTTCATCTGCTGCTTTGTTATCATGTCCCATCACGTCACTCGATGGATTGAGTCTGAAAAACTGGATATCGAAATTACCTCAGAAAACGGGTCGCCCGCGTGACCTATAACGGCCGGTAATTCTTTTGGCCGCCCTCCTGCCCTGTTTGGTTCCGGGTTTTCCATTCTGCTCCCCATTGTTATTATATATTTTCCTAACTACAAGGCTAAATCTTTCTAGAAAAATAATACATAGAAAAAATCCTACTACATATTTGATCTAATCCTACACGGCTTCCACCACGTGGTTATACTATTACAAACATTCATAATAAAATCCAATCCGGACAATTCCCAGAGTTTAATTAAAACCCATACAAACGTAACCATAATAGTCTGAATTTCTTAACCACCTACAAAATAAAACCATGTAATAAATCGAACAAGCACAAAACCCAAAACCAGGCTCTGATACCAATTGAAAGATTATCTTCTAGGGTCTAGCCAGAAACTCACTTTTGTGTTATGCATTCCAGAATCGGAATCTCTGGCTAGGCCTAGATACTAGCACAATGGTATTCCAACCCTTTTGAAATAACATTGCACAGGATCTGGGTTTGCACTTATTCAATTTACCATGCAACAAAAAATTTCTAATTAAAAGCGGAACTTTAAAAAAAATACCTTTGAAGCGTGCACTTAGGTGATTCTCTTGTATGCCTCAAGACTTGGATTTCATGTTATGTGGGCAACGATCTAGAAACCAATTGATCAGCTAATCACCACAATCCACCTGCCAGAAAATTCCAGCACCCCTGCACCTGGCACGCACTGTAAACGCACCGCCCGGAGAGAGATAAAGCTACACGAGCCACCAAATATTTGAGAAAATTTTGGCAGCCCCAAAGCGTGTAAAATCTGAATTTTAGAGAGAGAACTTTCTCTCTCTAGGATTTTCTTTCTTTAAGTTTTCTTGTCTTGAAAACTTATGAATTGTATGTCTTGAATAGCTAATCCCTTGTCTATATATAGAGTTACAAGAAAGACCCCAAGTTGGTTTAGAATTGGTCTACCTACTGGGTTTCTATTTCCTTCAATCCCGTTCCTGGACTGATACACATCCAACTGATACAGGGATTCACTTATCCTAATCCAGTTCCTGATATGATTCACAACCAACTGGTACAGGGATCCACTTACCCCAAACCAGTTCCTGGTATGATTCACAACTAACTGATACAGGGATTCACTTATTCCAAACCAGTTCCTGGTATGATTCACAACCAACTGACACAATAATTAATTAATTACTTTATTAATTAAATCTATCTTTGTCAACAACCCAATACATAATTAATCGTACCACTAACGGATTAATCATGGCACTACCATCCTACACCATAATTGCTTCCGGAACTTCATTAAATTATATTCATAATCTCCCCACATCAAAGATATAGTGCTCGTTAATTATTTAATTTATTGATAAATTAATTAATCAACTTCTTTAATTCCGAGACTAGTACCACTCGACCTTTTTACTATACCGGACATAAGTCCACAAGATGGGTTTAGTATAATAAACATAACGAGCTCATATAGGGAGCACTATCACCCCAGACGTACCGGTACATGGTTTCCTTTCGAAAAGCAGCAGCACACCAAGCAACTAAACACGCGCACCCAACCTACCGAGATTATTGGCCATAATTGACCTCACCCTTTGGCATATCAAAGTACGCTATGTATAATCCTCATGCCTGCTCGAGTCTAGGGATGAAGAGATAGAATACCAAGAACGATTTGCCTATTAAATCAGTATAAGACAAATCATTCTTAATGGTCTAGTTCAATACGCCTCGGGCATATATATGATTCAATCAGTTTAGACACGAATCACATAATAACCTAAACCGACAGTTTGTGCAAAACTTTCTAGGTTACAAACCTCATTTATATATTATGTCTTTCAACCAATGATGAGATCTACTGTCTCACACAAGACACCTCATCATCTACTTACATAATATAAATGGACATTTCATGCACAACAAGATAATACTAAAATATAAATCGATATATTTCTGGGAAAAAGTACAATACAAGCATAGCTTATGTATTCAACTCCAACACTTGGCAACACTTCCCTTGGGTCCATGATTAGCACCTATTTTCTAGTCTTTATTCCTCTCATACTTCCTGGCTTTGGGCCCAGCAGAGGAACCTGAAGGTCCAATAGTAGCCAAAGCTTGGTTCTTCTCAGAGAAGAGGCTTTCAGCAGACACCAACGCAGTCATGAGCTAGGGCAAAGTATACTGAAGCTTGTTCATGTTATAGTTCAACCGAAAGTGCTCAAACTCGTTGATGTTACACTGTGACTCACAATCAATCTCGCCTCCCAATACCTCAATCTCGTTGATGTTGCGGATCATTTCCAGCTTGTGATCTCTCATTGAGGTGCCTATAGCCATTTTGGCACTCATGAGTTTCCTCACAGCTGACTGCCTGGCTACACTGCCCTAATGCCCGAACATCTCCCTGAGGTTAGTCATCATATCGTAGGCTAAGGTTATCAACTGATGCTGGTGCTACAGTACACTCGACATAAAAGCCAATATGTAGCACCTGGTCATCTCATCAGCTTTCTTTCACCTCGTATATGGTTCATTCTCCACATGGGTGACATCATCTCTTGGTGTCTCAGGGCACACAACAGTAAACACGTACTTATAACCCTCAGCAGTAAGGACAATGTCCAGGTTACATTTCCAATCAATGTAATTAGAACCGGTGAGTTTGTTTTGGTTTAGAATGACAGCAAGTGGATTGAACGACATATCGAAAAACTGAAAAATAAAATAGTCAAGTTTCAGTTTTTTTTCTTTTTCCAAAATATTGATATCCTCAAAACAATACAATTTTCCACAAACACCTTTCACACAGGGATTTACGCAGGTCACATAGGTGAACATCTACGCTAGGCCACATTCGTTTGAGGAGAACCTAAGTTCATTAATTTCACTATCTGACCAACGATCTATTGATCAATGAAATTAATAGTCGGTGATTTTAGTCGCACGCATACATAGTGTGACCTCTCGGGAGAAATACTACAAATGGTACACTAAGTGTATGCCATTACATGACTTCTAAGTTTGTTACTTAGGATACTAATGGGCCTCAGCAAAGAGGGTGTCACATGGTTCTCCAATTAAACTCACTATAGTCATCCCTTTAGAAATTCAATCCAGTGATCTTATGGATTGAAAGACTTATACGTATGGAGGAAGGTCCTTGGCCAACGTAATGGAGGATTCGTAATGGAGGCCATTGGGATATATACTAACCCGCTTCCACTTAGATTTTTAAATTTGAGGATTTTTACGTTTTAACATGCAATGTCTTAGCTTCTGGATATTCGCACCCATAAAACCGTTGGAGTTTTAAAACGTGAATAATCTACCTTAGTTAATTACACGTATTAAAAATAGTTTGTTTTCGCTCATGGTTATTACTGTTACAGACATTTTCTTTAAATAAAAATGAGCCCAGACATGTCCCGGGGTTTATGAATGAAAATAATATCCAAAATAGCTTGGAATGATAACCACCTGTTAATATATCGACAATGAAAAAATAACAAAGCCAAAACAAAGCTGTGTAATATACGAACAAGTATAAAACCAAAACACTCGCTCTGATACCAATTTGAAGGAAACAGATCTAGCCCAGGCTAAATCGAAAATCTCACTTTCCTACTATACATTCCAGAATAGGAGACTTTCGATTCGGTTCAGGCTCAAAATCATTTCCCCTGAACCGATCTAGGCTTATACTAGTTCAATTTATTAAAACGACACGCAAAAATTGAATCTTTAAATTAAAATGGAAACCTTCAAAAATTATACCTTTGAAGTGTGTCCCTCGCAAATAAAGAAAACCGGGTCTTGAAATGCGAATCCACTAAAAAGTCACGAGAATAACTCCAAACAATCACAAATTTGAGTGGGCAAATGTCCACGGGCCTGATCCTAATTTGAAAACCCACCAGAGATTTAGACTTTGGCGAAGAAAAAGGATCGAAATTGACTTCGAAAAAAATATAAGATGACGAAGATTTCTCTTTAGATTTCTACTTCTCTCTCTAGAGTTGCCTCTTAAGGTTTCGTATATCTTCTAAATGCCTAACTTAAGCTATTTATAGGAACTTCAAGGGAGATCTAGTGAGCTTTTGAGTTGGGCCTTATTGTTTGACTTTCGTTGACACCTTAGTATTCACTAGACTAATCAACTCCAATCGAGCATTTCGAATTAATTTCTTAACCCACTTCGTTAATCAAATTTAATTGAACCCTTAGGATTATTTCGTATAACCCACTTAGTCAATTAAATATTAATTAAACCTTTAGGATTAATTAATTCACTTTTGTCTATTAGTCATACGCATAATTAGTCGTACCACTAACGGACCAATTATGGAAGTACCTCTAAAAAATGAATTTACTTTGCGCTCACTTTATTATTCTTCTATCTCCCCACATCAAATATTTAGTGTTCATCGATTCATAAATTTACTGACAAATTAATTCACCGACTTCTTAGTATCCGAGATTAGTACCACTCGACTTTCTTATTATACTGGACATAAAGTCAACTGGCAATATTTAGTATAATAAACCTTTCGAGCTCATCTCGAGAGCACCATTAACCGAGCGTACCGGTACGTGGATTCCTTTGACTAGCAACGGCACACAAAGAAGCCAAACACCGCATACCCAACTTACCGAGATCTAGGCCTCAATTGACCGCACTCTTTGGAAAATCAAAGTATACAATATATAACTCTTATGCTCGCTCCAATCTAGGGATTAAGAGATTAGAATACGAGGATCGAATTAACTACGCCGATCAGTACAAGTTAATACCATCCCGGTGTTGGTGAATGTGCCCTAATGAGGGCTATTTATGTAAATATACTTTGAGGGTATTTATGTAAATAAGACATTTGTCGTTTGATTGATTGTTTATCAAATGAGTTAATTTCATGATAGTAATATCCTTGTGCATATTTAAATTCATGAAATCGATCCGCCAAAAGAAACACTCCATGGACTAATTAGATCATGAGTGGTTCTTTTGAGTAGTACTGGTACTAGGATCCTTAGACCAGAAATCACTACATGGTCTTAGGTGAATTGTAGTGTGCTTTGACATACGCCTAACGGGGCCGTAACAGGTTGCCAAGTACGGGTATGATTGGGTACACTATGAGACACGCTAAGGTATGTAGGTGAAGTGATGGGACTACAAATCTCTCTTAAGTGAGAGATGATATCTTGGCCACTTGATAGTGAACTGAAAAGTGCATGGCCATGCCCAAGGAATGATAGGATATCATTTGCTTGAAGGATTCAGTGTCACTAAGAGATCAAGTAAACGTTTAGCTACATAAGGATGATGGTTCCATGCCTTATGCTAAACTGGATATCGATGTAGAGGATCGTACGCAGTTTGCTCGGAAAGGTTGTGTTGAATCTCCATTCGACCCTCCATTCTAAATTGGGTAGTCATTATGTCTTGCTAGAGACCACTAATGACTTATGGATTAATCAATGAGATTGAGTTATCCATTGCCAATTTGGAATGGGCCTACAGGATCGCACATAAGAAAGTTCAATGATGCAGAATAAGGATTCTTGCCTAGAATAAGTATAATTGTTATACTTAAATAAATAAGATTTAATTAAATGGTTTAATTAAATATTATTAGAAAGTTCTATGGTATTAATTAATAGTTAATTAATTACCTGAGAACAATTGGGATGGGCTGATAAATCAAGGGACTTAATTGCAATTGAAGTTCTTGACCCATCAGCCTGATCCATGGGTCATGGGTTGATCCATGGGCTTGGTGTATAACCCAAATCATTAAAGTGTTATTTAAGGCTGATTTGGAATTAGTAAATATTATTTAAATACTGACTTGGAATCAGTTAAATAATATTTGGTAATAATACTGATTTGGAAATTACTAAAATCAGTTAAGTTATAATTGGATAAATTACAATACTGATTTTGGAAATTAATTCTCTACAAATATCCTAGGGATATAATTGTAGGAGAGGATTTTGAATTATTCTCATCAGAAAAATACACAGATTTTCCCAAATTCTCCGGGTAGGCAAGATTGGCTAGCACCAACCTGCGAAGGCTTTCGTGCTTGAGAGTAGAGGATCCTTAAAGGAAGGATTTTGGAGACAACAAAATGCCATCTTCTCAGAGGAGCCAGGCGACGTGCGCAACCGATTACGCTTCAAGGGTAAGACCCGATCCTCATAGTTTAGGATTCCGCTGTTTAATTGGATTAAACACCTAGACTAATTCCCAACAGTGGTATCAGAGCTAGGCTCATAGGATTTTAATGAAAATTGGTTTTAATAAGATTTTGGAAAAATTGTTTTTTTTTAAGCATGAAACACGAATTGAACGGAACAGACTCTGAGTTTTCCGGTTTTGGTATAGAAATTAAATTTTCAGTTTTGGGGCTTTCTTTACCAGAATGGTTCTAGTTTGAAGGGATTTCAAAAATTGAATTTTGAATTGCTTAAACTGATTTTCACCAAAAGAGGTAATCTTTTGTTTTCAAAATAGAGTTCCGTTTATCCGGAAACTGGGTGTCAGAAAAACGGGATTTGTGAAAAAAACAATGGTTCTTGATTTGTTTTGGAAACTTGATTTTGGTCAATTTTCTGGGCTGGAGTCGCTGGGGATATTCATTGTTTTCTTTTGGGTTTTAATCCAATGGCCGGAATGGTTCCGATGAGAGCACTCATTGTGGGTTCTCCAAAACTGTTTCACCGGAAAACGATTTCTTTTCTGGGTCTGTTTAGAACTTGACCGAAAAAACGTTATTGTTGTGATGTTGTTTTAGTTTCTGGTTTTAATGTCGCGCCGGAGAAACGACTTCGTCGGTAAAACAGGCCATCGAAAATGGTTTCTGGGTTGGCTTGTTTCCTCTCCTCCGTAATCGGAAAAAAAAAAAAAAAAAAAAACTCAGAAAGGTTCCAGCTGAGCTTTGTTTGAGGCGAGGATTCGGTCGGACTGAGAATGAGCAGCGGCAAATGTCGCCACTCCGTCCACGGATCCTGCTTTGATCGGCGGCTAGAAGCATTCTGGCCACTGAACGAACGCCATCGCTGTAAGTTTGCAGCCCCGAGGAAGATGACCGGCGCCGGATATGAGACAACCGGCGTTGGACGCTGGGAATTCTGGGATACCGGATGGAGAATTCAAAGTAGCCGGCGGTGAGGTTTGAGGAAGGAGGGAGATGGCGGCGGCTGAGGGTGAAGCCCTAGGGGCTGAAGTTACCATATTACCCCTGCCGCCCATGACTCCTTAAGCAGATGCCCTAATGGGCATAAATTACTAAACTGCCCCTCCGCCCCTTGAACCCTAAACAACCTTAAATTTTAAAATGGTTTTAAAATTGCAGAATGGTCCCTGGACTTTGAGTCCTCCTCAAAACCCTACCCCAGAATTTTATTTAAATTACCAAATAGCCCCAAAAGTTTCAGAAAATTAAAATTTTAAAATTTTCTGAATTTTATTTAATAAGATTTTAATTAAATAGTCTTATTAGATAAAGATAGGATTAATTTAGAATTTTATCCTATAAGTTTAAACTTATCTTAATTAGATAATTAGATATATTTTAAAATAATTATTTTAATTAGATTAAAATAATTAGAAAAAGATAAATAAATAAATAAATAATTAATTAATTAGATTAATTAATTAGTTTAAATTTTGAATTGTTGTTTATTTTTTTATTTTACTTTAATTTTGATGCTTATTTAAATTGTTTAAATTTTATTTGAAGCATCATAATTATGCAAGCATGTTCATGCATCATTTTGGATAAATGTAAAATGAACAAAAGGATTGATTAAAATTGATCATGACACGATCAATTTTAATTCTGTAATAGTTACACAATCCTTAAAATTAATCGGCTTAAATTAAAAACGGCTTGTATGAGCATATGCATTTTATGTGTTCAAAGCATGAATTGGGCTTTTAATTTTAACGTTTTAAAAGTTGGGGCCTGCGAGCCAATTTTGAATTGGGCCTGCGTGCCTATAAAATCATCATGTAATAGTTAGGCCCAAAAGAAGGTTCCAAGAGGAGTCCATGATGGAGCCCAGGAGAGGAGGCCGAATATGAAGATTTTAAAAGGCCCTGTAATAGACTAGAGCCCAGTTCATGGCTTTAATTTCATTCTTTTATTTATGCAAATGAATGATAAACGAAAATGCATGTTAAGCCGATCAAACTAAAATCCCAAAAACCCAAGATTTTGCTTCCATACTTAAGGGCCCGCTTGAGCGTCGAACGTCTGGTGGACTTGGAGAGCCCAAGGGCCTCAGGTTTTCTTTGTGCGGCGGGTTGTTACATAATAGTGCCCAACTTTATCACTACCATTAATGAGTGGAAAAACTGTTTGGGTATTAGATGCTCAACTTTATCACTACCACTTGTTATGGAAAACTGTGTGGGTGTCTATTGATGTGATGCCTTGAGGGATGGTTTAACTTGGGAAAATTAATCCTAGCTTGACCCGATAAGTTGACTAGGGATTAATTTTTGCAAAGATAGGATGGTGTCAAACATTTGGAATGTTCATCCTATCACCGAAAAGTTGCATGGTATGCAATTGGAAAGCGTTAAATTACATGGAATGTGATTTGAACGTTGCCTACCAAAAGAGCCCGATCCCTACGATACTTGCCAAAGCAAGACTGGGGTTGACTTTTTGTGGATTTTCGGCCCACAATCTAGCACCAACACAAAATTGTTTGGGATTTCAATTTTGGCTATTGTGGAAAACATTTTTCAAAACTCATTCTAATATTTTGCATTTACTCTTTGTAGAAATGGCATCATCTAGCACAAATGTTATCTTAAACTCTACTCTAAGAAGTATATTGGATAAAGGTAAATTGGTTGGACCAAACTTCTTAGATTGGGAAAGAAACTTGAGAATAGTTCTCAAACAAGAAAGGAAGCTACATGTCTTAGAGACCGCTTTACCTGAACCACCACAAAATGCTTCGGCAAATGTTCAACGAGCCTGGGATAAGCTGAAAAGCGACTCCGATGATGTGACGTGCTTGATGCTCGCGTCTATGACAGGCGAGCTTCAAAAGCAGTTCATGAATTTGGAAGCGTTCCGAATTTATGAGTCACTGACGGAAATGTTTCGTGAACAAGCTTCAGGTATCTTTGTTATAGAAATAAATCTTTCTATGTCCACCTCATGGGTATTAGATACTGGTTGTGGGGCTCACATTTGTACTAATGTGCAAGGACTCAGAAATAGAAGGATAACAAAGAAAGGTGAAGTAGATCTCCGAGTGGGCAACGGGGCAAGAGTTGCTGCTGTTGAAGTTGGAGATTACACTCTGTCTTTACCTTCTGGTTTAAATATCGAACTTGAAAATTGTTATTATGTACCTGCTTTGAGCAGAAATATTATTTCAGTTTCGAGTTTAGATAATAAAGGTTTTCGATTTATTATAGAGAATAATTCGTTATCTTTATATCGAAATGATATTTTATACGGAGTTGCAAATATGTGTAACGGTCTGTATGTCTTGGATTTGACCCAAGAAAAACCAGTCTATAACATAGAAAAGAAAGCTAAATCATCTAAAAATGATTTAAGTCCAACATACCTTTGGCATTGTCGATTAGGCCATGCAAATGAAAAGCGAGTTCAAAAGCTTCACAAGGATGGAGTGCTTGGTTTATTTGATTTTGAATCATATGATACCTGCGAACCCTGCTTGCAAGGCAAAATGACAAAGAGTCCTTTCAATAAGAAAGGTGAAAGAACAAGTGAGCTATTGGCCCTAATACATACGGATGTATGTGGACCAATGAGCACACAAGCCAGAGGTGGATTTGAATACTTCGTGACTTTTACTGATGACTTTAGTAGATATGGGTATGTCTACTTAATGAGGTATAAAAGTGAAACTTTTGAAAAGTTCAAAGAGTTTAAAAATGAAGTAGAGAATCAGTTGGATAGAAGGATTAAGGCTATTCGCTCCGATCGGGGAGGTGAATACCTTAGTGATGAGTTCGATGGCTATCTAAAACAGTGTGGAATTGTTTCACAGCTGACTCCATCGGGAACACCTCAATGGAATGGTGTATCCGAAAGGAGAAATCGGACCTTATTAGATATGGTCCGATCAATGATGGGCCTAGCGACTCTCCCTACATCCTTTTGGGGTTATGCTCTCCTTTCTGCTGCCTACTTATTGAATCGTATTCCATCTAAGGCAGTAGATAAGACTCCATATGAGATATGGATGGGTCGGAAGCCCTATATGTCCTATCTACGAGTTTGGGGTTGTCAAGCTCATGTAAAGCGTTTACAAAGTAATAAGCTTGAACCCAAAACTGACAAATGCCTATTTGTGGGATATCCTAAGGAAACCAAAGGATATCAATTCTACAACCCAACTGAGAACAAAGTGTTCGTTGCTCGAGGAGCTACTTTCTTAGAGAAAGAATATCTGTACAAGAAAGACAGTGGGAGTAGAATAGAACTCGGAGAAGTTCAAGAACCACAAGAGAATGTAGAACGATCTACAGAAACTCAGATGGAAGTTGACATAGAAACTCATGAAGATGAGCAACCTGAGTCAACAACACAAGAACCTAGAAGATCTGGTAGATCTCGTCACCAACCCGAGAGATACGGATTTCTCGTGACTGACGATCAAGATTTGATCTTGGTGGACTCTAATGAGCCCGCGAACTACAAACAGGTTTTAGAAAGTCCGGATTCAGATAAATGGTTGGAAGCCATGGAATCTGAAATGCAATCCATGAGGGACAATAAAGTGTGGACTTTGATTGACCCTCCTGTTCAGGCAAAGGTTGTCGATTGCAAGTGGATTTTCAAGGTAAAACCTGGCGGGATCTTCAAGGCACGACTAGTGGCTAAAGGTTTCAGACAGACTCATGGTATAGACTATGATGAAACCTTCTCCCCTGTCGTGATGCTCAAGTCCATTAGGACAATGCTTGCCATAGCAGCATATTTTGACTATGAGGTATGGCAGATGGATGTTAAGACGACTTTCCTGAATGGAAACCTACTCGAGGATGTTTATATGAAACAACCCGAGGGATACATCGATCAAAAGCATCCTAATCAAGTATGTAAGCTTCAGAGGTCTATCTATGGACTAAAGCAAGCATCTCGAAGTTGGAATCTTCGTTTTGATGAGGAAGTAAAAGGTTACGGATTCATCAAGAACGAAGATGAGCCTTGTGTTTACAAGAAAGTTAGTGGGAGCAAGATTGTTTTCCTTGTCCTATATGTGGACGACATCCTGCTCATAGGAAATGACATTCCCTTGATGAAGGACATCAAACAATGGTTGGGGAGTGTATTTTCTATGAAAGACTTAGGAGAAGCTGAGACGATACTAGGTATCAAGATCTATAGGGATAGATCTCAAAGGCTTCTAGGACTAAGTCAAGAAGGGTACATAGACAAGATATTGAAAAGATTCAATATGTCTAACTCCAAAAATGGTAAGGTACCAATTAGACATGGCCTTCTCTTGAAGAAGAACCAAGGTCCTTCAACAAGAGAGGAGAGGGATACAATGAGTAGAGTCCCATATGCTTCGGCAATAGGATCTATCATGTATGCCATGTTGTGTACCCGTCCGGATGTTGCACATGCACTTAGCATGACTAGTAGATACCAACAAGATCCAGGGATTGATCATTGGACTGCAGTCAAAGCAATCCTGAAGTACTTACGAAGAACTAAAGGATTAATGCTAGTGTATGGAGGACAAGAACAGCTCATTGTACAAGGTTACGCTGATGCTGCTTTCCAAACAGATCAAGATGACATGAAGTCACAATCAGGCTACGTGTTTAGTCTGAATGGCGGTGCAATAAGTTGGAAAAGCTCAAAGCAAGATACAACAGCCGATTCTACAACAGAGTCTGAGTATATTGCTGCATCAGATGCTGCAAAGGAAGCTGTTTGGCTGAGAAAGTTCGTGTCAGACATCGGAGTGATACCGAGTATCCAAGATCCGATAGAACTTTTCTGTGACAATAACGGGGCCATCGCACAAGCTAAGGAGCCTCGGTCACACCAGAAAACCAAACACATACTCAGAAGGTTTCACCTCATCCGAGAGATCATTGATCGAGGAGATGTGAAAGTGTGCAAAATAGGGTCAGACGACAATATAGCAGATCCTCTCACAAAAGCTCTACCACAGTCAAAGTTTGATAGACATGTAATAGAGCTTGGTCTTAAACAGTTTAGGACATAGCCCTTCATCGGGCAAGTGGGAGATTGTTGGTGAATGTGCCCTAATGAGGGCTATTTATGTAAATATACTTTGAGGGTATTTATGTAAATAAGACATTTGTCGTTTGATTGATTGTTTATCAAATGAGTTAATTTCATGATAGTAATATCCTTGTGCATATTTAAATTCATGAAATCGATCCGCCAAAAGAAACACTCCATGGACTAATTAGATCATGAGTGGTTCTTTTGAGTAGTACTGGTACTAGGATCCTTAGACCAGAAATCACTACATGGTCTTAGGTGAATTGTAGTGTGCTTTGACATACGCCTAACGGGGCCGTAACAGGTTGCCAAGTACGGGTATGATTGGGTACACTATGAGACACGCTAAGGTATGTAGGTGAAGTGATGGGACTACAAATCTCTCTTAAGTGAGAGATGATATCTTGGCCACTTGATAGTGAACTGAAAAGTGCATGGCCATGCCCAAGGAATGATAGGATATCATTTGCTTGAAGGATTCAGTGTCACTAAGAGATCAAGTAAACGTTTAGCTACATAAGGATGATGGTTCCATGCCTTATGCTAAACTGGATATCGATGTAGAGGATCGTACGCAGTTTGCTCGGAAAGGTTGTGTTGAATCTCCATTCGACCCTCCATTCTAAATTGGGTAGTCATTATGTCTTGCTAGAGACCACTAATGACTTATGGATTAATCAATGAGATTGAGTTATCCATTGCCAATTTGGAATGGGCCTACAGGATCGCACATAAGAAAGTTCAATGATGCAGAATAAGGATTCTTGCCTACAATAAGTATAATTGTTATACTTAAATAAATAAGATTTAATTAAATGGTTTAATTAAATATTATTAGAAAGTTCTATGGTATTAATTAATAGTTAATTAATTACCTGAGAACAATTAGGATGGGCTGATAAATCAAGGGACTTAATTGCAATTGAAGTTCTTGACCCATCAGCCTGATCCATGGGTCATGGGTTGATCCATGGGCTTGGTGTATAACCCAAATCATTAAAGTGTTATTTAAGGCTGATTTGGAATTAGTAAATATTATTTAAATACTGACTTGGAATCAGTCAAATAATATTTGGTAATAATACTGATTTGGAAATTACTAAAATCAGTTAAGTTATAATTGGATAAATTACAATACTGATTTTGGAAATTAATTCTCTACAAATATCCTAGGGATATAATTGTAGGAGAGGATTTTGAATTATTCTCATCAGAAAAATACACAGATTTTCCCAAATTCTCCGGGTAGGCAAGATTGGCTAGCACCAACCTGCGAAGGCTTTCGTGCTTGAGAGTAGAGGATCCTTAAAGGAAGGATTTTGGAGACAACAAAACGCCATCTTCTCAGAGGAGCCAGGCGACGTGCGCAACCGATTACGCTTCAAGGGTAAGACCCGATCCTCATAGTTTAGGATTCCGCTGTTTAATTGGATTAAACACCTAGACTAATTCCCAACACCCGGATAGGTCCTGCTCAATATACCCTGGGCACATCCGTATGATTTAATTAGTCTAGAAAAACTAATTATTCTATTCACAAGATAACCTAAACTGATAGTATGTTCAAACTATCTTAGTTATAAGTATCTGTTTATATATCAAAAATTTAACCAATGATAAGATCTACTGTGCTACACCCGGCACCTTAACATAGTATGCATATGATATAAAGGAACAATTAATACTTAAACAAAATCAATATGCAAACTGTGGATATTAGTTTTTCATACAAGTAATAGTTTTTCAGTATTTAAAACTAACACTCTTGGCCTTTTTCAACGAATCCCTTTAGTTGTTGCATGAAGATGGTTTCTTCAAGACTTTTGTTAAGGAAAGCTATCTCGACATCCATCTATCATATCTCATCATCTAAATGAGCAGTTATGGCCAATAGAATCCAGATTAACTTAACATAGCTACCGGGGAGAAGGTTTTCTCATAATCGATTCCCTCTTTCTGAGTATACCCGTTCGCCACAAGCCGAGCTTTAAAGGTTTCAACCTTTCCGTTAGGTCCTTTCTTGCGTTTGTAGATCCACTTACATCCAATGGGTTTGAAACCATCAGGGAGGTCCACAAGCTCCCAGGCTTGATTGTGGTCCATCGACCCCATCTCAGATATTATTCATTTTCGCCAAGATTCATCATCTTTATATTAGAGAGCCTCATTGTAGTTCATCGGATCCAATTCAAGCACACCTGTGATGAAGTCAGAGGCTTCTCCCCTGCCAATGAACTTGTCGGGTTGTTTCACAACCCTCCCACTACGACGAGGCACCACTTGTGTAGGCGCATCATCTGTGGTATCTTGTAGAGTGTGTGGTGTATCTATTTGTGCTGGTGCATCAGAATTATCATATTGCTTTCTAAGTTCTTCTAGTACTATCTTACTTTTGGGCAGGTGATCTAGAATATTCCTTCTCTAAAAATCTGGCATTAGTACTAACTATCACCTTCTGATCTTTAGGACTATAGAACAGACCACATTTCGATGCTTTAGGATGTCCTACAAAAAACATTACTTCTGTTCTTGCATCTAACTTAGCCGCATCTGCCTTAAGCACATGTGTTGGACAACCCAAATTTCTGAGATGTCTTAGACTGGGCTTGCGCCCGTTCCACAACTCAGTAGGGGTTGAAGGCACAATTTTAGATGGTACAAGATTTAGAATGTACATTTTAGTTTCTAAGGCATATCCTTAAAACAAAATAGGCAAATCACTATTGTTCATCATTGACCTAGCCATTTCCACGAGAGTTCTGTTTCTTCTTTCTGCTACACCATTCTGCTGTGGTGTGCCAGGTGCAAACAACTAAGATTGATTCTGACCTTACTGAGGTATTCTTGAAATTTGTGGGACAGGGACTCACCATCGTGATCTAATCACAGTGCTCTTAATCTTACCATGATGTTTTTCCACATCTGTCGGATACTCTTTGAATTTACTAAAGCATTCGAACTTGTGGCGCATTAGGTAAATGTATATTTACCTTGAGTAATCATCTGTGAATGTCACAAAATACTCAAACCCACCTCATCCTTAGACCTAAATTGGTCCACACAAGTCAGAGTGAATCAATTCTAGTACTTCTTTGGCTCTATAACCTTTTTCTTTAAAAGGTCTATTGGTCATCTTACCTTCCAAGCAAGATTCGCAAGTTGAATAACTGTAAATCTCTGTTGAACTTAAAGGTAAATAATTGACTAACCTCTGAATCCTACTAAGGTTTATATAGCCTAGCCTGAGATGCCAAGGATAGGTTTGATTCATTTTAGATTGTTATTTTCTCTTATTTTGGCTAGATGATGCGCCATTTAGTTATGTGTTTTGCACAACAGGGGAGTTTGATTTAACCAAAAACAAATTGTCTACTAATGAACTTGAATAAACAAGTTTGCCATATTTCCTAACAACAACAAAATTATCTGAAAATTAAACTTGTAACCATTCATTAAGAGTTTAGGAACCGTAATAAGGTTTTTTCTAAAACTCGGTAATAAAAAAATTATGTAAATCTACGCTAGAATTTTTAAAAAGTATGCTCACTGCTCCCACTGCTTCTACTGCTTCCACTGACACTCTTGTAGTGTCACCCAAGTAGACTTCCAGCTCGCCTTCTCTAAGCTTCCGGGTTACTTGGAACCTTGCAAAGAATTACAAACATGATCAGTGGCTCCTGAATCCACACACAAAGTATCAGAAACTATCGTACCTTTGAGCTTTGGACAATCTGATTTCCAATGTCCCATCTTACCGCATTTGAAGCATTTACCTTTAGGCTTATTCTTCTTTGTGATGTTTGGCTTGGCAACATGATTCTTGATCTTTTTCTTCTTATTGTTCTTACCTTTACGCACAAAAGAGGAACTAGAAGCCTTCACTGTGACCAAATCTTGTTTCTTTTCATGAAAGATGCCTTCGGCCGACACCAATACTGTTACGAGTTCGGGAAGAGTATAAACTCTTTAATTCATATTTTAATTTACCCGAAACTATTCGAAACTATAAGGTAAGCTCTAGAGGATGATATCAATCTGACTCTCTGGATCAATTTCACCTCCCAACACTTTTATTTCATTGATTTAATTGATCATGCGAAGCACATGATCTTTTTCTGATGGGCCTTCAGCCATTCTGGTATTCATAATTTCCCTCATGGCTACTTGCCTTGCTGTCCGGCCTTAATGAGAAAACATCTTTATCAAGTGATTCATCATGTTACAAGTGAAAACCATGGGATGAAGTTGATGTTGCAGAACATTCGACACAGAGTCCAGAATGTAACACCGCGCCATCTCATCCACTTTTCTCCACCTCACATAGGCATCCCTATCTTCTTGAGGAGATTCATCATTGGGCACATCTAGACAGATTTTGGTGACCACAAACTTATACCGCTCAGTCGTTAGGACAATGTCCAAATTACGAATCCAATCGACATAGTTCAAACCAGTTAATTTGTTACCTTTCAATATCATAGCTAACGGATTACATGACATATCGAATACTGTAAATAAATAAGCAGACAATGTTTCATCAAATATATTCAAGAATTTCAAAAACTTCAAGTAATTATTGACATCCCACAAATAATAATTAAATCCACCGACATCTCATTCACCGGGGTTTTTGTAAGCCACGATAGTGTGGACCTTTACGCTAATCCACATTCGTTTGAGATGAACTAGGTTCATTAATTACACTATCTGACCAAATGATCTATTAATCAATGCAACTAATATTCAGTGACTTTCAGCCAAACAAATAAGCAGGGTAACCTTGATGGGAGGAATACTACAAATCATACACTAAGTGTGTGCCATTACGTGACTTCTGAGCTTGTTACCTTAGGATAGTGCGCCTCAGATGGAGAGGCTATCACATTTATCCTATTTCAACTTACTCTAGTCATCTTACTTAGAAATTCATAAGCTAGTGATCTTATGGTTGAACTCATCTAATATGGAGAAAGGCCCTAATGCCATCGCGCAAGTCCACCTACATCACATATGAATTCGTAATGGAGGCTATGAGAATATTAACCAACCAGCTCCCACTTAGATTTCTAAAAGGAAGTTTTTTTTGATTTTAACATGCAATTAACTAATCCTCATTTATGTGCAAACATAAAATCAGCATGCTTTAAAACATGCATCTAACATACAGCAAAAAATTAAAGCATATAATTAGAACTGTAAATACATGAAATAAATGAGTCAAATAAATTTCCCAATTATTATGGTTTTAATTGCTTCTATCTGCTGCCTTGATACTCTTAACGTGATGTTTCTCCACATCTGCTCGATACTCTTTGATTTTACTAATGCATTCAGACTTGTGGCGCATTAGGTAAATGTATCTGTACCTTGAGTAATTATTTGTGAAGGTCACAAAATACTCATATCCACCTGGTGCCTGGACCGAAATTGGTCCACACAAGTCCGAGTGAATCAACTCCAATACTTTTTTGGCTCTATAACCTTTTGCTTTAAAAGGTCTCTTGCTTATCTTACCTTTAAAGCAACATTCACAGGTTGAGTAGCTGTCAATCTCTAATGAACTTAAAGGTCCATCATTGACTAACCTCTGAATCATAGTAAGGTTTATATGACCTAGCCTGAGATACCAAAGACAGTTTTGATTCATTTGAGAAGGTTCTTTTTCCTTATTTTGGTTAGATTACGCGCCATTTAGTTTTGTGTTTTGCACAACAGGGGAGTTCAATTTAACAAAAAACAAATTGTCTACTAATAAACCAGAACAAACAAGTTTGCCATCTTTTCTAACAACGACATATTTATATAAAAAATTAACTTATAACCATTCATTAAGAATTTAGAAACTGAAATAAGGTCATTTCTAAAACTCAGTACATAAAGACAATTAGGTAAATATAAACTAGAATTTTCGAAATTTAAAGTCACTACTCCCACGGCTTCTACTGACACTGTTGTAGTGTCACCCAAGTAGACTTCAAGATTGCCTTTCAGGTTACTTGGAACCCTGCAAAAAATTACGAACGTGGTCAGTGGCGCCTGAATCCACACACCACGTGTCTATGGGAATCACCGCTAAACACGTCTCAATAATTAAGGCAGAAACTATCGTACCTTTAAGCTTTCGACAATCTGATTTCCAATATCCCATTTTTTCGCACTTGAAGCATTTACGTTCAGGCTTCTTCTTCTTTGTGATGTCTGGCTTGGCAGCATGATTATTGGTCTTCTTCTTCTTTTTCTTCTTGCCTTTAGGCGCAGAAGAGAAACTTGAAGCCTCACTGTGACCAAAGTTTGCTTATTCTCTTGGAAGATGCCTACGACCGACACTAATATTGTTAGGAGCTCGGGTAGAGTGTAAACTCTTTGATTTATATTGTAGTTCACTCGAAACTGCTTGAAACTATAAGGTAAGCTCTGGAGGATGATATCGATCTGACTCTCTTGATCAATTTCACCTCCCAACACTTCTATTTCATTGATGTTACTAATCATGTGAGGCACATGATGTCTCACCGACGAGCTTTCAGCCATTCTTGTATTATTACTTTCTCATGGCTGATTGCCTCGTTGTCCTACCTTGATGACCAAACATCTCTCTCAGGCTTGCCATTATGTTAAAAGCGGAGACCATATGATGAAGTTGATGTTGCAGAACATTTGACACAGAGGCCAGAATGTAATGTTAGTTGTGAATACTGAAAAGCTATGGCTAGTATCCAAAAACTAATATCCACAGATGACATATCATTTTGTTTTAGTACTAAATTGTTCCATTATATCATAGAACTAGATAATGGGGTGTGGAAAGACACAATAGATATCATTATTGCTTAAAGTATTGATATACAAAAAGTATACTAATAACTGAGATAGTCTGAACATACTATCGGTATAGGTTATCGTGCAGTTTGGAAATTAGTTTATCTAGACTAATTAAGTCACATGGATATGCCCGGGGCATATTAAGCACGACTAGTTTGGATAGAATTGACTTGTACTGATTGACATAGTCAATTCAGTCCTAGTATTCAGTCTATCAATCCCGAGATTGGGACGATCGTGAGAGTTAGATATCGAATGCTTTGATGTGGCAAAGAGTGCGATTAATTGAGGCCTATACTTCGGTAGGTTTGGTGTGTGGTGTTTAGCTTCTTACGTGCTGTTGCTAGTCAGAAGAATCCATGTACCAGTTCGCCAGGTTGATGGGGCTCCCGAGATGAGCTCGTAAGGTTTATTGTAGTAAAACTTGCCAGTGGACTTTACGTCCAGTATAATAAGATGGTAGAGTGGTACTAATCTCGGATACCAAGAAGTCGATAAATTAGTTTGTCAATAAATTGATAAGCACTAGGTCTTTAATGTATATAGATAGAAGAAAATAAAGTGGCATGATGTAAAGTCGTTTTTGAGCGGTAGTTTCATAATTGGTCCGTTAGTGGTATGACTAATTATGCGTTTGACTAATCGAGAAAGTGAATTAATTAATTCTAAAGGTTTAATTAATATTTAATTGACAAAGTAGATTAAGAAAAATAATTCTATATGAATTAATTAATCCTAAGGGTTCGATTAAATTAAATTAACAAAGTGGGTTAAGAAATTAATTTGAAATGATCGATTGGAGTTGATTAGTCTAGGGAAGACTAAGGGGTAAACAAAAGTCAAACACTGAGACCCAACTCAAAAGCCCACCAGGTCTCCCAAAAGCTCGCTATAAATAGCTAATGTTAGGCACATTTGAAGACATTAGAAACCTTGTAGGCAAATGCCTTAGAGTGAGAAAGACAAGCCTAGAGAGAGAATTCTTTTTCGAAGTCGATTTGCGATCTTTCTTGTTCGAGAAACTTAGCCCATGATTATATGAGCCCAAGACCACCGCCTAGAAGTTTAAACACCGCTTGAGAAGTCAGTTCACCGCTATTTTTCTGGGCAGTTTGCGCCGCCTGCGTTTTTTTATTTTTCAGCACCGTTTTGGTGCATTTTCATAGTGGGCCTTGTTTATTTGTTGTGTTGATCATTTGGATCGTTCTTTTTGGTTCACTAAAGTCTAGATCTACGAGAAAATAGCTTACCCACGAAGTTTTATTGAGGCGGTGTGGGTTTTCAGATTAGAATCAGTTTCCAGGGCTAGTTCTGTTTTTCAGATCTGCGAGTTTCTTGAAGTGGGTTTCTTTGGATTTCTTCGGCAGTGCCTTTAGCCACCACGTAGACACTTCCCCACCCAAGTTCAAAGTTGTTTGGAGGTATCATTGGGATTTCGAGTGGATTTCGCTACCAGGCGGTAAATAGCCAGCAGGGTAAAAGATTATATTTTTTTTTGAGGATTTCAATATTTTCGAAAATGTAATTCTGAAACTTGATTGTTTATTTTTCAGTTGTTGATATTTCGTTCAACCCGCTAGCTGTCATATTGAATCAGAACAAACTTACAGGTCCAAATTACATTGACTGGAAACGTAACCTGGACATTGTCCTTACTGCTAAGGGTTACAAATATGTGCTCACTCAGGAGTGCCCCCTTAGCCCAACGATGATGCAACCCCTGAGCAGCGAGAGCCATATATGAGGTGGAAAAAAGCTGATGAGATGTCCCGGTGCTACATCTTGGCTTCTATGTCTAGTGTACTGCAGACCAGTATCAGTTGTTTACCTCAACCTACGATATGATGCTCAACCTCAGGGAGATGTTTGGACATCAGGGCAGGGCAGCTAAGCAGTCAGCTATGAGAAAAGTTATGAGTGCTAAGACGGCTGAAGGCACCTCGGTGAGGGATCACGTATTTGACATGATCAGTTGCATCAATGATATTGAGGTATTGGGAGGTGATATTGATGGGGAGACCCAGGTCGATATCAACCTCCAGAGCTTACCCCCCAGTTTTGAGCAGCTTCGGTTGAACTACAATATGGGCAAGCTCTCATATTCACTTACCAAGCTTATGACTGCATTGGCTACTGTTAGTCCATCAGGTTCCTCTGTTGGGCCCAAAGCCAGGAAGCATAAGAGGAAGAGAGGCCAGAAAGCAGGAGCTACTGATCATGGACCCAAGGCAGGCATAGCCAAAAAACATAAGACAAAAGGCAAATGCTTCAGATGTGGTAAGCTGGGATATTGGAAGAAGGATTGCCAGAAGCCTCAAGGTATGTGCAAATCTTCCCTAGTTACTGAGCCGTGTTTAGTGGCAATTCCCACGGATACTTGGTGTATAGATTCAGAAGCCACTGATCACGTTGGTAATTCTCTGCAGGGGTTCCAAGTGACCCGGCTGCTTAGAGAGGGAGAGTTGTAGGTCTACCTTGGGGATACCACCGGAGTTTCGGTTGTTGCAGTGGGAGTTTTATTGTCTATATGTACCCAATTTTCGGATGAATTTACGTTCAGATTTGACACTTATTTTGGATGGTTATAAGTGTGTTTTTTCTGATGATTTTGTTTTTATTAGAAAGAACTAGAAGCTTATATGTTCCGGTACATTAGTTGACAATCTGTTTTTAATCAAAACATACTCCCCAGTAATGTAAAATACCGAAACTAGTAACTCATCACCGAATCATAATAAGTGAAAAGAGTCTTCCTTTTTGAATCAAACTTATATTTGGCACCTGAGAATATGTCACATCAACCTTAGTAGGATTCAAAGGTTGGTCTATAATGGGCCTTTGGGCTCATTGGAGATTCACAGCTATTCGACCTGCGAGTCCTGCTTGGAGGGTAAGATGACCAAGAGGCCTTTTAAGGCCTTTTGAATGCAGAAAAGCTATAGCTTGTCTAAAAAACTAATATCCACAGATGACATATCATTTTGTTTCGTTATTAAATTGTTTCATTATGTCATAAAACTAGATAGCAGGGTGTGGAAAGACACAGTAGATACCGTTATTGGTTAAAGTATTGATATATAAAAAGTATGCTCGTAACTGAGATATTCTAAACATAATATCGATATAGGTTATCGTCTGGTATGGAAATTAGTTTATCTATCCTAATTAAATCACACGTATATGCCCAGGGCATATTGACCGTGACCAGTTTAGATAGAATTGACTTGTACTGATCGACATAGTCAATTCGGTCATAGTATTCAGTCTCTCAATCCTGAGAATGGGACGGTCGTGAGAGTTAGATATCGTATACTTTGATGTGCCAAAGAGTGCGATCAATTGAGACCTATACCTCGGTAGGTTGGGTGTGTGATGTTTAGCTTCTAACGTGCCGTTGCTAGTCAGAGGAATCCACGTACCGGTTTGCCGGGTTAATGTTGCTCCCGAGATGAGCTCGTAAGGTTTATTGTACTAAAACTGGCCAGTGGACTTTATGTTCGGTATAATAAGAAGGCCGAGTGGTACTAATCTCGGATACCAAGAAGTCGGTGAATTACTTTGTCAGTAAATTGATAAACCGATGAGCACTAGATCTATAATGTGGGGAGATAAAAGAAAATAAAGTGGCATGATGTGAAGTGGTTTTTTAGTGGTAGTTCCATAATTGGTCCGTTAGTGGTATGAGTAATTATGCATTTGACTAATCGATAAAGTAATCCTAAAGGTTTTATTAATATTTAATTGACAAAGTGGATGAAGAAAATTAATTCTATATGAATTAATTAATCCTAAGGGATCGATTAAATTAAATTAACAAAGTGGGTTAAGAAATTAATTCGAAATGACCGATTGGAGTTGATTAGTCTAGACTAAGGGGTAAACAAAAGTCAAACACTAAGGCCCGACTCAAAAGGCCACTAGGTCTCCCAAAGAGCTCCCTATAAATAGCTAATGTTAGGCACATTTGAAGATATTAGAAACCTTGTAGGCGAATGTCTCAGAGTGTGAAAGACAAGCCTAGAGAGAGAATTCTTTCTTCCTTATTGAGAATTCTTTTTCGAAGTCAGTTTGCGATCTTTCTTGTTTGAGAAACTTATCCCATGATTCTAAAAGGCCAAGACCACCGCCTGGAAGTTCAAACGGTGCTCGAGAAGTCCGTTCGCCGCTCTTTTTCTGGGCAGTTAGCGCCACGTACGTTTTTTGGATTTTTCAGCGCCGTTTTGGTGCATTTTCATAGTGGGCTTTGTTTATTTATTGTGTTGATCCTTTGGATCATTCCTTTTGGTTCGCCAAAGTCTAGATCTATGAGCAAATAGCTTACCCACGAAGTTTTATTGAGGCAGTGTGGGTTTTCATATCATAATCAGTTTCCCATGCTAGATCTGTTTTTCAGATCTGTGAGTTTCTTGAATTGGGTTTCTTTGGATTTCTTTGGCAGTGCCTTTAGCCACCTCGTAGACACTTGCCCACCTAAGTTCGAGGTTGTTTGGAGTTACCCTTTGGATTTTGAGTGGATTTTACAGGCAGGCGATAAATAAGAGCAGTAATCTTCGGGCAACGATCTGCTGAGGCTCTGACGAGTTTTTCAAAGTGGGTCTCATATGGATATTTTCCTTAGTGTCTTATATACTTTGTGGATAGTCACTCACGCGATTTCAAGTTAGATACGGAGTTGTTATCGGGATTCTCTCGTGATTGGTCTCAGGCGATAAACTGCATGATTTTCAGCTTTGGTTTTCTTATTGCTAGGGACACGCTTCAAAGGTATAATATTTATGACTTCCACTTTAAATTAAAGATTTAATTTTTAGCTTGTCGTTTTAATAAATTGAACTAGTATAAGCTTAGATCCATTAAGGGGAAATGAATTTGAGCCTGAGCCGAGTCGAAAGTCTCTGATTCTGGAATGCATAGCACGAAAGTGAGATTTTCGATTTAGCCAGGGCTTATTATGTTTTCTTTCATGTAACACCACGCCATCTCATCCGCTTTTCTCCACCTCGCATAGGCATCTCTTTTCTCTTGAGGAGAGTCATCATTAGGCGCATCTGGACAAACTTCGGTGAGCACACACTTATACTACTCAGCCATCAGGATAATGTCCAAATTATGACTTCAATCGACATAGTTCGGACCAGTTAATTTGTTGTCTTTCAATATCGTAGCTAAAAGATTAAATGTCATACCGAAAACTGTAAATAAATAAACAGACAATGTTTCAGAAAAATAAGCACAGAATTTCGAAAATAAATTCTAATAATTATTGACATCCCTCAAACAATAATTAAATCTACTGACATCTCATTCACTAAAATTTTCCCAAGCCATGATAGTGTGGATGTTTATGCTAATCCATATTCGTTGGAGAATAACTAGGTTCATTAGCTATATTATCTTACCAAATGATCTATTGATCAATGTAGCTAATAGTCAGTGCCTTTCAGCCGAACAAATAAGTAGCGTAACCTCGATGGGAAGAATACTACAAATCGAACACTAAGTCTGTGCCATTGCATGACTTCTGAGCTTTTTACCTTAGGATAGTACGCCTCAGATGGAGAGGGTATCGCATTTCTCCAATTTCAACCTACTCTAGTCATTTTACTTAGAAATTCATAAGCTAGTAATCTTATGGTTGAACTGATCCAATATGGAGGAGGGCCCTAATGCCAACACGCAAGTCCACCCACATCATCTATGAATTCGTAATGGAGGCTATGGGAATATTGACCAACCCGGTGTTGGTGAATGTGCCCTAATGAGGGCTATTTATGTCAATATACTTTGAGGGTATTTATGTAAATAAGACATTTGTCGTTTGATTGATTGTTAATCAAATGAGTTAATTTCATGATAGTAATATCCTTGTGCATTTTTAAATTCATGAAATCGATCCGCCAAAAGAAACACTCCATGGACTAATTAGATCATGAGTGATTCTTTTGAGTAGTACTGGTACTAGGATCCTTAGACCAAAAATCACTACATGGTCTTAGGTGAATTGTAGCGTGCTTTGACATACGCCTAACGGGGCCATAACAGGTTGCTAAGTAAGGGTATGATTGTGTACACTATGAGACACGCTAAGGTATGTAGGTGAAGTGATGGGATTACAAATCTCTCTTAAGTGAGAGATGATATCTTGGCCACTTGATAGTGAATTGAAAAGTGCATGGCCATGCCCAATGAATGATAGGATATCATTTGCTTGAAGGATTCAGTGTCACTAAGAGATCAAGTAAACGTTTAGCTACATAAGGATGATGGTTCCATACCTTATGCTAAACTGGATATCGATGTAGAGGATTGTACGCAGTTTGCTCGGAAAGGTTGTGTTGAATCTCCATTCGACCCTCCATTCTGAATTGGGTAGTCATTATGTCTTGCTAGAGACCACTAATGACTTATGGATTAATCAATGAGATTGAGTTATCCGTTGCCAATTTGGAATGGGCCTACAGGATCACACATAAGAAAGTTCAATGATGCAGAATAAGGATTCTTGCCTACAATAAGTATAATTGTTATACTTAAATAAATAAGATTTAATTAAATGGTTTAATTAAATATTATTGGAAAGGTCTATGGTATTAATTAATAGTTAATTAATTACCTGAGAACAATTGGGATGGGCGGATAAATCAAGGGACTTAATTGCAATTGAAGTTCTTGACCCATCAGCCTGATCCATGGGTCATGGGTTGATCCATGGGCTTGGTGTATAACCCAAATCATTAAAGTATTATTTAAGGCTGATTTGGAATTAGTAAATATTATTTAAATACTGACTTGGAATCAGTTAAATAATATTTGGTAATAATACTGATTTGGAAAATTACTAAAATCAGTTAAGTTATAATTGGATAATTACAATACTGATTTTGGAAATTAATTCTCTACAAATATCCTATGGATATAATTGTAGGAGGGGATTTTGAATTATTCCAATCAGACAAAATACACAGGATTTCCCAAAATTCTCTGGGGTAGGCAAGATTGGCTAGCACCAACCTGCGAAGGCTTTCGTGCTTGAGAGTAGAGGATCCTTCGAGGAAGGATTTTGGAGACAACAAAACGCCATCTTCTCAGAGGAGCCAGGCGACGTGCGCAACCGATTACGCTTCGAGGGTAAGACCCGATCCTTAGTGTTTAGGATTCCGCCATTTAATTAGATTAAATGCCTAAACAAATCCCAACACCCGGTCCCACTTAGATTTCTAAAAATGAGGGTTTTTCTGATTTTAACATGCAATTAACTAATCCTAATTTATTCGCAAACATAAAACCAGCATACGTTAAATTATGCATCTAACATACAGCACAAATATTAAAACATCAAATTAAAACTGTAAATACGTAGAATAAATATGTAAAATAAATTTCTTGACTATTATGGTTTTAATTGCTTCAATTTGCTGCCTTGTGCACAGCCCTTGCTAAGCTTGCGCACGCGGCAGCCCTAGTGCGCTGGTGCTCCCAACGGCCGCATGCGTACAATGGAGCTGCTGCTGCCGGCGGGTTCTGCCAGCTTGTCGCTCACCGGCCTGCCTGCCCTGTTTCATTTCTGGGTTTTCCATCATTCTCCCACTATGTTATTTTGTCTTCTTGCAATTCGTTCTGGGTTTTCTTCATTAAACCAAAACCGACGAAATCAAGTCGTCCAGAATAACGCCTTCAATTACATAAAAACTTTCCTACTACAAGGCGTCTAGGAAAATAAAATTGAAAATTACATAGAAAAAATCCTACTCCAAATTTTATCTAATCCTGCACGACTTCCAGCACGTGGTTTTACTATTACAAGCATTCATAAAAAAAATAACCCAGAATGTCCTGGGGTTTAATTAGAACATACAAACGCAACTATAATAGCCAGGATTTCTAAACCACCTGCAAACAAAACCATGTAACAAACCGAACAAGCACAAAGCCAAAACAAAGCTCTGATACCAATTAAAAGATTATCTGCCCGGGCCCTGTTAAAAATTCACTTGCGTGCTATGTATTCTAGAATCATAATTCTTGACCATGCCTAAGCTCTAGCACAATCATTATTCCAATCCTTACGTGAAGTAACATTGCACAGGATCTTAGCTTCTACTTGTTCGATTTGCCATGCAACAATAAATTCCTAATTAAAGTGGAAGTTTAAGAATCACCTCTTAAAACGTGTACTTAGGTAATCGCTTGTATGACTTAATATCAGTCGTACATTATGTGGGCAACAAACCAACGAACAAACGATCAAAAATTCATCACAAAAGCTCACCAGAATTCCTCTTTGGAAAACCAACCGTCATCGTCGCTAGCACGTACAAATCACGGACCGCCGCCGATTCCCTCACGCGCTACCCGTTCACCTTCACGCGTTGTCGCCAGAATTTGGAGTGTCTGACTGCTGCTGCACCTAGGAAGCCGAGCTACTGTTTGAAGGAATAAATTCAAATTTGAGAGAATAATTATTAATTCTCTCTCTAGGATTTTATCTCTCTAGTTTTTTTGTCTTGAAAACTCATGACTTGTGTATTGTGAATTATAATCTCTTGTCTATTTATAGAGTTACAAGAGAGACCCCAAGTTGGTCTAGGATTGGCCTGGCCAATACTAAACCAACTTGGGGTCTCTCTTGTAACTCTATATATAGACAAGGGATTAGCTATTCAAAATTCATAATTCAATAGATTCATAATTCAAGAATCTAGAGAGAGAAAATCCTAGAGAGAGAAAATCTTTCTCAAAGTTGTGTTTTAAGCTTTGTGGCCAGCGGATTGCTTTCCTAGGTGGCGGTGTTGATCGGAGATAATTTTCGACGATGTGTTTGGTGAGCAAAATAGGTGGTGGGTGGAAAAGCTTTTCTCAGATGGCGGTGCGTGTGGTGTCTTCAACCGGTGCGTGCGGTAGCAGGAAATCAAAATTTGGTACAGTGAATTTTGCTGGATCTTTTCTGACTTGAATGTGTTGATTACTGATCAATTGGTTTCTTGATCGTTGCCCACAAAATGTGAAATCAAGGTCTTGAGTCATACAAGCGATCACCTAAGTTCACGCTTCAAAGGTATTTTTCTAAGATTTTGCTTTTAATTGGAAAATTATTGTTGCGTGGTAAATCGAATAAGCACAAACCCAGATCTTGCGCAATGTTATTTCAAAAGGGTTGGAATAGCAATTGTGCTAGTGTCTAGGCCTGGCCAGAGATTCTGATTCTGGAATGCATAGCACGAAAGTGAGTTTCTTGCTAGGCCCGGGTAGATAATCTTTCAGCAAGAAGCTGCACCAGCGCGCGGCAGCAGCACGCAGCAGCAACTGCTGCGCGCTACTGGGCCGCATGCGCGGATCGCCCTTGGGTGTGCTGCGCGCCTGCGGCCTGTTTGGGTCGTGTTTTGGCCCATTTTTCCTCTAGTTTTCATGTTTTGAAGTTCAAGACTCTCTTCATCGAGTTACGTGGCGGGACACGAAATCAAGGCAGAAGATGAAAGAGATTAAAACCATGGTAGTCGGGAAATTTATTTTTCGTATTTATTTCCCGTATTTATTGTTTTAATTTTTATGCTTTATTTTTGTGCTGTATTTAAGATGCATGATTTTAAAGCATGATGGTTTTATGGTTGCATATAACTTAGGGTTATTTAATTGCATGTTTAAACCGAAAAAAACCCTCAATTTTGAAATCTAAGTGGGAGCGGGTAGGTTTAATTTCCCCACAGACACCATTATGAGCTCATATGCAATGTGGGTAGGCTTGTGCATTGGCATTAGGGCCTTCCTCCATTCGGATGAGTCCAGCCCCGAGATCGCTAGACTATAAATTTCTGAGTAAGATAACTAGAGTAAGTTTAACTAGGAGAAATACGACACCGTCTCTATCTGTGGTGCACTATCCTGAGGTAACAAACTCAGAAGTCACATAATGGCACACACATAGTGTACGATCTGCAGTATTCCTCCCTCAAGGTTACGCTACTTATTTGTACGCCTAAAAGCACCTACTATTAGCTACATTGATCAATAGATCGTTTGGTCAGATAGTGTAGTTAATGAACTTGGTTATTCTCAAATGAACGTGGGTTAGCGTAAATGTCCACACTGCGTGGCTTGCGAGAATCCCGGTGAATGAGATGTTGGTGGATTAAGATTATTGTTTTGAGGGAAGTCAATCATTGATAGAATTTCCTTGTTTTTGAAATTCTAGACTTAATAACTGAAACATTGTCTGTTTATTTATTTTACAATTTTTATCGATATGACATTCAACCCCTTAGTTGCTATTTTGAAAGATAATAAATTAACTGGAACCAACTATGTCGACTGGAGTCGTAACTTGGACATTGTCTTGACGGTTGAGCAGTATAAGTTTGTGCTCACCGAAGTATGTCCAGATGTGCCTGATGAGGACTCTCCTCAAGAGGATAGGGATGCCTATGCCAAGTGGAGAAAAGCAGATGAGATGTCACGGTGCTATATTTTGGCCTCTGTGTTAAATATACTGCAATATCAGCTTCATCCCATGGTCTCTGCCTTCAACATGATGGCACACCTGAGGGAGATATTCGCACATCAAGGCAGGACTGCTAGGCAAGTAGCCATAAGGAAGTTAATGAACACAAAGATGGCTGAGGGCGGATCGGTGAGAGATCATGTGCTACACATGATCAGTAACATCAATGAAATAGAGGTGTTGGGAGGAGAAATTGACATAGAAAGTCAGATAGATATTATCCTCCAGAGCTTACCCTCTTGTTTTGAGCAGTTTCGGGTCAATTACAACATGAACCAAAGAGGTTACACTATACCCGAGCTCTTAACTGATTTGGTGGCGGCAGAAGGCATATTCCACGAGAAGAAGCAAGCTTTGGTCATAGTGAAGGCTTCAAGTTCTTCTTCTGTGCCTAAAGTCAAGGAGAATAAGAAGAAGAATAATGCCAAGAAACTTGCTGTGAAGCCCGAAATCACAAAGAAGAGCAAGCCCAACGACAAGTGCTTCAGGTGCGGGAAAATGGGACACTGGAATGTGAATTGTCCAAAGCCTAAAGGTACGATAGTTTCTGCCTTAATTAGTGAGATATGTTTAGCGGCGATTCCGAACAGATACTTGGTGTGTGGATTCAGGTGCCACTGACCATGTTTGTAATTCTTTGCAAGGCTTCCAAGTAACCCGGAAGCTTAGAGAATGCGAATTGGATATCTACTTGGGCGACACTATGAGAGTGTCAGTAGAAGCAGTGTGAGCTATTACTTTAAATTTTGAAAGTTATAGTTTAGAGTTAGTCAATTGTCTTTATGTACCGAGTTTTAGAAAGAACCTTATTTCGGTTTCTAAACTCTTATAGAACGGTTATAAGTTTATTTTTTCTAATGAGTCTGTATTTATTAGAAGAAATAGAACATTTATTTGTTCTAGTTCATTGGCTGGCAATTTATTTATGGTTAACTCTAACTCCGGTGTTGTGCAAAACATAGAAACAGATAGCTCTTTATTTAACATTATTAAGAGGAAGAAACCTTCTGAAATGAATCAAACCTATCTTTGGTATCTCAGGCTAGGTCATGTAAACCTTAGTAGGATTCAGAGGTTGGTCAATGATAGACCTTTAGGTTCGTTAGAGATAGACCTTTAGGATTCAACCTGCGAATCTTGCTTTGAGGGTAAGATGACCAAGAGACCTTTTAAAGCAAAAGGTTATAGAGCTAAGGAAGTATTAGAGTTGATTCATTCTAACTTGTGTGGACCAATAATGCTCCAGGCACGAGGTGGGTTCAAGTATTTCGTGACGTTCAGGGATGACTACTCACTGTACGAGTATATTTACCTAATGTGTCACAAGTCCGTGTACTTTGGCAAATTCAAAGAGTTTCAGGCAGATGTGGAGAAGCATCATGGTAAGAGTATCAAAAGACTACGGTCAGATCGTGGTGGGGAGTACCTATCCCATGAATTTCGAGAATACCTCAGAGAGGTCAGAATTTAGTCTCAGTTGTCTGCACCTGGCACTCCATAGCAGAATAACATAGCAGAAAGAAAGAATCGAACACTCATGGAAATTGTTAGGTCGATGATGAGCTATAGTATTTTCCAAGTTCGTTCTGGGGATATGCCTTAGAAACAGCGATGTATATTCTTAATCTTGTACCGTCTAAAACTGTGCCTTCAACACTAGTAGAGTTATGGAACGGGTGAAAGCCTAGTCCAAGACATCTCAGAATTTAGGGTTGCCCAGCACATGTGCTTAAGGCAGATACTGCTAAGTTAGATGCGATGACTGAATTAATGTTGTTTGTAGGATATCCCAGGGAATGAAGGGTGGTCTGTTTTATAGTCCTAAAGATCAGAACGTGGTGGTTAGTACCAACGCTAGATTTTTGGAAGATGACTATGTTTTCGATCACAAGCCCAAGAGTAAGATAGTACTAGAAGAGCTTAGGCGAGAAACTACTATTCCTGATACACCGACACAAGTAGATACACCACACACTGTACAAGAGATCATAGATGATGCGCCTACACAGGTGGTCCCTCATCGTAATGAGAGGGTTGTGAGACAGTCCGACAGGTTCATTGGCGTGGAAGAGGCCTCGGACCTAGTTACAGGCGTGCCTGAGCCTGAACCGGTTAACTACAATGAGGCTCTCCGAGATAAAGATGCAAAATCTTAGCGTAAGGCAATGATATCCGAGATGGGGCCAATGGACCACAATCAAGTCTGGGAGCTTGTTGACCTGCTTGATGGGTTTAAGCCCATTAAATGCAAGTAGGTCTATAAACGTAAGAGAGGACCTGACGGGAAGGTGGAAATCTTTAAAGCTATGCTGGTGGCGAAGGGGTATACTCAGAAAGAACGAATCGATTATGAGGAAAACTTCTCCCCGGTTGCCATGCTTAATTCGATCCAGATTCTCTTGGCCATAGCTGCTCATTTAGATTATGAGATATGGCAGATGGATGTCAAGACAGCCTTCCTGAACAGAACTATTGAGGAAACCATCTTCATGCAGCAACCAGAGGGATTCATTGAGAAAGGCCAAGAGCATAAGGTTTACAGGCTTAGGAGGTCTATTTACGGACTTAAGCAGGCATCCAAATCTTGGAACATCCAATTTGATGAGGTAATCCAGTCCTACGGATTTACTCAGTGTCCAGATGAGCAATGTGTGTACCGCAAACGTGATAGAAACTCGGTGGTGTTTCTTGTGCTTTACGTAGATGACATTCCATTGATTGACAACAACAAGAAAGTGGTATCAGACGTAATGGTATGGCTATCCAAGCAATTTGATATGAAGGACTTAGGGGAAACGGGACATATCCTTGGGATCAAGATAATTTGAGATCATTGGAAATATTCATTAACGCTCTCCCAATCTTCGTACGAGGATACGATTCTGGCTCATTTTAACATGCAGAACTCTAAGAAAAATTTTCTACCTTTCAGACACAGAGTACATCTATCTAAGGAACAGTCCCCTAAGACTGTTGAGGAGATAGAAGCCATGAAGACAGTTGCTTATGTTTCGGCAGTAGGAAGTCTCATGTATGTCATGTTGTGTACGAGACCTGATATCTGTTATGCCGTTGGTAAGGTAAGCAGATATCAGAGTAACCTCGGGAAAGCTCATTGGGAGGCAGTAAAATGCATTCTCAAGTATTTGCACAGAATAAGAGACCAAGTTCTAGTCTATCAGGCACATGAGCTGGTACCCCGAGGAGACACAGATTCATATTTCTATAGCGATAGGGACAAGAGCAAGTCTACCTCAGGGTATGTGTTTACTCTAGGAGGTAGAGCCTGTAGGAACTAGGCAAGCATAATTTCCTAAATTATGCTACGGAATAGCCTAAATTCTAAGAGGATTCGGGTCTTACCCTCGAAGCGTAATCGGTTGTGCAGACGCCTGGCTCCTCTGAGAAGATGGCGTTCACCAACAATTCACGTGAATTGTCTCTACGTTCTTGCACTGGAGTTCTCTCAGAACTGGTGCTAGCCCCAAACTTTGCCTGTCAAGAGAAAACAATTTTCTCTGGGAAGAATCGTTTTTGAAGAGTCTGTTTTTTTTTTTTTTTTCTCAAAAAGTGACAGAGAGAGTCTCGTTTTAAAATCTTTAAAACGTGTTTGAAAAAAAAAACTAATTTTCCTAAAACTCTCAACTGTCAGATACTTCTCTGATTTTGAGAAGTATTTGTTAAATAATTAATCATAATTAATTATTTACTGTTGGGTTTAACCAACACCATGGATCAACCCATTGATCCATGGATCAGGCTGATGGGTCAAGAACCATAATTCACAATTTGGTTCCTTGATTTATCAGCTCAACTCAATTCTTCCCAGGTAATTAATTAACTTTTAATAAATACCATAAAACTCTTCAATAATATTTAATTAAACCATTTAATCAAATATTATCAATTTAAGTATAACAGCGTAAAGCAGCGTCTAAGATATTTAGCTTCCTTTCTTGTTTGAGAACGATTCTCAAGTTTCTTTCCCAATCTAAGAAGTTTGGACCAACAAGCTTTTCTTTGTCAAAAATGCTTCTTAGAGTGAGATTAGATGTATTAGTGTTAGTAGATGCCATTTCTACAAAAGAAAATGCAAAATATTAGAATGAGTTTTAAAATATTTTCCACAATAGCCAAAATTGAAATCCCAAACAATTTTGTGTTGGTGCTAGATTGTGGGCCGAAAATCCACAAAGAATCAACCCCAGTCTTGCTTTGGAAAGTATCGTAGGGATTGGGCTCTTTTGGTAGGCAATGTTCAAATCACATCCCTATGTAATTTAACGATTTCCAATTGCATCACTATGCAATTTTTCGGTGATAGGATGAACATTCCAAATGTTTGACACCATCCTATCTTTGCAAAATTAATCCCTAGTCAACTTATCGGGTCAAGCTAGGATTAATTTTCCCAAGTTAAACCATCCCTCAAGGCATTACATCAATAGATACCCACACAGTTTTTCCATAACAAGTGGTAGTGATAAAGTCGAGCATCTAATACCCAAACAGTTTTTCCACTCATTAATGGTAGTGATAAAGTTGGGCACTATTATGCAACAACCCGCCGCACGAAGAAAACCTGAGGCCCTTGGGCTCTCCAAGTCCACCAGACGTTCAACGCTCAAGCGGGCCCTCAAGTATGGAAGCAAAATCTTGGGTTTTTGGGATTTAAGTTTGATCGGCTTAACATGCATTGTCGTTTTCATTCATTCACAAAACATAAAATTGCGGAAATGCGATGAATTGGGCTCTAATCTATTACAGGGCCTTTTAACAAAAAGAAACTTCTTTTGGGCCTCCATTTTGGGCTTCCGTTCCTGGGCTCCACCATGGACTCCTTTGGAACATCCTTTTGGGCCTAACTATTACATAATTATTTAATAGGCACGCAGGCCCAATTTTAAAATGGCTCACAGGCCCAAAAAAAATTTAAATAATAAATTTTAAGCCCAATTCATGCATAGAAAAAAACACACAAATGCATATGCTTCATACAAGCCAATTTTATTAAGCCGAATCATTTAATTAGGGATTGTGTAACTCTTACACTATTAAAATTGATCGTGTCATGATCAATTTTAATCAATCACATATTCATTCATTTTAATCGAATGATGCATGGTCATACCAATAATGCGTGCAATTATTTAAACATTTTAAATAAATAACACATTATTTCGGAAAATCAATAAATAAATAAAACATAATAATTAATTAACTAATCTCATTAATTAATTAATTATTTATTCATTTAATTATCTAATTTTATTAAGATAATTTTTTTTTTCTAATTTTAAAATTTAAATATTTCTAATTATCCTAATCTCATTAAGATAATTATTCAAAATTCTAAATTTTTAAAATTCTATAGGATAAGAATTAAATCTAAATCTAATCTTATCTTATCGTGATTTAAAATCTGATAATATATTTTAATTTATCCTAAATTATAAATTAAAATATTATCAAATTTTAAAATTCAGAAAATTAAGGTTTTTCTAAAAATTTTGAGGCCAATCTGTAATTTACAAAACCTCTCGGGCTAGGGTTTTAAGGTTTAAAACTTCTGGGGCTGTTTTTGCAATTTTTAAAACAATTTTAAAAGGCTGGCATTTTCGGGATTTTGGAGTGCGGCGGGGGCAATCTGGTCATTTCAGCCCAATTAGGGCACAGCCCCCGCCGCCTCCTCTCTTCTTCCCCGACTAGCTGCCGGCGTCATCCTTCGGTTTTTTGGCGAACACTTCGCCTCTTCCGGCGCTCGTCTCTTCGCCCCGGTCCGACCCCGATCAAATCGAAGCCCACCTTGGCAATTCATCGATCGACGAGAAGACATGAAAACCGTGACCCCGCGACTCCTCCGGCGAAAAAAATTTCCCGACAGAACAAACGAGGAAGCCAGTTCTCCGTCACTTCGTTTCCCCGCGGAGCGAGGAACCTTTCCCCGTCCTTAGCGAAACAACCGGTGCGAGATGCCAACGGTTCTCAAAAACCCAAATCGGAAAAAAAACAAATTTTTCTTTCCCGGCGAACCTTTTTACAAACCCTGAAAATCTTTTCATAATCTTCACAATCAAAACAGTTTTGACACCCCAAATCAAACCGAAATGGTTCCCCATGAAGAAAAGAACAAAACCCAAGGAAAAATCAGGCCAAAAAACCAATTTTGAGCAATATACGTTTTTCCGGCGAACTTCCGGCCGGCCGAAAAACTTTCCAGCGAAGATTTCCCAGAATCCGGCGACCTTCAAGCAGAATTTTTTTTTTTTCTTTTCAAAACGATTTTGCAAAAAAAAAAAAAAAAATTCTTATACCCGATTTGAAATTCTTATACCCGATTTTTTTCAACCTATGGCTCTGATACCACTGTAGGAACTAGGCGTGCATAATTTCCTAAATTTTGCTACGGAAAATTCTAAGAGGATTCGGATCTTACCCTCGAAGCGTAATCGGTTGTGCAGACGCCTGGCTCCTCTGAGAAGATGGCGTTCACCAACAATTCACGTGAATTGTCTCTACGTTCTTGCACTGGAGTTCTCTCAGAACTGGTGCTAGCCCCAAACTTTGCCTGTCAAGAGAAAACAATTTTCTCTGGGAAGAATCGTTTTTGAAGAGTCTGTTTTTTTTTTTTTTTCTCAAAAAGTGACAGAGAGAGTCTCGTTTTAAAATCTTTAAAACGTGTTTAAAAAAAAAAACTAATTTTCCTAAAACTCTCAACTGTCAGATACTTCTCTAATTTTGAGAAGTATTTGTTAAATAATTAATCATAATTAATTATTTACTGTTGGGTTTAACCAACACCATGGATCAACCCATTGATCCATGGATCAGGCTGATGGGTCAAGAACCTTAATTCACAATTAGGTCCCTTGATTTATCAGCTCAACTCAATTCTTCCCAGGTAATTAATTAACTTTTAATTAATACCATAAAACTCTTCAATAATATTTAATTAAACCATTTAATCAAATATTATCAATTTAAGTATAACTCTTATACTTAGAACAGGCAATTTAATTAATTCTGAATCATCGAACTCACTTATGTGCGATCCTGTAGGCCCATTCCAAATTGACAATGAATAAATTAATCTCATTAATTAATCCATAAATCATTAGTGGTCTCTAGCAAGACATAATGACTACACAATTCAGAACGGAGGGTCGAATGGTGATTCAACACAACCTTCTGAGTATACTACGTAATGTCCTCTACACTGATATCCAGTTTAGCATAAGGCATGTAACCAATCATCCTTATATAGCTAAACGTTTTACTTGATCTCTTAGTGACACTGAACTTAATCAAGCAAATGATAACCCTTATCATTTCTTGGGCACGGCCATGCACTTCTCAGTTCACTATCAAGCGGCCAAGATATCATCTCTTATTTAAGAGAGACTTGTAGTCCCATCACTTCACTTACATACCTTAGCGTGACTCATAGTGTACCCAATCATACCCGTACTTGGCAACCTGTTACGGTCCCGTTAGGCATATGTCAAAGCACACTCTAATTCACCTAAGACTATGTAGTGATTTCTGGTCTAAGGATCCTCGTACGAGTACTACTCAAAAGAATCACTCATGATCTAACAGTCCATGGAGTGTTTCTTTTGGCGGATCGATTTCATAAAATTCAATATGCACAAGAATATAATTTCATGAAATTAACTCATCAGATAAATAATCAATCAAACGACAAATGTCTTATTTACATAAATAACCCTCAAAGTTTATTTACATAAATAGCCCTCATTAGGGCATATACACCAACAGAGCCATAGTTTGGCGGAGTGTCAAGCAGAAATGCGTGGCAGACTCCACCATGGAGGCTGAATACGTTGCTTTATCAGAGGCAGCGAAAGAAGTAGTATGACTCAAGAATTTCCTAGTGGAATTAGGTGTGATTCCTGGTTTGCAGAAGTCTTTCATGGTATATTGTGATAACAACGGTGCAGTAGCAAACTCGAAGGAACCCGGAGCCCACAAGGTCAGTAAACATATACAGCGCAAGTACCACCTGATACGAGACATCGTAAAGAGGGAAGACGTGGTCGTGGCTAAGATAGCAACAGAGGATAACCATACAGATCCATTCACGAAGACATTGACTTCAAAAGTCTTTGAGGCTCACGTTGAGGGCATGGGGATCAGATACTTAGGAGTGCCATGACAGTTTTTCTAGATATATAGCAGCAGAGTGTATAGGAGTTGAATGCAGATGTATACTTAAAAGCACAGCTTAAGTATTAGTGGGAGATTGTTGGAGTTGAATACATAAGCCGAGCTTATATTGTACATTTTTCCAGTAATATATAGATTTATGTTTTGGTTATATTTTGTTGTGCATGATATGTCCATTTATATTATGTAAGTAGATGATGAGGGGTCTTGTGTGACATAGTAGATCTCATCATTGGTTAAAAGACATAATATATAAATGAGGTTCGTAACTGAGACAGCATTAGACAAACTGTCGGTTTAGGTTATTATGTGATTCAGATAATTGGTTTGTCTAAACTAATTGAATCGTGTAGATATGCCCGGGGCGTATCGAACTTGACCATTAGGAATGATTTATCTTGTACTGATTTAATAGACAAATCGTTCTTGATATTCTATCTCTTAATCCCTAGACTCGAGCGGGTATGAGGATTAGACATAGTGTACTTTGATATGCCAATGAGTGAGGTCAATTCTGGCCAATAGTCTCGGTAGGTTGGGTGCGCGTGTTTAGTTGCTTGGTGTGCTGCTTGTCGAAAGGAACCATGTACAGGTGCGTCCGAGGTGATGGTGCTCCCGAGATGAGCTCGTTATGTTTATTATACTAAACCCAGCTGGTGGACTTATGTCCAGTATAGTAAAAATGTTGAGTGGTACTAGTCTCGGAATTAAAGAGGTTGATTAATTAATTTATCAGTAAATTAATATATTAACGAGCACTATATCTTTGATGTGGGGAGATTATGATTATAATTTAATTAAGTTATTCCGGAAGCAATTTTGGAGTAGGGTGGTAGTGCAAAAATTAATCCGTTAGTGGTACGATTAATTTTGTAATGGGTTAATTGAATAGGTAGAATTAATTAATTGATTAATTATTCCTAAGGGTTAATTGAGTAATTAACAAAGTGGAACTATTTAATTAATTAATTAAATCTTAAGTTTCAATTAGAATTAGGAAATCCTGGAGATTAGGAAATCTAATAGGATTTGGTTTATCCTATCAGATTTGTTACCTGATTGGATTTGGAAACTAATTACCTAAACCCATTAGGAAGATCAATCCTATGGGTCTCTCTTGTAACTCTATATATAGACAAGGGATTAGCAATTAAAGATACACAATTCAATAGATTCATAATTCAAGAATCTAGAGAGAGAAAATCCTAGAGAGAAATTCTTTCTCAAAGTCGGGTTTTAAGCTTTGTGGCCGGCGGTTTGCTTTCCTAGGCGGCGGCATTGATTAGAGATAATTTCTGGCGGCGGCGTTTGGTGAGCAAAACAGGCAGTGCGGGGAAAAGCTTCTTTCAGGCAGTGATGCATGTGGTGTCTTCAACCGGTGCTTGCGGCAGCAGGAAGTCGATGTTTGGTCCGACGAATTTTGTTGGATCTTTTCTGACTTGATTGTGTTGATTGCTGATCAATTGGTTTCTTGATCGTTGCCCACACAACGTGAAATAAAAGTCTTGAGTCATACAAGCGATCACCTGAGTTCACGCTTCAAAGGTATTTTTTTTAAGATTCCGCTTTTAATTGGAAAATTATTGTTGCGTGTTAAATCGAATAAATGCAAACCCAGATCCTGCGCAATGTTATTTCAAAAGGGTTGGAATAGCAATTGTGCTAACGTCTAGGCCTTGCCAGAGATTCTGATTCTGGAATGCATACCATGAAAGTGAGTTTCTGGCTAGGCCGGGGCAAATAATCTTTCATGGCGGTTGAAGGCGGCGGCGCGTGGGGCGGCGACGACAGCGCATTGTGATGACGCGCGGGCAGCAGCGGTGCTAGAATTTTTTCGGCAAGTAAATTGTGGTGATTAGCTAATCAATTGTTCTTTAGATTGTTGCCCACACAACATATGAACAAAGTCTTGAGGTATACAAGAGAATCACCAGAGTTTACGATTCAATAGGTAATTCTTATGTTTCCGCTTTTAATTAAGAATTTATTTGTTGTGTGATAAATCAAATAAGTATATACTAAGATTATGCGCAATGTTATTTCAAGCAAGGGTTGGAATAGCGATTGTGCTAGCGTCTAGGCCTGGTCAGAGATTTCGATTCTGTAATGCATAGCACGAAAGTGAGTTTCTGGCTAGGCCAGGGCAGATAATCTTTCAAAACATATAAATAATTTACCTAAAACATTTAATCGATAAATACACTACGAAATAGGTTAATACAAGCAAAGCTTTAGTATTCAAATCCAACATTAATTAGTCTAGACAAACTAATTTCTGAATCACACGATAACCTATACAGATAGTATGTTTAAACTATCTCAGTTACGAGCATCTATTTATATATCATTACTTTAACCAATAATGAGATCTATTGTGCTTCTCTCCACCTCGTTATCTAGATATATGATATAAAGGAATAATTTAATATTGAAACAAAATGATATGTCAATTGAGTATTTGTTTTTTATACGAGCAATAGCTTTTCATAATTCAAAACTAACAATAAGTTGTAAAAGGAAAAGTTGAAGGAATTAGGAGCTAGCACTAAGATGGAGAAAATTGAGCTTACTTATGAGGAAATAGTGAGAAATATGAAGAATAGAAGAAAGCTCAAATGAAAGTTGAAGAAGAAACTATCCAATGAGAATTGCAAGAAAATTATTGTGAATTTCTCAAAGGTTAAGGAAGTCCTTGGAAATATTAATGAAGCCATTGGAAGTGCTAATTATGTGCACGACTCCATGAGTCTTGTACCAACATGATCCTTTATCGTGGAATGAGTCTAGCCAGAGACTATAAAGTCCAAAGCACTTCTTAAGAGGCAACCCAAGCATTTTTATTTATTTTTATTACATTTTCTAGATTTTAGATTTTTCAATTTTTATAATGCAAATTTTTCATTTGTTCTTATGCGATTTGTGAGAATTTTGATTTGGAGCATGTATATATGTTGTAGGTATAGGTTTTAGTAAGATTGGATGGAGCAAAATGTGAAGACAATAAAACTTGGGAATTTTGGGAAAAATTTCAGGATGAGCGCCCAGGCAGCGACTATTTGTCGCCGAACATCGGATATCGTACCGATGCCACGCTATCCTACCATCATAACCAAAGTTGCTACCATTGTCATTGCCATACTATCACCCAGTTGCAGCCTTGGCGACATGGTGGAAAGAAGGTTCCACGCCCTTACTAGAAAAACATGAATATATAAATGAAAAGTGGGCAGTGAAGAGGCCAAAGCCTCTTCGCCGCGTAGACGCTCAAAATTTTTTCCAAAGTCACACGAGACCCGAACTCCAATCCAATCCACAAAATAGGTTTTTCAATCGTAAATTTTTTAATAAAACAGTTCCTTACCTACTAACAAGTGATTTAAATTGATTGGAGTAATCCAAAACAACCTATTCTCGCACGAATCAAAGTTAAGAATTAGGGATTTTGCTCTTTAGATTTTTAATTTGAGATTACCATATTCTGTGTTATGAATTTGATGTTTTTGTGATAAGTATAAGTGACAATACTTAATGAAGTATGTGTAACATAATTCTGAGATCGATTTGTCCTTTATGTTCATACATTTGTGCATTTGTGGTTTTCATTTTAAAGAACATTTGGGTTTGAACTTTGTTGATATAGAATCTTGTTAGTACCTATTTAGAATACTAATATACTTATAGAGAAAGGTTTTCCATGTTATGGGCGATCAAATATCTGATTGTATTGAAATCTTGAATTTTTTTTTAAAATTACACTGGGCAACACCAAGATGCTGCACCATTTTGCCGCCAGGCTTGGCGACATCAGGGCACTAGCACCTGTGTGCCGCCCAAGTAATTTCTACAACTAACCTAAACTTTTTAAAATTCAATTCTTTAAATCTTAATATCCAGATTCTTGCTAGATTGAAGAATGTAGGACCAACCCAAGAGCAAGCTGGTACAAGCAAAACAAAGAAACCATTGAAATTCACAAAATCTTTTGAGGAATGCTTTACTGATGAATAATAAAGAACTGAGACTAGTGTTGGTGATAGAAGTGTTTTATGAGGGTCTGAAGAAGATGATGAGCAATATGAAGAAAGAGGAGAAGCAGAGTCCTCAAGGGCAAATACATCCAATGAAGAAGCTGAACCGGTCGAGAGTTCTTCTTCACAATCATCCGATGAAGATGAAGAAGATGCTGCTCCACCACAGAAAAAAGTGAAAAGGATTCACACAGCTAAGGTTAAAAAAAACCTAGAAGCAGAAAGAAAGCTAAGGCAAAAATAGAAGATAGAGAACTTACTCTAAGAAAAGTAAATATTGGGAAATTGTTGAAAGAAATGGGTGGCAAAAGTTCATACCTTTTTTAGAGCTTGTCAATAAGAATTTGTGTAGAGATTTTGATGCTGCTCTTTGGTTCAAAAAGTCCAATTGGACTATTAAATTATGAAAGAAAAGTTTGTTGTTTTCAAAGATATCTCAGAAATCATTTTTACAGATAAAAAGGAAAGGATTATTAACAATGAAAGAGCTTCTACAAAGGGAGGTAGATGATAGACTGGAGGAAATGCATCAGTCCTTCAGTATCATGTCCATCTACATGGCAGCAAGTTGTTTATAATGACTTTAATAGCTAGAACAATTTACACCTTCATCATACATAACATTATTCCATCAAAAAATCAGAGAATCACTAAGGACATATTCTTACTTTTATTATCCTTTATGGAAGGAGAGCGCATTGATTTGGGTGACTTTATCTACTCTGTTATAATTGATACCATTAGTGGCAATTCAAATGCTGGTTTACCATTCTCTTCTTTGATATAGGACTATTGTAATGCTGTGAACATTGGACCAGAAGGCAAGGATGAAGATGAGAAGCTAAGTAAACCTATTAAAGACAGTACTTGCAAGGGATTAGAAGTAGAAAAATAAAATACAGTAATTCAAAAGCAACAAAGAGAGATTATTGATAGAAGCACACCTCACGGAGAAGCCATCACCTATGTTTCAGAGCCAACATTGAGAAATGTCATGAATCATCTGGATATCATTGTAGAGATGATACAAGTCCTGATGGACAAAATGGATACTCAAGAAGCAGTGAGCAAGAAAATTATTGAATCTCAGCAAAGGTTGGAACAAAATATTGATTCACAGACACGTTCTACATCACAACCGCCTCTAAATCAAACATATTTTAGTAGATCAAAGCAAAGTTAAACAAGAGTTTAAAGATCTCAACAGTGCCATAAACCTTTACCTACTTTTGGTTGTCAATTTGAAGTTTAATTTGGTTCTCTTTTCTTTTGAATATTAGTTTTGGATGTTAATTTTCAAACTTGCTGGGTGTTTTTCAGAATAGTTGACATGGTTAGATGGTATTCTTTTTGAAGGAATGTTTAGTTTTCAAATTCAATGTATTTGCATGTTTTAAACTCTAGGTTTTGACCTTCAATGATAATAGAGCATGTATAACTTATGTTTAACAGGAGAAGATTAGACATTTTTATGGTTAGAACAACCATGGATGAATTTTTCATGTTAATGCTGAGGTTAATTGGTCAAAATGCTAGATTTGGTGAAAATTTTCTTTGGACTTGATGATAGGCGACATGAAGGCACCTTTACGCCACCTACATCTGACGACCGCCAGGCGCCAACATCGGTTGAACGCCATTATTACAACATTACATGTCCTTGAACTTTACTTGTTTTATTTCACTAATTCTTTACAAATTTACAGTCCTTTCAGCATCCCATGAAGCTCAAGAATGCCCATCTCCATGTTATGCATGTTGTAGTTCACCATAAAATCCTTATATTCATCAGGCAGTGAGGCCAAAATGATGTCAATGGCCAACTCTCTAGCAAGAGGTGCATTTAATCGCTCTAGGGTGTCAATGTACCCTTTCATCTTGATTAAATGTGCGCTTACTGATAAACTCTTCGCCATCTTGCATGAGATTAATGCCTTGATTGTAATGAACCTTTCGTTACGGGCTTGTTCATGAAACATTTCTATCAATGACTCATAAATCCGAAACGCTTCCGAATTATGAATTGCTTTTAAAGCTCACCCGTCATAGAAGCAAGCATCAAGCACGTCACATCATCGGATTCACTTTCCAGTTTATCCCACGCACGCTGAACAGTAACCGAGGCATTCTGTGGTGGTTTAGGTAAAGCATTCTCTAAGACATGTAGTTTCTTTTCTTGATTGAGAACAATTCTCAAGTTTCTTTCCCAGTCTATGAAGTTTGGTCCAACCAATTTGTCTTTATTGAAAATACTTCTTAGAGTGAAGTTTGAAACAACATTAGTGCTAGATGATGCCAGTTCTACAACGAATAAATGCAAAATATTAGGATGGGTTTTTAAAAAAATTTTCCACAATAGCCAAAATTGAAATCCTAAACAATTTTGTGTTGGTACGAGATTGTGGGCCGAAAATCCACAAAGAACCAAACCCCAGTCTTGCTTTGGCAAGTATCGTAGGGATCGGGCCCTTTTGGTTGACAACATTCAAATCACATCTCATGCAACTTAACGCTTTCCAATTGCATCCCATGCAACTTTTCGGTGATAGGATGAACATTCCAAATGTTTGACACCATCCTATCATTGCAAAACCAATCCTAGTCAATTTATCGTGTCAAACTATGGCCAATTTTCCTAATTCAAGCCATCCCTCGAAGCATCACATCAATAGATACCCAAACAGTTTTTCCACATAGTGGTAGTGAGTTAAGTTGGGCACCCATTATGTGACAACCCGCCTCTCCAAGTGCACAGACGTTTGACGCTCTGGCGAGCCCCCAAGTATGGAAGTAATTTATAACTTAGGTTTTTAGGGATTTAGTTTGAGTGGCTTAACATGTATTTCGTTTTTCATCATTTACAAAATAAAATATAAAGCGAAAAATTCAATGAATTGGGCTCTAGTGTATTACAAGGCTTTTAAAACTTTGTCTTCATTTGGGCCTCCAATATTGGGCTCCAAATCCATGACTCCGTCTTGGCTTGTGGAAATTTCTTGGGCTTGATTTCTAATCTATTCTATTACAATAAATTTTAATAGGCTCGCAGGCCAATTAAATTGGCTCACAGGCCCAATTAAATTGGCTCGTAGGCCCCAAATTAAACCAAAATTAATAAAGCCCAATTCATGCATGAAAAACACATAAAATGCAAGTGCTTCATACAAGCCCATTTTAATTAAGCCAATCAATTAAAAGATTGTGTAATTGAATATTTCCAAAATATTATGTACTATTAAAATTGATCGTGTCATAATCAATTTTAATCAATCTTTCCTTTTTCTTGTTCAATCATTTGTAAAAAAATGATGCATGAACATACCAAATATGTATGCAAATATTTAAACTATTTAAATAAATCATGCCATATTTGAAAGCATAAATAAAGGAATCAAATTAATTATTCTATTTATTAGCTAATTATCCTAATCTCATTAAAATAATTGATTTAAGATATTTTAAAATCTTAAAATCCAATTTTAACATTTCAAAACTAAAATCTAATAAGATTTGATCTTAATTCCAAAATTAAAATTCAGAAAAAAAATTTCCTGAAAATTTTGGGTCACTTTATGATTAACAAAAATTTTGGGCTTTGGTTTTAAAAGAAAATAAAACTACTGGGGCTTGTTTTTAATTTTACAAAGTTTAAAATTTATCTTGCTAGGGTTTTGGGGATGCAGCAGGGCATTTCTGTCATTTCACCCAATTAGGGCTTCAGCCAACCCGCCGCAACCCGTTTCTTCTTCCCCGGTGAAAACGGCCATCTCCGATCATCTTCTTCAGAGATTTTCCCGGCGAAGATGAAGCACCAAAACAGCAGCGGCTCAAGCCGGAAGCCATTTTGAGCGAGACCCGGGGGAACCCAGTCCCAATTCACCGATGAAAATCAAGAAACAAAAAAATATTAATTATCAGCTCATCCTAATTGCAATTAAGTCCCTTGATTTATCAGCTCATCCCAATTGTCCTCAGGTAATTAATTAACTCTTAATTAATACCACAAAACTTTTCAATAATATTTAATTAAAATATTTAATTAAATCTTATTTATTTAAGTATAACAATTATACTTATTGTAGACAAGAATACTTATTCTGCATCATCGAACTTTCTTATGTGCGATCACATAGGCCCATTCTAAATTGGTAATGGATAACTCAAGTCATTAGTGGTCTCTAGTAAGATATAATGACTACCCAATTCAGAATGGAGGGTCGAATGGTGATTCAACACAACCTTTCCGAGTAAACTGCGTACGATCCTCTACATTGATATCTCGTTTAGCATAAGGCATGGAACCATCATCCTTATATAGCTTGTCAGTTTTGAATACAGAAAAGCTATTACTTGTATGAAAAACTAATATCCACAATTGACATATCGTCTATGTTTTAGTATGACGGTGTTCCATTATATCATAGAACTAGATAACGAGGTGTGAAAAGACACTGTAGATCTCGTTATTGGTTAAAGTATTGACATATAAAAAGAATACTCGTAACTGAGATAGTCTGAACATACTACAGGTATAGGTTATCGTATAGTTTAGAAATTAGTTTGTATAGACTAATTAAATCATACGGATGTGCCCGGGACATATTGAGCACGACTAGTTTAGAGAGAATTAAATTATACTGATCGACGTAGATAATTCGGTCCTAGTATTCTAATCTTTTAATCCCGAGATTGGGATGAACATGAGAGTTAGATATTGTATGCTTTGATTTGCAAAGGGTGCAGTCAATTGAGGCCTAAATCTCGATAAGTTGGGTATGTGGTGTTTAGCTTCTTGTGTGCCGTTGCTAGTCGCAGGAATCCACGTACCGGTTCGCTGGGTTAATAGTGCTCCCAATATGAGCTTATAAGGTTTATTATACTAAACCCGACAAGTGGACTTTATGTCCAGTATAATAAGAAAGTCGAGTGGTACTAATCTTGGATACCAAGAAGTCGTTGAATTAATTTGTCAGTAAATTGATGAATCGATGAGCACTAGATCTTTGATGTGGGGAGATAGAAGAATAATAAAGTGAGCAATGTAAAGTCATTTTTGAGCTGTAGTTCCATAATTAGTCCGTTAGTGGTATGACTAATTATGCATTTGACTAATCGACAAAGTGAATTAATTAATCCAAAAGGTTTAATTAATATTTTAATTGACTAAGTGAATTAAGAAATTAATTCTATTTGAATTAATTAATCCTAAGGTTCGATTAAATTATATTAACAAAGTGGGTTAAGAAATTAATTCGAAAGGCTCCAATGGAGTTGACTAGTCTTGGGAAGACTAAGAGGTCAACGAAACTCAAACACTAAGGCCCAACTCAAATACCCACTAGGTCTCCCAAGGAGCTCGCTGTAAATAACTAATGTTAGGCGCATTTGAAGACATTAGAAACCTTGTAGGCAAATGCCTTGGAGTGAGAAAGATAAGCCTAGAGAGAGAATTCTTTTTTCCTTATTGAGAATTCTTTTTCGAAGTCGGTTTGCGATCTTTCTTGTTCGATAAACTTAGCCCATGATTCTAAAAGCCCAAGACCACCGCCCGGAAGTTTAAACGCTGCTCACGAAGTCCAATCTCCGCTCTTTTTCTGGCCAGGTACGCCGACTTTTTGGATTTCTCAACGCCGTTTTGGTGTATTTTCATTGTGGGCTTTGTGATTTTGTTGCGTTGATCCTTTGACTCATTCCTTTTGGTTTGCCAAATTCTAGATATATGAGCAAATTGCTTACCCACGAACGTTTATTGGGGCGGTGTGGGTTTTCAGATTAGAATTAGTTTCCTGGGCTAGATCTGTTTTTCAGATCTGTGAGTTTTTTGAAGTGGGTTTCTTTGGATTTCTTTTGTAGTGCCTTTATCCACCTCATAGACACTTGCCCACTCAAGTTCGAGGTTGTTTGGAGTTATCCTTGGGAATTCGAGTGGATTTCGCAACCATGCGGTAAATAGGCTGCATGCAGTAAATAAGCACAACAATCTTCGAGAAACGATATGCTGAGGATCTGATGAGTTTTTCAAAGTGGGACTCATATGAATCTCTTCCTTAGTGACTTAGCCACATTTTGGATAGTCGCCCATGCAATTTCGAGGTAGAGACGGAGTTGTTCTCTGGATTCTCTTGTCATTGGTCACGGGCGATAAACAGCAGGATTTTTTGACAGATTATCTGCCCGAGCCTAGCCAAAAACTCACTTTCGTGCTATACATTCCAGAATCAGAATCTCTGGCCAGGCCTAGACGCTAGCACAATCGCTCTTCCAACGCTTTTGAAATAACATTGTGCAGGCTCTAGGTTTGCACTTATTCGATTTATCACGCAACAAAAATTCTTAATTAAAAGTGGAAGAATAAGAATTACCTATTGAAGCATATACTTAGGTTATTCTCTTGTATGCCTCAAGACTTTGCTTGTATGCTGTGTGGGCAACAATCTAACGAGTAATTTGATCAGCTAATCACCACAATCCAACTGCCAGAAAATTCCACCACCATTGCACCTGGAGCGTACAATTAATCCACCGCCAGGATAGAGAGAAAGCCACATGTGCCAGCCAAAAGAAGAAAAAATTTGGCCAACCTTTTGACTTATGAAATACGAAATTTGAGAGAGAATTTTCTCTCTCTAGGATTTTTTCTCTCTAAGTTTTCTTGTCTTGAAAACTTATGAATTGTATATTGTGGAATAGCTAATCACTTGTCTATATATAGAGTTACAAGAGAGACCCCAAGTTGGTTTCGAATTGGTCTTCCTAATTGGTTTAGGTAATTAATTAGTTTCCAAGTCCAATTAGGTAACCAATCTGATAGGATAAACCAAATCCTACTAGATTTTTAATCTCTAAGATTTCTTAATTCTAATTGAAACTTAAGACATAATTAATTAATTAAATAATTATACTTTGTTAGTTACTCAATTAACCCTTAGGAATAAATAATCAATTATTTAATTCTACCTATTCAATTAACCCATTACAAAATTAATCGTACCACTAACGGATTAATTTTGGCACTACCATCCTACACCAGATTTGTTTCCAGAATAACTTAATTTATATTCATAATCTCCCCACATAAAAGATATAGTTCTCGTTAATTTATTAATTTATCCTTAAATTAATTAATTAACTTTTTTAATTCCGAGACTAGTACCACTCGACCTTTTTACTATACCGGACATAAGCTCACCGACCGAGTTTAGTGTAATAAACATTACGAGCTCATCTCGGGAGCACCATCACCCGGACGAACCGGTACATGGTTTCCTTTCGACAAGCAGCAGCACACCAAACAACTAAACATGCACACCCAACCTACCGAAACTACTGGCCACAATTGACCTCACCCATTGGCAGATCAAAGTACACTATGTCTAATCCTCATGCCCGCTCGAGTCTAGGGATTAAGAGATAGAATACCAAGAACGATTTGTCAATTAAATCAGTACAAGACAAATCATTCCTAATTGTCAAGTTTAATACGCCCCGTGTATATCTATATGATTCAATTAGTTTAGACAAACCAATTATCTGAATCACATAATAACCTAAACCAAAATTTGTCCAATGCTGTCTCGGTTACGAACCTCATTTATATATTATGTCTTTTAACCAATGATTGGATCTACTGTGTTACACAAGACACCTCATTATCTAACTACACAATATAAATGGACAAATAATGCGCAACTAAATTTAATCAAAACATTAATCGATATATTAACTAGGAAAAAGTACAATACAAGCATAGCTTATATATTCAACTCCAACAATCTCCCACTAATACTTAAGTTGTGCTTTAAGTATACATCTACATTCAACTCATATACAATCTGCTACTATATATCTAGAAAAACTGTCATGGCTCTCCTAAGTATCTAATCCCCATGCCCTCCACGTGAGCCTCAAAGACTTTTGAAGTCAATGTTCTCATGAACAGATCTGCAAGGTTATCCTCTGATGTTATCTCGTATTAGGTGGTATTTTTGCTGTATATGTTTACTCGCCTTATGGGCTAGTGGTTCCTTCGAGTTTGATACTGCACCATTGTTATTACAATACACCTTGATACACTTTTGCAAAACAGGAATCGCATCTAAGTCCACTAGGAAGTTCTTGAGCCATACTGGTTCTTTCGCTGCCTCTGATGTGGCAATGTATTTAGCCTCCATGGTAGAGTCCGCCACGTATTTCTGCTTGACACTCTTCCAAACTAAGGCTCCACCGCCCAGAGTAAACACATACCCTGAGGTAGACTTGCTCTTGTCCCTGTCGCTTTGGAAATCTGAATCTGTGTAATCTCGGGGTACCAGCTCAGGCGCCTAATAGACCAACAATTGGTCTCTTGTTCTCCGCAAATATTTGAGAATGCATTTTATTGCATCCCAATGAGCTTTCCCGGGGTTACTCAGATATCTTCTTACTATGCCAACGACATAACAGATATCAAACCTCGTACACAATATGGCATACATGAGACTTCCTACTGCCGAAACATAAGGAACTGTCTTCATGGCCTCTATCTCCTCAATAGTCTTGGGAGACTGTTCTTTAGAAAAATGCACTCCGTGTCTGAAAGGTAGAAAACCTTTCTTGGAGTTCTACATATTAAAACGGGCCAGAATCATATCTATGTATGAAGCTTGGGATAGCGTTAACGAAAGTTTCCTACGATCTCGAATTATCTTGATTCCAAGGATATGTCCCGCTTTCCCTAAGTCCTTCATATCAAATTGTTTGGACAACCATGCCTTTATGTCTGATAGCACTTTCTTGTTGTTGCCAATCAATAGAATGTCATCTATGTAAAGCACAAGAAACACCACTAAGTTTCCATCACGTATGCGGTACACACATTGCTCATCCGGACACTGAGTAAATCCATATGACTAGATTACCTCATCAAACCAGATGTTCCAAGATCTGGATGCCTGCTTATGTCCTTAAATGGACCTCTTAAGCCTGTAAACCTTATGCTCTTGTCCTCTTTCAACGAATCCCTCTGGTTGCTGTATGATGATGGTTTCCTCAAGATTTCCGTTTAGAAAAGCTGTCTTGATATCCATCTGCCATATCTCATAATCTAAATGAGCAGCTATGGCCAAGAGAATCCGGATCGACTTAAGCATGGCTACTGGGGGGAGGTTTCCTCATAATCAATTCCCTCTTTCTGAGTATACCCCTTCGTCACCAGTCGAGCTTTAAAGGTTTCCACCTTTCCATCAGGTCCTCTCTTACGTTTGTAGACCCACTTGCATCCAATGGGCTTGAACCCATCAGGCAGGTCCACATGCTCCCATACTTGATTGTGGTCCATTGACCCCATCTCGGATATCATTGTCTTATGCCAAGATTCTGCATCTTTATCTCGGAGAGCCTCATTGTAGTTTACTGGGTCAGGTTGAGGCGTGCCTGGGACTAGGTCTGTGGCCTCTCCCACGCCAAAGAACCTGTCGGGCTGTCTTACAACTCTCCTACTACGACGAGGCACCACTTGTGTAGGCGCATCATCTGTGATCTCTTATGCAGTGTGTGGTCTATCTACTTGTGCTGGTACATCAGGATTATTAGTTTGTCTCCTATGCTCTTATAGTACTATCTTACTCTTGGGCTTGTGATCTAGGATATAGTCTTCCTCAAAAAATCTAGTGTTGGAACTAACCACCACCTTCTGATCTTTAGGACCATAAAATAGACCACCTTTCGTTCCCCTAGGATATCCTACAAACACCACTAATTCTGTTCTTGAAAGGATTGCCACATAGGATCTGAGTTCGCACTTGTTCGATTTACCACGCAACAAAACTTTCTAATTAAATGCGAAATCTTAGAAAAGTACCTTTGAAGCTTGCACTCAGGTCATCGCTTGTATGACTCAAGACTTTGATCTCACGTTGTGTGGGCAACGATCTAGAAATCAATTGATCAGCAATCTACACAAAACCCATTAGGAAAATCCAACAAAAAACCTACCAGACAAAATCCTGACCAACTGCTGCCTCACACAACGTCTGAAGCTGCCACACGCGCCGCCGCCTGAGAGTGGCTTTTCCACGCGCCGCCTTCTTGCTCACCAAACACCACCGCCCGAGATTAAACCCGATCAACGCTGCCTCCTAGGAGAGCAAAGAAATACTGGCCGCCAAGCTCTAAATCCTACTTCGAGGGAGAAAGTAGGATTTTATCTCTCTAGGATTTTATAGTCTAGGATTGGTCTTCCTAATGGGTTTAGGTATTTAATTAGTTTCTAAATCTAATTAGGTAACCAATCTGATAAGATAAACCAAATCCTACTAGATTTCCTAATCTCTAGGATTTCCTAATTCCAATTGAAATTTAAGACATAATTAATTAATTAAATAATTCCACTTTGTTAATTACCCAATTAATCCTTAGGAATAATTAATCAATTAATCAATTCTACCTATTCAATTAACCCATCACAAAATTAATCGTACCACTAATGGATTAATTTTGGCACTACCACCCTACACCAGAATTGCTTCCCGAACAACTTAATTAAATTATATTCATAATCTCCCCACATCAAAGATTTAGTGCTCGTTAATATATTAATTTACTGATAAATTAATTAATTAACCTCTTTAATTCTTAGACTAGTACCACTCGACCTTTTTACTATATCGGACATAAGTCCACCGGCCAGGTTTAGTATACGAGCTCATTTCGGGAGCACCATCACCCCGTACGCACCTGTACATGGTTTCCTTTCGACAAGCAGCAGCACACCAAGTAACTAAACACGCGTACCCAATCTACCGAGACTATTGGCCACAATAGATCTCACCATTTGGCAGATCAAAGTACACTATGACTAATCTTCATGCTCGCTCGAGTCTATGGATTAAGAGATAGAATACCAAGAATGATTTGTCTATTAAATTAGTACAAGACAAATCATTCTTAAAGGTCAAGTTCAATACGCCCCAAGCATATCTATATGATTCAATTAGTTTAGACAAACCAATAATCTAAATCACATAATAACCAAAACCGACAGTTTGTCCAAAGCTGTCTCGGTTATGAACCTCATTTATATATTATGTCTTTCAACCAATGATGAGATCTACTGTGTCACACAAGACATCTCATAATCTACTTACATAATACACATGGACAATTAATGCACAACAACATAAATCGATATATTACTTAGAAAAAGTACAACACAAGCATAGCTTATGTATTCAACTCTAACTGTTCTTGCATCTAACTTAGCCGCATCTGCCTTAAGCACATGTGCTGGGCAACCCCAAACTCTGAGATTTATTAGACTAGGCTTTCACCCGTTCCACAACTCTATTGGGGTTGAATGCACGATTTTTGATGGCACAATATTAAGAATATACACCGTTGATTTGAAGGCATATCCCCAGAACAAACTTTCAAAAATCACTATAGCTCATCATCAACCTAACCATTTCCATGAGAGTTTGATTCCTTCTTTCTGCTATACCCTTCTGCTGTGGCGTGCAAAGTGCAGACAACTGAGACTGAATTCCTACCTCACTAAGGTATTCTCGAAATTTGTGGGACATGTACTCCCCACCACGATCTGATCACAGTGCCTTGATACTCTTACCATGATGTTTCTCCACATCTGCCCGAAACTTTTTGAACTTGCAAAAGCACTCGGACTTGTGACGCATTAGGTAAATATACCTGTACCTTGAGTAGTCATCCATGAACGTCACGAAATACTCGAACCCACCTCGTGCTTAGACCGTCATTGGTCCACACAAGTCAAAATGAATTAACTCTAGTACTTATTTGGCTCTATAACCTTTTGCTTTAAAAGGTCTATTGGTCATCTTACCCTCCAAGCAAGATTCGCAGGTTGAATAACTGTCTATCTCTAATGAACCCAAAGGTCCATCATTGACCAACCTTTGAATCCTACTAAGGTTTATACGACCTAGCCTGAGATGCCAAAGATAGGTTTGATTCATTTCAGAAGGTTTCTTCCTCTTATTAATGTTAGATAAAGAGCTATCTGTTCTTATGTTTTGCACAACAGGGGAGTTAGAATTAACCACAAACAAATCGTCAGCCAATAAACCAGAATAAATAGGTTTTTCATTTCTTCTAATAAATACAGAATAATCAGAAAAAATAAACTTATAACCGTTCTTTAAGAGTTTAAAAACCAAAATAAGGTTCTTTCTAAAACTCGGTACATAAAGACAATTAACTAACTCTAGCCTAGAATTTTTGAAATTTAGGCTGACCACTCTCACTGTTTTTACTGACACTCTTGTAGTGTCGCCCAAGTAGGTATCCAACTCGCATTCTCTAAGATTCCGGGTTACTTGGAAACCTTGCAAAGAATTACAAACATGGTCAGTGGTGCCTGAATCCACACACCAAGTATCCGTGGGAATCGCCGCTAAACATGTCCCAGTAATTAAGGCAGAAACTATCATACGTTTAAGCTTTGGACAATCCGGTTTCCAATGTCCTGTCTGATTACACTTGAAGCACTTGTCTTTCGAATTCTTCTTTACAATATCTGGCTTAGGCAATTCACGCTTTTTGAGCTATTCCCTTGAGCTTTCTCTTCTTCTTTTGAGCCTCAGGCTCAGAAGAAGATTCTGAAGCTTTGACTGCGACTAAAGCTCACTTCTTCTCTTGAAGAAGACTTTTATTCACCACCAACTCTGCCAAGAGCTCGGATGAAGTACACAATATCTTACTTATGTTGTAGTTTGACAGAATCTGCTCATAGCTTTTAGGCAAGCTCCGGAGGACAATATCAACTTTGGTTTCACCAACGATTTTGCCTTCCACTACCTTAATATCATTCATGTTATTGATTATGCGAAGCACATGATCTCTCACCGATCCGCGCTCAGCCATCTTAGTGTTCATCAACTTTCTCATGGTTGCTTGCCTTGCAATCATGCCTTGATGATCGAACATCTCCCTCAGGTGAGGCATTATGTTGAAGGCAGAGACCATGGGATGAAGATGATGTTGCAGTATATTTGACAAAGTGGCCAAAATATAGCACCGCGCCATCTCATTCGCTTTTCTCCACCTGGCATAGGCATCCCTATCCTCTTGAGGAGAGTCCTCATTAAGCACATCTGGACATGCTTCGGTGAGCACAAATTTATACTGCTCTGCCATCAGGACAATGTCCAAGTTAAGACTCTAGTCGACATAGTTAGTTCAAGTTATCTTATTGTCTTTCAATATAGCAGCTAAGGGGTTGAATGCAATATTGAAAACTGTCAATTGAACAGACAATGTTTTAGTTATCTAATCCAGAATTTGGAAAACAAAATTCTAATAATTATTGACTTCCCTTTAATCAATATTTATAATCCACCAATATCTCATTCACCGGGATTCTCGTAAGCCATGATAGTGTGGATGTTTACGCTAACCCACATTTTTTTGAGAAGAACCAAGTTCATTAACTACATTATCTGACCAAATAATCTATTGATCAATATAGCTAATAGTCAGTGCTTTCAGCCGTACCAATAAGTAGCGTAGCCTCGATGGGAGGAATACTGCAGATCGTACACTTAGTGCGTGCCATTACGTGACTTCTGAGCTGGTTACCTCAGGATAGTGCACCTCAGATAGAGAGGGTATCACATTTCTCTTTGTTAAACTTACTGTAGTCATCTTACTCAGAAATTCATAATCTAGCGATCTCGGGGTTGGACTCATCCGATTGGTTACAAAGAACAAACTGAAGGAAAACTGAACAAGCCCGGGCTAAATAAAAAACCTCACTTTCGTGCAATGCATTCCAGAATCGGAAGCTTTCGACCAAGCTCAGGCTCAAATTAGTTTACCCATGAACGGATCTTAGCTTATACTTATTTAATTTATTAATCGGGACACAAAAAATTAAATCTTTAATTAAAGATGAATATTAAAGATTTTACCTTTTGTAGCGAAGTCCCTTGCCTAAAGAAAAAATCCAATCTTTACGCGAATTCCACAAGAATTCCAAAAAATCACGCCGAGAAAACTTCGAATATTGCGTGGGCAATAATCTATCGAAGTCTGCTACCAAAGCCCACGAGAAACCCGCCAAGAAAATCCCTCAATTAGATCAAATCTACCCAAAAGATCAAACCTTTAACCCAAAAAACTGCTGCCCACTACTTTTCTCGCCAATAAAATCGAACCCACTTCAACTCCGGACACGATCTGGACAATCGGGATTGTGGATCACCAACCCAAGGAAGAGATCAACACAAACCCAGCTGGATCAAGCATCCCGGAGTGAACAGTGGATTCGGTGAACAGTGTCCTTTAAACAGTATCCGATGAACAGTTCCGGTGAACAGTATCCGATGAACAGTGTCCGGTGGGCTCTCTAAAAATTTGATCTTTGGACTTAATCTAAATCGAGAAGTGAGATTCCAAGTTCGTTTTTGAAAGAAACCCAAGAAGGAAGAAGAGTCTCTCTCTAGAACTTTCTCACTCAAGGAAGACAAAGTTGTCTTGCAAGATTTTCTTAAATTTCTTAGGCCTTAAGCTTTCTATTTATAAGGAGCTCTAATGGAGACCTAATGGGCTCTCGAGTTAGGCCTTTAAATTTGACTTTCGTTGACCGCTAAGTCTTCCCGACTAATCAACTTCAATCGACCCATTTAAATTAATTTATTTAACCCACTTTGTTAATTTAATTTAATCGAACCCTTAGAATTAATTAATTCAAAATAAAATTAATCTCTAAATTCACTTTGTCGATTAAATATTAATTAAACCTTTTGGATTAATTAATTTACCTTGTCGATTAGTCAAATGCATAATCAGTCGTACCACTAACGGACCAATTATGGAACTACCGCTCAAAAACGACTTTACATCGCGCCATTATATTTTATTCTATCTCCCCACATTAAAGATCTAGCGCTTGTCGGTTTATCAATTTTACTGACAAATTAATTCACCGACTTCTTGGTTTCCGAGATTAGTACCACTCGTCCTTTTATTATACCGAACAAAAAGTTCATCGGCCGGGTTTAGTATAATAACCTTACGAGCTCATCTCGGGAGCACCATCAACCCGGAATATACGTGGATTCCTCCGACTAGCAACGACACGTAAGAAGCTAAACACCGCATACCCAACTTACCGAGGTATTGGCCCCAATTGACCTCAATCTTTGGCAAATCAAAGCACACGATATCCAACCCTCACGCCCGTCCCAATCTCATGATTGAGAGACAGAATACTAGGACCGAATTGACTACGCCGATCAGTATAAGTCAATTCTATCCAAACTGGTCGTGCTCAATATGCCTCGGGCATATCTGTGTGATTTAAACTAGTTTAGATAAACTAATTTCCAAACCACACAATAACCTATACCGATAGTATGTTCAGACTATCTCGGTTACGAGCATACTTTTTATATATAAATACTTTAACCAATAACGGTATCTACTGTGTCTGTCCACACCCCGTTATCTAGTTCTATGATATAAAGGAACAAATTTATACTGAAACAAAATGATATGTCGTCTGTGGATATTAGTTTTTGATACAAGCCATAGCTTTTCTGTATTCAAAACTAACAATCTCCCACTAATACTCAAAGCTATGCTAAGAAGTACAAAAACTTTCCAACCCGCTATTACACTGCTGTCATAATGAAATCTCCAGAACACCTTTAAGCTCACTCACATGGCTCTCTCAAGAATCTGACTCCCATGCCCTCCACATGCCTCTCAAAGACCTTTGGGGTCAACGGCTTGGTGAAAGGATCTGCAAGGTTGTCCTCTGAAGCTATCTTGGCCACGATCATGTCTCCCCTCTTTACGATCTCTCGTATCAGGTGGTACTTGCGCTCTATGTGTTTACTCGCCTTATGGGCTCATGGTTCCCTCGAGCTAGCAACTGCACCATTGTTATCACAATAAACTGTGATAGACCTAGGCAACTCAGGAACCACATGTAAGTCCATCAGGAAGCTCCTGAGCCATACAGCCTCTTTCGCTGCCTCTGAAGCGGCAACGTACTCGGCTTCCATGGTAGAGTCCGCCACGCATTTCTGCTTGACACTCTTCCATACTATGGCTCCACCTCCTAGAGTAAACACAAACCCAGAGGTAGACTTACTCTTGTCCAAATCTCCGTGAAAGTCCGAATCCGTGTAACCCAATGGTACAAGCTCCTGCGCTCTATAAACTAGGACATAATCTCTCGTCCTGCGCAAGTACTTGAGAATGCATTTTACTGCCTCCCAGTGAGCCTTCCCAGGGTTACTCTGATATCTGCTAACCATGCCAACGGCAAAGCAAATATTAGGCGTCGTGCACAACATAGCATACATGAGGCTACCCACTACAGAAGCATAGGGTACCGCCTTCATGGCATCTATCTCCTCAGCAGTCTTAGGACACTGCTCCTTAGACAAATGCACTCCATGCCTGAAAGGTAGTGAACCCTTCTTGGAGTTCTGCATGTTAAAACGGGCCAGAATCGTGTCTATGTAGGATACCTGAGAGAGAGTCAGAGAACGTCTTCTACGATCACGAATAATCTTAATCCCAAGGATATGTCCAGCCTCTCCCAAATCCTTCATATCAAACTGCCTGGACAACCATGTCTTTACGTCTGACAACACCTTCTTACTGTTGCCAATAAGAAGAATGTCATCTACATAAAGTACGCGGAACACCACTATCTCACCATCACGCCTGCAATAAACACACTGCTCATCCGGAGACTGAGTGAATCTATAGGACTGGATAACCTCATCAAAATGAATGTTCCAAGATCTGGATGCTTACTTAAGTCCATAAATGGACCTCCTAAGCCTGCATACCTTGTGCTCTTGGCCCTTAACAATGAAGCCCTCTGGTTGCTGCATAAAGATGGTCTCCTCAAGACTTCCATTAAGGAAAGCTGTCTTGACGTCCATCTGCTAAATCTCATAATCCATATGAGCAGCTATGGCCAAGAGAATCCGGATCGACTTAAGCATAGCTACCGGGGAAAATGTCTCCTCATAATCGATCCTTTATTTCTGAGTATACCCCTTCGCCACAAGCCTAGCCTTGAAGGTCTCAACCCTCCCGTCAGATCCACTTTTTCGCTTGTAAACCCATTTGCACCCAATAGGCCTAAACCCATCAGGAAGGTCTACCAGCTCCCAGACTTGATTTGAGTCCATAGAACCCATCTCAGTAATCATCGCTCTCTGCCAAGAATCTGCATCTTTATCCTGGAGAGCCTTATTGTAGTTAACTGGGTCTGGTTCATGAGCGCCAGGGATAAAGTCCGATGACTCACCCAAACCCATGTACCTCTTGGGCTGTCACAACCCTCCCACTACGACAAGGCACAGCCTGTGCAAGAGCATCATCTGTGATAGTGTGTGCAGTCTCTTGTGGTGTGTCTTCCTGTACGTGTGCATCTGGAATAGTGGACTGACTTCTAAGCTCTTCCAATACTACCTTGCTGCTTGACTTGTGATCTAAAATATAGTCCTCCTCAAGAAATCTGGCATTGGTGCTAACCACCACCTTCTGATCCTGAGGACTATAAAATAAACCACCTCTCGTTCCTTTAGGGTAGCCTATAAACAGCATAGCCTTGAATCTCGCCTCTAACTTGCCTGCATCTGCCTGGACAACCCCAAATCCTGAGATGTCTCAGACGAGGCTTTCGCTCATTCCACAACTCTACTGGGTTCGTAGGCACAGACTTAGATGGCACAAGGTTGAGGATAAAACATGCTGTCTCCAAGGCATAACCCCAAAATGAGATAGGCAACTCACTGTAACTCATCATCGATCTAACCATCTCCATAAGAGTCTTGTTCCTCCTCTCTGCTACACCATTCTGCTGGGGTGTGCCAGGTGCAGAAAACTGGGTCTGAATACCCTCCTCTGACAAATAGGATCTAAATTCACTAGAGAGGTATTTGCCACCGCGATCATACCGCAGTGACTTGATACTCTTACCCAGATGGTTCTCCACTTCTGCCTTGAATTCTCTGAACTTGCCAAAGCATTCAGACTTGTGGCGCATCAGGTATATGTATCCATATCTAGAGTAATCATCCATGAAAGTCACGAAATACTCATAACCACCTCTAGCCTGAACTGACATAGGCCCACACACGTCAGAATGAATCAGCTCTAAAACCTCCTTGGCCCTATACCCCTTTGCCTTGAAAAGCCTCTTGGTCATTTTACCCTCCAAGCAGGACTCACAGGTTGAATAGCTGTCAATATCTAGTAAGTCCAAAGACCCACTCTTGACCAACCTTTGAATCCTACTAAGGTTGATATGACCTAGTCTCAGGTGCCAAAGAAAAGTCTGATTCAAAGGGAAAAACTCTTTTCTCTTATTATGATTCGATGATGAGCTACTAGTTTGTGTTTTGCTTTACTGGGGAGTATATCTTAAAAACCAATTGTCATGTAGAGTCTAAAAAATAAAGACAAACTACTCCCACTGCAACAACAGAAACTCTGGTAGTATCCTCAAGGTAGACCTACAACTCTCCCTCTCTAAGCAGCCGGGTCACTTGGAACCCTTGCAAAGAATTACAAACGTGATCAGTGGCTCCTGAATCCACACACCAAGTATCTGTGGGAATCGCCGCTAATCACGTCTCAGTAACTAGGGAAAATTTACATTTACCTCTAGGCTTTGGGCAGTCCTTCTTCCAATGTCTTGCTTTGCCATATCTGAAGCATTTTCCTTTCAGCTTGTGCTTCTTGGCAATGCCCGCATTGGGTCCATGATCAGCTCCTGCCTTCTGGCCTCTCTTTCTTTTCTGCTTCCTGGCTTTGGGCCCAGTAGAGGAACCTGAGTGACCAACAGTATCAAAGGCTTGCTTCTTCTCAGCGAATAGGCCCTCAGCTGACACCAATGCAGTCATGAGCTCGGAGAGTTAATATGAGAGCTTGCCCACATTCTAGTTCAACCGAAACTGCTCAAAACTGGGGGGGCAAGCTCTAGAGAATGATATCGACCTGGGTCTCCCCATCAATATCATCTCCCAGTACCTCGATCTCATTGATGCAACTGATCATGTCCAGCACGTGATCCCTCACTGTAGTGTCGTCAGCCATCCTAGCATTCATGAATTTCCTCATAGCTAACTGCTTGGCTGCCCTACTCAGGGGAACACTCCTCAGTAAGCACGTACTTGTAACCTTCAGCGGTAAGGACAATGTCCAGGTTACGTTTCCAGTCAATATAGCTTGGACCCGTGAGTTTGTTTTGGTTCAAAATGACAGCTAGCGGGTTGAACGACATATCATAACCGAAAAATAAACAATTCAAGTTTCAGTATACTTTTTTGAAAATATTGAAAATCCTCATAAAAGCAATATAATCTTCTACTGACATCTCTCACACCGGGATTAACGCAGGTCACGATGGGTGAACGTCTACGCCAACCCACATTCGTTCGAGAAGAACCGAAGTTCATTAATCTCATTATCTGACCAACGATCTTATGATCAATGAAATTAATAGTCGATAATTTTAGCCGTACACGTAAATAGCGTAACCTCGATGGGAGGGATACTAAAAACAGTACACTAAGTGTATGCCATTACGTGACTTCTAAGTTTGTTACTTAGGATACTAATGCGCCTCGGATGGCGAGGGTGTCGCAACTTTCTCCAATTAAACTCACTATAGTCATCCCTTTAGAAATTCATTCCAGTGATATCTGTGATTAAAAACTCATCCGATAGGGAGGAAGGTCTAATCCAGCACGCAAGTTTAACCACATCACCAATGAACCCGTAATGGAGGCCATGGGGCCATTAACCAACCCGCTCCCACTTAGATTTTTAATTTCGATTCGCCATGGTTTTCTCTGTTTTCTACGTAATTAGGAATCACCCAAAATTACGATTAAACCAAAACCCGCGAATGTAATTAGTTTGATGATTTTTTACGTTTTAACATGCAATATCTTAACTATGGATATTCGCACCCATAAAACCGTTGGAGTTTTAATATGCAAATAATCTACCTTAGTTAATTGCACATTACCTTTTTTTAAAAAAAAAACATTTTGGTTTGGTTTTCGTTCATGCAAAATAAAATGAAAATCACACAATCAACGAAAAGACATAAATACGGGAAATTAAACAAATAAAATTTCCCGACTATTATGGCCTTCTCTATCGTTGATTCTTTGACGCCTCGGTGACACTTCCCGTCGTGTCGCTCCCACTCGTTATTTGGATTCCTCTCGATTCGCCCGGGTTTTCTCGGTTTACTACATTATTAGGAATCACCCAAAATTACGATAAACCAAAACCCGCGTGTTGGGAATTAGTCTAGGTGTTTAATCCAATTAAACAGCGGAATCCTAAACTATGAGGATCGGGTCTTACCCTTGAAGCGTAATCGGTTGCGCACGTCGCCTGGCTTCTCTGAGAAGATGGCGTTTTGTGTCTCCAAAATCCTTCCTCGAAGGATCCTCTACTCTCAAGCACGAAAGCCTTCGCAGGTTGGTGCTAGCCAATCTTGCCTACACGGAGAATTTGGGAAAATCTGTGTATTTTTCTGATGAGAATCAAAAATCCCTCTCTCTACAATTATATCCCTAGGATATTTGTAGAGAATTAATTTCCAAAATCAGTATTGTAATTTTTCCAATTATAACTTAACTGATTTTAGTAATTTCCAAATCAGTATTATTACCAAATATTATTTAACTGATTCCAAGTCAGTATTTAAATAATATTTACTAATTCCAAATCAGCCTTAAATAACACTTTAATGATTTGGGTTATACACCAAGCCCATGGATCAACCCATGACCCATGGATCAGGCTGATGGGTCAAGAACTTCAATTGCAATTAAGTCCCTTGATTTATCAGCCCATCCCAATTGTTCCCAGGTAATTAATTAACTATTAATTAATACCACCGAACTTTCCAATAATATTCAATTAAACCATTTAATTAAATCTTATTTATTTAAGTATAACAATTATACTTATTGTAGGCAAGAATACTTATTCTGCATCATTGGACTTTCTTATGTGCGATCCTGTAGGCTCATTCCAAATTGGCAACGGATAACTCAATCTCATTGATTAATCCATAATTCATTAGTGGTCTCTAGCAAGACATAATGACTACCCAATTCAGAATGGAGGGTCGAATGGAGATTCAACACAACCTTTCCGAGCAAACTGCGTACGATCCTCTACATCGATATCCAGCTTAGCATAAGGCATGGAACCATCATCCTTATGTAGCTATGCGTTTACTTGATCTCTTAGTGACACTGAATCCATCAAGCAAATGATATCCTTATCATTCCTTGGGCATGGCCATGCACTTTTCAGTTCACTATCAAGTGGCCAAGATATCATCTCTCACTTAAGAGAGATTTGTAGTCCCATCACTTCACCTACATACCTTAGCGTGTCTCATAGTGTACCCAATCATACCCGTACTTGGCAACCTGTTATGGCCCCGTTAGGCGTATGTCAAAGCACGCTACAATTCACCTAAGACCATGTAGTGATTTCTGGTCTAAGGATCCTAGTACCAGTACTACTCAAAAGAATCACTCATGATCTGGTTAGTCCATGGAGTGTTTCTTTTGGCGGATCTATTTCATGAATTTAAATATGCACAAGGATATTACTATCATGAAATTAACTCATTTGATAAACAATCAATCAAGCGACAAATATCTTATTTACATAAATACCCTCAAAGTATATTTACATAAATAGCCCTCATTAGGGCACATTCACCAACACCGCGAATATAAGTTACCCAAAATAACGTATTCGTCATGGTATATAAATTCCTACATACAAAGGCGAATTTAAAGACGACATGATTAGATCAAATCCTACTACAAGATTTTTCTAATCCTACACGGCTTCCAGCTCGTGGTTATTACTATTACAGAAATTTCCATTCAAAAATAAAACAAGCCCGGACATGTCCCGGGGTTTATGAATGAAAATTAAATTTCTACCATAATAGCTGGGAAATCAATAACCACCTGTTTAAGCATTTCGACAAAAATAATAATGCCAAAATAAAGCCGTGTAATAAATCAAACAAGTATAAGACCGAAACCAACGCTCTGATACCAATTTGAAGGAAAACTGAACAAGCCCGGGCTAAATCGAAAACCTCACTTTCGTGCAATGCATTTCAGAATCGGAAGCTTTTGACCAAGCTCAGGCTCAAATTAGTTTACCCATGAACGGATCTTAGCTTATACTTATTTAATTTATTAATCGGGACACAAAAAATTAAATCTTTAATTAAACCGGAATATTAAAGATTTTACCTTTTGTAGCGAAGACCCTTGCCTAAAGAAAAAATCCAATCTTTACGCGAATTCCACAAGAAATCCAAAAGATCACTCCGAGAAAACTTCGAATATTGCGTGGGCAATAATCTATTGAAGTCTACTACCAAAACCCACGAGAAACCCGCCATGAAAATCCCTCAATTAGATCAAATCTGCCCAAAAGATCAAACCTTTAACCCAAAAAACTGCTGCCCACTACTTTTCTCGCCAATAAAATCAAACCCACTTCAACTCTGGTCACGATCTGGACAACCGGGATTGTGGATCACCAACCCAAGGAAGAGATCAACACAAACCCAGCTGGATCAAGCAACCCGGAGTGAACAGTGAATTCGGTGAACAGTGTCCGGTGAACAGTTCCGGTGAACATTATCCGATGAACAGTGTCCGGTGAACAGTATCCGATGAACAGTGTCCGGTGGGCTATCTAAAAATTTGATCTTTGGACTTAATCTAAATCGAGAAGTGAGATTCCAAGTTCGTTTTTGAAAGAAACCCAAGAAGGAAGAAGAGTCTCTCTCTAGAACTTTCTCACTCAAGGAAGACAAAGTTGTCTTGCAAGATTTTCTTAAGTTTCTTAGGCCTTAAGCTTTCTATTTATAAGGAGCTCTAATGGAGACCTAATGGGCTCTCGAGTTAGGCCTTTAAATTTGACTTTCGTTGACCGCTAAGTCTTCCCGACTAATCAACTCCAACGACCCATTTAAATTAATTTATTTAACCCACTTTGTTAATTTAATTTAATCGAACCCTTAGAATTAATTAATTCAAAATAGAATTAATCTCTAAATTCACTTTGTCGATTAAATATTAATTAAACCTTTTGGATTAATTAATTTACCTTGTCGATTAGTCAAATGCATAATCGGTCGTACCACTAACGGACCAATTATGGAACTACCGCTCGAAAAAGACTTTACATCGCGCTATTATATTTTATTCTATCTCCCCACATTAAAGATCTAGCGCTCGTCGGTTTATCAATTTTACTGACAAATTAATTCACCGACTTCTTAGTTTCTAAGATTAGTACCACTCATCTTTTTATTATACCGAACATAAAGTTCACCGGCCGGGTTTAGTATAATAACCTTACGAGCTCATCTCGGGAGCACCATCAACCCAGCGAACCGGTACATGGATTCCTCCGACTAGCAACGGCACGTAAGAAGCTAAACACCGCATACCCGACTTACCGAGGTATTGGCCTCAATTGACCTCACTCTTTGGCAAATCAAAGCACACGATATCCAACCCTCACGCCCGTCCCAATCTCGGGATTAAGAGACGGAATACTAGGACCGAATTGACTATGCCGATCATTATAAGTCAATTCTATCCAAACTGGTCGTGCTCAATATGCCCCGGGCATATCTGTGTGATTTAAACTAGTTTAGATAAACTAATTTCCAAACCACAGAATAACCTATACCGATAGTATGTTCAGACTATCTCGGTTACGAGCATACTTTTTATATATCAATACTTTAACCAATAACAGTATCTACTGTGTCTGTCCACACCCCGTTATCTAGTTCTATGATATAAAGGAACAAATTTATACTGAAACAAAATGATATGTCATCTGTGGATATTAGTTTTTGATACAAGCCATAGCTTTTCTGTATTCAAAACTAACACAAACGATAACCCAAAACCCACAAATTCAAGTGGTAGTGATAAAGTTGAGCATCTAACACCCAAACAGTTTTTCCACTCATTAATGGTAGTGATAAAGTTGGGCACTATTATGTAACAACCCGCCGCATGAATAAAACCTGATGCCCTTGGGCTCTCCAAGTCCATTAGACGTTCGACACTCAAGCGGGCCCTCAAGTATGGAAGCAAAATCTTGGGTTTTTGGGATTTATGTTTGATCGGCTTAACATGCATTTTCATTTATCATTCATTTGCATAAGTAAAAGAATGAATTAAAGCGATGAACTGGGCTCTAGTCTATTACAGGGCCTTTTAAAATCTTCATGTTTGGGCCTCCGTTCGTGGGCTCCACCATGGACTCCTCTTGGAACCTCCTTTTTGGGCCTAACTATTACATGATGATTTTATAGGCACGCAGGCCCAAATTCAAAATTGGCTCGCAGGCCCCAACTATTAAAACGTTAAAATTAAAATCCCAATTCATGCTTTCAAACACATAAAATGCATATGCTCATACAAGCCGGTTTTAATTTAAGCCGATTAATTTTAAGGATTGTGTAACTATTACAGAATTAAAATTGATCGTGTCATGATCAATTTTAATCAATCCTTCTGTTCATTTTACATTTATCCAAAATGATGCATGAACATGCTTGCATAATCATGATGCTTCAAATAAAATTTAAACAATTTAAATAAGCATCAAAATAAAATGAAATAAATAAATAATAATTCAAAATTTAAACTAATTAATTAATTAATCTAATTAATTAATTATTTATTTATTTATCTTTTCTAATTATTTTAATCTAATTAAAATAATTATTTTAAAATTTATCTAATTATCTAATTATGATAAATTTAAACTTATAGGATAAAATTCTAAATTAATCCTATCTTTATCTAATAAGACTATATAATTAAAATCTTATTAAATAAAATTCAGAAAATTTTAAAATTTTAATTTTCTGAAACTTTTGGGGCAATTGTCGAATTTGTCTTAATTTTCGGGCTGAGGGTTTAATAGAAACAAAACTGTTGGGGCTGGTTTATAATTTTTTTTAAAAACTCAAAACTTTGCAGCTAGGGTTTTTGAAACAGCGGTGGGGGCATTTTAGTCATTTTACCCATTTATGGTTTTTTGCACCCCGCCGCCAAGCCTTTCTTCCCCAACTTTTCCGTCCGGCATCCTCGACTCCCCGGCATCCCACGCCGGTCGTCTCTTCCGGCGAAAACCATCTCTCTCGGTCTGCGCCGGTCACCTGCCTCGTAGACCAGAACATTTCTGGTCATAAAATTAATTTCCTATCAAAGCCTTAATTTTGTTTTCGAGAATGGTTTCCAAAACCAAAACATAAAAAAAAAAAAAACTTTTGATAGCCTCGATTATTCCCGATTCTAATTAAAACCAATTTTTAATTAAAACTGAAAAACTTCGCTCTGATACCACTGTTGGATTTTTGTTTAGGTGTTTAATCCAATTAAATGGCGGAATCCTAAACACTAAGGATCGGGTCTTACCCTCGAAGCGTAATCGGTTGCGCACGTTGCCTGGCTCCTCTGAGAAGATGGCGTTTTGTTGTCTCCAAAATCCTTCCTCGAAGGATCCTCTACTCTTACGCACGAAAGCCTTCACAGGTTGGTGCTAACCAATCTTGCCTACCCGGAGAATTTGGGAAATGCTATTTATTTTTGTCTAATGAGAATTCTTCCAAAATCATCATCCTACAATTATATCCCTAGGATATTTGTAGAGAATTAATTTCCAAAGTCAGTATTGTAATTATCCAATTATAACTTAACTGATTTTAGTAATATTCCAAATCAGTATTATTACCAAATATTATTTAACTGATTCCAAATCAGTATTTAAATAATATTTACTAATTCCAAATGAGCCTTAAATAATACCTTAATGATTTGGTTTATACACCAAGCCCATGGATCAACCCATGACCCATGGATCAGGCTGATGGGTCAAGAACTTCAATTGCAATTAAGTCTCTTGATTTATCAGCCCATCCCAATTGTTCCCAGGTAATTAAGTAACTATTAATTAATACCATAGAACTTTCCAATAATATTTAATTAAACCATTTAATTAAATTTTATTTATTTAAGTATAATAATTATACTTATTGTAGGCAAGAATCCTTATTCTACATCATTGAACTTTCTTATGTTCGATCATGTAGGCCCATTCCAAATTGGCAACGGATAACTCAATCTCATTGATTAATCCATAAGTTATTATTGGTCTCTAGCAAGACATAATGAATACCTAATTCAGAATGGAGGGTCGAATGGAGATTCAACACAACATTTTCGAGCAAACTGCATACGATCCTCTACATCGATATCCAGTTTAGCATAAGGCATGGAACCATCATCCTTATTGTTAGTTTTGAATACAGAAAAGCTATGGCATATATCAAAAACTAATATCCACAGATGACATATCATTTTGTTTCAGTATAAATCTGTTCCTTTATATCATAAAACTAGATAACGGGGTGTCGACAAACACAGTAGATACCATTATTGGTTAAAGTATTGATATATAAAAAGTATGCTCGTAACCGAGATAGTCTGAACATACTATCGGTATAGGTTATTGTGTGGTTTGGAAATTGGTTTATCTAGACTAGTTTAAATCACACAGATATGCCCGGGGCATATTGAGCACGACCAGTTTGGATAGAATTGACTTGTACTGATCGGCGTAGTCAATTCGGTCCTAGTATTCCGTCTCTCAATCCCGAGATTGGGACGGGCGTGAGGGTTGGGTGTCGTATGCTTTGATTTGCCAAAGAGTGAGGTCAATTGAGGCCAATACCTCGGTAAGTTGGGTATGTGGTGTTTAGCTTCTTGCGTGCCGTTGCTAGTCGGAGGAATCCACGTACCGGTTCGCTGGGTTGATGGTGCTCCCGAGATGAGCTCGTAAGGTTATTATACTAAACCTGGCTAGTGAACTTTATGTTCGGTATAATAAAAGGTCGAGTGGTACTAATCTCGGAAACCAAGAAGTCTGTGAATTAATTTGTCAGTAAATTGATAAATCGACGAGCACTAGATCTTTAATGTGGGGAGATAGAAGAAATAATAATGGCGCGATGTAAAGTCATTTTCGAGCGGTAGTTCCTTAATTGGTCCGTTAGTGGTACGACCGATTATGCGTTTGACTAATCGACAAGGTAAATTAATTAATCCGAAGGGTTTAATTAATATTTAATCGACAAAGTGAATTTAGAAATTAATTCGATTTTGAATTAATTAATTCTAAGGGTTCGATTAAATTAAATTAACAAAGTGGATTAAAATAAATTAATTTAAAAGGTTCGATTGGAGTTGATTAGTCGGGAAGACTTAGCGGTCAACGAAAGTCAAATTTTAAGGCCTAACTCGAGAGCCCATTAGGTCTCCTTAGAAGCTCCTATAAATACAACATAATGGGCAGCAAAACCCTAAGGAAACTTGGCAGCCAAGTCATTTGGCTAGAAAGAGAAAATTTGGTCTAGAGAGAGAACGTGTCTTCTTCGTCAAGTTTTCTCTCAAAGTCGACCAAGATAATTTTCTCCTTGGAAGAAAAACTCTTTAATCAATCGGACATAACTGCTGCAGGCTGCCGGTCGGATTTTTAGTAGAAGACAGCAGCGCTGTCCAGTTCTTCTTGCCAGTAGGGTTTTCTCGATCAGCATAGTACAGCGGCAGTTGGCGCAACTCAGTGCCCAGAACCGGCCGGAACTCACGTCTGATCTTCTTAGCTGAGTGATTCGTGAGTTCTGGTTGTCTAGATTGGGACTGAGCAGCCCATCTCCGGCGAGTAAATCATCCAGCAGTCCGGTGGCCTGTGCAGGGTTTTTAGAATTTCTGGGCAGCACTGTTTTAGTGAAGTTTTTCCCAAAATTTGAGTTTTCTTCCAGCGCAAGTTTCTGGGTTTTCTTCGATTGCTCGTGGGTAATTCCGTAGAAGATAGCCCACACTATCTCGGAGTTGGTATTGGAGAATTCTTCGGATTTCTTGTGGAAATCGCAGCAGATTTTATTTGGTTTTCTTTAAACGAGGGACTTCGCTACAAAAGGTATAATCTTTAAGTTCCGCTTTAATTAAAGATTTAATTTTTGTGTCCCGATTAATAAATTAAATAAGTATAAGCCTAGATCCGTTCATGGGTAAACTAATTTGAGCCTGAGCTTGGTCGAAAGCTTCCGATTCTGGAATGCATAGCACGAAAGTGAGGTTTTCGATTTAGCCCGGGCTTGTTCAGTTTTCCATCAAATTGGTATCAGAGCGTTGGTTTCGGTCTTATACTTGTTCGATTTATTACACGGCTTTATTTTGGCATTATTATTTTTGTCGAAATGTATAAACAGGTGGTTATTGGTTTCCCGGCTATTATGGTAGAAATTTAATTTTCATTCATATACCCCGGGACATGTCCGGGCTCGTTTTATTTTTGAATGGAAATTTCTGTAATAGTAATAACCACGAGCTGGAAGCCGTGTAGGATTAGAAAAATCTTGTAGTAGGATTTGATCTAATCATGTCGTCTTTAAATTCCTAGAAAACGCCTTTGTATATAGGAATTTTTGTACTATGACGAAGACGTTATTTTGGGTAACTTATATTCGCGGGTTTTGGTTTATTGTAATTTTGGGTGATTCCTAATCACGGAATAAACCGAGAAAACCCGGGCGAATCGAGAGGAATCCAAATAATGAGTGGGAGCGACACGACGGGAAGTGTCACCGAGGCGTCAAGGAATCAACGATAGAGAAGGTCATAATAGTCGGGAAATTTTATTTTATTTAATTTCCCGTATTTATGATTTTTTCGTTGATTGTGTGATTTTCATTTTATTTTGCCTGAACAAAATTCAAATCAAAAGTTTTTTCAAAAAGGTAATGTTCAATTAACTAAGGTAGATTATTCGCATATTAAAACTCCAACGGTTTTATGGGTGCGAATATCCATAGTTAAGATATTGCATGTTAAAACGTAAAAATCCTCAAACTTAATCACATTTGCAAGTTTTGGTTTAATCGTAATTTTGGGTGATTCCTAATTACGCGGCGTTTTGGTTTATCATAATTTTGGGTGATTCCTAATTACGTAGAAAACCGAGAAAACTCGGATTTTGGTTTAACGTAATTTTTGGGTGATTCCTAATTACGTAGAAAACCGAAATGGAAAACCGAGAAAACTAGGGAGAATTGAAATTATTTTAAAAATCTAAGTGGGAGCCGGTTGGTTAATAGCCCCATGGCCTCCATTACGAGTTCATTGGTGATGTGGTTAAACGGTTTCCCTACGGATGAGTTTTCAATCACAGATATCGTTGGAATGAATTTCTAAAGGGATGACTATAGTGCGTTTAATTGGGAAAAGTTGTGACACCCTCGCTAACCGAGGCGCATTAGTACCCTAAGTAACAAACTTAGAAGTCACGTAATGGCATACACTTAGTGTACTGTTTATAGCATCCCTCCCACGAGGTAACGCTATTTACGTGTACGGGTAAAATTATCGACTATTAATTTCATTGATCATAAGATCGTTGGTCAGATAATGAGATTAATGGACTTCGGTCCTTCTCGAACGAATGTGGGTTGGCGTAGATGTTCACCCAACGTGACCTGCGTTAATCCCGGTGGGAGAGATGTCGGTAGAAGATTATATTTCTTTTCTAAGGATTTTTCAATATTTTTGAAAAGTATACTGAGACATGTTTTTTCATTATTTTTCAGTTGATATGTCGTTCAACCCGCTAGCTGTCATTCTGAACCAAAACAAACTCACCGGTCCTAATTACATTGATTGGAAACGAAACCTGGACATTGTCCTAACCGCTGATGGTTATAAGTACGTGCTCACTGAGGAGTGCCCCCTAAGCCCAGTGAGGATGCCACACCTGAGCAGCGAGAGCCATATACGAGGTGGCAGAAAGCTGATGAGATGACCAGGTGCTACATCTTGGCTTCTATGTCGAGTGTACTGCAGCACCAGCATCAGTTGATGACCTCAGCCTACGATATGATGCTCAACCTCAGGGAGATGTTTGGTCATCAGGGCAGGGTAGCCAGGCAGTCAGCTATGAGGAAACTCATGAATGCCAAGATGGCTGAGAGCACTTCAGTGAGAGATCACGTGCTGGAGATAATTGGTTGCATCAATGAGATTGAGGTATTGGGAGGTGAGATTGATGGGGAAACCCAGGTCGATATCATCCTTCAGAGCTTGCCTCCCAGTTTTGAGCAGTTTCGATTGAACTATAATATGGGGAATCTCTCATATTCACTTTCTGAGCTCATGACTGCATTGGTGTCTGCTGAGAGCCTCTTCGCTGAGAAGAAGCAAGCCTTGGCTACTGTTGGTCCCTCAGGTTCCTCTGCTGGGCCCAAAGCCAGGAAGCAAAAGAGGAAGAGAGGCCAGAAAGTAGGAGCCAGTCATCGACCCAAGGCAGGCATTGCCAAGAAGCAGAAGCCGAGAAGAAAGTGCTTCAGATGTGGCAAAGCAGGACATTGGAAGAAGGACTGCCCAAAGCCTCGAGGTATGTGTAAATTCTCTCTAGTTACTGAGACGTGTTTAGCGGCGATTCCCACGGATACTTGGTGTGTGGATTCGGGAGCCACTGATCACGTTTGTAATTCTTTGCAGGGGTTCCAAGTGACCCGGCTGCTTAGAGAGGGAGAGTTGCAGGTCTACCTTGGGGATACTACCAGAGTTTCTGTGGCTGCAGTGGGAATTATTAGTCTTTATTTTTCAGACTCTATTTTATATTTGAAGGATTGTCTTTATGTACCTAGTTTTCGAAAGAACTTGCTTTCAGTTTCGAAACTTGTTTTGGATGGTTATAAGTGTGTATTTTCTGACGGTTCGGTTTTTATAAGAAAATGCCAGAAACTTATATGTTCCGGTACATTGGTTGACAATCTGTTTTTAATCAAGACTTACTCCCCAGTTATGCAAAACACAGAAAATAGTAACTCATCACCGAATCATAATAAGAGAAAGGAATCTTCCCCTTTGAATCAGACTTATCTTTGGCACCTGAGACTAGGTCATATCAACCTTAGTAGGATTCAAAGGTTGGTCAAGAGTGGGTTTTTGGACTCACTAGATATTGACAACTATTCAACCTGTAAGTCCTGCTTGGAAGGTAAAATGACCAAGAGGCCTTTTAAGGCGAAGGGGTATAGGGCTAAAAAGGTTTTAGAGCTGATTCATTCTGACGTGTGTGGGCCTATGTCAGTTCAGGCTAGAGGTGGTTATGAGTATTTCGTGACTTTCACGGATGATTACTCTAGATATGGATACATATACCTGATGCGCCACAAGTCTGAATGCTTTGGCAAGTTCAGAGAATTCAAGGCAGAGGTGGAGAACCATCTGGGTAAGAGTATCAAGTCACTGCGGTCTGATCGCGGTGGCGAATACCTCTCTAGTGAATTTAGGACCTATTTGTCAGAGGAGGGTATTCAGACCCAGTTGTCTGCACCTGGCACACCCCAGCAGAATGGTGTAGTAGAGAGGAGGAACAGGACTCTTATGGAGATGGTTAGATTGATGATGAGTTACAGTGAGTTGCCTACCTCGTTTTGGGGTTATGCCTTAGATACAGTATGTTATATCCTCAACCTTGTGCCATCTAAGTCTGTGCCTACGACCCCATTAGAGTTGTGGAGTGGGCGCAAGCCTAGTCTGAGACATCTCAGGATTTGGGGTTGTCCAGCACATGTGCTCGAGGCAGATGCAGGCAAGTTAGAGGCAAGATCCAAGGTTATGCTGTTTATAGGCTACCCCAAAGGAACGAGAGATGGTTTATTTTATAGTCCTCAGGATCAGAAGGTGGTGGTCAGCACCAATGCCAGATTTCTTGAGGAGGACTATATTTTAGATCACAAGTCAAGCAGCAAGGTAGTATTGGAAGAGCTTAGAAGTCAGTCCACTATTCCAGATGCACACGTACAGGAAGACACACCACAAGAGACTGCACACACTATCACAGATGATGCTCTTACAGAGGCTGCACCTTGTCGTAGTGGGAGGGCTGTGAGACAGCCCGAGAGGTACATGGGTTTGGGTGAGTCTTCGGACTTTATCCCTGGCGCTCATGAACCAGACCCAGTTAACTACAATGAGGCTCTCCAGGATAAAGATGCAGATTCTTGGCAGAGAGCGATGATTACTAAGATGGGTTCTATGGACTCAAATCAAGTCTGGGAGCTGGTAGACCTTCCTGATGGGTTTAGGCCTATTGGGTGCAAATGGGTCTACAAGTGAAAGAGAGGATCTGACGGGAGGGTTGAGACCTTCAAGGCTAGGCTTGTGGCGAAGGGGTATACTCAGAAAGAAGGGATCGAGTATGAGGAGACCTTTTCCCCGGTAGCTATGCTTAAGTCGATCCGGATTCTTTTGGCTATAGCTGCTCATATGGATTATGAGATTTGGCAGATGGACGTCAAGACAGCTTTCCTTAATGGAAGTCTTGAGGAGACCATCTTTATGCAGCAACCAGAGGGCTTCATTGTTAAGGGCCAAGAGCACAAGGTATGCAGGCTTAGAAGGTCCATTTATGGACTTAAGCAAGCATCCAGATCTTGGAACATTCGTTTTGATGAGGTTATCCAGTCCTATGGATTCACTCAGTTTCCGGATGAGCAGTGTGTTTATTGCAGGCATGATGGTGAGATAGTGGTGTTCCTTGTACTTTATGTAGATGACATTCTTCTTATTGGCAACAGTAAGAAGGTGTTGTCAGACGTAAAGGCATGGCTGTCCAGGCAATTCGATATGAAGGATTTGGGAGAGGCTGGACATATCCTTGGGATCAAGATTATTCGAGATCGTAGGAGACGTTCTCTAACTCTCTCTCAGGCATCCTACATAGACACGATTCTGGCCCGTTTTAACATGCAGAACTCCAAAAAGGGTTCACTACCTTTCAGGCATGGAGTGCATTTGTCTAAGGAGCAGTGTCCTAAGACTGCTGAGGAGATAGATGCCATGAAGGTGGTACCCTATGCTTCTGCAGTAGGTAGCCTCATGTATGCTATGTTGTGCACGAGGCCTGATATTTGCTTTGTCGTTGGCATGGTTAGCAGATATCAGAGTAACCCTGGGAAGGCTCACTGGGAGGCAGTAAAATGCATTCTCAAGTACTTGCGCAGGACGAGAGATTATGTCCTAGTTTATAGAGCGCAGGAGCTTGTACCATTGGTTTACACATATTCGGACTTTCAAGGAGATTTGGACAAGAGCAAGTCTACCTCTGGGTTTGTGTTTACTCTAGGAGGTGGAGCCATAGTATGGAAGAGTGTCAAGCAGAAATGCATGGCGGACTCTACCATGGAGGCCAAGTACGTTGCCGCTTCAGAGGCAGCGAAAGAGGCTGTATGGCTCAGGAGCTTCCTGATGGACTTAGATGTGGTTCCAGAGTTGCCTAGGTCTATCACAGTTTATTGTGATAACAATGGTGCAGTTGCTAACTCAAGGGAACCACGAGCCCATAAGGCGAGTAAACACATAGAGCGCAAGTACAACCTGATACGAGAGATCGTAAAGAGTGGAGACGTGATCGTGGCCAAGATAGCTTCAGAGGACAACCTTGCAGATCCTTTCACCAAGCCATTGACCCCAAAGGTCTTTGAGAGGCATGTGGAGGGCATGGGAGTCAGATTCTTGAGAGAGCCATGTGAGTGAGCTTAAAGGTGTTCTGGAGATTTCATTATGACAGCAGTGTAATAGCGGGTTGGACAGTTTTTGTACTTCTTAGCATAGCTTTGAGTATTAGTGGGAGATTGTTAGTTTTGAATACAGAAAAGCTATGGCTTGTATCAAAAACTAATATCCACAGATGACATATCATTTTGTTTCAGTATAAATCTGTTCCTTTATATCATAGAACAAGATAACGGGGTGTTGACAAACACAGTAGATACCGTTATTGGTTAAAGTATGCTCGTAACCGAGATAGTCTGAACATGCTATCGGTATAGGTTATTGTGTGGTTTGGAAATTGGTTTATCTAGACTAGTTTAAATCACACAGATATGCCCGGGGCATATTGAGCACGACCAGTTTGGATAGAATTGACTTGTACTGATCGGCGTAGTCAATTCGGTCCTAGTATTCCGTCTCTCAATCCCGAGATTGGGACGGGCGTGAGGGTTGGGTGTCGTATGCTTTGATTTGCCAAAGAGTGAGGTCAATTGAGGCCAATACCTCGGTAAGTTGGGTATGCGGTGTTTAGCTTCTTGTGTGCCGTTGCTAGTCAGAGGAATCCACGTACCGGTTCGTCGGGTTGATGGTGCTCCCGAGATGAGCTCGTAAGGTTATTATACTAAACCTGGCCAGTGAACTTTATGTTCGGTATAATAAAAGGTCGAGTGGTACTAATCTCGGAAACCAATAAGTCGGTGAATTAATTTGTCAGTAAATTGATAAATCGACGAGCACTAGATCTTTAATGTGGGGAGATAGAAGAAATAAAAATGGCGCGATGTAAAGTCATTTTCGAGCGGTAGTTCCATAATTGGTCCGTTAGTGGTACGACCGATTATGCGTTTCACTAATCGACAAGGTAAATTAATTAATCCGAAGGGTTTAATTAATATTTAATCGACAAAGTGAATTTAGAAATTAATTCGATTTTGAATTAATTAATTCTAAGGGTTCGATTAAATTAAATTAACAAAGTGGATTAAAATAAATTAATTTAAAAGGTTCGATTGGAGTTGATTAGTCGGGAAGACTTAGCGGTCAACGAAAGTCAAATTTTAAGGCCTAACTCGAGAGCCCATTAGGTCTCCTTAGAAGCTCCTATAAATACAACATAATGGGCAGCAAAACCCTAAGGAAACTTGGCAGCCAAGTCATTTGGCTAGAAAGAGAAAATTTGGTCTAGAGAGAGAACGTGTCTTCTTCGTTAAGTTTTCTCTCAAAGTTGACCAAGATAATTTTCTCCTTGGAAGAAAAACTCTTTAATCAATCGGACATAACTACTGTAGGCCGCCGGTCAGATTTTTAGTAGAAGACAGCAGCGCTGTCCAGTTCTTCTCGCCAGCAGGGTTTTCTCGATCAGCATAGTACAGCGGCAGTTGGCCCAACTCAGTGCCCAGAACCGGCCGGAACTCACGTCTAATCTTCTTAGCTGAGTGATCCATGAGTTCTGGTTGTCTAGATCGGGACTGAGTAGCCCATCTCCGTTGAGTAAATCATCCAGAAGTCCGGTGGCCTGTGCAGGGTTTTTAGAATTTCTGGGCAGCACTGTTTTAGTGAAGTTTTTCCCAAAATTTGAGTTTTCTTCCAGCGCAAGTTTCTAGGTTTGTTGGTGAATGTGCCCTAATGAGGGCTATTTATGTAAATATACTTTGAGGGTATTTATGTAAATAAGTTATTTGTCGCTTGATTGATTGTTTATCAAATGAGTTAATTTCATGATAGTAATATCCTTGTGCATATTTAAATTCATGAAATCGATCCGCCAAAAGAAACACTCCATGGACTAATTAGATCATGAGTGATTCTTTTGAGTAGTACTGGTACTAGGATCCTTAGACCAGAAATCACTACATGGTCTTAGGTGAATTGTAGTGTGCTTTGACATACGCCTAACGGGGCCGTAACAGGTTGCCAAGTACGGGTATGATTGGGTACACTATGAGACACGCTAAGGTATGTAGGTGAAGTGATGGGACTACAAATCTCTCTTAAGTGAGAGATGATATCTTGGCCACTTGATAGTGAACTGAAAAGTGCATGGCCATGCCCAAGGAATGATAGGATATCATTTGCTTGAAGGATTCAGTGTCACTAAGAGATCAAGTAAACGCTTAGCTACATAAGGATGATGGTTCCATGCCTTATGCTAAGCTGGATATCGATGTAGAGGATCGTACGCAGTTTGCTCAGAAAGGTTGTGTTGAATCTCCATTCGACCCTCCATTCTGAATTGGGTAGTCATTATGTCTTGCTAGAGACCACTAATGACTTATGGATTAATCAATGAGATTGAGTTATCCGTTGCCAATTTGGAATGGGCCTACAGGATCGCACATAAGAAAGTTCAATGATGCAGAATAAGTATTCTTGCCTACAATAAGTATAATTGTTATACTTAAATAAATAAGATTTAATTAAATGGTTTAATTGAATATTATTGGAAAGTTCGGTGGTATTAATTAATAGTTAATTAATTACCTGGGAACAATTGGGATGGGCTGATAAATCAAGGGACTTAATTGCAATTGAAGTTCTTGACCCATCAGCCTGATCCATGGGTCATGGGTTGATCCATGGGCTTGGTGTATAACCCAAATCATTAAAGTGTTATTTAAGGCTGATTTGGAATTAGTAAATATTATTTAAATACTGACTTGGAATCAGTTAAATAATATTTGGTAATAATACTGATTTGGAAATTACTAAAATCAGTTAAGTTATAATTGGATAAATTACAATACTGATTTTGGAAATTAATTCTCTACAAATATCCTAGGGATATAATTGTAGGGAGAGGATTTTTTTGATTCTCATCAGAAAAATACACAGATTTTCCCAAATTCTCCGGGTAGGCAAGATTGGCTAGCACCAACCTGCGAAGGCTTTCGTGCTTGAGAGTAGAGGATCCTTCGAGGAAGGATTTTGGAGACAACAAAACGCCATCTTCTCAGAGGAGCAAGGCGACGTGCGCAACCGATTACGCTTCAAGGGTAAGACCCGATCCTCATAGTTTAGGATTCCGCTGTTTAATTGGATTAAACACCTAGACTAATTCCCAACAGTGGTATCAGAGCGAGATTTTTCAGTTTTAATTAAAATTGGTTTTAATTAGAATCGGGAATAATCGAGGCTATCAAATGTTTTTTTTTTTGTTTTGGTTTTGGAAACCATTCTCGAAAAGAAAATTAAGGCTTTGATAGGAAATTAATTTTATGATTAGCCGGATTGAGATTTTGATTTCTGGGCTGTTTTCCCGTTTTTCCCTTTTCCCGTCGGAATTTGTTCGTGGTCGGACCTAAAAGGGGCTGAACAAAGGGTTTTTCCTTATTTCTCCCCGTTTTTCTTTTCTTAGTCAAACAAATTGGGAAGTGGCTTTTTGGCCGGAAACTGGAATTTTTTTTTTTTTTTTTGGGTCGCTGAAGTCAGAAGCTGGGCTTTAAAGTCTTCAATGGACAAATCATTTTCTGGGTATAAGAAAATCTCACCGGAAACGTTTTTCAAAATTGGGGTTTTATAACCGGAAATTGTTCCAGAATAATTTTGGTTTGATTGTCAAAACCTGGGCTGATTGTTGTTTTGCTGGTTTCATTTCCTCGCCGGAAATCTGGGTGTTGAAACAAGTTTCTGGTTTTTTTGTTTCAAATTGGATTTGAAATCTGGGCTGGTTTTGTTTTGTTGCCTGGTTTTTTTTTTTTTTTTTCTTTCTTTCATGCAGGGAAGTCGCGTTATGTCCGGTCAACGAGCTTCTGGTTGGCGTTGGCTTCGGTCGGTGTTAACGTTGGGGCATCGTGTTCGTTTTCTCACCGGAAAGACGAGATGCCAGAAATAGTTTCTGGCAGAGTTTTTCCACGCCGAGAATAGGGAGCCCGGACCGATCCATGATGTTAGTTAAGGATCAGAGAGTGCGACTTCCATGGGGATCGGACTCCGACCGCCGTTGGACGTCGGGAATCGTAGCTGCGGCTTCGTTGTTTCATCATCGCAAGTTTTGCGTCGTATCGGAAATGGTTTCGGATAGTCACGGCTGTGAACGGATGAACAACAGGATGGAAATCGAGCAGCGGTGAATGTCGTCGCGTCGGGTCACTTCGTCATCTCCGACAGATTCGATCTGGGCCGTGCTTCGTTTTGATCGCTTTCCAGAAATGTTCTAGCGACTGAACGGAACCCAGCGCTGCGAACTCGTAGTGCCGGGAAATACGACCGGCGTTAGACGCCAAAAGAAAGAGAGGTCGGCGGCAGTTGAGGAAGAAGAAGGTTGGCGGCGGCTGGGGGTGAAGCCCTAGGGGCTGAAGTTACCATAATACCCCTGCCGCCCCATTACATGCTAATTGGATAAAGAAAGAGAGGCGGTGGGAGCAGATGCCCTAATGGGCCTAAATTACTAAACTGCCCCTCCGCCCCTTGAACCCTAACAGCCTTAAATTTTAAAATAGTTTTAAAATTACTGAATGGCCCTGGACTTTGAGTCCTCCTCAAAACCCTAGCCCAGAATTTTATTTTAATTATCAAATTGCCCCAAATTTTAAAGAAAATTGTTTTTCTGAATTTTAATTTTTATAAGATTTTAAATTTTGATTTTGGAATAAAAATAAAAATCTTATCAGATTTTAGTTTTTAAAATATTAAAATTAGATTTTAAGATTTTAAAATATTTGAAATAAATTATCTTAATTAGATTAGGATAATTAAATTTATTAGAAAATTAGATAAATTTTAAAATATTTATTTTAATTAGATTAAAATAATTAGAAAAGATAAATAAATAAATAAATAAATAAATAATTAATTAATTAGATTAATTAATTTGTTTAAATTTTGAATTTTTATTTATTTATTTTATCTTATTTTAATTTTTTGATGCTTATTTAAATTGTTTAAATTTTATTTGAAGCATCATTATGCAAGCATGTTCATGCATCATTTTGGATAAATGTAAAATGAACAGAAGGATTGATTAAAATTGATCATGACACGATCAATTTTAATTCTGTAATAGTTACACAATCCTTAAATTTAATCGGTTTAATTAAAATGGGCTTGTATGAGCATATGCATTTATGTGTTTTAAAGCATGAATTGGGCTTATTAATGTTTTAAAAGTTGGGGCCTGCGAGCCAGTTGAATTTGGGCCTGCGTGCCTGTTAAAATTTTATGTAATAGTTAGGCCCAAGAGGAGTTTCCAAGAGGAGTCCATGGTGGAGCCCAGGAACGGAAGCCCAACAATGAAGGCCCAAATATGAAGAACTTTAAAAGGCTTTGTAATAGACTAGAGCCCAATTCATTGCTTTTATTCATTTTATTTGATATGCAAATGAATATGATAAACGAAAATGCATGTTAAGCCGATCAAACTAAAATCCCAAAAACCCAAGATTTTGCTTCCATACTTGAGGGCCCGCTTGAGTGTCGAACGTCTGATGGACTTGGAGAGCCCAAGGGCCTCAGGTTTTCTTCATGCGGCGGGTTGTTACATAATAGTGCCCAACTTTATCACTACCATTAATGAGTGGAAAAACTGTTTGGGTATTAGATGCTCAACTTTATCACTACCACTTGTTATGGAAAAACTGTGTGGGTGTCTATTGATGTGATGCCTTGAGGGATGGTTTAACTTGGGAAAATTAATCCTAGCTTGACCCGATAAGTTGACTAGGGATTAATTTTGCAAAGATAGGATGGTGTCAAACATTTGGAATGTTCATCCTATCACCGAAAAGTTGCATGGTATGCAATTGGAAAGCGTTAGATTACATGGAATGTGATTTGAACGTTGCCTACCAAAAGAGCCCGATCCCTACGATACTTGCCAAAGCAAGACTGGGGTTGACTTTTTGTGGATTTTCGGCCCACGATCTAGCACCAACACAAAATTGTTTGGGATTTCAATTTTGGCTATTGTGGAAAACATTTTTCAAAACTCATTCTAATATTTTGCATTTACTCTTTGTAGAAATGGCATCATCTAGCACAAATGTTATCTTAAACTCTACTCTAAGAAGTATATTGGATAAAGGTAAATTGGTTGGACCAAACTTCTTAGATTGGGAAAGAAACTTGAGAATAGTTCTCAAACAAGAAAGGAAGCTACATGTCTTAGAGACAGCTTTACCTGAACCACCACAAAATGCTTTGGCAAATGTTTAACGAGCCTGGGATATGCTGAAAAGCGACTCCGATGATGTGACGAGCTTGATGCTCACGTCTATGACAGGTGAGCTTCAAAAGCAGTTCATGAATTTGGAAGCGTTCCGAATTTATGAGTCACTGACGGAAATGTTTCGTGAACAAGCTTCAGGTATCTTTGTTATAGAAATAAATCTTTCTATGTCCACCTCATGGGTATTAGATACTGGTTGTGGGGCTCACATTTGTACCAATGTGCAGGGACTCAGAAATAGAAGGATAACAAAGAAAGGTGAAGTAGATCTCCGAGTGGGCAACGGGGCAAGAGTTGCTGCTGTTGAAGTTGGAGATTACACTCTGTCTTTACCTTCTGGTTTAAATATCGAACTTGAAAATTGTTATTATGTACCTGCTTTGAGCAGAAATATTATTTCAGTTTTGAGTTTAGATAATAAAGGTTTTTGATTTATTATAGAGAATAATTCGTTATCTTTGTATCGAAATGATATTTTATACGGAGTTGCAAATATGTGTAACGGTCTGTATGTCTTGGATTTGACCCAAGAAAAACCAGTCTATAACATAGAAAAGAAAGCTAAATCATCTAAAAATGATTTAAGTCCAACATACCTTTGGCATTGTCGATTAGGCCATGCAAATGAAAAGCGAGTTCAAAAGCTTCACAAGGATGGAGTGCTTGGTTCATTTGATTTTGAATCATATGATACCTGCGAACCCTGCTTGCAAGGCAAAATGACAAAGAGTCCTTTCAATAAGAAAGGTGAAAGAACAAGTGAGCTATTGGCCCTAATACATACGGATGTATGTGGACCAATGAGCACACAAGCCAGAGGTGGATTTGAATACTTCGTGACTTTTACTGATGACTTTAGTAGATATGGGTATGTCTACTTAATGAGGTATAAAAGTGAAACTTTTGAAAAGTTCAAAGAGTTTAAAAACGAAGTAGAGAATCAGTTGGATAGAAGGATTAAGGCTATTCGCTCCGATCGAGGAGGTGAATACCTTAGTGATGAGTTCGATGGCTATCTAAAACAGTGTGGAATTGTTTCACAGCTGACTCCACCAGGAACACCTCAATGGAATGGTGTATCCGAGAGGAGAAATCGGACCTTATTAGATATGGTTCGATCAATGATGGGCCTAGCGACTCTCCCTACATCCTTTTGGGGTTATGCTCTCCTTTCTGCTGCCTACTTATTGAATCGTATTCTATCTAAGGCAGTAGATAAGACTCCATATGAGATATGGATGGGTCGGAAGCCCTATATGTCCTATCTACGAGTTTGGGGTTGTCAAGCTCATGTAAAGCGTTTACAAAGTAATAAGCTTGAACCCAAAACTGACAAATGCCTATCTGTGGGATATCCTAAGGAAACCAAAGGATATCAATTCTACAACCCAACTGAGAACAAAGTGTTCGTTGCTCGAGGAGCTACTTTCTTAGAGAAAGAATATCTGTATCAGAAAGATAGTGGGAGTAGAATAGAACTCGGAGAAGTTCAAGAACCACAAGAGAATGTAGAACGATCTACAGAAACTCAGATGGAAGTTGACATAGAAACTCATGAAGATGAGCAACCTGAGTCAACAACACAAGAACCTAGAAGATCTGGTAGATCTCGTCACCAACCCGAGAGATACGGATTTCTCGTGACTGACGATCAAGATTTGATCTTGGTGGACTCTAATGAGCCCGCGAACTACAAACAGGATTTAGAAAGTCCGGATTCCGATAAATGGCTAGAAGCCATGGAATCTGAAATGCAATCCATGAGGGACAATAAAGTGTGGACTTTGATTGACCCTCCTGTTCAGGCAAAGGTTGTCGATTGCAAGTGGATTTTCAAGGTAAAACCTGGCGGGATCTTCAAGGCACGACTAGTGGCTAAAGGTTTCAGACAGACTCATGGTATAGACTATGATGAAACCTTCTCCCCTGTCGTGATGCTCAAGTCCATTAGGACAATGCTTGCCATAGCAGCATATTTTGACTATGAGGTATGGCAGATGGATGTTAAGACGGCTTTCCTGAATGGAAACCTACTCGAGGATGTTTATATGAAACAACCCGAGGGATACATCGATCAAAAGCATCCTAATCGAGTATGTAAGCTTCAGAGGTCTATCTATGGACTAAAGCAAGCATCTCGAAGTTGGAATCTTCGTTTTGATGAGGAAGTAAAAGGTTACGGATTCATCAAGAACGAAGATGAGCCTTGTGTTTACAAGAAAGTTAGTGGGAGCAAGATTGTTTTCCTTGTCCTATATGTGGACGACATCCTACTCATAGGAAATGACATTCCCTTGATGAAGGACATCAAACAATGGTTGGGGAGTGTATTTTCTATGAAAGACTTAGGAGAAGCTGAGACGATACTAGGTATCAAGATCTATAGGGATAGATCTAAAAAGCTTCTGGGACTAAGTCAAGAAGGGTACATAGACAAGATATTGAAAAGATTCAATATGTCTAGCTCCAAAAATGGTAAGGTACCATTTAGACATGGCCTTCTCTTGAAGAAGAACCAAGGCCCTTCAACAAGAGAGGAGAGAGATACAATGAGTAGAGTCCCATATGCTTCGGCAATAGGACCTATCATGTATGCCATGTTGTGTACCCGTCCGGATGTTGCACATGCACTTAGCATGACTAGTAGATACCAACAAGATCCAGGGATGGATCATTGGACTGCAGTCAAAGCAATCCTGAAGTACTTACGAAAAACTAAAGGATTAATGCTAGTGTATGGAGGACAAGAATAGCTCATTGTACAAGGTTACGCTGATGCTGCTTTCCAAACAGATCAAGATGACATGAAGTCACAATCAGGCTACGTGTTTAGTCTGAATGGCGGTGCAATAAGTTGGAAAAGCTCAAAGCAAGATACAACAGCCGATTCTACAACAGAGTCTGAGTACATTGCTGCATCAGATGCTGCAAAGGAAGCTGTTTGGCTGAGAAAGTTCGTGTCAGACATCGGAGTGATACCGAGTATCCAAGATCCGATAGAACTTTTCTGTGACAATAACGGGGCCATCGCACAAGCTAAGGAGCCTCGGTCACACCAGAAAACCAAACACATACTCAGAAGGTTTCACCTCATCCGAGAGATCATTGATCGAGGAGATGTGAAAGTGTGCAAAATAGGGTCAGACGACAATATAGCAGATCCTCTCACAAAAGCTCTACCACAGTCAAAGTTTGATAGACATGTAATAGAGCTTGGTCTTAAACAGTTTAGGACATAGCCCTTCATCGGGCAAGTGGGAGATTGTTGGTGAATGTGCCCTAATGAGGGCTATTTATGTAAATATACTTTGAGGGTATTTATGTAAATAAGTTATTTGTCGCTTGATTGATTGTTTATCAAATGAGTTAATTTCATGATAGTAATATCCTTGTGCATATTTAAATTCATGAAATCGATCCGCCAAAAGAAACACTCCATGGACTAATTAGATCATGAGTGATTCTTTTGAGTAGTACTGGTACTAGGATCCTTAGACCAGAAATCACTACATGGTCTTAGGTGAATTGTAGTGTGCTTTGACATACGCCTAACGGGGCCGTAACAGGTTGCCAAGTACGGGTATGATTGGGTACACTATGAGACACGCTAAGGTATGTAGGTGAAGTGATGGGACTACAAATCTCTCTTAAGTGAGAGATGATATCTTGGCCACTTGATAGTGAACTGAAAAGTGCATGGCCATGCCCAAGGAATGATAGGATATCATTTGCTTGAAGGATTCAGTGTCACTAAGAGATCAAGTAAACGCTTAGCTACATAAGGATGATGGTTCCATGCCTTATGCTAAGCTGGATATCGATGTAGAGGATCGTACGCAGTTTGCTCAGAAAGGTTGTGTTGAATCTCTATTCGACCCTCCATTCTGAATTGGGTAGTCATTATGTCTTGCTAGAGACCACTAATGACTTATGGATTAATCAATGAGATTGAGTTATCCGTTGCCAATTTGGAATGGGCCTACAGGATCGCACATAAGAAAGTTCAATGATGCAGAATAAGTATTCTTGCCTACAATAAGTATAATTGTTATACTTAAATAAATAAGATTTAATTAAATGGTTTAATTGAATATTATTGGAAAGTTCGGTGGTATTAATTAATAGTTAATTAATTACCTGGGAACAATTGGGATGGGCTGATAAATCAAGGGACTTAATTGCAATTGAAGTTCTTGACCCATCAGCCTGATCCATGGGTCATGGGTTGATCCATGGGCTTGGTGTATAACCCAAATCATTAAAGTGTTATTTAAGGCTGATTTGGAATTAGTAAATATTATTTAAATACTGACTTGGAATCAGTTAAATAATATTTGGTAATAATACTGATTTGGAAATTACTAAAATCAGTTAAGTTATAATTGGATAAATTACAATACTGATTTTGGAAATTAATTCTCTACAAATATCCTAGGGATATAATTGTAGGGAGAGGATTTTTTTGATTCTCATCAGAAAAATACACAGATTTTCCCAAATTCTCCGGGTAGGCAAGATTGGCTAGCACCAACCTGCGAAGGCTTTCGTGCTTGAGAGTAGAGGATCCTTCGAGGAAGGATTTTGGAGACAACAAAACGCCATCTTCTCTGAGGAGCAAGGCGACGTGCGCAACCGATTACGCTTCAAGGGTAAGACCCGATCCTCATAGTTTAGGATTCCGCTGTTTAATTGGATTAAACACCTAGACTAATTCCCAACAAGGTTTTCTTCGATTGCTCGTGGGTAATTCCGTAGAAGATAGCCCACACTATCTCAGAGTTGGTATTGGAGAATTCTTCGGATTTCTTGTGGAAATCGCAGCAGATTTTATTTGGTTTTCTTTAAACGAGGGACTTCGCTACAAAAGGTATAATCTTTAAGTTCGGCTTTAATTAAAGATTTAATTTTTGTGTCCCGATTAATAAATTAAATAAGTATAAGCCTAGATCCGTTCATGGGTAAACTAATTTGAGCCTGAGCTTGGTCGAAAGCTTCCGATTCTGGAATGCATAGCACGAAAGTGAGGTTTTCGATTTAGCCCGGGCTTGTTCAGTTTTCCATCACTTATGTAGCTAAACGTTTACTTGATCTCTTAGTGACACTGAATCCATCAAGCAAATGATATCCTTATCATTCATTGGGCATGGCCATGCACTTTTCAGTTTACTATCAAGTGGCCAAGATATCATCTCTCACTTAAGAGAGATTTGTAGTCTCATCACTTCACCTACATACCTTAGCGTGTCTCATAGTGTACCCAATCATACCCGTACTTGGCAACCTGTTACGGCCCCGTTAGGCGTATGTCAAAGCACACTACAATTCACCTAAGACCATGTAGTGATTTCTGGTCTAAGGATCCTAGTACCAGTACTACTCAAAAGAATCACTCATGATCTAATTAGTCCATGGAGTGTTTCTTTTGGCGGATCGATTTCATGAATTTAAATATGCACAAGGATATTACTATCATGAAATTAACTCATTTGATAAACAATCAATCAAGTGACAAATGTCTTATTTACATAAATACCCTCAAAGTATATTTACATAAATAGCCCTCATTAGGGCACATTCACCAACACCCGGCAGCAGGAAGCTTGCGACGCAAGAAAATTCTGGGCAACGAAGGTTGTGGCCAGTTTTTGGGTTGTTGTGAGTTCGATTAGAGGAATTTCCTGGTGGGTTTTCGTGGGCTGAACAATTAAGCTTCGATAGATTATTGCCCACGCAATATTCGAAGTTCTACGGAGTAATCTAGTGGATTTCTATTGGAATCGCTATCAAAGATTGGATTTTTCTTTAGGCTAGGGACTTCGCTACAAAAGGTAGAATCTTTAATATTCCGCTTTAATTAAAGATTTAATTTTTGTGTCCCGATTAATAAATTAAACAAGTATAAGCTAAGATCCGTTCATGGGTAAACTAATTTGTACCTGAGCTTGGTCGAAAGCTTTCGATTCTGGAATGCATTGCACGAAAGTGAGGTTTTCGATTTAGCCCGGGCTTGTTCAGTTTTTCTTCAGTGCGTACAATTAATGCATCGCACAGAGAGAGAGAGAAAGCCACACGTGCCAGCCAAAAGAAGAGAAATTTTGGCCAACCTTTTGACTTATGAAATCCAAAATTTGAGAGAGAATTTTCTCTCTCTAGAATTTTCTATCTCTAAGTTTTCTTATCTTGAAAACTTATGCATTGTATATTGTGGAATAGTTAATCCCTTGCCTATATATAGAGTTACAAAAGAGACCCCAAGTTGGTATAGGATTGGTCTTCCAAATGGGTTTAGGTAATTAATTAGTTTCCAAATTCAATTAGGTAACCAATCTGATAGGATAAACCAAATCCTACTAGATTCCTAATTTCTTGGATTTCCTAATTCTAATTGAAACATAAGACTTAATTAGTTAATTAAATTATTCCACTTTGTTAATTACTCAATTAACCCTTAGGAATAATTAATCAATTAATTAATTCCACCTATTCAATTAACCCATTACAAAATTAATCGTACCACTAACGGATTAATTTTGGCACTACTATCCTACACCAGAATTGCTTCCGGAACAATTTAATTATTTTATATTCATAATCTCCCCACATCAAAGATATAGTGCTCGTTAATTTATTAATTTCTTGATAAATTAATTAATTAACTTCTTTAATTCCGAGACTAGTACCACTCGACCTTTTTACTATACCAGACGTAAGTCCACCGGCCAAGTTTAGTATAATAAACATTACGAGTTCATATTGGGAGCACCATCACCCAGGACGCACTGGTACATGGTTTTCTTTCGATAAGCAGCAGCACACCAAGCAACTAAACATGCGTAGCCAACCTACCGAGACTATTGGCCACAATTGACCTCACCCATTGGTAGATCAAAGTACACTATGTCTAATCCTCCTGCCCGCTCGAGTCTAGGGATTAAAAGATAGAATACCAAGAATGATTTTTCAATTAAATCAGTACAAGACAAATCATTCCTAGTGGTCAAGTTCAATACGCCACGGGCATATCTATATGATTCAATTAGTTTAGACAAACCAATTATCCGAATCATATAATAACTTAAACCGACAGTTTGTCCAAAGCTGTCTCGGTTATGAACCTCATTTATATATTATGTCTTTTAACCAACGATGAGATCTACTGTGTCACACAAGACACCTCATCATCTAACTACATAATATAAATGTACAAATAATGCACAACTAAATTTAACCAAAACATTAATTGATATATTAACTGGAAAAAAGTACAATTCAAGCATAGCTTATATATTCAACTCCAACAATCTCCCACTAATGCTTAAGTGGTGCTTCAAGTATACATCTGCATTCAACTCCTATACATGTTAGGATCGTTTAGGCATGGTTATAGTTTTTGCAGCGAAAGATGCCTAAATTATTAGAAATCGGGTCTTATCCTCGAAGCGTAATTGGTTGTGCTCGTCACCTGGCTCCTTTTAAAAGATTGTGTTCATCAACAATTCAGATAAATTGTCTCTGTGATCTTGCACTGGACCCCTCACGGAACCGGTGCTAGCCGGTTTGCCAAGAGAGAGAATTTTGGGAATATCTCTTTCTGTTTTAAAACCCATTTTCTCCAAGAAAATTGATATGAGTATCTGACTCAATATCCCCTGGGATATATAAGGGTCAGATACTCATTCAGTTAATAATACTAAAATAATAAATATTATTTCTACTGACATGGTTTTTTACCAAAACCATGGATCAACACATTGACCCATGAATCAGGCTGATTGGTCAAGAACCTCAATTGCAATTAGGTCCCTTGATTTGTCAGCCTATCCCAATTGTTCATAGGTACTTAATTAACTCTTAATTAATACCACAGAACTTCTCAATAATATCTAATTAAACTATTTAATTAAATATTATTTGTCTAAGTATAACCATTATACTTAGTGCAGGCAATTCTGTATCATCGAACTCTCTTATGTGCGATCCTGTAGGCCCATTCCAAATTGGAAATAGACAATTAAATCTATTCCTTGGGCAAATGATAACACTTATCATTCCTTGGGCACGACCATCCACTTCTCAGTTCACTATCAAATGACCAAGATATCATCTTTCACTTAAGAAAGACTTGTAGTCCCATCACTTCACCTACATACCTAAGCGTGACTTATAGTGTACACAATCATACCCGTACTTGGCAACCTGTTACGATCCCGTTAGGCGTATGTCAAAGCACACTACAATTCACCTAAGACCATGTAGTGATTTCTGGTCTAAAGATCCTCGTACGAGTACTACTCAAAATAATCACTCATGATCTAATCAGTCCATGGAGTGTTTCTTTTGGCGGATCGATTTCATGAAATTAAATATGTATAAGAATACTACTATCATGAAATTAACTCATCTTATTATAACATCAATCAAAACAACAAATATCTATATAGCCCTTAAAAGGGCACATACACCAACAGGGTAGATAAACATAAGTAGTTATAAGTCTTCATTCTTGCTAATTGAAAAACTAGTAGTGAAGATGAGTCCATTTTGTGGTTAATTTAAAAAAAATTACTCTATTTTGGATTTTTGTTAAAATTTTTCAAAAACAAAAGGATCCCTTCAAGCTATTTCTGTGTATTTGCATTGCATGATTGGTGAAAATATGATGAAAATGGTTGAGCATTGAAAGGTATGATGTGAGTTCTTAGTTAACATCTTGAGATGTAATCACATTTCAACCCTTGATTTTATGTGAACATATTTGAGCATTTATTGAGCATTTCTTATTTGCTTGCTCATTTTTCTTTCGTTGTGTGATTTGTTTTACATGAAAGATTGAATCTATAACTTGACTTTAGCATACATATCAAGACCTTTTATGTGTTTGTGATACATTAAAGTGATGAAGACAATTAGTTAGCTTTTGTTTTTACCTTTTCTTTGTTTTACATTACCCGTAATCATCTTTATTCCCTTAGGCATAACCAAGTTGAGCCCCATCTTTTTCTTGGGTTTCTTTTTATCCCAATAAGCCAACTTAGGCCTTTTCCTTTGTTAAAGCCTTATTTTTGGACCCTCAAATAGTTTTGTATGTGATTGGATATGGACATGAAAAATAATTAATGGATTATAAGTTAATAGTTTTCAATTTGTAGTAGTTTCTAAGAGAAAGATTTCAAAAACAAAAGTTTAAGTTTGAAAAAATAAGAATAGGGAAGTAAAGGACATCTCAGTCTTAAACCTCCATTAGTCATTGAACAATCCAAGTAGAAGTAGTTGATGAAACATCCAATTAATGCAAATCTCTTTACAATAACTCCAATTTTCAAGCCTCGATATTTAGCTTTAGTGTATCCTTGTTAGTGTGAGGTGATGAGGTCAATTGATGCTGATAGAGAATCCATATCATGCTTGTCTTGCATAATTACGGAAGTTATATAACATCATGAGTGCAAAGTGAGTGCATGTTTTTAATATTTAGCTTAAAGGGGGAAGAAAAAACCATCTTAGAGTTAATCTATTTTATTTTGGACTCACTTTCTATTCATTTTCTTGGTTAGTTTGCTTGAGGACAAGCAAAGTTTTAAGTGTGGGGGAGTGACGTGACTCCAAAATATACCTTTTATGACTTAAAATCATGCATGTTTAGCTTACTTTTAGTTTGTTTTCAATGAATATGACATGTTTTATGAGCTTTCAATGCACTTATAGTTGGATTTGCATGGTTTTGTAGTACGAAGGCACTTTGGAGACTTTGTAAGAAACTTAAGGACTTTTGCTGAAAAAGAGAAAAAAACATGCAGAATTAAAGCTTAAAGAGAAGGAATTGAAGAAGAGTAAAATGAGGGAAGAAATCAAGACTGTTGTCCAACAGACATTGGTGCCTATTCACATCCGACCTCGGCGTCCACATGGTACCACTGCCTAGTCGTCACGCAAAAATCGCTGCTGAAAGTCCAACTTTACCCTTGGCTGACTTTTCTTACATAATTCCAATTTTAGCCCGCTGGAACCTTTCTTAATGGCCAATGCACCTTGTAAAGACATACACTATTACACCGTAGTATGTTTTTGCTAGTTTTAGAGAGAGTAACTTAGGGTGGAAGAAACACACACTTTCTCACCTTTTCACACAGACACACTATTAATTCTCTTAGAACAACTATGTTCTAAGTAGAGTTCTAGGAAAATCTATCACTCTAAGTGATAAGGGGTAATGGATTTCCATGTGATGTAGAACAAATTCATGGATCTAGATTGAGGGGTTGTGTTTTTTAATGTTGAGACTTCAAGAGTTGGGAACTCTATCATTTTATGGTTTAAAGATTTCACCTCTTTTGTGGATTTAGCTATATATTACCATTCTTCATTTTTCATGTCTCTATATCTTCATCTATTGTTATTCATGCATATTGTCATGTGGATTTTATGAGATTTTAGTCTTTGCATATAGATTTGCTTTGATATTGTTATGTATATGTTGAATCTACTTCATTACTCTTATTGAGAAGTGCATAACATAACTTTTAGTGAATATGCTTTATGGGTTTTCTTGTTCTGCAAGTTTCATTACCTCATTTGCATATAGAGCATGAGTTGGTACTTACACTTCTTCTTTTGTAGTGATTTAGAGGATTGGTAATAGGTAGGATTGATGATCCTCCTCTATTATTGGCTATTTTAGTCCTTATATGTGCAATAGGGAGAGTAATGGTGAGTATGCATTGCCGATTTGCATGTATTCCCTGACAATAGCTCCTTGGATCTTAGTTTTGATTTGATTTTTCGCCTTTACCCATATTATATTTTATTTTCTTTATTTTGTTCTTTGCATGACTTTTACTAAATCACTATCTTATGTTTTGTCTTGTTAGATTCTTAGACTGCTAAACTACTAGAAATTGTAGTAAGTGAGGACTCGAACCCAACAACCACTTCATTCAAGACCACAAATTTCATGGGAACGAAACCTTAAGTATTGTAGTTTTAGTACTTTTATTTTGTTTATTTATAAATTTTATTTTCAAGCGTTTGCCTAAAACCTTTACAACGATAAGGGCGCGTCAGCTTACCTTGTGAGGGTGACTGGACTAGAAAATACTTCAAAAGGGAACTCTTTCATATTTAGCTGCATTCGCATGTCCTCCTTAAGTTGACGCCCTTTTTGAGATTGTCTTGTATTGTTTTAAATTCGGCACCTGGAAATACCCAAAACCTCTGGAGCATACTTTATGTTCAGCTGCCTGAATTTCCCAAGATTTTGATTGACTTTGATTGAGTACAAGCTAGATTTTAAATGTGGGAGGATGGAGTGCACAAGATTCATCACAATTATTACAGCTTTTTATGATTTAATCCACTTGTTTGAATATGAAATTCTCTTAATTTGTGGGATTTCAATGGCTTTTAGAGGTTAATTGTGAATTGCAGGTGTAACATCCCTACAAGTAGGTGAATATTTTCAAGGAGATTATAGGGTATTTTTAAAAAAATAAAGAATAAAATAAATCAAAAATAATTAAATGGAATATATGAGCATAAAACACGTATCATATTTCTCGTTAGGATTAATTCAATTTAAAAGATTAGAGTAATTAGCCCAAAAGGTTAAGAAAAGGATTTAATTGAGGGAATTAGGGACTTAGAGACAATATTAAAGGAGCCTAGGAAATTCAAGGACTCAAGTCGTAATTTCCTAAACTAAACCCTAACTTCTCTTTTCCTTTTTTTTTTCCATAGTCGCTCACCCCTTCTTTCTTTTCCATTATTTCTTCTTCTTTATTTTCTTTTCCCTCTCTCCTCATCAGTACTCCCTCATCGCCGAACCACCCACGATCACCCCTGTTTCTGGCCAACCGGCCACCATCTCAGCAAACCAAATATACCCAAATAATCCCCATATCTTAAGGAATAACACCTTATTTTCATTTCTCAATTTCGTGGCCATTCTCTCTCGCCTGCCTCATTATTGGCCGCCGGTTTTCACCGCCGATTAGGCCCGTTCCGGTCAAGTTTTGGGTCAGTTCACACCACTAAATGAATCACCATTATCCCTAGAACAAAGCCCCTCACTTAATCTTGCCTTTGGATGTCCGATTTGTAATGCTCTTGCTAGTTTTTAATACTGAAAAGCTTTGCTTGTAAGAAATTTTTTTTTTTCAACTACATATCAATTGTGTTTCAGTATTATAAATTGTCTATTTATATCTTATGTCTAGATGACAAGGTGTTTGGTGTGACACGGTAGATCTTATCATTGGTTAAAGTTATGATACATAAATAACGCTCGTAACTGAGACAGTTTGGATGTACAGTCGGTTTAGGTTATTATATGATAGGGAAATTGATTTTTTTAGACTATTTGAATCATACCGATATGCCCGGGGCATATTGAGCAGAACCTTCAACCGGATCGAATTGACTTGTACTGATCTTCGTAGTTAATTTGAGCCTTGTATTATTTCTTTTAATCTCTAGACTAGGATGGGCATGAGGGTTAGACATAGTGTACTTTGATTTTCCAAAGAGTGCGCTAAATTGAGGCCTAGATCTCGATAAGTTGGGTATGCATTTTTGATTTCTTATTGTGTCGTTGTTTATCAAAAGGAACCCATGTACCGGTGCGTCCGGGATGATAGTGCTCTCGAGATGAGCACGTAAGGGTTATTATACTAAACCCGGTCGGTGGACTTATGTCCAGTATAGTAATAAGGTTGATGGTACTAATCTTGAATAACCAAGAAGTAGATTAATTAATTTATCAGTAAATTAATAAATTGACGAGCACTATATCTTTGACATGGGGAGATAAAAGAATAATTAACAGTGGACCCAAAAGCAATTTCGGTTTAAGCGGTAGTTCCATAATTAATTCGTTAGTGGTACGATTAATTATGAGTTGGATTAAATTTAAAAAGTGGATTTAATAATTAATTAATAATCCTTGATTAAGTTGATAGAGGATTTAATTATTCGATAAATTATCATCGGGTCAATTAACAAAGTAGGTTGAATTAATTAATTATCCCTGGGTTGATTAACGTTGACTAGTCTAGTGAAGACTTAGAAGTCAACGTGTCCAACTAGAAGGCCCAATTTAAGCCCACTTAAAGGTTTCTATAGGAGCTTCCTATAAATAGAATAAGTTGATGTCTAGAATAAGTGAGTTTTCTTCTTCTTTAACAAAGCTTTTTTGAAGTCGACTTAATTCTCCCTCGGGAAAAGGAAAATGTTTGGGCTTTAGAAGATTTTTTGGGCGGCATCATCTTCTTCACCAGCGGCTTGAAATTTTTGGTGAAGCCAACATTTTCTGGCACGGTAGAGCAGTTATAGCGAAGTCCCTTTTCTGGCTATTTTTGAGCTTTTCTGACCGATCGACAAGTTTATATGATAGCCATCAATCGTGGGTGATTCTGGCTCAGGCTTTGTCGGATCTTCTTTCCAGAGATCAATCGTTCTTTGAGCATTTAGCTGGCAATTGAATTTTGCTCTTTTTCAGCGGGTGGGTTTTCCAGCGGGCGGCTGATTTAGCTTATTCCAGCAATATTCTTTTGGAGTTTTCACGGGCTTCAAGTTGTTAATCCGATAGAGAGTTTCCCACACAACTTTCGGATCATTTTAGGCGACACCTTTGGGATTTCTTTGAGGGACACACTTCAAAGGTGCAATCTTTGAATTCGCTTTAATATAAAGATTTAATTTTTTGCGTGCCGTTTAATAGATCTAATAAGTATAAGCCTAAATCCGCTCGTTGAAATTAATTTTAGAGTTTGAGCCCGATCGAAAGTCTTCGATTCTGGAATGCATGGCACGAAAGTGAGATTTTCGATTTGGCCCAGACTAATTCCTTCAATTGGTATCAGAGCCGAGGTTTTGGCTTTATACTTGTTTGATTTATAACGCACTTTTATTTCAGGTTGTTATTATTCCCGGCTATTATGGTTTTATATACATTTATAAAGCCCAGGACTTGTCCGGGCTCATTTTATTTTGAATGCGAATGTGTGTAATAGTAATAACCACAAGCTCGAAGCCGTGTAGGATTAGATTAAATTTTGTAGTAGGATTTATTCTATCAAATGTCGTCTTTATTTTCCTAGACAAAGCTTTGTATTTAGGAATATATATAATGACGAAGACGTTATTGTGGATAACTCATATTCATGGGTTTTTATTAATTATAATTTTTGGTGATTCCAAATTATGTAGAAAATCGAGAAAACCCGGAAGAATTAGGAGGAAGCCAAATAATGAGTGGGAGCGAAGCGACGGGACGTGTCAACGAGATGTCGAAAGAAAGCAACGATTGAGAATGCCATAATAGTCAGGAAATGTTTCATTACGTATTTATTTCCCGCTTTATATGTCCTAATTGTTGCTTGTGTGTTTTCACTTTATGTTTTTATGCATGATCGAAAACAAATGGTTTTATGGGTGCAAATAACAAAAGTTAAGACGTTGCATATTAAAACCGGAAAAACCCTCAACGTAATAATCTAAGTGGGAGCGGGTGGTTAGGGCTTTCCTCCAAATCGTATGTGATGTGAATAGACTTGCGCGTTGGCATTAGGGCCTTCCTCCAAATAGGATGTGTCTTTATTCGTAAATCACTATATTGAATTTCTAATGGGATGACTATAGTGCGTTTAATTGGAGAACTACGACACCCTCTCTATCTAAGGCACATAAGTATCTTCAGTAACAAACTAAGAAGTCACATAATAGTATACACTTAGTGTACTATTCGTAGTATCCCTCCCAACGAGGTTACGCTACTTATGTGTGCAGTTAAAATCACAGACTATTAATTTTATTAATGAATAGATCGTTTTGTCAGATAGTGAAATTAATGAACTTGGTTTTTCTCGAACAAATGTGGACAAGCGTAGACTTTCACACGATCGTGACCTGCGTAAATCCTGGTGAACGAGATGTTGGTGAATTTGATTATATTGTTTTGAGGGTATCAATATTTTCTAAAAAGATGAAATACTAAAACTTCTCTGTTTATTTATTTTTTAGCTTTCGATATGTCGTTCAATCCACTTACTATCATACTAAAAGAAAACAAACTGACTTGCCCAAATTACTTCGATTGGAAATACAATTTGGACATTGTCCTTACCGCTGAGGGGTACAAGTACGTGCTCACTGAAGTGTGCCCAGAAACGCCCACTGATGACTCCAGTCTTGAGCATGGGAGGCACATAAAATGTGAAAAAAAGCTGATGAGATGACTAGGTGCTATATTTTGACTTCTATGTCAAATGTGATGCAGCACCAGCATCAGTTGATGACCTCAGCCTTTGATAAGATGACAAACCTGATGTTCGAGCATCAGCGCAGGGTAGCTAGGCAGACAGCTATGAGAAAGCTGATGAATGCCAATATGGCTGAAAGGACTTCTATGAGAGACCATGTGCTTGACATGATTTACAACATCAATGAGATCGAGGTATTGGGAGGAGAGATTGACTGGGAAACCCAAAATGATATAATACTCTAGAGTTTACCTTAGAGTTTTGAGTAGCTTCGGTTGAACTATAATATGAGTTAGCATGCTTATACTCTTCCCTTCTTTACTGAATTGGTGTTAGTTGAAGGCCTCTTCAACGAGAAGAAGCAAGTTTTGGCAACTGTTGGGCCTTCAGGATCTTCTTCTGGGCCCAAAGCAAGAAAGAAGAAGAAGAAGAAGAAGACCCAAAACACTGCTAATCATGGACCCAAGCCAGGGATTGCCAATAAGAACAAGCCGAGAGGCAACTATTTCAAGTGTGGAAAGAGAGGACATTGGAAGCAGGAATGCCCAAAGCTCAAGGTATGAACAATTTCACATTTGTTACTGAGACATGTTTAGCGGTGATTGTTAGTTTTGAATACTAGAAAGCAATTTGCTTGTATAAAAAACTAATATCCAGTTGACATATCATTTTGTTTCAGTATTAAATTTGTTCCATTGTATAATAGAACTAGATAACGAAGTGTAGAAAAGTACAGTAGATCTCATTATTTGTTAAAGTATTAATATATAAAAAGAATGCTCATAACTGAGATAGTCTGAACAAACTATTGGTATAGGTTATTATGTGATTTGGGTATTAGTTTGTCTAGACTATTTAAGTCACATGGATGTGCCCGGGGCATATTGAGCACGACAAGTTTGGATTGAATTACCTTGTACTGACCGGCGTAGTTAATTCGATCATAGTATTCTAATCTATTATTGTGATTGGAGCGCACGAGGGTTAGATATCATATGCTTTGATTTTCCAAAGGGTGCACTCAATTAAGGCCTAAATCTCGGTAAGTTGGGTGTACGGTGTTTAGCTTTTTTGTGTGTCATTGCTAATCAGAGGAATCCACGTACCGGTTCTCCGGGTTGATGGTGCTCCCGAGATGAGCTCGTAAGGTTTATTATATCAAATTTGGCCAGTGGACTTTATGGCCGGTATAATAAGAAAGTCGAGTGGTACTAATCTCGGACACCAAGAAGTTGGTGAATTAATTTGTCAATAAATTGATGAACCGACGAGCAATAGATCTTCAATGTGGGGAGATAGAAGAATAATAAATTGAGCATGATGTAAAGTCGTTTTTGAGCGGTAGTTCCATAATTAGTCCATTAGTGGTACGACTAATTATGTGTTTGACTAATCGACAAATTGAATAATTAATCCTAAAGGTTAAATTAATATTTAATTGACTAAGTGGATTAAGAAATTAATTCATATTGAATTAATTAATCCTAAGGGTTTGATTAAATTAAATTAACAAAGTGGGTTAAGAAATTAATTCGAAAGGCTCGATTGGAGTTGATTAGTCTAGGGAAGACTAAGGGGTCAATGAAATTCAAACACTAAGGTCCAACAAAAAAGCCCACTAAGTCTCCTTTGGAACTCTCTATAAATAGAAAGCTTAAGGCCAAAGAAAACTAAGAAAAATCTTGCAAGAAAAGTCTTGCCTCTTAGAGTGAGAAAGTTCTAGAGAGAGAACTTCTTATTCTTCACGAAGTTTTCTTTCGAAGTTGAACTTGAGATCTCATTCATTCGAAATCAATTCAGCCTAAAAGATCGGACCGTTCGTATTCTGTTTGATTGGACCGATTTTGTCGCTCTGGTTTTGTCTAGATTCTAGTGACCTCATTCATGCACCGATCCTTGGCTCATTCCACCTGGTTCGCCATGGTCTAGGAGGATTTTTCTGGCTGATGGGCAGCAGTGCTGGCGAGGAGGCGGTGTGATTTCCGGCAGTAGCGGCAGGGATTTTTTTGGCAATTTCCGAATTGATTTTGAGAGATTTTTCCAGTTGGTTTTCATGGGTTTTGATAGCACATCCCAATAGAGTATTGCCCACACAATATTTGGGGTTTCTTGGATGTATCCATTGGATTTCGGTGGTATTCGCAAGTTCCTGATTGGTTCTCTATATTTGCGAGGGACACGCTACAAAGGTATAATCTTTGAATGATTCCGCTTTAGTTTAAAAGATTTAATTTTTGAGCATCGATTTAATAAATCAAACTAGTATAAGCCTAGATCCATTCATGGGAAATGAATTTGAGCCTGAGCCGAGTCGAAAGTCTCTGATTCTGGAATGCATAGCACGAAAGTGAGATTTTTTATTTCGCCCGCGCTTGTTCTGTTTCATTCAAAATTGGTATCAAAGCAAGGGTTTTGGCTTTATACTTGTTCAATTTATTACACGGCTTTATTTTGGCTTTGTTATTTTTGCATTGTCAATACGTTAAACAGGTGGTTATTAATTCCCGGCTATTATGGTAGATTTATTTTTCATTCATAAATCTCAGGACATGTCCGGGCTCGTTTTGTTTTTGAATAGAAAGGTCTGTAATAGTAATAACCACCAGCTGGAAGCCGTGCAGGATTAGATAAATCATGTAGTAGGATTTAATCTAATGTTGTTTTTAAATTCCTAGAAAATGCCCTTGTATATAGGAATTTATGTATTATGACGAAGACGTTATTTTGGTAACTCATATTCGTGGGTTTTGGTTTCTCGTAATTTTGGGTGATTCCTAACTACGTACCCGAACAAATTGAGAGGAATCAAAATAATGAGTGGAAGCGACATGACAAAACGTGTCAACAAGGCGTCAAATGATTCAATGATAGATAAGGCGGAAAATGTTTAATTATGTATTTCCCGTTTTTATGTCTTTTTGTTGATTGCATGTTTTTGTTTTTATGCATGACCGAAAACAAACCATTTTAAAAGTAAAGTGCAATCAATTAAGGTAGATTATTCGCATATTAAAACTCCAACGGTGTTATAGGTGCGAATATCCATAGTTAAGATATTGCATGTTCAAATGTAAAAAATCCTCAAACTTAAAAAATCTAAGTGCAAGCGGGTTGGTATATATCCCTACGGCCTCCATTACGAATTCATATGTGATGTGGATTAGGCTGACGCACTGACCAAGGGCCTTCTTCCCTAATAATAAGTCTTCAATCCATGAATATCACTAGATTGAATTTCTAAAGAGATGACTATAGTGAGTTTAATTGGAGGAAGTTGCGACACCCTCACTAAAATAGGGCGCATTAGTATCCTAAGTAACAAACTCAGATGTCACGTAATGGCATACACTTAGTTTACCATTTGTAGTATTCCTCCTAAGATCTTACGCTATTTATGTGTGTGACTAAAATCATCGACTATTAATTTCATTGATCATAAGATCGTTGGTCAGATAATGGAATTAATTAAATTAGGGTCTTCTCGAACGAATGTGGGTTGGCGTAGATGTTCACCTAAAGTGACCTGCATTAATCCCGGTGTGAGAGATGTCGGTGGGAGATTATATTGTTTTGAGGTCAATATTTTCGAAAAAGAATACTGAAACTTGACTGTTTATTTTTTTTCAGTTTGTTGATATGTCGTTCAACCCACTAGCTGTCATTTTGAATCAGAACAAACTCACTGGACCTAATTACATTGATTGGAAACGTAACCTGGACATTGTCCTTATTGCTGAGGGTTACAAGTATCTGCTTGTTGAAGAGTCCCCCCCAGTGCCCACTGATGATTCCAGTCCTGAGGAGTGAGAGGCTGACTCTAGGTGGAAGAAAGCTGATGAGATGACCATGTTGGAGTAGAATACATAAGCTATGCTTGTATTGTACAGTTTCCCAGTTTAATATATCGATTTGTGTTTCAGTCATATCTTGTTGTGCATTAATCGTCCATTTATATTATGTAAGTAGATGATGAGGTGTCTGGTGCGACACAGTAGATCTCATCATTGGTTGAAAGACATAATATATAAATGAGGTTCGTAACCGAGACAGCTTTGGACAAGCTGTCAGTCTAGGTTATTATGTGATTCAGAAAATTAGTTTGTCTAAACTAATTGAATCATATAGATATGCCCGGGGCATATTGAACTTGACTCTTAGGAATGATTTGTCTTGTACTGATTTAATAGACAAATCGATCCTTGTATTTATCTCTAAATCCCTAGACTCGAGTGGGCATGAGGATTAGACATAGTGTACTTTGATCTGCCAATGGGTGAGGTCAAATGTGGCCAATAGTCTCGGTGGCTTGGGTGCGCTTGTTTAGTTACTTGGTGTGCTACTGCTGGTCGAAAGGAAACCATGTACTGGTGCGTCCGGGGTGATGGTGCTCCCGAGATGAGCTCGAAATGTTTATTATACTAAACCCGGCCGGTGGACTTATGTCCGGTATAGTAAAAAGGTCGAGTGGTACTAGTCTCGGAATTAAAGAAGTTGATGAATTAATTTATCAGTAAATTAATGAATTAACGAGCACTATATCTTTGATGTGGGGAGATTATGAATATAATTTAATTAAGTTGTTCCAGAAGTAATTCTGGTGTAGGTTGGTAGTGCCATAATTAATCCGTTAGTGGTACGATTAATTATGTACTGGGTTGTTGACAAAGGTAGATTTAATTAATTTAGAAATTAATTAATCCTTGTGTCAGTTGGTTGTGAATCATCCCAGGAACTGGATTGGGATAAGTGAATCCCTGTGTCAGTTGGGAGTGATTCATCCCAGGAACTGGATTGGGATAAGTGAATCCCTGTGACAGTTGGGAGTGTATCAGTCCAGGAACAGGATTGAAGGAAACAGAATCTGTATCAGTCCAGAAACAGGATTGAAGGAAAACAGAAATCCAGTAGGAAGACCAATCCTAAACCAACTTGGAGTCTCTCTTGTAACTCTATAAATAGACAAGGGATCAGTCATTCAGAATACAACAATTACACAAGTAATCCACAGGATTTCTAGAGAGAGAAAATTCTAGAGAGAGAAAACGTTTCTCTCTCCAAGTCAAATTTTCAAGAAAGTGTGCAGCTGGTTTTTGGGTTTCTAGTGGCTAAAATTTTGGCCTTGGATTATACCAGCTGCGCGTAGCTTTCTCCCTCTGCGGGCGGTGCGTTTATAGTACGTGTCAGGTGCTGCGGGGCTAGAGTTTTCTAGCAGGTGGATTGTGGTGAGTAGCTGATCAATTGGCTTCTAGTTCGTTGCCCACACAATGTGAAGTCATAGTCTTGAGGCATACAAGAGAATCACCAAGTGCACGCTTCAAAGGTACTTTTCTAAGATTCCGCTTTAATAGAAATTTTTGTTGCGTGGTAAATCGAGCAAGTACAAACCCAGATCCTACCAAAATCTTTCAATTGGTATCAGAGCCTGGTTTAGGGGATTCTGTGCTTGTTCGATTTATTACATGGTTTTATTTGCAGGTGGTTTAGAATCCCGACTATTATGGTTACGTTTGTATGGTTTTTAATTAAACTCCGGGACATGTCCGGATTTAATTTTATTATGAATGTTTGTAATAGTATAACCACGTACTGGAAGCCGTGTAGGATTAGATTAAATCTGTAGTAGGATTTATTCTATGTAATTTCGATTATTTAATTTTCCTAGAATGCCTTGTAGTAGGAAAATTGTTTTTTATGTAATCGAAGGCGTTATGGTGGACGACTTGGATTCGTGGGTTTTAGGTTATCATGAATTTGAAGAAACCCAGGAAAACCCAGAACGAATTGCAAGAAAACCAAATAGCGTGGGAAAAAGCGAATGAGGAGTTGGCGGCAGAAGGCGATGCCGACAACGTTTGCCGGCAGCAAAATTGCTGGCCGGTAGGCCAAAAAGGCAGCAGCAGGCAGCAGCAGCTGCTGCTGGGCTCGCAGGGCCGCGCGAGCAAGGCCCGGGCGGGCCGGGTGCGCGCGGGCGTGCAGGCATCCAGGCCCTCGGGCGTGCAGGCCCTCGGGCCGTGCTGCGGCCCGGGCGGCCCGTTCGGGCTGTTTTTGGCCCGTTTTTCCTCCTGTTTTCATTTTTTGAAATCAAGACTCTCTCCATCGAGTGACGTGATGGGACACGAGATCAAGGCAGAAGATGGAAGCAATTAAAACCATAATAGTCAGGAAATTTATTTTTTCGAATTTATTTCCCGTATTTATTGTTTTAATTTTTATGCTTTATTTTTATGCTGTATTTTAGATGCATGAATTAAAGCATGTCTGGTTTTATGGTTGCACATAACTTAGGTTAGTTAATTGCATGTTAAAACCGGAAAAACCCTCAATTTGGAAATCTAAGTGGGAGCGGGTTGTGTTATATCCCCATGGCCACCATTACGGGTTTATATGCGATGTGGGTGGGCTTGCGCGTTGGCATTAGGGCCTTCCTCCATTCGGATGAGTCCAGCCCCGAGATCGCTAGACTATGAGCTTCTGAGTAAGATGACTAGAGCGAGTTTAACTAGGAGAAATGCGACACCCTCTCCATATGAGGCGCACTATCCTGAGGTAACAAACTCAGAAGTCACGTAATGGCACACACTTAGTGTATGATCTGCAGTATTCCTCCCGCGAGGTTACGCTGCTTACTTGTACGGCTAAAAGTACCGACTATTAGCTACATTGATCAAAAGATCGTTGGTCAGATAGTGTAGTTAATGAACTTGGTTCTTCTCAAACAAATGTGGGTTAGCGTAAACGTCCACACTGCGTGGCTTGTGAGAATCCCGGTGGATGAGATGTTGGTGGATTAATATTATTGTTTTGAGGGAAATCAATAATTAATTGAATTTTCATGTTTTTCGAAAATTCTAGCATATATAACTGAAACACTGTTTGTTTACTTTCCAGTTTAAATCGATATGGCATTCAATCCTTTAGCTGCTATTTTGAAAAACAACAATTTAACTGGAACTAATAATGTCGATGGAAGTCGTAACTTGGACATTGTCCTTAGGGCTGAGAGCGCTCCTGTGAGAGATCGTGTCATTAACATGATTTGTAACATCAACAAGGTTGAGGTAGTGGGAGGCGAAATCGTTGGTGAAACCAAAGCCGATATTGTCATCTAGAGCTTGCCTCAAAGCTATGAGCAGATTCGGTTGAACTACAACATAAGTAAGATGTTGTGGAGTTCATCCGAGCTCTTGGCAGAGTTGATGGCGGCTAAAAGTCTTCTTCAAGAGAAGAAGCGAGCTTTAGTCGCAGTCGAAGCTTTAGAATCTTCTTCTGAGCCTGAGGCTGGAACGAAGAAGAGAAAGCTCGATGAGCAGCTAAAAAGGCACAAATTGCGCCTAAGCCAGATATTGCAAAGAAGAAGTCGAAAGACAAGTGCTTCAAGTGCAATAAGACGGGACATTGGAAAGCAGATTTTCCAAAGCTTATAAGTACGATAAATTATGCCTTAATTACTGAGACATGTTTAGCGGCGATTCCCACAGATACTTGGTGTGTGGATTCAGGTGCCACTGACCATGTGTGTAATTCTTTGCAAGGGTTCCAAGTAACCCAGAAGCTTAGAGAAGGCGAATTGGATATCTACTTGGGCGACACTACAAGAGTGTCAGTAGAAGCAGTGGGAGTAGTTAAGTTGAATTTTGAAAATTCTAGCTTGGAGTTAGTTAATTGTCTTTATGTACCGAGTTTTAGAAAGAACTTGATTTCGGTTTCTAAACTCTTGAAGAATGGGTATAAGTTTATTTTTTCTGATGACTGTGTTGTTATTAGAAGAAATGGAAAACTTATTTGTTCTGGTTCATTGGCAGACAATTTGTTTGTGGTTAACTCTAACTCCCCTGTTGCGCAAAACATAGAAATAGATAGCTCAGTATCTAACATTAATAAGAGGAAGAGACCTTCTGAAATGAATCAAACCTATATTTGGCATCTAAGGCTAGGTCATATAAACCTTAGTAGGATTCAGAGGTTGGTCAATGATGGACCTTTGGGTTCATTAGATATTGACAGTTATGCAACCTACGAATCTTGCTTGGAAGGTAAGATGACCAAGAGACCTTTTAAAACAAAAGACTATAGAGCTAAAGAAGTATTAGAGTTGATTCATTCTGACTTGTGTGGACCTATGACGGTCCAGGCACGAGGGGGATATGAGTATTTCGTGACGTTCACGGATGACTACTCTAGGTACGGATACATTTACCTAATGCGCCACATGTTCGAGTGTTTTGGCAAGTTCAAAGAGTTTCGGGCAGATGTGGAGAAGCATCATGGTAAGAGTATCAAGACACTGTGTTCAGATCATGGTGGGGAGTACCTGTCCCATGAATTTCGAGATTACCTCACTGAGGTAGGAATTCAGTCTCAGTTGTCTGCACCTGGCTCGCCACAGCAGAATGGTGTAGCAGAAAGGAGGAACCGAACTCTTATGGAAATGGTTAGGCCCATGATGAGCTATAGTGATTTGCCAAGTTCGTTATGGGGATATGCCTTGGAAACGGCAATGTATATTCTTAATCTTGTACCATCTAAAACCGTGCCTTCAACCCCAGTAGAGTTGTGGAACGGGCGGAAGCCCAGTCTAAGACATCTCAGAATTTGGGGCTGCCCAGCACATGTGCTTAAGGCAGATACGGCTAAGTTAGATGCAAGAATAGAATTAATGCTTTTTGTAGGATATCCTAGAGGGACGAAAGGTGGTCTATTCTATAGTCCTAAAGGTCAGAAGGTGGTGGTAAGTACCAACGCTAGATTTTTAGAAGAGGACTATGTCTTAGACCACCAGCCCAAGAGTAAGATAGTACTAGAAGAGCTTAGACGACAAACTACTAATCCTGATGCACCAGCGCAAGTAGATACACCACACACTGCACATGAGATCACAGATGATGCGCCTACACAGGCGGTGCCTCGTCGTAGTGGGAGGGTTGTGAGACAGCCAGACAGGTTCATTGGTATGGGAGAGGCTTCAGACCTAGTCCCAGGTATGCCTGAACCTGACCCAGTTAACTATAATGAGGCGCTTCGAGATAAAGATGCAGAATCTTGGCGTAAGGCAATGATATCCGAGATGGGGTCAATGGACCACAATCAAGTCTGGGAGCTTGTGGACCTGCCTGATGGATTTAAGCCCATTGGATGCAAGTGGGTCTATAAACGTAAGAGAGGACCTGACGGAAAGGTGGAAACCTTTAAAGCTAGGCTGGTGGCGAAGGGGTATACTCAGAAAGAGGGAATCGATTATGAGAAAACCTTCTCCCCGGTAGCCATGCTTAAGTCGATCCGGATTCTCTTGGCCATAGCTGCTCATATGGATTATGAGATTTGGCAGATGGATGTCAAGACAGCTTTCCTAAATGGAAGTCTTGAGGAAACCATCTTTATGCAGCAACCAGAGGGATTCATTGAAAAATGCCAAGAGCATAAGGTTTGCAGGCTTAAGAGGTCTATCTATGGACTTAAGCAGGTATCCAGATCTTGGAACATCCGGTTTGATGAAGTAATCCAGTCCTTTGGATTTACTCAGTGTCCAGATGAGCAATGTGTATATCGCAGACGTGATGGAAACTCAGTGGTGTTTCTTGTGCTTTACGTAGATGACATTCTATTGATTGGCAACAACAAGAAAGTGTTATCAGACGTAAAGGCATGGCTGTCCAAGCAATTTGATATGAAGGACTTAGGGGAAGTGGGACATATCCTTGGGATCAAGATCATTCGAGATCGTAGGAAACGTTCAGTAACGCTCTCCCAAGCTTCAGACATGGATATGATTCTGGCCCGTTTTAACATGCAGAACTCCAAGAAAGGTTTTTTACCTTTCAGGCATGGAGTGTTTCTATCTAAGGAACAGTCTCCTAAGACTGTTGAGGAGATAGAGACCATGAAGACAGTTCCATGTACTTCGGCAGTAGGAAGTCTCATGTATGCCATGTTGTGTACGAGGCTTGATATCTGTTATGCCGTTGGCATGGTGAGCAGATATCAGAGTAACCCCAGGAAAGCTCATTGGGAAGCAGTAAAATGCATTCTCAGGTATTTTCGCAGAATGAGGGACCAATTTCTGGTTTATCAGGCGCTTGAGCTGGTACCCTGAGGTTACACAGATTCAGATTTCCAAGGCGACAGGACAAGAGCAAGTCTACCTCAGGGTATGTGTTTACTCTAGGAGGTGGAGCCATAGTTTGGCGGAGTGTCAATCAGAAATGCGTGGCAGACTCTACCATGGAGGCTGAGTACGTTGCACATCAGAGGCAGCGAAAGAAGCAGTATGGCTCAAGAACTTCTTAGTGGACTTAGATGTGATTCCTGGTTTGTAGAAGTTTATCACGGTTTATTGTGATAACAACGGTGCAGTAGCAAACTCGAAGGAACCATGAGTCCACAAGGCGAGTAAACATATACAACGCAAGTACCACCTGATACGAGACATCGTAAAGAGGGTAGACGTGGTCATGGCTAAGATAGCGTCAGAGGATAACCTTGCAGATCCGTTCACGAAAACATTGACTTCTAAAGTCTTTGAGGCACACGTGAAGGGCAAGGGGATCAGATGCTTAGGAGAGCCTTGACAGTTTTTCTAGATAGATAGCAGCAGAATTGGTAGGATTGTATGTAGTTGTATACTTAAAGCACAACTTAAGTATTAGTGGGAGATTGTTGGAGTATAATACATAAGCTATGCTTGTATAGTACAGTTTCCCAGTTTAATATATCGATTTGTGTTTCAGTCATATCTTGTTGTGCATTAATCGTCCATTTATATTATGTAAGTAGATGATGAGGTGTCTGGTGCGACACAGTAGATCTCATCATTGGTTGAAAGACATAATATATAAATGAGGTTCGTAACCGAGACAGCTTTGGACAAGCTGTCAGTCTAGGTTATTATGTGATTCAGATAATTAGTATGTCTAAACTAATTGAATCATATAGATATGCCCGGGGCATATTGAACTTGACTCTTAGGAATGATTTGTCTTGTACTGATTTAATAGACAAATCGATCCTTGTATTCTATCTCTAAATCCCTAGACTCGAGTGGGCATGAAGATTAGACATAGTGTACTTTGATCTGCCAATGGGTGAGGTCAAATGTGGCCAATAGTCTCGGTGGGTTGGGTGCGCGTGTTTAGTTACTTGGTGTGCTACTGCTGGTCGAAAGGAAACCATGTACCGGTGCGTCCGGGGTGATGGTGCTCCCGAGATGAGCTCGAAATGTTTATTATACTAAACCCGGCCGGTGGACTTATGTCCGGTATAGTAAAAAGGTCGAGTGATACTAGTCTCGAAATTAAAGAAGTGGATGAATTAATTTATCAGTAAATTAATGAATTAACGAGCACTATATCTTTGATGTGGGGAGATTATGAATATAATTTAATTAAGTTGTTCCATAAGTAATTCTGAGGTTATCAAGTCCTATGGATTCACTCAGTGTTCGGATAAGTTGTGTGTATATCGCAGTCGTGATAGTGATGCGGTGGTGTTCCTCGTACTTTCATAGATGACATCCTTCTGATTGACAACAGTAAAAAGGTCTGTTGGTGTATGTGTCTTTTTTAAGGGCTATATAGATATTTTTTTTTTATTGATGTTATAATCAGATGAGTTAATTTCATGATAGTAATATTGTTGTGCATATTTAATTTCATGAAATTGATCCGCCAAAAGAAACACTCCATGGACTTTTAGATCATGAGTGATTCTTTTGAGTAGTACTCATACGAGGATCCTTAGACCATAAATCACAACATGGTCTAAGGTGAATTGTAGCGTGCTTTGACATACACCTAACGGGGCCGTAACAGTTTTCCAAATACGTGTATGATTAGGTACACTATGAGACACGTAAAGGTATGTAGGTGAAGTGATGGGACTACAAGTCTCTCTTCAGTGAGAGATGATATCTTGGCCACTTGATAGTGAACTAAGAAGTGCATGGTCGTGCCCAAGGAATGATAAGCGTTATCATTTGCTTGATTAATTCAGTGTCAGTAAGAGATCAAGTAAACGTGTAGCTATATAAGAATGATGGTTCCATGCCTTATGCTAAACGGGATATCAATGTACAGGATCGTACGCAGTTTGCCCGGAAAGGTTGTGTTGAATCACCGTTCGACCCTCCATTCTGAATTGGGTAGTCATTATGTCTCGCTAGAGACCACTAATGACTTATGGATTAATCAATGAGATTGAGTTATCCATTGCCAATTTAGAATGGGCCTACAGGATCGCACATAAGAAAGTTCGATGATGCAGAATAAGTATTCTTGCCTACAATAAGTATAATTGTTATACTTAAATAAATAAGATTTAATTAAATGGTTTAATTAAATATTATTGAAAAGTTCTGTGGTATTAATTAAGAGTTAATTAATTACCTGGGAACAATTGGGATGGGCTGATAAATCAAGGGACCTAATTGCAATTGAGGTTCTTGATCCATCAGCCGATCTATAGGTCATGGGTTGATCCATGGGCTTGGTGTATAGCCCAACTCATTAAGGTATTATCTAATACTGATTTGGAATCAGTACAATAATATTTGGTAATAATACTGATTTGAAATATGATTAAATCAGTGAAGTAATAATTGATTGATTACAATACTGATTTTGGGAATTTTAACTCTACAAATATCCTAGGGATATTATTGTAGTAGGATGATGATTTCCAATTAGAAAAATAAGAACAAGCAAAATATACACAAAATCCCAATTCTCTCTGTAGGCGGAAAACGGCTAGCACCGAATCTTCAAAGGCTTTCGTGCTTGAAAGTAGAGACTCCTTCAAGGAAGAATTTTTGTGGTGACAAACGTAACCAGAGCAGAAGGTTTGGATCAACATCAGACAAGGATCCAGACGCGGCAATTGATTACACTATGAGGGTAAGCTTTAGAAGCTTTGAACGTAGGATTAATTAAACACTAAAATTAGAATTGGCATGAATCCGCTGCGTAAATTTTTTAAAAACATACCTCCAATCCCAACAATGGTATCAGAGCTGGGCTCAAGAATTTTAGTGTCAAAATCAAAATTAATTAATTAAAACAAATTCTTTGTTTTAGGGAAATTAATTTTGTTGAAAACTCGATTTTAGTTTCAAAGAAGAACCAAACATTATAATTATGGGTTTTTCAAAAATTGAGTCCGTTGGAAACTTGGTTTCCTCTTTGGACATCGTTTTAATCTTCTACTGGAAACTGGGCCAGCTGACCGGAACATTGCCAGAGTTCATGTTTTGGTTTCAAAATTTCATGTGGGCTGTTTTGAATTTTTCCCTGGGCAAAGTTATTTTATTTCTGGGTATTCAAAGTTTCTCTACCAGAAATTTGATTTCACCAAACTGGGTTTTGTTTTAATATGGCGGTATTAGAGGTTTCATAAATCTGCATTTCGGATTTTGGCCGAAAACCCACATTGGAAAAATGATTTTGACCATAATTTATGTTTTTCTTGCTGGAAATTCAGATTTAGAAATATGGGGTGTTTAGAACTTGACCGAAAACAAAGTTCTTGGGCTGTTTTGGTTTATTGGTATATTGCTGGGCAGTTGTTTTGTTTTCTTTCGCGGGGTTGCTTCACCGAGAAAATAGGCACAGGGGTTGTGATATACTTTGGTATTTGAAATTGGTCGGACAGGGTTCCGATTGAACCCGGTAGTACGACAGAAGGAGAAAACGGTAGTGACAAAGGTCGCCGCTGCGACTTCTTCATTTGAACGCCGAGAATGGTGAATGGGTGGTCAATTTTTGAACTGGGTTTCAGAAATCGTTATTCGAAGATCGATGATGGTTCTTCGATCATTGGGAAATCTAGATCACCAGGAGAGATCGGACGAGATGAACGGTGTTCATCGATGATGCCATGAACATCTTTTTCTTCTCGTCGGTAATCGCAAACCCATCGGGGAAGATGACCGGGAGAGGCGACGGTGGCTGAAACCCTAGTGGGTGAAATTACAAAAATGCCCCCGCCGCAAGCGCAAACCCTAATCTGCCAAATTTTAAATGTTTTAAAATTTATAAATTGCCCCCTATATTTTTGTTTCCTTTAAACCCTAAGCCCATAACATATGTTAATCATGAAATTGACCCAAAATTTTAAAGAAAATTGTTTTCTAATTTTGGTAAGATTTTAACATCTTAATTTTGGAATTAAATCAAATCTTATTAGATTTTAGTTTTAAAATGTTAAAATTGGATTTTAAGATTTTAAAATTGGATTTTAAGATTTTAAAATTATCTTAAATCAATTATCTTAATGAGATTAGGATAATTATATAATAAATAGAATAATTAATTTTATTAATTTTATTCTTTATTTATGCCCTTAAATATGGTATGATTTATTTAAATGGTTTAAGTATTTGCATACATATTTGGTATGTTCATGCATCATTTTTTCATAAATGATTGAACAATAAAAAGGAAAGATTGATTAAAATTGATTATGACACGATCAATTTTAATAGTATAGAATATTTTAGAAATATTCAATTACACAATCTTTTAAATTGATTGGCTTAATTAAAATGGGCTTGTATGAAACACTTTCATTTTATGTGTTTTTCATGCATGAATTGGGATTTATTAATTTTGTTTTAATTTGGGGCCTGTGAGCCATTTAAATTAGGCCTGCGAACCTATTAAAATATATTGTAACAGAATAGATTAGAAATTAGGCCCAAGAAATTCCAACAAGCCAAGACGGAGTCATGGAGTTGGAGCCCAATAATAGAGGCCCAAATGAAGACAAAGTTTTAAAAGCCTTGTAATAGACTAGAGCCCAATTCATTGCATTTTTCGCTTTATATTTTATATTTTGTGAATGATGAAAAACGAAATGCATGTTAAGCCGCTCAAACTAAATCCCTAAAAACCTAAGTTATAAATTGCTTCCATACTTGGGGGCTCGCCAGAGTGTCGAACGTCTGTGAACTTGGAAAGCCCAAGGGCCTCAAGTTTTCTTCGTGCGGCGGGTTGTCACATAATAGGTACCCAACTTTATCACTACCGTTAATGAGTGGAAAAACTATTTGGGTATCCAATGCTCAACTTTATCACTACCACTCGTTATGGAAAAACTATGTGGGTATCGATTGATGTGATGGGATGGTTTGACTTGAGAAAATTAATCCTAGCTTGACCCGATAAGAAAACTAGGGATTAATTTTGCAAAGATAGGATGGTGTCAAACATTTGGAATGTTCATCCTATCACTGAAAAGTTGCATGGTATGCAATTGGAAAGCATTAGATTACATGGAATGTAATTTGAACATTGCATACCAAAAGAGCCCGATCCCTATGATACATGCCAAAGCAAGACTGGGGTTAACTCTTTGTGGATTTTTGGCCCACAATCTAGAACCAACACAAAATTGTTTGGGATTTCAATTTTGGCTATTGTGGAAAATGATTTTAAAAACTCTTCCTAATATTTTGCATTTATTCTTTGTAAAAATGACATCATCTAGCACTAATGTTGTTTCAAACTTCACTCTAAGAAGTATCTTGGATAAAGACAAATTGGTTGGACCAAACTTCTTAGACTGGGAAAGAAACTTGAGAATTGTTCTCAAGCAAGAAAGGAAGCTACATGTCTTAAAGACTGTTTTATCTGAACAACCACAGAATGCCACGACTACTGTTCAGCGAGTATGAGATAAGCTGAAAAGTGATTTCGATGATGTTACTTGCTTGATGCTCGCATCTATGACGGGTGAGCTTTAAAAGCAGTTCATGAATTTGGAAGCGTTCGGGATTTATGAGTCACTAACGGAAATGTTTCGTGAACAAGCCCATATATTTGTTATTGAAATAAATCTTTCTATGTCCACCTCATGGGTATTAGATACCGAATGTGGGGCTCACATTTGTACTAATGTGCAAGGACTCAGAAATAGAAGGATGACAAGGAAAGGTGAAGTTGATCTCCGAGTGGGCAACGGGGCAAGGGTTGCTGCTGTTGAAGTGGGGGATTACACTTTATCTTTACTTTCCGATTTAAACATTGTACTTGAGAATTGTTATTATGTACCTGCTTTGAGAAGGAATATGATTTCAATTTCTTGTTTGGATATTAAAGGATTTCATTTTATTATTGGTAATAATTTCTTATCTTTATATCGGAATGATGTTTTGTACGGAGTTGCAAATTTGTGCAACGGCCTATATGTCTTGGATTTGAGCCAAGAAATACCGGTCTATAACATTGAAAAGAAGGCTAAATTAATTAAATTTGATACGAGTCCAACTTATCTTTGGCACTGTCATTTAGGCCATGCAAACGATAAATGAGTTCAAAGACTTCACAAGGATGGAGTGCTAGGGTCATTTGATTTCGAATCATATGACACGTGTGAACCCTGTTTGTAAGGAAAAATGACAAAGAGTCCTTTCAATAAGAAAGACAAAAGAACTAGTGAGCTATTGGCCCTAATACGCATGGATGTATGTGGACTAATGAGCACACAAGGCAGAGGCGGATTCTTATACTTCATTACTTTTATCAATGACTATAGTAGATATGGCTATGTCTACTTAATGAGGCATAAAAGTGAAACTTTTGAAAGGTTCAAAGAGTTTAAAAATGAAGTAGAGAATCAGTTGGATAGAAGGATTAAGACTATTCACTCCAATCGGGAAGATGAATACCTTAGTGATGAGTTCGATAGCTATCTAAAACAAGTGGAATTGTTTCACAGCTAACTCAACTGGGAACAGCTCAATGGAATGGTGTATCGGAAAGGAGGAATCGTACCCTATTAGATATGGTTCGATCAATGATGGGCCAAACAACTCTCCCTACATCCTTTTGTGGTTATACTCTCCTTTTTGCTGCCTACTTATTGAATCATATTACATCTAAGGTAATAGATAAGACTCCATATGAGATATGGATGGGCTAAAAGACCTATATGTCCTATCTGCGAGTTTGGGGTTGTCAAGCTCATGTAAAGCGTTTACAGCCTGTTTGTGGGTATCCTAAGGAAACCAAAGGATATCAATTCTACCTCCCCACTGAGAACAAAGTGTTTGTTGCTCGAGGAGCTACTTTGTTAGAGAAAAACTTTCTGTACAAGAACGACAGTGGGAGTAGAATAGAACTCGAAGAGGTTCGAGACCCACAAAAAAGTGTAGAACCATCTACAGAAACTCAGATGAAAGTTGGCATGGAAACTCATGAAGATGATCAACCTGAGCCAACAACACAAAAACTTATACGATCTGGTAGATCTCGTCACCAACCCGAGAGATATGGATTTATCGTGACTGACGATCAAGTTTTGATCTTGGTGGACTCTGACGAGCCCACGACCTACAGATAGGGATTAGAAAGTCCAAATTTAGATAAATGGCTACAAGCCATGGAATCTGAAATGCAATCCATGAGGGATAATAAAGTGTGGACTTTGATTGACCCACCTGTTCAGGCAAAGGTTGTCGTTTGCAAGTGGATTTTCAAGTTCAAACCTGGCGGGATCTTCAAGGCATGACTAGTGGCTAAAGGTTTTAGACACACTCATGGTATAGACTATGATGAAACCTTCTCCCCTGTCGTGATGCTAAAGTCCATTCGGACTATGCTCGCTATAGCTGCATATTATGACTATGAGATATGGCAGATGGATGTTAAGATGGCTTTCCTGAATGGAAACCTACTCGAGGATGTTTACATAAAACAACTCGAGGGATACATCGATTAAGAGCATCCAAATCATGTATGTAAGCTTCAGAGGTCCATCTACGGACCAAAGCAAGCATCTCGAAGTTAGATGAAAGACATCAAACAATGGCTGGGGAGTGTATTTTCTATGAAAGACTTAGGAGAAGTCGAAATGATACTAGGTATCAAGATCTATAGAGATAGGTCTAAAAGGCTTCTAGGACTAAATCAAAAAGGGTATATAGGCAAGATATTGAAGAGGTTCAATATGTCTAATTCTAAGAATGGTATGGTACCGTTCAGATATGGCCTTTCTTCAAAAAGAACCAATGTTCTTCTACTAAAAATGAGAGGGATGCGATGAGTAGAGTCCCACATGCTTCGGCAATAGGATATATTATGTATGCCATGATATGTACCCGCCCGGATGTCGCGCATGCACTAAGCATGACAAGAAGATACCAACAAGATCCAGTTATGGATCATTGGACTGCAGTCAAGGCAATCCTGAAGTACTTGCGAAGGACTAAAAAATTAATGCTAGTGTACGGAGGACAAGAACAGCTCGTCGTACAAGGTTACACCGATGCTGCTTTCCAGACTAATCAAGATGACATGAAGTTGTGATCAGGCTACGTTTTTAGCCTGAATGGTGTTGTGGTGAGTTGGAAAAGCTCGAAGCAAGATACCACTGCCGACTCTACAACAGAATCTGAGTATATTGCTGCATCAGATGCTGCAAAGGAAGCTGTTTGGTTTAGGAAGTTTGTGTCAGACATCAGAGTGATACCGAGTATCCAAGATCCGATAGACCTCTTCTGTGATAATAACGGGGCCATCGCATAAGCAAAGGAGCCCCGGTCACACCAGGAGAGCAAACACATACTCAGACGTTATCACCTCATTCGAGAGATCGTCGATCGAGGAGATGTTAAAGTATGCAAAATAGGCTCAGACGATAATATAGCAGATTCTCTCACAAAAGCTCTACCACGGTCAAAGATTGAGAGACATGTAATAGAGCTTGGTCTTAAAATGTTTAGGACATAGCCCTTCAACGGGCAAGTGGGAAATTGTTGGTGTATGTGCCCTTTTTTAAGGGCTATATAGATATTTTTCATTTTGATTGATGTTATAATCATATGAGCTAATTTCATGATACTAATATTCATGTGCATATTTAATTTCATGAAATTGTCCGCCAAAAGAAACACTCCACAAACTTTTAGATCATGAGTGATTCTTTAGAGTAGTATTCGTACGAGGATCCTTAGACCAGAAATCACTACAAGGTCTTAGGTGAATTGTATTGTGCTTTGACATACGCCTAACGGGGCCGTAACATGTTGCCAAGTACGGGTATGACTGGGTACACTATGAGACACGATAAGGTATGTAGGTGAAGTGATGGGACTACAAGTCTCTCTTCAGTGAGAGATGATATCTTGGCCACTTGATAGTGAACTAAGAAGTGCATGGCCGTGCCCAAGGAATAATAAGCGTTATCATTTGCTTGATAAATTCAGTGTCACTAAGAGATCAAGTAAACGTTTAGCTATATAAGGATGATGGTTCCATGCCTTATGCTAAACGGGATATCAATGTAGAGGATCGTAAGCAGTTTGCTCATAAAGGTTGTGTTGAATCACCATTCGACCCTCCCTTCTGAATTGGGTAGTCATTATGTCTTGCTGGAGACCACTAATGACTTATGGATTAATCAATGAGATTGAGTTATCCATTGCCAATTTAGAATGGGCCTACAGGATTGCACATAAGAAAGTTCGATGATGCAGAAAAAGTATTCTTACCTACAATAAGTATAATTGTTATACTTAAATAAATAAGATTTAATTAAATGATTTAATTAAATATTATTGAAAAGTTCTGTGGTATTAATTAAGAGTTAATTAATCACCTGGGAACAATTGCGATGGGCTGATAAATCAAGGGACCTAATTGCAATTGAGGTTCTTAATCCATCAGCCTGATTCATTGGTCATAGGTTGATCCATGGGCTTGGTGTATAACCTAAATAATTAAGGTATTATTTAATACTGATTTGAAATCAATAAATATTATTTAATACTACTTTGGAATCAGTAAAATAATATTTGGTAATAATACTAATTTGGAATATGATTAAATAAGTTAAGTAATAATTGATTGATTACAATACTGATTTTTGAAATTTCAACACTACAAATATCCTAGGGATATTATTGTAGTAGGATGATGATTTTCAATCTGACAAATCAGAACAAGCAAAATATACACAAAATCCCAATTCTCTCTGTAGTCAAAAAACGGCTAGCACCGAATCTGCAAAGGGTTTGGTGCTTGAAAGTAGAGAGTCATTCATGGAAGGATTTTTGTGGTGACAAACGTAACCGGAGCAGAAGGTTCAATATCAAACAAGGATCCAGCCGCGATAACCGATTGCGCTACGAGGGTAAGCTTTAGAAGCTTTGAACGTACGATTAATTAAACACTAAAATTGGAATCGGAATGAATTCGATGTGTAAATTTTTTAAAAACATGCCTTCGATCCTAACAGTGTTGTTAGACGTAAAGGCATGGTTGTCCAGGAAATTTGATATGAAGGATTTGGGAGAGGCTGGACATATCCTTCGGATCAAGATTATTCGAGATCATAGGAGACATTTTCTGACACTCTCCCATGCATCCTACATATACACAATTCTGGCCCATTTTAACGTGCAGAACTCCAAGAGGGTTCACTACCTTTCAGGCATGGAGTGCATCTATCAAATGAGCAGTGTCCCAAGACTGCTAAGGAGATAGATGCCATGCAGGCGGTACCCTATGCATTTGCAGTGGGTAGCCTCATGTATGCTACGTTATGTACGATGCCTGATATTTGCTTTGCCATTAGCATGGTTAGCAGATATCAGAGTAACCATGGGAAGGCTCACTAGGAGGCAGAAAAATGCATTCTCAAGTACTTGCGCAGGACAAGATATCATGTTCTTGGTTATAGAGTGCAGGAGCTTGTACCATTGGGTTACACCGATTCAGACTTTCAAGGTGATTTGGACAAGAGTAGGTCTACCTCTAGGTTTGTGTTTACTCTAAGAGGTGGAGTCGTAGTATGACAGAGTGTCAAGCAGAAATGCGTGGCAGACTCCACTGTGAAGGCTGAATACGTTACCGCATCAGAGGCAGTGAAAGAAGCTGTATGGCTCCGGAGCTTCCTAATAGACTTGGATTTGGTTCCTAAGTTGCCTATGTCTATCACAGTTTACTGTGATAACAACGGTGCAGCTGCTAACTCGAGGGAACCACAAGCCCACAAAGTGAGTAAACACATAGAGCGCAAGTACGACCTGATACGAGAGATCGTAAAGAGGAGAGACGTGATCGTGGCCAAGATAGCATCAGATGACAACCTTGCAGATCCTTTCACAAAGCCATTACCCCAAAGGTCTTTGAGAGACATGTGGAGGGCATGGGAGTCAGATTCTTGAGGGAGCCATTTGAATGAGCTTAAAGGTGTTCTATAGATTTCATTATTACAGCAGTGTAATAGCGGGTTGGAAAGTTTTTGTTCTTCTTAGCATAGCTTTGAGTATTAGTGGGAGATTGTTAGTTTTTGAATACAAAAAAGCTATGGCTTGTACCAAAAACAAATATCCACAGTTGACATATTATTTTGTTTCAATATTAAATTGTTCCATTACATCATAAAACTAGATAACGGTGTGTGTGAAAGACATAGTAGATCTCATTATTGGTTAAACTATTGATATATAAAAACTATGCTCGTAACTGAGATGCTCTGATACCAATTGTAACATCCCGTCCTAATGGTTACGAAACAGGATGTCTTTCTCATCTCGCGCTGAGATTTATTAATTAAAAATAGCAATAAAATTCTACAAATCCTTCATAAATCATACATTATAAAATGAGTAACTGAAATTTGCCCTAATAACCTAGAGCTCTCAAATGCCTTATTCCTTGACACGTGTCACGATCTCCGGAAGTCACGCATCTTTATGTAAAATATAACTGAAATGGTAATATATAAAGGGATGAGTCACAGCCCAGTGAGAGAATTTAATAGTGTTTACATGCAAGCAAAACAAGGGTAAATTATAACCGAAAATTATTTCAAAAAAATGAGTATCAGAAGATTTTAAAAATAGAGGCACAGCGGAAGACAATTAAAATTGGTTAGAAGTTCAAAACAATTTCCAATAGCACGTATGAACAGTTAAAATATATCAAAAATAGAAAATAACAAATAGTGCCCGAAGGCCAGTACCAAAAGGCAAATAACAGTACCCGAAGGCTAATAACAGTACCCGAAGGCTATAATAGTGCCTGAAGGCTAGTAATAATGCCCGAAAGCCAGTACCCGAAGGCTAGTAACAGTACCCGAAGGCTAATAATAGTGCCCGAAGGCTAGTAATAGTGCCCGAAGGCCAGTACCTATAAGCTAAAAATAATTAGTCATATAACAAGTCTTACATATAGTGAAAAATCATACAACGAATGGTTATCATTTTAGTCAAATCAGTAGTCAAAATTTCAGTACAAGTAACAAACTGCCAACTGATTTCGGTGTAAAAATCAAAAGTCAAATTATCTCATTACGATAGTAGGCAAAATAAGTTTCGTTATAACCATAAAAAAATAAAACAAATTTTTGGTACAAAAGTCAAAATCAATATTTGCCGTCACGAAAACAAGTGATACACGTTTTAATAAAATAGTCAAAATCAAATGGGTTTTCGTTATGAAAGTCAAAATCAATATCGATCGTTTTTTCTTTTAAAAAAAAAACAAGTGATACAAGTTTTAGTATAACAGTCAAATTCAAATGGATTTTCGATATGGAAGTCAAAAATCAAAACGATAGTCAAAATTAACACGTAGATAATCGAATAGCCAAATCAAATCTAACCATGCAAGGTAATAATATAATAATATAAAATTATGGGTTGGTTAGACCCGACAAATTTATGAAAATTTCCTACTAAAATCCCTCACCTTGATTTTGTTTAAAACCGTCTTGCACTTGAGATGACTCTTTAATTTTCGTCATCTTCTCTTTCAATCCACCTACTTCTTCATCCATATATCTCTTTTCTTTCTCTACTCTCTCTCAGTTGGGCCAGGGAAAAGTTAACCCTTAATCCCCATAATATAAGAAAAAAGTTGGGTGATGGATTAGCTCCTAGGTTTGCAGCAAATCTTTACTGGTCACATTCAAAATATAAAAAAATGAGCAAAGGTTTAGAAAGAAAAAAAATCAAACCGTAGGACAAGAGTGATGGCATGGGCAATGTTGGGTAGATCTGGTACTGTAGAATGAAGGGCAAGAAATAGTTGATGGCATGGTATTTGTAAAGAAGGGAGTGAAGTAAAGAGGTTTGAACCTAATTTATGGAGGAAACTCTAATTAATTATGACATATACAAATTTACCTAAAGTTGATTGATCCTTATCATATTTACAAAGATGCTAATGAGAACCAGATTGATACGTTACATTTAATTTGATTTGCTTGATCGTTGGGGATAATGTTTCACTTGATTTTATTTCACTACATTTATTCTAAAAATTAGATTAATGTAAATTGGAAAAAAAAAAATTTATGTTCGAATTTTCGGATCCTTACATTCTCCCCCCCTTATGAGAATTTCGTCCCGAAATTCCTTTTTCGATTCGTAAGATGAATTACGAAGGTTGTCATTTACAAACCTAGTTTATAACTAATTTGCCTATTCAACTTATCATGTTTTGTTATATTTCCCCATCATCATCCCTTCCTAGGAAATTTCAAACTCACAATACCCTCCAAAATTCATAATAATATCCTCAAAAATTGTAACTAGCCCATTTGCATTTTATTTTCAAAGGTTGCACATCAATAAATGTTATCCTTAATCCTTTTCTTATAAACAATGAAACATCTAAGCACCAGTATTAAGAGTCATCAATACTCGCTAGGGTGTAAGTAAAATTTATTTCCATTAAGAGCTCGCCAGGTATGGATAAGTTAACACACTTATATATCATCCCATAAGTACGTGTGAAAGGATTCAATAACTAAATTGTTATTCTTACATGGTTTAAAAGAATTTCATTCCTAGAGCGACAACAACCAAAAGATTCACAGCCCAATCATAAAATCCATAAGCACATCTAACTCTTAATTATATGAGATCGAGACCTATCATGAACATCACCCAATATGACAACTTTAAAAGGGATGTAACTTTATATACATCAAAATCCTTCACGTTTAAGTAACCAGTGGGTTTATAAGACATATATCGAGGACGACATTGTTGAGGAGAAAATGTAAGTGAATGAAAATGCTCAAGGAAATTGATATCATAGTTTTGATGAACAAAATTCAAACTTAATTCGTAAATTTCAATATCATCGTGATCCATGACTTAGTCCAAATTTTTAATATCCTTGCTATCCCTAAACTTATTTGGTCCCAAAATCTGAGTTGCCCTTGTTGAAAATCCTAATATAACGATTATCTGATTCATTATTTATTTATTTAGTTATGATAAATTTTTTTTACTTTAACGTGTACTCAACTCCAAATATACTCTAAGAAAGTCGTGGATTTGTCAAGCATGAACCTTTAAAATATTCATTTATATAAGGTTGTATGGGTGTACTCGTGTTCACCTTAAGATCATTTCCTATATATGCTAATTTTTATTTTGTGACATCATGATCAAAATTAAAATGTTCCGTCATGATGTCCCTTTAGTAATTCAATTTGTATATCATACCTCCAAGTACTTCTACTTAAAAATTTTCAAGCAAGTATTATATTCACCAATTAAATCTCAAGTTATGACCTAACCTCAAATATTTTATTCTAATCCTCTGATTGCTCCTTTAAATATTAAATCTCTAGTCTCAATTTATTTATTCCTTTATTATGATACAAATTTCAGCCTTTTAAGTTAAAAGTGTCTCTCTAAAGTTAGGGCCCTTATTTCCCCTGTAGTCAGTTTCATCTTTATGTTGGACTTGTTCTCGTAATCGATTCATAAATAATATTAGTCAATTTGTATTTCCTTTTGGATGATTAAAATCCATACTTAAATACTAAATGTTTTGCTATTGTTAGCTAAATTCCATAATCCCTTGTTCACTTATTCCCAATCTACAATTAACAACATCACTGGATGTTTGTTAAAATTATTATCACTAAAAGTTTTCATTAGACCTCTTGATCGTGAAATTAGTGTAATTTATTACTAGTATTTATAAATCATCCGAACTAGACGAGTAACGGGTGTTTTGATACAACTCTGCACAATCTACAAATTCTAAGGTTTTGGCAATCCATTCACTTACCTATAAGGTTAAGATGACTCTTTTCTTATGCCAACTACACTATAAAATCTTTAATAGGACAATAACTCAATTATGGGCGTCTTGTCACTTATTCCTTCCCAAGTTAACTCAATTGTTAATAGAATAATATAAATGATGTCAATAGTTAAAATAACGTAAGAATATTTTTAGGAAAGTTATAAATATCATTCTCATAACTAACTAAAATATTCAATTAATCCATGTGGTAAGAGTCTTAAAGTAAGTGAGAAAGTTATAATAATAATAATAATATAGAGATGTGATGTGTGTTCTTAAATAAATTTTAAAAAAAATAACTAATAACATAACAAGGACATAATTTTAAATTGTTTTTTTTTTAAATTCATGAGATGTATAGAAGGTAAAATAAGTTAGAAGTATAGATGTATTGTCTTTTTTTTCTTTATATATATACATATACGTATATATATATATATATATATATAAATGTATTACTGATGATAATGATTGAAACAAAATTTTTTTTTAATCATATATATTCAAATCAATAAAACAAGCTGCTTAAAAAAAAAAAAAATCAATAAAACAAGCCATTAGAAAAATTACCATCCTTGGTCGTTTTCAAAGGGGAAAAATATATATAATAATAATAAATAAATATAGAAAGTTCTATACATAGTTTATAAAATTTAATAGTAAAGTAATATTCGGTTTTTTTTAAAAAAATTATGAATTATAAATTTATATTAGAAAATAAGAAATATAAAAAAAATAATCAGGAGAGTTGTCAATTCATGTTACCTCGAGATTCAAGTTTAACTTCAAAATACCCATCTCCTTCCTCACCATTCCCAATTCCAAATATAAGCAAACCTCACAATTTAAACTCTAACCGTCCCATCTTTTATTTTCATTAATTCTTTTTCTTAAATTTGTTGTTTCCTTTCTTATTTTCATTAAATCCTTTCCTTAATTTATTTTCAGTTGAAACTATACTGGCTTAGAACTATTATTTACTATCAATAAGTGAAGACTATAGATATAAGTAGCATACCTACATGTTGTCCACAAGAGTTAAAAATGAATTTCTATTCATCATATGCTTGTTAGTTCTAAAGGGATTCAGTACTTAAACTAACTACACAACACAATAAAACTCTTGCTAGATAAATAATTTAATGTATAAGCAACTCTCACTCTTGTTTCCTTCGTGTCATCTCAGAGATAAAAAATCTAAAATCATTTACTAAAATTTTTTAATATACGACTAACTATAATTAAGGAAAATAAATTAAAGTCCAATTAACACTCAATGTCGAACAGAACTTTTAGGAGCCAATTAGTATCATTTTCCTTATTAAGAATGTCAATGGGTGAAACGATTTTAAAAATTTATGAAAATCATATCTCTTATTTTGACAATTAAACTTTTAGAATGAAGTATCGTGATCAACTTTTAAATATAGTATTTTAAAGAAAATATATATATAAATTAAGAGGGAATATAGTTAATGACATACATAAACTTTTTTTAAAAAAATGATGAATAATCCAATTGTGATAATCACATTAATGACAATACCAAAAGAAAATTTATGAATTACTTCAAAAACAGTCTGGCGAAACAAAAACATGTGAGCACAAATATTATATATATGTATATTTTAAACTAAATAAATAAATCAGAATCATAAGAAACGCTATATACATTTTAGAAAGAAATGGTAAACTATAAATTTATATGTATTTATTAGAAAGATAATATCATGAGAATAATTAAGAAAATTTTCAATATATTATCCTAAGTTATTGAGATTTCAAGTTAGCTTCAAAACTTTTGTCTCTATTATCATTCTTTGAATTTCCAAGAATTTCGATCAAGACTTCCATTTTTGTTATTATCCTTGAAATCCTACTCAAAACTCCCTAAAACTCGTCATTATGATTAGTCAATCACTCCTCAAATTATAACTATCCATTCACTCCAAAATAACATCCAAATCAATCAATCGATCTCAAATTTTAAGTAATCAATCACTCATAATATAACCTAATATTTTTTAATATCATTTACTAGTTATCATAAATAACTTTAAATTTTAAATCATACTACTAACCGAATCATTCTTAATTCCTTTCAAAAAAAATTTTTTTTTTTTCTTACATCATTTTCTATTTTCAAATTTTTCCACAAACCATATGCTCATTACTTAAATTCAAACTTTTCTTAAAAAATTTTGACTGCTCTAATTCACTATTAATTATACTCCACTCAATTCAATTCAAGTCTCTAGAGAGGTCCTTAGAGCGTCGCTCTGATACCAATTGTAACATCCCGTCCTAATGGTTACGAAACAGGATGTCTTTCTCATCTCGCGCTGAGATTTATTAATTAAAAATAGCAATAAAATTCTACAAATCCTTCATAAATCATACATTATAAAATGAGTAACTGAAATTTGCCCTAATAACCTAGAGCTCTCAAATGCCTTATTCCTTGACACGTGTCACGATCTCCGGAAGTCACGCATCTTTATGTAAAATATAACTGAAATGGTAATATATAAAGGGATGAGTCACAGCCCAGTGAGAGAATTTAATAGTGTTTACATGCAAGCAAAACAAGGGTAAATTATAACCGAAAATTATTTCAAAAAAATGAGTATCAGAAGATTTTAAAAATAGAGGCACAGCGGAAGACAATTAAAATTGGTTAGAAGTTCAAAACAATTTCCAATAGCACGTATGAACAGTTAAAATATATCAAAAATAGAAAATAACAAATAGTGCCCGAAGGCCAGTACCAAAAGGCAAATAACAGTACCCGAAGGCCAGTACCCGAAGGCTAATAACAGTACCCGAAGGCTAATAACAGTACCCGAAGGCTATAATAGTGCCTGAAGGCTAGTAATAATGCCCGAAAGCCAGTACCCGAAGGCTAGTAACAGTACCCGAAGGCTAATAATAGTGCCCGAAGGCTAGTAATAGTGCCCGAAGGCCAGTACCTATAAGCTAAAAATAATTAGTCATATAACAAGTCTTACATATAGTGAAAAATCATACAACGAATGGTTATCATTTTAGTCAAATCAGTAGTCAAAATTTCAGTACAAGTAACAAACTGCCAACTGATTTCGGTGTAAAAATCAAAAGTCAAATTATCTCATTACGATAGTAGGCAAAATAAGTTTCGTTATAACCATAAAAAAATAAAACAAATTTTTGGTACAAAAGTCAAAATCAATATTTGCCGTCACGAAAACAAGTGATACACGTTTTAATAAAATAGTCAAAATCAAATGGGTTTTCGTTATGAAAGTCAAAATCAATATCGATCGTTTTTTCTTTTAAAAAAAACAAGTGATACAAGTTTTAGTATAACAGTCAAATTCAAATGGGTTTTCGATATGGAAGTCAAAAATCAAAACGATAGTCAAAATTAACACGTAGATAATCGAATAGCCAAATCAAATCTAACCATGCAAGGTAATAATATAATAATATAAAATTATGGGTTGGTTAGACCCGACAAATTTATGAAAATTTCCTACTAAAATCCCTCACCTTGATTTTGTTTAAAACCGTCTTGCACTTGAGATGACTCTTTAATTTTCGTCATCTTCTCTTTCAATCCACCTACTTCTTCATCCATATATCTCTTTTCTTTCTCTACTCTCTCTCAGTTGGGCCAGGGAAAAGTTAACCCTTAATCCCCATAATATAAGAAAAAAGTTGGGTGATGGATTAGCTCCTAGGTTTGCAGCAAATCTTTACTGGTCACATTCAAAATATAAAAAAATGAGCAAAGGTTTAGAAAGAAAAAAAAATCAAACCGTAGGACAAGAGTGATGGCATGGGCAATGTTGGGTAGATCTGGTACTGTAGAATGAAGGGCAAGAAATAGTTGATGGCATGGTATTTGTAAAGAAGGGAGTGAAGTAAAGAGGTTTGAACCTAATTTATGGAGGAAACTCTAATTAATTATGACATATACAAATTTACCTAAAGTTGATTGATCCTTATCATATTTACAAAGATGCTAATGAGAACCAGATTGATACGTTACATTTAATTTGATTTGCTTGATCGTTGGGGATAATGTTTCACTTGATTTTATTTCACTACGTTTATTCTAAAAATTAGATTAATGTAAATTGGAAAAAAAAAAATTTATGTTCGAATTTTCGGATCCTTACACTATCAGTATAGGTTACCGTGTGATTTGGAAACTAGTTTATCTAGACTAATTAAATTACACGAATATGCCCAGGGCATATTAAGCACGACTAGTTTGGATAGAGTTGACTTTTTACTGATCAGCGTAGTCAATTTGGTCCTAGAATTCAGTCTCTCAATCCCGGGATTGGGACTGGCGTGAGAGTTGGATATCGTATGCTTTGATTTGCCAAAGAGTGCAGTCAATTAAGGCCTATACCTCGGTAGGTTGGGTATGCGGTGTTTAGCTTCTTATGTGTCGTTGCTAGTTAGAGGAATCCACATACCGGTTTGCCGGGTTGATGGTTCACCCAATATGAGCTCGTAAGGTTTATTATGCTAAAACTGCTAGTGGACATTACGTCTGGTATAATAAAAAAGTCGAGTGCTACTAATCTCGGATACAAAGAAGTCGGTGAATTAGTTTGTCAGTAAATTGATAAACCGACGAGCACTAGATCTTTAATGTGGGGAGATAGAAGAAAATAAAGTGGCACGATGTAAAGTCATTTTTGAGCGGTAGTTCCATAATTGGTCCATTAGGGGTACGACTAATTGTGCATTTGACTAATCGATAAAGTGAATTAATTATTCCTAAAGGTTTAATTAATATCTAATTGACAGTGGATTAAGAAAATTAATTCTATATGAATTAATTAATCCTAAGGGTTTAATTAAATTAAATTAACGAATTGAGTTAAAGAATTAATTCAAAATGATCGATTGGATTTGACTAGTCTAGGGAAGACTAAGGAGTCAATGAAAGCCAAATTAAAAGGCCCAACTCAAAGGCCCACTAGGTCTCCTTATAAGCTCCCTATAAATAGGCATTTGAAGCATAAGGATTGGAGGCCACTTAGCCTAGTGAGAGAAAGTCTAGCTTAGAGTGAGAAATTATTCTTCCTTGTCAAATCTTCTCCTCGAAGTCATCTAGGATAGCTTTCTTCATCGAAACTCAGCCACGATTTCAGTCCCTCGATTGATCCTTAATTTTTAGCTTAGCGTCACCGTGATCGCTGTCATGTATGGTTTTTGCGGTGACTGTTCCGGTGCCAATTCCGCTCGTCGGTGTGCTAATCCAGGCTACTCAGTGTTGATCTCTTCCTTGTGGTTGGTGATCCATCAGGAGTTCTGTCCAGATCGTGACTGGATTAGTTGATCGGTGCGGCGGTCCTTGGATATTCTGGCGATCTAGACCGGTGGTGTTTAGGCAAGCTCTGGGCTAGATCTGTTTTATCAGATCTTGAGTTTTTCAAAGTAGGTTTCCTTAGGATTTCTTCATTTTGCTTTGAGCTACTCTGTGGACACAAGCCCACACTAGTTCGGAGTTGATTGGGAGTTATTCTTCGCATTTCTTGTGGAATTCGTTGCCCGAAGTTTTGGATTTTTTTTGCTAGGGACTTCGCTACAAAGGTATAATCTTTGAAATTTTCGCTTTTAATTAAAGGTCGAGTTTTGAGTGTTGTTTGTCAATTTAATAAATTAAATAAGTATAAGCCTAGATCCGTTCAGGGGAAAATGAATTTGAGCCTGAGCTTTGTCGAAAGTTTCCGATTCTGGAATGCATTGCACAAAATTGAGATTTTTGAATTAGCTCGGGCTTGTTCTATTTTCCTTCAGTATCTAAGACACTAAGGAAGAAATCCAAAAGAAACTCACTTCAAAAAACTCGTCAGATCCGCAGCAGATCGTTGCGCGAAGAACAACCACCTATTTACCGCCCACCGCGCACAAACCCAAACCACCTCCTAAAGATTTCTCCCACCACGATCTAGACAACCACCACCATGGATCACTGATCAAGACCGAGATCTACATAACGGAGGTCGAATCAAGTGGCTAGGATAATCAAATGGACTGACGACACAAAACATATGAAAAATGACGACGCAAAACTCAGAAAACCGTTGGTGATGCTAATATCGAGGGGTGGCGGTGCTAATATCGAGATGGCAAAATAGATCAGTGACAAATGGCTAAGCTTTTTGAAGAACGAAGGATCCTAAGCCGACTTCAAGAAATAACTCAACGAAGAATAAGAAGTTCTCTCTCTAGGCTACTCCTTCTCACTCTAGGCAACTTAGCCACCAAGGTTTCTTAATGTCTTCCAAATGCCTGACATGGACTTTTTATATGAGCTTCAAGGGAGACCTTGTGGACTTTTGAGTTGGGTCTATGGGAGTTTCATTTACTCTATTAGTCTTCCCTAGACTAATCAACTCCAATCGAGCCTTTAGAAATAATTCTTTAACCCACTTCATTAATTAAATATTAATCGAGCCCTTAGGATTATTTCGTACAACCTGTTGGAGTTGAATACAAAAGCTATGCTTGTATTGTACTTTTTCCCAGTTGATATATCGATTAATGTTTTGGTTAAATTTAGTTGTGCACTATTTGTCCATTTATATTGTGGAGTTAGATGCTGAGGTGTCTTGTGTGACACAGTAGATCTCATAATTGTTTAAAAGACATAATATATAAATAAGGTTAGTAACCGATACAGCTTTGGACAAACAGTCGGTTTAGGTTATTATGTGATTCGGATAATTTGTTTGTCTAAACTGATTGAATCATATAGATATGCCCGGGGCGTATTGATGTTGACCATTAGGAATGATTTGTCTTGTACTAATTTAATAGACAAATCGTTCTTGGTATTCTATCTCTTAATTCCTAGACTCGAGCAGGCATAAGGATTAGACATAGTGTACTTTTATCTGCCAATGGGTGAGGTCAATTGTGGCCAATAGTCTCGATAGGTTGGGTGCGCGTGTTTAGTTGCTTGGTGTGCTGTTGTTGTCGAAAGGAAACCATGTACCGGTGCATTCGGGGTGATGGTGCTCCCGAGATGAGCTCGTAATGTTTATTATACTAAACCCGGCCAGTTGACTTTTGTCCGGTATAATAAGATGGTCGAGTGGTACTAGTCTCAGAAATTAAAGAAGTTAATTAATTAATTTTCAGTAAATTAATATATTAACGAGCACTATATCTTTGATGTGGGGAGATTATGAATATAAATTAATTAAGTTATTCCAGAAGCAATTCTGGAGTAGGATGGTAGTGCCAAAATTAATCTGTTAGTGGTACGATTAATTTTGTAATGGGTTAATTGAATAGATATAGGTAGAATTAATTAATTGATTATTTATTCGTAAGGGTTAATTGAGTAATTAACAATGTGGAATTATTTAATTAATTAATTAAGTCTTAAGTTTCAATTAGAATCAAGAAATCCTAGAGATTAAGAAATCTAATAGGATTTGGTTTATCCTATCAGATTGGTTACCTAATTGGATTTGGAAACTAATTACCTAAACCCATTAGGAAGACCAATCCTAAACCAACTTGGGGTCTCTCTTGTAACTCTATATATAGACAAGGGATTAGCTATTCCAGAATATACAATTCATAAGTTTTCAAGACAAGAAAACTAGAGAGATAAAATCTTAGAGAGACAAATATTTTCTTCTCTCTCCAAGTCAGATTTATATAGATTTGTGCGGTCTCTCTCCTTCTGGCGACGCGTGTAGCTTTCTCTCTCTCCAGGCGGTGCGTGGATTGCACGCGCCAGGTGCAGCGGTGCTGGATTTTTCTGGCAGGTGGATTGTGGTGATTAGTTGATCAATTGGTTGCTAGATCGTTGGCCACACAACGTACAATCAAAGTCTTTAGTTATACAAGAGAATCACCTGAGTGAATGCTTCAATAGGTAATTCATATGTTTCTGCTTTAATTAAAGAATTTTTGTTGCGTGGTAAATCGAATAAGTGCAAACCCAGATCCTGCGCGATGTTCTTTCAAAATGGTTGGAATAGAGACTGTGCTAGCGTCTAGGTCTGGCCAGAGATTCTAATTCTGGAATGCGTAGCACGAAAGTGAGTTTCTGGTTAGGCCCGGGCAGATAATCTTTCAATTAGTATCATAGCCTGGTTTTGGGGTTTTGTGCTTGTTGGATTTATTGCATGATTTTATCTGCTGGTGGTTAAGAAGTCCCGACTATTATGGTTATATTTGTATTGGTTTTAATTAAACTCTGGGACACGTCCGGATTTGATTTTATTATGAATGTTTGTAATAGTATAATCACATGCTCGAAGCCGTGTAGGATTAGATCAAATCTGTAGTAGGATTTTTTCTATGTAATTTCGATTCTTTAATTTACCTAGAATGCCTTGTAGTATGAGAATTGATTTTTGTAATCGAAGGCGTTATGGTGGGCAACTTGAATTCATGGGTTTTCGGTTGTCATTAATTCGTAGAAACCCAGGAAAACCCAGAACGAATTGCAAGAAGACCAAATATCGGCGTCGGCAAAAAATCACCTGCAGTGGTGCAGCTTCCGCAGTGCAATGCAGCAAATGTTGCACAGGCGCATGCGGCAGCAACTAAAGTTGCAACAGCCTATGGCGTACGGCGCACTCGAGGCCCGTTCGGGGTGTGTTTTGGCCTATTTTTTTTCTCCAGTTTTGTTTTTTGAAGTTCAAGACTTTTTCCATCGAGTAACGTGACGGGACACGAGATCAAGGCAGAAGATGGAAGCGATTAAAACCATAATAGTCAGGAAATTTATTTTTTGTATTTATTTCTGGTATTTTTTGTTTTAATTTTTGTGCTTTAATTTTTATGTTTTATTTTAGATGCATGATTTTGAAGCATGTTGGTTTTATGGTTGCATATAACTTAGGGTTAGTTAATTGCACGTTAAAACTGAGAAAACCCTCAATTTGGAAATCTAAGTGGAAGCCGATTAGTTTAATATCCCCACAGCCACTATTATAAGATAATATGCGATGTGGGTGGGCTTGCTTATTGGCATTAGGGCCTTCCTCCATTCGGATGAGTCCAACCCCGAGATCGCTAGATTATGAATTTCTGAGTAAGATGGCTAGAGTAAGTTTAACTAGGAGAAATGCGACACCCTCTCCATCTGAGCCACACTATCCTAAGGTAACAAGCTCCGAAGTCACGTAATGGCATGCACTTAGTGTACGATCTGCAGTGTAAGTATTCCTCCCATCGAGGTTACACTGCTTATTTGTACGGCTAAAAGCATAGACCAGTAGCTACATTGATCAATAGATTGTTTGGTCCGATAGTGTAGTTAATGAACTTGGTTGTTCTCAAACGAATGTGGGTTAGCGTAAACGGCCACACTATCATGGCTTGCGACAATCCCGGTGAATGAGATGTTGGTGGATTATAATTATTGTTTTGAGGGAAGTCAATAATTGTAAGAATTTCATGGTTTTTCAAGATTCTGTATTTAATAACTGCAACATTGTCTGTTTATTTAATTTACAGTATTCGATATGGCATTCAACCCCTTAGATGCTATATTGAAAGACAATAAGTTAACTGGAACTAACTATGTCGATTGCAGTCATAACTTGGACATTGTCCTGACGACAGAGCAGTATAAGTTTGTGCTCAATGAAGTATGTCCAGATGTGCCTAATGAGGATTCGACCTCAAGAGGATAGGGATGCCTATGCCAGGTGGAGAAAAGTGAAAGAGATGGCGTTGTGCTATATTTTGGCCTCTGTGTCAAATGTGTGCAACATCAACTTCATCCCATGGTCTCTGCTTTCAACATGATGGCTCACCTGAGGGAGATGTTTGCTCATCAAGGAAGGACTGCTAGGCAAACAGCCATGAGAAAGTTGATGAATACTAAAATCACTGAGGGCGGATCGGTGAGTGATCATGTGCTTCACATCATCAATAACATCAATAAGATAGAGGTGTTGGGAGGTGAAATCGACCCATAAAGTCAGATAGATATCATCCTCCAGAGCTTGCGCTCTTGTTTTTAACAGTTTCTGGTCAGTTATAATATGAATCAAAGAGTTTACACTCTACCCGAGCTCCTAACTGATTTAGTGGTGGCCGAAGGCATCTTCCACGAGAATAAGCAAGCTTTGGTCATAGCGAAGGCTTCAAGTTCTTCTTCTACGCCTAAAGGCAAGAAGAATAATAAGAAGAAGAATGCTAAGAAACTTACTGCTAAGCTGAAAATCGTAAAGAAAAGCAAGCCAAAAGGCAAGTGCTTCAGGTGCGGAAAAATAGGACACTGGAAAGCGAATTGTCCAAAGCCTAAAGGTACGATAGTTTCTGCCCTAATTACTGAGACATGTTTAGCGGTGATTCCAATAGATACTTGGTGTGTGGATTTAGGCGCCACTGATCATGTTTGTAATTCTTTGCAGGGGTTCCAAGTAACCCAAAAGCTTAGAGAAGGTGAGCTGGACATCTACATGGGTGATACTACGAGGGTGTCAGTAGAAGTAGTGGGAGCTATTACTTTAAATTTTGAAAAGTCTAGTTTAGAGTTAGTTAATTGTCTTTTTTACCGAGTTTTAGAAATAACCTTATTTCGGTTTCTAAACTCTTAAAGAACGGTTATAAGTTTATTTTTTCTGATGAGTCTGTATTTATTAGAAGAAATGGAAACCTTCTTTGTTCTGGTTCATTGGCTTACAATTTGTTTGTGGTTAACTCTAACTCCCCTATTTTACAAAACATAAAAACTGATATAAACTTATCCTTGGCATCTCAGGCTAGGTCATATAAACCTTAGTAGGATTCAGAGGTTGGTCACCTTTAGGTTCATTAGAGATTGACAGTTATTCAATATGTAAATTTTGCTTGGAAGGTAAGATCACCAAGAGACCTTTTAAAGCAAAAGGTTATAGAGCCAAATAAGTACTACAGTTAATTTATTCTGACTTGTGTGGACCATTGTTGGTCCAAGAACGAGGTGGGTTTGAGTATTTCGTGACGTTCACGGATGACTACTCAAGGTACGGGTATATTTACCTAATGTGTCACAAATATGAGGGTTTTGGCAAGTTCAAAGAGTTTCGGGTAGATGTGGAGAAGCATAATGGTAAGAGTATCAAGACACTGCGGTCAGATCGTGGTGGGGAGTACCTGTCCCATGAATTTTGAGAGTACCTCACTGAGGTCGAAATTCAGTCTCAGTTGTCTACACCTAGCACACCACAGCAGAACAGTGTAGCATAAAGAAGGAATCGAACTCTCATGGAAATGGTTAGGTTGATGTTGAGCTATAGTGATTTGCCAAGTTCGTTCTGGGGATATACCTTAGAAATCGCGATGTATATTCTTAATATTATACCATCTAAAACAGTGCCTTCAACCCCAGTAGAGTTGTGGAACGGGCGAAAGCCTAGTCTAAGACGTATCAGAATTTGGGGTTGCCCAGCACATGTGCTTAAGGAAGATACAGCTGAGTTAGATGCAAGAACAGAATTGATGTTGTTTGTAGGATATCCTAGGGGAATGAAAGGTGGTCTGTTTTATAGTCCTAAAGATCAGAAGGTGGTGGTTAGTACCAACGCTAGATTTTTGGAGAAAGACTATATTCTAGATCACAAGCCCAAAAGTAAGATAGTACGAAAAGAGCTTAGAAGACAAACTAATAATCCTGATACACTGCATAAGTAGATACACCACACACTGCACAAGAGATTACAGATGATGCACCTACACAGGTGGTGTCTCGTCATAGTGGGAGGGTTATGAGATAGCCCGACAGGTTCATTGGCGTGGGAGAGGCCTTAGACCTTGTCCGAGGCACGCCTGAACCTGACCCAGTAAACTACAATGTGGCTCTCTGGGATAAAGATGCAGAATCTTGGCATAAGGCAATGATATCTGAGATGGGGTCAACAGACCACAATCAAGTCTGGGAACTTGTGGACCTGCCTGATGGGTTTAAGCCCATTGGATACAAGTGGGTTTACAAACGTAAGAGAGGACCTAACGGAAAGGTGGAAACCTTTAAAGCTCGGCTGGTGGCGAAGGGGTGTACTCAGAAAGAGGGAATCGATTATGAGGAAACCTTCCCCCCGGTAGCCATGCTTAAGTCGATCCAGATTCTATTGGCCATAGTGAAAGATTATCTTCCCGGGCCTAGCCAGAAACTCACTTTCGTACTATACATTCCAGAACCAGAATCTTTGGCTAGATGCTAGCACAATGCTATTCCAACCGTTTTGAAATAACATTGCATAGGATCTGAGCTTACACTTATTCGATTTACCACGCAACAAAAATTTCTAATTAAAAGCGGAACTTTAGAAAAATACCTTTGAAGTATGCACTCAGGTGATTCTCTTGTATGCCTCAAGACTATGATTTCACGTTGTGTGGGCAATGATCTAAAAACTAATTTGATCAGCTAATCACCACAATCCACCTGCTAGAAAATTCCAGTACTGCTGCACCTGGCATGTACTGTAAACGCACTGCTCAGAGAGAGAGAAAGCTACACGTGCTGCAAGTTTAGAGAGGCCAAAATTTCGGCCAACAATTGATAAAAACCAGCCGCACCTAGGCTTCTAAAATCTGACTATGAGAGGAATTTTATTTCTCTCTAGGATTTTATCTGTCTAGTTTTCTTATCTTGAAAACTTATGAATTGTATATCTTGAATAGCTAATCCCTTGTCTATATATAGAGTTACAAGAGTGATCCCAAGTTGGTTTATGATTGGCCTTCATACTGGGATTCTGTTTCCTTTAATCCTATTCCTGGACTGAGACGCATCCAACTGATACAAGGATCTACTTATCCTAAACCAGTTCCTAGTACGATTCACGACCAACTGACACAGGAATTCACTTATCCTGAACCAGTTCCTAGTATGATTCACAACCAACTAACACAAGGATTATTTAATTACTTAATTAAATTAAATCTACCTTTGTCAACAACCCAATACATAATTAATCATACCACTAACGGATTAATTATGGCACTACAATCTTACACCAGAAATGCTTCTGGAACAACTTAATTAATTTATTCATAATCTCCCCACATCAAAGATATAGTGCTCATTAATATATTAATTTACTGAAAATTAATTAATTAACCTCTTTAATTTTGAGACTAGTACCACTTGAACTTTATACTATATCGGACATAAGTTCACCGGCCGAGTTTAGTATAATAAACTTTACGAGCTCATCTTGGGAGCACCATCACCCCGGACGCACCGGTACATGGTTTCCTTTTGACAAGCAGTAGCACACCAAGCAACTAAACACGCGTACCCAACATACCGAGATTATTGAAAGATTATCTGCCCAGGCCTAGCCAGAAACTCACTTTTGTGCTATGCATTCCAGAATCAGAATCTCTGGCTAGGCCTAGACGCTAGCACAATGTGATTCCAACCCTTTTAAAATAACATTGCACAGGATCTGGGTTCGCACTTATTCATTTTACCACGCAACAAAATTTTTAATTAAAAGCGGGATCTTACAAAAATAACTTAGAAGTGTGCACTCAGGTGATTCTCTTGTATGCCTCAAGACTTTGATTTCACGTTGTGTGGGCAACGATCTAGAAACCAATTGATCAGCTAATCACTGCAATCCACCTGCAAGAAAATTCCAGCACTGCTGCACCTGGCACGTACTGTAAACACAATGCCTGGATAGAGAGAAAGTTACACGCAACTGGTATAAACTGGCCAAGAATTTCAGCCAAGCGCAGAAGAAAAACCAGCAGCCAATTGCTCTAAAAATGTGACTTTGAGAGAGAGACTTTTCTCTCTCTAGATTTTTGAATTATGAATCTATTGAATTGTGTGTCTTGAATGTCTAATCCCTTGTCTATATATAGAGTTACAAGACAGACCCCAAGTTGGTTTAGGATTGGCCTTCCTACTGGGATTCTGTTTCCTTCAATCCTGTTCCTGGACTGATATACATCCAAATGATTCAGGGATTCACTTATCCCAAACCAGTTCCTGGTATGATTCACAACCAACTGACACAGAGATTCATTTATCCCAAACCAGTTCCTGGCATGATTCACAACCAACTGACACAAGGATTAATTAATTACTTAATTAATTAAATCTACCTTTGTCAACAACCCAATACATAATTAATCGTACCACTAACGGATTAATTATGGCACTACCATCCTACACCCAAATTGCTTCCGAAACAACTTAATTAAATTATATTCATAATCTCCCCACATCAAAGATATAGTGCTCGTTAATATATTAATTTACTGATAAATTAATTAATTAACCTCTTTAACTCCGAGACTAGTACCACTCGACCTTTTTACTATACCAGACATAAGTCCACTGCCCGGGTTTAGTATAATAAACTTTATGAGCTCATCTCGGAACCACCATCACCCCGGACGCACCGTACATGGTTTTCTTTCAACAAGCAGCTGTACACCAAGCAACTAAACACGTGCACCCAACCTACCGAGACTATTGGCCACAATTGACCTCACCCATTGGCAGATCAAAGTACACTATGTCTAATCATCATGCTCGCTTGAGTCTATGGATTAAGAGATAGAATACAAAGAACGATTTGTCTATTAAATTAGTACAAGACAAATTATTCTTAATGGTCAAGTTCAATATGCCCCGGACATATCTATATGATTCAATTAGTTTAGACAAACCAATTATCCGAATCACATAATAAGCTAAACCGACAGTTTGTCTAAAGTTGTCTCAGTTACGAACCTCATTTATATATTATGTCTTTTAACCAACGATGAGATCTACTGTGTCACACAAGACACCTCATCATCTAACTACGCAATATAAATGGATAATTAATGCACAACAAGATATAACCAAAACATAAATCGAAATATTAACTGGGAAAATGTACAATACAAGCATAGCTTATGTATTCAACTCCAACAATCTCCCACTAATACTTAAGTTGTGCTTTAAGTAAACATCTACATACAACTCCTATACACTCTGCTGCTATATATCTAGAAAAATTGTCATGGCTCTCCTAAGTATCTGATCCCCATGCCCGCCACGTGAGCCTCAAAGACTTTTGAAGTCAATGTATTCGTGAACGGATCTGCAAGATTATCCTATGATGCTATCTTAGCCATTACGACGTCTTCCCTCTTTACAATGTCTCGTATCAGGTGGTACTTGCGCTGTATATGTTTACTGGCATTGTAGGCTCGTGGTTCCTTCAAGTTTGCTACTGCACCGTTGTTATCACAATAAACCGTGATAGACTTCTGTAAACTAGGAATCACATCTAAGTCCACTAGGAAGTTCTTGAGCCATACTTCTTATTTCGCTGCCTCTGATGTGGTAACGTACTCAGCCTCCATGGTAGAGTCCACCATGCATTTCTGCTTGACACTCCGCAAAACTATGGCTCCACCTCCCAGAGTAAACACATACCCTGATGTAGACTTGCTCTTGTCCCTGTCGCCTTGAAAATTTGAATAAGTGTAACCTCGGGGTACCAGCTCAGGCACCTGATAGACCAGAACTTGGTCCTTCGTTCTGCACAAATACTTGAGAATGCATTTTACTGCCTCCCAATAAGCTTTCCCAATGTTTCTCTGATATCTGCTTACCATGCCAACGACATAACAGATATCAGGCCTTGTACACAACATGGCATACATGAGACTTCCTACTGCCGAAGCATAAGGAACTGTCTTCATGGCCTCTATCTCACCAATAGTCTTAGGGGAATGTTTCTTAGATAGATACACTCCATGTCTGAAAGGTAGAAAACCTTTCTTGGAGTTCTGCATGTTAAAATGGGCCATAATCGTATCTATGTACGAAGCTTGGGATAGTGTTAACGAACATTTCCTATGATCTCGAATTGTCATGATCCCAAGGATATGCCCTGCTTCCCCTAAGTCCTTCATATCAAACTGCTTGGACAGCCATGCCTTTACATCTGATAATACTTTCTTATTGTTGCCAATCAATAGAATGTCATCTACGTAAAGCACAAGAAACACCACTGAGTTTTCATCACGTCTGCGGTACACACATTGCTCATCTGGACACTGAGTAAATCCAAAGGACTGGATTACCTCATCAAACTGGACGTTCCAAGATCTGGATGCCTACTTAAGTGCGTAAATGAACCTCTTAAGCCTGCAAACCTTATGCTCTTGGTCTTTTTCAATGAATCCCTCTGGTTGTTGCATGAAGATGGTTTCCTCAAGACTTGCGTTTAGGAAAGCTGTCTTGACATCCATTTGCCAAATCTCATAATCTAAATTAGCAGCTATGGCCAAGAGAATCCGGATCGACTTAAGCATGGCTACCTGGGAGAAGGTTTTCTCATAATCCATAAGCTCCCATACTTGATTGTGGTCCATTGACCCCATCTCGGATATCATTGCCTTACGCCAAGACTCTGCATCTTTATCTCAGAGAGCCTCATTATAGTTAACTGGCTAAGGTTCAGACGTGCCTGGGACTAGGTCTGAGGCCTCTCCCATGCCAATAAACCTATCTGGCTGTCTCACAACCCTCCCACTACGACGAGGCACCACCTGTGTAGGCGTATCATCTGTGATCTCATGTGCAATGTGTGGTGTATCTACTTGTACAGGTACATCAGGATTAGTAGTTTGTCGTCTAAGCTCTTCTAGTACTATCTTACTCTTGGGCTTGTGGTCTAAGACATAGTCCTTTTCCAAAAATCTAGCGTTGGTACTAACCACCACCTTTTGATCTTTAGGATTACAAAACAGACCACCTTTCGTTCCCCTAGGATATCGTACAAACAACATTAATTCAGTTCCTGCATCTAACTTAGCCGTATCTGTCTTAAGCACATGTGCTGGGCAATCCCAAATTCTGAGATGTCTTAGACTGGGATTGCGCTCATTCCACAACTCCAATAGGGTTGAAGGCACGATTTTAGATGTACAAGAATAAGAATATACATCGTCGTTTCTAAGGCATATCCCCAGAACGAACTTGGTAAATCACTATAGCTCATCATAGACCTAACCATTTCTATAAGAGTCTGATTCCTCCTTTCTGCTACACCATTCTGCTGTGGTGTGCCAGGTGCAGACAACTGAGACAGAATTCTGACCACACTGAGGTATTCTCAAAATTCATGGGACAGGTACTCCCCACCACGATCTGAATGCAGTGTCTTGATACTTTTACCATGATACTTCTCCACATCTGCCCGAAACTCTTTGAACTTGCCAAATATTCATACTTGTGACGCATTAGGTAAATGTACCCGTACCTTGAGTAGTCATCCGTGAACGTCACGAAATACTCGGACCCACCTCGTACCTGGACCTTCATTGGTCCACACAAGTCAGAATGAATCAACTCTAATACTTCCTTAGCTCTATAACCTTTTGCCTTAAAAGGTCTCTTCGTCATTTTACCTTCCAAGCAAGATTCGCAGGTTGCATCACTGTCAATCTCTAATGAACCTAAATGTCCATCATTGACCAACCTCTAAATCCTACTAAGGTTTATATGACCTAGCCTGAGATGCCAAAGATAGGTTTGATTCATTTCAGAAGGATTCTTCATATTATTAATGTGTGATAAAGAGCTATCTGTTTCTATGTTTTGCACAACAGGGGAATTAGAGTTAACCACAAATAAATTTTCAGCCAATGAACCAGAACAACTAAGTTTTTCCTTTCTTCTAATAAATACAGACTCATCAGAAAAAACAAACTTATAACCGTTCTTCAAGAGTTAAGAAACCGAAATAAGGTTCTTTCTAAAACTCGGTATATAATGACAATTGACTCACTCTAATCTACAATTTTTGAAATTTAAATTGACCACTCTCACTGCTTCTACTGACACTCTCGTAGTGTCGCCCATGTAGATGTCCAGCTCGCCCTCTCTAAGCTTCCGGGTTACTTGGAACCCCTGCAAAGAATTACAAACATGATCAGTGGTGCCTGAATCCACATACCAATTATCTGTGGGAATCACCACTAAAAATGTCTCAATAATTAGGGCTAAAACTATCGTACCTTAAAGCTTTGGACAATCCGCTTTCCAGTGTCCTATTTTACCACACTTGAAGCACTTGCCTTTGGGCTTGCTCCTATTTACGATCTCGGGCTTAGCAGCAAGTTTCCTGGCATTCTTCTTATTCTTATTCTTCTTACCTTTAGGCGCAAAAGAAGAACCTGAAGGCTTTACTGCGACCAAAGCTTGCTTCTTCTCGTGGAAGATGCCTTCGGCCACCACCAAATCAGTTAAGAGCTCGGGTAGAGTTTAGGCTCTTTGGTTCATATTGTAATTAACCCAAAACTGCTCAAAACAAGAGGGTAAACTCAGGAGGATAATATCTATCTGACTTTCTGGGTCGATTTCTCCTCTTAACACCTCTATCTCATTGATGTGACTGATTATGTGTAGCACATGATCTCTCACCAATCCGCCTTCAGCCATCTTTGAGTTCATTAATTTTATCGTGGCTACTTACCTAGCAGTCCTGCCTTGATGTGCCAACTTCTCTCTCAGGTGAGCCATTATGTTGAAGGCAGAGACCATGGGATGAAGCAGATGTTGCAGCACATTTGACACAGACTCCAAAATATAGCACCGCGCTATCTCATCAGCTTTTCTTCAGCAGGCATAGGCATTCCTATCCTCTTAAGAAGAGTTCTCATCAGGCGCATCTGGACATACTTCGGTGAGAACAAACTCATAATGCTCAGCCGTCAGGACAATGTCAATGTTACGACTCCAGTCCACATAATAGGTTCTAGTTAATTTATTGTCTTTCAAGATAGCAGCTAAGGGGTTGAATGCCATATTGATAAAACTGTAAAATTAACAAACAGACAATGTTTCAGTTATTAACTTGGAATTTCGAAAATATGAAATTCTAATAATTATTGACTTCCCTCAAAATAATAATTATAATCCACCAACATCTCATTCACCGGGATTCTCGCAAGCCACGCAGTGTGGACCTTTACGCTTGTTAGTTTTGAATACATAAAAGCTATGGCTTGTATCAAAAACTAATATCCATAGTTGCTATCATTTTGTTTCGATATAAATTTGTTCCTTTATATCATAGAACTAGATAACGGGGTGTGGACAGACAGAGTAGATACCGTTATTGGTTAAAGTATTGATATATAAAAAGTATGCTCGTAACTGAGATAGTCTGAACATACTATCGGTATAGGTTATTGTGTGGTTTGGAAATTAGTTTATCTAAACTAGTTTAAATCACACGGATATGCCCGGGGCATATTGAGCATGACAAGTTTGGATAGAATTGACTTATACTGATCGGCGTAGTCAATTCGGTCCTAGTATTCCGTCTCTCAATCCAGAGATTGGGACGGGCGTGAGGGTTAGATATCATATGCTTTTATTTGCCAAAGAGTGCGGTCAATTGAGGCCAATACCTCAGTAGGTTGGGTATGTGGTGTTTAGCTTCTTACGTGCCATTACTAGTCAGAGGAATCCACGTACCGGTTCGCCGGGTTGATGGTGCTCCCGAGATGAGCTCGTAAGGTTATTATACTAAACCCGGCCGGTTAACTTTATTTTCGGTATAATAAAAGGACGAGTGGTACTAATCTCGGAAACCAAGAAGTCGGTGAATTAATTTGTTAGTAAATTGATAAATCGACGAGCGCTAGATCTTTAATGTGGGGAGATAGAATAAAATATAATGGCACGATGTAAAGTCATTTTTGAGCGGTAGTTCCATAATTGGTCTGTTAGTGTTACGACCGATGATGCGTTTGACTAATCGACAAGGTAAATTAATTAATCTAAAAGGTTTAATTAATATTTAATCGAAAAAGTGAATTTAGAAATTAATTCTATTTTGAATTAATTAATTCTAAGGGTTTGATTAAATTAAATTAACAAAGTGGATTAAAATAAATTAATTTAAATGGGTCGATTGGAGTTGATTAGTCAGGAAGACTTAGCGGTCGACAAAAGTGAAATTTTAAGGCCTAACTTGAGAGCCCATTAGGTCTCCGATCGAGCTCCTATAAATAGAATAACTGTAGACCAAAGAAAACTAAGGAAATCTTGCAAGACAAGTCTTGCCCCTTTCTTTAGTAAGAAGGTTCTAGAGAGAGAATTTTTCCTTCAAGAATTATTTCTCAAAAACGAACTAGATTTCTTGCTCTTTGGATTGGATTCATCCCAAAAGTTTGAACCTTTAATTTGGTTTTCAAAGTCTTCAACGGATTTCTTGCTGGGTTCTCTTTTCTCCCGTTGCTGCCGTGATTTCAGAACTGCCTGCCGCTGGTTTCTTCAGCTCCAAGCTACGCGCGGTTGATTCGAGACTAGCCAGCGTTGATCTCCTTCATATGATGGGTGATCCATAGGCCTGTCTTGTCTAGATCCCGGCGTGATTTCGAGCTGGGTGCTGCCGGAGTTCGGGCTGAGCAGCAGCGGTCATTAAGCAAGAAGGTCGAGCAGGTTTTAAGGGTTTGTTCGAGCAGATTTTTGGGGTTTATGAATTCAGTTTGAAAAGATTTCCTGGTGGGTTTTTGTGGGCTAAGCAAGTAAACTTCGATAGATTATTGCCCACGCAATATTCGAAGTGTTCTTGGAGAATCAATTGGATTTCTATTGGAATCGCAACAAAGAATTGGTTTATCTTTAAGCAAGGGACTTCGCTACAAAAGGTATAATCTTTAAATACCGCTTTAATTAAAGATCGAATCTTTTGTGTCCCGATTAATAAATTAAATAAGGATAAGCCTAGATCCGTTCATGGGTAAACTAATTTGAGCCTGAGCTTGGTCGAAAGCTTCCGATTCTGGAATGCATTGCACGAAAGTGAGGTTTTCGATTTAGCCCGGGCTTGTTTAGTTTTCCTTCAAATTGGTATCAGAGCGTTGGTTTCGGTCTTATACTTGTTTGATTTATTACATGGCTTTATTTTGGCATTATTATTTTTGTCGAAATGCATAAACAGGTGGTTATTGATTTCCTGGCTATTATGGTAGAAATTTAATTTTCATTCATAAACCCCGGGACATGTCCGGGCTTGTTTTATTTTTGAATGGAAATTTCTGTAATAGTAATAACCACGAGCTGGAAGCCATGTAGGATTAGAAAAATCGTGTAGTAGGATTTGATCTAATCATGTCATCTTTAAATTCCTAGAAAAATGCCTTTGTATATAGGAATTTATGTATTATGACGAATACGTTATTTTGGGTGATTCCTAATTACGTAGTAAACTGAAAAAACCCGGGCTAATCGAGAGAAATCCAAATAACGAGTGGGAGCGACATGACGGGACGTGTCACCGAGGCGTCAAGGAATCAATGATAAAGAAGGCCATAATAGTCTGGAAATTTTATTTGTTTAATTTCCCGTATTTATGTCTTTTCGTTGATTGTGTGATTTTCATTTTATGTTGCATGAATGAAAACCAAACCAAAATGTTTTTAAAAGGTAATGTGCAATTTACTAAGGTAGATTATTCGCATATTAAAACTCCAATGGTTTTATGGGTGCGAATATCCATAGTTAAGATATTGCATGTTAAAACGTGAAAATCCTCAAACTTAACTAATTATATTCGTGGGTTTTGGTTTAATCATAATTTTGGGTGATTCCTAATTACGTAGAAAACCGAGAAAACCCGGCCGAATCATGTTTAAAAATCTAAGTGGGAGCGGGTTGGTTAATATCCCCATGGCCTCCATTACAGGTTCATTGGTGATGTGGTTAAACTTGCGTGCTGGCTTAGACCTTCCTCCCTATCAGATGAGTTTTCAACCACGGATATCACCGGAATGAATTTCTAAAGGGATGACTATAGTGAGTTTAATTGGAGAAAGTTGCGACACCCTCGCCATCCGAGGTGCATTAGTATCCTAAGTAACAAACTTAGAAGTCAAGTAATGGCATACACTTAGTGTACCATTTTTAGTATCCCTCCCATCGAGGTTACGCTATTTTCGGGTACGGCTAAAATTATTGACTATTAATTTCATTGATCATAAGATCGTTGGTCAGATAATGAAATTAATGAACTTCGGTTCTTCTCGAACGAATGTGGGTTAGCGTAGACATTCACCTATCGTGACATGTGTTAATCCCGGTGTGAGAGATGTTGGTAGAAGATTATATTTGTTTTTGAGGATTTTTCAATATTTTCGAAAAGTATACTGAAACTTGAATTGTTTATTTTCAGTTGATATGTCATTCAACCCGCTAGCTGTCATTCTGAACCAAAACAAACTCACTGGTCCAAATTACATTGATTGGAAACGTAACCTGGACATTGTCCTTACAGCTGAGGGTTACAAGTACGTGCTTACTGAGGAGTGTCCCCCTAAGCCCAGCGATGATGCCACCCTGAGCAGCGAGAGCCATATACGAGGTGGCAGAAGGCTGATGAGATGACCAGGTGCTACATCTTGGCTTCTATGTCAAGTGCATTGCAGCACCAGCATCAGCAGATGACCTCAGCCTACGATATAATGCTCAACCTCAGGGAGATGTTTGGACATCAGGGCAGGGCAGCCAAGCAGCCAGCTATGAGGAAACTCAGGAATGCTAAGATGGCTGAGGGCACTTCAGTGAAAGATCACGTACTGAACATGATTGGTTGCATCAATGAGATTGAGGTATTGGGAGGTGAGATTAATGGGGATACCCAGGTCGATATCATCCTCCAGAGCTTGCCTCCCAGTTTTGAGCAGTTTCGATTGAACTATAATATGGGGAATATCTCATATTCACTTTCTGAGCTCATGACTGCATTGGTGTCTGCTGAGAGCCTATTCGCAGAGAAGAAGCAAGCCTTGGCTACTGTTGGTCCCTCAGGTTCCTCTGCTGGGCCCAAAGCCAGGAAGCAAAAGAGGAAGAGAGGCCAGAAAGCAGGAGCCAATCATGGACCCAAGGCGGGCATTGCCAAGAAGCAGAAGCCGAAAGGAAAATGCTTCAGATGTGGCAAAGCGGGACATTGGAAGAAGGACTGCCCAAAGCCTCGAGGTACGTGTAAATTTTCCCTAGTCACTGAGATGTGTTTAGCGGCGATTCCCACAGATACTTGGTGTGTGGATTCAGGAGCCACTGATCATGTTTGTAATTCTTTGCAGGGGTTCCAAGTGACTCGGCTGCTTAGAGAGGGACAGTTGCATGTCTACCTTGGGGATACTACCATAGTTTCTGTTGCTGCAGTGGGAGTTTTATGTCTTTATTTTCCAGACTCTACTTTATTGTTGAGAGATTGTCTTTATGTACCTAGTTTTCGTAAAAACTTGCTTTCTGTTTCTAAACTTGTTTTGGATGGTTATAAGTGTGTTTTTTCTGATAGATCTATATTTATTAGAAAAGGCCAGAAACTTATATGTTCCGGTACATTGGTTGACAATTTGTTTTTAATTAAGACATACTCCCCTGTAATGCAAAACACAGAAACTAGTAACTCATCACCGAATCATAATAAGAGAAAAGAGTCTTCCCTTTTGATTCAGACTTATCTTTGGCACCTGAGACTAGGTCATATCAACCTTAGTAGGATTCAAAGGTTGGTCAAGAGTGGGTCTTTGGACTTACTAGATATTGACAGCTATTCGACCTGTGAGTTCTGCTTGGAGGGTAAAATGACCAAGAGGCCTTTCAAGGCAAAGGGGTATAGGGCCAAAGAGGTTTTAGAGCTGATTCATTCTGATGTGTGTGGGCCTATGTCAGTTCAAGCTAGAGGTGGTTATGAGTATTTCATGACTTTCACGGATGATTACTCTAGATATGGATACATATACCTGATGCGCCACAAGTCTGAATGCTTTGGCAAGTTCAGAGAATTCAAGGCAGAGGTGAAGAACCATCTGGGTAAGAGTATCAAGTCACTGTGGTCTGATCGCGGTGGCGAATACCTCTCTAGTGAATTTAGATCCTATTTGTCAGAGGAGGGTATTCAGACCCAGTTGTCTGCACCTGGCACACCCCAGCAGAATGGTGTAGCGGAGAGGAGGAACAAGACTCTTATGGAGATGGTTAGATCGATGATGAGTTACAGTGAGTTGCCTATCTCGTTTTGGGGATATGCCTTGGAGACAGCATGTTTTATCCTCAACCTTGTACCATCTAAGTTTGTGCCTTCGACCCTATCAGAGTTGTGGAATGGGCGAAAGCCTAGTCTAAAACATCTCAGAATATGGGGTTGTCCAGCACATGTGCTCGAGGCAGATGCAGGCAAGTTAGAGGCGAGATCCAAGGCTATGTTGTTTATAGGCTACCCCAAAGGAACGAGAGGTGGTTTATTTTATAGTCCTCAGGATCAGAAGGTGGTGGTCAGCACCAATGCCAGATTTATTGAGGAGGACTATATTTTAGATCACAAGTCAAACAGTAAGGTAGTATTGGAAGAGCTTAGAAGTCAGTCCACTATTCCAGATGCACACATACAGGAAGACACACCACAAGAGACTGCACACACTATCACAGATGATGCTCTTGCACAGGCTGCGCCTCGTCGTAGTGGGAGGGTTATGAGACAGCCTGAGAGGTACATGGGTTTGGGTGAGTCTTCGAACTTTATCCCTGGCGCTCATGAACCAGACCCAGTTAACTACAATGAGGCTCTTCAGGATAAAGATACAGATTCTTGGCAGAGAGCGATGATTTCTGAGATGGGTTCTATGGACTCAAATCAGGTCTGGGAGCTGGTAGACCTTCCTGATGGGTTTAGGCCTATTGGGTGTAAATGGGTCTACAAGTGAAATAGAGGATCTAACGGGAGGGTTGAGACCTTCAAGGCTAGACTTGTGGCGAAGGGGTATAGTCAGAAAGAAGGGATCAATTATGAGGAGACCTTTTCCCCAGTAGCTATGCTTAAGTCAATCCGGATTCTCTTGGCCATAGCTGCTCATATGGATTATGAGATTTGGCAGATGAACGTCAAGACAACTTTCCTTAATGGAAGTCTTGAGGAGACCATCTTTATGCAGCAACCAGAGGGCTTCATTGTTAAGGGCCAAGAGCACAAGGTATGCAGGCTTAGGAGGTCCATTTATGGACTTAAGAAAGCATCCAGATCTTGGAATATCCGTTTTGATGAGGTTATTCAGTCCTATGGATTCACTCAGTCTCAAGATGAGCATTGTGTTTATCACAGGCGTGATGGTGATATGGTGGTGTTCCTCGTGCTTTACGTAGATGACATTCTTCTTATTGGCAGCAGTAAAAAGGTGTTGTCAGACGTAAAGGCATGGTTGTCCAGGCAATTCGATATGAAGGATTTGGGAGAGGCTGGACATATCCTTGGGATTAAGATTATTTGAGATCGTAGGAGACGTTCTCTGACTATCTCTCAGGCATCCTACATAGACACGATTCTGGCCCGTTTTAACATGCAGAACTCCAAGAAGGGTTCACTGCCTTTCAGGCATGGAGTGCATTTGTCTAAGGAGCAGTGTCCTAAGACTGCTGAGGAGATAGATGCCATGAAGGCGGTACCCTATGCTTCTGCAGTGGGTACTCTCATGTATGCTATGTTGTGCACGAGGCCTGATATTTGCTTTGCCGTTGGCATGGTTAGCAGATATCAGAGTAACCCTGGGAAGGCTCACTGGGAGGCAGTAAAATGCATTATCAAGTACTTGCACAGGACGAGAGATTATGTCCTAGTTTATAGAGTGCAGGAGCCTGTACCTTTGGGTTACACAGATTCGGACTTTCAAGGTGATTTGGACAAGAGTAAGTTTACCTCTGGGTTTGTGTTTACTCTAGGAGGTGGAGCCATAGTATAGAAGAGTGTCAAGCAGAAATGCTTGGCGGACTCTACCATGGAGGCTGAGTACGTTGCCGCTTCAGAGGCAGCGAATGAGGCTATATGGCTCTGGAGCTTCCTGATGGACTTAGATGTGGTTCCTAAGTTGCCTAGGTCTATCACAGTTTATTGTGATAACAATGGTGCAGTTGCTAACTCAAGGGAACCACGAGCCCATAAGGCGAGTAAACACATAGAGCACAAGTACCACCTGATACGAGAGATCGTAAAGAGGGGAGACGTGATCGTGGCCAAGATAGCTTCAGATGACAACCTTGCAGATCCTTTCACCAAGCCATTGACCCCAAAGGTCTATGAGAGACATATGGAGGGCATGGGAGTCAGATTCTTGAGAGAGCCATGTAAGTGAGCTTAAAGGTATTCTGGAGATTTCATTATGACAGTAGTGTAATAGCGGGTTGGACAGTTTTTGTACTTCTTAGCATAGCTTTGAGTATTAGTGGGAGATTGTTAGTTTTGAATACAGAAAAGCTATGGCTTGTATCAAAAACTAATATCCACAGTTGACATATCATTTTGTTTCGGTATAAATTTGTTCCTTTATATCATAGAACTAGATAACGGGGTGTGAAAAGACACAGTAGATACCGTTATTGGTTAAAGTATTGATATATAAAAAGTATGCTCGTAACCGAGATAGTCTGAACATACTATCGGTATAGGTTATTGTGTGGTTTGGAAATTAGTTTATCTAAACCAGTTTAAATCGCACGGATATGCCCGGGGCATATTGAGCACGACCAGTTTGGATAGAATTGACTTATACTGATCGGCGTAGTCAATTCGGTCCTAGTATTCCGTCTCTCAATCCCGATATTGGGACTGGCGTGAGGGTTGGATATCTTATGCTTTGATTTGCCAAAGAGTGCGGTCAATTGAGGCCAATACCTCGGTAGGTTGGGTATGTGGTGTTTAGCTTCTTACGTGCCGTTGCTAGTCAAAGGAATCCACGTACCGGTTCACCGGGTTGATGGTGCTCCCGAGATGAGCTCGTAAGGTTATTATACTAAACCCGGCCGGTGAACTTTATGTTCGATATAATAAAAGAACGAGTGGTACTAATCTCGGAAACCAAGAAGTCGGTGAATTAATTTGTCAGTAAATTGATAAATCGACGAGCGCTAGATCTTTAATGTTGGGGAGATAGAATAAAATATAATGGCGCGATATAAAGTCATTTTCGAGCGGTAGTTCCATAATTGGTCCGTTAGTGGTACGACCGATTATGCGTTTGACTAATCGACAAGGTAAATTAATTAATCCAAAAGGTTTAATTAATATTTAATCGACAAAGTGAATTTAGAAATTAATTCTATTTTGAATTAATTAATTCTAAGGGTTCGATTAAATTAAATTAACAAAGTGGATTAAATAAATTAATTTAAATGGGTCGATTGGAGTTGATTAGTCGAGAAGACTTAACGGTCAACAAAAGTCAAATTTTAAGGCCTAACTCGAGAGCCCATTAGGTCTCCAATCGAGCTCCTATAAATAGAATAACTTGAGACCAAAGAAAACTAAGGAAATCTTGCAAGACAAGTCTTGCCCCTTTCTTGAGTATGAAGGTTCTAGAGAGAGAATTTTTCCTTAAAGAATTCTTTCTCAAAAATGAACTAGATTTCTTGCTCTTCAGATTGGATTCATCCCAAAAGTTCGAACCTTTAACTTGGTTTTCAAAGTCTTCACCGGATTTCTTGCTGGGTTCTCTTTTCTCCCGCTGCTGCCGTGATTTCAGAACTACCCGCCGCTGGTTTCTTCAGCTCCAAGCTACGCGCGGTTGATTCGAGACTAGCCAGCGTTGATCTCCTTCATACGATGGGTGATCCGCAGGCCTATCTTGTCTAGATCTTGGCGTGATTTCGAGCTGGGTGCTGGCGGAGTTCGGGCTGAGCAGCAGCGGTCATTAAGCAAGAAGGTGGAGCAGGTTTAAGGGTTTGTTCGAGCAGATTTTTGGGGTTTATGAATTCAGTTTGAAAAGATTTGCGGGTGGGTTTTCATGGGCTAAGCAGGTAAACTTTGATAGATTATTGCCCACGCAATATTCGAAGTGTTCTTGGAGAATCAATTGGATTTCTATTGGAATCGCAACAAAGAATTGGTTTTTCTTTAAGCAAGGGACTTCGCCACAAAAGGTATAATCTGTAAATTCTGCTTTAATTAAAGATCGAATCTTTTGTGTCCCGATTAATAAATTAAATAAGTATAAGCCTAGATCCGTTCATGGGTAAACTAATTTGAGCCTGAGCTTAGTCGAAAGCTTTCGATTCTGGAATGCATTGCACGAAAGTGAGGTTTTCGATTTAGCCCGGGCTTGTTCAGTTTTCCTTCAACGCTAACCCTCACTCGTTTGAGAAGAACCAAGTTCATTAACTACACTATCCGACCAAACGATCTATTGATAAATGTAGCTAATAGTCAGTGCTTTCAGCCATACAAATAAGCAGCGTAACCTTGCCGGAGGAATACTTCAGATCGTATACTAAGTGTATGCCATTACGTGACTTCTGAGTTTGTTATCTCAAGATAGTGCGCCTCAGATGGAGAGGGTGTCTTATTTCTCCGAGTTAAACTTACTCTAGTAATCTTACTCAGAAATTCATAATCTATCGATCTCAGGGCTGGACTCATCCGAATGGAGAAAAACCCTAATGCCAATGCGCAAGCCCACCCACATCGCATATGAACACGTAATGGTGGCCATGGGCTATTAAACCAACCAGCTCCCACTTAGATTTCCAAATCGAGGGTTTTTTCAGTTTTAACATGTAATTAACTAACTCTAAGTTATATGCAACCATAAAACCAACATGCTTTAAAATCATGCATCTAAAATACAACATAAAAATTAAAACAATAAATATGAGAAATAAATACGAAAAATAAATTTTCTGACTATTATGGTTTTAATTGCTTTCATCTTCTGCCTTGATCTTGTGTCCCGCCAAAACGTAGCCCGATTGGGGTGCGCGAGAGGCCCAGCAAGGCACAACAACTGTTGTGCACTGCAGGCACACACTGCAGCGCCTGCTACTGCTGCGCACTAGCACAGCTGCTTGATACGCCGCGCGGCAGCCCGCTGCCGCTGGCGGTTGCCAGCGATGACCCCTACCGGCGGGTCGTCGCCGGCGCCGCCCCCTGCAGTCAATCCGTCATTTGCTTTCCCATACTATTTGGTCTTCTTGTAATTCGTTCTGGGTTTTCTTGGGTTTCTACGAATTAACGATGACCCAAAACCCATGAATTTAAGTTGCCCACATAACACCTTCGATTACAAAAATTAATTCTCCTACTACAAGGCTTTCTAGGATTTCTAATTGTACATGGCTTCCAGCACGTGGTTATACTATTACAAGCATTCATACTAAAATCAAATCCGGACATGTCCAGGAGTTTAATTAAAACCCATACAAATGTAACCATAATAGTCGGGATTTCTTAACCAGCTGCAAAATAAAACCATGTAATAAATCGAACAAGCACAAAACCAAAAACCAGGCTTTGATACCAATTGAAAGATTATCTGCTCGGGCCTAGTCAGAAACTCACTTTCGTGCTATGCATTCCATAATCGGAATCTCTGACGCTAGCACAATGCTATTCCAACCCTTTTGAAATAACATTGCACAGGATCTGGGTTTGCACTTATTCGATTTACCATGCAACAAAAATTTATAATTAAAAGTTGAACTTTAGAAAAATACCTTTGAAGCGTGCACTCAGGTGATTCTCTTGTATGCCTCAAGACTATGATTTCACGTTGTGTGGGTAAAGATCTAGCAATTTGATAAGCTAATCACCAAAATCCACCTGCCAAAAAATTCTAGCATCGCTGCACCTGGCACGTACTGTAAACGCACCGCCCGGAGAGAGAGAAAGCTACACGCGCTGCCGATTTAAAGAGACAAAATTTTGGCCAACAATTGTTAAAAACCAGCTACACCTAGGCTTCCAAAATCCAACTATGAGAGATGAATTTTATTTCTCTCTCTATGATTTTATCTCTCTAGTTTTCTTGTCTTGAAAACTTATGAATTGTATATCTTGAATAGCTAATCCCTTGTCTATATATAGAGTTACAAGAGAGGCCCTAGTTGGTTTAGGATTGGCCTTCTTACTGGGATTCTGTTTCCTTCAATCTTGTTCCTGGACTGATACACATCCAACTAATACAGGGATCCACTTATCCTAAACCAGTTCCTCGTATGATTCATAACCAACTGACACAGGGATTCACTTATCCCAAACCAGTTCCTAGTATGATTCACAACTAACTGACACAAGGATTAATTAATTACTTAATTAATTAAATCTACCTTTGTCAACAACCCAATACATAATTAATCGTACCACTAACGAATTAATTATGGCACTACCATCCTACACCAAAAATGCTTCTGGAACAACTAAATTAATTTATTCATAATCTCCCCACATCAAAGATATAGTGCTCGTTAATATATTAATTTATTGAAAATTAATTAATTTACCTCTGTAATTCGAAGACAAGTACCACTCGACCTTTTTACTATACTGGACATAAGTCCACCAGCCGGGTTGAGTATAATAAACTTTACGAGCTCATCTCGGGAGCACCATCACCCTGGACGCACCAGTACATGGTTTCCTTTCGACAAGCAGCAACACACCAAGCAACTAAACACGCGCACCCAACCTACCGAGATTATTGGCCACAATTGACCTCACCATTTGGCAGATCAAAGTACACTATATCTAATCCTCATGCCAGCTCGAGTCTAGTGATTAAGAGATAGAATACCAAGAATGATTTGTCTACTAAATCAGTACAAGAGAAATCATTCCTAATGGTCAAGTTCAATATGCCCTGGGTATATCTATATGATTCAATCAATTTAGACAAACCAATTATCCGAATCACATAATAACCTAAACTGATAGTTTATCCAAAGCTGTCTCGGTTACGAAACTCATTTATATATTATGCCTTTCAACCAATGATGAGATCTACTGTGTCACACAAGACACCTCATTATCTACTTACATAATACAAATGGACATATCATGCACAACAAGATATAACCAAAACATAAATCGATATATTACTGAGAAAAAGTACAATACAAGCATAGCTTATGTATTTCACTCCAACACATAGCTGCTCATTTAGATTATGAGACATGGCAGATGGATGTCAAGACAGCTTTCCCAAATAGAAGTCTTGAGGAAACCATCTTCATGCAGCAACCAGAGGGATTCGTTGAAAAAGGCCGAGAGCATAAGGTTTGTAGGCTTAAGAGGTTCATTTACGGACTTAAGCAGGGATCCAGATCTTGGAACATCAAGTTTGATGAGGTAATCCATTCCTATGGATTTACTCAGTGTCCGGATGAGCAATGTGTGTACCACAGACGTGATTGAAACTCGGTGGTGTTTCTTGTGCTTTACGTAGATGACATTGTATTGTTTGGCAACAACAAAAAAGTGTTATCAGACGTAAAGGCATGGTTGTCCAAGCAGTTTGATATGAAGGACTTAGGGGAAGTGGGACATATCCTTGGGATCAAGATAATTTGAGATCGTAGGAAATTTTCATTAATGTTCCCCCAAACTTCATACATAGATACGATTCTGGCCCGTTTTAACATTCAAAACTCCAAGAAAGGTTTTCTACCTTTTAGGCATGGAGTGCATCTGTCTAAAGAACAGTCTTCCAAAACTATTGAGGAGATAGAGGCCATGAAGTCAGTTCCTTATGCTTCAGCAGTAGGAAGTCTCATATATGCCATGTTATGTACGAGGCCTGATATCTGTTATGCCGTTGGCATGGTAAGCAGATATCAGAGCAACCCTGGGAAAGCTCATTGGGAGGCAGTAAAATGCATTCTCAAGTATTTCCACAGAACGAGAGACCAAGTGTTGGTCTATCAGGCGCCTGAGCTGGTACCTCGAGGTTACACAGATTTTGATTTCCAAGGCAACAGGGACACGAGCAAATCTACCTCAGGGTATGTGTTTACTCTAGGAGATGGAGCCATAGTTTGGCGGAGTGTCAAGTAGAAATGCGTGACAGACTCTACTATCGAGGCTGAATATGTTGGTGCACCAGAGGTAACGAAGGAAGCAGTGTGGCTCAAGAACTTCCTAGTGGACTTAAATGTGATTCCTGGTTTGCAGAAGTCGATCACGGTTTATTGTGATAACAACGGTGCAATAGCCAACTCGAAGGAACCATTAGCCCACAAGGCGAATAAACATATACAGCGCAAGTACCACCTGATAAAAGATATCGAAAAGAGGATAACCTTGCAGATCTATTCACGAAGACATTGACTTCAAAAGTCTTTGAGGCTCACGTGGAGGGCATCAGAATCAGATACTTAGGAGAGCCACGACAGTTTTTCTAGATATATAGGATCAGAGTATATCGGGGTTGTATGTACATGTATACTTAAAGCACAACTTAAGTATTAGTGGGAAATTGTTGGAGTTGAATACATAAGATATTCTTGTATTGTACTTTTTCCCAGTTGATATATCGATTAATGTTTTTGTTAAATTTAGTTGTGCATTATTTGTCCATTTATATTATGCAGTTAGATGATGAGGTGTCTTGTGTGACACAATAGATCTCATCATTGGTTAAAAGACATAATATATAAATGAGGTTCATAACCAAGACAACTTTAGACAAACTGCCGGTTTAGGTTATTATGTGATTCGGATAATTGGTTTGTCTAAACTAATTGAATCATATAGATATGCCCGGGGCTTATTGAACTTGACCATTAGGAATGATTTTTTTTCTACTGATTTAGTAGACAAATTGTTCTTAGTGTTCTATCTCTTAATCCCTAGACTCGAGCGGTCAAGAGGATTATGCATAGTGTAATTTGATCTGCCAATGGGTGAGGTCAATTGTGGTCAACAGTCTCTGTAGGTTGGGTGCGCGTGTTTAGTTGCTTGGTGTGTTGTTGTTTGTCGAAAGGAAACCATGTACCGGTGCGTCCGAGGTGATGGTGCTCCCGAGATGAGCTCGTAATGTTTAATTATACTAAACCCGGCCTGTGGACTTATGTCCAGTATAGTTAGAAGTCGAGTGGTACTAGTCTCGGAAATTCAAGAAGTTAATTAATTAATTTATCAGTAAATTAATATATTAACAAGTACTATATCTTTGGTGTGGGGAGATTATGAATATAAATTAATTATGTTGTTCTGGAAGCAATTCTGGTGTAGGATGGTAGTGCCAAAATTAATTCGTTAGTGGTACGATTAATTTTGTAATGGGTTAATTGAATAGGTAGAATTAATTAATTGATTAATTATTCCTAAGGATTAATTGATTAATTAACAAAGTGGAAGTATTTAATTAATTAATTAAGTCTTAAGTTTTAATTAGAATTAGGGAATCATATAGATTAGGAAATCTAATAGGATTTGGTTTATCCTATGAGATTGGTTACCTAATTGGATTTGGAAACTAATTACCTGAACCCATTAGGAATACCGATCCTAAACCAACTTGGGGTCTCTCTTGTAACTCTATATATATATACAAGGGATTAGCTATTCCACAATATACAATTCATAAGTTTTCAAGACAAGAAAACTAGAGAGAGAAATATTTTCTTCTCTCTCCAAGTCGAATTTATATAGCTTTGTGCGGTCTCTCTCTATAAACTGGCCAAATTTCTCTCTCCTTCCTGCAGAACACGGTTTTCAAGATGGTGGCGCGTGTAGTTTTTTCTCTCTCTGGGCGGTGCATGGATTGTACGTGCCAGGTGCAGCGATGCTAGATTTTTCTGGCAGGTGGATTGTGGTGATTAGTTGATCAATTGGTTACTAGATCGTTGCCCACACAACGTGCAATCAAAGTCTTGAGGCATACAAGAGAATCACCTGAGTGAATGCTTCAATAGGTAATTCTTATGTTTTCACTTTAATTAAAAAAATTTTGTTGCGTGGTAAATCGAATAAGTGTAAACCTAGATCCTGCGCAATGTTATTTGAAAAGGGTTGGAAAAAAAAGCAATTGTGCTAGCGTCTAGGCTTGGCCAGAGATTCCGATTCTGGAATGCGTAGCACAAAAGTGAGTTTCTGGCTAGGCCCGGGCAGATAATCTTTCATAACCCACTTCGTCAATTAAATATAAAATTAACCTTAAGGGTAATTTAATTAATTCACTTTGTTGATTAGTCCAACGCATAATTAGTCGTACCACTAATGGACCAATTATGGAACTACAGCTAAAAAATGAATTTACTTCGCACTCACTTTGTAATTCTTATATCTCCCTACGTCAAAGATATAGTGCTCGTCAATTCATAAATTTACTGACAAATTAATTCATCGACTTCTTAGTATCCGAGAATAGTACCACTCGACTTTCTTATTATACCGGACAGATGTCCACTTGCCAGATTTAGTATAATAAAATTTTTGAGCTCGTCTCGGGAACACCATCGACCCGGCATACCGGTACATAGATTAATTTAACAAGCAACGGCACACCAAGAAGTCAAACACCGCATACCCAACTTACCGAGATGTAGGCCTCAATTGACCACGCCCATTGGCAAATCAAAGCATACGATATCTAACCCTCGTTTCCGCTCTAGTATAGGGATTAAGGGATTAGAATATTGGGTTCGAATTAACTGTGCCAATCAGTGCAAGTTAATTCTATCCCGAATAGGTCTTGCTCAATATGCCCCGGGCACATCCGTATAATTTAATTAGTCTAGACAAACTAATTATCCAAATCATACAATAACTAAAACTGATAGTATGTTCAAACTATCTCAGTTAAGAGCATCTGTTTATATATAATAAATTTAACCAATGATAAGATCTAATGTGCTACACCCGGCACCTTATCATCGATGTATATGATATAAAAGAACAATTAATACTAAAACTTAATCGATATGGAAACTATGGATATTGGTTTTGTTAGGATCGTTTAGGCATGGTTATAATTTTCGCAGCGAAAGATGCCTAAATTATCAAAAATTGGGTCTTACCCTCTAAGCGTAATCGGTTGCGCTCATCGTCTAGCTCCGTTGAGAAGATTACATTCACCAACAATTCAGATGAGTTTTCTCTACGATCTTACATTGGAGCCCTCACAGAATCGGTGCTAGCCTTTCTAACAAGAGAGAGTTTTGGGAATTTTCTTTCTGTTTTGGAAAAACCATTCTCTCCAAGAAAAAAATGATATGAGTATCTAACTCAATATCCCCGGGATATATAAGAGTTAGATACTTATTCAGTTAATAATATTATTATTATTAATATTATGTTTATTGACATGGGTTTTAGCAAAACCATGGATCAACCCATTGACCCATGGATCAGGCTGATGGGTCAAGAACCTCAATTGCAATTAAGTCCCTTGATTTGTCAGCCTATCCCAATTGTTCCTAGGTGCATAATTAACTCTTAATTAATACCACAGAATTTCTCAATAATATCTAATTAAACTATTTAATTAAATATAATTTGTCTAAGTATAACAATTATACCTAGTGCAGGCAATTTTGTATCATCAAACTCTCTTATGTGCGATCTTGTAGGCACATTCCAAATTGGCAATAGATAATTAAATATAATTAATTAATCCATAAATCATTAGAGGTCTCTAGCAAGACATAATGACTACCCAATTCAGAATGAAGGGTCGAATGGTGATTCAACACAACCTTCCGAGCATACTTCGTAATATCCCCTATTTCGATACCTAGTTTAGCATAAGGCATGAAACCATCATCCTTATGTAGCTAAACATTTATTTGATCTCTCGGTGACACTGAACTTAATCAAGCAAATGATAACGCTTATAATTTATTGGGCATGGCAATGCACTTCTCAATTCACTATCAAGTGGCCAAGATATCATCTCTCACTTAAGAGAGATTTGTAGTCCCATCACTTCACCTACATATCTTAGCGTGACTTATAGTGTACCCAATCATACACGTACTTTGCAACCTGTTACAGTCCCATTAGGTGTATGTCAAAGCACACTTCAATTCACCTAAGACTATAAAGTGATTTCTGGTCTAAGGATCCTGGTATGAGTACTACTCAAAAGAATCACTCATGATCAAGAGTATAATCATCATGAAATTAACTCATTTGTTAAATTATCAAATAGATTACAAATGTCTAAATTAGCCCTCAAAAGGGCGTACACTAACAATCTCCCACTTGCCCTTTGAAGGGCTATGTCCTAAACATTTTAAGACCAAGCTCTATTACATGTCTCTTAAACTTTGATTGGGGTAGAGCTTTTGTGAGAGGATCTGCTACATTGTCGTCTGATCCTATTTTGCACACTTTCACATCTCCTCGATCGATGATCTCTCGGATGAGGTGAAACCATTTAAATATGTGTTTGTTTTTCTGGTGTGACCGAGGCTGCTTAGCTTGTGCGATGGCCCCGTTGTTATCATAGAATAGGTCTATGGGATCTTGGATACAAGTATCACTCTAATGTCAGACACGAACTTCTTCAACCAAACAGCTTCCTTTGCAACATCTGATGTAGCAATGTACTCAGATTCTATTGTAGAGTCAGCTGTGGTTTATTGCTTTGAGCTTTTGCAACTCACTGCATCGATATTCAGGCTAAACACATAACCTGACTGTGACTTCATGTCATCTTTATCTATTTGTAAAGTAGCATCGGCGTAACCTTGAACAACGAGCTGTTCTTATCCTTCATACACTAGCATCAATTCTTTAGTTCTTCTTAAGTACTTTAGGATTGCCTTGACTGCAGTCCAATGAGCCATTCCTGGATCTTGTTGGAACCTGCTAGTCATGCTTAGTGCATGTACGACATCCGGGAGGGTACATAACATGGCATACATGATAAATTCTATTATCGAAGCATATGGAACTCTACTCATTGTTTCCCTCTCCTATCTTGTTGAAGGACCTTGGTTCTTCTTCAAGAGAAGGCCATGTCTGAACGGTAGCATACCATTCTTAGAGTTGGACATATTGAACCTCTTCAATATCTTGTCTATATACCCTTATTGACTTAGTCCTAGAATCCTCTTAGATCTGTCTTTATAGATTTTGATACCTAGTATCATCTCGGTTTCTCCTAAGTCTTTCATAGAAAATACACTCCCCAACCATTGTTTGATTTCTTTCAACATGGGGATGTCATTTCCTATGAGTAGGATATCATCCACATATAGGACAAGGAAAACAATCTTACTCCCACTAACCTTCTTGTAAACACAAGGCTCATCTTCGTTCTTGATGAATCTGTAAGCTATTACTTCCTCATCAAAAAGAAGATTCCAACTTCGAGATGCTTGCTTTAGTCCATAGATGGACCTCTGAAGCTTACATACTCAATTAGGATGCTTTTGATTGATATATCTCTCGGGTTGTCTCATATAAACATCCTTGAGTAGGTTTCCATTCAAGAAAGTCGTCTTAACATCCATCTGTCATACCTCATAGTCAAAATATGCTGTTGTGGCAAGCATTGTCCTAATGAACTTGAGCATCAAGACAGGCGAGAAGGTTTCATCATAGTCAATACCATGAGTCTATCTAAAACCTTTAGCCACTAGTTGTGCCTTCAATATGCCACCAGGTTTTAATTTGAAAATCAATTTGTAATCGACAACTTTTGCCACTACGGGAGGATCAATAAAAGTCCACACTTTATTGTCCCTCATGGATTGCATTTCAGATTCCATGGCTTGTAGCCATTTATCTGAATCTAGACTTTCTAAAACCTATTTGTAGTTCGCGGGCTCATTAGAGTCCACCAAGATCAAATCTTGATCGTCAGTGACGAGAAATCCATATCTCTCGGGTTTATGACGAGATCAACTAGACCTTCTAGGTTCTTATGTTGTTGTCTCAAGTTGCTAATCTTCATGAGTTTCCATGTTAACTTCCATATGAGTTTCTGTAGATCGTTCTACATTCTCTTGTGGTTCTTAAACTTCTCCGAGTTCTATTCTACTCCCACTGTCTTTCTTGTGCATAAATTATTTCTCTAAGAAAGTAGCTCCTCGAGCAACGAACACTTTGTTCTCAGTTGGGTTGTAGAATTGATATCCTTTGGTTTCCTTAGGATATCCCACAAATAGGCATTTGTCAGTTTTAGGTTCAAGCTTATTATTTTGTAAATGTTTTACATGAGCTTGACAACCCCAACCTCGTAGATAGGACATATAGGGCTTTCGACCCATCCATATCTCATATGGAGTCTTATCCACTGCCTTAGATGGAAAACGGTTTAATAAGTAAGCAGCAGAAAGGAGAGCATGACCCCAAAAGGACATAGCGAGAGTCACTTAGCCTATCATTGCTCGAACCATATCTAATAGGGTACGATTCCTCCTTTCATATACACCATTCCATTGAGGTGTTCCCGGTGGATTCAGCTGTGAAACAATTCCACACTGTTTTAGATAGATATTGAACTCATCATTTAGGTATTCACCTCCTCGATCGGAGTGAATAACCTTAATCCTTCTATCCAACTGATTTTCCACTTTGTTTTTAAACTCTTAGAACCTTTCAAAAGTTTCACTTTTACACCTCATTAAGTAGACATAACCATATCTACTATAGTCATCAATAAAAGTCACGAAGTATTAAAATCCTCCTCTGGCTTGTGTTCTCATTAGTCCACATACATCCGTATGTATTAGATCCAATAGTTCACTTTTACTTTTCTTATTGAAATGACTCTTTGTTATTTTGCCTTGCAAGCAGGGTTCACAGGTATCATATGATTCAAAATCAAACGACCTAAGCACTCCATCCTTGTGAAGCTTTTGAACTCACTTTTCATTTGCATGGCCTAATCGACAATGCCAAAGGTATGTTGGACTTAAACCATTTTTAGTTGATTTAGCTTTCTTTCTATGTTATAGGCTGGTTTTTCTTGAGTCTAATCCAACACATACAGAACGTATATGCAACTCCGTATAAAATATCATTTCGATATAAAGATAACGAATTATTCTCAATAATAAATCGAAATCCTTTATTATCTAAACCAGAAACTGAAATAATATTTCTGCTCAAAGCAGGTACATAATAACAATTTTCAAGTTCGATTTTTAAACCAGAAGGTTAAAGACAAAGTATAATCTCCAACTTCAATGGCTGCAACTCTTGCCCCGTTGCCCACTCGGAGATCTACTTCACCTTTCTTTGTCATCCTTCTATTTCTGAGTCCCTGCACATTAGAACAAATGTGAGCCCCACAACCAATATCTAATACCTATGAGGTGGACATAGACAGATTAATTTCTATAACAAAGATACCTGAAGCTGAAGGATTGCTTTCGAGAAACTTTTTGCAGTTTCTCTTCCAATGACCCTTCTGTTTATAGAAGAGACATGTATCATCCTTTTTGGATCTTGTCTTAGCAGTTCGAGGAGCTTGTGGTTGGGAAGCAGTCTTACTGCGAGCTTTCTTATTCTGCCCAACTTTGGCCTTGCCTTTAAACTTCCTCTTCCTTTTACTCTTTTCTATAACCAACACTGGTGTTGCCTTCTGAAGGGTCTGCTCAGTGTTCTTTCACATACATGGAGCTCAGGAATGCTCCTGTCCATGTTGTACATATTGTAGTTCACCACAAAATCCTTGTATTCATCAAGCAATGATGCCAAGATGATATCAATAGCCAATTCCCTAGGGAGGGGTGCATTCAATCGCTCTAGGGTATCAATGTACCCTTTAATCTTGATCAAATGCGTGCTAACTAACGAACCCCTCGCCATATTGCACAAAATTAAAGTTTTTATCGTAATGAACCTTTCGTTACGGGCTTGTTCACAGCACATCTCCATCAGTGACTCAAAAATTGAAAAGGTTTCTGAATTCATAAACTGCTTTTGAAGCTCGTCCGTCATATACGTGAGCATCAAGCAAGTCACATCATCGGAGTTGCTTTTCAGCTAATCCCAGGCTAGTTGAATAGTTGCTAAAGTATTTTGTGGTGGTTCATTTAAAACGGTCTCTAAGATATGTAGCTTCATTTATTGCTTGAGAACTATTCTCAAGTTTCTTTCCCAATCTAAGAAGTTTGATCCAACCAATTTATCCTTATCCAATATCCTTCTTAGAGTAAACTTTGAGATGATATTAGTGCTAGATGAAGCCATTTCAACAAAGAATAAATGCAAAATATTAGAATGAGTTTTTGAAAAAATATTTTCCAAAATAGCCAAAATTGAAATCCCTAAAAATTTTGTGATGGTTCTAGATTGTGGGCCAAAAATCCACAAAGAGTTAACCCTTGTCTTGTTTCGGCAAGTATCGTAGGGATCGAGCTCTTTTGGTAGGCAACGTTCAAATTACATTCCATGTAATATAAAAATTTCCAATTGCATACCATGCAACTTTTTGGTGATAGGATGAACATTCTAAATGTTTGACACCATCCTATCTTTGCAAAATTAATCCCTAGTCAACTTATCGGGTCAAGCTAGGATTAATTTTCCAAATTCAAACCATCCCTCGAGGCATCCCATCAATCGATACCCACACAATTTTTCCATAACGAGTGGTAGTGATAAAGTTGACCATCTGGATACCCAAACAATTTTACCACTCATTAACGGTAGTGATAAAGTTTGGAACCTATTATGTGATAACCCACCGCACGAAAAAAACCTGAGGCCCTAGGGCTTTCCAAGTCCATCAGACGTTCGACGCTCAAGCGGGCCCTCAAGTATGGAAGCAAAATCAACTCGGGTTTTTGGAATTTTAGTTTGATCTGCTTAATATGCATTTTTTTTTTAACATTCATTTGGTATATCAAATAAATAAAATGAATAACAGCAATGAATTGAGCTCTAGTCTATTACAGAGCCTTTTAAAATTCTTTATATTTGGGCCTTAACTGTTGGGCTTCCGTTCCAGGGCTCCATCATGGACTCCTCTTGGGCCTAACTATTACATAATAATTTTAATAGGCACGCGAGCCCAAATTTAATTGGCTGGCAGGCCCTAACTTTTAAAACATTAATAAGCCCAATTCATGCTTTAAAACACATAAATGCATATGCTTATACAAGCTCGTTTTAATTTAAACCAATTAAATTTAAGGATTGTGTAACTATTACAAAATTAAAATTGATCGTTTCATGATCAATTTTAATCAATCCCTTTTGTTCATTTTACATTTAACCAAAATGATGCTGTTAGTTTTGAATACAGAAAAGCTATGGCTTGTATAAAAAACTAATATCCAAAGATGACATATCATTTTGTTTCAGTATAAATCTGTTCCTTTATATCATAGAACTAGATAACGGGGTGTCGACAAACACAGTAGATACCGTTATTGGCTAAAGTATTGATATATAAAAAGTATGCTCGTAACCGAGATAGTCTGAACATACTATCGGTATAGGTTATTGTGTGGTTTGGAAATTGGTTTATCTAGACTAGTTTAAATCACACAGATATGCCCGGGGCATATTGATCATGACCAGTTTGGATAGAATTGACTTGTACTGATCGGCGTAGTCAATTCTGTCCTAGTATTCCGTCTCTCAATCCCGAGATTGGGACGGGCGTGAGGGTTGGGTGTCGTATGCTTTGATTTGCCAAAGAGAGGTCAATTGAGGCCAATACCTCGGTAAGTTGGGTATGCGGTGTTTAGCTTCTTGCGTGCCGTTGCTAGTCGGAGGAATCCACGTACCGGTTCACCGGGTTGATGGTGCTCCCCAGATGAGCTCGTAAGGTTATTATACTAAACATGGCCAGTGAACTTTATGTTCGGTATAATAAAAGGTCGAGTGGTACTAATATCGGAAACCAAAAAGTCGGTGAATTAATTTGTCAGTAAATTGATAAATTGAGGAGCACTAGATCTTTAATGTGGGGAGATAGAAGAAATAATAATGGCGCGGTAGTTCCATAATTGGTCCGTTAGTGGTACGACCGATTATGCATTTGACTAATCGACAAGGTAAATTAACTAATCCTAAGGTTTAATTAATATTTGATCGACGAAGTGAATTTTAGAAATTAATTCTATTTTGAATTAATTAATTCTAAGGGTTCGATTAAATTAAATTAACAAAGTGGATTAAATAAATTAATTTAAAAGGGTCGATTGGAGTTGATTAGTCGGGAAGACTAAGCGGTCAACGAAAGTCAAATTTTAAGGCCTAACTCGAGAGCCCATTAGGTCTCCTTAGAAGCTCCTATAAATACAACATAATAGGCAAGAAAACCCTAAGAGAAGAAACTTGACACCCAAGTAAAGGGTAGTGAGAGAAAGTCTAGCTTAGAGTGAGAAATTCTTCATCTTCGAATTTTTCCTCGAAGTCAGCTAGGATCTTTCTTCTTCGATTAAACTTTGCCCAGTTTTATTGTGTGAAAATCCGCTGCCCAGATTTTGCTGTGATCATCGTGGGTTTTTATTTTCAAAGCAGCAAACTTTTCGCTGCAATTTTTTCCTTTCGTTCAGGCAGTAGATCGCGCGAGGCAGCCAGCAGCTCGGTGCCCAGAACCAGCCTGCCGACGTTGATCTCTTCCTCTTCAGGTTAGTGATCCGCCGGCAGCGCTGTCCAGATCAGGACTGGGCGGTTGACTTCCGTGCTGTCCGCCTGGCTAGTCGATGATCAAGGACAGCAAAGGGATAGAGGGTTTCTCCGGGCAGCTTCAATTTGAGAAAGAAAATTCTGGGCAGCTTCAATTTTGATAAAAAAAATTCTAGGCAGCTATAATTTTGAGAAAAAATTCTGGGTAGCCTCAATTTGAGTTTCTTGATAAGCAAGTTTCTTGGGTTTTCAATCGTATTGCCGAGGGTAGCTCCGTAGACGATAGCCCACACTATCTCGGAGTTTGTATTGGAGAATTCTTCGGATTTCTTGTGGAATTTGTGCTAAAATATTTGGTTTTCTTTAAGCGAGGGACTTCGCTACAAAAGGTACAATCTTTAAATTCCACTTTAATTAAAGATTTAATTTTTTGTGTCCTGATTAATAAATTAAATAAGTATAAGCCTAGATCCGTTCATGGGTAAACTAATTTGAGCCTGAGCTTGGTCGAAAGCTTCCGATTCTGGAATGCATAGCACGAAAGTGAGGTTTTCGATTTAGCCCGGGCTTGTTCAGTTTTCCTTCAAATTGGGATCAAAGCGTTGGTTTCGGTCTTATACTTGTTTGATTTATTACACGGATTTATTTTGGCTTTATTATTTTTGTCGAAATGTTTAAACAGGTGGTTATTGGTTTCCCGGCTATTATGGTAGAAATTTAATTTTCATTCATAAACCCCGGGACATGGCCAGGCTCATTTTATTTTTGAATGGAAATTTCTGTAATAGTAATAACCACGAGCTGGAAGCCGTGTAGGATTAGAAAAATCTTGTAGTAGGATTTGATCTAATCATGTCGTCTTTAAATTCCTAGAAAAATGCCTTTGTATATAGGAATTTTTGTACTATGACGAAGACGTTATTTTGGGTAGCTTATATTCGCGGGTTTTGGTTTATTGTAATTTTGGGTGATTCCTAATTACGGAATAAACCGAGAAAACCCGGGCGAATCGAGAGGAATTCAAATAACGAGTGGGAGCGACACGACGGGAAGTGTCATCGAGGCGTCAAGGAATCAACGATAGAGAAGGCCATAATAGTCGGGAAATTTTATTTTATTTAATTTCCCGTATTTATGATTTTTTCGTTGATTGTGTGATTTTCGTTTTATTTTGCATGAACAAAATTCAAACCAAAAGTTTTTTCAAAAGGTAATGTGCAATTAACTAAGGTAGATTATTCGCATATTAAAACTCCAACGGTTTTATGGGTGCGAATATCCATAGTTAAGATATTGCATGTTAAAACGTAAAAATCCTCAAACTTAATTACATTCGCAAGTTTTGGTTTAATCGTAATTTTGGGTGATTCCTAATTACGTGGGGTTTTGGTTTATCGTAATTTTGGGTGATTCCTAATTACGTAGAAAATCGAGAAAACCCGGATTTTGGTTTATCGTAATTTTTGGGTGATTCCTAATTACGTAGAAAACCGAAATGGAAAACCGAGAAAACTAGGGCGAATTGAAATTATTTTAAAAATATAAGTGGGAGCGGGTTGGTTAATAGCCCCATGGCCTCCATTACGAGTTCATTGGTGATGTGGTTAAACGGCTTCCCTACGGATGAGTTTTCAATCATAGATATCGCTGGAATGAATTTCTAAAGGGATGACTATAGTGCGTTTAATTGGGAAAAGTTGCGACACCCTCGCTAACCGAGGCGCATTAGTACCCTAAGTAACAAACTTAGAAGTCACGTAATGGCATACAATTAGTGTACTGTTTATAGTATCCCTCCCACGAGGTAACGCTATTTACGTGTACGGCTAAAATTATCGACTATTAATTTCATTGATCATAAGATCGTTGGTCAGATAATGAGATTAATGGACTTCGGTCCTTCTCGAACGAATGTGGGTTGGCGTAGATGTTCACCCAACGTGACCTGCATTAATCCCGGGTGGGAGAGATGTCGGTAGAAGATTATATTTCTTTTCTGAGGATTTTTTAATATTTTTGAAAAGTATACTGAGACATGTTTTTTCATTATTTTCAGTTGATATTTCGTTCAACCCGCTAGCTGTCATTCTGAACCAAAACAAACTCACCGGTCCTAATTACATTGATTGGAAACGAAACCTGGACATTGTCCTAACCGCTGAGGGTTATAAGTACGTGCTCACTGAGGAGTGCCCCCCTAAGCCCAGTGAGGATGCCACACCTGAGCAGCGAGAGCCATATACGAGGTGGCAGAAAGCTGATGAGATGACCAGGTGCTACATATTGGCTTCCATGTCGAGTGTACTGCAACACCAGCATCAGTTGATGACCTCAGCCTATGATATGATGCTCAACCTCAGGGAGATGTTTGGTCATCAGGGCAGGGGCGGCCAAGCAGTCAGCTATGAGGAAACTCATGAATGCTAAGATGGCCGAGGGCACTTCAGTGAGAGATCATGTACTGGGCATGATTGGCTACATCAATGAGATTGAGGTATTGGGAGGTGAGATTGATGGGGAAACCCAGGTCGATATCATCCTTAAGAGCATGCCTCCCAGTTTTGAGCAGTTTCGATTGAATTATAATATAGGGAATCTCTCATATTCACTTTCTGAGCTCATGACTGCATTGGTGTCTGCTGAGAGCCTCTTCGCTGAGAAGAAGCAAGCCTTGGCTACTGTTGGTCCCTCAAGTTCCTCTGCTGGGCCCAAAGCCAGGAAGCAAAAGAGGAAGAGAGGCCAGAAAGCAGGAGCCAGTCATCGACCCAAGGCAGGCATTGCCAAGAAGCAGAAGCCTTGAGGAAAGTGCTTCAGATGTGGCAAAGCAGGACATTGGAAGAAGGACTGCCCAAAGCCTCGAGGTATGTGTAAATTCTCTCTAGTTACTGAGACGTGTTTAGCGGCGATTCCCATGAATACTTGGTGTGTGGATTCGGGAGCCACTGATCACGTTTGTAATTATTTACAGGGGTTCCAAGTGACCCGGCTGCTTAGAGAGGGAGAGTTGCAGGTCTACCTTGGGGATACTACCAGAGTTTCTGTGGCTGCAGTGGGAGTGATTAGTCTTTATTTTCCAGACTCTATTTTATATTTGAAGGATTATCTTTATGTACCTAGTTTTTGAAAGAACTTGCTTTCGGTTTCGAAACTTATTTTGGATGGTTATAAGTGTGTATTTTTTGACGGTTCGGTTTTTATAAGAAAATGCCAGAAACTTATATGTTCCGGTACATTGGTTGACAATCTGTTTTTAATCTAGACTTACTCCACAGTTATGCAAAACACAGAAACTAGTAACTCATCACCGAATCATAATAAGAGAAAGGAATCTTCCCCTTTGAATCAGACTTATCTTTGGCACCTGAGACTAGGTCATATCAACCTTAGTAGGATTCAAAGGTTGGTCAATAGTGGGTTTTTGGACTCACTAGATATTGACAGCTATTCAACCTGTGAGTCCTGCTTTGAGGGTAAAATGACCAAGAGGCCTTTTAAGGCGAAGGGGTATAGGGCCAAAGAGGTTTTAGAGCTGATTCATTCTGACGTGTGTGGGCCTATGTCAGTTCAGACTAGAGGTGGTTATGAGTATTTCGTGACTTTCACGGATGATTACTCTAGATATGGATACATATACCTGATGCGCCACAAGTCTGAATGCTTTGGCAAGTTCAGAGAATTCAAGGCAGAGGTGGAGAACCATCTGGGTAAGAGTATCAAGTCACTGCGGTCTGATCGCGGTGGCGAATACCTCTCTAGTGAATTGAGGACCTATTTGTCAGAGGAGGGTATTCAGACCCAGTTGTCTGCACCTGGCACACCCCAGCAGAATGGTGTAGCAGAGAGGAGGAACAGGACTCTAATGGAAATGGTTAAATCGATGATGAGTTACAGTGAGTTGCCTACCTCGTTTTGGGGTTATGCCTTAGATACAACATGTTATATCCTCAACCTTGTGCCATCTAAGTCTGTGCCTACGACCCCATTAGAGTTGTGGAGTGGGCGCAAGCCTAGTCTGAGACATCTAAGGATTTGGGGTTGTCCAGCACATGTGCTCGAGGCAGATGCAGGCAAGTTAGAGGCAAGATCTAAGGTTATGTTGTTTGTAGGCTACCCCAAAGGAACGAGAGGTGGTTTATATTATAGTCCTCAGGATCAAAAGGTAGTGATCAGCACCAATGCCAAATTTCTTGAGGAGGACTATATTTTAGATCACAAGTTAAGCAGCAAGGTAGTATTGGAAGATCTTAGAAGTCAATCCACTATTCCAGATGCACACGTACAGGAAGACACACCACAGGAAACTGCACGCACTATCACAGATGATGCTCTTACATAGGCTGCGCCTCGTCGTAGTGGGAGGGCTATGAGACAGCCCGAGAGGTACATGGGTTTGGGTGAGTCTTCAGATTTTATCCCTGGTGCTCATGAACCAGACCCAGTTAACTACAATGAGGCTCTCCAGGATAAAGATGTAGATTCTTGGCAGAGAGCGATGATTGCTGAGATGGGGTCTATGGACTCAAATCAAGTCTGGGAGCTGGTAGACCTTCCTGATGGGTTTAGGCCTATTGGGTGCAAATGGGTCTACAAGCGAAAGAGATGATTTGACGGGAGGGTTGAGACCTTCAAGGCTAGGCTTGTGGCGAAGGGGTATACTCAGAAAGAAGGGATCGATTATGAGGAGACCTTTTCCCCGGTAGCTATGCTTAAGTCGATCCGGATTCTCTTGGCCATAGCTGCTCATATGGATTATGAGATTTGGCTGATGGAAGTCAAGACAGCTTTCCTTAATGGAAGTCTTGAGGACACCATCTTTATGCAGCAACCAGAGGGCTTCATTGTTAAAGGCCAAGAGCACAAGGTATGCAGGCTTAGGAGGTCCATTTATGGACTTAAGCAAGCATCCAGATCTTGGAACATTCGTTTTGATGAGGTTATCCAGTCCTATGGATTCACTCAGTCTCCGGATGAGCAGTGTGTTTATTGTAGGCGTGATGGTGAGATAGTGGTGTTCCTCGTACTTTATATAGATGACATTCTTCTTATTGGCAACAGTAAGAAGGTGTTGTCAGACGTAAAGGCATGGCTGTCCAAGCAATTTGATATCAAGGATTTGGGAGAGGCTGGAGATATCCTTGGGATCAAGATTATTCGAGATCGTAGGAGACGTTCTCTGACTCTCTCACAGGCATCCTACATAGACACGATTCTGGCCCGTTTTAACATGCAGAACTCCAAGAAGGGTTCACTGCCTTTCAGGCATGGAGTGCATTTGTCTAAGGAGCAGTGTCCTAAGACTGCTGAGGAGATAGATGCCATGAAGGCGGTACCCTATGCTTCTGCAGTTGGTAGCCTCATGTATGCTATGTTGTGCACGAGGCCTGATATTTGCTTTGCTGTTGGCATGGTTAGCAGATATCAGAGTAACCCTGGGAAGGCTCACTGGGAGGCAGTAAAATGCATTCTCAAGTACTTATGCAGGACGAGAGATTATGTCCTAGTTTATAGATCGCAGGAGCTCGTACCATTGGGTTACACAGATTTGGACTTTCAAGGAGATTTGGACAAGAGCAAGTCTACCTCTGGGTTTGTGTTTACTCTGGGAGGTGGAGCCATAGTACGGAAGAGTGTCAAGCAGAAATGCGTGGCGGACTCTACCATGGAGGCCGAGTACGTTGCCACTTCAGAGGCAGCGAAAGAGGCTGTATGGCTCAGGAGCTTCCTGATGGACTTAGATGTGGTTCCAGAGTTGCCTAGGTCTATCACAGTTTATTGTGATAACAATGGTGCAGTTGCTAACTCAAGGGAACCACGAGCCCATAAGGCGAGTAAACACATAGAGCGCAAGTACCACCTGATACGAGAGATCGTAAAGAGGGGAGACGTGATCGTGGCCAAGATAACTTCAGAGGACAACCTTGCAGATCCTTTCACCAAGCCATTGACCCCAAAGGTCTTTGAGAGGCATGTGGAGGGCATGGGAGTCAGATTCTTGAGAGAGCCATGTGAGTGAGCTTAAAGGTATTCTGGAGATTTCATTATGACAGCAGTGTAATAGCGGGTTGGACAGTTTTTGTACTTCTTAGCATATATTTGAGTATTAGTGGGAGATTGTTAGTTTTGAATACAGAAAAGCTATGGCTTGTATAAAAAACTAATATCCACATATGACATATCATTTTGTTTCAGTATAAATCTGTTCCTTTATATCATAGAACTAGATAACGGGGTGTCGACAAACACAGTAGATACCGTTATTGGTTAAAGTATTGATATATAAAAAGTATGCTCGTAACCGAGATAGTCTGAACATACTATCGGTATAGGTTATTGTGTGGTTTGGAACTTGGTTTATCTAGACTAGTTTAAATCACACAGATATGCCCGGGGCATATTGCGCATGACCAGTTTGGATAGAATTGACTTGTACAGATCGGCGTAGTCAATTCTGTCATAGTATTCCGTCTCTCAATCCCGAGATTGGGACGGGCGTGAGGGTTGGGTGTCGTATGCTTTGATTTGCCAAAGAGTGAGGTCAATTGAGGCCAATACCTCGGTAAGTTGGGTATGCGGTGTTTAGCTTCTTGCGTGCCGTTGCTAGTCGGAGGAATCCACGTACCGGTTCACCGGGTTGATGGTGCTCCCGAGATGAGCTCGTAAGGTTATTATACTAAACCTGGACAGTGAACTTTATGTTCGGTATAATAAAAGGTCGAGTGGTACTAATCTCGGAAACCAAAAAGTCGGTGAATTAATTTGTCAGTAAATTGATAAATCGACGAGCACTAGATCTTTAATGTGGGGAGATAGAAGAAATAATAATGGCGCGATGTAAAGTCGTTTTCGAGCGGTAGTTCCATAATTGGTCCGTTAGTGGTACGACCGATTATGCATTTGACTAATCGACAAGGTAAATTAATTAATCCGAAGGGTTTAATTAATATTTGATCGACGAAGTGAATTTTAGAAATTAATTCTATTTTGAATTAATTAATTCTAAGGGTTCGATTAAATTAAATTAACAAAGTGGATTAAATAAATTAATTTAAAAGGGTCGATTGGAGTTGATTAGTCGGGAAGACTAAGCGGTCAACGAAAGTCAAATTTTAAGGCCTAACTCGAGAGCCCATTAGGTCTCCTTAGAAGCTCCTATAAATACAACATAATAGGCAAGAAAACCCTAAGAGAAGAAACTTGACACCCAAGTAAAGGGTAGTGAGAGAAAGTCTAGCTTAGAGTGAGAAATTCTTCATCTTCGAATTTTTCCTCGAAGTCAGCTAGGATCTTTCTTCTTCGATTAAACTTTGCCCAGTTTTATTGTGTGAAAATCCGCTGCCCAGATTTTGCCCAGTTTTATTGTGTGAAAATCCGTTGCCCAGATTTTGCTGTGATCATCGTGGGTTTTTATTTTCAAAGCAGCAAACTTTTCGCTGCAGTTTTTTTCCTTTCGTCCAGGTGGTAGATCGCGCGAGGCAGCCAGCAGCTCGGTGCCCAGAACCAGCCTGCCGACGTTGATCTCTTCCTCTTCAGGTTGGTGATCCGCCGGCAGCGCTGTCCAGATCGGGACTGGGCGGTTGACTTCCGTGCTGTCCGCCTGGCTGGTTGATGATCAAGGACAGCAAAGGGATAGAGGGTTTCTCCGGGCAGCTTCAATTTGAGAAAGAAAATTCTGGGCAGCTTCAATTTTGATAAAAAAAATTCAGGGCAGCTATAATTTTGAGAAAAAATTCTTCGCAGCCTCAATTTGAGTTTCTTGAGATGCAAGTTTCTTGGGTTTTCAATCGTATTGCCGAGGGTAGCTCCGTAGACGATAGCCCACACTATCTCGGAGTTTGTATTGGAGAATTCTTCGGATTTCTTGTGGAATTTGCGCTAAAAGATTTGGTTTTCTTTAAGCGAAGGACTTCGCTACAAAAGGTACAATCTTTAAATTCCGCTTTAATTAAAGATTTAATTTTTTGTGTCCCGATTAATAAATTAAATAAGTATAAGCCTAGATCCGTTCATGGGTAAACTAATTTGAGCCTGAGCTTGGTCGAAAGCTTCCGATTCTGGAATGCATAGCACGAAAGTGAGGTTTTCGATTTAGCCCGGGCTTGTTCAGTTTTCCTTCAGATGCATGAACATGATTATGTATGCATTTCACAATTTAAACAATTTAAATTTGAAATCATAAATAAATCATGAACATGAATAAATAAATAAGTAACAAACAAATAAATTAATGAACTATTCTCACTAATTAATTATTTTTTTATTATTTAATTATCATAATCTAACTAAGATAATATTTTAAATTCAAAATTTCAAATATTTTCTAATTATCCTAATTTAATTAAGATAATTATTTAAATTCAAAATTTAAAATGTTTCTAATTATCCTAATCTAATTAAGATAATTCTTTAAATTTAACATTTCAAACATTTCCTAATTATCCTAATCTAATTAAGATAATTATCTAAAATTTAAAATTTTAAATATTTTGATAGGATAATAATTTTTAAATCAAATTTTAATCCTATCAAACTATCCTAAAACTAAATGTTATAAGATATTTTAAATTTATAAAATTAAAATTTAAAATCTTATCAATTTAAAATTAGGAAAATCAATTTCTGGAAAATTGCTGGGGTAACTTTACAATTTAACAGAAACTCAGGGCTTAGGGTTTTGAAGAAATAAAACTTCTTGGCTCAATTTATAATTTTAAATTATTAAAATTTTGGCTGGCCTAGGGTTTGGAAGCAGCAGCGGGGCAATTTGGTAAATTTAACCAAATGAACCTGTTAGGGTTTGCCCACCGCCAACTCCATCTTCAACCTCAAAACCCTCTCTACGCCGGGTTCTTTTTCTGGTCTTAGTTTTTGACTCCCAGTGCCATTATTTCTCTTCCGATGCTGCGAATCTGCAAGCGTTGATCTTCTTTCGGTGGCCATAATACTTCTAGCCACCGATTCAAGCGAGATACTGGTGAGGTCCGGCCGAGTTCCGAATGATGAGGCTCCAAACCGGCGGCACCATTGGCAGTTGACGCAGCAACGACATTCGCCTCTGCTCAATCTGTGTCCACAATTGTCATCCAATGAAGACGATGCGATCGACCAAGGTCAATCGGGATCTTTCCGGTGACCCCATTTTCCCGGCGAAGACACAAAACCAAAACTCAGCAAAACAACATCATTTTCGTTTTCAAACCATTTCAAGTCAAGCCAATACAAAACAATAGAAGCCCAGAAAAGAAAAACCACTTAACACAGCAAAATTCAAAACCCGGCGAAACCAACAACCAAAAAAACCCAGAAAACGGTGAATAATTCCAGTCAAATAATTTTTCAAAACCCAGAAAATCCGACCATTAAACCCAGAAAATGGCAAATAATCAAGGTCAAATAACCTTTCAAAATCCATTTTTGAAAATCCGATCATTAAACCCAATTACTGTAAACACTTTTCGGGAAGAAAACCCCAAAATTAGATTTGAGTTCTAAACCAAAACCAAAAGCTTCCCTTTTTTGCCAAATCGATTTTCTGGCAGAATGTACGAACCAAAAGAAACCTCTTTTTCCCTTACCAATTTCCTTTTTTGAAAAATCAAGAAAAATGAAATAACTAACTTCCCGAGACTCTTTTCCAGAACAAGAAAACAATTTTAATTGGGGATAGTAACAACAAAGTATTGATTTTTACAAAACAAACAATTTGTTTTACTCAATTAATTGAATTTTTTTAATTAACACTAAAACGAGCCTGGCTCTGATACCACTGTTAGGATCATTTAGGCATGGTTATAGTTTTCGCAGTGAAAGATGCCTAAAGTATCAGAAATCAGGTCTTACCCTTGAAGCGTAATCAGTTGCACTCGTTGTCTGCCTCCTTTGAGAAGATTGCGTTCACCAACAATTCAGATGAATTTTCTCTACGATCTTGCACGGGAGCCCTCACAGAACCAGTGCTAGCCTGTTTGCCGAGAGAGAGTTTTGGGAATTTTCTTTCTGTTTTGGAAAAACCGTTCTCTCCAAGAAAAAAATTATATGAGTATTCGACTCAATATCCACGGGATATATAAGAGTCAGATACTTATTCAGTTAATAATATTATTAATATTAATATTATTTTTACTGGCATGGGTTTTTACCAAAACCATGGATCTACCCATTGACCCATGGATCAGGCTGATGGGCCAGGAACCTCAATTGCAATTAGGTCCCTTAATTTTTCAGCCTATCACAGTTGTTAATAGGTACTTAATTAACTCTTAATTAATACCACATAAATTCTCAATAATATCTATTTAAACTATTTAATTCAATATTATTTGTCTCAGTATAACAATTATATTAGTGCAGGCAATTCTGTATCATCAAACTTTCTTATGTGCGATCCTGTAGGCCCATTCCAAATTGGCAATTGACAATTAAATCTAATTAATTAATCCATAAATCATTAGTGGCCTCTAGCAAGACATAATGACTACCCAATTCAGAACGGAGGGTCGAATGGTGATTCAACACAACCTTCTGAGCATACTTCGTACGATCCCCTACTTCGATATCTAGTTTAGCATAAGGCATGGAACCATCATCCTTATATAGCTAAATGTTTACTTGATCTCTTAGTGACACTGACCTTAATCAAGCAAATGATAACGCTTATCATTTTTTGGGCATGGCCATGCATTTCTCAGTTCACTATCAAGTGCCCAAGATATCATCTCTCACTTAAGAGAGATTTGTAGTCCCATCACTTCACCTACATAACTTAGCGTGACTCATAGTATACCCAATCATACCCATACTTGGCAACCTGTTATGGTCCCATTAGGCGTATGTCAAAGCACACTATAATTCACCTAAGACTATGTAGTTATTTATGGTCTAAGGATCCTGGTACGAGTACTACTCAAAATAATCACTCATGATTTAAAAGTCCATGAAGTGTTTCTTTTGGCGGATCAATTTCATGAAATTAAATACGCACAAGAGTATAATCATCATGAAATTAACTCATTTGACAAATTATCAAACAGACGACAAATGTCTAAATTAGCCCTCAAAAGGGCATACACCAACAAGTTTTTCATACAAGCAATAGCTTTCTAGTATTCAAAACTAACATAATAGTGTTGTTTTAATTTTGAAGGATTATCTTTATGTTCCTAGCTTTAGAAAGAACTTGCTTTCAGTTTCTAAGCTTTTGAATGATGGTTATACGTTTGTTTTTTCTATTGACTCCGTTGATGTTACAAAGAATAAAAACCTTATATGTTCTGGTTCATTGGTTGACAATCTTTTCTTAATTAAGACTAATTTCCCTGTAGTGCAAACAGTGAGATTAATGACGCTTCATATAGCCATAATAAGATAAAAAAACCTTCGCAAATGAACCAAACTTATCTTTGGCACCTTAGACTGGGTCATATCAACCTTAGTAGGATTCAAAGGTTAGTCAATGATGGGCCTTTGGGCTCATTGCAGATTGACAGTTACCTAACTTTTGAGTCTTGCTTGGAAGGTAAAATGACTAAGATGCTTTTTTAGGCAAAGGGGTATAGGGCCAAAGAAGTTTTAGAGTTGGTTCACTCTAACTTATATGTGCCTATGTCAATTCAGGCTAGAGGTGGTTTTGATTACTTTGTGACATTCACAGATGGTTACTATAGATATGGGTACATTTACCCAATGCGCCACAAGCCCGAATGCTTTGGCAAGTTCGAAGAGTTTTGTGCAGAGGTTGAGAAGTATCATGGTAAGAGTATCAAGACACCGCAATCTGATCATGGTGGCTAGTACCTCTCTAGTGAATTTATCAGCTACTTGTCAGATAAGGGTATTCAATCCCAGTTGTCTGCACCTGGCACACCCCAGCAGAATGGTGTAGCAGAAAGGAGGAACGAGACACTTATGGATATGGTAAGATCAATGATGAGTTATAGTGAGTTGCCCAATTTGTTTTTGGGATATGTCTTGGAGACAGCGGCTTACATTCTGAACCTTGTACCATCTAAGTCTGTACCTTCAACCTCTGTGGAATTATGCACTGGGCAAAAGCTAGTATCAGACATCTCATGATTTGGGGTTGCTCAGCACATGTGCTTAATGCAGATGCACACAAGTTAGATGTGAAGTTAGAGGTATTTGTAGGATATCCCAGAGGAACGAATGGTGGTTTATTTTATAATCCTAAGGATCAGAGGGTGATGGTTAGCACTAACACTAGATTTTTAGAAGAAGACTATATTTTAGATCACAAGCCTAGTAGTAAGATCATACTAGATGAGCCTAGAAGACAGTCCAGTATTCCTGATGCACCAGTACAAGTAAATACAAAACAAAATACTGCACAAGATTTCAAAGATGATGCACCTACACAAGTTGCCCCTCGTCATAGTGGGAGGGTTGTGAGACAACCCGAGAAGTACGTGGGCTTAGGAGAGTCTTTGGATTTTATCCCTGGTGCTCATGAGACAGACCCAGTTAACTACAATGAGGCTCTCCAAGATAGAGATATAGATTCTTGATAGAGAGCGATGATTTCTGAGATGGGTTCAATGGACTCAAATCAAGTCTAAGAGTTGGTAGACCTGCATGATGGGTTTCGACCTATTTGGTGCAAATGGGTCTACAAGAGAAAGAGATGATCTGACGAGAAGGTTGAAACCTTCAAGGCCAGGCTTGTGACGAATGGGTATACTCAGAAAGAGGGTACCAATTATGAGGAGACCTTTTCCCCCAGGAGCTATGCTTAATTCTATCCAGATTCTCTTGGCCATAACTGCTCATTTAGATTATGAGATTTGATAGATAGACGTCAAGACAGTTTTCCTTAATGGAAGTCTTGATAAGACCATCTTTATGCAGCAACCAGAGGGATTCATTTCAAAAGGCCAAGAGCACAAAGTTTGTAGGCTCGAGAAGTCCATTTATGGACTTAAGCAAGCATCCAGATCTTGGAACATCTGTTTTCATAAGGTAATTCAGTTCTATGGATTTACTCAGTGTCCGGATGGGTAGTGTGTATACTGCAGGTGTCGTGGAAATATGGTGGTATTTCTTGTACTTTACATAGATAATATTCTTCGTATTGGCAATAGTAAGAAGGTATTATCAGATGTAAAGGCATGGTTGTCTAAGCAGTTTGATATAAAGGATTTGGGAGAGGCTGGACATATCCTTAGGATCAAGATCATTCGAGATCGTAGGAGACGTTCACTGATACTCTCTCAAGCTTAATACATAGACACAATTCTGGACTATTTTAACATGTAGAACTCCAAGAAGGGCACACTACCTATCAGATATAGAGTGTATCTATCTAAGGAGCAGTCTCATAAAACTGCTAAGGAGATAGAAGCCATGAGGTAGTTCCCTATGCATCTGCAGTTGAAGTGTCATGTATGCCATTTTGTGTACCAGGCCTGATATTTGCTTTGCAGTTGGCATAGTTAGCAGATATCAGAGTAATCCTGGAAAAGCTCATTGGGAGGCTGTCAAGTGCATCCTTAAGTATTTGTGCAGGATGAGAGACCATGTTTTGATCTATTGAGCGCAAGAGCTAGTTCCAAAGGGTTACACATATTCATATTTCCAAGGTGATATGGACAAGAGTAAGTCTATCTCTGTGTTTGTATTTACTCTGAGAGGTGGAGGCATAGTTTGGCAGATTGTCAAGCAAAATTATGTGGCAGAATCCACCGTGGAAGCTGAGTACGTTGCAACTGTTAGTTTTGAATACAGAAAAGCTATGGCTTGTATCAAAAACTAATATCCACATATGACACATCATTTTGTTTCAGTATAAATCTGTTCCTTTATATCATAGAACTAGATAACGGGGTGTCGACAAACACAGTAGATACCGTTATTGGTTAAAGTATTGATATATAAAAAGTATGCTTATAACCGAGATAGTCTGAACATACTATCGGTATAGGTTATTGTGTGGTTTGGAAATTGGTTTATCTAGACTAGTTTAAATCACACAGATATGCCCGGGGCATATTGAGCAGTTTGGATAGAATTGACTTGTACTGATCGGCGTAGTCAATTCGGTCCTAGTATTCCGTCTCTCAATCCCGAGATTGGGACGGGCATGAGGGTTGGGTGTCGTATGCTTTGATTTGCCAAAGAGTGAGGTCAATTGAGGCCAATACCTCGGTAAGTTGGGTATGCGGTGTTTAGCTTCTTGCGTGCCGTTGCTGGTCGGAGGAATCCACGTACCGGTTCGCCGGGTTGATGGTGCTCTCGAGATGAGCTCGTAAGGTTATTATACTAAACCTGGCCAGTGAACTTTATGTTCGGTATAATAAAAGGTCGAGTGGTACTAATCTCGGAAACCAAGAAGTCGGTGAATTAATTTGTCAGTAAATTGATAAATCGACGAGCACTAGATCTTTAATGTGGGGAGATAGAAGAAATAATAATGGCGCGATGTAAACTCGTTTTCGAGCGGTAGTTCCATAATTGGTTCGTTAGTGGTACGACCGATTATGCGTTTGACTAATCGACAAGGTAAATTAATTAATCCGAAGGGTTTAATTAAATTTGATCGACGAAGTGAATTTAGAAATTAATTCTATTTTGAATTAATTAATTCTAAGGGTTCGATTAAATTAAATTAACAAAGTGGATTAAATAAATTAATTTATAAGGTTCGATTGGAGTTGATTAGTCGGGAAGACTTAGCGGTCAACGAAAGTCAAATTTTAAGGCCTAACTCGAGAGCCCATTAGGTCTCCTTAGAAGCTCCTATAAATACAATACATTGGGCAGCACATAGAATTAGAAGCTTGAAGTCCAAGAAAGGGCAAAATTGAAAAAGTTTAGCTTAGAGAGAGAACACCGTCTTCCTCATCGGAGTTCTTTCTCGAGGTCAGCTAAGATAACTTTTTCTTTTGGAAGACTCGATCTTTATACTGCTCAGTTGATTTTATACTGCCTGGAAGTCGGATTCGCTGGTGGGTTTTCGAAAAAACAGCACCCGCTGCTGCTATTTTTCTGGTTTTTTTGAAATCCTGGGTGCTGCTATCATTTCGTGCCCTGAACCGGACTGGGCTTCACGTGGATCTTCTATATAGAGTGATCCGTGGGTCCGGTCTGTACAGATCGGGACGAGTGAGCATCATTCCGGGAGTGGGTAATACTGCAGTGAATTCCGGACAGTTCTAAGCGGCAGTGGGCAACCTTGCGCCGCAAGTTTATGAAAAAAAAAACCCTGGGCAGTTAGTTTGTTTTTTTTTAAAAAGATTTTGAGTCAATATCCAAAGCAAGTTTCTTGGGTATTCTTCAATTGCTCGTGGGTAACTCCGTAGACGATAGCCCACACTATCTCAGAGTTGGTATTGGAGAATTCTTCGGATTTCTTGTGGAAATCGCAGCAGATTTTATTTGGTATTCTTTAATCGAGGGACTTCGCTACAAAAGGTATAATCTTTAAGTTCCGCTTTAATTAAAGATTTAATTTTTTGTGTCCCGATTAATAAATTAAATAAGTATAAGCCTAGATCCGTTCATGGGTAAACTAATTTGAGCCTGAGCTTGGTCGAAAGCTTCCGATTCTGGAATGCATAGCACGAAAGTGAGGTTTTCGATTTAGCCCGGGCTTGTTCAGTTTTCCTTCAAATTAGTATCAGAGCATTGGTTTCGGTCTTATACTTGTTTGATTTATTACACGGCTTTATTTTGACATTATTATTTTTTGTCGAAATGTATAAACAGGTGGTTATTGGTTTCCCGGCTATTATGGTAGAAATTTAATTTTCATTCATAAACCCCGGGATATGTCCGGGCTCGTTTTATTTTTGAATGGAAATTTCTGTAATAGTAATAACCACGAGCTGGAAGCCGTGTAGGATTAGAAAAATCTTGTAGTAGGATTTGATCTAATCATGTCGTCTTTAAATTCCTAGAAAACGCCTTTGTGTATAGGAATTTTTGTACTATGACGAAGACGTTATTTTGGGTAACTTATATCCGCGGGTTTTGGTTTATTGTAATTTTGGGTTATTCCTAATTACGGAATAAACCGAGAAAACCCGGACGAATCGAGAGGAATCCAAATAACGAGTGGGAGCGACACGACGGGAAGTGTCACCGAGGCGTCAAGGAATCAACGATAGAGAAGGCCATAATAGTCGGGAAATTTTATTTTATTTAATTTCCCGTATTTATGATTTTTTCGTTGATTGTGTGATTTTCGTTTTATTTTGCATGAACGAAATTCAAACCAAAAGTTTTTTTTCAAAAGGTAATGTGCAATTAACTAAGGTAGATTATTCGCATATTAAAACTCCAACGGTTTTATGGGTGCGAATATCCATAGTTAAGATATTGCATGTTAAAACGTAAAAATCCTCAAACTTAATTACATTCGCAAGTTTTGGTTTAATCGTAATTTTGGGTGATTCCTAATTACGTAGAAAACCGAGAAAACCCGGATTTTGGTTTATCGTAATTTTTGGGTGATTCCTAATTACGTAGAAAACCGAAATGGAAAACCGAGAAATCTAGGGCGAATTGAAATTATTTTAAAAATCTAAGTGGGAGCAGGTTGGTTAATAGCCCCATGGCCTCCATTACGGGTTCATTGGCGATGTGGTTAAACGGCTTCCCCATCGGTTGAGTTTTCAATCACATATATCGCTGGAATGAATTTCTAAAGGGATGACTATAGTGCGTTTAATTGGGAAAAGTTGCGACACCCTCGCCATCCGAGGCGCATTAGTACCCTAAGTAACAAACTTAGAAGTCACGTAATGGCATACACTTAGTGTACTATTTATAGTATCCCTCCTATCGAGGTAACGCTATTTACATGTACAGCTAAAATTATCGACTATTAATTTCATTGATCATAAGATCGTTGGTCAGATAATGAGATTAATGGACTTCGGTCCTTCTCGAACGAATGTGGGTTGGCGTAGACGTTCACCCATGGTGACCTGCGTTAATCCCGGTGGGAGAGATGTCGGTAGAAGATTATATTTCTTTTCTGAGGATTTTTCAATATTTTCGAAAAGTATACTAAGACATGTTTTTTCATTATTTTCAGTTGATATGTCGTTCAACCCGCTAGCTGTCATTCTAAACCAAAACAAACTCACCGGTCCTAATTACATTGATTGGAAACGAAACCTGGACATTGTCCTAACCGCCGAGGGTTATAAGTACGTGCTCACTGAGGAGTGCCCCCCTAAGCCCAGTGAGGATGCCACACCTGAGCAGCGAGAGCCATATACGAGGTGGCAGAAAGCTGATGAGATGACCAGGTGCTACATCTTGGCTTCCATGTCAAGTGTACTGCAGCACCAGCATTAGTTGATGACCTCAGCCTACGATATGATGCTCAACTTCAGGGAGATGTTTGGACATCAGGGCAGGGCAGCCAAGCAGTCAGCTATGAGGAAACTCATGAATGCTAAGATGGCTGAGGGCACTTCAGTGAGAGATCACGTACTGGACATGATTGGTTGCATCAATGAGATCGAGGTATTGGGAGGTGAGATTGATGGGGAAACCCAGGTCGATATCATCCTTCAGAGCTTGCCTCCCAGTTTTGAGCAGTTTCGATTGAACTATAATATGGGGAATCTCTCATATTAACTTTCTGAGCTCATGACTGCATTGGTGTCTGCTGAGAGCCTCTTCGCTGAGAAGAAGCAAGCCTTGGCTACTGTTGGTCCCTCAGGTTCCTCTGCTGCGCCCAAAGCCAGGAAGCAAAAGAGGAAGAGAGGCCAGAAAGCAGGAGCCAGTCATAGACCCAATGTGGGCATTACCAAGAAGCAGAAGCCGAGAGACAAATGCTTCAGATGTGGTAAAGCAGGACATTGGAAGAAGGACTGCCCAAAGCCTCGAGGTATGTGTAAATTCTCTCTAGTTACTGAGATGTGTTTAGCGGCGATTCCCACGGATACTTGGTGTGTGGATTCGGGAGCCACTGATCACGTTTGTAATTCTTTGCAGGGGTTCCAAGTGACCCGGCTGCTTAGAGAGGGAGAGTTGCAGGTCTACCTTGGGGATACTACCAGAGTTTCTGTGGCTGCAGTGGGAGTTATTAGTCTTTATTTTTCAGACTCTATTTTACTTTTAAAGGATTTTCTTTATGTACCCAGTTTTCGAAAGAACTTGCTTTCGGTTTCGAAAATTATTTTGGATGGTTATAAGTGTGTATTTTCTGACGGTTCGGTTTTTATAAGAAAATGCCAGAAACTTATATGTTCCGGTACATTGGTTGACAATCTGTTTTTAATCAAGACTTACTCCCCAGTTATGCAAAACACATAAACTAGTAACTCATCACCGAATCATAATAAGAGAAAGGAATCTTCCCCTTTGAATCAGACTTATCTTTGGCACCTGAGACTAGGTCATATCAACCTTAGTAGGATTCAAAGGTTGGTCAAGAGTGGGTCTTTGGACTTACTAGATATTGACAGCTATTCAACCTGTGAGTCCTGCTTGGAGGGTAAAATGACCAAGAGGCCTTTTAAGGCGAAGGGGTATAGGGCCAAGGAGGTTTTAGAGCTGATTCATTCTGACGTGTGTGGGCCTATGTCAGTTCAGGCTAGAGGTGGTTATGAGTATTTCGTGACTTTCACGGATGATTACTCTAGATATGGATACATATACCTGATGCGCCACAAGTCTGAATGCTTTGGCAAGTTCAGAGAATTCAAGGCAGAGGTGGAGAACCATCTGGGTAAGAGTATCAAGTCACTGCGGTCTGATCGCGGTGGCGAATACCTCTCTAGTGAATTTAGGACCTATTTGTCAGAGGAGGGTATTCAGACCCAGTTGTCTGCACCAGGCACACCCCAGCAGAATGGTGTAGCAGAGATGAGGAACAGGACTCTTATGGAGATGGTTAGATCGATGATGAGTTACAGTGAGTTGCCTACCTCATTTTGGGGTTATGCCTTAGAGACAACATGTTTTATCCTCAACCTTATTCCATCTAAGTCTGTGCCTACGACCCCAGTAGAGTTGTGGGGTGGGCGTAAGCCTACTCTGAGACATCTCAGGATTTGGGGCTGTCCAGCACATGTGCTCGAGGCAGATGCAGGCAAGTTAGAGGCGAGATCTAAGGTTATGCTGTTTGTAGGCTACCCCAAAGGAACGAGAGGTGGTTTATTTTATAGTCCTCAGGATCAGAGGGTGGTGGTCAGCACCAATGCCAGATTTCTTGAGGAGGACTATATTTTAGATCACAAGTCAAGCAGCAAGGTAGTATTGGAAGAGCTTAGAAGTCAGTCCACTATTCCAGATGCACACGTACAGGAAGACACACCACAGGAAACTGCACGCACTATCACAGATGATGCTCTTACACAGGCTGTGCCTCGTCGTAGTGGGAAGGCTGTGAGACAGCCCGAGAGGTACATGGGTTTGGGTGAGTCTTCAGACTTTATCCCTGGTGCTCATGAACCAGACCCAGTTAACTACAATGAGGCTCTCCAGGATAAAGATGCAGATTCTTGGCAGAGAGCGATGATTGCTGAGATGGGTTCTATGGACTCAAATCAAGTCTGGGAGCTGGTAGACCTTCCTGATGGGTTTAGGCCTATTGGGTGCAAATGGGTCTACAACCGAAAGAGAGGATCTGATGGGAGGGTTGAGACATTCAAGGCTAGGCTTGTGGCGAAGGGGTATACTCAGAAAGAAGGGATCGATTATGAGGAGACCTTTTCCCCGGTAGCTATGCTTAAGTCGATCCGGATTCTCTTGGCCATAGCTGCTCATATGGATTATGAGATATGGCAGATGGACGTCAAGACAGCTTTCCTTAATGGAAGTCTTGAGGAGACCATCTTTATGCAGCAACCAGAGGGCTTCATTGTTAAGGGCCAAGAGCACAAGGTATGCAGGCTTAGGAGGTCCATTTATGGACTTAAGCAAGCATCCAGATCTTGGAACATTCATTTTGATGAGGTTATCCAGTCCTATGGATTCACTCAGTCTCCGGATGAGCAGTGTGTTTATTGCAGGCGTGATGGTGAGATAGTGGTGTTCCTCGTACTTTATGCAGATGACATTCTTCTTATTGGCAACAGTAAGAAGGTGTTGTCAGACGTAAAGGCATGGCTGTCCAGGCAATTCGATATGAAGGATTTGGGAGAGGCTGGACATATCCTTGGATCAAGATTATTCGAGATCGTAGGAGACGTTCTCTGACTCTCTCACAGGCATCCTACATAGACACGATTCTGGCCCGTTTTAACATGCAGAACTCCAAGAGGGGTTCACTACCCTTCAGGTATGGAGTGCATTTGTCTAAGGAGCATTGTCCTAAGACTGCTGAGGAGATAGATGCCATGAAGGCGGTACACTATGCTTCTACAGTGGGTAGCCTCATGTATGCTATGTTGTGCACGAGGCCTGATATTTGCTTTGCCGTTGGCATGGTTAGCAGATATCAGAGTAACCCTGGGAAGGCTCACTGGGAGGCAATAAAATGCATTCTCAAGTACTTGCGCAGGACGAGAGATTATGTCCTAGTTTATAGAGCGCAGGAGCTTGTACCATTGGGTTACACAGATTCGGACTTTCAAGGAGATATGGACAAGAGTAAGTCTACCTCTGGGTTTGTGTTTACTCTGGGAGGTGGAGCCATAGTATGGAAGAGTGTCAAGCAGAAATGCGTGGCGGACTCTACCATGGAGGCCGAGTACGTTGCCGCTTCAGAGGCAGCGAAAGAGGCTGTATGGCTCAGGAGCTTCCTGATGGACTTGGATGTGGTTCCAGAGTTGCCTAGGTCTATCACAGTTTATTGTGATAACAATGGTGCAGTTGCTAACTCAAGGGAACCACGAGCCCATAAGGCGAGTAAACACATAGAGCGCAAGTACCACCTGATACGAGAGATCGTTAAGAGGGGAGACGTGATCGTGGCCAAGATAGCTTCAGAGGACAACCTTGCAGATCCTTTCACCAAGCCATTGACCCCAAAGGTCTTTGAGAGGCATGTGGAGGGCATGGGAGTCAGATTCTTGAGAGAGCCAAGTCAGTGAGCTTAAAGGTGTTTTGGAGATTTCATTATGACAGCAGTGTAATAACGGGTTGGATAGTTTTTGTACTTCTTAGCATAGCTTTGAGTATTAGTGGGAGATTGTTAGTTTTGAATACAGAAAAGCTATGGCTTGTATCAAAAACTAATATCCACAGATGACATATCATTTTGTTTCAGTATAAATCTGTTCCTTTATATCATAGAACTAGATAACGGGGTGTCGACAAACACAGTAGATACCGTTATTGGTTAAAGTATTGATATATCAAAAGTATGCTCGTAACCAAGATAGTCTGAACATACTATCGGTATAGGTTATTGTGTGGTTTGGAAATTGGTTTATCTAGACTAGTTTAAATCTCACAGATATGCCCGGGGCATATTGAGCATGACCAGTTTGGATAGAATTGACTTGTACTGATCGGCGTAGTCAATTCGGTCCTAGTATTCCGTCTCTCAATCCCGAGATTGGGACGGGCATGAGGGTTGGGTGTCGTATGCTTTGATTTGCCAAAGAGTGAGGTCAATTGAGGCCAATACCTCGGTAAGTTGGGTATGCGGTGTTTAGCTTCTTGCGTGCCGTTGCTGGTCGGAGGAATCCACGTACCGGTTCGCCGGGTTGATGGTGCTCCCGAGATGAGCTCGTAAAGTTATTATACTAAACCTGGCCAGTGAACTTTATGTTCGGTATAATAAAAGGTCGAGTGGTACTAATCTCGGAAACCAAGAGTCGGTGAATTAATTTGCCAGTAAATTGATAAATCGACGAGCACTAGATCTTTAATGTGGGGAGATAGAAGAAATAATAATGGCGCGATGTAAAGTCATTTTCGAGCGGTAGTTCCATAATTGGTCCGTTAGTGGTACGATCGATTATGCGTTTGACTAATCGACAAGGTAAATTAATTAATCCGAAGGGTTTAATTAAATTTGATCGACGAAGTGAATTTAGAAATTAATTCTATTTTGAATTAATTAATTCTAAGGGTTCGATTAAATTAAATTAACAAAGTGGATTAAATAAATTATTTTAAAAGGTTCGATTGGAGTTGATTAGTCGGGAAGACTTAGCGGTCAACGAAAGTCAAATTTTAAGGCCTAACTCGAGAGCCCATTAGGTCTCCTTAGAAGCTCCTATAAATACAATACATTGGGCAGCACATAGAATTAGAAGCTTGAAGTCCAAGAAAGGGCAAAATCGAAAAAGTTTAGCTTAGAGAGAGAACACTGTCTTCCTCATCGGAGTTCTTTCTCGAGGTCAGCTAAGATAACTTTTTCTTTTGGAAGACTCGATCTTTATACTGCTCAGTTGATTTTATACTGCCTGGAAGTCGGATTCGCTGGTGGGTTTTCGGAAAAACAGCACCCGCTGCTGCTATTTTTCTGGTTTTTTTGAAATCCTGGGTGCTGCGATCATTTCGTGCCCTGAACCGGACTGGGCTTCACGTGGATCTTCTATATAGAGTGATCTGTGGGTCCGGTCTGTACAGATCGGGACGAGTGAGCATCATTCCGGGAGTGGGTAATACTGCAGTGAATTCCGGACAGTTCTAAGCGGCAGTGGGCAACCTTGCGCTGCAAGTTTATGAAAAAAAAACCCTGGGCAGTTAGTTTGTTTTTTTAAAAAAAAGATTTTGAGTCAATATCCAAAGCAAGTTATTTATAGGAGCTCGATTGGAGACCTAATGGGCTCTCGAGTTAGGCCTTAAAATTTGACTTTCGTTGACCGCTAAGTCTTCCCGACTAATCAACTCCAATCGACCCATTTAAATTAATTTATTTAATCCACTTTGTTAATTTAATTTAATCGAACCCTTAGAATTAATTAATTCAAAATAGAATTAATTTCTAAATTCACTTTGTCGATTAAATATTAATTAAACCTTTTGGATTAACTAATTTACCTTGTCGATTAGTCAAATGCATAATCGGTCGTGCCACTATCGGACCAATTATGGAACTACCGCTCGAAAACGACTTTACATCGCACCATTATATTTTATTCTATCTCCCCACATTAAAGATCTAGCGCTCATCGGTTTATCAATTTACTGACAAATTAATTCACCGACTTCTTGGTTTCCGAGATTAGTACCACTCGTCCTTTTATTATACCGAACATAAAGTTCACCGGCTGGGTTTAGTATAATAACCTTACGAGCTCATCTCGGGAGCACCATCAACCCGGCGAACCGGTACGTGGATTCCTCCGACTAGCAACGACACGTAAGAAGCTAAACACCGCACACCCAACTTACCGAGGTATTGGCCTCAATTGACCTCACTATTTGGCAAATCAAAGCACACGATATCCAACCTTCACGCCCGTCCCAATCTCGGGATTGAGAGACGGAATACTAGGACCGAATTGACTACGGCGATCAGTATAAGTCAATTCTATCCAAACTGGTCGTGCTCAATATGCCCCGGGCATATCTGTGTGATTTAAACTAGTTTAGATAAGCCAATTTCCAAACCACACAATAACCTACACCGATAGTATGTTCAGACTATCTCGGTTATGAGCATACTTTTTATATATCAATACTTTAACCAATAACGGTATCTACTGTGTCTGTCCACACCCCATTATCTAGTTCTATGATATAAAGGAACAAATTTATACCGAAACAAAATGATATGTCATCTGTGGATATTAGTTTTTGATACAAGCCATAGCTTTTCTGTATTCAAAACTAACAATCTCCCACTAATACTCAAAGCTATGCTAAGAAGTACAAAAACTGTCCAACCCGCTATTACACTGCTGTCATAATGAAATCTCCAAAACACCTTTAAGCTCACTCACATGGCTCTCTCAAGAATCTGACTCCCATGCCCTCCACATGCCTCTCAAAGACCTTTGGGGTCAATGGCTTGGTGAAAGGATCTGCAAGGTTGTCCTCTAAAGCTATCTTGGCCACGATCACGTCTCCCTTCTTTACGATCTCTCGTATCAGGTGGTACTTGCGCTCTATGTGTTTACTCGCCTTATGGGCTCATGGTTCCCTCGAGTTAGCAACTACACCATTGTTATCACAATAAACTGTGATAGACCTAGGCAACTCAGGAACCACATCTAAGTCCATCAGGAAGCTCCTGAGCCATACAGCCTCTTTCGCTGCCTCTGAAGCGGTAACGTACTCGGCCTCCATGGTAGAGTCCGCCACGCATTTCTGCTTGACACTCTTCCATACTATGGCTCCACCTCCTAGAGTAAACACAAACCCAGAGGTAGACTTACTCTTGTCCAAATCTCCTTGAAAGTCCAAATCTGTGTAACCCAATGGTACAAGCTCCTGCACTCTATAAACTAGGAAATAATCTCTCGTCCTGCCCAAGTACTTGAGAATGCATTTTACTGCCTCTCAGTGAGCCTTCCCAGGGTTACTCTGATATCTGCTAACCATGCCAATGACAAAGCAAATATCAGGCCTCGTGCACAACATAGAATACATGAGGCTACCCACTGCAGAAGCATAGGGTACTGCGTTCATGGCATCTATCTCCTCAGCAGTCTTAGGACACTGCTCATTAGACAAATGCACTCCATGCCTGAAAGGTAGTGAACCCTTCTTGGAGTTCTGCATGTTAAAACGGGCAGAATCGTGTCTATATAGGATGCCTGAGAGAGAGTCAGAGAACGTCTCCTACGATCTCGAATAATCTTAATCCCAATGATATGTCCAGCCTCTCCCAAATCCTTCATATCGAATTGTCTGGACAACCATGCCTTTACGTCTGACAACACCTTCTTACTGTTGCCAATAAGAAGAATGTCATCTACATAAAGTACGAGGAACACCACCATATCACCATCATGCCTGTGATAAACACACTGCTCATCCGGAGACTGAGTGAATCCATAAGACTGAATAACCTCGTCAAAACGGATGTTCCAAGATCTGGATGCTTGCTTAAGTCCATAAATGGACCTCCTAAGCCTGCATACCTTGTGCTCTTGGCCCTTAACAATGAAGCCCTCCGGTTGCTGCATAAAGATGGTCTCCTCAAGACTTCCATTAAGGAAAGCTGTCTTGACGTCCATCTACCAAATCTTATAATCCATATGAGCAGCTATGACCAAGAGAATCTGGATTGACTTAAGCATAGCTACCAGGGAAAAGGTCTCCTCATAATCGATCCCTTCTTTCTGATTATACCCCTTCGCCACAAGCCTAGCCTTGAAGGTCTCAACCCTCCCGTCAGATCCTCTCTTTCGCTTGTAAACCCATTTGCACCCAATAGGCCTAAACCCATCAGGATGGTCTACTAGCTCCCAGACTTGATTTGGGTCCATAGAACCCATCTCAGCAATCATTGCTCTCTGCTAAGAATCTACATCTTTATCCTGGAGAGCCTCATTGTAGTTAACTGGGTCTGGTTCATGAGCACCAGGGCTAAAGTCTGAAGACTCACCCAAACCCATGTACCTCTCGGGCTATCTCACAACCCTCCCACTATGACGAGGCACAGCCTGTGCAAGAGCATCATCTGTGATATTGTGTGCAGTCTCTTTTGGTGTGTCTTCCTGTACGTGTGCATCTGGAATAGTGGACTGACTTCTAAGCTCTTCCAATACTACCTTGCTGCTTGACTTGTGATCTAAAATATAGTCCTCCTCAAGAAATCTGGCATTGGTGCTGACCACCACCTTCTGATCCTGAGGACTATAAAATAAACCACCTCTCATTCCTTTGGGGTAGCCTATAAACAACATAACCTTGGATCTCGCCTCTAACTTGCCAGCATCTGCCTCGAGCACATGTGCTGGACAACCCCAAATCCTGAGATGTCTCAGATTAGGCTTTCGCCCACTCCACAACTCTACTGGGGTCGTAGGCACAGACTTAGATGGCACAAGGTTGAGGATAAAACATGTTGTATCCAAGGCATAACCCCAAAACGAGGTAGGCAACTCACTGTAACTCATCATCGTCTAACCATCTCCATAAGAGTCCTGTTCCTCCTCTCTGCTACACCATTCTACTGGGGTGTGCCAGGTGCAGACAACTGGGTCTGAATACCCTCATCTGACAAATAGGTCCTAAATTCACTAGAGAGGTATTCACCACTGCGATCAGATCGCAGTGACTTGATACTCTTACCCAGATGGTTCTCCACCTCTGCCTTGAATTCTCTGAACTTGCCAAAGCATTCAGACTTGTGGCGCATCAGGTATATGTATCCATATCTAGAGTAATCATCCATGAAAGTCACGAAATACTCATAACCACCTCTAGCCTGAACTGATATAGGCCCACACACGTCAGAATGAATCAGCTCTAAAACCTCCTTGGCCCTATACCCCTTCGCCTTAAAAGGCTTCTTGGTCATTTTACCCTCCAAGCAGGACTCACAGGTCGAATAGCTGTCAATATCTAGTAAGTCCAAAGACCCACTCTTGACCAATCTTTGAATCCTACTAAGGTTGATATGACCTAGTCTCAGGTGCCAAAGATAAGTCTGATTCAAAGGGGAAGACTCTTTTCTCTTATTATGATTCGGTGATGAGTTACTAGTTTCTGTGTTTTGCATAACTGGGGAGTAAGTCTTAATTAAAAACAAATTGTCAACCAATGTACCAGAACATATAAGTTTCTGGCATTTTCTAATAAAAACTGAACCATCAGAAAATACACACTTAAAACCATCCAAAACAAGTCTCGAAACCGAAAGCAAGTTCTTTCGAAAACTAGGTACATAAAGACAATCCTTTAAGTGTAAAATAGAGTCTGAAAAATAAAGACTAATAACTCTCACTCCAGCCACAGAAACTCTGGTAGTATCCCCAAGGTAGACCTGCAACTCTCCCTCTCTAAGCAGCCGGGTCACTTGGAACCCCTGCAAAGAATTACAAACATGATCAGTGGCTCCTGAATCCACACGCCAAGTATCTGTGGGAATCGCCGCTAAACACGTCTCAGTGACTAGGGAAAATTTACACGTATCTCGAGGCTTTGGGCAGTCCTTCTTCCAATATCCCGCTTTGCCACATCTGAAGCATTTGCCTCTCGCCTTCTGCTTATTGGCAATGCCCGCCTTGGGTCCATGACTGGCTCCTGTTTTCTGGCCTCTCTTCCTCTTTTGCTTCCTGGCTTTGGGCCCAGCAGAGGAACCTGAGGGACCAACAGTAGCCAAGGCTTGTTTCTTCTCTGCGAAGAGGCTCTCAGCAGACACCAATGCAGTCATGAGCTCAGAAAGTGAATATGAGAGATTCCCCATATGATAGTTCAATCGAAACTGCTCAAAACTGGGAGGCAAGCTCTGGAGGATGATATCGACCTGGGTATCCCCATCAATCTCACCTCCCAATACCTCGATCTCATTGATGCAACCAATCATGTCCAGCACGTGATCTCTTACTAAAGTGCTCAGCCATCTTAGCATTCATGAGTTTCCTCATAGCTGACTGCTTGGCTGCCCTGCCCTGATGTCCAAACATCTCCCTGAGGTTGAGCATCATATCGTAGGCTGAGGTCATCTGCTGATGCTGGTGCTGCAGTACACTTGACATGGAAGCCAAGATGTAGCACCTGGTCATCTCATCAGCCTTCTGTCACCTCGTATATGGCTCTCGCTGCTCAGGGGTGGCATCATCGCTGGGCTTAGGGGGACACTCCTCAGTAAGCACATACTTATAACCCTCAGCGGTAAGGACAATATCCAGGTTACGTTTCCAATGAATGTAATTTGGACTGGTGAGTTTGTTTTGGTTCAGAATGACAGCTAGTGGGTTGAACGACATATCAACTGAAAATAAACAAACAAGTTTCAGTATACTTTTTGGAAAATATTGAAAAATCCTCAGAAAACAAATATAATCTTCTACCGACATCTCTCACATCAGGATTAACGCAGGTCACGATGGGTGAACGTCTACGCCAACCCACATTCGTTCGAGAAGAACCGAAGTTCATTAATTTCATTATCTGACCAACGATCTTATGATCAATGAAATTAATAGTTGATAATTTTAGCCGTACACGTAGATAGCGTAACCTCGATGGGAGGGATACTATAAACAGTACACTAAGTGTATGCCATTACGTGATTTCTAAGTTTGTTACTTAGGATACTAATGTGCCTCGGATGGCGAGGGTGTCGCAACATTCTCCAATTAAACTCACTATAGTCATCCCTTTAGAAATTCATTCCGGTGATATCTGTGATTGAAAACTCATCCGATAGGGAGGAAGGTCTAAGCCAGCATGCAAGTTTAACCACATCACCAATGAACCCGTAATAGAGGCCATGGGGCTATTAACCAACCAGCTCCCACTTAGTTTTTTAATTAATTTCAATTCGCCCGGGTTTTCTCGGTTTTCTACGTAATTAGGAATCACCCAAAATTATGATAAACCAAAACCCGCGAATTTAATTAAGTTTGAGGATTTTTACATTTTAACATGCAATATCTTAACTATGGATATTCGCAGCCATAAAACCGTTGGAGTTTTAATATGCGAATAATCTACCTTAGTTAATTGCACATTACCTTTTAAAAACATTTTGGTTTGGTTTTCGTTCATGCAAAATAAAACGAAAATCACACAATCAACGAAAGACATAAATACAGGAAATTAAACAAATAAAATTTCCCGACTATTATGGTCTTCTCTATCGTTGATTCTTTGACGCCTCGGTGACACTTTTCGTCGTGTCGCTCCCACTCGTTATTTGGATTCCTCTCGATTCGCCCGGGTTTTCTCGGTTTACTACGTAATTAGGAATCACCCAAAATTACGATAAACCAAAACCCGCGAATATAAGTTACCCAAAATAACGTCTTCGTCATAGTACATAAATTCCTATATACAAAGGCATTTTTCTAGGAATTTAAAGACGACATCATTAGATCAAATCCTACTACAAGATTTTTCTAATCCTACACGGCTTCCAGCTCGTGGTTATTACTATTACAGAAATTTCCATTCAAAAATAAAACGAGCCCGGACATGTCCCGGGGTATATGAATGAAAATTAAATTTCTACCATAATAGCCAGGAAATCAATAACCACCTGTTTAAGCATTTCGACAAAAATAATAATGCCAAAATAAAGCCGTGTAATAAATCAAACAAGTATAAGACCGAAACCAACGCTTTGATACCAATTTGAAGGAAAACTGAACAAGCCCGGGCTAAATAAAAAACCTCACTTTCGTGCAATGCATTCCAGAATCGGAAGCTTTCGACCAAGCTCAGGCTCAAATTAGTTTACCTATGAACGGATCTAGCTTATACTTATTTAATTTATTAATCGGGACACAAAAAATTAAATCTTTAATAAAAGCGGAATTTAAAGATTCTACCTTTTGTAGCGAAGTCCCTTGCCTAAAGAAAAACCAATTCTTTGCTCAATTTCCACAAGAAATCCAATCGATATCTCCGTAGAAACTTCGAATATTGCGTGGGCAATAATCTATCGAAGTATACTCGCTTAGCCCACAAGGAAATCACAAGAATCGAATTCAATTTGTTCTTCCAAAATCTGACCGAAAAGTACAAAACTATTTTTGCCTCCTACTAAATTAAAACTGCTGCCGCTATATTATTCTAGAAAAAACCCATCTCGGACTTGCTAGAATTCAGCTCAATCCTTGTCGTGATCTAGACAAGGAAGCTGGTGGATCACCGATCAAAATTGAAGGAGATCAACAACAAACTTCCTCGAATCAAACGCACAAGAAGAACTGCAGACCAGCGCCGAGAGGACTGCTGAAAATCGGGCAGCAGCACCAGGAAAAACCCACGAAAAAAAACTGGGCAGCAGTCAGATAGAAAACCCAAGTAAGAATCCGGCAAAAATGTAGAACAACAACTGAAAATTCTGTCTTTGGATGAATTCAATTCGAAGAGCAAAAAATCTGGTTCATTTTTGAGAAAGAATTCTTGAAGAAAAAATTCTCTCTCTAGAACCTTTTTGCTCAAGAAAGAGGCAAGACAAGTCTTGCAAAATTTCCTTAGGGTTTCTGGGGCATCAAGTCTTCTATTTATAGGAGCTCGATTGGAGACCTAATGGGCTCTCGAGTTAGGCCTTACAATTTGACTTTCGTTGACCGCTAAGTCTTCCCGACTAATCAACTCCAATCGACCCATTTAAATTAATTTATTTAATCCACTTTGTTAATTTAATTTAATCGAACCCTTAGAATAAATTAATTCAAAATAGAATTAATTTCTAAATTCACTTTGTCGATTAAATATTAATTAAACCTTTTGGATTAATTAATTTACCTTGTCGATTAGTCAAATGCATAATCGGTCGTACCACTAACGGACCAATTATGGAACTACCGCTCAAAAAAGACTTCACATCGCGCCATTATATTTTATTATATCTCCCCACATTAAAGAGCTAGCGCTCGTCGATTTATCAATTTACTGACAAATTAATTCACCGACTTCTTGGTTTCCGAGATTAGTACCACTCGTCATTTTATTATACCGAACATAAAGTTCACTGGCCGGGTTTAGTATAATAACCTTACGAGCTCATCTCGGGAGCACCATCAACCCGGCAAACCAGTACGTGGATTCCTCCGACTAGCAACGGCACGTAAGAAGCTAAACACCGCATACCCAACCTACCGAGATATAGGCCTCAATCGACTGCACTCTTTGGCAAATCAAAGCACACGATATCCAACCCTCACGCCCGTCCCAATCTCGAGATTGAGAGACGGAATACTAGGATCGAATTGACTACCCCGATCAGTATAAGTCAATTCTATCCAAACTGGTCGTGCTCAATATGCCCCGGGCATATCCGTGTGATTTAAATTAGTTTAGATAAACTAATTTCCAAACCACACAATAACCTATACCGATAGTATGTTCAGACTATCTCGGTTATGAGCATACTTTTAATATATCAATACTTTAACCAATAACGGTATCTATTGTGTCTGTCCACACCCCGTTATCTAGTTCTATGATATCAATGAGCAAATTTATACTGAAACAAAATGATATGTCAACTGTGGATATTAGTTTTTGATACAAGCCACAGCTTTTCTGTATTCAAAACTAACATCTACTACCTTGATCTCGTGTCTCATCACGCCACTCGATGGATTGAGTTTTGAAATTTGGATTTCAAAAAAACAAAAATGGGAGAAATCGGACCGCACGTACGAACCAAACGGGTTGTGCGCGCACAGTACGCACGGGGCGTGCGCGCACAAGCCCACGAGCTGGCAGGCAATAACGCTGAGTTGCGGTTCTCGTCGGCTAGTTGTCGCTGCCTCCTACCCTTCTATCAACATTCAGCTTCACTCCCACTGCGTTATTTGGTCTTCTTGCAATTCGTTTTGGATTTTCTTGGTTTTTTACGAATTAGCGATAAACGAAAATCGATGAAATCAAGTCTCCCACATGTCTCGATTATATAATATTTTCCTACTACAAGGCTTATAGGAAAATAAAATCGAAAGTTACATAGAAAAAATGCTACTACAGATTTGATCTAATCATACACGACTTCCAACACGTGGTTTTACTATTACAATCATTCACAAAAAAACCTAAACATGTCTCGGGGTTTAGTTAAAATATACAAACCCAACCATAATAGCCAGGATTTAGAAACCACCTGCAAACAAAACCATGTAACAAATCGAACAAGCACACAGCCAAAACCAGGCTCTGATACCAATTGAAATATTATCTGCTCGGGCCCGGTAAAAAATTTACTTTTGTGCTATGCATTCCAGAATCAGAATTCTTAACCAGGCCTAGACTCCAACACAATCTCTATTCCAATCCTTACTTAAAATTGTTGGTTCTTAGGCATGCATAATTTCATAAATTATGCTACGGAATAGCCTAAATTCTATGGAATCAGGCCTTACCCTCGACGCGTAATCGATTGCTCTTGTCGCCTGGATCCCTTGGGAAGATTGCATTCACCACCAAAACAATTCACACGAATTGCCTCTACTTTCTTGCACTGGAGTCTCTCAGAACCGGTGCTAGCCCAAAAGTGCCTGTTAAAGAGAAAACCTTTTTCTCTCTGGAAGAATGTTTTTGAAAAAGTGATTACTGGAAGAGTCAGATAGAGAGCCTTTAAATTTTTTCCAAAACGTGTTTTAAAACTAAATTAGTTAAAATCCCTCAACAGACTCCCAGATACTTCTCTGATTAAAGAGTTGAGAAGTATCTGTAAATAATTAATTATTAATAATAATTAATTATTTACTGAGTTGGGTTTAACCAACACCATGAATCAACCCATTGATCCATGGGTCAGGCTGATGGGTCAAGAACCTCAATTCACAATTAGGTCCCTTGATTTGTCAGCCCAACTCAATTCTTCCTAGGTAATTAATTAACTCTTAATTAATACCATAATACTCTTCAATAATATTTAATTAAACTATTTAACTAAATATTATCAATTCAAGTATGACTCTTATACTTAAAACAGGCAATTTAATTAATTCCAAATCATCGAACTCACTTATGTGCGATCCTGTAGGCCCATTCCAAATTGACAATGAATAAATTAATCTGATTAATTAATCTATAAATGATTAGTGGTCTCTAGCAAGACATAATGACTACACAATTCAGAACGGATGGTTGAATGGTGATTCAACACAACCTTCCGAGTATACAACGTAATGTCCTCTACACTGATATCCAGTTTAGCATAAGGCATGGAACCAATCATCCTTATATAGCTAAACGTTTTACTTGATCTCTTAGTGACACTGAACTTAATCAAGCAAATGATAAGCCTTATCATTTCCTGGGCAAGGCCATGCACTTCTCATTTCACTATCAAGCGGCCAAGATATCATCTCTCATTTGAGAGAGACTTGTAGTCCCATCACTTCACCTACATACCTTAGCGTGACTCATAGTGTACCCAATCATACCCGTACTTGGCAACCTGTTACGGTCCCGTTAGGCATATGTCAAAGCACACTCTAATTCACCTAAGAATATGCAGTGATTTCTGGTCTAAGTATCCTCGTACGAGTACTACTCAAAAGAATCACTCATGATCTAACAGTCCATGGAGTGTTTCTTTTGGCGGATCGATTTCATAAAATTCAATATACACAAGAATATAATTTTATGAAATTAACTCATCAGATAAATAATCAATCAAACGAAAAATGTCTTATTTACATAAATAACCCTCAAAGTTTATTTACATAAATAGCCCTTAAAAGGGCACGTACACCAACAATCTCCCACTTGCCCGTTGAAGGGCTATGTCCTAAACTGTTTAAGACCAAGCTCTATTACATGTCTATCAAACTTTGACTGCTGTAGAGCTTTTGTGAGAGGATCTGCTACATTGTCGTCTGACCCTATTTTGCACACTTTCACATCTCCTCGATCAATGATCTCTCGATAAGGTGAAACCTTCTAAGTATATGTTTGGTTTTCTGGTGTGACCGAGGCTCCTTAGCTTGTGCGATGGCCCCGTTATTTTCACAGAAAAGTTCTATCGGATCTTGGATACTTGGTATCACTCCGATGTCTGACACAAACTTTCTCATCCAAACAGCTTCCTTTGCAGCATCTGATGTAGCAATGTACTCAGACTCTGTTGTAGAATCGGCTGTTGTATCTTGCTTTGAGCTTTTCCAACTTATTGCACCGCCATTCAGACTAAACACGTAGCTTGATTGTGACTTCATGTCATCTTGATCTGTTTGGAAAGTAGCATCAGTGTAACCTTGTACAATGAGCTGTTCTTGTCCTCCATACACTAGCATTAATCCTTTAGTTCTTCGTAAGTACTTTAGGATTGCTTTGACTGCAGTCCAATGATCCATTCCAGGATCTTGTTGGTATCTGCTAGTCATGCTCAGTGCATGTGCGACATCCGGGTGGGTACACAACATGGCATACATGATAGATCCTATTGCCGAAGCATATGGAACTCTACTCATTGTATCCCTCTCCTTTCTTGTGGAAGGACCTTGGTTCTTCTTCAAGAGAAGGCCATGTCTGAATGGTACCATACCATTCTTAGAGTTAGACATATTGAACCTCTTTAATATTTTGTCTATGTACCCTTCTTGACTTAGTCCTAGAAGCCTCTTTCATCTATCTCTATAGATTTTGATACCCAGTATCATTTCAGCTTCTCTTAAGTCTTTCATAGAAAATACACTCCCCAACCATTGTTTGATATCTTTCGATATGGGAATGTCATTTCCTATGAGTAGGATGTCGTCCACATACAGGACAAGGAAAACTATCTGGCTCCCACTAACCTTCTTGTAAACACAAGGCTCATCTTCGTTCTTTATGAAGCCGTAACTTTTTACTGCCTCGTCAAAACGAAGATTCCAACTCCGAGATGCTTGCTTTAGTCCATAGATGGACCTCTGAAGCTTGCATACACAATTTGGATGCTCTTGATCGATGTATCCCTCGGGTTGTTTCATGTAAACATCCTCGAGTAGGTTTCCATTTAGGAAAGCCGTCTTAACATCCATCTGCCATATCTCATAGTCATAATATGCAGCTTTGGTGAGCATAGTCCGAATGGACTTGAGCATCACGACAGGGGAGAAGGTTTCATCATAGTCTATACCATGAGTCTGTCTGAAACCTTTAGCCACTAGATAGCCTTGAAGATCCCGCCAGGTTTTAACTTGAAAATCCACTTGCAATCGACAACCTTTGCCTGAACAGGAGGATCAATCAAAGTCCATACTTTATTGTCTCATGGATTGCATTTCAGATTCCATTGCTTGTAACCATTTATCTGAATCTGGACTTTCTAAAACCTGTCTTTAGGTCACGGGCTCATTAGTGTCCACCAAGATCAAATCTTGATCACCCGTCATGAAAAATCCGTATCTCTCGGGTTCATGACGAGATCTACTAGACCTTCTAGGTTCTTGTGTTGTTGACTCAGGCTGCTCATCTTCATGAGTTCCCATGTCAACCTCCATCTGAGTTTCTGTAGATCGTTCTACATTCTCTTGTGGTTCTGGAAATTCTCCGAGTTCTATTCTACTCCCACTATCTTTCTTGTAGAGAAAATCTTTCTCTAAGAAAGTGGCACCTCGAGCAACAAACACTTTGTTCTCTGTTGGATTGTAGAATTGATATCCTTTTGTTTCCTTAGGATATCCCAGAAACAAGCATTTGTCAGTTTTAGGTTCAAGCTTACTTTGTAAACGCTTTACATGAGCTTGACAACCCCAAACTCGTAGATAGGACATATAGGGTTTTTGATCCATCCACATCTCATATGGAGTCTTATCTACTGCCTTAGATGGAATACGATTTAGTAAGTAGGCTGCTGAAAGGAGGGCATAACCCCAAAAAGACATAGGGAGAGTTGCTTGGCCCATCATAGATCGAACCATATCTAATAAGGTCCGATTTCTCCTCTCGGATACACCATTCCATTGAGGTGTTCCTGGTGGAGTCAGCTGTGAAACAATTCCACACTGTTTTAGATAGCCATCGAACTTATCACTAAGGTATTCACCTCCCCGATCGGAGTGAATAGCCTTAATCCTTCTATTTAACTGATTTTCTACATCGTTTTTAAACTCTTTGAAATTTCAAAAGTTTCATTTTTATACCTCATTAAGTAGACATAACCATATCTACTATAGTCATCGGTAAAAGTCACGAAGTATTCAAATCCACCTCTGGCTTGTGTGCTCATTGGTCCACGTACATCTGTATGTATTAGAGCCAATAGCTCACTAGTCCTCTCGCCTTTCTTGCTGAAGGGACTCTTCGTCATTTTGCCTTACAAACAGGGTTCACATGTGTCATATGATTCGAAATCAAATGACCCAAGCACTCCATCCTTATGAAGTCTCTGAACTCGCTTCTCATTTGCATGGCCTAAACGACAATGCCACAGATATGTTGGACTTAAATCTGATTGAACTAATTTGGCTTTCTTTTCAATGTTATAAACAGGTTTCTCTTGGGTCAAATCCAAGATATATAGGCCATTGCACAAATTTGCAACTCCATATAAAACATCTTTTTGATATAAAGACAACGATTTATTACCAATAATAAAACAAAATCCTTTAATATCCAAGCAAGAAATTGAAATAATATTCCTACTCATAGTAGGTACATAATAACAATTCTCTAAAACAATTTTTAAACCAGAAGGCAAATACAAAGTGTAATCTCCAACTTCAACAGCTGCAACTCTTGCCCCGTTGCCCACTCAGAGATCTACTTCGCCTTTCTTTGTCATCCTTCTATTTCTCAGTCCCTGCACATTAGTACAAATGTGAGCCCCACATCTGGTATCTAATACCCATGAGGTGGACATAGAAAGATTAATTTCAATAACAAAGATACCTGAAGCTGAAGGATTCTATTTCTTCTCTTCAAGAAACAGCTTGCAGTTTCTTCTCCAATGCCCCTTCTGATTGTAATGGAAACATACAGCGTCCTTCTGAGCATTTTTTTTAGCAGGAGGAGTTTGAGGCTTAGCCTTAGGAGCAGTCTTACTGTGAGGCTTCTTGTTTTCAGCAACTTTTGCCTTGCCTTTAAACTTTCTCTTGTTGCCCTTACCTTTTTCTACAACAAGTACTGGCGTTGCCTTCCGAATGGTGTGCTCAGTATTTTTAAGCATTCCATGGAGCTCAGGAATCGTCCTCTCCATGTTATGCATGTTGTAGTTCACCACAAAGTCATTGTAATCATCAGGCAGTGAAGCCAAGATGATGTCAATGGCTAACTCTCTAGCAAGAGGTGCATTTAATCTCTCTAGGGTATCAATATACCCCTTCATCTTGATCAAATGCGTGTTTACTGACGAACCCTTCGCCATCTTGCACGAGATCAATACTTTTATCGTAATGAACCTTTCGTTACGGGCCTGTTCACGGAACATTTCCATTAGTGACACATAAATTTGGAACGCTTCCGAATTCATGAATTGTTTCTGAAGCTCGCCTGACATAGTCGCGAGCATCAGACATGTCACGTCATCAGAATCGCTTTTCAGCTTTTCCCATACTCGTTGAACAGTAGCCGTAGCATTTACAGGTGGTTCAGGTAAAACAGTGTCTAAGATATTTAGCTTCCTTTCTTGTTTGAGAATAATTCTCAAGTTTCTTTCCCAATCTAAAAAGTTTGGACCAACAAGTTTTTCTTTGTCCAAAATGCTTCTTATAGTGAGATTAGATGTATTAGTGCTAGTAGATGCCATTTCTACAAAAGAAAGATGCAAAACATTAGAATGAGTTTTAAAATATTTTCCACAATAGCCAAAATTGAAATCCCAAACAATTTTGTGTTGGTGCTAGATTGTGGGCCGAAAATCCACAAAGAGTCAACCCCAGTCTTGCTTTGGCAAGTATCGTAGGGATTGGGCTCTTTTTGTAGGCAGCGTTCAAATCACATCCCTATGTAATTTAACGATTTCTAATTACATCACTATGCAACTTTTCGGTGATAGGATGAACATTCCAAATGTTTGACACCATCCTATCTTTGCAAAATTAATCCCTAGTCAACTTATCGGGTGAAGCTAGGATTAATTTTTCCCAAGTTAAACCATCCCTCAAGATATCACATCAATTGATACCCACACAGTTTTTCCATAACAAGTGGTAGTGATAAAGTTGAGCATCTAATACCCAAATAGTTTTTCCACTCATTAATGGTAGTGATAAAGTTGGGCACCTATTATGTGACAACTCGCCGCACGAAGAAAACCTGAGGCCCTTGGGCTCTCCAAGTCCACAGACGTTCGACGCTCTGGCGGGCCCCCAAGTATGGAAGCAAAATCAACTCGGGTTTTTGGGATTTTAGTTTGATCGGCTTAACATGCATTTTTGTTTATCATTCATTCACAAAACATAAAATAAAATTGCAGAAATGCGATGAATTGGGCTCTAATCTATTACAGGGCCTTTTTTTAAAAAAAAAAAACTTCTTTTGGGCCTCCATTTTGGGCTTCCGTTCCTAGGCTCCACCATGGACTCCTTCGGAACCTCTATTTGGGCCTAACTATTACATAATTATTTAATAGGCACGCAGGCCCAATTTTAAAATGGCTCGCAGGCCCAAAAAATTTAAATAATAAATTTTAAGCCCAATTCATGTATAGGAAAACACACAAATGCATATGCTTCATACAAGCCAATTTTATTAAGCCGAATCATTTAATTAGGGATTGTGTAACTCTTACATTATTAAAATTGATCGTGTCATGATCAATTTTAATCAATCCAGGTTCATTCATTTTAATCGAATGATGCATGGTCATACCAATAATGTGTGCAATTATTTAAACATTTTAAATAAATAACACATTATTTCATAAAAATGAATAAATAAATAAAAACATAATAATTAATTAACTAATCTTATTAATTAATTATTTATTTATTTATTCATCTAATTATCTAATTTTATTAAGATAATATTTCTAATTTTAAAATTTAAATATTTCTAATTATCCTAATCTCATTATGATAATTATTCAAAATTCTAAATTTTAAAATTCTATAGGATAAGAATTAAATCTAAATCTAATCCTATCTTATCGTAATTTAAAATCTGATAATATCTTTTAATTTATCCTAAATCATAAATTAAAATTTTATCAAATTTTAAAATTCAGAAAGATTAAATTTTTCTGAAAATTTTTTAGGCAAATCTGTAATTTAACAAAATATCGGGTTAGGGTTTTAAAGATTAAAACTTCTGGGGTTGTTTTGCAAATTTTTAAAACAATTTTTAAACGCTAATATTTTCGGGATTTTGGAGTGCGGTGGGGGCAATCTGGTCATTTCAATCCAATTAGGGCACCAGCCCCCGCTGCCTCCTATCTTCTTCCACGATTCGCTGCCGGCGTCTCTTCTTCGATTTTCCGGCGAACGCTTCACCTATTACGGCGCTGCTCGCAGCGCTGGATGTCGCCTCTTCACCCCGGTCTGACCCCGATTGAATCAAAGTCGACCTTGGCGGCTCGTCGAACGACGAAGGAAAACGAAACCCGCGACCGGCCTTCGAAAACTCTGTCGGCGCGAGGAACCAGACGAAATCGATTTCCGTCACTTCATTTCCCCGCGGCGCCAGGAACATTTCCCCAGCCTCGACGGAGCAGCCAGTGCGAGGAACATTTCCCCTGCATCCAAACTAGCAAACGGCTTTCAAAAACCCCAAAACGAAAAAATTTTCCGGCGAAGTGGGTTTTGCAAACCCAGAAAATCTTTTCCAAAATCTTCACAATCAAAACGTTTTTGACACCCCAAATCAACACGAAATGGTTCCCCATGAAGAAAAGAACAAAAGCCATGGAAAAATCAGGCCAAAAAAAACAATTTTGAAGTGGCGTTTGCTGGTTAACCAATTCCAGCGAGTCCATTCCCAGAAACCGGCACTTTCTTCATTCCTTCAAAACAGTTTCATTTATTTATTTTAAAACGATTTTTCAATAAAAAATTTTCTTAGACCTGATTTCCAACTTTGGTTTTAATTAAAACAATTTTAATCAAAACAAAATTAAACCTGGCTCTGATACCACTGTTGGTCCTTAGGCATGCATAATTTCCTAAATTATGCTACGGAATAGCCTAAATTCTATGGAATCGGGTCTTACCCTCGATGCGTAATCGGTTGCGCTCGTCGCCAGGATCCCTTGGGAAGATTGCGTTCACCACCAAAACAATTCACACGAATTGCCTCTACGTTCTTGCACTGGAGTCTCTCAGAACCGGTGCTAGCCCAAAAGTGTCTGTCAAAGAGAAAACGTTTTTCTCTCTGGATGAATGTTTTTGAAAAAGTGATTACTGGAAGAGTTAGAGAGAGAGCCTTTAAAATTTTTCCAAAACGTGTTTTAAAACTAAATTAGTTAAAATCCCTCAACAGACTCCCAGATACTTCTCTGATTAAAGAGTTGAGAAGTATCTGTAAATAATTAATTATTAATAATAATTAATTATTTACTGAGTTGGGTTTAACCAACACCATGGATCAACCCATTGTTCCATGGGTCAGGCTGATGGGTCAAGAACCTCAATTCACAATTAGGTCCCTTGATTTGTCAGCCCAACTCAATTCTTCCTAGGTAATTAATTAACTCTTAATTAATACCATAATACTCTTCAATAATATTTAATTAAACTATTTAACTAAATATTATCAATTTAAGTAAAACTCTTATACTTAAAACAGGCAATTTAATTAATTATGAATCATCGAACTCATTTATGTGCGATCCTGTAGGCCCATTCCAAATTGACAATGAATAAATTAATCTCATTAATTAATCCATAAATCATTAGTGGTCTCTAGCAAGACATAATGACTACACAATTCAGAACGGAGGGTCAAATGGTGATTCAACACAACCTTCTGAGTATACTACGTAATGTCCTCTACACTGATATCCAGTTTAGCATAAGGCATGGAACCAATCATCCTTATATAGCTAAACGTTTTACTTGATCTCTTAGTGACACTGAACTTAATCAAGCAAATGATAACCCTTATCATTTCTTGGGCACGGCCATGCACTTCTCAGTTCACTATCAAGCGGCCAAGATATCATCTCTCATTTAAGAGAGACTTATAGTCCCATCACTTCACCTACATACCTTAGCATGACTCATAGTGTACCCAATCATACCCGTACTTGCCAACCTGTTACGGTCCCGTTATGCATATGTCAAAGCACACTCTAATTCACCTAAGACTATGCAGTGATTTCTGGTCTAAGGATCCTCGTACGAGTACTACTCAAAAGAATCACTCATGATCTAACAGTCCATGGAGTGTTTCTTTTGGCGGATCGATTTCATAAAATTCAATATGCACAAGAATATAATTTTATGAAATTAACTCATCATATAAATAATCAATCAAACGACAAATGTCTTATTTACATAAATACCCCTCAAAGTTTATTTACATAAATAGCCCTTAAAAGGGCACATATACCAACAGAAATAACATTGCACAGGATATTAGCTTCTATTTGTTCGACTTACCACGCAACAATACAATCCTAATTAAAGCAAAAGTTTAATAATAACCTCTTGAAGCGTGTACTTAGGTGATTCTCTTGTATGACTCAAGACTTGATCGTACATTGTGTGGGCAATAAACTAAGGAGGAATTGATCATCAAAACACCAGGAATCCACAAAACAACTTACCGCGGAAAACCCAGGATGCGGCTGTCGCGCTTATGCTCTACTTACAGACAACCGAACTCGATCTCGCCACGCACAGTCGGAAAGTAACTTGTCCGCCGCTTTTTGAAAATCACATATTCACCTCTTGATTGAGAAGTCAACTTTGAGAATGAATTCTTTGAATTCTCTCTATACTTTCTCTTTCTAAGTTTCTTGAATTATGAAACTAATGAATTGTGTTTGTGAATTGGTAATCTCCTGTCTATTTATAGAGTTACAATAGAGATCCCAAGTTGGTTTAGGATTGGCTTTTCTATTGGGTTTGTGTTTTACTTCAATCCCATTCCTGGACAGATTCACATCCAACTGACACAAGGATTCACTTATAGGAAGGCCAAAACTGTCTTTGTATCCAAAACTAAACTGTTTGTCTAAATCACATAATAACCTAAACTGACAATGTATCCAAAACTATCTCGGTTACAAACCTCATTTATATATTGTGTCTTTTAACGAATGATGAGATGTACTTTGTCACACCAGACATCTCATAATCTAATTACATAATACAAATGGATGAAATATGTAAAAACATATAAACAATTTAACTAAAACATTTAATCGATATACAAAATTGGGAAATAGTTTAATATAAGAAAAGTTGTAGTATTTAAACCCAACAGGTTAGATATAGTGTAACTGGGAAATAGCTTCATGCCTTATGCTAAACGGGATATCAATGAAGAGGATCGTACACAGTTTGCTCGGAAAGGTTGTGTTGAATCACCATTCTAAATTGGGTAGTCATTATGTCTTGCTAGAGACCACTAATGACTTATGGATTAATCAATGAGATTGAGTTATCCATTGCAAATTTAGAATGGGCCTACAGGATCGCACATAAGAAAGTTTGATGATGCAGAATAAGTATTCTTGCCTATAATAAGTATAATTGTTATACTTAAATAAAAAAGATTTAATTAAATGATTTAATTGAATATTATTGAAAACTTTTGTGGTATTAATTAATACTTAACTAATTACAAGGGAACAATTGGGATGGGCAGGTAAATCATGAGACCTAATTGCAATTGAGGTTCTTGACCCATCAGCCTGATCCATAAGTCATGGGTCGATCCATTGGCTTGGTGTATAACCCAAATCATTAAGGTATTCTTCAATACTGATTTAAAATCGGTAAATATTATTTAATACTGATTTGGAATTAGTAAAATAATATTTGGTAATAATAGTGATTTGGAATCTGATTAAATCAGTAATGTAATAATTTATTGATTACAATACTGATTTTTGAAATTTTAACTCTACAAATATCCTAGGGATATTATTGTAGTAGATAGATGATTTCAATCAAAAAAATCAGAACAAGCAAAATATATAGAAAATCCCAAATTCTCTCTGTAGGCAGAAAACGGCTAGCACCGAATCTGCGCAAGGCTTTCATGCTTGAAAGTAGAGAATCCTTCAAGAAAGGATTTTGGTGGTGACAAACATAACTGCAGCAGAAGGCTTGGACCAACATCAAACAAGGATCCAGGTGCGATAACCGATTACGCTACGAGGGTAAGCTTTAGAAGCTTTAAACGTAGGATTATTAAAACACTAAAAAGGGAATTGGCATGAATCCGCTGCATAAAATTTTTTAAAAGCATGCCTCCAATCCCAACAGTGGTATCAGAGCTAGGCTCAGGATTTTAGTGTTAAAAGTAAAATTAGTTTTGATTAAAAGTAAATTGGATTTTTGTTATTGAAATTGATTTTAATTCCTGCTTTTAGAAAGCAACAAGAAAAAAAAAATTTCTTTTCTGGGAAAATAATAAAATATTTTTTTCAAGGGAATTTGATTCTAGGTTAATTTGTTTCTTGATTTTGGCCCTGAAATTGCTATTGGTTTTTCTCAACAGAAATGGATTTGAATTCTGGTCTGTTTCGTTTTAATCGAAAACCCAAATTTATTTCTGGGTTGCAAAATTTTTCACCGGAATCTGGGGTTTTGGGAAACCCTCGCCAAGAAAATGATTTTCTTCTTTGGGTTTTGAAATCTGGACTGGAGTTTTAAAACTATTCACCAGAAACATCTGTCGATTTTTGGGTTCACGTTTTTTGGAAAAATGTTTTGAAGCAATCTGGGTTTCGGTTTTGTTTGCCAAGGGTTTTCTCGGCTGCTGTGTTTCTCAACCAGAAAAACGTGGCCACCGAAGTTAGTTTCTATTTTGTGTTGTTTCGAATTCTCGCCGGGAAAATGAAGAAGCTGACTCAAGGCTGAGGTTTTACTCTAGAAAGTTCAAAATGACTGCGGGTTTCGTCTTCGTGATGAATGGTGCTGAGAAAACAGCTTTGAACATCACCGCTGCGTCTTCATCGGACGAGGAGTCTTCTTCCTCCGACGTTGGACGTTCGGAGACGAAGATCTTTCTTCATTTTTTTCCTGGTCGGTGATTTTCATCGTTTTGAGGAGTCCATGGTCGGCTAAGTAGCGTCGGAGGAACCGATTGACGTCGGGGAGATGACCGGTGAGTTTTGCCAGAAGTCAAGAAATCCGACGGTCGATCGGGGTAGAAGAGGATTGGCGGCGGCAAGGGTCAAACCCTAGGGGCTGAATGTGCGAAATTAACCCTACCGCCCAATACAACCCTAGTTGGGTAAAGAAAGAGAGGCGGTTGGAGCAAATGCCCTAATGGGCTTAAATTACAAAACTGTCCCTCCGCCCCTTGAACCCTAAACAGCCATTAAATTTTAAAATGAGCTTAAATTGCATAATAGCCCCTGGACTTTGAGTCCTTCTCAAAACATTGCCCAGATTTTTATATAAATTACCAAACTGCCCCATAATTTAAGGAAGATTGTTTTCTGATTTTATTTTTGTAAGATTTTAAATTTTAATTGTGGAATAAAATCAAATCTTTGTTTTAAAATGTTAAAATTGCATTTTAAGATTTTAAAATATATTTTATCAATTATCTTAATAAGATTAGGATAATTAGCCAATAAATAGAATAATTAATTTTATTCCTTTATTTATGCTTTCAAATATGGTATGATTTATTTAAATGGTTTAAATATTTGCATACATATTTGGTATGTTCATGCATCATTTATCACAAATGATTGAACAAGAAAATGGAAAGATTAATTAAAATTGATTATGTCACGATCAATTTTAATAGTATAGAATATTTTGAAAATATTCAATTACACAATCTTTTAAATTGATTGGCTTAATTAAAATGGGCTTGTATGAAGCACTTGCATTTTATGTGTTTTTCATGCATGAATTGGGCTTTATTTATTTTGTTTTAATTTGGGGCCTGCGAGCCAATTAAATTGGGCCTGCGACCTATTAAAATTTATTGCAATAGAATAGATTAGAAATTAGGCCCAAGAAATTCCAACAAGCCAAGACGGAGTCATGGAGTTGGAGCCCAATAATGGAGGCCTAAATGAAGAGAAAGTTTTAAAAGCCTTGTAATAGACTAGAGCCCAATTCATTGCATTTTTCACTTTATATTTTATATTTTGTGAGTGATGAAAAATGAAATGCATGTTAAGTCACTCAACCTAAATCCCTAAAAGCCTAAGTTATAAATTACTTCCGTACTTGGGGGCTTGCCAGAGCATCGAATGTCTGTGGACTTGGAGAGCCCAAGCGCCTCAGGTTTTCTTCATGAGGCGGGTTGTCACATAATAGGTGCCCAACTTTACTCACTACCACCTATGTGGAAAAACTGTTTGGGTATTTATTGATGTGATGCTTTGAGGGATGGTTTGACTTACGGAAATCGGTCCTAGTTTGACCTGATAAATTGACTAGGATTGGTTTTGCAATGATAGGATGGTGTCAAACATTTGGAATGTTCATCCTATCACCTAAAAGTTGCATGGGATACAATTGGAAAGCGTTAAGTTGCATGAGATGTGACTTGAACGTTGCCTACCAAAAGGGCTCGATCCCTACGATACTTGCCAAAGCAAGACTGGGGTTCGGTTCTTTGTGGATTTTCAGCCCACAATCTAGCACCAACAAAAAAATTTTGGGTTTTCAATTTTGGCTATTGTGGAAAATGATTTTAAAACTCATCCTAATGTTTTTGCATTTATTCTTTGTAGAAATGGCATCATCTTGCACTAATATTGTTTCAAACTTCATTCTAAGAAGTATTTTGGATAAAGACAAATTGGTTGGACCAAACTTCTTAGACTGGGAAAGGAACTTGAGAATTGTTCTCAAGCAAGAAAGGAAGCTACATGTCTTAGAGACTGTTTCACCTGAACCACCATAGAATGCCTCGGCTACTGTTCAGTGTGCGTTAGATAAACTGAAAAGTGAATCCAATGATGTGACGTGCTTGATGCTTCCATCTACGACGGGCGAGCTTCAAAAGCAATTCATGAATTCGGAAGTGTTCTAGATTTATAAGTCACTGACAGAAATATTTCATGAACAAGTTCTTAAAGAAAAATTTGTTATAATTAAGGCAATAATCTCGTGCATGATGGCAAAGGGTTCATCAGTAAGCACGCATTTAATCAAGATGAAAGGGTATATTGACACCCTAGAGTGATTAAATGTGCCTCTTGCTAGAGAGTTAGCCATTGACATCATCTTGGTCTCACTGCCTGATGAATACAATGATTTTTTGGTGAACTACAACATGCATAACATGGAGATGAGCATTTCTGAGCTTCATAGGATGCTGAAAAATACTTAGCAGACCCTTCGGAAGGCCACGCCAGTAATGGTTGTAGAGAAAGGTAAGAAGAGGAAGTTTAAAGACAAGGCCAAAGCTGGGCAAAACAAAAAAGCTCGCAGTAAGACTGCTGCTAAAGCCCAGCCTCAAGCTCCCTCCATCTACTAAGACAAAGCCTCAAAAAGATTATACATGTCTATTCTGCAAATGAAAAAGTCACTGGAAGAGAGACTGTAAACTGTTTCTTGAAACCAAATATAATCCTTCAGGTTCAGGTATCTTTGTTATTGAAATAAATCTTTCTATGTCCACCTCATGGGTATTAGATACCGGATGTGGGGCTCACATTTTTACTAATGTGCAAGGACTCAGAAATAGAAGGATGACAAAGAAAGATGAAATAGATCTCCGAGTAGGCAACGGGGCAAGAGTTGCTGCTGTTGAAGTGGGAGATTAAAATTTATCTTTACCTTTCAGTTTAAACATTGAACTTGAGAATTGTTATTATGTACCTGCTTTTAGCAGGAATATTATTTCAATTTCTTGTTCGGATATTAAAGGATTTCATTTTATTATTGGTAATAATTCTTTATCTTTATATCGGAATGATGTTTTATATGGAGTTGCAAATTTGTGCAACAGCCTATATGTCTTGGATTTGAGCCAAGAATGACCGGTCTATAACATTGAAAAGAAGGCTAAATCAATTAAGTTTGATATGAGTTCATCTTATCTTTGGCATTGTTATTTAGACCATGCAAACGAGAAACGAGTTCAAAGACTTCACAAGGATGGAGTGCTAGGGTCATTTGATTTCGAATCAAATGACACGTGTCAACCCTGTTTGTAAGGAAAAATGACAAAGAGTTATTTCAACAAGAAAGGCGAAAGAATTAGTGAGCTATTGGCCCTAATACACACGGATGTATGTGGACCAATGAGTACACAAGCCAGAGGTGGATTCGTATACTTCGTTACTTTTATCGATGACTATAGTAGATATGGCTGTGTCTACTTAATATGGCATAAAAGTGAACTTTTTTAAAGGTTGAAAGAGTTTAAAAATGAAGTAGAGAATTAGTTGGATAGATGTATTAAGGCTATTCACTCCGACCGGGGAGGTGAATACCTTAGTGATGAGTTCGATGGCTATCTAAAACAGTGCAGAATTGTTTCATAGCTGACTCTACAGGGAACACCTCAATGGAATGGTGTATCCGAAAGGTAAAATCTGACCCTATTAGTTATGGTTCGATCATAATGGGCCAAGCTACTCTTCTTACATCCTTTTGGAGTTATGCTCTCCTTTCTGCTGCCTACTTTTTGAATCGTATTCCATCTTAGGTAGTAGATAAGACTCCATATGAGATATGGATGAGCCAAAAGCCTTATATGTCCTATCTACGAGTTTGGGGTTGTCAAGCTCATGTAAAGTGTTTACAAAGTAATAAGCTTGAACCCAAAACTGACAAATGTATGTTTGTGGGGTGTCCTAAGGAAACCAAAGGATGTCAAATTTACCTCCTGACTGAGAACAAAGTGTTCGTTGCTCGAGGAGTTACTTTCTTAGAGAAATACTTTCTGTACAAGAAAGACAGCGGGAGTAAAATAGAACTCGAAGAGGTTCGAGACCCAAAAGAGAGTGTAGAATCGACTATACAAACTCAGATAGAAGTTGGCATGGAAACTCATGAAGATGAGAAACCTGAGCTAACAGCACAATAACCTAGAAGATCGACTAGATCTCGTCAACAACCCAAAAGGTATGGATTTCTCGTGACTGATGATCAAGATTTGATCTTGGTGGACTCTGATGAGCCCACGACCTACAGACAGGTTTTAGAAAGTCTGGATTCAGATAAATGGTTACAAGCCATGGAGTCTGAAATGCAATCCATGAGCGATAATAAAGTGTGGACTTTGATTGACCCTCCTGTTCAGGCAAAGGTTGTCGATTGCAAGTGGATTTTCAAGTTAAAACCTGGTGGGATTTTCAGGGCATGACTAGTGGTTAAAGGTTTTAGACAGACTCATGGTATTGACTATGATGAAACCTTCTCCTTTGTCGTGATGCTCAAGTCCATTCGGACTATGCTCGCCATAGCTGCATATTATGACTATGAGATATGGCAGATAGATGTTAAAATGGTTTCCTGAATGGAAATCTACTCGAGGATGTTTACATGAAACAACCCGAGGGATACATCGATCAAGAGCATCTAAATTGATTATGCAAGCTTCAGAGGTCCATCTACAGACTAAAACAAGCATCTCGAAGTTGAATATTCATTTTGACGAGGCAGTAAAAGGTTATGGATTCATAAAGAACGAAGACGAGCCTTGTGTTTACAAGAAGGTTAGTGGGAGCAAGAATGTTTTTCTCGTCCTATATGTGGACGATATCCTACTCATAGGAAATGACATTCCCATGATGAAAGACATCAAACAATGGTTGGGGAGAGTATTTTCTATAAAAGACTTAGGAGAAGCCGAAATGATACTAGGTATCAAAATCCATAGAGATAGGTATAAAAAGGCTTCTAGGACTAAGTCAAGAAGGGTATATAGAAAAGATATTGAATAGATTCAATATGTCTAACTCTAAGAATGGTATGGTACTATTCAGACATGGCCTCCTTTTGAAGAAGAACCAATGTCCTTCAAGTAAAAACGAGAGGGATGCTATGAGTAAAGTCCGATATGCTTCGGTAATAGGATCTATCATGTATGCCATGTTATGTACCCGCCCGGGTGTAGCACATGCACTAAGCATGACAAGAAGATACCAACAAGATCCGAGAATAGATCATTGGACTGCAGTCAAGGCAATCCTGAAGTACTTGCAAAGGACTAAAGGATTAATGTTAGTGTACGAAGGACAAGAACAACTCGTCGTACAAGGTTACGCCTATGCTGCTTTCCAGACTGACCAAGATAACATGCAGTCACAATCAAGCTACGGTTTTAGCCTGAATGGAAGTGCAGTGAGTTTAAAAAACTCAAAGCAAGATAGAATGGCCACTCTACAATAGAATCTGAGTACTTTACTGCATGAGATGTTGCAATGGGAGTGTATGGTTGAGGGAAGTTTGTGTCTAACATTGGATTTTCTGATAGACCTCTTCTGCAATAACAACGGGGCCTTCGCACAAGCTAAGGTGTCCCGGTTACACCAAAAAGACCAAACACATACTCAGAAGGTTTCATCTAACTCGAAAGAATGTCGATCGAGGAGATGTGAAAGTATGCAAAATGGGGTCAGACGACAATATAGCAGATCCTCTCACAAAAGCTCTACCACAGTCAAAGTTTGAGAGATATGTAATAGATCTTGGTCTTAAAATGTTTAGGACATAGTCCTTCAACGGGCAAGTGGGAGATTGTTGGTGTATGTGCCCTTTTAAGGCTATATAGACATTTGTCCTTTTGATTGATATTATAATCAGATGAGTTAATTTCATTATAGTAATATTATTATGCATATTTAATTTCACGAAGTCGATCCGTCAAAAGAGACACTCTATGGACTGATTAGATCATGAGTGATTCCTTTGAGTAGTACTCGTACGAGGATCCTTAAACCAGAAATCAATGCATGGTCTTAGGTGAATTGTAGTGTGCTTTGACATACGCCTAACGGAGCCATAACAGGTTGCCAAGTATGGGTATGATTGGGTACACAATGAGGCACACTAAGGTATGTAGGTGAAGTGACGGGACTACAAGTCTCTCTTAAGTAAGAGATAATATCTTGGCCACTTGATAGTGAACTGAGAAGTGCATGGCGTGCTAAATAGGATATCATTTGCTTGAATAGAATCAGTGTCACTAAGAGATCAAGTAAACGTTTAGCTATATAAGGATGATGGTTCCATGCCTTATGCTAAACAGGATATCAATGTAGAGGATCGTACGTAGTTTGCTCGGAAAGGTTGTGTTGAATCACCATTCAACCCTCCATTCTGAATTGGGTAGTCATTATGTCTTGATAGAGACCACTAATGACTTATGGATTAATCAATGAGATTGAGTTATCCATTGCCAATTTAGAATGGGCCTACAGGATCGCACAAAAGAAAGTTCGATGATGCAGAATAAGTAATCTTGCCCACAATAAGTATAATTGTTATACTTAAATAAATAAGATTTAATTAAATGGTTTAATTAAATATTATTGAAAAGTTCTGTGGTATTAATTAAGAGTCAAATAATTAACTGGGAACAATTGGGATTGGCTGATAAATCAAGGGACCTAATTGCAATTGAAGTTCTTGACCCATCAGCCTGATCCATGGGTCATGGGTTGATCCATGGGATTGGTGTATAACCCAAAACATTAAGGTATTATTTAATACTGATTTAGAAGCAGTAAATATTATTTAATACTGATTTTGAATTAGTAAAATAATATCTGATAATAATACTGATTTGGAATCTGATTAAATCTGTAATGTAAGAATTAATTGATTACAATACTGATTTTGGAAATTTTAACTCTAAAAATATCCTAGGAATATTAGTGTAGTAGATAGATGATTTCAATTAGACAAATTAGAATAAGCAAAATATACAAAAAATCCAAAATTCTCTTTGTAGGTAGAAAATGGCTAGCACCGAATCTACAAAGGGCTTTCGTGGTTGAAAGTAGAGAATCCTTAAAGAAAGGATTTTGGTGGTGACAAACATAACCAGATCAGAAGGCTTGGACCAACATCAAACAAGGATCCAGGTGCAGCAACTGATTACGCTACGAGGGTAAGCTTTAGAAACTTTAAACGTAGGATTATTAAAACACTGAAATGGGAATTGGCATGAATCCGTTGCATGAAATTTTTGAAAATCATGCCTCCGATCCCAACAATGTTATGCACAAGGCCTTATATTTGCCTTTCCGTTGACATGGTTAGCAGTGAAGGAAAACAGAACAAGCCCGGGCTAAATCAAAAATCTCATTTTCGTGCTATGCATTCCAGAATCGGAGACTTTCGACTCGGCTCAGGCTCAAATTCATTTTCCCAGAACGGATCTAGGCTTATACTAGTTCAATTTTTTAAAACAACAAGCTAAAAATTAAATCTTTAATTTAAAGTGGAAGTCTTAAAGATTATACATTTTAAGCGTGCCCCTAGCAATAAGAAAACCAAAGCTGCAAATCCTACTGTTTACCGTCTGGGACCAATTAAGAGAGAATCTAGATAACAACTCCGTCTCTACCTCGAAATTGTGTGGGCGACTATCCACAAGGTATCTAAGACACTAAGGAAGAGATCCATATGAGACCCACTTTGAAAAACTCGTCAGATCCTCAGCAGATCATTGTCCGAAGATTACTGCACTTATTTACCGCCTACTACCTATTTACCGCCTAGCTGCGAAATCCACTCGAAATCCCAATGATAACTCCAAAAACCTCAAAAATGGGTGGGCAAGTGTCTACGAGGTGGCTAAAGGCACTGGCGAAGAAATCCAAAGAAACCCACTTCAAGAAACTCACAGATCTGAACACAGATCCAACCCGGGAAACTGATTCTTATCTGAAAATCCACACCGCCTCAATAAAACTTCGTGGGTAAGATATTTGTTCGTAGATCTAGACTTTGGCGAACCAAAAGGAAAGAGCCAAAGGATCAACGCAACAAATAAACAAAGCCCCCTATGAAAATACACCAAAACGGCGCTGAAAAATCCAAAATCGCAGGCGGCGCAGCTGCCCAGAAAAAGAGCGGCAAACGGACTTCTCGAGCGGAGTTTGAACTTCCAGGAGGTGGTCTTGGGCGTCTAGGATCATGGGCTAAGTTTCTCGAATAAGAAAGATCGCAAACCAACTTCGAAAAAGAATTCTCAATAAGGAAAAAAGAATTCTCTCTCTGGGCTTGTCTTTCTCACTCTAAGGCATTTCCCTACAAGGTTTCTAATGTCTTCAAATGTGCCTAACATTAGCTATTTATAAGGAGCTCCTTAGGAGACCTAGTGGACTTTTGAGTTGGGCCTTAGTGTTTGACTTTCGTTGACCCCTTAGTCTTCCCTAGACTAATCAACTCCAATCGATCCTTTCAAATTAATTTCTTAACCCACTTTGTTAATTTAATTTAATTGAATCCTTTGGATTAATTAATTCATATAGAATTAAATTTCTTAATCCACTTAGTTAATTAAATATTAATTAAACCTTTAGGATTAATTAATTCACTTTATCGATTAGTCAAACGCATAATTAGTCGTACCACTAACAGAACAATTATGGAACTAATGCTCAAAAATGACTTTACATCGCGCCACTTTATTTTCTTCTATCTCCCCGCATCAAAGATCTAGTGCTCGTCGGTTTATCAATTTACTGACAAACCGATTCACTGACTTCTTGGTATCCGAGATTAGTACCACTCGACCTTCTTATTATACCGGACGTAAAATCCACTGGCCAGATTTAGTATAATAAACCTTATGAGCTTATCTCGGGAGCACCATCAACCTGGTGAACCGGTACGTGGATTCCTCCGACTTGCAACGGCACGTAAGAAGCTAAACACCGCATACTCAACCTACCAACGTATAGGCCTCAATTGACCGCACTTTTTGGCACATCAAAGAATACGATATCTAACTGTCATACCCGTCCCAATCTTGGGATTGAGAGACTTAATACTACGACCAAATTGACTACGTCGATCAGTACAAGTCATTCTTTCCAAACTGGTCGTGCTCAATATGCCCCGGGCATATCCGTGTGATTTTAATTAGTCTAGATAAACTAATTTCCAAACCACAAGATAACCTATACTGATAGTATGTTCAGACTATCTCATTACGAGCATACTTTTATATATCAATACTTTAACCAATAACGGTATCTACTATGTCTTTCCACACCCCGTTATCTAGTATGGAACAATTTAATACTGAAACAAAATGATATGTCATCTGTGGATATTAGTTTTTGATACAAGCCATAGCTTTTCTATATTCAAACTAACAAGCAGATATCAGAGTAACCTTTGAAAGGCTTATTGGGAGGAAGTCAAATGCATTTTCATGTACTTGCGCAGAACGAGAGATCATGTCTTGATTTCTTGAGTGCAGGAGCTATTTTTATTGGGTTACACAGATTCGGACTTTCAATGTGATATGGACAGGAGTAAGTCTACCTCCTGGAGGTGGAGCCATAGTATGGCAGAGTGTCAAGCAGAAATGCGTGGCAGACTCCACCATAGAGGCTGAGTACGTTGTCGCATCAGAGGCAGCGAAAGAAGCTGTGTGGCTCAGGAACTTCCTGGTGGACTTAGATGTGGTCCCTGAGTTGCCGAGGTCTATCACAGTCTACTGTGATAATAATGGTGTAGTTGCTAACTCAAGGGAACTACGAGCCCACAAGGCGAGTAAACACACAGAATGCAAGTACCACTTGATATGAGAGATCGTAAAGAGTGTAGACATGATCGGGGACAATATAGCATCAAGAGGCAACCTTGCAGATCCTTTCATGAAAGCATTAATCCCAAAGGTCTTTGAGAGCTATGTGGAGGGCATGGGAGTCAGATTCTTAAGAGAGCCATGTGAGTGAGCTAAAAGTGGTTTGTAGCTTTCATTCTGACAGCAGTGTAATAAGTGGATTGAAAGTGTTTTTATACTTCAGAACATAGCTTTGAGTATTAGTTGGAGATTGTTGGTTTTGAATACTGAAAAAATATTCCTTGTATAAAAAACTAATACCCTGTTGACATATCGTTTATGTTTCAATATTACATTGTTCCTTTTTATCATATATCTGTATAACGAGGTGTAGAAAAGTACAGTAGATGTCGTTATTGGTTAAAGTAATGTTATATAAACAGATGCACGTAACTGAGATAGCTTGAACATACTATCGGTTTAGGTTATCGTGTGATTTGGAAATTAGTTTGTCTAGACAAATTAAATCATATGGATGTACCCGGGGCATATTGACAAAGTCCTGTTTAGAATTGAATTAACTTGTACTGATCTGCATAGTTAATTCGAACCTAATATTCTAATCTCTTTGTCCCTAGACTAGAGCGGGCATGAGAGTTAGATATCGTATGCTTTGATTTCTCTAAGGGTGCGGTCAATTGAGGCCTAAATATAGGTAAGTTGGGTTTGCGGTGTTTGACTTCTTTGTGTGCCATTGCAAATTGAAGGAATTCATGTACCAGTTCGCCGGGTTGATGGTGCTCCCGAGATGAGCTCGTAAGGTTTATTATACTAAACCCGTTCGGTGGACTTTTTGTCCGTAATAATAAGAAAGTCGAGTGGTACTAATCTCAAATACCAAGAAGACGAAGAATTAATTTGTCTGTAAATTTATGAATCGACGAGCACTAGATCTTAGATGTGGGGAGATAGAATAATTATAAAGTGAGCGCGAAGTAAATTCATTTTTGAGCTGTAGTTCCCTAATTGGTGTTAGTTTTGAATACAGAAAAGCTATGGCTTGTATCAAAAACTAATATCCACAGATGACATATCATTTTGTTTCAGTATTAAATTGTTCCATTATATCATAGAACTAGATAAAAAGGTGTGGAAAGACACAGTAAATACCGTTATTGGTTAAACTATTGATATATATAAAAAGTATGCTCGTAACTGAGATAGTCTGGATATACTATCGGTATAGGTTATCGTGTGGTTTGTAAATTAGTTTATCTAGACTAATTTAAATCACACAGATATGCCCGGGGCATTTTGAGCACGACCAGTTTGGATAGAATTGACTTGTACTGATCGGCGTAGTCAATTCGATCCTAGTATTCAGTCTCTCAATCCCGAGATTGGGGAGGGCGTGAGAGTTAGATATCGAATGCTTTGATGTGCCAAAGAGTGCGGTTAATTGAAGCCTATCCCTCAGTTGGTTGGGTATGCAGTGTTTAGCTTCTTACATGTCGTTACTAGTCAGAGGAATCCAATTACTGGTTCGCAGGGTTGATGGTGCTCCCGAGATGAGCTCGTAAGGTTTATTGTACTAAAACTGGCCAGTGGACTTTACGTTCGGTATAATAAGAATGTTGAGTGGTACTAATCTCGAATGTTAAGAAGTCGGCGAATTAGTTTGTCAGTAAATTGATAAACCAACAAGCACTAGATCTTTGATGTGGGGATATAGAAGAAAATATAGTGATCCAATGTAAAGTCATTTTTGAGCGGTGGTTCCATAGTTACTCCTATAGTGGTACGACTAATTATGTATTTGTCTAATTGACAAAGTGAATTAATTAATCCTAAAGGTTTAATTAATATTTAATTGACAAAGTGGATTAAGAAATTAATTTTATATGAGTTAATTAATCCTAAAGGTTCGATTAAATTAAATTAACGAAGTGGGTTAAGAAATTAATTCGAATTGGTCGATTTGAGTTGATTAGTCTAGGAAAGGCTAAGCGGTCAACGAAAGTCAAATTAAAGGGCCCAACTCAAAAGCCCACTAGGTCTCTATTGGAGCTCCCTATAAATAGAAAGCTTAAGCCTAAGAAAATCTTGCAAGACAATTTTGTCTTCCTCTTGAGTGAGAAAGTTCTAGAGAGAGACTCTCTTTCCTTCTTGAGTTGCCTTCAAAAACGAACTTGGAATCTCACTTCTCGATTTAGATTAAGTCCAAAGATCCAACTTTTAGATTGCTCATTGATTTATTTGAGTTGCCCATTGCTGGATCTTGATTATTTGTCTGAATTTTTTTTATTTTCTCGCCGGTTTTGGAGCAGTTTTTCAGGCGGACTGCTGCCTGGTTTTCTTATCAAGTCCGGAGGCTTCTTCTAATCACTCTGGGGTGCTTGATCCAGCTGGGTTTGTGTTGATCTCTTCCTTGGGTTGGTGATCCAAAATCCCGGTTGTCCAGATCGTGACCAGAGTTGAAGTGGGTTCCATTTTATTGGCAAGAAAAGTAGTTGGCAGCAGTTTTTTTGGGTTAAAAGTTTAATCTTTTGGGCAGATTTAATCTAATTGAGGAATTTTCTTAGTGGGTTTCTCGTGGGCTTCATAGTACACCTCGATAGATTATTTCCCACGCAATATTCGAGGCTTGTTGGAGTAATCCTTTGGATTTCGGTGGTGATCGCATCATAAAGATTTGGTTTTTCTTATTTCATTGGGCTTCGCTTCAAAAGTATAACCTTCAAAGTTTACGCTTTTCATTAAAGGTTGAATCTTTGCATGTCGATTTAGGTTTTATTAAATTAAATAAGTACAAGCCTATATCCGTTCAGAGGAAAATGAATTTGAGCCTGAGCTTTGTCGAAAGTTTCCGATTCTGGAATACACTGCATGAAAGTGAGATTTTTTATTTAGTCCGGGCTTGTTCTGTTTTCCTTCAATTGGTCCGTTAGTGGTACGACTACTTATGCGTTGGACTAATTGACAAAGTGAATTAATTAATCCTAAATGTTTAATTAATATTTAATTGACAAAGTGGGTTATACGATAGAATCCAAAGGGTTCGATTAAATTTAATTAACGAAGTGGGTTAAGAAATTAATTTAAAAGGTTCGATTGGAGTTGATTAGTCTAGAGAAGACTAAGAGAGTCGACGAAAGTCCTGTTGGAGTAGAATACATAAGCTATGCTTGTATTGTACAGTTTCCCTGTTTAATATATCGATTTGTGTTTCAATTATATTTTGTTGTGCATTTTTATGTCCATTTATATTATGTAAGTAGATGATGAGGTGTCTGGTGCGACACAGTAGATCTCATCATTGGTTGAAAGACATAATATATAAATGAGGTTCGTAACCGAGACAGCTTTGGACAAACTGTCAGTCTAGGTTATTATGTGATTCAGATAATTAGTTTGTCTAAACTAATTGAATCATATAGATATGCCCGGGGCATATTGAACTTGACTCTTAGGAATGATTTGTCTTGTACTGATTTAATAGACAAATCGATCCTTGTATTCTATCTCTAAATCCCTAAACTTGAGTGGGCATGAGGATTAGACATAGTGTACTTTGATCTGCCAATGGGTGAGGTCAAATGTGGCCAATAGTCTCGGTGGGTTGGGTGCGCGTGTTTAGTTACTTGGTGTGCTACTGCTGGTCGAAAGGAAACCATGTACCGGTGCGTCCGGGGTGATGGTGCTCCCGAGATGAGCTCGAAATGTTTATTATACTAAACCTGGCCAGTGGACTTATGTCCAGTATAGTAAAAAGGTCGAGTGGTACTAGTCTCGAAATATTAAGAAGTTGATGAATTAATTTATCAGTAAATTAATGAATTAACGAGCACTATATCTTTGATGTGGGGAGATTATGAATATAATTTAATTAAGTTGTTCTGGAAGCAATTCTGGTGTAGGTTGGTAGTGCCATAATTAATCCGTTAGTGGTACGATTAATTATGTACTGGGTTGTTGACAAAGGTAGATTTAATTAATTGATAAATTAATTAATCCTTGTGTCAGTTGGTTGTGAATCATCCCAGGAACTGGTTTGGGATAAGTGAATCGCTGTGTCAGTTGGGAGTGATTCATCCCAGGAACTGGATTGGGATAAGTGAATCCCTGTGACAGTTGGGAGTGTATCAGTCCAGGAACAGGATTGAAGGAAACAGAATCTGTATCAGTCCAGAAACAGGATTGAAGGAAAACAGAAACCCAGTAGGAAGACCAATCCTAAACCAACTTGGAGTCTCTCTTGTAACTCCATAAATAGACAAGGGATCAGTCATTCAGAATAAAACAATTACACAATTAATCCACAGGATTTCTAGAGAGAGAAAACGTTTCTCTCTCCAAGTCGAATTTTCAAGAAAGTGTGCAGCTGGTTTTTAGGTTTCTAGTGGCTGAAATTTTGGCCTTGGTCTATACCAGCTGCGCGTAGCTTTCTCTCTCTGCGGGCGGTGCCTTTATAGTACGTGCCAGGTGCTGCGGGGCTAGAGTTTTCTAGCAGGTGAATTGTGGTGAGTAGCTGATCAATTGACTTCTAGTTCGTTGCCCACACAACGTGAAGTCATAGTCTTGAGGCATACACGAGAATCACCAAGTGCACGCTTCAAAGGTACTTTTCTAAGATTCCGCTTTAATAGAAATTTTTTGTTGCGTGGTAAATCGAGCAAGTGCAAACCCAGATCCTACCAAAATCTTTCAAGTCCAACACTAGGGCCCCACTCAAAAGCCCACTAAATCTCCATTGAAACTCCCTATAAATAGCTAATGTTAGACACTTAAAGACATTAAGAAACCTTCTAGGCTAAGTTGCCTTTAAGGAGAAGAAATAACCTAGAGAGAGAACTTTATCTTCTTCGATAAGTTCTTTCTCAAAGTCTATTTTAGATCATTTTTCTTTGAGAACTCAGCACATTCTTTAGCCTAGAAATCCATTGAGAGATCACCGCCCGATTTGAGAATTCCGCCTCGCCCTTTGAGCTTCCACCGCTGATACCGACTTTCGCCATCGTTCGATTTCTGCGGTTGCGCTGTCTGGCGATCGGTGTGCCGTGGGATTTGTTTTTCCGTCGTGCTGATCCTTTGGCTCATCCTTTGGGTTCACCAAAATCTAGATCTCCGGTCGGAAGGTTTCTTTCTTGGCAAGTTTTGCAGCGGTGCTTGGTGCCTTTTTCAGATTAGGCACAAATTGCCTCCGGGCAAAAATCTGTCGGGGTTTTTTGAGTTGTTTTGAAGTGGGTTTCTTTTGGTTTTCTATTTTAGTGCTATTATCCGCTTCGTAGCTAATCGCCCACCCGATTTCAGAGATGTAGGAGTCATTCTTGGGACTTTTGGTGGTATTCGCTGTTTTTCGGCTTTGGGTTTTCAATATTGCTAGGGACACACTTCAAAGTTATAATATTTAAGACTTTCTCTTTAATATTAAAGATTTAATTTTTGTGTGTTGTTTTAATAAATCAAATTAGTATAAGCCTAGATCCATTCAGGGGAAATGATTTTAAGCCTGAGCCATATCGAAAGTCTCCGATTCTGGAATGCATAGTGCGAAAGTGAGATTTTTGGTTTAGCCTGGGCTAGATCTGTTTTCTTTAATCCTCTCATGGAAATTGATTTTAGAGTATAGGATCGATCGAATGTCTTCGATTCTGGAATTCATAGAACGAAAGTGAGAGTTTCAATTTGGCGCGGACCAGATCTTAATTCATTCAACCCTAAACCCTAGAAATCACTGCCGCCTACTACCGCTTCTATCAGGTGCCATCTGAGGCTGCAACCACCACGCATGGACTCTCCCATCCAAGATCATCAAATCCCAAGCATTGGCTTCTTCATTTTTGGGAGTTTAGTTCTCGCTGGAACCCTAGCGCCTGTTGGAGTATGTGCCCTAATGACCAGGAGCATGACCAGTTTGGATAGAATTGACTTATACTAATCGGCATAGTCAATTCGGTCTGAGTATTCTGTCTCTTAATCCCGAGATTGGGACGGGCGCGAGAGTTGAATATTGTATGCTTTGATTTGCCAAAGAGTGTGGTCAATTGAGGCCTATACCTCGGTAGGTTTGGTATGCGGTGTTTAGCTTCTTACGTGCCGTTGCTAGTTGGAGGAATCCACGTACCGGTTCGTCGGGTTGATGGTGCTCCCGGGATGAGCTCGTAAAGTATATTATACTAAACTCGGCCGGTGAACTTTATGTTCGGTATAATAAAAGGACGAGTGGTACTAATCTCGGAAACAAAGAAGTCGGTGAATTAATTTGTCAGTAAATTGATAAACTGACGAGCGCTAGATCTTTAATGTGGGGAGATAGAATAAAATATAATGGCGCGATATAAAGCCGTTTTCGAGCGGTAGTTCCATAATTGGTCCGTTAGTGGTACGACCGATTATGCATTTGACTAATCGACAAGGTAAATTAATTAATCCAAAAGGTTTAATTAATATTTAATCGACAAAGTGAATTTAGAAATTAATTCTATTTTGAATTAATTATTTCTAAGGGTTCGATTAAATTAAATTAACAAAGTGGATTAAATAAATTAATTTAAATGGGTCGATTGGAGTTGATTAGTCGGGAAGACTTAGCGGTCAACGAAAGTCAAATTTAAAGGCCTAACTCGAGAGCCCATTAGGTCTCCTTAGAAGCTCCTTATAAATACAACTTATTGGGCAAGAAAACAATTAAGAAACTTGAAGTCCAAGAAAGGACTATAGTGAGAAAATTTAGCTTAGAGAGAGAACTTCGTCTTCCTCATCGAAGTTTCTTCTCGAAGTCAGCTAAGACAATTTTCTCCTTCGGAAGATTAACTCTTGAGCTTGCCCGGACCATCTTTCAAATAGGCCGTCGGCCATTTTCCATTCGGGTCTCGCAGATCGGACTTCCGATCAAAGATTGCGCATTGGGTTTTGTGTTCTTCAACTCCGGCGATGGTTTTTTCTCAGTGCCCAGAACCGATCAAACCCCACGTCCAATCTTCCTAATGGAGTGATCTGTGGGTTTTGGTTGTCCAGATCGGGACTGAGCAGATCATTTTCCGGCGGACAGATTTACTGCATGACTGGCAGCTTGCAGATCAAGTTATAAAATTTTGGGCAGCTTTATTTTTCAGTTTTTTTTAGTTTTCTTCCGAAGCAAGTTTCTTAGGTTTTCTATATTTTGCCGTGGGTAACTCCGTAGACAATAGCCCACACTATTTCGGAGTTTGTATCGGAGTAATTCTTTGGATTTCTATTGGAATCGCAATCAAAGATTGGATTTTTCTTTAAGCAAGGGACTTCGCTACAAAAGGTAGAATCTTTAAATTCCGCTTTAAATTCCGTTCATGGGTAAACTAATTTGAGCCTGAGCTTGGTTGAAAGCTTCCGATTCTAGAATGCATTGCACGAAAGTGAGGTTTTCGATTTAGCCCGGGCTTGTTCAGTTTTCCTTCAAATTGGTATCAGAGCGTTGGTTTCGGTCTTATACTTGTTTGATTTGTTACACGGCTTTATTTTTGCATTATTATTTTTGTCGAAATGCTTAAACAGGTGGTTATTGGTTTCCCGGCTATTATGGTAGAAATTTAATTTTCATTCATAAACCCCGGGACATGTCCGAGCTTGTTTTATTTTTTAATGGAAATTTCTGTAATAGTAATAACCACGAGCTGGAAGCCGTGTAGGATTAGAAAAATCTTGTAGTAGGATTTTATCTAATCATGTCGTCTTTAAATTCCTAGAAAAACGCCTTGTATATAGGAATTTATGTACTATGACGAAGACATTATTTTGGGTAGCTTATATTTGCGGGTTTTGGTTTCTCGTAATTTTGAGTGATTCCTAATTACGCAGAAAACTGAGAAAACCCGGGCGAATGGAGAGGAATCCAAATAACGAGTGGGAGTGACATGACGGGACGTGTCACTGAGGCATCAAGGAATCAACGATAGAGAAGGCCATAATAGTCGGGAAATTTTATTTAATTTTAATTTCCTGTATTTATGACTTTTCGTTGATTGTGTGATTTCGTTTTATTTTGCATGAACGAAAACCAAACCAAAATGTTTTTAAAAGGTAATGTGCAATTAACTAAGGTAGATTATTCGCATATTAAAACTCCAACAGTTTTATGAGTGCGAATATCTATAGTTAAGATATTGCATGTTAAAACGTAAAAATCCTCAAGTTTAAAAATCTAAGTGGGAGCGGGTTGGTTAATATCCCCATGGCCTCCATTACGGGTTCGTTGGTGATATGGTCAAACTTGCGTGCTGGCTTAGACCTTTCTCCCTATCGGATGAGTTTTCAACCACGGATATCACCGAATGAATTTCTAAAGGGATGACTATAGTGAGTTTAATTGTAGAAAGTTGCGACACCCTCGCCATCCGAGGCGCATGAAGGGATTTTGTTAGGATCTGGGTTTGCACTTTCTCGATTTACCACGCAACAAAAATTTCTATTAAAGCGGAATCTTAGAAAAGTACCTTTGAAGCGTGCACTTGGTGATTCTCTTGTATGCCTCAAGACTATGACTTCACGTTGTGTGGGCAACGAACTAGAAGTCAATTGATCAGCTACTCACCATAATCCACCTGCTAGAAAACTCTAGCCCCGCAGCACCTGGCACGTACTATAAATGCACCGCCCGCAGAGAGAGAAAGCTACGCGCAGCTGGTATAGAACAAGGCCAAAATTTCAGCCACTAGAAACCCAAAAACCAGCCGCACACTTTCTTGAAAATTCGACTTGGAGAGAGAAACGTTTTCTCTCTCTAGAATTTTCTCTCTCTAGAAATCCTGTGGATTAATTGTGTTATTGTATATTCTGAATGACTGATCCCTTGTCTATTTATAGAGTTACAAGAGAGACTCCAAGTTGGTTTAGGATTGGTCTTCCTACTGGGTTTCTGTTTTCCTTCAATCCTGTTTCTGGACTGATACAGATTCTGTTTCTTCAATCCTGTTCCTGGACTGATACACTCCCAACTGTCACAGGGATTCACTTATCCCAATCCAGTTCCTGGGATGAATCACTCCCAACTGACACAGGGATTCACTTATCCCAAACCAGTTCCTGGGATGATTCACAACCAACTGACACAAGGATTAATTAATTTCTCAATTAATTAAATCTACCTTTGTCAATAACCCAGTACATAATTACTCGTACCACTAACGGATTAATTATGGCACTACCAACCTACACCAGAATTGCTTCCGTAACAACTTAATTAAATTATATTCATAATCTCCCCACATCAAAGATATAGTGCTCGTTAATTCATTAATTTACTGATAAATTAATTCATCAACTTCTTTTATTCCGAGACTAGTACCACTCGACCTTTTTACTATACCGGACATAAGTCCACCGGCTGAGTTTAGTATAATAAACATTTTGAGCTCATCTCGGGAGCACCATCACCGCGGACGCACCGGTACATGGTTTCTTTTCGACAAACAGCAGCACACCAAGTAACTAAACACGCGCACCCAACCTACCGAGATTATTTGCCACAATTGACCTCACCCTTTGACAGATCAAAGTACACTATGTCTAATCCTCATGCCCGCTCGAGTCTAGGGATTTAGAGATAGAATACAAGGATCGATTTGTCTATTAAATCAGTACAAGACAAATCATTCCTAAGAGTCAAGTTCAATATGCCCCGGGCATATCTATATGATTCAATTAGTTTAGACAAACTAATTATCTGAATCACATAATAACCTAAACCGACAGTTTGTCCAAAGCTGTCTCGGTTACGAACCTCATTTATATATTATGTCTTTCAACCAATGATGAGATCTAATGTGTCGCACCAGACACCTCATCATCTACTTACATAATATAAATGGACGATTAATGCACAACAAGATATGACTGAAACACAAATCGATATATTAAACTGGGAAACTGTACAATACAAGCATAGCTTATGTATTATACTCCAACAGCGCATTAGTATCCTAAGTAACAAACTTAGAAGTCACGTAATGGCATACACTTAGTGTACCATTTTTAGTATCCCTCCCATCGAGGTTACGCTATTTTCAGGTACGGCTAAAATTATCGACTATTAATTTCATTGATCATAAGATCGTTGGTCAGATAATGAAATTAATGAATTTCGGTTCTTCTCGAATGAATGTGGGTTAGCGTAGACGTTCACCCATCGTGACATGCATTAATCCCGGTGTAAGAGATGTCGGTAGAAGATTATATTGATTTTTTGAGGATTTTCAATATTTTGAAAAAATATACTGAAACTTGAACTGTCTATTTTTCGGTTATGATATGTCGTTCAACTCGCTAGCTGTCATTTTAAACCAAAACAAACTCATGGGTCCAAACTATATTGACTGGAAACGTAACCTGGACATTGTCCTTACCGCTGAGGATTACAAGTACGTGCTTACTGAAGAGTGTTCCCCTAATCAGGGCAGCCAAGCAGTCAGCTATGAGGAAACTCATGAATGCTAGAATAGTTGAGGGCACTTCAGTGAGAGACCACGTGCTGGACATGATGAGTTGCATCAATGAGATCGAGGTACTGGGAGGTGATATTGATGGGAGACCCAGGTCGATATCATTTTCCAGAGCTTTCCCCCCATTTTTGAGCAGTTTCAATTGAACTATAATACGGGCAAGCTCTCATATTCACTCTCTGAGCTCATGACTGCATTGGTGTCAGCTGAGGCCTATTCGCTGAGAAGAAGCAAGTCTTTGCTACTGTTTGTCCCTCAGGTTCCTCTGCTGGGCCCAAAGCCAGGAAACAGAAAAGGAAGAGAGGCCAGAAGGCAAGAGCTGATCATGGACCCAAGGTGGGCATTGCCAAGAAGCACAAGCCGAAAGGCAAATGCTTCAGATATGGCAAAGCAGGACATTGGAAGAAGGACTGTCCAAAGCCTCGAGGATATGTAAATTTTCCCTAATTACTGAGACGTGTTTAGCGACGATTCCCACAGATACTTGGTGTGTGGATTCAGGAGCCATTGATCACGTTTGTAATTCTTTGCAGGGGTTCCAAGTGACCCGGCTGCTTAGAGAGGGAGAGTTGCAGGTCTACCTTGGGGATACTACCAGAGTTTCTGTTGCTGCAGTGGGAGTTTTTTGTCTTTATTTTTTAGACTCTACTTTATTGTTGAAAGATTGTCTTTATGTACCCAGTTTTCGTAGAAACTTGCTTTCTGTTTCTAAACTTGTTTTGGATTGTTATAAGTGTTTTTTTTGATAAATCTATATTTATTAGAAAAGGCCAGAAACTTATATGTTCCGGTACATTGGTTGACAATTTATTTTAATTAAGACATACTCCCCAGTTATGCAAAACACAGAAACTAGTAACTCATCACCGAATCATAATAAGAGAAAATAGTATTCCCCTTTGAATCAGACTTATCTTTGGCACCTGAGACACGGTCACATCAACCTTAGTAGGATTCAAAGGTTGGTCAAGAGTGGGTCTTTGGACTTACTAGATATTGACAGCTATTCGACCTGTGAGTCCAGCTTGGAGGGTAAAATGAACAAAAGACCTTTCAAGGCAAAGGGGTATAGGGCTAAGGAGGTTTTAGAGCTGATTCATTCTGACTTGTGTGGGCCTATGTCAGTTCAGGCAAGAGGTTGTTATGAGTATTTCGTGACTTTCACGGATGATTACTCTAGATATGGATAAATATACCTGATTCGCCACAAGTCTGAATGCTTTGGCAAGTTCAGAGAATTCAAGGCAGAGGTGGAGAACCATCTGGGTAAGAGTATCAAGGCCCTGCGATCTGATCACGGTGGCGAATACCTCTCTAGTGAATTTAGATCCTATTTGTCAGAGGAGGGTATTCAGACCCAGTAGTCTGCACCTGGCACACCTCAGCAGAATGGTGTAGCAGAGATGAGGAACATGACTCTTATGGAGATGGTTAGATCGATGATGAGTTACAGTGAGTTGCCTATCTCGTTTTGGGGTTATGCCTTGGAGACAGCATGTTTTATCCTCAACCTTGTGCCATCTAAGTCTGTGCATTCGACCCCATCAGAGTTGTGGAATGGGCGAAAGCCTAGTCTAAGACATCTCAGAATATGGGGTTATCCAGCACATGTGCTCTAGGCAGATGCAGGCAAGTTAGAGGCGAGATCCAAGGCCGTGCTGTTTATAGGTTATCCCAAAGGAACGAGAGGTGGTTTATTTTACAGTCCTCAGGATCAGAAGGTGGTGATCAGCACCAATGCCAGTTTTCTTGAGGAGGACTATATTTTAAATCACAAGTCACGCAGCAAGGTAGTATTGGAAGAGCTTAGAAGTCAGTCCATTATTCCAGATGCACACGTACAGGAAGACACACCATAAGAGACTACACACACTATCACAGATGATGCTCTTGCACAGGCTGTGCCTTGTCGTAGTGGGAGGGTTGTGAGACAGCCCGAGAGGTACATGGGTTTGGGTGATTCTTCAGACTTTATCATTGGCGCTCATGAACCAGACCCAGTTAACTACAATGAGGCTCTCTAGGATAAATATGCAGATTCTTGGCAGAGAGCGATGATTGCTGAGATGGGTTCTATGGACTCAAATCAAGTCTGGGAGCTGGTAGACCTTCCTGATGGGTTTAGGCCTATTGGGTGGAAATGGGTTTACAAGCGAAAGAGAGGATCTGACGGGAGGGTTGAGACCTTCAAGGCTTGGTTTGTGGCGAAGGGGTATACTTAGAAAGAAGGGATCGATTATGAGGAGACATTTTCCCCAGTAGCTATGCTTAAGTCAATCCGGATTCTCTTGGCTATAGCTACTCATATGGATTATGAGATTTGGCAGGTGGACGTCAAGACAGCTTTCCTTAATGGAAGTCTTGAGGAGACCATCTTTATGCAGCAACCAGAGGGCTTCATTGTTAAAAGCCAAGAGTACAAGGTATGCAGGCTTAGGATGTCCATTTATGGACTTAAGCAAACATCTAGATCTTGGAACATCCATTTTGATGAGGTTATCCAGTCCTATGGATTCACTCAGTGTCCGGATAAGCAGTATGTTTATCGCAGGCGTGATGGTGATATGGTGGTGTTCCTCGTACTTTACGTAGATGACATCCTTCTTATTGGCAACAGTAAGAAGGTGTTGTCAGACGTAAAGGCATGGTTGTCCAGGCAATTTGATATGAAGGATTTGGGAGAGGCTGAACATATCCTTGGGATTAAGATTATTCGAGATCGTAGGAGACGTTCTCTGACTCTCTCTCAGGCATCCTACATAGATACGATTCTGGCCCGTTTTAACATGCAGAACTCCAAGAAGGGTTCACTACCTTTCTGGCATGGAGTGCATTTGTCTAAGGAGCAGTGTCCTAAGACTGCTGAGGAGATAGATGCCATAAAGGCGGTACCCTATGCTTCTATAGTGGGTAGCCTCATGTATGCTATGTTGTGCACGAGGCCTGATATTTGCTTTGTCGTTGGCATGGTTAGCAGATATCAGAGTAACCCTGGGAAGACTCACTGGGAGGTAGTAAAATGCATTCTCAAGTACTTGCGCAGGACGAGAGATTATGTCCTAGTTTATAGAGTGCAGGAGCTTGTACCATTGGGTTACACAGATTCGGACTTTCAAGGTGATTTGGACAAGTGTAAGTCTACCTCTGGGTTTGTGTTTACTCTGGGAGGTGGAGCCATAGTATGGAAGAGTGTCAAGCAGAAATGCGTGGTGGACTCTACCATATAGGCCGAGTACGTTGCCGCTTCAGAGGCAACGAAGAGGCTGTATGGCTGAGGAGCTTCCTGATGAACTTAGACGTGGTTCCTGAGTTGCCTAGGTCTATCACAGTTTATTGTGATAACAATGGTGCAGTTGCAAACTCAAGGGAACCACAAGCCCATAAGGCGAGTAAACACATAGAGCGCAAGTACCACCTGATACGAGAGATAGTAAAGAAGGGAGACGTGATCGTGGCCAAGATAGCTTCAGATGACAACCTTGCAGATCCTTTCACCAAGCCATTGACCCCAAGGTCTTTGAGAGACAAGTGGAGGGCATGGGAGTCAGATTCTTGAGGGAGCTATATGAGTGAGCTTAAATGTGTTCTGGAGATTTCATTATGACACCAGTGTAATAGCGGGTTGGACAGTTTTTGTACTTCTTAGCATAGCTTTGAGTATTAGTGGGAGATTGTTAGTTTTGAATGCAGAAAAGCTATGGCTTGTATCTAAAACTAATATTCACAGTTGACATATCATTTTGTTTCAGTATAAATTTGTTCCTTTATATCATAGAACTAGATAACGGGGTGTGGACAGACACAGTAGATACCGTTATTGGTTAAAGTATTGATATATAAAAAGTATGCTCGTAACCGAGATAGTCTGAACATACTATCGGTATAGGTTATTGTGTGGTTTGGAAATTAGTTTATCTAAACTAGTTTAAATCACACGGACATGCCCGGGGCATATTGAGCATGACCAGTTTGGCTAGAATTGACTTATACTGATCGGCGTAGTCAATTCGGTCCTAGTATTCCGTCTCTTAATCCCGAGATTGTGACGGGCGCGAGAGTTGAATATTGTATGCTTTGATTTGCCAAAGAGTTCGGTCAATTGAGGCCTATACCTCGGTATGTTGGGTATGCGGTGTTTAGCTTCTTACGTGCCATTGCTAGTCGGAGGAATCCACGTACCGGTTCACCGGGTTGATGGTGCTCCCGAGATGAGCTCGTAAAGTATATTATACTAAACCCGGCCGGTGAACTTTATGTTCGGTATAACAAAAGGACGAGTGGTACTAATCTCGGAAACAAAGAAGTCGGTGAATTAATTTGTCAGTAAATTGATAAACCGACGAGCGCTAGATCTTTAATGTGGGGAGATAGAATAAAATATAATGGCGTGATATAAAGTCGTTTTCAAGCGGTAGTTCCATAATGGGTCCGTTAGTGGTACGACCGATTATGCATTTGACTAATCGACAAGGTAAATTAGTTAATCCAAAAGGTTTAATTAATATTTAATCGACAAAGTGAATTTAGAAATTAATTCTATTTTGAATTAATTAATTCTAAGGGTTCGATTAAATTAAATTAACAAAGTGCATTAAATAAATTAATTTAAATGGGTCGATTGGAGTTGATTAGTCGGGAAGACTTAGCGTTCAACAAAAGTCAAATTTAAAGGCCTAACTCGAGAGTCCATTAGGTCTCCTTAGAAGCTCCTTATAAATACAACTTATTGGACAAGAAAACAATTAAGAAACTTGAAGTCCAAGAAAGGACTAGAGTGAGAAAATTTAGCTTGGAGAGAGAACTTCGTCTTCCTCATCGAAGTTTCCTCACGAAGTCAGCTAAGACAATTTTCTCCTTCGGAAGATTAACTCTTGAGCTTGCCCGGACCATCTTTCAAACAGGCCGCCGGTCATTTTTCATTCGGGTCGAGCAGATCGGACTTCCGATCAAAGATTGCGAAGCGGGTTTTGTGTTCTACAACTCCGGCGATGGTTTTTGTTCAGTGCCCAGAACCGATCAAACCCCACGTCTGATCTTCCTAATGGAGTGATCCGTGGGTTTTGGTTGTCCAGATCGGGACTGAGCAGATCATTTTCCAGCGGACAGATTTACTGCATGACCGGCAGCTTGCGGATCAAGTTATAAAATTCTGGGCAGCTTTATTTTTCAGTTTTTTTTTTAGTTTTCTTCCGGAGCAAGTTTCTTGGGTTTTCTATATTTTGCCGTGGGTAACTCCGTAGACAATAGCCCACACTATTTCAGAGTTTGTATCGGAGTAATTTTTCGGATTTCTATTGGAATCGCAATCAAAGATTGGATTTTTCTTTAAGCAAGGGACTTCACTACAAAAGGTAGAATCTTTAAATTCCGCTTTTATTAAAGATTTAATTTTTGTGTCCTGATTAATAAATTAAATAAGTATAAGCCTAGATCCATTAATGGGTAAACTAATTTGAGCCTGAGCTTGGTCGAAAGCTTCTGATTTTGGAATGCATTGCACGAAAGTGAGGTTTTCGATTTAGCCCGGGCTTGTTCAGTTTTCCTTCATGACATACGCCTAACGGGACTGTAATAAGTTGCCAAGTGTGGGTATGATTGGGTACACTATGAGTCACGCTAAGATATGTAGGTGAAGTGGTGGGACTACAAATCTCTTTTAAGTGAGAGATGATATCCGGGCCACTTGATAGTGAACTGAGAAGTTCATGGCCATGCCCGAGAAATGATAATTGTTATCATTTACTCAAATACAATCAGTGTCACTGAAAGATCAAGTAAATTGTTTAGCTTAATAAGGATGATGGTTCCATGCCTTATGCTAAACGGGATATCGATGTAGAGGACTGTGCATAGTATACTTAGAAAGGTTGCGTTGAATCACCATTCGACCATCCATTCTAAATTGAGTAGTCATCATGTCTTGCTAAAGGCCACTGATGATTTATGGATTAATCTATGAGATTAATTTATCCATTGTCAATTTGGAATGGACCTACAGGATTGCACATAAGTGAGTTCGAAGATTCTTGATGGTACTAGGTATAATTGTTTTACTTAGAAGAATAATATTAAATTAAATAGTTTAATTAAATATTATTGAGAAGTTTTGGGGTATTAATTAATAGTTAATTAATCACTCAGGAAGAATTGAGAGAGACTGACAAATCAAGGGACCTAGTTGCAATTGAGGTTCTTGACCCATCATTCTGATCCATGGGTAAACGGTTTGATCCATGGGTCAAGTAAAACCCAACCAGTAAAAATAAAATATTATATTATATTATTATAATATATATTTTAATAAAACAACCCCGGGGGTTGTGGGATTGGAGAATCAGAATTTCCTTTTTAAAAGGAATTCTCTGGGAGAGAAAAATTGGACAGAATTTTTCAAATTGAAATAGTTTTCCGAATAAATTTTTCCTCTCTCGAAAATTTTCTCCCTCTCTCTATCAAAACTTCTTCACAGGAATCTACTAGCATCGAAGAACTCCGGTGCCTGAGAGTATAGGACGCTTCAAGGAAGTGTTAAAAGGAAAGTCGATGAAACGCCATCTTCTCAGAGGAGCCAGGTGACGAGCGCGACCAATTACGCTTCAAGGGTAAGACCCGATCCTTATAGTTTAGGATTCTGCCGTTTAATTAGATTAAACGCCTAAACTTAAACCAATAGTGGTATCAGAGCAAGGTTGATTTTAATTTAATAAGAATTAAATTAAAATTAAAATTAAGAATCTGGTTTAAGAAAGAATTTTTTTTTTCTTTCCGTCAAAGTTTTTTTTTGGTCAAGTACCAAAAGGAATTGTTTTTTTAAGCTTTGAACTCCGCCGGGTAAACTGGGTTGATGTTTTGGTCGGGAAAAAGGGTTTGGAGTCCATTTGTGCTGCGAATTATTGCCTATCATTTGTGAAATCAAGTCGGGAAGGTCCCGGATTTCATTTATTTATTTTTGGATGTGGAATTTCAAAACTGGACGAGTATTGTAAACTGGGTTTCTTCATTTTTCTTGTCGAAAATTGGTTTTGAAGTCTGAGCTTTGATTTTCTAGGTTTTGGAAACCCTCTCCAGGAAAATGGGCTGGTCGGAATGGTTCCGGCTAAGTTTAGTTTTTGGTCTGAATTGGTTTTTTTTTTGGGCTATAAAAGCTTTGCCGGAGAATCGGGGGCTTTTGTTTTGGTTTCACCGGAAAATCGTGTTGAACAGAAAAAAAAAATTTTTTTCTTTTGGGTTCGATTTTGATCGGGAAAATGGGAAGAAGGGCTTTGTGGATTTGTTTTCGGTCGGAATCGAACTCCCAGAATAGTTTGAGGATTTTTTCGGTTTCAAAATGGCTTTTGACTTCTCCTTGCAAGGAAAACGGGCTCGCCGGAGTTGATGCCCTTCGTTCTCAAATCGAGGCTTCTGGATTCCCGCTTCACGATTGGAGGCACGGCCGGAATAGTTCTGGGTCGTGCGATCGTGGAAAGGCTTACATCGCCAGAGAAGACGACCGGTGAATGTCACTGGAAGTCAAGCAATCCGGTGACGGGCTCACCGGGGAAGAAGACCGGAGACTGGCGGCGGGCGGTAGAAGCCCTAGAGGCTGAAATTACCAAAATGCCCCCGTCGCAGCCTCAAACCCTAAATATGCCCCATTTTAAAATTGTTTTAAAAATTGAAAAAAAAAAGTTTTATTTCTTGAAACCCTTGCCCAAAAATTTTGGTTATTTACGAAATGACCCCAAGAGTTTCAGAAAATTAAAATTTTAAAATTTTCTGAATTTTATTTAACAAGATTTTAATTAAATAATCTTATTATATAAAGATAGGATTAATTTAGAATTTTATCCTATAAGTTTAAATTTAAAATTTTGAAATAAATTATCTTAATTAGATTAGGATAGTTAAAATGATTTAAAATTTAAAATTGAATAATTATCTTAATTAGATTATGATAATTAAAATTATTTAAATTTTAAATTTGAAATTTATTAGATAATTAGATAAATTTTAGATAATTATTTTAATTAGATTAAAATAATTAGAAAAGATTAATAAATAATTAATTAATTAGATTAATTAATTTGTTTAAATTTTGAATTGTTATTTATTTTACTTTATTTAATTTTGATGCTTAATTTAAATTGTTTAAATTTTATGTGAAGCATCATAATTATGCTAGCATGTTCACGCATCATTTTGGGTAAATGAAAAATGAACAGAAGGATTGATTAAAATTGATAATGACACGATCAATTTTAATGCTGTAATAGTTACACAATCCTTAAAATTAATCGGCTTAAATTAAAAACGGGCTTCTATGAGCATAGCATTTTATGTGTTTAAAAGCATGAATTGGGCTTTTAATTTTAACATTTTAAAATTGGGGCCTGGAGCCAATTTTAAATTTGGGCCTGCGTGCCTATAAAAATCATCATGTAATAGTTAGGCCCAAAAGGAGGTTCCAAGAGGACTCCGTGGTGGAGCCCACGAATGGAGGCCCAAACATGAAGATTTTAAAAGGCCCTGTAATAGATTTGAGCCAAGTTCATCGCTTTAATTCATTCTTTTATTTATACAAATGAATGATAAATGAAAATGCATGTTAAGCCGATCAAACTTAAATCCCAAAAACCAGAGTTGATTTTGCTTCCATACTTGGGGGCCCGCCAGAGCGTCAAACGTCTGTGGACTTGGAGAGCCCAAGGGCCTCAGGTTTTCTTCGTGCGGCGAGTTGTCACATAATAGGTGCCCAACTTTATCACTACCATTAATGAGTGGAAAACTGTTTGGGTATTAGATGCTCAACTTTATCACTACCACTTGTTATGGAAAAACTGTGTGGGTATCGATTGATGTGATGCCTTGAGGGATGGTTTAACTTGGGAAAATTAATCCTAGCTTGACCTGATAAGTTGACTAGGGATTAACTTTGCAAAGATAGGATGGTGTTGAAGGAAAACTGAACAAGCCCGGGCTAAATCGAAAACCTCACTTTCGTGCAATGCATTCTAGAATCGGAAGCTTTCGACCAAGCTCAGGCTCAAATTAGTTTACCCAAGAACGGATCTAGGCTTATACTTATTTAATTTATTAATAGGGACACAAAAAATTAAATCTTTAATAAAAGCAGAATTTAAAGATTCTACCTTTTGTAGCGAAGTCCCTTGCTTAAAGAAAAACCAATTCTTTGACGCAACTTCCACAAGAAATCCGAAGAATATCTCGAATACGAACTCCGAAATAGTGTGGGGTATTTTCTATGGAGTGACCCACGGCGAATTAATCGAAGCCCAAGAAACTTGCTTCGCAAGAAACTCAATTAAAACTGCCCAAACCCTTTTTGCGCAAGAAAGCTGCTGGTTTGATCACTCGACTACCGATCGGACAGCACAGCAGCCAACCGTCCAGTCGCGATCTGGACAGTACCACCAGTGGATCACCGACCCAATATGGAAGAGATCAACGCTGGTAGCCTGGATCAGCACACCAAACTGCTGGTCGGCAGCTGCGCGAAGAAAATCGCCCAGAAAACCCTGCGCAGAAAAATCTGCTGCACGGGCGGAAGAACAAACTGCCCAGCGATCGGACCACCTTGGCGGGATTTGAAGGCTCACTAAACTGGATTGAGTTCTTGATCGAAGAAGAAAGATCCTAGCTGACTTCGAGCAGAGAATTCGAAGAAGAAGAATTTCTCACTCTAAGCTAGACTTTCTCTCACTACCCTTTACTTGGGTGTCAAGTTTCTTCATCGATTTCTTGCCTAATAAGTTGTATTTATATGGAGCTTCTAAGGAGACCTAATGGGCTCTCGAGTTAGGCCTTAAAATTTGACTTTCGTTGACCGCTAAGTCTTCCTGACTAATCAACTCCAATCGACCCATTTAAATTAATTTATTTAATCCACTTTGTTAATTTAATTTAATCGAACCCATAGAATTAATTAATTCAAAATTGAATTAATTTATAAATTCACTTTGTCGATTAAATATTAATTAAACCCTTCGGATTAATTAATTTACCTTGTCGATTAGTCAAATGCATAATCGGTCGTACCACTAACGGACTAATTATGGAACTACCGCTCGAAAACGACTTTACATCGCGCCATTATATTTTATTCTATCTCCCCACATTAAAGATCTAGTGCTCGCTGATTTATCAATTTACTGACAGATTAATTCACCGAATTCTTGGTTTCCGAGATTAGTACCACTCGTCCTTTTATTATACCGAACATAAAGTTCACTGGCCGGGTTTAGTATAATAACCTTACGAGCTCATCTCGGGAGCACCATCAACCCGGCGAACCGGTACGTGGATTCCTCTGACTAGCAACGGCACGTAAGAAGCTAAACACCGCATACCCAACTTACCGAGGTATTGGCCTCAATTGACCTCACTCTTTGGAAAATCAAAGCACACAATATCCAACCATCACGCCCGTCCCAATCTCGGGATTGAGAGACGGAATACTAGGACCGAATTGACTACGCCGATCAGTATAAGTCAATTCTATCCAAACTGGTCGTGCTCAATATGCCCCGAGCACATCTGTGTGATTTAAACTAGTTTAGATAAACCAATTTCCAAACCACACAATAACCTATACCGATAGTATGTTCAGACTATCTCGGTTGCGAGCATACTTTTTATATATCAATACTTTAACCAATAACGGTATCTACTGTGTTTGTCGCACCCCGTTATCTAGTTCTATGATATAAAGGAACAAATTTATACTGAAACAAAATGATATGTCATATGTGGATATTAGTTTTTGATACAAGCCATAGCTTTTCTGTATTCAAAACTAACAATCTCCCACTAATACTCAAAGTTATGCTAAGGAGTACAAAAAATGTCCAACCCGCTATTACACTGCTGTCATAATGAAATCTCCAGAACACCTTTAAGCTCACTCACATGGCTCTCTCAAGAATCTGACTCCCATGCCCTCCATATGCCTCTCAAAGACCTTCGGGGTCAATGGTTTGGTGAAAGGATCTGCAAGGTTGTTCTCTGAAGCTATCTTGGCCACGATCACGTCTCTCCTCTTTACGATCTCTCGTATTAGGTGGTACTTGCGCTCTATGTGTTTACTCGCCTTATGGGCTCGTGGTTCCCTCGAGTTAGCAACTGCACCATTGTTACACAATAAACTGTGATAGACCTAGGCAACTCAGGAACCACATCCAAGTCCATCAGGAAGCTCCTGAGCTATACAGCCTCTTTTGTTGCCTCTGAAGCGGCAACGTACTCGGCCTCCATGGTAGAGTCCGCCACGTATTTCTGCTTGACACTCTTCCATACTATGGCTCCACCTCCTAGAGTAAACACAAACCCAGAGGTAGACTTACACTTGTCCAAATCTCCTTGAAAGTCCAAATCTGTGTAACCCAATGGTACAAGCTCCTGCGCTCTATAAACTAGGACATAATCTCTCGTCCTGCGCAAGTACTTGAGAATGCATTTTACTGCCTCCCAGTTAGCCTTCCCAGGGTTACTCTGATATCTGCTAACCATGCCAACGGGAAAGCAAATATCAGGCCTCGTGCACAACATAGCATACATGAGGCTACCCACTGCAGAAGCATAGGGTACCGCCTTCATGGCATCTATCTCCTCAGCAGTCTTAGGACACTGCTCCTTAGACAAATGCACTCCATGCCTGAAAGGTAGTGAACCCTTCTTGGAGTTCTGCATGTTAAAACGGGCCAGAATCGTGTCTATGTAGGATGCCTGAGAGAGAGTCAGAGAACGTCTCCTACGATCTCGAATAATCTTGATCCCAAGGATATGTCCAGCCTCTCCTAAATCCTTCATATCGAATTTCCTGGACAACCATGCCTTTACGTCTGACAACACCTTCTTACTGCTGCCAATAAGAAGAATGTCATCTACGTAAAGTACTAGGAACACCACCATATCACCATCACGCATGCGATAAACACACTGCTCATCCGGAGACTGAGTGAATCCATAGGACTGAATAACCTCATCAAAGTGGATGTTCCAAGATATGGATGCTTGCTTAAGTCCATAAATGGACCTCCTAAGCCTGCATACCTTGTGCTATTGGCTTTTAACAATGAAGCCCTCTGGTTGCTGCATAAAGATGGTCTCCTCAAGACTTCCATTAAGGAAAGCTATCTTGACGTCCATCTGCCAAATCTCATAGTCCATATGAGCAGCTATGGCCAAGAGAATCCAGATTGACTTAAGCATAGCTACCGAGGAAAAAGTCTCCTCATAATCGATCCCTTCTTTCTGCGTATACCCCTTCACCACAAGCCTAACCTTGAAGGTCTCAACCCTCCCGTCAGATCTTCTCTTTCGCTTGTAAACCCATTTACACCCAATAGGCCTAAACCCATCAGGAAAGTCTACCAGCTCCCAGACTTGATTTGAGTCCATAGAACCCATCTCAACAATCATCGCTCTCTACCAAGAATCTGCATCTTTATCCTGGAGAGCCTCATTGTAGTTAACTGGGTCTGGTTCATGAGCACCAGGGATAAATTCCGAAGACTCACCCAAACCCATGTACCTCTCGGGCTGTCTCACAACCCTCTCACTACGACGAGGCGTAGCCTGTGCAAGAGCATCATCTGTGATAGTGTGTGCAGTCTCTTGTGGTGTGTCTTCCTGTACGTGTGCATCTGGAATAGGGGACTGACTTCTAAGTTCTTCCAATACTAACTTGCTGCGTGACTTGTGATCTAAAATATAGTCCTCCTCAAGAAATCTGGCATTGGTGCTGACCACCACCTTCTGATCCTGAGGACTATAAAATAAACCACCTCTCGTTCCTTTGGGGTAGCCTATAAACAGCATAACCTTGGATCTCGCCTCTAACTTGCCTGCATCTGCCTCGAGCACATGTGCTGGACAACCCCAAATCCTGAGATGTCTCAGACTAGGCTTTCGCCCACTCCACAACTCTACTGGGGTCGTAGGCACAGACTTAGATGGCACAAGGTTGAGGATAAAACATGCTGTATCCAAGGCATAACCCCAAAATGAGATAGGCAACTCACTGTAACTCATCATCGATCTAACCATCTCCATAAGAGTCCTGTTCCTCCTCTCTGCTACACCATTCTGCTGGGGTGTGCCAGGTGTAGACAATTAGGTCTGAATACCCTCCTCTGACAAATAGGTCCTAAATTCACTAGAGAGGTATTCGCCACCGCGATCAGACCGCAGTGACTTGATACTCTTACCCAGATGGTTCTCCACCTCTGCCTTGAATTCTCTGAACTTGCCAAAGCATTCAGACTTGTGGCGCTCAGGTATATGTATCCATATCTAGAGTAATCATCCGTGAAAGTCACGAAATACTCATAACCACCTCTAGCCTGAATTGACATAGGCCCACACACGTCAGAATGAATCAGCTCTAAAACCTCCTTGGCCCTATACCCCTTCGCCTTAAAAGGCCTCTTGGTCATTTTACCCTCCAAGCAGGACTCACAGGTTGAATAGCTGTCAATATCTAGTAAGTCCAAAGACCTACTCTTGACCAACCTTTGAATCCTACTAAGGTTGATATGACCTAGTCTCAGGTGCCAAAGATAAGTCTGATTCAAAGGGGAAGATTCTTTTCTCTTATTATGATTTGGTGATGAGTTACTAGTTTCTGTGTTTTGCATAACTGGGGAGTAAGTCTTAATTAAAAACAAATTGTCAACCAATGTACCGGAACATATAAGTTTCTGGCCTTTTCTAATAAATATAGATCTATCAGAAAAAACACACTTATAACCATCCAAAACAAGTTTAGAAACTGAAAGCAAGTTTTTACGAAAACTAGGTACATAAAGACAATCTCTCAACAATAAAGTAGAATCTAAAAAATAAGGACATAAAACTCCCACTGCAGCAACAGAAACTCTGGTAGTATCCCCAAGGTAGACCTGCAACTCTCCCTCTCTAAGCAGCCGGGTCACTTGGAACCCCTGTAAAGAATTACAAACGTGATCAGTGGCTCCTGAATCCACACACCAAGTATCTGTAGGAATCGCCGCTAAACACGTCTCAGTGGCTAGGGAAAATTTACACGTACCTCGAGGCTTTGGGCAGTCCTTCTTCCAATGTCCCGCTTTGCCACATCTGAAGCATTTGCCTCTCGGCTTCTGCTTCTTGGCAATGCCCGCCTTGGGTCCATGATGTTAGTTTTGAATACAGAAAAGCTATGGCTTGTATCAAAAACTAATATCCACAGATGACATATCATTTTGTTTCAGTATAAATCTGATCCTTTATATCATAGAACTAGATAACGGGGTGTCGACAAACACAGTAGATACCGTTATTGGTTAAAGTATTGATATATAAAAAGTATGCTCGTAACCAAGATAGTCTGAACATACTATCGGTATAGGTTATTGTGTGGTTTAGAAATTGGTTTATCTAGACTAGTTTAAATCACACAGATATGCCCGGGGCATATTGAGCACGACCAGTTTGGATAGAATTGACTTGTACTGATCGGCGTAGTCAATTCGGTCCTAGTATTCCGTCTCTCAATCCTGAGATTGGGACGGGCGTGACGGTTGGATATTGTTGCTTTGATTTGCGAAAGAGTGAGGTCAATTGAGGCCAATACCTCGGTAAGTTGGGTATGCGGTGTTTAGCTTCTTGCGTGCCGTTGCTAGTCGAAGGAATCCACGTACCGGTTCGCTGGGTTGATGGTGCTCCCGAGATGAGCTCGTAAGGTTATTATACTAAACCTGGCCAGTGAACTTTATGTTCGGTATAATAAAAGGTCGAGTGGTACTAATCTCGAAAACCAAGAAGTCGGTGAATTAATTTGTCAGTAAATTGATAAATCGACGAGCACTAGATCTTTAATGTGGGGAGATAGAAGAAATAATAATGGCGCGATGTAAAGTCGTTTTCGAGCGGTAGTTCCATAATTGGTCCGTTAGTGGTACGACCGATTATGCGTTTGACTAATCGACAATGTAAATTAATTAATCCGAAGGGTTTAATTAATATTTGATCAACGAAGTGAATTTAGAAATTAATTCTATTTTGAATTAATTAATTCTAAGGGTTTGATTAAATTAAATTAACAAAGTGGATTAAATAAATTAATTTAAAAGGTTCGATTGGAGTTGATTAGTCGGGAAGACTTAGCGGTCAACGAAAGTCAAATTTTTAGGCCTAACTCGAGAGCCCATTAGGTCTCCTTAGAAGCTCCTATAAATACAACATAATGGGCGGCCAAAAACCCTAAGAAACTTGGCAGCCAAGTTTAGGCTAGAAAGAGAAAGTTTGGTCTAGAGAGAGAACTGTGTCTTCCTCGTCAAGTTTTCTCTCGAAGTCGATCAAGATAGCTTTCTTCTTCGATAAGAAACTCAGCCTATTCAATTATTGAGCAATTGGATTATACAATTTAGTGGGCCGCCGGTTTTTTCTTCAGTTTTTTTTGGTCGCTGCTCGGTTGTTTAAGCTGCTGCGTAATTTTTGAGTGCAAGTTTATTGTGCTCAGTTGTTTAAGCTGCTGCGTAATATTGAGTGCATTTTTAATATCGTGCTGCTGCATAATATTGAGGGCAATTTTAATATCGGGCTGCTGCGTAATATTGAGGGCAATTTTGATATCGGTGAACTGCTGTAGACTCGGCGTGCTGATCCAGTAGCTTCTCCACGTTGATCTCTTCCTTCTTTGGTCGGTGATCCGTGGGTCTATTGTACAGATCGCAGCTGGGTCTTGGTGGTTTCATAACCGGGTGTCCGATAGAGAAAAAGGAAAACTGGCTGCCGCTGGAATTTCTTCATTATTTTGCTCTGGGCAGATTTAATTATTGAGTTTCTTGCGAAGCAAGTTTCTGGGTTTTCATCGTATTGCCGTGGGTAACTCCGTAGAAGATAGCCCACACTATCTCGGAGTTTGTATTGGAGAATTCTTCGGACTTCTTGTGGAATTCGTGCTAAAAGATTTGGTTTTCTTTAAGCAAGGGACTTCGCTACAAAAGGTATAATCTTTAAGTTCCGCTTTAATTAAGGATTTAATTTTTTGTGTCCCGATTAATAAATTAAATAAGTATAAGCCTAGATCCGTTTATGGGTAAACTAATTTGAGCCTGAGCTTGGTCGAAAGCTTCCGATTTTGGAATGCATAGCACGAAAGTGAGGTTTTCGATTTAGCCCGGGCTTGTTCAGTTTTCCTTCAAATTGGTATCAGAGCGTTGGTTTCGGTCTTATACTTGTTTGATTTATTACACGGCTTTATTTTGGCATTATTATTTTTGTCGAAATGTATAAACAGGTGGTTATTGGTTTCCCGGCTATTATGGTAGAAATTTAATTTTCATTCATAAACCCCGGGACATGTCCGGGCTTGTTTTATTTTTGAATGGAAATTTCTGTAATAGTAATAACCACGAGCTGGAAGCCGTGTAGGATTAGAAAAATCTTGTAGTAGGATTTGATCTAATCATGTCGTCTTTGAATTCCTAGAAAACGCCTTTGTATATAGGAATTTATGTACTATGACGAAGACGTTATTTTGGGTAACTTATATTCGTGGGTTTTGGTTTATTGTAATTTTGGGTGATTCCAAATTACGGAATAAACCGAGAAAACCCGGGCGAATCGAGAGGAATCCAAATAACGAGTGGGAGCGACACGACGGGAAGTGTCACCGAGGCGTCAAGGAATCAACGATAGAGAAGGCCATAATAGTCGAGAAATTTTATTTTATTTAATTTCCCGTATTTATGATTTTTTCGTTGATTATGTGATTTTTGTTTTATTTTGCATGAACGAAATTCAAACCAAAAGTTTTTTCAAAAGGTAATGTGCAATTAACTAAGGTAGATTATTCGCATATTAAAACTCCAACGGTTTTATGGGTGCGAATATCCATAGTTAAGATATTGCATGTTAAAACGTAAAAATCCTCAAACTTAATTACATTCGCAAGTTTTGGTTTAATCGTAATTTTGGGTGATTCCTAATTACGTGGGGTTTTGGTTTATCGTAATTTTGGGTGATTCCTAATTACGTAGAAAACTGAGAAAACCCGGATTTTGGTTTATCGTAATTTTTGGGTGATTCCTAATTACGTAGAAAACCGAAATGGAAAACCGAGAAAACTAGGGCGAATTGAAATTATTCTAAAAATCTAAGTGGGAGCGGGTTGGTTAATAGCCCCATGGCCTCCATTACGAGTTCATTGGTGATGTGGTTAAACGGCCTCCCTACGGATGAGTTTTCAATCACAGATATCGCTGGAATGAATTTCTAAAGGGATGACTATAGTGCGTTTAATTGGGAAAAGTTGCGACACCCTCGCTAACCGAGGCGCATTAGTACCCTAAGTAGCAAACTTAGAAGTCACGTAATGGCATACACTTAGTGTACTGTTTATAGTATCCCTCCCACGAGGTAACGCTATTTACGTGTACGGCTAAAATTATCGACTATTAATTTCATTGATCATAAGATCGTTGGTCAGATAATGAGATTAATGGACTTCGGTCCTTCTCGAATGAATGTGGGTTGGCGTAGATGTTCACCCAACGTGACCTGCGTTAATCCCGGTGGGAGAGATATTGGTAGAAGATTATATTTCTTTTCTGAGGATTTTTCAATATTTTCGAAAAGTATACTGAGACATGTTTTTTCATTATTTTCAATTGATATGTCGTTCAACCCGCTAGCTGTGATTCTGAACCAAAACAAACTCACCGGTCCTAATTACATTGATTGGAAACGAAACTTGGACATTGTCCTAACCGCTGAGGGTTATAAGTACGTGCTCACTGAGGAGTGCCCCCCTAAGCCCAGTGAGGATGCCACACCTGAGCAGCGAGAGCCATATATGAGGTGGCAGAAAGCTGATGAGATGACCAGGTGCTACATCTTGGCTTCCATGTCGAGTGTACTACAGCACCAGCATCAGTTGATGACCTCAGCTTACGATATAATGGCTCAACCTCAGGGAGATGTTTGGACATCAGGGCAGGGCAGCCAGGCAGTCAGCTAAGAGGAAACTCATGAATGCCAGGATGGCTGAGGGCACTTCAGTGAGAGATCACGTGCTGAAGATGATTGGTTGCATCAATGAGATTGAGGTATTGGGAGGTGATATTGATGGGGAGACCCAGGTCGATATCATCCTTCAGAGCTTGCCTCCCAGTTTTGAGCAGTTTCGATTGAACTATAATATGGGAAATCTCTCATATTCACTTTCTGAGCTCATGACTGCATTGGTGTCTGCTGAGATCCTCTTCGCTGAGAAGAAGCACGCCTTGGCTACTGTTGGTCCCTCAGGTTCCTCTGCTGGGCCCAAAGCCAGGAAACAAAAGAGGAAGAGAGGCCAGAAAGCAGGAACCAGTCATCGACCCAAGGTAGGCATTGCCAAGAAGCAGAAGCCGAGTGGAAAATGCTTCAGATGTGGCGAAGCAGGAAATTGGAAGAAGGACTGCCCAAAGCCTCGAGGTATGTGTAAATTCTCCCTAGTCACTGAGACGTGTTTAGTGGCGATTCCCACGGATACTTGGTGTGTGGATTCGGGAGCCACTGATCACGTTTGTAATTCTTTGCAGGGGTTCCAAGTGACCCGGATGCTTAGAGAGGGAGAGTTGCAGGTCTACCTTGGGGATACAACCAGAGTTTCTGTGGCTGCAGTGGGAGTTATTAGTCTTTATTTTTCAGACTCTATTTTACTTTTAAAGGATTGTCTTTATGTACCTAGTTTTCGAAAGAACTTGCTTTCGGTTTCAAAACTTGTTTTGGATGGTTATAAGTGTGTATTTTCTGACGGTTCGGTTTTTATAAGAAAATGCCAGAAACTTATATGTTTCGGTACAGTGGTTGACAATTTGTTTTTAATCAAGACTTACTCCCCAGTTATGCAAAACACAGAAACTAGTAACTCATCACAGAATCATAATAAGAGAAATGAATCTTCCCCTTTGAATCAGACTTTTCTTTGGCACCTAAGACTAGGTCATATCAACCTTAGTAGGATTCAAAGGTTGGTCAAGAGTGGGTCTTTGGACTTACAAGATATTGACAGCTATTCGACCTGTGAGTCCTGCTTGGAGGGTAAAATGATCAAGAGGCCTTTTAAGGCGAAGGGGTATAGGGCCAATGAGGTTTTAGAGTTGATTCTTTCTGACGTGTGTGGACCTATGTAAGTTCAGGCTAGAGGTGGTGAATACCTCTCTAGTGAATTTAGGACCTATTTGTCAGAGCAGGGTATTCAGACCCGGTTGTCTGCACCTGGCACACCCCAGCAGAATGGTGTGGTAGAGAGAAGGAACAGGTCTCTTATGGAGATGGTTAGATCGATGATGAGTTACAGTGAGTTGCCTACCTCGTTTTGGGGTTATGCCTTGGATACAACGTGTTTTATCCTCAACCTTGTGTCATCTAAGTCTGTGCCTACGACCCCATTAGAGTTGTGGAGTGGGCGCAAGCCTAGTCTGAGACATCTCAGCATTTGGGGTTGTCCAGCACATGTGCTCGAGGCAGATACAGGCAAGTTAGAGGCGAGATCTAAGGTTATGCTGTTTGTAGGCTACCCCAAAGGAACGAGAGGTGGTTTATTTTATAGTCCTTAGGATCAGAAGGTGGTGTTCAGCACCAATGCTAGATTTCTTGAGGAGGACTATATTTTAGATCACAAGTCAAGCAGCAAGGTAGTATTGGAAGAGCTTAGAAGTCAATCCACTATTCCAGATGCAGACGTACAGGAAGATACACGACAAGAGACTGCACACACTATCACAGATGATGCTCTTACACAGGCTGCGCCTCATCGTAGTGGGAGGGTTGTAAGACAGCCCGAGAGGTACATGGGTTTGGGTGAGTCTTCAGACTTTATCCCTGGTGCTCGTGAACCAGACCCAGTTAACTACAATGAGGTTCTTCAGGATAGAGATGCAAGCATCCAGATCTTGGAACATCCGTTTTGACGAGGTTATCCAGTCCTATGGATTCACTCGGTGTCCGGATGAGCAGTGTGTTTATAGCAGGCGTGATGGTGATATAGTGGTGTTCCTCGTACTTTACGTAGATGACATTCTTCTTATTGACAACAGTAAGAAGGTGTTATCAGATGTAAAGGCATGGCTGTCCAGGCAATTCGATATAAAGGATTTGGGAGAGGCTGGACATATCCTTGGGATCAAGATTATTCGAGATTGTAGGAGACGTTCTCTGACTCTCCCTCAGGCATCCTACATAGACACGATTCTGGCCCGTTTTAACATGCAGAACTCCAAGAAGGGTTCACTACCTTTCAGGCATGGGGTGCATTTGTCTAATGAGCAGTGTCCTAAGACTGCTGAGGAGATAGATGCCATGAAGGCGGTACCCTATGCTTCTGCAGTGGGTAGCCTCATGTATGCTATGTTGTGCACGAGGCCTGATATTTGCTTTGCCGTTGGCATGGTTAGCAGATATCAGAGTAACCCTGGGAAGGCTCACTGGGAGGCAGTAAAATGCATTCTCAAGTACTTGCGCAGGACGAGAGATTATGTCCTAGTTTATAGAGCGCAGGAGCTTGTACCATTGGGTTACACAGATTCGGACTTTCAAGGTGATTTGGATAGGAGTAAGTCTACCTCTGGGTTTGTGTTTACTCTAGGAGGTGGATCCATAGTATGGAAGAGTGTCAAACAGAAATGCGTGGCGGACTCTACCATGGAGGCCGAGTACGTTGCCGCTTCAGAGGCAGCGAAAGAGGCTGTGTGGCTCAGGAACTTCCGGATGGACTTAGATGTGGTTCCTGAGTTGCCTAGGTCTATCACAGTTTATTGTGATAACAATAGTGCAGTTGCTAACTCGAAGGAACCACGAGCCCATAAGGTGAGTAAACACATAGAGCGCAAGTACCACCTGATACGAGAAATCGTAAATAGGGGAGACGTGACCGTGGCCAAGATAGTATCAGATGACAACCATGCAGATCCTTTCACAAAGCCATTGACCCTAAAGGTTTTTGAGAGACATGTAGAGGGCATGGGAGTCAGATTCTTGAGGGAGCCATGTTAGTGAGCTTAAAGGTGTTCTGGAGATTTCATTATGACAGCAGTGTAATAGCGGGTTGGACAGTTTTTGTACTTCTTAGCATAGCTTTGAGTATTAGTGGGAGATTGTTAGTTTTGAATACAGAAAAGCTATGGCTTGTATCAAAAACTGATATCCACAGATGACATATCATTTTGTTTCAGTATAAATCTGTTCCTTTATATCATACAACTAGATAACGGGGTGTCGACAAACACAGTAGATACCGTTATTGGTTAAAGTATTGATATATAAAAAGTATGCTCGTAACCGAGATAGTCTGAACATACTATCGGTATAGGTTATTGTGTGGTTTGGAAATTGGTTTATCTAGACTAGTTTAAATCACACAGATATGCCCGGGGCATATTTAGCACGACCAGTTTGGATAGAATTGACTTGTACTGACCGACGTAGTCAATTCGGTCCTAGTATTCCGTCTCTCAATCCCGAGATTGGGACGGGCGTGAGGGTTGGGTGTCGTGTGCTTTGATTTGCCAAAGAGTGAGGTCAATTGAGGCCAATACCTTGGTAAGTTGGGTATGCGGTGTTTAGCTTCTTGCATGCCGTTGCTAGTCGGAGGAATCCACGTACCGGTTCACCGGGTTGATGGTGCTCCCGAGATGAGCTCGTAAGGTTATTATACTAAACCTGGCCAGTGAACTTTATGTTCGGTATAATAAAAGGTCGAGTGGTACTAATCTCGGAAACCAAGATGTCGGTGAATTAATTTGTCAGTAAATTGATAAATCGACGAGCACTAGATCTTTAATGTGAGGAGATAGAAGAAATAATAATGGCGCGATGTAAAGTCCTTTTCGAGCGGTAGTTCCATAATTGGTCCGTTAGTGGTACGACCAATTATGCATTTGACTAATCGACAAGGTAAATTAATTAATCCGAAGGGTTTAATTAATATTTGATCGACGAAGTGAATTTAGAAATTAATTATATTTTGAATTAATTAATTCTAAGGGTTCGATTAAATTAAATTAACAAAGTGGATTAAATAAATTAATTTAAAAGGGTCGATTGGAGTTGATTAGTCGGGAAAACTTAGCGGTCAACGAAAGCCAAATTTTAAGGTCTAACTCGAGAGCCCATTAGGTCTCCTTAGAAGCTCCTATAAATACAACATAATAGGCAAGAAAACCCGAAGATGAAACTTGGCAGCCAAGTTAGGCTAGAAAGAGAAAGTTTGGTCTAGAGAGAGAACGTGTCTTCCTCGTCAAGTTTTCTCTCGAAGTAGACCAAGATAGCTTTCTTCTTCGATAAGGAACTCAGCCCATGGAATATTGAGTAGCCCGGTTCTATCCTCTATCATTGCCGCGGGTTTTCTTCTTCAGGCAGCCGGTTTCCTTGCTGGGTTTTTTTTTTCACCCGCTGTTTTTTTCCTCCGTGCATTTTTTCTGCACCAGTGCGCTGTCCAGGGTTTTCGCAGCACTGCTGCAGTGAAGGAAAACCGGTACTGGTTTACTTAGGTGCCCTGAGCCGGCCTGATTTTCATGTTGATCTTTCGATTGAGTGATCCATGATATCGGGCTGTACATATCGGGACCATAGAGACCAGTCCGGTGGTCGGTTTTCATAGGGCAGTCCGATTGAAGAAGCAGGAAACTGGCGGCCTTTGTTTTAAGCTCCGGGCAGCTTTAATTTGTGAAGAAAAATTCTGGGCAGCTTCAATTTTGATAAAAAAAAATTATGGGCAGCTATAATTTTGAAAAAAAAAATTCTGGGCAGCCTCAATTTGAGTTTCTTGAGAAGCAAGTTTCTTGGGTTTTCAGTCGTATTGCCGTGGGTAGCTCCGTAGACGATAGCCCACACTATCTCGGAGTTTGTATTGGAGAATTCTTCGGATTTCTTGTGGAATTTGCGCTAAAAGATTTGGTTTTCTTTAAGCGAGGGACTTCGCTGCAAAAGGTATAATCTTTAAATTCCGCTTTAATTAAAGATTTAATTTTTTGTGTCCCGATTAATAAATTAAATAAGTATAAGCCTAGATCCGTTCATGGGTAAACTAATTTGAGCCTGAGCTTGGTCGAAAGCTTCCGATTCTGGAATGCATAGCACGAAAGTGAGGTTTTCGATTTAGCCCGGGCTTGTTCAGTTTTCCTTCAGTAAGTGAGTTCGAAGATTCTTGATGGTACTAGGTATAATTGTTTTACTTATAAGAATAATATTAAATTAAATAGTTTAATTAAATATTATTGAGAAGTTTTGGGGTATTAATTAATAGTTAATTAATTACTGAGGAAGAATTGTGAGAGACTGACAAATCAAAGGACCTAGTTGCAATTGAGGTTCTTGACCCATCAGTCTGATCTATGGGTAAATGGTTTGATCCATGGGTCAAGTAAAACCCAACCAGTAAAAATAAAATATTATATTATATTACTATAATATATATTTTAATAAAACAACCCCAGGGGTTGTGGGATTGGAGAATCAGAATTTCCTTTTTAAAAGGAATTCTCTGGGAGAGAAAAATTGGACAGAATTTTTCAAACGGAAATAGTTTTCTGAAGAAATTTTTCCTCTCTTAAAAATTTTCTCCCTCTCTCATCAAAACTTCTTCACAGGAATCTACTAACATCAAAGAACTCTGGTGCCTGAGAGTAGAGGACGCTTCAAGGAAGTGTTAAAAGGAAAGACGACGAAACGCCATCTTCTCAGAGGAGCCAGCGACGAGCTTAACCAATTACGCTTCAAGGGTAAGACCCGATTCTTATAGTTTAGGATTCCGCCATTTAATTAGATTAAATGCCTAAACATAAACCAACAACACCGCCGTCCATGCTGTCGCGACCCCCACACTACCGGAGCAGTCACCATGGTGGTTCGTCACTTACGGTTTAGCCCCTATCTTAAAGGAATAGGTGTTTGATTCCCTTGGCTTGATTGGTGAAACCTTAGTCCCCGATTAAGCACCAACAAGGTAATCTCATAATCTTTATTGTAAGTATTATTTGAGCACAAGTCATTAGCTTAGTTAGTTAGAATAGCTCTTACTTAGGATGATAGTTTAGAGAGCAACTTTGTGTTTAACCGGTTTTTGTTAGTTTAATCTTAACTAGGTCATGTCTTGGGACTTTAGTTACAATGTTTATTCATTGGCCATAGATTTATACGTATTGTGGAGTAGCCTTGTATCTTGACAGATGTATAGTTGTTGTACCAAGATTCTCCTAGAATGTCTCCATCAATCCCGACGATGATCTTTCACGTGTAAAATTAGGATATCCTGGTTTCAAATCAATATGAGTGATTTTCCCTTCTATATCCGTGTTGTTATACCTAGGAGTATACTTGTGTGCCTAAAAACATATACGTGTAACCTAGGTATAACCTGGATTACATTCGGAGTTTGTTTCTTATGTTGTTGTTTCATTTACACTTGCATCTTGAAGATTATGGCCTTGTCGGCGCGTAGGTGTTTAATATATGTTACTTATGCTATGGTGTATGTTGTTTGTTGATTGCTGTTGTCTTAGATTAAATTTACGTTCGTTGGTTGGATTACATGAATTGTTTTAGGTTGTTATTTTCTACACATTACTTGTGTTTGAATCTTTTGGGGATCCCGCCCTTTTCGCGCCATTCTATTGGGATCGGGGCCGATCTATGGCTGAGTTGTAGTTCGGTATGGCCTGGGGTACCTCTTGGTGAGTTGTAGTTATTGGTAAGGTACAGTTAGCGGGTGTGATGCCCGTTCTAGTTGGTTAGAACAGAATAACCTAGGGAGGGCTAAGGTTGCGATGACCTAGACCTCTCTAGGATCCAGGTTGGTTGATTTATGGATTGATTCCGAATTAGTTGGCTGCATGGACTATTTCCTAGTATGTTTGGTTGGTTTATTGCTTCGATGCAAGTTATGTGTTGTCCGTCTTGTTGTTATAATTGTCTCAACCGATGACATGTAAGCACATGGGAAATCCCTTACTGAGTATGCAATTTTTTTTATCTCTGAATGTTATCCAGGTTAGGTCCGTGGGAGCGCAAACCTCGGAGAAGCTTGGGGATGCCTTAGGTCAGTGCTAATCTGAAAGAATGCAAGTGTAATAGTTTAGGGTTGAATAATGTTTTTCTTAGAACAAAGTTTGCAAACAGCTTAGTTTTGTTAATCCAAGAATTATTTTGTTTTCAGCTAGTTTATTTACGCTTTATTACTAGTTTAGGAAATCGGGTGCTTCAGGGCCCTAACAGCAGGTAAAGAGAGGAAAATTGATGAATCCATGCATAAATATGGTCCAAAAAATATGAAGAAGCGTGCATGTAAGCTACAAACTTTGGAGAAGTCAAATGGAGAGAAAAGCCAGCTGGTAACCATATTGAAGACCAACTCTTACTTCAAAATTACCATTTTAACCTTGCACTTGTAGTTAACTGCAACCCTAATTTGTAGCGGGTGTAAATACCAAGAAACAAGTCCCTTAAGGTATATTTTGTTCACTTTTCATCTCGACCACTTGGAAATCTTCTCTTGTACTCTTTGAGCTAGGTTTTCACCGCAGCTGGGTTGTGAGCTCAGATCGATGGAGTGCTAAACTTCATCTTGGAAAGGAAGCCCCAGATGATTTAGTGTTGGAATGAATCTAGCAATATGACAACACTTTCTCTCTTAATCGTAGTCCAGCCATTGAGTTCCCATCGGTGGAGTTGTGTGGCTGGTTCACGACCTATTCTTCCGTGGGTACCATACAGTAGAGCTCTTTATCAGTCGTCAGTACAAGGTGTGTGTGTATTGTATGATTTCTCTAGTTGTATATATAAGTTGGATCGTTGATGCCAATCTATCTATGGTATATTAAAGTTCCATAGGTGTTTATTCCTTGCATGTTAATAGCTGGACCGAGATTGTGTATTTCCTTTCTCTTAGCGGAGTGTGGTGAGTTACAATCATAATGTGAATTTTGTTTCTCCTAGGAGAGGCTTTGAGTCACCACCAAACTGTAAATAGGTTAGACAGCCAGACGAAAAAGAATCCCAGATTAACCCGCTCCAATCCACTATAGTATAACACATCCCGACGTCTGTTGGTGGTCGAATCTCCTCCTCAAAACCACTCCTATTTTCCAATATTGCTATTTGTGTGCTTTATTTATGGTTAGCAATTATATGTATGCTTTCCTTGAAAGATTCGTCCGTCCTATCCGATTTAAAAACTTCTTTGAAAACCATAGCACAGGTTCTTGGATTGCCTTGTTCAATTTGACATGCAAACAGATAACAATATCTAAATTAAATTGGAAGTTTAGAATAGACCTTTGAAGCGTGTTACTCAAGAAATCTCTTGTATTCCCAAAGACTTGTCTGGACATTTTGTGGGCAAAGATCTACCAGACAATTTTTCAATCAACTCAGACATAAAAACCTGCACAAAAAAAACCTAGAAACCTGCATCGTAGTCTCGGGTCACACACCACTGTTAGAAAATGCCACCGCCTGGTTCTCTGTGAAAAACCACCACCGTTCACTAACCGTCTCCGCTTACCTATCGCCGCTAGAGATAAGCCGACCCCGATTGCCACCGCTTTGCCTCAGTAAAAACCATTACCGCCAAGCTAGCCACAGGATTCCCACCACTACTGCTCTCTCTAACTTTCTCTTTCTAGATTCTTGTGTTTTCTGAGTTATTTCTGAATAATGACAACTTCTGTATTCTGGGGCGGATTCTCATGTCTTATATAGAGGGCTACAAGAGAGACATCAAGTGGGCTTGAGTTAGGCTTTCCTGTTAGGTTTGGGCCTAAACCAAGACTGATTAATATTATTGACCCAAGGATAATTAAATCCACTTTGCCAATTAAACCCAACATATAATTAATCGTACAACTAACAGATTAATTATGAAACTACCGTTCAAGTCTGAAATTACATTTTTGGTTCGCCTTAATTATATATTTTATTATCTCCCCGTGTCAAAGATGTAATGCTCGTTGATTTATTAATTTACTGATAAATTAATTTAATCAACTTCTTTTATATTAGAGATTAGTACCACTCACCTTATTACTATACTGGACTTTTATCCACAGGCTGGGTTTATCATAATAAACTTTTCGAGCTCATATCGCGAGCAACATCACCCTGGTGCACCGGTACACAGTTTTCTTTCGACTAGCAACATCACATCGATCAACTAAACAAGCACATTCAACCTACTGAGTATATATGCCTCAAGAGACCGCACTTTTTGGTATATTAAAATACACAATGCTCACTTCCTATGCCCATCCTTGTCTAGGGAGTAAGAGACTGAACATGTTTGAATTTACTACGAAAGATCTGTACAAGTCAATTCAATCCTTAAATGGTCCTGCTCAATATGCACAACGCATATCCGTATGATTCAACCAGTCAAGACAAACTTATTTTAGAAACATACAATGACCTAAACCGACAGTAAGTGCAAACTGTCTCAGTCACGAGCATATTTATATGTCATAAGTTTAACTATTGATGAGATCCTCTGTGTCATACCAAACACATCATCATCTAGTCATATGACACAAAGGGACTTCATGTCTAACACAAATAATTAACTAAAACATTTTCAATCGATATCAACTGGGAAATAATGTTCAGACAAGCAAAGCTTTTCAGTATTAACACTAACAATCTCCCACTAATACTCAAAGCTAGGCTGTAAGTAAAATATTGGTTCAATGTATTAATCTACTGTCATACTATCATTTAGGGAACTATCAAGGCTCAACCAAATATCTACCTCCTATACCCTTCACGTGAGACTTAAAGACTTTCACCGTCAAGGTCATGGTACAATGATCTGCACGATTTTTTGCTGAAGCTATATTGGCCATGACCACGTCTCCTCCCTTAACAATTTTTCGTATCAGGTGGTACTTGCGCTGTATGTATTTGCTCGTCTTGTGGGCTCGTGGTTCCTTCAAGTTGCCTGCTGCACGATTATTATCACAGTACACTGTGATAGATCTTGGAAAGTCAGGAATAACATCTAAGTCCACTAAGAAGTTGTTCAGCCATATTGTTTCCTTTGCCACCTCTGAGGCTGCAACATACTAAGCTTCCATGGTAGAGCCCGACACGTATTTTTGCTTGACACTCTATCATACCATGGCTCTACCTCCCAAAGTAAACAAGAAATCAGAGGTAGACTTACTCTTGTCCCTATCGTCTTGGAAATCTGAGTCTGTGTAACCCTTTGGTACTAGCTCACTCGCCTAATAGACAAAAACATGATCTCTTGTCCAGTGTAGATACTTGAGAATATGTTTTGCAGCTTCCCAATGAGCTTTACCCGGATTACTCTTGTTGGAGTTGAATACATAAGCTATGCTTGTATTGTACATTTTCCCAGTTAATTTATCGATTTATGTTTTGGTTATATTTTTTTGTGCATGATTTGTCCATTTATATTATGTAAGTAGATGATGAGGTGTCTTGTGTGACATAGTAGATCTCATCATTGGTTGAAATACATAATATATAAATGAGGTTCGTAACCAAGACAGCTTTGGACAAACAGTCAGTTTAGGTTATTATGTGATCCGGATAATTAGTTTGTCTAAACTAATTGAATCATATAGATATGCCCAGGGCGTATTGAACTTGACCATTAGGAATGATTTGTCTTGTACTGATTTAATAGACAAATCGTTCTTGGTATTCTATCTCTTAATCCCTAGACTCGAGCAGGCATGAGGATTTGACATAGTGTACTTTGATCTGCCAATGGGTGAAGTCAATTCTGACTAATAGTCTCGGTAGGTTGGGTGCGCGTGTTTAGTTGCTTGGTGTGTTGCTGCTTGTCGAAAGGAAACTATGTACCGGTGCGTCCAAGGTGATGGTGTTCCCGAGATAAGCTTGTTATATTTATTATACTAAACCCAGCTGGTGGACTTATGCCTGGTATAGTAAAAAGGTCGAGTGGTACTAGTCTCAGAATTAAAGCAGTTAATTAATTAATTTATCAGTAAATTAATATATATTAACGAGCACTGTATCTTTGATGTGGAGAGATTATGAATATAAATTAATTAAGTTGTTCCGGAAGCAATTCTGGTGTAGGGAGGTTGTGCCAAAATTAATCCGTTAGTGGTACGATTAATTTTGTAATGGGTTAATTGAATAGGAAAAATTAATTAATTTATTAATCATTCCAAAGGGTTAATTGAGTAATTCATAAAGTGAAATTATTTAATTGATCAATCAAATCTTAAGTTTCAATTAGAATTAGGAAATCCTAAAGATTAGGAAATCTATTAGGATTTGGTTTATCCTATCAGATTGGTTACCTAATTGGATTTGGAAACTAATTAATTACCTAAACCCATTAGGAACCGTAATCCTAAACCAACTTGGGGTTTGTGACTCTACATATAGACAAGGGATTAGCTATTCAAGACACACAATTCATAAGTTCTCAAGACAAGAAAACTAGAGAGATAAAATCCTAGAGAGAGAAATAAAATTCTCTCCCAAAGTCAGATTTCAGAAGTTCAATAGGCTGCCATTTTTTCCTCCTTTTGGCCGGCCAAGTCTAAGTGGCGCGTGGGTGGTTTTCTAGCGGCGCGTGAGCTCTCTCGGGATCCCAGGTGGTGCGTGTTGTTCACTCGCTAGGGGCAGGGGCTGCTGAATTTTGCAGGTGACCCAGTTGTGGTGATTAGCTGATCAAGTTGCTGTTAGATTGCTGCCCACACAGCATACAAGCGAAGTCTTGAGGCATATAAGAGAATCACCTAAGTGTACGCTTCAAAGGTATTTTTCTAAGATTTCGCTTTTAAGTAGAAACTTTTGTTGCGTGGTAAATCGAATAAGTGCAAACCCAGATCCTACGCAATGGTATTTCAAAAGGGTTGGAATAGCAATTGTGCTAGCCTCTAGGCCTGGCCGGAGATTCCGATTCTGGAATGCATAGCACAAAAGTGAGTTTCTGGCTAGGCCCGGGCAGATAATCTTTCAACTCTGACATCTGCTAACCATGCCAACAGCAAAACAAATATCAGGTCTTGTGCATAACATTGCATACATGAGACTTGCTACTGCTGAAGCATAAGAAACTATCTTCATGGTTTCTATCTTCTCGAGCATCTTTGGGAACTGCTTCTTCTATAGATGCACTCTATGTCTAAAAGGTAAGAAACTTTTCTTAGAGTTTAGTATGTTAAAACGAGCCAGAATCGTATCTATGTATGAACCGTGGGAAATAGTCAAAGAACGTTTCCTACAATCTCGAATAATCATGATCCCAAGATATGTCCAACCTCTCCCAAGTCCTTCATATCAAACTGCTTGGACAACAATGTCTTTACTTTTGACAACACGTATTGTTGCCAATAAGTAGAATGTCATCTATGTAAAGTACAAGAAACACCACCATGTTTTCATCACATCTGCGATACACGCATTGCTCATCCTGACATTGAGTAAATCCAAACGACTGGATTACCTCATTAAACTGAATATTCTAAGATCTGGATACTTTTCTGAGTCCGTAAATGAACCTCTTAAACTTGCAAACCATATGCTTGAAGGAAAACTGAACAAGCCCGGGCTAAATTGAAAACCTCACTTTTGTGCAATGCATTCCAGAATCGGAAGCTTTCGACCAAGCTCAGGCTCAAATTAGTTCACCCATGAACGGATATTGGATTATACTTATTGAATTTATTAATCAGGACACAAAAAATTAAATCTTTAATTGAAGCGGAAAATTAAAGATTCTACCTTTTGTAGCGAAGTCCCTTGCTTAAAGAAAAATCCAATCTTTGATTGCGATTCCAATAGAAATCCGAAGAATTACTCCGATCCAACTCTGAAATAGTGTGGGATATTATCTACGGAGTTACCCACGGCAAAATATAGAAAACCCAAGAAACTTGCTTCCCAAGAAACTCAAAAACTGCCCTGAGCAGTCAAGAAAAACAGCCACCGATTTTCTTTCTTCTCTATCGGACAGCCGGTTATTGAACCACCAAGACCCGGTCACGATCTGTATAGTAGGCCTCACGAATCACAAACCGAAGAAGAGATTGACGTGGGTAACTTCCGGATAAGCACCCGAGTCTACAGTAGTTTGCCGGCGAAAAACTGCACACACAGTCGCGCAGCAGCGTAAAATTGCACACGACCGAGCAACGGCGGAAAAACCTGAAGAAATCTGGCGTCTTTCCAAAATATATGATCGGATTGCTCTATAATCGAATGGGCTGAGTTTCTTATCAAAGAAGAAAGCTATCCTAGTCGACTTCGAGTGAAAACTTTACGAGGAAGACAAAGTTCTCACTCTAGACTAGACTTTCTCTCACTACCCCTTACTTGGGTATCAAGTTTCTTAATTCTTTTCTTGCCCAATAAGTTGTATTTATAAGGAGCTTCTAAGGAGATCTAATGGGCTCTCGAGTTAGGCTTTTTAATTTGACTTTCGTTGACCGCTAAGTCTTTCCCGACTGGTCAACTCCAATCGACTCATTTGAATTAATTTATTAAACCCACTTTGTTAATTTAATTTAATCGAACTCTTAGAATTAATTAATTCAAATAGAATTAATTTTTTAATTCACTTTGTCGATTAAATATTAATTAAACCTTTAGGATTAATTAATTCATCTTGTCGATTAGTCAAATGCATAATTAGCCGTACCACTAACGGACCAATTATGGAACTACCGCTCGAAAACGACTTTACATCGCGCCATTATATTTTATTCTATCTCCCCACATTAAAGATCTAGCGCTCGTCGGTTTATCAATTTACTGACAAATTAAGTCACCAACTCCTTGATTTATGAGATTAGTACCACTCGTTCATTTATTATACCGAACATAAAGTTCACCGGCCGGGTTTAGTATAATAGACTTTACGAGCTCATCTCAGGAGCACATCAACCCGGCGAACCGGTACGTGGATTCCTCCGACTAGCAACGGCACGTAAGAAGCTAAATACCGCATACCCAACCTACCGAGGTATAAGCCTCAATTGACCGCACTCTTTGGCAAATCAAAGCATACGATATCCAACTCTCACGCTCGTCCCAATCTCGGGATTGATAGACGGAATACTAGGACCGAATTGACTACGCTGATCAGTATAGGTCAATATGTCCCGGGCATATCCGTATGATTTGAACTAGTTTAGATAAACTAATTTCCAAACCACACGATAACCTATACCGATAGTATGTTCAGACTATCTCGGTTACGAGCATACTTTTAATATATCAATACTTTAACCAATAACGGTATCTACTGTGTGTTTCAATGCCCCGTTATCTAGTTCTACGATATAAATGAACAAATTTATACCGAAACAAAATGATATGTCTTCTTTGGATATTAGTTTTCTTGATACAAGCCATAGCTTTTCTGTATTCAAAACTAACAATCTCTCACTAATACACAAAGTTATGCTAAGAAGTACAAAAACTGTCCAACCCGCTATTACACTGCTGTCATAATGAAATCTCCAGAACACCTTTAAGCTCACTTATATGGCTCCCTCATGAATCTGACTCCAATGCCCTCCACATGTCTCTCAAAGACCTTTGGGGTCAATGGCTTGGTGAAATGATCTGCAAGGCTGTCATCTGATGCTATCTTAGCCACGATCACGTCTCTCCTCTTTATGATCTCTCGTATCAGGTGGTACTCGCGCTCTATGTGTTTACTCGCCTTATGGGCTCGTGGTTCCCTTGAGTTAGAAACTGCACTATTGTTATCACAATAAATTGTGATAGACCTAGGCAACCCAGGCACCACATCTAAGTCCATCAGGAAGCTCCTGAGCCATACAGCCTCTTTCACTGCCTCTGAAGCAGTAAGATACTCGGCCTCCATAGTGGAGTCCGCCATGAATTTCTGCTTGACACTCATCCATATTATGGCTCCACCTCCTAGAGTAAACACAAACCCAGAGGTAGACTTACTCTTGTCCAAATCACCTTAAAAGTCCAAATCTATGTAACCCAATGGTACAAGCTCCTGCGCTCTATAAACTAGGACATAATCTCTCGTCCTGCGCAAGTACTTGAGAATGCATTTTACTGCCTCCCAGTGAGCCTTCCCAGGGTTACTCTAATATCTGCTAACCATGCCACGACAAAGCAAATATCAGGCCTCGTGCACAACATAGCATACATGAGGCTACCCACTGCAGAAGCATAGGGTACCGCCTTCATGGCATCTATCTTCTCAGTAGTCTTAGGACATTGCTCCTTAGACAAATGCACTTCATGCCTGAAAGGTAGTGAACCCTTCTTGGAGTTCTGCATGTTAAAACGGGCCAGAATCGTGTCTATGCAGGATGCCTGAGAGAGAGTCAGAGAACATCTTCTACGATCTCGAGTAATCTTAATCCCAAGGATATGTCCAGCCTCTCCCAAATCCTTCATATCGAATTGCCTAGACAACCATGCCTTTACGTCTGACAACACCTTCTCACTGTTGCCAATAGGAAGAATGTCATCTACGTAAAGTACGAGGAACACCACCATATCACCATCACGCCTGCGATAAACACACTGCTCAGTGAATCCATAGGACTGGATAACGTAGTCAAAACAGATGTTCCAAGATCTGGATGCTTGCTTAAGTCCATAAATAGACCTCCTAAGCCTGCATACCTTGTGCTCTTAGCCCTTAACAATGAAGCCCTCTGGTTGCTGCATAAAGATGGTCTCCTCAAGACTTCTATTAAGGAAAGCTGTCTTGACGTCCATCTGCCAAATCTCATAGTCCATATAAGCAGCTATGGCCAAGAGAATTCGGATTGACTTAAGCATGGCCACTGGGGAAAAAGTCTCCTCATAATCGATCCCCTCTTTCTGAGTATAACCTTTCGCCACAAGCCTAGCCTTGAAGGTCTCAACCCTCCCGTCAGATCCTCTCTTTCGCTTGTAAACCCATTTACACCCGATAGGCCTAAACCCATCAGAAAGGTCTACCAGCTCCCAGACTTGATTTGAGTCCATAGAACCCATCTCAGCAATCATTGCTCTCTGCCAAGAATCTGCATCTTTATCCTGGAGAGCCTCATTGTAGTTAATTGGGTCTGGTTCATGAGCGCCAGGGATAAAGTCCGAACACTCACCCAAACCCATGTACCTCTCGGGCTGTCTTACAACCCTCCCACTACGACGAGGCGCAGCCTGTGCAAGAGCATCATCTGTGATAGTGTGTGCAGTCTCTTGTGGTGTGTCTTCCTGTACTTGTGCATCTGGAATAATGGACTGATTTCTAAGCTCTTCTAATACTACCTTGCTGCTTGACTTGTGATCTAAAATATAGTCCCCCTCAAAAAATCTGGCATTGGTGCTGATCACCACCTCTCGTTCCTTTGGGGTAGCCTATAAACAGCATAGCTTTGGATCTCGCCTCTAACTTGCCTGCTTCTGCCTTGAGCACATGTGCTGGACAACCCCAAATTTTGAGATGTCTCAGACTAGGCTTTCGCCCATTCCACAACTCTGATGGGGTCGAAGGCACAGACTTAGATGGCACAAGGTTGAGGATAAAACATGATGTTTCCAAAGCATAATCCCAAAACGAGATAGGCAACTCACTGCGATCTAACCATCTCCATAAGAGTCTTGTTCCTCCTCTCTGCTACACCATTCTGCTAGGGTGTGCCAGGTGCAGAAAACTGGGTCTGAATACCCTCCTCTGAAAAACAGGATCTAAATTCACTAGAGAGGTATTCGCCACCACGATCAGATCGCAGGATCTTGATACTCTTACCCAGATGGTTCTCCACCTCAGCCTTGAATTCTCTGAACTTGCCAAAGCATTCAGACTTATGGTGCATCAGGTATATGTATCCATGTCTAGAGTAATCATCCGTGAAAGTCACGAAATACTCATAACCACCTCTAGCCTGAACTGACATAGACCCACACACATCAAATGAATCAGCTCTAAAACCTCCTTGGCCTTATACCCTTTTGCCTTGAAAGGCCTCTTGGTCATTTTACCCTCCAAGCAGGACTAACAGGTCGAATAGCTGTCAATATCTAGTAAGTCCAAAGACCCACTCTTGACCAACCTTTGAATCCTACTAAGGTTGATGTGACCTACTAGTTTCTGTGTTTTGCCTTACTGGGGAGTATGTCTTAATTAAAAACAAATTGTCAACCAATGTACCGAAACATATAAGTTTATGTCCTTTTCTAATAAATATAGATCTATTAGAAAAAACACACTTATAACCATCCAAAACAAGTTTAGAAACTGAAAGTAAGTTCTTGTGAAAACTGGATACATAAAGACAATCTCTCAAGAATAAAGTAGAGTCTGAAAAATAAAAACAAATAACTCCCACTGCAGCAACAGAAACTCTGGTAGTATCCCCAAGATAGACCTACAACTCTCCCTCTCTAAGCAGCCGGGTCACTTGGAACCCCTGCAATGTATTACAAACGTGATCAGTGGCTCCTGAATCCACACACCAAGTATCTGTGGGAATCGCCGCTAATCACGTCTCAGTGACTAGGGAAAATTTACACATACCTCGAGGCTTTGGGCAGTCCTTCTTCCAATGTCTCGCTTTGCCACATCTAAAGCATTTGCCTTTCAGCTTTTGCTTTTTGTGAAGGAAAACTTAAAAAACATGGCTAAATCGAAAACTTTCGAGCAATGCATTCCAGAATCGGAAGCTTTCGACCAAGCTCAGGCTCAAATTAGTTTACCCATGAATGGATCTTAGCTTATACTTATTTAATTTATTAATCCGGACACAAAAAATTAAATCTTTAATGAAAGGGAATTTAAAGATTCTACCTTTTGTAGCGAAGTCCCTTGCCTAAAGAAAAATCCAATCTTTTACGCAATTACCACAAGAAATCCGAAGAATGACTCCGATACAAACTGCGAAATAGTTTGGGCTATTGTCTACGGAGTTACCCACGGCAAAATAAGAAAATCCAAGAAACTTGCTTCGCAAGAAAAACTCAAATCTGCCCTTCGAATCAGCCCCTATGCAGTCGCTAAACACAACCGAAATGCCGCCTTTTGTAAACTGATTCAGCCCCTTTGATCGGACTCCAAAATCCACCACGATCTGCACCACCACTGCTGCGGATCACCGAGATGATCAAGAGATCAACGCAGCAATGGCAGGATCAGCACGCAAGCAAGGAATCCGATCGCTAGAACTGGGCGAAGAAGACAAACCCGCGGCGGCGCTGGAACTGGGCGAATGATGAACCCGCAGCTCTGGAACTGGGCGAATGATGAACCCGCGGCTCTGGAACTGGGCGAACGATGAACCCGCAGTGCTGAAAATAAACAATTCATGTTTCAGTATACTTTTTCGAAAATATTGAAAATCCTCAAAAAACAAATATAATCTTCTACCGACATCTCTCACATCGAGATTAACGCATGTCACTATAGGTGAACGTCTACGCTAACCCACATTTGTTCGAGAAGAACCGAAGTTCATTAATTTCATTATCTGACCAATGATCTTATGATCAATGAAATTAATAGTCGATAATTTTAGCCGTACCCGAAAATAGCGTAACCTCGATGGGAGGGATACTAAAAATGGTACACTAAGTGTATGCCATTACGTGACTTCTAAGTTTGTTACTTAGGATACTAATGCGCCTCGGATGGCGAGCGTGTCGCAACTTTCTCCAATTAAACTCACTATAGTCATCCATTTAGAAATTCATTCCGGTGATATCCGTAGTTGAAAATGAAGGAAAACTGAACAAGCCCGGGCTAAATCGAAAACCTCACTTTCGTGCTATGCATTCCAGAATCGGAAGCTTTCGACCAAGCTCAGGCTCAAATTAGTTTACCTATGAACGGATCTAGGCTTATACTTATTTAATTTATTAATCAGGACACAAAAAATTAAATCTTTAATTAAAGCGGAATTTAAAGATTATACCTTTTGTAGCGAAGTCCCTCGCCTAAAAGAAAACCCAATTCTTTAGCGCGAAATCCACAAGAAATCCGAAGAATTCTCCAATACAAGCTCCGAGATAGTGTGGGCTATCGTCTACGGAGCTACCCACGGCAATACGACTGAAAATCCAAGAAACTTGCTTCTCAAGAAACTCAAATTGAGGCTGCCCAGAATTTTTTCTCAAAATTATAGCTGCCCATAATTTTTTTATCAAAATTGAAGCTGCCCAGAATTTTTTCTTCACAAATTGAAGCTGCCCGGAGTTTAAAACTGAAGAAAAATCCAGTCGCTGGTTTTCCCTTCTATACCCTCGAACTGCCGGCGAAAAGTACAGCTTAGATCGGCCACGATCTGCACGGCAGATCGCTTGGATCACCAACCGGAATGGAAGAGATCAACCAGCGATCAATGTCGGATCAGCACCCCGATTCTGAGCCAACAATCTGCCGGACAGAAAATAAAAAACTGCTGCGCAGGACCAAAATTTTCTGCGAAACCAGCGAAGAAAAACTGCAGGAAATTCCAGCGACTATTCTTGTGAAGAAGGTGACCGGGCTGCTCTAAAAAATAGTGGGCTGAGTTTCTTTACGAAGAAGAAAGTTATCTTGATCGACTTCGAGAGAAAACTTGACGAGGAAGACACGTTTTCTCTCTAGACCAAACTTTCTCTTTCTAGCCAAAACTTGGCTGCCAAGTTTCTTCTTAGGGTTTTCTTGCTGCCCAAAATGTTGTATTTATAGGAGCTTCTAAGGAGACCTAATGGGCTCTCGAGTTAGGCCTTAAAATTTGACTTTCGTTGACTGCTAAGTCTTCCCGACTAATCAACTCCAATCGACCCTTTTAAATTAATTTATTTAATCCACTTTGTTAATTTAATTTAATCGAACCCTTAGAATTAATTAATTCAAAATTGAATTAATTTCTAAATTCACTTTGTCGATTAAATATTAATTAAACCCTTCGGATTAATTAATTTACCTTGTCGATTAGTCAAACACATAATCGGTCGTACCACTAACGGACCAATTATGGAACTACCGCTCGAAAACGACTTTACATCGTGCCATTATTATTTCTTCTATCTCCCCACATTAAAGATCTAGTGCTCGTCGATTTATCAATTTACTGACAAATTAATTCACCGACTTCTTGGTTTCCGAGATTAGTACCACTCGACCTTTTATTATACCGAACATAAAGTTCACTGGCCAGGTTTAGTATAATAACCTTACGAGCTCATCTCGGGAGCACCATCAACCCGGCGAACCGGTACGTGGATTCCTCCGACCAGCAACGACACGCAAGAAGCTAAACACCGCATACCCAACTTACCGAGGTATTGGCCTCAATTGACCTCACTCTTTGGCAAATCAAAGCACACGACATCCAACCCTCACGCCCGTCCCAATCTCGGGATTGAGAGACGGAATACTAGGACCGAATTGACTACGCCGATCAGTACAAGTCAATTCTATCCAAACTGGTCGTGCTCAATATGCCCCGGGCATATCTGTGTGATTTAAACTAGTCTAGATAAACCAATTTCCAAACCACACAATAACCTATACCGATAGTATGTTCAGACTATCTCGGTTACGAGCATACTTTTTATATATCAATACTTTAACCAATAACGGTATCTACTGTGTTTGTCGACACCCCGTTATCTAGTTCTATGATATAAAGGAAGAGATTTATACTGAAACAAAATGATATGTCATCTGTGGATATTAGTTTTTGATACAAGCCATAGCTTTTCTGTATTCAAAACTAACAATCTCCCACTAATACTCAAAGTTATGCTAAGAAGTACAAAAACTGTCCAACCCACTATTACACTGCTGTCATAATGAAATCTCCAGAACACCTTTAAGCTCACTAACATGGCTCCCTCAAGAATCTGACTCCCATGCCCTCCACATGTCTCTCAAAAACCTTTAGGGTCAATGGCTTTGTGAAAGGATCTGCATGGTTGTCATCTGATACTATCTTGGCCACGGTCACGTCTCCCCTCTTTACGATTTCTCGTATCAGGTGGTACTTGCGCTCTATGTGTTTACTCGCCTTATGAGCTCGTGGTTCCCTCGAGTTAGCAACTGCACTATTGTTATCACAATAAACTGTGATAGACCTAGGCAACTCAGGAACCACATCTAAGTCCATCCGGAAGTTCCTGAGCCACACAGCCTCTTTCGCTGCCTCAGAAGCGGCAACGTACTCGGCCTCCATGGTAGAGTCTGCCACGCATTTCTGCTTGACACTCTTCCATACTATGACTCCACCTCCTAGAGTAAACACAAACCCAGAGGTAGACTTACTCCTGTCCAAATCTCCTTGAAAGTCCGAATCTGTGTAACCCAATGGTACAAGCTCCTGCACTCTATAAACTAGGACATAATCTCTCGTCCTGCGCAAGTACTTGAGAATGCATTTTACTGCCTCCCAGTGAGCCTTCCTAGGGTTACTCTGATATCTGCTAACCATGCCAATGACAAAGCAAATATCAGGCCTTGTGCACAACATGGCATACATAAGGCTACCCATTGTAGAAACATAGGGTACCGCCTTCATGGCATCTATCTCCTCAGCAGTCTTAGGACACTGCTCCTTAGACAAATACACCCCATGCCTGAAAGGTAGTGAACCCTTCTTGGAGTCCTGCATGTTAAAACGGGCCAGAATCGTGTCTATGTAGGATGCCTGAGGGAGAGTCAGAGAACGTCTCCTACAATCTCGAATAATCTTGATCCCAAGGATATGTCCAGCCTCTCCCAAATCCTTCATATCGAATTACCTGGACAGCCATGCCTTTACGTCTGACAAAACCTTTTTACTGTTGCCAATAAGAAGAATGTCATCTACGTAAAGTACGAGGAACACCACTATATCACCATCACGCCTGCTATAAATACACTGCTCATCCGGACACCGAGTGAATCCATAGGACTGGATAACCTCGTCAAAATGGATGTTCCAAAATCTGGATGCTTGCATCTCTATCCTGAAGAACCTCATTTTAGTTAACTGGGTCTGGTTCACGAGCACCATGGATAAAGTCCGAAGACTCACCCAAACCCATGTACCTTCTAAGCTCTTGTGGTGTATCTTCCTGTACGTGTGCATCTGGAATAGTGGATTTACTTCTAAGCTCTTCCAATACTACCTTGCTGCTTGACTTGTGATCTAAAATATAGTCCTCCTCAAGAAATCTGGCATTGGTGCTTACCACCACCTTCTGATCCTGAGGACTATAAAATAAACCACCTCTCGTTCCTTTGGGGTAGCCTACAAACAGCATAACCTTAGATCTCGCCTCTAACTTGCCTGCATCTGCCTCGAGCACATGTGCTGGACAACCCCAAATCCTGAGATGTCTCAGACTAGGCTTGCGCCCACTCCACAACTCTACTGGGGTCGTAGGCACAGACTTAGATGGCACAAGGTTGAGAATAAAACACGCTGTATCCAAGGCATAACCCCAAAACGAGGTAGGCAACTCACTGTAACTCATCATCGATCTAACCATCTCCATAAGAGACCTGTTCCTCCTCTCTGCCACACCATTCTGCTGGGGTGTGCCAGGTGCAGACAACTGGGTCTGAATACCCTCCTCTGACAAATAGGTCCTAAATTCACTAGAGAGGTATTCGCCACCGCGATCAGACCGCAGTGACTTGATACTCTTACCCAGATGGTTCTCCACCTCTGCCTTGAATTCTCTAAACTTGCCAAAGCATTCAGACTTGTGGCGCATCAGGTATATGTATCCATATCTAGAGTAATCATCCGTGAAAGTCACGAAATACTCATAACCACCTCTAGCCTGAACTGACATAGGCCTACACACGTCAGAATGAATCAGCTCTAAAACCTCTTTGGCCCTATACCCCTTCGCCTTAAAAGGCCTTTTGGTCATTTTACCCTCCAAGCAGGACTCACAGGTTGAATAATTGTCAATATCTAGTAAGTCCAAAGACCCACTCTTGACCAACCTTTGAATCCTACTAAGGTTGATATGACCTAGTCTCAGGTGCCAAAGATAAGTCTGATTCAAAGGGGAAGATTCCTTTCTCTTATTATGATTTAGTGATGAGTTACTAGTTTCTGTGTTTTGCATAACTGGGGAGTAAGTCTTGATTAAAAACAGATTGTCAACCAATGTACCGGAACATATAAGTTTCTGGCATTTTCTTATAAAAACCGAACCATCAGAAAATACACACTTATAACCATCCAAAACAAGTTTCGAAACTGAAAGCAAGTTCTTTTGAAAACTAGGTACATAAACACAATCCTTCAAATATAAAATAGAGTCTGAAAAGTAAAGACTAATAACTCCCACTGCAGCCACAGAAACTCTGGTAGTATCCCCAAGGTAGACCTGCAACTCTCCCTCTCTAAGCAGCCGGGTCACTTGGAACCCCTGCAAAGAATTACAAACGTGATCAGTGGCTCCCGAATCCACACACCAAGTATCCGTGGGAATCGCCGCTAAACACGTCTCAGTGACTAGGAAAAATTTACACGTACCTCGAGGCTTTGGGCAGTCCTTCTTCCAATGTCCCACTTTGCCACATCTGAAGCATTTTCCTCTCGGCTTCTGCTTCTTGGCAATGCCCGCCTTGGGTCCATGACTGGCTCCTGCCTTCTGGCCTCTCTTCCTCTTTTGCTTCCTGGCTTTGGGCCCAGCAGAGGAACCTGAGGGACCAACAGTAACCAAGGCTTGCTTCTTCTCTGCGAAGAGGCTCTCAGCAGACACCAATGCAGTCATGAGCTCAGAAAGTGAATATGAGAGATTCCCCATATTATAGTTCAATCGAAACTGCTCAAAACTGGGAGGCAAGCTCTGAAGGATGATATCGACCTGGGTTTCCCCATCAATCTCACCTCCCAATACCTCGATCTCATTGATGCAACCAATCATGTCCAGTACGTGATCTCTCACTGAAGTGCCCTCAGCCATCTTAGCATTCATGAGTTTCCTCATAGCTGACTGCTTGGCTACCCTGCCCTGATGTCCAAACATCTCCCTGAGGTTGAGCATCATATCGTAGGCTGAGGTCATCAACTGATGCTGGTGCTGCAGTACACTTGACATGGAAGCCAAGATGTAGCACCTGGTCATCTCATCAGCTTTCTGCCACCTCGTATATGGCTCTCGCTACTCAGGTGTGGCATCCTTACTGGGCTTAGGGGGACACTCCTCAGTGAGCACGTACTTATAACCCTCGGCGGTTAGGACAATGTCCAGGTTTCGTTTCCAATCAATGTAATTAGGACCGGTGAGTTTGTTTTGGTTCAGAATGACAGCTAGCGGGTTGAACGACATATCAACTGAAAATAATGAAAAAACATGTCTCAGTATACTTTTCGAAAATATTGAAAAATCCTCAGAAAAGAAATATAATCTTCTACCGACATCTCTCCCACCGGGATTAACGCAGGTCACGATGGTGAACGTCTACGCCAACCCACATTCGTTCGAGAAGAACCGAAGTTCATTAATTTCATTATCTGACCAACGATCTTATGATCAATGAAATTAATAGTCGATAATTTTAGCCGTACATGTAAATAGCGTTACCTCGATGGGAGGGATACTATAAACAGTACACTAAGTGTATGCCATTACGTGACTTCTAAGTTTGTTACTTAGGGTACTAATGCGCCTCGGATGGCGAGGGTGTCGCAACTTTTCCCAATTAAACGCACTATAGTCATCCCTTTAGAAATTCATTCCAGCGATATCTGTGATTGAAAACTCATCCGATGGGGAAGCCGTTTAACCACATCGCCAATGAACTCGTAATGGAGGCCATGGGGCTATTAACCAACCCGCTCCTACTTAGATTTTTAAAATAATTTCAATTCGCCCTAGTTTTCTCAGTTTTCCATTTCGGTTTTCTACGTAATTAGGAATCACCCAAAAATTATGATAAACCAAAATCCGGGTTTTCTCAGTTTTCTACGTAATTAGGAATCACCCAAAATTACGATAAACCAAAACCCCACGTAATTAGGAATCACCCAAAATTACGATTAAACCAAAACTTACAAATATAATTAAGTTTGAGGATTTTTACGTTTTAACATGCAATATCTTAACTATGGATATTCGCACCCATAAAACCGTTGGAGTTTTAATATGCGAATAATCTACCTTAGTTAATTGCACTTTATCTTTTGAAAAAAAACTTTTGGTTTGAATTTCGTTCATGCAAAATAAAACGAAAATCACACAATCAACGAAAAAATCATAAATACGGGAAATTAAATAAAATAAAATTTCCCGACTATTATGGCCTTCTCTATCGTTGATTCCTTGACGCCTCGGTGACACTTCCCGTCGTGTCGCTCCCACTCGTTATTTGGATTCCTCTTTATTCGCCCGGGTTTTCTCGGTTTATTCCGTAATTAGGAATCACCCAAAATTACAATAAACCAAAACCCGCGAATATAAGTTACCCAAAATAACGTCTTCGTCATAGTACAAAAATTCCTATATACAAAGGCGTTTTTCTAGGAATTTAAAGACGACATGATTAGATCAAATCCTACTACAAGATTTTTCTAATCCTACACGGCTTCCAGCTCGTGGTTATTACTATTACATAAATTTTCATTAAAAAATAAAACGAGCCCGGACATGTCCCGGGGTTTATGAATGAAAATTAAATTTCTACCATAATAGCCGGGAAACCAATAACCACCTGTTTATACATTTCGACAAAAAATACTAATGCCAAAATAAAGCCGTGTAATAAATCAAACAAGTATAAGACCGAAACCATCGCTCTGATACCAATTTGAAGGAAAACTGAACAAGCCCGGGCTAAATCGAAAACCTCACTTTCGTGCTATGCATTCCATAATCGGAAGCATTCGACCAAGCTCAGGCTCAAATTAGTTTACCCATGAACGGATCTAGGCTTATACTTATTTAATTTATTAATCGGGACACAAAAAATTAAATCTTTAATTAAAGCGGAATTTAAAGATTATACCTTTTGTAGCGAAGTCCCTCGCCTAAAAGAAAACCCAATTCTTTAGCGCGAAATCCACAAGAAATCCGAAGAATTCTCCAATACAAGCTCCGAGATAGTGTGGGCTATCGTCTACGGAGCTACCCACGGCAATACGACTGAAAATCCAAGAAACTTGCTTCTCAACAAACTCAAATTGAGGCTGCCCAAAATTTTTTCTCAAAATTATAGCTGCCCAGAATATTTTTTTTATCAAAATTGAAGCTGCCCAGAATTTTTTCTTCACAAATTGAAGCTGCCCGGAGTTTAAAACTGAAGAAAAATCCAGTCGCTGGTTTTCCCTGCTATACCCTCGAACTGCCGGCGAAAAGTACAGCTTAGATCGGCCACGATCTGCACGGCAGATCGCTTGGATCACCAACCGGAATGGAAGAGATCAACCAGCGATCAATGCCGGATCAGCACCCCGATTCTGAGCCAACAATCTACCGGACAGAAAATAAAAAACTGCTGCGCAGGACCAAAATTTTCTGCGAAACCAGCGAAGAAAAACTGCAGGAAATTCCAGCGACTATTCTTGTGAAGAAGGTGACCGGGCTGCTCTAAAAAACAGTGGGCTGAGTTTCTTTACGAAGAAGAAAGTTATCTTGATCGACTTCGAGAGAAAACTTGACGAGGAAGACACGTTTTCTCTCTAGACCAAACTTTCTCTTTCTAGCTAAAACTTGGCTGCCAAGTTTCTTCTTAGGGTTTTCTTGCTGCCCAAAATGTTGTATTTATAGGAGCTTCTAAGGAGACCTAATGGGCTCTCGAGTTAGGCCATAAAATTTGACTTTCGTTGACTGCTATGTCTTCCCGACTAATCAACTCCAATCGACCCTTTTAAATTAATTTATTTAATCCACTTTGTTAATTTAATTTAATCGAACCCTTAGAATTAATTAATTCAAAATCGAATTAATTTCTAAATTCACTTTGTCGATTAAATATTAATTAAACCCTTCGGATTAATTAATTTACCTTGTCGATTAGTCAAACGCATAATCGGTCGTACCACTAACGGACCAATTATGGAACTACCGCTCGAAAACGACTTTACATCGCGCCATTATTATTTCTTCTATCTCCCCACATTAAAGATCTAGTGCTCGTCGATTTATCAATTTACTGACAAATTAATTCACCGACTTCTTGGTTTCCGAGATTAGTACCACTCGACCTTTTATTATACCGAACATAAAGTTCACTGGCCAGGTTTAGTATAATAACCTTACGAGCTCATCTCGGGAGCACCATCAACCCGGCGAACCGGTACGTGGATTCCTCCGACCAGCAACGACATGCAAGAAGCTAAACACCGCATACCCAACTTACCGAGGTATTGGCCTCAATTGACCTCACTCTTTGGCAAATCAAAGCACACGACATCCAACCCTCATGCCCGTCCCAATCTCGGGATTGAGAGACGGAATACTAGGACCGAATTGACTACGCCGATCAATACAAGTCAATTCTATCCAAACTGGTCGTGCTCAACATGCCCCGGGCATATCTGTGTGATTTAAACTAGTCTAGATAAACCAATTTCCAAACCACACAATAACCTATACCGATAGTATGTTCAGACTATCTCGGTTACGAGCATACTTTTTATATATCAATACTTTAACCAATAACGGTATCTACTGTGTTTATCGACACCCCGTTATCTAGTTCTATGATATAAAGGAACAGATTTATACTGAAACAAAATGATATGTCATCTGCGGATATTAGTTTTTGATACAAGCCATAGCTTTTCTGTATTCAAAACTAACAGAAAACTCATCCGATAGGGAGGAAGGTCTAAGCCAGCACGGAAGTTTAACCACATCACCAATGAACCCGTAATGGAGGCCATGGGGATATTAACCAACCCGCTCCCACTTAGATTTTTAAACTTGAGGATTTTTATGTTTTAACATGCAATATCTTAACTATGGATATTCGCACCCATAAAACCGTTGGAGTTTTAATATGCGAATAATCTACCTTAGTTAATTGCACATTACCTTTTAAAAACATTTTGGTTTGGAATTCGTTCATGCAAAATAAAATGAAAATCACACAATCAACAAAAAGTCATAAATACGGGAAATTAAAATTAAAAAAAATTTCCCGACTATTATGACCTTCTCTATCGTTGATTCCCTGATGCCTCGGTGACCCGTCCCGTCATGTCGCTCCCACTCGTTATTTGGATTCCTCTCGATTCACCCGAGTTTTCTCGGTTTACTACGTAATTAGGAATCACCCAAAATTACGAGAAACCAAAACCCGCAAATATAAGTTACCCAAAATAACGTCTTCGTCATAGTACATAAATTCCTATATACAAAGGCGCTTTTCTAGGAATTTAAAGACGACATGATTAGATCAAATCCTACTACAAGATTTTTCTAATCCTACACAGCTTCCAGCTCGTGGTTATTACTATTATAGAAATTTCCATTCAAAATAAAACGAGCCCGGACATGTCCCGGGGTTTATGAATGAAAATTAAATTTCTACCATAATAGCCGGGAAATCAATAACCACCTGTTTAAGCATTTCGACAAAAATAATAATGCCAAAATAAAGCCGTGTAATAAATCAAACAAGTATAAGAAACTGTTTTATAAACTCCTCTCCCCACTATAAGAAGAAGGTCTAAGACACTTTTTTATTGTTGCTTTTGTTCTTGTTCTAAAGTGAAGAAGGCCCTTATTCCCCAGTATGGAGCCACCTTCTTCACACCATGGCGTGCTTACTTCCTGGTTAATAACCAGGGGATACAGCCTGGTCTGCATCCAAGCGATAGTAGCCCCGGTAGAGTCTTTTAGTTCACACTGGCTACTATCGACCATAGCCTTCTTGTCGGTAACGCTGTTAACGAAGAGCGACACTCTACTATTTATAGTCTTAGACAGCCCCTAAAGGATTGAGACTCTCTAACCTTGCTTGTGGAAGTCTACTATAAATAGTCGTTAGCGTTTCTATGATCATTTAAGGAAATAGAAATGTAAAAAACTACCATTTGAGTTTTCCTTTTCTTAGTCAAGGGAAACAGAGCCCGATTTCCGTCTAGGAAATCAATAGGGCTCTGACTTTTAGGTAATACCCTATTAGAGTTTGTTTTCGTTCGTTTGGGTCGACGGACTCCTTATTTTAATATTATAGAAAGTATAAAGAGCTAATGCTCTTTGCTGCTGCTGTGACAAGTATTTCTTGCCGCTCGAGGAGCAGAGCGGTGGGTAGTTTATCTGGGACGGATGCCTCCTAAAGAGTAACGGAGGTGTTCGCTGTAGCATGTTGGTCTCTGTGGAAACAAAGGAACGAGGAGATCTGAAATGGGCCTCCGGAAAGGCCCTCCTAACCATCATCCAAGCCAGAACAAAGGAGATAGACTGGGCCAACAGGGAACTCACGGCCAACAATCACGATAAACAAAAGCCCCTTAGGGGGGCCCTTACCCCCGACGTCGGGGTCTACTTGTAATGTCGGCAACAGGCTACTCCCGCTGTCCAACAGGCTACGCCCGGGATGGTGTTCCAAATGCTCGAGGCAGGGTTCTTGGAGGCAGCAGCGCAATCAATGCCAGTTTTTTACAGCAGAGCCCACGCACTGATACCAATTTGAAGGAAAACTGAACATGCCCGGGCTAAATCGAAAACCTCACTTTCGTGCAATGCATTCCATAATTGGAAGATTTCGACCAAGCTCAGGTCCAATTACTTTACCCATGAACGGATCTTAGCTTATACTTATTTAATTTATTAATCCGGACACAAAAAACTAAATCTTTAATGAAAGCGATTTTACCTTTTGTAGTGAAGTCCCTTGCCTAAAGAAAAATCCAATCTTTTATGCAATTACCACAAGAAATCCGAAGAATGACTCCGATACAAACTCCGAAATAGTGTGGGCTATTGTCTACGGAGTTACCCACGGCAAAATAAGAAAATCCAAGAAACTTGCTTCGCAAGAAAAACTCAAATCTGCCCTTCGAATCAGCCCCTATGCTGCAGCTAAACACAACCGAACTGCCGCCTTTTGTAAACTAATTCAGCCCCTTTGATCGGACTCCAAAACCCACCATGATCTGCACCACCACTGTTGTAGATCACCGAGATGATCAAGAGATCAACGCATCAATGGCAGGATCAGCACGCAAGCAAGGAATCCGATCACCAGAACTGGGCAAAGAAGACAAACCCGCGGCGGTGCTGGAACTAGGCGAATGACAAGCCCGCGGCGCTGGAACTGGGCGAACGATGAACCCACGGCGCCGGAACTGGGCGAATTTAATGAACCCGCGGCGGAAGAAAAAACAGCAGCAAAGCAGCAGCAAAAACTGGGGTTTTTATGGGTTTGAGTTTTTTGCGAAGAAGAAAACTTTCTTAGCTGACTTCGAGAAGAAGTTTCAACGAGGAAGACGAACATCTCACTCTAAGCTAAACTTTCTCTCACTACCCCTTACTTGGGTGTCAAGTTACTTATGTCTTGACTTGCCTAACAAGTTGTATTTATAAGGAGCTTCTAAGGAGACCTAATGGGCTCTCGAGTTAGGTCTTTTAATTTGACTTTCGTTGACCGCTAAGTCTTTCCGACTAATCAACTCCAATCGACCCATTTAAATTAATTTATTTAACCCACTTTGTTAATTTAATTTAATCGAACCTTTAGAATTAATTAATTCATATAGAATTAATTTCTTAATTCACTTTGTTGATTAAATATTAACTAAACCTTTTGGATTAATTAATTCACCTTGTCGATTAGTCAAATACATAATCGGTCGTACCACTAACGGACCAATTATGGAACTACCGCTCGAAAATGACTTTATATCGCACCATTATATTTTATTCTATCTCCCCACATTAAAGATCTAGCGCTCGTCGATTTATCAATTTACTGACAAATTAATTCACCGACTTCTTGGTTTCCGAGATTAGTACCACTCATCCTTTTATTATACCAAACATAAAGTTCACTGGCCGGGTTTAGTATAATAGACTTTACGAGCTCATCTCGGGAGCACCATCAACCCGGTGAACCGGTACGTGGATTCCTCCGACTAGCAATGGCACGTAAGAAGCTAAACACCGCATACCCAACCTACCCAGATATAGGCCTCAATCGACCGCACTCTTTGGCAAATCAAAGCATACGATATCCAACCCTCACGCCCGTCCCAATCTCGGGATTGAGAGACGGAATACTAGGACTGAATTGACTACGCCGATCAGTATAAGTCAATTCTATCCAAACTCGTCGTGCTCAATATGCCCCGGGCATATCTGTGTGATTTAAACTAGTTTAGATAAACTCATTTCCAAACCACACAATAACCTATATCGATAGTATGTTCAGACTATCTCGGTTACGAGCATACTTTTTGTACATCAATACTTTAACAAATAACGGTATCTATTGTGTATGTCCACACCCCGTTCTCTAGTTCTATGATATAAAGGAACAAATTTATACCGAAACAAAATGGCATGTCAACTGTGGATATTAGTTTTTGATACAAGCCATGGTTTTTCTGTATTCAAAACTAACAATGCTCTTGGCATTTAGCAACGAATCATTCTGGTTACTACATGAAGATGCTCTCCTCTGTTAGTTTTGAATACTGAAAAGCTGAGCTTATATGAAAACTATTTTCTAGTTATATCGATTATTTGTTTTAGTTAAAATCATATTATATTTTACATATATTGTCCATTTATATCAAATGAATAGATGATTAGGTGTCTGGTGTGACATAGTCGATCTCATTATTGGTTAAAGTTTTGATATACAAACCAGGCTCGTAACTGAGATAGTTTTGGTCAAACTTAGAGTTTAGGTTATAATGTGATTCTAAAATTAGTTGGTCTAGACTAATAAATTATATAGATATACCCGGGGCATATTGAGCATGACAGTTGATGTTTGAATTAACTTGTACTGACCGTTAGTAATTAATTCGAACCTTGTATTCTATCTCTTAATCGCTATACTTAAACAGACATGAGTATTAGACATAGTGTACTTTAATATGTTAAATAGTGAGTTTATTTGAGGCTAATAGTCTCAGTAGATTGGGTGCGCGTGTTTGATTGCTTGGTGTGTTGTTGCTTGTTCTAAAGGAAACCATGTACCGGTGCGTCCGGGTTGATGGTGCACCCGAGATGAGCTCATAATGTTTATTGTACTAAACCTGGCAAGTGGACTTATGTCCGGTATAATAAAAAGGTCGAGTGGTACTAGTCTCGGATAATAAGAAGTCGAATAATTAATTTATCAGTAAATTAATGTATTGACGAGCACTACATCTTTGATGTGGGGAGATTAAAGAATAATTAATTTAGTTTACTATAAGCAATTCTGGTTTGGATGGTAGTGCCATAATTAATCCGTTAGTGGTACGATTAATTATGTATTGGTTAATTGGCAAAGGTAGATTTAATTAATTTATATATTAATTAATCCTTGTGTCAGTCGGTTGTGAATCAGTACCGGAACTAGATTAGGGATAAGTGAATCATTGTATGAGATGGATATGAATCAGTCTAGGAGTAGGGTTGAAGTAAAACACAAACCCAATAGGAAGACCAATCATTTTCCAACTTATGGTCTCTCTTATATCTGTACAAATAGACATAAAGGATTAACAATACAATCCAAAATTCATAAGTTTCATAATTCAAGAAACTTAGAGAGAGAAATCAAAAGAGTTCTCACTCGAATTCAATTTTCTTCACCGTTAGCGCGTGAGGGAGTAGTTAACGGCGAGTGAGTTTGCGATCGATGGCATTGAGCTGCTCGACAAGCGGCGGCGGTGGTTACTACTCCAGTGGGTGGCGGCTTTTGCGGTGACGGACACCTGGACTGGCGACGACACAGGAATCGGAATCCTAAGGGATTTTTCAAGGCTCAATATATTTGTGTTTTTTTTTTTTGTTAATCTTTCCTACACAATTTCTTGATGAGCCTAGAGTCATACAATAGATTTTCTTGAGGACACGTTTCAAAAGTCAATTCTTTTCCTTCCACTTTTAATTAGAATTATTTTGTTGTGTGTTAACAAATCGAATAAGGTAGAACTAAGATCCTGTGCAACGGTGTTTCAAAAGGGTTTGAATAGTATTGCACTTTGGGCTTGTGATTGAATTTCGATTCTGGATGCATTGCACGAAAGTGAAATTTTTATCGGGCCCGGGCAGATAATTCCTTCATCCTCCACAATTCCGTTAAGGAATGCTGTCTTGATGTCTATCTACCAAATCTTATAATCCAGATGCGCGCCTTTCTTCCAACAAAAAATTCCCAAAAAAGAATTTCTTTGGTATAAGAAATTCGTGCTTTAATTTGCCCAACTAGGAGATTAGTAAATTCATTATCTTACAAACGTAGCAAAAATTTGGTTATAAGATGGGTAGAATGGAACCACAACAATAGCAACAACGTATTGTTGATAAATCCGGGTGATGTACTATGTCTTTAGAAATTCAGTTTTGGGCCTATCACGAGCACTCACAAAAGGTTTCAATATTCATTAATGAAATCTTATAAAATTGAAGGGACAACCCTATATTTATAGATAGAGTATAGGGGTGTCCGAAATTCCTACAAAGAAGGGGGAATTCTAGTTGTACAAGAATTTCCTTTTCTCTAGGCACAAGTCTTTTCCTTTTACAATTTGGAAAAGTTTAAGACTTGTTTCCTTATTCTACTCAGTCCTAAGGTATCTAAATCAACTAAAATTTAGGACTCAACTTATTCTTACTATAACCTACAATAATAAGACCTTATTTGATGCAAATCAACAAAATTCAAAATTGATACCCAGTTACCAAAATACCCCTTCATTTTCAGTCTTCTTGTGGCTTCTTCCTTTATTCCATTTGTATTATTGTCCTAGTTGAAAGATTATCTGTCTGGGCCTAGCCAGACACTCACTTTTGTGCTATGCATTCTAAAATCGGAATCTCTGGCCAGGCCTAGATGCTAGCACAATTGCTAATCCAACCCTTTTGAAATAACATTTCGCAGGATTTGAGTTTGCACTTATTCGATTTTCCATACAAAACAAATTTCTAATTAAAAATAGAACTTTAGAAAATACCTTTGAAGATTAAACTCAAATGATTCTCTTATATGCCTCAAGACATTGCTTGTATGCTGTGTGGGCAGCAATCTAACCAACAACTTGATCAGCTAATCACCACAATCCACCTGCCAGAAAATTCCAGCACTGCTGCACCTGGCACCTACAATAAATGCACCGCTCGGAGAGAGAGAAAGCTACACGCGTTGCTGGTTTAAACAGACCAAAAAAATTCGGCCAACAATAGGGAAAAAACCAGTTGCAACTTTGCTCTTAAATTCGACTTTGAGGGAGAATATTATTTCTCTCTAGGATTTTATCTCTCTAGTTTTTTTATCTTGAAAACTTGTGAATTGTATTTTGTGGAATACCTAATCCCTTGTCTATATATGGAGTTACAAGAGAGACCCCAAGTTGGTTTAAGATTGGTGTTCCTAATGAGTTTAGGTAATTAGTTTCCAAATCCAATTAGGTAACCAATCTGATAGGATAAACCAAATCCTACTAGATTTCCTAATTCTAATTGAAGTTAAGACTTAATTAATTAATTAAATAATTTCACTTTGTTAATTACTCAATTAACCGTTAGGAATAATTAATCAATTAATTAACTCTACTTATTCAATTAACCTATTACAAAATTAATTGTACCACTAACGGATTAATTTTGGCACTACCATCCTACACCAGAATTGCTTCCGGAATAACTTAATTAATTTATATTCATAATCTCCCCACATCAAAGATATAGTGCTCGCTAATTTATTAATTTACTGATAAATTAATTAATTAACTTTTTTAATTCCGAGACTAGTACCACTCGACCTTTTTACTATACCGGACATAAATCCACCGGCCGGGTTTAGTATAATAAACATTACTAGCTCATCTCGGGAGCACCATCACCCCGGACGCACCGGTACATGGTTTCCTTTCGACAAGCAGCAGCACACCAAGCAACTAAACACGTGCACCTAACCTACCGAGACTATTGGCCATAATTGACCTCACCCATTGGCAGATCAAAGTACACTATGTCTAATCCTCATGGCCGCTCGAGTATAGGGATTAAGAGACAGAATACCAATAATGATTTGTTGATTAAATCAGTACAAGACAAATCATTCCTAATGGTCAAGTTCAATACGCCCCGGGCATATCTATATGATTCAATCAGTTTAAACTAACCAATTATCCAAATCACATAATAACCTAAACCGACAGTTTGTCCAAAGCTGTCTCAGTTACGAACCTCATTTATATATTATGTCTTTCAACTAATGATGAGATCTACTGTGTCACACAAGACACCTCATCGTCTACCTACATAATATAAATGGACATATCATGCACATCAAAATATAACCAAAACATAAATCGATATATTACTGGGAAAATATACAATACAAGCATAGCTTATGCATTCAACTCCAACAATCTCCCACTAATACTTAAGATGTGCTTTAAGTATACATCTACATACAACTTCTGTACAATCTGTAGCTATATATCTAGTAAAACTCTCATGGCTCTCCTAAGTATCTTATCCCCATGCCCTTTATGTGAGACTCAATGACTTTTGAAGTCAATGTCTTATTGAACGGATCTGCAAGGTTATCCTCTGATGATATCTTAGCCACAACCACGTCTTCCCTCTTTACGATGTCTCGTATCAGGTGGTACTTGCGCTGTATAAGTTTACTCGTCTTGTGGGCTCGTGGTTCCTTCGAGTTTGCTACTGCACCGTTGTTATCACAATATACCATGATAGACTTCTGCAAACCAATAATCACATCTAAGTCCACTAGGAAGTTCTCGAGCCATACTACTTTTTTCACTGCCTCTGATACGACAACGTATTCAGCCTCCATGGTAGAGTCCGCCACACATTTCTGCTTGACACTCCGCCAAACCATGGCTCCACCTCCTAGAGTAAACATATACCCTGAGGTAGACTTGCTCTTGTACTTGTTGCCTTGGAAATCTGAATCTGTATAACCTCGGGGTACAAGCTCAGGTGCCTGATAGACCAGAACTTGGTCTCTTGTTATGCGCAAATACTTGAGAATGCATTTTACTACCTCCCAATGAGCTTTCCTCGGTTTACTCTGATATCTACTTACCATGCCCATGGCATAACAGATATCAGGCCTCGTACACAACATAGCAAACATGTGACTTCCTACTGCCGAAGCGTAAGGAACTGTCTTCATGGCTTCTATCTCCTTAATAGTCTCGGGAGACTATTCCTTAGATAGATGCACTCCGTGTCTGAAAGGTAGAAAACCTTTCTAGGAGTTTTGCATGTTAAAGCAGCAAGAATCATATTTATGTATGAAGCTTGGGAGAGCGTTAACGAACTTTTCCTATGATCTTGAATTATGTTGATCCCAAGGGTATGTCCCGCTTCCCCTAAGTCCGTTATATCAAACTGCTTAGACAGCCATGCCTTTAATTCTGATAACGCTTTCTTGTTGTTGTCAATCAATAGAATGTCATCTACGTAAAGCATAAGAAACACCACTGAGTTTCCTTCACATCTGTGGTACACACATTGCTCATTCGGACACTGAGTAAATCCGTAGAACTGGATTACCTCATCAAACTAAAAGTTCTAAGATCTGATGTCTGCTTAAGTCCATAAATGGACCACTTAAGCCTGCAAACCTTATGCTCTTGGCCTTTTTCAACGAATCCTTCTGGTTGCTGCATAAAGATGGTTTCCTCAAGACTTTCATTCAGGAAAACTGTCTTGACATACATCTGCCATGTCTCATAATCTAAATGAGAAGCTATGGCCAAGAGAATCTGGATTGACTTAAGCATGGCTACCAGTGAGAAGGTTTCCTTATAATCGATTCCCTCTTTCTGAGTATACCCCTTCGCCACAAGCCTAGCTTTAAAGGTTTCCACCTTCCCGTCAGGTCCACTCTTATGTTTGTAGACCCACTTGCATCCAATGGGCCTAAACCCATCTGGCAGGTCCAAAAGCTCATAGACTTGATTGTGGTCTATTGACCCTATCTCGGATATCATTGCTTTACGCCAAGATTTTGCATCTTTATCTCGGAGAGCCTCATTGTAGTTAACCGGGTCAGGTTCAGGTGCGCTGGGACTAGGTCTGAGGCTTCTCCCATGCCAACGAACCTATCGGGCTGTCTCACAACCCTCCCACTATGACGAGGCACCACCTGTGTAGGCACATCATCTGTGATCTCATGTGCAGTGTGTGGTGTATCTACTTGTGTTAGTGCATCAGGATTAGTAGTTTGTCTTCTAGTACTATCTCACTCTTGGGCTTGTGATCTAAGATGTAGTCCTCTTCCAAAAATCTTGCATTGGTACTAATTCTGATCTTTAGAACTATAAAACAGACCACCCTTCGTTCCCCTAGGATATCCTACAAACATCATTAATTCTGTTCTCACATCTAACTTAGCCGCATCTGCCTTAAGCACATGTGCAGGGCAACCCCAAATTCTGAGATGTCTTAGACTAGGCTTTCGCCCGTTCCACAACTCTACTGGGGTTGAAGGCAAGCTTTTAGATGGTGCAAGATTAATAATATACATCGCTGTTTCTAAGGCATATCCCCAAAATAAACTCGAAAAATCACTATAGCTCATCATCGACCTAACCATTTCCCTGAGAGTTAGATTCCTTTTTTTTTTGCTACACCGTTCTGCTGTGGCGTGCCAGGTGCAGACAACTGAGACTGAATTCTAACCTCACTGAGGTATTCTCAAAATTCGTGGCACAGGTACTCCCCACCACGATCTGACCGCTGTGTCTTGATACTCTTACCATGATGCTTCTCCACATCTGCCCGAAACTCTTTGAACTTGCCAAACATTCGAACTTGTGACGCATTAGGTAAATGTACCTGTACCTTGAGTAGTCATCCGTGAACGTTACAAAATGCTCGAACCCACCTCGTGCTTGGACCGACATTGGTCCACATAAGTCAGAATGAATTAACTCTAATACTTCTTTAGCTCTATAACCTTGTGCTTTAAAATGTCTGTTGGTCATCTTACCCTCCAAGCAAGATTCGCAGGTTGAATAACTGCCAATCTCTAATGAACCTAAAGGTCCATCATTGACCAACCTCTGAATCCTACTAAGGTTTATATGACCTAGCCTGAGATGCCAAAGATAGGTTTGATTCATTTCAGAAGGTTTCTTCCTATTATTAATGTTAGATAAAGAGCTATCTATTTCTATGTTTTGCACAACAAGGGAGTTGGAGCGAACCGCAAACAAATTGTTAGCCAATGAACCAGAACAAATAAGTTTTTCATTTCTTCTAATAAATACAGAATCATCAGAAAAAATAAACTTATAGAGTTTAGAAACCGAAATAAGGTTTTTTCTAAAACTCGGTACATAAAGACAATTAACTAACTCTAATCTACAACTTTTGAAATTTAAAGTGACCACTCCCACTGCTTCTACTGACACTCTCATAGTGTCACCCATGTAGATGTCCAATTCACCCTCTCTAAGCTTCCGGGTTACTTGGAACCTTTGCAAAGAATTACAAACATGGTCAGTGGCACCTGAATCCACACACCAAGTATCTGTGGGAATCGCTGCTAAACATGTCTCAGTAATTAAAGTAGAAACTATCGTACGTTTAAGCTTTGAACAATCCAATCTCCAATGTCCCGACTTATTGCACTTGAAGCACTTGTTTTTCGACTTCTTCTTTGCAATATCTGGCTTAGGTGCAATTCACACCTTTTGAGCTATTCCCTCGAGCTTTCTCTTCTTCTTTCTAGCCTCAAGCTCAGAAGAAGATTCTGAAGCTTTGCCTGTGACTAAAGCTCGCTTCTTCTGTTGAAGAAGACTTTTAGTCGCCACCAACTCTGCCAAGAGCTCGAATGAAGTACACAACATCTTACTTATGTTGTAGTTCAACCGAATCTGTTCATAGCTTTGAGGCAAGCTCCAGAGGACAATATCGACTTTGGTTTCACCAACGATTTTGCCTCCCACTATTTCATCCTTGTTGATGTTACTAATCACGTCAATGACATGATCTCTCACGGGAGTGCTCTCAGCCATAAGGACAATGTCCAAGTTACGACTCCAATTGACATAATTAGGTATAGTTAACTTGTTGTTTTTCAATATAGTTGCTAAGGGGTTGAATGCCATATCGAAAAACTGTAAATTAAATAAACAGACAATGTTTCAGTTGATAAGTCTAGAATTTCGAAATTAAGGAAATTCTATCAATTATTGACTTCCCTCAAAATAATAATCTTAATCAACCAACATCTCATTCATCGGAATTCTCGCAAGCCACGTAGTGTGGACGTTTATGCCAACCCACATTCATTTGAGAAGAACTAAGTTCATTAACTACACTATCTGACCAAACAATCAATTGATCAATGTAGCTAATAGTTGTGCTTTTAGCTGTACAAATAAGTAGCGTAACCTCGAGGGAGGAATATTGTAGATCATACACTATGTGTGTGTCATTACGTGACTTCTGAGTTTGTTACCTATTGATAGTGCGCCTCAGATGGAGAGGGTGTCGCATTTCTCCTAGTTAAACTTACTCTAGTCATCTTACTCAGAAATTCATAATCTAGCGATCTTGGGGTTGGACTCATCCAAATGGAAGAAAGCCCTAATGCCAACGCGCAAGCCCACCCACATCGCATATGAACAAGTAATGGTGGCCGCGGGGATATTAAACCTACCCGCTCCCACTTAGATTTCCAAATTAAGGGTTTTTCAGGTTGTAATATGCAATTAACTAACCCTAAGTTATATGCATTCATAAAACCAACATTTTTTAAAATCATGCATCTAAAATACAGCATAAAAAAATTAAAGCACAAAAATTAAAACAATAAATACCGGAAATAAATACAAAAAATAAATTTCCCTACTATTATGGTGTTAATCGCTTTCATCTTCTGCGTCGATGTCGTGTCCCGCCACGTCACTCTATGGAGAGAGTCTTGAACTTCAAAAAACGAAAACTAGAGGAAAAACGGGCCAAAAAGGCGACCCGAACGGGCCACATGAGTGTTGGATTTGAATACATAAGCTATGCTTGTGTTGTATAATTTCCCAGATTAATATATCGATTTGTGTTTCAATTATATTTAGTTGTGCATATCCATTTATATTATGTAAGTAGATGATGAGGTGTCTGGTGCGACACAGTAGATCTCATCATTGGTTGAAAGACATAATATATAAATGAGGTTCGTAACCGAGACAGCTTTGGATAAACTGTCGGTCTAGGTTATTATGTGATTCAGATAATTAGTTTGTCTAAACTAATTGAATCATATAGATGTGCCCGGGGCATATTGAACTTGACTCTTAGGAATGATTTGTCTTGTACTGATTTAATAGACAAATCGATCCTTGTATTCTATCTCTAAATCCCTAGACTCGAGCGGGCATGAGGATTAGACATAGTGTACTTTGATCTGCCAATGGGTGAGGTCAAATGTGGCCAATAGTCTCGGTGGGTTGGGTGCGCGTGTTTAGTTACTTGGTGTGCTGCTGCTTGTCGAAAGGAAACCATGTACCGGTGCGTCCGGGGTGATGGTGCTCCCGAGATGAGCTCGAAATGTTTATTATACTAAACCTGGCCAGTGGACTTATGTCCGGTATAGTAAAAAGGTCGAGTGGTACTAGTCTCGGAATATTAAGAAGTTGATGAATTAATTTATCAGTAAATTAATGAATTAACGAGCACTATATCTTTGATGTGGGGAGATTATGAATATAATTTAATTAAGTTGTTCTAGAAGCAATTCTGGTGTAGGTTGGTAGTGCCATAATTAATCCGTTAGTGGTACGATTAATTATGTACTGGGTTGTTGACGAAGGTAGATTTAATTAGTTGAAAAATTGATTAATCCTTGTGTCAGTTGGTTGTGAATCATCCCAGGAACTGGATTGGGATAAGTGAATCCCTGCGTCAGTTGGGTGTGATTCATCCCAGGAACTGGATTGGGATAAGTGAATCCCTGTGACAGTTGGGAGTGTTTCAGTCCAGGAACAGGATTGAAGGAAACAGAATCTGTATCAATCTAGAAACAGGATTGAAGGGAAACAGAAACCCAGTAGGAAAGATCAATCCTATTCCAACTTGGAGTCTCTCTTGTAACTCTATAAATAGACAAGGGATCAGCCATTCAGAAAACACAATTCAATAGATTCATAACTCAAGAATCTAGAGAAATAAAATTCTAGAGAGAGAAAATTCTCTCTCTCTCTAAAACGAATTTTAACAAGCAAGAAGGGGCGGCTGGTTTTCCTATATTGTGGCCGAAAATTTGGTCCTTTTTGGGCAGCCCCGTGTGTTGCTTTCTCTCTCTCTGGGCAGTGCGTTTGCAGTACGTGCTAGGTGCGGAGGTGCTGAATTTTTCCAGCAGGTGGATTGTGGTGAGTTGCTGATCAATTGACTTCTAGATTGTTGCCCACACAACAAGAGGTCATAGTCTTTGAGGCATACAAGAGATTCACCAGGTGCACGCTTCAAAGGTATTATTCTATGGTTCCGCTTTTATTAGAATTTTTTGTTGCGTGGTAAATCGAGCAGGTACAAACCCAGATCCTACCAAAAATCTTTCAATTGGTATCAGAGCGAGGTTTAGGGGGTTCTGTGCTTGTTCGATTTATTACATGGTTTTATTTGCAGGTGGTTTAGAATCCCGACTATTATGGTTACGTTTGTATGGGTTTTAATTAAACTCCGGGACTTGTCCGGATTTAATTTTATTATGAATGTTTGTAATAGTTTAACCACGTGCTGGAAGCCGTGTAGGATTAGATTAAATCTGTAGTAGGATTTTTTCTATGTAATTTCGATTATTTAATTTTCCTAGAATGCCTTGTAGTAGGAAAATTATTTTTTTTTTGTAATCGAAGGCGTTATGGTGGGCAACTTGGATTCATGGGTTTTGGGTTATCATGAATTTGAAGAAACCCAAGAAAACCCAGAACGAATTGCAAGAAGACCAAATAGCGTGGGAAAAAGCGAAAGAGGAGTTGGCGGCAGGAGGTGATGCCGGCAACATTTGCCGGCAGCAAAATCGCCGGCCAGCAGGCCAAAAAGGCAGCAGCAGGCAGCAGCAGCGTGCAGCAGTCGCTGCACGCAGCAGCTGTTGCGCACTGCTGCCGGGCGCGGGCCGCGCGCGCAGGGCCGCGCGCGCAGGGGCCGCGCGCGCTGGGCAGCGTGCGCAGGGGCCGCGCGCGCAAGGGTTGCGCGCGCAGTGGCCGCGCGCGCTGGGCCGCTCGCCCGGCCCGTGCGGGCTGTGCGCGCTGGTTGCGGCCCGGGCGGCCCGTTCGGGCCGTTCGGGCTGTTTTTGGCCTGTTTTTCCTCCAGTTTTCATTTTTTGAAATTCAAGACTCTCTCTATCGAGTGACGTGATGGGACACGAGATCAAGGCAAAGGATGGAAGCAATTAAAACCATAATAGTCGGGGAATTTATTTTTTCGAATTTATTTCCCGTATTTATTGTTTTAATTTTTATGCTTTATTTTTATGCTGTATTTTAGATGCATGAATTAAAGCATGTCTGGTTTTATGGTTGCACATAACTTAGGTTAGTTAATTGCATGTTAAAACCGGAAAAACCCTCAATTTGGAAATCTAAGTGGGAGCGGGTTGTGTTATATCCCCATGGCCACCATTACGGGTTCATATGCGATGTGGGTGGGCTTGCGCGTTGGCATTAGGGCCTTCCTCCATTCGGATGAGTCCAGCCCCGAGATCGCTAGACTATGAGCTTCTGAGTAAGATGACTAGAGCGAGTTTAACTAGGAGAAATGCGACACCCTCTCCATCTGAGGCGCACTATCCTGAGGTAACAAACTTAGAAGTCACGTAATGGCATACACTTAGTGTACGATCTGTAGTATTCCTCCCGCGAGGTTACGCTGCTTACTTGTACGGCTGAAAGCACTGACTATTAGCTACATTGATCAAAAGATCGTTGGTCAGATAGTGTAGTTAATGAACTTGGTTCTTCTCAAACGAATGTGGGTTAGCGTAAACGTCCACACTGCGTGGCTTGCGAGAATCCCGGTGGATGAGATGTTGGTGGATTAATATTATTGTTTTGAGGGAATCAATAATTAATTGAATTTTCATGTTTTCGAAAATTCTAGCATATATAACTGAAACACTGTTTGTTTACTTTCCAGTTTTAAATCGATATGGCATTCAATCCTTTAGCTGCTATCTTGAAAGACAACAAATTAACTGGAACAAATTATGTTGACTGGAGTCGAAATTTGGACATAGTCCTGACAGCTGAGCAGTACAAGTTTGTGCTCATCGAAGCATGTCCAGAAGTGCCTGATGAGGACTCTACCCAAGAGGAAAGGGACGCCTATGCCAGGTGGAGGAAAGCGGATGAGATGGCGCGGTGCTACATTTTGGCCTCTGTGTCGAATGTGCTGCAACATCAGCTTCATCCCATGCTCTCCGCCTTCGACATGATGGCGCACCTAAGGGAGATGTTTGCGCATCAAGGCAGGACTGCCAGGCAGTCAGCCATGAGGAAGTTAATGAACACCAAAATGGCTGAAGGCGGATCGGTGAGAGATCATGTTTTACACATGATCAGTAACATCAATGAAATAGAGGTGTTGGGAGGAAATATCGACCCAGAAAGTCAGATAGATATTATCCTCCAGAGTCTACCCTCTTGTTTTGAGCAGTTTCGGGTCAACTACAATATGAAGCAAAGGGTTTATACGTTGCCCGAGCTCATGACTGATTTGGTGGCGGCTGAAGGCATCTTCCATGAGAAGAAGCAAGTTTTGGTCGCGGTAAAGGGTTCAAGCTCTTCTTCTGGGCCGAAAGGCAAGAAGAATAAGAAGAAGAAGAACGCCAAGAAACTTGCGGCAAAGCCAGATGTTGCGAAGAAAAGCAAGCCAAAAGGCAAGTGCTTTAAATGCGGCAAGGCAGGACATTGGAAAGTGGATTGTCCAAAGCTCAAATGTACGATTGTTTCTGCCCTAATTACTGAGACATGTTTAGCGGTGATTCCCACAGATACTTGGTGTGTGGATTCAGGCGCCACTGACCATGTTTGTAATTCTTTGCAGGGGTTCCAAGTAACCCGGAAGCTTAGAGAGGGCGAACTGGACATCTACATGGGCGACACTACAAGAGTGTCAGTTGAAGCAGTGGGAGTAGTTAGGTTAAATTTCGAGAATTGTAACCTAGAGTTAGTAAACTGTCTTTATGTACCGAGTTTAGAAAGAACCTGATTTCGGTTTCTAAACTCTTGAAGAACGGTTACAAGTTTATTTTTTCTGATGAGTCTATTTTTATTAGAAGAAATGGCAAACTTGTTTGTTCTGGTTCATTGGTGGACAATTTATTTGTGGTTAATTCTAACTCCCCTGTTGCGCAAAACATAGAAATAGATAGCTCAGTATCTAACATTAATAAGAGGAAGAGACCTTCTGAAATGAATCAAACCTATCTTTGGCATCTAAGGCTAGGTCATATAAACCTTAGTAGGATTCAGAGGTTGGTCAATGATGGACCTTTGGGTTCATTAGATATTGACAGTTATGCAACATGCGAATCCTGCTTGGAAGGTAAGATGACCAAGAGACCTTTTAAAGCAAAAGGCTATAGAGCTAAAGAAGTATTAGAGTTGATTCATTCTGACTTGTGTGGACCTATGACGGTCCAAGCACGAGGGGGATATGAGTATTTCGTGACATTCACGGATGATTACTCTAGGTACGGATACATTTACCTAATGCGCCACAAGTCCGAATGTTTTGGCAAGTTCAAAGAGTTTCGGGCAGATGTGGAGAAGCATCATGGTAAGAGTATCAAGACACTACGTTCAGATCGTGGTGGGGAGTACCTGTCCCATGAATTTCGAGATTACCTCACTGAGGTAGGAATTCAGTCTCAGTTGTTTGCACCTGGCACGCCACAGCAGAATGGTGTAGCAGAAAGGAGGAACTGAACTCTTATGGAAATGGTTAGGTCCATGATGAGCTATAGTGATTTGCCAAGTTCATTCTGGGGATATGCCTTGGAAACGGCAATGTATATTCTTAATCTTGTACCGTCTAAAACCGTGCCTTCAACCCCAATAGAGTTGTGGAACGGGCGGAAGCCCAGTCTAAGACATATCAGAATTTGGGGCTGCCCAGCACATGTGCTTAAGGCAGATACAGCTAAGTTAGATGCAAGAACAGAATTAATGCTGTTTGTAGGATATCCTAGGGGAACGAAAGGTGGTCTATTCTATAGTCTTAAAGATCAGAAGGTGGTGGTAAGTACCAACGCTAGATTTTTAGAAGAGGACTATGTCTTAGACCACAAGCCCAAGAGTAAGATAGTACTAGAAGAGCTTAGACGACAAACTACTAATCCTGATGCACCAGCACAAGTAGATACACCACACACTGCACATGAGATCACAGATGATGCGCCTACACAGGCGGTGCCTCGTCGTAGTGGGAGGGTTGTAAGACAGCCAGACAGGTTCATTGGCATGGGAGAGGCTTCAGACCTGGTCCCAGGTGTGCCTGAACCTGACCCAGTTAACTATAATGAGGCGCTTCGAGATAAAGATGCAGAATCTTGGCGTAAGGCAATGATATCCGAGATGGGGTCAATGGACCACAATCAAGTCTGGGAGCTTGTGGACCTGCCTGATGGGTATAAGCCCATTGGATGCAAGTGGGTCTACAAACGTAAGAGAGGACCTGACGGGAAGGTGGAAACCTTTAAAGCTAGGCTGGTGGCAAAGGGGTATACTCAGAAAGAGGGAATCGACTATGAGGAAACCTTCTCCCCGGTAGCCATGCTTAAGTCGATCCAGATTCTCTTGGCCATAGCTGCTCATATGGATTATGAGATTTGGCAGATGGATGTCAAGACAGCTTTCCTAAACGGAAGTCTTGAAGAAACCTTCTTTATGCAGCAACCAGAGGGATTCATTGAAAAAGGCCAAGAGCATAAGGTTGCAGGCTTAAGAGGTCTATTTATGGACTTAAGCAGGCATCCAGATCTTGGAACATCCGGTTTGATGAAGTAATCCAGTCCTTTGGATTTACTCAGTGTCCGGATGAGCAATGTGTATATCGCAGACGTGATGGAAACTCAGTGGTGTTTCTTGTACTTTACGTAGATGACATTCTATTGATTGGCAACAACAAGAAAGTGTTATCAGACGTAAAGGCATGGCTGTCCAAGAAATTTGATATGAAGGACTTAGGGGAAGCGGGACATATCCTTGGGATCAAGATTATTCGAGATCGTAGGAAACGTTCACTAACGCTCTCCCAAGCTTCATACATAGACACGATTCTGGCCCGTTTTAACATGCAGAACTCCAAGAAAGGTTTTCTACCTTTCAGGCATGGAGTGTTTCTATCTAAGGAACAGTCTCCTAAGACTGTTGAGGAGATAGAGACCATGAAGACAGTTCCATATGCTTCGGCAGTAGGAAGTCTCATGTATGCCATGTTGTGTACGAGGCCTGATATCTGTTATGCCGTTGGCATGGTGAGCAGATATCAGAGTAACCCCGGGAAAGCTCATTGGGAGGCAGTAAAATGCATTCTCAAGTATTTACGCAGAACGAGGGACCTAGTTCTGGTCTATCAGGCGTCTGAGCTGGTACCCCGAGGTTATACAGATTCAGATTTCCAAAGCGACAGGGACAAGAGCAAGTCTACCTCAGGGTATGTGTTTACTCTAGGAGGTGGAGCCATAGTTTGGCGGAGTGTCAAGCAGAAATGCGTGGCGGACTCTACCATGGACGCTGAATACGTTGCCGCATCAGAGGCAGCGAAAGAAGCAGTATGGCTCAAGAACTTCCTAGTAGACTTAGACGTGATTCCTGGTTTGCAGAAGTCTATCACAGTTTATTGTGATAACAATGGTGAAGTAGCAAACTCGAAGGAACCACGAGCCCACAAGGCGAGTAAACATATACAGCGCAAGTACCACCTGATACGAGACATCATGAAGAGGGAAGACGTGAACGTGGCTAAGATAGCATCAGAAGATAACCTTACAGATCCATTCACGAAGACATTGACCTCTAAAGTCTTTGAGGTTCACATGGAGGGCATGGGGATCAGATATCTAGAAGAGCCATGATAGTTTTTTCTAGATAGATAGCAGCAGGTAGTATAGGATTGTATGTAGTTGTATACTTAAAGCACAGCTTAAGTATTAGTGGGAGATTGTTGGATTTGAATACATAAGCTATGCTTGTGTTGTATAATTTCCCAGATTAATATATCGATTTGTGTTTCAATTATATTTAGTTGTGCATATCCATTTATATTATGTAAGTAGATGATGAGGTGTCTGGTGCGACACAGTAGATCTCATCATTGGTTGAAAGACATAATATATAAATGAGGTTCGTAACCGAGACAGCTTTGGATAAACTGTCGGTCTAGGTTATTATGTGATTCAGATAATTAGTTTGTCTAAACTAATTGAATCATATAGATGTGCCCGGGGCATATTGAACTTGACTCTTGGGAATGATTTGTCTTGTACGGATTTAATAGACAAATCGATCCTTGTATTCTATCTCTAAATCCCTAGACTCGAGCGGGCATGAGGATTAGACATAGTGTACTTTGATCTGCCAATGGGTGAGGTCAAATGTGGCCAATAGTCTCGGTGGGTTGGGTGCGCGTGTTTAGTTACTTGGTGTGCTGCTGCTTGTCGAAAGGAAACCATGTACCGGTGCGTCCGGGGTGATGGTGCTCCCGAGATGAGCTCGAAATGTTTATTATACTAAACCTGGCCAGTGGACTTATGTCCGGTATAGTAAAAAGGTCGAGTGGTACTAGTCTCGGAATATTAAGAAGTTGATGAATTAATTTATCAGTAAATTAATGAATTAACGAGCACTATATCTTTGATGCGGGGAGATTATGAATATAATTTAATTAAGTTGTTCCGGAAGCAATTATGTTGTAGGTTGGTAGTGCCATAATTAATCCGTTAGTGGTACGATTAATTATGTACTGGGTTGTTGACGAAGGTAGATTTAATTAGTTGAAAAATTAATTAATCCTTGTGTCAGTTGGTTGTGAATCATCCCAGGAACTGGATTGGGATAAGTGAATCCCTGCGTCAGTTGGGTGTGATTCATCCCAGGAACTGGATTGGGATAAGTGAATCCCTGTGACAGTTGGGAGTGTTTCAGTCCAGGAACAGGATTGAAGGAAAACAGAAACCCAGTAGGAAAGATCAATCCTATTCCAACTTGGAGTCACTCTTGTAACTCTATAAATAGACAAGGGATCAGCCATTCAGAAAACACAATTCAATAGATTCATAACTCAAGAATCTAGAGAGATAAAATTCTAGAGAGAGAAAATTCTCTCTCTCTCTAAAACGAATTTTAACAAGCAAGAAGGGGCGGCTGGTTTTCCTATATTGTGGCCGAAAATTTGGTCCTTTTTGGGCAGCCCCGTGTGTTGCTTTCTCTCTCTCCGGGCAGTGCGTTTGCAGTACGTGCTAGGTGCGGAGGTGCTGAATTTTTCCAGCAGGTGGATTGTGGTGAGTTGCTGATCAATTGACTTCTAGATTGTTGCCCACACAACAAGAGGTCATAGTCTTTGAGGCATACAAGAGATTCACCAGGTGCACGCTTCAAAGGTATTATTCTATGGTTCCGCTTTTATTAGAATTTTTTGTTGCGTGGTAAATCGAGCAGGTACAAACCCAGATCCTACCAAAATCTTTCAATGAGAGCATCACACCCAAAGGTGCGCCGCGCTCACGCAGCCCTCCTGGGCCGCGCCAGCTACCGTAACTTGGCGCAGCAGGCCTTCTGCGCCATGCGGCAGCAGTGCTTCTGCCATAGGCGGCTCCTACACTTCTTCCCACGCTATTTGGTTTTCTTGCAATTTGTTCTGGGTTTTCCTGGGTTTCTACGAATTAACGATAACCCAAAACTCACGAATTCAAGTTGCCCACCATAGCGCCTTCGATTATAAAAAATTAATTCTCCAACTAGAAGGAATTCTTGGAAAATTAAATAATCGAATTTACATAGAAAAATCCTACTGCAAATTTTGTCTAATCCTACATGGCTTCCAGCACGTGGTTATACTATTACAAATATTCATAATGAAATCAAATCTGGACAAGTCCTGGAGTTTAATTAAAACCCATACAAACGTAACCATATTAGTCGGGATTTCTTAACCACCTGCAAATAAAACCATGTAATAAATCGAACAAGCACAAAATCCAAAACCTCTGATACCAATTGAAAGATTATTTGCACGGGCCTAGCCAGAAACTCACTTTTGTGCTATGCATTCTAGAATCGGAATCTATGGAAGGCCTAGACGCTCACAATTGCTATTCCAACCCTTTTGAAATAACATTGCGCAGTATCTGATTTTGCACTTATTCGATTTTCCACGCAACAAAAATTTATAATTAAAAGCGGAACTTTAGAAATTACCTTTGAAGCGTATACTCAGGTGATTCTCTTATATACCTCAAGACTTTGCTTGTATACTGTGTGGGCAGCAATCTAACCAGCAACTTCATCAGCTAATCACCACAATCCACCTGCCAGAAAATTCCAGCACCGCTGCACCTGGCACGTACAATAAACGCACTGCCCGGAGAGAGAGAAAGCTACACGCACTGCTGGTTTAAACAGACCAAAAAATTCGGCCAACAATAGGGGAAAAACCAGCCGCAACTTTGCTCTGAAATCCGATTTTGAGGGAGAATATTATTTCTCTCTCTGGGATTTTATCTCACTAGTTTTCTTGTTTTGAAAACTTGTGAATTGTATTTTGTGGAATAGCTAATCCCTTGTCTATATATAGAGTTACAAGAGAGACCCCAAGTTGGCTTAGGATTGGTCTTCCTAATGGGTTTTGGTAATTAATTAGTTTCCAAATCCAATTAGGTAACCAATCTGATATGATAAACCAAATCCTACTAGATTTCCTAATATCTAGGATTTCCTAATTCTAATTGAAACGTAAGACTTAATTAATTAATTAAATAATTCTACTTTGTTAATTACTCAATTAACCCTTAGGAATAATTAATCAATTAATTAAGTCTACTTATTCAATTAACCCATTATAAAATTAATCGTACCACTAACGGATTAATTTTGGCACTACCATCCTACACCCGAATTGCTTCCGGAACAACTTAATTAATTTATATTCATAATCTCCCCACATCAAAGATATAGTGCTCGTTAATTTATTAATTTACTGATAAATTAATTAATTAACTTCTTTAATTCTGAGACTAGTACCACTCAACCTTTTTACTATACCGACATAAGTCCACCGGCCGGGTTTAGTATAATAAACATTACGAGCTTATCTCGGGAGCACCATCACCCCGGACACACCGGTACATGGTTTCGTTTCGATAAGCAGCAGCACACCAAGCAACTAAACATGCGCACCCAACCTACCGAGACTATTGGCCAGAATTGACCTTACCCATTGGCAGATCAAAGTACACTATGTGTAATCCTCATGTCCGCTCGAGTCTAGGGATTAAGAGATAGAATACCAAGAACGATTTTTCTATTAAATCAGTACAAGACAAATCATTCCTAATGGTCAAGTTCAATACGCCCCGGGTATATCTATATGATTCAATCAGTTTCGACAAACCAATTATCCAAATCACATAATAACCTAAACCGACAGTTTCTCTTAAGCTGTATCGGTTACGAACCTCATTTATATATTATATCTTTCAACCAATTATGAGATCTTCTTTGTCACACAATACACATCATCATCTACTTACATAATATAAATGGACATATCATGCACAACAAAATATAACCAAAACATAAATCGATATATTACTCGGAAAATGTACAATACAAGCATAGCTTATGTATTCAACTCCAACACTAGTAAGCTTATGGATCTTCTAGATGAAACCTTCAAGAAATTCCTTCCTCCTTGGGCCTTAGTGGACTTCATTAAGGGTAAAACTCATCCTTAAAGGATTTACAAAACCCCTTAATTAAGTCCAAAGATTCAAACTAATTAAAATATTAAACTTGGCCTTAAAAGTAGTTAATGGCCAAAACACTAAGACCCATAACAAATAATTGGAAGCTAAGCTATGATTAATGCATAATATTATGATCCTTTGAATATTCTCCATGTAATAGCTTTCTTGGATCAATATTAAGGGTTTCAAATATGCTTCATTTGATCTTTGCCCTTGTTGTAAATTCATTCATCCTCTCTTAGATTTCCAAGCCACCTTGAACAAGTCCTTAGTGAACTTGTTGAGAGGTATGAATGTATCCTTGCCCAAAGAAATAAGTTTCTTGGGGTTATCAACCTTAGGCCAAAGTATGATTAACTTTGCTCCCTTTTGGCCTAAATGCTTGAGAATGCCCCTTCCAAAATGGTTTTCATGGTTGAGCTTCTCATGATAAATATCCTCAAGGTTGGGAAAATTGAGTGAGCCCTGTGAGATCATATCAATCCATATAAGCAGCTATGGCTAAGAGAATCCGGATCGACTTAAGCATAGCTACCGGGGAAAAGGTTTTCTCATAATCGATACCCTTTTTTTGAGTATACTCCTTCTCCACAAGCCTTGCTTTAAAGGTTTACACCTTCCCGTCGGGTTCTCTCTTACATTTGTAGACCCACTTGCACCCTACTGGTCAAAAATCATCAAGCAAGTCTACAAGCTCCCGGACCTGATTAGAGTCCATTGACCCCATCTAAGACAATATTGTTTTTTGCCATGAATCCGCATCTTTATCTCAGAGTGCCTCACAGTATGTCACTTGGTCTGGTTCATGCTCTCTTGAGACGAAATCTGAAGATTCTCCCAAGAACATAAACCTCTCGGTCTGTCTCACAACCCTCCAACTGCAACGAGGTACTACCTGCAAAGACATATCACTTGTACGATGTTGTGCAATATCATGTGGTGTATCTAATTGTACGAGTGGTATAGAAGTTGTGGGTTGCCCCCTAAGTTCCTCTAGTACGATTTTACTACGGGGCTTGTGATCTATAATATAATCCTCCTCCAGAAATTTAGCGTTAGCGCAAACTATCACCTTCTGGTCTTTGGGACTATAAATAAACCACCTTTCGTTCCCTTTGAAAGATTATATTCCCGGGCCCGGTCAAAATTCACTTTCGTGATACGCATTCCAGAATCAAAATCTTTTACCAAGCCTAGACTCTAGCACAATCGCTATTCCAACCATTGCTTGAAATAACATTGCGCAAGATCTTGGTTTGCACTCATTCGATTTATAGTGGAAGTATAAGAATTACCTATTGAAGCATAAACTCAGGTGATTCTCTTGTATGACTCAAGATTTTGATCGTAAGTTATGTGGGCAACAATCTAACGAGCAATTGATCAGAAATAACCACAATCCACTTGCCAGAAATTCCAGCACCGTCACTGCCCGCGCGTCGTCACCACGCACCGCCACTGTCGCCCCACGTGCCGCCGCCTTTAACCACCACGCGCCGCAAGGACTTGATGAAGATTCGGCTGCCGGTTTCTCGGAGGGAAGGTTGCTGCACGGAGCTTGCAAAATCTAACTTTGAGAGAAGAAAATTAATTTCTCTCTCTAGGATTTTATCTCTCTAGGTTTTTTGTCTTGAAAACTTATGAATTGTATGTTATAGAATTGCTAATCCCTTGTCTATATATAGAGCTACAAGATAGACCCTAAGTTGGTTTAAGATTGGTCTTCCTAATGGGTTTAGGTAATTAATTAGTTTCCAAATCCAATTAGATTTTCTAATCTCTAAGATTTCCTAATTCTAATTGAAACTTATGATTTAATGAATTAATTATACTTTGTTAATTACATAATTAACCCTTAAGAATAATTAATTAAATAATTAATTCTACTTATTCAATTAACCAATTACAAAATTAATCGTACCACTAACGGATTAATTTTGGCACTACCATCCTACACTAGAATTGCTTCCGGAACAACTAAATTAATTTATTCTTAATCCCCCCACATCAAAGATTTAGTGCTCGTTAATTTATTAATTTACTGATAAATTAATTAATTAACTTTTTTAATTCCGAGACCACTCGACATTTTTACTATATCAGACATAAGCCCACCAGTTAGGTTTAGTATAATAAACATAACGAGGCGGACGCACCTGTACATCATTTCCTTTCGACAAGCAGCTGCACACAAAGTAACTAAACTTGCGCACGTAACCCACCGAGACTATTGGCCACAAATGACCTCACCCATTGGCAGATCAAAGTACACTATGTCTAATCCTCATGCCCGCTCAAGTCTAGGGAATAAGAGATAGAATACTAAAAATGAATTTTCTATTAAATCAGTACAAGACAAATCATTCTAAATGGTGAAGTTCAAAACACTATCTCGGTTACGAACCTTATTTATATATTATGTCTTTTAGCCAATGTTGAGATCTACTGTGTCACACCAAACACCTCATCATCTAACTACATAATATAATTGAACTAAACATGCACAACATATAAATCAAAAAATTAAATTGATATATTAAATGAGATAAAGTACAATACAAGCATAGCTTATGTATTAAAACCTAACAATATCCCACTAATACTTATGTTGTGCTTTAAGTATCTAACTACATTCAATCTTTTACAATCTACAATACACCTAGAAAAACTATCATGGCTCTCCTAAGTATCTGATCCTCACACCCTCAACGTGAGCCTCAAAGACTTTTGTAGTCAATGTCTTCATGAACGGATCTGCAAGGTTATCTTCCGATGCTATCTTAGCCACGACCACGCCTTCCCTCTTGACAATGTCTCGTATTAGGTGATACTTGCTCTGCATATGCTTACTCACCTTGTGGGCTCATGGTTCCTTCGAGTTTGCTACTGCACGGTTGTTATCACAATACACTGTGATTGACTTCTGCAAACCAAGAATCACATCTAAGTCCACTAGGATGTTCTTGAGCCATACTGCTTATTTTGCTGCCTCTGATGCGACAATGTATTCAGCCTCCATGGTAGAGTCTGCCACGTATTTCTACTTGACACTCCTCCAAACTATGGATCCACCTCCCAAAGTAAACACATACCCTGAGGTAGACTTGTTATTGTCCCTGTCGCCTAAGAAATCTGAATCTGTGTAACCTCGGGGTACCAGCTCAAGCACTTGATAAACCAACACTTGGTATCTCATTCTACGCAAATACTTGAGAATGTATTTTACTGCCTGTTGGTGAATGTGCCCTAATGAGGGCTATTTATGTAAATATACTTTGAGGGTATTTATGTAAATAAGATATTTGTCGCTTGATTGATTGTTTATCAAATGAGTTAATTTCATGATAGTAATATCCTTGTGCATATTTAAATTCATGAAATCGATCCGCCAAAAGAAACACTCCATGGACTAATTAGATCATGAGTGATTCTTTTGAGTAGTACTGCTACTAGGATTCTTAGACCAGAAATCACTACATGGTCTTAGGTGAATTGTAGTGTGCTTTGACATACGCCTAACGGGGCCGTAACAGGTTGCCAAGTACGGGTATGATTGGGTACACTATGAGACACGCTAAGGTATGTAGGTGAAGTGATGGGACTACAAATCTCTCTTAAGTGAGAGATGATATCTTGGCCACTTGATAGTGAACTGAAAAGTGCATGGCCATGCCCAAGGAATGATAAGGATATCATTTGCTTGATGGATTCAGTGTCACTAAGAGATCAAGTAAACGTTTAGCTACATAAGGATGATGGTTCCATGCCTTATGCTAAACTGGATATCAATGTAGAGGATCGTACGCAATTTGCTCGGAAAGGTTGTGTTGAATCTCCATTCGACCCTCCATTCTGAATTGGGTAGTCATTATGTCTTGCTAGAGACCACTAATGACTTATGGATTAATCAATAAGATTGAGTGATCCGTTGCCAATTTGGAATGGGCCTACAGGATCGCACATAAGAAAGTTCAATGATGCAGAATAAGGATTCTTGCCTACAATAAGTATAATTGTTATACTTAAATAAATAAGATTTAATTAAATGGTTTAATTAAATATTATTGGAAAGGTCTATGGTATTAATTAATAGTTAATTAATTACCTGAGAACAATTGGGATGGGCTGATAAATCAAGAGACTTAATTGCAATTGAAGTTCTTGACCTATCAGCCTGATCCATGGGTCATGGGTTGATCCATGGGCTTGGTGTATAACCCAAATCATTAAAGTATTATTTAAGGCTGATTTGGAATTAGTAAATATTATTTAAATACTGACTTGGAATCAGTTAAATAATATTTGGTAATAATACTGATTTGGAAATTTACTAAAATCAGTTAAGTTATAATTGGATAAATTACAATACTGATTTTGAAAATTAATTCTCTACAAATATCCTAGGAATATAATTGTAGGATGATGATTTTTGAGTTATTCTCATCAGACAAAATACACAGAATTCCCAAAATTCTCCCGGTAGGCAAGATTGGCTAGCACCAACCTGCGAAGGCTTTCGTGCTTGAGAGTAGAGGATCCTTCGAGGAAGGATTTTGGAGACAACAAAATGCCATCTTCTCAGAGGATCCAGGCGACGTGCGCAACCGATTACGCTTCAAGGGTAAGACCCGATCCTCATAGTTTAGGATTCCGCTGTTTAATTGGATTAAACACCTAGACTATTCCCAACAGTGGTATGAGAGCGAGGTTGATTTTAATTTAATTAGAATTAAATTAAAATTAAAAAAATTAAGAATCTGGATTAAGAAAGAAAATTTTTTTTCTCCTTTCCATCTTAATTAGTGTGATGGAAATTGTTCAAACGAAAAAAAAAAATTGCTGAAAGTTTTTTTTCGGGATTTTCTTGGGTTCTTGATTTTGGGGAAAACGACGTTCATTGGCTTTATTCCCGAAAATTGTTTTCTTTTGGGTTGCTTACCTTCAAAATCCCGTCACCGGATTTGGCCGGATTTCTGGGTGACTATTCTGGGAAAAATGCAGCCGGTTTTGGAAACTGGTTTCTGTTTATTTTAAAACTTTCGCCGGAAAAACGCGGCTGATCGGATTTCTTTGTTTTGGCTTTCGAAAGTTTGGGCTTTCCAGGTTTTGGTTTAAATTGTTTGCTGGGCTGAACTGGGGTTCATTTCCTTGCCGGAAATTGAATGCTTATTTTTGAAAATTATCTGAATCTTGAATCGGAATACCGGAATTGTTCCGCTGTTGATTTGGGTTTCTGTTTTTTTTTTTGGAAAGAATTATTTTCTGGGCTGGTTGTTTCAGTTTCTTTCGCAGGGTTTTCGGTCGCCAGGAAAACGAATTTACTGGGAATGGAGTTCGAGCGGTTTTCATTTTTCTTGCCGTCTGTTGATCGAAGTTCCTACTATGTCGGACTGGGTTCGATGTTGACGGACCGAGAACGAGCAGCTATCGTCGCTGCTCATTTTTCTCCAAATCGCCGCTGGTCTTCCTTCGTTCGGCATTGGATGTTGGTTGGGAAGACCGTAATCGGGGACCAAAAATGTTATAGTCACTGAAAGGATTGCAACGACGAAGAGATGGTGATCGATCGAAACGGAGCCGGAGAAGACGACCGGCGTTTGACGTCGGCGAGTCGAGGAGGCCGACAGAAAATTTGAGGAAGGGTCGCGGCGGCTGGGGGCAAAAATCCTAACGGGTGAATTTACTAAATTGCCCCGCCGTCACCAAGAACCCTAATTGGCTGAGAAGGCGGCGGGGGCAGGAACCTTGAAAGGGTGAATTTACCAAAATGCCCCCGTCGCAGCCTCTAATTACCAAAATGGAATGCAGATTTTAAAATGGCTTTAAAATTGCATAATAGCCCCTGGACTTGGGTCCTCCTCAAAACCCTAGCCCATAATTTTATTTTAATTACAAAATCGCCCCAAAAGTTTCAGAAAATTAAAATTTTAAAATTTTCTGAATTTTATTTAATAAGATTTTAATTATATAGTCTTATTAGACAAAGATAGGATTAATTTAGAATTTTATCCTATAAGTTTAAATTTATCTTAATTAGATAAATTTTAAAATAATTATTTTAATTAGATTAAAATAATTAGAAAAGATAAATAAATAAATAAATAATTAATTAATTAGATTAATTAATTTTTTTAAATTTTGAATTGTTATTTATTTATTTTATTTTATTTTAATTTTGATGCTTATTTAAATTGTTTAAATTTTATTTAAGGCATCATAATTATGCAAGCATGTTCATGCATCATTTTGGATAAATGTAAAATGAACAGAATGATTGATTAAAAGTGATCATGACACGATCAATTTTAATTCTGTAATAGTTACACAATCATTAAAATTAATCGGCTTAAATTAAAACCGGCTTGTATGAGCATATGCATTTTATGTGTTTCAAAGCATGAATTGGGCTTTTAATTTTAACGTTTTAAAAGTTGGGGCCTGCGAGCCAATTTTGAATTGGGCCTGCATGCCTATAAAATCATCATGTAATAGTTAGGCCCAAAAGGAGGTTCCAAGAGGAGTCCATGGTGGAGCCCAGGAGCGGAGGCCAAATATGAAGATTTTAAAAGGCCCTATAATAGACTAGAGCCCAGTTCATCGCTTTAATTTCATTCTTTTATTTATGCGAATGAATGATAAACGAAAAACGCATGTTAAGCCGATCAAACTTAAATCCCAAAAACCCAAGATTTTGCTTCCATACTTGAGGGCCCGCTTGAGTGTCGAACGTCTGATGGACTTGGAGAGCCCAAGGGCCTCAGGTTTTCTTCATGCGGCGGGTAGTGACATAATAGTGCCCAACTTTATCACTACCATTAATGAGTGGAAAAACTGTTTGGGTATTAGATGCTCAAACTTTATCACTACCACTTGTTATGGAAAACTGTGTGGGTGTCTATTGATGTGATGCCTTGAGGGATGGTTTAACTTGGGAAAATTGATCATAGCTTGATCCGATAAGTTGACTAGGGATTAATTTTGCAAAGATAGAATGGTGTCAAACATTTGGAATGTTCATCCTATCACCGAAAAGTTGCATGGTATGCAATTGGAAAGCGTTAAATTACATGGAATGTGATTTGAACGTTGCCTACCAGAATAGCCAGATCCCTACGATACTTGCCAAAGCAAGACTGGGGTTGACTCTTTGTGGATTTTCGGCCCACAATCTAGCACCAATACAAAATTGTTAGGGATTTCAATTTTGGCTATTGTGGAAAACATTTTTCAAAACTCATTCTAATATTTTGCATTTACTCTCTGTAGAAATGGCATCATCTAGCACAAATGTTATCTTTACTCTAAGAAGTATATTGGATAAAGATAAATTGGTTGGACCAAACTTCTTAGATTGGGAAAGAAACTTGAGAATAGTTCTCAAACAAGAAATGAAGCTACATGTCTTAGAGACCGCTTTACCTGAACCACCACAAAATGCTTCGGCAAATGTTCAACGAGCCTGGGATAAGCTGAAAAGTGACTCCGATGATGTGACATGCTTGATGCTCGCGTCTATGACAGGCGAGCTTCAAAAGCAGTTTATGAATTTGGAAGCGTTCCGAATTTATGAGTCACTGACGGAAATGTTTCGTGAACAAGCTTCAGGTATCTTTGTTATAGAAATAAATCTTTCTATGTCCACCTCATGGGTATTAGATACTGGTTGTGGGGCTCACATTTGTACTAATGTGCAAGGACTCAGAAATAGAAGGATAACAAAGAAAGGTGAAGTAGATCTCCGAGTGGGCAACGGGGCAAGAGTTGCTGCTGTTGAAGTTGGAGATTACACTCTGTCTTTACCTTTTGGTTTAAATATCGAACTTGAAAATTGTTATTATGTACCTGCTTTGAGCAGAAATATTATTTCAGTTTCGAGTTTAGATAATAAAGGTTTTTGATTTATTATAGAGAATAATTCGTTGTCTTTATATCGAAATGATATTTTATACGGAGTTGCAAATATGTGTAACGGTCTGTATGTCTTGGATTTGACCCAAGAAAAACCAGCCTATAATATAGAAAAGAAAGCTAAATCATCTAAAAATGATTTAAGTCCAACTTACCTTTGGCATTGTCGATTAGGCCATGCAAATGAAAAGCGAGTTCAAAAGCTTCACAAGGATGGAGTGCTTGGTTCATTTGATTTTGAATCATATGATACCTGCGAACCCTGCTTGCAAGGCAAAATGACAAAGAGTCCTTTCAACAAGAAAGGTGAAAGAACAAGTGAGCTATTGGCCCTAATACATACGAATGTATGTGGACCAATGAGCACACAAGCCAGAGGTGGATTTGAATACTTCGTCACTTTTACTGATGACTATAGTAGATATGGTTATGTCTACTTAATGAGGTACAAAAGTGAAACCTTTGAAAGGTTCAAAGAGTTTAAAAATGAAGTAGAGAATCAGTTGGATAGAAGGAATAAGGCTATTCGCTCCGATCGGGGAGGTGAATACCTTAGTGATGAGTTCGATGGCTATCTAAAACAGTGTGGAATTGTTTCACAGCTGACTCCACCGGGAACACCTCAATGGAATGGTGTATCCGAAAGGAGAAATCGGACCTTATTAGATATGGTTCGATCAATGATTGGCCTAACAACTCTCCTTACATCCTTTTGGGGTTATGCTCCCCTTTCTGCTACCTACTTATTGAATGTATTCCATCTAAGGCAGTAGATAAGACTCCATATGAGATATGGATGGGTCGGAAGCCCTATATGTCCTATCTACGAGTTTGGGGTTGTCAAGCTCATGTAAAGCGTTTACAAAGTAATAAGCTTGAACCCAAAACTGACAAATGCCTATTTGTGGGATATCCTAAGGAAACCACAGGATATCAATTCTACAACCCAACTGAGAACAAAGTGTTTGTTTCTCGAGGAGCTACTTTCTTAGAGAAAGAATATCTGTATCAGAAAGACAGTGGGAGTATAATAGAACTCGGAGAAGTTCAACAACCACGAGAGAATGTAGAACGATCTACAGAAACTCAGATGGAAGTTGACATAGAAACTCATGAAGATGAGCAACCTGAGTCAACAACACAAGAACCTAGAAGATCTGGTAGATCTCGTCACCAACCCAAGAGATACGGATTTCTCGTGACTGACGATCAAGATTTGATCTTGGTGGACTCTAATGAGCCCGCGAACTACAAACAGGTTTTAGAAAGTCCGAATTCCGATAAATGGCTAGAAGCTATGGAATCTGAAATGCAATCCATGAGGGACAATAAAGTGTGGACTTTGATTGACCCTCCTGTTCAGGCAAAGGTTGTCGATTGTAAGTGGATTTTCAAGTTAAAACCTGGCGGGATCTTTAAAGAACGACTAGTGGCTAAAGGTTTCAGACAGACTCATGGTATTAACTATGATGAAACCTTCTCCCCTGTCGTAATGCTCAAGTCCATTAGGACAATGCTTGCCATAGCAGCATATTTTGACTATGAGGTATGGCAGATGGATGTTAAGACGGCTTTCCTGAATGGAAACCTACTCGAGGATGTTTATATGAAACAACCCGAGGGATAAATCGATCAAAAACATCCCAATCGAGTATGTAAGCTTCAGAGGTCTATCTATGGACTAAAGCAAGCATCTCGAAGTTGGAATCTTTGTTTTGATGAGGAAGTAAAAGGTTACGGATTCATCAAGAACGAAGATGAGCCTTGTGTTTACAAGAAAGTTAGTGGGAGCAAGATTGTTTTCCTTGTCCTATATATGGACGACATCCTGCTCATAGGAAATGACATTCCTTTGATGAAAGACATCAAACAATGGTTGGGGAGTGTATTTTCTATGAAAGACTTAGGTGAAGCTAAGACGATACTAGGTATCAAGATCTATAGAGATAGGTCTAAAAGGCTTCTAGGGCTAAGTCAAGAAGGGTACATAGACAAGATATTGAAAAGATTCAATATGTCTAACTCCAAAAAAGGTAACGTACCATTTAGACATGGCCTTCTCTTGAAGAAGAACCAAGGTCCTTAAACAAGAGAGGAGAGGGATACAATGAGTAGAGTCCCATATGCTTCGGCAATAGGATCTATCATGTATGCCATGTTGTGTACCCGTCCGGATGTTGCACATGCACTTAGCATGACTAGCAGATACCAACAAGATCCAGGGATGGATCATTGGACTGCAGTAAAAGCAATCCTGAAGTACTTACGAAGAACTAAAGGATTAATGCTAGTGTATGGAGGACAAGAACAGCTCATTGTACAAGGTTACGCTGATGCTGCTTTCCAAACAGATCAAGATGACATGAAGTCACAATCAGACTATGTGTTTAGTCTGAATGGCGGTGCAATAAGTTGGAAAAGCTCAAAGCAAGATACAACAGCCGATTTTACAACAGAGTCTGAGTACATTGCTGCATCAGATGCTGCAAAGGAAGCTGTTTGGCTGAGAAAGTTTGTATCAAACATCGGAGTGATACCGAGTATCCAAGATCCGATAGAACTTTTCTGTGACAATAACGGGGCCATCGCACAAGCTAAGGAGCCTCCGTCACACCAGAAAACCAATCACATACTCAGAAGGTTTCACCTCATCCGAGAGATCATTGATCGAGGAGATGTGAAAGTGTGCAAAATAGGGTCAGACGACAATATAGCAGATTCTCTCACAAAAGCTCTACCACAGTCAAAGTTTGATAGACATGTAATAGAGCTTGGTCTTAAACAGTTTAGGACATAGCCCTTCATCGGGCAAGTATTGTTGGTGAATGTGCCCTAATGAGGGCTATTTATGTAAATATACTTTGAGGGTATTTATGTAAATAAGATATTTATCGCTTGATTGATTGTTTATCAAATGAGTTAATTTCATGATAGTAATATCCTTGTGCATATTTAAATTCATGAAATCGATCCGCCAAAAGAAACACTCCATGGACTAATTAGATCATGAGTGATTCTTTTGAGTAGTACTGGTACTAGGATCCTTAGACCAGAAATTACTACATGGTCTTAGGTGAATTATAGTGTGCTTTGACATACGCCTAACGGGGCCGTAACAGGTTGCCAAGTACGGGTATGATTGGGTACACTATGAGACACGCTAAGGTATGTAGGTGAAGTGATGGGACTACAAATCTCTCTTAAGTGAGAGATGATATCTTGGCCACTTGATAGTGAACTGAAAAATGCATGGCCATGCCCAAGGAATGATAAGGATATCATTTGCTTGATGGATTCAGTGTCACTAAGAGATCAAGTAAACGTTTAGCTACATAAGGATGATGGTTCCATGCCTTATACTAAACTGGATATCAATGTAGAGGATCGCACACAGTTTGCTCGGAAAGGTTGTGTTGAATCTCCATTCGACCCTCCATTCTGAATTGGGTAGTCATTATGTCTTGCTAGAGACCACTAATGACTTATGGATTAATCAATAAGATTGAGTGATCCGTTGCCAATTTGGAATGGGCCTACAGGATCGCACATAAGAAAGTTCAATGATGCAGAATAAGGATTCTTGCCTACAATAAGTATAATTGTTATACTTAAATAAATAAGATTTAATTAAATGGTTTAATTAAATATTATTGGAAAGGTCTATGTATTAATTAATAGTTAATTAATTACCTGAGAACAATTGGGATGGGCTGATAAATCAAGGGACTTAATTGCAATTGAAGTTCTTGACCCATCAGCCTGATCCATGGGTCATGGGTTGATCCATGGGCTTGGTGTATAACCCAAATCATTAAAGTATTATTTAAGGCTAATTTGGAATTAGTAAATATTGTTTAAATACTGACTTGGAATCAGTTAAATAATATTTGGTAATAATACTGATTTGGAAATTTACTAAAATCAGTTAAGTTATAATTGGATAAATTACAATACTAATTTTGGAAATTAATTCTCTACAAATATCCTAGGGATATAATTGTAGGATGATGATTTTTGAGTTATTCTCATCAGACAAAATACACAGAATTCCCAAAATTCTCCCGGTAGGCAAGATTGGCCAGCACCAACCTGCGAAGGCTTTCGTGCTTGAGAGTAAAGGATCCTTCGAGGAAGGATTTTGGAGACAACAAAACGCCATCTTCTCAGAGGATCCAGGCGACGTGCGTAACCGATTACGCTTCAAGGGTACGACCCGATCCTCATAGTTTAGGATTCCGCTGTTTAATTGGATTAAACACCTAGACTATTCCCAACACTGTCTCCCAATGAGCTTTCCCAGGGTTACTCTGATATCTGCTTACAATTCCAACAGTATAATAGATATCGGGCTTCGTACATAACATGGCATATATGAGACATCCTACTGCCGAAGCATAAGGAACTGTCTTCATGGCCTCTATCTCATCAACAGTCTTGGGAGACTATTCTTTGGACAGATGCACTCCGTGTCTGAAAGGTAGAAAACCTTTCTTGGAATTCTGCATGTTAGAACTGGCCAGAATCGTATCTATGTATGAAACTTGAGAGAGCGTTAAAGAACGTTTTCTACGATTTTGAATTATCTTTGTCCCATGGATATGTCCCGCTTGTCCTAAGTCCTTCATATCAAATTGCTTGGACATCCTTGCCTTTTACGTCTGATAACACTTTCTTATTGTTGCCAATTAGTAAAATGTCATATACGTAACGCACAAGAAACACCACTGTGTTTCCATCACATCTGCGGTGCACACATTGTTCATCCGGGCACTGAGTGAATCAGTCGGATTGGATTACCTCATCAAACTGGATGTTCCAAGATCTGGATGTCTGCTTAAGTCCGTAAATTGACCTCTTAAGCCTGCAAACCTTATGCCCTTTGCCTTTTTCAAGGAATCCCTCTTGTTGCTGCATGAAGATGGTTTCCTCAAGACTTCCATTAAGGAAAGCTGTATTGACATCCATCTGTCATATCTCATAATCTAAATGAGCAGCTATGGCCAAGAGAATCCAGATTGACTTAAGCATAGCTACTGGGAAGAAGGTTTCCTCATAATTGATTCTCTCTTTTTGAGTATGCCCCTTCGCCACTAGCCTAGCTTTAAAAGTTTCAACCATTTCTTCAGGTCCTCTCTTGCATTTACATCCGATGGGTTTAAAACCATCAGGCAGATCTACTAGCTCTCAGACTTGATTGTGGTCCATCGACCCCATCTCGGATATCATTGTTTTCGCTAAGATTCTGCATCTTTATCTCAGAGAGCCTCATTGTAGTTCACTGGGTCAGGCTCAGACGCACCTGGGACTAGGTCTGAAGCCTCTCCCATGCCAATGAACCTGTCCGGCTGTATTACAACCCTCCCACTACGACCAGGCACGACCTGTGTAGGCACATCATCTATGATATCTTGTGCAGCATGTGGTGTATCTACTTATATTGGTGCATAAGGATTATCAAATTGTTTCCTAAGCTCTTTTAGTACTATCTTGTTCTTGGGCTTGTGATCTAGAATATAGTCTTCCTCTAAAAACCTGGCGTTAGTGCTAACTACCTCCTTCTGATCTCTAGGACTATAGAACATACCACCTTTCTTTTTCCTATGATATCCTACAAATAGCATTACTTTCGTTTTTTTATATAACTTAGCCGCATCTACCTTAAGCACATGTGTTGGGCAACCCCAAATTCTGAGATGTCTTAGATTGGGCTTACGCCCATTCCACAATTTTACTGGGGTTGAAGACACGGTTTTAGACGGTACAAGTTTAAGGATGTACATTTCTATTTCCAAGGCATACCCCAGAACGAACTTGGAAAATCACTATAGCTCATCAATGACCTAACCATTTTCATTAGAGTTCGGTTCCTTCTTTTTGTTGCACCGTTCTGCTATGGTGTGCCAGGTCTAGACAACTGAGACTGAATTCCGACCTCGCTGAGGTATTCTCAAAATTTGTGGGACAGGTACTCACAACCACAATCTGATCGCAGTGTCTTGATACTTTTACCGCGATGTTTCTCCACATCTGCCCGAAACTCTTTGAATTTACTAAAGAATTCGGACTTGTGGCTCATTAGGTAAATGTATTCATACCTTGAGTAATCATCCATGAACGTTACCAAATACTCAAACCCACATCGTGCTTGGACCGACATTGGTCCACACCAGTCAGAGTGAATCAACTCTAATACTTCTTTGGATCTATAACCTTTTGCTTTAAAAGGTCTCTTGGTCATCTTACCTTCCAAGCACGATTCGCATGTTGAATAACTACCAATCTCTAATGAACTTAAAGGTCTATCGTTGACCAACCTTTGAATCCTACTAAGATATATATGACCTAGCCTGAGATGCCAATGATAGGTTTGATTCGTTTTAGAAGATTCTTTCCTCTTATTAGTGTTAGATGATATGACATTTATCTCTATGTTTTGCACAACATGGGAGTTTGATTTAATTATAAACAAATTCTCAGCTCATGAACCAGGACAAATAAATTTCCCATCTTTTCTAATAACAACAGAATCATAAAAAAAAAAAAAACGTATAACAATTCTATAAGAGTTAAGAAACTAAAATAAGGTTCTTTCGAAAACTCGTTACATATAGACAAATAACTAAATCCTGCCTAGAATTTTCAAAAATAAGGCTGATTGCTCCCACTGCTTCTACTGACACACTTGTAGTGTCGCCCAAGTAGATATCCCGCTCACTAAAAATTTTGGCATTTGAAATTGGTCGGAAAGGGTTTCGATTGAACCTGGGAGTATGACGGAAGGAGAAAACGACAGCGTCGAAGGTCGCTGCTGCTTCTTCTCCGTTTGAACGCCAAAAATGGTGATGGGGTGGCGAAGTTTTGAATTGGGTTTTGAACATCGTTATTCGAAGATCGATGCGGTTTTCTCGATCATCGGGAAGCCATAATCATAGAGAACAGATCCGGATGAGATGAACGGCGCTCTCTGCTCATCAAGGACGTCGGGAAATTGGCCGGTATAAATAGTTGGCGACGGGGTAAGAGGGTTGGAGAAGAACGAGGCTGGCAGCGAGGGTCCAAAGCCCTAATATGGGCTGAAATTATGAGAATGCCCCGTCGCAACCTTAACCCTATTCAGCCTTCATGGCTATAATTACATAATTGCCCCCGCCGCCCCTAACCCTAGTGGATCGACTTTTAAAAGTGTTTTAATTGCAAAAAGGGTCCCTGGACTTTGTCTCCTCAAACCCTAGCCCAGAATTTTATTTAAATTACCAAACTGCCCAATAATTTCAAGAAAATTATTTTCTGATTTTGTTTTAAAATTTGATAAGATTACATTTTGATTTTATTGGATAAAATTATAGCTTATCAGATTTTATTTAAGACGGGATTTTAAAATATTTAAAATTTAAAATTTAATTAACTACATTAATTAGATTAATGATAATTAATTAATTTCTTTGAATTTGAGATAGGATTAGATTTGGTTTAAAATTGTTATCCTATTAAAATATTTAAAAATTTAATTTTAAATAATTATCTTAATTAGATTAGGATAATTAGAAAATATTTGAAATTTGAATAATTATCTTAATTAGATTAGGATAATTAAAAAAGAAATATTTTAAATTTTAAATTTCAAAGATTATCTTAATTAGATTAGGATAGTTAAATGAGAATAATAATAAAGAAAATTAATTAATTGTAAGATTAATTAATTAATTTGTTTGTTTATTATTTATTTATTTATTTATTCATTTTCATGATTTATTGATGATTTCAAATTTAAAATTGTTTAAATTGTGAAATGCATACATAATCATGTGAAAAATGTTCATGCATCATTTTGACCAAAATGAATGAATAAGCGATTGATTAAAGATGATCATGACACGATCAATTTTAGTGGTATAATAGTTACACAATCCTTTAAAATTATTCAGCTTAATTAAAATGGGCTTGTATGAAGCACTTGCATTATTACAATTCGTATACAGTACTACTATAGTAGTACCGTCCTATTGTACCCATCTAATTTTTTTTTACCAATCACCAATCGCACAAGCGCGCGTGACAGCACCCTTAGTTTCTCCTCTCTACCTTCTCTTTTAACCCTATTTTTTCTCTCTCTCCCTCTCTATATCTCTCTCATTCCCTCCCAATCTCCTTACCTCTTGTTGCCGACCTTCCTCCCTTCGCCGCCCGATCTCTATCCTTCCTCCTACCGCCGCCCGATCTCCTCATTTTTTACGCGCATATGATGTAAAAGAGTTTTTTTTTTTCTTGTTGATTGTATAGTAAGTATGGCAAGTTTTTCTCTGAAATGCTGGATTTCTTTGCTGATTTGGATTTCGAGAATGAATCCAAATGTTGAAATACCAAAAAAATCTATCGTCAGCATATGAACATCAACGCCGCTAAGATTTGCAATATGTACTCAAGACGAACCTTGCCCCTAAAGGCACCATTAAGATATTCGCGCTTCTTGAATTTCTAAATCTTGATCGCCTGTAATATTCTTAAAAATATATTAATTATTTTGATGCAAGAAAAAAAGGGCAGCAACCATATTTTGGTGTTCTTGAAGATAGAAATAAGTAACCGATGAAATTTTGTATTAAAATAATTGGTTGGTGAGGGAGGCAGGGTGTTTGTTTGGCATGGAGATGATCTTATTGTGTTTTGTCTCTAGTGGAATAAGGGCTGGATGGTAATTGGCTACCATGGTCGGATCGAGCTCGTTGTCGGCGGAAGTGGGATTGAAGGTATGCCCACGGGAATAGAAATTTTGGTTAGCCTGCACTATTTGCCTGAATTTGTCTGGGCAATCATCGTCAGGGGTCACTTCCATATGAGAGCCAGGTGGATTGCAAAGTGCGAGACTTGCCACCAGTGTCCTTGAGATGCTACTGATCAAAATCTAATTCCATAATAAGTTATGGTTTATCTTGTAATTTTGTGTCGTTGTTGTCCTCTGTTAACACTAATGAAGGAGTAAGAAAGCATTATGGAATTTATTAGTGTTATAGAATGTGAATTGAAAATAGTTGTTGCTTCATAAGTGATAAATTCTTTTTTTTTTTTTTTTTGTTATACAGACTTAATTATTTACGGTGCTGATTAATTTGATATAAATTCTTCTTTTCTTGATATAATCTCTTTTTTATGTCATATAAACTTCTCTTTTATTTGATATAAACCCGATATAAATACTTATAATAAAAATAATATTGTATATGGTATAAACATATGTTATATATTATATAAAGTGAGATTTTACTTGATATAAACTATTATTTTTGTTGATATAAATCCTTTAGTTTATATAGTTGATAAACAGTGACTTAATGAAACATAAAGATATAGAACGTCATTTTATCATTGATATAAAATCTTGATATATAGATATAAACTCATATTATACTTTATAAAAACTCGTATTTTCAATGATATAATCAAACATTTACTCTTTATATATATACATATACATATAAAACTTAACCAAACAATTATACACATGATATAAACCATTGTTATAGATATAAACATATGCTCTATATGATATAAACTCATGTTTTACTTGATATATTCGTGTCTTCAATGATATAATCGAATATTTACTTTATATATATACATATAAATCATGAAACAATTATACACATGATATAAACCCTTGTTATATTGATATAAACATATGTTATATATGAAATAAACTCATGTTTTACTTTATATATATTCATGTCTTCAATGATATAATCAAATATTTACTTTATATATACATATAAAAACTTCATGAAACCATTGTACATTAACCCCTTGTTATATTGATATAAACACACACTTTACATGATATAAACTCACGTTCTTTTTGCTATAAACTCGTGTTTTCAATGATATAATCAAATTTGTACTTTATATATATACATATAAAAAGTTCATGAAACCATTGTACACTAACTCCTTATTATATTGATATAAACACACACTTTACATGATATAAACTCACGTTCTATTTCAAGGAAAAAAAGAACAAGCCCGGGCTAAATCAAAAATATCACTTTCGTGCAATGCATTACAGAATCGAAAACTTTCGACAAAGCTAAGGCTCAAATTCATTTTCCCCTGAACGGATCTAGGCTTATGCTTATTTAATTTATTAAATCGACAATCAACACACAAAGATTCAACCTTTAATTAAAAGCGGAAGGATTAAAGGTTATACCTTTGATTTGAAGTCCAACGCAATAAGAAAAATAGAATATTTAATTCACAATCACCACCAAAATCCAATGGATAACTCCAAGAAACCTCAAATATTGCGTGGGCAATAATCTATCGAGATGTGCTACCAAAGCCCATGAGAAACCAGCTAAGAAAATCCCTCAATTAGATTAAATCTGCCCAAAAGATCAAACTTTTAACCCAAAAACTTCTGCCCACTACTTTTCGCCTCAAAATAATCGAACCCACTTTGACTCTAGTCACGATCTGAACAACCGGGATTGTTGATCACCAACCCAAGGAAGATATCAACACAAACCCAGCCGGATCAAGCACCCCGGAGCTGCTAGAAGTGACTGCCGGTTAAGAATAGTAAAACCGGGCATAAAACTTTTCCAGCAAAAAAATTTGAAAAACCAGACAGAAAAATTAAAAAAGAAAACTGGCCAGCAATTAAATAAGATCCATCAATGGGCTATCTAAAAGCTTTACCTTTGAACTTAATCTAAATCGAGAAGTGAGATTCCAAGTTTGTTTTTGAAAGAAACTCAAGAAGGAAAAAGAGTCTCTCTCTAGAACTTTCTCACTCAAGGAATACAAAGTTATCTTGCAAGATTTTCTTAAGTTTCTTAAGGCATACGCTTTCTATTTATAGGAGCTCCGATGGAGACCTAGTGGGCTTTTGAGTTGGGCCTTTTAATTTGACTTTCTTAAGGCATACTCCTTCTGGTTCTTTCTAATAAAAATAGAATCATCAGAAAAAACACTTATAACCATCTAAAATAAGTCATGAAACTGAAAGTAAATTTTCTGAAAACTGGGTACATATAGACAATCCTTTAAATTTGAAAATGAGTCTGAAAAATAAAGACATAAAACTCCCACTGCAACAACCTAAACTCTGGTAGTATCCCAAAGGTAGACCTACAACTCTCCCTATCTAAGCAGCTGGGTCACTTGGAACCCCTACAAAAAATTACAAATGTGATCAGTGGCTCCTGAATCCACACACCAAGTATCCGTGGGAATCGCCGCTAAACACATCTCAGTAACTAGGGAAAATTTGCACACACCTCGAGGCTTCTGGCAATCCTTCTTCCATTGTCTAGCCTTGCCACATCTGAAGCACTTGCCTTTCGGCTTGTGCTTCTTGGCAATGCCCGCTTGGGTCTATGATCAGCAGCTCCTGCTTTCTGGCATCTCTTCCTCTTATGCTTCCTGACTTTGGGCCCAGCAGAGGAACCTGAGGGACCAACAGTAGCCAAGGCTTGCTTCTTCTTTGCGAAGAGGCCTCAGCAGACACCAATGAAGTCATAAGCTCGGAAAGTGAATATGAGAGCTTGCCCATATTGTAGTTCAACTGAAACTGCTCAAAACTTGGGGGCAATCTTTGGAGGATGATATTGACCTGGGTTTCCCCATTAATATCGCCTCCCAATACCTCAATCTCATTGATGCAACTGATCATCTCCAGTACGTGATCCCTCACTGAGGTACCTTCAGCCATCCTAGCATTCAAGAATTTCCTCATAGCTGACTGCTTAGCTGCCCTGCCCTGATGTCCAAATATCTCCCTGGGGTAGAGCATCATATCATATGCTGAGGTAAACAACTGATGTTGGTGCTACAGTACACTCGACATAGATGCCGAGATGTAGCACCGAGTCATCTCATCAGCTTTCTGTCACCTCGTATATGGCTCTCGCTGCTCAGGGGTGGCATCATCGCTGGGCTTAGAGGGGTACTCCTCAATGAGCACATATTTGTAACCCTCAGCAGTAAGGACAATATCCAGGTTACGTTTTCAGTCAATGTAATTTGGACCCATAAGTTTGTTCTGATTCAATATGATAGCTAGCGGGTTGAACGACATATCAATAACTGAAAAATAAATAGTCAAATTTCATTATTTTGCATTTTCGAAAATATTGAAATCTTTAAAAAACTATATAATCTTCTACCGACATCTCTCACACCGAGATTAACATAGGTCACGATGGGTGAACGTCTACGCCAACCCACAATTGTTTGAGAAGAACCGAAGTTCATTAATTTCATTAGCTGACCAACAATCTTATGATCAATGAAATTAATAGTCGATAATTTTAGCCGTACACGAAGATAGCGTAACCTCGATGGGAGGGATACTAAAAACGGTACACTAAGTGTATGCCATTATATTACTTCTACGATTGTTACTTAGGATACTAATGCGCCTGGATGGTGGGAGTGTCGCAACTTTCTCCAATTGAACTCAATATAGTCATCCCTTTAAAAATTCATTCTGGTGATATCTGTGGTTGAAAACTCATCGGATAAGAAGGAAGGTCCAAGCCAGCACGCAAGTTTAACCACATCACCAATGAACCCGTAATGGAGGCCGTGGGGATATTTACCAACCCGCTCCCACTTATATTTTTAAGTTTGAGGATTTTTCCATTTTAACATGCAATATCTTAACAAAGGATATTCGCACCCATAAAACGTTGGAGTTTTAATATGTGAATAATCTACCTTAGTTAATTGCACTTTACTTTTTAAAACGTTTTTTGGTTTCTTTCATGCAAATAAATCAAAAACACACAATCAACGAAAAGACATAAATACGAGAAATTAAAGAAATAAAATTTCCTGACTATTATGGCATTCTCTATCGTTGATTCCTTGAAACCTCCGTGACACGTCCCGTCATGTCACTCCCACTTGTTATTTGGATTCATCTCGATTCGCTCGGGTTTTGTCAGTTTTCTATGTAATTAGGAATCGCCCAAAATTACGAAAAACCAAAACCCACGAATATAAGTTACCCAAAATAACGTCTTCGTCATAATACATAAATTCCTATATAGAAAAGCGTTTTTCAAGGAATTTAACGACAACAACATTAGATCAAATCCTACTACAAGATTTATCTAATCCTACACGGCTTCCAGCTCGTGCTTATTACTATTACAGACATTTCCATTAAAAAACAATGCGAGCCCGGACATGTCCCGGGGTTTATGAATGAAAAATAAATTCTACCATAATAGCCGGGAAACTAATAACCACCTGTTTAAACATTTCAACAAAAATAATAATGCCAAAATAAAGCCGTGTAATAAATTAAACAAGTATAAAGCCGAAACACTCACTCTGATACAAATTTGAAGGAAAACAGAACAAGCCCAGGCAAAATCGAAAATCTCACTTTTATGCAATGCATTTCAGAATCGAAAACTTTCGACAAAGCTCAGGCTCAAATTCATTTTCCCTGAACGGATCTAGGCTTATACTTATTTAATTTATTAAATAGAAAATCAACACACAAAGATTGAACCTTTAATTAAAAGTGGAAGGATTAAAGGTTATACCTTTGATGCAAAGTCCAATGCAATAAGAAAAACTGAATCTTTAATTCGCAATCACCACCAAAATCTAATGGATAACACCAAGAAACCTCGAATATTGCGTGGGCAATAATCTATTGAGGTGTGCTACCAAAGCCCACGAGAAACCCACTAAGAAAATCCCTCAATTAGATTAAATCTGCCCAAAAGATCAAACCTTTAACCCAAAAACTGCTGCCCACTACTTTTTGCCTAAAAATAATCGAACCCACTTCGACTCCGGTCACGATCTGGACAGCCGGGATTGTGGATCACCAACCCAAGGAAGAGATTAACACAAACCCAGCCGGATCAAGCACCCCGGAGCTGCTAGAAGTGATCGCCAGCTGAGAATAGTAAACCCGGGCAGAAAACTTTTCTGGCAACAAAATATGAAAAACCGGCCGGAAAAAATTCCAAAAAAAAAAAAAAAACTGGGCAGAAATTAAATAAGATCCATCAATGGGCTATCTATGGAACTACCGCTAAAAAATGACTTTACATCGTGCCACTATATTTTTTTCTACCTTCCCACATCGAAGATCTAGTGCTCGTCGGTTTATCAATTTACTGACAAACTAATTCACTGACTTCTTGGTATCCGAGATTATTACCACTCGACCTTCTTATTATACCGGACGTAAAGTCCACTAGCCAGTTTTAGTACAATACACCTTACGAGCTCATCTCGGGAGCACCATCAACCCGGCGAACTGGTACGTGGATTCCTCCGACTAGCAATGGCACGGAAAAAGCTAAACACCAAAGCATACGACATCTAACTCTCACGCCCATCCCAATCTCGGGATTGAGAGACTGAATACTAGGACCGAATTGACTATGCCGATTAGTACAAGTCAATTCTATCCAAACTGGTCGTGCTCAATATGCCCTAGGCATATCCGTGTGATTTAAATTAGCCTATATAAACTAATTTCCAAACCACATGATAACATATCCCGATAGTATGTTCAGACTATCTCAGTTACAAGCATACTTTTAATATATCAATACTTTAACCAATAACGTATCTACTGTGTCTTTCCACACCCCATTATCTATTTCTATGATATAATGGAACAATTTAATACTAAAATAAAATTATATGTCATCTGAGGATATAAGTTTTTGAAACAAGCCATAGCTTTTCGGTATTCAAAACTACACTATTTACTATAAACTCGTGTTTCCAATGACATAATCAAATCTGTACTTTATATATTCATATACATATAAAACTTCATGAAATCATGATATAAACTCATGCTTTGACTGATATAATCAAATATTTACTTTATATATATACCAATTTTCAAAACAAAAAAAAAACTTCATGAAATTAAAATTTGATATAATCTCATATTTTAACTTAATTAAATAATTTTAAAACATTAATTAAATTTTTTTTGATTTAAAAAATTAATATTTTTTTTGAAATAAAAAAATAAAATTAATTTTCAAAATAAAAACTTGAAAAAAAATTTGAAGGCCAAAAAAAGAAGAAAAATGTGAAGAATAATTAAAAAATGAGAAAATTTATAAAAAAAAAAAAAAGGGAAAAAATAGTGCGTGACAAAACCCACATGCAAAGCAAGTGAAACTAAGTCTGGAACTCATGTTACGCGCGCGTAGGGAAGTTAGTGGACAAAAAGTCAATAATGTGGGCTTTGTTGGTGTATGAGCCCTTTTTAAGGGCTATATAGATGTTTGTCGTTTTAATTGATATTATAATCAGATGAGTTAATTTCATGATAGTAATATTCTTGTGCATATTAAATTTCATAAAATCGATCCGCCAAAAGAAACACTCCATGGACTTTTAGATCATGAGTGATTCTTTTGAGTAGTACTCGTACGAGGATCCTTAGACCAGAAATCACTGCATGTTCTTAGGAGAATTGTAGTGTGCTTTGACATACGCCTAACGGGACCATAACAGGTTCCCAAGTACGGGTATGATTGGGTACACTATGAGACACGCTAAGGTATGTAGGTGAAGTGATGGGACTACAAGTCTCTCTTAAGTGAGATATGATATCTTGGCCACTTGATAGTGAACTGAGAAGTGCATGGGCATGCCCAAGAAATGATAAGCGTTATCATTTGCTTGATGAATTCAGTGTCACTAAGAGATCAAGTAAACGTTTAGCTATATAAGGATGATGGATCCATGCCTTATGCTAAACCGGATACCAATGTAGAGGATCGTATGCAGTTTGCTCATAAAGGTTGTGTTGAATCACCATTCGACCCTCCATACTGAATTGGGTAGTTATTATGTCTTGCTAGAGACCACTAATGACTTATGGACTAATCAATGAGATTAAGTTATCCATTGCCAATTTAGAATGGGCCAAAAGGATCGCACATAAGAAAGTTCGATGATGCAGAATAAGTATTCTTGCCTACAATGAGTATAATTTTTATACTTAAATAAAGAAGATTTAATTAAATGGTTTAATTAAATATTATTGAAAAGTTCCGTGGTATTAATTAAGAGTTAATTAACTGCCTGTGAACAATTGGGATGGGCTGATAAATCAAGGGACCTAATTGAAATTGAGGTTCTTGATCCATCAGCCTGATCCATGGGTCATGGGTTAATCCATGGGCTTGGTGTATAATCCAAATCATTAAGGTATTATTTAATACTGATTTGGAATCAGTAAAATAATATTTGGTAATAATACTGATTTGGAATATGATTAAATTAGTTAAGTAATAATTGATTGATTATAACACTGATTTTTGGAAATTTCAACTCTACAAATATCCTAGGGATATTATTGTAGTAGGAGGATCATTTTCAATCAAAAAATCAGAACAAGCAAAATATACACAAAATCCCAAAATCTCTCCGTAGGCAAAAATGGCTAGCACCGGATCTGCAAAGAACTTCAGTGCTTGAAAGTAGAGAGTCCTTCAAGGAAGGATTTTGGTGGTGACAAATGTAACCAGAGCAGAAGGTTTGGACCAACATCAAACAAGGATCCAGACATGGCAACCGATTACGCTACGAGAGTAAGATTTAGAAGCTTTAAACGTATGATTAATTAAACACTAAAATTGGAATTGGCATGAATCCGCTGCGTAAATTTTTGAAAATCATGCCTCCGATCCCAACAGTGGTATCAAAGCTAGACTCGATTTTAGTGTTTAAATTAACATTAATTGATTACAAACAAATTGGTAAAAATTAATTTTCCATTGACTGCCAATTGGAGAAATTTTTCTTTCTTACTGATTTTGGAAATTGGTCTCAGGAAAGTTTATTTTTTCCCCCTTTATGGTTGACGGCCAATATTTTGGCTGGTCTTAGATTTGTAATCGAAAGAATTTTTTCCCCTTTCTGTTTTTGAAAGTCACGACAGAAAGAAACTGTTTTGACCAAACTGGGGATGGCTATTTTCTGGGTTGCAAGGCTTCACCGGAAAAGCGGGTGTCTCTTGAAATGTTCTGGTCTTTTGGGGTTTCTCAACGAAATGGTTTTGGCTGGATTGGTTCAAAATTGAGTTTGAATTACTGGATTGTTAAATGGTTCTGCTGAAACCAATTTTCACCGAGTTCTATTTTGGTTGCAAAATGTTTTCTGGATTGCTTTTGTCTTTTGCTGGGTTTTCATTAGGTTTTGGAAATGGATTTTGGTCGCTGACACGATTTTCACCAAAACATTTGATTTCAAGGCCAGAAACTGGGTTTGAAAATAATTTCACCGAAATTTTTTTGGTTTGTGTTGATATTTCAAAACCCTGTCGGAAAAATAATTTTCGTTTATGGGTTGTTTTGCTTTCTGGCCGTTGGCTTCTCACCGAGAAAATGGGTACGCCGAGATAAGTTCTTGGTTGAGTTTTCTATACCGGGAAGTCACGAAAAGGGCCACTGGGGTTATGAATCCTAGCACCGATAGAGGACGGAGAATGCACGGTGAGCGTCGCCGCTGCATTTTCGTCACGATTGGGAGCCTTCATCTCGCAAGCGTTGGACATCAAAAATTGTCTTCGATTGATGCTTTATCGTTAGTCATTGAAGATTTCGATTGGGAATATAGCCAGAGAAGACGACCGGTGTTGGACGCTGAAAGTTGCGAAAACCGGTGGTGATGTTTGAGGAAGAAAGTTGGTGGCGGCGACTGGATGAAGCCCTAGGGGCTGAATTTACCATAATACCCCACTACCCCAAGAAACCCTAATTTGGTAAAGAGAGAGAGGCTGTAGGGCTTAAGCCCTAATGGGCGAATGTACTAAGTTGCCCCTGCCGTAACATCTAATTCCCAAAAAGTGACAGCTGAGTTTTAAAATAGTTTTAAACTTACAGAATGGCCCCTGGACTTTGAGTTCTCCTCAAAATATAACCCAGAATTTCATTTAAATTACCAAACTGCACCATAATTTAAGGAAAATTGTTTTCTGATTTTGGTAAGATTTTAAAATAAAATAAATCTTATCAATTTTTAGTTTTAAAATATTAAAATTGGATTTTAAGATTTTAAAATATTTTAAATCAATTATCTTAATAAGATTAGGATAATTAGCTAATAAAATAGAATACTTAATTTGATTCCTTTATTTGTGCTTTCAAATACGGTATGATTTATTAAAATAGTTTAAATATTTGCACACATATTTGGTATGTTCATTCATTATTTTCATAAATGATTAAACAAGAAAAAGGAAAGATTGATTAAAATTGATTATGACACAATCAATTTTAATTATATAGAATATTTTGGAAATATTCAATTACACAATCTTTTAAATTTATTGGCTTAATCAAAATGGGCTTGTATGAAGCACTTGCATTTTATGTGTTTTTCATGCATGAATTGGGCTTTATTTATATTGTTTTAGTTTGGGGTCTGTGAGCCAATTAAATTGGGCCTGCGAGCCTATTAAAATTTATTTTATTTTAATAGAATAGATTAGAAATTAGGCCCAAGAAATTCCAAAAAGCCAAGACGGAGTCATGGAGTTGAAGCCCAACGATGGAGGCCCAAATGAAGACAAAATTTTTAAAAGCCTTGTAATAGCGTAGAGCCCAATTTATTGCACTTTTCGCTTTATATTTTATATTTTGTGAATGATGAAAAACGAAATGCATGTTACGCTGTTCAACTAAATCCCTAAAAATCTAAGTTATAAATTGCTTCCATATTCGGGGCTCGCCAGAGCATCGAACATTCTGTGGACTTAAAGAGCCCAAAGGCCTCAGGTTTTCTTCGTGCGGCGGGTTGTCACATAATAGGTGCCCGACTTTATCACTACCGTTAATGAGTGGAAAAACTGTTTGGGTATCCAGATGCTCAACTTTATCACTACCATTCTTTATGGAAAAACTGTGTGGGTTTTGATTAATGTGATGCCTCGAGGGATGGTTTGACTTGGGAAAATTAATCCTAGCTTGACCCGATAAGTTGACTAGGGATTAATTTTGCAAAGATAGGATGGTGTCAAACATTTGGAATGTTTATCCTATCACCGAAAAGTTGCATGGTATGCAATTGGAAAGTGTTAGATTACATGGAATGTAATTTGAATGTTGCCTACCAAAAGAGCCCGATCCCTACGATACTTGCCAAATCATGACTGGGGTTAACTTTTTTTGGATTTTTGGCCAACAATCTAGCACCAACACAAAATTGTTTGGGATTTCAATTTTGGGTATTGTGGAAAATGATTTTAAAACTCATCCAAATATTTTGCATTTATTCTTTGTAGAAATGGCATCATCTAGCACTAATGTTGTATCAAACTTCACTCTAAGAAGTATTTTGGATAACGACAAATTCGTTGGACCAAACTTCTTAGCCTAGGAATGAAACTTGAGAATTGTTCTCAAGCAAGAAAGGAAGCTACATGTCTTAGAGATTGTTTTACCTGAACCACCACAAAATGCCACGGCTACTGTTCAGCGAGCATAGAATAAGCTGAAAAGCAATTCCGATAATGTGACATGCTTGATGCTCGCATCTATGACAGGCAATTCATGAATTCAGAAATGTTCTGGATTTATGAGTCACCGACGGAAATGTTTCGTGAACAAACCAGTATCTTTGTTATTGAAATAAATCTTTCTATGTCCACCTCATGGGTATTAGATACCGGATGTGGGGCTCACATTTGTACTAATGTGCAAGGACTCAGAAATAGAAGGATGACAAGGAAATGTGAAGTTGATCTCTAAGTGGGCAACGGGGCAAGGGTTGCTGCTGTTGAAGTGGGAGATTACACTTTATCTTTACCTTCCGGTTTAAATATTGAACTTGAGAATTGTTATTATGTACCTGCTTTGAGCAGGAATATTATTTCAATTTATTGTTTGGATATTAAAGGATTTCGTTTTGTTATTGGTAATAATTCATTATCTTTATATCGAAATGATGTTTTATACAAAGTTGCAAATTTGTGCAAACGGCCTATATGTCTTGGATTTGAGCTAAGAAAAACCGGTCTATAACATTGAAAAGAAGGCTAAATCAATTAAATTTGATTTGAGTCCAACTTGTCTTTGGCACTGTCGTTTAGGCCATGCAAACGAGAAATGAGTTCAAAGACTTCACAAGGATGGATTGCTTGGGTCATTTGATTTTGAATCATATGATACCTGTGAACCCTGCTTGCAAGACAAAATGACAAAGAGTCTTTTCAACAAGAAAGGGGAAAAGACAAGTGAGCTATTGGCTCTAATACATACCGATGTATGTGGACTAATGAGCACACAAGCCAGATGTGGATTTGAATACTTCCTGACTTTTACTGATGACTATAGTAGATATGGTTATGTCTACTTAATAAGGTATAAAAGTGAAACTTTTAAAAGGTTTAAAGAGTTTTAAAATGAAGTAGAAAATCAGTTGGATAGAAGGATTAAGGTTATTCGCTCCGATCAAGGAGGTGAATACCTAAGTGATGAGTTCAATAGCTATCTAAAACTGTGTGGAATAGTTTCACAGCTTACTCCACCGGGAACACCTCAATGGAATGGTGTATCCGAAAAGAGAAATCACACCCTATTGGATATGGTTCAATCAATGATGGGCTAAAAAACTCTCCCCACATCCTTTTGGGGTTATGCTCTCCTTTCTGCTGCCTAATTATTAAATCGTATTTCATCTAAGGCAGTAGATAAGACTCCATATGAGATATGGATGGGCCAAAAGCCCTATATGTCCTATCTGCGAGTTTGGGGTTGTCAAGCTCATGAAAAGCGGCTACAAAATAATAAGCTTGAACCCAAAACTGAAAAATCCCTGTTTGTGGGGTATCCTAAGGAAACCAAAGGATATCAATTCTACCTCCCGACTGAGAACAAAGTGTTTGTTGCTCGATGAGCTACTTTCTTAGAGAAAGACTTTCTGTACAAGAAAGACAGTGGGAATAGAATAGAACTTGGAGAAGTTCAAGACCCACATGAGAGTGTAGAACTATCTACGAAAACTCAGATAGAAGTTGGCATGGAAACTCATGAAGATGAGCAACCTGAGCCAACAACACAAGAACCTAGAAGATCTGGTAGATCTCGTCACCAACCTGAGAGATACAGATTTCTCGTGACTGACGATCAAGATTTGATCTTGGTGGACTCTGATGAGCCCACAACCTACAGACTTGTTTTAGAAAGTCCAGATTCAAATAAATGGCTACAAGGCATCGAATCTAAAATGCAATCAATGAGGGACAATAAAGTGTGGACTTTGATTGACCTTTCTGTTCAGGCAAAGGTTGTCGATTGCAAGTGGATTTTCAAGTTAAAACCTGGCAGGATCTTCAAGGTACGACTAGTGGCTAAAGGTTTCAGACAAACTCATGGTATTGACTATGATGAAACCTTCTCCCCTGTCGTGATGCTCAAGTCCATTAGGACAATGCTTGCCATAGCAGTAAATTTTGACTATAAGGTATGACAGATGGATGTTAAGACGACTTTCCTGAATGGAAACCTACTCGAGGATGTTTATATGAAATAACCCGAGGGATAGATTGATCAAAAGCATCCTAATCGAGTAGGTAAGCTTCAGAGGTCTATCTATTGACTAAAGCAAGCATCTCAAAGTTAGAATCTTCATTTTGATGAGGAAGTAAAAGGTTAAGGATTCATTAAGAACGAAGATGAGCCTTGTGTTTACGAGAAGGTTAGTGGGAGCAAGAATGTTTTTCTCGTCCTATATGTGGACGACATCCTACTCATAGGAAATGAGATTCTCATGATGAAAGACATCAAACAATGGTTGGGGAGTGTATTTTCTATGAAAGACTTGGGAGAAGCCGAAATGATATTAGGTATCAAGATCTATAGAGATAGGTCTAAAAGGCTTCTAGGACTAAGTCAAGAAGGGTATATAGACAAGATATTGAAGAGGTTCAATATGTGTATCTTTCTACTAAAGAGGAGAGTGATACAATGAGTAGAGTCCCATATGCTTCGGTAATAGGATTTATCATGTATACCATGTTATGTACGCGCCCGGATATCACACATGCACTATGCATGACAAGCAGATACCAACAAGATCCTGGTATGGATCATTGCACTGCAGTCAATGCAATCCTGAAGTACTTACGAAGGACTAAAGGATTAATGTTAGTGTACGGAGGACAAGAACAGCTCGTCGTACAAGGTTATGCCATGCTGCTTTCTAGACTGATCAAGACGATATGAAGTCAGAATTAGGCTATGTTTTTAGCCTAAATGGCGGTGCGGTGAGTTGGAAAAGATCTAAGCAAGATACCACAGCCGACTCTACAACAGAATCTGAGTAGGTTGCTGTATCAAATGCTGCAAAGGAAGCTGTTTGGTTGAGGAAGTTTGTGTCAGACATCGGAGTGATACCCCGTATCCAAGATCCGATAGACCTCTTCTGTGATAATAACAGGGCCATCGCATAAGCAAAGAAGCCCCGGTCACACCAAAAGACCAAACACATACTCAGACGTTATCACCTCATTCGAGAGATCATCAATCGAGGAGATGTTAAATATGCAAAATAGGGTCAGACGACAATATAGCAGATCCTCTCACAAAAGCTCTATCACAGTCAAATTTTAAGAGACATGTAATAGAGCTTGGTGTTAAAATGTTTAGGACATAGCCCTTCAACGGGCAAGTGGGAGATTGTTGGTAAATGTGCCATTTTTAAGGGCTATATAGATATTTGTCATTTTGATTAATCAGATGAGTTAATTTCATGATAGTAATATTCTTGTGCATATTTAATTTCATGATTCATGATAGTAATATTCTTGTGCATATTTAATTTCATGAAATCGATCAGCCAAAAGAAAAACTACATGGACTTTTAGATCATGAGTGATTCTTTTGAGTAGTACTCGTACGAGGATCCTTGGACCAGAAATCACTACATGGTCTTAGGTGAATTGTAGTGTGCTTTGACATACGTCTAATGGGGCCGTAATAGGTTGCCAAGTATGGGTATGATTGGGTACACTTTGAGACACGCTAAGGTATGTAGGTGAAGTGATGGGACTACAAGTCTCTCTTAAGTGAGAGATAATATATTGGCCACTTGATAGTGAACTGAGAAGTGCATGGACATGCCCAAGGAATGATAAGTGTTATCATTTACTTGATGAATTTTGTGTCACTAAGAGATCAAGTAAACGTTTAGATATATAAGGATGATGGTTCCATGCCATATGTTAAACCGGATATCAATGTATAGGATCGTATGCAGTTTGCTCGGAAAGGTTGTGTTGAATCACCATTCGACCCTCCATTCTGAATTGGGTAGTCATTATGTCTTGCTAGAGACCACTAATGACTTATGGATTAATCAATGAGATTGAGTTATCTATTGCCAATTTAGAATGGGCCTACAGGATCGCACATAAGAAAGTTCGACGATGCAGAATAAATATTTTTGCCTATAATGAGTATAATTGTTATACTTAAATAAAGAAGATTTAATTAAATGGTTTAATTAAATATTATTAAAAAGTTCTGTGGTATTAATTAAGAGTTAATTAATTACCCGAGAACAATTAGGATGGGGTGATAAATCAAGGGACCTAATTGCAATTGAGGTTCTTGATCCATCAGCCTGATCCATGGGTCATGGGTTGATCCATGGGCTTGGTGTATAACCCAAATCATTAAGGTATTATTTAATACTGATTTGTAATCAATAAATATTATTTAATACTAATTTGGAATCAGTAAAATAATATTTGGTAATAATACTGATTTGGAATATGATTAAATCAGTTAAGTAATAATTGATTGATTACAATACTGATTTTTGGAAATTTAAACTCTACAAATATCCTAGGGATATTATTGTAGTAGAAGGATGATTTTCAAATAGAAAATCAGAACAAGCAAAATATACATAAAATCCCAAAATCTCTCCGTAGGCAAAACCGGCTAGCACCGGATCTGCAAAGAACTTTAGTGCTTGAAAGTAGAGAGTCCTTCAAGGAAGGATTTTGGTGGTGGCAAACGTAACCGGAGCAGAAGGTTTGGACCAACATCAAACAAGGATCCAGACACGGCAACCGATTACGCTACAAGGGTAAGCTTTAGAAGCTTTAAACGTAGGATTAATTAAACACTAAAATTTGAATTGGCATGAATCCGCTGCATAAATTTTTGAAAATCATGCCTCTGATCCTAACAGGTGTGATCAATAATTGTGGGTTGGGACCACTAATTAAAATAGCGCATTATATAAATCTGGGTAGTATTACAATTGTATTTTACTACTATAGTAGTACTATATAAATTGCCGCATTATTATGTGTTTTTATGCATGAATTGGGCTTTTAATTATTTTAATTTAGGGCTTGTGAGCAAATTAAATCGGGCATGTGAGCCTATTAAATTCTATGTAATAGAATAGAATTAGATAGACCTAAAGTTATAATTCCAAATGAGTCCAAGGTGGAGCCTAGCAATGGAAGCCGAACCATGAAGGCCTAAATAAAGACAAATATTTTAAAGCCTTGTAATAGACTAGAGCCCAATTCATTTCATTTTATTCGCTTTAAATATATTTGATATATTTTATTGTCTATGATGAAAAATGAAATGCGTGTTAAGCCGTTCAAACTAAATCCCTAAAAACCTAAATCACGAAATGATTTCGTACTTAGTGGCTCGCAGAGTATCAAACCCCCAAGTATCGAACGTCTGTGGACTTAGAGAGCACAAGGGTCTTAGGTTTTCTTCGTGAGGCGAGTTGTTACATAATAGGTGCCCAACTTTACTCACTACCATAATGTGGAAAAACTGTTTGGGTATTTATTGATATGATGCTTCGAGGGATGGTTTGACTTAGGGAAATTGGTCCTAGTTTAACCCGATAAGTTGACTAGGATTGGTTTTGTAATGATAGGATGGTGTCAAACATTTGGAATGTGCATCCTATCACTGAAAATTTGCATGATGATGCAATTGGAAATCGTTAAATTGCATGAAATGTGATTTGATTGTTCCCTACCAAAAGTGCCCGATCCATACGATACTTGCCAAACTAAGACTGGGGTTTGGTTCTTTGTGGATTTTCGGTCCACAATCTAGCAACAACACAAAATTGTATGGGATTTCAATTTTGGCTATTGTGGAAAAAGATTTTATTAAAACTCATTCTAGTATTTTGCATTATTCTTTTGTGGATGGCATATCTTGCACTTAAATTTCAAATCACTATCGATAAGAAACATTTTAAACCAATAAAGGAAGAGTTATTGTCTTAGAAGCTACTTTGCCCAAAATACCCAGAAAAAATGCTACAAAGGTTGTTCGAAAGGCCTTTGGAAGGCAAAATGAACAAATCCAATGATGTGACATGTTTTAAGGATTACTTAAAAAACATGAATATCGAAGCGTTCCATATTTATGCGTCACAAAGGAAAAGTGTTCTAAGAGCCGGTTAGTAACAAAAGGTTTGTTACATTGATAGTATTAAATTTCCTGTAAGATGATGAGGGGTTCGTCTGTGAGTACTTGCCTAGTCAAGATGAAAGGGTATACTGATACTCTAGAAAGACTAGGTGTACCTTGGTTCAGGAAATTAGACATTGATCTCATCTTTGCTTCATTGCTAAATGAGTACACTGACTTCGCGGTAAATTTCAACATGCATGAGATGTTGAAAGACACTGAGTAGACCCTTGAGAAGGGTACTCAAGTGTTGGTGGTTGAGAAGGGCAAAGTGAACAAAAGAAAATTCATAGGCAAGGCAAATTTGTTGGGAACAAAGAGGCACATAGTAAGACTGCTGCCAAGGCCAAGCCAGATTCTAAGATTAAACCCAGAAATGACACTACGTGTTTCTATTACAATGAATGTCATTGGAAAGGAAAATGTAAAGTGTGTCAAGAAAAATCCATCATACTTATGGCACTGTCATTAGCGAGAAATGTGTTCAAATACTTCATGAGATGGAGTCATTGGTCATTTGATTTTGAATCTCATGACACTTGTAAACCGTACTTGCAAGGAAAAATCACAAAGAGTTCATTTTATGAAATGAGAAAGGACTAGTGAGCTATTGGCTCTAATACATACAGATGTATGTGGACCAATGAGCACACAAGCCAGAGGTGGATTCGTTTACTTCATCACTCTCACTAATAACTATATGAGATATGATTATAAAAGTGAGACCTTTGAAAAGTTCAAAGTGTTTAATATGAAGTAGAGAATCAATTGGAAAGAAGGATCAAGGTTTTTAGCTCTGATGGGAGAGGTGAATACCTAAGTGATGAGTTTAATGGGTATCAAAAACATTGTGGAATTATTTCACAGCTGACTCCAGCAGAAACACCAAAATGGAATGGTGTATCTGAAAGGAGGAATCAGACCTTATTAGATATGGTTCAATCAATGATCCTTAGGGGTTATTCTCTCATTTCTGCTGCATACTTACTAAATCGTATTCCATCTAAGGAGGTAGATACGACTCCATATGAGATATGGATGGGCCAAAAACCCTATGTGTTTTATTTATGAGTTTCAGATTGTCAAACTCATGTAAAGTGCTTATAAAGTAATAAGCTTGAACCTAAAACTGACAAATGCCTATTTGTGAGGTATTCTAAGGAAACCAAAGGATATCAATTCTACCTCCCAGCTGAGAGCAAAGTGTTTGTTGCTCGAGGAGTTACTTTCTTAGATAAATACTTTCTGTACAAGAAAGACCGAGGGAGTAGAATAAAACTCAAAGAGGTTCAAGACCCACAAGAGAGTGTAGAACTATCTACAGAAACTCTGATACAAGTTGGAATGAAAACTCATGAAGAGGAGCAACTTGAACCAACAACACAAGAGCCTAGAAGGTCTGGTAGATCTCATCAACAACCCAAAAGATACGGATTTCTCGTGACTGACGATCAAGATTTGATCTTGGTAGACTCTGATGAGCCCACGACCTACAGCCAGGTTTTACAAAATCAAGATTCAGATAAATGGCTACAAGCCATGGAGTCTGAAATGCAATCCATGAGGGACAATAAAGTATGGACTTCGATTAACCCTCCTGTTCAGGCAAAGGTTGTCGATTGCAAATGGATTTTCAAGTTAAAACCTGGCGGGATCTTAAAGGCACGACTAGTGGCTAAAGGTTTCAGACAGACATATGGTATTGACTATGGTGAAACCATCTCCCCTGTAGTGATGCTCAAGTCCATTAGGACTATGCTCGCCATAGCTGCGTATTATGACTATAAGATATGGCAGATGGATGTTAAGATGGTTTTCCTGAATAGAAACCTACTTGAGGATGTTTACATGAAACAACCCAAGGGATACATCGATCAGGAGCATCCTAATCGAGTATGCAAGCTTCTGAGGTCCATCTGCGGACTAAGAAGGCATCTGGAAGTTGGAATCTTCGTTTGACGAGGCAGAAAAAGGTTACGGCTTCATAAAGAAAGATGGTGAGCCTTGTGTTTACAAGAAGGTTAGTGAGCATGAATATTTTTTTGTCCTATATGTGGACGACATCTTACTCATAGGAAATGATATCCCCATGTTAAAATGTTGGATTATGTTCAGGTGTTTAATCTAATTAAACAGCGGAATTCCTAAATATTAAGGATCGGGTCTTACCCTTGAAGCGTAATCGGCTGCGCTCGTCACCTGGCTCTCTTGAAAAGATTGCGTTTACCAACAATTCAAGTGAATTGTCTCTACGATCTTGCACTGGAGCCTCTCAGAATTGGTGCTAGCCAAAAACCTTGCCTGCAAAAGAGAAAAACAATTTTTCTCTAGAAGAATGTGTTGGAAGAGAGAGAGAGAGTTTTCTCAAAACCTTTTCCCGTGTTTCAAAAATAGAATCAGTAAAAAGAATCACACCCTCTCTCTACAGATACGTCTCTGCTCTTTTATAAAAGAGTTAAGACTTATCTGTTAATTTAAATAAATATTAATCAGTTAATAATAATTAATTAATTAATAATTATTTATTGAGTTGGGTTTAACCAACACCATGGATCAACCCATTAACCCATGGATCAAGCTGATGGGTCAAGAACCTTAATTCACAATTAGGCTCCTTGATTTGTCAGCCCAATTCAATTCTTCCTAGGTAATTAATTAACTCTTAATTAATACCATAAAACTCTTCAATAATATTTAATTAAACAATTTAATTAAATATTATGCATTTAAATATAACTCTTATATTTATTACAGGCAATTTAATTAATTCTGAATCATCAAACTCACTTATGTGCGATCCTGTAGGCCCACTCCAAATTGACAATGAATAAATTAATCTCATTAATTTATCCATAAATCATTAGTGGTCTCTAGCAAGACATAATGACTACACAATTCGGAACAGAGGGTCGAATGGTGATTCAACACAACCTTCCAAGTATACTGCGTACTGTCCTCTATATTGATATCCAGTTTAGCATAAGCCATGGAACCAATCATCCTTATATAACTAAACGTTTTACTTGATCTCTTAGTGACACTGAACTTAATCAAGCAAATGATAACCCTTATCATTTCTTAGGCATGGCCATGCACTTTTTAGTTCACTATCAAGTGACCAAGATATCATCTCTCACTTAAGAGAGATTTGTAGTCCCATCACTTCACCTACATATCTTAGCGTGTCTCATAGTGTACCCAATCATACCCGTACTTGGCAACCTGTTACGGCCCTGTTAGGCGTATGTCCAAGCACACTACAATTCACCTAAGACCATGTAGTGATTTTTGGTTTAAGGATTGTTGTACCAGTACTACTCAAAAGAATCACTCGTGATCTAATTAGTCCATGGAGTGTTTCTTTTGGCGGATCAATTTCATGAATTTAAATATGCACAAGAATATTACTATCACGAAATTAACTCATTTGATAAACAATCAATCAAGCAACAAATGTCTTATTTACATAAATACACTCAAAGTCTATTTACATAAATAGCCCTCATTAGGGCACATTCACCAACAATCTCTTACTTGCCCGATGAAGGGCTACATCCTAAACTGTTTATGACCAAGCTCTATTACATGTCTGTCAAACTTTGACTGTGGTAGAGCTTTTGTGAGAGGATCTGCTATATTGTCGTCTGACCCTATTTTGCACACTTTCACATCTCCTCGATCAATAATCTCTCGGATGAGGTGAAACCTTCTGAGTATGTGTTTGGTTTTCTGGTGTGACCGAGGCTCCTTAGCTTGTGCGATGGCCCCGTTATTGTCACAGAAAAGTTCTATCGGATCTTGGATACTTGGTATCACTCTGATGTCTGACACGAACTTCCTTAACCAAACAGCTTCCTTTGCAGCATCTGATGTAGCAATGTACTTAGACTCTGTTGTAGAATCGGCTATTGTATCTTGCTTTGAGCTTTTCCAACTTATTGCACCGCCATTCAGACTAAATACGTAGCCTGATTGTGACTTCATGTCATCTTGATCTGTTTGGAAAGCAGCATCAGCGTAACCTTGTACAATGAGCTATTCTTGTCCTCCATACACTAGCATTAATCCTTTAGTTCTTCGTAAGTACTTCAGGATTGCTTTGACTGCAGTCCAATGATCCATCCCTGGATCTTATTGGTATCTGCTAGTCATGCTAAGTGCATATGCAACATCCGGACGGGTACACAACATGGCGTACATGATAGATCCTATTGCCGAAGCATATGGGACTATGCTCATTGTATCCCTCTCCTCTGTTGTTGAAGGACCTTGGTTCTTCTTCAAGAGAAGGCCATGTCTAAATGGTACCTTACCATTTTTGAAGTTAGACATATTGAATCTTTTCAATATCTTGTCTATGTACCCTTCTTGACTTAGTCCCAGAAGCTTTTTAGACCTATCTCTATATATCTTGATACCTAGTATCGTCTCAGCTTCTCCTAAGTCTTTCATAGAAAATACACTCCCCAACCATTGTTTGATGTCTTTCATCAAGGGAATGTCATTTCCTATGAGCAGGATGTCGTCCACATATAGGACAAGAAAAACAGTCTTGCTCCTACTAACTTTCTTGTAAACACAAGGCTCATCTTCGTTCTTGATGAATCCGTAACCTTTTACTTCCTCATCAAAACGAAGATTTAAACTTCGAGATGCTTGCTTTAGTCCATAGATGGACCTCTGAATCTTACATACTCGATTAGGATGCTTTTAATCGATGTATCCCTTGGGTTGTTTCATGTAAACATCCTCGAGTAGGTTTCCATTCAGGAAAGTCGTCGTAACATCCATCTGCCATACCTCATAGTCAAAATATGCTGCTATGGCAAGCATTGTCCTAATGGACTTGAGCATCACAACAGGGGAGAAGGTTTCATCATTGTCTATACCATGAGTCTGTCTGAAACCTTTAGCCACTAGTCGTGCCTTGAAGATCCCACCAGGTTTTAACTTGAAAATCCACTTGCAATCGACAACCTTTGCCTGAATAGGAGGATCAATCAAAGTTCACACTTTATTATCCCTCATGGATTGCATTTCAGATTCCATGGTTGCAGCCATTTATTCGAATCTGCACTTTCTAAAAACTATTTGTGGTTTGCGGGCTCATTAGAGTCCACGAAGATCAAATCTTGATCGTCAGTCAAGAGAAATCCGAGATACGAAGATCAAATCTTGATCAAATCTTGGATCAAATCTTGTTGAAAGGACTCCTTGTCATTTTGCCTTGCAAGCAGGGTTCACAGGTATCATATGATTCAAAATCAAATGACCCAAGCACTCCATCCTTGTGAAGCTTTTGAACTCGCTTTTAATTTGCATGGCCTAATCGACAATGCCAAAGGTATGTTGGACTTAAATCATTTTTAGTTGATTTAGCTTTCTTTTCATTGTTATAGTCCAAGACATACAGACCGTTACACATATTTGCAACTCCGTATAGAATATCATTTCGATATAAAGATAACGAATTATTCTCTATAATAAATCGAAAACCTTTATTATCAAAACTCGAAAGTGAAATAATATTTCTGCTCAAAGCAGGTACATAAAAACAATTTTCAAGTTCGATATTTAAACCAGAGGGTAAAGACAGAGTGTGATCTCCAACTTCAACAGCAGAAACTCTTACCCGGTTGCCCACTCGGAGATCTACTTCACCTTTCTTTGTTATCCTTCTATTTCTGAGTCCCTGCACATTAGTACAAATGTGAGCCCCACAACCAGTATCTAATACCCATGAGGTGGACATAGAAAGATTCATTTCTATAACAAAGATACACGAAGCTAAAGGATTGCTTTCGAGAAACTTCTTGCAGTCTCTCTTCCAATGACCCTTCTGTTTGCAGAAGAGACATGTATTATTCTTTTTGGATCTTGTCTTAGCAGTTGGAGAAGCTTGTGGTTGGGGAGCAGTCTTACTGCGAGCTTTCTTGTTCTGCCTAACTTTGGCCTTGCCATTAAGCTTCCTCTTCCCTTTACCTTTCTCTACAACTAACACTGGCATTGCCTTCTGAAGGGTCTGCTCAGTGTTCTTTAACATGCCATGGAGCTCAGGAATGCTCCTCTCCATGTTATGCATATTGTAGTTCACAACAAAATCATTGTAATCATCAGGCAGTGAAGCCAAGATGATATCAATGGCCAACTCTCTAGTAAGAGGTGCATTTAATCTCTCTAGGGTATCAAGATACCCCTTCACCTTAATTAAATACGTACTTACTGACGAACCCTTCGCCATCTTCCATGAGATTAATGCTTTTCTCGTAATGAACTTTTCATTACGGGCTTACTCTCAGAACATTTCCGTGAGTGACTCATAAATCCAGAATGCTTCTGAATTCATGAATTGCTTCTAAAGCTCGCCAGACATAGTCGCGAGCATTAGGCAAGTCACATCATCGGAATCGCTTTCAGCTTTTCCAGGGTTCTTTGAACAGCAGCCGTAGCATTAACGGGTTGTTCAGGTAAATGACATCTAAGATATTCAACTTCCTTTCTTGTTTGAGAACTATTCTCAGGTTTCTTTCCCAATCCAAGAAGTTTGAACCAACAAGTTTTTCTTTGTCCAAAATACTTCTTAGAGTGAGATTTGAAGTGACATTAGTGCTAGAAGATGCCATTTCTACAAAAGAAAAATGTAAAATATTATTTTCCACAATAGCCAAAATTGAAATCCCTAACAATTTTGTGTTGGTGCTAGATTGTGGGCCAAAAATTCACAAAGAGTCAACCCCAGTCTTGCTTTGGCAAGTATCGTAGGGATTGGGCTCTTTTGGTAGGCAACGTTCAAATCACATTCCATGTAATCTAACGCTTTCCAATTGCATACCATGCAACTTTTCGGTTATAGGATGAACATTCCAAATGTTTGACACCATCTTATCTTTGCAAAATTAATCCATAGTCAACTTATCGGGTCAAGCTAGGATTAATTTTCCCAAGTTAAACCATCCCTCAAGGCATCACATCAATAGACACCCACACAGTTTTTCCATAACAAGTGGTAGTGATAAAGTTGAGCATCTAATACCCAAACAGTTTTTCCACTTATTAATGGTAGTGATAAAGTTTGGCACTATTATGTAACAATAACCCGCCGCACGAAGAAAACCTGAGGCCCTTGGGCTCTCCAAGTCCACAGACGTTCGACGCTCTGGCGGGCCCTCAAGTATGGAAGCAAAATCTTGGGTTTTTGGGATTTAAGTTTGATCGGCTTAACATGCATTTTCGTTTATCATTCATTTGCATAAATAAAAGAATGAATTAAAGCGATGAACTAGGCTCTAGTCTATTACAGGGCCTTTTATAATCTTCATGTTTGGGCCTCCGTTCGTGAGCTCCACCATGGACTCCTCTTGGAACCTCCTTTTGGGCCTAACTATTACATGAAGATTTTTATACATAGGCACGCAGGCCCAAATTCAAAATTGGCTCGCAGGCCCTAACTTTTAAAATGTTAAAATTAAAAGCCCAATTCATGCTTTGAAACAAACAAAATGCATATGCTCATACAAGCCGGTTTTCATTTAAGTCGATTAATTTTAAGGATTATGTAACTATTACAGAATTAAAATTGATCGTGTCATGATCAATTTTAATCAATCCTTTTGTTCATTTTACATTTATCCAAAATGATGCATGAACATGCTAGCATAATAATGATGCTTCTTGTAAAATTTAAACGATTTAAAATAAGCATCAATATTAAAATAAAATAAAATAAATAACAATTCAAAATTTAAACAAATTAATTAATCTAATTAATTAATTAATTATTTATTTATTTATCTAATTATTTTAATCTAATTAAAATAATTATTTTTAAAATTTATCTAATTATCTAATTAAGACAAATTTTCAAATTTAAACTTACAGGATAAAATTCTAAATTAATCCTAAGATTATTTAATTAAAATCTTATTAAATAAAATTCATAAAATTTTAAAATTTAAATTTTCTGAATCCTTTTTGGGGCAATTGTCAAATTTATCTTATTTTCTGGGCTTATGGTTTTATTTCCTTAAAACTTCAGGGGTCCTTTTACAATTTTAAAACAATTTTAAAATTTGGCTGATTAGGATTTGGGAGTGCGGCGGGGCTATTTTCGTCTTTTCAGCCCATTAGGGTTTTCTTCACCCTGCCGCCAATCCTTTCTTCCCCACGCCGGTCGTCTTCTCCGGCAGTTACTGGCTTCTTCCAGTCATCTTCTCCGATCAAATCATATCCCCATTGAAAATAGACAAAACTAGCCCAGAAATTAAATCAAACAAACCAGACATTTAAACCAAAAACGAAACCTAGAACGGTGAAATCGATATTCTGCAAAAAGTTCAAAACCCAAAAACAGAAATCCGTTCAATTAGTTTTCCTTTTTGAAAATCCGGCGACATTCAAAACAAAGCTCAATTTCCAGCGATGAATTCAAAACCCAATTTTGAAACCATTTCAATTCGTTTAAATAATCCAGCCAAACAATTTGGTAACCCATTTTGGAACCCTTCCGTTTTATTTTTCCGGCGAGCGAACTGAAAACCCACAAGAACATTATGGTTAGAAAACCCAGTTTCTCTGTGAATAGTTTTTGGGAAAAATCAGCCCAGATTTCGGAAGCCAAACTCGAAACCATTTGGTTGAAAAAAAAAAAAAACCAAAAGCCCCTTTTGTTTTGGAAACGTTTTCAAAACAGAACAATTCTTCTCAAAAAACAGATCTTATCAAAAGAAATATGATTTCCAATCGGGCTATTGGAAAAATTAATTTTAAAACAAACTATTTGTTTTAATTCATTAATTTTAATTATAACACTAAAATCTAACCTGTCTCTGATACAACTGTTGGATTATGTTCAGGTGTTTAATCTAATTAAACAGCAGAATTCCTAAACATTAAGGATCGGGTCTTACCCTCGAAGCGTAATCGGTTGCGCTCGTCACCTGGCTCCCTTGAGAAGATTGCGTTCACCAACAATTCATGCGAATTGTCTCTACGGTCTTGCACTGGAGCCTCTCAGAATTGGTGCTAGCCAAAAACCTTGCCTGCAAAAGAGAAAAAAGATTTTTCTCTGGAAGAATGTTTTGGAAGAGAGAGAGAGAGTTTTCTCAAAACCTTTTCCCGTGTTTCAAAAACAGAATCAGTAAAAAGAATCACACCCTCTCTCCACAGATATGTCTCTGCTCTTTTATAAAAGAGTTAAGACTTATCTGTTAATTTAAATAATATTAATCAATTAATAACAATTAATTAATTAATAATTATTTATTGAGTTGGGTTTAACCAACACCATGGATCAACCCAATAACCCATGGATCAGGCTGATGGGTCAAGAACCTTAATTCACAATTAGGATCCTTGATTTGTCAGCCCAATTCAATTCTTACTATGTAATTAATTAACTCTTAATTAATACCATAAAACTCTTCAATAATATTTAATTAAACTATTTAATTAAATATTATCCATTTAAATATAACTCTTATAGTTATTACAGGCAATTTAATTAATTCTGAATTATCGAACTCACTTATGTGCGATCCTGTAGGCCCACTCCAAATTGACAATGAATAAATTAATCTCATTAATTAGTGGTCTCTAGCATGACATAATGACTACACAATTCAGAACGGAGGGTCGAATGGTGATTCAACGCAACCTTCCGAGTATACTACGTACTGTCCTCTACATTGATATCCAGTTTAGCATAAGGCATGGAACCAATCATCCTTATATAACTAAACGTTTTAATTGATCTCTTAGTGACACTGAACTTAATCAAGCAAATGATAACCCTTATCATTTCTTGGGCATGGCCATGCACTTTTCAGTTTACTATCAAGTGGCCAAGATATCATCTCTCACTTAAGAGAGATTTGTAGTCCCATCACTTCACCTATATACCTTAGCGTGTCTCATAGTGTACCCAATCATACCCGTACTTGGCAACCTGTTACGGCCCCGTTAGGCGTATGTCAAAGCACACTACAATTCACCTAAGACCATGTAGTGATTTCTGGTCTAAGGATCCTCGTACCAGTACTACTCAAAAGAATCACTCATGATCTAATTAGTCGATGGAGTGTTTCTTTTGGCGGATCGATTTCATGAATTTAAATATGCACAAGAATATTACTATCATGAAATTAACTCATTTGATAAACAATCAATCAAGCGACAAATGTCTTATTTACATAAATACCCTCAAAGTCTATTTACATAAATAGCCCTCATTAGGGCACATTCACCAACATGAAAGATATTAAACAATTGTTGGGGAGTGTATTTTCTATGAAAGACTTAGGAGAAGACGAAATGATCTAGGTATCAAAATCTATAGAGATAGGTCTAAAAAGCTTTTAGGACTAAGTCAAGAAGGGTAGATAGACAAGATATTAAAGAGATTCAATATGTCTAACTCTAAAATGGTATGGTACCATTCAGACATGGCCTCCTCTTAAAGAATAACCAATGTCCTTCAACTAAAAATGAGAGGTTAACAATGAGTAGAGTTCCATATGCTTTGGCAATAGGATCTATCATGTATGCCATGTTATGTACCTGCCCGGATGTCACACATGCACTAAGCATGACTAGCAGACACAAAAAAAAAATCCAAGAATAGCTCATTGGACTACAGTCAAGGAAATCCTAAAATACTTACAAAGAACTCAAGGATTGATGCTAGTGTAAGGAGGATAAGAACAACTCGTCGTACAAGGTTACGCCAATGCTGATTTCCAAATAGATCAAGATGACATGAAGTCACAGTCAGGTAATGTGTTTAACCTGAATGGCGATACGGTGAGTTGGAAAAGCTCAAAGCAATATACCACAGCTGACTCTACAACAGAATCTGAGTACATTGCTGTATCAGATGCTACAAAAGAAGTTATTTCGTTTAGGAAGTTCGTGTCAGATATCAGAGTGATACCGAGTATCCAAGATTTGATAGACCTATTCTGTGATAATAAAAGGGCTATCGCACAAGCAAAAGAGTCTCGGTCACACCAAAAGACCAAACACATACTCAGACGTTATCACCTCATTCGAGAGATCATCGATCGAGGAGATGTGAAAGTGTGCAAAATAGGGTCAGACAACAAAGTAGCAGATCCTCTCACAAAAGCTCTACCACAGTCAAAGTTCGAGCGACATGTAATAGAGCTGGGTTTTAAAATGTTTACGACATAGCCCTTCACCGGGCAAGTGGGAGATTGTTGGTGTATGTGCCCTTTTAAGGGCTATATAGACATTTTTCAATTGATTAATGATTTATCGGATGAGTTAATTTCATAAATATAATATTATTGTGCATATTTGAATTCATGAAATCGATCCGCCAAAAGAAACACTCCATGGATTGATTAGATCATGAGTGATTCTTTTGAGTAGTACTCGTACGACGATCCTTAGACCAGAAATCACTACATGGTCTTGGGTGAATTCTAGTGTGCTTTGATACCCAAACGGAGCCACAACAGGTTGCCAAGTACGGGTATGATTGGGTACAATATGAGTCACACTAAGGTATGTAGGTGAAGGGATGGGACTAAAAGGATTTGCCACATAGGATCTGGGTTTGCATTTGCTCGAATTACCACGCAACCAAAATTTCTAATTAAAGTGGAACCATAGAAAAGTACCTTTGAAGCGTGCACTTGGTGATTATCTTGTATGCCTCAAGACTATGACTTCACGTTGTGTGGGCAACGAACTAGATGCCAATTGATCAACCAATCACCACAATCCACCTGCTAAAATGTTGTAGCACCGCAGCACCTGGCACGTACTATAAACGCACTGCCCGAAGAGAGAGAAAGCTACGCGCAGCTGGTATAAACCAAGGCCAAAATTTGGGCCACTAAAAACCAAAAAACTAGCCGCACACTTTCTTGAAAATCTGACTTGGAGAAAGAAATGTTTTCTCTCTCTAGGATTTTCTCTCTCTAGATTCTTGAGTTCTGAATCTTGTGGAATTGTGTTCTTGAATCTCTGATCCCTTGTCTATATATAGAGTTACAAGAGAGACCCCAAGTTGGTTTAGGATTGGTCTTCCTAATGGGTTTAGGTAATGAATTAGTTTCCAAATCCAATTAGGCAACCAATCTGATAGGATAAACCAAATCCTACTAGATTCCTAATCTCTAAGATTTTCTAATTCCAATAGAAACTTAAGACTTAATTAATTAAGTAAATAATTCAACTTTGTTAATTACTTAATTAACCCTTCGGAATTAATTAAATAATTCCACTTTGTTAATTACTTAATTAACCCTTAGGAATAATTAACCAATTAATTAATTAAATCTACCTATTCAATTAACCCATTACAAAATTAATCGTACCACTAACGGATTAATTTTGGCACTACCATCCTACACCAAAATTGCTTCCGGAACAAATTAATTATTTAGGAATTAATTAAATAATTCCACTTTGTTAATTACTGAATTAACCCTTAGGAATAATTAACCAATTAAATAATTAAATTTACCTATTCAATTAACCCATTACAAAATTAATCGTACCACTAACGGATTAATTTTGGCACTACCATCCTACACCAAAATTGCTTCCGGAACAAATTAATTGAAATTATATTCATTTATCTCCCCACATCAAAGATATAGTGCTCGTTAATTAAAATTAATTTACTGATAAATTAATTAATTAACTACTTTAATTCCGAGACTAGTACCACTCGACCTTTTTACTATACAGGACATAAGTCCACCGGTCGGGTTTAGTATAATAAACATTTCGAGCTCAACTCGGGAGCACCATCACCCTGAATTCACCGGTACATAATTTCCTTTTGACAAGCAGCAGCACACCAAGTAGCTAAACACGCGTACCCAACCCACCGAGACTATTGGCTGCATTTGACCTCACCCATTGGCAGATCAAAGTACACTATGTCTAATCCTCACGCCCGCTCGAGTCTAGGGATTTAGAGATAGAATACAAGGATCGATTTGTCTATTAAATCAGTACAAGACAAATCATTCCTAAAGGTCAAGTTTAATATGCCCCGGGCATATCTATATAATTCAATTAGTTTTGACAAACCAATTATCCGAATCACATAATAACCTAAATCGACAGTTTGTCCAAAACTGTCTCGGTTACGAACCTCATTTATATATTATGTTTTTCAACCAATGATGAGATCTACTGTGTCACACCAGACACCACATCATCTACTTACATAATATAAATAGATTATTAATGTACAACAAGATATAACCAAAACATAAATCGATATATTACAGGGAAAAAGTACAACACAAGTATAGCTTATGTATTCAATTCTAACAATCTCCCACTAATACTTAAGTTGTGCTTTAAGTATACATCTGCATACAACTCCTATAAAATCTGCTGCTATCTATCTAGAAAAACTATCATGGCTCTCCTAAGTATCTGATCCTCATGCCCTTCAAGTGAGCCTCAAAGACTTTCGCAGTCGATGTTTTCGTGAACGGATCTGCAAGGTTATCATCTGATGCTATCTTAACCACGACCACGTCTTCCCTCTTTATGATATCTCGTTTCAGGTGGTACTTGCGCTGTATATATTTACTCGCTTGTGGGCTCGTGGTTCCTTCGAGTTTGCTACTGCACCGTTGTTATCACAATAAACCGTGATAGACTTTTGCAAAACCAGGAATCACATCTAAGTCCACTATGAAGTTTTTGAGCCATACTGCTTCTTTCGCTGCCTCTGATGTGACAACGTACTCAGCCTCCATGGTAGAGTCCGCCACGCATTTCTGCTTGACACTCCGCCAAACTATGGCTCCACCTCCTAGAGTAAACACATACCCTGAGGTAGACTTGCTCTTGTCCCTGTCGCCTTGGAAGTCTGAATCTGTGTAACCTCGGGGTACCAGCTCAGGCGCCTGATAGACCAGAACTTGGTCCCTCGTTCTGCGCAAATACTTGAGAATGCATTTTACTGCCTTCCAATGAGCTTTCCCAGGGTTACTCTGATATCTACTCACCATGCCTACGGCATAACAGATATCAGGCCTTGTACACAACATGGCATACATGAGACTTCCTACTGCCAAAGCATATAGAACTATCTTCATGGTCTCTATTTCCTCAACAGTCTTAGGAGACTGTTCCTTAGATAGAAACACTCCATGCCTGAAAGGTAGAAAATCTTTCTTGGAGTTCTGTATGTTAAAACGGGTCAGAATCGTGTCTATGTATGACGCTTGAGAGAGCGTTAATGAACGTTTCATACGATCTCGAATAATCTTGATCCCAAGGATATGTCCTGCTTCCCCTAAGTCCTTCATATCAAATTGCTTGGACAGTCATGCCTTTACGTCTGATAACACTTTCTTGTTGTTGCCAATCAATAGAATGTCATCTACGTCAAGCACAAGAAACACCACTGAGTTTCCATGACATATGCGATACACACATTGCTCATCCGGACACTGAGTAAATCCAAAGGACTGGATTACCTCATCAAACCGGATGTTCCAAGATCTGGATGCCTACTTAAGTCCATAAATAGACCTCTTAAGCCTACAAAACTTATGCTCTTGGCCTTTCTCAATGAATCCCTCTGGTTTCTGTATAAAGATGGTTTCCTCAAGACTTCCATTTGGGAAAGCTGTCTTAACATCCATCTGCCAAATCTCATAATCCATATGAGCAGCTATGGCCAAGAGAATCTGGATCGACTTAAGCATGGCTACCGAGGAGAAGGTTTCCTCATAATCGATTCCCTCTTTCTGAGTATACCCCTTTGCCACCAGCCTAGCTTTAAAGGTTTCCACCTTTCCGTCAGGTCCTCTCTTATGTTTGTAGACCCACTTGCATCCAATGGGCTTAAACCCATCAGGCAGGTCCACAAGCTCCCAGACTTGATTGTGGTCCATTGACCCCATCTCAGATATCATTGCCTTACGCCAAGACTCTGCATTTTTATCTCGGAGAGCCTCATTAAAGTTAACTGGGTCAGGTTCAGGCACACCTGGGACTAGGTCTGAAGTCTCTCCCACGCCAATGAACTTGTCGGGCTGTCTTACAACCCTCCCACTACGACGAGGCACCACCTGTATAGGCGCATCATCTATGATCTCATATGCAGTGTGTGGTATATCTACTTATGCCGGTGCATCAGGATTAGTTTGTCGTCTAAGCTCTTCTAGTACTATCTTACTCTTGGGCTTGTAGTCTAAGACATAGTCTTCTTCTAAAAATCTAGCGTTGGTACTTACCACCACCTTCTGATCTTTAGGACTATAGAATAGACCACCTTTCATTCCCTTAGGATATCCTACAAACAGCATTAATTCTGTTCTCGCATCTAACTTAGCCGTATCTGCCTTGAACACATGTGCTGGGCAGCCCCAAATTCTGAGATGTCTTAGACTTGGCTTGCGCCCATTCCACAACTCTACTGGGGTTGAAGGCACGGTTTTAGATGGTACAAGATTAAGAATATGCATTGCCGTTTCTAAGGCATATCCCCAGAACGAACTTGGCAAATCACTATAGCTCATCATGAACCTAACCATTTCTATAAGAGTTCGATTCCTCCTTTCTGCTACACCATTCTGCTGTGGCGTGCCAGGTGCAGACAACTGAGACTGAATTCCTACCTCACTAAGGTAATCTCGAAATTCATGGGACAGGTACTCCCCACCAAGATCTGAATGCATTGTCTTGATACTATTACCATGATGTTTCTCCACATCTGCCCGAAACTCTTTGAACTTGCAAAAATATTCGGACTTGTGGTGCATTAGGTAAATGTACCCATACCTTGAGTAGTCATCCATGAACGTCACGAAATACTTATATACCCCTCGTGCCTGGACCGTCATAGGTCTACACAAGTCAGAATGAATCAACTCTAATACTTCTTTAGCTCTATAACCTTTTGCCTTCAAAGGTCTCTTGGTCATCTTACCTTCCAAGCAAGATTCGCTGGTTGCATAACTGTCAATATCTAATGAACCCAAAGGTCCATCATTGACCAACCTTTGAATCCTACTAAGGTTTATATGACCTAGCCTGAGATGCCAAAGATAGGTTTGATTCATTTCAGAAGGTTTCTTCCTCTTATTAATGTTGGATCCTGAGCTATCTATTTCTATATTTTGCGCAACAGGGGAGTTAGAGTTAACCACAAACAAATTGTCCGCCAATGAACCAGAACAAATAAGTTTTCTATTTCTTCTAATAACAACACAGTCATCAGAAAAAATAAACTTATACCCGTTATTCAAGAGTTTAGAAACCAAAATCAAGTTCTTTCTAAAACTCGGTACATAAAGACAATTAACTAACTCTGAGCTAGAATTTTCGAAATTCTACTTAACTACTCCCACTGCTTCTATTGACACTCTAGTATGTCGCCCAAGTAGATATCCAATTCGCCATCTCTAAGCTTCCGGGTTACTTGGAACCCTTGCAAAGAATTACAAACATGGTCTGGGGCTCCTGAATCCACACCAAGTATATGTGGTAATCGTCACTAAACATGTCTCAGTAATTAAGGCAGAATTTATCGTACATATAAGCTTTGGACAATCCGCTTTCCAATGTCCCGTCTTATTGCACTTGAAGCACTTGTCTTTCGACTTCTGCTTTGCAATACATGCTTAGGCGCAATTTGTGCCACTTGAGCTATTCCCTCGAGCTTCTTCTTCTTCTTTCTAGCCTCAGGCTCAGAAGAAGATTTTGAAGCTTCGACTGCGACTAAAGCTCGCTTCTTCTCTTGAAGAAGACTTTTAGCCGCTACCAACTCTGCCAAGAGCTCGGATGAACTCCACAACATCTTACTTATGTTGTAGTTCAACTGAATCCGCTCATAGCTTTGAGGCAAGCTTCTGAAAGCAATATCGGCTTTGGTTTCACCAACGATTTTGCCTCCCATTACCTCAACCTTGTTGATGTTACTAATCATGTCAATGACATGATATTTCACAGGAGTGCTCTCAGCCTTAAGGACAATGTCCAAGTTACGACTTCCATTGACATTATTAGTTCCAGTTAATTTGTTATTTTTCAAAATAGCATCTAAAGGATTGAATGTCATATCGATTAAACTGGAAAATAAACAAACAATGTTTCAGTTATATATGCTCAGAATTTTGAAAAATTCTAATTAATTATTGACTTCCCTCAAAACAATAATCTTAATCCACCAATATCTCATCCACCGGGATTCTCGCAAGCTACGCAGTGTGTGTTGGCGGTGGCTGGGGGTGAAGCCCTAGGGGCTAATTTTACTAAAATACCCCCGCCGCCCCCAACAAACCCTAATCTGCAAATGTTTCAAAAATTGGTTTTAAAATTGCATAAAGACCCCAGAAGTTTTTAACCTTAAAACCCTAGCCCGAGAGTTTTTGTAAATTACATATTTGCCCTAAAATTTTCATAAAAACTTAATTTTCTGAATTTTAAAATTTGATAAAATTTTAATTTATAATTTAGGATAAATTAAAAGATTTTATCAGATTTTAAATTACGATAAGATAAGATTAGATTTAGATTTAATTCTTATCCTATAGAATTTTAAAATTTAAAATTTTGAAAAATTATCTTAATGAGATTAGGATAATTAGAAATATTTAAATTTTAAAATTAGAAAGATTATCTTAATAAAATTAGATAATTAAATGAATAAATAATTAATTAATTAATAAGATTAGTTAATTAATTATTATGTTTTATTTATTTATTCATTTTCAGAAATAATGTGTTATTTATTTAAAATGTTTAAATAATTGCACGCATTATTGGTATGACCATGCATCATTCGATTAAAATGAATGAATATGGGATTGATTAAAATTGATCATGACACGATCAATTTTAATAGTGTAAGAGTTACACAATCCCTAATTAAATGATTCAGCTTAATAAAATTGGCTTGTATGAAGCATATGATTTGTGTGTTTTTCTATGCATGAATTGGGCTTAAAATTTATCATTTAAATTTTTGGGCCTGCGAGCCATTTTAAAATTGGGCCTGCGTGCCTATTAAATAATTATGTAATAGTTAGGCCCAAAAGGAGGTTCCAAAGGAGTCCATGGTGGAGCCCAGGAACGGAAACCCAAAATGGAGGCCCAAAAGAAGTTTTTTTTTTTTTTGTTAAAAGGCCCTGTAATAGATTAGAGCCCAATTCATCACATTTTTGCAATTTTATGTTTTGTGAATGAATGAAAACGACAATGCATGTTAAGCCGATCAAACTTAAATCCCAAAAACCCAAGATTTGGCTTCCATACTTGAGGGCCCGCTTGAGCGTTGAACGTCTGATGGACTTGGAGCGCCCAAGGGCCTCAGGTTTTCTTCGTGCGGCGGGTTGTTGCATAATAGTGCCCAACTTTATCACTACCATTAATGAGTGGAAAAACTGTTTGGGTATTAGATGCTCGACTTTATCACTACCACTTGTTCTGGAAAAACTGTGTGGGTGTCTATTGATGTGATGCCTTGAGGGATGGTTTAACTTGGGAAAATTAATCCTAGCTTGACCTGATAAGTTGATTAGGGATTAATTTTGCAAAGATAGGATGGTGTCAAACATTTGGAATGTTCATCCTATCACCGAAAAGTTGCATAGTGATGCAATTGGAAATCGTTAAATTACATAGGGATGTGATTTGAGCGTTGCCTACCAAACAAGAAAGGAAGCTAAATATCTTAGACGCTGCTTTACCTGAACCACCAGTAAATGCTACGGCTGCGGTTCAACGAGCATGGGAAAAGCTTAAAAGCGATTTCGATGACGTGACATGTCTGATGCTCGCGACTATGCCAGGCGAGCTTCAGAAACAATTCATGAATTCGGAAGCGTTCCAAATTTATGTGTCACTAACGGAAATGTTCCGTGAACAAGCCCGTAACGAAAGGTTCGTTACGATAAAAGCATTGGTCTCGTGCAAGATGGCGAAGGGTTCGTCAGTAAGCACGCATTTGATCAAGATGAAGGGGTATATTGATACCCTAGAGAGATTAAATGCACCTCTTTCTAGAGAGTTAGCCATTGACATCATCTTGGCTTCACTGCCTGATGATTACAATGACTTTGTGGTGAACTACAACATGCATAACATGGAGAGGACGATTCCTGAGCTCCATGGAATGCTTACAAATACTGAGCAAACCCTTCGGAAGGCAACGCCAGTACTTGTTGTGGAAAAAGGTAAGGGCAACAAGAGAAAGTTTAAAGGCAAGGCAAAAGTTGCTGAAAACAAGAAGCCTCGCAGTAAGACTGCTCCTAAGGCTCAGCCTCAAACTCCTCCTGCTAAGAAAAATGCTCAGAAGGACGCAGTATGTTTCCATTGCAATCAGAAGGGGCATTGGAGAAGAAACTGCAAGCTGTTTCTTGAAGAGAAGAAACAGAATCCTTTGGCTTCAGGTATCTTTGTTATTGAAATTAATCTTTCTATGTCCACCTCATGGGTATTAGATACCGGATGTGGGGCTCACATTTGTACTGATGTGCAGGGACTGAGCAATAGAAGGATGACAAAGAAAGGCGAAGTAGATCTCCGAGTAGGTAATGGGGCAAGAGTTACAGCCGTTGAAGTTGGAGATTACATTTTATCTTTGCCTTCCGGTTTAAACATTATATTAGAGAATTGTTATTATGTACCTACTATGAGTAGGAATATTATTTCAATTTCTTGTTTGGATATTAAAGGATTTCGTTTTATTATTGGTAATAAATCGTTGTCTTTATATCAAAAAGATGTTTTATATGGAGTTGCAAATTTGTGCAATGGACTATATATCTTGGATTTGACCCAAGAGAAACCGATATATAACATTGAAAAGAAAGCCAAATTAATTCAATCTGATTTAAGTCCAACATATCTGTGGCACTGTCGTCTAAGCCATGCAAATGAGAAGCGAGTTCAAAGACTTCATAAGGATGGAGTGCTTGGTTCATTTGATTTCGAATCATATGACACATGTGAACCCTGTTTGCAAGGCAAAATGATGAAGAGTCCTTTTAGCAAGAAAGGCGAGAGGACTAGTGAGCTATTGGCACTAATACATACAGATGTATGTGGACCGATGAGCACACAAGCCAGAGGTGGATTTGAATACTTCGTGACTTTTACCGATGACTATAGTAGATATGGTTATGTCTACGTAATGAGGTATAAAAGTGAAACTTTTGAAAAGTTCAAAGAGTTTAAAAACGAAGTAAAAAATCAGTTAAATAGAAGGATTAAGGCTATTCGCTCCGATCGGGGAGGTGAATACCTTAATGATGAGTTCGATGGCTATCTAAAACAGTGTGGAATTGTTTCACAGCTGACTCCACCAGGAACACCTCAATGGAATGGTGTATCCGAGAGGATGAATTGGACCTTATTAGATATGGTTCGATCTATGATGGGCCAAGCGACTCTCCCTATGTCCTTTTGGGGTTATGCCCTCCTTTCAGCTACCTACTTACTAAATCGTATTCCATCTAAGGCAGTAGATAAGACTCCATATGAGATGTGGACGGGTCAAAAACCCTATATGTCATATCTACGAGTTTGGGGTTGTCAAGCTCATGTAAAGCGTTTACAAAGTAGTAAGCTTGAACCTAAAACTGATAAATGCCTGTTTGTGGGATATCCTAAGGAAACTAAAGAATATCAATTCTACAATCCAACTGAGAACAAAGTGTTTGTTGCTTGAGGAGCCACTTTATTAGAAAAAGATTTTCTCTACAAGAAAGATAGTGGGAGTAGAATAGAACTCGGAGAAGTTCCAGAACCACAAGAGAATGTAGAACGATCTACAGAAACTGAGATGGAAGTTGACATGGGAACTCATGAATATGAGCAGCCTGAGTCAACAACACAAGAACCTAGAAGGTCTAGTAGATCTCGTCATGAACCTGAGAGATACGGATTTCTCGTAACTGATGATCAAAATTTGATCTTGGTGGACTCTAATGAGCCCGTGAACTACAAACAGGTTTTAGAAAGTCCAGATTCAGATAAATGGCTACAAGCAATGGAATCTGAAATGTAATCCATGAGGGACAATAAAGTTTGGACTTTGATTGATCCTCCTGTTCAGGCAAAGGTTGTCGATTGCAAGTGGATTTTCAAGTTAAAACCTGGTGGGATCTTCAAGGCACGACTAGTGGCTAAAGGTTTCAGACAGACTCATGGTATAGACTATGATGAAATCTTTTCCCCTGTCGTGATGCTCAAGTCCATTCGGACTATGCTCGCTATAGCTGCATATTATGACTATGAGATATGGCAAATGGATGTTAAGACGGCTTTCCTGAATGGAAACCTACTCGAGGATGTTTATATGAAACAACCCGAGGGATACATCGATCAAGAGCATCCAAATCGTGTATGCAAGCTTCAGAGGTCCATCTACGGACTAAAGCAAGCATCTCGGAGTTGGAATCTTCGTTTTGACGAGGCAGTAAAAGGTTACAGCTTCATAAAGAACGAAGATGAGCCTTGTGTTTACAAGAAGGTTAGTGGGAGCAAGATAGTTTTCCTTGTCCTATATGTGGACGACATCCTACTCATAGGAAATGACATTCCCATGATGAAAGACATCAAACAATGGTTGGGGACTGTATTTTCTATGAAAGACTTAGGAGAAGCCGAAATGATACTAGGTATCAAGATCTATAGAGATAGGTCAAAAAGGCTTCTAGGACTAAGTCAAGAAGGGTACATAGACAAGATATTGAAAAGATTCAATATGTCTAACTCCAAAAATGGTAAGGTACCATTTAGACATGGCCTTCTCTTGAAGAAGAACCAAGGTCCTTCAACAAGAGAGGAGAGGGATATAATGAGTAGAGTTCCATATGCTTCGACAATAGGATCTATCATGTATGCCATGTTGTGTACCCGCCCGGATGTCGCACATGCACTGAGCATGACTAGCAGATACCAATAAGATCCAGGAACAGATCATTGGACTGCAGTCAAAGCAATCCTAAAGTACTTGCGAAGGACTAAAGGATTGATGCTAGTGTATGGAGGACAAGAACAGCTCATTGTACAAGGTTACGCTGATGCTTCTTTCCAAACAGATCAAGATGACATGAAGTCACAATCAGGCTACGTGTTTAGTCTGAATGGCAGTACAATAAGTTAGAAAAGCTCAAAGCAAAATACAACAACCGATTCTACAACAGAGTCTGAGTACATTGCTGCATCAGATGCTGCAAAGGAAGCTGCTTGGTTGATAAAGTTCGTGTCAGACGTCGGAGTGATACTGAGTATCCAAGATCCGATAGAACTTTTCTGTGACAATAAAGGGGCCATCGCACAAGCAAAGGAGCCTCGGTCACACCAGAAGACCAAACATATACTCAGAAGGTTTCACCTCATTGATCATTGATCGAGGAGATGTGAAAGTGTGCAAAATAGGGTCAGACGACAATGTAGCAGATCCTCTCACAAAAGCTCTACCGCAGTCAAAGTTTGATAGACATGTAATAGAGCTTGGTCTTAAACAGTTTAGGACATAGCCCTTCAACGGGCAAGTGGGAGATTGTTGGTGTATGTGCCCTTTTGAGGGCTATTTATGTAAATAAACTTTGAGGGTTATTTATGTAAATAAGACATTTGTCGTTTGATTGATTATTTATCTGATGAGTTAATTTCATGAAATTATATTCTTGTGCATATTGAATTTCATGAAATCGATCCGCCAAAAGAAACACTCCATGGACTGTTAGATCATGAGTGATTCTTTTGAGTAGTACTCGTACGAGGATCCTTATACCAGAAATCACTGCATAGTCTTAGGTGAATTAGATTGTGCTTTGACATATGCCTAACGGGACCGTAATAGGTTGCCAAGTGCGGGTATGATTGGGTACAATATGAGTCACGCTAAGGTATGTAGGTGAAGTGATGGGACTACAAGTCTCTCTTAAATGAGAGATGATATCTTGGCCGCTTGATAGTGAACTGAGAAGTGCATGGCCGTGCCCAATAAATGATAAGGGTTATCATTTGCTTGATTAAGTTCAGTGTCACTAAGAGATCAAGTAAAACGTTTAGCTATATAAGGATGATTGGTTCCATGCCTTATGCTAAACTGGATATCAGTGTAGAGGACATTACATAGTATACTCGGAAGGTTGTGTTGAATCACCATTCGACCCTCCGTTCTGAATTGTGTAGTCATTATGTCTTGCTAGAGACCACTAATGATTTATGGATTAATTAATGAGATTAATTTATTCATTGTCAATTTGGAATGGGCCTACAGGATCGCACATAAGTGAGTTCGATGATTCAGAATTAATTAAATTGCCTGTTCGAAGTATAAGAGTTATACTTAAATAGATAATATTTAATTAAATGGTTTAATTAAATATTATTGAAGAGTTTTATGGTATTAATTAAAAGTTAATTAATTACCTGGGAAGAATTGAGTTGAGCTGATAAATCAAGGGACCTAATTGTGAATTAAGGTTTTTGACCCATCAGCCTGATCCATGGATCAATGGGTTGATCCATGGTGTTGGTTAAACCCAACAGTAAATAATTAATTATGATTAATTATTTATTTAACAAATACTTCTCAAATCAGAGAAGTATCTGTCAGTTGAGAGTTTTTAGAAAATTTGTTTTTAAAACACGTTTGAAGGATTTTAAAAACTGACTCTCTCAGACTGAAAAAAAAAAAAAAAAAGAAAGGCTCTTCCAAAACTCTTCCCCAGAGAAAAATCGTTTTCTCTTGACAGGTACTTTTGGGCTAGCACCGGTTCTGAGGGACTCCAGTGCAAGATCGTAGAGACAATTCACGTGAATTGTTGGTGAACGCTATCTTCTCAGAGGAGCCAGGCGTCTGCACAACCGATTACGCTTCAAGGGTAAGACCCGATTCCATAGAATTTAGGCTATTCCGTAGCATAATTTAGGAAATTATGCATGCCTAGTTCCAACAGTGTGGACGTTTACGCTAACCCACATTCGTTTGAGAAGAACCAAGTTCATTAACTACACTATCTGACCAACGACCTTTTGATCAATGTAGCTAATAGTTGGTGCTTTCAGCAGTACCAGTAAGCAGCGTAACCTCGCGGGAGGAATACTACAAACCGTACACTAAGTGCGTGCCATTACGTGACTTCCGAGTTTGTTACCTCCGGATAGTGCACCTCAGATGGAAAGGGTGTCACATTTCTCCTAGTTAAACTTGCTCTAGTCATTTTACTCAGACGTTCATAGTCTAGCGATCTCGGGGCTGGACTCATCCGAATGGAGGAAGGCCCTAATGCCAATGCGCAACCCACCCACATCGCATATGAACCCGTAATGGTGACCATGGGGATATTAAACCAACCAGCTCCCACTTAGATTTCCAAATTGAGAGTTTTTTCCGGTTTTAACATGCAATTAAGTAACCTAAATTACGTGCAACCATAAAAACAGTCATGCTTTAAATCATGCATCTAATATACATCATAAAAATAAAGCATAAAATTAAAACGATAAATACAGGAAATAAATATGAAAAATAAATTTCCTGATTATTATGGTTTTAATTGCTTCCATCCTCTGCCTTCATCTCGTGTCCCGTCACGCCACTCGATGGAGAAAGTCTTGAATTGAAAAAAAATGAAAACTGGAGGAAAAAGGACCAAAACGCCTCTCGAACTTAATTGAATGCCGCACGCTGTTGTCGTGGCTTGGTGCAACACCCTGCTGCACCGCACGATAGCAGCTCCTGCTGCCACTGGCAGGCGCAACTACTGCCGGCAATTGTTGCCGGCGTCACCTCTTGCTACCAAATCCTCCTTCGCTTTTCCCACGCTATCTGGTCGTCTTGCAATTCGTTCTGGGTTTTCCTGGGTTTCTACGAATTCACAATAACCCAAACCCCACGAATTCAAGTCGCCCACCATAACGCCTTCGATTACAAAAAACAATTTTCCTACTACAAGCCATTCTAGGAAAATTAAAGAATCGAAATTACATAGAAAAAATCCTACTACAGATTTAATCTAATCCTACACGGCTTCCAGCACGTGGTTATACTATTACAAACATTCATAATAAAATTAAATCCGGACATGTCCCGGAGTTTAATTAAAACCCATACAAACGTAACCATAATAGTCGGGATTCTAAACCACCTGCAAATAAAACCATGTAATAAATCGAACAAGTACCAAAACCCCCTAAACCAGGCTCTGATACCAATTGAAAGAATTTGCCACATAGGATCTGGGTTTGCACTTGTTAGAATTACAACGCAACAAAAATTTCTAATTAAAGCGGAACCTTAGAAAAGTACATTTGAAGTGTGCACCTGGTGATTCTCTTGTATGCCTCAAGACTATGACTTCAGGTTGTGTGGGCAATGAACTAGAAGCCAATTGATCAACCAATCACCACAATCCACCTGCTAGAAAGTTCTAGCACTGCCGCACCTAGCACGTACTTTAAATGCACTGCTCGAAGAGAGAGAAAGTTACGCGCAGCTGGTATAAACCAAGGCCAAAATTTTGGCCACTAGAAACCAAAAAACCAGCCGTACACTTTCTTGAAAATCCAAATTAGAGAGAGAAACGTTTTCTCTCTCTAGATTCTTGAGTTCTGAATCTTGTGGAATTGTGTTCTTGAATCTCTGATCCCTTGTCTATATGTAGAGTTACAAGAGAGACCCCAAGTTCATTTAGGATTGGTCTTCCTAATGGGTTTAGGTAATGAATTAGTTTCCAAATCCAATAAGGCAACCAATCTGATAGGATAAACCAAATCCTACTAGATTCCTAATCTCTAGGATTTTCTGATTCCAATTGAAACTTAAGACTTAATTAATTAATTAAATAATTCCACTTTGTTAATTACTTAATTAACCCTTAGGGATTAATTAAATAATTCCATTTTATTAATTACTAAATTAACCCTTAGGAATAATTATCCAATTAATTAATTAAATCTACCTATTCAATTAACCCATTACAAAATTAATCGTACCACTAACGGATTAATTTTGGCACTACCATCCTACATCAGAATTACTTCCGGAACAACTTAATTAAAATTATATTCATTTATCTCCCCACATCAAAGATATAGTGCTCGTTAATTAAAATTAATTTACTGATAAATTAATTAATTAACTTCTTTAATTCCGAGACTAGTACCACTCGACCTTTTTACTATACCGGACATAAGTCCACCGGTCGGGTTTAGTATAATAAATATTTTGAGCTCATCTCGGGAGCACCAACACCCTGGATTCACCAGTACATAGTTTCCTTTTGACAAGCAGCAGCACACCAAGTAACTAAACACGCGTACCCAACCCACCGAGACTATTGGCCACATTTGACCTCACCTATTGGCAGATCAAAGTACACTATGTCTAATCCTTATGGCCGCTCGAGTCTAGGGATTTAGAGATAGAATACAAGGATCGATTTGTATATTAAATCAGTACAAGACAAATCATTCCTAAAGGTCAAGTTCAATATGCCCCGGGCATATCTATATGATTCAATTAGTTTAGACAAACCAATTATCCGAATCACATAATAACCTAAACCGACAGTTTGTCCAAAACTGTCTCTGTTATGAACCTCATTTATATATTATGTCTTTCAACCATTGATGAGATCTACTGTGTCACACCAGACACCTCATCATCTACTTACATAATATAAATGGACAATTAATGCACAACAAGATATAACAAAAACTTAAATCGATATATTACAGGAAAAAGTACAACACAAGCATAGCTTATGTATTCAATTCCATCAGGGACTACAAGTCTCTCTTAAGTGAGAGATGATATCTTGCCCACTAGATAGTGAGCTGAGAAGTGCATGGCCATGCCCGAGAAATGATAAGTGTTATCATTACCTCGAATAGAATTCGTGTCACTGAGAAATCAAGTAAACGTTTAGCTAAATAAGGATAATGGCCCCGTGCCTTATGCTAAACAGGATATCAATGTAGAGGACCGTACGTAGTATTCTCGTAAGGTTGTGTTGAATCACCATTCGACCCTCTGTTTTGAATTTGGTAGTCATTACGTCTTGCTAGACCACTAATGAATTATGGATTAATTAATTAGATTTAATTATCCATTGCCAATTTGGAATAGGCCTACATGATTGCACATTAGAGAGTTCAATGATACAAAATTTCCTGCACTAAATATAATTGTTATACTAGATAAATAATATTTAATTAAATAGTTTAATTAAATTTTATTGAAAAGTTCTTTGGTATTAATTAAGAGTTAATTAAGTACCCAGGAACAATTGGGATAGGCAGACAAATCAAGGGATCTAATTGCAATTGAGGTTCTTGACCCATCAGGCTGATCCATGGGTTTTGGTAAAACCCAAGTCAGTAATGTAAATACTCTTTTAATTATTTAATTAATTAAAAGGATTTACTGATTATGTTTTCTAAATTAATCTTGTGACTTTTATAAAGTCACAGAGACAAGTCAGTGACAAACAGACGATTTTCTAGAAAAGAAAAAAAGTTTTACCAAAACATAAAATTTTCCAAAATTTTTTTTCTTCAGGCAGGCAAAAGGTTAGCACCAATTTTGTGAGAGCTATGGTGCTTAAGAGTAGAGAGCATCTCCTGGGAAAATGCTTTGATGGTGATCCAAATTCCAGGACGAACATCAATTTCACAGGCGTGACAACCGATTACGCTACATGGTAAGCGTAAAATGCTTTATACCTAGGATTTAATTAACACTAAAACCAATCAATTAGGCTTTTCCGCTGCGATTTTTGTTAATCAGGCCTAATCGATCCCAACATAATGCTCGTTGATTTATTAATTTATGGATAAATTAATTTAATCAACTTCGTTTATATCCATGATTAGTACCACTCCACCTTATTACTATACCGGACTTTTGTCCACCGGCTGGATTTAATATAATAAACTTTTCAAGCTCATCTCGAGAGGACCATCACTCCGGTGCATCGGTACACGGTTTCCGTTCGACTAGCAACAGCACACCGAGCAACGAAATACGCTCACCCAACTAACCAAGTATATAGGCCTCAATGGACCGCACTCTTTGGTAGATTAAAATACACTATGTTGAATTTATGTGCCCGTCCTTGTCTAGGGATTAAGAGACTGATACCAGGTTTGAATTAACTACAAAAGATCTATACAAGTCAATTCAATCCTTAAATGGTCTTGGCCAATATGCACCGCGGATATCTGTATGATTCAATCAGTCAAGACAAACTGATTCCAGAAACATTCAATGACCTAAACCGATAGTATGTCCAAACTGTCTCAGTCACGAGCATATTTATATATATATCATAACTTTAACCAATGATGAGATTCTCTGTGTGATATGAACGTCGAGAGCTCTTCCTTCACTCCCATCAAAACTGCGCATCATCTCCCTGAACTAGTAAAGGCATTTTTGCAGCTTTGGTTTAGGGACCCAGAATGAGCCCAAATTGAAGATTTTATCATATTAAAAGAAACTTGGGCTAATATATGGGTGAAGCCCCTCAAATGGACCTAAAAGGATGTCACATGGCATCAATATACTTATTCAAATTTTAGTACATGCCTAGTTACGAAATTCTTCAGGGAGAGCCAGAAAATGCGTAGCATACCTTAGGAAGCTCTCAAGTGGATCCAAATATCATCAAGAAAGATCCAATAGTTGATTATATTGGTCCAGGTACGAGATATAAAGCCCGGAAGGTGTGTGGATCAAGTCCAACTACAGAGTTCAAGATCAACTTCCAAGCCCAACAAGCCAAAACCCATCTATAGATTTGGAAGTCCAAGCCTATTATTGTCACAAGATTACTCGATAATGGACATACAGATACAACATAGATGAGAAATGAAGCCAAAATAAAGACTTAAGTTGGATTAAGGAATTACAATGCTTAATTGAAAATCCAGCCATTCCCTAAGCCTAACTGAAGCTGGGAAAGACTCTTGCTTATTGGATTTTGTTTTACTTTTCATAGTTCTATAAGGTTTTGTAAGTTTATCCTATTACAACTAGGATAGGATGTATTTTTTCCTTCTTGATTAGGATCTTATTTTTAATTGTACTCTATCTCTATTGGTCGAAAGTATAAGCCAATCGAAGTTAGATTAAGAGTTTTTTTTAATCCCTCTTTCATTAGGATTTCATGTTACTTATCTTACAAACTAATGGAATATTGGTTGAAAGATGGGTAGAATGGAACCACAACTATAACAACCACATATTATTGATAAATTTGGTTGATGCACTATGTCTATAAAAATTCAATTTTGGGGCTCTCACGAGCTCTCCACAAAAGGTTTTCAATATTCATCAATGCATAAGAAAATTGAAGGCATAACCCTCTATTTATAGAGTTATAGGGGCGGTCAAAATTCCTACAAAGAAGGGGGAGTTCTTGTTGTTGGTGTATGTGCACTTTTAAGGGCTATATATAGATATTTGTTATTTTGATTGATCTTATAATCAGATGAGTTAATTTCATGATAATAATATTCTTGTGCATATTTTATTTCATGAAATCGATCCGCCAAGAGAAACACTCCATGGACTGATTAGATCATGAGTGATTCTTTTGAGTAGTACTCGTACGAGGATCCTTAGACCAGAAATCACTATATAGTATTAGGAGAATTGTAGTGTGCTTTGACATACGCCTAATAGGGCCGTAACAGGTTGCCAAGTACAGGTATGATTGGGTACACTATGAGACACGCTAATGTATGAATGTGAAGTGATTGGACTACAAGTCTCTCTTAAGTGAGAGATGATATCTTGGCCACTTGATAGTGAATTGAGAAGTGCATGGCCATGCCCAAGTAATGATAAGTGTTACCATTTGCTTGATGAATTAAGTGTCACTAAGGGATCAAGTAAACGTTTAGCTATATAAGGATGATGGTTTCATGTCTTATGCTAAACGGGATATCAATGTAGAGGATCGTACGCAGTTTGCTCGGAAAGGTTGTGTTGAATCACCATTCGACCCTTCATTCCGAATTGGGTAGTCATTATGTCTTGCTAGAGACCACTAATGACTTATGGATTAATCAATGAGATTGATTTATCCATTACCAATTTAGAATGGGCCTAGTGGATCGCACATAAGAAAGTTCAATGATACAGAATAAGTATTCTTGCCTACAATAAGTATAATTGTTATACTTAATTAAATAAATAAATAAGAATTAATTAAATAGTTTAATTAAATATTATTGAGAAGTTTTTTGGTATTAATTACATGGGAACAATTGGGATAAGTTGATAAATCAGGGACTTGCAATTGAGTTTCTTGACTCATCAGCCTGATCCATGGGCCATGGGTTTATCCATGGGCTTGGTGTATAACCCAATTCATTAAAGTATTATTTAATACTGATTTGGAATCAGTAAATATTATTTAATACTTATTGGGAATTAGTAAAACAATATTTGGTAATCATACTGATTTGGAATCTAATTAAATCAGTAATTTAATAATTGATTGATTACAATACTGATTTTGGAAATTTTGACTCTACAAATATCCTAGTGATATTATTGTTGTAGGTAGACGTTTTCAATCAGAAAAATTAGAACCACAAAAATTATACACAAAATCCCAAATTCTCTCTGTTGGCAGAAAACGGATAGCACCAAATCTGCAAAGGGCTTTCATGCTTGAAAGTAGAGAATCCTTCAAGAAAGGATTTTTTGTGGTGACAAACATAACCTGAGCAGATGGCTTGGACCAACATCAAACAAGGATCCAGGTGCGGCGAGGGTAAGCTTTAGAAGTTTTAAACGTAGGATTATTAAAATACTAAAATTGGAATTGGCATGAATCCACTGCATAAATTTTTTAAAATCATGCCTCCGATCTCAACACTTGTTGAACAAGAATTTCCTTTTCTTAGGCACAAGTCTTTTCCTTTTACAAATTGGAAAAGAATAAGACTTGTTTCATAATTCTAACTCTAATCAAACTATAATTAAACAAGGATTCTTGCTCAGATTTATTCTTTCTAAATTCCAAAAAAAAAATAAACCATAATTGTCTTAAATCAGCAAAAATTATAAAATTGCCAAAAAAACTGGGAGATGGGGCTAAGGGTGGCGGTCGAACCTAAGGAGTAGGAATTTCCTTTATTCTTGGTGTTTTCTTGTCCAAGTAATCTTCTTGTTAACCTTGTAGAAAACCCTTGGCCAAAACCCTTCAACTCTGGGCCTTTAACAGACTTTATTGGACTTGTTTAAGGGGAAAACTCATCCTTAAAAAGATTTACAAAAGCCCTTAAATAAGTACAAAGACTCAATAATTAAAATACTTAGAAATTAATTGTCTTTGACTTGAAAAAATAAAAATGAAGGCTAGCTTTCCAATTTACTTAGTACAATGACTTCTCTTGATGGTGGCTTATCTTTAATAATTACAACCACTGTGCTGAGGGTTTCAATTACCTTCTTCATCTTTGCTCTTGATCTTGGATCCCAAATACCCACAAGTTGTACTTGGCTCATGCTTTTCATGTCTTAAGCTTGAACATTACATGATACAGTAGGTTGTGAACCATGAGGTGATCTTGAGATCATATCAAGTGGTATTTATGACTTTAAATGATTAGCATGATGGTTGATGGGTGTTATTTTTTACACTTTTGTTGTTTTTGAATCTTTTGGGGATCCCGCCCTTTTTGCTCCGACCTACGCGGACTGGGGTACCTTAGATGGCTCGGTTGATAGCGGGTAGGATGCCCGTTTTAGTTGGTTGGTATAGAATATCCTATGGAGGGCTCTGGTTGTGATAACCAGAACCTTTCTAGGATATATGTTGGTTTTACTTACGTTGTTGCGCATTATTTGGTTAGTTGACGCTCCTTGTGAGCATGTTTAGATGCTTTGCCATTTTGATGCCAAGTTATATGGTCATGTTATTTGTTGGTTCTTGAATATGTTTGTGGGTTTGTTGTTTATATGCTTAACTTGTTTTGACCCTCCTTTCAGCGCATGCGGAGCCAGGTAAGTTAAAAGAGAATCCTCACTAAGTATGCCTAGCATGCTTATTTAGTTACGTTTTTCAGGGACAAGTCTGGAGCAAGCCTAGGGAGAAGCTTGGTTGGTTTATGGGTTTGAAGAAATGTGTTTGAAACTGTGAACTAAGGAACTAAATCTAAAACTAGAACTTGTATGTAATGTAATTAAACTTAAGATTAAGTACTTTATGATTTAAACTTGTTTAGGAGTCTTGTGAGTCAAATGTAACAAGATGATAATAATTTTGGGTTTAATATGTATGAATTTGATGCTAAACTGGTTAATTTACTTTAAAAAGTTAAATAGAGTTTCGTATGCTTATTCAGGTAGAACGACTGATTTTAGGGTCGTTACAAATTTGCAATAGAGAAGTGAAGGATATCTGATTGACACTTACAACTGTAACACTTTAGGGATTTGTGCTAAAGGTCTTGGGTTACCCTTTATATTCATGCCAGGAAAGTGTCAACTCTTCAGGCCAAGTCGGATCTTACATTTTATTCTTAACACCTCCTTTTGCCTAAAAAGACTCTCCCTCATTGCTTCCTTTGCTCAAACTATTTATGTCTCCGCTTCCCAAAGCATATATTATCCTTGCATCTCCTAAGTCATCACATCGAAGTACCTTGACTTTAGGGTCCTCCCCAAGACAAGACATACTAAAATAAAGCAAAAATAAAATCTTAAATGATACTAGAAAGGATATCTTTTGTTGGGTAGCCTCCCAACAAGCGCTTTGGTTTTATTATCACCGGCTCGACATCACAAAGATCTATTTAGAGGGGGTAATCATAGAATTCATCTTGCCGCTGGTGCAAAGGGTTATCAGGATGGTGTCCTGTATCTCATCGGAAGGGGGTCTCGGATACTTTTTGTAAGTTCCGTGCACAATTTGAGAAAACTTAATTTGTAACCTTGAGAACTCCTCATTCAACAAATTCATCTCTTTTATGGATAAGGCTTTCCTCTTTTTTCTATTCGTTTTCCTCTTTTGTTGCCAACTCTCCCCCTACTCCATTGGATTAGGTGCACCATCAGCTGTTTGAGGCAAAATTTTCCTTATTTCAACACAAACACGATAGTGCACTTGAAGAGGTTTTTCAAGATTTGTTAGCCTGTGTCCCTCATTCAATCTTCTTTCTTTGCCAACTTCATATTCCTTCTCAGATTTTTTATTTTTTCATCCGAGGTTACTTGCACTGCATGCACCTCGTTACCTATTTCATAGCACAATCGTTCCCCAGCTTTAGGTACCCATCGACTATTCACCCTTTTCCTTTAACCTCTTTCATTGTGTTCTTCTGTTTAATTCCTAATAGATTCATCTTTTCTTCCACATCTATGTGAGAATCTTTGAATGTATGCACTTGTAGAGCTTTTTCTTCCATTTCCCAGAGAAAATTTCCTTTGAGTGGCTTTGGTTCCTCTTCTCGTTTCTTAGGCTACTGTCCATTGTTCTCCTTTTTGTCTGATTTTTTTCTCCAAAACTATTTTGTCCTCTCCACCTCATCTGCTGGTAATTGAAGTTGCCTAAGGACCGCAGAATCAAGTTCTCTCATTGACCATTAAGGTGACTCAAATTTATAACTTTTTATGAGCCAAAATCATGCATGTTTAGCTAATTTTTAGTTGATTTTCAATAGAAATGATATCCTTTTTGAGCTTAATAGTGTACTTATGGTTGGATTTCCATGACTTTGTAGTAAGGAGCTATAAATGAGAGATTGGACTAAAATTGAAGACTTTTAAAGTTATTTGAGGAGTTTAGGGAAGAAACGGAACTAAAACGAACAAAAAAGGAGCAAAACGGAAAAAGGATGCGAAAATTGAAGGAAAACTGAACAAGCCCGGGCTAAATTGAAAACCTCACTTTCGTGCAATGCATTCCAGAATCGGAAGCTTTCGACCAACCTCAGGCTCAAATTAGTTTACCCATGAATGGATCTAGGCTTATACTTATTTAATTTATTAATCGGGACACAAAAGATTCAATCTTTAATAAAAGCGGAATTTAAAGATTATACCTTTTGTAGCGAAGTCCCTTGCTTAAAAGAAAAACCAATTCTTTGTTGCGATTCCAATAGAAATCCAATTGATTCTCCAAGAACACTTCGAATATTGTGTGGGAAATAATCTATCGAAGCTTACTTGCTTAGCCCACGAAAACCAGAAATCTTTCAAAATTGAATTCAGAAAACCCAAAAACTGATCAAACAAAACCCTTAAAACTGCTGCACCTCCTGCTTGAAGACCGCTACTGCCCAGCCCCTTTCCCGCTGGTCTCTAACCTGAAATCGCACCGGGATCTAGACAAGAATGACCTGAGGATCACCCATCAACCGAAAGATATCAACCCAGGCCATCCTCGAATCAACCGCGCAAGACTTGAGGCTGAAGCAACCAACGCCGGGGAACAGAAAAAAACGGCAACAGCGGTTTCAATGAAAACCGAGCAGAAATCTGGCGCAGGCTTTTGAAAAACAAATTGAAGGTTTGATCTTTGGGTTGAATCCAATTCGAGAGCAAGAAATCTAGTTCGTTTTTGAAAGAGATCTTCAAAGAGAAGAAGTTCTCTCTCTAGAACTTTCTTACTCTAGAATGGGCAAGACTTGTCTTGTAAGATTTCTTAGCTTTCTTTGGTCCCAAGTTATTCTATTTATAGGAGCTCGATTGGAGACCTAATGGGTTCTCGAGTTAGGCCTTAAAATTTGACTTTCGTTGACCGCTAAGTCTTCCCGACTAATCAACTCCAATCGACCCATTTAAATTAATTTATTTAACCCACTTCGTTAATTTAATTTAATCGAACCCTTAGAATTAATTAATTGAAAATAGAATTAATTTCTAAATTCACTTTGTCGATTAAATATTAATTAAACCTTTTGGATTAATTAATTTACCTTGTCGATTAGTCAAATGCATAATCGGTCGTACCACTAACGGACAAATTATGGAACTACCGCTAAAAAATGACTTTACATCGCGCCATTATATTTTATTCTATCTTCCCACATTAAAGATCTAGCGCTCGTCAGTTTATCAATTTACTGACAAATTAATTCACCGACTTCTTAGTTTCCGCGATTAGTACCACTCGTCCTTTTATTATACCGAACATAAAGTTCACCGGCCGGGTTTAGTATAATAACCTTACGAGCTCATCTAGGGAGCACCATCAACCCAGCGAACCGGTACGTGGATTCCTCCGACTAGCAACGGCACGTAAGAAGCTAAACACCGCATACCCAACCTACCGAGGTATTGGCCTCAATTGACCTCACTATTTGGCAAATCAAAGCACACAATATCCAACCCTCACGCCCGTCCCAATCTCGGGATTGAGAGACGGAATACTAGGACCGAATTGACTACGCCGATCAGTATAAGTCAATTCTATCCAAACTGGTCGTGCTCAATATGGCCCGGGAGACCGCTATACTGATAAACTAATTTCTAAACCACACAATAACCTATACCGATAGTATGTTCAGACTATCTCAGTTACGAGCATACTTTTTATATATCAATAGTTTAACCAATAACGGTATCTACTGTGTCTGTCCACACCCCGTTATCTAGTTCTATGATATAAAGGAACAAATTTATACTGAAACAAAATGATATGTCAACTGTGGATATTAGTTTTTGATACAAGCCATAGCTTTTATGTATTCAAAACTAACAAAAATGGCGTTCCTGAATTATGTCGCCACAGCAAGACCACTAGGAGACCGCTAGTTAGTGGCCTACTCACGACTTTGCTGTGGTTGCTGAGAAAAAACCAGCGGTGACCTACCGTATCACTGCTACAGCTGCGGGAATTTTCCCTTTTTCTTCCTAAATTACCCCCAAATTCTTCTAAACTTTTATCATATTGCCTCCACGACTTGTAACCCTAAAAATATCTATAAAAACATTTTAGGGTAGAATTACTTGCCTTTGGTTAGGCTAGCCTCCAAACCCTAGAGAGCTTCTTATGTTTTAGCTTAGATTTACCTTAGATTTATCTTGTAAATAGTGAAATAAATGTTTTTATGGTAGATCCATATTTCAACACCCATTTGTAAGGATTCTTGATGTGTATATGTGAGTTTATTCATAGGTTTTCATATCATGTGGGTTTTCTTCATTGTTAAGATATTTTTGGAGGTTTTTGCATTTAATTCTTCCAATTCTTTGGTACTTACATGGTGGGTTGTTGATCTACATGGTTTCTATTATTCCAGTGACTAAAGGTAGTGGAATTCCAAGGACTTCATGTTCATTATCATATGGGTTGCATACAGATGATTTAATACTTGTATGGTTTGAGTTGTTTGACTTCTCTTCTTGTGATAGTGGTTGAATTTATTCATGGGTTGATGTTAAAGTAGTCGTAGCACTTGCATGCAGAATGGGCTTGTGCTAATTGGCCTTAATTTGTGTTGGGCTTGATGGATGCATGTCCATGGAATGGAATTTGCTTAATTACTTCGTACTTAGGTACCATGGGTAGAGGATTGGTAATTACGTAGGATTGACGACCCTATTTAGATTATTGTCGTGGCTTGATGATCTAGCATATGACCCCTGTTACTATCAATTGAGATTGAAAACCTTAATTGTTAATTACATATGACCAAGTGCATGATACATCACTAGCTTCACTATGTATTAACTAACCCCATTTGCATATCTCTTGTTTGTTTATGGCTCTTTGAAACTAAAAATACTAGAAACCTTGTCGTCTTCGGTATTTAGTTAGTTATGTATTGGTTAAACTATGTTGGATGCCTTCACGTGATCTTGAATCCTTGTTAATATCCATGATTATCAACACAGTGTATCATAATTAATTAAGTACTTCTCCTTTTTTATCTTTTATTTTCCACTTTCTAGGATTAGTTGATAAACAAGAAAACCACTAAAATATTATCATCTATCTTATTTATTCTTTATTCTTTTGTTTATATAATAAGCACTTAAGCTTAAGCATGTTCATAAATTCCATCTAGCTCTCTGTGGGATACTCAAGTATTACACCGTGAGAGGATTATTGATGGTCCGGAAGGAATTTTCTATCCAGACCCAATGAAAAATTCACATATCGTGCAAAGCATCCAAATCAGGAAACATCCTGATGAACCCAAACGCTAGTGCAATTCGATTCAAACCCTTTTGAAATACCATTGCACACGCATTCAAAACAAATCTAATTAAAGCGGAATGAAAAGATTTGACCTTTGAAGCGTGATTCTCAAGATTTCTCTTATATGACTCTTAAACAAGTTTGAACGTTGTGTGGGCAACTGATGTGTTAAAAATACACACACAAAATAAAACCCTTTTAACACACTAAAAGACCACAAATCCTGTCGTATGTAGTGAGGGTGTCGAATCCACAGGGAACACTTAACACTTGTGTATCAAATTCAATTATAAACATACAAGAGCTAAGACGATGAAGACTTTAATTTGATCAAATGAAACCAAACAAGAACAAGAAATAAATTCATGGGATTTTAGGATGATTGTTTAATCTCATTCGCTATCAGCTAGTATTTACCATATGTTGATTTCATTATTCCTCTTCAGACCTTAGGCTTATTTTGCCGGCAAGATTCAATCTCCAATATTACACAAAGGAAACCGCCAAAAAGATCATAAGTTTAATCAATATTCAATCTCCAAAACAGAAAACCTCCAACAAGATAATAAGCTTACTTAAGATTCAATCTCCAAAATTATAACAAAGAAACCGCCAACAAGTCGGCTAAGCACAAATCTACCACAGAAATAAATACATCAACATATAATAGATCAAAGGAATTCAGATACACTACACCCTGAGCATACACAAGATATGAATCAGTTGGCTCACCCTCGCTAGTAATGGTCTGTCACCCCAGAACAGTAAAAACCCTTTACCAAGCTGAAGAACAGAACAACGAAGCTGCTCATCCAAGTGCATATGCACTGATTCAACTTAAACTTAATATATACTGCTTAGAACCACATTGTTCTAAACTGGATCGCCATCTCCACAAAAAACCCTAGCTACCAAATATACAAGAAGTTGTCAGATCGAAATGGAGAGAAAACGAAGCAAAAGTTGCCCCTCGGGACTTGTCCACACAATATATATAAATACATTATTCTAGGGTTGTAATTAACTAATGAGAGCAGGAATAAGATAGTATTTTTAGCCTTCCATGCAGATCCAAGTTGACTAAATCAGTCCAGAAGTGAACAGCTTGCCTAATTGCACAATTCAGCAATTTGTATTTTGTGGTGAAAAAGTGAATAAACCGATCCTGGGCCTGCATTTCCAACAAAACACGTTATAAACTTAAAAAACACACAAGAGTGATAAAAACTCTATCTAAATGTAATGAATTTCAGTGAAAATGCCATGAAAATTGATGTAACTTATGTTTACATCAGTAACGATCTACCAAACCATCAGAATAAACCTCGAAAGAAAACACTTGACAAAACCGCCCAAAAACTAAGCTGCCAATCCGCCAGAAAACTCGCCAGAAAATCCCTTACGCCTCCAGCAGAAGTTCACGTGCCATCGCTAGAAACTCCACATACCGCTACCTGGAAAAATATCCACCCAGTGCTGCTTCAAGACGAAGTCACCGGTTGGATTTCTCTCACTAAGGAACTACGCAAACTCTTTGGATTTTCTCTCTCTAGGATTTGTGTTCTGTCAATTATGATTGTTGTATGTCTTCTGGGGCTATTCTTGTGTCTATTTATAGGAGAGACCTCAAGTGGGTTTGGGATTGGCCTTCCGATTGGGTTTGTGTTTTACTCCAATCTCGTTCCTAGACTGATTCACACCCAACTGACACAATGATTAATTAATTAATAATTAATTAAATATACTTTTGTCAATTACCCAATACATAATTAATCGTACCACTAATGGATTAATTGTGGAACTACCATCCAAACCATAGTTGCTTTCGAAACCACTTATTTAATTATTCTTTAATCTCCCCACGTCTAATATATAGTGCTCGACAATTTATTAATTTACTGATAATTTAATTAATCAACTTCTTCTCATCTGAGATAAGTATCACTCGACTTTATTACTATACGTACATAATTCCATCGGTCGGGTTTAGTATAATAAACTTTACAAACTCATCTCAAGAGCACCATCACCCCGGACGCACCAGTATATGGTTTCATTTCAACTAGTAACAGCACATCAAACAATCAAACTCATGCGCCCAACCTACCAAGAATATATGTCTCAAGTGACAGCACTATTTGGCTTATCAAAGTACAATATGCTTAATCCTCATGCCTGTTCTAGTCTAAGGATTAAGAGATAGAATATAAGGTTTGAATTAACTACTAAAGAACAGTACAAGTTAATTCAACCCTCAATCGGTCATGCTCAATATGCCCCGGGCATATCTATATGATTCATTTAGTTTAGAAAAACCAATTTCAGAATCACATAATAACTTAAACTGACAGTGTGTCTAAACTGTCTCAGTCATGAGCCTTATTTATATACCATGACTTTAAGCAATGATAATATCTGCTGTGTCACACAAAACACCTCACCATCCAGTCACATGATATAAGTGGACAACATATGTATAAACATAAAACAATTTAACTAAAATATTCAATCGATATGTAAACCTGGAAATGGTTTTCATACAATCAAAGCTTTCAGTAATAAAACCCACAGGTCCTTAGGGTGGTAGCGAGGTTTATAAATTTAATTGATCAGTTGTGTACCTTTTCGGTGTGCCTTAAAACACCCAAACCTCATGCTCAAAAACACACACATCAACCACCCCACGGTTGACATATTTTTCAAATGATCTGACTCCAGCATTGATCTTACTCTTTGGGACACTGTTTCTTTCTTGCTGACCTCCTGCTTTATTATGTCACAAATAGGTGAAATTTCTGTTCCTGAACCTTTGAGAGAACCTTTTTCCTATTCCCTCAAGAGGGAGATTCAGCCTTACTGCTTCCTTTCAGAATTTTCCCGTTCATTATAGATTTGTTCTCATTCTCTGACTGAATTTTGCTCAAGTCCCTCTGTATACGTGCCAACTTGAGTCTTAGATCGTCCTCATCAAAAGTGCTACTTGTTTACCCAAATGCCCTATCTTGGATACCTCTTTTCTTTCTCCATTCATCCCAACTGGGATATTTACGTTCAGTGAAAAAGTCCCCAAAAGATTTTGACTTGAGTTTGCTCTTCCCTTCAATTACAATAAGCTGATATTCGAAAAAATTGAGCTTGCATAGATCCCCAAATAATACTGGTTTCTTTTTCTCCATACTGTTATCTACACACGGACTCAAAAGAAAATTAAATCCACATAAATGCTACCGTGCTCCTCGGCAATGGTGCAAAAAATGGAGTATGAAAAATACACTAACCAAAATAAAGCCTAAATTTCCACACTAAGGGATTCTAAAACCCTACCAGTGTAGTACTTTAGGTGTCGATCCTACAGGGAGCAGCCAAATAATTGTGCAAAATTAATTTCCTCTTTGTTAATGACCACAGAAGCATTCATGTTAATAGATTAACATGGGAACACAATCAAAGGCGGAGTTTCAGCCACCATCAAATGCGGTACTGTGCGATGCTCATATCGGATTGGTTCAGGTTTATTAGGGATTTATCCTGGTCTGACAACCTATCTCACCTATCTCATTTTGAATATTCTGATTATCAACGTCAAAGTGATCTACAGCCCACCCAAAGGGTAATGGTCGGCTTTCACTCAAGAGTTACTTTGCCCTTAAGAACTACCGCGCACAAAAATCATGATGTCCAGCATGAATAAGCAAGAATAATTGGCTAATAAGGGACTGATTGTACCATAAATAAGGTTGCACACAATCTAAATATTTACAAGCTAAAGACGTATGGAGACACCAACATACATACAAACAGAATAGTTACTGAAAATTATCTATTGTGCTAAAGAAGGAGGTTCACCGATGAATCGAAGAACAGGATGTTTGAGTTGAATACATAAGCTATGCTTGTGTTGTACTTTTTTTCCAGTAATATATCGATTTATGTTTTGGTTATATCTTGTTGTGCATTAATTGCCATTTGTATTATGTAAGTAGATGATGAGGTGTCTTGTGTGACACAGTAGATCTCATCATTGGTTGAAAGACATAATATATAAATGAGGTTCGTAACCGAGAAAATTTTGGACAAACTGTCGGTTAAGGTTATTATGTGATTCGGATAATTGGTTTGTCTAAACTAATTGAATCATATAGATATGCCCGGGGCATATTGAACTTGACCATTAAGAATGATTTGTCTCGTACTGATTTAATAGGCAAATCGTTCTTGGTATTCTATCTCTTAATCCCTAGACTCGAGCGGGCATGAGGATTAGACATAGTGTACTTTGATCTGCCAAAGGGTGAGGTCAATTGTGGCCAATAGTCTCGGTAGGTTGGGTGTGCGTGTTTAGTTACTTGGTGTGCTGCTGCTTATCGAAAGGAAACCATGTACCGGTGCGTCCAGGGTGATGTGCTCCCGAGATGAGCTTGTAAAGTTTCTTATACTAAACCCAGCCGGTAGACTTATGTCCGGTATAGGTAAAAGGTCGAGTGGTACTAGTCTAAGAATTAAAGAGGTTAATTAATTAATTTGTCAGTAAATTAATATATTAACGAGCACTATATCTTAGATATGAGGAGATTATGAATATAATTTAGTTAAGTTGTTCCGGAAGCAATTCTGGGGTAGGATGGTACTGCCAAAATTAATCCGTTAGTGGTACGATTAATTTTGTAATGGGTTAATTAAATAGGTAGAATTAATTAATTGATTAATTATTCCTAATGGTTAATTGAGTAATTAACAAAGTGAAATTATTTAATTAATTAATTAAGTCTTAAGTTTCAATTGGAATTAGGAAATCCTAGAGATTAGGAAATCTAGTAGGATTTGGTTTATCCTATCAGATTGGTTACCTAATTATATTTGGAAACTAATTAATTACCTAAACCCATTAGGAAGACCAATCCTAAACCAACTTGGGGTCTCTCTTGTAACTCTATATATAGACAAGGGATTAGCTATTCAAGACATACAATTCCATAAGTTTTCAAGACAAAAAAACTAGAGAGAGAAAATCCTAGAGAGAAAACTTTCTCTCTCCAAGTTGGATTTTTGGGCAAATATTGCGGCTGGTTTTTCTTCCCCTTGGCTTAATTTTTTGGCCAGTTTTATACCAGCTGCGTGTAGCTTTCTCTCTCTCCGGGCGGTGTGTTTACAGTACGTGCCAGGTGCAGCGGTGCTAGAATTTTCTAGCAAGTGGATTGTGGTGATTAGCTGATCAATTGACTTCTAGTTTGTTGCCCACACAATGTGAAGTCAAATTCTTGAGGCATACAAGAGAATCACCTGAGTGCATGCTTCAAAGATACTTTTCTAAGATTCCGCTTTTAATTAGAAATTTTTGTTGCGTGGTAAATCTTTTGTCCCGTCAACCCAAATCCTATGTGGCAATCTTTCAATTGGTACCAGAGCCTGGTTTTGGGTTATGTGCTTGTTCGATTTATTACATGGTTTTATTTTGCAGGTGGTTAAGAAATCCCGAATTATGGTTACGTTTGTATCGGTTTTAATTAAACTCTGGGACATGTGCGGAGTTAATTTTATTATAAATGTTTGTAATAGTATAACCATGTGCTGGAAGCCGTGTAGGATTAGATTAAATTTGTAGTAGGATTTTTTCTATGTAATTTCGATTATTTAATTTTCCTAGAAAGCATTGTAGTAGGAGAATTAAATTTTGTAATCGAAGGCGTTATGGTGGGCAACTTAAATTCGTGGGTTTTGGATTATCATTAATTCGTAGAAACCCAGGAAAATCCAGAACGAATTGCAAGAAGACCAAATAGCGTGTGAAAAGCGAATGATGGGATGGTGGCAGGAGGCGGCGCCGGCGAACAACCACTGGCAGTAGTCACCACCGGCGACCGCAGCGACAGATAGCGCCGCTGCTGCGGGGCGCAGCAGCAGCAGGCAGCAGCAGCGAGTAGCAGTTGCTGAGCCAGTCTTCATTTTTTGAAATTCAAGACTCTCTCCATCAAGTGACTTGACGGGACAAAAGATCAAGGCAGAAGATGGAAGCAATTAAAACCATAATAGTTGGGGAATTTATTTTTCGTATTTATTTCCCGTATTTATTGTTTTAATTTGTATGCTTTATTTTTATGCTGTATTTTAGATGCATGATTTTAAAGCATGTTGGTTTTATGGTTGCATATAACTTAGGGTTAGTTAATTGCATGTTAAAACTAGAAAATTCAATTTGGAAATCTAAGTGGGAACGGGTTGGTTTAACATTCCCATGGCCACCATTACGAGTTTATATGCGATATGGGTGGGCTTGCGCGTTGGCATTAGGGCCTTCCTCCATTCGGATTAGTCCCGCCCCGAGATCGCTAGATTATGAATTTCTGAGTAAGATGACTAGAGCGATTTTAACTATGAGAAATGCGACACCCTCTCCATCTGAGGCGCACTATCCTGAGGTAACAAACTCAGAAGTCACATAATGGCATATACTTAGTGTATGATCTGCAATATTCCCCCAAGAGGTTACACTGCTTATTTGTACAGCTGAAAGCACCGACTATTAGCTACATTGATCAATAGAACATTTGGTCAGATGGTGTAGTTAATGAACTTGGTTTTTCTCAAATGAATGTGGGTTAGCGTAAACGTCTACACTACGTGGCTTGCGAGAATCCCGGTGGATGAGATGTTGGTGGATTATAATTATTATTTTGAGGGAAGTCAATAATTAATAGAATTTCATGTTTTTAAAATTCTAGGTTAATAACTGAAACATTGTCTATTTGTTAATTTTACAGTTTTATCGATATGGCATTCAACCCCTTTGCTGCTATTTTGAAAGACAATAAATTAACTGGAACAAATTATGCCGACTGGAGTCAGAACTTGGACATAGTCCTAACGGCTGAGCAGTATAAGTTTGTGCTCACCGAAGTATGTCCAGATGTGCCTGATGAGAACTCTCCTCAAGAGGATAGGGATGCCTATGCCCGGTGGAGAAAGGCGGATGAGATGGCGAGGTGCTATATTTTGGCCTCTATGTCAAATGTGCTGTAACATCAACTTCATCCCATGGTCTCTGCCTTCAACATGATGGCTCACCTAAAAGAGATGTTCACGCATCAAGGTAGGACTGCTAGGCAAGCAGCCATGAGGAAATTAATAAACTCAAACATGGCTGAAGGCGGATCGTTGAGAGATCATGTGCTACACATGATCAGTAACATCAATGAGAAAGAGGTGTTGGGAGGAGAAATCGACCCAGAAAGTCAGATAGATATTATCCTCCAGAATCTACCCTCTAGTTTTGAACACTTTTGGGTCAATTATAACATGAACCAAAGAGTCTATACTCTACCCGAGCTCTTAACTGATTTGGTGGCGGCTGAAGGCATCTTCTACGAGAAGAAGCAAGCCTTGGTCGCAGTAAAGGCTTCAGGTTCTTCTTTTGTGCCTAAAGGCAAGAAGAATAAGAAGAAGAAGAATGCTGGGAAACTTGCTGCAACGCCTGAGACCGCAAAGAGGAGCAAGCCTAAAGGCAAGTGCTTCAAGTGCGGTAAAACGGGACACTGGAAAGCGAATTGTGCAAAGCTTAAAGGTACGATAGTTTCTTCCCTAATTACTGAGACATGTTTAGCGGTGATTCCCATAGATACTTGGTGTGTGGATTCAGGCACCACTGATCATGTTTGTAATTCCTAGTAGGGGTTCCAATTAACCCGGAAGCTTAGAGAGGGCGAACTAGACATCTACATGGGCGACACTACAAGAGTGTCAGTAGAAGCAGTGTGAGTTGTCAATTTAAATTTCAAAAATTGTAGATTAGAGTTAGTTAATTGTCTTTATGTACCGAGTTTTAGAAAGAACCTTATTTCGGTTCCTAAACTCTTAAAGTATGGTTATAAGTTTTTTTTCTGATGAGTCTGTATTTATTAGAAGAAATGAGAAACTTATTTGTTCTGATTCATTGGTTAACAATTTATTTGTGGTTAACACTAATTCCCCTGTTGCGCAAAACACAGAAACAGATAGCTCTTTATCTAACAATAATAAGAGGAAGAAACCTTCTGAAATGAATCAAACCTATCTTTGGCATCTCAGGCTAGGTCATATAAACCTTAGTAGGATTCAGAGGTTGGTCAATGATGGACCTTTAGGTTCATTAGAGATTGACAGTTATGCAACCTGTGAATCTTGCTTGGAAGGTAAGATGGCTAAGAGACCTTTTAAAGTAAAAGGTTATAGAGCTAAGGAAGTATTAGAGTTGATTCATTCTCACTTGTGTGGACCAATGACGGTCCAGGCACAAGGTGGGTTCGAGTATTTCGTGACGTTCACGGATGACTACTCAAGGTACGGGTACATTTACCTAATGCGTCACAAGTCTGAATGTTTTGGCAAGTTTAAAGAGTTTTGGGTAGATGTGGTGAAGCATCATGGTAAGAGTATCAAGACACTGCATTCAGATCGTGGTGGGGAGTACCTGTCCATGAATTTTGAGAATACCTCAGTGAGGTCGGAATTCAGTTTCAGTTGTCTGCTCTTGGCACGCCACAGTAGAACGGTGTAGCAAAAAAGAGGAATCAGACTCTCATAGAAATGGTTAGGTTTATGATGAGCTATAGTGATTTGCCAAGTTCGTTCTGGGGATATGCCTTAGAAATGGCGATGCATATTCTTAATCTTGTACCATCTAAAACCGTGCCTTCAACCCCATTAGAGTTGTGGAATGGGCGCAAGCCCAGTCTAAGACATCTCAGAATTTGGGGTTGCCCAGCACATGTGCTTAAGGCAGATACGGCTAAGTTAGATGCGAGAACTAAATTAATGTTGTTTGTAGGATATCCTAGGGGAATGAAAGGTGGTCTGTTTTATAGTCCTAAAGATCGGAAGGTGGTGGTTAGTACCAACGCTAGATTTTTGGAAGATGACTATGTCTTACACCACAAACCCAAGAGTAAGATAGTACTAGAAGAGCTTAGATGACAAACTACTAATCCTGATGCACCTGCACAAGTAGATACACCACACACTACACATGAGATTATAGATGATGCGCCTACACAGGTGGTGCCTCATCGTAGTGGGAGGGTTGTGAGACAGCCCGATAGATTCATTGGCGTGGGAGAGGCCTCAGACCTAGTCCCAGGCGTGCCTGAACCTGACCCGGTTAACTACAATGAGGCTCTCCGAGATAAAGATGCAAAATCTTAGCGTAAGGTAATGATATCCGAGATGGGGTCAATGGACCACAATCAAGTTTGGGAGCTTGTGGACCTGCCAGATGGGTTCCAGCCCATTGGATGTAAGTGGGTCTACAAACGTAAGAGAGAACCTGACGGGAAGGTGGAAACCTTTAAAGCTAGGCTGGTGGCAAAGGGGTATACTCAGAAAGAGGGAATCGATTGTGAGGAAACCTTCTCCCCGGTAGCCATGCTTAAGTCGATCCGGATTCTCTTGGCCATAGCTGATCATTTATACTATGAGATTTGGCAGGTGGATGTCAAGACAGCTTTCCTAAATGGAAGTCTTAAGGAAACCATCTTTATGCAGCAACCAGAGGGATTCATTGAAAATGGCCAAGAGCATAAGGTTTGCAGGCTTAAGAGGTCCATTTGCGGACTTAAACAGGCATCCAGATCTTGGAACATCCGGTTTGATAAGGTAATCTAGTCCTTTGGATTTACTCAGTGTCCGGATGAGCAATGTGTATCGCAGACGTGATGGAAACTCAGTGGTGTTTCTTGTGTTTTACGTAGATGACATTCTATTGATTGGCAACAACAAGAAAGTGTTATCAGATGTAAAGGCATGGCTGTCCAAGCAGTTTGTTATGAAGGACTTAGGGGAAGCGGGACATATCCTTTGGATCAAGATCATTCGAGATCGTAGGAAGCGTTCGTTAACGCTCTCCCAAGCTTCGTACATAGATACGATTCTGACCCGTTTCAACATGCAAAACTCCAAGAAAGGTTTTATACCTTTCAGACATGGAGTGTATCTATCTAAGGAATAGTCCCCTAAGACTGTTGAGGAGATAGAAGCCATGAAGACAATTCCTTATGCTTCGGCAGTAGGAAGTCTCATGTATGCCATGTTGTGTACGAGACCTGATATCTGTTATGCCGTTGGCATGGTAAGCAGATATCATAGTCATCCCGGGAAAGCTCATTGGGAGGCAGTAAAATGCATTCTCAAGTATTTGCGCAGAACGAGGGACCAAGTTCTGGTCTATCAGGCGCCTGAGCTGGTACCCCGTGGTTACACAGATTCAGATTTCCAAAGCGACATGGACAAGAGCAAGTCTACCTCAGGGTATGTGTTTACTCTGGGAGGTGGAGCCATAGTTTGGCGGAGTGTCAAGCAGAAATGCGTGGCGAACTCTACCATGGAGGCTGAGTACGTTGCCGCATCAGAGGCAGCGAAAGAAGCAGTATGGCTCAAGAACTTCCTAGTGGACTTAGATGTGATTCCTGGTTTGCAGAAGTCTATCACGGTTTATTTTGATAACAATGGTGCTGTAGCAAACTCGAAGGAACCACGAGCTCCCAAGGCGAGTAAACATATACAGCGCAAGTACCATCTGATACGAGACATCGTAAAGAGAGAAGACATGGTCGTGGCTAAAATAGCATAAAAAGATAACCTTGCAGATCCGTTCACGAAGACATTGACTTTGAAAGTCTTTGAGGCTCACGTGGAGGGCATGGAAATCAGATACTTAGTAGAGGCATGATAGTTTTTCTAGATATATAGCAGCAGAATGTATAGGAGTTGTATGTAGATGTATACTTAAAGCACAACTTAAGTATTAGTGAGAGATTGTTGGAGTTGAATACATAAGCTATGCTTGTGTTGTACTTTTTTCCAAGTAATATATCGATTTATGTTTTGGTTATATCTTGTTGTCATTAATTGTCCATTTGTATTATGTAAGTAGATAATGAGGTGTCTTTGTGACACAATATATCTCATCATTGGTTTAAAGACATAATATATAAATGAGGTTTGCAACTGAGACAGTTATGGACAAACTGTTGGTTTAGGTTATTATGTGATTCGGATAATTGGTTTGTCTAAACTAATTGAATCATATAGATATGTCCGGGGCGTATTGAGCTTGACCATTAAGAATGATTTGTCTTGTACTGATTTAATAAACAAATCATTCTTGGTATTCTATCTCTTAATCCCAAGACTCGAGCGGGCATGAGGATTAGACATAGTGTACTTTGATCTGCTAAAGGGTGAGGTCATTTATGGCCAATAGTCTCGGTAGGTTGGGTGCTCGTGTTTAGTTACTTGGTGTGTTGCTGCTTGTCGAAAGGAAACCATGTACCGGTGCGTTCGTGGTGATGGTGCTCCCAAGATGAGCTCGTAAAGTTTATTATACTAAACCCGGCTGGTGGACTTATGTCCGGTATAGTAAAAAGGTCGAGTGGTACTAGTCTCGGAATTAAAGAGGTTAATTAATGAATTTATCAGTAAATTAATATATTAACGAGCACTATATCTTTGATGTGGGGAGATTATGAATATAATTTAATTAAGTTGTTTCGGAAGCAATTCTTGTGTAGGATGGTAGTGCCAAAATTAATCAGTTAGTGGTACGATTAATTTTGTAATGGGTTAATTGAATAGGTAGAATTAATTAATTGATTAATTATTCCTAAGGGTTAATTGAGTAATTAGCAAAGTATAATTATTTAATTAATTAATTAAGTCTTAAGTTTTAATTGGAATTAGGAAATCCTAGAGATTAGGAAATCTAGTAGGATTTGGTTTATCCTATCAGATTGGTTTACCCAATTGGATTTGGAAATTAATTAATTACCTAAACCCATTAAGAAGACCAATCCTAAACCAACTTGGGGTCTCTCTTGTAACTCTATATATAGACAAGGGATTAGCTATTCAAGACATACAATTCCATAAGTTTTCAAAACAAGAAAATTGGAGGGAGAAAATCCTAGAGAGAGAAAACTTTCTCTCTCCAAGTCGATTTTTGGGCAAATATTACGGCTGGTTTTTCTTCCGCTTGGCCGAATTTTTTGGCCAGTTTTATACTAGCTATGGTGATTAGCAGATCAATTGACTTCTAGTTCGTTGCCCACACAACGTGTAGTCAAAGTCTTGAGGCATACAAGAGAATCACCTGAGTGCACGCTTCAAATGTACTTTTATAAAATTCCGCTTTTAATTAGAAATTTTTGTTGCGTGGTAAATCGAATAAGTGCGAACGCAGATCCTATGTGGCAATCTTTCACAGGAACCCTCCGAGAGTAGACACACCTTGGCTAGACACGTAACGGAAGGTTAGATGATACGGATGCACCCGATCTACACCAGCACTACGTCATCCGGGGCTAAATCTCCAAAGAGGAGTTTAGAACTCTGTATATTCGAGCTCTCAAGCCATAGAAACCAAAAACCCTAGCTCCAGCTTCTCCAGTAAGATGCATAACTAATTTCAGATGAAGAGTGAATAAAAGATGCCAGTAGGACTTGTCTTTTGGTTATTTATACCAATAAAAATTAGGTTAGAAAATAATTGATAATAGCAGGGACACTTTGGTTATGTCAGCAACAGAGGCCTTCTCTTTGGCTTGGTTAACAACTGGTTTTCCATCCACTTGATCACTAAAAATAGGGATTCTGCACTTTAGTCTAATTCTCCCAATCCAACTGCATTCCAATCCAATTTGACTAAAATTCATTACCTAGGTTTTCTACTTACAATTCATAAATAATCACCATAAGATATACAAATCAATAGGAGTGAAGGCGAACTCTAGTCAAAATAGATGAATTATCCTAATAAAAGCTAGTAGAAATGTGATGAGTTCGGTTCACTCCAGGTGGAAAACTGATAAAAGGGGTAAGGGCCCAAGCAATAGGGAGAAAAGATTCGGGTGAAGGCTGAGAGGAAAAAAGTGGGGGATAAAGGGTGTCAGGTAGAAAGAGGAGGGGAGAGGGGCATGGGGAAGAGGGGGAGAAAGAGTGGTAGGGAGGAAGAGATGAGGGACAGAAGGGGAGGCTGGGAGAAAGGGGTACGGAGGAGAAGGGACGGCGCCACACCGGGAAGAATTGGTGTGAAGGCGAAGAAGAGAGAGATAGGGGAGAAGAAGTAGACCGGAACAAGGAAATATGATGAGTAGTTTTGTTTTTTCAATCACTACCTTTTTCCTAATTTTTAACCCAAATTTTGGCCGGAAACGGCCAAGGTTAATCGTCTTTCCACATTTTTCAACCATTTACTTCAATCACATTGGATATTGATAGTTGTTAGAAACCTGAAAAGATAAATATAATTCGTCCTAAAGTTTAAAACTAAATTTGTCGACTATCGAACGTATAGAACTAAATTTAACACGAATCATACTCTAGAATATGAGGCAACTAAAGCAAAATCTAACATAAGAACAAAAAAAAAAATAATAATAAAGCATGGAAACTAAGTCATAGATTTTTGTTATATAAGTAGTAGATAAGTAGCATACAAAATCTTTTCTGTACGTAATTCAATACAAAGCAATGACTTGGTAGTTGCCAAAAACTCTCAAAGTCTATCTTGGACCTGATATTTGTTGTGAGGAGATAAAGGAGTTGATAGAACCAGTACTTGCAATTGCATGTAGGTGATTTCCCCGTCGGTACAATCCCTTCTCCTCATCATCAGATCTTGGGATCAGGGAGGCCTCTGCGAATCGATGTCCATAGAATCTCAAGAAATTGAGAGATTCTATTCTTGGCTGACACAAAGGTATCTCACCCTCTAACATGCCAACCACACTAACCATATTCGGTCTGAATGCCGGTTCCTCGTGAACACAACACAATGCCACACACACAAACTTCTCCACCTCTTCACTAGTAACCCGGCCCTCAAGCCTCCGATCAGCGAGTTCCAAGTACCTTCCTTGTTCATGCATCTCAAGTGCAAATAGTGGGAAGTAAAGAAGAGGAGCTGGTGTGGATGAATAAGATGAGCCATCACCACCACCGGCACTGCTGCTGTCATCAAGGCTATGACTCTGAGAAAGGACAGGGCAGTTTTTTCTTCCGCTCACAATTTCAAGGAGAACCATCCCAAAACTATAGACATCAGTTTTGTCTGAGATTGCTGAATTTGTAAGCCACTCAGGAGCAAGATATCCTCGTGTGCCCCTCATGGTTGTGAAAAGGGTTGACTGTTGAGGGCTCAGAAGCTTTGAGAGCCCAAAATCTGACAATTTAGCATGGAAGTTATCGTGGAGAAGGATATTCTCCGGTTTTACATCACAGTGGATAATCTTATGTTCACAACCACTATGCAAGTATGCCAGCCCTCTAGCTGCTCCAAGGGCTATTTCCACCCTTTCTTGCCATTCTAACACTGGTGCAGTCCCAGACCCCAAAAAAAGTGACCTATCAAGTGAGCCACGGTTCATGTACTCATAAACTAAGAGCCAATGTCTACCTTGGGCACAATATCCTTTCAATTTCACCAAATTAACATGGTGAATGTTACCGATAACAGCAATCTCTGTACAAAAATCTTTCTTCCCTTGGATCCCTAAGTTGTTAATTTTTTTCACTGCAACTAAGACTTTATCGGGAAGCGTACCTTTATAGACAGCACCGAAACCTCCAGAACCAATCAGAGTCTTGAAATTCTCAGTTGCTGCCTCTAGCTCTTCATATTCAAACCTTACTGGTAATCCAGGAATTGCAAAGGCTTCCTCCAAGTCACCGGAACCGGAAAATGCATAGCTTGACCTGCTACGCTTTATTCCTAATAAGATCAAAGGCATTTTAGACCTTCTCCATAAGAGAAATCCTAATAAGATCAATAGGGATAGCCCCGTGAATGGCAATAGGACTAAAGCCACTAATGGAAATCCTAGAGTCTGGCCATTTGAAGAATTATCATTATCACCATAATTTGTTGGCGATGTTTCAACTAGGATCTTTATGTATCCAAGGCGAGCATTAACTCCTATTGTTCTCAGCAGTATGGATCCCACATCATTTTGAAGAACATAACAGGCGCCAGATGAGTTGTGATAGTAGACTCCAAAACAGGTACAATCTGCTGAGCAGAGATCCTGACACATTGACAAATTTACTCCATATTTGGAAGGTATAGTAAAATCGTTAGAAAAGTAATCCACACCATATCCTAGTCTTGCATAGGACACAGCAAAAGAAGAGGATATATTACTCCTGTTATTGGTTGGACTACTACAGAGTTGTGGCAGAGAATGGGCCTTATCGATAAGCACACAATCGGTGGTATTTTGGGACTCAACATGAAAGTTAGACGGACATGAACATGGAGGAGGATATGGCTGAACACCATTACTACATAATCCAAGTTTCCCACATACAGTCGGAATTCGACATGAATCAGCAGGCAACACAAAATCCACCTTCCGGTCAGACCCTGAGAAACTTGTGATGACAAACTGACCAGTATAGTCTAACTTGGCAGTTCGAAAGGCAGCAGTTGCCAAGTTGAGCTGAATCACCAAAGCAGAACCACCACCTTTGGCACTAAAAAGATAGAGGCCCGTTCCATTTACCACCATATTGTCAGCAGCGTGATTTGAGTTAGGAAAAACCGTGGAAGCCATGGACAACTTCCAATATGTCTGATCCTTCCACTGCAATATTGCATCGGAGTCTGCCAAAGAAAGGGTATAATCACCAGTAGCGAAGTCATCACTTGATACTGCACTGTACAGGGACATCCCGACGGGGAAGCTTTGTCCAATCACAATAGTGTCGGTTGGATATTTGTAGCTCTCCCATAAAGTTTCGTTAGTTTGACTAAGCAATACCAGGTTCCCAGCGTCGTTTAGGCGCAAGGCAGATACCACCGAGGACTGCAAAGATGGGGTTGACCATTTTACGCTGCCATCCTGTTCAGTTATCATCATCCCACTTGAGGTTAATCTCATCGTTCCCGAAGCAGAAACCGGTGAATCACGATTAGCGGACCAAGTGACGGTGCTGGATTCTGTATGGATCACACACAAATAATATTTGGTTAGCCCATTTCCAGGATTGAACATGGCAGCTTTAAATGTTCCATTGGGAGAAAACAAGAACGTTCCACCCCGCTCAATGAATTCAAAAAACGAACAAGTGAAGCCAGGATACACAAATTCTGTCGATGGATCACCTGATAAAACTGCCCAAGGAAAAGTCACAAAGGCAAGCAAAAATAAGTACCAATACCCCATAAGGCTATAAGAATTAAGGATGAAGAAATAACAGAAATCAGTTGGGCTGTTATGGTTGAATCGGTATAGGAGAGCTTGGATTAGCCTGCTCTGTCTCTCTCCATTTCTGTCTTGCTTTGCTTTATTTTATTTTATTTTTTTCTTATATTTCCCATCCCACTGTGTAGTTGACTTTCTCCTGATTGGTGCCTGATTGGTCCCGCGTTGAAAAAACAAAAAATTGAATTTGACAACGACGGATAGCTAAATCGACTGGGATTGTCATGAAAATAAAGCTGTGCAGATCTGAATTTGGTATTTTTCGTCGATAACCAAAGAAGATTTTTGAGCTGTCCAGGCAAGTTAACAATATTATCATCTCCAATCATTCTCCATAAAGTCGGCGTTTACTTTGACTTGTGCAAAGAATACTGAGACGCCGACAACTACACAAATTAATTTATTTCTCCTACATCCATCTTGGCAGTGAACCAAACATTAAAGAAGCCAAAAAAAAGAAGAAAAACTAATACAACAAGGAATGGTCAGGCGGCCAATTCGCAAAAATGGCACACACTTTGAAGCTCTAAGATAATACTCCCGAATTACACGAATGCACAGTAATTATCTTGGAGCTTCCTAGAGTGCACGAGATTCATCACAATTATTACGGTTTTTCATAGATTCATCCGACTATTTGGGTAATGGAGTGCAGTTGATTCATCACTTTTATCACAGCTTTTCAGGATCTAATCCATCTATCTGAGTGCTGATTTCTCTGTATTCTTAAGACTTTTATGACTTATAGTGATTAACTGTGAATTGCAGATGAAACACCAAGAAGTGATGAATCCATGCACAATTTGGGATTGGAAAGTTGCTGATCAAGCTTATTGAAGAAGCCACTGATTTGGAGGCAAAATCAGCTGTTCAACCTTACGCACTTAAGTGATCATCCTGTCCCTAGTGTTGTAATTAATTTCTACCCTAATTTGTGTTGGATTGTGTTTAGGCATTTAATTCTAAATTAAATGGCGGAATTCCTAAACACTAAGGATTCGGGTCTTACCCTCGACGCGTAATCGGTTGTGCAGTCGCCTGGATCCTTTGGGAAGATTGTGTTCACCACCAAAGAACAATTCACGCGAATTGCCTCTACGTTCTTGCACTGGAGTTCTCTCAGAACCGGTGCTAGTCCCAAAATTTGCCTGTTTTAAGAGAAAACGTTTTTCTCTGGGAAGAATATATTTTTTTTTTTTTGGAAGAGCGTCTGTTCCTGAAGTCTGATAGTCAGTTGTTTTTTTAAAAAAACTTTAAACGTCTATTTAAAACTGAGTTTGTTAAAACCTTTTTAACAGACTCCAGATACTTTTCTGATTTGAGAAGTATCTGTTTTAATTAATAATAAATAATAATTAATTAATTATTTACTGAGTTGGGTTTAACCAACACCATGGATCAACCCATTGATCCATGGATCGGGCTGATGGGTCAAGAACCTTAATTCACAATTAGGTCCGTTGATTTATCAGCTCAACTCAATTCTTCCCAAGTAATTAATTAACTTTTAATTAATACCATAAAACTCTTCAATAATATTTAATTAAACCATTTAATTAAATATTATCTATTTAAGCATAACTCTTATACTTGTTACAGGCAATTTAATAAATTCTGAATCATCGAACTCACTTATGTGCGATCCTGTAGGCCCATTCCAAATTGACAATGAATAAATTAATCTCATTAATTAATCCATAAATCATTAGTGGTCTCTAGCAAGACATAATGACTACACAATTCAGAACGGAGGGTCGAATGGTGATTCAACACAACCTTCCGAGTATACTACGTAATGTCCTCTACACTGATATCCAGTTTAGCATAAGGCATGGAACCAATCATCCTTATATAGCTAAACGTTTTACTTGATCTCTTAGTGATACTGAACTTAATCAAGCAAATGATAACCCTTATCATTTCTTGGGCAAGCCATGCACTTCTCAGTTCACTATCAAGCGGCCAAGATATCATCTCTCATTTAAGAGAGACTTGTAGTCCCATCACTTCACCTACATACCTTAGCGTGACTCATAGTGTACCCAATCATACCCGTACTTGGCAACCTGTTACGGTCCCATTAGGCATATGTCAAAGGACACTCTAATTCACCTAAGACTATGCAGTGATTTCTGGTCTAAGGATCCTCGTACGAGTACTACTCAAAAGAATCACTCATGATCTAAAAGTCCATGGAGTGTTTCTTTTTGGCGGATCGATTTCATGAAATTCAATATGCACAAGAATATAATTTCATGAAATTAACTCATCAGATAAATAATCAATCAAACTACAGATGTCTTATTTACATAAATAACCCTCGAAGTTTATTTACATAAATAGCCCTCAAAAGGGCACATACACCAATAATCTCCCACTTGCCCGTTGAAGGGCTATGTCCTAAACTGTTTAAGACCAAGCTCTATTACATGTCTATCAAACTTTGACTGTGGTAGAGCTTTTGTGAGAGGATCTGCTACATTGTCGTCTGACCCTATTTTGCATACTTTCACATCTCCTCGATCAATGATCTCTCGGATGAGGTGAAACCTTCTGAGTATATGTTTGGTTTTCTGGTGTGACCGAGGCTCCCCGTTATTATCACAGAAAAGTTCTATCGGATCTTGGATACTCGGTATCACTCCGATGTCTAACACGAACTTTCTCAACCAAACAGCTTCCTTTGCAGCATCTGATGCAGCAATGTACTCAGACTCTGTTGTAGAATCGGCTGTTGTATCTTGCTTTGAGCTTTTCCAACTTATTGCACCGCCATTCAGACTAAACACGTAGCCTGATTGTGACTTCATGTCATCTTGATCTGTTTGGAAAGCAGCATCAGCGTAACCTTGTACAATGAGCTGTTCTTGTCCTCCATACACTAGCATTAATCCTTTAGTTCTTCGTAAGTACTTTAGGATTGCTTTGACTGCAGTCCAATGATCTGTTCCTTGATCTTGTTGGTATCTGCTAGTCATGCTCAGTGCATGTGCGACATCCGGGCGGGTACATAACATGGCATACATGATAGATCCTATTGCCGAAGCATATGGTACTCTACTCATTGTATCCCTCTCCTCTCTTGTTGAAGGACCTTGGTTCTTCTTCAAGAGAAGGCCATGTCTAAATGGTACCTTACCATTTTTGGAGTTAGACATATTGAATCTTTTCAATATCTTGTCTATGTAGCCTTCTTGACTTAGTCCTAGAAGCCTTTTTGACCTATCTCTATAGATCTTGATACCTAGTATCATTTCGGCTTCTCCTAAGTCTTTCATAGAAAATACAGTCCCCAACTATTGTTTGATGTCTTTCATCATGGGAATGTCATTTCCTATGAGTAGGATGTCGTCCACATATAGGACAAGGAAAACTATCTTGCTCCCACTAACCTTCTTGTAAACACAAGGCTCATCTTCATTCTTTATGAAGTCGTAACCTTTTACTGCCTCGTCAAAACGAAGATTCCAACTCCGAGATGCTTGCTTTAGTCCATAGATGGGACCTCTGAAGCTTGCATACACGATTTGGATGCTCTTGATCGATGTATCCCTCGGGTTGTTTCATATAAACATCCTTGAGTAGGTTTCCATTCAGGAAAGCCGTCTTAACATCCATTTGCCATATCTCATAGTCATAATATGCAGCTATGGCGAGCATAGTCCGAATGGACTTGAGCATCACGACAGGGGAGAAGGTTTCATCATAGTCTATACCATGAGTCTGTCTGAAACCTTTAGCCACTAGTCGTGCCTTGAAGATCCCGCCAGGTTTCAACTTGAAAATCCACTTGCAATCGACAACCTTTGCCTGAACAGGAGGATCAATCAAAGTCCAAACTTTATTGTCGCTCATGGATTGCATTTCAGATTCCATTGCTTGTAGCCAATTATCTGAACCTGGACTTTCTAAAACCTGTTTGTAGTTCACGGGCTCATTAGAGTCCACTAAGATCAAATCTTGATTGTCAGTCACGAGAAATCCGTATCTCTCGGGTTCATGACGAGATCTACTAGACCTTCTAGGTTCTTGTGTTGTTGACTCAGGCTGCTCATCTTCATGAGTTCCCATGTCAACTTCCATCTCAGTTTCTGTAGATCGTTCTACATTCTCTTGTGGTTCTGGAACTTCTCCGAGTTCTATTCTACTCTCACTATCTTTCTTGTAGAGAAAATCTTTCTCTAAGAAAGTGGCTCCTCGAGCAACAAACACTTTGTTCTCAGTTGGATTGTAGAATTGATATCCTTTAGTTTCCTTAGGATATCCCACAAACAGGCATTTGTCAGTTTTAGGTTCAAGCTTATTACTTTGTAAACGCTTTACATGAGCTTGACAACCCCAAACTCGTAGATATGACATATAGGGTTTTTGACCCGTCCACATCTCATATGGAGTCTTATCTACTGCCTTAGATGGAATACGATTTAGTAAATAGGCAGCTGAAAGGAGCGCATAACCCCAAAAGGACATAGGGAGAGTCGCTTGGCCCATCATAGATCGAACCATATCTAATAAGGTCCGATTCATCCTCTCGGATACACCATTCCATTGAGGTGTTCCTGGTGGAGTCAGCTGTGAAACAATTCCACATGTTTTAGATAGCCATCGAACTCATCACTAAGGTATTCACCTCCCCGATCGGAGCGAATAGCCTTAATCCTTCTATCTAACTGATTTTCTACTTCGTTTTTAAACTCTTTGAACTTTTCAAAAGTTTCATTTTTATACCTCATTAAGTAGACATAACCATATCTACTATAGTCTTCGGTAAAAGTCACGAAGTATTCAAATCCACCTCTAGCTTGTGTGCTCATCGGTCCACATACATCTGTATGTATTAGAGCCAATAGCTCACTAGTCCTCTCGCCTTTCTTGCTGAAAGGACTCATCGTCATTTTGCCTTGCAAACAGGGTTCACATGTGTCATAAGATTCAAAATCAAATGACCCAAGAACTCCATCCTTATGAAGTCTTTGAACTCGCTTATCATTTGCATGGCCTAGACGGCAATGCCACAGATATGTTGGACTTAAATCAGATTGAATTAATTTGGCTTTCTTTTCAATGTTATAAACCGGTTTCTCTTGGGTTAAATCCAAGATATATAGGCCATTGCACAAATTTGCAACTCCGTATAAAACATCTTTTTGATATAAAGACAACGATTTATTACCAATAATAAAACGAAATCCTTTAATATCCAAACAAGAGATTGAAATAATATTCCTACTCATAGTAGGCACATAATAACAATTCTCTAATACAATGTTTAAACCGGAAGGCAAAGACAAAATGTAATCTCCAACTTCAACGGCTGCAACTCTTGCCCCGTTGCCTACTCGGAGATCTACTTCGCCTTTCTTTGTCATCCTTCTATTGCTCAGTCCCTGCACATCAGTACAAATGTGAGCCCCACATCCGGTATCTAATACCCATGAGGTGGACATAGAAAGATTAATTTCAATAACAAAGATACCTGAAGCCGAAGGATTCTGTTTCTTCTCTTCAAGAAATAGCTTGCAGTTTCTTCTCCAATGCCCCTTCTGATTGCAATGGAAACATACTGCGTCTTTCTGAGCATTTTTCTTAGTAGGAGGAGTTTGAGGCTGAGCCTTAGGAGCAGTCTTACTGCAAGGCTTCTTGTTTTCAACAACTTTTGCCTTGCCTTTAAACTTTCTCTTGTTGCCCTTACCTTTTTCCACAACAAGTACTGGCGTTGCCTTCCGAAGGGTCTGCTCAGTATTTTTAAGCATTCTATGGAGCTCAGGAATCGTCCTCTCCATGTTATGCATGTTGTAGTTCACCACAAAGTCATTGTAATCATCAGGCAAAGAAGCCAAGATGATGTCAATGGCTAACTCTCTAGCAAAAGGTGCATTTAATCTCTCTAGGGTATCAATATACCCCTTCATCTTGTTCAAATGTGTGCTTACTGACGAACCCTTCTCCATCTTGCACGAGATTAATGCTTTTATCGTAACGAACCTTTCGTTACGGGCTTGTTCACGGAACATTTCCGTTAGTGACACATAAATTTGGAACGCTTCCGAATTCATGAATTGTTTCTGAAGCTCGCCTGACATAGTAGCGAGCATCAGACATGTCACGTCATCGGAATCGCTTTTCAGCTTTTCCCATGCTCGTTGAACCGCAGCCGTAGCATTTACTGGTGATTCAGGTAAAGCAGCGTCTAAGATATTTAGCTTCCTTTCTTGTTTGAGAACGATTCTCAAGTTTCTTTCCCAATCTAAGAAGTTTGGACCAACAAGCTTTTCTTTGTCCAAAATGCTTCTTAGAGTGAGATTAGATGTATTAGTGCTAGTAGATGCCATTTCTACAAAAGAAAATGCAAAATATTAGAATGAGTTTTAAAATATTTTCCACAATAGCCAAAATTGAAATCCCAACCAATTTTGTGTTGGTGCTAGATTGTGGGCCGAAAATCCACAAAGAATCAACCCCAGTCTTGCTTTGGCAAGTATCGTAGGGATTGGGCTCTTTTGGTAGGCAACGTTCAAATCACATCCCTATGTAATTTAACGATTTCCAATTGCATCACTATGCAACTTTTCGGTGATAGGATGAACATTCCAAATGTTTGACACCATCCTATCTTTGCAAAATTAATCTCTAGTCAACTTATCGGGTCAAGCTAGGATTAATTTTCCCAAGTTAAACCATCCCTCAAGGTATCACATCAATAGACACCCACACAGTTTTTCCACAACAAGTGGTAGTGATAAAGTTGAGCATCTAATACCCAAACAGTTTTTCCACTTATTAATGGTAGTGATAAAGTTGGGCACTATTATGTAACAACCCGCCGCACGAAGAAAACTTGAGGCCCTTGGGCTCTCCAAGTCAACCAGACGTTCAACGCTCAAGCGGGCCCTCAAGTATGGAAGCAAAATCTTGGGTTTTTGGGATTTAAGTTTGATCGGCTTAACATGCATTTTCGTTTTCATTCATTCACAAAACATAAAATTGCGGAAATACGATGAATTGGGCTCCATTTGGGCTTCCATTTGGGAAAAAAAAAAAATACTCTTTTGGGCCTCCATTTGGGCTTCCATTCCTGGGCTCCACCATGGACTTCTTTGGAACCTCCTTTTGGGCCTAACTATTACATAATTATTTAATAGGCACGCAGGCCCAATTTTAAACTGGCTCGCAGGCCTAAAATTTAAATAATAAATTTTAAGCCCAATTCATGCATAGAAAAACACATAAATGCATATGCTTCATACAAGCCAATTTTATCAAGCTGAATCATTTAATTAAGGATTGTGTAACTCTTACACTATTAAAATTGATCGTGTCATGATCAATTTTAATCAATCCCATATTCATTCATTTTAATCGAATGATGCATGGTCATACCAATAATGCGTGCAATTATTTAAACATTTTAAATAAATAACATATTATTTCGAAAATGAATAAATAAATAAAACATAATAATTAATTAACTAATCTTATTAATTAATTATTTATTTATTTATTCATTTAATTATCTAATTTTATTAAGATAATCTTCCTAATTTTAAAATTTAAATATTTCTAATTATCCTAATCTCATTAAGATAATTATTCAAAATTTTAAATTTTAAAAGATAAGAATTAAATCTAAATCTAATCCTATCTTATCTTAATTTAAAATCTGATAATATCTTTTAATTTATCCTAAATCATAAATTAAAATTTTATCAAATTTTAAAATTCAAAAAATTAATTTTTTCTGAAAATTTTGGGGCAAATCTATAATTTACAAAAAATCTCGGGCTAGGGTTTTAAGGATTAAAACTGCTGGGGTTGTTTTTGCAAATTTTAAAACAATTTTTAAAACTTTGGTATTTTCGGGATTTTGGAGTGCGGCGGGGGCAAACTGGTCATTTCAGCCCAATTAGGGCACCAGCCCCCCGCCGCCTCATTCTTCTTCCCCGATTTGCTGCCGGCGTCGCTGCTCGGGTTTTTTCGACGAACACTTCGCCTTTTCCGACGCTGATCACAGCGCCGGACGTCGTCTCTTTGCCCCGGTTCGACCCCGATCAAATCGAGGCCCACTTCGGCAGTTCATCGACCGACGAAACCCGCGACCAGCCTTCGAAAACTCCGTCTGCGCGATTTCCGTCATTTCGTTTCCCCGTCCCCGACGCGAGGAACATTTCCCCAGCCCTCGACGGCGGTCTTCCCAACCGACATCAAATGCCGATCGAAGAAAGACCAGTAGCGATTTGGAGAAGAAGTATCTCGTTCTCCGCCCGTCATCGTCGAACCCAGCGGCCGCTTCGATAAAACCGAAGCAACCAGCCAACATGGATTCCGGCGAAACGGACGACCCAATCACCTGCAAACCAAAACGAGGAAAAACACAGCAGCCCAGCAACTAGTTTAATCCAAAACAAGCTCTCAAAAACCCCAAAACCGAAAAATTCTTCCCGGCGAAGCGGGTTTGTCAAACCCAGAAAAATTTTTCAAAACCAACCATTCAACAAACGTTTTGTAATGAAACAAGCCCGAAATAGTTTCCTATGAAGGAAAGAACAAAAACGCACAAAAATTCAGGCAAAAAAAAAAGTTTTGAGCATTTTAGTTTTTCCGGCGAACTTCCGGCCAACTTCCGGCCGGCCGGAAAATCGCTCCGGCGACCTTACCCAGAAAACCGGCGACCCTTGAAGCAACAACATTTTTTTTCTTAAAACCATTTTTCAAGAAAAAAACTTAGACCCAATTTTCTTAACTCTTTTTGTTTCAATTAAACCATTTTTAATTAAAACAAAATTAACCTCGCTCTGATACCACTGTTGGATTGTGTTTAGGCATTTAATTCTAAATTAAATGGCGGAATTCCTAAACACTAAGGATTCGGGTCTTACCCTCGACGCGTAATCGGTTGTGCAGTCGCCTGGATCCTTTGGGAAGATTGCGTTCACCACCAAAGAACAATTCACGCGAATTGCCTCTACGTTCTTGCACTGGAGTTCTCTCAGAACCGGTGCTAGCCCCAAAATTTGCCTGTTTTAAGAGAAAACGTTTTTCTCTGGGAAGAATAGTTTTTTTTTTGGAAGAGCGTCTGTTCCTGAAGTCTGATAGTCAGTTGTTTTTTTAAAAAAACTTTAAACGTCTATTTAAAATTGAGTTTGTTAAAACCTTTTTAACAGACTCCAGATACTTCTCTGATTTGAGAAGTATCTGTTTTAATTAATAATAAATAATAATTAATTAATTATTTACTGAGTTTGGTTTAACCAACACCATGGATCAACCCATTGATCCATGGATCAGGCTGATGGGTCAAGAACCTTAATTCACAATTAGGTCCCTTGTTTATCAGCTCAACTCAATTCTTCCCAGGTAATTAATTAACTTTTAATTAATACCATAAAACTCTTCAATAATATTTAATTAAACCATTTAATTAAATATTATCTATTTAAGCATAACTCTTATACTTGTTACAGGCACTTTAATTAATTCTGAATCATCGAACTCACTTATGTGCGATCCTGTAGGCCCATTCCAAATTGACAATGAATAAATTAATCTCATTAATTAATCCATAAATCATTAGTGGTCTCTAGCAAGACATAATGACTACACAATTCAGAACGGAGGGTCGAATGGTGATTCAACACAACCTTCTGAGTATACTACGTAATGTCCTCTACACTGATATCCAGTTTAGCATAAGGCATGGAACCAATCATCCTTATATAGCTAAACGTTTTACTTGATCTCTTAGTGATACTGAACTTAATCAAGCAAATGATAACCCTTATCATTTCTTGGGCACGGCCATGCATTTCTCAGTTCACTATCAAGCGGCCAAGATATCATCTCTTATTTAAGAGAGACTTGTAGTCCCATCACTTCACCTACATACCTTAGCGTGACTCATAGTGTACCCAATCATACCCGTACTTGGCAACTTGTTACGGTCCCGTTAGGCATATGTCAAAGCACACTCTAATTCACCTAAGACTATGCAGTGATTTCTGGTCTAAGGATCCTCGTACGAGTACTACTCAAAAGAATCACTCATGATCTAAAAGTCCATGGAGTGTTTCCTTTTGGCGGATCGATTTCATGAAATTCAATATGCACAAGAATATAATTTCATGAAATTAACTCATCAGATAAATAATCAATCAAACTACAGATGTCTTATTTACATAAATAACCCTCAAAGTTTATTTACATAAATAGCCCTCAAAAGGGCACATACATCAACAATTTGTAGTAGGTATAAATACCTAGAGACAAGGCCTTAACGGCATCTTTTTTTCACTGTTCATCTCGGCCGCTTGTAATATCTTCTCGAGTATTCCTCGAGCTAGAGTTTCACTGTTACTGGGACTTGAGCGTAGATCGATCCAGTGCTAAGCTCTATCTTGGAAAAAAAACCCCGGATGAGCTGAGGTTGGTGGATTCGGACTTGATTGCAGCACTTTCCCTCTTGACCGTAGTCCAGCCAAGGAGACCGCCATTCGCTGTCGGTGTGCGCTGATTCGTCGCCACTCTTTCATCGCTGAATCACATGGTAGTTTTCTTATCGATCGTCAGTACTGGGTGTTGTAATCCTGTCCGGATATTTTGATTATATATTGTGGATGGTTGTTGTTTACTTAGCGTTGGCTTTTAGTACCGTGGGTATTTTCCTTGCATGTTCATAGTTGGACCAAGATTGTTATTCCCCTTTCCCTAGGCGAGTGCAATCGGAAGGGATTCTTTCTCTTCTCGGAAAGAAATTGAGACCCGCGAACTGCTAATACATATCAAGATAACATACTGGGAACGAACCCGTTATAATCGCACATATCTAATGTTATATGATACAGCCTGAACTTAAATGGTGGCCGAATCTCCTCCTCAAACTCAACCCTATTTCCCAATCTTGCGTGTTTGTTTGCTTTGTGAATTGTTAACCTGTTGATGTATGTTCCCTGCTCATAAATCTTAAGAAAATTGATTCTTGCAATGGCTTAGTTGCTCTCTGTGGGATCGACAGCTATTACGCTTCACGACGGGGTCTTGGAATCCCTTAGTGCGGATCTTAGGTTTATTTTATTTTGGTGTATTTTTTGCACTCTATTTTTTGCGCCGTTGCCGGGGAGCACTGTAGCCTTTGTATAATTTAATTTTCTGTTAAGCGTGAGCAGGTGTATATATGGAATAAAGAAAATTTACTCTCTTTAGAGACTATTTTTACCCTAATTACTTAGTTTATCAGAGGACTGTGATGGAGGCCAGGAATAACTGTTGGTCTAAAAGTTATGCCCAAATCTCTTGTGAAAGCATTTTTCCCAGTTGGGAAGAGTGGAGAAGGGAGAGGAGTGTCCCAGACCATATATTTAAGAGGACTATTACTGATGAGGATGAACAGGATCTTCATTTTAAACATACCTGAATGCAAACAGAGCTTGAACGCATATGGGTTGAGAACGAAAGCAGAAGAATAAATGAAAAGCTTACTTTGGTCAACGGTAATGGTTTTCAAGATGCAAATAAAGAGGAAAATCGGAAGAGTTCACTTAGGGATATAGAGAAAAGTCATGTTCTTCAGGAGGGGAAACAGGAGATTTGGATGGGGACAAACCCAGAAACTTTTCCAACCTTGGAAGCACTTCAGAACCCAGAGCAGTCAGACGTTTAGGTCAAACACGAAATCTCCTCTAAAGGAACCAGGGTTAATCTCTGCAAGACTTACCCTCCTCCAAGGTCAAGACAAGATGGGGGCAAATGGACTTGGAAAAAGGTAACTCAGAAAGCAGAAAAGATAGAAGAAAAAGAATGAGAGGGAACTCTGAAGATAAACAGCCAAGAAAAGGAAACATCTATTAATCAACTCCATTTGGAACATGTGACACCTTAATGCCCAGATACAGAGCTAGAAAGAGGAGACCTCAGGGAGGAAAACAAAAGTGTCAAAAAGACCCAATGGTTCGTCCCTTGGGAATATCATGATGACACGAAGGAAGATAAAGTTACACCCTAGCATGCTAGAATCATAGCTTTATATCAAGACCAAACATGCGGACGAGATAGAAAGAAAATGTGAAAATAAAAATGAAGAAAGCATCAGCCAAAAAAGAGGCCGCATCGGTGCAGGATCAACACCTGCAAGGCGAAAGAGAATGCTGTGCAAGGAATTCATGCAACACTTCTGAAAAGGTCTCCACAAAATTCCTTAATGACAATGAGATGCATAAAAGTCGAGAAGGTTATTCCGACTACCTGACCTAAGAACTAGCTTAGTCATCGTCTGGCCAGAGACATTTAAACCAAGGCGCTGCTCGGGAGGCAACCCAATAGTTCATCAGTTGTATCCTTTTTTTATTATTTTTATTTTTTATTATTATTTCAATTTTATTTTTTTCATGACATCCTAGTTGGAATAGAACATGCATCCTTACACTAGTGGGATTTGGGGTATGTTGGTAAAATAAGGATAAGTTTGAATTATGACAGTAAAGGGACATAGGGAAATGGTAAAGGGGAACAATAAACGAGGGGAGATAAAATAGTTCATAATTAAATTTCACAAACCCTAGTGTTGACATGACTACTTGTTTAGTGTTAGTGAGAATGGAGCTATGCAATTCTTTGTAAGGATAAGCCCAAGACAAAGTTAGTAATAGAGTATTCTTTTAATATTTATCCCTTTTAATTCTGTCTAATTCCTAGAGAAATTTCGAAAGCAGAGATGGCTAGAACTAGAAGTTCTATAAGGAGAGCGGCAGCGGTAGTCCGACGGGCAACCAGGAACAATCCAATATCATGAAGGTTAGTGGGATGTCGAAGGAGACAGGAGTCCAAGGTTCTTCGTCTAGCCAAAATGCTCATTTGAGGGAAATGACTCCAGCAACCACTGCGTGACTCGAGTTGAACTCTCACCAAGTGGATACAGCGCCACCGAGATTTGTGAATTGGAAGAAGCCTTTATTGCACTTTCTGGCACCGTTAGGAACTGTGCCAGAGAGGCCACACAGGCTTTCACAACACTTTAACAGTCTATTGCAGAACTCGTAGAAGTGCTTCAAACTGCTTTTCCACCACCGCCATCCCCAAGGCGTTGAAATCTCAGCACTAGAGTCTTGTTTTGCTCCTTTTAGACTCCTCTACCATAGATCTAGTGAAAGAAACCATATTTTGGCCAGATTAATGGCATGCATATTTGTTTAAATTAAAATGATCTTTTAAAGAACCAATCCATGTTTTTATCTGCGCTAATTTCTGCACTATTTTATGCTTAATCCATCTTAGCCTGTGTATACTGTGTTCTATTTTTTTATTGGAATAATCAGTAAGAACACTGGGAAATAAAGAATGAGAGAAAGATAACTGTAGGGATTTTGTTGCTCTTCGCCTCAGGTAAGTCCTTGTACTCTTCGTCTCTCATTAAGAACTTCGCATAGCTGGATGGTGATTGAAATCTCTGTGTTAAGCTGCTCCAAAATTTACTTTTTGCAAAAATGATTCAAAAATAGTCCAAGTGTTTCTTTTTGATAAAGAGAAGGTTGTCAAGTGTATTAATTCATCTAGATGAGATAGTGCTGATTATGCATTGATGTTTATTGATTGCTCTTTGATTTAGTTGTAATGGACCTGAAATTCCCTTGAGTCAGTGTTATTGGGCTTAGGTGAGTACTCTTTGCACGCTCATCCTTTGATTGACAGTGTGTGAATGATTTGTGCTAAAAAGTTTCACTAGAATTTGTGAAGGGTATGCATGTCAACGCTTAGTTTTGATATCAAGCATCAACGTGAAAGGAAGAATCAGGATCCTGTTTGTTTAACTCTTGGTTCTGACTTATTTTGCATTATGATCCTAGGAATTAGATCTTAAAATACACTTTTTGTTAAACACCTCCAAATACAAGGGAGGAATACTTCTAAGCCTTGATCTTTCCTTACCATATATCCTCTATGAGATTTGATTAAGATAGAGAAAAATCAGGCAACTGTTTTTAAAATGGATTCAGTTCTGCGGAGGAGAACTCTGAAAGTGAGGAAAAATTGAGGGACATCAAAACCCTGAACCTTTTGAAAAAAAGAAATAATTTTATATATATATATATATATATATATATTCTTAGATGAAGGAGTGAAGGATAACTAAACCTTATACCTTCATCTTGGTAAAAGCTGCTGAACCCATTTATATTTTGAGTGAGAACGAGAAAGACACCTAAATAGCTATGATTTCTGAACTATCTTTGTTCAAGCCCCCTCCCGAATCACCCCAAGACCTAATCTTTGTGTACTTTTCTAATTGATACTTTGTATTTAGAAACTACTGCAGTTGTGTGATCCCTTCCTAAACATATGGTTGATGGTTCTCATCATAAGCATGTTGGTTTTGAATACTGAAAAGCTATTGTTAGTATTAAAAATTAATACCCAGTTGACATGTCGTTTATTTTTCAGTATTATATTGTTTCTTTATATTATATATTTAGATAACGAGGTGTGGAAATCACAGTAGATCTCGTTATTGGTTAAAGTAATGATATATAAATAGATGCTCGTAACTATGATAGTTTAAACATACTATTGGTTTAGGTTATCATGTGATTTGGAAATTAGTTTGTTTAGACTAACTGAATCATACAAATGTGCCCGGGGCATATTGAGCATGACCTATTCGGGATTGAATTAACTTATACTGATCGGCGTAGTTAATTCGAACCTAATATTCTAATCTCTTAATCCTTAGATTAGAGCTGGCATGAGAGTTAGATATCATATGCTTTGATTTGCCAAAGGGTGCAGTCAATTAAGGCTTAAATTTTGGTAAGTTGGGTGTGCGGTGTTTGGCTTCTTTGTGTGTCGTTGCTAGTCGAAGGAATCCATGTACCGGTTCGCCGGGTTAATGGTGCTCCCGAGATGAGCTCGTAAGGTTTATTATACTAAACCCGGCTGGTGGGCTTTGTGTCTGGTATAATAAGAAAGTCGAGTGGTACTAATCTTGGATACCAAGAAGTCGATGAATTAATTTTTCAGTAAATTTATGAATCGATGAGCACGCGATCTTTAATGTGGGGAGATAGAAGAATAAAAAATTGAGCGCAAAGTGAATTCGTTTTTTAGCGATATTTCATAATTAGTCCGTTAGTGGTACGACTAATTATACGTTAGACTAATCGACAAAGTGAATTAATTAATCCTAAAGGCTTAATTAATATTTAATTGACAAAGTCGGTTAAATGAAATAATCCTAAGGGTTTGATTAGTCTAGGGAAGACTAAGAGAGTCAACGAAAGTCCAACACTAAGGCCCAACTCTAAAGTCCACTAGGTCTCCCTTGAAACACCCTATAAATAACTAATGTTAGGTACTTAAAGAGATTAAGAAACATTGTAGGCTAAGTTACCTAGAGAGAGAAAGAGAAGCCTAGAGAGAGAATTTCATCTTCTTCATTGAGTTATTTCTCGAAGTCAGTTCTAGATCCTTCTTCTTCGATAGAAACTCAGCCCGAATAGATCTTTGGTTTCCTGATTTGACTTTAAGCTCCTGCCGATTTGATTTTTCACCGCCGCAAGTCCGATCAAACTTCTTGATTTTTTGGTAACTCTTAGAATTCTGACGTGTTTGATTCTGAATTTCTGGTATCGATCTCTTTCTTCTTAGATTGGTGATCGATCGGTATTTTGTCTAGATCATAATCGGGTTGTGGGTTATCTGGCGCGGATGCCTCAGGTGGCGCATAGTGGTGGTTGCACAACTAGTCTCTGGGCAACAATCTGTGTAGGCAGATGGAGTTTTTTCAAAGCAGTTTTCTTTTGGGTTTCTATTTTAGTGCTATTAGCCACTCTGTAGCTAATCACCCACCAAATTTTGGAGTTGTAGGAGTCATTCTCGGGACTTTTGGTGGTATTCGCTATTTTTCGGCTTTAGGTTTTCTATATTGTGAGGCACACGTTTCATAGGTATAATCTTTAAGACTTTCGCTTTAATAATAAATATTTAATTTTTTGCGTGTTGTTTTAATAAATCAAATTAGTATAAGCGTAGATCCGTTCAGGGGAAATGATTTTAAGCTTGAGCATCGTAATTCTCCAATTCTGGAATGCATAGCAGGAAAGTGAGATTTCCAATTTAGCCCGGGCAAGATCTGTTTCCTTCAAAGTCCCGAGAGTCCAGTGCATATGTAACCTTGTGTATACTTGAGTGCAGCTCTCTTGAGCTACTTGTGTAAGGATGACTAGAACAGTGAGCTATTCCGTGGATGTCACATCATAATCAGCTGGGTTATTGTGTATTAATTGAGCAAATGCATCTCGTGTACTTCTCTTGTCTGCTTTTAAATGATACACCTGGAAAAGATTAAAGTTTTGGAGCATATGCAGTGTTCGGTTATGTAAAGTATTCCTTAGAGTTTTGGTGACTTTGCTTGAGAACAAGCAAACTTACAAGTGTAGGGTGGTGGAGTGCACCGGATTCATCACTTTAATCACAACTTTTCAAGATCTAATCCATCTATCTGAGTGCTGATTTCTCTGTATTCTTAAGAATTTTATGACTTATAGTGATTAACTGTGAATTGTAGATGAAACACCAATAAGTGATGAATCAATGCACATTTTGGGATTGGAAAGTTGCTGATAAAGCTTATTGAAGAAGCCACTGATTTGGACGGAAAATCAGCTATTCAACCTTATGCACTTGAGTTACCATCCTATCCCTACTGTTGTAATTAATTTCTACCTTAATTCGTAGCGGGTATAAATACCAAGAGACAATGCCTTAATGGCATCTTTTGTTTATTGTTCTTCTTGGCTGCTTGTAATATCTTATCGAGTACTCCTCGAGCTAGGGTTTCACTATTGCTGGGACTTGAGCTTAGATTGATAGAGTGATAAGCTCCATCTTTGAGAGAAAACCCCGGATGAGCTAAGGTTGGTGGATTCGGACCTGATTGTAGCACTTTCCCTCTTGACCACAGTCCAGCTAAGGAGACTACCATTCGCTGTCGGTGTGCTGTTGATTCGTCGCCACTCCTTCATCGTTGAAGCATAAGGTAGTTTTCTTATCGGTCGTCAGTACTGGGTGTTGTAATCTTGTCTGGATATTTTGATTATATATTGCGGATGGTTGTTGCTTACTTAGCGTTTATTTTTAGTACTGTGGTTATTTTTCTTTCATGTTCATAGCAGGACCGAGATTGTTATTCCCCTTTCGCTAGTCGAGTGTAATCAGAAGGGATTCTTTCCCTTCTCGGAGAGAAATTGAGACCGACGAACTGCTAATACATGTCAAGATAACATACACGGAATGAATCTGTTATAATCGCATCTATCCAATGTTATATAATACAACCTGAACTTAAATGGTGACCGAATCTTCTCCTCTAACTCAACCCTATTTCCCAATCTTGCGTGTTTGTTTGCTTTGTGAATTATTAACCTATTGAAGCATGTTCATAAGAAAATTCAAACTTGCAATGGAGTAGTTGTTCTCTGTGGGATCGATAGCTATTAAGCTTCACGACGGAGTCTTGGAATTCCTTAGTGCGGATCTTAGGTTTATTTTATTTTGGTGTATTTTCCACACTCTTGGTAAGGAATTCTCTTCATTCTTGAGATTTTAATAGCTCATGGAGGTTAATTGTGCAATGTAGATAGAGAGCTGAAAAGTGATGAATCCATGCACAATTTGGGATTGGAAGGCTGCTGATGAAGCTTATTGAGGAAGCTACTGATTTTGGAGGGAAAAGCCAAATGCTGACCAAGATCAAAGACTAACCTTTTGCTCTGAAGTTAGTATTCTACCCCACCTGTTGTAATTATTTTTCTAACCTAATTGTAGCGGGGATAAATACCTAGGGAAAAGTCCATGAAGTAATCTTTTGTTCACTTTTCATCTCAGCCGCTTGTGAATCGTCTTGTGTACTCTTCGAGCTAGGGTTTCACCGCAGCTGGGTTGTGAGCTCGGATCAAAGGAGTGCTAAGCTCCATCTTGGAGAGGACACCCCGGCTTAACTAGCGTTGGTGAGTCCGGCAATACGATAACACTTTCCCTCTTGACCATAGTCCAGCTAAGAAGTTCCCATTTGTGAGGTTGTGTCGCTAGTTCGCCGCCACTTCCCGCCACTAAACTACACGGTAGAGCCCTTTATCGGTCGCCAGTACTGGGTGTTTGTATGTATTGTCTGATTCCTTTGGTTGTATATATTTTGGATGGTTGTTGCTTCCGTATCAATAGCATATTCAAGTACCATAGTTCCTTGCATATTCATAGCTGGACCGAGATTGTGTATTTCTCTTTCCTTATGTGAGTTACAATCAGCATACGATTCTGTTTCTCTTCGGAGATTCATTGAGACGCACAAACTGAAAATAGGTTAAGTAACCGGACAGGAAAGAATCCCAGATATAACTGCACCTATCCATTGTAATACAACACAACCAAAACTCAAATGTGAAAGATTATTTACCCAGACCCGGTAAAAAATTTACTTTCGTGCCAGGCATTCCAGAATCAGAACTTATGACCAGCCTAAGTTATAGCACAATCGCTATTCTAATCCTTGCTTGAAATAACATTGCTCAGGATCTTAGCCTCTAATTATTTGATTTGTCACGCAACAATAAATTCCTTATTAAAACGTAGGTTTAAGAATTACCTTTTGAAGCGTGTACTTAGGTGATAGCTTGTATGACTCAAGAGCAGCTCGTACGTTGTGTGGGCAACGAACCAACAAACCAATGATCAGCAAAATAACCACAATCTACTCGCTGAAAATTCCAAACGGAACTGTTGTCACCTAGCGTGTGAATTACACACGCCACCAGCTCCAACCGCCACGCGTCGCTTCAAGGAATTCTCACCAACCGCCGCTGTTACCTTGGGACTAGAGCCGCCGCCTGGAGGGAAGAAAAATCGACTTCGAAAAAGAAAAATTTAATTTTTCTCTCTAGGATTTTCTCTCTCTATTTTTCTTGTCTTGAAAACTTATGAATTGTGTATTGTGAATTGCTAATCTTTTGTCTATTTATAGAGTTACAAGAGACACACCAAGTTGGTTTAGGATTGACCTTCCTAATAGGTTTAGGATTATTAATTAGTTTCCAAATCCAATTAGATTCCAAATCTAATAGGATTTCCAAATCCAAATAGATTTCCTAATTCTAATTGAACTTTAAGATTTAAATAATTGATTAAATAATTTTACCTTTTTAATTACTTAATTAACCCTTAGGAATAATTAATTAAATAATTAATTACACTTTATCAATTAACTCACTATATAATTAATCGCACCACTAACGGATTAATTATGTCACTACTATCCTACGCCAGAATTGCTTCTGGAATAACTAAATTAATTATTCTTTAATCTCCTCACATCAAAGATATAGTGCTCTTTAATTTATTAATTTATTAATTTATTAAAAAATTAATTAATTAATTTCTTATAATCCAATATTAGTACCACTCGACCTTTTTACTATACCAGACATAAGTCCACCGGCCGAGTTTAGTATAATAAACATAACAAGCTCATCTCGGGAGCAATATCACCCCGGACGCACCGGTATATGGTTTCCTTTCGACAAGCAACAACACACTAAGCAATCAAATACACGCACCCAACCTACCGAGACTATTGGTCAAGTGACCTCACTCTTTGGCAAATACAAGTACACTATGTCAAATCCTCATGCCTGCTCAAGTTTAGGGATTAAGAGACATAATACCAGGAATGAATAGTCTATTAAATCAGCACAAGACAATTCATCCTAAATGGTCAAGTACAATATGCCACGGGAAAATCTACATGATGTTGGATCTTAAGCATGCATAATTTTCTAAATTATGCTACAGAATAGCCTAAATTCTATGGAATCAGGTCTTACCCTCGACGCGTAATCGGTTGCGCTCGTCGCCTGGATCCCTTGGGAAGATTGCGTTCACCACCAAACAATTCACACGAATTGCCTCTACGTTCTTGCACTGGAGTCTCTCAGAACCGGTGCTAGCCAAAATTTCCTGTAAAAGAGAAAACGTTTTTCTCTGGAAGAATGTCTTGGAAAAGTCAGTCCTTGAAAATTGAGAGAGAGTCTTTTTATAAATTTTTTCAAAACGTGTTTTTAAAACCAATTTGTTAAAAAAACTCTCAACTCCCAGATACTTCTCTGATTTTTTTCCAAAAAGTTGAGAAGTATCTGTTAATAATTAATAATAATTAATTATTTACTGAGTTGGGTTTAACCAACACCATGGATCAACCCATTGATCCATGGATCAGGCTGATGGGTCAAGAACCTTAATTCACAATTAGGTCCCTTGATTTGTCAGCCCAATTCAATTCTTCCTTGGTAATTAATTAACTCTTAATTAATACCATAATACTCTTTAATAATATTTAATTAAACTATTTAATTAAAAATTATCAATTTAAGTATAACTCTTATACTTAAAATAGGCAATTTAATTAATTCTGAATCATCGAACTCACATATGTGCGATCCTGTAGGCCCATTCCAAATTGACAATGAATAAATCAATCTCATTAATTAATCCATAAATCATTAGTGGTCTCTAGCAAGACATAATGACTACACAATTCAGAACAGAGGGTCGAATGGTGATTCAACATAACCTCCCGAGTATACTTCGTAATGTCCTTTACACTGATATCCAGTTTAGCATAAGGCATGGAACCAATCATCCTTATATAGCTAAACTTTTTACTTTATCTCTTAGTGACACTGAACTTAATCAAGCAAATGATAACACTTATCATTTCTTGGACACGACCATGCACTTCTCAGTTCACTATCAAGCGGCCAAGATATCATCTCTCATTTAAGAGAGGCTTGTAGTCCCATCACTTCACCAACATACCTTAGCGTGACTCATAGTGTACCCAATCATACCCGTACTTGGCAACCTGTTACGGTCCCATTAGGCATATGTCAAAGCACACTCTAATTCACCTAAGACTATGCAGTGATTTCTGGTCTAAGGATCCTGGTACGAGTACTAATCAAAAGAATCACTCATGATCTTAAAGTCCATGGAGTGTTTCTTTTTGGCGGATCGATTTCATGAATTCAATATGCACAAGAATATAATTTCATGAAATTAACTCATCAGATAAATAATCAATCAAACGATAAATGTCTTATTTACATAAATAACCCTCAAAGTTTATTTACATAAATAGCCCTCAAAAGGGGCACATACACCAACAATCTCCCACTTGCCCGTTGAAGGGCTATGTCCTAAACTGTTTAAGACCAAGCTCTATTACATGTCTATCAAACTTTGACTACGGTAGAGCTTTTGTGTGAGGATCTGCTACATTGTCGTCTGACCCTATTTTGCACACTTGACCGAGGCTCCTTAGCTTGTGCGATGGCCCCGTTATTGTCACAGAAAAGTTTTATCGGATCTTGGATACTTGGTACACTCCGATGTCTGACACGAACTTTCTCAACCAAACAGCTTCCTTTGCAGCATCTGATGCAGCAATGTACTCAGACTCTATTGTAGAATCGGCTGTTGTATCTTGCTTTGAGCTTTTCCAACTTATTGCACCGCTATTCAGACTAAACACGTAGCCTGATTGTGACTTCATGCCATCTTGATCTTTTTGGAAAGCAGCATCAGCGTAACCTTGTACAATGAGCTGTTCTTGTCCTCCATACACTAGCATTAATCCTTTAGTTCTTCGTAAGTACTTTAGGATTGCTTTGACTACAGTCCAATAACCTATTCCTGGATTTTGTTGGTATCTGCTAGTCATGCTCAGTGCATGTGCGACATTCGGGCGGGTAAATAACATGGCATGCATGATAGATCCTATTGCCGAAGCATATGGTACTCTACTCATTGTATCCCCCTCCTCTCTTGTTGAAGGACCTTGGTTCTTCTTCAAGAGAAGGCCATGTCTAAATGGTACCTTACCATTTTTGGAGTTAGACATATTGAATCTTTTCAATATCTTGTCTATGTACCCTTCTTGACTTAGTCCCAGAAGCCTTTTTGACCTATCTCTATAGATTTTGATACCTAGTATCATTTCGGCTTCTCCTAAGTCTTTCATAGAAAATACAGTCCCTAACCATTGTTTGATGTCTTTCATCATGGGAATGTCATTTCCTATGAGTAGGATGTCGTCCACATATAGGACAAGGAAAACTATCTTGCGCCAACTAACCTTCTTGTAAACACAAGGCTCATCTTCATTCTTGATGAATCCATAACCTTTTACTTCCTCATCAAAACGAAGATTCCAACTTCGAGATGCTTGCTTTAGTCCATAGATGGACCTCTGAAGCTTACATACTCGATTAGGATGCTTTTGATCTATGTATCCCTTGGGTTGTTTCATGTAAACATCCTCGAGTAGGTTTCCATTCAGGAAAGTCGTCTTAACTTCCATCTGCCATATCTCATAGTCATAATATGTAGCTATGGCAAGCATTATCCTAATGGACTTGAGCATCATGACAGGAGAGAAGGTTTCATCATAGTCTATACCATGAGTCTGTCTGAAACCTTTAGCCACTAGTCGTCCTTGAAGATCCCGCCAGGTTTTAACTTGAAAATCCACTTGCAATCGATAACCTTTGCCTGAACAGGAGGATCAATCAAAGTCCATACTTTATTGTCCCTCATGGATTGCATTTCAGATTCATTGCTTGTAGCCATTTATCTGAATATGGACTTTCTAAAACCTGTTTGTAGTTCACGGGCTCATTAGAGTCCACCAAGATCAAATCTTGATCGTCAGTCACGAGAAATCCGTATCTCTCGGGTTCATGACGAGATCTACTAGACCTTCTAGGTTCTTGTGTTGTTGACTCTGGCTGCACATCTTCATGAGTTCCCATGTCAACTTCCATCTAAGTTTTTGTAAATTGTTCTACATTCTCTTGTGGTTCTTGAACCTCTTCAAAATTTATTCTACTCCCACTGTCTTTCTTGCAGAGAAAATATTTCTCTAAGAAAGTGGCTCCTCGAGCAACAAACACTTTGTTCTCAGTTGGATTGTAGAATTGATATCCTTTTGTTTCCTCAGGATATCCCATAAACAGGTATTTGTCAGTTTTAATTTCAACCTTACTACTTTGTAAACGCTTTACATGAGCTTGACAACCCCAAACTCGTAGATAGGACATATAGGGTTTTTGACCCATCCACATCTCATATGAAGTCTTATCTACTGCCTTATATGGAATACGATTTAGTAAGTAGGCTGCTGAAACGAGGGTATAACCCCAAAAGGACATAGGGAGAGTCGCTTGGCCCATCATAGATCGAACCATATCTAATAATGTCCGATTCCTCCTCTCGGATACACCATTCCATTGAGGTGTTCCTGGTGGAGTCAGCTGTAAAACAATTCCTCACTGTTTTAGATAGCCATCGAACTCATCACTAAGGTTTTCACCCCCCGATCGGAGCGAATAGCCTTAATCCTTCTATTGAACTGATTTTCTAATTCGTTTTTAAACTCTTTGAACTTTTCAAAAGTTTCACTTTTATACCTCATTAAGTAGACATAACCATATCTACTATTGTCATCGGTAAAAGTCACAAAGTATTCAAATCCACCTCTGGCTTGTGTGCTCATTGGTCCACATACATCTGTATGTATTAGAGCCAATAGCTCACTAGGCCTCTCGCCTTTCTTGTTGAAAGGACTCTTCGTCATTTTGCCGTGCAAATAGGGTTCACATGGGTCATATGATTCAAAATCAAATGACCCAAGCACTCCATCCTTATGAAGTCTTTGAACTCGCTTCTCATTTGCATCGCCTAAACGACAATGCCACAGATATGTTGGACTTAAATCAGATTGAATTAATTTGGCTTTCTTTTCAATGTTATATACCGATTTCTCTTGGGTCAAATCCAAGATATATAAACCATTGCACAAATTTGCAACTCCATATAAAATATCTTTTTGATATAAAGACAACGAATTATTACCAATAATAAAATGAAATCCTTTAATATCCAAACAAGAAATTGAAATAATATTCCTACTCATAGTAGGTACATAATAACAATTCTCTAAAACAATGTTTAAACCGGAAGGTAAAGACAAAGTGTAATCTCCAACTTCAATAGCTGCAACTCTTGCCCCGTTGCCCACTCGGAGATCTACTTCGCCTTTCTTTGCCATCCTTCTATTTCTCAGTCCCTGCACATTAGTACAAATGTGAGCCCCACATCCGGTATCTAATACCCATGAGGTGCACATAGAAAGATTAATTTCAATAACAAAGATACCTGAAGCCGAAGGATTCTGTTTCTTCTATTCAAGAAACAGCTTGCAGTTTCTTCTCCAATGCCCCTTTTGATTGCAATGGAAACATACAGCGTCCTTCTGAGCATTTTTTTTTAGCAGGAGGAGTTTGAGGCTGAGCCTTAGGAGCAGTCTTACTGCGAGGCTTTTTGTTTTCAGTAACTTTTGCCTTGCCTTTAAACTTTCTCTTGTTGCCCTTACCTTTTTCTACAACAAGTACTGGCGTTGCCTTCCGAAGGGTTTGCTCAGTATTTTTAAGCATTTCATGGAGCTTAGGAATCGTCCTCTCCATGTTATACATGTTGTAGTTCACCACAAAGTCATTGTAATCATCAGGCAGTGAAGCCAAGATGATGTCAATGGCTAACTCTCTAGCAAGAGGTGCATTTAATCTCTCTAGGGTATCAATATACCCCTTCATCTTGATCAAATGTGTGCTTACTGACGAACCCTTCGCCATCTTGCACGAGATCAATGCTTTTATCGTAATGAACCTTTCGTTACGGGCTTGTTCACGGAACATTTTCGTTAGTGACACATAAATTTGGAACGCTTCCAAATTCATGAATTGTTTCTGAAACTCGCCTAACATAGTCGCGAGCATCAGACATGTCACGTCATCAGAATCTCTTTTCAGCTTTTCCCATGCTCGTTGAATAGCAGCCGTAGCATTTACAGGTGGTTCAGGTAAAGCAGCATCTAAGATTTTAGCTTCCTTTCTTGTTTGAGAACAATTCTCAAGTTTCTTTCCAAATCTAAGAAGTTTGGACCAACAAGTTTTTCTTTGTCCAAAATGCTTCTTAGAGTGAGATTAGATGTATTAGTGCTAGTAGATGCCATTTCTACAAAAGAAAAATGCAAAATATTAGAATGAGTTTTAAAATATTTTCCACAATAGCCAAAATTGAAATCCCAAATAATTTTGTGTTGGTGCTAGATTGTGGGCCGAAAATCCACAAAGAGTCAACCCCAGTCTTGCTTTGGCAAGTATCATAGGGATTGGGCTCTTTTGGTAGGCAACGTTCAAATCACATCCCTATGTAATTTAACGATTTCCAATTACATCACTATGCAACTTTTCGGTGATAGGATGAACATTCCAAATGTTTGACACCATCCTATCATTGCAAAATCAATCCTAGTCAACTTATCAGGTCAACTAGGACCAATTTTCCTAAGTCAAACCATCCCTTGAAGCCTCATATCAATAAAGACCCAAACAGTTTTTCACACTATAGTGGTAGTGAGTAAAGTTGGGCTAGCCCAAACAGTTTTTCACACTATAGTGGTAGTGAGTAAAGTTGGGCTTTTATTACATGACAACTCGCCTCACGAAGAAAATCTGAGGCCCTTGGGCTCTCCAAGTCCGCCAGACATTCGACGATTTGACGAGCCCCCAAGTATGGAAGCAACTTTAGACTTAGGTATTTAGGGATTTTATATTTTGAACTGCTTAACATGCATTGTCGTTTTCATTCATTCACAAAACATAAAATTGCGGAAATTCATCTGGGCTCTAATCTATTACAGGGCTTCATAGGAAAAACATCTTCTTTTGGGCCTCCATGGTTGTGCTTCCGTTCCTGGGCTATACCATGGACTCCTTTGGAACCTCTTTTTGGGCCTAACTATTACATAATTATTTAATAGGCACGCAGGCCCAATTTTAAAATGGCTCGCAGGCCCAAAAAATTTAAATAATAAATTTTAAGCCCAATTCATGCATAGAAAAACACACAAATGCATATGCTTCATCCAAGCTAATTTTATTAAGCCGAATCATTTAATTAGGGATTGTGTAACTTTTACACTATTAAAATTGATCGTGTCATGATCAATTTTAATCAATCCCATGTTCATTCATTTTAATCGAATGATGCATGGACATACCAATAATGCGTGCAATTATTTAAACATTTTAAATAAATAACACATTATTTCGGAAAAATGAATAAATAAATCAAAAAAGAATAATAATTAATTAACTAATCTTATTAATTAATTAATTATTTATTTATTCATTTAATTATCTAATTTTATTAAGATAATCTTTATAATTTTAAAATTTAAATATTTCTAATTATCCTAATCTCATTAAGATAATTATTCAAAATTCTAAATTTTAAAATTCTATAGGATAAGAATTAAATCTAAATCTAATCCTATCTTATTGTAATTTAAAATCTGATAATATCTTTTAATTTATCCTTAATCATAAATTAAAATTTTATCAAATTTTAAAATTCAGGAAAAATTAAGTTTTTCTGAAAATTTTAGGGCAAATCTGTAATTAACAAAAATTATCGGGCTAGGGTTTTAAAGATTAAAATTATTGGGGTTGTTTGGCAAATTTTAAAAAAATTTTAAAACTTGGCATTTTCGAGATTTTGGAGTGCGGTGGGGGCAATCTGGTCATTTCAGCCCAATTAGGGCACCAGCCCCCGCCGCCTCCTTTCTTCTTCCCCGATTTGCTGCCGGCGTCGCTCCTCGGTTTTTCTAGTGAACACTTCGCATTTTCCAGCGCTGATCGCAGCGCCAGACGTCGTCTCTTCACCCCGGTTCAACCCCGATCAAATCGAGGCCCACCTCGGCAGTTCATCGATCGACGAAACCAGCGATATAACATTTTCTGGTGGCCACGTTTTTCTGGCAATATAACCTCAAAACCGTGTGGAAACAATTTCTAAAACCCGGCGTTGATTCCGGCGTGTACCTGCGACAAAAACCCAGAAGCAAAACAGCCCAATATTGTAACCAACACAAGGCGGAACTCTTCTTTTTTTTCGACAAGCAAAACAAAACAACAACCCAGAAAATTCTTTCCAAAATCTTTGCAATCAAAACATTTTTGACAACCCAATCAACACAAAATTGTTCCCCATTAAGAAAAGAACAAAACACACAGAAAAATTCAGGCCAAAAACCAATTTTCTTTCCATTTGCGATTTCCGGCGAACTTCCGGCCGGCCGAAAAACCATTCCGGCAACCATTCCCAGAAACCGGCGACTTCAAGCATATATATATATATATTTTTTTCCTTCAAACATTTTTCAAGAAGAAAAAAATCTTATACCCGTTTTTTTTTTCAATGTTTGTTTCAATTAAAACACTTTTAATTAAAATAGGAAAAAACCTGGCTCTGATACCACTGTTGGATCTTAGGCATGCATAATGTGCTAAATTATGCTACGAAATAGCCTAAATTCTATGGAATCAGGTCTTACCCTCGACGCGTAATCGGTTGCGCTCATCGCCTGGATCTCTTGGGAAGATTGCGTTCACCACCAAACAATTCACACGAATTGCCTCTACGTTCTTGCACTGGAGTCTCTCAGAACCGGTGCTAGCCAAAATTGCCTGTAAAAGAGAAAACGTTTTTCTCTGGAAGAATGTCTTGGAAAAGTCAGTCCTTGAAAAGTGAGAGAGAGCCTTTTTATAAATTTTTTCAAAACGTGTTTTTAAAACCAATTTGTTAAAAAAAACTCTCAACTCCCAGATACTTCTCTGATTTTTTTCCAAAAAGTTGAGAAGTATCTGTTAATAATTAATAATAATTAATTATTTACTGAGTTGGGTTTAACCAACACCATGGATCAACCCATTGATCTATGGATCAGGCTGATGGGTCAAGAACCTTAATTCACAATTAGGTCCCTTGATTTGTCAGCCCAATTCAATTCTTCCTAGGTAATTAATTAATTTTTTAATTAATACCATAATACTCTTGAATAATATTTAATTAAACTATTTAATTAAAAATTATCAATTTAAGTATAACTCTTATACTTAAAACAGGCAATTTAATTAATTCTGAATCATCGAACTCACTTATGTGCGATCCTGTAGGCCCATTTCAAATTGATAATGAATAAATCAATCTCATTAATTAATCCATAATTCATTAGTGGTCTCCAGCAAGACATAATGACTACACAATTCAGAACGGAGGGTCGAATGGTGATTCAACACAACCTCCCGAGTATACTTCGTAATGTCCTCTACACTGATATCCAGTTTAGCATAAGGCATGGAACCAATCATCCTTATATAGCTAAACATTTTACTTGATCTCTTAGTGACACTGAACTTAATCAAGCAAATGATAACACTTATCATTTCTTGGACACGACCATGCACTTCTCAGTTCACTATCCAGCGGCCAAGATATCATCTCTCATTTAAGAGAGACTTGTAGTCCCATCACTTCACCTACATACCTTAGTGTGACTCATAGTGTACCCAATCATACCCGTACTTGGTAACCTGTTACGGTCCCGTTAGGCATATGTCAAAGCACACTCTAAATTACCTAAGACTATGCAGTGATTTCTGATCAAAGGATCCTTGTACGAGTACTACTCAAAATAATCACTCATGATCTAAAAGTCCATGGAGTGTTTCTTTTTGGCGGATCGATTTCATGAAATTCAATATGCACAAGAATATAATTTCATGAAATTAACTCATCAGATAAATAATCAATCAAACGACAAATGTCTTATTTACATAAATAGCCCTCAAAAGGGCACATACACCAACACCTGATTCAATTAGTATAGACAAACAAATATCTGAATCACATAATAACCTAAACCGATAGTGTGTTCCAAACTGTCTCGGTTACAAACCTCATTTATATATTATGTCTTTTAACCAATGATTAGATCTCTTGTGTCACACCAGACACCTCATCATCTAAGTACATAATAACGAGTTTGGAATATGGCGGAAAAAGAGCCTGGGGAAGTGGTGAGAGGGAGCGGTAAATGACGGAGAAAGAGAGAGAGTGAAAAGTCATAATTTTTACCTAACCCTAAGATTGACATGACCACACATGGAGTTAGTGGTAGGCAACTAACTTAACACTAATAAAATAACTTGAGGGGGTGCATTATGTCATAGTAGAATCTTTTGACGGTTGCTATTCTTTCCAACTATACCAGCAACAGGAAATTGTGATGGTAAGGACAAGGAGTTTAGCAAGGAGGAGAACGGCAGCATCATCCAGTTGGTCAAATAGAACTACACTCGTGGTTAGCGACTCATATATGGAGATCAGTGAGATGCCATAGGAGATAGGAAACTGTGGTTCTCCATCCAGTCAGAATGCCCTTTCGAGGGAAGGAACTCCGGTGGCCACCACACATGTAGTCCCACCACGATTCACAAACTAGTAAGAAGCCTTCATTGCACTCTCCAATACAGTTGAGAGCTACGCCAGGGAAGCCACACAGGCATTTACGGTGCTTCAACAAGCATTGCCCAACTAGTGGATGTTCTCCAAGCTGTTTTTCCTCTACCACCGCCCTAAAGGCGCTGAAACTTCAGCGCTGAGGTTTTGTTTTGCTTGGCCTAAACTGCCCATATATCTAGCGAAAGGGACCATGTGTTGGCCAGATTAATAGCATTCATGCTTACTTAGATTAATTCAGAGTTGTGAAGAACTTCTCTCTGTTTACTTTTATGCATTTTCCTATTTGACTTGTTTTGGATAGTAGGATTTCTGTGCCTTTTTATTTGAATAATCAGTGAGGACACTCAAGTGCCGAAAGGGGGAGTGGGAGGGATAAGAAATACTTCAGAATAGGATCTTGCATGGTGCTCCAGGTAAGTCTCTCTAACTCTATTTATTTAGAAGTTCATATAGCCGAATCGAGTGCACAAGATTCATCACTTTTGCAACAGTTTTTTTACATAGGAAACTGATAACTTTGAGGGAATAATGACTTTTTTTCTTGGGAATTACTGAAAGATTATCTGCCCCAGACCCGGTAAAAAATTCACTTTTGTGCTATGCATTCCAGAATCATAATCTTTAACCAGGCCTAAACTCTAGAACACTAGCTATTCCAATCCTCGCTTGAAATAACATTGCGCAGGATCTTGGTATGTACTCATTCAATTTATCACGCAACAAAATATTTCTAATTAAAGCGAAAAAATAGAAAGTACCTCTTGAAGCGCGTTACTCAGGTGATCACTTGTATGACTCAAGACTTTGACCGCACGTTGTGTGGGCAACGATATAGTGAACAATTGATCAGCAATCTACACAAAAGGACTCGCCAGGAAAATTCTGTAGCTCGCCAAAAAATTATAACAAGAGAGAGAAAAATGTTTTCTCTCTCTAAATTCTCTCTCTTTAGTTTTCTTGTCTTGAAAACTTAAGAATTGTGTATTGTGTAATTGCTAATCCCATGTCTATATATAGAGCTACAAGAGAGACCCCAAGTTGGTTTAGGTAATTAATTAGTTTTCAAATCTAATTAGGTAACTAATCTAATAGGATAATCCAAATCCAATTAGATTTCCTAATCTCTAGAATTTCCTAATTCTAATTGAAACTTCAGACTTAATTAATTAATTAAATAATTCCACTTTGTTAATTACTTAATTAATTTTTCTAATTCAATTAACCTACTACAAAATTAATCATACCACTAACGGATTAATTTTGGCACTACCATCCTACACCAGAATTGCTTCCGGAATAACTAAATTAATTTATTCTTAATCTCCCCACAACAAAAATTTAGTGCTCGTTAATTTATTAATTTACTGATAAATTAATTAATTAACTTCTTTAATTCCGAGACTAGTACCACTCGACCTTTTTACTATACCGGACATAAGTCCACCAGTTGGGTTTAGTATAATAAACATAATGAGCACATCTCAGGAGCACTATCAGCCCGGACGCACCGGTACATGGTTTTCATTCGACAAGCAGTTGCACACCAAGCAACTATACACGCGCACCCAACCCACTAAGACTATTTGCCACAATTTACCTAACCCATTGACAGATCAATGTACACTGTGTCTAATCCTCATTCTCGCTCAAGTCTAAGGATTAAGAGATAGAATACTAAGAACGAATTGTCTATTAAATCAGTATAAGACAAATCATTCTAAATGGTCAAGTTCAATATACCCCGAGCATATCTATATGGTTCTATTAGTTTCGACAAACCAATTATTCCAATCACATAATAACCTAAACCGACAGCGTATCCAAAACTATCTCGGTTACGAACTTAATTTATATATTATGTCTTTTATCCAATGATGAGATCTACTTTGTCACACCAGACATCTCATGATCTAACTACATAATATAAATAGACTAGACATGCACAACATATAAACCAAAACATTAAATCAATATATTAACTAGGAAAAAGTACAATACAAACATAGCTTATGTATTCAAACCTAACAATCTCCCACTAATACTTAAGTTGTGCTTTAAGTAAATATAACTACATTCAACTTTTACACTCTACAACATATCTAGAAAAACAATCATGGCTCTCCTAAGTATCTGATCCCCATGCCCTCCACGTGAGACTCAAAGACTTTTGAAGTTATTGTCTTCGTGAAAGGATCTGCAAGGTTATCTCTGATACAATCTTTACCATGACCATGTCTTCCCTCTTGATGATATCTCATATCAGGTAGTACTTGCGCTGTATGTGTTTACTCGCCATGTGGGCTCGTGGTTCGTTCGAGATTGCTACTGCACCGTTGTTATCACAGTACACTACTATTGACTTCTGCAAACCAGGAATCACATCTAAGTCCACTAGGAAGTTCTTGAGCCACACTGCTTCTTTCGCTGCCTCTAATATGGCAACGTATTCAGCTTCCATGGTAGAGTCCCCCATGCATTTTTTCTTGACACTCCACCATACTATGGGTCTACCTCCCAAATTAAAAACATACGTTGTGGTAGACTTGCTCTTATCCCTGTCGTCTTGGAAATCTGAATCTGTGTAACCTCAGGGTACCATCTCAGATGCCTGATAGACTAACATTTGGTTCCTCGTTCTGTGCAAATACTTGAGAATGCATTTTACAGCCTGCCAATGAGCTTTCCCGGGGTTACTCTGATATTTGCTTAGAATGCCAATGGCATAACAGATATCAGGCCTCGTACACAACATGGCATACATGAGACTTCCTACTACCGAAGCATAAGGAACTGTCTTCATGGCCTCTATCTCCTCAACAGTTTTGGGAGACTATTCTTTAGATAGATGAACTCCGTTTCTGATAGGTAGAAAACATTTCTTGGAGTTCTGCATGTTAAAATGGGCTAGAATCGTATCTATGTATGAAGCTTGAGAAAGTGTTAGCAAACGTTTCCTACGATCTCGAATTATCTTGATCCCAAGGATATGTCCAGCTTCTCCTATGTCCTTCATATCAAATTGCTTGGACAACCATGTCTTTACGCCTGATAACACTTTCTTGTTGTTGCCAATTAGTAAAATATCATCTACGTGAAGCACAAGAAACACTATCGCATTTCCATCACATCTGCGATACACATATTGCTCATCCGGGCACTGAGTAAATCTGTAGGAATGGATTACCTCATTGAACCGGATGTTCCAAGATCTGGATGCCTGCTTAAGTCCGTAAATGGACCTCTTAAGCCTGCAAACCTTATGCTTGTGGTCTTTTTCAACAAATCACTTTGGTTATTGTATGAAGATGGTTTCCTCAAGACTTCCATTAAGGAAAGCTGTTTTGACATTCATCTGCCAGATCTCATAATCTAAATGAGCAGCTATGGCCAAAAGAATCTAGATTGACTTAAGCATGGCTACCGGGGAGAAGGTTTTCTCATAATCGATTCCCTCTTTCTGAGTATACCCCTTCGCCACAATCCTAGCTTCAAAGAAATCAACTTTTCCATCATGTACTCTCTTGCATATGTATACCCACTTACATCCAATGGGTTTGAACCCATCAGGAAGGTCCACAAGCTCATAGACTTGATTGTGGTCCATCGACCACATATCGGATATCATTGCTTTTCGCCAAGATTCTGCATCTTTATCTCAGAGAGCCTCATTGTTGTTAACTGGGTCAGGCTCAGGTGTTTGGGACTAGGTCTGAAGCCTCTCCCATGCCAATGAACCTATTGGGCTGTCTTACAACCCTCCCACTACGATGAGGCACCACCTCTGTAGGTGCATCATCTGTGATATCTTGTGCAGTGTGTGGTGTATCTACTTATGTTGGTGCATTAGGATTATCAGATTGTTTCCTAAACTCTTCTAGTACTATCTTGCTCTTGGGCTTGTGATCTAGAATATAGTCTTCCTTTAAAAATCTGGCGTTAGTGCTAACTACTACCTTCTGATCTTTAGGACTATAGAACATACCACATTTCGTTCCCCTAGGATATCCTACAAACAGCATTACTTTCGTTCTTGCATCTAACTTAGCCGTATTTGCTTTAAGCACATGTGCTGGGTAACCCCAAATTCTGAGATGTCTTAGACTGGGCTTACGCCCGTTCCACAACTCTACTGCGGTTGAATATACAGTTTTATATTGTACAAGATTTAGGATGTACATTGATGTTTCCAAGGTATATCCCCAAAACGAACTCTGCAAATCAATATAGCTCATCATCAACCTAACCATTTCCATGAGAGTTTGGTTCCTTCTTTCTGCTGCACCGTTCTACTGTGGTGTATCCGGTGCAGACAACTAAAACTGAATTTCGACCTCACTAAGGTATTCTAAAAATTCGTGGGATAGATACTCACCACCACGATCTAATCACAGTGTCTTGATACTTTTATCATGATGTTTATCCACATCTGCCCGATACTCTTTGAATTTACAAAAGCATTCGGACTTGTGACGCATTAGATAAATGTATCCGTATCTTGAGTAATCATCCGTAAACGCAACCATAATAGTCGGGATTTCTAAACCACTTGCAAATAAAACCATATAATAAATCGAACAAGCACATAACCCAAAACCAGGCTCTGATGCCAATCGAAAGATTATTTGCCCGGGCTCGGTCAAAAATTCACTTTCGTGCTAAGCATTCTAGAATCTGAATCTTTGATCAGGCCTAGACTCTGGAACAATTGATATTCCAATCCATGCTTGAAATAACATTCCACAGGATCTTGGTATGTACTCATTCAATTTATCACGCAACAAAATATTTCTAAATAAAGCATAAACATAGAAAGTACCTCTTGAAGCGTGTTACTCAGGTAATCACTTGTATGACTCAAGACTTTGATCACACGTTGTGTGGGGAATGATCTAGTGAATAATTAATCATCAATATACACAAAAAGACTCACCAGAAAAATTATGCAGCTCAACACCGCCTGAATTGAACCGCCGCCGCTGTCAGAATTTACTTCCTGCCGCCCAAAAATATATACAAGAGAGAGAAAAATATTTTCTCTTTCTAGTTTTCTTGTCTCAAAAACTTAAGAATAGTATATTGTGTAATTGCTAATCCCTTGTCTATATATAGAGCTACAAGTGAGACACCAAGTTGGTTTAGGATTGGTCTTCCTAATGAGTTTAGGTAATTAATTAGTTTCCAAATCCAATTAGGTAAGTAATCTAATAGGATAATCCAAATCCAATTAGATTTCCTAATCTCTAGGATTTTCTTATTCTAATTAAAACTTAAGACTTAATTAATTAAATAATTCCACTTTTTAATTACTTAATTAACCGTTAGAAATAATTAATTAATTAATTAATTCAACTTATTCAACTAACCCACTACAAAATTAATCATACCACTAACTGATTAATTTTGACACTACCATCATACACCATAATTGTTTCCGGTATAACTAAATTAATTTATTCTTAATCTCCCCACATCAAAGATTTAGTGCTCGTTAATTTATTAATTTACTGATAAATAAATTAATTAACTTATTTAATTCTGAGACTTGTACCACTCGACCTTTTTCCTATACCGGACATAAGTTCACCAACTGGGTTCAGTATAATAAACATAACGAGCTCATCTTGGGAGCACCATTAACCCAGACGCACCGGTACATGGTTTCCTTTCTACAAACAGTAGCACACCAAGTAACTAAACACGCTCACCCAACCCACCGAGACTATTTGCCACAATTGACCTCACTCATTGACAGATCAAAGTACACTGTCTAATCATCATACCCACTCAAGTCTAGGGATTAAGAGATATAATACTAAGAACGAATCGTCTATTAAATTGGTACAAGACAAATCATTCTAAGTGGTCAAGTTCAATATGCCCCCGACATATCTATATGATTCAATTAGTTTAGACAAACCAATTATCCCAATCACATAATAACCTAAACCAATAGAGTGTCCAAACCTGTCTCGATTATGAACTTCATTTATGTATTATGTCTTTTAACCAATGATGAGATCTACCGTGTCACACCAGACACCTCATCATCTAACTACATAATATAAATAGACTAGACATGCACAACATATAAACCAAAACATTAAATAGATATATTAACTCGGAAAAAGTACAATACAGAGCCGTTACTGAATGCTAGCCATTAGTGAATGCTGCACAGAGAAATTACTCAACCACTGAGTAGGAAATGTTGGTAATAGTATATGGGTTTAGAAAGTTTCGACTTTATCTGCTGGGAGCAAGAGTAATTGTGCACACAGATCATGCTGCACTGTGACATCTCTCGAGGAAGAAAGATGCTAAACCTCAACTGAATCGATGGGTGTTACTTTTGTAAGAATTTGAAGTGCAGGTCCGAGATAGAAAGGGGTCAAAAAACCAGATCGTAGATCACCTGTCAAGGCTAGCAAGTGACATACTGGAAGAAAAGAGCATCGAAGAGATTCAAGAAGGTTTCCCCGATGAGAACATAATTATGATTAGTGCGAGTGGCAACCTGTCTTGGTACAACAACTTTGCGAAGTATGTTGTTCCTAAATTAGTGCCGGGAGAGTTATCATACCAGCAGAGGAAAATTTTTTTGCACGAAGTTAAATCTTACTATTGGGAGGAACCTTATTTGTTTAAGGCCTACGGTGATGGCATAATCAGACGGTCTGACCCCAAGATTGACAGAAACCAATACTTGATAGCTATTATAACTTGCCATATGGAGGTCATTTCAGAGCACAGCGTATTACATTTAAGGTTCTGCAATCAGGATTCTTCTGCAAGGTCTGTTAAAAAATGCTACGGCATATGTGTTGGCCTGTGATCGATGCCAGAGAATGGGAGAAATTTCTTGGAAGAACGAAGTGCCTCAAAATCCAATACAACCAGTGGATGTTTTTTATATATAGGGAATAGATTTTATGGGGTCGTTTCCCTCATCACATGGGAACTAATACATATTGGTAGGGGTGGAATATGTTACTTAATGGATAGAGGCAATAACATGCAGCAAGAGTGATGCGAACACTGTGCAACAATTCCTTAAGAGAAATATTTTTCAGATTCGGTACTTTTAAAGCTATCATCAATGATGGGAGGAGTCATTTTTGCAATAAATGGTTCAATTTCCTGATTGAAAAGCATTGTGTCACGCACAAAGTTACCACTCCTTACCACCCAAATGGAGACATCCAATAAAAAAATTAAGCATATATTGGAAAGGGTGGTAAATTCAAGCAGGAAAGACTGGTCTCAGCATTTGGAATATGCTCTGTGGGCATATAGAACATCATACAACACACCTATCGTCACTTCCCCATTCAAGTTTATGTATGGAAAAACTTGCCACCTTCTAGTGGAACACGAACATAAAGCCTCGTGGGCACTAAAGAATATGAATATGGATGAGACTTTTGCTGGAAAAGATAGGTTAATGTGTTTAAATGAGTTGGAGGAGTTCACACTATAGGCGTACATGAATTCTGAAATATACAAGCAAAGGCTTAAACAATGGCATGACCGCAAAATCAAAGATAAAGAATTTAGTGAGGTACAGAAAGTACTAATCTTCGAGTCTAAACTGAAACTGTTTCCAGGGAAACTAAAATCTAGATGGAAAGGGTCATATGTCATACTCACGGTACATCCCAACTGATGTGCTTATATTTCTTAATACATTTTGGTGTGAATTTGGGTTGATTTGGATGTTTGGTGAAGTCTAATGGGCTGTATTGACATTTGTAGGAAGAAAGTTTGATTTTGAGCAAGATGGGCCATTTTGGATGCAATTAGGATGAATTGGACGCTTGAGGAAGAAAGGCGAGTGGGCTTGAAGAAGAGAACAAGAGGATTTGGGCTTATTTAGAGACCATAATTAAATTCTGAAAAGGGAATTTCTTAATTAATTAGAATTGGGTTTTTAAGGATTTGATTTGTGTTAATTTTAGTTAATTGTGGGCCGCATCTTTGGAAAGAAAGGGAAGAGAGTTATATTAGGTTTTTTGCCACACTACACACAGACAACTTTTGGTTACCATTCTTTTTGGGGGTGACACTGTTAGTTTTGAATACAGAAAAGCTATGACTTGTATCAAAAACTAATATCCACAGATGACATATCATTTTGTTTCAGTATTAAATTGTTTCATTATATCATAGAACTAGATAACGGGTGTGGAAAGATGTAGTAGATACCGTTATTGGTTAAAGTATTGATATATTAAAAGTATGCTCGTAACTGAGATAGTCTGATCATACTATCGGTATAGGTTATCGTGTGGTTTGGAAATTAGTTTATCTAGACTAATTAAATTACACGGATATGCCCGGGGCATATTAAGCACAACCAGTTTGGATAGAATTGACTTATACTGATCGGCGTCGTTAATTCGGCCCTAGTATTCAGTCTCTCAATCCTGAGATTGGGACGGGCGCGAGAGTTGGAAATCGTATGCTTTGATTTGCCAAAGAGTGCGGTCAATTGAGGCCTATACCCTGGTACGTTGGGTATGCGGTGTTTAGCTTCTTACGTACCATTGCTAGTCGAAGGAATCCATGTACCGGTTTGCCGGGTTGATGGTGCTCCCGAGATGAGCTCTTAAGGTTTATTATACTAAACCCGGCTGGTGGATTTTATGTCCGGTATAATAAAAATGTCGAGTGGTACTAATCTCGGATGCCAAGAATTCGGTGAATTAGTTTGTCAGTACATTGAAAAACCGATGAGCACTAGATCTTTAATCTGGGGAGATAGAAGAAAATATAGTGGCGCGATGTAAAGTCATTTTTGAGCGGTAGTTCCGTAATTGTCCATTAGTGGTACGACTAATTATGTGTTTGACTAATCGATAAAGTGAATTAATTAATCCTATAGGTTTAATTTATATTTAATTGACAAAGTGGATTAAGAAAATTAATTATATATGAATTAATCAATCCAAAGGGTTCGATTAAATTAAATTAATAAAGTGGGTTAAAGATTTAATTCAAAAGGATCGATTGGAGTTGACTAGTCTAGGAAAGACTAAGGGGTCAACGAAAGTCAAATTAAAAGGCCCAACTCAAAGGCCCGTTAGGTCTCCTTAGAAGCTCCCTATAAATATCCCTTGTTTGGCAACTTACAAGACATTAGAAACCTTAGAGGCATTTTGCCTAGTGAGAGAAAGTTAAGTCTAGAAAGAGAAGCTCTCAACTTTATTAGTAGCTTTTCTTTCGAAGTTGAGTTTGGAGCTTTGTTCTTCGAGAATCCTCAAAGCCCATAACCTAGAGAATCCTATATCACCATTTTTGGGGAAGAAAGCCGCTGCCTTTGTGGGTTTTTCCTGCCGCCATGTAGGCTGCTGCCTGTGAGAGCTTTTTGTCGCCAGCGAGAATTTGTTTTGGCAGCAATTCTTCTCCATTTTTAGTGGGTTTGTTAATTCTTGTTGCATTGATCCTCTAGCTTAATCTTCTTAGATCGCTAGAGTCTAGATCTACGAGCAAGAACACATTCCAGACACTTTTGGTGTGTATTTTCAGATTGGGTTAAGTTCCCGGGCTAAATCCGTTTCTTCAGATTTGCGTGATTCTTGAAGTGGGTTTCTTAGGACTTTTTTGTTTTGCCTTGGCTACTCCATAGACACTAGCCCACACTAGTTCGGAGTTGGATCGGAGTTATTCTTCGGAGTTCTTGTGGAAGTCGCATATAAAGATTTGGTTTTTCTTATTGCGTTGGACTTCGCTTCAAAGGTATAACCTTTAATCCTTCCGCTTTTAATTAAAGGTGCAATCTTTGTGCGTTAGATGTCGTTTTAATAAATTACATAAGTATAAGCCTAGATCCGTTCATGGGAAAATGAATTTGAGCCTGAGCTTTGTCGAAAGCTTCCGATTCTGGAATGCATTGCACGAAAGTGAGGTTTTCGATTTAGCTCGGGCTTGTTCTGTTTTCCTTCAAAATGGTATCAGAGCAAGTGTTTCGGCTTTATACTTGTTTGATTTATTACACGACTTTATTTTGGCATTATTATATTTGTCAAAATGTTTGAACAGGTGGTTATTGGTTTCCCAGCTATTATGGTAGAATTTAATTTTTCATTCATAAACCTCGGGACATGTCCTTGCTCGTATTGTTTTTGAATGGAAATGTCTATAATAGTAATAACCACAAGCTAGAAGTCGTGTAGGATTATAAAAATCTTGTAGTAGGATTTGATCTAATCATGTCGTCTTTAAATTCCTAGAAAAATGCCTTTGTATATAGGAATTTATGTATTATGACGAAAATGTTATTTTGGGTAACTTATATTCGCTGGTTTTGGTTTCTCATAATTTTGGGTGATTCCTAATTACGTAGTAAATCGAGAATGCCCGGGCGAATCGAGAGGAATCCAAATAACAAATGGGAACGACATGACGGGACGTGTCACCGAGGCGTCAAGGAATCAACTATAGAGAAAGCCATAATAGTTGGGAAATTTTAATTTCTTTAATTTCCCGTATTTATGTCTTTTTGTTGATTGTGTGTTTTTTATTTTATTTTGCATGAACGAAAACCAAACCAAAACATTTTAAAAAATAAAGTGCAATTAACTAAGGTAGATTATTCGCACATTAAAACTCCAACGGTTTTATGGATGTGAATATCCTTTGTTAAGATATTGCATGTTAAAACCTCAAACTTAAAAATCTGAGTGGGAGTGATTTGGTAAATATCCCCATGGCCTCCATTACGGATTCATATGTGATGTGGGTTAGACCGACGGGCTGGCAAAGGGCATTCTTCCCTACGGATAATTCGTCAACCCCAAGATATCACTAGATTGAATTTCTAAACGGATGACTATAGCAAGTTTAATTGGAGAAAGTTGACACACCCTCGCTAACCGAGGTGCATTAGTATCCTAAACAACAAGCTTAGAAGTCACGTAATGGCAAACACTTAGTGTACCGTTTGTAGTATTCCTCCTAAGAGGTTACGCTGCTTATTGAGTACGACTAAAATTATCGACTATTAATTTCATTGATCATACGATCGTTGGTCAGAAAATGGAATTAATGAACTTTGGTTCTTCTCAAATGAATGTGGGTTAGCGTAGACGTTCACCCAACGTGACCTGTATTAATCCCGGTATGAGATATGTCGGTAGAAGACTGTATTGTTTTGAGGATATCAATATTTTCAAAAAAGTATACTGAAACTTGACTATTTATTTTTCCAGTTGTTAATATATCGTTCAACCCGCTAGCTGTAATTTTAAATTAGAACAAACTTACGGGTCCAAATTACATTGACTGGAAATGTAACCTGGACATTGTCCTTACTGCTGAGGGTTACAACTACGTGCTCACTGAGGAGTGTCCCCCTAAACCCAGTGATGATGCCACCCATGAGCAGCGAGAGCCATATACGAGGTGGCAGAAGGCTGTTGAGATGACCCAGTGCTACATCTTGGCCTCTATGTCGAGTGTACTACAACACCAGCATCAGTTGTTTACCTCGTCTTATGATGTGATGCTCAACCTTAGGGAGATGTTTGGACATCAGGGCAGGGCAGCCAAGCAGTCAGCTATAAGGAAACTCATGAATGCTAGGATGGCTGAGGGCACTTCAGTGAGGGATCACGTACTGGACATGATGAGCTACATCAATGAGATTGAGGTATTGGGAGGTGACATTGATGGGGAGACCCAGGTCGATATCATCCTCCAGAGCTTGCCCCCCAGTTTTGAGCAGTTTCGGTTGAACTAGAATATAGGCCAGCTCTCATATTCACTTCCCAAGCTCATAACTACATTGGTGTCTGCTGAGGGCCTATTCACAGAGAAGAAGCAAGCCTTGGCTATTGTTGGTCCCTCAGGTTTCTCTGCTGGGCCCGAAGCCAGGAAGCAAAAGAGGAAGAGAGGCCAGACAGCAGGAGCTGATCATGGGCCCAAGGCGGGCATTGCCAAGAAGCATAAGCCAAAGGTAAGTGCTTCAGATGTGGCAAAACAAGACATTGGAAGAAGGACTGCCCAAAGCCTCGAGGTATGTGTAAATTTTCCCTAGTTACTGAGACGTTTTAGCGACGATTCCCACAGATATTGGTGTGTGGATTCGGGAGCCACTAATCATGTTTGTAATTCTTTGCAGGGGTTCCAAGTGACCCAGCTGTGTAGAGAGGGAGAGTTGCAGGTCTACCTTGGGGATACTACCAGAGTTTCTGTTGTTACAATGGGAGTTTTATGTCTTTATTTTTTGGACTCTATTTTACATTTGAGAGATTGTCTTTATGTACCCAGTTTTCGGAAGAATTTGCTTTCAGTTTCTAAACTTTTATTTGATGATTATAAGTGTGTTTTTTCTGATAATTCTGTTTTTATTATAAAGAACCAGAGGCTTATATGTTCTGGTACATTGGTTGATAATCTGTTTTGAATTAAGACAAACTCCCCAGTTGTGCAAAATACATAAACTAGTAACTCATCACAGAATCATAATAAGAGAAAAGAGTATTCCCTTTTGAATCAAACTTATCTTTGGCACCTGAGACTCGGTCACATCAACCTTAGTAGGATTCAAAGGTTGGTCAGTAATGGGTCTTTAGACTCATTGGATATTGAAAGTTATCCCTGTGAGTCCTGCTTGGAGGGTAAGATGACCAAGAGGCCTTTCAAGGCAAAGGGGTATAGGGCCAAAGAGGTTTTAGAGTTGATTCATTCTGACGTGTATGGGCCTATATAAGTTCAGGCTAGCGGTGGTTATGAGTATTTCATGACTTTCATGGATGATTACTCTACATATGGATACATATACCTGATACGCCACAAGTGTGAATGTTTTGGCAAGTTGAAAGAGTTTAAGGCTGATGTGGAGAACCATCTGGGTAAGAGTATCAAGGCCTTGTGATCTGATTGCGGTGGCGAATACCTCTCTAGTGAATTTAGGTCCTATTTGTCAGATGAGGGTATTCAGACCTAGTTGTCTGCACCTGGCACACCCCAGCAGAATGGTGTAGTAGAGAGGAGAAATAGGACTCTTATGGATATGGTTAGATCGATGATGAGTTATAGTGAGTTGCCTACCTCGTTTTGGGGTTATGCCTTAGAGACAGCGTGTTATCTCCTTAATCTCATGCCATCTAAATATGTGCCTAAGACACCCCTAGAGTTGTGGGCTAGGCAAAAGCCTAGTATGAGACATCTCAGGATTTAAGGTTGTCCAGCACATGTGCTTGAGGCAGATACATGTATGTTAGATTCGAGATCAAAGGTTATGCTGTTTGTAAGATACCCCAAAGGAACAAGAGGTGGTCTATTTTATAGTCCTCAGGTTCAAAAGGTGGTGGTGAGCACCAATGCCAGATTTCTTGAGGAGGACTATAATTTAGATCACAAGTCAAACAGCAAGGTAGTATTGGAAGAGGTTAGAAGTCAGTCTATTATTCCAGATGCCCAAGTACAGGAAGACACACCACAAGAGACTGCACACACTATCACAGATGATGCTCTTACACAGGCTACGCCTAGTCATAGTGGGAGGGTTGCTAGACAGCCCAAGAGGTACATGGGTTTGGGTGAGTCTTCGTACTTTATCCCTGGCACTCATGAACCAAACCCAGTTAGCTATAATGAGGCTCTCCAGCATAAAAATACAGATTCTTGGCAGAGAGCGATGATTGCTGAGATGGGTTCTATGGACTCAAATCAGATCTGGGAGCTGGTAGACCTTCCTGTTGGGTTTCGACCTATTGGGTGCAAATGGGTCTACAAGCGGAAGAGAGGATCTGACGGGAGGGTTGAAACCTTCAAGGCTAGGCTTGTGGTGAAGGGGTATACTCAGAAATAGTGTATCGATTGTGAGAAGACCTTTTCCCCGGTAGCTATGCTTAAGTCAATTTGGATTCTCTTTGTTGGGAATTGTCTAGGTGTTTAATCCAATTAAACGGCATAATCCTAAACTATGAGGATCGGGTCTTACCCTTGAAGCGTAATCGGTTGCCAAATACACAGAATTTTTTGATGATTCTGATCAAACCAAAATACACAGAATTTCCCAAATTCTTGGAGTAGGCAAGATTGGCTAGCACCAACCTGCGAAGGCTTTCGTGCGTAAGAGTAGAGGATACTTCGAGGAAGGATTTTGGAGACAGCAAAACGTCATCTTCTCAGAGGAGCCAGGCGACGTGCGCAACCGATTACGCTTCAAGGGTAAGACCCGATCCTCATAGTTTAGGATTCTGCCGTTTAATTGAATTAAACACCTAGACTATTCCCAACAGTGGTATCAGAGCGAGGTTTAGAACATTTTAGTGTTAATATTAAAATTACTTAATTCAAGCAAATTGTTTGTGTTGAAAATTAATTTTATTATTACCCGGAGAAAAAAAAACCAGAGCCTTGGATTTTAAAGATTTGGATATTTTCTTTTCTTGGTTTCGTAGTATATTGTCGGAGAGCCATTTTTTTTTTTCGAGTAAAAGAACGGAACTTGGTCGTTCGTCAGAAAAACGGGCAAAATGGAATTGTTCCTCTTTTCTGCTGGGTTCAATTTTTTTTCTGGGTTGTCTCGAAAGAAGGGGCTTTTGGTTTTGTTTTTCAACCAAATTGGTTTTGAGTTTGGCTTCCGAAATCTGGGCTGATTTTTCCCAAAACGTTTAAAGGAGAAACTGGGTTTTCTCACCAAAATGGACTTCTGGGTTTTCGAAACCCTCGTTGGAGAATCGGAGTTTTTTTTGATTCATGAAATTTGCCGCAAATCTGGTTTTGTTTTTGGTTTGTGTTTATGTTTCAAAAACATTGCTGAAAAAAAAAACGATTTTTTTTTTAGTTTTTTGGGATTTTGATTTGCTGGGGAAGTTTTCGCCGAAAAACCGCACAAGCCGGACTTGGAGTTTGGGCATGGAATTTTTTGTCGAAATTGACGAGGAGACCAGTCTTCGATCAGATCAATGGTCGGTCGTCTCTCGTGCCTTGAATATCTTCGCGATATCATCAGGACAGAGATAGCTAGTGGCTGCATCATCTCCGACCGGTCGAATCTAGGTTGTGCTTCGTTGGACGAGGCAATGGCCGGTTTTGGAAATCAGTTCCGATCAACTTTGAGTTTTTATCGCCAGAAAAATGTGACCACCAAAAGTGTTTTCGTTGGTCCCGTTTTCATCGGTCGTGTTTGGCCGAGGAGATGGAACCGGCAATGTCGCAAGTCGCCGGAAATCGAAGAAAGCCGGCGAATGGAAAAGGTTGAAGAAGGAGTGGGCGGCGGGGAAGGGGAAACCCTAATGCCACTTTTGGCTGGAATTACAAAATTACCCCCGCCGTCACTAACCCTAAAAGATAGCAAGTTTTAAAATGGCATAATGATCCCTGGACTTTGAGTCCTCCTCAAAACCCTGGCCCAGAATTATATTTAAATTACATAATTGCCCCAAAAGTTTCAGAAAATCAAAATTTTAAAATTTTCTGAATTTTATTTAATAAGATTTTAATTAAATAGTCTTATTAGATAAAGATAGGATTAATTTAGAATTTGATCCTAAAAGTTTAAATTTGAAAATTTATCTTAATAAGATAATTAGATAAATTTTAAAATAATTATTTTAATTAGATTAAAATAATTAGAAAAGATAAATAAATAAATAAATAAATAAATAATTAGATTAATTAATTTGTTTAAATTTTGAATTGTTATTTATTTTATCTTATTTTAATTTTGATTCTTATTCAAATTGTTTAAATTTTATTTGAAGCATCATAATTATGCAAGCATGTTCATGCATCATTTTGGATAAATGTAAAATGAACAGAAGGATTGATTAAAATTGATCATGACACGATCAATTTTAATTCTGCAATAGTTACACAATCCTTAAAATTAATCGGCTTAAATTAAAATCGGCTTGTATGAGCATATGCATTTTATGTGTTTCAAAGCATGAATTGGGCTTTTAATTATAACGTTTTAAAAGTTGGGGCCTGCGAGCCAATTTTGAATTTGGGCCTGCGTGCCTATAAAAATCATCATGTAATAGTTAGGCCCAAAAAGGAGGTTCCAAGAGGAGTCCATGGTGGAGCCCAGGAGCGGAGGCCCAAACATGAAGATTTTAAAAGGCTCTATAATAGACTAGAGCCCAGTTCATCGCTTTATTTCATTCTTTTATTTATGCGAATGAATGATAAACGAAAAATGCATGTTAAGCCGATCAAACTTAAATCCCAAAAACCAAAGATTTTGCTTCCATACTTGAGTATCGAACGTCTGATGGACTTGGAGAGCCCAAGGGCCTCAGGTTTTCTTCATGCGGCGGGTTGTGACATAATAGTGCCCAACTTTATCACTACTATTAATGAGTGGAAAAACTGTTTGGGTATTAGATGCTCAAACTTTATCACTACCACTTGTTATGGAAAAACTGTGTGGGTGTCTATTGATGTGATGCCTTGAGGGATGGTTTAACTTGGGAAAATTAATCCTAGCTTGACCCGATAAGTTGACTAGGGATTAATTTTGCAAAGATAGGATGGTGTCAGACATTAGGAATGTTCATCCTATCACCGAAAAGTTGCATGGTATGCAATTGGAAAGTGTTAAATTACATGGAATGTGATTTGAACGTTGCCTACCAGAAGAGCCCGATCCCTACGATACTTGCCAAAGCAAGACTGGGGTTGACTCTTTGTGGATTTTCGGCCCACAATCTAGCACCAACACAAAATTGTTAGGGATTTCAATTTTGGCTATTGTGGAAAACATTTTTCAAAAACTCATTCTAATATTTTGCATTTACTCTCTGTAGAAATGGCATCATCTAGCACAAATGTTATCTTTACTCTAAGAAGTATATTGGATAAAGATAAATTGGTTGGACCAAACTTCTTAGATTGGGAAAGAAACTTGAGAATAGTTCTCAAGCAAGAAAGGAAGCTACATGTCTTAGAGACCGCTTTACCTGAACCACCACAAAATGCTTCGGCAAATGTTCAACGAGCCTGGGATAAGCTAAAAAGTGACTCCGATGATGTGACGTGCTTGATGCTCGGTCTATGACAGGCGAGCTTCAAAAGCAGTTCATAAATTTGGAAGCGTTCCGAATTTATGAGTCACTGACGGAAATGTTTCGTGAACAAGCTTCAGGTATCTTTGTTATAGAAATAAATCTTTCTATATCCTCCTCATGGTGTATCCGAGAGGAGAAATCGGACCTTATTAGATATGGTTCGATCTATGATGGGCCTATCGACTCTCCATACATCCTTTTGGGGTTATGCTCTCCTTCTGCTGCCTACATATTGTATTCCATCTAAGGCAGTAGATAAGACTCCATATGAGATATGGATGGGTCGGAAGCCCTATATGTCCTATCTGCGAGTTTGGGGTTGTCAAGCTCATGTAAAATGTTTACAAAGTAATAAGCTTGAACCCAAAACTGACAAATGCCTATTTGTGGGATATCCTAAGGAAACCAAAGGATATCAATTCTATAACCCAACAGAGAATAAAGTGTTCGTTACTCGAGAAGCTACTTTCTTAGAGAAAGAATTTCTGTACAAGAAAGGCAGTGAGAGTAGAATAGAACTCGGAGAAGTTCAAGAACCACAAGAGAATATAGAACGATCTACAGAAACTCAGATGGAAGTTGACATGGAAACTCATGAAGATGAGCAACCTGAGTCAACAACACAAGAACCTAGAAGAACTGGTAGATCTCGTCACCAACCCGAGAGATACGGATTTCTCGTGACTGACGATCAAGATTTGATCTTGGTGGACTCTAATGAGCCCGCGAACTACAAACAGGTTTTAGAAAGTCCAGATTCCGGTAAATGGCTAGAAGCCATGGAATCTGAAATGCAATCCAAGAGGGACAATAAAGTGTGGACTTTGATTGACCCTCCTGTTCAGGCAAAGGTTGTCGATTGCAAGTGGACTTTCAAATTAAAACCTGGCGGGATCTTCAAGGCATGACTAGTGGCTAAAGGTTTTAGACAGACTCATGGTATAGACTATGATGAAACCTTCTCTCCTGTCGTGATGCTCAAGTCCATTAGGACAATGCTTGCCATAGCAGCATATTTTTTCTATGAGGTATGGCATATGGATGTTAAGACGGCTTTCCTGAATGGAAACCTACTCGAGGATGTTTATATGAAACAACCCGAGGGATATATCGATCAAAAGCATCCTAATCGAGTATGTAAGCTTCAGAGGTCCATCTATGGACTAAAGCAAGCATCTCGAAGTTAGAATCTTCGCTTTGATGAGAAAATAAAAGGTTACGGATTCATCAAGAACGAAGATGAGCCTTGTGTTTACAAGAAAGTTAGTGGGAGCAAGATTGTTTTCCTTGTCCTATATGTGGACGACATCCTGCTCATAGGAAATGACATTCCTTTGATGAAAGACATCAAACAATGGTTGGGGAGTGTATTTTCTATGAAAGACTTAGGAGAAGCTGAGACGATACTAGGTATCAAGATCTATAGAGATAGGTCTAAAAGGCTTCTGGGACTAAGTCAAGAAGGGTACATAGACAAGATATTGAAAAGATTCAATATGTCTAACTCGACATGGCCTTCTCTTGAAGAAGAACCAAGGTCCTTCAACAAGAGAGGAGAGAGATACAATGAGTAGAGTCCCATATGCTTCGGCAATAGGATCTATCATGTATGCCATGTTGTGTACCCGTCCAGATGTTGGACATGCACTTAGCATGACTAGCAGATACCAACAAGATCCAGGGATGGATTATTGGACTGTAGTCAAAGCAATCCTGAAGTACTTACGAAGAACTAAAGGATTAATGCTAGTGTATGGAGGACAAGAACAGCTAATTGTACAAGGTTACGATGATGCTGCTTTCTAAACAGATCAAGATGACATGAAGTCACAATCAGGCTACGTGTTTAGTTTGAATGGCGTTGCAATAAGTTGGAAAAGCTCAAAGCAAGATACAACAGCCGATTCTACAACAGAGTCTGAGTACATTGCTGCATCAGATGCTGCAAAGGTGTTTGGCAGAGAAAGTTCGTGTCAGACATCTGAGTGATACCGAGTATCAAGATCCGATAGAACTTTTCTGTGACAATAACGGGGCCATCGCACAAGCTAAGAAGCCTCGGTCACACCAGAAAACCAAACATATACTCAGAAGGTTTCACCTCATCCGAGAGATCATTGATCGAGGAGATTTAAAAGTGTGCAAAATAGGGTCAGACGATAATATAGCAGATCCTCTCACAAAGGCTCTACCACAGTCAAAGTTTGATAGACATGTAATAGAGCTTGGTCTTAAACAGTTTAGGACATAGCCCTTCATCAGGCAAGTGGGAGATTGTTGGTGAATGTGCCCTAATGAGGGCTATTTATGTAAATATACTTTGAGGGTATTTATGTAAACAAGATATTTGTCGTTTGATTGATTGTTTATCAAATGAGTTAATTTCATGATAGTAATATCCTTGTGCATATTTAAATTCATGAAATTGATCCGCCAAAAGAAACACTCCATGGACTAATTAGATCATGAGTGATTCTTTTGAGTAGTACTGGTACTAGGATCCTTAGACCAGAAATCACTACATGGTCTTAGGTGAATTGTAGTGTGCTTTGACATACGCCAAGTACGGGTATGATTGGGTACACTATGAGACACGCTAAGGTATGTAGGTGAAGTGATGGGACTACAAATCTCTCTTAAGTGAGAGATGATATCTTGGCCACTTGATAGTGAACTGAAAAGTGCATGGCCATGCCCAAGGAATGATAGGATATCATTTGCTTGAAGGATTCAGTGTCACTAAGAGATCAAGTAAACGCTTAGCTATATAAGGATGATGGCTCCATGCCTTATGGTAAGCTGGATATCGATGTAGAGGATCATACGCAGTTTGCTCGGAAAGGTTGTGTTGAATCTCCATTCGACCCTCCATTCTGAATTGGGTAGTCATTATGTCTTGCTAGAGACCACTAATGACTTATGGATTAATCAATGAGATTGAGTTATCCGTTGCCAATTTGGAATGGGCCTACAGGATCGCACATAAGAAAGTTCAATGATGCAGAATAAGGATTCTTGCCTACAATGAGTATAATTGTTATACATAAATAAATAAGATTTAATTAAATATTATTGGAAAGTTCTATGGTATTAATTAATAGTCAATTAATTACCTGGGAACAATTGGGATGGGCTGATACATCAAGGGACTTAATTGCAATTGAAGTTCTTGACCAATCAGCCTGATCCATGGGTCATGGGTTGATCCATGGGCTTGGTGTATAACCCAAATCATTAAAGTGTTATTTAATGCTGATTTGGAATCAGTAAATATTATTTAAATACTGATTTGGAATCAGTAAAATAATATTTGGTAATAATACTGATTTGGAATATGACCAAAATCAGTTAAGTTATAATTGGATAATTACAATACTGATTTTGGAAATTAATTCTCTACAAATATACAGGGATATAATTTTAGGGGAGAGGATTTTTTGATGATTCTGATCAAACCAAAATACACAGAATTTCCCAAATTCTTGGAGTAGGCAAGATTGGCTAGCACCAACCTGCGAAGGCTTTCGTGCGTAAGAGTAGAGGATCCTTCGAGGAAGGATTTTGGAGACAACAAAACGCCATCTTCTCAGAGGAGCCAGGCGACGTGCGCAATCGATTACGCTTCAAGGGTAAGACCCGATCCTCATAGTTTAGGATTCCGCCGTTTAATTGGATTAAACACCTAGACTATTCCCAACACTCTTGGCCATAGCTGCTCATATGGACTATGAGATTTGCAAGATGGACGTCAAGACAGCTTTCCTTCATGGAAGTCTTGAGGAGACCATCTTTATGCAGCAACCAGAGGGTTTCTTTGTTCAGGGCCAAGAGCACAAAGTATGCAGGCTTAGGAGGTCCATTTATGGACTTAAGCAAGCATCTAGATCTTGGAACATCCGTTTTGATGAGGTTATCCAGTGCTATGGATTCACTCAGTGTCTGGATGAGCAGTGTGTATATCGCAGGTGTGATGGTGATATAGTGGTGTTCCTAGTACTTTACATTGATGACATCCTTCTGATTGGCAACAGTAAGAAGGTGTTGTCAGACATAAAGGCATGGTTGTCCAGGCAATTTGATATGAAGGATTTGGGAGAGACTGGACATATCCTTGGGATTAAGATTATTCAAGGTTGTAGCAGACATTCTCTGACACTCTCCCAGGTATCCTACATAGACATGATTCTGGCTCGCTTTAACATACAGAACTCCAAGAAGGTTTCACAACCTTTCAGGCATGGGGTGCATTTGTCTAAGGAGCAGAGTCCCAAGACTGTTGAGGAGATAGATGCCATGCAGGCGGTACCCTATGCTTCTGCAGTGGGTGGCCTCATGTATGCTATGTTATGTACGACTCCTGATATTTGCTTTGCCGTTGGTATAGTTAGCAGATATCAGAGTAACCCTGGGAAGGCTCACTAGGAGCCAGTAAAATGCATTCTCAAGTACTTAAGCAGGACGAGAGATTATGTCCTAGTTTATAGAGCGCAGGAGCTTGTACCATTGGGTTACATAGATTCGGACATTCAAGGTGATATGGACAAGAGTAAGTCTACCTCTGGGTTTGTGTTTACTCTAGGAGGTGGAGGTATAGCATGGTGGAGTGTCAACCAGGAATGCGTGGAGGACTCAACCATTGAGGCTAAGTACGTTGCCACATCAGAAGCAGCAAAAGAAGCTGTATGGCTCCGGAGCTTCTTGATGGACTTAGATGTGGTTCCTGAGCGGCTTAGGTCTATCACAGTTTACTGTGATAATAATGGTGCAGTTGCTAACACAAAGGAACCACGAGCCCATAAAGCGAGTAAACACATAGAGGGCAAGTACCACCTGATACGAGAGATCGTAAAGTGGGAAGACGTGATCGTGGCCAAGATAGCATCAGATGACAACCTTGTAGATCCATTCACAAAGCCATTGACCCCAAAGGTCTTTGAGAAACATGTGGAGGGCATGGGAGTCAAATTCTTGAGGGAGCCATGTGAGTGAGCTTAAAGGTGTTCTGTAGATTTCATCATGACAGCAGTGTAATAGCGAGTTGGACAATTTTTGTACTTCTTAGCATAGCTTTGAGTATTAGTGGGAGATTGTTAGTTTTGAATATAGAAAAGCTATGACTTGTATCCAAAACAAATATCAACAGATGACATATCATTTTGTTTCAGTATTAAATTGTTCCATTATATCATGGAACTAGATAACGGGGTGTGGAAAAATACAGTAGATACCGTTATTGGTTAAAGTATTGATATATTAAAAGTATGCTCGTAAATGAGATAGTCTGATCATACTATCGATATAGGTTATCGTGTGGTTTGGAAATTAGTTCATCTAGACTAATTAAATCACACTGATATGCTCGGGGCATATTGAGCACAACTAGTTTGGATAGAATTGACTTATACTGATCGACATAGTCAATTTGGTCCTAGTATTCAGTCTCTCAATCCCGAGATTGGGACGGGCATGAGAGTTGGATATCATATGCTTTGATTTGACAAAGAGTGCGGTCAATTGAGGCCTATACCTCGGTAGGTTAGGTATGCGGTGTTTAGCTTCTTACGTGCTATTGCTAGTAGGAGGAATCCACGTACCGGTTTGTCGGGTTGATGGTGCTCTCGAGATGAGCTCGTAAGGTTTATTATACTAAACCCGACCGGTGGATTTTATGTCTGGTATAGTAAAAATGTCGAGTAGTACTAATTTTGGATGCAAGAAGTCGGTCAATTAGTTTGTCAGTAAATTGATAAACTGATGAGCACTAGATCTTTAATATGGGGAGATAAAATAAAATATACTGGCGTGATGTAAAGTCATTTTTGAGATGTAGTTCCATAATCGGTCCGTTAGTGGTATGACTAATTACGCGTTTGACTAGTCGATAAAGTGAATTAATTAATCCTATAGGTTTAATTAATATTTAATTGACAAAGTGGATTAAGAAAATTAATTCTATATGAATTAATTAATCCAAGGGGTTCGATTAAATTAAATTACCGAAGTGGATTAAAGATGTAATTCAAAAGGATCGATTGGAGTTGACTAGTCTAGGAAAGACTAAGGGGTCAACGAAAATCAAATTAAAAGGCCCAACTCAAAGGCCCATTAGGTCTCCTTAGAAGCTCCCTATAAATATCCCTTGTTAGGCAACTTACAAGACATTAGAAACCTTAGAGGCATTTTGCCTAGTGAGAGAAAGTTAAGTCTAGAAAGAGAAGCTCTCAACTTTCTTTAGTAGCTTTTCTTTCAAACTCGACTTTGGAGCTTTCTTCTTCGAGAATACTCAAAACCCATAACCTAGAGAATCCTAGATCACAATTTTTGGGGAAGAAAGCCACCGCCTTTGTCGGTTTTTTCGGCCGCCTTGTAGGCTGCCGCATGTGAGAGTTTTTTGTCATCGTTGAGAGTTTGTTTTGGCATCAATTCTTCTCCATTTTTAGTGGGTTTGTTAATTCTTGTTGTGTTGATCCTCTAGCTTGATCTTCTTAGATCGCTAGAGTCTAGATCTACGAGCAGGAACACATTCCAGACACTTTTGGTGTGGATTTTCAGATTGGGTTAAGTTTCAGGCTATATATGTTTCTTCAGATTTGCGTGATTCTTGAAGTGGGTTTCTTAGGACTTCTTTGTTTTGCCTTGGGCTACTCGGTAGACACTAACCCACACTAGTTCGTAGTTGGATCGGAGTTATTCATCGGATTTATTGTGGAATTCGCATATAAATTTTTGGTTTTTCTTATTGTGTTGGACTTCGCTTCAAAGGTATAACCTTTCATCCTTACGCTTTTAATTAAAGGTGTAATCTTTGTGTGTTAGATGTCATTTTAATAAATTAAATAAGTATAAGCCTAGACCCGTTCATGGGAAAATGAATTTGAGCTTGAGCTTTGCAGGAAAGTGAGGTTTTCGATTTAGCCCGGGCTTGTTCTGTTTTCCTTCAGACTGTACTGCAGACTTATATTTTTGTGCACACCATTTCGAAGACGATTTCTGGCACGAGGGTTTTGGGGCAACTAAGCTTTAGACAACAACTTTTGGTTTGGGCGGCTCTTCTGCGGACAACTACCACTACTTAGTATTATTTCTAGTTTTTAATTTTAGTTTTAAATTATGTCACACAATTTATTTGTTAATTTTAGTATCGTAATTATGAGTAGCTAATTTCTTAGGTCTAGACAAGGGAATCAAACCCCTCGATGTTACTTTAATCGTAAGTTCAAATTGTTTAATATTAATTAATTACAGGTTTCTTATTTATTCTTGTGAATTATCGTGAAGATTATTTGGCACTGTTTGTATAGTTGGTAGCATACAAGCTTTCCTAGGTAGTCCAATCAACTAGAATACATGAGCTTCGGTATTCCCTAGAGTCAATCAACTAATCACGTGGTACGTAGGTTAGCGTATTGAAAAGAATAAATAATCAAGTACAATTAAACTAATTTGATTAATTGTAGTTGAACTGGGTCATTTACTATCATGATCTAGGTTCTAGGAGGTTCCAGAATTGATCATCGATTATAGATGCAATTAACGGAGGTTCCTTAATTGTTGGCTTAAACTAATAGGACTGAATTGTTAGGAGTTTTCAACAATGAAAATCGGTGTAACCAGTAGTTAGTTGATACATTCTTGCATCAAGGATCAATTAGTGCATTGAGGTGGTCCATTTCCCTTGACTAGATATTTTCCCGAATTTAACTTTAATAATTTGTTCAATTTTCAGTCTTTAATTTTAATTGAATTTTCAATAGTTTTAATTTAAATAAACCCCCTTTTGGTTACGTACTTTTGACTGAATTGATTTCACTCTGGTGCTCCCTGTGGAGTTGTTCCTACTCGCTCTGTGTTACGTTAAAACCTTATAGCACGGTGTAGTGTTTTTAATTTGGTTAAAAGTTTTGGTTTGTTTGTTCCTATTTAGGGTTCGCTCTTCTCGTACAAGTAAACAAGTATTTGACCCAGAGGTAGAGAAAACTGCAAAGAGGAACACAAAAGAGAAGAAACAAAGAGTATAACTGGTTGAGTAAACATCTGTTGCTCCACCAGTTGATGAACAAGAAGAAATTGTAGTTCCTGAAAGAATGAAGAGTTGGTTGCAACAACAATGGCTGACAAAACTCTAAGGGAGTTGGCAACTCCTTATGTGAACCAGCAATCTCTATGCATAACTTTTCCTGATAATAATCGTAGGTTTGAGTTGAAATCTTGTATTATACACTTACTGCCTAAGTTTCGTGGTTTGATAGGTGAGGACCTCACAAGAACTTGATGAAGTTTCACATTGTATGCTATGCAGTAAGTTACCAAGGAGTTATAGATGAGCAAGTCAAGCTCAGGGCGTTTCCATTTTCTTTGGAATATAAGGCAAAACACTGGCTTAGCAGGATCCATTACCACATGAAACGAGCTAAACAAAAGGTTTTTGGAGAAATTCTTCCCAGCTTCCCGTGCCTCTAATATCAGGAAGGATATTTGGGTATCAGGCAAGCAACTGGTGAGAGTCTGTACGAGTACTGGGAAATGTTCAGTGATATTTGCAGAAGCTGTCCCCAACACCAGATTCCCGAGCAGCTCTTAATTCAGTATTTCTATGAGGGATTATATGAGTTAGATAGGGACAAGATTGATTCGGCTAGTGGAGGAGCATTGATGAATAAGACTCCTGCAGAGGCAATGAGACTAATCTCCGTGATGGCTGAGACGTCTCAGTAATTTCATAGGCGAGCAGACATACCCACCAGACGAGTTAACGAGGTGAGTGTTTCTAATATGGAGAGTAAGCTTGAACAGTTAGCTGATTTGGTGCGCCAGCTTACTGTGGGACAGTTGCAGGCAGTTAAGGTATACGAAATTTGTTCAATGCAAGGACACGTCTCGGATGATTATCCAGTAATGTAAGAAGGAGAGCAGGTAAATATTGTGGGATGATTCCATGTTTCACCTCAAAGAAGGTATGACCCTTATTCTAGTACCTACAACCCGGGGTGGATGAATCACCCCAATTTCAGTTACAAGCAGCCTGGGTTTCAACATCAACCTCAGCAATCCAGTTTCCAACCTCCAGTGAGGAACCTAATACCCCCACCAGCAGAGACCTCAGGGTCGTCAGTAAAATATATACTTAGAGGGTTGACAGTTGATGTGCAGGGACTTGTTGAGAGGGAGCAGGCTCGTGAACATCAATCACAGGTGATGATTAAGAACTTAGAGAAGCAAATCTCACAATTAGCCACTCAGGTGAATCCGAGAGACAAAGCCCACGGGAAGCTTCCTTCTCAACCAGGTAGTTCAACAGAAAATGTGAGTGCATGACTTTGAGGAGTGGGAGAGAATTGCCAGAACCTAAAATTTTGACTGTCGAGGTTCCATAACTCTCTCATAAGTTAGAAAAGGAAGAGAAAGTGAAAGAGTTGCCAGAAAAAGAGGTAACTTCTAAATTTATTATAAGAAAAACTGAAAGTGTAATTCCACCACTTTTTCATGGCAGGTTAGTCCAAATGAGGAAGGAGTACAGTAATGAGGAGGTGCTTGAAGTGTTTCACAAGGTGGCCATTAACATTCCATTGATGGAGGCTATTGCGCAGATTCTGCGATATGCAAATTTTTTAAAGTCATTGCTAACCAATAAGAGGAGACCTGAAGGTAAGGTTTATGTCAACGAGAATGTTTCCTCAGTCCTTCAGTGCAAATTTCCTCGTAAATGTACTGAACAAGATACTTTCGCTATCTCTTGTGTTATTAGGTCGCGCGTTATAAAAAAAGCCATGTTGGATTTAGGAGCCTCGATAAATGTAATGTCTCTATCTTTGTTCAACAAGTTGAAAATTAGGGCTCTTAAGAACACAAATGTGATAGTTCAATTAGCCAATAGGTCGATGATTTATCTGAAAGGGGTAGTTGAGGATGTCTTAGTTAAATGTGATAAATTTATTTTTCCTGTTGATTTCTACATCCTTGATATGAATGATGAGCATGTGACTAATTCTAATATTCTTTTACTAGGTAGATCATTTATGAAAATGGCTAAAACAAAAATTGATGTAGATGCTGGTGTTTTTACTTTTGAGTTTGATGGTGAAAAAGTACAATTTAATATGTATGAAGCTATGAAGCATCCACAAAATTCTGAATACTTTGTCAATGTTAGCCTGGTAGTTTGATTTGATGATTAATGAGCTGAATTTTGTGTTACAGCATAGTTTGTAGGGAACGGATGCTCAAAAGGATATGAATGAATCTGTCATTGAGGCAATCATGGCATTTCATGCAAATCCTGAACTGCCACTGAGGTTTGCTAACCATTACTTGGAATTGCCTATTAGTTCTAAAAATATTTTACTTTATTTGGTAAAGGCACCTAAATTGGGGTTCAAGTTGTTCCGCGATCATCTCAAATATCTTCTATTGGAGCTCGAATAAAAATCGGTAAGAGATGATCACTTCTCTCGTCCTTTTATTGACAAACTGTTGGAATTGCTAGCAGTGAAATAGTTCAATGCTAAAGAAGTAGGGTTAGAGAGGAAGTTACAACTGCAAGAGTTAGAAGAAATTAGGATGAGAAATTATGACAACTCTCAGTTGTGCAAGGAAAGGACAAAAACCATTCAGGATGAGCTACTGCAGAGGAAGGAATGTGTGGTTGGGCAGAAGGTATTTTTCTCAGATTTCAAATGGAAATTAATGCCTGGTAAGTTCAAATAAAGACGTCATAAACCCTATATTGAGGTAGGTACTTCTTCTTCTAGTATGGTTGAAATTAAAGATTTAGAGTCCGAAAAAATATAGGTTGTGAATGATCATCGACTCAAATATTTTCTTGTGAATGGTAACACTACTTCTGATAATGAAATTTGTTGATTTATGCTTATTTATGAAGATTAATTAGAAGTAGGTGTATGTCTAGCCAAAGACATTAAAGAAAGGCGGTTGTGGGAAGCAACCCAATTATTTTGTTTGAAGTTTTTTGTAGCGATTTTAGAAATTTAATTGCTTTTTAAGTGATTTATAGCAGGGATTTTCAAGAGGAGTTAAGGAGCTTGGGCAGAATACAAGTGTTCTTTTCACATGCCTAGATCAGTTTTTACTTGATTTTTAAAGGCGGCTGGGCAGACTAGAACATTTTCCCCGACATGCCCAGGTCGAAGGTCGAATTTTTTTTCATCAATTTTGAGAGAGTTTGGGCAAAATAAAAGAGTTCCCCCAGACATGCCCATGTCAGTTTTTCTTTGATTTTTAAAGAAGACTGGGCAGAATAGAACTTTTTCCCCGACATGCCCAGGTCAAATCTTTCTTCAAATTTAAGAGAGTTTGGGACAGAATACAAAAGTTTCTCTGACATGCCCAGGTCAGTTTTTCACACAATTCTAATGGAATTTGGTCAGCATATAACATCTCCTCCGACATGCCCATGTCACTTATATCTTTTAAAAAAAAAACCCCTTTTCTTTTCTATTTTTTCCACCCTACTTAGGGTTTCTTTTATTTCCCTCTTGGACATAATAGCCGCAGTCTTGGGTAGCTATTCTCAAAACCATCTTCACATCACCACCGGCCTCCACTTACTCAACCGTCTATGGAAACCCTCATGGCGGGTTTGCCCCGATCTTCATTGCCCGACTTCCCCTACTGTCGTAGCCACGCAACCCCGACCACTCACCGCTGTCAACATCATATTTTCTATTCGCCATGGGCTGAAATTTTTCTTCCCTTATCTTTCTCTAGTTAATTTCTTTTACTTGGAGGTTGATTGAACTTTTTGGGTACTGATTTAATTATTTTTGTAGTTGATTCTTGGTGAGATGTAGGCCGCGGCCAAGAAGCGCACTAGAGAAGGAACAATTAACTCAATGGCCTTCAAACAAATAATTCGAGAAGTGAACTCCAATCTCCATGCCTTTTGTGCATATGTGGGCTTGAAACCACCACTTCCTCCACCATAGAGAAGCTTCTCTTCCCCTTACTAACTTTATTTATTTTTTTTATTTTTATTATGTCTTGGTGGTGTTTGTTTTTGCGATCCTTTTTATGCCTATTTTTTTCTACATTGAATGTAGAGCTTTGGTGTGGGGGATTGTTTTGTATGATTATTGTTTTTGAGGATGGTTTTGTGTTGTATTATATTCAGAGTCTAGGTGTGTGAGAGATGTGCCATGTTATATGTGTTGTGCTGTGTGCTGGAAACTGATATGCAATTTGTGAATGGGTGAGGCAAGGATGACATGTAGGGAATATTAGTAGTGCTTTCTGTTGGATGATTATAACTATTCTTGGTAACCATTTGGATGATAATACTTGTGTGACATGACACCCAAAAACACTAGAAAATGGATATTTTGAGTCTGTAATGTGCAAAGATTCTTTTGTGTGCTCAGTTTCTTGTCGATGTTTCACACATAGGTTGTATTTTTATGAACTTGCTTAGTTATACGTGTTACCGTCGCTTGTGAATTTGAAGTACAAAAGTGATAAAGGCAATAGGATAACCATATTTGGCTTACTTTTAAAGTCCAACGTTTTATGCTTACCTTTAGTTAACCTTGTTGAAGCTTGTACCTGATTCTTTGATTTTAAAAGCCACTAAATTAAACCCAGGCATGTTTTTAGCTTGTTTTTTGCCTAGTTATTAAAAGAAGTTCATTACTTGATTGTTATCTTGGGTTTGTGGTTTGAAGGCGGACATTGCAAGGTATTACTAATTCATAAAGAATAAGTGTGAGTGTGCTCTAACCAATGTTGTTTTTTAAAAAAAAAATTTGAAAGAAAGAAAAAAACAATATATCATTCTTTTTACTTCTTGAAAAAAAAAGAGCCAATATAAACAAGTTAAAATGAATTTGTGTGGCTAAAAAAAAGAAAGAAAAAAAAGGTGGAGAGCCAAATTTGAAATCCTTTATGGTTACGAGTGTCTTGCATGGGTCATCCTCGGTAAGATGGTTGAAAGTTGGCAATCAAGTGTGTTTTTTCTTTCATAACTTCAGCCTTTGTTTAATCCTTGTTTATCCTACCTTGTCCTAAGCCCCATGATAATCCTTGACGAAGTCCTTTTGATTTGTACTTTGATTCATTTGAGTGATGGTAGTGTGTTAATTTTGCAAGCATACGGTAAGAGCAATTCTATGTGGTGAACTTGTGTGATAATGTCCATTACATACTTTGAGTGCATGAGTGAATTACCTGAGAGGTGAGTGCTATTCGCGCTTGTATTTGAGTTTGGAGAGTTATGAGGAGTGGGAATAGTCATAGCAAATGCACTGCAATATAAAAGTTCTCTATGTGGATTGTGAACCTTATTTGATCATGAGTTTCATATTGAGGATCCAGTTGTCGTTTTGTGCTTGTTTCTTTGTCGAGTTTTGAGTCATGCTTGGGGACAAGCATTGTCTAGGTGTGGGAGATTTGATGAGCTTATATTTCTTAATACGTTTTGGTGTGAATTTGGGTTGATTTGGATGTTTGGTGAAGTCTAATGGGCTGTTTTGACGCTTGTAGGAAGGAAATTTGACTATGTGTATGATGAGCCATTTTGGATGCAATTAGGACGACTTGGACGCTTGAGGAAGAAAGACAAGGGCTTGAAGAAGAGAACAAGAGGATTTGGGCTTATTTAGAGACCATAATTAAATTCTGAAAAGGGAATTTCTTAATTAATTAGAATTGGGTTTTTAAGGATTTCATTTGGGTTAATTTTAGTTAATTGTGGGCCGCATCTTTGCAAAGAAAGGGAAGAGAGTTATATTAGGTTTTTGGCCACACTACGCACAGTCAACTTTTGCTTACCATTCTTTTTAGGGGTGACACTGTTAGTTTTGAATACAGAAAAGCTATGGCTTGTATCAAAAACTAATATCCACAGTTGACATATCATTTTGTTCAGTATTAATTTGTTCCATTATGTCATAGAACTAGATAATAGGGTGTGGAAAGACACAGTAGATCTTGTTATTGGTTAAAGTATTGATATATAAAAAGTATGCTCCTAACTTAAATAGTCTGAACATACTATCGGTATAGGTTATCATGTAATTTTGAAATTAGTTTGTCTAGACTAGTTAAATCACAAGGATATGCCAAGGGCATATTGAGCACGACAAGTTTGGATAGAATTAACTTGTACTGATCTGCGTAGTTAATTTGGTCCTAGATTCAGTCTCTCAATCCCGAGTATGGGATGGGCGTGAGAGTTAGATATGGTATATTTTGATTTTCCAAAGAGTGCGGTCAATTGAGGCCTATACCTCGGTAAGTTGGGTATGCGGTGTTTAGCTTCTTATGTGCCATTGCTAGTCGGAGGAATCCATGTACCGGTTCGCCGCGTTGATGGTGCTCCCGATATGAGCTCGTAAGGTTTATTATACTAAATCTGGCAAAATGAACTTTACGTCCGGCATAATAAGAAGGTCAAGTGATACTAATCACGGATACCAAGAAGTCGGTGAATTAATTTGTCAGTAAATTGATAAACCGACGAGCACTAGATCTTTGATGTGGGGAGATAGAAGAAAATAATGTGGCGCAATGTAAAGTCATTTTTGGGCGGTAGTTCTATAATTGGTTCGTTAGTGGTACAGCTAATTATGTGTTTGACTAATCGGCAAAGAGAATTAATTAATCCTAAAGGTTTAATTAATATTTAATTGACAAAGTGTATTAAGAAATTAATTCTATATGAATTAATTAATCCTAAGGGTTCGATTAAATTAAATTAACGAAGTGGGTTAAAGAATTAATTCGAAAGGTTCGATTGGAGTTGACTAGTCTAGGGAAGACTAAGGAGTCAACGAAAGTCAAAGTAAAAGGCCCAACTCAAAGGCCCATTAGGTCTCCTTAGACGCTCCCTATAAATAGTCCTTTTTAGGCAACTTACAAGACATTAGAAACCTTAGAGGCATTTGAAAGATTATCTGCTCGGGCCTAGCCAGAAACTCAATTTTGTGCTACGCATTCTAGAATCGGAATCTCTGGCCAGGCTTAGACGCTAGCACAATCGCTATTCCAACCCTTGCTTGAAATAACATTGCGCAGGATAAGGGTTTGCACTCATTCAATTTATCACGCAACAAAAATTCTTAATTAAAGCGGAAACATAAGACTTACCTATTGAAGTGTATACTCAGGTGATTCTTTTGTATGCCTGAAGAATTTGCTTTTATGCTGTGTGGGCATCATCTAACGAGCAATTGATCAACTAATCTCCACAATCCACCTGCTAGAAAAATTCCAGCACCACCGCACCTGGAACGCGTACTGCACGCGCCGCCTGGGAGGAGAGAGAAAGCCACACGTGCTGGCTAAAATTGGGAAAAATTTGGTCAACTATTTGGCTTGAGAAATTCAAAATTTAGAGAGAGAAAATTTTCTCTCTCTAGGATTTTCTCTCTCTAGATTATTGAGTTGTGAATCTATTAAATTGTATGTCTTGAATAGCTAATCCCTTGTCTATATATAGAGTTACAAGAGAGACCCCAAGTTGGTTTAGGATTGGTCTTCCTAATGGGTTTAGCTAATTAATTAGTTTCCAAATCCAATTAGGTAACCAATCTGATAGGATAAACCAAATCATACTAGATTCCTAATCTCTAGGATTTCCTAATTCTAATTGAAACTTAAGATTTAATTAATTACTTAAATAATTCCACTTTGTTAATTACTTAATTAATCCTTTGTAATAATTAAGCAATCAATTAATTCTGCCTATTCAATTAACCCATTACAAAATTAATCGCACCACTAACGGATTAATTTTGGAACTACCATCCTACACAAGAATTGCTTCCGAAACAACTTAATTAATTTATATTCATAACCTCCCATATGAAAGATATAGTGCTCGTTAATTTATTAATTTATTGATAAATTAATTAATTAACTTTTTTAATTCTGAGACTAGTACCACTCGACCTTTTTACTATACCAGACATAAGTCCACCGGCCAGGTTTAGTAGAATAAACATTACGAGCTCATATCGGGAGCACCATCATCTCGGACGCTTTTGGAGTTGAATACATAAGCTATGCTTGTATTGTACATTTTCCCGATTAATATATCGATTTATGTTTTGGTTATATTTTGTTGTGCATTATTTGTCCATTTCTATTTTGTGGTTAGATGATGAGGTGTCTTGTGTGACATAGTAGATCTCATTATTGGTTAAAAGACATAATATATAAATGAAGTTCGTAACCGAGATAGCTTTGGACAAACTGTTGGTTCAGGTTATTATGTGATTCGGATAATTGGTTTGTCTTAACTGATTGAATCATATAGATATGCCCGGGGCGTATTGAACTTGACCATTTGGAAGGATTTGTCTTGTACTGATTTAATAGACAAATCGTTCTTGGTATTCTATCTTTTAATCCCTAAACTCGAGTGGGTATGAGGATTTGATATAGTGTACTTTGATATGCCAATGGGTGAGGTCAATTGTGGCCAATAGTCTCAGTAGGTTGGATGCACGTGTTTAGTTGCTTGGTGTGCTGCTACTTGTCAAAAAGAAACCATGTACCGGTGCATCTGGGGTGATGGTGCTCCCGAGATGAGCTCGTAATGTTTATTATACTAAACCCGGCGGGTGGACTTATGTCCGATATGGTAAAAAGGTCGAGTGGTACTAGTCTCGGAATTCAAGAAGTTAATTAATTAATTTATCAGTAAATTAATAAATTAACGAGCACTATATCTTTGATGTGGGGAGATTATGAATATAAATTAATTAAGTTGTTCCGGAAGCAATTCTGGTGTAGGATGGTAGTGCGAAAATTAATCCGTTAGTGGTACGATTAATTTTGTAATGAGTTAATTGAATAGGTAGAATTGATTAATTGATTAATTATTTCTAAGGGCTAATTAAGTAATTAACATAGTGGAATTAATTAATTAAGTCTTAAGTTTCAATTAGAATTAGGAAATCCTAGAGATTAGGAATCTAATTTGGATTCGGTTTATCCTATTAGATTGGTTACCTAATTGGATTTGGAAACTAGTTAATTACCAAAACCCATTAGGAAGACCAATTCTAAACCAACTTGGGGTCTCTCTTGTAACTCTATATATAGACAATGGATTAGCTATTCCACATATACAATTCAATAGATTCATAATTCAAGAATCTAGAGAGAGAAAATCCTAGAGAGAGAAAATTTTCTCTCTCTAAATTTTGGATTTCTCAAGCCAAATAGTTGGCTGATTTTTTCCCAATTTTGGCCGGTAACGTGTAGCTTTCTCTCTCTCCAAGCGGTGCATAGATTGTACGAGCTAGGTGAGGTGGTGCTGGAATTTTTCTAGCAGGTGGATTGTGGTGATTAGCTAATCAATTGGTCGTTAGATTGCTGCCCACACAACATACAAGCAAAGTCTTGAGGCATACAAGAGAATCACCTAAGTATACACTTCAATAGAAAATTCTTATGTTTCCGCTTTAATTAGGATTTTTTGTTGCGTGATAAATTGAATGAGTGCAAACCCAGATCCTGCGCAATGTTATTTCAAGCATGGATTGGAATAGCGATTGTGCTAGCGTCTAGGCCTGGCCAGAGATTCCTATTCTGGAATGCGTAGCATGAAAGTGAGTTTCTGGCTAGGCCCAGGCAGATAATCTTTCAATTGGTATCAGAGCCTAGTTTTGGGTTTTGTGCTTGTTTGATTTATTACATAGTTTTATTTGTAGGTGGTTAACAAATCCCGACTATTATGGTTACGTTTGTATGGGTTTTAATTAAACTCTGGGACATGTCCGGATTTGATTTTATTATGACTGTTTGTAATAGTATAACCACGTGCTGGAAGCCGTGTAGGATTAGATCAAATCTGTAGTAGGATTTTTTCTATGTAATTTCGAATCTTTTATTTTCTTAGAAAGCCTTGTAGTAGGAGAATTAATTTTTGTAATCGAAGGCGTTATGGTGAGCAACTTGAATTCGTGGGTTTTGGGTTATCGTTAATTCGTATAAACCCAGGAAAAACCAGAACGAATTTCAAGAAGACCAAATTGCGTAGAAGAAGCGAATAAGGGATTGGTGGTAGGGGGCGGCGCCTGCGGGAGCCACAGCTGGCAACCGCCGGAAAGTAGCAGCACCACTGACGCTCAGAGTAGCAGGTTTGTTGCACTGCTTTTGACCGTACACACCCGTTTGGGGCGCGTTTTGGCCCATTTTTCCTCTAGATTTCATTTTTTGAAGTTGAAAACTTAATCCATCGAGTTACGTGACGGGACACGAGATCAGAACAGAAGATAGAACGATTAAAACCATAATAGTCGGGAGATTTAATTTTCACATTTATTTCCCGTATTTATTGTTTTATTTTTTATGCTTTAATTTTTTGTGTTGTATTTTAGATGCATGATTTTAAAGCATGATGGTTTTATCATTGCATATTACTTTCAATTAGTTAATTGCATGTTAAAACTAGAAAAACCCTCAATTTAGAAATCTAAGTGGGAGCGGGTTGGTTTAATATCCCAACGGCCACCATTATGAGTTCATATGCGATGTGGGTGGGCTTGCACGTTGGCATTAGGGCCTTCGTCCATTCGGATAAGTCCAATTATGAGATCGTTAGATTATGAATTTCTAAGTAAGATGACTAGAGTAAGTTTAACTAGGAGAAATGCGATACCCTCTCCATCTGAGGCGCACTATCCTGAGGTAACAAGCTCAGAAGTCACGTAATGGCACACACTTAGTGTATGATCTGCAGTATTCCTCCCATTGAGGTTACGCTGCTTATTTGTATGGCTGAAAGCACCGACTATTAGCTACATTGATCAATAGATCATTTGGTCAGATAGTGTAGTTAATGAACTTGGTTTTTCTCAAACGAATGTGGGTTAGCGTAAATGTTCACACTGTCATGAATCCCAGTGAATGAGATGTTGGTGGATTAAAATTATTGTTTTGAGGGAAGTCAATAATTGTTAGAATTTCCTTGTTTCTGAAATTCTAGATTTAATAACTGAAACATTGTCTGTTTATTTATTTTACAGTTTTTCGATATGGTATTCAACCCCTTAGCTACTATATTGAAAGACAGTAAGTTAACTGGACCTAATTATGTCGATTGGTGTCATAACTTGGACATTGTCCTTATGGCTGAGAGCACTCCTGTGAGAGATCATGTCATTGACGTGATTAGTAACATCAACAAGGTTGAGGTAGTGGGAGGCAAAATCGTTGGTGAAACCAAAGTCAATATTGTCCTCCGGAGCTTGCATCAAAGCTATGAGCAGATTCGGTTGAACTACAACAAAAGTAAGATGTTGTGTACTTCATCCGAGCTCTTTGCAGAGTTGGTGGCGACTAAAAGTCTTCTTCAAGAGAAGAAGTGAGCTTCAGTCGCAGTCAAAGCTTTAGAATCTTCTTATGAGCCTGAGGCTAGAAAGAAGAAGAGAAAGCTCGAGGGAATAGCTCAAAAGGCACGAATTGTGCCTAAGCCAGATATTGCAAAGAAGAAGTCGAAAGCAAGTGCTTCAAGTGCAATAAGGCAGGACATTGGAAATCAGATTGTTCAAAGCTTAAACGTACGATAGTTTCTGCCTTAATTACTGAGACATGTTTAGCGGCGATTCCCACAGATACTTGGTGTGTCGATTTAGGTGCCACTGACCATGTTTATAATTCTTTATAAGGGTTCCAAATAACCCAGAAGCTTAGAGAAGGCGAATTGGATATCTACTTGGGCGACACTACAAGAGTGTTAGTAGAAGCAGTGGGAGTAGTCAGCCTAAAATTCGATAATTCTAGGCTAGATTAGTTAATTTTCTTTATGTACCGAGTTTTAGAAAGAAACTTATTTCTGTTTCTAAACTCTTAAAGAACGGCTATAAGTTTATTTTTTCTGATGATTCTTTATTAGAAGAAATGGAATGATGGACCTTTACGTTCATTAGAGATTGACAGTTATTCAACCTGCGAATCTTGCTTGGAAGGTAAAATGACCAAGAGACCTTTTAAGGCAAAATGTTACAGAGCTAAAGAAGTATTATAGTTGATTTATTCTGACTTGTGTAGACCAATGACGGTCCAAGCACGAGGTGGGTTTGTGTATTTCGTGACATTCACGTATTACTACTCAATATACGGGTACATTTATCTAATGCGTCACAAGTCTGAGTGCTTTGGCAAGTTCAAAGAGTTTCGGCCAGATGTGGAGAAGCATCATGGTAAGAGTATCAAGACACTGTGATCAGATCATGGTGGGGAGTATCTATCCCATGAATTTTGAGAATACCTCAGTGAGGTCGGAATTCAGTCTCAGTTGTCTGCACCTGGCATGCCACAGCAGAATGGTGTAGCAGAAAGAAGGAATCGAACTCTCATGGAAATGGTTAGGTCGATGATGAGCTATAGTGATTTTCCAAGTTCGTTATGGGGATATGCCTTAGAAACAGCGATGTATATTCTTATTCTCGTACCATCTAAAACCAAGCCTTCAACCCCAGTGGAGTTGTGAAAGGGGCGAAAGCCTAGTTTAAGACATCTCAGAATTTGGGGTTGCCCAGCACATGTACTTAAGGCAGATGCGGCTAAGTTAGATGCGAGAACTGAATTAATGCTATTTGTAGGATATCCAAGGGGAACGAAAGGTGGTCTGTTTTATAGTCCTAAAGATCAGAAGGTGGTGGTTAGTACCAACTCTAGATTTTTTGAGGAAGACTATATCCTAGATCACAAGCCCAAGAGTAAGATAGTACTAGAAGAACTTATGAGACAAACTAATAATCCTGATGTACCAGCAAATGTAGATACACCACACACTGCACAAGAGATCACAAATGATGCGCCTATACAGGTGGTGCCTCGTCGTAGTGGGAGGGTTGTAAAACAGCCCGACAGGTTCATTGGCTTGGGAGAGGCATCAGACCTAGTCCCAGGCGCGCCTGAACCTGACCCAGTTAACTACAATGTGGCTCACCTAGATAAAGATGCAGAATCTTGGCGTAAGGCAATAATATCCGAGATGGGGTCAATGGACCACAATCAAGTCCGGGATATTGTGGACCTGCGTGATGGGTTTAAGCCCATTGGATGCAAGTGGGTCTACAAACGTAAGAGAAGACCTGATAGAAAGGTGGAAACCTTTAAAGCTAGGCTGGTGACGAAGGGGTATACTCAGAAATAGGGAATCGATTATGAGGAAACCTTCTCCCCGGTAGCTATGCTTAAGTCGATCCGGATTCTCTTGGTAATAATTGCTCATTTAGATTATGAGATATGGTAGATGGATGTCAAGACAGCTTTCCTAAATGGAAGTCTTGAGCAAACCATCTTCATCCAGCAACTAGAGGGATTCGTTGAAAAAGGCTATGAGCATAAGGTTTGCAGGCTTAAGATGTCCATTTACGGACTTAAGCAAGCATCCAGATTTTGGAACATCCAGTTTGATAAGGTAATCCAGTTATTCGAATTCACTCAGTGTCCGGATGAGCAATGTTTATACTGCATATGTTATGAAAACTCGGTGGTGTTTCTTGTGCTTTACGTAGATAACATTCTATTGATTGGCAATAACAAGAAAGTGTTATCAGACGTAAATGCATGGTTATCCAAGCAGTTTGTTATGAAGGACTTAGGGGAAGCGGGACATATCCTTGGGATCAAGATAATTCGAGATCATAGGAAACGTTTGTTAACGCTCTCCCAAGCTTCATACATAGATACGATTCTAACCCATTTTAACATGCAGAACTCTAAGAAAGGTTTTCTACCTTTCCAACACGGAGTGCATCTGTCTAAAGAATAGTCTCCCAAGACTGTTGAGGAGATAGAGGCCATAAAGACAATTCCTTATGCTTTGGCAGTAAGAAGTCTCATGTATGCCATGTTGTGTACGAGGCTGCTATCTGTTATGCCGTTGGCATTGTAAGCAGATGTTAGAGTAACCCCGAAAAATTTTATTGGGAGGCAGTAAAATGCATTCTCAAGTATTTACGTAGAACGAGAGACCAAGTGTTGGTCTATCAGACGCCTGAACTGGTACCCCGAGGTTACATAGATTCAGATTTCCAAGGCGACAGGGACAAGAGCAAGTCTACCTCAGGGTATGTGTTTACTCTGGGAGGTGGAGCCATAGTTTGGCGAGTGTCAAGCGGAAATGCGTGGCGGACTCTACCATGGAGATTGAATACGTTGCCGAATCAGAGGCAGCGAAGGAAACAGTATGGCTCAAGAACTTCCTAGTGGACTTAGATGTGATTCCTGGTTTGCAGAAGTCTATCACGGTGTATTGTGATAACAATGGTGCATTAGCAAACTCGAAGGAACCATGAGCCCACAAGGTGAGTAAACATATACAACGCAAGTACCACCTAATACGAGACATCGTAAAGAGGAGAGGCGTGGTCGTGTCTAAGATAGTATCAGAGGATAACCTTACAGATCCATTCACGAAGACATTGACTTCAAAAGTCTTTGAGGCTCACGTGGAGGGCATGGGGATCAGATACTTAGGAGAGTGATGACAGTTTTTTTCTAGATATATAGTAGCAGAATGTATAGGAGTTGTATGTAGATGTATACTTAAAGCACAACTTAAGTATTAGTGGGAGATTGTTGGAGTTGAATACATAAGCTATGCTTGTATTGTACATTTTCCCAGTTCATATATCGATCTATGTTTTGGTTATATTTTGTTGTGCATCATTTGTCCATTTATATTATGTAGTTAGATAATGAGGTGTCTTGTGTGACACAGTAGATCTCGTCATTGGTTGAAAGACATAATATATAAATGAGGTTCGTAATCGAGACAGTTTTGGATAAGCTGTCGGTTTAGGTTATTATGTGATTCGGATAAGTGGTTTCTCTAAACTGATTGAATCATATAGATATGCCCGGGGCATATTGAACTTGGCCATTTAAAATGATTTGTCTTGTACTGATTTAATAGACAAATCGTTCTTAATACACTATCTCTTAATCCCTAGACTTGAGCGAGCATGAGGATTAGACATAGTGTACTTTTATTTTCCAAAAGGGTGAGGTCAATTGTGGCCAATAGTCTCGGTGGGTTGGGTGCGCGTGTTTAGTTACTTGGTGTGCTGCTGCTTGTCGAAAGGAAACCATGTACCGGTGCGTCCGGGGTGATGGTGCTTCCGATATGAGCTCGTTATGTTTATTATACTAAATCCAGCTGGTGGACTTATGTCTGGTATAGTAAAAAGGTAGAGTGCTACTAGTCTCGGAATTAAAGAAGTTAATTAATTAATTTATCAGTAAATTAAAAAATTAACGAGCACTAAATCTTTGATGTGGGGAGATTATGAATAAATTAATTAAGTTGTTCCGGATGCAACTCTGGTGTAGGATGGTAGTGCCAAAATTAATCCGTTAGTGGTACGATTAATATTGTAATGGGTTAATTGAATAAGTAGAATTAATTAATTAATTAATTATTCCTAAGGGTTAATTAAGTAATTAATAAAGTGAAATTATTTAATTAATTAATTAAGTCTTAAGTTTCAATTAGAATTAGCAAATCCTAGAGATTTGAAAATCTAATTGGATTTGGTTTATCCTATTAGATTGGTTACCTAATTGGATTTGGAAACTAATTATTACCTAAACCCATTAGGAAGACCAATCCTAAACCAACTTGGGGTCTCTCTTGTAACTCTATATATAGACAAGGGATTAGCTATTACATATACACAATTCAATAGTTTCATAATTCAAGAAACTAGAGAGATAAAATCTTAGAGAGAGAAAATAATTTTCTTCTCTCCAAGTCATATTTTTTGAGCTTTTGTGCGGCCTTATCTTTTGTTGGTGTATGTGCCCTAATTAGGGCTATTTATGTAAATAAACTTTGAGGGTTATTTATGTAAATAAGACATGTCGTTTGATTGATTATTTATCTGATGAGTTAATTTCATGAATGTAATATTCTTGTGCATATTTAATTTCATGAAAACAATCCGCCAAAAAAAACACTCCATGGACTGATAGATCATAAGTGATTCTTTTCGAGTATACTCGTACGAGGATCCTTAGACTAGCAATCACTGCTTGGTCTTAGGTGAATTGTGGTGTTCTTTGACATACGCCTAACGGGACTGTAACAGGTTGCCAAGTACGGGTATGATTGGGTACACTATGAGTCACGTTAAGATATGTAGGTGAAGTGATGGGACTACAAATCTCTTAAGTGAGAGATGATATCCGGGCCACTTAATAGTGAACTGAGAAGTGCATGGCCATGCCTGAGAAATGATAATTGTTATCATTTGCTCGAATATAATCAGTGTCACTTAGAGATCAAGTAAACGTTTAGCTTAATAAGGATGATGGTTCCATGCCTTATGCTAAACGAGATATTGATGTAGAGGACCGTACATAGTATGCTTAGAAAGGTTACGTTGAATCATCATTCGACCATCCATTCTAAATTGAGTAGTCATCATGTATTGCTAGAGGCCACTGATGATTTATGGATTAATCTATGAGATTAATTTATCCATTATCAATTTGGAATGGACCTATAGGACTGCACGTAAGTGAGTTCGAAGATTCTTGATGGTACTAGGTATAATTGTTATATTTAGAAGAATAATACTAAATTAAATAGTTTAATTAAATATTATTAAGAAGTTTTGGGGTATTAATTAATAGTTAATTAATTACTCAGGAAGAATTGAGATAGACTGACAAATCAAGGGACCTAGTTGCAATTGAGGTTCTAGACCCATCAGTCTGATCCATGGATAAATGGTTTGATCCATGGGTCAAGTAAAACCCAAATCAGAAAAAGTAAAATATTATATTATTATTATAATATTAAATATTTTATTTTTAACAACCCGGTGGTTGTGGGATTGGGTAAAATCAGATTTATTTTATAAAGAGAATCTGTGAGAGAAAAAGAGAGATAGATTTTAAAAACGAGCAAATAGTTTTTTGAAAATTTTTCTTCTCTTTTTCTCCCTCGTAAAATTCTCTCTCTTCCAAAACAAAATTTATTTACAGGAATTCTATACTAGCACCGAAGAGCTCCAGTGCCTGATTGTGGAGGACACTTCCAGGAAGTGCAAGAGAAAACCCAAAAGGATCCAGGTCCGAGCGCAACCGATTACGCATCGAGGGTAAGACCCCGGTTGTTATAGTTTAGGATAATCCGCTGCATTAATTTTGAATTAAATGCCTAAACACGATCCAACAGTTGTATCAGAGCCAGGTTGTTCAGTTTTAATTAAAATTGGATTTTAATTAAAAGGAATAATCAAGAATCGGGATTAATTGAGGTGTTATGTTTTTTTTTTCTTCCTGGGGCTATCAAAAGTTTTGTTTTGGTTTTGGAAACCATTCTTGAAAAGGAAATTAAAGCTTTGATGGGAACTTTTGGTTTTACTAGAATGGTTCTGGTTTGGAAGGGATTTTGAAAGAAAAGGTTTGAATTTTCTGGGTTTATTCTTCAATTTCTTTTTCCCGGTCTCCCTTTTTCTTGTCGGTTTTAAAGGTTCTGCTTTGAACTCTTCTTCTTGGTTTTTCCAAAAGCCTCGAATGGCCTAGATGGATTTTGAAATAGTTCGATCTTGATTGAAATTCCGTTTGAAAAGAATTTCGCTGGGGTTCTGAATGTTTTGCAGGGATAGTTTTTTTTGTTCTCTGGGTTACCAAATTGTTTGGCTGGATTATTGATTTCATAAATCTGGGTTTCGAATTTCGGCTGAAAACCACACTGGAAAACTGGGTTTAAATTTTTCTGCCCGAATTTTTTTTGGGTTTTTCGATCGAAAAAATGGGAACAAGCAAAATTATTTTGGGTTCTTGTTATTTTTGATCGGAAAATGATTCTGGATGGTCTCGAATTCGATTTTGGTTTCAGGGTTTTGGAATATCTTTTGCTGGAAAAATGAAAAAGGGAGGTTACCGAAAAAATGGGAGGGCGACAGAAATTTTTTTTTTGTAAGAACTGGGTTTCGATCTTGGTGATTTCTCCGGCAAATCGAGAGCAGTGAGGGTTCGGGTTTTTCCTCGCGATGGTTTCCGGCGTGATTCACTGGATTTCTTTTGGCCGGAAGAGATGAATTATTCATCAATGATGCCGACGCGATGGTCGAAAAGCCGAAGAACCGCTGGAGAAGACAATGAAGGAAGTGGCGGGTGGCAAAAGCCCTAGGGGCTGAAATTACCTAAATGCTCCGCCACAACCTTAAAACCCTAGGCTGCAAAACTTTAAAATTCAAAAAAAAATTATGAAATAGCCCCAGCAGTTTTGTTCTTTTCAAACCCTAAGCCCATAATTTTTGGTTAATTATGAAATTTCCTCTAAATTTTCAGGAAAAAGGTTTTTCTGAAATTCTAATTTAATTTGATAAGATTTATTTTAATTTGGGATCAAATTAAATATCTTATCAGATTAGAGATAGGATTAAATTTTGATTTAAAATGTTATCCTATAAAAAACATTTAAAATTTTAAATTTTAGATAATTATCTTAATTAGATTAGGATAATTAGGAAATATTTGAAATTTAAATTTAAAGAATTATCTTAATTAGATTAGGATAATTAGAAATATTTTAAATTTTAAATTTTTAAATTTTAAATATTTATCTTAATAAGATTAAGATAATTAGATTAAATAAAATAATTAATTAGATTAATTAAATTGTTTAATTTTGAATTATTTATTTATTTATTTTATGATTTTTTTATATTTAAATTGTTTAAATTTTATAAGTGAAACATCATAATTATGATAAACATGTTCATGCATCATTTTGGCTAAATGAAAAATGAACAAAAGGGATTAATTAAAATTGATCATTACATGATCAATTTTAATTTTGTAATAGTTACACAATCATTATATTTAATCGGTTTAAATTAAAACGGGCTTGTATGAGTATATGAATTTATGTGTTTTAAAGCATGAATTGGGCTTATTAATGTTTTAAAAGTTGGGGCCTGCGAGCCATTTGAATTTGGGCATGCATGCCTATTAAAATGATTATGTAATAGTTAGGCCCAAGAGGAGTTTCCAAGAGGAGTCCATAGTGGAGCCCTGGAATAGGAGCCCAATAATGAAGGCCCAAACATGAAGTTTTATTATTTTAAAAGGCCTGTAATAGACTAGAGCCCAATTCATTGCTTTTATTCATTTTTATTTATTTATATGCAATTGAATGTTAAAACGAAAATGCATGTTAAGCCGATCAAACTAAAATCCCAAAAACTCGAGTTGATTTTGCTTCCATACTTGGGGACCCGTCAGAGCGTTGAACGTCTGTGGACTTGGAGAGCCCAAAAGCCTCAGGTTTTCTTCGTGCGGCGAGTTGTCACATAATAGGTGCCCAACTTTATCACCACCATTAACGAGTGGAAATACTGTTTGGGTATTAGATGCTCAACTTTATCACTACCACTTGTTATGGAAAAACTGTGTCGGTATCAATTGATGTGATGCCTTGAGAGATGGTTTGACTTGGGAAAATTATTCCTAGCTTGACCCAATAAGTTGACTAGTGATTAATTTTGCAAAGATAGGATGGTGTCGAACATTTGGAATGTTCATCCTATCACCGAAAAGTTGCATGTTATGCAATTGGAAAGCGTTAGATTACATGGAATGTGATTTGAATGTTGCCTACCAAAAGAGCCGGATCCCTACGACACTTGCTAAAGCAAGAATGGGGTTAACTCTTTGTGGATTTTCGGCTCACAATCTAGCACCATCACAAAATTGTTAGGGATTTCAATTTTGGCTATTGTGGAAAATATTTTAAAAACTCATTCTAATATTTTGCATTTATTCCTTGTAGAAATGGCATCATCTAGCACAAATATTATCTCAAACTTTACTCTAAGAAGTATATTGTATGAAGATAAATTGGTTGGACCAAACTTCTTAGATTGGAAAAGAAACTTTAGAATAGTTCTCAAGTAAGAAAGAAAGCTACATGTCTTAGAGACCGTTTTACCTGAACCACCACAAAATGCTTCGGCAACTGTTCAACGAGCCTGGGATAAGCTGAAAAGCGACTCTGATGATGTGACTTGCTTGATGCTCGCTTCTATGACGGGCGAGCTTCAAAAGCAGTTCTTGAATTCGGAAGTCTTCCGGATTACGAGTCACTGACGGAGATGTTCCGTGAACAAGCCCGTAACAAAAGATTCGTGACGATAAAAGCTTTAATTTCGTGCAAAATGGCAAAGGGTTCGTTAGTTAGCACGCATTTGATCAAAATGAAAGGGTACATTGATACCTTCAAACGATTGAATGCACCTCTTCCTAGGGAATTGGCCATTGATACCATCTTGGCATCATTGTCTGATGAATACAATGATTTTGTGGTGAACTACAATATGCACAACATGGATAGGAGCATTCCTGAGCTCCATGGCATGTCGAAGAACACTGAGCAGACCCTTCGGAAGGCAACACCAGTGTTGGTAGTAGAGAAAGGTAAAGGGAAGAGTAAGTTTAAAGGCAAAGGCAAAGTAGGGCACAATAAGAAAGCTCGTAGTAAGACTGCTTCCCAACCACAAACTCCTCCAGCTAAGACAAGATCCTAAAAAGGATGATACATGTCTCTTCTGCAAACAGAAGGGTCATTGGAAGAGAGACTGCAAAAAGTTTCTCGAAAGCAATCCTTCAGCTTCAAGTATCTTTGTTATAGAAATTAATCTTTCTATGTCCACCTCATGGGTATTAGATACTAGTTGTGGGGCTCACATTTGTACTAATGTGTAGGAACTCAGAAATAGAAGGATGACGAAGAAAGGTGAAGTAGATCTTCGAGTGGGCAACGGGGCAAGAGTTGCTACCGTTGAAGTTGGAGATTACACATTGTCTTTACCTTATGGTTTAAATATCGAACTTGAAAATTGTTATTATGTACCTGCTTTGAGCAGAAATATTATTTCAGTTTCTGGTTGAGATAATAAAGGTTTTCGATTTATTATTGAGAATAATTCGTTATCTTTACATCGAAATGATATTTTATACGGAGTTGCAAATATGTGTAACGGTCTATATGTCTTGGATTTGACCCAAGAAAAACAATCTATAACATAGAAAAGAAAGCTAAATCAACTAAAAATGATTTAAGTCCAACATACCTTTGGCATTGTCGATTAGGCCATGCAAATGAAAAGCGAGTTCAAAAGCTTTATAAGGATAGAGTGCTTGGGTCGTTTGATTTTGAATCATATGATACCTATGAACCCTGCTTGCAAGGCAAAATGACAAAAAGTCCTTTCAACAAGAAAGGGGAAAACACAAGTGAGCTATTGGCTCTAATACACAAGGATTTATGTGGACCAATGAGCACACAAGCCAGAGGTGGATTTGAATACTTCGTGACTTTTACTGATGACTATAGTAGATATGGTTATGTCTACTTAATGAGGTATAAAAGTGAAAATTTTGAAAGGTTCAAAGAGTTTAAAAACAAAGTAGAAAATCAGTTGGATAGATAGATTAAGGTTATTCACTCTGATCGAGGAGGTGAATACCTAAGTGATGAGTTCGACGGTTATCTAAAACATTGTGGAATTGTTTCACAATTGACTCCACCAGGAACACCTCAATGGAATGGTGTATCTAAAAGGAGGAATCGTACCCTATTACATATGGTTCGATCAATGATGGGCCAAGCGACTCTCCCTATATCCTTTTAGGGTTATGCTCTTCTTTCTGCTGCTTACTTATTAAACCGTATTCCATCTAAGGCAGTAGATAAGACTCCATATGAGATATGGATGGGTCGGAAGCCCTATATGTCCTATCTACGAGTTTGGGGTTGTCAAGCTCATGTAAAACATTTCCAAAGTAATAAGCTCGAACTTAAAACTGACAAATGCCTATTTGTGGGATATCCTAAGGAAACCAAAGGATATCAATTCTACAACCCAACTGAGAACAAAGTGTTCGTTGCTCGAGAAGCTACTTTCTTAGAGAAAGAATTTCTGTACAAGAAAGACAGTGGGAATAGAATAGAACTCAGAGCAGTTCCAAAACCACAAGAGAATGTAGAACGATCTACAGAAACTCAAATGGAAGTTCACATGGAAACTCATGAAGATGAGCAACCTGAGTCACAACACAAGAACCTAGAAGGTCTAGTAGATCTCGTCATGAACCCGAGAGATACAAATTTCTCATGACTGATGATCAAGATTTGATCTTGGTGGACTCTGATAAGCCCACGACATATAGACAGGTTTTAGAAAGTCCAGATTCAGATAAATGGCTACAAGCCATGGAATCTGAAATGCAATCCACGAGAGACAATAAAGTGTGGACTTTGATTGACCCCCTTTTTCAGGCAAAGGTTGTCGATTGCAAGTGGATTTTCAAGTTAAAACCTGGCAGGATCTTTAAGGCACGACTAGTGGCTAAAGGTTTCAGATAGACTCATGGTATAGACTATGATGAAACCTTCTCCCCTGTCGTGATGCTCAAGTCCATTCAGACTACGCTCGCCATAGCTGCATATTATGACTATGAGATATGGCAGATGGCTGTTAAAACGGCTTTCCTAAATGAAAACCTACTCGAGGATGTTTATATGAAACAACCCAAGTGATACATTGATCAAGAGCATCCAAATCAAGTATGTAAGCTTCAGAGGTCCATCTACAGACTAAAGCAAGCATCTCAAAGTTGGAATCTTCGTTTTGATGAGCCAGTAAAAGGTTACGGCTTCTTAAAGAACGAAGATGAGCCTTGTGTTTACAAGAAGGTTAGTGGGAGCAAGAATGTTTTTCTCGTCCTGTATGTGGACGAAATCATACTCATAGGATATGACATTCCCATGATGAAAGACATCAAACAATGGTTGGGGAGTGTATTTTCTATGAAAGACTTAGGAGAAGCCGAAATGATACTAGGTATCAAAATCTATAGAGATAGAACTAAGAGGCTTCTGGGACTAAGTCAAGAAGGGTACATAGACAAGATATTAAAAATATTCAATATGTCTAACTCCAAAAATGGAAAGGTACCATTTAGACATGACATTCTCTTGAAGAAGAACCAGGGTCATTCAACAAGAGTGGAGAGGGATACAATGAGTAGAGTCCCATATGCTTCGGCAATAGGATCTATCATGTATGCCATGTTATGCACCCGTCCAGATGTTGCACATGCACTTAGCATGACTATAAGATACTAACAAGATCCAGGAATGGATCATTGGACTGCAGTCAAAGCAATCCTAAAGTACTTACGAAGAACTAAAGGATTAATGCTAGTGTATGAAGGACAAGAATAGCTCATTGTACAAGGTTACACTGATGCTGCTTTCCAAACAGATCAAGATGATATGAAGTCACAATCAGGCTACGTGTTTAGTCTGAATGGCGGTGTGATAAGTTGGAAAAGCTCGAAGCAAGATACCACAGCCGACTCTACAACAGAATCTGAGTACATTGTTGCATCAGACGCTGCAAAGGAAGTTGTTTGGTTGAGGAAGTTCGTGTCAGACATCGGAGTGATACCGAGTATCCAAGATCCGATAGAACTTTTTTGTGATAATAACGGGTCCATCACACAAGCTAAAGAGCCTCGGTCACACCAAAAGACCAAACATATACTCAGAAGATATCACCTCATTCGAAAGATCTCGATCGAGAAAATGTTAAATTGTGCAAAATAGGGTCAGACGACAATGTAGCAGATCCTCTCACAAAAGCTCTACCACAGTCAAAGTTTGATAGACATGTAATATAGCTTGGTCTTAAACAGTTTAGGACATAGCCCTTCAACGGGTATGTGGGAGATTGTTGGTGTATGTGCCCTAATGAGGGCTATTTATGTAAATAAACTTTGACGGTTATTTATGTAAATAAGACATATGTCGTTTGATTGATTATTTATCTGATGAGTTAATTTCATGAATGTAATATTCTTTTGTGTATTTAATTTCATGAAAACAATCCGCCAAAAGAAACACTCCATGGACTGATAGATCATGAGTGATTCTTTTCGAGTATACTCGTACGAGGATCCTTAGACTAGAAATCACTGCATATTCTTAGGTAAATTGTGGTGTTCTTTGACATACCCCTAACGGGACTGTAACAGGTTGCCAAGTACGGGTATGATTGGGTACACTATGAGTTACGTTAAGATATGTAGGTGAAGTGATGGGAAATCTCTCTTAAGTGAGAGATGATATCCGAGCCACTTGATAGTGAATTGAGAAGTGCATGGCCATGCCCGCGAAATGATAATTGTTATCATTTGCTCGAATAGAATTAGTGTCACTGAGAGATCAAGTAAATGTTTAGCTTAATAAGGATGATGGTTCCATGTCATATGCTAAACGGGATATCGATGTAGATGACCGTACATAATATTCTTAGGAAGGTTGCGTTGAATCATCATTCAACCATCTATTCTAAATTGAGTAGTCATCATGTCTTGGTAGAGGCCACTGATGATTTATGGATTAATCTATGAGATTAATTGATCCATTGTCAATTTGGAATGGACCAACAGGATTGCACGTAAGTGAGTTCGAAGATTCTTGACGGTACTAGGTATAATTGTTATACTTAGAAGAATAATATTAAATTGAATAGTTTAATTAAATATTATTAAGAAGTTTTGGGGTATTAATTAATAGTTAATTAATTACTCAGGAAGAATTGAGATAGACTGACAAATCAAGGGACCAAGTTGCAATTGAGGTTGTAGACCCATCAGTCTGATCTATGGGTAAATGGTTTGATCCATGGGTCAAGTAAAACCCAAATCAGTAAAAGTAAAATATTATATTATTATTATTATAATATTAAATATTTTATTTTTAACAACCCGCTGGTTGTGGGATTAGGTAAAATCAGATTTCTTTTATAAAGAGAATCTCTGAGAGAAAAGGAGAGACAGATTTTAAAAATGAGAAAATAGTTTTCTAAAAATTTATCTTCTCTTTTTCTCTCTCATAAAATTCTCTCTCTTCCAAAACAAAATTTCTTTACAGGAATTTTATACTAGCACCGAAGAGCTCCAGTGCCTGATTGTAGAGGACACTTCTGGGAAGTGCCAGAGAATGACGAAATGCCATCTTCCCGAAAGGATCCAGGTGCGAGCGCAACCGATACACATGGAGGGTAAGACCCCGATTCTTATAGTTTAAGATAATCCCTGCGTTAATTTTGAATTAAATGCCTAAACCAACTTGGGGTCTCTCTTGTAACTCTATATATAGACAAGGGATTTGCTATTACATATACACAATTCAATAGTTTCATAATTCAAGAAACTAGAGAGATAAAATCCTAGAGAGAGAAAATAATTTTCTTCTCTCCAAGTCAGATTTTTTGAGCTTTTGTGCGGCCCTCTCTTTCTAAAATTGGTGGCTAGGTTTTCTCTCTCAACGCGGCGGAGCGTGGTTTTTGAGGCTGCGGCTCGTGTGGCTTTCTTTCAATACAGGTGGCGCGTGAATCTCACGCGCCAGGTGTGGTGGTGCTGGAATTTTTTTGGCAAGTGGATTGTGGTGATTAGCTGATCAATTGCTCGTTAGATTGTTGCCCACACAACATATGAACAAAGTCTTGAGGCATACAAGAGAATCACTTGAGTATACACTTCAATAGGTAATTCTTATGTTTTCGCTTTTAGTTAAGAATTTATTTATTGCATGATAAATCGAATAAGTACATACCACGATCCTGTGCAATGTTATTTCAAGCAATGGTTGGAACAGCGATTGTGCTAGTGTCTAGGCCTGGCCAGAGATTCCGATTCTGGAATGCATAGCACGAAAGTGAGTTTCTGGCTACGCCCGGACAGATAATCTTTCACTGTAGACCTTAGCCCACACTAATTTGGAGGCATTTGGAGTTATTCTTCAGATTTATTGTGGATTTCGCTTGCCTAAAGATTTGATATTCTTTTTACTTGGGACTTCGCTACAAAGGTAAAACCTTTAGACTTTCTGCTTTTAATTAAAGGTTGAATCTTTATGCGATTAATAAATTAAATAAGTATAAGCCTAGATTCGTTTAAGGGAGAATGAATTTGAGCCTGAGCTTTGTCGAAAGTTTTCGATTCTGGAATGGATTGCACGAAAGTGAGATTTTCAATTTAGCCCAGGCTTGTTCTGTTTTCCTTTAGACACTAATGCAGACTTATATTTTTGTGCCCACCATTTCAGAGATGATATCTGGCACGAGGGTTTTGGGGCAACTAAGCTTTAGACAATAGCTTTTTGTTTGGGCGGCTCTCCTGCGGACAACTACCACTACTTAGTATTATTTCTAGTTCTTAATTTTAGTTTTAAATTATGTCGCACAATTTATTTGTTAATTTTACTATCTCAATTATGAGTAGCTAATTTCTTAGGTCTAGCTAAGGAAATCAAACCCCTCGATGTTACTTTAATCGTGAGATCAAATTGTTTTAATATTAATTAATTACTGGTTTCTTATTTATTATTGTGAATTGTCGTGAGGATTATTTGGCACTACTTGTATAACTGGTAGCATGCAAGCTTTCCTAGGTAGTCTAATAAACTAGAATACATGAGGTTCGGTATTCCATAGACTCAATACAACTAATAAGTGGTATGTAGGTTAGCGTATTGAAAAGAATAAATAATCAAGTGCAATTAAACTAATTTGATTAATTGTAGTTGATCTAGGTCCTTGACTATCATGATCTAGGTTCTAGAAGGTTTCAGAATTGGTCATCGATTATAGACGTAATTAACGGAGGTTCCTTAATTGCTGGCTTAAACTAATAGGACTGAATTGTTAGGAGGTTCCAACAATGAAAACTGGTGTAACCAGTAGTTAGTTGGTACATACTTGCATTAAGGATCCATTTGTGCATCGAGGTGGTCCAATTCCCTTGACTAGATATTTTCCCGAATTTAATTTTAACAATTTGTTCAATTTTCAGTCTTTAATTTTAATTAAAATTTCAGTAGTAGTTTTAATTTAAACAAACCCCTCTTTTGGTTACGTACTTTTGACTGAATTGATTTCACTTTGGTGCTCCTTGTAGAGACCATCCTACTCGCTCTGTGCTATGTTAAAAACTTATAGAGTAGGTTTGAATTTTGATTGGTCTCACAACCCATATAGTCAGAGAACTCGAAGCCGTTCAGAGTTAATGGACAGAGAGTGAAATTGTATATCGAAAAAGAGGACAAGAACTTGCTTGGTGCGAAATGGGTCACCTGGCTCCAAGAAAGCGTGAAGAGTGCTGTAATATAGTGATGGGAAACAAAGTAGTAAAATGAGTTTATCATTGTTGTTCAGTGGTTTCTTTCAGTTTACATATTTGTCTGCTAAGATTTCTTTATAGTTATTTTTTTCTTTGTTTTTATCAAATATTTTTAAGGGCAGTGTGCGTAAAGTAAGGCTTATAGTTGTTTTTTTGTCTAAGTGGTATTCATAAATGCAGGATTCAATTGACGACATATTTGGCGAAGGTAATCGATCAAAAATGAGGAAGAATACATTAGCAAAGGAGAAGAAATGACTTCCATAGGAGAGCATGGAGGAGTAACTGATGAACATTACAGACGAATCTTAATAGAGTGAAAAGCAAAACCCTTGTTGCATCAGGTTCCTGTAGCACCTTATTGTTTGCTCCGAGACTTTTTGGAGCAAAAGGGATTTGCATCGGTCATGCCAACTAAGATAGGGGTGAACAGTTCTCTGGTATGGGTGTTCTATGTTTCGAGAGCATTTCAGCTAGATGATACTGATAGAGTTTTCACCGTTCGGTCAGTCGGATTGAATTATGGCAGTTGGACCATCAATGAATTTTTTGGCAGAACTGTTACACGGGAGCATAGAATATTTAGCAAATAGAATCTTTTGAGCTATCGCTCACTCAAATCAGAGCTGTTTTGCAGGGAGACAGGTGTGTTGTCCTGAGAAATGGTGTGATCTGCTCTTTAAATATCTAAACAAGAAAGACCGTATACTCTATCTTTGAAGAAAAACAGAACAATTCTGGGCTAAATAGAAAATCTCACTTTCGCGTAATGTATTCCAGAATCGGAAACTTTCAATAAAGGTCAGACTGAAATTCATTTTTATCTGAATGGATCTAGGCTTATACTTATTTAATTTATTAAGATGATGCTCAAAGATTAAATCTTAATTAAAGCGGAAGTCTAAAGATTATACCTTTGAAGGGAAGTCGCAAGCAAAAAGAAATCCAAAACTTCGGGCAAGCAAAATCCACAAGAAATCTGAAGAATAATTGCAAACACCTCCAAATTAGTGTGGGTAACGTCTACGGAGTGGTCTAAGGCCACAACAAAGAAATCCAAAGAAACCACTTCAAAATTCTCCTAGATCTGAAAAATAGATTTAGCCTGGGAAACTTATCTTAATCTGAAAACCCACACCACCTATATAATACTTGTCAGGAAATGGTTTTTGCTCATTGATCTAGACTTTGGCAAACCAAAATGAATGAGGCAAAGGATCAACGTAACAAAAAACACAAAGCCCACAAGCAAAAAGCACTCACTGGTGCCGGAAATATACTTCGCCGGACTAAATGCGGCGGCCAAACTTAGGGGCAACGACGGCGCTCAAAAATTGAGGTGGCAGGCTTGGGTTTTCTAAGACCGGGCTGAGGATTCTCGAAGAAGAAAGCTCCAAAGTCTACTTCAAAAGAAAAGTTTCTAAGAAAGTTGAGAGCTTCTCTTTATAGACTTAACTTTCTCTCACTAGGCAATGCTTGTAAGGTTTTTAATGTCTTCCTAAGTGCCTAACAAGGACTATTTGTAGGTAGCTTCTAAGGAGACCTAGTGGGCATTTGAGTTGGGCCTTTTAGTTTGACTTTCATTGACCCCTTAGTCTTCCCTAGACTAGTCAACTCCCATCGAGCCTTTCGAATTAATTATTTAACCCATTTTGTTAATTTAATTTAATCGAACCCCTAGGATTAATTAATTCATATAGAATTTGTTTCTTAATCCACTTAATTAATTAAATATTAATTCAACCTTTAGAATTAATTAATTCACCTTTTCGATTAGTCAAACGCATAATTAGTCGTACCACTAACGTACCAATTATGGAACTACCGGTCAAAAATGACTTTACATCGCTCCACTTTATTTTATTCTATCTCCCCACATCAAAGATCAAGTGCTCATCGGTTCATCAATTTACTGACAAATTAATTCACCGACTTCTTGGTTTCTGAGATTAGTACCACTCGAATTTCTTATTATACATGACATAAAGTCCATCAGCCGGGTTTAGTATAATAAACCTTATGAGCTCATATCGAGAGCACCATAAACCCGGCGAACTGATACGTGGATTCCTCCGACTAGCAACGCAACACAAGATGCTAAACACCGCATACTTAACTTACCAAGGTATGGGCCTGAATTGAGCGCACTCTTTGGCAAATCAAAGCATACGATATCTGACTCCCATGCCTGTCCCAATCTCAGGATTAAGAGATTAGAATACTAGGACCGAATCAACTACGCCGATCAGTACAAGTTAATTCTATCCAAACTGGTCGTGCTCAATATGCCCAGGGCACATCCGTGTGATTTAATTAGTCTAAACAAACTAATTTCCAAATCACACGATAACCTATACCAATAGTATGTTCAGACTATCTCTGTTACGAGCATACTTTTATAGATCAATACTTTAACCAATAACAAAATCTACTGTGTCTTTCCACACCCCGTTATTGAGTTCTATGATATAATGAAACAATTTAATATTGAAACAAAATGATATGTCAACTGTGGATATTAGTTTTTCATACAAGCAATAGCTTTTTTGTATTCAAAACTAACAATCTTCTACTAATACTCAAAGCTATGCTAAGAAGTATAAAAACTGTCCAACCCGCTATTACACAGCTGTCATAATGAAATCTACAGAACACCTTTAAGCTTACTCATATGGCAGTCTCAACAATCTGACTCGTATGCCCTCCACATATCTCTCAAAGACCTTTGGGGTCAATGGATTTGTGAAAGGATCTTCAAGGTTGTCACCTAATGCTATCTTGGCCACAGTCACGTCTTCCCTCTTTACGATCTCTCGCATCAGGTGGTACTTACGTTCTATGTGTCTACTCACTTTGTGGGCTCGTAGTTCCTTTGAGTTTATTAACTGCACCTTTGTTATCACAGTAAACTGTGATAGACCTAAGCAACATAGGAACCACATCTAAGTCCACCAGGAGGTTCCTGAGCCATATAGCTTCTTTCGCTGCCTCTGATGCGGCAAAGTACTCAGCCTCCATGGTGGAGTCTGCCACTCATTTCTGCTTGACATTCTGTCATACTATGGCTCCACCTCCTAGAGTAAACACAAACCCAAATGTAGACTTACTCTTGTCCATATCACCTTTAAAGTCCAAATCTGTGTAACCCAATAGTACAAGCTCCCGCGCTCTATAAACTAGGACATGATCTCTCGTCCTGCGCAAGTACTACAGAATGCATTTTACTGCCTATCAGTGAGCCTTCCTAGAGTTACTATGATATCTGCTAACCATGCCAATGACAAAGCAAATATCAGGCCTCGTACATAACATAGCATACATGAGACTACCCACTGCAGATGCATAGGGTACCGCCTGTATGACATCTATCTCCTTAGCAGTCTTGGGACACAGCTCTTTTGATAAATGCACTCCATGCCTGAAAGGTAGTGAACCCTTATTGGCATTTTGCATGTTAAAACGGACCAGAATCGTGTCTATGTAGGATGCCTGGGAGAGAGTCAGAGAACGTCTCCTACGATCTCGAATAATCTTGATCCCAATGATATGTCCAACCTCTCCCAAATTCTTCATATCAAATTGTCTGGACAACCATGCTTTATGTCTGACAATACCTTCTTACTGTTGCCAATCAGAAGGATGTCATCTACAAAAAGTATGAGGAACACCACCTTATGACCATCACGCCTGCGATATACACACTGCTCATCCGGACACTGAGTGAATCCAAATGACTGGATAACCTCATCAAGAAGGATGTTCCAAGATCTGGATGCTTACTTAAGTCCATAAATGGACCTCTTAAGCCTGCATACCTTGTGCTCTTGGGCCTGAAAAATGAAACCCTCTGGTTGCTGCATAAAGTTGGTTTTCTCAAGCCTTCCTTTAAGGAAAGCTGTATTGACGTCCATCTGCAAAATCTCATAGTCCATATGAGTAGCTATGGCCAAGAGAATCCGGTTCAACTTAAGCATTGCTACCGGGGAAAAGGTCTCCTCATAATCGATACCCTTTTTCTGATTATACCCCTTCGCCACAAGCCTAGCCTTGAAGGTCTCAACCCTCCCGTCAGATCCTCTCTTTCGCTTGTAGACCTATTTGCACCCAATACGCCAAAACCCATCAGGAAAGTCTAACAGCTCCCAGACCTGATTTGAGTCCATAGAACCCATCGCATCAATCATCGCTCTCTGTCAAGAATCTACATCTTTATCCTTAAGAACATCATTGTAGCTAACTGGGTGTGGTTCATGGGCGCCAGGGATAAAGTCCGAAGACTCACCCACACCGATGTACCTCTCGGCCTATCTGATAACCCTCCCACTACAACGAGGCGTATCCTGTGTAAGAGCATCATCTGTGATAGTGTGTGCAGTATCTTGTGGTGTGTCTTCCCGTGCTTGTGCATCTGGAATAATGGGCTGACTTCTAAGCTCTTGCAATACTACCTTGCTGCTTGACTTGTGATTTAAAATATAGTCCTCCTTAAGAAATCTGGCATTGGTGTTGCCCACCACCTTCTGATCCCGAGGACTATAAAATAAACCATCTCTCATTCCTTTGGGGTAGCATACAAACCGCATAACCTTTAATCTCGAATCTAACTTACCTACATCTGCCTCGAGCACATATGCTGGACAACCCCAAATCCTGAGATGACTCAGACTAGGCTTTCGCCCAGTCGACACCTCTAGGAGTGTCATAGGCACAGATTTAGATGGTACGAGATTAAGGAGATAACACACTGTCTCTAAGGCATAACCCCAAAACGAGGTAGGCACCACACTATAACTTATCATCGATCTAACTATATCCATAAGAGTCATGTTCCTTCTTTTTGCTACACCATTCTGCTGGGGCATGCCAGGTGCAGACAACTGGGACTGAATACCCCTCTTCTTACAAATAGGACATAAATTCACTAGAGAGGTATTCACCTCCACGATCAGATCGCAGGGTCTTGGTACTCTTACCCAGATGGTTCTCCACCTCATCCTTAAACTATTTGAACTTACCAAAGCATCCAGACTTGTGGCGCATCAGGTATATATATCTATATCTAGAGTAATCATCCGTGAATGTCACTAAATACTCATAACCAGCTCTACCTGAACTGACATGCATAAGTCAGAATGAATCAACTCTAAAACCTATTTGGCCCTATATCCCTTTGCTTTGAAAGTCCTCTTGGCTATTTTAACCTCCAAGCAGGACTCACAGGTAGGAAAAACATTCAATATCTAATGAGTCTAAAGACCCATCATTGACCAACCTTTGAATCCAACTAAGGTTAATGTGACCTAGTCTTAGATGCCAAATATAAGTATGATTCAGAGGGGAAGACTCTTTTCTTTTACAATGATTCGGTGAGGAGTTATTAGTTTCTGTGTCTTCAATAGCTGGGGAGTTTGTCTTAATTAAAAACAGATTGTCAACTAATGTACAGGAACATATAAGTCTCTTGTTCTTTCTAATAAAAACAGAATTATCATAAAAAACACACTTATAATCATGCAATAAAAGCTTTGAAGCTGAAAGTAAGTTCTTTCTAAAACTGGGTACATATAAACAATCTCTCAAACATAAAATAGAGTCTGAAAAATAAAGACAAAAAACTCCCACTGCAAAAACAAAAACTTTGGTAGTATCCCCAAGGTACACCTGCAACTCTCCCTCTCTAAGCAGCTGGGTCACTTGAAACCCCTGCAAAGAATTACAAATGATCATTGGCTCCTCAATCCACACACCAAGTATCCATGGGAATCACCGCTAAACATGTCTCAGTAACTAGGGAAAATTTACACATACCTCGAGGCTTTGGGCCGTCCTTCTTCCAATGTCCAGCTTTGCCACATCTGAAGCACTTGCATTTCGACTTGTGCTTCTTGGCAACGCCTCCCTTGGGTCAATGATCAGCTGCTACTTTCTACCCCATCTTCCTCTTGTGCTTCCTGTCTTTGGGCCCAACAGAGGAACCTGAAGGTCTAATAGTAGCCAAAGCTTTCTTTTTCTTAGCGAAAAGGCCTTCAACAGACACCAATGCAGTCATGAGCTCAGGAAGTGAATATGAGAGCTTGCCTATATTGTAGTTCAACCGAAACTGCTAAAAACTGGGGGGTAAGCTCTGGAGGATGATAACGACTTGGGTCTCCCCATCAATGTCACCTCCCAATACCTCGATCTCATTGAATCAACTCATCATGTCCAATACATGATCCCTCACTGAAGAGCCCTCAGCCATCCTAGCATTCATGAGTTTCCTCATAGCTTACTGCTTGGCTACCTTGCCCTGATGTCCAAACATCTCCCTGAGGTTGAGCGTCATATCGTAGGCTTAGTTAAACAACTGATGCTGGTGCTACAGTACACTCGATATATATGCCAATATGTGGCACCGGGTCATCTCAGGGGTGGCATCATCGCTGGGCTTAGGGTGCCACTCCTCAGTGAGCACATACTTGTAACCCTCAGCAGTAAGGACAATGTCCAGGTTACGTTTCCAGTCAATGTAATTAGGACCCGTAAGTTTGTTCTGATTCAGTATGACAGCTAGCGGGTTGAACGACATATCAACAACTGAAAAATAAACAGTCAAGTTTCAGTATATTTTTCTAAAATATTGATATCCTCAAAACAATACATTCTCCTACCGACATCTCTCACACCGCACATAGGTCACGTTGGGTGAACGTCAAGGCCAACCCACATTCGTTCGAGAAGAACCAAAGTTCATTAATTCCATTATCTTACCAACGATCTTATGATCAATGAAATTAATAGTCGATAATTTTAGTCGTACTCATAAGCAACGTAACCTCTTAGGAGGAATACTACAAATGGTACAATGAGGGTTTACCATTACGTGACTTCTAATCTTGTTACTTAGGATACTAATGCACCTTGGTTAGCGAGGGTGTCGCAACTTTCTCCAATTAAACTCGCTATAGTCATCCTTTTATGAATTTAATCTAGTGATATCTCGAGGTTGAAGACTTATCCGTAGGGAAAAGGCCCTTGGCCAGCGTGTCGGTCTAACCCACATCATATATGAATCAGTAATGGAGGCTATGGGGATATTTACCAACCCGCTCCCACTTAGATTTTTAAGTTTGAGTGTTTTTACATTTTAACATGCAATATCTTAACTATGGATATTTGCACCCATAAAACCATTGAAGTTTTAATATGCGAATAATCTACCTTAGTTAATTGCACTTTACTTTTTAAAACGGTTTGGTTTTCGTTCATGCAAATTAAATCAAAAACACACAATCAACGAAAAAATATAAATATGAGAAATTAAAGAAATAAAATTTCCTGACTATTATGGCCTTCTCTATCGTTGATTCCTTGATGCCTCGGTGGCACGTCCTGTCATGTCGCTCCCACTCGTTATTTATATTCCTCTCAATTCGTCCGGGTTTTGTCAGTTTTCTACGTAATTAGTTTTGGAATACGGAAAAGCTATGACTTGTATAAAAAACTAATATCCACAGTTGACATATCATTTTGTTTCAATATTAAATTATTCAATTATATCATAGAACTAGATAACAGGGTGTCTGAAAGACACAGTAGATCTCGTTATTGGTTAAAGTATTGATATATAAACTTAGATAGTCTGGACATACTATCGGTTTAGGTTATCGTGTGATTTGAAAATTAGTTTATCTAGACCAATTAAATCACGTGTATATGCCCGGTGTATATTGAGCATGACCAGTTTGGATAAAATTGACTTGTACTAATCGGCGTAATCAATTTGGTCCTAGTATTTAGTCTCTCAATCCCGAGATTAGGACAGGCATGAGAGTTGGATATTGTATGCTTTGATTTGCCAAAGAGTGCGGTCAATTGAGGCCTATACCTCGGTAGGTTAGGTATGCAGTGTTTAGCTTCTTACGTGCCATTGCTAGTCAGAAGAATCCGCGTACCGGTTCGCCGGGTTGATGGTGCTCCCGATATGAGCTCGTAAGGTTTATTATGCTAAAAACTAGCCAGTGGACTTTCGAAGGAAAATAGAACAAGCCCGGACTAAATTGAAAACCTCACTTTCGTCCAATATATTCCAGAATCGGAAGCTTTCGACAAAGCTCAGGCTCAAATTCATTTTCCCATGAATGGATCTAGGCTTATACTGATTTAATTTGTTAAATCAATATCTAACGCATAAAGATTAAACCTTTAATTAAAAGCGAAAGGATTAAAGGTTATACCTTTGAAGCGAAGTCCAACGCAATAAGAAAAACCAAATCTTTCCTTGCGATTACCACCGAAATCTGAAAGATAACTCCAAGAAATTCTGAATATTGCATGGGCAATAATCTAACGGGATGTGCTATCAAAGCCCACGAAAACCCATTAAGAAAAATTCCTCGAAATTAACTAAATCTGCTCAAAATCCGATCTTAGCTCCAGCCCATACGCAGTCCTCCAAAACTGCTACAGTCCGCCACTAAAAACCACAAAGATCCAGCCTTTTAGTCATGATCTGGACGAGCCCAATCACGGATCACCAAGAGAGAGATCAAACGTGATGAACCCGGATCAAGCACCCTAAAAGAACTGAACTTTGACCTCCAAAAAATTGAAAAATAGCAGCAGATTTTTCGAAAAATAGGGCGGACAGCAGCCTTTAAAAAACCAGACTAGCTATTGTTCCATAGGCTTCGATAAAGCTTCGATCTTTGAGCTTTGTTTTATTCGAGAGAGTGAGTATCCAAGTTCGACTTTGAGAAAAAACTTCAAGAAGGAGAAGTTCTCTCTCTAACACTTTCTCACTCTAAGAGGCAAGACTTGTCTTGCAAGGTCTTTCTTAAGTTTCTTTGGCCTTAAGCTTTCTATTTATAGGGAGCTCTTAAGGAGACCTAGTGGGCTTTGGAGTTAGGCCTTTTAATTTGACTTTCGTTGACCGCTTAGTCTTTCCTAGACTAATCAATTCCAATCGACCCATTCGAATTAATTTCTTAACCCACTTCGTTAATTTAATTTAATCAAACCCTTAGGATTAATTAATTCATATAAAATTAATTTCTTAATCCACTTTGTCAATTAAATATTAATTAAACCTTTAAGATTAATTAATTCACTTTGTCGATTAGTCAAATGCATAATTAGTCGTACCACTATCGGACTAACTATGGAACTACCACTCAAAAATGACTTTACATCGCGCCACTATATTTTCTTCTATCTCCCCACATTAAAGATCTATTGCTCTTCGGTTTATCAATTTACCAACAAACTAATTTACCAACTTCTTGGTATCCGAGATTAGTACCAGTAGACCTTTTTATTGTATCCGACATAAAGTCCACCAGCCGGGTTCAATAAACCTTACGAGCTCACCTCAGGAGCACCATCAACCCGGCCAACTGGTACGTGGATTCCTCCGATTAGCAATGGCACGTAAGAAGCTAAACACTTCATACCTAACCTACCGGGGTATAGGCCTCAATTGACCGCACTCTTTGGCAAATCAAATTATACGATATCCAACTCTCACGCCCGTCCCAATATCGGGATTGAGAGTCTGAATACTATGACTGAATTGACTACGCCGATTAGTACAAGTCAATTCTATCCAAACTGGTCATGCTCATATGCCCCGGGCATATCCGTGTGATTTAATTAGTCTAGATAAACTAATTTCCAAACCACACGATAACCTATACCGATATTATGTTCAGATTATCTCAGTTACGAGCATACTTTTTATATATCAATACTTTAACCAGTAACGGTATCTACTGTGTCTTTTCACTCCCTGTTATCTAGTTCTATGATATAATTGAACAATTTAATAGTGAAACAAAATGATATGTCATCTGTGAATATTAGTTTTGTATACAAACCATAGCTTTTCTGTATTCAAAACTAACAATCTCCCACTAATACTCAAAGTTATGCTAATAAGTACAAAAACTGTCAATCCGCTATTACACTGCTATCATAATAAAATCTACAGAACACCTTTAAGCTCACTCATATGGCTCCCTCAAGAATCTGACTCCCATGCCCTCCACATGTCTCTCAAAGACCTTTGGGGTCAATGGCTTTGTGAAAAGATCTGCAAGGTTGCCATCTGATGCTATCTTGGCCATGGTCACATCTCCTCTTTTTACAATCTCTCGTTTTAGGTGGTACTTGCGCTCTAAGTGTTTACTCGCTTTGTGGGCTCGTGGTTCCCTCGAGTTTGCAACTGCACAATTGTTATCACAATAAACTGTGATAGACCTTGGTAACTCAGGTACCACATCTAAGTCCACCGTATCACCATCACGGCTGCGATAAACACACTGCTCATCCAGACACTGAGTGTGTTGGGATCGATTAGGCCTAGTTTTCATAAACTCGAAGCGAAAAGCCTAATTGATTATTTTAGTGTTAATTAAAACTACGTTTAAAGCTTCTAAATCTTACCCTCATAGTGTAATCGGTTGCGCTCATCACCTGGCTCATTTGAGAAGATTGCGTTCACCAACAATTCAGATGAATTGTCTCTACGATCTTGCACTTGAGCCCTTACAGAACCGGTGCTAGCTTGTCTTGTTGGGATCGGAGGCATGTTTTTCAAAATTTTTACGCAGCTGATTCATGCCAATTTCAATTTTAGTGTTTTAATCCCATATTCAAAACAAGTAAATCATACCCTTGAAGCGAAATCGGTTGCCGCGTCTGGATCCTAGATTGATGTTGGTCCAAACCTTCTGCTCTGATTATGTTTGTCACAAGCAAAATCCTTCCTTGAAGGACTCTCTACTTTCATGCACGAAAGCCTTTGCAGATTTGGTGCTAGCCGTTTTTCGCCTACAGAGAGAGTTTGGGATTTTGTGTATATTTTTCTTGTTCTGATTTTCTGATTGAAAATCATCATCCTACTACTATAATATCCCTAGGATATTTGTAGAGTTAAAATTTCTAAAATCAGTGTTGTAATCAATCAATTATTACTTAACTGCTTTAATCATATTCCAAATCAGTATTATTACCAAATATTATTCTACTGATTCCAAATTAGTATTAAATAATATTTACTGATTCCAAATCAGTATTAAATAATACCTTAATGATTTGGGTTATACACCAAGCCCATGGATCAACCCATGACCCATGGATCAGGCTGATGGGTCAAGAACTTCAATTGCAATTAAGTCCCTTGATTTATCAGCCCATCCCAATTGTCCCCATGTAATTAATTAACTCTTAATTAATACCATAGAACTTTTCAATAATATTTAATTAAACCATTCAATTAAATCTTCTTTATTTAATTGTAACAATTATACTCATTGTAGGCAAGAATACTTATTCTGCATTATCAAACTTTCTTATGTGCGATCCTGTAGGCCCATTCTAAATTGGCATTGGATAACTCAATCTCATTGATTAATCCATAAGTCATTAGTGTTCTTTAGCAAGGTATAATGACTACCCAATTCAGAATGGAGGGTCAAATGGTGATTCAACAAAACCTTTCCAAGCATATTGCGTACGATCCTCTATATTGTATCCCGTTTACTATAATGCATGGAACCATCATCCTTATATAGCTAAACGTTTACTTGATCTCTTAGTGACACTGAATTCATCAAGCAAATGATAACGCTTATTATTCTTTAGGCATGGCCATGCACTTTTCAGTTCACTATCAAGTGGCCAAGATACCATCTCTCACTTAAGAGAGATTTGTAGTCCCATTACTTCACCTACATATCTTAGTGTGACTCATAGTGTACCCAATCATACCCGTACTTGGCAACCTGTCACGGTCCTATTAGGCATATGTCAAAGCACACTACAATTCACCTAAGACCATGTAGTGATTTCTGGTCTAAGGATCCTCGTACGAGTACTACTTAAAAGAATCACTCATTATCTAAAAGTCCATGGAGTGTTTCTTTTGGCGGATCGATTTCATGAAATTAAATATGCACAAGAATATTACTATCATCAAATTAAGTCATCTAATTATAACATCAATCAAAATGAAAAATATCTATACAGCCCTTAAAAAGGGCACATACACCAACAATCTCCCACTTGCCCGTTGAAGGGTTATGTTCTAAACATTTTAATACCAAGCTCTATTACATGTCTCTCAAACTTTGACTGTGGTAGTGCTTTTATGAGAGGATCTGCTATATTGTCGTTTGACCCTATTTTGAATACTTTAACATCTCCTAGATCGACTATCTCTCGAATGAGGTGATAACGTCTGAGTATGTGTTTGGTCTTCTGGTGTGACTGGGGCTCCTTTGCATGTGCGATGGCCCCGTTATTATAACAGAAGAGGTCTATCGGATCTTGGATACTCGGTATCACTCCGATGTCTGACACAAACTTCCTCAACCAAACAGCTTCATTTGCAGCATCTGATGCAGCAATATACTTAGATTCTGTTGTAGAGTCGGCTGTGGTATCTTGCTTCGAGCTTTTCCAACCGCACCGCCATTCAGGCTTAAAACATAGCCTGATTGTGACTTCATGTCATCTTAATTAGTCTGGAACGCAGCATTAGTGTAACCTTGTACGACAAGCTGTTCCTGTCCTCCGTACACTAGCATTAATCCTTTAGTCCTTCGCAAGTACTTCAGGATTGCCTTGACTGCAGTCCAATGATCATTCTGAGAATTAGACATATTGAACCTCTTCAATATCTTGTCTATATACCCTTCTTGACCTAAAAGCCTTTTAGACCTATCTCTATAGATCTTGATACCTAGTATCATTTCGGCTTCTCCTAAGTCTTTCATAGAAAATACACTCCCCAACCATTGTTTGATGTCTTTCATCATGGGAATGTCATTTCCTATGAGTAGGATGTCATCCACATATAGGACGAGAAAAACATTCTTGCTCCCACTAACCTTCTTGTAAACACAAGGCTCATCTTCGTTCTTTATGAAGCCGTAACCTTTTACTGCCTCGTCAAAATGAAGATTCCAACTTCGAGATGCTTGCTTTAGTTCGTAGATGGACCTCTGAAGCTTGTATACACGATTTGGATACTCTTGATTGATGTATCCCCCGGGTTGTTTTATGTAAACATCCTCGAGTAGGTTTCCATTCAGGAAAGCCTTCTTAACATCCATCTGCCATATCTCATAGTCATAATATGCAGCTATGGCGAGCATAGTCCGAATGGACTTGAGTATCACGACAGGGGAGAAGGTTTTGTCATAGTCTATACCATGAGTCTGTCTGAAACCTTTAGCCACTAGTCATGCCTTGAAGATCCCGCCAGGTTTTAACTTGAAAATCCACTTGCAATTGAGAACCTTTGCCTGAACAGAAGGGTCAATCAAAGTCCACACTTTATTGTCCCTCACTGATTGCATTTCAGATTCTATGGCTTGTAGCCATTTATCTGAATCTGGACTTTCTAAAACCTATCTATGGGTCGTGGACTCATCAGAATCCACCAAGATCAAATCTTGATCATCAGTCACGAGAAATCCGTATCTCTCGGGTTGCTGACGAGATCTACCAGATCTTCTAGGTTCTTGTGTTGTTGGCTCAGGTTGCTCATCTTCATGAGTTTAAATGCCAACTTCCATCTAAGTTTCTGAAGATGGTTCTGCACTCTCTTGTGGGTCTTGAACTTTTCCGAGTTCTATTCTACTCCCACTGTCTTTCTTGTGCAGAAATTCTTTCTCTAAGAAAGTAACTCCTCGAGCAACGAACACTTTGTTCTCAGTTGGGTTGTAGAATTGATATCCTTTGGTTTTCTTAGGATATCCCACAAATAGGCATTTGTCAGTTTTAGGTTCAAGCATATTACATATTACTTTATAAACATTTTACATGAGATTGACAACCCCAAACTCGTAGATAGGACATATAGGGCTACCGACCCATCCATATCTCATATGGAGTTTTATCTACTGCCTTAGATAGAATACGGTTTAATAAGTAGGTAGCAGAAAGGAGTGCATAACCCCAAAAGGATGTAGGGAGAGTTGCTTGGCCCATCATTGATCGAACCATATCCAATAGGGTCCAATTTCTCCTTTCGGATACACCATTCCATTGAGGTGTTCCAGGTGGAGTCAGCTGTGAAACAATTCCACACTGTTTTAGATAGCCATCGAACTCATCACTACGGTATTCACCCCCCCGATTGGAGCGAATAGCCTTAATCCTTCTATCCAACTGATTCCCTACTTCGTTCTTAAACTCTTTGAACCTTTCAAAAGTTTCACTTTTATGCCTCATTAAGTTGACATAGCCATATCTACTATAGTTATTGATAAAAGTAACGAGGTATACGAATCCACCTCTGGCTTGTGTGCTCATTGGTCACGTACATCCGTGTGTATTAGGGCCAATAGTTCACTAGTTCTTTCGCTTTCTTGTTAAAAGGACTCTTTGTCATTTTTCTTTGCAAATAGGGTTCACCCTTGTCATATGATTCAAAATCAAATGACCCTAACACTCCATCCTTGTGAAGTCTTTGAACTCGTTTCTCGTTTGCATGGCCTAAACGACAGTGCCAGAGATAAGTTGGACTCATATCAAATTTAATTAATTTAGCCTTCTTTTCAATGTTATAGACCGGTCTTTCTTGGCTGAAATCTAAGACATATAGGCCGTTGCACAAATTCGCAACTCCGTATAAAACATCATTTCGATATAAAGATAACAAATTATTAACAATAATAAAACGAAATCCTTTAATATCCAAACAAGAGATTGAAATAATATTCCTGCTCAAAGCAGGTACATAATAACAATTCTCACGTTCAATGTTTAAACTGAAAGGTAAAGATAAAGTGTAATCTCGCACTTCAACAGCAGCAACCCTTGCCCCGTTGCCCATTCGGAGATCAACTTCACCTTTCCTTGTTATTCTTCTATTTCTGAGTCCTTGCACATTAGTATAAATGTGAGCCCCACATCCGGTATCTAATACCCATGAGGTGGACATAGAAAGATTTATTTCAATAACAAAGATACGAGCTTGTTCACGAAACATTTTCGTCAGTGACTCATAAATCTGGAACGCTTCAAAATTCATGAACTGCTTTTGAAGCTCGTCTATCATAGACGCGAGCATCAAGCACGTCACATCATCAGAATCCCTTTTCAGCTTATCCCATGCTCGCTGAACAGAGGCCGCGGCATTCTGTGGTGGTTCAGGTAAAACAGTCTCTAAGACATGTAGCTTCATTTCTTGCTTGAGAACTATTCTCAAGTTTCTTTCCCAATCTAAGAAGTTTGGTCCAACCAATTTATCCTTATCCAATATACTTCTTAGAGTAAAGTTTGAGATGACATTAGTGCTAGATGATGCCATTTCTACAAAGAATAAATGCAAAATATTAGAATGAGTTTTAAAATCATTTTCTACAATAGCCAAAATTGAAATCTCGAACAATTTTTTGTTGGTGCTAGATTGTGGGCCGAAAATCCACAAAGAGTTAACCCCAGTCTTGCTTTGGCAAATATCGTAGGGATCGGGCTCTTTTGGTAGGCAACGTTCAAATTACATTCCATGTAATCTAACGCTTTCCAATTGCATGCCATGCAACTTTTCGGTGATAGGATGAACATTCCAAATGTTTGACACCATCCTTTCTTTGCAAAATTAATCCCTAGTCAACTTATCGGGTCAAGCAAGGATTAATTTTCAAAAGTCAAACCGTCCCTCGAGGCATCACATTAATAAATACCCAAACAGTTTTTCCACATAGTGGTAGTGAGTAAAGTTTGACACCTATTATGTGACAACCCGCCGCACGAAGAAAACCTGAGGCCTTTGGGCTCTCCAAGTCCACAGACGTTCGACGCTTAACATACATTTTTCGTTTTAACATTCATTTGGGATATCAAATAAATAAAATGAATAAAAGCAATGAATTGGGCTCTAGTCTATTACAGAGCCTTTTAGAATTCTTCATATTTGGGCTTTCATTGTTGGGCTTCCGTTCCTGGGCTCCACCATGGACTCCTCTTGGAAACTCCTCTTGGGCCTAACTATTACATAAAATTTTAATTGGCACGTAGGCCAAAATTCAAATGGCTCGCAGGCCCCAACCTTTAAAACATTAATAAGCCCAATTCATGCTTTAAAACACATAAATGCATATGCTCATGCAAGCCCATTTTAATTTAAACCGATTAAATTTAAAGATTGTGTAATTATTACAAAATTAAAATTGATCGTGTCATGATCAATTTTAATCAATCCCTTTTGTTTATTTTTCATTTAACCAAAATGATGCATAAACATACTCGTCATAATTATGTTGTTTCACACACATAATTTAAACAATTTAAATTAAAACATCATAAAATAAATAAATAAATAATTCAAAATCAAACAAATTAATTAATCTAATTAATTAATTATTAATTATTTTTTTATTTTTTATTTAATCTAATTATCTTAATCTTATTAAGATTTGCTAGGATAATAATTTTTAAGTCAAAATTTATTCCTATCTCTAATCTGATACGATATTTTATTTTGAAATCTTACCAAAATCAGAAAACAATTTTCCTTGAATTATGGGGCAATTTGGTAATTTAAATAAAATTCTGGGCTACGTTTTGAGGAGGACTCAAAGTCCAGGGGCCATTCTCCAATTTTAAAACCATTTTAAAACTTCGGCTCATTAGGGTTAGGGTGCATAGGGGCAATTTAGTAATTTAAGCCTATTAGGCCATCTGTCACCTTCCATTCCATTTTAGGGTCTCATGGGCGGCGGGGCATTTTCGTAAATTCAGCCATAAGGCTATTAGGGTTTTCCCGAGCTGCCATTGCCAACCCTTCTTCCCCAAACTCGCCGCCGAAAACCGCAACTTCTGACGTCTAACATCGGTCGTCTTCTTGGCGTTCTTTCTGGCGCTGTTTGCCTCTTCGAGTCATCACCTTTCTGATCGCAGCCTTCTCATCCTACGAAGAAGACTAGATCGGAGATGACAAACCAGCAGCGATCAAAGATCCGATCATCATCTGATTCCAGTCTGACATACCGATTCTGAAACCAAGCAACAACGGACACGCCCAAAACGTTTCTGGCTTTCGTCGACCATCGGTATATAAAAAATAGACACGTCCAGAATGTTTTCGTCGTTCTTGTTTTCCCAAAAAACCAGCACCCTTGAAATAATGAAAATAGCAGCCAAAAGATTATTGAAACCATTTCTAATCTTTGGTAAAAAACCCTCTTTTAAACCAAATGAAAAATAGGAAGTTTTCGGGATATTTTCGCGACCGAAAAGCCAAAAGAAAAAGTGGACAGAACCCTTTCATTCATCCAATTTCTGGTGAGAAAAGTTTTAGAAAACCACATTTTGAAAAACCCAATTTTTTTTTTAAACCCCGATTTCTGGCGAAGGAAACCAGAACCCGGAATTTGGTTTCAAATCCCGACCGAAAAAAAAAACACCAATTTCAAAATCAGTTTTTTAGGCAACATATGACCAAAAATTTGAACGACCCACAATGAGTGCTCTCATCGGAACTATTCCGGTATTGGATTAAAACCCAAAAGAAATCAATTTTTTGTTTTGCCCGTTTTCAATAATTTTCAGGCCTTTAACGGGAAAGAAAATTAATTTTCCATTTGGAATGAATTTCCAATTTCAATTAAAATCAAGTTTAATTAATATTCAAAACTTTTAATGAAAATCAATTTTAATTCTAACACTAAAATTAATTTGGGCCTAGCTCTGATACCACTGTTGGGATCGGAGGCATGTTTTTCAAAATTTTTACGCAGCGGATTCATGCCAATTTCAATTTTAGTGTTTTAATCCTATGTTCAAAACAAGTAAATCATACCCTTGAAGCGTAATCGGTTACCGCGTCTGGATCCTAGATTGATGTTGGTCCAAACCTTTTGCTCCGGTTACGTTTGTCATCACCAAAATCCTTCCTTGAAGGACTCTCTACTTTCAAGCACGAAAGCCTTTGCAGATTCGGTGCTAGCCGTTTTCCGCCTACGGAGAGAGTTTAGGATTTTGTGTATATTTTTCTTGTTCTGATTTTCTAATTGAAAATCATCATCCTACTACAATAATATCCCTAGGATATTTGTAGAGTTAAAATTTCAAAAATCAGTATTGTAATCAATCAATTATTACTTAACTGATTTAATCATATTCCAAATCAGTATTATTACCAAATATTATGCTACTGATTCCAAATCATATTAAATAATATTTACTGATTCCAAATCAGTATTAAATAATACCTTAATGATTTGGGTTATACACCAAGCCCATAGATCAACCCATGACCCATGGATCAGGCTGATGGGTCAAGAACTTCAATTGCAATTAAGTCCCTTGATATATCAGCCCATCTCAATTGTTCCCAGGTAATTAATTAACTCTTAATTAATACCATAGAACTTTTTAATAATATTTAATTAAACCATTTAATTAAATCTTCTTTATTTAAGTAGAACAATTATACTCATTGTAGGCAAGAATACTTATTCTGCATCATCGAACTTTCTTATGTGCGATCCTGTAGGCCCATTCTAAATTGGCAATCGATAACTCAATCTCATTGATTAATCTATTAGTCATTAGTGGTCTCTAGCAAGACATAATGACTACCCAATTCATAATTGAGGGTTGAATGGTGATTCAACACAACCTTTCCGAGCAAACTGCTACGATCATCTACATTGATATCCCGTTTATCATAAGGCATGGAACCATCATCCTTATATAGCTAAACGTTTACTTAATCTCTTAGTGACACTGAATTAATCAAGCAAATAATAATGCTTATCATTCCTTGGGCATGGCCATGCACTTTTCAGTTCACTATCAAGTGGCCAAGATATCATCTCTCACTTAAGAGAGATTTGTAGTCCCATCACTTCACATACATATGTTAGCGTTACTCATAGTGTACCCAATCAAATCCGTACTTGGAAACCTGTTACGGTCCCGTTAGGTGTATGTCAAAGCACACTACAATTCACCTAAAACCATGTAGTGATTTCTGGTCTAAGGATCCTCGTACGAGTACTATTCAAAAGAATCACTCATGATCTAAAAGTCCATAGAGTGTTTCTTTTGGTGGATCGATTTCATGAAATTAAATATGCACAAGAATATTTCTATCATGAAATTAACTCATCTGATTATAACATCAATCAAAACGAAAAATATCTATATAGCCCTTAAAAAGGGCACATACACCAACATGTCTGCCAAGAGAGAATTTTGGGAATATCTTTTCCTGTTTTGGAAAAATCTTTTTTCATAAAATCTCCCTCGAGTATCTGACTGACTATCCCCATGATATTTAAAAAGGGAGTCAGATACTCAGTCAGTTAATTAATATTAATTTAATCTAATTAATATTAATATCACTTTTACTGACTTGGGTTTTTACCAAAACCATGGATAAACCCATTGACCCATGGATCAGGCTGATAGGTCAAGAACCTCAATTGCAATTAGGTCCCTTGATTTGTTAGTCTATCTCAATTGTTCCTAGGTACTTAATTAACTCTTAATTAATACCACAAAACTTCTCAATAATATTTAATTAAACTATTTAATTAAATACCATTTGTCTAAGTATAACAATTATACGTAGTGCAGACAATTCTGTATCATCGAACTCTCTTATGTGCGATCTTGTAGGCCCATTCCAAATTGGCAATGGGTAATTAAATCTAATTAATTAATCCATAAGTCATTAGTGGTCTCTAGCAAGAAATAATGACTACCCAATTTAGAACGGAGGGTCGAATGGTGATTCAACACAACCTTCCAGATCTATTTCATGAATTCAAATATGCACAACAATATTATATTCATGAAATTAACTCATCTGATAAATCATCAATCAAACGTCAAATGTCTATACAGCCATTCAAAAGGGCACATACTCTAACAATCTCCCACGTGCCCGTTGAAGTGCTATATCCTAAACATTTTAAGACCAAGCTCTACTACATGTCTCTCAAACTTTGACTATCGTAGAGCTTTTGTGAGAGGATGTGCTATATTGTCATCTGACCCTATCTTGCACACTTTCACTGAAAGATTATCTGCCCGGGCCTAGCCAGATACTCACTTTCGTTCTATGTATTCCAGAATCAGAATCTCTCGTCAGGCCTAGACACTAGCACAATTGCTATTCTAACCTTTTTGAAATAATATTGCGCAGGATCTGGGTTTGCACTTATTCGATTTACCACACAACAAAAATTTCTAATTAAAAGTGGAACTTTAGAAAATACCTTTGAAGCATGCACTCAGGTGATTCTCTTGTATGCCTCTAGACTTTGATTTCACTCTGTGTGGGCAACGATCTAGAAACCAATTTGATAAGCTAATCACCACAATCCACCTACCAGAAAATTCCAGCACTGCTGCACCTGGCACGTACAATAAACGCACAGCCCGGAGAGAGAGAAAACTATACGCGCTGCTGGTTTGAACAGGCTAAAATTTCGGCCAACACAGAGGAAAAATCCAGCCGCAGTTTTCTTTCTATTATCCGACTTTGAGGGAGAAATTTATTTCTCTCTCTGGGATTTTATCTCTCTATTTTTCTTGTCTTGAAAACTTATGAATTGTATTTCTTCAATAGCTAATCCCTTGTCTACATATAGAGTTACAAGAGAGACTCCAAGTTGGTTTAGGATTGGCCTTCCTTCTGGAATTCTGTTTCCTTCAATCCTGTTCCTGGATTGATACACATCCAACTGATACAGGGATTCACTTATCCCAAACCAGTTCCTGGTATGATTCACAACCAACTGATACAGGGATTCACTTATCCCAAACCAGTTCCTGGTATGATTCATAACCAATTGACACAAGGATTAATTAATTACTTAATTAATTAAATCTACCTTTGTCGACAACCCAATACATAATTGATCTGTTAAATCGTACCACTAACAGATTAATTATGGCACTACCATCCTACACCAGAATTGCTTCTGGAACAACTTAATTACTTTATTTATAATCTCCCCACATCAAAGATAAAGTGCTCGTTAATATATTAATTTACTGATAAATTAATTAATTAACATCTTTAATTTCGAGACTAGTACCACTCGACCTTTTTACTATACCGGACATAAGTCCACCAGCTTGGTTATGTATAATAAACATAACGAGCTCATATCGGGAGCACCATCACCCCGGACACATCGGTACATGGTTTCCTTTCGACAAGCAGTAGCACACTAAGTAACTAAACACGCGCACCCAACCTACCGAGACTATTGGCCAGAATTGACCTCACCCTTTGACAGATCAAAGTACACTATGTTTAATCCTCATGCCCACTCGAGTCTAGGGATTAAGAGATAGAATACCAAGAATGATTTGTCTAATAAATCAGTACTAGACAAATCATTCCTTATGGTCAAGTTCAATATGCCCCGGGCATATCTACATGATTCAATTAGTTTAGACAAACCAATTATCTGAATTACATAATAACCTAAACCGACAGTTGATCCAAAGTTGTCTCAGTTACGAACCTCATTTATATATTATGTCTTTCAACCAATGATGAGATCTACTGTGTCACACAAGACACCTCATCATCTACTTATATAATATAAATGGACAAATCATGCACAACAAAATATAACCAAACATAAATCGATATATTACTGAAAAAATGTACAATACAAGCATAGCTTATATATTCAACTCCAACAATCTCCCACTAATACTTAAGTTGTGCTTTAAGTATACATCTACGTACAACTCATATACACTCTGCTCCTATCTATCTAGAAAAACTATCATAGCTCTCCTAAGTATCTGATCCCCATGCCCACTACGTGAGCCTCAAAGACTTTTGAAGTCAATGTCTTCATGAACAGATCTGTAAGGTTATCTTCCGATGCTATCTTAGCCATGACCATGTCTTCCCTCTTTACGATGTCTCGTATCAGGTGGTACTTGTGCTGTATATGTTTACTCGCCTTGTGGGCTCTTGGTTCCTTCGAGTTTGCTACTGCACCGTTGTTATCACAATATACCATGATAGACTTCTATAAACTAGGAATCACATCTAAGTCCACTAGGAAGTTCTTAAGCTATACAGCTTTTTTCGCTGCCTCTGATGTGGCAACGTACTCAGCCTCCATGGTAGAGTCCGCCACGCATTTCTGCTTGACACTCTGCCAAACTATTGCTCCACCTCCTAGAGTAAACACATACCCTGAGGTAGACTTGCTCTTGTCCCTGTCGCCTTAGAAATCTGAATCTGTGTAACCTCGGAGTACCAACTCAGGTGCCTGATAGACCAGAACTTGGTCTCTTATCTTGTGCAAATACTTGAGAATGCATTTTACTGCCTCCCAATGAGCTTTTCTGGGGTTACTGTGATATCTTCTTACCATGCTAATGACATAACAGATATCAGGCCTCATACACAACATGGCATACATGAGACTTCGTACTGCTGAAGCATAAGGAACTATCTTCATGGCCTCTATCTCCTCAAAAGTCTTGGGAGGCTGCTTCTTAGACATATGCACTCTGTGTCTGAAAGGTAGAAAACCTTTCTTAGAGTTCTGCATGTTAAAACGGCCATAATCGTATCTATGTACGAAGCTTGGGAGAGCGTTAATGAACATTTCCTACGATCTCGAACTATCTTGATCCCAAGGATATGTCCCGCTTCCCCTAAGTCCTTCATATCAAACTGCTTGGACAACCATGTATTTACATCTAATAACACTTTCTTGTTGTTGCCAATCAATAGAATGTCATCTACGTAAAGCACAAGAAACACCACTGAGTTTTCATCACGTCTGCGGTACACACATTTCTCATCCAGACACTGAGTAAATCCAAAGGACTGGATTACCTCATCAACTGGATGTTCCAAGATCTGGATGCCTGCTTAAGTCTATAAATAAACCTCTTAAGCCTGCAAACCTTATGTTGTTAGCCTTTTTCAATGAATCCCCTCTAGTTGCTGCATAAAGATGGTTTTCTCAAGACTTTCGTTTAGGAATACTATCTTGACATCCATATGCCAAATCTCATAATCTAAATGAGCAGCTATGGCCCACAGAATCCGGATCGACATAAGCATGGCTACCGGGGAGAAGGTTTCCTCATAATCAATTCCTTTTTTCTGAGTATACCCCTTCGTCCTTCGTCACCAGCCTAGCTTTAAAGTATCCAATGGGCTTAAACCCATCAGGCAGGTCCACAAGCTCCCAGACTTGATTGTGGTCCATTGACCCCATATGGGATATCATTGCCTTACGCCAAGATTCTGCATCTTTATCTCAGAGAGTCTCATTGTAGTTAACTGGGTCAGGCTCAGGCGTGCCTGGGAATAGGTATGAGGCCTTTCCCATGCCAATGAACCTGTCGGGCTGTCGCACAACTCTCTCACTACGATGAGGCACCACCTGTGTAGGCGCATCATCTGTGATCTCTTGTGCAGTGTGTGGTGTATCTACTTGTGCCGGTGCATCAGGATTAGTAGTTTGTCACCTAAGCTCGTCTAGTACTATCTTACTCTTGGGTTTGTGGTCTAAGACATAGTCCTTTTCCAAAAATCTAGCATTGGTACTAACCACCACCTTCTGATCTTTAGGACTATGGAATAGAACACCCTTCGTTCCCCTAGGATATTCTACAAATAGCATTAATTCAGTTGTCGTATCTAACTTAGCCGTATGTGCCTTAAGCACATGTGCTGGGCAACCCCAAATTCTGAGATGTCGTAGACTAGGCTTTCGCCCGTTCCACAACTCTACAGGGGTTGAAGGAACGGTTTTAGATGGTACAAGAAAGAAGATACATCGCCGTTTCTAAGGCATATACCCAGAACGAACTCAGAAAATCACTATAGCTAATCATCGACCTAACCATTTCCATGAGAGTTCGATTCTTTCTTTCTGTTACACCGTTCTGCTATGGCGTGCCAGGTGCAGACAAGTAAGACTGAATTCCGACCTCACTGAGTATTCTCAAAATTCATGGGACAGGTACTCCCCACCATGATCTGACCGTAGTGTCTTGATACTCTTACTATGATCTTTCTCCACATCTGCCCAAAGCTCTTTGAATTTGCCAAAGCACTCGGACTTGTGCCTCATTAGATAAATGTACCCGTACCTTGAGTAGTCATCCGTGAATGTCACAAAATACTCGAACCCACCTCGTGCTTGAACCGACATTGGTCCATATAAGTCAGAATGAATTAACTCTAATACTTCTTTAGCTCTATAACCTTTTTCCTTAAAAGGTCTCTTGGTCATTTTACCCTCCAAGCAAGATTCACAGGTTGAATAACTGTCAATCTGTAACGAACCTAAAGGTCCATCATTGACCAACCTCTAAATCCTACTAAGGTATATATGACCTAGCCTGAGATGCCAAAGATAGGTTTAATTCATTTCAGAAGGTTTCTTCCTCTTATTAATGTTAGATAAAGAGCTATCTGTTTCTATGTTTGCACAACAGGGGAGTTAGAGTTAACCACAAACAAATTGTCAGCCAAGGAACTAGAATAAATAAGTTTTCCATTTCTTCTAATAAATACAGACTCATCAGAAAAAATAAACTTATAACCATTCTTTAAGAGTTTAGAAACCGAAATAAGGTTCTTTCTAAAACTTGGTACATAAAGACAATTAACTAACTCTAAACTAGAACTTTCAAAATTTAAAGTAATAGCTCCCACTGCTTTTACTGACACTCTAGTAGTGTTGCCCATGTAGATGTCCAGCTCGCCCTCTCTAAGCTTCCGGGTTACCCTGCAAAGAATTACAAACATGATCAGTGGCCCCTGAATCCACAAACCAAGTATCTGTAGGAGTCACTGCTAAATATGTCTCAGTAATTAGGGCAAAAACTATCGTACCTTTAGCCTTTGGACAATCCGCTTTCCAGTGTCCTGTTTTACCACACCTGAAGCACTTGCTTATGGGCTTGCTCTTCTTTGCAATTTCAGGCTTCGCAGCAAGTTTCTTGGTATTCTCATTCTTCTTATTCTTCTTGCCTTTAGGTACAGAAGTAGAACCTGAATCCTTTACTGTGACCAAAGCTTGCTTCTTCTCGTGGAAGAAGCCTTCAGCCACCACCAAATCAGTTAATAGCTCGGGTAGAGTGTAAACTCTTTGGTTCATGTTGTAATTGACCCGAAAGTGCTCAAAACAAAAGGGTAAGCTCTGGAGGATAATATCTATATGACTTTCTGGGTCAATTTCTCCTCCCAACACCTCTATTCCATTGATGTGACTGATCATGTATAACACATGATCTCTCACCGATCCGCCCTCAGCCATCTTTGTGTTCATTAACTTCCTCATGGTTGCTTGCCTAGCAGTCCTGCCTTGATGTGCGAACATCTCCCTCAGGTGATCATGTTGAAGGCGGAGACTATGGGATGAAGCTGATGTTGCAGCATATTTGACACAGAGGCCAAAATATAGCACCGCGCCATCTCATCCACTTTTCTCCACCTGGCATAGGCATCCCTATCCTCTTTAAGAGAGTCCTCACCAGGCACATCTGGACATACTTCGGTGAACACAAACTTATACTGCTCAACCGTCAAGACAATGTCCAAGTTATGACTCCAATCGACATAGTTGGTTCCTGTTAATTTATTGTCTTTCAAAATAGCAGCTAATGGGGTTGAATGTCATATCGATAAAACAGTAAAATAAATAAATAGACAATGTTTCAGTTATTAAGTCTAGAATTTCGAAAAATGAAATTTTATTAATTATTGACTTCTCTCAAAACAATAATCTTAATCCACCAACATCTCATTCACCTGGATTCTCGCAAGCCACGCAGTGTGGACGTTTACGCTAACCCATATTCATTTGAGAAGAACCAAGTTCATTAACTACACTATCTGACCAAACGATCTATCGATCAATGTATCTAATAGTCGGTGCTTTCAGCCGTACAAATAAGCAGCGTAACCTCGAGGGAGGAATACTTCAGATCGTACTCTAAGTGTGTGCCATTACGTGACTTTTTGAGTTTGTTACCTCAGGATAGTGCGCCTCAGATGGAGAGGGTGTCTCATTTCTCCTAGTTGAACTTACTCTAGTCATCTTACTCAGAAATTCATAATCTAGCGATCTCGGGGTTGGACTCATCCAAATGGAGAAAGGCCCTAATGCCAACGCGCTAGCCCACCCACATCGCATATGAACTCATAATGGTGGCCATGGGATATTAAACTAACCCGCTCCAACTTAGATTTCCAAATTGAAGGTTTTTCCGGTTTTAACATGCAATTTACTAAACCTAAGTTATGTGCAACCATAAAACCATCATGCTTTAAAATCATTCATCTAAAATACAACATAAAAATAAAGCACAAAGATTACAAAAATAAATACGGGAAATAAATACTAAAAATAAATTTCCTGACTATTATGGTTTTAATCAATTCCATCTTCTGCCTTGATCCCGTGTCCCGCCACACAACTCGATGGAGAGAGTCTTGAACTTCAAAAAACAAAAACTTGAGAAAAAAATGGGCCAAAACGCAGGCCAAAGGGGCAGCATGCGCGCAACACGCCCAAAAGGGCGCACTTACCTTTGGCAGTTGTCGGCGAGTAATCGCCAGCACCGCCCCCTGCCGCCAATCCCTCATTTGCTTCTTTCCAAGTTATTTGGTCTTCTTGCAATTCGTTCTGGGTTTTCCTGGGTTTCTACAAATTAATGATAACCCGAAACCCACGAATTCAAGTTGCCCACCAAAACGCCTTCGATTACAAAATTTTAATTCTCCTACTACAAGGCTTTCTAGGAAGATTAAATAATCGAAATTACATAGAAAAAATCCTATTACATATTTGATCTAATCCTACACGGCTTCCAGCACGTGGTTATACTATTACAAACATTCACAATAAAATCAAATCCGAACATGTCCCGGAGTTTAATTAAAACCCATACAAGCGTAACCATAATAGTCGGGATTTCTTAACCACCTGCAAATAAAACCATGTAATAAACAAGCACAAAACCTAAAACCTCGCTCTGGTACCAATTGAAAGATTATCTGCCCGGGCGTAGCTAGAAACTCACTTTCGTGCTATGCATTCCAGAATCGGAATCTCTGGCCAGGCCTAGATGCTTGCTATTCCAACCCACGCAACAAAAATTTCTAATTAAAATCAAAACTTGAGAAAATACCTTCGAAGCGTGCACTCAAGTGATTCTCTTGTATGCCTCAAGACTTTGATTTCGCGTTGTGTGGGCAACGATCTATAAACCGTTTTTATCAGCTAATCACCACAATCCACCTGCCAGAAAATTCCAGCATCACTACACCTGGCATGTACAATAAACACACTGCCTGAAGAGAGAGAAAACTATATGCGCTGCTGGTTTGAACAGGCCAAAATTTGGGCCAACACAGAGGAAAATCCTGTCGCAGTTTTCCTTCTAAAATCCAACTTTGAGGGAGAAATTTATTTCTATCTCTAGAATTTTATCTCTCTATTTTTCTTTTCTTGAAAACTTATGAAGTTTATTTCTTGAATAGCTAATCCTTTGTCTATATATAGAGTTACAAGAGAGACCCCAAGTTGGTTTAGGATTGGCCTTCTGACTAGGATTCTGCTTCCTTCAATCCTATTCCTGGACTGATACACATCCAGCTGATACAGGGATTCACTTATCCAAAACCAGTTCCTGTTATGATTCAAAACCAACTGATACAAGGATTCACTTATTCCAAACCAGTTTCTGGTATGATTCACAACAAATTGATACAAGAAATAATTAATTACTTAATTAATTAAATCTACATTTGTCAACAACCCAATACATAATTAATCGTACCACTAACAGATTAATTATTGCACTACCATCCTATACCAGAATTGCTTCCGGAACAACTTAATTTATTTATTCATAATCTCCCCACATCAAAGATCTGCTCGTTAATATATTAATTTACTAATAAATTAATTAATTAACATCTTTAATTCTGCGACTAGTACCACTCGACCTTTTTACTATACCGGACATAAGTCCACCAGCTGGGTTTAGTATAATAAACATAACGAGCTCATCTCGAGAGCACCATCACCCCAGACACACCGGTACATGGTTTCCTTTAGACAAGCAGTAGCACAGCAAGCAAATAAACAAGTGCACCGAACCTACCCAGACTATTGGTCAGAATTGACCTCACCCTTTGGCAAATCAAAGCACACTATGTCTAATCCTGATGCCTGCTCGAGTCGAGGGATTAAGAGATAGAATACCAAGAACAATTTGTCTATTAAATCAGTACAAGACAAATCATTCCTTATGGTCAATTATGCCCCGAGTATATCTACATGATTCAATTAGTTTAGACAAATCAATTATCTAAATCACATAATCACCTAAGCCGACAGTTTATCCAAAGCTGTCTCGGTTACAAACCTCATTTATATATTATGTGTTTCAACCAATGATGAGATCTACTGTGTCACACAAGACACCTCATCATCTACTTACATAATATAAATGGACATATCATGCACAACAAAATATAACCAGAATATAAATTGATATATTGCTGGAAAATGTACAATACAAGTATAGCTTATGTATTCAACTCTTTCACATCTCCTCGATCGATATTCTCTCGAATGAGGTGAAACATTCTGAGTATGCGTTTGGTTTTTTGGTGTGATCGGGGCACCTTAGCTTGTGCGATGGCCCCGTTGTTGTCACAGTAGAGGTCTATCGGAACCTGGATACTCGGTATCACTCTGATGCTAGACACAAAATTTCCTCAAAAATACACTCCCATTGCAACATCTCATGCAGCAAAGTACTCAAATTCTATTGTAGAGTCGGCTATTCTATCCTGCTTTGAGTTTTCCTAACTCACTGCACCACTATTCAGGTTAAACACGTAGCCTGATTGTGATTTCATGTCATCTTAATCTGTCTAAAAAGAAGCATCGGTGTAGCCTTGTACAACGATCTGTTCTTGTCCTCCATACACTAGCATCAATCCTTTAGTTCTTCGTAAGTACTTTAGGATTGCCTTGACTGCAGCCCAATAAGCCAATCTTAGATCTTGTTGGTATTGGCTAGTCATGCTTAGTGCATGTTTGACAACGGGGTGGGTACATAACATGGCATACATGATAGATCCTATTACCGAAGCATGTGGAACTCTACTCACTGCTTCCTTCTCCTCTTTAGTTTGCGGTCATTGGTTATTCTTTAAGACGAGGCCATGTCTGAACGGTACCATACCATTCTTAAAGTTAGACATATTAAACCTCTTCAATATCTTATCTATGTACCCTTTTAGACTTAGTCCTTGAAGCCTCTTGGACCTATCTCTGTAGATCTCGATACCTACTATCGTCTCGGCTTCTCTTAAGTCTTTCATAGAAAATACACTCCCCAACCATTGTTTGGTATCTAACACCATGGGGATGTCATTTCCTATGAGTAGGATGTCATCAACATATAGGACAAGAAAAACATTCTTGCTCCCACTAACCTTCTTGTAAACACAAGGCTCATCTTCGATCTTTATGAAATCGTAACCATTACTGCCTTATCGAAACGAAGATTCCAACTTCCAGATGCCTGCTTTAGTCCGTAGATAGACCTCTGAAGCTTGTATACTCGATTAGGATGCTCCTTATCAATGCATCCCTTAGGTTGTTTCAAGTAAACATCCTCGAGTTGGTTTCCATTTAGGAAAGCCGTCTTAACATCCATCTGCCACATCTCATATTCATAATATGCAGCTATGGTGAGCATAGTCCGAATGGACTTGAACTGGGGAGAAGGTTTCATCATAGTCAATACCATGAGTCTGCCTGAAACCTTTAGCCACTAGTCGTGCTTTTGAAGATCCTGCCAGGTTTTAACTTAAAAATCCACTTGCAATCGATAACCTTCGCCTGAACAGGAGGATCAATCAAAGTTCACACTTTATTGTCCCTCATGGATTGCATTTCATATTCCATAGCTTGTAGCCATTTATCTAAATCCAGAATTTTTAAAACCAGTTTGTAGTTCGCGGGCTCATTAGAGGCCACCAAGATCAAATCTTGATCGTCAGTCACGACAAATCCGTATCTCTCGGGTTCATGACGAGATCTACTAGATCTTATAGGTTCTTATTTTGTTGACTCAGGTTACTTATCTTCATGAGTTTCCATGTCAACTTCCATCTGAGTTTCTGTAGATCGTTCTACAATCTCTTGTGGTTCTTGAACTTCTCCGAGTTCTATTCTACTCCCACTGTCTTTCTTGTACATAAATTCTTTCTCTAAGAAAGTAGCTTCTCGAGCAACGAACACTTTGTTCTCAATTGGGTTGTAGAAATGATATCCTTTGGTTTCCACAGGATATCCCACAAATAGGCATTTGTCAGTTTTAGGTTGAAGCCTATTACTTTGTAAATGTTTTACATGAGCTTGACAACCCCAAATTCGTACATAGGACATTTAGGCCTTTCGACCCATCCATATCTCATATGGAGTCTTATCTACTGATAGAATACGGTTTAATAAGTGGGCAGCAGAAAGTAGAGCAGAACCCTAAAAGGACATAGGGAGAGTCGCTTGGCCCATCATTGATCGAACCATATATAACAGGGTACGATTCTTTCTTTCAGATACACCACTCCATTGAGGTGTTCCCGGTGGAGTCAGCTGTGAAACAATTCCACATTATTTTAGATAGCCATCGAACTCATCACTTAGGTATTCACCTCCCCGATCAGAGTGAATGGACTTAATCTTTCTGTCCAACTGATTTTCTACTTCTTTCTTGAAACTCTTTGAACTTTTCAAAGGTTTTACGTTTATAACTCATTAAGTAGACATAACCATATCTACTATAGTCATCAGTAAAAGTCACGAAGTATTCAAATCCACCTCTGGCTTGTGTGCTTATTGGTCCACATACATCCGTATGTATCAAAGCCAATAGCTCACTAGCCATTTCCCCTTTCTTGTTGAAAGGACTCTTTGTTATTTGACTTGTAAACAAGGTTCACATGTGTCATATGATTCGAAATCGAATGACCCAAGCACTCTATCTTTATGAAGTCTTTGAACTCTTTTCTTGCTAATGACAGTGCCATAGGTATGAAGGATTTTCCTTGATACACTTTACATTTTCTCTTCCAATGACATTCATTATAATAGAAACATGTAGTGTCATTTCCCGATTTAGTCTTAGAATTTTGCTTGGCTTTAGTAATAGTCTTACCGCGTGCCTTATTGTTCCCAACAAATTTGCCTTGCCCTTGAACTTTCTCTTGTTCACTTTGCCCTTTTAAACCACTAACACTTGAGTACCCTTCTCAAAGGCCTGCTCAGTGTTTTTCCAGTATCTCAAGCATGTTGAAATTTACCACGAAGTTATTGTACTCATCTAGCAACGAAGCCAAAATGAAGTCAATGTCTAATTTCCTGAACTTAGGTACACCTAGTCTCTCTAGAGTATCAGTATACCCTTTCTTTTTGACTATGCAAGTACTCATAGACGAACCTTTCGTCATCTTGCAGGAAATAAATGCTATCAATTTAACAAACCTTTCATTACGAACCTGCTCTTAGAACACTTTTCCTTAGTGACACATAAATATGGAACGCTTCCATATTTATATTTCTGAAGCAAGCCTCTAACATGTCACATCATTGGATTTGTTCTTTTTGCCTTCCAAAGGCTTTTTGAGCTACCTTTGTAGCATTTTTCAGGTATTTAAGGGAAAATTAGCTTCTAAGACAATAAAGATTCCTTTCTTGTTTTAAAATGTTTCTTATGGACAACGATTTGAAATTTAAGTGCAAGATAATGCCATCCACAAAAAAATAATGCAAAATATTAGAATGAGTTTTAATAAAATCATTTCCACAATAGCCAAAATTGAAATCTCATACAATTTTGTGTTGGTGCTAGATTGTGGACCAAAAATCCACAAAGAACCAAACACCAGTCTTGTTTTGGAAAGTATCGTAGGGATCGGGCCCTTTTGGTAGGCAACGTTCAAATCACATTTCATGCAATTTAACGCTTTCCAATTGCATCACCATGCAATTTTTCGGTGATAGGATGAACATTCCAAATGTTTGACACCATCCTATCATTGCAAAACCAATCCTAGTCAACTTATCGGGTTAAACTATACCAATTTCCCTAAGTCAAACCATCCCTCGAAGCATCACATCAATAAATACCCAAATAGTTTTTCCACATAGTGGTAGTGAGTAAAGTTGGGCACCTATTATGTAACAACTCGCCTCACGAAGAAAACCTGTGGCCCTTGTGCTCTCCAAGTCCACAGACGTTCGACGCTCTTGTGAGCCCCCAAGTATGGAAGCAATTTAAGACTCAGGATTTTAGGATTTTTAGTTAGATCGGCTTAACATGCATTTTTTTCGTTTAACATTCATTTGGTATATCAAATAACTAAAATGAATAAAAGCAATGAATTGGGCTCTAGTCTATTACAGAGCCTTTTAAAATTCTTCATATTTGGGCCTTCATTGTTTGGCTTCCGTTCCTGGGCTCCACCATGAACTCCGGAAACTCCTCTATGGCCTAAGGATTACATAATAATTTTAATAGGCACGCAGGCCCAAATTTAAATGGCTCGCAGCCCCAACTTTTAAAACATTAATAAGCCCAATTCATGTTTTAAAACACATAAATGCATATGCTCATACAAGTCCGTTTTAATTTAAACCGATTAAATTTAAGAATTGTATAACTATTACAAAATTAAAATTGATCGTGTCATGATCAATTTTAATCAATCCCTTTTTGTTCATTTTTCATTTAACCAAAATGATGCATGAACATGCCTCGTCATAATTATGATGTTTCACACACAAAATTTAAACAATATAAATTAAAAACATCATAAAATAAATAAATAATAATTCAAAAATAAGAAAAGTAATTAATTAATCTACTTATTTATTTATTTATTTATATATTTATTATTATCTAATTATTTTAATCTTTCTTAAAATAATTACTTTAAAATTTAAAATTTAAAATTCAAATATTTTTAACTATCCTAATCTAATTAAGATAATTATTCAAATTTTAAATTTTAAATCTATAGGATAAGATCTCACATTTAAATCTCTTTTATTTGATAAGATATTCTTATTTATCTAAATAATTAAATCTTATCAAACATATCTAAAACTAAAATCTGATAAGATATTTTAATTTATCCTAAATTAAAATTTAAAACTTATCAAATTTTAAAATTTCAGAAAAATCCTTTTTCTTAAAAATTTAAAGACAATTTCATAATTAACCAAAATTATGGGCTTAGGGTTTTAAAAGAACAAAACTGCTGGGACTATTTTGTAATTAAAAACAATTTTAAAAGCTGCTGGCCGTTTTAGGGTTTTAGGGACAAAGGGGCAAGAAGGTAATTTTAAAACTATTTTAAAATTAGGGTTTGGAATTAAGGGAGTGCGGCGAGGGCATTCTAGTAATTTTACCCTTTAGGGTTTCTTACCCCAGCCATCATCAGCCCATCCTCGACTCCCCAGCGTCCCACGCCAGCCGTCTCTCCAGGCGAAAACCTTACAGGCCCGTTTTCTCGACGTCGATGAACAGCGACATTCGCTATTCATCTATTTCGGTACCGATCATCTCGGATTCATCGGTCCTCCCGATGTAAAACTCAGCCAAAATCAGCTTCCTCATTTTTTTCTCTGGGTGAGCGAACGAAGGAACCCAGATCGGCAAACGAGTTTCAACAACGCAGCGGCGACCTTCCCCGTTGCCGTTTTCTCCTTTTTCATTTCATCCCGGGTTCGATCGGAACCCTTTCCGATTAGAACAAATGGCTAACAACCAAAGAAAAAGAAACAATCCAACATCTTTTTCGTTCGATCATTTTTCATGCCAAAATTCCAAAAACCCAGAAATGCAGACAATCAAAATCGTTTAGAAAATTCAGCCATAATAAAACCCAGTGTAAACCAAATTGAAAAATGACACCCAATTTCCGATCAAATACCCCAAAACAATTCCAGCGATTTCTTTTGCAAATCCCAAAAAAAGAAACAACATAGCCCAGCATTTTCGAAACGAAAACTCATATGTTTCTGGCGAATAAAAGCCCGGTTTCTGAATGGTTTTGCAGCGAAGAGTTTAAAACCCAAAAAATTACAGCAGCAAAGAATCGAAACCAAATTTTGAGAACCCAGATTCTTTCTAAAATGACATAAGGTCCCAAGGAAGAACTCATTTTTCCCGGCGATAATTAAAACCAAAATACGAGCAGAACTATTCCGACCATTCAAAGGAGAACCCAAAAAAAAAAAAAAAAAACGAAAACCATTACACCAAAAATGAAATCCCAGACTTCATTCAATTCGTTTTTTGGTGAAATGAACCCAGTTATCGGTGGCTTTCAAAATAGCAAAAAATGGTTTTTCCAAAATCTTAATTAAAATCCAATTTTAATTTTAACACTAAAATTAATATGAGCCTCGCTCTGATACCACTGTTGGGATCGATTAGGCCTAGTTTTCAAAAACTCACAGCGAAAAGCCTAATTATTTGTTTTAGTGTTAATTAAAACTACGTTTAAAGCTTCTAAAGCTTACCCTCTAGCGTAATCGATTGTACTCGTCGCCTGGCTCCTTTGAGAAGATTGCGTTCACCAACAACTCAGATGAATTGTCTCTACGATCTTGCACTGGAGCCCTCACAAAACCGGTGCTAGCCTGTCTGCCAAGAGAGAATTTTGGGAATATGTTTTCCTGTTTTGGAAAAATCGTTTTTCATAAAATCTCCCTCGAGTATCTGACTCAATATCCCTGGGATATTTAAAAAGAGAGCCAGATACTCAGTCAGTTAATTAATATTAATTTAATTTAATTAATATTAATATCACTTTTACTGACTTGGGTTGTTACCAAAACCATGGATCAACCCATTGACCCATGGATCAGGCTGACGGGTTGTCAAGAACCTCAATTGCAATTAGGTCCCTTGATTTATCAGCCTATCCCAATTGTTCCTATGTACTTAATTAAATCTTAATTAATACTACATAACTTCTCAATAATATTTAATTAAATACTATTTGTTTAAGTATAACAATTATACTTAGTGCAGTCAATTCTGTATCATCGAACTCATTTATGTGCGATCCTGTACGCCCATTCCCAATTGGCAATGGATAATTAAATCTAATTAATTAATCCATAAGTCATTAGTGGTCTCTAGCAAGACATAATGACTACCTATTTCAGAACGGAGGGTCGAATGGTGATTCAACACAACCTTCCGAGCATACTACGTACGGTCCTCTTCATTGCTATCCCGTTTAGCATAAGGCATAGAACCTTCATCCTTATTTAGCTAAACGTTTAATTGATTTCCTAGTGACACTGATTCTATTCGAGCAAATGATAACACTTATCATTTCTAGGGCTTGGCCATGCACTTCTCATTTCACTATCAAGTGGCCAATATATCATCTCTCACTTGAGAGAGACTTGTAGTCCCATTACTTCACCTACATATCTTAGCGTGACTAATAGTGTTCCCAATGATACCCATACTTGGCAACATGTTACGGTCCCATTATGCGTATGTCAAAGCACACTACAATTTACCTAAGACTATGCAGTGAATTCTGGTCTAAGGATCCTCGTGCGAGTACTACTCAAAAGAATCACTCATGATCTAAAAGTCCATGGAATTCAAATATGCACAACAATATTATATTCATAAAATTAACTCATCTGATAAATCATCAATCAAACGATAAATGTCTATATAGCCATTCAAAAGGGCACAAACACCAATAGAGTGAATCAATAGAACAGGATAATCTCGTCAAAACGGATGTTCCAAGATCTAGATGCTTGCTTAAGTCCATAAATGGACCTCCTAAGCCTGCATACCTTGTGCTCTTGGCCCTGAACAATGAAACCCTCCGGTTACTTAATAAAGATGGTCTCCTTAAGACTTCCATTAAGGAAAGCTGTCTTGACGTCCATCTGCCAAATCTCATTGTACATATGAGCAGCTATGGCCAAGAGAATCTGGATCCACTTTAGCATAGCTACCGGGGAAATGGTCTTCTCATAATCGATACCCTCTTTCTGCGTATACCCCTTCACCACAAGCCTAGCCTTGAAGGTCTCAACCCTCTCGTGTGATCCTCTTTTTCGCTTGTAGACCCATTTGCACCCAATAGGCCAAAACCCATCAGGAAGGTCTACCAGCTCCCATACCTGATTTGAGTCCATTAGAACCCATCTCAGCAATCATCGCTCTCTACCAAGAATCTGCATCTTTATCCTGGAGAGCCTCATTGTAGCTAACTGGGTCTGGTTCATGAGTGCCAGGGATAAAGTCTGAAGATTCACCCAAACCCATGTACCTCTCGGGCTGTCTAGCAACCCTCCCATTACGATGAGGTGCAGCCTGTGTAAGAGCATCATCTGTGATAGTGTGTGTAGTCTCTTGTGGTGTGTCTCCCTGTACTCATGCATCTGGAATAATGGACTCACTTCTAAGCTCTTCTAATACTACCTTACTGTTTGACTTGTGATCTAAAATATAGTCCTCCTCAAGAAATCTGTCATTGGTGCTGATCACTACCTTATGATCCTGAGGACTATAAATAGACCACCTCTCTAATGCTACCTTGCCTCTAACTTGCATGCATATGCCTCGAGCACATGTGCTGGACAACCCCAAATCCTGAGATGTCTCAGACTAGGCTTTCGCCCAATCCACAACTCTACTAGTGTCAAAGGCACAGACTTAGATGTCACAAGGTTGAGGATAAAACATGTTATCTCTAAGGCATAACCCTAAACTGAGATAGGCAACTCACTGTAACTCATCATCGATCTAACCATATCCATAAGAGTCATGTTCCTCATCTCTGCTACACCATTCTGCTGGGGTGTGCCAGGTGCAAACAACTGGGATTGAATACCCTCTCTGACAAATAAGACCTAAATTCACTAGAGAGGTATTCGCCACCGCGATCAGATCGTAAGGCCTTGATACTCTTACCCAGATGGTTCTCCACCTCAGCCTTAAACTCTTTGAACATGCCAAAACATTCAGACTTGTGGCACATCAGGTATATGTGTCCATATCTAGAGTAATCATCCGTGAATGTCATGAAATACTTATAACCACCTCTAGCCTGAACTGACATAGGCCCACACAAGTCAGAATGAATCAACTCTAAAACCTCATTGGCCTTATACCCCTTTGCCTTGAAAGGCCTCTTGGTCATCTTACCCTCCAAGCAGGACTCAAAGGTCGGATAGTTGTCAATCTCCAATAAGCCCAAAGGCCCATTATTAACCAACCTTTGAATCCTACTAAGGTTGATGTGACATAGTCTCAGGTGCCAAAGATAAGTTTGATTCAAAATAGAGGACTCTTCTCTCTTATTACGATTCGGTGATGAGTTACTAGTTTCAGTGTTGCGCACAACTGGGGCATTTGTCTTAATTAAAAACAGATTGTCAACCAATATATCAGAATATATAAGCCTCTGGTTCTTTCTAATAAAAACAGAGTTATCAAAAAAACACACTTATAACCATCCAATAAAAGTCTCAAAACTGAAAGTAAATTCTTCTGAAAACTGGGTACATAAAGACAATCCTTCAAATTTAAAATAGTGTCTGAAAATAAAGACATAAAACTCCAACTGCAATAACCGAAACTCTGGTAGTATCCCCAAGGTAGACCTGCAACTCTCCATCTCTAAGCAGTCGGGTCACTTGGAACCCCTGCAAAGAATTACAAACGTGATTAGTGGCTCCTGAATCCACACACCAAGTATCCGTGGGAATCGCCGCTAAACACGTCTCAGCAACTAGGGAAAATTTGCACATGCCTCGAGGCTTCTGGCAATCCTTCTTCCAATATCCTACTTCCAATGCCCGCCTTGGGTCCATGATTAACTACTCCTGCTCTCTGGCCTCTCTTCCTCTTTTGCTTCTTGGCTTTGGGCCCAGCAGAGGAACCTGAGGGACCAACAGTAGCCAAGGCTTGCTTCTTCTCTACGAAGAGGCCCTCAGCAGACACCAATGCAGTCATGAGCTCAGGAAGTGAATATGAGAGCTTGCCCATATTGTAGTTCAATCGAAACTGCTCAAAACTGGGGGGCAAGCTCTGGAGGATGATATCGACCTGGGTCTCCCCATTAATGTCACCTCCTAATACCTCGATCTCATTGATGCAGCTCACCATGTCCAGCACTTGATCCCTCACTGAAGTGCCCTCAGCCATCCTAGTATTCATGAGTTTCCTCATAGATGACTGCTTGGCTGCCCTACCCTGATATCCAAACATCTCCCCGAGGTTGAGCATTATATCGTAGGTTGAGGTAAACAACTGATGCTGGTGCTGCAGTACACTCGACATAGAAGCCAAGATGTAGCACCGGGTCATTTCATCAGCCTTTTACCACCTCATATATGGCTCTCGTTGCTCAGGGGTGGCATCATCGCTGGGTTTAGGGGGACACTCCTCAGTAAGCACGTACTTGTAACCCTCAACGGTAAGGACAATGTCCAGGTTCTTTTTCCAGTCAATGTAATTAGGACCCATAAGTTTGTTCTGATTCAGTATGCAACTAGAAGGTTGAACGACATATCAACAACTGAAAAATAAACAGTCAAGTTTTAGTATTACTTTTTCGAAAATATTAAAATCCTCAAAAAATAATATAATCTTCTACCGACATCTCTCATATCGGGATTAATTCAGGTCACAATGGGTGAACGTCTACTTCAACCCACATTCGTTCGAGAAGAACCGAAGTTCATTAATTTCACAATCTGACCAACGATCTTATGATCAATGAAATTAATAGTTGATAATTTTAGTCGTACATGAAGATAGCGTAACCTCGATGGGAGGGATACTAAAAATGGTACACTAAGTGTATGCCATTACGTGATTTCTAAGTTTGCTACTTAGGATACTAATGTGTCTCGAATGGCGAGGGTGTCGTAACTTTCTCCAATTAAACTCACTATAGTCATCACTTTAGAAATTCATTCCGGTGATATCTGTGGTTGAAAACTCATCGGATAGGGAGGAAGGTCTAAACCAGCACGCAAGTTTAACCACATCACCAATGAACCCGTAATGGAGGCCATGTGGATATTTACCAACCCGCTCCCACTTAGATTTTTAAGTTTGAGGATTTTTATGTTTTAACATGCAATATCATCTCTCATTTAAGAGAGACTTGTAGTCCCATCACTTCACCTACATACCTTAGCGTGACTCATAGTGTACCCAATCATACCCGTACTTGGCAACCTGTTACGGTCCCGTTAGGCATATGTCAAAGAACACTCTAATTCACCTAAGACTATGTAGTGATTTCTGGTCTAAGGATCCTCGTACGAGTACTACTCAAAAGAATCACTCATGATCTAACAGTCCATGGAGTGTTTCTTTTGGCGGATCGATTTCATGAAATTCAATATGCACTAGAATATAATTTCATGAAATTAACTCACCAGATAAATAATCAATCAAACGACAAATATCTTATTTACATAAATAACCCTCAAAGTTTATTTACATAAATAGCCCTCAAAAGGGCACATACACCAACAATCTCCCACTTGCCCGTTGAAGGGCTATGTCCTAAACTGTTTAAGACCAAGATCTATTACATGTCTATCAAACTTTGACTGCGGTAGAACTTTTGTGAGAGGATCTGCTACATTGTCGTCTTACCCTATTTTGCACACTTTCACATCTCCTCGATCAATGATCTCTCGAATGAGGTGAAACCTCCTGAGTATGTGTTTGGTTTTTTAGTGTGACCGAGGCTCCTTAGCTTGTGCGATGGCCCCGTTATTGTCACAGAAAAGTTCTATTGGATCTTGGATACTCGGTATCACTCCGATGTTTGACACGAACTTTCTCAGCCAAACAGCTTCCTTTACAGCATCTGATGCAGCAATGTACTCAGACTCTGTTGTAGAATTGGCTGTTGTATCTTACTTTGAGCTTTTCCAACTTATTGCACTGCCATTTAGACTAAACACGTAGGCTGATTGTGACTTTATGTCATCTTGATCTGTTTGGAAAGCAGCATCAGCGTAACCTTGTACAATGAGCTATTATTGTCCTCCATACACTAGCATTAATCCTTTAGTTATTCATAAGTACTTTAGGATTGCTTTGACTGCAGTCCATTGATCCATTCCAGGATCTTGTTGGTATCTGCTAGTCATGCTCAGTGCATGTGCGACATCCGGGCGGGTACACAACATGGCATACATGATAGATCCTATTGCCGAAGCATATGGAACTCTACTCATTGTATCCCTCTCCTCTCTTGTTGAAGGACCTTGGTTCTTCTTCAAGAGAAGGCCATGTCTGAATGGTACCATACCATTCTTAGAGTTAGACATATTGAACCTCTTCAATATTTAGTCTATGTACCCTTCTTGACTTAGTCTTAGAAGCCTATTTGATCTATCTCTATAGATTTTTATACCCAGTATCATTTCAGCTTCTCCTAAGTCTTTCATAGAAAACACACTCCCCAACCATTTTTTGATATCTTTCAACATGGGAATGTCATTTCCTATGAGTAGGATGTCATCCACATATAGGACAAGGAAAACTATCTTGCTCTCACTAACCTTCTTGTAAACACAAGGCTCATCTTCGTTCTTTATGAAGCCGTAACCTTTTACTGCCTCGTCAAAACGAAGATTCCAACTCCGAGATGCTTGCTTTAGTCCGTAGATGAACCTCTGAAGCTTGCATACATGATTTGGATGCTCTTGATCGATGTATCCCTTGGGTTGTTTCATGTAAACATCCTCGAGTAGGTTTCCATTTATGAAAGCCGTCTTAACATCCATCTGCCATATCTCATAGTCATAATATGCAGCTATGGCTAGCATAGTCCGAATGGACTTGAGCATCACGACAGGGGAGAAGGTTTCATCATAGTCTATACCATGAGTCTGTCTGAAACCTTTAGCCACTAGTCGTGCCTTGAAGATCCCGCCAGGTTTTAACTTGGAAATCCACTTGCAATCGACAACCTTTGCCTGAACAGGAGGATCAATCAAAGTCCATACTTTATTGTCCCTCATGGATTGTATTTCAGATTCCATTGCTTGTAGCCATTTATCTGAATCTGGACTTTCTAAAACCTGTTTGTAGTTAACGGGCTCATTAGAGTCCACCAAGATCAAATCATGATCTCCAGTCACGAGAAATCCATATCTCTCGGGTTCATGACGAGATCTACTAGACCTTCTAGGTTCTTGTGTTGTTGACTCAGGCTGCTCATCCTCATGAGTTCCCATGTCAACTTCCATCTGAGTTTCCGTAGATCGTTCTACATTCTCTTGTGGTTCTGGAACTTCTCCGAGTTCTATTCTACACCCACTATCTTTCTTGTAGAGAAAATCTTTCTCTAAAAAAGTGGCACCTCGAGCAACAAACACTTTGTTCTCAGTTGGATTGTAGAATTGATATCCTTTTGTTTCCTTAGGATATCCCACAAACAGGCATTTGTCACTTTTAGGTTCAAGCTTACTACTTTGTAAACGCTTTACATGAGCTTGACAACCCCAAACTCGTAGATATGACATATAGGGTTTTTGACCCGTCCACATCTCATATGGAGTCATATCTACTGCCTTAGATGGAATACGATTTAGTAAGTAGGCTGCTGAAAGGAGGGCATAACCCCAAAAGGACATAGGGAGAGTTGCTTGGCCCATCATCGATCGAACCATATCTAATAAGGTCTGATTCCTCCTCTCGAATACACCATTCCATTGAGGTGTTCCTGGTGGAGTCAGCTGTGAAACAATTCCACACTATTTTAGATAGCCATCGAACTCATCACTAAGGTATTCACCTCCCCGATCGGACCGAATAGCCTTAATCCTTATATTTAACTGATTTTCTACTTTGTTTTTAAACTCTTTGAACTTTTCAAAAGTTTCATTTTTATACCTCATTAAGTAGACATAACCATATCTACTATAGTCATCGATAAAAGTCACGAAGTATTCAAATCCACCTCTGGCTTGTGTGCTCATTGGTCCACATACATCTGTATGTATTAGATGTTAGTTTTGAATACAGAAAAGCTATGGCTTGTATCAAAAACTAATATCCACAAATGACACATCATTTTGTTTCAGTATAAATCTGTTCCTTTATATCATAGAACTAGATAACGGGGTGTCGACAAACACAGTAGATACCGTTATTGGTTAAAGTATTGATATATAAAAAGTATGCTCGTAACCGAGATAGTCTCAACATACTATTGGTATAGGTTATTGTGTGGTTTGGAAATTGGTTTATCTAGACTAGTTTAAATCACACAGATATGCCCGGGGGCATATTGAGCACGACCAGTTTGGATAGAATTGACTTGTACTGATTGGCGTAGTCAATTCGGTCCTAGTATTCCGTCTCTCAATCCCGAGATTGGGACGGGCGTGAGGGTTGGGTGTCGTGTGCTTTGATTTGCCAAAGAGTGAGGTAAATTGAGGCCAATACCTCGGTAAGTTGGGTATGCAGTGATTAGCTTCTTGCGTGCCGTTGCTAGTCGGAGGAATCCACGTACCGGTTCGCCGGGTTGATGGTGCTCCCGAGATGAGCTCGTAAGGTTATTATACTAAACCTGGCCAGTGAACTTTATGTTCAGTATAATAAAAGGTCGAGTGGTACTAATCTCGGAAACCAAGAAGTCGGTGAATTAATTTGTCAGTAAATTGATAAATCGACGAGCACTAGATCTTTAATGTGGGGAGATAGAAGAAATAATAATGGCGCGATGTAAAGTCATTTTCGAGCGGTAGTTCCATAATTGGTCCGTTAGTGGTACGACCGATTATGCGTTTGACTAATCGACAAGGTAAATTAATTAATCCAAAGGGTTTAATTAAATTTGATCGACGAAGTGAATTTAGAAATTAATTCTATTTTTGAATTAATTAATTCTAAGGGTTCGATTAAATTAAATTAACAAAGTGGATTAAATAAATTAATTTAAATGGGTCGATTGGAGTTGATTAGTCGGGAAGACTTAGCGGTCAACGAAAGTCAAATTTTAAAGGCCCAACTCGAGAGCCCATTAGGTCTCCAATCGAGCTTCTATAAATAGAAAGCTTTAGCCCTAAGAAATTAGAAGTGTGGCTTGAAAGACAAGAAATTGTCTTGCTAGGAAAGAAAAGGATTAGAGAGAGAATCAAGAAAAAAATTCAATCTTTGAATCTCTCTCGGAGTCATCCAGATTTTTCTTTCTCCCGAATCCTTCTCCAACCTAAAGGTCCGTTTTTAAGCTGCTGCGGGTTTTCATTTTTCGCCAATTTTGTGAACTTCCGGAAACTGCTGTGGGTTTTCTTTGCTGCCACGGTTTTATTTCCGGCTGACTTGTTGAGTTCGGTGCCCTGAGCCGCGAACCTTGTTCGTGTACAGATCGGGACTGAGGCTCCAGGTCGGTCGGCGTTGTCCAGTTTCGTGTACAGCAGGCGGTCGGTTGTGGCAGTCGCCGGAAATTCACGGCGAGTATTTGCAGCGGCGAGCCTGCTATTAATTTTTAAATGGGCTGGTTTGTAATTAATTTTAAGTGGGCTGGTCTGCAATTAAATTAGGTGGACCGAATTTTCAGTAGCCCAAGTTTTTAATTGGACCTTGTTTTAATGGTATAACGAGAAATTCGGGCAGTCCATTTTTAGGAAATTTCATGGGCTTGTTGAGCCATTGGAGCCGCTACAATGGAGCTGAATCAGTAAGGATGTCATAAGCTGCTACAATGAAGCTTTCTTAGCCTTTGTTAAAGTCCAATGTTTTGTTGTAATTGTTGCAACCACATTGTGACAAATCTGTGAATTACTAAGGCAATAATGGACTGAGTTCATGAGGTTTGAAAGCATTTTATCTGGACAAAATCTCAGCAAGAAGCCGATGAATAAACTGAAGTGCCAAAATGAGAAGGAAGTGTACTGTTGGCATATCAGATCAAAGGATGCACACATCAGATCACATGCAGCACAGATCAGATCAACGGAAGTAAAGATCAGATCAAATTCTCAAGGGATTGCTCAGCAGCTTGGTTTCACAGAAGCAAGGCAAGTCAGCAACAAAACATATTTGCAGCAGAAGAGAACAACTCAAGGCTGGAGAGCTAGAGCAGACACCTAAGAAGCTGAAGTCAAGGACGGCTAGTGAATCACACCTCAAACGCGCGACTCTAAAAGTCTCTCAAAGATTCAGAAGACGCATGAGCATCATGTTGAAGTATCTAGCAATCCTGTGAGCGAGCAGAAATACAAAAGAATCAAGCAGTGCCCGATCAGAAGAACTGCAGGAGCTACATGGATGGTTCTGAGTTGCTGGACAGAACGTTGTGACATGAAGCTAACATCAGATCAACCGAAGGCTAACATCAGATCAACTGCAAGCTAACATCAGATCAACCGAAGGCTAACATCAGATCAACTGCAAGCTAACATCAGATCAACCGAAGCGCGACATCAGATCAAATGCCGCGCACATCAGATCAGCTATAAGCTAAGATCAGATCACTTCTGCTGTTTCAAAATATCTAAGACGAGCTACTCGAGAAGTATGAAGGAGTACAGTCAACAATATGACATGGCAAGCAAGTTGCAACTCAAAAGGTTGAAAATGGATTATTTGAATCTTGAGCCGCCTTTCGTGTATGATGTGCTGACACACTGCACGGTAGGGCACAGTTTTTCTTCTGAGAAAAAGAAGATAGAGTGCGGAAGATAATAAAAAAAAAAACGGGCATATGAGTAGGTGTGGTAGGTACAACAACTGCAGAACGGAGGATAAACCAAAAAAAAAAAGGGGCAGGCACGAGAAGAGAAATAGAGAGAGAGATGAGCAACAGGCAAGATGTATGCTGAACCGAACGAAACCGAGAAAAGGGAGAAGTAAAAGAGTGAGAGCTGCAAAAAGATGATATGAGAAACACAAGAGAGAAAGAAACAGTCAGCTGCACAAGGAGAAGCTGAAGCTTTGGAGAAGCAGAAGTCAAGGAGAAGAAGAAGCTGAGGAGGAGCAGAAAAAGGGAAGACTGAAACTAAGATCAAAAATGATGCAGAATCGGGAGAACTGACCCTGAGGTTGCAGCTTCAGGTGGTAAGCCTAGAACACTATCAAACGTCTTTCATTAAGTGATTTTGAAAGATATTTGTGTAGAAAAGGCAGCACAACAGAGATTTATATGTTGTTGTTTTAGTTGATGAACTTGTAGAGGTAGTGAACCTCAATGTGTTGAGCAGTGAGCTCTTGTTTATGTTGCTTACGGTCAGTGAGGCCAGAGCTGAATGATTCCGTGATAGTGAAGATTGACAGGAGTGAATCTGTCCGTGGATGTAGATCATTTGATCGAACCACGTAAAAATCCCCCGTGCACATTTACTGCTTTGAGTGTGTCTTGACTGGTGTGGTATTCTCAAACTCTAAGCTTGAACAGGAGTGTCGTGGTTGTGTAAGTGAACCCTCCTTGAGTGAGTCCATCTAAGCCAAGAACGTGAGTTCAACAATAAGCTCTAACTGAGCTAACATTTGAGAGGGAATCCTTAGTTGAAAGAAAAATTGATAAAGTGTTGATTCACCCCCCCCCCCCTCTCAACATTTGACACGATCCAACAATTGGTATCAGAGCAAGGTTCGCTTTTGTCAAGTGATTGTTGAAACTTAGAACCAGCAGTAGAAATGGAGAATCAAGCAACGACTGTTAAGGGAGTTCCTTATTTCGGTGGCCAAAATTTCCAGTTATGGAAAAAGAGAATGAGTGCTTATCTCTTAGCACAAGGCCTACAAGTACAAAGAGTAGTCTTGCATGGATTTACACCAACCGTAGATGAGGAGAATCCTACAGCTGCAGAAACTAAAAACTTAGAAGCTGATGGAAAGGCAAGGAATGCTCTATATGCAGCTCTGTCGGAAAAAGAGAACTTTAAAGTTATAGACTGTGTTACTGCTCATGAAATATGGATTAAACTGATTAATATTCATGAGGGAGACATCAAGGTTAAGGAGGCAAAATTGCAGGTTCTTAGAAGTAAGTTTGAAGGTCTTAAGATGGGAGAAGGTGAAAACATTGAGGACTTCCTAAACAGAGTTGTTGAATTAGTTAGCTCAATGAGGGGTCTGGGTGAGAGTGTTGGAGATTCCAATATAGTTAAAAAGGTTCTTAGATCCCTACCAGCAAGATATGATTCTAAGGTCTCTGCTATAGAGGAGAGGGACCTAGATAAAGTGACATTAGATGAGCTACAAAGCACCTTTGTAGCATATGAAATGAGGATTTCAAATTCAAAGGAGGAAACGTCAAAGGCAGTCAAGGAGATAGCATTTAAAACAAAACACTCAAGGAAGCTAAAGGAGGAAAGCAGTGAAGATGAAGCAGCAGACAGTGATCTTGAAAGAATGATGGTGCTGATTTCAAGGAGTTTCAGAGGCCAGACTGGAAAGTACAAGGGAAAGTTGCCCTTAAAATGCTTCAATTGTGGCAAAATAGGCCACTTTGCAAGCAAGTGCTTCATGAAGAACAAGAGAACAGAAGATGAGGAAGCTGACAAGCCATCAGACAGGTGGCCTGAGCAGAAAGGAAAGAAGAAGATGAGCTTCAAATCAAGAAAAGGGAAAGCTTACAGAAAACGGAGCTACCTGAGCAAGAAGAAAAATGATAGCTCTGAGGAGGATGAAGAGACTGATGTCTCAGACAGTGAAGATGAGTCTGAAGCTGAAGAGGAGACTCTCATGGTGATGAAATCTTCAACTGTTTCATTAAAGGAGGATGCTGAACTAGAGAACCAATCAGCTGATGCTGAAGAAGTGGATCTAGAGGAAGAACTGGAGTTTGCATACAACAAGATAGAGGAGCAGAAGAGATTGCACAAGAAGACAATGAAGACAATGAAGGAGATGGAAAAGGTCATCTTGAGCAGTCAAGAAGAAAACTCAATACTGGAGAATAGAGTAATTGAATTGGAGCAGGAACTGATTCTCATACAAAATGAAGTTGAGGTTCACAAAAATTGTACAAGAGAAAAGATGGAACTTCAAAAGACATGTGAAACCTTGGTAGAAAAGCTAGATGCCACCACTGCCGAACTAGAGGATGCAACAAGAAAGATAGAAGATCTGCTGTCTCAACAAACTGTGATCAAAGCTGAAGAAATGACTGATGGAACTACTGTAGAATCAAAATTGAAAGGAAAGCTGGAGCTTCAGTCAAGCAAAACTGAGCCTGGTGAATCCTCAAGGAGCAAAGAAGTGGCTGCAAAAACTGAAGAAGCCACAAGGAAGTTAGATGAGTGCCTCAGCAAGCAGAGATCTCATTCAGAAGGGAAGAAAGGTCTTGGTTATGAAGGAGATAAAAAATCAGAAGGACAACCAGCTGCAACAACCAAGAAGACTGTTACCTTTGTCAAAGAAGGTTCAATTTGTGTTGCTGGTGTAAAGGCAGGAACTAGTTTTGTTGATTCTAAGAAGATGGAAATTTCTAATGGATCAAGAAAGTCTACTGAGCAAAATGAAAGACTGCACGAGCTGAGGGGGAGGAAATCTATGTATCAAAGAAGCCTGCTCAAAAGTAGAAGGCTGATTGCTGGAGTATGTTTCACCTGTGGAGAATCAGGTCACTATGCAGCAAATTGCTGGAGGAAGGTATTCTGGAGATTTGGAGGAAGAACAATGCAGTCAAGAGGATGGAATAGAAAAGAGTATTATCATCAAAGAAGCCTAAGTACTTCAAGAAGGATCCCTGAAGCTGAAATCAGAAAAGGCCATATCATACAACCTGGAGAAGTGTATCAGAAATTAAATGTCTGGTGCAGATGCAGATTGCCAAATAAGAGAAGCAAGTGGTCGGAAGAAGTGAATAGCAGGAGAGCCCAGCCACTGCAACAAGCTACAAATAGAAGAAACTTTGCAGCAGGAACAAGAAGAAACCAAGCGGATTACGCAAGAAGAAATCAGTCTCTAATGCAGTCACTTAATCTGAGAAACAGATTTCAAATTTTTGAAGGGTTAGAAGAGAATGATCACTGGAGCTGCAGCAGGAGCAATCAGAGATTGAATGAACAGCAAGGCATACCAGCAGCGAGAAAAATTTGGAGGAAGAAACACAGATTTGAAGAAGCTTGCATTGCTGAAGTTGCACTGAAAACAAAAGCTAAGGAAGCCCAATGGATCATTGACAGTGGGTGCACAAGCCATATGACTGGAGACAAAACTCTACTGAGAAACACAAAAGAAGTTGAAAGAGGGTTTGTCAAGTTTGCAGATAAGAGTGGGTTAAAGATCAAGGCTGTTGGAGAAGCCACCATTGGATCAGAAAAGTTCAAATCTAAGGAGGTGCTGTTTGTAGAAGGGCTGAAGTACAACTTGCTGAGTGTAAGACAACTGTGTGACAATGGTTTCAAAGTAGACTTCTCAAAAAATGGCTGTTTCATCAAAGACTGCAAGACTGGAGAAATCATAGCCAAAGGAATAAGAGACAACAAGGATTTATACCTCATAGATGTGAAGGAAAAGTTGTGCATGCTAAGCAAAATGGATGAAAATACGCTTTGGCATTGCAGGCTTGGACATTTAAATCAAAAGAGCATGAGAAGCCTGGTGAAGTGCAATGCAGTGTTAAACCTCCCTGTACTAAAGAGGGACAACAGCACTTGTGACTCATGCCAAAAAGGGAAATTTGCAAAGCTTTCTCACAAGTCCAAGGAGCATAGAACCTCTAAGCCATTGGAGCTAGTTCACACTGATGTATGTGGACCAATGAAAAGAAAAGGTACAGGTAAAGAGATGTATTTCATTCTTTTTGTGGATGACTTCACTAGGATGATGTGCATCATGCACATGAAGCAAAAGAGTGAAGCCTTCAACTGTTTCAAAAGATTTCAAAAACTGGCAGAAAACCAGCATGGAAGGAAGATCAAAGTTTTGAGATCAGATAATGGAGGAGAGTTTACCTCGCAGGAATTTGAAGAATACTTGGAGGAAATGGGAATCAAACATCAAGTCTCAAGTCCTCACACTCCCCAGCAAAATGGAGTTGTAGAGAGGAAAAATAGAAGTGTGATTGAGATGGCAAGAACCATGCTGTTGGAGCACAATACTCCAAAGCACTTCTGGAAGGAAGCCACAATGGCAGCTGTGCATGTACAAAATAGAACCATGTTGAGGCCAAACACTGAAAAGACACCATATGAACTTTGGTATGGTCACAAGCCAAATGTGAAGTACTTTAGAGTTTTTGGCAGCAAATGCTTCATCAAGAACAAGGAGCAAAGCCTTGGAAAATTTGAAGAGAGGGCTGATGAGGGCATTTTCCTTGGTTACTCAAATAAGAGCAAGGCTTACAAGGTTTATAACAAGAGGCTGGATAAGATTATGGAAAGCTATGATGTGAAAGTGGTTGAGGAAGTCAAGATGAAAGCCACTGATCCTGAAAATTTTCTGGATCACTTAGATGACTTAGAGAGCCAAGATGAGGCAGACCTGGAGCTGAAATCAGCTACTGAGGAGACTGATGCAGAAGGATCAGAGACAGAAGTTACAGAAGGCCTGGAAATAGCAAAAAGAAAGTACAACAAGAGAATTGACAAGATGCCTATCATTGGAGACCCCAAAGCTCCAGTAAGAACAAGAAGGCAACTGAAAAGTATGGTTGCAACTGCCCTACTGTCTCAAGTTGAGCCAAGGTCAATAGAGGAAGCCCTGGAGGACCAGTCATGGCTGCAAGCCATGAATGAAGAGCTGGACCAAATTGAGAAAAACCAAACTTGGGAGCTCGTGGATAGGCCAGCAAACAAAAATGTGATAGGCACAAAATGGGTGTTCAGGAACAAGTTGAATGAGGAAGGAAAGGTTGTAAAGAATAAGGCAAGGCTTGTGTGCAAAGGATACTCTCAAATTGAAGGAATAGATGTGGATGAAACCTTTGCCCCAGTAGCAAGGCTTGAAGCCATAAGAATGTTTTTGGCAGTGGCTTCAGCAAGAAGCTACAAGGTCTTCCAAATGGATGTTAAATCTGCCTTCTTGAATGGAAATCTGGAAGAAGAAGTGTACATTGAGCAACCGGATGGTTTTCTAGTTTGTGAAGATGAAAACAAGGTGTGCAAGCTCAAAAAGGCACTCTATGGATTAAAACAAGCCCCAAGAGCATGGTACTCAAGGCTGGACAGTTACCTGAAGAATCTGAATTTCAGAAAAAGTTGCATAAATAGCAATTTATATGTCCTTGATGGAAAGGGTGGACAGTTAATAGCCATAGTCTATGTTGATGACATAATATTTGGAGGAGATAAGGAGCAGCTGTGCCATGAATTTGCTAGAAAGATGCAAGAAGAGTTTGAAATGTCCATGATAGGAGAGCTATCATTTTTCCTTGGACTACAGATTCATCAAAAAGCAACTGGAATTTTTATCTCTCAAACCAAGTATACCAAAGAAGTGGTGAAGAAATTTGGTATGACTGATGCTAAGCCAATGTCTACACCCATGGCAACTAACTGCAAGCTGAGCAAGGATGAAAAAGGAGCTGAAGCTGATCAAAGTCTATACAGAAGCATGATAGGAAGCTTATTGTACTTAACAGCAACAAGGCCTGATATTACCTTTGCTGTCTGCCAAGCTGCTAGATACCAGGCAAATCCAAAGAGTTCTCATATGATTGCACTAAAGAGGGTGCTAAGATACTTGCAAGGGACAGTAGATTATGGTCTGTGGTATGCAAGGAAAGGAAGCTTGGGATTAAGAAGCTTCACTGATGCTGATTGGGCAGGAAATGTTGATGACAGGAGATCCACTTCAGGAGGAGTATTCTTTCTTGGTAATAGATGTGTGAGCTGGTTAAGCAAGAAGCAAGAAAGTATAGCCTTAAGCACTGCTGAAGCCGAGTACATAGCAGCAACCAAGGCATGCACTCAAGCTATATGGATGAGATCTGAACTGCAAAATCTTAAAGAAGAAGTTCCCCTGCCACTGATAATTCTTTGTGACAACAAAAGTGCCATTGATTTGTCAAAGAATTCAGTGCAGCACTCGAGAGCCAAACATATAGAAATCAAGTATCACTTCATAAAGGACAAGGTTGAGAAAGGAGAAATTATGCTAGAGTATGTTCCCACAGCTAAACAAATAGCTGATGTAATGACAAAGCCTCTTCCAGCCGAGATGTTTGAAACTTTGAGGATGCAAATGGGAGTGCAGTCCTCCTTCTCATGCTGAATCAGTTGAGCATCCCCAAATCCCTTTGAAATTGGTTGTCAAAGGGGGAGAGATAGCCGCAGCAGCCGGCCAGACGCAGCAGTATTATCCTTGGGAGAGAAGGACGTTGGAAAAAGCTCTATGCAGGGGGAGCTTACTATGAAGAAGAATAAGGCTCAGGGGGAGCTTAGCACTGAGTTGACTGATTGGCTGCAAATGTGGTTGCCAACAATTCCAAAGGGGGAGATTGTTGAGCCATTGGAGCCGCTACAATGGAGCTGAATCAGTAAGGATGTCATAAGCTGCTACAATGAAGCTTTCTTAGCCTTTGTTAAAGTCCAATGTTTTGTTGTAATTGTTGCAACCACATTGTGACAAATCTGTGAATTACTAAGGCAATAATGGACTGAGTTCATGAGGTTTGAAAGCATTTTATCTGGACAAAATCTCAGCAAGAAGCCGATGAATAAACTGAAGTGCCAAAATGAGAAGGAAGTGTACTGTTGGCATATCAGATCAAAGGATGCACACATCAGATCACATGCAGCACAGATCAGATCAACGGAAGTAAAGATCAGATCAAATTCTCAAGGGATTGCTCAGCAGCTTGGTTTCACAGAAGCAAGGCAAGTCAGCAACAAAACATATTTGCAGCAGAAGAGAACAACTCAAGGCTGGAGAGCTAGAGCAGACACCTAAGAAGCTGAAGTCAAGGACGGCTAGTGAATCACACCTCAAACGCGCGACTCTAAAAGTCTCTCAAAGATTCAGAAGACGCAGGAGCATCATGTTGAAGTATCTAGCAATCCTGTGAGCGAGCAGAAATACAAAAGAATCAAGCAGTGCCCGATCAGAAGAACTGCAGGAGCTACATGGATGGTTCTGAGTTGCTGGACAGAACGTTGTGACATGAAGCTAACATCAGATCAACCGAAGGCTAACATCAGATCAACTGCAAGCTAACATCAGATCAACCGAAGGCTAACATCAGATCAACTGCAAGCTAACATCAGATCAACCGAAGCGCGACATCAGATCAAATACCGCGCACATCAGATCAGCTATAAGCTAAGATCAGATCACTTCTGCTGTTTCAAAATATCTAAGACGAGCTACTCGAGAAGTATGAAGGAGTACAGTCAACAATATGACATGGCAAGCAAGTTGCAACTCAAAAGGTTGAAAATGGATTATTTGAATCTTGAGCCGCCTTTCGTGTATGATGTGCTGACACACTGCACGGTAGGGCACAGTTTTTCTTCTGAGAAAAAGAAGATAGAGTGCGGAAGATAATAAAAAAAAAAACGGGCATATGAGTAGGTGTGGTAGGTACAACAACTGCAGAACGGAGGATAAACCAAAAAAAAAAGGGGCAGGCACGAGAAGAGAAATAGAGAGAGAGATGAGCAACAGGCAAGATGTATGCTGAACCGAACGAAACAGAGAAAAGGGAGAAGTAAAAGAGTGAGAGCTGCAAAAAGATGATATGAGAAACACAAGAGAGAAAGAAACAGTCAGCTGCACAAGGAGAAGCTGAAGCTTTGGAGAAGCAGAAGTCAAGGAGAAGAAGAAGCTGAGGAGGAGCAGAAAAAGGAAGACTGAAACTAAGATCAAAAATGATGCAGAATCGGGAGAACTGACCCTGAGGTTGCAGCTTCAGGTGGTAAGCCTAGAACACTATCAAACGTCTTTCATTAAGTGATTTTGAAAGATATTTGTGTAGAAAAGGCAGCACAACAGAGATTTATATGTTGTTGTTTTAGTTGATGAACTTGTAGAGGTAGTGAACCTCAATGTGTTGAGCAGTGAGCTCTTGTTTATGTTGCTTACGGTCAGTGAGGCCAGAGCTGAATGATTCCGTGATAGTGAAGATTGACAGGAGTGAATCTGTCCGTGGATGTAGATCATTTGATCGAACCACGTAAAAATCCCCCGTGCACATTTACTGCTTTGAGTGTGTCTTGACTGGTGTGGTATTCTCAAACTCTAAGCTTGAACAGGAGTGTCGTGGTTGTGTAAGTGAACCCTCCTTGAGTGAGTCCATCTAAGCCAAGAACGTGAGTTCAACAATAAGCTCTAACTGAGCTAACATTTGAGAGGGAATCCTTAGTTGAAAGAAAAATTGATAAAGTGTTGATTCACCCCCCCCCCCTCTCAACATTTGACACGATCCAACAGGGCTTAGTTAGCAAATCCCGATAGATTATTGCCCACCCAATATTCGGGATTTCTACGGAGAATCGATTGGATTTCTTGTGGAAATCGCAGATTTTATTTGGTATTCTTTAATCGAGGGACTTCGTTACAAAAGGTATAATCTTTAAGTTCCGCTTTAATTAAAGATTTAATTTTTTGTGTCCCGATTAATAAATTAAATAAGTATAAGCCTAGATCCGTTCATGGTTAAACTAATTTGAGCCTGAGCTTGGTCGAAAGCTTCCGATTCTGGAATGCATAGCACGAAAGTGAGGTTTTCGATTTAGCCCGGGCTTGTTCAGTTTTCCTTCAAATTGGTATCAGAGCGTTGGTTTCGGTCTTATACTTGTTTGATTTATTACACGGCTTTATTTTGGCATTATTATTTTTTGTCGAAATGTATAAACAGGTGGTTATTGGTTTCCCGGCTATTATGGTAGAAATTTAATTTTCATTCATAAACCCCGGGACATGTCCGGGCTCGTTTTATTTTTTGAATGGAAATTTCTGTAATAGTAATAACCACGAGCTGGAAGCCGTGTAGGATTAGAAAAATCTTGTAGTAGGATTTGATCTAATCATGTCTTCTTTAAATTCCTAGAAAACGCCTTTGTATATAGGAATTTTTGTACCATGACGAAGACGTTATTTTGGGTAACTTATATTCGCGGGTTTTGGTTTATTGTAATTTTGGGTGATTCCTAATTACGGAATAAACCGAGAAAACCCGGGCGAATCGAGAGGAATCCAAATAACGAGTGGGAGCGACACGACGGGAAGTGTCACCGAGGCGTCAAAGAATCAACGATAGAGAAGGCCATAATAGTCGGGAAATTTTATTTTATTTAATTTCCCGTATTTATGATTTTTTCGTTGATTGTGTGATTTTCGTTTTATTTTGCATGAACGAAATTCAAACCAAAAGTCTTTCAAAAAGGTAATGTGCAATTAACTAAGGTAGATTATTCGCATATTAAAACTCCAACGGTTTTATGGGTGCGAATATCCATAGTTAAGATATTGCATGTTAAAACGTAAAAATCCTCAAACTTAATTACATTCGCAAGTTTTGGTTTAATCGTAATTTTGGGTGATTCCTAATTACGTGGGGTTTTGGTTTATCGTAATTTTGGGTGATTCCTAATTACGTAGAAAATCGAGAAAACCCGGATTTTGGTTTTTCGTAATTTTTGGGTGATTCCTAATTACGTAGAAAACCGAAATGGAAAACCGAGAAAACTAAGGCGAATTTAAATTATTTTAAAAATCTAAGTGGGAGCGGGTTGGTTAATAGCCCCATGGCCTCCATTACGGGTTCATTGGCGATGTGGTTAAACGGCTTCCCTACGGATGAGTTTTCAATCACAGATATCGCTGGAATGAATTTCTAAAGGGATGACTATAGTGCGTTTAATTGGGAAAAGTTGCGACACCCTCGCTACCGAGGCGCGTTAGTACCCTAAGTAACAAACTTAGAAGTCACGTAATGGCATACACTTAGTGTACTGTTTATAGTATCCCTCCTACGAGGTAACGCTATTTACGTGTACGGCTAAAATTATCGACTATTAATTTCATTGATCATAAGATCGTTGGTCAGATAATGAGATTAATGGACTTTGGTCCTTCTCGAACGAATGTGGATTGGCGTAGACGTTCACCTACGTGACCTGCCTTAATCCCGGTGGGAGAGATGTCGGTAGAAGATTATATTTCTTTTCTGAGGATTTTTCAATATTTTCGAAAAGTATACTAAGACATGTTTTTTCATTATTTTCAGTTGATATGTCGTTCAACCCGCTAGCTGTCATTCTGAACCAAAACAAACTCACCGGTCCTAATTACATTGATTGGAAACGGAACCTGGACATTGTCCTAACCGCCGAGGGTTATAAGTATGTGCTCACTGAGGAGTGCCCCCCTAAGCCCAGTGAGGATGCCACACCTGAGCAGCGATAGCCATATACGAGGTGGCAGAAAGCTGATGAGATGACCAGGTGCTACATCTTGGCTTCCATGTCAAGTGTGCTGCAGCACCAGCATCAGTTGATGACCTCAGCCTACGATATGATGCTCAACCTCAGGGAGATGTTTGGACATCAGGGCAGGGCAGCCAAGCAGTCAGCTATGAGGAAACTCATGAATGCTAAGATGGCTGAGGGCACTTCAGTGAGAGATCACGTACTGGACATGATTGGTTGCATCAATGAGATCGAGGTATTGGGAGGTGAGATTGATGGGGAAACCCAGGTCGATATCATCCTTCAGAGCTTGTCTCCCAGTTTTGAGCAGTTTCGATTGAACTATAATATGGGGAATCTCTCATATTCACTTTCTGAGCTCATGACTGCATTGGTGTCTGCTGAGAGCCTCTTCGCTGAGAAGAAGCAAGCCTTGGCTACTGTTGGTCCCTCAGGTTCCTCTGCTGGGCCCAAAGCCAGGAAGCAAAAGAGGAAGAGAGGCCAGAAAGCAGGAGCCAGTCATGGACCCAAGGCGGGTATTGCCAAGAAGCAGAAGCCGAGAGGCAAATGCTTCAGATGTGGCAAAGCGGGACATTGGAAGAAGGACTGCCCAAAGCCTCGAGGTACGTGTAAATTTTCCCTAGTCACTGAGACGTGTTTAGCGGCGATTCCCACGGATACTTGGTGTGTGGATTCGGGAGCCACTGATCACGTTTGTAATTCTTTGCAGGGGTTCCAAGTGACCCGGCTGCTTAGAGAGGGAGAGTTGCATGTCTACCTTGGGGATACTACCAGAGTTTCTGTGGCTGTAGTGGGAGTTATTAGTCTTTATTTTTCAGACTCTATTTTATATTTGAAGGATTGTCTTTATGTACCTAGTTTTCAAAAGAACTTGCTTTCAGTTTCGAAACTTGTTTTGGATGGTTATAAGTGTGTATTTTCTGATGGTTCGGTTTTTATAAGAAAATGCCAGAAACTTATATGTTCCGGTACATTGGTTGACAATCTGTTTTTAATCAAGACTTACTCCCCAATTATGCAAAACACAGAAACTAGTAACTCATCACCGAATCATAATAAGAGAAAGGAATCTTCCCCTTTGAATCAGACTTATCTTTGGCACCTGAGACTAGGTCATATCAACCTTAGTAGGATTCAAAGGTTGGTCAAGAGTGGGTCTTTGGACTTACTAGATATTGACAGCTATTCAACCTGTGAGTCCTGTTTGGAGGGTAAAATGACCAAAAGGCCTTTTAAGGCGAAGGGGTATAGGGCCAAAGAGGTTTTAGAGCTGATTCATTCTGACGTGTGTGGGCCTATGTCAGTTCAGGCTAGAGGTGGTTATGAGTATTTCGTGACTTTCACGGATGATTACTCTAGATATGGATACATATACCTGATGCGCCACAAGTCTGAATGCTTTGGCAAGTTCAGAGAATTCAAGGCAGAAGTGGAGAATCATCTGGGTAAGAGTATCAAGTCACTGCGGTCTGATCGCGGTGGCGAATACTTCTCTAGTGAATTTAGGACCTATTTGTCAGAAGAGGGTATTCAGACCCAGTTGTCTGCACCTGGCACACCCCAACAGAATGGTGTAGCAGAGAGGAGGAACAGGACTCTTATGGAGATGGTTAGATCGATGATGAGTTACAGTGAGTTGCCTACCTCGTTTTGGGGTTATGCCTTAGACACAGCATGTTATATCCTCAACCTTGTGCCATCTAAGTCTGTGCCAACGACCCCATTAGAGTTGTGGGATGGGCGCAAGCCTAGCCTGAGACATCTCAGGATTTGGGGTTGTCCAGCACATGTGCTCGAGGCAGATGCAGGCAAGTTAGAGGAGAGATCTAAGGTTATGCTGTTTGTAGGCTACCCCAAAGGAACGAGAGGTGGTTTATTTTATAGTCCTCAGGATCAAAAGGTGGTGGTAAGCACCAATGCCAGATTTCTTGAGGAGGACTATATTTTAGATCACAAGTCAAGCAGCAAGGTAGTATTGGAAGAGCTTAGAAGTCAGTCCACTATTCCAGATGCACACGTACAGGAAGACACACCATAGGAAACTGCACGCACTATCACAGATGATGCTCTTACACAGGCTGCGCCTCGTCGTAGTGGGAGGGCTGTGAGACAGCCCGAGAGGTACATGGGTTTGGGTGAGTCTTCGGACTTTATCCCTGGTGCTCATGAACCAGACCCAGTTAACTACAATGAGGATCTCCAGGATAAAGATGCAGATTCTTGGCAGAGAGGGATGATTGCTGAGATGGGTTCTATGGACTCAAATCAAGTCTGGGAGCTGGTAGACCTTCCTGATGGGTTTAGGCCTATTGGGTGCAAATGGGTCTACAAGCGAAAGAGAGGATCTGACGGGAGGGTTGAGACCTTCAAGGCTAGGCTTGTGGCGAAAGGGTATACTCAGAAAGAAGAGATCGATTATGAGGAGACTTTTTCCCCGGTAGTTATGCTTAAGTCGATCCGGATTCTCTTGGCCATAGCTACTCATATGGATTATGAGATATGGCAGATGGACGTCAAGACAGCTTTCCTTAATGGAAGTCTTGAGGAGACCATCTTTATGCAGCAACCAGAGGGCTTCATTGTTAAGGGCCAAGAGCACAAGGTATGCAGGCTTAGGAGGTCCATTTATGGACTTGAGCAAGAATCCAGATCTTGGAACATTCGTTTTTGATGAGGTTATCCAGTCCTATGGATTCACTCAGTCTCCGGATGAGCAGTGTGTTTATTGCAGGCGTGATGGTGAGATAGTGGTGTTCCTTGTACTTTATGTAGATGACATTCTTCTTATTGGCAACAGTAAGATGGTGTTGTCAGACGTAAAGGCATGGCTGTCCAGGCAATTCGATATGAAGGATTTGGGAGAGGCTGGACATATCCTTGGGATCAAGATTATTCGAGATCGTAGGAAACGTTCTCTGACTCTCTCACAGGCATCCTACATAGACACGATTCTGGCTCGTTTTAACATGCAGAACTCCAAGAAGGGTTCACTACCTTTCAGGCATGGAGTGCATTTGTCTAAGGAGCAGTGTCCTAAGACTGCTGAGGAGATAGATGCCATGAAGGTGATACCCTATGCTTCTGCAGTGGGTAGCCTCATGTATGCTATGTTGTGCACGAGGCCTGATATTTGCTTTGCCGTAGGCATGGTTAGCAGATATCAGAGTAACCCTGGGAAGGCTCACTGGGAGGCAGTAAAATGCATTCTCAAGTACTTGCGCAGGACGAGAGATTATGTCCTAGTTTATAGAGCGCAGGAGCTTGTACCATTGGGTTACACAGATTCAGACTTTCAAGGAGATATGGACAAGAGTAAGTCTACCTCTGGGTTTGTGTTTACTCTGGGAGGTGGAGCCATAGTATGGAAGAGTGTCAAGCAGAAATGCGTGGCGGACTCTACCATGGAGGCCGAGTACGTTGCCGCTTCAGAGGCAGCGAAAGAGGCTGTATGGCTCAGGAGCTTCCTGATGGACTTGGATGTGGTTCCAGAGTTGCCTAGGTATATCACAGTTTATTGTGATAACAATGGTGCAGTTGCTAACTCAAGGGAACCACGAGCCCATAAGGCAAGTAAACACATAGAGCGCAAGTACCACCTGATACGAGAGATCGTAAAGAGGGGAGACGTGATCGTGGCCAAGATTGCTTCAGAGGACAACCTTGCAGATCCTTTCACCAAGCCATTGACCCCAAAGGTCTTTGAGAGGCATGTGGAGGGCATGGGAGTCAGATTCTTGAGAGAGCCAAGTCAGTGAGCTTAAAGGTGTTTTGGAGATTTCATTATGACAGCAGTGTAATAGCGGGTTGGACAGTTTTTGTACTTCTTAGCATAGCTTTGAGTATTAGTGGGAGATTGTTAGTTTTGAATACAGAAAAGCTATGGCTTGTATCAAAAACTAATATCCACAGATGACATATCATTTTGTTTCAGTATAAATCTGTTCCTTTATATCATAGAACTAGATAACGGGGTGTCGACAAACACAGTAGATACCGTTATTGGTTAAAGTATTGATATATAAAAAGTATGCTCGTAACCGATATAGTCTGAACATACTATTGGTATAGGTTATTGTGTGGTTTGGAAATTGGTTTATCTAGACTAGTTTAAATCACACAGATATGCCCGGGGCATATTGAGCACGACCAGTTTGGATAGAATTGACTTGTACTGATTGGCGTAGTCAATTCGGTCCTAGTATTCCGTCTCTCAATCCCGAGATTGGGACGGGCGTGAGGGTTGGGTATCGTGTGCTTTGATTTGCCAAAGAGTGAGGTCAATTGAGGCCAATACCTCGGTAAGTTGGGTATGCGGTGTTTAGCTTCTTGCGTGCCGTTGCTAGTCGGAGGAATCCACGTACCGGTTCACCGGGTTGATGGTGCTCCCGAGATGAGCTCGTAAGGTTATTATACTAAACCTGGCCAGTGAACTTTATGTTCAGTATAATAAAAGGTCGAGTGGTACTAATCTCGGAAACCAAGAAGTCGGTGAATTAATTTGTCAGTAAATTGATAAATCGACGAGCACTAGATCTTTAATGTGGGGAGATAGAAGAAATAATAATGGCGCGATGTAAAGTCGTTTTCGAGCGGTAGTTCCATAATTGGTCCGTTAGTGGTACGACCGATTATGCGTTTGACTAATCGACAAGGTAAATTAATTAATCCAAAGGGTTTAATTAAATTTGATCGACGAAGTGAATTTAGAAATTAATTCTATTTTTGAATTAATTAATTCTAAGGGTTCGATTAAATTAAATTAACAAAGTGGATTAAATAAATTAATTTAAATGGGTCGATTGGAGTTGATTAGTCGGGAAGACTTAGCGGTCAACGAAAGTCAAATTTTAAAGGCCCAACTCGAGAGCCCATTAGGTCTCCAATCGAGCTTCTATAAATAGAAAGCTTTAGCCCTAAGAAATTAGAAGTGTGGCTTGAAAGACAAGAAATTGTCTTGCTAGGAAAGAAAAGGATTAGAGAGAGAATCAAGAAAAAAAATTCAATCTTTGAATCTCTCTCGGAGTCATCCAGATTTTTCTTTCTCCCGAATCCTTCTCCAACCTAAAGGTCCGTTTTTAAGCTGCTGCGGGTTTTCATTTTTCGCCAATTTTGTGAACTTCCGGAAACTGCTGTGGGTTTTCTTTGCTGCCACGGTTTTATTTCCGGCTGACTTGTTGAGTTCGGTGCTCGGAGCCGCGAACCTTGTTCGTGTACAGATCGGGACTGAGGCTCCAGGTCGGTCGGCGTTGTCCAGTTTCGTGTACAGCAGGCGGTCGGTTGTGGCAGTCGCCGGAAATTCACGGCGAGTATTTGCAGCGGCGAGCCTGCTATTAATTTTTAAATGGGCTGGTTTGTAATTAATTTTAAGTGGGCTGGTCTGCAATTAAATTAGGTGGACCGAATTTTCAGTAGCCCAAGTTTTTAATTGGACCTTGTTTTGGTTGTATAATGAGAAATTCGGGCAGTCCATTTTCAGGAAATTTCATGGGCTTAGTTAGCAAATCCCGATAGATTATTGCCCACCCAATATTCGGGATTTCTACGGAGAATCGATTGGATTTCTTGTGGAAATCGCAGATTTTATTTGGTATTATTTAATCGAGAGACTTCGCTACAAAAGGTATAATCTTTAAGTTCCGCTTTAATTAAAGATTTAATTTTTTGTGTCCCGATTAATAAATTAAATAAGTATAAGCCTAGATCCGTTCATGGGTAAACTAATTTGAGCCTGAGCTTGGTCGAAAGCTTCCGATTCTGGAATGCATAGCACGAAAGTGAGGTTTTCGATTTAGCCCGGGCTTGTTCAGTTTTCCTTCATTAGAGCCAATAGCTCACTAGTCCTCTCGCCTTTCTTGCTGAAAGGACTCTTCGTCATTTTTCCTTGCAAACAGGGTTCACATGTGTCATATGATTCGAAATCAAATGACCCAAGCACTCCATCCTTATGAAGTCTCTGAACTCGCTTCTCATGTGCATGGCCTACACGACAATGCCACAGATATGTTGGACTTAAATCAGATTGAACTAATTTGGCTTTCTTTTCAATGTTATAAACCGGTTTCTCTTGGGTCAAATCCAATATATATAGGCTATTGCACAAATTTGCAACTCCGTATAAAACATCTTTTTGATATAAAGACAATGATTTATTACCAATAATAAAACGAAATCCTTTAATATCCAAGAAAGAAATTGAAATAATATTCCTACTCATAGTAGGTACATAATAACAATTCTCTAAAACAATGTTTAAACCGGAAGGCAAATACAAAGTGTAATCTCCAACTTTAATAGCTGCAACTCTTGCCCCGTTGCCCACTCAGAGATCTACTTTGCCTTTCTTTGTCATCCTTCTATTTCTCAGTCCCTGCACATTAGTACAAATGTGAGCCCCACATCCGGTATCTAATACCCATGAGGTGGACATAGAAAGATTAATTTCAATAACAAAGATACCTGAAGCCGAAGGATTCTGTTTCTTCTCTTCAAGAAACAGCTTGCAGTTTCTTCTCCAATGCCCCTTCTGATTGCAATGGAAACATACAGCGTCCTTCTGAGCATTTTTCTTAGCAGGAGGAGTTTGAGGCTGAGCCTTAGGAGCAGTCTTACTGTGAGGCTTCTTGTTTTCAGCAACTTTTGCCTTGCCCTTAAACTTTCTCTTGGTGCCCTTACCTTTTTCTACAACAAGTACTGGCGTTGCCTTCCGAAGGGTTTGCTCAGTGTTTTTAAGCATTCCATGGAGCTCAGGAATCGTCCTCTCCATGTTATGCATGTTGTAGTTCACCACAAAATCATTGTAATCATCAGGCAGTGAAGCCAAGATGATGTCAATGGCTAACTCTCTAGCAAGAGGTACATTTAATCTCTCTAGTTCATCTTGATCAAATGCGTGCTTACTGACGAACCCTTCGCCATCTTGCACGAGATCAATGCTTTTATCGTAACGAACCTTTCGTTACGGGCTTGTTCACGGAACATTTCCGTTAGTGACACATAAATTTGGAAAGCTTCTGAATTCATGAATTGTTTCTGAAGCTCGCCTGACATAGTCGCGAGCATCAGACATGTCACGTCATCGGAATTGCTTTTCAGCATTTCCCATGCTCGTTGAACAGCAGCCGTAGCATTTACAGGTGGTTTAGGTAAAGCAGCGTCTAAGATATTTAGCTTCCTTTCTTGTTTCAAAACAATTCTCAAGTTTCTTTCCCAATCTAAAAAGTTTGGACCAACAAGTTTTTCTTTGTCCAAAATGCTTCTTAGAGTGAGATTAGATGTATTAGTGCTAGTAGATGCCATTTCTACAAAAGAAAGATGCAAAACATTAGAATGAGTTTTAAAATATTTTCCACAATAGCCAAAATTGAAATCCCAAACAATTTTGTGTTGGTGCTAGATTGTGGGCCGAAAATCCACAAAGAGTCAACCCCAGTCTTGCTTTGGCAAGTATCGTAGGGAATGGGCTCTTTTGGTAGGCAACGTTCAAATTACATCCCTATGTAATTTAACGATTTCCAGTTACTCACTATGCAACTTTTCGGTGATAGGATGAACATTCCAAATGTTTGAAACCATCCTATTTTTGGAAAATTAATCCCTAGTCAACTTATCGGGTCAAGCTAGGATTAATTTTCCCAAGTTAAACCATCCCTCAAGGCATCACATCAATCGATACCCACACAGTTTTTCCATAACAAGTGGCAGTGATAAAGTTGAGCATCTAATACCCAAACAGTTTTTCCACCTATTACGTGACAACTCGCCGCACGAAGAAAACCTGAGGCCCTTGGGCTCTCCAAGTCCACAGACGTTCGACGCTCTCGCGGGCCCCCAAGTATGGAAGCAAAATCAACTCGGGTTTTTGGGATTTTAGTTTGATCGGCTTAACATGCATTGTCGTTTTCATTCATTCACAAAACATAAAATAAAATTGCGGAAATGCGATGAATTAGGCTCTAATTTATTACAGGGCCTTTAAAAAAAACTTCTTTTGGGCCTCCATTTTGGGCTTCCGTTCCTGAGCTCCACCATGGACTCCTTCGGAACCTCCTTTTGGGCCTAACTATTACATAATTATTTAATAGGCACGCAGGCCCAATATTAAAATGGCTCGCAGGCCCAAAAATTTAAATAATAAATTTTAAGCCCAATTCATGCATATAAAAACACACAAATGCATATGCTTCATACAAGCCAATTTTAATTAAGTCGAATCTTTTAATTAAGGATTGTGTAACTCTTACACTATTAAAATTGATCGTGCCATGATCAATTGTAATCAATCCCATGTTCATTCATTTTAATCGAATGATGCATGGACATACCAATAATGCGTGCAATTATTTAAACATTTTAAATAAATAACACATTATATCGGAAAATTGAATAAATAAATAAAACCATAATAATTAATTAACTAATCTTATTAATTAATTAATTATTTATTTATTCATCTAATTATCTAATTTTATTAAGATAATCTTTCAAATTTTAAAATTTAAATATTTCTAATTATCCTAATCTTATTAAGATAATTATTCAAAATTCAAAATTTTAAAATTCTATAGGATAAGAATTAAATCTAAATCTAATCCTATCTTATCGTAATTTAAAATATGATGATATCTTTTAATTTATCCTAAATCATAAATTAAGATTTTATCAAATTTTAAAATTCAGAAAGATTAAATTTTTCTGAAAATTTTGAGGCAAATTTGTAATTTATCAAAATATCGGGCTAGGGTTTTAAAGATTAAAACTTCTGGGGTTGTTTTGCAAATTTTTAAAACAATTTTTAAACACTGGCATTTTTGGGATTTGGGAGTGCGGCGGGGGCAATCTGGTCATTTCAGCCCAATTAGGGCACCAGCCCCCGCCGCATCCTCTCTTCTTCCCCGACTTGCTGCCGGCGTCATCCTTCGGTTTTCCGGCGAACGCTTTGCCTCTTCCGGCGCTGTTCGTAGCGCCAGACGTCGTCTCTTCGCCCCGGTCTGACCCCGATCAAATCGAAGCCCACCTCAGCAATTCATCAATCGACGAGAAGACATGAAAATCGTGACCCCGCGGCGAAGCCAGTTATCCGTCACTTCATTTCCCCGCGGCGCGAGGAACCTTTCCCCGGCCTTAGCGAAACAACCGGCGCGAGTTGCCAACGGTTCTCAAAACCCAAACCGAAAAAAAAAATTTTTTTCTTTCCCGGCAAACCTTTTTGCAAACCCAGAAAACCATTCCAAAATTTTTGCAATCAAAACGCTTTTGACACCCCAAATCAACACGAAATGGTTCCCCATGAAGAAAAGAACAAAACCCATGGAAAAATCAGGCAAAAAAAAACCAATTTTGAAGTGGCGCTCGATTTCCCGGCGACCTTCCGACCAGCCGGAACAATTCCGGCGAGTTCATTCCCATAAACCGGCGCTTTCTTCATTCCTTCAAAACAGTTTCATTTATTTATTTTTTTTTCAAAATGATTTTTCAATAAAAATTTTCTTAGACCCGATTTCCAACTTTGGTTTTAATTAAAACAATTTTAATCAAAACAAAATTTAAACCTGGCTCTGATACCACTGTTAGGAACTAGGCATGCATAATTTCCTAAATTATGCTACGGAATAGCCTAAATTCTATGGAATCGGGTCTTACCCTCGAAGCGTAATCGGTTGCGCTCGTCGCCTGGATCCCTTGGGAAGATTACGTTCACCACCAAGAACAATTCACACGAATTGCCTCTACGTTCTTGCACTGGAGTCTCTCAGAATCGGTGCTAGCCCAAAAGTGCCTGTCAAAGAGAAAACCTTTTTCTCTCTGGAAGAATTTTTTTTTTTTTGAAAAAAAAGTGATCTTTTGGAAGAGTCAGAGAGAGCCCTTTTAAAATTTTTTTTCAAAACGTGTTTTAAAACTAAATTAGTTAAAATCTCTCAACAGACTCTCAGATACTTCTCTGATTAAAAAGTTGAGAAGTATCTGTTATTTTCTGAGTTGGGTTTAACCAACACCATCCATGGGTCAGGCTGATGGGTCAAGAACCTTAATTCACAATTAGGTCCCTTGATTTGTCAGCCCAACTCAATTCTTCCTAGGTAATTAATTAACTCTTAATTAATACCATAATACTTTTCAATAATATTTAATTAAACTATTTAATTAAATATTATCAATTAAATATTTCATTGATCATAAGATAGTTGGTCAGATAATGAAATTAATGAACTTCGGTTCTTCTCGAACGAATGTGGGTTGGCGTAGACGTTCACCCATCGTGACCTGCGTTAATCCCGGTGTGAGAGATGTCGGTAGAAGATTATATTTGTTTTCAGAGGATTTTTCAATATTTTCGAAAAAGTATACTGAAACTTGTTTGTTTATTTTCAGTTGATATGTCGTTCAACCCACTAGCTGTCATTCTGAACCAAAACAAACTCACCGGTCCAAATTACATTGATTGGAAACGTAACCTGGACATTGTCCTTACCGCTGAGGGTTATAAGTATGTGCTTACTGAGGAGTGTCCCCCTAAGCCCAGCGATGATGCCACCCCTGAGCAGCGAGAGCCATACACGAGGTGGCAGAAGGCTGATGAGATGACCAGGTGCTACATTTTGGCTTTTATGTCAAGTGTACTGTAGCACCAGCATCAACAGATGACCTCAGCCTACGATATGATGCTCAACCTCAGGGAGATGTTTGGACATCAGGGCAGGGCAGCCAAGCAGTCAGCTATGAGGAAACTCATGAATGCTAAGATGGCTGAGGGCATTTCAGTGAGAGATCACCTACAGGACATGATTGGTTGCATCAATGAGATCGAGGTATTGGGAGGTGAGATTGATGGGGAAACCCAGGTCGATATCATCCTTCAGAGCTTGCCTCCCAGTTTTGAGTAGTTTTGATTGAACTATAATATGGGGAATCTCTCATATTCACTTTCTGAGCTCATGACTGCATTGGTGTCTGCTGAGAGCCTCTTCACAAAGAAGAAGCAAGCCTTGGCTACTGTTGGTCCCTCAGGTTCCTCTGCTGGGCCCAAAGCCAGGAAGCAAAAGAGGAAGAGAGGCCAGAAAGCAGGAGCCAGTCATGGACCCAAGGCGGGTATTGCCAAGAAACAGAAGCCGAAAGGCAAATGTTTCAGGTGTGGCAAAGCAGGACATTGGAAGAAGGACTGCCCAAAGCCTCGAGGTATGTGTAAATTTTCCCTAGTCACTTTGACATGTTTAGCAGCGATTCCCACAGATACTTGGTGTGTGGATTCAGGAGCCACTGATCATGTTTGTAATTCTTTGCAGGGGTTCCAAGTGACCCGGCTGCTTAGAGAGCGAGAGTTACAGGTCTACCTTGGGGATACTACCAGAGTTTCTGTTGCTGCAGTGGGAGTTTTATGTCTTTATTTTTCAAACTCTACTTTATTGTTGAGAGATTGTCTTTATGTACCTAGTTTTCGTAAAAACTTGCTTTCAGTTTCTAAACTTGTTTTGGATGGTTATAAGTGTGTTTTTTCTGATAGATCTATATTTATTAGAAAAGGCCAGAAACTTATATGTTGCGGTACATTGGTTGACAATTTGTTTTTAATTAAGACTTACTCCCCAGTTATGCAAAACACAGAAACTAGTAACTCATCACTAAATCATAATAAGAGAAAAGAGTCTTCCTCTTTGAATCAGACTTATCTTTGGCACCTGAGACTAGGTCATATCAACCTTAGTAGGATTCAAAGGTTGGTCAAGAGTGGGTCTTTGGACTTACTAGATATTGACAGCTATTCGACCTGTGAGTCTTGCTTGGAGGGTAAAATGACCAAGAGGCCTTTCAAGGCAAAGGGGTATAGGGCCAAGGAGGTTTTAGAGCTGATTCATTCTGACGTGTGTGGGCCTATGTCAGTTCAGGCTAGAGGTGGTTATGAGTATTTCGTGACTTTCACGGATGATTACTCTAGATATGGATACATATACCTGATGCGCCACAAGTCTGAATGCTTTGGCAAGTTCATTGAATTCAATGCAGAGGTGGGGAACCATCTGGGTAAGAGTATCAACTCAATGCGGTCTGATCGTGGTGGCGAATACCTCTCTAGTGAATTTAGATCCTATTTGTCAGAGGAGGGTATTCAGACCCAGTTGTCTGCACCTGGCACACCCCAGCAGAATGGTGTAGCAGAGAGGAGGAACAGGACTCTTATGGAGATGGTTAGATCGATGATGAGTTACAGTGAGTTGCCTACCTCGTTTTGGGGTTATGCCTTGGATACAGCATGTTTTATCCTCAACCTTGTGCCATCTAAGTCTGTGCCTACGACCCCGGTAGAGTTGTGGAGTGGGCGAAAGCCTAGTCTGAGACATCTCAGGATTTGGGGTTGTCCAACACATGTGCTCGAGGCAGATGCAGGCAAGTTAGAGGTGAGATCCAAGGTTATGCTGTTTATAGGCTACCCCAAAGCAACGAGAGGTGGTTTATTTTATAGTCCTCAGGATCAGAAGGTGGTGGTCAACACCAATGCCAGATTTCTTGAGGAGGACTATATTTTAGATCACAAGTCATGCAGCAAGGTAGTATTGGAAGAGCTTAGAAGTCAGTCTACTATTCCAGATGCACACGTACAGGAAGACACACCACAAGAGACTGCACACACTATCACAGATGATGCTCTTGCACAGGCTGCGCCTCGTCATAGTGGGAGGGTTGTGAGACAACCCGAGAGGTACATGGGTTTGGGTGAGTCTTCGGACTTTATCCCTGGCGCTCATGAACCAGACCCAGTTAACTACAATGAGGCTCTCTAGGATAAAGATGCAGATTCTTGGCAGAGAGCGATGATTGCTGAGATGTGTTCTATGGACTCAAATCAAGTCTGAGAGCTGGTAGACCTTCCTGATGGGTTTAGGCCTATTGGGTGCAAATGGGTTTACAAGCGAAATAGAGGATTTGACGGGAGGGTTGAGACCTTCAAGGCTAGGCTTGTGGTGAAGGGGTATACTCAAAAATAAGGGATCGATTATGAGGAGACCCTTTCCCCGGTAGCTATGCTTAAGTCGATCCGGATTCTCTTGGCCATAGCTGCTCATATGGACTATGAGATTTGGCAGATGGACGTCAAGACAGCTTTCCATAATGGAAGTCTTGAGGAGACCATCTTTATGCAGCAACCAGAGGGCTTCATTCCTAAGGGCCAAGAGCACAAGGTATGCAGGCTTAAGAGGTCCATTTATGGACTTAAGCAAGATCCAGATCTTGGAACATCCATTTTGATGAGGTTATTCAGTCCTATGGATTCACTCAGTCGCAGGCGTGATGGTGCTATGGTGGTGTTCCTCGTACTTTATGTAGATGACATTCTTCTTATTGGCAACAGTAAGAAGGTGTTGTCAGACGTAAAGGCATGGCTGTCCAGGAAATTCGTTATGAAGGATTTGGGAGAGGCCGGACATATCCTTGGGATTAAGATTATTCGAGATCGTAGGAGTCATTCTCTGACTCTCTCTCAGGCATCTTACATAGAGACGATTCTGGCCCGTTTTAACATACAGAACTCCAAGAAGGGTTCACTACCTTTCAGGCATGGAGTACATTTGTCTAAAGAACAGTGTCCTAAGACTGTTGAGGAGATAGATGCCATGAAGGCGGTACCCTATGCTTCTGCAGTGGGTAGCCTCATGTATACTATGTTGTGCACGAGGCCTGATATTTGCTTTGTCGTTGGCATGGTTAGCAGATATCAGAGTAACCCTGGGAAGGCTCACTGGGAGGCAGTAAAATGCATTCTCAAGTACTTGCGCAGGAAGAGAGATTATGTCCTAGTTTATAGAGCGCAGGAGCTTGTACAATTGGGTTACACAGATTCGGACTTTCAAGGTGATTTGGATAAGAGTAAGTCTACCTCTGGGTCTGTGTTTACTCTAGGGGTGGAGCCATAGTATGGAAGAGTGTCAAGCAGAAATGCGTGGCGGACTCTACTATGGAGGCCGAGTACGTTGCCGCTTCAGAGGCAGTGAAAGAGGCTGTATGGCTCAAGAGCTTCCTGATGGACTTAGATGTGGTTCCTGAGTTGCCTAGGTCTATCACAGTTTATTGTGATAACAATGGTGCAGTTGCTAACTCGAGGGAACCACGAGCCCATAAGGCGAGTAAACACATAGAGCGCAAGTACCACCTGATACGAGAGATCGTAAAGAGGGGAGACGTGATCGTGGCCAAGATAGCTTCAGAGGACAACCTTACAGATCCTTTCACCAAGCCATTGACCCCAAAGGTCTTTGAGAGGCATATGGAGGGCATGGGAGTCAGATTCTTAAGAGAGCCATGTGAGTGAGCTTAAAGGTGTTCTGGAGATTTCATTATGACAGCAGTGTAATAGCGGGTTGGACAGTTTTTGTACTTCTTAGCATAACTTTGAGTATTAGTGGGAGATTGTTAGTTTTGAATACAGAAAATCTATGGCTTGTATCAAAAACTAATATCCACAGATGACATATCATTTTGTTTTAGTATAAATTTGTTCCTTTATATCATATAACTAGATAACGGGGTGTGGACAGACACAGTAGATACCGTTATTGGTGAAAGTATTGATATATAAAAAGTATGCTCGTAACCGAGATAGTCTGAACATACTATCGGTATAGGTTATTGTGTGGTTTGGAAATTAGTTTATCTAAACCAGTTTAAATCACACAGATATGCCCGGGGCATATTGAGCACGACCAGTTTGGATAGAATTGACTTATACTGATCGGTATAGTCAATTCAGTCCTAGTATTCTGTCTCTCAATCCCGAGATTGGGACGGGCGTGAGGGTTGGATATCGTGTGCTTTGATTTGCCAAAGAGTGAGGTCAATTGAGGCCAATACCTCGGTAGGTTGGGTATGCGGTGTTTAGCTTCTTACGTGTCGTTGCTAGTCGGAGGAATCCACATACCAGTTCGCCGGGTTGATGGTGCTCCCGAGATGAGCTCGTAAGGTTATTATACTAAACTTGGCCGGTGAACTTTATGTTCGGTATAATAAAAGGACGAGTGGTACTAATCTCGGAAACCAAGAAGTCGGTGAATTAATTTGTCAGTAAATTGATAAACCGACGAGCACTAGATCTTTAATTTGGGGAGATAGAATAAAATATAATGGCGCGATGTAAAGTCATTTTTGAGCGGTAGTTCCATAATTGGTCCGATAGTGGCACGACCGATTATGCATTTGACTAATCGACAAGGTAAATTAATTAATCCAAAAGGTTTAATTAATATTTAATCGACAAAGTGAATTTAGAAATTAATTCTATTTTGAATTAATTGATTCTAAGGGTTCGATTAAATTAAATTAACAAAGTGGATTAAATAAATTAATTTAAATGGGTCGATTGGAGTTGATTAGTCGGGAAGATTTAGCGGTCAACGAAAGTCAAATTTTAAGGCCTAACTCGAGAGCCCATTAGGTCTCCAATCGAGCTCCTATAAATAGAAGACTTGATACCCAAGAAAACCCTAAGGAAGTCTTGCAAGACAATTTTTCTTGCTTTCTTAAGTGAGAAGGTTTAAGAGAGAGAATTTTCTTCAAGAATTCTTTCTCAAAAACAAACCAGATTTCTCACTTGCTTGAATTGGATTCCTCTCAAAGATCAAACCTTTGGTTAATTAATTATCTAGGCTTGCCGGATTCTTGCTGTTTTATTTTCCTGGACAGCAGCAATTTACGCTGGAATTTCCTGGACAGCAGCAATTTACGCTGGAATTTTCTAGACAGCAGCAATTTACGCTGGAATTTTCTGGGCAGCAGCGTGCTAGATTGGACAGCCCAAGTGGTTTTTCTGCCGCTAGTCTTCAGCTTCAGTCCCGCGCGTTTGATTCGAGAAGGGGCAGGGTTGATCTCTTTCTAATCAATTGGTTATCCGCTGCTTCTCCTTGATCACGGTGGGATAAGGGGCTGGGTACTAGGGGTTTTTGTGGGTTTTATAAATTGTGGCAGCAACAGTTTTTCCAAGCAAGAGGCAGAGCAGATTATGGGTTTTTGATCAGTTTTTGAGAGTGTTTTGAATCCGATTTGAGAGATTTCCTTGTGGGCTAAGCAAGTAGACTTCGATAGATTATTGCCCACGCAATATTCAAAGTTTCTACGGAGATATCGATTGGATTTCTTGTGGAAATCGCAACAAAGAATTGGTTTTTCTTTAAGCAAGGGACTTCGCTACAAAAGGTATAATCTTTAAATTCCGCTTTTATTAAAGATCGAATCTTTTGTGTCCCGATTAATAAATTAAGTAAGTATAAACCTAGATCCGTTCATGGGTAAACTAATTTGAGCCAGAGCTTGGTAGAAAGCTTCCGATTCTGGAATACATTGCACGAAAGTGAGGTTTTTGATTTAGCCGGGGCTTGTTCAGTTTTCCTTCAACCACGTCATAGTGGGAGGGTTGTTAAACAGCCAGAGAGGTACATGGGTTTAGGTGAGTCTTCGGACTTTATCCCTGGCGCTCATGAACCAGACCCAGTTAGCTATAATGAGGCTCTCTAGGATAAAGATGTAGATTCTTGGCAGAGAGCGATAATTGTTGAGATGGGTTCTATAGACTCAAATCGGGTATGGGAGCTGGTAGACCTTCCCGATGGGTTTCATCCTATTAGGTGCAAATGGTTCTACAAGCGAAAGAGATGATCTAACGAAAGGGTTGAGACCATCAAGGCTAGGCTTGTGGCGAAGGGGTATACTCAGAAAGAGGGTATTGATTATGAGAAGACCTTTTCCCCAGTAGCTATGCTTAAGTCGATCCGGATTCTCTTGGCCATAGCTTCTCATATAGACTATGAGATTTGGCAGATGGACATCAAGACAGCTTTCCTTAATGGAAGTCTTGAGGAGACCATCTTTATGCAGTAACCAGAGGGTTTCATTGTTCAGGGCCAAAAGCACAAGGTATACAGGCTTATGAGGTCCATTTATGGACTTAAGCAAGTATCCAGATCTTGGAACATCCGTTTTGATGAGGTTGTCTAGTCTTGTGGATTCACTCAGTGTCCGGATGAGCAGTGTGTATATCGAAGGCGTGATGGTGATACGGTGGTGTTCCTCATACTTTACGTAGATAACATCATCCTGATTGGAAGTAGTAAGAAGGTGTTGTCAGACGTAAAGGCATAGTTATCCAGGTAATTTGATATGAAGGATTTGGGAGAGGCTGGACATATCTTTGGGATCAAGATTATTTGAGATCGTAGGAGACGTTCTCTAACACTCTCCCACGCATCCTACATAGACACAATTCTTACATTTTTTAACACGCAGAACTCCAAGAGCATGGAGTGCATCTATCAAATGAGCAGTGTCCGAAGACTGCTGACGAGATAGATGGCATGCAGGCGGTACCCTATGCATCTGCAGTGGGTAGCCTTATATATGCTATGTTATGTACAAGCCATGATATTTGCTTTGTCGTTGGCATGGTTAGAAAATATCAGAGTAACCCTAGTTTGTAGAGCGCAAGAGTTTGTACCATTGGGTTACATAGATTCGGACTTTTAAGGTGATTTGGACAAGAGTAAGTCTACCTCTGGGTTTGTGTTTACTCTAGGAGGTGAAGCCATAGTTTGGCGGAGTGTCAAGCAGAAATGCGTGGCGGACTCCACCATGGAGGTTGAGTACGTTGCCGCATCAGAGGCAATGAAGGAAGCTGTATGGCTTTGGAACTTCCTGATGGACTTGGATGTGGTTCCTGAGTTGCCTAGGTATATCACAGTTTACTGTGATAACAATGGTGCAGTTGTTAACTCGAGGGAACCACGAGCCCACAAAGTGAGTAAACACATAGAGAACAAGTACCACCTGATACTAGAGATCGTAAAGAGGGGAGATGTGATCGTGGCCAAGATAGCATCAGATGAAAACCTTGCAGATACTTTCACAAAGCTATTGACCCCAAAGGTCTTTGAGAGACATGTGAAGGGCACGGGAGTCAGATTTTTGAGGGAGTCATGTGAGTGAGCATAAAGGTGTTCTGCAGATTTCATTATGACAGCAGTGTAATAACGGGTGGACAGTTTTTGTACTTCTTAGCATAGCTTTGAGTATTAGTGCGGGATTGTTAGTTTTGAATACATAAAAACTATGGCTTGTATAAAAAACTAATATCCACAGTTGACATATCATTTTGTTTCAGTATTAAATTATTCTATTATATCATATAACTAGATAATGGGAAAGACACAGTAGATCTCGTTATTGGTTAAAGTATTGATATATAAAAAGTACGCTTGTAACAGAGATAGTCTGAACATACTATCGGTATAGGTTATCGTGTGATTTGGAAATTAGTTTATCTAGACTAACTAAATCACACGGGTATACTCGGGGCATATTGAGCACGACCAGTTTGGATAGAATTGACATGTACTGATCGGCGTAGTCAATTCGGTCCTAGTATTCAGTCTCTCAATCCTGATATTGGGATGGGCATGAGAGTTGGATATTATATGCCTTGATTTGCCAAAGAGTGCGGTCAATTGAGGCCTATACCTTGGTAGGTCGGGTATGTCTTACGTGCCGTTGCTAGTTGGAGGAATCCACGTACCGGTTCGCCGGGTTGATGGTGATGAGCTCGTAAGGTTTATTATGCTAAAACTGGCCAATGGGCTTTACGTCCCGTATGATAAGAAATTTGAGTGGTACTAATCTCGGATACCAAGAAGTCGGTGAATTAATTAGTCAGTAAATTGATAAACCGATGAGCACTAGATCTTTGATGTGGGGAGATACAAGAAAATATAGTAGCGTGTTGTAAAGTCATTTTTGAGCGGTAGTTCCATAATTGGTCCATTAGAGCGTTGTAAAGTGGATTATGAAAATTAATTCTATATGAATTAATTAATCCTAAAGGTTCGATTAAATTAAATTAACGAAGTGGGTTAAAGAATTAATTCGAAAGGATAGATTGGAGTTGACTTGTCTTGGAAAGACTAAGGGGTCAACGAAAGTCAAATTAAAATACCCAACTCAAAGGCCCATTAGATCTCCTTAGAAGCTCCCCATAAATATCCCTTGTTAGGCATTAATGAAGACATAAGGAACTTGGAGGAAACTTAGCCTAGTGAGAGAAAGTCTAGCTTAGGGTGACAAATTCTTCTTCTTCGAATTTTCTCCTCAAATTCAGCTAGGAAACTCAGCCCATAGATCAATTTTGAGCAGCCCACCATTTTCTTGAAGCCGCCGCAAGTCAGCCGTGTACTTTATTTTGCCGGCGGGTTTTTGGAGCTTTTTTCGGTGACTGTTTGTATTTTGGGGTGCTTGATCCGACAACTCTTCACGTAGATCTCTTCTCCAGTTGGTGACCCATGGATATTGTTGTCCAGATCATGGCCGGAATCTTCAGTCAAGTGACCGGACTTCATGCGGCAAATGGTGGCCGGCAGCTAGGCTTCTGGGTTGCTCCGGGCAAGATCTGTTTTGACATATCTTGAGTTTTTTCAAGCAAGTTTCATGGGATTTCTTTGTTTTTCTTTGGGCTACTCCATAGATACCAGCCAACACTAGTTCGAAGTCAATTTGGAGTTATTCTTCAGATTTCTTGTTGAAACCGCTTGCCCGAAGTTTTTGTTTTCTATTTGCTAAGGACTTCGCTACAAAGGTATAACCTTTAGACTTTTCGCTTTTAATTAAAGGTCGAATCTTTGTGCGTTGTTTTTCAATTTAATAAATGAAATAAGTATAAGCCTAGATCCGTTCAGGGGAAAATGAATTTGAGCCTGAGCTTTGTCGAAAGTTTCCGATTCTGGAATGCATTGCACGAAAGTGAGATTTTCTATTTAGCTTGGGCTTCTTCTGTTTTCCTTCTGAGGAAAACTGTGAATTTCTTGGTAGATCACTGGGAGATGAAACAGGAGAGACTCTTGCGGCCGAAGGCCGGGTGGGAGGACTTTAAATCTAGGAACAAAACTTTTTTTCAGCCCTCCTTGGAAACTTAACTAGGACATTCGGAATTTGCAGGCAGATGTGGAGTTATTCGTGAAAATTTCTAGAAAAAAAAAAAGTTTTAATTAGGAAAGAATCTCCAGGTAAGCCTCTTCAAACTCTTCGTTTTCTTCATAAAAGTATACAGCTAGATATATAGCATTTTAGTCCGAAGTGTGCTTTATCAAAGTTTTCAACAAACTTCCAATGTTCTTTTTTGCCAGGCTAAAACTCATATAAAGTATTGGCTTGCTTTAGATGTGGTAATGCTAAATGTGAAATGAGATTTGTGAATCATTCTCGGTTTTGTTCATACTCTACCCATATTTTATTGAGTGAGCATAATTGAGCCCTTTAAAGCAAATCTTCGACTGCTTACTTTTGATTGTGTGAGCAAATGATCTGTGTTGGGAAGAGAATCTAGAATTTACAAGAGGCATGCATTTTGCTACTCAGTTCCAACATAAGCAATAGAAAACCCATATTTTTCCTTGATCACTCATTCCTGTTTGAGGTTTATCCTACAAGAATAAAAGGATAAGTGACGGACATTTAAACCCTATACCTCTGTAGAAAAAATTTGAGAAAAACAAAAGAGTAAAACGAACGAAAAATAAGAAACAAAAACAAAAATAAGAAAAGAAGGCACCTTCATTGCATAAGGAATTCTGAGTCTTTAAAGGTTCTAAGAAATGTACTAACTGAAGGAAAACTGAACAAGCCCGGGCTAAATCGAAAACCTCAGTTTCGTGCAATGCATTCCAGAATCGGAAGCTTTCGACCAAGATCAGGCTCAAATTAGTTTACCCATGAACGGATCTAGGCTTATACTTATTTAATTTATTAATCGGGACACAAAAGACTCAATCTTTAATAAAAATGGAATTTAAAGATACTACCTTTTGAAGCGAAGTCCCTTGCTTAAAGAAAAACCAATTCTTTGACGCAACTTCCAAAAGAAATCCGAAGAATATCTCCAATACGAACTCCGAAATAGTGTGGGCTATTTTCTACGGAGTTACCCACGGCGAATCGAGAAATCCCAAGAAACTTGCTTTGCAAGAAACTCAAAACTGCCCTCTAATTAACCCCTATTGCTGCTGCTAAGAACAACCAAACTGCCGCCTTAATAAAACCAATTCAGCCCCTTTGATCGGACTCCAAAACCTGCCACTATCTGCACCACCACTGCTGCGGATCACCAAGATGAACAAGAGATCAACACAGCAGCAGCAGGATCAGCACCCAGGCCAGCAGACCGATCGCTAGAACTGGGCGAAGAAGACTCCAAGCTGCGATGAATCTGGGCAAATGAATTTCCCACAGCGCTGGAACTAGGCGGACGAAGAACCAGCGGCACTGGAACTGGGCACATGAAGTGAGCCCGCGGCGCTGGAACTGGGCGATTGAAGAAACCCCGCTCCGCTGTAACTGGGCGGTCGAAGAAACCCCGCAGCACAGGAACTGGGCAGCTGAAGAAAACCCCGCAACGCACGAACTGGGTTGTCGAAGAAAAACCCCACAGCGCACGATCTGGGTTGTCCAAGAAAACCCCACAGCGCAAGGAACAACAGCAGCAAAACAGCAAAAACTGGGGTTTTATGGGCTTGAGTTTTTTTGCGAAGAAGAAAGCTTTCTTAGCTGACTTCGAGAAGAAGTTTCGACGAGGAAGACGAACTTCTCACTCTAAGCTAAAATTTCTCTAACTACCCTGTTCTTGGGTGTCAAGTTTCTTAATCGATTTCTTGCCTAATAAGTTGTATTTATATGGAGCTTCTAAGGAGACCTAATGGGCTCTCGAGTTAGGCCTTAAAATTTGACTTTGGTTGACCGTTAAGTCTTCCCGACTAATCAACTCCAATCGACCCATTTAAATTAATTTATTTAATCCACTTTGTTAATTTAATTTAATCGAACCTTTAGAATTAATTAATTCAAAATTGAATTAATTTCTAAATTCACTTTGTCGATTAAATATTAATTAAACCTTTTGGATTAATTAATTTACCTTGTCGATTAGTCAAATGCATAATCGGTCGTACCACTAACGGACCAATTATGGAACTACCGCTCGAAAATGACTTTACATCGCGCCATTATATTTTATTCTATCTCCCCACATTAAAGATCTAGTGCTCATCGATTTATCAATTTACTGACAAATTAATTCACCGACTTCTTGGTTTCTGAGATTAGTACCACTCGTCCTTTTATTATACCGAACATAAAGTTCACCGGCCGGGTTTAGTATAATAACCTTACAAGCTCATCTCGGGAGCACCATCAACCCGACGAACCGGTACGTGGATTCCTCCGACTATCAACGGCACGTAAGAAGCTAAACACCGCATACCCAACTTACCGAGGTATTGGCCTTAATTGACCTCACTCTTTTGCAAATCAAAGCACACGATATCCAACCCTCACGCCCGTCCTAATCTCGGGATTGAGAGACGGAATACTAGGACCGAATTGACTACGCCGATCAGTATAAGTCAATTCTATCCATGCTGGTCGTGCTCAATATGCCCCGGGCATATCTGTGTGATTTAAACTAGTTTAGATAAACTAATTTCCAAACCACACAATAACCTATACCGATAGTATGTTCAGACTATCTCGGTTACGAGCATACTTTTTATATATCAATACTTTAACCAATAACGGTATCTACTGTGTTTGTCCACACCCCGTTATCTAGTTCTATGATATAAAGGAACAAATTTATACTGAAACAAAGTGATATGTCAACTGTGGATATTAGTTTTTGATACAAGCCATAGCTTTTCTGTATTCAAAACTAACAATCTCCCACTAATACTCAAAGCTATGCTAAGAAGTACAAAAACTGTCCAACCCGCTATTACACTGCTGTCATAATGAAATCTCCAGAACACCTTTAAGCTCACTGACATGGCTCTCTCAAGAATCTGACTCCTATGCCCTCCACATGCCTCTCAAAGACCTTTGGGGTCAATGGCTTGGTGAAAGGATCTGCAATGTTGTCCTCTGAGGCTATCTTGGCCACGATCACGTCTCCTCTCTTTACGATTTCTTGTATCAGGTGGTACTTGCGCTCTATGTGTTTACTCGCCTTATGGGATCGTGGTTCCCTTGAGTTAGCAACTGCACCATTATTATCACAATAAACTGTGATAGACCTAGGCAATTCAGGAACCACATCTAAGTCCATTAGGAAGCTCCTGAGCCACACAGCCTCTTTCGCTGCCTCTGAAGCGGCAACGTACTCGGCCTCCATGGTAGAGTCCGCCACGCATCTCTGCTTGACACTCTTCCATACTATGGCTCCACCTCCTAAAGTAAACACAAACCCAGAGGTAGACTTACTCTTGTCCAAATCTCCTTAAAAGTCCAAATCTGTGTAACCCAATGGTACAAGCTCCTGCGCTCTATAAACTAGGACATAATCTCTCGTCCTGCGCAAGTCCTTGAGAATGCATTTTACTGCCTCCCAGTGAGCTTTCCCAGGGTTACTCTGATATCTGCTAACCATGCCAATGGCAAAGCAAATATCAGGCCTCGCGCACAACATAGCATGCATGAGGCTACCCACTGCAGAAGCATAGGGTACTGCCTTCATGGCATCTATCTCCTCAGCAGTCTTAGGACACCGCTCCTTAGACAAATGCACTCCATGCCTGTTGGAGTTCTGCATGTTAAAACAGGCCAGAATCGTGTCTATGTAGGATGCTTGAGAGAGTGTCAGAGAACGTCTCCTACGATCTCGAATAATCTTAATCCCAAAGATATGTCCAGCCTCTCCGAAATGCTTCCTATCGAATTTCCTGGACAACCATGCCTTTACGTCTGACAACACCTTCTTACTGTTGCCAATAAGAAGAATGTCATCTACGTAAAGTATGAGGAACACCACCATATCACCATCACGCCTGCGATAAACACACTGCTCATCCGGAGACTGAGTGAATCCATAGGACTGGATAATCTCATCAAAACGAATGTTCCAAGATCTGGATGCTTGCTTAAGTCCATAAATGGACCTCCTAAGCCTGCATACCTTGTGCTCTTGGCTTTTAACAATGAAACCCTCTGGTTGCTGCACAAAGATGGTCTCCTCAAGACTTCCATTAAGGAAAGCTGTCGTGACGTCCATCTGCCAAATCTCATAGTCCATATGAGCAGCTATGGCCAAAAGAATCCAGATCGACTTAAGCATAGCTACTGGGGAAAAGGTCTCCTCATAATCGATCCCTTCTTTTTGAGTATACCCCTTCGCCACAAGCCTAGCCTTGAAGGTCTCAACCCTCCTGTCAGATCCTCTATTTCGCTTGTAGACCCATTTGCACCCAATAGGCCTAAACCCATCAGGAAGGTCTACCAGCTCCCAGACTTAATTTGAGTCCATAGAACCCATCTCAGCAATCATCGCTCTCTACCAAGAATCTGCATCTTTATCCTGGAGAGCCTCATTGTAGTTAACTGGGTCTGGTTCATGAGCGCCAGGGATAAAGTCCGAAGACTCACCCAAACCCATGTACCTCTCGGGCTGTCTCACAACCCTCCCACTACGACGAGGCACAGCCTGTGCAAGAGCATCATCTGTGATAGTGTGTGCAGTCTCTTGTGGTGTGTCTTCCTGTACGTGTGCATCTGGAATAGTGGACTGACTTCTAAGCTCTTCCAATACTACCTTGCTGCTTAACTTGTGATCTAAAATATAGTCCTCCTCAAGAAATCTGGCATAGGTGCTGACCACCACCTTCTGATCCTGAGGACTATAAAATAAACCACCTCTCGTTCTTTTGGGGTAGCCTATAAACATCATAACCTTGGATCTCGCCTCTAACTTGCCTGCATCTGCCTCGAGCACATGTGCTGGACAACCCCAAATCCTGAGATGTCTCAGATTAGGCTTTCGCCCATTCCACAACTCTACTAGGGTCGTAGGCAAAGACTTAGATGGCACAAGGTTGAGGATAAAACATGTTGTCTCTAAGGCATAACCCCAAAACGAGATAGGCAACTCACTAGTTTCTGTGTTTTGCATTACTGGGGAGTATATCTTAAAAAACCAATTGTCATGTAGAGTCTAAAAAATAAAGACAAACTACTCCCACTGCAACAACAGAAACTCTGGTAGTATCCTCAAGGTAGACCTGCAACTCTCCCTCTCTAAGCAGCCGGGTCACTTGAAACCCTTGCAAAGAATTACAAACGTGATCAGTGGCTCCTGAATCTACACACCAAGTATCAGTGGGAATCGCCGCTAATCACGTCTCAGTAACTAGGGAAAATTTACATTTACCTCGAGGCTTTGGGCAGTCCTTCTTCCAATGTCTTGTTTTGCCATATCTGAAGCATTTTTCTTTCAGCTTGTGCTTCTTGGCAATGCCCGCCTTGGGTCCATGATCAGCTCCTGCCTTCTGGCCTCTCTTCCATTTCTGCTTCCTGGCTTTGGGCCCAGTAGAGGAACCTGAGGGACCAACAGTAGCAAAGGCTTGCTTCTTCTCAGCGAATAGGCCCTCAGTTGACACCAATGCATTCATGAGCTCGGAGAGTGAATATGAGAGCTTGCCCACATTCTAGTTCAACCGAAACTGCTCAAAACTGGGGGGCAAGCTCTGGAGAATGATATCGACCTAGGTCTCCCCATCAATATCATCTCCCAGTACCTCAATCTCATTGATGCAACTGATCATGTCCAGCACGTGATCCCTCACTGTAGTGTCGTCAGCGATCTTAGCATTCATGAGTTTCTTCATAGCTGACAGCTTGGCTGGCCTACTCAGGGGAACACTCCTCAGTAAGCACGAACTTGTAACCTTCAGCGGTAAGGACAATGTCCAGGTTACATTTCCAGTCAATATAGTTTAGACCCGTGAGTTTGTTTTGGTTCAAAATGACAACTAGCGGGTTGAACGACATATCATACGAAAACAAACAAACAAGTTTCAGTATACTTTTTCGAAAATATTGAAAAATCCTCAGAAAACAAATATAATCCTCTACCGACATCTCTCACACCGGGATTAACGCAGGTCACGATGGGTGAACATCTACGCCAACCTACATTCGTTCGAGAAGAACCGAAGTTCATTAATTTCATTATCTGACCAATGATCTTATGATCAATGAAATTAATAGTCGATAATTTTAGCCGTACACGTAGATAGCGTAACCTCGATGGGAGGGATACTATAAACAGTACACTAAGTGTATGCCACTACGTGACTTCTAAGTTTGTTACTTAGGATACTAATGCGCCACGGATGGCGAGGGTGTCGCAACTTTCTCCAATTAAACTCACTATAGTCATCCCTTTAGAAATTCATTCTGGTGATATCTGTGATTGAAAACTCATCCGATAGGGAGGAAGGTCTAAGCCAGCACGCAAGTTTAACCACACCACCAATGAACCCGTAATGGAGGCCATGGGGCTATTAACCAACCCGCTCCCACTTAGATTTTTAATTAATTAATTTCGATTCGCCTGGGTTTTCTCAGTTTTCTACGTTATTAGGAATCACCCAAAATTACGATTAAACCAAAACCCACGAATTTAATTAAGTTGAGGATTTTTACGTTTTAACATGCAATATCTTAACTATGGATATTCGCACCCATAAAACCGTTGGAGTTTTAATATGCGAATAATCTACCTTAGTTAATTGCACATTACTTTTTAAAACTTTGGTTTGGTTTTCGTTCATGCAAAATAAAACGAAAATCACACAATCAACGAAAAGATATAAATACGGGAAATTAAACAAATAAAATTTCCCGACTATTATGGCCTTCTCTATTGTTGATTCTTTGACGCCTCGGTGATGCTTCCCGTCGTGTCGCTCCCACTCGTTATTTGTATACCTCTCGATTCGCCCGGGTTTTCTCGGTTTTCTACGTAATTAGGAATCACCCAAAATTACGATAAACCAAAACCCGCGAATATAAGTTACCCAAAATAACGTCTTCGTCGTAGTACGTAAATTCCTATATACAAAGCCGTTTTTCTAGGAATTTAAAGACGACATGATTAGATCAAATCCTACTACAAGATTTTTCTAATCCTACACGGCTTCCAGCTCTTGGTTATTACTATTACAGAAATTTCCATTCAAAAATAAAATGAGCCTGGACATGTCCCGGGGTTTATGAATGAAAATTAAATTTCTACCATAATAGCAGGGAAATCAATAACCACCTATTTATGCATTTCGACAAAAACAATAATGCCAAAATAAAGCTGTGTAATAAATCAAACAAGTATAAGACCGAAACCAACGCTCTGATACCAATTTGAAGGAAAACTGAACAAGCCCGGGCTAAATCAAAAACCTCACTTTCGTGCAATGCATTCCAGAATCGGAAGCTTTCGACCAAGATCAAGCTCAAATTAGTTTACCCATGAACGGATCTAGGCTTATACTTATTTAATTTATTAATCGGGACACAAAAGATTCAATCTTTAATAAAAGCGGAATTTAAAGATACTACCTTTTGAAGCGAAGTCCCTTGCTTAAAGAAAAACCAATTCTTTGACACAACTTCCACAAGAAATCCAAAGAATATCTCCAATACGAACTCCGAAATAGTGTGGGCTATTTTCTACGGAGTTACGCACGACGAATCGAGAAATCCCAAGAAACTTGCTTTGAAAGAAACTCAAAACTGCCCTCTAATTAACCCCTATTGTTGCCGCTAAGAACAACCAAACTGCAACATTAATAAAACCAATTCAGCCCCTTTGATCGGACTCCAAAGCCCGCCACGATCTGCACCACCACTGCTGCGGATCACCAAGATGAACAAGAGATCAACACTGCAGCAGCAGGAACAGCACCCAGGCCAGGAGACCGATCGCTAGAACTGGCGAAGAAGACTCCAAGCTGCGCTGAATCTGGGCAAACGAATTTCCCACAGCGCTGGAACTAGGCGGACGAAGAACCAGCGGCACTGGAACTGGGCACATGAAGTGGGCCCGCGGCGCTGGAACTGGGCGATTGAAGAAACCCCGCTGCACTGTAACTGGGCGGCCGAAGAAACCCCGCAGCGCAGGAACTGGGTAGCAGAAGAAAACCCCGCAGCGCACGAACTGGGTTGTCGAAGAAAAACCCCACAGCGCACGATCTGGGTTGTCGAAGAAAACCCCATAGCGTATGATCTGGGTTGTCGAAAATCTGGGTTGTCGAAAAAAACCCCACAGCGCACGATCTGGGTTGTCGAAGAAAACCCCACAGCGCAAGGAATAACAGCAGCAAAGCAGCAAAAACTGGGGTTTTATGGGCTTGAGTTTTTCGCGAAGAAGAAAGCTTTCTTAGCTGACTTCGAGAAGAAGTTTTGATGAGGAAGACGAACTTTTCACTCTAAGCTAAACTTTCTCTAACTACCCTTTTCTTGCGTGTCAAGTTTCTTAATTGATTTCTTGCCTAATAAGTTGTATTTATATAGAGCTTCTAAGGAGACCTAATGGGCTCTCGAGTTAGGCCTTAAAATTTGACTTTCATTGACCGCTAAGTCTTCCCGACTAATCAACTCCAATCGACCCATTTAAATTAATTTAATTTAATCCACTTTGTTAATTTAATTTAATCGAACCCTTAGAATTAATTAATTCAAAATCAAATTAATTTCTAAATTCACTTTGTCGATTAAATATTAATTAAACCTTTTGGATTAATTAATTTACCTTGTCGATTAGTCAAATGCATAATCGGTCGTACCACTAACGGACCAATTATGGAACTACCGCTCGAAAATGACTTTACATCGCTCCATTATATTTTATTCTATCTTCCCACATTAAAGATCTAGTGCTCGTCGGTTTATCAATTTACTGACAAATTAATTCACCGACTTCTTGGTTTCCTAGATTAGTACCACTCGTCCTTTTATTATACCGAACATAAAGTTCACCGGTCGGGTTTAGTATAATAACCTTACAAGCTCATCTCGGGAGCACCATCAACCCAAAGAACCGGTACGTGGATTCCTCCGACTAGCAACGGCACGTAAGAAGCTAAACACCGCATACCCAACTTACCCAGGTATTGGCCTCAATTGACCTCACTCTTTGGCAAATCAAAGCACACGATATCCAACCCACATGCCCGTCCCAATCTCAGGATTGAGAGATGGAATACTAGGACCGAATTGACTATGCCGATCAGTATAAGTCAATTCTATCCATGCTGGTCGTGCTCAATATGCCCCGGTCATATCTGTGTGATTTAAACTAGTTTAGATAAACTAATTTCTAAACCACACAATAACCTATACCGATAGTATGTTCAGACTATCTCGGTTACGAGCATACTTTTTATATATTAATACTTTAACCAATAACCGTATCTACTGTGTCTGTCCACACCCCGTTATCTAGTTCTATGATAAAATTTATACTGAAACAAAATGATATGTCATCCGTGGATATTAGTTTTTGATACAAGCCATAGCTTTTCTGTATTCAAAACTAACACTAACATTAGCAGTATTCCTTCAGAAAGTGAAACCTCCAGCTTCTAGCCACAATCTTCAACCCTTTATGCTTTTCTGATTAATGTCTTTTGTTTAGAATTAGTATTGTGACTTGATCCCATTGTAAACATATGGTTAAAGCTTCCCAGCAGGTGTCCCGAGAGTCCAAAACACCAATGAAACCCTTTGAACTGAGTGTAGCTCTTCTAAGATTATTTCTTAAGGACAACTGGGTCGGGAAATATTTCAAGAAAGACATATTTAGCTGCATTTGCATGTTCTGCTTTAAGCTAACACCAAATTTTGAGAATGCCTTATCTTGTTTCAATTCAGCATCTAGAAATATTATAGTTTGATTGACTTTGCTTGAGGACAAACAAGATTTTAAATGTAGGATGGTGGAGTGCACGAGATTCATCACTTTTGTTATAGTTATTTTACATAGGAAACTGACAGTTTTAAGGGAAAAATGACTTCTTTTATTGGGAATTACACGATGTATTCCAGCAACATGTGAATTGCAGGTATTATACTACAAGTGATGAATCTATTAAAGGAATTATCTGTACGCGCCCAATAAAAAATTTTACTTTCGTGCATAGCATCCAGAACCAGAAACTTCCAATTAAGCCCAAACGCTAGTGCAATACTATTCAAACCCTTTTGAAAAATCATTGCACAGAATATTGGTTTACCTTGTTCGATTTGTCACGCATACAAAATAAATCTTTAATTAAAAGTGAAAGGTTTAAAGATTCGACCCTTGAAGCGTGTCCCTCAAGAATTTCTCTTGTATGACTCTGAGACCTGTCTGAAAGTTGTTTGGGCAACTTTCTACCTAATGAATAGATCAGCAATAACAGAAAACCAGCACAAAAACAGTTCTTGAAAAACCAGCTTGGTTTCACTGTTTTTGTGCCACCGTCACTGTTAACCTCCATGCGTCACCACCGGTATTCTCCACGGGCCGCCGCCGCTTGTTGAACTCACTAACCACCGCCACAGCCCACGCGCAATTCCCGAGGTGGCCGCTGCACACAATACCCAAGAAGAGAAACTAAAAATTTGTTTTCTTCTCTCTCTAGCTTTTTCTCTCTATGAAAATTTATGTACTATAAATTATGACTTGTGTGTCTTGTATTACCCCTTGTGTCTATTTAGAGAGTTACAAAAGAGACCTTAAGTGGGCTTGAGTTAGGCCATCCTGTTGGGCTTGGGTTTATTAGTTTCCAAATTTCTTCTAGATTTCCTAATACTTAATTGAACCAAGAATTAATTAATTAAACAATTAAATCCACTTTGTCAATTTGCTAATTGACCCAATGATTAATTAATTAATTAATTAATTAATTAATTAATTCACTTTATCAATTAACCCAACACATTATTAATCGTACCACTAACGGATTAATTATGGATTTACCACTCAAACCAAAATTGCTTACGGAACCACTAATTTAATTAATTATTTATTCTCCCCGCGTCAAAAATATAGTGCTCATTAATTTATTAATTTACTGATAAATTAATTAATTAACTTCTTTATCCGAGATTAGTACCACTCGACCTTTTTAATTTACCGGACATAAGTTCACCGGTCGGGTTTTATAATAAACTGTACGAGCTCATCTCAAGAGCACCATCACCCCGGACACACCGGTACATGGTTTCCTTTTGACAAAAAAAAGCACACTAAGCAATCAAACAAGTGCACCCAACCTACCGAGAATATTGGTCATAAGTGACGTCACTCTTTGGCAGATTAAAGTACACTATGTATAATCCTCATGTCCGTTCTAATCTAGGGATTAAGAGATATAATACTAAGATTGAATAGTCAATTAAATAGTATAAGACCATTCAACCCAAATTGGTCATGCTCAATATGTCACGGGCATATCTATATGATTCAATTAGTTTAGAAAAACCAATTTTAGAATCACATAATAGGTTCAGCTGACAGTGTGTCCAAAACTGTCTCAGTTATGAACCTTATTCATATATCATGACTTTAACCAATGATGAGATTTACTGTGTTACACTGGACACCTTATCATCTAATGACATGATATAAGAAGACAACATATGTGAAAACATAATATAATTTAACTAAAATATTTAATCGATATAACTGGGAAATAGTTTATCATACAGGCCCAGCTTTTCAGTATTCAAAACTAACCATATCCCACTAATACTTAAAGCTGCGCTTTAAAGTACAAAACTGGTAAAATCTGAAAAATTACAACTGGTACACTAATATCTAGAGAACTATCAAGACTCAGCTAAGTGTTTAATTTCTATGCCCTCAATGTGAGCCTCAAAGACTTTCACATTCAATGTCTTCGTGAATGGATCTACAAGGTTCTCTGCTGATGCTATCTTTGCCACAACCACGTTCTTCTCTTTACGATTTCTTGTATCAAGTGGTACTTGCGCTCTATGTACTTACTTGCCTTGTGGGGTCGTGGTTCTCTTAAATTGGTTACTGCACCATTGTTATCACAGTACACTATGATATATTTCAGTAACTCATAAATCACGTCTAAGTCCACTAGGAAGTTTTTTAGACACACCGCTTATTTCGCTACCTCTGGTGCTGCAAAGTATTGAGCTTCCATGGTACAGTCCACCATGCATTTATGCTTGACACTTTGCCAAACTACGGCTCCACCAATCAAAGTAAACACAAACCTCGAGGTAGACCTACTCTTATACCTATCGCCTAGGAAATCAGAATCTATGTAACCCCTAGGCACAAGCTCATGTGCCTGATAGACCAAAACTTCGTCTCTCGTTCTGTGCAAATACTTGAGGATGCACTTTACAGCCCGGGCTAAATCGAAAACCTCACTTTCGTGCAATACATTCCAGAATCGGAAGCTTTCGACCAAGCTCAGGCTCAAATTAGTTTACCCATGAACGGATCTAGGCTTATACTTATTTAATTTATTAATCGGGACACAAAAGATTCAATCTTTAATTAAAGCGGAATTTAAAGATACTACCTTTTGAAGCGAAGTCCCTTGCTTAAAGAAAAACCAATTCTTTGACGCAACTTCCACAAGAAATCCGAAGAATATCTCCAATACGAACTCTGAAATAGTGTGGGCTATTGTCTACGGAGTTACCCACGGCAAATTGGAAATCCCAAGAAAACTTGCTTTGGAAGAAACTCAAAAAATATGAAAAACGGACTGCCCAGAATTTTCTGTAAAATCTGCTGCGCTAAAAAAATATTAGTTGCGCAAGCTGCCAGCTTTTGAAGAAAACGGACTGCCTAGAATTTTCTGTAAAATCTGCTGCGCTAAAAAAATATTTGTTGCGAAAGCTGCCAGCTTTTGAAGAAAACGGACTGCCCAGAATTTTCTGTAAAATCTGCTGCGCTAAAAAAAATTTGTTGCGCAAGCTGCCAGCTTTTGAAGACAAATAATTCCCCGGAAACAATAGATTCAGTCCCGATCTAGACAACCCAATCCACGGATCACTCTTTTAGGAAGATCAGACGTGAAATCAGGCCGGTTCTGGGCAATGAATCAAGACTGCCGCCACTGGGTTTTTCACCGAGAAAACCCTGCTGTCGCGCAATCAAGTCGGAGAAGACGATCAGCGCAGCCCAACAATAAAAAACAACCGGCAGCTTTTCTAAAATAGTCTGGGCATACTAAAGAATTAATCTTCCAAAGGAGAAAGCTCTCTTAGTTGACTTCGAGAGAAAACTTGACGAGGAAAACACAGTTCTCTCTCTAGACTAAACTTTCTCTTTCTACCCTTTACTTGGGTGTCAAGTTTCTTCTTAGGTTTTTCTTGCCCCTTTAAGTTGTACTTATATGGAGCTTCTAAGGAGACCTAATGGGCTCTCGAGTTAGGCCTTAAAATTTGACTTTCGTTGACCGCTAAGTCTTCCCAACTAATCAACTCCAATCGACCCTTTCAAATTAATTTATTTAATCCACTTTGTTAATTTAATTTAATCAAACCCTTAGAATTAATTAATTCAAAATAGAATTAATTTCTAAATTCACTTTGTCGATTAAATATTAATTAAACCTTTTTGGATTAATTAATTTACCTTGTCGATTAGTCAAATGCATAATCGGTCGTACCACTAACGGACCAATTATGGAACTACCGCTCGAAAACGACTTTACATCGCGCCATTATATTTTATTCTATCTCCCCACATTTAAGATCTAGCGCTCGTCGGTTTAAAAATTTACTGACAAATTAATTCACCGACTTCTTGGTTTCCTAGATTAGTATCACTCGTCCTTTTATTATACCGAACATAAAGTTCACCGGCCGGGTTTAGTATAATAACCTTACGAGCTCATCTCGGAGCGCCATCAACCCGGCGAACCGGTACGTGGATTCCTCCGACTAGCAACGGCACGTAAGAAGCTAAACACCGCATACCCAACTTACCGAGGTATTGGCCTCAATTGACCTCACTCTTTGGCAAATCAAAGCACACGATATCCAACCCTCATGCCCATCCCAATCTCGGGATTGAGAGATGGAATACTAGGACCAAATTGACTACGTCGATCAGTATAAGTCAATTCTATCCAAACTGGTCGTGCTCAATATGCCCTGGGCATATCTGTGTGATTTAAACTAGTTTAGATCAACTAATTTCCAAACCACACAGTAACCTATACCGATAGTATGTTCAGACTATCTCGGTTACGAGCATACTTTTTATATATCAATACTTTAACCAATAACGGTATCTACTATGTCTGTCCACACCCCGTTATCTAGTTCTATGATATAAAGGAACAAATTTATACTGAAACAAAGTGATATGTCAACTGTGGATATTAGTTTTTGATACTAGCCATGGCTTTTCTGTATTCAAAACTAACAATCTCCCACTAATACTCAAAGCTATGCTAAGAAGTACAAAAACTGTCTAACCCGCTATTACACTGCTGTCATAATGAAATCTCCAGAACACTTTTAAGCTCACTCACAAGGCTCTCTCAAGAATCTGACTCCCATGCCCTCCACAAGCCTCTCAAAGACCTTTGGGGTCAATGGCTTGGTGAAAGGATCTGCAAGGTTGTCCTCTGAAGCTATCTTGGCCACGATCACGTCTCCCCTCTTTTCGATCTCTCGTATCAGGTGGTACTTGCGCTCTATGTGTTTACTCGCCTTATGGGCTCGTGGTTCCCTCGAGTTAGCAACTGCACCATTGCTATCACAATAAACTGTGATAGACCTAGGCAACTCAGGAACCACATCCAAGTCCATCAGGAAGCTCCTGAGCCATACAGCCTCTTTCGCTGCCTCTGAAGCGGCAACGTACTCGGCCTCCATGGTAGAGTCCGCCACGCATTTCTGCTTGACACTCTTCCATACTATGGCTTCACCTCCTAGAGTAAACACAAACCCAGAGGTAGACTTACTCTTGTCCAAATCTCCTTTAAAGTCCCAATCTGTGTAACCCAATGGTACAAGCTCCTGCGCTCTATAAATTAGGGCATTCTCTCTCATCCTACGCAAGTACTTGAGAATGCATTTTACTGCCTCCCAGTGAGCCTTCCCAGGGTTACTTTGATATCTGCTAACCATGCCAACGGCAAAGCAAATATCAGGCCTCGTGCACAACATAGCATACATGAGGCTACCCACTGCAGAAGCATAGGGTACCGCCTTCATGGCATCTATCTCCTCAGTAGTCTTAGGACACTGCTCCTTAGACAAATGCACTCCATGCCTGAAAGGTAGTGACCCCTTCTTGGAGTTCTGCATGTTAAAACGGGCCAGAATCATGTCTATGTAGGATACCTGAGAGAGAGTCAGAGAACGTCTCCTATGATCTTGAATAATCTTAATCCCAAGGATATGTCCAGCCTCTCCCAAATCCTTCATATCGAATTGCCTGGACAACCATGCCTTTACGTCTGACAACACCTTGTTACTGTTGCCAATCAGAAGAATGTCATCTACGTAAAGTACTAGGAACACCACCATATCACCATCACGCCTGCGATAAACACACTGCTCATTCGGACACTGAGTGAATCCATAGGACTGGATAACCTCATAAAAACGGATGTTCCAGGATCTGGATACTTGCTTAAGTCCATAAATGGACCTCCTAAGCCTGCATATCTTGTGCTCTTAGCCCTTAGCAATGAAGCCCTCTGGTTGCTGCACAAAGATGGTCTCCTCAAGACTTCCATTAAGGAAAGCTGTCTTGACGTCCATCTGCCAAATTTAATATTCCATATGAGCAGCTATGGCCAAGAGAATCCTAATTGACTTAAGCATAGCTACCGGGGAAAAGGTCTTCTCATAATCGATCCTTTCTTTCTGAGTATACCCCTTCGCCACAAGCCTAGCCTTGATGGTCTCAACCCTCCCGTCAGATCCTCTCTTTCGCTTGGAAACCCATTTGCACCCAATAGGCCTAAACCCATCAGGAAGGTCTACCAGCTCCCATACTTGATTTGAGTCCATAGAACCCATCTCAGCAATCATCGCTCTCTGCCAAGAATCTGCATCTTTATCCTGGAGAGCCTCATTGTAGTTAACTGGGTCTGGTTCATGAGCACCAGGGATAAAGTCCAAAGACTCACCCAAATCCATGTACCTCTTGGGCTGTCTCACAACCCTCCCACTACGACAAGGCGCAGCCTGTGCAAGAGCATCATCTGTGATAGTGTGTGCAGTCTCTTGTGGTGTGTCTTCCTGTACGTGTGCATATGGAATAATAGATTGACTTCTAAGCTCTTCCAATACTACCTTGCTTCTTGACTTGTGATCTAAAATATAGTCCTCCTCAAGAAATCTGGCATTGGTGCTGACCACCACCTTCTGATCCTGAGGACTATAAAATAAACCACCTCTCGTTCCTTTGGGGTAGCCTATAAACAGCATAACCTTGGATCTCGCCTCTAACTTGCCTGCATCTGCCTCGAGCACATGTGTTGGACAACCCCAAATCCTGAGATGTCTCAGACTAGGCTTTTGCCCACTCCACAACTCTACTGGTGTCATAGGCACAGACTTAGATGGCACAAGGTTGAGGATAAAACATGTTGTATCCAAGGCATAACCCCAAAACGAGGTAGGCAACTCACTGTAACTCATCATCGATCTAACCATCTCCATAAGAGTCTTGTTTCTCCTCTCTGCTACACCATTCTGCTGGGTTGTGCCAGGTGCAGACAACTGGGTCTGAATACCCTCCTCTGACAAATAGGATCTAAATTCACTAGAGAGGTATTTGCCACTGCGATCAGACAGCAGTGACTTGATACTCTTACCCAGATGGTTCTCTACCTCTGTCTTGAATTCTCTGAACTTGCCAAAGTATTCAGACTTGTGGCGCATCAGGTATATGTATCCATATCTAGAGTAATCATCCGTGAAAGTCACGAAATACTCATAACCACCTCTAGCCTGAACTGACATAGGCCCACACACGTTAGAATGAATCAGCTTGAAAACCTCCTTGGCCCTATACCCCTTTGCCTTGAAAAGCCTCTTGGTCATTTTACCCTCCAAGCAGGACTCACAGGTCGAATAGCTGTCAATATCTAGTAAGTCCAAACACCCACTCTTGACCAACCTTTGAATCCTACTAAGGTTGATATGACCTAGTCTCAGGTGCCAAAGAAAAATCTGATTCACAGGGAAAAACTCTTTTTTTTTTTTATTATGATTCGATGATGAGTTACTAGTTTCTATGTTTTGCATTACTGGGGAGTATATCTTAAAAACCAATTGTCATGTAGAGTCTAAAAAATAAAGACAAACTACTCCCACTGCAACAACAGAAACTCTGGTAGTATCCTCAAGGTAGACCTGCACGTCTCAGTAACTAGGGAAAATTTACATTTACCTCGAGGCTTTGGGTAGTCCTTCTTCCAATGTCCCGCTTTGCCACATCTAAAGCATTTACCTTTCGGCTTCTGCTTCTTGGCAATGCTCGCCTTGGGTCCATGATCAGCTCCTGCCTTCTGACCTCTCTTCCTTTTCTGCTTCCTGGCTTTGGGCCCAGCAGAGGAACCTGAGGGACCAACAGTAGCAAAGGCTTACTTCTTCTCAGCGAATAGGCCCTCAGCTGACACCAATGCAGTCATGAGCTCGGAAAGTGAATATGAGAGCTTGCCCACATTCTAGTTCAACCGAAACTGCTCAAAACTGGGGGGGCAAGCTCTGGAGAATGATATCGACCTGGGTCTCCCCATCAATATCATCTCCCAGTACCTCGATATCATTGATGCAACTGATCATGTCCAGCACGTGATCCCTCACTGTAGTGTCGTCAGCCATCCTAGCATTCATGAGTTTCCTCGTAGCTGACTACTTGGCTGCTCTACTCAGGGGAACACTCCTCAGTAAGCACGTACTTGTAACCTTCAGCGGTAAGGACAATGTCCAGGTTACGTTTGCAGTCAATATAGTTTGGACCCGTGAGTTTGTTTTGGTTCAAAATGACGGCTAGCGGGTTGAACGACATATCATAACCGAAAAATTAACAATTCAAGTTTCAGTATACTTTTTCGAAAATATTGAAAATCCTCTAAAAACCAATATAATCTTCTACCGACATCTCTCACACCGGGATTAACGCAGGTCACGATGGGTGAACATCTACGCCAACCCACATTCGTTCGAGAAGAACCGAAGTTCATTAATTTCATTATCTGACCAACGATTTTATGATCAATAAAATTAATAATCGATAATTTTAGCCGTACACGTGGATAGCGTAACCTCGATGGGAGGGATACTATAAACAGTACACTAAGTGTATGCCATTACATGACTTCTAAGTTTGTTACTTAGGATACTAATGCGCCTCGGATGGCGAGGGTGTCGCAACTTTCTCCAATTAAACTCACTATAGTCATCCCTTTAGAAATTCATTCCGGTGATATCTGTGATTGAAAACTCATCGGATAGGGAGGAAGGTCTAAGCCAGCATGCAAGTTTAACCACATCACCAATGAACCCGTAATGGAGGCCATGGGGCTATTAACCAACCCGCTCCCACTTAGATTTTTAATTTTGATTCGCCCGGGTTTTCTCAGTTTTCTACGTAATTAGGAATCACCCAAAATTTAACCAACCCGCGCCATCAACCCGGCGAACCGGTACGTGGATTCCTCTGACTAGCAACGACACGTAAGAAGCTAAACACTGCATACCCAACTTACCGAGGTATTGGCCTCAATTGACCTCACTCTTTGGCAAATCAAAGCACACGATATCCAACCCTCGCGCCCATCCCATTCTCGGGATTGAGAGACGGAATACTAGGACCGAATTGACTACGCCGATCAGTATAAGTCAATTCTATCCAAACTGGTCATGCTCAATATGCCCCGGGCATATCTATGTGATTTAAACTAGTTTAGATAAACTAATTTCCAAACCACACAATAACCTATACCGATAGTATGTTCAGACTATCTCGGTTACGAGCATACTTTTTATATATCAATACTTTAACCAATAACGGTATCTACTGTGTCTGTCCACACCCCGTTATCTAGTTCTATGATGTAAAGGAACAAATTTTTACTGAAACAAAGTGATATGTCAATTGTGGATATTAGTTTTTGATACAAGCCATAGCTTTTCTGTATTCAAAACTAACAGTCTGAAAGATAGAAAACCTTTCTTGGAGTCTTGCATGTTGAAACGAGCCAGAATCTTATCTATGTATGAAGCCTGAGAGAGCGTTATTGAATGTTTTTTACGATCTCGAATAATCATAATCCCAAGGATATGTCCGGCTTCTCCCAAATCCTTCATATCAAATTGCTTGGACAGCCATGCCTTTACGTCTGATAACACTTTTTTTTTGTTGCCAATAAGTAAAATGTCATCTACGTAAAGTATAAGAATCATCACCACCTTCCCATCACATCTGTGGTATACACACTGCTCATTTAGACACTTAGTAAATCTATAGGACTTAATTACCTCATCAAACTGAATGTTCCAAGATCTGGATGCTTGCTTAAGTCCATAGATGGACCACTTAAGCTTGCAAACCTTATGTTTTTGGCCTTCAGCACTGAATCCTTCTGGTTGCTGCATGAAGATAACTTCGTCAAGATTTCCGTTAAGGAAAGTTGTCTTGACATTCATCTGTCGAATCTCATAATCTAAATGAGCAGCAATGGCGAAGAGAATCCGGATCAACTTAAGCATAGCTACCGGGGAAAAGGTTTTCTTATAATCGATACCTTATTTCTGAGTATACCCTTCACCACAAACATAGCTTTTAAGGTTTCAACCTTTCCTTGGGTCCTCTCTTGCGTTTGTAGACCCACTTGCATCCAATGGGTTTGAAACCATCAGGTAGGTATATATACAAGCTCCCAGACTTGATTAGAGTCCATTGACCCCATTTCAGATATCATTGCCAAGATTCTCGGAGAACCTCATTGTAGTTAACAGGGTCTTGTTTATGCACACCTAAGACTAAATCTAAAGATTCTCCCAAGCCCACATACCTCTTGGATTGTCTCATAACCCGCCCATTACGACAAGGCACCACCTGTGTAGGCGCATCCTTTGTGACTTCTTGTGTAGTATTATGTGGTGTATCTACTAGTACTGGTGCAATAGGAGTTGTGGATTGTCCCCTAAGTTCTTCTATTATGATCTTACTTCTGGGATTGTGATTTAGAATATAGTCCTCATTTATAAATTTGGTGTTAGTGCTAACTACCACCTTCTGATCTTTAGGACTATAGAATAGACCACCTTTCGTTCCTATGGGAAAACCTACAAACAGCATTACTTCTGTTCTTGAATCTAATTTACCTGTATCTGTATTAAGCACATGTGATGGACAACACTAAATCTTGAGATGTCTTAAACTGGGTTTAAGCTCCGTCCACAACTCTTTAGGGATTGAAGGCACGAATCTAGACGGTACAAGATTAAGAATGTATAGAGCTATTTCTAAGGCATATCCCCAAAATGAATTTGGCAATTCACTATAACTCATCATAGATCTTACCATTTCCATAACACTTTTGTTTCTCCGTTCTGCTGGGGTGTGTCAGGTGCAGATAACTTAGACTGAATTCCTACTTCTGACAAATAGGTTCAAAATTCGCCCAAAAGGTATTCCCCACCATGATCTGATCGTAGTATCTTGATACTTTTACCATGATGCTTCTCCACATCTGCCCAATACTTTTTGAACCTATCAAAAACACTCACACTTATGGCGTATCAAGTAAATGTATATGTATCTCGAGTAGTCATATGTGAATGCCACAAAATACTCAAAACCTCCTATTTCTCGTATTGATATTGGTCCACACAAGTCAAAATGAAGGAACTCTAACACTTATTTGGCCCTATACCTCTAGTCCTTAAAAGGACGCTTGGTCATTTTACCTTCCAAGCAGGATTCACAAGTTGAGTAGTTGTCAACTGTCAGATTATCTGCCCGGGCTTGGTCAAAATTTTACTTTCATGCATTGCATTTCAGAATTGAAACTCTTGACCAGACCTCAGCTCTAGCGCAATTACTGTTCCAACCCTTGCTTGAAATACCATTGCGCAGGATCTTAGCTTTTACTTATTCGATCTGTCACACAACTATAAAATTCTTAATTAAAATGGAAGTTTAAGAATTACCTCTAAAAGAGTGTACTTAGGTGATAGTTCATATGTTGGGTGGGCAACGAATCAATCAACCAAATGATCAGTATGACACCACAAAACAAAAACCGCCGAAAAACACCAGCGCCGCCGTTGGAAACCCGGAGCCGCCGACAGTGCGTGAAGACATGCGCTATTCGAGGAGAGAGTGAAGCCGACGTTGTGTGACTCATGTGCCACCACTGCCCTTAACTATCTTCAACTTGGGGAGAAACCCGACTGTGAGAAAAAAATCTTGGAATTCTCTCTATAGATTTTCTCACTCTAAGTTTCTTGAATTATGAAACTATGAAATTGTGTATTGTGTATTGCCAATCTCTTGTCTATTTATAGAGTTACAAGAGAGACGCCAAGTTGGTTTAGGATTTGCATTCCAATTGTGGTTTTGGTTTCTTAATTAGTTTCCAAATCCAATCAGTAACCAAATCTAATTAGATTTCTGAATCCAAATAGATTTCCTAAGATCTTGAATTTCATAATTCTAATGGAACATTAAGACTTAATTAATTATTTAATTAATTCTACTTTGTTAATTTACTAATTAACCATTAAGAATAATTAATTAAATAATTAATTCTACTCTATCAATTAACCAAATACATAATTAATCGTACCACTTACGGATTAATTATGACACTACCATCATACACAAGAATTGCTTCCGGAACAACTAAATTAATTATTCTTTAAACTCCCCACATTAAAGATATAATGCTCGTTAATTTATTAATTTAATGATAAATTAATTAATTAACTTCTTTTAATCCGAGACTAGTACCACTCGACCTTTTTACTATACCAGACATCAGTCCACCGGCCGGGTTTAGTTATAAAAACATAACAAGCTCATCTCGGGAGCACCATCACCCCGGACACACCGATACATGGTTTCCTTTTGACAAGTAACAGCACACTAAGCAATCGAACATGCACACCAAATCTACCAAGACTATTGGCCTCAAGTGACCTCACTCTTTGGAAGATTAAAGTACACTATGTCTAATCCTCATGCCTGCTCAAGTCTAGGGATTTATAGATAGAATACTAGGATTGAATAGTCTATTAAATAAGTATAAGATAATTTAATCCTTAATGGTCATGCTCAATATGCCCCAGGCATATTTATATGATTCAATTAGTTTAGACAAACTAATTTCTGAATCACATAATTACTTAAACTGACAGTGAGTCTAAAACTGTCTTAGTTACGAACCTCATTTATAAATGGACACACCAGACACTTCATCATCTAATCACATTATATAAATGGATAACATATGTAAAACATAAAAATAATTTAACTAAAACATTTAATCGATATATATAAAATGGGAAATAGTTTAGTAAAAGCAAAACTTTAGTATTCAAAACCAACAATCTCCCACTAATAATTAATTTGTGCTTCAAGTATAAAACTACATTAATCTGTAGCTACAAAAATAACTAGAAAATAGTCAAGGCTCAGCCATGTATCTAATGGCCATGCCCTCCACGTGAGCTTCAAAGATTTTCACAGTCAGTGTCTTCGTGAATGGATCTGCAAGGTTATCTTCTGATGCTATCTTCGCCATGACCATGTCTTCCCTTTTAACGAATCTCGTAACAGGTGGTACTTGCGTTGTATATGCTTAGTCGCCTTGTCGGCTCGTGGTTCCTTCGAGTTTGCTACTGCACCGTTGTTGTCACATTACACTATGATCGACATTTACAAACCAGGAATCACATCTAAGTGCACTAGGATGTTATTGAGCCACACTGCTTCTTTCGCTGCCTGTGATGCTGCAACATACTCAGCCTCTAAGGTAGAGTCTGCCATACATTTTTGCTTGACACTCCGCAAAACCATGGCTCCACCTCCCAAAGTACACACATACGGTAGACTTACTCTTGTCCCTGTCGCCTTAGAAATCTGAATCTATGTAACCACCGGGCATAAGCTTATGCACCTGATAAACCAAGACTTGGTCTCTCGTTCTGCGCAAATACTTGAGAATGTATTTGACTGCCTCACAATTAACTTTTCTGGGGTTACTCTGATATGTGCTTACTATGCCAACAACATAGCAAATATTATGCCTCGTACACAACATTGCACACATGAGACTTCCTACTGCATAAGCATAAGGAACTGTCTTCATGGCTTCTATCTTCTCAACAGTCTTTGGAGACTGCTACTTAGATAGATGCACTGTGTGTCTAAAAGGTAGAAAACCTTTCTTAGAGTTTTGCGTGTTAAAATGAGCCAGAATCGTATCTATGTATGAAGCTTGAGAGAGCGTTAGTGAACGTTTCATACGATCTCGAATGATCTTGATCCCATGATATGTCCAGTTTATCCTAAGTCTTTCATATCAAACAGTTTGGACAGCTAAGCCTTTACATCTGATAACACTTTCTTATTATTTCCAATAAGTAGAATGTCATCTATGTAAAGCACAAGAAACACCACCGCATTTCCATCATGTTTGCGGTACACGCATTTTTCATCAGGGCACTGAGTAAATTCATAGGATTGGATTACCACATCATACCGAATGTTCCAAGATCTGGATGCTTGCTTAAGTCCATAAATGGACCTCTTAAGCTTGCAAACCTTATACGCTTGGCCTTTTTCAATGAATCCCTCTGGTTATTGCGTTAAAATGGTTTATTTAAGACTTCCGTTAAGGAAAGCTGTCTTGACATCCATCTGCCAGATCACATAATCTAAATGAGCGGGTATGACCAAGAAAATCTGGATTTACTTACGCATGGCTACAGGGGAGAAGGTTTCCTCATAATTTATTCCCTTTTTCTGTGTATACCCCTTCGCCACAAGCCTAGCTTTAAAGGTTTCAACCTTTACGTCAGGTCCTCTGATGCGTTTGTAGACCCACTTACATCCAATTGGTTTGAAAATATTAGGTAGGTCCACAAGTTACCAGACTTGATTGTGGTCCATCGACCCCATCTCGGATATCATTTCTTTTCTCCATGATTTTGCATCTTTATCTCAAAGAGCCTCATTGTAGTTTATTGGATAGATTTTTGGTGCACAAATATTATCATATTGTTTTCTATGTTCTTCTAGTACGACCTTACTTTTGGGCTTGTGATCTAGAATATAGTCATTTTCAAAAAAATAGGGCGTTAGTGCTAACTATCACCTTCTGATCTTTAGGACTATAGAATAGACCACCATTCGTTCCTCTTGGAAATCCTACAAATTGCATTACTTCGGTTCTTACATCTAACTTAGCCGTATTTACCTTAAGCACATGTGCAGGACAACCCCAGATTCTGAGATGGCTTAGACTGGGCATGCGCCCACTCCTCAACTCTGTAGGGGTTGATAGCACGGTTTTAGAGTTAGTTTTGAATACTAAAAAACTTTGCTTGTATGAAAAACTAATACCCAGTTTACATATCGATTGTGTTTCAGTATTAATTATTCCTTTATATTATATGCATAGATGATAAGGTGCCGGGTGTAGCACAGTAGATCTTATCATTGGTTAAGTTTATGATATATAAATTAACACTCGTAACCGAGATAGTTTGAACATACTATCAGTTTAGGTTATCGTATGATTTAGAAATTAGGTTATCTAGACTAATTAAATCATACAAATGTGCCTCAGACATATTGAGCAGGACCTAATAAGGATTAAATTAACTTAGAGACATATAACCCTTGTGCCATCTTAGAGTGAGAAAGTTCTAGAGAGAGAACTTCTCCTTCTTGAAGTTTTTTCTCAAATTCGAATTTGGAAACTCACTTTCTCGAATCAAACTAAGCTCAAAGATCGAAGCTTTTTCAAAGCCCGTTGTTTTCACTGCATTTTTCTTTGCTGCCCGCCATTTTTGAGTAGGTCCGCTGCGGTTTTCTAACTCCGGTGACATTATATTTAGTTTTCTTAGGGTGCTTAATTAGGGTTCATCACATTTGATCTCTCTCTCAGTGATTCGTGATTGGGCTCGTCCAAATCGTGACTAAGAAGCTAAATTTTGTGGTTTTTTCCTTTTGGTTGTGAGGCGGACTAGAGTTGTGTGGTGGCCAGCTAATGGGCTGAAGCTAAGATCGGATTTTGAGCAGTTTTAGTTTGATTCGAGGGGTTTTTCTTAGTGGGTTTTCTCATTAGACTATTGCCCATGTAATATTTGAGGTTTCTTGGAGTTATCCATTGGATTTCGGTGGTAGTCGCAGGCTAAATATTTGGTTTTCTTTTTCACTTGGGACTTCGATAAAATGGTATAACCTTCAGACTTTCTGATTTTAATTAAAGGTTGAATCTTTGTTTGTCGATTTAATAAATTAAATAAGTATAAGCCTAGATCCGTTCAGGGGAAAGTGAATTTGAGCCTGAGCTTTGTCGAAAGTTTCTGATTCTGGAATGCATTGCTCGAATGTGAGATTTTTGATTTAGCCCGGGGTTGTTCTATTTTCCTTCATTAAGAACACGTGCTAGGCAACCCCGAATCCTGAGATATCTCAGACTAGGCTTACGCCCAGTCCACAATTCCACAGGGATCAAAAGCACAATCTTAGATAGTACGAGGTTGAGGATATAAGCTGCTATCTTCAAGGCATATCCCTAAATGATTTGGGCAACTCACTATAACTCATCATCGACCTAACTATATCCATAAGAGTCCTTTTCCTCCTTTCTGTTACACTATTCTGTTGGAGTGTGTCAGATGTAGACAATTGGGACTCAAAACCCTTATCTGACAAGTAGCTCCTAAATTCACTAGAGAGGTATTCGCTACCACGATAAAATGGCAGGGTCTTGATACTCTTACCATGTTGCTGTTTCACATCTGCCTTATACTCTTTGAACTTTCCAATGCACTCAGACTTGTGGTGCATCAGGTAGATGTACCCATATCTTGAGTAATCATCTGTGAATGTCACGAATTACTCAAAACCATCTCTAGCCTGAACTGACATAGGTCCACACAAGTCAAAGTGAACCATCTCTAAAAACTTTTTGGCCTTTTACCCCTTTGCCTTGAAAGGCCTTTTGGTCATTTTACCCTCCAAACAATAATCACATGTTGGATAACTGTCAATCTCAAATAAGCCCAGGGGTCCATCATTGACCAACCTCTAAATCCTACTAAGGTTGATATAACGTAGTCTCATGTGCCAAAGATAAGTGTGGTTAAAAGGGGAAGACTCATTTCTCTTACTATTATTCAATGATGTGTGATTAATTTCTGTGTTTTGAACTACTGGGGAGTTAGTCTTAATTAAGAATAGATTGTCGAGCAATAAACCAGAACATACAAGTTTCTTGTTCTTTCTGATATAAACAGAAGCATCAATAAAAATAAACTTATGACCACCCTTAAGCAGTTTAGAAATTGAAAGTAAGTTTTTTCTAAAACTGGGCACAAACAGACAATCTCTCAAAATCAAAACAGAATCTGAAAAGACAAGCTTAACTACTCACACCACTGATACTCTTGTAGTATCGCCCAAGTAGACCTGAAACTCATCATCTCTAAGCATCTGGGTTACTTGGGACCCCTGCAAAGATTTACAAACATGATTAGTGGATCCTGAATCCACACACCAACTATTTGTGTGAATCGCTGCTAAACATGTCTCAGTAACAAAGGTGAAATTGCCCATACCTTTAAGCTTCTGGTAGTCTGGCTTCCAATGTCCTAGTTTGCCGCACTTGAAGCACTTTCCTTTAGGCTTGGGCTTTTTGGCAACACCACTTTTGGGTTCATGATTAGCACCTACCTTCTGGCCCTTCTTCTTCTTCTTCTTCTTCTTCTTCTTCTTCTTCTGCTTCTTGGCTTTGGGCCCAGAAAAAGAACCTGAAGGTCCAACAGTAGCCAAAGCTTACTTTCTCTCAGAAAAGAGGGCTTTAGCTGACATCAACACAGTCATGAGATCGGGTAAAGTATATTGAAGCCTGTTCATGTTATAGTTCAATCGAAACTGGTCAAAACTCTGAGGCAAGATCTGGAGGATGATGTCACACTGTGACTCACAATCAATATTGCCACCCAGTACCTCTATCTCATTGATGTTGCTAACCACGTCAAGCATATGATCTCTTACTGGAGTGCCTACAGTGATTATAGCAGTCATGAGTTTCCTCATAGCTGACTGCCTGGCTGCTCTACCCTGATGCCTAAACATCTTCTTGAGGTTACTCATCACATCGTAGGCTAAGGTCATCAACTGATGCTGTCACTGTACACATTGGACATAGAGGCCAATATGTAGCACCTAGTCATCTCATCAGTTTTCTTCCCCCTTGTTTATGGTTCCTTCTCCTCAGGGGTGGCATCATCACTGGGTGGCTCAGGGCGCACTTCAGTAAGCACATACTTGTAACCCTCAATAGTAAGGACAATGTCCAGGTTATGCTTCCAATCAATGTAATTAGGAACGGTGAGTTTGTTTCGATTCAGAATAACAACAAGTAGATTAAACGACATATCGAGAGCTGAAAATAAATAAATAGACAAGTTTCAGTATTTTATCTTTTTAGAAAATATTAATATCCTCAAAACAATATAATCCTCCACCAAATATCATAACACATTGTCTCTAAGGCATAACCCTAAAACGTGGTAGGAAACTCAATATAACTCATCATCGATCTAACCATGTCCATAAAAGTCATGTTCCTCCTCTCTGTTACACCATTCTACTGGGTTGTGCCAGGTGTAAACAACTGGGACTGAATACCCTCCTCTGACAAATAGGACCTAAATTCACTACAGAGGTATTCACCACCACGATCAGATTGCAGGGTCTTGATACTCTTACCTAGATGGTTCTCCGCCTCAGTCTTAAACTCTTTGAACTTGCCAAAGCATTCAGACTTGTGGTGCATCATGTATATGTATCCATATATAGAGTAATCATCCATGAATATCACGAAATACTCATAACCACCTATAGCTTGAACTGACATAGGCCCACACAAGTCAGAATGAATCAACTCTAAAACCTCTTTGGCCCTATACCCCTTTGCCATGAAAGGCCTCTTGGTCATTTTACCCTCCAAGCAAGACTCACAGGTTGGAAAACTGTCAATATCTAATGAGTCTAAAGACCCATCATTGACCAACCTTTGAATCCTACTAAGGTTAATATGACCTAGTCTCAGGTGCCAAATCCTTTCTCTTACTAAAATTCGGCGATGATATACTAGTTTCTGTGGTTTGCACAACTGGGGATTTTATCTTAATTAAAAACAGATTGTCAACTAATGTACCGGAACACATAAGCCTCTGGTTCTTTCTAATAAAAATAGAATTATCAGAAAAAACACACTTATAACCATCCAATAAAAGTTTAGAAACTGAAAGCAAATTCTTCCAAAAGCTGGGTATAGACAATCTCTCAAATGTAAAATAGAGTCTGAAAAATAAAAACATAAAACTCCCACTGCAACAACAGAAACTCTGGTAGTATCCCTAATGTAGACCCGCAACTCTCCCTCTCTAAGCAGCTGGGTCACTTGGAACCCCTGCAAAGAATTACAACCATGATCAGTGGCTCCTGAATCCACACACCAAGTATCTGTGGGAATAGCCGCTACACACATCTCAGTAACTAGGTAAAATTTACAGATACCTCGAGGCTTTTGGCAATCCTTCTTCCAATGTCCCGCCTTGCCACATCTGAAGCACTTGCCTTTCGAATTATACTTTTTGGCAATGCCCGCCTTGTGTCCATGATCAGCTGCTGCTTCTGGCCTCTCTTCTTCTTGTGCTTCTTTTCTGCGAAGAGGCCCTAAGCAGACACCAATGCAGTCATGAGCTCGGGAAGTGAATATGAGAGCTTGCCCATATTATAGTTCACCCAAAACTTCTCAAAACAGAGGGACAAGCTCTGGAGGATTTTTTGACCTGGGTCTCCCCATCAATGTCACCTCCCAATACCTCAATCTCATTGATGCAGCTCATCATGTCCAGCACGTGATCCCTCACTGAAGAGTCCTCAGCCATCCTAGCATTCATGAGTTTCCTCATAGCTGACTGCTTGGCGCCCTGCCCTAATGTCCAAACATCTCCCTAAGGTTTAGCATCATATCGTAGGCTGAGGTAAATAACTAATGCTGGTGTTGCAGTACACTCGACATAGAAGCCAAGATGTAGCAACGGGTCATCTAATCAGCCTTCTGCCATCTCGTATATGGCTCTTGCTACTCAGGGGTGGCATTATCCCTGGGCTTAGGGTGGCATTACTCAGTGAGCACGTACTAGCAACCCTCAGTGGTAAGGTCAATGTCCAGGTTACATTTCCAGTCAATGTAATTTGGACCTGTAAGTTTGTTCTGATTCAGTGTGACAGCTAACGGGTTGAACGACATATCAACAATTAAAAAATAAACAGTTAAATTTCAGTATACTTTTTCAAAAATATTGATATCCTTAAAACAATACATTCTCCTATCGATATCTCTCACACTGGGATTAACGCAGGTCACGTTGGGTGAACGTCTACGCCAACCCACATTCATTCGAGAAGAACCGAAGTTTATTAATTCCATTATTTGAAGAATGATCTTATGATCAATGAAATTAATAGTCAATAATTTTATTCGTACTCATAAGCAGCGTAACCTCATAGAAGGAATACTACAAATGGTACACTAAGTGTTTGCCATTACGTGACTTCTAAGCTTGTTATGTAGGATATTAATGCACCTCAGTTAGCGAGGGTATCACAACTTTCTCAAATTAAACTTTCTATAGTCATCCCTTTAGAAATTAAATCTAGTGATATCTCGGGGTTGAAGACTTATCCGTAGGGAAGAAGGCCCTTGGCCAGCGGGTCGGTCTAACACACATCACATATGAATCCGTAATGGAATCCATGGAGATATTTACCAACCCGCTCCCACTTAGATTTTTAAGTTTGAGGATTTTTACGTTTTGACATGCAATATCTTAACTATGGATATTCGCACCCATAAAACCGTTGGAGTTTTAATATGCAAATAATCTACCTTAGTTAATTGCACTTTACTTTTTACAACGGTTTTAGTTTTCATTCATGCAAATAAATTGAACACACACAATCAACGAAAAGACATAAATACGGGAAATTAAAGAAATAAAATTTCCCGACTAGTACGGTCTTCTCTATCGTTGATCCCTTGACGCCTCGGTGTCACGTTCCATCATGTCGCTCCCACTCGTTATTTGGATTCCTCTCGATTGGCCTGGGTTTTCTCAGTTTTCTACGTAATTAGGAATCACCCCAAATTACGAGAAACAAAAACCCGTGAATATAAGTTACCCAAAATAACATCTTCATCATAATACTTAAATTCCTATATACAAAGGCGTTTTTTAGGAATTTAAAGACGACAAAATTAGATTAAGTCCTCCTACAAGATTTATCTAATCCTACACGGCTTCCAGCTCGTGGTTATTACTATTACAGACATTTTCATTCAAAAAAAAAAAAATACGAGCCCGGACATGTCCCGGTGTTTATGAATGAAAAATAAATTCTACCATAATAGTCGGGAAACAAATAACCACCTGTTTAAATATTTTGACAAAAATAATAATGCCAAAATAAAGCGTGTAATAAATTAAACAAGTATAAAGCCAAAATAGTCACTCTGATACCAATTTGAAGGAAAACAGAATAAGTCGGGGGCTAAATAAAAAATCTCACTTTCGTGCAATGCATTCAAGAATCGGAAACTTTTGACAAAGCTCAAGCTCAAATTCATTTTCCCCTGAACGGATCTAGGTTTATACATATTTAATTTATTAAATCGACAAACAACGCACAAAGATTCGACTTTTAATTAAAAACAGAAAGTCTAAAGTTATACCTTTGTAGCGAAGTCCTTAGCAAATTGAAAACCAAAACTTCTGGCAATCGAATACCACCGAAATCGGAAAGATAACTCCAAGAAACTTTGAATATTGCATGGGCAATAATATATCGAAGTGTGCTATCAAGACCCACGAAATAACCATCAAGAAAATCGCTCAAAATAGATTCAATCTGCCCAAAACTGATCAAATTTCCCAGCCGCTATAACCCACCGCCGACAGCCACTAAAACTCGCCTGCCGCCACGAAGAATATCCAATACGCTGACAACTATGATTAGAATTCTAGCCATAATCTAGACAGATCAATCCATGGATCACGAAACTGAGATTGACATGAATGATCCGATCAAGTGCGCCAAAATCCAAATACCGAAGTCGCCGGAAAAAGGCGCAGGTGGGCCGAAATAAAAAACTGCTCAGCGGCGGCTTCAAACTAAACTTGGGGCTGGATGGTGGTGTGGTGAGTTGGAAAAGCTCGAAGCAAGATACCACAGCCAACTCTACAACGGTTTCTGAGTATATTGCTGCATTAGATGCTGCAAAGGAAGCTGTTTGGTTGAAGAAGTTTGTGTCAGACATCGGAGTGATACCAAGTATCCAAGATCCAATAGACCTCTTCTGTGATCGCACAAGCAAAAGAGCCCTGGTCACACCAGAAGACCAAACGCATACTCAGACGTTATCACTTCATTCGAGAGATTGTCGATCGAGGAGATGTTAAAGTATGCAAAATAGGGTCAGACGACAATATAGCAGATCCTCTCACAAAAGCTCTACCGCAGTCAAAGTTTGAGAGACATGTAATAGAGCTTGGTCTTAAAATGTTTAGGACATACCCCTTCAACGGGCAAGTGGGAGATTGTTGGTGTATGTGCCCTTTTTAAGGGCTATATGGATATTTGTCATTTTGATTGATGTTATAATCAGATGAGTTAATTTCATGATAGTAATATTCTTGTGCATATTTAATTTCATGAAATCGATCCGCCAAAAGAAACACTCCATGGACCTTTAGATCATGAGTGATTCTTTTGAGTAGTACTCGTACGAGGATCCTTAGACCATAAATCACTACATGGTCTTAGGTGAATTGGAGTGTGCTTTGACATATGCCTAATGGGACCATAACAGGTTGCCAAGTACGGGTATGATTGGGTACACCATGAGTCACGCTAAGATATGTAGGTGAAGTGATGGGACTACAAATCTCTCTCAAGTGAGAGATGATATCCTGGCCACTTGATAGTGAACTAAAAAGTGCATGGCCATGCCCAAGGAATGATAAGCGTTATCATTTGCTTGATGAATTCAGTGTCACTAAGAGATCAAGTCAACGTTTAGCTATATAAGGATGATGGTTCCATGCCTTATGCTAATCAGGATATCAATGTAGAGTATCGTACGCAGTTTGCTCGGAAAGGTTATGTTGAATCACCATTCGACCCCCCATTCTGAATTGGGTAATCATTATGTCTTGCTAGAGACCACTAATGACTTATGGATTAATCAATGAGATTGAGTTATCCATTGTCAATTTAGAATGGGCCTACAAGATCGCACATAAGAAAGTTCGATGATGCAGAATAAGTATTCTTGCCTACAATGAGTATAAATATTTAATTAAATTGTTTAATTAAATATTATTGGAAAGTTCTATAGTATTAAGTAAGAGTTAATTAATTACCTGGGAACAATTAGGTCGGGCTGATAAATCAAGGGACTTAATTACAATTGAAGTTTTTGAACCAGCAGCCTGATCCATGGGCCATGGGTTGATCCATGGGCTTGGTGTATAACCCAAATCATTAAGGTATTATTTAATACTTATTTGGAATCAATAAATATTATTTAATCCTGATTTGGAATTACTAGAATAATATTTGGTAACAATACTGATTTTGGAAATTTTAACTCTACAAATATCCTAGGGATATTATTATAGTAGGATGATGATTTTCAATCAGAAAATCAGAACAAGCAAGATACACAAAAAAAATCCCAATTCTCTCTGTAGGCAACAAACGGCTAGCACCGAATCTGCAAAGGCTTTCGTGCTTGAAAGTAGAGAGTCCTTCAAGGAAGGATTTTGGTGGTGACAAACGTAACTGGAGCAGGAGGTTTGGACCAACATCAATCCAGGATCCAGACACGGCAACCGATTATGTTTCAAGGGTATGATTTACTTGTCTTGAACATAGGATTAAAACACTAAAATTGAAATTGGCATGAATCCGCTGCGTAAAAATTTTGAAAAACATGCCTCCGATCCCAATAGTGGTATCAGAGCTAGGCTCAGATTTTTAGTGTTAAAATTAAAATTGATATTGATTAAAAGTAAATTGGATTTTTCTATTAAAAATTAATTTTAATTCGTGCTTTTAGAAAGCAACAAGAAATTTTTTTTTTGGAAATAATAAAAATTAATTTTAAAGGGAATTGGATTCTAGGTTAATTAGTTTCTTGATTTTGGCCTTCTCCCGAAATTGCTTTTGGTTTTTCTCAACATAAATGGATTTGAATTCTGGTCTGTTGCATTTTAGTCGGAAAACCGAATTGATTTATGGGTTGCAAAATTTTTCACCGGAATCTGGGATTTTGGGAAATCCTCTCCAAGAAAACAAATTTCTTCTTTGGGTTCTGAATTCTAGATTGTTGTTTTAAAACTATTCGCTGGAAACATCTGTCGATTTCTAGGTTCACATTTTTTGGAAAAACGTTTTGAAGCAATCTGGGTTTCAGTTTTGTTTGCGAAGGGTTTTCTAGGCTGCTGTGTTTCTCTGTCAGAAAAATGGGGCCACCGAAGTTGTTTTCTGTTTTGTGTTGTCTCAAATTCTCGCCGAGAAAATGAAGAAGCCAACTAAAGGCTGAGGTTTTACTCCGGGAAGTTCGAAACGACTGCGGGTTTCGTCTTCTTCCTTCGGCGTTGGAAGTCAGAGACGAAGATCTTTCTTCAGTTTTTTTCCCAGTCGGTGATCTTCGTCATTTTGAGGAGTCCATGGTTGGCCAAGTAGCGTCAGAATAAATGATTGACGTAGGGGAGACGATCAGCGAGTTTTGCAGGAAGTCAAGAAATCCGACGGTCGATCGGGGAAGAAGAGGATAGGTGGCAGCAGGGGTGAAACCCTAGGGGCTGAATTTACCATAATACCCCTACCGCCCCAACAAACCCTAATTCATGGAAAAGAGAGGCGGTTAGGGGCAGAAACCCTAAAAGGGTGAGTTTACCAAATTGCCCCTGATGCAGTCTCTAATTACCAGAATGGACAGCTGGATTTTAAAAATGGTTTTAAATTGCAGAATGGCCCCTGGACTTTGAGTCCTCCTTAAAACATTGTACAGAATTTTATTTAAATTACCAAACTGTCCCATAAATTAAGGAAAATTGTTTTCTAATTTTGGTATGATTTTAAAATCTTAATTTTGGAATTAAATCAAATCTTATTAGATTTTAGTTTTAAAATGTTAAAATTAGATTTTAAGAATTTAAAATTTTCTTAAATTAATTATCTTAATAAGATTAGGATAATTAGATAATAAATAGAATAATTAATTTGATTAATTTTATTCCGTTATTTATGCTTTCAAATATGGAATGATTTATTTAAATAGTTTAAATATTTGCATACATATTTTGTATGCTCATGCATCATTTATCACAAATGATTGAACAAGAAAAAGGAAAGATTGGTTAAAATTGATTATGACTCAATCTGTTTTAATTGTATAGAATATTTTGGAAATATTCAATTACACAATCTTTTAAATTGATTGGTTTAAATTAAAACGGGCTTGTATGAGCATATGCATTTATGTGTTTTAAAGTATGACTTGGGCTTATTAATGTTTTAAAAGTTGGGGCATGCGAGCCATTTGAATTTGGGCCTGCGTGCCTATTAAAATTTTATGTAATAGTTAGGCCCACGAGGAGTTTCTAAGAGGAGTCCATGGTGGAGCCCAGGAACGGAAGCCCAACAATTAAGGCCCAAATATGAAGAATTTTAAAAGGCTCTATAATAGACTAGAGCCCAATTCATTGCTTTTATTCATTTTATTTATTTGATATACCAAATGAATGTTAAAATGAAAAATGCATGTTAAGCCGATCAAACTAAAATCCCAAAACCCCGAGTTGATTTTGCTTCCATACTTGGGGACTCGCCAGAGCGTCGAACGTCTGTGGCCTTGGCGAGCCCAAGGGCCTAAGGTTTTCTTAGTGTGACGGGTTGTTATATAATAGGTGCCCAACTTTACTCACTACCACTATGTGGAAAAACTGTTTGGGTATTTATTGATGTGATGTCTCGAGGGATGGTTTGACTTGGGAAAATTAATCCTAACTTGACCCGATAAGTTGACTAGGGATTAATTTTGCAAAGATAGGATGGTGTCAAACATTTGGAATGTTCATCTTATCACCGAAAAGTTGCATGGTATGCAATTGGAAAGCGTTAGATTACATGGAATGTAATTTGAACGTTGCCTACCAAAAGAGCCCGATCCCTACGATACTTGCCAAAGCAAGACTGGGGTTAACTCTTTGTGGATTTTTGGCCCACAATCTAGCACCAATACAAAATTGTTTGGGATTTCAATTTTGGCTATTGTGGAAAATGATTTTAAAACTCATTCTAATATTTTGTATTTATTCTTTGTAGAAATGGCATCATCTAGCACTAATGTCATCTCAAACTTTACTCTAAGAAGTATATTGGATAAGGATAAATTGGTTGAACCAAACTTCTTAGATTGGGAAAGAAACTTGAGAATAGTTCTCAAATAAGAAATGAAGCTACATGTCTTAGAGACTGTTTTACCTGAGCCACCACAGAATGCCACGGCCTCTGTTCAGCGAGCATGGGATAAGCTGAAAAGCGATTCCAATGATGTGACGTGCTTGATGCTCACGTCTATGACATGCGAGCTTTAAAAGCAGTTCATGAATTTGGAAGCATTCCGGATTTATGATTCACTTATGGAAACGTTTCGTGAACAAGCCCGTATATTTGTTGTTGAAATAAATCTTTCTATGTCCACCTCATGGGTATTAGATACCGGATGTGAAAGATTTTTGCCACATAGGATCTGGGTTTGCACTTGCTAGATTTACCACGCAACAAAAATTTCTAATTAAAGCGGAACCTTAGAAAAGTACCTTTGAAGCGTGCACCTGGTGATTCTCTTGTATGCCTCAAAGACTATGACCTCTTGTTGTGTGGGCAACAATCTAGAAGTAAATTGATTAGCAACTCACCACAATCCACCTGCTGAAAAAATTTAGCACCTCCGCACCTAGTACGTACTGCGAACGCACTGTCCGGAGAGGGAGAAAGCAACACACGGGGCTAGTATTTTGGACCAATATTTTTGGCCACTTGATGAAGAAAACCAGTCGCCTATTTGCTTAAAAATTCTTTTCTCTCTCTAGAATTTTATCTCTCTAGATTCTTGAATAATGAGTCTATTGAATTGTTATATATTGAATGGCTAATCCTTTGTCTATTTTTAGAGTTACAAGAGAGACTCCAAGTTGGTTTAGGTTTTGTCTTCCTAATGGGTTTAGGTAATGAATTAGTTTCTAAATCCAATTAGGCACCCAATCTGATAGGATAAACCAAATCCTACTAGATTCCTAATCTCTAGGATTTCCTAATTCCAATTGAAACTTAAGACCCTTAGGAATTAATTAAATAATTCCACTTTGTTAATTACTTAATTAACCCTTAGAAATTAATTAAATAATTCCACTTTGTTAATTACTGAATTAACTCTTAGGAATAATTAACCAATTAATTAATTAAATCTACCTATTCAATTAACCCATTACAAAATTAATCGTACCACTAACGGATTAATTTTGGCACTACGATCCTACACCAGAATTGCTTCTGGAACAACTTAATTAAATTATATTCATTAATCTCCCCACATCAAATATATAGTGCTCGTTAATTAAAATTAATTTACTGATAAATTAATTAATTAACTTCTTTAATTCTGAGACTAGTACCACTCGACCTTTTTACTATACCTGACATAAGTCCACCGGCCGGGTTTAGTATAATAAACATTTCGAGCTCATCTCGGGAGCACCATCACCCCGGACGCACCGGTACATGGTTTCCTTTAGACAAGTAGTAGTTCACCAAGTAACTAAAAACGCGCACCCAAACCTCCAAGACTATTGGCCACAATTGACCTCACCCATTGGCAGATCAAAGTACACTATGTCTAATCCTCATGCCCACTCGAGTCTAGGGATTTAGAGATAGAATACAAGCATCGATTTGTCTGTTAAATTGGTACAAGACAAATCATTCCTAAAGGTCAAGTTCAATATGCCCCGGGCATATTTATATGATTCAATTAGTTTAGACAAACCAATTATCTGAATCTCATAATAACCTAAACCGACAGTTTGTCCAAAACTGTCTCGGTTACGAGCCTCATTTATATATTATGTATTTCAACCAATGATGAGATCTACTGTGTCGCACCAGACACCTCATCATCTACTTACATAATATAAATGGACAATTAATCCACAACAAGATATGACTGAAACACGAATTGATATATTAATCTGGGAAACTGTACAATACAAGCATAGCTTATATATTCTACTCCAACAGGATGTGGGGCTCACATTTGTACTAATGTGCAAGGACTCAGAAATAGAAGGATGACAAGGAAAGGTGAAGTTGATCTCTGAGTCGGCAATGGGGCAAGGGTTGCTGTTATTGAAGTGGGAGATTGCACTTTATCTTTACCATCCAGTTTAAACATTGAACTTGAGAATTGTTATTATGTACCTGCTTTGAGCCGGAATATTATTTTAATTTCTTGTTTGGATTCATTATCTTTATATCGGAATGATGTTTTATAGGGAGTTGCAAATTTGTGCAACGGCTTATATGTCTTGGATTTGAGCCAAGAAAGACCGGTTTATAATATTGATAAGAAGGCTAAATCAATTAAATTTTATATGAGTCCAACTTATCTTTGGCACTGTCGTTTAGGTTATGCAAACGAGAAACGAGTTCAAAGACTTCACAAGGATGGAGTGCTAAGGTAATTTGGTTTCGAATCATATGACACATGTGAACCTGTTTGCAAGGAAAAATGACAAAGAGTCCTTTCAACAAGAAAGGCGAAAGAACTATTGAGCTATTGGCTCTAATACACACAGATGTATGTGGACCAATGAGCACACAAGCTAGAGGTGGATTCGTATACTTCGTTACTTTTATCGATGACTATAGTATATATGGTTATGTCTACTTAATGAGGCATAAAGTGAAACTTTTGAAAGGTTCAAAGAGTTTAAGAACGAAGTAGAGAATCAGTTGGAAAGAAGGATTAAGGTTATTCGCTCCGATCGGGGAGGTGAATACTTTAGTGATAAGTTTGATAGCTATCTACAACAGTGTGGAATTATTTCACAGCTAACTCTATCTGGAACACCTCAATGGAATGGTGTATCTGAAAGGAGGAATCGTACCCTATTAGATATGGTTCGATCAATGATGGGCCAAGCAACTCTCCCTATGTCCTTTTGGGGTTATGCTCTCCTTTCTGCTGCCTACTTATTAAACCGTATTCCATCTAAGGCAGTAGATAAGACTCCATATGAGATATGGATGGTTCGGAATCCCTATATGTCCTATCTACGAGTTTGGGGTTGTCAAGCTCATGTAAAATGTTTACAAAGTAATAAGCTTGAACTAAAACTGACAAATGCCTATTTGTGGGATATCCTAAGGAAACCAAAGGATATCAATTCTACAACCCAACTGAGAACAAAGTGTTCGTTGCTCGAGGAGCTATTTTCTTAGAGAAAGAATTTCTGCATAAGAAAGACGATGAGAGTAGAATAGAACTCGGAGAAGTTTAAGAACAACAAGAGAATGTAGAACGATCTACAAAAACTCATATGGAAGTTGACATGGAAACTCATGAAGATGAGCAACCTGAGTCAACAACACAAGAACCTAGAAGGTCTAGTAGATCTCGTCATGAACCCGAGAGATACGGATTTCTCGTGACTGACGATCAAGATTTGATCTTGGTGGACTCTAACGATCTCGCGAACTAAAACAGGTTTTAGAAAGTCCGGATTCAGATAAGTGGCTACAAGCCATGGAATGTGAAATGCAATCCATGAGGGACAATAAAGTGTGGACTTTGATTGATCCTCCTGTTCAGGCAAAGGTTGTCGATTGCAAGTGGATTTTCAAATTAAAACCTAGCGGGATCTTCAAGGCACGACTAGTGGCTAAAGGTTTCAGACAGACTCATGGTATAGACTATGATGAAACCTTCTCCCCTTTCGTGATGCTCAAGTCCATTCGGACTATGCTCGCCATAGCTGCATATTATGACTATGAGATATGACAGATGGATGTTAAGACGGCTTTCCTGAATGAAAACCTACTCGAGGATGTTTACATGAAAAAACCTAAGGGATACATCGATCAAGAGCATCCAAATCGTGTATGCAAGCTTCAGAGGTCCATCTACAGACAAAAGCAAGTATCTCGAAGTTAGAATCTTCGTTTTGACGAGGTAGTAAAAGGTTATGGCTTCATAAAGAACGAAGATGAGCCTTGTGTTTACAGGAAGGTTAGTGGAAGAAAGAATGTTTTTCTCGTCCTATATGTGGACATCCTACTTATAGGAAATGACATTCCCATGATGAAAGACATCAAACAATGGTTGGGGAATGTATTTTCTATGAAAGACTTAGGAGAAGCCGAAATGATACTAGGTATCAAGGTCTATAGAGATAGGTCTAAAAGGCTTCTAGGACTAAGTCAAGAAGGGTATATAGACAATATATTGAAGAGGTTCAATATGTCTAATTCTAAGAATGGTATGGTACCATTCAAACATGGCCTTCTTTTAAAAAAGAACCAATGTCAAAGAGGAGAGGGATGCGATGAGTAGAGTCCCATATGCTTCGACAATAGGATCTATCATGTATGCCATGTTATGTACCCACCCGGATATCGCACATGCACTAAGCATGACAAGTAGATACCAACAAGATCCAGGTATTGATCATTGGACTGCAGTCAAGGCAATCCTGAAGTACTTGCGAAAGACTAAAGGATTAATGCTATTCTACGGAGGACAAGAACAGCTCGTCTTACAAGGTTACACTAATTCTGCTTTCCAGGCTGATCAAGATAACATGATGTCATAATCAGGCTACATTTTTAGCCTGAATGGCGGTGTGGTGAGTTGGAAAAGCTCGAAGCAAGATACCACAGCCGACTCTACAACAAAATCTGAGTATATTGCTACATCAGATGCTGCAATGGAAGCTGTTTGGTTGAGGAAGTTTGTGTCAGACATCGGAGTGATACCGAGTATCCAAGATTTTATAGACCTTTTCTGTGATAATAATGGGGCCACTGCACAAGCAAAGGAGCCCCGGTCACACCAGAAGAACAAACACACACTCAGACGTTATCACCTCATTCGAGAGATCGTCGATCGAGGAGATGTTAAAGTATACAAAATAGGGTTAGACGATAATATAGCAGATTCTCTCACAAAAGCTCTACCACAGTCAAAGTTTGAGAGACATGTAATAGAGCTTGGTCTTAAAATGTTTAGGACATAGCCCTTAAATGGGCAAGTGGGAGATTGTTGGTGTATGTGCCCTTTTTAAGGGCTATATAGATTTTTATCATTTTGATTGATGTTATAATTAGATGAGTTAATTTTATGATAGTAATATTATTGTGCATATTTAATTTCATGAAATCAATCCGCCAAAAGAAACACTCCATGGACCTTTAGATCATGAGTGATTATTTTGCCAAGTACGGGTATGATTTGGAACACTATGAGTCACGCTAAGATATGTAGGTGAAGTGATGGGGCTACAAATCTCTCTTAAGTGAGACATGATATCTCGGCCACTTCATAGTGAACTGAAAAGTGCATGGCCATGCCCATGGAATGATAAGCGTTATCATTTGCTTGATGAATTCAGTGTCACTAAGAGATCAAGTAAACGTTTAGCTATATAAGGATGATGGTTCCATGCCTTATGCTAAACGGGATATCAATGTAGAGGATCATACGCAGTTTGCTCGGAAAGGTTGTGTTGAATAACCATTCGACCCTCCATTCTAAATTAGGTAGTCATTATGTCTTGCTAGAGGCCACTAATGACTTATGGATTAATCAATGAGATTGAGTTATCCATTGCCAATTTAGAATGGGACTACAGGATAGCACATAAGAAAGTTCGATGATGCAGAATAAGTATTCTTGCCTACAATGAGTATAATTGTTATACTTAAATAAAGAAGATTTAATTAAATAGTTTAATTAAACATTATTAAAAAGTTCTATGGTATTAATTAAGAGTTAATTAATTACCTGGGAACAATTGGGATGGGCTGATAAATCAAGGAACTTAATTGCAATTGAAGTTCTTGACCCATCAGCCTGTTCCATGGGTCATGGGTTGATCCATGGGCTTAGTATATAACCCAAATCATTAAGGTATTATTTAATACTGATTTGGATTCAATAAATATTATTTAATCCTGATTTGGAATCAGTAGCATAATATTTGGTAACAATATTGATTTTGGAAGTTTTAACTCTACAAATATCCTAGGGATATTATTGTAGTAGGATGATGATTTTCAATCAGAAAATTAGAACAATCAAGATACACAAAAAAATCCCAATTCTTCTGTAAGCGAAAAAACGGCTAGCACCGAATCTGCAAAGGCTTTCGTGCTTGAAAGTAGAGAGTCCTTCAAGGAAGGATTTTGGTGGTGACAAACGTAACCGGGGCAGAAGGTTTAGACCAACATCAATCTAGGATTTAGACGCGGCAACCGATTACGCTTCAAGGGTATGATTTACTTGTTTTGAACATAGGATTAAAACACTAAAATTGAAATTGGCATGAATCCACTGCGTAAAAATTTTGAAAAACATGCCTCCGACCCCAACACTTTCTTACTCTTTCTTTGGCCTCAAGCTTTCTATTTATAGGGAGCTCTTAAGGAGACCTAGTAGGCTTTTGAGTTAGGCCTTTTAATTTGAATTCCGTTGACCTCTTAGTCTTTCCTAGATTAGTCAACTCCAATCGATCCTTTTGAATTAATTTCTTAACCCACTTCGTTAATTTAATTTAATCGAACCCTTAGGATTAATTACTTCATATAGAATTAATTTCTTAATCAACTTAGTCAATTAAATATTAATTAAACCTTTAGGATTAATTCATTCACATTGTCGATTAGTCAAACGATAATTAGTCGTACCACTATCGGACTAACTATGGAACTACCGCTCAAAAATGACTTTATATCACACCACTATATTTTCTTCTATCTCCCCACATCAAAGATCTAGTGCTCGTCGATTTATCAATTTACTGACAAATTGATTCACCGACTTCTTTGTATCCGAGATTAGTACCTCCTGATTTTCTTATTATACTGGACGTAAAATCCACTGGCCAATTTTAGCATAATAAACCTTATGAGCTAATTTTGGGAGCACCATCAACCCGAAAAATTGGTACATGGATTCCCCGACTAGTAATGACATGTAAGAAGCTAAACACTGCATACCCAACCTACCGAGGTATAGGCCTCAATTGACTGCACTCTTTGGCAAATCAAAACATACGATATCTAACTCTCATGCCTGTCCCAACCTTGGGACTGAGAGACTGAATACGAGGACCAAATTGACTATGTCGACCAGTACAAGTTAATTCTATCAAAACTAGTCGTGCTCAATATGTCTCGGGCATATCCGTGTGATTTAATTAGTCTAGATAAATTAATTTCTAAATCACACAATAACCTATACAGTAGTATGTTCAGACTATCTCAATTACGAGCATACTTTTTATATATCAATACTTTAACCAATAATGGGATCTACTATGTCTTTCCGCACCCCATTATCTAGTTCTATGATATAATGGAACAAAATGATATGTCAACTGTGGATTTGTTTTTGATACAGGTCATAACTTTTATGTATTCAAAACTACCACATAGCATACATGAGGCTACCCACTGCAGATGCGTAGGGTACTGCCTACATGGCATCTATCTCCTCAGCAGTCTTGGGACACTGCTCCTTTGATAAATGCACCCCATACATGTTAAAATGGGCCAGAATCGTGTCTATGTAGGATGCCTGGGAGAGTATCAGAACGTCTCCTACGATCTCAAATAATCTTGATCCCTAGGATATGTCTAGTCTCTCCCAAATCCTTCATATCAAACTGCCTGGACAATCATACCTTTACGTCTGACAACATCTTCTTACTGTTTCCAATCAGAAGGATGTCATATACGTAAAGTACGAGGAATACCACCATATCACCATCACGACTGCGATATACACACTACTCATCCAGACACTGAGTGAATCCATAGGATAACCTCTTCAAAATGGATGTTCTAAGATCTAGATGCTTGCTTAAGTCCATAAATGGACCTCTTAAGCCTACATACATTGTGCTCTTGGCCATGAACAATGAAACCCTCCGGTGTTAGTTTTGAATACAGAAAAGCTATGGCTTGTATCAAAAACTAATATCCACAGATGACATATCATTTTGTTTCAGTATAAATTTGTTCCTTTATATCATAGAACTAGATAACGGGGTGTCGACAAACACAGTAGATACCGTTATTGGTTAAAGTATTGATATATAAAAAGTATGCTCGTAACCGAGATAGTCTGAACATACTATCGGTATAGGTTATTGTGTGATTTGGAAATTGGTTTATCTAAACTAGTTTAAATCACACAGATATGCCCGGGGCATATTGAGCACGACCAGTTTGGATAGAATTGACTTATACTGATCGGCGTAGTCAATTCGGTCCTAGTATTCTGTCTCTCAATCCCGAGATTGGGACGGGCGTGAGGGTTGGATATCGTGTGCTTTGATTTGCCAAAGAGTGAGATCAATTGAGGCCAATACCTCGGTAAGTTGGGTATGCGGTGTTTAGCTTCTTACGTGCCGTTGCTAGTCGGAGGAATCTACGTACCGGTTCGCCTGGTTGATGGTGCTCCCGAGATGAGCTCGTAAGGTTATTATACTAAACCCGGCCAGTGAACTTTATGTTCGGTATAATAAAAGGACGAGTGGTACTAATCTCGAAAACCAAGAAGTCGGTGAATTAATTTGTCAGTAAATTGATAAATCGACGAGCGCTAGATCTTTAATGTGGGGAGATAGAAGAAATAATAATGGCGCGATGTAAAGTCGTTTTCGAGCGGTAGTTCCATAATTGGTCCGATAGTGGCACGACTGATTATGCATTTGACTAATCGACAAGGTAAATTAATTAATCCAAAGGGCTTAATTAATATTTAATGGACAAAGTGAATTTAGAAATTAATTCTATTTGAATTAATTAATTCTAAGGGTTTGATTAAATTAAATTAACAAAGTGGATTAAATAAATTAATTTAAATGGGTCGATTGGAGTTGATTAGTCGGGAAGACTTAGCGGTCAACGAAAGTCAAATTTAAAGGCCTAACTCGAGAGCCCATTATCCTTAGAAGCTCCTATAAATACAACATGTTAGGCAACACAAGACATAAGAAACTTGATAGCCAAGAAAGGGCTAGTGAGAGAAAGTTTAGCTTAGAGAGAGAATATCGTCTTCCTCATCGAAATTCTCTCTCGAAGTCAGCTAAGATAACTTTCTCCTTCGGAAGATCAAATCTTTAACTTGCCCGGATTATTGTCTAAGAAATGGGCTGGTTGGATTTTCTTTAAAAATGAAGCAGCAGTTTTTTTTTAAAAACCCGGTGCTGCAGTATTTTTCTTGTCCTTTAAAAACCCGGTGCTGCAGTATTTTTCTTGTCCTCAAAAATCCGGAACTGCTGCAGGGTTTTTAAGTCCTCAAAAATCCCGATACTGCCCAGTCGATTTTTTGGTTGCTCGCTGGTTTTGCTCGCTGGTTGCTCGCTGATTGGATTTCTCAAAGGATTAGCGCCCAGCGCTGAATATCCTTCTCGGCTGTTTTGTTTTATAACCTTGATGCGTTGTTTTTATTTGGTGCCCTGATCCAGCCTGGGCTTCAAGTTGATCTTCTAATTAGAGTGATCCTTGAATCTAGGCTGTACAGATTGGGACCAGGTAGCTTCGCTCAAGCGGTGGGTTTTTGCGGCAGAAACCGGCGAGCTAGCAGCTGAAGATTGTTTGCGCAGCAAGTTTATTAGCGCAGCAGTTTTTTTTTTTTTTTTTAAAAAATTCTGGGCAGTTTTTAATTTCAGATTTTGGGTTTTCTTCCCGAGCAAGTTTCTTGGGATTTCTTTAATTCACCGTTGGTAACTCCGTAGACGATAGCCCACACTATCTCGGAGTTCTGTACAGATTGGATTTTTCTTTTAGGCAAGGGACTTTGCTACAAAAGGTATAATCTTTAAATTCCGCTTTTATTAAAGATTTAATTTTTTGTTCCGATTAATAAATTAAATAAGTATAAGCCTAGATCCGTTCATGGGTAAACTAATTTGAGCCTGAGCTTGGTCGAAAGCTTCCGATTCTGGAATGCATTGCATGAAAGTGAGGTTTTCGATTTAGCCCGGGCTTGTTCAGTTTTCCTTCATCCGATTGCTGTACAAAGATGGTCTCCTCAAGACTTCCAATCAGGAAATCTGTCTTGACGTCTATATGTCAAATCTCATAGTCCATATGAACAACTATGGCCATGAAAATCCAGATCGAATTAAGCATAGCTACCGGTAAAAAGGTCTCCTCATAATTGATACCCTCTTTCTGAGTATACCCCTTCACCACAAGCGTAGCCTTGAAGGTCTCAACCCTCCCTTCAGATGCTTGCTTTCGCATGTAGACCCATTTGCAACCAATAGGCCGAAACCTATAAGGAAGGTCTACCAGCTCCCAGACCTAATTTGAATCCATAGAACCCGTCTCAGTAATCATCGCTCTCTGCCAAGAATCTGCATTTTTATCCTGGAGAGCCTCATTGTAACTAACTGGGTCTGGTTCATGAGCACCAGGGATAAAGTCCGAAGACTCACCCAAGCCCATGTACCTCTCGGGCTGTCTAACAACCCTCCCACTACGATGAGACTTAGCCAGTGTAAGAGCACCATCTATTATAGTGTGTACAGTCTATTGTGGTGTGTCTTTCTGTACTTGTGCATCTGGAATAGTGGACTGACTTCTAAGCTCTTCCAATACTACCTTGCTGTTTGACTTGTGATCTGAAATATAGTCCTTCTCAAAAAATTCTGCATTGGTGCTGACCACCACCTACTGATCCTGAGGACTATAAAATAGACAACCTTTCGTTTCTTTGGGGTAACCTACAAACAGCATAACCTTTGATCTGGAATCTAACTTACCTGCATATGCCTAAAGCACATGTGCTGGACAACCCCAAATCCTGAGATGTCTCATACTAGGCTTTTATTGTAGTTAAATACATAAGCTATGCGTGTATTGTACTTTTTCCCATTTAATAGATCGATTTATGTTTTGGTTATATTTTGTTGTGCATGATTTGTCCATTTATATTATGTAGTTAGATGATGAGGTATCTTGTGTGACACAATAGATCTCATCATTGGTTGAAAGACATAATATATAAATGAGGTTCGTAACTGAGATAGTTTTGGACAACCTGTCGATTTTGGTGTTGGTGAATGTGCCCTAATGAGGGCTATTTATGTAAATATACTTTGAGGGTATTTATGTAAATAAGACATTTGTCGCTTAATAGATTGTTTATCAACTGAGTTAATTTCATGATAGTAATATCCTTGTGCATATTTAAATTCATGAAATCGATCCACCAAAAGAAACACTCCATGGACTAATTAGATCATGAGTGATTCTTTTGAGTAGTACTGGTACTAGGATCTTTAGACCAGAAATCACTACATGGTCTTAGGTGAATTGTGGTGTGCATTGACATACGCCTAACGGGGTCGTAACAGGTTGCCAAGTACGTGTATGATTGGGTACACTATGAGACACGCTAAGGTATGTAGGTGAAGTGATGGGACTACAAATCTCTCTTTAGTGATAGATGATATCTTGGCCACTTGATAGTGAACTGAAAAGTGCATTGCCATGCCCAAGGAATGATAAGGATATCATTTGCTTGATGGATTCAGTGTCACCAAGAGATCAAGTAAATGTTTAGCTACATAAGGATGATGGTTCCATGCCTTATGCTACACTGGATATTGATGTAGAGGATCGTACGCAGTTTGCTCAGAAAGGTTGTGTTGAGTCTCCATTCGACCCTCCATTCTGAATTGGGTAGTCATTACGTCTTGCTAGAGACCACTAATGAGTTATGGATTAATCAATGAGATTGAGTTTTCCGTTGCCAATTTAGAATGGGCCTACAGGATCGCACATAAGAAAGTTCGATGATGCAGAATAAGGATTCTTGCCTACAATAAGTATAATTGTTATACTTAAATAAATAAGATTTAATTAAATATTATTGGAAAGTTCTGTGGTATTAATTAATAGTTAATTAATTACCTGGAACAATTGGGATGGGCTGATAAATCAAGGGACTTAATTGCAATTGAAGTTCTTGACCCATCAGCCTGATTCATAGGTCATGGGTTGATCCTTGAGCTTGGTGTATAACCCAAATCATTAAGGTATTATTTAAGGCTGATTTGGAATTAGTAAATATTATTTAAATACTGATTTGGAATCAGTTAAATAATATTTGGTATTAATACTGATTTGAAATATTACTAAAATCAGTTAAGTTATAATTGGATAATTACAATACTGATTTTGAAAATTAATTCTCTACAAATATCCTAGGGATATAATTGTAGGAAGAGGATTTTGGAATTATTCTCATCAGACAAAATACACAGGATTTCCCAAATTCTCCGGGTAGGCAAGATTGGCTAGCACCAACCTGTGAAGGCTTTCCTGCTTGAGTGTAGAGGATCCTTCAAGGAAGGATTTTGGAGACAACAAAACGCCATCTTCTCAGAGGAGCCAGGCGACGTGCGCAACCGATTACGCTTCAAGGGTAAAACCGGATCTTTAGTGTTTAGGATTCCGTTGTTTAATTGGATTAAACACCTAAACAAATTCCAACAGTGGTATCAGAGCGAGGTTCAAGATTTTAGTGTTAAAATCAAAAGTAATTGATTAAAACAAATTCTTTGTTTTATTAAAATTAAATTTTGATAAACCCGATTTAAAATTTAAGTTTCTAAAGAAAATGAAACTTATTTTCTGGGTTTGTTTAGCTACAAGGTGTCAATTTCTTGGATGAATTTGAGTCCCAACCAGTTTTGGAAACAAGGCTTCGGGAAGAGCCAGAAAAAGAAAAAAAATGAAAGCCTCCATCGGAATTGTTCCGCCATGTTTTGGTCGCTAAGGTCACCGGAAAAATAAAGCGAATTCTTCTTTGGGATTTCAAAATTGGGTTTCGAGTCTTTGCTACTGTGTTTCGAATGGGACATATGGTTTTTTTTTTTGGTTTACCAAAAACTTATTGTTTTCTTGCCGGAAATTTGGATATAGAAATCTGGATTTTGAAAAGTCTTGCCGGAATGGTTTCGGTGAGAGTACTCATCGTGGGTTTTTGGATTTTTTGTTTAAGGTTTGGCCAGAAAAGGAAATGCTGGGCTGAATTGAATTTTCTTGCTGGGCTGAATTATGGTTCATTTTCATTGCCGAAATTTGAGTTTTGGTTTTGAAAGTGGCCGGATTTCTTTTCTGGGTTTAAGTTGCTGTATTCGCCGGGAGATCGGGATCGCCGGAAAGGATTTCCGGGTGATTAGTTTTCTCTTATCGGAGGTCGGCTGCGTCTTCGATCTGCACCGTTGGTGGGTCGCCATTTATTCTGGTTCCTCGCCTGTGGTCAATGAAAAGCCAGAAGCATTCCGTCTTGGTTCATCGATCGCCGCTGCTTCGTCATCTTCGATCGAGTCTTCTTCGTTGGACGAGGAGGAAGCGATCAGGAAGGAGATGGCCAGAGAAGACGACCGGCGTTTGACGCCGGCAAGTCGAGGAGGCCAACGGGAATTTTGACGCTCGCGGCGGCTGGGGGCAAAATGCGTGAATTTACTAAATTACCCCGCTGTCACCAAGAACCCTAATTGGTTGAGAAGGCGGCGGGGGCAGGAACCCTAAAAAGGGTGAATTTACTAAAATGCCCCCGCCACAGCCTCTAATTACCAAAATGGAATGCAGATTTTAAAATGGTTTTAAAATTGCATAATGGTCCTTGGACTTTGAGTCCTCCTCAAAACCCTAGCCCAGAATTTTATTTAAATTACATAATTGGCCCAAAAGTCTAAAAAAATTAAAATTTTAAAATTTTCTGAATTTTATTTAATAAGATTTTAATTAAATAGTCTTATTAGATAAAGATAGGATTAATTTAGAATTTTATCCTATAAGTTTAAATTTATCTTAATTAGATAATTAGATATATTTTAAAATAATTATTTTAATTAGATTAAAATAATTAGATAAAGATAAATTAATTAATTAATTAATTAATTAGATTAATTAATTTGTTTAAATTTTGAATTGTTATTTTATTTATTTTATTTTAATTTTGATGTTTATTTAAATTGTTTAAATTTTATTTGAAGCATCATAATTATGCAAGCATGTTCATGCATCATTTTGATAAATGTAAAATGAACAGAAGGATTGATTAAAATTGATCATGACACGATCAATTTTAATTCTGTAATAGTTACACAATCCTTAAAATTAACCGGCTTAAATTAAAACCGGCTTGTATGAGCATATGCATTTTATGTGTTTCAAAGCATGAATTGGGCTTTTAATTTTAACGTTTTAAAAGTTAGGGCCTGCGAGCCAATTTTGAATTTGGGCCTGCGTGCCGATAAAATCATCATGTAATAGTTAGGCCCAAAAGGAGGTTCCAAGAGGAGTCCATGGTGGAGCCCAGGAGCGGAGGCCCAAACATGAAGATTTTAAAAGGCCCTGTAATAGATTAGAGCCCAGTTCATTGCTTTAATTCATTTCTTTTACTTATGCAAATGAATGATAAACGAAAATGCATGTTAAGCCGATCAAACTTAAATCCCAAAAACCCAAGATTCTGCTTCCATACTTGAGGGCCCGCTTGAGTGTCGAACGTCTGCTGGACTTGGAGAGCCCAAGGGCCTCAGGTTTTCTTCATGCGGCGGGTTGTTACATAATAGTGCCTAACTTTATCACTACCATTAATGAGTGGAAAAGCTGTTTGGGTATTAGATACTCAACTTTATCACTACCATTTGTTATGGAAAAACTGTGTGGGTGTCTATTGATGTGATGCCTTGAGGGATGGTTTAACTTGGGAAAATTAATCCTAGCTTGACCCGATAAGTTGACTAGGGATTAATTTTGCAAAGGTAGGGTGGTGTCAAACATTTGGAATGCTCATCCTATCACCGAAAAGTTGCATGGTATGCAATTGGAGAGCGTTAGATTACATGGAATGTGATTTGAAAGTTGCCTACCAAAAGAGCCCGATCCGTACGATAATTGCCAAAGCAAGACTGGGGTTGACTCTTTGTGGATTTTCGGCCCAGAATCTAGCACCAACACAAAATTGTTTGGTATTTCAATTTTGGCTATTGTGGAAAACATTTTTCAAAACTCATTCTAATATTTTGCAATTTTGTAGAAATGGCATCTTCTAGCACAAATCTTATCTTAAACTTTACTCTAAGAAGTATATTGGATAAAGATAAATTGGTTGGACCAGACTTCTTAGATTGGGAAAGAAACTTGAGAATAGTTCTCAAACAAGAAAGGAAGTGACATGTCTTAGAGACCGCTTTACCTGAACCACCACAAAATGCTTCGACAACTGTTCAACGAGCCTGGGATAAGCTGAAAAGCGACTCCGATGATGTGACATGCTTGATGCTCGCGTCTATGACATGCGAGCTTCAAAAGCAGTTCATGAATTTGGAAGCGTTCTGAATTTATGAGTCACTGACGGAAATGTTTCGTGAACAAGCTTCGCGTATCTTTGTTATAGAAATAAATCTTTCTATGTCCTCCTCATGGGTATTAGATACTGGTTGTGAGGCTGACATTTGTACTAATGTGCAAGGACTCAGAAATAGAAGGATAACAAAGAAAGGTGAAGTAGATCTCCGAGTGGGCAACGGGGCAAGAGTTGCTGCTGTTGAAGTTGGAGATTACACTCTGTCTTTACCTTTTGGTTTAAATATTGAACTTGAAAATTGTTATTATGTACCTGCTTTGAGCAGAAATATTATTTCAGTTTCGAGTTTAGATAATAAAGGTTTTTGATTTATTATAGAGAATAATTCGTTATCTTTATATCGAAATGATATTTTATACGGAGTTGCAAATATGTGTAACGGTCTGTATGTCTTGGATTTGACCCAAGAAAAACCAGTCTATAACATAAAAAAGAAAGCCAAATCAACTAAAAATGATTTAAGTCTAACATACCTTTGGCATTGTCGATTAGGCCATGCAAATAAAAAGCGAGTTCAAAAGCTTCACAAGGATTGAGTGCTTGGTTCATTTGATTTTGAATCATATGATACCTGCGAACCCTGCTTGCAAGGCAAAATGACAAAGAGTCCTTTCAACAAGAAAGGTGAAATAACAAATGAGCTATTGGCCCTAATACATATGGATGTATGTGGACCAATGAGCACACAAGCCAGAGGTGGATTTGAATACTTTGTCACTTTTACTGATGACTATAGTAGATATGGTTATGTCTACTTAATGAGGTATAAAAGTGAAACCTTTGAAAGGTTCAAAGAGTTTTAAAATAAAGTACAGAATCAGTTGGATAGAAGGATTAAGGCTATTCGCTCTGATCGGGGAGGTGAATACCTTAGTGATGAGTTCGATGGCTATCTAAAACAGTGTGGAATTGTTTCACAGCTGACTCCACCGGGAACACCTCAATGGAATGGTGTATCCGAAAGGAGAAATCGGACCTTATTAGACATGGTTTGATCAATGATGGGCCTAGCGACTCTCCCTACATCCTTTTGGGGTTATGCTCTCCTTTCTGCTGCCTACTTATTGAATCGTATTCCATCTAAGGCAGTAGATAAGACTCCATATGAGACATGGATGGGTCGAAAGGCCTATATGTCCTATCTACGAGTTTGGGGTTGTCAATCTCATGTAAAGCGTTTACAAAGTAATAAGCTTGAACCCAAAGCTGACAAATGCCTATTTGTGGGATATCCTAAGGAAACCAAAGGATATCAATTCTACAACCCAACAGAGAACAAAGTGTTCGTTGCTCGAGGAGCTACTTTCTTAGAGAAAGAATTTCTGTACAAGAAAGACAGTGGGAGTAGAATAGAACTCGGAGAACTTCAAGAACCACAAGAGAATGTAGAACGATCTACAGAAACTCAGATGGATGTTGACATGGAAACTCATGAAGATGAGCAACCTGAGTCAACAACACAAGAACCTAGAAGGTCTAGTAGATCTCGTCATGAACCCGAGAGATACGGATTTCTCGTGACTGACGATCAAGATTTAAGCTTGGTAGACTCTGATGAGCCCACGACCTATAGACAGGTTTTAGAAAGTCTAGATTCAGATAAATGGCTGCAAGCCATGGAATCTGAAATGCAATCCATGAGGGATAATAAAGTATGGACTTTGATTGACCATCTTGTTCAGGCAAAGGTTGTCGATTGCAAGTGGATTTTCAAGTTAAAACCTGGCGGGATCTTCAAGGCACGACTAGTGGCTAAAGGTTTCGAACAGACTCATGGTATAGACTATGATGAAACATTCTCCCCTGTCGTGATGCTCAAGTCCATTAGGACAATGCTTGCCACAACAGCATATTTTGACTATGAGGTATGGCAGATGGATGTTAAGACGGCTTTCCTGAATGGAAACCTACTCGAGGATGTTTATATGAAACAACCCGAGGGATACATCGATCAAAATCATCCTAATCAAGTATGTAAGCTTCAGAGGTCTATCTATGGTCTAAAGCAAGCATCTTGAAGTTGGAATCTTCATTTTGATGAGGAAGTAAAAGGTTACGGATTCATCAATAACGAAGATGAGCCTTGTGTTTACAAGAAAGTTGGTGGGAGCAAGATTGTTTTCCTTGTCCTATATGTGGATGACATCCTGCTCATAGGAAATGACATTCCTTTGATGAAAGACATCAAACAATGGTTGGGGAGGTATTTTCTATGAAAGACTTAGGAGAAGCTGAGACGATACTAGGTATCAAGATCTATAGAGATAGGTCTAAAAGGCTTCTGGTACTAAGTCAAGAAGGGTACATAGACAAGATATTGAAAAGATTCAATATGTCTAACTCCAAAAATGGTAAGGTTCCATTTAGACATGGCCTTCTCTTGAAGAAGAACAAAGGTCCTTCAACAATAGAGGAGAGGGATACAATGAGTAGAGTCCCATATGCTTCAGCAATAGGATCTATCATGTATGCCATGTTGTGTACCCATCCGGATGTTGCACATGCACTTAGCATTACTAGCAGATACCAACAAGATCCAAGGATGGATCATTGGACTGAAGTCAAAGCAATCCTGAAGTACTTACGAAGAACTAAAGGATTAATGCTAGTGTATGGAGGACAAGAACAGCTCATTGTACAAGGTTACGCTGATGCTGCTTTCCAAACAGATCAAGATGATATGAAGTCACAATCAGGCTACATGTTTAGTTTGAATGGCGGTGCAATAAGTTGGAAAAGCTCAAAGCAAGATACAACAGCCGATTCTACAACAAAGTCTGAGTACATTGCTGCATCAGATGCTGTAAAGGAAGCTGTTTGGCTGAGAAAGTTTGTGTGAGACATCGGAGTGATACCGAGTATCCAAGATCTGATAGAACTTTTCTGTGACAATAACGGGGCCATCGAACAAGCTAAGGAGCCTCGGTCACACCAGAAAACCAAACACATACTCAGGAGGTTTCACCTCATTCGAGAGATCATTGATCGAGGAGATGTGAAAGTGTGCAAAATAGGGTCAGACGACAATATAGCAGATCCTCTAACAAAAGCTCTACCACAGTCAAAATTTGATAGACATGTAATAGAGCCTGGTCTTAAACAGTTTAGGACATAGCCCTTCATCGGGCAAGTGGGAGATTGTTGGTGAATATGCCCTAATGAGGGCTATTTATGTAAATATACTTTGAGGGTATTTATGTAAATAAGACATTTGTCGCTTGATTGATTGTTTATCAACTGAGTTAATTTCATGATAGTAATATCCTTGTGCATATTTAAATTCATGAAATCGATCTGCCAAAAGAAACACTCCATGGACTAATTAGATCATGAGTGATTCTTTTGAGTAGTACTGGTACTAGGATCCTTAGACCAGAAATCACTACATGGTCTTAGGTGAATTGTAGTGCGCTTTGACATACGCCTAACGGGGCCGTAACAGGTTGCCAAGTACGGGTATGATTGGGTACACTATGAGACACGCTAAGGTATGTAGGTGAAGTGATGGGACTACAAATCTCTCTTAAGTGAGAGATGATATCTTGGCCACTTGATAGTGAATTGAAAAGTGCATGGCCATGCCCAAGGAATGATAAGGATATCATTTGCTTGATGGATTCAGTGTCACTAAGAGATCAAGTAAACGTTTAGCTACATAAGGATGATGGTTCCATGCCGTATGCTAAACTGGATATCGATGTAGAGGATCGTACGCAGTTTGCTCGGAAAGGTTGTGTTGAATCTACATTCGACCCTCCATTCTGAATTGGGTAGTCATTATGTCTTGCTAGAGACCATTAATGACTTATGGATTAATCAATGAGATTGAGTTATCCGTTGCCAATTTAGAATGGGCCTACAGGATTGCACATAAGAAAGTTCGATGATGCAGAATAAGGATTCTTGCCTACAATAAGTATAATTGTTATACTTAAATAAATAAGATTTAATTAAATGGTTTAATTAAATATTATTGGAAAGTTCTGTGGTATTAATTAATAGTTAATTAATTATCTGGGAACAATTGGGATGGGCTGATAAATCAAGGGACTTAATTACAATTCAAGTTCTTGACCCATCAGCCTGATCCATGGGTCATGGGTTGATCCATGGGCTTGGTGTATAACCCAAATCATTAAGATATTATTTAAGGTTGATTTGGAATTAGTAAATATTATTTAAATACTGATTTGGAATCAGTTAAATAATATTTGGTAATAATACTGATTTGGAATATTACTAAAATCAGTTAAGTTATAATTGGATAATTACAATACTGATTTTGGAAATAAATTCTCAACAAATATTCTAGGGATATAATTATAGGAAGAGGATTTTGGAATTATTCTCATCAGACAAAATACACAGGATTTCCCAAATTCTCCGGGTAGGCAATATTGGCTAGTACCAACCTGCGAAGGCTTTCGTGCTTGAGAGTAGAGGATCCTTCAAGGAAGGATTTTGGAGACAACAAAACGCCATCTTTTCAGAGGAGCCAGGCGACGTGCGCAACCGATTACACTTCAAGGGTAAGACCCGATCCTTAGTGTTTAGGATTTCGTTGTTTAATTGGATTAAACACCTAAACAAATTCCAACATTTGGTTATTATTTGATTCGGATAATTGGTTTGTCTAAACTGATTGAATCCTATAGATATGCCGAATCCTAAACGAACTTGGGGTCTCTCTTGTAACTCTATATATAGACAAGGGATTAGCTATTACATATACACAATTCAATAGTTTCCTAATTCAAGAAACTTGAGTGATAAAATTCTAGAGAGAGAAAAAAAATTTCTTCTCTCCAAGTCGGATTTTTTGAGCTTTTGTGCGGCCCTCTCTCTCTATAACCGGTGGCTAGGTTTTCTCTCTCCTCCCGGTGGTGCGTGGTTTTCAAAGCAGCAGCGCGCGTGGCTTTCTTTCTCTCCAGGCAGTGCGTGAATCTCACGCGCCAGGCGTGGTGGTGCTGGAATTTTTCCGGTGAGTGGATTGTGGTGATTAGCTTATCAATTGCTCGTTAAATTGTTGCCCACACAACATACGAACAAAGTCTTGAGGCATACAAGAGAATAATATGAGTATACGCTTCAATAGGTAATTCTTATGTTTTTACTTTTAATTAAGAATTTATTTGTTGCGTGATAAATTAAATAACTACATACTAAGATCCTACGCAATGTTATTTCAAGCAAGGGTTGGAATAGCGATTGTGCTAGCGTCTTGGCCTGGCCAGAGATACCGATTTTGGAATGCATAACACGTAAGTGAGTTTCTGGCTAGGCCTAAGCAGATAATCTTACAGCTTTCGCCTAGTCAACAATTCTAGGGGAGTCGTAGGCACATATTTAGATGGAACGAGATTAAGGAGATAACACGTTGTCTCTAGGGCATAACCACAAAACAAGGTAGGAAACTCACTATAACTCATCATCGATCTAACCATATCCATAAGAGTCATGTTCCTCATCTCTGCTACACCATTCTGCAGGGGTGTGCCAGGTGCAGACAACTGGGACTGAATACCCTCATCTGACAAATAGGACCTAAATTTACTAGAGAGATATTCACCACCACGATCAGATTGCAGGGTCTTGGTACTCTTACCCAGATGGTTTTCCACCTCTGGCTTAAACTCTTTGAACTTGCCAAAGCATTCAGACTTGTGGTGCATCAGGTATGTGTATCCATATCTAGAGTAATCATCTGTGAATGTCACGAAATAATCATAACCACCTCTAGCCTGAACTGACATAGGCCCACAAAAGTCCGAATGAATCAACTCTACAACCTCTTTGGCCCTATACCCTTTTGCCTTGAAAGGCCTCTTGCTCATTTTACCTTCCAAGTAGGACTCACAAGTAGGAAAACTGCCAATATCTAACTAGTCTAAAGACCCATCATTGACCAACCATTGAATCCTACTAAGGTGAATGTGACCTAGTCTCAGGTGCCAAAGATAAGTTTGATTCAAATTCCGGCGAAAACAATGGGCTTTGATAAAGCTTTGATCTTTGAGCTTAGTTTGATTCTAGGAAGTGACTATCCAAGTTCGACTTTGAGAAAAAACTTCAAGAAAGATAAGTTGTATCTCTAGAAGTTTCTCACTCTAAGAGGTAAGACTTGTCTTGCAATGTTTTTCTTAAGTTTTTTTGGCCTTAAGCTTTCTATTTATAGGTAGCTCCAAATGAGACCTAGTGGGCTTTTGAGTTTGGCCTTTAATGTTTGACTTTCGTTGACCTCTAAGTCTTTCCTAAACTAATCAACTCCAATCGATTCTTTCGAATTAATTTTCTTACCCACTTCGTTAATTTAATTTAATCGAAGCCTTTAGATTAATTAATTCATATAATTAATTTCTTAATCAACTTAGTCAATTAAATATTAATTAAACCTTTAGGATTAATTAATTCACTTTGTCGATTAGTCAAACACATAATTAGTGGTACCACTATTGGACTAACTATGGAACTACCACTCAAAAATGACTTTACATCGCGCCACTATATTCTTTTCTATCTCGCCACATCAAAGATCTAGTGCTCATTGGTTTATCAATTTACTGATAAATTAATTCACTGACTTCTTAGTATCCGAGATTAGTACCACTCGACTTTCTTATTATATCGGACATAAAGGCCACTGGCCAATTTTAGTATAATAAACCTTACGAGCTCATCTTGGGAGCACCATCAACCTGGCAAACCGGTACGCGAATTCCTCCAACTGGCAACGGCACATAAGAAGCTAAATACCACATACCCAACGTATCGAGGTATAGGCCTCAATTTACCACACTCTTTGGCAAATCAAAGCATATGATATCTAACTCCCACGCCCGTCCTAATCTCGGGATTAAGAGACTGAATACTAGGACCGAATTAACTACGTCGACCAGTACAAGTTAATTCTATCCAAACTGATCGTGCTCAATGTGCCCTGGGCATATCCGTGTGATTTAATTAGTCTAGACAAACTAATTTCTAAATCACACAATAACCTATACCGATGGTATGTTCAGACTATCTCAGTTACGAGCATACTTTTATATATCAATACTTTAACCAATAACGAGATCTATTGTGTCTTTCCACACCCGGTTATCTAGTTATATGATATAATAGAACAATTTAATACTGAAACAAAATGATATGTCAACTATGGGTATTAGTTTTTGAACCAAGCCATAGCTTTTCTTTATTCAAAACTAACAACTCTTATATCTGCTAACCATGCCAACAAAAAAGCAAATATCAGGCCTAGTACATAACATAGCATGCACGAGACTACCCACTGTAGATGCATAGGGAACTGCCTTCATGGCCTCTATCTCCTCAACAATCTTGGGACACTGCTCCTTAGATAGATGCACTCCATACTTGAAAGGTAGTAAAGGTTAAGAAAAATTTGAAAGATAGATTGGAGTTGACTAGTCCAGGAAAGACTAAGGAGTCAACGAAAGTGAAATTAAAAGGCCCAACTCAATGGCCCACTAGGACTCCTTAGAAGCTCCCCATAAATATCCCTTGTTCGACATTAGTGAAGAGATAAGAAACTTGGAGGCCACTTTGCCTAGTGAAAGAAAGTCTAGCTTAGAGTGTGAAAATTCTTTCTTCTTCGAATCTTCTCATCGAAGTCAGCTAGGAATGCTTTCTTCTTCGAAAAGAAACTCAGCCAATGGATTTTTATTGAGCAGCCCATCGGATTTTGGAGACTTTGTCGGATTCCACCACGTTTTATTCTTGCCGCCGATTTCTTCATTTTTCTGGCGACTGTTTGTATTCTGGGGTGCTTGATCCGACAAATCTTCACATTGATCTCTTCTCCAGTTGGTGATCCATGAAGATTTTCTTGCAGATCGTGGTCGAAATCATCGGTCAGGTGACCAAATAGTGGCAGCTGGCGGTTGGTCTCCTGGGTTGCTACGGGCAAGAACTGTTTCGACAGTTCTTGAGTTTTTTTAAGCAAGTTTCTTGGGATTTCTTTGTTTTGCTTTGGGCTATTCCGTAGACACTAGCCCACACTAGTTTGGAGTCGAATTGGAATTATTCTTCAGATTTCTTGTGGAATTCTTTTCCCCAAAGTTTTGGATTTCTTTATTGCATTGGACTTCGCTTCAAAGGTATAACCTTTATGTTTTCCACTTTTAATTAAAGGTTGCATCTTTGTGTGTCAAATTTACGTTTTAATAAATTAAATAAGTATAAGCCTAGATCCGTTCAGGGGAAAATGAGTTTGAGCATGAGCTTCATTTGAAAGTTTCCGATTCTGGAATGCATTGCACGAAAGTGAGATTTTTTATTTAGCCCAGGCTTGTTCTGTTTTCTTTCAAATTGGTATCAGAGCGAGTGTTTTGGCTTTATAATTGTTTAATTTGTTAGACAGCTTTATTTTGGCATTTTTTTTGTCAAAATATTTAAATAGGTGGTTATTAGTTTCCCGGCTATTATGGTAGAATTTATTTTTCATTTATAAACCCCGGGACATGTCCGGACTCGTATTGTTTTTGAATAGAAATATCTGTAATAGTAATCACCACGAGCTGAAAGCCGTGTAGGATTAGATAAATCTTGTAGTAGGATTTAATCTAATGTTGTCGACTTTAAATTCCTAGAAAATGCCTTGTATATAGGAATTTATTTATTATGACGAAGACGTTATTTTCAGTAACTTATATTCGCGGGTTTTGGTTTCTTGTAATTTTGGATGATTCCTAATTACGTAGAAAACCGAGAAAACCTGGGCAAATAGAGAGGAATCCAAATAATAAGTGGGAGCGACATGACGGGATGTGTCACCGAGGTGTCAAGGAATCAATGATAGAGAAGGCTAAATAGTCGGGAAATTGAAATTTATTTTTTTAATTTCCCGTATTTATTTCTTTTCATTGATTAAGTGTTTTCGATTTATTTTCATGAACAAAAACTAAACGTTTTAAAAAGTAAAGTGCAATTAACTAAGGTAGATTATTCGCATATTTAAAATCCAACAGTTTTATGGGTGCGAATATCCTTTGTTAAGATATTACATGTTAAAATGGAAAAATCCTCGCACTTAAAAATCTAAGTGGGAGCGGGTTGGTAAATATCCTCATGCCCTCCATTACGGGTTCATTGGTGATGTGGTTAAACTTGCGTGCTGGCTTAGACCTTCCTCCCTATCGGATAAGTTTTCAATCACAGATATCACCGGAATGAATTTCTAAAAGGATGACTATAGTGAGTTTAATTGGACAAAGTTGTGACACCCACGCTATCCAAGATGCATTAGTATCATAAGTAACAAACTTAGAAGTCACGTAATGGCAAACACTTAGTGTACCATTTTTAGTATCCCTCCCATCGAGGTTACGCTATCTTCGTGTACGGCTAAAATTTTTGACTATTAATTTCATTGATCATAAGATTGTTGGTCAGATAATGAAATTAATGAACTTCAGTTCTTCTCGAACAAATGCGGGTTGACGTAAACGTTCACCCATTGAATGGAAACGTAACCTGGACATTGTCCTTACCGCTGAGGGTTACAAATACGTGCTCACTGAGGAGTGCCCCCTAAGCCCAGCGATGATGCCACCCTCGAGCAGCGAGAGCCATATACGAGGTAGCAGAAGGATGATGAGATGACCCGGTGCTACATCTTGGCTTCAATGTTGAGTGTACTGCAACACCAGCATTAGTTGTTTACCTCAACCTACGATATGATGCTCCACCTCAGGGAGATGTTTGGACATCAGGGCAGGGCAGCTAAGCAGTCGGTTATGAGGAAACTCATGAGTGCCAAGATGGCTTAAGGCACCTCAGTGAGGGATCACGTATTGGACATGATCAGTTGTATCAATGAGATCGAGGTATTGGGAGGTGATATTGATGGGGAGAGCCAGGTCGATATCATCCTCCAGAGCTTGCCCCCTAATTTTGAGCGATTTTGGTTGAATTACAATATGGACAAGCTCTCATATTCACTTCCAGAGCTTATCACTGCATTGGTGTCTGTTGAGGGCCTCTTCAGAGAGAAAACGCAAGCCTTGGCTACTATTGGTCCCTCAGGTTCCTCTGCTGGGCCCAAAGCCAGGAAGCATAAGAGGAAGAGAGGCCAGAAAGTAAGAGTTGCTGATCATGGACCCAATGCGGGCATTTCCAAGAAGCATAAGCCGAAAGGCAAGTGCTTCAGATGTGGCAAGGCAGGACATTGGAAGAAAGATTGCCAGAAGCCTCGAGGTATGTGCAAAATTTTACCTAGTTACTGAGATGTGTTTAGCGGTGATTCCCACGGATACTTGGTGTGTGGATTTAGGAGCCACTGATCATGTTTGTAATTCTTTGTTGGGGTTTCAAGTGACCCGACTGCTTAGAGAGGGAGAGTTACAAGTCTACCTTAGGGATACTACCAGAGTTTCGGTTGTTGCAGTGGGAGTTTTATGTCTTTATTTTTTAGACACAGTTTTAAATTTAAAGGATTGTCTATATGTACCCAGTTTTCAGAACAATTTCCTTTCAGTTTCGAGACTTATTTTGGATGGTTATAAGTGTGTTTTTTCTGATGATTCTATTTTTATTAGAAAGAACAAGAACCTTATATGTTCCGGTATATTAGTTGACAATCTATTTTTAATCAAGACATACTCCCCAGTAATGCAAAATACTAAAACTAGTAACTCATCACTGAATGATAATAAGAGAAAAGAGTATTTCCCTTTGAATCAAACTTATCTTTGGCACCTGAGACTAGGTCACATCAACCATAGTAGGATTCAAAGGTTGGTCAATAATGGGCCTTGAGCTCATTGGAGATTGACAGCTATCCTACCTGTGAGTCCTGCTTGGAGGGTAAGATGACCAAGAGGTCTTTTAAGGCAAAGGGGTATAGGGCCAAGGAGGTTTTAGAGTTGTTTTATTCTGACTTATGTAGGCCTATGTCAGTTCAGGCTAGATGTGGTTATGAGTATTTCGTGACATTCAAGGATGATTACTCTAGATATGGATACATATACCTGATGCGCCACAAGTCTGAATGCTTTAGCAAGTTCAAAGAGTTTAAGGCTAAGGTGGAGAACCATTTGGGTAAGAGTATCAAGGCCTTGCGATCTGATCGAGGTGGTGAATACCTCTCTAGTGAATTTAGGTCCTATTTGTCAAAGGAGGGTATTCATTCCCAGTTGTCTGCACCTGGCACACCCCAGCAGAATGGTGTAGCAAAGAGGAGGAACATGACTCTTATAGATATGATTAGATGGATAATGAGTTACAATGACTTGCCTATCTCATTTTGGGGTTATGCCTTAGAGACAGCATGTTTTATCCTCAACCTTGTGCCATCTAAGTCTGTGCCTTCGACCACAGTAGAGTTGTGGACTGGGCGAAAGCCCTGTCTGAGACAATTCAGGATTTGGGGTTGTCCAGCACATGTGCTCGAGGCAGATGTGGGCAAGTTAGAGGCAAGAACCAAGGCTACGCAGTTTATAGGTTACACCAATGGAATGAGAAGTGGTCTATTTTATAGTCCTCATGATCAAAAGGTGGTGATTAGCACCAATGCCAGATTTCTTGATGAGGATTATGTTTTAGATCACAAGTCAAGTAGCAAGGTAGTATTAGAAGAGCTTAGAAGACAATCTATTATTCCAGATGCACCAGTACAGGAAGACAAACCACAAGAGACTGCACACACTATCACAGATGATGCTCTTACATAGGCTGTGCCTCGTCGTAGTGGGAGGGTTGTTAGACAGCCCGAGAGGTACATGGGTTTGGATGAGTCTTCGGATTTTATCCCTGGCGCTCATGAACCTGACATAGTTAGCTACAATAAGGCTCTACAGGATAAATATGCAAATTTTTGGCAGAGAGCGATGATTTCTGAGATTGGTTCTATGGCTCAAATCAGGTCTAGGAGCTGGTAGACCTTCCTGATGGGTTTCGACCTATTGGGTGCAAATGGGTCTACAATCAAAATAGAGGATCTGATGCGAGGGTTGAGACATTCAAGGCTAGGCTTGTGGCAAAGAGGTATCCTCAAAAAAAGGGTATCGATTATGAGGAGACCTTTTCCCCGGTAGCTATGCTTACGTCGATCCGGATTCTCTTGGCCATAGCTACTTATATGGACTATGAGATTTGACAGATGGACATCAAGACAGCTTTCCTTAATGGAACTCTTGAGGAAACCATCTTTATGCAGTAACCAGAGGGTTTCATTGTTCAGGGCCAAGAGCACAAGGTATGCAGGCTTAGGAGGTCCATTTATGGACTTAAGCAAGTATCCAGATCTTGGAACATCCGTTTTGATGAGGTTATCCAGTCCTATGGATTCACTCAATGTCCGGATGAGCAGTGTGTTTATCGCAGGGGTGATGGTGATACGGTGGTGTTCCTCATACTTTATGTAGATGACATCATTCTGATTGGCAACAGTAAGAAGGTGTTGTCAGACGTAAAGGCATGGTTGTCCAGGAAATTTGATATGAAGGATTTGGGAGAAGCTGGTGGGATCAAGATTGTTCAAGATCGTAAGAGACGTTCTCTGACACTCTCCTAGGCATCCTACATAGATATGATTCTGACCCATTTTACCATGCAGAACTCCAAGAAGGGTTCACTACCTTTCAGGCATGGGTGCATTTGTCTAAAGAGCAGTGTCCCAAGACTGCTGAGGAGATAGATGCCATGTAGGCGGTACCTTATGTTTCTGCAGTGGGTAGCCTCATGTATGCTACGTTATGTACGAGGCCTGATATTTGCTTTGCCGTTGGCATGGTTAGTAGATATTAGAGTAACCCTGTGAAGGCTCACTGGGAGGCAGTAAAATGCATTCTTAAGTACTTGTGCAGGATGAGAGATGTCTCAGTAGCGCCTGAATCCACACACCAAGTATCTCTGGGAATCACAGCTAAACATGTTTTCGTAATGAAGGCAGAAACTATCGTACCTTTGAGCTTTGGAAAATCTGATTTTCAATGTCCCGTCTTCCCACACTTGAAGGATTCACCTTTATGCTTCTTCTTCTTTGTGATGCCAAGCTTAGCTGCATGATTATCAGTCTTCTTGTTGGTTTTTTTCTTGTTCTTGTTCTTGCCTTTAGGTACAGAAGAAGAACTTGAAGCCTTGACTGTGACTAAAGCTTGCTTTTTCTCTTGAAAGATGTCTTCAGTCGACACCAATGCTGTTAAGAGCTCGGGCAGAGTATGAACTCTTTGCTTCATGTTGTAGTTAACCCGAAACTGCTCAAAAGTGTGATGTAAACTCTGGAGAATGATATCAATCTAACTTTCCGGATGAATCTCACATCCTAACACCTCTATCTTATTCATGCTACTAATCATGTGAAGCACATGATCTCTCCTTAAGGTGCCTTCAGCCATTTTAGCTTTCATAGTCTTCCTCATGGCTTCCTTTCTTACTGTCCTGCTTTGATGACCAAACATCTATTTCAGTTGTGCCATCATGTTAAAGGCAGAGATCACAGAATGAAGCTGATGTTGCAGAACATTTGACACGGATTCCAGAATATAACACCGCGTCATCTCATAAGCCTTCCTCCACCCTTGATAGGCTTCCCTATCTTCTTGAGGTTTTTCATCAGTGGGCACATCTGGACATACTTCAATGAGCACGAACTTATATTGCTCAACCGTTAGGACAATGTCCAAGTTTCAACTCCAATCGACATAATTCAGACCAGTTAATTTGTTGTCTTTCAATATTGTAGCTAAAGGGTTAAATGCCATATCGAAAACTGTAAATAAATAAACAGAGAATTTTTCAGTAAATTAATTCGAGAATTTCAAAAATTCATATATCAGTTATTGAAATTCTTCAAAACAATAATTAAATTCATCGGGATTTGCACAAGTTACAATAGTGTGAAAGTTTATGCTAGGCCATATTCGTTTGATAAGAACAAAGTTCATTAACTACACCATCTGACCAAACGATCTATTGATCAATATATCTAATAGTCAGTGCTTTCAGCCGTACAAATAAGTAGCATAACCTCGATGGGAGGAATACTACAAATCGTACACTAAGTGTATACCATTACGTGACTTCTAAGTTTGTTATCTAGGATAGTGTGCCTCAGATGGAGAGGGTTTCACAATTCTCCAATTTTAACTTACTCTAGTCATCTTACTTAGAAATTCAAACTAGTGATCTTATGGTTGAACTCATCCAATATGGAGGAAGGCTGTAATGCCAATGCGTAAATCTACCCACATCACATATGAGTTCGTAATGGATGCTGTGAGAATATTAACCAACCCGCTCCCACTTAGATTTCTAAAATATGGGTTTTTCCAATTTTAACATGCAATTAACCAATCCTAAGTTCTATAAAAAATAAAACAAACATACTTTAAACCATGCATCTTAAATATAGCACAAAAAAGAAATCACATAATTAAAATAACAAAATAGGAAATAAATGCGTAAAATAAATTTCCTGACTGTTATGGTTTTAATAGCTTCTATCTGCTGACTTGTTCTCGTGTCCCATCACGTCACTCGATGGATTGAGTCTGAAAAACTAGATCTCAGAATTACCTCAAAAAACGGGCTGCTCGCTCAACCCAAACGGGCCGCGCACTAATGCGCCAGACGCGCTACACCAGCGGTGCTACTGCCTGCCGCCAGCCAGTCCCGTTTGTCTTTCGGGTGTTCTATTCTGCTCCTTGTCATTATTACATATTTTCTGAACTACAAGGCTAAATCTTTCTAGGAAAATAAAAGCGATAATTACATAGAAAAAATCCTACTACAGATTTAATCTATCCTACACGGCTTCCAGCACGTGGTTTTACTATTACAAGCATTCATAAAAAAAAAACCGGACATGTCCTGGGATTTAATTAAAAACCACATAAACACAACCCTAATAGCCGGAATTTCTAAACCACCTGGAATCAAAACCATGTAACAAATCGAACAAGCACAAAGCCAAAATCATAGCTCTGATACCAATTGCCAGATTATCTGTCCGGGGCCGGTCAAAAATTTACTTTCGTGCATGACCAGGCCAAAGCTCTTGTGTAATTACTGTTGCAACCCTTGCTTGAAATACCATTGTGCCTGATCTACTTATTCAATTTGTCACGCAACAACAAAATTTTTAATTAAAGTGGAAGTTTAAGAATTACCTCTTGAAGTGTGTACTTAGGTGATCGCTTGTTTGACTCAAGACTAGCTCGTATGTTGTGTGGGCAACGAACCAAACAATCAGCAAAATGCCACAAAACAAAAACCGCCAGAAAACACCAACAACGTGAACAAATGCACTATTCAATGAGAGAGAGTGAAGCTGACGCCGTGCGACTCACGCACCACCACAGCCCTCATCCGTTGCTGACTTTGGGAAAAAACCGACTACAAGAAAAAATTATTTCAATTCCTTCTCTAGATTTTCTCACTCTAAGTTTCTTGAATTAAGAAACTATGAAATTGTGTATTGTGTATTGCCAATCTCTTGTCTATTTATAGAGTTACGAGAGAGACCCCAAGTTGGTTTAGGATTGGCCTTCCTATTGGGTTTTGGTTTCTTAATTAGTTTCCAAATCAACTTAGTAACCAATTCTAATTAGATCTCAAAGTCCACATAGATTTCCTAATATCTTGAATTTCCTAATTCTAATTGAAGTTTAAGAATTAATTAATTAATTTCACTTTGTTAATTTACTAGTTAACCATTAGGAATAATTAATTAAATAACTAATTCTACTTTATCAATTAACCAAATACATACTTAATCATACCACTAACGGATTAATTATTACACTACCATCCTACACAGGAATTACTTTCGGAATAACTAAATTAATTATTCTTTAATCTCCCCACATCAAAGATATAGTGCTCGTTAATTTATTAATTATCTGATAAATTAATTAATTAATTTCTTATAATCTGAGACTAGTGTCACTCGACCTTTTTAGTATACCGGACATAAGTCCACCGGCCGGGTTTAGTATAACAAACATAACAAGCTCATTTTAGGAGCACCATCATCCCAGATGCACTGATACATTGTTTCCTTTTGACAAAGAACATCACAACAAGTAATCAAACACGCTCACCCAATCTACCGAGATTATTAGCCTCAAGTGACCTCAATCTTTGGAAGATTAAAGTACTAATTCTCATGCTTGCTCACATCTCGGGATTTAGAGATATAATAATAGGATTGAATAGTCTATTAAATCAATATAAGACAATTCAATACTTAATGGTCATGCTCAATATGCCCCGGGATATCTATATGTTTCAATTAGTTTAGATAAATCAACTTTTGAATCACATAATAACTTAAACTTACAGTGTGTCCAAAACTGTCTCAGTTACGAACCTCATTTATATATATTATGTCTTTTAACCAATGATAAGATATATTGTGTCACACCCGACACTTCATCATCTAATCACATAATATAAATGGAAAACATATGTAAAACAAAAAAATAATTTAACTAAAACATTTATTCAATATATAAACTGCGAAATAGTTTAATACAAGACAAACTTTAGTATTCAAAACTAACATCAACTTCTAGTGAACCTGAAGGTCCAGCAGTGACCAACCTTTGAATCCTACTAAGGTTAATGCGACCGAGTCCAATGTGCCAAATATATGTTTGGTTCATCTAAGAAGGTTCTTTCTTCTTATTATGGTTTAGTGATGTTTGAATTGCTGTCTCATGTCTAGTAGGAGAAGTTGGTTTCAAAATGAACAAGTCGTCTACTAATGGATCAGAACAAATGAGTTTCTTTTTTCTGTTAACAAATAAGGACTTTTCAGAAAAAACAAACTCATAACCATTCTTTAAAAGTTTAAAAACTGAAACAAGGTTCTTTCTAAAACTATGAACATAAAGACAATTCTCTAAAACTTGCTCTTGAATTTCGAAAATCAGTTTGACCTCTCCAACTGCTACAAGTGACACTTTCATAGTGTCGCCCAAGTAGACTTGCATCTCGCATTCTTTAAGCTTCTAAGTTACTTGGAACCCCTGCAAAGAATTACAAACATGGTCAGTGGTGCCTGATATGAAAGAATTTGCCACATAGGATGTGGGTTTGCAGTTGATCGATTTACCACGTAACAAAAAATTCTAATTAAAGCGGAACCTTAGAAAGTTACCTTTGAAGCGTGCACATGGTGATTCTCTTGTATACCTCAAAGACTATGACCTCTTGTTATGTGGGCAATAATCTAGAAGTCAATTGATCAGCAACTCACCACAATACACCTGCTAAAAAAATCAGCACCTCCGCACCTAGCACGTACTGCAAACGCACTGCCCGGAGAGAGAGAAAGCAATACATGGGACTGCCAAAAGAGAAGCAAATTTCGGCCAACTCTATGGGAAAAATCAGCCGCCCCATTGCTCTTCAAAATTCATTTTGGAGAGAGAAAATTTTGTCTCTCTAGATTCTTGAATAATAAATCTATTGAATTGTGTTGTCTTGAATGGCTAATCCCTTGTCTATTTGTAGAGTTACAAGAGAGACTCCAAGTTGGTTTAGGATTGGTCTTCCTAATGGGTTTAGGTAATGAATTAATTTCCAAATCCAATTAGGCCCACCAATTTGATAGGATAAACCAAATCCTACTAGATTTCCTAATCCCTACGATTTCCTAATTCCAATTGAAACTTAAGACTTAATTAATTAATTAAATAATTACACTTTGTTAATTACTTAATTAACCCTTAGGAATTAATTAAATAATTCCACTTTGTTAATTACTGAATTAACCCTTAGGAATAATTAACCAATTAATTAATTAAATCTACCTATTCAATTAACCCATTACAAAATTAATCGTACCACTAATGGATTAATTTTGGCACTACCATCCTACACCAGAATTGCTTCCGGAACAACTTAACTAAATTATATTAATTAATCTCCCCACATCAAAGAAATAGTCCTCGTTAATTAAAATTAATTTACTGATAAATTAATTAATTAACTTCTTTAATTCCGAGACTAGTACCACTCGACCTTTTTACTATACCGGACATAAGTCCACCGGCCAGGTTTAGTATAATAAACATTTCGAGCTCATCTCGGGAGCACCATCACCCAGACGCATCGGACATGGTTTCCTTTCGACAAGCAGTAGCACACCAAGTAACTAAACATGCGCACCCAACCCACCGAGACTATTGGCCACATTTGACCTCACCCATTGGCAGATCAATGTACACTATGTCTAATCCTCATGCCCACTCGAGTCTAGGGATTTAGAGATAGAATACAAGAATCGATTTGTCTATTAAATCAGTACAAGACAAATTATTCCTAAAGTCAAGTTCAATATGCCCCGGGCATATCTATATGATTCAATTAGTTTAGACAAACCAATTATCTGAATCACATAATAACCTATACCGACAGTTTGTCCAAAACTGTCTCGGTTACGAACCTCATTTATATATTATGTCTTTCAACCAATAATGAGATCTACTGTGTCACACCAGACACCTCATCATCTACTTACATAATATAAATGGACAATAAATGCACAACAAGATATGACTGAAACACAAATCGATATATTAAAATGGGAAACTGTACAATACAAGCATAGCTTATGTATTCTACTCCAACAATCTCCCACTAATACTTAAGTTGTGCTTTAAGTATACAACTACATACAATCTCTATACAATCTGCTGCTATCTATCTAGAAAAACTATCATGGCTCTGCTAAGTATCTGGTCCCCATGCCCTCCACGTGAGCCTCAAAGACTTTTGAAATCAATGTTTTAGTGAACGGATCTGCAAGGTTATCCTCTGATGCTATCTTAGCCACGACCACGTCTTCCCTCTTCACGATGTCTCGTATCAGGTGGTACTTGCGCTGTATATGTTTACTCGCCTTGTGGGCTCGTGGTTCCTTCGAGTTTGTTACTGCACCGTTGTTATCACAATAAACCGTGATAGACTTTGGCAAACCAGGAATCACATCTAAGTCCACTAGGAAGTTATTGGGCCATACTGTTTCTTTCGCTGCCTCTGATGTGGCAACGTACTCAGCCTCCATGGTAGAGTCCGCTATGCATTTCTGCTTGACATTTCGCCAAACTATGGCTCCACCTCCTAGAGTAAACACATACCCTGAGGTAGACTTGCTCTTGTCCCTGCCGCCTTGGAAATCTGAATCCATGTAACCTCACGGTACCAGCTCAGGCACCTGATAGACCAGAACTTGGTCCCTCTTTCTGCATAAATACTTGAGAATGCATTTTATTGCCTCCCAATGAGCTTTCTCGGGGTTACTCTGATATCTGCTCACCATGCCAACGGCATAATAGATATCAGGCCTCGTACACAACATGGCATACATGAGACTTCCTACTGCCGAAGCATACGGAACTGTCTTCATGGTCTCTATTTCCTCAACAGTCTTAGGAGACTGCTCCTTAGATTGAAACACTCCATGCCTGAAAGGTAGAAAACCTTTCTTGGAGTTCTACATATTAAAACGGGCCAGAATCGTATCTATGTATGAAGCTTGGAAGAGCGTTAATGAACATTTTCTACGATCTTGAATTATCTTGATCCCAACGATATGTCCCGCTTCCCCTAAGTCATTCATATCAAATTGCTTGGACAGCCAGGCCTTTACGTCTGATAACACTTTCTTGTTGTTGCCAATCAATAGAATGTCATCTACGTAAAGCACAAGAAACACCACTGAGTTTCCATCATGTCTGCGATATACACAATGCTTATCTGGACACTGAGTAAATCCAAAGGACTGGATTACCTCATCAAACCGGATGTTCCAAGATCCGGATGTCTGTTTAAGTCCATAAATAGACTTCTTAAGCATGCAAACCTTATGCTATTGGCCTTTTTCAATGAATCCCTCTGGTTGCTGCATAAAAACGGTTTCCTCAAGACTTCCGTTTAGGAAAGCTGTCTTGACATCCATCTGCCAAATCTCATAATCCATATGAGCAGCTATGGCCAAGAAAATCCAGATCGACTTAAGCATGGCTATCGGGGAGAAGGTTTCCTCACAATCGATTCCCTCTTTCTGAGTATACCCCTTCGCCACCAGCCTAGCTTTAAAGTTTTTCATCTTCCCGTCAGGTACTCTCTTACGTTTGTAGACCCATTTGCATCCAATGGGCTTAAACCCATCAGGCAGGTCCACAAGCTCCCAGACTTGAATGTGGTCCATTGACCCCATCTCGGATATCATTGCCTTACGCCAAGATTCTGTATCTTTATCTCAAAGTGCCTCATTGTAGTTAACTGGGTCAGGTTCAAGCGCACCTGGGACTAGGTCTGAGGCCTCTTCCACGCCAACGAACCTATCAGGCTGTCTCACAACCCTCCCACTACGACGAGGCACCACCTGTGTAGGCACATCATCAGTGATCTCATGTGCAGTGTGTGGTGTATCTACTTGTGCAGTTACATCAGGATTAGTTTGTCATCTAAGCTCTTCTAGTACTATCTTACTCTTGGGATTGTGGTCTAAGACATAGTCCTCTTCTAAAAATCTAGCGTTGGTACTTACCACCACCTTCTGATCTTTAGGACTATAGAATAGACCACCTTTCGTTCCCCTAGGATATCCTACAAATAGCATTAATTTTGTTCTCGCATCTAACTTAGCCGTATCTGCCTTAAGCATATGTGCTGGGCAGCCCCAAATTCTGAGATGTCTTAGACTGGGCTTCCGCCCGTTCCATAACTCTACTGGGGTTGAAGGCACGGTTTTAGATGGTACAAGATTAAGAATATACATTGCCATTTTTAAGGCATATCCCCAGAACGAACTTGGCAAATCACTATAGCTCATCATGGACCTAACCATTTCCATAAGAGTTTGATTCCTCATTTCTGCTACACCATTCTGATGTGGCATGCCAGGTGCAGACAACTGAGACTAAATTCCTACCTCAGTGAGGTAATCTCGAAATTCATGGGACAGGTACTCCCCACCATGATCTGAACGCAGTGTCTTGATTATCCACATATGCCTGAAACTCTTGAACTTGCCAAAACATTCAGACTTGTGGTGCATTAGGTAAATGTACCCGTACCTAGAGTAGTCATCCGTGAAAGTCATGAAATACTCATATCCCCCTCGTGCCTGGACCGTCATAGGTCCACACAAGTTAGAATGAATCAACTCTAATACTTCTTTAGCTCTATAACCTTTTGCCTTAAAAGGTCTCTTGGTCATCTTACCTTACAAGCACGATTCGCAGGTTGTATAACTGTCAATATCTGATGAACCCAAAGGTCCATCATTGACCAACCTCTGAATCCTACTAAGGTTTATATAACCTAGCCTTAGATGCCAACGATAGGTTTGATTCATTTTAGAAGGTTTCTTCCTCTTATTAATGTTAGATTCTGAGCTATCTATCTCTATGTTTTGCGCACTAGGGGAGTTAGAATTAACCACAAATAAATTGTTCACCAATTAACCAGAACAAAAAAGTTTGCCATTTCTTCTAATAAATACATACTCATCAGAAAAAATAAACTTGTAACCGTTCTTCAAGAGTTTAGAAACCGAAATCAGGTTCTTTCTAAAACTCGGTACAAAAAGACAGTTTACTAACTCTAGGTTAGAATTTTCAAAATTCAACTTAACTACTCCCACTGCTTCTACTGACACTCTTGTAGTGTCGCCCAAGTAGATATCCAATTCGCCTTCTCTAAGCTTCCGGGTTACTTAGAACCCTTGCAAAGAATTACAAACATGGTCAGTGGCACCTGTATCCACACACCAAGTATCTGTGGGAATCGCTGCTAAACATGTCTCAGTAATTAAGGCAAAATTTATCGTACTTATAAGCTTTGGACAATCCGCTTTCCAATGTCCCGTCTTAGTGCAATTGAAGCACTTGTCTTTCGAATTTTTCTTTGCAATACATAGCTTAGGCACAATTTGCACCACTTGAGCTATTCCCTCGAGCTTTTTCTTCTTCTTTCTAGCCTCAGGCTCAGAAGAAGATTCTGAAGCTTCGACTGAGACTAAAGTTCGCTTCTTCTCTTGAAGAAGACTTTTAGCCGTCACCAACTCTACTAAGAGCTCAGATGAACTCCACAACATCTTACTTATGTTGTAGTTTAACAGAATCTGCTCATAGCTTTGAGGCAAGCTCCGGAGGACAATATCGGCTTTGGTTTCACCAACGATTTTGCCTCCCACTACCTTAACCTTGTTGATGTTACTAATCATGTCAATGACATGATCTCTCACAGGAATGCTCTCAGCCCTAAGGACAATGTCCAAGTTACGACTTGCATCGACATTATTAGTTCCAGTTAAATTGTTGTTTTTCAAAATAGCAGCTAAAGGATTGAATGCCATATCGATTAAACTGGAAAATAAATAAACAATGTTTTAGTTATATATGCTTAGAATTTCGAAAAAGATTCTAATTAATTATTGACTTCCCTCAAAACAATAATATTAATCCACCAACATCTCATCCATCGGGATTCTCGCAAGCCACGCAGTGTGGACGTTTACGCTAACCCACATTCTTTTGAGAAGAACCAAGTTCATTAACTACACTATCTGACCAATGATCTTTTGATCAATGTGGCTAATAGTCAGTGCTTTCAGCCGTACAAGTAAACAGCGTAACCTCGTGGGAGGAATATTGCAGATCGTACACTAAGTTTGTTACGACTTCTGAGTTTTTTACCTCAGGATAGTGCGCCTCAGATGGAGAGGGTGTCGCATTTCTCCTAGATAAACTCGCTCTAGTCATCTTACTCAGAAGCTCATAGTCTAGCGATCTCGGGGCTGGACTCATCCGAATGGAGGAAGGCCCTAATGCCAACGTGCAAGCCCACCCACATCGCATATGAACCCGTAATGGTGGCCATGGGGATATAAAACAACCCGCTCCCACTTAGATTTCAAAATTGAGGGTTTTCCAGTTTGAACATGCAATTAAATAACCTAAGTTATATGCAACCATAAAACCAGACATGCTTTAATTCATGCATCTAAAATACAGCATAAAAACGTAAAATAAATTTCCCGAGTATTATGGTTTTAGTTATTTCCATCCTTTGCCTTGATCTCGTGTCCCATCACGTCACTCGATGGAGAGAGTCTTGAACTTCAAAAAATGAAAACTGGAGGAAAAATGGGACAAAAACAGCCCGAACTGCCTGAACGGGCCGCCTGTGCAGTAGCACGGCCCGAAACCCGAAGGCCGAAGGCCGAACCGCCTGCAGCAGCACGGGCCGTGCGCGGTCTTGCGGGCGCAGCCTGTGCGTACAGCCTGTATGGGCCGTGCACGCGGCCCAATAGCGTGCAGTAGCTGCTGCGCACTGCTGCTGCCTGATGCTATCCTGCGCGGCAGATGTTCCTGCTGCCTCCCGGCCGGCGCGATTGCTGCCACCGATCGTTGCTGGCGTCGCCTCCTGTCGCCAATTCCTCCTTCATTTTTTCCTATGCTATTTGGTCGTCTTGCGATTCGTTCTGGGTTTTCCTGGGTTTCTACGAATTCACGATAACCCAAAACCCACGAATCCAAGTTGCCCACCATAACGCCTTCGATTACAAAAAAAACAATTTTCCTACTACAAGGCATTCTAGGAAAATTAAATAATCGAAATTACATAGAAAAAATCCTACTACAGATTTAATCTAATCCTACATGGCTTCCAGCACGTGGTTATACTATTACAAACATTCATAACAAAATTAAATCCGGACAAGTCCCGGAGTTTAATTAAAACCCATACAAAATTAACCATAATAGTCGGGATTCTAAACCACCTGCAAATAAAACCATGTAATAAATCGAACAAACCAGGGTCTGATACCAATTGAAAGAATTTGCCACATAGGATCTGGGTTTGCACTTGCTCGATTTACCACGCAACAAAAATTTCTAATTAAAGCGTAACCTTAGAAAGTTACCTTTGAAGCGTGCACCTGGTGATTCTCTTGTATGCCTCAAAGATTATGACCTCTTGTTGTGTGGGCAAAAATCTAGAAGTCAATTGATCAGCAACTCACCAAAATCCACCTGCTGAAAAAATTCAGCACCTCCGCACCTAGCACGTACTGCAAACGCACTGCCCGGAGAGAGAGAAAGCAATACACGGGGCTGCCAAAAGAGAAGCAAATTTCGGCCACCTCTATGGCAAAAATCAGTCGCCCCTTTGCTCTTCAAAATTCTTTTTGGAGAGAGAAAATTTTCTCTCTAGAATTTTATCTCTCTAGATTCTTGAATAATAAATCTATTGAATTGTGTTGTCTTGAATGGCTAATCCCTTGTCTATTTATAGAGTTGCAAGAGAGACTCCAAGTAGGTTTAGAATTGGTCTTCCTAATGGGTTTAGATAATGAATTAGTTTCCAAATCCAATTAGGCAACCAATCTGATAGGATAAACCAAATCCTACTAAATTTCCTAATCCCTAGGAGCACCATCCCCCTGGACGCACCGGTATATGGTTTCCTTTCGACAAGCAGTAGCACACCAAGTAACTAAACATGCGCACCCAACCCACCGAGACTATTGGCCACATTTGACCCCACCCATTGGCAGATCAAAGTACAGTATGTCTAATCCTCATGCCCACTCGAGTCTAGGGATTTAGAGATAGAATACAAGGATCGATTTGTCTATTAAATCAGTACAAGACAAATCATTCCTAAAGGTCAAGTTCAATATGCCCCGGGCATATCTATATGATTCAATTAGTTTAGAGAAACTAATTATCTGAATCACATAATAACCTAGACCGACAGTTTATCCAAAACTGTCTCAGTTACGAACCTCATTTATGTCTTTCAACCAATGATGAGATCTACTGTGTCACACCAGACACCTCATCATCTACTTACATAATATAAATGGACAATAAATCCACAACAAGATATGACTAAAACACAAATCGATATATTAAACTGGGAAACTGTACAATACAAGCATAGCTTATGTATTCTACTCCAACATGATACACACCAAGTATCTATGGAAATCACCTCTAAACATGTCTTAGTAATTAAGATAGAAACAGTCGTACCTTTGATCCTTGGGCTACCTGAATTCCAATGCCCCATCTTACTGCATTTGAAGCACTTGTCTTTTAGATTATTATTATTTGCGATGTCCGGCTTAGGTGCATGATTTGAAGTAGTCTTCTGGGCTTTTTTCTTCTTCTTTCCAGCTTTAGGATTAGAAGATGATCTCGAAGCTTTGACACTGACTAAAGCTTGCTTCTTTTTTTCAAAGAGGCCTTCAGCCGACACCAACGCAGCTAAAAGCTCGGATAGAGTATAAGTTTGCTGATTCATATTGTAATTCAGCAAAAACTGCTCAAAGCTCTTGGGGAAGCTCTAGAGAATGATATCAACATGCGTCTGCGCATCAATATCGCCTCCCAATACCTCTATTTCATTGATGTTGCTTATCATGTCAAGGACATGATCCCTCACTGGAGTGCCTTCAGCCATTTTGGTGTTTATAATCTTCCTCATGGTTACTTGCCTCGCTGCCCAGCCTTACTGACCAAACATCTCTCTCAGATTAGCCATCATGTCAAAAACAGAGATCATTGACTAATGCTGATGTTGCAGAATATTCGACATAGAAGCTAGAATGCAACACCGCCTCATCTCATTAGCCTTTTTCAACATTTGATAGGCTTATCTATCTACTTGAGGTATTTCATCAGTATGCGTTTCTGGACATACTTCAGTGAGAAAGAACTTGTATTGCTCAGCCATTTAGACTGAAATATTATCTGCACGGTACATGTCAAAAATTCACTTTCGTGCTATGCATTCCAGAATCTGAATTCTTGACCAGCCCTACACTCTAGCACAATTGTTATTCCAATCCCTGCTTGAAATAACATTGCGTAGGATCTTGGTTTGCACTTATTCGATATATCACGCAACAAATAATTTCTAATTAAAGCGAAAGAATAGAAATACCTCTTGAAGAGTAAACTAAGGTGATCGCTTGCATGACTCAAGATAGGTTCAAACATTGTGTGGGCAACGAACCAACGAACCAACGATCAACAATCCAACACAATTGAGTCACCGGTAAAATCCAACAACAGCCTTGCCTGATCGTATAGCTCACGCGTCGCCACGGGCCGCCCCTTTTGATCCCACACGCCACCAGTTGACCGGGAATAAATCCAAAATAATGGTGCTGAATTAAGGGAAGAAAAAACATTTTTAAGAGAAGAAATTTGTTTTCTCTCTCTAGTTTTCTTGTCTTGAAAACCTATGAATTGTGTGTCTTGAATTTCTAATCTCTTGTCTACATATAGAGTTACAAGAGAGACCCCAAGTTGGTTTATGATTGGTTTTCCTACTGGGTTTCTTTTTTCCTTTAATCTAGTTCCTGGACCGATTCACATCCAACTGATACAGGGATTCACTTATCCCCAATCCAGTTCTTGGTCTGATTCACAACCAACTGACACAAGGATTCACTTATCCTTAATCCAGTTCCTGGTCTGATTCACAACCAATTGACACAATGATTAATTAATTACTTAATTAATTAAATCTACCTTTGTCAATAACCCAATACATAATTAATTGTATCACTAAGGGATTAACTATGGCACTACCATCCTACACCAGAATTGCTTCTAGAACAACTAAACTAATTATTCTTTAATCTCCTCACATCAAAGATATAGTGCTCATTAATTTATTAATTTACTGATTAATTAATTAATTTACTTCTTATAATCCGAGATTAGTACCACTCGACCTTTTTACTGTACCACACATAAGTTCACCAACTGGTTTAGTATAATAAACATAACGAGCTCATCTCGGAGCACCATCACCATGTACGCACCGGTATATGGTTTCCTTTCAACAAGCAACAACACACCAAGCAACTAAACACGCGCATCCAACCTAATGAGATTATTGGCCACAAATGACCTCACCCTTTGGCAGATCGAAGTACACTATGTCTAATCCTCATGCTTGCTCAAGTCTAGGGATTAATAGATAGAATACAAAGAACGAATTGCTATTAAATTAGTATAAGACAAGTCATCCTAAATGGTCAAGTTCAATACGCCCCGGGCATATCTATATGATTCAATTAGTTTAGACAAACCAATTTTCTGAATCACATAATAACCTAAATCAATAGTGTGTCCAAAACAATCTCAGTTACGAACCTCATTTATATATTATGCCTTTTAACCAATGATGAGATCTACTGTGTCACACCAGAAACCTCACCATCTAATTACATAATATAAATAGGCGACGTATGCACAACATATGAACCAAAACATTAAATCGATATATTAACTGAAAAATAGTATAATACAAGCATAGCTTCAGTATTCAAACCTAACAAGGACAATCTCCCACTAATACTTAAGTTGTGCTTTATGTATAAAACTATATTTAATCTTTACAACTACAATACACCAAGAAAAACTATCATGGCTCTACTAAGTATCTGATCCCCATGCACTCCACGCGAGCCTCAAAGACTTTTGTAGTCAATGACTTCCTGAATGGATCTGCAAAGCTATCTTCCGATGCTATCTTAGCCAAAACCACATCTTCCTTCTTTACGATATCTCGTATTAGGTGGTACTTGGGTAGTATCAGCTTACTCACCTTGTGGGCTCGTGGTTCCTTCGAGTTTGCTACTGCATTGTTATTGTCACAGTACACTGTGATCGACTTATGCAAACTAGGAATCATATCTAAGTCCACTAGGAAGTTCTTGAGCCACACTGCTTCTTTCGTTGCCTCGGATGCAGTATATAGCCTCCATGGTAGAGTCCGTCATGCATTTCTGCTTTAAACTCTGCCAAACTATGGCTCCACCTCCCAAAGTAAACACATACACTGAAATAGACTTGCTATTATCCCTGTCGCCTTGGAAATCTAAATATTTGTAACCTCGTGGTACCAGCTCAGGCACCTGATAGACCAACACTTGGTATCTCGTTATGCGCAAATACTTGAGAATACATTTTACTATTTCCCAATGAGTTTTCTTGAGGTTACTCTGATATCTGATTACAATGCCAATGGCATAACACATATCAGGCCTCGTACATAACATCGCATACATGAGACTTATTACTGCCGAGGTAGAAGGAACTATCTCATGGCTTCTGTCTCCTCAACAGTCTTTGGAAAATGTTCTTTAGACAAATGCACTCTGTGTCTGAAAGGTAGAAAACCTTTCTTGGAGTTCTACATGTTGAAACAGACCAGAATCGTGTCTATGTATCAAGCTTGAGAGAGCGTTAGTGAACGTTTCCTACGATCTCGAATTATCTTGATCCCAAGGATATGTTCCGCTTCTCCTAAGTCCTTCATATCAAGCTGTTTGGATAACCATGCCTTTACATTTGATAACACTTTCTTATTGTTCCCAATTAGTAAAATGTCATCCACGTAAAGCACAAGAAACACCACCGCGTTTCCATCAATTTTGCGATACACACATTGTTCATCCGAGCACTGAGTAAATCCGTAGGATTGGAATCACCTCATCAAACAGGATGTTCCAAGATCTAGATGCCTGCTTAAGTCTGTAAATGGACCTCTTAAGCATGCAAACCTTATGCTCTTGGCCTCTTTCAACGAATCCCTCTGGTTGCTGCATGAAGATGGTTTTCTCAAGACTTCCGTTAAGGAAAGCTGTCTTGACATCCATATGTCGTATCTCGTAATCTAAATGAGCAGCTATGGCCAAGAGAATATGAATTGACTTAAGAATGGCTATCGGGGAGAAGATTTCCTCATAATCGATTCCCTCTTTTTGAGTATACCCCTTCACCACAAACCTAACTTTAAAGGTTTCAACCTTTCCGTCAAGTCCTCTATTGCGTTTATAGACCCACTTACATCTAATGGGTTTGAAACCATCAGGTAGGTCCACAAGCTCCCAAACTTAATTGTGGTCTATTGCCCCCATCTCAGATATCATTGCTTTTTGCCAAGATTCTGCATCTTTATCTCAGAGAGCCTCATTGTAGTTTGCTGGGTCCGGTTCAGGCGCACCTGGGATAAGTCTGAGGCCTCTCCCATGCCAATGAAACTATCGGACTGTCTTACAACACTCTCACTATGACGAGGCACCTTCTATGTAAGCGCATCAAATGTGATATCTTATGCAGTATGTGGTGTATCTACTTGTGCTGGTGTATCAAGATTATCATATTGCTTCCTAAGTTCTTTTAGTACTATCTTGCTATTGGGCTTATGATCGTATATATAGTCTTCCTCTAAAAATCTGGCTTTAGTGCTAGCTATCACCTTTTGATCTTTAGGACTATAGAACAGACCACCTTTCTTTCCTCTAAGCTATCCTAGAAACAGCATTACTTCTATTTTTGCATCTAACTTAGCCGCATATGCCTTAAGCACATGTGCTGGACAACCCCAAATTCTGAGATGTCGTAGACTTGGTTTGTGCCCATTCCACAACTCTACTGGGGTTGAAGGCAAGGTTTTAGATGGTACAAGATTTAGAATGTACATCGCTGTTTCTAAGTATACCCTCAGAACGAATTCAACAAATCACTATAGCTCATCATTGACCTATCCATTTCTATAAGAGTTCGATTCATTCATTCTGCTACACCATTCTACTGTGGTGTGCCAAGTGCAGACAACTGAGACTGAATTTCGACCTCACTGAGGTATTCTCAAAATTTGTGGGACAGGTACTCACCACCACGATCTGATCGCAGTGTCTTGATACTCTTACCCCGATGCTTCTCCACATCTGCCCGATACTCTTTGAATTTACTAAAGCATTTGGACTTGTGGCGCATTAGGTAAATGTATTTGTACCTTTAGTAATCATCTGTGAATGTTACAAAATACTTAAACCCACCTCTTACTTGGACCGACATTGGTCCACACAAGCTAGAGTGAATCAACTCTAAAACTTCTTTGGCTCTATAACCTTTTGCCTTAAAAGGTCTCTTGATCTTTCCTTCCAAGCAAGATTCGCAGGTTGAATAGCTGTCAATCTCTAATAAACTTAAAGGTCGATCATTGACTAACCTTTGAATCCTACTAAGGTTTATATGACCCAGCCTGAGATGCCAAAGATAGGTTTGATTCATTTTAGAAGGTTTTTTCCTCTTATTATTGTTAGATGATGCACCATTTAGTTTCATGTTTTTTATAGCAGTGGAGTTTGATTTAACCACAAAAAATTGTCAACTAATAAATCGGAACAAATAAGTTTGCCATATTTTCTAACAACAACTGAATTATCAGAAAAAATAAACTTATAACCATTATTCAAGAGTTTAGAAACCAAAATAAGGTTTTTTTCTAAAACTCGATACATAAAGACAATTAGGTATATCTAAACTACAATTTTTTAAATTTAAAGTCACTACTCCCACTGCTTCTACTGACACTCTTATAGTGTTGCCCAAGTAGACTTCCAGCTCGCCTTCTCTAAGCTTCTGGGTTACTTGGAATCCTTGCAAAGAATTACAAACATTGTCAGTGACACCTGAATCCACACACCAAGCATCTATAGGAATCACTGCTAAACATGTCTTAGTAATTAATGGATAAACTGTCATACTTTTGAGTTTTGGACAATCTGATTTCCAATCTCCCATCTGATTGCCCTTGAACACTTATCTTTCAGCTTTTTCTTTGCAATTTTCTGTTTTTGCACAATTTTTGCCTTTTGAGCTATTCCCTTGAGCTTTCTCTTCTTCTTTCCAGTCTCGGGCTCAGAAGAAGATTCTGAAGGTTTGACTGCAACTAAAACTCACTTATTCTCTTGAAAAAGACTTTTAGCCGCCACCAACTCTGCTAAGAAATCGGATAAAGTACACAACAATTGATTCATGTTGTAGTTCAACCAAAACTGCTCATAGCTTTGAGACGAGTTCTGGAGGACAATATCGACTTTGGTTTAACCATGGATTTTGCCTCCCAATATCTCAACCTCGTTGATGTTACTAATCATGTCAATGACATGATCTCTCACAGGAGTGCTCTCAGCCTTCAGGACAATGTCTAAATTACGACTCCAATCAACATAGTTCGAAGCAGTTAATTTGTTGTCTTTCAATATTGTAGCAAAAGGATTAAATGCCATATCGATGACTGTAAATTAAATAAACAAAAAATGTTTTAGTTAATTAGCCTATAATTTTGAAAAAAAATCCTAGCAATTATTGACTTCCCTCCAAACAATAATGAAATCAACCGACATCTCATTCACTGGGATTTTCGCAAGCCACGATAGAGTGGACTTTTAGGCTAACCCACATTCATTTGAGAAGAACTAGGTTATTAACTACACTATCTGACCAAATGATCTATTGATCAATGTAGCTAATAGCCAATGCCTTTTAGCAGTACAAATAAGCAGCATAACCTCGATGGGAGGAATACTATAAATCATACACTAAGTGTGTGCCATTAAGTGACTTCTGAGCTTGTTACCTTAAGATAGTGCACCTCAGATGGAGAGGGTATCACATTTATCCTAGTTCAACTTACTCTAGTCATCTTACATATAAATTCATAATCTTGTGATCTTGGGGTTGAACTCATCCGATATGGAGGAAGGCCCTAAAGGCAATGCGCAAGTCCAACCACATCACGTATGAATTCGTACAGGAGGCTATTGGGATATTAAACCAACTCGATCCCACTTAGATTTTTAAAAAGAGGGTTTTTCTTGTTTTAACATGCAATTAACTAAAACTAAGTTATGTGCAAACATAAAACCAACATACTTTAAAATTATGCATTTAAAATACCATACAAAATTTAAAACTATAAATACGGGAAATAAATACGTAAAATAAATTTCCCAGCTATTATGATTTTAATCGCTTCCATCTGCTGCCTTGATCTCTGTCTCATCACGTTACTCGATTGATTGAGTCTTGAAAGTTGGATCTGGAAAAAACTAGAAAAAATGGAATACAGCCTGCGCGCGCAACACACACAGGGTGTGTCACACGCGCACAGCACACGTTGGGCCAACGCGCGCAACAGCCTTGTGCCATTCTAATCCTCATGCCTATTCTAGTATAGGCATTAAAAGACAGAATACTAGGATTGAATAGTCTATTAAATTAATATAAGACAATTCAACCCAAATTGGTCATGTTCAATATGCCCCGGGCATATCTATTTGATTCAATTAGTTTAGACAAACCAATTTCAGAATCACATAATAATTTAAACTGACAGTGTGTCCAAAACTGTCTAAATTACAAGCCTTATGTTCGGATTGATTATGCCTTGTTTTCAAAAAAACTCGCAGCGGAAAAGCCTAATTGATTGTTTTAGTGTTAATTAAATCCTAGATTTAAAGTATTTAATGCTTACCCTCGTAGCGTAATTGGTTGACGCGCCTGGATCCTGATTGATGTTCGTTCGGGATTGATCACCATCAAAGCATTTCACTAGGAGATGCTCTCTACTTTCATGCAACGGAGCTCTAACAGAGTTGGTGCTAGCCTGTCTGCTGAGAGAGAAAAATTTTGGGAATTTTCTTCAAGTTTTGGTAAACTATTTTTTTTTCTAAAATATGACCAGCGTCTTCGACTCAATATCCCTGGGATATATAAGAGTCAGATACTCAGTCAGTTAAAACAGAAATAATATTAATATTAATTTAATTAGAAATAATATTATTTTTACTTACATGGGTTTTTACCAAAACCATGGATCAATCCATTGACCCATAGATCATGCTGATGGGTCAAGAACTTCAATTGCAATTAGGTCCCTTGATTGGTCAGCGTATCCCAATTGTTCCTAGGTACTTAATTAACTCTTAATTAATACCACAAAACTTCTCAATAATATTTAATTAAATTATTTAATTAAATTCTATTTGTCTAAGTATAACAATTATACGTAGTGCAAGCAATTCTGTATCATCGAACTCTCTTATGTGCGATCCTGTAGGCCTATTCCGAATTGGCAATGGATAATTAAATCTAATTAATTAATCCATAAGTCATTAGTGGTCTCTAGCAAGACATAATGACTACCCAATTCAGAACAGAGGTTGAATGGTGATTCAACACAACATTCTGAGCATACTACGTACAATCCTCTACATTGATATCCTATTTAGCATAAGGCATGGAACCATTATCCTTATTTAGCTAAAAGTTTACTTGATTTCTTAGTGACACTGATTCTATTCGAGCTACTGATAACGCTTATCATTTCTCGGGCACAGTCATGCACTTCCCAGTTCACTATCAAGTGGCCAAGATATCATCTCTCATTTAAGAGAGACTTGTAGTCCCATCAGTTCATACCTTAGCGTGACTCATAGTGTACCCCATCATACCCATACTTGGCAACCTATTACGGCCCCGTTAGGCGTATGTCAAAGCACACTACAATTAACCTAAGACTATGCAGTGATTTCTTGTCTAAGGATGCTCGTACGAGTACTACTCAAAAGAATCACTGATGATCTAAAAGTCCATGGAGTGTTTCTTTTGGCGGATCGATTTCATGAAATTAAATATGCACAAGAATATAATTATCATGAAATTAACTCATCTGATAAATCATCAATCAAACGACAAATGTCTATATAGCCCTTCAAAAGGGCACATATACCGACACCTTATTCATATATTGTAACTTTAACCAATGATGAGATCAACTATGTCACACCAGACATCTCATTATCTAGTCACATGATATAAGAAGAAAACATGTGTGAAAATATAATATAATTTAACTAAAACATTTAATCGATATAACTGGGAAATAGTTTATCATATAAGCACAGCTTTTCAGTATTCAAAACTAACATCTATGAGCATTTTGGGTTAGAAACTTATCAACAAAGTTCACCAAGGATGATGTCAATATTGGAGAAAAACCATCAGGAGCTGAACAGGGACTGAAGGTCAACCGCCTGCACCGAAGTTCCCATTATGCCTTGCCCTTGCAATTTATTGTTTAATTTAAATTGTAGTGGGTATAAATACCCATGGACAAGTCCACGAGGGCATGTTTTGTTCACTTCTCTTCTCGGCCGCTCTGAAATTTTCTTGAGTACCCTTCGAGCTAGGGTTTCACTGTAACTGGGTTGTGAGTTTGGATCGATGGAGTGTTGAGCTCCATCTTAGAGAGAAAGCCCCAGATGAGCTAGTGTTGGTTGAAACAGACCTGCTGTAGTGCTTTGTTGGATCTTAGGTATGCATAATTTCCTAAATTATGCTACGGAATAGCCTAAATTCTATGGAATCGGGTCTTACCCTCGACGCGTAATCGGTTGCGCTCGTCGCCTGGATCCCTTGGAAAGGTTGCGTTCACCACCAAAATACAATTCACCCGAATTGCCTCTACGTTCTTGCACTGGAGTCTCTCAGAACCGGTGCTAGCCCAAAAGTGCCAGTCTAAGAGAAAACATTTTTCTCTCTGGAAGAATGTTTTGGAAGAGTCTGTTCTTTCAAAAAGTCACCCAGAGTCCTTCTTTTAAATTTTCTTTTAAAACGTGTTTTAAAACTGAATTCTGTTAAAAAATATCCCAGCACACAGATACTTCTCTGATTTGAGAAGTATTTGTTAATAATTAATAATAATTAATTATTTACTGAGTTGGGTTTAACCAACACCATGGATCAACCCATTGATCCATGGATCAGGCTGATGGGTCAAGAACCTCAATTCACAATTAGGTTCCTTGATTTATCAGCCCAATTCAATTCTTCCTAGGTAATTAATTAACTCTTAATTAATACCATAATACTCTTTAATAATATTTAATTAAACTATTTAATTAAATATTATCAATTTAAGTATAACTCTTATACTTAAAAATAGGTAATTTAATTAATTCTGAATCATCGAACTCACTTATGTGCGATCCTATAGGTCCATTCCAAATTGACAATGAATAAATTAATCTCATTAATTAATCCATAAATCATTAGTGGTCTCTAGCAAGACATAATGACTACACAATTCAGAACGGAGGGTCGAATGGTGATTCAACACAACCTTCCGAGTATACTACTTAATGTCCTCTACACTGATATCCAGTTTAGCATAAGGCATGGAACCAATCATCCTCATATAGCTAAACGTTTTACTTGATCTCTTAGTGACACTGAACTTAATCAAGCAAATGATAACCCTCATCATTTCTTGGGCACGGCCATGCACTTCTTAGTTCACTATCAAGCGGCCAAGATATCATCTCTCATTTAAGAGAGACTTGTAGTTCATCACTTCACCTACCTACCTTAGCGTGACTCATAGTGTACCCAATCATACCCTTACTTGGCAACCTGTTACGGTCCCGTTAGGCATATGTCAAAGCACACTCTAATTCACCTAAGACTATGCAGTGATTTCTGGTCTAAGGATCCTCGTACGAGCACTACTCAAAAAAATCACTCATGATCTAACAGTCCATGAAGTGTTTCTTTTGGCGGATCGATTTCATGAAATTCAATATGCACAAGAATATAATTTCATGAAATTAACTCATCAGATAAATAATCAATCAAACGACAAATATCTTATTTACATAAATAACCCTCAAAGTTTATTTACATAAATAGCCCTCATAAGGGCACATACACCAACAATCTCCCACTTGCCGTGGAAGGGCTATGTCCTAAACTGTTTAAGACCAAGCTCTATTACATGTCTATCAAACTTTGACTGCGGTAGAGCTCTTGTGAGAGGATCTGCTACATTGTCGTCTGACCCTATTTTGCACACTTTCACATCTCCTCGATCAATGATCTCTCAGATAAGGTGAAACCTTCTGAGAATATGTTTGGTTTTCTGGTGTGACCGAGGCTTCTTAGCTTGTGCGATGGCCCCGTTATTGTCACAGAAAAGTTCTATCGGATCTTGGATACTCAGTATCACTCTGATGTCTGACACAAACTTTCTCAACCAAACAGCTTCCTTTGCAGCATCTGATGCAGCAATATACTCAGACTCTGTTGTAGAATCGGCTGTTGTATCTTGCTTTGAGCTTTTCCAACTTATTGCACCGCCATTCAGACTAAACACGTAGCCTGATTGTGACTTCATGTCATCTTGATCTGTTTGGAAAGCAGCATCAGCGTAACCTTGTACAATGATCTGTTCTTTTCCTCCATACACTAGCATTAATCCTTTAGTTCTTCGTTAGTATTTTAGGATTGCTTTGACTGCAGTCCAATGATCCATTCCAGGATCTTGTTGGTATCTGCTAGTTATGCTCAGTTCATGTGCGACATTCGGGCGGGTACACAACATGGCATACATGATGGATCCTATTGCCGAAGCATATGAAACTCTATTCATTGTATCCCTCTCCTCTCTTGTTGAAGGACCTTGGTTCTTCTTCAAGAGAAGGCCATGTTTGAATGGTACCATACCATTCTTAGAGTTAGACATATTGAACCTCTTTAATATTTTGTCTATGTACTCTTCTTGACTTAGTCCTAGAAACCTCTTTGATCTATCTCTATAGATTTTTGATACCCAGTATCATTTCAGCTTCTCCTAAGTCTTTCATAGAAAATACACTCCCCAACCATTGTTTGATACCTTTCAACATGGGAATGCCATTTCCTATGAGTAGGATGTCGTCCACATATAGGACAAGGAAAACTATCTTGCTCCCACTAACCTTCTTGTAAACACAAGGCTCATCTTCGTTCTTTATAAAGCCGTAACCTTTTACTGCCTCGTCAAAACGAAGATTCTAACTCCGAGATGCTTGCTTTAGTCCGTAGATGGACCTCTGAAGCTTGCATACACAATTTGGATGCTCTTGATCGATGTATCCCTCGGGTTGTTTCATGTAAACATCCTCGAGTAGGTTTCCATTTAGAAAAGCTGTCTTAACATCCATCTGCCATATCTCATAGTCATAATATGCAGCTATGGCGAGCATAGTCCGAATGAACTTGAGCATCACGACAGGGGAGAAGGTTTCATCATAGTCTATACCATGAGTTTGTTTGAAACCTTTAGCCACTAGTCATACCTTGAAGATCCTGCCAGGTTTTAACTTGAAAATCCACTTGCAATCGACAACCTTTGCCTGAACAGGAGGATCAATCAAAGTCCATACTTTATTGTCCCTCATGGATTGCATTTCAGATTCCATTGCTTGTAGCTATTTATCTGAATCTGGACTTTCAAAAACTTGTTTGTAGTTCACGGGCTCATTAGAGGCCACCAAGATCAAATCTTGATCGTCAGTCACGAGAAATGCGTATATCTCGGGTTCATGACGAGATCTACTAGACCTTCTAGGTTCTTGTGTTGTTGACTCAGGCTGTTCATCTTCATGAGTTCCCATGTCAACTTCCATCTGATTTTATGTAGATCGTTCTACATTCTCTTGTGGTTCTGGAACTTCTCCGAGTTCTATTCTACTCCCACTATCTTTCTTGTAGAGAAAATCTTTCTCTAAGAAAGTGGCACCTCGAGCAACAAACACTTTGTTCTCGGTTGGATTGCAGAATTGATATCCTTTTGTTTCCTTAAGATATCCCACAAACAGGCATTTGTCAGTTTTAGGTTTAAGCTTACTACTTTGTAAACGCTTTACATGAGCTTGACAACCCCAAACTCGTAGATATGACATATAGGGTTTTTGACCCATCCACATTTCATATGGAGTCTTATCTACTGCCTTAGATGGAATACGATTTAGTAAGTAGGCTGCTGAAAGAAGGGCATAACCCCAAAAGGACATAGGGAGAGTCGCTTGGCCCATCATAGATCGAACCATATCTAATAAGGTCCGATTCCTCCTCTCGGATACACCATTCCATTGAGGTGTTCCTGGTGGAGTCAGCTGTGAAACAATTCCACACTGTTTTAGATAGCCATCAAACTCATCACTAAGGTATTCACCTCCCCGATCGGAGCGAATAGCCTTAATCCTTCTATTTAACTGATTTTCTACTTCGTTTTTAAACTCTTTGAACTTTTCAAAAGTTTCATTTTTATACCTCATTAAGTAGACATAACCATATCTACTATAGTCATCGGTAAAAGTCACGAAGTATTCAAATCCACCTCTGGCTTGTGTGCTCATTGGTCCACATACATCTGTATGTATTAGAGCCAATAGCTCACTAGTCCTCTCGCCTTTCTTGCTGAAAGGACTCTTCGTCATTTTTCCTTGCAAACAGGGTTCACATGTGTCATATGATTCAAAATCAAATGACCCAAGCACTCCATCCTTATGAAGTCTCTGAACTCACTTCTCATTTGCATGGCCTAAACGACAATGCCACAGATATGTTGGACTTAAATCACATTGAACTAATTTGGCTTTCTTTTCAATGTTATAAACCGGTTTCTCTTGGGTCAAATCCAAGACATATAGGCCATTGCACAAATTTGCAACTCCGTATAAAACATCTTTTTGATATAAAGACAACGATTTATTACCAATAATAAAACGAAATCCTTTAATATCCAAACAAGAAATTGAAATAATATTCCTACTCATAGTAGGTACATAATAACAATTCTCTAAAACAATGTTTAAACCGGAAGGCAAATACAAAGTGTAATCTCCAACTTCAACAGCTGCAACTCTTGCCCCGTTGCCCACTCGGAGATCTACTTCGTCTTTCTTTGTCATCCTTCTATTTCTCAGTCCCTGCACATTAGTACAAATGTGAGCCCCACATCCGGTATCTAATACCCATGAGGTGGGCATAGAAAGATTAATTTCAATAATAAAGATACCTGAAGCCGAAGGATTCTGTTTCTTCTCTTCAAGAAACAGCTTGCAGTTTCTTCTCCAATGCCCCTTCTGATTGCAATGGAAACATACAGCGTCCTTCTGAGCATTTTTCTTAGCATGAGGAGTTTGAGGCTGAGCCTTAGGAGCAGTCTTACTGCGAGGCTTCTTGTTTTCAGCAACTTTTGCCTTGCCTTTAAACTTTCTCTTGGTGCCCTTACCTTTTTCTACGACAAGTACTGGCGTTGCCTTCCGAATGGTGTGCTCAGTATTTTTAAGCATTCCATGGAGCTCAGGAATCGTCCTCTCCATGTTATGCATGTTGTAGTTCACCACAAAGTCATTGTAATCATCAGGCAGTGAAGCCAAGATGATGTCAATGGCTAACTCTCTAGCAAGAGGTGCATTTAATCTCTCTAGGGTATCAATATACCCCTTCATCTTGATCAAATTCGTGCTTACTGACGAACCCTACGCCATCTTGCACGAGATAAATGCTTTATCGTAACGAACCTTTCGTTACGGGCTTGTTCATGGAACATTTTCATTAGTGACACAATTTGGAACGCTTCCGAATTCATGAATTGTTTCTGAAGCTCGCCTGACATAGTCGCAATCATTAGACATGTCACGTCATTGGAATCGCTTTTTAGCTTTTCCCATGCACGTTGAACAGTAGCCGTAGTATTTATAGGTGGTTCAGGTAAAGCAGCGCCTAAGATATTTAGCTTCCTTTCTTGTTTGAGAACAATTCTCAAGTTTCTTTCCCAATCTAAGAAGTTTGGACCAACAAGTTTTTCTTTGTCCAAAATGCTTCTTATAGTGAGATTAGATGTATTAGTGCTAGTAGATGCCATTTCTACAAAATAAAAATGCAAAATATTAGAATGAGTTTTAAAATATTTTTCACAATAGCCAAAATTGAAATCCCAAACAATTTTGTGTTGGTGCTAGATTGTGGGCCGAAAATCCACAAAGAGTCAACCCCAGTATTGCTTTGGCTCTGTTGGTAGGCAACGTTCAAATCACATCCCTATGTAATTTAACGATTTCCAATTACATCACTATGCAACTTTTCGGTGATAGGATGAACATTCCAAATGTTTGACACCATCCTATCTTTGCAAAATTAATCCCTAGTCAACTTATCGGGTCAAGCTAGGATTAATTTTCCCAAGTTAAACCATCCCTCAAGGCATCACATCAATCGATACCCACACAGTTTTTCCATAACAAGTGGTAATGATAAAGTTGAGCATCTAATACCCAAACAGTTTTTCCACTCATTAATGGTAGTGATAAAGTTGGGAACCTATTATGTGACAACTCGCCGCACGAAGAAAACCTGAGGCCCTTGGGCAGACGTTCGACGCTCTGGCGGGCCCCCAAGTATGGAAGCAAAATCAACTCGGGTTTTTGGGATTTTAGTTTGATCGGCTTAACATGCATTGTCGTTTTCATTCATTCACAAAACATAAAATAAAATTGCGAAAATGCGATGAATTGGGCTCTAATCTATTATAGGCCCTTTAAAAAAAAAAAAAAAACTTCTTTTGGGCCTCCATTGTGGGCTTCCGTTCCTGGGCTCCACCATGGACTCTTTCGGAACCTCCTCTCTTGGGCCTAACTATTACATAATGATTTAATAGGCACGCAGCCCAAATTCAAAATGGCTCGCAGGCCCCAAAATTAAAATAATAAATTTTAAGCCCAATTCATGCATATAAAAACACACAAATGCATATGCTTCATACAAGCCAATTTTAATTAAGCCGAATCATTTAATTAGGGATTGTGTAACTCTTACACTATTAAAATTGATCGTGTCATGATCAATTTTAATCAATCTCATTTCATTCATTTTAATCGAATGATGCATGGACATACCAATAATGCGTGCAATTATTTAAACATTTTAAATAAATAACACATTATTTCGAAAAAATGAATAAATAAATCAAAAAACACAATAATTAATTAACTAATCTTATTAATTATTTATTTATTTATTCATTTAATTATCTATTTTTATTAAGATAATCTGTCTAATTTTAAAATTTAAATATTTCTAATTATCCTAATCTCATTAAGATAATTATTCAAAATTCTAAATTTTAAAATTCTATAGGATAAGAATTAAATCTAAATCTAATCCTATCTTATCGTAATTTAAAATCTGATAATATCTTTTAATTTATCCTAAATCATAAATTAAAATTTTATCAAATTTTAAAATTCAGAAAAATTAAGTTTTCTGAAAATTTTAGGGCAAATCTGTAATTAATAAAAATTATCGGGCTAGGGTTTTAAAGATTAAAACTGTTGGGGTTGTTTTGCAAATTTTAAAACAATTTTAAATTTTGGCATTTTCGAGATTATGGAGTGTGGCGGGGGCAATTTAGTCATTTCACCCAATTAGGGCACCAGCCTCCCGCCGCCTCTTTTCTTCTCCTGCAAACATGCCATCGGGTTACTGGCCGGTATCCTCGAATCCCGGCGACACTCGCCGTTCATCTCATCCGGCTCGATTCCGACCGATCGTCGTCTCTCCGTCGCTGCAATCTTTCGGTGACCAGAACATTTCTGGCCCCGATGGCGATTTTCCAAACCGATGCCGATCGACAGTAGCGATTTGGAGAAGAAGAGCAGCGGTGAGTTGCCGCCTGATCTCCGTCCGTGAACGTATAACCCAAAAGGTTTCAAAACCAGAAAATAACATCAGCCCAGATTTTCGGAACCATATTGAACCCAACAAATCAATTTTGAGAACCCAAAATAATTTATGTTCAAAAACATTTTTCGGCCAAACAGAAACCCAGCATATCAAAATCCCAAAACAAAATCGTTTTTCCAGTGGATTCCTTGAATAACCTAGATTTCCGACCCTTGAAACGAAAACTATTCAGCCCAACAAAGATTTTAAACCAAATTATACCAAAAAACAAAGCTAGGACGGAACCATTCCGTCCAGCCCGTTTTCCCGGCGACGCGGTGACCAAAAACCCAGAACAAAATTGTTTTTCTGCCCAAAGAAGCAACAAAAGGAAAAAAAAAACAATTTTGAAGAACCCAGAAACCCGTCCTTGGTTTCTTACGAATTTAATTTTCTGGCCATAAAGGAAAAATTTTGATAGCCTCGATTATTCCCGATTATAAACCCTTTTGTTTCAACTAAAACATTTTTAATTAAAACAAAATTAACCTGGCTCTGATACCACTGTTGGATCTTAGGCATGCATAATTTTCTAAATTATGCTACGGGATAGCCTAAATTCTATGGAATCGGGTCTTACCCTCGACGCGTAATCGGTTGCGCTCGTCGCCTGGATCCCTTTGGAAGATTGCGTTCACCACCAAAATACAATTCACACGAATTGCCTCTACGTTCTTGCACTGGAGTCTCTCAGAACCGGTGCTAGCCCAAAAGTGCCTGTCTAAGAGAAAACGTTTTTCTCTCTGGAAGAATGTTTTGGAAGAGTCTGTTCTTTCAAAAAGTCACCCAGAGTCCTTCTTTTAAATTTTCTTTTAAAACGTGTTTTAAAACTGAATTCTGTTAAAAAATATCCTAGCACACAGATACTTCTCTGATTTGAGAAGTATTTGTTAATAATTAATAATAATTACTTATTTACTGAGTTGGGTTTAACCAACACCATGGATCAACCCATTGATCCATGGATCAGACTGATGGGTCAAGAACCTCAATTCACAATTAGGTCCCTTAATTTGTCAGCCCAATTCAATTCTTCCTAGGTAATTAATTAACTCTTAATTAATACCATAATACTCTTCAATAATATTTAATTAAACCATTTAATTAAATATTATCAACTTAAGTATAACTCTTATACTTAAAAACGGGCAATTTAATTAATTCTGAATCATCGAACTCACTTAAATGCGATCCTGTAGGTCCATTCCAAATTGACAATGAATAAATTAGTCTCATTAATTAATCCATAAATCATTAGTGGTCTCTAGCAAGACATAATGACTACACAATTCAGAACGGAGGGTCAAATGGTGATTCAACACAACCTTCCGAGCATACTACGTAATGTCCTCTACACTGATATCCAGTTTAGCATAAGGCATGGAACCAATCATCTTTATATAGCTAAATGTTTCACTTGATCTCTTAGTGACACTGAACTGAATCAAGCAAATGATAACCCTTATCATTTCTTGGGCACGGCCATGCACTTCTCAGTTCACTATCAAGCGGCCAAGATATCATCTCTCATTTGAGAGAGACTTGTAGTCTCATCACTTCACCTACATACCTTAGCGTGACTCATAGTGTACCCAATCATACCCGTACTTGGCAACCTGTTACGGTCCCGTTAGGCATATGTCAAAGCACATTCTAATTCACCTAAGACTATGCAGTGATTTCTGGTCTAAGGATCCTCGTACGAGTACTACTCAAAAGAATCACTCATGATCTAACAGTCCATGGAGTGTTTCTTTTGGCGGATCGATTTGATGAAATTCAATATGCACAAGAATATAAGTTCATGAAATTAACTCATCAGATAAATAATCAATCAAACGACAAATATCTTATTTACATAAATAACCCTCAAAGTTTATTTACATAAATAGCCCTCATAAGGGCACATACACCAACACGCTTTCCCTCTTGACCGTTGTCTAACCAAGGAGATTGCCGATTCGCAAGGTTGTGTTGCTGATTCATGACCACTCCTCTTGCTTGAGTACACACGGTAGTCTTCTTTGAAGGTTGTCAGTACTGGGTGTTCTATGTATGGCTGGATTACTTTGATTATATATGGTTGATGGTTGATTGTTTCCTTATCGTTGAATTTTAGTACCATAGTTGTTTATCTTTGCATGTTCACTGCTAGACCGAGATTGTTGCTTGCGATAATCCAAAAAGGGATTCTGTTTTCCTTTTGGGGAAATATTGAGACCCTCGAACTGCAGCAATAGCTTTTGATAACTGGACGAAAATGAATCCGATGTAATCACACCTATCCAACATTATATAATAGAACCTGAACTCAAATGGTAGCCGAATCTCCTCCTCAAACTCAAACCTATTTCCCAATCTATTTATTTGTGTGCTTTGTGAATTTATAGCTTTTCTATGCATGTTTCATTGCCTATTAATCAAAAGAAAATTAAATCTTACAATGACTTAGTTGCTATCTGTGGGATTGACACCTATTCTACTGCACGATGGGGGCTTGTGGAATCTCTTAGTGTCAAAAAATTAGGTTTTTATTTTGGTGTATTTTCCGCACTCCACTGAACCAATAGCAAATTTTCTTGCCTTATGCTCCGGAGTGCATTTTTTCAAAGTTTCTTTCCAACAATTTCCAGCATCCCTTGTGATAAAGCCAAACTCACTGAGTGTATTAGCTTACTTTAGATGGGACAATGCTGAATGTGAAAGGAGATCTATGAACTATTTTCTGCTTTATTCATGCCATGCTTTAATTTATTTGAGGAGCCTAATTTAACCTTTGTAAGTAACTCTTTGATTGCTTACCTTTCAATTGTATGAGTGAATGATTCCTGCTGAGGAAAATATCTAGAATTTGCAAGAAGCATACATTCAGCTCTTTGGTTATGGTATGAAATATTAAGAAAAGTATTAGAATCTATATGTTTACTTTTTTCCCTGTTGCCACCAGCATGAAATGACCCTTAGGACCAGCCCCTAGAGCCCCAACTTTTTTTTTTTTTTTTTTGGAATCCTTGAAAGTTAACAAACACAATAGCCTCTTCTTCTGATCTTATCATTTGTTAACCCTCTTAAGAAACTCGGCTGTTTGGAAGAAAGACTTTAAAGCTTTATTTCCTATCATGATGACTCCTTCGTATTCAATTTTTTTTTTTAAGTCTTATGAGAATAAAAAGGGAAGTGAGGGACATTAAAACCCTGAACCTCCTTAAAAGAAATATTAAAAAAATATAAAAATATACATTCATATATGAACAAAAGTTCTACGAGGAAAAAGTAAATGATGATTAAGCCTTGGACCTTCAACATAAAAGGAATTTAGAGTCTCTATAAGCTTTAAAGGAAAACGTATTATCAGCAACCGAGTTTCTCTAGAAAGTTAAACTTCTAATTTCTGGCCTTAAACTTTTCCATCCAAAGCCCTGCCCTCCAACCCTTTGTACTTTTTTGATTAATGTTTCATGTCTAGAATAAGTGTGGTGGTCTTATCTTCTCTCAAACATATGGTTGATACTTCTTGGCAGGGATCCGGAAAGTCCAATAAACAAATATAACACCCTGACTTGAGTGCAGCTCTTCTGAGCCTACTTTGTGAGGATAAATGGACTAGAAAATATTTCAAAAGGAACTCTTTCATATTTAGCTGGATTCGTATGTGCCGCTTAAGCTAACACCCTTTTTGAGGTTGTATTGTTTTGTTTTCAATTCTACACCTGGAAATACCCAAACACTCTAGAGCATACTTTATGTTCAGCCGTCCGAATTTCCTTAGAGTTTGATTGACTTTGCCTGAGGACAAGCAAGATTTTAAGTGTAGAGGGGTAAAGTGCATGAGATTCATCACAGTTATTATGGCTTGTCATAGATTCATTTGACTATTTAGGTAAGGAATTCTCTTCATTCTTAAGATTTTAATAGCTTATGGCGGCTGATTGTGAAATGCAGATAGAGAGCTAAAAAGTGATGAATCCATGCACAATTTGGTATTGGAAAACTACTAATGAAGCCTATTGAGGAAACTACCAATTTTGGAGGGAAAAACCAAATGCTGACCAAAATCAAAGACTAATCTTCTGCATTGAAGTTAACATTCTACCCCAACTGTTGTAATTATTTTTCTAACCTAATTGTAGCGGGTATAAATAGCTAGGGACAAGTCTATCAAGGCATCTTTAGTGCACTTTTCATCTCGACCGCTTGTGAATCATCTTGTGTACTCTTCAAGCTTGGGTGTCACTGTAGCTGGGTTGTGAGCTTGGATCGATGGAGTACTAAGCTCCATATTGGAAAGAAAGCCCGAGATGAACTAGTTTTGGTGGAATTGGGCAATACGACAGCACTTTCCCTGTTGACCATATAGTTCAGCCAAAGAGTTCCTATTCGTGAGGTTGTGTTGTTGGTTTATCGTCACTTCCTACTACTGAACTACACGGTCTAGCCCCTTATCATTCGTCCGTATTGGGTGTTTGTGTGTACTGTTTGATTCCTTTGGTTGTATAAATTTTGGATGGTTGTTGCTTCTGAATCAATGGCATATTCAAGTACCATAGTTGTTTATTCCTTGCATGTTCATAGCTGGACCGAGATTGTGTATTTCCCTTTCATTATGTGAGTTACAATTAGCATGGATTATGTTTCTCTTCGGAGATGTATTGAGACGCACGAACTAAAAATAGGTTAAGCAGTAGGATGGGAAAGAATCCCGGATATAACCGCACCTATCCACTATAATACAACACAACCCGAACTCAAATGGTGGCTGAATCTCCTCCTCAGACTCAACCCAATTTCTCAATCTTGTTATTTTGTGTGCTTAGTTAATGCTTGCTGACCGATTATATGCTTACCTGCCCTTTAATCAAAACAAAATTAAACCATTAGAAGGCTTAGTGCCTCTCTGTGGGATTGACACATATTCTATTGCACGACGGTGTTAGTATTGAATACTGAAAAGCTTTGCTTGTATGGAAAACTAATACCCAGTTTACGTATCGATTGTGTTTCAGTGTTAATTGTTCCTTGATATCATATGTGTAGATGATAAGGTGTCGGATATAGCACAGTAGATCTTATCATTGGTTAAATTTATGATATATAAATAATCGCTCGTAACCTAGATAGTGTGAACATACTATCGGTTTAGGTTATCGTATGATTTAGTAATTAATTTGTCGGGACTAATTAAATCATACGGATGTGCCTGGGGCATATTAAGCATGACCTAATTAGGATTGAATTAACTATAACTTGTACTGATCTTCATAGTTAATTCAAACCTCATATTATAATCTCTTAATCCCTAGACTAGAGAGGGCATGAGAGTTAGACATAGTATCCTTTGATTTTCCAAAGGGTGCGATCAATTGAGGCCTAGATATCGATAAGTTGGGTATGCATGTTTGGCTTCTTAGTGTGCCGTTACTGGTCGAAAATAATCCATGTACCGGTTCGCCGGGTTGATGGTGCTCCCGAGATGAGCTAGTAAGGATTATTATACTAAACCCGACCGATGGACTTATGTCCGATATAATAATAAGGTCGAGTGGTACTAGTCTCGGATATCAAGAAGTTGATGAATTAATTTGTCAGTAAATTTAAGAATCGATGAGCACTATATCTTTGACGTGGGGAGATAGAAGAATTAATAAAGTGAGCGCGAAGTAATTTCGTTTTTGAGCGGTAGTTTCATATTTGGTCCGTTAGCGGTACGACTAATTATGTGTTGGACTAATTGACAAAGTGGATTAAATAAATTACCCTTGGGTCAGTTTTATATTTAATTGACGAAGTGAGTTATCGAAATAATCCTAAGGGTCAATTAATATTTAATTAACGAAGTGGGTCGAGGAATTAATTCAAAGGGTCGATTAAAGTTGACTAGTCTAGTGAGGACTAAGAAAGTCAATAAAAGTCCAACATTGAGGCCCAACTCAAAAGCGCACTAGGTCTCTCTTGAAACTCCTTATATATAATTAATGTTAGGCACTTAGAATACATTAAGAAACTTGGAGGCAAAGTTGCCTAGAGTGAGAAAGAGTAGTCTAGAGAGAGAACTTTGTATTCCTCATTAGAGTTCTTTCTCAAACTATGGATCTTTCTTCTTTGATTAAACTCAGCCCGAAGTTCCTTTAATTCACCCGGTTTTCCTTCGCTACCCGAGTTCCTACCGCCAGCCAAATTCACGTACGATTCCGATGATCGAACTTCTCTCAAACGCGTCGATCAGTGCACTGTGATGTTGAACATGACCTATTGCGATCCATGATAGTTCGCGTCTTGATCACGGTTTGGACTGGTTGATTCCGGTGATCGACGGTTAAGGCGCGGCGATGGGCGGTGGTCCTGCATAGGTGAGCTCCGGGCAAGGATCTGTCAAGGCAGATTCAAGTTTTTCAAAGTGGATTTCTTTCAAATTACTTCTTTGGTGTTTTTCTCACCCCGTAGATAGTCGCCCACATGACTTCGGGGGTGAAGGAAACAGATCTAGTTTAGGCCAAACCGAAAATCTCACTTTCGTGCTATGCATTCCAAAATAGGAGACTTTTGATCGAGCCTAAACTCTAAAATCATTTCCCATAAATTGATCTAGGCTCATACAAGTTCGATTTATTAAAACGACACGCTAAAAATTAAATCTTTAATTTAAAGCGGAAGACAAAATATTATACCTTTGAACCGTGCTCTCGCAATAAAGAAAACCAACTCTGACAACCCCTAAAATTGAGTGGGTGACTATCTGCGGGGTGGCTAAGGCGCGAAAGAAGAAATCCAAAAAAATGGCTTCGAAAAAATTGACAGATCCCTGACAAATCGTTGCATGAAGATTCCTGTCCCTAATTACCGCCTGCTGCCTATTTATCCCCTGCCTGCGAAATCCACTGTTGAATCTCTCGAATGACTCCGTCTAACCCGAAATCATGTAGGCGACTATCCACGGGGTAGCTAAGACACTAAGGAATAAATTCAAAGGAAACCCGCTTTGAAAAACTCGTCAGATCTATGACAGATCGTTGCCTGAAGATCTAACCACTATTTACCGCCTGGCTACTCACCACCCCTAGAGAAATTCTCTGACCATGATCTAGACAACCACCGCCATGGATCACTGATCAAGACCAATATCAATGAAACCGAGGTCAAATCAACTGGCTCGGATATTGGAAGGAGCAACCTGCGCAACAAAATTACTCTTCGGAATTTGAAAAGTGCGGCGGCGGTAGAAATGATCAACGGCGGCTGGCTGCAAAAAATGACAACTCCGGGGCAAAAATCAAACTGAGTTTTCGAAGAAGAAAGGATCCTAAGCTGACTTCGAGGAAGAACTGAATGAAGAAGATAAAGTTCTCTCTCTCTAAGCAACTTAGCCTCCAAGGTTTCTTTTTGTCTTCTAAGTGCCTAACATTGACTTTTTATAGGAGCTTCAAGGGAGACTTATTGGGCTTTTGAGTTGGGCCTTAATGCTGGACTTTGTTGACTTACTTAGTCTTCCCTAGACTAGTCAACTCCTATCGAACCTTTTGAACTTATTCTTTAACCGACTTAAATATTAATCGACCCTTAGAATTATTTATTATATTTCACTTTGTCAATTAAATATAAAATTAACCCAAGGGTAATTTATTTAATTCACCAAGTCAGTTAATCCAACGAATAATTAGTTGTACCACTAACGAACCAATTTTGGAACTACCACTCAGAAACGAAATTACTTCGCGCTCACTTTGTAATTATTATATTTCCCCACGTCAAAGATATAGTGCTCGTCAATTCATAAATTTACTGACAAATTAATTCATTGATTTCTTGGTATCCGAGATTAGTACCACTTTACCTTCTTATTATATTGGACATAAGTCCACCGGCCGGGTTTAGTATAATAAACTTTTTGAGCTCATCTTGGGAACACCATAAACCCGGTGAATCGGTACATGGATTCCTTTGACAAGCATATGGCACACCAAGAAGTCAAACACCGCATACCCAACTTACCAAGATCTAGGCCTCAATTTACAGCACCCTTTGGCAAATCAAAGCATATGATATCTAACTCTTGTGCCCACTCTAGTTTAGGGATTAAGAGATTATAATATTTGGTTCAAATTAACTACGACAATCAGTATAAGTTAATTCAATCCCGAATAGGTCGTGCTTAATATGCCCGAGGCACATCCGTATGATTTAATTAGTCTAGACAAACTAATAATCCAAATCACACAATAATCTAAACCGATAGTATGTTCAAACTATCTCGGTTACGAGCGTCTGTTTATCTATCATAAATTTAACTAATGATAAGATCTACTATGCCACACCCGACACCTTATCATCTATGCATATAATATAAAAGAACAATTAAAACACTGAAACATAATCGATATGTAAACTGGGTATCAGTTTTTCATACAAACAGAGATTTTTGGTATTTTAAAACTAACAATCTCCCACTAATACTCAAAGCTATTCTCTGAAGTATAAAAACTGGTTTAATATACTTATTTTGATGTCTCCCTAAAATCTAGATATATTGGTTCAGCCAAATATCTAACTCCCATGCCCTTCAAGTGGATCTGAAACACTTTTGCAGTCAATGCTTTCATGAATGGATCTGCAAGCATGTCTATTGATACTATCTTCACCCACGTCTCTCCTCTTTACGATTTCTAATATGGGGTGGTACTTGCTCTCTATGTATTTACTCACCTTGTGAATTTGTGGTTCCTTCGAGTTTCCCACTGCACTATTCTTATCACAGTAAACTGTGATAAACCTGAGGAACTCAGGAATCACATCTAAATCCACTAGGAAATTCCTGAACCACACTGCTTCCTACGCTGCCTTTGACGCGACAACGTATTCAGCCTCAATGGTGGAGTTTGCCATGCATTTTTGCTTGACACTCCGCCATACTATGGCTCCATTTCCCAGAGTAAACACAAACCCAGAGGTAGACATTCTTTTGTCCATATCACTTTAGAAATCCTAATCTGTGTAACCCCTTGAAACTAGCTCTTGCGTCTGTTAGACCAAAACTTGGTCATTCATTTTGTGCAAATACTTGAGGTTTTTTTTTATTACACTGATATCAGCCTCATACACAACATAGCATACATGAGACTTCCTACCGCAAATGCATAAGGAACTATCTTCATGGCTTCTATCTACTTAGGAGACTGATCCTTAGATAGATGCACTTCTGCATGTTAAAACGAGCCAGAATCATGTCTATGTAGAAAGCCTGAGAAAATGTCTGTGAACATCTCCTCGATCTCGAATAATCTTAATCCAAAGGATATGTTCAGCCTTTCCAAAATCCTTCATATCAAACTTACTTGCACGACCATGCCTTTACATCTGACAATACCTTCTTACTATTGCCAATAAGAAGAAAGTATCTACGTAAACTACAAAAAACACCACTAAGTTTCATCACGCCTGCGATATAGACAATGCTCATCCAGACAATGAATAAATCCATAGGACTGGATTATCTCATCAAACTGGATGTTCCAAAATCTGGATGCTTACTTAAATCATACATGGACTTCTTAAAGGTGCAAACCTTGTGATCTTAGGCCTTTGTAATGTAATCATTGCCCTTTGAAAAGAATCTGCATCTATATCTTGGAGTGCCTTGTTATAGTTAACTAGATCTGGTTCGTGAGCGCAAGGGACCAAATCTAAAGATTTTTCCAAGCCCACGTACCTCTCAGGTTGTCTGACAACCTTCCCATTACAATAAGGCACCGCCTGTGTAATTGCATCATCTATGACAACTCGTGTAGTATTTTGTGTTGGTGTATGTGCCCTTTTGAGGGCTATTTATGTAAATAAACTTTGAGGGTTATTTATGTAAATAAGGCATTTATCGTTTGATTGATTATATATCTGATGAGTTAATTTCATGAAATTATATTCTTGTGCATATTGAATTTTATGAAATCGATCCACCAAAAAGAAACACTCCATGGACATTTAGATCATGAGTGATTTTTTTTTAGTAGTACTCGTACGAGGATCCTTAGACTAGAAATCACTGCATAGTCTTAGGTGAATTAGAGTGTGCTTTGACATATGCCTAACGGCCGTAACAGGTTGCCAAGTACGGGTATGATTGGGTACGCTATGAGTCACGCTAAGGTATGTAGGTGAAGTGATGGGACTACAAGTCTCTCATAAATGAGAGATGATATCTTGGCCGCTTGATAGTGAACTGAGAAGTGCATGGCCGTGCCCAAGAAATGATAAAGGTTATCATTTGCTTGATTAAGTTCAGTGTCACTAAGAGATCAAGTAAAACGTTTAGCTATATAAGGATGATTGGTTCCATGCCTTATGCTAAACTGGATATCAGTGTAGAGGACATTACGTAGTATACTCGGAAGGTTGTGTTGAATCACCATTCGACCCTCCGTTCTGAATTGTGTAGTCATTATGTCTTGCTAGATACCACTAATGATTTATGGATTAATTAATGAGATAAATTTATTCATTGTCAATTTGGAATGGGCCTACAGGATCGCACATAAGAGAGTTGATGATTCAGAATTAAATTGCCTGTAATAAGTATAAGAGTTATGCTTAAATAGATAATATTTAATTAAATGGTTTAATTAAATATTATTGAAGAGTTTTATGGTATTAATTAAAAGTTAATTAATTACCTTGGAAGAATTGAGTTGGGCTGACAAATCAAGGGATCTAATTGTGAATTAAGGTTCTTGACCCATCAGCCTGATCCATGGGTCAATGGGTTGATCCATGGTGTTGGTTAAACCCAACTCAGTAAATAATTAATTAATTATTATTAATTATTAATAAAAACATATACTTCTCAAAATCAGAGAAGTATCTGGGAGTCTGTTAAAGTTTTTTTTAACAGAATTGGTTTTAAACACGTTTAAAAGTTTTCTTTTTAAAAAAGTGTGACTCTCTGACTCCAAGGAAAAAACAACAGATGCTCTTCCAAAACTCTTCCCCAGAGAAAAACGTTTTCTCTGTTTGACAGGCACTTTTGGGCTAGCACCAATGCTGATAGGCTCCGGTGCAAGATTGTAGAGACAATTCACGTGAATTATTGGTGAACGCTATCTTCTCAAAGGAGCCAGACGACTGCACAACCGATTACGCTTCAAGGGTAAGACCCGATTCCATTGAATTTAGGCTATTCCGTAGCATAATTTAGGAAATTATGCATGCCTAGTTCCAACAGTGGTATCAGAGCGAGGTTGTTCAGTTTTAATTAAAATTGGGTTTTAATTAAAAGTTTTGTTAATCGGGATTATTTCTTCCCGAGGCTATCAAAAGTTTTGTTTTGGTTTTGGAAACCATTATTGAAAAGAAATTTGAGTTGTTGGGTTGTAAATAGTTATTGGCTATTTCTTTTATTGTCGCCGGATAAACGATGGTACCGAAAAGGTTCGGTTTTTCTTGTGATTTGGATACCAACGAGGTTTTGAAACTAGTTTCGGGAAAAACAAAATAAAGAGATTTCTGGGCTAAATTGATTTTTTGGCATTTGGAGTTTTCGAAAATGGACGGGATTCTTCTCCGATTGAAATTGTTTCTAGGCCAGTTTGGACCATTTTTTGGCCGGATTTCAAAACGGAGAGAGGTACTAAATGTTTGGTTGTTTCTGGGTTGATGAACAAAGTTTTTTTTACAGCTCGTTTTGGTTTCGCCGATAAACTGGGTTTTCGGTTCACTCGCCTGAAATTTGGGTTTCGAAATTGGGTTTCGAGTATTTGCGATTTTTGGTTTCGAAATGGAGTTGATTTCTGGTTTCCATGTTTTGGTTTTGATAATTTGTTGGGCTAATTGAATTTTAAAACGGGGTTTTTAAAATGTTTAGCCGGAAATTAGATTTTGGTTAGTTTTAAACTTGGCTGGGGTTGCTGTTTTTTCCTCTCGTTTTGCCAGAAAAACGGGCTCGCCTGAAATAAGCTTTCATAGGGAGTTCGAAAACCCGGGGAAGATGGATTTTTCCTGCGCGGGCTACTTCGGTTTCAACGAAGGGAACGCCGGATTCGTGTCTGGTCTTGGATGACGGAAAGAAGCAACGACAAACGTCGCCACTGCGCTATCGCTGGTCGGGATTTCATCTTCGGCGGGTGATGGGTTCCATCATTGATCGGAGCTGGGATTCTTCAACCGGAAGAGTGACCGGCGTTAGATGCCAGGAAATCTGGGATGCCGGACGGAGTATTCGAAGCAGCCGGCGACGGAAATGGTTTGAGGAAGACGAAGGGTTTGCGGCGGAAAGGGCGAAGCCCTAGGGGCTGTAATTACAAAAATGCCCCGCCGCTGCTTCCAAAACCCTAGCTGCAAAGTTTTTAGTTTTAAAAATTATAAACCAGCCCCAACAGTTTTGTTTCCATAAAACCCTAAGCCCAGAAATTAAAATAAATTAGTTTATTGCCCCAAGAGTTTCAGAAAATTAAAATTTTAAAAATTTTCTGAATTTTATTTAATAAGATTTTAATTAAATAATCTTATTAGATAAAGATAGGATTAATTTAGAATTTCATCCTATAAGTTTGAATTTAAAATTTTGAAATAAATTATCTTAATTAGATTAGGATAATTAGAATTGTTTAAATTTAAATTTGAAACATTATCTTAATTAGATTAGGATAATTAGAAAAGATAAATAAATAATTAATTAATTAATTAGATTAATTAATTTGTTTAAATTTTGAATTGTTATTTATTTATTTTATTTTACTTATGATGCTTAAATTTAAATTGTTTAAATTTTATGTGAAGCATCATAATTATTCCAGCATGTTCATGCATCATTTTGGATAAATGTAAAATGAACAGAAAGATTGATTAAAATTGATCATGACACGATCAATTTTAATTCTGTAATAGTTACACAATCCTTAAAATTAATCGGCTTAAATTAAAACCGGCTTGTATGAGCATATGCATTTTATGTGTTTCAAAGCATGAATTAGGCTTTTAATTTTAACGTTTTAAAAGTTGGGGTCTGCGAGCCAATTTTCAATTTGGGCCTGCGTGCCTATAAAAATCATCATGTAATAGTTAGGCCCAAAAGGAAGTTCAAAGAGGAGTCCATGGTGGAGCCCACAAATGGAGGCCCAAATATGAAGATTTTAAAAGGCCCTGTAATAGATTAGAGCCCAGTTCATCGCTTTAATTAATTCTTTTATTTATGCAAATGAATGATAAACGAAAATGCATGTTAAGCCGATCAAACTAAAATCCCAAAAACCCGAGTTGATTTTGCTTCCACACTTGGGGGCCCGCCAGAGCGTCGAACGTCTGTGGACTTGGAGAGCCCAAGGGCCTCAGGTTTTCTTCGTGCGGCGAGTTGTCACATAATAGGTGCCCAACTTTATCACTACCATTAATGAGTGGAAAAACTGTTTGGGTATTAGATGCTCAACTTTATCACTACCACTTGTTATGAAAAAACTGTGTGGGTATCGATTGATGTGATGCCTTGAGGGATGGTTCAACTTGGGAAAATTAATCCTAGCTTGACCCGAGAAGTTGACTAGGGATTAATTTTGCAAAGATAGGATGGTGTCAAACATTTGGAATGTTCATCCTATCACCGAAAATTTGCATGGTATGCAATTGGAAAGCGTTATATTACATGGAATGTAATTTGAATGTTGCCTACCAGAAGAACCTGATCCCTACGATACTTGCCAAAGCAAGACTGGGGTTGACTCTTTGTGGATTTTCGAACCACAATCTAGCACCAACACAAAATTGTTAGGGATTTCAATTTTGCTATTGTGGAAAATTAATTTTAAAACTCATTCTAATATTTTGCATTTATTCATTGTAGAAATGGCATCATCTAGCACAAATGTTATCTCAAATTTCACTCTAAGAAGTATATTGGATAAAGATAAATTGGTTGGACCAAACTTCTTAGATTGGGAAAGAAACTTGAGAATAGTTCTCAAGCAAGAAAGGAAGCTACAAGTCTTGGAGACCGTTTTACCTGAACCACCACAAAATGCTTCGGCAACTATTCAACGAGCCTGGGAGAAGCTGAAAAGCGACTCCGATGATGTGACTTGCTTGATGCTCGCGTCGATGACGGGCGAGCTTCAAAAGCAGTTCATGAATTCGGAAGCGTTCCGGATTTACGAGTCACTGACGGAGATGTTTCGTGAACAAGCCCGTAACGAAAGGTTCGTTACGATAAAAGCTTTAATTTCGTGCAAAATGGCGAAGGGTTCGTCAGTAAGCACACATTTGATCAAAATGAAAGGGTACATTGATACCCTAGAGCGATTGAATACACCTCTTCCTAGGGAATTGGCCATTGATATCATCTTGGCATCATTGTCTGATGAATACAATAATTTTGTGGTGAACTACAATATGCACAACATGGATAGGAGCATTCCTGAGCTCCATGGCATGTTGAAGAACACTGAGCAGACCCTTCGGAAGGCAACACCAGTGTTGGTAGTGGAAAAAGGAAAAGGGAAGAGGAAGTTTAAAGGCAAGGTCAAAGTTGGGAAGAACAAGAAAGCTCGCAGTAAGACTGCTCCCCAACCACAAGTTTCTCCATCTGCTAAAACAAGATCTAAAAAGGATGATACATGTCTCTTCTGCAAACAGAAGGGTCATTGGAAGAGAGACTGCAAGAAGTTTCTCGAAAGCAATCCTTCAGCTTCAGGTATCTTTGTTATAGAAATTAATCTTTCTATGTCCACCTCATGGGTACTAGATACTGGTTGTGGGGCTCATATTTGTACTAATGTGCAGGGACTTAGAAATAGAAGGATGACAAAGAAATGTGAAGTAGATCTCCGAGTGGACAACGGGGCAAGAGTTGCTGCTGTTGAAGTTGGAGATTACACTCTGTCTTTACCATCTGGTTTAAAAATCGAGCTTGAAAATTGTTATTATGTACCTGCTTTAAGCAGAAATATTATTTCAGTTTCGAGTTTGGATAATAAAAGATTTCGATTTATTATAGAGAATAATTCGTTATCTTTATATCGAAATGATATTTTATACGGAGTTACAAATATGTGTAACGGTTTGTATGTCTTGGATTTGACCCAAGAAAAACCAGTCTATAACATAGAAAAGAAAGCTAAATCAACTAAAAATGATTTAAGTCCAACATATCTTTGGCATTGTCGATTAGGCCATGCAAATGAAAAGCGAGTTCAAAGACTTCACAAGGATGGAGTGCTAGGGTCATTTGATTTTGAATCTTATGATACCTGTGAACCATGCTTGCAAGGCAAAATGACAAAGAGTCCTTTCAACAAGAAAGTGGAAAGAACAAGTGGGCTATTGGATCTAATACATACGGATGTATGTGGACCAATGAGCACACAAGCCAGAGGTGGATTTGAATACTTCGTGACTTTTACAGATGACTATAGTAGATATGGGTATGTCTACTTAATGAGGTATAAAAGTGAAACTTTTGAAAAGTTCAAAGAGTTTAAAAATGAAGTAGAGAATCAGTTGGATAGAAGGATTAAGGCTATTTGCTCCGATCGGGGAGGTGAATACCTTAGTGATGAGTTCGATGGCTATCTAAAACAGTGTGAAATTGTTTCACAGCTGACTCCACCGGGAACACCTCAATGGAATGGTGTATCCGAAAGGAGAAATCGGACCTTATTAGATATGGTACGATCAATGATGGGCCAAGCGACTCTCCCTACATCCTTTTGGGGTTATGTTCTCCTTTCTGCTGCCTACTTATTAAACCGTATTCCATCTAAGGAAGTAGATAAGACTCCATATGAGATATGGATGGGTCGGAAGCCCTATATGTCCTATCTATGAGTTTGGGGTTGTCAAGCTCATGTAAAACGTTTACAAAGTGATAAGCTTGAACCTAAAACTGACAAATGCCTATTTGTGGGATATCCTAAGGAAACCAAAGGATATCAATTCTACAACCCAACTGAGAACAAAGTGTTCGTTGCTCGATGAGCTACTTTCTTAGAGAAAGAATTTCTATACAAGAAAGACAGTGGGAGTAGAATAGAACTCGGAGAAGTTCCAGAACTACAAGAGAATGTAGAACGATCTACAGAAACTCAGATGGAAGTTGACATGGAAACTCATGAAGATGAGCAGCCTGAGTCAACAACAAGAACCTAGAAGGTCTAGTAGATCTCGTCATGAACCCGAGAGATACGGATTTCTTGTAACTGACGAGCAAGATTTGATCTTGGTGGACTCTAATAAGCCCGTGAACTACAAACAGGTTTTAGAAAGTCCAGAATCAGATAAATGGCTACAAGCAATGGAATCTGAAATGCAATCCATGAGGGACAATAAAGTATGGACTTTAATTGACCCTCCTGTTCAGGTAAAGGTTGTCGATTGCAAGTGGATTTTCAAGTTAAAACCTGGCGGGATCTTCAAGGCACGACTAGTGGCTAAAGGTTTCAGACAGACTCATGGTATAGACTATGATGAAACCTTCTCCCCTGTCGTGATGCTCAAGTCCATTCGGACTATGCTCGCCATAACTGCATATTATGACTATGAGATATGGCAGATGGATGTTAAGACGGCTTTCCTGAATGGAAACCTACTCGAGGATGTTTATATGAAATAACCCGAGGGATACATCGATCAAGAGCATCCAAATCATGTATTCAAGCTTCAGAGGTCCATCTACGGACTAAAGCAAGCATCTCAGAGTTGGAATCTTCATTTTGACGAGGCAGTAAAAGGTTACGGCTTCATAAAGAACGAATATGAGCCTTGTGTTTAGAAGAAGGTTAGTGGGAGCAAGATAGTTTTCCCTACTCATAGGAAATGACATTCCCATGTTGAAAGATATCAAACAATGGTTGGGGAGTGTATTTTCTATCAAAGACTTAGGAGAAGCTGAAATGATACTGGGTATCAAAATCTATAGAGATAGATCAAACTGGCTTCTAGGACTAAGTCAAGAAGGGTACATAGACAAAATATTCAAGAGGTTCAATATGTCTAACTCTAAGAATGGTATGGTACCATTCAGACATGGCCTTCTCTAGAAGAAGAACCAAGGTCCTTCAATAAGAGAGGAGAGGGATACAATGAGTAGAGTTCCATATGCTTCGGCAATAGGATCTATCATGTATGCCATGTTGTGTACCCGCCTGGATGTCACACATGCACTGAGCATGACTAGCAGATACCAACAAGATCCTGGAATGGATCATTGGACTGCAGTCAAAGCAATCCTAAAGTACTTACGAAGAACTAAAGGATTAATGCTAGTGTATGGAGGACAAGAACAGCTCATTGTACAAGGTTACACTGATGCTACTTTCCAAACAGATCAAGATGACATGAAGTCACAATCAGGCTACGTGTTTAGTCTGAATGGCGGTGCAATAAGTTGGAAAAGCTCAAAGCAAGATACAACAGCCGATTCTACAACAGAGTCTGAGTACATTGCTGCATCAGATGCTGCAAAGGAAGCTATTTGGTTGAGGAAGTTCGTGTCAGACATCAGAGTGATACCGAGTATCCAAGATCCAATAGAACTTTTCTGTGACAATAACGGGGCCATCGCACAAGCTAAGGAGCCTCGGTCACACCTGAAAACCAAACATATACTCAGAAGGTTTCACCTCATCTGAGAGATCATTGATCGAGGAGATGTGAAAGTGTGCAAAATAGGGTCAGACGACAATGTAGCAGATCCTCTCACAAAATTTGATAGACATGTAATAGAGCTTGGTCTTAAACAGTTTTGGACATAGCCCTTCAACGGGCAAGTGGGAGATTGTTGGTGTATGTGCCCTTTTGAGGGCTATTTATGTAAATAAACTTTGAGGGTTATTTATGTAAATAAGACATTTGTCGTTTGATTGATTATTTATCTGATGAGTTAATTTCATGAAATTATATTCTTGTGCATATTGAATTTTATGAAATCGATCCACCAAAAAGAAACATTCCATGGACTTTTAGATCATGAGTGATTTTTTTTTAGTAGTACTCGTACGAGGATCCTTAGACAAGAAATCACTGCATAGTCTTAGGTGAATTAGAGTGTGCTTTGACATATGCCTAACGGGACCGTAACAGGTTGCCAAGTACGGGTATGATTGGGTACGCTATGAGTCACGCTAAGGTATGTAGGTGAAGTGATGGGACTACAAGTCTCTCTTAAATGAGAGATGATATCTTGGCCGCTTGATAGTGAACTGAGAAGTGCATGGCCGTGCCCAAGAAATGATAAGGGTTATCATTTGCTTGATTAAGTTCAGTGTCACTAAGAGAACAAGTAAAACGTTTAGATATATAAGGATGATTGGTTCCATGCCTTATGCTAAACTGGATATCAGTGTAGAGGACATTACGTAGTATACCCGAAAGGTTGTGTTGAATCACCATTCGACCCTCCGTTCTGAATTGTGTAGTCATTATGTCTTGCTAGAGACCACTAATGATTTATGGATTAATTAATGAGATTAATTTATTCATTGTCAATTTGGAATGGGCCTACAGAATCGCACATAAGAGAGTTGATGATTCAGAATTAAATTGCCTGTAATATGTATAAGAGTTATGCTTAAATAGATAATATTTAATTAAATGGTTTAATTAAATATTATTGAAGAGTTTTATGGTATTAATTGAAAGTTAATTAATTACCTGGGAAGAATTGAGTTGGGCTGAAAAATCAAGGGATCTAATTATGAATTAAGGTTCTTGACCCATCAGCCTGATCCATGGGTCAATGGGTTGATCCATGGTGTTGGTTAAACCCAACTCAGTAAATAATTAATTAATTATTATTAATTATTATTAAAAACAGATACTTCTCAAAATCAGAGAAGTATCTGGGAGTCTGTTAAAGTTTTTTTTAACAGAATTGGTTTTAAACACGTTTAAAAGTTTTCTTTTTAAAAAAAGTGTGACTCTCTGACTCCAAGGAAAAAACAATAGACGCTCTTCCAAAACTCTTCCCCAGAGAAAAACTTTTTCTCTGTTTGACAGGCACTTTTGGGCTAGCACCAATTCTGATAGGCTCTGGTGCGAGATTGTAGAGACAATTCACGTGAATTGTTGGTGAACGCTATCTTCTCAAAGGAGCCAGGCGACTGCACAACCGATTACGCTTCAAGGGTAAGACCCGATTCCATTGAATTTAGGCTATTCCGTAGCATAATTTAGGAAATTATGCATGCCCAGTTCCAACATTCTGTGGTGTATCTACTTGTACTGGTGCATCAGGAATACTAGATTGTCCCTTAAGCTCTTATAGCACAATCTTGTTACTTGGTTTATGGTTTAGAATATAGCCCTCTTCTAAAATCTAGTGTTGGTACTAACCACTACCTTCTGATCTTTAGCACTATAGAATAAACCAACTTTCGCTCCTCTGGGATATCCTACAAACAGCATTACCTCCGATCTTATATCTAACTTGCCCGCATATGCCTTAAGCACATGTGCTGGATAACCCCAGATTCCGAGATGTCTAATACTGGGCTTTTGCCCTGACCATAACTCTACAGGGGTTGAAGGAATCGACTTAGATGGTACAAGATTTATATTGTAAACTGCTATTTCTAGGGTATATCCCCAAAATTAATGAGGCAAATCACTATAACTCATCACGGATTTAACCACTTCTATAAGAGTTATGTTTCTCCGTTTTGCTACACTATTCTGCTGGAATGTGCCAGGTGCAGACAACTTGGATTGAATCCCTATCTCTGATAAATAGCTCCTAAATTCACCAGATAGTTATTCGCCACCATGATCGGGTCGTAATGACTTGATACTTTTACGGTGACAATTCTTCACATCTGTCTGAAACTCTTCGAACTTGCCAAAATATTCGGACTTGTAGCATGTGCAGTAAATATACCCGTACCTCGAGTAGTAGTCTGTGCGGATCACAAAATACTCAAAACCATCTATGGCCTCAATTATTATATGTCCACATAAGTCAGAGTAAACCAACTCTAAAACCTTTTTGACCTTTAAAAACTTATTGGTCATTTTACCCTCAAAGAAGAATTCGTACGTTTGGTAATTGTCAATATCGAATGAGCCCAAGGGTCCATCATTGACCAACCTTTGAATTCTACTAAGGTTTATATGACTTAGTCTTCGGTGCCAAAAACGACTTTCATTCATTTTACACGGTTATTTCCTCTTATTGTGATTCAATGATGTGTTATTTATCTCAGTGTTTCGCGCTACAGGGGAGTTAGTTTTTATCGAGAAGAGATTTTCAACCAATGAACCTGAGCATATAAGTTTCTCGCTCTTTCTCATAACAGAATTATTAGATAAAATGAACTTATAACTATCCAATAAGAGTTTAGAAACATCGAATAAATTATTTCTAAAATTCAGATCATAAAAACAATTCTTCAAAAAACTATTACAGCATTATTTTGTAAATAAGTCTAGCCACTCCAACTACTTCCACTAACACTCTGATAGTGTCACCCAAGTAAACTTCCATCTCGCCCTCTCTAAGCATCTAGGTTACTTGGCAAACCCTGCAAAGAATTACAAACATGATCAATGGTTCCTAAATCCACACACCAAGTACCTGTGGGAATTACCACTAAACATGTCTCAATAACTAAGGAAGAAATCCAATGAAACCTGCTTCAAAAAACTCGTCAGATATGTGACAGATCATTGCCCGAAAATCCACCATTGTTTACCGCCTTGATGCTCAGCACCCGAAAAGGAATTCTCCGACCGCGATCTAGACAACCACTGCAATGGATCACGAAGCAAGGCCAAGATCAACACAACGGTGGTCGAATCAAATGGCTCGGATAACCGATTGGAGAAACCAGCGCAATAAAATCACTCGTCCGAATCCACAAAGTGCGGTGGCGGCAAAAAAGATCAACGACGACAGGCGGCAAAGCAATGATGTTAGTTTTGAATACTGAAAAGCTATTGCTTATATCAAAAACTAACACGCAGTTGACATATCATTTTGTTTCAGTATTAAATTTGTTCCATTATATCATAGAACTAGATAATGAGGTGTAGAAAAGCATGGTAGATCTCGTTATTGGTTAAAGTAATGATATATATGATAGAACATCTGCCCGGGCCCAGTCAAAAATTCACTTTCGTGCTATGCATCCCAAAATCGGAATTCTTGACCAGGCCTAAGCTCTAGCACAATCACTCTTTCAATCATTGCTTGAAATAACATTGCACAGGATCTTAAATTATACTTGTTCGATTTGCCATGCAACAATTAATTCATAATTAAAGAGGGAGTTTAAGAATTACCTCTTGAAACGTGTACTTAGGTGATTCTCTTGTATGACTCAAGATTTTGATCGTACGTTGTGTGGGCAACGATCTAACGAACAATTAATCAGTAATCACCACAAAAAAGATCTCTCCGAAAAAAATCCAGCAACTCACCGCCGTTGAAATTTTGCACTGCCACCCGCTGCCGGTTTAACCTTGTCGCCACCGCCCGAAGTTAGTACTGCCCGACCGCCGCCTGAGGTGAGAACCCACCGCCTAAGAGAATTGACTTCGAGGGAGAAACTTGCTTTCTCTATCTAGTTTTCTTGTCTTGAAAACTTATGAATTGTGTATGTAGAATTGCTAATCTCTTGTCTATTTATAGAGATACAAGAGAGACCCATGTTGGTTTAAGATTGGCCTTCCTAAGGGGTTTAGGTAATTAATTAGTTTCCAAATCCAATTAGATAACAAATCTAATTGGATTTCCTATTCAATTAGATTTCCTAATTTCTAGGATTTTCTAATCCAATTAGATTTCCTAATTTCTAGGATTTTCTAATTCTAATTGAAAGTTAAGACTTAATTAATTAATTAAATAATTTTACTTTGTTAATTACTTAATTAACCCTTAGGAATAATTATTTAAGTAATTAATTCTACTTTATCACTAACGGATTAAATAATTAACCCACTACATAGTTAATCATACCACTAACGTATCAATTATGACACTATCATCCTACACTAGAATTGCTTCCAGAACAACTAAATTAATTATTCTTTAATCTCCCCACATCAAAGATATAGTGCTCGTTAATTTATTAATTTACAGATAAATTAATTAATTAACTTCTTATAATCTGAGATTAGTACCACTCGACCTTTTTACTAAATCGGACATAAGTCCACCGGCCGGGTTTAGTATAACAACATAATGAGCTCATCTCAGGAGCACCATCACCCCGAATGCACTGGTGCATGGTTTCCTTTCGACAAGCAACAGCATACCAAGCAACTAAACATGCGCATCCAACCTACCGAGACTATTGGCCACAAATGACCTCACTCTTTGGCAGATCAAAGTACACTATGTGTAATCCTTATGCCTGCTCACATCTAGGGATTAAGAGATAGAATACTAGGAACGAATAGTCTATTAAATTAGTATAAGACAATTCATCCTAAATGGTTAAGTTCAACATACTCCGGACATATCTATATGATTCAACTAGTATAGACAAACCAATTTCTGAATCACATAATAACCTAAACTGACAATGTGTCAAAAACTATCTCGGTTACGAACCACATTTATATATTATGTCTTTTAACCAATAATGAGATCTATTGTGTCACACCAGACACCTCATTATCTAATTACATAATATAAATGGACGACATATGTAAACACATAAACAATTTAATTGAAACATTCAATCGATATATGAAATAGGGAAATAGTTTAATACAAGCAAAGCTTTGGTATTCAAACCCAACAATATAAATAGATGCTCGTAACTGAGATAGTTTGAACATACTATCAGTATAGTTTACTGTGTGATTTGGAAATTAGATTGTCTAGATTAATTAAATCATACGGATATGCCCGGGACATATTGAGCACGACCTTTTTGGGATTAAATTAACTTATACTGATCGGTGTAGTTAATTCGATCCTAGGATTCTAATCTCTTAATCCCTAGATTGGAGCGGGCATGAGGGTTAGATATCGTATGCTTTGATTTGCCAAAAGGTGCGGTCAATTGAGGCCTAAATCTCGGTACGTTCGGTATGCGGTGTTTTGCTTCTTTATGTGCCATTGCTAGTCGAAGGAATCCATGTACTGGTTCACTGGGTTGATAGTGCTCCCGAGATCAACTCGAAAGGTTTATTATACTAAATCTGGCTAGTGGACTTTATGTCCGGTATAATAAGAAATTCGAGTGGTACTAATCTCGGATACCAAGAGGTCGATGAATTATTTTGTCAGTAAATTTATGAATCGACGAGCGCTAGATATTTGATGTGGGGAGATAGAAGAATAATAAAGTGAACACAAAGTAAATTTATTTTTGAGCGGTAGTTCCACAATTGGTCCGTTAGTGGTACGACTAATTATGCGTTTCACTAATTGACAAAGTGAATTAATTAATCTTAAAGGTTTAATTAATATTTAATTGACTAAGTGGGTTATACAAAATAATCATAAGGTTGTTTGATTAAATATATTAACGAAGTGGGTTAAGAAATTAATTTGAAAGGCTCGATTGGAGTTGATTAGTCTAGGGAAAACTAAGGGGTCAATGAAAGTCAAACATTAAGGCCCAACTCAAAAACCCATTAGGTCTCCCATGAAACTCCTATAAATATCTTAAGTTAGGCATTTAGAAGACATAAGAAACCTTGTAGGGAAAAGTTGCCTCTAGAATGAGAAAGTCAAGCCTAGAGAGAGAACTTCATCTACTTCATTAAAGTTTTTTTTCAAAGTCGGTTTGGGAACTTTCTTCTTCGAGAGCTCAGCCAATTAGTATCCTAGAAAACCCCATTGGATTGCCGCCTATTTTTTGTCCGATTTCTCGCCCCCCGAGGTAGCCGCCGCAGAGCCATTTAGACTTCTGATTCGGTGGCCGATTCTGGTGTTTTGGGTGACGAGTTTTGTGTTTTTGATCTTCTTCCGTCACATTGATCCTTTGGCTCATTCCATACATTTGCCAAAGTCTAGATCTCTGGTGGGTAGAAGATTTTTAGCGGCATACTTGGGTTTTCAGATTAGGTGCAGGCCTCAGGGCTGTTTCAAATTTGGGGAATTTGAGTTTTCTTGAAGTTGGTTTCTTTAGATTTCTTCATATTGTGCCTTAGCCATCACGTGGACATTTGCCCACTCAAATTTGGCATCATTTTGAGTTATTCTCGGGACTTTTTAGTGGATTCGCAAATCAAGACCCGATTTTCTTTATTTGCATGGGACACGCTTCAAAGTTATAACCTTTAAAGGTTACTTTAATTTAAAGATTTGATTTTTGCATGTCATTTTAATAAATTGAACTAGTATAAGCTTAGATCCATTCAGGGGAAATGATTTTAAGCCTGAGCAGAATTGAAAGTCTCCGATTCTGGAATGGATAGCACGAAAGTGAGATTTTCAATTTAGCCAGGGCTAGATTTGTTTCCTTCAAATTTGTATTAGTGTTTTGGCTTTATACTTGTTTGATTTATTACACGAATTTGTTTTGGCTATGTTATTTCATTAACAGGTGGTTATTATTCCCGTCTATTATGTTTTTTATTTTCATTCATAAACCCCGGGACATGTCCGGGCTCGTTTTTATTTTGAATGGAAATGTCTGTAATAGTAATAACCATGAGCTGGAAGCCGTGTAGGATTAGATGAATCTTGTAGTAGGATTTAATCTAATGTTGTCGTCTTTAAATTCCTAGTACGCCTTTGTATATAGAAATTTATGTGTTATGACGAAGACGTTATTTAGGGTAACTCATATTCGTGGGTTTTGGTTTATCGTAATTTTAGGTGATTCCTAATTAGGTAGAAAATCCATACGAATTGAGAGGAATCCAAATAATGAGTGGGAGCGACGCAACGGGACGTGTCAACGAGTCGTCAAAGGAAGTGACGAATGAGAAGACCATAATAGTCGGGAAATGTTTAATTATATATTTCCCATTTTATGTCCTTTTCGTTGCTTGTGTGTTTTTGTTTTATGTTTTTCCATGATTGAAAACAAATAGTTTTTTAATACGTGCAATTAACTAAGGTAGATTATTCGCATATTAAAACTCCAACGGTTTTATGGGTGCGAATATCCATAGTTAAAATATTGCATGTTAAAACGTAAAAATCTAAGTGGGAGCGGGTTGGTATATATCCCCATGACCTCCATTATGAATTCATAAGTCATGTGGTTAGACTTGCGCGTTGGCCTTCCTCCCTATTGGATGATTCTTCAATAATGAGATCACTATATTGAATTTCTCAAGAGATGACTATAGTGAGTTTAATTGGAGAACCTTGCGATACCCTCACCATCGGAGGCACATTAGTATCCTAAGTAACAAACTTAGAAGTCACGTAAAGACATACACTTAGTGTATCGTTTGAGTATTCCTCCCATCAAGGTTATACTACTTATGTGTGAGGCTAAAATCACCGACTATTAATTTCATTGATCAAAATATCGTTGGTCAGATAGTGAAATTAATGAACGTAGGTTCTGAAAGATTTTGGTAGGATCTGGGTTTGTACCTGCTCGATTTACCACGCAACAAAAATTCTAATAAAAGCGGAACTATAGAATAATACCTTTGAAGCGTGCACCTGGTGAATCTCTTGTATGCCTCAAAGACTATGACCTCTTGTTGTGTGGGCAACAATCTAGAAGTCAATTGATCAGCAACTCTTCACAATCCACCTGCTGAAAAAATTCAGCACCTCCGCACCTAGCACGTACTGCAAACGCACTGCCCGGAGAGAGAGAAAACTTAACTCGCAGCTTAAGAAAAGTGGCCAAGATTTTCGGCCAACTCTCCCAAAAAATCCAGCCGCAAATTTGTGATTAAAATTCGTTTATGAGAGAGAAAATTTTCTCTCTCTAGAATTTTATCTCTCTAGAAATCTTGTGGATTAATTGTGAATCTGAATGGCTGATCCCTTGTCTATTTATAGAGTTACAAGAGAGACTCCAAGTTGGAATAGGATTGGTCTTTCCTACTGGGTTTCTGTTTCCCTTCAATCCTGTTTCTAGATTGATACAGATTCTGTTTCCTTCAATCCTGTTCCTGGACTGAAACACTCCCAACTGTCACAGGGATTCACTTATCCCAATCCAGTTCCTGGGATGAATCACTCCCAACTGACACAGGAATTCACTTATCCCAATCCAGTTTCTGGGATGATTCACAACCAACTGACACAAGGATTAATTAATTTCTCAATTAATTAAATCTACCTTTGTCATTAACCCAGTACATAATTAATCGTACCACTAACGGATTAATTATGGCACTACCACCCTACACCAGAATTGCTTCCGGAACAACTTAATTAAATTATATTCATAATCTCCCCACATCAAAGATATAGTGCTCGTTAATTCATTAATTTACTGATAAATTAATTCATCAACTTCTTAATATTCCGAGACTAGTACCACTCGACCTTTTTACTATACCGGACATAAGTCCACTGGCCAGGTTTAGTATAATAAACATTTCGAGCTCATCTCGGGAGCACCATCACCCCGGACGCACCGGTACATTGTTTCCTTTCGACAAGCAGCAGCACACCAAGTAACTAAACACGCGCACCCAATCCACCGAGACTATTGGCCACATTTGACCTCACCCATTGGCAGATCAAAGTACACTATGTCTAATCCTCATGCCCGCTCGAGTCTAGGGATTTAGAGATAGAATACAAGGATCGATTTGTCTATTAAATCAGTACAAGACAAATCATTCCTAAGAGTCAAGTTCAATATGCCCCGGGCACATCTATATGATTCAATTAGTTTAGACAAACTAATTATCTGAATCACATAATAACCTAGACCGACAGTTTATCCAAAGCTGTCTCGGTTACGAACCTTATTTATATATTATGTCTTTCAACAAATGATGAGATCTACTGTGTCGCACCAGACACCTCATCATCTACTTACATAATATAAATGGATATGCACAACTAAATATAATTGAAACACAAATCGATATATTAATCTGGGAAATTATACAACACAAGCATAGCTTATGTATTCAAATCCAACAGGTTCTTCTCGAACGAATGTGGCTTAGCGTAGACGTTCACCCTATCGTGACCTGCGTTAATCCCGGTGTGAGAGATGTTGGTGGGAGATTATATTATTTTTTAGGATATCAATATTTTCGAAAAAGAATACTGAAACTTGACTGTTTATTTTTTTAGTTGTCGATATGTCGTTCAATCCACTTACTATCATTTTGAATCAAAACAAACACACCGGTCATAATTATATTGATTGGAAGTGTAACCAGGACATTGTCCTTACTGCTGAGGGTTACAAGTACGTGCTCGTTGAAGAGTGCCCCCCAGTGCCCACAGATGATTCCACTCATAAGGAAAGAGAGGCTCACTCTAGGTGGAAGAAAGCTGATGAGATGACCCAGTACTACATCTTGGCTTCTATGTCGAGCGTACTGCAGCACCAGTATCAGTTGATGACCTCAGTATATGAGATGATGCTTAACCTCAGGGAGATTTTTGGATATCAGGGCAGGGCAACCAAGCAGTCAGCTATGAGAAAATGCATGAATGCTAGGATGACTGAGGGTACTTCATAGGGGGATCACGTGCTGGAAATGATCAGCTGCATCAATGAGATTGAGGTCTTGGGAGATGACATCGACGCGGAGACCCAAGTTGATATCATTCTCCAGAGCTTGCCTCCCAGCTTTGAGCAGTGTCGGTTGAACTATAATATGGGCAAGCTCTCATATTCCCTTACCGAGCTCATAACTGTATTGGTGTTTGCCGAAGGCATGTTCTCTGAAAAAAAACAACCTTTGGCTATTGTTGGACCTTCAAGTTCCTCCGTTAGGCCCAAAGCAAGGAACCAAAGAAGGAAGAAGGGCTAGAAGGCAGGAGCTGATCATGGACCCAAAGGTGGTGTTTCTAAGAAGCACAAGTCGAAAGGCAAGTACTTCAGATGTGGAAAAGCAGGACACTGGAGGAAATACTGCCCAAAGCCTAGAGGTATAAGTAATTTCACCTTTGTTACTGAGACGTGTTTAGCGGCGATTCCCACAGATACTTGGTGTGTGGATTTAGGAGCCACTGATCATGCTTGTAATTCTTTGCAGGGGTTCCAAATGACCCAGCTGCTTAAAGATGGTGATTTGCATGTCTACCTTGGGGATACTACTAGAGTATCAGTTGCTGTACTGGAAGTAGTTCGTATTTATTTTTTAGACTCTGTTTTACATTTGAGAGATTGTCTACCCAGCTTTATAAAGATCTTACTTTTAGTTTCTAAGCTACTTTTGGATGGTTATAAGTTTGTATTTTCTGATAATTCTATTTTTATTAGAAAGAACAATAAACTTATATGTTCTGGTGTATTGGTTGACAATTTATTTTTAATTAAGACGAACTCCCAAGTTTTGCAAAACACAAAATTAATGACACATCATTGAATCATAATAAGAGAAAGGAGTCTTCCCCTTTGAACCAGACTTATCTTTGGCACATAAGACTAGGTCATATCAACTTTAATAGGATTCAAAGGTTGGTCAATAATGGGTCTTTAAACCCATTGGATATTGATAGTTTTCCTACATGTGAGTCCTGCTTGGAGGGTAAAATGACCAAGAGGCCTTTCAAGGGAAAGGGCTATAGGGCCAAAGAGATTTTAGAGTTGGTTCATTCTGACTTGTGTGGGCCTATGTCAGTTCGGGATAGAGGAGGTTACGAGTATTTCTTGATATTCACAGATGACTACTATAGATATGGATACATATACCTGATGCACCACAAGCCTGAATACTTTGGCAAGTTCAAAGAGTTTAAGGCCGAGTTGGAGAAACATCTGGGTAAGAGTATCAAGACCCTGCAATCTGATCGTGGCAGTGAATACCTCTCTAGTGAATTTACGACCTATTTATCAGAGAAGGTTATTCAGTCCTAGTTGTCTGCACCTGGCACACCCTAGCAGAGAGGAGGAACAGGACTTTTATTGATATGTTTAGATCGATGATGAGTTATAGTGAGTTGCCCAACTCGTTTTGGGGTTATTCCTTAGAGACAACATGTTTTATCCTTTATCTTGTACCATTTAAGTCTGTGCCTTCAACACCAATGGAGTTGTCGACTGGGTGAAAGCCTAGTTTGAGGCATCTCAGGATTTGGGGTTGTCCAACACATGTGCTTAAGGCAAATGTAGGTAAGTTAGATGCGAGAATAGAGGTTATGCTACATTTATACGCTATCCTAAAGAAATGAGAGATGGTATATTTTATAGTCCTCAGGATCAGAAGGTGGTGGTCAGCACCAATGCCAGATTTCTAAAGGAGAATTATATTTTAGATCACAAACCCAGCAGCAAAGTCATATTAGAAGAGTTTAGGGGTCAGTCGAGTATTCTATATGCACTAGTACAAGATGAATCACCACAGAGTACTGCACGCACTATCAGAGATGATGCACCTACACAGGCTGTGCCTCGTCGTAGTGAGAGGATTGTTGGATAGCTCTAGAGTTACATGGGTTTGGGTGAGTCTTCTAACTTTATCCCTGGCACTCGTGAAACAGACCTAGTTAGCTACAATGAGGCTCTCCAAGATAAAGATGTAGATTCTTAATAGAGAGCGATGATTGCTGAGATGGGTTCTATGGACTCAAATCAGGTCTGGGAACGGGTAGACCTTCCTGATGGGATTCGGCCTATTGGGTACAAATGGGTCCACAAGAAAAAGAGAGGATCTGACGGAAGGGTTGAGACTTTCAAGGTTACCTTTTCCCCAGTAGCTATGCTTAAGTTGATCCGAATTCTATATGCCACAGTTGCTCATATGGATTATGAGATTTGGCAGATGGACGTCAAGACAGCTTTCCTTAATAGAAGTCTTGAGGAGATCACCTTTATGCAGAAACCAGAGGGTTTCGTTGTTCAAGGCTAAGAGTACAAGGTATGCAAGCTCAAGAGATCCATCTATTGACTTAAGCAAGCATCCAGATCTTGGAACATCCATTTTGACAAGGTTATTCAGTCCTATAGATTCACTCAGTGTTAGAATGAGCAGTGTGTATACCGCAGGTGTGATGGTGATTTGGTGGTGTTCCTCGTACTTTACGTATATGACATCCTTCTTATTGGTAATAGTAAGAAGATGTTGTCAGACGTAAATACGATTGTCCCAGCAGTTTGATACAAAGGACTTGGGAGAGGCTAGACATATCCTTGGGAGCAAGATTTGAGACCGTAAAAGACGTTCTCTGACACTCTCCCAGGCTTTATACATAGACACGATTCTGGCCCGTTTTAACATGCAGAACTCCAATAAGGGTTTGCTACCTTTCAGGCATGGAGTGCATTTATCAAATGAGCAGTGTCCAAAGACTGCTAAGGTGATAGATTCCATGAAGCCAGTACTCTATACATCTGCAGTGGGTAGTCTCATCTAGGCTATGTTATGCACTAGGGCTGCTAATTGTTTTGCCGTTGGCATGGTCAGCATATATCAGAGTAACCTGGGAAGGCTCATTGGGAGGCAGTCAAATACATTCTCAAGTACTTGCGCAAGACGAGAGATCACATCTTGATTTATCGAGCGCAGGAGCTAGTTTCATTGGGTTACACAGATTCGGACTTTCAAGGTGATATGGACAAGAGTAAATCTACCTCTAGGTTTGTGTTTACTCTAGGAGGTGAAGCCATAGTATGGTGAAGTGTCAAGAAAAAATGTGTGGCGGACTCCACCATGGATGCTGAGTACGTTGCTGTATTAGAGGCAGCGAAAGAAGTTGCATGGCTCAGGAACTTCCTGGTGGACTTAGATGTGGTGCTTGAGTTGCTGAGGTCTATCACAGTTTATTGAGATAACTGTAGTGCAGTTACTAATTCTAGGGAACCATGAGCCCATAAGGCAGGCTTATATATCTTTTACTTCTCCATTCTTATTCCTTCAAACTTAAATTTAAACATTTTTTTATTGAATAAAAACTTTTATTCTTCTAAACTTTTACTGAAAACTACATGCTTAGAATCCATCAAATTATTTTTATTTCCACATCCAACAAAACATAAACTCTTTAAGGGTCCAAAAATGAGGTTTGACAAAGAAAAAGACTCAATTTGGATTATTGGGACAAAATAAAAACAAAGAAAAGATGGGGCTCAACGTTGTTATGCCTAAGGGGATAAAGATGATTACGGGTAATGTAAAGCAAATAAAAGGTAAAAAAAAGCTAAATAATTGCCCTAATCACTTCAATGTATCAAAAACATGTAAAAGGTCTTTACATGCATGCTAAAGTCAAGTTCTAGATCCAATAATTCATACAAGACAAATCACACAACCAAAGAAATATGACCAAGCAAAAAAAAAAATTTGTAAGCTCACTAAAAGCTCAAATACATGCTCACATAAAATCAAGGGTTGAAATGCAATTACTTCTCATTATATCAATTAAAAAACTCACATCATACATATCAATACTTAACCATTTCCATCATATTTCCACCAATCATGCAATGCAAATACACAAAACTAGCTTAAAGGGGTCCTTTTGTTTTGGAAATTTTTTCGCAAAGTCCAAAATAGTGCAAATTTTTTAAAAATAATCAAAAAAATGGACTCATGCACTACTAGTCCCTTAATTAGCAAGCATGAAGACTTAGAATAACAACTTATATTCATCCCCCCATACTTAAGATATACATTCTCCTCAATGTATCAAAATAAAACTACAGTGGGAAAATGGGGTACCAATTTTTTTTCTTTCATTCTTATCATATCACAGTTTTTCATGCCCATATAATGTTAGCCATAAAATGTAAAACACTTACACTTTCATAATAAAACTTAAAAATAAACACACTAAAGCCTATAAAATTAATTAAATTGCATAGGTGTCAACAAAATGTAGTCAGAAAGTAATAGTGGTAACGATTCTCAAACTCTTGTTGTAAAATAACTAGTTGTGGAGGAAAATGAATAGTGCATCACTCTATAAGCTTCCTCTTTTTTCAATATAGATCATCCTTCTCCTTTCTTACTTCATGAATTAACCACATCCTCAAAAATTGTAATGAATTAGTGAATTTTTAAAAGAAAACAAAATGGTTTCAGCACACCTCGGCAGCGTGCAACAGGTGTTGGTGCCTGACGGTCTCTAGTATCAGCGGCATGGTAGCGCGGCACCATTTTGTTTCCTAGTGACGTGCTCTTGTCATTTATAAGTTTTAGGTGAACACTTCAAAATGAAATTTATAAATAATGAAAACAAAAATACTAAAACTATAGTACTTAAGGTTTCGTTCCCATAAGATAGTGATATAGATTGAGTATCGTTGGGTTCAAGTCCTCACTTACTACAATTTCTAGTAGTTTTGAGCCTAAGAATCTATAAAATTAAAGGACAAAACAATAGTAATTTTATATAAATCATAAAAATAACAAAATAACAAAATAAAAGATAAAGATAAAGATGGGGGTAAAGGCAAGATAATCATACCACAACAAGATCCAAGAAGCTATTATCAAATGAAATTCATGCAATCCATAATTATATCGATTGCTTTATCTCTCTTTAACTTCCTATAAGGGCTAAAATAACAAATAGTGAGAATATGATCGTCAATCCTACACCACTATCAATCCTCTACTCCAAATAGACTCTAGAAATCATAAAAAACTAACTTACAATCACAAATTGATATCGAATCAACAAGCTTGCAACAAAAAATCTCAATTGACTATACCAATGATCCAACAAGTTAGTATCTACAATCAAATAAGTAAATAGATGTAGATTCAGCAAATATTCCACTAACAAGACAAAACTCAACCATAAAAAGGATAGAATTTCTTCATTTACATGAACCCATTTGACAATATGCATGAATAACCATAAATGAGAAAAAGATTCATAAGGAAATGGTAATCGCATCTACATATGTTACATTTCATAAGGGAAGGTGTGATATTTCATAATAAAATATAAGAAATCTGCAAATGACTCTATAAAGTAACCATAAAGAACAAGTCTTTGCATTGAACCTCATTATTTGTTCTACATAATATGGAAATCCACTACCCCCTATTAGTAAGAAGGATAGATTTCTCTAGAATCTATCTAGAACATGGTTGTTCTAAGAGATCTCATATTGTGTGTGTGAAAAAGGTGAGAAAGTGTGTGTTTCTTCCTCCCTAAGCTACTATTCTAAAACTAAGAAAAACATACTAAGGTGTAATAGTGTGTCTTTACAAGTGTTCTGGCTCATTAAGAAAGGTTCTAGAGGGTTAAAATTGGAATTATATAAGTGAAAACATGCCAAGGGTATTGTTGCACTTTCAACAGCGATTTTCGGTGACGGTCAGGCGATGACGCCGAGTGGACGCTGAGGTCAGCGTCAATGAGGCACCAGTGCCTGGTGGACTTCGGTATTAGTTTTTTCAATATTTTCGTTCTTTTCCATATTCTTCTCTTTAAGCTCCAATTTTGCATGTTTTCTTCCTTTTTCCAGCAAAAGTCTTCAAGTTTCTTCCGAAATCTCCAAAAATGCCTTTTTATTACAAGATCATGCAAATTCAAATATAAAAACATTGAAAGCTCATAATAGATGTCATATTCATTTAAAATCAACTAAAAGTAGGCCAAATGTGCATGATTTTAGGTGATAAAAAGGTATATTTTGGAATCACATCACCTGGAAACAGGTCCAGTTAATATAAGCCAATTCGATTCACTAAAGAAGCAGTAATAAGCATTAAAGCACCAAAAATATGTTAATTTAACATATGACTGATCTAAACATAAGAATGCATGATTTCTCATTCATTAAAGCACATGTCATATATGTTCTATAACGTTAAAGCTCCAAGATATAAAGATTAGATCATATAAAACATATAAGGTTGAAAATTTCATCCATTCAAATCAATACTAGCTCATTTAATTACCTTTATCAAATATAGCATAGTACTATGTAAAGTTTAAGAAATCCATTTTTTAAAATCTAAGCACTATGCAGCTCTATACTTTTACCATTGATTCTTGAATGTGTATGATGCTTGAAAATCTAAAGAGAACATATGTTATAGGTAAGAACACTAAAAATGAAGAAATTATAAACCATAATTCATGAGTTGGATGCATTAAAGGTGTAAATGACTCTCATTTAAGCTCTTGGAAGTTTTGGAAGTCTTGGGTAAGTAAAATGGAGGTTTTAAACTCCATGGTACCTCATTTAGATCATTTAAGCATAAGCAGGGGTTGTAGTGGCATTGTACGGGTGCTGCTGATACAACCTACAATCTTCGGTGGCGCCCTGGCACAGTGCCATGCGGACGCCTGCAGATGGAGGCATGCAGTGTGCTGCCATGTTCTTTTTCCTCGATCTTCGTAAAATTGCTTCCACTTGCCTTTTGCACGATCCAATTGTTCAAAATCATGTACCTACAATACAGGAATGTGTTCCAAAACATCATACTCAAAAACCATAATGAAATCCATGACTTATTAGCAATTTAGAAATTTAAAAATCTAAAAAATTAGAAAATGAAAATAAAAGTGTCGAAAATGCTTGGGTTGCATCCCAAAAAGCACATTGGAATTTATATTCTCCGGCTAGACTTGTCTTGATGTGTGAACTCAAGATCTCTCTAAACTCCTCCAATATTGTGCATAAGATTCACTTCCTTTGCTACTCTCCATTAAGCTCTCTTTCAAATCCTTGAACTTTTGCTTATACTTATATCTCATTTATTTGCTTCACAACCTATATTTATTTCTCCATTAGTAAAATTCCACCAATTCTTTAAAAGTATAGCTAGAGTTACTCATCACATCCTCTTTTCTTCAATCATCATTTTGAACTCAATTTCCTTCTCCAATTCTCAACTAATGTCCATTCTAGCTTCACTTTGTCCTTCATCTTGGTTCACTTTCATAAATGTAACATCATCTCCATCAAATTCTCATTTACCGGCCATTTCCCTCCAAATTTGTTTGCTTTGCTTTAACAGGGCTTAATAAATCACTTCTCTCTTTTCCGGGGTGTAATCATCACAATTATCCATAGAAGCTACTTCTTCATAACCATCAATAGGTATGCTTTGAGTGTTCAAAGGAAGTTTGATTATATCAAATCTCTCATTCTCCACCTCCCTTTGATTTTGACCTTGATAAATCTTCATAATTGCATCCACTTGCCATTTCAAACTATCCATATGTTCTTTTATACTTCCAAAGATCATTGCATCTCTTGCTACTCTACTACCCAATCTTGCAATCTATCCCTCATATCTTCCTCTAATCTTACATTATTTGTATTGATATAATCACCAAACTCACTTCTCATAGGATCTTGAAACCTTGGATTTCCTTCATGATTTGCTTGACATTTTTCACTTCTGTATATTCCTTGAACTCCCGTATTGTGACTAAGCAAACCATTGAGCATTCTTGAGTCTCCTTGACTAGATTCTCGAAATGTGATATTACAAGAACCTTAAAATCTTTGCTCATAAGACCTGGTTTAGCTCAAATATGATGTCCCATTGATCCAAGTAACCAAATACCTAAAAACACAAGAAAAACTATTAAAACTAAGATAAAACACAAAAAGGATATGTACAATAGATAAACTACTGCACTATCAAGATTTACTAAAAATACACAAAAACTACTAAAAACAAGTAAACACTGTAACTACCAACAACAATAATCAATTAAAATAAACCATCCCCATCGACGACGCCAATTTTCGCGTGCTCTTGTCATTGTATAAGGTTTAGGTGAACAGTTCAAAATAATTTTTAAACAAATAAAATAACAATACTAAATATTTAGTACTTAAGGTTTCATTTCCATGAGAAACTTGTTTTGAATGATACGATTGTTGGGTTCGAGTCCTTACTTACTACTTTTTTCATAGTGTCTGCTTCTAGATCTAACAAAACAATAAAAGGATTCTAGTTTTGAGTGTCATAAAGCAACAAAAACAAAATAAAATATAATAACAATGGGTGTAAAAATGGGAAAATCACACCACTTCAAGATCCAAAGGGCTATTGTTAAACAAGTAACATGCGAATATCTCATCATTATGATAATACCTTCGTTTACCTTGCTATACGATCTAAAATAGCCAATAATAGAAATAGGGTCATCAATCCTACTCTATTATCAATCCTCTACACCTTCACATAAAGTAAATCATAGATTACCAACTTTCATGGCGAATGGGCAAATTAGACAACAAAGCTTACAACACAAGAAACCTCAATTGAATAAACCTACATACCAAGATTAAGTTAAATAGTCACAATTCAACAAGTAATGGAGTAGATTTAACAAATATTCCAATAATAAGTAAAATCTAACATGTAAATACAAGAATTACTTTACTTGTATAAAACCCATTTAACAATATGCATAAATAACCATAGAGAATAACAAAATCAACAAAGATGTGCTAATTACATCATAGAGGATTCTATTAACAAGAGAAGGTAAGGCATTTCTATACAAATAATGACAAAACACTTAAAACTCTTGAATTCCATCACAAAAGATCAATTATTCTTCATTGAATCCATGGATTTGTTCTACATCTTATGGAAATCCACTACCCCCTATCACTTAGAAGGATAGATTTTCAAAGAATCCATTTAGAACATGATTTTTCCAAGAGAATTCATTGTGTGTGTGTGTAAAAGGTGAGAAAGTGTGTGTTTCTTCCTCCCTAAGTTACTCTCTCTAAAACTAAGAAAAAGCTAATAAGGTGTAATTCTACGTGTCTTTACAAGAAGTCTTAGCTATTAAGAAAGGATTTTTGGGGCTAAAATTGGTATTACATAAGTTGAATCATGCCAAGGGTAAATTTGGATATTCAGCAATATTTTTCGAGTGACGGTCAGACGGTGGCGACGAGCGGAAGCTGAGGTCGGCGGCGAACAGGCGCCAGCGCCTGTGTGTCGCCATCCTTGATAATTTCAGCTCTTTTTTGCTCTTTTCCAAATTCTTCACTTTAATCTTCAATTCTGCATGTTTTTTTTTCCTTTTCTAGCAAAAGTCTTCAAGTTTCTTCCAAAATCTCCAATATTCCCTTTTACAGCCAGATCATGCAAATTCAACTATAAGTGCATTGAAAACTTATAAAAGATGTCATAATCATTGAAAATCAACTGAAAGTATGCATAATGTGCATGACTTGAGGTCATAAAAATGTATATTTTGGAGTCACATCACACCCCACACTTAAGACTTTGCTTGTCCTCAAGCAAACTAACCATGAAAACCAATAGAAAGTGAGTCCAAAATAAAATAAGTTTGCTCTAAGATGGTTTTTCTTCCCCCTTTAAGCTAAACATGAAAAGCATTCATTCACTTTGCACTCATGATGTCATATAACTTCCACAATTAAGCAACATAAGCATGATATGGATTATCAATCAACATCAATTGACCTCATCACCTCACACTATCAAAGATTCACTCAATAATGCTCAAAGTGTATAGACTTTGAAATATTCAATAACGCTCAAGTCAATTGCATGAATGATCTTCAACCATAAGCTTGACTCAAGATCACCTCGCCACCCGCCTATTGCGAATGTAACACATCGATAAAAAGGACTTTTATTAAGATGTAATGGGGTTAAGAAGATTGGCTAAGGAAAAGAAAGTGTCAAGGCTTGAAAATTGGAGTTATTGTAAAGAGACTTGCATTGTTTGGACATTTTATCAACTACTTCTACTTGGATTCTTCTACTACTAATGGAGGTTTAAGGCTTAGATGTCTTTTACTTCCCCATTCTTATTTCTTCAAAGTTAAATTTAAACATTTTTTTATTGAATAAAACCTTTTATTCTTTTAAACTTCTAAAAACTAAAAACTACATACTAAGCATCCATCAAATTATTTTTATTTGCACATCCAACCAAACACAAACTCTTTAAGGGTCCAAAAACAAGGCTTAATAAAGAAAAAGGCTCAAGTTGGCTTATTGGGACAAAATAGTAACAAAGAAAAGATGGGGCTCAACTTGGTTACGCATAAGGGGATAAAGATAATTACGGGTAATGTAAAGGAAATAAAAGGTAAAAACAAAAGCTAACTAATTTCCTTCATCACTTCAATGTATCACAAACACATAAAAGGTCTTGATATGCAAGCTAAAGTGAAGTTCTAGATCCGATAATTCATGCAAGAAAAATCACACAACCAAAGAAATATGAGCAAGCAAACAAAAAATATATGCTCATTAAAGGCTCAAGTGCATGCTCACATAAAATCAAGGGTTGAAATGTGATTACGTCTCATGATATCATCTAAGAAACTCACATCTTACCTATCAATACTTAACCATTTCCATCATAGTTCCACCAATAATGCAATGAAAATATACAAAACTAGCTTGAAGGGGTCATTTTGTTTTGGAAAATCTTTTTCCAAAGTCCAAAATAGAGCAAATTTTTTAAAAATAATCCACAAAATGGACTCATTCACTACTAGTCTCTTAATTAGAAAGCATGAAGATTTAGAATAGCAACTTATATTCATCCCCCCCCCCTCCCGGCACTTAAGATATAAATTCTCCTCAATGTATCAAAATAAAACTAAAGTGGGAAAATGGGGTGCCAATTTTTTTCCTTTCATTCTTATCATATCACAATTAATCTCATGCCCTTATAATGTTAGCCACAAAACCGAATTTAAAACACTTACACTTTCATTAAAAACTTAAAAATGAACACACCAAAGCATATAAAAATAACTAAATTGCATAGGTGTCAACAAAATGTAGTAAAAGAGTAATAGTGGTTGGGATTCTCAAACTCGTATTGTAAAGGAACTAGTTGTGGAGGAACACGAATAGTGCTTGACTCTATAAGCTTTCTCTCTCTTCAATATAGCTCATCTTTCTCCTTTCTTACTTCATGAATTAACCATGTCCTGAAAAATTTTAATGAATTAATGAATTTTTAAAAGAAAACAAAATGGCTTCAGCATACTTTAGCGGCGTGCAACAGGTGTTGATGCCTGACGGTCGCCAGTATCGGTGGCAAGGTGGCACGGTGCCATCATGTTTCCTGGTGATATGCTATTGTCATTGTATAAATTTTAGGCGAACACTTCAACTCTAGTACTTAAGGTTTCGTTCCCATAGGCTAAATTATTATCTGAATAGTCAATTTCATTAGATAGTCAAAACCACTGAAGAGTCAAAACCACTGAAGAGTCAATTTCATTAGATGATGGAGTATTGTACTTAAGAGTCAAAACCACTGAAGAGTCAATTTTAGGCTAACACTTCAACTCTAGTACTTAAGGTTTCGTTCCCATAAGTTACTGGTATAGATTGAGTATTGTAGGGTTCGAGTCCTCACTTACTACAATTTCTAGTAGTTTGAGCCTAAGAATCTACAAAATAAAAGGATAAAATAGTAATTATATCAAAATCATAAAAATAACAAAATAAAAAAATAAAAGATAAAGATATAGATGGGGGTAAAGGCAGGATAATCATAGCACAACAAGATCCAATGGGCTACTATCAAATGAAATCCATGCAATCCATAATTATATTGATAGCTTTACCTCTTTTTAACTTCCTATAAGGGCTAAAATTGCCAATAGTTAGAATAGGGTGGTCAATCCTACACCACTCTCAATCCTCTACTCCAAATACCCCCCAAAAATCATAAACAAATAGCTTACAATCACAAATGAATATAGAATCAACAGGCTTGCAACACAAGAAATCTCAATTGACTATACCAATGATCCAAAAAGGTAGTATCTACAATCAAATAAGTAAATAGATGTAGATTCAGCAAATATTCCAATAACAAGACAAAACTCAACCACAAAAATGATAGAATTTCTTGATTTACATTAACCCATTTGACAATATACATGAATAACCATAAATGAGAACAAGATTCATAAGGAAATGATAATCGCATCTACATACGTTGCGTTTCATAAGAGAAGGTGTGATCTTTCATTATAAAATATAAGAAATCTCCACATGACTCTTGAAAGTAACCATAAAGAACAACTCTTTGCATTGAAACTCATGATTTGTTCTACATAATATGGAAATCCACTACCCTTTATCACTTAGAAGAGTAGATTTCCCTAGAATCTACATAGAATATGGTTGTTTTAAGAGATCTCATTGTGTGTGTGTGTGTGTGAATGTGAAAAAATTGAGAAAATGTGTGCTTCTTCCTCCCTAAGCTACTACTCTAAAACTAACAAAAACCTATTTTTGTGTAATAGTGTGTGTCTTTACAATGGTTCTTACTCATTAAGAAAGGTTCCAGACGGCTAAAATTGGAATTACATAAGTGAAAACACACCATGGGTATTTCAGGACTTTCAGTAGCGATTTTCGGACGACGGTCAGGCAATGACGCCTAGTGGACGCCGGGGTCAGCGGCGATCAGGCACCAGTGCCTCGCGTTCGCCGGTCTTAGTTTCTTCAATCTTTTTGCTCTTTTCTAGATTCTTCTTTTAAGCTCCAATTCTTCATGTTTTCTTCTTTTTTCCAGCAAAAGTGTTCAAGTTTCTTCCAAAATCTCCAAAATGCCTTTTTACTATAAGATCATGCAAATCCAACTACAAATGCATTGAAAGCTCATAATAGATCTCGTATTCATTGAAAATCAACTAAAAATAAGCCAAATTTGCTTAATTTTAGGTCATAAAATAGCATATTTTGAAATCAGGTCACCTGTCATCAAAGCCAGTTAATATAAGCCAATTCGATTCACTAAAGCATCAGTAATAAGCATACAGTGCCACAAAACATGTTAATTTAACATATGATTGATCTAAACATAAGAATATATGATTTCTCATTCATTAAAGCACAAGTCATAACTGTTCTGAAATGTTAAAGCTCCAAGATATAAAGATTAGATCATATAAAACATATAAAGTAGAAAAATTCAACCATTCAAATCAATACAAGCTCATTCAATCACCTTATAAAACATAGCATAGTATTATGTAAAGTTTAAAAAATCCATTTTTTAAAATTTAAGCACAATACAGCTCTATACTCTTACCATTGATTCTTGAATGTGTGTGATGCTTGAAAATCTATGGAGAACATAAGAACAACACGTTATAGATAATAACACTAAAAATGAAGAAATTCTAAACCATAATTCATGAGTTGGATACGTTAAAGGTGTAAATCACACTCATTTAAGCTCTTGGAAGTTTTGGAAGTCTTAGGTAAGTAAAATGGAGGTGTTAAACTCCATGGTACCTCATTTAGATCATTTAAGCACAAACAGGGGTTATAGGTGCTATAGCGGCGTGGTACAGGCGCTGCTGATACAACTTACAATCTTCTGTGGTGCCCTGGTGTAATGCCACAGAGGTGCTGCCGTCTTGTTTTTCCTCAATCTTCATAAAATTGTTTCCACTTGACTTTTGCACCATCTAATTGCTCTAAATCATCTACCTACAACACATGAATGTGTTCCAAAACATCATACTAAAAAATAAAAATAAAATCCATGACTTATTAGAAATTAAGAAATTTGAAAATCTAAACAACTAGAAAATGAAAATAAAAGTGCTGAAAATGCTTGGGTTACCTCCCAAAAAGCGCTTTGGAATTTATATTCTCAAGCTAGACTTGTCTTGAATTGTGAACTCAATACCCCTCTAAACTTCTTGAATCTCAAGGATATGAAAAAGAGCTTGATGGAGAGTAGCAAATGAAGTGAATCTTATGCATCAAGCTCTCTTTCATATCCTTAAACTTTTGCTTATACTTATATCTCCTTTCTTTGCTTCTCAACCTATCCTTCTTTCTCTGTGAGTCTAATTCCTCTAATTCTTTAGAAGTATCGCTATAGTTACTCATCACATCCTCTTTTTCTTCAATCATCATCTTGAACTCAAATTCCTTCTCCAATTCTCCACTAATGTCCATTCTAGCTTCACTTGGTCCTTCATCTTGATTCACTTTTATAAATGCAACATCATCTCCATCAAATTCTCCTTCATCCACCATTTCCTTCCAAATTTGTTTGCTTTGCTTTAACATGGCTTGATAAATCGCTTCTCTTTTTTTCGGGATGTAATCATCACAACCATCCATAGAAGCTACTTCTTCTTAATCATCAATAGGTATGCTTTGATTGTTCAAAGGAAGTTTGGTTGCATCAAATCTCTCATTCTCCATCTCTCTTTAATTTTTGACCTTGATAAATATTCATAATAGCATCAACTTGCCATTCCAAATTATCCATACGTGCTTTTATCCTTCCAAGGATCATTGCATCTCCTACTACTCTACTACCCCAATCTTACAATATATCCTTCATATCTCTCATATCTTCCTCTAATCTTACATTAGTTGTATTAATATAATCACCAAACTCACTTCTCCTAGGATCTTGAAACCTTGGATTTCCTCAATTATTTGCTTGACATCTTTCACATATACACATTTGTTGAACTCTGTATTGTGACTAAGCAAACCATTGAGCATTCTTGATTCTCCTTTACTAGATTCTTGAAACGTGATGTTACAAGAACCATAAAATCTTTGCTCATAAGACCTAGGCTTCGCTCGAATTTGATGTCCCATTGATCCAAGTAACCAATTACCTAAAAACACAAGAAAAACTATTAAAACTAAGATAAAAACACAAAAAGGATATGTAAAATAGATAAACTACTGCACTGTAAAGATTTACCAAAAACATACAAAAACTACTAAAAACAAGTAAACACCACAAACTACCAACAAAAATAATCAATCAAAATAAACCATCCCCGTTGACGGAGCCAATTTGGATGTGCTCTTTTTGTTGTATAAGTTTTAGGAGAACACTTCAAAATTAATTTATAAACAACAAAAAACAAAAATACTAAATCTATAGTACTTAAGGCTCATGTTATTGAGTAGGACCGTTCAGGATTGAATTGTCTTGTGCTAATTTAATAGATTATTCGACTCTAGTATTCTATCTCTTAATCCCTAGATGAGGACGGACACGAGGATTATGCATAGTGTACTTTAATCAGCCAATGAGTGCGGTCACTTAAGGCCTACATGCTCGGAAGGTTGGGTATGCGTGTTTAGTTGCTTGGTGTGCTGTTGTGAGTCGAAAGGAAAATATTGTTGGAGTTGAATACATAAGCTATGCTTATATTGTACATTTTCCCAGTTAATATATCGATTTATGTTTTGGTTATTTCTTGTTGTGCATTAATTGTCCATTTATATTATGTAGTTAGATGATGAGGTGTCTTGTGTGAGACAGTAGATCTCATCATTGGTTAAAAGACATAATATATAAATGAGGTTGGTAACCAAGACAGATTTGGACAAACTGTCGGTTTAGGTTATTATGTGATTCGGATAATTGGTTTGTCTAAACTAATTGAATCATATATATGTGCCCAGGGTATATTGAACTTGACCATTAAGAATAATTTGTCTTGTACTGATTTAATAGACAAATCATTCTTGGTATTCTATCTCTTAATCCCTAGACTCGAGTGGGCATGAGGATTAGACATAGTGTATTTTGATCTGCCAATGGGTGAGGTCAATTGTGGCCAATAGTCTCGATAGGTTGGGTGCGCGTGTTTAGTTGTTTGGTGTGCTGCTGCTTGTTGAAAGAAAACCATGTATCGGTGCGTCTGGGGTGATGGTTCTCCTGAGATGAGCTCGTAAAGTTTATTATACTAAACCCAGCTGGTGGACTTACGTCCGGTATAGTAAAAAGGTCGAGTGGTACTAGTCTCAGAATTAAAGAGGTTAATTAATTAATTTACCAGTAAATTAATATATTAACGAGCACTATATCTTTTATGTGGGGATATTATGAATATAATTTAATTAAGTTGTTCCGGAAGCAATTCTAGTGTAGGATGGTAGTGCCATAATTAATCCATTAGTGGTACGATTAATTATGTATTGGGTTGTTAACAAAGGTAGATTTAATTAATTAAGTAATTAATTAATCCTTGTGTCAGTTTGTTGTGAATCATACCAGGAACTGGTTTGGGATAAGTGAATCCCTGTGTTAGTTGGTTGTGAATCATACCAGGAACTGGTTTGGGATAAGTGAATCCCTATATCAGTTGGATGTGTATCAGTCTAGGAACAGGATTGAGGGAAAATAGAAACCCAATAGGAAGGCCAATCCTAAACCAACTTGGGGTCTCTCTTGTAACTCTACATATAGACAAGGGATTAGCTATTCAAGAAACAGAATTCAATAGATTCATAATTCAAGAATCTGGAGAGAAAATCCTAGAGAGAGAAAATTCTCTCTCTCAAAGTCGGATTTTTAGAGCAATTGGTGGCTGGTTTTACTTCTCCTCTTGGCTGAAATTCTTAGCCTGTTTATACCAGCTGCGTATAGCATTCTCTCTCTCCGAGCAGTGCGTTTACAGTACTTGCCAGGTGCAGCGGTGCTGAAATTTTTTGGCAGGTGGATTGTGGTGATTAGCTGATCAATTGGTTTCTAGATCGTTACCCACACAACGTGAAATCAAAGTCTTGAGGCATACAAGAGAATCACCTGAGTTCACGCTTCAAAGGTATTTTTCTAAAGTTCCGCTTTTAATTAGAAATTTTTGTTGCGTGGTAAATCGAATAAGTGCGAACCCAGATCCTGTGCAATGTTATTTCAAAAGGGTTTGAATAGCATTGTGCTAGTATCTAAGCCTGGCCAGAGATTCTAATTCTGGAATGCATAGCACGAAAGTGAGTTTCTGGCTAGGCCCGGGTAGATAATCTTTCAAATATGTACCGGTGTATCTGGGGTGATGGTGCTCTCGAGAAAAGCTCGAAATGTTTATTATACTAAACCCAGCCGGTGGTGTCTGGTATAGTAATAAGATCAAGTGGTACTAATCTCAGATAAAGAAGTTGATGAATTAATTTATCGATAAATTAATAAATCAATGAGCACTATACCTTTGATGGGGGAGATTAATGAATTAACTAAGCGGAACCAGAAGCATTATTCAGTTTGGATGGTAGTTCTATAATTAATCTGTTATTGGTTCAATTAATTATGTATTGGGTTAATTGACACAGCGGATTAAATTAATCCTTGTGTCAGTTTGGTGTGAATTAGTCCAGGAACGGGATTGGAGTAAAACAGAAACCCAATAGGAAGGTCAAACCCAAACCCAAACAGTCCAGGATCGTGGCTCAATTTTTGGGTAGCTTTTTTGTGTTGTTCTATTGGGGTTTGGTTCAGATTGTTTGGTAGATTGTTGCTCACACAACATCCGGACAAGTCTAAGAGAATACAAGAGAATTCTTAGGTTCACGCTTCAAAGGTCAATTATTAACTTTCGCTTTTATTTAAGATATTGTATTTGTTTTCATGTCAAATTGATTAAAAGAAATCCAATATCATGTACTATAGATTTATAAGAGATTTAGATCGGATTGCAGGAACTGAAATCTTTCTAGATGAAATTAGATTTGTACGAAGGTACTGTTAGGTTTTGGTTAAAAGTTTTATAATCGGATTGCACGAATGAAAATTTTTGACTTGACCAGAATAATCGCCATAACTTTCAGGGGCTACAATTGGTATTACATAACTTGAATCACTCCAAGGGTAAATTTGGATATTCAGCAGTGTTTTCTGGGCGACAGCCAGACGGTGTCACCGAGCAGACGCTGAGGTCAGTCGTGGACATGCGCCAGCGCCTGTGTGTCGTCCTCCTTGGTCTTTTTAAGTAAGGCAGCAGATGGAAAAAACAATTGACAAAACCATAATAGTCGGGAAATTTAATTATGCATTTATTTCCCGCATTTATTGTTTTAATTGTTGGATGTATGTTTGAATCTATGCTTTATTTTATTGCATGATTAAAACATAGTTTTTTAGATTGTGCATAACATAAGATAGTTAATGGCATGTTAAAATTGGAAAAATCCTTATTTAAGAATCTAAGTGGGAGCGGGTTGGTAAATAATTGGTAAATAATCCCATGTCCTCCATCACGGGTTCATTAGTGATGCGGATAGACTTGCGCGTTGGTACTAAGGTCTTTCTCCATAATGGATTAGTCGAATCTGCGGATCACTAGAATGAATTTTCAAAGTAATGACTATAATGAGTTAAATTGGAAAAGTGCGATACCCTCTCCAACTGAGGCGCATGTTGTTAGTTTTGAATACTAAAAGTTTTGCTTATATGAAAAACTATTTTTCAGTTACATATCGATTGTGTTTCAGTATTATAAATTGTCTCTTTAAATTATATGTCTAGATGATAAGGTGCCAGGTGTAGCACAATAGATCTTATCATTGGTTAAATTTATGATATATAAATAACACTCATAATTGAGATAGTTTGGACATACTGTCGGTTTAGATTATTGTATGATTCTGAAATTTACTTTTTCAAGACTAATTGAATTATACGAATGTGCTCGAGAAATATTGAGCAGGACCTATTTAGGATTGAATTGACATGTACTGATCTTCGTAGTTAATTCGAACCTTATATTCTAATCTCTTAATCCCTAGACTAGCGTGGGAATGAGAGTTAGACTTAGTGTACTTTGATTTGCCAAAGGGTGCGATCAATTGAGGCCTAGATCTTGGTAAGATGGGTATGCATTTTTTACTTCTTATTATGTCATTACTTGTCGAAAAGAAACCATGTACTGGTATGTCTGGGGTGATGGTGCTCCCGATATGAGCTCATAAGGATTATTATATTAAACCCGGCTGGTGGACTTATGTCAGGTACAATAATAAGGTCGAGTGGTACTAATCTCGCATAACAAGAAGTGGATTAATTTATTTCTTAATAAATTAATAAATTGACGAGCACTATATCTTTGACGTAGGGAGATAAAAGAATAAGTAAAGTGTGCACGAAGTAATTTTGTTTTTGAGTGGTAGTTCCATAATTAATCCCTCAATGGTACAATTAATTATGAATTGGATTAATTGGAAAAGTGAATTAAATAAATACTTACCCTTGGGTCGATCAATATTTAATTGACGAAGTGGGTCAAATAAATAATCATTGGGTTGATTGAGAATTGACTAGTCTAGTGAAGACTAATAAAGTGAATTAAATCCAATCAGTAAGGCCTAACTCAAAAGCCCACTAGGTCTCCCTTGAAGCTCCTTATAAATACATAATGTCTTAACATTCAAGAGAATAAAAAACTCGAGAGGCAAGATTTTCCTATAGAGAGAATGAGAAGCCTAGAGAGAGAACTTCATCTTCTTCATTGGAGATCTCTTTTGAAATCAGTTTTGTGATCCTTCTTCCTAGAAAATTTCAGCCCATAGGTAATTTTTGATTTCCTGGAGAGCTGCTGCCCAGTATTTATTTTTTGGTGGTCAGACCATTTATTTTTTTGGCGAGCAGCGATGATTTTTCCGGTCATCAAAGCTGCTGATCGATTTTCGATTGCAGCGCGCTGATCCATGATAGTTTTTCATGTAGATCGCGGCACCTTCGGTGATCAGATCATGGCTTGGCGGTGGTTCGCTCACGGTAGTCCGGCAGCAAAAACGGCATTAGTCTGGTGATGATTTTCTTAGACAGATTTCAAACTTTTTCATGGCGATTTTCTCGTGGGTTTCTTGGATTTTGAGAGATCCACTAGGTAGATAGTTGCCCACTCAACTTTCGGGTTTGTTGGAGTCATTCGAGGGATTTCTAGTGGATTTCGTTGCTAAAGATTGGATTTTTCTTATTCGCATCGAGGACACGCTTCAAAGGTATAATCTTTAATTTTCGCTCTATGTAAAGATTGAACCTTTATGTGTTTTTTTAATAGATCTTACAACCTAGATCCGCTTATGGGAATTGATTTTAGAGTTTGGGTTCGATCAAAAGTCTCTGATTCTGGAATGCATAGTACGAAAGTGAGATTTTCGATTTGGCCCAGACCGGATCTTAATTCCTTTAAATTGGTATTAGAGCTAAGGTTTTGGCTTTATACTTGTTTAATTTATTACACGGTTTAATTACAGGTTGTTATTACTATCGGCTATTATGGTTGTATATTCATTTACATACCCCGGGACATTTTTAGGCTCTTTTTTTTTTAATGTGAATGTATGTAAAAGTATTAACCACGAGCTGGAAGTCGTGTAGGATTAGATTAAATCTTGTAGTAGAATTTATTCTAGAAATGTCATCTTTATTTTCCTAGAAAAGCCTTCTATTTAGGAATTTATGTAAAACGACGAAGATGTTATTGTGGGTAACTCATATTCGTGGGTTTTTTGGTTTATCATAAATTTAGGTGATTCCTAATTGTTAGTTTTGAATACAGAAAAGCTATGGCTTGTATCAAAAACTAATATCCATAGATGACATATCATTTTGTTTCAATATTAAAATTGTTCCATTATATCCTAGAACTAGATAACAGGGTGTGGAAAGACACAGAGATACCGTTATTGGTTAAAGTATTGATATATAAAAGTATGCTCGTACCTGAGATATTATGAACATACTATCGGTATAGGATATCATGTGGTTCGGAAATTAGTTTATCTAAACTAATTAAAATCACAAGGATATGCCTGGGGCATATTGAGCACGACCAGTTTCGATAGAATTGACTTGTACTGATCGGCGTAGTCAATTCGGTCCTAGTATTCAGTCTCTCCATCCCGAGATTGGGACGGGGGTGAGAGTTGGATATCGTATGCTTTGATTTGCCAAAGAGTGATGTCAATTGCGGCCTATACCTCGGTAGGTTGGGTATGTGGTGTTTAGCTTCTTACGTGCCGTTGCTAGTTGGAGGAATCCACGTACCGGTTCGCCGGGTTGATGGTGCTCCCGAGATGAGCTCGTAAGGTTTATTATACTAAATCTGGCCAGTAGACTTTACGTCCGGTATAATAAGAATGTCGAGTGGTACTAATCTCGGATACAAAGAAGTCGGTGAATTAGTTTGTCAGTAAATTGATAAACCGACGAGCACTAGATCTTTGATGTGGGGAGATAGAAGAAAATATAGTGGCGCGATATAAAGTTGTTTTTGAGCGGTATGCGTTTGACTAATCGACAAAGTGAATTAATTAATCCTAAAGGTTTAATTAATATTTAATTGATAAAGTGGATTAAGAAATTAATTCTATATGAATTAATTAATCCTAAGGGTTTGATTAAATTAAATTAACGAAGTGGGTTAAAAATTAATTTGAAATGATCGATTGGAGTTTATTAGTCTATGGAAGACTAAGGGGTCAACGAAAGTCAAACATTAAGTCCCAACTCAAAAGCCCACTAGGTCTCCCTTGAAGCTCCTTATAAATACTTAAAGTCTTGCAATTTCAAGACATAAGAAACTTGAGAGGCAGCTAGCCAAGAGTGAGAAGGAGTAGTCTAGAGAGAGAACTTCATATTATTGGAGATCTCTTTCGAAGTCAACTAAGGATCCTTCTTCCTTGGAAAAAAAAACAAAAAAAAAAAACTCATCCCAATAGAAAGGATTTTTTTTAAAGCTAGCTGCTGTCTGTTATTTTAGAGAGCTGCTGTCCGCTGATTTTATTGGATGCTCAGTATTGTTAATTTAATGGACTGCTCGGTTATTGTCCATGTTGTTTTGCTGCTCGAAATTAATTTGGTTGCTCAATATTAACCCATTTTATTGGCTGCTCGAAATTAATTAGCTGCTCAGTATTGTCCATTCTAATTAGCGGCTGTCCAATTTTATTAGCAGCTATACAATTTTCCTTTTGGCCAGATTTTGAGCTTATTCGAGGTGGGTTTCTTATAGGTTTTCTTGATTATTGCTAGATCTACCCCATAGATAGTTGCCCACTCAATTTTGGGGTATGTCGGAGTCATTCGAGGGATTCTTTGGTGGTTTTCGCAACCAAAGTTTCAACCTTTTTTCGTTAAAGATTCTTTCTTTTCGATTTTTGGTGATTCCTAATTGAAAAGAAAAAATCTTTTCTTGAGCAAAGTTCTTATCTTTTGATTCTGGGTGATTCCAAATTAAAAAGAAAAGATCTTTCCTTGTGGTTTTCCCATTTCAGGATTTGGTATTCTTATTTGCGAGGGACACGCTTCAAAGGTCTAATCTTTATCTTCCGCTTTAATTAAAGATTTAATTTGTAGCATGTCGTTTTAATAAATTGAACTCGTATAAGCCTAGATCCGTTCAGGGAGAATGAATTTGAGCCCGAGCTTCGTCGAAAGTTTCTGATTCTGGAATGCATTGCACGAAAGTGATATTTTTTATTTAGCCCAGGCTTGTTTTGTTTTCCTTCACTAATTACGTAGAAAACCAAGAAAACCCGAACGAATTAAGAGGAATCCAAATAATGAGTGAGTGCGACACGACGGGACGTGTCGACAAGGTGTAAAAAGGAAGCAACGATTGAGAAGGTCATAATAGTTGGGAAATATTTCATTACGTATTTATTTCCCACTATATATGTCCTGATTGTTGCTTGTGTGTTTTCGTTTTATGTTTTTATGCATGATCGAAAACAAATGGTTTTATGGGTGCAAATTACTAATGTTAGAAATAACTAAAGTTAAGACGTTGCATGTTAAAACCAGAAAAACCCTCAATTTAAGAATCTAAGTGGGAACGGGTTGGTTAATATCACCATGACCTCCATTACGAATTCATATGTGATGTGAATCGACTTGCGCGTTGGCATTAGGGCCTTCCACCATACGGATAAGTCTTTATTTATAAGATCACTAGATTGAATTTCTAAAGGGACAACTATAGTGTGTTTAATTGGAGAACTGCAACACTCTCTATACCTGAGGTGCATAAGTATCCTATGTAACAAACTAAGAAGTAACATAATGGTATACACTTAGTGTACCATTTTTAGTATTCCTCCCAACGAGGTTATGCTACATATGTATGCGGCTAAAATCACTGACTATTAGTTTCATTGATCAATAGATCATTTGGTCAGATAGTGAAATTAATGAACTTAGGTTCTTTTCGAACGAATGTGGACTAGCGTAGACGTTCCCTCGATCGGGACCTGCGTAAATCCCAGTGAATGAGATGTTGAAGGATTTGATTATATTGTATTGAGGGTGTCAATATTTTCTAAAAAGATAAAATACTGAAACTTCTCTATTCATTTATTTTTAGCTTTTGATATGTTGTTCAATTCACTTGCTGTCATACTTAATCAAAGAAGACTCACTGGTCCAAATTATATTGACTGGAAACGCAACTTGGACATTGTCCTTACTGCTGAGAGGTACATGTATGTGCTCACAGAAGTGTGCCTAGAAACGCCCACTGATGACTCCACTCTTGAGGAGAAGGAAACTCATAAAAGGTGGAAGAAAGCTGATGAGATGACCAGGTGCTACATTTTGGCTTCTATGTCAAATGTACAGCAACACCAACATCAATTGATGACCTCAGCCTATGATATGATGCTTAACCTTAAGAAGATGTTTGGGCATAAGGGCAGGGTAGCCAGATAGATAGCTATGAGGAAACTCATGAATGCCAAGATGGTAGAAAGCACTTATGTGAGGGATTACGTGCTTGACATGATGGCAAACATCAATGATATCGAGGTATTGGGAAGTGATATTGACGAAGAATCTCAAGTTGATATCATTCTCTAGAGCTTGCCTCAGAGTTTTTAGCAGTTTCGGTTGAACTACAATATGAGTCAACACTCATATTCTCTTCCCGAGCTCTTAACTTTTTTGGTGTCAGCTGAAGGCCTCTTCAATAAGAAGAAGCAAGCTTTGGCAACTGTCGGGCCTTCAGGATCTTCTTCTTGGCCCAAAGCCAGAAAAAAGAAGAAGAAGTCCCAGAAGACTGCCAATCGTGGACCCAAGCCAGCTATTTCCAAGAAGAACAAGGTGAAAGGCAAGTGCTTTAAGTGTGGCAAGACTAGATATTGGAAGCCATACTACCCAAAATTGAAAGGTATGAGCAATTCCACCTTTGTTACTGAGATATATTTAGCGGTGATTCCCACAGATACTTGGTGTATGGATTTAGGAACCACTGATTATGTTTGTTATTCTTTGTAGGGGTTCCAAGTAACCCGATTCTTAGAAATTGTGAGTTGCAGGTCTACTTGGGGGATATTACCAGAGTATCAGTTGTTGCAGTGGAAGTCGTCAAGCTTATTTTCTCAAATAATGTTGTTTTAATTTTGAGAGATTGTCTTTATGTTCCTAGCTTTAGAAAGAAATTGTTTTTAGTTTCTAGCTTTCAAAGGATGGTTATAAGTTTTTTTTTTAATGACTCTGTTGATGTTAGAAAGAATAAGAAACTTATATGTTCTGGTTCGTTGGTTGACAATCTTTTCTTAATTAAGAGTAACTCACTAACTCCCCTGTAGTGCAAAACACATAAATTAATGACACATCATCACATCATAGTAAGAAAAAAGAGCCTTCCCAAATGAACCAAACTTATCTTTTGCACCTTAGACTGGGTCATATGAACCTTAGTAGGTTTTGAACGTTGGTCAATGATGGACCTTTAGGCTTATTGGAGATTGAAAATTATCCAACCTGTGAGTCTTTCTTGAAGGGTAAAATAACCAAGAGGCCTTTCAAGGTAAAGGGGTATAGGGCCAAAAAAGTTTTAGAGTTAGTTCACTTTGACTTATGTTGACTTAGGTTAATTCAGGCTAGAGGTGGTTTGAGTATTTTGTGACCTTCACAGATGATTACTCTAGATATATGGGTACATTTATCTAATGCGCCACAAGTCTGAATGCTTTGGCAAGTTTAAAAAGTTTAGGGCAGATGTGGAGAAGCATCATGGTAAGAGTATCAAGACACTACGATCTGATCGTGGTGGCGAATACCTCTCTAGTGAATTTAGGAGCTACTTGTCAGATGAGGGTATTCAGTCCTAATTGTCTGCACCTGGCGCACCCCTTCAGAATGGAGTAGCGGAGAGGAGGAACAAGACTCTTATGGATATGGTGATATTGATGATGAGTTATAGTGAATTGTCCAATTCGTTTTGGGGATATGCATTGGAGACAGCTGCTTACATTCTGAACATATTACCTTAAAAAAATGTGCCTTCGACCCTTGTAGAATTTTGGACAAGGCAAAAACCTAGTCTAAGACATCTTTGGATTTGGAGTTGCCTAACACATGTGCTTAAGGAAAATACAGGCAAGTTAGATGCGAGGTCAGAAGTAATGCTATTTGTAGGATATCCCAGAGGAACGAAGGGTGGTCTATTTTATAGTCCTATAGATCAGAATGTGGTGGTTAGCACTAACGTAGATTTTTAGAGGAAGACCATATTTTAGATCACAAGTCCAGTAGCAAGATCATACTAGAAGAGCTTAAGGACAGTCTAGTATTCCTGATGCACCAGTACAAGTAGATGCACCTCAGAATACTGCACAATATGTCACAGATGATACACCTACACAGGTTGCACCTCGTCGTAGTGGGAGGGTTCTGAGACAACCCGAGAGGTACCTGGGTTGGGGAGAATCTTCGGATTTTGTCTTTGGTACTCATGAACCAGGCCCAGTTAACTACAGTGTGTCTCTCCAAGATAAAGATGCAGATTTTTGGCAAAGAACGATGATTTCTGAGATGGGTTCGATGGACTCAAATTAAGTCTGAGAGCTGGTATAGCTGTCTGATGGGTTTTGACCTATTGGGTGCAAATGGGTTTACAAGCGAAAGTTAGATCTGACGGGAAGGTTGAAACCTTCAAGGATAGGCTTGTGGCGAAGGGGTATATTCAGAAAGAGGGTATCGATTATGAGGAGACCATTTCCCCGGTAGCTATGCTTAAGTCAATCCGAATTCTCTTGGCCATAGCTGCTCATTTAGATTACGAGATTTGGTAGATGGACGTCAAGACAGCTTTCCTTAATGGAAGTCTTGAGGAGACCATCTTTATGCAGCAACCAGAGGGATTCCTTGCAGAAAACCAAGTGCACATGGTTTGCAGGCTCAAAAAGTCCATCTATGGACTTAAGCAAGCATCTAGATCTTGGAATATCCATTTTGACGAGGTAATCCAGTCTTATGGATTTACTCAGTGTCCGGATAAGCAGTGTGTGTACCGCAGGCGTGATGAAAATATGGTGGCATTTATTGTACTTTACGTAGATGATATTTTTCTTATTGGCAAAAGTAAAAAGGTGTTGTCAGACGTAAATGCATGGTTGTCCAAGGAGTTTTATATGAAGGATTTTTTAGAAGCTGGACATATCTTTGGCATCAAGATCATTCGTGATCGTAGAAGACGGTCACTGACACTCTCTCAGGCTTTATACATAGACACGATTCTTGCCCATTTTAACATGCCAAACTCCAATAAGGGTACACTACCTTTCAGACATAGAGTGCATCTATCTAAGGGGCAGTCTTATGTTGGTGTATATGCCCTAATGAGGGCTATTTATGTAAATAAACTTTGAGGGTTATTTATGTAAATAAGACATTTGTCGTTTGATTGATTATTTATCTGATGAGTTAATTTCATGAAATTATATTCTTGTGCATATTGAATTTCATGAAAAACAATCCGCCAAAAGAAACACTCCATGGACTGTTAGATCATGAGTGATTCTTTTGAGTAGTACTCGTACGAGGATCCTTAGACCAGAAATCACTGCATAGTCTTAGGTGAATTAGAGTGTGCTTTGACATAAGCCTAACGGGACCGTAACAGGTTGCCAAGTACGGGTATGATTGGGTACACTATGAGTCACGCTAAGGTATGTAGGTGAAGTGATGGGACTACAAGTCTCTCTTAAATGAGAGATGATATCTTGGCCGCTTGATAGTGAACTGAGAAGTGCATGGCCGTGCCCAAGAAATGATAAGGGTTATCATTTCCTTGATTAAGTTCAGTGTCACTAAGAGATCAAGTAAAACGTTTAGCTATATAAGGATGATTGGTTCCATGCCTTATGCTAAACTGGATATCAGTGTAGAGGACATTACGTAGTATACTCGGAAGGTTGTGTTGAATCACCATTCGACCCTCCGTTCTGAATTGTGTAGTCATTATGTCTTGCTAGAGACCACTAATGATTTATGGATTAATTAATGAGATTATTTTATTCATTGTCAATTTGGAATGGGCCTACAGGATCGCACATAAGTGAGTTCGATGATTCAGAATTAATTAAATTGCCTGTTCTAAGTATAAGAGTTATACTTAAATAGATAATATTTAATTAAATGGTTTAATTAAATATTATTGAAGAGTTTTATGGTATTAATTAAAAGTTAATTAATTACCTGGGAAGAATTGAGTTGAGCTAATAAATCAAGGGACCTAATTGTGAATTAAGGTTATTGACCCATCAGCCTGATCCATGGATCAATGGGTTGATCCATGGTGTTGGTTAAACCCAACAGTAAATAATTAATTATGATTAATTATTTATTTAACAAATACTTCTCAAATCAGAGAAGTATCTGTCAGTTGAGGGTTTTTCGAAAATTTGTTTTTAAAAAAAAACACGGTTGAAGGATTTTAATAAAGACTGACTCTCTGAGACTCAAAAGAGATATGTTCTTCCAAAAACTATTCTTCCCAGAGAAAAACGTTTTCTCTTAAAACAGGCAAATTTTGGGGCTACCACCGGTTCTGAGAGAACTCCAGTGCAAGAACGTAGAGGCAATTCGCTTGAATTGTTCTTTGGTGGTGAACGCAATCTTCCCAAAGGATCCAGGCGACTGCACAACCGATTACGCGTCGAGGGTAAGACCCGAATCCTTTAGTGTTTAGGAATTCCGCCATTTAATTTAGAATTAAATGCCTAAACACAATCCAACATCTTAGAAGCCATGAAGACAGTTCCCTATGCATGCAGTGGGAAGTCTCGTGTATGCCATGTTGTGTACCAGGCCTGATATTTGCTTTGTCGTTGGAATTGTTAGCAGATATCAGAGTAAACCTGAGAAAGCTCATTGGGAGGCTGACAAGTGCATCCTCAAGTATTTGCGCAGGACGAGAGACCATGTCATGGTCTATCAAGCGCAAGAGCTAGTTCTTAAGGGTTACACAAATTCAGATGTCCAATGTGATATGGACAATAGTAAGTCTACCTCTGGGAGGTAGAGCCATAGTTTGGCAGAGTGTCAAGCAGAAATGCATACTTCACCATAGAAGCTGAGTACGTTATCGTATCAGAGGTAGCGAAAGAAGCTATGTGGCTTAAGAACTTCCAAGTGGACTTAGATGTGATTCCTGAGTTGCCGAGGTCTATCACAGTTTATTGTGGTGCAGTTGCTAACTCGAGGAAACCACGAGCCTACAAGGTGAGTAAACACATAGAGCGCAAGTACCACCTGATACAAGATATCATAAAGAGGGAAGACATGATCGTGGCCAAGATAGCATTAGCAGAAAACCTTGCAGATCCATTCACAAAGGCATTGACTCCAAAAGTTTTTGAGACCCACGTGGAGGGCATTGGAGTTGGATACTTAAGTGAGAAATGAGAGTTTTCTAGATTTTGGTATGACAGCAGAATAAGTCTATTGAACAATTTTTATACTTTGAGTATTAGTGGGAGATTGTTAGTTTTGAATACAGAAAATCTTTGTTTTTATTAAAAACTATTTCCCAGTTACATATCGATTGTGTTTAGTATTATAAATTGTCCCTTTATATCATATGTCTAGATGATAAAGTGTCGGGTGTAGCACAGTAGATCTTATCACTGGCTAAATTTATGATATATAAATAATGCTCATAACTTAGGTTATTGTATGATTCAGAAAATTAGTTTGTCTAGACTAATTGAATTATACGAATGTGCCCGGGGCATATTGAGCACGACCTATTTAGGATCAAATTAACTTGTACTGATCTTCGTAGTTCATTCAAACCTTATATTCTAATCTCTTAATCCCTGGACTAGCGCGGACATGAGAGTTAGACATAGTGTACTTTGATTTGCCAAAGGGTGTGGTCAATTGATCTCCGTAAGTTGGGTATGCATGCTGACTTCTTATTGTGTCGTTGCTTGTAGAAAGAATACAGGTACTTCCTGGGTAATGGTGCTTCGGAGATGAGCTGGTAAGGATTATTATACTAAACCCGACCAATGGACTTATGTCCGACATAATAATAAGGTCGAGTGGTACTAATCTCGGATAACAAGAAGTGTATTAATTTATTTCTCAATAAATTAATAAATTGACGAGCACTATATCTTTGACGTGGGGAGATAAAAGAGTAATTAAAGTGTGTACGAAGTAATTTCATTTTTGAGCTGTAGTTTCAAAACTATTCCGTTAGTGGTACGATTAATTATGAATTGGATTAATTGGCAAAGTGGATTAAATAAATAGTTACCCTTGGGTCGATTAATATTTAACTGATGAAGTGGGTCGAATAAATAATCCTTGGGCTAATTGAGAATTGACTATTCTAGTGAAGACTAAGAAAGTCAATTAAATCCAATTAGTAAGGACCGACTCTAAATCCCACTAGGTCTCCCTTGAAACTCCTTAAAAATACATCATGTGTTCACATTCAAGAAAATAAAAAACTTGAGAGGCAAGATTTGCCTAGAGAGAGAAGGAGAAGCCTAGAGAGAGAACTTCATCTTCTTCATTGGATATCTCTTTCGAAGACGGTTTTGTGATCCTTCTTCCTCGAAAAGTTCAGCACATAGCTGACTTTTGATTTCCCGGAGAGCTACTGCCCAGTATTTATTTTCCGGTGGTCGGACCATTTATATTTACGGCAAGAAGCGGTGATTTTTCCAGCCATCAAAGCTACTGATCAATTTTCAATTATAGCACACTAATCCGCGATAGGTTCATGTGTTGCTCGCGGCAGCTCCGGTGATCGAATCGCTGCTTGGCGGTGGTTCACTCGTGGTAGTCCAACAGCACGAACTGCAGCAGTCTGGTCGTAATTTTTTGGGCAGATTTCAAACTTTTTCGAGGCGAGTTTCTTGTGGGTTTCTTGGATTTTGATAGATTCACCCGGTAGTTTCCCACTCAACTTCTGGGTTTGTTGGAGTCATTCGAGGGACTTCTAGTGTATTTCATTGCTAAAGATTGGATTTTTCTTATTTGCATCGAGGACACGCTTCAAAGGTATAATATTTAGTTTCTGCTTTATTTAAATATTGAATCTTTATATGTTGTTTTAAAAGATCTAACAAGCATAAGCCTATATTCGCTCATGAGAATTGATTTTATAATTTGGGCTCGATCGAAACTCTCTGATTCTGGAATGCATATCACGAAAGTTAGATTTTCAATTTGGCCCAAATCGGATCTTAATTCATTTAATAAGATATCTTCCCTTTCTAAAATAGAATCACTCAATCCTAATGACAGAGCGATTCAAAAATAAAATCCTATTCTAACTCTTATTGGCTTATAATTTGAACCAATAGAGATAAAGTACAAATAAAAATAAAATCCTAATCAAGAAGGAAAAACTCAGCATATCCTATTACAAATAAGATACACTTCTAAAACCTTCTAGAACTATGAAAGTAAAACAAAATCCTTTAAGTAAGAGTCTTTCCTAGCTTCAGTTGGGCTTAGGGAATTGCTTGTATTTTCAATTAAGCCTTTTAATTCCTTAATCCAACTTAATTCTTTATTATTGGGCTTCAGTCCATATCTATGTTGCATCTGCAAGTTCATTATCGAACAATCTCGTGACGTTAATGGACTTAGGCCTCGTGGATGGTAGATGGGCTTGGGCCAGCTGTCGGGCTTCTTCGATCAGCAACTTTAAGGCTTCTTGAATCCTTTCACCTACTTTTTGTCATAGATTCAACAATATCTACTGATGGATCTCACTAGCATAGATATGTATCCACAGTTGGGAATTCCATGGACTCTCATGGGGAAATTCTTAACTAGGCATATCCTAAAATTTGAACATGGATATTGATGCCATCTGACATCTCTTTAGGCCCTTTTGAGGGGCTTAATGAAGGAAAACAGAACAAGTCTATAAATCGAAATCCTCACTTTCGTGCAATGCATTCCAGAATCGGAAGCTTTCGACCAAGCTCATGCTCAAATTCATTTACCCACGAACGGATTTTGGCTTATACTTATTTAATTTATTAAATTGACACAAAAGATGCAATCTTTAATTAATGCGGAATATTCAAAGATTATACCTTTTGTAGCGAAGTCCCTTGCAATAAGAAAAATCCAATCTTTGAGCGAATTCCAATAGCAATCCAAAAGATTACTCCGTAGAAACTTTGAATATTGCGTGGGCAATAATCTATCGAAGTCTACTTGCTTAACCCATGAAAACCCACAAGAAAAATCACTCGAAAAAGATAATAGCTGGCCCAAAACTTTTCCTTGAAGCTTACCTACAAAACCCACAAAAACTGCACCTTTCTTCGGCTGCAAGAAAACTGTCCAGTAGTCTAAATGTTTTGCCCAGCCACGATCGGCACCACTACTGCTGCGGATCACCAAGATAATCAAGAGATCAACACAGCAGCAGCAGGATCAGCACCCCGGACTAACACCCAGAACCACTGGAATCAAAATACAGCAGCCGAACTGTAAGAAAAAAACTGGGCAGCGGCCGAACTGAAGAGAAAAGTCGGGCGACAAGTTTTAAAAATAAAATCCAGCAACCATGCTTCACAAAGTTTATACATTTGGACCTTATCTAATTCGAGGAGTGAGATATCAATTTCGACTTTGAGAAAGAAGCTTTGAGAAAAAGAAGTTCTCTCTCTAGAACTTTCTCACTCTAAAAGGGGCAAGACTTGTCTTGCAAGATTTTTCTTAGCTTTCTTTGGTCTCAAGTTTTCTATTTATAGGAGCTCTAATGGAGACCTAATGGGCTCTCGAGTTGGGCCTTTTAATTTGACTTTCGTTGACCGCTTAGTTTTTCCCGACTAATCAACTCCAATCGACCCATTAGAATTAATTTCTTAACCCACTTCGTTAATTTAATTTAATCGAACCCTTAGAATTAATTAATTCTAATAGAATTAATTTCTTAATTCACTTTGTCAATTAAGTATTAATTAAACCTTTAGGATTAATTAATTCAAATTTTTTATTAGTCAAACACATAATTAGTCATACCACTATTGGACTAATTATGGAACTACCGCTCGAAAATGACTTTACATCGCGCCATTATATTTTCTTCTATCTCCCCACATTAAAGATCTAGCGCTGGTTGGTTTATCAATTTACTGATAAACTAATTCACCGACTTCTTGATATCCGAGATTAGTACCACTCGTCCAACATAAAGTCCACCGACCAGGTTTAATATAATAGACCTTACGAGATTATCTCGAGAGCACCATCAACCCGGCGAACCGGTACGTGGATTCCCCCGACTAGCAATGACACGTAAGAAACCAAACACCGGATACCCAACCTACCGAGGTATAGGCCTCAATTGATCGCACTCTTTGGTAAATCGAAGCATACGATATCCAACTCTCACACCCGTCCCAATCTCGGGATTCAGAGAATCAATACTTGGACCGAATTGACTACGCCGATCAGTATAAGTCAATTCTATCCAAACGCATAATTAGTCATACCACTATTGGACTAATTATGGAACTACCGCTCGAAAATGACTTTACATCGCGCCATTATATTTTCTTCTATCTCCCCACATTAAAGATCTAGCGCTGGTTGGTTTATCAATTTACTGATAAACTAATTCACCGACTTCTTGATATCCGAGATTAGTACCACTCGTCCAACATAAAGTCCACCGACCAGGTTTAATATAATAGACCTTACGAGATTATCTCGAGAGCACCATCAACCCGGCGAACCGGTACGTGGATTCCTCCGACTAGCAATGACACGTAAGAAACCAAACACCGCATACCCAACCTACCGAGGTATAGGCCTCAATTGATCGCACTCTTTGGTAAATCGAAGCATACGATATCCAACTCTCACACCCGTCCCAATCTCGGGATTCAGAGAATCAATACTTGGACCGAATTGACTACGCCGATCAGTATAAGTCAATTCTATCCAAACTTGTCATGCTCAATATGCCCCGGGCATATCCGTGTGATTTAAACTAGTCTAGATAAACTAATTACCAAACCACGCGATAATCTATACTGATAGTATGTTCAGACTATCTCGGTTACGAGTATACTTTTTATATATCAATACTTTAACCAATAACGTTATCTACTGTTTCTTTCCACACCCCGTTATCTAGTTCTATGATATAAAGGAACAAATTTATACCGAAACAAAATGATATCTCAACTGTGGATATTAGTTTTTGATACAAGCCATAGCTTTTCTGTATTCAAAACTAACAATCTCCCACTAATACTCAAAGCTATGCTAAGAAGTACAAAAACTATCCAACCCGCTATTACACTGCTGTCATAGTGAAATCTTCAGAACGCCTTTAATCTCACTCACATGGCTCCCTCAAGAATCTGACTCCCATGCCCTCCACATGTCTCTCAAAGACCTTTGGGGTCAATGGCTTGGTGAAAGGATCTGCAAGGTTGTCATCTGATACTATCTTGGCCACGATCACGTCTCTCCTCTTTACGATCTCTCGTATCAGGTGGCACTTGCGCTCTATGTGTTTACTCGCCTCATGGGCTCGTGGTTCCCTCGAGTTAGCAACTGCACCGTTGTTATCACAGTAGACTGTGATAGACCTAGGCAACTCAAGAACCACATCTAAGTCCATCAGGAAGCTTCGGAGCCATACTGACTCTTTCGCTGCCTCTGAAGCGGCAACGTACTCAGCCTCCATGGTGGAGTCCGCCACGCATTTCTGCTTGACACTCCGCCATACTATGGCTCCACCTCCTAGAGTAAACACAAACCCAGAGGTAGACTTACTCTTGTCCAAATCACCTTGAAAGTCCGAATCTGTGTAACCCAATGGTACAAGCTCCTGCGCTCTATAAAGTAGGACATAATCTCTCATCCTGCGCAAATACTTGAGAATGCATTTTACTACTTCCCATTGAGCCTTCCCAGGGTTACTCTGATATCTGCTAACCATGCCAACGGCAAAGCAAATATTAGGCCTCGTACACAACATAGCATACATGAGGCTACCCACTGCAGAAGCATAGGGTACCGCCTTCATGGCATCTATCTCCTCAGCAGTCTTAGGACACTGCTCCTTAGACAAATGCACCCCATGCCTGAAAGGAAGTGAACCCTTCTTGGAGTTCTGCATGTTAAAACGGGCCAGAATCGTGTCTATGTGAGATGCCTGAGAGAGTGTCAGAGAACGTCTCCTATGATCTCGAATAATCTTAATCCCAAGGATATGTCCAGCCTCTCCCAAATCCATCATATCGAATTGCCTGGATAACCATGCCTTTACGTCTAACAACACCTTCTTACTATTGCCAATTAGAAGGATGTCATCTACGTAAAGTACGAGGAACACCACCGTATCACCATCATGTCTACGATAAACACACTGCTCATCCGGACACTGAGTGAATCTATAGGACTGGATAACCTCATCAAAACGGATGTTCCAAGATCTGGATGCTTGCTTAAGTCCATAAATGGACTTCCTAAGCCTGCATACCTTGTGCTTTTGGCCCTTAACAATGAAGCCCTCTGGTTGCTGCATAAAGATGGTCTCCTCAAGACTTCCATTAAGGAAAGCTGTCTTGACGTCCATCTGCCAAATCTCATAATCCATATAAGCAGCTATGGCCAAGAGAATCCAGATTGACTTAAGCATAGCTACCGGGGAAAAGGTCTCCTCATAATCGATACCCTCTTTCTGAGTATACACCTTCGCCACAAGCCTAGCCTTGAAGGCCTCAACCCTCCTGTCAGATCCTCTCTTTCGCTTGTAGACCCATTTGCACCCAATAGGCCTAAACCCATCAGGAAGGTCTACCAGTTCCCAGACTTGATTTGAGTCCATAGAACCCATCTCAGCAATCATCGCTCTCTGCCAAGAATCTGCATCTTTATCCTGGAGTGCCTCATTGTAGCTGACTGGGTCTGGTTCATTAGCACCAGGGATAAAGTCTGAAGACTCACCCCAACCCATGTACCTCTTGAGCTGTCTGACAACCCTCCCACTACGACGAGGCGCAGCCTGTGCAAGAGCATCATCTGGGATAGTGTGTGCAGTCTCTTGTGGTGTGTCTTCCTGTACTTGTGCATCTGGAATAGTGGACTGACTTCTAAGCTCTTCTAATATTATCTTGTTGCTTGACTTGTAATCTAAAATATAGTCCTCCTCAAGAAATCTGGTATTGGTACTGATCACCACCTTCTGATCTTGAGGACTATAAAATAAACCACCTCTCATTCCTTTGGGGTAGCCTATGAGCAACATAGCCTTGGTTCTTGCCTATAACTTGCCTGCATCTGCCGAGAGCATATGTGTTGGACAACCCCAACTTTTGAGATGTCTCAGACTAGGCTTTCACCCATTCCACAACTCTGATAGGGTCGAAGGCACAGACTTAGACGGCACAAGGTTGAGGATAAAACATGTTGTTTCCAAGGCATAACCCCAAAATGAGATAGGCAGCTCACTGTAACTCATCATCAATCTAACCATATCCATAAAAGTCATGTTCCTCCTCTCTGCTATACCATTCTGCTGGGGTGTGCCAGGTGCAGACAACTGGGTCTGAATACCCTCCTCTGACAAATAGGACCTAAATTCACTAGAGAGGTATTCGCCACCGGGATCAGATCGCAAGGCCTTGATACTCTTACCCAGATGATCTCCACCTCAGCCTTGAATTCTCTGAACTTGCCAAAGCATTCAGACTTGTGACGCATCAGGTATATGTATCCATATCTAGAGTAATCATCCGTGAAAGTCATGAAATACTCATAACCACCTCTAGCCTGAACTGAATCAACTCTAAAACTTCTTGGTCCTATACCTCTTTGCTTTGAAAGGTCTCTTGGTCATTTGACCCTCCAAGCAGGACTCACAGGTCGAATAGCTGTCAATATCCAGTAAGTCCAAAGACCCACTATTGACCAACTTTTGAATCCTACTAAGGTTGATGTGACCGAGTCTCAGGTGCCAAAGATAAGTCTGATTCAAAGGGGAAGATTCTTTTCTCTTATTATGATTCGGTGATGAGTTACTAGTTTATGTGTTTTGCATTACTAGGGAGTATGTCTTAATTAAAAACAAATTGTCAACCAATGTACTGGAACATATAAATTTCTGGCCTTTTCTAATAAAAATAGATCCATCAGAAAAAGCACACTTATAACCATCCAAAACAAGTTTAGAAACTGAAACTAAGTTCTTGCGAAAACTGGGTACATAAAGACAATCTCTCAAGTGTAAAGTAGAGTCTGAAAAATAAAGACAAACAACTCCCACTGCAGCAACAGAAACTCTGGTAGTATCCCCTAGGTAGACCTGCAACTCTCCCTCTCTAAGCAGCCGGGTCACTTGGAACCCCTGCCAAGAATTACAAACATGATCAGTGGCTCCTGAATCCACACACCAAGTATCTGTGGGAATTGCCGCTAAACACGTCTCCGTGACTAGGGAAAATTTACACATACCTCAAGGCTTTGGGCAGTCCCTCTTCCAATGTCTTGCTTTGCCACACCTGAAACATTTGCCTTTTGGCTTGTGCTTTTTAGCAATGCCCGCCTTGGGTTCATGATCAGCTCCTGCCTTCTGGCCTCTATTCCTCTTTTGCTTCCTGGCTTTGGGCCCAGCAGAGGAACCTGAGGGACCAACAGTAGCCAAGGCTTGCTTCTTCTCTGCGAATAGGCCCTCAGCAGACACCAATGCAGTCATGAGCTCGGGAAGTGAATATGAGAGACTCCTCATATTGTAGTTCAACCGAAATTGCTCAAAACTGGGAGGCAAGCTCTGGAGGATGATATCGACCTGGTCTCCCCATGAATGTCACCTCCCAATACCTCAATCTCATTGATGCAGCTTATCATGTCTAGCACGTGATCCCTCACTGAAGTAACCTCAGCCATCCTAGCATTCATGAGTTTCCTCATAGCTGACTGCTTGGCTGCCCTACCCTGATGTCCAAACAACCCCCTGAGGTTGAGCATCATATCGTAGATTGAGGTAAACAACTGATGCTGGTGCTGTAGTACACTCGACATAGAAGCCAAGATGTAGAATCGGGTCATCTCATCAGCCTTCTGCCACCTCGTATATGGCTCTCGCTGCTCAGGGGTGGCATCATCGCTGGGTTTAGGGGGGCACTCCTCAGTGAGCACGTACATATAACCCTCAGCGGTAAGGACAATGTCCAGGTTACATTTCCAGTCAATATAATTTGGACCCGTAAGTTTGTTCTGGTTCAAAATGACAGCTAGTGGGTTGAACGACATATCAACTGAAAAATAAACAATTCAAGTTTCAGTATACTTTTTCGAAAATATTGAAAATCCTCAAAAAACCAATGTAATCTTGTACCGACATCTCTCATACCGGGATTAACGCAGGTTACGATGGGTGAACATCTACGCCAACCCACATTCATTCGAGAAGAACCGAAGTTCATTAATTTCATTATCTGACCAACGATCTTATGATCAATGAAATTAATAGTCGATAATTTTAGCCGTACACGAAAATAGTGTAACCTCGATGGGAGGGATACTAAAAATGGTACACTAAGTGTATGCCATTACGTGACTTCTAAGTTTGTTACTTAGGATACTAATGCGCCTCGGATGGCGAGGGTGTCGCAACTTTCTCCAATTAAACTCACTATAGTCATCCCTTTAGAAATTCATTCCGGTGATATCTGTGATTGAAAACTCAACCGATAGGGAGGAAGGTCTAAGCCAACACGAAAGTTTAACCACATCACCAATGAACCCGTAATGGAGGCCATGGGGATATTTACCAACCCGCTCCCACTTAGATTTTTAAGCTTGAGGATTTTTACGTTTTAACATGCAATATCTTGACCATGGATATTCGCACCCATAAAACCGTTGGAGTTTTAATATGCGAATAATCTACCTTAGTTAATTGCACATTACCTTTTTAAAAAAAAAACATTTTTTTTTTGGTTTGGTTTTCGTTCATGCCAAATAAAATAACGTCTTCGTCATAATAAAATAACGTCTTCGTCAAATAAAATAACGTCTACTTAACTAGGAATCACCCAAAATTACGAGAAACCAAAACCCGCGAATATAAGTTACCCAAAATAACGTCTTCGTCATAATACATAAATTTCTATATACAAAGGCGTTTTTCTAGGAATTTAAAGACAACATGATTAGATCAAATCCTACTACAAGATTTTTCTAATCCTACACGGCTTCCAGCTCGTGGTTATTACTATTACAGACATTTTCATTCAAAAACAATACAAACCCGGACATGTCCCGGGGTTTATGAATAAAAATAAATTTCTACCATAATAGCCGGGAAACTAATAACCCCCTGTTTAAACATTTCGACAACAATAATAATGCCAAAATAAAGCCGTGTAATAAATCAAACAAGTATAAGACTGAAACCAATGCTCTGATACCATTTTGAAGGAAAACAGAACAAGCCCGGGCTAAATCGAAAACCTCACTTTCGTGCAATGCATTCCAGAATCGAAGCTTTCGACCAAGCTCAGGCTCAAATTCATTTACCCACGAACGAATCTTGGCTTATACTTATTTAATTTATTAAATTGACACAAAAGATGTAATCTTTAATTAAAGCGGAATATTCAAAGATTATACCTTTTATAGCGAAGTCCCTTGCAATAAAAAAAATCCAATCTTTGAGCGAATTCCAATAGAAATCCAAAAGATTACTCCGTAGAAACTTTGAATATTGCGTGGGCAATAATCTATCGATGTCTACTCGCTTAACCCACAAAAACCCACCAAAAAAATCAGTCAAAAAAGATAATAGCTGGCCCAAAACTTTTCCATGAAGCTTAGCTGCAAAACCCACAAAAACTGCACCTTTCTTCGGCTGCAAGAAAACTGTCCAGCAGTCTAAATGTTTTGCCCAGCCACGATTTGCACCACAACTGTTGCGGATCACCAAGATAATCAAGAGATCAACACAGCAGCAGCAGGATCAGCACCACGGACTAACACCCAAACCACCAGAATCAAAATACAGCAGCCGAACTGTAAGAAAAAAAACTGGGTAGCGGCCGAACTGAAGAGAAAAGTCGGGCGACAGGTTTTAAAAATAAAATCCAGCAACGAAGATTCACAAAGTTTATACCTTTGAACCTTATCTAATTCGAGGAGTGAGATATCAAGTTCGACTTCAAGAAAGAAACTTTGAGAATAAGAAGATCTCTCTCTCTAGAACTTTCTCACTCTAAAAAGGGCAAGACTTGTCTTGCAAGATTTTTCTTAACTTTCTTTGGTCTCAAGTTTTCTATTTATAGGAGCTCTAATGGAGATCTAATGGGCTCTCGAGTTAGGCCTTTTAATTTGACTTTCGTTTACCGCTTAGTCTTTCCCAACTAATCAACTCCAATCGACCCATTAGAATTAATTTCTTAACCCACTTCATTAATTTAATTTAATCAAACCCTTAGAATTAATTAATTCAAATAGAATTAATTTATTAATTCACTTTGTCGATTAAATATTAATTAAACCTTTAGGATTAATTAATTCATTTTGTCGATTAGTCAAACGCATAATTAGTCGTACCATTATGGAACTACCGCTCGAAAATGACTTTACATCGCGCCATTATATTTTCTTCTATCGCCCCACATTAAAGATCTAGCGCTCGTCGGTTTATCAATTTACTGACAAACTAATTCACCGACTTCTTGATATCCGAGATTAGTACCACTCGTCCTTTTATTATACCAGAGATAAAGTCCACCAGCCGGGTTTAATATAATAGACCTTACGAGCTTATCTCGAGAGCACCATTAACCCGGCGAACCAGTACGTCGATTACTTCGACTAGCAACGACACGTAAGAAGCCAAACACCGCATACCCAACCTACCGAGGTATAGGCCTCAATTGACCGCACTCTTTGGCAAATCAAAGCATACGATATCCAACTCTCACGCTTGTCCTAATCTCGGGATTGAGAGACTGAATACTTGGACCGAATTGACTACGCCAATCAGTATAAGTCAATTCTATCCAAACTGGTCGTGCTCAATATGCCCCGGGCATTTCCGTGTGATTTAAACTAGTCTAGATAAACTAATTACCAAACCACGCGATAACCTATACCAATAGTATGTTCAGACTATCTCGGTTACGAGTATACTTTTTATATATCAATACTTTAACCAATAACGGTATCTACTGTGTCTTTTCACACCCCGTTATCTAGTTCTATGTTATAAAGGAACAAATTTATACCGAAACAAAATGATATGTCAACTGTGGATATTAGTTTTTGATACAAGTCATAGCTTTTCTATATTCAAAACTAACACTTAACGCACGTATTGGCCCAGGTATCTTTTAACGTGATAAAATCTTCAAATTGGGCTCATTCTGGGTCTCTTTGGGGCTCCCTAAACAAAGTTGTGAAAATCCCTTGTCATTTTATGGAGATGATGCGTAATTTTGATGGGAGTGGAGAAAAAGCTCTTGATGTTCACATCAATGTGAAAGTGAAACTAACAAGTTGGATGCTACACAGACAAGTCCCTTGTATTGAATGACCTTTCTCGTCTATTCTTTCATATTATCTTCACAAGTATGAATTGAAACGGTGGAATCGCTCAACTTAAGAAAATGCACAGCTGTTTAGCCCTCTTTGTGTGAAAATAATTCAGAGAATTGGTGTTGATTTATGATGGGTTTTATTCAAGGAATGAGAAGGCGTAATAGTTCAACAAAAAACTATAGCCAACGAAAAGGGGTGTGGGTTTCCTCGCAAGGACAATGCACGATATCGCAATATCACTCAAAAAGATTTTAACTAAGTTAACTCAAGGGTGAACGGACCTTTCTCGTCTATTCCTTCCTATGATCTCCACACGCATGAATTAAAGCGGCAGAATAGCTCAATTTAAGAAAACGCACTGTGACTTTAACCTCTTTGTGCGAAAATTATAACAGAGGATAGGTAATGGTTTGTGATGATTTTAGTCAACTCGTGACAATGGTTTTATAGTCATACATAAACTATTAAAACCAACAAAAGGTTTGTGGGTTTCCTCAATAGGACAACTCACGATCTCCCAAGACCACTCAAAGAAATTTTAACTGAGTTAACAACTAACAAGTTTCGAACCAACGTGTAGTTTGACTCAAGAGAGTACTGGCTAATTTTTGGGTTTGTTGTGATTTGACGGGTTATCTTCTTTGCAATTGAAGTCAACGATAGTAGGGAAACTACCAGGTTGATATACCCAACTTTGTGTCCTCATCATTCGAACTATTCTCTCGCACTATCTATCAAGCATGAATTGAAGCTGCGGAATCACTCAACTCAAGAAAATGCACTCTTATGTAGACCTCTTTGTGCGAAAATAATTCAGAGGATGGGTGATGGTAGTTCAACCTAAACTATTGAAACTAAAGAAACAGTTAGTGGGTTTCCTCACAATGAAAACACACGAACTTTTGATCTTTCATGATCAAGGGGATTGAGTCACAACTTAAGGGGGAATTCGTAAGTTCACAAGGAAAAATATCAAATCTGATGCATTGAAATTCGTGAACTACTGTGGTCTTTTATACACAATTACAAGATCTCTTCATCTTCTAAAAAAGAATCACTCAATCCTAATGAAAGAGAGATTCGAAAATAAAATCCTATTTTAACTCTTATTGGCTTATAATTTAAACCAATAGAGATAGAGTACAAATCAAAATAAAATACTAATCAAGAAGAGAAAACTCAGTGTATTATATTGCAAATAAGATACACTTCTAAAACCTTTTAGAACTATGAAAGTAAAACAAAATCCTATAAGGAAGAATTTTTCCTAGCTACAGTTGGGTTTAGGGAATGGCTAGTATTTTTAATTAAGCATTTATTATTGGGCTTCAGTCCACATCTACGTTGCATCTGCAATTCCATTATCGAACAATCTCATGACGTTAATGGACTTGGGTTTCATGGATGGTAGAAAGGCTTAGGCCTGTTGTTGGGATTATTCGATCAGCAAATTCTAGGCGTCTTCAATCCTTTCACCTGCTTTTCATCATAGGTCCAACAATAACTACAGATGGATCTCACTGGCATAGATCTGGATTCACTATTGGGAATTCCATGGACTCCCATGGGAAAAAACATAACTAGGCATGTCCTGAAATTTGAACATGCATAATGTTGCTCTGTGACATCTCTTTAGGCCCGTTTGAGGGCCTTGACCCACGTATCGAACAATCTCATGACGTTAATAGACTTGGGTTTCGTGGATGGTAGATAGGCTTGGGCCTGTTGTTGGGATTATTCGATCAGCAAATTCTAGGCGTCTTCAATCCTTTCACCTACTTTTCATCATAGGTCCAACAATATCTACAGATGGATCTCACTGGCACAGATCTGGATTCACTATTGGGGTTTCCATGGACTCCCATGGGAAAAAACATAACTAGGCATGTCCTGAAATTTGAACATGCATATTGTTGCCCTGTGACATCTCTTTAGTCCTGTTTGAGGGCCTTGACCCATGTATTGGGCCATGTGTTATTTTACATGATAAAATATTTAAATTGGGCTCATTCTGGGTCTCTTTGGGGCTCCCTAAACCAAAGCTGCAAAAATCCCTTGTCATTTTAGGGAGATGATACGCAATTTTGATGGGAGTGGAGGAAGAGCTCTTGATGTTCACACCAACGTGAAAGCAAATGTGACAAGTTGGATGCTACTCGAACAAGTCCCTTATGTTGATGGACCTTTCTCATCTATTCATTTCTATTATTTCCACAAACATGAATTGAAACGTCAGAATCGCTCAACTCAAGAAAATGCACAATTGTTTAGCCCACTTTGTGCGAAAATAATTCAGAGGATGGGTGATGGTTTAGGATGGGTTTTACTCAATGAATGACAAGCGTAATAGTTTAACCAAAAACTATAGCCAAAGAAATGGGGTGTGGGTTTCCTCACCAGGACAACTCACGATCTAGCAAGATCACTCAAAGAGATTTTAACTAATTTAATAACTCAAGGGGGAACGACCATTTCTCATCTATTCCTACCTATTATCTTCACAAGCAAAAATTGAAATGGCAGAATCGCTCAATTGAAGAAAATGCACTGTAACTTTAACCTCTTTGTGCAAAAATTATAACAGAGGATGGGTGATGGTTTGTGATGATTTTAGTCAACTTGTGACAATGGTTTTATTGTCCAACCTAAACAATTAAAACCAACACAAGGTTTGTAGGTTTCCTCACAAGGACAACTCACGATCTCGCAAGACCACTCAAAGAGATTTTAACTGAGTTAACAACGCACAATTTTTTAACCAACGTGCAGTTTTACTCAAGAGTGTACCTTCTGATTTTTTTGTTTGTTGTGATCTGATGGGTTATCCTCTTCGAAATTCAATTCAACGATGTAGCGAAGTTTCCAGGCTGATCTGCTTCTTCAATTAGACCCAAGTTTGTGTCCCGATCTTTCCAATTATTCTCTCGTACGATCTATCAATTATGAATTGAAGCAGCAGAATCGCTCAACTCAAGAAGACAAACTCTTATTTAGACCTCTTTGTGCTAAAATAAATATGTGCTAAAATTATTATTTTACGCAGCGGATTCTTGCCAATTTCAATTTTAGTGTTTTAATCCTATGTTCAAAACAAGTAAACCATACCCTTGAAGCGTAATCGGTTGCCGCGTCTGGATCCTAGATTGATGTTGGTCCAAACCTTCTGCTTCAGTTACGTTTGTCACCACCAAAATCCTTCCTTGAAGGACTCTCTACTTTCAAGCACGAAAGCCTTTGCAAATTCGGTGCTAGCTGTTTTTCGTCTACAAAGAGAATTGGGATTTTTCGTGTTTCTTGCTTGTTCTGATTTTCCTCAATTGAAAATCATCATCCTCCTACCATAATATCCCTAGGATATTTGTAGAGCTAAAATTTCCAAAAATTAGTATTGTAATCAATCAATTATTACTTAACTGATTGAATCATATTCCAAATCAGTATTATTACCAAATATTATTTTGCTGGTCCCAAATCAGAATTAAATAATATTTGTTGATTCCAAATCAGTATTAAATAATACCTTAATGATTTGGGTTATACACCAAGCCTATGGATCAACCCATTACACATGCATCAGGTTGAAGGATCAAGAACCTCAATTGTAATTAGGTCCCTTGATTTATCAGCCCATCCCAATTATTCCCAGGTAATTAATTAACTCTTAATTAATACCACAGAACTTTTCAATAATATTTAATTAAACCATTTAATTAAATCTTATTTATTTAAGTATAAAATTATACTTATTGTAGGCAAGAAAACTTATTCTGCATCATCGAACTTTCTTATGTTCGATCTTGTAGGCCCATTCTAAATTGGCAATGGATAACTCAATCTCATTGATTAATCTATAAGTCATTAGTGGTCTCTAGCAAGACATAATGACTATCCAATTCATAATAGAGGGTCGAATGGTGATTCAACACAACCTTTCCGAGCAAATTGCGTATGATCCTCTACATTGATATTCCGTTTAGCATAAGGCATGGAACCATCATCCTTATATAGCTAAACGTTTACTTGATCTCTTAGTGACATTGAATTCATCAAGCAAATGATAACGCTTATCATTCCTTAGGCATGGCCATGCACTTTTCAGTTCACTATCAAGTGGCCAAGCTATCATCTCTCACTTAAGAGAGATTTGTAGTCCCATCACTTCACCTACATATCTTAGCGTGACTCATAGTGTACCCAATCATACCCGTACTTGGCAACCTGTTACGGTCCCGTTAGGCGTATGTCAAAGCACACTACAATTCTCCTAAGACCATGTAGTGATTTATGGTCTAAGGATCCTCGTACGAGAACTACTCAAAAGAATCACTCATGATCTAAATGTCCATGGAGTGTTTCTTTTGGCGGATTGATTTCATGAAATTAAATATGCACAAGAATATAATTATCGTGAAATTAACTCATTTGATAAATTATCAAACAGACAACAAATGTCTAAGTTAGTCCTCAAAAGGGCATACACCAACAATCTCCCACTTGCCCTTTGAAGGGCTATGTCCTAAACATTTTAAGACCAAACTCTATTACATGTCTCTCAAACTTTGACTGTGGTAGAGCTTTTGTGAGAGGATCTGCTATATTTTCGTCTGACACTATTTTGCATATTTTAACATCTCTTAGATCGATGATCTCTCGAATGAGGTGATAACGTCTGAGTATGTGTTTGGTCTTCTGGTGTGACCGGGGCTCCTTTGCTTGTGCGATGACCACGTTATTATCATAGAAGAGGTATATCGGATCTTGGATACTGGGTATCACTCCGATGTCTGACACAAACTTCCTCAACGAAACAGCTTCCTTTGCAGTATCTGATGCAGCAATATACTCAGATTCTGTTGCAGAGTCGGTTGTGGTATCTTGCTTCGAGCTTTTCCAACTCACCGCACTGCCATTCAGGCTAAAAACATAGCCTGATTGTGACTTCATGTCGTCTTGATCAGTCTGGAAAGCAACATCAGCATAACCTTGTACGACGAGTTGTTCTTATCCTCCGTACACTAGCATTAATCCTTTAGTCCTTCCCAAGTACTTGAGGAGTGCCTTGACTGCAGTCCAACAATCCAAACCTTGATCTTGTTGGTATCTGCTTGTTATGCTTAGTGCATGTGTGGCATCCGGGCGGGTACATAACATGGCATACATGATAGATCCTATTGCCGAAGCATATGGGACTCTACTCATCGTATCCCTGTCCTCTTTAGTAGAAGGACATTGGTTCTTCCTTAAAAGAAGGCCATGTCTGAATGGTACCATACCATTCTTAGAGTTAGACATATTGAATCTCTTCAATATTTTGTCTATGTACCCTTCTTGACTTAGTCCTAGAAGCCTCTTAGATCTATCTCTATAGATTTTGATACCTAGTATCATTTCGGCTTCTCCTAAGTCTTTCATAGAAAATACACTCCCCAACCATTGTTTGATATATTTCATTATGGGAATGTCATTTCCTATGAGTAGGATGTCGTCCACATATAGGACGAGAAAAACATTCTTGCTTCCACTAACCTTCTTGTAATCACAAGGATCATCTTTGTTCTTGATGAATCTGTAACCTTTTACTTCCTCACCAAAATGAAGATTCCAACTTCGAGATGTTTACTTTAGTCCATAGATGGACCTTTGAAGCTTACATACTCGATTAGGATGCTTTTGATCGATGTATCCCTCAGGTTGTTTCATATAAACATCCTCGAATAGGTTTCCATTCAGGAAAGCAGTCTTAACATCCATCTGTCATACCTCATAGTCAAAATATGCTTCTATGGCAAGCATTGTCCTAATGGACTTGAGCATCACGACATGGGAGAAGGTTTCATCATAGTCAATACCATGAGTCTATCTGAAAACTTTAGCCACTAGCCGTGCCTTGAAGATCTCGCCAGGTTTTAACTTGAAAATCCACTTGCGATCAGCAACCTTTGCCGGAACAGGAGGGTCAATCAAAGTCCACACTTTATTGTCCCTCATTGATTGCATTTCAGATTCCATAGCTTGTAGCCATTTATCTGAATCTGGACTTTCTAAAACCTATCTGTAGTTCGCGGGCTCATTAGAGTCCACCAAGATCAAATCTTGATCATCAGTCACGAGAAATCCGTATCTCTCGGGTTCATGACGAGATCTACTAGACCTTCTAGGGTCTTGTGTTGTTGACTCAGGTTGCTCATCTCCATGAGTTTCTATGCCAATTTCCATTTGAGTTTCTGTAGATGGTTCTACACTCTCTTGTGGGTCTTGAGCTTCTCCGAGTTCTATTCTACTCCCACTGTCTTTCTTGTACAGAAATTCTTTCTCTAAGAAAGTAGCTCCTCGAGCAACGAACACTTTGTTCTCAGTTGGGTTGTAGAATTGATATCCTTTGTTTTCCTTAGGATATCCCACAAATAGGGATTTGTCAGTTTTAGGTTCAAGCTTATTACTTTGTAAACGTTTTACATGAGCTTGACAACCTCAAACTTGTAGATAGGACATATAGGGCTTCCGACCCATCCATATCTCATATGGAGTCTTATCTACTGCCTTAAATGGAATACGATTTAATAAGTAGGCAGCAGAAAGGAGAGCATAACCCTAAAAGGACATAGGGATAGTTGTTTGGACCATCATTGATCGAACCATATCTAATAAGGTCCGATTCCTCTTTTCAGATACACCATTCCATTGAGGTGTTCCCGGTGGAGTCAACTGTGAAACAATCCCACACTGTTTTAGATAGCCATTGAACTCATCACTTAGGTATTCACCACCTCGATCGGAGCGAATAACCTTAATCCTTCTATTCAACTGATTTTTCACTTCATTTTTAAACTCTTTGAACCTTTCAAAAGTTTCATTTTTATACCTCATTAAGTAGACATAACCATATCTACTATAGTCATCTGTAAAAGTGACGAAGTATTCAAATCCACCTCTGGCTTATGTGCTCATTGGTCCACATACATCTGTGTGTATTAGAGCCAATAGCTCACTTGTTCTTTCACCTTTCTTGTTGAAAGGATTCTTTGTCATTTTTCCTTGTAAACAGGGTTCACACGTGTCATATGATTCGAAATCAAATGACCCTAGCACTCCATCCTTGTGAAGTCTTTGAACTCATTTCTCGTTTGCATTGCCTAAACGACAGTGCCAGAGATAAGTTGGACTCGTATCAAATTTAATTGATTTAGCCTTCTTTTCAATGTTATAAACCGGTCTTTCTTGGCTCAAATCCAAGACATATAGGCCGTTGCACAAATTCAAAACTCAGTATAAAACATCATTCCGATATAAAGATAACGAATTATTACCAATAATAAAACAAAATCCTTTAATATCCAAACAAGAAATTGAAATAATATTCCTACTCAAAGCAGGTACATAATAACAATTCTCAAGTTTAATGCTTAAACCGGAAGGTAAAGATAAAGTGTAATCTCCCACTTCAACAGCAGCAACCCTTGCCCCGTTGCCCACTCGGAGATCAACTTCACCTTTCCTTGTCATCCTTCTATTTCTGAGTCCTTGCACACTAGTACAAATGTGAGCCCCACATCTGGTATCTAATACCCATGACGTGGACATAGAAAGATTTATTTCAATAACAAAGATACGGGCTTGTTCACTGAACTTTTCCATCAGTGACTCATAAATCTAGAACGCTTCCAAATTCATGAACTGCTTTTGAAGCTTGCCTGTCATAGATGCGAGCATCAAGCACGTCACCTCATCAGAATCGCTTTTCAGCTTATCCATTGCTCACTGAACAGAGGCCGTGGCATTCTGTGGTGGTTCAGGTAAAACAGTCTCTAAGACATGTACTTCATTTCTTGCTTGAGAACTATTCTCAAGTTTCTTTCCCAATCTAAGAAGTTTGGTCCAACCAATTTATCCCTATCCAATATACTTCTTAGAGTAAAGTTTGAGATGACATTAGTGCTAGATGATGCCATTTCTACAAAGAATAAATGCAAAATATTATAATGAGTTTTAAAATCATTTTCCACAATAGCCAAAATTGAAATCCCGAACAATTTTGTGTGGGTGCTAGATTGTGGGCCGAAAATCTACAAAGAGTTAACCCCAGTCTTTCTTTGGCAAGTATCGTAGGGATCGGGCTCTTTCGGTTCGCAACGTTCAAATTACATTCCATGTAATCTAACGCTTTCCAATTGTATACCATGCAACTTTTCGGTGATAGGATGAACATTCCAAATGTTTAACGCCATCCTATCTTTGCAAAATTAATCCCTATTCAACTTATCGGGTCAATCTAGGATTAATTTTCCCAAGTCAAACCATCCCTCGAGGCATCACATCAATAAATACCCAAACAGTTTTTCCACATAGTCATAATGAGTAAAGTTGGGCACCTATTATGTGACAACTCGCCGCACGAAGAAAACATGAGGTCTCCAAGTCCACAAACGTTGACGCTCAGGCGAGTCCCCCAAGTATGAAAGCAAAATCAACTCGGGTTTTTGGGATTTTAGTTTGATTGGCTTAACATGCATTTTTCGTTTTAACATTCATTTGGTATATCAAATAAATAAAATGAATAAAAGCAATGAATTGGGCTCTATTCTATTACAGAGCCTTTTAAAATTCTTCATATTTGGGCCTTCATTGTTGGGCTTTCTTTCATGGGCTCCACCATGGACTCCTCTTGGAAACTCCTCTTGGGCCTAACTATTACATAAAATTTTAATAGGCACGCAGACCCTAACCTTTAAAACATTTATAAGCCCAATTCATGCTTTAAAACACATAAATGCATAAGCTCATACAAGCCATTTTAATTTAAACCGATTAAATTTAAGGATTGTGTAACTATTACAAAATTAAAATTGATCGTGTCATGATCAATTTTAATCAATCCCTTTTTGTTCATTTTTCATTTAACAAAAATGACGCATGAACATGCTCATCATAATTATGATGGTTCACACACATAATTTAAACAATTTAAATTAAACATCATAAAATAAATAAATAATTCAAAATCAAACAAATTAATTAATCTAATTAATTTTTTATTTATTTTTTATTTATTTTTTATTTAATCTAATTATCTTAATCTTATTAAGATTTGCTAGGATAATAATTTTTAAGTCAAAATTTAATCCTATCTATAATCTGATAGGATATTTTATTTTAAAATCTAAAATCTTACCAAAATCAGAAAACAATTTTCCTTAAATTATGGGGCAGTTTATTAATTTAAATGAAATTATGGGCTATGTTTTGAGGAGGACTCAAAGTCCAGGGGCTATTTTGTAATTTAAAAGCATTTTAAAATTTAAGGAAGTTTAGGGTTCAAGGGGCGGAGGGGCAGTTTAGTAATTTAAGCCGATTAGGGCATCTGCTCCCACCACCTCTCTTTCTTTACCCAATTAGGGTGTCATGGGGCGACATGGGTATTATGGTAAATTCAGCCCCTAGGGCTTCACCCCCAGCCGTTGTCTCTTTCGTCAAACCTCACCGCTGGTTTCTTTGACTCCTGGCGCTGATCGTCTCTCCCGGTGCTGCAACGTGCATCGTCGGTCTCCAACTCGTCGACCAGAACGATTTCTGGCCACGATCGGAACTAGACCCAGCAGCAATTGCGACCACAAACCGTGGTTCAAGAATATGACCGGAGAAGACGAATTCATTCTCCGTGCGCAACCGACGAACCCAATCTGACGAAGTAGCGATCGCTTTCGAAGTCCAGCAGGAACCTTTCTGACTCTCTTCCAGTACCGGCAATGGAAAAATGACGCAAACCTCCTTCCAAAATCTTTTCGATCAGGCGCATTTTTTTGGCAACTTTGCAAAACGAGAACCGAAAAATGAAAAACCCAGATGCAATTCGTTTCTCCAGTAAGGAATTTCGGAAAACCCATTTTGAAACCCCGATTTTAAAACCAATCCAAACCATTTAAAGAATCTAGCCAAACAATTTGGTAGCCCAAAATTTTATAACCAAAACAAACCCAAACATCCGGCGAAAGCATTATTCGCAAACCCAGAAAAGAATTTTTTGGTAAGGAAAAAGTTTTCAGCCAAGCAAGATAACAAAACCCAGACTCAGGTTTTTCGGCAAATCACAATACCGACCGAAAGTTTGTTTCAATTCACTGGTTTTTTCTGTCAAACGAAAACAAAACAAAACCCATGAAAACACGGTGAAAAACCCAGTTTCTCGGCAATATGCGAGCAACCAAACCGCTGGCGAAACAATTCCGACCAAAACCAAGGAAACTCCAAAAAAAATGAAAAACCATTACACCAAAAATGGAAATCCCAGATTTCATTCAATTCGTTTTCGGTGAAATAAACCTAGTTGTCAATGGCTTTCAAAAATTGCAAAATCAAATTTCCAGACATCAATTTCCAAAATTGTTATTAAAATTAATTTTAATTAAAATTAAACTTTTCTCATTTAATAAAAATCAATTTTAATATTAGAACACTAAAATAGAGGCCTGGCTCTGATACCAGTGTTGGGATCGGAGGCATTTTTTCAAAATTTTTACGTAGAGGATTCATGCCAATTACAATTTTAGTGTTTTAATCCTATGTTCAAAACAAGTAAACCATACCCTTGAAGCGTAATTGATTGCCGCGTCTGGATCCTAGATTGATGTTGGTCCAAACCTTCTGCTCTGGTTACGTTTGTCACCACCAAAATCCTTTCTTGAAGGACTCTCTACTTTCAAGCACGAAAGCCTTTGCAGATTTGGTGCTAGCCGTTTTCCACCTACAGAGAGAATTGGGATTTTTCGTGTATCTTGCATGTTCTGATTTTCCTCAATTGAAAATCATCATCCTCCTACCCTAATATCCCTAGGATATTTGTAGAGCTGAAATTTCCAAAAATCAGTATTGTATTCAATCAATTATTACTTAACTGATTTAATCATATTCCAAATCAGTATTATTACCAAATATTATTTTGCTGATTCCAAATCAGTATTAAATAATATTTGCTAATTCCAAATCAGTATTAAACAATACCTTAGTGATTTGGGTTATACACCAAGCCCATGGATCAACCCATGACCCATGGATTAGGCTGATGGATCAAGAACCTCAATTGCAATTAGGTCTCTTGATTTATCAGCCCATCCCAATTGTTCCCAGGTAATTTATTAACTCTTAAGTAAACCACAGAACTTTTCAATAATATTTAATTAAACCATTTAATTAAATTTTATTTATTTAAGTATAACAATTATACTTATTGTAGGCAAGAATACTTATTCTGCATCATCGAACTTTCTTATGTGTGATCCTGTAGGCCCATTCTAAATTGGCAATAGATAACTCAATCTCATTGATTAATCCATAAGTCATTAGTGGTCTCTAGCAAGACATAATGACTACCCAATTCATAATGGAGGGTCGAATGGTGATTCAACACAACCTTTCCAGGCAAACTGCCTACGATCCTCTACATTGATATCCCATTTAGCATAAGGCATGGAACCATCATTCTTATATAGCTAAACATTTACTTGATCTCTTAGTGACACTGAATTCATCAAGCAAATGATAACGCTTATCATTCCTTGGGCATGGCCATGCACTTTTCAGTTCACTATCAAGTGGCCAAGATATCATCTCTCACTTAAGAGAGATTTGTAGTCCCATCACTTCACCTACGTATCTTAGCGTGACTCATAGTGTACCCAATCATACCCGTACTTGGCAACCTGTTACGATACCGTTAGGTGTATGTCAAAGCACACTACAATTCACCTAAGACCATGTAGTGATTTCTGGTCTAAGGATCCTCGTACGAGTACTACTCAAAAGAATCACTCATGATCTAAATGTCCATGGAGTGTTTCTTTTGGCGGATCAATTTCATGAAATTAAATATGCACAAGAATATAATTATCATGAAATTAACTCATTTGATAAATTATCAAACAGACGACAAATGTCTAAATTAGCCCTCAAAAGGGCATACACCAACAATTTTGTCATTACATGACAAGGTGTAATAGTTTAACCTAAACTATTGAAATCAAAGAAGGAGTTTGTTGGTTTTCTCGCAAGGACAACACACAAACTTTTGATCTCACAAGATCAAGGTGATTGAGTCGCAACTCAAGGGGAAACTCACAAATTCACAAGGCAAACTATCATCTGGCTGACTAAAATTCGAGAATTATGGTGGCCTTTTATAGGCAATTACAAGATCTCTTCATTTTATAAAAGGGAATCACTCACTCTTAATGAAAGAGAGATTCAAAAATAAAATCCTATTCTAACTGTGATTGGCTTATAATTTCTACCAATAGAGATAGAGTACAAATCAAAATAAAATCCTAATCAATAAAGGAAAACTCAGCATATCCTATTACGAGGAAGATACACTTCTAAAACCTTCTAGAACTATGAAAGTAGAACAAAATCCTATAAGGACGAGACTTTCCTAGCTTCAGTTGGGATTAGGGAATGGCTGGTATTTTCAATTGAGCTCATTAATTCGTTAATCCAACTTAAGCCTTTATTATTTGGTTTTAATCTGTTGGAGTTGAATACATAAGCTATGCTTGTATTGTACTTTTTCCCAGTAATATATCGATTTATGGTTTTTGTTATTTCTTGTTGTGCATGATATGTCCATTTGTATTATGTGAGTAGATGATGAGGTGTCTTGTGTGACACAATAGATCTCATAATTGGTTAAAAGACATAATATATAAATGAGGTTCGTAACCGAGACAACTTTGGACAAACTGTCAGTTTAGTTATTATGTGATTCGGAAAATTGGTTTGTCTAAACTAATTTAATCATATAGATATGTCCGGGGCGTATTGAACTTGACCATTAAGAATGATTTGTCTTGTACTGATTTAATAGACAAATCGTTCTTGGTATTTTATCTCTTAATCCCTAGATTCGAGCAGGCATGAGGATTAGACATAGTGTACTTTGATCTGCCAAAGAGGGAGGTCAATTGTGGCTAATAGTCCGGTAGGTTGGGTGCGCATGTTTAGTTACTTGGTGTGCTGCTGCTTGTCGAAAGGAAACCATGTACCGGTGTGTCCGGGGTAATGGTGCTCCCAAGATGAGCTCGTAAAGTTTATTATACTAAACCCAGCCGGTGAACTTATGTCCGGTATAGTAAAAAGGTCAAGTGGTACTAATCTCGAAATTAAAGAGGTCAATTAATTAATTTATCAGTAAATTAATATATTAACGAGCACTATATATTTGATGTGGGGAGATTATGAATATAATTTAATTAAGTTGTTCAGGAAGCAATTCTAGTGTAGGATGGTAGTGCCATAATTAATCCGTTAGTGGTACGGTTAATTATGTATTGGGTTGTTGACAAAGGTAGATTTAATTAATTAAGTAATTAATTAATCCTTGTGTCAGTTGGTTGTGAATCATACTAGGAACTGGTTAGGGATAAGTGAATCCCTGTATCAGTTGGTTGTGAATCATCCCAGGAACTGGTTTGGGATAAGCGAATCCCTGTATCAGTTGGTTGTGAATCATCCCAGGAACTGGATTGGGATAAGTGAATCCCTATGACAGTTGGGTGTGTATCAGTCCAGGAACAGGATTGAAGGCAAACAGAAACCCAGTAGGAAGGCCAATCCTAAACCAACTTGGGGTCTCTCTTGTAACTCCATATATAGACAAGGGATTAGCTATTCAAGACACACAATTCAATAGATTCATAATTCAAGAATCTAGAGAGAGAAAATCCTAGAGAGAGAAAATTTTCCCTCATAGTCAGATTTTTCTAAGCTTTTTGCGACTGGGTTTTGGTTCTGTTGGCCGAATTTTTGGCTTGGTTTTTACCAGCTTCGCGCATCTTTCTCTCTCTCCGGGCAGTGCATTTACAGTACGCGCCAGGTACAGCGGTGCTAGAATTTTCTAGCAGGTGGATTGTGGTGATTAGCTGATAAATTGATTTCTAGTTCGTTGCCCACACAACGTGAATTCAAAGTCTTGAGGCATACATGAGAGTCATCTGAGTGCACGCTTCAAAGGTACTTTTCTAAAATTCCACTTTTAATTAGAATTTTTTGTTGCGTGGTAAATCGAATAAGTGCAAACCCAGATCCTGTGGCAATCTTTCAATTAGTATTAGAGCCTGGTTTTGGGTTCTGTGCTTGTTCAATTTATTACATGATTTTATTTGCAGGTGATTAAGAAATCCCGACTATTATGGTTAGGTTTCTATGGGTTTTAATTAAACTCTGGGACATGTCCGGATTTGATTTTATTATGAATTTTTGTAATAGTATAACCACGTGCTGGAAGCTGTGTAGGATTAGATTAAATCTGTAGTAGGATTTTTTATATGTAATTTCCATTATTTAATTTTCCTAGAAAGCCTTGTAATAGGAGAATTAATTTATGTAATCGAAGGCGTTATGGTGGGCAACTTGAATTCCTAGGTTTTGGGTTATCGTTAATTCGTAGAAACCCCGGAAAACCCAGAACGAATTGGATGAAGACCAAATAGCATGGTAAAAGTGAATGAGGGGGTGGTGGCAGGAGGCGGCTCCGGCGACCAACCGCCGGCAGCAGTCGCCGCCGGACCACCAGTAACGGCAACGAGAATCCCAAGAGGTTATGGCATACACTTAATGGCATAACCTTAGTGTACGATCTGCAGTATTCCTCCCAAGAGGTTATGCTGCTTATTTGTACTGCCGAAAGCACTGACTATTAGCTACATTGATCAATAGATCATTTGGTCAAATGGTGTAGTTAATGAACTTGGTTCTTCTCAAACGAATGTGGGTTAGCTTGAACGTCCACACTACGTGGTTTGCTAGAATCCTGATGGATGAGATGTTGGTGGATTATAATTATTGTTTTGAGGGAAGTCAATAATTAATAGAATTTCATGTTTTCAAAATTCTAGGTTAATTGCTAAAACATTGTCTGTTTGTTAGTTCTATAGTTTTATCGATATGACATTCACCCCTTAGCCGCTATTTTGAAATACAATAAATTAACTGGAACCAATTATGTCGACTGGAGTTCGGAACTTGGACATAGTCCTGACGGCTGAGCAGTATAAGTTTGTGCTCACCGAAGTATGTCCAGATGTGCCTGATGAGAATTCTCCTCAAGAGGATAGGGATGCCTATGCCCGATGGAGAAAAGCGGATGAGATGGTACGGTGCCATATTTTGGCCTCTGTGTCAAATGTGCTGCAACATCAGCTTCATCCCATGGTCTCTGCTTTCGACATGATGGCTCACCTGAGAGAGATGTTCGTCCATCAAAGCAGGACTGCTAGGCAAGCAGCCATGAGAAAATTAATGAACTCAAAGATGGCAGAAGGCGGATCAGTGAGAGATCATGTGCTACACATGATCAGTAACATCAATGAGATAGACGTGTTGGGAGGAGAAATCGACCCAGAAAGTCAGATAGATATTATCCTCCAGAGTCTACCCTCTAGTTTGCAACAGTTTCGGGTCAATTATAACATGAACTAAAGAGTCCTCTACCCGAGCTCTTAACTGATTTGGTGGTGGCCGAAGGCATCTTCCACGAAAAGAAGCAAGCCTTGGTCGCAGTAAAGGCTTCAGGTTCTTCTTCTGTGCCTAAAGGCAAGAAGAATAAGAAGAAAAAGAATACCGGGAAACTTACTGCAAAGCCCAAGACCGCAAAGAGGAGCAAACCCAAAGGCAAGATCTTCAAGTGTGGTAAAACGGGACACTGGAAAGCGGATTGTCCAAAGCTTAAAGGTACGATAGTTTCTACCCTAATTACTGAGGCATGTTTAGTGGTGATTCCCACAGATACTTGGTGTATAGATTCAGGCGCCACAGATCATGTTTGTAATTCTTTACAGGGGTTCCAAGTAACCCGGAAGCTTAAAGAGGGCGAACTGGACATCTACATGGGTGACACTACAAGAGTTTCAGTAGAAATAGTGGGAGTTGTCAATTTAAATTTCAAAAATTGTATATTAGAGTTAGTTAATTGTCTTTATGTATCGAGTTTTAAAAAGAACCTTATTTCGGTTTCTCAATTCTTAAAGAACGGTTATAAGTTTGTTTTTTCTGATGAGTCTATATTTATTAGAAGAAATGGGAAACTTATTTGTTCTGGTTCATTGGTTGACAATTTATTTATAGTTAACTCTAATTTCCCTGTTGCGCAAAAAATAGAAAAAGATAGCTTTTTATCTAACATCAATAAGAGGAAGAAACTTTCTGAAATTAATCAAACCTATCTTTGGCATCTCAGACTAGGTCATATAAACCTTAGTAGGATTCAGAGGTTGGTCAATGATGGACCTTTAGGTTCATTAGAGATTGACAGTTATGCAACCTGCGAATCTTGCTTGGAAGGTAAGATGACCAAGAGACTTTTTAAAGCAAAACGATATAGAGCTAAGGAAGTATTAGAGTTCTGACTTGTGTGGACCAATGATGTCCAGGCACGAGGCGGGTTTGAGTATTTCGTGACGTTCACGGATGACTACTCAAGGTACAAGTACATTTACCTAATGCGTCACAAGTCCGAATGTTTTGGCAAGTTCAAAGAGTTTCGGGCAGACGTGGAGAAGCATCATGGTAAGAGTATCAAGACATTGCGTTCAGATCGTGGTGGGGAGTACCTGTCCCATGAATTTTGAGAATACCTCAGTGAGGTCGGAATTCAGTCTCAGTTGGTGTAGCAGAAAGGAGGAATCGGACTCTCATTGAAATGGTTATGTCTATGATAAGCAATAGTGATTTGCCAAGTTCGTTATGGGATATGCCTTAGAAACAGCGATGTATATTTTTAATATTGTACCATCTAAAACTGTGCCTTCAACCCCATTGGAGTTGTGGAATGGGCGCAATCCCAGTCTAAGACATCTCAGAATTTGGGGTTGCCCAGCATATGTGCTTAAGGCAGATACGACTAAGTTAGATGCGAGAACTAAATTAATGTTGTTTGTAGGATATCCTAGGGGAACGAAAGGTGGTCTATTTTATAGTGCTAAAGATCAGAAGGTGGTGGTTAGTACCAACGCTAGATTTTTGAAAGAGGACTATGTATTAGACCACAAGCCCAAGAGTAAGATAGTACTAGAAGAGCTTAGACGACAAACTACTAATCCTCATACACATGCACAAGTAGATACACCACACACTGCACATGAGATCACAGATGAAACGCCTACACAGGTGGTGCCTCGTCGTAGTGGGAGGGTTGTGAGACAGCTCGATAGGTTCATTGGCGTGGGAGAGGCCTTAGACCTAGTCCCAGGCGTGCCTGAACCTGACCTGGTTAACTACAATGAGGATCTCTGAGATAAAGATGCAGAGTCTTGGTATATGGCAATGATATCCGAGATGGGGTTAATGGACCACAATCATGTCTGGGATCTAGTGGACCTGCCAGATGGGTTCAAGCCCATTGGATGTAAGTGGGTCTACAAACGTAAGAGAGGACCTGACGGGAAGGTGGAAACCTTTAAAGCTAGGCTGGTGGCGAAGGGGTGTACTGGGAAAAAGGGAATCGATAATGAGGAAACCTTATCCCCGGTATCCATGCTTAATTTGATCAAGATTCTCTTGGCCATAGCTGCTCATTTAGACTATGAGATTTGGCAGATGGATGTCGAGACAGATTTCCTAAACGGAAGTCTTGAGGAAACCATCTTTATGCAGTAACCAGAGGGATTCATTAAAAAAGGCCAAGAGCATAAGGTTTGCAGGCTTAAGAGGTCCATTTACGGACTTAAGTAGGCATCAAGATCTTGGAACATCTGATTTGATGAGATAATCCAGTATTTTGGATTTACTCAGTGTCCGGATGAGCAATGTGTGTATCGCAGACGTGATGGAAACTCAGTGGTGTTTCTTGTGCTTTACGTAGATGGCATTCTATTGATTGGCAACAACAAGAAAGTGTTATTAGACGTAAAGGCATGGCTGTCCAACCAGTTTGATATGAAGGACTTAGGGGAAGTGGGACATATCATTGGGATCAAAATAATTCGAGATCGTACGAAATGTTCGTTAACGCTCTCCCAAGTTTCGTACATAGATACGATTCTGGCCAGTTTTAACATGAAGAACTCCAAGAAAGGTTCTTTACCTTTCAGGCATGGAGTGTATCTATCTAAGGAATAGTGCCTAAGACTGTTGAGGAGATAAAGGCCATGAAGACAGTTCCTTATGCTTTGACAGTAGGAAGTCTAATGTATGCCATGTTGTGTACGAGGCCTGATATATGTTATGCCGTTGGTATGGTAAGCAGATATCAGGTAACCCCGGGAAAGCTCATTGGGCAGTAAAATGCATTCTCAAGTATTTACGCAGAACGAGGCACCAAGTTCTGGTCTATCAGGCGCCTGACCTGGTACCCCGAGGTTACACAGATTCAGATTTCCAAGGCGACATGGACAAGAGCAAGTCTACCTCAAGGTATGTGTTTACTCTGGGAGGTGGAGCCATAGTTTGGCTGAGTGTCAAGCAGAAATGCGTGGCGGACTCTACCATGGAGGCTAAGTACGTTGCCGCATCAGAGGCAGCGAAAGAAGCAGTATGGCTCAAGAACTTCCTAGTGGACTTAGATGTGATTCCTGGTTTGCAGAAGTCTATCACGGTTTATTGTGATAACAACGGTGCAGTAGCAAACTCGAAGGAACCGTGAGCCCACAAGGCGAGTAAACATATACAATGCAAGTACCACCTGATACGAGACATCGTAAAGAGGGAAGACATGGTCATGGCTAAGATAGCATCAGAAGATAACCTTACAGATCCGTTCACGAAGACATTGACTTCGAAAGTCTTTGAGGCTCACGTGGAGGGCATCGGAATCAGATACTTAGGAGAGTCATGACAGTTTTTCTAGATATATAGCAGCAGAATGTATAGGAGTTGTATGTAGTTGTATACTTAAAGCACAGCTTAAGTATTAGTGGGAGATTATTGGAGTTGAATACATAAGCTATGCTTGTATTGTACTTTTTTCCAGTAATATATCGATTTATGTTTTGGTTATATCTTGTTGTGCATGATATGTCCATTTGTATTATATAAGTAGATGATGAGGTGTCTTGTGTGACACAGTAGATCTCATCATTGGTTGAAAGACATAATATATAAATGAAGTTCGTAACCGAGACAGCTTTAGACAAACTGTCGATTTAGGGTATTATGTGATTTGGATAATTGGTTTGTCTAAACTAATTTAATCATATAGATATGCCCGGGGCGTATTGAACTTGACCATTAAGAATGATTTGTCTTGTACTGATTTAATAGACAAATCATTCTTGGTATTCTATCTCTTAATCCCTAGACTCGAGCGGGCATGAGGATTAGACATAGTGTAGTTTGATCTGCCAAAGGGTGAGGTCAATTGTGGCCAATAGTCTCGGTAGGTCGGGTGCGCATGTTTAGTTACTTGGTGTGCTGCTGCTTGTCGAAAGGAAACCATGTACCGGTGCGTCCGGGGTGATGGTGCTCCCAAGATGAGCTCGTAAAGTTTATTATACTAAATCCGGCCGGTGGAATTATGTCCGGTATAGTAAAAAGATCGAGTGGTACTAGTCTCGGAATTAAAGAGGTTAATTAATTAATTTATCAGTAAATTATTATATTAACGAGCACTATATATTTGATATGGGGAGATTATGAATATAATCTCATTAAGTTGTTCCGGAAGCAATTCTGGTGTGGGATGGTAGTGTTATAATTAATCCATTAGTGGTACGGTTAATTATGTATTGGGTTGTTGACAAAGGTAGATTTAATTAATTAAGTAATTAATTAATCCTTGTGTCAGTTGGTTATGAATCATACCAGGAACTGGTTTAGGATAAGTGAATCCCTGTATCAGTTGGTTATGAATCATACCAGGAACTGGTTTGGGATTAGGGAATCCCTATATCAGTTGGTTGTGAATCATCCCAGGAACTGGATTTGGATAAGTGAATCCTTGTGACAGTTGGGTGTGTATCAGTCCAGGAACAGGATTGAAGGAAAACAGAAACCCAGTAGGAAGGCCAATCCTAAACCAACTTGGGGTCTCACTTGTAACTCTATATTAGACAAGGAATTAGCTATTCAAGACACACATTTCAATAAATTCATAATTCAAGAATCTAGAGAGAGAAAATCCTAGAGAGAAAATTTTCTCTCTGGATTTTTCAAAGCTTTTTGTTCCTGGGTTTTGGTTCTGTTGGCCGAATTTTTAGCCTGGTTTTTACTAGCTGCGCGCATCTTTCTCTCTCTCTCTCCAGGCAGTGCATTTACAGTACGTGCCAGGTGCAGCGGTGCTAGAATTTTCTAGCAGGTGGATTGTGGTGATTAGTTGATAAATTGATTTCTAATTTGTTGCCCACACAACGTGAAGTCAAAGTCTTGAGGCATACAAGAGAATCTCCTGAGTGCACGCTTCAAAGGTACTTTTCTAAGATTTCGCTTTTAATTAAAAATTTTTGTTGCGTGGTAAATCAAATAAGTGTGAACCCAGATCCTGTGGCAATCTTTCACAATCCACATCTACGTTGCATCTACAAGACCATTATTGAACAATCTCGTGACGTTAATCGGCTTGGGCCTCGTGGATGGTATATGGGTTTGGGCCTGTTATTGGGTTTCTTCGATCAGCAACTTCAAGGATTCTTCAATCCTTTCACCTGCTTTTCATCATAGGTGCAACAATATCTATGTATAGTTCTCACTCGCACAGATCTAGATACACAGTTGGGGTTTCCATGAACTCCTATGAGGAAAATCGTAACTAGGCATGTCCTGAAATTTGAACATGCATATTGATGTCATGTGATATCTCTTTAGGCCTGTTTGAGGGGTTTGACCTATGTATTGGCCCAGGTGTGTTTTAACATGATAAAATCTTCAATTTGGGCTCATTCTGGGTCTCTTTGGGGCTCCCTAAACCAAAGCTGCGAAAATCCTCTGTCAGCTTAGGGAGATGATGCGCAATTTTGATGGGGTGGAGGAAGAGCTCTAGATGTTCACATCAACATGAAAGCAAAGCTGACAAGTTGAATGCTACACGAACAAGTCTCTTTTGTTGACGGACCTTTCTCATTTATTCATTCCTGTTATCTCCACAAGTATGCATTGAATTGGCGAAATCGCTCAACTCAAGAAAATGCACAATTGTTTAGCCATCTTTGTGCGAAAATAATTCAGATGATGGGTGATAATTTATTGTGGGTTTTAGTCAACGAATGACAAGGCGTAATAGTTCAACCAAAAACTATAGCCAACAAAAGGGGGCGTGGGTTTTCTCGCAAGAACAACTCACGATCTCGCAAGATTGCTCAAAGAGATTTTTAACTGTAACAACTGAATGGGGAACGGACCTTTCTTGTCTATTCCTTCCTATTATCTCCATAAGCATAAATTGACGTGGTGGAATCACTCAATTCAAGAAAACATATGTGACTTTAAACTCTATGTGTAAAAATTATTACAGAGGATGGGTGATAGTTTGTGATGATTTTAGTCAACTCGTGACAATGGTTATATGGTCAGACCTAAACTATTAAAAACAACAAAAGGTTTGTGGGTTTCCTCGCTAGGATAACTCACGATCTCGCAAGACCTTTCAAAGAGATTTTAACTGAGTTAACAACTAACAATTTTCGAACCAACGTGCAGTTTGACTTAAGAGACAACCTGCTGATTTTTGGGTTTGTTGTGGTCTGACAGGTTATCTTTTTTAGAATTCAAGTCAACGATGGTAGCGAAGCTATTAGGCAGATCAGCTTATTAAATTATACCCCAGTTTGTGTCCCGATCTTTCAAACTATTCTCTTGTACTATCTATCAAGCATGAATTGGAGCTGCAGAATCACTCAACTCAAGAAAATGCACTCTTATTTAGAACTTTTTGTGCGAAAATAATTCAATAGGTGATGGTTTATGATTGATTCTGTCAATGCATTGCAAGGCTTAATAGTTCAACCTAAACTATTGAAACCAAAGAAGGAGTTGGTGGGTTTCATCGCAATGAAAACACACAAACTTTTGATATTGCATGATCAAGGGGATTGAGTCGCAACTTAAGAGGGAATTCAAAAATTCACAAGGTAAAATATCAAATCTGATGTATTGAAATTCGTGAACTATGGTGGCCTTTTATAGGCAATTACAAGATCTCTTCATTTTCTAAAAAGAAATAGCTCAATCCTAATGAGATAGATATTAGAATATAAAATCCTATTCTAACTCTGATTGGCTTATAGTTTCAACCAATAGAGATAGAGTACAAATCAAAATAAAATCCTAGTGAAGAAGGGAAAAATAAGTATATCATATTACAAATAAGATACACTTCTAAAACCTTATAGAACTATGAAAGTAAAAAAAAAGCCTATAAGAAAGAGTATTTCCTAGCTTCAGTTGGGCTTAAGGAATGGCTGGTATTTTCAGTTGAACCTTTTAATTCCTTAATCCAACTTAAGCCTGTATTATTGGGCTTGAGTCCACATCTACGTTGCATCTGTAAGTCCATTATCAAAAAATCTCATGACGTTAATAGGCTTGGGCCTCATGGATGGTAGATGGGCTTAGGCCTATTGTTGGACTTCTTCGATCAGTAAATTCAAGGTTTCTTCAATCCTTTCACCTTCTATTCATTATAGGTCCAATAATATCTACTGATGGATCTCACCGGCACCGATCTGGATTCACTGTTGTGGTTTCCATGGACTCCCATGAGAAAATATGCAACTAGGCATGTCCTGAAATTTGAACATGTATATTGATGCCATGTGACATCTCTTTCGGCCTTTTTGAGCGGCTTGACCCATGTATTGGCCCATGTGTCTTTTAACATGATAAAATCTTCAATTTGGGCTCATTATGGGTATCTTTGTGGCTCCCTAAACCAAAGCTGCGAAAATCCCTTGTTAGTTTAGGGAGATGATGCGCAATTTTGATGGGAGTGGTGGAAGAGCTTTAGATGTTCACATCAATGTGAAAGCGAAGCTGGTGAGTTGAAGGCTACACAAACAAGTCCTTTGTGTTGACGGACCTTTCTCATCTATTCCTTCCTTTTATCTCCACAAGTATGCATTGAATTGGAGGAATCGCTCAACTAAAGAAAGCGCACAATTTTTTAGCCCTCTTTGTGCAAAAATAATTCAGAGGATGGGTGATGATTTATGAATGAATGAAAAGGCATAATAGTTCAACCAAAACCAATAGCCAACGAAAAGGGGTGTGGGTTTTCTCGCAAGGACAACTCTCGGTCTCACAAGATCACTCAAAGAAATTTTAAATGTAATAACTGAAGGGGGAACAGACCTTTCTTGTCTATTCCTTCCTATTATCTCCACAAGCATAAATTGAATTGGCAGAATCGCTCAATTCAATAAAATGCACTGTGACTTTAACCACTTTGTGCGAAAATTATAACAGATGATGGGTGATAGTTTGTGATGATTTTAGTCAACTCATCATAATGGTTATATAGGCAAACCTAAACTATTAAAACAAACAAATGGTTTGTGGGTTTCCTTGCTAGGATAACTCGCGATCTCGCAATGCCACTCAAAGAGATTTTAACTGAGTTAACAACACACAATTTTCTGACCAATGTGCATTTTGACTCAAGAGAGAACCTGCTGATTTTTGGGTTTGTTGTGATTTGACAGGTTATTTTCTTTGGAATTCAAGTCAACAACGGTAGTGAAGCTGCCAGGTTGATCTGCTTCTTGAATTAGACCTAAGTTTGTGTCCCGATCTTTCATACTATTCTATCGTACTATCTATCAAGCGTGAATTGAAGATGCAGAATCGCTCAACACAAGAAAATGCACTCTTATTTAGAAATCTTTGTGTGAAAATAATTTAGAGGATGGGTAATGGTTTATTATTGCTTTAGTCAATACATGACAAGGCTTAATAGTTCAACCTAAACTATCGATACAAAGAAGGAGTTAGTGGTTTTCCTCGTAATGAAAACACATGTTGCAAGATGAACGGGACTGAGTCGCAACTCAATGGGGAATTCAAAAATTCCTAATGAAAAATATAAAATCTGGTGTATGGAAATTTGTGAACTATGGTGGCCTTTTATAGACAATTACAAGATCTCTTTATTTTATAAAAGGGAGCGCTCAATCCTAATGAAAGAGATATTCGAAAATAAAATCCTATTCTAACTCTCATTGGCTTATAATTTCAACCAATAGAGATAGAGTACAAATCAAAATAAAATCCTAATCAACAAGGGAAAACTCAGTATATCATACTACAAATAAGATACACTTCTAAAACCTTCTAGAACTATGAAAGTAAAACAAAATCCTATAAGGAAGAGTCTTTCCTAGCTTCTGTTGGGCTTAGTGAATGGCTAGTATTTTCAATTAAACCTTTTAATTCCCGAATCCAACTTAAGCCTTTATTATTGGGCTTCAGTCCACATCTATGTTGCATCTGCAAGTCCATTATCGAAAAATCTCATGACGTTAATGGGTTTGGGCCTCGTGGATGATGGATGGGCTTGGGCCTATTTTTTGTGCTTCTTCGATCTACAAATTCAAGGCTTATTCAATCCTTTCACCCACTTTTTATCATAGGTCCAAAAATATCTACTGAAGGATCTCACTGGCACAGATCTGGATTCACTGTTGGGGTTTCCATAGACTCCAATGGGAAAATACGCAACTAGGCATGTCTTGAAATTTGAACATGCATATTGATGCCATGTGACATCTCTTTCAGCTCGTTTAAGGGGCTTGACCCATGTATTGGCCCAGGTGTCTTTTCACATGATAAAATCTTCAATTTGTGGTCATTTTGGGTTTTTTTGGGGCTCCCTAAATCAAACCTGTGAAAATTCCTTGTCAGTTTGGAGAGATGATGCGCAATTTTGATAGGAGTGGAGGAAGAGCTCTTGATTTTCACATCAACATGAAAGCGAAGCTGACAAGTTGGATGTTACACGGAACAAATCCCTTGTGTTGATGGACCTTTCTTATCTATTCCTTCCGGTTATCTCCACAAGTATGCATTGAATTGGCGGAATCGCTCAACTCATGAAAACACATAATTGTTTAGCCCTCTTTGTGCGAAAATAATGCAGAGTATGGGTGATGATTTATGATAGGTTTTAGTCAATGAATGACAAGGTGTAATAGTTCAACCAAAACTGTAGCCAATGAAAAAGGGTGTGGGTTTCCTCGTAAGGATAACTCACGATCTCGCAAGATCACTCAAAGAGATTTTAACTGTAACAACTGAATGAGGAATAGACCTTTCTTGTCTTTTTCTTCCTATTATCCCCACAAGCATAAATTGAAGCGGCGGAATCACTCAATTCGAGAAAATGCACTGTGACTTTAACCTCTTTGGGAGAAAATTATAACAGAGGATAGGTGATAGTTTGTGATGATTTTAGTCAACTTGTGACAATGGTAATATAGTCATACCTAAACTATTAGAACCAACAAAAGGTGTGTGGGTTTCCTCACTAGGACAACTCACAATCTCGCAAGACCACTCAAAGAGATTTTAACTGAGTTAACAACTCACAATTTTCGAACCAACGTGCAGTTTGACTAAAGAGAGAACCTACTGATTTTCAGGGTTGTTGTGATTGGTAGGTTATCTTCTTCGGAATTCTAGTTAACGATGGTAGTGAAGCTGGTAGGCTGATCTGCTTATTGAATTAGACCTAAGTTTGCATCCCGATCTTTCAAACTATTCTCTCGTACTATCTATCAAGTGTGAATTGAAGCTACGAAATCGCTCAACTCAAGAAAATGCACTCTTATTTAGAACTCTTTTTTAGTTTTGAATACTAGAAAGCTATTTGCTTGTATCAAAAACTAATACCCAGTTGAGATATCATTTTGTTTCAGTATTAAATTTGTTCCATTATATCATAGAACTAGATAACAAGGTGAAGAAAAACACAGTAGATCTCGTTATTGGTTAGACTATTGATATATAAAAAGGATGCTCATAACTGAGATAGTCTGAAGATACTATCTGTATAGGTTATCGTATGATTTGAAAATTAGTTTGTCTAGATTAATTAAATCATACGGTTGTGCCCAGGGCAGATTGAGCACGACCAGTTTGGATTGAATTACCTTGTACTGATCGGTGTAGTTACTTCGATCCTAGTATTCTAATCTCTTAATCCCGAGATTGGGACAGATGTGAGAGTTAGATATTGTATGCTTTGATTTGCCAAAGTGTGTGGTCAATTGAGGCCTAAATCTCAAGAAGTTGGATAGGTGGTGTTTAGCCTCTTTGTGTGCCGTTGCAAGTTGAAGGAATTCATGTACCGATTTGCCGGGATGATGGTGCTCCCAATATGAGCTCGTAAGGTTTATTATACTAAATCTGGCTAATGGACATTACATCCGGTATAATAAGAGAGTCGAGTGGTACTAATCTCGGATACCAAGAAGTCGGTGAATTAATTTGTCAGTAAATTGACGAACCAACGAGCACTAGATCTTTGATGTGGGGAGATAGAAGAATAATAAAGTGAGCGCGATGTTAAGTCATTTTTGAGCGGTAGTTCCATAATTGGTCCATTAGTACTAATTATGCGTTTGACTAATCGACAAAGTGAATTAAATAATCCTAAAAGTTTAATTAATATTTAATTGACTAATTAGATTAATAAATTAATTCATATTGAATAAATTAATCCTACGGGTTCGATTAAATTAAATTAACGAAGTGGGTTAATAAATTAATTCGAAAGGCTCGATTGGAGTTGATTAGTCTAGGTAAGACTTAAGGGTCAACGAAAGTCAAACACTAAGGCCCAACTCAAAAGCCCACTAGGTCTCCGAAGAAGCTCCTTATAAATAGCTAATGTTAGGCACTTTAGTAAGACACTAGAAACCTTAGAGGCTATTTGCCTAGTGAGAAAAATAGTGGTCTACAGAGAGAACTTCTCCTCCTACCTTGAAGTTTTCTTTCAAAGTCGACTAAGGATTTTTCTTCTTCATGAATCTCAGCCCTGATTCCTAGAAAACCATCTGCCACACCTCGTTGATTTCCGCCGCCACAAAAGGTTGTCCACCGCTGCACCATTTCAATCAGTCGCAGCCGACAAGCTTTTCCGGCAACTTTTTGGAGTGGGATATTTTGGGTTTTGATGCCTTTGTTGTGTTGATCATTTGGCTTATTCATTCGGGTTCGCCAAAGTCTAGATCTACGAGCAAAGGTCATTCCTGAAGTGGGTTTTCATATTAGGTTCAGATCCCAGGCTAAATCTGTTTTTCAGATTTGTGAGATTCTTTAAGTGGGTTTCTTTTGATTTCTTCACCAGTGCTTTTAGCCATGTTGTAGTCACTTGCCCACTCAAGTTCGAGGTATTTTGGAGTTATTCTTGGGGTTTCGAGTGGATTTCGCTTTCCCAGAGCTTTAGTATTCTTATTGCGAAGGACACGCTACAAAGGTATAATCTTTGAAAGACTCCGTTTTAGTTTAAAGATTTAATTTTTACGTGTCGTACTATAGATCAAATTAGTATAAGCCTAGATCCGTTCAGGAGAAATAAATTTGAGCCTGAGTCGAGTCAAAAGTCTCCTAATTTGAAATGCATAGCACGAAACTGAGATTTTCGATTTAGCCAAGGCTTGTTCTGTTTCCTTCACTCTTTGTGTAAAAATAATTCAGAGGATGGGTGATGGTTTATGATTGATTTAGTCAATACAAGACAAGGCTAAATATTTCAACCTAAACTATTGAAACCAAAGAACGAGATGGTGGGTTTCTTCGCAATGAAAACACACGAACTTTTCTTGCAAGATCAAGGGGATTGAGTAGCAACTTAAAGGGGAATTCAAAACTTCACAAGGCAAAATATCAAATCTGGTGTATTGAAATTCGTGAACTATGGTGGCCTTTTATAGGAAATTACAAGATCTCTTCATTTTCTAAAAAGGAATCACTCAATCCTAATGAAAGAGAGATTCGAAAATAAAATCCCAATCTAACTATGATTGGCTTATAATTTAAACCAATAGAGATAGAGTACAAATCAAAATAAAATCCTAATCAATAAGGGAAAACTCAGTATATCATATTACAAATAAGATACACTTCTAAAACAATCTAGAACTATGAAAGTAAAACAATATCGTATAAGGAAGAGTCTTTCCTAACTTCAGTTGGGCTTAGGGAATGGCTGGTATTTTCAATTAAGCCTTTTAATTCCATAATCCAACTTAAGCCTTTATTATTAGGCTTCAGTGCACATCTACATTGCATCTGCAAGTCCATTATCGAAAAATCTCATGACGTTAATGGGCTTGGGCCTCGTGGATGGTAGATGGGCTTGGGCATATTGTTGGGCTTCTTTGATCAGCAAATTCAAGGCTTCTTCAATTATTTAACCTGTTTTTCATCATAGGTCTAACAATATCTACTGATGGATCTCACTCGCACAGATCTGGATTCATTGTTGGGGTTTCCAAGGACTGCCCTGGGAAAATACGTAACTAGGCATGTCCTGAATTTGAACATACATATTGATGCCACGTGACATCTCTTTCAGCCCGTTTGAGGGGCTTGACCAATGTATTAGCCCAGGTGTCTTTTTACATGGTAAAATCTTCAATTTGGACTCATTCTGGGTCTCTTTGGGGCTCCATAAACCAAAGCTGTGAAAATCCCTTGTCAATTTAGGGTGATGATGCACAAGTTTGATGGGAGTGAAGAAAGAGCTCTTGATGTTCACATCAACGTGACAGCGAAGGTGACAAGTTGGAAGCTACACGAACAAGTCCCTTGTGTTGACAGACCTTTCTCGTATATTCCTTCATATTATCTCCACAAGAATGAATTGAAATGGCGAAATCGCTCAACTCAAGAAAATGCACAATTTTTTAGCCCTCTTTGTGCGAAAATAATTCAGAAGGCGTAATAGTTCAACAAAAAACTATAGCCAACGAAGAGGGGTGTGGGTTTTCTTGCAAGAACAACTCACGATCTCGCAAGATCACTCAAAGATATTTTAACTGAGTTAATAACTCAATGGGGAATGGACCTTTCTCATCTATTCCTACCTATTATCTCCACAAGCATGAATTGAATTGGTGAAATCGCTCAATTAAAGAAAACGCACTGTAACTTTAACCTATTTGTGCAAAAATTGTAACAGAGGATGGGTGATGGTTCATGATGATTTTAGTCAACTCGTGAGAATGGTTTGATTGTCTAACCTAAACTATTTAAACCAACAAAAGGTTTTTGGGTTTCCTTGTAAGGACAACTCACGATCTCGCAAGACCAATCAAAGAGATTTTTACTGAGTTAACAACTCACAATTTTTGAACCAATGTGCAGTTTGACTCAAGAGATTGTGAGTTTTGAATACAGAAAAGCTATTGCTTGTATGAAAAACTAATATCCACGGTTGACATATCATTTTATTTCAGTATTAAATTTGTTTTATTATATCATAGAACTAGATAATGAGGTGTAAAAAAGCACATTAGATCTCGTTATTGGTTAACGTATTGATATATAAAAAGTATGCTCGTAACTAAGAGAGTCTGAACATACTATCGGTATAGGTTACTGTGTGATTTGGAAATTAGTTTGTCTAGACTAATTAAATCATACGGATATGTCCGGGGCATATTGAGCACGACCAGTTTGGATAGAATTAACTTGTACTGATCGGCATAGTTAATTCAGTCCTAGTATTCTAATCTCTTAATCCCGAGATTGGGACGGGCATAAGAGTTAGATATCGTATGCTTTGATTTGCCAAAGGGTGCGGTCAATTGAGGCCTAAATCTCGGTAAGTAGGGTATGCGGAGTTTAGCTTCTTGTGTGCCGTTGCCAATCAGAGGAATCTATGTACCGGTTTGCCAGGTTGATGGTGCTCCCGAGATGAGCTCGTAAGGTTTATTTTACTAGACTTGGCTGTGGACTTTATGTCCGGTATAATAAGAAAGTAGAGTGGTACTAATCTCGGATACCAATAAGTCAGTGTCATAATTTTTTAATAAATTTATGGACAGATGATCACTAGATCATTGATGTGGGAAGATAGAAGAATAATAAAGTAAGTGTGATATAAAGTCCTTTTTCAGCAGGTAGTTCCCATAATTTGTCCGTTAGTGATACGACTAATTATGAGTTTGACTAATCGACAAAGTGAATTAATTAATCTTTAAGTTTTAATTAATATTTAATTGACTAACTGGATTAAGAAATTAATTCTATTTGAATTAATTAATCTCAAGAGTTCGATTAAATTAAATTAACGAAATGGGTTGAAGAATTAATTCGAAAGGCTTGATTGGAGTTGACTAGTCTAGGGAAGACTAAAGGGTCAATGAAAGGCAAACATTAAGGCCCAACTCAAAAGCCCACTAGGTCTTCTTAGAAGCTTCCTATAAATAGTCCATGTTAGGCAACTTACAAGATATTAGAAACCTTATAGGCATTTGCCGAGTGAGAGAAAGTTAAGTCTAGAAAGAGAAGCCCTCAACTTTCTTAGCAGCTTTTCTTTCGAAGTCGACTTTGGAGCTTTCTTCTTCGAGAATATTCAAGCCCATTGATTAGCTGAGAAAGCCCATAGATTTGTCATTGTTTTTCGCCCAAAAATCTGCTTGGAATCCGTGATTTTCGCTGCCCCAGACATCAGTATTTTCTGGCGGACTTTTGGTATTCCAGCGGGTTTTGTGGGTTCGATCTTCTCCCTTCTCACTGATTCTTTGGCTCGTTCCTTTGGGTTCACCAAAGTCTAGATCTACAGTTTGTGAGAGATCCTTTTTGTGACATATTGGGTTTTCAGATTTGGCCTATCAGTTCTCGAGCTAGATCTGTTTTTCAGATCTACAAGATTCTTGAAGTGGGTTTCTTTGGATTTCTTCATTATTGCCTTGGACCCATTCGTAGACATTAGCCCACACTAATTCGAAGGTTTTTGGAGTTATTCTGTGAATTTTTGGTGGATTTCGCTTTCCCAAAATTTTGGTTTTTTTTTTTTTTTGCTTGGGACTTCGCTTCAAAGGTGCTAGTTTTGAATACATAAAAGCTATGGCTTGTATCAAAAACTAATATCCACAGTTGACATATCATTTTGCTTCAGTATTAAAATTGTCAATTAGATCATAGAACTAGATAACGAGGTGTGTGAAAGACACAGTAGATACCATTTTTTGTTATTTTATTGATATATAAAAAGTATGCTCATAACTGAGATAGTTTGAACATACTATCGGTATAGGTTATCGTGTGATTTGGAAATTAGTTTATCTAGACTAATTAAATCACATGGATATGCCCGGGGCATATTGAGCACGACCAATTTGGATAGAGTTGACTTGTACTGATTGCCGTAGTCAATTCGGTCATAGTATTCAGTCTCTCAATCCCGAGATTGGGACGGATATGAGAGTTAGATATCATATGCTCTGATGTGCCAAAGAGTGCGGTCAATTGAGGCCTATACCTCGGTAGGTTGGATATGCAGTGTTTAGCTTCTTACTTGTCGTTGCTAGTCAGAGGAATCCACGTATTGGTTCGCCTGGTTGATGGTGCTCCCTAGATGAGCTCATAAGGTTTATTGTACTAAAACTTGCCAATGGACTTTAAGTCTGGTATAATAAGAAGGCCGAGTGGTACTAATCTCGGATACCAAGAAGTCGGTGAATAAATTTGTCAGTAAGTTGATGAACCGACGAGCACTAGATCTTTAATGTGGGAAGAGAGAAGAAAATAAAGTGGCACGATATGAAGTCATTTTTGAGCGGTGTTCCATAATTGGTCCATTAGTGGTACGACTAATTATGTATTTGACTAATCGATAAAGAGAATTAATTAATCCTAAAGGTTTAATTAATATTTAATTGAAAAAGTGGATTAAGAAATTAATTCTATATGAATTAATTAATCCTAAGGGTTCGATTAAATTAAATTAACGAAGTGGGTTAAGAAATTAATTCTAAATGATCGATTGGAGTTGACTAGTCTAGGGAACACTAACGAGTCAACAAAGTCAAATTAAAAGGCCCAACTCAAAGGCTCACTAGGTCTCCTTAGAAGCTTCCTATAAATATCCCTTGTTAGGTTTTTGAAGACATAAGGAAACTTGGAGAGGCAACTCTAGAGTGAGAGAGTTTAGCCTAGAGAGAGAACTTTGTCTTCCACACGAAGATCTTTCTCGAAGTCAGTGAGAAAAACTTTCTTCTTTGAAAATAATCAAGTTTATTTGTCCGGGTTTTCTTGTAGCTAGTTACCACCGTGGGTTTTTTGCCGCCGGGAAGGTGTTCGCCGCTGTGTGGGTGATTCCAGCGACCGGTGACTCTTCATCTGCTCTGGGATGTTGATCCTGTTGCTATTACGTTGATCTCTTGCTGGGCTAGGTGATTCGTGATAGCGGTGGTACAGATCATGGTCAGATCGGTGGTGGTTGACCGATTGAAGGGCGGCGGCGCTAGGCGGTTTACGGCGGCTGGCGCGAAAGGCTCTGGGCAAGCTTTTGTCGAGCTTTTTTGAGTATTTTCGAAGTGGGTTTCCATGGGATTTCTTCATTTTGCTTTGGGCTACTCCGTAGACACTAGCCCACACTAGTTCGGAGTCGATTTGGAGTTATTCTTCGGATTTCTTATTGAATTCGCTTGCCCGAAGTTTTGGTTTTCTATTTGCTAAGGACTTCGCTACAAAGGTATAACCTTTAAACTTTCAGCTTTTAATTAAAGGTCAAATCTTTATGCATTGTTTGTCGATTTAATAAATTAAACAAGTATAAGCCTAGATCCGTTCAGGGGAAAATGAATTTGAGCCTGAACTTTGTTGAAAGTTTTCGATTCTGGAATGTATTGCACGAAAGTGAGATTTTCGATTTAGCCCGGGCTTGTTCTATTTTCCTTCAAAAGGTATAATGTTTAATCTTTCCACTGTAATTAAAGATTTAATCTTTGAGCGTCGTTTTAATAAATTAAACTAGTATAAGCCTAGATCCATTCAGGGGAAATGAATTTGAGCCTGAGCCAAGTCGAAAGTCTCCGAGTCTGTAATGCATTGCACGAAAGTGAGATTTTCGACCCAAGCTTGTTATGTTTCCTTCAAATTGGTATCAGAGCGACTGTTTTATCTTTATACTTGTTTGATTTATTACATGGCTTTGTTTTGGCATTATTATTCTTGTCAAAATGTTTAAACAGGTGGTTATTAGTTCTCGGCTATTATGGTAGATTTATTTTTCATTCATGAACCCCGGGACATGTCTGAAATCATTTTGTTTTTGAATGGAAATGCCTGTAATAGTAATAACCACGAGCTGAAAGCCATGTAGGATTAGATAAATCTTGTAGTAGGATTTAATCTAATGTTGTCGTCTTTAAATTCCTAGAAAAATGCCTTTGTATATAGGATTTTATGTATTATGACGAAGACGTTATTTTGGGTGACTTATATTCATAGGTTTTGGTTTCTCGTAATTTTGGGTGACTCCTAATTACATAGAAAACCAAGAAAATCCGAACGAATCGAGAGAAATCCAAATAACGAGTGGGAGCAACATGACGGGATGTGTCAATAAGGCGTCAAAGGAATCAATGATAGAGAAGGCCATAATAGTCGGGAAATTTTAATTTTTTAATTTTCTGTATTTATGTCTTTTCGTTGATAGTGCGTTTTCGATTTATTTTGCATGAACGAAAACCAAACCGTTTTAAAATGTAAAGTACAATTAACTAAGGTAGATTATTCGCATATTAAAACTCCAAAGGTTTCATGGGTGCGAATATCTATAGTTAAGATATTGCATGTAAAAATCCTCAAACTTAAAAATCTAAGTAGGAGTGGGTTGGTATATATCCCCATGGTGTCCATTACGAATTCATATGTGATGTGGGTTAGACCGATGCGCAGGCCAAAAGCCTTATTCCCTAAGGATAAGTCTTCAACCCACATATATCACTATATTGAATTTCTAAAGGGATGACTATAGTGAGTTTAATTGAAGAAAGTTGTGACACCCTCGCTAAAAGAGGGTGCATTAGTATCCTAAGTAACAAACTTAGAAGTCAAGTAATGGCATACACATAGTGTACCGTTTGTAATATTCCTCCTAAGAGGTTATACTATTTATGTGTACGGCTAAAAGCATCGACTATTAATTTCATTGATGATAAGATCGTTGGTCAGATAATGGAATTAATGAACTTAGGTTCTTCTTGAACGAATGTGGGTTGGCTTAGACGTTCACCTAAAGTGACCTGCGTTAATACCGGTGTGAGAGATGTCGGTGGGAGATTATATTGTTTTTTGAGGATATCAATATTTTTGAAAAAGAATATTGAAACTTGACTGTTTATTTTTTTCAGTTTGTTGATATGTCATTCAACCAGCTAGCTGTCATATTGAATCCGAACAAACTTACGGGTCCTAATTACATTAACTAGAAACATAACCTGGACATTGTTGCCGAGGGTTACAAGTATGTGCTCACTGAGGAGTGCCCCCCTAAGCCAGTGATGATGCCACCCCTGAGCAGTGAGAGCTATATACGAGGTGGCAGAAGGCTGATGAGATGACCAGGTGCAACATCTTGGCTTTTTTGTCGACTGTACTGCAACACCAGCATCAGTTGTTTACGTCAACCTACGATATGATGCTCAACCTCAGGGAGATGTTTGGACATTTTGCAAGTTTTGGAACTTGATCCAAATGGTGTGGGGAGTAGTTTTTTATGAAGATTCCAGAAGTGAATATTTCTCCCGACATACCCATGTCAGGAAATTCGTCCCAAAAAAGAATTGAATATTTCACCCGACATGCCCATGTCAGGAAATTAGTCCCAAAACAGAAGTGAATATTTCCCCCGACATGCCCATGTCAGGCAATTCGTCTCACAGCAAGCATTAAATGAGGGAGTTGGAAGACCTCATTTATGGATGAATTTCATCAGCATTCTGATGATATTTTCAAGTTTTTTTTCTGCTTTTTTTTAGTATTTAGAATATTAGAATTAAGTGTAAGAGTCTTCTAGGTCAAAGAGTTTTTTCTTAGTCAAAGAGCTTTTCTTGGTCAAAAAAGAGAAGTGTTATTGCTAGTCTTGACTAGAAGGTTCAGAATTGCTATTTTAATCATTTTGTAATTTTCAACATTAGTCCCTCTTGAAACTCTATATATAGGTTAACTATTAGACTTCAAGATTTGATGCTATAAACTTTAAGGAATTCTCCTTTCTTTGCTAGTTTCTTAGTGAACTAGTTTTAGTCTTGCAAGTATGCTTGCAAAAATTATTTGGCTTATCAACTAAAACTCTTCCTTTTAGTTGTGGCACCTTCTACTCTTCTTTTCTAATTCATTTCATAATCCGAAGGTGTTAGGTTTATCCTAGTATTGTTGGGTTTGAAAATTAGAAGGGTTGGGAATAGTAATTTCAAAACTGCCATTTTATGATTCAAAGGTGATAGGTTTCATCCTATTGTTGTTGGGTCTATTTTGGTTTGAGTTGTTTTTGCATGGAAGATTTCAAGACATCTTTCAATATAGTGTGATTCAAAGGTATTGAGTTCATTAATACTCAATATTGTTGAACCCACTTGAGCTAATTGTTTTGCTCAAAATATCAATCGAGGACTATTCTACAATTCTTGTGAATTTGTACCTTGGATTCACATCAGTTTGGTATCAGAGCTCAATTTCCTTGATTTAATAATATAATTTTTTTTAATATCTTGTATCTTATTCTTATCATAATTGCCTTGTTTCTATTTGAAGGTTCAAGTTTGCAAGAAGAGAAAAAAAAAAAAAAAGATTGTCAAAAAAAAAGAGTACGTGAAAAAAAAAAAAAAAAAAGAGAAGAAAGTATCTTTCTTGCTTCTTAAATTAATATTGTAGGGATTTGTGATTCCTAGTGTGGGAAAAGTTTTGAAGAAAAGGTATCATCATTTTTTTCTTTCTACTCTTATAATTTCTTTCTTATCTTATTATTGTTTCTTTTACTTAATCATTGCATACTATCCTTTCTTTGACCTCTATACTTTCTTTGTTTCCAGGTAAGATCTTTGAGTAGCATCCTGTAAGGGTTTAACAATTCTCACAAGAACTTGCAGGAGGAAAATAGTGGTAACATCTGAGTGCAACTTCCCCTACTAGATCAACCTTAAACACGAGTGAAAATTTCTTTTCATTTGGGTTGAGACATATTAGGGAAAGGGGAAAAGGGGTGTGAGGTACTTTTATCTTTTCTTTTGTTCTAATAGTCTAATCGGTGAAACACCTGAACAAAAAACATGAGGGAACACACCACAAGGCGATTGGAACAAATCATTGATAGGGGCACCACCCGAATGGACCAACTAGAACTTGCTTTTCAACAAAGAGAAGAAAGGCAAGGAAGTCAACAAGATGACGAGGTAGATAATAGGAGGTCCGAGGAAGAAATGTCTGAAGTATCCCGAAGGAATGGGGGGAGAATGAATGGATTTGGAGTTGATAGCAACCTTAATGGTCTCAAAATGAAGATTCATGAATTCGATGGAAAATTATATCCCGAGGCATATTTTGATTGGGAAATGAAGGTGGAAAAGATATTTTCTATCCACAATTATTCAGAAGAAAAGAAGGTAAAAATTGCTTCCCTTGAATTTTATGGTTATGCACTAACATGGTGGGATCGATTGACTGTTTCTAGAAAAAGGAATAGAGAGAGGCCAATTGCAACTTGGTAAGACATGAAGGCTGTTTTGAGGAAACGCTTCATTCCCCCTCATTACTCTAGAGATCTTTACAACAAGTTGCATAGTATCACTCAAGGAGCAAAGACCATGGCAGAATATTACCAAGAGATAGATTTAGCCAAGACAAGAGTTAGCATTGAGGAAGATCCTGAAGCTACTATGGCACGGTTTTTGGTAGTTTAAGAAGAGAGATTGCCGATGTTGTTGAATTACAACATTACTTGGATTTGGAAGAAATGATGCATGTGGCGGAAAAGGTGGAAAGGCAATTAAAAAGAAAGAGTGGTTCAAGCAAGTAAGTTTCTTTCTAACCAATCCTCTTGGAAAAACATTAATGGGAACAAAAGGGATTTTGGTAAAAAGAAAGATGAACCAAAGAAGCATGATTTTAAAAGGTTTGAAAAGGGTGAATCAAGTAAAAATTCTTCTTCTACTTCTAAACTCACATGTCTTAAGTGTTTGGGAAAGGGCCATATTGCTTCCCAATGTCCTAACTCCAGGACTATGGTAATGAGAGAAGATGGTTCTTGTTTGAGCCAAAGTGAAGGAGAAAAATATGAGGAGGATCCGGATGTCGAAGATGAAGGTGAACAATTTGAAACAAGTGGTGATGAGGTTTTGGTCACTTTGAGAGTATTGAATACTCAAGTTGGATCATATGATGAAGAGCAAATGAGTACTATATTTCACACAAGATGCAAAGTATAAGATAAGGTATGTATGCTCATCATTGATAGTGGGAGTTATACTAATTATGTTAGCTCTTATCTTATAGACAAATTGGGTCTATCCATGACTGCTCATCCCAATCCTTACCGTTTGCAATGGCTCAATGATAGTGGAGAGCTAAGGGTGAATCGACAAGCAAAGGTAAAATTTTCAATTGGGAAATATGAGGATGAAGTTTTGTGTGATGTAGTACCAATGCAAGCTGGACATATTCTTCTTGGCCGACCATGGGAGTTTGATCATGATGCTAATCATGAGGAAAAGTCTAACAAGTATCATATTGTTCATAATCGTAAAGCTTTTACTCTTGTTTCACTTTCTCCTTAACAGGTGCACAAAGAACAAATGAGAATGAGAGAGAAAAGGCTAAAAGAAGAGAGTGAGTTGAAAAAGCCAAAAGAGTGTAAAAAAGCAAGAGATGTGACTGCTAAAAGCAAAGTGAGTGAAGAAAAAGCAAGAGATGGAAAGGCAAAAAGCAAAGTGACTGAGAGGGAAAAACCAAAGGCAAATGAGACAAAAGGTGCCTTCTTTGCGAGTATGAGAGATGTAGATAGAGCCCTTAATTCTCACCAACCAATTTTTATACTCTTGTTCTATAAAGAATGTCTTGTTCTTGATGAGTTTCCTAACAATTTGCCTTTAGAAATTGTGGCTGTTTTGAATGAATTTGCAGAATGTGCTACCCGAGGAAGTGCCTAAGGGCCTCCAATTCGAGGAATTGAGCATCAAATCGACTTTCTACCCGGAGCTTCCATTCTAAATAGGCCAGCCTATCGTGCAAATCCGGAAGAAACAAAAGAACTTCAAAGGCAAGTTGAAGAATTGTTAAGCGTGGGATATATTCGTGAGTCTCTTAGCCCTTGTGCTATTCCTATCATTTTAGTTCCAAAAATAGATGGTACATGGCGCATGTGCATTGATTGTAGGGCTGTGAACAAAATCACCATTAAGTATCGCCACTTCATTCCAAGATTAGCGATATGCTCAATGAATTGTTTGGTGCAAAATTTTTCACAAAAATTGATTTGAAATCGGGTTATCATCAAATAAGAATCAAAGAGGGTGATGAATGAAAAACGGGTTTCAAAACAAAATTTGGTCTTTATGAGTGGCTTGTTATGCCTTTTGGTTTAACTAATGCCCCTAGTACATTTATGAGGCTAATGAATCATGTTTTGAGACGTTTCATTGGAAAGTTTGTAGTTGCCTATTTTGATGATATCTTGATCTATAGTAAGAACATAGGAGAACATGTTGAACATCTTAAGCTTGTTCTTACTACTTTGCGTGAAGAAAATTTGTTTGCAAATTTAAAAAAGTGTACTTTTTGTGTTGAAAAAGTTGTTTTTCTTGGCTATGTTGTGCGTTCTAATTTTTTGAGAGTTGATGAAGCAAAGTTGGCAGCAATTCTTGATTGGCCAATTCCCACAAATGTAACTGAGGTGAGATCTTTCCATAGACTTGCAAGTTTTTATAGGAGATTTGTCAATGATTTCTTAACAAAGGAAGTTCCACTAAACGAGTTGTAAAGAAAAATGTTAAGTTTGAGTTGGGAGATTCTCAACAAAAGGCATTTGATCAATTGAAGCATGATTTGACTAATGCTCCTGTTTTAGCTTTGCCTAATTTCTCTAACACTTTTGAAGTTGAATGTAATGCTTCAGGAATTGGAATAGGTGTTGTGTTGCTTCAAGGAGGCTGCCCCATTGCCTACTTTAGTGAGAAGTTGAATTGAGCAACATTGAACTACCCAACATATGACAAAGAGCTCTATGTAGTGGAGAGAGTATTGGAAACTTGGCAGCACTACCTTATGCCAAGAGAGTTTGTGATTCACACCGATCATGAATCCATCAAGTATCTCAAGGTACAAAAGAATTTGCACAAGAGGCATGCAAAATGGATCTCATTCATTGAAACTTTCTCATATGTGGTAAAGTACAAAAAAGGTAAATAGAACATTATGGCTGATGCACTCTCTCCAAGATATGTCTTGATTACTACCGTTAATGCTACAATCATGGGATTTGAGTATATTAAGGAGTTGTATGCTAAGGATCATGATTTTGCTGACATATTTAATGCATGTGAAAAGGGTGCTTTCAATAAGTTTTCTCAATGTGAACAGTTCTAGTCTAAAGAAAACAAATTATGTATTCCTTCTTGTTCACTAAGAGAGCTTTTGCTTCGTGAATCTCATTGTGGAGGTTTGATAGGACATTTTGGTGTTTTAAAAACTTTAGATATTTTGAATGAACACTTTTATTGGCTAAACATGAAAAATGATGTTGAGAAAATTTGTGCTACATGTCTTAACTGCAAGAATGCTAAATCTAAGTCTCTTCCTCATGGATTGTATACTCCACTCCCTGTTTCTCAATCTCCTTAGACTGACATTTCTATGGACTTTGTTCTTGGTTTGCCTAGATCTCAAAGAGGCATGGACTCTATTTTTGTTGTTGTTGACAGATTCTCTAAAATGGCTCACTTTATTGCATGTAAGAAGGTCGACAATGCAAAACATGTGGTTGATCTCTTCTTCAAGGAAATTGTCTGTCTATATGGTGTTCCTAGGACTATTGTGTCCGATAAGGATGTAAAGTTTTTGAGTTATTTCTGGAAAACTCTTTGGGGAAAATTAGGAACAAAACTTTTGTTTTCAACCATAACCCACAAACAGATGGCCAAACGAAAGTAACAAATAGGACTTTGGGTGTTTTGTTAAGGGCCATAATTAAAAAGAATTTGAAAATTTGGGAGGAGTGTTTGCCAATTGCTGAGTTTTCATATAATCGCACACTACACACTTCTACTAATTTTTCTCCGTTTGAGTTGGTTTATGTTTTCAATCCTCTAACTTCTTTAGAGTTATCTCCTTTACCTTTGCAGGATCAAGTGAGTTTGGATGGCAAGAAAAATGCTGAAACAGTGAAGAAAATGCATGCGAAAGCTCGTGCAAACATTGAGAAGAAAAATGAGCAATATGCAAAGAATCCAAGTAAGAAAATTGTGTTTGAACCCGGTGATTGGGTTTGGGTACATATGAGGAAAGAGAGGTTTCCAGCCTCAAGGAGAACTAAGTTAAACCCCCGTGGTGATGGGCCATTTCATGTTTTGGCACGAGTCAATGATAATGCTTACAAGCTTGATCTTCCCGGAGACTATGGTATAAGTGCTACTTTTAACATTTCTGACTTATCTCCTTTTGATTTTGATGTAGATCCAATGGATTCGAGGACGAATCCTTTTCAAGAGAGAGGGGATGATGAGTTCCAAGGAAGTAATGCTAAAGATGTCAAAGATAATGATGGCGAAGGCATGTCCGAACCACCCTCAAGTCCAAATAATTTTGCACATATCATTCCACCAAATCCACTTGAAGGGATGACGGGCCCAATGACTCGTTTGAGAAACAAAATGATGTAAGAAGCCTTGAACATTTTGATTCTTGAAGTCCATTCAAAAGAGGATCCAAAGGCTACCTGAATTCATGCCAAATATTACAACATTTTGCAATTTTTGGATCTTGATCCAAATGGTGTGGGGAGTACTTTTTTATGAAGATTCTAGAAGTGAATATTTCCCCCGACATGCCCATGTCAGGAAATTCGTCCCAAAACAGAATTGAATATTTCCCCCGACATGCCCATGTCAGGAAATTCGTCCCAAAACAGAAGTGAATATTTCCCCCCGACATGCCCATGTCAGGCAATTCGTCTCACAACATGCATTAAATGAGGGAGTTGGAAGATCTCATTTATTGACGAATTTTAACAGCATTTTGATGATATTTTGAAGTTGTTTTCTGCATTTTTTTAGTATTTAGAATATTAGAATTAAGTGCAAGAGTCTTTTAGGTCAAAGAGCTTTTCTTGGTCAAAGAGCTTTTTCTTAGTCAAAGAGCTTTTCTTAGTCAAATGAGAGAAGTGTTAATGCTAGTCTTGACTAGAAGGTTTAGAATTGCTATTTTAATCATTTTGTAATTTTCAACCTTGGTCCCTCTTGAAACTCTATAAATAGGGGCCTTGGTTAACTATTAGAATTCAAGATTTGATGTTATAAACTTTAAGGAATTTTCCTTTCTTTGCTAGTTTCTTAGTGAGCTAGTTTTAGTCTTGCAAGTATGCTTGCAAAACTTATTTGGCTTATCAACTAAAACTCTTCCTTTTAGTTGTGGACCTTCTACTCTTCTTTTCTAATTCATTTCATAATCCAAAGGTATTAGGTTTATCCTAGTACTATTGGGTTTGAAAATTACAAGGTTTGGGAATAGTAATTTCAAAACTACCATTTAATGATTCAAAGGTGATAGGTTTCATCCTATTGTTGTTGGGTCTATTTTGGTTTGAGTTGTTTTTGCTTGAAAGATTTTAAGACATCTTTCAATATAGTGTGATTCAAAGGTGTTGAGTTCATTAATACTCAATATTGTTGAACCCACTTGAGCTAGTTGTTTTGCTCAAAACATGAATCGAGGACGATTCTACAATTAATGTGAATTCGTACCTTGGATTCACATCAGCAGCCAAGCAGTTAGCTATGAGGAAACTCATGAATGCTAGGATGGCTAAGGGCTCTTCAGTGAGGGATCACGTACTGGACATGATGAGCTGCATCAATGAGATCGAGGTATTGGGAGGTGATATTGATGGGGAGACATAGGTTGAACTACAATATCTAGGATGGCTGAGGGCTCTTAGTGAGGGATCACGTACTGGACATGATGAGCTGCATCAATGAGATCGTGGTATTGGGAGGTGATATTGATAGGGAGACATAGGTCAATATCATCCTTCAGAGCTTGCCCCCCAATTTTAAGCAGTTTCAGTTGAACTACAATATGGGCAAGCTGTCATATTCACTTCTCGAGCTCATGACTGCATTGGTGTCTGCTTAAGGCCTCTTCACTGAGAATAAGCAAGCTTTGGTTACTGTTGGACCTTCAGGTTCCTCTGCTGGGCCCAAATCCAGGAAGCAAAAGAGAAAACGGGGCCAAAAAGTAGCAGCTAATCATGGACCCAAGGGAGGCATTGCCATGAAGCACAAGTCGAAAGGCAAGTGCTTCAGATGCGTCAAGGCTGGACATTGGAAGAAAGACTGCCCAAAGCCTCAAGGTATGTGTAAATTTTCCCTAGTTACTAAGACTTGTTTAGAGGCAATTCCCACAGATATTTGGTGTGTGGATTCAGGAGCCACTGATCATGTTTGTAATTCTTTGTAGGGGTTCCAAGTGACCCAGCTGCTTAGAGAGGGAAAGTTGCAGGTCTACATTGGGGATACTACCAGAGTTTCTATTGTTGCAGTGGGAGTTTTATGTCTTTATTTTTTAGACTCTATTTTACATTTGAGAGATTGTTTATATGTACCCAGTTTCAGAAAGAATTTACTTTCAGTTTCAAAACTTCTTTTGGATGGTTATAAGTGTGTTTTTTCTAATAATTTGGTTTTAATTATAAAGAACCCGAGGCTTATATGTTCCGGTACATTAGTTGACAATCTGTTTTTAATTAAGACAAACTCCCCAGTTGTGTAAATTGCATAAACTAATAACCCCTCATCGAATTATTATAAAAGAAATGAGTCTTCCCTTTTGAATCAAACGTATCTTTGGCACCTGAGACTAGGTCACATCAACCTTAGTAGGATTCAATGGTTCGTCAATAATTGGCCCTTGGGCTCATTGGAGATTGACAGCTATCCGACCTGCGAGTCCTGCTTGAAGGGTAAAATGACCAAGAGGCCTTTCAAGGCAAAGGGGTATAGGGCCAAAAAGGTTTTAGAGTTATGAGTATTTCGTGAGTATTTCGTGTGGGCCTATATCTGTTCGGGCTAGAGGAGGTTATGAGTATTTCGTGACATTCACAGATGACTACTCTATATATGGATACATATACCTGATGTACCACAAATCTGAATGCTTTGGCAAATTCAAAGAGTTTAAGGCTGAGGTGGAGAAGCATCTGGGTAAGAGTATGAAGACCCTGTGATCTGATCATAGTGGTGAATACATCTCTAGTGAATTTATATCCTATTTGTCAGAGGAGGGTATTTAGTCCCAGTTGTCTGCACCTGGCACACCCCAGCAGAATGGTATAGCAGAGAGGAGGAACAGGACTCTTATGGATATGGTTAGATCGATGATGAGTTATAGAGAGTTTCCTAGCTCATTTTGGGGTTATGCCTTAGAGACAACGTGTTATCTCCTTAATCTCGTACTATCTAAATCTGTGCCTACGATACCCATAGAGTTGTGAACTGGGTGAAAGCCTAGTCTGAGATATCTCAGGATTTGGGGTTGTCCAGCACATGTGCTCGAGGCAGATGCAGGTAAGTTAGATGCGAGATCGAAGATTATGCTGTTTGTAGGCTACGCCAAATGAATGAGAGCTGGTCTATTTTATAGTCCTCGGGACCAGAAGTTGGTGGTCAACACCAATGCCAGATTTCTTGAGGAGGACTATATTTTAGATCACAAGTCTAGTAGCAAGGTAGTATTGGAAGAGCTTAGAAGTCAGTCTAGTATTCCAGATGCACAAGTACAGGAAGACACACCACAGGATACTGCACACACTATCACAGATGATGCTCCTACATAGGCTGCGCCTCGTCGTAATGGGAAGATTGTTATACAGCCCGAGGTATATGGGTTTAGGTGAGTCTTCGGACTTTATCCCTAGCGCCTATGAACCAGACCCAGTTAGCTAGAATGAGGCTCTCCAGGATAAAGATACAGATACTTGGCAGAGAGCGATGATTGCTGAGATGGGTTCTATGGACTCAAATCAGGTTTTAGAGCTGGAAGACCTTCCTGATGGATTTTGGCCTATTGGGTGCAAATGGGTCAACAAGCGAAAGAGTGGATCTAACGGAAGGGTTGAGACCTTCAAGGATAGGCTTATGACGAAAAGGTATACTCAGAAATAGGGTATCGATTATGAGGAGACATTTTCCCCGGTAGCTATGCTTAAGTCGATCCAGATTCTCTTGGCCATAGCTGCTCATATGGACTATGAGATTTGGCTGATGGACGTCAAGACAGCTTTCCTTAATGGAAGTCTTGAGGAGACCATCTTTATGCAGCAACTAGAGGGTTTCATTATTCAGGGCCAAGAGCATAAGGTATGCAGGCTTAAGAGGTCCACATTTATGGACTTAAGCAAGCATCCAGATCTTGGAATATCCATTTTGACGAGGTTATCCAGTCCTATGGATTCACTCAGTGTCTGGATGAGTAGTGTGTATATCGCAGGCGTGATGGTGATATGGTGGTGTTCCTCGTACTTTATGTAGATGACATCCTTCTGATTGGCAACAGTAATAGGTGTTGTCAGACATAAAGACATGGTTGTCCAGGCAGTTTGATATGAAAGACTTGGGAGAGAATGGACATATCATTGGGATCAGGATTATTCGAGATCCTGTGAGACGTTCTCTGACACTCTCCCTGGCTTCATACATAGACACGATTCTGGCTCATTTTAACATGCAGAACTCCAAGAATGGTTCACTACTTTTCAGGCATGGAGTGCATTTATCAAAAGAGCAGTATCCCAAGACTACTGGGGAGATAGATGTCATGCAGGCGGTACCCTATGCATCTGCAGTGGGTAGTCTCATGTATGCTATGTCATGTACGAGGCCTGATATTTTCTTTGTCGTTGGCATGGTTAGCAGATATCAGAGTAACCCTTGGAAGGCTCATTGGGAGACAGTAAAATGTATTCTCAAGTACTTGCGCAGGACGAGAGATCATGTCCTAGTTTATAGAGCGCAGGAGCTAGTACTATTGGGTTACACAGATTCGGACATTCAAGGTGATATGGACAAGAGTAAGTCTGCCTCTGGATTTGTGTTTACTCTAGGAGGTGGAGCTATAGTATGAGTGAGTGTCAAGCAGAACAGACTCCACCATGGAGGCTAAGTACGTTGCCGCATCAGAGGCAGCGAAAGAAGTTGTATGGCTCTGGAACTTCCTGGTGGACTTAGATGTGGTTCCTGAGTTGCCTAACTCGAGGGAACCACAACCCCACAAGGCAAGTAAACACATAGAACGCAAGTACCACCTGATAAGAGAGATCGTAAAGAGGGGAGACGTAACCATGGCCAAGATAGCATCAGGAGACAACCTTGTAGATCCTTTCACAAAGTCATTGACCCCAAAGGTCTTTGAAAGACATGTGGAGGGCATGGGAGTCAGAGTCCTAAGAGAGCCATGTGAGTGAGCTTAAAGGTGTTCTGTTGCTTTCATTAGGACAGCAGTGTAATAGCGGGTTGGACAGTGTTTTTATACTTCATAGCATAGCTTTGAGTATTAGTGGGAGATTGTTAGTTTTGAATACAAAAAAGCTATTGCTTGTATGAAAAACTAATATCCACAGTTGACATATCATTTTGTTTCAGTATTAAATTTGTTCCATTATATCATAGAACTAGATAACGAGGTGTAGAAAAGCACAGTAGATCTCATTATTGGTTAAAGTATTGATATATAAAAAGTATTCTCGTAACTGAGATAGTCTGAACATACTATCGGTATAGGTTACCGTGTAATTTGAAAATTAGTTTGTCTAGACTAATTAAATCATACGGATATGCACGGGGCATATTGAGCACAACCAGTTTGGATAGAATTAACTTGTTACGATCCTAAGGATCAAACATCACTTTTTGCTTTTCTCTTTATTTTTCAGCCAATTATTTTGAGTTTGTCTTTAATTAATTATTTTTGTGGGTCAAAATCTTTTTGTTTTATTGCTCTTAATAATTTCGGCCAAGAAATTAATTTATTAATTTATTTGAATTAATTTGTTTTTCTTACTAATAATCTTGGAACATTTTAATCTATTTTCATTTCGGCCCGAATATATATTTCGGCCTAATAAATTAGTTGGCCCAGGTTAGGATTATTTTGTAATCTGAGTTGCTTTTCTAATAGACTAGCCTAGCCTCTATTTTGGAGCACTAATATTCGGGCCAGCTTGTTTCTTTTATTTGGGCAGATGGGACTCCAATTTGTGGGACAATAATTTTGCGGGCCACCAAAAACAAGTCAACCAATTTTGGAGCAGAATGGTTTACAATTCTCGGGCCACAAAAATCAACCAAAATTCTAGAAGAAATGATTCGGTCTAACCTTTGTTTTTGGAGCAGCGTCGCGGGCACAAAATGCAAGCGAAAGGGATTTACTATTTGTATAACAAAAACATTGACAAGATTACGTTTATGTCTTTCATACCAAAACCTTTCTAATTTCACATTACATAAAATCCCTTACAAATATTGACAACAAATTTAAATCGTCAATCAAAGGAAATCTACATCGAACCATACGGTTGGTATTCGTAATCTTCAAAATTAGATAGACATTCATCACGAAATGGTAAATTTTCTACCCGATATGTTTTTTTTTTTTTTTGTCTGTCGGCACCCAAAACGCTACACATTAGCGTTAAGAATGCCACTAAACGCAAAAATGCAGCGTTTTTTTAAGTGTAAAACGTCAAAGCATGGCGTTTTTTTATGTGTAAAACGTCAAAGCATGGCAAAAATGAGTGTAGGTATATGAAAAGCGTAGCGTTTTCTGTATGCATTATTTGAAATATGTAGCGTTTGAAAGGTTTATTTTTTGTAAAGTGTAGCGTTTTTCATGTACTACTTGTGAAAATTGTGGCGTTTTTTGTTCTTGTAATGTGAAATGTGTTGCATTTTTTATAGTTGAAATATTTAAAGTGCAGCATTTTTTATATGCTCCATATAAAATCTGTAGCGATTTTTGTATGTTACTTAGGAAATGTGCAGCGTTTTTTTTATGGTGTATTTGAAATTTATAGCGTTTTCTTACTATGCTATATGAAATGCATAGCGTTTTTGATATATTGTATTTTGAGATTGATGCGTTTTTGATAGTCCTAATGTGTAATTTATAGCGTTTTTAACATACTGAATTTGCAAATTTCAATATATAAGACGAGGATCCGGAAATGACTACACATGATGATTATGAGGAGCCTGAGGATGATGATGATGACGAGGGGGGGTGAGGAACAAGATATTGGAGCAGATCTTAGTGAATATTTTAGGATTGATAGGGATTTCGCAAGTGTGGACGAGGCATTTCTGTTTTGCATTCCTATAGCTAATAAACTGAAGTTCGTGCTCTCCAAGCAAGGCGGAAGTGGCTCAATGTTGGTGAATGTGCCCTAATGAGGGCTATTTATGTAAATATACTTTGAGGGTATTTATGTAAATAAGATATTTGTCGCTTGATTGATTGTTTATCAAATGAGTTAATTTCATGATAGTAATATCCTTGTGCATATTTAAATTCATGAAATCGATTCGCCAAAAGAAACACTCCATGGACTAATTAGATCATAAGTGATTCTTTTGAGTAGTACTGGTACTAGGATCCTTAGACCAGAAATCACTACATGGTCTTAGGTGAATTGTAGTGTGCTTTGACATATGCCTAACGGGGCCGAAACAGGTTGCCAAGTACGGGTATGATTGGGTACACTATGAGACACGCTAAGGTATGTAGGTGAAGTGATGGGACTACAAATCTCTCTTAAGTGAGAGATGATATCTTGGCCACTTGATAGTGAACTGAAAAGTGCATGGCCATGCTCAAGGAATGATAAGGATATCATTTGCTTGATGGATTCAGTGTCACTAAGAGATCAAGTAAACGTTTAGCTACATAAGGATGATGGTTCCATGCCTTATGCTAAACTGGATATCAATGTAGAGGATCGTACGCAGTTTGCTCGGAAAGGTTGTGTTGAATCTCCATTCGACCCTTCATTCTGAATTGGGTTGTCATTATGTCTTGCTAGAGACCACTAATGACTTATGGATTAATCAATGAGATTGAGTTATCCGTTGCCAATTTGGAATGGGCCTACAGGATCGCACATAAGAAAGTTCAATGATGCAGAATAAGGATTCTTGCCTACAATAAGTATAATTGTTATACTTAAATAAATAAGATTTAATTAAATGGTTTAATTAAATAATTATTGGAAAGGTCTATGGTATTAATTAATAGTTAATTAATTACCTGAGAACAATTGAGATGGGCTGATAAATCAAGGGACTTAATTGCAATTGAAGTTCTTGACCCATCAGCCTGATCCATGGGTCATGGGTTGATCCATGGGCTTGGTGTATAACCCAAATCATTAAAGTATTATTTAAGGCTGATTTGGAAATAGTAAATATTATTTAAATACTGACTTGGAATCAGTTAAATAATATTTGGTAATAATACTGATTTGGAAATTACTAAAATCAGTTAAGTTATAATTGGATAAATTACAATACTGATTTTGGAAATTAATTCTCTACAAATATCCTAGGGATATAATTGTAGGATGATGATTTTTGAGTTATTCTCATCAGACAAAATACACAGAATTCCCAAAATTCTCCCGGTAGGCAAGATTGGCTAGCACCAACCTGCGAAGGCTTTCGTGCTTGAGAGTAGAGGATCCTTCGAGGAAGGATTTTGGAGACAACAAAACGCCATCTTCTCAGAGGAGCCAGGCGATGTGCGCAACCGATTACGCTTCAAGGGTAAGACTCGATCCTTAGTGTTTAGGATTCCGCCGTTTAATTAGATTAAACGCCTAAACAATTCCCAACCCTCAACGTATTATTTAAGGTGTGGTCGATGGAAAGATCCATTGAAAGAGCCGCTCCCCACTATACGGATGAATACGAAAAGGTGCGGATGTAAATGCCTGTTCAAGTTAACTGTTAAGAAGATTTTACATAATCATTACAATGTGCTTGTGACGCCAGGGGAAATGTCCACGCATAATCATCCTGGTATGAATACGTTTTGTTATTGAATTTGTTATATTATTTTTTTTTTGATATTTAGCATTTACTTATATTAGTATTATTAAATGTTGTAGGTATAAGGCATCCATATGAGCACAGGCAGCTGAGCCATTTCTCGAAAGAGTCAAAGGCTGAGGCTAAACGTATGCTTTCTTTCAATGTGAAACCAAAAAGCGTTTGGGAAGCTATTCATCAGCAGTTTCCCGAAGACAATGTAGAGATAAGGCAGGTTTACAATTTGATAGAAGAGATGAAGAAAGATGGAATGGATGGTATGAATATTGGGCAGCAATTTTTGCATTTGGCTCGTGAGAAGAAATATTATGTTCAGATTTTCACTGATGAGGCCACTAATGCGATCACACATGCATTCATTGCTCATTCTATATCAATTCAGATGTTCAACAGGTGGTATTGGGTTGTCGTGGTTGATTCAACCTGCAAGACCAACAAGTACAAAATGCCCGTCGTTGAGATGATCGGTATGACTCCTATCAATAAAAACTTCAATATTGCTTTTGCCATTGTTAAGAATGAGACAGAAGAAACATATGATTGGGTAATGAGTAACTTGAGGGAATTGTTGCCTAGTAATGTGGAACCAAGTGTTGTTGTCTCAGATAGGGAGTTGGGTTTGTTGCAGCCTATTAAGGATCACTTTCCATCTTGCCATCACTTGTTATGTCGGTGGCATATTGAGCGTGATGTTGCTATTTGGTTGGAAAAAAATGTTGGTCGGAGAAATTTGGACACGGCTACTGGTATATACACTAATTGGTGGAAGAAAATTATCATGGCTCCCACAGTTGAAAGGTTTAACCTCCTATTGCAGCAATTCAAGGTTAAATACTCTATGATTGAGCCTGCAGTTGTTGATTATTTGGAGGAGACATGGTTCATTCATAAGGAGAAATTCTGCCAGACCTGGACGGATACATTTCAACACTTTGGGAATACTGTAACTAACAGGGTTGAGGCTTCCCATGCTGCATTGAAAGATTGGCTTCATTCTTTCACCAATTCTCTTGACACGTTGTTCATGAAGATCGACTCCCATCTCACGCATCTGTTCCCTCACATCGCGTAAATTCAATAAATGCATTTGATTATTTATTTAAACTCATAATTTAAATATAATTTTTATTATCATTTTTTTACTTGTATGTGAAAAAATAACAGTGGGTCGCTCGAGTCTTCTACTGTCACGACACAAACTAATATGATGGGGTTTCCATACTGTTACTTGAACAAATATGTGTCGCATCACTGTCTGAATTTGGTTAGCAAACAAGTTGAAAAGAAGGATAGGTTGGCAGGCGACTTGATTGATAGGTGTGGATGTGTGTGCAAGGTGACACTTGGGATTCCTTGTGCCTGTGATATATACAAGGCACAGGAATCGACCGCATATCAATTGCTCCCATTAGTCCATGAGTTCTGGCAGAGATTGACCATTGTACCATCTGAAAGGGATTCGAATACTTGGAATGAGGACATCAGGTACTTTTTACTTATGTTTTTTAGTAATACTAAAAAATTTTTATTTTTTTATATTTTTAATATAAGATTTTGATTGAAAATATTGTTTCTTAAAGGTTTTTCAATGAGGAAGCCATTCCTGCAGTTAACACTAGTCCGTCATTCTTGGCTCGTCTACTTAATATGGTGTATGCAAAAGAGATGCATCCTGATAGGTCTAGTGCAGCAGAGCCATCGGTTGAGGGGACTCATAGGGGGCGGCAGTCGAGTAGATTGCACCATTCAGTTATGCGCGAGTGGAGTGGACATGAGAGAGCGACACGTGGACCACGTGGTAGGGGTCGGTCAAATTCAAGTGGTCGATCAACTGGACGCACATCCAACAATATGACGGGCTCATCTAATGAGTCTCCCTTACGTGAAGGTAAATATTGTTAGTGTTATTTCAATAATTAATTTCTTTTCAAAATTTTCAGTTATGTTCATTCTTATTTGTTTAACACGTTAGGATTTGGACAAGATGTTCCATGCGTACCATTGTTTTTCCGGGCTTACTGTACTGGATGATCGGATGTCATTGGAGACTGAAATTGTGGGTTCAGAGTGATTGCTAGTTATCTTTCAGGCGGCCAGCACAATTGGAAATTGTCCCGTAGAGCGCCTGTTGGAGAGATCGGTCGTGAAGCACAAAGGTATGCAGTTTTTTTGCAGTTTTGGAGGAGAGACCTGCTGATGGTGATCATTTGGGTGCCGTGCTCCGACGTTTATGTTATCAAGGTAGAAGTTGTACTAGTGCCTACTGGATGGTCACACCCACGGACTTGTATCCCCTTGCCACGCATGCTAATGCCGTGGTAATTCACCTCAGCCGTTCAGAGCCAATGGCGAATTATACCATATTACCTTTGTATGCTGGAGAGGACGATTCACGTCCTGAAAGACAGATAGCAATTGCTCACGTGAAAGGTAATCATTATGTACGTGTAGATGTTCGTGATGATTGTCCTCCACCACCATTGCACACTGTTTGGAGAGATCACTGCAATCAAGCAACCGTCGGAAACTGGTCCAATAGTTTGAGAATGAGGTTTAGGTTGTGGGTAAATTGGCGTGATGCATAGCAGCTTGATTTTAATGCGCTAATTTATGTAAATATTGTTTGAATTTATGAACTAAGGTTGTTATTAGATTATCGTTAGAAGTTATAATCTAGTTCTATTATTCGAATGTTGTTTGAAATTGTGAACTACAAAATGGATTTATACAAAATATAACAAAACAAATGTATACAACATATAATAAATAGTTGAAATACAATATAAATAAACAAATGAATATAAAACTGATATACATATTTTACATACAATATAAATAAAACAATGTATACAAAAAAAATATAATACATATAAAAATACAAACACCCTCAATCTGCGTGGTCAAATCGATCCTCGAAATCGGCCATCCGAACAGAATACTGCTCATACAGGTCGGGTGCTCGATCTCGCAACTGATCCAGCAACTGTCGATGCATGCCGAGCATATCACCGACCCACTACAAAATAAATATACACAATGACATCAAATTTTGCTTTTGCACATCATAATAAAATATATTTAAAATTTATAAAAACTACTTACATATTCCGAGGATGATCGGTGTGGTATAACTGGTTGTGTCTCCTCCGGTGGGGGCCCTATGACGTACGGATGCGAGTGGGGTACGTACCAGCCTAGGTAGTCATCGATGCACGCACTATACCTCACGCCATGGCCGGTCTGTGCCCTGTGCATAAAATATATGGCACCGGTCGACGTGCATGCATCCCAATCGGACTCCGCATAAGCGCGTGGGTGATGAACCACATACCCAGTCCCCACGTACCCCCTATATGTACCCTCTGTGGCTAGAATGAACGCTCTGGGGATCCACTGCATGTAGCAAAGCTGGTGAGCACACCTATCTGGCATGTACGGCTCTATGTCCTCCCGGTACGCAATGAGCCCACGGTACTGGGTCTGCGGAGTTCGCGTGACAGCATCGCGCCCATAAAGCATCCATATAACCTATAAAACATATTATTCCAATTAAATTTCCTAATTTTACTAAAATTATATATATTTATTTAATGTACAATATTTATTTACTTACATCGTCCGGCGTCAAGGCATCCAGTGCCTCTCGAAAACTGGCCAATCTATCATCCTTGTTGCGTGGGGCGTCGATGGTCCACCTGCTCGCCCGCGGCCGATCGGGGTGCGCTGGCAGAGGCCTTGCATTACTCCTAAAAGATGGAAAATGCTCGTATATCCAGGCCTGGAGCAATGTCAAGCAACCCGTAATGCTCGACGTACCATGATGACTAGCAACACCTAAATGTCTATATAGGTACGCTAGCGTCGCCGTGCCCCACGCATGCTGCCCCACCTGATCCATCCCTCCCCTAAGCTCCAAAATAGGGCCTGACATGAACTTATTGGAACTCTTGTCTGTAAACAGACAAGTCCCAATAGTAGCCCATACAAAGGCTGTCACGTCCGAGTCGGTCCGCGATCTACGCCTACAAAGATCTATCACCCGCTCAGTTGAAAATGCCCCATTCTTGTATAACTCCTTATCGATGTGCTGATCCGGAGGTATCTCGAGCAAATATCTACTATACGCTAGAACGGTGGCAGTATCCGTGGACTGCGTGATCAAACGACCCTCTACTGGTATCCGCAAAATCTCCCACACGTCGTGGAGAAGTATCGTCATCTCGCCGAAGGGTAAATGAAAAGTATTGGTGTCCGGCTGCCACCTCTCCAAAAATGCGCATATCAAGGGCGCGTCTATATGTCTAAACAGAATGCTGGGAATATGTCCCAGCCCTGTCTGACTAAGAATCTCCGTCCCTAGGGTGACATAGCGCGCACCGAACTAACTAGGGAATCGTACATACTACCCCTATTATGACACCTAATAGGGGCTCTACTACCCTTCTCCCTAAACCTCGATACTACGTGTCCTAAAAAACTTGGAATAACCGTCGCATCGATCGGCCCACCCTCGACTGGTCCGGTGACTAACCAACTCTTGTCATCTTTCTTGCGCTTTTTAGGGATCGCTATATTTATCAAATATAATATATAATTAATTTAACTAATTAACTAAATAAACAAATAAAACATACTTTACTAATTAAACAAGTTAGAAAATAAATAAAACATTTATAAATATTTTAACAATTTACAAAATAAACAAACAAAAAAATAAACAAATTATTAATAACATATATAAACAAATGTAACATAATTTCACTAACTAGACAAATTAAGAAATAAATCAAACAAATAATTCATATATTAAATAACTAAATAATTAATAACATATGTAAACAAATATTAAATAATTTAACTAACTAGACAAATTAACAAATAAATAAACAAATACTTCATAAATTAAATCACTAAATAAGAATTAAAATTTATAAACAACTATAACATAATTTAACTAAGTAATCATATTAACAAATAAAATAACAATTAAATCATAATTTAAATAATTACTTAATTAATAAATTTCTAAACAAATAATGATATAATTTAACTAACTAAACAAATTAACAAATCATTTAACACATAATTCATAAATTAGACAAATAAATCAATTAAATAAGGACATAATTCACTAAATAAATAAATAAAATAAACATAAAATAAACTTAATTCATTAATTTATATCGCGTACCTGCAGAACCATCCCCCCGCTGCTGCTGCTGCACATCAGAATGATTATGATGCGGATGGTCGTCCCTCGGCGGCTCCTCGTGCACCTCCTCCGCATTATCCTCCTTTGACTGTGTATCCTCATCGCTCAACGCATCATCGTCCTCGTCCCTCAAATGGAACACTGACTCTCCTACAACCCGACCGCCACCCCTGCCTCGCACGCCACCTCGAGGTCTCCTCACTGGAACCTTCTGCCTCCTGGCAGAAGCTGTAGGCCGCTGTCTCTCCTCAACAATGGGAGGAGGAACACGCGGTTTTACCTTACCGCCACCCTGAAAAATGTAATTCACATATATTAATACACAAACATTTTATATTACATAAATATTTAAACCCTAAACCCTAAACCATAAACAATCATACATTAAATTGTAAGTCAAATGCTACCGATCTGCGTTTGACTCCAAGCCAAACGCAGATCGGTAGCGTTTTTGACACCAACAAACGCCATCGACCAGCGTGTAACGATAAGAAACTGCATCCGATCAGCGGATTTATCAAACTAAAACGCACCCGATCGTTGTTTTTACCGAACCAAAATACGTCCGATCGACGTTCCTATACTACCCAAAACGCACAACATTGCTATGCATACCTAATCTATCGCTGAACAGCAGCGTTTCTATCTCAAATTCAACATAATCTGAGTTCAAAAAATTGGGCGAAATAAATTTGAAAAAAGATTAAAATGTTTAAGAATTTTTACCCGAATATAGATTGACGTCCGCGCCATGACCTCTCGAAGATTCAGCACCACCCGCGTCCATTTTGAAACAATTTACTATTTTTCGCGATTTTTCTTGAGTTCTTGCGTAAAATCCGAATGAATTCTGGATTCTGTGCCGTTTCAAGTTCGTTTCCTTTTTTTAACATTTAAGGTTTCTAACGCGGCATTTTAGCGAGAGAGAAACCATTTAACGCTGCACTTTAGCATTTCTGGGATTACTCTTCGCTACGCTTTAGCGTTGGTTGGGCTTTTGTTTCGCTACGTTTTGGCATTTTTAAGTGCCAAAATCGCTGCATTCTAACGTTTAGTTTCAATTCAAACGTGTTGTTTTAGCATTTTTTTGGTTTATATTCATTCCAATTTTACATTTTTGCCCCTTTAATTTCGCAATACGCAGCATTTTTTACCCGAAATTTACCATCAAATTGCCCTTTCTTTCATATCAGGGGTATTTTGGACATTTTTTGTTATACAAATAGTAACTGGATTTTCTTTGGCCCATCTGAAGAATTTGTCTTGGTCGAATGAACAAATCAATTGAAGAATTACTTTGTGGCAGCCAAAGAAAAAGTCTAAATTCCAAGATTTTACAGCCGAGAATTCTGGAGTAATTATCAGCCAAGAACAAGCCAAGTAACTGGATTTTAAGTCGGCCAAAATTGTTAAAATTAGGAGTTGAAAAAGTTTAAGAATTAGAGTTTGAGTAGGCTAGGTTTTAGGGGTTATTTTTTACTTCTAAAGTCATTCCTTCTTCTATAAATAAAGAAGGAATTGAGCCTTTTCATTTCATGATTTGATTTAAGGAAAAAATTTGTCTGTGAACTCCCAAAAATTCTTTCAAGTCATCGTTTTGCATTTATCAAAAACTAGGGTAGTTAGTTTTTGTGGTTGCTTCCTAGGCGACTTCATCTTGAAGGCCTCCCCCACTACCACCATAATTCCACCCCTTGAATAAGCACTAGATTAGGGACCCATTGATCCTTCAAAAATCTCACAATTTCCAATCCAAGTTCCAAACTAGTCCAACACAGCCGAACTTCTGCCGGATTTTCTACTTGTGACGAAGGATCATAACATTTGGTATCAGAGTTAAAAGTGCTATCAAGGGTAAGTATTGTTATAACACCTTGTGGAATGAAGGATCCTTCTCCTTCTCTAAGTTTTTATAATCAACAATCTAAAATCGGAAAAGGTTGAAAAAAAATTGGTTCTATAGCCGAATTTTCTTCATTTTGAATCCGAGAAATTCTTTTGTATTAATTTTGTTCATATTATTCATTTATATTTTTTGTTCTTAATTTTTGTCAATATTTTTCTTGTTAATAATTTTTATTTTATTTATTATTTATTTTTATTTTTATTTTGTCTATTTGATCTTACTTTTTTTTTGGTTCCACATTCTATTTTTGTGTTATTTGATTTTTTTTATAATCTTATTGTTCTTATTCTTGTGCATAAGTTTATTTTCTTTTTTTTTTTTGCTGAAATTAATTGAAAAAAAATGATGCATGCATAATCAAGTTGGCTAAATTCAAATTTTAAAATTTAAAAAATTTGAAATTTGAATTTGTGATAAGATTGTTATCTTTATCTTGCTATCCATGTAGATAATTCTAAAAACTTGCATCTTGCATGTGTCACTAAAAACAATAAAAAATTTTAAATTCAAATTTTGAATTTTGAATTTTAAAAAAACAATAATCAAATTACAGAGAGACCCTCAGCATGATTATTATAGAAGCAAAGACAAGTAGGATATTACAGATGTTGGATCGTGTCAAGTGTTGAGAGGGGGGGGTGAATCAACACTCTATCAATTTTTCTTTCAACTAAAGGATTCCCTCTCAAATGTTAGCTCAGTTAGAGCTTATTGTTGAACTCACGTTTTGGCTTAGATGGACTGTTGGCAGATCAGATCAACCAAGGAAGACATCAGATCAACCAAGGAAGACATCAGATCAATTCAATCACTCAAGGAGGGTTTACTTACACAACCATGACACTCCTGTTCAAGCTTACAGTTTGATAATACCACACCAGTCAAGACACACTCAAAGCAGTAAATGTGCAAGGGGGATTTTTACGTGGTTCGATCAAATGATCTACATCCACGGACAGATTCACTCCTGTCAATCTTCACTATCACAGAATCATTCAGCTCTGGCCTCACTGACCATAAGCAACATAAACAAGAGCTCACTGCTCAACACATTGAGGTTCACTACCTCTACAAGTTCATCAACTAAAACAATAACATGTAAATCTCTGTTGTGCTGCCTTTTCTACACAAATATCTTTCAAAATCACTTAATGAAAGACGTTTGATAGTGTTCTAGGCTTACCACCTGAAGCTGCAATCTCAGGGTCAGTTCTCCCGATTCTGCTCCTCCTCAGCTTCTTCTTCTCCTTGACTTCTGCCTCTCCAGCGCTTCAGCTTCTCCTTGTGCAGCAGACTGTTTCTTTCTCTCTTGTGTTTCTCATATCATCTTTTTCTGCTCTCACTCTTTTTCTCCTCCCTTTTCTCGGTTTCGTTCTGTTCAGCACTCACCTTGGCTGCTGCTCCTTTTTCTCTCTTTTTCTTTCTTTTCGTGCCTTCTCTCCTTTGGGTTTTTCCTCCCAATGTGGTTTATCCTGCATTCTACAGTTGTTGTGCCTACCACACCTACTCATCTGCCCGTTTCTTTTCCCAGAAGAAAAACTGTGCCCTACGTGCGGTGTGTCAGCATATCTTACACGGAAGGCGGCTCAAGATTCATATAATCCATTTTCAACCTTTTTAAGTTGCAACTTGCTTGCCATGTCATATTGTTGACTGTACTCCTTCAGACTTTCTCGAGTAGCTTGTCTTAGATATGTTGAAACAGCAGAAGTGATCTGATCTTAGCTTATAGCTGATCTGATGTGCCCGGCATTTGATCTGATGTCACGCTTCGGTTGATCTGATGTTAGCATGCAGTTGATCTGATGTTAGCCTTCGGTTGATCTGATGTTAGCTTGCAGTTGATCTGATGTTAGCCTTCGGTTGATCTGATGTTAGCTTGCAGTTGATCTGATGTTAGCCTCCGGTTGATCTGATGTTAGCTTGCAGTTGATCTGATGTTAGCCTCCGGTTGATCTGATGTTAGCTTGCAGTTGATCTGATGTTAGCCTCCGGTTGATCTGATGTTAGCTTCATGTCACAACGTTCTGTCCAGCAACTCAGAACCATCCATGTAGCTCCTGCAGTTCTTCTGATCGGCACTTCTTGATTCTTTTGTATTTCTGCTCGCTCACCGGATTGCTAGATACTTCAACATGATGCTCCTGCGTCTTCTGAATCTTTGGGAGACTTTTAGAGTCGCGCGTTTGAGGTGTGATTCACTAGCCGTCCTTGACTTCAGCTTCTTAGGTGTCTGCTCTAGCTCTCCAGCCTTGAGTTGTTCTCTTCTGCTGCAAATATGTTTTGTTGCTGACTTGCCTTGCTTCTGTGAAACTAAGCTGCTGAGCAATCCCTTGAGAATTTGATCTGATCTTTACTTCCCTTGATCTGATCTGTGTGGCCTTTGATCTGATGTGCGCGTAACTTGTCTGTGCAGCCTTTGATCTGCTGTGCGCGTAACTTGATCTGATCTGTGCAGCCTTTGATCTGATGTGCGCGTAACTTGATCTGATCTGTGCAGCCTTTGATCTGATATGCGCGTAACTTGTCTGTGCAGCCTTTGATCTGATGTGCGCGTAACTTGTCTGTGCAGCCTTTGATCTGATGTGCGCGTAACTTGATCTGATGTGCGCGTAACTTGATCTGATCTGTGTAGCCTTTGATCTGATGTGCGCGTAACTTGATCTGATCTGTGCAGCCTTTGATCTGATGTGCGCGTAACTTGTCTGTGCAGCCTTTGATCTGATGTGCCAACAGTACACTTCCTTCTCATTTTGGCACTTCAGTTTATTCATCGGCTTCTTGCTGAGATTTTGTCCAGACAATCCTCATGAACTCAGTCCATTATTGCCTTAGTAATTCACAGATTTGTCACAATGTGGTTGCAACAATTACAACACAACATTGGACTTTAATAAAGGCTAAGAAAGCTTCATTGTAGCAGCTCCAATGGCTCAACAATCTCCCCCTTTGGAATTGTTGGCAACCACATTTGCAGCCAATCAGTCAACTCAGTGCTAAGCTCCCCCTGAACCTTATTCCCCCTGAACCAGCTCCCCCTGAACCTTATTCTTCTACATAGTAAGCTCCCCCTGCATAGAGCTTTTCCAACGTCCTTCTCTCCCAAGGACAATACTGCTGCGTCTGGCCGGCCTGCTGCGGCTATCTCTCCCCCTTTGACAACCAATTTCAAAGGGATTTGGGGATGCTCAACTGATTCAGCATGAGAAGGAGGACTGCACTCCCATTTGCATCCTCAAAGTTTCAAACACCTCGGCTGGAAGAGGCTTTGTCATTACATCAGCTATTTGTTTAGCTGTGGGAACATACTCTAGCATAATTTCTCCTTTCTCAACCTTGTCCTTTATGAAGTGATACTTGATTTCTATATGTTTGGCTCTCGAGTGCTGGACTGAATTCTTTGACAAATCAATGGCACTTTTGTTGTCACAAAGAATTATCAGTGGCAAGAGAACTTCTTCTTTAAGATTTTGCAGTTCAGATCTCATCCATATAGCTTGAGTGCATGCCTTGGTTGCTGCTATGTACTCAGCTTCAGCAGTGCTTAAGGCTATACTTTCTTGCTTCTTGCTTAACCAGCTCACACATCTATTTCCAAGAAAGAATACTCCTCCTGAAGTGGATCTCCTGTCATCAACATTTCCTGCCCAATCAGCATCAGTGAAGCTTCTTAATCCCAAGCTTCCTTTCCTTGCATACCACAGACCATAATCTACTGTCCCTTGCAAATATCTTAGCACCCTCTTTAGTGCAATCATATGAGAACTCTTTGGATTTGCCTGGTATCTAGCAGCTTGGCAGACAGCAAAGGTAATATCAGGCCTTGTTGCTGTTAAGTACAATAAGCTTCCTATCATGCTTCTGTATAGACTTTGATCAGCTTCAGCTCCTTTTTCATCCTTGCTCAGCTTGCAGTTAGTTGCCATGGGTGTAGACATTGGCTTAGCATCAGTCATACCAAATTTCTTCAGCACTTCTTTGGTATACTTGGTTTGAGAGATAAAAATTCCAGTTGCTTTTTGATGAATCTGCAGTCCAAGGAAAAATGAGAGCTCTCCTATCATGGACATTTCAAACTCTTCTTGCATCTTTCTAGCAAATTCATGGCACAGCTGCTCCTTATCTCCTCCAAATATTATGTCATCAACATAGACTATGGCTATTAACTGTCCACCCTTTCCATCAAGAACATATAAATTGCTATTTATGCAACTTTTTCTGAAATTCAGATTCTTCAGGTAGCTGTCCAGCCTTGAGTACCATGCTCTTGGGGCTTGTTTTAATCCATACAGTGCCTTTTTGAGCCTGCACACCTTGTTTTCATCTTCACAAACTAGAAAACCATCTGGTTGCTCAATGTACACTTCTTCCTCCAGATTTCCATTCAAGAAGGCAGATTTAACATCCATTTGGAAGACCTTGTAACTCCTTGCTGAAGCCACTGCCAAAAACATTCTTATGGCTTCAAGCCTTGCTACTGGGGCAAAGGTTTCATCCACATCTACTCCTTCAATTTGAGAGTATCCTTTGCACACAAGCCTTGCCTTATTCTTTACAACCTTTCCTTCCTCATTCAACTTGTTCCTGAACACCCATTTTGTGCCTATCACATTCTTGTTTGCTGGCCTATCCACGAGCTCCCAAGTTTGGTTTTTCTCAATTTGGTCCAGCTCTTCATTCATGGCTTGCAGCCATGACTGGTCCTCCAGGGCTTCCTCTATTGACCTTGGCTCAACTTGAGACAGTAGGGCAGTTGCAACCATACTTTTCAGTTGCCTTCTTGTTCTTACTGGAGCTTTGGGGTCTCCAATGATAGGCATCTTGTCAATTCTCTTGTTGTACTTTCTTTTTGCTTTTTTCTGGGCTTCTGTAACTTCTGTCTCTGATCCTTCTGCATCAGTCTCCTCAGTAGCTGATTTCAGCTCCAGGTCTGCCTCATCTTGGCTCTCTAAGTCATCTAAGTGATCCAGAAAATTTTCAGGATCAGTGGCTTTCATCTTGACTTCCTCAACCACTTTCACATCATAGCTTTCCATAATCTTATCCAGCCTCTTGTTATAAACCTTGTAAGCCTTGCTCTTATTTGAGTAACCAAGGAAAATGCCCTCATCAGCCCTCTCTTCAAATTTTCCAAGGCTTTGCTCCTTGTTCTTGATGAAGCATTTGCTGCCAAAAACTCTAAAATACTTCACATTTGGCTTGTGACCATACCAAAGTTCATATGGTGTCTTTTCAGTGTTTGGCCTCAACATGGTTCTATTCTGTACATGCACAGCTGCCATTGTGGCTTCCTTCCAGAAGTGCTTTGGAGTATTGTGCTCCAACAGCATAGTTCTTGCCATCTCAATCACACTTCTATTTTTCCTCTCTACAACTCCATTTTGCTGGGGAGTGTGAGGACTTGAGACTTGATGTTTGATTCCCATTTCCTCCACGTATTCTTCAAATTCCTGTGAGGTAAACTCTCCTCCATTATCTGATCTCAAAACTTTGATCTTCCTTCCATGCTGGTTTTCTGCCAGTTTCTGAAATCTTTTGAAGCAGTTGAAGGCTTCACTCTTTTGCTTCATGTGCATGATGCACATCATCCTAGTGAAGTCATCCACAAAAAGAATGAAATACATCTCTTTACCTGTACCTTTTCTTTTCATTGGTCCACATACATCAGTGTGAACTAGCTCCAATGGCTTAGAGGTTCTATGCTCCTTGGACTTGTGAGAAAGCTTTGCAAATTTCCCTTTTTGGCATGAGTCACAAGTGCTGTTGTCCCTCTTTAGTACAGGGAGGTTTAACACTGCATTGCACTTCACCAGGCTTCTCATGCTCTTTTGATTTAAATGTCCAAGCCTGCAATGCCAAAGAGTATTTTCATCCATTTTGCTTAGCATGCACAACTTTTCCTTCACATCTATGAGGTATAAATCCTTGTTGTCTCTTATTCCTTTGGCCATGATTTCTCCAGTCTTGCAGTCTTTGATGAAACAGCCATTTTTTGAGAAATCTACTTTGAAACCATTGTCACACAGTTGTCTTACACTCAGCAAGTTGTACTTCAGCCCTTCTACAAACAGCACCTCCTTAGATTTGAACTTTTCTGATCCAATGGTGGCTTCTCCAACAGCCTTGATCTTTAACCCACTCTTATCTGCAAACTTGACAAACCCTCTTTCAACTTCTTTTGTGTTTCTCAGTAGAGTTTTGTCTCCAGTCATATGGCTTGTGCACCCACTGTCAATGATCCATTGGGCTTCCTTAGCTTTTGTTTTAAGTGCAACTTCAGCAATGCAAGCTTCTTCAAATCTGTGCTTCTTCCTCCAAATTTTTCTTGCTGCTGGTATGCCTTGCTGTTCATTCAATCTTTGATTGCTCCTGCTGCAGCTCCAGTGATCATTCTCTTCTAACCCTTCAAAAATTTGAAATCTGTTTCTCAGATTAAGTGGCTGCATTAGAGACTGATTTCTTCTTGTGTAATCTGCTTGGTTTCTTCTTGTTTCTGCTGCAAAGTTTCTTCTATTTGTAGCTTGTTGCAGTGGCTGGGCTCTCCTGCTATTCACTCCTTCAAACCACTTGCTTCTCTTATTTGGCAATCTGCATCTGCACCAGACATTCAATTTCTGATACACTTCTCCAGGTTGTATGATATGGCCTTTTCTGATTTCAGCTTCAGGGATCCTTCTTGAAGTACTTAGGCTTCTTTGATGATAATACTCTTTTCTATTCCATCCTCTTGACTGCATTGTTCTTCCTCCAAATCTCCAGAATGCCTTCCTCCAGCAATTTGCTGCATAGTGACCTGATTCTCCACAGGTGAAACATACTCCAGCAATCAGCCTTCTACTTTTGAGCAGGCTTCTTTGATACATAGATTGTCTCCCCCTCAGCTCGTGCAATCTTTCATTTTGCTCAGTAGACTTTCTTGATCCATTAGAAATTTCCATCTTCTTAGCATCAACAAAACTAGTTCCTGCCTTTACACCAGCAACACAAATTGAACCTTCTTTGACAAAGGTAACAGTCTTCTTGGTTGTTGCAGCTGGTTGTCCTTCTAATTTTTGATTTCCTTCATAACCAAGACCTTTCTTCCCTTCTGAATAAGATCTCTGCTTGCTGAGGCACTCATCTAACTTCCTTGTGGCTTCTTCAGTTTTTGCAGCCACTTCTTTGCTCCTTGAGAATTCACCAGGCTCAGTTTTGCTTGACTGAAACTCCAGCTTTCCTTTCAATTTTGATTCTACAGTAGTTCCATCAGTCATTTCTTCAGCTTTGAACACAGTTTGTTGAGACAGCAGATCTTCTATCTTTCTTGTTGCATCCTCTAGTTCGGCAGTGGTGGCATCTAGCTTTTCTACCAAGGTTTCACATGTCTTTTGAAGTTCCATCTTTTCTCTTGTACAATTTTTGTGAACCTCAGCTTCATTTTGCATGAGAATCAGTTCCTGCTCCAATTCAGTTACTCTATTCTCCAGTATTGAGTTTTCTTCTTGACTGCTCAAGATGACCTTTTCCATCTCCTTCATTGTCTTCATTGTCTTCTTGTGCAATCTCTTCTGCTCCTCTATCTTGTTGTATGCAAACTTCAGTTCTTCCTCTAGATCCACTTCTTCATCATCAGCTGATTGGTTCTCTAGTTCAGCATCCTCCTTCAATGAAACAGTTGAAGATTTCATCACCATGAGAGTCTCCTCTTCAGCTTCAGACTCATCTTCACTGTCTGAGACATCAGTCTCTTCATCCTCCTCAGAGCTATCATTTTTCTTCTTGCTCAGGTAGCTCCGTTTTCTGTAAGCTTTCCCTTTTCTTGATTTGAAGCTCATCTTCTTCTTTCCTTTCTGCTCAGGCCACCTGTCTGATGGCTTGTCAGCTTCCTCATCTTCTGTTCTCTTGTTCTTCATGAAGCACTTGCTTGCAAAGTGGCCTATTTTGCCACAATTGAAGCATTTTAAGGGCAACTTTCCCTTGTACTTTCCAGTCTGGGCTCTAAAACTCCTTGAAATCAGCACCATCATTCTTTCAAGATCACTGTCTGCTGCTTCATCTTCACTGCTTTCCTCCTTTAGCTTCCTTGAGTGTTTTGTTTTAAATGCCATCTCCTCCTTTGAATTTGAAATCCTCATTTCATATGCTACAAGGGTGCTTTGCAGCTCATCTAATGTCACTCTATCTAGGTCCCTCTCCTCTATAGCAGAGACCTTAGAATCATATCTTGCTGGTAGGGATCTAAGAACCTTTTTAACTATATTGGAATCTCCAACACTCTCACCCAGACCCCTCATTGAGCTAACTAATTCAACAACTCTGTTTAGAAAGTCCTCAATGTTTTCACCTTCTCCCATCTTAAGACCTTCAAACTTACTTCTAAGAACCTGCAATTTTGCCTCCTTAACCTTGATGTCTCCCTCATGAATATTAATCAGTTTAATCCATATTTCATGAGCAGTAACACAGTCTATAACTTTAAAGTTCTCTTTTTCTGACAGAGCTGCATATAGAGCATTCCTTGCCTTTCCATCAGCTTCTAAGTTTCTAATTTCTGCAGCTGTAGGATTCTCCTCATCTACGGTTGGTGTAAATCCATGCAAGACTACTCTTTGTACTTGTAGACCTTGTGCTAAGAGATAAGCACTCATTCTCTTTTTCCATAACTGGAAATTTTGGCCACTGAAATAAGGAACTCCCTTAACAGTTGTTGCTTGATTCTCCATTTCTACTGCTGGTTTTAAGTTTCAACAATCACTTGACAAAAGCAAACCTAGCTCTGATACCAATTGTTGGATCGTGTCAAGTGTTGAGAGGGGGGGGTGAATCAACACTCTATCAATTTTTCTTTCAACTAAAGGATTCCCTCTCAAATGTTAGCTCAGTTAGAGCTTATTGTTGAACTCACGTTTTGGCTTAGATGGACTGTTGGCAGATCAGATCAACCAAGGAAGACATCAGATCAACCAAGGAAGACATCAGATCAATTCAATCACTCAAGGAGGGTTTACTTACACAACCATGACACTCCTGTTCAAGCTTACAGTTTGATAATACCACACCAGTCAAGACACACTCAAAGCAGTAAATGTGCAAGGGGGATTTTTACGTGGTTCGATCAAATGATCTACATCCACGGACAGATTCACTCCTGTCAATCTTCACTATCACAGAATCATTCAGCTCTGGCCTCACTGACCATAAGCAACATAAACAAGAGCTCACTGCTCAACACATTGAGGTTCACTACCTCTACAAGTTCATCAACTAAAACAATAACATGTAAATCTCTGTTGTGCTGCCTTTTCTACACAAATATCTTTCAAAATCACTTAATGAAAGACGTTTGATAGTGTTCTAGGCTTACCACCTGAAGCTGCAATCTCAGGGTCAGTTCTCCCGATTCTGCTCCTCCTCAGCTTCTTCTTCTCCTTGACTTCTGCCTCTCCAGCGCTTCAGCTTCTCCTTGTGCAGCAGACTGTTTCTTTCTCTCTTGTGTTTCTCATATCATCTTTTTCTGCTCTCACTCTTTTTCTCCTCCCTTTTCTCGGTTTCGTTCTGTTCAGCACTCACCTTGGCTGCTGCTCCTTTTTCTCTCTTTTTCTTTCTTTTCGTGCCTTCTCTCCTTTGGGTTTTTCCTCCCAATGTGGTTTATCCTGCATTCTACAGTTGTTGTGCCTACCACACCTACTCATCTGCCCGTTTCTTTTCCCAGAAGAAAAACTGTGCCCTACGTGCGGTGTGTCAGCATATCTTACACGGAAGGCGGCTCAAGATTCATATAATCCATTTTCAACCTTTTTAAGTTGCAACTTGCTTGCCATGTCATATTGTTGACTGTACTCCTTCAGACTTTCTCGAGTAGCTTGTCTTAGATATGTTGAAACAGCAGAAGTGATCTGATCTTAGCTTATAGCTGATCTGATGTGCCCGGCATTTGATCTGATGTCACGCTTCGGTTGATCTGATGTTAGCATGCAGTTGATCTGATGTTAGCCTTCGGTTGATCTGATGTTAGCTTGCAGTTGATCTGATGTTAGCCTTCGGTTGATCTGATGTTAGCTTGCAGTTGATCTGATGTTAGCCTCCGGTTGATCTGATGTTAGCTTGCAGTTGATCTGATGTTAGCCTCCGGTTGATCTGATGTTAGCTTGCAGTTGATCTGATGTTAGCCTCCGGTTGATCTGATGTTAGCTTCATGTCACAACGTTCTGTCCAGCAACTCAGAACCATCCATGTAGCTCCTGCAGTTCTTCTGATCGGCACTTCTTGATTCTTTTGTATTTCTGCTCGCTCACCGGATTGCTAGATACTTCAACATGATGCTCCTGCGTCTTCTGAATCTTTGGGAGACTTTTAGAGTCGCGCGTTTGAGGTGTGATTCACTAGCCGTCCTTGACTTCAGCTTCTTAGGTGTCTGCTCTAGCTCTCCAGCCTTGAGTTGTTCTCTTCTGCTGCAAATATGTTTTGTTGCTGACTTGCCTTGCTTCTGTGAAACTAAGCTGCTGAGCAATCCCTTGAGAATTTGATCTGATCTTTACTTCCCTTGATCTGATCTGTGTGGCCTTTGATCTGATGTGCGCGTAACTTGTCTGTGCAGCCTTTGATCTGCTGTGCGCGTAACTTGATCTGATCTGTGCAGCCTTTGATCTGATGTGCGCGTAACTTGATCTGATCTGTGCAGCCTTTGATCTGATATGCGCGTAACTTGTCTGTGCAGCCTTTGATCTGATGTGCGCGTAACTTGTCTGTGCAGCCTTTGATCTGATGTGCGCGTAACTTGATCTGATGTGCGCGTAACTTGATCTGATCTGTGTAGCCTTTGATCTGATGTGCGCGTAACTTGATCTGATCTGTGCAGCCTTTGATCTGATGTGCGCGTAACTTGTCTGTGCAGCCTTTGATCTGATGTGCCAACAGTACACTTCCTTCTCATTTTGGCACTTCAGTTTATTCATCGGCTTCTTGCTGAGATTTTGTCCAGACAATCCTCATGAACTCAGTCCATTATTGCCTTAGTAATTCACAGATTTGTCACAATGTGGTTGCAACAATTACAACACAACATTGGACTTTAATAAAGGCTAAGAAAGCTTCATTGTAGCAGCTCCAATGGCTCAACAACAGAATCAATTAAATAGAACTATAAATTTATCAAAGCAACCGGGGCTCTACGCCTAACGCCTTCACAACAATAACGGCTAACAGTAACACCCTTATTTTCTAAATTCATAGTCTGTCTAATAATTCTAACCCATTCTTTAATTCCATATTATCATACTGAGAATTTCCCAATAACAAGGATCTAAAGTATGAATTTACATAATTACTCAACTTTTATTCTAACCATGAGGCTTTTAGTCTCTCATTCTAATGAATATTATTCAAAGAAATAAAAATAGAAAACTTACTGGTTTGATGACACCAGAATAATATAAAAGAAATCCCAACGCTGCTTATATATAAGAAAACTCCGCTGGAGTAATATATTAACTGAAAGAAATTTACAATGAGAGAGTTTTTACAAGAGAGATAAGGAGAAGAAGGAATTCTGAGTGATGTCTAAACTAAGCAACTTCCTAGGCTATTTATAGAAAACAAAAACCTAACTATTACGGACTTGAAAATATCATTTTGAAGCCCATTTACATTATTAGACCAAATGAGGTCACTGCTTACATATTCATTCCTATGAGGTCACTGCTTACATCATAAAAACAAAACTTTAAGTCTTTATTATCTTCAAGTCCACATTGACGGCTGCTTTATGTCTTTATCCAATTATCTTACTTTTCCCTTTGTCCTTAGCTTTTTTTTTTTGTTGAGGCCGTCTATCAGCTCTTTCAATTGCTCATTCATGAACTCTTCATCCAGCTCATCTATATCATTAGGATCCTGAGCAAATCCATCCATATTGTCTTGAGATTTGCTAGAAGTCATAGAAATGTCTAACTTATTATCATTGGAAGTATGATTTTTCAAATGTTTTTTAAGCTCATCCATGTACGCCTGTATAAGGTCCTGTTGAGACACATGCTCCTTTTGCAATTTCATCTTCATAGCAATGTGCTGGAACGGATCAATCTCCTTTTGACTTTGAGTGCCTTTATGCTGCATATAATGTGTGACTTTATCTTGAATAATCATTAGGATTTCTTGACCATATGAGGCATCAGTAGTGGGATAAATCTTATTCATTTTGTCCCAAAACTGTGTATAAGTAGTTTGCATAATGCATGGTAATTTATTATCAGTATAACTGATTTCTGGTACCCATCTCCAAATCCAAGGGATGGAAAATTCTATAAAGAACCACATATTAGCAAGTTCTTCAGTGCATCTATTAGATGCCACCAATTCTGATATTTTTGGTGAGATTTTAATCCAATTTCCATATGAGGAAAGAAATGTTTTAGGAAGAATGGTTTTAGATGGACCAAATCGATACCACCATTTTATAAACCAATTAGGTATGGGATCATTATAAATATTTCCACATACTTTGATGAACCATGAATGTTTTTTATTGGGATTTTTATATAAGAAAACTTTATTATGGGCTTCGATATAATCCCAATAATTGTACTTATAAGTAACTCGGTTTTCAGGAACTATAAATTCCTTATCTTTTAGAGTAGAAAGTCCCCATTCTTCTGGAGAAATAAGCTTTTTTATAATAATTTTGGTAAAATTATAAATTGGAGTTCTCTGATGAGGGTAAAAATGTTTGATATCACATGCACCAGAAACCATTAAAATTGTTTCATAGTACATTCGGGGCTTATAAGCTCCATGGGCATATACATAAATGCCACTAGTTTTTGATCCTGTATCCAGGTATCTATTAATTATGAGCCATGGGTATTTACCCCACTGTAAATCTTTTTCTTCTATAAGAAATAGAATTTCTTTATGAGGATGAAGTTGATAATTAGTAATATGATTTTCTTTAAGAACAGTGTCCACATATGATGGAGTGTCAGTAAAAGAAGAGGCTTCTTCTTTTTCTTGTTCCAAAAATTTTTGAAATTTATTATATAAGTTTGGATTTTTTATAAGATCCGCTGGATTTTTTATAATATCAGCTCGATTCTTTGAAAGATCTGCAATATTATCTTTATATAAGGTTTTATTATAATTTTGAAGGAGCATATTTCTCCCCCGACCTCTTCCATACACACTAGAAGTATGAGAGGTATAACCTCCGCCACATCTACCTTTATAAGAGTCCCTGGGTATCATCCTGTAAAAATTCACCAGATAGAAAGTCAGGAAGACTATTATCTTTCCCTTTCTTATAAACAATATCAAAATCAAAGGGAGCTAAATTAGCTTGCCATCTAGCATACATTTGCTTAGATACATCATGTTTAAAATCTTTATTAAACATATATTTTGCCGCTTGGCAATCAGTTCTGATTATAAATCTCTAATTGTATAAATCATCTTGAAATTTTAAAACACATCTAACTATGGCAAGTATTTCTTTTGCCACAGTAGCATAATTTTTTCTGACTATTAGTCCATTTTCCTGAATAATATCTGACTAATTTTTCTGATTTATCATCAGGACAAATCTGTTTTAATATACCTCCATAGCCTATATTAGAGGCATCTGTCTCTACTATTTTAATCCATTGAGGATTTTCTAATATTAAGCATGGCAACGATTTAACTTTTTCTTTAATTTTCTGGACTGTCCTAGTATGTTCATCTGTCCAGGGTTTAGGTTTATCTTTTAATATGTCATATAAAATAGCTGTATCATAAGCTAAATTTTTATAATAAGGCAGAATATAATTCAAACTTCCTAAAAACCTTTGTAATTGAGTTTTATCCTTAATTTCATCAGGAAATTTAGAAGCAAAATCAATACTTCTATCTATAGGTATTATTTGACCCTTTTCAATATTATGACCTAAAAATCTGATATTGGTTTGAAATAAAACCATCTTTGACTGTGATATTACAAATCTATTAGTTTTTATAATTGTTTTAAAAATATTCAAATGTTGAAAATGAGTTTGTATATCTTTAGAAAATACTAAGATATCATCAATATAGACAATTATAAAATTACTATAAGGAATAAAAACATCATTCATAATTTGCTGGAATTCAGACGGTGCATTTTTTAAACCAAAAGGCATTACCTTCCATTCATAATGTCCAAAAGAAACATTAAAAGCTGTTTTATATTGGTCTGATTCTTTTATTTGAATCTGCCAATATCCTGATTTTAAATCAAACTTGAAAAATATTAATGCATCATATAATCTATCTAGTAAATCCTTTTTATTAGGAATTGGATGTCTTATCCATTTTAAGACTTTATTAAGAGGTTTATAATTAATAACCAGTTTAGGTCTACCTCTTTCTATTTCACTGTGTTTATTAACATAAAATCCCGTACATGACCAGGGTGATTCAGAACTTTTTATTAGTCCTTTTTCTAATAACATACTTATTTCTTGTTTACATAACTCTAAATATTCAGAGTTCATTTGGCATGGTCTTGCCTTTGTCTTAATCATAATTTTTTCATCAAAATCTTCCTCATAAGGAAGACTTATAATATGCTTCTTTCTATCCCAAAAAGCATTAGGATGTTCATTACAAATTTCATTTGAGAAAGTATTATAAATACTTTTTATTTTTTTCTTGCAATTTAAGATTATTTTTCAAATTGTCTTCGATAGAAAAAGAGTTAATTTCAGATTTTAAGAAATTTATTTGATTATTTTTCTATAAATTAAATCTTTTAATTCATTTATAAATCTAGTATTTGGTTCAGTTATAAACTAAAAACTTACAGTTTTCTTATCATAAGTTCCTATAATCTTATCAGTATCAATATGAGTAATCGGAAATATCTTCTTTGTAAAAGAAGTACCAAGTATTATTTGGCTAGTAATATTTTTTGCTATAAGAAAGCTTTCTAGAATATATATTTTATTATTGCAAATATAACCTTTAGATAATTTATAATTAATATCTAAGGCTTTACTTCCTGCATGTCTAACAATATGAGTTTTTTTTCAAAGTATCTAGTAGGAATAATCCCTTCTTGTATAACACTAACATCTGCTCCACTATCTATAAGAACAACTAACTCTATTTTAAAAGAGTGATCTATTAGTAATTTGATACTAACATGAAATTTAAAAGAAGATATAAGATCTAAAGATCCTAGGAAATTTTCATTTCCAGTATCTTCTATAAGCATATCATAATTTTCTTTTATATGATCTTTCTTTTCTAAATAAGAAACTCTTTCATCTAGGTTTTCATTAATCTTTTTTATGATTTTTATTTCATTTTTAAGATTATTAATTTCTTTTCCTAAATCATCTATAGTTGTAGGAAATCTTTCTATGTGTCTATTTTTATTTTTTAATATCTCATATACTTTTGTCATAGTATATGGATGCTGATTGTCCTTAATATTTTCTAATCTATTATTATTCTGACTAGATTCTGGAATATTATCCATCTGTTCTATTATTCTAGATCGTAATTCTTGATCTTTTATTGACTTTAAGAATTCTAATATAGTATGATTATTTAAGACATTGACTTCTAAGTCTAAGTCTTGAAATTGTGACAGAATTTTATAATATTCTTCATCTTCACTATTAGTGTCCTTTTGCTCTATATTATTGCAATTACATTCCTGTTCACTTTCTGAACTATTAGTTCCTTCAGTTTCAGATAGTTCTGACTCATACTCAGAATCGGAATTTACTATATTAAGTAATTCTTCTTTAAGTTGTTTATCAATTTCTAATTTATTAATTTTCTTTTTCATTTTACATTTATTAGCAAAATGTCATTTCTGTTTACATTTATAACATGTAATATTATTCATGTCTTTCTTATTACTTTTCATATTATGTCTTTCTAATTTTCTAAATTCTTTTTTATGTTTTTTATCTTGAGAATATTTTCTCCTTTTATATTTATATTTAGGATATATTTTATAATTCTTTTCTTGTTTTATTATTTTTTCTTTGTATGGTATATTCATCCCAAATTGACTACAAAACTGTCCTAAGTGGCGTCTTTCATTTAATCGTTGACTTTTAATTTGTTGATTTAATTTAATCTCATTACATAAGGCTAAACATTCCTGTATGCAAATTCCTATTAATTTCCCATAAGTATAAATTTCATAGGGTATATTCATCCTATTTTTCCTTAAAACTTTTTTAATTCTTTCTGCAAATAAATGTGGTAGTCCATCTATAAATTTAGACTTCCAGTGATTACTATTACTATCATTCAATTCCATTACTCTATTAAGAAATGCATCTTTGTACCACCTAAAATCTGAAAGTGTCTTACATCTCAGATTTTGTAATAAGGTGCGTATATTTTCAGCATTATATGAAATTCTTCCTGTAAAATGTTCTAGAATTTTTACTATGAGTGTATATACCGCATTTTCAGTCGGTTGTGATGTTGACTCTTCCATTTTAACTGTTTTAAAGATTTCATCTTTATTCTGTGGGGTTAAATAATTATCCCACCAACCTTTAAGTTGACCTGTAAATCCTGAAACTATCATTTTTGCTATACCAACATCAGTATTACCATTAGCTTTACATATGCTACTATACATGAGCATTCTATGAGCTGTATTATAAATCTGTTTTTCAACAAAGCCATCTATATTCCATTCATAGATACATTTTCCACTATAACTATTATTAAGTATATATTCCTACTCCTCATGTAAAATATCCATAGGAGATGGTCTATTTTAATAATATAATCTTTGAGTAGGTCTGTCAGCAAATTTTCCTACTTTATTTATTTCATCATTATTATGAGATATGTTTTTAAATTGTTTTTCTAATTCTTCTTCTAATGTATTAATTTTCAATCATTTGAATTTTTCATCAAGTAATTTTACTAATTCTGATAAAATTTTAACTTGAAATCTTTTATTTCAGGAGGTGGTTGAATCGTTGGAGTTACTATAACCTGTTCCTTAGAAGATGATTCTTCAGAATGAGACTTCTGTAATATATTCATTATATTATCTAATCTATGATGTAAAGATATAATCTGTTCACCTAAAACATTCAAATAAATGTTTGTATAATTATTCTGTTCTATAATTTTATTCATCTGTTTTACAGTTATAACCAATGTATCATTATCAAATAATTTAGCAAAAGCAGAAAAATTTAATACATGATTTTTCCTTTTCCAATTTAAAAGGTTGTTGAGGAGGAAATATATCCTTCAAGGTATTACCATTCAAGAGTTTATAATCTCTTTCTAACACACAAATACATGGTTCAATATAATTAGAAATAAACCATGGAACAAAAGGAAATATAATATTATGCTGCGATAGAAATGCATAAAACTGATCAGAAATATTTTTCTGTTCATTTAAAGAGAAATTATTAAAAAATCATGTTCTAAATGGTTTCCATCTGTCCCTATTAAATTCTTCTTTAACCTGATTTCTGGCTAAATATCCAGGACTGAAATCTATTTTATTCATATTCGAAAGGCCATTTCAGACTCAGTTATTTTCTCATCTTTTTCTGTATTATAAATACCTTTAACAATATTATGTTTATTTTTAACTAGTCTATCAACATAATTATCAGTATCATCACTAACCTGAGAGGTAGAAACTCTATAAGGTTGAGAAACAGAATGTCTAGGTATAACCGAAACATTATCATCTAAAGGTGATATAAAATGAGAAGAATATGATCTTGATAATTTAAATCTATTATCTAATGGATTATTCTGCATTTTTATTTTAATTTTCCCTTCAGGAGTCTGTTCAATATAATCAATGTCACTATTAATCTGTGGCTGTTTATTACTGACTCTTTCTATAGTCCATTGTTCTGGAATAGGTATTTCGTTCCATTTAATAGTTCTTCTTTTTATAATTTTAGATTTATTAAAATTAGTTTCTATCAGTATTGTTTCATCTATTTTTTTTTTCTATTAATCTACAATTAGGATTCAACGTTTTTAAAGGTTTATAATAAATTCTATAACATACACATATTAACTCAGAACCAGGCATATAATTATATCCATGGGTTTTAACATTTAATGTTAAGACATTTAATATATTATCATCACTTAATGATAAAGATAAATTCGGATAAACATTAAAATAAACAGGGCCATGAGCTAAACTAGATTGTATAATTCCCATTAAAGATTGTTTTCAATTTAAATTTCTAGCATCTCTTAAACATGCTATGAAACTTTTAGGTAAACCTTCTAAGGTTAATGGTTTAAAGGCAATCTGCACTAAACCAATATGTATAAATCTGTATAAATTAGTATATCTATTAATATCATCTGACTGTATTAATTTTATTTCAATTTCTTCATTATCTAGAGAAACTGATTCTTCGGTTGTTTTTATAATCTGTTTAAAACCTAATTTTTCAAAGGTTCCTAACTGATATACAGTTTTAACATCAATTCTAGGAATTTTCCACCTATTAAGGTCTTCTAGATTTTCAGGGATATCAAATTCCTGTTTCAGACTATTTTTAATAATCTGTTTACCTTTTCCTATGTTCATTAGAAAAGGAATATACTGGTTAGAATAAAAGTAAGTAAATTCATAAATCCAGGCTCTGATACCAAATTACAGAGAGACCCTCAGCATGATGATTATAGAAGCAAAGACAAGTAGGATATTACAGAATCAATTAAACAGAACTATAATTTATCAAAGCAATCCGGGCTCTACGCCTAACGCCTTCACAACAATAACGGCTAACGGGAATTTTCTTCCTTTTGAATCCGAGAAATTCTTTTGTATTAATTTTGTTCATATTATTCATTTATATTTTTTGTTCTTAATTTTTGTCAATATTTTTTTTTTTGTTAATAATTTTTATTTTATTTATTATTTATTTTTATTTTTATTTTGTCTATTTGATCTTACTTTTTTTTGGTTCCACATTCTATTTTTGTGTTATTTGATTTTTTTATAATCTTATTGTTCTTATTCTTGTGCATAAGTTTATTTTCTTTTTTTTTTTGCTGAAATTAATTGAAAAAAAATGATGCATGCATAATCAAGTTGGCTAAATTCAAAAATTTGAAATTTAAAAAATTTGAAATTTGAATTTGTGATAAGATTGTTATCTTTATCTTGCTATCCATCTAGATAATTATAAAAACTTGCATCTTGCATGTGTCACTAAAAACAATAAAAAATTTTAAATTCAAATTTTGAATTTTGAATTTTGAAAAAAAAAAAATTAATTAATTTGTCTTGAAATTTGTAATTATATTATTGTGAGTAAAAAAATATTGAATTTGAATTTTAAATTTCAAATTCAAATTTGAATTTTGAAAAAAAAAATAATTAATTAATTTGTCTTCAAATTTGTAATTATATTATTGTAAGTAAAAAAATAATAAATTTGAATTTTAAATTTGAAAATTGAAAATTTTTTTATTATTTGTGAATATTTAATTGGTTACTTATTTGTGCATTTTTTTCTTTTTCTTTCATCCACACTTAAAAAAAAAAAAAAAAGATAATCATTGAAAATGAAAAATCTTTGGTTTTAAGTCACCTAGTATAACTAAAGTTGAATTTGGTGATTTCTTTCCAAAATGTTAGTAACACTTTGAGATTATTTATTATCATATCTATTCTGTGATCGTGTTACTACCATAAAACTCCATAATAGTGGTATTGTCTTACTTGAACTAAACTTTTGAATAATTTTCTTTGTATTTCTACTAACTTTTTCTTTGATTTTTGTACAACTTGTTTAAGCCACCTATGATAAGGTAGGGTTGCACTTGGAAAAAGTGTCACCTTACAAAAGTATAAAGGCGAAAAGCCATGGGAAAAAAAAAACACATGAGCACTCAAATAAATTTTGTGCAAAAGTGTAAAGGCCAAAGGCCAAGAAAATAGCATATAAGCACTTAAACAAATTTTGTGCGGCTCAAAGTTTGAAAGGAGTTCTTGTGCAAAGTAAAAGAAAACCCTTAGGTGAAAGTGTAAGCTTGTTTATACTCTAACCAAAGGAGAAGTTTTCCGGAGTACCTAAGAGGTTGTTCAAAGGTTTTTCAACATTAGGCGCCATATAGAAAAGAGATAATAATGGGAAATAACAAGGGTCATAGAGTCTTGGTATTATAACTCATTTTCTTCTAACTTTGCAGATTGATAACCAAACAACCAAGGAAACACAAAGAGGCTTAAGGCCAATGGTTTTTCCTCAAAGACTAGGTCTAAAAATTGGCTTACTAGGCACACACAAAGCACAAGCATTCATAAGTGTTTCTTTTATTGCTATATTTTTCTAATTCTAGTATTTTATTTTGTCTTAGCTTAAAGCCTTTGTGAATATCGAACTAAGTGTTGAAATTTTTGAATCTCTAGTTAAGTGTAAAATTTGTGAATATCTTTATATGTCTTTTTGAAATTTTGTGACTAACCTTAAGGGAGAATACCACTCATACCCAAAAATCTTGTCTTAGATGGCAAACTTCGATAACAAAGAAGATCCAGAGCTGTACATCCCTCCAAAAATGGACCATGAAAAGATGCTTAGGTACATCCTAACAGACAAGGTGAGGGACTACGAAAAGAGGTTTGCCAAACTCCAGGCAGATATCAAACTCCTAAGGATAGAAAGGGATCCAGAACGAACACCAATGAGAGATAGAGATCGGGGTTCACGAGAATCACGAGATTCTCAAGAGTCCACCTCAGGGTCATCCTCGTACAAGCCCAATATGACATTTTCCCAGTTCAAAGGAAAGCTAGACACTGAGGTCTCATGGCGGAGCAACCCATTATATGAATATAATAGTTCTGCACAAAATAGTGGTGCGCCAGTTGGGTCAGAAGGTATCCTTAAGGTAATAACTAACCCTTTGTTTTCAAGTTCTCCGGTTTTCCCCTCCAAACCATCAATTTCTCAGTTTACAAGTAATAGTGCTATTAACAAGCCTTTTTCAAGGCTAGTTACATGCTTCAAATGCCTAAGAAAGAGGCACGTACACTCTTAATGCCCTAACCAAATGACGATGGTGGCAATAGAAGACGACACTATAGTGGAGAAGGAGGAAGAAGGAGAAGGGGCTGAATTTGGCAAGAACGAATTTGAGGAGGCAGAGTATGTTGCCTATGACGATGTAGACAGTGCTTGCTTCGTATCTTTGCAAGTACCTGAGGTACCAGCACAAGATACAACCGGTTTGGCCAAGGAAATCATGACCAATGAATAAGCCAAGCATAAAGATGTGTGAAAGCAAACCAAGGGAACCCCCACAACGAGGAACTCCAGTCTCACCCAAACCACTCGGGTCCCTTCAAAGAGTTTGCTAAGCTTATCACTAACCATAACTTCCATTCCTAAATTTGTAAAGCCTACTTTTACGTTAACATTTGATTCTTTAACATGTTTTTCTTTTCTTATACAGAATTTCAAAAGTAAAGACTTGACATGGATAAAAATGCCCTTGGCATTTAAAGTGGAAATCAGTCTACCTGGGTCCAAGTGAAAGAGTATGGTGTTTTGGATCAGATCTCACTAACGCGTTTCCCTTTTTTTCTACTTTATAGGTTCTCAAGATTTGATGACAAATCTTTTCGAAGAAGGGGAGGATGTTACAATCCTAAGGATCAAACACTCACTTTTTGCTTTTCTCTTTATTTTTCAACCAATTATTTTGAGTCTTGTCTTTAATTAATTATTTTTGTGGGCAAAATCTTTTTGTTTTATTGCTCTTAATAATTTCGGCCAAGAAATTAATTTATTAATTTATTTGAATTAATTTATTTTTCTTACTAATAATCTTGGCTCATTTTAATCTATTTTCATTTCGGCCCGAATATATATTTCGGCCTAATAAATTAGTTGGCCCAGGTTAGGAAATTGCTTTTGTAATAGACGAGCCTAGCCTCTATTTTGGAGCACTAATGTTCGGGCCAGCTTGTTTCTTTTATTTGGACAGAAGGGACTTCAATTTGTGGTGCAATAATTTTGCGGGCCACCAAAAACAAGTCAACCAAATTTGGAGCAGAATGGTTTACAATTCTCGGGCCATAAAAATCAACCAAAATTCTAGAAGAAATGATTCGGTCCAACCTTTGTTTTTGGAGCAGCGGCCCATCTGAAGAATTTGTCTCGGCCGAATGAAGAAATCAATTGAAGAATTACTTTGTGGGCAGCCAAAGAAAAAGTCTAAATTCCAAGATTTTACAGCCAACAATTCTGGGGTAATTATTAGCCAAGAACAAGTCAAGTAACTGGATTTTCAGTCGGCCAAAATTGTTAAAATTAGGAGTTGAAAAAGTCTAAGAATTAGAGTTTGAGTAGGCTAGGTTTTAGGGGTTATTTTTTTAACTTCCAAGGTCATTCATTCTTCTATAAATACAGAAGGAATTGAGCCTTTTCATTTCATGATTTGAGTTAAGGAAAAGTTGAGTCTGTGAACTCCCAAAAATTCTTTCAAGTCATCGATTTGCATTTATAAAAAACTAGGGTAATTAGTTTTTGTGGTTGCTTCCTTGGGCGACTTCCTCTTGAAAGTCTCCCCCACTACCACCATAATTTCACCCCCTTGAATATGCACTAGATTAGGGACCCCTTGATCCTTCAAAAATCTCACAATTACCAATCCAAGTTCCAAACTAGTCTAACGTAGCCGAACCTCTGCCGGATTTTCTACTTGTGAGGAAGGATCATAACATAACTTGTACTAATCGGCGTAGTTAATTCGGTCCTAGTATTCTAATCTCTTAATCCCGAGATTGGGACGTGCATAAGAGTTAGATATCGTATGCTTTGATTTGCCAAAGGGTGCGGCCAATTGAGGCCTAAATCTCGGTATGTTGGGTATACGGTGTTTAGCTTTTTGTGTGCTGTTGCTAGTCGAAGGAATCTATGTACTGGTTCGCCGGGTTGATGGTGCTCCCGAGATGAACTCGTAAGGTTTATTATACTAAACCCGGCTTGTGGAGTTTATGTTCGGTCTAATAACAAAGTCGAGTGGTACTAATCTCGGATACCAAGAAGTCGGTGAATTAATTTGTTAGTAAATTGATAAACGACGAGCACTAAAATTTTGATGTGGGGAGATAGAAGAATAATAAAGTGAGCGCGATGTAAAGTCATTTTTGAGCGATAGTTAATTGGTCTATTAGTGGTACGACTAATTATGAGTTTGACTAATCGACAAAGTGAATTAATTAATTCTAAATATTTAATTAATATTTAAATGACTAAGTGGATTAATAAATTAATTCTATTTGAATTAATTAATCTTAAGGATTCGATTAAATTAAATTAACGAAGTGGGTTAAAGAATTAATTCGAAAGGCTCGATTGGAGTTGACTAGTCTAGGGAAGACTAAGGGGTCAAAGAAATTCAAACATTAAGACCCAACTCAAAAGCCCACTAGGTCACCTTAGAAGCTCCCTATAAATAGTCCATGTTAGGCAACTTACAAGATATTAGAAACCTTATAGGCATTTGTCTAGTGAGAGAAAGTTAAGTCTAGAAAGAGAAGCTCTCAACTTTCTTAGAAGCTTTTCTTTCGAAGTCGACTTTGGAGCTTTCTTCTTCGAGAATCTTCAAGCCCATTGATTAGCCAAGAAAGCCCATAGATTTGTTGTTGCTTTTTGCCCAAAAATCTTCCCTAAAATCGTGATTTTTACCGCGCCGGACAGCAGTATTTTTCGGCGGACTTTTGGTATTTCGGCAAGTGATTCCGGAGGGTTTTGTGGGTTCGATCTTCCCCCTTAGTGCTGATCATTTGGCTCGTTCCTTTTGGTTCACCAAATTCTAGATCTACGATTGGTGAGAGATCCTTTTTGTGACATATTGGGTTTTCAGATTTGGCCTGTCAGTTACCGGGCTAGATCTGTTTTTCAGATCTACGAGATTCTTGAAGTGGGTTTCTTTGGATTTCTTCGTTGTTGACTTGGACCCTTTCGTAGACATTAACCCACACTAATTCAGAGGTGTTTGGAGTTATTCTTCGAATTTCTGGTGGATTTCGCTTTCCCGAAGATTTGGTTTTCTCTTTGCTTGGAACTTCGCTTCAAAGGTATAATCTTTAATCTTTCCGCTTTAATTAAAGATTTAATCTTTGAGTGTCGTTTTAATAAATTAAACTAGTATAAGCCTAGATCCGTTCAGGGGAAATGAATTTGAGCCTGAGCCGAGTCGAAAGTCTCTTATTCTGTAATGCATTACACAAAAGTGAGATTTTTTATTTAACCCGGGCTTGTTTTGTTTCTTTCAGAGTGTACCTTCTGATTTTTTTTTTTGTTTGTTGTGATCTGATGGGTTATCTTCTTAGGAATTTAAGTCAACGATGGTAGCGAAGCTGCCAGGCTGATCTGCTTCTCAAATTTGACCCAAGTTTGTGTCCCAATCTTTCAAACTATTCTCTCATACGATCTATCAAGCATGAATTGAAGCGGCAGAATCGCTCAACTCAAGAAAATATACTCTTATTTAGAACTCTTTGTGCGAAAATAATTCAGAGGATGGGTGATGGTTTATGATTGATTCAATTAATACATGACAAGGCTTAATAGTTCAACCTAAACTATTGATACCAAAGAAAGAGTTGGTGGGTTTTCTCGCAATGACAACACACGACTTTTGATCTTGCAAGATCAAGGGGATTGAGTCGCAACTTCAGGGGGAATTATTAAATTCACAAGGCAAAATATCAAATCTGGTCTACTAAAATTCGTGAACTATGGTGGCCTTTTGTAGGCAATTTTAAGATCTCTTCATTTTCTAAAAGAGAATCACTCACTCCTAATGAAAGAGAGATTTGAAAATAAAATCCTATTCTAACTCTAATTGGCTTATAATTTCAACCAATAGAGATAGAGTACAAATCAAAATAAAATCCTAATCAAGAAAGGAAAAATCAGTATATCCTATTACAAATAATATACACTTCTAAAACCTTCGAGAACTATGAAAGTGAAACAAAATCCTATAAGGAAGAGTCTTTCCTAGCTTCAGTTAGGCTTAAGGAATGGCTGGTATTTTCAATTACGCCTTTTAATTCCTTAATCCATATAAGCCTTTATTATTGGGCTTCAGTCCATATCTATGTTGCATCTGCAAGTCCATTATCGAACAATCTCATGACGTTAATGGGTTTGGGCCTCGTGGATGATAGAGGTGCTTGGGCCTATTGTTGGGTTTCTTTGATCAGCAACTTCAATGCTTCTTCAATCCTTTCACCTACTTTTCATCATAGGTCCAACAATAACTACTGATGGATCTCACTGGCACAGATCAGGATTCGTTGTTAGGCTTTCCATGGACTCCCATAGGAAAATACGTAACTAGGCATGTCCTGAAATTTGAACATGCATATTGATACCATGTGACATCTCTTTAGGCCCGTTTGAGGGGCTTGACCAATGTATTAGCATAGTTATCTTTTAACATGATAAAATCTTCAATTTGGGCTCATTCTGGTTCTCTTTGGGGCTCCCTAAACTAAAGCTGCAAAAATCCCTTGTCAGTTTAGGGAGATGATGTGCAATTTTGATGGGAGTGAAGGAAGAGCTCTTGATGTTCACATCAATGTGAAAGCAAAGCTGACAAGTTGGATCCTACACGAACAAGCCCCTTGTGTTGACGGACCTTTTTCGTCTATTCCTTCCTATTATCTCAACAAGAATGAATTGAAATGGTGGAATCGCTCAACTCAAGAAAACACACAATTATTTAGCCCTTTTTGTGTGAAAATAATTCATAAGGCATAATAGTTAAACAAAATGCTATAGCCAATGAAAAGGGGTGTGGGTTTCCTCGCAAGGACAACTCACGATCTCGCAAATCACTTAAAGAGATTTAAACTTAGTTAATAACTCGAGGGGGACTAGACCCTTCTCGTCTATTCCTACCTATTATCACAACCAGCATGAATTGAAGCGGCAGAATCGCTCAATTGAAGAAAACGCACTGTAACTTTAACCTCTTTGTGCAAAAATTATAACAGAGGATGGGTGATGGTTTGTGATGATTTTAGTAAACTCGTGAGAATGGTTTTATTGTCCAACCTAAACTAGTTAAACCAATAAAAGGTTTGTGGGTTTCTTTGCAAGGACAACTCACAATCTTGTAAGACCACTCAAAGAGATTTTAACTAAGTTAACAACTCACAATTTTTGAACCAACGTGCAGTTTGAATCAACAATATACCTTCTAATTTTTTTTGTTTGTTGTGATCTGATGGGTTATCTTCTTCGGAATTCAAGTCAACGATGGTAGCGAAGCTACCAGGCTGATTTGTTTCTCGAATTAGACCCAAGTTTGTGTCCCGATCTTTCAAACTATTCTCTCATATGATCTATCAAGCAAGTATTGAAGCGACAAAATTGCTCAACTCAAGAAAATGCACTCTTATTTAGAACTCTTTGTGCAAAAATAATTCAGAGGATGGGTGATGGTTTATGATTGATTTAGTCAATACATGACTCGGCTTAATAGTTCAACCTAAACTATTGATACGAAAGAAGGAGTTGGTGGGTTTCGTCTAAATGACAACACACGAACTTTTGATCTTGCAAGATCAAGGGGATTGAGTCACAACTTAGGGGGGAATTCTTAAATTCACAAGGCAAAATATCAAATCTGGTCTACTAAAATTCATGAACTATGGTGGCCTTTTGGAGGCAATTGAAAGATTTTGGTAGGATCTGGGTTTGCACTTGCTCGATTTACCACGCAACAAAAATTTCTATTAAAGCGGAATCTTATAAAAGTACCTTTGAAGAGTGCACCTGGTGATTCTCATGGATGCCTCAAGACTATGACTTCACGTTGTGTGGGCAACGAACTAGAAGTCAATTGATCAGCTATCACCACAATCCACCTGCTAGAAAACTCTAGCCCCACAACACCTGGCACGTACTATAAACGCACCGCCCGCAGAGAGAGAAAGCTACGCGCAGCTGGTATAGACCAAGGCCAAAATTTCAGCCACTAGAAACCCAAAAACCAGCTGCACACTTTCTTGAAAATTCGACTTGGAGAGAGAAATGTTTTCTCTCTCTAGAAATCCTGTGGATTAATTGTGTTATTGTGTATTCAGAATGACTGATCCCTTGTCTATTTATAGAGTTACAAGAGAGACTCCAAGTTGGTTTAGGATTGGTCTTCCTACTGGGTTTCTGTTTTCCTTCAATCCTATTTCTGGACTGATACAGATTCTGTTTCCTTCAATCCTGTTCCTGGACTGATACACTCCCAACTGTCACAGGGATTCACTTATCCCAATCCAGTTCCTGGGATGAATCACTCCCAACTGACACAGGGATTCACTTATCCCAAACCAGTTCCTGGGATGATTCACAACCAACTGACACAAGGATTAATTAATTTCTCAATTAATTAAATCTACCTTTGTCAACAACCCAGTACATAATTAATCGTACCACTAACGGATTAATTATGGCACTACCAACCTACACCAGAATTGCTTCCGGAACAACTTAATTAAATTATATTCATAATCTCCCCACATCAAAGATATAGTGCTCGTTAATTTATTAATTTACTGATAAATTAATTCATCAACTTCTTAATATTCTGAGACTAGTACCACTCGACCTTTTTACTATACCGGACATAAGTCCACTGGCCAGGTTTAGTATAATAAACATTTCGAGCTCATCTCGGGAGCACCATCACCCCGGACGCACCGGTACATGGTTTCCTTTCGACCAGCAGTAGCACACCAAGTAACTAAACACGCGCACCCAACCCACCGAGACTATTGGCCACATTTGACCTCACCCATTGGCAGATCAAAGTACACTTTGTCTAATCCTCATGCCCACTCGAGTCTAGGGATTTAGAGATAGAATACAAGGATCGATTTGTCTATTAAATCAGTACAAGACAAATCATTCCTAAGAGTCAAGTTCAATATGCCCCGGACATATCTATATGATTCAATTAGTTTAGACAAACTAATTATCTGAATCACATAATAACCTAGACTGACAGTTTGTCCAAAGTTGTCTCGGTTACGAACCTCATTTATATATTATGTCTTTCAACCAATGATGAGATCTACTGTGTCGCACCATACACCTCATCATCTACTTATATAATATAAATGGACATAAAACTGCACAACAAAATATAATTGAAACACAAATCGATATATTAAACTGGGAAACTGTACAATACAAGCATAGCTTATGTATTCTACTCCAACAGCAATTTCAAGATCTCTTCATTTTCTAAAAGGGAATCACTCACTCCTAATAAAAAAGAGATTCGAAAATAAAATCCTATTCTAACTCTAATTGGCTTATGATTTCAACCAATAGAGATAGAGTACAAATCAAAATAAAATCCTCATCAAGAAGAGAAAACTCAGTATATCATATTACAAATAATATACACCTAAAACCTTTGAGAACTATGAAAGTAAAACAAAATCCTATAAGCAAGAGTCTTTCCTAGCTTCAGTTGGGCTTAGGGAATGGCTGGTATTTTCAATTAAGCCTTTAAATTCCTTAATCCAACTTAAACCTTTATTATTGGGCTTCATTCCACATCTACGTTGCATCTGCAAGTCCATTATCGAACAATCTCATGACGTTAATGGGTTTGGGCCTCGTGGATGTAGATAGGCTTGGGCCTGTTGTTGGGTTTCTTCGATCAGAAACTTCAAGGCTTCCTCAATCCTTTCACCTGCTTTTCGTTATATGTCCAATAATATCTACTTCTGGATCTCACTGGCACATATCAGGATTCGTTGTTGGGGTTTCTATGGACTCCCATAGGAAAATACGTAACTAGGCATGTCCTGAAATTTGAACATGCATATTTATGCCATGTGATATCTCTTTAGGCCCGTTTGAGGGGCGGTTTGACCCATGTATTGGCATAGGTGTCTTTTAAAATGATAAAATCTTCTATTTGGGCTCATTCTGGGTCTCTTTGGGGCTCCCTAAACAAAAGCTGCGAAAATCCTTTGTTAATTTTGAAAGGATTGCCACATAGGATCTGGGTTTGCACTTGCTCGATTTACCACACAACAAAAATTTCTAATTAAAGTGGAATCTTAGAAAAATACCTTTGAAGCGTGCACTCAGGTGATTCTCTTGTATGCCTCAAGACTTTGAGTTCACGTTGTGTGGGCGACGAACTAGAAGTTAATTGATCAGCTAATCACCACAATCCACCTGCTAGAAAATTCTAGCACCGCAGCACCTGGCACATACTGTAAACGCACTCCCTAGAGAGAGAGAAAGCTGTGCGCAGCTGGTATAAAACAAGACCAAAATTCGGCCAAACAGAAGGAAAAACCAGCTGCCTATTTGCCTTGAAAATCCGACTTGGAGAGATAATTTTTTCTCTCTTTAGGATTTTCTCTCTAGTTTTCTTGTCTTGAAAACTTATGGAATTGTATGTCTTGAATAGCTAATCCCCTGTCTATATATAGAGTTATAAGAGAGACCCCAAGTTGGTTTAGGATTGGTCTTCCTAATGGGTTTAGGTAATTAATTAGTTTCCAAATCCAATTAGGCAACCAATCTGATAGGATAAACCAAATCCTACTAGATTTCCTAATCTCTAGGATTTCCTAATTCAAATTGAAACTTAAGACTTAATTAATTAATTAAATAATTCCACTTTGTTAATTACTCAATTAACCCTTAGGAATAATTAATCAATTAATTAATTCTACCTATTCAATTAACCCATTACAAAAATCACTAACGGATTAATTTTGACAATACCATCCTACACCAGAATTGCTTCCGGAACAACTTAATTAAATTATATTCATAATCTCCCCACATCAAAGATATAGTGCTCGTTAATATATTAATTTACTGATAAATTAATTAATTAACCTCTTTAATTCCGAGACTAGTACCACTCGACCTTTTTACTATACTGGACATAAGTCCACCGGTCGGGTTTAGTATAATAAACTTTACGAGCTCATCTCGGGAGCACCATCACCCCAGAAGCACCGGTACATGATTTCCTTTCGACAAGCAGCAACACACCAAGTAACTAAACACGCGTACCCAACCTACCGAGACTATTGGCCACAATTGACCTCACCCTTTGGAAGATCAAAGTACACTATGTCTAATCCTCATGCCCGCTCGAGTCTAAGGATTAAGAGATAGAATACCAAGAATGATTTGTCTATTAAATCAGTACAAGATAAATCATTCATAAAGGTCAAGTTCAATACGCCCCGGGCATATCTATATGATTCAATTAGTTTAGACAAACCAATTATCCGAATCACATAATAGCCTAAACCGAAAGTAACCGACAGTTTGTCCAAAACTGTCTCGGTTACGAACCTCATTTATATACTATGTCTTTCAACCAATGATGAGATCTACTGTGTCATACAAGACACCTCATCACCTACTTACATAATACAAATGAACAATTAATGCACAACAAGATATAACCAAAACATAAATCAATATATTACTAGGAAAAAGTACAACACAAACATAGCTTATGTATTCAACTCCAACAAATTTAAGGAGATGATGCACAATTTTGATGGGAGTGGATGAAGAGCTCTTGATGTTCACATCAATATGAAAGCGAAGATGACAAGTTGGATGCTACACGAACAAGTCCTTTGTATTGACGGACCTTTCTCGTCTATTCCTTGCCATTACGTCCACAAGCATGAATTGGAACACCAGAATCGCTCTACTCAAGAAAATGCACAATTGTTTAGCCCTCTTTGTGTAAAAATAATTCAGATGATGGGTGATGGTTTATGATGGGTTTTAGTCAACGAATGACAAGGCATAATAGTTCAACCAAAAACTATAGCCAACGAAAAGGGTGTGGGTTTCCTTGCAAGGAGAACTCACGATCTCGTAAGATCACTCAAAGAGATTTTAACTAAGTTAACAACTTAAGGGGGACCAGACATTTCTTGTCTATTCCTACCTATTATCTCCAAAAGCATTAATTGAAGCGGCGGAATCGCTTAATTGAAGAAAACACACTATAACTTTAACCTTTTTGTGCGAAAATTATAACAGAGGATAGGTGATAGTTTGCTATGATTTTAGTCAACTCGTGGCAATGGTTTTATAGTCAAACCTAAACTACTAAAACCAACAAAAGGTTTGTGGGTTCCATCGCAAGGACAACTCACGATCTCGCAAGACCACTGAAAGAGATTTTAACTGAGTTAACAACTCACAATTTTCGAACCAACATGCATTTTGACTTAAGAGACAACCTGATGATTTTTGGGTTTGTTGTGATCTAACAGATTATCTTCTTTGGAATTCAAGTCAATGATGGTAGCGAAGTTTCCAGGCTGATCTGTTTCTTGAATTAGACCCAAGTTTGTGTCTGATCTTGTTAGTTTTGAATACTAAAAGCTATTGCTTGTATAAAAAACTAATACCTAGTTGACATATAGTTTTGTTTCAGTATTAAATCTATTCCATTATATCATAAAACAAGATAACGAGGTGTAGAAAAGCACAGTAGATCTCATTTTTTGTTAAAGTAATGATATATAAACTGATGCTCGTAATTGAGATAGTGTGAACATACTATCAAACAAAATTCAAACATTAAGGCCCAAATCAAAAGCCCACTAAGTCTTCCTTGAAACTCCTATAAATAGCTTAAGTTAGGCATTTAGAATACATAAGAAACCTTCTAGGCAAAGTTGCCTCTTTAGAGAGAAGGAATAGACTAGAGAGAGAACTTCATCTTCTTCGATTACTTCTTTCTCAAAGTCAGTTTCTAGATCCTTCTTTTTCGAGAGCTTAGCCCATTAGTAGCCTAAAAACTCGCTGCCCCAATATCTGACTAATTTCTCGCCGCCCAAAGTGTGTTGCAACGCCGCATATTGAAATTCATGGCTGGCAGATTTCCAGCGATAGGGTGGACCCCCTTTTGGGCTTGATCTTCTTCCGTCATGATGATGCATTGGATCATTCCTTGGGTTCGCCAAAGTCTAGACCTTCGGTCAGTAAAAGATTTATTTAGCAGCGTATATGAGTTTTCATATTAGGCTCAGGCCTCCAGGCTGTTTCAGATTTAGGCGTTCGTGAGTTTTCAGTGGGTTTATTTGGATTTCTTCATATTGTGCCTTAGCCATCCCGTGTGTTAGTTTTGAATACTGAAAAGCTATTTACTTTTATCAAAAACAAATACCCAGTTGACATATCATTTATGTTTCAGTATGATAGTGTTCCATTATATTATAGAACTAGATAACAAGCTGTAGAAAAGCACAGTAGATCTCATTATTGGTTAAAGTATTGATATATAAAAAAATGCTCGTAACTGAGATAGTCTGAACATACTATCAGTATAGGTTATCATGTGATTTGGAAATTAGTTTGTCTAAACTAATTAAATCATACGGATGTGCCCGGGGCCTATAGAGCACGACCAGTTCGGGATTGAATTAACTTGTATTGATCCGCGTAGTTAATTAGATCCTAGTATTCTCATCTCTTAATCCCTAGATTGGGACGGGCATGAGAGTTAGATAATGTATGCTTTGATTTGCTAAAGGGTGCGGTCAATTGAGGCCTAAAGCTCGGTAAGTTGGGTATGCGGTGTTTAGCTTCTTATGTGTTGTTGCTAGTCGAAGGAATCCATGTACCAGTTCGCCAGGTTGATGGTGCTCCCGAGATAAAGTCGTAAGGTTTATTATACTAAATCTGGCCAGTGGACTTTACGTCCAGTATAATAAGAATGTCAAGTGGTACTAATCTCGGATATCAAGAAGTCGATGAATTAATTTGTCAGTAAATTGAAGAATCGACGAGCACTAGATCTTTGATGTGGGGAGATAAAAGAAAAATAAAGTGAGTGCGAAGTAAATTCATTTTTGAGTGGTAGATTCATAATTGGTCCGTTAGTGGCACGACAAATTATGCGTTTGACTAATCGACAAAGTAAATTAATTAATTCTAAATGTTTAATTAATATTTAATTGACTATTTGGGTTATTCGAAATAATCCTAAGGGTTTGACTAAATTTAATTAACGAAGTGGGTTAAGAAATTAATTCGAAAGGCTGGACTGGAGTTGATTAGTCTAGGGAAGACTAAGGGGTCAACGAAAGTCAAATATCAAAGCCCAACTTAAAAGCCCACTAGCTCTGCTTGGAAGCTCCTAATAAATAGCTAATGTTAGGCATTTGAAGATATAAGGAAACTTGTAGGCAAAGTTGCCTAGTGAGAGAAAGACAAGCCTAGAGAGAGAACTTTGTCTTCCTTTTGAAGTTTTCTTTCAAAGTCGATTTGGAATCGTTCTTTGTTCAAGAAAATAAAGCCACAGATTGCCCTTAATTTTTGGATTCTCCTTTCGCCGATTTTGGATTTCCTGCCGCCGTGAGGTAGTCACCGCCGATAGTTTTTCCGACGAAGTCTGGTGCTGCTGGATTTAGACTTTTTGATACTCTGATCTACAGTTTTGGTCTCCTAGCTTGAGCCTGCATACAGATCGTGGTCGGACGATCTGATCTCCGGTGGCCGGCGTTCATTTTGGGTAAATCGGTGGCCAACTTCTAGCGGCCATTGTGCAGGTTGATTCCGGGTAAATTTGTTTTGGGTAGATTTGATTTTTTCGAAGTGGGTTTCCTTTGGATTTCTTTTTTTATGCTTTTAGCCAATCCGTAGTTGATTGCCCACCCAATCTCAGAGTTGTTTGAGTTATTCTTAGGATTTTCTGGTGGTATCGCAGTTTCCCGGCTTTGGGTTTTCTTATTGCGAGGGACACGTTCCAAAGGTATATTCTTTAAACGTTTTTGCTTTAATTTAAAGATTTGATTTTTGCATGTCGTATTAATAGATCAAACTAGTATAAGCCTAGATCCGTTCAGGAGAAATGAATTTTAGCCTGAGTCGAATCGAAAGTCTCCGATTCTGGAATGCATTGCACGAAAGTGAGATTTTCGGTTTAGCCCAGGCTAGTTTTGTTTCCTTCACCGTGGACATTTGCCCACTACAATTCGGGACTGTTTGGAGCTATTCTTGGGACTCTTTAGTGGATTAGCAACTCAAGACCCAGTTTTCTTTATTTGCGAGGGACGCGCTTCAAAGGTATAATCTTTAAAGGTTTTCGCTTAATTTAAAGATTCAATTTTTGCGTGTCGTTTTAATAAATTAAACAAGTATAAACCTAGATCCATTCAGGAGAAATGATTTTAAGCCTAAGTCAAATCGAAAGTGTCCGATTCTGGAATGCATAGCACGAAAGCGAGATTTTAGGTTTAGCCCGAGCTAGATATGTTTCAATTGGTATTAGAGCGAGTGTTTTGGCTTTATACTTGATTGATTTATTACACGGATTTGTTTTGCCTTTGTTATTTTTGCATTGTTGATATATTAATAGGTGGTTATTATTCCCGGTTATTATGGTTTTTATTTTCATTCAAAAACCCCGTACATGTATGGGCTCTTTTCTATTTTGAATGGAAATATCTCTAATAGTAATAACCACGAGCTAAAAGTCATGTAGGATTAGATGAATCTTGTAGTAGGATTTAATCTAATGTTGTCGTCTTTAAATTCCTAAAATGCCTTTGTATATAGGAATTTATGTATTTTGACGAAGACGTTATTTTGGGTAACTTATATTTGTGGGTTTTGATTTATCGTAATTTTGGATAATTCCTAAGTACGTAGAAAATCGAGAAAACCCAGACGAATTGATAGGAATCCAAATAACGAGTGGGAGCGATATGACGGGACGTGTTAACGAGGCGTCAAAGGAAGCGACGATAGAGAAGGCCATAATAGTCGGGAAATGTTTAATTATGTATTTCCCGTTTTATGTCATTTTCGCTGTTTGTGTGTTTTTGTTTTTATGCATGAGCGAAAACAAACCATTTTTTTAATACGTGCAATTGACTAAGGTAGATTATTCGCATATCAAAACTCCAACGGTTTTATGGGTGCGAATATCCATAGTTAAGATATTGCATGCGAATATCCATAGGTAAGATATTTCATGTTAAAACATAAAAATCCTCAAACTTAAAAATCTAAGTGGGAGCGGGTTGGTATATATCCACATGGCCTCCATTACGAATTCATATGTGACGTGGATAGACCTACACGTTGGCCAATGGCCTTCTTCCCTAAGGATAAGTCTTCAATCCATGAGATCACTAGATTGAATTTCTAAAGGCATGACTATAGTGAGTTTAATTGGAGAAGGTTGTGACACCCTCACTAAACGCGGGTGCATTAGTGTCCTAAGTAACAAACTTAGAAGTCACGTTACACTTAGTGTACCATTTGTAGTATTCCTCCTAAGAGGTCACACTACTTATGTGTACTGCTAAAATCATAGACTATTAATTTTATTGATCATTAGATCGTTGGTCAGATAGTGAAATTAATGAACTTTGGTTCTTTCTCGAATGAATGTGGGTTGGCGTAGACGTTCACATAAAGTGACCTACGTTAATCCTGATGTGAGAGATGTCTGAGGGAGATTATATTGTTTTGAGGATATCAATATTTTTGAAAAAAGTATACTGAAGCTTGACTGTTTATTTTTTCAGTTGTCGATATGTCGTTCAATCCACTTGCTGTCATTTTAAATCAAAACAAACTCACCAGTCCTAATTACATTGATTGGAAGCATAACCTGGACATTGTCCTTACTGCTGAGGGTTACAAGTACGTGTTCGTTGAAGAGTGCCCCCCAATGCCCACTGATGTTTCCACTCCCGATGAGAGAGAGGCTCACTCTAGGTGGAAGAAAACTTATGAGATGACCACGTGCTACATCTTTGCTTCTATGTCGAGTGTACTACAACACCAGTATCAGTTGATGACCTCAGCCTATGAGATGATGCTTAACCTCAGGGAGATGTTCAGACATTAGGGCAGGGCAGCCAAGCAGTCAGCTATGAGAAAACTCATGAATCATAGGATGGCTAAGGGTACTTCAGTGAGGGATCACGTGCTGGAAATGACCAGCTACATCAATGAGATTGAGGTTTTGGGATGTGACATCGACGAGGAGACCCAGGGTGATATCATTCTCCAGAGCTTGCCTCTCAGTTTTGAGCAGTTTCGGTTGAACTATAATATAGGCAAGCTCTCATATTCCCTTCTCAAGCTCATGACTGCATTGGTGTCTGCTGAAGACCTCTTCTCTGAGAAGAAGAAAGCTTTAGCTACTGTTGGATCTTCAAGTTCCTCTGCTGGGCCCAAAGCTAGGAAGCAAAAGAGGAAGAAGGGCCAGAAGGCAGGAGCTGATCATGGACCCAAAGGTGGTGTTGCCAAGAAGCACAAGTCGAAAGGCAAGTGCTTCAGCGGTGGCAAAGCCGGACACTAGAAGAAATACTGCCCAAAGCCTAGAGGTATGAGCAATTCACTTTTGTTACTGAGACATGTTTAGCGGCGATTCCCACAGATACTTGGTTTGTGGATTCAGGAGCCACTGATCATGTTTGTAATTCTTTGCAGGGGTTCCAAGTGACCCAGCTGCTTAGAGATGGTGAGTTGCAGGTCTATCTTGGGGATACTACAAGAGTATCAGTTGCTGCAGTGGGAGTTGTTAAGCTTGTCTTTTCAGATTCTGTTTTAGTTTTTAGACATTGTCTTAATGTACCCAGCTTTAGCAAGAACTTGCTTTCGGTTTCTAAGCTGATTTTTGATGTTTATAAGTTTGTCTTTTCTAATAATTCTGTTATTGTTAGAAAGAACAAGAAACTTATATGTTCTGGTGCATTGGTTGACAATTTGTTTCTAATTAAAACTAACTCCCCAGTAGTGCAAAACATAGAAATTAATGACACATCATCGAATCATAACAAGAAAAATGAGTCTTCCCCTTTGAACCAAACTTATCTTTGGCACCTAAGACTAGGTCATATCAACCTTAGGCTCATTTGAGATTGACAGTTATCCAACATGTGAGTCCTGTTTGGAGGGTAAAATGACCAAGAGGCCTTTCAAGGCAAAGGGGTATAGGGCCAAAGAGGTTTTAGAGTTGGTTCATTTTGACTTGTGTGGGCCTATGTCAGTTCAGGCTAGAGGAGGTTATGAGTATTTCGTGACTGTCACTGATGACTACTCTAGATATAGATACATATACCTGATGCACCACAAGTCTGAATGCTTTGGTAAGTTCAAAGAGTTTAAGGCTGAGGTGGAGAAGCATCTGGGTAAGAGTATCAAGACCCTACGATCTGTTCGTGGTGGTAAATACCTCTCTAGTGAATTTAGGTCCTATTTGTCAGAGGAGGGTATTCAAACCCAGTTGTCTACACCTGGCACACCCTAGTAGAACGGTGTACCAGAGAGGAGGAACAAGACTCTTATGGATATGGTTATATCAATGATGAGTTACAGTGAGTTGCCTAACTCATTTTGGGGTTATGCCTTATAGACAGATTGTTATATCCTTAATCTCCTGCCATCTAAATCTGTGCCTACAACACCCCTGGAGTTGTGGACTGAGTGAAAGCCCAGTCTGAGACATCTTCGGATTTGGGGTTGTCTAACACAAGTGCTTGAGGTAGATGCAGGTAAGTTAGATGCGAGATAAAAGGTTATGTTGTTTGTAAGCTATGCGAAAGGAATGAGAGCTGGTCTATTTTATAGTCCTCAGGATCAAAAGGTGGTGGTTACCACCAATGCCAGATTTCTAGAGGATGATTACATTTTAGATCACAGGCCCAGCAGCAAAGGCATATTAGAAGAGCGTAGGGGTCAGTCAAGTATTCCATATGCACAAGTATAGGATGACACACCACAACACGCACTATCACAGATGATGCACCTGCACAGGCAATCCATTTATCATGCAGAACTCCTAGAAGGGTTCGCTACCTTTCAGGTATGGAGTGTATTTGTCAAAGGAGCAGTGTCTCAAGACTACAGAAGAGATAGATGCCATGGAGGCAGTGTTAGTTTTGAATACATAAAAGCTATGGCTTGTATCAAAAACTAATATCCACAGTTAACATATCATTTTGTTTCAGTATTAAATTGTTCCATTATATCATAGAACTAGATAACGGGGTGTGGAAAGACACAGTAGATCCTGTTATCGGTTAAAGTATTGATATATAAAAAGTATGCTCGTAACTGAGATAGTCTGAACATACTATCGGTAAAGTTATCGTGTGATTTAGAAATTAGTTTGACTAGACTAATTAAATCACACGGATATGCCCGGGGCATTTTGAGCATTACCCGTTTGGATAAAATTAACTTGTATTGATTGACGTAGTTAATTCTGTCCTAGTATTCAGTCTCTCAATCCTGAGATTGGGACGGGATTGAGAGTTAGATATCGTATGTTTTGATTTGCCAAAGAGTGCAGTCAATTGAGGCCTATACCTCGGTAAGTTGGGTATGCGGTGTTTAGCTTCTTTTGTGACATTGCTAGTCGGAGAAATCCACGTACCGGTTCACTGGGTTGATGGTGCTCCTGAGATGAGCTTGTAAGGTCTATTATACTAAAACTGGCCAGTGGACTTTATGTTCGGTATAATAAGAAAGTCGAGTGTTACTAATCTCGGATACAAAGAAGTCGGTGAATTAATTTATCAGTAAATTGATAAACTGACGAGCACTAGATCTTTGATGTGGGGAGATAGAAGAAAATAAAGTGGCGCGATGTAAAGTCATTTTTGAGCGGTAGTTCCATAATTGGTCCGCTAGTGGTACGACTAATTATGCATTTGACTAATCGATAAAGTGAATTAATTAATCCTAAAGGTTTAATTAATATTTAATTGACAAAGTGGATTAGTAAAATTAATTCTATATGAATTAGTTAATCCTAAGGGTTCGATTATATTAAATTAACAAAGTGGTTAAGAAATTAATTCTAAAGAATCAATTGGAGTTGACTAGTCTAGGGAAGACTAAGGAGTCAACAAAAGTCAAATTAAAAGGCCCAACTCAAAGGCCCACTAGATCTCCTTAGAAGCTACCTATGAATATCCTTTGTTAGGCATTTGAAGACATAAGGAAAGGTAACTCTAGAGCGAGAAATAGAAATATAGAGAGAGATCTTCCTTCCTGATTTTTCTCAAAGTTGATTTTGATATTTCTCCTTCGATTAAACTTAGCCCACGATTGCCCGGACTCTTTCCCCCCCCGAGCGACCATTCGGATTTCAGCCTCGCGATTCTCTGATTCGGGAGTTCACCGGTGACCGTTCGACTTCCCGGCGTGGCGATCCGGTTGCTCATCTCGTTGATCTCTTCCATGTGTTGGTGATCTGCTTTGGTGATCGTCTAGATCACGGCTACGGAGTGGCGATTGGGTAGCCGGACCTTTAGGAATCCCGGCGGCCGACGGCAGTAGCTATTGGAGTCTCCGGGCTAATTCTGTTTAGGGTAGATTTAGTTTTTTCGAAGTGGGTTTCCTTGGGATTTCTTCAATTTTCTTTGGGCTACTCCGTAGATACTAGCCCACGCTAGTTCGGAGTCAATTTGGAGTAATTCTTTGGATTTCGGTGGTAGTCGCCTTCCAGATATTTGGATTTCTTATTTGCTTGGGACTTCGCTACAAAGGTATAATCTTTAGACTTTCCTCTTTTAATTAAAGGTTGAATCTTTGTGCGTTGTTTAATAAATTAAATAAGTATAAGCCTAGATCCGTTCAGGGGAAAATGAATTTGAGCCTGAGCTTTGTCGAAACTTTCTGATTTTGGAATGCATTGCACGAAAGTGAGATTTTTTATTTAGCCCGGGCTTGTTATGTTTTCCTTCAAATTGGTATCAGAGTGAGTGTTTTGGCTTTATACTTGTTTAATTTATTACATTTCTTTATTTTGGCATTATTATTTTTGTCAAAGTGTTTAAACTAGAGGTTATTAGTTTCCCGGCTATTATGGTAGAATTTATTTTTCATTCATACCAGGACATGTCTGGGCTCGTATTTTTTTTGAATGTAAATGTCTGTAATAGTAATAACCACGAGCTAGAAGCCGTGTAGATTAGATAAATCTTGTAGTAGGATTTGATCTAATTATGTCGTCTTTAAATTCCTAAAAAAACGCCTTTGTATATAGGAATTTATGTATTATGACGAAGACGTTATTTTGGGTGACTTATATTCACAGGTTTTGGTTTTTCATAATTTTGGGTGATTCATAATTACGTAGAAATCGAGAAAATCCAGGCGAATGAGAGAAATCCAAATAACGAGTGGGAGCGACATGACAGGACGTGTCACCGAGAAGTCAAGGAATCAACGATAGAGAAGGCCATAATAGTCAGGAAATTTTATTTATTTAATTTCCCGTATTTATGTCTTTTCATTAATTGTGTATTTTCGATTTATTTTGTATGAACGAAAACCAAACCATTTTAAAAAGTAAAGTGCAATTAACTAAGGTAGATTATTCGCATATTAAAACTCCAACGGTTTTATCGGTACGAATATCCATAGTTAAGATATTTCATGTTAAAACGTAAAAATCCTCAAACTTAAAAATCTAAGTGGGAGCGGGTTGGTAAATATCCCCATGGCCTCCATTATGGGTTCATTAGTGATGTGGTTAAACTTGCGTGTTGGCTTAGACCTCCCTCCCTATCGGATGAGTATTCAACCACATATATCACCGGAATGAATTTCTAAAGTGATGACTATAGTGAGTTTAATTGGAGAAAGTTACGGAACCCTCACCATCCGAGGCGCATTAGTATCCTAAGTAACAAACTTAGAAGTCACATAATGGCATACACTTAGTGTACCATTTTTAGTATCCCTCCCATCGAGGTTACGCTATCTTCGTGTACGGCTAAAATTATCGACTATTAATTTCATTGATCATAAGATCGTTGGTCAGATAATGGGATTAATGAACTTTGGCACTTCTAAAAAAAATGTGGATTGGCGTAGACGTTCTCCCATCATGACCTGCGTTAATCATGGTGTGAGAGATGTCGGTAGAAGATTATTTTATTTTTGGAGGATTTTAATATTTTCAAAAAAGTAATATTGAGACTTGACTGTTTAATTTTCAGTTTGTTGATATGTCGTTCAACCCGCTAGCTGTCATACTAAATCAAACAAACTTATGGGTCCTAATTACATTGACTGGAAATGTAACCTGGACATTGTCCTTACCGCTGAGGGTTACAAGTACGTGCTCACTGAGGAGTGCCCCCCTAAGCCCAACGATGATGCCACCCCTGAGCAGTGAGAGCCATATACGAGGCGACAGAAGGCTGATGAGATGACCCGATGCTACATCTTGGCTTCTATGTCGAGTGTACTACAGCACCAGCATCTGTTGTTTACCTCAGCCTACGATATGATGCTCAACCTCAGGGAGATGTTTAGACATCAGGGCAGAACAGCCAAACAGTTAGCTATGAGGAAACTCATGAACGCTAGGATGGCTGAGGGCTCTTCAGTGGGGGATCACGTACTGGACTTGATGAGCTACATCAATGAGATCGAGGTATTGGGAGGTGATATTGATGGGGAGACCCAGGTCGATATTTTCGTCCAGAGCTTTCTCTCTAGTTTTGAGCAGTTTCGGTTGAACTACAATATGGGCAAGCTATCATATTCACTTCCCGAGCTCATGACTACATTGGTTCTGCTGAGGACCTCTTCACAGAGAATAAGCAAGCCTTGGCTACTGTTGGTCCCTCAGGTTCCTCTGCTGGGACTAAAGCCAGGAAGCACAAGAGGAAGAGAGGCCAGAAAGCAGCAGCTGATCATGGACCCAAGATAGGCATTGCCAAGAAGCATAAGCTAAAAGGCAATTGCTTCAGATGTGGCAAGGAGGGACATTGGAAGAAGGATTGCCAGAAGCCTCGAGGTATGTGTAAATTTTCCCTAGTTACTGAGACATGTTTAGCGGCGATTCCCACATATACTTGGTGTGTGGATTCAGGAGCCACTGATCATGTTTGTAATTCTTTGCAGGGGTTCAAAGTACCCAGCTGTTTAGAGAGGGAGAGTTGAAGGTCTACCTTGGAGATACTACCAGAGTTTCTATTGTTGTAGTGGGAGTTTTATGTCTTTATTTTTTAGACTCAGTTTTACATTTAAAGGATTGTCTTTATGCACCCAGTTTTTGGAAGAATTTACTTTCAGTTTTGAGACTTTTATTGGATGGTTATAAGTGTTTTTTTTTCTGATAATTCTATTTTTATTAGAAAGAACCAGAGGCTTATATGTTCTGGTATATTGGTTGACAATCTATTTTTAATCAAGACAAACTCCCCAGTTGTGCATAACACAGAAACCAGTAACTCATCGCTGAATCATAATAAGAGAAAAGAGTCATCCCCTTTGAATCAAACTTATCTTTGGCACCTGAGACCCACATCAACCTTAGTAGGATTCAAAGGTTGGTCAATAATGGGCCTTTGGGCTCATTGGATATTGACAGCTATCCGACCTGCGAGTCCTGCTTTGAGGGTAAGATGACCAAGAGGCCTTGTAAGGCAAAGGGGTATAGGGCCAAAGAGGTTTTAGAGTTGATTCATTATGACTTATGTGGGCCTATGTCAGTTCAGGTTAGAGGTGGTTATGAGTATTTCATGACATTCAAAGATGATTACTCTAGATATGGATACATACACCTGATGCGCTACAAGTCTGAATGCTTTGGCAAGTTCAAAGAGTTTAAGACTGAGGTGTAGAACCATCTGGGTAAGAGTATCAAGGCCTTGCGATCTGATCGCGGTGGCAAATACCTCTCTAGTGAATTTAGGTCCTATTTGTTAGAGGAGGGTATTTAGTCCCAATTGTCTGCACCTGGCACACCCCAGCAGAATGGTGTAGCGGAGAGGAGCAACATGACTATTATGGATATGGCTAGATCGATGATGAGTTACAGTGAGTTGTCTATCTCGTTTTGGGGTTATGCCTTAAAGACAACACATTTCATTCTTAACCTTGTATGATTTAAGTCTGTGTATTTGACCACAGTAGAGTTGTGGACTAGTCCAACGCCTAGTCTGAGACATCTCAGGATTTGGGGTTGTCCAGCACATGTGCTCGAGGCAGATGCAGGTAAGTTCGATGCGAGAACCAAGGTTATGCTATTTATAGGCTACCCCAAAGGAACGAGAGGTGGTCTATTTTATAACCCTCAGGATAAGAAGGTGGTGGTAAGCACCAATGCCAGATTTCTTGAGGAGGACTATGTTTTATATCACAAGTCAAGCGGCAAGGTAGTATAGGAAGAGCTTAGAAATCAGTCCATTATTCCAGATGCACAAGTACAGGAAGACACTGAAAGATTATCTGCTCGGGCCTAACCAGAAACTCACTTTCATGCTATGCATTCCAGAATCGGAATCTCTGGCCAGGTCTAGATGCTAGCGCAATTGCTATTCCAACCTTTTTGAAATAACATTACGCAGGACTGGGTTTGCTCTTATTCGATTTACCACACAACAAAAATTTATAATTAAAAGAGGAACTTTAGAAAAATACCTTTGAAGCATGAACTCAGGTGATCGGTTGTATGACTCAAGACTTTGATTTCACGTTGTGTGGGCAACGATCTAGAAATCAATTGATCAGCAATCAACACAATACCCGTCAAGAAAATCCAGCAAAACTTGCTAAACAAAAACACAACTAGTTGCCACCACACGCTACCAAGGAGCAGGTGAAGCAACTAGCTGGCCAATCTAGGAGAGAGGGCAGCCGCTAGGATTCTTGAAAAATCCGACTTCGAGGGAGAAATAATTATTTCTCTCTCTAGGATTTTATCTCTCTAGTTTTCTTGTCTTGAAAACTTATGAATTGTGTGTCTTGAATAGCTAATCCCTTGTCTATATATAAAGTTACAAGAGAGACCCCAAGTTGGTTTAGGATTGTCCTTCTTACTGGGATTCTGTTTCCTTCAATCCTGTTCCTGGACTGATACATATCCAACTGATACAGGGATCCACTTAACCCAAACCAGTTCCTGGTATGATTCACAACCAACTGATACAAGGATTCACTTATCCCAAACCAGTTCCTGGTATGATTCACAACCAATTGACACAAAGATTAATTAATTACTTAATTAATTAAATATACCTTTGTCAACAACCCAATACATAATTAATCGTACCACTAACGGATTAATTATGGCACTACAATCCTACACCAGAATTGCTTCTGAAATAACTTAATTAAATTATATTCATAATCTCACCACATCAAAGATATAGTGCTCGTTAATTTGTTAATTTACTGATAAATTAATTAATCAATTTCTTTAATTTTGAGATTAGTACCACTCGATCATTTTACTATACCGGATATAAGTCCACCAGCTGGGTTTCGTATAATAAACATAAAGAGGTCATCTCGGGAGCACCATCACCCGGACGCACCGGTACATGGTTTCCTTTTGACAAGCAGCAGCATACCAAGCAACTAAACACGCACACTTAACCTACCAAGATTATTGGCCACAATAGACCTCACCTATTGGCAGATCAAAGTACACTATATCTAATCCTCACATCCGCTCGAGTCTAGGGATTAAGAGATAGAATACCAAGAATGATTTGTCTATTAAATCAGTACACGAAAAATAATTCCAAATGGTCAAGTTTAATAAGCCCCGGGCATATCTATATGATTCAATTAGTTTAGACAAACCAATTATCCGAATCACATAATAACCTAAACCGACAGTTTGTCCAAAGCTATCTCGGTTACGAAGCTCATTTATATATTATGTCTTTCAACCAATGATGAGATCTACTGTGTCACACAAGACACCTCATCATCAACTTACATAATATAAATGGACATATCATGCACAACAAAATATAACCAAAACTTAAATCAATATATTACTGGGAAAATGTACAATATAAGCATAGCTTATGTATTCAACTTCAACAATCTCCCACTAATACTTAAGTTGTGCTTTAAGTATACATCTACATACAACTCCTATTCACTCTGCTGCTATATATCTAGAAAAACTGTGATTTCCCAGGGTTACTCTGATATCTGCATACCATGCCAACGACATTACAGATATCAGGCATCGTACACAACATGGCATACATGAGACTTCCTACTGCCGAAGCATAAGGAACTGTCTTCATGGCCTCTATCTCCTCAACAGCCTTAGGAGATTTTTCCTTAGATAGATGCACTCCGTGTCTGAAAGGTAGAAAACCTTTCTTGGAGTTTTGCATGTTAAAACGGGCCAGAATCGTATCTATGTATGAAGTTTGGGAGAGCGTTAATGAACATTTCCTACGATCTCGAATTATCTTGATCCCAAGGATATGTCCTGCTTCCCCTATGTCCTTCATATCAAACTGCTTGGACAGCTATGCCTTTACGTCTGATAATACTTTCTTGTTGTTGCCAATCAATAGAGTGTCATCTACATAAAGCACAAGAAACACCACTGGGTTTTCATCACGTCTGTGGTACTCACATTGCTTATCCGAACACTGAGTAAATCCGTAGAACTGGATTACCTCATCAAACCGGATGTTCCAAGATCTGGATGCCTGCTTAAGTCCGTAAATGGACCTCTTAAGCCTGCAAACCTTATGCTCTTGGCCTTTTTCAATGAATCGCTCTGGTTGCTGCATAAAGATGGTTTCCTCAAGACTTCTATTCAGGAAAGCTGTCTTGACATCCATCTGCCAAATCTCATAATCTAAAAGAGCAGCTATGACCAATATGATCCGGATCGACTTAAGCATGGCTACCGGGGAGAAGGTTTTCTCATAATCGATTCCCTCTTTTTGAGTATACCCCTTCACCAGCTTTAAATGTTTCCACCTTCCTGTCAGGTCCTCTCTTACGTTTGTAGACCCACTTACATCCAATGGGCTGGAACCCATTTGGTAGGTCCACAAGCTCCCAGACTTGATTGTGGTCTATTGACCCCATCTCGGATATCATTGCCTTACGCTAAGATTTTGCATCTTTATCTCGGAGAGCCGTATTGTAGTTAACCAGGTCAGGTTCAGGCACGCCTGGGACTAGGTCTGAGGCCTCTCCCATGCCAATGAACCTATCGGGCTGTCTCACAACCCTCCCACTACAATGAGGCACCACCTGTGTAGGCGCATCATCTGTGATCTCATGTGCAGTGTGTGGTGTATCTACTTGTGCTGGTGCATCAGGATTAGTAGTGTGTCTTTTAAGCTCTTCTAGTACTATCTTACTCTTGGGCATGTGATCTAAGACATAGTCCTTTTCCAAAATCTAACGTTGGTACTAACCACCACCTACTGATCTTTAGGACTATAAAACAGACCACCCTTCGTTCCCATAGGATATCCTACAAACAGCATTAATTCAGTTCTCGCATCTAACTTAGCCAAATCTGCCTTACGCACATGTGTTGGGCAACCCTAATTTCTGAGATGTCTTAGACTGGGCTTGCGCCCATTCCACAACTCTACTGGGGTTGAAGGCACGGTTTTAGATGGTACAAGATTAAGAATATACTTTGCCGTTTCTAAGACATATCCCCAGAACGAACATGGAAAATCACTATAGCTCATCATTGACCTAACCATTTCCATAAGAGTTCGATTCCTTCTTTCTGCTACACAATTCTGCTGTGGCGTGCCAGGTGCAGACAACTAAGACTGAATTCCGACCTCACTGAGGTATTCTCGAAATTCATGGGATAGGTACTCCCCACCATGATCTGAACGCAGTGTCTTGAAACTCTTACCATGATACTTCTCCACGTCTACCCTCTTTGAACTTGCCAAAACATTCGGACTTATGACGCATTAGGTAAATATATCCGTACATTAAAGTAGTCATCCGTGAATGTCACGAAATACTCAAATCCACCTCGTGCCTGGACCGTCATTGGTCCACACAAGTCATAATGAATCAACTCTAATACTTCCTTAGCTCTATAACCTTTAGCTTTAAAAGGTCTCTTGGTCATCTTACCTTCCAAGCAAGATTCACAGGTTGAATAACTGTCAATCTCTAATGAACCTAAAGGTCCATCATTGACCAACCTCTGAATCCTACTAAGGTTTATATGACCTAGCCTGAGATGCCAAAGATAGGTTTGATTCATTTCAGAATGTTTATTCCTCTTATTAATGTCAGATAAAGAGCTATCTGTTGCTATGTTTTGCGCAACAGGGGAATTAGAGTTAACCATAAATAAATTGTCAGCCAATGAACCAGAACAAATAATTTTCCATTTCTTCTAATAAATATAGACTCATCAGAAAAAACAAACTTATAATCGTTCTTCAATAGTTTAGAAACCGAAATAAGGTTCTTTCTAAAACTCGATACATAAAGACAATTAACTAACTCTAATCTGCAATTTTCGAAAATTAAATTGACTACTCCCACTGCTTCTACTGACACTCTTGTAGTGTCGCCCATGTAGATGTCCAACTCGCCTTCTCTAAGCTTCCAGGTTACTTGGAACCCATGCAAAGAATTACAAACATGATCAGCTGTACCTGAATCCACACACAAAGTATCTGTGGGAATCACCGCTAAACATGTCTCAGTAATAAAGGCAGAAACTATCGTACCTTTAAGCTTTGGACAATCCGCTTTCCAGTGTCCTGTTTGAAGGAAAACTGAACAAGCCCGGGCTAAATCGAAAACCTCACTTTCGTGCAATGCATTCCAGAATCGGAAGCTTTCGACCAAGCTCAGGCTCAAATTAGTTTACCCATGAACGGATCTAGGCTTATACTTATTTAATTTATTAATCGGGACACAAAAGATTCAATCTTTAATTAAAGCGGAATTTAAAGATTATACCTTTTGAAGCGAAGTCCCTTGCTTAAAGAAAAACCAATTCTTTGCTGCGATTTTCACAAGAAATCCAATCGATTCTCCAAGAACACTTTGAATATTGCGTGGGCAATAATCTATCGAAGCTTACTTGCTTAGCCCACAAGAACCCACGAAGAAATCCTTCTAATAGGATTCTAAAAACCCCAAAATTCTGACAGAACAAAAACCCTCAAACTGCTCCAACCTCTTGCTCGAAAAACCCTGCTGTCCAGCCCGATCTGCACCAGTACCCAGCCCTAAAAACCCGCCAGGATCTAGACGAGAATAACCCGAGGATCACCCATCATCAGAAGGAGATCAACCCAGGTCATTCTCGAATCAATTGCGCAAGCTTGTGGCTGAAGAAACCGCTGTTGGGCTGCCTGAATAAAACGCTGCAGTAGCAGCGAACTTGAAGAAACCGACAGCAGGAATTTCGTGAATGTCCCAGCAAGAATCTGGTGGAATATATTTTAATCCGACTAAGAAGGTTCGATCTTTGGGTTGAATCCAATTCGAAGAGCAAGAAATCTGGCTCGTTTTTGAGAAAGATGTCTTGAAGAAAAATTCTCTCTCTAGAACCTTCTTGCTCAAGAAAGGGGCAAGACTTGTCTTGCAAGATTTCTTAGCTTTCTTTGGTCTCAAGTTATTCTATTTATTGTAGCTCGATTGGAGACCTAATGGGCTCTCGAGTTAGGCCTTAAAATTTGACTTTCGTTGACCGCTAAGTCTTCCCGACTAATCAACTCCAATCGACCCATTTAAATTAATTTATTTAATCCACTTTGTTAATTTAATTTAATCGAACCCTTAGAATTAATTAATTCAAAATCGAATTAATTTCTAAATTCACTTTGTCGATTAAATATTAATTAAACCTTTTGGATTAATTAATTTACCTAGTCGATTAATCAAACGCATAATCGGTCGTACCACTATCTGACCAATTATGGAACTACCGCTCAAAAATGACTTTACATCGAGCCATTATATTTTATTCTATCTCCCCACATTAAAGATCTAGTGCTCATCGATTTATCAATTTACTGACAAATTAATTCACCGACTTCTTGGTTTCTGAGATTAGTACCACTCATCCTTTTATTATACCAAACATAAAGTTCACCGGCCGGGTTTAGTATAATAACCTTACGAGCTCATCTCGGGAGCACCATCAACCCGGCAAACTGGTACGTGGATTCCTCCGACTAGCAACGGCACGCAAGAAGCTAAACACCGCATACCCAACTTACTGAGGTATTGGACTCAATTGACCTCACTCTTTGGCAAATCAAAGCACACGATATCCAACCCTCACGCCTGTCCCAATCTCGGGATTGAGAGACGGAATACTAGGACCGAATTGACTACGTCGATCAGTATAAGTCAATTCTATCCAAACTGGTCGTGCTCAATATGCCCCGGGCATATCTGTGTGATTTAAACTAGTTTAGATAAACCAATTTCCAAACCACACAATAACCTATACCGATAGTATGTTCAGACTATCTCGGTTACGAGCATACTTTTTATATATCAATACTTGAACAAATAACGGTATCTACTGTGTTTGTCGACACCCCGTTATCTAGTTCTATGATATAAAGGAACAAATTTATACTGAAACAAAATGATATGTCATCTGTGGATATTAGTTTTTGATACAAGCCATAGTTTTTCTGTATTCAAAACTAACAATCTCCCACTAATATTCAAAACTATGCTAAGAAGTACAAAAACTGTCCAACCCGCTATTATACTGCTGTCATAATGAAATCTCTAGAACACCTTTAAGCTCACTCACATGTCTCCCTCTTTATGATCTCTCGTATCAGGTGGTACTTGCGCTCTATGTGTTTACTCGCCTTATGGGCTCGTGGTTCCCTCGAGTTAGCAATTGCACTATTGTTATCACAATAAACTGTGATAGACATAGGCAAATCGGGAACCACATCTAAGTCCATCAGGAAGCTCCTGAGCCACACAGCCTCTTTCGCTGCCTCTGAAATGGCAACGTGCTCAGCCTCCATGGTAGAGTCCGCCACGCATTTCTGCTTGACACTCTTCCATACTATGGCTCCACCTCCTAGAGTAACACAAACCCAGAGATAGACTTACTCTTGTCCAAATCACCTTGAAAGTCCAAATCTGTGTAACCCAACGGTACAAGCTCCTGCGCTCTATAAACTAGGACATAATCTCTCGTCCTGCGCAAGTACTTGAGAATGCATTTTACTGCCTCCCAATGAGCTTTCCCAGGGTTAATCTGATATCTGCTAACCATGCCAACGGCAAAGCAAATATCAGGCCTCGTACACAACATAGCATACATGAGGCTACCCACTGAGAAGCATAGGGTACCGCCTTCATGGCATCTATCTCCTCAGCAGTCTTAGGACACTGCTCCTTAGACAAATGCACTCCATGCCTGAAAGGTAGTGAACCCTTCTTGGAGTTCTGCATGTTAAAACGGGTCAGAATCGTGTCTATGTAGGATGCCTGAGAGAGAGTCAGAGAACGTCTCCTACGATCTCAAATAATCTTAATCCCAAGGATATGTCCAGCCTCTCCCAAATCCTTCATATCGAATTGCCTGGACAACCATGCCTTTACGTCTGACAACACCTTCTTACTGTTGCCAATAAGAAGAATGTCATCTACGTAAAGTACGAAGAACACCACCATATCACCATCACGCCTGCGATAAACACACTGCTCATCCGGAGACTGAGTGAATCCATAGGACTGAATAACCTCATCAAAACGGATGTTCCAAGATCTGGATGCTTGCTTAAATCCATAAATGGACCTCCTAAGCCTGCATACCTTGTGCTCTTGGCCCTTAACAATGAAGCCCTCTGGTTGCTGCATAAAGATGGTCTCCTCAACACTTCCATTAAGGAAAGCTGTCTTGACATCCATCTGCCAAATCTCATAATCCATATGAGCAGCTATGGCCAAGAGAATCTGGATCGACTTAAGCATAGCTACTGGGGAAAAGGTCTCCTCATAATCGATCCCTTCTTTCTGAGTATACCCCTTCGCCACAAGCCTAGCCTTGAAGGTCTCAACCCTCCCGTCAGATCCTCTCTTTCGCTTGTAGACCCATTTGCACCCAATAGGCCTAAACCTATCAGGAAGGTCTACCAGCTCCCAGACTTGATTTGAGTCCATAGAACCCATCTCAGCAATCATCGCTCTCTGCCAAGAATCTGCATCTTTATCCTGGAGAGCCTCATTGTAGTTAACTGGGTCCGGTTCATGAGCACCAGGGATAAAGTCTGAAGACTCACCCAAACCCATGTACCTCTCGGGCTGTCTCACAACCCTCCCACTACGACGAGGCGCAGCCTGTGTAAGAGCATCATCTGTGATAGTGTGTGCAGTCTCTTGTGGTGTGTCTTCCTGTACGTGTGCATTTGGAATAGTGGACTGACTTCTAAGCTCTTCCAATACTACCTTGCTGCTTGACTTGTGATCTAAAATATAGTCCTCCTCCAGAAATCTGGCATTGGTGCTGACCACCACCTTCTGATCCCGAGGACTATAAAATAAACCACCTCTCGTTCCTTTGGGGTAGCCTATAAACAGCATAACCTTGGATCTCGCCTCTAACTTGCCTGCATCTGCCTCGAGCACATGTGCTGGACAATCCCAAATCCTGAGATGTCTCAGACTAGGCTTTCGCCCACTCCACAACTCTACTGGGGTCGTAGGCACAGACTTAGATGGCACAAGGTTGAGGATAAAACATGTTGTATCCAAGGCATAACCCCAAAACGAGGTAGGCAACTCACTGTAACTCATCATCGATCTAATCATCTCCATAAGAGTCTTGTTCCTCCTCTCTGCTACACCATTCTGCTGGGGTGTGCCAGGTGCAGACAACTGGGTCTGAATACCCTCCTCTGACAAATAGGATCTAAATTCACTAGAGAGGTATTCGCCACCGCGATCAGACCGTAGTGACTTGATACTCTTACCCAGATGGTTCTCCACCTCAGCCTTGAACTCTCTGAACTTGCCAAAACATTCAGACTTGTGGCGCATTAGGTATATGTATCCATATCTAGAGTAATCATCCGTGAAAGTCACGAAATACTCATAACCACCTCTAGCCTGAACTGACATAGGCCCACACACGTCAGAATGAATCAGCTCTAAAACCTCCTTGGCCCTATACCCCTTCGCCTTAAAAGGCCTCTTGGTCATTTTACCCTTCAAGCAGGACTCACAGGTCGAATAGCTGTCAATATCTAGTAAGTCCAAAGACCCACTCTTGACCAACCTTTGAATCCTACTAAGGTTGATATGACCTAGTCTCAGGTGCCAAAGATAAGTCTGATTCAAAGGGGAAGACTCTTTTCTCTTATTATGATTTGGTGATGAGTTACTAGTTTCTGTGTTTTGCATAACTGGGGAGTAAGTCTTAATTAAAAACAAATTGTCAACCAATGTACCGGAACATATAAGTTTCTGGCATTTTCTAATAAAAACTGAACCATCAGAAAATACACACTTATAACCATCCAAAACAAGTCTCGAAACCGAAAGCAAGTTCTTTCGAAAACTAGGTACATAAAGACAATCCTTAAATATAAAATAGAGTCTAAAAAATAAAGACTAATAACTCCCACTGCAGCCACAGAAACTCTGGTAGTATCCCCAAGGTAGACCTGTAACTCTCCCTCTCTAAGCAGCCGGGTCACTTGGAACCCCTCGAGGCTTTGGGCAGTCCTTCTTCCAATGTCCCACTTTGCCACATCGGAAGCATTTGCCTCTCGGCTTCTGCTTCTTGGCAATGCCCGCCTTGGGTCCATGACTGGCTCCTGCTTTCTGGCCTCTCTTCCTCTTTTGTTTCCTGGCTTTGGGCCCAGCAGAGGAACCTGATGGACCAACAGTAGCCAAGGCTTGCTTCTTCTCTGCGAAGAGGCTCTCAGCAGACACCAATGCAGTCATGAGCTCAGAAAGTGAATATGAGAGATTCCCCATATTATAGTTCAATCGAAACTGCTCAAAACTGGGAGGCAAGCTCTGAAGGATGATATTGACCTGGGTTTCCCCATCAATCTCACCTCCCAATACCTCGATCTCATTGATGCAACCAATCATGTTCAGTACGTGATCTCTCACCGAAGTGCCCTCAGCCATCTTAGCATTCATGAGTTTCCTCATAGCTGACTGCTTGGCTGTCCTGCCCTGATGTCCAAACATCTCCCTGAGGTTGAGCATCATATCGTAGGCTGAGGTCATCTGCTGATGCTGGTGCTGTAGAACACTTGAAATGGAAGCCAAGATGTAGCACCTAGTCATCTCATCAGCCTTCTGCCACCTCGTATATGGCTCTCGCTGCTCAGGGGTGGCATCATCGCTGGGCTTAGGGGGGCACTCCTCAGTAAGCACGTACTTGTAACCCTCAGCGGTAAGGACAATGTCCAGGTTACATTTCCAGTCAATATAGTTTGGACCCGTGAGTTTGTTTTGGTTCAAAATGACAGCTAGCGGGTTGAACGACATATCAACTACAACTTGAAAAATAACCAGTCAAGTTTCAGTATACTTTTTCAAAAATATTGAAAAATCCTCAAAAACAAATATAATCTTCTATCGACATCTCTCACACCAGGATTAACGCAGGTCACGATGGGTGAACGTCTACGCCAACCCACATTCGTTCGAGAAGAACCGAAGTTCATTAATTTCATTATCTGACCAACGATCTTATGATCAATGAAATTAATAGTCGATAATTTTATCTGTACACGTAGATAGCGTAACCTCGATGGGAGTGCTAGTTTTGAATTCAGAAAAGCTATGGCTTGCATAAAAAACTAATATCCACAGATGACATATCATTTTGTTTCAGTATAAATTTGTTCCTTTATATCATAGAACTAGATAACGGGGTGTCGACAAACACAGTAGATACCGTTATTGGTTAAAGTATTGATATATAAAAAGTATGCTCGTAACTGAGATAGTCTAAACATACTATCGGTATAGGTTATTGTGTGGTTTGGAAATTGGTTTATCTAAACTAGTTTAAATCACAAAGATATGCCCGGGGCATATTGAGCATGACCAGTTTGGATAGAATTGACTTATACTGATCGGCGTAGTCAATTCGGTCCTAGTATTCCGTCTCTCAATCCCGAGATTGGGACGGGCGTGAGGGTTGGATATCGTGTGCTTTGATTTACCAAAGAGTGAGGTCAATTGAGGCCAATACCTCGGTAAGTTGGGTATGCGGTGTTTAGCTTCTTGCGTGCCGTTGCTAGTTGGAGGAATCCACGTACCGGTTCGCCGGGTTGATGGTGCTCCCGAGATGAGCTCATAAGGTTATTATACTAAACCCGGCCGGTGAACTTTATGTTCGGTATAATAAAAGGACGAGTGGTACTAATCTCGGAAACCAAGAAGTCGGTGAATTAATTTGTCAGTAAATTGATAAATCGACGAGCACTAGATCTTTAATGTGGGGAGATAGAATAAAATATAATGGCGCGATGTAAAGTCATTTTCGAGCGGTAGTTCCATAATTGGTCCGATAGTGGTACGACCGATTATGCGTTTGACTAATCGACAAGGTAAATTAATTAATCCAAAAGGTTTAATTAATATTTAATCGACAAAGTGAATTTAGAAATTAATTTGTTTTTGAATTAATTAATTCTAAGGGTTCGATTAAATTAAATTAACAAAGTGGATTAAATAAATTAATTTACATGGGTCGATTGGAGTTGATTAGTCGGGAAGACTTAGCGGTCAACGAAAATCAAATTTTAAGGCCTAACTCGAGAGCCCATTAGGTCTCCAATCGAGCTACTATAAATAGAATAACTTGAGACCAAAGAAAGCTAAGAAGTCTTGCAAGACAAGTCTTGCCCATTTTAGAGTAAGTAAGTTCTAGAGAGAGAACTTCTACCCTTTGAAGTTTTCACTCAAAAACGAACTAGATTTCTTGCTCTCGGATTGGATTCAACCCAAAGATCAAACCTTCAATTTGTTTTTCCAAAAGTCTGCGCCAGTTTTTTTTCTGCTCGGTCTTCAAAATCGCTGCTGCCGCGATTTTCATGCTACCCGGTGCTGGTTTCTTCTTCCTCAAGTTTTGCGCGATTGATTCGAGAATAGCCTGGGTTGATCTCCTTCTTTGATGGGTGATCCTTAGGTGGTTCTTGTCTAGATCACCGGTGAGATTTCAGGTGGAAAATAGGCAGAAACCGGGCTGGGCAGTAGCGGATTTAAAGCAGAAGGCACAGCAGTTTTTAAGGGTTTTTGTTTGATCAGTTTTTGGGTTTTCTTGAATTCGATTTGACAGATTTCTTTGTGGGTTTTCGTGGGTTAATCGAGTAAGCTTTGATAGATTATTTCCCACGCAATGTTCGAAGTGTTCTTGGAGAATCGATTGGATTTCTTGTGGAAATCGCAGCAAAGAATTGGATTTTCTTTAAGCAAGGGACTTCGCTTCAAAAGGTATAATCTTTAAATTCCGCTTTAATTAAAGATCGAATCTTTTGTGTCCCGATTAATAAATTAAATAAGTATAAGCCTAGATCCGTTCATGGGTAAACTAATTTGAGCCTGAGCTTGGTCGAAAGCTTCCGATTCTGGAATGCATTGCACGAAAGTGAGGTTTTCGATTTAGCCCGGGCTTGTTCAGTTTTCCTTAAGGGAGGGATACTATAAACAGTACACTAAGTGTATGCCATTACGTGACTTCTAAGTTTGTTACTTAGGATACTAATGCGCCTCGGATGGCGAGGGTGTCGCAACTTTCTCCAATTAAACGCACTATAGTCATCCCTTTAGAAATTCATTCCCGTGATATCTGTGATTGAAAACTCATCTGATAGGGATGAAGGTCTAAGCCAGCACGCAAGTTTAACCACTTCACCAATGAACCCGTAATGGAGGCCATGGGGCTATTAACCAACCCGCTCCCACTTAGATTTTTAATTAATTTCGATTTGCCTGGGTTTTCTCGGTTTTCTACGTAATTAGGAATCACCCAAAATTACGATTAAACCAAAACCCGCGAATTTAATTAAGTTTGAGGATTTTTACGTTTTAACATGCAATATCTTAACTATGGATATTCGCACCCATAAAATCGTTGGAGTTTTAATATACGAATAACCTACCTTAGTTAATTGCACATTACCTTTAACATGCAATATCTTAACTATGGATATTCGCACCCATAAAACCGTTGGAGTTTTAATATGCGAATAATCTACCGTAGTTAATTGCACATTACCCTTTTAAAACTTTTGGTTTGGTTTTTGTTCATGCAAAATAAAAATGAAAAACACACAATCAACGAAAAGACATAAATACTGGAAATTAAAAGATATAAAATTTCCCGACTATTATGCCTTCTCTATCGTTGATTCCTTGACGCCTCAGTGACACGTCCCGTCGTGTCGCTCCCACTCGTTATTTGGATTCCTCTCGATTCGTCCATGTTATCTCAGTTTTCTACGTAATTAGGAATCACCCAAAATTACGATAAACCAAAACCCGCGAATATAAGTTACCTAAAATAACGTCTTCGTCATAGTACAAAAATTCCTATATACAAAGGCGTTTTTCTAGGAATTTAAAGACGACATGATTAGATCAAATCCTACTACAAGATTTTTCTAATCCTACACGGCTTCCAGCTCGTGGTTATTACTATTACAGAAATTTCCATTCAAAAATAAAACAAGCCAGGACATGTCCCGGGGTTTATGAATGAAAATTAAATTTCTACCACAATAGCCGAGAAACCAATAACCACCTGTTTATGCATTTCGACAAAAATAATAATGCCAAAATAAAGCCGTGTAATAAATAAAACAAGTATAAGGCGGAAACCAACGCTCTGATACCAATTTGAAGGAAAACTGAACAAGCCCAGGCTACATCGAAAACCTCACTTTCGTGCAATGCATTCCAGAATCGAAAGCTTTCGACCAAGCTCAGGCTCAAATTAGTTTACCCATGAACGGATCTAGGCTTATACTTATTTAATTTATTAATCAGGACACAAAAGATTCGATCTTTAATTAAAGCGGAATTGAAAGATTATACCTTTTGAAGCGAAGTCCCTTGCTTAAAGAAAAACCAATTCTTTGCTGCGATTTCCACAAGAAATCCAATCGATTCTCCAAGAACACTTCGAATATTGCGTGGGCAATAATCTATCGAAGCTTACTTGCTTAGCCCACAAGAACCCACGAAGAAATCCTTCTAATTGGATTCTAAAAACCCCAAAATTCTGACCGAACAAAAACCCTCAAACAGCTCCAACCTCTTGCTCAAAAAACCCTGCTGTCCAGCCCGATCTGCACCAGTACCCAGCCCCAAAAACCCGCCAGGATCTAGACAAGAACAACCCGAGGATCACCCATCATCAGAAGGAGATCAACCCAGGTCATTCTCGAATCAACTGCGCAAGCTTGTGGCTGAAGAAACCGCTGCCGGGTTGCCTGAATAAAACACTGCAGTAGCAGCGAACTTGAAGAAACCGACAGTAGGAATTTCGTGAATGTCCCAGCAAGAATCTGGTGGAATATATTTTAATCCGAATAAGAAGGTTCGATCTTTGGGTTGAATCCAATTCGAAGAGCAAGAAATCTGGCTCGTTTTTGAGAAAGAATTCTTGAAGAAAAATTCTCTCTCTAGAACCTTCTTGCTCAAGAAAGGGGCAAGACTTGTCTTGTAAGATTTCTTAGCTTTCTTTGGTCTCAAGTTATTCTATTTATAGTAGCTCCATTTAAATTAATTTATTTAATCCACTTTGTTAATTTAATTTAATCGAACCCTTAGAATTAATTAATTCAAAATCGAATTAATTTCTAAATTCACTTTGTCGATTAAATATTAATTAAACCTTTTGGATTAATTAATTTACCTTGTCGATTAGTCAAACGCATAATCGGTCGTACCACTATCGGACCAATTATGGAACTACCGCTCGAAAACGACTTTACATCGCGCCATTATATTTTATTCTATCTCCCCACATTAAAGATCTAGTGCTCATCGATTTATCAATTTACTGACAAATTAATTCACCAATTTCTTGGTTTTCGAGATTAGTACCACTCGTCCTTTTATTATACCGAACATAAAGTTCACCGGTCGGGTTTAGTATAATAACCTTACGAGCTCATCTCGGGAGCACCATCAACCCGACGAACCGGTACGTAGATTCCTCCGACTAGCAACGGCACGCAAGAAGGTAAACATCGCATACCCAACTTACCGAGGTATTGGCCTCAATTGACCTCACTCTTTGGCAAATCAAAGCACACGATATCCAACCCTCACGCCCGTCCCAATCTCGGGATTGAGAGACGGAATACTAGGACCGAATTGACTACGCCGATCAGTATAAGTCAATTCTATCCAAACTAGTCGTGCTCAATATGCCTCGGGCATATCTGTGTGATTTAAACTAGTTTAGATAAACCAATTTCCAAACCACACAATAACCTATACCGATAGTATGTTCAGACTATCTCGGTTACGAGCATGCTTTTTATATATCAATACTTTAACCAATAACGGTATCTACTGTGTTTGTCGACACCCCGTTATCTAGTTCTATGATATAAAGGAACAAATTTATACTGAAACAAAATGGTATGTCATCTGTGGATATTAGTTTTTGATACAAGCCATAGCTTTTCTGTATTCAAAACTAACATTGTTTTACCGCACTTGAAGCACTTGCCTTTGGGCTTGCTCTTCTTTGCGATCTCAGGGTTCGTAGAAAGTTTCTTGGCATTCTTCTTCTTCTTATTCTTCTTGCCTTTAGGCGCAGATGAAGAACTTGAAGCCTTTACTGCGACCAAAGCTTGCTTCTTTTCGTGAAAGATGCCTTCAGCCACCACCAAATCAGTTAAGAGCTTGGGTAGAGTGTAAACTCTTTGGTTCATGTTGTAATTGACCCGAAACTGCTCAAAACAAGAGGGTTGACTCTGGAGGATAATATCTATCTGACTTTCTAGGTCGATTTCTCCTCCCAACACCTCTATCCCATTGATGTCACTGATCATGTGTAGCACATGATCTCTCATCGATCCACCTTCAGCCATCTTTGTGTTCATTAACTTCCTCATGGCTGCTTGCCTAGCAGTCCTGCCTTGATGTGCGAACATCTCTCTCAGGTGAGCCATTATGTTGAAGGCAGAGACCATGGGATGAAGCTGATGTTGCAGCACATTTGACACAAAGGCCAAAATATAGCACCGCGCCATCTCATCCGCTTTTCTCCACCTGGCATAGGAATCCCTATCCTCTTGAGGAGAGTCCTCACCTGGCACATCTGGACATACTTCGGTGTGCACAAACTTATACTGCTCAGCCATCAGGACAATGTCCAAGTTACGACTCGAGTCGACATAGTTGGTTCCAGTTAATTTATTGTCTTTCAAAATAGCAGCTAAGAAGTTGAATGCCATATCGATTATAACTGTAAAATAAATAAATGTACAATGTTTCAATTATTAAGTCCAAAATTTTGAAAACAAGGAAATTCTATCAATTATTGACCTCCCTGAAAACAATAATCTTAATCCACCAACATCTCATTCACCGGGATTCTCGCAGGCCACGCAGTGTGGACGTTTACGCAAACTCACATTCATTTGAGAAGAATGAAGTTCATTAACTACAATATCTGACCAAATGATCTATTGATCAATGTAGCTAATAGTCAGTGCTTTTAGCCATACAAATAAGCCGCGTAACCTCGAGGGAGGAATACTGCAGATCATACATTAAGTGTGTGCTATTACGTGACTTCCGCGCTTATTATCTTAGGATAGTGCGCCTCGGATGGAGAGGGTTTCACATTTCTCCTGGTTAAACTTACTCTAGTCATCTTACTCCGAAATTCATAATCTAGTGATCTCGGGGTTGGACTAATCCGAATGGAGGAAGGCCCTAATGCCAACGCGCAAGCCCACCCACATCGCATATGAACCCGTACTAGTGGCCATGGGGATATTAACCTAACCCGCTCGCACTTAGATTTCCAAATTGAGGGTTTTTCTGATTCTAACATGCAATTAACAAAACCTATGTTATGTGCAACTATAAAACCATCATGCTTTAAAATTATGCATCTAAAATACAACATAAAAATAAAGCGCAAATATTAAAACAATAAATACGGGAAATAAATACTAAAAATAAATTTCCTAACTATTATGGTTTTAATCGCTTCCATCTTCTGCCTTGATCTCGTGTCCCACCACACAACTCGATGGATTGAGTCTTGATCTTGAAAAATGAAAACTGGAGGAAAACGGGCAAAAAACACAGCCCGAACCGGCCGCACGCGCGCGGCACGCCCAAAGGACACGCAGCCCAGCAGCGCGCAGCAACTGCTGTGCGCTGCTGCCTGCTGCCCCGCATGGCAGTGCCGCTGCTCCTGGTAGTCGCCGGCGCCGCACCCTACCGCCAATCCCTCATTCACTTCTTTCTATGCTATTTGGTCTTCTTGCAATTCATTATGGGTTATCCTGGGTTTCTACGAATTAACGATAACCTGAAATCCATGAATTCAAGTTGGCCACCGTAACACCTTCGATTACAAAAGAATAATTCTCCTACTACAAGGCATTATAGGAAAATTAAATAATCGAAATTACATAGAAAAAATCCTACTACAGATTTGATCAAATCCTACACGGCTTCCAGCACGTGGTTATACTATTACAAACATTCATAATAAAATCAAATCCGGACATGTCCAGGAGTTTCATTAAAACCCATACAAACGTAACCATAATAGTCGGGATTTCTTAACCACCTGCAAATAAAATCATGTAATAAATCGAACAAGCACAAAACCCAAAACCAGGCTCTGATACAAATTGAAAGATTATCTGCCCGGGCCTAGCCAGAAACTCACATTCGTGCTATGCATTCCAGAATTGGAATATCTGGCCAGGCCTAGACGCTAGCTCAATTGCAATTCCAACCCTTTTGAAATAACATTACGCAAGATCTGGGTTTGCACTTATTCGATTTACCACGCAACAAAAATTTCTAATTAAAAGAGGAACTTTAGAAAAATACCTTTGAAGCGTGAACTCAGGTGATCGCTTGTATGACTCAAGACTTTGATTTCACGTTGTGTGGGCAACGATCTAGAAGTCAATTGATCAGTAATCAACACAATACCCGTCAGGAAAATCCAGCAAAACTCACTGGACAAAAACCCAACTAGTTGCCGCCGCACGCGACGCCTTGATTGATCCTCACGCGTCACCGCTCGCCTTAATCCACGAGCTGCCAAGGAGCTAGTGAAGTAACTGGCCGGTCGATCTAGGAGAGAGGGCAGCCGCTAGGATTCTTGAAAAATCTGACTTCGAGGGAGAAATAATTATTTCTCTCTCTAGGATTTTATCTCTCTAGTCTTCTTGTCTTGAAAACTTATGAATTGTGTGTCTTGAATAGCTAATCCCTTGTCTATATATATAGAGTTACAAGAGAGACCCCAAGTTGGTTTAGGATTGCCCTCCTACTGGGATTCTGTTTCCTTCAATCCTGTTCCTGGACTGATACACATCCTATTGATACAGGTATCCAGTTATCCCAAACCAGTTTCTGGTATGATTCACAACCAACTGATACAAGGATTCACTTATCCCAAACCAGTTCCTGGTATGATTCACAACCAATTGACACAAGGATTAATTAATTACTTAATTAATTAAATATACCTTTGTCAATAACACAATACATAATTAATCGTGCCACTAACGGATTAATTATGGCACTACCATCCTCCACCATAATTGCTTCCGGAACAACTTAATTAATTTATTCATAATCTCCCCACATCAAAGATATAGTGCTCGTTAATTTATTAATTTACTGATAAATTAATTAATCAACTTCTTTAATTCCGAGACTAGTACCACTTGACCATTTTATTATACCGGACATAAGACCACCAGCTGGGTTTCATATAATAAACATAAAGAGGTCATCTCGGAAGCACCATCACCCGGACGCACCGGTACATGGTTTCCTTTCGACAAGCAGCAGCATACCAAGCAACTAAACAAGCACACCTAACCTACCAAGATTATTGGATAGACCTCACCTATTGGCATATCAAAGTACACAATGCCTAATCCTCATGTCCACTCTAGCCTAGGGAATACCAATAATGATTTGTCTATTAAATCAGTACAAGACAAATCATTCCTAATGGTCAAGTTCAATACGCCCCGGGCAAAACTATATGATTCAATTAGTTTAGACAAACCAATTATTCGAATCACATAATAACCTAAACCGACAGTTTGTCCAAAGCTGTCTCGGTTACGAACATCATTTATATATTATGTCTTTCAACCAATGATGAGATCTACTGTGTCACACAAGACACCTCATCATTTACTTACATAATATAAATGGACATATCATGCAGAAAAAAATATAACCAAAACATAAATCGATATATTTCTGGGAAAATGTACAATACAAGCATAGCTTATGTATTCAACTCCAATAGACACACCACTAGAGACTGCACACACTATCACAGATGATGCTCTCGTAGTGGGAGGGTTGTCAGACAGCCCGAGAGGTACATGGGTTTGGATGAGTCTTCAAACTTTATCCCTGGTGCTCATGAACCAGACCTAGTTAGTTACAATGAGGCTCTCCAGGATAAATATGCAGATTCTTGGCAGAGAGCGATGATTGCTGAGCTGGGTTCTATAGACTCAAATCAGGTCTGGGAGCCGGTAGACCTTCCTGAAGGGTTTCGACCTATTGGGTGCAAATGGGTCTACAAGCGAAAGAGAGGATCTGACAAGAGGGTTGAGACCTTCTAGTCTAGGCTTGTGGTGAAGGGGTATAACTCAAAAAGCGGGTATCGATTATGAGAAGACCTTTTTCCCGGTAGCTATGCTTAAGTCGATCCGAATTCTTTTGGCCATAACTGCTCATATGGACTATGAGATTTGGCAGATGGACGTCAAGACAGCTTTCCTTAACAGAAGTCTTTAAGAGACTATCTTTATGCAGCAACCAGAGGGTTTCAATGTTCAGAGCCAAGAGCACAAGGTATGCAGGCTTAAAAGGTGCATTTATGGACTTAAGCAAGCATTCAGATCTTGGAACATCCGTTTTGATGAGGTTATCCAGTTTTATGAATTCACTCAGTATCCGGATGAGCAGTGTGTATATCGTAGGCGTGATGGTGATATGGTGGTGTTCCTCGTACTTTACGTAGATGACATCCTTCTGATTGGCAACAATACGAAGGTGTTGTCAGACGTAAAGACATGGTTGTCCAGCCAATTTGATATGAAGGATTTGGGAGAGGCTGGACATATCCTTGGGATCAAGATTATTCAAGATCGTAGGAGAAGTTCTCTGACACTCTCCCAGGCATCCTACATAGACACGATTCTGGCCCGTTTTAACATGCAGAACTCTAAGAAAGGTTCACTACCTTTCAGGCATGGGGTGCATTTATCAAAGGAGTAGTGTCCCAAGACTGCTGAGGAGATAGATGCCATGTAGGCGGTACCCTATGCATCAGCAGTGGGTAGCCTCATGTATGCTATGTTATGTACGAGGCTTGATATTTGCTTTGTCATTGGCATGGTTAGCAGAAATCAAAGTAACCTTGGGAAGGCTAATTGGAAGGCAGTAAAATGCATTCTCAAGTACTTGTGCAGGACGAGAGATCATGTCCTAGTTTATAGAGCGCAGGAGCTTGTACTATTGGGTTATACAGATTCAGACTTTCAAGGTGATATGGACAAGAGTAACACCTTGTTGGAGTTGAATACATAAGCTATGCTTGTATTGTACATTTTCCCAGTTAATATATCGATTTATGTTTTCGTTATATATTGTTGTGCATTAATTGTCCATTTATATTATGTAGTTAGATGATGAGGTGTCTTGTGTGACATAGTAGATCTCATCATTGGTTAACATACATAATATATAAATGAGGTTCATAACTGAGACAACTTTGGATAAATTGTCGATTTAGGTTATTATGTGATTTAAATAATTGGTTTGTCTAAACTAATTGAATCATATAAATATGCCCGGGCGTATTGAACTTGACCATTAAGAATGATTTGTCTTGTACTGATTTAATAGACAAATCGTTCTTAGTATTCTATCTCTTAATCTCCAGACTCGAGCTGGCATAAGGATTAGGCATAGTGTACTTTGATCTGCCAATGGGTGAGGTCAATTGTGACCAATAGTCTCGGTAGGTTGGGTGCGCGTGTTTAGTTGCTTGGTGTGATGCTGCTTGTCGAAAGAAAACCATGTACCGATGCATCTGGGGTGATGGTGTTCCCGATATGAGCTCATAAAGTTTATTATACTAAACCCGGCCGGTGGACTTATGTCTGGTATAGTAAAAATGTCGAGTGGTACTAGTCTCAGAATTAAAGAGGTTAATTAATTAATTTATCAGTAAATTAATATATTAACGAGCACTATATCTTTGATGTGGGGAGGTTATGAATATAATTGAATTAAGTTGTTCTGGAAGCAATTCTGGTGTTGGATGGTAGTGCCATAATTAATCCGTTAGTGGTACAATTAATTATGTATTGGGTTGTTGACAAAGGTAGATTTAATTAAATAAGTAATTAATTAATCCTTTTGTCAGTTGGTTGTGAATCACACCAGGAACTGGTTTGGAATAAGTGAATTCCTATGTCAGTTGGTTGTGAATCATACCAGGAACTGGTTTGGGATCAGTTGGATGTGTATCAGTCCAGGAACAGGATTGAAGAAAAACAGAAACCCAGTAGGAAGGCCAATCCTAAACCAACTTGGGGTCTCTCTTGTAACTCTATATATAGACAAGGGATTAGCTATTCAAGACACACAATTCAATAGATTCATAATTCAAGAATCTAGAGAGAGAAAATCCCAGAGAGAGAAAATTCTCTCTCTCTCAAAGTCAGATTTTTAGAGCAATTGGCGAATGGTTTTTCTTCTCCTCTTGGCCGAAATTCTTGGCCTGTTTATACCCGCTGCGTGTAGCTTTCTCTCTCTCTGGGCGGTGTGTTTACAGTACGTGCCAGGTGCAGCGGTGCTGGAATTTTCTGGCAGGTGGATTGTGGTGACTAGCTGATCAATTGGTTTCTAGATCGTTGCCCACACAATGTGAAATCAAAGTCTTGAGGCATACAAGAGAATCACCTGAGTGCACGCTTCAAAGGTATTTTTCTAAGATTTCGCTTTTAATTAGAAATTTTGTTGCGTGGTAAATTGAATAAGTGCAAACCAAGATCCTGTGAAATGTTATTTCAAAAGGGTTGGAACAGCATTGTGCTAGCGTCTAGGCCTGGCCAGAGATTCCGATTCTGGAATGCATAGCACGAAAGTGAGTTTTTGGCTAGGCCCGGGTAGATAATCTTTCAATCATCTGGGTTTGTGTTTACTCTAGGAGGTGGAGCCATAGTATGGCGGATTGTCATGCAGAAATGCGTGGTGGACTCCACCTTGGAGGCTGAATACGTTGTCGCATCAGAGACACAAAAGAAGCTTTATGGCTCTGGAACTTCCTGGGGGATTTGGATGTGGTTCCTGAGTTGCCTAGGTCTATCACGGTTTACTGTGATAACAATGGTGCATTTGCTAACTCAAGGGAACCACGAGCCCACAAAGCGAGTAAACACATAGAGCGCAAGTACCACCTGTACGAGAGATCATAAAGAGGAAAGACGTGATCGTAGCCAATATAGAATCAGATGACAACCTTGCAGATCCTTTCACAAAGCCATTGTCCCCAAAGGTCTTTGAGAGACATGTGGAGGGCATGTGAGTCAGATTCTTAAGAGAGCCATGTGAGTGAGCTTAAATATGTTCAGTAGATTTCATTATGGTAACAGTGTAATAGTGGGTTGGACAGTTTTTGTACTTCTTAGCATAACTTTGAGTATTAGTGGGAGATTGTTAGTTTTGAATACAGAAAAGCTATGGCTCGTATCAAAAACTAATATCCACAGTTGACACTTCATTTTGTTTCAGTATTAAATTGTTCCATTGTATCATAGAACTGGATAACGGGGTGTGGAAAGACACAGTAGATCCTGTTATCGGTTAAAGTATTGATATATAAAAAGTATGCTCGTAACTGAGATAGTCTGAACATACTATCGGTATAGGTTATCGTGTGATTTGGAAATTAGTTTGTCTAGACTAATTAAATCACATGGATATGCCCGGGGCATATTGAGCACGACCAGTTTGGATAGAATTAACTTGTACTGATCGACATAATTAATTCGGTCATAATATTCTGTATCTCAATCCCGAGATTAGGACAGGTGTGAGAGTTAGATATTGTATGCTTTAATTTTCCAAAGAGTGCGGTCAATTGAGGCCTATACCTCGATAAGTTGGGTATGCGGTGTTTAGCTTTTTATGTGCCGTTGTTAGTCGGAGGAATCCACGTACCGGTTAGCCGGGTGGATGGTGCTCCTGAGATGAGCTCGTAAGGTTTATTATACTAAAACTGGCCAGTGAACTTTATGTCTGGAATAATAAGAAAGTCGAGTGGTACTAATCTCATAAACAAAGAAGTCGGTGAATTAATTTATCAGTAAATTGATAAACCAACGAGCACTAGATCTTTGATGTAGGGAGATAGAAGAAAATAAAGTGGTGCGATGTAAAGTCATTTTTGAGCGGTAGTTCCATAATTGGTCCATTAGTGGTACGACTAATTATGCATTTGACTAATCAATAAGTGAATTAATTAATCCTAAAGGTTTATTTAATATTTAATTGACAAAGTGGATTAAGAAAATTAATTCTATATGAATTTATTAATCCTAAGGGTTTGATTAAATTAAATTAACAAAGCGTGTTAAGAAATTAATTCGAAAGAATCGATTGGAGTTGACTAGTCTAGGGAATACTAAGGAGTCAACTAAAGTCAAATTAAAATGCCTAACTCAAAGACCCACTAGGTCTCCTTAGAAGCTCCCTATAAATATCCCTTGTTAGGCATTTCAAGTCATAAGGAAACTTATAGAAACAACTCTAGAGTTTGAGAAAGAGAAATCTAGAGAGAGATATTCCTTTTTGATTTTTCTCAAAGTTGATTTCGGTCTTTCTCTTTTGATTAAACATAGCCCACGATTGCCCAGACTCTTTTTCTGCCTACCGACCATTTGGATTTCAGCCTCGTAATTTTTTTATTTTGGCGAGTTCACCGGCGGCCGTTTGACTTCCCAGGGCGGCGATCCGGTTGCTCATTGCGTTGATCTCTTCCTTGTGTTGGTGATCTGCGGTGGTAACCCTCTAGGTCACGGCTAGGGAGTGGTGGTTGGGTGGTCGAACCTTTAGGAATCCCAGCGGCCGGTGGCAGTAGCTATTGGAGTCTCCGGGCTGATTCTGTTTGGTGTAGATTTAGTTTTTTCGAAGTGGGTTTCCTTGGGATTTCTTCGTTTTGCTTTGGGCTACTCCGTAGATACTAGCCCACACTAGTTCAAAGTCGATTTGGGGTAATTCTTTGGATTTCGGTGGTAGTCGCCTTCCAGTTCTTTGGATTTCTTATTTGCTTGGGACTTCCCTACAAAGGTACAACCTTTAGACTTTCTGCTTTTAATTAAAGGTTGAATCTTTGTGCGTTGTTTAATAAATTAAATAAGTATAAGCCTAGATCCGTTCAGGGGAAAATGAATTTGAGCCTGAGTTTTGTCGAAAGTTTTCGATTCTGGAATGCATTGCACGAAAGTGAGATTTTTGATTTAGCCCGGGCTTGTTCTGTTTTCCTTCAGGCAGTCCCCTATGCATCAGCAGTGGGTAGTCTCATGTATACTATGTTATGCACTAGGCTTGATATTTGCTTTGCTGTTGGTATGGTTAGCATATATCAGAGTAACCGTGAGAAGGCTCATTGGGAGACTGTCAAATACATTCTCAAGTACTTGCGCAGGATGAGAGATCGTGTCTATATTTATCGAGTGCAGGAGCTAGTTCCACTGGGTTACACAGATTTGGACTTTCAAGGTGATATGGACAAGAGTAAGTCTACTTCTGGATTTGTGTTTACTGTAAAAGGTGGAGCCATAGTATGGCAGAGTGTCAAGCAAAAATGCGTGGGGAACTCCACCATGGAGGCTGAGTATGTTATCGCATCAGAGGCAGCAAAAGAAGCTTTACGGCTCAGGAACTTCCTGGTGGACTTAGATGTTGTTGCTGAGTTGCCAAGGTCTATCACAGTCTATTGTGATAACAATGGTGCACTTGCTAACTCAAGGGAACCGCGAGCCCACAAGGCGAGTAAACACATAGAGCGCAAGTACCACCTGATATGAGCGAGTGTAAAGAGAGGAGATGTGACTGTGGCCAAGATACCATCAAAAGACAACATTTGAGATTCTTTCACAAAGGCATTGACCCTAAAGGTCTTTGAGAGCCATGTGGAGGGCATGAGAGTCAGATTCTTAAGAGAGCCATGTGACTGAACTAAAGAGTGTTTTGAAGCTTTCATTATGAAAATAGTGTAATAAGTGGATTGAACAGTGTTTTTGTACTTCAGAGCAAAGCTTTGAGTATTAGTCGGAGATTGTTAGTTTTGAATACTGAAAAGCTATTGCTTATATCAAAAACTAATACCCAGTAGACATATCGTTTTGTTTTAGTATTAAATTTTTTCCATTATATCATAGAACTAGATAACGAGGTGTATAAAAGCATAATAGTGAAAGATTATCTGTCCGGAATGATTTGTCTATTAAATCAGTACAAGATAAATCATTCTAAATGGTCAAGTTCATTACGCCCCGGGGATATCTATATGATTCAATTAGTTTAGACAAATCAATTATCTAAATCATATAATAACCTAAACCGACAGTTTGTCCAAAGCTATCTCGGTTACGAACCTCATTTATATATTATGTCTTTTAACTAATGATGAGATCTACTGTCACACAAGACACCTAATCATTTAACTACATAATATAAATGGACAAATAATGAACAACAACATATAACCAAAACATAAATCGATATATTAACTGGGAAAATGTACAATACAAGCATAGCTTATGTATTCAACTCTTACAATCTCCCACTAATACTTAACCTGGGCTTTAAGTATACAACTACATTCAACTCCTATACACTCTCTGCTACTATATATCTAGAAAAACTGTCATGGCTCTCCTAAGTAGCTGATCCCCATGCTCTTCATGTGAGCCTCAAAGAATTTTGAAGTCAATGTCTTCGTGAACGGATCTGCAAGGTTATCTTCTGATGCTATCTTTGCCATGACCACGTCTTCCCTCTTTCTGATGTCTCGTATTAGGTGGTACTTACGCTGTATATGTTTACTCTCCTTGTGGGCTCGTGGTTCCTTCGAGTTTGCTACTGCACCATGGTTATCACAATACACAGTGATAGACTTCTGCAAACAAGGAATCAAATCTAAGTCCACTAGGAAGTTCTTGAGCCATACTACTTCTTCCGTTGCCTCTGATGCGGCTATGTATTCTGCCTCCATGGTAAAGTCTACCACGCATTTCTGCTTGACACTCCGACAAACTATGGCTCCACCTCCCAGAGTAAACACATACCCTGAGGTAGACTTGCTCTTGTCCCTGTCGCCTTGGAAATATGAATCTGTGTAACCTCGGGGTACCAGCTCAGACGCCTGATAGACCAACACTTAGTCTCCTGTTCTACCCAAATACTTGAGATTGCATTTTACTGCCTTCCAACGAGTTTTCTTGGGGTTACTCTGACATATGCTTACAATGCCTACGGCATAACAGATATTAGGCCTCGTACAAAATATGGCATACATGAGATTTCCTACTGCTGAAGCATAAGGAACTATCTTCATGGCCTCTATCTCCTCAACAGTCTTAGGGGACTGTTCCTTAGATAGATACACTCCTTGTATGAATGGTAGAAAACCTTTCTTAGAGTTCTTCATGTTAAAACTGGCCAGAATCGTATCTATGTACAAAGCTTGGGAGAGCGTTAACGAACGTTTCCTACGATCTCGAATTATCTTGATCCTAAGGATATGTCCCGCTTCTTCTAAGTCCTTCATATCAACCTGCTTGGACAACCATGCCTTTACGTCTGATAACACTTTCTTATTATTGCCAATCAATAGAATGTCATCTACGTAAAGCACAAGAAACACCACTGAGTTTTCATCACGTCTGGGGTACACACATTGCTCATCCAGACACTGAGTAAATACAAAGAACTGGATTACCTCATCAAACCGGATGTTCCAAGATCTGGATGCCTGCTTAAGTCCGTAAATAGACCTCTTAAGCCTGCAAACCTTATGCTCTTGGCCTTTTCTCAATGAATCCTCTGGTTGCTGCATAAAGATGGTTTCCTCAAGACTTACGTTGAGGAAAGCTATCTTGACATCCATCTGCCGAATCTCATAATCTAAATGAGTAGCTATGGCCAAGAGAATCCGGATCGACTTAAGCATAGCTACAGGGGAGAAGGTTTCCTCATAATCGATTCCCTCTTTCTGAGTATACCCCTTCGCCACCAGCCTAGCTATAAAGGTTTCCTCATTCCCGTCAGGTCCTTTCTTACGTTTGTAGACCCACTTGCATCTAATGGGCTTGAACCTATCTGGCAGGTCCACAAGCTCCCAGACTTGATTGTGATCCATTGACCCTATCTCGGATATCATTGCCTTATACCAAGACTCTGCATCTTTATCTCGGAGAGCATCATTGTAGTTAACCGGGTCAGGTTCAGGCACACCTGGGACTAGGTCTGAGGTCTTCTTCCCTTTTTTCGGAAGTTGTTTCTATTTCTACATCCCTTTCTTCTTCACTTTCCACCCCTTCTTCCGCTTGCGCTTGTGGGGTTTCTTTCATAAGAATAGGGGACGGCATTCTTCCTAAAAAGTAGATACAGGTAATAAGGAAGAGAATACTAAAGATCCGATCCATAAAATTTCTCAATTTTAACACACGGTACTTATTAGATCGAAAATCACTGCATAGTCTTAGGTGAATTAGAGTGCGCTTTGACATATGCCTAGCGGGACTTTAATAGGTTGCCAAGTACGGGTATGATTGGGTACACTATGAGTCACGCTAAAGTATGTAGGTGAAGTGATGGGACTACAAGTCTCTCTTAAATGAGAGATGATATCTTGGCCGCTTGATAGTGAACTGAGAAGTGCATGGCCGTGCCCAAGAAATGATAAGGGTTATCATTTGCTTGATTAAGTTCAGTGTCACTAAGAGATCAAGTAAAACGTTTAGCTATATAAGGATGATTGGTTCCATGCCTTATGCTAAACTGGATATCAGTGTAGAGGACATTACGTTGTATACTCGGAAGGTTGTGTTGAATCACCATTCGACCCTCCGTTCTGAATTGTGTAGTCATTATGTCTTGCTAGAGACCACTAATGATTTATGGATTAATTAATGAGATTAATTTATTCATTGTCAATTTGGAATGGGCCTACAGGATCGCACATAAGTGAGTTCGATGATTCAGAATTAATTAAATTCCCTGTTTTAAGTATAAGAGTTATACTTAAATTGATAATATTTAATTAAATGGTTTAATTAAATATTATTGAAGAGTTTTATGGTATTAATTAAAAGTTAATTAATTACCTGGGAAGAATTGAGTTGAGCTGATAAATCAAGGGACCTAATTGTGAATTAAGGTTCTTGACCCATCAGCCTGATCCATGGATCAATGGGTTGATCCATGGTGTCGGTTAAACCCAACTCAGTAAATAATTAATTAATTATTATTTATTATTAATTAAAACAGATACTTCTCAAATCAGAGAAGTATATGGAGTCTGTTAAAAAGGTTTTAACAAACTCAGTTTTAAATATACGTTTTGAAAAGTTTAAAAACAAAATAAATAAATAACTGACTCTCTGAGACTCAACGTACAGACGCTCTTCCAAAACTATTCTTCCCAGAGAAAAATGTTTTCTCTTAAAACAGGTAAATTTAGGGGCTAGCACCAGTTATGGGAGAACTCCAGTGCAAGAACGTAGAGGCAATTCGCGTGAATTGTTCTTTGGTGGTGAACGCAATCTTCCCAAAGGATCCAGGCGACTGCACAACCGATTACACGTCGAGGGTAAGACCCGATCATCTTAGAATTTAGGCTATTCCGTAGCATAATTTAGGAAATTATGCATGCCTAGTTCCAACAGTGGCATCAGAGCGAGGTTTGATTTTAATTTAATTAGAATTAAATTGAAATTAAAATTAAGAAATTTGGGTTCTTGATTTTTTTTTGGAGAAAACGGCGTTCATTGGTTTTTGAAGTCTGGCTTTATTCCCGAAATTGTTTTTTTTTTGTTGCTGGAGTTTTATGAACGGGAAAAAAGGTTTATTTTGTCGCCTGTTTTCTCGCCGGATTAATGGGCTGCATGAACCAAAATTTAAAATTGAATTGGCTTATTTCCTTGCCAAAAATTGGATTTTTTGCAAATTGGATCATCGGAAATTGGGTTTCCTTTTGGGTTGTCAAATGGCTCTGCCGGTAAAACAGTTTTCGCCGGACAAAATTCATTATTTGGTTTCAAATGGTTTTGCCGGTTTCTGGGTTTAAGAAACATCACCGGAAATGTTCCGAAAGATTTTTTGGTCTGAGATGGTTCAATATTTTTTCTGGGCTGTTGTTGTTTTTGTTTTGATTTGCAGGGGAAGCTTTCGTCGGGAAAAATGCCCAAGCCAGACTTGGAGTCTGGGCATGGCATTTTTCCGTTAGATTGGCCACCGGGAATCGATTCGCGATCTTTCGCGTCGAGGTATCACGGGTGAAGAACGGGCAGCGATGAAGGTCACCGCTGCTCATTCTTCGACTGTGGATCCCGGAGTTGCGATTCGCATTTTCCGATCGGGGGGGGCCGGAAATGTTCTAGCCACCTGAAGGAGATCGGCGCTGCGGATTCACAACGCCGGGAGTGAAGATATGGCCGGAGAAGACAACCGGCAATAGTTGCCGGAAGTCACTAACACCGGCGGAGGTTTGAACAAAGAAGAAGAGAGGCGGCAGGGGCAAAAACCCTAATGGGTGAAATGACTAAAATGCCCCGCCGCTCCTTCCAAACCCTAAGCTGCAAACCTTTTAAACTTTTAAAATTACAAACCAGCCCCAGAAGTTTTATTTCCTTAAAACCCTAGCCCGAAAATTTTGTTAAATTACAAATTTGCCTAAAATTTTCAGAAAAACTTAATTTTTTGAATTTTAAAATTTGATAAAAATTTTAATTTATAATTTAGGATAAATTAAAAGATTTTATCAGATTTTAAATTAAATTTAGATTTAATTCTTATCCTATAGAATTTTAAAATTTAGAATTTTGAATAATTATCTTAATGAGATTAGGATAATTAGAAATATTTAAATTTTAAAATTAGAAAGATTATCTTAATAAAATTAGATAATTAAATGAATAAATAAATAATTAATTAATTAATAAGATTAGTTAATTAATTAATATGTTTTTATTTATTTATTCATTTTTCTGAAATAATGTGTTTTTATTTAAAATGTTTAAATAATTGCACGCATTATTGGTATGACCATGCATCATTCGATTAAAATGAATGAACATGGGATTGATTAAAATTGATCATAACACGATCAATTTTAATAGTGTAAGAGTTACACAATCCCTAATTAAATAATTCGGATTAATAAAATTGGCTTGTATGAAGCATATGCATTTGTGTGTTTTTCTATGCATGAATTGGGCTTAAAATTTATTATTTAAATTTTTGGGCCTGCGAGCCATTTTAAAATTGGGCCTGCGTGCCTATTAAATAATTATGTAATAGTTAGGCCAAAAAGGAGATTCCGAAGGAGTCCATGGTGGAGCCCAGGAACTGAAGCCCAAAATGGAGGTCTAAAAAGAAGTTTTTTTTTTTAAGGCCCTGTAATAGATTAGAGCCCAATTCATCGCATTTCCGCAATTTTATGTTTTGTGAATGAATGAAAATGACAATGCATGTTAAGCCGATCAAACTTAAATCCCAAAAACCCAAGATTTTGCTTCCATACTTGAGCGTTGAACGTCTGGTGGACTTGGAGAGCCCAAGGGCCTCAGGTTTTCTTCGTGTGGCGGGTTGTTGCATAATAGTGCCCAACTTTATCACTACCATTAATGAGTGGAAAAACTGTTTGGGTATTAGATGCTCAACTTTATCACTACCACTTGCTATGGAAAAACTGTGTGGGTGTCTATTGATGTGATGCCTTGAGGGATGGTTTAACTTGGGAAAATTAATCCTAGCTTGACCCGATAAGTTGACTAGGGATTAATTTTGCAAAGATAGGATGGTGTCAAACATTTGGAATGTTCATCCTATCACCGAAAAGTTGCATAATGATGCAATTGGAAATCGTTAAATTACATAGGGATGTGATTTGAACGTTTCCTACCAAAAGAGCCCAATCCCTACGATACTTGCCAAAGCAAGACTGGGGTTGATTCTTTGTGGATTTTCGGCCCACAATCTTGCACCAACACAAAATTGTTTGGGATTTCAATTTTGGCTATTGTGGAAAATATTTTAAAACTCATTCTAATATTTTGCATTTTCTTTTGTAGAAATGGCATCTACTAGCACTAATACATCTAATCTCACTCTAAGAAGCATTTTGGACAAAGAAAAACTTGTTGGTCCAAACTTCTTAGATTGGGAAAGAAACTTGAGAATCGTTCTCAAACAAGAAAGGAAGCTAAATATCTTAGACGCTGCTTTACCTGAACCACCAGTAAATGCTATGGCTGCGGTTCAACGAGCATGGGAAAAGCTGAAAAGCGATTCCGATGACGTGACATGTCTGATGCTCGCGACTATGTCAGGCGAGCTTCAGAAACAATTCATGAATTCGGAAGCGTTCCAAATTTATGTGTCACTAACGGAAATGTTCCGTGAACAAGCCCGTAACGAAAGGTTCGTTACGATAAAAGCATTGGTGAAGGGTTCGTCAGTAAGCACGCATTTGATCAAGATGAAGGGGTATATTGATACCCTAGAGAGATTAAATGCACCTCTTGCTAAAGAGTTAGCCATTGACATCATTTTGGCTTCACTGCCTGATGATTACAATGATTTTGTGGTAAACTACAACATACATAACATGGAGAGGACGATTCCTGAGCTCCATGGAATGCTTAAAAATACTGAGCAAACCCTTCGGAAGGCAACGCTAGTACTTGTTGTGGAAAAAGGTGAGGGCAACAAGAGAAAGTTTAAAGGCAAGGCAAAGGTTGCTGAAAATAAGAAGCCTCGCAGTAAGACTGCTCCTAAGGCTCAGCCTCAAACTCCTCCTGCTAAGAAAAATGCTCAGAAGGACGCAATATGTTTCCATTGCAATCAGAAGGGGCATTAGAGAAGAAACTGCAAGCTGTTTCTTGAAGAGAAGAAACAGAATCCTTCGGCTTCAGGTATCTTTGTTATTGAAATTAATCTTTCTATGTCCACCTCATGGGTATTAGATACCGGATGTGGGGCTCACATTTGTACTAATGTGCAGGGACTAAGCAATAGAAGGATGACAAAGAAAGGCGAAGTAGATCTCCGAGTGGGCAACGGGGCAAGAGTTGCAGCTGTTGAAGTTGGAGATTACACTTTGTCTTTGCCTTCCGGTTTAAACATTGTTTTAGAGAATTGTTATTATGTACCTACTATGAGTAGGAATATTATTTCAATTTCTTGTTTGGATATTAAAGGATTTCGTTTTATTATTGGTAATAAATCGTTGTCTTTATATCAAAAAGATGTTTTATATGGAGTTGCAAATTTGTGCAATGGCCTATATATCTTGGATTTGACCCAAGAGAAACCGGTATATAACATTGAAAAGAAAGCCAAATTAATTCAATCTGATTTAAGTCCAACATATCTGTGGCACTGTCGTCTAGGCCATGCAAATGAGAAGAGAGTTCAAAGACTTCATAAGGATGGAGTGCTTGGTTCATTTGATTTCGAATCATATGACACACATGTGAACCCTGTTTGCAAGGTAAAATGACGAAAAGTCCTTTCAGCAAGAAAGGCGAGAGGACTAGTGAGCTATTGGCTCTAATACATACAGATGTATGTGGACCGATGAGCACACAAGCCAGAGGTGGATTTGAATACTTTGTGACTTTTACCGATGACTATAGTAGATATGGTTATGTCTACTTAATGAGGTATAAAAGTGAAACTTTTGAAAAGTTCAAAGAGTTTAAAAACGAAGTAGAAAATCAGTTAAATAGAAGGACTAAGGCTATTCGCTCCGATCGGAGAGGTGAATACCTTAATAATGAGTTCGATGGCTATCTAAAACAGTGTGGAATTGTTTCACAACTGACTCCACCAGGAACACCTCAATGGAATGGTGTATCTGAGAGGAAGAATCGGACCTTATTAGATATGGTTCGATCTATGATGGGCCAAGTAACTCTCCCTATGTCCTTTTGGGGTTATGCCCTCCTTTCAGCTGCCTACTTACTAAATCGTATTCCATCTAAGGCAGTAGATAAGACTCCATATGAGATGTGGACGGGTCAAAAACCCTATATGTCATATCTACGAGTTTGGGGTTGTCAAGCTCATGTAAAGCGTTTACAAAGTAATAAGCTTGAACCTAAAACTGACAAATGCCTGTTTGTGGGATATCCTAAGGAAACTAAAGGATATCAATTCTACAATCCAAATGAGAACAAAGTGTTTGTTGCTCGAGGAGCCACTTTCTTAGAGAAAGATTTTCTCTACAAGAAAGATAGTGGGAGTAGAATAGAACTTGGAGAAGTTCCAGAACCACAAGAGAATGTAGAACGATCTACAGAAACTGAGATGGAAGTTGACATGGGAACTCATGAAGATGAGCAGCCTGAGTCAACAACACAAGAACCTAGAAGGTCTAGTAGATCTCGTCATGAACCCGAGAGATACGGATTTCTCGTGACTGACGATCAAGATTTGATCTTGGTGGACTCTAATGCACCCGTGAACTACAAACAGGTTTTAGAAAGTCCAGATTCAGATAAATGGCTACAAGCAATGGAATCTGAAATGCAATCCATGAGGGACAATAAAGTTTGGACTTTGATTGATCCTCCTGTTCAGGCAAAGGTTGTCGATTGCAAGTGGATTTTCAAGTTGAAACCTGGCGGGATCTTCAAGGCACGACTAGTGGCTAAAGGTTTCAGACATACTCATGATATAGACTATGATGAAACCTTTTCTCCTGTCGTGATGCTCAAGTCCATTCGGACTATGCTCGCCATAGCTGCATATTATGACTATGAGATATGGCAGATGGATGTTAAGACGGCTTTCCTGAATGGAAACCTACTCGAGGATGTTTATATGAAACAACCCGAGGGATACATCGATCACGAGCATCCAAATCGTGTATGCAAGCTTTAGAGGTCCATCTATGGACTAAAGCAAGCATCTCGGAGTTGGAATCTTCATTTTGACGAGGCAGTAAAAGGTTACGGCTTCATAAAGAACGAAGATGAGCCTTGTGTTTACAAGAAGGTTAGTGGGAGCAAGATAGTTTTCCTTGTCCTATATGTGGACGACATCCTACTCATAGGAAATGACATTCTCATGATGAAAGACATCAAATAATGGTTGGGGACTGTATTTTCTATAAAAGACTTAGGAGAAGCCGAAATGATACTAGGTATCAAGATCTATAGAGATTGGTCAAAAAAGCTTCTAGGACTAAGTCAAGAAGGGTACATAGACAAGATATTGAAAAGATTCAATATGTCTAACTCCAAAAATGGTAAGGTACCATTTAGACATGGCCTTCTCTTGAAGAAGAACCAAGGTCCTTCAACAAGAGAGGAGAGGGATACAATGAGTAGAGTACCATATGCTTCGGTAATAGGATCTATCATGTATGCCATGTTATGTATGGAGGACATGCACTGAGCATGACTAGCAGATACCAACAAGATCCAGGAACAGATCATTGGACTGCAGTCAAAGCAATCCTAAAGTACTTACGAATAACTAAAGGATTAATGCTAGTGTATGGCGGACAAGAACAGCTCATTGTACAAGGTTACACTGATGCTGCTTTCCAAACAGATCAAGATGACATGAAGTCACAATCAGGCTATGTGTTTAGTCTGAATGGCGGTGCAATAAGTTGGAAAAGCTCAAAGCAAGATACAACAGCCGATTCTACAACAGAGTCTGAGTACATTGCTGCATCAGATGCTGCAAAGGAAGCTGTTTGGTTGAGAAAGTTCGTGTCAGACGTCGGAGTGATACCAAGTATCCAAGATCCGATAGAACTTTTCTGTGACAATAACGGGGTCATCGCACAAGCAAAGGAGCCTCGGTCACACCAGAAAACCAAACACATACTCAGAAGGTTTCACCTCATCCGAGAGATCATTGATTGAGGAGATGTGAAAGTATGCAAAATAAGGTCAGACGACAATGTAGCAGATCCTCTCACAAAAGCTCTACCACAGTCAAAGTTTGATAGACATGTAATAGAGCTTGGTCTTAAACAGTTTAGGACATAGCCCTTCAACGGGCAAGTGGGAGATTGTTGGTGTATGTGCCCTTTTGAGGGCTATTTATGTAAATAAACTTTGAGGGTTATTTATGTAAATAAGACATCTGTAGTTTGATTGATTATTTATCTGATGAGTTAATTTCATGAAATTATATTCTTGTGCATATTGAATTTCATGATATCGATCCGCCAAAAAGAAACACTCCATGGACTTTTAGATCATGAGTGATTCTTTTGAGTAGTACTCGTACGAGGATCCTTAGACCAAAAATCACTGCATAGTCTTAGGTGAATTAGAGTGTGCTTTGACATATGCCTAACGGGACTTTAACAGGTTGCCAAGTGCGGGTATGATTGGGTACACTATGAGTCACGCTAAGGTATGTAGGTGAAGTGATGGGACTACAAGTCTCTCTTAAATGAGAGATGATATCTTGGCCGCTTGATAGTGAACTGAGAAGTGCATGGCCGTGCCCAAGAAATGATAAGGGTTATCATTTGCTTGATTAAGTTCAGTGTCACTAAGAGATCAAGTAAAACGTTTAGCTATATAAGGATGATTGGTTCCATGCCTTATGCTAAATTGGATATTAGTGTAGAGGACATTACGTAGTATACTCGGAAGGTTGTGTTGAATCACCATTCGACCCTCCGTTCTGAATTGTGTAGTCATTATGTCTTGCTAGAGACCACTAATGATTTATGGATTAATTAATGAGATTAATTTATTCATTGTCAATTTGGAATGGGCCTACAGGATCGCACATAAGTGAGTTCGATGATTCAAAATTAATTAAATTGCTTGTTTTAAGTATAAGAGTTATACTTAAATTGATAATATTTAATTAAATGGTTTAATTAAATATTATTGAAGAGTTTTATGGTATTAATTAAAAGTTAATTAATTACCTGGGAAGAATTGAGTTGAGCTGATAAATCAAGGGACCTAATTGTGAATTAAGGTTCTTGACCCATCAGCCTGATCCATGGATCAATAGGTTGATCCATGGTGTTGGTTAAACCCAACTCAGTAAATAATTAATTAATTAATTATTATTTATTATTAATTAAAACAGATACTTCTCAAATCAGAGAAGTATCTGGAGTCTGTTAAAAAGGTTTTAACAAACTCAGTTTTAAATATACGTTTTGAAAAGTTTAAAATATATATATATATAACTGACTCTCAATGTACAGACGCTCTTCCAAAACTATTCTTCTCAGAGAAAAACGTTTTCTCTTAAAACATGCAAATTTAGGGGCTAGCACCAGTTCTGAGAGAACTCCAGTGCAAGAACGTAGAGGCAATTCGCGTGAATTGTTCTTTGGTGGTGAACGCAATCTTCCCAAAGGATCCAGGCGACTGCACAACCGATTATGTGTCGAGGGTAAGACCCAATCCTCTTAGAATTTAGGCTATTCCGTAGCATAATTTAGGAAATTATGCATGCCTAGTTCCAACACCACCACCTTCTGATCTTTAGGACTATAAAACAGACCACCTTTCGTTCCCCTAGGATATCCTACAAATAGCATTAATTCATTTCTCACATCTAACTTAGCCGTATCTGCCTTAAGCACAAGTGCTGGGCAACCCCAAATTCTGAGATGTCTTAGACTGGGCTTGCGCCCATTCCACAACTCCAATGGGGTTGAAGGCACGGTTTTAGATGGTACAAGATTAAGAATATACATTTCCGTTTCTAAGGCATATCCCCATAACAAACTTGGCAAATCACTATAGCTCATTATAGACATAACCACTTTCATGAGGGTCCGATTCCTCCTTTCTGCTACACCACTCTGCTGTGGCATGCTAGGTGCAGACCACTGAGACTGAATTCCGACCTCACTGAGGTATTCTCAAAATTCATGGGACACGTACTCCCCACCACGATCTGAACACAGTGTCTTGATACTCTTACCATGATGCTTCTCCACATCTGCCCAAAACTCTTTAAACTAGCCAAAACATTTGGACTTGTGACGCATTAGGTAAATGTACCCGTACCTTGAGTAGTCGTTCGTGAATGTCACGAAATACTCGAACCCACCTCGTGCCTGGATCTTCATTGGTCCACACAAGTCAGAATGAATCAACTCTAATACTTCCTTAGCTCTATAACCTTTTTCTTTAAAAGGTCTCTTGGTCATCTTACCTTCCAAGCAAAATTCGGAGGTTGCATAACTGTCAATCTCTAATGAACCTAAAAGTCTATCATTGACTAACCTCTGAATCCTATTAAGGTTTATATGACCTAGCCTGAGATGCCAAAGATAAATTTGATTCATTTCAGAAGGTTTCTTCCTCTTATTAATGTTAGATAAAGAGCTATCTGTTTCTATATTTTGCGCAACAGGAGAATTAGAGTTAACCACAAATAAATTGTCAGCCAATGAACCAGAACAAATAATTTTCCCATTTCATCTAATATATACATAATCATCAGAAAAACAAACTTATAACCGTTCTTTAAGAGTTTAGAAATTGAAATAAGGTTCTTTCTAAAACTCGGTACATAAAGACAATTAACTAACTCTAATCTACAAATTTCGAAATTTAAATTGACAACTCCCACTGCTTCTATTGACACTCCTGTAGTGTCGCCCATGTAGATGTTCAGTTCGTCCTCTTTAAGCTTCCGGGTTACTTGGAACACCTACAAAGAATTACAAACATGATCAGTGGCGCCTGAATCCACTCACCAAGTATATGTGGGAATCACCGCTAAACATGTCTCAGTAATTAGGGCAGAAACTATCGTACCTTCAAGCTTTGGACAATCAGCTTTCCAGTGTCCCGTTTTACCGCACTTGAAGCACTTGCCATTTGGCTTGCTCCTCTTTGCGATCTCGGGCTTTGCAGCAAGTTTCCTAGCATTCTTTTACTTCTTATTGTTATTTCCTTTAGGCACAGAAGAAGAACCTGAAGCCTTTATTGCGACCAAAGCTTGCTTCTTCTCGTGGAAGATGCCTTCGGCGGCCACCAAATCAGTTAAGAGCTCGGGTAGAGTATAGACTCTTTGGTTCATGTTGAAATTGACCAGAAACTGCTCAAAACAAGCGGGTAGACTCTAGAGCATAATATCTATCTGACTTTCTTGGTCGATTTCTCCTCCTAACACCTCTATCTCATTGATGTGACTGATCATGTGTAGCACATGATCTCTCACCGATCTACCTTCAGCCATTTTTGAGTTCATTAACTTCCTCATGGCTACTTGCCTAGCAGTCCTGCCTTGATGTGCGAACATCTCTCTCAGGTGAGCCATCATGTTGAAGGCAGAGACCATGGGATGAAGCTGATGTTGCAGTACATTTGACACAGAGGCCAAAATATAGCACCGCGCCATCTCATCCGCTTTTCTCCACCGGGCATAGGCATCCCTATCCTCTTGAGGAGAGTTCTTATCAGGCACATCTGGACATACTTCGGTGAGCACAAACTTATACTGCTCATCCATTTGGGCAATGTCCAAGTTACGACTCCAGTCGACATAATTGGTTCCAGTTAATTTATTGTCTTTCAAAATAGCAACTAAGGGGTTGAATGCCATATCGATAAAACTATAAAATTAACAAACAGACAATGTTTCAGTTATTAACCTAGAATTTTGAAAAATATGAAATTCTATTAATTATTGACTTCTCCCAAAACAATAATTATAATCCACCAACATCTCATCCACCGGGATTCTCGCAAGCCACGCAGTGTGGACGTTTACGCTAACCCACATTCGTTTAAGAATAACCAAGTTCATTAACTAAACTATCTGACCAAATGATCTATTGATCAATGTAGCTAATAGTCGGTGCTTTCAGCCGTACAAATAAGCAACATAACCTCTTGGGAGGAATACTGCAGATCGTACGCTAAGTGTATGCCATTACGTGACTTCTGAGTTTGTTACCTCAGGATAGTGCGCCTCAGATGGAGAAGGTGTCGCATTTCTCCAAGTTAAACTTACTCTAGTCATCTTACTCAGAAATTCATAATCTAGCGATCTCGGGGCTGGACTCATCTGAATGGAAGAATGCCCTAATGCCAACGCGCAAGCACACCCACATCGCATATGAACTCGTAATGGTGGCCATGGGTATATTAAACCAACCCGCTCCCACTTAGATTTCCATATTGAGGTTTTTTACGGTTTTAACATGCAATTAACTAACCCTAAGTTATATGCAACCATAAAACCAACATGCTTTAAAATCATGCATCTAAAATATAGCATAAAAATAAAGCATAAAAATTAAAACAATAAATACGGGAAATAAATATGAAAAATAAATTTCCCTACTATTATGGTTTTAATTGCTTCCATCTTCTGCCTTGATCTCGTGTCCTGTTAGGTCACTCGATGGAGAGAGTCTTCAACTTTAAAAAACAAAAACTGGAGGAAAAACGGGCCAAAGTGAAGCACGAGTGCGGCCCGCCCAAATGGCGCGCCGCGCGCGCAGCCCGCATGGGCCGTGCGTGCGGCACAGTAGCGTGCAGCAGTTGCTGCGCGCTGCTACCGCCTGCTGCTGCCGCGGCTGGCGCAGCCTCCTACTGCGCCACGCAGCAGCGGCGGTGCTTACTGGCGGTCACCGGCGGTGACTGCTGTCGGTGGGTAGTCTTCAGCGCCGCCTCTGCCTCCAATCCCTCATTCGCTTTTCCCATGCTATTTGGTCTTCATGCAATTTGTTCTGGGTTTTCCTGGGCTTCTACGAATTAACGATAACCCAAAACCCACAAATTCAAGTTGCCCACCATAACGCTTTCGATTACAAAAATTAATTCTCCTACTACAAGGCTTTTTAGGGAAATTAAATAATCAAAATTACATAGAAAAAATCCTACTACAGATTTGATAAAATCAAATCCAGACATGTCTCGGAGTTTAATTAAAACCCATACAAACGTAACCATAATAGTCGGGATTTCTTAACCATCTGCAAATAAAACAATGTAATAAATTGAACAAGCACAAAACCCAAAACCTCGCTCTGATACCAATTGAAAGATTATCTGCCCGGGCCTAGCCAGAAACTCACTTTCGTGCTATGCATTCTAGAATCGGAATCTCTAGCCAGGCCTAGACGCTAGCCCAATGCTATTATAACCCTTTTGAAATAACATTGCACAGGATCTGGGTTCGCACTTATTCAATTTACCACGCAACAAAATTTCTAATTAAAAGCGGAATCTTAGAAAAATACCTTTGAAGCGAGCACTCAGGTTATTCTCTTGTATGCCTCAAGACTTTGATTTCACGTTGTGTTAGCAATGATCTAGAAACCAATTGATCAGCTAATCACCACAATCCACCTGCCAGAAAATTCCAGCACCGCTGCACCGAGCATGTACTGTAAATGCACCGCCCGGAGAGAGAGAAAGCTACACGCAGCTGGTATAAACAGCCCAAGAATTTTGGCCAAGAGGAGAAGAAAAACCAGTAGCCAATTGCTCTAAAAATTGACTTTGAGAGAGAGAGAATTTTCTCTCTTTAGGATTTTCTCTCTCTAGATTCTTGAATTATAAATCTATTGAATTGTGTGTCTTGAATAACTAATCCCTTCTCTATATATAGAGTTACAAGAGAGACCCCAAGTGGGTTTAGGATTGGCCTTCCTACTGGGTTTCTATTTTCCTTCAATCCTGTTCCTGGACTGATACACATCCAACTAATACAGGGATTCACTTATCCCAAACCAGTTCCTGGTTTGATTCACAACCAACTGACACAGGGATTCACTTATCCCAAACCAGTTCCTGGTATGATTCACAACCAACTGACACAAGGATTAATTACTTAATTAATTAAATCTACCTTTGTCAACAACCCAATACATAATTAACCGTACCACTAACGGATTAATTATGGCACTACCATCCTACACCAGAATTGGTTCCGGAATGACTTAATTAAATTATATTCATAATCTCCCCACATCAAAGGTATAGTGCTCGTTAATATATTAATTTACTGATAAATTAGTTAATTAACCTCTTTAATTCTGAGACTAGTACCACTCGACCTTTTTACTACACCGGACATAAGTCCACCGGCTTGGTTTAGTATAATAAACTTTACGAGCTCATCTAGGGAGCACCATCACCCTAAACGCACCGGTACATGGTTTCCTTTCGACAAGCAGCAGCACACCAAGCAACTAAACACGAGCACGCAACCTACCGAGACTATTGGTCATAATTGACCTCACCCATTAGCATATCAAAGTACACTATATCTAATCCTCATGCCCACTCGAGTCTAGGGATTAAGATATAGAATACCAAGAACGATTTGTCTATTAAATCACTACAAGACAAATTATTCTTAATGGTCAAGTTCAATATGCCCCGGGCATATCTATATGATTCAATTAGTTTAGACAAAGCTATCTCGGTTACGAACCTCATTTATATATTATGTCTTTTAACCAATGATGAGATCTACTGTATTACACAAGACACCTTATCATCTAACTACATAATATAAATGGACAATTAATGCACAACAAGATATAACCAAAACATAAATCGATATATTAACTGGGAAAATGTACAATACAAGCATAGCTTATGTATTCAACTCTAACACACAAGTCAAAAGGAAAGTGTACAATACAAGCATAGCTATGGCCAAGAGAATTGATTTGTACAATACAAGCATAGGCTAGGCCAAGAACAATACAAGCATAGCTTATGTCGACTTAAGCATGGCCAAGTATAATACAAGCTTGTATGTGTTAATCCAGGTTAACAATAATCTAAATGAGCAGCTATGGCCAAGAGAATCCGGATCGACTTAAGCATGGCTACCGGGGAGAAGTTTTCCTCACAATCGATTCCCTTTTTCTGAGTATACCCCTTCGCCACCAGCCTAGCTTTAAAGGTTTCAACCTTTCCGTCAGGTCCTCTCTTGCGTTTGTAGACCCACTTACATCCAATGGGCTTAAACCTATCAGGCAAGGTCCAAAAGCTCCCGGACTTGATTGTGGTCCATTGACCCCATTTCGGACATCATTGCCTTACACCAAGATTCACATCTTTATCTCGGAGAGCCTCATTGTAGTTTCCTGGGTCAGGCTCAGGCGCGCCTGAGACTAGGTGGCCTCTCTCACACCAATGAACCTGTCGGGCTGTCTAACAACCCTCCCACTATGATGAGGCACCACCTGTGTAGGCGCATCATCTGTGATATCTTGTGCAGTGTGTGGTGTATCTACTTGTGCTGGTGTATCAGGATTATCAGTTTGTCTCCTAAGCTCTTCTAGTACTATCTTACTCTTGGGCTTGTGATCTAGGATATAGTCTTCCTCTAAAAATCTAAAGTTGGTACTAACCACCACCTTCTAATCCTTAGGACTATAAAACAGACCACCTTTCGTTCCCCTATGATATCCTATAAACAACATTAATTGTGTTCTTGCATCTAACTTAGCCGTATCTGCCTTAAGTACATATGTTGGGCAATCCCAAACTCTGAGATGTCTTAGACTGGGCTTCGCCCATTCCACAACTCTACTGGGGTGGAAGGCATGGTTTTAGATGTTAAAAGATTAAGAATATGTTGGTGTATGTGCCCTTTTAAGGGCTATATAGACATTTGTCATTTCATTGATGATTTATCAGATGAGTTAGTTTCATGAATATAATATTCTTGTGCATATTTGAATTCATGAAATCGATCCACCAAAAGAAACACTCCATGGATTGATTAGATCATGAGTGATTCTTTTGGGTAGTACTCGTACGACGATCTTTAGACCAGAAATCACTACATGGTCTTAGTTGAATTGTATTGTGCTTTGACATACGCCTAAAGGGGCCGTAATAGATTGCCAAGTACGGGTATGATTGGGTACACTATGAGTCACGCTAAGATATGTAGGTGAAGTGATGGGACTACAAATCTTTCTTAAGTGAGAGATGATATCTTGGCCACTTGATAGTGAACTGAGAAGTGCATGGCCATGCCAGAGAAATGATAAGTGTTGTCATTTGCTCGAATAGAATCAGTGTCACTAGGAAATCAAGTAAACATTTAGCTAAATAAGGATGATGGTTCCATGCCTTATGCTAAACGGGATATCAATGTAGAGGACCGTACGTAGTGTGCTCGGAAGGTTGTGTTGAATCACCATTCGACCCTTCGTTCTGAATTGGGTAGTCATTATATCTTGCGAAAGACCACTAATGACTTATGGATTAATTAATTATATTTAATTATCCATTTCCAATTTGGAATGGGCCTACAGGATCGCACATAAGAGGGTTCGATGATATAGAGTTGCCTGTACTAAGTATAATTGTTATACTTAGACAAATAGTTTTTGATTAAATAGTTTAATTAGATATTATTGCGATGTTTTGTGGTATTAATTAATAGTTAATTAAGTGCCCAGTAACTATTGGAATATACTGATAAATCAAGGGACCTAATTGCAATTGAGGTTCTTGACCCATCAGCCTGATCCATAGGTCAATGGGTTGATCCATGCGTTTGGTAAAACCCAAGTCAGTAGAAAGTAATATTGATTTAATATTACTTTTACGTTTTATATTTTATATTTTATTTTATATTAATTAAGTTTGTTACTAACTACAGTATCTGACTCTATATATCTAGGATATGTGACTCAGATACGGGACACAAGTTTTAGAAAATTGTTTTACCAAAATTTGAGAAATTCCAAAACTTTTCTCTCTCGGCAAAAGGCTAGCACCTCTCTGTGAGAATCCTAGTGCTTGAGTGTAGAGAGATTTTTCAAGGAAGAAACTTTTGGTGGTGATCAGCGTAACTGGAGCAGAAGGTTTGGACCAACATCAAAGAAGGATCCAGGCGCGGCTATCGATTAAGCTACAAGGGTAAGCTTTAAAAGCTTTAAACGTAGTTTTTAATTAACACTAAAATAATCAATTAGGCTTTTCCACCGTGAGTTTTTGAAAACTAGGCCAAATCAATCCCAATAGAATATACATATTTGTTTCTAAGGCATATCCCAAGAACGAACTTAGAAAATCACTATAGCTCATCATCGACCTAACCATTTCCATGAGAGTACGATTCCTTCCTTCTGTTACACCATTCTGCTGTGATGTGCCGGTTCAGACAACTGAGACTAAATTCCGACCCCACTGAGGTATTCTCAAAATTTGTGGGACAGGTACTCCCCACCACGATCTGATCACAGTATTTTGATACTCTTACCATGATGCTTCTCCATATCTGCCCGAAACTCTTTGAACTTGCCAAAGCACTTGGACTTGTGGTGCATTAGGTAAATGTACCCGTACCTTGAGTAATCATTCGTGAACGTCATAATAGTCAAACCCACCTCATGCTTGGACCGACACTGGTCCACACAAGTCAGAATGAATCAACTCTAGTACTTCTTTGGCTCTATAACCTTTTGCCTTAAAAGGTCTATTGGTCATCTTACCTTCTAAGCAAGATTCGCAGGTTGAATGTCAATCTCAAATGAACCTAAAGGTCCATCATTGACCAGCCTCTGAATTCTACTAAGGTTTATATGACCTAGCCTGAGATGCCAGAGATAGGTTTGATTCATTTTAGAAGGTTTCTTCCTCTTATTAATGTTAGATAAAGGCCTATTTGCTTCTATGTTTTGCACTATAGGGGTGTTATAATTAACCACAAACAAGTTATCTATCAATGAACCAGAACAAAAAAGTTTGCCATTTCTTCTAATAATAACAAAATCATTAGAAAAAATAAACCTATAACCGTTCTTTAAGAGTTTAGAAACCGAAATAAGGTTCTTTCTAAAACTCAGTACATAAAGACAATTAACTAACTCTAAACTAGAATTTTTGAAATTTAGAGTAACTACTCCCACTGCTTCCACTGACACTCTTGTAGTGTCGCCCATGTAGATGTCCAGCTCACCCTCTCTAAGCTTCCAGGTTACTTGGAACCCCTACAAAGAATTACAAACATGATCAGTTGCGCCTGAATCCACACACCAAGTATCGGTGGGGATCACCGCTAAACATGTCCCAGTAATTAGGGCAGAAACTATTATACTTTTAGGCTTTGGACAATTTGGTTTCCAATGTCCCATTTTCCCGCATCTGAAGCACTTGCCTTTGGGCTTGCTCTTCTTTGCGATTTCAGGCTTAGCAGCAAGTTTCTTGGCATTCTTCTTCTTCTTTCTTCTTGCCTTTAGGCGCAGAAGAAGAACTTGAAGCCTTCACTGTGAAACAATTGCTTCCAGTTGCCGGTGGCTTCTTCTCGTCGGCACCGCCCCCACCTCTGTTCTTCCTTTGTTTCTTCCCATGGTATTTGGTCTTCATGCAATTCGTTCTAGATTTTCTTGGGTTTCTACGAATTAAAGATAACCCAAAACCCACGAATCCAAGTTGCCCACCATAACGCCTTCGATTACAAAAATTAATTCTCCTACTACAAGGCTATATAGGAAAATTAAAGAATAAAAAATTACATAGAAAAAATCCTACTACAAATTTTATCTAATCCTACACGGCTTCCAGCACGTGGTTATATTATTGCAAACATTCATCTTTAAAATCAAATTCGGACATGTGCCAGAGTTTAATTAAAACCCATACAAATGTAACCAAAATAGTCAGGATTTCTTAACCACCTGCAAATAAAACCATGTAATAAATCGACCAAGCACAAAACCCAAAAACCAGGCTCTGATACCAATTGAAAGATTATCTGCCCAGGCTTAGCCAGAAACTCACTTTCGTGCTATGCATTCCAAAATCGGAATCTCTGGCCAGGCCTATACTCTAGCACAATTTCTATTCCAACCCTTGCTTGAAATAACATTGCGCAGGATCTTGGTGCGCAGGATCTTGGTATAAGAATTACCTATTGAAGCGTTCACTTAGGTGATTCTCTTGTATGCCTCAAGACTTTGTTCATATGTTGTGTAGGCAACAATCTAACAAGCAATTGATCAACAAATCACCACAATCCACTCACCGAAAGAATTCCAGCACCACCGCACCTGGCACGTATAATCCACGCGCCGCCTAAAGAGAGAGAAAGCCACACGTGCCAACCAAAAATTGGGAAAAAATTGGCCAGCTATTTGGCTTGGGAAATCCAAAAACTCTGAGGGAGATTGTCTCTCTCTAGGATTTTCTCTCTCTAAGTTTTTGTTAGTTTTGAATACAGAAAAATTATGGCTTGTATCAAAAACTAATATCCACAGTTGACATATCATTTTGTTTCGGTATAAATTTGTTCCTTTTTATCATAGAACTAGATAACGGGGTGTGGACAGACACAGTAGATACCGTTATTGGTTAAAGTATTGATATATAAAAAATATGCTCGTAACCGAGATAGTCTGAACATACTATCGGTATAGGTTATTGTGTGGTTTGGAAATTAGTTTATCTAAACTAGTTTAAATCACACGAATATGCCCGGGGCATATTGAGCACGACCAGTTTGGATAGAATTGACTTATACTGATCAGCGTAGTCAATTTGGTCCTAGTTTTCCATCTCTCAATCCCGAGATTGGGACGGGCGTGAAGGTTGGATATCGTGTGCTTTGATTTGCCAAAGAGTGCGGTCGATTGAGGCCTATACCTCGGTAGGTTGGGTATGCTGTGTTTAGCTTCTTACGTGCCGTTGCTAGTCGAAGGAATCCACGTACCGGTTCGCCGGGTTGATGGTGCTCCCGAGATGAGCTCGTAAAGTCTATTATACTAAACCCGGCCGGTGAACTTTATGTTCGGTATAATAAAAGAACGAGTGGTACTAATCTCGGAAACCAAGAAGTCGGTGAATTAATTTGTCAGTAAATTGATAAATCGACGAGCACTAGATCTTCAATGTGGGGAGATAGAATAAAATATAATGGCGCGATGTAAAGTCGTTTTCGAGCGGTAGTTCCATAATTGGTCCGTTAGTGGTACGACCGATTATGCATTTGACTAATTGACAAGGTAAATTAATTAATCTAAAAGGTTTAATTAATATTTAATCGACAAAGTGAATTTAGAAATTAATTCTATTTGAATTAATTAATTCTATGGGTTCGATTAAATTAAATTAACAAAGTGGGTTAAATAAATTAATTTAAAAGGGTCGATTGGAGTTGATTAGTCGGGAAGACTTAGCGGTCAACGAAAGGCAGATTAAAAGGCCCAACTCGAGAGCCTATTAGGTCTCCTTAGAAGCTCCTTATAAATACAACTTGTTGGGCAAGAAATTAAAAAAGGAAACTTGATAGCCAAGAAAGGGCTAGTGTGAGAAAGTCTAGCTTAGAGTGAGAAGTTCTTCTTCTTCGAATCTTCTCCTCGAAGTCAGCTAGGATCTTTCTTCTTCGAGATTAACTCTGCCCGTTTATTGGTCTCTTGATTTACAAAGGAACAGCCACCGCTGCTGTTTTTTTTCTTGCCAGAGTTGCGCGTCACGATCGGCAGAATCGCGCAGTCCAGTTTTGCGCGCAGGCCGATCAGCGGTGGCTTCATCGTGTGCCGCATGATCTTGGTTGGAGATCGGTGTGGTGAACCGATTGCTTGGCGAGAGCTTTGAGCTAGTGTCTAGATCTCTGACCGGTTGGATCATTTTCTTGCGGAGCAAGTTAATTTTGCGGCGGCAGCTCCTGGTTTGCGCAGAAGCCTTCGGGCAGCTCTGTCCTTGTGTTTTAAGAGTTATTTTGAAGTGGGCTTCCTTTGGATTTCATTATTTTGCCGTGGGTTACTCCGTAGACAATAGCCCACACTATTTCGGAGTTTGTATAGGAGTCATTCTTCGGATTTCTTGTGGTAATCGCAACGAAGATTGAATTTTTCTTTAGGCAAGGGACTTCGTTTCAAAAGGTATTATCTTTAAACATTTCGCTTTAATTAAAGATCAAATCTTTCGTGTCCCGATTAATAAATTAAATAAGTATAAGCCTAGATCCGTTCATGGGTTAACTAATTTGAGCCTGAGCTTGGTCGAAAGCTTCCGATTCTGGAATGCATTGCACGAAAGTGAGGTTTTCGATTTGGCCCGGGCTTGTTCAGTTTTCCTTCAGTTTTCTTGTCTTGAAAACTTATTAATTGTATATCTTGAATAGCTAATCCATTGTCTATATATAGAGTTACAAGAGAGAGCCAAGTTGGTTTAGGATTGGCCTTCCTACTGGGTTTCTGTTTCATTCAATCCTGTTCCTAGACTGATACACATCCAACTGATAAAAGGATTCACTTATCCCGAATCCATTTCCTGATGTGATTCATAACCAACTGATACAGGGATCCACTTATCCCCAATCCAGTTCCTGGTATGATTACTCTAGATATGGATACATATATCTGATGCGCCACAAGTCTGAATGCTTTGGCAAGTTCAGAGAATTCAAGGCTGAGGTGGAGAACCATCTGGGTAAGAGTATCAAGTCACTGCAGTCTGATCGCGGTGGCGAATACCTCTCTAGTGAATTTAGATCCTATTTGTCAGAAGAGGGTATTCAGACCCAGTAGTCTGCACCTGGCACACCCCAGCAGAATAGTGTAGCAGAGAGGAGGAACAGGAATCTTATGGAGATGGTTAGATCGATGATGGGTTAAGTGAGTTGCCTACCTCGTTTTGGGGTTATGCCTTGGAGACAGCATGTTTTATCCTCAACCTTGTGCCATCTAAGTTTGTTCCTTCGACCCCATCAGAGTTGTGGAATGGGCGAAAGCCTAGTCTGAGACATCTCAGAATATGGGGTTGTCCAGCACATGTGCTCGAGGCAGTTACAGGAAAGTTAGAGGCGAGATCCAAGGCTATGCTGTTTATAGGCTACCCCAAAGGAACGAGAGGTGATTTATTTTATAGTCCTCAAGATCAGAAGGTGGTGATCAGCACCAATGCCAGATTTCTTGAGGAGGACTATATTTTAGATCACAAGTCAAGCAGCAAGGTAGTATTGGAAGAGCTTAGAAGTCAGTCCATTATTCCAGATGCACACGTACAGGAAGACACACCACAAGAGACTGCACACACTATCACATATGATGCTCTTGCACAGGCTGCGCCTCGTCATAGTGGGAGGGTTGTGAGACAGCACGAGAGGTACATGGGTTTGGGTGAGTCTTCAGACTTTATCCCTGGTGCTCATGAACCGGACCCAGTTAACTACAACGAGGCTCTCCAGGATAAAGATGCAGATTCTTGGCAGAGAGCCATGATTGCTGAGATGGGTTCTATGGACTCAAATCAAGTCTGGGAGCTGGTAGACCTTCCTGATGGGTTTAGGCCTATTGGGTGCAAATGGGTTTACAAGCGAAAGAGAGGATCTGACTGGAGGGTTGAGACCTTCAAGGCTAGGCTTATGGCGAAGGGGTATACTCAGTAAAAAGGGATCGATTATGAGGAGACCTTTTCCCCAGTAGTTATGCTTAAGTCAATCCGGATTCTCTTGGCCATAGCTGCTCATATGGATTATGAGATTTGGCAGATGGACGTCAAGAGAGCTTTCCTTAATGGAAGTCTTGAGGAGACCATCTTTATGCAACAACAAGAGGGCTTCATTGTTAAGGGCCAAGAGCACAAGGTATGCAGGCTTAGGAGGTCCATTTATGGACTTAAGCAAGCATCCAGATCTTGGAATATCCATTTTGATGAGGTTATCCAGTCCCATGGATTCACTCAGTCTCCGGATGAGCAGTGTGTTTATCACAGCCGTGATGGTGATATGGTGGTGTTCCTAGTACTTTACGTAGATGACATTCTTCTTATTGGCAATAGTAAGAAGGTGTTGTCAGACGTAAAGGCATGGTTGTCCAGGCAATTCGATATAAAGGATTTGAGAGAGGTTGGACATATCATTGGGATTAAGATTATTCGAGATCGTAGGAGACGTTCTCTGACTCTCTCTCAGGCATCCCACATAGACACGATTCTGGCCCGTTTTAACATGCATAACTCCAAGAAGGGTTCACTACCTTTCACGCATGGAGTGCATTTGTCTAAGGAGCAATGTCCTAAGACTGCTGAGGAGATAGATGCCATGAAGGCGGTACCCTATGCTTCTACAGTGGGTAGCCTCATGTATGTTATGTTGTGCACGAGGCCTGATATTTGCTTTGCCGTTGGCATGGTTAGCAGATATCAGAGTAACCCTGGAAAGGCTCACTGGGAGGCAGTAAAATGCATTCTCAAGTACTTGAGCAGGACGAGAGATTATGTCCTAGTTTATAGAGCGCAGGAGCTTGTACCATTGGGTTACACAGATTCAGACTTCAAGGTGATTTGGACAAGAGTAAGTCTACCTCTGGTTTTGTGTTTACTCTAGGAGGTGGAGCCATAGTATGGAAGAGTGTCAAGCAGAAATGCGTGGGGGACTCTTCCATGGAGGCCGAGTACGTTGCCGCTTCAGAGGCAGCAAAAGAGGCTATATGGCTCAGGAGCTTCCTGATGGACTTAGATGTGGTTCCTGAGTTGCCTAGATCTATCATAGTTTATTGTGATAACAATGGTACAATTGCTAACTCAAGGGAACCACGAGCCCATAAGGCGAGTAAACACATAGAGCGCAAGTACCACCTGAGACGAGAGATCGTAAAGAGGGGAGACGTGATCGTGACCAAGATAGCTTCAGATGACAACCTTGCAGATCCTTTCACCAAGCCATTGACCCCAAAGGTCTTTGAGAGACATGTGGAGGGCATGGGAGTCAGATTCTTGAGGGAGCCATGTGAGTGAGCTTAAAGGTGTTATGAGGATTTCATTATGACAGCAGTGTAATAGCGGGCTGGACAGTTTTGTACTCCTTAGCATAGCTTTGAGTATTTGTGGGAGATTGTTAGTTTTGAATACAGAAAAGCTATGGCTTGTATCAAAAACTATCCACAGTTGACATATCATTTTTTTCGGTATAAATTTGTTCCTTTATATCATAGAACTAGATAACGGGGTGTGGACAGACACAGTAGATGCCGTTATTTGTTAAAGTATTGATATATAAAAAAATATGCTCGTAACCGAGATAGTCTGAACATACTATCGGTATAGGTTATTGTGTGGTTTGGAAATTAGTTTATCTAAACTAGTTTAAATCACACGGATATGCCCAGGGCATATTGAGCACCACCAGTTTGGATAGAATTGACTTATACTGATCAGCGTAGTCAATTTGGTCTTAGTATTCCGTCTCTCAATCCCGAGATTGGGACGGGCGTGAGGGTTGGATATCGTGTGCTTTGATTTGCCAAAGAGTGCAGTCGATTGAGGCCTATACCTCGGTAGGTTGGGTATGCGGTGTTTAGCTTCTTACGTGCCGTTGCTAGTCGAAGGAATCCACGTACCGATTCACCGGGTTGATGGTGCTCCCGGGATGAGCTCGTAAAGTCTATTATACTAAACCCGGCCGGTGAACTTTATGTTCAGTATAATAAAAGGACGAGTGGTACTAATCTCGGAAACCAAGAAGTCAGTGAATTAATTTGTCAGTAAATTGATAAACCAACGAGAGCTAGATCTTCAATGTGGGGAGATATAATAAAATATAATGGCGCGATGTAAAGTCATTTTTGAGCGGTAGTTCCATAATTGGTCCGTTAGTGGTACGACCAATTATTCATTGGACTAATCGACAAGGTAAATTAATTAATCCAAAAGGTTTAATTAATATTTAATTGACAAAGTGAATTTAGAAATTAATTCTATTTGAATTAATTAATTCTAAGGGTTCGATTAAATTAAATTAACAAAGTAGGTTAAATAAATTAATTTAAAATGGTCGATTGGAGTTGATTAGTCTGGAAGACTTAGCGGTCAACGAAAGTCAAATTAAAAGGCCTAACTCGAGAGCCCATTAGGTCTCCTTAGAAGCTCCTTATTAATACAACTTATTGGGCAAGAAATTAAAAAAGGAAACTTGATAGCCAAGAAAGGGCTAGTGTGAGAAAGTCTAGCTTAGAGTGAGAAGTTCTTCTTCTTCCAATCTTCTCCTCGAAGTCAGCTAGGATCTTTCTTCTTCAAGATTAACTCTGCCCATTTATTGGTCCCTCGATTTACAAAGGAGCAGCCGCCGCTGCTGTTTTTTTCTCGCCAGAGTTGCGCGTCGCGATCGGCAGAATCGCACAGTCCAGTTTTGTGCGTAGGCCAATTTGGCGATCATTTTGTCCAGTGGTTGCTTCATCGTGTGCCGCATGATCTTGGTTGCGGATCGGTGTGGTGAACCGCTAGCTTGGCGAGAGCTTTGAGCTAGTGTCTAGATCTCCGACCGGTCGGATCATTTTCTTGCGGAGCAAGTTAATTTTGCGGTGGCAGCTCCTGGTTTGCGCAGAAGACTTCGGGCAGTTCTATCCTTGGGTTTTTAGAGTTATTTCGAAGTGGGTTTCCTTTGGATTTCATTATTTTGCCGTGGGTAACTCCGTAGACAATAGCCCACACTATTTCGGAGTTTGTATCGGAGTCATTCTTCAGATTTCTTGTGGTAATCGCAACAAAGATTGGATTTTTCTTTAGGCAAGGGACTTCGCTTCAAAAGGTAGTATCTTTAAACATTCCGCTTTAATTAAAGATCGAATCTTTTATGTCCCGATTAATAAATTAAATAAGTATAAGCCTAGATCCGTTCATGGGTAAACTAATTTGAGCCTGAGCTTGGTTGAAAGCTTTCGATTTTGGAATACATTGCATGAAAGTCAGGTTTTCGATTGAGCCCGGGCTTGTTCAGTTTTCCTTCAGTTTTCTTGTCTTGAAAACTTATTAATTGTATATCTTGAATAGCTAATCCATTGTCTATATATAGAGTTACAAGAGAGAGCCAAGTTGGTTTAGGATTGGCCTTCCTACTGGGTTTCTGTTTCATTCAATCCTATTCCTAGACTGATACACATCCAACTGATACAGGGATTCACGTATCCCCAATCCATTTCCTGATGTGATTCATAACCAACTGATACAGGGATCCCCAATCCAGTTCTTGGTATGATTCATAACCAACTGAGATAAGGATTGATTAATTACTTAATTAATTAAATCTACCTTTGTCAATAACCCAATCCATAATGAATCGTATCACTAACGGATTAATTATGGCACTACCATTCTACACCATAATTGCTTCAAGAACAACTTAATTAATTTATTCTTAATCTCCTCGTATGAAATATATAGTGCTCGTTAATTCATTAATTTAATGATTAATTAATTAATTAACTTCTTTAATTCCGAGACTAGTACCACTCGACCTTTTTAGTGTACCAGATATAAGTCTACCGGCCAGGTTTAGTATAATAAACATTATGAGCTCATTTCGGGAGCACCATCACCTCGGACGCACCGGTACATGGTTTGCTTTTGACAAGCAACAGCACACCAAGTAACTAAACACGCGCACCCAACCTACCGAGACTATTGGCCACAATTGACCTCACTCATTGGCATATCAAAGTACACTATGTCCAATCCTCATGCCCGCTCGAGTCTAGGGATTAAGAGATAGAATACTAAGAATGATTTGTCTATTAAATCAATACAAGACAAATAATTCTAAATGTTCAAGTTCATTACGCTCCGGGCATATCTATATGATTCAATTAGTTTAGTCAAACCAATTATTCGAATCACATAATAACCTAAACTGACAGTTTGTCTAATGTTGTCTCAGTTACGAACCTCATTTATATATTATGTCTTTTAACCAATAATGAGATCTACTGTGTCACACAAGACACCTCATAATCTAACTACATAATTTAAATGGACAAATAATGCACAACAAAATGTAACCAAAACATAAATCGATATATTAAGTAGGAAAATATACAATATAAGCATAGTTTATGTATTCAACTCTAACACACAAGTCAAAAGGAAAGTGTTTCAGATGTGGCAACTCAAGACACTGGAAGAAAGATTGCCCAAAACCTCGAGGTATGAGTAATTTTACCCTTGTTACTGAGGCGTGTTTAGTGTCGATTTCCCATGGATACTTGGTGTGTGGATTCAGGAGCCACTGATCATGTTTGTAATTCTTTGCAGGGGCTCCAAGTGACTCAGTTGCTTATAGAGGGTGATTTACAGGTCTACCTTGGGGATACTACCAGAGTTATAGTTACTGCAGTGGGAATAGTTTGTCTTTCTTTTTCAAACTCTGTTTTACATTTGAGAGATTGTCTTTATGTACAAAGTTTTAGAAAGAACTTGCTTTTGGTTTATAATATGTGTGTTTTTTCTGATAATTCTGTTTTTATTAGAAAGAACCAAAAACTTATATGTTTCGGTGCATTGGTTGACAATTTTGTTTTAATTAAGATAAACTCCCCAGTAGTGCAAAACACAAAAATTAATAACTCATCATTGAGTCATAATAACAGAAAGGAGTTTTCCCCTTTTAATCAAACTTATCTTTGGCACCTAATACTAGGTCATATCAACCTTAGTAGGATTCAGAGGTTGGTCAATGATGTGAGTCCTGCTTGGAGGGTAAAATGACCAAGAGGCTTTTTAAGAAAAAAGGGTATAGGGCCAAAGAGGTTTTAGAGTTGGTTCATTCTTACTTATGTGGGCCTATGTCAGTTCGGGCTAGAGTAGGTTATGAGTATTTTGTGACATTCACAGATGACTACTCAAGATATGGATAGATATACCTGATGCACCATAAGTCTGAATGCTTTGGCAAGTTCAAAGAGGTTAAGGCTGAGGTGAAGAAGCATCTGGGTAAGAGTATCAAGACCCTGCAATCTGATCATGATGGTGAATAGCTCTCTAGTGAATTTAGGTCCTATTTGTTAGAGGAGGGTATTTAATCCCAATTGTCTGCACCTGGCACACCCCAGCAAAATGGTGTAGCAGAGAGGATGAATAAGACTCTTATGGATATGGTTAGATTGATGATGAGTAATAGTGAGTTGTCTAGCTTGTTTTGAGGTTATGCCTTAGAGACAGCGTGTTATCTTCTTAATCTCGTACCATCTAAATCTGTGTCTACGACACCCCTAGAGTTGTGGACTGGGCGAAAGCCTAGTCTGAGATATCCCAGGATTTGGGTTTGTCCAGCACATGTGCTCGAGGCAGATACAGGTAAGTTAGATGCAAGATCAAAGGTTATGCTGTTTGTAGGTTACCCCAAAGGAACAAGAACTGGTCCATTTTATAGTCCTCAGGATCAGAAGGTGGTGGTAAGCACCAATGCCAAATTTTTAGAGAATGACTATATTTTATATCACAAGTCAAGCAGCAAGGTAGTATTGAAAGAGCTTAGGAGTCAATCAAGTATTCCAGATGCACAAGTACAGAATGACACACCACAGAGTACTGCACGCACTATCACAAATGATGCACCTACACAAGCTACGCCTTATCATAGTGGGAGGGTTGTCAGACAGCTTGAGAGGTACATGGGTTTGGGTTAGTCTTCAGACTTTATCCTTGGTGCCCATAAACCAGACCCAGTTAGCTACAATGAGGCTCTCCAAGATAAAGATGCAGGTTTTTGGTAGAGAGCGATAACTGCTGAGATGGGTTTCGACCTATTTGGTGCAAATTGGTCTACAAGCAAAAGATAGTATCTGACAGGAGGTTTAAGACTTTAAAGGCTAGGCTTGTGGCGAAAGGGTATACTCAGAAAGAGGATATCGATTATGAGGAGACATTTTCCCCGATAGCTATGCTTAAGTCGATCTGGATTCGCTTGGCCACAGCTGCTCATATGGACTATGAGATTTGGCACATGGACGTCAAGACGGCTTTCCTTAATGGAAGTCTTGAGGAGACCATCTTTGTGCAGCAACCAGAGGGGTTTATTGTTCAGGGCCAAGAGTACAAGGTTTGCAAGCGTAAGAGGTCCATTTATGGACTTAAGCAGACATCTAGATCTTAGAACATCCATTTTGACGAGGTTATCCAGTCCTGTGGATTCACTCAGTGTCCGGATGAGCAGTGTGTATATCGTGTGTGATGGTGATTTGGTGGTGTTCCTTGTACTTTACATAGATGACATCCTTCTGATTGGCATGATGGTGATGATGTAAAGGCATGGTTGTCCAGCCAGTTTGATATGAAACACTTGGGAGAGGCTGGACATATCCTCGGGATCAAGTTTATTTGAAATCGCAGGAGACGTTCACTGATGCTCTCTCAGGCTTTTATACATAAACACGATTCTGGCTTGTTTTAACATGCAGAACTCCAAGAAGGGTTCGTTACCCTTCAAGCATGGAGTGCATTTATCAAATGAGCAGTGTCCTAAGACTACCGAGGAGATAGATGCCATGAAGGCGGTACCCTATGCATCTGCAGTGGGTAGTCTCATGTATGCTATTTTATGTACTAGGCCTGATATTTGCTTTGTCGTTGGCATGGTCAGCAGATATCAGAGTAACCCTGGGAAGGCTCATTGGGAGGCAGTAAAATGCATTCTTAAGTACTTGCGTAGGACGAGAGATCACGTCTTGATTTATCGAGCGCAGGAGCTAGTTTCATTGGGTTACACAGATTCTGACTTTCAAGGTGATATGGAAAAGTGTAAGTCTATCTCTTGCATTGTGTTTAGTATGGCAGAGTTTCAAGCAGAAATGTATGCCAAACTCCACCATGGAGGCTGAGTACGTTGTCGCATCAGAGGCAACGAAAGAAGTTATATAGCTTAGGAACTTTCTGGTGGACTTAGATTTGGTCCCTGAGTTGACGAGGTCTATCATAGTTTATTGTGATAACAATGGTGCAGTTGCTAACTTAAGGGAACCACGAGCCCACAAGGCGAGTAAACACATAGAGTGCAAGTACCAACTGATACGAGAGATCGTAAAGAGGGGAAATGTGACAGTGTCCAAGATAGCATCAGGAGATAACCTTGCAGATCCTTTCACTAAGGCATTGACCCAAAGGTCTTTGAGAGACCTGTGGAAGGCATGGGAGTCAGATTCTTAAGGGTGCCATGTGAGTGAGCTTTAAGAGTGTTTTGTAGCTTTCATTATGACAACACTGTAATAAGTTGGTTGACAGTGTTTTTGTACTTTAGAGCATAGCTTTGAGTATTAGTGGGACATTGTTAGTTTTGAATACTAGAAACCTAATTGCTTGTATCAAAAACTAATACCCAGTTAACATATCATTTTTTTCAGTATTAAATTTGTTCTATTATATCATAGAACTAGATAATGATGAATTAATTTGTCAGTAAATTGATGAATTGACGAGCACTAGATCTTTGATGTGGGGAGATAGATGAATAATAAAGTGAGCGCAAAATAAATTTGTTTTTTAGCGGTTGTTCTGAACGACTAATTATGCGTTTAACTAATGGACAAAGTGAATTAATTAATCCTAAAGGTTTAATTAATATTTAATTAACTAAGTGGGTTATACAAAATAATCTTAAGGGTTCGATTAAATTTAATTAACGAAGTGGGTTAAGAAATTAATTCGAAAGGCACGATTGGAGTTGATTAGTCTAGGGAAAACTAAGGGGTCAACGAAAGTCAAACATTAAGGCCCAACTCAAAAGCCCACTATGTCTCCTTAGAAGCTCCCTATAAATAGCTAATGTCAGGAATTTGAAGACATAAGGAAACTTGTAGGCAAAGTTACCTCTTAGAGAGAAAAGGAAGATCCTAGAGTGAGAACTTCATCTTCTTTGATAAGTTTTTGTCCTAAGTTGGTTCTTGATCCTTTTTCTTCGAAAAACTCAGCTCAATCTCCATCCTAGAAAACCCCGGAATAATCACCGCCCACTGCCTTTCGGACATCCACAACCACCGCGAGTTAGATCCTCAGCCGCAATTCTGCGATTTCCGGCGTCGATCAGCGGCTGCTATCCGACGGCCCGTTTTTGTGTTGGATTTGTTCTTTTTGTCGTGCTGATCCTTTGCCTGGTTCTTTCGGGTTTGCCAAGGTCTAGATCTTCTGACAAAAGATGTTTCTGATAAGTTTTTTTTGGCGGTGATTTGTGGGTTTTTAGATTAGGAATAGATTATCTTCGGGAAAGAATCTGTCGGGCTTTTTGCCGTCATTTTGAAGTGGGTTTCCTTTGGATTTCTTTATTAGTGCCTTTAGCCACTTCGTGGTTGATCGTCCACCTGATCTCGAAGTTGTTGGTGTTATTCTACAGATTTTCTGGTGGTATTGCTGTTTCCCGACTTTGGGCTTTCTTATTACGAGGGACACGCTCCAAAGTATAATCTTTAAAGTTTCCGCTTTAATTTAAAGATTTAATTTTTGAGCATCGATTTATTAAATCAAGCTAGTATAAGCCTAGATTCATTCAGGGGAAATGAATTTTAGCCTGAGCCGAATCGAAAGTTTCCGATTCAAAAATGCATGGCACAAAAGTGAGATTTTCGGTTTAGCCCGGGGTAATTCTGTTTCCTTCAAAGAGGAATACTACTAACAGTACACTAAGTGTAGGCCAATACGTGACTTCTAAGTTTGTAACTTAGGATACCAATGCGCCTCGTTAGCGAGTGTGTCGTAACTTTCTCTAATTAAACTCACTATTGTCATCCCTTTAGAAATTCAATCTAGTGATCTCGTGGATTGAAGACTTCCTTTAGGAAGAAGGCCCTTAGCCAGCGCGGAGGTCTATCCACATCACATATGAATTCATAATGGAGGCCATGGGGATATATACCAACCCGCTTCCAATTAGATTTTAAAATTTGAGGATTTTTACGTTTTAACATGCAATATCTTAACTATGGCTATTCGCACCCATAAAACCGTTGGAGTCTTAATATGCGAATAATCTACCTTAGTTAATTGCACGTATTAAAAAACTGTTTGTTTTCGATCATGCAAAAACATAAAACGAAAACACAAGCAATGATAAGAACATAAAACAGAAAATACTTAATTAAATATTTCTCGACTATTATGGCCTTCTCAATCGTCGCCTTCTTTGACGCCTAGTTGACACGTCCCGTCGCGTCGCTCCCACTCGTTATCTGGATTTCTCTCAATTCATCTAGGTTTTCTTGGTTTTCTACGTAATTAGGAATCACCCAAAATTACGATAAATCAAAACCCACGAATATGAGTTACCCACAATAACGTCTTTGTCATAATACATAAATTCCTATATACAAAGGCGTTCTAGGAATTTAAAGACGACAACATTAGATTAAATCCTACTACAAGATTCATCTAATCCTACACGGCGTCCAGCTTGTAGTTATTACTATTACGGACATTTCCATTCAAAATAAAACCAAGCACGGACATGTTCTGGGATTTATGAATGAATGTAAATACCATAATAGCCGAGAATAATAACCACCTGTTAATGAAATAACATAGCCAAAACAAAGCCATGTGTAATAAATCGAACAAGTATAAAACCAAAACACTCGCTCTGATACCAATTTGAAGGAAACAGATCTAGCTTGGGCTGAACAGAAAATCTCATTTTCGTGTTATGCATTCCAGAATCAGAGACTTTCGATTCTGCTCAGGCTTAAAATCATTTCCCCTAAAAAGATCTAGGCTTATACGTATTCGACTTATTAAAACGACACGTAAAAATTAAATCTTTAATTAAATCGAAAGTCTTAAAGATTATACTTTTGAAGTGTGTCCCTCGCAATAAGAAAACCCAGAGCCAGGAAATAGCAAATACCACCAAAAGTTCAAAGAATGACTCCTACAGATCGGGTGGACAATCAACTATGGAGCGGCTAATAGCACAAACGAAGAAATCCAAAAGAAACCAGCTTCGAAAAACTCAAGAAAAACCACGCATATACTTGCCCAGAGGCTATCTACACAAGATCTGGAAACAAGTCGTGCGCCGCCGGGAAGATAAACGGACAGCCGGATTCAGTCCTTGTCCGACTGAAGATCTACACCTTGGCGAACCAAAAAGGAACAAGCCAAATGATCATCCCTACGGAGACAACCAAATTTATAGCGAATAAACCGATTGTCAAAAAACTAAGCTGCGGCGGCAACCTGGAATTCGATTGGCTGAACGGCAGGCAGCAAACTCAGGGCTGAGATCCTATCAAAAAATGAGTTGATTTTTCCGAAGAAGAAAGCTTCCTAACTGACTTCGAGAAAGATCTTCGATGAGAAAAATGAAGTTCTCTTCCAAGGCTAGACTTTCTCTCACTAGGCAACTTAGCTTCCAAGGTTTCTTAATGTCTTTAAGTGCCTAACATTAGCTATTTATAGGGAGTTTCTAAGGAGACCTAATGGGCTTTTGAGTTGGGCCTTAGTGTTTGACTTTCGTTGACCTCGTAGTCTTCCTTAGACTAATCAACTCCAATCGAACCTTTCGAATTAATTTCTTAACCCACATCGTTAATTAAATTTAATATGGCCCTTAGGATTATTTTGTATAACCCACTTAGTCAATTAAATATTTATTAGACCTTTAGGATTAATTAATTCACTTTGTCGATTAGTCAAACGCATAATTAGTCGTACCAATAATGGACCAATTATGGAACTAGCGCTCAAAAATGACTGTACTTTGGGGTCACTTTATTATTCTTCTATCTCCCCACATCAAAGATCTAGTGCTCATCGATTCATAAATTTACTGACAAATTAATTCATCGACTTCTTGGTATCCGAGATTAGTACCACTCAACTTTCTTATTATACCAGACATAAAGTCCACTGGCCAGATTTAGTATAATAAACCTTTCGAGCTTATCTCGGGAGCATCATCAACCCGTCGAACCGGTACATGGATTCTTTTGGCTAGCAACGACACACAAAGAAGCCAAACACCACATACGCAACTTACAGAGATCTAGGCCTCAATTGACCGCATCCTTTAACAAATCAAAACAAATGATATCTAACTCTCATGCCTTCTCCAATCTAGGGATTAAGAGATTAGAATACTAGGTTCAAATTAACTACACCGATCAGTATAAGTTAATTCTATCCCGAACAGGTCATGCTCAATATGCCCCGGGCACATTCGTATGATTTAATTAGTTAGACGAACTAATTTCCAAATCACACGATAACCAAAATCGATAATATATTCAAACTATCTCAGTTACGAGCATCGGTTTTGGTACAAGCAATAGCTTTTCAGTATTCAAAACTAACATTTTCGATATGGATTTAATCCTTTAGCTGTTATATTAAAAGAGAACAAACTAACTGGTCAAACTACATCGATTAGAAACGCAACTGAGACACTGTCCTTACGACTGAGCAACACAAGTTCGTGCTTATAGAACGGTGCCCAACCCACCCTAATGACGAGTCCAGTTATGAACAAAGAGAAGCATATCAACGATAGAGAAAGTCTGATGAGATGGCGCGATGTTATATTCTGACTCCTATGTCGAATATTCTATAACATCAGCATCAGGTGATGGTCACTGTCGAAGATATAATAATGAATCTCAGAGAAATGTTCGGACATCAAGGTCGGAAAGCTAGACAAGTGGCCATGAGGAAACTCAAGACTACTAAGATGAAAGAAGGCGCACCGTGGAGAGATCACGTACCAGAAATGATTAGCAACATCAATGAAATAGAGGCATTAGGATGAGAGATTGATCATCAGTCTCAAACTGACATAGTCCTCCAGAGCTTGCCTCAGAGTTTTGAGCAGTTTTGGCTAAACTACAATATGAACTAAAGGGATTATACGTTGGCCGAGCTCTTAACAGTATTGGTGTTGACTGACGGTCTTTTTCAAGAGAAAAAGCAAGATTTAGTCACTGTCAAGGCTTCGGGATCTACTTTTAAGTCGAAGGGTGAAAAGAAGAAGAAGAAAGCTAAGAAGACAGGCAATCATGGGCCTAAGCCTGATAACGCAAAGAAGAAGAACATGGAAATCAAGTGCTTCAAATGTGGGAAGACGCGACATTGGAAAGTGGACTATCCAAAGCTTAGAGATACGACTAATCTTGCCTCAGTTACTGAGACATGTTTATCGGTGATTCCAACAGATACTTGGTGTGCGGATTCAGCACCACTGACCATGTTTGTAATTATTCTTAGGGGTTCCATATAACCCGGAAGCTTAGAAAAGGTGAGCTGGATGTCTACTTGGGTGACACTACAAGAGTATCAGTTGTTACATTGCGAGAAGTGAAGCTCAATTTCGAAAATTCAAGTAGCTTAGTTCTAGAAAATTGTCTTTATGTTCGTAGTTTTAGAAATAACCTTGTTTCAGTTTCTAAACTTTTAAAGAATGAGTTTTGAGTTTTTTTTTCTGATGAGTGTTTGTTTATTAGAAGAAATAAGAAACTCGTTTGTTCTGGTTCATTAGTAGACAAATTATTTATTCTAAAACCAACTTATCCTACTAGATATGCAACTGCAAGTCAAACATCATTAAACCATAATAAGAGGAAAAAACCTTCTGAAATAAACCAAACTTATCTTTGGCACCTGAGACTAGGTCATATAAACCTTAGTATGATTTAGAGGTTAGTCAATGATGGACCTTTGGGTTCAATAGAGATTGACAACTATTTAACCTGCGAATCTTTCTTGGAAGGTAAGATGACCTAGAGGCCTTTTAAGGCAAAGAGGTATCTGAAAGATTATCTGCCCAGGCCCGGTCAAAAATTCACTTTCGTGCTATGCATTCCAGAATAAAAATCTTTGACCAGGCCTAGACTCTAGCACAATCACTATTCTAAACTTTCATGAAATAACATTGCGCAGGATCTTGATATGTACTTATTCAATTTATTATGCAACAATAATTTCTAATTAAAGCGGAACCATAGAAAGTACCTCTTGAAGAGTGTTACTTAGGTAATCGCTTGTATGACTCAAGACTTTGATCGCACGTTGTGTGGGCAACGATCTAGCGAGCAATTGATTAGCAATCTACACAAAAAGACTTGCCAGAAAAATTCTGCAGCTCGTCGCTGCCTGAATTGAACTGCCGCCGCAACCTTAATTTACTTCCCGCCGCCCGAAAATTATACAAGAGAGATAAAAAGTTTTCTCTCTCTAGTTTTCTTGTCTTGAAAACTTAACAATTGTGTGTTGTAGAATTGCTAATCCCTTGTTTATATCTAGAGCTACAAGAGAGACCCCAAATTGGTTTAGGATTGGTCTTCTTAATGGGTTTAGATAATTAAGTAGTTTCCAAATCCAATTAGGTAACTAATCTAATAGGATAATCCAAATCCAATTAGATTTCCTAATCTATAGAATTTCCTAATTCTAATTGAAACTTAAGACTTAATTAATTAATTAAATAATTCCACTTTGTTAATTACTTAATTAACCCTCAGGAACAATTAATCAATTAATTCTACTTATTCAATTAACCCACTACAAAATTAATTGTACCACTAAGGGATTAATTTTGGCACTACCATCCTATACCAGAATTACTTCCGGAACAACTAAATTAATTTATTCTTAATCTCCCCACATCAAATATTTAGTGCTCATTAATTTGTTAATTTACTTGTAAATTAATTAATTAACTTCTTTAATTCTGAGAATAGTACCACTCGACCTTTTTACTATACCGGACATAAGTCCACCAGCTGGGTTTAGTATAATAAACATAACGAGCTCATCTCGGGTGCACCATCACCCCGGGCGCACTGGTACTTGGTTTCCCTACGACAAGCAGCAGCACACCAAGGAACTAAACACGCACACCCAACCCACCGAGACTATTGGCCACAATTAACCTCACTCATTGGCAGATGAAAGTACACTATGTCTAATCCTCATGCCCGCTCAAGTCTAGGGATTAAGAGATAGAATACTAAGAACAATTTGTCTATTAACTCAGTATAAGAAAATCATTCTAAATGGTCAAGTTTAACATGCCCCGGACATATCTATATGATTCAATTAGTTTTGATAAACCAATTATCTGAATAACAAAATAACCTAAATCGAAAATGTGTCCAAAACTGTCTCGGTTACGAACCTCATTTATATATTATGTCTTTTAACAAATTATGCGATCTATTGTGTCACACCTGACGCCTCTTCAGCTAACTACATAATATAAATGGACTAAATATGCACAACATATAAACCAAAACATTTGATCGATATCTTAACTGTGAAAAAGTATAATACAAGCATAGCTTATGTATTCAAACCTAACAGAATCAGGCCAAAGAAGTATTAGAGTTGGTTCATTATGACTTATGTGGACCAATATCTATTCAAGCCAGAGGAGGCTTTAAGTATTTTGTGACATTCACAGTACTCAAGGTACGGATACATTTATTTGATGCACCACAAGTCTGAGTTCTTTCACAAATTCAAAGAGTATCGGGCACATGTGAAGAAACGTCATGGTAAAAGTATCAAGACACTACCATCAGATCGTGGTGATGAATACCTGTCAGGTGATTTTTGAAATTACTTAGAAAAGGTAGGTATTCAGTGTCAGTTATTTGCACCTGGCACACCCCAGCAGAATGGTGTAGCAGAATGGAGAAATAAAATTCTTATGGAAATGGTTAGGTCTATGATAAGTTATAGTGATTTGTCAAATTCGTTTTGGGGATATACCTTAGAAACAACTGCATATATTCTAAATCTTGAACCATCTAAATCCATGCCTTCAACCCCTGTGGAGTTGTGGTCTGGACCAAATCCCAGTGTCAAACACCTCAGAATTTGGGTTTCCAGCACAAGTGCTTAAGGCAGAAGCGGGTAAGTTAGATGCAAGAACAGAAGTAATGTTGTTTGTAGGATACCCCAAAGGAATGAAGGGTGGTTTATTCTATATTCCTAAAGATTAGAAGGTGGTAGTACGTACTAACGCCAAATTTTTAGAAGAGGACTATATTTTAGATCATAAGCCCAGTAGCAAAGTCATACTAGAAGAACTTAGAGGACAATCCAGTAATCTTGTTGCACCAGTACAAGTAGATACACCACAGAATACTGCACAAGATGTCACAGGTGGTGTCTCGTCATAATGGGAGGGTTGTAAGACAACCCGAGAGGTATGTAGGCTTGGGAGAATCCTCTTATTTCATCCCAGTGACGCACAAACTATACCCAGTGAACTACAATGAGGCCCTTCGAGATAAAAATACAAAATCTTGGCGAAAGGCAATGAAATCAGAGATGGGGTCGATGGACTCCAATCAAGTCTGGGAACTTGTGGGCCTGCCTGATTGTTTTAAACCCATTGGACATAATTGCAAGAGAGGACCTGACAGAAAAGTTGAAACCTTTAAAGCTAGGCTTGTGGTAAAGGGGTATACTTAGAAATAGGGAATCGATTATGAGGAAACCTTCTCTTCGGTAGCTACGCTTAAGTTGATCCGGATAGTCTTTACCATAGCTTCTCATTTAGATTATGAGATATGGCAGATGGATGTCAAGACAGCTTTCCTTAATGGACGTCTTGAAGAAACCATCTTCATGCAGCAACTAGAGGGATTTATTGCAAAAGGCCAAGAGCATAAGGTTTGCAAGCTTAAGAGTTCCATCTACGGACTTAAGCAGGCATCTAGATCTTAGAACATCTGGTTCAATAAAGTAATCCAGCCCTACAGATTTGCTCAATGTCCGGACAAACAGTCTGTGTACCGTAGGGGTGATGGAAACGCAGTGGTGTTTCTTGTACTTTACATAGATAATATTCTTCTTATCGCTAATAGTAAGAAAGTATTATCAGACAAAAAGGCATGGCTACCTAAGCAGTTTGATATAAAAGTCTTGGGAGAAGCTGAACATATCATTGGGATCAAGATTATTCAAGATCGTAGGAAATGTTCCTTGACTCTCTCTCAAGCTTCATACATAATTACGATTCTGGCTCATTTTAACATGCAGAACTCTAAGAAAGGTTTTCTATCTTTTAGACACAGAGTGCATCTATATAAAGAGCAGTTCCCAAACACTGTTGCGAGACAGAAGCCATGAAGATAGTTTTTTTTACATCTGCAGTAGGAAGTCTCTTGTATGCGATGTTGTGTACAGGGCCTGACATTTTCTATGTTGTTGGAATGGATAACAGATATCAGAGTAACCCCAGAAAAACTAATTGGAAGACTATAAAATACATCCTTAAGTATTTGTGCAGAACGAGGGACCAAGTGTTGGTCTATCAAACGCAACAGCTTGTGCCCCATAGTTACACAGATTCAGATTTCCAAGGCAATAAAGACCAGAGTAAGTCTACCTCTGGGTATGTGTTTACTTTGGGAGGTTGAGCCATAGTTTGGAGGAGTGTCAAGCAGAAATGCATGGCTAACTCTACCATGGAGGCTGAGCAGATCGCAACATCAGATGTAGTGATACAAACAGTGTGGCTCAAAAACTTCCTACAGGACTTATACATTATTCCTGAGTTACCAAGATCAATCACAGTGTACTGTGATAACAATGGTGCAGTAACCGACTCAAGAGAACCACGAGCTCACAAAGCGAGTAAACACATAGAGCACAAGTACTGCCTAATACGAGAGATCGTTAAAAGAGGAGATGTGGTCGTGGCAAAGATAGCATTAGCAGACAACCTTGCTGATCCGTTCACAAAGACATTGACTGCTAAATTGAAGCTCATATGGAGTGCATAGGAGTTAGATACTTAGCTGAGCCTTGACAGTTCTCTAGACATTAATATAACAGTAGTAAAAATTTTAGATTTGCCAGTTTGTATTACTTTAAAGCACACGTTTGAGTATTAGTGGGAGATTGTTAGTTTTGAATACTGAAAAGCTTAGCTTGATGAAAACTATTTCCTATTTAAATTCTTCAGATAAATATTTTGTGTTTTACATATGTAGTCCAATTATGTCGTGTGACTAGATGATAAGGTGTCAGGTGTAGCACAGTAGATCTCTTCACGATGATAAGGTGTCAGGTGTAGCACAGTAGATCTCATCATTGATTGAAGTATTGATATATAAATTAGGCTTGTGGGTGAGGCAGTTTGGACATACTGTCGATTTAAGCCATTATGTGATTATGAGATTAGTTGGTCTAGACTAAATGAATCATATAGATATACCCTGGGGCATATTGAGCATGACCGTTTAGGATTGAATTCACTTGTAGTGTTCATTGGTAGTTAATTCAAACATTGTATTCTATCTCCTAATCCCTATATGAGAATGAGCACAAAGATTGAGCATTGCGTAGTTTCATTTACCAAAGAGTGCGGTCGCTTGAGGCCTATAGTCTCGGTAGGTTGGCTGTGTGTGTTTAATTAGTTGGAGTGTCGTTGCGAGTCGAAGGAAATCATGTACCGACGCATCTGGAGTGATGGTGCTCTCGAGATGAACTTGTAAGGTTTATTATACTAAATCTGGCCAGTGGACTTTTTATCCGGTATAGTAATAAAGTCAAGTGGTATAAGTTTCGAATAATAAGAAGTCGATAAATTAATTTATCAATAAATTAATATATTGACGAGCACTATATCTTCGATGTGAGGAGAATAAAGAATTAATTATTTAGTGGTTCTGGAAGTAATTTTGGTTAATTGATAAAGTAAAATTAATTACTTAATTAATTAATCCTAAAGGTCAATTAGTAAATTGACAAAGTGAAATTAATTAATTAAGTTTTAAAGTTCAATTAGAATTAGGAAATCAAAAAAATTACGAAATCTAATTGGATAAGGAAATCTAATTAGATTTGGTAACTAATAGGATTTGGAAACAAATTGGATTTGGTAACTAATTGAGATTAGGAAATTAGTAAATCCAAAACCCAACAAGAAATGCTTAACTCAAGCCCACTTAAGGTCTCCCTTGTAACTCTATAAATAGACAAGAGATTAGTGAAGGAATTAAGATCCAGTCCGGGCCAAATGGAAATCTCACTTTCATGCAATGCATTCCAGAATCGGAGACTTTCGATCGAGGCCAAACTCTAAATCAATTCTCATGGGCGGATATAGGCTTATACTTGTTAGATCTATTAAATGACACACTAAAAATTAATTCTTTAAACAAATGCGGAATCAAAGATTATACATTTGAAGCGTGTCCCTTAGCGAATAAAAAATATCCACACTTTAGTAGCAAAATCCGCTAGAAGTCTCTTGAATGTCTCCAATAAAACCCAAAAATTGAGTGGGCAATTATCTACCGGGTAGATCTATCGAGCACCAAGAAAACCAACAAGAAACTAGCCTTGAAAATGCTAGTTTTAAATACTGAAAAGCTTTGCTTTTATGAAAAACCATTTCTCAGTTGCGTATCGATTGTGTTTCATTATTATAAATTGTCCCTTTATAAATTGTCCCTTTATAAACTGTCTCGGGTGTAGCACAGTACATCTTATCATTGGTTGAATTTATGATATATAAATAACCTTCATACCCGAGACAGTTTGGACATACTGTCAGTTTAGGTTATTGTATGATTCGGAAAATTATTTTGTCTAGAATAATTGAAATATACGGATGTGCCCAGGGCATACTGAGCAGAACCTTGAGTAGAATTGAACTGACTTGTACTAATCTTTGTAGTTAATTCGAACCTCGTATTCTTTCTCTTAATCCCTAGACTAGAGCAGGCATGAGGGTTAGACATAGTGTACTTTGATTTGCCAAAGGGTGCGGTCGATTGAGGCCTTCATCTCGATAAGTTGGGTACGCAAGTTTAACTTCTTATTGTGCCATTGCTCCTCGAAATGAAACCATGTACCGGTACGTCATGGTGCTCCCGAGATGAGCTCGTAAGGATTATTATACTAAACCCGACCGGTGAACTTATATCTGGTATAATAATAAGGTCGAGTGGTATTAGTCTCGGATAACAAGAAGTCGATTAATTTATTTGTCAGTAAATTAATAAATCGATGTCACTATATCTTTGACGTGAGGAGATTATAGAATAATTAAAAGTGGACCCGGAAGCAATTTGGTTTAAGCGATAGTTCTATATTTGATCCGTTAGTGGTACGTTTAATTATGAGTTGGATTAAATCAAAAAAGTGGATTGAAGAATTAATTAATAATCCTTTAATGAGTTGATAGAGGATTTAATTAGTCGATGAATTATCGTCAGGTCAATTAACATAGTGGTTGAATTAATTAATTCATCCTTGGGTTGATTGATGTTGACTAGTCTAGTGAAGACTTAGAAGTCAACGGATCCAACTAGAAGGCCCAACTTAAGCCCACTTAAAGGTTTTCCTAAGAGCTCCTGATAAATAGAATAAGCTGGAGTCTTGAAAGACAAGTTAGGTGAGAATTCAAGAAGTCTTGCCACCGAGACAGAGAAATAGACTAGAGAGAGTTTCTTAGAGAGATCTCTTCATCTTCAATAAACTTTTTCTGAAGTCGGCTTGATTCTCTTTTCTCAATGAAAAAGAAAGGCCAGATTTTTCTTTGAATTTTTCTTGCGGTTTTTTCTCTTTTTTAGGTGCGGTATTTCCAGTCACTTTCGGCATTTTTCGGCGAAGCTTTTCAGTGCAGATTTTTGATGATCGGTGAACCCGGTGCGCAGAACCGACGATCAGCAGTTTGGGTGATTTCAGCTGGGCATATTGGCGTCATATTTCCCGAAGTTTAGTCACCGTTCGTGGAGATCCGCCGGTATAGTTAGGATATCGCGGCTTTTTCCGGTAGCTTGGTGATCGGCGGTCAGTTTTTCCAGTGGGCTTCTTGTGGATTTTGTTGGAGTTAAATGCATAAGCTATGCTTGTATTGTACTTTTTCCTAGTTAATATATCGATTAATATTTTGGTTATATTTTGTTGTGCATTATTTGTCCATTTATATTATGTAGTTAGATGATGAGGTGTCTTGTGTGACACAGTAGATCTCATCATTGGTTAAAAGACATAATATATAAATGAGGTTCGTAATGGAGACAGCTTTAGACAAACTTTCGATTTAGGTTATTATGTGATTCGGATAATTTGTTTGTCTAAACTGATTGAATCATATAGATATGCCCGGGGCGTATAGAACTTGATCATTTGGAATGATTTGTCTTGTACTGATTTAATAGACAAATCGTTCTTAGTATTCTATCTCTTAATCCATAGACTTGAGCGGGCATGAGGATTAGACATAGTGTACTTTGATCTGCCAATGGGTGAGGTCAATTGTGGCCAATAGTCTCAGTAGGTTGGTTGCGCGTGTTTAGTTACTTGGTGTGCTGCTGCTTGTCGAAAGGAAACCATGCAAGTAACGGTGTGTCCGGGGTGATGGTGCTCCCGAGATGAGCTCGTAATGTTTATTATACTAAACCCGATCGATGGAGTTATGTCTGGTATAGTAAAATGGTCGAGTGGTACTAGTCTCGGAATTAAAGAAGTTAATTAATTAATTTACCAGTAAATTAATAAATTAACGAGCACCATATATTTGATGTGGGGAGATTATGAATATAAATCGATTAAGTTGTTCCGGAAGCAATTCCGGTGTGAGATGGTAGTGCCAAAATTAATCCGTTAGTAGTACGATTAATTTTGTAATGGGTTAATTGAATAGGTAGAATTAATTAATTACTTGATTAATTATTCCTAAGGGTTAATTAAGTAATTAACAAAGTGGAATTAAGTCTTAATTTTCAATTCAAATTAGGAAATCCTAGAGATTAGGAATCTAATTTGGATTTTGTTTATCCTATTAGATTGGTTAGCTAATTGGATTTGGAAACTAATCATCCAAACCGATTAGGAAGGCCAAACCTAAACCAACTTGGAGTCTCTCTTGCAACTCTATATATAGACAAGGGATTAGTTATTCCACAATACACAATTTAATAGTTTCATAATTCAAGAAACTAGAGAGATAAAATCCTAGAGTGAGAAACATATTTTTTTTATTCTAAAAATGGATTTTTGAACCCTTTGGTTGCTGAACGATTTTCGAGATTCAAGCGGCCGGTTTTTTCCTCTTCTAGCGGCGCGTGGATCGAGGTGTGGCTGCGCGTGGGTGGTTCTCTCAGGCGTTGCGGCGGCACGTGGTCTTCACGCGCTAGGCATCGGCAGCTGGTTTATTCCGGCAAGTGGATTGTGGTGATTAGCTGATTGATTGCTCGTTAGATTGCTGCCCACACAGCATACAAGCAAAGTCTTGAGGCATACAAGAGAATCACCTGAGTATACGCTTCAATAGGTTATTCTTATGTTTTCGCTTTAATTAAGAATTTTTGTTGCATGATAAATCGAATGAGTACAAACCCAAATCCTTTGCAATGTTATTTAAAAAGGGTTGGAATAGCGATTGTACTAACGTCTAGGCCTATCCAGAGATTCTGATTATGGAATGCATAGCACGAAAGTGAGTTTCTGGCTAGGCCCGGGCAGGTAATCTTTCAGATTTTGTTAGTTTTGAATACAGAAAAACTATGGCTTGTATCAAAAATTAATATCCACAAATGACATATCATTTTGTTTCAGTATTAAATTGATCCATTATATCATAGAACTAGATAACGGGGTGTGAAAAGATGCAGTAGATACCGTTATTAGTTTAAGTATTGATATATAAAAAGTATGCTCGTAACTGAGAAAGTCTGAACATACTACCAATATAGGTTATCGTGTGGATTGGAAATTATTTTATCTAGACTAATTAAAATCACACGGATATGCCCGAGGAATATTGAGCACAACCAGTTTGGATAAAATTGACTTGTACTGATCGGCGTAGTCAATTCGATACTAGTATTCAGTCTCTCAATCCCGAGATTGGGACGGGCGTGGGAGTTAGATATTGTATGCTTTGATGTGCCAAAGAGTGCGGTCAATTGAGGCATATACCTCGGTAGATTGGGTATGCGGTGTTTAGCTTCTTACGTGCCATTGCTAGTCAGAGAAATCGACGTACCGGTTTGCCGGGTTGATGGTGCTCCCGAGGTGAGCTCGTAAGGTTTATTGCACTAAAACTGGCCCATGGACTTTGCGTCCGGTATAATAAGAAAGTCAAGTGGTACTATTCTCGGATACCAAGAAGTCGGTAAATTAGTTTGTCAGTAAATTGAAAAATCGACGAGCACTAGATCTTTGATGTGGGGAGATAGAAGAAAAATAAAGTTGAGCGATGTAAAGTCTTTTGAGCGGTAGTTCCACAATTGGTCCGTTAACGGCTAATTATGTATTTGACTAATCGATAAAGTGAATTAATTAATCCTAAAGGTTTAATTAATAATTAATTGACAAAGTGGATTAAGGAATTAATTCTATATGAATTAATTAATCTTAAGGGTTCGATTAAATTAAATTAATGAAGTGAGTTAAGAAATTAATTCAAAAGGATCGATTGGAGTTGACTAGTCTAGGGAAGACTAAGGAGTCAATGAAAGTCAAATTAAAAGGCCCAACTCAAAGGCCCACTAGGTCTCCTTAGAAGCTCCCTATAAATATCCCTTGTTAGGCATTAATGAAGACATAAGAAACTTGGAGGTCACTTAGCCTAGTGAGAGAATGTCTAGCTTACAGTGAGAAAATTCTTTCTTCTTCGAATCTTCTCCTTTAAGTCAGCTGGGAAAGCTTTCTTCTTTGAAAAGAAACTCAGCCCATGGATTTTCGAGCAGCCTCTATTCATTATTTTTTACCGCCGCCATTTTCTTCTTAGGTCCGTCGCATGCCCCCATAGGTTTCCTTTTTTTGGTGACCATTCGAATTCTTGGGGTGCTAGATTCGGTGGTTATTCACGTTGATCTCTTCTCCGGTTGGTGATACGTGAATTCCACAGTCCAGATCGTGGCCGGGGTTTGGCAGTCAGGTGACCGGAGGTGCGGCGTTGAGTGGCGGCAGGCTGTAGCGGTTTTGGGCTGCTCCGGTCAAGAACTGTTTCGATAGTTCTTGAGTTTTTTGAAGCAAGTTTCTTGGGATTTCTTCATTTTGCTTTGGGGTACTCCGTAGACACTAGCCCACTGTAGTTCGGAGTCAATTTGAAGTTATTCTTCGGATTTCTTGTGGATTTCGCTTGCCAGAAGTTTTTGGATTTCTTTTTTGCTAGGCTTTGCTGCGAAGGTATAATCTTTGAACTTTCCACTTTAATTAAATATTGTATCTTTTGTGTCCGATTAATAAATTAAATAAGTATAAGCCTAGATCCGTTCAGTGGAAAATGAATTTGAGCCTGAGATTCATCGAAAGTTTTTGATTCTGGAATGCATTGCACGAAATTGAGATTTTCGATTTAGTCCAGGCTTGTTCTGTTTTCCTTCAAATTGGTATCAGAGCGAGTGTTTTGGTTTTATACTGGCATTATTATTCTTGTCAAAATGTTTAAACAGGTGGTTATTAGTTTCCCTTCTATTATGGTAGAATTTATTTTCATTCGTAAACCCTGGGACATGTCCGGGCTCGTATTGTTTTTGAATGGAAATGTTTGTAATAGTAATAACCACGAGCTGGAAGCAGTGTAGGATTAGATAAATCTTGTAGTAGGATTTAATCTAATGTTGTCGTCTTTAAATTCCTAGAAAAATGCCTTTGTATATAGGAATTTATGTACTATGACGAAGACGTTATTTTGGGTAACTTATATTCGCGGGTTTTGGTTTCTCATAATTTTGGGTGATTTCTAATTATGTAGTAAATCGAGAAAACCTGAGCAAATCGAGAGAAGTCTAAATAACGAGTGGGAGCGACATGGTAGGACGTGTCAAAATAGAGAAGGCCATAATACTCAGGAAATTTTATTTCTTTGATTTCCCGTATTTATGTCTTTTCGTTGATTGTGTGTTTTCAATTTATTTGCATGAACGAAAACCAAAACATTTTAAAAAGTAAAGTGCAATTAACTAAGGTAGATTATTCGCATATTAAAACTCCAACGGTTTTATGGGTGCGAATATCCTTTGTTAAGCATGTTAAAACGAAAAAATTCTCAAACTTAAAAATCTAAGTAGGAGCGGGTTAGTAAATATCCCCATGGCCTCCATTACGGGTTCATTGGTGATGTGGTTAAACTTGCGTGCTGGCTTAGACCTTCTGATAGGTTGTCAAACCAATCAAAAATAAACCTACTCTATAAGCTTTTTAAAAGTAGAATAGTGCGAGTAGGATCGTATCCACTGGGAGCACCAGAGTGAAATAAATTCAGTCAAAAGTATGTGACCAAAAAGGGGGTTTTGTTTTAATTAGAACTGCTAACGAAAGTTAAATTGAAATTAAAGCCATGCAATTAAACAATTTATCAAAATCAAATTCAGAAAAATATCTAGTCAAGGGAATTGGACCACCTCCATGCATTAATCGATCTTCGATGCAAAAAATGTATTAACTAACTACTGGCTACACCAGTTTTCATTGTTGGAACCTCCTAACAATTCAGTCCTATTAGTTTAAGCCAGCAATCAAGGGACCTCCATTGATTGCATCCATAATCGGTGACCAATTTTGGAACCTCTTGGAACTAGATCACGATAGCGAAGGACCCAGTTCAACTACAATTAATCAAATTAGTTTAATTGCAATTGATTATCTATTCCTTTTAACACACTAACTGTTGGAGTTGAATACATAAGCTATGCTTGTATTGTACATTTTCCCAGTTAATATATCGATTTTTGTTTTGGTTAAATTTAGTTGTGCATTATTAGTCCACTTATATTATGTAGTTAGATGATGAGGTGTCTTGTGTGACACAGTAAATCTCATCATTGGTTAAAAGACATAATATATAAATGAGGTTCATAACCGAGACAGTTTTGGACAAACTGTCGGTTTAGGTTATTATGTGATTCGGATAATTGGTTTGTCTAAACTAATTGAATCATATAGATATGCCCGGGGCGTATTGAACTTGACCATTAGGAATGATTTGCCTTGTACTGATTTAATAGACAAATCGTTCTTGGTATTCTAGCTCTTAATCCCTAGACTTGAGCGGGCATGAGGATTAGACATAGTGTACTTTGATCTCCCAATGGGTGAGGTCAATTGTGGCCAATAATCTCGGTAGGTTGGGTGTACGTGTTTAGTTGCTTGGTGTGCTGCTGCTTGTCGAGAGGAAACCATGTACCGGGGCGTCAGGGGTGATGGTGCTCCCGAGATGAGCTCGTAAAGTTTATTATAATAAACCCGGCTGGTGGACTTATGTCCGGTATAGTAAAAAGGTCGAGTGATACTAGTCTCGGAATTAAAGAGGTTAATTAATTAATTTTCAGTAAATTAATATATTAACGAGCACTATATATTTGATGTGGGGAGATTATGAATAAATTAATTAAGTTGTTCCAGAAGCATTTCGGGTGTAGGATGGTAGTGCCATAATTAATCCGTTAGTGGTACGATTAATTATGTATTGGGTTATTGACAAAAGTAGATTTAATTAATTAAAGAATTAATTAATCCTTGCGTCAGTTGGTTGTGAATTATACTAGGAACTAGTTTGGGATAAGTGAATCCCTGTATCAGTTGGTTGTGAATCATACCAGGAACTGGTTTGGGATACGTGAATCCCTGTATCAGTTGGTTGTGAATCATATCAGGAACTGGATTGGGATAAGTGAATCCCTGTATCAGTTTGATGTGTATCAGTCCAAGAACAGGATTAAAGGCAACAAAAACCCAGTGGGAAGGCCAATCCTAAACCAACTTGGGGTCTCTCTTGTAACTCTATATATAGACAAGGGATTAGCTATTCAAGACACACAATTTAATATACAATTCACAAGTTTTCAAGACAAGAAAACTTAGAGAGAAAAAATTCTAGAGAGAAAAATTCTCTCTCTTAAAGTTTGAATTTTCCAAGCTTTAAAGCTGCCGAGATTTTGTCAAATTTTGGCAGCTAGTATAGGATTTCTCTCTCTCCGGGCGGTGCATTTATAGTACGCGCCAGGTACAGCGGTGCTGGAATTTTCTGGCAAGTGGATTGTGGTGATTAGCTGATCAAATTGTTTGTTAGATTGCTGCCCACATAGCATACACGCAAAGTCTTGAGGCATACAAGAGAATCACCTGAGTGAACGCTTCAATAGGTAATTCTTATGTTTCCGCTTAATTAAGAATTTTTTGTTGCGTGGTAGATCGAATATGTACAAACCCAGATCCTGCACAATGTTATTTCAAAAGGGTTGGACTAGCGATTGTGCTAGTGTCTAGGCGTGGCCAGAGATTTCGATTCTGGAATGCATAGCACGAAAGTGAGTTTTTTGCTAGGCACGGGTAGATAATCTTTCAATTGGTATCAAAGCCTGGTTTTGGGTTTTGTGCTTGTTCGATTTATTACTTGGTTTTATTTGCAGGTGGTTAAGAAATCCTTACTATTATGGTTACGTTTGTTTGGATTAAACTCCGGGACATGTCCGAATTTAATTTTATTATGAATGTTTGTAATAGTATAACCACGTGCTGGAAGCCATGTAGGATTAGATCAAATATGTAGTAGGATTTTATCTATGTAATTTTGATTATTTAATTTTCCTAGAAAGCCTTGTAGTAGGAGAATTAATTTTTGTAATCGAAGGCGTTATGTTGGGCAACATGAATTCGTGGGTTTTGGGTTATCGTTAATTCATAGAAACCCAGGAAAACCCAGAACGAATTGCAAGAAGACCAACTAGCGAGGGAAAGAAGTGAATGAGGGATTGACGGCAGGGGGCGGCACCGGCGATGACTCGCAGGCAGGAGCCGATGCCAGAAACCGCCAGCCGCAGCGGCGCTGCCGCGCTGCATAGCAGGGAGCTAACCCAGCTCACGACAGCAGTTGCTGCTGCGCGCTGTAGGGCCAAAGGCGTGCGGCCTGTTCGGGTCTCATTTTTGGCCCGTTTTTCTCCAGTTTTTGTTTTTCAAGATCAAGACTCAATCCATCGAGTTGCTTGCCAGGACACGAGATCCAGGCAGAAGATAAAAGATATTAAAACCATAATAGTCGAGAAATTGAATTTTTGCATTTATTTCCTGCATTTATTGTTTTAATTTTTTTGCTTTAATTTTTGTGCTGTATTTTAGATGCATGATTTTTAAGTATGATGGTTTTATGGTTGCATATAACTTATGGTTAGTTAATTGCATGTTAAAACCGAAAAAACCCTCAATTTGGAAATCTAAGTGTGAGCGGGTTAGTTTAATATCCCCACAGCCACCATTACGAGTTCATATGCAATTTGGGTGGGCTTGCGCAATGACATTAGGGCCTTCCTCCATTGAGATGAGTCCAGCCCCGAGATCACTAGATTATGAATTTCTGAGTAAGATGACTAGAGTAAGTTTAACTAGGAGAAATTCGATACCCTCTCCATCTGAGGCGCACTATCCTGAGGTAACAAACTCAGAAGTCATGTAATGGCACACACTTAGTGTACGATCTGTATTATTCCTCCCTCGAGGTTACGCTGCTTATTTGTATGGCTGAAAGCACCGACTATTAACTACATTGATCAATAGATCGTTTAGTCAGATAGTGTAGTTAATGAACATGTTTCTTCTCAAACGAATGTGGGTTAGCGTAAACGTCCACACTGTGTGGCTTGCGAGAATCCCGGTGAATGAGATGTTGGTGGATTAAGATTATTGTTTTGAGGGAAGTCAATAATTGTTAGAATTTCCTTGTTTTCTAAATTGTAGATTAGATAACTAAAACGTTGTATGTTTAATTACAGTATTCGATATGGCATTCAAACCCTTAGCTACTATATTGAAAAACAATAAGTTAACTAGACCTAATTATGTCGATTAGAGTCGTAACTTGGACATTGTCCTTATGGTTGAGAGTACTCCTGTGAGAGATCACGTCATTGACGTGATTAGTAACATCAACAAGGTTGAGGTAGTGGGAGGCAAAATCGTTGGTGAAACCAAAGTCGATATTATCATTTGGAGCTTACCTCAAAGCAATGAGCAGATTCGGTTGAACTACAACATAAGTAAGATGTTGTGTACTTCATTCGAGCTCTTGGTAGAGTTGGTGGCGGCTAAAAGTCTTCTTCAAGAGAAGAAGCGACCTTTAGTTGCAGGCAAAGCTTCAGAATCTTCTTCTGAGCCTGAGGCTACAAAGAAGAAGAGAAAGCTTGAGAGAATAGCTCAAAAGGCGCAAATTGCGCCTAAGCCAGATATTGCAAAGAAGAAGTCGAAAGACAAGTGCTTCAAGTGTAATAAGACGGGACATTAGAAATCGGATTGTCCAAAGCTTATAAGTACGATAGTTTTTACCTTAATTACTGAGACATGTTTAGTGGCAATTCCCACAGATACTTGGAGTGTGGATTCAGGTGCCACTGACCATGTTTGTAATTCTTTGCAAGGGTTCAAAGTTACCCGGAAGCTTAGAGAAGGCGAATTGGATATCTACTTGGGCTACACTACAAGAGTGTCAGTAGAAGCAGTGGGAGTAGTTACTCTGAATTTTGAGAATTCTAGTTTAGAGTTAGTTAATTGTCTTTTAAAGGAAAACTGAACAAGCCCAGGCTAAATCAAAAACCTCACTTTCATGCAATGCATTCCAGAATCGGAAGCTTTCGACCAAGCTAAGGCTCAAATTAGTTTACCCATGAATGGATCTAGGCATATACTTATTTAATTTATTCATCGGGACACAAAAGATTCGATCTTTAATTAAAGCGGAATGTTTAAAGATACTACCTTTTGAAGCGAAGTCCCTTGCCTAAAGAAAAATCCAATCTTTGTTTGCGATTCCAATAGAAATCCGAAGAATTACTCTGATACAAACTCCGAAATAGTGTGGGCTATTGTCTACGGAGTTATCCACGGCAAAATATGAAAAACCCAAGAAACTTGCTTCGCAAGAAACTCAAAAATTCTGCCCAGAGCAACAAAAATAAGAAAAACAGCCGCTGGGTTTTTCTGCTATACTATCGGACTGCCGGCAAGAAGAACTGCCAAGCTCGGCCACGATCTGCAAGATGGGCTTCACGGATCACCGACAAATGAAGAGATCAACGTGAATGAGCCACCGGATCAGCACCCCGAGGCTTGAGCAGCAACCCGCCAGACTGAACAGCTGCGCGACTGCGCAAGAAAACCCTGCAGAAAATTCCAGCGGCTATCTTGTTGAAGGTACAATCGGATTGCTCTAAAAATTGAGTGGGCTGAGTTTGCTTTCGAAGAAGAAAGCTTCCTAGTTGACTTTGAGAGAAAACTTGACGAGGAAGACAAAGTTCTCTCTCTAGACTAGACTTTCTCTCACTACCCCTTACTTGGGTGTCAAGTTTCTTATGTCTTGACTTGCCTAACAAGTTGTATTTATAAGGAGCTTCTAAGGAGACCTAATGGGCTCTCGAGTTAGGCCTTTTAATTCGACTTTCGTTGACAGCTAAGTCTTCCCTACTAATCAACTCCAATCGACCCATTTAAATTAATTTATTTAACCCACTTTGTTAATTGAATTTAATCGAACCCTTAGAATTAATTAACTCAAATAGAATTAATTTCGAAATTCACTTTGTCGATTAAATATTAATTAAACCTTTTGGGTTAATTAATTTACCTTGTCGATTTGTCAAATGCATAATCGGTTGTACCACTAACGGACCAATTATGGAACTACCGCTCGAAAACGACTTTATACCGCGCCATTGTATTTTATTCTATCTCCCCACATTAAAGATCTAGCGCTCGTCGATTTATTAATTTACTGATAAATTAATTCACTGACTTCTTGGTTTCCGAGATTAGTACCACTCGTCCTTTTATTATACCGAACATAAAGTTCATCGGCCAGGTTTAGTATAACAGACTTTACGAGCTCATCTCGGGAGCACCACCAACCCAGCGAACCGGTACGTGGATTCCTCTGACTAGCACCGGCACGTAAGAAGCTAAACACCGCATACCCAACCTACCGAGGTATAGGCCTCAATTGACCGCACTCTTTGGCAAATCAAAGCATACGATATCCAACCCTCACGCCCATCCCAATCTCGGGATTGAGAGACGGAATTCTAGGACCAAATTGACTACGCCGATCAGTATAAGTCAATTCTATCCAAACTGGTCATGCTCAATATGCCCCGGGCATATCCGTGTGATTTAAACTAGTTTAGATAAACTAATTTCCAAACCACACAATAACCTATACCGATAGTATGTTCAGACTATCTCGGTTACGAGCATACTTTTTATATATCAATACTTTAACCAATAACGGTATCTATTGTGTCTGTCCACACACCGTTATCTAGTTCTATGATATAAAGGAACAAATTTATACCGAAACAAAATGATATGTCAACTGTGGATATTAGTTTTTGATACAAGCCATAGCTTTTATGTATTCAAAACTAACATCTTTATGTACCGAGTTTTTGAATGAACCTTATTTCGGTTTCAAAACTCTTAAAGAACAGTTATAAGTTTATTGTTTCTGATGATTGTGTTGTTATTAGAAGAAATGGAAAACTTATTTGTTCTGGTTCATTGGCGGACAATTTGTTTGTGGTTAATTCTATCTCTCCTGTTGTGCTAAACATAGAAACAGATAGCTCTTTCTCTAACATCAATAAGAGGAAGAAACCTTCTGAAATGAATCAAACCTATCTTTGGCATCTCAGGCTAGGTCATATAAACCTTAGTAGGATTCAGAGGCTGGTCAATGATGGACCTTTAGGTTCATTAGAGATTGACAGTTATGCAACCTGCGAATCTTGCTTGGAAGGTAAAATAACCAAGAGACTTTTTAAGGCAAAAGGTTACTGAGCTAAAGAAGTATTAGAGTTGATTCATTCTGACTTGTTTGGGCCAATGACGGTCCAAGCACGAGGTGGATTTGAGTATTTCGTGACGTTCACGGATGATTACTTAATGTACGGGTACATTTACCTAATGCGTCACAAGTCCGAGTGTTTTGGCAAGTTCAAAGAATTTCGGGCAGATTTGGAAAAGTATTATGGTAAGAGTATCAAGACACTGCGTTCAGATCGTGGTGGGGAGTACCTATCCCACGAATTTCGAGAATACCACAGTGAGGTTGGAATTCAGTCTCAGTTGTCTGCACCTGGCATGCCACAGCAGAACAGTGTAGCAGAAAGAAGGAATCGAACTCTCATGGAAACGGTTAGGTCGATGATGAGCTATAGTGATTTGCCAAGTCCGTTCTCAGGATATGCCTTAGAAATGACGATGTATATTCTCAATCTTGTACCATCTAAAACCGTGCCTTCAACCCCAGTAGAGTTGTGGATGAAAGATTATCTGCCCAAGCCTAGCCAGAAACTCACTTTCGTGCTATTCATTCCAGAATCGGAATCTCTGGCCAGGCCTAGATGCTAGCACAATGCTATTCCAACCCTTTTGAAATAGCATTGCACAAAATCTAGGTTCGTACTTATTCGATTTACCACACAACAAAAATTTCTAATTAAAAGCGGAACTTTAGAAAAATACCTTTGAAGCGTGCACTTAGGTGATTCTCTTGTATGCCTCAAGACTTTGATTTCACGTTGTGTGGGAAACGATCTAGAAACCAATTGATCAGCTAATCACCACAATCCACCTGCCAAAAAATTTCAGCACCGCCCGGAGAGAGAATGCCACACGCAGGCCGCCAAAAATTAGGAGAAAATCGTCAGCCTTAAGGCTTGGAGAAATTCGAATTTAGAGAGAGAATTTTTCTCTCTCTAGGATTTTCTCTCTCTAGATTCTTGAATTATGAATCTATTGAATTGTATGTCTTGAATAGCTAATCCCTTGTCTATATATAGAGTTACAAGAAAGACCCCAAGTTGGTTTAAGATTGGCCTTCCTACTGGGATTATGTTTTCCTTCAATCCTGTTCCTGGACTAAAACACATCCAACTGATACAGGATTCACTTATCCCAAACCAGTTTCTGGTATGATTCACAACCAACTGATACAGGGATTCACTCATCCCAAACCAGTTCCTGGTATGATTCACAACCAACTGACACAAGGATTAATTAATTACTTAATAAATTAAATCTACCTTTGTCAATAACCCAATACATAATTAATCGTACCACTAACGGATTAATTATGGTACTACCATCCTACACCAGAATTGCTTCCGGAACAACTTAATTAAATTATATTCATAATCTCCCCGCATCAAAGATATAGTGCTCGTTAATATATTAATTTACTGATAAATTAATTAATTAGCCTCTTTAATTCTGTGACTAGTACCACTCGACCTTTTTACTATACTGAACATAAGTCCACCAGCTGGGTTTAGTATAATAAATATAATGAGCTCATCTCGGGAGCACCATCATCCCGAACGCACCGGTACATGGTTTCCTTTCGACAAGCAACAGCACACCAAGCAACTAAACACACGCACCCAACCTACCGAGATTATTGGCCTCAATTGACCTCACCCTTTGGCAGATCAAAGTACACGATGTCTAATCCTCATGCCCGCTCGAGTCTAGGGAATAAGAGATAGAATACAAAGAACAATTTGTCTATTAAATCAGTACAAGACAAATCATTCCTAATGGTCAAGTTCAATAAGCCCCGGGCATATCTATATGATTCAATTAGTTTAGACAAACCAATTATCCGAATCACATAATAACCTAAATCGATAGTTTGTCCAAAGCTATCTTGGTTATGAACCTCATTTATATATTATGTCTTTCAACCAATGTTGAGATCTATTGTGTCACACAAGACACCTCATCATCTACTTACATAATATAAATGGACATGTCATGCACAACAAGAAAAAACCAAAACATAAATCGATATATTACTGGGAAAATGTACAGTATAGCTTATGTATTCAACTCCAACAGTGGAATAGGCACAAGCCCAGTCTAAGACATCTCAGAATTTAGGGTTGCCCAGCACATGTGCTTAAGGCAGATACGGCTAAGTTAGATGCAAGAACTGAATTAATGTTGTTTGTAGAATATCCTAGGGGAATGAAGGGTGGTCTGTTTTTTATTCCTAAAGATCAGAAGGTGGTAGTTAGTACCAACGCTAGATTTTTGGAAGAGGACTATGTCTTAGATCACAAGCCCAAGAGTAAGATAGTACTAAAATAACTTAGGCGACAAACTACTAATTCTGATGCACCGGCACAAGTAGTTACACCACACACTGCACATGAGATCACAGATGATGCGCCTACGCAGGTAGTGCCTCTTCGTATTGGGAGGGTTGTAATATAGCCCGATAGGTTCATTGGCGTGGGAGAGGCCTCAGACCTAGTCTCAGACGCGCCTTAACCTGACCCGGTTGACTACAATGAGGCTCTCTGAGATAAATATGCAGAATCTTGGCATAAGGCAATGCTATCCAAGATGGGGTCAATGGACCACAATCAAGTTTGGGAGCTTGTGGACCTACTGGATGGGTTTAAGCCTATTGGATGCAAGTGGGTCTACAAATGTAAGAGAGGACCTGACAGAAAGGTGGAAACCTTTAAAGCAAGGCTGGTGACGAAGGGGTATACTTAGAAAGAGGGAATCGATTATGAGGAAACCTTCTCCTTGGTAGCCATGCTTAAGTCGATCCAGATTCTCTTGGCCATAGCTGCTCATTTAGATTATGAGATTTAGCAGATGGATATTAAGATAGCTTTCCTAAACGGAAGTCTTGAGGAAACCATCTTCATGCAACAACCAGAGGGATTCATTGAAAAAGGCCAAGAGCATAAGGTTTATAGGCTTAAGAGGTCCATTTATGGACTTAAGAAGGCATCCAGATCTTAGAACATCCGGTTTGATGAGATAATCTAGTCCTACGGATTTACTTGGTGTTCGGATGAGCAATGTGTGTACCGCAGCCATGATGGAAACTCAGTGGTGTTTCTTGTTCTTTACGTAGATGACATTCTATTGATTGGTAACAACAAAAAAATGTTATTAGACGTAAAAGCATGGCAGTCCAAGTAGTTTGATATGAAGGACTTAGGGGAAGCGGGACATATCCTTGGGATCAAGATAATTCGAGATCCTAAGAAACATACGTTAACCCTTTCCCAAGCTTTGTGCATAGATACGATTCTGGTCCATTTTAACATGCAGAGCTCCAAGAAAGGTTTTCTACCTTTCAGACACAGAGTGCATCTATCTAAGGAACAGTCTCCCAAGACTGTTGAGGAGATAGAGGCCATGAAGGCAGTTCCTTATGCTTCGGCAATAGGAAGTCTCATGTATGCCATGTTGTGTATGAGGCCTGATATCTGTTATGTCGGTAGCATGGTAAGCAGGTATCAGAGTAACCCCAGGAAAGCTCATTAGGAAGCAATAAAATGCATTCTCAAGTATTTGCACAGAATGAGGGACTAAGTTCTGGTCTATCAGGTGCCTGAGCTGGTACCCCGAGGTTACACAGATTCAGATTTATAAGGTGACAGGGACAAGAGCAAGTCTACCTCAGGGCATTTGTTTACTCTAGGAGGTGGAGCTATAGTTTGGCAGAGTGTCAAGCAGAAATGCGTGGCGGACTCTACCATGAAGGCCGAATACGTTGCCGCATCAGAGGCAGCGAAGGAAGCAGTGCGGCTCAAGAACTTCCTAGTGGACTTAGATGTGATTCCTGGTTTGCAGAAGTCTATCATGGTATATTGTGATAACAATGGTGCAGTAGCAAACTCGAAGGAACCACGAGCCCACAAGGTGACTAAACATATACAGCGCAAGTACCACCTGATACGAGACATCGTAAAGAGGGAATATGTGGTCATGGCTAAGATAGCATCAGAAGATAACCTTGTAGATTCGTTCACGAAGACATTGACTTCAAAAGTCTTTGAGGCTCACGTGGAGAGTATGGGAATCAGATACTTAGGGGAGCCATGACAGTTTTTCTAGATATATAGTATCAGAGTATGTAGGGGTTGTATGTAGATGTATACTTAAAGCACAGCTTAAGTATTAGTGGGAGATTGTTGGACTTGAATACATAAGCTATGCTTGTATTGTACATTTTCCTAGTTAATATATCGATTTATGTTTTGGTTAAATTTAGTTGTGCAATATTAGTCCACTTATATTATGTAGTTAGATAATGAGGTGTCCTGTGTGACATAGTAGATCTTATCATTGGTTAAAATACATAATATCTAAATGAGGTTCGTAACCGAGACAGTTTTGGACAAACTGTCGGTTTAGGTTATTATGTGATTCGGATAATTGGTTTGTCAAAACTAATTGAATCATATAGATATGGCCGGGGTGTATTGAACTTGACCATTAGGAATGACTTGCCTTGTACTGATTTAATAGAAAAATCATTCTTGGTATTCTATCTCTTAATCCCTAAACTTGAGCGGGCATGACGATTAGACATAGTGTACTTTGATCTGCCAATGGGTGAGGTCAATTGTTGCCAATAATCTCGGTAGGTTGGGTGCGCATGTTTAGTTGCCTGGTGTGCTGCTACTTGCCAAAAGGAAACCATGTACCGGTGCGTCCAAGGTGATGGTGCTCCCGAGATAAGCTCGTAAAGTTTATTATATATTAAACCAGGTAGGTGCACTTATGTCTGGTATAGTAAAAAGGTCGAGTGGTACTAGTCTCATAATTAAAGAGGTTAATTAATTAATTTTCAGTAAATTAATATATTAACGAGCACTATATCTTTGATGTGGAGAGATTATGAATAAATTAATTAAGTTGTTGCAGAAGCATTTATGGTGTAGGATGGTAGTGCCATAATTAATCTGTTAGTGGTACGATTAATTATGTATTGGGTTATTGACAAAGGTAAATTTAATTAATTAAGTAATTAATTAATTTTTGTGTCAGTTGGTTGTGAATCATACCAAGAACTGGTTTGGGATAAGTGCTGTATCAATTGGTTGTAAATCATATCAGGAACTGGATTGGGATAAGTGAATCCCTGTATCAGTTGGATGTGTATCAGTCCAGGAACAGGATTAAAGGAAACAGAAACCCAGTAGGAAGGCCAATCCTAAACCAACTTGGGGTCCTCTCTTATAACTCTACATATAGATAAGGTATTAGTTATTCAAGACACACAATTCAATATACAATTCACAAGTTTTCAAGACAAGAATACTTAGAGAGAGAAAAATTCTCTCTTAAAGTTTGAATTTCCAAGCTTTAAAGCTGCCGAGATTTTGTCAAATTTTAGCGGCTAGTATAGGCTTTCTCTCTCTCTGGGCAGTGCGTTTATAGTACGTGCCAGGTACAGCGGTGCTAGAATTTCCTGGCAGGTTGATTGTGGTGATTAGCTGATCAAATTGTTTGTTAGATTGCTGCTCACATAGCATACAAGCAAAGTCTTGAGGTATACAAGAGAATCACCTGAGTGAACGCTTCAATAGGTAATTCTTATGTTTCCGCTTAATCAAGAATTTTTTGTTGCGTGATAGATCGAATATGCGCAATGTTATTTCAAAAGGGTTGGAATAGCAATTGTGCTAGCGTCTAGGCCAGGCCCGAGATTTTGATTCTGGAATGCATAGCACTAAAGTGAGTTTCTGGCTAGGCCCGCGCAGATAATCTTTCACTAACCTACGTACCATTAGTTGTATTAACTCTAGGGAATACCGAACCTCGTGTATTCTAGTGGATTGGATTACCTGGGAAAGTCTGCATGCTACCAGCTATACAAACAATGCCAAATAATCCACAAACAATGCACAAGAATAAATAAGAAAACCAGTAATTACCAAAATAAAACCCAAAATAAAATATTCAAAACCCAAACTAAAATATTTAAAACCCAATTTTAATGAAGAACATCCCTTTTAATACAATTAAATCCCGGGTCTCAATATTCAGCCCAAATTCTTTGCCTTCATCACTCTTTCAATCCAGCCCATTAACTTCTCTTCCTCACAACTTTCACTTCTTCCAAAATCACCCAAAATAGCTCATTATGCCCAAGCTCAATCTCCATTCTAAAAGTGCAAAAATACTGCATTAAACTTCGTAATACCTCCAAATCACCCTAAATTCACATGAAATATAGTTATGATTTTAAGCTCATCAAATCCCCCACATCTAAACAATGCTTGTCCCGAAGCATGACTCAAGACTCGACAAATAAACAAACACAAATAACAAACAAAAGTTGGATCTTTAACATGCAACAAATGATCAAATAAGGTTCACAATCCACATAAGAAACTTTCATAGTGCAGTGCATTTGTTATGATTATACCCACTGCTCATAACCTTCCAAACTCAAACACAAACGTAAATGACACCCACCTTTCCAGGAATTCACTCATTCACTCAAAGTGTATAATGAATATAATCGCACAGATTCACCACATGGAATTGTTCTTACCATATGCTTGAAGGATTATCACACTACCATCACTCAAATGAAGTAAAGTACAAATCAAAAGGACTTTTTCAAAGGTTATAATGAGGCTAGGACAAGGTAGGATAACAAAGGTCAAACAAAGGCTAAAGTTACAAAAGAAAGAAACACACTTGATTACCAACTTTCAACTATCTTACCGTAAATGACCCATGCAAGACACTCATACCCATAAAGGCTTTCAAATTCGGCTCTCCATTTTTTTCTTTTTCTTTTTCTTCTATTCTTTTTTTTTAGTCACACAAATTCATTTGAATTTGTTTAAGTTGGCTCTCTTTTTTTTCCTTTTTTTTTTCAAGAAGTAACAAAAAAGAGCTATTGTCTTTTTTTTCCCCTCTTTGTTTTCCTTTTCTCATAACAAACTTGGTTTGAGCACATCCAAACATATCCTTTATGAACGACTAATGCATTGCAATGTCCGCCTTCAAACCACAAACCCAAGCCAACAATCAAATATGCTCTTCTTTCAATAACTAGGCAAAAAGCAAGCTAAAACAGGCTCATGTTCAATTCACAGGCTTTTAAAATCAAAGAATCAGGTCCATGCTTCAAAATGGTTAACTAAGGATAAAATATAGAAGGTTGGACTTTTAACGCAACCGAAATTCAGTTATCCTATTGTCTTTATCACTTTTGTACTTCAACTTCACAAGAACAGTAACATGCATAATAAAGCAAATTCTGGAATATTCAACCTATGTGTGAAACACTCTACAAGAAAATCTTGAGCAGACAAAAGAATTTTGCTCATTATAGGCTCAAACCCCACTTTTCTAGTGTTTTTGGGTGTCATGCCACACAAGTATTATCATTCGAATGGTTACCAAGAATAAGTATAATCATCTAACACAAGGCACTACTAATACTCCCTAGGTTTCATCCTTACCTTATCCATTCACAAGTTGCACATCAATTCCCAACACAAAATATATAACATTTACATCTCCCCCACACCTAGACTCTAAACACAATAAAACACAAAACCATCCCCAAACAAATAATCATACAAAATAATCCCCCACACCAAAACTCTACATTGTCCCCAATGTAGAAAAAAAAAAGGCATAAATAGGATCGCAAAAAAAAAAAACCACCAAGACATAATAAAAATAAAAAAATAATAAAAAACAAGAGTTAGTAAGGTGAAGAGAAGCTTATCTATGGTGGAGGAATTGGTGGTTTCAAGCCCACATGTGCGCAAAGGGCATAGAGATTGGAGTTCACTTCTCGAATTATTTGTTTGAAGGCCATTGAGTTAATCGTTCCTCCTCTAGTGGGCATCTTGGTCACGACCTGCATCTCACCATGAATCAACTGCAAAAATAATTAAATTAGTACCAAAAAAGTTCAATCAACCATCAAAGTAAAGGAAATTAACAAGAGAAAGATAAGGAAGGAAAAAATTTCAGCACAGGGCGAATGGAGAAGATGAGGTTGACAGCGGTGAGTGGTCGGGGTTGCGTGATTACGCCAGTCGTGAAAGTCGACCGATGAAGATCGGGCAAAACCCGTCGTGAGGGTTTCCATCGGCGGCTGAGTAAGTAGAGGCTGATGGTGGTGAAAAGACAGCTTTGAGAATATCTGGGGTGTTGCGGCGATTATGTCAAAGAGGGAAGGAAAATAAACCCTAAGTAGGTGGAAAAAAAAAAGAATAGAAAATAAAAGGTTTTTTTTTTTTAGGAATTTCTGACATGGGCACGCCAGGGAAAATCTTGTAATCTGCCCAGCTCATTGAAAATTCAAAGAAAAATCAAAGAAAAACTCCATTAAAAATCAAAGAACACTGCCCTCGGCATGTCAGAGGAAAAGTTCTATTCTGCCCCATTCCTTTAAAAATCAAAGAAAAACTCACCTAGGCATGTCAGGGGAACTTTTGTATGTTGCCCAAACCTTCAGAAAATTGAAAAAAAAAACATTTGACCTTTGACATGGGCATGTCGGGGGAAATCTTGTAATCTACCCAGCCTCGCTTTAAAAATTCAAGGAACACTGATATGGGCATGTCAGGGGATCTTTTGTATTATGCCCAACCCCTTGATTCCTCTCGAAAATCCCTGCTAAAAATCACTTAAAATAACAATTAAATGACTAAAATTAATACAAAAACTTGGAAAAAATTTCGGTTGCCTCCCACAAGCGCCTTTCTTTAATGTCTTTGGCTTGACACATACCTACTTCTAATTATTCTTCATAAATAAGCAGAAATAAACAAATTTCATTATCATAAGTAGTGTTAACATTCACAAGAAAAGATTTGAGTCGATGACCATTCACAACCCATATTTTTCTGTACTCTAAATCTTTAATTTCAACCATTTAAGAAGAAGAAATACTTACCTCAATATAGTATTTATGCCGTCTTGATTTGAACTTACCAGGCATTAATTTCCATTTGAAATATGAGAAAAATACCTTCTACCCAACCACACATTCCTTCCTCCGTAGCAGCTCATCCTGAATGGTTTTTATCCTTTCCTTACACAACAATTTTGATTCAAGCTCTAACAGAAGATATTTGAGATGATCGCGGAACAACTTGAACTCCAATTTAGGTTCATGTACCAAAGAAAGGTAAAATATTTTTAAAACTAATAGGCAATCCCAAGTAATGGTTAGCAAGCCTCAGTGGCAGTTCATGATTGGCATGAAATGCCGTGATTGCCTCAATGACGGATTCATTCACATCTTTTCGAGCACCTGCTCCCTGCAAACTATGCTGTGACACAAAATTAAGCTCATCAAACATCAAATTAATTTCAACTTCTTCATGCACAATAGAGTCAACTAGGCTAACATTAACAAAGTATTCAGAATCTGGTGGATACTTCATAGCTTCATACATATTAAACTATACTTTTCACCATCAAACTCAAAAGTAAACATACCAGCATCTACATCAATCTTTGTCTTAGCCGTTTTCATAAATGATCTACCCAATTAAGAATATCAGAATTTATCACATGCTCATCATTCATACCAAGGATGTAGAAATCAGCAGGAAAAATCAACTTATCACATTTAACTAATATATCCTCAACTACCCCCTCCGGATAAATCATCGACCTATTGGCTAGCTGAACTATCACATTTGTGTTCTTAAGATCCCCAATTTTCAACTTGTTAAAAAAGACAAAGACATCACATTAATCGAAACTCCTAAGTCTAGCACGGTTGCTTTTATAACTCGTGACCCAATAACATAAGATATTGCAAAAATACCTGGATCAGTAATTTCTGAGGCAACTTACACTGAAGAACTGAGGAAACATTATCGTTGACATAAACCTTACCTTCAGGTCACCTCTTCTTGATCAGCAATGACTTTAAAAACTTCGCATACCGTGGAATATGTGCAATGGCCTCCATTAATAGTATGTTGATTGCCACCTTGCGAAATACTTTAAGCACCTTCTCATCACTGCACTCCTTCCTCACTTGGACTAACCTGCCAGGAAAAGGGGATGGGATTACACGTTCAGTTTTTCTTACAATAAATTTAGAAGTTATCTCTTTTCTGGCAACTCTTCCACTTCTTCTTCCTTTTCTAATTCCAGAGACGGTTCCTGAACCTCGAGAGTTGGACCTTTATGTTCTGGAAATTCTTTTCCACTCCTGAAAGACACGACACTCACATTTTCTGTTGAACTACCTAGTTGAGACGAAAGCTTCCCTTGGGCTTTACATTTCTAATTAACTTCAGTGGCTAGCTACGAGATTTGCTTCTCCATGTTTTTTATTGCAGCCTGTGATTGCTGTTCTCTTACCTGTTGTTGTTGTTCTCTTGCTTGATCTCTCTCAACAAGTCCCTGCACAACAACTGTCAATCCTCTAATCATCGACTCGACTGACGAACCTGAAGCCTCTGCTGGTGGAGGTACTGGGTTTCTCACTAGGGGTTGGAAACCAGATTGTTGAGGTTGAGGTTGAAAATCAGGTTGCTTGTAGCTGAAATTTGGATGATTACTCCACCCCGGATTGTAAGTACTAGCATATGGGTCATAACTTCTCTGGGGTGGAGCCTGGAATCCTCCCACAACATTCATATGTGTACATTCTTGCATGGTTGGACAACCATCCGAGGTGTGTCCTCGAATTAAGCATATCCCAAAGACCTTAATTGCCTGCAATTATCCCACAGCAAGCTGGCTCACCAAATCAGTAAGTTGCTCAATCTTACTTTCCATGTTAGAAATACTAACCTCGTTAACCCTTCTGGTGGGAATGTCCGCTCTCCTATGGATTGCTGGGATGTCTCAGCCATGACAAAAATCAACCTCATTGCCTCTGAAAGAGTCTTGTTCATAAGTGCTCCTCTACTAGAGCAATCAATCTTGTCCCTATCTATTTCAGATAAACCCTCATAGAAATACTGAATTAAAAGTTGCTCCGGAATCTAGTGTTGGGGACAGCTTCTGCAAAGATCACTCAATAGTTCCCAATACTCGTACAGACTCTCGCCAGTTGATTACTGGATACCACAGATATCCTTCCTAATATTCGAAGCACGAGAGGCTGGGAAGAATGTCTCCAAAAATAGTTTCTTGAGCTCGTTCCACGTTGTGATGGATCTTGCTGGTAGCCCAAAAAGCCAATGTTTTGCCTTATCTTTCAAAGAGAATGGAAGCGCCCTGAGCTTGACTTGCACTTCTGTAACTCCTTGGTAACTTATTGTCGAGCATACAATGTGGAACTCTATCAAAGTGCTTGTGGGGGTCCTCACTTGTCAAACCACGAAACTTAGGCAGTAAGTGTATAGTACTAGACTTCAACTCAAATTGAGGAGTATCATCAGGAAAAGTTATACATAGAGATTGCTAGTTTTCATCAAGAGTTGCTAACTCCCTTAGAGTTATGTCAGCCATTTGTGTTGCAACCAACTCTTCCTCCTCTTCAGGAACTTCAACGTCTTCTTGTTCGTCAATTGGTGGAGCCAAAGATGTTGACTCAGCCAATTGCTCTCTTTGTTTCTTTAATTTGGTGTTCCTCTTTGCAGTCTTCTCTACCTCTGGGTCAAATACAAGTTTTCTTGTACGAGAAGAGAGAACCATAAAAAGGAACAAACAAAACCAAAACTTTTAACCAAAAATAAAACACTACACCGTGCTCCCCGGCAACGGTGGCAAAATTTGATAGGTTGTCAGACCAATCAAAAATAAACCTACTCTATAAGTATTTTAAAAGTAGAATAGTGCGAGTGGGATCATATCCACAGGGAGCACCAGAGTGAAATAAATTAAGTCAAAAGTATGTGACCAAAAAGGGGGTTTTGTTTTAATTAAAACAACTAATGAAAACTAAATTAAAATTAAAGACAGGTAATTAAACAATTTATCAAAATCCAAAAAAATATCTAGTCAAGGGAATTGGACCACCTCTATGCATTAATCGATCCTTGGTGCAAAAATGTATTAACTAACTATTGGTTACATTGGTTTTCATTGTTGGAACCACCTAACAATTCAGTCCTATTAGTTTAAGCCAGCAATCAAGGGACCTCCATTGATTGCGTCTATAATCGGTGACCAATTCTGGAAGCTCCTAGAACTAGATCACGATAGTCAAGGGCCCAGTTCAACTACAATTAATCAAATTAGTTTAATTTCAATTAATTATCTATTCCTTTTAACACACTAACCTATGTACCACGTGATTAGTTGTATTAACTCTAGGGAATACGGAACCTCGTGTATTCTAGTGGATTGGATTACCTAGGAAAGTCTGCATACTACCAGCTATACAAACAGTGCCAAATCATCCTCAAACAATGCACAAAAATAAATAAGAAAACCAGTAATTAACTAATATTAAAACAATTCGATATCACGATTAAAGTAACATCGAGGGGTTTGATTCCCTTGGCTAGGCTAAAAATGAAATAGAAATTATACGCCATGAATTCAATTAAAAGAAATGAATAAAACTGAGTACTATGTGTAGTGGCTGTGCATGAAATTCTTGCCAAAGGTCCAGCTCCCTAAAATTGCGTCAGAAGAATTTTCCTCACAATTGCCTTCAAAACCCCAAGACCCGTCCTCCCAAAAATGTTGGCCACAGTCCACCTCCAAACATAAGTCTTTCTGCTCTCTTCCCTTCAAAACCTAATAAACTCTCCCTTTTCACAAAATGGGGCCCACACGTTTGTTACCAAAATAAAATCCAAAATAAAATATTCAAAACCCAAACTAAAATATTTAAAACCCAATTTTAATTAAGAACCGGGTCTCAATATTCAACCCAAATTCTTTGCCCTCATCACTCTTTTAATCCAACCCATTAACTTCTCTTCCTCACAACTTCCACTTCTTCCAAAATCACCCAAAATAGCTCATTAGGCTCCAAGCTCAATCTCCGTTCTGCAAGTGCAAAAATACCACATTATACTCCATAATGCCTCCAAATCGCCCTAAATTCACATGAAATATAGTTATGAATTTCAAGCTCATCACCTTCCTCCCAATGGGATGAGTTTTCAACCACAGATATCACTAGAATGAATTGCTAAAGGGATGACTATAGTGAGTTTAATTGGAGAAAGTTGCGACACCCTCGTCAACCGAGGCACATTAGTATCCTAAGTAACAAACTTAGAAGTCATGTAATGGCATACACTTAGTGTTCCATTTTTAGTATCCCTCCCATCGAGGTTACGCTATCTTTGTGTATGGCTAAAATTATCGATATTAGTTTCATTGATCATAAGATTGTTGGTCAGATAATGAAATTAATGAACTTCAATTCTTCTCGAACAAATGTGGGTTGGCGTAGACGTTCACCCATCGTGACCTGCATTAATCCTGGTGCGAGAGATGTCGGTAGAATATTATATTTTTTTTGATGATATTAATATTTTTGAAAACGTATACTGAAACTTGACTATTTAATTTTCAGTTGTTGATATGTCGTTCAACCCGCTAGCTATCATACTAAATAAGAACAAACTTACGGGTCCAAATTACATTGAATGGAAATGTAACCTGAACATTGTCCTTACCGCTGAAGGTTACAAATATGTGCTCATTGAGGAGTGCCCCTAACCCCAGCGATGATGCCACCCCTGAGCAGCGAGAGCTATATACGAGGTGGTAGAATGCTGATGAGATGACCCTGTGATACATCTTGGGTTCTATGTCGAGTGTACTACAACACCAACATTAGTTGTTGACCTCAGCCTACAATATAATGCTCAATCTTAGGGAGATGTTTGGACATCAGGGCAGAGCAGCTTAGCAGTCGGCTATGAGGAAACTCATGAGTGCTAAGATGGCTGAAGGCACCTCAATGAGGGATCACGTATTGGACATGATTAGTTGCATCAATGAGATCAAGATATTGGGAGGTGATATTGATGGGGAGACCCAGCTCGATATCTTTCTCCAGAGCTTGCCTCCCAGTTTTGAGTAGTTTCAGTTGAACTACAATATGGGCAAGCTCTCATATTCACTTCCCAAGCTCATGACTGCATTGGTGTCTGCTGAGGGTCTCTTCGCAGAGAAGAAGCAAGCCTTGGCTTGTTGGTGTATGTGCCCTTTTGATGGCTATTTATGTAAATAAACTTTGAGGGTTATCTATGTAAATAAGACATTTGTTGTTTGATTGATTATTTATCTGATGAGTTAATTTCATGAAATTATATTCTTGTGCATATTGAATTTCATGAAATCGATCCGCCAAAAAGAAACACTCCATGGACTTTTAGATCATGAGTGATTCTTTTGAGTAGTACTCGTACAAGGATCCTTATACCAGAAATCACTGCATAATCTTAGGTGAATTAGAGTGTGCTTTGACATATGCCTAACTGGGACCGTAACAGGTTGCTAAGTACGGGTATGATTGGGTACACTATGAGTCACGCTAAGGTATGTAGGTGAAGTGATGGGACTACAAGTCTCTCTTAAATGAAAGATGATATCTTGGCCGCTTGATAGTGAACTGAGAAGTGCACGGCCGTGCCCAAGAAATGATAAGTGTTATCATTTTCTTGATTAAGTCCAGTGTCACTAAGAGATCAAGTAAAACGTTTAGCTATATAAGGATGATTGGTTCCATGCCTTATGCTAAACTGGATATCAGTGTAGAGGACATTACGAAGTATACTCGGGAGGTTGTGTTGAATCACCATTCGACCCTCCGTTCTGAATTGTGTAGTCATTATGTCTTGCTAGAGACCACTAATGATTTATGGATTAATTAATGAGATTGATTTATTCATTGTCAATTTGGAATGGGTCTACAGGATCGCACATAAGTGAGTTCGATGATTCAGAATTAATTAAATTGCCTGTTTTAAGTATAAGAGTTATACTTAAATTGATAATATTTAATTAAATAGTTTAATTAAATATTATTGAAGAGTATTATGGTATTAATTAAGAATTAATTAATTACCTAGGAAGAATTGAATTGGGCAGACAAATCAAGGGACCTAATTGTGAATTAAGGTTCTTGATCCATCAGCCTGATCCATGGATCAATGGGTTGACCCATGGTGTTGGTTAAACCCAACTAAGTAAATAATTAATTATTATTAATTATTATTAACAGATACTTCTCAACTTTTAGAGAAAAATCAGAGAAGTATCTGGGAGTTGAGAGTTGTTTTAACTAATTGGTTTTAAAAACACGTTTTGAAAAAAAAATTTATAAGAAAGTCTCTCTCTCACTTTTCAAGTACAGACTTTTCAAGACATTATTCCAGAGAAAAACGTTTTCTCTTTGACAGGCATTTTTGGCTAGCACCGGTTCTGAGAGACTCCAGTGCAAGAACGTAGAGGCAATTCGTGTGAATTGTTTGGTGGTGAACGCAATCCTCCCAAGGGATCCAGGCGACGAGCGCAACCGATTATTCATCGAGGCTATTCCCTAGCATAATTTAGGAAATTATGCTTGCCTAAGATCCAACATGGCTACTGTTTGTCCCTCAGGTTCCTCTGTTGGACCCAAAGCCATGAAACATAAGATGAAGAGAGACCAGAGAGCAACAGCTGGTCATGGACCCAAGGCGGGCATTGCCAAGAAGTATAAATCGAAAGGCAAATGTTTTAGATGTGGCAAAGCAGGACCTTGGAAGAAGGATTGCCCAATGCCTCAAGGCATGTGCAAGGGTTTTAAGTGTTTAGCGGCGATTCCCACGGATACTTGTTGTGTGGATTCAGGAGTTATTGATCACATGTGTAATTCTTTGCAAGGGTTTCAAGTGACCCGGCTACTTAGAGAGGGAGAGGTGCAGGTCTACATTGGGGATACTACCAGAGTTTCGATTATTGTAATGGGAGTTTAATGTCTTTATTTTTTAGACTCAGTTTTAAATTTGAAGGATTGTCTATATATACCCAATTTTTTGAAGAACTTGCTTTTAGTTTTGAGACTTTTATTGGATGGTTATAAGTGTGTTTTTTCTAAAAATTCTGTTTTTATTAGAAATAACCAGAGGCTTATATGTTCTGGTACATTAGTTAACAATCTATTTTTAATCTAGACATACTCCCCAATAATGCAAAACAATGAAACTGGTAATTCATCACCTAATCATAATAAGAGAAAAGAGTCTTCCCCTTTGAATCAAACTTATCTTTGGCACATGAGACAAGGTCACATTAACCTTAGTATGATTCAAAGGTTGGTCAATGATGGGTCTTTAGACTTATTAGATATTGACAGTTTTCCAACCTGCGAGTCCTGCTTGGAGGGTAAAATTACCAAGAGGCCTTTCAAGGCAAAGGGGTACAGGGCCAAAGAGGTTTTAGAGTTAATTCATTCTGACTTGTGTGGGCCTATGTCAGTTCAGGTTAGAGGTGGTTATGAGTATTTTGTGACATTCACGGATGATTACTCTAGATATGGATACATATACCTGATGCGCTACAAGTCTGAATGCTTTGGCAAGTTCAAAGAGTTTAAGGCTAAGGTGGATAAATATCTGGGTAAGAGTATCAAAGCCTTGCGATCTGATCACGGTGGCAAATGCCTCTCTAGTGAATTTAGGTCCTATTTGTCAGAGCAGGGTATTCAATCCCAGTTGTCTGCACCTTGCACACCCCAGTAGAATGGTATAGCAGAGAGGAAGAACAGGACTCTTATGAATATGGTTAGATCGATGATGAGTTACAATGAGTTGCCTATCTTATTTTGGGGTTATGCTTTAGAGACAACATGTTTTATCCTCAACCTTGTGCCATCTAAGTCTGTGCCTTCGACCCTAGTAGAGTTGTAGTCTGGGCGAAAGCCTAGTCTGATACATCTCAGGATTTGGGGTTGTCCAACACTTGTGCTCGTGGCATATGTAGGCAAGTTAGAGGCAAGAATCAAGGCTATGTTGTTTATAGGCTACCCCAAAGGAATGAGAGGTGGTCTATTTCATAATCCTTAGGATCAGAAGGTGGTGATCAGCACCAATGCCAGATTTCTTGAGGATGACTATATTTTAGATCACAAATCAAGCATCAAGGTAGTATTGGAAGAGCTTAGAATTGAGTCCATTATTCCAGATGCATGAGTACAGGAAGACACACCACAAGAGACTACACACACTATCATAGATGATGCTCTTACACAGGCTACACCTTGTCGTAGTGTGAGGGTTGTCAGATAGCCCGAGAGGTACATGGGTTTAGGTGAGTCTTCGGACTTTATCCCTGGTGCTCATGAACCAGACCCAGTTAGCTACAATGAGGCTCTCCAGGATAAAGATGCAAATTCTTGGGGGAGAGCGATGATTGCTGAGATGGGTTCTATAGACTCAAATCAGGTCTGGGAGCTGGTTAGACCTTCCTGATGGGTTTCATCCTATTGGGTGCAAATGAGTTTATAAGAGAAAAAGAGGATCTGACGTGAGGGTTGAGACCTTCAAGGCTAGGCTTGTGGTGAAGGGGTATACTCAGAAAGAGGGTATCGATTATTAAGAGACCTTTTCCCCGGTAGCTATGCTTAAGTCGATCCGGATTCTCCTGGCCATAGCTGCTCATATGGACTATGAGATTTGGCAGATGCACGTCAAGACAGCATTCCTTAATGGAAGTCTTGAGGAGACCATCTTTATGCAGCAACCAGAGGGTTTCATTGTTCAGGGCCAAGAGCACAAGGTATGCAGGCTTAGGAGGCCCATTTATGGACTTAAGCAAGCATCCATATCTTAAAACATCCGTTTTGATGAGGTTATCCAGTCTTATAGATTCACTCAGTGTCTGGATGAGCAGTGTGTATATCTCAGGCGTGATGGTGATATGGTGGTGTTCCTTATACTTTACGTAGATGACATTCTTCTGATTGGCAACAGTAAGAAGGTGTTGTCAGACGTAAAGACATGGTTGTCCAGGCAGTTTGACATGAAGGATTTGGGAGAGGCTAGACATATCCTTGGGATCAAGATTATTCAAGATCGTATGAGACATTCTTTGACACTCTTCCAGGCATCCTACACAGACACGATCCTGGCCCATTTTAACATATAGAACTCCAAGAGGGGTTCACTACTTTTCAGGCATGGAGTGTATCTATCAAAAGAGCAGTGTCCTAAGATTGCTGAGGAGATTGATGTCATGTAGGTGGTACCCTATGCTTCTGCAGTGGGTAGCCTCATGTATGCTATGTTATGAATGAGGCCTGATATTTGCTTTATCGTTGGCATGGTTACCAGATATCAGAGTAACCCTGGGAAGGCTTACTGGGAGGCAGTAAAATACATTCTCAAGTACTTGCGCAGGACGAGAGATCATGTCCTAATTTATAGAGCGCAGGAGCTTGTACCATTGGGTTACACAGATTCGGATTTTCAAGGTGATATGGACAAGAGTAAGTCTACCTCTGGGTTTGTGTTTACTCTAGGAGGTGGAGCCAATAGTATGGCAGAGTGTCAAGCTGAAATGCGTGGCGGACTCCACCATAAAGGCTGAGTGCGCTACCGCATCAGAGGCAGCGAAAAAAGCTGTATGGCTCCAAAACTTTCTGGTGGACTTAGATGTGGTTCCTGAGTTGCCTAGATCTATCACAGTTTACTGTGATAACAATGGTGCAGTTGCTAACTCGAGGGAACCACCAGCCTACAAAGCGAGTAAACACATAGAGCGCAAGTACCACCTGATACGAGAGATCGTAAAGAGGGGAGACATGACAGTGGCCAAGATAGCATCAGATGACAACCTCGCAGTTCCTTTCACAAAGCCATTGACCCCAAAGGTCTTTAAGAGACATGTGGAGAGCATGGGAGTTAGATTCTTGAGGGAGCCATGCGAGTGAGTTAAAGGTGTTCTGTAGATTTTATTATGACAGCAGTGTAATAATGGGTTGGACAGTTTTTGTACTTCTTAGCATAGCTTTCAGTATTAGTGGGAAATTGTTAGTTTTGAATACAGAAAAGCTATGGCTTGTATTAAAAATTAATATCCACAGATGACATATCATTTTGTTCAGTATTAAATTATTCCATTATATCATAGAACTAGATAACGGGGTGTGGAAAAACACAGTAGATACCATTATTGGTTAAAGTATTGATATATAAAAGGTAATCTGAACATACTATCGGTATAGGTTTCGTGTGCTTTTGAAATTAGTTTATCTAGACTAATTAAAATGACACGGATATGCCCGGGGCATATTGAGCATGACCAGTTTGGATAGAATTGTCTTGTACTGATCGGCGTAGTCAATTCGGTCATAATATTCAGTCTCTCAATCCCGAGATTGGGGCGTGAGAGTTAGATATCGTATGCTTTGATGTGCCAAAGAGTGCGGTCAATTGAGGCCTATACCTCGGTAGGTTAGGTATGTTGGGATCGAAGGCATGATTTACAAAAAAATTTGCGCAGCGGATTCATGCCTATTCCAATTTAGTGTTCAATTAATCCTACCTTTAAAGCTTCTAAAGCTTACCCTTGTAGCGTAATCGGTTGCCGCACCTGGATCTTTGTTTGATGTTAGTCCAAGCCTTCTGCTCCGGTTACGTTCGTCGCCACCAAAATCCTTCCTTGAAGGATTCTCTACTCTCAAGCACGAAAGTCTTCGCAGATCTGGTGCTAGCCGATCTTGCCTAAAGAGAGAATTTGGGAATATGGTGTATTTTTGTCTGATCTGAAAAATCTGATTCAAAATCATCATCCTCCTACAATAATATCCTTAGGATATTTGTAGAGATTAAAATTCCAAAACCAGTATTGTAATCATCCAATTATAACTTAACTGATTTTAGTCATATTCCAAATCAGTATTATTACCAAATATTATTTTACTGATTCCAAATAAGTATTTAAATAATATTTACTGATTCCAAACCAGCATTAAATAATACCTTAATGTTTTGGGTTATACACCAAGCCCATGGATCAACCCATGACCCATGGATCAGACTGATGGGTCAAGAACTTCAATTGCAATTATGTCCCTTGATTTATCAGCCCATCCCAATTGTTCCCAAGTAATTAATTAACTATTAATTAATAGCATAGAACTTTTCAATAATATTTAATTAAACCATTTTATTAAATCTTCTTTATTTAAGTATAACAATTATACTTATTGTAGGCAAGAATACTTATTCTGCATCATTGAACTTTCTTATGTGCGATTCTGTAGGCCCATTCCAAATTGGCAATGGATAACTCAATCTCATTGATTAATCCATAAGTCATAGTGGTCTCTAGCAAGACATAATGACTACCCAATTCATAATGGAGGGTTGAATGGTAATTCAACACAACTTTTCCGAGCAAACTGCGTAAGATCCTCTACATTGATATCCCGTTTAGCATAAGGCACGGAACCATCATCCTTATATAGCTAAACGTTTACTTGATCTCTTAGTGACACTAAATCCATCAAGAAAATGATATCCTTGTCATTCCTTGGGCATGACCATGCACTTTTCAGTTCACTATCAAGTGGCCAAGATACCATCTCTCACTTGAGAGAGATTTGTAGTTCCATCACTTCACCTACATATCTTAGCGTGAATCATAGTGTACCCAATCACACCCGTACTTGGCACCCTGTTACGGCCCCGTTAGGCGTATGTCAAAGCACACTACAATTCACCTAAGACCATGTAGTGATTTCTGGTCTAAGGATCCTCGTACCAGTACTACTCAAAAGAATCACTCATGATCTAATATGTCCATGGAGTGTTTCTTTTGGCGGATCGATTTCATGGTTTTAAATATGCACAAGAATATTACTATCATGAAATTAACTCATTTGATCAATTATCAAACAAACGACATATATCTTATTTATATAAATAACCCTCAAAGTTTATTTACATAAATAGCCCTCATAAGGGCACATACACCAACAATCTCCCACCTGCCCGTTGAAGGGCTATGTCCTAAACTGTTTAAGACCAAGCTCTATTACATGTATCTCAAACTTTGACTGTGGTAGAGCTTTTGGGAGAGGATCTGCTATATTGTCATCTGACCCTATTTTGCATACTTTAACATCTCCTCCATCGAAGATCTCTTGAATGAGGTGATAACGTCTAAGTATTTGTTTGGTCTTCTGGTGTGACCGGGGCTCCTTTACTTGTGCGATGGCCCCGTTATTATCACAGAAGAGGTCTATCGGATCTTGGATACTCGGTATCACTCCGATGTCTGACACAAACTTCCTTAACCAAACAGCTTCCTTTACAGCATCTGATGCAGCAATATACTCAGATTCTGTTGTAGAGTCAGTTGTGGTATCTTGCTTCGAGCTTTTCCAACTCACCGCACCGCCATTCAGGCTAAAAACATAGCCTGATTGTGACTTCATGTCATCTTGATCAGTCTGGAAAGCAGCATCGGCGTAACCTTGTACGACGAGCTGTTCATGTCCTCCGTACACTAGCATTAATCATTTTGTCCTTCGTAAGTACTTCAGGATTGCCTTGCAGTCCAATGATCCATTCCTGGATCTTGTTGGTATCTGCTAGTTATGCTCAGTGCATGTGCGACATCGGGGCGGGTACATAACATGGCATACATGATAGATCCTATTGTCGAAGCATATGGGACTCTACTCATCGCATCCCTCTGCTCTTTATTAGAAAGACATTGGTTCTTCTTTAAAAGGAGGCCATGTCTGAATGGTACCATACCATTCTTAGAATTAGACATATTGAACCTCTTCAATATCTTGTCTACATACCCTTCTTGACTTAGTCCTAGAAGCCTTTTTGACCTATCTCTATAGATCTTGATACCTAGTATCATTTCGGCTTCTCCCAAGTCTTTCATAGAAAATACACTACCCAACCATTTTTGATGTCTTTCATCAAGGGAATGTCATTTCCCATGAGCAGGATGTCGTCCACATATAGGACAAGGAAAACAATCTTGCTCCCACTAAATTTATTGTAAACACAAGGCTCATCTTCGTTCTTGATGAATCCGTAACATTTTACTTCCTCATCAAAACGAAGATTCCAACTACGAGATGCTTGCTTTAGTCCATAGATGGACCTTTGAAGCTTACATACTCGATTAGGATGTTTTTGATCTATGTATCCCTCGGGTTGTTTCATATAAACAACCTCGAGTAGGTTTCCATTCAGGAAAGCCATCTTAACATCCATCTGCCATGCCTCATAGTCAAAATATGTTACTATGGCAAGCATTGTCCTAATGGACTTGAGCATCACGACAGGGGACAAGGTTTCATCATAGTCTATACCATGAGTCTGTTTGAAACCTTTAGCCACTAGTCGTGCCTTGAAGATCCCGCCAGGTTTTAACTTGAAAATCCACTTGCAATCGATAACCTTTGCCTGAACAGGAGGGTCAATCAAAGTCCACACTTTATTGTCCCTCATGGATTGCATTTCAGATTCCATGGCTTGTAGCCATTTATCCGAATCTGGACTTTCTAAAACCTGTTTGTAGTTTGCGGGCTCATTAGAGTCCACCAAGATCAAATCTTGATCGTTAGTCACGAGAAATCTGTATCTCTCGGGTTGGTGACGAGATCTACCAGATCTTCTAGGTTCTTGTGTTGTTGATCAGGTTGTCTATTTTCATGAGTTTCCATGTCAACGTCCATCTGAGTTTCTGTAGATCGTTCTACATTCTCTTGTGGTTCTTGAACTTCTCCGAGTTCTATTCTACTCCCACTGTCTTTCTTGTACAGAAATTCTTTCTCTAAGAAAGTAGCTCCTCGAGCAACGAACACTTTGTTCTCAGTTGGGTTGTAGAATTGATATCCTTTGGTTTCCTTAGGATATCCCAAAAATAGGCATTTGTCAGTTTTGGGTTCAAGCTTATTACTTTGTAAACGCTTTACATGAGCTTGACAACCCCAAACTCGTAGATAGGACATATAGGGCTTCCGACCCATCCATATCTCATATGTAGTCTTATCTACTGCCTTAGATGGAATACGATTCAATAAGTAGGTAGCAGAAATGAGAGCATAACCCTAAAAGGATATAGGGAGAGTCGCTTGGCCCATCATTGATCGAACCATATCTAATAAGGTCCGATTTCTCCTTTCGCATGCACCATTCTATTGAGGTGTTCCCGGTGAAGTCAGCTGTGAAATAATTTCACACTGTTTTAGATAGCCATCGAACTCATCACTAAGGTATTCACCTCCCGATCAGAGCCAATAGCCTTAATCCTTCTATCCAACTGATTCTCTACTTCGTTTTTAAACTCTTTGAACTTTTCAAAAGTTTCACTTTTATACCTCATTAAGTAGACATACCCATATCTACTATAGTCATTAGTAAAACTCACGAAGTATTCAAATCCACCTCTGGCTTGTGTGCTAATTGGTCCACATACATCCGTATGTATTAGATCCAATAGCCCACTTGTTTTTTCACCTTTCTTGTTGAAAGGACTCTTTGTCATTTTGCCTTGCAAGCAGGGTTCACAGGTATCATATGATTCAAAATCAAATGACCCTGCACTCCATCCTTGTGAAGTCTTTGAACTCGTTTCTCGTTTGCATGGCCTAAACGACAGTGCCAAAGATAAGTTGGACTCATATCAAACTTAATTGATTTAGCCTTCTTTTCAATGTTATAGACCGGTATTTCTTGGCTCAAATCCAAGACATATAGGCCGTTGCACAAATTTGCAACTCCGTATAGAACATCATTCCGATACAAAGATAATGAATTATTACCAATAATAAAACGAAATCCTTTGATATCCAAACAAGAAATTGAAATAATATTCCTACTCAAAGCAGGTACATAATAACAGTTCTCAAGTTCAATGTTTAAACCGGAAGGTAAAGATAAAGTATAATCTCCAACTTCAACAGCAGCAACCCTTGCTCCGTTGCCCACTCGGAGATCAACTTCACCTTTCCTTGTCATCCTTCTATTTTTGAGTCTTTGCACATTAGTACAAATGTGAGCCCCACACCCGGTATCTAATACCCATGAGGTGGACATAGAAAGATTTATTTCGATAACAAAGATACGGGCTTGTTCACGAAACATTTTCGTCAGTGACTCATAAATTCAGAACGCTTCCAAATTCATGAACTGCTTTTGAAGCTCGCCTGTCATAGACGCGAGCATCAAGCACTTCACATCATCGGAATCACTTTTCAGCTTATCCCATGCTCGCTGAACAGTAGCCGTGGCATTCTGTGGTGGTTCAGGTAAAATAGTCTCTAAGACATGTAGCTTCCTTTCTTGCTTGAGAACAATTCTCAAGTTTCGTTCCCAGTCTAAGAAGTTTAGTCCAACCAATTTGTCTTTATCCAATATACTTCTTAGAGTGAAGTCTGAAACAACATTAGTGCTAGAAGATGCCATTTCTACAAAGAATAAATGCAAAATATTAGGATGAGTTTTTTTTTTTAAATCATTTTGCACGATGGCCAAAATTGAAATCCCAAACAATTTTGTGTTAGTGCTAGATTGTGGGCCAAAAATCCACAAAGAGTTAACCTCAGTCTTGCTTTGGCAAGTATCGTAGGGATCAGGCTCTTTTGGTAGACAACGTTCAAATTACATTCCATGTAATCTAACGCTTTCCAATTGCATACCATGCAACTTTTCGGTGATAGGATGAACATTCCAAATGTTTGACACCATCCTACCTTTGCAAAATTAATCCCTAGTCAACTTATCGGGTCAAGCTAGGATTAATTTTCCTAAGTCAAACCATCCCTCAAGGCAGCACATCAATTGATACCCACACAGTTTTTCCATAACAAGTGGTAGTGATAAAGTTGAGTATCTAATACCCAAACAGTTTTTCCACTCATTAATGGTAGTGATAAAGTTGGGCACCTATTATGTGACAACTCGCCGCACGAAGAAAACCTGAGGCCCTTGGGCTCTCCAAGTCCACAGACGTTCGACGCTCTGGCGGGCCCCCAAGTATGGAAGCAAAAACAACTTGGGTTTTTGGAATTTTAGTTTGATCGGATTAACATGCATTTTCGTTTTAACATTCATTTGCATATCAAATAAATAAAATGAATAAAAGCAATGAATTGGGCTTCTAGTCTATTACAGGGCCTCTTAAAGTAACAAGACTTCATGTTCGGGCCTTCATTGTTGGGCTCCTTTTCCTGGGCTCCACTATGGACTCCTCTTGGAAACTCCTCTTGGGCCTAACTATTACATAATCATTTTAATAGGCACGCAGGCCCAAATTCAAATGGCTCGCAGGCCCCAACTTTTAAAACATTAATAAGCCCAATTCATGCTTTAAAACACATAAATGCATATGCTCATACAAGCCCATTTTAATTAAGCCAATTAATTTAAAAGATTGTGTAATTGATTATTTCCAAAATATTCTATACAGTTAAAATTGATTGTGTCATAATCAATTTTAACCAATCTTTCCTTTTTCTTGTTCAATCATTTATGATAAATGATGCATGAACATACCAAAATATGTATGCAAATATTTAAACCATTTAAATAAATCATACCATATTTAAATGCATAAAATAAAGAAAGAAAATTTATCAAATTAATTATTCTATTTATGAGCTAATTATCCTAATCTTATTAAGATAATTAATTTCAGATATTTTAAAATCTTAAAATCTAATTTTAATATTTTAAAACTAAAATTTGATACGATTTGATTTTATTCCAAAATTAAAATTTAAAATCTTACCAAAATTAAAATTCAAAAAAAAAAAATTCCTGAAAAAGTTTAGGTCAATTTTGTAATTAACAAAAGTTCTGGGCTTAAGGTTTAAGGGAAACAAAACTGCTGGTGTTGGTTTGTAAATTTTAAAATTTTGGCAGGTTATGGTTTGCTGACTGTGGCGGGGCATTTTGGTAATTTTTCCAAAAAACCCATTAGGGTTTGCCCGCCGCCGCTGTTCATCTTTCCCGACTGGTTTTCGATTCCTGGCGAGAAGAAAAAAAAATTCACGGCGTCATCGATGAGCGCCGTTCATCTCGTCCGATCTCTCCCGGTGATCTATATTTCCCTAAGATCAAAGAACCATCATCGATCTTCGAAAACCCAAACGGAAATCTTGTCCAACAAGATTTCCAGCGAACCCGATTTTCCGACGGCAAAAAACGAAACCTCAGTTCTCCGTCAAAAATTTACCAAAACCAATTTTTGATCCTTTCAAAAACCTTGGAACGATTCCGTAATCAAACCCCAACCAAAAACCACAAACTCGAAAACATTTTGATAGTCCAATTTTCCGATCAAAATTTTTCAAAACTTCAAAAGTTTTTCCGGCAAAAAACAAACCAAACCCAGAAAATTAAAACATGTTTTGAACCTAGATTTGTAAACCCAGTATGCCCAAAATGGTTTCCAAGAGCAAAGAAAGAAAAACCCACAATTTTTAGGGCCAAAATCCTGAAATCCGGCGACCCCGATTTCCGGCCAAAAATCCGGCAGCCGGCGGCACCCAGTCCGGCAGCCTTCAACTAATTTTAGAAAATGAATTTTTAATTATTTTTTTTAAGAAAATAATAAAAAATTGTTTTCTTTATTTCTTTCTTTCACAAAGAAAAATCGATTTTTCCAAAATCTTATTAAAACTAATTTTAATTAAAATCCAATTTTTAATTAAAATTCAATTTTAATTCTAACACTAAAATTAATATGAGCTTAGCTCTGATACCACTGTTGGGATCAAAGGCATGATTTACAAAAAATTTTGCGCAGCGGATTCATGCCTATTCCAATTTAATGTTCAATTAATCCTACGTTTAAAGCTTCTAAAACTTACCCTTGTAGCGTAATCGGTTGCCGCACCTGGATCTTTGTTTGATGTTGGTCCAAGCTTCTGCTCCAATTACGTTCGTCACCACCAAAATCCTTCCTTGAAGGATTCTCTACTCTCAAGCACGAAAGTCTTTGCAGATCTGGTGCTAGCCGATCTTGCCTACAGAGACAATTTGGGAATATGGTGTATTTTTTGTCTGATCTAAAAAATCTGATTTAAAATCATCATCCTCCAACAATAATATCCCTAGGATATTTGTAGAGATTAAAATTCCAAAATCAGTATTGTAATCATCCAATTATAACTTAACTGATTTTAGTTATATTCCAAATCAGTATTATTACCAAATATTATTTTACTGATTCCAAATAAGTATTTAAATAATATTTACTGATTCCAAATCAGCATTAAATAATACCTTAATGATTTGGGTTATACACCAAGCCCATGGATCAACCCATGACCCATGGATCAGGTTGATGGGTCAAGAACTTCAATTGCAATTAAGTCCCTTGATTTATCAGCCCATCCCAATTGTTCCCATTTAATTAATTAACTATTAATTAATACCACAGAACTTTTCAATAATATTTAATTAAACCATTTAATTAAATCTTCTTTATTTAAGTATGACAATTATACTTATTGTAGGCAAGAATACTTATACTGCATCATCAAACTTTCTTATGTGCGATCCTGTAGGCCCATTCCAAATTGGCAATGGATAACTCAATCTCATTGATTAATCCATAAGTTATTAGTGGTCTCTAGCAAGACATAATGACTACCCAATTCAGAATGGAGGGTTGAATGGTGATTCAACACAACTTTTCCTCCAAACTGCGTACGATCCTCTGCATTGATATCCCGTTTAGCATAAGGCATGGAACCATCATCCTTATATAGCTAAACGTTTACTTGATATCTTAGTGACACTGAATCCATCAAGCAAATGATATCCTTATCATTCCTTGGGCATGGCCATACACTTTTCAGTTCACTATCAAGTGGCCAAGATATCATCTCTCACTTAAGAGAGATTTGTAGTCCTATCACTTCACCTACATATCTTAGCATGAATCATAGTGTACCCAATCATACCCGTACTTGGCAACCTGTTATGACCCCGTTAGGCGTATGTCAAATCACACTACAATTCACCTAAGACCATGTAGTGATTTATGGTCTAAGGATCCTCGTACCAGTACTACTCAAAATAATCACTCATGATCTAATCTGTCCATGGAGTGTTTCTTTTGGCGGATCGATTTCATGTTTTTAAATATGCACAAGAATATTACTATCATGAAATTAACTCATTTGATCAATTATCAAACAAACGACATATATCTTATTTACATAAATAACCCTCAAAGTTTATTTACATAAATAGCCCTCATTAGGGCACATACACCAATCTCGGATACCAAGAAGTCGTTGAATTGGTTTGTCAGTAAATTGATAAACCGACGAGCATTAGATCTTTAATGTGGGGAGATAGAAGAAAAATAATGTGGCGCGATGTAAAGTCATTTTTTAGCGGTAGTTCCATAATGGTCCGTTAGTGGTACGACTAATTATGTATTTGACTAATCGATAAAGTGAATTAATTAATCCTAAAGGTTTAATTAATATTTAATTGACAAAGTGGATTAAGAAATTAATTCTATATGAATTAATTAATCCTAAGGGTTCGATTAAATTAAATTAACGAAATAGGTTAAGAAATTAATTCAAAAGGATCGATTGGAGTTGACTAGTCTAGGGAAGACTAAGAAGTCAACGAAACTCAAATTAAAAGGCCAAACTCAAAGGCCCACTAGGTCTCCTTAGAAGCTCCCTATAAATATCCCTTGTTAGGCATTAATGAAGACATAAGAAACTTGGAGGCCACTTAGCCTAGTGAGAGAAAGTCTGGCTTAGAGTGAGAAAATTCTTTCTTCTTCGAATCTTCTCCTCGAAGTCAGCTGGGAAAGCTTTCTTCTTCAAAAAGAAACTCAGCCTATGGATTTTCGAGCAGCCTCGATTCATTATTTTTGACCGCCATTTTCTTCTTAGGTCTGTCGTACGCCGCTGTGGGTTTCTTTTTTCGGTAACTGTTCGAATTCCTGGGGTGCTAGATCATGTGGTTATTCATGTTGATATCTTATCCGGTTGGTAATTCGTGAATTTCACCGTCCAGATCATGGCCGGGGTTTGGCAGTTAGGTGACCGGAGGTGCGGCGCTGAGTGGCTGCCGGCAGGGGGGTTTTAGGATGCTCCGGGCAAGAACTGTTTTGACAGTTCTTGAGTTTTTTGAAGCAAGTTTCTTGAGATTTCTTCGTTTTGCTTTGGGCTACTCCGTAGACACTAGCCCACACTAGTTTGGAGTCAATTTTGATTTATTCTTCGGATTTCTTGTGGATTTCGCTTACCCGAAGTTTTTGGATTTCTTTTTGCTAGGGACTTCACTACAAAGGTATAATCTTTGAACGTTTCACTTTAATTAAAGATTGTATCTTTTGTGTCCCGATTAATAAATTAAATAAGTATAAGCCTAGATCCGTTCAGGGGAAAATGAATTTGAGCCTGAGCTTCGTCGAAAGTTTCCGATTCTGGAATACATTGCACGAAAGTGAGATTTTCACTTTAGTCCAGGCTTGTTCTATTTTCCTTCAGATTCTTCACGGGTTTCAATTTGTGGATCTGATAGATAGTTGCCCACATGACTTTCGGTTAGTTCTAGGTGACATCTTTGGGATTTCTTTGAGGGACACGCTTCAAAGGTATAATCTTTAATTCTGCATTTTGTAAAGATTTAATTTTTAGTGTGTCATTTAGTAGATCTAACAAGTATAAGCCGAGATCCGCTCAGGGGAATTGATTTTAGTGTTTGGACTCGATCAAAAGCCTCCGATTCTGGAATGCATAGCACAAAATTGACATTTTCGATTTGTCCTGGACCGGATCTTAATTCCTTAAAAAAACCAAAATTGCCCAAGAAAAACTGCTGGACAGCCACTAGTAAAAATCGCAGCACAGTCGTGAGACCAGCCTGGACAGCCGCGATCAAGTCATCGAATCCGGCTGATTTGTGTACTGAAAACTGGTCACCGGAGTTGCGATCAAAAGAAAAATTCTGAGCAGCAGCTATTCAATCTATGGCGTGATTTTTTTGAGGAATAAGGATCACTAAATCAACTTCGGAAGAGATCTTTAATGAAGAAGATAAAGTTCTCTCTTTACGCTTCTCCTTCTCTCTCTAAGGCAAGACTTGCCTCCTAAGTTTCTTATGTCTTGAATGTCAAAACTTAATGTATTTATAGGAGTTTCAAGGGAGACCTAGTGGGCTTTTGAGTTGGGCCTTACTAATTGGACTTAATTGACTTTCTTAGTCTTCACTAGACTAGACAATTCTTAATTAGCCCAAGGATTATTTATTCAACCCACTTCGTTAATTAAATATTAATCAACCCAATGACTACTTCGTAACCCCCTTTGTCAATTAAATATTAATTAACCAAAGGGTAAATATTTATTTAATCCAGTTTTCCAATTAATCCAATTCATAATTAATCGTACCGCTCAAAAATGAAATTACTTTGCGTACACTTTAATTATTCTTTTATCTCCCCACGTCAATGATATAGTGCTCGTTAATTATTAATTTACTGATAAATAAATTAAGCGATTCTAGTTATCCGAGACTAGTACCACTCGACCTTATTATTATACTAGACATAAGTCCACCAGCTGGGTTTAGTATAATAATCCTTACGAGCTCATCTCGGGAGCACCATCACCGGATGCACCGGTATATGGTTTCCTTTCAATGAGCAACAACACAATAAGAAGTCAAACACGTATACACAACATACCGAGATCTAGGCCTCAATTGACTGCACCCTCTGGCAGATCAAAGTACACTATGTCTAACTCTTATTCCCAATCCAGTCTAGGGATTAAGAGATTAGAATATAAGGTTTGAATTAACTATGAAGATCAGTACAAGTTAATTCGATCCTAAATAGGTCCTGCTCAATATACCTCGGGCACATTCGTATAATTCAATTAGTCTAAACAAACTAATTTTCCGAATCATACACTAACATAAACCGATAGTATGTCAAAACTATCTCAGTTACGAGCGTTATTTATATATCATAAATTTAACCAATGATAAGATCTACTGTGCTACACCAGTGGAGTCTGCCACTCATTCCTGCTTGACACTCCGCCAATCTATGGCTCCACCTCCGAGAGTAAACACCAACCCAGAGGTAGACTTCCTCTTGTCCATATCACCTTAGAAATCTGAATCTGTGTAACCCTTTAGAACTAGCTCTTACAATCTATAAATCAAAACATGGTCTCTCGTCCTGCGCAAATACTTGAGGATGCTCTTGATAGCCTCCAATTGAGCATTCCCAAGGTTACTCTGATATTTGCCAACCATGCCAATGGCAAAGCAAATATCAGGCCTAGTACACAACATGACATACACGAGGCTTTCCACTGCATATGCATAGGGAACTACTTTCATCGTTTATATCTCATTAGCAGTCTTGGGACACTACTCCTTAGATAGATGCACTCCATGTCTGAAAGGTAGTGTACCCTTCACGGAGTTCTACATCTTAAAACGGGCCAGAATCATGTCTATGTATGAAACCTAAAAGAGTGTCAGCAAATGTTTCCTACGATCTCGAATGATCTTGATCCCAATGATATATCCAGCTTATCCCAAATCCTTCATATAAAGCTGTTTGGACAACCATGCCTTTACGTCTGACAATATCTTCTTACTGTTACCAATAAGAAGAGTATCATCTACGTAAAGTATAAGAAATACCACCATATTTCCATCATGCCTGCGATATACACATTGCTCATTCGAACACTGAGTGAATTCATAGGATTGATCACCTTGTCAAAACAGATGTTCCAAGATCCGGATGCTTGCTTAAATCCATAGATAGACTTCTTGAGCCTGCAAACCTTGTGCTCTTGGCATTTTGAAATGAATCCCTCTTGTTACTGCGTAAAGATGGTCTCCTCAAGACTTCCATTATGGAAAGTTGTCTTGATATCCATCTGTCAAATCTCATAATCTAAATGTGCAGCTATGGCTAAGAGAATGTGGATCGACTTAAGCATAGCTATCAGGGAAAAAGTCTGCTCATAATCGATACCCTTTTTTTGAGTATTCCCCTTCGCCACACACTTAGCCTTGAAGGTTTCAACCTTCCCGTCAGATCCTCTCTTTCGCTTGTAGACCCATTTGCACCCAATAGGTCAAAACCCATTTGGAAGGTTTACTAGCTCCGAGACTTTATTTGAGTTCATCGAACCCATCTCAGAAATCATCATTTTCTGCCAATAATCTACATCTTTATCATGGAGAGCCTCATTGTAGTTAACTAGGCTGGTCCGTGAGCACTAGAGACAAAATCCAAAAACTCTCCAAAGTCCAGTACCTCTCGGGTTATATCACAACCCTCCCACTACGACGAGACACAACCTGTGTAGGTGCATCATCTATGATATCTCGTGCAGACACAACCCTTTGTTGGTGTATGCCTTTTTGAGGGCTAATTTAGACATTTGTCGTCTGTTTGATAATTTATCAAATGAGTTAATTTCATGATAATTATATTCTTGTGCATATTTAATTTCATGAAATTGATCCGCCAAAAGAAACACTCCATGGACCTTTAGATCATGAGTGATTCTTTTGAGTAGTTGTTATGAGCCCAAGGTCACCGAGCCTAAATCCGCCACCAAGTCAAAGAGACCCTTTAGTAGAGATAGATGGGGTTTTGACAAGAGCAAGGAGGAGAAAGGCTACTCAAGCCCTCAATGCCTTAACCCAGGAATTCCTAACTTAAGAGCTTGTCCTTCTAGACAAGTACCCGATCAAGGAGGTTACGGTATTGAGTATTTGCCCCTAAGTCTTTCCTATTTTATTTTGTTTTTTGGAATTAATTAATTTAATTTAATTATTTATAAACAAATAATCTATGTTATTTTCTAAGTGGCTGAATTTTCTTGTATTGTGGCCTTGAATTATTCAGGCCTTGTACTAATATTTATTTAGCTTTGTTAGCATTGGAGCAGCCCACATGTGTGCAGATTTGACTAAGCAAAGTGGGTGGGGAAGCCCACAAATTAAAGCACAAATTGGACAGCACCTTATTAATTATTCGGGCTGATTATTTATTGGAGCAGGCCATATTGGATTTCACCAAACTCATGGGCTAGCCCAACCTCTATTTTGGAGCTCTGAAATTCAGATAGCACAAAAGCAAACCTAGGACACGGCCTACTTAGTTGATTGGGTTCAGCAAATTAAACTCCATTTTCAGCCCCATATAAGACAAAAACATTTGGAGGAGTTTTGAGCAAAATAGGAGGCAGCCCAAATGAATTGTGGATCAAATTAATTTCGGGAGACTTTGGAAGCAGTTCAGTTTTATCAAGATTGGTCCAACCTAAGCCAATTAATAAGTCTAGAGATTGAAATTGGATGCGGGCCACCTTTTTGGAACATTGGACTTCACCAATTTTCAGCACAGAAAACACTTCAGTCATGGGGTAGCAACATAGCTCGGTCAAAGTTAGCAGCAGCATAACTCGGTCAAAATTGCAACTTTTACCAAGAATTAGATGAAGTCATACTCCAGATTTTTAAAGCGGGATTTGCTGGATTAGATAGCCAAAAATCTGGAAAGATAGGTTAAATAATATCTCAAAAAAATATTTAATTTTGAGAGTTGAAAAAGTCTAGAATCTAAGTGTAACTAGACTAGGGTTTTTAGGGTATTTTTGTAATTGTAATGTCTTTCCTTCTCCTATAAATAGAGAAGGAATTCAGCCATTTTAATTCATGATTTGAATAGCCAAGAACAAGTTTTCTCTCAAAGCTTTGAATCATCATTTTGCATTTATCATTAGCTCGGGTAGAAAAGCTAGTGTGGTTGCTTCCTTAGGTTCTTCCTTTTGAAGACCTCGTCCCTCTACCACCACAAAATTCCACCTCCTTGAAAGCACTAGATTAGGGACTTAATGATCTTCCTCCACCCCTCAACAAGACTTCAGTCATAGTTTCCTATCATTATTCCAAAATCCCAGCCACTCAAAAGCCTCGTCACAGTCGAACCTCTGCCGGAAGTCTAATTGTGTGGAAGGATCATATCATTTTGGTATCAAAGCCAAAAGTGCTATCAAGGGTAAGTGTTGTTATAACACCTTGTGGAAGGAATGATCCTTCTCCTTCTCCAAGTTGTTATAATCAACAATCTAAAATCGGAAAAGGTTTAAGAAATCGGTTCTATAGCCGGATTTTCTTCCCTTTGATTCCGATAAATTCTTTTGTATTAATTTTGTTCATATTATTCATTTTTAATTCTTGTTCTTAATTTTGTTCATTATTTTTCTTGTTCATAATTTTTTTTTAATTTTATTGTCATTATTCTTGTGCATAAGTTTATTTTCTTTGTTGCTGAAATTCATTGAAAAAAAAAAAAATGATGCATGCATAATCAATTTGGCTAAATTCAAAATTTTGAAATTAAAAAAAAATTTTGAAATTTGAATTTGTGATAAGATTGTTATCTTTATCTTGCTATCCATCTAGATAATTCTAAAACTTGAATCTTGCATGTGTCACTAGAAAAAAAAAAATTCAAATTCAAATTTTGAAATTTGAAACTTTGAAAAAAAAAAAAATTTGCCTTGAAATTTGTAATTATTTAATTGCTTACATATTTGTGCATTTTTTTTTTTCCTCTCATCCACACTTTAGAAAAAAAAAAAAAATCTTTAAAAAGGGAAAATTCTTTGGTTTTAAGTCACCTAGTATAACTAAAGTTGAATTTGGTGATTTCTTTCCAAAAGTTAGTAACACTTTGAGATTATTTGTTATCGTACCTATTCTGTGATCGTGTAACTACCATAAAACTCCCTAATTGTGGTACTGTCTTACTTGAATCAAACTTTTGAGTAATTTCTTTGTATTTCTATTAACTTTTTCTTTGGTTTTTGTATAACTTGTTTAAGCCACCTATGATAGGGTAGGGTTGCACTTGGAAAAAGTGTCTCCTTACAAAAGTGTAAAGCCCAAAGGCTAAGAGATAAAAAAAAAAAAAAAACACAGAAGCACTCAAATAAATTTTGTGCAAAAGTGTAACGGCCAAAGGCTAAGAAAAGAGCATATAAGCACTTAAACAAATTTGGTGCGGCTCAAATTTTAAAAAGGAGTTCTTGTGTAAAGTAAAAGAAAACCCTTAGGTGAAAGTGTAAGCTTGCTTATACTCTAACCAAAGGAGAAGTTTTCCGGAGTACCTAAGAGGTTGTTCAAAGGTTTTTCAACATTAGGCGCCATATTAGAAAAGAGATAATAATGGGAAATGACAAGGGTCATAGAGTCTTGGTATTATAACTCATTTTTCTCCTAACTTTGCAGATTGATAACCAAGCAACCAAGGAAGTACAAAGAGGCTTAAAGCCAACGGTTTTTCCTCAAAAATAGGTCATAAAATCGGAACACTAAGCACTCACGAAAGCACAAGCATTCATAAGTGTTGGTTTTTTTTTATTACCTTTATTCTTCACCTATTTCTTTTATCTCTACCTTACCTTAATCTAAAATTCTTTGTGTATATCTCTGAGTAATTGGAAATTTTGTGAATATATATATATATATATATATATTTTATACTCCTTACTTAAGTTTTTCGTGAACTAACCCTCAAAGGGAGAATCATTCTTCTACCCCAGTTTCTCTGTCTTAGATGGCCAATTTTGATAATAAAGAAGATACAGAATTGTACATCCCTCCCAAAACTAAGCATGAAAAGATGCTTAGGTATATCCTAACAGATAAGGTGAGGGATTACGAGAAGAGGTTTGCTGAGCTGCAAGCCGAGATTGAACTTCTGAGGATGGAAAGGGATCACGAACGGATGGCAAACAGAGACCGAGACCGAAGAACACGAGATTCAGATGAATCCACCTCCCAAGCAAGGCAATCCTACAAACCCAAGGTAACCTTCCCGCAGTTCAACGGAAAATTAGACCCTGAGGTCTATATAAATTGGGAGAAACGGATGGATGCCCTGCTCATTGCAAGCAAATACCCGGAGGAAGACTGGGTTACTTTAGCTTCCGCCGAACTCACTGATTATGCACTAACTTGGTGGGACCATGAGGCCTACCTCTGGCGAAGGAATCATGAAGCGCCCGTGGAGACCTGGCAGGACATGAAGCGTCACATGAGAAAAAGGTATATTCCTCCGTACTATTATCGTACAATGCTTGGATCTCTTAACACTTTAGTGCAAGGTACCAAGAGTGTGGCAGACTTCTACCAAGAATTAGAGTACTTGGCCATTCGCAGCGGCATCGAGGAGGATCCCGAGATGATGATGTCCAGGTTCCTTAACGGTTTGAAGCCGAACATAGCCAAGGTAGTGGAGTTACAACACTACGTGGACATAGACGAGCTTGTACACAAAGCCATCCTTGTGGAAGCAAGGGAGTCCAGTGCAAATCGGTCCATGTCCTCAACATGGCGGAGTTCTACAAGGTATCAAGCTTCGACCCCCGCCAAAAGTACAGGCACAACAAGTGGGTCCAAAGGTTCCACGAAGGTAATCTCTAACCCTATTTTCTCTCAATCTTCCACTAACACACCTAAACCTGTTGTTTCACAAGGTTCTAGTAATAGTGCTACTAACCGGCCTTTTCCAAGGCAAGTTACATGTTTTAAATGTTTAGGCAAAGGCCACATCCAGTCGCAATGCCCAAATCAACGAACCATGATAGCACTAGATGATGGAACCATCGTGGAGAAGGAAGAGGCAGAAGGGGCTAGACTCGAAGACGAGGACGATTTTAAAGACATGCCACCCCTGATGGAATAGGAAGACTGTACGGCCTGTGATGGTGCAGACGGTGCCTGCTTCGTATCTTTGCAAGTTCTCGAGCTTTCTTCGCAAGATACAACCGGCTTGGGCACCGAGAAGACGCTGAAGGCACACGCCAAGCCCATAGACGAAACTGAGCAAAGGAGCAACATTTTTCATACAAAAGGACTAGTGGGTAAGGCTGTATGTTTAATAATTATAGATAGCGGTAGTTGGACTAACTTGGTTTCTGAGTATACAGTCAACAATCTTAGCCTAGCAACCCAACCACACCCCAAGCCTTACAAGCTTCAATGGCTTAGTAACGGAGGAGAGATCCGAGTTGACCGCCAATGCAAAGTGGGTTTTACGATCGGAAAGTACAAGGACTACGCAACCTGCGATGTCGTCCCGATGGATGCGGCCCACATGATCTTAGGTAGACCGTGGGAGTTTGACCGAAGAACCACCCACGACGGACTCTCAAATAGGTATTTCTTCACATTCAATAATTCCAAGATCATTTTGAATCCTTTGTCTCGTGCGCAGGTTGCTCAAGCAAACAAAGAAATGCTGGCTCGATTAAGGAGGCAAAAAGGCAAGGAAAAAGAGAATGTGACCCTCCGTGAAGAATCAGACGAGTTAAAGGAGTTTAAGAGAAAGATTGATTCTTCCAAGCTCAAGACCCCGCAAGCCAAACTTGAGATCAAGTCAAAAGGCCAAAGTCTCTTTGCATCCGCCCGAGATGTCGAACGAGCCATTAGTGGTAAGAAAAGTCTAATTCTTCTTCAATACGTCGAAAGAACTTTAGGGACTAACCCCACTACTAATGATTTGCCTATGAGTGTTCAAAGTCTCCTAGATGAGTTTTCAGATGTGTTCCCTGAGGAGCTGCCAAAGGGACTACCCCCTATTCGAGGAATTGAACACCAACTTGACTTCATCTCCGGTTCAGTCATCCCCAACCGACCCGCTTATCGAGCCAATCCTGAGGAGACGAAGGAACTACAAAAGCAGGTTGAGGAGCTGCTTGAAAGGGGACATGTTCGAGAAAGTCTAAGCCCATGTGCTGTACCAGTCATCTTAGTACCTAAGAAGGACGGAACGTTAAGGATGTGTGTGGACTGCCGCGCCGTCAACAAGATAACCATAAGGTACCGTCATCCTATCCCTCGCTTAGATGACATGTTAGATGAATTGCATGGTGCCATGATTTTCTCGAAGATAGATTTAAAAAGTGGATATCATCAGATTAGGATAAAAGAAGGAGACGAATGGAAAACCGCTTTTAAAACTAAATTTGGTCTTTATGAGTGGTTAGTTATGCCTTTTGGATTGACAAATGCTCCTAGTACTTTCATGCGTTTAATGAACCATGTTTTAAGAAAGTATATAGGAAAATTTGTTGTCGTCTATTTTGATGATATACTTGTGTTTAGTAGCAGTTTAGAATTGCATATTTCCCATTTGAGACAAGTGCTACTAACCCTTCGCGAGGCTCAGCTATATGCTAACCTCAAGAAGTGCACCTTTTGTGTACCCGAGGTTGTATTTCTTGGTTTTGTTGTAGGTGCACAAGGTGTAAAGGTGGAAGAAGCAAAGGTGAAGGCTATACTCGAGTGGCCAGCACCTACCAATGCCTCTGAAGTGAGGTCCTTCCACGGCTTAGCAAGTTTCTATCGCCGTTTCATCCGAGATTTTTCCACCAAAGCTGCCCCGTTGAATGAGTTGGTGAAGAAGGATGTGAAGTTCGAGTGGGGCGCAAAACAGCAAGAGGCATTTGATCTACTTAAGAGGGAGTTGACTTCTTCCCCTACTTTAGCTTTACCCAACTTTGATGAAATGTTTGAACTTGAATGTGATGCTTCGGGTGTTGGGGTAGGGGCGGTGTTGACGCAAAACAAACGTCCCATTGCTTATTTCAGTGAGAAGTTGAATGGTGCATGCTTAAATTATTCTACCTATGACAAAGAATTATATGCTGTAGTTAGGGCTCTTGAAAATTGGCAACACTATCTTTTGCCTAAAGAGTTTGTTATACATACTGATCATGAGTCCTTAAAGTATTTAAAGTCACAAAATAGGTTGAACAAAAGGCATGCTAAGTGGGTTTCTTTTATTGAGACTTTCCCCTATGTGTTGAAATATAAAAAGGGAAAAGAAAATGTTATTGCTGATGCTTTGTCTCGTAGATACTCACTGTTGACTTCTCTTCATACTAGGTTGTTAGGATTTGAACATATTAAAGGTCTGTATGCTAATGATCCTGACTTCTCTAATCTTTTTGTGGCTTGTGACTTAGGAGCTTTTCAAAAATTTTACAAAGCTGACGGCTTCTTGTTCAAAGAAAATAGGTTGTGCATACCCAGAGTTCCCTGCGAGAGCTGTTGATTCGTGAGGCCCATGGAGGAGGATTGATGGGTCATTTTGGAGTGGCCAAAACCCTTGATGTGCTGCAAGAACATTTCTATTGGCCAAACATGAAGAGAGACGTAGGGAGAATTTGTGGAAGGTGCATCGTTTGTAAAAAGGCCAAGTCCAAAGTTCAGCCCAACGGGTTACTCATGCCTTTGCCCGTTCCAACATCACCTTGGGTTGATTTATCTATGGATTTTATCCTAGGCCTCCCAAGGTCCCAGAGAGGTAATGACTCTATTTTTGTAGTGGTTGACAGATTTTCTAAGATGAGTCATTTTATTCCTTGCAGCAAAACAGATGATGCTAAGCAAGTGGCCAGATTGTTCTTCAATGAGGTGGTCAGACTACATGGCATCCCCCGAAGCATAGTGAGTGATCGGGATGTCAAATTCCTTAGTTATTTTTGGAAGACTCTGTGGGGGAAGCTCGGCACCAAGTTGATGTTCTCCACCACCAACCATCCACAGACTGATGGCCAAACTGAGGTAACTAATCGCACTCTTGGTTCTTTACTTAGAGTTTTGTTTAGTAAAAATTTAACAAGGTGGGAGGAGACCCTTCCTTTTTGTGAGTTTGCTTATAACAGGTCGACACACTCAGCAACAAACTATTCTCCCTTTGAGATAGTCTATGGTTTTCAGCCTTTGACCCCGATGGACCTATCACCATTGCCAATCAAAGAGGTCACAAGTCTAGATGGTGAAAAGAGGGCAAAAATGGTGCAAGAGATCCATGAGCAGGCCAGACTCAACATCCTCAAACATCAAGACCACACTTCGAGGATGAGGAACAAAGGAAGGCGCAAGGTAGTTTTCGAGCCCGGAGACTGGGTGTGGTTGCATCTCAGAAAGGAGCGTTTCCCACAAGCTCGCAAGACCAAGCTGCACCCAAAGGGAGATGGGCCATTCCAAGTGGTCAAGAAGGTCAATGACAACGCCTATGAGTTAGACCTTCGAGGAGAACTAGGTGTCCACGGCACCTTCAATGTAGCAGACTTGGCACCTTTTGAGTTTGACGATGAGTTGGAATCGAGGACGATTCCTTTTCAAGAAGGGGGGGATGTTATGAGCCCAAGGTCACCGAGCCTAAATCCGCCACCAAGTCAAAGAGACCCTTTAGTAGAGATAGATGGGGTTTTGACAAGAGCAAGGAGGAGAAAGGCTACTCAAGCCCTCAATGCCTTAACCCAGGAATTCCTAACTCAAGAGCTTGTCCTTCTAGACAAGTACCCGATCAAGGAGGTTACGGTATTGAGTATTTGCCCCTAAGTCTTTCCTCGATCAAGGAGGTTATGGTATTGAGTATTTGCCCCTAAGTCTTTCCTATTTTATTTTGTTTTTTTGGAATTAATTAATTTAATTTAATTATTTATAAACAAATAATCTATGTTATTTTCTAAGTGGCTGAATTTTCTTGTATTGTGGCCTTGAATTATTCAGGCCTTGTACTAATATTTATTTAGCCTTGTTAGCATTGGAGCAGCCCACATGTGTGCAGATTTGACTAAGCAAAGTGGGTGGGGAAGCCCACAAATTAAAGCACAAATTGGACAGCACCTTATTAATTATTCGGGCTGATTATTTATTGGAGCAGGCCATATTGGATTTCACCAAACTCATGGGCTAGCCCAACCTCTATTTTGGAGCTCTAAAATTCAGATAGCACAAAAGCAAACCTAGGACACGGCCTACTTAGTTGATTGCGTTCAACAAATTAAACTCCATTTTCAGCCCCATATAAGACAAAAACATTTGGAGGAGTTTTGAGCAAAATAGGAGGCAGCCCAAATGAATTATGGATCAAATTAATTTCGGGAGACTTTGGAAGCAGTTTAGTTTTATCAAGATTGGTCCAACCTAAGCCAATTAATAAGTCTAGAGATTGAAATTGGATGCGGGCCACGTTTTTGGAACATTTGACTTCACCAATTTTCAGCACAAAAAACACTTCAGTCATGGGGTAGCAGTATAGCTCGGTCAAAGTTAGCAGCAGCATAACTCGGTCAAAATTGCAACTTTTACCAAGAATTAGATGAAGTCATACTCTAGATTTTTAAAGCGGGATTTGCTGGTTTAGATAGCCAAAAATCTGGAAAGATAGGTTAAATAATATCTCAAAAAAATATTTAATTTTGAGAGTTGAAAAAGTCTAGAATCTAAGTGTAACTAGACTAGGGTTTTTAGGGTATTTTTGTAATTGTAATGTCTTTCCTTCTCCTATAAATAGAGAAGGAATTCAGCCATTTTAATTCATGATTTGAATAGCCAAGAACAAGTTTTCTCTCAAAGCTTTGAATCATCATTTTGCATTTATCATTATCTCGGGTAGAAAAGCTAGTGTGGTTGCTTCCTTAGGTTCTTCCTTTTGAAGACCTCGTCCCTCTACCACCACAAAATTCCACCTCCTTGAAAGCACTAGATTAGGGACTTAATGATCTTCCTCCACCCCTCAACAAGACTTCAGTCATAGTTTCCTATCATTATTCCAAAATCCCAGCCACTCAAAAGCCTCGTCACAGTCGAACCTCTGCCGGAAGTCTAATTGTGTGGAAGGATCATATCAGTAGTACTTGTACGAGGATCCTTAGATCAGAAATCACTACATGGTCTTAGGTGAATTGTAGTGTGCTTTGACATACGCCTAACGGGACCATAACAAGTTACCAAGTACGGGTATGATTGGGTACACTATGAGTCACGCTAAGATATGTAGGTGAAGTGATAGGACTACAAATCTCTCTTAAGTGAGAGATGATATCTTGGCCACTTGATAGTGAATTGAGAAGTGCATGACCATGTCCAAGAAATGAAAAGCGTTATCATTTGCTTGATTCAGTTCAGTGTCACTAAGAGATCAAGTAACATTTAGCTAAATAAGGATGATGGTTCCATGCCTTATGCTAAATGAGATATCGATGCAGATGACCGTATGAAGTATGCTCGGAAGGTTGTGTTGAATCACCATTCGACCTTCCGTTCTGAATTGGGTAGTCATTATGTCTTGCTAGAGACCACTAATGATTTATGGATGAATTAATTAGATTTAATTGTCTATTACCAATTTGGAGTTGGCCTATAAGATCTCACATAAGAAAGTTCGATGATACAAAATTACCTGCACTAAGTATAAGTGTTATACTTAGACAAATAATATTTAATTAAATAGTTTAATTAGATATCATTGAGAAGTTCTGTGGTATTAATTAAGAGTTAATTAAGTACCTAGGAACAGTTAGGATAGGTTGACAAATCAAGGGACCTAATTGAAATTGAGGTTCTTGACCCATCAGCCTAATCCATGGGTCAATGGGTTGATCCATGGTTTTAGTAAAAACCCGTGTCAGTAAAAATAATATTTATATTAATAATATTATTAACTGAATGAGTATCTGACTCTTATATATCCCGGGGGATATCGAGTCAGATACCCATATCAATTTTCTTGGAGAAAACGGGTTTTGAAATAGAAAGAGATATTCCCAAAATTCTCTCTCTTGGCAGACAGGCTAGCACAGGTTCAGTGAGGACTCGAGTGTAAGATCATAGAGACAATTCATCTGAATTGTTGGTGAATGCAATCATCTTAAAGAAGCCAGGCGACGAGTGCAACAGATTACACTTCGAGGGTAAGACCCGATTTCTGATAATTTAGGCATCTTCTGCTGCAAAAACTATAACCATGCCTAAACGATCCTAACACCCCTAAGCTCCTCTAGTATGATCTTGCTACTGGGCTTGTGATCTAAAATATAGTCATCCTCTAAAAATCTGGCGTTAGTGTTAACCACCACCTTCTGATCTTTAAGACAGTAAAATAGACCACCATTCGTTCATCTGGGATATCTTACAAATAGCATTACCTCTGACCTCACATTTGCATCTGTCTTAAGCACATGTGCTAGGCAACCCTAAATCTTGAGATGTCTAAGACTAGGCTTTCGTAGATATGACTAAGTTAGATGCAAGAACTGAATTAGTATTGTTTGTAGAATATCCTAGGGGAACGAAGGGTGGTCTGTTTTATATTCCTAAAGATCAGAAGGTGGTGGTTAGTACCAACGCTAGATTTTTGGAAGAGGACTATGTCTTAGATCGCAAGCCCAAGAGTAAGATAGTACTAGAAGAGCTTAGGCAATAAACTACTAATCCTGATACACCGGCACAAGTAGTTACACCACACACTGCACATGAGATCACAGATGATGCGCCTACACAGGTAGTGCCTCTTCGTAGTGGGAGGGTTATAATATAGCCCGATAGGTTCATTGGAGTGGGAGAGGCCTCAGACCTAGTCCCAGGCGCCTTAACCTGACCTGGTTAACTACAATGAGGCTCTCCGAGATGAAGATGCAGAATCTTGGCGTAAGGCAATGTTATCCAAGTAGGGTCAATGGACCACAATAAAGTCTGGGAGCTTGTGGACCTACTGGATGGGTTTAAGGCTATTGGATGCAAGTGGGTCAACAAATGTAAGAGAGGACCTGACAGAAAGGTGGAAACCTTTAAAGCTAGGCTGGTGGCGAAGGGGTATACTCAAAAAGAGGGAATCGATTATGAGAAAACCTTCTCCTCGGTAGCCATGCTTAAGTCGATCCGGATTCTCTTGGTCATAACTGCTCATTTAGATTATGAGATTTAGCAGATGGATGTCAAGATAGCTTTCCTAACCGGAAGTCTTGAGGAAACCATCTTCATATAGCAACTAGAGGGATTCATTAAAAAAAGCCAATAGCATAAGTTTACAGGCTTAAGAGGTCCATTTACGGACTTATTGGATTATGTCGTTGGCATGGTAAGCAGATATCAGAGTAACCCTAAGAAAGCTTATTAGGAGGCAATAAAATGCATTCTCAAGTATTTGCGCAGAACGAGGGACCAAGTTTTGGTCTATCAGGTGCCTGAGCTGGTACCCTGAGGTTGCACAGATTCAGATTTCGAAGGTGACAGGGACAAGAGCAAGTCTACCTCAAGGCATTTGTTTACTCTAGGAGATAGAGCCATAGTTTGGCAAAGTGTCAAGCAGAAATGCATGGCGGACTCTACCATAGAGGCCGAATACGTTGCCTCATCAGAGGCAGCGAAGGAAGCAGTGTGGCTCAAGAACTTCCTAGTGGACTTAGATGTGATTCCTGGTTTGCAGAAGTCTATCACGGTATATTGTGATAACAATGGCGCATTAGCAAACTCGAAGGAACCACGAGCCCACAAGGCGACTAAACATATACAGCCCAAGTACCACCTGATACGAGACATCTTAAAGAGGGAAGAAGTGGTCGTGGCTAAGATAGCATCAGAAGATAACCTTGCAGATCCGTTCACGAAGACATTGACTTCAAAAGTCTTTGAGGCTCACGTGGAGGGTATAGGAATAAGATACTTAGGGGAACCATGACAGTTTTTCTCGATATATAGTATCAGAGTATGTAGGGGTTGTATGTAGATGTATACTTAAAGCACAGCTTAAGTATTAGTGAGAGATTGTTGGAGTTGAATACATAAGCTATGCTTGTATTGTACATTTTCCTAGTTAATATATCGATTTATGTTTTGGTTAAATTTAGTTGTGCAATATTAGTCCACTTATATTATGTAGTTAGATGATGAGGTGTCTCGTGTGACATAGTAGATCTCATCATTGGTTAAAAGACATAATATCTAAATGAGGTTCGTAACCGAGACAGTTTTGGACAAACTGTCAGTTTAGGTTATTATGTGATTCGGATAATTGGTTTGTCTAAACTAATTGAATCATATAGATATGGCCGGGGCTTATTGAACTTGACCATTAGGAATGACTTGCCTTGTACTGATTTAATAGAAAAATCGTTCTTGGTATTCTATCTCTTAATCCCTAAACTTGAGCGGGCATGAGGATTAGACATAGTGTACTTTGATCTGCCAATGGGTGAGGTGAATTGTTGCCAATAATCTCGGTAGGTTGGGTGCGCATGTTTAGTTGTTTGGTGTGATGCTGCTTGACGAAAGGAAACCATGTACCGGTGCGTCCAAGGTGATGGTGCTCCCGAGATGAGCTCGTAAAGATTATTATATACTAAACCCGGCAGGTGGACTTATGTCTGGTATAGTAAAAAGGTCGAGTGGTACTAGTCTCAGAATTAAAGAGGTTAATTAATTAATTTTAAGTAAATTAATATATTAATGAGCACTATATCTTTGATGTGAGGAGATTATGAATAAATTAATTAAGTTGTTGCAGAAGCATTTCTGGTGTAGGATGGTAGCGCCATAATTAATCCGTTAGTGGTACGATTAATTATGTATTGGGTTATTGACAAAGGTAGATTTAATTAATTAAGTAATTAATTAATCCTTGTGTCAGTTGGTTGTGAATCATACCAGGAACTGGTTTGGGATAAGTGAATCCCTGTATCAGTTGGTTGTGAATCATATCAGGAACTGGATTGGGATAAGTGAATCCCTGTATCAGTTGGATGTGTATCAGTCTAGGAACAGGATTGAAGGAAATAGAAACCCAGTAAGAAGGCCAATCCTAAACCAACTTGGGGTCTCTCTTGTAACTCTATATATAGACAAGAGATTAGCTATTCAAGACACACAATTCAATATACAATTCACAAGTTTTGAAGACAAGAAAACTTAGAGAGAAAAATTTTCTCTCTTAAAGTTTGAATTTTCCAAGCTTTAAAGCTGTCGAGATTTTGTCAAACTTTGGCGGCTAGTATAGGCTTTCTCTCTCTCTGGGCGGTGCGTTTATAGTACGTGCTAGGTACAACGGTGCTAGAATTTTCTGGCAGGTGGATTGTGGTGATTAGCTGATCAAATTGTTTGTTAGATTGCTGCCCATATAGCATACAAGCAAAGTCTTGAGGTATACAAGAGAACCACCTGAGTGAACGCTTCAATAGGTAATTCTTATGTTTCCGCTTAATTAAAAATTTTTGTTGCGTGGTAGATCGAATAAGTGCAAACCCAGATCCTGCGCAATGTTATTTCAAAAGGGTTGGAATAGCGATTGTGCTAGCGTCTAGGCCTTGCCAGAGATTTCGATTCTGGAATGCATAGCACGAAAGTGAGTTTCTGGCAAGGCCCGCGCAGATAATCTTTCACTAACCTACGTACCATTAGTTGTATTAACTCTAGGAAATACCGAACCTCGTGTATTCTAGTGGATTGGATTACCTGGGAAAGTTTGCATGCTACCAGCTATACAAACAATGCCAAATAATCCACAAACAATGCACAAGAATAAATAAGAAAACCAGTAATTAATTAATATTAAAATAATTCGATCTCACGATTAAAGTAACATCGAGGGGTTTGATTCTCTTGGCTAGACTAGAGAAATTAGATACTCATAAGTAAAATACTAAAAACTAAATATAAATTATATGCCATGAATTCAATTAAAAACAAATGAATAAAACTGAGTACTATGTGTAGTGGCGGCGCACGAAATTCTTGCCAAAGGTCCAGCTCCTCAAAATTGCATCAGAAGAATTTTCCACACAATTGCCTTCAAAACCCCAAGAGCCGTCCTCCCAAAAATGTTGGCCGCAGTCCGCCTCCAAACATAAGTCTTTCTGCTCTCTTCCCTTCAAAACCTAATAAACTCTTGCTTTTCATAAAATTGGACCCACAATTTTATTACCAAAATAAAACCCAAAATAAAATATTCAAAACCCAAACTAAAATATTAAAAACCCAATTTTAATAAAGAACATCCCTTTTAATATAATTAAATCCCAGGTCTCAATATTCAACCCAAATTCTTTGCCCTCATCACTCTTTCAATCCAGCCCATTAACTTCTCTTCCTCACAACTTTCACTTCTTCCAAAATCACCCAAAATAGCTCATTATGCCCAAGCTCAATCTCCGTTCTGAAAGTGCAAAAATACCGCATTAAACTTCGTAATGCCTCCAAATCACCCTAAATTCACATGAAATATAGTTATGATTTTAAGCTCATCAAATCCCCCACACCTAAACAATGCTTGTCCCCAAGCATGACTCAAGACTCGACAAATAAACAAACACAAATAACAAACAAAAGTTGGATCTTTAACATGCAACAAATGATCAAATAAGGTTCACAATCCACATAAGAAACTTTCATAGTGCAGTGCATTTGTTATGATTATACCTACTCCTCATAACCTTCCAAACTCAAACACAAGCGTAAATGACACCCACCTTTCCAGGAATTCACTCATGCACTCAAAGTGTATAATGAATATAATCGCACATATTCACCACATGGAATTGTTCTTACCATATGCTTGAAGGATTATCACACTACCATCACTCAAATGAAGTAAAGTACAAATCAAAAGGACTTTGTCAAAGGCTATAATGAGGCTTAGGACAAGGTAGGATAACAAAGGTCAAACAAAGGCTAAAGTTACAAAAGAAAGAAACACACTTGATTACCAACTTTCAACCATCTTACCGTAAAAGACCCATGCAAGACACTCGTACCCATAAAGGCTTTCAAATTCGGCTCTCCATTTTATTTTTTTCTTTTTCTTCTATTCTTTTTTTTTTTTTCAGCCACACAAATTCATTTGAATTTGTTTAAGTTGGCTCTCTTTTTTTTCCTTTTTTTTTTCAAGAAGTAACAAAAAAGAGTTATTGTCTTTTTTTTTCCCCCTATTTGTTTTCCTTTTCTCATAACAAACTTGGTTTGAGCACATCCAAACATATCCTTTATGAGCTACTAATGCATTGCAATGTCTGCCTTCAAATTACAAACCCAAGCCAATAATCAAATATGCTCTTCTTTCAATAACTAGGCAAAAAGCAAGCTAAAACAGGCCAAAGTTCAATTCACAGGCTTTTAAAATCAAAGAATCAGGTCCATGCTTCAAAACGGTTAACTAAGGATAAAATATAGAAGGTTGGATTTTTAATGCAAGCGAAATTCGATTATCCTATTGTCTTTATCACTTTTGTACTTCAACTCCACAAGGAACAGTAACATGCATAATAAAGCAAATTCTGAAATATTCAACCTATGTGTGAAACACTCTACAAGAAAATCTTGAGCACACAAAAGAATTTTCTAGTGTTTTTGGGTGTCATGCCACACAAATATTATCATTCGAATGGTTACCAAGAATAAGTATAATCATCTAACACAAGGCACTACTAATACTCCCTAGGTTTCATCCTTACCTTATCCATTCACAAGTTGCACATCAATTCCCAACACAAAATATATAACATTTACATCTCCCCCACACCTAGACTCTAAACACAATAAAACACAAAACCATCCCCAAACAAATAATCATACAAAATAATCCCCCCACACCAAAACTCTACATTGTCCCCAATGTAGAAAAAAATAGGCATAAATAGGATCACAAAAACAAACACCACTAAGACATAATAAAAATAAAAAAATAATAAAAAACAAAAGTTAGTAAGGTGAAGAGAAGCTTCTCTATGGTGGAGGAATTGGTGGTTTCAAGCCCACATGTGCGCAAATGGCCTGGAAATTGGAGTTCACTTCTTGAATTATTTGTTTGAAGGCCATTGAGTTAATCGTTCCTCCTCTAGTGGGCGTCTTGGTCGCGACCTGCATCTCACAATGAATCAACTGCAAAAATAATTAAATTAGTACCCAAAAAGTTCAATCAACCATTAAAGTAAAGGAAATTAACAAGAGAAAGATAAAGGACGAAAAAATTTCAGCCCAGGGCGAATAGAGAAGATGAGGTTGACAGTGGTGAGTGGTCGGGGTTACGTGACTACGCCAGTAGTGAAAGTCGAGCGATGAAGATCGGGGCAAACCCGCTATGAGGGTTTCCATCGGTGGCTGAGTAAGTAGAGGCTGGTGGTGGTGAAAAGACGGCTTTGAGAATATCTGGGGTGTTGCGGCGATAATGTCCAAGAGGAAAAAACAAGAAACCCTAAGTAGGGTGGAAAAAAAAAAGAATAGAAAATAAAAGGTTTTGTTTTTTTTAGGAATTTCTGACATGGGCACGCCGGGGAAAATCTTGTAATCTGCCCAGCTCATTGAAAATTCAAAGAAAAATCAAAGAAAAACTCCATTAAAAATCAAAGAACACTGACCTCGGCATGTCGGAGGAAAAGTTCTATTCTGCCCCATTCCTTTAAAAATCAAAGAAAACTCACCTGGGCATGTCAGGGAAACTTTTGTATGCTGCCCAAACCTTCAGAAAATTGAAAAAAAAAATTTGACCTTCGACATGGGCATGTCGGGGGAAATCTTGTAATCTACCCAGCCTCGCTTTAAAAATTCAAGGAACACTGATCTGGGCATGTCAGGGGATCTTTTGTATTCTGCCCAACCCCTTGATTCCTCTCGAAAATCCCTGCTAAAAATCACTTAAAATAACAATTAAATTACTAAAATTAATACAAAAACTTGGAAAGAAATTCGGTTGCCTTCCACAAGCGCCTTTCTTTAATGTCTTTGGCTTGACACATACATACTTCTAATTATTCTTCATAAATAAGCAGAAATAAACAAATTTCATTATCAGAAGTAGTGTTAACATTCACAAGAAAAGATTTCAGTCGATGACCATTCACAACCCATATTTTTCTAGACTCTAAATCTTTAATTTCAACCATATGAGAAGAAGAAATACTTACCTCAATATAGGGTTTATGTTGTCTTGATTTGAACTTATCAGGCATTAATTTCCATTTGAAATCTGAGAAAAATACCTTTTGCCCAACCACACATTCCTTCCTCCGTAGCCGCTCATCCTGGATGGTTTTTGTCCTTTCCTTGCACAACGATTTTGATTCAGGCTCTAACAGAAGATATTTGAGATGATAGCGGAACAACTTGAACTCCAATTTAGGTTCATGTACCAAAGAAGGTAAAATATTTTTAAAACTAATAGGCAATCCCAAGTAATGGTTAGCAAGCCTCAGTGGCAGTTCAGGATTGGCATGAAATGCCATGATTGCCTCAATGATGGATTCATTCACACCTTTTCGAGCACCTGTTCCCTGCAAACTATGCTGTAACACAAAATTAAGCTCATCAAGCATCAAATTAATTTCAACTTCTTCTTGCACAATAGAGTCAACTAGGCTAACATTAACAAAGTATTGAGAATCTGGTGGATACTTCATAGCTTCATACATATTAAACTATACTTTTCACCATCAAACTCAAAAGTAAACACACTAGTATCTACATCAATCTTTGTCTTAGCCGTTTTCATAAATGATCTACCCAATTAAGAATATCAGAATTTGTCAGATGTAGAAATCAATAGGAAAAATCAACTTATCACATTTAACTGATACATCCTCAACTACCCCCTTCAGATAAATCATCGACCTATTGGCTAGCTGAACTATCACATTTGTGTTCTTAAGATCCCCAATTTTCAACTTGTTAAAAAAAGACAAAGACATCACATTAATCGAAACTCCTAAGTCTAGCATGGTTGCTTTTATAACACGTGACCCAATAACACAAGATATAGCAAAAATACTTGGATCAGTACATTTCTGAGGTAACTTACACTGAAGAACTGAGGAAACATTATCGTTGACATAAACCTTACCTTCAGGTCTCCTCTTCTTGATCAGCAATGACTTTAAAAACTTCGCATACCGTGGAAAATGTGCAATGGCCTCCATCAAGTGTATGTTGATTGCCACATTGCGAAATACTTTAAGCACCTTCTCATCACTGCACTCCTTCCTCACTTGGACTTACCTGACAGGAAAAGGGGGTGGGATTACACGTTCATTTTTTCTTACAATAAATTTAGAAGTTACCTCTTTTCTGGCAACTCTTCCACTTCTTTTTCCTTCTCTAATTCCAGAGACGATTCCTGAACCTCAAGAGTTGGACCTTTAGGTTCTGGAAATTCTCTTCCACTCCTCAAAGATACGACACTCACATTTTCTGTTGAACTACTTGGTTGAGACGAAAGCTTCCCTTGGGCTTTGCCTTTCTAATTAACTTGAGTGGCTAGCTGCGAGATTTGCTTCTTCATGTTTTTTATTGCAGCATGTGATTGCTGCTCTCTTGCCTGTTATTGCTGTTCTCTTGCTTAATCTCTCTCAATAAGTCCCTATTAGTTTTTGATACAAGCCATAGCTTTTCTGTTTTCCACAGATGACATATCATTTTGTTTCAGTATAAATTTGTTCCTTTATATCATAGAACTAGATAACGGGGTGTCGACAAACACAGTATATACCGTTATTGGTTAAAGTATTGATATATAAAAAGTATGCTCGTAACCGAGATAGTCTGAACATACTATCGGTATAGGTTATTGTGTGGTTTGGAAATTGGTTTATCTAAACTAGTGTAAATCACACAGATATGCCCGGGGCATATTGAGCACGACCAGTTTGGATAGAATTGACTTATACTGATCGGCGTAGTCAATTTGGTCCTAGTATTCCGTCTCTCAATCCCGAGATTGGGACGGGCGTGAGGGTTGGATATCGTGTGCTTTGATTTGCCAAAGAGTGAGGTCAATTGAGGCCAATACCTTGGTAAGTTGGGTATGCGGTGTTTAGCTTCTTACGTGCCGTTGCTAGTCGGAGGAATCCACGTACCGGTTCGCCGGGTTGATGGTGCTCCCGAGATGAGCTCATAAGGTTATTATACTAAACTCGGCCGGCGAAGTTTATGTTCGGTATAATAAAAGGACGAGTGGTACTAATCTCGGAAACCAAGAAGTCGGTGAATTAATTTGTCAGTAAATTGATAAATCGACGAGCACTAGATCTTTAATGTGGGGAGATAGAATAAAATATAATGGCGCGATGCAAAGTCATTTTCGAGCGGTAGTTCCATAATTGGTCCGATAGTGGCACGACCGATTATGCATTTGACTAATCGACAAGGTAAATTAATTAATCCGAAGGGTTTAATTAATATTTAATCGACGAAGTGAATTTAGAAATTAATTCGATTTTGAATTAATTAATTCTAAGGGTTCGATTAAATTAAATTAACAAAGTGGATTAAATAAATTAATTTAAATGGGTCGATTGGAGTTGATTAGTCGGGAAGACTTAGCGGTCAACGAAAGTCAAATTTTAAGGCCTAACTCGAGAGCCCATTAGGTCTCCAATCGAGCTCCTATAAATAGAAGACTTGATGCCCAAGAAACCCTAAGGAAATTTTGCAAGACTTGTCTTGCCTCTTTCTTGAGCAAAAAGGTTCTAGAGAGAGAATTTTTCCTTCAAGAATTCTTTCTCAAAAACGAACCAGATTTTTTGCTCTTCGAATTGAATTCATCCAAAGACCGAATCTTTCAGTTGCTGTTCTATAGAATTCACCGGATTTCTACTTGGTTTTCAATTAAAAACTGCTGCTGTGTTTTTTTTTGGTGTATCTCCCAGCGGGTTTTCTCCCAGCTTTACTGCTCGATATTTGTGGGCTTTTATCGGTGCTAATCTTCAGCTTTCTTGTGCATTTGATTCGAGCAGTTGGTGTTGATCTCTTTCAATTTTGATCGGTGATCCACCAACCTGCTTGTCTAGATCACGACATGAATTAAAGGTTGAATTCTTAGCATCCGAAGTGGGTTTCTAGAATCAAAGAAGCAGCAGAATTAAAGTTGTATTCTTAAATGGTCCAAAAGGGGTTTTCTAGAATCAAAGAAGCGGCAGTAGTTTTAATATAGTAGGAGGCGAATTTGTTGTCTAGTTCGGTCAGAATTTTGGATACAAAATTGAATTCAATTCGTGTGATTTCCTTGTGGGCTAAGACAAGAAACTTCGATAGATTATTGCCCACGCAATATTCGAAGTCTTCTCGGAGATATCGATTGGATTTCTTGTGGAAATCGCAGCAAAGATTTGGTTTTTCTTTAAGCAAGGGACTTCGCTACAAAAGGTAGAATCTTTAAATTCTGCTTTTATTAAAGATTTAATTTTTTGTGTCCCGATTAATAAATTAAATAAGTATAAGCTAAGATCCGTTTATGGGTAAACTAATTTGAGCCTGAGCTTGGTCGAAAGCTTCCGATTCTGGAATGCATTGCACGAAAGTGAGGTTTTCGATTTAGCCCGGGTATGTTCAGTTTTCCTTTAGTCCCTGCTCAGCAACTGTCAATCCTCTAATCATCGACTTGACTGACGAACCTGAAGCCTTTGCTGGTGAAGGTACTGGGTTTCTCACTAGGGGTTGGAAACCGAATTGTTGAGGTTGAGGTTAAAAATCAGGCTGCTTGTAGCTGAAATTTGGATGATTCCTCCACCCTGGATTGTAAGTACTAGCATATGGGTCATAACTTCTCTGAGGTGGAGCCTGAAATCCTCCCACAACATTCATATGTGTACATTCTTGCATGGTTGGACAACCATCCGAGGTGTGTCCTCGAATTGAGCATATCCCACAGACTTTAATTGCCTGCAATTGTCCCACAGCAAGCTGGCGCACCAAATTAGTAAGTTGCTCAATCTTACTTTCCATGTTAGAAATATTAACCTCGTTAACCCTTCTGGTGGGAATGTCCACTCGCCTATGGAATTGTTGGGATGTCTCAGCCATCACAGAAATCAACCTCATTGCCTCTGAAGTAGTCTTGTTCATAAGTGCTCCTCCAATAGCCGAATCAATCTTGTCCCTATCTAATTCAGATAAACCCTCATAGAAATACTGAATTAAAAGTTACTCCAGAATCTAGTGTTGGGGACAGCTTCTGCAAAGATCACTGAACCGTTCCCAATACTCGTACAGACTCTCGCCAGTTGATTGTCGGATACCACAGATATCCTTCCTTGTATTCGAAGCACGAGAGGCTGGGAAGAATTTCTCCAAAAACAGTTTCTTGAGCTCGTTCCACGTGGTGATGGATCTTGTTGGTAGCCCAAAAAGCCAATGTTTTGCCTTTTCTTCCAACGAGAATGGAAGCGCCCTGAGCTTGACTTGCTCTTCTGTAACTCCTTGGTAACTTATTGTCGAGCATACAATGTGGAACTCCATCAAGTGCTTGTGGGGGTCCTCACTTGTCAAACCACGAAACTTAGGCAGTAAGTGTATAGTACTAGACTTCAACTCAAACTGAGGAGTATCATCAGGAAAAGTTATCCATAGAGATTGCTAGTTTTCATCAAGAGTTGCTAACTCCTTTAGAGTTATGTCAGCCATTTGTGTTGCAACCAACTCTTCCTCCTCTTCAGGAACTTCAACTTCTTCTTGTTCGTCAACTGGTGGAGCCAAAGATGTTGACTCAACCAATTGCTCTCTTTGTTTCTTTAATTTGGTGTTCCTCTTTGCAGTCTTCTCTACCTCTGGGTCAAATACAAGTTTGCCTGTACGAGAGGAGCGAACCATAAAAAGGAACAAACAAAACCAAAACTTTTAACCAAAAATAAAACACTACACCGTGCTCCCCAGCAACGGCGGCAAAATTTGATGAGTTGTCAGACCAATAAAAAATAAACCTACTCTATAAGATTTTTAAAACTAGAATAGTGCGAGTAGAATCGTATCCACAGGAAGCACCAGAGTTAAATAAATTCAGTCAAAAGTATATGACCAGAAAGGGGGTTTTGTTTTAATTAAAACAACTAACGAAAACTAAATTAAAATTAAAGACAGGTAATTAAACAATTTATCAAAATTCGGAAAAATATCTAGTCAAGGGAATTGGACCACCTCCATGCATTAATCGATCCTTGATGCAAAAATGTATTAACTAACTACTGGTTACACTGGTTTTCATTGTTGGAACCTCCTAATAATTCAGTCCTATTAGTTTAAGCCAGCAATCAAGGGACCTCCATTGATTGCGTCTATAATCGGTGACCAATTCTGGAACCTCCCAGAACTAGATCACGATAGCCAAGAACCCAGTTCAAGTACAATTAATCAAATTAGTTTAATTTCAATTGATTATCTATTCCTTTTAACACACTAACCTATGTACCACGTGATTAGTTGTATTAACTCTAGGGAATACCGAACCTCGTGTATTCTAGTGGATTGGATTACCTAGGAAAGTCTGCATACTACCAGCTATACAAACAGTGCCAAATAATCCTTAAACAATGCACAAAAATAAATAAGAAAACCAGTAATTAACTAATAGTAAAACCATTCGATCTCACGATTAAAGTAACATCGAGGGGTTTGATTCCCTTGGCTAGGCTAAAAATGAAATAGAAATTATATGCCATGAATTCAATTAAAAACAAATGAATAAAAATGAGTACTATGTGTAGTGGCTGTGCATGAAATTCTTGCCAAATGTCCAGCTCCCCAAAATTGCGTCAGAAGAATTTTCCTCACAATTGCCTTCAAAACCCCAAGAGCCATCCTCCAAAAAATGTTGGCCACAGTCCGCCTCCAAACATAAGTCTTTCTGCTCTCTTCCCTTCAAAACCTAATAAACTCTTCCTTTTCATAAAATGGGGCCCACACGTTTGTTACCAAAATAAAACCCAAAATAAATTATTCAAAACCCAAACTAAAATATTTAAAACCCAATTTTAATTAAGAACATCCCTTTTAATATAATTAAATCCCGGGTCTCAATATTCAACTCAAATTCTTGGCCCTCATCACTCTTTCAATCCAGCCCATTAACTTCTCTTGCTCACAACTTCCACTTCTTCCAAAATCACCCAAAATAGCTCATTAGGCTCCAAGCACAATCTCCATTCTGCAAGTGCAAAAATACCACATTAAACTCCATAACGCCTCTAAATTGCCCTAAATTCACATGAAATATAGTTATGAATTTCAAGCTCATCACCTTCCCCCCTATCGGATGAGTTTTCAACCACAGATATCACTAGAATGAATTTCTAAAGGGATGACTATAGTGAGTTTAATTGGAGAAAGTTGTGACACCCTCGCCAACCGAGGCGCATTAGTATCCTAAGTAACAAACTTAGAAGTCACGTAATGGCATACACTTAGTGTTCCATTTTTAGTATTCCTCCCATCGAGGTTACGCTATCTTCGTGTACGGCTAAAATTATCGACTATTAGTTTCATTGATCATAAGATTGTTGGTCAGATAATGAAATTAATGAACTTCAATTCTTCTTGAACAAATGTGGGTTGGCGTAGACGTTCACCCATCGTGACCTGCATTAATCCCGGTGTGAGAGATTTTGGTAGAATATTATATTGTTTTTTTGAGGATATCAATATTTTCAAAAACTTATACTGAAACTTGACTATTTAATTTTCAGTTGTTGATATGTCGTTCAACCCGCTAGCTATCATACTAAATAAGAACAAACTTACGGGTCCAAATTACATTGACTGGAAATGTAACTGGAACATTGTCCTTACCACTGAAGGTTACAAATATGTGCTCATTGAGGAGTGCCCCCTAACCCTAGCGATGATGCCACCCCTGAGTAGCGAGAGCCATATACGAGGTGGCAGAACACTGATGAGATGATCCGGTGATACATCTTGGATTATATGTCGAGTGTACTACAGCACCAGCATCAGTTATTGACCTCAGTCTACAATATAATGCTCAATCTCAGTGAGATGTTTGGACAACAGGGCAGAGCAGCTTAGCAGTGGCTATGAGGAAACTCATGAGTGCTAAGATGGCTGAAGACACCTTATTGAGGGATCACGTATTGTACATGATCAGTTGCATCAATGAAATCAGGGTATTGGGAGGTGATATTGATGGGGAGACCCAGCTCGATATCTTCCTCCAGAGCTTGCCTCCCAGTTTTGAGCAGTTTCAGTTGAACTACAATATGGGCAAGCTCTCATATTCACTTCCCAAGCTCATGACTGAATTAGTGTCTGCTGAGGGTCTCTTCGCAGAGAAGAAGCAAGCCTTGGCTACTGTTTGTCCCTCAGGTTCCTCTGCTGGGCCCAAAACCATGAAGCATAAGATGAAAAGAGACCAGAGAGCAACAGCTAATCATGGACCCAAGGCGGGCATTGCCAAGAAGCATAAACTGAAAGGCAAGTTTTTTAGATATGGCAAAGCAGGACCTTGGAAGAAGGATTGCCCAAAGCCTCTAGGTATATGCAAATATTCCCTAGTTACTAAGACGTGTTTAGCGGAGATTCCCATGGATACTTGTTGGGTGGATTCAGGAGCTATTGATCACATTTGTAATTCTTTGCAGGGGTTTCAAGTGACCCAGCTGCTTAGAGAGGGAGAGGTGCAGGTCTACATTGGGGATACTACCAGAGTTTCGGTTGTTGTAATGGGAGTTTTATGTCTTTATTTTTTAGACTCAGTTTTAAATTTGAAGGATTATCTATATATACCCAGTTTTCGGAAGAACTTGCTTTCAGTTTCAAGACTTTTGTTGGATGGTTATAAGTGTGCTTTTTCTGATAATTCTATTTTTATTAGAAAGAACCAGAGGCTTATATGTCCTGGTACATTAGTTAACAATCTATTTTTAATCTAGACATACTCAACAATAATGCAAAATACTGAAACTGGTAATTCATCACCGAATCATAATAAGAGAAAAAAGTCTTCCCCTTTGAATCAAACTTATCTTTGGCACCTGAGACTAGGTCACATTAACCTTAGTATGATTCAAAGTTTGGTCAATGATGGGTCTTTAGACTCATTAAATATTGACAGTTTTCCAACCTGTGAGTCCTGCTTGGAGGGTAAAATTACCAAGAGGCCTTTCAAGGCATAGAAGTACAGGGCCAAAAAGGTTTTAGAGTTAATTCATTCTGACTTGTGTGGGCTTATGTCAGTTCAGGCTAGAGGTGGTTATGAGTATTTTATGACATTCGCGGATAATTACTCTAGATATGGAAACATATACCTGATGCGCTACAAGTCTGAATGCTTTGGCAAGTTCAAAGAGTTTAAGGCTAAGGTGGAGAACCATCTAGGTAAGAGTATCAAGGCCTCGCGATCTGATCATGGTGGTGAATACCTCTCGATTGAATTTAGGTCCTATTTGTCAGAGCAGGGTATTCAGTCCCAGTTGTCTGCACCTGGCACACCCCAGTAGAATGGTATAGCAGAGAGGAAGAACAGGACTCTTATAAATATGGTTAGATCGATGATGAGTTACAGTGAGTTGCCTATCTCTTTTTGGGGTTATGCCTTAGAGACAACATGTTTTATCCTCAACCTTGTGTCATCTAAGTCTGTGCCTTCGACCCCAGTAGAGTTGTGGTCTGGGCGAAAGCCTAGTCTGATACATCTCAGGATTTGGGGTTGTCCAGCACTTGTGCTCGTGGCATATGTAGGCAAGTTAGAGGCAAGAACCAAGGCTATGTTGTTTATAGGCTACCCCAAAAGAACAAGAGGTGGTCTATTTTATAGTCCTTAGGATCAGAAGGTGGTGATCAGCACCAATGCCAGATTTATTGAGGATAACTATATTTTAGATCACAAATCAAGCAGCAAGGTAGTATTGGAAGAGCTTAGAAGTGAGTCCATCATTCCAGATGCACGATTACAGGAAGACACACCACAAGAGACTGCACACACTATCACAGATGATGCTCTTACACAGGCTACACCTCGTCATAGTGTAAGGGTTGCCAGACAGCCTGAGAGGTACATGGGTTTGGGTGAGTCTTCAGACTTTATCCCTGGTGCTCATGAACCAAACCCAGTTAGCTATAATGAGGCTCTCCAGGATAAAGACGCAATTTCTTGGCGGAGAGCGATGATTGCTGAGATGGGTTCTATGGACTCAAATCAGGTCTGGGAGCTTGTAGACCTTCCTGATGGGTTTTGGCCTATTGGGTGCAAATGAGTTTATAAGAGAAAGAGAGGATCTGACGTGAGGGTTGAGACCTTCAAGGCTAGGCTTGTGGCGAAGAGGTATACTCAGAAAGAGGGTATCGATTATTAGGAATTCTTTTGGGTGTTCTTTGAAAATCATGAAAATTTGGCTAAGTGTTGGAAAAGAACACCCAAAAGAACACGGTGTTCTTTTGAGTGTTCTTTTGGGTGTTCTTTGAAAAACATGAAAATTTGGCTAAGTGTTGGAAAAGAACACCCAAAAGAACACGGTGTTCTTTTGGGTGTTCTTTGAAAATCATGAAAATTTGGCTAAGTGTTGGAAAAGAACACCCAAAAGAACACGGTGTTCTTTTGAGTGTTCTTTTGGGTGTTCTTTGAAAATCAAGAAAATTTGGAATTGAGGTTTTTTTTGGGTGTTCTTTGAAAATCATGAATGTTGTTTTGGGTATTCTTTGAAAAACATGAAAATTTGGATTAGAGGTTTTTTTTTGGGTGTTCTTTGAAAATCTCAAAAATTTGGCTAAGTGTTGGAAAAGAACACCCAAAAGAACTCGGTAGCTATGCTTAAGTCGATCTGGATTCTCCTGGCCATAGCTGCTCATATGGACTATGAGATTTGGCAGATGCACGTCAAGACTACATTCCTTAATGGCAGTCTTGAGGAGACCATCTTTATGCAGCAACCAGATGGTTTCATTGTTCAGGGCCAATAGCACAAGGTACGCAGGCTTAGGAGGTCCATTTATAGACTTAAGCAAGCATCCATATCTTAGAACATCTGTTTTGGCGAGGTTATCCAGTCCTATAGATTCACTCAGTGTCCGGATGAGCAGTGTGTATATCACAGGCTTGATGGTGATATGGTGGTGTTCCTCATACTTTACATAGATGACATCCTTCTGATTGGCAACAGTAAGAAGGTGTTGTCAGACGTAAAGACATGGTTGTCCAGGCAGTTTGACATGAAGGATTTGGGAGAGGCTGGACATATCCTTGGGATCAAGATTATTCAAGATCGTAGGAGATTTTCTTTGACACTCTCCTAGGCATCCTACATAGACACGATCCTGGACCGTTTTAACATGTAGAACTCCAAGAGGGTTCACTACCTTTCAGGCATGGAGTGCATCTATCAAAAGAGTAGTGTCCTAAGACTGCTGAGGAGATTGATGTCATGTAGGTGGTACCCTATGCTTCTGCAGTGGGTAGTCTCATGTATGCTATGTTATGAACGAGGCCTGATATTTACTTTACCGTTGGCATGGTTAGCAGATCTCAGAGTAACCTGGGAAGGCTTACTGGGTGGCAGTAAAATGCATTCTCAAGTATTTGCGCAGGACGAGAGATCATGTCCTAATTTATAGAGCGCAGGAGCTTGTACCATTGGGTTACACAGATTTGGACTTTCAAGGTGATATGGACAAGAGTAAGTCTACCTCTGGGTTTGTGTTTACTCTAGGAGGTGAAGCCATAGTATGGAGGAGTGTCAAGCTGAAATGCGTGGCGGACTCCACCATGGAGGCTGAGTACGTTACCGCAACAGAGGCAGCGAAAAAAGCTATATGGCTCCAAAACTTTCTGGTGGACTTAGATGTGGTTCCCGAGTTGCTTAGATCTATCACAGTTTACTGTGATAACATTGGTGCAGTTGCTAACTCGAGGGAACCATGAGCCTACTAAGAGAGTAAACACATAGAGCGCAAGTACCACCTGATACGAGAGATCGTAAAGAGGGGAGACATGACCGTGGCCAAGATAGCATCAGATGACAACCTCGCAGTTCCTTTCACATGTGGAGGGCATGGGAGTCAGATTCTTGAGGGAGCCATGTGAGTGAGTTAAAGGTGTTCTGTAGATTTCATTATGACAGCAGTTTAATAGCGGGTTGGACAGTTTTTCTACTTCTTATCATAGCTTTCAGTATTTTTGGGAGATTGTTAGTTTTGAATACAGAAAAGCTATTGCTTGTATTAAAAATTAATATCCACGGATGACATATCATTTTGTTTCAGTACAAAATTGTTCTATTATATCATAGAACTAGATAACGGGGTGTGGAAAGACACAGTAGATACCGTTATTGGTATAGGTTGTCGTGTGGTTTTGAAATTAGTTTTTCTAGACTAATTAAAATGACAGGATATGCCCGGGCCATATTGAGCATGACCAGTTTGGATAGAATTGTCTTGTACTGATCGGCGTAGTCAATTCGGTCAGTATTCAGTCTCTTAATCCCGAGATTGGGACGGGCGTAAGAGTTAGATATCGTATGCTTTGATGTGCCAAAGAGTGCGGTCAATTGAGGCCTATACCTCGGTAGGTTAGGTATGCGGTGTTTAGCTTCTTACGTGCCGTTGTTAGTCGGTGGAATCCAAGTACTAGTTCGTCGGGTTGATGGTACTCCCGAGATGAGCTCGTAAGATTTATTGTACTAAAACTGGCCAGTGGACTTTACGTCCGGTATATTAAGAAAGTCGAGTGGTACTAATCTCGGATACCAAGAAGTCGGTGAATTGTTTTGTCAGTAAATTTATAAACCGACGAGCACTAGATCTTTGATGTGGGGAAATAGAAGAAACATAAAGTGGCGCGATGTAAAGTCATTTTTGAGCGGTAGTTCCATAATTGGTCCGTTAGTGGTACGACTAATTATGTATTTGACTAATCGATAAAGTGAATTAATTAATGCTAAAGGTTTAATTAATATTTAATTGACAAAGTGGATTAAGAAATTAATTCTATATAATTAACTAATCCTAAGGGTTTGATTAAATTAAATTAATGAAATAGGTTAAGAAATTAATTCAAAAGGATCAATTGGAGTTGACTAGTCTAGGGAAGACTAAGGAGTCAACGAAACTCAAATTAAAAGGCCCAACTCAAAGGCCCACTAGGTCTCCTTAGAAGCTCCCTATAAATATCCCTTGTTAGGCATTAATGAAGACATAAGAAACTTGGAGGCCACTTAGCCTAGTGAGAGAAAGTCTGGCTTAGAGTGAGAAAATTCTTTCTTCTTCGAATCTTCTCCTCGAAGTCAGCTGGGAAAGCTTTCTTCTTCAAAAAGAAACTCAGCCCATGGATTTTCGAGCAGCCTCGATTCATTATTTTTGACCGCCGCCGTTTTCTGCTTAGGTTCGCCGCACATCGCCGTGGGTTTCTTTTTTCGGCAACCGTTCGAATTCCCGGGGTGCTAGATCCGGTGATTATTCATGTTGATATCTTATTCGGTTGGTAATCCGTGAATTCCATCGTCTAGATCGTGGCCGGGGTTTGGCGGTCAGGTCAACAGAGGTGCGGCACTGAGTGACTGTTGGCAGTGGGGGTTTTAGGATGCTCCGGTCAAGAACTGTTTCGACAGTTCTTGAGTTTTTTGAAGCAAGTTTCTTAAGATTTCTTCGTTTTGCTTTGGGCTACTCCGTAGACACTAGCCCACACTAGTTGGGAGTCGATTTTGATTTATTCTTTGGATTTCTTGTGGATTTCGCTTGCCCAAAGTTTTTGGATTTCTTTTTGCTAGGGACTTCGCTACAAAGGTATAATCTTTGAACGTTTCACTTTAATTAAAGATTGTATCTTTTGTGTCCCAATTAATAAATTAAATAAGTATAAGCCTAGATCCGTTCAGGGGAAAATGAATTTGAGCCTGAGCTTCGTCGAAAGTTTCCGATTCTGGAATGCATTGCACGAAAGTGAGATTTTCGATTTAGTCCGAGCTTGTTATATTTTCCTTCAGATTTTTCACAGGTTTCAACTTGTGGATCTGATAGATAGTTGCCCACATGACTTTCGGTTAGTTCTAGGTGACATCTTTGGGATTTCTTTGAGGGACACACTTCAAAGGTATAATCTTTAATTCTACGTTTTGTAAAGATTTAATTTTTAGTGTGTCATTTAGTAGATCTAACAAGTATAAGCCAAGATCCGCTCAGGGGAATTGATTTTAGTGTTTGGGGTCGATCAAAAGTCTCTGATTCTGGAATGCATAGCACAAAAGTGACATTTTCGATTTGGCCCGGACCGGATCTTAATTCCTTAAAAAAACCAAAATTGCCCAAGAAAAAACTGCTGGACAACCACTAGTAAAACTCGCAGCACCGTCGTGAGACCAGCCCAGACAGCCGCGATCAAGACATCGAATCTGGCTGATTTGTGTACTGAAAACTGGTCACCGGAGTTGCGATCAAAAGAAAAATTCTGAGCAGCAGCTATTCAATCTATGGCCTGAGTTTTTTGAGGAAGAAAGATCACTAAACCGACTTCAAAAAAGATCTTTAATGAAGAAGATAAAGTTCTCTCTTTATGCTTCTCCTTATCTCTCTAAGGCAAGACTTGCCTCCTAAGTTTCTTATGTCTTGAATGTCAAAACTTAATGTATTTATAGGAGTTTCAAGGGAGACCTAGTGGGCTTTTGAGCCTTACTAATTGGACTTAATTGACTTTCTTAGTCTTCACTAGACGAGTCCGTTTACGGTAGTACTATAGGACTATGATCAATTTTACTCCTACCCACTGTAGCGCGCTACAGTGACGCGCTATAGTTGCGTGCTACAGTAACGAGCTACAGTTGTACGCTGCATTTTTTTTTTTACGCACAGCCTTTTTAAAAAAATACTTTTTTAAAAAAATACCTTTTTTTAAAAAAATACCTTTTTTAAAAAAATACTTAACAATGGAGATCAGATCAGGATTATATAGACATCAGATCAGCGAATAATTGACATCAGATCAACACACTATAGATATCAGATCAAGAATATAAAAGAAATGATATACTAGAACTAAAACATACTTAACAAGGGAGATCAGATCAGGATTATATAGACATCAGATCAGAGAATACTTGACATCAGATCAACAGACTATATATATCAGATCAAGAATATAAAAGAAATCATACACTAGAACTAAAACATACTTAACAATGGAGATCAGATCAGGATTATATAGACATCAGATCAGAGAATACTAGACATCAGATCAACAGACTATAGATATCAGATCAAGAATATAAAAGAAATCATACACTAGAACTAAAACTGTTGGATCTTAGGCATGCATAATTTCCTAAATTATGCTACGGAATAGCCTAAATTCTATGGAATCGGGTCTTACCCTCGACGCGTAATCGGTTGCGCTCGTCGCCTGGATCCCTTGGGAAGATTGCGTTCACCACCAAAATACAATTCACACGAATTGCCTCTACGTTCTTGCACTGGAGTCTCTCAGAACCGGTGCTAGCCCAAAAGTGCCTGTCTAAGAGAAAACGTTTTTCTCTCTGGAAGAATATTTTGGAAGAGTCTGTTCTTTCAAAAAGTCACTCAGAGTCCTTCTTTTAAATTTTCTTTTAAAACGTGTTTTAAAGCTGAATTCTGTTAAAAATATCCCAGCACACAGATACTTCTCTGATTTGAGAAGTATTTGTTAATAATTAATTATTTACTGAGTTGGGTTTAACCAACACCATGGATCAACCCATTGATCCATGGATCAGGCTGATGTGTCAAGAATCTCAATTCACAATTAGGTCCCTTGATTTGTCAGCCCAATTCAATTCTTCCTAGGTAATTAATTAACTCTTAATTAATACCATAATACTCTTCAATAATATTTAATTAAACTATTTAATTAAATATTATCAATTTAAGTATAACTCTTATACTTAAAAACAGGCAATTTAATTAATTCTGAATCATCGAACTCACTTTTGTGCGATCCTGTAGGTCCATTCCAAATTGACAATGAATAAATTAATCTCATTAATTAATTCATAAATCATTAGTGGTCTCTAGCAAGACATAATGACTACACAATTCAGAACGGAGGGTCGAATGGTGATTCAACACAATCATAGCTAAACGTTTTACTTGATCTCTTAGTGACACTGAACTTAATCAAGCAAATGATAACCCTTATCATTTCTTGGGCACGGCCATGCACTTCTCAGTTCACTATCAAGCGGCCAAGATATCATCTCTCATTTAAGAGATACTTGTAGTCCCATCACTTCATCTACATACCTTAGCGTGACTCATAGTGTACCCAATCATACCCGTACTTGGCAATCTGTTACGGTCCCGTTAGGCATATGTCAAAGCTGTTGGATCGTGTCAAGTGTTGAGAGGGGGGGGTGAATCAACACTCTATCAATTTTTCTTTCAACTAAAGGATTCCCTCTCAAATGTTAGCTCAGTTAGAGCTTATTGTTGAACTCACGTTTTGGCTTAGATGGACTGTTGGCAGATCAGATCAACCAAGGAAGACATCAGATCAACCAAGGAAGACATCAGATCAATTCAATCACTCAAGGAGGGTTTACTTACACAACCATGACACTCCTGTTCAAGCTTACAGTTTGATAATACCACACTAGTCAAGACACACTCAAAGCAGTAAATGTGCAAGGGGGGTTTTTACGTGGTTCGATCAAATGATCTACATCCACGGACAGATTCACTCCTGTCAATCTTCACTATCACAGAATCATTCAGCTCTGGCCTCACTGACCATAAGCAACATAAACAAGAGCTCACTGCTCAACACATTGAGGTTCACTACCTCTACAAGTTCATCAACTAAAACAATAACATGTAAATCTCTGTTGTGCTGCCTTTTCTACACAAATATCTTTCAAAATCACTTAATGAAAGACGTTTGATAGTGTTCTAGGCTTACCACCTGAAGCTGCAATCTCAGGGTCAGTTCTCCCGATTCTGCTCCTCCTCAGCTTCTTCTTCTCCTTGACTTCTGCCTCTCCAGCGCTTCAGCTTCTCCTTGTGCAGCAGACTGTTTCTTTCTCTCTTGTGTTTCTCATATCATCTTTTTCTGCTCTCACTCTTTTTCTCCTCCCTTTTTTTGGTTTCGTTCTGTTCAGCACTCCCTTGGCTGCTGCTCCTCTCTCTCTCTTTTTCTTTCTTTTCGTGCCTTCTATCTCTTTGGGTTTTTCCTCCCAATGTGGTTTATCCTGCATTCTACAGTTGTTGTGCCTACCACACCTACTCATCTGCCCGTTTCTTTTCCCAGAAGAAAAACTGTGCCCTACGTGCGGTGTGTCAGCATATCTTACACGGAAGGCGGCTCAAGATTCATATAATCCATTTTCAACCTTTTTTAAGTTGCAACTTGCTTGCCATGTCATATTGTTGACTGTACTCCTTCAGACTTTCTCGAGTAGCTTGTCTTAGATATGTTGAAACAGCAGAAGTGATCTGATCTTAGCTTATAGCTGATCTGATGTGCCCGGCATTTGATCTGATGTCACGCTTCGGTTGATCTGATGTTAGCATGCAGTTGATCTGATGTTAGCCTTCGGTTGATCTTATGTTAGCTTGCAGTTGATCTGATGTTAGCCTTCGGTTGATCTGATGTTAGCTTGCAGTTGATCTGATGTTAGCCTCCGGTTGATCTGATGTTAGCTTCATGTCACAACGTTCTGTCCAGCAACTCAGAACCATCCATGTAGCTCCTGCAGTTCTTCTGATCGGCACTTCTTGATTCTTTTGTATTTCTGCTCGCTCACCGGATTGCTAGATACTTCAACATGATGCTCCTGCGTCTTCTGAATCTTTGGGAGACTTTTAGAGTCGCGCGTTTGAGGTGTGATTCACTAGCCGTCCTTGACTTCAGCTTCTTAGGTGTCTGCTCTAGCTCTCCAGCCTTGAGTTGTTCTCTTCTGCTGCAAATATGTTTTGTTGCTGACTTGCCTTGCTTCTGTGAAACTAAGCTGCTGAGCAATCCCTTGAGAATTTGATCTGATCTTTACTTCCATTGATCTGATTTGTGCTGCATGTGATCTGATGTGTGCATCCTTTGATCTGATGCGCACTGCATTTGATCTGATCTTCACTTCCCTTGATCTGATCTGTGTGGCCTTTGATCTGATGTGCGCGTAACTTGTCTGTGCAGCCTTTGATCTGCTGTGCGCGTAACTTGATCTGATCTGTGCAGCCTTTGATCTGATGTGCGCGTAACTTGATCTGATCTGTGCAGCCTTTGATCTGATATGCGCGTAACTTGTCTGTGCAGCCTTTGATCTGATGTGCGCGTAACTTGTCTGTGCAGCCTTTGATCTGATGTGCGCGTAACTTGATCTGATGTGCGCGTAACTTGATCTGATCTGTGTAGCCTTTGATCTGATGTGCCAACAGTACACTTCCTTCTCATTTTGGCACTTCAGTTTATTCATCGGCTTCTTGCTGAGATTTTGTCCAGACAATCCTCATGAACTCAGTCCATTATTGCCTTAGTAATTCACAGATTTGTCACAATGTGGTTGCAACAATTACAACACAACATTGGACTTTAATAAAGGCTAAGAAAGCTTCATTGTAGCAGCTCCAATGGCTCAACAATCTCCCCCTTTGGAATTGTTGGCAACCACATTTGCAGCCAATCAGTCAACTCAGTGCTAAGCTCCCTTTTGCAGCCAATCAGTCAACTCAGTGCTAAGCTCCCCCTGAACCTTATTCCCCCTGAACCTTATTCTTCTACATAGTAAGCTCCCCCTGCATAGAGCTTTTCCAACGTCCTTCTCTCCCAAGGACAATACTGCTGCGTCTGGCCGGCCTGCTGCGGCTATCTCTCCCCCTTTGACAACCAATTTCAAAGGGATTTGGGGATGCTCAACTGATTCAGCATGAGAAGGAGGACTGCACTCCCATTTGCATCCTCAAAGTTTCAAACACCTCGGCTGGAAGAGGCTTTGTCATTACATCAGCTATTTGTTTAGCTGTGGGAACATACTCTAGCATAATTTCTCCTTTCTCAACCTTGTCCTTTATGAAGTGATACTTGATTTCTATATGTTTGGCTCTCGAGTGCTGGACTGAATTCTTTGACAAATCAATGGCACTTTTGTTGTCACAAAGAATTATCAGTGGCAAGAGAACTTCTTCTTTAAGATTTTGCAGTTCAGATCTCATCCATATAGCTTGAGTGCATGCCTTGGTTGCTGCTATGTACTCAGCTTCAGCAGTGCTTAAGGCTATACTTTCTTGCTTCTTGCTTAACCAGCTCACACATCTATTTCCAAGAAAGAATACTCCTCCTGAAGTGGATCTCCTGTCATCAACATTTCCTGCCCAATCAGCATCAGTGAAGCTTCTTAATCCCAAGCTTCCTTTCCTTGCATACCACAGACCATAATCTACTGTCCCTTGCAAATATCTTAGCACCCTCTTTAGTGCAATCATATGAGAACTCTTTGGATTTGCCTGGTATCTAGCAGCTTGGCAGACAGCAAAGGTAATATCAGGCCTTGTTGCTGTTAAGTACAATAAGCTTCCTATCATGCTTCTGTATAGACTTTGATCAGCTTCAGCTCCTTTTTCATCCTTGCTCAGCTTGCAGTTAGTTGCCATGGGTGTAGACATTGGCTTAGCATCAGTCATACCAAATTTCTTCAGCACTTCTTTGGTATACTTGGTTTGAGAGATAAAAATTCCAGTTGCTTTTTGATGAATCTGCAGTCCAAGGAAAAATGAGAGCTCTCCTATCATGGACATTTCAAACTCTTCTTGCATCTTTCTAGCAAATTCATGGCACAGCTGCTCCTTATCTCCTCCAAATATTATGTCATCAACATAGACTATGGCTATTAACTGTCCACCCTTTCCATCAAGAACATATAAATTGCTATTTATGCAACTTTTTCTGAAATTCAGATTCTTCAGGTAGCTGTCCAGCCTTGAGTACCATGCTCTTGGGGCTTGTTTTAATCCATACAGTGCCTTTTTGAGCCTGCACACCTTGTTTTCATCTTCACAAACTAGAAAACCATCTGGTTGCTCAATGTACACTTCTTCCTCCAGATTTCCATTCAAGAAGGCAGATTTAACATCCATTTGGAAGACCTTGTAACTCCTTGCTGAAGCCACTGCCAAAAACATTCTTATGGCTTCAAGCCTTGCTACTGGGGCAAAGGTTTCATCCACATCTACTCCTTCAATTTGAGAGTATCCTTTGCACACAAGCCTTGCCTTATTCTTTACAACCTTTCCTTCCTCATTCAACTTGTTCCTGAACACCCATTTTGTGCCTATCACATTCTTGTTTGCTGGCCTATCCACGAGCTCCCAAGTTTGGTTTTTCTCAATTTGGTCCAGCTCTTCATTCATGGCTTGCAGCCATGACTGGTCCTCCAGGGCTTCCTCTATTGACCTTGGCTCAACTTGAGACAGTAGGGCAGTTGCAACCATACTTTTCAGTTGCCTTCTTGTTCTTACTGGAGCTTTGGGGTCTCCAATGATAGGCATCTTGTCAATTCTCTTGTTGTACTTTCTTTTTGCTTTTTCCTGGCCTTCTGTAACTTCTGTCTCTGATCCTTCTGCATCAGTCTCCTCAGTAGCTGATTTCAGCTCCAGGTCTGCCTCATCTTGGCTCTCTAAGTCATCTAAGTGATCCAGAAAATTTTCAGGATCAGTGGCTTTCATCTTGACTTCCTCAACCACTTTCACATCATAGCTTTCCATAATCTTATCCAGCCTCTTGTTATAAACCTTGTAAGCCTTGCTCTTATTTGAGTAACCAAGGAAAATGCCCTCATCAGCCCTCTCTTCAAATTTTCCAAGGCTTTGCTCCTTGTTCTTGATGAAGCATTTGCTGCCAAAAACTCTAAAATACTTCACATTTGGCTTGTGACCATACCAAAGTTCATATGGTGTCTTTTCAGTGTTTGGCCTCAACATGGTTCTATTTTGTACATGCACAGCTGCCATTGTGGCTTCCTTCCAGAAGTGCTTTGGAGTATTGTGCTCCAACAGCATGGTTCTTGCCATCTCAATCACACTTCTATTTTTCCTCTCTACAACTCCATTTTGCTGGGGAGTGTGAGGACTTGAGACTTGATGTTTGATTCCCATTTCCTCCAAGTATTCTTCAAATTCCTGCGAGGTAAACTCTCCTCCATTATCTGATCTCAAAACTTTGATCTTCCTTCCATGCTGGTTTTCTGCCAGTTTTTGAAATCTTTTGAAGCAGTTGAAGGCTTCACTCTTTTGCTTCATGTGCATGATGCACATCATCCTAGTGAAGTCATCCACAAAAAGAATGAAATACATCTCTTTACCTGTACCTTTTCTTTTCATTGGTCCACATACATCAGTGTGAACTAGCTCCAATGGCTTAGAGGTTTTATGCTCCTTGGACTTGTGAGAAAGCTTTGCAAATTTCCCTTTTTGGCATGAGTCACAAGTGCTGTTGTCCCTCTTTAGTACAGGGAGGTTTAACACTGCATTGCACTTCACCAGGCTTCTCATGCTCTTTTGATTTAAATGTCCAAGCCTGCAATGCCAAAGCGTATTTTCATCCATTTTGCTTAGCATGCACAACTTTTCCTTCACATCTATGAGGTATAAATCCTTGTTGTCTCTTATTCCTTTGGCCATGATTTCTCCAGTCTTGCAGTCTTTGATGAAACAGCCATTTTTTGAGAAGTCTACTTTGAAACCATTGTCACACAGTTGTCTTACACTCAGCAAGTTGTACTTCAGCCCTTCTACAAACAGCACCTCCTTAGATTTGAACTTTTCTGATCCAATGGTGGCTTCTCCAACAGCCTTGATCTTTAACCCACTCTTATCTGCAAACTTGACAAACCCTCTTTCAACTTCTTTTGTGTTTCTCAGTAGAGTTTTGTCTCCAGTCATATGGCTTGTGCACCCACTGTCAATGATCCATTGGGCTTCCTTAGCTTTTGTTTTCAGTGCAACTTCAGCAATGCAAGCTTCTTCAAATCTGTGTTTCTTCCTCCAAATTTTTCTTGCTGCTGGTATGCCTTGCTGTTCATTCAATCTCTGATTGCTCCTGCTGCAGCTCCAGTGATCATTCTCTTCTAACCCTTCAAAAATTTGAAATCTGTTTCTCAGATTAAGTGGCTGCATTAGAGACTGATTTCTTCTTGTGTAATCTGCTTGGTTTCTTCTTGTTTCTGCTGCAAAGTTTCTTCTATTTGTAGCTTGTTGCAGTGGCTGGGCTCTCCTGCTATTCACTCCTTCAAACCACTTGCTTCTCTTATTTGGCAATCTGCATCTGCACCAGACATTCAATTTCTGATACACTTCTCCAGGTTGTATGATATGGCCTTTTCTGATTTCAGCTTCAGGGATCCTTCTTGAAGTACTTAGGCTTCTTTGATGATAATACTCTTTTCTATTCCATCCTCTTGACTGCATTGTTCTTCCTCCAAATCTCCAGAATGCCTTCCTCCAGCAATTTGCTGCATAGTGACCTGATTCTCCACAGGTGAAACATACTCCAGCAATCAGCCTTCTACTTTTGAGCAGGCTTCTTTGATACATAGATTGTCTCCCCCTCAGCTCGTGCAATCTTTCATTTTGCTCAGTAGACTTTCTTGATCCATTAGAAATTTCCATCTTCTTAGCATCAACAAAACTAGTTCCTGCCTTTACACCAGCAACACAAATTGAACCTTCTTTGACAAAGGTAACAGTCTTCTTGGTTGTTGCAGCTGGTTGTCCTTCTAATTTTTGATTTCCTTCATAACCAAGACCTTTCTTCCCTTCTGAATAAGATCTCTGCTTGCTGAGGCACTCATCTAACTTCCTTGTGGCTTCTTCAGTTTTTGCAGCCACTTCTTTGCTCCTTGAGAATTCACCAGGCTCAGTTTTGCTTGACTGAAACTCCAGCTTTCCTTTCAATTTTGATTCTACAGTAGTTCCATCAGTCATTTCTTCAGCTTTGAACACAGTTTGTTGAGACAGCAGATCTTCTATCTTTCTTGTTGCATCCTCTAGTTCGGCAGTGGTGGCATCTAGCTTTTCTACCAAGGTTTCACATGTCTTTTGAAGTTCCATCTTTTCTCTTGTACAATTTTTGTGAACCTCAGCTTCATTTTGCATGAGAATCAGTTCCTGCTCCAATTCAGTTACTCTATTCTCCAGTATTGAGTTTTCTTCTTGACTGCTCAAGATGACCTTTTCCATCTCCTTCATTGTCTTCATTGTCTTCTTGTGCAATCTCTTCTGCTCCTCTATCTTGTTGTATGCAAACTCCAGTTCTTCCTCTAGATCCACTTCTTCATCATCAGCTGATTGGTTCTCTAGTTCAGCATCCTCCTTTAATGAAACAGTTGAAGATTTCATTACCATGAGAGTCTCCTCTTCAGCTTCAGACTCATCTTCACTGTCTGAGACATCAGTCTCTTCATCCTCCTCAGAGCTATCATTCTTCTTCTTGCTCAGGTAGCTCCGTTTTCTGTAAGCTTTCCCTTTTCTTGATTTGAAGCTCATCTTCTTCTTTCCTTTCTGCTCAGGCCACCTGTCTGATGGCTTGTCAGCTTCCTCATCTTCTGTTCTCTTGTTCTTCATGAAGCACTTGCTTGCAAAGTGGCCTATTTTGCCACAATTGAAGCATTTTAAGGGCAACTTTCCCTTGTACTTTCCAGTCTGGCCTCTGAAACTCCTTGAAATCAGCACCATCATTCTTTCAAGATCACTGTCTGCTGCTTCATCTTCACTGCTTTCCTCCTTTAGCTTCCTTGAGTGTTTTGTTTTAAATGCTATCTCCTTGACTGCCTTTGAAGTCTCCTCCTTTGAATTTGAAATCCTCATTTCATATGCTACAAGGGTGCTTTGTAGCTCATCTAATGTCACTTTATCTAGGTCCCTCTCCTCTATAGCAGAGACCTTAGAATCATATCTTGCTGGTAGGGATCTAAGAACCTTTTTAACTATATTGGAATCTCCAACACTCTCACCCAGACCCCTCATTGAGCTAACTAATTCAACAACTCTGTTTAGAAAGTCCTCAATGTTTTCACCTTCTCCCATCTTAAGACCTTCAAACTTACTTCTAAGAACCTGCAATTTTGCCTCCTTAACCTTGATGTCTCCCTCATGAATATTAATCAGTTTAATCCATATTTCATGAGCAGTAACACAGTCTATAACTTTAAAGTTCTCTTTTTCTGACAGAGCTGCATATAGAGCATTCCTTGCCTTTCCATCAGCTTCTAAGTTTCTAATTTCTGCAGCTGTAGGATTCTCCTCATCTACGGTTGGTGTAAATCCATGCAAGACTACTCTTTGTACTTGTAGACCTTGTGCTAAGAGATAAGCACTCATTCTCTTTTTCCATAACTGGAAATTTTGGCCACTGAAATAAGGAACTCCCTTAACAGTTGTTGCTTGATTCTCCATTTCTACTGCTGGTTTTAAGTTTCAACAATCACTTGACAAAAGCAAACCTTGCTCTGATACCAATTGTTGGATCGTGTCAAGTGTTGAGAGGGGGGGGTGAATCAACACTCTATCAATTTTTCTTTCAACTAAAGGATTCCCTCTCAAATGTTAGCTCAGTTAGAGCTTATTGTTGAACTCACGTTTTGGCTTAGATGGACTGTTGGCAGATCAGATCAACCAAGGAAGACATCAGATCAACCAAGGAAGACATCAGATCAATTCAATCACTCAAGGAGGGTTTACTTACACAACCATGACACTCCTGTTCAAGCTTACAGTTTGATAATACCACACTAGTCAAGACACACTCAAAGCAGTAAATGTGCAAGGGGGGTTTTTACGTGGTTCGATCAAATGATCTACATCCACGGACAGATTCACTCCTGTCAATCTTCACTATCACAGAATCATTCAGCTCTGGCCTCACTGACCATAAGCAACATAAACAAGAGCTCACTGCTCAACACATTGAGGTTCACTACCTCTACAAGTTCATCAACTAAAACAATAACATGTAAATCTCTGTTGTGCTGCCTTTTCTACACAAATATCTTTCAAAATCACTTAATGAAAGACGTTTGATAGTGTTCTAGGCTTACCACCTGAAGCTGCAATCTCAGGGTCAGTTCTCCCGATTCTGCTCCTCCTCAGCTTCTTCTTCTCCTTGACTTCTGCCTCTCCAGCGCTTCAGCTTCTCCTTGTGCAGCAGACTGTTTCTTTCTCTCTTGTGTTTCTCATATCATCTTTTTCTGCTCTCACTCTTTTTCTCCTCCCTTTTTTTGGTTTCGTTCTGTTCAGCACTCCCTTGGCTGCTGCTCCTCTCTCTCTCTTTTTCTTTCTTTTCGTGCCTTCTATCTCTTTGGGTTTTTCCTCCCAATGTGGTTTATCCTGCATTCTACAGTTGTTGTGCCTACCACACCTACTCATCTGCCCGTTTCTTTTCCCAGAAGAAAAACTGTGCCCTACGTGCGGTGTGTCAGCATATCTTACACGGAAGGCGGCTCAAGATTCATATAATCCATTTTCAACCTTTTTTAAGTTGCAACTTGCTTGCCATGTCATATTGTTGACTGTACTCCTTCAGACTTTCTCGAGTAGCTTGTCTTAGATATGTTGAAACAGCAGAAGTGATCTGATCTTAGCTTATAGCTGATCTGATGTGCCCGGCATTTGATCTGATGTCACGCTTCGGTTGATCTGATGTTAGCATGCAGTTGATCTGATGTTAGCCTTCGGTTGATCTTATGTTAGCTTGCAGTTGATCTGATGTTAGCCTTCGGTTGATCTGATGTTAGCTTGCAGTTGATCTGATGTTAGCCTCCGGTTGATCTGATGTTAGCTTCATGTCACAACGTTCTGTCCAGCAACTCAGAACCATCCATGTAGCTCCTGCAGTTCTTCTGATCGGCACTTCTTGATTCTTTTGTATTTCTGCTCGCTCACCGGATTGCTAGATACTTCAACATGATGCTCCTGCGTCTTCTGAATCTTTGGGAGACTTTTAGAGTCGCGCGTTTGAGGTGTGATTCACTAGCCGTCCTTGACTTCAGCTTCTTAGGTGTCTGCTCTAGCTCTCCAGCCTTGAGTTGTTCTCTTCTGCTGCAAATATGTTTTGTTGCTGACTTGCCTTGCTTCTGTGAAACTAAGCTGCTGAGCAATCCCTTGAGAATTTGATCTGATCTTTACTTCCATTGATCTGATTTGTGCTGCATGTGATCTGATGTGTGCATCCTTTGATCTGATGCGCACTGCATTTGATCTGATCTTCACTTCCCTTGATCTGATCTGTGTGGCCTTTGATCTGATGTGCGCGTAACTTGTCTGTGCAGCCTTTGATCTGCTGTGCGCGTAACTTGATCTGATCTGTGCAGCCTTTGATCTGATGTGCGCGTAACTTGATCTGATCTGTGCAGCCTTTGATCTGATATGCGCGTAACTTGTCTGTGCAGCCTTTGATCTGATGTGCGCGTAACTTGTCTGTGCAGCCTTTGATCTGATGTGCGCGTAACTTGATCTGATGTGCGCGTAACTTGATCTGATCTGTGTAGCCTTTGATCTGATGTGCCAACAGTACACTTCCTTCTCATTTTGGCACTTCAGTTTATTCATCGGCTTCTTGCTGAGATTTTGTCCAGACAATCCTCATGAACTCAGTCCATTATTGCCTTAGTAATTCACAGATTTGTCACAATGTGGTTGCAACAATTACAACACAACATTGGACTTTAATAAAGGCTAAGAAAGCTTCATTGTAGCAGCTCCAATGGCTCAACAAAAGCACACTCTAATTCACCTAAGACTATGCAGTGATTTCTGGTCTAAGGATCCTCGTACGAGTACTACTCAAAAGAATCACTCATGATCTAACAGTCCATGGAGTGTTTCTTTTGGCAGATCGATTTCATGAAATTCAATATACACAAGAATATAATTTCATGAAATTAACTCATCAGATAAATAATCAATCAAACGATAAATATCTTATTTACATAAATAACCCTCAAAGTTTATTTACATAAATAGCCCTCATAAGGGCACATACACCAATAATCTCCCACTTGCCCGTTGAAAGGGCTATGTCCTAAACTGTTTAAGACCAAGCTCTATTACATGTCTATCAAACTTTGACTGCGGTAGAGCTTTTGTGAGAGGATCTGTTACATTGTCGTCTGACCCTATTTTGCACACTTTCACATCTCCTCGATCAATGATCTCTCGGATAAGGTGAAACCTTCTGAGAATATGTTTGGTTTTCTGGTGTGACCGAGGCTCCTTAGCTTGTACGATGGCCCCGTTATTGTCACAGAAAAGTTCTATCGGATCTTGGATACTCGGTATCACTCCGATGTCTAACACGAACTTTCTCAACCAAACAGCTTCCTTTGCAGCATCTGATGCAGCAATATACTCAGACTCTGTTGTAGAATCGGCTGTTGTATCTTGCTTTGAGCTTTTCCAATTATTGCACCGCCATTCAGATTAAACACGTAGCCTCATTGTGACTTCATGTCATCTTAATCTGTTTGGAAAGCAGCATCAGCGTAACCTTGTACAATGAGCTGTTCTTGTCCTCCATACACTAGCATTAATCCTTTAGTTCTTCGTAAGTATTTTAGGCTTGCTTTGACTGCAGTCCAATGATCCATTCCAGGATCTTGTTGGTATCTGCTAGTCATGCTCAGTGCATGTGCGACATCCGGGCGGGTACACAACATGGCATACATGATAGATCTTATTGCCGAAGCATATGGAACTCTACTCATTGTATCCCTCTCCTCTCTTGTTGAAGGACCTTGGTTCTTCTTCAAGAGAAGGCCATGTCTGAATGGTACCATACCATTCTTAGAGTTAGACATATTGAACCTCTTCAATATTTTGTCTATGTACCCTTCTTGACTTAGTCCTAGAAGCCTCTTTGATCTATCTCTATAGATTTTGATACCCAGTATCATTTCAGCTTCTCCTAAGTCTTTCATAGAAAATACACTCCCCAACCATTGTTTGATATCTTTCAACATGGGAATGTCATTTCCTATGAGTAGGATGTCGTCCACATATAGGACAAGGAAAACTATCTTGCTCCCACTAACCTTCTTGTAAACACAAGGCTCATCTTCGTTCTTTATGAAGCCGTAACCTTTTACTGCCTCGTCAAAACGAAGATTCCAACTCCGAGATGCTTGTTTTAGTCCGTAGATGGACCTCTGAAGCTTGCATACACGATTTGGATGCTCTTGATCGATGTATCCCTCGGGTTGTTTCATGTAAACATCCTCAAGTAGGTTTTCATTGAGGAAAGCCGTCTTAACATCCATCTACCATATCTCATAGTCATAATATGCAGCTATGGCGAGCATAGTCCGAATGGACTTGAGCATCACGACAGGGGAGAAGGTTTCTTCATAGTCTATACTATGAGTTTGTCTGAAACCTTTAGCCACTAGTCGTGCCTTGAAGATCCCGCCAGGTTTTAACTTGAAGATCCTCAAGTACTGTCTAGGAGTAAAATTGCATGGTGGTCCTATAGGACCACCATATAAATTACCTCACTAGACTAGTCAATTCTTAATTAGCCCAAGGATTATTTATTCGACCCACTTCGTCAATTAAATATTAATTAACCCAAGGACTACTTCTTAACCCCATTTGTCAATTAAATATTAATTAACCAAATGGTAAATATTTATTTAATCCACTTTTCCAATTAATCCAATTCATAATTAATCGTACCACTAACGGATTAATTATGAAACTACCGCTCAAAAACGAAATTACTTCGCGCACACTTTAATTATTCTTTTATCTCCCCATGTCAATGATATAGTGCTCGTTAATTTATTAATTTACTGATAAATATATTAATCGACTTCTAGTTATCCGAGACTAGTGAAGGAAAACTGAACAAGCCCGGGCTAAATTGAAAATCTCACTTTCGTGCAATGCATTACAGAATCGGAAGTGTTCGACCAAGCTCAGGCTCAAATTAGTTTACCCATGAATGGATCTTAGCTTATACTTATTTAATTTATTAATCGGGACACAAAAAATTAAATCTTTAATTAAAGCGGAATATTAAAGATTCTACCTTTTGTAGCGAAGTCCCTTGCCTAAAGAAAAAATCCAATCTTTGTTGCGATTATCACAAGAAAAATCCAAAGAATGACTCCGATCCAACTCCGAAATAGTGTGGGCTATTATCTACGGAGTTACCCACGACAAAATAAGAAAACTCAAGGAAAACCCACTTCGAAATAACTCAAAAAACCCAAGAACAGAACTGCCCAAAGGCTTCTGGGCAAGAACAGAGCTAGCGCCAGAAATGGAACTGAACTATGCCGGGAAATGATCCGACCGGTCGGAGATCTAGACACTAGCTCAAAGCTCTCGCCAAGCTAGCGGTTCACCACACCGGTATGCAACCACTAACCTAGCACCGCCAGACAGAAACTTGCGACGTAAGGCTGCGCAACTTTCTGTACAAGAATCGCGACTAGCGGTTTTCTGGCCTGCTATGAATATTGGCGGCAGCAGCTCTGTATATTCGAGGTACCAATATTGAGGGCTGAGTTAATCTCGAAGAAGAAATATCCTAGCTGACTTCGAGGGGAAGATTCGAAGAAGAAGAATTTCTCACTCTAAGCTAGACTTTCTCACACTAGCCCTTTCTTGGCTATCAAGTTTTCCCTTATATCTTGACTTGCCTAACAAGTTGTATTTATAAGGAGCTTCTAAGAAGACCTAATGGGCTCTCCAGTTAGGCCTTTTAATTTGACTTTTGTTGACCGCTAAGTCTTTTCCGACTAGTCAACTCCAATCGACCCATTTGAATTAATTTATTAAACCCACGTTGTTAATTTAATTTAATCGAAACCTTAGAATTAATTAATTCATATAGAATTAATTTCTTAATTCACTTTGTCGATTAAATATTAATTAAACCTTTAGAATTAATTAATTCACCTTGTCGATTAGTCAAATGCATAATTAGTCGTACCACTAACGGACCAATTATGGAACTACCGCTCGAAAACGACTTTACATCGCGCCATTATATTTTATTCTATCTCCCAACATTAAAGATCTAGCGCTCGTCGGTTTATCAATTTACTGACAAATTAATTCACTGACTTTTTGATATCCGAGATTAGTACCACTCATCCTTTTATTATACCGAACATAAAGTTCACAGGTCGGGTTTAGTATAATGGACTTTATGAGCTCATCTCGGGAGCACCATCAACCCGGCGAACCGGTACGTGGATTCCTCCGACTAGCAACGGCACGTAAGAAGCTAAACACCGCATACCCAACCTACCAAGATATAGGCCTCAATTGACCGCACTCTTTGGCAAATCAAAGCATACCATATTCAACTCTCGCGCCCGTCCCAATCTCGGGATTGAGAGACCGAATTGACTACGTCGATCAGTATAAGTCAATTCTATCCAAACTGGTCGTGCCCAATATGCCCCAGCATATCTTTGTGATTTAAACTAGTTTAGATAAACTAATTTCCAAACCACACAATAACCTATACCGATAGTATGTTCAGACTATCTCGGTTACGAGCATACTTTTAATATATCAATACTTTAACCAATAATGGTATCTACTGTGTTTTTCCACACCCCGTTATCTAGTTCTATGATATAAAGGAAAAAATTTATACCGAAACAAAATGATATGTCAACTGTGGATATTAGTTTTTTATACAAGCCATAGCTTTTCTGTATTCAAAACTAACAATCTCCCACTAATACTCAAAGCTATGCTAAGAAGTACAAAAACTGTCCAACCCGCTATTACACTGCTGTCATAATGAAATCTCTAGAACACTTTTAAGCTCACTCACATGGCTCCCTTATGAATCTGACTCCCATGCCCTCCGCATGTCTCTCAAAGACCTTTGGGGTCAATGGCTTGGTGAAAAGATCTGCAATGTTGTCATCTGATGCTATCTTGGCCACGATCACGTCTCCCCTCTTTACGATCTCTCGTATCAGGTGGTACTTACGTTCTATGTGTTTACTCGCCTTATGGGCTCGTGGTTCCCTCGAGTTAGCAATTGCACCATTGTTATCACAATAAACTGTGATAGACCTAGGCAACTCAGGAACCATATCTAAGTCCATCAGGAAACTCCAGAGCCATACAGCCTCTTTCGCTTCCTCTGAAGCGGCAACGTACTCAGCCTCCATGGTAGATTCCGCCACGCATTTCTGCTTGACACTCCTCCATACTATGGCTCCACCTCCTAGAGTAAACACAAACCCATAGGTAGACTTACTCTTGTCCAAATCACCTTGAAAGTCCGAATCTGTGTAACCCAATGGTACAAGCTCCTGCGCTCTATAAACTAGGACATAATCTCTCGTCCTGCGTAAGTACTTGAGAATGCATTTTACTACCTCCCAGTGAGCCTTCCCAGGGTTACTCTGATATCTGCTAACCATGCCAAAGGCAAAACAAATATCAGGCCTCGTGCACAACATAGCATACATGAGGCTACCCACTGCAGAAGTATAGGGTACCGCCTTCATGGCATCTATCTCCTCAGCAGTCTTAGGACACTGCTCCTTAGACAAATGCACTCCATGCCTGAAAGGTAGTGAACCCTTTTTGGAGTTCTGCATATTAAAACGGGACAGAATCATATCTATGTAGGATGCCTGAGAGAGAGTCAGAGAATGTCTCCTACGATCTCGAATAATCTTAGTCCCAAGCATATGTCGAGCCTCTCCCAAATCCTTCATATCGAATTACCTGGACAGCCATGCCTTTACATCTGACAACACCTTCTTACTGTTGCCAATAAGAAGGATGTCATCTACGTAAAGTACGAGGAACACCACCGTATTACCATCACACCTGCAATAAACAAAATGCTCATACGGACACTGAGTGAATCCATAGGACTTGATAACCTCATCAAAACGGATGTTCCAAGATCTGGATGCTTGCTTAAGTCCATAAATTGTCCTCATAAGCCTGCATACCTTGTGCTCTTGGCCCTTAACAATGAAGCCCTCTGGTTGCTGCATAAAGATGGTCTCCTCAAGACTTCCTTTAAGGAAAGCTGTCTTGACGTCCATCTGCCAAATCTCATAATCCATATGAGCAGCTATGGTCAAGAGAATCCGGATTGACTTAAGCATAGCTACCGGCGAAAAGGTCTCCTCATAATCGATCCCTTCTATCTGAGTATACCCCTTTGCCACATGCCTAGCCTTGAAGGTCTCAACCCTCCCGTCAGATCCTCTCTTTCGCTTGTAAACCTATTTGCACCCAATAGGCCTAAACCCATCAGGAAGGTCTACCAGCTCCCAGACTTGATTTGAGTCCATAGAACCCATCTCAGCAATCATCGCTCTCTGCCAAGAATCTGCATCTTTATCCTGTAGAGCCTCATTTTAGTTAACTGGATCTGGTTTATGAGCACCAAGGATAAAGTCCGAAGACTCTCCCAAACCCATGTACCTCTCAGGGTGTCTCACAACCCTCCCACTACGACGAGGCGCAGCCTGTGCAAGAGCATCATCTGTGATAGTGTGCAGTCTCTTGTGGTGTGTATTCCTGTACTTGTGCATCTGGAATAATGGACTGACTTCTAAGCTCTTCCAATACTATCTTGCTGCTTGACTTGTGATCTAAAATATAGTCCTTCTCAAGAAATCTAGCATTGGTGCTGATTACCACCTTCTGATCCTGAGGATTATAAAATAGACCACCTCTCGTTCCTTTGGGGCAGCCTATAAACAGCATAGCCTTGGATCTCGCCTCTAACTTGCCTGCATCTACCTCGAGCACATGTGCTGGACAACCCTATATTCTGAGATGTCTCAGACTAGGCTTTCGCCCATTCCACAACTCTGATGGGGTCGAAGGCACAGACTTAGATGGCACAAGGTTGAGGGTAAAACATGTTGTCTCCAAGGCATAACCCCATAATGAGATAGGCAACTCACTGTAACTCATCATCGATCTAACCATCTCCATAAGAGTCCTGTTCCTCCTCTCTGCTACACCATTCTGCTGGGGTGTGCCAGGTGCAGACAACTGGGTCTGAATACCCTCCTCTGACAAATAGGATCTAAATTCACTAGAGAGGTATTCGCCACCATAATCGGATTGCAGGGCCTTGATACTCTTACCCAGATGGTTCTCCACCTCAGCCTTGAATTCTCTGAACTTGCCAAAGCATTCAGACTTGTGGCGCATCAGGTATATGTATCCATATCTAGAGTAATCATCCGTGAAAGTCAAAAATACTCATAACCATCTCTAGCCTGAACTGACATAGGCCCACACGCGTCAGAATGAATCAGCTCTAAAACCTCCTTGGCCCTATACCCCTTTCCCTTAAAAGGACTCTTGGTCATTTTACCCTCCAAGCAGGACTCACAGGTCGAATAGCTGTCAATATCTAGTAAGTCCAAAGACCCACTCTTGACCAACCTTTGAATCCTACTAAGGTTGATGTGACCTAGTCTCAGGTGCCAAAGATAAGTCTGATTCAAAAGGGAAGACTCTTTTCTCTTATTATGATTCGGTGATGAGCTACTAGTTTCTGTGTTTTGCATTACTGGGGAGTATGTCTTAATTCAAAAAAAATTGTCAACCAATGTACTGGAACATATAAGTTAATGACCTTTTCTAATAAATATAGATCTATCAGAAAAAACACACTTATAACCATCCAAAACAAGTCTAGAAACTGAAAGTAAGTTTTTGCGAAAACTGGGTACATAAAGACAATCTCTCAACAATAAAGTAAAGTCTGAAAAATAAAGACAAATAACTCCCACTGCAGCAACAGAAACTCTGGTAGTATCCCCAAGGTAGACCTGCAACTCTCTCTCTCTAAGCAGCCGGGTCACTTGGAACCCCTGCAAAGAATTACAAACATGATCAGTGGCTCCTGAATCCGCACACCAAGTATCTGTGGGAATCACCGCTAAACACGTCTCAGTGACTAGGGAAAATTTAAACATACCTCGAGGCTTTGGGCAGTCCTTCTTCCAATGTCCTGCTTTGCCACATCTAAAGCATTTGCCTTTCTACTTCTGCTTCTTGGCAATGCCCGCCTTGGGTCCATGATCAGTTCCTGCTTTCCGGCCTCTCTTCCTCTTTTGCTTCCTGGCTTTGGGCTCAGCAGAGGAACCTGAGGGACCAACAGTAGCCAAGACTTGCTTCTTCTCTGCGAATAGGCTCTCAGCAACACCAATGCAGTCATGAGCTCAGAAAGTGAATATAGAGATTCTCCATATTATAGTTCAATCAAAACTGCTCAAAACTGGGAGGCAAACTCTGAAGGATGATATCGACCTGGGTTTCCCCATCAATCTCACCTCCCAATACCTCAATCTCATTGATGCAACCAATCATTTCTAGCACGTGATCTCTCACTGAAGTGCCCTCAACCATCTTAGCATTCATGAGTTTCCTCATAGCTGACTGCTTGGCTGCCCTGCCCTGATGTCCAAACATCTCCCTGAGGTTGAGCATTATATCGTAGGCTGAGGTCATCTGTTGATGCTGGTGCTGCAATACACTTGATATAGAAGCCAAGATGTAGCACCTGGTCATCTCATCAGCCTTCTGTCACCTCGTATATGGCTCTCGCTGCTCAGGGGTGGCATCATCTCTGGGCTTAGGGGGACACTCCTCAGTAAGCACGTACTTGTAACCCTCAGCGGTAAGGACAATGTCCAGGTTACGTTTCCAGTCAATATAGTTTGGACCGGTGAGTTTGTTTTGGTTCAGAATGACAGCTAGCGGGTTGAACGACATATCAACTGAAAATAAACAATTCAAGTTTCAGTATACTTTTTCAAAAATATTGAATATCCTCAAAAACATAATCTTCTGCATGTCACGATAGGTGAACGTCTACGCTAACCCACATTCATTCGAGAAGAACCGAAGTTCATTAATTTCATTATCTGACCAACGTTCTTATGATCAATGAAATTAATAGTCGATAATTTTAGCCGTACCCGAAAATAGCGTAACCTCGATGGGAGGGATACTAAAAATGGTACACTAAGTGTATGCCATTACGTGACTTCTAAGTTTGTTACTTAGGATACTAATGCGCCTCGGATGGCGAGGGTGTCGCAACTTTCTCCAATTAAACTCACTATAGTCATCCCTTTAGAAATTCATTCCGGTGATATCCGTGGTTGAAAACTCATCCGATAGGGAGGAAGGTCTAAGCCAACACGCAAGTTTAACCACTTCACCAATGAACCCGTAATGGAGGCCATGGGGATATTTACCAACCCTCTCCCACTTAGATTTTTAAGTTTGAGAATTTTTACGTTTTAACATGCAATATCTTAACTATGGATATTCGCACGCATAAAACCGTTGGAGTTTTAATATGCGAATAATCTACCTTAGTTAATTACACATTACCTTTTAAAAACATTTTGGTTTGGTTTTCGTTCAAGCAAAATAAAACGAAAATCACACAATCAACAAAAAGTCATAAATACGGGAAATTAAAATTAAATAAAATTTCCCGATTATTATGGCCTTCTCTATCATTGATTCCTTGATGCCTCGGTGACACGTCCCGTCATGTCGCTCCCACTCGTTATTTGGATTCCCCTCGATTCGCCCAGGTTTTCTCAGTTTTCTACGTAATTTAGAATCACCCAAAATTATGATTAAACCAACCCAAAATAACGTCTTCGTACATAAATTCCTATATACAAAGGCGTTTTCTAGGAATTTAAAGACGACATGATTAGATCAAATCATACTACAAGATTTTTCTAATCCTACACGGCTTCCAGCTCGTGGTTATTACTATTACAGACATTTCCATTCAAAAACAATACAAGCCCGGACATGTCCCGGGGTTTATGAATGAAAATTAAATTTCTACCATAATAGCCGGGAAACCAATAACCACCTGTTTAAGCATTTTGACAAAAATAATAATGCCAAAATAAAGCCGTGTAATAAATCAAACAAGTATAAGACCGAAACGAACGCTCTGATACCATTTTGAAGGAAAACTGAACAAGCCCGGGCTAAATCAAAAACCTCACTTTCGTGCAATGCATTCCAGAATCGGAAGCTTTCGACCAAGCTCAGGCCCAAATTAGTTTACCCATGAACGGATCTTAGCTTATACTTATTTAATTTATTAATCTGGACACAAAAAATTAAATCTTTAATTAAAGCGAAATATTAAAGATTCTACCTTTTGTAGCGAAGTCCATTGCCTAAAGAAAAAATCCAATCTTTGTTGCGATTACCACAAGAAATCCGAAGAATGACTCCGATCCAACTCCGAAATAGTGTGGGCTATATTATCTACGGAGTTACCCACGACAAAATAAGAAAACCCAAGGAAAACCCACTTCGAAATAACTCAAAAAACACTAGAACAGAACTGCCCAAAGGCTTCTGCGCAAGAACAGAGCTACCGCCGGAAATGGAACTAAACTATGCCGGGAAATGATCTGACTGGTTGAAGATCTAGACACTAGCTCAAAGCTCTCGCCAAGCTAGCGGTTCACCACACCGGTCTACAACCACTAACCCAGCACCGCCGGACAGAAACTTGCGATGCAAGGCTGTGCAACTGAACAAGCCCGGGCTAAATCGAAAACCTCACTTTCGTGCTATGCATTCCAGAATCGAAAGTTTTCGACCAAGCTCAGGCTCAAATTAGTTTACCCATGAACGGATCTAGGCTTATACTTATTTAATTTATTAATCGGGACACAAAAAATTAAATCTTTAATTAAAGCGGAATTTAAAGATTATACCTTTTGTAGCGAAGTCCCTCGCCTAAAGAAAACCCACTTCTTTTAGGGCAATTTCCACAAGAAATCCGAAGAATTCTCCAATACAAACTCTGAGATAGTGTGGGCTATCGTCTACGGAGCTACCCTCAGCAATACGATTGAAAACCCAAGAAACTTGCTTATCAAGAAACTCAAAATTAAGCTGCCCAGAATTTTTTTGTGAAAATTAAGCTGCCCAGAATTTTTTTTAACAAAAATGAAGCTGCCCAAAATTTTTCCTTCTCAAATTGAAACTGCCCACAACAGTCCGCTGCTACCCAGTTGCCTCTGCCTAAAACCCGAGCCAGCCCCTTCGATCAGCCGCCAAAGATCGTCGCGATCTGGACACCGATCTGCAACGGATCACCTGGACTGGTCAGAGATCAACGCTGCAGCGGCGGTTCTGCACGCAACCTTGAAGACTGATCGCCGGAACTGCTGAACCAAATGAGTTCTGAAGAACTGAACAGCAGCGAACAGTAACAGTAAAACTGGGCTGAAAAATGGTCCGGGCTGAGTGAAAAATGGTCTGGGCTGCTCTATTAATTCATGGGCTGAGTTCCTTGACAAAGAAGAAAGCTTTCTTGATCGACTTCGAGAGAAAACTTGACGATGAAGACACCGTTTTCTCTCTAGACCAAACTTTCTCTTTCTAGCCTAACTTGGCTGCCAAGTTTCATCTTAGGGTTTTCTTGCCTATTATGTTGTATTTATAGGAGCTTCTAAGGAGACCTAATGGGCTCTCGAGTTAGGCCTTAAAATTTGACTTTCGTTGACCGCTAAGTCTTCCCGACTAATCAACTCCAATCGACCCTTTTAAATTAATTTATTTAATCCACTTTGTTAATTTAATTTAATCGAACCCTTAGAATTAATTAATTCAAAAAAGAATTAATTTCTAAATTCACTTCGTCGATCAAATATTAATTAAACCCTTCGGATTAATTAATTTACCTTGTCGATTAGTCAAACGCATAATCGGTCGTACCACTAACGGACCAATTATGGAACTACCGCTCGAAAATGACTTTACATCGCGCCATTATTATTTCTTCTATCTCCCCACATTAAAGATCTAGTGCTCGTCGATTTATCAATTTACTGACAAATTAATTCACCGACTTCTTGGTTTCCGAGATTAGTACCACTCGACCTTTTATTATACCGAACATAAAGTTCACTGGTCAGGTTTAGTATAATAACCTTACGAGCTCATCTCGGGAGCACCATCAACCCGGCGAACCGGTACGTGGATTCCTCCGACCAGCAACGGCACGCAAGACGCTAAACACCGCATACCCAACTTACCGAGGTATTGGCCTCAATTGACCTCACTCTTTGGCAAATCAAAGCACACGACACCCAACCCTCACGCCCGTCCCAATCTCGGGATTAAGAGACGGAATACTAGGACCGAATTGACTACGCCGATCAGTACAAGTCAATTCTATCCAAACTGGTCGTGCTCAATATGCCCCGGGCATATCTGTGTGATTTAAACTAGTCTAGATAAACCAATTTCCAAACCACACAATAACCTATACCGATAGTATGTTCAGACTATCTCGGTTATGAGCATACTTTTTATATATCAATACTTTAACCAATAACGGTATCTACTGTGTTTGTCGACACCCCGTTATCTAGTTCTATGATATAAAGGAACAGATTTATACTGAAACAAAATGATATGTCATCTGTGGATATTAGTTTTTGATACAAGCCATAGCTTTTCTGTATTCAAAACTAACAATAATTAGTCATACCACTAACAGACCAATTATGGAACTATTGCTCGAAAACGACTTTACATCGCTCCATTATATTTTATTCTATCTCCCCACATTAAAGATCTAGCGCTCGTCGATTTATCAATTTACTGACAAATTAATTCACCGACTTCTTCATATCCGAGATTAGTACCACTCATCCTTTTATTATACCGAACATAAAATTCACTGGCCGGGTTTAGTATAATGGACTTTATGAGCTCATCTCGGGAGCACCATCAACCCGGCGAACCGATACGTGGATTCCGCCGACTAGCAACGGCACGTAAGAAGCTAAACACCGCATACCCAACCTACCGAGATATAGGCCTCAATTGACCGCACTCTTTGGCAAATCAAAGCATACCATATTCAACTCTCGTGCCCATCCCAATCTCGGGATTGAGAGACCGAATAATAGGACCGAATTGACTACGTCGATCAGTATAAGTCAATTCTATCCAAACTGGTCGTGCCCAATATGCTCCGGGCAAATCCGTGTGATTTAAACTAGTTTAGATAAACTAATTTCCAAACCACACAATAACCTATACCGATAGTATGCTCAGACTATCTCGGTTACGAGCATACTTTTAATATATCAATACTTTAACCAATAACGGTATCTACCGTGTCTTTCCACACCCCGTTATCTAGTTCTATGATATAAAGGAACAAATTTATACCAAAACAAAATGATATGTCAACTGTGGATATTAGTTTTTGATACAAGCCATAGCTTTTCTGTATTCAAAACTAACAACTAGTACCACTCGACCTTATTATTATACTGGACATAAGTCCACCAGCCGGGTTTAGTATAATAATCCTTACCGGACGCATCGGTATATGGTTTCCTTTCACCGGACGCACCGGTATATGGTTTCCTTTCAATGAGCAACGACACATAAGAAGTCAAACACGTATACACAACTTACCGATATCTAGGCCTCAATTGACTGCACCCTTTGGCAGATCAAAGTACACTATGTTTAACTCTTATTCCCCATCTAGTCTAGGGATTAAGAGATTAGAATATAAGGTTTGAATTAACTACGAAGATTAGTACAAGTTAATTCGATCCTAAATAGGTCCTGCTCAATATACCTCGGGCACATTCGTATAATTCAATTAGTCTAAACAAACTAATTTTCTGAATCATACAATAACATAAACTGATAGTATTTCAAAACTATCTCAGTTATGAACGTTATTTATATATTATAAATTTAACCAATGATAAGATCTACTGTGCTACACCAGTGGAGTCTGCCACGCATTCCTGCTTGACACTCCGCCAAACTATGGCTCCACCTCCGAGAGTAAACACCAACCCAGAGGTCGACTTCCTCTTGTCCATATCACCTTAGAAATCTGAATCTGTGTAACCCTTTAGAACTAGCTCTTACAATCTATAAATCAAAACATGGTCTCTCGTCCTACGCAAATACTTGAGGATGCTCTTGATAGCCTCCCATTGAGCTTTCCCAATGTTACTCTGATATTTGCCAACCATGCTAATGGTAAAACAAATATCAGGCCTGGTACACAATATGACATACACGAGGCTTTCCACTGCAGATGCATAGGGAACTGCTTTCATCATTTCTATCTCATTAGCAGTCTTAGGACACTACTCTTTAGATAGATGCACTCCATGTCTGAAAGGTAGTGTACCCTTCATGGAGTTCTGCATCATAAAACGGGCCAAAATCATGTCCATGTATGAAACCTAAGAGAGTGTCAGTAAACATTTCCTATGATCTCGAATGATCTTGATCCCAATGATATATCCAGCTTCTCCCAAATCCTTTATATCAAGCTGCTTGGACAACTATGTTTTTACGTCTGACAATATCTTCTTACTGTTACCAATAAGAAAAGTATCATCTACATAAAGTACAAGAAATACCACCATATTTCCATCATGCCTGCGGTATACACACTGCTCATAATCGATACCCTTTTCTGAGTGTACCCCTTCACCACACACTTAGCCTTGAAGGCTTCAACCTTCCCATCAGATCCTCTCTTTCGCTTGTAGACCCATTTGCACCCAATAGGTAGAAACCCACCTGGAAGGTCCACTAGCTCCCAGACGTGATTTGAGTTCATTGAACCCATCTCAGAAATCATCATTTTCTGCCAAGAATCTACATCTTCATCATGGAGAGCCTCATTGTAGTTAACTGGGCTGGTCCGTGAGCACTAGAGACAAAATCCAAAAACTCTCCAAAGTCCAGTACCTCTCGGGTTGTCTCACAACCCTCCCACTACGAAGACAAAACCTGTGTAGGTGCATAATCTATGATATCTCGTGCAGACACAACCCTTTGTTGGTGTATGCCCTTTTGAGGGCTAATTTAGACATTTGTTATCTGTTTGATAATTTATCAAATGAGTTAATTTCATGATAATTATATTCTTGTGCATATTTAATTTCATGAAATCGATCCACCAAAAGAAACACTCCATGGACTTTTAGATCATGAGTGATTCTTTTGAGTAGTACTTGTACGAGGATCCTTAGATCAGAAATCACTACATGGTCTTAGGTGAATTGTAGTGTGCTTTGACATACGCCTAACGGGACCGTAACAAGTTACCAAGTATGGGTATAATTGGGTACACTATGAGTCACGCTAAGATATGTAGGTGAAGTGATGGGACTACAAATCTCTCTTAAGTGAGAGATGATATCTTGGCCCCTTGATAGTCAACTGAGAAGTGCATGGCCATACCCAAGAAATGATAAGCGTTATCATTTGCTTGATTAAGTTCAGTGTCACTAAGAGATCAAGTAAACATTTAGCCAAATAAAGATGATGGTTCCATGCCTTATGCTAAACGAGATATCGATGTAGAGGACCGTACGAAGTATGCTCGGAAGGTTGTGTTGAATAACCATTCGACCCTCCGTTCTGAATTGGGTAGTCATTATGTCTTGCTAGAGACCACTAATGATTTATGGATTAATTAATTAGATTTAATTCTCTATTGCCAATTTGGAGTGGGCCTCTAGGATTGCACATTAGAGAGTTCGATGATACAGAATTACCTGCACTAAGTATAAGTGTTATACTTAGACAAATAATATTTAATTAAATAGTTTAATTAGATATTATTGAGAAGTTCTGTGGTATTAATTAAGAGTTAATTAAGTACCTATGAACAATTGGGATAGGTTGACAAATCAAGGGACCTAATTGCAATTGAGGTTCTTGACCCATCAACCTGATCCATGGGTCAATGGGTTGATCCATGGTTTTGGTAAAAACCCATGTCAGTAAAAATAATATTTATATTAATAATATTATTAACTGAATGAGTATCTGACTCTTATATATCCTGGGGGATATCGATTCAGATACCCATATCAATTTTCTTGGAGAAAATGGGTTTTAAAACAGAAAGAGATATTCCCAAAATTCTATCTCTTGGCAGACAGGCTAGCACCGGTTCAGTGAGGACTCCAGTGCAAGATCGTAGAGACAATTCATCTGAATTGTTGGTGAATGCAATATTCTCAAAGGAGCCAGGCGACGAGTGCAACAGATTACGCTTCGAGGGTAAGACCCATTTCTGATAATTTAGGCATCTTCCGCTGCAAAAACTATAACCATACCTAAATGATCCTAACACCCCTGAGCTCCTCTAGTATGATCTTGCTATTGTGCTTGTGATCTAAAATATAGTCATCCTCTAAAAATCTGGCGTTAGTGTTAACCACCACCTTCTGATCTTTAAGACAGTAAAATAGACCACCATTCGTTCATCTGGGATATCTTACAAATAGCATTACCTCTGACCTCACATCTGCATCTGTCTTAAGCATATGTGGTAGGCAACCCCAAATCTTGAGATGTCCAAGACTAGGCTTCCGCCCACTCCACAATTCCACAGGGATCGTAAGCATAGTCTTAGATTGTACAAGGTTCAGAATGTAAGCCGGTGTCTCCAAAGCATATCTTCAAAATAAATTGGGCAACTCACTATAACTCATTATCGATCTCACCATATCCATAATAGTCTTGTTCTTCCTCTCTATTATACCACTCTGCTGGGGTGTGCCAGGTGTAGACAACTGGGACTGAATACCCTCATCTGACAAGTAGCTCCCAAATTCACTAGAGAGGTATTCGCCACCACGATTTGATCATCGTGTCTTGATACTCTTACCATGATGCTTCTCCATATCAGCCCTAAACTCTTTGAACTTGCCAAAACTTTCAAACTTGTGGCACATTAGGTAAATGTACCCATATCTAGAGTAATCATCTGTGAAAGTCACAAACTACCCAAAACCACCTCTAGCCTAAATTAACATAGGTCCACATATAATATTCAAATATAAAATATAATAACATATTAAATTACCGACGGCTGGAGTATTTTCCAGCTAGCAGAATTTTGTGTAATTGCTGATCAACTGGTTAGTTAGATCGTTGCCCACACAATGTACGAATATTGTCTAAGAGTCATACAAGCGATTACTTAAGGGACACACTTCAAAGGTTAATTCTTTTCCTTCCGCTTTAATTAGAATTATTTTGAATGCGTGATAAATCGAATAAAGTAAAACTATGATCCGGTGCTCATTTGATATTTCAAAAGGGTTTAAATCGTATTACACTAGCATTCGAGGTTGGTTGAGAATCTCCAATTCGGAAATGCATTGCACAAAAGTGAGATTTTTTACCGAACCCAGGCAGATAATTCCTTTAAACATGACAGGCATCTGATGTAACCCTAAGATACATCTATTTTTATTACATTTTCCACTGAAATTCATTACATTTGGATAGAGTTTGATCACACTTGTGTACTTCATAAGCATATAATGTGTTCTGTAGGAAATGCAGGCTCAGGTTCGGGTTTATCATTTTTCCACCACAAATAGGGCCATAAATTGCTTAAATGATGAAGATAAGCAAGCTAGCCATTGCTAGACTCTTTGAGTCAACCTGGATGCTCATATACTACTGAAAAGACTACTTTACCCCTACTGACCTTAACTATTTGCAACCCTAGAAAGTTGTAATAGTATATATAGTGTAAGGACAAGTCCTGAAGCAACTTTTGCTTCGTGTTTTCTCTTGATTAAGCCAAAAGCTCTCTTTATCTTCTAGTAGCTAGGCTTTTCTTTGAATATGGTGATTCATTTTAGAACCATGTAGTTCTAAGCAATTCATGGTGATTTAACCCCGAATCAATTCAGTCTAGGTGGAATCGGGTGCATCTCCACTCAACTTGAGCAGCATTCTCCTCTACAACTTGGTGAGGGCTTTTGATGAGTATAGGTGTGACAGGCCTTGTGCGAGAGCTAGCTGATTTGTGTTGTATGTATGCTCTGAGTGTAGTGTATCTGAATTCATTCGATTTGTTTTATATTGGTGTATTTCTTTCTGTGGCTGATTTGCGCTTTACCATTTTTTTGGCGGTTTCTTTGTTACATGTCAGAGACTGAATCTCGTTAGTAAGTTTATTAATCTGCTGGCGATTTCCTTATTTGGAGATTGAATCTTTTTAGTAAACTTATCATCTTGTTAGTGATTTCCTTTGTTGTGATGTTTGAGATTGAATCTTATCAGTTAAACAGCCTAAGGTCCGAAAGGAAAGTGAGAAACCAATGTATGATAAATACTAACAGAAGGTGAAAGCGGTTAAATCACCATCCCAAAATCCTATCAATTTATTTTTTTGCATTCAGTTGTTTATCGTTAGTTTTGAATACTTAAAATTTTTGCTTGCATGAAAAGTATTTCTCGGTTTAATATCAACTGTGTTTTAGTATATTATAACATGTTGTTCATTTATGTCATATGACTAGATGATAATGTGTTTGGTCTGACATAGTAGATCTCATCATTGGTTAAAGTCATGGTACTCGAAACTGAGACAGTTTGGACATAATGTCTGTTTAAGTTATTGTATGATTCGGAAATTAGTTTGTTTAGACTAATTAAATCATACGAATGTGCCTGGGGCATATTGAGCAGGACCATTTAGGATCAAATTAACTTGTACTGATCTTCATAGTTAATTCGAGCCTTGTATTCTATCATTTAATCCCTAGACTAGAGCGGGCATGAGGGTTAGACATAGTGTACTTTGATTTGCCAAAGAGTGTGGTCACTTAAGGCCTAGATCTCGGTAAGTTGGGTATAATGTTTGATTTCTTATTGTGTCGTTGCTTGTTAAAAGGAAACAATGTACCGGTGTGTCCGAGGTGATGGTGCTCTTGAGAAAAGCTTTCAAGGATTATTATACTAAACTCGACCGGTGAACTTATGTTCGGTATAGTAATAAAGTGAAGTGGTACTAATCTCGGATGAGAAGAAGTCGATTAATTAATATATCAGTAAATTAATAAATCGATGAGCACTATATCTTTGACATGGATGATAAAAGAATAATTAAAGTGGTACCAAGAAACAATTTCCTTTTGAGCGGTAATTCTATAATTAATCCGTTAGTGGTACGATTAATTATGTGTTGGATTAATTGACAAAGTGGATTTAATTAATTAATTATATAACCTTAAGTAAATTGACAAAGTGAATTTAATTATTTAATTAATTATCCTTGGGTCAATTAACAAAGTGAATTTTCATTAATTAAACATCCTTGGGTCAATTGGAATTAATTAAGTCTAGTGAAGACATAAGAATTAATTAAATGTCCAACAACGAGGCCCAACTCAAAAGCCCACTAGGTCTCCCTTGGAACTCATTAGAAATAGATAATGTCTTGGCCTTGAAGACATAAGAAACTTGCAAGACAAGTAGTCTTGTCTCTAGAGAGGGAAAGGCCTAGAGAGAACTTCATCTTCTTCCTTTAAGATCTTTCTCGTAGTCGGCTTTTTGATCTCTCTCTCTCTCTCAGAAAAAGAGAAGCCCAGGATCGAAGTGCGTAGATCCGATGAAGCCCACATGATACGATCCAAGGATCACCTCATGAGATTGATGATGTAGCAACTACAAAAGTCCATCAATGAGATCCTCATATCAACATTAATGAACCCATCATAAGAGCAAGAGCTAGGAAGGCACAATAAGCCCTTAGCACATTGGTCATTCAAAGTTTTAATGAAGAGCTTATTTCTCAAAACAAGTATCCAACAAGAGAAGTCCACGTGATGTGAATCCAAGGTACAAATTCACGTAAATTATAGAATCGTCCTCAATTGATCTTTTGAGCAAAACAACTAGCTCAAGTGGATTCAACAATATTGAGTATTAATGAACTTAACACCTTTGAATCACACTATATTGAAAGATGTCTTGAAATCTTCCAAGCAAAAACAACCCAAACCAAAATAGACCCAACAATAATAGGATGAAACCTATCACCTTTGAATCATAAAATGGTAGTTTTGAAATTACTATTCCCAACCCCTCTAATTTTCAAACCCAACAACACTAGGATAAACCTAACACCTTTGGATTATGAAATGAATTAGAAAAGAAGAGTAGAAGGCGCCACAACTAAAAGGAAGAGTTTTAGTTGATAAGCCAAATAAGTTTTGCAAGCATCTTATTTTTATCATAGTTACCTTGTTTCTATTTGAAGGTTCAAGTTTGCAAGAAGAAAAAAAAAGAAAAAAGAAAGAATACGTTCAAAAAAAAAAAAAAAAAAAAAGAGAAGAAACTATCTTTCTAGCTTCTTAAATTAATATTGCCGGGATTTGTGATTCCAAGTGTGGGAAAAGTTTTGAGGAAAAGGTATCATCATTTTCTTTCTACTCTTATAATTTCTTTCTAAATCTTATTCTTGTTTCTTTTGCATAATCATTGCATACTATCCTTTCTTTGACCTCTATACTTTCTTTGTTGCCAAGTAAGATCTTTGAGTAGCATCTTGTAAGGGTTTAACGATTCTCACAAGAACTTGCAGGAGGAAAAGAGTGGTAAAATCTGAGTGCAACTTACCCCTACTAGATCGCCCTTAAACACGAGTGAAAATTTCTTTTCATTTGGGTTGAGACATATTAGGGAAAGGGGAAAAGGGGTGCGAGGTACTTTTATCTTTTGTTGTTCTAATGGCAGATCCAACCGGTGAAACACCTGAACAAAAAACATGAAGAGAACACACCACAAGGCGATTGGAACAAATCATTGATAGGGTCACCACCCGAATGGACCAACTAGAACTTGCTTTTCAGCAAAGAGAAGAAAGGCAAGGAAGTCAACAAGATGACGAGGAAGATGATAGGAGGTCCGAGGAAGAAATGTCTGAAGTATCCCGATGGAATGGGAGGAGAAGGAATGAATTTGGAGTTGATAGCAACCTTAATGGTCTCAACATGAAAATTCCTGAATTTGATGGAAAAGGAGATCCCGAGGCATATTTTGATTGGGAAATGAAGGTGGAAAAGATATTTTCGATCCACAATTATTCGGAAGAAAAGAAGGTAAAAATTGCTTCCCTTGAATTTCAAGGTTACGCATTAACATGGTGGGATCGATTGATTGTTTCTAGAAGAAGGAATAGAGAGAGGCCAATTGCAACTTGGGAAGACATGAAGGCTGTTTTGAGGAAACGATTCATTCCCCCTCATTACTATAGAGATCTTTACAACAAATTGCATAGTATCACTCAAGGAGCAAAGACCGTGGCAGAATACTACCAAGAGATGGATTTAGCAATGACAAGAGCAAACATTGTGGAAGATCCCGAAGCTACTATGGCACGGTTTTTGGGTGGTTTAAAAAGAGAGATTGCCGATGTTATTGAATTACAACATTACTTGGATTTGGAAGAAATGATGCATGTGGTAGAAAAGGTGGAAAGGCAATTGAAAAGAAAGAGTGGTTCAAGTAAGTTTCTTTCTAACCATTCCTCTTGGAAAAACAATAATGGAAACAAAAGGGATTTTGGTAAAAAGAAAGATGAACCAAAGAAGCATGATTATGAAAAGGGTGAATCAAGTAAAAGTTCTTCTTCTACTTCTAAACTCACTTGTTTTAAGTGTTTGGGAAAGGGACATATAGCTTCCCAATGTCCTAACTCTAGGACTATGGTAATGCGAGAAGATGGTTCTTGTTTAAGCCAAAGTGAAGGAGAAGAAAATGAGGAGGATCCGGATGTTGAAGATGAAGGTGAACAATTTGAAACAAGTGGTGATGAGGTTCTGGTCACTTTGAGAGTATTGAATACTCAAGTTGGATCTTATGATGAAGAGCAAAGGAGTACTATCTTTCACACAAGATGCAAAGTACAAGATAAGGTATGCATGCTCATCATTGATAGTGGGAGTTGTACTAATTGTGTTAGCTCTTATCTTGTAGACAAATTGGGTCTACTCATCCCAATCCTTACCGTTTGCAATGGCTCAATGATAGTGGAGAGCTAAGGGTGAATCGGCAAGCAAAGGTAAAATTTTCAATTGGGAAATATGAGGATGAAGTTTTGTGTGATGTAGTACCAATGCAAGCTGGCCATATTCTTCTTGGCAGACCATGGGAGTTTGATCATGATGCTAATCATGAGGGAAAATCTAACAAGTATCATATTGTTCATAATCGTAAAACTTTTACTCTTGTTCCACTTTCTCCTCAACAGGTGCACAAAGAACAAATGAGAATGAGAGAGAAAAGGCTAAAAGATGAGAGTAAGTTGAAAAAGCCAAAAGAGTGTGAAAAAGTAAGAGATGTGAGTGCTAAAAGCAAAGTGAGTGAAGAAAAAGCAAGAGATGGAAAGGCAAAAAGCAAAGTGAGTGAGAGGATAAAAACCAAAGGCAAGTGAGACAAAAGGTGCCTTCTTTGCGAGAATGAGAGATATAGATAGAGCTCTCAATTCTCACCAACCAATTGTTATGCTCTTGTTCCATGAAGAATGTCTTGTTCTTGATGAGCTTCCTAACAATTTGCCTTTAGAAATTGTGGCTGTTTTGAATGAATTTGCATATGTCCAATTCGAGGAATTGAGCATCAAATCGACTTTCTACCCCAAGCTTCCATTCCAAATAGGCCAGCCTATCGTGCAAATCCAGAAAAAACAAAAGAACTTCAAAGGCAAGTTGAAGAATTGCTAAGCATGGGATATATTCGTGAGTCTCTTAGCCCTTGTGCTATTCCTGTCATTTTAGTTCCAAATAAAGATGGTACATGGCGTATGTGCATTGATTGCAGGGCTGTGAACAAAATCACCATTAAGTATCGTGACCCCATTCCAAGATTAGACGATATGCTCGATGAATTGTTTGGTGCAAAATTTTTAACAAAAATTGATTTGAAATCTGGTTATCATCAAATAAGAATCAAAGAGGGTGATGAATGGAAAATGGCTTTCAAGACAAAATTTGGTCTTTATGAGTGGCTTGTTATGCCTTTTGGTTTAACTAATGCCCTTAGTACATTTATGAGGCTAATGAATCATGTTTAGAGACGTTTCATTGGAAAGTTTGTAGTTGTCTATTTTGATGATATCTTGATCTATAGTAAGAACATAGGAGAACATGTTGAACATCTTAAGCTTGTTCTTACTACTTTGCGTAAAGAAAAATTGTTTGCAAATTTGAAAAAATGTACTTTTTGTGTTGAAGAAGTTGTTTTTCTTGGCTATGTTGTGAGTTCTAATGGTTTGAGAGTTGATGAAGCAAATGTGGCAGCAATTCTTGATTGGCCAATTCCCACAAATGTGACTGAGGTGAGATCCTTCCATGGACTTGCAAGTTTTTATAGGAGATTTGTCAAAGATTTCTCAACAAAAGCAGCTCCACTAAATGAGTTGGTAAAGAAAAATGTTAAGTTTGAGTGGGGAGATTCTCAACAAAAGGCATTTGATCAATTGAAGCATGATTTGACTAATGCTCCTGTTTTAGCTTTGCCTAATTTTTCTAACACTTTAAAAAGTTGAATGTGATGCTTCAGGAATTGGAATAGGTGTTGTGTTGCTTCAAGGAGGCCGCCCCATTGCCTACTTTAGTGAGAAGTTGAATGGAGCAACATTGAACTACCCAACATATGACAAAGAGCTCTATGCAGTAGTGAGAGCATTGGAAATTTGGCAGCACTACCTTATGCCGAGAGAGTTTGTGATTCACACCGATCATGAATCCATCAAGTATCTCACAGGACAAAAGAATTTGCACAAGAGGCATCCAAAATGGATCTCATTCATTGAAACTTTCCCATATGTGGTAAAGTACAAAAAAGGTAAAGAGAACATTGTGGCTGATGCACTCTCTCGAAGGTATGCCTTGATTACTACTGTTAATGCTACAATCATGGGATTTGAGTATATTAAGGAGTTGTATGCTAAGGATCATGATTTTTCTGACATATTTAATGCATGTGAAAAGGGTGCTTTCAATAAGTTTTATCAATGTGAACGGTTTTTGTTCAAAGAAAACAAATTATGTATTCCTTCTTGTTCACTTAGAGAACTTTTGGTTCGTGAATCTCATTGTGGAGGTTTAATGGGACATTTTGGTGTTCTAAAAACTTTAGATATTTTGAATGAACACTTTTATTGACCAAACATGAAAAAGGATGTTGAGAAAATTTGTGCTACATGTCTTGACTGCAAGAAAGCTAAATCTAAGTCTCTTCCCCATGGATTGTATACTCCACTCCCTGTCCCTCAATCTCCTTGGACTGACATTTATATGGTTTGCCTAGATCTCAAAGAGGCATGGACTCTATTTTTGTTGTTGTTGACAGATTCTCCAAAATGGCTCACTTTATTGCTTGTAGGAAAGCCGACAATGCAAAACACGTGGCTGATCTCTTCTTCAAAGAAATTGTTCGTCTACATGGTGTTCCTAGGACTATTGTGTCCGATAGGGATGTAAAGTTTTTGAGTTATTTATGGAAAACTCTTTGGGGAAAATTGGGAAAAAAACTTTTGTTTTCAACCACAAGTCACCCACAAACAGATGGCCAAACGGAAGTAACAAATTGAACTTTGGATGTTTTGTTAAGGGCCATAATTAAAAAGAATTTGAAAAGTTGGGAGGAGTGTTTGCCAATTGCTGAATTTGCATACAATCGCACACTACACACTTCTACTAATTTTTCTCCTTTTGAGTTGGTTTATGGCTTCAATCCTCTAACTCCTCTAGACTTATCTCCTTTACCTTTACAAGATCAAGTGAGTTTGGATGGCAAGAAGAAAGCTGAAACCGTGAAGAAATTGCATGAGCAAGCTCGTGCAAACATTGAGAAGAAAAATGAGCAATATGCAAAGAAAGCAAATAAAGGCCGTAAGAAAATTGTGTTTGAACCCGGTGATTGGGTTTGGGTACACATGAGGAAAGAGAGGTTTCCAGCCTCAAGGAGAACTAAGTTACACCCCCGTGGTGATGGACCATTTCAAGTTTTGGCACGAGTCAATGATAATGCTTACAAGCTTGATCTTCCCGGAGACTATGGTATAAGTGCTACTTTTAATATTTCTGACTTATCTCCTTTTGATTTTGATGTAGATCCAATGGATTCGAGGACGAATCCTTTTCAAGGGAGAGGGGATGATGAGTTCCAATGAAGTAATGCTAAAGATGTAAAAGATGATGATGGCGAAGGCATGACCGAACCACCCTCAACTCCAAATAATTCTGCACATATCATTCCACCAAATCCACTTGAAGGGATGACGGGCCCAATGACTCGTTTGAAAAAGAAAAGGATGCAATAAGCCTTGAACATTTTGATTCTTGAAGTCTGTTCAAAAGAGGATCCAATGGCTACCTCAATTCATGCCAAATATTACAACATTTTGCAAGTCTTGGATCTTGATCCAAATGGTGTGGGAAGTACTTTTTTATGCAGTTTCCAGAAGTGAACATTTCCTCCGACATGCCCATGTCGCCTGAGAAAGGTTGGGCAGAATAGAACTTTTCTTTCGACATGCCCATGTCGCCAGAGAAAGGTTGGGCAGAATAGAACTTTTCTTCCGACATGCCCATGTCGCCTGAGAAAGGTTGGGCTGAATATAACTTTTCCTCTGACATGACCATGTCACCTGAAGAAGGTTGAAAGTCGCATTTATGAGCTGAATTTGTGGACGAATTTCAACAGCATTTTGGTGATATTTTCAAATTGTTTTCTGCATTTTTTTTAGTATTTAGAGTATTAGAATTAAGTGCAAGATTCTTCTAGGTCAAAGAGTTTTTCTAGGTCAAAGAGCTTTTCTTGGTCAAAGAGAATTGTTAATGCTAGTCTTGACTAGAAGATTTAGAATTGCTATTTTAATCCTTTTGTAATTTTCAACCTTGGTCCCTCTTAAAACTCTATAAATAGGGGCCTCGGTTAACTATTAGAATTCAAGATTTGAAGTTATAAACTTTAAGGAATTTTCCTTTCTTTGCTAGTTTCTTAGTGAGCTAGTTTTAGTCTTGCAAGTATGCTTGCAAAACTTATTTGGCTTATCAACTAAAACTCTTCCTTTTAGTTGTGGCCCCTTCTACTCTTTTTTTCTAATTCATTTCATAATCCAAAGGTGTTAGGTTTATCCTAGTGTTGTTGGGTTTGAAAATTAGAGGGGTTGGGAATAGTAATTTTAAAACTACCATTTTATGATTCAAAGGTGATAGGTTTCATCCTATTATTGTTGGGTCTATTTTGGTTTGGGTTGTTTTTGCTTGGAAGATTTCAAGACATCTTTCAATATAGTGTGATTCAAAGGTGTTGAGTTCATTAATACTCAATATTGTTGAATCCACTTGAGCTAGTTGTTTTGCTCAAAAGATCAATCGAGGACGATTCTACAATTCACGTGAATTCCTACCTTGGATTCACATCACCATGTTTTAAGCATGATTGAGAGCTAGCCTTCATTTATAGTGTTTTTGAGTCAAGGATCATTAATTAATTTATTGAGTCTTTGTACTAGTTTAAGGCATTTGTAGAACCCTTAAGCGAGTCCAATGAAATCATTAAAGCCCAAATAGGGTGGGAATTCGGTCATATGCCTTCTAGAAGGTCCACAAGAAGATTACTTGGACAAGAAGACAAAAAATGCAAGGGAACCCTAGCCAATGGAGAAATCGGCCGCCACCATCTTTTTGTCCTGGTTTTTGGCAGTTTTTCTGATTTATGCTGATTAGTGATAAATAAGGTTTATTCTTTTAGGAATTTAGAAAGAATAAATCTCAGCAAGAATGTCAGATAATTATAGTTTAATTAAGAGTTAGAATAAGGAAACAAGTCGAATTCTTTTCCAAATTGAAAAGGAAAAGGCTTGTGTCTTAAGAAAAGAAATTCTTGTTCCACAAGAATTCCCTTTTCTTTCTATGTAGTTCGGCCACCCCTATACCTCTATAAATAGAGAGTTTTGCCTTCAATTTTACAAGATTGCATTGATGAATATTGAAACATTTTGTGAGAGCTCGGATAGCTACAAAATCGATTTTCTATAGACATAGTGCATCTCCTGGATTTATCAACAATACATGGTTGTTATTGTTGTGGTTATATTCTACCCGTCTTACAACCAAATTTCTGCTACATTTTTAAGATAGTGAATTTACTAATCTCCAAGATTGGGCAAACTTATACACGAATTTCTTCTACCGAAGAAATCTTTTAGGGATACCTTTTGAGTGAGAGAGGCGCGTATTACCACGGTTTTTCGGTGAGAAAAGTGCTCCGACGGTGAATTTTTTCTGGCTAAGTCACGACGGTGTTGCAATGGTTCTAGGTAGCCGAGCTCGGGCGGTTTCTTCATCTTTTCGATTGAGTTATTGCTTTTTCTGAGCAGTTTCTTGGTTGGTTCTCACGGGCCTTGATAGATTTACCCGGTAGACAATTGCCCACTCATTTTTTGGGTTTTATCTTGGAGACATTCAAGGGATTTCTCGTAATAGAAGATTCAAAGGTGGAATCTTTCTCAAATTGATTTTTGAGGACACGTTTCAAATGTCGAATCTTTAATTCCACATTTACTTAAATATTTATTTTTTAGTGTGTCGTTTAATAGATCTAACAAATATAAGCCAAGATCCGTTCATTGGAATTAATTATAGTGTTTGGGTCGATCGAATGTTTCCAATTCTGAAATGCATAGCAAGAAAGTGAAATTTTCGATTTGGCCCAGACCAGATTAATTCCTTTAATTGGTATCAGAGCTAAGGTTTTGGCTTTATACTTGTTCGATTTGTTACATGGTTTTTATTGCACGTGGTAATTATCCAAGCTATTATGTTTTTTACATTCATTAATAAACCCCGGGACACGTGTAGGCTCACTTTATTTTGAATGTGAATGCGTGTAATTGTAATTACCACGAGCTGAAAGCCGGATAGGATTAGATTAAATCTGTAGTAGAATTTATTCTATGAATTTGTCATCTTTATTTTTTTAGAAAATCAAGCCTTGTATTTAGGAATATATGTAATGGCGAAGACGTTATTGTGGGCAACTTGGATTCGTGGTTTTTATGATTTAGCATAACTTGGGTGATTCCAAGAATTACGTAGAAAACTGAGAAAACCCGGACGAATTACGAGGAGTTCAAATAATGAGTGGGAGCGACATGACTGAAGGAAAACAGAACAAGCCCGGGCTAAATCGAAAACCTCACTTTCGTGCAATGCATTCCAGAATCGGAAGCTTTCGACCAAGCTCAGGCTCAAATTCATTTACCCACGAACGGATATTGGCTTATACTTATTTAATTTATTAAAACGACATCTAACGCACAAAGATCACACCTTTAATTAAAAGCGGAAGGATTAAAGGTTATACCTTTGTAGCGATGTCCAACGCAATAAGAAAAATCCAATCTTTATTCGAATTCCACAAGAAATCCAAAAGATAACTCTGAGAAAACTTCGAATATTGCGTGGGCAATAATCTATCGAAGTTTGCTACCAAAGCCCACGAGAAACCCGCCAAGAAAATACCTCAATTAGATCAAATCTGCCCAAAAGATCAAACCTTTAACCCAAAAAACTGTTGCCCACTACTTTTCTCGCCAATAAAATCGAACCCACTTCAACTCCGGTCACGATCTGGACAACCAGGATTGTGGATCACCAACCCAAGGAAGAGATCAACACAAACCCAGCTGGATAAAGCACCCCGGAGTGAACAGTGTCCGTGAACAGTATCCGGCAGAAACAGTGATTCTGACGTGAACAGTACCGGTGAACAATCCCCCCGTGAACAGTAATTCAGCAGTGGGCAACTCCAAAAATCGATGGGCTATTTAAAAGTTTAATCTTTCAAGCTTAATCTAAATCGAGAAGTGAGAATCCGAGTTCATTTTTGAAAGAAAACTCGAAAGGAAAGAGAGTTTCTCTCTAGAACTTTCTCACTCTAAGAAAGACATAAATGTCTTGCAAGATTTTCTTAAGTTTATTTGGCCTTAAGCTTTCTATTTATAGGAGCTCTAATGGAGACCTAATGGGCTCTCGAGTTAGGCCTTTTAATTTGACTTTCCCGACTAGTCAACTCTAATCGACCCATTTAAATTAATTTATTTAACCCATTTTGTTAATTTAATTTAATCGAACCCTTAGAATTAATTAATTCAAATAGAATTAATTTCTTAATTCACTTTGTCGATTAAATATTAATTAAACCTTTAGGATTAATTAATTCACCTTGTCGATTAGTCAAATGCATAATTAGTCGTACCACTAACGGACCAATTATGGAACTACCGCTCGAAAATGACTTTACATCGCGCCATTATATTTTATTCTATCTCCCCACATTAAAGATCTAGCGCTCATCGGTTAATCAATTTACTGACAAAATAATTCAACGACTTCTTGGTTTCCGAGATTAGTACCACTCGTCCTTTTATTATACCGAACATAAAGTTCACCGGCCGGGTTTAGTATAATAGACTTTACGAGCTCATCTCGGGAGCACCATCAACCCGGCAAATCGGTACGTGGATTCTTCCGACTAGCAACGACACGTAAGAAGTTAAACACCGCATACCCAACCTACCCAGGTATAGGCCTCAATTGACCGCACTCTTTGGCAAGTCAAAGCATACGATATCCAACCCTCACGCCCGTCCCAATCTCAGGATTGAGAGACGGAATACTAGGACCGAATTGACTACGCCGATCAGTACAAGTCAATTCTATCCAAACTGGTCGTGCTCAATATGCCTCGGGCATATCCGTGTGACTTATACTAGTTTAGATAAACTAATTTCCAAACCACACAATAATCTATACTGATAGTATGTTCAGACTATCTCGGTTATGAGCATACTTTTATATATCAATACTTTAACCAATAACGGTATCTACTGTCTCTGTCCACACCCCGTTATCTAGTTCTATGATATAAAGGAACAAATTTATACCGAAACAAAATGATATGTCAACCGTGGATATTAGTTTTTTATACAAGCCATAGCTTTTCTGTATTCAAAACTAACAATCTCTCACTAATACTCAAAGCTATGCTAAGAAGTACAAAAAACTGTCCAACCCGCTATTACACTGCTGTCATAATGAAATCTCCAGAACACCTTTAAGCTCACTCACTTGGCTCTCTCAATAATCTGACTCCCATGCCCTCCACATGTCTCTGAAAGACCTTTGGGGTCAATGGCTTGGTGAAAGGATCTGCAAGGTTGTGATCTGAAGCTATCTTGGCCACGATCACGTCTCCCCTCTTTACAATCTCTCGTATCAGGTGGTACTTGCGCTCTATGTGTTTACTCACCTTATGGGCTCGTGGTTCCCTCGAGTTAGCAACTGCACCATTGTTATCACAATAAACTGTAATAGACGTAGGCAACTCGGGAACCACATATAAGTCTATCAAGAAGCTCCTGAGCCATACTGCCTCTTTCGCTGCCTCTGAAGCGGCAACGTACTTGGCCTCCATGGTAGAGTCTGCCACGCATTTCTGCTTGACACTCTTCCATACTATGGCTCCACCTCCTAGAGTAAACACAAACCCAGAGGTAGACTTACTCTTGTCCAAATCACCTTGAAAGTCCGAATCTGTGTAACCCAATGGTACAAGCTCATGCGCTCTATAAACTAGGACATAATCTCTCGTCCTGCGTAAGTACTTGAGAATGCATTTTACTGCCTCCCAGTGAGCCTTCCCAGGGTTACTCTGATATCTGCTAACCATGCCAACAGCAAAGCAAATATCAGGTCTCGTGCACAACATAGCATACATGAGGCTACCCACTGCAGAAGCATAGGGTACCGCCTTCATGGCATCTATCTCCTCAGCATTCTTAGGACACTGCTCCTTAGATAAATGCACTCCATGCCTGAAAGGTAGTGAACCCTTCTTGGAGTTCTGCATGTTAAAACGGGCCAGAATCGTATCTATGTAGGATGCCTGAGAGAGAGTCAGAGAACGTCTCCTACGATCTCGAATAATCTTAATCCCAAGGATATGTCCAGCCTCTCCCAAATCCTTCATATCGAATTGCCTGGACAGCCATGCCTTTACGTCTGACAACACCTTCTTACTGTTGTCAATAAGAAGAATGTCATCTATGTAAAGTACGAGGAACACCACCATATCACCATCACGCCTGCGATAAACACACTGCTCATTCGGAGACTGAGTGAATCCGTAGGACTGGATAACCTCATCAAAACGGATGTTCCAAGATCTGGATGCTTACTTAAGTCCATAAATGGACCTCCTAAGCCTGCATACTTATGCTCTTGGCCCTTAACAATGAAGCCCTCTGGTGGCTGCATAAAAATGGTTTCCTCAAGATTTCCATTAAGGAAAGCTGTCTTGACGTCCATCTGCCAAATCTCATAATCCATACGAGTAGCTATGACCAAGAGAATCCGGATTGACTTAAGCATAGCTACTGGGTAAAAGGTCTCCTCATAATCGATCCCTTCTTTCTGAGTATACCCCTTCACCACAAGCCTAGCTTTGATGGTCTCAACCCTCCCGTCAGATCCTCTCTTTCGCTTGTAAACCCATTTGCACCCAATAGGCTAAACCCATCAGGAAGATCTACAGCTCCCAGACTTGATTTGAGTCCATAGAACCCATCTCAGCAATCATCGCTCTCTTCCAAGAATCTGCATCTTTATCCTGTAGAGCCTCATTGTAGTTAACTGGATCTGGTTCATGAGCACCAAGGATAAAGTCCGAAGACTCACCCAAACCCATGTACCTCTCGGGCTGTCTCACAACCCTCCCACTACGATGAGGCGCAGCCTGTGCAAGAGCATCATCTGTGATAGTGTGTGCAGTCTCTTGTGGTGTGTCTCCCTGTACGTGTGCATCTGGAATAGTGGACTGACTTCTAAGCACTTCCAATACTACCTTTCTGCTTGACTTGTGATCTAAAATATAGTCCTCCTCAAGAAATCTGGCATTGGTGCTGATCACCACCTTCTGATCCTGAGGACTATAAAATAAACCACCTCTCGTTCCTTTGGGGTAGCCTATAAACAGCATAGCCTTGGATCTCGCCTCTAACTGTCTGCATCTGCCTCGAGCACATGTGCTGGACAACCCCATATTCTAAGATGTCTCAGACTAGGCTTTTGCCCATTCCACAACTCTGATGGGGTGGAAAGCACAGACTTAGATGGCACAAGGTTGAGGATAAAACATGTTGTCTCCAATGCATAACCCCAAAACGAGGTAGGCAACTCACTGTAATTCATCATCGATCTAACCATCTCCATAGGAGTCCTGTTCCTCCTCTCTGCTACACCATTCTGCTGATGTGTGCCAGGTGCAGACAACTGGGTCTGAATACCCTCCTCTGACAAATAGGATCTAAATTCACTAGAGAGGTACTCGCCATCGCGATCAGACCGCAGTGACTTGATACTCTTACCCAGATGGTTATCCACCTCAGCCTTGAATTCTTTGAACTTGCCAAAGCATTCAGACTTGTGGCACATCAGGTATATGTATCCATAACTAGAGTAATCATCCGTGAAAGTCACGAAATACTCATAACCACCTCTAGCCTAAACTGACATAGGCCCACACACGTCAGAATGAATCAGCTCTAAAACCTCCTTGGCCCTATACCCCTTTGCCTTGAAAGGCCTCTTGGTCATTTTACCCTTCAAGCAGGATTCACAGGTCGAATAGCTGTCAATATCTAGTAGGTCCAAAGACCCACTCTTGACCAACCTTTGAATCCTACTAAGGTTGATGTGACCGAGTGTCAGGTGCCAAAGATAAGTCTGATTCAAATGGGAAGACTCTTTTCTCTTATTATGATTCGGTGATGAGTTACTAGTTTCTGTGTTTTGCATTACTGGGGAGTATGTCTTAATTAAAAACAAATTGTCAACCAATGTACTGGAACATATAAGTTTCTGGCCTTTTCTAATAAATATAGATCTATCAAAAAAAGCACACTTATAACCATCGAAAACAAGTTTAGAAACTGAAAGCAAGTTTTTACGAAAACTGTGTACATAAAGACAATCTCTCAACAATAAAGTAGAGTCTGAAAAATAAAGACATAAAACTCCCACTGCAGCAACAGAAACTCTGGCAGTATCCCCAAGGTAGACCTGCAACTCTCCCTCTCTAAGCAGCCGGGTCACTTGGAACCCCTGCAAAGAATTACAAACACGATTAGTGGCTCCTGAATCCACACACCAAGTATCTGTGGGAATCGCCGCTAAACACGTCTCAGTGACTAGGGAAAATTTACACATACCTCGAGGCTTTGGGCAGTCCTTCTTCCAATGTCCCGCTTTGCCACATCTAAAGCATTTGCCTTTCGGCTTCTGCTTCTTGGCAATGCCCGCCTTGGGTCCATGATTAGTTCCTGCTTTCTGGCCTATTTTCCTCTTTTGCTTCCTGGCTTTGGGCCCAGCTGAGGAACCTGAGGGACCAAAAGTAGCTAAGGTTTGCTTCTTCTCAGCGAATAGGCTCTCAGCAGACACCAATGCAGTAATGAGCTCAGAAAGTGAATATGAGAGATTCCCCATATTATAGTTCAATCGAAACTGCTCAAAACTGGGAGGCAAGCTCTGAAGGATGATATCGACCTGGGTTTCCCCATCAATCTCACCTCCCAATACCTCAATCTCATTTATGCAACCAATCATGTCCAGTACGTGATCTCTCACTGAAGTGCCCTCAGCCATCTTAGCATTCATGAGTTTCCTCATAGCTGACTGCTTGGCTGCCCAGCCCTGATGTCCAAACATCTCCCTGAGGTTGAGCATCATATCGTAGGCTGAGGTCATCTGCTGATGCTGGTGTTGCAATACCCTCGACAGAGAAGCCAAGATGCAGCACCTGGTCATCTCATCAGCCTTCTGCCACCTCGTATATGGCTCTCGCTGCTCAGGGGTGGTATCATCGCTGGGCTTTAGGGGACACTCCTCAGTAAGCACATACTTATAACCCTCAGTGGTAAGGACAATATCCAGGTTACGTTTCCAGTCAATATAGTTTGGACCGGTGAGTTTGTTTTGGTTCAGAATGACAGCTAGCGGGTTGAACGACATATCAACTGAAAATAAACAATTCAAGTTTCAGTATACTTTTTGAAAATATTGAAAATCTTCAAAAACAAATATAATCTTCTACCGACATCTCTCACACCGGTATTAACGCATGTCACGATAGGTGAACATCTACGCTAAACCACATTCGTTCGAGAAGAACCGAAGTTCATTAATTTCATTATCTGACCAACGATCTTATGATCAATGAAATTAATAGTCGATAATTTTAGTCGTACCCGAAAATAGCATAACCTCGATGGGAGGGATACTAAAAACGGTACACTAAGTGTATGCTATTACGTGACTTCTAAGTTTGTTACTTAAGATACTAATGCGCCTCGGATGGCGAGGGTATCGCAACTTTCTCCAATTAAACTCACTATAGTCATCCCTTTAGAAATTCATTCCGGTGATATCCGTGGTTGAAAACTCATCAGATAGGGAGGAAGGTCTAAGCCAGCACGCAAGTTTAACCACATCACCAATGAACCCGAAATGGAGGCCATGGGGATATTAACCAACCCGTTCCCACTTAGATTTTTAAACTTGAGGATTTTTACGTTTTAACATGCAATATCTTAACTATGGATATTCGCACCCATAAAACCGTTGGAGTTTTAATATGCGAATAATCTACCTTAGTTAATTGCACATTACCTTTTAAAAACATTTTGGTTTGGTTTTCGTTCATGCAAAATAAAACGAAAATCACACAATCAATGAAAAGTCATAAATACGGGAAATTAAAATTAAATAAAATTTCCCGACTATTATGGCCTTCTCTATCGTTGATTCCTTGACACCTCGGTGACACGTCTTGTCATGTCGCTCCCACTCGTTATTTGGATTCCTCTCGATTCGCTCGGGTTTTCTCAGTTTTCTACGTAATTAGGAATCGCCCAAAATTACGATAAACCAAAACCCGCGAATATAAGTTACCCAAAATAACGTCTTCGTCAAAGTACATAAATTCCTATATACAAAGCAATTTTTCTAGGAATTTAAAGACGACATGATTAGATTAAATCCTACTACAAGATTTTTCTAATCCTACACGGCTTCCAGCTCGTGGTTATTACTATTACAGAAATTTCCATTCAAAAATAAGACAAGCCCGGACATGTCCCGGGGTTTATGAATGAAAATTAAATTTCTACCATAATAGCCGGGAAACCAATAACCATCTGTTTAAGCATTTTGACAAAAATAATAATGTCAAAATAAAGCCGTGTAATAAATCAAACAAGTATAAGACCGAAACCAACGCTCTGATACCAATTTGAAGGAAAACTGAACAAGCCCGGGCTAAATCGAAAACCTCACTTTCGTGCAATGCATTCCAGAATAGGAAGCTTTCGACCAAGCTCAGGCTCAAATAAGTTTACCCATGAACGGATCTAGACTTATACTTATTTAATTTATTTATCAGGACACAAAAAATTAAATTTTTAATAAAAGCGGAATTTAAAGATTCTACCTTTTGTAGCGAAGTCCCTTGCCTAAAGAAAAATCCAATCTTTGAGCGAATTCCAATAGAAAATCCACTAGATTACTCCTTAGAACTTCGAATATTGCGTGGGCAATAATCTATCGAAGTTTACTTGCTTAGCCCACGAAAACCCACGAAGAAATCTTTTCAAATTGAATTCAAGAAACCCAAAATCTGATCGAAGAAAACCCTCAAAACTGCTCCACCTCTTGCTTGATAAACCGCTGCTGCACCACCCGGTTTCCGCCAGCACCCAGCCCAAAACCTCGTCGTGATCTAGACAAGAAGAACCTGCGGATCACCCATCAAATGAAAAAGATCAACGCAGGTCTTCTCAAATCAAACGCACAAAGCTTGGAGCTGAAGAAAACTGGCACCGGGTATGATAGTAAAAACACAGCAGTAGCAGCGATAAGAAGAAAAATCCTGGGCAGAGCGAAATGAGGAAAACCCAGCAAGAATCTGGTAGAGTCTTCGAAATCCAAACTTGAAGGTTCGATCTTTGGGATGAATTCAATTCGAGAAGCAAGAAATCTAGTTCGTTTTTGAAAGAGATCTTCAAAGAGAAGAAGTTCTCTCTCTAGAAGTTTCTTACTCTAAAAGGGGCAAGACTTGTCTTGCAAGATTTCTTAGCTTTCTTTGGTCTCAAGTTATTCTTTTTGTAGGAGCTCTAATGGAGACCTAATGGGCTCTCGAGTTAGGCCTTTTAAATTGACTTTCGTTGACCGCTAAGTCTTTCCCGACTAGTCAACTCCAATCGACCCATTTAAATTAATTTATTTAACCCACTTTGTTAATTTAATTTAATCGAACCCTTAGAATTAATTAATTCAAATAGAATTAATTTCTTAATTCACTTTGTCGATTAAATATTAATTAAACCTTTAGAATTAATTAATTCACCTTGTTGATTAGTCAAATGCATAATTAGTCGTACCACTAACGGACCAATTTTGGAACTACCGCTCAAAAACGACTTTACATCGCGCCATTATATTTTACTCTATCTCCCCACATTAAAGATCTAGCGCTCGTCGGTTAATCAATTTACTGACAAAATAATTCATCGTTTTTTGGTTTCCGAGATTAGTACCACTCGTCATTTTATTATACCGAACATAAAGTTCACCGGTCGGGTTTAGTATAATAGACTTTACGAGCTCATCTCGGGAGCACCATCAACCCGGCAAACCGGTACGTGGATTCCTCCGACTAGCAACGACACGTAAGAAGTTAAACACTGCATACCCAACCTACCGAGGTATAGGCCTCAATTGACCGCACTCTTTGGCAAATCAAAGCATACGATATCCAACCCTCACGCCCGTCCCAATCTCGGGATTGAGAGACGGAATACTAGGACCGAATTGACTACGCCGATCAGTACAAGTCAATTCTATCCAAACTGGTCGTGCTCAATATGCCCCGGGCATATCCGTGTGATTTAAACTAGTTTAGATAAACTAATTTCCAAACCACACAATAACCTATACCGATAGTATGTTCAGACTATCTCGGTTACGAGCATACTTTTATATATCAATACTTTAACCAATAACGGTATCTACTGTGTCTGTCCACACCCCGTTATCTAGTTCTATGATATAAAGGAACAAATTTATACCGAAACAAAATGATATGTCAACCGTGGATATTAGTTTTGATACAAGCCATAGCTTTTCTGTATTCAAAACTAACAGAGTCCGCCATGCATTTCTGCTTGACACTTCGCCATACTATGGCTCCACCTCCTAGAGTAAACACAAACCCAAAGGTAGACTTACTCTTGTCCAAATCACCTTGAAAGTCTGAATCTGTGTACCCCAACGGTACAAGCTTCTGCACTCGATAAACTTGGACATAATCTCTCGTCCTATACAAGTACTTGAGAATGCATTTTATTGCCTCCGAGTGAGCCTTCCCAGGGTTACTCTGATATCTTCTAACCATGCGAACGACAAAACAAATGTCAGGCCTCGTACATAACATAGCATACATGAGGCTACCCACTGCAGAAGCTTAGGGTACCGCCTTTGTGGCATCTATCTCCTCAGCAGTCTTGGGACACTGCTCCTTAGACAAATGCACCCCATGCCTGAAAGGTAGTGAACCCTTCTTGGAGTTCTGTATGTTAAAACAAGCCAGAATCTCGTATCTATGTAGGATGCCTGGGAAAGTGTCAGAGAACGTCTCCTACAATCTCGAATAATCTTGATCCCAAGGATATGTCCAGCCTCTCACAAATCCTTCATATCAAATTGCCTGGAAAACCATACCTTTACGTATGACAACACTTTCTTACTGTTGCCAATCAGAAGGATGTCATCTACGTAAAGTATGAGGAACACCACTGTATCACCATCACGCCTGCGATAAACACACTGCTCATCTGGACACTGAGTGAATCCATAGGACTGGATAACCTCGTCAAAATGGATGTTCCAAGATCTGGATGCTTGCTTAAGTCCATATATATACCTCCTAAGCCGGCATACCTTGTTCTCTTGGCCCTGAACAATGAAACCTCTGGTTGCTGCATAAAGATGGTCTCCTCAAGACTTCCATTAAGAAAAGCTGTTTGACGTCCATCTGTCAAATCTCATAGTCCATATGAGCAGCTATGGCCAAGAGAATCCGAATCGACTTAAGCATAGCTACCGGGAAAAAGGTCTCCTCATAATCGATGCCGTCTTTCTGAGTATATACCCCTTCGCCACAAGCCTAGTCTTGAAGGTCTCAACCTTCCCGTCAGATCCTCTCTTTCGCTTGTAGACCCATTTGCACCCAATAGGCCTAAACCCATCAGGAAGGTCTACCAGCTCCCAGACTTGATTTGAGTCCATAGAACCCATCTCAACAATCATTGCTCTCTGCCATGAATTTGCATCTTTATCCTGGAGAGCCTCACTGTAGCCAAATGAGTCTGGTTCATGAGCGCCAGGGATAAAGTCTGAAGACTCACCCAAACCCATGTACCTCTCGGGCTGTCTGACATCCCTCCCACTATGATGAGGCACAGCCTGTGCAAGAGCATCATCTGTGATAGTGTGTGCAGTCTCTTGTGGTGTATCTTCCTGTACTTGTGCATTTGGAATAATGGACTGACTTCTAAGCTCTTCCAATACTACCTTGCTGCTTGACTTGTGATCTAAAATATAGTCCTCTTCAAGAAATATGGCATTGGTGCTGATCACCACCTTCTGATCCTGAGGACTATAAAATAGACCACCTCTCGTTCCTTTGGGGTAGCCTATGAACAGCATAGCCTTGGTTCTTGCCTCTAACTTGCCTGCATCTGCCTCGAGCACATGTGCTGGACAACCACAAATTCTGAGATGTCTCAGACTAGGCTTTCGCCCATTCCACAACTCTTCTGGGGTCGAAGGCACAGACTTAGATGGCACAAGGTTGAGAATTAAACATGTTGTCTCTAAGGCATAACCCCAAAACAAGATTGGCAACTCACTGTAACTCATCATCGATCTAACCATATCCATAAGAGTCCTGTTCCTCCTCTCTGTTACACCATTCTGCGGGGGTGTGCCAGGTTCAGACAACTGGGTCTAAATACCCTCCTCAGACAAATAGGACCTAAATCCTAAATTCACTAGAGAGGTATTCGCCACCGTGATCAGATCGCAAGGTCTTGATACTCTTACCCAGAAGGTTCTCCACCTCAGCCTTGACCTCTGTGAACTTGCCAAAGCATTCAGACTTATGGCGCATCAGGTATATGTATCTATATCTAGAGTAATCATCCGTGAAAGTCACGAAATACTCATAACCACCTCTAGCCTGAACTGACATAGGCCCACGCACGTCAGAATGAATCAACTCTAAAACCTCCTTGGACCTATATCCTTTTGCCTTGAAAGGCCTCTTGGTCATTTTACCCTCCAAGCAGGACTCACAGGTTGAATAGCTGTCAATATCTAGTAAGTCCAAAGACCCACTATTGACATAAATGTCTTGCAAGATTTTCTTAAGTTTCTTTGGCCTTAAGCTTTCTATTTATAGGAGCTCTAATGGAGACCTAATGGGCTCACGAGTTGGGGCCTTTTAATTTGACTTTCGTTGACCTCTTAGTCTTTCCCGACTAATCAACTCCAATCGACCCATTCGAATTACCTTATTAACCCACTTCATTAATTTAATTTAATCAAACCCTTAGAATTAATTAATTCAAATAGAATTAATTTCTTAATTCACCTTGTCGATTAAATATTAATTAAACCTTTACGATTAATTAATTCACCTTGTCGTTTAGTCAAATGCATAATTAGTCGTACCACTATCGGATTAATTATAGAACTACCGCTCGAAAATGACTTTACATCGCGCCATTATATTTTTGTCTATCTCCCTACATTAAAGATCTAGCGCTTGTCGGTTTATCAATTTATTGACAAACTAATTCACCAACTTCTTAGTATCCGAGATTAGTACCACTCGACCTTTTATTATACCAGACATAAAGTCCACCGGCCGGGTTTAGTATAATAGACCTTACGAGCTCATCTCGGGAGCACCATCAACCCGGCGAACCGGTACGTGGATTCCTCTGACTAGCAACGGCACGTAAGAAGCTAAACACCGCATACACCACCTACCGAGGTATAGGCCTCAATTGACCGCACTCTTTGGCAAATCAAAGCATACGATATCCAACTCTCACGCCCGTCCCAATCTCAGGATTGAGAGACTGAATACTAGGACCGAATTGACTACGCCGATCAGTATTCTATCCAAACTGGTCGTGCTCAATATGCCCCAGGCATATCCGTGTGATTTAAACTAGTCTAGATAAACTAATTACCAAACCACAAGATAAACTATACCGATAGTATGTTCAGACTATCTCGGTTACGAGTATACTTTTTATATATCAATACTTTAACCAATAACGGTATCTACTGTGTCTTTCCACACCCCGTTATCTAGTTCTATGATATAATGGAACAATTTAATACTGAAACAAAATGATATGTCATCTGTGGATATTAGTTTTTGATACAAGCCATAGCTTTTGTGTATTCAAAACTAACAGTGACAATATGCGTCAACGAGGCAACGAAAGGATGCAACACTTGAGGAGGCCATAATAGTCAGGAAATGTTTCACTGTGCATTTATTTCCCACTTTTATTATCTTGATTGTTGATTACATGTTTTCGATTTATGTTTGATGCATGATTGAAAACATACGGTTTTATGGGTGCAAATTGTTGGGATCAGAGGCATGATTATCAAAATTTACGCAGCGGATTTATGCCAATTCAAATTTTAGTGTTCTAATAATCCTACGTTCAAAGCTTCTAAAGCTTACCCTCGTAGCGTAATCGGTTGCCGTGTCTGGATCCTTGTTTGATGTTGGTCCAAACCTTCTGCTCCGGTTACGTTTGTCACCACCAAAATCCTTCCTTGAAGGACTCTCTACTATCAAGCCCGAAAGCCTTTGCAGATTCGGTGCTAGCCGTTTTTTACCTACAGAGAGAATTTGGGATTTTGTGTATGTTTTTCTTGTTATGATTTTTCTCATCGAAAACCTCTTTTTCTTTTTTCTCTACAATAATATCCATAGGATATTTGCAGAATCAAAGTTTCCAAAAATCAGTATTGTAATCAATCAATTATTACTTAACTAATTTAATCAGATGCCAAATCAGTATTATTACCAAATATTATTTTACTGATTTCAAATCAGTATTAAATAGTATTTACTGATTCCAAATCAGTATTAAATAATACTTTAATGATTTGGGTTATACACCAAGCCCATGGATCAACCCATGACCCATGGATCAGGCTGATAGGTCAAGAACTTCAAGTGCAATTAAGTCCCTTGATTTATCAGCCCATCTCAATTGTTCCAGATAATTAATTAACTCTTAATTAATACCACAGAATTTTTCAATAATATTTAATTAAACCATTTAATTAAATCTTATTTATTTAAGTATAACAATTAAACTTATTGTAGGCAAGAATACTTATTCTGCATCATCAAACTTTCTTATGTGCGGTCCAGTAGGCCCATTCTAAATTGGCAATGGATAACTCAATCTCATTGATTAATCCATAAGTCATTAGTGGTATCTAGCAAGACATAATGACTACCCAATTCGAAATGGAGGGATGAATGGTGATTCAACACAACCTTTCTGAGCAAACTACGTACGATCCTCTACATTGATATCCCGTTTAGCATAAGGCATGGAACCATCATCCTTATATAGCTAAACATTTACTTGATCTCTTAGTAACACTGAATTCATCAAGCAAATGATAACGCTTGTCATTCCTTGGGCATGGCCATGCACTTCTCAGTTCACTATCAAGTGGCCAAGATATCATCTCTCAATTAAGAAAGACTTGTAGTCCCATCACTTCACCTACATACCTTAGCGTGTCTCATAGTGTACCCAATCATACCCGTACTTGGCATCCTGTTACAGCCCCGTTAGGCGTATGTCAAAGCACACTACAATTCACCTAAGACCATGTAGTGATTTCTAGTATAAGGATCCTCGTACGAGTACTACTCAAAAGAATCACTCATGATCTAACCAGTCCATGGAGTGTTTCTTTTGGCGGATTGATTTCATGAAATTAAATATGCACAAGAATATTACTATCATGAAATTAACTCATCTGATTATAATATAAATCGAAATGACAAATATCTATATAGCCCTTAAAAAGGGCACATACACCAAACAAATAACTAGAGTTAAAAATGACTGAAGTTAAGAAATTGCATGTTAAAACCGAAAAAACCCTCAATTTAAGAATCTAAGTGGGAGCGGGTTGTGTTATATCCCCATTGCCTTCATTACGAATTCATATGTGATATGAGTAGACTTGCACGCTGGCATTAGGGCCTTTCTCCATATCGGATGAGTCCTTATTCATAAGATCACTAGATTGAATTTCGAAAGGGATGACTATAATGAGTTTAATTGGAGAAATGCGATACTCTCTCTATCTGAGGTGCACAAGTATCCTGAGTAACAAACTTAAAAGTCACATAATGGCATACACTCAGTGTACCGTTTATAGTATTTCTCCCAACGAGGTTACACTACTTATGTGTATGACTAAAATCACCAACTATTAATTTCATTGATCAATAGATCGTTTGGCCAGATAGTGAAATTAATGAACTTGGTTCTTCTCGAACAAATGTTAACTAGAGTAAACGTTCACACTATCATGACCTGCGTAAATCTCGGTGAATGAGATGTTGGTGGATTTGATTATATTGTTTTGAGGGCATCAATATTTTCTTAAAAGATAAAATATTGATACTTCTCTATTTATTTATTTTCAACTTTCGATATGGCATTTAATCCATTGTCTGTCATACTAAAAGAGAACAAACTGACTGGCCCAAATTACATTGATTTGAAACGCAATTTGGACATTGTTCTCACGGTTGAGCAATACAAGTTCGTGCTCGCTGAAGTGTGCCAAGAAAGGCCTAATGACGAATCCACTCCTGAGCATAGGGAAGCCTATCAAAACTAATGAGATGGCGCGGTGTTACATTTTGACTTCTATGTTGAATGTTCTACAATATCAGCATCAGTCCAAGGGTTCTACTTTTGATATGATGACTAACCTAAGGGAGATGTTTGGTCACCAAGGCAGAGCTGAAGGAAACAGATCTGGTCCGGGCCAAACCAAAAATATCACTTTTGTGCTATGCATTAAAGAATCGAAGACTTTCGATCGAGCCCAAACTCTAAAATCATTACCCATAAGCGGATCTGGGCTATACTTGTTAAATTGTAAAGACCTCAAAATGGTCGTTCTACCTGAATCAGCATACAAAGCTCTATTTGATTTTTCAAGATAAATTAACTTGTTTAACATCAAATTCGTAACAACTAAACCCAAAATAATCATTATCTTGCTACATTTGCTTTACAGGAATCCTAAACAAGTTTAAATCATAAAGTACTTAAGTACATTACATACAAGTTCTAGTTTAAATTTCAATTCCTTAGTTCGCAACTCCAAACAGCTTCCTTCAAACCCATAAACTAACCTAGCTTCCCCCAAGGCTCGCTCCGAACTTATTCCTAGAAAACACATGTAACTAAATAAGCATGCTCGGCATACTCAGTGAGGATTCTCTTTTAGCTTACCTGGCGTCGCCTGTGCTGGAAGGAGGGTCAAAAGGTTAAGCACACAAACAACAAACCCACAAACATATACAAGAACCATCGATAACATGACCACATAATTAGCCATCAAAATGGTAAAGCATCTAAACATGCTAACAAGAAGCGTCAACTAACTAAATAATGTGCAACAACTTAAATAAAGCCAACCTGAATCCTAGAGAGGTCTAGGTCATTGCAACCAAAGCCCTCAATTGGAAATTCTGTACCAACAAACTGGAACGGGCATCCCACCCACTATCAACCAGACCACCAATCAATCGGTCCACCAAGGTACCCCGGACCATACCTGTCTTATGTACTAAGCCTCAATCCGGCCCCTACCTAGTTGGACAACACGAAAAGTGCGTGGCCCTCAAAAGATGAAAACAGAACAAATGTGTGGAAAATAACACCCATCAACCATCATACTAAACATCCAGAGTTGTACATACCACCCATAACTCATTACCACACTACTAGCATCAAAACATAACCATTGTCATAGAGAACAAATCCTAAGTGCCGGCAAGGTCATAATCGTCTAGATGCATCGAGAGCAATAAGCAAAGACATGCAAACGTACATACGAATGTTTTTCAAGTTAAACCCAGGCTACCCATATACTTTTGAGGGCATATACGTACTCCTGAATTTAACAAAGCAACACATAAAGGGAATAAACTCACCTTTGATGACAGTTTACCAATGAGAGCCTAACTCCAGGAAGAGGTCACCATCGGCCTCAAAGTATATGAAGGTGCTAAAACAACCAAAAGTTAATAAAGAACCATGAATATGGTTATCCAAATTTATGTAATAAATGCATTGTCCTACAGTTTCTATATGTTCTACCCACTTCTATGCATGTCTTTATCTAAATGAAGGATGAAAGTGAACAAGATTCCATTTGAGTTAGCTAGGCTCAAACCGATTCTAATTCCTTTTGATCAATCTTTAGGTATAGCCAAGTTGTTAATTTTCTAGTTACCTTCTTCCAACCCCAACTTGTTAATCTATGTTTGTCTTTAATATCTTACAACCGGGTGTTCAATTAGCCTATTTTAAGTCCTAAGCAATTAATCTTATTTACTAATCCTATAATCATGAGCTATGACCTTGGTTAACCTACTAACTATGGACATAATTATTCTTGCATAACCTAATCATCAAACTCTAATCTAAGGGTTCCACATGTGTCGATTTATGTTCAAAATATCCTAATTAAAGTGGTAACCACAATATGCCTCCTACAACACCATCGATTGACAATTACAATAATGATTCTATAAGTAAATTCTTTATTAAGTTAATTAATTACCTTATTTTCTTGAGACTTGAATTGGACCATGGAGGGATGACACTCGAGGCTTTTCCCCTTCTTCTTGAACTCAACTTGCCTTAAATTGAGTTCACTCCAATTCACCAAATCTCTTCTCCTTTTGACCTCCTTGATGTTCTAACATGGATTTCTAACTCAAATGGATCACAGGAGGATTATTTGCATGTGAAGAATTTGAAGGTTTCTTAGTGGGCCTTCAATGGCGAAGAAATTGAGGATTTCAAATAGAACAAGTCTAGAGAGAGAGTGTGTGAAACAGGCAAAAAAAAGTGAAATCAGAGAAGAGTGGCCGGCGGTTGGGCTAAAGAGAAGGTAGATGTGAAGGAAAACAAAACAAGCCCTGGCTAAATCGAAAACCTCACTTTCGTGCAATGCATTCCAGAATCAGAAGCTTTCGACAAAGCTCAGGCTGAAATTCATTTACCCATGAACGGATCTAGGCTTATACTTATTTAATTTATTAAAACGTAAATCGACATGCAAAGATTCAACCATTAATTAAAAGCGGAAAGATTAAAGGTTATACCTTTAAAGCGAAGTCCAACGCAATAAGAAAAATCCAATCTTTAATTGCAAATACCACAATAAATCCAATAGATGACTCCGAGAAAACTTCGAATATTGTGTGGGCAATAATCTATCGAAGTCTACTCGCAAAGCCCATGAAAACCCACAAGAAAAATAGCTCAAAAAAGATAACAACTGGCCCAAAAACTGCTTGAAGATTGGCTACTAAAAACCCGCCAAACTGCCCATTTTTCTTCAGCAGCAAGAATAAATAATTTGGCGCCCCATCGCCAAGCCGCGATCTGCACCACCACCACCGTGGATCACCAAGACAAGCAAGAGATCAACACGGCAGCAGCAGGATCAGCACGCCGGACAGCCACAATCAAAACCCACCGAAAGAGAAGAACTCAAAGGTGCAGCGGCCGAACAAAATAAAAATTGGTCGACAGGTTTCTTCTTGAAATAAAATCGCAGCAGCCAAAACTTCACAAAGGTTTTTCCTTTGGACCTTATCTAATTCGAGAAGTGAGATATCAAGTTCGACTTCGAGAAGAAGATGATCTCTCTCTAGAACTTTCTCACTCTAAAGGGCAAGACTTGTCTTGCAAGACTTTTCTTGATATTTCTTTAGCCTCAAGTTTTCTATTTATAGGGAGCTCTAATGGAGACCTAGTGGGCCTTTGAGTTGGGCCTTTGAGTTGGGCCTTTTAATTTGACTTTTGTTGACCGCTTAGTCTTTCTCGACTAATCAACTCCAATCGACCCATTCGAATTAATTTCTTAATCCACTTTGTTAATTTAATTTAATCGAACCCTTATAATTAATTAATTCAAATAGAATTACTTTCTTAATTCTCTTTGTGATGAGTTCCAAGGAAGTCATGCTAAAGATGTCAAAGATGATGATGGCGAAGGCATGACTAAACCACCCTCAACTCCAAATAATTCTGCACATATCATTCCACCAAATGCACTTGAAGGGATGACGGGCCCAATGACTCGTTTGAGAAAAAAAAGGATGTGAGAAGCCTTGAATATTTTGATTCTTGAGGTCTATTCAAAAGCGGATCCAAAGGCTTCCTCAATTCATGCCAAATATTACAACATTTTGCAAGTCTTGGATCTTGATCCAAATGGTGTGGGAAGTACTTTTTTATGCAGCTTCTAGAAGTGAACATTTCCTCTGACATGCCCATGTCACCTGAGAAAGGTTGGACAGAATAGAACTTTTCTTCCGACATGCCCATGTCGCCTGAGAAAGGTTGGGCAGAATATAACTTTTCCTCTGACATGCCCATGTCGCCTGAAGAAGGTTGAACGTCGCATTTATAAGCTGAATTTATGGACGAAATTCAACAGCATTTGGGTGATATTTTCAAGTTGTTTTCTGCATTTTTTAGTATTTAGAATATTAGAATTAAGTGCAAGAGTCTTCTAGGTCAAAGAGCTTTTCTAGGTCAAAGAGAAGTGTTAATGCTAGTCTTGACTAGAAGATTTAGAATTGCTCCTTTAATCCTTTTGTAATTTCCAACCTTGGTCCCTCTTGAAACTCTATAAGTAGGGGCCTTGGTTAACTATTAGAATTCAAGATTTGATGATATAAACTTTAAGGAATTTTCCTTTCTTTGTTAGTTTCTTAGTGAGCTAGTTTTAGTCTTACAAGTATGCTTGCAAAACGTATTTGGCTTATCAACTAAAACTCTTCCTTTTAGTTGTGGCGCCTTCTACTCTTCTTTTCTAATTCATTTCATAATCCAAAGGTGTTAGGTTTATCCTAGTGTTGTTGGGTTTGAAAATTAGAGGGGTTGGGAATAGTAATTTCAAAACTACCATTTTATGATTCAAAGGTGATAGGTTTCATCCTATTATTGTTGGGTCTATTTTGGTTTGGGTTGTTTTTGCTTGGAAGATTTCAAGACATCTTTCAATATAGTGTGATTCAAAGGTGTTGAGTTCATTAATAATCAATATTGTTGAATCCACTTGAGCTAGTTGTTTTGCTCAAAAGATCAATCGATGACGATTCTACAATTCACGTGAATTCGTACCTTGGATTCACATCAGTTTGGTATCAAAGCTCAGTTTCCTTGATTTGATCATATCATTTTTTTTTATCTTGCATCTTATTTTTATCATAGTTACCTTGTTTCTATTTGAAGGTTCAAGTTTGCAAAAAAAATAAAATAAAATAAAAGAAAAAAGAAAGAGTACGTTAAAAAAAAAAAAAAAAAGAAGAAACTATCTTTCTAGCTTCTTAAATTAATATTGCAGGGATTTGTGATTCCAAGTGTGGGAAAAGTTTTGAGGTAAAGGTATCATCATTGTTTTCTTTCTACTCTTATAATTTCTTTCTAAATCTTATTCTTGTTTCTTTTACCTAATCATTGCATACTATCCTTTCTTTGACCTCTAAACTTTCTTTGTTGCCAAGTAAGAACTTTGAGTAGCATCTTGTAAGGGTTTAACGATTCTCACAAGAATTTGCAGGAGGAAAAGAGTGGTAAAATCTGAGTGCAACTTACCCCTACTAGGCCTTAAACACGAGTGAAAATTTCTTTTCATTTGGGTTGAGACATATTAGGGAAAGGGGAAAAGGGGTGCGAGGTACTTTTATCTTTTTTTTTTCTTTTTGGTTCTAATGGCATATCCAATCGGTGAAACACCTGAACAAAAAGCATGGAGGGAACACACCACAAGGCGATTGGAACAAATCATTGATAGGGTCACCACCCGCATGGACCAACTAGAACTTGCTTTTCAGCAAAGAGAAGAAAGGCAAGGAAGTCAACAAGATGACGAGGAAGATGATAGGAGGTCCGAGGAAGAAATGTCTGAAGTATCCCGAGGGAATGGGAGGAGAAGGAATGGATTTGGAGTTGATAGCAACCTTAATGGTCTCAAAATGAAGATTCCTGAATTTGATGGAAAAGGAGATCCTGAGGCATATTTTGATTGGGAAATTAAGGTGGAAAAGATATTTTCTATCCACAATTATTCGGAAGAAAAGAAGGTAAAAATTGCTTCCCTTGAATTTCACGGTTATGCATTAACATGGTGGGATCGATTGATTATTTCTAGAAGAAGGAATAGAGAGAGGCCAATTGCAACTTGGGAAGACATGAAGGCTATTTTGAGGAAATGATTCATTCCCCCTCATTACTATAGAGATCTTTACAACAAGTTGCATAGTATCACTCAAGGAGCAAAGACCGTGGCAGAATATTACCAAGAGATGGATTTAGCAATGACAAGAGCAAGCATTGAGGAAGATCCCGAAGCTACTATGGCATGATTTTTGGGTGGTTTAAGAAGAGAGATTGCCGATGTTATTGAATTACAACATTACTTGGATTTGGAAGAAATGATGCATGTGGCAGAAAAGGTGGAAAGGCAATTGAAAAGAAAGAGTGGTTCAAGTAAGTTTCTTTCTAACCAATCCTCTTGGAAAAACAATAATGGAAACAAAAGGGATTTTGGTAAAAAGAAAGATGAACCAAAGAAGCATGATTTTAAAAGGTTTGAAAAGGGTGAATCAAGTAAAAGTTCTTCTTCTACTTCTGAACTCACTTGTTTTAAGTGTTTGGGAAAGGGACATATAGCTTCCCAATGTCCTAACTCTAGGACTATGGTAATGCGAGAAGATGGTTCTTGTTTAAGCCAAAGTGAAGGAGAAGAAAATGAGGAGGATCCGGATGTTGAAGATGAAGGTGAACAATTTGAAACAAGTGGTGATGAGGTTTTGGTCACTTTGAGAGTATTGAATACTCAAGTTGGATCTTATGATGAAGAGCAAAGGAGTACTATCTTTCACACAAGATGCAAAGTACAAGATAAGGTATGCATGCTCATCATTGATAGTGGGAGTTGTACTAATTGTGTTAGCTCTTATCGTGTAGACAAATTGGGTCTATCCATGACTGCTCATCCCAATCCTTACCGTTTGCAATGGCTCAATGATAGTGGAGAGCTAAGGGTGAATCGGCAAGCAAAGGTAAAATTTTCAATTGGGAAATATGAGGATGAAGTTTTGTGTGATGTAGTACCAATGCAAGCTGGCCATATTCTTCTTGGCCGACCATGGGAGTTTGATCATGATGCTAATCATGAGGGAAAATCTAACAAGTATCATATTGTTCATAATCGTAAAGCTTTTACTCTTGTTCCACTTTCTCCTCAACAGGTGCACAAAGAACAAATGAGAATGAGAGAGAAAAGGCTAAAAGAGGAGAGTGAGTTGAAAAAGCCAAAAGAGTGTGAAAAAGCAAGAGATGTGAGTGCTAAAAGCAAAGTGAGTGAAGAAAAAGCAAGAGATGGAAAGGCAAAAAGCAAAGTGAGTGAGAGGGAAAAACCAAAGGCAAGTGAGACAAAAGGTGCCTTCTTTGCGAGCATGAGAGATGTAGATAGAGCCCTCAATTCTCACCAACCAATTGTTATACTCTTGTTCCATGAAGAATGTCTTGTTCTTGATGAGCTTCCTAACAATTTGCCTTTAGAAATTGTGGCTGTTTTGAATAAATTTGCAGATGTGCTACCCGAGGAAGTGCCTAAGGGGTTACCTCCAATTCGAGGAATTGAGCATCAAATCGACTTTCTACCCGGAGCTTCCATTCCAAATAGGCCAGCCTATCGTGCAAATCCAGAAGAAACAAAAGAACTTCAAAGGCAAGTTGAAGAATTGCTAAGCATGGGATATATTCGTGAGTCTCTTAGCCCTTGTGCTATTCCTGTCATTTTAGTTCCAAAAAAAGATAGTACATGGCGTATGTGCATTGATTGTAGGGCTATGAACAAAATCACCATTAAGTATCGTCACCCCATTCCAAGATTAGACGATATGCTCGATGAATTATTTGGTGCAAAATTTTTCACAAAAATTGATTTGAAATCTGGTTATCATCAAATAAGAATCAAAGAGGGTGATGAATGGAAAACGGCTTTCAAGACAAAATTTGGTCTTTATGAGTGGCTTGTTATGCCTTTTGGTTTAACTAATGCCCCTAGTACATTTATGAGGCTAATGAATCATGTTTTGAGACGTTTCATTGGAAAGTTTGTAGTTGTCTATTTTGATGATATCTTAATCTATAGTAAGAACATAGGAGAACATGTTGAACATCTTAAGCTTGTTCTTACTACTTTGCGTAAAGAAAAATTGTTTGCAAATTTGAAAAAATGTACTTTTTGTGTTAAAGAAGTTGTTTTTCTTGGCTATGTTGTGAGTTCTAATGGTTTGAGAGTTGATGAAGCAAAGGTGGCAGCAATTCTTGATTGGCCAATTCCCACAAATGTGACTAAGGTGAGATCCTTCCATGGACTTGCAAGTTTTTATAGGAGATTTGTCAAAGATTTCTTAACAAAAGCAGCTCCACTAGATGAGTTGGTAAATAAAAATGTTAAGTTTGAGTGGGGAGATTCTCAACAAAAGGCATTTGATCAATTGAAGCATGATTTGACTAATGCTCCTGTTTTAGCTTTGCCTAATTTTTCTAACACTTTTGAAGTTGAATGTGATGCTTCAAAAATTGGAATAGGTGCTGTGTTGCTTCAAGGAGGCCGCCCCATTGCCTACTTTAGTGAGATGTTGAATGGAGCAACATTGAACTACCCAACATATGACAAAGAGCTCTATGCAGTAGTGAGAGCATTGGAAACTTGGCAGCACTACCTTATGCCGAGAGAGTTTGTTATTCACACCGATCATAAATCCATCAAGTATCTCAAAAGACAAAAGAATTTGCATAAGAGGCATGCAAAATGGATCTCATTCATTGAAACTTTCCCATATGTGGTAAAGTACAAAAAAGGTAAAGAGAACATTGTGGCTGATGCACTCTCTCGAAGGTATGCCTTGATTACTACTGTTAATGCTACAATCATGGGATTTGAGTATATTAAGGAGTTGTATGCTAAGGATCATGATTTTTTTGACATATTTAATGCATGTGAAAAGGGTGCTTTCAATAAGTTTTATCAATGTGAACGGTTTTTGTTCAAAGAAAACAAATTATGTATTTCTTCTTGTTCACTTAGAGAGCTTTTGGTTCGTGAATCTCATTGTGGAGGTTTAATGGGACATTTTGGTGTTCTAAAAACTTTAGATATTTTGAATGAACACTTTTATTGGCCAAACATGAAAAAGGATGTTGAAAAAATTTGTGCTACATGTCTTGACTGCAAGAAAGCTAAATCTAAGTCTCTTCCCTATGGATTGTATACTCCACTCCCTGTCCCTCAATCTCCTTGGACTGACATTTCTATGGACTTTGTTCTTGGTTTGCCAAGATCTCAAAGAGGCATGGACTCTATTTTTGTTGTTGCTGACAGATTCTCCAAAATGGCTCACTTTATTGCTTGTAGGAAAGCCGACAATGCAAAACATGTGGCTGATCTCTTCTTCAAAGAAATTGTTCGTCTACATGGTGTTCCTTGGACTATTGTGTCCGATAGGGATGTAAAGTTTTTGAGTTATTTCTGGAAAACTCTTTGGGAAAAATTGGGAACAAAACTTTTATTTTCAACCACAAGTCACCCACAAACAGATGGCCAAACGGAAGTAACAAATAGGACTTTGGGTGTTTTGTTAAGGGCCATAATTAAAAAGAATTTGAAAAGTTGGGAGGAGTGTTTGCCAATTGCTGAATTTGCATACAATCGCACACTACACACTTCTACTAATTTTTCTCCTTTTGAGTTGGTTTATGGCTTCAATCCTCTAACTCCTTTAGACTTATAGTGAGTTTGGATGGCAAGAAGAAAGCTGAAACCGTGAAGAAATTGCATGAGCAAGCTCGTGCAAACATTGAGAAGAAAAATGAGCAATATGCAAAGAATGCAAATAAAGGCCGTAAGAAAATTGTGTTTGAACCCGGTGATTGGGTTTGGGTACACATGAGGAAAGAGAGGTTTCCAGCCTCAAGGAGAACTAAGTTACACCCCTGTGGTGATGGACCATTTCAAGTTTTGGCACGAGTCAATGATAATGCTTACAAGCTTGATCTTCCCGGAGACTATGGTATAAGTGCTACTTTTAATATTTCTGACTTATCTCCTTTTGATTTTGATGTAGATCCAATGGATTCGAGGACGAATCCTTTTCAAGGGAGAGGGGATGATGAGTTCCAAGGAAGTCATGCTAAAGATGTCAAAGATGATGATGGCGAAGGCATGACCGAACCACCCTCAACTCCAAATAATTCTGCACATATCATTCCACCAAATCCACTTGAAGGGATGACGGGCCCAATGACTCGTTTGAGAAAGAAAAGGATGCAAGAAGCCTTGAACATTTTGATTCTTGAGGTCTATTCAAAAGCGGATCCAAAGGCTTCCTCAATTCATGCCAAATATTACAACATTTTGCAAGTCTTGGATCTTGATCCAAATTGTGTGGGAAGTACTTTTTTATGCAGCTTCCAGAAGTGAACATTTCCTCCGACATGCCCATGTCACCTGAGAAAGGTTGGACAGAATAGAACTTTTCTTCCGACATGCCCATGTCGCCTGAGAAAGGTTGGGCAGAATATAACTTTTCCTCTGACATGCCCATGTCGCCTGAAGAAGGTTGAACGTCGCATTTATAAGCTGAATTTATGACCAAATTCAACAGCATTTGGGTGATATTTTCAAGTTGTTTTCTGCATTTTTTAGTATTTAGAATATTAGAATTAAGTGCAAGAGTCTTCTAGGTCAAAGAGCTTTTCTTGGTCAAAGAGAAGTGTTAATGCTAGTCTTGACTAGAAGATTTAGAATTTCTCCTTTAATCCTTTTGTAATTTCCAACCTTGGTCCCTCTTGAAACTCTATAAATAGGGCCTTGGTTAACTATTAGAATTCAAGATTTGATGATATAAACTTTAAGGAATTTTCCTTTCTTTGCTAGTTTCTTAGTGAGCTAATTTTAGTCTTGCAAGTATGCTTGCAAAACTTATTTGGCTTATCAACTAAAACTCTTCCTTTTAGTTGTGGCGCCTTCTACTGTTCTTTTCTAATTCATTTCATAATCCAAAGGTGTTAGGTTTATCCTAGTGTTGTTGGGTTTGAAAATTAGAGGGGTTGGGAATAGTAATTTCAAAACTACCATTTTATGATTCAAAGGTGATAGGTTTCATCCTATTATTGTTGGGTCTATTTTGGTTTGGGTTATTTTTGCTTGGAAGATTTCAAGACATCTTTCAATATAGTGTGATTCAAAGGTGTTGAGTTCATTAATACTCAATATTGTTGAATCCACTTGAGCTAGTCGTTTTGCTCAAAAGATCAATCGAGGATGATTCTACAATTCACGTGAATTCGTACCTTGTATTCACATCACTTTGTCGATTAAAAATTAATTAAACCTTTATGATTAATTAATTCACTTTGTCGATTAGTCAAATACATAATTAGTCGTACCACTATCGGACTAACTATGGAACTATCGCTCAAAATTGACTTTACATCGCGCCACTATTTTTCTTCTATCTCCCAACATTAAAGATCTAGTGCTCATCGGTTTATCAATTTACTAACAAACTAATTCACTGACTTCTTGGTATCCGAGATTAGTACCACTCGACCTTTTATTATACCAGACATAAAGTCCACCGGCCGGGTTTAGTATAATAGACCTTATGAGCTCATCTCGAGAGCACCATCAACCCGACGAATAGGTACGTGGATTCCTCCAACTAGCAACGGCACATAAGAAGCCAAACACCGCATACCCAACCTACCGAGGTATAGGCCTCAATTGACCGCACTATTTGGCAAATCAAAGCTTAGGATATCCAACCCTCACGCCCGTCCCAATCTCGGGATTGAGAGACTAAATACTAGGACCTAATTGACTACGCCGATCAGTATAAGTCAATTCTATCCAAACTGGTCGTGCTCAATATGGCCCGGGCATATCCGCGTGATTTAAACTAGTCTAGATAAACTAATTTCCCAATCACACAATAACCTATACTGATAGTATGTTCATACTATCTTAGTTACGAGCATACTTTTTATATATCAATACTTTAACCAATAACAGTATCTACTGTGTCTTTCACACACCACGTTATCTAGTTCTATGATATAATGGAACAATTTAATACTGAAACAAAATGATATGTCATCTGTGGATTTTAGTTTTTGATACAAGCCATAGCTTTTCTGTATTCAAAACTAACAATCTCCCACTAATACTCAAAGCTATGCTATGAAGTACAAAAACTGTCCAACCCGCTATTACACTGCTGTCACAATGAAATCTCCAGAACACCTTTAAGCTCACTCACATGGCTCCCTCAAGAATCTGACTCCCATGCCCTCCACACGTCTCTCAAAGACCTTTGGGGTCAATGGCTTTGTGAAAGGATCTGCAAAGTTGTCATCTGATGCTATCTTGGCCACGATCACATCTCTCCTCTTTACGATCTCTAGTATCAGGTGGTACTTGCGCTCTATGTGTTTAATCGCCTTATGGGCTCGTGGTTCTCTCGAGTTAGCAACTGCACCATTGTTATCAGAGTAAACTGTGATAGACCTAGGCAACTCAGGAACCACATCTAAGTTCATCAGGAAGCTCCGGAGCCATACAGCTTCTTTCGCTGCCTCTGATGCGACAACTTACTCAGCCTCCATGGTGGAGTCCGCCATGTTGGGAATTGTTTAGGCATTTAATCTAATTAAACGGTGGAATCCTAAACACTAAGGATCGGGTCTTACCCTTGAAGCGTAATCGGTTGCGGACGTCGCCTGGTTCCTCTGAGAAGATGGTGTTTTTCTGTCTCCAAAATCCTTCCTCGAAGGATTCTCTACTCTTACGCACGAAAGCCTTCGCAGGTTGGTGCTAGCCAATCTTGCCTACACGGAGAATTTGGGAAATCCTGTGTATTTTGTCTGATGAGAATAATTCCCAAATCATCATCCTTCTACAATAATATCCCTAGGATATTTGTAGAGAATTAATTTCCAAAATCAGTATTGTAATTATCCAATTATAACTTAATTGATTTTAGTCATATTCCAAATCAGTATTATTACCAAATATTATTTAACTGATTCCAAATCAGTATTTAAATAATATTTACTAATTCCAAATCAGCCTTAAATAATACCTTAATGATTTGGGTTATACACCAAGCCCATGGATCAACCCATGACCCATGGATCAGGCTGATGGGTCAAGAACTTCAATTGCAATTAAGTCCCTTGATTTATTAGCCCATCCCAATTGTTCCCAGGTAATTAATTAACTATTAATTAGTACCACAGAACTTTCCAATAATATTTAATTAAACCATTTAATTAAATCTTATTTATTAAAGTATAACAATTATACTTATTGTAGGCAAGAATCCTTATTCTGCATCATCGAACTTTCTTATGTGCGATCCTGTAGGCCCATTCTAAATTGGCAACGGATAACTCAATCTCATTGATTAATTCATAAGTCATTAGTGGTCTCTAGCAAGACATAATGACTACCCAATTCAGAATGGAGGGTCGAATGGAGATTCAACACAACCTTTTCGAGCAAACTGCGTACAATCCTCTACATCGATATCCTTATGTAGCTAAACGTTTACTTGATCTCTTAGTGACACTGAATCCATCAAGCAAATGATATCCTTATCATTCCTTGGGCATGGCCATGCACTTTTCAGTTCACTACAAGTGGCCAAGATATCATCTCTCACTTAAGAGATGTTTGTAGTCCCATCACTTCACCTACATACCTTAGCGTGTCTCATAGTGTACCCAATCATACCCGTACTTGGCAACCTGTTACGGCCCCGTTAGGCGTATTTCAAAGCACACTACAATTCACCTAAGACCATGTAATGATTTCTGGTCTAAGGATCCTAGTACCAGTACTACTCAAAAGAATCACTCATGATCTAATTAGTCCATGGAGTGTTTCTTTTGGCGGATCGATTTCATGAATTTAAATATGCACAAGGATATTACTATCATGAAATTAACTCATTTGATAAACAATCAATCAAGCGACAAATGTCTTATTTACATAAAAACCCTCAAAGTATATTTACATAAATAGCCCTCATTAGGGCACATTCACCAACACGCCACACATTTCTGCTTGACACTCCGCCATACTATGGCTCCACCTCCTAGAGTAAACACAAACCCAGAGGTAGACTTACTCTTATCCAAATCACCTTGAAAGTCCAAATCTGTGTAACCCAACGGTACAAGCTCATGCGCTCTATAAACTAGAACATAATCTCTCGTCCTGCGCAAGTACTTGAGAATGCATTTTACTGCCACCCAGTGGGCCTTCCCCGGGTTACTCTGATATCTGCTAAGCATGCCAACGGCAAAGCAAATATCAGGCCTCGTACATAACATAGCATACATAAGGCTACCCACTGCAGAAGCATAGGGTACCGCTTTCATGGCATCTATCTCCTCAACAGTCTTGGGACACTGCTCCTTAGACAAATGCACCCCATGCCTGAAAGGTAGTGAACCCTTCTTGGAGTTCTGCATGTTAAAACGAGCCGAATTGTATCTATGTAGGATACCTCGGAAAGTATCAAAGAACGTCTCCTACGATCTCAAATAATCTTGATCCCAAGGATATGTCCAGCCTCTCCCAAATCCTTCATATCAAATTGTCTGGATAACCATGCCTTTACATCTGACAACACCTTCTTACTGTTGCCAATCAGAAGGATGTCATCTATGTAAAGTACGAGGAACACCACTGTATCACCATCACGCCTGCGATAAACACACTGCTCATCCGGACACTGAGTGAATCCATAGGACTAGATAGCCTTGCCAAAACGGATGTTCCAAGATCAGGATGCTTACTTAAGTCCATAAATAGACCTCCTAAGCCTGCATACCTTGTACTCTTGGCCCTGAACAATGAAACCCTCTACTTGCTGCATAAAGATGGTCTCCTCAAGACTTCCATTAAGGAAAGTTGTCTTGACGTCCATCTGCCAAATCTCATAGTCCATATGAGCAGCTAGCTATGGCCAAGAGAATCCGGATCAACTTAAGCATAGCTACTGGGGAAAAGGTCTCCTCATAATCAACACCCTCTTTCTGAGTATACCCCTTCGCCACAAGCCTAGCCTTGAAGGTCTCAACCCTCCCGTCAGATCATTTCTTTCGCTTGTAAACCCATTTGCACCCAATAGGCCGAAACCCATCAGTAAGGTCTACCAGCTCCCAGACCTGATTTGAGTCCATAGAACCCATCTCAGCAATCATCGCTCTCTGCCAAGAATCTGCATCTTTATCCTGGAGAGCCTTATTGTAGCTAACTAGGTCTGGTTCATGAGTGCCAGGGATAAAGTCCGAAGACTCACCCAAACTCATGTACCTCTCGGGCTATCTGATAACCCTCCCACTACGATGAGGCGCAGCCTGTACAAGAGCATCATCTGTGATAGTGTGTCAAGTCTCTTGTGGTGTGTCTTCCTGTACTCGTGCATCTGGAATAGTGGACTCACCCCTAAGCTCTTCCAATACTACCTTGCTCTTTACCTTGTGATCTAAACATAGTCCTCCTCAAGAAATCTGGCATTTGTGCTCACCACCACCTTCTGATCCTGAGGACTATAAAACAGACCACCTTTCGTTCCTTTGGGGTAGCCTACAAAAAACATAATCTAAGATCTCGCATCTAGCTTGGCTGTGTCTACTTAAGCACATATGATGGACAACCCCAAATCCTGAGATGTCTCAGACTATGCTTTCGCCCAGTCCACAGCTCTACTGGAATCGAAGGCACAGACTTAGATGGTATGACATTAAGGAGATAACATGATGACTGCAAGGCTAAACCCCAAAATGATATAGGCAAATCGCTATAACTCATAATCGATCTAACCATATCCATAAAAGTCCTATTCCTCCTCTCTACTACACCATTCTACTGGGGTGTGCCAGGTGCAGACAACTGGGTCTGAATGCCCTCCTCTGACAAATAGGACCAAAATTCACTAGAGAGGTATTCGCCACCACGATTAGATCGCAAGGCCTTGTTACTCTTACCCAGATGTTTCTCCAGCTCAGCCTTAAACTCTTTGAACTTGCCAAAGCATTCAGACTTGTGGCGCATCAGGTATATGTATCCATATCTAGAGTAATCATCCGTGAAAGTCACGAAATACTCATAACCACCTCTAGCCTGAACTGACATAGGCCCACAGAAGTCAGAATGAATCAACTCTAAAACCTCCTTGGCCCTATACCCCTTTGCCTTGAAAGGCCTCTTGGTCATCTTACCCTCCAAGCAGGACTCACAGGTCGGATAGCTGTCAATATCAATGAGTCCAAAGACCCATTATTGACCAACCTTCGAATCCTACTAAGGTTGATGTGACCGAGTCTCAGGTGCCAAAGATAAGTCTGATTCAAAGGGGAAGATTCATTTCTCTTACTATGATTCGGTGATGAGTTACTAGTTTCTGTATCTTGCATTACTGGGGAGTATGTCTTGATTAAAAACAGATTGTCAACTAATGTACTGGAACATATAAGCTTCTGGTTTTTTCTAATAAAAACAGATCCATCATAAAAAACACACTTATAACCATCCAAAATAAGTTTAGAAACTGAAAATAAATTCTTCCGAAAACTAGGTACATATAAACAATCTCTTAAATATAAAACTGGGTATGAAAATTAAAGACATAAAATGCCCACTGCAACAACAGAAACTCTGGTATTATCCCCAAGGTAGACCTACAACTCTCCCTCTCTAAGCAGCCGGGTCACTTGGAACCCCTGCAAAGAATTACAAACATGATCAGTGGCTCCTGAATCCACACGCCAAGTATCTGTGGGAATAGCCGCTAAATACGTCTCAGTAACTAGGGAAAATTTACACATACCTCGAGGCTTTGAGCAATCCTTCTTCCAATTTCCTATTTTGCCACATCTGAAGCATTTGCCTTTCGGCTTGTGCTTCTTGGCAATGCCCGCCTTGGGTCCAAGATCAGCTCTTGCTTCTGGCCTCTCTTCCTCTTTGGCTTCCTGGCTTTGGGCCCAACAGAGGAACCTGAAGGACCGACAGTAGCCAAGGCTTGCTTCTTCTCTGCGAATAGGCCCTCTGTTGGTGTATGTGCCCTAATGAGGGCTATTTATGTAAATAATCTTTGAGGGTTATTTATGTAAATAAGACATATGTCGTTTTATTGATTATTTATGTGATGAGTTAATTTCATGAATGTAATATTCTTGTGCATATTTAATTTCATTGAAACAATCCGCCAAAAGAAACACTCCATGGACTGATAGATCATGAGTGATTCTTTTCGAGTATATTCGTACAAGGATCCTTAGACTAGAATCACTGCATGGTCTTAGGTGAATTGTGGTGTTCTTTGGCATACGCTTGACGGGACTGTAATAGGTTGCCAAGTACGGGTATGATTGGGTACACTATGAGTCACGTTAAGATATGTAGGTGAAGTGAAGGGACTACAAATCTCTCTTAAGTGAGAGATGATATCCGGGCCACTTGATAGTGAACTGAGAAGTGCATGGCCATGCCCGAGAAATGATAATTGTTATCATTTGCTCGAATAGAATCAGTGTCACTGAGAGATCAAGTAAACATTTAGCTTAATAAGGATGATGGTTTCATGCCTTATGCTAAACGGGATATCGATGTAGATGACCATACATAGTATGCTTAGAAAGGTTGCGTTGAATCATCATTCGACCATCCATTCTAAATTTAGTAGTCATCATGTCTTGCTAGAGGCCACTGATGATTTATGGATTAATCTATGAGATAAATTTATCCATTGTCAATTTGGAATGGACCTACAGGATTGCACGTAAGTGAGTTCGAAGATTCTTGACAATACTAGGTATAATTGTTATACTTAGAAGAATAATAGTAAAATAAATAGTTTAATTAAATATTATTAAGAAGTTTTGGGGTATTAATTAATAGTTAATTAATTACTCAGGAAGAATTGAGATAGACTGACAAATCAAGGGACCTAGTTGCAATTGAGGTTCTAGACCCAACAGTCTGATCCATGGGTAAATAGTTTGATTCATGGGTCAAGTAAAACCCAAATCAGTAAAAGTAAAATATTATAATATTATTTTAATATTAAATATTTTATTTTTAACAACCTGGTGGTTGTGGGATTGGAAAAAAAAATCAGATTTCTTTTTATAAAGAGAATCTGTGAGAGAAAAAGGGAGACAGATTTTAAAATGAGAAAATACTTTTCTGGAAAATTTTTCTTCTCTTTTTCTCTCTCGTAAAATTCTCTCTCTTGCAAAATAAAAATTTTTTTACAGGAATTTTATACTAGCCCCGAAGAGCTCCAGTGCCTGATTGTAGAGGACACTTCCGGGAAGTGCCAGAGAAAGACGAAACACCATCTTCCCAAAAGGATCCAGGTGCGAGCGCAACCGATTACGAGTCGAGGGTAAGACCCCGGTTCTTATAGTTTAGGATAATCCGCTGCGTTAATTTAAAATTAAATGCCTAAACACGATCCTACAGTGGTATCAGAGCTAGGCTCAAAATTTGATTTAGTGTTCAAATTAAAGTTAATTTTTGAAGCAAATGGTTTATTTGAAAAATTAATTTTTCGTCAATGACGTTTGTGCCGGAAGGTACCGATGGGTTTTTTTTTTTTTGCTGTTTTGGAACGGTGTGTACTTTGACCGAAACTGGGTTTCCTCAAAAGTCATTGCCAGAACTGGGGTTTTGTAAAGGTCTTGTTTTCATTTTTGATTCTTGGTTTCGCCAAAAACTGGGTTATGTTCTGAAACTCGTCGGATCGGATTTGCAAAACAGATAAGCATATTAGGGGTTTTTGGTTTCGAAATGGATTTGATTTCTGGGTTCTAAGTTTTGGTTTCGATAATTTGTTGGGCTGATTGAATTTTAAAATGGGGTTTCTAAAATCTTTAGCCAAAAATTGGATTTTGGTTTGTTTTAAACTGGGCTGGGGTTGCTGTTTTTTTTCGTTTGGCCGGAACAACGACAATCAATGGAAGGGTTCCGTTGATTTTTTTTTTTGGTTTTGCCTTGCCGGAAAAATGGGCTCGCCTGAAAGAAGTTTTCGGGCTGTCTTGTCTTTCCTCTCTCTTGTAATCGAAGAAAGCCAGAATGGTTCCAGCTGAACTTCGATTGAAAACAGAGAACAAGCAGCGGCGAGTGTCACTGCTGCATCTCTCTTTGTCAGGATGGCCGGAGTTCGCGTTCTTTTGTTTCGTGAGTTCTTCGAACGGCGATACTCGTCGGTTAGGGATTCCGCGATCGGAAAGTTTACGAACGGAGGACTCAAATTGTCAAAAGAGACGACCGGCAAATATTGTCAAAAGTCAAGGAATTGGACGAGGGGTTCGTCGGGGAAGACAACCGGATGGCTGGCGGCGGGGGTTTGAAGCCCTAGGGGCTAAAATTACCAAAATGCCCCCGCCGCAGCCTCAAACCCTGAAAATGCCATCAGTTTTAAAATTGTTTTAAAATTACATAGAGACCCCAGAAGTTTTATTTGATTAAAACCCTAAGCCCAGGAATTTTGGTAAATTAGACAACTGCCCCAAAAAGTTTCAGAAAATTAATTTCCTAAGTTTTCTGAATTTTCATTATTATTTTATTTAATAAGATATTATTTAAATAATCTTATTAGATAAAGATAGGATTAGATTCAATTTAGAATTTTATCCTATATGTTTAGAATTTAAATTTGAATAATTATCTTAAGTAGATTAGGATAATTAAAATTATTTAAGTTTAAAATTTGAAATAATTATCTTAATTAGATTAGGATAATTAAAATAATTTAAAATTTAAAATTGAATAATTATCTTAATTAGATTAGGATAATTAATATTATTTAAATTTTAAATTTGAAAGATTATCTTAATTAGATAAATTTAAAATAATTATTTTAATAAGATTAAGATAATTATAAAAGATAAATAATTAATTAATTAATTAGATTAATTAATTTGTTTAATTTTTAATTAATTAATTATTTATTTTATGCTTTTTTTAATATATATTTAAATTATTTAAATTTTATATGTGAAACATCATAATTATGACAAGCATGTTCATGCATCATTTTGGCTAAAGAAAAATGAACAAAAGGGATTGATTAAAATTGATCATGACACGATCAATTTTAATTTTGTAATAGTTACACAATCTTTATATTTAATCGGTTTAAATTAAAATGGGCTTGTATGAACATATGCATTTATGTGTTTTAAAGCATGAATTGGGCTTATTAAAGTTTTAAAAGTTGGGGCCTGCGAGCCATTTTGAATTTGGGCCTGCGTGCCTATTAAAATGATTATGTAATAGTTAGGCCCAAGAGAAGTTTCCAAGAGGAGTCCATAGTGGAGCCCAGGAACGGGAGCCCAACAATGAAGGCCCGAACATGAAGTTTTATTATTTTAAAAGGCCCTGTAATAGACTAGAGCCCGATTCATTATTTTTATTCATTTTATTTATTTGATATGCAAATGAATGTTAAAACGAAAATGCATGTTAAGCCGATCAAATTAAAATCCCAAAAACCTGAGTTGATTTTGCTTCCATACTCGGGGGCCCGCCAGAGTGTTGAACATCTGTGGACTTGGAGAGCCCAAGGGTCTCAGGTTTTCTTCGTGCGGCGAGTTGTCATATAATAGGTGCCCAACTTTATCACTACCATTAATGAGTGGAAAAACTGTTTGGGTATTAGATGCTCAACTTTATCACTACCACTTGTTATGGAAAAACTGTGTGGGTATCAATTGATGTGATGCCTTGAGGGATGGTTTGACTTGGGAAAATTAATCCTATATTGACCCGATAAGTTGACTAGGGATTAGTTTTACAATGATAGGATTGTGTCAAACATTTGGAATGTTCATCCTATCACCGAAAAGTTGCATGGTATGCAATTGGAAAGCGTTAGATTACATCAAATGTGATTTGAACGTTGCCTTCCAAAAGAGCCCGATCCCTACGAAACTTGCCAAAGCAAGACTTAACTCTTTGTGGATTTTCGGCCCACAATCTACCACCATCACAAAATTGTTACGGATTTCAATTTTGGCTATTGTGGAAAATATTTTAAAACTCATTCTAATATTTTGCATTTATTCCTTGTAGAAATGACATCATCTAGCACAAATGTTATCTCAAACTTTACTCTAAGAAGTATATTGGATAAAGATAAATTGGTTGGACCAAACTTCTTAGATTGGGAAAGAAACTTGAGAATAGTTCTCAAGCAAGAAAGAAAGCTACATGTCTTAGAGACCGCTTTACTTGAACCACCACAAAATGCTTCGTCAACTCTTTAACGAGCCTGGGATAAGCTGAAAAGTGACTCCGATGATGTGACTTGCTTGATGCTCGTGTCTATGACGGGTGAGCTTCAAAAGCAGTTCATGAATTTGGAAGCTTTTCGGATTTACGAGTCACTGACGGAGATGTTCCGTGAACAAGCCCGTAACAAAAGGTTCATTATGATCAAAGCTTCAATTTCATGCAAAATGCTGAAGGGTTCGTCAGTGAGCACACATTTGATCAAGATGAAAGGGTACATTGATACCCTAGAGCGATTGAATGCACCTCTTCCTAGGGAATTGGCCATTGATATCATCTTGGCATCATTGTCTGATGAATACAATGATTTGTGGTGAACTACAATATGCACAACATGGATAGGAGCATTCCTGAGCTCCATGGCATGTTCAAGAACACTGAGCAGACCCTTCGGAAGGCAACACCAGTGTTGGTTGTAGAGAAAGGTAAAGGGAAGAGGAAGTTTAAAGGCAAGGCCAAAGTTGGGCAGAACAAGAAAGCTCGCAGTAAGACTGCTTCCCAACCACAAACTCCTCCAGCTAAGACATGATCCAAAAAGGATGATACATGTCTCTTCTGCAAACAGAAGGGTCATTGGAAGAGAGACTGCAAAAGTTTCTCAAAAGCAATCCTTCAGCTTCAGGTATCTTTGTAATAGAAATTAATCTTTCTATGTCCACCTCATGGGTATTAGATACTGGTTGTGGGGCTCACATTTGTACTAATGTGCAGGGACTCAAAAATAGAAGGATGACAAAGAAAGGTGAAGTAGATCTCCGAGTGGGCAACAGGGCAAGAGTTGCTGCTGTTGAAGTTGGAGATTACACCTTGTCTTTACCTTCTGTTTTAAATATCGAACTTGAAAATTGTTATTATGTACCTGCTTTGAGCAGAAATATTATTTCAGTTTATGGTTTAGATAATAAAGGTTTTCGATTTATTATTGAGAATAATTCGTTATCTTTATATCGAAATGATATTTTATACAGAGTTGCAAATATGTGTAACGGTCTGTATGTCTTGGATTTGACCCAAGAAAAGCCAGTCTATAACATAGAAAAGAAAGCTAAGTTAGCTAAAAATGATTTAAGTCTAACATACCTTTGGCATTGTCGGTTAGGCCATGCAAATGAAAAGCGAGTTCAAAAGCTTCACAAGGATGGAGTGCTTGGGTCATTTGATTTTGAATCATATAATACCTGTGAACCCTGCTTGCAAGGCAAAATGACAAAGAGCCCTTTCAACAAGAAAGGGGAAAGGACAAGTGAGCTATTGGCTCTAATACATACGGATGTATGTGGACCAATGAGCACACAAGCCAGAGGTGGATTTGAATACTTCGTGACTTTTACTGATGACTATAGTAGATATGGTTATGTCTACTTAATGAGGTATAAAAGTGAAACTTTTGAAAGGTTCAAAGAGTTTAAAAATGAAGTAGAAAATCAGTTAGATAGAAGGATTAAGGTTATTCGCTCTTATCGAGGAGGTGAATACCTAAGTGATCAGTTCGATGGCTATCTAAAACAGTGTGGAATTGTTTCACAATTAACTCCACTGGGAACACCTCAATGGAATGGTGTATATGAAAGGAGGAATCGTACCTTATTAGATATGGTACGATCAATGATGGGCCAAGCAACTCTCCCTACATCCTTTTTGGGTTATGCTCTCATTTCTGCTGCCTACTTATTAAACCATATTCCATCTAAGGCAGTAGATAAGACTCCATATGAGATATGGATGGGTCGGAAGCCCTATATGTCCTATCTACGAGTTTGGGGTTGTCAAGCTCATGTAAAACGTTTACAAAGTAATAAGCTTGAACCTAAAACTGACAAATGCCTATTTGTGGGATATCCTAAGGAAACCAAAGGATATCAATTCTACAACCAATTGAGAACAAATTGTTCGTTGCTCGAGGAGCTTTCTTAGAGAAAGAATTTCTGTACAAGAAAGACAGTGGGAGTAGAATACAACTCGGAGAAGTTCCAGAACCACAAGAGAATGTAGAACGATCTACAGAAACTCATATGGAAGTTGACATGGAAACTCATGAAGATGAGCAACCTGAGTCAACAACACAAGAACCTAGAAGGTCTAGTAGATCTCGTCATGAACTCGAGAGCTACGGATTTCTCGTGACTGATGATCAAGATTTGATCTTGGTGGACTCTAATGAGCCCACGACCTACAGACAGGTTTTAGAAAGTCCAGATTCAGATAAATGGCTACAAGCCATGGAATCTGAAATGCAATCCATAAGGGACAATAAAGTGTGGACTTTGATTGACCCTCCTGTTCAGGCAAAGGTTGTCGATTGCAAGTGGATTTTCAAGTTAAAACCTGGCGGGATCTTCAAGGCACGACTAGTGGCTAAAGGTTTCAGACAGACTCATAGTATAGACTATGATGAAACCTTCTCCCCTGTCGTGATGCTCAAGTCCATTCGGACTATGCTTGCCATAGCAACATATTTTGACTATGAGGTATGACAGATGGATGTTAAAACAGCTTTCCTGAATGGAAACCTACTCGAGGATGTTTATATGAAACAACCTGAGGGATACATCGATCAAAAGTATCCTAATCGAGTATGTAAGCTTCAGAGGTCCATCTATGGACTAAAGCAAGCATCTCGAAGTTGGAATCTTCATTTTTATGAGGAGGTAAAAGGTTACAGATTCATCAAGAATGAAGATGAGCCTTGTGTTTACAAGAAGGTTAGTGGGAGCAAGATAGTTTTCCTTGTCCTATATGTGGACGACATCCTACTCATAGGAAATGACATTCCCATGATAAAAGACATCAAACAATGGTTGGGGACTATATTTTCTATAAAAGATTTAGGAGAAGCCGAAATGATACTAGGGTATCAAGATCTATAGAGATAGGTCTAAAAGGCTTCTGGGACTAAGTCAAGAAGGGTACATAGACAAGATATTGAAAAGATTCAATATGTCTAACTCGAAAAATGATAAGGTACCATTTAGACATGGCCTTCTCTTGAAGAAGAACCAGGGTCCTTCAACAAGATAGGAGAGGGATACAATGAGTAGAGTCTCATATGCTTCGGCAATAGGATCTATCATGTATGCCATATTATGTACCCGTCCGGATGTTGCACATGCACTTAGCATGACTAGCAGATACCAACAAGATCCAGGAATGGATCATTGGACTACAGTCAAAGCAATCCTAAAGTACTTAAGAACTAAATGATTAATGCTAGTGTATCGAGGACAAGAACAGCTCATTGTACAAGGTTACGCTGATGCTGCTTTCCAAACAGATCAAGATGACATGAAGTCACAATCAGGCTACGTGTTTAGTCTGAATGGCGGTGTGATAAGTTGAAAAAGCTCGAAGCAAGAAACCACAGCCGACTCTACAACAGAATCTGAGTACATTGCTGCATCATATACTGCAAAGGAAGCTTTTTGGTTGAGGAAGTTCGTGTCAGACATCGGAGTGATACCGAGTATCCAAGATCCAATAGAACTTTTTTGTGACAATAACGGGGCCATTGCACAAGCTAAGGAGCCTCGGTCACACCAAAAGACCAAACATATACTCAGAAGATATCACCTCATTCGAGAGATCATCGATCGAGGAGATGTCAAAGTAAGCAAAATAGGGTCAGACGACAATGTAGCAGATCCTTTCACAAAAGCTCTACCGCAGTCAAAGTTTGATAGACATGTAATAGATTTTGGTCTTAAACAGTTTAGGACATAGCCCTTCAACGGGCAAGTGGGAGATTGTTGGTGTATGTGCCCTAATGAGGGCTATTTATGTAAATAATCTTTGAGGGTTATTTATGTAAATAAGACATATGTCGTTTGATTGATTATTTATCTGATGAGTTAATTTCATGAATGTAATATTCTTGTGTATATTTAATTTCATGAAAACAATCCGCCAAAAGAAACACTCCATAGATTGATAGATCATGAGTGATTCTTTTTGAGTATATTCGTACAACGATCCTTAGACTAGAAATCACTGCATAGTCTTAGGTGAATTGTGGTGTTCTTTGATATACGCCTGACGGGACTATAACAGGTTGCCAAGTACGGGTATGATTGGGTACACTATGAGTCACGTTAAGATATGTAGGTGAGAAGTGATGGGACTACAAATCTCTCTTAAGTGAGAGATGATATCCGGGCCAATTGATAGTGAACTGAGAAGTGCATGACCATGCCCGGGAAATGATAATTGTTATTATTTGCTCGAATAGAATCATTGTCACTGAGAGATCAAGTAAACATTTAGCTTAATAAGGATGATGGTTACATGCCTTATGCTAAACGGGATATCGATGTAGAGGACCGTACATAGTATGCTTAGAAAGGTTGCGTTGAATCATCATTCGACCATCCATTCTAAATTGAGTAGTCATCATGTCTTGCTAGAGGCCACTGATGATTTATGGATTAATCTATGAGATTAATTTATTCATTGTCAATTTGGAATGGACCTACAGGATTGCACGTAAGTGAGTTCGGAGATTCTTGACGATACTAGGTATAATTGTTATACTTAGAAGAATAATATTAAATTAAATAGTTTAATTAAATATTATTAAGAAGTTTTGGGGTATTAATTAATAGTTAATTAATTACTCAGGAATAATTGAGATAGGCTGACAAATCAAGGGACCTAGTTGCAATTGAGGTTCTAGACCCATCAGTCTGATCCATGGGTAAATGGTTTGATCCATGGGTCAAGTAATCAGATTTCTTTTATAAAAGAGAATCTGTGAGAGAAAATTGTGTGACAGATTTTAAAATGGGAAACAGTTTTGTGAAAACTTTTTCTTCTCTTTTCTCTCTCGTAAAATTCTCTCTCTTCCAAAACAAAATTTCTTTACAGGAATTTTATAGTAGCACCGAAGAGCTCCAGTGCCTGATTGTGGAGGACACTTCCGGGAAGTGCCAGAAAAAGACGAAACGCCATCTTCCCAAAAAGGATCCAGGTGCGAGCGCAACCAATTACGCTTCGAGGGTAAGACTCCGGTTCTTAGAGTTTAGGATTATCCGCCATGTTAATTTAGAATTAATATGCCTAAACACGATCCAACAGTGGTATCAGAGCGAGGTTCGAATTTTAGTGTTAAAACTAAAATTAATTGATTAAAAAAAATCATTTGTTTTGGAAAAAATCAATTTTTTTTGTTCAGAGCTGATTTGAATTTTTTTTTTCTCGTTCTGGATGGGTCTCGGGAAAAGTGAAAGAGAAACTGGGTTTCATTTTTTTTGGTTTTTGCTCTCGAAAATGTTTCAGCCTTGGATGATTAAAAAAAAAAAAAACTTTGGTTTTTGTTTCAAAAAATATCTTTTGGTTTCTGGGTATAGGAAACCCTCGTCGGGAAAAATGGGCTTGCTGGGATGGTTCCGGCCAAGCTTTGGTTTTCAAGTTTGTTTGGTTTAAATCTTTGCTGATTTTTGATTGGAATGATTTGGTATTAGGGGTTTTTGGGTTTTGTTGTTTTCTACCAAATTGATTTGAAATCTCACCGGGAATACGATTTTCGCTGGAAACTGGGTTTGGTTTGCCGGAATAACCATTCTAAATATGAGTTTTGGTTTCGAAAATGTTGGGCTATGTTGTTTTTTTTTTTCTGGGTTTTGCAAAAGAAATTGCGGAATTGTTTCGGGGTATTTGACCGAAAAAATGATCGAACGAAAAAGAGTGTTGGTTTTTTTCTTCGGTTGTTAGCCGTTCGTTCTAATAAGAAAGGGTTTTGATCCTTTGGTTTCCTAGAACAAATGATTTTGACTTAATTGGCTATACGGATGCGGATTATGGGGGATGTCAAGTGTTGGTGAATGTGCCCTAATGAGGGCTATTTATGTAAATATACTTTGAGGGTATTTATGTAAATAAGACATTTGTCGTTTGGTTGATTGTTTATCAAATGAGTTAATTTCATGATAGTAATATCCTTGTGCATATTTAAATTCATGAAATCGATCCGCCAAAAGAAACACTCCATGGACTAATTAGATCATGAGTGATTCTTTTGAGTAGTACTGGTACTAGGATCCTTAGACCAGAAATCACTACATGGTCTTAGGTGAATTGTAGTGTGCTTTGACATAGGCCTAACGGGGCCGTAACAGGCTGCCAAGTACGGGTATGATTGGGTACACTATGATTCATGCTGAAATATGTAGGTGAAGTGATGAGACTACAAATCTCTCTTAAGTGAGAGATGATATCTTGGCCACTTGATAGTGAACTGAAAGTGCATGGCCATGCCCAAGGAATGATAGGATATCATTTGCTTGAAGGATTCAGTGTCACTAAGAGATCAAGTAAACGTTTAGCTACATAAGGATGATGGTTCCATGCCTTATGCTAAATTGGATATCGATGTAGAGGATCGTACGCAGTTTGCTCGGAAAGGTTGTGTTGAATCTTCATTCGACCCTCCATTCTGAATTGGGTAGTCATTATGTCTTGCTAGAGACCACTAATGACTTATGGATTAATCAATGAGATTGAGTTATCCGTTGCCAATTTGGAATGGGCCTACAGGATCGCACATAAGAAAGTTCAATGATGCAGAATAAGGATTCTTGCCTACAATAAGTATAATTGTTATACTTAAATAAATAAGATTTAATTAAATGGTTTAATTAAATATTATTGGAAAGGTCTATGGTATTAATTAATAGTTAATTAATTACCTAAGAACAATTGGGATGGGCTGATAAATCAAGGGACTTAATTACAATTGAAATTCTTGACCCATCAGCCTGATCCATGGGTCATGGGTTGATCCATGGGCTTGGTGTATAACCCAAATCATTAAAGTATTATTTAAGGCTGATTTGGAATTAGTAAATATTATTTAAATACTGACTTGGAATCAGTTAAATAATATTTGGTAATAATACTGATTTGGAAAATTACTAAAATCAGTTAAGTTATAATTGGATAATTACAATACTGATTTTGGAAATTAATTCTCTACAAATATCCTAGGGATATAATTGTAGGGATAGAGGATTTTTGAATGATTCTCATCAAAAAAAATACACAGAATTCCCAAATTCTCTTGGTAGGCAAGATCGGCTAGCACCAACCTGCGAAGACTTTCGTGCTTGAGAGTAGAGGATCCTTCGAGGAAGGATTTTGGAGACAACAAAACGCCATCTTCTCAGAGGAGCCAGGCAACGTGCGCAACCGATTACGCTTCAAGGGTAAGACCCGATCCTTAGTGTTTAGGATTCCGCCGTTTAATTAGATTAAATGCCTAAACAATTCCCAACATCAAGTAGAAAGAAGGAGTACTATTGGCACAAGTCAACTACTTGGGAAATGTCTAGTATCATGGTTTAGTAAGAAACAATGATGTGAATCCAAGGTATGAATTCACGTGAATTGTAGAATCGTCATCGATTGATCTTTTAAGCAAAACAACTAGCTCAAGTGGATTCAACAATATTGTCTATTAATGAACTCAACACCTTTGAATCACACTATATTTAAAGATGTCTTGAAATATTTCAAGCAAAAACAACCCAAACCAAAATAGACCCAACAACAATAGGATGAAACCTATCACCTTTGAATCATAAAATGGTAGTTTTGAAATTACTATTCCCAACCCTCTAATTTTCAAACCCAACAACACTAGGATTGAAAGATTATCTGTCTGGGCCTAGCAAGAAACTCACTTTTGTGCTATGCATTTCAGAATCGGAATCTCTGGCCAGGCCTAAACGCTAGCACAATTGCTATTCCAATCCTTTTGAAATAACATTACGCAGGAACTGGGTTTGCACTTATTTGATTTACCACGCAACACAAATTTCTAATTAAAAGTGGAATCTTAAAAAAGTACCTTTGAAGCATGAACTCAGGTGATCCCTTGTATGACTCAAAACTTCGATTTCACGTTGTGTGGGCAACGATCTAGAAACCAATTGATCAGCAATCAACACTATCCACCTGCTAGAAAATTCCAGCACCGCTGCACTTGGCACATACTACGCACCGCCCGAAGAGAGAGAAAACTATATGCGCTGCTGGTTTGAACAGGCCAAATTTTGGCCAATAATTGAAGGAAAACCAGCCGCAATTTTCTTCTTAAAATTTGACTTTGAGGGAGAAATTTTATTTCTCTCTAGGATTTTATCTCTCTAGTTTTCTTGTCTTGAAAACTTATGAATTGTATATCTTGAATAGCTAATCCCTTGTCTATATATAGAGTTACAAGAGAGACCCCAAGTTAGTTTAGGATTGGTCTTCCTAATGGGTTTAAGTAATTAATTAGTTTCCAAATCCAATTAGGTAACCAATCTGATAGGAAAACCAAATCCTTATAGATTTCTTAATCTCTAGGATTTCCTAATTATAATTGAACTTAAGACTTAATTAATTAATTAAATAATTCCACTTTGTTAATTACTTAATTAACCCTTAGGAATAATTAATTAATTAATTAATTCTACCTATTCAATTAACTTATTACAAAATTAATCGTACCACTAACAGATTAATTTTGGCACTACCATCCTAAACCAGAATTGCTTCCGGAACACCTTAATTAAATTATATTCATAATCTCCCCACATCAAACATTTAGTGCTTGTTAATTTATTAATTTACTGATAAATTAATTATTCAACTTCTTTAATTTCGAGACTAGTACCACTCGACCTTTTTACTATACCGGACATAAGTCCACTAGCTGGGTTTAGTATAATAAACATAACGAGCTCATCTCGGGAGCACTATCACCCCGGACACACCAGTACATGGTTTCCTTTCGACAAGCAGTAGCACACTAAGCAACTAATCACATGCTCCCAACCTACCGAGACTATTGGCCAGAATTGACCTCACCCTTTGGCAGATCAAACTACACTATGTCTAATCCTCATGCCCGCTCGAGTCTAGGGATTAAGAGATAGAATACCAAGAATGATTTGTCTATTAAATCAGTACAAGACAAATCATTCCTTATGGTCAAGTTCAATACGCCCCGGGCATATCTACGTGATTCAATTAGTTTAGAAAAACCAATTATCTGAATCACATAATAACCTAAACCTACAGTTTGTCCAAAGCTGTCTCGGTTACGAACCTCTTTTATATATTATAAATTTCAAACAATGATGAGATCTACTGTGTCACACAAGACACCTCATCATCTACTTACATAATATAAATGAACATATCATGCACAACAAAATATAACCAAAATATAAATCGATATATTACTAGGAAAATGTACAATGCAAGCATAGCTTATGTATTCAACTCCAACAATCTCCCACTAATACTTAAGTTGTGCTTTAAGTATACATCTACATACAACTCCTATACACTCTGCTGCTATCTATCTAGAAAAACTATCATGGCTCTCCTAAGTATCTGATCCCCATGCCCTCCACGTGAGCCTCAAAGACTTTCGAAGTTAATGTCTTCGTGAACAGATTTGCAAGATTATCCTCTGATGCTATCTTAGCCGCGACCACATCTTTCCTCTTTACGATGTCTCGTATCAGGTGATACTTGCGCTGTATATGTTTAATCGCCTTGTGGGCTCGTGGTTCCTTCGAGTTTGCTACAGCACCATTGTTATCGCAATATACCGTGATAGACTTCTGCAAACCAGGAATCACATCTAAGTCCACTAGGAAGTTCTTGAGCCATACAGCTTCTTTCGCTGCCTCTAATGTAACAACGTACTTAGCTTCCAAGGTAGAGTCCGCCACGCATTTCTGCTTGACACTCCGTCAAACTATGGCTCCACCTCCTAGAGTAAACACATACCCTGAGGTAGAGTTGCTCTTGTCCCTGTCGCCTTGGAAATCTGAATCCGTGTAACCTCGAGGTACCAGCTCAGGCACCTGATAGACCAGAACTTGGTCTCTAGTCCTGCGCAAATACTTGAGAATGCATTTTATTGCCTCCCAATGAGCTTTCACGGGGTTACTCTGATATCTGCTTACCATGCCAACGGCATAACAGATATCAGGCCTCGTACACAACATGTCATACATGAGACTTCCTACTGCCGAAGCATAAGGAACTGTCTTCATGGCCTCTATCTCCTCAACAGTCTTGGGAGACTGTTCCTTAGATAGATGCACTCCGTGTCTGAAAGGTAGAAAGCCTTTCTTGGAGTTCTGCATGTTAATAAAATGGGCCAGAATCGTATCTATGTACAAAGCTTGGGAGAGCGTTAACGAACATTTCCTACGATCTCAAATTATCTTGATCACAAAGATATGTCCAGCTTCCCATAAGTCTTTCATATCAAACTGCTTGGACAGCCATGCCTTTACGTCTGATAACACTTTCTTGTTGTCGCCAATCAATAGAATGTCATATACGTAAAGCACAAGAAACACCACTGAGTTTCCAAGATCTAGATGCCTGCTTAAGTCCATAAATAGACCTCTTAAGCCTGCAAACCATATGCTCTTGGCCTTTTTCAATGAATCCCTCTGGTTGCTGCATAAAGATGGTTTCCTCAAGACTTCCATTTAGGAAAGCTGTCTTGACATCCATCTGCCAAATCTCATAACTAAATGAGCAGCTATGGTCAAGAGAATATGGATCGACTTAAGCATGGCTACCGAGGAGAAGGTTTCCTCATAATCGATTCCCTCTTTCTAAGTATACCCCTTCGCCACCAGTCTAGCTTTAAAGGTTTTCACCTTTCCGTCAGGTCCTCTCTTACGTTTGTAGACCCACTTGCATCCAATGGGCTTGAACCCATCAGGCAGGTCCACAAGCTCTTAGACTTGATTGTGGTCCATTGACCCCATCTCGAATATCATTGCCTTACGCCAAGATTCTGCGTCTTTATCTCGGAGAGCCTTATTGTAGTTAACCGAGTCAAGTTCAGGCACCCCTAGGACTAGGTCTGAGGCCTCTCCCACGCCAATGAACCTGTCGGGCTGTCTCACAACCCTCCTACTACGACGAGGCACTACCTGTGTAGGCGCATCATCTGTGATCTCATGTACAGTGTGTGGTGTATCTACTTGTACTGGTGCATCAGGATTAGTAGTTTATCTTCTAAGCTATATTATAGTACTATCTTACTCTTGGGTTTGTGATCTAAGACATAGTCCTCTTCTAAAAATCTAGCGTTGGTACTAACCACCACCTTTTGATATTTAGGACTATAAAACAGACCACCCTTCGTTTCCCTGGGATAACCTACAAACAGCATTAATTCAGTTCTCGCATCTAACTTAGCCGTATCTGCCTTAAGCACATATGCTAGGCAACCCCAAATTCTGAGATGTTTTAGACTGGGCTTGCGCCCATTCCACAACTCTACTGGGGTTGAAGGCACGGTTTTAGATGGTACAAGATTAAGAATATACATTGCCGTTTCTAAGGCATATCCCCATAACGAACTTGGAAAATCACTATAGCTCATCATCGACCTAACCATTTCCATGAGAGTCCGATTCCTCCTTTCTGCTACACCATTCTACTGTGGCGTGCCAGGTGCAGACAACTGAGACTGAATTCTGACCTCACTGAGGTAATCTCAAAATTCATGGGAGGTACTCCCTACCACGATCTGACCGCAGTGTCTTGATACTCTTACCATGATGCTTCTCCACATCTGCCCGAAACTCTTTGAACTTGCCAAAGCACTTGGACTTGTGACACATAGGTAAATGTACCCGTACCTTGAGTAGTCATTCGTGAACGTCACGAAATACTCGAACCCACCTCGTGCTTGGATTGACATTGGTCCGCACAAGTCAGAATGAATTAACTCCAATCCTTGCTTAACACTATAACCTTTTGCTTTAAAAGGTCTATTGGTCATCTTACCCTCCAAGCAAGATTCGCAGGTTAAATAACTGTCAATCTCTAATGAACCTAAAGGTCCATTATTAACAAACCTGTGAATCCTACTAAGGTTTATATGACCTAGCCCGAGATGCCAAAGATAGGTTTGGTTCATTTCAGAAGGTTTCTTCCTCTTATTAATGTTAGGTAAAGAGCTATCTGTTTCTATGTTTTGCACAACAGGGGAGTTAGAATTGACCACAAATAAATTGTCCGACAATGAACCAGAACAAATAAGTTTTCCATTTCTTCTAATAACAACACAATCATCAGAAAAAATAAACTTATAACCCTTTTTCAAGAGTTTAGAAACCGAAATAAGGTTCTTTCTAAAACTCGGTACATAAAGACAATTAACTAACTCTAAACTATAATTCTGGAAATTCAGTGTAACTACTCTCACTGCTTCTACTGACACTCTTGTAGTGTCGCCCAAGTAGATATCCAATTCGCCTTCTCTAAGCTTCTGGGTTACTTGGAAACCTTGCAAAGAATTACAAACATGGTCAGTGGCACTTTAATCCACACACCAAGTATCTGTGGGAATCACCGCTAAACTTGTCTCAGTAATTAAGGCAGAAACTATCGTACTTATACGCTTTGAACAATCTGATTTCCAATGTCCAGTCTTATTGCACTTGAAGCACTTGTCTTTCGACTTCTTCTTTGCAATCTGAGCCTTTTGTGCTATTCCCTCGAGCTTTCTCTTCTTCTTTCTAGCCTCAGGCTCGAAAGAAGATTCTAAAGCTTTGTCTGCGACTAAAGCTCGCTTGTTCTCTCGAAGAAGACTTTTAGCCACCACCAACTCTGCCAAGAGCTCGGATGAAGTACAAAACATCTTACTTATGTTGTAGTTCAACCAAATCTGCTCATAGCTTTGAGGCAAGCTCCGGAGGACAATATCGACTTTGGTTTCACCAACGATTTCGCCTCCCACTACCTCATCCTTGTTGATGTTAGTAATCACGTTAATGACATTATGTCTCACAGGAGTGCTCTCAGCCATAAGGACAATGTCCAAGTTACGACTCCAATCAACATAATTAGGTCCAATTAACTTGTTGTTTTCCAATATAGTAGCTAAGGGGTTGAATGCCATATATAAAACTGTAAATCAAACAGACAATGTTTTAGTTATCTAACCTAGAATTTCGAAAACAAGGAAATTCTATCAATTATTGACTTCCCTCAAAACAATAATCTTAATCCACCAACATCTCATTCACCGGGATTCTCGCAAGCCACGCAGTGTGGACGTTTTACGCTAACCACATTCGTTTTAGAAGAACCAAGTTCATTAACTACACTATCTGACCAAACGATCTATTGATCAATGTAGCTAATAGTCGGTGCTTTCAGCCGTACAAATAAGCAGCGTAACCTCGAGGGAGGAATACTACAGATCGTACACTAAGTGTGTACCATTACGTGACCTCTGAGTTTGTTACCTCAGGATAGTGTGCCTCAGATGGAGAGGGTGTCGCATTTCTCCTAGTTAAACTTACTCTAGTCATCTTACTCAGAAATTCATAGTCTAGCGATCTCGAGACTGGACTCATCCGAATGGATGAAGGCTCTAATGCCAATGCGAAAGCCCACCCACATCGCATATGAACTCGTAATGGTGACTGTGGGGATATTAAACCAACCCGCTCACTTAGATTTCCAAATTGAGGGTTTTTCCGATTTTAACATGCAATTAACTAAACCTAAGTTATATGCAACCATAAAACCAACATGCTTTAAAATCATGCATCTAAAATACAGTATAAAATTAAAGCACAAAAATTAAAACAATAAATACTGGAAATAAATGCGAAAAATAAATTTCTCGACTATTATGGTTTTAATCGCTTCCATCTTCTGCCTTGATCTCGTGTCCCGCCACGTAACTCGATAGAGAGAGTCTTGATGATGAGTTCCAAGGAAGTAATGCTAAAGATGTCAAAGATGATGATAGCGAAGGCATGACCGAACCACCCTCAACTCTAAATAATTCTGCACATATCATTCCACCAAATCCACTTGAAAGGATGACGGGCCCAATGACTCGTTTTAGAAAGAAAAGGATGCAAGAAGCCTTGAACATTTTGATTCTTGAGGTCTATTCAAAAGAGGATCCAAAGGCTACCTCAATTCATGCCAAATATTACAACATTTTGCAAGTCTTGGATCTTGATCCAAATGGTGTGGGAAGTACTTTTTTATGAAGATTCCAGAAGTGAACATTTCCTCCGACATGCCCATGTCGCCTGAGGAAGGTTGGGCAGAATAGAACTTTTCCTCCGACATGCCCATGTCGCCTGCCCATGTTGTCTAAGGAAGGTTGGGCAGAATAGAACTTTTCCTCCGACATGCCCATGTCGCCTGAGGAAGGTTGGGATAGAACTTTTCCTCCGACATGCCCATGTCGCCTGAAGAAGGTTGAAAGTCGCATTTATGAGCTGAATTTATGGACGGATTTCAACAGTATTTGGGTGATATTTTCAAGTTGTTTTCTGCATTTTTTTAGTATTTAGAATATTAGAATTAAGTGCAAGAGTCTTCTAGGTCAAAGAGCTTTTCTAGGTCAACGAGCTTTTCTTGGTCATAGAGAAGTGTTAATGCTAGTCTTGACTACAAGATTTAGAATTGCTCCTTTAATCCTTTTGTAATTTCCAACCTTAGTCCCTCTTGAAACTCTATCAATAGGGGCCTTGGTCAACTATTAGAATTCAAGATTTGATGTTATAAACTTTAAGGAATTTTCCTTTCTTTGCTAGTTTCTTAGTGAGCTAGTTTTAGTCTTGCAAGTATGCTTGCAAAACTTATTTGGCTTATCAACTAAAACTCTTCCTTTTAGTTGTGGCGCCTTCTACTCTTCTTTTCTCAATCATTTCATAATCCAAAGGTGTTAGGTTTATCCTAGTGTTGTTGGGTTTGAAAATTAGAGGGGTTGGGAATAGTAATTTCAAAACTACCATTTTATGATTCAAAGGTGATAGGTTTCATCCTATTGTTGTTAGATCTATTTTGGTTTGGATTGTTTTTGCTTGGAAGATTTCAAGAGATCTTTCAATATAGTGTGATTTAAAGGTGTTGAGTTCATTAATACTCAATATTGTTGAATCCACTTGAGCTAGTTGTTTTGCTCAAAAGATCAATCGAGGATGATTCTACAATTCACATGAATTCGTACCTTAGATTCACATCAGTTTGGTATCAGAGCGCAGTTTCCTTGATTTGATCATATCATTTTTTTTAATCTATCTATCTTGCATCTTATTATTATCATATTTGTCTTGTTTCTATTTGAAGGTTCAAGTTTGCAAGAAGAAAAAAAAAAAGAAAAAAAAAGATTGTCAAAAAAACAAAAGAAAGAGTACGTAAAAAAAAAAAAAAAAAAAAGAAAGTATCTTTCTAGCTTCTTAAATTAATATTGCAGGGATTTGTGATTCCAAGTGTGGGAAAAGTTTTGAGGAAAAGGTATCATCATTGTTTTCTTTCTACTCTTATAATTTCTTTCTAAATCTTATTCTTGTTTCTTTTACCTAATCATTGCATACTATCCTTTCTTTGACCTCTATACTTTCTTTGTTGCCAAGTAAGATCTTTGAGTAGCATATTGTAAGGGTTTAACGATTCTCACAAGAACTTGCAAGAGGAAAAGAGTGGTAAAATCTGAGTGCAACTTACCCCTACTACATCAGCCTTAAACACGAGTGAAAATTTCTTTTCATTTGGGTTGAGACATATTAGGGAAAGGGGAAAAGGGGTGTGAGGTACTTTTTTTTTTTTTTTTTTTTTTTTGTTCTAATGGCAGATCCAACCGGTGAAACACCTGAACAAAAAGCATGGAGGGAACACACCACAAGGCGATTGGAACAAATCATTGATAGGGTCACTACCCGAATGAACCAACTAGAACTTGCTTTTCACCAAAGAGAAGAAAGGAAAGGAAGTCAACAAGATGACGAGGAAGATGATAGGAGGTGCGAGGAAGAAATGTCTGAAGTATCCCGAGGGAATGAGATGAGAAGGAATAGATTTGGAGTTGATAGCAACCTTAATGGTCTCAAAATGAAGATTCCTGAATTTGATTGAAAAGGAGATCCCGAGGCATATTTTGATTGGGAAATGAAGGTGGAAAAGATCTTTTCTATCCACAATTATTCGGAAGAAAAGAAGGTAAAAATTGCTTCCCTTGAATTTCACGGTTATGCACTAACATGGTGGGATCGATTGATTGTTTCTAGAAGAAGAAATAGAGAGAGGCCAATTGCAACTTGGGAAGACATGAAGGCTGTTTTGAGGAAACGTTTCATTCCTCCTCATTACTATAGAGATCTTTACAACAAGTTGCATAGTATCACTCAAGGAGCAAAGACCGTGGCAGAATATTACCAAGAGATGGATTTAGCAATGACAAGAGCAATCATTGAGGAAGATCCTGAAGCTACTATGGCACGGTTGTGAAAGATTTTGGTAGGATCTGGGTATGCACTTGCTCAATTTACCACGCAACAAAAATTTCTATTAAAGCGGAATCTTAGAAAAGTACCTTTGAAGCGTGCACCTGGTGATTCTCTTGTATGCCTCAAGACTATGACTTCACGTTGTGTGGGCAACGAACTAGAAGTCAATTGATCAGCTACTCACCACAATCCACCTGCTAAAAAACTCTAGCCCCGCAGCACCTGGCACGTACTATAAACGCACCGCCTGCAGAGAGAGAAAGCTACGTGCAGCTGGTATAAACCAAGGTCAAAATTTCAGCCACTAGAAACCCAAAAACCAGCTGCACACTTTCTTGAAAATTCGACTTGGAGAGAGAAACATTTTCTCTCTCTAGAATTTTCTCTCTCTAGAAATCCTGTGGATTAATTGTGTTATTGTTGTATCTGAATGACTGATCCCTTGTCTATTTATAGAGTTACAAGAGAGACTCCAAGTTGGTTTAGGATTTGTCTTCCTACTGGGTTTCTGTTTTCCTTCAATCCTGTTTCTGGACTGATACAGATTCTGTTTCCTTCAATCCTGTTCCTGGACTGATACACTCCCAACTGTCACAGGGATTCACTTATCCCAATCCAGTTCCTGGGATGAATCACTCCCAACTGAAACAGGGATTCACTTATCCCAAACCAGTTCCTGGGATGATTCACAACCAACTGACACAAGGATTAATTAATTTCTCAATTAATTAAATCTACCTTTGTCATTAACCCAGTACATAATTAATCGTACCACTAACGGATTAATTATGGCACTACCACCCTACACCAGAATTGCTTCCGGAACAACTTAATTAAATTATATTCATAATCTCCCCACATCAAAGATATAGTGCTCGTTAATTCATTAATTTACTGATAAATTAATTCATCAACTTCTTTAATTCCGAGACTAGTACCACTCGACCTTTTTACTATACCGGACATAAGTCCACCGGCCGGGTTTAGTATAATAAACATTTCGAGCTCATCTCGGGAGCACCATCACCCCAGACGCACCGGTACATGGTTTCCTTTCGACAAGCAGCAGCACACCAAGTAACTAAACACGCGCACCCAACCTACCGAGATTATTGGCCACATTTGACCTCACCCATTGGCAGATCAAAGTACACTATGTCTAATCCTCATGCCCACTCGTGTCTAGGGATTTAGAGATAGAATACAAGGATCGATTTGTCTATTAAATCAGTACAAGACAAATCATTCCTAAGAGTCAAGTTCAATATGCCCCGGGCATATCTATATGATTCAATTAGTTTAGACAAACTAATTATCTGAATCACATAATAACCTAAACTGACAGTTTGTCCAAAGCTGTCTCGGTTACGAACCTCATTTATATATTATGTCTTTCAACCAATGATGAGATCTACTGTGTCGCACCAGACACCTCATCATCTACTTACATAATATAAATGGACGATTAATGCACAACAAGATATGACTGAAACACAAATCGATATATTAAACTGGGAAACTGTACAATACAAGCATAGCTTATGTATTCTACTCCAACAGGTTGTTGGGTGGTTTAAGAAGAGACATTGCCAATGTTGTTGAATTACAACATTACTTGGATTTGGAAGAAATGATGCATGTGACAGAAAAGGTGGAAAGACAATTGAAAAGAAAGAGTGGTTCAAGTAAGTTTCTTTCTAACCAATCCTCTTGGAAAAACAATAATGGAAACGAAAGGGATTTTGGTAAAAAGAAAGATGAACCAAAGAAGCATGATTTTAAAAGGTTTGAAAAGGGTGAATCAAGTAAAAGTTCTTCTTCTAAACTCACTTGTTTTAAGTGTTTGGGAAAGGGCCATATAGCCTCCCAATGTCCTAACTCTAGGACTATGGTAATGCGAGAAGATGGTTCTTGTTTGAGCCAAAGTGAAGGAGAAGAAAATGAGGAGAATCCGGATGTTGAAGATGAAGGTGAACAATTTGAAACAAGTGGTGATGAGGTTTTGTTCACTTTGAGAGTATTGAATACTCAAGTTGGATCTTATGATGAAGAGCAAAGGAGTACTATCTTTCACACAAGATGCAAAGTACAAGATAAGGTATGCATGCTCATCATTGATAGTAGGAGTTGTACTAATTGTGTTAGCTCTTATCTTGTAGAGAAATTGGGTCTATCCATGACTGCTCATCCCAATCCTTACCGTTTGCAATGGCTCAATGATAGTGGAGAGCTAAGGGTGAATCGGCAAGCAAAGGTAAAATTTTCAATTGGGAAATATGAGGATGAAGTTTTGTGTGATGTAGTACCAATGCAAGCTGGCCATATTCTTCTTGGCCGACCATGGGAGTTTGATCATGATGCTAATCATGAGGGAAAGTCTAACAAGTATCATATTGTTCATAATCGTAAAGCTTTTACTCTTGTTCCACTTTCTCCTCAACAGGTGTACAAAGAACAAATGAGAATGAGAGAGAAAAGGCTAAAAGAGAGTGAGTTGAAAAAGCCAAAAGAGTGTGAAAAAGCAAGAGATGTGAGTGCTAAAAGCAAAGTGAGTGAAGAAAAAGCAAGAGATGGAAAGGCAAAAAGCAAAGTGAGTGAGAGGGAAAAACCAAAGGCAAGTGAGACAAAAGGTGCCTTCTTTGCGAGCATGAGAGATGTAGATAGAGCCCTCAATTCTCACAAGCCAATTTTTATGCTCTTGTTCCATGAAGAATGTCTTGTTCTTGATGAGCTTCCTAACAATTTGCCTTTAGAAATTGTTGCTGTTTTGAATGAATTTGCAGATGTGCTACCAGAGGAAGTGCCTAAGGGGTTACCTCCAATTCGAGGAATTAAGCATCAAATCGACTTTCTACTCGGAGCTTCCATTCCAAATAGGCCAGCCTATTGTGCAAATCCGGAAGAAACAAAAGAACTTCAAAGGCAAGTTGAAGAATTGCTAAGCATGGGATATATTCGTGAGTCTCTTAGCCCTTGTGCTATTCCTGTCATTTTAGTTCCAAAAAAAGATGCTACATGGCATATGTGCATTGATTGTAGGGCTGTGAACAAAATCACCCTTAAGTATCGTCACCCCATTCCAAGATTAGACGATATGCTCGATGAATTGTTTGGTGCAAAATTTTTCACAAAAATTGATTTGAAATATGGTTATCATCAAATAAGAATCAAAGAGGGTGATGAATGGAAAACGACTTTCAAGAAAAAATTTGGTATTTATGAGTGGCTTGTTATGCCTTTTGGTTTAACTAATGCCTCTTGTACATTTATGAGGCTAATGAATCATGTTTTGAGACGTTTCATTGGAAAGTTTGTAGTTGTCTATTTTGATGATATCTTGATCTATAGTAAGAACATAGGAGAACATGTTGAACGTCTTAAGCTTGTTCTTACTACTTTGCGTAAAGAAAAATTGTTTGCAAATTTGAAAAAGTGTACTTTTTGTGTTGAAGAAGTTGTTTTTCTTGGCTATGTTGTGAGTTCTAATGGTTTGAGAGTTGATGAAGCAAAGGTGGCAGCAATTCTTGATTGGCCAATTCCCACAAATGTGACTGAGGTGAGATCTTTCCATGGACTTGCAAGTTTTTATAGGAGATTTGCCAAAGATTTCTCAACAAAAGCAGCCCCACTAAATGAGTTGGTAAAGAAAAATGTTAAGTTTGAGGGGGGAGATTCTCAACAAAGGGCATTTGATCAATTGAAGCATGATTTGACTAATGCTCCTCTTTTAGCTTTGCCTAATTTTTCTAACACTTTTGAAGTTGAATGTGATGCTTCAGGAATTGGAATAGGTGCTGTGTTGCTTCAAGGAGGCCGCCCCATTGCCTACTTTAGTGAGAAGCTGAATGGAGCAACATTGAACTATATGACAAAGAACTCTATGCAGTGGTGACAAAAAACTACCCACATGGGCCGCGCTGCTGCCGCCTGCTCCTGCGCGCCTGCTGCGCTGTGCGGCAGCACCGCTGCCTCTAGCGGTTGCCAACGGTGGCTGTTGCCGGCGGGTAGTCGCAGGCACTGCCCCCTGCCGCCAATCCCTCCTTCGCTTCTTCCCACGCTATTTGGTGTTCTTGCAATTCGTTCTGAGTTTTCCTGGGTTTCTACGAATTAACGATAACCCAAAACCCACGAATTCAAGTTGCCCACCATAACGCCTTCGATTACAAAATTTTAATTCTCCTACTACAAGGCTTTCTAGGAAAATTAAATAATCAAAATTATATAGAAAAATCCTACTATAGATTTGATCTAATCCTACACGACTTCTAGCACGTGGTTATACTATTACAAACATTCATAATAAAATCAAATCTGGACATGTCCCGGAGTTTAATTAAAACCCATACAAACGTAACCATAATAGTCGGGATTTCTTAACCACCTGCAAATAAAACCATGTAATAAATCGAACAAGCACAAAACCCAAAACCAGGCTCTGATTTCTTCTTAAAATCCAACTTTGAGGGAGAAATTTTATTTCTCGCTCTAGGATTTTATCTCTCTAGTTTTCTTGTCTTGAAAACTTATGAATTGTATATCTTGAATAGCTAATCCCTTGTCTATATATAGAGTTACAAGAGAGACCCCAAGTTGGTTTAGGATTAGTCTTCCTAATGGGTTTAGGTAATTAATTAGTTTCCAAATCTAATTAGTTAACCAATCTGATAGGATAAACCAAATCCTACTAGATTTCCTAATCTCTAGATAACCAAACTTAAGAATTAATTAATTAATTAATTCTACTTTGTTAATTACTTAATTAACCCTTATGATTAATTAATTAATTAATTCTACCTATTCAATTAACCCATTACAAAATTAATCGTACCACTAACGGATTAATTTTGGCACTACCATCCTATACCAGAATTGCTTCCGGAACAACTTAATTAAATTATATTCATAATCTCCGCACATCAAAGATATAGTGCTCGTTAATTTATTAATTTACTGATAAATTAATTAATTAACTTCTTTAATTCTGAGACTAGTACCACTCGACCTTTTTACTATACCGGATATAAGTCCACCAGCTGGGTTTAGTATAATAAACATAACGAGCTCATCTCGCAAGCACCATCACCCCGGACACACCGGTACATTGTTTCCTTTCGACAAGCAGCAGCACACCAAGCAACTAAACACGCGCACCTAACCTACCGAGACTATTGGCAAGAATTGACCTCACCCTCTGGCAGATCAAAGTACACTATGTCTAATCCTCATGCCCGCTTGAGTCTAGGGATTAAGAGATAGAATACCAATTATGATTTTTCTATTAAATCAGTACAAGACAAATCATTCTTTATGGCCAAGTTCAATACGCCCCAGACATATCTACATGATTCAATTAGTTTAGACAAACCAATTATCTGAATCACATAATAACCTAAACCGACAGTTTGTCCAAAGCTATCTCGGTTACGAACCTCTTTTATATATTATGTCTTTCAACCAATGATGAGATCTACTGTGTCACACAAGACACCTCATCATCTACTTACACAATATAAATGGACATATCATGCACAACAAAATATAACCAAAACATAAATCGATATATTACTGGGAAAATGTACAATACAAGCATAGCTTATGTATTCAACTCCAACAAGGATAAACCAAACACCTTTGGATTATGAAATGAATTAGGAAAGAAGAGTAGAAGGCACTACAACTAAAAGAAAGAGTTTTGGTTGATAAGCCAAATAAGTTTTGCAAGCATACTTGCAAGACTAAAACTAGCTCACTAAGAAACTAGCAAAGAAAGGAAAATTCCTTAAAGTTTATAACATCAAATCTTGAATTCTAATAGTTAACCAAGGCCCCTATTTATAGAGTTTCAAGAGGGACCAAGGTTGAAAATTAAAAAAGGATTAAAATAGCAATTCTAAATCTTCTAGTCAAGACTAGCATTAACACTAGATTTGACCAAGAAAAGCTCTTTGACCTAGAAAAGCTCTTTGACCTAGAAGACTCTTGCACTTAATTCTAATATTCTAAATACTAAAAAATGCAGAAAACAACTTGAAAATATCACTCAAATGCTGTTGAAATTCGTCCATAAATTCAGCTCATAAATGCGACTTTCAACCTTCCTCAGACGACATGACATGGGCATGTCGGAGAAAAAGTTCTATTCTGCCCAACCTTCCTCAGGTGACATGGGCATGTCAGAGGAAAAGTTCTATTCTGCCCAACCTTCCTCAGGCGACATGGGCATGTCGGAGAAAATGTTCACTTCTGGAATGTTCATAAAAAAGTACTTCCCACACGATTTGGATCAAGATCCAAGACTTGCAAAATGTTGTAATATTTGGCATGAATTGAGGTAGCCTTTGGATCCTCTTTTGAATAGACTTCAAGAATCAAAATGTTCAAGGATTCTTGCATCCTTTTCTTTCTCAAACGAGTCATTGGTCCCGTCATCCCTTCAAGTGGATTTGGTGGAATGATATGTGCAGAATTATTTAGAGTTGAGGGTGGTTCAGCCATGCCTTCACCGTCATCATCTTTGACATCTTTAGTATTACTTCCTTGCAACTCATCATCCCCTCTCCCTTGAAAAGGATTCATCCTCGAATCCATTGGATCTACATCAAAATCAAAAGGAGATAAGTCAGAAATATTAAAATGAGCACTTATAGAATAGTCTCCGGGAAGATCAAGCTTGTAAGCATTATCATTGACTCGTGCCAAAACTTGAAATGACCCATCATCACGGGGGGTGTAACTTAGTTCTCCTCGAGGATGGAAACCTCTTTTCCCTCATGTAACCCAATCACCGGGTTCAAACACAATTTTCTTACGGCCTTTATTTGCATTCTTTGCATATTGCTCATTTTTCTTCTCAATGTTTGCACTGAAGGAAAACAGAACAAGCCCGGGCTAAATTGAAAACCTCACTTTCGTGCAATGCATTCCAGAATCGGAAGCTTTTGACCAAGCTCAAGCTCAAATTCATTTACCCATGAACGGATCTTGGCTTATACTTATTTAATTTATTAAAATGACATCTAACGCACAAAGATCACACCTTTAATTAAAAGCGGAAGGATTAAATAAATTGAACCCACAAGAAAAATCCAATCTTTATGCGAATTCCACAAGAAATCCAAAAGATAACTCCGAGAAAACTTCTGCCCACTACTTTCGCACCAATAAAATCGAACCCACTTCAACTCCGGTCACGATCTGGACAACCGGGATTGTGGATCACCAACCCAAGGAAGAAACCAACACAAACCCAGCTGGATCAAGCACCCCGGAGTGAACAGTGTCCGTGAAAAGTGTCCGACGTGAACAGTATCGGTGAACAGTACCCCGTGAACAGTAATTTCAGCAGTGGCCAACTCCAAAAATTGATGGGCTATCAAAAAGTTTAATCTTTCAAGCTTAATCTAAATCGAGAAGTGAGAATCCAAGTTCGTTTTTGAAAGAAAACTCGAAAGGGAAGAGAGTTTCTCTCTAGAACTTTCTCACTCTAAGGAAGACATAAATGTCTTGTAAGATTTTCTTAAGTTTCTTTGGCCTTAATCTTTCTATTTATAGGAGCTCTAATAGAGACCTAATGGGCTCTCGAGTTGGGCCTTTTAATTTGACTTGCGTTGACCACTTAGTCTTTTCCGACTAATCAACTCCAATCGACCCATTCGAATTAATTTCTTAACCCACTTCGTTAATTTAATTTAATCGAACCCTTAGAATTAATTAATTCAAATAGAATTAATTTCTTAATTCACCTTGTCGATTAAATATTAATTAAACCTTTAGGATTAATTAATTCACCTTGTCGATTAGTCAAATGCATAATTAGTCGTACCACTATCGGACTAATTATGGAACTACCGCTCGAAAATGACTTTACATCGCGCCATTATATTTTCTTCTATCTCCCCACATTAAAGATCTAGCGTTCGTCAGTTCATCAATTTACTGACAAACTAATTCACCAACTTCTTGGTATCCGAGATTAGTACCACTCGACCTTTTATTATACCGGACATAAAGTCCACCGGCCGGGTTTAGTATAATAGACCTTACGAACTCATCTGGCGGCGAACCGGTACGTGAATTCCTCCGACTAGCAATGGCACGTAAGAAGCTAAACACCGCATACACAACCTACCGAGGTATAGGCCTCAATTGACCGCACTCTTTGGCAAATCAAAGCATACGATATCCAACTCGCACGCCCGTCCCAATCTCGGGATTGAGAGACTGAATACTAGGACCGAATTGACTACGCCGATCAGTATAAGTCAATTCTATCCAAACTGGTCGTGCTCAATATGCCCCGGGCATATCCGTGTGATTTAAACTAGTTCAGATAAACTAATTACCAAACCACAAGATAACCTATACCGATAGTATGTTCAGACTATCTCGGTTACGAGTATACTTTTTATATATCAATACTTTAACCAATAACGGTATCTACTGTGTCTTTCCACACCCCGTTATCTAGTTCTATGATATAATGGAACAATTTAATACCAAAAAAAAATAATATGTCATCTGTGAATGTTAGTTTTTTATACAAGCCATAGCTTTTCTATATTCAAAACTAACAATCTCCCACTAATACTCAAAGCTATGCTAAGAAGTACAAAAACTGTCCAACCCGCTATTACACTGCTGTCATAGTGAAATATCCAGAACGCCTTTAAGCTCACTCACATGGCTTCCTCAAGAATTTGACTCCCATGCCCTTCACATGTCTCTCAAAGACCTTTGGGGTCAATGGCTTGGTGAAAGGATCTGCAAGGTTGTCATCTGATGCTATAATGGCCACGATCACGTCTCCCCTCTTTACGATCTCTCGTATCAGGTGGTACTTGCGCTCTATGTGTTTACTCGCCTTATGGGCTCGTGGTTTCCTCGAGTTAGCAACTGCACCATTGTTATCACAGTAGACTGTGATAGACCTAGGCAACTTAGGAACCACATCTAAGTCCATCAGGAAGCTCCGGAGCCATACAGCCTCTTTCGCTGCCTCTGAAGCGGCAACATACTCAGCCTCCATGGTGGAGTCCGCCATGCATTTCTGCTTGACACTCTGCCATACTATGGCTCCACCTCCTAGAGTGAACACAAACCCAGAGGTAGACTTACTCTTGTCCAAATCACCTTAAAAGTCCAATCTGTGTAACCCAATGGTACAAGCTCCTGCGCTCTATAAACTAGGACATAATCTCTCGTCCTGCGCAAGTACTTGAGAATGCATTTTACTGCCTCCCAGTGAGCCTTCCCAGGGTTACTCTGATATCTGCTAACCATGCCAACGGGAAAGCAAATATCAGGCCTCGTACACAACATAGCATATATGAGGCTACCCACTGCAGAAGCATAGGGTACCGCCTTCATGGCATCTATCTCCTCAGCAGTCTTAGGACACTTCTCCTTAGACAAATACACCCCATACCTGAAAGGTAGTGAACCCTTCTTGGAGTTCTGCATGTTAAAACAGGCCTGAATCGTGTCTATGTAGGATGCCTGAGAGAGTCAGAGAACGTTTCCTACGATCTCGAAAAATTTTAATCCCAAGGATATTCCAGCCTCTCCCAAATCCTTCATATCGAATTGCCTAGACAACTATGCCTTTACGTCTGACAACACCTTCTTACTGTTGCTAATCAGAAGAATGTCATCTACGTAAAGTATGAGGAACACCACCATATCACCATCACGCCTGCGATAAACACACTGCTCATCCGGACACTGAGTGAATCCATAGGACTGGATAACCTCGTCAAAACGGATGTTCCAAGATCTGGATGCTTGCTTAAGTCCATAAATGGACCTCCTAAGTCTGCATACCTTGTGCTCTTGTCCCTTAATAATGAAGCCCTCTAGTTGCTGCATAAATATGGTCTCATCAAGACTTCCATTAAGGAAAGCTGTCTTGACGTCCATCTGCCAAATCTCATAGTCCATATGAGCAGCTATGGCCAAGAGAATCCGGATTGACTTAAGCATAGCTACCGGGAAAAAGGTCTCCTCATAATCGATACCCTCTTTCTGAGTATACCCCTTCGCCACAAGCCTAGCCTTGAAGGTCTCAACCCTCCCATCAGATCATCTCTTTCGCTTGTAGAACCATTTGCACCCAATAGGCCTAAACCCATCAGGAAGGTCTACCAGCTCCCAGACTTGATTTGAGTCCATAGAACCCATCTCAGCAATCATCGCTCTCTGCCAAGAATCTGCATCTTTATTCTGGAGAGCCTCATTGTAGCTAACTGGGTCTGGTTCATGAGCGACAGGGATAAAGTCCGAAGACTCACCCAAACCCATTACCTCTCGGGCTGTCTGACAACCCTCCCACTGCGACGAGGCGCAGCTTGTGCAAGAGCATCATCTGTGATAGTGTGTGCATTCTCTTGTGGTGTATCTTCCTGTACTTGTGCATGTGGAATAATGGACTGACTTCTAAGCTCTTCCAATACTACCTTGCTGCTTGACTTGTGATCTAAAATATAGTCCTCTTCAAGAAATCTGGCATTGGTGTTAATCACCACCTTCTGATCCTGAGGACTATAAAATAAGCCACCTCTCGTTCCTTTGCAGTAGCCTTGAACAGCATAACCTTGGTTCTTGCCTCTAACTTGCCTGCATTTGCCTCGAGCACATGTGCTGGACAACCCCAAATTCTGAGATGTCTCAGACTAGGCTTTCGCCCATTCCACAACTCTGCTGGGGTCGAAGGCACAGACTTAGATGGCACAAGGTTGAGGATAAAACATGCTGTCTCCAAGGCATAACCCCAAAACGAGATAGGCAACTCACTGTAACTCATCATCGATCTAACCATATCCATAAGAGTCATGTTCCTCCTCTTTGCTACACCATTCTGCTGGGGTGTGCCAGGTGCAGACAACTGGGTCTGAATACCATCATCCGACAAATAGGACCTAAATTCACTAGAGAGGTATTCGCCACCGCGATCAGATCGCAAGGCCTTGATACTCTTATCCAGATGGTTCTCCACCTCAGCCTTGAACTCTCTGAACTTTCCAAAGCATTCAGACTTGTGGCGCATCAGGTATATGTATCCATATCTAGAGTAATTATCTGTGAAAGTCACAAAATACTCATAACCACCTCTAGCCTGAACTGACATAGGCCCACACACGTCAGAATGAATAAACTCTAAAACCTCTTTAGCCCTATACCCCTTTGCGTTGAAAGGCCTCTTGGTCATTTTACCCTCCAAGCAGGACTCACAGGTCAAATAGCGGTCAATATCCAGTAAGTCCAAAGACCCACTATTGACGAACCTTTGAATCCTACTAAGGTTGATGTGACCGAGTCTCAGGTGCCAAAGATAAGTCTGATTCAAAGTGGAAGACTCTTTTTTCTTATTATAATTCGGTGATGAGCTACTAGTTTTTGTGTTTTGCATTACTGGGGAGTGTGTCTTAATTAAGAACAAATTGTAAACCAATGTACCGGAACATATAAGTTTCTAGCCTTTTCTAATAAAAACAGATCCATCAGAAAAAGAACACTTATAACCATCCAAAACAAGTTTAGAAACTGAAAGTAAGTTATTGCGAAAATTGGGTACATAAAGACAATCTCTCAAATGTAAAATAGAGTCTGAAAAATAAAGACAAACTACTCCCACAGCAGTAACAGAAACTCTGGTAGTATCCCCAAGGTAGACCTGCAACTCTCTCTCTCTAAGCAGCCGGGTCACTTGGAACCCCTGCAAAGAATTACAAACGTGATCAGTGGCTCCTGAATCCACACACCAAGTATCTGTGGGAATCGCCGCTAAACACTTCTCAGTGACTAGGGAAAATTTACACATACCTCGTGGTTTTGGGCAGTCCTTCTTCCAATGTCCCGCTTTGCCACATCTGAAGCATTTGCCTTTCGGTTTGTGCTTCTTGGCAATGCCCGCCTTGGGTCCATGATCAGCTCCTGCCTTCTGGCCTCTCTTCCTCTTTTGCTTCTTGGCTTTGGGCCCAGCAGAGGAACCTGAGGGACTAACAGTAGCCAAGGCTTGCTTCTTCTCTGCGAATAGGCCCTCAGCAAACACCAATGCAGTCATGAGCTCGGTAAGTGAATATGAGAGCTGGCCCATATTATAGTTCAACAGAAACTACTCAAAACTAGGGGACAAGCTCTGGAGGATGATATCGACCTGGGTTTCCCCATCAATGTCACCTCCCAATACCTCGATCTCATTGATGCAACTCATCATGTCCAGCACGTGATCCCTCACTGAAGTGTCTCCAGCTATCCTAGCATTCATGAGTTTCCTCAGAGCTGACTGATTGGCTGCCCTGCCCTGATGTCCAAACATCTCCCTGAGGTTGAGCATCATATCGTAGGCTGAGGTAAACAACTGATGCTGGTGCTGCAGTACACTCGACATAGAAGCCAATATGTAGCACCGGGTCATCTCGTATATGGCTCTCGCTGCTCAGGGGTGGCATCATCACTGGGCTTAGGGGGCACTCTTCAGTGAGCACGTACTTGTAACCCTCAACGGTAAGGACAATGTCCAGGTTATGTTTCCAGTCAATATAGTTTGGACCCGTGAGTTTGTTCTGGTTCAAAATGACAACTAGCGGGTTGAACGACATATCAACTACAACTGAAAAATAAACAGTCAAGTTTCAGTATACTTTTTCGAAAATATTGAAAATCCTCAAAAAACCAATATAATTTTCTACTGACATCTCTCACACCGGGATTAACGCAGGTCACGATGGGTGAACATCGACGCCAACCCACATTCGTTCGAGAAGAACCAAAGTTAATTAATTTCATTATCTGGCCAACGATCTTATGATCAATGAAATTAATAGTCAATAATTTTAGCCGTACACGAAGATAGCGTAACCTCGATGGGAGGGATACTAAAAACGGTACACTAAGTGTATGCCATTACGTAACTTCTAAGTTTGTTACTTAGGATACTAATGCACCTCAGATGGCGAGGGTGTCGCAACTTTCTCCAATTAAACTCACTATAGTCATCCCTTTAGAAATTCATTCCGGTGATATCTGTGGTTGAAAACTCATCCGATAGGGAGGAAGGTCTAAGCCAGGATACAAGTTTAACCACATCACCAATGAACCCGTAATAGAGGCCATGGGGATATTTACCAACCCGCTCCCACTTAGATTTTTAAGCTTGAGGATTTTTACGTTTTAACATGCAATATCTTAACAAAGGATATTCGCACCCATAAAACCGTTGGAGTTTTAATATGCGAATAATCTACCTTAGTTAATTGCACATTGCCTTTTAAAAACGTTTTGGTTTGGTTTTCGTTCATGCAAAATAAAACGAAAAACACACAATCAATGAAAAGACATAAATACGGGAAATTAAAAGAAATAAAATTTCTCGACTATTATGGTCTTCTCTATCGTTGATTCCTTGACGCCTTGATGACATGTCCCGTCATGTCGCTCCCACTCTTTATTTGGATTCCTCTCGATTTGCCTGGGTTTTCTCGGTTTACTACGTAATTAGGAATCACCCAAAATTACGAGAAACCAAAACCTGCAAATATAAGTTACCCAAAATAATGTCTTCGTCATAATACATAAATTCCTATATACAAAGGCGTTTTTCTAGGAATTTAAAGACGACATGATTAGATCAAATCCTACTACAAGATTTTTCTAATCCTACACGGCTTCCAGCTCGTGGTTATTACTATTACATACATTTCTATTCAAAAACAATATGAGCCCGGACATGTACCGGGGTTTATGAATGAAAAATAAATTTCTACCATAATAGCTGAGAAACTAATAACCACCTGTTTAAGCATTTGGACAAAAATAATAATGCCAAAATAAAGCCGTGTAATAAATCAAACAAGTATAAGACCGAAACCTACGCTCTGATACCATTTTGAAGGAAAACAAAACAAGACCGGGCTAAATCGAAAACCTCACTTTCATGCAATGCATTCCAGAATCGGAAGCTTTCGACCAAGCTCAGGCTCAAATTCATTTACCCACGAACGGATCTTGGCTTATACTTATTTAATTTTTTAAAATGACATCTAACGCACAAAGATCACACCTTTAATTAAAAGCGGAAGGATTTATACCTTTGTAGCGAAGTCCAACGCAATAAGAAAAATCCAATCTTTATGCGAATTCCATAAGAAATCCAAAAGATAACTCCGAGAAAACTTCGAATATTGCGTGGGCAATAATCTATCGAAGTCTGCTACCAAAGCCCACGAGAAACCCGCCAAGAAAATCCCTCAATTAGATCAAATCTGCCCAAAAGATCAAACCTTTAACCCAAAAAACTGCTGCCCACTACTTTTCTAGCCAATAAAATCAAACCCACTTCAACTCTGGTCACGATCTGGACAACCGGGATTGTGGATCACCAACCCAAGGAAGAGATCAACACAAACCCAGCTGGATCAAGCACCCCGGAGTGAACAGTGTCCGTGAACAGTGATTCCGAATTGAACAGTACTGTGAACAATAAATGAATATCCATTACAAATAATATCCATTGGCTGAATTTCAAATAATAATATTGATAATTTCAAATAATATCCATTGGTCTGAATTTGAATTTGAATGATCAACTCTGCAATGAGTTCTTAGAATCAATAGGTCTTCAAATTGTTCATTTGAAAAAATGAAAATCGGATGGTCATGATACTTCCCAAAAATCCAAATTTTTGATAAATGGAGGAACAATATCACCATTTTGGTTCAATAAGATACCAAAGGGGTTGAGTGACTCATTCCATACTAGAAATAATCGCAGGAAACCCTTTGATAACACGGATTCCAATTTCTCAATGATATTCCACGATCAAGACAATTGGCTGAATCCCGTGAAACCATTTCATAGAAGTTCATTGATATCTTCATTTTATAAAGCAAATCGACTTCGATTCTTGAATAATCCACATCACTTTTGCTTCTATTGTAAGATAAGATTCCCCTTTTCTTTGGAAAAGACCCGGATCAACAATTATGATTTTACGTATGGACAATTCCTCAATATCTTGTTCATTCACAACAAAAGATTTTCTTTGGGCGTCGGTAAAAAAAACATGCTTTTTGGGGGAGAGATACTATTTCACCAATCGAGTCACAGGTATCTAACATATTCCTACCTAATGATTTTTCGCAAAGTGGTGACGAAACGTATAACTTGTACAAATCTTTCCATTTTCTAAGTTGATCCGATCCATTCGTTCGTAGAGCTATTTACTCGATCGCAGACATTTCTGGAACACCTCTAACAGAGGCACAAATAGTCAATTTGGAAAGAACTTATTGTCAACCTCTGTCAGATATGAATCTATCTGATTCAGAAGGTAAGAACTTGCATCAGTATCGCAATTTCAATTCAAACATGGGTTTGATTCACACTCCATGTTCTGAGAAATATTTACCATCCGAAAAGAGGAAAAAACGGAGTCTTTGTCTAAAGAAAAAGAAATGGGTCGAGAAAGGGCAGTTGTATAGAACTTTTCAATCACAATGGAATCTATTCCAAACATATATGCCATGGTTCCTTACTTCGACAGGGTACAAATATCTAAATTTGATATTTTTTCAGACCTATTGCCAATACTAAACCTATTGCCGATACTGAGTAGCAACCAAAAATGGGTATCCATTTTTTCACGATATTATGCATGGACCGGGTATATTGTGGCGAATTATTCAGAAAAATTTGTGTCTTCCACTAAGTGAGATTTCGATTTGGAGGAAGTATCTTCCTCTGGTTCTGTCTGAAGAAAGGATTCATCGAAATAATGAGTCACCATTGATATCGACACATCTGAGATTGCCAAATGTTCGGGAGTTCCTCGATTCAACCCTTTTCCTTCTTCTTGTTGCTGGATATCTCGTTTGTACATATCTTCTCTCTGTTTCCTGGGGCGTTAGTAAGTTACAGACAGAGTTCGAAAAGGTCAAATCTTTGATGATTCCATCATCCACGATTGAGTTGCGAAAACTTATGGATAGGTATCCTACATCTGAACCGAATTCTTTCTGGTTCAAGTTCAAGAATCTCTTTCTAGTTGCTCTAGAACAATTAGGAGATTCTCTAGAAGAAATACGGGGTTCTGCTTCTGGCGGCAACCTGTTTGGTCCCACTTATGGGGTCAAATCAATACGTTCTAAATATTTGAAAATCAATCTCATTGATATCGTCGATCTCATACCAAATCCTATCAATCGAATCACTTTTTTGAGAAATACGAGACATCTAAGTCATATAAGTAAAGAGATCTATTCATTGATAAGAAACGCGAACTGGAATTGGATTGATGATAAAAAAATAGAATCCTGGGTTGCGAACAGTGATTTGATTGGTGATGAAGAAAGAGAATTCTTGGTTCAGCTCTCTACCTTAACGACAGAAAAAGAAAAGAGGATTGATCAAATTCTATTGAGTCTGACTCATAGTGATCATTTATCAAAGAATGACTCTGGTTATCAAATGATTGAACAACCAGGAGCAATTTACTTACGACACTTAGTTGACATTCATAAAAAGGATCTAATGAATTATGAGTTCAATACATCCTGTTTAGCAGAAAGACGGATCTTCCTTGCTCATTATCAGACAATCACTTATTCACAAACTTCGTGTGGGGCTAATAGTTTTCATTTCCCATCTCATGGAAAACCCTTTTCACTCCGGTTAGCCTTATCCCCCTCTAGGGGTATTTTAGTGATCGGTTCTATAGGAAGTGGACGATCCTATTTGGTCAAATACCTAGTGACAAACTCCTATGTTCCTTTCATTACGGTATTTCTGAACAAGTCCCTGGATAACAACTCTGAGGATGATGATGACGAGTTTGATGATAGTGACGATGATGATATTGATGATAGTGACGATGACGATATTGCTGCTAGTGACGATGACGATATTGATGCTAGTGACGATAACGATATTGATGATAGTGACCTTGATACAGAGCGGGAGTTGCGAACTCTGATGGAGATGGATGCGCTAACTATGGATAGGATGCCGAAAACAGACCAATTTTATATCACCCTTCAATTCGAATTAGCCAAAGCAATGTCTCCTTGCATACTATGGATTCCAAACATTCATGATCTGGATGTGAATGAGTCGAATTACTTATCCATCGGTCTATTAGTGAACCATCTCTCCAGGGATTGTGAAAGATGTTCCACTAGAAATATTCTTGTTATTGCTTCGACTCATATTCCCCAAAAAGTGGATCCCGCTCTAATAGCTCCGAATAAATTAAATACGTGCATTAAGATACGAAGGCTTCTTATTCCACAACAACGAAAGCACTTTTTCACTCTTTCATATACTAGGGGATTTCACTTAGAAACGAAAATGGTCCATACTAACGGATTCGGGTCCATAACCATGGGTTCCAATGTACGAGATCTTGTAGCACTTACCGATGAGGCCCTATCCATTAGTATTACACAGAAGAGATCAATTATAGACACTAATACAATTAGATCCGCTCTTTATAGACAAACTTGGGAGTTGCGATCCCAGGTAAGATTGGTTCAGGATCATGGGATCCTTTTCTATTAGATAGGAAGGGTTGTAGCACAAAATGTACTTCTAAGTAATTGCTCCATAGATCCTTTATCTATCTATATGAAGAAGAAATCATGTAAGGAGAGGGATTCTTATTTGTACAAATGGTACTTCGAACTTGGAACGAGCATGAAGAAATTAACGATCCTTCTTTATCTTTTGAATTATTCTGCCGGATCGGTCGCTCAAGATCTTTGGTCTCTGCCCGGACCCGATGAAAAAAACGGGATCACTTCTTATGGACTCGTTGAGAATGATTCGGATCTAGTTCATGGCCTATTAGAAGTAGAAGGCGCTCTGGTGGGATCTTCACGGACAGAAAAAGATTTCAGTCAGTTTGATAATGATCGAGCGACATTGCTTCTTCGGCCCAAACCGAGGAATCCCTTAGATATGATGCAGAGCGGATCTTGTTCTATCCTTGATGAGAGATTTCTCGATGAATCGGAGTTTGAAGAGGGGGAGGAAGAAGGAGCCCTTGACCCGCAACAGATAGAGGAGGATTTATTCAATCACATAGTTTGGGCTCCTAAAATATGGCGCCCATGGGCCTTTCTATTTGATTGTATCGAAAGGCCCAATGAATTGGGATTTACCTATGGGTCCAAGCTATTTGGGGCAAGCGGGTCATTTATGATGAAGAGGATGAGCTTCAAGAGTATGATGAAGAGGATGAGCTTCAAGAGTATGATGAAGATGATGAGCTTCAAGAGAATGATTCGGAGTTCTTGCAGAATGGAGCCGTGCAGTACCAGACACGCGATAGATCTTCCAAAGAACAAGGCCTTTTTCGAATAAGTCAATTCATTTGGGACCCTGCAGATCCACTCTTTTTCCTATTCAAAGATCAGCCCCCGGAGGTGTTTTCATGTCGAGAATTATTTGCAGATGAAGAGATGTCAAAGGGGCTTCTTTCTTTCCAAACGGATCCTCCTACATCTATATATAAACGCTGGTTTATCAAGAATATGCAAGAAAAGCACTTTGAATTGTTGATTAATCGTCAGAGATGGCTTAGAACAAATAGTTCATTATCTAATGGATCTTTCCGTTCTAATACTCTATCCGAGAGTTATCAGTATTTATCAAATCTGTTCCTATCTAACTGAACGCTATTGGATCAAATGACAAAGACATTGTTGAGAAAAAGATGGCTTTTCCCGGATGAAATGATGAAATGAAAATTATTGGATTCATGTAACGGGAGAAGGATTTCCCATCCCTTAGCCGAAAAGATATGTGGCCATGAAAGGTGGATTAAGTGGAACAGAATTGACTGGGCGGTAGAGTCGTGGAAATGCTTCTTTCTTCCATATTTTGGACCTTAGCTCCATGGAACAATATGTTACTGTTGAAACACGAAAGAATTGAAATCGTAGATCAAAACACTATGTATGGATGTTATGAACTGCCTAAACAAAAATTCTTGAACAGCGAACAACCAGTTCAGATATTCACAACCAAGAAGTACTAGATTCTCTTCTCTTTCGGATAGGCCCTGAAAGAAGAAGGAAGGCTGGAATGCCACCAGGCGTCTATTATTGAATTCACCCGACCCGATAGTACCCATTTTGGGAACGTCCAGTGCGAAAGTCACCGAATGGGTAAGTCGCCAATCCTTGGACTATGTAATGTACTTTATCTGTTGGGTTACGGGCGGGCATTTTACCAGAGGTTTCGAATCTATGATTCCTGTTGAAGCATATACTCGGGGGGTGGGTGCAGGGCAGACGGTTTGAAAGCAGACTCCCCGTTCATTAGATAGAGAAGATCACCAAGATTTCGTGATCTGCTGCCGAACTTATTCCAATTCCAAGATCTCGGATCGGGATTAGTATTGATATACCGATTCGATCCGAGCTCTCTTATTGAATTGCTCATTCAATGAGCATTCTCAATATTATGCCCTGAAGAGGACTCGAACCTCCACGCTCTTTAGCACGAGATTTTGAGTCTCGCGTGTCTACCATTTCACCACCAAGGCATGAATCGTATTCCATGAATATGATATCTATCTAGTGTGATGTATGGAATATATGATAAAGGTGGAGTATTTTTATTGATCGGTCATATCATATAGGCTGGAGTTGGGCATCCAATTGCTTCGATTTGAATTATCCGGAGAATGCCTTAGATATATCAAAAAGATGGATAATCAAACCTATTTCTAGAAGCTCAAAGGGGTGAAACAAAGGGGTGAAAATAGGGTCCCAAATAAAAATAAGGAGAGATGTGTAAAAAAAAGCAGGTCCGATTACGCCTATGCCTAATCCTAAATGAATAGCATAAATAAAGCATTGGCAACCGAGAATAGTAAACCGACCCGCTCCAATCGCTGAAGGAGCCCTGTCTTGAACTGTCGTACACCTCTACCACTTGAAGTCGGGTCCAACCTATGCGCTTTTTCAAACGCATAAAATCGACCTACACATGCAGAAAATATGCATATACGTACATTAATATCTAAAATTCAAACAACTAATAAAAATTTATTAATTTCGTAAAGAGAGAGAAAATAAAATTGCGCACATAGATAGGCTACGCGAGGGCGTGGATGTAGAGAGGCGTAAGGTGGGATCGATTCAAGGCAGTTCGTCCACACTTTGTTTTGTGTTGTTACAGGGTGAAAATACGAGTTATGCTTCTATGCTGCTTGGCGAGAAGTGAGGTTGGTTGATAGCCGCGCTCGGTCTTGCTCTTCTTCTTACACATAGAGGGTTTTTGCTCTCGTATTGTGGGTTTCCACTTCGTTCAGTTACATTATTAGGGCTCTACCCAACTCTACTTTGGTGATTAAGTTCTGCTTTAGTCTATTTTATACAACATATATATTTTGATCTGGTTTACCTACCTCCCGGAAAGTCAGTAGTTGGGGTTAAATGGGTATACAAGATCTTTACTCGGTTTGATGGCTCAATTAAGCGTTACAAAGCTTGTTTGGTAGCCAAGGGTTTTACTCAAGGAATATGGTATTGATTATAATGAGACATTTGCCCCTGTAGCTAAATACCTGCCAACAGAAAAGGAAAAAGGACTAAAAAGAAGGCTCCGCTGTAGCTAACTTGCTTGCTAAAGGATGTTAAGGGCTAAGTCTGGTTTGCTGCTGCTAAGGTAAACTTGAGCTACGATATGGGAACTTGAGCTAGGTAGATTAGTTTCAGTAGTTGTAGTTGTTCAGTAAGGAACTGGAATTCAAGATTAGGGGGCTTTAGCCAGGATGTAAACTGGTAGTTGTTGTTCGCAAGCAAGCGGGCGGGTTTTGAGTTGGATGTTAGAGCAAGCGTAGCCTTCAGTGCTCTACGATAAAAGTTATATTCGGAGGCGCATTGTGCTACTTTCAATCGTTAGTATCGGGTATCTTGTTATCTAACTCTCTCGTTACTGCACTTTAACGACACCGTAGTGGCGGGTTTAAAGATAGGATTGCGAGGCATGGAAGCTTTCTGCACATAGACAAACCAGCACTTTTTATTCATTAATAGTCGTTACATAAGAGTACATCCAATAGGAAGCCTACACACACGTAGACCAGCCACACAAGATTACAAAGTAAACTAAGAACATATCATATTAAGTAAACAAAAGACATAGAACAACATGAAAGATAACAAAGAAAGCCATGCATTAAAACACACTACTTATTTAATTTAATAGAAAAGACGCTTCTAGTCTCCCCCGTGCCCGTACCCCATGAACAGTAATTCCAGCAGTGGGCAACTCCAAAAATCGATAGGCTATCTAAAAGTTTAATCTTTCAAGCTTAATCTAAATCCAGAAGTGAGAATCCAAGGTCGTTTTTGAAAGAAAACTCGAAAGGGAAGAGAGTTTCTCTCTAGAACTTTCTCACTCTAAGGAAGACATAAATGTCTTGCAAGATTTTCTTAAGTTTCTTTGGCCTTAAGCTTTCTATTTATAGGAGCTCTAATGGAGACCTAATGGGCTCTCGAGTTGGGCCTTTTAATTTGACTTTCGTTGACCACTTAGTCTTTCCCGACTAATCAACTCCAATCGACCCATTCGAATTAATTTATTAACCCACTTCGTTAATTTAATTATCGAACCCTTAGAATTAATTAATTCAAATAGAATTAATTTCTTAATTCACTTTGTTGATTAAATATTAATTAAACCTTTAGGATTAATTAATTCACCTTGTCCATTAGTCATATGCATAATTAGTCGTACCACTATCGGACTAATTATGGAACTACCACTCGAAAATGACTTTACATCGCGCCATTATATTTTCTTCTATCTCCCCACATTGAAGATCTAGCGCTCGTCGGTTTATCAATTTACTGACAAACTAATTCACCAACTTCTTGATATCCGAGATTAGTACCACTCGACCTTTTATTATACCGGACATAATGTCCATCGGCCGGGTTTAGTATAATAAACCTTACGAGCTCATCTCGGGAGCACCATCAACACGGCGAACCGGTACGTGGATTCCTCCAACTAGCAATGGCACGTAAGAAGCTAAACACCACATACACAACCTACCGAGGTATAGGCCTCAATTGACCGCACTCTTTGGCAAATCAAAGCATATGATATCCAACTCTCACCCGTCCCAATCTCGGGATTAAGAGACTGAATACTAGGACCGAATTGACTACGCCGATCAGTATAAGTCAATTCTATCCAAACTGGTCGTGCTCAATATGTCCCGGGCATATCCGTGTGATTTAAACTAGTCTGGATAAACTAATTACCAAACCACACGATAACCTATACCGATAGTATATTCAGACTATCTCAGTTACGAGTATACTTTTTATGTATCAATACTTTAACCAATAACGGTATCTACTGTGTCTTTTCACACCCCGTTATCTAGTTCTATGATATAATGGAACAATTTAATACCGAAACAAAATGATATGTCATCTGTGGATATTAGTTTTTGATACAAGCCATAGCTTTTTTGTATTCAAAACTAACATGCACGAGTTTGCTCATGCAATTTCTTCACGGTTTTAGCTTTCTTCTTGCTATCCAAACTCACTTGATCCTGTAAAGGTAAAGGATATAAGTCTAAAGGAGTTAGAGGATTGAAGCCATAAACTAACTCAAAAGGAGAAAAATTATTAGAAGTGTGTAGTGTGCGATTGTAGGCAAATTCAGCAATTGGAAAACACTCTTCCCAACTTTTCAAATTCTTTTTAATTATGGCCCTTAACAAAACACCCAAAGTCCTATTTGTTACTTCCGTTTGGCCATCTGTTTGTGGGTGACTTGTGGTTAAAAACAAAATTTTTGTTCCCAATTTTCCCCAAAGAGTTTTCCCAAAATAACTCAAAAACTTTACATCCCTATCGGACATAATAGTCCTAGGAACACCATATAGACGAACAATTTCTTTGAAGAAGAGATCAGCCACATGTTTTGTATTGTCGGCTTTCCTACAAGCAATATAGTGAGCCATTTTGGAGAATCTGTCAACAACAACAATAATAGAGTCCATGCCTCTTTGAGACCTAGGCAAACCAAGAACAAAGTCCATAGAAATGTCAGCCCAAGGAGATTGAGGGACAGGGAGTGGAGTATACAATCCATGGGGAAGAGACTTAGATTTAGCTTTCTTGCATTCAAGACATGTAGCACAAATTTTCTCAACTTCCTTTTTCATGTTTGGCCAATAAAAGTGTTCATTCAAAATATCTAAAGGTTTTAGAACACCAAAATGTCCCATTAAACCTCCACAATAAAATTCACGAACCAAAAGCTCTCTAAGTGAACAAGAAGGAATACATAATTTGTTTTCTTTGAACAAAAACCATTCACATTGATAAAACTTATTGAAAGCATCATTTTCGCAAGCATTAAATATGTCAGGAAAATCATGATCCTTAGCATACAACTCTTTAATATACTCAAATTCCATGATTGTAGCATTAACAGTAGTAATCAACGCATACCTTCGAGAGAGTGCATCAGCAACAATGTTCTCTTTACCTTTTTTGTACTTTACCACATATGGGAAAGTTTCAATGAATAAGATCCATTTTGCATGCCTCATGTGCAAATTCTTTTATCCTTTGAGATACTTGATGGATTCATAATCGGTGTGAATCACAAACTCTCTCGGTATAAGGTAGTGCAGCCAAGTTTCCAATGCTCTCACCACTGCATAGAGCTCTTTGTCATATGTTGGGTAGATCAATATTGCTCCATTCAGCTTCTCACTAAAGTAGGCAATGGCTGCCTCCTTGAAGCAACACAACACCTATTCCAATTCCTGAAGCATCACATTCAACTTCAAAAGTGTTAGAAAAATTAGGCAAAGCTAAAACAGAAGCATTAGTCAAATCATGCTTCAATTGATCAAATGCCTTTTGTTGAGAATCTCCCCACTCAAACTTAACATTTTTCTTTACCAACTCATTTAGTGGAGCTACTTTTGTTGAGAAATCTTTGACAAATCTCCTATAAAAACTTGCAAGTCCATGGAAAGATCTCACCTAAGTCACATTGTAGGAATTGGCCAATCAAGAATTGCTGCCACCTTTGCAACTCTCAAGCCATTAGAACTCACAACATAGCCAAGAAAAACAACTTTTTCAACACAAAAAGTACACTTTTTCAAATTTACAAACAATTTTTCTTTACGCAAAGTAGTAAGAACAAGCTTAAGATATTCAACATGTTCTCCTATGTTCTTACTATAGATCAAGATATCATCAAAATAGACAACTACAAACTTTCCAATGAAACGTCTCAAAACATGATTCATTAGCCTCATAAATGTACTAGGGGCATTAGTTAAACCAAAAGGCATAACAAGCCACTCATAAAGACCAAATTTTGTCTTGAAAGTCGTTTTCCATTCATCACCCTCTTTGATTCTTATTTGATGATAACCAGATTTCAAATCAATTTTTGTGAAAAATTTTGCACCAAACAATTCATCGAGCATATCGTCTAATCTTGGAATGGGGTGATGATACTTAATGGTGATTTTGTTCACAGCCCTACAATCAATGCACATACGCCATGTACCATCTTTTTTTGGAACTAAAATGACAGGAATAACACAAGGGCTAAGAGACTCACGAATATATCCTATGCTTAGCAATTCTTCAACTTGCCTTTGAAGTTCTTTTGTTTCTTCTGAATTTGCACGATAGGCTGGCCTATTTGGAATGGAAGCTCTGGGTAGAAAGTCGATTTGATGCTCAATTCCTCGAATTGGAGGTAACCCCTTAGGCACTTCCTCGGGTAGCACATCTCAAATTCATTCAAAACAGCCACAATTTCTAAAGGCAAATTGTTAGGAAGCTCATCAAGAACAAGACATTCTTCATGAAACAAGAGCATAAAAATTGGCTTGTGAGAATTGAGGGCTCTATCTACATCTCTCATGCTCGCAAAGAGGGCTCTATCTACATCTCTCATGCTCGCAAAGAAGGCTCTATCTACTTTTCCCTCTCACTCACTTTGCTTTTTGCCTTTCCATCTCTTGCTTTTTCTTCACTCACTTTGCTTTTAGCATTCACATCTCTTGCTTTTTCACATCTCTTGTTTTTTCACACTCTTTTGGCTTTTTCAACTCACTCTCCTCTTTTAGCCTTTTCTCTCTCATTCTCATTTGTTCTTTGTGCACCTGTTGAGGAGAAAGTGGAACAAGAGTAAAAGCTTTACGATTATGAACAATATGATACTTGTTAGACTTTCCCTCATGATTAGCATCATGATCAAACTACCATGGGAGACCAAGAAGAATATGGCCAGCTTGCATTGGTACTACATCACACAAAAGTTCATCCTCATATTTCCCAATTGAAAATTTTACCTTTGCTTGCTGATTCACCCTTAGCTCTCCACTATCATTGAGCCATTGCAAACGGTAAGGATTGGGATGAGTAGTCATGGATAGACCCAATTTGTCTACAAGATAAGAGCTAACACAATTAGTACAACTCTCACTATCAATGATGAGCATGCATACCTTATCTTGTACTTTGCATCTTGTGTGAAAGATAGTACTCCTTTGCTCTTCATCATAAGATCCAACTTGAGTATTCAATACTCTCAAAGTGACCAAAACCTCGTCACCACTTGTTTCAAATTGTTCACCTTCATCTCCAACATCCGGATCCTCCTCATTTTCTTATCCTTCACTTTGGCTCAAACAAGAACCATCTTCTCGCATTACCATAGTCCTAGAGTTAAGACATTGGGAAACTATATGGCCCTTTCCCAAACACTTAAAACAAGTGAGTTTAGAAGTAGAAGAAGAACTTTTACTTGATTTACCCTTTCAAACCTTTTAAAATCATGCTTCTTTGGTTCATCTTTCTTTTTACCAAAATCCCTTTCGTTTCCATTATTGTTTTTCCAAGAGGATTGGTTAGAAAGAAACTTACTTGAACCACTCTTTCTTTTCAATTGCCTTTACACCTTTTCTACCATATGCATCATTTCTTCCAAATCCAAGTAATGTTGTAATTCAACAACATCAGCAATCTCTCTTTCTACACCACCCAAAAACCGTGCCATAGTAGCTTCGGAATTTTCCTCAATGCTTGCTCTTTTCATTGCTAAATCCATCTCTTGGTAATATTCTGCCACGATCTTTGGTCCTTGAGTGATACTATGCAACTTGTTGTAAAGATCTCTATAGTAATGAGGGGGAATGAAACGTTTCCTCAAAACAGCCTTCATGTCTTCCCAAGTTGCAATTGGCCTCTCTCTATTTCTTCTTCTAGAAACAATCAATCGATCCCACCATGTTAGTGCATAACCGTGAAATTCAAGAAGTAATTTTTACCTTCTTTTCTTCAGAATAATTGTGGATAGAAAAGATCTTTTCCACCTTCATTTCCCAATCAAAATATGCCTCGGGATCTCCTTTTCCATAAAATTCAGGAATCTTCATTTTGAGACCATTAAGGTTGATATCAACTCCAAATTCATTCCTTCTCCTCCCATTCCCTAGGTATACTTCAGACATTTCTTCCTCAGACTTCTATCATCTTCCTCGTCATCTTGTTGACTTCCTTGCCTTTCTTCTCTTTGCTGAAAAACAAGTTCTAGTTGGTCCATTCGGGTGGTGACCCTATCAATGATTTGTCCCAATCGCCTTGTGGTGTGTTCCCTCCATGCTTTTTGTTCAGGTGTTTCACTGGCTGGATCTGCCATTAGAACAAAAAAAGATAAAAGTACCTCGCACCCTTTTCCCCTTTTCCCTAATATTGTAGGGGTAAGTTGCATTCAGATTTTACCACTCTTTTCCTCCTGCAAGTTCTTGTGGGAATCGTTAAACCCTTACAAGATGCTACTCAAAGATCTTACTTGGCAACAAAGAAAGTATAGAGGTCAAAGAAAGGATAGTATGCAATGATTATGTAAAAGAAACAATACTAAGATTTAGAAAGAAATTATAAGAGTGGAAAGAAAACAATGATGACACATTTTCCTCAAAACTTTTCCCACACTTGGAATCACAAATCCCTGCAATATTAATTTAAGAAGCTAGAAAGATATTTTATTCTCTTTTTTTTTTTTACGTACTCTTTCTTCTTTTTTTTCTTTTTTTTTTTCCTTTTTCTTCTTGCAAACTTGAACCTTCAAATAGAAACAAGACAAATATGATAATAATAAAATGCAAGATAGATAGATAAAAAAAAATGATATGATCAAATCAAGGAAACTGCGCTCTGATACCAAACTGATGTGAATCCAATATACGAATTCACGTGAATTGTAGAATCATCCTCGATTGATCTTTTGAGCAAAACAACTAGCTCAAGTGGATTCAACAATATTGAGTATTAATGAACTCAACACCTTTGAATCACACTATATTGAAAGATGTCTTGAAATCTTCCAAGCGAAAACAACCCAAACCAAAATAGACCCAACAACAATGGGATGAAACCTATCACCTTTGAATCATAAAATGGTAGTTTTGAAATTACTATTCCCAACCCCTCTAATTTTCAAACCCAACGACACTAGGATAAACCTAACACCTTTGGATTATGAAATGAATTAGAAAAGAAGAGTAAAAGGCGCTGCAACTAAAAGAAAGTGTTTTAGTTGATAAGCCAAATAAGTTTTGCAAGCATACTTGCAAGACTAAAACTAGCTCACTAAGAAACTAGCAAAGAAAGGAAAATTCCTTAAAGTTTATAACATCAATCTTGAATTCTAATAGTTAACCAAGACCTCTATTTATAGAGTTTCAAGAGGGACCATGGTTGAAAATTACAAAATGATTAAAATAGCAATTCTAAATCTTCTAGTCAAGACTAGCATTAACACTTCTCTTTGACCAAGAAAAGCTCTTTGACCTCGAAGACTTTTGCACTTAATTCTAATATTCTAAATACTAAAAAATACAGAAAACAACTTGAAAATATCACCCAAATGCTGTTGAAATTTGCCCATAAATTCAGCTCATAAATGCGACTTTTAACCTTCCTCAGGCGATATGTGCATGTCGAAGGAAATGTTCACTTCTGGAATCTTCATAAAAAAGTACTTCCCACACCATTTTGATCAAGATCCAAGACTTGCAAAATGTTGTAATATTTGGCATGAATTGAGGTAGCCTTCAAGAATCAAAATGTTCAAGGCTTCTTGCATCCTTTTCTTTCTCAAATGAGTCATTAGGCCCATTATCCCTTCAAGTGGATTTGGTGGAATGATATGTGCAGAATTATTTGGAGTTGAGGCTGGTTCGGCCTTGCCTTCGCCTTCATCATCTTTGACATCTTTAGCATTACTTCCTTGGAACTCATCAAACAACCTTCTATTTCACTCTCAATCGCGAAAGTGAAATACATGGCGGCGGGAAATTGTTGTGCTCAAATTATGTGGATGAAACACACTTTATTTGATTTTGGCCTCAATTTTGAAAATGTTCCCATTTTTTGTGTGCTATAAATTTGACTAAAAATCCTATTCAACATTCTAGGACAAAGCATATAGATATTAAACATCATTTCATTAGAGAGCTTGTTTAAAATAGAGAAGTACACTTGAATTATGTTAATACAAGAGACCAATTAGCCGATATTTTCACTAAAGCCTTACCTAAAGACCAATTTGAAAATTTGAGAAGCAAGATGAATATTTGTGATTTTAATGCTTTATAATGCATGCTTATGTGAACTTATTTGTGCATGACCTTATTTGATTACTTGTGCATGCAAACATGTGTAGGGGAAGTGATGAATTCCAAAGTCAAATTATTGCCTTATGATCCTATTACACATGTAAATAATAATAATAATAATAATAATAATATAAAATAAAAATTTTATTTTCCAATTTTCTTTTGTATTCTTGTCTAACTTTTTATTGATGACAAAAAGAAGGAGAAGAAAAACTAGTTTTAAGATTTTATTGTCAAAGTAAGGGGGAGTTCACTTGTTACTTGTAGTTTTCATTTTAAAATATCGTATTTTTTTATCATTAAAAAGAGGGAGACTGTTAGACTTAAGTGTTTCAATCTTGTTTTAATAATAATAAAACAAATATGTGAAACTAAAAATTTCTTAAAATGTCTAAAATTATTTTTGTAGAAAGTGCAAAATTTTCAGATTGATACATTCATCTTTAAATGAGCATAACTTTTGTTTCACTCAGAAAAAAAATTAAGATTTTATATGTTTTGAAAACCTCTTTCAATTATCTAAAAAAATGGTGTCTAATAGTCAATGTGAAATTCAAATGGAATGTTGGTAAAAATAGACAAAAACAAAACTATGTCACCGCATTGTCATAGTTCAGAAAATTAGAATTAACTTGAGCTACAAAAGTCCAAATCAACTAATTTTGACGACCTTGGAAAGCTAAGAGAAAGATATACAACATTTATTTCTGACATAAAAGTCAAAAGTAGCTGCAAGAAGTCGAAAAAGTTGAAGGAAGTTCAGACAATGTCAAATCATCTTTGGAGCCAAAATTCAAGTGTTTGAATTGGAGCCTAAATTTGCCTATAAATAGAGACCATGGGTGAAGACATTCAAGACACACAAGCTATCAGGACAATCTTATTATTGTCAAAATTCTCTCAAGTTTTCAAGTGCTCGTTTACAAATTTTACTTTCAAGTTCAAGTTATTTTTCATAGTGTTCTAGTTATTTTTCAAAGTGTTAATCTTAGACTAGAACCTTGTCACTTGTAAGCCATCTATTCGAAAAGCATATAGAGTTTTTAATAAAAGGACACTAGTAGTTGAAGAAGCATTTCATGTGAAATTTGATGAGAATTTAGTGGGGATTAATGACGTAAGAAAAGAAGAAGAATTTTGGAAGAAGAAATTTGATGAATTTTGGATAACTGCCATGCAAGAAGAATTAAGTCAATTTGAAAGAAGTAAAGTATGGATTTTAGTTGAGAGATAAAATGATTATCCTACAATTTGAACGAAATGGGTTTTTAGAAATAAACTAAATGAAAAGGGTGAAGTTGTTAGAAATAAAGCTAGATTAGTTGCCCAATGTTATAAACAAGACGAAGGAATTGATTATGATGAAACATTTGCCCCGGTTGCTCGATTAGAATCTATTAGAATGTTACTTGCTTTTGCTTGTTTTAAAGGTTTTAAATTATTTCAAATGGATGTTAAAAGTGCATTTTTAAATGGTTTTTTGGAAGAAGAAGTTTATGTTGAACAACCACCCGGTTTTAAAAATGAAATATTTCCAAACCATGTGTATAAATTAATTAAAGCTTTGTATGGTTTAAAACAAGCTCCTAGAGCTTGGTATGAAAGGCTTACCTCTTTATCTAAGTGAAAATGGTTTTAAGAAAGGTCAAGTTGACACTACTTTGTTTACTAGAACTAATAATTATGGTGATTTGATTATTGTTCAAATTTATGTAGATGATATTATTTTTGGTTCTACCAATACTTCATTATGTGATGAATTTGCTTCAATTATGAAAAAAGAATTTGAAATGAGCATGATGGGTGAACTTAATTTCTTTTTAGGACTTTAAATTAAACAAATGCAGGAAGGTACTTTTATTTGCCAAGAAAAATATACTAGAGAACTACTTAAACGATTTGGTATGGATGAATGTAAACATATAGGTAGGTACCCCTATGTGCTCATCTACTAAGTTAGGAAAAGATGAAAGTGGACAAAATGTTGAAGAAAAAAGGTATAGAGGCATGATAGGTAGTCTTTTATACTTAACCCCTAGTAGACCCGATATCATGCATTCCGTGTGTTTATGTGCTAGATTTCAAGTTAATCCTAAAGAAAGTCATTTTGTGGCCTTGAAAAGAGTACTTAGATATTTAAAAGGAACTTTAGATTTTGGCCTTTGGTTTCCTAGAACAAATGATTTTGACTTAATTGGCTATACAGATGCGGATTATGGGGGATGTCAAGTAGAAAGAAGGAGTACTAGTGGCACATGTCAAGTACTTGGGAAATGTCTAGTATCTTGGTTTAGTAAGAAACAACCTTCTATTTCACTCTCAACCGCGGAAGCGGAATACATGGCGGTGGGAAATTGTTGTACTCAAATTATGTGGATGAAACACTCTTTAATTGATTTTGGCCTCAATTTTTAAAATGTTCCCATTTTTTGTGATAATACTAGTGCTATAAATTTGACTAAAAATCCTATTCAACACTCTAGGACAAAGCATATAGATATTAAACATCATTTCATTAGAGAACTTGTTCAAAATTGAGAAGTTCACTTGAATTATGTTAATACAAAATACCAATTAGCCGATATTTTAACTAAAGCCTTACCTAAAGAACAATTTGAAAATTTGAGAAGATAGTTGAATATTTGTGATTTTAATGATTTATAATGCAAGCTTATGTGGACTTATTAGTGCATGACCTTATTTGATTACTTGTGCATACAAACATGTGTATGGGAAGTGATGAATTCCAAAGTCAAATTATTGACTTATGATCATATTACACATGTAAAAATAATAATAATAATAATAAAAAAAAATAAAACTTTGATTTTCCATTTTTTTTTTCGTGTCCAACTTTTTATTGATGACAAAAAGGGGAGAAGGAAAACTAGTTTTAAAATTTTATTGGCAAAGTAAGGGGGAGTTCACTTGTTACTTGTAGTTTTTATTTTAAACTATCATTTTTTTTCATCATTAAAAAGGGGGAGATTTTTAGACTTAAGTGTTTCAATCTTTTTTTAATAATAACAAATATGTGAAACTAACAATTTCTTAAAATGTCTAAAATTATTTTTTGTAGAAAGTGCAAAATTTTCAGATTGATAAATTCATCTTCAAATGAGCATAACATTCATTTCATTCAGCCAAAAATTAAGATTTTATATGTTTTGAAAACCTCTTTCAATTATCTATAAAATGGTGTCTAATAGTAAATGTGAAATTCAAATGGAGTTTTTGTGAAAATAGACAAAAATAAAACTATGTCATTGCATTGCTATAGTGTAGGAAATTATATATAACTTGAGCTACAAAAGTCCAAATCAAGTGATTTTGATGACCTTGGAAAGCTAAGAAAAAGATATACAACATTTATTTCTGACACAAAAGTCAAAAACAGTTGCAAGAAGTCGAAAAAGTTGAAGGAAGTTTAGACAATGTCAAATCATCTTTGGAGCCAAAATTAAAGTGTTTGAATTGGAGCCCAAATTTGCCTATAAATATAGACCATGGGTGAAGACATTTAAGACACACAAGCTATCAAGCCATTCTTATTACTGTCAAAATTCTCTCAAGTTTTCAAGTGCTCATTTTCAAATTTTAGTTATTTTTCAAAGTGTCAATCTTAGACTAGAACCTTGTCACTTGTAAGCCATAAACACTTCACACACAAAAAGGTTTTATTGTTCTTGAAAGCAAGAGGTTCCACGTCAAGAACAATTTAGAGGGTGAGTAGTGAAGAACTTCTTAGTAGAGTTACTAAGTTGTTCTTGGGAGATTTGTAAAGGTTTGAATTCCACCTTAAGGAATTTTTTTTTTTTAAAATAGAAATAGGAAGTGCCTCAACTTTAGAAGTTTGGGAGAGGATGTAGAGCTTGTAAGGGGGTTACAAGTTTGAACCACTTTAAAAATCTTGTCTCTTTCATTCCATTGCATTTTGCATTCATACTCTCTCTTCTACATTTCTTCCATCATAAAACATCACCATTAGAGTTGCTCAATTCAAGTATTACATCTTTAATCTTAAGATTTTATTTAAGGCTTATCCTTATTTCAAGTCTAGCTTTCTTTAGTTAAGTATTTACTTTATCTTATACTTGTTCTTAATCAAGTCTAGACTTTTCCTTATCAAGTCAAGGACTTGGCCTTAATCAAGTCAATACTTGACCTTTATTTTAAATTATTTAATTTCAAGACTTGTCCATTTCAAGTCAAAGACTTGTCCTTAATCAAGTCAATACTTGAGCTTTATTTTAAATTATTCAATTTCAAGACTTGTCCATTTCAAGTCACATACTTGACCTTTATTTTAATTTGATTATTCTATATTGTGAACTAATAATTTCTTATTTCCTTGTAGACTTTTATATTGTTGACTAATCATATTATTCTTTTTTTTATCTTATTTTAATTTAGACTTATTTGTTTCATACACATAGGTAGTCATTGTTTATTTTAAAAAGAAATTATTTTAAGATTTGCTCATTTTTAAGTAAATTTTTTAAACAACCTAATTCACCCCCACTCTTAGGTTGTGTTGTTAGTTTTCAACTAGGATTGAATAGTCTATTAAATCTGTACAAGATAATTTATCCTAGATGGTCAAGGCCAATATGCCCCGGGCATATCTATATACTTCAATTAGTTTAGACAAACTAATTTTCCGAATCACATAATAACCTAAACCGACAGTGTGTCCAAAACTGTCTCGGTTACAAACCTCATTTATATATTATGTATTTTAACCAATGATGAGATCTACTGTGTCATACCAGACACCTCATCATCTAATTACATAATATAAATGGACGATATATGCACAACATATAAACTAAAACATTTAATCGATATATTAATTGGGAAATAGTATAATACAAGCATAGCTTCAGTATTCAATCTAACAATCTCCCACTAATACTTAAGCTGTACTTTAAGTATAAAACTACATTTAATCTTTACAACTACAATACAACTAGAAAAATTATCATGGCTCTACTAAGTATCTGATCCCCATGCCCTTCACGTGAGCCTCAAAGACTTTTGCAGTCAATGTTTTCGTGAAATGATCTGCAAGGTTATCTTCTGATGCTATCTTAGCTATGACCACGTCTTCCCTCTTGACGATACCACGTATTAGATGGTACTTGCGTTGTATATGTTTACTCACCTTATGGGCTCGTGGTTCCTTCGAGTTTGCTAATGCACCATTGTTATCACAATACACTGTGATCGACTTCTGCAAACTAGGAATCACATCTAAGTCACTAGAAAGTTCTTGAGCCACACTGTTTCTTTCACTGACTCTGATGTGGAAACATATTCAGCCTCCATGGTAGAGTCTGCCATGCATTTTTGCTTGACACTCCACCTTACTATGGCTCCACTTCTCAAAGTAAACACATACCCTGAGGTAGACTTGCTCTTGTCCCTGTAGCCTTGGAAATCTGAATCTGTGTAACCTCGGGGTACTAGCTCAGGTGATCAAAAGGCAACCTGCGGTAGTAAACCCAAAAACCAACTCCGGGGCAAAGATCAAAAAGAGTTTTCGAAGAAGAAATGATCCTAAGCCGACTTTGAGAAAGAACACAATGAAGAAGATGAAGTTCTCTCTCTAGGCAACTTAGCCTCCAAGGTTTCTTAATGTCTTCCAAATGCCTAACATGGACTATTTATAGGAGTTTCAAGGGAGACCTAGTGGGCTTTTGAGTTGGGCCTTAGTGTTGGACTTTCGTTGGCTTTCTTAGTCTTCCCTAGACTAATGAACTCCAATAGAACCTTTAGAATTAATTTCTTAACCCACTTCGTTAGTTAAATATTAATCGAGCCCTTAGCATTATTTACTATAACCCACTTTGTCAATTAAATATTAATTAAACATTTAGGATTATTTAATTCACTTTGTCAATGAGTCCAATGCATAATTAGTCGTAAAGTCCACTGGCCAGATTTAGTATAATAAACCTTACGAGCTCATCTCGGGAGCACCATCAACCTGGCGAACAGGTACGTGGATTCCTCCGACTAGCAACGGCACGTAAGAAGCTAAACACCGCATACCCAACCTACCGAGGTATAGGCATCAATTGACCGCACTCTTTGGCATATCAAAGCATATGATATCTAACTCTCACGCACGTCCCAATCTGGGGATTGAGAGACTGAATACTAGGACCGAATTGACTACGCCGATCAATACAAGTCAATTCTATCCAAACTGGTCGTGCTCAATATGCCCCAGGCATATCCGTGTGATTTTAATTAGTCTAGATAAACTAATTTCCAAACCAAATGATAACCTATACCGATAGTATGTTCAAAGTATCTCGGTTACGAGCATACTTTTTATATATCAATACTTTAACCAATAACGGTATCTACTGTGTCTTTCCACACCACGTTATCTAGTTCTGTGATATAATGGAACAATTTAATACTGAAACAAAATGATATGTCATCTATGGATATTAGTTTTTGATACAAGCCATAGCTTTTTTGTATTCAAAACTAACATAATACTAGGCTTTTTCCCTGACCATAACTCTACAGGGGTTGAAGGCACGAACTTAGATAGTACAAGATTTAGATTGTAAGCCATTGTTTCTAAGGCATATATCCAAAACGAATAGAGGAACTCACTGTAACTCATCATAGATCTAACCATTTCCATAAGAGTTCTGTTTTATAGTTCTGTTACACCATTCTACTGGATTGTGCCAGGTTCAGACAACTGGGATTGAATCCTCAACTGTGATAAATAGTTCCTAAATTCACCAGATAGTTATTCGCCATCATGATCGGATCATAATGACATGATACTTATACAATGACGGTTCTCACATCTGTCCGAAACTCTTTGAACTTGCCAAAACATTCAGACTTGTGGCGAATTAAGTAAATGTACTCGTACCTCGAGTAGTAATCTGTGAACATCACAAAATACTCTAAACCACATCTGTCCTGAATAATCATAGGTCCACATAAGTCAGAATGAACCAACTCTAAAATCTCTTTGAACCTAAAAATTTCTTGGTCATTTTACCCTCCAAGCAGAATTCGTAAGTTGGGTAACTGTCAATATCCAATGAATCTAAGGGCCCATCATTGACTAACCTTTGAATTCTACTAAAGTTTATATGACATAGTCTTAGGTGCCAAAAATGAGTTTTGTTCATTTTACACGGTTCTTCCCTCTTATTATGTTTTAATGATGTGTTATTTATCTCAGTGTTTTGCACTACAGGGGAGTTAGTTTTTATCGATAAGATATTGTCCACCAATGAACTGGAATATATTAAGTTTCTCATTCTTTCTAATAACAGAATTATTAGATAAAACGAACTTATAAATATCCAGTAAGAGTTTAGAAATATCAAATAAATTCTTTCTAAAACTTAGATCATAAAGCCAATTATTTAAAAAACTATTACAGCATTGTTTTGACAATAACAGCCACTCTCACTACTTTCACTGACACTCTGATAGTGTCACCTAAGTAAACTTCCATCTCGCCCTCTCTAAGCATCTGGGTTACTTGGAAAACCCTTCAAATAATTACAAACATGATAAGTGGTTCCTGAATCCACACCAAGTATCTGTGGGAATCACCACTAAACATGTCTCAGTAACTAAGGCAAAATAGTTTTACTTTTGAGCTTTGGACTATCTGGCTTCCAATGTCTTGCCTTACCATAACTGAAACACTTGCCTTTCGTCTTATTCTTCTTACAATGTCTGGCTTAAGCTCCTGATTAGCAATCATCAAAGTTATGAGGCGAGCCCTGGAGTTTCACCTCTCAAAGCCTAAATCTCATTGATGTTACTAATCATCTCAAGTACATGGTATCTCACAAGTGTACCCTTATCTATATTTAACATTAGGCGTTTCAGGGCATACCTCAGTGAGCACGAACTTGCATTGCTCAGCCGTGAGGACAATGTCCAAATCACGTTTCCAATTGATATAATTTGGACCAGTTAATTTGTTCTCATTTAGTGTGAAAAATATTGTATTAAACACCATATCGAAAACTAAATAATAAACAGTCAAGTTTTAGTATTCTTTTTTTAAAATATTGATATCCTAAAAAAAAATAACCTCCCACCGACATCTCTCACATCGGGATTAACGCATGTCACCTTTGGTGAATGTCTACGCTAGATCACATTCATTCGAGAAGAATATAAGCTCATTAATTTCATTATCTGACCAAAGATCTTATGATCAATGAAATTAATAGTCGATGATTTTAGCTACACACATAAGTAGTGTGACCTCGTAATAGGAATACTACAAATGGTACACTAAGTGTATGCCATTACGTGACTTCTAAGTTTGTTACTTAGGATACTAATGCGCCTCAGTAGTGAGGGTGTCGTAAGTTTCTCCAATTAAACTCACTATAGTCATCCCTTTAGAAATTCAATCTAGTGATCTTATGGATTGAAGACTAATCCGTAGGGAAGAAGGCCCTTGGCCAGCATATAGGTCTATCCACATCATATATGAATTCGTAATGGAGGCCATGGGGATATTAACCAACCCGCTCCCACTTAGATTTTTATATTGAGGATTTTTACGTTTTAACATGCAATATCTTAACTTTAGGATATTAGCACCTATAAAACCATTGGAGTTTTAATATGCGAATAATCTACCTTAGTTAATTGCACGTATTAAAACTGTTTGTTTTTGATTATGCATAAAACAAAAAACGAAAACACACAAGCAACGATAAGGACATAAAACAGAAAATATGTAATTAAATATTTTTTGACTATTATGGCTTTCTCAATCGTTGCTTCCTTTGACGCCTTGTTGACACGTCCCGTTGCGTCACTCCCAATCGTTAGGAGTACCCTTATAATTTATCTGGTTTTTCTTAATTTACTACGTAAATAGGAATCACCCAAAATTACGACAAACGAAAAACCACAAATTCACTTTGCCTATAACGACTTGTTATTTAGTTTCTCCTAATTCGTATGGGTTTTCTCGACTTTATACGTAATTAGGAATCACCCAAAATGATGATAAACCAAAACCCACGAATATGAGTTACCCACAATAACGTCTTCGTCATTTTATATAAATTCCTATATAAAAGGCTTTCTAGGAATTTAAAGACGACATCATAGAATAAATCCAACAACAAGATATATTCTAATCCTACACGGCTTCTAGATCGTGGTTATTACTATTACACACATTCACATTCACTAAAAAAAAAAGCTCGGACATGTCCCTGGATTTATAAATGAATGTAAATACCATAATAGCCGGGAATAATAACCACATTTTAATAAAATAACAAATCCGTGTAATAAATCGAACAAGTATAAAGCCAAAACAGTCACTCTGATACCAATTTGAAGGAAATAGATCTAGCCCGGGCTAAACTGAAAATCTCACTTTCTTGCTATGCATTCCAGAATTAGAGACTTTCGATGTGGCTCAGACTTAAAATCATTTCCCCTGAACGCATCTAGGCTTATACGAATTTGATTTATTAAAATGATGCGCTGAAAATTAAATCTTTAATTTAAACCAAAAGTCTTAAAGATTATACCTTTGAAGTGTCCCCCTAGCAATAAGAAAACCAAAACTGAAAATCTTGTTGTTTACCGCCAGGGACCATCCGCTAGAGAATCCCGAGAATGACTCTGTCTCTACCTCAAAATCGTGTGGGCGACTATCCACAAGGTAGCTGAGACACTGAGGAAGAAATCCAAAAAAAACCCACTTCGATAAACTTGTCAGATCCGCAGCAGATCGTTGCTCGAAAATCTCAGTGCCTATTTACCGCTAATCGAATCCCTTGAATGACTCCATCTCCACCCCGAAATCGTATGGGCGACTATCCACGGGGTAGCTAAGACACTAAGGAAAAATCCAAAAAAACCCCACTCCGAAAAACTCGTCAGATCCGCAGCCGATCGTTGCCAGAAGATCAGAGCTGTTGTTTACCGCCTGGTTATGCAGCACCCCAAAAAGAACTTTTCGACCACAATCTAGACAACAACCGCCATGGATCACCGATCAAGATCAACACAAGGGAGATCGAATCAAGTGTGATGACAAACCAATCGGAGCAAATGGCGCAAAATAAAGCTCGCCGAAATTCCACCAAAAATGGCGGCGACGGCGGGAAGATCAAGAGGTGGTCGGCGGCGGTAAACCCAAAAACCAACTCCTATATCAAAACGAGTTTTCAAAGAAGAAAGGATTCTAAGCCGACTTCAAGAAAGAACACAACGAAGAAGATGAAGTTCTCTCTCTAGGCTACTCCTTTCTCTCTCTAAGCAACTTAGCCTCCAAGGTTTCTTAATGTTTTCCAAATGCCTAACATGGACTATTTATAGGAGCTTCAAGGGAGACCTAGTGGGCTTTTGAGTTGGGCCTTAGTGTTGGACTTTCGTTGACTTTCTTAGTCTTCCCTAGACTAATCAACTCCAATCGAACCTTTAGAATTAATTTCTTAACTCACTTTGTTAATTAAATATTAATCGAGCCCTTAAGATTATTTCTTATAACCCACTTCATCAATTAAATATTTAGAATTATTTAATTCACTTTGTCAATTAGTCTAAGCATAATTAGTCGTACCACTAGCGGACCAAATATGGAACTACCGCTCAAAAACGAATTACTTCGCGCTCACTTTATTATTCTTCTATCTCCCCACACATCAAAGATCTAGTGCTCGTCGACTCATAAATTTACTGACAAATTAATTCATAGACTTCTTGGTATCTGAGATTAGTACCACTCGACTTTCTTATTATACCGGACATAAAGTCCACCGGCCGAGTTTAGTATAATAAACCTTACGAGCTCATCTCGGGAGCACCATCAACCCGGTGAATCGGTACATGGATTCTTTCGACAAGCAACGACACACAAAGAAGTCAAACGCCGCATACCTAACGTACTGAGATCTAGGCCTCAATTGACCGCACCCTTTGGCAAATCAAAGCATACGATATCTAACTCTCGTGCCCCCTCTAGTCTAGGGATTAAGAGATTAGAATATTATGTTCGAATTAACTACGCCGATTAGTACAAGTTAATTCAATTCTGAACAAGTCGTGCTCAATATGCCTCGGGCACATCCGTATGATTTAATTAGTCTAGACAAACTAATTATTCAAATCACATGATAACCTAAACTGATAGTATGTTCAAACTATCTCTGTTACGAGTATCCATTTATATATCATTACTTTAACCAATAACGAGATCTACTGTGTTTTTCTACACCTCGTTATCTAGATATATGATATAAATAAACAATTAAATACTAAAACATTAAACGATATGTCAACTGGGTATTAGTTTTTGATACAAGCAATAGCTTTTCAATATTCAAACTAACATCGTATTGACAAAAGTTTAAAGCAACCAGAAAAATAAAGTTTCTTGCAAAGAAAGTCATTGTAAAAGAGCACCAAAAGTGCCAACACAAACAAGAAAAGAAAAGAACACCAAAGGTGTCGAAAGAAAAAGACATAGCCAACTCTCTAACGAGAATCAAAAGAAAAAGTCAAGGCTATTCAAGTGTCCAAAGTGAAAGTGTAGAATTAAAAGTGAGATACGTCTAGGTGTCTTAACATTAGGAACCACACTTGAAAGAGTAAAGGTGAGGGGAAAAGTTCACTTGATTTTTGGGTTTAATCTCGTGTCTCCCTACTCGAAAATTGATAATCGAAAAGTGGAAAGTGAAGTGTGCTTAAGAGGTTAAGCTAAAGGCCGAAAGTTTTTAAGCTTTGTGATTAAAAATTGGATCAATTTCACACACCCCACTTGCATTGCTTTTGTAAGTTTATTTGTTTTGAATTTTTGTGTGAGTTTTGAATTTTGTTTGTTTTGTTTTGGTCAGTTTTACATTTTTTAAAAAAATTTGAGCTTTGTTTTTGTTTTTGAGTCCTTTTGTATTATTTGGTAATTTTTGCAATTTGTTGCCTTTTTATTTTTGGATTTTGTAGCTAATTTTCAAAACTTTTAGTAGTTCTTCATTTGGTTACTAATCTTGGTTCACCATTCGACCCTCCATTCTGAATTGAGTAGTGTCTTGCTAGAGACCACTAATGATTTATGGATTAATTAATGAGATTAATTAACTATTGTCAATTTGGAATGGGCCTACAGGATCTCACATAAGTGAGTTCGATGATTTAGAATTGCCTGTACTAAGTATAAGAGTTATACTTAAATGAATAATATTTAATTAATATTGAAGATTTTTATGGTATTAATTAAAAGTTAATTAATTACCTAGGAAAAATTGAAATAGGCTGATAAATGAAGGGACCTAATTATAAATTGAGGTTCTTGACCCATCAGCCTGATCCATGGGTCAATGGGTTGATCCATGGTGTTGGATAAACCCAATAATTAAATAATAAAAAAATTATTTACTTAACGGATAAGTCTTTACCTTTTATTAAAAGGGTAAGAGACGTATCTGTGGAGAGATAGATCATTCTTCTATTTTTCCAAAAAGGTGAAAAAAGCTTTATTCTTCCTAAACCCTCTTCCAGAGAAAAATAGTGTTTTCTCTTGTGCAGGTAAGAATTGGCTAGCACCCATTCTGATAGACTCCGGTGCAAGATCGTAGAGACAATTCGTCTGAATTGTTGGTGACTGCAATCTTCTCAAAGGAACCAGACGACGAGCACAACCGATTACGCTTCGAGGGTAAGACCCGATTTCTGATAATTTAGGCATCTTCCATTGCGAAAACTATAATCATGCCTAATCGATCCCAACAGATTTTTCTGACGCCGAGTTTCCTGTCTTTTTGTTGGGTTTTGTCTCTTTTGGCTTGTTCCCAGGGTTCGCCAAATTCTAGATCTACGGGTAAAAGACTTTTTCTGACAAGTTTTGTTTAGGCGGTGTGGGTTTTTAGATTAGGATCACGCCTTCCGGCTGTTTAGACGGTGTGGGTTTTCTGACAAGTTCTTTTGGATTTCTTCATATTGTGTTTTAGCCATCCCGTGGACATTTGCCCACTCAGATTCAGGATCATTTGGAGTTATTCTTGAGACTCTTTAGTGGATTCGCATCACAAGATCTGCTTTAATTTAAAGATTTGATTTTTTGCGTGTCATTTTAATAGATCGAACTAGTATAAACCTAGATCCGTTCAGACGAAATGAATATAAGCCTGAGCCGAATCGAAAGTCTCTGATTCTGGAATGCATAGCACGAAAGTGAGATTTTTGGTTTAGCCCGGGCTAGTTCTGTTTCCTTCAAATTGGTATCAGAGTGAGTGTTTTGGCTTCATACTTGTTCGATTTATTACACGGCTTCATTTTAGCTTTGTTATTTTTGCTTTGTCGATATATTAATAGGTGGTTATTATTCCTGGCTATTATGGTTGTTTATTTTTCATTGATAAACCCCGGGACATGTCCGGGCTCGTTTTGATTTTTTGAATGGAAATGTCTGTAATAGTAATAACTACGAGCTAGAAGCCGTGAAGGATTAGATGAATCTTGTAGTAGGATTTAATCTAATGTTATCGTCTTTAAATTCCTAAAACGCCTTATGTATATAGGAATTTATGTATTATGACGAAGACGTTATTTTGGGTAACTCATATATGTGGCTTATGATTTATCGTAATTTTGGGTAATTCCTAATTACGTAGAAAACCGAGAAAAATCCGAATGAATTGAGAGGAATCCAAATAATGAATGGGAGCAACACAACGGGATGTGTCAAAAAGGCGTCAAAAGAATCGACGATAGAGAAGGCCATAATAGTCAGAAAATGTTTAATTATGTATTTCCCGTTTTATGTCCTTTTCATTGATTGTGTGTTTTTGTTTTTATGCATGAGCGAAAACAAACCATTTTTTAAAAGTACGTGCAATTAACTAAGTTAGATTATTCGCATATTAAAACTCCAATGGTTTTATGGATGCGAATATCCATAGTTAAGATATTGCATGTTAAAACGTAAAAATCCTCAAACTTAAAAATTTAAGTGGGAGCGGGTTGGTATATATGCCCATGGCCTCTATTAAGAATTCATATGTGAAGTGGATTAGACCTACGCGCTAGCCAAGGGCCTTCTTCCCTAAGGATAAGTCCTCAATCTAAGTGAGTTTAATTGGAGAAAGTTAAGACACCCTCGCTAAACGAGGGCACATTAGTATCCTAAGTAACAAATTTAGAAGTCACGTAATGGCATACACTTAGTGTACCATTTCTAGTATTCTTCCTAAGAGTACGACTAAAAGCATCGACTATTAATTTCATTGATAATAAGATCGTTGGTCAGATAATAGAATTAATGAACTTAGGTTCTTCTCAAATGAATGTGGGTTGGCGTAGAGGTTCACTTAAAGTAACCTGCATTAATCCCGGTGTGCGAGATGTAAGTGGGAGATTATATTGTTTTTGAGCATATCAATATTTTTGAAAAAGAATACTGAAAATTGATTGTTTAGTTTTTCAATTGTCGATATGTCGTTCAATCCACTTGCTGTTATTTTGAATCAAAACAAACTCACCGGTCATAATTACATTGATTGGAAGTGTAACCTGGACATTGTTCTTACTGCTAAGGGTTACAAGTACGTGCTCATTGAAGAGTGCCCCCATTGCCCACTGATGATTCCACTCCTGAGGAGAGAGAGGCTCACTCTAGGTGGAAGAAATCTGATGACATAACCAGGCGCTACATCTTGGCTTTTATGTCGAGTGTACTGCAGCACAAGCATTAGTTGATGACCTCAGCCTATGAGATGAGTTTAACCTCGGGGAGATGTTAGAACATGGCAACCAAGCAGTCAGCTATGAGGAAACTCATGAATGCTAGGATGGTTGAGGGTACTTCAGTGAGGGATCACGTGATGGACATGATCAGCTGCATCAATGAGATTGAGGTTTTGGGAGGTGACATCGATGGGGAGACCCATGTTGATATCATTCTCCAGAGCTTGCCTCCAGGTTTTGACTAGTTTCGGTTAAACTATAATATGGGCAATCTCTCATATTCACTTTCCGAGCTCATGACTGCATTGGTGTCTGCTGAAGGCCTCTTCGCTGAGAAGAAGCAAGCTTTGGCACTGTTGGACCTTCAGGTTCCTCCACTGGGCCCAAAGCCAGGAAGCAAAAGAGGACGAAGGGCCAGAAGGCAGGAGCTGATCATTTACCCAAAGGTGGTGTTGGCAAGAAGCACAAGGCAAAAGGCAAGTGTTTCAGCTGTGGCAAGTCAGGACACTAGAAGAAATACTGTCCAAAGCCTTGAGGTATGAGTCACCCTAGTTACTAAGACATATTTAGCGGTGATTCCCACGGATACTTGGTGTGTGGATTCAGGAGCCACTGATCATGTTTGTAATTCATTGCAAGGGTTCCAAGTGACCCAGCTGCTTAGAGAGGGTGATTTGTAGGTCTAGCTTGGGGATACTACCAGAGTTTAAGTTGCTGCAGTGGGAGTAGTTTGTCTTTATTTTTAGACTCTGTTTTACATTTGAGAGATTGTCTTTATGTACCCAGTTTTAGAAAAAACTTGCTTTCGGTTTCTAAACTACTTTTGGATGGTTATAAGTGTGTTTTTTATTATAATTCTGTTTTTATTAGAAAGAACCAGAAACTTATATGTTCTGGTGCATTGGCTGACAATTTATTTTTAATTAAGATAAACTCCCCAGTAGTGCAAAACACATAAATTAACAACCTATCATCAATCATAGTAAGAGAAAGGAGTCTTCCCCTTTGAACCAGACTTATCTTTGGAACCTGAGACTAGATCATATCAACCTTAGTAGAATTCAGAGGTTGGTCAATAATGGGCCTTGGGCTCATTGGAGATTGACAGTTGTCCAAACTGTGAGTCCTGTTTGGAGGGTAAAATGACCAAGAGGCCTTTCAAGGCAAAGGGGTATAGGGCCAAAGAGGTTTTAGAGTTGGTTCATTCTGACTTTTTTGGGCCTATGTCAGTTCGGGCTAGAGGAGGTTATGAGTATTTTGTGACATTCACAGATGACTACTCTAGATGTGGATACATATACCTGATGCACCACAAGTCTGAATGCTTGGTAAGTTCAAAGAGTTTAAGGCTGAGGTGGAGAAACATCTGGGTGAGAATATCAAGACCCCGCGATCTTGTCGTGGTGGTGAATACCTATCTAGTGAATTTAGATCCTATTTGTCAGATGAGGGTATTCAGTCCCAGTTGTCTGCACCTGGCACACCCCAGCAGAATGGTGTAGCAGAAAGGAGGAACATGAGCCTTATGGATATGGTTAGATCGATGATGAGTTATAGTGAGTTGCCCAGCTCGTTTTTGGGTTATGCCTTAGAAACAGTGTGTTATCTCCTTAATCTTGTACCATTTAAATCTATGCCTACGACACCCATAAAGTTATGGACTAGGCGAAAGCTTAATCTAAGACATATCAGGATTTGGGGTTGTCTAGCACATGTGCTCGAGGCAGATGCACGTAAGTTAGATGTGAGATCAAAGGCTATGCTATTTGTAGGCTATGCCAAAGGAACGAGGGCTGGTCTATTTTACAGTACTTGGGATCAGAAGGTGGTGGTAAGCACCAGTGCCAGATTTCTTGAGGAGAACTATATTTTAGATCACAAGTCAAGCAGCAAGGTAGTATTGGAAGAGCTTAGGGGTCAGTAGAGTATTCCAGATGCACAAGTAGAGGATGACACCCCACGGAGTACTACACACACTATCACAGATGATGCACCTACACAGGCTGCGTCTCGTCATAGTGGGAGGGTTATCAGATAGCCCAAGGTACATGGGTTTGGGTGAGTCTTCGGACTTTATTCATGGCGCCCATGAACCAGACCCAGTTAGCTACAATGAGGCTCTCCAGGATAAAGATGCAAATTCTTGGTAGAGAGCGATGATTGCTGATATGGGTTCTATGGACTGAAATCATGTCAGGGAGTTTGTAGACCTTCCTGATGGATTTCGACCTATTTGGTGTAAATGGGTTTACAAGCTAAAGAGAGGATCTGACGGGAGGGTTGAGACCTTCAAGGCTAGGCTTGTAACGAAAGGGTATACTCAGAAAGATGGTATCGATTATGAGGAGACCTTTTCCCCTGTAGCTATGCTTAAGTAAATTTGAATTCTCTTGGTCATAGATGTTCATATGGATTATGAGATTTGGCAGATGCACGTCAAGACAGCTTTCCTTAATGGAAGTCTTGAGGAGACCATCTTTATGCAGCAATCAGAGGGTTTTATTGTTCAGGGCCAAGAGCACAAGGTTTGCAGGCTTAAGAGGTCCATCTATGGATTTAAGCAGGCATCCAGATCTTAGAACATCCATTTTGACGAGGTCATTCAGTCCTATGGATTCACTCAGGGATGGTAATTTGGTGGTGTTCCTTGTACTTTACGTAGATGACATCCTTCTAATTGGCAATAGTAAGAAGGTGTTGTCAGACGTAAAGGCGTGGTTGTCCAGGCAGTTTGATATGAAGGACGTGGGAGAGGCTGGACATATCCTTGGGATCAAGATCATTCGAGATCGTAGGAATCGTTCAGTCTCTCTTAGGCTTCATACATAGACACGATTCTGGCCCGTTTTAACATGCAGAACTCCAAGAAAAGTTCGCTACCTTTCAGGCATGGAGTGCATTTATCAAATGAGCAGTGTCCCGAGATTGCCGAGGAGATAGATGCCATGAAGGTGGTACCCTATGCATCTGCAGTGGGTAGTCTCATGTATGTTATGTTATGTACTAGGCCTGATATTTGCTTTGTCGTTGGCATAGTCAGCAGATATCAAAGTAACCTTGGAAAGGCTCATTGAGAGGCAGTAAAATGCATTATTAAGTACGTGCGCAGGACGAGAGATCACGTCTTGATTTATCGAGAGTAAGAGCTAGTTCCATTGTGTTACACAGATTCAGACTTCAAGGTGATATGGACAAGAGTAAGTCTACCTATGGGTTTGTGTTTACTCTAGGAGGTGGACCCATAGTATGGTGGAGTGTCAAGCAGAAATGCGTGGTAGACTCCGCCATGAAGGCTGAGTACGTTACCACATCAGAAGTAGCGAAAGAAGCTATATGGCTCAGGAACTTCCTGATGGACTTAGATGTGGTCCCTGAGTTGCCGAGGTCTATCACTGTCTATTGTGATAACAATGTTGCAGTTGCTAACTCAAGGGAACCACGAGCCCACAAGGTGAGTAAACATATAGAGAGCAAGTACCACATGATACGAGAGATCGTAAAGAGGGGAGACGTGACCGTGGCCAAAATAGCATCAGGAGACAACCATGGATATCCTTTCATAAAGCCATTGACCCCAAAGGTCTTTGAAAGACATGTGGAGGGCATGGGAGTCAGATTCTTATGGGAGCCATCTGAGTGAGCTTTAAGAGTGTTTTGTAGCTTTCATTATAACAACAGTGTAATAAAGTGGGTTGAAGAGTGCTTTTGTACTTCAGAGCATAACTTTGAGTATTAGTGGGAGATTGTTAGTTTTGAATACTAAAAACCTTTTTTCTTGTATCAAAAACTAATACCCAGTTGACATATCGTTTTGTTTTAGTATTAAATTTGTTCCATTTTATCATAGAACTAGATAACGAGGTGTAGAAAAGCACAGTAGATCTCGTTATTGGTTAAAGTATTGAAATATGAAAAGATGCTCGTAACTGAGATAGTCTGAACATACTATCTGCATAGGTTATCGTGTGATTCGAAAATTAGTTTGTCTAGACTAATTATACCATACGGATGTGCCCGGGGCATATTGAGCACGGCCAGTTCGGGATTGAATTAACTTGTACTGATCGACGTAGTTAATTTGATCCTAGTATTCTAATCTCTTAATCCCTAGATTGGGACGGGAATGAGAGTTACATATCGTATGCTCTGATTTGCCAAAGGGTGCGGTCAATTGAGGCCTAAATCTCGGTAAGTTGGGTATGCGGTGTTTAGCTTCTTGTGTGCTGTTGTTAGTCAAAGGAATCCATGTACCGGTTCACTGGGTTGATGGTGCTCCCGAGATGAGCTCATAAGGTTTATTATACTAAATCTAGCCAGTGGACTTTACGTCCAGCATAATAAGAAAGTCGAGTGGTACTAATCTTGGATACCAAGAAGTCGATGAATTAATTTTTCAATAAATTGATGAATCGACGAGCACTAGATCTTTGATGTGAGGAGATAGAAGAAAATAAAGTGAGCGCGAAGTAAATTCATTTTTGAGAGCTAGTTCCATAATTGGTTCGTTAGTGGTACAACTAATTATGCGTTTGACTAATCGACAAAGTGAATTAATTAATTCTAAAGATTTTATTAATATTTAATTGACTAAGTGGGTTATACGAAATAATCCTAAGGATTCAATTAAATTTAATTAACAAAGTGAGTTAAGAAATTAATTCGAAAGGTTCGATTGGAGTTGATTAATCTAAGGAAGACTAAGAGGTCAACAAAAGTCAAACATTAAAGCCCAACTCAAATGCCCACTAGGTCTCCCTTGAAGCTCCTATAAATAGCTTAAGATAGGCACTTTGAAGACATAAGGAACATTGAGAGGCAACTCTAGTGAGAGAAGGAGAAATCTAGAGAGAAGTCTTCATCTTATTGAATTCTCTCGAAGTCGATTTCGATTCTTCTTCTTCAAGAAAACCCAGCCCATAATCGATCCTAGATAATCCTAAGTTCACCGCCACTAGTCCGATTTCAGACCGCTGAGTTTCGGTTTGCGCCGTCCAGAATCTCACTTTTGAAAATCAATTTGAAGGAAAACAGAACAAGCCCGGGCTAAATCGAAAATTTCACTTTCGTGCAATGCATTCCAGAATCAGAAACTTTCGACGAAACTCAGGCTCAAATTCATTTTCCCCTGAACGGATCTAGGCTTATACTTATTTAATTTATTAAAATGTAAATCGACATGCAAAGATTCAACATTTAATTAAAAACGGAAACTTTAAAGGTTATACCTTTGAAGCGAAGTCCAACGCAATAAGAAAAACCAAATCTTTATGATGCGATCACCATCGAAATCCAAAGGATTACTCCAAGAAGCCTCGAATATTGCGTGGGCAATAATCTATCGAGGTGTACTATCAAGCCCACGAGAAACCTACTAAGAAAATCTCTCAATTAGATTAAATCTGTCCAAAAGATCAAACCTTTAACCCAAAAACCTGCTGCCCACTACTTTTCTCGCCAATAAAATCGAACCCACTTCAACTCCGGTCACGATCTGGACAATCGAGATTGTGGATCACCAACCACATGGAGAGATCAACACAAACCCAGCTGGATCAAGCACCCCAGAGTGATTAGAAGCAATTGCCGGACTTGATAAGAAAATCGGCCAGTAGTCCACCAAAAAAAACTGAACAGTCCGGCCAAAAGATTGAGAAATCCGGGCGAAAAAATAAATTTCCAGCAGTGGGCAACTCAAATAAATCGATGGGCTATCTAAAATTTTGATCTTTGAACTTAATCTAAATAGAGAAGTGAGATTCCAAGTTCGTTTTTGAAATAAACCCAAGAAGGAAAGAGAGTCTCTCTCTAGAACTTTCTCACTCAAGGAAGACAAAGTTGTCTTGCAAGATTTTTCATAAGTTTCTTAAGGCATAAGCTTTCTATTTATAGGGAGCTCCAATGGAGACCTAGTGGGCTTTTGAGTTGGGCCTTTTAATTTGACTTTGTTGACCGCTTAGTCTTTCCTAGAGTAATCAACTCCAATCGACCCATTCGAATTAATTTCTTAACCCACTTTGTTAATTTAATTTAATCGAACCCTAAGGATTAATTAATTCATATAGAATTAATTTCTTAATCCACTTTGTCAATTAAATATTAATTAAACCTTTAGGATTAATCAATTCACTTTGTCGATTAGTCAAATACATACTTAGTCATACCACTATCGGACTAACTACGGAACTACAGCTCAAAAAGGACTTTACATCGCGCCACTATATTTTCTTTTATCTCCCCACATTAAAGATCTAGTGCCTGTCGGTTTATTAATTTACTGACAAACTAATTCACCGACTTCTTGGTATCCGAGATTAGTACCACTCGACCTTCTTATTATACCGGACGTAAAGTCCACTGGCCAGTTTTAGTACAATAAACCTTACGAGCTCATCTCGGGAGGACCATCAACCCAGCGAACAGGTACGTGGATTCCTCCGACTAGCAACGGCACGTAAGAAGCTAAACATTGCATACCCAACATACCGAGTTATAGGCCTCAATTGACCGCACTCTTTAGCACATCAAAGCACACGATATCTAACTCTCACGCCCGTCCTAATCTCGGGATTGAGAGACTAAATACTAGGACCAAATTGATTATGCCGATCAGTACAAGTCAATTCTATCCAAAGTGGTCGTGTTCAATATGCACCAGGCATATCAGTGTGATTTAATTAGTCTAGATAAACCAATTTCCAAATCACACGATAACCTATACCAATAGTATATTCAGACTATCTCAGTTACGAGCATACTTTTTATATATCAATACTTTATCCAATAACGAGATCTACTGTGTCTTTCACACAGCTCATTATCTAGTTCTATGATATAATAGAACAATTTAATACTGAAACGAAATGATATGTCATCTGTGGATATTAGTTTTTGATACAAGCCATAGCTTTTCTGTATTCAAAACAAACACCGGCTACTACGGTTTATGCATTCAGTTTTTATTTATAAATCCCGGGACATGTCCGGATTGGTTTTTTGAATGTGAATGTGCGTAATAGTAATAACCACGAGTTTGAAGCCATTTGGGATTAGATTAAATCTGTAGTAGGATTTATTCTATCAAATGTCATCTTTATTTTCTTAGAAAATTGAGCCTTATATTTAGAAATATATGTCATGGCGAAGACATTATTGTGGGCAATTTGGATTCGTGGGTTTTATGGTTTATTGTAACTTGGGTGATTCCAAGAATTCCGTAGAAAACCTGGACGAATTGCAAGGAGTTCAAATAACAAGTGGGAGTGACATGACGGGACGCGACAACGAGATAACGAAAGAAAGCAATAATTGAGACGACCATAATAGTCGGGAAATGTTTATTACATATTTATTTCCCGCTTTTACTGTCTTGATTGTTTCTTACATGTTTTTAATTTATGTTTTGATGCATGGTTATGTTGGGTTTAAATACTAAACTTTGCTTGTATTAAACTATTTCCTAGTTTTATATATCGATTATATGTCTTAGTTAAATTGCTTATATGTTTTTACATATGTCGTCCATTTATATTATGTAATTAGATGATGAGATGTCTGGTGTGACACAGTAGATCTCATCATTAGTTAAAAGACATAATATATAAATGAGGTTCGTAACCGAGACAGTTTTGGACATACTGTCAGTTTAGGTTATTATGTGATTCAGAAATTAGTTTGTCTAAACTAATTAAATCACATAGATATGCCCGAGGCATATTGAACTTGACCATTTAAGATGAATTGTCTTATACTGATTTAATAGACTATTCAATCTCTAAATCCCTATACTTGAGCAGGCATGAGAATTAGATATAGTGTACTTTGATCTGCCAAACTGTGAGGTCATTTGTGACCAATAGTCTCAGTAAGTTGGGTACGCATGTGTAGTTGCTTGGTGTGTTGTTCCTTGTCGAAAGGAAACCATGTACCGGTGCGTCCAGGTGATGGTGCTCCCGAGATGAGCTCATTATGTTTATTATACAAAACCCAGCTGGTGGACTTATGTCCGGTATAGTAAAAAGGTCGAGTGGTACTAATCTCATATTATAAGAAGTTAATTAATTAATTTATCAGTGAATTAATAAATTAATGAGCACTATATCTTTGATGTGGGAAGATTAAATAATAATGAATTTAGTTGTTCCGAAAGCAATTCTGGTGTAGGATGGTAGTGCCATAATTAATCCGTTAGTGGTACGATTAATTATGTAATGGGTTAGTTGATAAAGTATAATTAATTGTTTAATTAATTATTCCTAAGGGTTAATTAAGTAATCAACAAAGTGAAATTAATTAATTAAGTCTTAAAGTTCAATTAGAATTAGGAAATCCTTGAGATTAGCAAATCTAATTGGATTTCGAAAACTAATTAGATTTGTTTACTAATTGGATTTGGAAACTAATTAATTACCTAAACCTATTAGGGAGGCCAATCCTAAACCAACTTGGGGTCTTTCTTGTAACTCTATAAATAGACAAGAGATTAGCAATTCACAATACAAAATTCATAGGTTTTCAAGACAAGAAAATCCTAGAGAGAGAATTAATATTTTCTCCCTCAAAGTCGGATCTATTCTAAGTCCGACCGGCCCACTTCCCAAGACCAAGCTGTAGGTTTTTCTCCCGTGATTCCAACGGCACGTAGACTTTCGTGCGACGCGTGATCTTCACGCACGTGCAGCGACGGTGAATTTCTGGGCTTCGAGCTTGGTTTTTCGAACTGCTCTTTTGTGGTGTTGCGGATCGTTGGTTCGTTGGTTCGTTGCCCACAGAACGTACAAGCTGGTCTTGAGTAACACAAGTGATCACCTAAGTACACGCTTCAAGAGGTAATTCTTAAACTGCCACTTTAATTAGGAATTTATTATTGCGTGGCAAATCGAATAAGTAGAAGCTAAGATCCTGCGCATTGTTATTTCAAGCAATGAATGGAATATCGATTGTGCTAGAGTCTAGGCCTGGTCAGGAATTCCGATTCTGGAATGCATAGCACGAAAGTGAATTTTTGACCGGGTCCGGGCAGATAATATTTCAGGTTAAAAACATGAGGTTTTATGTGGTGCAAATAACTAAGGTTAAGAAATTGTATGTTAAAATCAGAAAAACCCTCAATTTAAAAATTTAAGTGTGATGCGAATAGACTTGCACGTTGGCATTAGGGCCTTCCTCCATATCGGAGGAGTCTAATTCATAAGATCACTAGATTGAATTTATAAATGGATGACTATAGTGAGTTAAATTGGAGAATGCAACACCCTTTATAACTGAGGGTGCACTATCCATCGTAACAAACATATAAGACACGTAATTGTTAGTTTTGAATACTGAAAAGCTATTGCTTGTATAAAAAACTAATACCCAGTTGACATATCATTTTTTTCAGTATTAAATTTGTTTCATTACATCATAGAACTAGATAACGAGGTGTAGAAAAGTGTTAGTTTTGAATACATAAAAGCTATTGCTTGTATTGAAAACTAATATCCACAGTTGACATATAGTTTTGTTTCAGTGTTAAATTTGTTCCATTATATCATAGAATTAGAAAATGGGGTGTGAAAAGACACAGTAGATCTTGTTATTGGTTAAAGTATTGATATTTAAAAAAGTATGCTGGTAACTGAGATAGTCTGAACATACTATCGGTATAGGTTATTGTGTGATTTGGAAATTAGATTGTCTTGACTAATTAAATCACACAGATATGTCCGGGGCATATTGAGCATGACCAGTTTGGATAGAATTAACTTGTACAGATCGGTGTAGTTAATTCGGTCCTAGTATTCTAATCTTTTAATCCTGGGATTGGGACGAGCATGAGAGTTAGATATCTTATGTTTTGATTTGCCAAAGGGTGCGGTCAATTGAGGCCTAAATGTCTGTAAGTTGGGTATGCGATGTTTAGCTTCTTGTGTTGCGTTACTAGTCGGACGAATCTATGTACTGGTTCGCCGGGTTGATGGTGCTCCCGAGATGAGCTCGTAAGGTTTATTATACTAAACCTGGCTGGTGGACTTTATGTCAGGTATAATAAGAAAGTCGAGTGGTACTAATCTCGGATACCAAGAAGTCGGTGAATTAATTTGTCAGTAAATTGCTGAACCAACGACCACTAGATCTTTGATGTGGGGAGATAGAAGAAAATAAAGTGGCGCGATGTAAAGTCATTTTTGAGCGGTAGTTCCATGATTGGTCCGTTAGTGTTACGACTAATTATGCGTTTGACTAATCGACAAAGTGAATTAATTAATCTAAAGGTTTAATTATTATTTAATTGATTAAGTGTATTAAGAAATTAATTCTATATGAATTAATTAATCCTAAGGGTTCGATTAAATTAAATTAACGAAGTGGGTTAAAGAATCAATTCGAAATGATCGATTGGAGTTGACTAGACTAAGAAAGACTAAGGGGTCAACGAAAGTCAAACTAAAAGGCCCACTAGGTCTCCTTAGAAACTCCCTATAAATATCCCATGTTAGGCAACTTACAAGACATAAGGAACTTAAAGGCCCACTTAGCCTAGTGTAATCTAGCTGAGAATGAGAAATTCTTCTTCCTTGTCAAATCTTCTCCTCGAAGTCAGCTAGGAAAGTTTTCTCTTTTGAAAAACCCAGCCCACCCTTTCTCTCTCTTGATCGGCGTCATCTCCGCCTCATTCCGGTGCGGTTCCGGCGTGATTTCCGGCTGCAGCTCCAGTGATCGTCGAGCAATTTTTTTGGCATCCGGTGGTTCTTTTGAATGCGCAAATTCTCGGTTCATTCCTTTTTTGTTTGCCGAGTCTAGTCCCAATTTGAAGGCTCCGGTCGATTGGTTTTACATGGCATATTGCGAGGTGGTTTTGTCAAGAGTTTTTGGTTCCCGGCAAGATCTGTTTTATCAGATCTTGAGTTTTTCGAAGCAAGTTTCCTTTAGATTTCTTCATTTTGCTTTGGGCTACTCCGTAGATACTAGCCCACACTAGTTCGGAGTCGATTTGGAGTCATTCTTCGGATTTTAGTGGTAGTCGCTTTCCCGAAGATTTGGTTTTCTTATTTGCTAAGTACTTCGCTTCAAAGGTATATTCTTTAGTCTTTCCACTTTAACAAAAAGATTTAATTTTTGAACATCGTTTTAATAAATTAAATAAGTATAAGCCTAGATCCGTTCAGGGGAAATGAATTTGAGCCCGAGCCAAGTCAAAAGTTTCTGATTCTAGAATGCATTGCACGAAAGTGAGATTTTCAATTTAGCCCAGGTTTGTTCTGTTTCCTTCAAATTGGTATCAGAGCGAATGTTTTGGTTTTATACTTGTTTGATTTATTACACGGCTTTGTTTTGGCATTATTATTTTTGTCAAAATGTTTAAACAGGTGGTTATTAGTTCCCGGCTATTATGGTTGATTTTTTTTTCATTCATAAACCCGGGGACATGTCTGGGCTCATTTTGTTTTTTTGAATAAAAATGTCTGTAATAGTAATAACCACGAGCTTGATGCCGTGTAGAACTACATAAATCATGTAGTAGGATTTAATCTAATGTTGTCGTCTTCGTGGGTTTTGGTTTCTCATAATTTTGGGTGATTCCTAATTACGTAGAAACCGAGAAAACCCGAATGAATCCAAAGGAATCCAAATAACGAGTGAGAGCGACATGACTGGACGTGTCAAGAAAGCGTCAAAGGAATCAACTATAGAGAAAGCCATAATAGTCGGGAAATTTTAATTTTTTAATTTCCCTTATTTATGTCTTTTCGTTGATTGTGTGTTTTTGATTTATTCTTCATGAACCAAGACCAAACCATTTTAAAAAGTAAAGTGCAATTAACGAAGGTAGATTATTCGCATATTAAAACTCCAATTGTTTTATGGGTGCGAATATCCATAGTTAAGATATTGCATGTTAAAACGTAAAAATCCTCAAACTTAAAAATCTACGTGGGAGCGGGTTGGTATATATCCCCATGGCCTCCATTACGAATTCATATGTGATGATGTGGTTAGACTTGCGAGTTGGCATTAGGGCCTTCCTCCATGCGGATGAGTCTTCAATCACAGATATAACTAGATTGAATTTCTAAAGGAATGACTATAGTGAGTTTAATTGGAGAAAGTTACGACACCCTCTCTGCTGAGGCGCATTAGTATCCTAAGTAACAAACTTAGAAGTCACGTAATAGCATACACTTGGTGTACTATTTATAGTATTCCTCCCGCGAGGTTACGCTATTTATTTGTATAGCTAAAATCATTAACTATTAATTTCATTGATCATAAGATCATTGGTCAGATAGTGAAATTAATGAACTTCGGTTCTTCTCCAACGAATGTGACTTAGCGTAGACGTTCACCCGCGTGACCTGCGTTAATCTCAGTGTGAGAGATGTCAATGAGAGATTATTTTGTTTTTTGAGGATATCAATATTTTTGAAAAAAGTATACTAAAACTTGGCTGTTTACTTTTCAGTTTATTGATATGTCGTTCAACCCGCAGGCTGTCATACTGAATCAGAACAAACTTACATATCCTAATTACATTGACTGGAAACGTAACCTGAACATTGTCCTTACTGCCGAGGGTTACAAGTACGTGCTCACTGAGGAGTGCCCCCCTAAGCCCAACGATAATGCCACCCCTAAGCAGCGAGAGCAATATACGAGGTGACAGAAGGCTGATGAGATGACCCGGTGCAACATCTTGGCTTCTATGTCTAGTGTACTGTAGCACCAGCATCAGTTGTTTACCTCAGCCTACAATATGATGCTCTGATCCATTATCTAAGAGTTGTAATAAGATAAAACAAAGAAATTGGTTAAACTCTTAGAAATGTTCATGTTCTATTATATAAAAGTTGTAATAAGATAGAATAAATGAAATTGCCATACAACTATTAGAAATGTTCATGATCTCTTAACTAAGAGTTGTTATAAGATAAAATAACTAAAATGATCATACAACCCAAAGAAATGTTCATGATCTCTTATCTAAGAGTTATGATAAGATAAGACAACTAAAATAATCATACAACTCTAAGAAATGTTCATGATATCTTATCTAAGAGTTGTAATAAGATAAAACAAAGAAATTGGTTAAAACTCTTAGAAATGTTCATGTTATCTAAGAGTTGTAATAAGATAGAACAAATAAAATAGTCATACAACTCTAAGAAATGTTTCATGATCTCTTATCTAAGAGTTGTAACAACATAAAACAGTCATACAACTCTTAGAAATGTTCATGATATCTCATCTAAGAGTTGTAATATGATAGAACAAATAAAATATCTATACAACTCGAAAAAATGTTCATGATCTCTTATCTAGGAGTTGTAATAAGATAAAACAAATAATATGGCCATACAAATCTAAGAAATACATCATCTCTTATCTAAGAGTTGTAATAAAATAAAACAAATAAAATAGCCATATAACTCCAAGAAATGTTCATGATCTCTTATCTAAGAGTTGTGATACAATAAGATAACTAAAATGATCATAAAACTCTAAGAAAAGTTCATGATCTCTTATCTAAGAATTGAAATAAAATAAAACAAATAAAATGTCATACAACTCTTAGAAATGTTCATGATCCCTAATCTAAAATTTGTAATAAGATAAAAAAAAAGAAATTGGCTAAAACCTCTTATTTAAGAATTGAAATAAAATAAAACAAATAAAATGCCATACAACTCTTAGAAATATTCATGATCTCTTACCTAGAAATTGTAATAAAATAAAAAAATAAAATTGTTGTCCTAAAACTCTTAGAAATGTTCATAATCTCTTATCTAAGAGTTGTAATAAGATAAAACAAATAAACCAGACATACAACTCTTATAAATGTTCATGAAATCTTATCAAAGAGTTGTAATAAGATAAAACAAATAAATTGGCTAAAACTCTTAGAAATTTTAAAGTTCTCTTATCTAAGAGTTGTAATAAGATAGAACAAATAAAATGGCTATACAACTCTAACAAATGTTGATGATGCTTATCTAAGAGTTGTAATAAGATAAAATAATGAAAATGGACATACAATTCTTATAAATGTTCATGATTTCTTATCTAAGAGTTATAATGAGATAAAACAAATAAAATGGCCATACAACTCCCAGAAATGTTAATAATCTCTTATCTAAGAGTTGTTCGATGATTAAAAAAATAAAATGATCATACAACTCTTAGAATGTTCATGATTTCTTGTCTAAGAGTTGTAATAAGATAAAATAAATAAAATGGCCATATAACTCTAAGAAATGTTCATTATCTGTTATCTAAGATTTGTAGTGAGCTAAAACAAATAAAACGGCCAAACAACTCTTATAAATGTTCATGATCCCTTATCTAAAAGTTGTAACAAGATAAAACAAATAAATTGGCTAAAACTCATAGAAATGTTCATGTTCTCTTATCTAAATGTTGTAATAAGATAGAATAAATAAAATTTCTATACAACTCTTAGAAATGTTCATGATCTCTTATCTAAGAGTTGTGACAAGATAAGATAACTACAATGATCATACAACTCCAAGAAAAGTTCATGATCTCTTATCTAAGAATTGAAATAAAATAAAACAAATACAATGCCATACAACTCATAGAAATGTTCGTGATCTCTTATCTAGGAGTTGTAATAAAATAAAAAATAAAATGTCGGTCCTAAAACTCTTAGAAATGTTAATAATCTCTTATCTAAGAGTTGTAATAAGATAAAAATAATAAACCGGACATACAACTCTTATAAATGTTCATGATATCTTATCAAACAGTTGTAATAAGATAAACCAAATAAATTTGCAAAAACTTTTAGAAATGTTAAGGTTCTCTTATCTAAGAGTTGCAATAAGATGAAACAAATAAAATGGCCATAGAACTCTAAGAAATGTTCATGATCTCTTAATTAAGAGTTGTAATAAGGTATAACAAATAAAATGGCCATACAACTCTTAGAAATGGTCATGATCTCTTATCTAAGAGTTGTAATAAGATAGAATAAATAAAATTCTCATACAACTTTTAGAAATGTTCATGATATCTTATCTAATAGTTGTAATTAGATAGAATAAATAAAATTCTCATACAACTCTTAGAAATGTTTATGTTCTCTTATTTAAGAGTTGTAATAAGATAAAACAAATAAAATGGGCATACAACTCCAAGAAATATTCATGATCTCTTATCTAAGAGTTGTAATAAGATAAACAAATAAAATGACCATACAACTCTTAGAAATATTCATGATATCTTATCAAAGAGTTGTAATAAGATAAAACAAATAAATTGGCTAAAACTCTTAGAAATTTTAAAGTTCTCTTATCTAAGAGTTGTAATAAGATAGAAAAAATAAAATGGCTATACAACTCTAACAAATGTTAATGATGCTTATCTAAGAGTTGTAATAAGATAAATAATGAAAATGGACATACAACACTTATAAATGGTCATGATTTCTTATCTAAGAGTGATGATGAGATAAAACAAATAAAATCGCCATACAACTCCCATAAATGTTAATGATCTCTTATCTAAGAGTTGTTCGATGATTAAAAATAAAATGATCATACAACTCTTAGAATGTTCATGATTTCTTGTCTAAGTGCCGTTATCAAATAAAACAAATAAACTGGCCAAACAACTCTTAGAATGTTCATGATATCTTATCTAAGAGTTGTAATATGATAAAACAAAGAAATTGTCTAAAAGTCTAAGAAATATTCATGTTCTCTTATCTAAGAGTTGTAATAAGATAGAACAAATAAAATGCCCTACAACTCTAAGAAATGTTAATGATATCTTATCTAAGAGTTTCAATAAGATAAAACAAATAAAGTGCCATACAACTCTAAGAAATGGTCATGATCTCCTATCTAAGAGTTGTAATAAGACAAAACAAATAAAATGATGGTCCTACAACTCTTAGAAATGTTCATAATCTCCTATCTAAGAGTTGTAATAAGATAAAACAAATAAAGAGGACACACAACTCTTATAAATGTTCATGATATCTTATCAAACAGTTGTAATAAGATAAACCAAATAAATTGGCAAAAACTTTTAGAAATGTTAAAGTTATCTTATCTAAGAGTTGTAAAAAGATTGAACAAATAAAATGGCCATAGAACTCTAAGAAATGTTCATGATCTCTTATCTAAGAGTTGTAATAAGGTGAAACAAATAAAACAGTCATACAACTCTTAGAAATGTTCATGATATCTTATCTAAGAGTTGTAATAAGACAAAACAAATAAATTGCCTAACACTCTTAGAAATGTTTATGTTATCTTATCTAAGAATTGAATAAGATAAAACAAATAAAATGGCCATACAACTCTAAGAAATGTTCATGATCTATCATCTAAAAGTTGTAATAATATAAAACAAATAAAATGGCGATACAACTCTAAGAAATGTTGATCATCTCTTATCTAAGAGTTGTAATATGATAAAACAAATAAAATGGCCATACAAATCTTAGAACTGTTCATGATCTCTTATCAAAGATTTGTTATAAGATAAAACAAATAAAATGGTCATACAACTCTTAGAAATGGTTATGATCTCTTATCTAAGTGGTGTAATAAGAGAGAATAAATAAAATTCTCATACAATTTTTATAAATGTTCATGATCTCTTATCTAATAGTTTTAATTTGATAGAATAAATAAAATTCTCATGTAACTCTTAGAAATATACATGATCTCTTATTTATGAGTTGTAATAAGATAAAACAAATAAAATGGCCATACAACTCTAAGAAATGTTGATCATCTCTTATCTAAGAGTTGTAATATGATAAAACAAATAAAATGGCCATACAAATCTTAGAACTGTTCATGATCTCTTATCAAAGATTTGTTATAAGATAAAACAAATAAAATGGCCATACAACCCTTAGAAATGTTTATGATCTCTTATCTAAGAGTTGTAATAAGATAGAATAAATAAAATTCTCATACAACTTTTATAAATATTCATGATCTCTTATCTAATAGCTTTAATTAGATAGAATAAATAAAATTCTCATACAACTCTTAGAAATGTTCATGATCTCTTATTTAAGAGTTGTAATAAGATAAAACAAATGAAATGGCCATACAACTCCGAGAAATGTTCATGATCTCTTATCTAAGAGTTGTAATAAGATAAAACAAATAAAATGGCCATACAACTCTAAGAAATGTTCATTATCTCTTATCTAAGAGTTGTAATACGCTAAAACAAATAAAACGGTCATACAACTCTTATAGATGTTCATGATCCCTTATCTAAGTGTTGTAATAAGATAAAACAAAGAAATTGTTTAAACTCTTAGAAAAGTTCATGATCTCTTATTTTAGAGTTGTTATAAGATAAGACAACCAAAATGATAATACAACCCTAAGAAATGTTCATGATCTCTTATCTAAGAGTTGTGATAAGACAAGACAACAAAAATAATCATACAACTCTAAAAAATGTTTATGATCTGTTATGTAAAAGTTGTACTAAGATAAAATAATGAAAATCGACATACAACACTTATAAATGTTCATGATTTGTTATCTAAGAGTTACGATGAGATAAAACAAATAAAATGACCATACAACTCCCAGAAATGCTAATGATCTCTTATCAAAGAGTTGTTCGATGATTAAAAAAATAAAATGATCATACGAATGTTCATGATTTCTTGTGTAAGTGCTGTTATCAGATAAAACAATAAACTGGCCAAACAACTCTTAGAATGTTCGTGATATCTTATCTAAGAGTTGTAATATGATAAAACAAAGAAATTGTCTAAAAGTCTAAGAAATATTCATGTTCTTAAGATAAAACAAATAAAATGGCCTTACAACTCTAAGAAATGTTGATATCTTATCTAAGAGTTGCAATAAGATAAAACAAATAAAGTAGCTATACAACTCTAAGAAATGTTCATGATATACTATCTAGGAGTTGTAATAAGATAAACAAATATAATGGTGGTCCTACAACTCTTAGAAATGTTCATAATCTCTTATCTAAGAGTTGTAATAAGATAAAACAAATAAAGCGGACATACAACTCTTATAAATATTCATGATTTCGTATCTAAATGTTGTAATAAGATAAAACAAAGAAACTGGCAAAAACTCTTTGAAATTTTAAAGTTCTCTTATCTAAGAGTTGTAATAAGATAGAACAAATAAAATGACAATACAACTCTAAGAAATATTGATGATCTCTTATATAATAGTTGTGATAAGATAAGACAACGAAAATGACGATTCAACTGTTAGAAATATTCATGATCTCTTATCTAAGAATTGAAATATAATAAAACAAATAAAATGCCATACAACACATAGAAATGTTCATGATTTCTTATCTAGGAGTGGTAATAGAATAAAACAAATAAAATGGCGGTCCTAAAACTCTTAGAAATGTTTATGGTCTCTTATCTAAGAGTTGTAATAAGATAAAACAAATAAAATGGTTATACAACTCTAAGAAATGTTCATGATCTCTTAATTAAGAGTTGTAATAAGATAAAACAAATAAAATGGTCATACAACTCTAAGAAATATTAATGATCTCTTATCTAAGAGTTGTAACAATATAAAACAAATAAAATGGCCATACAACTCTAAGAAATGTTGATAATCTCTTATCTAAGAGTTGTAATATGATAAAAATAAAATAAAATGGTCATACTAATCTTAGAACTATTCATGATCTGTTATCAAAGATTTGTTATAATATAAAACAAATAAAATGGCCATACAACTCTTAGAAATGTTTATGATCTCTTATCTAAGAGTTGTAATAAGATAGAATAAATAAAATTCTCATACAACTTTTATAAATGTTCATGATCTCTTATCTAATAGTTTTAATTAGATAGAATAAATAAACTTCTCATACAACTATTAGAAATGTTCATGATCTCTTATTTAAGAGTTGTAATAAGATAAAACAAATAAAATGGCCATACAACTCTAAGAAATGTTCATTATCTCTTATCTAAGAGACGTAATACGCTAAAACAAATAAAACGGTCATACAACTCTCATAAATGTTCATGATCCCTTATCTAAGAGTTGTAATAAGATAAAACAAATAAAATGCTCATACAACTCTAAGAAATGTTCATTATCTCTTATCTAAGAGTTGTAATACGCTAAAACAAATAAAACGGTCATAATAAATGTTCATGATCCCTTATCTAAGAGTTGTAATAAGATAAAACAAAGAAATTGTTTAAACTCTTAGAAATGTTCATGTTCTATTATCTAAAAGTTGTAATAAGATAGAATAACTGATATTGCTATACAACTCTTAGAAAAGTTCATGATCTCTTTGAAGGAAAACTGAACAAGCCCGGGCTAAATCGAAAACCTCACTTTCGTGCTATGCATTCCAGAATCGGAAGCTTTCGACCAAGCTCAGGCTCAAATTAGTTTACCCATGAACGGATCTAGGCTTATACTTATTTAATTTATTAATCGGGACACAAAAAATCGAATCTTTAATTAAAGCGGAACTTAAAGATTATACCTTTTGTAGCGAAGTCCCTCGATTAAAGAATACCAAATATTCAGCGGCGATTTCCAGAAGAAATCCAAAGAATTCTCCAATACGACTCCGAGATAGTGTGGGCTATCGTCTACGGAGTTACCCACGGCAAATCAATGGAAAAACAAGAAACTTGCTTTGCAAGAAACTCAAAACTGCCCACTAATTAACCCCAATTGCTGCCGCTAATAACAACCAAACTGTCGCCTAAAGAAAACCAATTCAGCCCCTTTGATCGGACTCCAAAACCCGCTACGATCTGCACCACCACTGCTGCGGATCACCGAGATGAACAAGAGATCAACACAGCAGCAGCAGGATCAGCACCCGGGTCAGGAAACCAATCGCAAGAACTGGGCGGCGAAAACTGATCCGCCGCAGTCCTGAAACTGGGCGAATAAGATCAGCCCTCAGCACTGATTTCTGGGCGAACAAAAACAGCCCTCAGCACTGATTTCTGGGCGAACAAGATCAGCCCTTCAGCGCAGATTTCTGGGCGAACAAAATCAGCCCTTCAGTGCAGATTTCTGGGCGAACAAAATCATCCCATCATTGCTGAATACTGGGCGAATAAAATCAGCCCATCATTGCTGAATACTGGGCGATCTGGGCGGACTAGGCGGACAATGAAAACTACTGCACCGGAACTGGATTGATGATGAACCCACTGTGCCGGAACTGGGTTGATGATGAACCCGCTGCAGAAGGGAAAAAAAAACAGCAGCGGATGAAGAACCCAGCAGCAGATCAACCTGGGTTGTTGAAGAAAACCCCAGAACGCTCGATCTGGGTTGTTGAAGAAAACCCCGCAGCGTTCAACCTGGGTTGCCAAAAAAAAACAGAACACTCGATCTGGGTTGTTGAAGAAAACCCCTCAGCGTGCAACTTGGGTTGTCGAAGAATAACCCAGAATGCTCGATCTGGGTTGTCCAAGAAAAAACCCCGGAACATTCAATAATAATAACTAAGCCGCAGCAAAAATACTGGGGTTTTATGGGCTTGAGTTTTCTGCGAAGAAGAAAGTTTTCTTAGCTGACTTCGAGAAGAAGTTTCGACGAGGAAGACGAACTTCTCACTCTAAGCTAAAACTTTCTCTCACTACCTCTTACTTGGGTGTCAAGTTTCTTAATCGATTTCTTGCCCAATAAGTTGTATTTATAGGAGCTTCTAAGGAGACCTAATGGGCTCTCGAGTTAGGCCTTAAAATTTGACTTTCGTTGACCGCTTAGTCTTCCCGACTAATCAACTCCAATCGACCCTTTTTAAATTAATTTATTTAATCCACTTTGTAAATTTAATTTAATCGAACCCTTAGAATTAATTAATTCAAGATCGAATTAATTTCTAAATTCACTTTGTCGATTAAATATTAATTAAACCCTTCGGATTAATTAATTTACCTTGTCGATTAGTCAAACGCATAATCGGTCGTACCACTAACGGACCAATTATGGAACTACCGCTCGAAAACGACTTTACATCGCGCCATTATTATTTCTTCTATCTCCCCACATTAAAGATCTAGCGCTCGTCGGTTTATCAATTTACTGACAAATTAATTCACCGACTTCTTGGTTTCCGAGATTAGTACCACTCGACCTTTTATTATACCGAACATAAAGTTCACTGGCCAGGTTTAGTATAATAACCTTACGAGCTCATCTCGGGAGCACCATCAACCCGGCGAACCGGTACGTGGATTCCTCCGACTAGCAACGGCACGCAAGAAGCTAAACACCGCATACCCAACTTACCGAGGTATTGGCCTCAATTGACCTCACTCTTTGGCAAATCAAAGCACACGACACCCAACCCTCACGCCCGTCCCAATCTCGGGATTGAGAGACAGAATACTAGGACCGAATTGACTACGCCGATCAGTACAAGTCAATTCTATCCAAACTGGTCGTGCTCAATATGCCCCGGGCATATCTGTGTGATTTAAACTAGTCTAGATAAACCAATTTCCAAACCACACAATAACCTATACCGATAGTATGTTCAGACTATCTCGGTTACGAGCATACTTTTTATATATCAATACTTTAACCAATAACGGTATCTACTGTGTTTGTCGACACCCCGTTATCTAGTTCTATGATATAAAGGAACAGATTTATACTGAAACAAAATGATATGTCATCTGTGGATATTAGTTTTTGATACAAGCCATAGCTTTTCTGTATTCAAAACTAACAATCTCCCACTAATACTCAAAGCTATGCTAAGAAGTACAAAAACTGTCCAACCCGCTATTACACTGCTGTCATAATGAAATCTCCAAAACACCTTTAAGCTCACTAACATGGCTCCCTCAAGAATCTGACTCCCATGCCCTCCACATGTCTCTCAAAGACCTTTAGGGTCAATGGCTTTGTGAAAGGATCTGCATGGTTGTCATCTGATACTATCTTGGCCACGGTCACGTCTCCCCTCTTTACGATCTCTCGTATCAGGTGGTACTTGCGCTCTATGTGTTTACTCGCCTTATGAGCTCGTGGTTCCCTCGAGTTAGCAACTGCACTATTGTTATCACAATAAACTGTGATAGACCTAGGCAACTCAGGAACCACATCTGAGTCCATCCGGAAGTTCCTGAGCCACACAGCCTCTTTCGCTGCCTCTGAAGCGGCAACGTACTCGGCCTCCATGGTAGAGTCCGCCGAGCATTTCTGCTTGACACTCTTCCATATTGTGGCTCCACCTCCTAGAGTAAACACAAACCCAGAGGTAGACTTACTCTTGTCCAAATCACCTTGAAAGTCCAAATCTGTGTAACCCAATGGTACAAGCTCCTGCGTTCTATAAACTAGGACACAATCTTTCGTCCTGCGCAAGTACTTGAGAATGCATTTTACTGCCTCCCAGTGAGCCTTCCCAGGGTTACTCTGATATCTGCTAACCATGCCAACGGCAAAGCAAATATCAGGCCTCGTGCACAACATAGCATACATGAGGCTACCCATTGCAGAAGCATAGGGTACCGCCTTCATGGCATCTATCTCCTCAGCAGTCTTAGGACACTGCTCCTTAGACAAATGCACCCCATGTCTGAAAGGTAGTGAACCCTTCTTGGAGTTCTGCATGTTAAAACGGGCCAGAATCGTATCTATGTAGGATGCCTGAGGGAGAGTCAGAGAACGTCTCCTACAATCTCGAATAATCTTGATCCCAAGGATATGTCCAGCCTCTCCCAAATCCTTCATATCGAATTGCCTGGACAGCCATGCCTTTACGTCTGACAACACCTTCTTACTGTTGCCAATAAGAAGAATGTCATCTACGTAAAGTACGAGGAACACCACTATATCACCATCACGCCTACTATAAACACACTGCTCATCCGGACACTGAGTGAATCCATAGGACTGGATAACCTCGTCAAAACGGATGTTCCAAGATCTGGATGCTTGCATCTCTATCCTGAATAACCTCATTGTAGTTAACTGGGTCTAGTTCACGAGCACCAGGGATAAAGTCCGAAGACTCACCCAAACCCATGTACCTCTCGGGCTGTCTCACAACCCTCCCACTACGACGAGGCGCAGCCTGTGTAAGAGCATCATCTGTGATAGTGTGTGCAGTCTCTTGTGGTGTATCTTCCTGTACGTGTGCATCTGGAATAATGGACTGACTTCTAAGCTCTTCCAATACTACCTTGTTGCTTGACTTGTGATCTAAAATATAGTCCTCCTCAAGAAATCTGGCATTGGTGCTGACCACCACCTTCTGATCTTGAGGACTATAAAATAAACCACCTCTCGTTCCTTTGGGGTAGCCTACAAACAGCATAACCTTAGATCTCGCCTCTAACTTGCCTGCATCTGCCTCGAGCACATGTGCTGGACAACCCCAAATCCTGAGATGTCTCAGACTAGGCTTGCGCCCACTCCACAACTCTACTGGGGTCGTAGGCACAGACTTAGATGGCACAAGGTTGAGGATAAAACACGCTGTATCCAAGGCATAACCCCAAAACGAGATAGGCAACTCACTAGTTTCTGTGTTTTGCATTACTGGGGAGTATATCTTGAAAACCAATTGTCATGTAGAGTCTAAAAAATAAAGACAAATGACTCCCACTGCAACAACAGAAACTCTGGTAGTATCCCCAAGGTAGACCTGCAACTCTCCCTCTCTAAGCAGCCGGGTCACTTGGAACCCCTGCAAAGAATTACAAACGTGATCAGTGGCTCCCGAATCCACACACCAAGTATTCGTGGGAATCGCCGCTAATCACGTCTCAGTAACTAGGGAAAATTTACTTTTAACCTCGAGGCTTTGGGCAATCCTTCTTCCAATGTCCTACTTTGCCACACTTAAAACATTTGCCTTTCGGCTTTTGCTTCTTGGCAATGCCTGCCTTGGGTCCATGATTAGTTCCTGCTCTCTGGCCTCTCTTCCTCTCTTGCTTCCTGGCTTTGGGCCCAGCAGAGGAACCTGAGGGACCAACAGTAGCAAAAGCTTGCTTCTTCTCAGCGAATAGGCCCTCGGCTGACACCAATGTAGTCATGAGCTCGGGGAGTGAATATGAGAGCTTGCCCATATTATAGTTCAACCGAAACTGCTCAAAAACTGGGAGGCAAGCTCTGGAGAATGATATCGACCTGGGTCTCCCCATCAATATCACCTCCCAGTACCTCGATCTCATTGATGCAACTGATCATGTCCAGCACGTGATCCCTCACTGAAATGCCCTCAGCCATTCTAGCATTCATGAGTTTCCTCATAGCTGACTGCTTGGCTACCCTGCTTAAGGGGACACTCCTCAGTAAGCACGTACTTGTAACCCTCAGCGGTAAGGACAATGTCCAGGTTACGTTTCCAATCAATGTAATTAGGACCGGTGAGTTTGTTTTGGTTCAAAATGACAGCTAGCGGGTTGAACGACATATCAACTGAAAATAATGAAAAAAAACATGTCTCAGTATACTTTTCGAAAATATTGAAAAATCCTCAGAAAAGAAATATAATCTTCTACCGACATCTCTCCCACCGGGATTAACGCAGGTCACGTAGGTGAACGTCTACGCCAACCCACATTCGTTCGAGAAGGACCAAAGTCCATTAATCTCAGTATCTGACCAACGATCTTATGATCAATGAAATTAATAGTCGATAATTTTAGCCGTACACGTAAATAGCGTTACCTCGTAGGAGGGATACTATAAACAGTACACTAAGTGTATGCCATTACGTGACTTCTAAGTTTGTTACTTAGGGTACTAATGCGCCTCGGTAGCGAGGGTGTCGCAACTTTTCCCAATTAAACGCACTATAGTCATCCCTTTAGAAATTCATTCCAGCGATATCTGTGATTGAAAACTCATCCGTAGGGAAGCCGTTTAACCACATCGCCAATCAACTCGTAATGGAGGCCATGGGGCTATTAACCAACCCGCTCCCACTTAGATTTTTAAAATAATTTCAATTCGCCCTAGTTTTCTCGGTTTTCCATTTTGGTTTTCTACGTAATTAGGAATCACCCAAAAATTACGATAAACCAAAATCCGGGTTTTCTCGGTTTTCTACGTAATTAGGAATCACCCAAAATTACGATAAACCAAAACCCCACGTAATTAGGAATCACCCAAAATTACGATTAAACCAAAACTTGCGAATGTAATTAAGTTTGAGGATTTTTACGTTTTAACATGCAATATCTTAACTATGGATATTCGCACCCATAAAACCGTTGGAGTTTTAATATGCGAATAATCTACCTTAGTTAATTGCACATTACCTTTTAAAAAAAACTTTTGGTTTGAATTTCGTTCATGCAAAATAAAACGAAAATCACACAATCAACGAAAAAATCATAAATACGGGAAATTAAATAAAATAAAATTTCCCGACTATTATGGCCTTCTCTATCGTTGATTCCTTGACGCCTCGGTGACACTTCCCGTCGTGTCGCTCCCACTCGTTATTTGGATTCCTCTCGATTCGCCCGGGTTTTCTCGGTTTATTCCGTAATTAGGAATCACCCAAAATTACAATAAACCAAAACCCGCGAATATAAGTTACCCAAAATAACGTCTTCGTCATAGTACAAAAATTCCTATATACAAAGGCGTTTTTCTAGGAATTTAAAGACGACATGATTAGATCAAATTCTACTACAAGATTTTTTTAATCCTACACGGCTTCCAGCTCGTGGTTATTACTATTACAGAAATTTCCATTCAAAAATAAAACGAGCCCGGACATGTCCCGGGGTTTATGAATGAAAATTAAATTTCTACCATAATAGCCGGGAAACCAATAACCACCTTTTTATACATTTCGACAAAAATAATAATGCCAAAATAAAGCCGTGTAATAAATCAAACAAGTATAAGACCGAAACCAACGCTCTGATACCAATTTGAAGGAAAACTGAACAAGCCCGGGCTAAATCGAAAACCTCACTTTCGTGCTATGCATTCCAGAATCGGAAGCTTTCGACCAAGCTCAGGCTCAAATTAGTTTACCCATGAACGGATCTAGGCTTATACTTATTTAATTTATTAATCGGGACACAAAAAATCGAATCTTTAATTAAAGCGGAACTTAAAGATTATACCTTTTGTAGCGAAGTCCCTCGATTAAAGAATACCAAATATTCAGCGGCGATTTCCAGAAGAAATCCAAAGAATTCTCCAATACGACTCCGAGATAGTGTGGGCTATCGTCTACGGAGTTACCCACGGCAAATCAATGGAAAAACAAGAAACTTGCTTTGCAAGAAACTCAAAACTGCCCACTAATTAACCCCAATTGCTGCCGCTAATAACAACCAAACTGTCGCCTAAAGAAAACCAATTCAGCCCCTTTGATCGGACTCCAAAACCCGCTACGATCTGCACCACCACTGCTGCGGATCACCGAGATGAACAAGAGATCAACACAGCAGCAGCAGGATCAGCACCCGGGTCAGGAAACCAATCGCAAGAACTGGGCGGCGAAAACTGATCCGCCGCAGTCCTGAAACTGGGCGAATAAGATCAGCCCTCAGCACTGATTTCTGGGCGAACAAAAACAGCCCTCAGCACTGATTTCTGGGCGAACAAGATCAGCCCTTCAGCGCAGATTTCTGGGCGAACAAAATCAGCCCTTCAGTGCAGATTTCTGGGCGAACAAAATCATCCCATCATTGCTGAATACTGGGCGAATAAAATCAGCCCATCATTGCTGAATACTGGGCGATCTGGGCGGACTAGGCGGACAATGAAAACTACTGCACCGGAACTGGATTGATGATGAACCCACTGTGCCGGAACTGGGTTGATGATGAACCCGCTGCAGAAGGGAAAAAAAAACAGCAGCGGATGAAGAACCCAGCAGCAGATCAACCTGGGTTGTTGAAGAAAACCCCAGAACGCTCGATCTGGGTTGTTGAAGAAAACCCCGCAGCGTTCAACCTGGGTTGCCAAAAAAAAACAGAACACTCGATCTGGGTTGTTGAAGAAAACCCCTCAGCGTGCAACTTGGGTTGTCGAAGAATAACCCAGAATGCTCGATCTGGGTTGTCCAAGAAAAAACCCCGGAACATTCAATAATAATAACTAAGCCGCAGCAAAAATACTGGGGTTTTATGGGCTTGAGTTTTCTGCGAAGAAGAAAGTTTTCTTAGCTGACTTCGAGAAGAAGTTTCGACGAGGAAGACGAACTTCTCACTCTAAGCTAAAACTTTCTCTCACTACCTCTTACTTGGGTGTCAAGTTTCTTAATCGATTTCTTGCCCAATAAGTTGTATTTATAGGAGCTTCTAAGGAGACCTAATGGGCTCTCGAGTTAGGCCTTAAAATTTGACTTTCGTTGACCGCTTAGTCTTCCCGACTAATCAACTCCAATCGACCCTTTTTAAATTAATTTATTTAATCCACTTTGTAAATTTAATTTAATCGAACCCTTAGAATTAATTAATTCAAGATCGAATTAATTTCTAAATTCACTTTGTCGATTAAATATTAATTAAACCCTTCGGATTAATTAATTTACCTTGTCGATTAGTCAAACGCATAATCGGTCGTACCACTAACGGACCAATTATGGAACTACCGCTCGAAAACGACTTTACATCGCGCCATTATTATTTCTTCTATCTCCCCACATTAAAGATCTAGCGCTCGTCGGTTTATCAATTTACTGACAAATTAATTCACCGACTTCTTGGTTTCCGAGATTAGTACCACTCGACCTTTTATTATACCGAACATAAAGTTCACTGGCCAGGTTTAGTATAATAACCTTACGAGCTCATCTCGGGAGCACCATCAACCCGGCGAACCGGTACGTGGATTCCTCCGACTAGCAACGGCACGCAAGAAGCTAAACACCGCATACCCAACTTACCGAGGTATTGGCCTCAATTGACCTCACTCTTTGGCAAATCAAAGCACACGACACCCAACCCTCACGCCCGTCCCAATCTCGGGATTGAGAGACAGAATACTAGGACCGAATTGACTACGCCGATCAGTACAAGTCAATTCTATCCAAACTGGTCGTGCTCAATATGCCCCGGGCATATCTGTGTGATTTAAACTAGTCTAGATAAACCAATTTCCAAACCACACAATAACCTATACCGATAGTATGTTCAGACTATCTCGGTTACGAGCATACTTTTTATATATCAATACTTTAACCAATAACGGTATCTACTGTGTTTGTCGACACCCCGTTATCTAGTTCTATGATATAAAGGAACAGATTTATACTGAAACAAAATGATATGTCATCTGTGGATATTAGTTTTTGATACAAGCCATAGCTTTTCTGTATTCAAAACTAACACTCTTATTTAAGAGTTGTTATAAGATAAGACAACCAAAATGATAATAAAACCCTAAGAAATGTTCATGATCTCTTATCTAAGATTTGTGATAAGATAAGACAACAAAAATAATCATATATGTAATAGTTGTGATTAGATAGAATAAATTAAATTCTTATACAACTCTTAGAAATGTTCATAATCTCTTATTTGAGAGTTTTGATAAGATAAGACAATGAAAACGGCTATACAACTCTTAGAAATGTTCATGATCTCTTATCTAAGAGTTGTTATAAGATAAGACAACAAAAATGGTCATACAACCCTAATAAATGTTCATGATCTCTTACTTAGTACTTATAATAAAATAAAACAAATAAAATGGCCATACAACTCTAAGAAATGTCATGCTCTCTTATTTAAGATTTGTAATTAGATAAAACAAATAAAATGGCCATACAGCTCTAAGAAATGTTCATGATCTCTTATATAAGAGTTGTAATAATATAAAATAAATAAAATGGCCATACAACTCTAAGAACTGTTGATCATCTATTATTAGGGGTGTCAAATGGGCGGGACGGGCGGGAATTGGACGGGAATTGAATGGGTGTTTAGTTTATGGGTATTTCCTGCCCATGCCCATATAGCTCAATGGGCTTAAATGGGCGGGATTAAATGGGTACTGGGAATTTTAGGGAACCCAATGGGTACCCTGAACTATGTTTTCCTAATTTGATTATTTATTTTTTTATTGTTTTTGTTTGATATATTATTTATACTTGTTTTAAACTATGAAAACCCTTACAAATACATTTTGAACTATGAAGACCCATAGAAACAAGATTTAAACTAGGTCAACACAGTTCAAGATAAAAGAGCAAATTGAAAGGAAAATAATTGACCAATGAGAAACACATAAACACTTTTCGGTTTAGAGATTAGACAAGTTTTCAAAGTCGATTCAAAATAATACTCACATCTGAAATAGATTCCAATTACGCTTACAAACCAAGCTTCTACACAAGTCCATTAACTCTAAATCAACAATTAAAAAAAAAACACTACCATTCACAATCCGTATTACAATCTAAACAATCTAAACTTCATCATCATTAGCATTGATATTAATGCGATCGATCCAACTTTGTATGTTGATGGACATCCCTTCATCTCTTCATCATCTTCACTCTCATCATCACAATCTTTGTAACCTGAAATAAATTGAGGAAATAAAAAATATTATGATTTGTATGTATCATAAAAATATATAAAGTCTTGTTAAGGTGAAACTCAATATTACCTGTGCAACCAAATAGCCAATCTCTAGTGCAAATGCGGGCCTCCACATTCTTTGGCAATGTACACGTGCGATATTTATCAAGCACTCGACCACCAATGCTGAATGCAGATTCTGAAGCAACTGTGGTGATAGGAATGCTCAATATATCTCGTGCCATAAGGGATAATGCTGGCCACTTGTTCTTGTTCGATTTCCAATAATCAAGAACATCAAATTTTTCATTCTTTGGAATTTCTGCCTCATCCAAATACATGTCTAACTCGGACCTACTTGATCTCCTACCATATGAACTCACAAATTGTTCAAATTCCTACAAAGAAATATCAAGTTTTATAAATTAAACAATATAAATATATTATTACTCCAAATTTCACAAATTCAATGTATCAACAAATAATGAGTACATACCATATCCATATCATCAATTCCAGCATTATCATCGCACATCAACTCAGATGTAAGCAAAGAAGTCCGTGGCATAATCTGCATGTACTCATCAAATAATGAGAACAATCTCTTTTTGACATTTTTCACCTTTTCAGAAGCAGTGGTAGGGTTGAGATACTTGATCACAAGATCTACATGATGAAGCTTATACCTAGGATCCATGATAACAGCAAATGATAGCACAACACTGTAGCAGTCCCAATATTTTCTGAATTTGTTAGACATAAGAGTTGCCAACTCTCTAATCACCACATCCTCATTTGTCAAGTTCTTCTGAATCAACTGCTCGATCTTTCTAACATTTGAGAAATATAAATTTGAAGTAGGATAGCTTCCACCAGAGAATTGGACTGTCATGTCATAAAAAGGCTTCAAAATTGTTGTAATCTTCTCAACCCTACACCATTCTTCTTGATTAGGATAATATCTTGCCGAAAAATACTCTCTGTCTGTAAGACTCAAATCATAAAAGGCCTCTCGATATATCAAAGCACGTTCAAGCATCAAATAAGTTGAGTTCCATCTCGTGGGAACATCTTGACTCAGCTTTTTGTAAACTTTCAGATTCACGTGCTTGACACATTCAGCAAACTTCATTTTCCTAGATTGAGAGCCTTTAACATACTTCACACTCTCTCTGATTTTGTGGATTGAACCTGTAATGGCCTTCAAACCATTTTGAACAATAAGATTCAAAATATGGGAACTACAACGCACATGAAGAAAATCACCATGAGCCACTAATGAATTCTTGTGAATAAGGTGATCTTTCAACTTCCCCACCATTCCATCTTGATACCTGGCATTATCCAAGGTAATAGTAAAGATTTTCTTGTCAATGCCCCATTCTGACAAAAATCTAACCAAATGATCACCTAAATCCACACCAGTATGGGGGGTAGGCATGTGACGAAAAATCAGAATTTTTTTTTGTAAAACCCACTCCAAATCCACATAGTGAGCTGTCACACACATATAGCTATCGGTGGTGGAGGAACTCCACATATCAGATGTCAAACAGATCCTACCAGGGATTAACTACAACTCTCTTTTCAACTTCTCTTTTTCCAAGTTATAACATGCCAAAACATCAGCTTTTGTAGTATTCCTTGATATTGTCTTCACTGTAGGGTTCAAAAACTTGTGCACATCTCTAGTACCCTCATGCTCCACTATATTGTATGGATAGTTATGCCTTATAATAGATTGAGCTACTACAGTCTGATACCTATGTTGATCAACAACTGGATAATTATGACTGTTGGCTTCCATATTAGCACAAATACTTAGGTGTCGATGCATACCAGATGTTCCTGAACTAGGATCTGCTGATAAAATTTTTCCACATCTCCCACACTTTGCCTTTGTTTTCCCTTCATCATCAGGAGGTAATCTCTCAAACACATCCCAAACAGTAGACATTCGAGATCTTTTACCAGAACTACTAGAAGAACCCTCACTCATTACTGGTCCATGACCAGTAGAACTAGAATCCATTCTATTAATTGGCTGAGAAAAATATTAACAAAAGACAAATAATAAATAAACAAGTTATGTGGGAACAAATATTTCAACATTAATTTAACGTAATTAAAGTAAGAATATCTCAACATAGCAATATTTCATAAATTTTGCTATAGCGTCATAATTTCAGAGTTGGTTTTCAAAAGATTTAAGAATCCAATCAACAAATCATAACATTCTGCATAATACTTGTCATGAAGAGGTTTAAAACAAGCTTTAGAATGTTAAGAACAGACATGGGATAACGAAAATATAGAGCTTCAAAATTAACCAATAGAATCTGCATTTTCAAAAGAATTTTCATAAGCATGTCACCCTTTGCACAATCACTTTCGGAAGAATCCAATAATCCATTTCACAAAATAGAGAGGGCAAATTTATCTTAAGGAAATTGTGTTTGCACAAGCCTTGGAATTTCATACTAGCAGGAACTACATCTAGTGAAGAGGAACTACGTCCAGAAAAGCATAGACTACGTCTAGTAAAGAAGGAACTACGTCTAGCAAAGCACGGACTACGTCTAGTGAAACAGGAACTGCGTCTAGAAAAGCACGGACTACGTCTAGTAAAGCAGAAACTAAGGACTACGTCTAGTGAAAAAGGAACTACGTCTAGCAAGGCACGAACTACATCTAGTAGAGCAGGAACTACTTCACGTAAAGAGCAGACTACGTCTAGTGAAGAACGTACTACAGTTTAACAATTTATGAACATCAGCATAGGAGCCATTTTATGATTTCAAAACATCAGCATCAACAGTTTAACAATCAAGTCCCCTTTTGAAAACCAAAGCAACTAATTAAGGTCCTAACCAACCAAACATATTTCAATCGATCAGGTGCAGCTCAAGTAGTTATATTACCTCACTTATAGCATTAATGGAGAAAAGTTAAAGTTACTTTAAAAAACACAACAATATAAATTGAGAAAAACAAAGAGATGAAAAATTCCAAGCAAACAAATTATTTCAAATTCCAGTGAAAGAAGAAAACAGCCCAGAAATTTGAAAACCAAAACAAACCTCCGTCCGGATCCTTTGCGGGTTCTTGAATTTCCGACTAGAAAATTGAAAGAACAAAACAACCCAAAACCAATCCTTTTTTCCGTTTAATTATTTAACTTGGAATGGAAACCACAAAAACAAGTTTCAATCCATTCTATACGTTCGAGTCAGAAAAGGGGAGAAAACAAACCTTTTTATTTTTGTTTTTACTTCGAACATCGAAGAAACAAAAGCAAAACCAACCTTAAAAATTTATTCACCAAAGCTATTCACCAAAAATCCATAAAACCCAGTATAATTTGAAATGAAAAACACACAAATAGATTATGAACAATGAAACTTTTGCTAAGGAAAAAAAAATGGTCTCCATACCTCTACGCTCGAAGATTTGGATGGAAAGCAAAGTGGATGGATAAGAGAAAGGAAACTGCCCGGCGATAGAACCGACCAAGACCAGCAACAGCCCTGGTGACAGAACCAACCGCCGAAGAAGAACGACTATAGTAGAGTATGAATTTTTTGGTCGGTATTTGGGACGGTGATAGAACGTGAATGAACGAACGGGAAAGAACATGTACTAGATTTGGGAATTTCGTGGTCGGTATTCCAATCCTGGCAGTAGTAACCAATTAACGGGTTTTGGGTCCCTAAATCCGGCCCATTTTTTTTTAATCCCAAACCTGCCCAAACCCAGTAATAGATTGGGCGGGCTAAATTAGGGAAATTAAAGATTGGGCATGGGCAGGAATTGGGCTGTTGGGCTTTATTGCCAGGCCTATCTATTATCTAAGTTTGTAATATGATAAAACAAATAAAATGGCCATACAACTCTTAGAACTGTTCATGATCTCTTATCAAAGATTTGTTATAAGATAAAACAAATAAAATGACCATACAACTCTTAGAAATGTTTATGATCTCTTATCTAAGAGTTGTAATAAGATAAAACAAATAAAATGGCCATACAACTCTAAGAAATGTTCATGATCTATTATCTAAGAGTTGTAATAATATAAAATAAATAAAATGGCCATACAACTCTAAGAACTGTTGATCATCTATTATCTAAGATTGTAATATGATAACACAAATAAAATGGCCATACAACTCTTAGAACTGTTCATGATCTCTTATCAAAGATTTGTTATAAGATAAAACAAATAAAATGGACATACAACTCTTAGAAATGTTTATGATAATCTAAGAGTTGTAATAAGATAGAATAAATAAAATTCTCATACAACTTTTAGAAATGTTCACTTATCTAACAGTTGTGATTAGATAGAATAAAATAAATTCTCATACAACTCTTAGAAATGTTCATGATCTCTTATTTAAGAGTTGTGATAAGATAAGACAACGAAAACGGCCATACAACTGTTAGAAATATTCATGGTCTCTTATCAAAGTATTGAAATAAAATAAAACAAATAAAATGCCATACAACTCTTGGAAATGTTCATGATCTCTTATATAAGAGTTGTAATAATATAAAACAAATAAAATGGCAGTCCTAAAACTCTTAGAAATGTTCATAATCTCTTATCTAATAGTTGTAATAAGATAAAACAAATAAACCGGACATACAACTCTCATAAATGTTCATGATATCTTATCAAATAGTTGTAATAAGATAAAACAAATAGATTGGCTAAAACTCTTAGAAATTTTAAACTTCTGTTATCTAAGAGTTGTAATAAGGTAGAACAAATAAACTGGACATACAACTCTAAGAAATGTTCATGATCTCTTATCTAAGAGTTGTAATGAGGTAAAACAAATAAAACAGTCATACAACTCTTAGAAATGTTCATGACATATCTAACAGTTGTAATAAGACAAAACAAATAAATTGCATAAAATTCTTAGAAATGTCCATGTTCTCATATCTAAGAGTTGTAATAAGATAAAATAAATAAAATGGCTATACAACTTTAAGAAATATTCATGATCTCTTATTTAAGAGCTGTAATAAGATAAAACAAATAAAATGGTCATACAACTCTAAGAAATGCCATGATCTCTTATTTAAGAGTTGTAATAAGATAAAATAAATAAAATGGTCATACAACTCTTAGAAATGTTTATGATCTCTTATCTAAGAGTTGTAATAAGATAGAATAAATAAAATTCTCATACAACTTTTAGAAATGTTCATGATCTCTCATCTAACAGTTGTGATTAGATAGAATAAAATAAATTCTCATACAACTCTTAGAAATGTTCATGATCTCTTATTTAAGAGTTGTGATAAGATAAGACAACGAAAACGGCCAATTCATGATCTCTTATCTAAGAATTGAAATAAAATAAAACAAATAAAATGGCATACAACTCTTGGAAATGTTCATGATCTCTTATCTAAGAGTTGTAAAAGCTTATAAATAAACCCTATATTTAATTTAATTTAGATACCAGACGAATCAACAAGTTATCAGAATTTTTCTAATCAATCTACTTCTGGATTGGTTTAGGACAAAGGTCTAAGATACTTTGAATAACAAAACACAAATATGAACTTCAAAATCTCAATTCTACCTATTCCATATACCAAAACATCAATCAATAACTCATCAAAACACAAATATGAACTTCAAAATCTCAATTCTACCTATTCCATCTAACAAATCAAACCAGAGATCGTTTGGATTCCATTAGTAATGAGGATTCGGAATATCATACATTGATCATTCATCCCATTTCAACAGATCCGGGATGTGACATGGTTCCGAAGAATGAACCGAATATGGGCAGTTCCAATAAGATTTTGTTCTTGAACAAAAATTCATTTTTTGATTTATTTCATCTATTCCATGATATCTTATCAAACAGTTGTAATAAGATAAAACAAATAGATTGGCTAAAACTCTTAGAAATTTTAAACTTCTGTTATCTAAGCGTTATAATAAGGTAGAACAAATAAACTGGACATACAACTCTAAAAAATGTTCATGATTTCTTATCTAAGAATTGTAATGAGGTAAAACAAATAAAACAGTCATACAACTCTTAGAAATGTCCATGATATATCTAACAGTTGTAATAAGACAAAACAAATAAATTGCATAAAATTCTTAGAAATGTCCATGTTCTCTTATCTAAGAGTTGTAATAAGATAAAACAAATAAAATGGCTATACAACTTTAAGAAATATTCATGATCTCTTATTTAAGAGTTGTAATAAGATAAAACAAATAAAATGGCCATACAACTCTAAGAAATGCCATGATCTCTTATTTAAGAGTTGTAATAAGATAAAATAAACAAAATGGGCATACAACTCTAACAAATGTTGATCATCTCTTATCTAAGATTGTAATATGATAAAACAAATAAAATGACCATACAACTCTTAGAACTGTTAATGATCTCTTATCAAAGTTTTGTTATAAGATAAAACAAATAAAATGGCCATACAACACTTAGAAATGTTTATGATCTCTTATCTAAAAGTTGTAATAAGATACAATAAATAAAATTCTCATACAACTTTTAGAAATGTTCATGATCTCTTATCTAACAGTTGTGATTCGATAAAATAAAATAAATTCTCATACAACTCTTAGAAATGTTCATGATCTCTTATTTAAGAGTTGTGATAAGATAAGACAACGAAAACGGCCATACAACTGTTAGAAATATTCATGATCTCTTATCTAGGAATTAAAATAAAATAAAACAAATAAAATGCCATACAACTCTTGGAAATGTTCATGATCTCTTATTTAAGAGTTGTGATAAGATAAGACAACGAAAACGGCCATACAACTGTTTGAAATATTCATGATCTCTTATCTAAGAATTGAAATAAAATAAAACAAATAAAATGCCATACAACTCTTGGAAATGTTCATGATCTCTTATATAAGAGTTGTAATAATATAAAACAAATAAAATGGCAGTCCTAAAACTCTTAGAAATGTTCATAATCTCTTATCTAATAGTTGTAATAAGATAAAACAAATAAACCGGACATACAACTCTCATAAATGTTCATGATATCTTATCAAACAGTTGCAATAAGATAAAACAAATAGATTGGCTAAAACTCTTAGAAATTTTAAACTTCTGTTATCTAAGAGTTGTAATAAGGTACAACAAATAAACTGGACATACAACTCTAAGAAATGTTCATGATCTCTTATCTAAGAGTTGTAATGAGGTAAAACAAATAAAACAGTCATACAACTTTTAGAAATGTTCATGATATATCTAACAGTTGTAATAAGACAAAACAAATAAATTGCATAAAATTCTTAGAAATGTCCATGTTCTCATATCTAAGAGTTGTAATAAGATAAAACAAATAAAATGGCTATACAACTTTAAGAAATATTCATGATCTCTTATTTAAGAGCTGTAATAAGATAAAGCAAATAAAATGGCCATACAACTCTAAGAAATGCCATGATTTCTTATTTAAGAGTTGTAATAAGATAAAATAAATAAAATGGTCATATAACTCTTAAAAATGTTTATGATCTCTTATCTAAGAGTTGTAATAAGATAGAATAAATAAAATTCTCATACAACTTTTAGAAATGTTCATGATCTCTTATCTAACAGTTTTGATTAGACAGAATAAAATAAATTCTCATACAACTCTTAGAAATGTTCATGATCTCTTATTTAAGAGTTGTGATAAGATAAGACAATGAAAACGGCCATACAACTGTTAGAAATATTCATGATCTCTTATCTAAGAATTGAAATAAAATAAAACAAATAAAATGGCATACAACTCTTGGAAATGTTTATGATCTTTTATCTAAGAGTTGTAAAAGCTTATAAATAAACCCTATATTTAATTTAATTTAGATACCAGACGAATCAAGAAGTTATCAGAATTTTTCTAATCAATCTACTTCTGGATTGGTTTAGGACAAAGGTCCAAGATACTTTGAATAATAGAATATCAATAACTCATCAAAACACAAATATGAACTTAAAAATCTCAATTCTACCTATTCCATTTACCAAAACATCAATCAATAACTCATCAAAACATAAATATGAACTTCAAAACACAATTCTATCTATTCCATGTACCAAAACATCAATCAATAACTCATCAAAACACAAATATGAACTTCGAAATCACAATTCTACCCATTCCATATACCAAAATATCAGTAACTCATCAAAACACAAATATGAACTTCAAAATCTCAATTCTACCTATTCCATATACCAAAACATCAATCAATAACTCATCAAAACACAAATATGAACTTCAAAATCTCAATTCTACCTATTCCATATAACAAATCAATCCAGAGATTGTTTGGATTCCATTAGTAATGAGGATTCGGAATATCATACATTGATCATTCATCCCATTTCAACAGATCCGGGATGTGACATGGTTCCGAAGGATGAACCGAATATGGGCAGTTCCAATAAGATTTCATTCTTGAACAAAAATTCATTTTTTGATTTATTTCATCTATTCCATGATAACTTTTCAAACAGTTGTAATAAGATAAAACAAATAGATTGACTAAAACTCTTAGAAATTTTAAACTTCTGTTATCTAAGCATATAATAAGGTAGAACAAATAAACTGGACATACAACTCTAGGAAATGTTCATGATTTCTTATCTAAGAATTGTAATGAGGTAAAACAAATAAAACAGTCATACAACTCTTACAAGTGTTCATGATATATCTAACAGTTGTAATTTGACAAAACAAATAAATTGCATAAAATTCCATATACCAAAACATTAATAACTCATCAAAAAACAAATATGAAATTCAAAACACAATTCTATCTGTTCAATATACCAAAACATCAATAACTCCTCAAAACACAAATATGAACTTCTACACACAATTCTATCTATTTCATACCGAAACATCAATAACTCATCAAAACACAATTATGAAATTCAAAATCACAATTCTACCTATCCCATATACCAAAACATCAATAAGTCATCAAAACACAAATATGAACTTCAAAATCATAATTCTACCTATTCCATATAGCAAAACATCAACCAATAACTTATCAAAACACAAATATGAACTTCAAAATTTCAATTATTGATTGATGTTTTGGTATATGTATTGGGTAGAATTGAGATTTTGAAGTTCATATTTGTGTTTTGATGAGTTGTTGATGTTTTGGTATATGGAATAGGTAGAATTGTGAGTTTAAAGTTCATAATTGTATTTTGATGAGTTATTGATGTTTCGGTATATGAAATAGATATAATTGTGTGTAGAACTTCATAATTGTGTTTTGATGAGTTATTGATTGATGTTTTGGTATATGGAATAGGTAGAATTGTGTTTTGAATTTCATATTTGTGTTTTGATGAGTTATTGATGTTTTGGTATATGGGATAGGTAGAATTGTGATTTTGAAGTTCATATTTGTGTTTTGATGAGTTATTGATGTTTTGGTATATGGAATAGGTAGAATTGTGATTTTGATATTCATATTTGTGTTTTGATGAGTTATTGATTGATGTTTTGGTATATGAAATAGGTAGAATTGAGATTTTGAAGTTCATATTTGTGTTTTGAATTAGTTATTGATGTTTTGGTATATTGCATAGGTAGAATTGTGATTTTGAAGTTCATAATTGTGTTTTGATGAGTTATTGATGTTTGGGTATATGGAATAGGTAGAATTGTGATTTTAAAGTTCATAATTGTGTTTTGATGTGTTATTGATGTTTCGGTATATGCAATAGGTAATGTTTTGGTATATGGGATATGTAGAATTGTGATGTTGAAGTTCATATTTGTGTTTTGATGAGTTATTGATTGATGTTTTGGTATATGGGATATGTAGAATTGTGATTTTGAAGTTCATATTTGTGTTTTGATGAGTAAATGATGTTTTGGTATATGGAATAGGTAGAATTGTGATTTTGATATTCATATTTGTGTTTTGATGAGTTATTGATTGATGTTTTGGTATATGGAATAGGTACAATTGAGATTATGAAGTTCATATTTGTGTTTTGATGTGTTATTGATTGATATTTAGGTATATGGAATAGGTAGAATTGAAATTTTGAAGTTCATATTTGTATTTTGATGAGTTATTAGTTGATGTTTTGCTATATCGAAATGGTAGAATTGAGATTTTGAAGTTCATATTTGTGTTTTGATGAGTTATTGATGTTTTGGTATATGGGATAGGTAGAATTGTCATTTTGAAGTTCATATTTGTATTTTGATGAGTTATTGATGTTTGGGTATATGGAATAGGTAGAATTGTGATTTTAAAGTTCATAATTGTGTTTTGATGTGTTATTGATGTTTCGGTATATGCAATAGGTAATGTTTTGGTATATGGGATATGTAGAATTGTGATGTTGAAGTTCATATTTGTGTTTTGATGAGTTATTGATTGATGTTTTGGTATATGGGATATGTAGAATTGTGATTTTGAAGTTCATATTTGTGTTTTGATGAGTAAATGATGTTTTGGTATATGGAATAGGTAGAATTGTGATTTTGATATTCATATTTGTGTTTTGATGAGTTATTGATTGATGTTTTGGTATATGGAATAGGTAGAATTGTGATTTTGAAGTTCATATTTGTGTTTTGATGAGTTATTGATGTTTTCGCATATGGAATAGGTAGAATTGTGATTTTGATATTCATATTTGTGTTTTGATGAGTTATTGATTGATGTTTTGGTTATGGAATAGGTAGAATTGAGATTTTGAAGTTCATAGTTGTGTTTTGATGAATTATGGATGTTTTTTATATTGAAGAGGTAGAATTGTGATTTTGAAGTTATTGCGTTTTGATGAGTTATTGATTGATGTTTTTGAATATGGAATAGGTACAATTGAGATTTTGAAGTTCATATTTGTGTTTTGATGAGTTATTGATTGATATATAGGTATATGGAATAGGTAGAATTGAAATTTTGAAGTCATATTTGTGTTTTGATGAGTTATTGGTTGATGTTTTGGTATATAGAAAAGGTAGAATTGTGATTTTGAAGTTCATAATTGTGTTTTGATGAGTTATTGATGTTTCGGTATATGAAATAGATTGTGATTTTGAAGTTTATATTTGTGTTTTGATGAGTTATTCATTGATGTTTTGGTACATGCAATAGGTAATGTTTTGGTATATGGGATAGGTAGAATTGTGATGTTGAAGTTCATATTTGTGTTTTGATGAGTTCTTGATTGATGTTTTGGTATATAGAATAGGTAGAATTGTGTTTTGAATTTCATATTTGTGTTTTGATGAGTTATTGATGTTTCGGTATATGGGATATGTAGAATTGTGATTTTGAAGTTCATATTTGTGTTTTGATGAGTTATTGATGTTTCGGTATATGAAATAGATATAATTGTGTGTAGAAGTTCATAATTGTGTTTTGATGAGTTATTGATGTTTTGTTATATTGAAGAGGTAGAATTGTGATTTTGAAGTTCACATTTGCTTTTTGATGAGTTATTGATTGATGTTTTGGAATATGGAATAGGTACATTTGAGATTTTGAAGTTCCTATTTGTGTTTTGATGAGTTATTGATTGATGTTTTGGTATATGGATTGGGTAGAATTGAGATTTTGAAGTTCCTATTTGTGTTTTGAATGCGTTATTGATGTTTTGGTATACGGAATAGGTAGAATTGTGTTTTAAGGAGTTATTGATCTTTTGGTATATTGAACAGATAGAATTGTGTTTTGAATTTCATATTTGTTTTTCGATGAGTTATTGATGTTTTGGTATATTGGATAGGTAGAATTGTGATTTTGAAGTTCATAATTGTGTTTTGATGAGTTATTGATTGATGTTTTGGTATATGGAATAGGTAGAATTGTGTTTTGAATTTCATATTTGTGCTGAGATGAGTTATTGATGTTTCGGTATATGGGATAGGTAGAATTGTGATTTTGAAGTTCATATTTGTGTTTTGAATAAGTTATTGATGTTTTGGTATATGGAATAGGTAGAATTGTGTTTTGAGGAGTTATTGATGTTTTGGTATATTGAACAGATAGAATTGTGATTTTGAAGTTCATATTTATGTTTTGATGAATTATTGATTGATGTTTTGGTATATGGAATAGGTAGAATTGAGATTTTGAAGTTCATAGTTGTGTTTTGATGAATTATGGATGTTTTTTATATTGAAGAGGTAGAATTGTGATTTTGAAGTTATTGCGTTTTGATGAGTTATTGATTGATGTTTTTGAATATGGAATAGGTACAATTGAGATTTTGAAGTTCATATTTGTGTTTTGATGTGTTATTGATTGATATTTAGGTATATGGAATAGGTAGAATTGAAATTTTGAAGTTCATATTTGTATTTTGATGAGTTATTGGTTGATGTTTTGCTATATCGAAAAGGTAGAATTGTGATTTTGAAGTTCATATTTGTGTTTTGATGAGTTATTGATGTTTTGGTATATGGGATAGGTAGAATTGTCATTTTGAAGTTCATATTTGTGTTTAGATGAGTCATTGATGTTTTGGTATATGGAATAGGTAGAATTGTGATTTTGAAGTTCACATTTGTGTTTTGATGAGTTATTGATGTTTCGGTATATGAAATAGATTGTGATTTTGAAGTTCATATTTGTGTTGATGAGTTAATCATTGATGTTTTGGTATATGCAATAGGTAATGTTTTGGTATATGGGATAGGTAGAATTGTGATGTTGAAGTTCATATTTGTGTTTTGATGAGTTATTGATTGATGTTTTGGTATATGGAATAGGTAGAATTGTGTTTTGAATTTCATATTTGTGTCTTGATGAGTTATTGATGTTTCGGTATATGGGATATGTAGAATTGTGATTTTGAAGTTCATATTTGTGTTTTGATGAGTTATTGATGTTTTGGTATATGGAATATGTAGAATTGTGATTTTGAAGTTCATAATTGTGTTTTGATTAGTTATTGATGTTTCGGTATATGAAATAGATATAATTGTGTGTAGAAGTTCATAATTGTGTTTTGATGAGTTATTGATGTTTCGGTATATGGGATAGGTAGAATGGTGATTTTGAAGTTCATATTTGCTTTTTGATGAGTTATTGATTGATGTTTTGGAATATGGAATAGGTACAATTGAGATTTTGAAGTTCCTATTTGTGTTTTGATGAGTTATTGATTGATGTTTTGGTATATGGATTGGGTAGAATTGAGATTTTGAAGTTCCTATTTGTGTTTTGAATGAGTTATTGATGTTTTGGTATATTGCATAGGTAGAATTGTGTTTTGAGGAGTTATTGATGTTTTGGTATATTGAACAGATAGAATTGTGATTTTGAAGTTCATATTTATGTTTTGATGAGCTATTGATTGATGTTTTGGTATATGGAATAGGTAGAATTGTGATTTTGAAGTTCATATTTGTGTTTTGATGAGTTAATCATTGATGTTTTGGTATATGGGATAGGTAGAATTGTGATGTTGAAGTTCATATTTGTGTTTTGATGAGTTATTGATTGATGTTTTGGTATATGGAATAGGTAGAATTGTGATTTTGAAGTTCATATTTGTGTTTTGATAAGTTATTAATTTATGTTTAGGTATATGGAATGGGTAGAATTGAGATTTTGAAGTTCATATTTGTGTTTTGAATGCGTTATTGATGTTTTGGTATACGGAATAGGTAGAATTGTGTTTTAAGGAGTTATTGATCTTTTGGTATATTGAACAGATAGAATTGTGTTTTGAATTTCATATTTGTTTTTTGATGAGTTATTGATGTTTTGGTATATTGGATAGGTAGAATTGTGATTTTGAAGTTCATAATTGTGTTTTGATGAGTTATTGATTGATGTTTTGGTATATGGAATAGGTAGAATTGTGTTTTGAATTTCATATTTGTGCTGAGATGAGTTATTGATGTTTCGGTATATGGGATAGGTAGAATTGTAATTTTGAAGTTCATATTTGTGTTTTGAATAAGTTATTGATATTTTGGTATATTGAACAGATAGAATTGTGATTTTGAAGTTCATATTTATGTTTTGATGAATTATTGATTGATGTTTTGGTATATGGAATAGGTAGAATTGAGATTTTGAAGTTCATAGTTGTGTTTTGATGAATTATGGATGTTTTTTATATTGAAGAGGTAGAATTGTGATTTTGAAGTTATTGCGTTTTGATGAGTTATTGATTGATGTTTTTGAATATGGAATAGGTACAATTGAGATTATGAAGTTCATATTTGTGTTTTGATGTGTTATTGATTGATATTTAGGTATATGGAATAGGTAGAATTGAAATTTTGAAGTTCATATTTGTATTTTGATGAGTTATTAGTTGATGTTTTGCTATATCGAAATGGTAGAATTGAGATTTTGAAGTTCATATTTGTGTTTTGATGAGTTATTGATGTTTTGGTATATGGGATAGGTAGAATTGTCATTTTGAAGTTCATATTTGTATTTTGATGAGTTATTGATGTTTGGGTATATGGAATAGGTAGAATTGTGATTTTAAAGTTCATAATTGTGTTTTGATGTGTTATTGATGTTTCGGTATATGCAATAGGTAATGTTTTGGTATATGGGATATGTAGAATTGTGATGTTGAAGTTCATATTTGTGTTTTGATGAGTTATTGATTGATGTTTTGGTATATGGGATATGTAGAATTGTGATTTTGAAGTTCATATTTGTGTTTTGATGAGTAAATGATGTTTTGGTATATGGAATAGGTAGAATTGTGATTTTGATATTCATATTTGTGTTTTGATGAGTTATTGATTGATGTTTTGGTATATGGAATAGGTAGAATTGTGATTTTGAAGTTCATATTTGTGTTTTGATGAGTTATTGATGTTTTCGCATATGGAATAGGTAGAATTGTGATTTTGATATTCATATTTGTGTTTTGATGAGTTATTGATTGATGTTTTGGTTATGGAATAGGTAGAATTGAGATTTTGAAGTTCATAGTTGTGTTTTGATGAATTATGGATGTTTTTTATATTGAAGAGGTAGAATTGTGATTTTGAAGTTATTGCGTTTTGATGAGTTATTGATTGATGTTTTTGAATATGGAATAGGTACAATTGAGATTTTGAAGTTCATATTTGTGTTTTGATGAGTTATTGATTGATATATAGGTATATGGAATAGGTAGAATTGAAATTTTGAAGTCATATTTGTGTTTTGATGAGTTATTGGTTGATGTTTTGGTATATAGAAAAGGTAGAATTGTGATTTTGAAGTTCATAATTGTGTTTTGATGAGTTATTGATGTTTCGGTATATGAAATAGATTGTGATTTTGAAGTTTATATTTGTGTTTTGATGAGTTATTCATTGATGTTTTGGTACATGCAATAGGTAATGTTTTGGTATATGGGATAGGTAGAATTGTGATGTTGAAGTTCATATTTGTGTTTTGATGAGTTCTTGATTGATGTTTTGGTATATAGAATAGGTAGAATTGTGTTTTGAATTTCATATTTGTGTTTTGATGAGTTATTGATGTTTCGGTATATGGGATATGTAGAATTGTGATTTTGAAGTTCATATTTGTGTTTTGATGAGTTATTGATGTTTCGGTATATGAAATAGATATAATTGTGTGTAGAAGTTCATAATTGTGTTTTGATGAGTTATTGATGTTTTGTTATATTGAAGAGGTAGAATTGTGATTTTGAAGTTCACATTTGCTTTTTGATGAGTTATTGATTGATGTTTTGGAATATGGAATAGGTACATTTGAGATTTTGAAGTTCCTATTTGTGTTTTGATGAGTTATTGATTGATGTTTTGGTATATGGATTGGGTAGAATTGAGATTTTGAAGTTCCTATTTGTGTTTTGAATGCGTTATTGATGTTTTGGTATACGGAATAGGTAGAATTGTGTTTTAAGGAGTTATTGATCTTTTGGTATATTGAACAGATAGAATTGTGTTTTGAATTTCATATTTGTTTTTCGATGAGTTATTGATGTTTTGGTATATTGGATAGGTAGAATTGTGATTTTGAAGTTCATAATTGTGTTTTGATGAGTTATTGATTGATGTTTTGGTATATGGAATAGGTAGAATTGTGTTTTGAATTTCATATTTGTGCTGAGATGAGTTATTGATGTTTCGGTATATGGGATAGGTAGAATTGTGATTTTGAAGTTCATATTTGTGTTTTGAATAAGTTATTGATGTTTTGGTATATGGAATAGGTAGAATTGTGTTTTGAGGAGTTATTGATGTTTTGGTATATTGAACAGATAGAATTGTGATTTTGAAGTTCATATTTATGTTTTGATGAATTATTGATTGATGTTTTGGTATATGGAATAGGTAGAATTGAGATTTTGAAGTTCATAGTTGTGTTTTGATGAATTATGGATGTTTTTTATATTGAAGAGGTAGAATTGTGATTTTGAAGTTATTGCGTTTTGATGAGTTATTGATTGATGTTTTTGAATATGGAATAGGTACAATTGAGATTTTGAAGTTCATATTTGTGTTTTGATGTGTTATTGATTGATATTTAGGTATATGGAATAGGTAGAATTGAAATTTTGAAGTTCATATTTGTATTTTGATGAGTTATTGGTTGATGTTTTGCTATATCGAAAAGGTAGAATTGTGATTTTGAAGTTCATATTTGTGTTTTGATGAGTTATTGATGTTTTGGTATATGGGATAGGTAGAATTGTCATTTTGAAGTTCATATTTGTGTTTAGATGAGTCATTGATGTTTTGGTATATGGAATAGGTAGAATTGTGATTTTGAAGTTCACATTTGTGTTTTGATGAGTTATTGATGTTTCGGTATATGAAATAGATTGTGATTTTGAAGTTCATATTTGTGTTGATGAGTTAATCATTGATGTTTTGGTATATGCAATAGGTAATGTTTTGGTATATGGGATAGGTAGAATTGTGATGTTGAAGTTCATATTTGTGTTTTGATGAGTTATTGATTGATGTTTTGGTATATGGAATAGGTAGAATTGTGTTTTGAATTTCATATTTGTGTTTTGATGAGTTATTGATGTTTCGGTATATGGGATATGTAGAATTGTGATTTTGAAGTTCATATTTGTGTTTTGATGAGTTATTGATGTTTTGGTATATGGAATATGTAGAATTGTGATTTTGAAGTTCATAATTGTGTTTTGATTAGTTATTGATGTTTCGGTATATGAAATAGATATAATTGTGTGTAGAAGTTCATAATTGTGTTTTGATGAGTTATTGATGTTTCGGTATATGGGATAGGTAGAATGGTGATTTTGAAGTTCATATTTGCTTTTTGATGAGTTATTGATTGATGTTTTGGAATATGGAATAGGTACAATTGAGATTTTAAAGTTCCTATTTGTGTTTTGATGAGTTATTGATTGATGTTTTGGTATATGGATTGGGTAGAATTGAGATTTTGAAGTTCCTATTTGTGTTTTGAATGAGTTATTGATGTTTTGGTATATTGCATAGGTAGAATTGTGTTTTGAGGAGTTATTGATGTTTTGGTATATTGAACAGATAGAATTGTGATTTTGAAGTTCATATTTATGTTTTGATGAGCTATTGATTGATGTTTTGGTATATGGAATAGGTAGAATTGTGATTTTGAAGTTCATATTTGTGTTTTGATGAGTTAATCATTGATGTTTTGGTATATGGGATAGGTAGAATTGTGATGTTGAAGTTCATATTTGTGTTTTGATGAGTTATTGATTGATGTTTTGGTATATGGAATAGGTAGAATTGTGATTTTGAAGTTCATATTTGTGTTTTGATAAGTTATTAATTTATGTTTAGGTATATGGAATGGGTAGAATTGAGATTTTGAAGTTCATATTTGTGTTTTGAATGCGTTATTGATGTTTTGGTATACGGAATAGGTAGAATTGTGTTTTAAGGAGTTATTGATCTTTTGGTATATTGAACAGATAGAATTGTGTTTTGAATTTCATATTTGTTTTTTGATGAGTTATTGATGTTTTGGTATATTGGATAGGTAGAATTGTGATTTTGAAGTTCATAATTGTGTTTTGATGAGTTATTGATTGATGTTTTGGTATATGGAATAGGTAGAATTGTGTTTTGAATTTCATATTTGTGCTGAGATGAGTTATTGATGTTTCGGTATATGGGATAGGTAGAATTGTAATTTTGAAGTTCATATTTGTGTTTTGAATAAGTTATTGATATTTTGGTATATTGAACAGATAGAATTGTGATTTTGAAGTTCATATTTATGTTTTGATGAATTATTGATTGATGTTTTGGTATATGGAATAGGTAGAATTGAGATTTTGAAGTTCATAGTTGTGTTTTGATGAATTATGGATGTTTTTTATATTGAAGAGGTAGAATTGTGATTTTGAAGTTATTGCGTTTTGATGAGTTATAGATTGATGTTTTTGAATATGGAATAGGTACAATTGAGATTATGAAGTTCATATTTGTGTTTTGATGTGTTATTGATTGATATTTAGGTATATGGAATAGGTAGAATTGAAATTTTGAAGTTCATATTTGTATTTTGATGAGTTATTAGTTGATGTTTTGCTATATCGAAAAGGTAGAATTGAGATTTTGAAGTTCATATTTGTGTTTTGATGAGTTATTGATGTTTTGGTATATGGGATAGGTAGAATTGTCATTTTGAAGTTCATATTTGTATTTTGATGAGTTATTGATGTTTTGGTATATGGAATAGGTAGAATTGTGATTTTGAAGTTCACAATTGTGTTTTGATGAGTTATTGATGTTTCGGTATATGAAATAGATTGTGATTTTGAAGCTCATATTTGTGTTGATGAGTTAATCATTGATGTTTTGGTATATGCAATAGGTAATGTTTTGGTATATGGGATAGGTAGAATTGTGATATTGAAGTTCATATTTGTGTTTTGATGAGTTATTGATTGATGTTTTGGTATATGGAATAGGTAGAATTGTGTTTTGAATTTCATATTTGTGTTTTGATGAGTTATTGATGTTTCGGTATATGGGATATGTAGAATTGTGATTTTGAAGTTCATATTTGTGTTTTGATGAGTTATTGATGTTTTGGTATATGGAATATGTAGAATTGTGATTTTGAAGTTCATAATTGTGTTTTGATGAGTTATTGATGTTTCGGTATATGAAATAGATATAATTGTGTGTAGAAGTTCATAATTGTGTTTTGATGAGTTATTGATGTTTCGGTATATGGGATAGGTAGAATTGTGATTTTGAAGTTCATATTTGCTTTTTGATGAGTTATTGATTGATGTTTTGGAATATGGAATAGGTACAATTCAGATTTTGAAGTTCCTATTTGTGTTTTGATGAGTTATTGATTGATGTTTTGGTATATGGATTGGGTAGAATTGAGATTTTGAAGTTCCTATTTGTGTTTTGAATGAGTTATTGATGTTGTGGTATATTGCATAGGTAGAATTGTGTTTTGAGGAGTTATTGATGTTTTGGTATATTGAACAGATAGAATTGTGATTTTGAAGTTCATATTTATGTTTTGATGAGCTATTGATTGATGTTTTGGTATATGGAATAGGTAGAATTGTGATTTTGAAGTTCATATTTGTTTTTTGATGAGTTATTGATGTTTTGGTATATGGGATAGGTAGAATTGTGATGTTGAAGTTCATATTTGTGTTTTGATGAGTTATTGATTGATGTTTTGGTATATGGAATAGGTAGAATTGTGCTTTGAATTTCATATTTGTGTTTTGATGAGTTATTGATGTTTCGGTATATGGGATATGTAGAATTGTGATTTTGAAGTTCATATTTGTGTTTTGATGAGTTATTGATGTTTTGGTATATGGAATATGTAGAATTGTGATTTTGAAGTTCATAATTGTGTTTTGATGAGTTATTGATGTTTCGGTATATGAAATAGATATAATTGTGTGTAGAAGTTCATAATTGTGTTTTGATGAGTTATTGATGTTTTGTTATATTGAAGAGGTAGAATTGTGATTTTGAAGTTCATATTTGCGTTTTGATGAGTTATTGATTGATGTTTTGGAATATGGAATAGGTATAATTGAGATTTTGAAGTTCCTATTTGTGTTTTGATGAGTTATTGTTTGATGTTTTGGTATATGGATTGGGTAGAATTGAGATTTGGAAGTTTCTATTTGTGTTTTGAATGAGTTATTGATGTTTTGGTATATTGCATAGGTAGAATTGTGATTTTGAAGTTCATAATTGTGTTTTGATGAGTTATTGATGTTTCGGTAAATGGAATAGATAGAATTGTGTGTTGAAGTTCGTATTTGTGTTTTGATGAGTTATTCATTGATGTTTTGGTATATGCAATAGGTAATGTTTTGGTATATGGGATAGGTAGAATTGTGATGTTGAAGTTCATATTTGTGTTTTGATGAGTTATTGATGTTTCGGTATACGAAATAGATGGAATTTTGTGTAGAAGTTCATATTTGTGTTTTGATGAGTTATTCATTGATGTTTTGGTATATGCGATAGGTAATGTTTTGGTATATGGGATTGGTAGAATTGTGATGTTGAAGTTCATATTTGTGTTTTGATGAATTATTGGTTGATGTTTTGGTATATGGAATAGGTAGAATTGTGTTTTGAAGTTCATATTTGTGTTTTGATGAGTTATTGATTTTTGGAATATGGAATAGGTAGAATTGCGATTTTGAAGTTCATATTTGTGTTTTGATGAGCTATTGATTGATGTTTTGGTATATGGATTGGGTAGAATTGAGATTTTGAAGTTCCTATTTGTGTTTTGGATGAGTTATTGATGTTTTGGTATATTGCATAGGTAGAATTGTGATTTTAAAGTTCATAATTGTGTTTTGATGAGTTATTGATGTTTCGGTAAATGGAATAGATAGAATTGTGTGTTGAAGTTCGTATTTGTGTTTTGATGAGTTATTGATGTTTTGGTATATAGAATAGGTAGAATTTTGATTTTGAAGTTTATTATTGTGTTTTGATTAGTTATTGATGTTTCGGTATATGAAATAGATATAATTGTGTGTAGAAGTTCATATTTGTGTTTTGATGAGTTATTCATTGATGTTTTGGTATATGCAATAGGTAATGTTTTGGTATACGAAATAGATAGAATTGTGCTTAGAAGTTCATATTTGTGTTTTGATGAGTTATTCATTGATGTTTTGGTATATGCAATAGGTAATGTTTTGGTATATGGGATTGGTAGAATTGTGATGTTGAAGTTCATATTTGTGTTTTGATGAGTTATTGATTGATGTTTTGGTATATGGAATAGGTAGAATTGTGATTTTGAAGTTCATATTTGTGTTTTGATAAGTTATTAATTTATGTTTAGGTATATGGAATGGGTAGAATTGAGATTTTGAAGTTCATATTTGTGTTTTGAATGCGTTATTGATGTTTTGGTATACGGAATAGGTAGAATTGTGTTTTAAGGAGTTATTGATCTTTTGGTATATTGAACAGATAGAATTGTGTTTTGAATTTCATATTTGTTTTTTGATGAGTTATTGATGTTTTGGTATATTGGATAGGTAGAATTGTGATTTTGAAGTTCATAATTGTGTTTTGATGAGTTATTGATTGATGTTTTGGTATATGGAATAGGTAGAATTGTGTTTTGAATTTCATATTTGTGCTGAGATGAGTTATTGATGTTTCGGTATATGGGATAGGTAGAATTGTGATTTTGAAGTTCATATTTGTGTTTTGAATAAGTTATTGATGTTTTGGTATATGGAATAGGTAGAATTGTGTTTTGAGGAGTTATTGATGTTTTGGTATATTGAACAGATAGAATTCTGATTTTGAAGTTCATTATGTTTTGATGAATTATTGATTGATGTTTTGGTATATGGAATAGGTAGAATTGAGATTTTGAAGTTCATAGTTGTGTTTTGATGAATTATGGATGTTTTTTATATTGAAGAGGTAGAATTGTGATTTTGAAGTTATTGCGTTTTGATGAGTTATTGATTGGTGTTTTTGAATATGGAATAGGTACAATTGAGATTTTGAAGTTCATATTTGTGTTTTGATGTGTTATTGATTGATATTTAGGTATATGGAATAGGTAGAATTGAAATTTTGAAGTTCATATTTGTATTTTGATGAGTTATTGGTTGATGTTTTGCTAAATCGAAAAGGTAGAATTGTGATTTTGAAGTTCATATTTGTGTTTTGATGAGTTATTGATGTTTCGGTATATGAAATAGATATAATTGTGTGTAGAAGTTCATATTTGTGTTTTGATGAGTTATTCATTGATGTTTTGGTATATGCAATAGGTAATGTTTTGGTATACGAAATAGATAGAATTGTGTTTAGAAGTTCATATTTGTGTTTTGATGAGTTATTCATTGATGTTTTGGTATATGCAATAGGTAATGTTTTGGTATATGGGATTGGTAGAATTGTGATGTTGAAGTTCATATTTGTGTTTTGATGAGTTATTGATTGATGTTTTGGTATATGGAATAGGTAGAATATTGATTTTGAAGTTCATATTTGTGTTTTGATAAGTTATTAATTTATGTTTAGGTATATGGAATAGGTAGAATTGAGATTTTGAAGTTCATATTTGTGTTTTGAATGCGTTATTGATGTTTTGGTATACGGAATAGGTAGAATTGTGTTTTAAGGAGTTATTGATCTTTTGGTATATTGAACAGATAGAATTGTGTTTTGAATTTCATATATGTTTTTTGATGAGTTATTGATGTTTTGGTATATTGGATAGGTAGAATTGTGATTTTGAAGTTCATAATTGTGTTTTGATGAGTTATTGATTGATGTTTTGGTATATGGAATAGGTAGAATTGTGTTTTGAATTTCATATTTGTGCTGAGATGAGTTATTGATGTTTCGGTATATGGGATAGGTAGAATTGTGATTTTGAAGTTCATATTTGTGTTTTGAATAAGTTATTGATGTTTTGGTATATGGAATAGGTAGAATTGTGTTTTGAGGACTTATTGATGTTTTGGTATATTGAACAGATAGAATTGTGATTTTGAAGTTCATATTTATGTTTTGATGAATTATTGATTGATGTTTTGGTATATGGAATAGGTAGAATTGAGATTTTAAAGTTCATAATTGTGTTTTGATGAGTTATTGATGTTTCGGTAACTGGAATACATAGAATTGTGTGTTGAAGTTCGTATTTGTGTTTTGATGAGTTATTGATGTTTTGGTATATGCAATAGGTAGAATTGTGATTTTGAAGTTTATTATTGTGTTTTGATGAGTTATTGATGTTTCGGTATATGAAATAGATATAATTGTGTGTAGAAGTTCATATTTGTGTTTTGATGAGTTATTCATTGATGTTTTGGTATATGCAATAGGTAATGTTTTGGTATACGAAATAGATAGAATTGTGTTTAGAAGTTCATATTTGTGTTTTGATGAGTTATTCATTGATGTTTTGGTATATGCAATAGGTAATGTTTTGGTATATGGGATTGGTAGAATTGTGATGTTGAAGTTCATATTTGTGTTTTGATGAGTTATTGATTGATGTTTTGGTATATGGAATAGGTAGAATTGTGATTTTGAAGTTCATATTTGTGTTTTGATAAGTTATTAATTTATGTTTAGGTATATGGAATGGGTAGAATTGAGATTTTGAAGTTCATATTTGTGTTTTGAATGCGTTATTGATGTTTTGGTATACGGAATAGGTAGAATTGTGTTTTAAGGAGTTATTGATCTTTTGGTATATTGAACAGATAAAATTGTGTTTTGAATTTCATATTTGTTTTTTGATGAGTTATTGATGTTTTGGTATATTGGATAGGTAGAATTGTGATTTTGAAGTTCATAACTGTGTTTTGATGAGTTATTGATTGATGTTTTGGTATATGGAATAGGTAGAATTGTGTTTTGAATTTCATATTTGTGCTGAGATGAGTTATTGATGTTTCGGTATATGGGATAGGTAGAATTGTGATTTTGAAGTTCATATTTGTGTTTTGAATAAGTTATTGATGTTTTGGTATATGGAATAGGTAGAATTGTGTTTTGAGGAGTTATTGATGTTTTGGTATATTGAACAGATAGAATTGTGATTTTGAAGTTCATATTTATGTTTTGATTAATTATTGATTGATGTTTTGGTATATGGAATAGGTAGAATTGAGATTTTGAAGTTCATAGTTGTGTTTTGATGAATTATGGATGTTTTTTATATTGAAGAGGTAGAATTGTGATTTTGAAGTTATTGCGTTTTGATGAGTTATTGATTGATGTTTTTGAATATGGAATAGGTACAATTGAGATTTTGAAGTTCATATTTGTGTTTTGATGTGTTATTGATTGATACTTTGGTATATGGAATAGGTAGAATTGAAATTTTGAAGTTCATATTTGTATTTTGATGAGTTATTGGTTGATGTTTTGCTATATCGAAATGGTAGAATTGTGATTTTGAAGTTCATATTTGTGTTTTGATGAGTTATTGATGTTTTGGTATATGGGATAGGTAGAATTGTCATTTTGAAGTTCATATATGTGTTTTGATGAGTTATTGATGTTTTGGTATATGGAATAGGTAGAATTGTGATTTTGAAGTTCACAATTGTGTTTTGATGAGTTATTGATGTTTCGGTATATGAAATAGATTGTGATTTTGAAGTTCATATTTGTGTTGATGAGTTAATCATTGATGTTTTGGTATATGCAATAGGTAATGTTTTGGTATATGGGATAGGTAGAATTGTGATGTTGAAGTTCATATTTGTGTTTTGATGAGTTATTGATTGATGTTTTGGTATATGGAATAGGTAGAATTATGTTTTGAAGTTCATATTTGTGTTTTGATGAGTTATTGATGTTTTGGTATATGGAATATGTAGAATTGTGATTTTGAAGTTCATAATTGTGTTTTGATGAGTTATTGATGTTTCGGTATATGAAATAGATATAATTGTGTGTAGAAGTTCATAATTGTGTTTTGATGAGTTATTGATGTTTTGTTATATTGAAGAGGTAGAATTGTGATTTTGAAGTTCATATTTGCGTTTTGATGAGTTATTGATTGATGTTTTGGAATATGGAATAGGTACAATTGAGATTTTGAAGTTCCTATTTGTGTTTTGATGAGTTATTGTTTGATGTTTTGGTATATGGATTGGGTAGAATTGAGATTTGGAAGTTTCTATTTGTGTTTTGAATGAGTTATTGATGTTTTGGTATATTGCATAGGTAGAATTGTGATTTTGAAGTTCATAATTGTGTTTTGATGAGTTATTGATGTTTCGGTAAATGGAATAGATAGAATTGTGTGTTGAAGTTCGTATTTGTGTTTTGATGAGTTATTGATGTTTTGGTATATGAAATAAGTAGAATTGAGATTTTGAAGTTCATATTTGTGTTTTGATGAGTTATTGATGTTTTGTTATATTGAAGAGGTAGAATTGTGATTTTGAAGTTCATATTTGCGTTTTGATGAGTTATTGATTGATGTTTTGGAATATGGAATAGGTACAATTGAGATTTTGAAGTTCATATTTGTGTTTTGATGAGTTATTGGTTGATATTTTACTATATCGAATAGGTAGAATTGTGATTTTGAAGTTCATATTTGTGTTTTGATGAGTTATTGATTGATGTTTTGGAATATGGAATAGGTACAATTGAGATTTTGAAGTTCATATTTGTGTTTTGATGAGTTATTGGTTGATATTTTACTATATGGAATAGGTAGAATTGTGATTTTGATATTCATATTTATGTTTTGATGACTTATTGATGTTTCGGTATATGGGATGGGTAGAATTGTGATTTTGGAGTTCATATTTGTGTTTTGATGACTTATTGATGTTTTGGTATATGGGATAGGTAGAATTGTGATTTTGAAGTTCATATTTGTGTTTTGAATGCGTTATTGATGTTTTGGTATCCGTAATAGGTAGAATTGTGTTTTGATGAGTTATTGATGTTTCGGTATATGGGATAGGTAGAATTGTGATTTTGAAGTTCATATTTGTGTTTTGATGAGTTATTGATGTTTTGGAATATGGAATAGGTAGAATTGTGATTTTGAAGTTCATATTTGTGTTTTGATGAGTTATTGATGTTTTGGTATATGGAATAGGTAGAATTATGATTTTGAAGTTCATATTTGTGTTTTGATGAGTTATTGATTGATGTTTTGGTATATGGAATAGGTAGAATTATGTTTTGAAGTTCATATTTGTGTTTTGATGAGTTATTGATGTTTTGGTATATGGAATATGTAGAATTGTGATTTTGAAGTTCATAATTGTGTTTTGATGAGTTATTGATGTTTCGGTATATGAAATAGATATAATTGTGTGTAGAAGTTCATAATTGTGTTTTGATGAGTTATTGATGTTTTGTTATATTGAAGAGGTAGAATTGTGATTTTGAAGTTCATATTTGCGTTTTGATGAGTTATTGATTGATGTTTTGGAATATGGAATAGGTACAATTGAGATTTTGAAGTTCCTATTTGTGTTTTGATGAGTTATTGTTTGATGTTTTGGTATATGGATTGGGTAGAATTGAGATTTGGAAGTTTCTATTTGTGTTTTGAATGAGTTATTGATGTTTTGGTATATTGCATAGGTAGAATTGTGATTTTGAAGTTCATAATTGTGTTTTGATGAGTTATTGATGTTTCGGTAAATGGAATAGATAGAATTGTGTGTTGAAGTTCGTATTTGTGTTTTGATGAGTTATTGATGTTTTGGTATATGAAATAAGTAGAATTGAGATTTTGAAGTTCATATTTGTGTTTTGATGAGTTATTGATGTTTTGTTATATTGAAGAGGTAGAATTGTGATTTTGAAGTTCATATTTGCGTTTTGATGAGTTATTGATTGATGTTTTGGAATATGGAATAGGTACAATTGAGATTTTGAAGTTCATATTTGTGTTTTGATGAGTTATTGGTTGATATTTTACTATATCGAATAGGTAGAATTGTGATTTTGAAGTTCATATTTGTGTTTTGATGAGTTATTGATTGATGTTTTGGAATATGGAATAGGTACAATTGAGATTTTGAAGTTCATATTTGTGTTTTGATGAGTTATTGGTTGATATTTTACTATATGGAATAGGTAGAATTGTGATTTTGATATTCATATTTATGTTTTGATGACTTATTGATGTTTCGGTATATGGGATGGGTAGAATTGTGATTTTGGAGTTCATATTTGTGTTTTGATGACTTATTGATGTTTTGGTATATGGGATAGGTAGAATTGTGATTTTGAAGTTCATATTTGTGTTTTGAATGCGTTATTGATGTTTTGGTATCCGTAATAGGTAGAATTGTGTTTTGATGAGTTATTGATGTTTCGGTATATGGGATAGGTAGAATTGTGATTTTGAAGTTCATATTTGTGTTTTGATGAGTTATTGATGTTTTGGAATATGGAATAGGTAGAATTGTGATTTTGAAGTTCATATTTGTGTTTTGATGAGTTATTGATGTTTTGGTATATGGAATAGGTAGAATTATGATTTTGAAGTTCATATTTGTGTTTTGATGAGTTATTGATGTTTTGGAATATGGAATAGGTAGCATTGTGTTTTAAGGAGTTATTGATCTTTTGGTATATTGAACAGATAGAATTGTGTTTTGAATTTCATATATGTTTTTTGATGAGTTATTGATGTTTTGGTATATTGGATAGGTAGAATTGTGATTTTGAAGTTCATAATTGTGTTTTGATGAGTTATTGATTGATGTTTTGGTATATGGAATAGGTAGAATTGTGTTTTGAATTTCATATTTGTGCTGAGATCAGTTATTGATGTTTCGGTATATGGGATAGGTAGAATTGTGATTTTGAAGTTCATATTTGTGTTTTGAATAAGTTATTGATGTTTTGGTATATGGAATAGGTAGAATTGTGTTTTGAGGACTTATTGATGTTTTGGTATATTGAACAGATAGAATTGTGATTTTGAAGTTCATATTTATGTTTTGATGAATTATTGATTGATATTTTGGTATATGGAATAGGTAGAATTGTGATTTTGAAGTTTATTATTGTGTTTTGATGAGTTATTGATGTTTCGGTATATGAAATAGATATAATTGTGTGTAGAAGTTCATATTTGTGTTTTGATGAGTTATTAATTGATGTTTTGGTATATGCAATAGGTAATGTTTTGGTATACGAAATAGATAGAATTGTGTTTAGAAGTTCATATTTGTGTTTTGATGAGTTATTCATTGATGTTTTGGTATATGCAATAGGTAATGTTTTGGTATATGGGATTGGTAGAATTGTGATGTTGAAGTTCATATTTGTGTTTTGATGAGTTATTGATTGATGTTTTGGAATATGGAATAGGTACAATTGAGATTTTGAAGTTCATATTTGTGTTTTGATGAGTTATTGGTTGATATTTTACTATATGGAATAGGTAGAATTGTGATTTTGATATTCATATTTATGTTTTGATGACTTATTGATGTTTCGGTATATGGGATGGGTAGAATTGTGATTTTGGAGTTCATATTTGTGTTTTGATGACTTATTGATGTTTTGGTATATGGGATAGGTAGAATTGTGATTTTGAAGTTCATATTTGTGTTTTGAATGCGTTATTGATGTTTTGGTATCCGTAATAGGTAGAATTGTGTTTTGATGAGTTATTGATGTTTCGGTATATGGGATAGGTAGAATTGTGATTTTGAAGTTCATATTTGTGTTTTGATGAGTTATTGATGTTTTGGAATATGGAATAGGTAGAATTGTGATTTTGAAGTTCATATTTGTGTTTTGATGAGTTATTGATGTTTTGGTATATGGAATAGGTAGAATTATGATTTTGAAGTTCATATTTGTGTTTTGATGAGTTATTGATGTTTTGGAATATGGAATAGGTAGCATTGTGTTTTAAGGAGTTATTGATCTTTTGGTATATTGAACAGATAGAATTGTGTTTTGAATTTCATATATGTTTTTTGATGAGTTATTGATGTTTTGGTATATTGGATAGGTAGAATTGTGATTTTGAAGTTCATAATTGTGTTTTGATGAGTTATTGATTGATGTTTTGGTATATGGAATAGGTAGAATTGTGTTTTGAATTTCATATTTGTGCTGAGATCAGTTATTGATGTTTCGGTATATGGGATAGGTAGAATTGTGATTTTGAAGTTCATATTTGTGTTTTGAATAAGTTATTGATGTTTTGGTATATGGAATAGGTAGAATTGTGTTTTGAGGACTTATTGATGTTTTGGTATATTGAACAGATAGAATTGTGATTTTGAAGTTCATATTTATGTTTTGATGAATTATTGATTGATGTTTTGGTATATGGAATAGGTAGAATTGAGATTTTAAAGTTCATAATTGTGTTTTGATGAGTTATTGATGTTTCGGTAACTGGAATAGATAGAATTGTGTGTTGAAGTTCGTATTTGTGTTTTGATGAGTTATTGATGTTTTGGTATATGCAATAGGTAGAATTGTGATTTTGAAGTTTATTATTGTGTTTTGATGAGTTATTGATGTTTCGGTATATGAAATAGATATAATTGTGTGTAGAAGTTCATATTTGTGTTTTGATGAGTTATTCATTGATGTTTTGGTATATGCAATAGGTAATGTTTTGGTATACGAAATAGATAGAATTGTGTTTAGAAGTTCATATTTGTGTTTTGATGAGTTATTCATTGATGTTTTGGTATATGCAATAGGTAATGTTTTGGTATATGGGATAGGTAGAATTGTGATGTTGAAGTTCATATTTGTGTTTTGATGAGTTATTGATTGATGTTTTGGTATATGGAATAGGTAGAATTATGTTTTGAAGTTCATATTTGTGTTTTGATGTGTTATTGATGTTTTGGTATATGGAATATGTAGAATTGTGATTTTGAAGTTCATAATTGTGTTTTGATGAGTTATTGATGTTTCGGTATATGAAATAGATATAATTGTGTGTAGAAGTTCAGAATTGTGTTTTGATGAGTTATTGATGTTTTGTTATATTGAAGAGGTAGAATTGTGATTTTGAAGTTCATATTTGCGTTTTGATGAGTTATTGATTGATGTTTTGGAATATGGAATAGGTACAATTGAGATTTTGAATTTCCTATTTGTGTTTTGATGAGTTATTGTTTGATGTTTTGGTATATGGATTGGGTAGAATTGAGATTTGGAAGTTTCTATTTGTGTTTTGAATGAGTTATTGATGTTTTGGTATATTGCATAGGTAGAATTGTGATTTTGAAGTTCATAATTGTGTTTTGATGAGTTATTGATGTTTCGGTAAATGGAATAGATAGAATTGTGTGTTGAAGTTCGTATTTGTGTTTTGATGAGTTATTGATGTTTTGGTATATGAAATAAGTAGAATTGAGATTTTGAAGTTCATATTTGTGTTTTGATGAGTTATTGATGTTTTGTTATATTGAAGAGGTAGAATTGTGATTTTGAAGTTCATATTTGCGTTTTGATGAGTTATTGATTGATGTTTTGGAATATGGAATAGGTACAATTGAGATTTTGAAGTTCATATTTGTGTTTTGATGAGTTATTGGTTGATATTTTACTATATCGAATAGGTAGAATTGTGATTTTGAAGTTCATATTTGTGTTTTGATGAGTTATTGATTGATGTTTTGGAATATGGAATAGGTACAATTGAGATTTTGAAGTTCATATTTGTGTTTTGATGAGTTATTGGTTGATATTTTACTATATGGAATAGGTAGAATTGTGATTTTGATATTCATATTTATGTTTTGATGACTTATTGATGTTTCGGTATATGGGATGGGTAGAATTGTGATTTTGGAGTTCATATTTGTGTTTTGATGACTTATTGATGTTTTGGTATATGGGATAGGTAGAATTGTGATTTTGAAGTTCATATTTGTGTTTTGAATGCGTTATTGATGTTTTGGTATCCGTAATAGGTAGAATTGTGTTTTGATGAGTTATTGATGTTTCGGTATATGGGATAGGTAGAATTGTGATTTTGAAGTTCATATTTGTGTTTTGATGAGTTATTGATGTTTTGGAATATGGAATAGGTAGAATTGTGATTTTGAAGTTCATATTTGTGTTTTGATGAGTTATTGATGTTTTGGTATATGGAATAGGTAGAATTATGATTTTGAAGTTCATATTTGTGTTTTGATGAGTTATTGATTGATGTTTTGGTATATGGAATAGGTAGCATTGTGATTTTGAAGTTCATATTTGTGTTTTGATGAGTTATTGATGTTTTGGTATATGGAATATGTAGAATTGTGATTTTGAAGTTCATAATTGTGTTTTGATGAGTTATTGATGTTTCGGTATATGAAATAGATATAATTGTGTGTAGAAGTTCATAATTGTGTTTTGATGAGTTATTGATGTTTTGTTATATTGAAGAGGTAGAATTGTGATTTTGAAGTTCATATTTGCGTTTTGATGAGTTATTGATTGATGTTTTGGAATATGGAATAGGTACAATTGAGATTTTGAAGTTCATATTTGTGTTTTGATGAGTTATTGGTTGATATTTTACTATATCGAATAGGTAGAATTGTGATTTTGAAGTTCATATTTGTGTTTTGATGAGTTATTGATTGATGTTTTGGAATATGGAATAGGTACAATTGAGATTTTGAAGTTCATATTTGTGTTTTGATGAGTTATTGGTTGATATTTTACTATATGGAATAGGTAGAATTGTGATTTTGATATTCATATTTATGTTTTGATGACTTATTGATGTTTCGGTATATGGGATGGGTAGAATTGTGATTTTGGAGTTCATATTTGTGTTTTGATGACTTATTGATGTTTTGGTATATGGGATAGGTAGAATTGTGATTTTGAAGTTCATATTTGTGTTTTGAATGCGTTATTGATGTTTTGGTATCCGTAATAGGTAGAATTGTGTTTTGATGAGTTATTGATGTTTCGGTATATGGGATAGGTAGAATTGTGATTTTGAAGTTCATATTTGTGTTTTGATGAGTTATTGATGTTTTGGAATATGGAATAGGTAGAATTGTGATTTTGAAGTTCATATTTGTGTTTTGATGAGTTATTGATGTTTTGGTATATGGAATAGGTAGAATTATGATTTTGAAGTTCATATTTGTGTTTTGATGAGTTATTGATGTTTTGGAATATGGAATAGGTAGCATTGTGTTTTAAGGAGTTATTGATCTTTTGGTATATTGAACAGATAGAATTGTGTTTTGAATTTCATATATGTTTTTTGATGAGTTATTGATGTTTTGGTATATTGGATAGGTAGAATTGTGATTTTGAAGTTCATAATTGTGTTTTGATGAGTTATTGATTGATGTTTTGGTATATGGAATAGGTAGAATTGTGTTTTGAATTTCATATTTGTGCTGAGATCAGTTATTGATGTTTCGGTATATGGGATAGGTAGAATTGTGATTTTGAAGTTCATATTTGTGTTTTGAATAAGTTATTGATGTTTTGGTATATGGAATAGGTAGAATTGTGTTTTGAGGACTTATTGATGTTTTGGTATATTGAACAGATAGAATTGTGATTTTGAAGTTCATATTTATGTTTTGATGAATTATTGATTGATGTTTTGGTATATGGAATAGGTAGAATTGAGATTTTAAAGTTCATAATTGTGTTTTGATGAGTTATTGATGTTTCGGTAACTGGAATAGATAGAATTGTGTGTTGAAGTTCGTATTTGTGTTTTGATGAGTTATTGATGTTTTGGTATATGCAATAGGTAGAATTGTGATTTTGAAGTTTATTATTGTGTTTTGATGAGTTATTGATGTTTCGGTATATGAAATAGATATAATTGTGTGTAGAAGTTCATATTTGTGTTTTGATGAGTTATTCATTGATGTTTTGGTATATGCAATAGGTAATGTTTTGGTATACGAAATAGATAGAATTGTGTTTAGAAGTTCATATTTGTGTTTTGATGAGTTATTCATTGATGTTTTGGTATATGCAATAGGTAATGTTTTGGTATATGGGATTGGTAGAATTGTGATGTTGAAGTTCATATTTGTGTTTTGATGAGTTATTGATTGATGTTTTGGTATATGGAATAGGTAGAATTGTGATTTTGAAGTTCATATTTGTGTTTTGATAAGTTATTAATTTATGTTTAGGTATATGGAATGGGTAGAATTGAGATTTTGAAGTTCATATTTGTGTTTTGAATGCGTTATTGATGTTTCGGTATACGGAATAGGTAGAATTGTGTTTTAAGGAGTTATTGATCTTTTGGTATATTGAACAGATAAAATTGTGTTTTGAATTTCATATTTGTTTTTTGATGAGTTATTGATGTTTTGGTATATTGGATAGGTAGAATTGTGATTTTGAAGTTCATAACTGTGTTTTGATGAGTTATTGATTGATGTTTTGGTATATGGAATAGGTAGAATTGTGTTTTGAATTTCATATTTGTGCTGAGATGAGTTATTGATGTTTCGGTATATGGGATAGGTAGAATTGTGATTTTGAAGTTCATATTTGTGTTTTGAATAAGTTATTGATGTTTTGGTATATGGAATAGGTAGAATTGTGTTTTGAGGAGTTATTGATGTTTTGGTATATTGAACAGATAGAATTGTGATTTTGAAGTTCATATTTATGTTTTGATTAATTATTGATTGATGTTTTGGTATATGGAATAGGTAGAATTGAGATTTTGAAGTTCATAGTTGTGTTTTGATGAATTATGGATGTTTTTTATATTGAAGAGGTAGAATTGTGATTTTGAAGTTATTGCGTTTTGATGAGTTATTGATTGATGTTTTTGAATATGGAATAGGTACAATTGAGATTTTGAAGTTCATATTTGTGTTTTGATGTGTTATTGATTGATACTTTGGTATATGGAATAGGTAGAATTGAAATTTTGAAGTTCATATTTGTATTTTGATGAGTTATTGGTTGATGTTTTGCTATATCGAAAAGGTAGAATTGTGATTTTGAAGTTCATATTTGTGTTTTGATGAGTTATTGATGTTTTGGTATATGGGATAGGTAGAATTGTCATTTTGAAGTTCATATATGTGTTTTGATGAGTTATTGATGTTTTGGTATATGGAATAGGTAGAATTGTGATTTTGAAGTCCACAATTGTGTTTTGATGAGTTATTGATGTTTCGGTATATGAAATAGATTGTGATTTTGAAGTTCATATTTGTGTTGATGAGTTAATCATTGATGTTTTGGTATATGCAATAGGTAATGTTTTGGTATATGGGATAGGTAGAATTGTGATGTTGAAGTTCATATTTGTGTTTTGATGAGTTATTGATTGATGTTTTGGTATATGGAATAGGTAGAATTATGTTTTGAAGTTCATATTTGTGTTTTGATGTGTTATTGATGTTTTGGTATATGGAATATGTAGAATTGTGATTTTGAAGTTCATAATTGTGTTTTGATGAGTTATTGATGTTTCGGTATATGAAATAGATATAATTGTGTGTAGAAGTTCAGAATTGTGTTTTGATGAGTTATTGATGTTTTGTTATATTGAAGAGGTAGAATTGTGATTTTGAAGTTCATATTTGCGTTTTGATGAGTTATTGATTGATGTTTTGGAATATGGAATAGGTACAATTGAGATTTTGAAGTTCCTATTTGTGTTTTGATGAGTTATTGTTTGATGTTTTGGTATATGGATTGGGTAGAATTGAGATTTGGAAGTTTCTATTTGTGTTTTGAATGAGTTATTGATGTTTTGGTATATTGCATAGGTAGAATTGTGATTTTGAAGTTCATAATTGTGTTTTGATGAGTTATTGATGTTTCGGTAAATGGAATAGATAGAATTGTGTGTTGAAGTTCGTATTTGTGTTTTGATGAGTTATTGATGTTTTGGTATATGAAATAAGTAGAATTGAGATTTTGAAGTTCATATTTGTGTTTTGATGAGTTATTGATGTTTTGTTATATTGAAGAGGTAGAATTGTGATTTTGAAGTTCATATTTGCGTTTTGATGAGTTATTGATTGATGTTTTGGAATATGGAATAGGTACAATTGAGATTTTGAAGTTCATATTTGTGTTTTGATGAGTTATTGGTTGATATTTTACTATATCGAATAGGTAGAATTGTGATTTTGAAGTTCATATTTGTGTTTTGATGAGTTATTGATTGATGTTTTGGAATATGGAATAGGTACAATTGAGATTTTGAAGTTCATATTTGTGTTTTGATGAGTTATTGGTTGATATTTTACTATATGGAATAGGTAGAATTGTGATTTTGATATTCATATTTATGTTTTGATGACTTATTGATGTTTCGGTATATGGGATGGGTAGAATTGTGATTTTGGAGTTCATATTTGTGTTTTGATGACTTATTGATGTTTTGGTATATGGGATAGGTAGAATTGTGATTTTGAAGTTCATATTTGTGTTTTGAATGCGTTATTGATGTTTTGGTATCCGTAATAGGTAGAATTGTGTTTTGATGAGTTATTGATGTTTCGGTATATGGGATAGGTAGAATTGTGATTTTGAAGTTCATATTTGTGTTTTGATGAGTTATTGATGTTTTGGAATATGGAATAGGTAGAATTGTGATTTTGAAGTTCATATTTGTGTTTTGATGAGTTATTGATGTTTTGGTATATGGAATAGGTAGAATTATGATTTTGAAGTTCATATTTGTGTTTTGATGAGTTATTGATTGATGTTTTGGTATATGGAATAGGTAGCATTGTGATTTTGAAGTTCATATTTGTGTTTTGATGAGTTATTGATGTTTTGGTATATGGAATATGTAGAATTGTGATTTTGAAGTTCATAATTGTGTTTTGATGAGTTATTGATGTTTCGGTATATGAAATAGATATAATTGTGTGTAGAAGTTCATAATTGTGTTTTGATGAGTTATTGATGTTTTGTTATATTGAAGAGGTAGAATTGTGATTTTGAAGTTCATATTTGCGTTTTGATGAGTTATTGATTGATGTTTTGGAATATGGAATAGGTACAATTGAGATTTTGAAGTTCATATTTGTGTTTTGATGAGTTATTGGTTGATATTTTACTATATCGAATAGGTAGAATTGTGATTTTGAAGTTCATATTTGTGTTTTGATGAGTTATTGATTGATGTTTTGGAATATGGAATAGGTACAATTGAGATTTTGAAGTTCATATTTGTGTTTTGATGAGTTATTGGTTGATATTTTACTATATGGAATAGGTAGAATTGTGATTTTGATATTCATATTTATGTTTTGATGACTTATTGATGTTTCGGTATATGGGATGGGTAGAATTGTGATTTTGGAGTTCATATTTGTGTTTTGATGACTTATTGATGTTTTGGTATATGGGATAGGTAGAATTGTGATTTTGAAGTTCATATTTGTGTTTTGAATGCGTTATTGATGTTTTGGTATCCGTAATAGGTAGAATTGTGTTTTGATGAGTTATTGATGTTTCGGTATATGGGATAGGTAGAATTGTGATTTTGAAGTTCATATTTGTGTTTTGATGAGTTATTGATGTTTTGGAATATGGAATAGGTAGAATTGTGATTTTGAAGTTCATATTTGTGTTTTGATGAGTTATTGATGTTTTGGTATATGGAATAGGTAGAATTATGATTTTGAAGTTCATATTTGTGTTTTGATGAGTTATTGATGTTTTGGAATATGGAATAGGTAGCATTGTGTTTTAAGGAGTTATTGATCTTTTGGTATATTGAACAGATAGAATTGTGTTTTGAATTTCATATATGTTTTTTGATGAGTTATTGATGTTTTGGTATATTGGATAGGTAGAATTGTGATTTTGAAGTTCATAATTGTGTTTTGATGAGTTATTGATTGATGTTTTGGTATATGGAATAGGTAGAATTGTGTTTTGAATTTCATATTTGTGCTGAGATCAGTTATTGATGTTTCGGTATATGGGATAGGTAGAATTGTGATTTTGAAGTTCATATTTGTGTTTTGAATAAGTTATTGATGTTTTGGTATATGGAATAGGTAGAATTGTGTTTTGAGGACTTATTGATGTTTTGGTATATTGAACAGATAGAATTGTGATTTTGAAGTTCATATTTATGTTTTGATGAATTATTGATTGATGTTTTGGTATATGGAATAGGTAGAATTGAGATTTTAAAGTTCATAATTGTGTTTTGATGAGTTATTGATGTTTCGGTAACTGGAATAGATAGAATTGTGTGTTGAAGTTCGTATTTGTGTTTTGATGAGTTATTGATGTTTTGGTATATGCAATAGGTAGAATTGTGATTTTGAAGTTTATTATTGTGTTTTGATGAGTTATTGATGTTTCGGTATATGAAATAGATATAATTGTGTGTAGAAGTTCATATTTGTGTTTTGATGAGTTATTCATTGATGTTTTGGTATATGCAATAGGTAATGTTTTGGTATACGAAATAGATAGAATTGTGTTTAGAAGTTCATATTTGTGTTTTGATGAGTTATTCATTGATGTTTTGGTATATGCAATAGGTAATGTTTTGGTATATGGGATTGGTAGAATTGTGATGTTGAAGTTCATATTTGTGTTTTGATGAGTTATTGATTGATGTTTTGGTATATGGAATAGGTAGAATTGTGATTTTGAAGTTCATATTTGTGTTTTGATAAGTTATTAATTTATGTTTAGGTATATGGAATGGGTAGAATTGAGATTTTGAAGTTCATATTTGTGTTTTGAATGCGTTATTGATGTTTCGGTATACGGAATAGGTAGAATTGTGTTTTAAGGAGTTATTGATCTTTTGGTATATTGAACAGATAAAATTGTGTTTTGAATTTCATATTTGTTTTTTGATGAGTTATTGATGTTTTGGTATATTGGATAGGTAGAATTGTGATTTTGAAGTTCATAACTGTGTTTTGATGAGTTATTGATTGATGTTTTGGTATATGGAATAGGTAGAATTGTGTTTTGAATTTCATATTTGTGCTGAGATGAGTTATTGATGTTTCGGTATATGGGATAGGTAGAATTGTGATTTTGAAGTTCATATTTGTGTTTTGAATAAGTTATTGATGTTTTGGTATATGGAATAGGTAGAATTGTGTTTTGAGGAGTTATTGATGTTTTGGTATATTGAACAGATAGAATTGTGATTTTGAAGTTCATATTTATGTTTTGATTAATTATTGATTGATGTTTTGGTATATGGAATAGGTAGAATTGAGATTTTGAAGTTCATAGTTGTGTTTTGATGAATTATGGATGTTTTTTATATTGAAGAGGTAGAATTGTGATTTTGAAGTTATTGCGTTTTGATGAGTTATTGATTGATGTTTTTGAATATGGAATAGGTACAATTGAGATTTTGAAGTTCATATTTGTGTTTTGATGTGTTATTGATTGATACTTTGGTATATGGAATAGGTAGAATTGAAATTTTGAAGTTCATATTTGTATTTTGATGAGTTATTGGTTGATGTTTTGCTATATCGAAAAGGTAGAATTGTGATTTTGAAGTTCATATTTGTGTTTTGATGAGTTATTGATGTTTTGGTATATGGGATAGGTAGAATTGTCATTTTGAAGTTCATATATGTGTTTTGATGAGTTATTGATGTTTTGGTATATGGAATAGGTAGAATTGTGATTTTGAAGTCCACAATTGTGTTTTGATGAGTTATTGATGTTTCGGTATATGAAATAGATTGTGATTTTGAAGTTCATATTTGTGTTGATGAGTTAATCATTGATGTTTTGGTATATGCAATAGGTAATGTTTTGGTATATGGGATAGGTAGAATTGTGATGTTGAAGTTCATATTTGTGTTTTGATGAGTTATTGATTGATGTTTTGGTATATGGAATAGGTAGAATTATGTTTTGAAGTTCATATTTGTGTTTTGATGTGTTATTGATGTTTTGGTATATGGAATATGTAGAATTGTGATTTTGAAGTTCATAATTGTGTTTTGATGAGTTATTGATGTTTCGGTATATGAAATAGATATAATTGTGTGTAGAAGTTCAGAATTGTGTTTTGATGAGTTATTGATGTTTTGTTATATTGAAGAGGTAGAATTGTGATTTTGAAGTTCATATTTGCGTTTTGATGAGTTATTGATTGATGTTTTGGAATATGGAATAGGTACAATTGAGATTTTGAAGTTCCTATTTGTGTTTTGATGAGTTATTGTTTGATGTTTTGGTATATGGATTGGGTAGAATTGAGATTTGGAAGTTTCTATTTGTGTTTTGAATGAGTTATTGATGTTTTGGTATATTGCATAGGTAGAATTGTGATTTTGAAGTTCATAATTGTGTTTTGATGAGTTATTGATGTTTCGGTAAATGGAATAGATAGAATTGTGTGTTGAAGTTCGTATTTGTGTTTTGATGAGTTATTGATGTTTTGGTATATGAAATAAGTAGAATTGAGATTTTGAAGTTCATATTTGTGTTTTGATGAGTTATTGATGTTTTGTTATATTGAAGAGGTAGAATTGTGATTTTGAAGTTCATATTTGCGTTTTGATGAGTTATTGATTGATGTTTTGGAATATGGAATAGGTACAATTGAGATTTTGAAGTTCATATTTGTGTTTTGATGAGTTATTGGTTGATATTTTACTATATCGAATAGGTAGAATTGTGATTTTGAAGTTCATATTTGTGTTTTGATGAGTTATTGATTGATGTTTTGGAATATGGAATAGGTACAATTGAGATTTTGAAGTTCATATTTGTGTTTTGATGAGTTATTGGTTGATATTTTACTATATGGAATAGGTAGAATTGTGATTTTGATATTCATATTTATGTTTTGATGACTTATTGATGTTTCGGTATATGGGATGGGTAGAATTGTGATTTTGGAGTTCATATTTGTGTTTTGATGACTTATTGATGTTTTGGTATATGGGATAGGTAGAATTGTGATTTTGAAGTTCATATTTGTGTTTTGAATGCGTTATTGATGTTTTGGTATCCGTAATAGGTAGAATTGTGTTTTGATGAGTTATTGATGTTTCGGTATATGGGATAGGTAGAATTGTGATTTTGAAGTTCATATTTGTGTTTTGATGAGTTATTGATGTTTTGGAATATGGAATAGGTAGAATTGTGATTTTGAAGTTCATATTTGTGTTTTGATGAGTTATTGATGTTTTGGTATATGGAATAGGTAGAATTATGATTTTGAAGTTCATATTTGTGTTTTGATGAGTTATTGATTGATGTTTTGGTATATGGAATAGGTAGCATTGTGATTTTGAAGTTCATATTTGTGTTTTGATGAGTTATTGATGTTTTGGTATATGGAATATGTAGAATTGTGATTTTGAAGTTCATAATTGTGTTTTGATGAGTTATTGATGTTTCGGTATATGAAATAGATATAATTGTGTGTAGAAGTTCATAATTGTGTTTTGATGAGTTATTGATGTTTTGTTATATTGAAGAGGTAGAATTGTGATTTTGAAGTTCATATTTGCGTTTTGATGAGTTATTGATTGATGTTTTGGAATATGGAATAGGTACAATTGAGATTTTGAAGTTCCTATTTGTGTTTTGATGAGTTATTGTTTGATGTTTTGGTATATGGATTGGGTAGAATTGAGATTTGGAAGTTTCTATTTGTGTTTTGAATGAGTTATTGATGTTTTGGTATATTGCATAGGTAGAATTGTGATTTTGAAGTTCATAATTGTGTTTTGATGAGTTATTGATGTTTCGGTAAATGGAATAGATAGAATTGTGTGTTGAAGTTCGTATTTGTGTTTTGATGAGTTATTGATGTTTTGGTATATGAAATAAGTAGAATTGAGATTTTGAAGTTCATATTTGTGTTTTGATGAGTTATTGATGTTTTGTTATATTGAAGAGGTAGAATTGTGATTTTGAAGTTCATATTTGCGTTTTGATGAGTTATTGATGTTTTGGTATATGGAATAGGTAGAATTGTGTTTTGAGGACTTATTGATGTTTTGGTATATTGAACAGATAGAATTGTGATTTTGAAGTTCATATTTATGTTTTGATGAATTATTGATTGATGTTTTGGTATATGGAATAGGTAGAATTGAGATTTTAAAGTTCATAATTGTGTTTTGATGAGTTATTGATGTTTCGGTAACTGGAATAGATAGAATTGTGTGTTGAAGTTCGTATTTGTGTTTTGATGAGTTATTGATGTTTTGGTATATGCAATAGGTAGAATTGTGATTTTGAAGTTTATTATTGTGTTTTGATGAGTTATTGATGTTTCGGTATATGAAATAGATATAATTGTGTGTAGAAGTTCATATTTGTGTTTTGATGAGTTATTCATTGATGTTTTGGTATATGCAATAGGTAATGTTTTGGTATACGAAATAGATAGAATTGTGTTTAGAAGTTCATATTTGTGTTTTGATGAGTTATTCATTGATGTTTTGGTATATGCAATAGGTAATGTTTTGGTATATGGGATTGGTAGAATTGTGATGTTGAAGTTCATATTTGTGTTTTGATGAGTTATTGATTGATGTTTTGGTATATGGAATAGGTAGAATTGTGATTTTGAAGTTCATATTTGTGTTTTGATAAGTTATTAATTTATGTTTAGGTATATGGAATGGGTAGAATTGAGATTTTGAAGTTCATATTTGTGTTTTGAATGCGTTATTGATGTTTCGGTATACGGAATAGGTAGAATTGTGTTTTAAGGAGTTATTGATCTTTTGGTATATTGAACAGATAAAATTGTGTTTTGAATTTCATATTTGTTTTTTGATGAGTTATTGATGTTTTGGTATATTGGATAGGTAGAATTGTGATTTTGAAGTTCATAACTGTGTTTTGATGAGTTATTGATTGATGTTTTGGTATATGGAATAGGTAGAATTGTGTTTTGAATTTCATATTTGTGCTGAGATGAGTTATTGATGTTTCGGTATATGGGATAGGTAGAATTGTGATTTTGAAGTTCATATTTGTGTTTTGAATAAGTTATTGATGTTTTGGTATATGGAATAGGTAGAATTGTGTTTTGAGGAGTTATTGATGTTTTGGTATATTGAACAGATAGAATTGTGATTTTGAAGTTCATATTTATGTTTTGATTAATTATTGATTGATGTTTTGGTATATGGAATAGGTAGAATTGAGATTTTGAAGTTCATAGTTGTGTTTTGATGAATTATGGATGTTTTTTATATTGAAGAGGTAGAATTGTGATTTTGAAGTTATTGCGTTTTGATGAGTTATTGATTGATGTTTTTGAATATGGAATAGGTACAATTGAGATTTTGAAGTTCATATTTGTGTTTTGATGTGTTATTGATTGATACTTTGGTATATGGAATAGGTAGAATTGAAATTTTGAAGTTCATATTTGTATTTTGATGAGTTATTGGTTGATGTTTTGCTATATCGAAAAGGTAGAATTGTGATTTTGAAGTTCATATTTGTGTTTTGATGAGTTATTGATGTTTTGGTATATGGGATAGGTAGAATTGTCATTTTGAAGTTCATATATGTGTTTTGATGAGTTATTGATGTTTTGGTATATGGAATAGGTAGAATTGTGATTTTGAAGTCCACAATTGTGTTTTGATGAGTTATTGATGTTTCGGTATATGAAATAGATTGTGATTTTGAAGTTCATATTTGTGTTGATGAGTTAATCATTGATGTTTTGGTATATGCAATAGGTAATGTTTTGGTATATGGGATAGGTAGAATTGTGATGTTGAAGTTCATATTTGTGTTTTGATGAGTTATTGATTGATGTTTTGGTATATGGAATAGGTAGAATTATGTTTTGAAGTTCATATTTGTGTTTTGATGTGTTATTGATGTTTTGGTATATGGAATATGTAGAATTGTGATTTTGAAGTTCATAATTGTGTTTTGATGAGTTATTGATGTTTCGGTATATGAAATAGATATAATTGTGTGTAGAAGTTCAGAATTGTGTTTTGATGAGTTATTGATGTTTTGTTATATTGAAGAGGTAGAATTGTGATTTTGAAGTTCATATTTGCGTTTTGATGAGTTATTGATTGATGTTTTGGAATATGGAATAGGTACAATTGAGATTTTGAAGTTCCTATTTGTGTTTTGATGAGTTATTGTTTGATGTTTTGGTATATGGATTGGGTAGAATTGAGATTTGGAAGTTTCTATTTGTGTTTTGAATGAGTTATTGATGTTTTGGTATATTGCATAGGTAGAATTGTGATTTTGAAGTTCATAATTGTGTTTTGATGAGTTATTGATGTTTCGGTAAATGGAATAGATAGAATTGTGTGTTGAAGTTCGTATTTGTGTTTTGATGAGTTATTGATGTTTTGGTATATGAAATAAGTAGAATTGAGATTTTGAAGTTCATATTTGTGTTTTGATGAGTTATTGATGTTTTGTTATATTGAAGAGGTAGAATTGTGATTTTGAAGTTCATATTTGCGTTTTGATGAGTTATTGATTGATGTTTTGGAATATGGAATAGGTACAATTGAGATTTTGAAGTTCATATTTGTGTTTTGATGAGTTATTGGTTGATATTTTACTATATCGAATAGGTAGAATTGTGATTTTGAAGTTCATATTTGTGTTTTGATGAGTTATTGATTGATGTTTTGGAATATGGAATAGGTACAATTGAGATTTTGAAGTTCATATTTGTGTTTTGATGAGTTATTGGTTGATATTTTACTATATGGAATAGGTAGAATTGTGATTTTGATATTCATATTTATGTTTTGATGACTTATTGATGTTTCGGTATATGGGATGGGTAGAATTGTGATTTTGGAGTTCATATTTGTGTTTTGATGACTTATTGATGTTTTGGTATATGGGATAGGTAGAATTGTGATTTTGAAGTTCATATTTGTGTTTTGAATGCGTTATTGATGTTTTGGTATCCGTAATAGGTAGAATTGTGTTTTGATGAGTTATTGATGTTTCGGTATATGGGATAGGTAGAATTGTGATTTTGAAGTTCATATTTGTGTTTTGATGAGTTATTGATGTTTTGGAATATGGAATAGGTAGAATTGTGATTTTGAAGTTCATATTTGTGTTTTGATGAGTTATTGATGTTTTGGTATATGGAATAGGTAGAATTATGATTTTGAAGTTCATATTTGTGTTTTGATGAGTTATTGATTGATGTTTTGGTATATGGAATAGGTAGCATTGTGATTTTGAAGTTCATATTTGTGTTTTGATGAGTTATTGATGTTTTGGTATATGGAATATGTAGAATTGTGATTTTGAAGTTCATAATTGTGTTTTGATGAGTTATTGATGTTTCGGTATATGAAATAGATATAATTGTGTGTAGAAGTTCATAATTGTGTTTTGATGAGTTATTGATGTTTTGTTATATTGAAGAGGTAGAATTGTGATTTTGAAGTTCATATTTGCGTTTTGATGAGTTATTGATTGATGTTTTGGAATATGGAATAGGTACAATTGAGATTTTGAAGTTCCTATTTGTGTTTTGATGAGTTATTGTTTGATGTTTTGGTATATGGATTGGGTAGAATTGAGATTTGGAAGTTTCTATTTGTGTTTTGAATGAGTTATTGATGTTTTGGTATATTGCATAGGTAGAATTGTGATTTTGAAGTTCATAATTGTGTTTTGATGAGTTATTGATGTTTCGGTAAATGGAATAGATAGAATTGTGTGTTGAAGTTCGTATTTGTGTTTTGATGAGTTATTGATGTTTTGGTATATGAAATAAGTAGAATTGAGATTTTGAAGTTCATATTTGTGTTTTGATGAGTTATTGATGTTTTGTTATATTGAAGAGGTAGAATTGTGATTTTGAAGTTCATATTTGCGTTTTGATGAGTTATTGATTGATGTTTTGGAATATGGAATAGGTACAATTGAGATTTTGAAGTTCATATTTGTGTTTTGATGAGTTATTGGTTGATATTTTACTATATCGAATAGGTAGAATTGTGATTTTGAAGTTCATATTTGTGTTTTGATGAGTTATTGATTGATGTTTTGGAATATGGAATAGGTACAATTGAGATTTTGAAGTTCATATTTGTGTTTTGATGAGTTATTGGTTGATATTTTACTATATGGAATAGGTAGAATTGTGATTTTGATATTCATATTTATGTTTTGATGACTTATTGATGTTTCGGTATATGGGATGGGTAGAATTGTGATTTTGGAGTTCATATTTGTGTTTTGATGACTTATTGATGTTTTGGTATATGGGATAGGTAGAATTGTGATTTTGAAGTTCATATTTGTGTTTTGAATGCGTTATTGATGTTTTGGTATCCGTAATAGGTAGAATTGTGTTTTGATGAGTTATTGATGTTTCGGTATATGGGATAGGTAGAATTGTGATTGTGATGTTCATATTTGTGTTTTGATGAGTTATTGATGTTTTGGAATATGGAATAGGTAGAATTGTGATTTTGAAGTTCATATTTGTGTTTTGATGAGTTATTGATGTTTTGGTATATGGAATAGGTAGAATTATGATTTTGAAGTTCATATTTGTGTTTTGATGAGTTATTGATGTTTTGGAATATGGAATAGGTAGCATTGTGATTTTGAAGTTCATATTTGTGTTTTGATGAGTTATTGATGTTTTGGTATATGGAATAGGTAGAATTGTGATTTTGATATTCATATTTGGGTTTTGATGAGTTATTGATTGATGTTTTGGTATATGGAATAGGTAGAATTGAGATTTTGAAGTTCATATATGTGTTTTGATGCGTTATTGATGTTTTGGTATACGTAATAGGTAGAATTGTGTTTTGAGGAGATATTGATGTTTTGGTATATTGAACAGATAGAATTGTGCTTTGAATTTCATATTTGTGTTTTTATGAGTTATTGATGTTTTGGTATATGAAATAAGTAGAATTATGATTTTCAAGTTCATATTTGTGTTTTGATGAGTTATTGATGTTTTGTTATATTAAAGAGGTAGAATTGTGATTTTGAAGTTCATATTTGCGTTTTGATGATTTATTGATTGATGTTTTGGAATATGGAATGGGTACAATTGAGATTTTGAAGTTCATATTTGTGTTTTGATGAGTTATTGGTTGATATTTTACTATATCGAATAGGTAGAATTGTGATTTTGAAGTTCATATTTGTGTTTTGATGAGTTATTGATGTTTTGGTATATGGGATAGGTAGAATTGTGATTTTGAAGTTCATATTTGTGTTTTGATGAGTTATTGATTGATGTTTTGGAATATGGAATAGGTACAATTGAGATTTTGAAGTTCATATTTGTGTTTTGATGAGTTATTGATGTTTTGTTATATTGAAGAGGTAGAATTGTGATTTGAAGTTCATATTTGTGTTTTGATGACTTATTGATGTTTTGGTATATGGGATAGGTGGAATTGTGATTTTGAAGTTCATATTTGTGTTTTGATGAGTTATTCATGTTTTGGTATATGGAATAGGTAGAATTGTGATTTTTAAGTTCATAATTGTGTTTTGATGAGTTATTGATGTTTCGGTATATGAAATAGATATAATTGTGTGTAGAAGTTCATATTTGTGTTTTGATGAGTTGTTGATGTTTTGTTATATTGAAGAGGTAGAATTGTGATTTTGAAGTTCATATTTGCGTTTTGATGAGTTATTGATTGATGTTTTGGAATATGGAATAGGTACAATTGAGATTTTGAAGTTCATATTTGTGTTTTGATGAGCTATTCATGTTTTGGTATATGGAATAGGTAGAATTGTGATTTCGAAGTTCATAATTGTGTTTTGATGAGTTATTGATGTTTCGGTATATGAAATAGATATAATTGTGTGTAGATGTTCATAATTGTGTTTTGATGAGTTATTGATTGATGTTTTGGTATATGGAATAGGTAGAGTTGTGATTTTGAAGTTCATATTTGTGTTTTGATGAGTTATTGATGTTTTGGTATATGGAATATGTAGAATTGTGATTTTGAAGTTCATATTTGTGTTTTGATGAGTTATTGATGTTTTGGTATATGGAATAGGTAGAATTGTGATTTTGATATTCATATTTGCGTTTTGATGAGTTATTGATTGATGTTTTGGTATATGGAATAGGTAGAATTGAGATTTTGAAGTTCATATTTGTGTTTTGATGAGTTATTGATGTTTTGTTCTATTGAAGAGGTAGAATTGTGAATTTGAAGTTCATATTTGCGTTTTGATGAGTTATTGATTAATGTTTTGGAATATGGAATAGGTACAGTTGAGATTTTGAAGATCATATTTGTGTTTTGATGAGTTATTGGTTGATGTTTTACTATATGGAATACGTAGAATTGTGATTTTGAAGTTCATATTTATGTTTTGATGACTTATTGATGTTTCGGTATATGGGATGGGTAGAATTGTGATTTTGGAGTTCATATTTGTGTTTTGATGACTCATTGATGTTTTGGTATATGGAATAGGTATAATTGAGATTTTGAATTTCATATTTGTGTTTTGATGAGTTATTGATGTTTCGGTATATGGAATAGGTAGAATTGTGATTTTGGAGTTCATATTTGCGTTTTGATGACTTATTGATGTTTCGGTATATGGAATAGGTAGAATTGTGATTTCATATTTGTGTTTTGATGAGTTGTTGATGTTTTGTTATATTGAAGAGGTAGAATTGTGATTTTGAAGTTCATATTTGCGTTTTGATGAGTTATTGATTGATGTTTTGGAATATGGAATAGGTACAATTGAGATTTTGAAGTTCATATTTGTGTTTTGAATGCGTTATTGGTTGATGTTTTGGTATATGGAATAGGTAGAATTGTGATTTTGAAGTTCATTTTTGCGTTTTGATGAGTTATTGATTGATGTTTTGGAATGTGGAATAGGTACAATTGAGATTTTGAAGTTCATATTTGTGTTTTGATGAGTTATTCATGTTTTGGAATATGGAATAGGTAAAATTGTGATTTTGAAGTTCATAATTGTGTTTTGATGAGTTATTGATGTTTCGGTATATGAAATAGATATAATTGTGTGTAGATGTTCATAATTGTGTTTTGATGAGTTATTGATTGATGTTTTGGTATATGGAATAGGTAGAATTGTGTTTTGAATTTCATATTTGTGTTTTTATGAGTTATTGATGTTTTGGTATATGGAATAGGTAGAATTGTGATTTTGAAGTTCATATTTGTGTTTTGATGAGTTGTTGATGTTTTGTTATATTGAAGAGGTAGAATTGTGATTTTGAAGTTCATATTTACGTTTTGATGAGTTGTTGATTGATGTATTGAATATGGAATAGGTACAATTGAGATTTTGAAGTTCATATTTGTGTTTTGAATGCGTTATTGGTTGATGTTTTGGTATATGGAATAGGTAGAATTGTGATTTTGATATTCATATTTGGGTTTTGATGAGTTATTGATTGATGTTTTGGTATATGGAATGGGTAGAATTGAGATTTTGAAGTTCATATTTGTGTTTTGAATGCGTTATTGATGTTTTGGTATACGCAATAGGTAGAATTGTGTTTTAAGGAGTTATTGATCTTTTGGTATATTTTACAGATAGAATTGTGTTTTGAATTTCATATTTGTTTTTTGATGAGTTATTGATGTTTTGGTATATTGGATAGGTAGAATTGTGATTTTGAAGTTCATAATTGTGTTTTGATGAGTTATTGATTGATGTTTTGGTATATGGAATAGGTAGAATTGTGTTTTGAATTTCATATTTGTGCTGAGATGAGTTATTGATGTTTCGGTATATGGGATAGGTAGAATTGTGATTTTGAAGTTCATATTTGTGTTTTGAATAAGTTATTGATGTTTTGGTATATGGAATAGGTAGAATTGTGTTTTGAGGAGTTATTGATGTTTTGGTATATTGAACAGATAGAATTGTGATTTTGAAGTTCATATTTATGTTTTGATGAGTTATTGATTGATGTTTTGGTATATGGAATAGGTAGAGTTGTGATTTTGAAGTTCATATTTGTGTTTTGATGAGTTATTGATGTTTTGGTATATGGAATATGTAGAATTGTGATTTTGAAGTTCATATTTGTGTTTTGATGAGTTATTGATGTTTTGGTATATGGAATAGGTAGAATTGTGATTTTGATATTCATATTTGCGTTTTGATGAGTTATTGATTGATGTTTTGGTATATGGAATAGGTAGAATTGAGATTTTGAAGTTCATATTTGTGTTTTGATGAGTTATTGATGTTTTGTTCTATTGAAGAGGTAGAATTGTGAATTTGAAGTTCATATTTGCGTTTTGATGAGTTATTGATTAATGTTTTGGAATATGGAATAGGTACAGTTGAGATTTTGAAGATCATATTTGTGTTTTGATGAGTTATTGGTTGATGTTTTACTATATGGAATACGTAGAATTGTGATTTTGAAGTTCATATTTATGTTTTGATGACTTATTGATGTTTCGGTATATGGGATGGGTAGAATTGTGATTTTGGAGTTCATATTTGTGTTTTGATGACTCATTGATGTTTTGGTATATGGAATAGGTATAATTGAGATTTTGAATTTCATATTTGTGTTTTGATGAGTTATTGATGTTTCGGTATATGGAATAGGTAGAATTGTGATTTTGGAGTTCATATTTGCGTTTTGATGACTTATTGATGTTTCGGTATATGGAATAGGTAGAATTGTGATTTCATATTTGTGTTTTGATGAGTTGTTGATGTTTTGTTATATTGAAGAGGTAGAATTGTGATTTTGAAGTTCATATTTGCGTTTTGATGAGTTATTGATTGATGTTTTGGAATATGGAATAGGTACAATTGAGATTTTGAAGTTCATATTTGTGTTTTGAATGCGTTATTGGTTGATGTTTTGGTATATGGAATAGGTAGAATTGTGATTTTGAAGTTCATTTTTGCGTTTTGATGAGTTATTGATTGATGTTTTGGAATGTGGAATAGGTACAATTGAGATTTTGAAGTTCATATTTGTGTTTTGATGAGTTATTCATGTTTTGGAATATGGAATAGGTAAAATTGTGATTTTGAAGTTCATAATTGTGTTTTGATGAGTTATTGATGTTTCGGTATATGAAATAGATATAATTGTGTGTAGATGTTCATAATTGTGTTTTGATGAGTTATTGATTGATGTTTTGGTATATGGAATAGGTAGAATTGTGTTTTGAATTTCATATTTGTGTTTTTATGAGTTATTGATGTTTTGGTATATGGAATAGGTAGAATTGTGATTTTGAAGTTCATATTTGTGTTTTGATGAGTTGTTGATGTTTTGTTATATTGAAGAGGTAGAATTGTGATTTTGAAGTTCATATTTACGTTTTGATGAGTTGTTGATTGATGTATTGAATATGGAATAGGTACAATTGAGATTTTGAAGTTCATATTTGTGTTTTGAATGCGTTATTGGTTGATGTTTTGGTATATGGAATAGGTAGAATTGTGATTTTGATATTCATATTTGGGTTTTGATGAGTTATTGATTGATGTTTTGGTATATGGAATGGGTAGAATTGAGATTTTGAAGTTCATATTTGTGTTTTGAATGCGTTATTGATGTTTTGGTATACGCAATAGGTAGAATTGTGTTTTAAGGAGTTATTGATCTTTTGGTATATTTTACAGATAGAATTGTGTTTTGAATTTCATATTTGTTTTTTGATGAGTTATTGATGTTTTGGTATATTGGATAGGTAGAATTGTGATTTTGAAGTTCATAATTGTGTTTTGATGAGTTATTGATTGATGTTTTGGTATATGGAATAGGTAGAATTGTGTTTTGAATTTCATATTTGTGCTGAGATGAGTTATTGATGTTTCGGTATATGGGATAGGTAGAATTGTGATTTTGAAGTTCATATTTGTGTTTTGAATAAGTTATTGATGTTTTGGTATATGGAATAGGTAGAATTGTGTTTTGAGGAGTTATTGATGTTTTGGTATATTGAACAGATAGAATTGTGATTTTGAAGTTCATATTTATGTTTTGATGAATTATTGATTGATGTTTTGGTATATGGAATAGGTAGAATTGAGATTTTGAAGTTCATAGTTGTGTTTTGATGAATTATGGATGTTTTTTATATTGAAGAGGTAGAATTGTGATTTTGAAGTTATTGCGTTTTGATGAGTTATTGATTGATGTTTTTGAATATGGAATAGGTAAAATTGAGATTTTGAAGTTCATATTTGTGTTTTGATGTGTTATTGATTGATACTTAGGTATATGGAATAGGTAGAATTGAAATTTTGAAGTTCATATTTGTATTTTGATGAGTTATTGGTTGATGTTTTGCTATATCGAAAAGGTAGAATTGTGATTTTGAAGTTCATATTTGTGTTTTGATGAGTTATTGATGTTTTGGTATATGGGATAGGTAGAATTGTCATTTTGAAGTTCATATTTGTGTTTTGATGAGTTATTGATGTTTTGGTATATGAAATAGGTAGAATTGTGATTTTGAAGTTCACAATTGTGTTTTGATGAGTTATTGATGTTTCGGTATATGAAATAGATTGTGATTTTCAAGTTCATATTTGTGTTGATGAGTTAAATATTGATGTTTTGGTATATGCAATAGGTAATGTTTTGGTATATGGGATAGGTAGAATTGTGATGTTGAAGTTCATATTTGTGTTTTGATGAGTTATTGATTGATGTTTTGGTATATGGAATAGGTAGAATTATGTTTTGAATTTCATATTTGTGTTTTGATGAGTTATTGATGTTTCGGTATATGGGATATGTAGAATTGTGATTTTGAAGTTCATATTTGTGTTTTGATGAGTTATTGATGTTTTGGTATATGGAATATGTAGAATTGTGATTTTGAAGTTCATAATTGTGTTTTGATGAGTTATTGATGTTTCGGTATATGAAATAGATATAATTGTGTGTAGAAGTTCATAATTGTGTTTTGATGAGTTATTGATGTTTTGTTATATTGAAGAGGTAGAATTGTGATTTTGAAGTTCATATTTGCGTTTTGATGAGTTATTGATTGATGTTTTGGAATATGGAATAGGTACAATTGAGATTTTGAAGTTCCTATTTGTGTTTTGATGAGTTATTGTTTGATGTTTTGGTATATGGATTGGGTAGAATTGAGATTTGGAAGTTTCTATTTGTGTTTTGAATGAGTTATTGATGTTTTGGTATATTGCATAGGTAGAATTGTGATTTTGAAGTTCATAATTGTGTTTTGATGAGTTATTGACGTTTCGGTAAATGGAATAGATAGAATTGTGTGTTGAAGTTCGTATTTGTGTTTTGATGAGTTATTGATGTTTTGGTATATGAAATAAGTAGAATTATGATTTTCAAGTTCATATTTGTGTTTTGATGAGTTATTGATGTTTTGTTATATTGAAGAGGTAGAATTGTGATTTTGAAGTTCATATTTGCGTTTTGATGAGTTATTGATTGATGTTTTGGAATATGGAATAGGTACAATTGAGATTTTGAAGTTCATATTTGTGTTTTGATGAGTTATTGGTTGATATTTTACTATATCGAATAGGTAGAATTGTGATTTTGAAGTTCATATTTGTGTTTTGATGAGTTATTGATTGATGTTTTGGAATATGGAATAGGTACAATTGAGATTTTGAAGTTCATAGATATGGAATATTTGGAATATGGAATAGGTACAATACCAAAATGGAAGGATCGGTTGCAGTAATCAAAAGATTCAAAGTTCAAAGATCAAAAGATTCAAAGTTCAAAGAAGGAGATGAGAAAGAAGGTGAAGTAGGCGATAAACTAAAGTAAGGATATATAAATTTAGCAGAAAAAGGAGGAGATGATTAACAGAAGCAAAAGACTTACGATTAGTTAGGTTGGAAAGGAAGAAAGGAAGTAAATTACTTGAAAGAGTTTTGAAAGCGGAAAGGAAAGATTGCAAAGATGTTTTGAAAGCAGAGAGAGAAGTTGTGTAAATTCGCTCTGTTGATTCCATTGATTAAGCAGCCTTTAAATAGGCGGAAGAGGAAACATTATACATGGGTAAAGTCAGGAAATGAAGTCCGGAATTAAAGTGAAATGAAAGATAAATTAAATGTAAGTGCCTAATGACATATGCACTTACGTCACCTAACAATTATTCAGAGAATGACGCATGCACTTACGTCATTGTACAATTATTACCTAGTCTATTACAATTTTACCCTAATCTAGAATTCAAACGGGTCCTGTGCAAAGGGTCCGCCAAATGGGTCTTCATCATCATTAGTCGGATTAGTTGGCAACTCATGCTTGTCGGGTTGGTCTTGTATACGTGCTTGAGCTGCTCTGTCACATTCTGCAGTAGCCACTTGTTGAATTTCTTTATAGGCCTGAATACAAATTTTTAAGTAATCTTGTAGGCCTTGTTCTGTAACAAAATTAGCCGGGGAAGAGGTTGAGGCAGTAGTCTGTGGAGTCGGTTGAGGAGTCTGAGAAGGAATCTGCTGAGGAGTCTGTAGAGTAGTCTGAATTTGCTGGGGTAAAGGAGTCATTGCAGGCGTCTGGTGATGAGTCATAGTAGGAGTCACAATCCGTTTAGGTAAAGGAATTTTATTTTTGTCCGGTGTTTTAGGAGTCAAAGGGTCATTCACCGGAAGTTGTCTGGATACTTCAGAAATTATATGCTTATATTTTTCTCCAGATTCAAGGAATTTATTAACTGTTTGGGCACAACATTGTTGCTCATTATACTGTACCCACCACTTAACATTAATCTGACGAATTAAATGACAAGGATACCCTGTCTGAGTAGACTTAATTTGAAAGCTCCAGGCCATAATATATGGGACCCGGAATTCAGCATGAAATAAAAAAGTAGCCTGATAGTCGTCTAACCTACATCTTTTCTTGTAGGTTTGAAAACCAATATTAGCCTGAGGTGGCAAAATTGCCGGAGTAGCACCTAGTAGTTTCCACCAATCATAAACCCACATGGGGACATTTTTATTAAAATTAGTGGAAAAACTGATAAACCATGAATGATTAAAACATCGGTAATAAAGGCACCGATAAAAAGCAAGAATGTAATCAGCGTAATTAAAACCATCTGGAACATAAGGAATGGAAAAAGAATTTCTGGCATGAATCGAAGGAAAGTCACGAGGACTCATTATTTTCTGAATTATAAACTTAGAATAAGCAATACGAGATTTATCCTTTTTATCAGGATAATGAGTAATTTCTACGGAATTAGTGTCAACAAGAATTAATTCATAGTAAGCTTGAGTCTTACAGATATCATCTGTAAGCCATTGATTATTAGGAAGAAAAAGACGAGAACAGAAATTTCTAACATCATTATTTTCGGGAGTAGTTTTATAATGAGTCAACATTATAGATTCGAATTCGGGTTTTGTAATATATGGGGCTGCATTAGAGGAAGAAGAGGATGAGGAGGCAGAAACATTAGACGGAGTGGTATGGAGTCTAGCTGAAGGAGACAAGACAGCATTAGTGTAGGTCAGTGGAGGAAAATCATTAGACGGGACTGAAGGAGATAAAGGCTTAGGTGGATTAGACATGATATAGTCAGAAGGAGTTTTCGGTTTTCCTGGATCCTTAGACATTGATGCGACCTGTAAGAAATTCACGGGTAAGGAAGTCAGGAAGAGAATTATCATCGCCTTTAATGAATTCAATATCAAAATCAAAAACAGAAAGAATAGCTTGCCATCTGGCAAAAATTTGTTTAGAAACCAAATTTTTTACATCTTTCTGTAAAATTTCTTTAGCTGACTTACAGTCAACTCTGAGTAAAAACTTTTTATTATACAAATCATCTTGAAATTTAGAAATGCATAAAACAATAGATAAAATTTCTTTTTTCACAGTAGAATAATTCTTCTGTGGCCCCGCCCAAATGCCCGAATGGTATCTAACCAATTCTTCTAATGCAGATGATGCGGATGCATGCATTTTCTGTTTAAGGATGCCTCCATAACCTATATCTGATGCATCTGTCTCAATGATCATGAATGCATCGGGATGAGGAATGCCTAAACAAGGAAGAGTTTTAATTTTTTCTTTAATCTGTTTAATTAAATTAGTATGAGTCTCTGTCCAAGCAGGAGGATTTTTCTGTAATCTCTCATACAAAGGACCGCATATAGTTCTCAAATTAGGAAAGAAATCGGCAATATAATTCAAACAACCAAGAAAGCGTTGTAATTGATTTTTATCTCGAATTTCGTCTGGAAATTTACTAGCGAATTCAATTGTTCGTTGAATCGGTTTCATTTTCCCTTGATTAATATCATGACCTAAAAATCGAATTTTTGTTTGAAATAATTTCATCTTTTTAGCGGAAATTACCAAACCATTAGTCTGAATAACATGTAGCATTAAATTAAGATGTTTAAAGTGCTGAGAAATATTATCAGAAAAAATTAAAATGTCATCAATAATCACAAAATTAGAATAATCATTAAAAATATCATTCATTATTCTTTGAAATTCAGAAGGAACATTTTTCAAACCGAAAGGCATAACATTCCACTCATAATGTCCGAAAGGAACAGTAAAAGCTGTTTTATACCTATCGTTTTCATTAATCTGTATTTGCCAATAACCTGATTTTAAATCAAATTTGGAAAATACTTTTGCACTATGAAGTCTTTTAAGTAAATCTTTCTTATTCGGAATAGGATACCGAATCCACTGTAAAACCTTATTTAATGGTTTATAATTAATTACTAGACGAGGAACACCACGTTCCTTTTCAGCTTGATTATTTACATAAAAAGCTGCACAACTCCAAGGAGATTGTGATTTCCTGATTAATTTTTTATCCATTAAACTCTGAATTTCTTGTTTACAAAAATTAAGTAATTCCTCATTCATCTGAATGGGTCTAGCCTTAGTCGGAATGTCTTTCTCATTAAACTCTTTTATATATGGTAAGGAAACAACATGCTTTTTCCTACTCCAAAACGCATTAGGATGTTCTGAACATACTAATGTTTGGAATTTCTTTTCTAAATTATCAATTTTTAATTTTACATCATCTTTCATTAATTGTTCTTCTATTCTAGCAAAATCTAATTCATTTTTTAAAAACATTAAACTTTTCTTTTTCTTATTCATTACACAGATCTGTTTATATATAGAATTAGTCTGAAGTAATTCTAACTCTTTTTTCTGTATAGGATTAATAAAAGGAAAAACCAATTCATTACCCAACAGATTAACAGAAATATGATCAGTGTGTTTAGTAAACGGCGTAATCTGATATAAAAATGGATTACCTAACACCACATCAGTAGTAAAGTTTTCAAGTATTAAGAATGAATGTTTAAAACAATATCCATTATTACAAATATAACCATTATTTAATTCAGCATATATGTCCATTTCTAATCCATTAGCAGCATACAATTTTTCTTTAGATCTTTTTAAATACTTATCTGGAATTATTCCGCGACTGATACAGGATTGATCGGCGCCACTATCAAGCATGGCGACACAAGTAGTCGTCCAATCCTCGACACCTATTGTGACTAAAACGTACCATTTTTCAATTTTTATTTTATTCATCAAATTTAAAAATTGTGTATCATCAGGAATATCAATAGCTATATTAATTTCGTCATCTTTTATTATACCGGATGTAGAAGCTATATTAGACTGATCTTTTAGCAAGATTTTAGCTTCTAATTCTAAATCTTTTAATTTTAATTCATTTAATTGATTATTAATATTTCTAATTTCATCTTTCAATAAATTTATTTCTTCTTTAATATTATTACTTTTACGAAAACCAAAATTATCCTCATGTTTATATTTATCTATTAATTTATTGAGACTAAATGGTTCTTTTATATCGAACATAGGATTATTTTCTTGTAAAACTAAGTGTTTTAATTTTTCTAAATAATCTTTTCTAATATTATCATCTTTTATATCTTTAATTATATCAAATAATAATTCTTTATTTAAATTATTTTTACCAGCATTATTCAGCATATTAATAGTCTTTTTACATTCACAAAATTCATCATTATCTGAAAAACTAGATGAGTCAGATGAATAATAATTATCTGTTTCTTCTTTTTCAGAGTTAATTAAAATAGACATTAATTTATTCTTTAAATCAGTTTCTTCAGAAAATATAGTATTAATCTTCTTTTCTAATTTACAATTAGGCGCTATGTGACCTAACTTACCGCATTTATAGCATTTAACAGAATTTTTCCCTTTACTGTATTTATATTTCTTTTTTCTATAATTATCATGTTTCTTATTATACCATTCAGGATTATATTTATTTTTCTTATATTTATTATACTTATGTTTACTAGTATGATACGGGCTAACCTTTTTATGTCTTTTTTCTTGTGAAGAGGGCGGATGAGGACTTGCGATGCCAAATGCTTGACAGAAGGACCCCAATTCCTGTCTTTCAAGACCATATTTTTTCTGTAATTTAAAATCTTGACAGATAGTTAAAGCCTCTTTTTTAAGGAAAGCAAATAATTGACCATAAGTAATATTAGATAAATTCAAATTCTCCGTACCCATTTCTTTCATTAAACTGGTAATTAATTTTTGTGAAAATAAAGGAGGTAAACCAGTAATAAATTTTTCTTTCCAAAAAGATTGATTACAGTCTGGCCTACGCAATACATTAGTCAAAAAAGTAGTCTTATACCAGAAATAATCTCTAAAAGTAGGACATTTAAGATTAGTCAACGAAATCTTTAAACTTGTTAATTCTTCTTTAGGATTACCGACAAAATGCATAGAAAGAACATAAATTAAATAACTAGCACCATCAGATTCATAATCAGTAGTTCTAACTACTTCATCATTAATAGTAACTTCATGATGAACAATTGTTTGATGAGTCAAAATTTCCATTTGTTGCATTGGAGTAAACATATTATCCCACCAATTTTTTAATTGGCCAGTAAAACCAGAAACAAAACATGAAGCAATTTGACGTTCACTGATCTGAGGATACTTAGATTTATATGCTATCTTAGCAGTACCCATTTCATGCAAAGTATTAGTTATTTCATATTCAGATTTACCATCAATATTCCATTCATATAAAGCACTTCCATCATATGATTTAGTATTAAACCTATTACGTTCTTCAAATTGAATATCAGGGGGAGTAGGTCTACTATGATAATTCATGACATTTCTATTATTAGACCATCTATTACTATATGACCGTCGAACGGGACGTCTAGCGATACGATTAAGTTCTAAAGGTTCTAAAGGAGGAGTAGTTTCATAGAATTGATTTTCTATTTCTTCTATTTCATCTATATCATCATTATCCTGTTCATGTTCGGAATTAGAAGAACTGCTAGAAGACTCTTCTCGAGGAGCAGTACGATTAATCGTATGAAGTCGAAGACCACTAAACTGTCTTTCTATCTGATTAAGAGCAGAAGAAGAAGATGGAGTATTAGGATTTCCTTCGATAGCCAAATTAATACGTTGTACTAATGAAATTTCTCTTTCTAATTCTCTAGGAAGAGAAGGAGACACTAACGGTTTAGACACCTCATTAGGAAAATTACCACTTTTATTATCCAATTTTACCGAAATTAAATCAACTTGTTGAGCAATAGTTTGTAAAATCTGATTAGAATAATTATTCTGTTGATAAACCTTTTTAATATCTTCAGAATCAATAGATTCTCTATGATTTTTACCTTTTTTAAAAGGAGAGGCAATTATTTCGCCTTCTTTAGTATTAATTTTTATTGCCTGTAAAGGTGGATGAATAGCCGATAAAATAGTATTATTTTCTACCAATTGCCATTTTTTATACAGATTAGTCTGAACATTAATAGTAGGTATATTTTTATAATTAATTTTTTCTTTCTGAAAATAATAATCTAACCATTGAAAGAAAGGAAAATTAAACTGTTTTTTATTTATATCATTAAGCCATTCGTCTTTTAATTTTAAAATAATTTGTTTATCAAATTTTTCAAACCATATTCGTTTTTCATTATTTTCTAATGAAAAATAGTTTTTATTAAGAAAATCTTTATCTATAGAAAAAGGTTTTCTTAACATATTAATTTCCGAAAATTTCATTTGAGACTGAGTAGGAGAACCTACAGAGGAACTAGAATCGGGGATGACTTCAGGAAGAGGAGAAGTAAACTTAATTTTAGGATCAGTATAGGAATACCTGGAGGGTTCATATGAAGTACTAGGAAGATCGACTGAATATCTCGGTCGAGTTTCTAAAGGAAACCTGCAGGAAGAAGACTTAGACAACATATTATTAAATTTTAATAATATTTTATTATCAGGGAGTTCTTCAATATTAGCCTGTGTTCTAACAGGATGTCGTTGAGCTATTATCGGACGATCAATTAGCAATTCATTAGGAATAGTAATTTCATTACGAGCTAATAATCTAGGTGTTTGTGTGTGAGTATTGTCAGAATCAGCAATTAACACAGAATCACCTTCATTAGTAGGCTTTAATTTTAAAGCAACAGGAATGATAGATTTCATTAATTTAAAATAAATACGATAAATTAATACAAATTTATCAGCTTTAGGATCCATTTTATTATTAGTAACATGTATGTCTAGAATTAAAGATTGCATAATAGTCGGATCAATTAAACTAACAGAAAAATTAGGAGCATAATTAAAACGAACAGTACCATTACATAAATTAGTCTGTACTAAGGCAAGAATTGAATCATTATAATGAAGTAAACGATCATCACGAAGTGCCATGAAGACAGGAGTATCAACCCCACGCTTCATTAACGGATGTAAAGCAATTTGAATTAAACCAAAATGCATAAAGCGATAACCATTAGACAAATAATAAGACATAGCAGTATTAGTTAGTAAAGAAATTGTTTTCTTTTCTTCTTCCATGGGATGAATCTCCTCATGGATTTTAATAGAATACGCTTTATTAAACTCAAGTAATCCTTGAGAGTATACAGTAGAAATACTTCTACTTGGCAGAGCTTCTTGCATTAATTCATGAGAATTAAGAATGGATGAATATGATGAAGATGCAGACGATGATGCCATGATGGATGTAGACCTAGGAGAACTAGATTCTCCAAAGAGAAATCTTAAAACTCTATCAGCCATGTTTATTAAATTTAATCTTACACCTCTAATGTAAAACTGAGTTATGCATAGACCTAGATGGGAACACGGGGATCATGCCTGGAACACCTATCTTCTAAGGCTTACCAACGGTCTTACTGATGCAAACAACGGCTTACCAACGTCTAAATGCATGCAAATGCTCACCCTTACCTTCAGATTTGTAAAATTAGATTTAATAAAAACTTTTGAAAAGAGTTTAAAAATCTTTGTGTTTTGATGAGTTATTGTTTGATGTTTTGGTATATGGATTGGGTAGAATTGAGATTTGGAAGTTTCTATTTGTGTTTTGAATGAGTTATTGATGTTTTGGTATATTGCATAGGTAGAATTGTGATTTTGAAGTTCATAATTGTGTTTTGATGAGTTATTGACGTTTCGGTAAATGGAATAGATAGAATTGTGTGTTGAAGTTCGTATTTGTGTTTTGATGAGTTATTGATGTTTTGGTATATGAAATAAGTAGAATTATGATTTTCAAGTTCATATTTGTGTTTTGATGAGTTATTGATGTTTTGTTATATTGAAGAGGTAGAATTGTGATTTTGAAGTTCATATTTGCGTTTTGATGAGTTATTGATTGATGTTTTGGAATATGGAATAGGTACAATTGAGATTTTGAAGTTCATATTTGTGTTTTGATGAGTTATTGGTTGATATTTTACTATATCGAATAGGTAGAATTGTGATTTTGAAGTTCATATTTGTGTTTTGATGAGTTATTGATTGATGTTTTGGAATATGGAATAGGTACAATTGAGATTTTGAAGTTCATATTTGTGTTTTGATGAGTTATTGGTTGATATTTTACTATATGGAATAGGTAGAATTGTGATTTTGATATTCATATTTATGTTTTGATGACTTATTGATGTTTCGGTATATGGGATGGGTAGAATTGTGATTTTGGAGTTCATATTTGTGCTTTGATGACTTATTGATGTTTTGGTATATGGGATAGGTAGAATTGTGATTTTGAAGTTCATATTTGTGTTTTGAATGCGTTATTGATGTTTTGGTATCCTTAATAGGTAGAATTGTGTTTTGATGAGTTATTGATGTTTCGGTATATGGGATAGGTAAAATTGTGATTTTGAAGTTCATATTTGTGTTTGGATGAGTTATTGATGTTTTGGAATATGGAATAGGTAGAATTGTGATTTTGAAGTTCATATTTGTGTTTTGATGAGTTATTGATGTTTTGGTATATGGAATAGGTAGAATTATGATTTTGAAGTTCATATTTGCGTTTTGATGAGTTATTGATGTTTTGGAATATGGAATAGGTACAATTGAGATTTTGAAGTTCATATTTGTGTTTTGATGAGTTATTGGTTGATATTTTACTATATCGAATAGGTAGAATTGTGATTTTGAAGTTCATATTTGTGTTTTGATGACTTATTGATGTTTTGGTATATGGGATAGGTGGAATTGTGATTTTGAAGTTCATATTTGTGTTTTGATGAGTTATTCATGTTTTGGTATATGGAATAGGTAGAATTGTGATTTTTAAGTTCATAATTGTGTTTTGATGAGTTATTGATGTTTCGGTATATGAAATAGATATAATTGTGTGTAGAAGTTCATATTTGTGTTTTGATGAGTTGTTGATGTTTTGTTATATTGAAGAGGTAGAATTGTGATTTTGAATTTCATATTTGCGTTTTGATGAGTTATTGGTTGATGTTTTGGAATATGGAATAGGTACAATTGAGATTTTGAAGTTCATATTTGTGTTTTGATGAGTTATTGGTTGATATTTTACTATATGGAATTGGTAGAATTGTGATTTTGAAGTTCATAATTGTGTTTTGATGAGTTATTGATGTTTCGGTATATGAAATAGATATAATTGTGTGTAGATGTTCATAATTGTGTTTTGATGAGTTATTGATTGATGTTTTGGTATATGGAATAGGTAGAGTTGTGATTTTGAAGTTCATATTTGTGTTTTGATGAGTTATTGATGTTTTGGAATATGGAATAGGTAGCATTGTGATTTTGAAGTTCATATTTGTGTTTTGATGAGTTATTGATGTTTTGGTATATGGAATAGGTAGAATTGTGATTTTGATATTCATATTTGGGTTTTGATGAGTTATTGATTGATGTTTTGGTATATGGAATAGGTAGAATTGAGATTTTGAAGTTCATATATGTGTTTTGATGCGTTATTGATGTTTTGGTATACGTAATAGGTAGAATTGTGATTTGAGGAGATATTGATGTTTTGGTATATTGAACAGATAGAATTGTGATTTTGAAGTTCATATTTATGTTTTGATGAATTATTGATTGATGTTTTGGTATATGGAATAGGTAGAATTGAGATTTTGAAGTTCATAGTTGTGTTTTGATGAATTATGGATGTTTTTTATATTGAAGAGGTAGAATTGTGATTTTGAAGTTATTGCGTTTTGATGAGTTATTGATTGATGTTTTTGAATATGGAATAGGTAAAATTGAGATTTTGAAGTTCATATTTGTGTTTTGATGTGTTATTGATTGATACTTAGGTATATGGAATAGGTAGAATTGAAATTTTGAAGTTCATATTTGTATTTTGATGAGTTATTGGTTGATGTTTTGCTATATCGAAAAGGTAGAATTGTGATTTTGAAGTTCATATTTGTGTTTTGATGAGTTATTGATGTTTTGGTATATGGGATAGGTAGAATTGTCATTTTGAAGTTCATATTTGTGTTTTGATGAGTTATTGATGTTTTGGTATATGGAATAGGTAGAATTGTGATTTTGAAGTTCACAATTGTGTTTTGATGAGTTATTGATGTTTCGGTATATGAAATAGATTGTGATTTTCAAGTTCATATTTGTGTTGATGAGTTAAATATTGATGTTTTGGTATATGCAATAGGTAATGTTTTGGTATATGGGATAGGTAGAATTGTGATGTTGAAGTTCATATTTGTGTTTTGATGAGTTATTGATTGATGTTTTGGTATATATGGAATAGGTAGAATTATGTTTTGAATTTCATATTTGTGTTTTGATGAGTTATTGATGTTTCGGTATATGGGATATGTAGAATTGTGATTTTGAAGTTCATATTTGTGTTTTGATGAGTTATTGATGTTTTGGTATATGGAATATGTAGAATTGTGATTTTGAAGTTCATAATTGTGTTTTGATGAGTTATTGATGTTTCGGTATATGAAATAGATATAATTGTGTGTAGAAGTTCATAATTGTGTTTTGATGAGTTATTGATGTTTTGTTATATTGAAGAGGTAGAATTGTGATTTTGAAGTTCATATTTGCGTTTTGATGAGTTATTGATTGATGTTTTGGAATATGGAATAGGTACAATTGAGATTTTGAAGTTCATATTTGTGTTTTGATGAGTTATTGATGTTTTGTTATATTGAAGAGGTAGAATTGTGATTTTGAAGTTCATATTTGCGTTTTGATGAGTTATTGATTGATGTTTTGGAATATGGAATAGGTACAATTGAGATTTTGAAGTTCATATTTGTGTTTTGATGAGTTATTGGTTGATATTTTACTATATCGAATAGGTAGAATTGTGATTTTGAAGTTCATATTTGTGTTTTGATGAGTTATTGATTGATGTTTTGGAATATGGAATAGGTACAATTGAGATTTTGAAGTTCATATTTGTGTTTTGATGAGTTATTGGTTGATATTTTACTATATGGAATAGGTAGAATCGTGATTTTGATATTCATATTTATGTTTTGATGACTTATTGATGTTTCGGTATATGGGATGGGTAGAATTGTGATTTTGGAGTTCATATTTGTGCTTTGATGACTTATTGATGTTTTGGTATATGGGATAGGTAGAATTGTGATTTTGAAGTTCATATTTGTGTTTTGAATGCGTTATTGATGTTTTGGTATCCTTAATAGGTAGAATTGTGTTTTGATGAGTTATTGATGTTTCGGTATATGGGATAGGTAAAATTGTGATTTTGAAGTTCATATTTGTGTTTGGATGAGTTATTGATGTTTTGGAATATGGAATAGGTAGAATTGTGATTTTGAAGTTCATATTTGTGTTTTGATGAGTTATTGATGTTTTGGTATATGGAATAGGTAGAATTGTGATTTTGAAGTTCATATTTGTGTTTTGATGAGTTATTGATGTTTTGGAATATGGAATAGGTAGCATTGTGATTTTGAAGTTCATATTTGTGTTTTGATGAGTTATTGATGTTTTGGTATATGGAATAGGTAGAATTGTGATTTTGATATTCATATTTGGGTTTTGATGAGTTATTGATTGATGTTTTGGTATAGGGAATAGGTAGAATTGAGATTTTGAAGTTCATATATGTGTTTTGATCCGTTATTGATGTTTTGGTATACGTAATAGGTAGAATTGTGCTTTGAGGAGATATTGATGTTTTGGTATATTGAACAGATAGAATTGTGCTTTGAATTTCATATTTGTGTTTTTATGAGTTATTGATGTTTTGGTATATTAAATAAGTAGAATTATGATTTTCAAGTTCATATTTGTGTTTTGATGAGTTATTGATGTTTTGTTATATTGAAGAGGTAGAATTGTGATTTTGAAGTTCATATTTGCGTTTTGATGAGTTATTGATTGATGTTTTGGAATATGGAATAGGTACAATTGAGATTTTGAAGTTCATATTTGTGTTTTGATGAGTTATTGGTTGATATTTTACTATATCGAATAGGAAGAATTGTGATTTTGAAGTTCATATTTGTGTTTTGATGAGTTATTGATGTTTTGGTATATGGGATAGGTAGAATTGTGATTTTGAAGTTCATATTTGTGTTTTGATGAGTTATTGATTGATGTTTTGGAATATGGAATAGGTACAATTGAGATTTTGAAGTTCATATTTGTGTTTTGATGAGTTATTGATGTTTTGTTATATTGAAGAGGTAGAATTGTGATTTTGAAGTTCATATTTGCGTTTTGATGAGTTATTGATTGATGTTTTGGAATATGGAATAGGTACAATTGAGATTTTGAAGTTCATATTTGTGTTTTGATGAGTTATTGGTTGATATTTTACTATATCGAATAGGTAGAATAGTGATTTTGAAGTTCATATTTGTGTTTTGATGACTTATTGATGTTTTGGTATATGGGATAGGTGGAATTGTGATTTTGAAGTTCATATTTGTGTTTTGATGAGTTATTCATGTTTTGGTATATGGAATAGGTAGAATTGTGATTTTTAAGTTCATAATTGTGTTTTGATGAGTTATTGATGTTTCGGTATATGAAATAGATATAATTGTGTGTAGAAGTTCATATTTGTGTTTTGATGAGTTGTTGATGTTTTGTTATATTGAAGAGGTAGAATTGTGATTTTGAATTTCATATTTGCGTTTTGATGAGTTATTGATTGATGTTTTGGAATATGGAATAGGTACAATTGAGATTTTGAAGTTCATATTTGTGTTTTGATGAGTTATTGGTTGATATTTTACTATATGGAATTGGTAGAATTGTGATTTTGAAGTTCATAATTGTGTTTTGATGAGTTATTGATGTTTCGGTATATGAAATAGATATAATTGTGTGTAGATGTTCATAATTGTGTTTTGATGAGTTATTGATTGATGTTTTGGTATATGGAATAGGTAGAGTTGTGATTTTGAAGTTCATATTTGTGTTTTGATGAGTTATTGATGTTTTGGAATATGGAATAGGTAGCATTGTGATTTTGAAGTTCATATTTGTGTTTTGATGAGTTATTGATTGATGTTTTGGTATATGGAATAGGTAGAATTATGTTTTGAATTTCATATTTGTGTTTTGATGAGTTATTGATGTTTCGGTATATGGGATATGTAGAATTGTGATTTTGAAGTTCATATTTGTGTTTTGATGAGTTATTGATGTTTTGGTATATGGGATAGGTAGAATTGTCATTTTGAAGTTCATATTTGTGTTTTGATAAGTTATTGATGTTTTGGTATATGGAATAGGTAGAATTGTGATTTTGAAGTTCACAATTGTGTTTTGATGAGTTATTGATGTTTCGGTATATGAAATAGATTGTGATTTTCAAGTTCATATTTGTGTTGATGAGTTAAATATTGATGTTTTGGTATATGCAATAGGTAATGTTTTGGTATATGGGATAGGTAGAATTGTGATGTTGAAGTTCATATTTGTGTTTTGATGAGTTATTGATTGATGTTTTGGTATATGGAATAGGTAGAATTATGTTTTGAATTTCATATTTGTGTTTTGATGAGTTATTGATGTTTCGGTATATGGGATATGTAGAATTGTGATTTTGAAGTTCATATTTGTGTTTTGATGAGTTATTGATGTTTTGGTATATGGAATATGTAGAATTGTGATTTTGAAGTTCATAATTGTGTTTTGATGAGTTATTGATGTTTCGGTATATGAAATAGATATAATTGTGTGTAGAAGTTCATAATTGTGTTTTGATGAGTTATTGATGTTTTGTTATATTGAAGAGGTAGAATTGTGATTTTGAAGTTCATATTTGCGTTTTGATGAGTTATTGATTGATGTTTTGGAATATGGAATAGGTACAATTGAGATTTTGAAGTTCCTATTTGTGTTTTGATGAGTTATTGTTTGATGTTTTGGTATATGGATTGGGTAGAATTGAGATTTGGAAGTTTCTATTTGTGTTTTGAATGAGTTATTGATGTTTTGGTATATTGCATAGGTAGAATGGTGATTTTGAAGTTCATAATTGTGTTTTGATGAGTTATTGACGTTTCGGTAAATGGAATAGATAGAATTGTGTGTTGAAGTTCGTATTTGTGTTTTGATGAGTTATTGATGTTTTGGTATATGAAATAAGTAGAATTATGATTTTCAAGTTCATATTTGTGTTTTGATGAGTTATTGATGTTTTGTTATATTGAAGAGGTAGAATTGTGATTTTGAAGTTCATATTTGCGTTTTGATGAGTTATTGATTGATGTTTTGGAATATGGAATAGGTACAATTGAGATTTTGAAGTTCATATTTGTGTTTTGATGAGTTATTGGTTGATATTTTACTATATCGAATAGGTAGAATTGTGATTTTGAAGTTCATATTTGTGTTTTGATGAGTTATTGATTGATGTTTTGGAATATGGAATAGGTACAATTGAGATTTTGAAGTTCATATTTGTGTTTTGATGAGTTATTGGTTGATATTTTACTATATGGAATAGGTAGAATTGTGATTTTGATATTCATATTTATGTTTTGATGACTTATTGATGTTTCGGTATATGGGATGGGTAGAATTGTGATTTTGGAGTTCATATTTGTGCTTTGATGACTTATTGATGTTTTGGTATATGGGATAGGTAGAATTGTGATTTTGAAGTTCATATTTGTGTTTTGAATGCGTTATTGATGTTTTGGTATCCTTAATAGGTAGAATTGTGTTTTGATGAGTTATTGATGTTTCGGTATATGGGATAGGTAAAATTGTGATTTTGAAGTTCATATTTGTGTTTGGATGAGTTATTGATGTTTTGGAATATGGAATAGGTAGAATTGTGATTTTGAAGTTCATATTTGTGTTTTGATGAGTTATTGATGTTTTGGTATATGGAATAGGTAGAATTGTGATTTTGAAGTTCATATTTGTGTTTTGATGAGTTATTGATGTTTTGGAATATGGAATAGGTAGCATTGTGATTTTGAAGTTCATATTTGTGTTTTGATGAGTTATTGATGTTTTGGTATATGGAATAGGTAGAATTGTGATTTTGATATTCATATTTGGGTTTTGATGAGTTATTGATTGATGTTTTGGTATAGGGAAGAGGTAGAATTGAGATTTTGAAGTTCATATATGTGTTTTGATCCGTTATTGATGTTTTGGTATACGTAATAGGTAGAATTGTGCTTTGAGGAGATATTGATGTTTTGGTATATTGAACAGATAGAATTGTGCTTTGAATTTCATATTTGTGTTTTTATGAGTTATTGATGTTTTGGTATATTAAATAAGTAGAATTATGATTTTCAAGTTCATATTTGTGTTTTGATGAGTTATTGATGTTTTGTTATATTGAAGAGGTAGAATTGTGATTTTGAAGTTCATATTTGCGTTTTGATGAGTTATTGATTCATGTTTTGGAATATGGAATAGGTACAATTGAGATTTTGAAGTTCATATTTGTGTTTTGATGAGTTATTGGTTGATATTTTACTATATCGAATAGGAAGAATTGTGATTTTGAAGTTCATATTTGTGTTTTGATGAGTTATTGATGTTTTGGTATATGGGATAGGTAGAATTGTGATTTTGAAGTTCATATTTGTGTTTTGATGAGTTATTGATTGATGTTTTGGAATATGGAATAGGTACAATTGAGATTTTGAAGTTCATATTTGTGTTTTGATGAGTTATTGATGTTTTGTTATATTGAAGAGGTAGAATTGTGATTTTGAAGTTCATATTTGCGTTTTGATGAGTTATTGATTGATGTTTTGGAATATGGAATAGGTACAATTGAGATTTTGAAGTTCATATTTGTGTTTTGATGAGTTATTGGTTGATATTTTACTATATCGAATAGGTAGAATAGTGATTTTGAAGTTCATATTTGTGTTTTGATGACTTATTGATGTTTTGGTATATGGGATAGGTGGAATTGTGATTTTGAAGTTCATATTTGTGTTTTGATGAGTTATTCATGTTTTGGTATATGGAATAGGTAGAATTGTGATTTTTAAGTTCATAATTGTGTTTTGATGAGTTATTGATGTTTCGGTATATGAAATAGATATAATTGTGTGTAGAAGTTCATATTTGTGTTTTGATGAGTTGTTGATGTTTTGTTATATGGAAGAGGTAGAATTGTGATTTTGAATTTCATATTTGCGTTTTGATGAGTTATTGATTGATGTTTTGGAATATGGAATAGGTACAATTGAGATTTTGAAGTTCATATTTGTGTTTTGATGAGTTATTGGTTGATATTTTACTATATGGAATTGGTAGAATTGTGATTTTGAAGTTCATAATTGTGTTTTGATGAGTTATTGATGTTTCGGTATATGAAATAGATATAATTGTGTGTAGATGTTCATAATTGTGTTTTGATGAGTTATTGATTGATGTTTTGGTATATGGAATAGGTAGAGTTGTGATTTTGAAGTTCATATTTGTGTTTTGATGAGTTATTGATGTTTTGGAATATGGAATAGGTAGCATTGTGATTTTGAAGTTCATATTTGTGTTTTGATGAGTTATTGATGTTTTGGTATATGGAATAGGTAGAATTGTGATTTTGATATTCATATTTGGGTTTTGATGAGTTATTGATTGATGTTTTGGTATATGGAATAGGTAGAATTGAGATTTTGAAGTTCATATATGTGTTTTGATGCGTTATTGATGTTTTGGTATACGTAATAGGTAGAATTGTGTTTTGAGGAGATATTGATGTTTTGGTATATTGAACAGATAGAATTGTGCTTTGAATTTCATATTTGTGTTTTTATGAGTTATTGATGTTTTGGTATATTAAATAAGTAGAATTATGATTTTCAAGTTCATATTTGTGTTTTGATGAGTTATTGATGTTTTGTTATATTGAAGAGGTAGAATTGTGATTTTGAAGTTCATATTTGCGTTTTGATGAGTTATTGATTCATGTTTTGGAATATGGAATAGGTACAATTGAGATTTTGAAGTTCATATTTGTGTTTTGATGAGTTATTGGTTGATATTTTACTATATCGAATAGGAAGAATTGTGATTTTGAAGTTCATATTTGTGTTTTGATGAGTTATTGATGTTTTGGTATATGGGATAGGTAGAATTGTGATTTTGAAGTTCATATTTGTGTTTTGATGAGTTATTGATTGATGTTTTGGAATATGGAATAGGTACAATTGAGATTTTGAAGTTCATATTTGTGTTTTGATGAGTTATTGATGTTTTGTTATATTGAAGAGGTAGAATTGTGATTTTGAAGTTCATATTTGCGTTTTGATGAGTTATTGATTGATGTTTTGGAATATGGAATAGGTACAATTGAGATTTTGAAGTTCATATTTGTGTTTTGATGAGTTATTGGTTGATATTTTACTATATCGAATAGGTAGAATTGTGATTTTGAAGTTCATATTTGTGTTTTGATGACTTATTGATGTTTTGGTATATGGGATAGGTGGAATTGTGATTTTGAAGTTCATATTTGTGTTTTGATGAGTTATTCATGTTTTGGTATATAGAATAGGTAGAATTGTGATTTTTAAGTTCATAATTGTGTTTTGATGAGTTATTGATGTTTCGGTATATGAAATAGATATAATTGTGTGTAGAAGTTCATATTTGTGTTTTGATGAGTTGTTGATGTTTTGTTATATTGAAGAGGTAGAATTGTGATTTTGAATTTCATATTTGCGTTTTGATGAGTTATTGATTGATGTTTTGGAATATGGAATAGGTACAATTGAGATTTTGAAGTTCATATTTGTGTTTTGATGAGTTATTGGTTGATATTTTACTATATGGAATTGGTAGAATTGTGATTTTGAAGTTCATAATTGTGTTTTGATGAGTTATTGATGTTTCGGTATATGAAATAGATATAATTGTGTGTAGATGTTCATAATTGTGTTTTGATGAGTTATTGATTGATGTTTTGGTATATGGAATAGGTAGAGTTGTGATTTTGAAGTTCATATTTGTGTTTTGATGAGTTATTGATATTTTGGAATATGGAATAGGTAGCATTGTGATTTTGAATTTCATATTTGTGTTTTGATGAGTTATTGATGTTTTGGTATATGGAATAGGTAGAATTGTGATTTTGATATTCATATTTGGGTTTTGATGAGTTATTGATTGATGTTTTGGTATATGGAATAGGTAGAATTGAGATTTTGAAGTTCATATATGTGTTTTGATGCGTTATTGATGTTTTGGTATACGTAATAGGTAGAATTGTGTTTTGAGGAGATATTGATGTTTTGGTATATTGAACAGATAGAATTGTGCTTTGAATTTCATATTTGTGTTTTTATGAGTTATTGATGTTTTGGTATATGAAATAAGTAGAATTATGATTTTCAAGTTCATATTTGTGTTTTGATGAGTTATTGATGTTTTGTTATATTAAAGAGGTAGAATTGTGATTTTGAAGTTCATATTTGCGTTTTGATGATTTATTGATTGATGTTTTGGAATATGGAATAGGTACAATTGAGATTTTGAAGTTCATATTTGTGTTTTGATGAGTTATTGGTTGATATTTTACTATATCGAATAGGTAGAATTGTGATTTTGAAGTTCATATTTGTGTTTTGATGAGTTATTGATTGATGTTTTGGAATATGGAATAGGTACAATTGAGATTTTGAAGTTCATATTTGTGTTTTGATGAGTTATTGATGTTTTGTTATATTGAAGAGGTAGAATTGTGATTTTGAAGTTCATATTTGTGTTTTGATGACTTATTGATGTTTTGGTATATGGGATAGGTGGAATTGTGATTTTGAAGTTCATATTTGTGTTTTGATGAGTTATTCATGTTTTGGTATATGGAATAGGTAGAATTATGATTTTTAAGTTCATAATTGTGTTTTGATGAGTTATTGATGTTTCGGTATATGAAATAGATATAATTGTGTGTAGAAGTTCATATTTGTGTTTTGATGAGTTGTTGATGTTTTGTTATATTGAAGAGGTAGAATTGTGATTTTGAATTTCATATTTGCGTTTTGATGAGTTATTGATTGATGTTTTGGAATATGGAATAGGTACAATTGAGATTTTGAAGTTCATATTTGTGTTTTGATGAGCTATTCATGTTTTGGTATATGGAATAGGTAGAATTGTGATTTTGATATTCATATTTGGGTTTTGATGAGTTATTGATTGATGTTTTGGTATATGGAATAGGTAGAATTGAGATTTTGAAGTTCATATATGTGTTTTGATGCGTTATTGATGTTTTGGTATACGTAATAGGTAGAATTGTGTTTTGAGGAGATATTGATGTTTTGGTATATTGAACAGATAGAATTGTGCTTTGAAGTTCATATTTGTGTTTTTATGAGTTATTGATGTTTTGGTATATGAAATAAGTAGAATTATGATTTTCAAGTTCATATTTGTGTTTTGATGAGTTATTGATGTTTTGTTATATTAAAGAGGTAGAATTGTGATTTTGAAGTTCATATTTGCGTTTTGATGATTTATTGATTGATGTTTTGGAATATGGAATAGGTACAATTGAGATTTTGAAGTTCATATTTGTGTTTTGATGAGTTATTGGTTGATATTTTACTATATCGAATAGGTAGAATTGTGATTTTGAAGTTCATATTTGTGTTTTGATGAGTTATTGATGTTTTGGTATATGGGATAGGTAGAATTGTGATTTTGAAGTTCATATTTGTGTTTTGATGAGTTATTGATTGATGTTTTGGAATATGGAATAGGTACAATTGAGATTTTGAAGTTCATATTTGTGTTTTGATGAGTTATTGATGTTTTGTTATATTGAAGAGGTAGAATTGTGATTTTGAAGTTCATATTTGTGTTTTGATGACTTATTGATGTTTTGGTATATGGGATAGGTGGAATTGTGATTTTGAAGTTCATATTTGTGTTTTGATGAGTTATTCATGTTTTGGTATATGGAATAGGTAGAATTATGATTTTTAAGTTCATAATTGTGTTTTGATGAGTTATTGATGTTTCGGTATATGAAATAGATATAATTGTGTGTAGAAGTTCATATTTGTGTTTTGATGAGTTGTTGATGTTTTGTTATATTGAAGAGGTAGAATTGTGATTTTGAAGTTCATATTTGCGTTTTGATGAGTTATTGATTGATGTTTTGGAATATGGAATAGGTACAATTGAGATTTTGAAGTTCATATTTGTGTTTTGATGAGCTATTCATGTTTTGGTATATGGAATAGGTAGAATTGTGATTTCGAAGTTCATAATTGTGTTTTGATGAGTTATTGATGTTTCGGTATATGAAATAGATATAATTGTGTGTAGATGTTCATAATTGTGTTTTGATGAGTTATTGATTGATGTTTTGGTATATGGAATAGGTAGAATTGTGATTTTGAAGTTCACAATTGTGTTTTGATGAGTTATTGATGTTTCGGTATATGAAATAGATTGTGATTTTCAAGTTCATATTTGTGTTGATGAGTTAAATATTGATGTTTTGGTATATGCAATAGGTAATGTTTTGGTATATGGGATAGGTAGAATTGTGATGTTGAAGTTCATATTTGTGTTTTGATGAGTTATTGATTGATGTTTTGGTATATGGAATAGGTAGAATTATGTTTTGAATTTCATATTTGTGTTTTGATGAGTTATTGATGTTTCGGTATATGGGATATGTAGAATTGTGATTTTGAAGTTCATATTTGTGTTTTGATGAGTTATTGATGTTTTGGTATATGGAATATGTAGAATTGTGATTTTGAAGTTCATAATTGTGTTTTGATGAGTTATTGATGTTTCGGTATATGAAATAGATATAATTGTGTGTAGAAGTTCATAATTGTGTTTTGATGAGTTATTGATGTTTTGTTATATTGAAGAGGTAGAATTGTGATTTTGAAGTTCATATTTGCGTTTTGATGAGTTATTGATTGATGTTTTGGAATATGGAATAGGTACAATTGAGATTTTGAAGTTCCTATTTGTGTTTTGATGAGTTATTGTTTGATGTTTTGGTATATGGATTGGGTAGAATTGAGATTTGGAAGTTTCTATTTGTGTTTTGAATGAGTTATTGATGTTTTGGTATATTGCATAGGTAGAATGGTGATTTTGAAGTTCATAATTGTGTTTTGATGAGTTATTGACGTTTCGGTAAATGGAATAGATAGAATTGTGTGTTGAAGTTCGTATTTGTGTTTTGATGAGTTATTGATGTTTTGGTATATGAAATAAGTAGAATTATGATTTTCAAGTTCATATTTGTGTTTTGATGAGTTATTGATGTTTTGTTATATTGAAGAGGTAGAATTGTGATTTTGAAGTTCATATTTGCGTTTTGATGAGTTATTGATTGATGTTTTGGAATATGGAATAGGTACAATTGAGATTTTGAAGTTCATATTTGTGTTTTGATGAGTTATTGGTTGATATTTTACTATATCGAATAGGTAGAATTGTGATTTTGAAGTTCATATTTGTGTTTTGATGAGTTATTGATTGATGTTTTGGAATATGGAATAGGTACAATTGAGATTTTGAAGTTCATATTTGTGTTTTGATGAGTTATTGGTTGATATTTTACTATATGGAATAGGTAGAATTGTGATTTTGATATTCATATTTATGTTTTGATGACTTATTGATGTTTCGGTATATGGGATGGGTAGAATTGTGATTTTGGAGTTCATATTTGTGCTTTGATGACTTATTGATGTTTTGGTATATGGGATAGGTAGAATTGTGATTTTGAAGTTCATATTTGTGTTTTGAATGCGTTATTGATGTTTTGGTATCCTTAATAGGTAGAATTGTGTTTTGATGAGTTATTGATGTTTCGGTATATGGGATAGGTAAAATTGTGATTTTGAAGTTCATATTTGTGTTTGGATGATGTTTTGGAATATGGAATAGGTAGAATTGTGATTTTGAAGTTCATATTTGTGTTTTGATGAGTTATTGATGTTTTGGTATATGGAATAGGTAGAATTATGATTTTGAAGTTCATATTTGTGTTTTGATGAGTTATTGATGTTTTGGAATATGGAATAGGTAGCATTGTGATTTTGAAGTTCATATTTGTGTTTTGATGAGTTATTGATGTTTTGGTATATGGAATAGGTAGAATTGTGATTTTGATATTCATATTTGGGTTTTGATGAGTTATTGATTGATGTTTTGGTATAGGGAATAGGTAGAATTGAGATTTTGAAGTTCATATATGTGTTTTGATGCGTTATTGATGTTTTGGTATACGTAATAGGTAGAATTGTGCTTTGAGGAGATATTGATGTTTTGGTATATTGAACAGATAGAATTGTGCTTTGAATTTCATATTTGTGTTTTTATGAGTTATTGATGTTTTGGTATATTAAATAAGTAGAATTATGATTTTCAAGTTCATATTTGTGTTTTGATGAGTTATTGATGTTTTGTTATATTGAAGAGGTAGAATTGTGATTTTGAAGTTCATATTTGCGTTTTGATGAGTTATTGATTGATGTTTTGGAATATGGAATAGGTACAATTGAGATTTTGAAGTTCATATTTGTGTTTTGATGAGTTATTGGTTGATATTTTACTATATCGAATAGGAAGAATTGTGATTTTGAAGTTCATATTTGTGTTTTGATGAGTTATTGATGTTTTGGTATATGGGATAGGTAGAATTGTGATTTTGAAGTTCATATTTGTGTTTTGATGAGTTATTGATTGATGTTTTGGAATATGGAATAGGTACAATTGAGATTTTGAAGTTCATATTTGTGTTTTGATGAGTTATTGATGTTTTGTTATATTGAAGAGGTAGAATTGTGATTTTGAAGTTCATATTTGCGTTTTGATGAGTTATTGATTGATGTTTTGGAATATGGAATAGGTACAATTGAGATTTTGAAGTTCATATTTGTGTTTTGATGAGTTATTGGTTGATATTTTACTATATCGAATAGGTAGAATTGTGATTTTGAAGTTCATATTTGTGTTTTGATGACTTATTGATGTTTTGGTATATGGGATAGGTGGAATTGTGATTTTGAAGTTCATATTTGTGTTTTGATGAGTTATTCATGTTTTGGTATATGGAATAGGTAGAATTGTGATTTTTAAGTTCATAATTGTGTTTTGATGAGTTATTGATGTTTCGGTATATGAAATAGATATAATTGTGTGTAGAAGTTCATATTTGTGTTTTGATGAGTTGTTGATGTTTTGTTATATTGAAGAGGTAGAATTGTGATTTTGAATTTCATATTTGCGTTTTGATGAGTTATTGATTGATGTTTTGGAATATGGAATAGGTACAATTGAGATTTTGAAGTTCATATTTGTGTTTTGATGAGTTATTGGTTGATATTTTACTATATGGAATTGGTAGAATTGTGATTTTGAAGTTCATAATTGTGTTTTGATGAGTTATTGATGTTTCGGTATATGAAATAGATATAATTGTGTGTAGATGTTCATAATTGTGTTTTGATGAGTTATTGATTGATGTTTTGGTATATGGAATAGGTAGAGTTGTGATTTTGAAGTTCATATTTGTGTTTTGATGAGTTATTGATGTTTTGGAATATGGAATAGGTAGCATTGTGATTTTGAAGTTCATATTTGTGTTTTGATGAGTTATTGATGTTTTGGTATATGGAATAGGTAGAATTGTGATTTTGATATTCATATTTGGGTTTTGATGAGTTATTGATTGATGTTTTGGTATATGGAATAGGTAGAATTGAGATTTTGAAGTTCATATATGTGTTTTGATGCGTTATTGATGTTTTGGTATACGTAATAGGTAGAATTGTGTTTTGAGGAGATATTGATGTTTTGGTATATTGAACAGATAGAATTGTGCTTTGAATTTCATATTTGTGTTTTTATGAGTTATTGATGTTTTGGTATATTAAATAAGTAGAATTATGATTTTCAAGTTCATATTTGTGTTTTGATGAGTTATTGATGTTTTGTTATATTGAAGAGGTAGAATTGTGATTTTGAAGTTCATATTTGCGTTTTGATGAGTTATTGATTCATGTTTTGGAATATGGAATAGGTACAATTGAGATTTTGAAGTTCATATTTGTGTTTTGATGAGTTATTGGTTGATATTTTACTATATCGAATAGGAAGAATTGTGATTTTGAAGTTCATATTTGTGTTTTGATGAGTTATTGATGTTTTGGTATATGGGATAGGTAGAATTGTGATTTTGAAGTTCATATTTGTGTTTTGATGAGTTATTGATTGATGTTTTGGAATATGGAATAGGTACAATTGAGATTTTGAAGTTCATATTTGTGTTTTGATGAGTTATTGATGTTTTGTTATATTGAAGAGGTAGAATTGTGATTTTGAAGTTCATATTTGCGTTTTGATGAGTTATTGATTGATGTTTTGGAATATGGAATAGGTACAATTGAGATTTTGAAGTTCATATTTGTGTTTTGATGAGTTATTGGTTGATATTTTACTATATCGAATAGGTAGAATTGTGATTTTGAAGTTCATATTTGTGTTTTGATGACTTATTGATGTTTTGGTATATGGGATAGGTGGAATTGTGATTTTGAAGTTCATATTTGTGTTTTGATGAGTTATTCATGTTTTGGTATATGGAATAGGTAGAATTGTGATTTTTAAGTTCATAATTGTGTTTTGATGAGTTATTGATGTTTCGGTATATGAAATAGATATAATTGTGTGTAGAAGTTCATATTTGTGTTTTGATGAGTTGTTGATGTTTTGTTATATTGAAGAGGTAGAATTGTGATTTTGAATTTCATATTTGCGTTTTGATGAGTTATTGATTGATGTTTTGGAATATGGAATAGGTACAATTGAGATTTTGAAGTTCATATTTGTGTTTTGATGAGTTATTGGTTGATATTTTACTATATGGAATTGGTAGAATTGTGATTTTGAAGTTCATAATTGTGTTTTGATGAGTTATTGATGTTTCGGTATATGAAATAGATATAATTGTGTGTAGATGTTCATAATTGTGTTTTGATGAGTTATTGATTGATGTTTTGGTATATGGAATAGGTAGAGTTGTGATTTTGAAGTTCATATTTGTGTTTTGATGAGTTATTGATGTTTTGGAATATGGAATAGGTAGCATTGTGATTTTGAAGTTCATATTTGTGTTTTGATGAGTTATTGATGTTTTGGTATATGGAATAGGTAGAATTGTGATTTTGATATTCATATTTGGGTTTTGATGAGTTATTGATTGATGTTTTGGTATATGGAATAGGTAGAATTGAGATTTTGAAGTTCATATATGTGTTTTGATGCGTTATTGATGTTTTGGTATACGTAATAGGTAGAATTGTGTTTTGAGGAGATATTGATGTTTTGGTATATTGAACAGATAGAATTGTGCTTTGAATTTCATATTTGTGTTTTTATGAGTTATTGATGTTTTGGTATATGAAATAAGTAGAATTATGATTTTCAAGTTCATATTTGTGTTTTGATGAGTTATTGATGTTTTGTTATATTAAAGAGGTAGAATTGTGATTTTGAAGTTCATATTTGCGTTTTGATGATTTATTGATTGATGTTTTGGAATATGGAATAGGTACAATTGAGATTTTGAAGTTCATATTTGTGTTTTGATGAGTTATTGGTTGATATTTTACTATATCGAATAGGTAGAATTGTGATTTTGAAGTTCATATTTGTGTTTTGATGAGTTATTGATGTTTTGGTATATGGGATAGGTAGAATTGTGATTTTGAAGTTCATATTTGTGTTTTGATGAGTTATTGATTGATGTTTTGGAATATGGAATAGGTACAATTGAGATTTTGAAGTTCATATTTGTGTTTTGATGAGTTATTGATGTTTTGTTATATTGAAGAGGTAGAATTGTGATTTTGAAGTTCATATTTGTGTTTTGATGACTTATTGATGTTTTGGTATATGGGATAGGTGGAATTGTGATTTTGAAGTTCATATTTGTGTTTTGATGAGTTATTCATGTTTTGGTATATGGAATAGGTAGAATTATGATTTTTAAGTTCATAATTGTGTTTTGATGAGTTATTGATGTTTCGGTATATGAAATAGATATAATTGTGTGTAGAAGTTCATATTTGTGTTTTGATGAGTTGTTGATGTTTTGTTATATTGAAGAGGTAGAATTGTGATTTTGAATTTCATATTTGCGTTTTGATGAGTTATTGATTGATGTTTTGGAATATGGAATAGGTACAATTGAGATTTTGAAGTTCATATTTGTGTTTTGATGAGCTATTCATGTTTTGGTATATGGAATAGGTAGAATTGTGATTTTGATATTCATATTTGGGTTTTGATGAGTTATTGATTGATGTTTTGGTATATGGAATAGGTAGAATTGAGATTTTGAAGTTCATATATGTGTTTTGATGCGTTATTGATGTTTTGGTATACGTAATAGGTAGAATTGTGTTTTGAGGAGATATTGATGTTTTGGTATATTGAACAGATAGAATTGTGCTTTGAAGTTCATATTTGTGTTTTTATGAGTTATTGATGTTTTGGTATATGAAATAAGTAGAATTATGATTTTCAAGTTCATATTTGTGTTTTGATGAGTTATTGATGTTTTGTTATATTAAAGAGGTAGAATTGTGATTTTGAAGTTCATATTTGCGTTTTGATGATTTATTGATTGATGTTTTGGAATATGGAATAGGTACAATTGAGATTTTGAAGTTCATATTTGTGTTTTGATGAGTTATTGGTTGATATTTTACTATATCGAATAGGTAGAATTGTGATTTTGAAGTTCATATTTGTGTTTTGATGAGTTATTGATGTTTTGGTATATGGGATAGGTAGAATTGTGATTTTGAAGTTCATATTTGTGTTTTGATGAGTTATTGATTGATGTTTTGGAATATGGAATAGGTACAATTGAGATTTTGAAGTTCATATTTGTGTTTTGATGAGTTATTGATGTTTTGTTATATTGAAGAGGTAGAATTGTGATTTTGAAGTTCATATTTGTGTTTTGATGACTTATTGATGTTTTGGTATATGGGATAGGTGGAATTGTGATTTTGAAGTTCATATTTGTGTTTTGATGAGTTATTCATGTTTTGGTATATGGAATAGGTAGAATTATGATTTTTAAGTTCATAATTGTGTTTTGATGAGTTATTGATGTTTCGGTATATGAAATAGATATAATTGTGTGTAGAAGTTCATATTTGTGTTTTGATGAGTTGTTGATGTTTTGTTATATTGAAGAGGTAGAATTGTGATTTTGAATTTCATATTTGCGTTTTGATGAGTTATTGATTGATGTTTTGGAATATGGAATAGGTACAATTGAGATTTTGAAGTTCATATTTGTGTTTTGATGAGCTATTCATGTTTTGGTATATGGAATAGGTAGAATTGTGATTTTGATATTCATATTTGGGTTTTGATGAGTTATTGATTGATGTTTTGGTATATGGAATAGGTAGAATTGAGATTTTGAAGTTCATATATGTGTTTTGATGCGTTATTGATGTTTTGGTATACGTAATAGGTAGAATTGTGTTTTGAGGAGATATTGATGTTTTGGTATATTGAACAGATAGAATTGTGCTTTGAAGTTCATATTTGTGTTTTTATGAGTTATTGATGTTTTGGTATATGAAATAAGTAGAATTATGATTTTCAAGTTCATATTTGTGTTTTGATGAGTTATTGATGTTTTGTTATATTAAAGAGGTAGAATTGTGATTTTGAAGTTCATATTTGCGTTTTGATGATTTATTGATTGATGTTTTGGAATATGGAATAGGTACAATTGAGATTTTGAAGTTCATATTTGTGTTTTGATGAGTTATTGGTTGATATTTTACTATATCGAATAGGTAGAATTGTGATTTTGAAGTTCATATTTGTGTTTTGATGAGTTATTGATGTTTTGGTATATGGGATAGGTAGAATTGTGATTTTGAAGTTCATATTTGTGTTTTGATGAGTTATTGATTGATGTTTTGGAATATGGAATAGGTACAATTGAGATTTTGAAGTTCATATTTGTGTTTTGATGAGTTATTGATGTTTTGTTATATTGAAGAGGTAGAATTGTGATTTTGAAGTTCATATTTGTGTTTTGATGACTTATTGATGTTTTGGTATATGGGATAGGTGGAATTGTGATTTTGAAGTTCATATTAATGTTTTGATGAGTTATTCATGTTTTGGTATATGGAATAGGTAGAATTATGATTTTTAAGTTCATAATTGTGTTTTGATGAGTTATTGATGTTTCGGTATATGAAATAGATATAATTGTGTGTAGAAGTTCATATTTGTGTTTTGATGAGTTGTTGATGTTTTGTTATATTGAAGAGGTAGAATTGTGATTTTGAAGTTCATATTTGCGTTTTGATGAGTTATTGATTGATGTTTTGGAATATGGAATAGGTACAATTGAGATTTTGAAGTTCATATTTGTGTTTTGATGAGCTATTCATGTTTTGGGATATGGAATAGGTAGAATTGTGATTTCGAAGTTCATAATTGTGTTTTGATGAGTTATTGATGTTTCGGTATATGAAATAGATATAATTGTGTGTAGATGTTCATAATTGTGTTTTGATGAGTTATTGATTGATGTTTTGGTATATGGAATAGGTAGAGTTGTGATTTTGAAGTTCATATTTGTGTTTTGATGAGTTATTGATGTTTTGGTATATGGAATAGGTAGAATTGTGATTTTGAAGTTCATATTTGTGTTTTGATGAGTTATTGATGTTTTGGTATATGGAATAGGTAGAATTGTGATTTTGATATTCATATTTGCGTTTTGATGAGTTATTGATTGATGTTTTGGTATATGGAATAGGTAGAATTGAGATTTTGAAGTTCATATTTGTGTTTTGATGAGTTATTGATGTTTTGTTCTATTGAAGAGGTAGAATTGTGATTTTGAAGTTCATATTTGCGTTTTGATGAGTTATTGATTAATGTTTTGGAATATGGAATAGGTACAATTGAGATTTTGAAGTTCATATTTGTGTTTTGATGAGTTATTGGTTGATGTTTTACTATATGGAATACGTAGAATTGTGATTTTGAAGTTCATATTTATGTTTTGATGACTTATTGATGTTTCGGTATATGGGATGGGTAGAATTGTGATTTTGGAGTTCATATTTGTGTTTTGATGACTCATTGATGTTTTGGTATATGGAATAGGTATAATTGAGATTTTGAATTTCATATTTGTGTTTTGATGAGTTATTGATGTTTCGGTATATGGAATAGGTAGAATTGTGATTTTGGAGTTCATATTTGCGTTTTGATGACTTATTGATGTTTCGGTATATGGAATAGGTAGAATTGTGATTTCATATTTGTGTTTTGATGAGTTGTTGATGTTTTGTTATATTGAAGAGGTAGAATTGTGATTTTGAAGTTCATATTTGCGTTTTGATGAGTTATTGATTGATGTTTTGGAATATGGAATAGGTACAATTGAGATTTTGAAGTTCATATTTGTGTTTTGAATGCGTTATTGGTTGATGTTTTGGTATATGGAATAGGTAGAATTGTGATTTTGAAGTTCATTTTTGCGTTTTGATGAGTTATTGATTGATGTTTTGGAATGTGGAATAGGTACAATTGAGATTTTGAAGTTCATATTTGTGTTTTGATGAGTTATTCATGTTTTGGAATATGGAATAGGTAAAATTGTGATTTTGAAGTTCATAATTGTGTTTTGATGAGTTATTGATGTTTCGGAATATGAAATAGATATAATTGTGTGTAGATGTTCATAATTGTGTTTTGATGAGTTATTGATTGATGTTTTGGTATATGGAATAGGTAGAATTGTGTTTTGAATTTCATATTTGTGTTTTTATGAGTTATTGATGTTTTGGTATATGGAATAGGTAGAATTGTGATTTTGAAGTTCATATTTGTGTTTTGATGAGTTGTTGATGTTTTGTTATATTGAAGAGGTAGAATTGTGATTTTGAAGTTCATATTTACGTTTTGAAGAGTTGTTGATTGATGTTTTGGAATATGGAATAGGTACAATTGAGATTTTGAAGTTCGTATTTGTGTTTTGAATGCGTTATTGGTTGATGTTTTGGTATATGGAATAGGTAGAATTGTGATTTTGATATTCATATTTGGGTTTTGATGAGTTATTGATTGATGTTTTGGTATATGGAATGGGTAGAATTGAGATTTTGAAGTTCATATTTGTGTTTTGAATGCGTTATTGATGTTTTGGTATACGCAATAGGTAGAATTGTGTTTTAAGGAGTTATTGATCTTTTGGTATATTTTACAGATAGAATTGTGTTTTGAATTTCATATTTGTTTTTTGATGAGTTATTGATGTTTTGGTATATTGGATAGGTAGAATTGTGATTTTGAAGTTCATAATTGTGTTTTGATGAGTTATTGATTGATGTTTTGGTATATGGAATAGGTAGAATTGTGTTTTGAATTTCATATTTGTGCTGAGATGAGTTATTGATGTTTCGGTATATGGGATAGGTAGAATTGTGATTTTGAAGTTCATATTTGTGTTTTGAATAAGTTATTGATGTTTTGGTATATGGAATAGGTAGAATTGTGTTTTGAGGAGTTATTGATGTTTTGGTATATTGAACAGATAGAATTGTGATTTTGAAGTTCATATTTATGTTTTGATGAATTATTGATTGATGTTTTGGTATATGGAATAGGTAGAATTGAGATTTTGAAGTTCATAGTTGTGTTTTGATGAATTATGGATGTTTTTTATATTGAAGAGGTAGAATTGTGATTTTGAAGTTATTGCGTTTTGATGAGTTATTGATTGATGTTTTTGAATATGGAATAGGTAAAATTGAGATTTTGAAGTTCATATTTGTGTTTTGATGTGTTATTGATTGATACTTAGGTATATGGAATAGGTAGAATTGAAATTTTGAAGTTCATATTTGTATTTTGATGAGTTATTGGTTGATGTTTTGCTATATCGAAAAGGTAGAATTGTGATTTTGAAGTTCATATTTGTGTTTTGATGAGTTATTGATGTTTTGGTATATGGGATAGGTAGAATTGTCATTTTGAAGTTCATATTTGTGTTTTGATGAGTTATTGATGTTTTGGTATATGGAATAGGTAGAATTGTGATTTTGAAGTTCACAATTGTGTTTTGATGAGTTATTGATTGATGTTTTGGAATATGGAATAGGTACAATTGAGATTTTGAAGTTCATATTTGTGTTTTTATGAGTTATTGATGTTTTGGTATATTAAATAAGTAGAATTATGATTTTCAAGTTCATATTTGTGTTTTGATGAGTTATTGATGTTTTGTTATATTGAAGAGGTAGAATTGTGATTTTGAAGTTCATATTTGCGTTTTGATGAGTTATTGATTGATGTTTTGGAATATGGAATAGGTACAATTGAGATTTTGAAGTTCATATTTGTGTTTTGATGAGTTATTGGTTGATATTTTACTATATCGAATAGGAAGAATTGTGATTTTGAAGTTCATATTTGTGTTTTGATGAGTTATTGATGTTTTGGTATATGGGATAGGTAGAATTGTGATTTTGAAGTTCATATTTGTGTTTTGATGAGTTATTGATTGATGTTTTGGAATATGGAATAGGTACAATTGAGATTTTGAAGTTCATATTTGTGTTTTGATGAGTTATTGATGTTTTGTTATATTGAAGAGGTAGAATTGTGATTTTGAAGTTCATATTTGCGTTTTGATGAGTTATTGATTGATGTTTTGGAATATGGAATAGGTACAATTGAGATTTTGAAGTTCATATTTGTGTTTTGATGAGTTATTAATTGATATTTTACTATATCGAATAGGTAGAATTGTGATTTTGAAGTTCATATTTGTGTTTTGATGACTTATTGATGTTTTGGTATATGGGATAGGTGGAATTGTGATTTTGAAGTTCATATTTGTGTTTTGATGAGTTATTCATGTTTTGGTATATGGAATAGGTAGAATTGTGATTTTTAAGTTCATAATTGTGTTTTGATGAGTTATTGATGTTTCGGTATATGAAATAGATATAATTGTGTGTAGAAGTTCATATTTGTGTTTTGATGAGTTGTTGATGTTTTGTTATATTGAAGAGGTAGAATTGTGATTTTGAATTTCATATTTGCGTTTTGATGAGTTATTGATTGATGTTTTGGAATATGGAATAGGTACAATTGAGATTTTGAAGTTCATATTTGTGTTTTGATGAGTTATTGGTTGATATTTTACTATATGGAATTGGTAGAATTGTGATTTTGAAGTTCATAATTGTGTTTTGATGAGTTATTGATGTTTCGGTATATGAAATAGATATAATTGTGTGTAGATGTTCATAATTGTGTTTTGATGAGTTATTGATTGATGTTTTGGTATATGGAATAGGTAGAGTTGTGATTTTGAAGTTCATATTTGTGTTTTGATGAGTTATTGATGTTTTGGAATATGGAATAGGTAGCATTGTGATTTTGAAGTTCATATTTGTGTTTTGATGAGTTATTGATGTTTTGGTATATGGAATAGGTAGAATTGTGATTTTGATATTCATATTTGGGTTTTGATGAGTTATTGATTGATGTTTTGGTATATGGAATAGGTAGAATTGAGATTTTGAAGTTCATATATGTGTTTTGATGCGTTATTGATGTTTTGGTATACGTAATAGGTAGAATTGTGTTTTGAGGAGATATTGATGTTTTGGTATATTGAACAGATAGAATTGTGCTTTGAATTTCATATTTGTGTTTTTATGAGTTATTGATGTTTTGGTATATTAAATAAGTAGAATTATGATTTTCAAGTTCATATTTGTGTTTTGATGAGTTATTGATGTTTTGTTATATTGAAGAGGTAGAATTGTGATTTTGAAGTTCATATTTGCGTTTTGATGAGTTATTGATTCATGTTTTGGAATATGGAATAGGTACAATTGAGATTTTGAAGTTCATATTTGTGTTTTGATGAGTTATTGGTTGATATTTTACTATATCGAATAGGAAGAATTGTGATTTTGAAGTTCATATTTGTGTTTTGATGAGTTATTGATGTTTTGGTATATGGGATAGGTAGAATTGTGATTTTGAAGTTCATATTTGTGTTTTGATGAGTTATTGATTGATGTTTTGGAATATGGAATAGGTACAATTGAGATTTTGAAGTTCATATTTGTGTTTTGATGAGTTATTGATGTTTTGTTATATTGAAGAGGTAGAATTGTGATTTTGAAGTTCATATTTGCGTTTTGATGAGTTATTGATTGATGTTTTGGAATATGGAATAGGTACAATTGAGATTTTGAAGTTCATATTTGTGTTTTGATGAGTTATTGGTTGATATTTTACTATATCGAATAGGTAGAATTGTGATTTTGAAGTTCATATTTGTGTTTTGATGACTTATTGATGTTTTGGTATATGGGATAGGTGGAATTGTGATTTTGAAGTTCATATTTGTGTTTTGATGAGTTATTCATGTTTTGGTATATAGAATAGGTAGAATTGTGATTTTTAAGTTCATAATTGTGTTTTGATGAGTTATTGATGTTTCGGTATATGAAATAGATATAATTGTGTGTAGAAGTTCATATTTGTGTTTTGATGAGTTGTTGATGTTTTGTTATATTGAAGAGGTAGAATTGTGATTTTGAATTTCATATTTGCGTTTTGATGAGTTATTGATTGATGTTTTGGAATATGGAATAGGTACAATTGAGATTTTGAAGTTCATATTTGTGTTTTGATGAGTTATTGGTTGATATTTTACTATATGGAATTGGTAGAATTGTGATTTTGAAGTTCATAATTGTGTTTTGATGAGTTATTGATGTTTCGGTATATGAAATAGATATAATTGTGTGTAGATGTTCATAATTGTGTTTTGATGAGTTATTGATTGATGTTTTGGTATATGGAATAGGTAGAGTTGTGATTTTGAAGTTCATATTTGTGTTTTGATGAGTTATTGATGTTTTGGAATATGGAATAGGTAGCATTGTGATTTTGAAGTTCATATTTGTGTTTTGATGAGTTATTGATGTTTTGGTATATGGAATAGGTAGAATTGTGATTTTGATATTCATATTTGGGTTTTGATGAGTTATTGATTGATGTTTTGGTATATGGAATAGGTAGAATTGAGATTTTGAAGTTCATATATGTGTTTTGATGCGTTATTGATGTTTTGGTATACGTAATAGGTAGAATTGTGTTTTGAGGAGATATTGATGTTTTGGTATATTGAACAGATAGAATTGTGCTTTGAATTTCATATTTGTGTTTTTATGAGTTATTGATGTTTTGGTATATGAAATAAGTAGAATTATGATTTTCAAGTTCATATTTGTGTTTTGATGAGTTATTGATGTTTTGTTATATTAAAGAGGTAGAATTGTGATTTTGAAGTTCATATTTGCGTTTTGATGATTTATTGATTGATGTTTTGGAATATGGAATAGGTACAATTGAGATTTTGAAGTTCATATTTGTGTTTTGATGAGTTATTGGTTGATATTTTACTATATCGAATAGGTAGAATTGTGATTTTGAAGTTCATATTTGTGTTTTGATGAGTTATTGATGTTTTGGTATATGGGATAGGTAGAATTGTGATTTTGAAGTTCATATTTGTGTTTTGATGAGTTATTGATTGATGTTTTGGAATATGGAATAGGTACAATTGAGATTTTGAAGTTCATATTTGTGTTTTGATGAGTTATTGATGTTTTGTTATATTGAAGAGGTAGAATTGTGATTTTGAAGTTCATATTTGTGTTTTGATGACTTATTGATGTTTTGGTATATGGGATAGGTGGAATTGTGATTTTGAAGTTCATATTTGTGTTTTGATGAGTTATTCATGTTTTGGTATATGGAATAGGTAGAATTATGATTTTTAAGTTCATAATTGTGTTTTGATGAGTTATTGATGTTTCGGTATATGAAATAGATATAATTGTGTGTAGAAGTTCATATTTGTGTTTTGATGAGTTGTTGATGTTTTGTTATATTGAAGAGGTAGAATTGTGATTTTGAATTTCATATTTGCGTTTTGATGAGTTATTGATTGATGTTTTGGAATATGGAATAGGTACAATTGAGATTTTGAAGTTCATATTTGTGTTTTGATGAGCTATTCATGTTTTGGTATATGGAATAGGTAGAATTGTGATTTTGATATTCATATTTGGGTTTTGATGAGTTATTGATTGATGTTTTGGTATATGGAATAGGTAGAATTGAGATTTTGAAGTTCATATATGTGTTTTGATGCGTTATTGATGTTTTGGTATACGTAATAGGTAGAATTGTGTTTTGAGGAGATATTGATGTTTTGGTATATTGAACAGATAGAATTGTGCTTTGAAGTTCATATTTGTGTTTTTATGAGTTATTGATGTTTTGGTATATGAAATAAGTAGAATTATGATTTTCAAGTTCATATTTGTGTTTTGATGAGTTATTGATGTTTTGTTATATTAAAGAGGTAGAATTGTGATTTTGAAGTTCATATTTGCGTTTTGATGATTTATTGATTGATGTTTTGGAATATGGAATAGGTACAATTGAGATTTTGAAGTTCATATTTGTGTTTTGATGAGTTATTGGTTGATATTTTACTATATCGAATAGGTAGAATTGTGATTTTGAAGTTCATATTTGTGTTTTGATGAGTTATTGATGTTTTGGTATATGGGATAGGTAGAATTGTGATTTTGAAGTTCATATTTGTGTTTTGATGAGTTATTGATTGATGTTTTGGAATATGGAATAGGTACAATTGAGATTTTGAAGTTCATATTTGTGTTTTGATGAGTTATTGATGTTTTGTTATATTGAAGAGGTAGAATTGTGATTTTGAAGTTCATATTTGTGTTTTGATGACTTATTGATGTTTTGGTATATGGGATAGGTGGAATTGTGATTTTGAAGTTCATATTTGTGTTTTGATGAGTTATTCATGTTTTGGTATATGGAATAGGTAGAATTATGATTTTTAAGTTCATAACTGTGTTTTGATGAGTTATTGATGTTTCGGTATATGAAATAGATATAATTGTGTGTAGAAGTTCATATTTGTGTTTTGATGAGTTGTTGATGTTTTGTTATATTGAAGAGGTAGAATTGTGATTTTGAAGTTCATATTTGCGTTTTGATGAGTTATTGATTGATGTTTTGGAATATGGAATAGGTACAATTGAGATTTTGAAGTTCATATTTGTGTTTTGATGAGCTATTCATGTTTTGGTATATGGAATAGGTAGAATTGTGATTTCGAAGTTCATAATTGTGTTTTGATGAGTTATTGATGTTTCGGTATATGAAATAGATATAATTGTGTGTAGATGTTCATAATTGTGTTTTGATGAGTTATTGATTGATGTTTTGGTATATGGAATAGGTAGAATTGTGATTTTGATATTCATATTTGGGTTTTGATGAGTTATTGATTGATGTTTTGGTATATGGAATAGGTAGAATTGAGATTTTGAAGTTCATATATGTGTTTTGATGCGTTATTGATGTTTTGGTATACGTAATAGGTAGAATTGTGTTTTGAGGAGATATTGATGTTTTGGTATATTGAACAGATAGAATTGTGCTTTGAAGTTCATATTTGTGTTTTTATGAGTTATTGATGTTTTGGTATATGAAATAAGTAGAATTATGATTTTCAAGTTCATATTTGTGTTTTGATGAGTTATTGATGTTTTGTTATATTAAAGAGGTAGAATTGTGATTTTGAAGTTCATATTTGCGTTTTGATGATTTATTGATTGATGTTTTGGAATATGGAATAGGTACAATTGAGATTTTGAAGTTCATATTTGTGTTTTGATGAGTTATTGGTTGATATTTTACTATATCGAATAGGTAGAATTGTGATTTTGAAGTTCATATTTGTGTTTTGATGAGTTATTGATGTTTTGGTATATGGGATAGGTAGAATTGTGATTTTGAAGTTCATATTTGTGTTTTGATGAGTTATTGATTGATGTTTTGGAATATGGAATAGGTACAATTGAGATTTTGAAGTTCATATTTGTGTTTTGATGAGTTATTGATGTTTTGTTATATTGAAGAGGTAGAATTGTGATTTTGAAGTTCATATTTGTGTTTTGATGACTTATTGATGTTTTGGTATATGGGATAGGTGGAATTGTGATTTTGAAGTTCATATTTGTGTTTTGATGAGTTATTCATGTTTTGGTATATGGAATAGGTAGAATTATGATTTTTAAGTTCATAACTGTGTTTTGATGAGTTATTGATGTTTCGGTATATGAAATAGATATAATTGTGTGTAGAAGTTCATATTTGTGTTTTGATGAGTTGTTGATGTTTTGTTATATTGAAGAGGTAGAATTGTGATTTTGAAGTTCATATTTGCGTTTTGATGAGTTATTGATTGATGTTTTGGAATATGGAATAGGTACAATTGAGATTTTGAAGTTCATATTTGTGTTTTGATGAGCTATTCATGTTTTGGTATATGGAATAGGTAGAATTGTGATTTCGAAGTTCATAATTGTGTTTTGATGAGTTATTGATGTTTCGGTATATGAAATAGATATAATTGTGTGTAGATGTTCATAATTGTGTTTTGATGAGTTATTGATTGATGTTTTGGTATATGGAATAGGTAGAATTGTGATTTTGAAGTTCACAATTGTGTTTTGATGAGTTATTGATGTTTCGGTATATGAAATAGATTGTGATTTTCAAGTTCATATTTGTGTTGATGAGTTAAATATTGATGTTTTGGTATATGCAATAGGTAATGTTTTGGTATATGGGATAGGTAGAATTGTGATGTTGAAGTTCATATTTGTGTTTTGATGAGTTATTGATTGATGTTTTGGTATATGGAATAGGTAGAATTATGTTTTGAATTTCATATTTGTGTTTTGATGAGTTATTGATGTTTCGGTATATGGGATATGTAGAATTGTGATTTTGAAGTTCATATTTGTGTTTTGATGAGTTATTGATGTTTTGGTATATGGAATATGTAGAATTGTGATTTTGAAGTTCATAATTGTGTTTTGATGAGTTATTGATGTTTCGGTATATGAAATAGATATAATTGTGTGTAGAAGTTCATAATTGTGTTTTGATGAGTTATTGATGTTTTGTTATATTGAAGAGGTAGAATTGTGATTTTGAAGTTCATATTTGCGTTTTGATGAGTTATTGATTGATGTTTTGGAATATGGAATAGGTACAATTGAGATTTTGAAGTTCCTATTTGTGTTTTGATGAGTTATTGTTTGATGTTTTGGTATATGGATTGGGTAGAATTGAGATTTGGAAGTTTCTATTTGTGTTTTGAATGAGTTATTGATGTTTTGGTATATTGCATAGGTAGAATGGTGATTTTGAAGTTCATAATTGTGTTTTGATGAGTTATTGACGTTTCGGTAAATGGAATAGATAGAATTGTGTGTTGAAGTTCGTATTTGTGTTTTGATGAGTTATTGATGTTTTGGTATATGAAATAAGTAGAATTATGATTTTCAAGTTCATATTTGTGTTTTGATGAGTTATTGATGTTTTGTTATATTGAAGAGGTAGAATTGTGATTTTGAAGTTCATATTTGCGTTTTGATGAGTTATTGATTGATGTTTTGGAATATGGAATAGGTACAATTGAGATTTTGAAGTTCATATTTGTGTTTTGATGAGTTATTGGTTGATATTTTACTATATCGAATAGGTAGAATTGTGATTTTGAAGTTCATATTTGTGTTTTGATGAGTTATTGATTGATGTTTTGGAATATGGAATAGGTACAATTGAGATTTTGAAGTTCATATTTGTGTTTTGATGAGTTATTGGTTGATATTTTACTATATGGAATAGGTAGAATTGTGATTTTGATATTCATATTTATGTTTTGATGACTTATTGATGTTTCGGTATATGGGATGGGTAGAATTGTGATTTTGGAGTTCATATTTGTGCTTTGATGACTTATTGATGTTTTGGTATATGGGATAGGTAGAATTGTGATTTTGAAGTTCATATTTGTGTTTTGAATGCGTTATTGATGTTTTGGTATCCTTAATAGGTAGAATTGTGTTTTGATGAGTTATTGATGTTTCGGTATATGGGATAGGTAAAATTGTGATTTTGAAGTTCATATTTGTGTTTGGATGAGTTATTGATGTTTTGGAATATGGAATAGGTAGAATTGTGATTTTGAAGTTCATATTTGTGTTTTGATGAGTTATTGATGTTTTGGTATATGGAATAGGTAGAATTATGATTTTGAAGTTCATATTTGTGTTTTGATGAGTTATTGATGTTTTGGAATATGGAATAGGTAGCATTGTGATTTTGAAGTTCATATTTGTGTTTTGATGAGTTATTGATGTTTTGGTATATGGAATAGGTAGAATTGTGATTTTGATATTCATATTTGGGTTTTGATGAGTTATTGATTGATGTTTTGGTATAGGGAATAGGTAGAATTGAGATTTTGAAGTTCATATATGTGTTTTGATGCGTTATTGATGTTTTGGTATACGTAATAGGTAGAATTGTGCTTTGAGGAGATATTGATGTTTTGGTATATTGAACAGATAGAATTGTGCTTTGAATTTCATATTTGTGTTTTTATGAGTTATTGATGTTTTGGTATATTAAATAAGTAGAATTATGATTTTCAAGTTCATATTTGTGTTTTGATGAGTTATTGATGTTTTGTTATATTGAAGAGGTAGAATTGTGATTTTGAAGTTCATATTTGCGTTTTGATGAGTTATTGATTGATGTTTTGGAATATGGAATAGGTACAATTGAGATTTTGAAGTTCATATTTGTGTTTTGATGAGTTATTGGTTGATATTTTACTATATCGAATAGGAAGAATTGTGATTTTGAAGTTCATATTTGTGTTTTGATGAGTTATTGATGTTTTGGTATATGGGATAGGTAGAATTGTGATTTTGAAGTTCATATTTGTGTTTTGATGAGTTATTGATTGATGTTTTGGAATATGGAATAGGTACAATTGAGATTTTGAAGTTCATATTTGTGTTTTGATGAGTTATTGATGTTTTGTTATATTGAAGAGGTAGAATTGTGATTTTGAAGTTCATATTTGTGTTTTGATGACTTATTGATGTTTTGGTATATGGGATAGGTGGAATTGTGATTTTGAAGTTCATATTTGTGTTTTGATGAGTTATTGATGTTTTGGAATATGGAATAGGTAGAATTATGATTTTGAAGTTCATATTTGTGTTTTGATGAGTTATTGATGTTTTGGAATATGGAATAGGTAGCATTGTGATTTTGAAGTTCATATTTGTGTTTTGATGAGTTATTGATGTTTTGGTATATGGAATAGGTAGAATTGTGATTTTGATATTCATATTTGGGTTTTGATGAGTTATTGATTGATGTTTTGGTATAGGGAATAGGTAGAATTGAGATTTTGAAGTTCATATATGTGTTTTGATGCGTTATTGATGTTTTGGTATACGTAATAGGTAGAATTGTGCTTTGAGGAGATATTGATGTTTTGGTATATTGAACAGATAGAATTGTGCTTTGAATTTCATATTTGTGTTTTTATGAGTTATTGATGTTTTGGTATATTAAATAAGTAGAATTATGATTTTCAAGTTCATATTTGTGTTTTGATGAGTTATTGATGTTTTGTTATATTGAAGAGGTAGAATTGTGATTTTGAAGTTCATATTTGCGTTTTGATGAGTTATTGATTGATGTTTTGGAATATGGAATAGGTACAATTGAGATTTTGAAGTTCATATTTGTGTTTTGATGAGTTATTGGTTGATATTTTACTATATCGAATAGGAAGAATTGTGATTTTGAAGTTCATATTTGGGTTTTGATGAGTTATTGATTGATGTTTTGGTATATGGAATAGGTAGAATTGAGATTTTGAAGTTCATATATGTGTTTTGATGCGTTATTGATGTTTTGGTATACGTAATAGGTAGAATTGTGTTTTGAGGAGATATTGATGTTTTGGTATATTGAACAGATAGAATTGTGCTTTGAATTTCATATTTGTGTTTTTATGAGTTATTGATGTTTTGGTATATTAAATAAGTAGAATTATGATTTTCAAGTTCATATTTGTGTTTTGATGAGTTATTGATGTTTTGTTATATTGAAGAGGTAGAATTGTGATTTTGAAGTTCATATTTGCGTTTTGATGAGTTATTGATTCATGTTTTGGAATATGGAATAGGTACAATTGAGATTTTGAAGTTCATATTTGTGTTTTGATGAGTTACTGGTTGATATTTTACTATATCGAATAGGAAAAATTGTGATTTTGAAGTTCATATTTGTGTTTTGATGAGTTATTGATGTTTTGGTATATGGGATAGGTAGAATTGTGATTTTGAAGTTCATATTTGTGTTTTGATGAGTTATTGATTGATGTTTTGGAATATGGAATAGGTACAATTGAGATTTTGAAGTTCATATTTGTGTTTTGATGAGTTATTGATGTTTTGTTATATTGAAGAGGTAGAATTGTGATTTTGAAGTTCATATTTGCGTTTTGATGAGTTATTGATTGATGTTTTGGAATATGGAATAGGTACAATATAGATTTTGAAGTTCATATTTGTGTTTTGATGAGTTATTGGTTGATATTTTACTATATCGAATAGGTAGAATTGTGATTTTGAAGTTCATATTTGTGTTTTGATGACTTATTGATGTTTTGGTATATGGGATAGGTGGAATTGTGATTTTGAAGTTCATATTTGTGTTTTGATGAGTTATTCATGTTTTGGTATATGGAATAGGTAGAATTGTGATTTTTAAGTTCATAATTGTGTTTTGATGAGTTATTGATGTTTCGGTATATGAAATAGATATAATTGTGTGTAGAAGTTCATATTTGTGTTTTGATGAGTTGTTGATGTTTTGTTATATTGAAGAGGTAGAATTGTGATTTTGAATTTCATATTTGCGTTTTGATGAGTTATTGATTGATGTTTTGGAATATGGAATAGGTACAATTGAGATTTTGAAGTTCATATTTGTGTTTTGATGAGTTATTGGTTGATATTTTACTATATGGAATTGGTAGAATTGTGATTTTGAAGTTCATAATTGTGTTTTGATGAGTTATTGATGTTTCGGTATATGAAATAGATATAATTGTGTGTAGATGTTCATAATTGTGTTTTGATGAGTTATTGATTGATGTTTTGGTATATGGAATAGGTAGAGTTGTGATTTTGAAGTTCATATTTGTGTTTTGATGAGTTATTGATGTTTTGGAATATGGAATAGGTAGCATTGTGATTTTGAAGTTCATATTTGTGTTTTGATGAGTTATTGATGTTTTGGTATATGGAATAGGTAGAATTGTGATTTTGATATTCATATTTGGGTTTTGATGAGTTATTGATTGATGTTTTGGTATATGGAATAGGTAGAATTGAGATTTTGAAGTTCATATATGTGTTTTGATGCGTTATTGATGTTTTGGTATACGTAATAGGTAGAATTGTGTTTTGAGGAGATATTGATGTTTTGGTATATTGAACAGATAGAATTGTGCTTTGAATTTCATATTTGTGTTTTTATGAGTTATTGATGTTTTGGTATATGAAATAAGTAGAATTATGATTTTCAAGTTCATATTTGTGTTTTGATGAGTTATTGATGTTTTGTTATATTAAAGAGGTAGAATTGTGATTTTGAAGTTCATATTTGCGTTTTGATGATTTATTGATTGATGTTTTGGAATATGGAATAGGTACAATTGAGATTTTGAAGTTCATATTTGTGTTTTGATGAGTTATTGGTTGATATTTTACTATATCGAATAGGTAGAATTGTGATTTTGAAGTTCATATTTGTGTTTTGATGAGTTATTGATGTTTTGGTATATGGGATAGGTAGAATTGTGATTTTGAAGTTCATATTTGTGTTTTGATGAGTTATTGATTGATGTTTTGGAATATGGAATAGGTACAATTGAGATTTTGAAGTTCATATTTGTGTTTTGATGAGTTATTGATGTTTTGTTATATTGAAGAGGTAGAATTGTGATTTTGAAGTTCATATTTGTGTTTTGATGACTTATTGATGTTTTGGTATATGGGATAGGTGGAATTGTGATTTTGAAGTTCATATTTGTGTTTTGATGAGTTATTCATGTTTTGGTATATGGAATAGGTAGAATTATGATTTTTAAGTTCATAATTGTGTTTTGATGAGTTATTGATGTTTCGGTATATGAAATAGATATAATTGTGTGTAGAAGTTCATATTTGTGTTTTGATGAGTTGTTGATGTTTTGTTATATTGAAGAGGTAGAATTGTGATTTTGAATTTCATATTTGCGTTTTGATGAGTTATTGATTGATGTTTTGGAATATGGAATAGGTACAATTGAGATTTTGAAGTTCATATTTGTGTTTTGATGAGCTATTCATGTTTTGGTATATGGAATAGGTAGAATTGTGATTTTGATATTCATATTTGGGTTTTGATGAGTTATTGATTGATGTTTTGGTATATGGAATAGGTAGAATTGAGATTTTGAAGTTCATATATGTGTTTTGATGCGTTATTGATGTTTTGGTATACGTAATAGGTAGAATTGTGTTTTGAGGAGATATTGATGTTTTGGTATATTGAACAGATAGAATTGTGCTTTGAAGTTCATATTTGTGTTTTTATGAGTTATTGATGTTTTGGTATATGAAATAAGTAGAATTATGATTTTCAAGTTCATATTTGTGTTTTGATGAGTTATTGATGTTTTGTTATATTAAAGAGGTAGAATTGTGATTTTGAAGTTCATATTTGCGTTTTGATGATTTATTGATTGATGTTTTGGAATATGGAATAGGTACAATTGAGATTTTGAAGTTCATATTTGTGTTTTGATGAGTTATTGGTTGATATTTTACTATATCGAATAGGTAGAATTGTGATTTTGAAGTTCATATTTGTGTTTTGATGAGTTATTGATGTTTTGGTATATGGGATAGGTAGAATTGTGATTTTGAAGTTCATATTTGTGTTTTGATGAGTTATTGATTGATGTTTTGGAATATGGAATAGGTACAATTGAGATTTTGAAGTTCATATTTGTGTTTTGATGAGTTATTGATGTTTTGTTATATTGAAGAGGTAGAATTGTGATTTTGAAGTTCATATTTGTGTTTTGATGACTTATTGATGTTTTGGTATATGGGATAGGTGGAATTGTGATTTTGAAGTTCATATTTGTGTTTTGATGAGTTATTCATGTTTTGGTATATGGAATAGGTAGAATTATGATTTTTAAGTTCATAATTGTGTTTTGATGAGTTATTGATGTTTCGGTATATGAAATAGATATAATTGTGTGTAGAAGTTCATATTTGTGTTTTGATGAGTTGTTGATGTTTTGTTATATTGAAGAGGTAGAATTGTGATTTTGAAGTTCATATTTGCGTTTTGATGAGTTATTGATTGATGTTTTGGAATATGGAATAGGTACAATTGAGATTTTGAAGTTCATATTTGTGTTTTGATGAGCTATTCATGTTTTGGTATATGGAATAGGTAGAATTGTGATTTCGAAGTTCATAATTGTGTTTTGATGAGTTATTGATGTTTCGGTATATGAAATAGATATAATTGTGTGTAGATGTTCATAATTGTGTTTTGATGAGTTATTGATTGATGTTTTGGTATATGGAATAGGTAGAGTTGTGATTTTGAAGTTCATATTTGTGTTTTGATGAGTTATTGATGTTTTGGAATATGGAATAGGTAGCATTGTGATTTTGAAGTTCATATTTGTGTTTTGATGAGTTATTGATGTTTTGGTATATGGAATAGGTAGAATTGTGATTTTGATATTCATATTTGGGTTTTGATGAGTTATTGATTGATGTTTTGGTATATGGAATAGGTAGAATTGAGATTTTGAAGTTCATATATGTGTTTTGATGCGTTATTGATGTTTTGGTATACGTAATAGGTAGAATTGTGTTTTGAGGAGATATTGATGTTTTGGTATATTGAACAGATAGAATTGTGCTTTGAATTTCATATTTGTGTTTTTATGAGTTATTGATGTTTTGGTATATTAAATAAGTAGAATTATGATTTTCAAGTTCATATTTGTGTTTTGATGAGTTATTGATGTTTTGTTATATTGAAGAGGTAGAATTGTGATTTTGAAGTTCATATTTGCGTTTTGATGAGTTATTGATTCATGTTTTGGAATATGGAATAGGTACAATTGAGATTTTGAAGTTCATATTTGTGTTTTGATGAGTTATTGGTTGATATTTTACTATATCGAATAGGAAAAATTGTGATTTTGAAGTTCATATTTGTGTTTTGATGAGTTATTGATGTTTTGGTATATGGGATAGGTAGAATTGTGATTTTGAAGTTCATATTTGTGTTTTGATGAGTTATTGATTGATGTTTTGGAATATGGAATAGGTACAATTGAGATTTTGAAGTTCATATTTGTGTTTTGATGAGTTATTGATGTTTTGTTATATTGAAGAGGTAGAATTGTGATTTTGAAGTTCATATTTGCGTTTTGATGAGTTATTGATTGATGTTTTGGAATATGGAATAGGTACAATTGAGATTTTGAAGTTCATATTTGTGTTTTGATGAGTTATTGGTTGATATTTTACTATATCGAATAGGTAGAATTGTGATTTTGAAGTTCATATTTGTGTTTTGATGACTTATTGATGTTTTGGTATATGGGATAGGTGGAATTGTGATTTTGAAGTTCATATTTGTGTTTTGATGAGTTATTCATGTTTTGGTATATGGAATAGGTAGAATTGTGATTTTTAAGTTCATAATTGTGTTTTGATGAGTTATTGATGTTTCGGTATATGAAATAGATATAATTGTGTGTAGAAGTTCATATTTGTGTTTTGATGAGTTGTTGATGTTTTGTTATATTGAAGAGGTAGAATTGTGATTTTGAATTTCATATTTGCGTTTTGATGAGTTATTGATTGATGTTTTGGAATATGGAATAGGTACAATTGAGATTTTGAAGTTCATATTTGTGTTTTGATGAGTTATTGGTTGATATTTTACTATATGGAATTGGTAGAATTGTGATTTTGAAGTTCATAATTGTGTTTTGATGAGTTATTGATGTTTCGGTATATGAAATAGATATAATTGTGTGTAGATGTTCATAATTGTGTTTTGATGAGTTATTGATTGATGTTTTGGTATATGGAATAGGTAGAGTTGTGATTTTGAAGTTCATATTTGTGTTTTGATGAGTTATTGATGTTTTGGAATATGGAATAGGTAACATTGTGATTTTGAAGTTCATATTTGTGTTTTGATGAGTTATTGATGTTTTGGTATATGGAATAGGTAGAATTGTGATTTTGATATTCATATTTGGGTTTTGATGAGTTATTGATTGATGTTTTGGTATATGGAATAGGTAGAATTGAGATTTTGAAGTTCATATATGTGTTTTGATGCGTTATTGATGTTTTGGTATACGTAATAGGTAGAATTGTGTTTTGAGGAGATATTGATGTTTTGGTATATTGAACAGATAGAATTGTGCTTTGAATTTCATATTTGTGTTTTTATGAGTTATTGATGTTTTGGTATATGAAATAAGTAGAATTATGATTTTCAAGTTCATATTTGTGTTTTGATGAGTTATTGATGTTTTGTTATATTAAAGAGGTAGAATTGTGATTTTGAAGTTCATATTTGCGTTTTGATGATTTATTGATTGATGTTTTGGAATATGGAATAGGTACAATTGAGATTTTGAAGTTCATATTTGTGTTTTGATGAGTTATTGGTTGATATTTTACTATATCGAATAGGTAGAATTGTGATTTTGAAGTTCATATTTGTGTTTTGATGAGTTATTGATGTTTTGGTATATGGGATAGGTAGAATTGTGATTTTGAAGTTCATATTTGTGTTTTGATGAGTTATTGATTGATGTTTTGGAATATGGAATAGGTACAATTGAGATTTTGAAGTTCATATTTGTGTTTTGATGAGTTATTGATGTTTTGTTATATTGAAGAGGTAGAATTGTGATTTTGAAGTTCATATTTGTGTTTTGATGACTTATTGATGTTTTGGTATATGGGATAGGTGGAATTGTGATTTTGAAGTTCATATTTGTGTTTTGATGAGTTATTCATGTTTTGGTATATGGAATAGGTAGAATTATGATTTTTAAGTTCATAATTGTGTTTTGATGAGTTATTGATGTTTCGGTATATGAAATAGATATAATTGTGTGTAGAAGTTCATATTTGTGTTTTGATGAGTTGTTGATGTTTTGTTATATTGAAGAGGTAGAATTGTGATTTTGAATTTCATATTTGCGTTTTGATGAGTTATTGATTGATGTTTTGGAATATGGAATAGGTACAATTGAGATTTTGAAGTTCATATTTGTGTTTTGATGAGCTATTCATGTTTTGGTATATGGAATAGGTAGAATTGTGATTTTGATATTCATATTTGGGTTTTGATGAGTTATTGATTGATGTTTTGGTATATGGAATAGGTAGAATTGAGATTTTGAAGTTCATATATGTGTTTTGATGCGTTATTGATGTTTTGGTATACGTAATAGGTAGAATTGTGTTTTGAGGAGATATTGATGTTTTGGTATATTGAACAGATAGAATTGTGCTTTGAAGTTCATATTTGTGTTTTTATGAGTTATTGATGTTTTGGTATATGAAATAAGTAGAATTATGATTTTCAAGTTCATATTTGTGTTTTGATGAGTTATTGATGTTTTGTTATATTAAAGAGGTAGAATTGTGATTTTGAAGTTCATATTTGCGTTTTGATGATTTATTGATTGATGTTTTGGAATATGGAATAGGTACAATTGAGATTTTGAAGTTCATATTTGTGTTTTGATGAGTTATTGGTTGATATTTTACTATATCGAATAGGTAGAATTGTGATTTTGAAGTTCATATTTGTGTTTTGATGAGTTATTGATGTTTTGGTATATGGGATAGGTAGAATTGTGATTTTGAAGTTCATATTTGTGTTTTGATGAGTTATTGATTGATGTTTTGGAATATGGAATAGGTACAATTGAGATTTTGAAGTTCATATTTGTGTTTTGATGAGTTATTGATGTTTTGTTATATTGAAGAGGTAGAATTGTGATTTTGAAGTTCATATTTGTGTTTTGATGACTTATTGATGTTTTGGTATATGGGATAGGTGGAATTGTGATTTTGAAGTTCATATTTGTGTTTTGATGAGTTATTCATGTTTTGGTATATGGAATAGGTAGAATTATGATTTTTAAGTTCATAATTGTGTTTTGATGAGTTATTGATGTTTCGGTATATGAAATAGATATAATTGTGTGTAGAAGTTCATATTTGTGTTTTGATGAGTTGTTGATGTTTTGTTATATTGAAGAGGTAGAATTGTGATTTTGAAGTTCATATTTGCGTTTTGATGAGTTATTGATTGATGTTTTGGAATATGGAATAGGTACAATTGAGATTTTGAAGTTCATATTTGTGTTTTGATGAGCTATTCATGTTTTGGTATATGGAATAGGTAGAATTGTGATTTCGAAGTTCATAATTGTGTTTTGATGAGTTATTGATGTTTCGGTATATGAAATAGATATAATTGTGTGTAGATGTTCATAATTGTGTTTTGATGAGTTATTGATTGATGTTTTGGTATATGGAATAGGTAGAGTTGTGATTTTGAAGTTCATATTTGTGTTTTGATGAGTTATTGATGTTTTGGTATATGGAATAGGTAGAATTGTGATTTTGAAGTTCATATTTGTGTTTTGATGAGTTATTGATGTTTTGGTATATGGAATAGGTAGAATTGTGATTTTGATATTCATATTTGCGTTTTGATGAGTTATTGATTGATGTTTTGGTATATGGAATAGGTAGAATTGAGATTTTGAAGTTCATATTTGTGTTTTGATGAGTTATTGATGTTTTGTTCTATTGAAGAGGTAGAATTGTGATTTTGAAGTTCATATTTGCGTTTTGATGAGTTATTGATTAATGTTTTGGAATATGGAATAGGTACAATTGAGATTTTGAAGTTCATATTTGTGTTTTGATGAGTTATTGGTTGATGTTTTACAATATGGAATACGTAGAATTGTGATTTTGAAGTTCATATTTATGTTTTGATGACTTATTGATGTTTCGGTATATGGGATGGGTAGAATTGTGATTTTGGAGTTCATATTTGTGTTTTGATGACTCATTGATGTTTTGGTATATGGAATAGGTATAATTGAGATTTTGAATTTCATATTTGTGTTTTGATGAGTTATTGATGTTTCGGTATATGGAATAGGTAGAATTGTGATTTTGGAGTTCATATTTGCGTTTTGATGACTTATTGATGTTTCGGTATATGGAATAGGTAGAATTGTGATTTCATATTTGTGTTTTGATGAGTTGTTGATGTTTTGTTATATTGAAGAGGTAGAATTGTGATTTTGAAGTTCATATTTGCGTTTTGATGAGTTATTGATTGATGTTTTGGAATATGGAATAGGTACAATTGAGATTTTGAAGTTCATATTTGTGTTTTGAATGCGTTATTGGTTGATGTTTTGGTATATGGAATAGGTAGAATTGTGATTTTGAAGTTCATTTTTGCGTTTTGATGAGTTATTGATTGATGTTTTGGAATGTGGAATAGGTACAATTGAGATTTTGAAGTTCATATTTGTGTTTTGATGAGTTATTCATGTTTTGGAATATGGAATAGGTAAAATTGTGATTTTGAAGTTCATAATTGTGTTTTGATGAGTTATTGATGTTTCGGAATATGAAATAGATATAATTGTGTGTAGATGTTCATAATTGTGTTTTGATGAGTTATTGATTGATGTTTTGGTATATGGAATAGGTAGAATTGTGTTTTGAATTTCATATTTGTGTTTTTATGAGTTATTGATGTTTTGGTATATGGAATAGGTAGAATTGTGATTTTGAAGTTCATATTTGTGTTTTGATGAGTTGTTGATGTTTTGTTATATTGAAGAGGTAGAATTGTGATTTTGAAGTTCATATTTACGTTTTGAAGAGTTGTTGATTGATGTTTTGGAATATGGAATAGGTACAATTGAGATTTTGAAGTTCATATTTGTGATTTGAATGCGTTATTGGTTGATGTTTTGGTATATGGAATAGGTAGAATTGTGATTTTGATATTCAAATTTGGGTTTTGATGAGTTATTGATTGATGTTTTGGTATATGGAATGGGTAGAATTGAGATTTTGAAGTTCATATTTGTGTTTTGAATGCGTTATTGATGTTTTGGTATACGCAATAGGTAGAATTGTGTTTTAAGGAGTTATTGATCTTTTGGTATATTTTACAGATAGAATTGTGTTTTGAATTTCATATTTGTTTTTTGATGAGTTATTGATGTTTTGGTATATTGGATAGGTAGAATTGTGATTTTGAAGTTCATAATTGTGTTTTGATGAGTTATTGATAGATGTTTTGGTATATGGAATAGGTAGAATTGTGTTTTGAATTTCATATTTGTGCTGAGATGAGTTATTGATGTTTCGGTATATGGGATAGGTAGAATTGTGATTTTGAAGTTCATATTTGTGTTTTGAATAAGTTATTGATGTTTTGGTATATGGAATAGGTAGAATTGTGTTTTGAGGAGTTATTGATGTTTTGGTATATTGAACAGATAGAATTGTGATTTTGAAGTTCATATTTATGTTTTGATGAATTATTGATTGATGTTTTGGTATATGGAATAGGTAGAATTGAGATTTTGAAGTTCATAGTTGTGTTTTGATGAATTATGGATGTTTTTTATATTGAAGAGGTAGAATTGTGATTTTGAAGTTATTGCGTTTTGATGAGTTATTGATTGATGTTTTTGAATATGGAATAGGTAAAATTGAGATTTTGAAGTTCATATTTGTGTTTTGATGTGTTATTGATTGATACTTAGGTATATGGAATAGGTAGAATTGAAATTTTGAAGTTCATATTTGTATTTTGATGAGTTATTGGTTGATGTTTTGCTATATCGAAAAGGTAGAATTGTGATTTTGAAGTTCATATTTGTGTTTTGATGAGTTATTGATGTTTTGGTATATGGGATAGGTAGAATTGTCATTTTGAAGTTCATATTTGTGTTTTGATGAGTTATTGATGTTTTGGTATATGGAATAGGTAGAATTGTGATTTTGAAGTTCACAATTGTGTTTTGATGAGTTATTGATGTTTCGGTATATGAAATAGATTGTGATTTTCAAGTTCATATTTGTGTTGATGAGTTAAATATTGATGTTTTGGTATATGCAATAGGTAATGTTTTGGTATATGGGATAGGTAGAATTGTGATGTTGAAGTTCATATTTGTGTTTTGATGAGTTATTGATTGATGTTTTGGTATATGGAATAGGTAGAATTATGTTTTGAATTTCATATTTGTGTTTTGAAGAGTTATTGATGTTTCGGTATATGGGATATGTAGAATTGTGATTTTGAAGTTCATATTTGTGTTTTGATGAGTTATTGATGTTTTGGTATATGGAATATGTAGAATTGTGATTTTGAAGTTCATAATTGTGTTTTGATGAGTTATTGATGTTTCGGTATATGAAATAGATATAATTGTGTGTAGAAGTTCATAATTGTGTTTTGATGAGTTATTGATGTTTTGTTATATTGAAGAGGTAGAATTGTGATTTTGAAGTTCATATTTGCGTTTTGATGAGTTATTGATTGATGTTTTGGAATATGGAATAGGTACAATTGAGATTTTGAAGTTCCTATTTGTGTTTTGATGAGTTATTGTTTGATGTTTTGGTATATGGATTGGGTAGAATTGAGATTTGGAAGTTTCTATTTGTGTTTTGAATGAGTTATTGATGTTTTGGTATATTGCATAGGTAGAATTGTGATTTTGAAGTTCATAATTGTGTTTTGATGAGTTATTGACGTTTCGGTAAATGGAATAGATAGAATTGTGTGTTGAAGTTCGTATTTGTGTTTTGATGAGTTATTGATGTTTTGGTATATGAAATAAGTAGAATTATGATTTTCAAGTTCATATTTGTGTTTTGATGAGTTATTGATGTTTTGTTATATTGAAGAGGTAGAATTGTGATTTTGAAGTTCATATTTGCGTTTTGATGAGTTATTGATTGATGTTTTGGAATATGGAATAGGTACAATTGAGATTTTGAAGTTCATATTTGTGTTTTGATGAGTTATTGGTTGATATTTTACAATATCGAATAGGTAGAATTGTGATTTTGAAGTTCATATTTGTGTTTTGATGAGTTATTGATTGATGTTTTGGAATATGGAATAGGTACAATTGAGATTTTGAAGTTCATATTTGTGTTTTGATGAGTTATTGGTTGATATTTTACTATATGGAATAGGTAGAATTGTGATTTTGATATTCATATTTATGTTTTGATGACTTATTGATGTTTCGGTATATGAGATGGGTAGAATTGTGATTTTGGAGTTCATATTTGTGCTTTAATGACTTATTGATGTTTTGGTATATGGGATAGGTAGAATTGTGATTTTGAAGTTCATATTTGTGTTTTGAATGCGTTATTGATGTTTTGGTATCCTTAATAGGTAGAATTGTGTTTTGATGAGTTATTGATGTTTCGGTATATGGGATAGGTAAAATTGTGATTTTGAAGTTCATATTTGTGTTTGGATGAGTTATTGATGTTTTGGAATATGGAATAGGTAGAATTGTGATTTTGAAGTTCATATTTGTGTTTTGATGAGTTATTGATGTTTTGGTATATGGAATAGGTAGAATTATGATTTTGAAGTTCATATTTGTGTTTTGATGAGTTATTGATGTTTTGGAATATGGAATAGGTAGCATTGTGATTTTGAAGTTCATATTTGTGTTTTGATGAGTTATTGATGTTTTGGTATATGGAATAGGTAGAATTGTGATTTTGATATTCATATTTGGGTTTTGATGAGTTATTGATTGATGTTTTGGTATATGGAATAGGTAGAATTGAGATTTTGAAGTTCATATATGTGTTTTGATGCGTTATTGATGTTTTGGTATACGTAATAGGTAGAATTGTGTTTTGAGGAGATATTGATGTTTTGGTATATTGAACAGATAGAATTGTGCTTTGAATTTCATATTTGTGTTTTTATGAGTTATTGATGTTTTGGTATATGAAATAAGTAGAATTATGATTTTCAAGTTCATATTTGTGTTTTGATGAGTTATTGATGTTTTGTTATATTAAAGAGGTAGAATTGTGATTTTGAAGTTCATATTTGCGTTTTGATGATTTATTGATTGATGTTTTGGAATATGGAATAGGTACAATTGAGATTTTGAAGTTCATATTTGTGTTTTGATGAGTTATTGGTTGATATTTTACTATATCGAATAGGTAGAATTGTGATTTTGAAGTTCATATTTGTGTTTTGATGAGTTATTGATGTTTTGGTATATGGGATAGGTAGAATTGTGATTTTGAAGTTCATATTTGTGTTTTGATGAGTTATTGATTGATGTTTTGGAATATGGAATAGGTACAATTGAGATTTTGAAGTTCATATTTGTGTTTTGATGAGTTATTGATGTTTTGTTATATTGAAGAGGTAGAATTGTGATTTTGAAGTTCATATTTGTGTTTTGATGACTTATTGATGTTTTGGTATATGGGATAGGTGGAATTGTGATTTTGAAGTTCATATTTGTGTTTTGATGAGTTATTCATGTTTTGGTATATGGAATAGGTAGAATTATGATTTTTAAGTTCATAATTGTGTTTTGATGAGTTATTGATGTTTCGGTATATGAAATAGATATAATTGTGTGTAGAAGTTCATATTTGTGTTTTGATGAGTTGTTGATGTTTTGTTATATTGAAGAGGTAGAATTGTGATTTTGAAGTTCATATTTGCGTTTTGATGAGTTATTGATTGATGTTTTGGAATATGGAATAGGTACAATTGAGATTTTGAAGTTCATATTTGTGTTTTGATGAGCTATTCATGTTTTGATATATGGAATAGGTAGAATTGTGATTTCGAAGTTCATAATTGTGTTTTGATGAGTTATTGATGTTTCGGTATATGAAATAGATATAATTGTGTGTAGATGTTCATAATTGTGTTTTGATGAGTTATTGATTGATGTTTTGGTATATGGAATAGGTAGAGTTGTGATTTTGAAGTTCATATTTGTGTTTTGATGAGTTATTGATGTTTTGGTATATGGAATAGGTAGAATTGTGATTTTGAAGTTCATATTTGTGTTTTGATGAGTTATTGATGTTTTGGTATATGGAATAGGTAGAATTGTGATTTTGATATTCATATTTGTGTTTTGATGAGTTATTCATGTTTTGGTATATGGAATAGGTAGAATTATGATTTTTAAGTTCATAATTGTGTTTTGATGAGTTATTGATGTTTCGGTATATGAAATAGATATAATTGTGTGTAGAAGTTCATATTTGTGTTTTGATGAGTTGTTGATGTTTTGTTATATTGAAGAGGTAGAATTGTGATTTTGAAGTTCATATTTGCGTTTTGATGAGTTATTGATTGATGTTTTGGAATATGGAATAGGTACAATTGAGATTTTGAAGTTCATATTTGTGTTTTGATGAGCTATTCATGTTTTGGTATATGGAATAGGTATAATTGAGATTTTGAATTTCATATTTGTGTTTTGATGAGTTATTGATGTTTCGGTATATGGAATAGGTAGAATTGTGATTTTGGAGTTCATATTTGCGTTTTGATGACTTATTGATGTTTCGGTATATGGAATAGGTAGAATTGTGATTTCATATTTGTGTTTTGATGAGTTGTTGATGTTTTGTTATATTGAAGAGGTAGAATTGTGATTTTGAAGTTCATATTTGCGTTTTGATGAGTTATTGATTGATGTTTTGGAATATGGAATAGGTACAATTGAGATTTTGAAGTTCATATTTGTGTTTTGAATGCGTTATTGGTTGATGTTTTGGTATATGGAATAGGTAGAATTGTGATTTTGAAGTTCATTTTTGCGTTTTGATGAGTTATTGATTGATGTTTTGGAATGTGGAATAGGTACAATTGAGATTTTGAAGTTCATATTTGTGTTTTGATGAGTTATTCATGTTTTGGAATATGGAATAGGTAAAATTGTGATTTTGAAGTTCATAATTGTGTTTTGATGAGTTATTGATGTTTCGGTATATGAAATAGATATAATTGTGTGTAGATGTTCATAATTGTGTTTTGATGAGTTATTGATTGATGTTTTGGTATATGGAATAGGTAGAATTGAGATTTTGAAGTTCATAGTTGTGTTTTGATGAATTATGGATGTTTTTTATATTGAAGAGGTAGAATTGTGATTTTGAAGTTATTGCGTTTTGATGAGTTATTGATTGATGTTTTTGAATATGGAATAGGTAAAATTGAGATTTTGAAGTTCATATTTGTGTTTTGATGTGTTATTGATTGATACTTTGGTATATGGAATAGGTAGAATTGAAATTTTGAAGTTCATATTTCTATTTTGATGAGTTATTGGTTGATGTTTTGCTATATCGAAAAGGTAGAATTGTGATTTTGAAGTTCATATTTGTGTTTTGATGAGTTATTGATGTTTTGGTATATGGGATAGGTAGAATTGTCATTTTGAAGTTCATATTTGTGTTTTGATGAGTTATTGATATTTTGGTATATGGAATAGGTAGAATTGTGATTTTGAAGTTCACAATTGTGTTTTGATGAGTTATTGATGTTTCGGTATATGAAATAGATTGTGATTTTCAAGTTCATATTTGTGTTGATGAGTTAAATATTGATGTTTTGGTATATGCAATAGGTAATGTTTTGGTATATGGGATAGGTAGAATTGTGATGTTGAAGTTCATATTTGTGTTTTGATGAGTTATTGATTGATGTTTTGGTATATGGAATATGTAGAATTATGTTTTGAATTTCATATTTGTGTTTTGATGAGTTATTGATGTTTCGGTATATGGGATATGTAGAATTGTGATTTTGAAGTTCATATTTGTGTTTTGATGAGTTATTGATGTTTTGGTATATGGAATATGTAGAATTGTGATTTTGAAGTTCATAATTGTGTTTTGATGAGTTATTGATGTTTCGGTGTATGAAATAGATATAATTGTGTGTAGAAGTTCATAATTGTGTTTTGATGAGTTATTGATGTTTTGTTATATTGAAGAGGTAGAATTGTGATTTTGAAGTTCCTATTTGTGTTTTGATGAGTTATTGTTTGATGTTTTGGTATATGGATTGGGTAGAATTGAGATTTGGAAGTTTCTATTTGTGTTTTGAATGAGTTATTGATGTTTTGGTATATTGCATAGGTAGAATTGTGATTTTGAAGTTCATAATTGTGTTTTGATGAGTTATTGACGTTTCGGTAAATGGAATAGATAGAATTGTGTGTTGAAGTTCGTATTTGTGTTTTGATGAGTTATTGATGTTTTGGTATATGAAATAAGTAGAATTATGATTTTCAAGTTCATATTTGTGTTTTGATGAGTTATTGATGTTTTGTTATATTGAAGAGGTAGAATTGTGATTTTGAAGTTCATATTTGCGTTTTGATGAGTTATTGATTGATGTTTTGGAATATGGAATAGGTACAATTGAGATTTTGAAGTTCACATTTGTGTTTTGATGAGTTATTGGTTGATATTTTACTATATCGAATAGGTAGAATTGTGATTTTGAAGTTCATATTTGTGTTTTGATGAGTTATTGATTGATGTTTTGGAATATGGAATAGGTACAATTGAGATTTTGAAGTTCATATTTGTGTTTTGATGAGTTATTGGTTGATATTTTACTATATGGAATAGGTAGAATTGTGATTTTGATATTCATATTTATGTTTTGATGACTTATTGATGTTTCGGTATATGGGATGGGTAGAATTGTGATTTTGGAGTTCATATTTGTGCTTTGATGACTTATTGATGTTTTGGTATATGGGATAGGTAGAATTGTGATTTTGAAGTTCATATTTGTGTTTTGAATGCGTTATTGATGTTTTGGTATCCTTAATAGGTAGAATTGTGTTTTGATGAGTTATTGATGTTTCGGTATATGGGATAGGTAAAATTGTGATTTTGAAGTTCATATTTGTGTTTGGATGAGTTATTGATGTTTTGGAATATGGAATAGGTAGAATTGTGATTTTGAAGTTCATATTTGTGTTTTGATGAGTTATTGATGTTTTGGTATATGGAATAGGTAGAATTATGATTTTGAAGTTCATATTTGTGTTTTGATGAGTTATTGATGTTTTGGAATATGGAATAGGTAGCATTGTGATTTTGAAGTTCATATTTGTGTTTTGATGAGTTATTGATGTTTTGGTATATGGAATAGGTAGAATTGTGATTTTGATATTCAGATTTGGGTTTTGATGAGTTATTGATTGATGTTTTGGTATATGGAATAGGTAGAATTGAGATTTTGAAGTTCATATATGTGTTTTGATGCGTTATTGATGTTTTGGTATACGTAATAGGTAGAATTGTGCTTTGAGGAGATATTGATGTTTTGGTATATTGAACAGATAGAATTGTGCTTTGAATTTCATATTTGTGTTTTTATGAGTTATTGATGTTTTGGTATATTAAATAAGTAGAATTATGATTTTCAAGTTCATATTTGTGTTTTGATAAGTTATTGATGTTTTGTTATATTGAAGAGGTAGAATTATGATTTTGAAGTTCATATTTGCGTTTTGATGAGTTATTGATTGATGTTTTGGAATATGGAATAGGTACAATTGAGATTTTGAAGTTCATATTTGTGTTTTGATGAGTTATTGGTTGATATTTTACTATATCGAATAGGAAGAATTGTGATTTTGAAGTTCATATTTGTGTTTTGATGAGTTATTGATGTTTTGGTATATGGGATAGGTAGAATTGTGATTTTGAAGTTCATATTTGTGTTTTGATGAGTTATTGATTGATGTTTTGGAATATGGAATAGGTACAATTGAGATTTTGAAGTTCATATTTGTGTTTTGATGAGTTATTGATGTTTTGTTATATTGAAGAGGTAGAATTGTGATTTTGAAGTTCATATTTGCGTTTTGATGAGTTATTGATTGATGTTTTGGAATATGGAATAGGTACAATTGAGATTTTGAAGTTCATATTTGTGTTTTGATGAGTTATTGGTTGATATTTTACTATATCGAATAGGTAGAATTGTGATTTTGAAGTTCATATTTGTGTTTTGATGACTTATTGATGTTTTGGTATATGGGATAGGTGGAATTGTGATTTTGAAGTTCATATTTGTGTTTTGATGAGTTATTCATGTTTTGGTATTTGGAATAGGTAGAATTGTGATTTTTAAGTTCATAATTGTGTTTTGATGAGTTATTGATGTTTCGGTATATGAAATAGATATAATTGTGTGAAGAAGTTCATATTTGTGTTTTGATGAGTTGTTGATGTTTTGTTATATTGAAGAGGTAGAATTGTGATTTTGAATTTCATATTTGCGTTTTGATGAGTTATTGATTGATGTTTTGGAATATGGAATAGGTACAATTGAGATTTTGAAGTTCATATTTGTGTTTTGATGAGTTATTGGTTGATATTTTACTATATGGAATTGGTAGAATTGTGATTTTGAAGTTCATAATTGTGTTTTGATGAGTTATTGATGTTTCGGTATATGAAATAGATATAATTGTGTGTAGATGTTCATAATTGTGTTTTGATGAGTTATTGATTGATGTTTTGGTATATGGAATAGGTAGAGTTGTGATTTTGAAGTTCATATTTGTGTTTTGATGAGTTATTGATGTTTTGGAATATGGAATAGGTAGCATTGTGATTTTGAAGTTCATATTTGTGTTTTGATGAGTTATTGATGTTTTGGTATATGGAATAGGTAGAATTGTGATTTTGATATTCATATTTGGGTTTTGATGAGTTATTGATTGATGTTTTGGTATATGGAATAGGTAGAATTGAGATTTTGAAGTTCATATATGTGTTTTGATGCGTTATTGATGTTTTGGTATACGTAATAGGTAGAATTGTGTTTTGAGGAGATATTGATGTTTTGGTATATTGAACAGATAGAATTGTGCTTTGAATTTCATATTTGTGTTTTTATGAGTTATTGATGTTTTGGTATATGAAATAAGTAGAATTATGATTTTCAAGTTCATATTTGTGTTTTGATGAGTTATTGATGTTTTGTTATATTAAAGAGGTAGAATTGTGATTTTGAAGTTCATATTTGCGTTTTGATGATTTATTGATTGATGTTTTGGAATATGGAATAGGTACAATTGAGATTTTGAAGTTCATATTTGTGTTTTGATGAGTTATTGATTGATGTTTTGGAATATGGAATAGGTACAATTGAGATTTTGAAGTTCATATTTGTGTTTTGATGAGTTATTGGTTGATATTTTACTATATGGAATTGGTAGAATTGTGATTTTGAAGTTCATAATTGTGTTTTGATGAGTTATTGATGTTTCGGTATATGAAATAGATATAATTGTGTGTAGATGTTCATAATTGTGTTTTGATGAGTTATTGATTGATGTTTTGGTATATGGAATAGGTAGAGTTGTGATTTTGAAGTTCATATTTGTGTTTTGATGAGTTATTGATGTTTTGGAATATGGAATAGGTAGCATTGTGATTTTGAAGTTCATATTTGTGTTTGGATGAGTTATTGATGTTTTGGTATATGGAATAGGTAGAATTGTGATTTTGATATTCATATTTGGGTTTTGATGAGTTATTGATTGATGTTTTGGTATATGGAATAGGTAGAATTGAGATTTTGAAGTTCATATATGTGTTTTGATGCGTTATTGATGTTTTGGTATACGTAATAGGTAGAATTGTGTTTTGAGGAGATATTGATGTTTTGGTATATTGAACAGATAGAATTGTGCTTTGAATTTCATATTTGTGTTTTTATGAGTTATTGATGTTTTGGTATATGAAATAAGTAGAATTATGATTTTCAAGTTCATATTTGTATTTTGATGAGTTATTGATGTTTTGTTATATTAAAGAGGTAGAATTGTGATTTTGAAGTTCATATTTGCGTTTTGATGATTTATTGATTGATGTTTTGGAATATGGAATAGGTACAATTGAGATTTTGAAGTTCATATTTGTGTTTTGATGAGTTATTGATTGATGTTTTGGAATATGGAATAGGTACAATTGAGATTTTGAAGTTCATATTTGTGTTTTGATGAGTTATTGGTTGATATTTTACTATATGGAATTGGTAGAATTGTGATTTTGAAGTTCATAATTGTGTTTTGATGAGTTATTGATGTTTCGGTATATGAAATAGATATAATTGTGTGTAGATGTTCATAATTGTGTTTTGATGAGTTATTGATTGATGTTTTGGTATATGGAATAGGTAGAGTTGTGATTTTGAAGTTCATATTTGTGTTTTGATGAGTTATTGATGTTTTGGAATATGGAATAGGTAGCATTGTGATTTTGAAGTTCATATTTGTGTTTTGATGAGTTATTGATGTTTTGGTATATGGAATAGGTAGAATTGTGATTTTGATATTCATATTTGGGTTTTGATGAGTTATTGATTGATGTTTTGGTATATGGAATAGGTAGAATTGAGATTTTGAAGTTCATATATGTGTTTTGATGCGTTATTGATGTTTTGGTATACGTAATAGGTAGAATTGTGTTTTGAGGAGATATTGATGTTTTGGTATATTGAACAGATAGAATTGTGCTTTGAATTTCATATTTGTGTTTTTATGAGTTATTGATGTTTTGGTATATGAAATAAGTAGAATTATGATTTTCAAGTTCATATTTGTGTTTTGATGAGTTATTGATGTTTTGTTATATTAAAGAGGTAGAATTGTGATTTTGAAGTTCATATTTGCGTTTTGATGATTTATTGATTGATGTTTTGGAATATGGAATAGGTACAATTGAGATTTTGAAGTTCATATTTGTGTTTTGATGAGTTATTGGTTGATATTTTACTATCTCGAATAGGTAGAATTGTGATTTTGAAGTTCATATTTGTGTTTTGATGAGTTATTGATGTTTTGGTATATGGGATAGGTAGAATTGTGATTTTGAAGTTCATATTTGTGTTTTGATGAGTTATTGATTGATGTTTTGGAATATGGAATAGGTACAATTGAGATTTTGAAGTTCATATTTGTATTTTGATGAGTTATTGATGTTTTGTTATATTGAAGAGGTAGAATTGTGATTTTGAAGTTCATATTTGTGTTTTGATGACTTATTGATGTTTTGGTATATGGGATAGGTGGAATTGTGATTTTTAAGTTCATAATTGTGTTTTGATGAGTTATTGATGTTTCGGTATATGAAATAGATATAATTGTGTGTAGAAGTTCATATTTGTGTTTTGATGAGTTGTTGATGTTTTGTTATATTGAAGAGGTAGAATTGTGATTTTGAAGTTCATATTTGCGTTTTGATGAGTTATTGATTGATGTTTTGGAATATGGAATAGGTACAATTGAGATTTTGAAGTTCATATTTGTGTTTTGATGAGCTATTCATGTTTTGGTATATGGAATAGGTAGAATTGTGATTTCGAAGTTCATAATTGTGTTTTGATGAGTTATTGATGTTTCGGTATATGAAATAGATATAATTGTGTGTAGATGTTCATAATTGTGTTTTGATGAGTTATTGATTGATGTTTTGGTATATGGAATAGGTAGAGTTGTGATTTTGAAGTTCATATTTGTGTTTTGATGAGTTATTGATGTTTTGGTATATGGAATAGGTAGAATTGTGATTTTGAAGTTCATATTTGTGTTTTGATGAGTTATTGATGTTTTGGTATATGGAATAGGTAGAATTGTGATTTTGAAGTTCATATTTGTGTTTTGATGAGTTATTGATGTTTTGGTATATGGAATAGGTAGAATTGTGATTTTGATATTCATATTTGCGTTTTGATGAGTTATTGATTGATGTTTTGGTATATGGAATAGGTAGAATTGAGATTTTGAAGTTCATATTTGTGTTTTGATGAGTTATTGATGTTTTGTTCTATTGAAGAGGTAGAATTGTGATTTTGAAGTTCATATTTGCGTTTTGATGAGTTATTGATTAATGTTTTGGAATATGGAATAGGTACAATTGAGATTTTGAAGTTCATATTTGTGTTTTGATGAGTTATTGGTTGATGTTTTACTATATGGAATACGTAGAATTGTGATTTTGAAGTTCATATTTATGTTTTGATGACTTATTGATGTTTCGGTATATGGGATGGGTAGAATTGTGATTTTGGAGTTCATATTTGTGTTTTGATGACTCATTGATGTTTTGGTATATGGAATAGGTATAATTGAGATTTTGAATTTCATATTTGTGTTTTGATGAGTTATTGATGTTTCGGTATATGGAATAGGTAGAATTGTGATTTTGGAGTTCATATTTGCGTTTTGATGACTTATTGATGTTTCGGTATATGGAATAGGTAGAATTGTGATTTCATATTTGTGTTTTGATGAGTTGTTGATGTTTTGTTATATTGAAGAGGTAGAATTGTGATTTTGAAGTTCATATTTGCGTTTTGATGAGTTATTGATTGATGTTTTGGAATATGGAATAGGTACAATTGAGATTTTGAAGTTCATATTTGTGTTTTGAATGCGTTATTGGTTGATGTTTTGGTATATGGAATAGGTAGAATTGTGATTTTGAAGTTCATTTTTGCGTTTTGATGAGTTATTGATTGATGTTTTGGAATGTGGAATAGGTACAATTGAGATTTTGAAGTTCATATTTGTGTTTTGATGAGTTATTCATGTTTTGGAATATGGAATAGGTAAAATTGTGATTTTGAAGTTCATAATTGTGTTTTGATGAGTTATTGATGTTTCGGTATATGAAATAGATATAATTGTGTGTAGATGTTCATAATTGTGTTTTGATGAGTTATTGATTGATGTTTTGGTATATGGAATAGGTAGAATTGTGTTTTGAATTTCATATTTGTGTTTTTATGAGTTATTGATGTTTTGGTATATGGAATAGGTAGAATTGTGATTTTGAAGTTCATATTTGTGTTTTGATGAGTTGTTGATGTTTTGTTATATTGAAGAGGTAGAATTGTGATTTTGAAGTTCATATTTACGTTTTGAAGAGTTGTTGATTGATGTTTTGGAATATGGAATAGGTACAATTGAGATTTTGAAGTTCATATTTGTGTTTTGAATGCGTTATTGGTTGATGTTTTGGTATATGGAATAGGTAGAATTGTGATTTTGATATTCATATTTGGGTTTTGATGAGTTATTGATTGATGTTTTGGTATATGGAATGGGTAGAATTGAGATTTTGAAGTTCATATTTGTGTTTTGAATGCGTTATTGATGTTTTGGTATACGCAATAGGTAGAATTGTGTTTTAAGGAGTTATTGATCTTTTGGTATATTTTACAGATAGAATTGTGTTTTGAATTTCATATTTGTTTTTTGATGAGTTATTGATGTTTTGGTATATTGGATAGGTAGAATTGTGATTTTGAAGTTCATAATTGTGTTTTGATGAGTTATTGATTGATGTTTTGGTATATGGAATAGGTAGAATTGTGTTTTGAATTTCATATTTGTGCTGAGATGAGTTATTGATGTTTCGGTATATGGGATAGGTAGAATTGTGAATTTGAAGTTCATATTTGTGTTTTGAATAAGTTATTGATGTTTTGGTATATGGAATAGGTAGAATTGTGTTTTGAGGAGTTATTGATGTTTTGGTATATTGAACAGATAGAATTGTGATTTTGAAGTTCATATTTATGTTTTGATGAATTATTGATTGATGTTTTGGTATATGGAATAGGTAGAATTGAGATTTTGAAGTTCATAGTTGTGTTTTGATGAATTATGGATGTTTTTTATATTGAAGAGGTAGAATTGTGATTTTGAAGTTATTGCGTTTTGATGAGTTATTGATTGATGTTTTTGAATATGGAATAGGTAAAATTGAGATTTTGAAGTTCATATTTGTGTTTTGATGTGTTATTGATTGATACTTAGGTATATGGAATAGGTAGAATTGAAATTTTGAAGTTCATATTTGTATTTTGATGAGTTATTGGTTGATGTTTTGCTATATCGAAAAGGTAGAATTGTGATTTTGAAGTTCATATTTGTGTTTTGATGAGTTATTGATGTTTTGGTATATGGGATAGGTAGAATTGTCATTTTGAAGTTCATATTTGTGTTTTGATGAGTTATTGATGTTTTGGTATATGGAATAGGTAGAATTGTGATTTTGAAGTTCACAATTGTGTTTTGATGAGTTATTGATGTTTCGGTATATGAAATAGATTGTGATTTTCAAGTTCATATTTGTGTTGATGAGTTAAATATTGATGTTTTGGTATATGCAATAGGTAATGTTTTGGTATATGGGATAGGTAGAATTGTGATGTTGAAGTTCATATTTGTGTTTTGATGAGTTATTGATTGATGTTTTGGTATATGGAATAGGTAGAATTATGTTTTGAATTTCATATTTGTGTTTTGATGAGTTATTGATGTTTCGGTATATGGGATATGTAGAATTGTGATTTTGAAGTTCATATTTGTGTTTTGATGAGTTATTGATGTTTTGGTATATGGAATATGTAGAATTGTGATTTTGAAGTTCATAATTGTGTTTTGATGAGTTATTGATGTTTCGGTATATGAAATAGATATAATTGTGTGTAGAAGTTCATAATTGTGTTTTGATGAGTTATTGATGTTTTGTTATATTGAAGAGGTAGAATTGTGATTTTGAAGTTCATATTTGCGTTTTGATGAGTTATTGATTGATGTTTTGGAATATGGAATAGGTACAATTGAGATTTTGAAGTTCCTATTTGTCTTTTGATGAGTTATTGTTTGATGTTTTGGTTTATGGATTGGGTAGAATTGAGATTTGGAAGTTTCTATTTGTGTTTTGAATGAGTTATTGAAGTTTTGGTATATTGCATAGGTAGAATTGTGATTTTGAAGTTCATAATTGTGTTTTGATGAGTTATTGACGTTTCGGTAAATGGAATAGATAGAATTGTGTGTTGAAGTTCGTATTTGTGTTTTGATGAGTTATTGATGTTTTGGTATATGAAATAAGTAGAATTATGATTTTCAAGTTCATATTTGTGTTTTGATGAGTTATTGATGTTTTGTTATATTGAAGAGGTAGAATTGTGATTTTGAAGTTCATATTTGCGTTTTGATGAGTTATTGATTGATGTTTTGGAATATGGAATAGGTACAATTGAGATTTTGAAGTTCATATTTGTGTTTTGATGAGTTATTGGTTGATATTTTACTATATCGAATAGGTAGAATTGTGATTTTGAAGTTCATATTTGTGTTTTGATGAGTTATTGATTGATGTTTTGGAATATGGAATAGGTACAATTGAGATTTTAAAGTTCATATTTGTGTTTTGATGAGTTATTGGTTTATATTTTACTATATGGAATAGGTAGAATTGTGATTTTGATATTCATATTTATGTTTTGATGACTTATTGATGTTTCGGTATATGGGATGGGTAGAATTGTGATTTTGGAGTTCATATTTGTGCTTTGATGACTTATTGATGTTTTGGTATATGGGATAGGTAGAATTGTGATTTTGAAGTTCATATTTGTGTTTTGAATGCGTTATTGATGTTTTGGTATCCATAATAGGTAGAATTGTGTTTTGATGAGTTATTGATGTTTCGGTATATGGGATAGGTAAAATTGTGATTTTGAAGTTCATATTTGTGTTTGGATGAGTTATTGATGTTTTGGAATATGGAATAGGTAGAATTGTGATTTTGAAGTTCATATTTGTGTTTTGATGAGTTATTGATGTTTTGGTATATGGAATAGGTAGAATTATGATTTTGAAGTTCATATTTGTGTTTTGATGAGTTATTGATGTTTTGGAATATGGAATAGGTAGCATTGTGATTTCGAAGTTCATATTTGTGTTTTGATGAGTTATTGATGTTTTGGTATATGGAATAGGTAGAATTGTGATTTTGATATTCATATTTGGGTTTTGATGAGTTATTGATTGATGTTTTGGTATATGGAATAGGTAGAATTGAGATTTTGAAGTTCATATATGTGTTTTGATGCGTTATTGATGTTTTGGTATACGTAATAGGTAGAATTGTGCTTTGAGGAGATATTGATGTTTTGGTATATTGAACAGATAGAATTGTGCTTTGAATTTCATATTTGTGTTTTTATGAGTTATTGATGTTTTGGTATATTAAATAAGTAGAATTATGATTTTCAAGTTCATATTTGTGTTTTGATGAGTTATTGATGTTTTGTTATATTGAAGAGGTAGAATTGTGATTTTGAAGTTCATATTTGCGTTTTGATGAGTTATTGATTGATGTTTTGGAATATGGAATAGGTACAATTGAGATTTTGAAGTTCATATTTGTGTTTTGATGAGTTATTGGTTGATATTTTACTATATCGAATAGGTAGAATTGTGATTTTGAAGTTCATATTTGTGTTTTGATGACTTATTGATGTTTTGGTATATGGGATAGGTGGAATTGTGATTTTGAAGTTCATATTTGTGTTTTGATGAGTTATTCATGTTTTGGTATATGGAATAGGTAGAATTGTGATTTTTAAGTTCATAATTGTGTTTTGATGAGTTATTGATGTTTCGGTATATGAAATAGATATAATTGTGTGTAGAAGTTCATATTTGTGTTTTGATGAGTTATTGATGTTTTGTTATATTGAAGAGGTAGAATTGTGATTTTGAAGTTCATATTTGCGTTTTGATGAGTTATTGATTGATGTTTTGGAATATGGAATAGGTACAATTGAGATTTTGAAGTTCATATTTGTGTTTTGATGAGTTATTGGTTGATATTTTACTATATCGAATAGGTAGAATTGTGATTTTGAAGTTCATATTTGTGTTTTGATGACTTATTGATGTTTTGGTATATGGGATAGGTGGAATTGTGATTTTGAAGTTCATATTTGTGTTTTGATGAGTTATTCATGTTTTGGTATATGGAATAGGTAGAATTGTGATTTTTAAGTTCATAATTGTGTTTTGATGAGTTATTGATGTTTCGGTATATGAAATAGATATAATTGTGTGTAGAAGTTCATATTTGTGTTTTGATGAGTTGTTGATGTTTTGTTATATTGAAGAGGTAGAATTGTGATTTTGAATTTCATATTTGCGTTTTGATGAGTTATTGATTGATGTTTTGGAATATGGAATAGGTACAATTGAGATTTTGAAGTTCATATTTGTGTTTTGATGAGTTATTGGTTGATATTTTACTATATGGAATTGGTAGAATTGTGATTTTGAAGTTCATAATTGTGTTTTGATGAGTTATTGATGTTTCGGTATATGAAATAGACATAATTGTGTGTAGATGTTCATAATTGTGTTTTGATGAGTTATTGATTGATGTTTTGGTATATGGAATAGGTAGAGTTGTGATTTTGAAGTTCATATTTGTGTTTTGATGAGTTATTGATGTTTTGGTATATGGAATAGGTAGAATTGTGATTTTGAAGTTCATATTTGTGTTTTGATGAGTTATTGATGTTTTGGTATATGGAATAGGTAGAATTGTGATTTTGATATTCATATTTGCGTTTTGATGAGTTATTGATTGATGTTTTGGTATATGGAATAGGTAGAATTGAGATTTTGAAGTTCATATTTGTGTTTTGATGAGTTATTGATGTTTTGTTCTATTGAAGAGGTAGAATTGTGATTTTGAAGTTCATATTTGCGTTTTGATGAGTTATTGATTAATGTTTTGAATATGGAATAGGTACAATTGAGATTTTGAAGTTCATATTTGTGTTTTGATGAGTTATTGGTTGATGTTTTACTATATGGAATACGTAGAATTGTGATTTTGAAGTTCATATTTATGTTTTGATGATTTATTGATGTTTCGGTATATGGGATGGGTAGAATTGTGATTTTGGATTTCATATTTGTGTTTTGATGACTCATTGATGTTTTGGTATATGGAATAGGTATAATTGAGATTTTGAATTTCATATTTGTGTTTTGATGAGTTATTGATGTTTCGGTATATGGAATAGGTAGAATTGTGATTTTGGAGTTCATATTTGCGTTTTGATGACTTATTGATGTTTCGGTATATGGAATAGGTACAATTGAGATTTTGAAGTTCATATTTGTGTTTTGATGAGTTATTGGTTGATATTTTACTATATGGAATTGGTAGAATTGTGATTTTGAAGTTCATATTTGCGTTTTGATGAGTTATTGATTGATGTTTTGGAATATGGAATAGGTACAATTGAGATTTTGAAGTTCATATTTGTGTTTTGAATGCGTTATTGGTTGATGTTTTGGTATATGGAATAGGTAGAATTGTGATTTTGAAGTTCATATTTGCGTTTTGATGAGTTATTGATTGATGTTTTGGAATGTGGAATAGGTACAATTGAGATTTTGAAGTTCATATTTGTGTTTTGATGAGTTATTCATGTTTTGGCATATGGAATAGGTAAAATTGTGATTTTGAAGTTCATAATTGTGTTTTGATGAGTTATTGATGTTTCGGTATATGAAATAGATATAATTGTGTGTAGATGTTCATAATTGTTTTTTGATGAGTTATTGATTGATGTTTTGGAATGTGGAATAGGTACAATTGAGATTTTGAAGTTCATATTTGTGTTTTGATGAGTTATTCATGTTTTGGCATATGGAATAGGTAGAATTGTGATTTTGAAGTTCATAATTGTGTTTTGATGAGTTATTGATGTTTCGGTATATGAAATAGATATAATTGTGTGTAGAAGTTCATAATTGTGTTTTGATGAGTTATTGATGTTTCGGTATATGGGATAGGTAGAATGGTGATTTTGAAGTTCATATTTGCTTTTTGATGAGTTATTGATTGATGTTTTAGAATATGGAATAGGTACAATTGAGATTTTGAAGTTCCTATTTGTGTTTTGATGAGTTATTGATTGATGTTTTGGTATATGGATTGGGTAGAATTGAGATTTTGAAGTTTCTATTTGTGTTTCGAATGAGTTATTGATGTTTTGGTATATTGCATTGGTAGAATTGTGATTTTGAAGTTCATAATTGTGTTTTGATGAGTTATTGATGTTTCGGTATATGAAATAGATATAATTGTGTGTAGAAGTTCATATTTGTGTTTTGATGAGTTGTTGATGTTTTGTTATATTGAAGAGGTAGAATTGTGATTTTGAATTTCATATTTGCGTTTTGATGAGTTATTGATTGATGTTTTGGAATATGGAATAGGTACAATTGAGATTTTGAAGTTCATATTTGTGTTTTGATGAGTTATTGGTTGATATTTTACTATATGGAATTGGTAGAATTGTGATTTTGAAGTTCATAATTGTGTTTTGATGAGTTATTGATGTTTCGGTATATGAAATAGACATAATTGTGTGTAGATGTTCATAATTGTGTTTTGATGAGTTATTGATTGATGTTTTGGTATATGGAATAGGTAGAGTTGTGATTTTGAAGTTCATATTTGTGTTTTGATGAGTTATTGATGTTTTGGTATATGGAATAGGTAGAATTGTGATTTTGAAGTTCATATTTGTGTTTTGATGAGTTATTGATGTTTTGGTATATGGAATAGGTAGAATTGTGATTTTGATATTCATATTTGCGTTTTGATGAGTTATTGATTGATGTTTTGGTATATGGAATAGGTAGAATTGAGATTTTGAAGTTCATATTTGTGTTTTGATGAGTTATTGATGTTTTGTTCTATTGAAGAGGTAGAATTGTGATTTTGAAGTTCATATTTGCGTTTTGATGAGTTATTGATTAATGTTTTGAATATGGAATAGGTACAATTGAGATTTTGAAGTTCATATTTGTGTTTTGATGAGTTATTGGTTGATGTTTTACTATATGGAATACGTAGAATTGTGATTTTGAAGTTCATATTTATGTTTTGATGATTTATTGATGTTTCGGTATATGGGATGGGTAGAATTGTGATTTTGGATTTCATATTTGTGTTTTGATGACTCATTGATGTTTTGGTATATGGAATAGGTATAATTGAGATTTTGAATTTCATATTTGTGTTTTGATGAGTTATTGATGTTTCGGTATATGGAATAGGTAGAATTGTGATTTTGGAGTTCATATTTGCGTTTTGATGACTTATTGATGTTTCGGTATATGGAATAGGTAGAATTGTGATTTTGAAGTTCATATTTGTGTTTTGATGAGTTGTTGATGTTTTGTTATATTGAAGAGGTAGAATTGTGATTTTGAAGTTCATATTTGCGTTTTGATGAGTTATTGATTGATGTTTTGGAATATGGAATAGGTACAATTGAGATTTTGAAGTTCATATTTGTGTTTTGAATGCGTTATTGGTTGATGTTTTGGTATATGGAATAGGTAGAATTGTGATTTTGAAGTTCATATTTGCGTTTTGATGAGTTATTGATTGATGTTTTGGAATGTGGAATAGGTACAATTGAGATTTTGAAGTTCATATTTGTGTTTTGATGAGTTATTCATGTTTTGGCATATGGAATAGGTAAAATTGTGATTTTGAAGTTCATAATTGTGTTTTGATGAGTTATTGATGTTTCGGTATATGAAATAGATATAATTGTGTGTAGATGTTCATAATTGTTTTTTGATGAGTTATTGATTGATGTTTTGGAATGTGGAATAGGTACAATTGAGATTTTGAAGTTCATATTTGTGTTTTGATGAGTTATTCATGTTTTGGCATATGGAATAGGTAGAATTGTGATTTTGAAGTTCATAATTGTGTTTTGATGAGTTATTGATGTTTCGGTATATGAAATAGATATAATTGTGTGTAGAAGTTCATAATTGTGTTTTGATGAGTTATTGATGTTTCGGTATATGGGATAGGTAGAATGGTGATTTTGAAGTTCATATTTGCTTTTTGATGAGTTATTGATTGATGTTTTAGAATATGGAATAGGTACAATTGAGATTTTGAAGTTCCTATTTGTGTTTTGATGAGTTATTGATTGATGTTTTGGTATATGGATTGGGTAGAATTGAGATTTTGAAGTTTCTATTTGTGTTTCGAATGAGTTATTGATGTTTTGGTATATTGCATTGGTAGAATTGTGATTTTGAAGTTCATAATTGTGTTTTGATGAGTTATTGATGTTTCGGTAAATGGAATAGATAGAATTGTGTGTTGAAGTTCGTATTTGTGTTTTGATGAGTTATTGATGTTTTGGTATATGAAATAAGTAGAATTATGATTTTCAAGTTCATATTTGTGTTTTGATGAGTTATTGATGTTTTGTTATATTGAAGAGGTAGAATTGTGATTTTGAAGTTCATATTTGCATTTTGATGAGTTATTGATTGATGTTTTGGAATATGGAATAGGTACAATTGAGATTTTGAAGTTCATATTTGTGTTTTGATGAGTTATTGGTTGATATTTTACTATATCGAATAGGTAGAATTGTGATTTTGAAGTTCATATTTGTGTTTTGAATAAGTTATTGATGTTTTGGTATATGGAATAGGTAGAATTGTGTTTTGAGGAGTTATTGATGTTTTGGTATATTGAACAGATAGAATTGTGATTTTGAAGTTCATATTTATGTTTTGATGAATTATTGATTGATGTTTTGGTATATGGAATAGGTAGAATTGAGATTTTGAAGTTCATAGTTGTGTTTTGATGAATTTTGGATGTTATTTATATTGAAGAGGTAAAATTGTGATTTTGAAGTTATTGCGTTTTGATGAGTTATTGATTGATGTTTTTGAATATGGAATAGGTACAATTGAGATTTTGAAATTCATATTTGTGTTTTGAATGCGTTATTGGTTGATGTTTTGGTATATGGAATAGGTAGAATTGTGATTTTGATATTCATATTTGGGTTTTGATGAGTTATTGATTGATGTTTTGGTATATGGAATAGGTAGAATTGAGATTTTGAAGTTCATATTTGTGTTTTGATGAGTTATTGATGTTTTGTTCTATTGAAGAGGTAGAATTGTGATTTTGAAGTTCATATTTGCGTTTTGATGAGTTATTGATTAATGTTTTGAATATGGAATAGGTACAATTGAGATTTTGAAGTTCATATTTATGTTTTGATGAGTTATTGGTTGATGTTTTACTATATGGAATACGTAGAATTGTGATTTTGAAGTTCATATTTATGTTTTGATGATTTATTGATGTTTCGGTATATGGGATGGGTAGAATTGTGATTTTGGATTTCATATTTGTGTTTTGATGACTCATTGATGTTTTGGTATATGGAATAGGTATAATTGAGATTTTGAATTTCATATTTGTGTTTTGATGAGTTATTGATGTTTCGGTATATGGAATAGGTAGAATTGTGATTTTGGAGTTCATATTTGCGTTTTGATGACTTATTGATGTTTCGGTATATGGAATAGGTAGAATTGTGATTTTGAAGTTCATATTTGTGTTTTGATGAGTTGTTGATGTTTTGTTATATTGAAGAGGTAGAATTGTGATTTTGAAGTTCATATTTGCGTTTTGATGAGTTATTGATTGATGTTTTGGAATATGGAATAGGTACAATTGAGATTTTGAAGTTCATATTTGTGTTTTGAATGCGTTATTGGTTGATGTTTTGGTATATGGAATAGGTAGAATTGTGATTTTGAAGTTCATATTTGCGTTTTGATGAGTTATTGATTGATGTTTTGGAATGTGGAATAGGTACAATTGAGATTTTGAAGTTCATATTTGTGTTTTGATGAGTTATTCATGTTTTGGCATATGGAATAGGTAAAATTGTGATTTTGAAGTTCATAATTGTGTTTTGATGAGTTATTGATGTTTCGGTATATGAAATAGATATAATTGTGTGTAGATGTTCATAATTGTTTTTTGATGAGTTATTGATTGATGTTTTGGAATGTGGAATAGGTACAATTGAGATTTTGAAGTTCATATTTGTGTTTTGATGAGTTATTCATGTTTTGGCATATGGAATAGGTAGAATTGTGATTTTGAAGTTCATAATTGTGTTTTGATGAGTTATTGATGTTTCGGTATATGAAATAGATATAATTGTGTGTAGAAGTTCATAATTGTGTTTTGATGAGTTATTGATGTTTCGGTATATGGGATAGGTAGAATGGTGATTTTGAAGTTCATATTTGCTTTTTGATGAGTTATTGATTGATGTTTTAGAATATGGAATAGGTACAATTGAGATTTTGAAGTTCCTATTTGTGTTTTGATGAGTTATTGATTGATGTTTTGGTATATGGATTGGGTAGAATTGAGATTTTGAAGTTTCTATTTGTGTTTCGAATGAGTTATTGATGTTTTGGTATATTGCATTGGTAGAATTGTGATTTTGAAGTTCATAATTGTGTTTTGATGAGTTATTGATGTTTCGGTATATGAAATAGATATAATTGTGTGTAGAAGTTCATATTTGTGTTTTGATGAGTTGTTGATGTTTTGTTATATTGAAGAGGTAGAATTGTGATTTTGAATTTCATATTTGCGTTTTGATGAGTTATTGATTGATGTTTTGGAATATGGAATAGGTACAATTGAGATTTTGAAGTTCATATTTGTGTTTTGATGAGTTATTGGTTGATATTTTACTATATGGAATTGGTAGAATTGTGATTTTGAAGTTCATAATTGTGTTTTGATGAGTTATTGATGTTTCGGTATATGAAATAGACATAATTGTGTGTAGATGTTCATAATTGTGTTTTGATGAGTTATTGATTGATGTTTTGGTATATGGAATAGGTAGAGTTGTGATTTTGAAGTTCATATTTGTGTTTTGATGAGTTATTGATGTTTTGGTATATGGAATAGGTAGAATTGTGATTTTGAAGTTCATATTTGTGTTTTGATGAGTTATTGATGTTTTGGTATATGGAATAGGTAGAATTGTGATTTTGATATTCATATTTGCGTTTTGATGAGTTATTGATTGATGTTTTGGTATATGGAATAGGTAGAATTGAGATTTTGAAGTTCATATTTGTGTTTTGATGAGTTATTGATGTTTTGTTCTATTGAAGAGGTAGAATTGTGATTTTGAAGTTCATATTTGCGTTTTGATGAGTTATTGATTAATGTTTTGAATATGGAATAGGTACAATTGAGATTTTGAAGTTCATATTTGTGTTTTGATGAGTTATTGGTTGATGTTTTACTATATGGAATACGTAGAATTGTGATTTTGAAGTTCATATTTATGTTTTGATGATTTATTGATGTTTCGGTATATGGGATGGGTGGAATTGTGATTTTGGATTTCATATTTGTGTTTTGATGACTCATTGATGTTTTGGTATATGGAATAGGTATAATTGAGATTTTGAATTTCATATTTGTGTTTTGATGAGTTATTGATGTTTCGGTATATGGAATAGGTAGAATTGTGATTTTGGAGTTCATATTTGCGTTTTGATGACTTATTGATGTTTCGGTATATGGAATAGGTAGAATTGTGATTTTGAAGTTCATATTTGTGTTTTGATGAGTTGTTGATGTTTTGTTATATTGAAGAGGTAGAATTGTGATTTTGAAGTTCATATTTGCGTTTTGATGAGTTATTGATTGATGTTTTGGAATATGGAATAGGTACAATTGAGATTTTGAAGTTCATATTTGTGTTTTGAATGCGTTATTGGTTGATGTTTTGGTATATGGAATAGGTAGAATTGTGATTTTGAAGTTCATATTTGCGTTTTGATGAGTTATTGATTGATGTTTTGGAATGTGGAATAGGTACAATTGAGATTTTGAAGTTCATATTTGTGTTTTGATGAGTTATTCATGTTTTGGCATATGGAATAGGTAAAATTGTGATTTTGAAGTTCATAATTGTGTTTTGATGAGTTATTGATGTTTCGGTATATGAAATAGATATAATTGTGTGTAGATGTTCATAATTGTTTTTTGATGAGTTATTGATTGATGTTTTGGTATATGGAATAGGTAGAATTGTGTTTTGAATTTCATATTTGTGTTTTTATGAGTTATTCATGTTTTGGTATATGGAATAGGTAGAATTGTGATTTTTAAGTTCATAATTGTGTTTTGATGAGTTATTGATGTTTCGGTATATGAAATAGATATAATTGTGTGTAGAAGTTCATAATTGTGTTTTGATGAGTTATTGATGTTTCGGTATATGGGATAGGTAGAATGGTGATTTTGAAGTTCATATTTGCTTTTTGATGAGTTATTGATTGATGTTTTAGAATATGGAATAGGTACAATTGAGATTTTGAAGTTCCTATTTGTGTTTTGATGAGTTATTGATTGATGTTTTGGTATATGGATTGGGTAGAATTGAGATTTTGAAGTTCATATTTATGTTTTGATGATTTATTGATGTTTCGGTATATGGGATGGGTAGAATTGTGATTTTGGATTTCATATTTGTGTTTTGATGACTCATTGATGTTTTGGTATATGGAATAGGTATAATTGAGATTTTGAATTTCATATTTGTGTTTTGATGAGTTATTGATGTTTCGGTATATGGAATAGGTAGAATTGTGATTTTGGAGTTCATATTTGCGTTTTGATGACTTATTGATGTTTCGGTATATGGAATAGGTAGAATTGTGATTTTGAAGTTCATATTTGTGTTTTGATGAGTTGTTGATGTTTTGTTATATTGAAGAGGTAGAATTGTGATTTTGAAGTTCATATTTGCGTTTTGATGAGTTATTGATTAATGTTTTGAATATGGAATATGTACAATTGAGATTTTGAAGTTCATATTTGTGTTTTGATGAGTTATTGGTTGATGTTTTACTATATGGAATACGTAGAATTGTGATTTTGAAGTTCATATTTATGTTTTGATGATTTATTGATGTTTCGGTATATGGGATGGGTAGAATTGTGATTTTGGATTTCATATTTGTGTTTTGATGACTCATTGATGTTTTGGTATATGGAATAGGTATAATTGAGATTTTGAATTTCATATTTGTGTTTTGATGAGTTATTGATGTTTCGGTATATGGAATAGGTAGAATTGTGATTTTGGAGTTCATATTTGCGTTTTGATGACTTATTGATGTTTCGGTATATGGAATAGGTAGAATTGTGATTTTGAAGTTCATATTTGTGTTTTGATGAGTTGTTGATGTTTTGTTATATTGAAGAGGTAGAATTGTGATTTTGAAGTTCATATTTGCGTTTTGATGAGTTATTGATTGATGTTTTGGAATATGGAATAGGTACAATTGAGATTTTGAAGTTCATATTTGTGTTTTGAATGCGTTATTGGTTGATGTTTTGGTATATGGAATAGGTAGAATTGTGATTTTGAAGTTCATATTTGCGTTTTGATGAGTTATTGATTGATGTTTTGGAATGTGGAATAGGTACAATTGAGATTTTGAAGTTCATATTTGTGTTTTGATGAGTTATTCATGTTTTGGCATATGGAATAGGTAAAATTGTGATTTTGAAGTTCATAATTGTGTTTTGATGAGTTATTGATGTTTCGGTATATGAAATAGATATAATTGTGTGTAGATGTTCATAATTGTTTTTTGATGAGTTATTGATTGATGTTTTGGATTGTGGAATAGGTACAATTGAGATTTTGAAGTTCATATTTGTGTTTTGATGAGTTATTCATGTTTTGGCATATGGAATAGGTAGAATTGTGATTTTGAAGTTCATAATTGTGTTTTGATGAGTTATTGATGTTTCGGTATATGAAATAGATATAATTGTGTGTAGAAGTTCATAATTGTGTTTTGATGAGTTATTGATGTTTCGGTATATGGGATAGGTAGAATGGTGATTTTGAAGTTCATATTTGCTTTTTGATGAGTTATTGATTGATGTTTTAGAATATGGAATAGGTACAATTGAGATTTTGAAGTTCCTATTTGTGTTTTGATGAGTTATTGATTGATGTTTTGGTATATGGATTGGGTAGAATTGAGATTTTGAAGTTTCTATTTGTGTTTCGAATGAGTTATTGATGTTTTGGTATATTGCATTGGTAGAATTGTGATTTTGAAGTTCATAATTGTGTTTTGATGAGTTATTGATGTTTCGGTATATGAAATAGATATAATTGTGTGTAGAAGTTCATATTTGTGTTTTGATGAGTTGTTGATGTTTTGTTATATTGAAGAGGTAGAATTGTGATTTTGAATTTCATATTTGCGTTTTGATGAGTTATTGATTGATGTTTTGGAATATGGAATAGGTACAATTGAGATTTTGAAGTTCATATTTGTGTTTTGATGAGTTATTGGTTGATATTTTACTATATGGAATTGGTAGAATTGTGATTTTGAAGTTCATAATTGTGTTTTGATGAGTTATTGATGTTTCGGTATATGAAATAGACATAATTGTGTGTAGATGTTCATAATTGTGTTTTGATGAGTTATTGATTGATGTTTTGGTATATGGAATAGGTAGAGTTGTGATTTTGAAGTTCATATTTGTGTTTTGATGAGTTATTGATGTTTTGGTATATGGAATAGGTAGAATTGTGATTTTGAAGTTCATATTTGTGTTTTGATGAGTTATTGATGTTTTGGTATATGGAATAGGTAGAATTGTGATTTTGATATTCATATTTGCGTTTTGATGAGTTATTGATTGATGTTTTGGTATATGGAATAGGTAGAATTGAGATTTTGAAGTTCATATTTGTGTTTTGATGAGTTATTGATGTTTTGTTCTATTGAAGAGGTAGAATTGTGATTTTGAAGTTCATATTTGCGTTTTGATGAGTTATTGATTAATGTTTTGAATATGGAATAGGTACAATTGAGATTTTGAAGTTCATATTTGTGTTTTGATGAGTTATTGGTTGATGTTTTACTATATGGAATACGTAGAATTGTGATTTTGAAGTTCATATTTATGTTTTGATGATTTATTGATGTTTCGGTATATGGGATGGGTAGAATTGTGATTTTGGATTTCATATTTGTGTTTTGATGACTCATTGATGTTTTGGTATATGGAATAGGTATAATTGAGATTTTGAATTTCATATTTGTGTTTTGATGAGTTATTGATGTTTCGGTATATGGAATAGGTAGAATTGTGATTTTGGAGTTCATATTTGCGTTTTGATGACTTATTGATGTTTCGGTATATGGAATAGGTAGAATTGTGATTTTGAAGTTCATATTTGTGTTTTGATGAGTTGTTGATGTTTTGTTATATTGAAGAGGTAGAATTGTGATTTTGAAGTTCATATTTGCGTTTTGATGAGTTATTGATTGATGTTTTGGAATATGGAATAGGTACAATTGAGATTTTGAAGTTCATATTTGTGTTTTGAATGCGTTATTGGTTGATGTTTTGGTATATGGAATAGGTAGAATTGTGATTTTGAAGTTCATATTTGCGTTTTGATGAGTTATTGATTGATGTTTTGGAATGTGGAATAGGTACAATTGAGATTTTGAAGTTCATATTTGTGTTTTGATGAGTTATTCATGTTTTGGCATATGGAATAGGTAAAATTGTGATTTTGAAGTTCATAATTGTGTTTTGATGAGTTATTGATGTTTCGGTATATGAAATAGATATAATTGTGTGTAGATGTTCATAATTGTTTTTTGATGAGTTATTGATTGATGTTTTGGTATATGGAATAGGTAGAATTGTGTTTTGAATTTCATATTTGTGTTTTTATGAGTTATTCATGTTTTGGTATATGGAATAGGTAGAATTGTGATTTTTAAGTTCATAATTGTGTTTTGATGAGTTATTGATGTTTCGGTATATGAAATAGATATAATTGTGTGTAGAAGTTCATAATTGTGTTTTGATGAGTTATTGATGTTTCGGTATATGGGATAGGTAGAATGGTGATTTTGAAGTTCATATTTGCTTTTTGATGAGTTATTGATTGATGTTTTAGAATATGGAATAGGTACAATTGAGATTTTGAAGTTCCTATTTGTGTTTTGATGAGTTATTGATTGATGTTTTGGTATATGGATTGGGTAGAATTGAGATTTTGAAGTTCATATTTATGTTTTGATGATTTATTGATGTTTCGGTATATGGGATGGGTAGAATTGTGATTTTGGATTTCATATTTGTGTTTTGATGACTCATTGATGTTTTGGTATATGGAATAGGTATAATTGAGATTTTGAATTTCATATTTGTGTTTTGATGAGTTATTGATGTTTCGGTATATGGAATAGGTAGAATTGTGATTTTGGAGTTCATATTTGCGTTTTGATGACTTATTGATGTTTCGGTATATGGAATAGGTAGAATTGTGATTTTGAAGTTCATATTTGTGTTTTGATGAGTTGTTGATGTTTTGTTATATTGAAGAGGTAGAATTGTGATTTTGAAGTTCATATTTGCGTTTTGATGAGTTATTGATTAATGTTTTGAATATGGAATATGTACAATTGAGATTTTGAAGTTCATATTTGTGTTTTGATGAGTTATTGGTTGATGTTTTACTATATGGAATACGTAGAATTGTGATTTTGAAGTTCATATTTATGTTTTGATGATTTATTGATGTTTCGGTATATGGGATGGGTAGAATTGTGATTTTGGATTTCATATTTGTGTTTTGATGACTCATTGATGTTTTGGTATATGGAATAGGTATAATTGAGATTTTGAATTTCATATTTGTGTTTTGATGAGTTATTGATGTTTCGGTATATGGAATAGGTAGAATTGTGATTTTGGAGTTCATATTTGCGTTTTGATGACTTATTGATGTTTCGGTATATGGAATAGGTAGAATTGTGATTTTGAAGTTCATATTTGTGTTTTGATGAGTTGTTGATGTTTTGTTATATTGAAGAGGTAGAATTGTGATTTTGAAGTTCATATTTGCGTTTTGATGAGTTATTGATTGATGTTTTGGAATATGGAATAGGTACAATTGAGATTTTGAAGTTCATATTTGTGTTTTGAATGCGTTATTGGTTGATGTTTTGGTATATGGAATAGGTAGAATTGTGATTTTGAAGTTCATATTTGCGTTTTGATGAGTTATTGATTGATGTTTTGGAATGTGGAATAGGTACAATTGAGATTTTGAAGTTCATATTTGTGTTTTGATGAGTTATTCATGTTTTGGCATATGGAATAGGTAAAATTGTGATTTTGAAGTTCATAATTGTGTTTTGATGAGTTATTGATGTTTCGGTATATGAAATAGATATAATTGTGTGTAGATGTTCATAATTGTTTTTTGATGAGTTATTGATTGATGTTTTGGATTGTGGAATAGGTACAATTGAGATTTTGAAGTTCATATTTGTGTTTTGATGAGTTATTCATGTTTTGGCATATGGAATAGGTAGAATTGTGATTTTGAAGTTCATAATTGTGTTTTGATGAGTTATTGATGTTTCGGTATATGAAATAGATATAATTGTGTGTAGAAGTTCATAATTGTGTTTTGATGAGTTATTGATGTTTCGGTATATGGGATAGGTAGAATGGTGATTTTGAAGTTCATATTTGCTTTTTGATGAGTTATTGATTGATGTTTTAGAATATGGAATAGGTACAATTGAGATTTTGAAGTTCCTATTTGTGTTTTGATGAGTTATTGATTGATGTTTTGGTATATGGATTGGGTAGAATTGAGATTTTGAAGTTTCTATTTGTGTTTCGAATGAGTTATTGATGTTTTGGTATATTGCATTGGTAGAATTGTGATTTTGAAGTTCATAATTGTGTTTTGATGAGTTATTGATGTTTCGGTAAATGGAATAGATAGAATTGTGTGTTGAAGTTCGTATTTGTGTTTTGATGAGTTATTGATGTTTTGGTATATGAAATAAGTAGAATTATGATTTTCAAGTTCATATTTGTGTTTTGATGAGTTATTGATGTTTTGTTATATTGAAGAGGTAGAATTGTGATTTTGAAGTTCATATTTGCATTTTGATGAGTTATTGATTGATGTTTTGGAATATGGAATAGGTACAATTGAGATTTTGAAGTTCATATTTGTGTTTTGATGAGTTATTGGTTGATATTTTACTATATCGAATAGGTAGAATTGTGATTTTGAAGTTCATATTTGTGTTTTGAATGCGTTATTGGTTGATGTTTTGGTATATGGAATAGGTAGAATTGTGATTTTGAAGTTCATATTTGCGTTTTGATGAGTTATTGATTGATGTTTTGGAATGTGGAATAGGTACAATTGAGATTTTGAAGTTCATATTTGTGTTTTGATGAGTTATTCATGTTTTGGCATATGGAATAGGTAAAATTGTGATTTTGAAGTTCATAATTGTGTTTTGATGAGTTATTGATGTTTCGGTATATGAAATAGATATAATTGTGTGTAGATGTTCATAATTGTTTTTTGATGAGTTATTGATTGATGTTTTGGTATATGGAATAGGTAGAATTGTGTTTTGAATTTCATATTTGTGTTTTTATGAGTTATTCATGTTTTGGTATATGGAATAGGTAGAATTGTGATTTTTAAGTTCATAATTGTGTTTTGATGAGTTATTGATGTTTCGGTATATGAAATAGATATAATTGTGTGTAGAAGTTCATAATTGTGTTTTGATGAGTTATTGATGTTTCGGTATATGGGATAGGTAGAATGGTGATTTTGAAGTTCATAATTGCGTTTTGATGAGTTATTAATTGATGTTTTGGAATATGGAATAGGTACAATTGAGATTTTGAAGTTCATATTTGTGTTTTGAATGCGTTATTGGTTGATGTTTTGGTATATGGAATAGGTAGAATTGTGATTTTGAAATTCATATTTGTGTTTTGAATGCGTTATTGGTTGATGTTTTGGTATATGGAATAGGTAGAATTGTGATTTTGATATTCATATTTGGGTTTTGATGAGTTATTGATTGATGTTTTGGTATATGGAATGGGTAGAATTGAGATTTTGAAGTTCATATTTGTGTTTTGAATGCGTTATTGATGTTTTGGTATACGGAATAGGTAGAATTGTGTTTTAAGGAGTTATTGATCTTTTGGTATATTGAACAGATAGAATTGTGTTTTGAATTTCATATTTGTTTTTTGATGAGTTATTGATGTTTTGGTATATTGGATAGGTAGAATTGTGATTTTGAAGTTCATAATTGTGTTTTGATGAGTTATTGATTGATGTTTTGGTATATGGAATAGGTAGAATTGTGTTTTGAATTTCATATTTGTGCTGAGATGAGTTATTGATGTCTCGGTATATGGGATAGGTAGAATTGTGATTTTGAAGTTCATATTTGTGTTTTGAATAAGTTATTGATGTTTTGGTGTATGGAATAGGTAGAATTGTGTTTTGAGGAGTTATTGATGTTTTAGTATATTGAACAGATAGAATTGTGATTTTGAAGTTCATATTTATGTTTTGATGAATTATTGATTGATGTTTTGGTATATGGAATAGGTAGAATTGAGATTTTGAAGTTCATAGTTGTGTTTTGATGAATTATGGATGTTTTTTATATTGAAGAGGTAGAATTGTGATTTTGAAGTTATTGCGATTTGATGAGTTATTGATTGATGTTTTTGAATATGGAATAGGTACAATTGAGATTTTGAAGTTCATATTTGTGTTTTGATGTGTTATTGATTGATATTTAGGTATATGGAATAGGTAGAATTGAAATTTTGAAGTTCATATTTGTATTTTGATGAGTTATTGGTTGATGTTTTGCTATATCGAAAAGGTAGAATTGTGATTTTGAAGTTCATATTTGTGTTTTGATGAGTTATTGATGTTTTGGTATATGGGATAGGTAGAATTGTCATTTTGAAGTTCATATTTGTGTTTTGATGAGTTATTGATGTTTTGGTATATGAAATAGGTAGAATTGTGATTTTGATGTTCACAATTGTGTTTTGATGAGTTATTGATGTTTCGGTATATGAAATAGATTGTGATTTTGAAGTTCATATTTGTGTTGATGAGTTAATCATTGATGTTTTGGTATATGCAATAGGTAATGTTTTGGTATATGGGATAGGTAGAATTGTGATGTTGAAGTTCATATTTGTGTTTTGATGAGTTATTGATGTTTTGGTATATGGGATAGGTAGAATTGTGATTTTGAAGTTCATATTTGTGTTTTGATGAGTTATTGATGTTTTGGTATATGGGATATGTAGAATTGTGATTTTGAAGTTCATAATTGTGTTTTGATGAGTTATTGATGTTTCGGTATATGAAATAGATATAATTGTGTGTAGAAGTTCATAATTGTGTTTTGATGAGTTATTGATGTTTCGGTATATGGGATATGTAGAATTGTGATTTTGAAGTTCATATTTGTGTTTTGATGAGTTATTGATGTTTTGGTATATGGAATATGTAGAATTGTGATTTTGAAGTTCATAATTGTGTTTTGATGAGTTATTGATGTTTCGGTATATGAAATAGATATAATTGTGTGTAGAAGTTCATAATTGTGTTTTGATGAGTTATTGATGTTTTGTTATATTGAAGAGGTCGAATTGTGATTTTGAAGTTCATATTTGCGTTTTGATGAGTTATTAATTGATGTTTTGGAATATGGAATAGGTACAATTGAGATTTTGAAGTTCATATTTGTGTTTTGAATGCGTTATTGGTTGATGTTTTGGTATATGGAATAGGTAGAATTGTGATTTTGAAATTCATATTTGTGTTTTGAATGCGTTATTGGTTGATGTTTTGGTATATGGAATAGGTAGAATTGTGATTTTGATATTCATATTTGGGTTTTGATGAGTTATTGATTGATGTTTTGGTATATGGAATGGGTAGAATTGAGATTTTGAAGTTCATATTTGTGTTTTGAATGCGTTATTGATGTTTTGGTATACGGAATAGGTAGAATTGTGTTTTAAGGAGTTATTGATCTTTTGGTATATTGAACAGATAGAATTGTGTTTTGAATTTCATATTTGTTTTTTGATGAGTTATTGATGTTTTGGTATATTGGATAGGTAGAATTGTGATTTTGAAGTTCATAATTGTGTTTTGATGAGTTATTGATTGATGTTTTGGTATATGGAATAGGTAGAATTGTGTTTTGAATTTCATATTTGTGCTGAGATGAGTTATTGATGTCTCGGTATATGGGATAGGTAGAATTGTGATTTTGAAGTTCATATTTGTGTTTTGAATAAGTTATTGATGTTTTGGTGTATGGAATAGGTAGAATTGTGTTTTGAGGAGTTATTGATGTTTTAGTATATTGAACAGATAGAATTGTGATTTTGAAGTTCATATTTATGTTTTGATGAATTATTGATTGATGTTTTGGTATATGGAATAGGTAGAATTGAGATTTTGAAGTTCATAGTTGTGTTTTGATGAATTATGGATGTTTTTTATATTGAAGAGGTAGAATTGTGATTTTGAAGTTATTGCGTTTTGATGAGTTATTGATTGATGTTTTTGAATATGGAATAGGTACAATTGAGATTTTGAAGTTCATATTTGTGTTTTGATGTGTTATTGATTGATATTTAGGTATATGGAATAGGTAGAATTGAAATTTTGAAGTTCATATTTGTATTTTGATGAGTTATTGGTTGATGTTTTGCTATATCGAAAAGGTAGAATTGTGATTTTGAAGTTCATATTTGTGTTTTGATGAGTTATTGATGTTTTGGTATATGGGATAGGTAGAATTGTCATTTTGAAGTTCATATTTGTGTTTTGATGAGTTATTGATGTTTTGGTATATGAAATAGGTAGAATTGTGATTTTGATGTTCACAATTGTGTTTTGATGAGTTATTGATGTTTCGGTATATGAAATAGATTGTGATTTTGAAGTTCATATTTGTGTTGATGAGTTAATCATTGATGTTTTGGTATATGCAATAGGTAATGTTTTGGTATATGGGATAGGTAGAATTGTGATGTTGAAGTTCATATTTGTGTTTTGATGAGTTATTGATGTTTTGGTATATGGGATAGGTAGAATTGTGATTTTGAAGTTCATATTTGTGTTTTGATGAGTTATTGATGTTTTGGTATATGGGATATGTAGAATTGTGATTTTGAAGTTCATAATTGTGTTTTGATGAGTTATTGATGTTTCGGTATATGAAATAGATATAATTGTGTGTAGAAGTTCATAATTGTGTTTTGATGAGTTATTGATGTTTCGGTATATGGGATATGTAGAATTGTGATTTTGAAGTTCATATTTGTGTTTTGATGAGTTATTGATGTTTTGGTATATGGAATATGTAGAATTGTGATTTTGAAGTTCATAATTGTGTTTTGATGAGTTATTGATGTTTCGGTATATGAAATAGATATAATTGTGTGTAGAAGTTCATAATTGTGTTTTGATGAGTTATTGATGTTTTGTTATATTGAAGAGGTCGAATTGTGATTTTGAAGTTCATATTTGCGTTTTGATGAGTTATTAATTGATGTTTTGGAATATGGAATAGGTACAATTGAGATTTTGAAGTTCATATTTGTGTTTTGAATGCGTTATTGGTTGATGTTTTGGTATATGGAATAGGTAGAATTGTGATTTTGAAGTTCATATTTGCGTTTTGATGAGTTATTGATTGATGTTTTGGAATGTGGAATAGGTACAATTGAGATTTTGAAGTTCATATTTGTGTTTTGATGAGTTATTCATGTTTTGGCATATGGAATAGGTAAAATTGTGATTTTGAAGTTCATAATTGTGTTTTGATGAGTTATTGATGTTTCGGTATATGAAATAGATATAATTGTGTGTAGATGTTCATAATTGTTTTTTGATGAGTTATTGATTGATGTTTTGGTATATGGAATAGGTAGAATTGTGTTTTGAATTTCATATTTGTGTTTTTATGAGTTATTCATGTTTTTGTATATGGAATAGGTAGAATTGTGATTTTTAAGTTCATAATTGTGTTTTGATGAGTTATTGATGTTTCGGTATATGAAATAGATATAATTGTGTGTAGAAGTTCATATTTGTGTTTTGATGAGTTGTTGATGTTTTGTTATATTGAAGAGGTAGAATTGTGATTTTGAAGTTCATATTTGCGTTTTGATGAGTTATTGATTGATGTTTTGGAATGTGGAATAGGTACAATTGAGATTTTGAAGTTCATATTTGTGTTTTGATGAGTTATTGGTTGATATTTTACTATATGGAATTGGTAGAATTGTGATTTTGAAGTTCATAATTGTGTTTTGATGAGTTATTGATGTTTCGGTATATGAAATAGATATAATTGTGTGTAGATGTTCATAATTGTGTTTTGATGAGTTATTGATTGATGTTTTGGTATATGGAATAGGTAGAGTTGTGATTTTGAAGTTCATATTTGTGTTTTGATGAGTTATTGATGTTTTGGTATATGGAATAGGTAGAATTGTGATTTTGAAGTTCATATTTGTGTTTTGATGAGTTATTGATGTTTTGGTATATGGAATAGGTAGAATTGTGATTTTGATATTCATATTTGCGTTTTGATGAGTTATTGATTGATGTTTTGGTATATGGAATAGGTAGAATTGGGATTTTGAAGTTCATATTTGTGTTTTGATGAGTTATTGATGTTTTGTTCTATTGAAGAGGTAGAATTGTGATTTTGAAGTTCATATTTGCGTTTTGATGAGTTGTTGATGTTTTGTTATATTGAAGAGGTAGAATTGTGATTTTGAAGTTCATATTTGCGTTTTGATGAGTTATTGATTGATGTTTTGGAATATGGAATAGGTACAATTGAGATTTTGAAGTTCATATTTGTGTTTTGAATGCGTTATTGGTTGATGTTTTGGTATATGGAATAGGTAGAATTGTGATTTTGAAGTTCATATTTGCGTTTTGATGAGTTGTTGATGTTTTGTTATATTGAAGAGGTAGAATTGTGATTTTGAAGTTCATATTTGCGTTTTGATGAGTTATTGATTGATGTTTTGGAATGTGGAATAGGTACAATTGAGATTTTGAAGTTCATATTTGTGTTTTGATGAGTTATTCATGTTTTGGCATATGGAATAGGTAAAATTGTGATTTTGAAGTTCATAATTGTGTTTTGATGAGTTATTGATGTTTCGGTATATGAAATAGATATAATTGTGTGTAGATGTTCATAATTGTTTTTTGATGAGTTATTGATTGATGTTTTGGTATATGGAATAGGTAGAATTGTGTTTTGAATTTCATATTTGTGTTTTTATGAGTTATTCATGTTTTTGTATATGGAATAGGTAGAATTGTGATTTTTAAGTTCATAATTGTGTTTTGATGAGTTATTGATGTTTCGGTATATGAAATAGATATAATTGTGTGTAGAAGTTCATATTTGTGTTTTGATGAGTTGTTGAAGTTTTGTTATATTGAAGAGGTAGAATTGTGATTTTGAAGTTCATATTTGCGTTTTGATGAGTTATTGATTGATGTTTTGGAATATGGAATAGGTACAATTGAGATTTTGAAGTTCATATTTGTGTTTTGATGAGTTATTGGTTGATATTTTACTATATGGAATTGGTAGAATTGTGATTTTGAAGTTCATAATTGTGTTTTGATGAGTTATTGATGTTTCGGTATATGAAATAGATATAATTGTGTGTAGATGTTCATAATTGTGTTTTGATGAGTTATTGATTGATGTTTTGGTATATGGAATAGGTAGAGTTGTGATTTTGAAGTTCATATTTGTGTTTTGATGAGTTATTGATGTTTTGGTATATGGAATAGGTAGAATTGTGATTTTGAAGTTCATATTTGTGTTTTGATGAGTTATTGATGTTTTGGTATATGGAATAGGTAGAATTGTGATTTTGATATTCATATTTGCGTTTTGATGAGTTATTGATTGATGTTTTGGTATATGGAATAGGTAGAATTGGGATTTTGAAGTTCATATTTGTGTTTTGATGAGTTATTGATGTTTTGTTCTATTGAAGAGGTAGAATTGTGATTTTGAAGTTCATATTTGCGTTTTGATGAGTTATTGATTAATGTTTTGAATATGGAATAGGTACAATTAAGATTTTGAAGTTCATATTTGTGTTTTGATGAGTTATTGGTTGATGTTTTACTATATGGAATACGTAGGATTGTGATTTTGAAGTTCATATTTATGTTTTGATGATTTATTGATGTTTCGGTATATGGGATGGGTAGAATTGTGATTTTGGATTTCATATTTGTGTTTTGATGACTCATTGATGTTTTGGTATATGGAATAGGTATAATTGAGATTTTGAATTTCATATTTGTGTTTTGATGAGTTATTGATGTTTCGGTATTTGGAATAGGTAGAATTGTGATTTTGGAGTTCATATTTGCGTTTTGATGACTTATTGATGTTTCGGTATATGGAATAGGTAGAATTGTGATTTTGAAGTTCATATTTGTGTTTTGATGAGTTGTTGATGTTTTGTTATATTGAAGAGGTAGAATTGTGATTTTGAAGTTCATATTTGCGTTTTGATGAGTTATTGATTGATGTTTTGGAATATGGAATAGGTACAATTGAGATTTTGAAGTTCATATTTGTGTTTTGAATGCGTTATTGGTTGATGTTTTGGTATATGGAATAGGTAGAATTGTGATTTTGAAGTTCATATTTGCGTTTTGATGAGTTATTGATTGATGTTTTGGAATGTGGAATAGGTACAATTGAGATTTTGAAGTTCATATTTGTGTTTTGATGAGTTATTCATGTTTTGGCATATGGAATAGGTAAAATTGTGATTTTGTAGTTCATAATTGTGTTTTGATGAGTTATTGATGTTTCGGTATATGAAATAGATATAATTGTGTGTAGATGTTCATAATTGTGTTTTGATGAGTTATTGATTGATGTTTTGGTATATGGAATAGGTAGAATTGTGTTTTGAATTTCATATTTGTGTTTTTATGAGTTATTGATGTTTTGGTATATGGAATAGGTAGAATTGTGATTTTGAAGTTCATATTTGTGTTTTGATGAGTTGTTGATGTTTTGTTATATTGAAGAGGTAGAATTGTGATTTTGAAGTTCATATTTGTGTTTTGATGAGTTATTGGTTGATATTTTACTATATCGAATAGGTAGAATAGTGATTTTGAAGTTCATATTTGTGTTTTGAATAAGTTATTGATGTTTTGGTATATGGAATAGGTAGAATTGTGTTTTGAGGAGTTATTGATGTTTTGGTATATTGAACGGATAGAATTGTGATTTTGAAGTTCATATTTATGTTTTGATGAATTATTGATTGATGTTTTGGTATATGGAATAGGTAGAATTGAGATTTTGAAGTTCATAGTTGTGTTTTGATGAATTTTGGATGTTTTTTATATTGAAGAGGTAAAATTGTGATTTTGAAGTTATTGCGTTTTGATGTGTTATTGATTGATGTTTTTGAATATGGAATAGGTACAATTGGGATTTTGAAGTTCATATTTGTGTTTTGAATGCGTTATTGGTTGATGTTTTGGTATATGGAATAGGTAGAATTGTGATTTTGATATTCATATTTGGGTTTTGATGAGTTATTGATTGATGTTTTGGTATATCGAATGGGTAGAATTGAGATTTTGAAGTTCATATTTGTGTTTTGAATGCGTTATTGATGTTTTGGTATACGGAATAGGTAGAATTGTGTTTTAAGGAGTTATTGATCTTTTGGTATATTGAACAGATAGAATTGTGTTTTGAATTTCATATTTGTTTTTTGATGAGTTATTGATGTTTTGGTATATTGGATAGGTAGAATTGTGATTTTGAAGTTCATAATTGTGTTTTGATGAGTTATTGATTGATGTTTTGGTATATGGAATAGGTAGAATTGTGTTTTGAATTTCATATTTGTGCTGAGATGAGTTATTGATGTTTCGGTATATGGGATAGGTAGAATTGTGATTTTGAAGTTCATATTTGTGTTTTGAATAAGTTATTGATGTTTTGGTGTATGGAATAGGTAGAATTGTGTTTTGAGGAGTTATTGATGTTTTAGTATATTGAACAGATAGAATTGTGATTTTGAAGTTCATATTTATGTTTTGATGAATTATTGATTGATGTTTTGGTATATGGAATAGGTAGAATTTAGATTTTGAAGTTCATAGTTGTGTTTTGATGAATTATGGATGTTTTTTAAATTGAAGAGGTAGAATTGTGATTTTGAAGTTATTGCGTTTTGATGAGTTATTGATTGATGTTTTTGAATATGGAATAGGTACAATTGAGATTTTGAAGTTCATATTTGTGTTTTGATGTGTTATTGATTGATATTTAGGTATATGGAATAGGTAGAATTGAAATTTTGAAGTTCATATTTGTATTTTGATGAGTTATTGGTTGATGTTTTGTTATATCGAAAAGGTAGAATTGTGATTTTGAAGTTCATATTTGTGTTTTGATGAGTTATTGATGTTTTGGTATATGGGATAGGTAGAATTGTCATTTTGAAGTTCATATTTGTGTTTTGATGAGTTATTGATGTTTTGGTATATGGAATAGGTAGAATTGTGATTTTGATGTTCACAATTGTGTTTTGATGAGTTATTGATGTTTCGGTATATGAAATAGATTGTGATTTTGAAGTTCATATTTGTGTTGATGAGTTAATCATTGATGTTTTGGTATATGCAATAGGTAATGTTTTGGTATATGGGATAGGTAGAATTGTGATGTTGAAGTTCATATTTGTGTTTTGATGAGTTATTGATGTTTTGGTATATGTGATAGGTAGAATTGTGATTTTGAAGTTCATATTTGTGTTTTGATGAGTTATTAATGTTTTGGTATATGGGATATGTAGAATTGTGATTTTGAAGTTCATAATTGTGTTTTGATGAGTTATTGATGTTTCGGTATATGAAATAGATATAATTGTGTGTAGAAGTTCATAATTGTGTTTTGATGAGTTATTGATGTTTCGGTATATGGGATATGTAGAATTGTGATTTTGAAGTTCATATTTGTGTTTTGATGAGTTATTGATGTTTTGGTATATGGAATATGTAGAATTGTGATTTTGAAGTTCATAATTGTGTTTTGATGAGTTATTGATGTTTCGGTATATGAAATAGATATAATTGTGTGTAGAAGTTCATAATTGTGTTTTGATGAGTTATTGATGTTTTGTTATATTGAAGAGGTCGAATTGTGATTTTGAAGTTCATATTTGCGTTTTGATGAGTTATTAATTGATGTTTTGGAATATGGAATAGGTACAATTGAGATTTTGAAGTTCATATTTGTGTTTTGAATGCGTTATTGGTTGATGTTTTGGTATATGGAATAGGTAGAATTGTGATTTTGAAGTTCATATTTGCGTTTTGATGAGTTATTGATTGATGTTTTGGAATGTGGAATAGGTACAATTGAGATTTTGAAGTTCATATTTGTGTTTTGATGAGTTATTCATGTTTTGGCATATGGAATAGGTAAAATTGTGATTTTGAAGTTCATAATTGTGTTTTGATGAGTTATTGATGTTTCGGTATATGAAATAGATATAATTGTGTGTAGATGTTCATAATTGTTTTTTGATGAGTTATTGATTGATGTTTTGGTATATGGAATAGGTAGAATTGTGTTTTGAATTTCATATTTGTGTTTTTATGAGTTATTCATGTGTTTGTATATGGAATAGGTAGAATTGTGATTTTTAAGTTCATAATTGTGTTTTGATGAGTTATTGATGTTTCGGTATATGAAATAGATATAATTGTGTGTAGAAGTTCATATTTGTGTTTTGATGAGTTGTTGATGTTTTGTTATATTGAAGAGGTAGAATTGTGATTTTGAAGTTCATATTTGCGTTTTGATGAGTTATTGATTGATGTTTTGGAATATGGAATAGGTACAATTGAGATTTTGAAGTTCATATTTGTGTTTTGATGAGTTATTGGTTGATATTTTACTATATGGAATTGGTAGAATTGTGATTTTGAAGTTCATAATTGTGTTTTGATGAGTTATTGATGTTTCGGTATATGAAATAGATATAATTGTGTGTAGATGTTCATAATTGTGTTTTGATGAGTTATTGATTGATGTTTTGGTATATGGAATAGGTAGAGTTGTGATTTTGAAGTTCATATTTGTGTTTTGATGAGTTATTGATGTTTTGGTATATGGAATAGGTAGAATTGTGATTTTGAAGTTCATATTTGTGTTTTGATGAGTTATTGATGTTTTGGTATATGGAATAGGTAGAATTGTGATTTTGATATTCATATTTGCGTTTTGATGAGTTATTGATTGATGTTTTGGTATATGGAATAGGTAGAATTGAGATTTTGAAGTTCATATTTGTGTTTTGATGAGTTATTGATGTTTTGTTCTATTGAAGAGGTAGAATTGTGATTTTGAAGTTCATATTTGCGTTTTGATGAGTTATTGATTAATGTTTTGAATATGGAATAGGTACAATTAAGATTTTGAAGTTCATATTTGTGTTTTGATGAGTTATTGGTTGATGTTTTACTATATGGAATACGTAGAATTGTGATTTTGAAGTTCATATTTATGTTTTGATGATTTATTGATGTTTCGGTATATGGGATGGGTAGAATTGTGATTTTGGATTTCATATTTGTGTTTTGATGACTCATTGATGTTTTGGTATATGGAATAGGTATAATTGAGATTTTGAATTTCATATTTGTGTTTTGATGAATTATTGATGTTTCGGTATATGGAATAGGTAGAATTGTGATTTTGGAGTTCATATTTGCGTTTTGATGACTTATTGATGTTTCGGTATATGGAATAGGTAGAATTGTGATTTTGAAGTTCATATTTGTGTTTTGATGAGTTGTTGATGTTTTGTTATATTGAAGAGGTAGAATTGTGATTTTGAAGTTCATATTTGCGTTTTGATGAGTTATTGATTGATGTTTTGGAATATGGAATAGGTACAATTGAGATTTTGAAGTTCATATTTGTGTTTTGAATGCGTTATTGGTTGATGTTTTGGTATATGGAATAGGTAGAATTGTGATTTTGAAGTTCATATTTGCGTTTTGATGAGTTATTGATTGATGTTTTGGAATGTGGAATAGGTACAATTGAGATTTTGAAGTTCATATTTGTGTTTTGATGAGTTATTCATGTTTTGGCATATGGAATAGGTAAAATTGTGATTTTGTAGTTCATAATTGTGTTTTGATGAGTTATTGATGTTTCAGTATATGAAATAGATATAATTGTGTGTAGATGTTCATAATTGTGTTTTGATGAGTTATTGATTGATGTTTTGGTATATGGAATAGGTAGAATTGTGTTTTGAATTTCATATTTGTGTTTTTATGAGTTATTGATGTTTTGGTATATGGAATAGGTAGAATTGTGATTTTGAAGTTCATATTTGTGTTTTGATGAGTTGTTGATGTTTTGTTATATTGAAGAGGTAGAATTGTGATTTTGAAGTTCATATTTACGTTTTGATGAGTTATTGATTAATGTTTTGGAATATGGAATAGGTACAATTGAGATTTTGAAGTTCATATTTGTGTTTTGATGAGTTATTGGTTGATATTTTACTATATGGAATTGGTAGAATTGTGATTTTGAAGTTCATAATTGTGTTTTGATGAGTTATTGATGTTTCGGTATATGAAATAGATATAATTGTGTGTAGATGTTCATAATTGTGTTTTGATGAGTTATTGATTGATGTTTTGGTATATGGAATAGGTAGAATTGTGTTTTGAATTTCATATTTGTGTTTTTATGAGTTATTGATGTTTTGGTATATGGAATAGGTAGAATTGTGATTTTGAAGTTCATATTTGTGTTTTGATGAGTTGTTGATGTTTTGTTATATTGAAGAGGTAGAATTGTGATTTTGAAGTTCATATTTACGTTTTGATGAGTTGTTGATTGATGTTTTGGAATATGGAATAGGTACAATTGAGATTTTGAAGTTCATATTTGTGTTTTGAATGCGTTATTGGTTGATGTTTTGGTATATGGAATAGGTAGAATTGTGATTTTGATATTCATATTTGGGTTTTGATGAGTTATTGATTGATGTTTTGGTATATGGAATGGGTAGAATTGAGATTTTGAAGTTCATATTTGTGTTTTGAATGCGTTATTGATGTTTTGGTATACGGAATAGGTAGAATTGTGTTTTAAGGAGTTATTGATCTTTTGGTATATTGAATAGATAGAATTGTGATTTTGAAGTTCATATTTGTGTTTTGATGAGTTATTGATGTTTTGGTATATGGGATAGGTAGAATTGTCATTTTGAAGTTCATATTTGTGTTTTGATGAGTTATTGATGTTTTGGTATATGGAATAGGTAGAATTGTGATTTTGATGTTCACAATTGTGTTTTGATGAGTTATTGATGTTTCGGTATATGAAATAGATTGTGATTTTGAAGTTCATATTTGTGTTGATGAGTTAATCATTGATGTTTTGGTATATGCAATAGGTAATGTTTTGGTATATGGGATAGGTAGAATTGTGATGTTGAAGTTCATATTTGTGTTTTGATGAGTTATTGATGTTTTGGTATATGTGATAGGTAGAATTGTGATTTTGAAGTTCATATTTGTGTTTTGATGAGTTATTGATGTTTTGGTATATGGGATATGTAGAATTGTGATTTTTAAGTTCATAATTGTGTTTTGATGAGTTATTGATGTTTCGGTATATGAAATAGATATAATTGTGTGTAGAAGTTCATAATTGTGTTTTGATGAGTTATTGATGTTTCGGTATATGGGATATGTAGAATTGTGATTTTGAAGTTCATATTTGTGTTTTGATGAGTTATTGATGTTTTGGTATATGGAATATGTAGAATTGTGATTTTGAAGTTCATAATTGTGTTTTGATGAGTTATTGATGTTTCGGTATATGAAATAGATATAATTGTGTGTAGAAGTTCATAATTGTGTTTTGATGAGTTATTGATGTTTTGTTATATTGAAGAGGTCGAATTGTGATTTTGAAGTTCATATTTGCGTTTTGATGAGTTATTAATTGATGTTTTGGAATATGGAATAGGTACAATTGAGATTTTGAAGTTCATATTTGTGTTTTGAATGCGTTATTGGTTGATGTTTTGGTATATGGAATAGGTAGAATTGTGATTTTGAAGTTCATATTTGCGTTTTGATGAGTTATTGATTGATGTTTTGGAATGTGGAATAGGTACAATTGAGATTTTGAAGTTCATATTTGTGTTTTGATGAGTTATTCATGTTTTGGCATATGGAATAGGTAAAATTGTGATTTTGAAGTTCATAATTGTGTTTTGATGAGTTATTGATGTTTCGGTATATGAAATAGATATAATTGTGTGTAGATGTTCATAATTGTTTTTTGATGAGTTATTGATTGATGTTTTGGTATATGGAATAGGTAGAATTGTGTTTTGAATTTCATATTTGTGTTTTTATGAGTTATTCATGTTTTTGTATATGGAATAGGTAGAATTGTGATTTTTAAGTTCATAATTGTGTTTTGATGAGTTATTGATGTTTCGGTATATGAAATAGATATAATTGTGTGTAGAAGTTCATATTTGTGTTTTGATGAGTTGTTGATGTTTTGTTATATTGAAGAGGTAGAATTGTGATTTTGAAGTTCATATTTGCGTTTTGATGAGTTATTGATTGATGTTTTGGAATATGGAATAGGTACAATTGAGATTTTGAAGTTCATATTTGTGTTTTGATGAGTTATTGGTTGATATTTTACTATATGGAATTGGTAGAATTGTGATTTTGAAGTTCATAATTGTGTTTTGATGAGTTATTGATGTTTCGGTATATGAAATCGATATAATTGTGTGTAGATGTTCATAATTGTGTTTTGATGAGTTATTGATTGATGTTTTGGTATATGGAATAGGTAGAGTTGTGATTTTGAAGTTCATATTTGTGTTTTGATGAGTTATTGATGTTTTGGTATATGGAATAGGTAGAATTGTGATTTTGAAGTTCATATTTGTGTTTTGATGAGTTATTGATGTTTTGGTATATGGAATAGGTAGAATTGTGATTTTGATATTCATATTTGCGTTTTGATGAGTTATTGATTGATGTTTTGGTATATGGAATAGGTAGAATTGGGATTTTGAAGTTCATATTTGTGTTTTGATGAGTTATTGATGTTTTGTTCTATTGAAGAGGTAGAATTGTGATTTTGAAGTTCATATTTGCGTTTTGATGAGTTGTTGATGTTTTGTTATATTGAAGAGGTAGAATTGTGATTTTGAAGTTCATATTTGTGTTTTGATGAGTTATTGATGTTTCGGTATATGAAATAGATATAATTGTGTGTAGAAGTTCATATTTGTGTTTTGATGAGTTGTTGATGTTTTGTTATATTGAAGAGGTAGAATTGTGATTTTGAAGTTCATATTTGCGTTTTGATGAGTTATTGATTGATGTTTTGGAATATGGAATAGGTACAATTGAGATTTTGAAGTTCATATTTGTGTTTTGATGAGTTATTGGTTGATATTTTACTATATGGAATTGGTAGAATTGTGATTTTGAAGTTCATAATTGTGTTTTGATGAGTTATTGATGTTTCGGTATATGAAATAGATATAATTGTGTGTAGATGTTCATAATTGTGTTTTGATGAGTTATTGATTGATGTTTTGGTATATGGAATAGGTAGAGTTGTGATTTTGAAGTTCATATTTGTGTTTTGATGAGTTATTGATGTTTTGGTATATGGAATAGGTAGAATTGTGATTTTGATATTCATATTTGCGTTTTGATGAGTTATTGATTGATGTTTTGGTATATGGAATAGGTAGAATTGGGATTTTGAAGTTCATATTTGTGTTTTGATGAGTTATTGATGTTTTGTTCTATTGAAGAGGTAGAATTGTGATTTTGAAGTTCATATTTGCGTTTTGATGAGTTGTTGATGTTTTGTTATATTGAAGAGGTAGAATTGTGATTTTGAAGTTCATATTTGTGTTTTGATGAGTTATTGATGTTTCGGTATATGAAATAGATATAATTGTGTGTAGAAGTTCATATTTGTGTTTTGATGAGTTGTTGATGTTTTGTTATATTGAAGAGGTAGAATTGTGATTTTGAAGTTCATATTTGCGTTTTGATGAGTTATTGATTGATGTTTTGGAATATGGAATAGGTACAATTGAGATTTTGAAGTTCATATTTGTGTTTTGATGAGTTATTGGTTGATATTTTACTATATGGAATTGGTAGAATTGTGATTTTGAAGTTCATAATTGTGTTTTGATGAGTTATTGATGTTTCGGTATATGAAATAGATATAATTGTGTGTAGATGTTCATAATTGTGTTTTGATGAGTTATTGATTGATGTTTTGGTATATGGAATAGGTAGAGTTGTGATTTTGAAGTTCATATTTGTGTTTTGATGAGTTATTGATGTTTTGGTATATGGAATAGGTAGAATTGTGATTTTGAAGTTCATATTTGTGTTTTGATGAGTTATTGATGTTTTGGTATATGGAATAGGTAGAATTGTGATTTTGATATTCATATTTGCGTTTTGATGAGTTATTGATTGATGTTTTGGTATATGGAATAGGTAGAATTGGGATTTTGAAGTTCATATTTGTGTTTTGATGAGTTATTGATGTTTTGTTCTATTGAAGAGGTAGAATTGTGATTTTGAAGTTCATATTTGCGTTTTGATGAGTTGTTGATGTTTTGTTATATTGAAGAGGTAGAATTGTGATTTTGAAGTTCATATTTGTGTTTTGATGAGTTATTGATGTTTCAGTATATGAAATAGATATAATTGTGTGTAGATGTTCATAATTGTGTTTTGATGAGTTATTGATTGATATTTTGGTATATGGAATAGGTAGAATTGTGTTTTGAATTTCATATTTGTGTTTTTATGAGTTATTGATGTTTTGGTATATGGAATAGGTAGAATTGTGATTTTGAAGTTCATATTTGTGTTTTGATGAGTTGTTGATGTTTTGTTATATTGAAGAGGTAGAATTGTGATTTTGAAGTTCATATTTACGTTTTGATGAGTTATTGATTGATGTTTTGGAATATGGAATAGGTACAATTGAGATTTTGAAGTTCATATTTGTGTTTTGATGAGTTATTGGTTGATATTTTACTATATGGAATTGGTAGAATTGTGATTTTGAAGTTCATAATTGTGTTTTGATGAGTTATTGATGTTTCGGTATATGAAATAGATATAATTGTGTGTAGATGTTCATAATTGTGTTTTGATGAGTTATTGATTGATGTTTTGGTATATGGAATAGGTAGAATTGTGTTTTGAATTTCATATTTGTGTTTTTATGAGTTATTGATGTTTTGGTATATGGAATAGGTAGAATTGTGATTTTGAAGTTCATATTTGTGTTTTGATGAGTTGTTGATGTTTTGTTATATTGAAGAGGTAGAATTGTGATTTTGAAGTTCATATTTACGTTTTGATGAGTTGTTGATTGATGTTTTGGAATATGGAATAGGTACAATTGAGATTTTGAAGTTCATATTTGTGTTTTGAATGCGTTATTGGTTGATGTTTTGGTATATGGAATAGGTAGAATTGTGATTTTGATATTCATATTTGGGTTTTGATGAGTTATTGATTGATGTTTTGGTATATGGAATGGGTAGAATTGAGATTTTGAAGTTCATATTTGTGTTTTGAATGCGTTATTGATGTTTTGGTATACGGAATAGGTAGAATTGTGTTTTAAGGAGTTATTGATCTTTTGGTATATTGAACAGATAGAATTGTGATTTTGAAGTTCATATTTGTGTTTTGATGAGTTATTGATGTTTTGGTATATGGGATAGGTAGAATTGTCATTTTGAAGTTCATATTTGTGTTTTGATGAGTTATTGATGTTTTGGTATATGGAATAGGTAGAATTGTGATTTTGATGTTCACAATTGTGTTTTGATGAGTTATTGATGTTTCGGTATATGAAATAGATTGTGATTTTGAAGTTCATATTTGTGTTGATGAGTTAATCATTGATGTTTTGGTATATGCAATAGGTAATGTTTTGGTATATGGGATAGGTAGAATTGTGATGTTGAAGTTCATATTTGTGTTTTGATGAGTTATTGATGTTTTGGTATATGTGATAGGTAGAATTGTGATTTTGAAGTTCATATTTGTGTTTTGATGAGTTATTGATGTTTTGGTATATGGGATATGTAGAATTGTGATTTTGAAGCTCATAATTGTGTTTTGATGAGTTATTGATGTTTCGGTATATGAAATAGATATAATTGTGTGTAGAAGTTCATAATTGTGTTTTGATGAGTTATTGATGTTTCGGTATATGGGATATGTAGAATTGTGATTTTGAAGTTCATATTTGTGTTTTGATGAGTTATTGATGTTTTGGTATATGGAATATGTAGAATTGTGATTTTGAAGTTCATAATTGTGTTTTGATGAGTTATTGATGTTTCGGTATATGAAATAGATATAATTGTGTGTAGAAGTTCATAATTGTGTTTTGATGAGTTATTGATGTTTTGTTATATTGAAGAGGTCGAATTGTGATTTTGAAGTTCATATTTGCGTTTTGATGAGTTATTAATTGATGTTTCGGTATATGAAATAGATATAATTGTGTGTAGATGTTCATAATTGTGTTTTGAATGCGTTATTTGTTGATGTTTTGGTATATGGAATAGGTAGAATTGTGATTTTGAAGTTCATATTTGCGTTTTGATGAGTTATTGATTGATGTTTTGGAATGTGGAATAGGTACAATTGAGATTTTGAAGTTCATATTTGTGTTTTGATGAGTTATTCATGTTTTGGCATATGGAATAGGTAAAATTGTGATTTTGAAGTTCATAATTGTGTTTTGATGAGTTATTGATGTTTCGGTATATGAAATAGATATAATTGTGTGTAGATGTTCATAATTGTTTTTTGATGAGTTATTGATTGATGTTTTGGTATATGGAATAGGTAGAATTGTGTTTTGAATTTCATATTTGTGTTTTTATGAGTTATTCATGTTTTTGTATATGGAATAGGTAGAATTGTGATTTTTAAGTTCATAATTGTGTTTTGATGAGTTATTGATGTTTCGGTATATGAAATAGATATAATTGTGTGTAGAAGTTCATATTTGTGTTTTGATGAGTTGTTGATGTTTTGTTATATTGAAGAGGTAGAATTGTGATTTTGAAGTTCATATTTGCGTTTTGATGAGTTATTGATTGATGTTTTGGAATATGGAATAGGTACAATTGAGATTTTGAAGTTCATATTTGTGTTTTGATGAGTTATTGGTTGATATTTTACTATATGGAATTGGTAGAATTGTGATTTTGAAGTTCATAATTGTGTTTTGATGAGTTATTGATGTTTCGGTATATGAAATCGATATAATTGTGTGTAGATGTTCATAATTGTGTTTTGATGAGTTATTGATTGATGTTTTGGTATATGGAATAGGTAGAGTTGTGATTTTGAAGTTCATATTTGTGTTTTGATGAGTTATTGATGTTTTGGTATATGGAATAGGTAGAATTGTGATTTTGAAGTTCATATTTGTGTTTTGATGAGTTATTGATGTTTTGGTATATGGAATAGGTAGAATTGTGATTTTGATATTCATATTTGCGTTTTGATGAGTTATTGATTGATGTTTTGGTATATGGAATAGGTAGAATTGGGATTTTGAAGTTCATATTTGTGTTTTGATGAGTTATTGATGTTTTGTTCTATTGAAGAGGTAGAATTGTGATTTTGAAGTTCATATTTGCGTTTTGATGAGTTGTTGATGTTTTGTTATATTGAAGAGGTAGAATTGTGATTTTGAAGTTCATATTTGTGTTTTGATGAGTTATTGATGTTTCGGTATATGAAATAGATATAATTGTGTGTAGAAGTTCATATTTGTGTTTTGATGAGTTGTTGATGTTTTGTTATATTGAAGAGGTAGAATTGTGATTTTGAAGTTCATATTTGCGTTTTGATGAGTTATTGATTGATGTTTTGGAATATGGAATAGGTACAATTGAGATTTTGAAGTTCATATTTGTGTTTTGATGAGTTATTGGTTGATATTTTACTATATGGAATTGGTAGAATTGTGATTTTGAAGTTCATAATTGTGTTTTGATGAGTTATTGATGTTTCGGTATATGAAATAGATATAATTGTGTGTAGATGTTCATAATTGTGTTTTGATGAGTTATTGATTGATGTTTTGGTATATGGAATAGGTAGAGTTGTGATTTTGAAGTTCATATTTGTGTTTTGATGAGTTATTGATGTTTTGGTATATGGAATAGGTAGAATTGTGATTTTGATATTCATATTTGCGTTTTGATGAGTTATTGATTGATGTTTTGGTATATGGAATAGGTAGAATTGGGATTTTGAAGTTCATATTTGTGTTTTGATGAGTTATTGATGTTTTGTTCTATTGAAGAGGTAGAATTGTGATTTTGAAGTTCATATTTGCGTTTTGATGAGTTGTTGATGTTTTGTTATATTGAAGAGGTAGAATTGTGATTTTGAAGTTCATATTTGTGTTTTGATGAGTTATTGATGTTTCGGTATATGAAATAGATATAATTGTGTGTAGAAGTTCATATTTGTGTTTTGATGAGTTGTTGATGTTTTGTTATATTGAAGAGGTAGAATTGTGATTTTGAAGTTCATATTTGCGTTTTGATGAGTTATTGATTGATGTTTTGGAATATGGAATAGGTACAATTGAGATTTTGAAGTTCATATTTGTGTTTTGATGAGTTATTGGTTGATATTTTACTATATGGAATTGGTAGAATTGTGATTTTGAAGTTCATAATTGTGTTTTGATGAGTTATTGATGTTTCGGTATATGAAATAGATATAATTGTGTGTAGATGTTCATAGTTGTGTTTTGATGAGTTATTGATTGATGTTTTGGTATATGGAATAGGTAGAGTTGTGATTTTGAAGTTCATATTTGTGTTTTGATGAGTTGTTGATGTTTTGGTATATGGAATAGGTAGAATTGTGATTTTGAAGTTCATATTTGTGTTTTGATGAGTTATTGATGTTTTGGTATATGGAATAGGTAGAATTGTGATTTTGATATTCATATTTGCGTTTTGATGAGTTATTGATTGATGTTTTGGTATATGGAATAGGTAGAATTGGGATTTTGAAGTTCATATTTGTGTTTTGATGAGTTATTGATGTTTTGTTCTATTGAAGAGGTAGAATTGTGATTTTGAAGTTCATATTTGCGTTTTGATGAGTTGTTGATGTTTTGTTATATTGAAGAGGTAGAATTGTGATTTTGAAGTTCATATTTGTGTTTTGATGAGTTATTGATGTTTCAGTATATGAAATAGATATAATTGTGTGTAGATGTTCATAATTGTGTTTTGATGAGTTATTGATTGATGTTTTGGTATATGGAATAGGTAGAATTGTGTTTTGAATTTCATATTTGTGTTTTTATGAGTTATTGATGTTTTGGTATATGGAATAGGTAGAATTGTGATTTTGAAGTTCATATTTGTGTTTTGATGAGTTGTTGATGTTTTGTTATATTGAAGAGGTAGAATTGTGATTTTGAAGTTCATATTTACGTTTTGATGAGTTGTTGATTGATGTTTTGGAATATGGAATAGGTACAATTGAGATTTTGAAGTTCATATTTGTGTTTTGAATGCGTTATTGGTTGATGTTTTGGTATATGGAATAGGTAGAATTGTGATTTTGATATTCATATTTGGGTTTTGATGAGTTATTGATTGATGTTTTGGTATATGGAATGGGTAGAATTGAGATTTTGAAGTTCATATTTGTGTTTTGAATGCGTTATTGATGTTTTGGTATACGGAATAGGTAGAATTGTGTTTTAAGGAGTTATTGATCTTTTGGTATATTGAACAGATAGAATTGTGATTTTGAAGTTCATATTTGTGTTTTGATGAGTTATTGATGTTTTGGTATATGGGATAGGTAGAATTGTCATTTTGAAGTTCATATTTGTGTTTTGATGAGTTATTGATGTTTTGGTATATGGAATAGGTAGAATTGTGATTTTGATGTTCACAATTGTGTTTTGATGAGTTATTGATGTTTCGGTATATGAAATAGATTGTGATTTTGAAGTTCATATTTGTGTTGATGAGTTAATCATTGATGTTTTGGTATATGCAATAGGTAATGTTTTGGTATATGGGATAGGTAGAATTGTGATGTTGAAGTTCATATTTGTGTTTTGATGAGTTATTGATGTTTTGGTATATGTGATAGGTAGAATTGTGATTTTGAAGTTCATATTTGTGTTTTGATGAGTTATTGATGTTTTGGTATATGGGATATGTAGAATTGTGATTTTGAAGTTCATAATTGTGTTTTGATGAGTTATTGATGTTTCGGTATATGAAATAGATATAATTGTGTGTAGAAGTTCATAATTGTGTTTTGATGAGTTATTGATGTTTCGGTATATGGGATATGTAGAATTGTGATTTTGAAGTTCATATTTGTGTTTTGATGAGTTATTGATGTTTTGGTATATGGAATATGTAGAATTGTGATTTTGAAGTTCATAATTGTGTTTTGATGAGTTATTGATGTTTCGGTATATGAAATAGATATAATTGTGTGTAGAAGTTCATAATTGTGTTTTGATGAGTTATTGATGTTTTGGTATATGGAATAGGTAGAATTGTGATTTTGATATTCATATTTGCGTTTTGATGAGTTATTGATTGATGTTTTGGTATATGGAATAGGTAGAATTGGGATTTTGAAGTTCATATTTGTGTTTTGATGAGTTATTGATGTTTTGTTCTATTGAAGAGGTAGAATTGTGATTTTGAAGTTCATATTTGCGTTTTGATGAGTTGTTGATGTTTTGTTATATTGAAGAGGTAGAATTGTGATTTTGAAGTTCATATTTGTGTTTTGATGAGTTATTGATGTTTCGGTATATGAAATAGATATAATTGTGTGTAGAAGTTCATATTTGTGTTTTGATGAGTTGTTGATGTTTTGTTATATTGAAGAGGTAGAATTGTGATTTTGAAGTTCATATTTGCGTTTTGATGAGTTATTGATTGATGTTTTGGAATATGGAATAGGTACAATTGAGATTTTGAAGTTCATATTTGTGTTTTGATGAGTTATTGGTTGATATTTTACTATATGGAATTGGTAGAATTGTGATTTTGAAGTTCATAATTGTGTTTTGATGAGTTATTGATGTTTTGTTATATTGAAGAGGTCGAATTGTGATTTTGAAGTTCATATTTGCGTTTTGATGAGTTATTAATTGATGTTTTGGAATATGGAATAGGTACAATTGAGATTTTGAAGTTCATATTTGTGTTTTGAATGCGTTATTGGTTGATGTTTTGGTATATGGAATAGGTAGAATTGTGATTTTGAAGTTCATATTTGCGTTTTGATGAGTTATTGATTGATGTTTTGGAATGTGGAATAGGTACAATTGAGATTTTGAAGTTCATATTTGTGTTTTGATGAGTTATTCATGTTTTGGCATATGGAATAGGTAAAATTGTGATTTTGAAGTTCATAATTGTGTTTTGATGAGTTATTGATGTTTCGGTATATGAAATAGATATAATTGTGTGTAGATGTTCATAATTGTTTTTTGATGAGTTATTGATGGATGTTTTGGTATATGGAATAGGTAGAATTGTGTTTTGAATTTCATATTTGTGTTTTTATGAGTTATTCATGTTTTTGTATATGGAATAGGTAGAATTGTGATTTTTAAGTTCATAATTGTGTTTTGATGAGTTATTGATGTTTCGGTATATGAAATAGATATAATTGTGTGTAGAAGTTCATATTTGTGTTTTGATGAGTTGTTGATGTTTTGTTATATTGAAGAGGTAGAATTGTGATTTTGAAGTTCATATTTGCGTTTTGATGAGTTATTGATTGATGTTTTGGAATATGGAATAGGTACAATTGAGATTTTGAAGTTCATATTTGTGTTTTGATGAGTTATTGGTTGATATTTTACTATATGGAATTGGTAGAATTGTGATTTTGAAGTTCATAATTGTGTTTTGATGAGTTATTGATGTTTCGGTATATGAAATAGATATAATTGTGTGTAGATGTTCATAATTGTGTTTTGATGAGTTATTGATTGATGTTTTGGTATATGGAATAGGTAGAGTTGTGATTTTGAAGTTCATATTTGTGTTTTGATGAGTTATTGATGTTTTGGTATATGGAATAGGTAGAATTGTGATTTTGAAGTTCATATTTGTGTTTTGATGAGTTATTGATGTTTTGGTATATGAAATAGGTAGAATTGTGATTTTGATATTCATATTTGCGTTTTGATGAGTTATTGATTGATGTTTTGGTATATGGAATAGGTAGAATTGAGATTTTGAAGTTCATATTTGTGTTTTGATGAGTTATTGATGTTTTGTTCTATTGAAGAGGTAGAATTGTGATTTTGAAGTTCATATTTGCGTTTTCATGAGTTATTGATTAATGTTTTGAATATGGAATAGGTACAATTAAGATTTTGAAGTTCATATTTGTGTTTTGATGAGTTATTGGTTGATGTTTTACTATATGGAATACGTAGAATTGTGATTTTAAAGTTCATATTTATGTTTTGATGATTTATTGATGTTTCGGTATATGGGATGGGTAGAATTGTGATTTTGGATTTCATATTTGTGTTTTGATGACTCATTGATGTTTTGGTATATGGAATAGGTATAATTGAGATTTTGAATTTCATATTTGTGTTTTGATGAGTTATTGATGTTTCGGTATATGGAATAGGTAGAATTGTGATTTTGGAGTTCATATTTGCGTTTTGATGACTTATTGATGTTTCGGTATATGGAATAGGTAGAATTGTGATTTTGAAGTTCATATTTGTGTTTTGATGAGTTGTTGATGTTTTGTTATATTGAAGAGGTAGAATTGTGATTTTGAAGTTCATATTTGCGTTTTGATGAGTTATTGATTGATGTTTTGGAATATGGAATAGGTACAATTGAGATTTTGAAGTTCATATTTGTGTTTTGAATGCGTTATTGGTTGATGTTTTGGTATATGGAATAGGTAGAATTGTGATTTTGAAGTTCATATTTGCGTTTTGATGAGTTATTGATTGATGTTTTGGAATGTGGAATAGGTACAATTGAGATTTTGAAGTTCATATTTGTGTTTTGATGAGTTATTCATGTTTTGGCATATGGAATAGGTAAAATTGTGATTTTGTAGTTCATAATTGTGTTTTGATGAGTTATTGATGTTTCAGTATATGAAATAGATATAATTGTGTGTAGATGTTCATAATTGTGTTTTGATGAGTTATTGATTGATGTTTTGGTATATGGAATAGGTAGAATTGTGTTTTGAATTTCATATTTGTGTTTTTATGAGTTATTGATGTTTTGGTATATGGAATAGGTAGAATTGTGATTTTGAAGTTCATATTTGTGTTTTGATGAGTTGTTGATGTTTTGTTATATTGAAGAGGTAGAATTGTGATTTTGAAGTTCATATTTACGTTTTGATGAGTTATTGATTGATGTTTTGGAATATGGAATAGGTACAATTGAGATTTTGAAGTTCATATTTGTGTTTTGATGAGTTATTGGTTGATATTTTACTATATCGAATAGGTAGAATTGTGATTTTGAAGTTCATATTTGTGTTTTGAATAAGTTATTGATGTTTTGGTATATGGAATAGGTAGAATTGTGTTTTGAATTTCATATTTGTGTTTTTATGAGTTATTGATGTTTTGGTATATGGAATAGGTAGAATTGTGATTTTGAAGTTCATATTTGTGTTTTGATGAGTTGTTGATGTTTTGTTATATTGAAGAGGTAGAATTGTGATTTTGAAGTTCATATTTACGTTTTGATGAGTTGTTGATTGATGTTTTGGAATATGGAATAGGTACAATTGAGATTTTGAAGTTCATATTTGTGTTTTGAATGCGTTATTGGTTGATGTTTTGGTATATGGAATAGGTAGAATTGTGATTTTGATATTCATATTTGGGTTTTGATGAGTTATTGATTGATGTTTTGGTATATGGAATGGGTAGAATTGAGATTTTGAAGTTCATATTTGTGTTTTGAATGCGTTATTGATGTTTTGGTATACGGAATAGGTAGAATTGTGTTTTAAGGAGTTATTGATCTTTTGGTATATTGAACAGATAGAATTGTGATTTTGAAGTTCATATTTGTGTTTTGATGAGTTATTGATGTTTTGGTATATGGGATAGGTAGAATTGTCATTTTGAAGTTCATATTTGTGTTTTGATGAGTTATTGATGTTTTGGTATATGGAATAGGTAGAATTGTGATTTTGAAGTTCACAATTGTGTTTTGATGAGTTATTGATGTTTCGGTATATGAAATAGATTGTGATTTTGAAGTTCATATTTGTGTTGATGAGTTAATCATTGATGTTTTGGTATATGCAATAGGTAATGTTTTGGTATATGGGATAGGTAGAATTGTGATGTTGAAGTTCATATTTGTGTTTTGATGAGTTATTGATTGATGTTTTGGTATATGGAATAGGTAGAATTGTGATTTTGAAGTTCACAATTGTGTTTTGATGAGTTATTGATGTTTCGGTATATGAAATAGATTGTGATTTTGAAGTTCATATTTGTGTTGATGAGTTAATCATTGATGTTTTGGTATATGCAATAGGTAATGTTTTGGTATATGGGATAGGTAGAATTGTGATGTTGAAGTTCATATTTGTGTTTTGATGAGTTATTGATTGATGTTTTGGTATATGGAATAGGTAGAATTGTGTTTTGATGAGTTATTGATGTTTTGGTATATGGGATATGTAGAATTGTGATTTTGAAGTTCATAATTGTGTTTTGATAAGTTATTGATGTTTCGGTATATGAAATAGATATAATTGTGTGTAGAAGTTCATAATTGTGTTTTGATGAGTTATTGATGTTTCGGTATATGGGATAGGTAGAATGGTGATTTTGAAGTTCATATTTGCTTTTTGATGAGTTATTGATTGATGTTTTAGAATATGGAATAGGTACAATTGAGATTTTGAAGTTCCTATTTGTGTTTTGATGAGTTATTGATTGATGTTTTGGTATATGGATTGGGTAGAATTGAGATTTTGAAGTTTCTATTTGTGTTTCGAATGAGTTATTGATGTTTTGGTATATTGCATAGGTAGAATTGTGATTTTGAAGTTCATAATTGTGTTTTGATGAGTTATTGATGTTTCGGTAAATGAAATAGATATAATTGTGTGTAGAAGTTCATAATTGTGTTTTGATGAGTTATTGATGTTTTGTTCTATTGAAGAGGTAGAATTGTGATTTTGAAGTTCATATTTGCGTTTTGATGAGTTATTGATGTTTTGTTATATTGAAGAGGTAGAATTGTGATTTTGAAGTTCATATTTGCGTTTTGATGAGTTATTGATTGATGTTTTGGAATATGGAATAGGTACAATTGAGATTTTGAAGTTCATATTTGTGTTTTGATGAGTTATTGGTTGATATTTTACTATATCGAATAGGTAGAATTGTGATTTTGAAGTTCATATTTGTGTTTTGAATAAGTTATTGATGTTTTGGTATATGGAATAGGTAGAATTGTGTTTTGAGGAGTTATTGATGTTTTGGTATATTGAACAGATAGAATTGTGATTTTGAAGTTCATATTTATGTTTTGATGAATTATTGATTGATGTTTTGGTATATGGAATAGGTAGAATTGAGATTTTGAAGTTCATAGTTGTGTTTTGATGAATTATGGATGTTTTTTATATTGAAGAGGTAAAATTGTGATTTTGAAGTTATTGCGTTTTGATGAGTTATTGATTGATGTTTTTGAATATGGAATAGGTACAATTGAGATTTTGAAGTTCATATTTGTGTTTTGATGTGTTATTGGTTGATATTTAGGTATATGGAATAGGTAGAATTGAAATTTTGAAGTTCATATTTGTATTTTGATGAGTTATTGGTTGATGTTTTGCTATATCGAAAAGGTAGAATTGTGATTTTGAAGTTCATATTTATGTTTTGATGAGTTATTGATGTTTTGGTATATGGGATAGGTAGAATTGTCATTTTGAAGTTCATATTTGTGTTTTGATGAGTTATTGATGTTTTGGTATATGGAATAGGTAGAATTGTGATTTTGAAGTTCATATTTGTGTTTTGATGAGTTATTGATTGATGTTTTGGTATATGGAATAGGTAGAATTGTGCTTTGAATTTCATATTTGTGTTTTGATGAGTTATTGATGTTTCGGTATATGGGATATGTAGAATTGTGATTTTGAAGTTCATATTTGTGTTTTGATGAGTTATTGATGTTTTGGTATATGGAATATGTAGAATTGTGATTTTGAAGTTCATAATTGTGTTTTGATGAGTTATTGATGTTTCGGTATATGAAATAGATATAATTGTGTGTAGAAGTTCATAATTGTGTTTTGATGAGTTATTGATTGATGTTTTGGTATATGGAATAGGTAGAATTGTGTTTTGAATTTCATATTTGTGTTTTTATGAGTTATTGATGTTTTGGTATATGGAATAGGTAGAATTGTGATTTTGAAGTTCATATTTGTGTTTTGATGAGTTGTTGATGTTTTGTTATATTGAAGAGGTAGAATTGTGATTTTGAAGTTCATATTTACGTTTTGATGAGTTGTTGATTGATGTTTTGGAATATGGAATAGGTACAATTGAGATTTTGAAGTTCATATTTGTGTTTTGAATGCGTTATTGGTTGATGTTTTGGTATATGGAATAGGTAGAATTGTGATTTTGATATTCATATTTGGGTTTTGATGAGTTATTGATTGATGTTTTGGTATATGGAATGGGTAGAATTGAGATTTTGAAGTTCATATTTGTGTTTTGAATGCGTTATTGATGTTTTGGTATACGGAATAGGTAGAATTGTGTTTTAAGGAGTTATTGATCTTTTGGTATATTGAACAGATAGAATTGTGATTTTGAAGTTCATATTTGTGTTTTGATGAGTTATTGATGTTTTGGTATATGGGATAGGTAGAATTGTCATTTTGAAGTTCATATTTGTGTTTTGATGAGTTATTGATGTTTTGGTATATGGAATAGGTAGAATTGTGATTTTGAAGTTCACAATTGTGTTTTGATGAGTTATTGATGTTTCGGTATATGAAATAGATTGTGATTTTGAAGTTCATATTTGTGTTGATGAGTTAATCATTGATGTTTTGGTATATGCAATAGGTAATGTTTTGGTATATGGGATAGGTAGAATTGTGATGTTGAAGTTCATATTTGTGTTTTGATGAGTTATTGATTGATGTTTTGGTATATGGAATAGGTAGAATTGTGATTTTGAAGTTCACAATTGTGTTTTGATGAGTTATTGATGTTTCGGTATATGAAATAGATTGTGATTTTGAAGTTCATATTTGTGTTGATGAGTTAATCATTGATGTTTTGGTATATGCAATAGGTAATGTTTTGGTATATGGGATAGGTAGAATTGTGATGTTGAAGTTCATATTTGTGTTTTGATGAGTTATTGATTGATGTTTTGGTATATGGAATAGGTAGAATTGTGTTTTGATGAGTTATTGATGTTTTGGTATATGGGATATGTAGAATTGTGATTTTGAAGTTCATAATTGTGTTTTGATAAGTTATTGATGTTTCGGTATATGAAATAGATATAATTGTGTGTAGAAGTTCATAATTGTGTTTTGATGAGTTATTGATGTTTCGGTATATGGGATAGGTAGAATGGTGATTTTGAAGTTCATATTTGCTTTTTGATGAGTTATTGATTGATGTTTTAGAATATGGAATAGGTACAATTGAGATTTTGAAGTTCCTATTTGTGTTTTGATGAGTTATTGATTGATGTTTTGGTATATGGATTGGGTAGAATTGAGATTTTGAAGTTTCTATTTGTGTTTCGAATGAGTTATTGATGTTTTGGTATATTGCATAGGTAGAATTGTGATTTTGAAGTTCATAATTGTGTTTTGATGAGTTATTGATGTTTCGGTAAATGGAATAGATAGAATTGTGTGTTGAAGTTCGTATTTGTGTTTTGATGAGTTATTGATGTTTTGGTATATGAAATAAGTAGAATTATGATTTTCAAGTTCATATTTGTGTTTTGATGAGTTATTGATGTTTTGTTATATTGAAGAGGTAGAATTGTGATTTTGAAGTTCATATTTGCGTTTTGATGAGTTATTGATTGATGTTTTGGAATATGGAATAGGTACAATTGAGATTTTGAAGTTCATATTTGTGTTTTGATGAGTTATTGGTTGATATTTTACTATATCGAATAGGTAGAATTGTGATTTTGAAGTTCATATTTGTGTTTTGAATAAGTTATTGATGTTTTGGTATATGGAATAGGTAGAATTGTGTTTTGAGGAGTTATTGATGTTTTGGTATATTGAACAGATAGAATTGTGATTTTGAAGTTCATATTTATGTTTTGATGAATTATTGATTGATGTTTTGGTATATGGAATAGGTAGAATTGAGATTTTGAAGTTCATAGTTGTGTTTTGATGAATTATGGATGTTTTTTATATTGAAGAGGTAAAATTGTGATTTTGAAGTTATTGCGTTTTGATGAGTTATTGATTGATGTTTTTGAATATGGAATAGGTACAATTGAGATTTTGAAGTTCATATTTGTGTTTTGATGTGTTATTGGTTGATATTTAGGTATATGGAATAGGTAGAATTGAAATTTTGAAGTTCATATTTGTATTTTGATGAGTTATTGGTTGATGTTTTGCTATATCGAAAAGGTAGAATTGTGATTTTGAAGTTCATATTTATGTTTTGATGAGTTATTGATGTTTTGGTATATGGGATAGGTAGAATTGTCATTTTGAAGTTCATATTTGTGTTTTGATGAGTTATTGATGTTTTGGTATATGGAATAGGTAGAATTGTGATTTTGAAGTTCATATTTGTGTTTTGATGAGTTATTGATTGATGTTTTGGTATATGGAATAGGTAGAATTGTGCTTTGAATTTCATATTTGTGTTTTGATGAGTTATTGATGTTTCGGTATATGGGATATGTAGAATTGTGATTTTGAAGTTCATATTTGTGTTTTGATGAGTTATTGATGTTTTGGTATATGGAATATGTAGAATTGTGATTTTGAAGTTCATAATTGTGTTTTGATGAGTTATTGATGTTTCGGTATATGAAATAGATATAATTGTGTGTAGAAGTTCATAATTGTGTTTTGATGAGTTATTGATGTTTTGTTATATTGAAGAGGTCGAATTGTGATTTTGAAGTTCATATTTGCGTTTTGATGAGTTATTAATTGATGTTTTGGAATATGGAATAGGTACAATTGAGATTTTGAAGTTCATATTTGTGTTTTGAATGCGTTATTGGTTGATGTTTTGGTATATGGAATAGGTAGAATTGTGATTTTGAAGTTCATATTTGCGTTTTGATGAGTTATTGATTGATGTTTTGGAATGTGGAATAGGTACAATTGAGATTTTGAAGTTCATATTTGTGTTTTGATGAGTTATTCATGTTTTGGCATATGGAATAGGTAAAATTGTGATTTTGAAGTTCATAATTGTGTTTTGATGAGTTATTGATGTTTCGGTATATGAAATAGATATAATTGTGTGTAGATGTTCATAATTGTTTTTTGATGAGTTATTGATTGATGTTTTGGTATATGGAATAGGTAGAATTGTGTTTTGAATTTCATATTTGTGTTTTTATGAGTTATTCATGTTTTGGTATATGGAATAGGTAGAATTGTGATTTTTAAGTTCATAATTGTGTTTTGATGAGTTATTGATGTTTCGGTATATGAAATAGATATAATTGTGTGTAGAAGTTCATATTTGTGTTTTGATGAGTTGTTGATGTTTTGTTATATTGAAGAGGTAGAATTGTGATTTTGAAGTTCATATTTGCGTTTTGATGAGTTATTGATTGATGTTTTGGAATATGGAATAGGTACAATTGAGATTTTGAAGTTCATATTTGTGTTTTGATGAGTTATTGGTTGATATTTTACTATATGGAATTGGTAGAATTGTGATTTTGAAGTTCATAATTGTGTTTTGATGAGTTATTGATGTTTCGGTATATGAAATAGATATAATTGTGTGTAGATGTTCATAATTGTGTTTTGATGAGTTATTGATTGATGTTTTGGTATATGGAATAGGTAGAGTTGTGATTTTGAAGTTCATATTTGTGTTTTGATGAGTTATTGATGTTTTGGTATATGGAATAGGTAGAGTTGTGATTTTGAAGTTCATATTTGTGTTTTGATGAGTTATTGATGTTTTGGTATATGGAATAGGTAGAATTGTGATTTTGATATTCATATTTGCGTTTTGATGAGTTATTGATTGATGTTTTGGTATATGGAATAGGTAGAATTGAGATTTTGAAGTTCATATTTGTGGTTTGATGAGTTATTGATGTTTTGTTCTATTGAAGAGGTAGAATTGTGATTTTGAAGTTCATATTTGCGTTTTGATGAGTTATTGATTAATGTTTTGAATATGGAATAGGTACAATTGAGATTTTGAAGTTCATATTTGTGTTTTGATGAGTTATTGGTTGATGTTTTACTATATGGAATACGTAGAATTGTGATTTTGAAGTTCATATTTATGTTTTGATGATTTATTGATGTTTCGGTATATGGGATGGGTAGAATTGTGATTTTGGATTTCATATTTGTGTTTTGATGACTCATTGATGTTTTGGTATATGGAATAGGTATAATTGAGATTTTGAATTTCATATTTGTGTTTTGATGAGTTATTGATGTTTCGGTATATGGAATAGGTAGAATTGTGATTTTGGAGTTCATATTTGCGTTTTGATGACTTATTGATGTTTCGGTATATGGAATAGGTAGAATTGTGATTTTGAAGTTCATATTTGTGTTTTGATGAGTTGTTGATGTTTTGTTATATTGAAGAGGTAGAATTGTGATTTTGAAGTTCATATTTGCGTTTTGATGAGTTATTGATTGATGTTTTGGAATATGGAATAGGTACAATTGAGATTTTGAAGTTCATATTTGTGTTTTGAATGCGTTATTGGTTGATGTTTTGGTATATGGAATAGGTAGAATTGTGATTTTGAAGTTCATATTTGCGTTTTGATGAGTTATTGATTGATGTTTTGGAATGTGGAATAGGTACAATTGAGATTTTGAAGTTCATATTTGTGTTTTGATGAGTTATTCATGTTTTGGCATATGGAATAGGTAAAATTGTGATTTTGTAGTTCATAATTGTGTTTTGATGAGTTATTGATGTTTCGGTATATGAAATATATATAATTGTGTGTAGATGTTCATAATTGTGTTTTGATGAGTTATTGATTGATGTTTTGGTATATGGAATAGGTAGAATTGTGTTTTGAATTTCATATTTGTGTTTTTATGAGTTATTGATGTTTTGGTATATGGAATAGGTAGAATTGTGATTTTGAAGTTCATATTTGTGTTTTGATGAGTTGTTGATGTTTTGTTATATTGAAGAGGTAGAATTGTGATTTTGAAGTTCATATTTACGTTTTGATGAGTTATTGATTGATGTTTTGGAATATGGAATAGGTACAATTGAGATTTTGAAGTTCATATTTGTGTTTTGATGAGTTATTGGTTGATATTTTACTATATGGAATTGGTAGAATTGTGATTTTGAAGTTCATAATTGTGTTTTGATGAGTTATTGATGTTTCGGTATATGAAATAGATATAATTGTGTGTAGATGTTCATAATTGTGTTTTGATGAGTTATTGATTGATGTTTTGGTATATGGAATAGGTAGAATTGTGTTTTGAATTTCATATTTGTGTTTTTATGAGTAATTGATGTTTTGGTATATGGAATAGGTAGAATTGTGATTTTGAAGTTCATATTTGTGTTTTGATGAGTTGTTGATGTTTTGTTATATTGAAGAGGTAGAATTGTGATTTTGAAGTTCATATTTACGTTTTGATGAGTTGTTGATTGATGTTTTGGAATATGGAATAGGTACAATTGAGATTTTGAAGTTCATATTTGTGTTTTGAATGCGTTATTGGTTGATGTTTTGGTATATGGAATAGGTAGAATTCTGATTTTGATATTCATATTTGGGTTTTGATGAGTTATTGATTGATGTTTTGGTATATGGAATGGGTAGAATTGAGATTTTGAAGTTCATATTTGTGTTTTGAATGTGTTATTGATGTTTTGGTATACGGAATAGGTAGAATTGTGTTTTAAGGAGTTATTGATCTTTTGGTATATTGAACAGATAGAATTGTGATTTTGAAGTTCATATTTGTGTTTTGATGAGTTATTGATGTTTTGGTATATGGGATAGGTAGAATTGTCATTTTGAAGTTCATATTTGTGTTTTGATGAGTTATTGATGTTTTGGTATATGGAATAGGTAGAATTGTGATTTTGAAGTTCACAATTGTGTTTTGATGAGTTATTGATGTTTCGGTATATGAAATAGATTGTGATTTTGAAGTTCATATTTGTGTTGATGAGTTAATCATTGATGTTTTGGTATATGCAATAGGTAATGTTTTGGTATATGGGATAGGTAGAATTGTGATGTTGAAGTTCATATTTGTGTTTTGATGAGTTATTGATTGATGTTTTGGTATATGGAATATGTAGAATTGTGTTTTGAATTTCATATTTGTGTTTTGATGAGTTATTGATGTTTCGGTATATGGGATATGTAGAATTGTGATTTTGAAGTTCATAATTGTGTTTTGATGAGTTATTGATGTTTCGGTATATGAAATACATATAATTGTGTGTAGAAGTTCATAATTGTGTTTTGATGAGTTATTGATGTTTCGGTATATGGGATAGGTAGAATGGTGATTTTGAAGTTCATATTTGCTTTTTGATGAGTTATTGATTGATGTTTTGGAATATGGAATAGGTACAATTGAGATTTTGAAGTTCCTATTTGTGTTTTGATGAGTTATTGATTGATGTTTTGGTATATGGATTGGGTAGAATTGAGATTTTGAAGTTCCTATTTGTGTTTCGAATGAGTTATTGATGTTTTGGTATATTGCATAGGTAGAATTGTGATTTTGAAGTTCATAATTGTGTTTTGATGAGTTATTGATGTTTCGGTAAATGGAATAGATAGAATTGTGTGTTGAAGTTCGTATTTGTGTTTTGATGAGTTATTGATGTTTTGGTATATGAAATAAGTAGAATTATGATTTTCAAGTTCATATTTGTGTTTTGATGAGTTATTGATGTTTTGTTATATTGAAGAGGTAGAATTGTGATTTTGAAGTTCATATTTGCGTTTTGATGAGTTATTGATTGATGTTTTGGAATATGGAATAGGTACAATTGAGATTTTGAAGTTCATATTTGTGTTTTGATGAGTTATTGGTTGATATTTTACTATATCGAATAGGTAGAATTGTGATTTTGAAGTTCATATTTGTGTTTTGAATAAGTTATTGATGTTTTGGTATATGGAATAGGTAGAATTGTGTTTTGAGGAGTTATTGATGTTTTGGTATATTGAACAGATAGAATTGTGATTTTGAAGTTCATATTTATGTTTTGATGAATTATTGATTGATGTTTTGGTATATGGAATAGGTAGAATTGAGATTTTGAAGTTCATAGTTGTGTTTTGATGAATTATGGATGTTTTTTATATTGAAGAGGTAAAATTGTGATTTTGAAGTTATTGCGTTTTGATGAGTTATTGATTGATGTTTTTGAATATGGAATAGGTACAATTGAGATTTTGAAGTTCATATTTGTGTTTTGATGTGTTATTGATTGATATTTAGGTATATGGAATAGGTAGAATTGAAATTTTGAAGTTCATATTTGTATTTTGATGAGTTATTGGTTGATGTTTTACTATATGGAATACGTAGAATTGTGATTTTGAAGTTCATATTTATGTTTTGATGATTTATTGATGTTTCGGTATATGGGATGGGTAGAATTGTGATTTTGGATTTCATATTTGTGTTTTGATGACTCATTGATGTTTTGGTATATGGAATAGGTATAATTGAGATTTTGAATTTCATATTTGTGTTTTGATGAGTTATTGATGTTTCGGTATATGGAATAGGTAGAATTGTGATTTTGGAGTTCATATTTGCGTTTTGATGACTTATTGATGTTTCGGTATATGGAATAGGTAGAATTGTGATTTTGAAGTTCATATTTGTGTTTTGATGAGTTGTTGATGTTTTGTTATATTGAAGAGGTAGAATTGTGATTTTGAAGTTCATATTTGCGTTTTGATGAGTTATTGATTGATGTTTTGGAATATGGAATAGGTACAATTGAGATTTTGAAGTTCATATTTGTGTTTTGAATGCGTTATTGGTTGATGTTTTGGTATATGGAATAGGTAGAATTGTGATTTTGAAGTTCATATTTGCGTTTTGATGAGTTATTGATTGATGTTTTGGAATGTGGAATAGGTACAATTGAGATTTTGAAGTTCATATTTGTGTTTTGATGAGTTATTCATGTTTTGGCATATGGAATAGGTAAATTTGTGATTTTGTAGTTCATAATTGTGTTTTGATGAGTTATTGATGTTTCGGTATATGAAATATATATAATTGTGTGTAGATGTTCATAATTGTGTTTTGATGAGTTATTGATTGATGTTTTGGTATATGGAATAGGTAGAATTGTGTTTTGAATTTCATATTTGTGTTTTTATGAGTTATTGATGTTTTGGTATATGGAATAGGTAGAATTGTGATTTTGAAGTTCATATTTGTGTTTTGATGAGTTGTTGATGTTTTGTTATATTGAAGAGGTAGAATTGTGATTTTGAAGTTCATATTTACGTTTTGATGAGTTATTGATTGATGTTTTGGAATATGGAATAGGTACAATTGAGATTTTGAAGTTCATATTTGTGTTTTGATGAGTTATTGGTTGATATTTTACTATATGGAATTGGTAGAATTGTGATTTTGAAGTTCATAATTGTGTTTTGATGAGTTATTGATGTTTCGGTATATGAAATAGATATAATTGTGTGTAGATGTTCATAATTGTGTTTTGATGAGTTATTGATTGATGTTTTGGTATATGGAATAGGTAGAATTGTGTTTTGAATTTCATATTTGTGTTTTTATGAGTTATTGATGTTTTGGTATATGGAATAGGTAGAATTGTGATTTTGAAGTTCATATTTGTGTTTTGATGAGTTGTTGATGTTTTGTTATATTGAAGAGGTAGAATTGTGATTTTGAAGTTCATATTTACGTTTTGATGAGTTGTTGATTGATGTTTTGGAATATGGAATAGGTACAATTGAGATTTTGAAGTTCATATTTGTGTTTTGAATGCGTTATTGGTTGATGTTTTGGTATATGGAATAGGTAGAATTCTGATTTTGATATTCATATTTGGGTTTTGATGAGTTATTGATTGATGTTTTGGTATATGGAATGGGTAGAATTGAGATTTTGAAGTTCATATTTGTGTTTTGAATGCGTTATTGATGTTTTGGTATACGGAATAGGTAGAATTGTGTTTTAAGGAGTTATTGATCTTTTGGTATATTGAACAGATAGAATTGTGATTTTGAAGTTCATATTTGTGTTTTGATGAGTTATTGATTGATGTTTTGGTATATGGAATAGGTAGAATTGTGTTTTGAATTTCATATTTGTGTTTTTATGAGTTATTGATGTTTTGGTATATGGAATAGGTAGAATTGTGATTTTGAAGTTCATATTTGTGTTTTGATGAGTTGTTGATGTTTTGTTATATTGAAGAGGTAGAATTGTGATTTTGAAGTTCATATTTACGTTTTGATGAGTTATTGATTGATGTTTTGGAATATGGAATAGGTACAATTGAGATTTTGAAGTTCATATTTGTGTTTTGATGAGTTATTGGTTGATATTTTACTATATGGAATTGGTAGAATTGTGATTTTGAAGTTCATAATTGTGTTTTGATGAGTTATTGATGTTTCGGTATATGAAATAGATATAATTGTGTGTAGATGTTCATAATTGTGTTTTGATGAGTTATTGATTGATGTTTTGGTATATGGAATAGGTAGAATTGTGTTTTGAATTTCATATTTGTGTTTTTATGAGTTATTGATGTTTTGGTATATGGAATAGGTAGAATTGTGATTTTGAAGTTCATATTTGTGTTTTGATGAGTTGTTGATGTTTTGTTATATTGAAGAGGTAGAATTGTGATTTTGAAGTTCATATTTACGTTTTGATGAGTTGTTGATTGATGTTTTGGAATATGGAATAGGTACAATTGAGATTTTGAAGTTCATATTTGTGTTTTGAATGCGTTATTGGTTGATGTTTTGGTATATGGAATAGGTAGAATTCTGATTTTGATATTCATATTTGGGTTTTGATGAGTTATTGATTGATGTTTTGGTATATGGAATGGGTAGAATTGAGATTTTGAAGTTCATATTTGTGTTTTGAATGCGTTATTGATGTTTTGGTATACGGAATAGGTAGAATTGTGTTTTAAGGAGTTATTGATCTTTTGGTATATTGAACAGATAGAATTGTGATTTTGAAGTTCATATTTGTGTTTTGATGAGTTATTGATGTTTTGGTATATGGGATAGGTAGAATTGTCATTTTGAAGTTCATATTTGTGTTTTGATGAGTTATTGATGTTTTGGTATATGGAATAGGTAGAATTGTGATTTTGAAGTTCACAATTGTGTTTTGATGAGTTATTGATGTTTCGGTATATGAAATAGATTGTGATTTTGAAGTTCATATTTGTGTTGATGAGTTAATCATTGATGTTTTGGTATATGCAATAGGTAATGTTTTGGTATATGGGATAGGTAGAATTGTGATGTTGAAGTTCATATTTGTGTTTTGATGAGTTATTGATTGATGTTTTGGTATATGGAATATGTAGAATTGTGTTTTGAATTTCATATTTGTGTTTTGATGAGTTATTGATGTTTCGGTATATGGGATATGTAGAATTGTGATTTTGAAGTTCATAATTGTGTTTTGATGAGTTATTGATGTTTCGGTATATGAAATACATATAATTGTGTGTAGAAGTTCATAATTGTGTTTTGATGAGTTATTGATGTTTCGGTATATGGGATAGGTAGAATGGTGATTTTGAAGTTCATATTTGCTTTTTGATGAGTTATTGATTGATGTTTTGGAATATGGAATAGGTACAATTGAGATTTTGAAGTTCCTATTTGTGTTTTGATGAGTTATTGATTGATGTTTTGGTATATGGATTTGGTAGAATTGAGATTTTGAAGTTCCTATTTGTGTTTCGAATGAGTTATTGATGTTTTGGTATATTGCATAGGTAGAATTGTGATTTTGAAGTTCATAATTGTGTTTTGATGAGTTATTGATGTTTCGGTAAATGGAATAGATAGAATTGTGTGTTGAAGTTCGTATTTGTGTTTTGATGAGTTATTGATGTTTTGGTATATGAAATAAGTAGAATTATGATTTTCAAGTTCATATTTGTGTTTTGATGAGTTATTGATGTTTTGTTATATTGAAGAGGTAGAATTGTGATTTTGAAGTTCATATTTGCGTTTTGATGAGTTATTGATTGATGTTTTGGAATATGGAATAGGTACAATTGAGATTTTGAAGTTCATATTTGTGTTTTGATGAGTTATTGGTTGATATTTTACTATATCGAATAGGTAGAATTGTGATTTTGAAGTTCATATTTGTGTTTTGAATAAGTTATTGATGTTTTGGTATATGGAATAGGTAGAATTGTGTTTTGAGGAGTTATTGATGTTTTGGTATATTGAACAGATAGAATTGTGATTTTGAAGTTCATATTTATGTTTTGATGAATTATTGATTGATGTTTTGGTATATGGAATAGGTAGAATTGAGATTTTGAAGTTCATAGTTGTGTTTTGATGAATTATGGATGTTTTTTATATTGAAGAGGTAAAATTGTGATTTTGAAGTTATTGCGTTTTGATGAGTTATTGATTGATGTTTTTGAATATGGAATAGGTACGATTGAGATTTTGAAGTTCATATTTGTGTTTTGATGTGTTATTGATTGATATTTAGGTATATGGAATAGGTAGAATTGAAATTTTGAAGTTCATATTTGTATTTTGATGAGTTATTGGTTGATGTTTTGCTATATCGAAAAGGTAGAATTGTGATTTTGAAGTTCATATTTATGTTTTGATGAGTTATTGATGTTTTGGTATATGGGATAGGTAGAATTGTCATTTTGAAGTTCATATTTGTGCTTTGATGAGTTATTGATGTTTTGGTATATGGAATAGGTAGAATTGTGATTTTGAATTTCACAATTGTGTTTTGATGAGTTATTGATGTTTCGGTATATGAAATAGATTGTGATTTTGAAGTTCATATTTGTGTTGATGAGTTAATCATTGATGTTTTGGTATATGCAATAGGTAATGTTTTGGTATATGGGATAGGTAGAATTGTGATGTTGAAGTTCATATTTGTGTTTTGATGAGTTATTGATTGATGTTTTGGTATATGGAATAGGTAGAATTGTGTTTTGAATTTCATATTTGTGTTTTGATGAGTTATTGATGTTTTGGTATATGGGATATGTAGAATTGTGATTTTGAAGTTCATAATTGTGTTTTGATGAGTTATTGATGTTTCGGTATATGAAATAGATATAATTGTGTGTAGAAGTTCATAATTGTGTTTTGATGAGTTATTGATGTTTCGGTATATGGGATAGGTAGAATGGTGATTTTGAAGTTCATATTTGCTTTTTGATGAGTTATTGATTGATGTTTTAGAATATGGAATAGGTACAATTGAGATTTTGAAGTTCCTATTTGTGTTTTGATGAGTTATTGATTGATGTTTTGGTATATGGATTTGGTAGAATTGAGATTTTGAAGTTTCTATTTGTGTTTCGAATGAGTTATTGATGTTTTGGTATATTACATAGGTAGAATTGTGATTTTGAAGTTCATAATTGTGTTTTGATGAGTTATTGATGTTTCGGTAAATGGAATAGATAGAATTGTGTGTTGAAGTTCGTATTTGTGTTTTGATGAGTTATTGATGTTTTGGTATATGAAATAAGTAGAATTATGATTTTCAAGTTCATATTTGTGTTTTGATGAGTTATTGATGTTTTGTTATATTGAAGAGGTAGAATTGTGATTTTGAAGTTCATATTTGCGTTTTGATGAGTTATTGATTGATGTTTTGGAATATGGAATAGGTACAATTGAGATTTTGAAGTTCATATTTGTGTTTTGATGAGTTATTGGTTGATATTTTACTATATCGAATAGGTAGAATTGTGATTTTGAAGTTCATATTTGTGTTTTGAATAAGTTATTGATGTTTTGGTATATGGAATAGGTAGAATTGTGTTTTGAGGAGTTATTGATGTTTTGGTATATTGAACAGATAGAATTGTGATTTTGAAGTTCATATTTATGTTTTGATGAATTATTGATTGATGTTTTGGTATATGGAATAGGTAGAATTGAGATTTTGAAGTTCATAGTTGTGTTTTGATGAATTATGGATGTTTTTTATATTGAAGAGGTAAAATTGTGATTTTGAAGTTATTGCGTTTTGATGAGTTATTGATTGATGTTTTTGAATATGGAATAGGTACAATTGAGATTTTGAAGTTCATATTTGTGTTTTGATGTGTTATTGATTGATATTTAGGTATATGGAATAGGTAGAATTGAAATTTTGAAGTTCATATTTGTATTTTGATGAGTTATTGGTTGATGTTTTGCTATATCGAAAAGGTAGAATTGTGATTTTGAAGTTCATATTTATGTTTTGATGAGTTATTGATGTTTTGGTATATGGGATAGGTAGAATTGTCATTTTGAAGTTCATATTTGTGTTTTGATGAGTTATTGATGTTTTGGTATATGGAATAGGTAGAATTGTGATTTTGAATTTCACAATTGTGTTTTGATGAGTTATTGATGTTTCGGTATATGAAATAGATTGTGATTTTGAAGTTCATATTTGTGTTGATGAGTTAATCATTGATGTTTTGGTATATGCAATAGGTAATGTTTTGGTATATGGGATAGGTAGAATTGTGATGTTGAAGTTCATATTTGTGTTTTGATGAGTTATTGATTGATGTTTTGGTATATGGAATAGGTAGAATTGTGTTTTGAATTTCATATTTGTGTTTTGATGAGTTATTGATGTTTTGGTATATGGGATATGTAGAATTGTGATTTTGAAGTTCATAATTGTGTTTTGATGAGTTATTGATGTTTCGATATATGAAATAGATATAATTGTGTGTAGAAGTTCATAATTGTGTTTTGATGAGTTATTGATGTTTCGGTATATGGGATAGGTAGAATGGTGATTTTGAAGTTCATATTTGCTTTTTGATGAGTTATTGATTGATGTTTTAGAATATGGAATAGGTACAATTGAGATTTTGAAGTTCCTATTTGTGTTTTGATGAGTTATTGATTGATGTTTTGGTATATGGATTTGGTAGAATTGAGATTTTGAAGTTTCTATTTGTGTTTCGAATGAGTTATTGATGTTTTGGTATATTGCATAGGTAGAATTGTGATTTTGAAGTTCATAATTGTGTTTTGATGAGTTATTGATGTTTCGGTAAATGGAATAGATAGAATTGTGTGTTGAAGTTCGTATTTGTGTTTTGATGAGTTATTGATGTTTTGGTATATGAAATAAGTAGAATTATGATTTTCAAGTTCATATTTGTGTTTTGATGAGTTATTGATGTTTTGTTATATTGAAGAGGTAGAATTGTGATTTTGAAGTTCATATTTGCGTTTTGATGAGTTATTGATTGATGTTTTGGAATATGGAATAGGTACAATTGAGATTTTGAAGTTCATATTTGTGTTTTGATGAGTTATTGGTTGATATTTTACTATATCGAATAGGTAGAATTGTGATTTTGAAGTTCATATTTGTGTTTTGAATAAGTTATTGATGTTTTGGTATATGGAATAGGTAGAATTGTGTTTTGAGGAGTTATTGATGTTTTGGTATATTGAACAGATAGAATTGTGATTTTGAAGTTCATATTTATGTTTGGATGAATTATTGATTGATGTTTTGGTATATGGAATAGGTAGAATTGAGATTTTGAAGTTCATAGTTGTGTTTTGATGAATTATGTATGTTTTTTATATTGAAGAGGTAAAATTGTGATTTTGAAGTTATTGCGTTTTGATGAGTTATTGATTGATGTTTTTGAATATGGAATAGGTACAATTGAGATTTTGAAGTTCATATTTGTGTTTTGATGTGTTATTGGTTGATATTTAGGTATATGGAATAGGTAGAATTGAAATTTTGAAGTTCATATTTGTATTTTGATGAGTTATTGGTTGATGTTTTGCTATATCGAAAAGGTAGAATTGTGATTTTGAAGTTCATATTTATGTTTTGATGAGTTATTGATGTTTTGGTATATGGGATAGGTAGAATTGTCATTTTGAAGTTCATATTTGTGTTTTGATGAGTTATTGATGTTTTGGTATATGGAATAGGTAGAATTGTGATTTTGAATTTCACAATTGTGTTTTGATGAGTTATTGATGTTTCGGTATATGAAATAGATTGTGATTTTGAAGTTCATATTTGTGTTGATGAGTTAATCATTGATGTTTTGGTATATGCAATAGGTAATGTTTTGGTATATGGGATAGGTAGAATTGTGATGTTGAAGTTCATATTTGTGTTTTGATGAGTTATTGATTGATGTTTTGGTATATGGAATAGGTAGAATTGTGTTTTGAATTTCATATTTGTGTTTTGATGAGTTATTGATGTTTTGGTATATGGGATATGTAGAATTGTGATTTTGAAGTTCATAATTGTGTTTTGATGAGTTATTGATGTTTCGGTATATGAAATAGATATAATTGTGTGTAGAAGTTCATAATTGTGTTTTGATGAGTTATTGATGTTTCGGTATATGGGATAGGTAGAATGGTGATTTTGAAGTTCATATTTGCTTTTTGATGAGTTATTGATTGATGTTTTAGAATATGGAATAGGTACAATTGAGATTTTGAAGTTCCTATTTGTGTTTTGATGAGTTATTGATTGATGTTTTGGTATATGGATTTGGTAGAATTGAGATTTTGAAGTTTCTATTTGTGTTTCGAATGAGTTATTGATGTTTTGGTATATTGCATAGGTAGAATTGTGATTTTGAAGTTCATAATTGTGTTTTGATGAGTTATTGATGTTTCGGTAAATGGAATAGATAGAATTGTGTGTTGAAGTTCGTATTTGTGTTTTGATGAGTTATTGATGTTTTGGTATATGAAATAAGTAGAATTATGATTTTCAAGTTCATATTTGTGTTTTGATGAGTTATTGATGTTTTGTTATATTGAAGAGGTAGAATTGTGATTTTGAAGTTCATATTTGCGTTTTGATGAGTTATTGATTGATGTTTTGGAATATGGAATAGGTACAATTGAGATTTTGAAGTTCATATTTGTGTTTTGATGAGTTATTGGTTGATATTTTACTATATCGAATAGGTAGAATTGTGATTTTGAAGTTCATATTTGTGTTTTGAATAAGTTATTGATGTTTTGGTATATGGAATAGGTAGAATTGTGTTTTGAGGAGTTATTGATGTTTTGGTATATTGAACAGATAGAATTGTGATTTTGAAGTTCATATTTATGTTTGGATGAATTATTGATTGATGTTTTGGTATATGGAATAGGTAGAATTGAGATTTTGAAGTTCATAGTTGTGTTTTGATGAATTATGTATGTTTTTTATATTGAAGAGGTAAAATTGTGATTTTGAAGTTATTGCGTTTTGATGAGTTATTGATTGATGTTTTTGAATATGGAATAGGTACAATTGAGATTTTGAAGTTCATATTTGTGTTTTGATGTGTTATTGGTTGATATTTAGGTATATGGAATAGGTAGAATTGAAATTTTGAAGTTCATATTTGTATTTTGATGAGTTATTGGTTGATGTTTTGCTATATCGAAAAGGTAGAATTGTGATTTTGAAGTTCATATTTATGTTTTGATGAGTTATTGATGTTTTGGTATATGGGATAGGTAGAATTGTCATTTTGAAGTTCATATTTGTGTTTTGATGAGTTATTGATGTTTTGGTATATGGAATAGGTAGAATTGTGATTTTGAATTTCACAATTGTGTTTTGATGAGTTATTGATGTTTCGGTATATGAAATAGATTGTGATTTTGAAGTTCATATTTGTGTTGATGAGTTAATCATTGATGTTTTGGTATATGCAATAGGTAATGTTTTGGTATATGGGATAGGTAGAATTGTGATGTTGAAGTTCATATTTGTGTTTTGATGAGTTATTGATTGATGTTTTGGTATATGGAATAGGTAGAATTGTGTTTTGAATTTCATATTTGTGTTTTGATGAGTTATTGATGTTTTGGTATATGGGATATGTAGAATTGTGATTTTGAAGTTCATAATTGTGTTTTGATGAGTTATTGATGTTTCGGTATATGAAATAGATATAATTGTGTGTAGAAGTTCATAATTGTGTTTTGATGAGTTATTGATGTTTCGGTATATGGGATAGGTAGAATGGTGATTTTGAAGTTCATATTTGCTTTTTGATGAGTTATTGATTGATGTTTTAGAATATGGAATAGGTACAATTGAGATTTTGAAGTTCCTATTTGTGTTTTGATGAGTTATTGATTGATGTTTTGGTATATGGATTTGGTAGAATTGAGATTTTGAAGTTTCTATTTGTGTTTCGAATGAGTTATTGATGTTTTGGTATATTGCATAGGTAGAATTGTGATTTTGAAGTTCATAATTGTGTTTTGATGAGTTATTGATGTTTCGGTAAATGGAATAGATAGAATTGTGTGTTGAAGTTCGTATTTGTGTTTTGATGAGTTATTGATGTTTTGGTATATGAAATAAGTAGAATTATGATTTTCAAGTTCATATTTGTGTTTTGATGAGTTATTGATGTTTTGTTATATTGAAGAGGTAGAATTGTGATTTTGAAGTTCATATTTGCGTTTTGATGAGTTATTGATTGATGTTTTGGAATATGGAATAGGTACAATTGAGATTTTGAAGTTCATATTTGTGTTTTGATGAGTTATTGGTTGATATTTTACTATATCGAATAGGTAGAATTGTGATTTTGAAGTTCATATTTGTGTTTTGAATAAGTTATTGATGTTTTGGTATATGGAATAGGTAGAATTGTGTTTTGAGGAGTTATTGATGTTTTGGTATATTGAACAGATAGAATTGTGATTTTGAAGTTCATATTTATGTTTGGATGAATTATTGATTGATGTTTTGGTATATGGAATAGGTAGAATTGAGATTTTGAAGTTCATAGTTGTGTTTTGATGAATTATGTATGTTTTTTATATTGAAGAGGTAAAATTGTGATTTTGAAGTTATTGCGTTTTGATGAGTTATTGATTGATGTTTTTGAATATGGAATAGGTACAATTGAGATTTTGAAGTTCATATTTGTGTTTTGATGTGTTATTGGTTGATATTTAGGTATATGGAATAGGTAGAATTGAAATTTTGAAGTTCATATTTGTATTTTGATGAGTTATTGGTTGATGTTTTGCTATATCGAAAAGGTAGAATTGTGATTTTGAAGTTCATATTTATGTTTTGATGAGTTATTGATGTTTTGGTATATGGGATAGGTAGAATTGTCATTTTGAAGTTCATATTTGTGTTTTGATGAGTTATTGATGTTTTGGTATATGGAATAGGTAGAATTGTGATTTTGAAGTTCACAATTGTGTTTTGATGAGTTATTGATGTTTCGGTATATGAAATAGATTGTGATTTTGAAGTTCATATTTGTGTTGATGAGTTAATCATTGATGTTTTGGTATATGCAATAGGTAATGTTTTGGTATATGGGATAGGTAGAATTGTGATGTTGAAGTTCATATTTGTGTTTTGATGAGTTATTGATTGATGTTTTGGTATATGGAATAGGTAGAATTGTGTTTTGAATTTCATATTTGTGTTTTGATGAGTTATTGATGTTTCGGTATATGGGATATGTAGAATTGTGATTTTGAAGTTCATAATTGTGTTTTGATGAGTTATTGATGTTTCGGTATATGAAATAGATATAATTGTGTGTAGAAGTTCATAATTGTGTTTTGATGAGTTATTGATGTTTCGGTATATGGGATAGGTAGAATGGTGATTTTGAAGTTCATATTTGCTTTTTGATGAGTTATTGATTGATGTTTTGGAATATGGAATAGGTACAATTGAGATTTTGAAGTTCCTATTTGTGTTTTGATGAGTTATTGATTGATGTTTTGGTATATGGATTGGGTAGAATTGAGATTTTGAAGTTCCTATTTGTGTTTCGAATGAGTTATTGATGTTTTGGTATATTGCATAGGTAGAATTGTGATTTTGAAGTTCATAATTGTGTTTTGATGAGTTATTGATGTTTCGGTAAATGGAATAGATAGAATTGTGTGTTGAAGTTCGTATTTGTGTTTTGATGAGTTATTGATGTTTTGGTATATGAAATAAGTAGAATTGTGATTTTGAAGTTCATATTTGCGTTTTGATGAGTTATTGATTGATGTTTTGGAATATGGAATAGGTACAATTGAGATTTTGAAGTTCATATTTGTGTTTTGATGAGTTATTGGTTGATATTTTACTATATCGAATAGGTAGAATTGTGATTTTGAAGTTCATATTTGTGTTTTGAATAAGTTATTGATGTTTTGGTATATGGAATAGGTAGAATTGTGTTTTGAGGAGTTATTGATGTTTTGGTATATTGAACAGATAGAATTGTGATTTTGAAGTTCATATTTATGTTTTGATGAATTATTGATTGATGTTTTGGTATATGGAATAGGTAGAATTGAGATTTTGAAGTTCATAGTTGTGTTTTGATGAATTATGGATGTTTTTTATATTGAAGAGGTAAAATTGTGATTTTGAAGTTATTGCGTTTTGATGAGTTATTGATTGATGTTTTTGAATATGGAATAGGTACAATTGAGATTTTGAAGTTCATATTTGTGTTTTGATGTGTTATTGATTGATATTTAGGTATATGGAATAGGTAGAATTGAAATTTTGAAGTTCATATTTGTATTTTGATGAGTTATTGGTTGATGTTTTACTATATGGAATACGTAGAATTGTGATTTTGAAGTTCATAATTGTGTTTTGATGAGTTATTGATGTTTCGGTATATGAAATAGATATAATTGTGTGTAGAAGTTCATAATTGTGTTTTGATGAGTTATTGATGTTTCGGTATATGGGATAGGTAGAATGGTGATTTTGAAGTTCATATTTGCTTTTTGATGAGTTATTGATTGATGTTTTGGAATATGGAATAGGTACAATTGAGATTTTGAAGTTCCTATTTGTGTTTTGATGAGTTATTGATTGATGTTTTGGTATATGGATTGGGTAGAATTGAGATTTTGAAGTTCCTATTTGTGTTTCGAATGAGTTATTGATGTTTTGGTATATTGCATAGGTAGAATTGTGATTTTGAAGTTCATAATTGTGTTTTGATGAGTTATTGATGTTTCGGTAAATGGAATAGATAGAATTGTGTGTTGAAGTTCGTATTTGTGTTTTGATGAGTTATTGATGTTTTGGTATATGAAATAAGTAGAATTGTGATTTTCAAGTTCATATTTGTGTTTTGATGAGTTATTGATGTTTTGTTATATTGAAGAGGTAGAATTGTGATTTTGAAGTTCATATTTGCGTTTTGATGAGTTATTGATTGATGTTTTGGAATATGGAATAGGTACAATTGAGATTTTGAAGTTCATATTTGTGTTTTGATGAGTTATTGGTTGATATTTTACTATATCGAATAGGTAGAATTGTGATTTTGAAGTTCATATTTGTGTTTTGAATAAGTTATTGATGTTTTGGTATATGGAATAGGTAGAATTGTGTTTTGAGGAGTTATTGATGTTTTGGTATATTGAACAGATAGAATTGTGATTTTGAAGTTCATATTTATGTTTTGATAAATTATTGATTGATGTTTTGGTATATGGAATAGGTAGAATTGAGATTTTGAAGTTCATAGTTGTGTTTTGATGAATTATGTATGTTTTTTATATTGAAGAGGTAAAATTGTGATTTTGAAGTTATTGCGTTTTGATGAGTTATTGATTGATGTTTTTGAATATGGAATAGGTACAATTGAGATTTTGAAGTTCATATTTGTGTTTTGATTTGTTATTGGTTGATATTTAGGTATATGGAATAGGTAGAATTGAAATTTTGAAGTTCATATTTGTATTTTGATGAGTTATTGGTTGATGTTTTGCTATATCGAAAAGGTAGAATTGTGATTTTGAAGTTCATATTTATGTTTTGATGAGTTATTGATGTTTTGGTATATGGGATAGGTAGAATTGTCATTTTGAAGTTCATATTTGTGTTTTGATGAGTTATTGATGTTTTGGTATATGGAATAGGTAGAATTGTGATTTTGAAGTTCACAATTGTGTTTTGATGAGTTATTGATGTTTCGGTATATGAAATAGATTGTGATTTTGAAGTTCATATTTGTGTTGATGAGTTAATCATTGATGTTTTGGTATATGCAATAGGTAATGTTTTGGTATATGGGATAGGTAGAATTGTGATGTTGAAGTTCATATTTGTGTTTTGATGAGTTATTGATTGATGTTTTGGTATATGGAATAGGTAGAATTATGTTTTGAATTTCATATTTGTGTTTTGATGAGTTATTGATGTTTCGGTATATGGGATATGTAGAATTGTGATTTTGAAGTTCATATTTGTGTTTTGATGAGTTATTGATGTTTTGGTATATGGAATATGTAGAATTGTGATTTTGAAGTTCATAATTGTGTTTTGATGAGTTATTGATGTTTCGGTATATGGAATAGGTAGAATTGTGTTTTGAATTTCATATTTGTGCTGAGATGAGTTATTGATGTTTCGGTATATGGGATAGGTAGAATTGTGATTTTGAAGTTCATATTTGTGTTTTGAATAAGTTATTGATGTTTTGGTGTATGGAATAGGTAGAATTGTGTTTTGAGGAGTTATTGATGTTTTGGTATATTGAACAGATAGAATTGTGATTTTGAAGTTCATATTTATGTTTTGATGAATTATTGATTGATGTTTTGGTATATGGAATAGGTAGAATTGAGATTTTGAAGTTCATAGTTGTGTTTTGATGAATTATGGATGTTTTTTATATTGAAGAGGTAAAATTGTGATTTTGAAGTTATTGCGTTTTGATGAGTTATTGATTGATGTTTTTGAATATGGAATAGGTACAATTGAGATTTTGAAGTTCATATTTGTGTTTTGATGTGTTATTGATTGATATTTAGGTATATGGAATAGGTAGAATTGAAATTTTGAAGTTCATATTTGTATTTTGATGAGTTATTGGTTGATGTTTTACTATATGGAATACGTAGAATTGTGATTTTGAAGTTCATAATTGTGTTTTGATGAGTTATTGATGTTTCGGTATATGAAATAGATATAATTGTGTGTAGAAGTTCATAATTGTGTTTTGATGAGTTATTGATGTTTCGGTATATGGGATAGGTAGAATGGTGATTTTGAAGTTCATATTTGCTTTTTGATGAGTTATTGATTGATGTTTTGGAATATGGAATAGGTACAATTGAGATTTTGAAGTTCCTATTTGTGTTTTGATGAGTTATTGATTGATGTTTTGGTATATGGATTGGGTAGAATTGAGATTTTGAAGTTCCTATTTGTGTTTCGAATGAGTTATTGATGTTTTGGTATATTGCATAGGTAGAATTGTGATTTTGAAGTTCATAATTGTGTTTTGATGAGTTATTGATGTTTCGGTAAATGGAATAGATAGAATTGTGTGTTGAAGTTCGTATTTGTGTTTTGATGAGTTATTGATGTTTTGGTATATGAAATAAGTAGAATTGTGATTTTCAAGTTCATATTTGTGTTTTGATGAGTTATTGATGTTTTGTTATATTGAAGAGGTAGAATTGTGATTTTGAAGTTCATATTTGCGTTTTGATGAGTTATTGATTGATGTTTTGGAATATGGAATAGGTACAATTGAGATTTTGAAGTTCATATTTGTGTTTTGATGAGTTATTGGTTGATATTTTACTATATCGAATAGGTAGAATTGTGATTTTGAAGTTCATATTTGTGTTTTGAATAAGTTATTGATGTTTTGGTATATGGAATAGGTAGAATTGTGTTTTGAGGAGTTATTGATGTTTTGGTATATTGAACAGATAGAATTGTGATTTTGAAGTTCATATTTATGTTTTGATGAATTATTGATTGATGTTTTGGTATATGGAATAGGTAGAATTGAGATTTTGAAGTTCATAGTTGTGTTTTGATGAATTATGTATGTTTTTTATATTTAAGAGGTAAAATTGTGATTTTGAAGTTATTGCGTTTTGATGAGTTATTGATTGATGTTTTTGAATATGGAATAGGTACAATTGAGATTTTGAAGTTCATATTTGTGTTTTGATGTGTTATTGGTTGATATTTAGGTATACGGAATAGGTAGAATTGAAATTTTGAAGTTCATATTTGTATTTTGATGAGTTATTGGTTGATGTTTTGCTATATCGAAAAGGTAGAATTGTGATTTTGAAGTTCATATTTATGTTTTGATGAGTTATTGATGTTTTGGTATATGGGATAGGTAGAATTGTCATTTTGAAGTTCATATTTGTGTTTTGATGAGTTATTGATGTTTTGGTATATGGAATAGGTAGAATTGTGATTTTGAAGTTCACAATTGTGTTTTGATGAGTTATTGATGTTTCGGTATATGAAATAGATTGTGATTTTGAAGTTCATATTTGTGTTGATGAGTTAATCATTGATGTTTTGGTATATGCAATAGGTAATGTTTTGGTATATGGGATAGGTAGAATTGTGATGTTGATGTTCATATTTGTGTTTTGATGAGTTATTGATTGATGTTTTGGTATATGGAATAGGTAGAATTGTGTTTTGAATTTCATATTTGTGTTTTGATGAGTTATTGATGTTTCGGTATATGGGATATGTAGAATTGTGATTTTGAAGTTCATAATTGTGTTTTGATGAGTTATTGATGTTTCGGTATATGAAATAGATATAATTGTGTGTAGAAGTTCATAATTGTGTTTTGATGAGTTATTGATGTTTCGGTATATGGGATAGGTAGAATGGTGATTTTGAAGTTCATATTTGCTTTTTGATGAGTTATTGATTGATGTTTTGGAATATGGAATAGGTACAATTGAGATTTTGAAGTTCCTATTTGTGTTTTGATGAGTTATTGATTGATGTTTTGGTATATGGATTGGGTAGAATTGAGATTTTGAAGTTCCTATTTGTGTTTCGAATGAGTTATTGATGTTTTGGTATATTGCATAGGTAGAATTGTGATTTTGAAGTTCATAATTGTGTTTTGATGAGTTATTGATGTTTCGGTAAATGGAATAGATAGAATTGTGTGTTGAAGTTCGTATTTGTGTTTTGATGAGTTATTGATGTTTTGGTATATGAAATAAGTAGAATTATGATTTTCAAGTTCATATTTGTGTTTTGATGAGTTATTGATGTTTTGTTATATTGAAGAGGTAGAATTGTGATTTTGAAGTTCATATTTGCGTTTTGATGAGTTATTGATTGATGTTTTGGAATATGGAATAGGTACAATTGAGATTTTGAAGTTCATATTTGTGTTTTGATGAGTTATTGGTTGATATTTTACTATATCGAATAGGTAGAATTGTGATTTTGAAGTTCATATTTGTGTTTTGAATAAGTTATTGATGTTTTGGTATATGGAATAGGTAGAATTGTGTTTTGAGGAGTTATTGATGTTTTGGTATATTGAACAGATAGAATTGTGATTTTGAAGTTCATATTTATGTTTTGATGAATTATTGATTGATGTTTTGGTATATGGAATAGGTAGAATTGAGATTTTGAAGTTCATAGTTGTGTTTTGATGAATTATGGATGTTTTTTATATTGAAGAGGTAAAATTGTGATTTTGAAGTTAATGCGTTTTGATGAGTTATTGATTGATGTTTTTGAATATGGAATAGGTACAATTGAGATTTTGAAGTTCATATTTGTGTTTTGAATGCGTTATTGGTTGATGTTTTGGTATATGGAATAGGTAGAATTGTGATTTTGATATTCATATTTGGGTTTTGATGAGTTATTGATTGATGTTTTGGTATATGGAATGGGTAGAATTGAGATTTTGAAGTTCATATTTGTGTTTTGAATGCGTTATTGATGTTTTGGTATACGGAATAGGTAGAATTGTGTTTTAAGGAGTTATTGATCTTTTGGTATATTGAACAGATAGAATTGTGTTTTGAATTTCATATTTGTTTTTTGATGAGTTATTGATGTTTTGGTATATTGGATAGGTAGAATTGTGATTTTGAAGTTCATAATTGTGTTTTGATGAGTTATTGATTGATGTTTTGGTATATGGAATAGGTAGAATTGTGTTTTGAATTTCATATTTGTGCTGAGATGAGTTATTGATGTTTCGGTATATGGGATAGGTAGAATTGTGATTTTGAAGTTCATATTTGTGTTTTGAATAAGTTATTGATGTTTTGGTGTATGGAATTGGTAGAATTGTGTTTTGAGGAGTTATTGATGTTTTGGTATATTGAACAGATAGAATTGTGATTTTGAAGTTCATATTTATGTTTTGATGAATTATTGATTGATGTTTTGGTATATGGAATAGGTAGAATTGAGATTTTGAAGTTCATAGTTGTGTTTTGATGAATTATGGATGTTTTTTATATTGAAGAGGTAGAATTGTGATTTTGAAGTTATTGCGTTTTGATGAGTTATTGATTGATGTTTTTGAATATGGAATAGGTACAATTGAGATTTTGAAGTTCATATTTGTGTTTTGATGTGTTATTGATTGATATTTAGGTATATGGAATAGGTAGAATTGAAATTTTGAAGTTCATATTTGTATTTTGATGAGTTATTGGATGATGTTTTGCTATATCGAAAAGGTAGAATTGTGATTTTGAAGTTCATATTTGTGTTTTGATGAGTTATTGATGTTTTGGTATATGGGATAGGTAGAATTGTCATTTTGAAGTTCATATTTGTGTTTTGATGAGTTATTGATGTTTTGGTATATGGAATAGGTAGAATTGTGATTTTGAAGTTCACAATTGTGTTTTGATGAGTTATTGATGTTTCGGTATATGAAATAGATTGTGATTTTGAAGTTCATATTTGTGTTGATGAGTTAATCATTGATGTTTTGGTATATGCAATAGGTAATGTTTTGGTATATGGGATAGGTAGAATTGTGATGTTGAAGTTCATATTTGTGTTTTGATGAGTTATTGATTGATGTTTTGTTATATGGAATAGGTAGAATTGTGTTTTGAATTTCATATTTGTGTTTTGATGAGTTATTGATGTTTCGGTATATGGGATATGTAGAATTGTGATTTTGAAGTTCATATTTGTGTTTTGATGAGTTATTGATGTTTCGGTATATGGGATATGTAGAATTGTGATTTTGAAGTTCATATTTGTGTTTTGATGAGTTATTGATGTTTTGGTATATGGAATATGTAGAATTGTGATTTTGAAGTTCATAATTGTGTTTTGATGAGTTATTGATGTTTCGGTATATGGAATAGGTAGAATTGTGTTTTGAATTTCATATTTGTGCTGAGATGAGTTATTGATGTTTCGGTATACGGGATAGGTAGAATTGTGATTTTGAAGTTCATATTTGTGTTTTGAATAAGTTATTGATGTTTTGGTGTATGGAATAGGTAGAATTGTGTTTTGAGGAGTTATTGATGTTTTGGTATATTGAACAGATAGAATTGTGATTTTGAAGTTCATATTTATGTTTTGATGAATTATTGATTGATGTTTTGGTATATGGAATAGGTAGAATTGAGATTTTGAAGTTCATAGTTGTGTTTTGATGAATTATGGATGTTTTTTATATTGAAGAGGTAAAATTGTGATTTTGAAGTTATTGCGTTTTGATGAGTTATTGATTGATGTTTTTGAATATGGAATAGGTACAATTGAGATTTTGAAGTTCATATTTGTGTTTTGATGTGTTATTGATTGATATTTAGGTATATGGAATAGGTAGAATTGAAATTTTGAAGTTCATATTTGTATTTTGATGAGTTATTGGTTGATGTTTTACTATATGGAATACGTAGAATTGTGATTTTGAAGTTCATAATTGTGTTTTGATGAGTTATTGATGTTTCGGTATATGAAATAGATATAATTGTGTGTAGAAGTTCATAATTGTGTTTTGATGAGTTATTGATGTTTCGGTATATGGGATAGGTAGAATGGTGATTTTGAAGTTCATATTTGCTTTTTGATGAGTTATTGATTGATGTTTTGGAATATGGAATAGGTACAATTGAGATTTTGAAGTTCCTATTTGTGTTTTGATGAGTTATTGATTGATGTTTTGGTATATGGATTGGGTAGAATTGAGATTTTGAAGTTCCTATTTGTGTTTCGAATGAGTTATTGATGTTTTGGTATATTGCATAGGTAGAATTGTGATTTTGAAGTTCATAATTGTGTTTTGATGAGTTATTGATGTTTCGGTAAATGGAATAGATAGAATTGTGTGTTGAAGTTCGTATTTGTGTTTTGATGAGTTATTGATGTTTTGGTATATGAAATAAGTAGAATTGTGATTTTCAAGTTCATATTTGTGTTTTGATGAGTTATTGATGTTTTGTTATATTGAAGAGGTAGAATTGTGATTTTGAAGTTCATATTTGCGTTTTGATGAGTTATTGATTGATGTTTTGGAATATGGAATAGGTACAATTGAGATTTTGAAGTTCATATTTGTGTTTTGATGAGTTATTGGTTGATATTTTACTATATCGAATAGGTAGAATTGTGATTTTGAAGTTCATATTTGTGTTTTGAATAAGTTATTGATGTTTTGGTATATGGAATAGGTAGAATTGTGTTTTGAGGAGTTATTGATGTTTTGGTATATTGAACAGATAGAATTGTGATTTTGAAGTTCATATTTATGTTTTGATGAATTATTGATTGATGTTTTGGTATATGGAATAGGTAGAATTGAGATTTTGAAGTTCATAGTTGTGTTTTGATGAATTATGTATGTTTTTTATATTGAAGAGGTAAAATTGTGATTTTGAAGTTATTGCGTTTTGATGAGTTATTGATTGATGTTTTTGAATATGGAATAGGTACAATTGAGATTTTGAAGTTCATATTTGTGTTTTGATGTGTTATTGGTTGATATTTAGGTATATGGAATAGGTAGAATTGAAATTTTGAAGTTCATATTTGTATTTTGATGAGTTATTGGTTGATGTTTTGCTATATCGAAAAGGTAGAATTGTGATTTTGAAGTTCATATTTATGTTTTGATGAGTTATTGATGTTTTGGTATATGGGATAGGTAGAATTGTCATTTTGAAGTTCATATTTGTGTTTTGATGAGTTATTGATGTTTTGGTATATGGAATAGGTAGAATTGTGATTTTGAAGTTCACAATTGTGTTTTGATGAGTTATTGATGTTTCGGTATATGAAATAGATTGTGATTTTGAAGTTCATATTTGTGTTGATGAGTTAATCATTGATGTTTTGGTATATGCAATAGGTAATGTTTTGGTATATGGGATAGGTAGAATTGTGATGTTGAAGTTCATATTTGTGTTTTGATGAGTTATTGATTGATGTTTTGGTATATGGAATAGGTAGAATTGTGTTTTGAATTTCATATTTGTGTTTTGATGAGTTATTGATGTTTCGGTATATGGGATATGTAGAATTGTGATTTTGAAGTTCATAATTGTGTTTTGATGAGTTATTGATGTTTCGGTATATGAAATAGATATAATTGTGTGTAGAAGTTCATAATTGTGTTTTGATGAGTTATTGATGTTTCGGTATATGGGATAGGTAGAATGGTGATTTTGAAGTTCATATTTGCTTTTTGATGAGTTATTGATTGATGTTTTGGAATATGGAATAGGTACAATTGAGATTTTGAAGTTCCTATTTGTGTTTTGAATGCGTTATTGGTTGATGTTTTGGTATATGGAATAGGTAGAATTGTGATTTTGAAGTTCATATTTGCGTTTTGATGAGTTATTGATTGATGTTTTGGTATATGGATTGGGTAGAATTGAGATTTTGAAGTTCCTATTTGTGTTTCGAATGAGTTATTGATGTTTTGGTATATTGCATAGGTAGAATGGTGATTTTGAAGTTCATATTTGCTTTTTGATGAGTTATTGATTGATGTTTTAGAATATGGAATAGGTACAATTGAGATTTTGAAGTTCCTATTTGTGTTTTGATGAATTATTGATTGATGTTTTGGTATATGGAATAGGTAGAATTGAGATTTTGAAGTTCATAGTTGTGTTTTGATGAATTATGGATGTTTTTTATATTGAAGAGGTAAAATTGTGATTTTGAAGTTAATGCGTTTTGATGAGTTATTGATTGATGTTTTTGAATATGGAATAGGTACAATTGAGATTTTGAAGTTCATATTTGTGTTTTGAATGCGTTATTGGTTGATGTTTTGGTATATGGAATAGGTAGAATTGTGATTTTGATATTCATATTTGGGTTTTGATGAGTTATTGATTGATGTTTTGGTATATGGAATGGGTAGAATTGAGATTTTGAAGTTCATATTTGTGTTTTGAATGCGTTATTGATGTTTTGGTATACGGAATAGGTAGAATTGTGTTTTAAGGAGTTATTGATCTATTGGTATATTGAACAGATAGAATTGTGTTTTGAATTTCATATTTGTTTTTTGATGAGTTATGGATGTTTTGGTATATTGGATAGGTAGAATTGTGATTTTGAAGTTCATAATTGTGTTTTGATGAGTTATTGATTGATGTTTTGGTATATGGAATAGGTAGAATTGTGTTTTGAATTTCATATTTGTGCTGAGATGAGTTATTGATGTTTCGGTATATGGGATAGGTAGAATTGTGATTTTGAAGTTCATATTTGTGTTTTGAATAAGTTATTGATGTTTTGGTGTATGGAATAGGTAGAATTGTGTTTTGAGGAGTTATTGATGTTTTGGTATATTGAACAGATAGAATTGTGATTTTGAAGTTCATATTTATGTTTTGATGAATTATTGATTGATGTTTTGGTATATGGAATAGGTAGAATTGAGATTTTGAAGTTCATAGTTGTGTTTTGATGAATTATGGATGTTTTTTATATTGAAGAGGTAGAATTGTGATTTTGAAGTTATTGCGTTTTGATGAGTTATTGATTGATGTTTTTGAATATGGAATAGGTACAATTGAGATTTTGAAGTTCATATTTGTGTTTTGATGTGTTATTGATTGATATTTAGGTATATGGAATAGGTAGAATTGAAATTTTGAAGTTCATATTTGTATTTTGATGAGTTATTGGATGATGTTTTGCTATATCGAAAAGGTAGAATTGTGATTTTGAAGTTCATATTTGTGTTTTGATGAGTTATTGATGTTTTGGTATATGGGATAGGTAGAATTGTCATTTTGAAGTTCATATTTGTGTTTTGATGAGTTATTGATGTTTTGGTATATGGAATAGGTAGAATTGTGATTTTGAAGTTCACAATTGTGTTTTGATGAGTTATTGATGTTTCGGTATATGAAATAGATTGTGATTTTGAAGTTCATATTTGTGTTGATGAGTTAATCATTGATGTTTTGGTATATGCAATAGGTAATGTTTTGGTATATGGGATAGGTAGAATTGTGATGTTGAAGTTCATATTTGTGTTTTGATGAGTTATTGATTGATGTTTTGTTATATGGAATAGGTAGAATTGTGTTTTGAATTTCATATTTGTGTTTTGATGAGTTATTGATGTTTCGGTATATGGGATATGTAGAATTGTGATTTTGAAGTTCATATTTGTGTTTTGATGAGTTATTGATGTTTCGGTATATGGGATATGTAGAATTGTGATTTTGAAGTTCATATTTGTGTTTTGATGAGTTATTGATGTTTTGGTATATGGAATATGTAGAATTGTGATTTTGAAGTTCATAATTGTGTTTTGATGAGTTATTGATGTTTCGGTATATGAAATAGATATAATTGTGTGTAGAAGTTCATAATTGTGTTTTGATGAGTTATTGATGTTTCGGTATATGGGATAGGTAGAATGGTGATTTTGAAGTTCGTATTTGCTTTTTGATGAGTTATTGATTGATGTTTTGGAATATGGAATAGGTACAATTGAGATTTTGAAGTTCCTATTTGTGTTTTGATGAGTTATTGATTGATGTTTTGGTATATGGATTGGGTAGAATTTAGATTTTGAAGTTCCTATTTGTGTTTTGAATGAGTTATTGATGTTTTGGTATATTGCATAGGTAGAATTGTGTTTTGAGGAGTTATTGATGTTTTGGTATATTGAACAGATAGAATTGTGATTTTGAAGTTCATATTTATGTTTTGATGAATTATTGATTGATGTTTTGGTATATGGAATAGGTAGAATTGAGATTTTGAAGTTCATAGTTGTGTTTTGATGAATTATGGATGTTTTTTATATTGAAGAGGTAGAATTGTGATTTTGAAGTTATTGCGTTTTGATGAGTTATTGATTGATGTTTTTGAATATGGAATAGGTACAATTGAGATTTTGAAGTTCATATTTGTGTTTTGATGTGTTATTGATTGATATTTAGGTATATGGAATAGGTAGAATTGAAATTTTGAAGTTCATATTTGTATTTTGATGAGTTATTGGATGATGTTTTGCTATATCGAAAAGGTAGAATTGTGATTTTGAAGTTCATATTTGTGTTTTGATGAGTTATTGATGTTTTGGTATATGGGATAGGTAGAATTGTCATTTTGAAGTTCATATTTGTGTTTTGATGAGTTATTGGTTGATATTTTACTATATCGAATAGGTAGAATTGTGATTTTGAAGTTCATATTTGTGTTTTGAATAAGTTATTGATGTTTTGGTATATGGAATAGGTAGAATTGTGTTTTGAGGAGTTATTGATGTTTTGGTATATTGAACAGATAGAATTGTGATTTTGAAGTTCATATTTATGTTTTGATGAATTATTGATTGATGTTTTGGTACATGGAATAGGTAGAATTGAGATTTTGAAGTTCATAGTTGTGTTTTGATGAATTATGGATGTTTTTTATATTGAAGAGGTAAAATTGTGATTTTGAAGTTAATGCGTTTTGATGAGTTATTGATTGATGTTTTTGAATATGGAATAGGTACAATTGAGATTTTGAAGTTCATATTTGTGTTTTGAATGCGTTATTGGTTGATGTTTTGGTATATGGAATAGGTAGAATTGTGATTTTGATATTCATATTTGGGTTTTGATGAGTTATTGATTGATGTTTTGGTATATGGAATGGGTAGAATTGAGATTTTGAAGTTCATATTTGTGTTTTGAATGCGTTATTGATGTTTTGGTATACGGAATAGGTAGAATTGTGTTTTAAGGAGTTATTGATCTTTTGGTATATTGAACAGATAGAATTGTGTTTTGAATTTCATATTTGTTTTTTGATGAGTTATTGATGTTTTGGTATATTGGATAGGTAGAATTGTGATTTTGAAGTTCATAATTGTGTTTTGATGAGTTATTGATTGATGTTTTGGTATATGGAATAGGTAGAATTGTGTTTTGAATTTCATATTTGTGCTGAGATGAGTTATTGATGTTTCGGTATATGGGATAGGTAGAATTGTGATTTTGAAGTTCATATTTGTGTTTTGAATAAGTTATTGATGTTTTGGTGTATGGAATAGGTAGAATTGTGTTTTGAGGAGTTATTGATGTTTTGGTATATTGAACAGATAGAATTGTGATTTTGAAGTTCATATTTATGTTTTGATGAATTATTGATTGATGTTTTGGTATATGGAATAGGTAGAATTGAGATTTTGAAGTTCATAGTTGTGTTTTGATGAATTATGGATGTTTTTTATATTGAAGAGGTAGAATTGTGATTTTGAAGTTATTGCGTTTTGATGAGTTATTGATTGATGTTTTTGAATATGGAATAGGTACAATTGAGATTTTGAAGTTCATATTTGTGTTTTGATGTGTTATTGATTGATATTTAGGTATATGGAATAGGTAGAATTGAAATTTTGAAGTTCATATTTGTATTTTGATGAGTTATTGGATGATGTTTTGCTATATCGAAAAGGTAGAATTGTGATTTTGAAGTTCATATTTGTGTTTTGATGAGTTATTGATGTTTTGGTATATGGGATAGGTAGAATTGTCATTTTGAAGTTCATATTTGTGTTTTGATGAGTTATTGATGTTTTGGTATATGGAATAGGTAGAATTGTGATTTTGAAGTTCACAATTGTGTTTTGATGAGTTATTGATGTTTCGGTATATAAAATAGATTGTGATTTTGAAGTTCATATTTGTGTTGATGAGTTAATCATTGATGTTTTGGTATATGCAATAGGTAATGTTTTGGTATATGGGATAGGTAGAATTGTGATGTTGAAGTTCATATTTGTGTTTTGATGAGTTATTGATTGATGTTTTGGTATATGGATTGGGTAGAATTGAGATTTTGAAGTTCCTATTTGTGTTTCGAATGAGTTATTGATGTTTTGGTATATTGCATAGGTAGAATTGTGATTTTGAAGTTCATAATTGTGTTTTGATGAGTTATTGATGTTTCGGTAAATGGAATAGATAGAATTGTGTGTTGAAGTTCGTATTTGTGTTTTGATGAGTTATTGATGTTTTGGTATATGAAATAAGTAGAATTATGATTTTCAAGTTCATATTTGTGTTTTGATGAGTTATTGATGTTTTGTTATATTGAAGAGGTAGAATTGTGATTTTGAAGTTCATATTTGCGTTTTGATGAGTTATTGATTGATGTTTTGGAATATGGAATAGGTACAATTGAGATTTTGAAGTTCATATTTGTGTTTTGATGAGTTATTGGTTGATATTTTACTATATCGAATAGGTAGAATTGTGATTTTGAAGTTCATATTTGTGTTTTGAATAAGTTATTGATGTTTTGGTATATGGAATAGGTAGAATTGTGTTTTGAGGAGTTATTGATGTTTTGGTATATTGAACAGATAGAATTGTGATTTTGAAGTTCATATTTATGTTTTGATGAATTATTGATTGATGTTTTGGTATATGGAATAGGTAGAATTGAGATTTTGAAGTTCATAGTTGTGTTTTGATGAATTATGGATGTTTTTTATATTGAAGAGGTAAAATTGTGATTTTGAAGTTAATGCGTTTTGATGAGTTATTGATTGATGTTTTTGAATATGGAATAGGTACAATTGAGATTTTGAAGTTCATATTTGTGTTTTGAATGCGTTATTGGTTGATGTTTTGGTATATGGAATAGGTAGAATTGTGATTTTGATATTCATATTTGGGTTTTGATGAGTTATTGATTGATGTTTTGGTATATGGAATGGGTAGAATTGAGATTTTGAAGTTCATATTTGTGTTTTGAATGCGTTATTGATGTTTTGGTATACGGAATAGGTAGAATTGTGTTTTAAGGAGTTATTGATCTATTGGTATATTGAACAGATAGAATTGTGTTTTGAATTTCATATTTGTTTTTTGATGAGTTATGGATGTTTTGGTATATTGGATAGGTAGAATTGTGATTTTGAAGTTCATAATTGTGTTTTGATGAGTTATTGATTGATGTTTTGGTATATGGAATAGGTAGAATTGTGTTTTGAATTTCATATTTGTGCTGAGATGAGTTATTGATGTTTCGGTATATGGGATAGGTAGAATTGTGATTTTGAAGTTCATATTTGTGTTTTGAATAAGTTATTGATGTTTTGGTGTATGGAATAGGTAGAATTGTGTTTTGAGGAGTTATTGATGTTTTGGTATATTGAACAGATAGAATTGTGATTTTGAAGTTCATATTTATGTTTTGATGAATTATTGATTGATGTTTTGGTATATGGAATAGGTAGAATTGAGATTTTGAAGTTCATAGTTGTGTTTTGATGAATTATGGATGTTTTTTATATTGAAGAGGTAGAATTGTGATTTTGAAGTTATTGCGTTTTGATGAGTTATTGATTGATGTTTTTGAATATGGAATAGGTACAATTGAGATTTTGAAGTTCATATTTGTGTTTTGATGTGTTATTGATTGATATTTAGGTATATGGAATAGGTAGAATTGAAATTTTGAAGTTCATATTTGTATTTTGATGAGTTATTGGATGATGTTTTGCTATATCGAAAAGGTAGAATTGTGATTTTGAAGTTCATATTTGTGTTTTGATGAGTTATTGATGTTTTGGTATATGGGATAGGTAGAATTGTCATTTTGAAGTTCATATTTGTGTTTTGATGAGTTATTGATGTTTTGGTATATGGAATAGGTAGAATTGTGATTTTGAAGTTCACAATTGTGTTTTGATGAGTTATTGATGTTTCGGTATATGAAATAGATTGTGATTTTGAAGTTCATATTTGTGTTGATGAGTTAATCATTGATGTTTTGGTATATGCAATAGGTAATGTTTTGGTATATGGGATAGGTAGAATTGTGATGTTGAAGTTCATATTTGTGTTTTGATGAGTTATTGATTGATGTTTTGTTATATGGAATAGGTAGAATTGTGTTTTGAATTTCATATTTGTGTTTTGATGAGTTATTGATGTTTCGGTATATGGGATATGTAGAATTGTGATTTTGAAGTTCATATTTGTGTTTTGATGAGTTATTGATGTTTCGGTATATGGGATATGTAGAATTGTGATTTTGAAGTTCATATTTGTGTTTTGATGAGTTATTGATGTTTTGGTATATGGAATATGTAGAATTGTGATTTTGAAGTTCATAATTGTGTTTTGATGAGTTATTGATGTTTCGGTATATGAAATAGATATAATTGTGTGTAGAAGTTCATAATTGTGTTTTGATGAGTTATTGATGTTTCGGTATATGGGATAGGTAGAATGGTGATTTTGAAGTTCGTATTTGCTTTTTGATGAGTTATTGATTGATGTTTTGGAATATGGAATAGGTACAATTGAGATTTTGAAGTTCCTATTTGTGTTTTGATGAGTTATTGATTGATGTTTTGGTATATGGATTGGGTAGAATTTAGATTTTGAAGTTCCTATTTGTGTTTTGAATGAGTTATTGATGTTTTGGTATATTGCATAGGTAGAATTGTGTTTTGAGGAGTTATTGATGTTTTGGTATATTGAACAGATAGAATTGTGATTTTGAAGTTCATATTTATGTTTTGATGAATTATTGATTGATGTTTTGGTATATGGAATAGGTAGAATTGAGATTTTGAAGTTCATAGTTGTGTTTTGATGAATTATGGATGTTTTTTATATTGAAGAGGTAGAATTGTGATTTTGAAGTTATTGCGTTTTGATGAGTTATTGATTGATGTTTTTGAATATGGAATAGGTACAATTGAGATTTTGAAGTTCATATTTGTGTTTTGATGTGTTATTGATTGATATTTAGGTATATGGAATAGGTAGAATTGAAATTTTGAAGTTCATATTTGTATTTTGATGAGTTATTGGATGATGTTTTGCTATATCGAAAAGGTAGAATTGTGATTTTGAAGTTCATATTTGTGTTTTGATGAGTTATTGATGTTTTGGTATATGGGATAGGTAGAATTGTCATTTTGAAGTTCATATTTGTGTTTTGATGAGTTATTGGTTGATATTTTACTATATCGAATAGGTAGAATTGTGATTTTGAAGTTCATATTTGTGTTTTGAATAAGTTATTGATGTTTTGGTATATGGAATAGGTAGAATTGTGTTTTGAGGAGTTATTGATGTTTTGGTATATTGAACAGATAGAATTGTGATTTTGAAGTTCATATTTATGTTTTGATGAATTATTGATTGATGTTTTGGTACATGGAATAGGTAGAATTGAGATTTTGAAGTTCATAGTTGTGTTTTGATGAATTATGGATGTTTTTTATATTGAAGAGGTAAAATTGTGATTTTGAAGTTAATGCGTTTTGATGAGTTATTGATTGATGTTTTTGAATATGGAATAGGTACAATTGAGATTTTGAAGTTCATATTTGTGTTTTGAATGCGTTATTGGTTGATGTTTTGGTATATGGAATAGGTAGAATTGTGATTTTGATATTCATATTTGGGTTTTGATGAGTTATTGATTGATGTTTTGGTATATGGAATGGGTAGAATTGAGATTTTGAAGTTCATATTTGTGTTTTGAATGCGTTATTGATGTTTTGGTATACGGAATAGGTAGAATTGTGTTTTAAGGAGTTATTGATCTTTTGGTATATTGAACAGATAGAATTGTGTTTTGAATTTCATATTTGTTTTTTGATGAGTTATTGATGTTTTGGTATATTGGATAGGTAGAATTGTGATTTTGAAGTTCATAATTGTGTTTTGATGAGTTATTGATTGATGTTTTGGTATATGGAATAGGTAGAATTGTGTTTTGAATTTCATATTTGTGCTGAGATGAGTTATTGATGTTTCGGTATATGGGATAGGTAGAATTGTGATTTTGAAGTTCATATTTGTGTTTTGAATAAGTTATTGATGTTTTGGTGTATGGAATAGGTAGAATTGTGTTTTGAGGAGTTATTGATGTTTTGGTATATTGAACAGATAGAATTGTGATTTTGAAGTTCATATTTATGTTTTGATGAATTATTGATTGATGTTTTGGTATATGGAATAGGTAGAATTGAGATTTTGAAGTTCATAGTTGTGTTTTGATGAATTATGGATGTTTTTTATATTGAAGAGGTAGAATTGTGATTTTGAAGTTATTGCGTTTTGATGAGTTATTGATTGATGTTTTTGAATATGGAATAGGTACAATTGAGATTTTGAAGTTCATATTTGTGTTTTGATGTGTTATTGATTGATATTTAGGTATATGGAATAGGTAGAATTGAAATTTTGAAGTTCATATTTGTATTTTGATGAGTTATTGGATGATGTTTTGCTATATCGAAAAGGTAGAATTGTGATTTTGAAGTTCATATTTGTGTTTTGATGAGTTATTGATGTTTTGGTATATGGGATAGGTAGAATTGTCATTTTGAAGTTCATATTTGTGTTTTGATGAGTTATTGATGTTTTGGTATATGGAATAGGTAGAATTGTGATTTTGAAGTTCACAATTGTGTTTTGATGAGTTATTGATGTTTCGGTATATAAAATAGATTGTGATTTTGAAGTTCATATTTGTGTTGATGAGTTAATCATTGATGTTTTGGTATATGCAATAGGTAATGTTTTGGTATATGGGATAGGTAGAATTGTGATGTTGAAGTTCATATTTGTGTTTTGATGAGTTATTGATTGATGTTTTGGTATATGGATTGGGTAGAATTGAGATTTTGAAGTTCCTATTTGTGTTTCGAATGAGTTATTGATGTTTTGGTATATTGCATAGGTAGAATTGTGATTTTGAAGTTCATAATTGTGTTTTGATGAGTTATTGATGTTTCGGTAAATGGAATAGATAGAATTGTGTGTTGAAGTTCGTATTTGTGTTTTGATGAGTTATTGATGTTTTGGTATATGAAATAAGTAGAATTATGATTTTCAAGTTCATATTTGTGTTTTGATGAGTTATTGATGTTTTGTTATATTGAAGAGGTAGAATTGTGATTTTGAAGTTCATATTTGCGTTTTGATGAGTTATTGATTGATGTTTTGGAATATGGAATAGGTACAATTGAGATTTTGAAGTTCATATTTGTGTTTTGATGAGTTATTGGTTGATATTTTACTATATCGAATAGGTAGAATTGTGATTTTGAAGTTCATATTTGTGTTTTGAATAAGTTATTGATGTTTTGGTATATGGAATAGGTAGAATTGTGTTTTGAGGAGTTATTGATGTTTTGGTATATTGAACAGATAGAATTGTGATTTTGAAGTTCATATTTATGTTTTGATGAATTATTGATTGATGTTTTGGTATATGGAATAGGTAGAATTGAGATTTTGAAGTTCATAGTTGTGTTTTGATGAATTATGGATGTTTTTTATATTGAAGAGGTAAAATTGTGATTTTGAAGTTAATGCGTTTTGATGAGTTATTGATTGATGTTTTTGAATATGGAATAGGTACAATTGAGATTTTGAAGTTCATATTTGTGTTTTGAATGCGTTATTGGTTGATGTTTTGGTATATGGAATAGGTAGAATTGTGATTTTGATATTCATATTTGGGTTTTGATGAGTTATTGATTGATGTTTTGGTATATGGAATGGGTAGAATTGAGATTTTGAAGTTCATATTTGTGTTTTGAATGCGTTATTGATGTTTTGGTATACGGAATAGGTAGAATTGTGTTTTAAGGAGTTATTGATCTATTGGTATATTGAACAGATAGAATTGTGTTTTGAATTTCATATTTGTTTTTTGATGAGTTATGGATGTTTTGGTATATTGGATAGGTAGAATTGTGATTTTGAAGTTCATAATTGTGTTTTGATGAGTTATTGATTGATGTTTTGGTATATGGAATAGGTAGAATTGTGTTTTGAATTTCATATTTGTGCTGAGATGAGTTATTGATGTTTCGGTATATGGGATAGGTAGAATTGTGATTTTGAAGTTCATATTTGTGTTTTGAATAAGTTATTGATGTTTTGGTGTATGGAATAGGTAGAATTGTGTTTTGAGGAGTTATTGATGTTTTGGTATATTGAACAGATAGAATTGTGATTTTGAAGTTCATATTTATGTTTTGATGAATTATTGATTGATGTTTTGGTATATGGAATAGGTAGAATTGAGATTTTGAAGTTCATAGTTGTGTTTTGATGAATTATGGATGTTTTTTATATTGAAGAGGTAGAATTGTGATTTTGAAGTTATTGCGTTTTGATGAGTTATTGATTGATGTTTTTGAATATGGAATAGGTACAATTGAGATTTTGAAGTTCATATTTGTGTTTTGATGTGTTATTGATTGATATTTAGGTATATGGAATAGGTAGAATTGAAATTTTGAAGTTCATATTTGTATTTTGATGAGTTATTGGATGATGTTTTGCTATATCGAAAAGGTAGAATTGTGATTTTGAAGTTCATATTTGTGTTTTGATGAGTTATTGATGTTTTGGTATATGGGATAGGTAGAATTGTCATTTTGAAGTTCATATTTGTGTTTTGATGAGTTATTGATGTTTTGGTATATGGAATAGGTAGAATTGTGATTTTGAAGTTCACAATTGTGTTTTGATGAGTTATTGATGTTTCGGTATATGAAATAGATTGTGATTTTGAAGTTCATATTTGTGTTGATGAGTTAATCATTGATGTTTTGGTATATGCAATAGGTAATGTTTTGGTATATGGGATAGGTAGAATTGTGATGTTGAAGTTCATATTTGTGTTTTGATGAGTTATTGATTGATGTTTTGTTATATGGAATAGGTAGAATTGTGTTTTGAATTTCATATTTGTGTTTTGATGAGTTATTGATGTTTCGGTATATGGGATATGTAGAATTGTGATTTTGAAGTTCATATTTGTGTTTTGATGAGTTATTGATGTTTCGGTATATGGGATATGTAGAATTGTGATTTTGAAGTTCATATTTGTGTTTTGATGAGTTATTGATGTTTTGGTATATGGAATATGTAGAATTGTGATTTTGAAGTTCATAATTGTGTTTTGATGAGTTATTGATGTTTCGGTATATGAAATAGATATAATTGTGTGTAGAAGTTCATAATTGTGTTTTGATGAGTTATTGATGTTTCGGTATATGGGATAGGTAGAATGGTGATTTTGAAGTTCGTATTTGCTTTTTGATGAGTTATTGATTGATGTTTTGGAATATGGAATAGGTACAATTGAGATTTTGAAGTTCCTATTTGTGTTTTGATGAGTTATTGATTGATGTTTTGGTATATGGATTGGGTAGAATTTAGATTTTGAAGTTCCTATTTGTGTTTTGAATGAGTTATTGATGTTTTGGTATATTGCATAGGTAGAATTGTGTTTTGAGGAGTTATTGATGTTTTGGTATATTGAACAGATAGAATTGTGATTTTGAAGTTCATATTTATGTTTTGATGAGCTATTGATTGATGTTTTGGTATATGGAATAGGTAGAATTGTGATTTTGAAGTTCATAGTTGTGTTTTGATGAGTTATTGATGTTTTGGTATATGGGATAGGTAGAATTGTGATGTTGAAGTTCATATTTGTGTTTTGATGAGTTATTGATTGATGTTTTGGTATATGGAATAGGTAGAATTGTGCTTTGAATTTCATATTTGTGTTTTGATGAGTTATTGATGTTTCGGTATATGGGATATGTAGAATTGTGATTTTGAAGTTCATATTTGTGTTTTGATGAGTTATTGATGTTTTGGTATATGGAATATGTAGAATTGTGATTTTGAAGTTCATAATTGTGTTTTGATGAGTTATTGATGTTTCGGTATATGAAATAGATATAATTGTGTGTAGAAGTTCATATTGTGTTTTGATGAGTTATTGATATTTTGTTATATTGAAGAGGTCGAATTGTGATTTTGAAGTTCATATTTGCGTTTTGATGAGTTATTAATTGATGTTTTGGAATATGGAATAGGTACAATTGAGATTTTGAAGTTCCTATTTGCGTTTTGATGAGATATTGTTTGATGTTTTGGTATATGGATTGGGTAGAATTGAGATTTGGAAGTTTCTATTTGTGTTTTGAATGAGTTATTGATGTTTTAGTATATTGCATAGGTAGAATTGTGATTTTGAAGTTCATAATTGTGTTTTGATGAGTTATTGATGTTTCGGTAAATGGAATAGATAGAATTTTGTGTTGAAGTTCGTATTTGTGTTTTGATGAGTTATTCATTGATGTTTTGGTATATGCAATTGGTAATGTTTTGGTATATGGGATAGGCAGAATTGTGATGTTGAAGTTCATATTTGTGTTATGATGAGTTATTGATTGATGTTTTGGTATATGGAATAGGTAGAATTGTGTTTTGAATTTCATATTTGTGTTTTGATGAGTTATTGATGTTTCGGTATATGGGATATGTAGAATTGTGATTTTGAAGTTCATATTTGTGTTTTGATGAGTTATTGATGTTTTGGTATATGGAATATGTAGAATTGTGATTTTGAAATTCATAATTGTGTTTTGATGAGTTATTGATGTTTCGGTATATGAAATAGATATAATTGTGTGTAGATGTTCATAATTGTGTTTTGATGAGTTATTGATTGATGTTTTGGTATATGGAATAGGTAGAATTGAGATTTTGAAGTTCATAGTTGTGTTTTGATGAATTATGGATGTTTTTTATATTGAAGAGGTAGAATTGTGATTTTGAAGTTATTGCGTTTTGATGAGTTATTGATTGATGTTTTTGAATATGGAATAGGTACAATTGAGATTTTGAAGTTCATATTTGTGTTTTGATATGTTATTGGTTGATATTTAGGTATATGGAATAGGTAGAATTGAAATTTTGAAGTTCATATTTGTATTTTGATGAGTTATTGGTTGATGTTTTGCTATATCGAAAAGGTAGAATTGTGATTTTGAAGTTCATATTTGTGTTTTGATGAGTTATTGATGTTTTGGTATATGGGATAGGTAGAATTGTGATTTTGAAGTTCATATTTGTGTTTTGATGAGTTATTGATGTTTTGGTATATTGAACAGATAGAATTGTGATTTTGAAGTTCATATTTATGTTTTGATGAGCTATTGATTGATGTTTTGGTATATGGAATAGGTAGAATTGTGATTTTGAAGTTCATATTTGTGTTTTGATGAGTTATTGATGTTTTGGTATATGGGATAGGTAGAATTGTGATGTTGAAGTTCATATTTGTGTTTTGATGAGTTATTGATTGATGTTTTGGTATATGGAATAGGTAGAATTGTGCTTTGAATTTCATATTTGTGTTTTGATGAGTTATTGATGTTTCGGTATATGGGATATGTAGAATTGTGATTTTGAAGTTCATATTTGTGTTTTGATGAGTTATTGATGTTTTGGTATATGGAATATGTAGAATTGTGATTTTGAAGTTCATAATTGTGTTTTGATGAGTTATTGATGTTTCGGTATATGAAATAGATATAATTGTGTGTAGAAGTTCATAATTGTGTTTTGATGAGTTATTGATGTTTTGTTATATTGAAGAGGTAGAATTGTGATTTTGAAGTTCATATTTGCGTTTTGATGAGTTATTGATTGATGTTTTGGAATATGGAATAGGTACAATTGAGATTTTGAAGTTCATATTTGTGTTTTGATGAGTTATTGGTTGATATTTTACTATATGGAATTGGTAGAATTGTGATTTTGAAGTTCATAATTGTGTTTTGATGAGTTATTGATGTTTCGGTATATGAAATAGATATAATTGTGTGTAGATATTCATAATTGTGTTTTGATGAGTTATTGATTGATGTTTTGGTATATGGAATAGGTAGAGTTGTGATTTTGAAGTTCATATTTGTGTTTTGATGAGTTATTGATGTCTTGGTATATGGAATAGGTAGAATTGTGATTTTGAAGTTCATATTTGTGTTTTGATGAGTTATTGATGTTTTGGTATATGGAATAGGTAGAATTGTGATTTTGATATTCATATTTGCGTTTTGATGAGTTATTGATTGATGTTTTGGTATATGGAATAGGTAGAATTGAGATTTTGAAGTTCATATTTGTGTTTTGATGAGTTATTGATGTTTTGTTCTATTGAAGAGGTAGAATTGTGATTTTGAAGTTCATATTTGCGTTTTGATGAGTTATTGATTAATGTTTTGAATATGGAATAGGTACAATTGAGATTTTGAAGTTCATATTTGTGTTTTGATGAGTTATTGGTTGATGTTTTACTATATGGAATAGGTATAATTGTGATTTTGAAGTTCATATTTGTGTTTTGATGACTTATTGATGTTTTGGTATATGGGATAGGTAGAATTGTGATTTTGAAGTTCATATTTGTGTTTTGATGAGTTGTTGATGTTTTGTTATATTGAAGAGGTAGAATTGTGATTTTGAAGTTCATATTTGCGTTTTGATGAGTTATTGATTGATGTTTTGGAATATGGAATAGGTACAATTGAGATTTTGAAGTTCATATTTGTGTTTTGAATGCGTTATTGGTTGATGTTTTGGTATATGGAATAGGTAGAATTGTGATTTTGAAGTTCATATTTGCATTTTGATGAGTTATTGATTGATGTTTTGGAATGTGGAATAGGTACAATTGAGATTTTGAAGTTCATATTTGTGTTTTGATGAGTTATTCATGTTTTGGCATATGGAATAGGTAAAATTGTGATTTTGTAGTTCATAATTGTGTTTTGATGAGTTATTGATGTTTCGGTATATGAAATAGATATAATTGTGTGTAGATGTTCATAATTGTGTTTTGATGAGTTATTGATTGATGTTTTGGTATATGGAATAGGTAGAATTGTGTTTTGAATTTCATATTTGTGTTTTGATGAGTTATTGATGTTTCGGTATATGGAATAGGTAGAATTGTGATTTTGGAGTTCATATTTGCGTTTTGATGACTTATTGATGTTTCGGTATATGGAATAGGTAGAATTGTGATTTTGAAGTTCATATTTGTGTTTTGATGAGTTGTTGATGTTTTGTTATATTGAAGAGGTAGAATTGTGATTTTCAAGTTCATATTTGCGTTTTGATGAGTTATTGATTGATGTTTTGGAATATGGAATAGGTACAATTGAGATTTTGAAGTTCATATTTGTGTTTTGAATGCGTTATTGGTTGATGTTTTGGTATATGGAATAGGTAGAATTGTGATTTTGAAGTTCATATTTGCGTTTTGATGAGTTATTGATTGATGTTTTGGAATGTGGAATAGGTACAATTGAGATTTTGAAGTTCATATTTGTGTTTTGATGAGTTATTCATGTTTTGGCATATGGAATAGGTAAAATTGTGATTTTGTAGTTCATAATTGTGTTTTGATGAGTTATTGATGTTTCGGTATATGAAATAGATATAATTGTGTGTAGATGTTCATAATTGTGTTTTGATGAGTTATTGATTGATGTTTTGGTATATGGAATAGGTAGAATTGTGTTTTGAATTTCATATTTGTGTTTTTATGAGTTATTGATGTTTTGGTATATGGAATAGGTAGAATTGTGATTTTGAAGTTCATATTTGTGTTTTGATGAGTTGTTGATGTTTTGTTATATTGAAGAGGTAGAATTGTGATTTTGAAGTTCATATTTACGTTTTGATGAGTTATTGATTGATGTTTTGGAATATGGAATAGGTACAATTGAGATTTTGAAGTTCATATTTGTGTTTTGATGAGTTATTGGTTGATATTTTACTATATGGAATTGGTAGAATTGTGATTTTGAAGTTCATAATTGTGTTTTGATGAGTTATTGATGTTTCGGTATATGAAATAGATATAATTGTGTGTAGATGTTCATAATTGTGTTTTGATGAGTTATTGATTTATGTTTTGGTATATGGAATAGGTAGAATTGTGTTTTGAATTTCATATTTGTGTTTTTATGAGTTATTGATGTTTTGGTATATGGAATAGGTAGAATTGTGATTTTGAAGTTCATATTTGTGTTTTGATGAGTTATTGATGTTTTGGTATATGGGATAGGTAGAATTGTGATGTTGAAGTTCATATTTGTGTTTTGATGAGTTATTGATTGATGTTTTGGTATATGGAATAGGTAGAATTGTGCTTTGAATTTCATATTTGTGTTTTGATGAGTTATTGATGTTTCGGTATATGGGATATGTAGAATTGTGATTTTGAAGTTCATATTTGTGTTTTGATGAGTTATTGATGTTTTGGTATATGGAATATGTAGAATTGTGATTTTGAAGTTCATAATTGTGTTTTGATGAGTTATTGATGTTTCGGTATATGCAATAGATATAATTGTGTGTAGAAGTTCATATTGTGTTTTGATGAGTTATTGATGTTTTGTTATATTGAAGAGGTCGAATTGTGATTTTGAAGTTCATATTTGCGTTTTGATGAGTTATTAATTGATGTTTTGGAATATGGAATAGGTACAATTGAGATTTTGAAGTTCCTATTTGCGTTTTGATGAGTTATTGTTTGATGTTTTGGTATATGGATTGGGTAGAATTGAGATTTGGAAGTTTCTATTTGTGTTTTGAATGAGTTATTGATGTTTTAGTATATTGCATAGGTAGAATTGTGATTTTGAAGTTCATAATTGTGTTTTGATGAGTTATTGATGTTTCGGTAAATGGAATAGATAGAATTGTGTGTTGAAGTTCGTATTTGTGTTTTGATGAGTTATTCATTGATGTTTTGGTATATGCAATTGGTAATGTTTTGGTATATGGGATAGGTAGAATTGTGATGTTGAAGTTCATATTTGTGTTATGATGAGTTATTGATTGATGTTTTGGTATATGGAATAGGTAGAATTGTGTTTTGAATTTCATATTTGTGTTTTGATGAGTTATTGATGTTTCGGTATATGGGATATGTAGAATTGTGATTTTGAAGTTCATATTTGTGTTTTGATGAGTTATTGATGTTTTGGTATATGGAATATGTAGAATTGTGATTTTGAAGTTCATAATTGTGTTTTGATGAGTTATTGATGTTTTGGTATATGGAATAGATATAATTGTGTGTAGAAGTTCATAATTGTGTTTTGATGAGTTATTGATGTTTTGTTATATTGAAGAGGTAGAATTGTGATTTTGAAGTTCATATTTGCGTTTTGATGAGTTATTGATTGATGGTTTGGAATATGGAATAGGTACAATTGAGATTTTGAAGTTCATATTTGTGTTTTGATGAGTTATTAGTTGATATTTTACTATATGGAATTGGTAGAATTGTGATTTTGAAGTTCATAATTGTGTTTTGATGAGTTATTGATGTTTCGGTATATGAAATAGATATAATTGTGTGTAGATGTTCATAATTGTGTTTTGATGAGTTATTGATTGATGTTTTGGTATATGGAATAGGTAGAGTTGTGATTTTGAAGTTCATATTTGTGTTTTGATGAGTTATTGATGTTTTGGTATATGGAATAGGTAGAATTGTGATTTTGAAGTTCATATTTGTGTTTTGATGAGTTATTGATGTTTTGGTATATGGAATAGGTAGAATTGTGATTTTGATATTCATATTTGCGTTTTGATGAGTTATTGATTGATGTTTTGGTATATGGAATAGGTAGAATTGAGATTTTGAAGTTCATATTTGTGTTTTGATGAGTTATTGATGTTTTGTTCTATTGAAGAGGTAGAATTGTGATTTTGAAGTTCATATTTGCGTTTTGATGAGTTATTGATTAATGTTTTGAATATGGATTAGGTACAATTGAGATTTTGAAGTTCATATTTGTGTTTTGATGAGTTATTGGTTGATGTTTTACTATATGGAATACGTAGAATTGTGATTTTGAAGTTCATATTTATGTTTTGATGATTTATTGATGTTTCGGTATATGGGATGGGTAGAATTGTGATTTTGGATTTCATATTTGTGTTTTGATGACTCATTGATGTTTTGGTATATGGAATAGGTATAATTGAGATTTTGAATTTCATATTTGTGTTTTGATGAGTTATTGATGTTTCGGTATATGGAATAGGTAGAATTGTGATTTTGGAGTTCATATTTGCGTTTTGATGACTTATTGATGTTTCGGTATATGGAATAGGTAGAATTGTGATTTTGAAGTTCATATTTGTGTTTTGATGAGTTGTTGATGTTTTGTTATATTGAAGAGGTAGAATTGTGATTTTCAAGTTCATATTTGCGTTTTGATGAGTTATTGATTGATGTTTTGGAATATGGAATAGGTACAATTGAGATTTTGAAGTTCATATTTGTGTTTTGATGAGTTATTGGTTGATATTTTACTATATGGAATTGGTAGAATTGTGATTTTGAAGTTCATAATTGTGTTTTGATGAGTTATTGATGTTTCGGTATATGAAATAGATATAATTGTGTGTAGATGTTCATAATTGTGTTTTGATAAGTTATTGATTTATGTTTTGGTATATGGAATAGGTAGAATTGTGTTTTGAATTTCATATTTGTGTTTTTATGAGTTATTGATGTTTTGGTATATGGAATAGGTAGAATTGTGATTTTGAAGTTCATATTTGTGTTTTGATGAGTTATTGATGTTTTGGTATATGGGATAGGTAGAATTGTGATTTTGAAGTTCATATTTGCGTTTTGATGAGTTATTGATTGATGTTTTGGAATATGGAATAGGTACAATTGAGATTTTGAAGTTCATATTTGTGTTTTGAATGCGTTATTGGTTGATGTTTTGGTATATGGAATAGGTAGAATTGTGATTTTGAAGTTCATATTTGCGTTTTGATGAGTTATTGATTGATGTTTTGGAATGTGGAATAGGTACAATTGAGATTTTGAAGTTCATATTTGTGTTTTGATGAGTTATTCATGTTTTGGCATATGGAACAGGTAAAATTGTGATTTTGTAGTTCATAATTGTGTTTTGATGAGTTATTGATGTTTCGGTATATGAAATAGATATAATTGTGTGTAGATGTTCATAATTGTGTTTTGATGAGTTATTGATTGATGTTTTGGTATATGGAATAGGTAGAATTGTGTTTTGAATTTCATATTTGTGTTTTTATGAGTTATTGATGTTTTGGTATATGGAATAGGTAGAATTGTGATTTTGAAGTTCATATTTGTGTTTTGATGAGTTGTTGATGTTTTGTTATATTGAAGAGGTAGAATTGTGATTTTGAAGTTCATATTTACGTTTTGATGAGTTATTGATTGATGTTTTGGAATATGGAATAGGTACAATTGAGATTTTGAAGTTCATATTTGTGTTTTGATGAGTTATTGGTTGATATTTTACTATATGGAATTGGTAGAATTGTGATTTTGAAGTTCATAATTGTGTTTTGATGAGTTATTGATGTTTCGGTATATGAAATAGATATAATTGTGTGTAGATGTTCATAATTGTGTTTTGATGAGTTATTGATTTATGTTTTGGTATATGGAATAGGTAGAATTGTGTTTTGAATTTCATATTTGTGTTTTTATGAGTTATTGATGTTTTGGTATATGGAATAGGTAGAATTGTGATTTTGAAGTTCATATTTGTGTTTTGATGAGTTATTGATGTTTTGGTATATGGGATAGGTAGAATTGTGATGTTGAAGTTCATATTTGTGTTTTGATGAGTTATTGATTGATGTTTTGGTATATGGAATAGGTAGAATTGTGCTTTGAATTTCATATTTGTGTTTTGATGAGTTATTGATGTTTCGGTATATGGGATATGTAGAATTGTGATTTTGAAGTTCATATTTGTGTTTTGATGAGTTATTGATGTTTTGGTATATGGAATATGTAGAATTGTGATTTTGAAGTTCATAATTGTGTTTTGATGAGTTATTGATGTTTCGGTATATGCAATAGATATAATTGTGTGTAGAAGTTCATATTGTGTTTTGATGAGTTATTGATGTTTTGTTATATTGAAGAGGTCGAATTGTGATTTTGAAGTTCATATTTGCGTTTTGATGAGTTATTAATTGATGTTTTGGAATATGGAATAGGTACAATTGAGATTTTGAAGTTCCTATTTGCGTTTTGATGAGTTATTGTTTGATGTTTTGGTATATGGATTGGGTAGAATTGAGATTTGGAAGTTTCTATTTGTGTTTTGAATGAGTTATTGATGTTTTAGTATATTGCATAGGTAGAATTGTGATTTTGAATTTCATAATTGTGTTTTGATGAGTTATTGATGTTTCGGTAAATGGAATAGATAGAATTGTGTGTTGAAGTTCGTATTTGTGTTTTGATGAGTTATTCATTGATGTTTTGGTATATGCAATTGGTAATGTTTTGGTATATGGGATAGGTAGAATTGTGATGTTGAAGTTCATATTTGTGTTATGATGAGTTATTGATTGATGTTTTGGTATATGGAATAGGTAGAATTGTGTTTTGAATTTCATATTTGTGTTTTGATGAGTTATTGATGTTTCGGTATATGGGATATGTAGAATTGTGATTTTGAAGTTCATATTTGTGTTTTGATGAGTTATTGATGTTTTGGTATATGGAATATGTAGAATTGTGATTTTGAAGTTCATAATTGTGTTTTGATGAGTTATTGATGTTTTGGTATATGAAATAGATATAATTGTGTGTAGAAGTTCATAATTGTGTTTTGATGAGTTATTGATGTTTTGTTATATTGAAGAGGTAGAATTGTGATTTTGAAGTTCATATTTGCGTTTTGATGAGTTATTGATTGATGTTTTGGAATATGGAATAGGTACAATTGAGATTTTGAAGTTCATATTTGTGTTTTGATGAGTTATTGGTTGATATTTTACTATATGGAATTGGTAGAATTGTGATTTTGAAGTTCATAATTGTGTTTTGATGAGTTATTGATGTTTCGGTATATGAAATAGATATAATTGTGTGTAGATGTTCATAATTGTGTTTTGATGAGTTATTGATTGATGTTTTGGTATATGGAATAGGTAGAGTTGTGATTTTGAAGTTCATATTTGTGTTTTGATGAGTTATTGATGTTTTGGTATATGGAATAGGTAGAATTGTGATTTTGAAGTTCATATTTGTGTTTTGCTGAGTTATTGATGTTTTGGTATATGGAATAGGTAGAATTGTGATTTTGATATTCATATTTGCGTTTTGATGAGTTATTGATTGATGTTTTGGTATATGGAATAGGTAGAATTGAGATTTTGAAGTTCATATTTGTGTTTTGATGAGTTATTGATGTTTTGTTCTATTGAAGAGGTAGAATTGTGATTTTGAAGTTCATATTTGCGTTTTGATGAGTTATTGATTAATGTTTTGAATATGGAATAGGTACAATTGAGATTTTGAAGTTCATATTTGTGTTTTGATGAGTTATTGGTTGATGTTTTACTATATGGAATACGTAGAATTGTGATTTTGAAGTTCATATTTATGTTTTGATGATTTATTGATGTTCCGGTATATGGGATGGGTAGAATTGTGATTTTGGATTTCATATTTGTGTTTTGATGACTCATTGATGTTTTGGTATATGGAATAGGTATAATTGAGATTTTGAATTTCATATTTGTGTTTTGATGAGTTATTGATGTTTCGGTATATGGAATAGGTAGAATTGTGATTTTGGAGTTCATATTTGCGTTTTGATGACTTATTGATGTTTCGGTATATGGAATAGGTAGAATTGTGATTTTGAAGTTCATATTTGTGTTTTGATGAGTTGTTGATGTTTTGTTATATTGAAGAGGTAGAATTGTGATTTTCAAGTTCATATTTGCGTTTTGATGAGTTATTGATTGATGTTTTGGAATATGGAATAGGTACAATTGAGATTTTGAAGTTCATATTTGTGTTTTGAATGCGTTATTGGTTGATGTTTTGGTATATGGAATAGGTAGAATTGTGATTTTGAAGTTCATATTTGCGTTTTGATGAGTTATTGATTGATGTTTTGGAATGTGGAATAGGTACAATTGAGATTTTGAAGTTCATATTTGTGTTTTGATGAGTTATTCATGTTTTGGCATATGGAATAGGTAAAATTGTGATTTTGTAGTTCATAATTGTGTTTTGATGAGTTATTGATGTTTCGGTATATGAAATAGATATAATTGTGTGTAGATGTTCATAATTGTGTTTTGATGAGTTATTGATTGATGTTTTGGTATATGGAATAGGTAGAATTGTGTTTTGAATTTCATATTTGTGTTTTTATGAGTTATTGATGTTTTGGTATATGGAATAGGTAGAATTGTGATTTTGAAGTTCATATTTGTGTTTTGATGAGTTGTTGATGTTTTGTTATATTGAAGAGGTAGAATTGTGATTTTGAAGTTCATATGTACGTTTTGATGAGTTATTGATTGATGTTTTGGAATATGGAATAGGTACAATTGAGATTTTGAAGTTCATATTTGTGTTTTGATGAGTTATTGTTTGATGTTTTGGTATATGGATTGGGTAGAATTGAGATTTGGAAGTTTCTATTTGTGTTTTGAATGAGTTATTGATGTTTTAGTATATTGCATAGGTAGAATTGTGATTTTGAAGTTCATAATTGTGTTTTGATGAGTTATTGTTGTTTCGGTAAATGGAATAGATAGAATTGTGTGTTGAAGTTCGTATTTGTGTTTTGATGAGTTATTCATTGATGTTTTGGTATATGCAATTGGTAATGTTTTGGTATATGGGATAGGTAGAATTGTGATGTTGAAGTTCATATTTGTGTTATGATGAGTTATTGATTGATGTTTTGGTATATGGAATAGGTAGAATTGTGTTTTGAATTTCATATTTGTGTTTTGATGAGTTATTGATGTTTCGGTATATGGGATATGTAGAATTGTGATTTTGAAGTTCATATTTGTGTTTTGATGAGTTATTGATGTTTTGGTATATGGAATATGTAGAATTGTGATTTTGAAGTTCATAATTGTGTTTTGATGAGTTATTGATGTTTTGGTATATGAAATAGATATAATTGTGTGTAGAAGTTCATAATTGTGTTTTGATGAGTTATTGATGTTTTGTTATATTGAAGAGGTAGAATTGTGATTTTGAAGTTCATATTTGCGTTTTGATGAGTTATTGATTGATGTTTTGGAATATGGAATAGGTACAATTGAGATTTTGAAGTTCATATTTGTGTTTTGATGAGTTATTGGTTGATATTTTACTATATGGAATTGGTAGAATTGTGATTTTGAAGTTCATAATTGTGTTTTGATGAGTTATTGATGTTTCGGTATATGAAATAGATATAATTGTGTGTAGATGTTCATAATTGTGTTTTGATGAGTTATTGATTGATGTTTTGGTATATGGAATAGGTAGAGTTGTGATTTTGAAGTTCATATTTGTGTTTTGATGAGTTATTGATGTTTTGGTATATGGAATAGGTAGAATTGTGATTTTGAAGTTCATATTTGTGTTTTGATGAGTTATTGATGTTTTGGTATATGGAATAGGTAGAATTGTGATTTTGATATTCATATTTGCGTTTTGATGAGTTATTGATTGATGTTTTGGTATATGGAATAGGTAGAATTGAGATTTTGAAGTTCATATTTGTGTTTTGATGAGTTATTGATGTTTTGTTCTATTGAAGAGGTAGAATTGTGATTTTGAAGTTCATATTTGCGTTTTGATGAGTTATTGATTAATGTTTTGAATATGGAATAGGTACAATTGAGATTTTGAAGTTCATATTTGTGTTTTGATGAGTTATTGGTTGATGTTTTACTATATGGAATACGTAGAATTGTGATTTTGAAGTTCATATTTATGTTTTGATGATTTATTGATGTTTCGGTATATGGGATGGGTAGAATTGTGATTTTGGATTTCATATTTGTGTTTTGATGACTCATTGATGTTTTGGTATATGGAATAGGTATAATTGAGATTTTGAATTTCATATTTGTGTTTTGATGAGTTATTGATGTTTCGGTATATGGAATAGGTAGAATTGTGATTTTGGAGTTCATATTTGCGTTTTGATGACTTATTGATGTTTCGGTATATGGAATAGGTAGAATTGTGATTTTGAAGTTCATATTTGTGTTTTGATGAGTTGTTGATGTTTTGTTATATTGAAGAGGTAGAATTGTGATTTTCAAGTTCATATTTGCGTTTTGATGAGTTATTGATTGATGTTTTGGAATATGGAATAGGTACAATTGAGATTTTGAAGTTCATATTTGTGTTTTGATGAGTTATTGGTTGATATTTTACTATATGGAATTGGTAGAATTGTGATTTTGAAGTTCATAATTGTGTTTTGATGAGTTATTGATGTTTCGGTATATGAAATAGATATAATTGTGTGTAGATGTTCATAATTGTGTTTTGATGAGTTATTGATTTATGTTTTGGTATATGGAATAGGTAGAATTGTGTTTTGAATTTCATATTTGTGTTTTTATGAGTTATTGATGTTTTGGTATATGGAATTGGTAGAATTGTGATTTTGAAGTTCATAATTGTGTTTTGATGAGTTATTGATGTTTCGGTATATGAAATAGATATAATTGTGTGTAGATGTTCATAATTGTGTTTTGATGAGTTATTGATTTATGTTTTGGTATATGGAATAGGTAGAATTGTGTTTTGAATTTCATATTTGTGTTTTTATGAGTTATTGATGTTTTGGTATATGGAATAGGTAGAATTGTGATTTTGAAGTTCATATTTGTGTTTTGATGAGTTATTGATGTTTTGGTATATGGGATAGGTAGAATTGTGATGTTGAAGTTCATATTTGTGTTTTGATGAGTTATTGATTGATGTTTTGGTATATGGAATAGGTAGAATTGTGCTTTGAATTTCATATTTGTGTTTTGATGAGTTATTGATGTTTCGGTATATGGGATATGTAGAATTGTGATTTTGAAGTTCATATTTGTGTTTTGATGAGTTATTGATGTTTTGGTATATGGAATATGTAGAATTGTGATTTTGAAGTTCATAATTGTGTTTTGATGAGTTATTGATGTTTCGGTATATGCAATAGATATAATTGTGTGTAGAAGTTCATATTGTGTTTTGATGAGTTATTGATGTTTTGTTATATTGAAGAGGTCGAATTGTGATTTTGAAGTTCATATTTGCGTTTTGATGAGTTATTAATTGATGTTTTGGAATATGGAATAGGTACAATTGAGATTTTGAAGTTCCTATTTGCGTTTTGATGAGTTATTGTTTGATGTTTTGGTATATGGATTGGGTAGAATTGAGATTTGGAAGTTTCTATTTGTGTTTTGAATGAGTTATTGATGTTTTAGTATATTGCATAGGTAGAATTGTGATTTTGAAGTTCATAATTGTGTTTTGATGAGTTATTGATGTTTCGGTAAATGGAATAGATAGAATTGTGTGTTGAAGTTCGTATTTGTGTTTTGATGAGTTATTCATTGATGTTTTGGTATATGCAATTGGTAATGTTTTGGTATATGGGATAGGTAGAATTGTGATGTTGAAGTTCATATTTGTGTTATGATGAGTTATTGATTGATGTTTTGGTATATGGAATAGGTAGAATTGTGTTTTGAATTTCATATTTGTGTTTTGATGAGTTATTGATGTTTCGGTATATGGGATATGTAGAATTGTGATTTTGAAGTTCATATTTGTGTTTTGATGAGTTATTGATGTTTTGGTATATGGAATATGTAGAATTGTGATTTTGAAGTTCATAATTGTGTTTTGATGAGTTATTGATGTTTTGGTATATGAAATAGATATAATTGTGTGTAGAAGTTCATAATTGTGTTTTGATGAGTTATTGATGTTTTGTTATATTGAAGAGGTAGAATTGTGATTTTGAAGTTCATATTTGCGTTTTGATGAGTTATTGATTGATGTTTTGGAATATGGAATAGGTACAATTGAGATTTTGAAGTTCATATTTGTGTTTTGATGAGTTATTGGTTGATATTTTACTATATGGAATTGGTAGAATTGTGATTTTGAAGTTCATAATTGTGTTTTGATGAGTTATTGATGTTTCGGTATATGAAATAGATATAATTGTGTGTAGATGTTCATAATTGTGTTTTGATGAGTTATTGATTGATGTTTTGGTATATGGAATAGGTAGAGTTGTGATTTTGAAGTTCATATTTGTGTTTTGATGAGTTATTGATGTTTTGGTATATGGAATAGGTAGAATTGTGATTTTGAAGTTCATATTTGTGTTTTGATGAGTTATTGATGTTTTGGTATATGGAATAGGTAGAATTGTGATTTTGATATTCATATTTGCGTTTTGATGAGTTATTGATTGATGTTTTGGTATATGGAATAGGTAGAATTGAGATTTTGAAGTTCATATTTGTGTTTTGATGAGTTATTGATGTTTTGTTCTATTGAAGAGGTAGAATTGTGATTTTGAAGTTCATATTTGCGTTTTGATGAGTTATTGATTAATGTTTTGAATATGGAATAGGTACAATTGAGATTTTGAAGTTCATATTTGTGTTTTGATGAGTTATTGGTTGATGTTTTACTATATGGAATACGTAGAATTGTGATTTTGAAGTTCATATTTATGTTTTGATGATTTATTGATGTTCCGGTATATGGGATGGGTAGAATTGTGATTTTGGATTTCATATTTGTGTTTTGATGACTCATTGATGTTTTGGTATATGGAATAGGTATAATTGAGATTTTGAATTTCATATTTGTGTTTTGATGAGTTATTGATGTTTCGGTATATGGAATAGGTAGAATTGTGATTTTGGAGTTCATATTTGCGTTTTGATGACTTATTGATGTTTCGGTATATGGAATAGGTAGAATTGTGATTTTGAAGTTCATATTTGTGTTTTGATGAGTTGTTGATGTTTTGTTATATTGAAGAGGTAGAATTGTGATTTTCAAGTTCATATTTGCGTTTTGATGAGTTATTGATTGATGTTTTGGAATATGGAATAGGTACAATTGAGATTTTGAAGTTCATATTTGTGTTTTGAATGCGTTATTGGTTGATGTTTTGGTATATGGAATAGGTAGAATTGTGATTTTGAAGTTCATATTTGCGTTTTGATGAGTTATTGATTGATGTTTTGGAATGTGGAATAGGTACAATTGAGATTTTGAAGTTCATATTTGTGTTTTGATGAGTTATTCATGTTTTGGCATATGGAATAGGTAAAATTGTGATTTTGTAGTTCATAATTGTGTTTTGATGAGTTATTGATGTTTCGGTATATGAAATAGATATAATTGTGTGTAGATGTTCATAATTGTGTTTTGATGAGTTATTGATTGATGTTTTGGTATATGGAATAGGTAGAATTGTGTTTTGAATTTCATATTTGTGTTTTTATGAGTTATTGATGTTTTGGTATATGGAATAGGTAGAATTGTGATTTTGAAGTTCATATTTGTGTTTTGATGAGTTGTTGATGTTTTGTTATATTGAAGAGGTAGAATTGTGATTTTGAAGTTCATATGTACGTTTTGATGAGTTATTGATTGATGTTTTGGAATATGGAATAGGTACAATTGAGATTTTGAAGTTCATATTTGTGTTTTGATGAGTTATTGGTTGATATTTTACTATATGGAATTGGTAGAATTGTGATTTTGAAGTTCATAATTATGTTTTGATGAGTTATTGATGTTTCGGTATATGAAATAGATATAATTGTGTGTAGATGTTCATAATTGTGTTTTGATGAGTTATTGATTTATGTTTTGGTATATGGAATAGGTAGAATTGTGTTTTGAATTTCATATTTGTGTTTTTATGAGTTATTGATGTTTTGGTATATGGAATAGGTAGAATTGTGATTTTGAAGTTCATATTTGTGTTTTGATGAGTTATTGATGTTTTGGTATATGGGATAGGTAGAATTGTGATGTTGAAGTTCATATTTGTGTTTTGATGAGTTATTGATTGATGTTTTGGTATATGGAATAGGTAGAATTGTGCTTTGAATTTCATATTTGTGTTTTGATGAGTTATTGATGTTTCGGTATATGGGATATGTAGAATTGTGATTTTGAAGTTCATATTTGTGTTTTGATGAGTTATTGATGTTTTGGTATATGGAATATGTAGAATTGTGATTTTGAAGTTCATAATTGTGTTTTGATGAGTTATTGATGTTTCGGTATATGAAATAGATATAATTGTGTGTAGAAGTTCATATTGTGTTTTGATGAGTTATTGATGTTTTGTTATATTGAAGAGGTCGAATTGTGATTTTGAAGTTCATATTTGCGTTTTGATGAGTTATTAATTGATGTTTTGGAATATGGAATAGGTACAATTGAGATTTTGAAGTTCCTATTTGCGTTTTGATGAGTTATTGTTTGATGTTTTGGTATATGGATTGGGTAGAATTGAGATTTGGAAGTTTCTATTTGTGTTTTGAATGAGTTATTGATGTTTTAGTATATTGCATAGGTAGAATTGTGATTTTGAAGTTCATAATTGTGTTTTGATGAGTTATTGATGTTTCGGTAAATGGAATAGATAGAATTGTGTGTTGAAGTTCGTATTTGTGTTTTGATGAGTTATTCATTGATGTTTTGGTATATGCAATTGGTAATGTTTTGGTATATGGGATAGGTAGAATTGTGATGTTGAAGTTCATATTTGTGTTATGATGAGTTATTGATTGATGTTTTGGTATATGGAATAGGTAGAATTGTGATTTTGAAGTTCATATTTGTGTTTTGAATAAGTTATTGATGTTTTGGTATATGGAATAGGTAGAATTGTGTTTTGAGGAGTTATTGATGTTTTGGTATATTGAACAGATAGAATTGTGATTTTGAAGTTCATATTTATGTTTTGATAAATTATTGATTGATGTTTTGGTATATGGAATAGGTAGAATTGAGATTTTGAAGTTCATAGTTGTGTTTTGATATGTTTTTTATATTGAAGAGGTAAAATTGTGATTTTGAAGTTATTGCGTTTTGATGAGTTATTGATTGATGTTTTTGAATATGGAATAGGTACAATTGAGATTTTGAAGTTCATATTTGTGTTTTGATTTGTTATTGGTTGATATTTAGGTATATGGAATAGGTAGAATTGAAATTTTGAAGTTCATATTTGTATTTTGATGAGTTATTGGTTGATGTTTTGCTATATCGAAAAGGTAGAATTGTGATTTTGAAGTTCATATTTATGTTTTGATGAGTTATTGATGTTTTGGTATATGGGATAGGTAGAATTGTCATTTTGAAGTTCATATTTGTGTTTTGATGAGTTATTGATGTTTTGGTATATGGAATAGGTAGAATTGTGATTTTGAAGTTCACAATTGTGTTTTGATGAGTTATTGATGTTTCGGTATATGAAATAGATTGTGATTTTGAAGTTCATATTTGTGTTGATGAGTTAATCATTGATGTTTTGGTATATGCAATAGGTAATGTTTTGGTATATGGGATAGGTAGAATTGTGATGTTGAAGTTCATATTTGTGTTTTGATGAGTTATTGATTGATGTTTTGGTATATGGAATAGGTAGAATTGTGTTTTGAATTTCATATTTGTGTTTTGATGAGTTATTGATGTTTCGGTATATGGGATATGTAGAATTGTGATTTTGAAGTTCATAATTGTGTTTTGATGAGTTATTGATGTTTCGGTATATGAAATAGATATAATTGTGTGTAGAAGTTCATAATTGTGTTTTGATGAGTTATTGATGTTTCGGTATATGGGATAGGTAGAATGGTGATTTTGAAGTTCATATTTGCTTTTTGATGAGTTATTGATTGATGTTTTGGAATATGGAATAGGTACAATTGAGATTTTGAAGTTCCTATTTGTGTTTTGATGAGTTATTGATTGATGTTTTGGTATATGGATTGGGTAGAATTGAGATTTTGAAATTCCTATTTGTGTTTCGAATGAGTTATTGATGTTTTGGTATATTGCATAGGTAGAATTGTGATTTTGAAGTTCATAATTGTGTTTTGATGAGTTATTGATGTTTCGGTAAATGGAATAGATAGAATTGTGTGTTGAAGTTCGTATTTGTGTTTTGATGAGTTATTGATGTTTTGGTATATGAAATAAGTAGAATTATGATTTTCAAGTTCATATTTGTGTTTTGATGAGTTATTGATGTTTTGTTATATTGAAGAGGTAGAATTGTGATTTTGAAGTTCATATTTGCGTTTTGATGAGTTATTGATTGATGTTTTGGAATATGGAATAGGTACAATTGAGATTTTGAAGTTCATATTTGTGTTTTGATGAGTTATTGGTTGATATTTTACTATATCGAATAGGTAGAATTGTGATTTTGAAGTTCATATTTGTGTTTTGAATAAGTTATTGATGTTTTGGTATATGGAATAGGTAGAATTGTGTTTTGAGGAGTTATTGATGTTTTGGTATATTGAACAGATAGAATTGTGATTTTGAAGTTCATATTTATGTTTTGATGAATTATTGATTGATGTTTTGGTATATGGAATAGGTAGAATTGAGATTTTGAAAGTTCATAGTTGTGTTTTGATGAATTATGGATGTTTTTTATATTGAAGAGGTAAAATTGTGATTTTGAAGTTAATGCGTTTTGATGAGTTATTGATTGATGTTTTTGAATATGGAATAGGTACAATTGAGATTTTGAAGTTCATATTTGTGTTTTGAATGCGTTATTGGTTGATGTTTTGGTATATGGAATAGGTAGAATTGTGATTTTGATATTCATATTTGGGTTTTGATGAGTTATTGATTGATGTTTTGGTATATGGAATGGGTAGAATTGAGATTTTGAAGTTCATATTTGTGTTTTGAATGCGTTATTGATGTTTTGGTATACGGAATAGGTAGAATTGTGTTTTGAGGAGTTATTGATGTTTTGGTATATTGAACAGATAGAATTGTGATTTTGAAGTTCATATTTATGTTTTGATGAATTATTGATTGATGTTTTGGTATATGGAATAGGTAGAATTGAGATTTTGAAGTTCATAGTTGTGTTTTGATGAATTATGGATGTTTTTTATATTGAAGAGGTAGAATTGTGATTTTGAAGTTATTGCGTTTTGATGAGTTATTGATTGATGTTTTTGAATATGGAATAGGTACAATTGAGATTTTGAAGTTCATATTTGTGTTTTGATGTGTTATTGATTGATATTTAGGTATATGGAATAGGTAGAATTGAAATTTTGAAGTTCATATTTGTATTTTGATGAGTTATTGGATGATGTTTTGCTATATCGAAAAGGTAGAATTGTGATTTTGAAGTTCATATTTGTGTTTTGATGAGTTATTGATGTTTTGGTATATGGGATAGGTAGAATTGTCATTTTGAAGTTCATATTTGTGTTTTGATGAGTTATTGATGTTTTGGTATATGGAATAGGTAGAATTGTGATTTTGAAGTTCACAATTGTGTTTTGATGAGTTATTGATGTTTCGGTATATGAAATAGATTGTGATTTTGAAGTTCATATTTGTGTTGATGAGTTAATCATTGATGTTTTGGTATATGCAATAGGTAATGTTTTGGTATATGGGATAGGTAGAATTGTGATGTTGAAGTTCATATTTGTGTTTTGATGAGTTATTGATTGATGTTTTGGTATATGGATTGGGTAGAATTGAGATTTTGAAGTTCCTATTTGTGTTTCGAATGAGTTATTGATGTTTTGGTATATTGCATAGGTAGAATTGTGATTTTGAAGTTCATAATTGTGTTTTGATGAGTTATTGATGTTTCGGTAAATGGAATAGATAGAATTGTGTGTTGAAGTTCGTATTTGTGTTTTGATGAGTTATTGATGTTTTGGTATATGAAATAAGTAGAATTATGATTTTCAAGTTCATATTTGTGTTTTGATGAGTTATTGATGTTTTGTTATATTGAAGAGGTAGAATTGTGATTTTGAAGTTCATATTTGCGTTTTGATGAGTTATTGATTGATGTTTTGGAATATGGAATAGGTACAATTGAGATTTTGAAGTTCATATTTGTGTTTTGATGAGTTATTGGTTGATATTTTACTATATCGAATAGGTAGAATTGTGATTTTGAAGTTCATATTTGTGTTTTGAATAAGTTATTGATGTTTTGGTATATGGAATAGGTAGAATTGTGTTTTGAGGAGTTATTGATGTTTTGGTATATTGAACAGATAGAATTGTGATTTTGAAGTTCATATTTATGTTTTGATGAATTATTGATTGATGTTTTGGTATATGGAATAGGTAGAATTGAGATTTTGAAGTTCATAGTTGTGTTTTGATGAATTATGGATGTTTTTTATATTGAAGAGGTAAAATTGTGATTTTGAAGTTAATGCGTTTTGATGAGTTATTGATTGATGTTTTTGAATATGGAATAGGTACAATTGAGATTTTGAAGTTCATATTTGTGTTTTGAATGCGTTATTGGTTGATGTTTTGGTATATGGAATAGGTAGAATTGTGATTTTGATATTCATATTTGGGTTTTGATGAGTTATTGATTGATGTTTTGGTATATGGAATGGGTAGAATTGAGATTTTGAAGTTCATATTTGTGTTTTGAATGCGTTATTGATGTTTTGGTATACGGAATAGGTAGAATTGTGTTTTAAGGAGTTATTGATCTTTTGGTATATTGAACAGATAGAATTGTGTTTTGAATTTCATATTTGTTTTTTGATGAGTTATTGATGTTTTGGTATATTGGATAGGTAGAATTGTGATTTTGAAGTTCATAATTGTGTTTTGATGAGTTATTGATTGATGTTTTGGTATATGGAATAGGTAGAATTGTGTTTTGAATTTCATATTTGTGCTGAGATGAGTTATTGATGTTTCGGTATATGGGATAGGTAGAATTGTGATTTTGAAGTTCATATTTGTGTTTTGAATAAGTTATTGATGTTTTGGTGTATGGAATAGGTAGAATTGTGTTTTGAGGAGTTATTGATGTTTTGGTATATTGAACAGATAGAATTGTGATTTTGAAGTTCATATTTATGTTTTGATGAATTATTGATTGATGTTTTGGTATATGGAATAGGTAGAATTGAGATTTTGAAGTTCATAGTTGTGTTTTGATGAATTATGGATGTTTTTTATATTGAAGAGGTAGAATTGTGATTTTGAAGTTATTGCGTTTTGATGAGTTATTGATTGATGTTTTTGAATATGGAATAGGTACAATTGAGATTTTGAAGTTCATATTTGTGTTTTGATGTGTTATTGATTGATATTTAGGTATATGGAATAGGTAGAATTGAAATTTTGAAGTTCATATTTGTATTTTGATGAGTTATTGGATGATGTTTTGCTATATCGAAAAGGTAGAATTGTGATTTTGAAGTTCATATTTGTGTTTTGATGAGTTATTGATGTTTTGGTATATGGGATAGGTAGAATTGTCATTTTGAAGTTCATATTTGTGTTTTTATGAGTTATTGATGTTTTGGTATATGGAATAGGTAGAATTGTGATTTTGAAGTTCATAGTTGTGTTTTGATGAGTTATTGATGTTTTGGTATATGGGATAGGTAGAATTGTGATGTTGAAGTTCATATTTGTGTTTTGATGAGTTATTGATTGATGTTTTGGTATATGGAATAGGTAGAATTGTGCTTTGAATTTCATATTTGTGTTTTGATGAGTTATTGATGTTTCGGTATATGGGATATGTAGAATTGTGATTTTGAAGTTCATATTTGTGTTTTGATGAGTTATTGATGTTTTGGTATATGGAATATGTAGAATTGTGATTTTGAAGTTCATAATTGTGTTTTGATGAGTTATTGATGTTTCGGTATATGAAATAGATATAATTGTGTGTAGAAGTTCATATTGTGTTTTGATGAGTTATTGATGTTTTGTTATATTGAAGAGGTCGAATTGTGATTTTGAAGTTCATATTTGCGTTTTGATGAGTTATTAATTGATGTTTTGGAATATGGAATAGGTACAATTGAGATTTTGAAGTTCCTATTTGCGTTTTGATGAGATATTGTTTGATGTTTTGGTATATGGATTGGGTAGAATTGAGATTTGGAAGTTTCTATTTGTGTTTTGAATGAGTTATTGATGTTTTAGTATATTGCATAGGTAGAATTGTGATTTTGAAGTTCATAATTGTGTTTTGATGAGTTATTGATGTTTCGGTAAATGGAATAGATAGAATTGTGTGTTGAAGTTCGTATTTGTGTTTTGATGAGTTATTCATTGATGTTTTGGTATATGCAATTGGTAATGTTTTGGTATATGGGATAGGCAGAATTGTGATGTTGAAGTTCATATTTGTGTTATGATGAGTTATTGATTGATGTTTTGGTATATGGAATAGGTAGAATTGTGTTTTGAATTTCATATTTGTGTTTTGATGAGTTATTGATGTTTCGGTATATGGGATATGTAGAATTGTGATTTTGAAGTTCATATTTGTGTTTTGATGAGTTATTGATGTTTTGGTATATGGAATATGTAGAATTGTGATTTTGAAATTCATAATTGTGTTTTGATGAGTTATTGATGTTTCGGTATATGAAATAGATATAATTGTGTGTAGATGTTCATAATTGTGTTTTGATGAGTTATTGATTGATGTTTTGGTATATGGAATAGGTAGAATTGAGATTTTGAAGTTCATAGTTGTGTTTTGATGAATTATGGATGTTTTTTATATTGAAGAGGTAGAATTGTGATTTTGAAGTTATTGCGTTTTGATGAGTTATTGATTGATGTTTTTGAATATGGAATAGGTACAATTGAGATTTTGAAGTTCATATTTGTGTTTTGATATGTTATTGGTTGATATTTAGGTATATGGAATAGGTAGAATTGAAATTTTGAAGTTCATATTTGTATTTTGATGAGTTATTGGTTGATGTTTTGCTATATCGAAAAGGTAGAATTGTGATTTTGAAGTTCATATTTGTGTTTTGATGAGTTATTGATGTTTTGGTATATGGGATAGGTAGAATTGTGATTTTGAAGTTCATATTTGTGTTTTCATGAGTTATTGATGTTTTGGTATATTGAACAGATAGAATTGTGATTTTGAAGTTCATATTTATGTTTTGATGAGCTATTGATTGATGTTTTGGTATATGGAATAGGTAGAATTGTGATTTTGAAGTTCATATTTGTGTTTTGATGAGTTATTGATGTTTTGGTATATGGGATAGGTAGAATTGTGATGTTGAAGTTCATATTTGTGTTTTGATGAGTTATTGATTGATGTTTTGGTATATGGAATAGGTAGAATTGTGCTTTGAATTTCATATTTGTGTTTTGATGAGTTATTGATGTTTCGGTATATGGGATATGTAGAATTGTGATTTTGAAGTTCATATTTGTGTTTTGATGAGTTATTGATGTTTTGGTATATGGAATATGTAGAATTGTGATTTTGAAGTTCATAATTGTGTTTTGATGAGTTATTGATGTTTCGGTATATGAAATAGATATAATTGTGTGTAGAAGTTCATAATTGTGTTTTGATGAGTTATTGATATTTTGTTATATTGAAGAGGTAGAATTGTGATTTTGAAGTTCATATTTGCGTTTTGATGAGTTATTGATTGATGTTTTGGAATATGGAATAGGTACAATTGAGATTTTGAAGTTCATATTTGTGTTTTGATGAGTTATTGGTTGATATTTTACTATATGGAATTGTTAGAATTGTGATTTTGAAGTTCATAATTGTGTTTTGATGAGTTATTGATGTTTCGGTATATGAAATAGATATAATTGTGTGTAGATATTCATAATTGTGTTTTGATGAGTTATTGATTGATGTTTTGGTATATGGAATAGGTAGAGTTGTGATTTTGAAGTTCATATTTGTGTTTTGATGAGTTATTGATGTTTTGGTATATGGAATAGGTAGAATTGTGATTTTGAAGTTCATATTTGTGTTTTGATGAGTTATTGATGTTTTGGTATATGGAATAGGTAGAATTGTGATTTTGATATTCATATTTGCGTTTTGATGAGTTATTGATTGATGTTTTGGTATATGGAATAGGTAGAATTGAGATTTTGAAGTTCATATTTGTGTTTTGATGAGTTATTGATGTTTTGTTCTATTGAAGAGGTAGAATTGTGATTTTGAAGTTCATATTTGCGTTTTGATGAGTTATTGATTAATGTTTTGAATATGGAATAGGTACAATTGAGATTTTGAAGTTCATATTTGTGTTTTGATGAGTTATTGGTTGATGTTTTACTATATGGAATAGGTATAATTGTGATTTTGAAGTTCATATTTGTGTTTTGATGACTTATTGATGTTTTGGTATATGGGATAGGTAGAATTGTGATTTTGAAGTTCATATTTGTGTTTTGATGAGTTGTTGATGTTTTGTTATATTGAAGAGGTAGAATTGTGATTTTGAAGTTCATATTTGCGTTTTGATGAGTTATTGATTGATGTTTTGGAATATGGAATAGGTACAATTGAGATTTTGAAGTTCATATTTGTGTTTTGAATGCGTTATTGGTTGATGTTTTGGTATATGGAATAGGTAGAATTGTGATTTTGAAGTTCATATTTGCGTTTTGATGAGTTATTTATTGATGTTTTGGAATGTGGAATAGGTACAATTGAGATTTTGAAGTTCATATTTGTGTTTTGATGAGTTATTCATGTTTTGGCATATGGAATAGGTAAAATTGTGATTTTGTAGTTCATAATTGTGTTTTGATGAGTTATTGATGTTTCGGTATATGAAATAGATATAATTGTGTGTAGATGTTCATAATTGTGTTTTGATGAGTTACTGATTGATGTTTTGGTATATGGAATAGGTAGAATTGTGTTTTGAATTTCATATTTGTGTTTTGATGAGTTATTGATGTTTCGGTATATGGAATAGGTAGAATTGTGATTTTGGAGTTCATATTTGCGTTTTGATGACTTATTGATGTTTCGGTATATGGAATAGGTAGAATTGTGATTTTGAAGTTCATATTTGTGTTTTGATGAGTTGTTGATGTTTTGTTATATTGAAGAGGTAGAATTGTGATTTTGAAGTTCATATTTGCGTTTTGATGAGTTATTGATTGATGTTTTGGAATATGGAATAGGTACAATTGAGATTTTGAAGTTCATATTTGTGTTTTGAATGCGTTATTGGTTGATGTTTTGGTATATGGAATAGGTAGAATTGTGATTTTGAAGTTCATATTTGCGTTTTGATGAGTTATTGATTGATGTTTTGGAATGTGGAATAGGTACAATTGAGATTTTGAAGTTCATATTTGTGTTTTGATGAGTTATTCATGTTTTGGCATATGGAATAGGTAAAATTGTGATTTTGTAGTTCATAATTGTGTTTTGATGAGTTATTGATGTTTCGGTATATGAAATAGATATAATTGTGTGTAGATGTTCATAATTGTGTTTTGATGAGTTATTGATTGATGTTTTGGTATATGGAATAGGTAGAATTGTGTTTTGAATTTCATATTTGTGTTTTTATGAGTTATTGATGTTTTGGTATATGGAATAGGTAGAATTGTGATTTTGAAGTTCATATTTGTGTTTTGATGAGTTGTTGATGTTTTGTTATATTGAAGAGGTAGAATTGTGATTTTGAAGTTCATATTTACGTTTTGATGAGTTATTGATTGATGTTTTTGAATATGGAATAGGTACAATTGAGATTTTGAAGTTCATATTTGTGTTTTGATGAGTTATTGGTTGATATTTTACTATATGGAATTGGTAGAATTGTGATTTTGAAGTTCATAATTGTGTTTTGATGAGTTATTGATGTTTCGGTATATGAAATAGATATAATTGTGTGTAGATGTTCATAATTGTGTTTTGATGAGTTATTGATTTATGTTTTGGTATATGGAATAGGTAGAATTGTGTTTTGAATTTCATATTTGTGTTTTTATGAGTTATTGATGTTTTGGTATATGGAATAGGTAGAATTGTGATTTTGAAGTTCATATTTGTGTTTTGATGAGTTATTGATGTTTTGGTATATGGGATAGGTAGAATTGTGATGTTGAAGTTCATATTTGTGTTTTGATGAGTTATTGATTGATGTTTTGGTATATGGAATAGGTAGAATTGTGCTTTGAATTTCATATTTGTGTTTTGATGAGTTATTGATGTTTCGGTATATGGGATATGTAGAATTGTGATTTTGAAGTTCATATTTGTGTTTTGATGAGTTATTGATGTTTTGGTATATGGAATATGTAGAATTGTGATTTTGAAGTTCATAATTGTGTTTTGATGAGTTATTGATGTTTCGGTATATGCAATAGATATAATTGTGTGTAGAAGTTCATATTGTGTTTTGATGAGTTATTGATGTTTTGTTATATTGAAGAGGTCGAATTGTGATTTTGAAGTTCATATTTGCGTTTTGATGAGTTATTAATTGATGTTTTGGAATATGGAATAGGTACAATTGAGATTTTGAAGTTCCTATTTGCGTTTTGATGAGTTATTGTTTGATGTTTTGGTATATGGATTGGGTAGAATTGAGATTTGGAAGTTTCTATTTGTGTTTTGAATGAGTTATTGATGTTTTAGTATATTGCATAGGTAGAATTGTGATTTTGAAGTTCATAATTGTGTTTTGATGAGTTATTGATGTTTCGGTAAATGGAATAGATAGAATTGTGTGTTGAAGTTCGTATTTGTGTTTTGATGAGTTATTCATTGATGTTTTGGTATATGCAATTGGTAATGTTTTGGTATATGGGATAGGTAGAATTGTGATGTTGAAGTTCATATTTGTGTTATGATGAGTTATTGATTGATGTTTTGGTATATGGAATAGGTAGAATTGTGTTTTGAATTTCATATTTGTGTTTTGATGAGTTATTGATGTTTCGGTATATGGGATATGTAGAATTGTGATTTTGAAGTTCATATTTGTGTTTTGATGAGTTATTGATGTTTTGGTATATGGAATATGTAGAATTGTGATTTTGAAGTTCATAATTGTGTTTTGATGAGTTATTGATGTTTTGGTATATGAAATAGATATAATTGTGTGTAGAAGTTCATAATTGTGTTTTGATGAGTTATTGATGTTTTGTTATATTGAAGAGGTAGAATTGTGATTTTGAAGTTCATATTTGCGTTTTGATGAGTTATTGATTGATGTTTTGGAATATGGAATAGGTACAATTGAGATTTTGAAGTTCATATTTGTGTTTTGATGAGTTATTGGTTGATATTTTACTATATGGAATTGGTAGAATTGTGATTTTGAAGTTCATAATTGTGTTTTGATGAGTTATTGATGTTTCGGTATATGAAATAGATATAATTGTGTGTAGATGTTCATAATTGTGTTTTGATGAGTTATTGATTGATGTTTTGGTATATGGAATAGGTAGAGTTGTGATTTTGAAGTTCATATTTGTGTTTTGATGAGTTATTGATGTTTTGGTATATGGAATAGGTAGAATTGTGATTTTGAAGTTCATATTTGTGTTTTGATGAGTTATTGATGTTTTGGTATATGGAATAGGTAGAATTGTGATTTTGATATTCATATTTGCGTTTTGATGAGTTATTGATTGATGTTTTGGTATATGGAATAGGTAGAATTGAGATTTTGAAGTTCATATTTGTGTTTTGATGAGTTATTGATGTTTTGTTCTATTGAAGAGGTAGAATTGTGATTTTGAAGTTCATATTTGCGTTTTGATGAGTTATTGATTAATGTTTTGAATATGGAATAGGTACAATTGAGATTTTGAAGTTCATATTTGTGTTTTGATGAGTTATTGGTTGATGTTTTACTATATGGAATACGTAGAATTGTGATTTTGAAGTTCATATTTATGTTTTGATGATTTATTGATGTTTCGGTATATGGGATGGGTAGAATTGTGATTTTGGATTTCATATTTGTGTTTTGATGACTCATTGATGTTTTGGAATGTGGAATAGGTACAATTGAGATTTTGAAGTTCATATTTGTGTTTTGATGAGTTATTCATGTTTTGGCATATGGAATAGGTAAAATTGTGATTTTGTAGTTCATAATTGTGTTTTGATGAGTTATTGATGTTTCGGTATATGAAATAGATATAATTGTGTGTAGATGTTCATAATTGTGTTTTGATGAGTTATTGATTGATGTTTTGGTATATGGAATAGGTAGAATTGTGTTTTGAATTTCATATTTGTGTTTTTATGAGTTATTGATGTTTTGGTATATGGAATAGGTAGAATTGTGATTTTGAAGTTCATATTTGTGTTTTGATGAGTTGTTGATGTTTTGTTATATTGAAGAGGTAGAATTGTGATTTTGAAGTTCATATTTACGTTTTGATGAGTTATTGATTGATGTTTTGGAATATGGAATAGGTACAATTGAGATTTTGAAGTTCATATTTGTGTTTTGATGAGTTATTGGTTGATATTTTACTATATGGAATTGGTAGAATTGTGATTTTGAAGTTCATAATTGTGTTTTGATGAGTTATTGATGTTTCGGTATATGAAATAGATATAATTGTGTGTAGATGTTCATAATTGTGTTTTGATGAGTTATTGATTTATGTTTTGGTATATGGAATAGGTAGAATTGTGTTTTGAATTTCATATTTGTGTTTTTATGAGTTATTGATGTTTTGGTATATGGAATAGGTAGAATTGTGATTTTGAAGTTCATATTTGTGTTTTGATGAGTTATTGATTAATGTTTTGAATATGGAATAGGTACAATTGAGATTTTGAAGTTCATATTTGTGTTTTGATGAGTTATTGGTTGATGTTTTACTATATGGAATACGTAGAATTGTGATTTTGAAGTTCATATTTATGTTTTGATGATTTATTGATGTTTCGGTATATGGGATGGGTAGAATTGTGATTTTGGATTTCATATTTGTGTTTCGATGACTCATTGATGTTTTGGTATATGGAATAGGTATAATTGAGATTTTGAATTTCATATTTGTGTTTTGATGAGTTATTGATGTTTCGGTATATGGAATAGGTAGAATTGTGATTTTGGAGTTCATATTTGCGTTTTGATGACTTATTGATGTTTCGGTATATGGAATAGGTAGAATTGTGATTTTGAAGTTCATATTTGTGTTTTGATGAGTTGTTGATGTTTTGTTATATTGAAGAGGTAGAATTGTGATTTTGAAGTTCATATTTGCGTTTTGATGAGTTATTGATTGATGTTTTGGAATATGGAATAGGTACAATTGAGATTTTGAAGTTCATATTTGTGTTTTGAATGCGTTATTGGTTGATGTTTTGGTATATGGAATAGGTAGAATTGTGATTTTGAAGTTCATATTTGCGTTTTGATGAGTTATTGATTGATGTTTTGGAATGTGGAATAGGTACAATTGAGATTTTGAAGTTCATATTTGTGTTTTGATGAGTTATTCATGTTTTGGCATATGGAATAGGTAAAATTGTGATTTTGTAGTTCATAATTGTGTTTTGATGAGTTATTGATGTTTCGGTATATGAAATAGATATAATTGTGTGTAGATGTTCATAATTGTGTTTTGATGAGTTATTGATTGATGTTTTGGTATATGGAATAGGTAGAATTGTGTTTTGAATTTCATATTTGTGTTTTTATGAGTTATTGATGTTTTGGTATATGGAATAGGTAGAATTGTGATTTTGAAGTTCATATTTGTGTTTTGATGAGTTATTGATGTTTTGGTATATGGAATATGTAGAATTGTGATTTTGAAGTTCATAATTGTGTTTTGATGAGTTATTGATGTTTCGGTATATGAAATAGATATAATTGTGTGTAGAAGTTCATATTGTGTTTTGATGAGTTATTGATGTTTTGGTATATGGAATAGGTAGAATTGTGATTTTGAAGTTCATATTTGATGAGTTGTTGATGTTTTGTTATATTGAAGAGGTAGAATTGTGATTTTGAAGTTCATATTTACGTTTTGATGAGTTATTGATTGATGTTTTGGAATATGGAATAGGTACAATTGAGATTTTGAAGTTCATATTTGTGTTTTGATGAGTTATTGGTTGATATTTTACTATATGGAATTGGTAGAATTGTGATTTTGAAGTTCATAATTGTGTTTTGATGAGTTATTGATGTTTCGGTATTTGAAATAGATATAATTGTGTGTAGATGTTCATAATTGTGTTTTGATGAGTTATTGATTTATGTTTTGGTATATGGAATAGGTAGAATTGTGTTTTGAATTTCATATTTGTGTTTTTATGAGTTATTGATGTTTTGGTATATGGAATAGGTAGAATTGTGATTTTGAAGTTCATATTTGTGTTTTGATGAGTTATTGATGTTTTGGTATATGGGATAGGAAGAATTGTGATGTTGAAGTTCATATTTGTGTTTTGATGAGTTATTGATTGATGTTTTGGTATATGGAATAGGTAGAATTGTGCTTTGAATTTCATATTTGTGTTTTGATGAGTTATTGATGTTTCGGTATATGGGATATGTAGAATTGTGATTTTGAAGTTCATATTTGTGTTTTGATGAGTTATTGATGTTTTGGTATATGGAATATGTAGAATTGTGATTTTAAAGTTCATAATTGTGTTTTGATGAGTTATTGATGTTTCGGTATATGAAATAGATATAATTGTGTGTAGAAGTTCATATTGTGTTTTGATGAGTTATTGATGTTTTGTTATATTGAAGAGGTCGAATTGTGATTTTGAAGTTCATATTTGCGTTTTGATGAGTTATTAATTGATGTTTTGGAATATGGAATAGGTACAATTGAGATTTTGAAGTTCCTATTTGCGTTTTGATGAGTTATTGTTTGATGTTTTGGTATATGGATTGGGTAGAATTGAGATTTGGAAGTTTCTATTTGTGTTTTGAATGAGTTATTGATGTTTTAGTATATTGCATAGGTAGAATTTTGATTTTGAAGTTCATAATTGTGTTTTGATGAGTTATTGATGTTTCGGTAAATGGAATAGATAGAATTGTGTGTTGAAGTTCGTATTTGTGTTTTGATGAGTTATTCATTGATGTTTTGGTATATGCAATTGGTAATGTTTTGGTATATGGGATAGGTAGAATTGTGATGTTGAAGTTCATATTTGTGTTATGATGAGTTATTGATTGATGTTTTGGTATATGGAATAGGTAGAATTGTGATTTTGAAGTTCATATTTGTGTTTTGATGAGTTATTGATGTTTTGGTATATGGAATAGGTAGAATTGTGATTTTGATATTCATATTTGCGTTTTGATGAGTTATTGATTGATGTTTTGGTATATGGAATAGGTAGAATTGAGATTTTGAAGTTCATATTTGTGTTTTGATGAGTTATTGATGTTTTGTTCTATTGAAGAGGTAGAATTGTGATTTTGAAGTTCATATTTGCGTTTTGATGAGTTATTGATTAATGTTTTGAATATGGAATAGGTACAATTGAGATTTTGAAGTTCATATTTGTGTTTTGATGAGTTATTGGTTGATGTTTTACTATATGGAATACGTAGAATTGTGATTTTGAAGTTCATATTTATGTTTTGATGATTTATTGATGTTTCGGTATATGGGATGGGTAGAATTGTGATTTTGGATTTCATATTTGTGTTTTGATGACTCATTGATGTTTTGGTATATGGAATAGGTATAATTGAGATTTTGAATTTCATATTTGTGTTTTGATGAGTTATTGATGTTTCGGTATATGGAATAGGTAGAATTGTGATTTTGGAGTTCATATTTGCGTTTTGATGACTTATTGATGTTTCGGTATATGGAATAGGTAGAATTGTGATTTTGAAGTTCATATTTGTGTTTTGATGAGTTGTTGATGTTTTGTTATATTGAAGAGGTAGAATTGTGATTTTGAAGTTCATATTTGCGTTTTGATGAGTTATTGATTGATGTTTTGGAATATGGAATAGGTACAATTGAGATTTTGAAGTTCATATTTGTGTTTTGAATGCGTTATTGGTTGATGTTTTGGTATATGGAATAGGTAGAATTGTGATTTTGAAGTTCATATTTGCGTTTTGATGAGTTATTGATTGATGTTTTGGAATGTGGAATAGGTACAATTGAGATTTTGAAGTTCATATTTGTGTTTTGATGAGTTATTAGTTGATATTTTACTATATGGAATTGGTAGAATTGTCATTTTGAAGTTCATATTTGTGTTTTGATGAGTTATTGATGTTTTGGTATATGGAATAGGTAGAATTGTGATTTTGAAGTTCACAATTGTGTTTTGATGAGTTATTGATGTTTCGGTATATGAAATAGATTGTGATTTTGAAGTTCATATTTGTGTTGATGAGTTAATCATTGATGTTTTGGTATATGCAATAGGTAATGTTTTGGTATATGGGATAGGTAGAATTGTGATGTTGAAGTTCATATTTGTGTTTTGATGAGTTATTGATTGATGTTTTGTTATATGGAATAGGTAGAATTGTGTTTTGAATTTCATATTTGTGTTTTGATGAGTTATTGATGTTTCGGTATATGGGATATGTAGAATTGTGATTTTGAAGTTCATATTTGTGTTTTGATGAGTTATTGATGTTTCGGTATATGGGATATGTAGAATTGTGATTTTGAAGTTCATATTTGTGTTTTGATGAGTTATTGATGTTTTGGTATATGGAATATGTAGAATTGTGATTTTGAAGTTCATAATTGTGTTTTGATGAGTTATTGATGTTTCGGTATATGAAATAGATATAATTGTGTGTAGAAGTTCATAATTGTGTTTTGATGAGTTATTGATGTTTCGGTATATGGGATAGGTAGAATGGTGATTTTGAAGTTCGTATTTGCTTTTTGATGAGTTATTGATTGATGTTTTGGAATATGGAATAGGTACAATTGAGATTTTGAAGTTCCTATTTGTGTTTTGATGAGTTATTGATTGATGTTTTGGTATATGGATTGGGTAGAATTGAGATTTTGAAGTTCCTATTTGTGTTTTGAATGAGTTATTGATGTTTTGGTATATTGCATAGGTAGAATTGTGTTTTGAGGAGTTATTGATGTTTTGGTATATTGAACAGATAGAATTGTGATTTTGAAGTTCATATTTATGTTTTGATGAGCTATTGATTGATGTTTTGGTATATGGAATAGGTAGAATTGTGATTTTGAAGTTCATATTTGTGTTTTGATGAGTTATTGATGTTTTGGTATATGGGATAGGTAGAATTGTGATGTTGAAGTTCATATTTGTGTTTTGATGAGTTATTGATTGATGTTTTGGTATATGGAATAGGTAGAATTGTGCTTTGAATTTCATATTTGTGTTTTGATGAGTTATTGATGTTTCGGTATATGGGATATGTAGAATTGTGATTTTGAAGTTCATATTTGTGTTTTGATGAGTTATTGATGTTTTGGTATATGGAATATGTAGAATTGTGATTTTGAAGTTCATAATTGTGTTTTGATGAGTTATTGATGTTTCGGTATATGAAATAGATATAATTGTGTGTAGAAGTTCATATTGTGTTTTGATGAGTTATTGATGTTTTGTTATATTGAAGAGGTCGAATTGTGATTTTGAAGTTCATATTTGCGTTTTGATGAGTTATTAATTGATGTTTTGGAATATGGAATAGGTACAATTGAGATTTTGAAGTTCCTATTTGTGTTTTGATGAGTTATTGTTTGATGTTTTGGTATATGGATTGGGTAGAATTGAGATTTGGAAGTTTCTATTTGTGTTTTGAATGAGTTATTGATGTTTTAGTATATTGCATAGGTAGAATTGTGATTTTGAAGTTCATAATTGTGTTTTGATGAGTTATTGATGTTTCGGTAAATGGAATAGATAGAATTGTGTGTTGAAGTTCGTATTTGTGTTTTGATGAGTTATTCATTGATGTTTTGGTATATGCAATTGGTAATGTTTTGGTATATGGGATAGGTAGAATTGTGATGTTGAAGTTCATATTTGTGTTATGATGAGTTATTGATTGATGTTTTGGTATATGGAATAGGTAGAATTGTGTTTTGAATTTCATATTTGTGTTTTGATGAGTTATTGATGTTTTGGTATATGGGATAGGTAGAATTGTGATTTTGAAGTTCATATTTGTGTTTTGATGAGTTATTGATGTTTTGGTATATTGAACAGATAGAATTGTGATTTTGAAGTTCATATTTATGTTTTGATGAGCTATTGATTGATGTTTTGGTATATGGAATAGGTAGAATTGTGATTTTGAAGTTCATATTTGTGTTTTGATGAGTTATTGATGTTTTGGTATATGGGATAGGTAGAATTGTGATGTTGAAGTTCATATTTGTGTTTTGATGAGTTATTGATTGATGTTTTGGTATATGGAATAGGTAGAATTGTGCTTTGAATTTCATATTTGTGTTTTGATGAGTTATTGATGTTTCGGTATATGGGATATGTAGAATTGTGATTTTGAAGTTCATATTTGTGTTTTGATGAGTTATTGATGTTTTGGTATATGGAATATGTAGAATTGTGATTTTGAAGTTCATAATTGTGTTTTGATGAGTTATTGATGTTTCGGTATATGAAATAGATATAATTGTGTGTAGAAGTTCATAATTGTGTTTTGATGAGTTATTGATGTTTCGGTATATGGGATAGGTAGAATGGTGATTTTGAAGTTCGTATTTGCTTTTTGATGAGTTATTGATTGATGTTTTGGAATATGGAATAGGTACAATTGAGATTTTGAAGTTCCTATTTGTGTTTTGATGAGTTATTGATTGATGTTTTGGTATATGGATTGGGTAGAATTGAGATTTTGAAGTTCCTATTTGTGTTTTGAATGAGTTATTGATGTTTTGGTATATTGCATAGGTAGAATTGTGTTTTGAGGAGTTATTGATGTTTTGGTATATTGAACAGATAGAATTGTGATTTTGAAGTTCATATTTATGTTTTGATGAGCTATTGATTGATGTTTTGGTATATGGAATAGGTAGAATTGTGATTTTGAAGTTCATATTTGTGTTTTGATGAGTTATTGATGTTTTGGTATATGGGATAGGTAGAATTGTGATGTTGAAGTTCATATTTGTGTTTTGATGAGTTATTGATTGATGTTTTGGTATATGGAATAGGTAGAATTGTGCTTTGAATTTCATATTTGTGTTTTGATGAGTTATTGATGTTTCGGTATATGGGATATGTAGAATTGTGATTTTGAAGTTCATATTTGTGTTTTGATGAGTTATTGATGTTTTGGTATATGGAATATGTAGAATTGTGATTTTGAAGTTCATAATTGTGTTTTGATGAGTTATTGATGTTTCGGTATATGAAATAGATATAATTGTGTGTAGAAGTTCATATTGTGTTTTGATGAGTTATTGATGTTTTGTTATATTGAAGAGGTCGAATTGTGATTTTGAAGTTCATATTTGCGTTTTGATGAGTTATTAATTGATGTTTTGGAATATGGAATAGGTACAATTGAGATTTTGAAGTTCCTATTTGTGTTTTGATGAGTTATTGTTTGATGTTTTGGTATATGGATTGGGTAGAATTGAGATTTGGAAGTTTCTATTTGTGTTTTGAATGAGTTATTGATGTTTTAGTATATTGCATAGGTAGAATTGTGATTTTGAAGTTCATAATTGTGTTTTGATGAGTTATTGATGTTTCGGTAAATGGAATAGATAGAATTGTGTGTTGAAGTTCGTATTTGTGTTTTGATGAGTTATTCATTGATGTTTTGGTATATGCAATTGGTAATGTTTTGGTATATGGGATAGGTAGAATTGTGATGTTGAAGTTCATATTTGTGTTATGATGAGTTATTGATTGATGTTTTGGTATATGGAATAGGTAGAATTGTGTTTTGAATTTCATATTTGTGTTTTGATGAGTTATTGATGTTTTGGTATATGGGATAGGTAGAATTGTGATTTTGAAGTTCATATTTGTGTTTTGATGAGTTATTGATGTTTTGGTATATTGAACAGATAGAATTGTGATTTTGAAGTTCATATTTATGTTTTGATGAGCTATTGATTGATGTTTTGGTATATGGAATAGGTAGAATTGTGATTTTGAAGTTCATATTTGTGTTTTGATGAGTTATTGATGTTTTGGTATATGGGATAGGTAGAATTGTGATGTTGAAGTTCATATTTGTGTTTTGATGAGTTATTGATTGATGTTTTGGTATATGGAATAGGTAGAATTGTGCTTTGAATTTCATATTTGTGTTTTGATGAGTTATTGATGTTTCGGTATATGGGATATGTAGAATTGTGATTTTGAAGTTCATATTTGTGTTTTGATGAGTTATTGATGTTTTGGTATATGGAATATGTAGAATTGTGATTTTGAAGTTCATAATTGTGTTTTGATGAGTTATTGATGTTTCGGTATATGAAATAGATATAATTGTGTGTAGAAGTTCATAATTGTGTTTTGATGAGTTATTGATGTTTTGTTATATTGAAGAGGTAGAATTGTGATTTTGAAGTTCATATTTGCGTTTTGATGAGTTATTGATTGATGTTTTGGTATATGGAATAGGTACAATTGAGATTTTGAAGTTCATATTTGTGTTTTGATGAGTTATTGGTTGATATTTTACTATATGGAATTGGTAGAATTGTGATTTTGAAGTTCATAATTGTGTTTTGATGAGTTATTGATGTTTCGGTATATGAAATAGATATAATTGTGTGTAGATGTTCATAATTGTGTTTTGATGAGTTATTGATTGATGTTTTGGTATATGGAATAGGTAGAGTTGTGATTTTGAAGTTCATATTTGTGTTTTGATGAGTTATTGATGTTTTGGTATATGGAATAGGTAGAATTGTGATTTTGAAGTTCATATTTGTGTTTTGATGAGTTATTGATGTTTTGGTATATGGAATAGGTAGAATTGTGATTTTGATATTCATATTTGCGTTTTGATGAGTTATTGATTGATGTTTTGGTATATGGAATAGGTAGAATTGAGATTTTGAAGTTCATATTTGTGTTTTGATGAGTTATTGATGTTTTGTTCTATTGAAGAGGTAGAATTGTGATTTTGAAGTTCATATTTGCGTTTTGATGAGTTATTGATTAATGTTTTGAATATGGAATAGGTACAATTGAGATTTTGAAGTTCATATTTGTGTTTTGATGAGTTATTGGTTGATGTTTTACTATATGGAATACGTAGAATTGTGATTTTGAAGTTCATATTTATGTTTTGATGATTTATTGATGTTTCGGTATATGGGATGGGTAGAATTGTGATTTTGGATTTCATATTTGTGTTTTGATGACTCATTGATGTTTTGGTATATGGAATAGGCATAATTGAGATTTTGAATTTCATATTTGTGTTTTGATGAGTTATTGATGTTTCGGTATATGGAATAGGTAGAATTGTGATTTTGGAGTTCATATTTGCGTTTTGATGACTTATTGATGTTTCGGTATATGGAATAGGTAGAATTGTGATTTTGAAGTTCATATTTGTGTTTTGATGAGTTGTTGATGTTTTGTTATATTGAAGAGGTAGAATTGAAATTTTGAAGTTCATATTTGTATTTAGATGAGTTATTGGTTGATGTTTTGCTATATCGAAAAGGTAGAATTGTGATTTTGAAGTTCATATTTGTGTTTTGATGAGTTATTGATGTTTTGGTATATGGGATAGGTAGAATTGTGATTTTGAAGTTCATATTTGTGTTTTGATGAGTTATTGATGTTTTGGTATATTGAACAGATAGAATTGTGATTTTGAAGTTCATATTTATGTTTTGATGAGCTATTGATTGATGTTTTGGTATATGGAATAGGTAGAATTGTGATTTTGAAGTTCATATTTGTGTTTTGATGAGTTATTGATGTTTTGGTATATGGGATAGGTAGAATTGTGATGTTGAAGTTCATATTTGTGTTTTGATGAGTTATTGATTGATGTTTTGGTATATGGAATAGGTAGAATTGTGCTTTGAATTTCATATTTGTGTTTTGATGAGTTATTGATGTTTCGGTATATGGGATATGTAGAATTGTGATTTTGAAGTTCATATTTGTGTTTTGATGAGTTATTGATGTTTTGGTATATGGAATATGTAGAATTGTGATTTTGAAGTTCATAATTGTGTTTTGATGAGTTATTGATGTTTCGGTATATGAAATAGATATAATTGTGTGTAGAAGTTCATAATTGTGTTTTGATGAGTTATTGATGTTTTGTTATATTGAAGAGGTAGAATTGTGATTTTGAAGTTCATATTTGCGTTTTGATGAGTTATTGATTGATGTTTTGGAATATGGAATAGGTACAATTGAGATTTTGAAGTTCATATTTGTGTTTTGATGAGTTATTGGTTGATATTTTACTATATGGAATTGGTAGAATTGTGATTTTGAAGTTCATAATTGTGTTTTGATGAGTTATTGATGTTTCGGTATATGAAATAGATATAATTGTGTGTAGATGTTCATAATTGTGTTTTGATGAGTTATTGATTGATGTTTTGGTATATGGAATAGGTAGAGTTGTGATTTTGAAGTTCATATTTGTGTTTTGATGAGTTATTGATGTTTTGGTATATGGAATAGGTAGAATTGTGATTTTGAAGTTCATATTTGTGTTTTGATGAGTTATTGATGTTTTGGTATATGGAATTGGTAGAATTGTGATTTTGATATTCATATTTGCGTTTTGATGAGTTATTGATTGATGTTTTGGTATATGGAATAGGTAGAATTGAGATTTTGAAGTTCATATTTGTGTTTTGATGAGTTATTGATGTTTTGTTCTATTGAAGCGGTAGAATTGTGATTTTGAAGTTCATATTTGCGTTTTGATGAGTTATTGATTAATGTTTTGAATATGGAATAGGTACAATTGAGATTTTGAAGTTCATATTTGTGTTTTGATGAGTTATTGATGTTTTGGTATATGGAATAGGTAGAATTGTGATTTTGAAGTTCACAATTGTGTTTTGATGAGTTATTGATGTTTCGGTATATGAAATAGATTGTGATTTTGAAGTTCATATTTGTGTTGATGAGTTAATCATTGATGTTTTGGTATATGCAATAGGTAATGTTTTGGTATATGGGATAGGTAGAATTGTGATGTTGAAGTTCATATTTGTGTTTTGATGAGTTATTGATTGATGTTTTGTTATATGGAATAGGTAGAATTGTGTTTTGAATTTCATATTTGTGTTTTGATGAGTTATTGATGTTTCGGTATATGGGATATGTAGAATTGTGATTTTGAAGTTCATATTTGTGTTTTGATGAGTTATTGATGTTTCGGTATATGGGATATGTAGAATTGTGATTTTGAAGTTCATATTTGTGTTTTGATGAGTTATTGATGTTTTGGTATATGGAATATGTAGAATTGTGATTTTGAAGTTCATAATTGTGTTTTGATGAGTTATTGATGTTTCGGTATATGAAATAGATATAATTGTGTGTAGAAGTTCATAATTGTGTTTTGATGAGTTATTGATGTTTCGGTATATGGGATAGGTAGAATGGTGATTTTGAAGTTCGTATTTGCTTTTTGATGAGTTATTGATTGATGTTTTGGAATATGGAATAGGTACAATTGAGATTTTGAAGTTCCTATTTGTGTTTTGATGAGTTATTGATTGATGTTTTGGTATATGGATTGGGTAGAATTGAGATTTTGAAGTTCCTATTTGTGTTTTGAATGAGTTATTGATGTTTTGGTATATTGCATAGGTAGAATTGTGTTTTGAGGAGTTATTGATGTTTTGGTATATTGAACAGATAGAATTGTGATTTTGAAGTTCATATTTATGTTTTGATGAGCTATTGATTGATGTTTTGGTATATGGAATAGGTAGAATTGTGATTTTGAAGTTCATATTTGTGTTTTGATGAGTTATTGATGTTTTGGTATATGGGATAGGTAGAATTGTGATGTTGAAGTTCATATTTGTGTTTTGATGAGTTATTGATTGATGTTTTGGTATATGGAATAGGTAGAATTGTGCTTTGAATTTCATATTTGTGTTTTGATGAGTTATTGATGTTTCGGTATATGGGATATGTAGAATTGTGATTTTGAAGTTCATATTTGTGTTTTGATGAGTTATTGATGTTTTGGTATATGGAATATGTAGAATTGTGATTTTGAAGTTCATAATTGTGTTTTGATGAGTTATTGATGTTTCGGTATATGGGATAGGTAGAATTGTGATTTTGAAGTTCATATTTGTGTTTTGATGAGTTATTGATGTTTTGGTATATTGAACAGATAGAATTGTGATTTTGAAGTTCATATTTATGTTTTGATGAGCTATTGATTGATGTTTTGGTATATGGAATAGGTAGAATTGTGATTTTGAAGTTCATATTTGTGTTTTGATGAGTTATTGATGTTTTGGTATATGGGATAGGTAGAATTGTGATGTTGAAGTTCATATTTGTGTTTTGATGAGTTATTGATTGATGTTTTGGTATATGGAATAGGTAGAATTGTGCTTTGAATTTCATATTTGTGTTTTGATGAGTTATTGATGTTTCGGTATATGGGATATGTAGAATTGTGATTTTGAAGTTCATATTTGTGTTTTGATGAGTTATTGATGTTTTGGTATATGGAATATGTAGAATTGTGATTTTGAAGTTCATAATTGTGTTTTGATGAGTTATTGATGTTTCGGTATATGAAATAGATATAATTGTGTGTAGAAGTTCATAATTGTGTTTTGATGAGTTATTGATGTTTTGTTATATTGAAGAGGTAGAATTGTGATTTTGAATTTCATATTTGCGTTTTGATGAGTTATTGATTGATGTTTTGGAATATGGAATAGGTACAATTGAGATTTTGAAGTTCATATTTGTGTTTTGATGAGTTATTGGTTGATATTTTACTATATGGAATTGGTAGAATTGTGATTTTGAAGTTCATAATTGTGTTTTGATGAGTTATTGATGTTTCGGTATATGAAATAGATATAATTGTGTGTAGATGTTCATAATTGTGTTTTGATGAGTTATTGATTGATGTTTTGGTATATGGAATAGGTAGAGTTGTGATTTTGAAGTTCATATTTGTGTTTTGATGAGTTATTGATGTTTTGGTATATGGAATAGGTAGAATTGTGATTTTGAAGTTCATATTTTTGTTTTGATGAGTTATTGATGTTTTGGTATATGGAATAGGTAGAATTGTGATTTTGATATTCATATTTGCGTTTTGATGAGTTATTGATTGATGTTTTGGTATATGGAATAGGTAGAATTGAGATTTTGAAGTTCATATTTGTGTTTTGATGAGTTATTGATGTTTTGTTCTATTGAAGAGGTAGAATTGTGATTTTGAAGTTCATATTTGCGTTTTGATGAGTTATTGATTAATGTTTTGAATATGGAATAGGTACAATTGAGATTTTGAAGTTCATATTTGTGTTTTGATGAGTTATTGGTTGATGTTTTACTATATGGAATACGTAGAATTGTGATTTTGAAGTTCATATTTATGTTTTGATGATTTATTGATGTTTCGGTATATGGGATGGGTAGAATTGTGATTTTGGATTTCATATTTGTGTTTTGATGACTCATTGATGTTTTGGTATATGGAATAGGTATAATTGAGATTTTGAATTTCATATTTGTGTTTTGATGAGTTATTGATGTTTCGGTATATGGAATAGGTAGAATTGTGATTTTGGAGTTCATATTTGCGTTTTGATGACTTATTGATGTTTCGGTATATGGAATAGGTAGAATTGTGATTTTGAAGTTCATATTTGTGTTTTGATGAGTTGTTGATGTTTCGTTATATTGAAGAGGTAGAATTGTGATTTTGAAGTTCATATTTGCGTTTTGATGAGTTATTGATTGATGTTTTGGAATATGGAATAGGTACAATTGAGATTTTGAAGTTCATATTTGTGTTTTGAATGCGTTATTGGTTGATGTTTTGGTATATGGAATAGGTAGAATTGTGATTTTGAAGTTCATATTTGCGTTTTGATGAGTTATTGATTGATGTTTTGGAATGTGGAATAGGTACAATTGAGATTTTGAAGTTCATATTTGTGTTTTGATGAGTTATTCATGTTTTGGCATATGGAATAGGTAAAATTGTGATTTTGTAGTTCATAATTGTGTTTTGATGAGTTATTGATGTTTCGGTATATGAAATAGATATAATTGTGTGTAGATGTTCATAATTGTGTTTTGATGAGTTATTGATTGATGTTTTGGTATATGGAATAGGTAGAATTGTGTTTTGAATTTCATATTTGTGTTTTTATGAGTTATTGATGTTTTGGTATATGGAATAGGTAGAATTGTGATTTTGAAGTTCATATTTGTGTTTTGATGAGTTGTTGATGTTTTGTTATATTGAAGTGGTAGAATTGTGATTTTGAAGTTCATATTTACGTTTTGATGAGTTATTGATTGATGTTTTGGAATATGGAATAGGTACAATTGAGATTTTGAAGTTCATATTTGTGTTTTGATGAGTTATTGGTTGATATTTTACTATATGGAATTGGTAGAATTGTGATTTTGAAGTTCATAATTGTGTTTTGATGAGTTATTGATGTTTCGGTATATGAAATAGATATAATTGTGTGTAGATGTTCATAATTGTGTTTTGATGAGTTATTGATTGATGTTTTGGTATATGGAATAGGTAGAGTTGTGATTTTGAAGTTCATATTTGTGTTTTGATGAGTTATTGATGTTTTGGTATATGGAATAGGTAGAATTGTGATTTTGAAGTTCATATTTGTGTTTTGATGAGTTATTGATGTTTTGGTATATGGAATAGGTAGAATTGTGATTTTGATATTCATATTTGCGTTTTGATGAGTTATTGATTGATGTTTTGGTATATGGAATAGGTAGAATTGAGATTTTGAAGTTCATATTTGTGTTTTGATGAGTTATTGATGTTTTGTTCTATTGAAGAGGTAGAATTGTGATTTTGAAGTTCATATTTGCGTTTTGATGAGTTATTGATTAATGTTTTGAATATGGAATAGGTACAATTGAGATTTTGAAGTTCATATTTGTGTTTTGATGAGTTATTGGTTGATGTTTTACTATATGGAATACGTAGAATTGTGATTTTGAAGTTCATATTTATGTTTTGATGATTTATTGATGTTTCGGTATATGGGATGGGTAGAATTGTGATTTTGGATTTCATATTTGTGTTTTGATGACTCATTGATGTTTTGGTATATGGAATAGGTATAATTGAGATTTTGAATTTCATATTTGTGTTTTGATGAGTTATTGATGTTTCGGTATATGGAATAGGTAGAATTGTGATTTTGGAGTTCATATTTGCGTTTTGATGACTTATTGATGTTTCGGTATATGGAATAGGTAGAATTGTGATTTTGAAGTTCATATTTGTGTTTTGATGAGTTGTTGATGTTTTGTTATATTGAAGAGGTAGAATTGTGATTTTGAAGTTCATATTTGCGTTTTGATGAGTTATTGATTGATGTTTGGGAATATGGAATAGGTACAATTGAGATTTTGAAGTTCATATTTGTGTTTTGAATGCGTTATTGGTTGATGTTTTGGTATATGGAATAGGTAGAATTGTGATTTTGAAGTTCATATTTGCGTTTTGATGAGTTATTGATTGATGTTTTGGAATGTGGAATAGGTACAATTGAGATTTTGAAGTTCATATTTGTGTTTTGATGAGTTATTCATGTTTTGGCATATGGAATAGGTAAAATTGTGATTTTGTAGTTCATAATTGTGTTTTGATGAGTTATTGATGTTTCGGTATATGAAATAGATATAATTGTGTGTAGATGTTCATAATTGTGTTTTGATGAGTTATTGATTGATGTTTTGGTATATGGAATAGGTAGAATTGAGATTTTGAAGTTCATAGTTGTGTTTTGATGAATTATGGATGTTTTTTGTATTGAAGAGGTAGAATTGTGATTTTGAAGTTATTGCGTTTTGATGAGTTATTGATTGATGTTTTTGAATATGGAATAGGTACAATTGAGATTTTGAAGTTCATATTTGTGTTTTGATATGTTATTGATTGATATTTAGGTATATGGAATAGGTAGAATTGAAATTTTGAAGTTCATATTTGTATTTTGATGAGTTATTGGTTGATGTTTTGCTATATCGAAAAGGTAGAATTGTGATTTTGAAGTTCATATTTGTGTTTTGATGAGTTATTGATGTTTTGGTATATGGAATAGGTAGAATTGTGATTTTGAAGTTCATATTTGTGTTTTGATGAGTTATTGATGTTTTGGTATATTGAACAGATAGAATTGTGATTTTGAAGTTCATATTTATGTTTTGATGAGCTATTGATTGATGTTTTGGTATATGGAATAGGTAGAATTGTGATTTTGAAGTTCATATTTGTGTTTTGATGAGTTATTGATGTTTTGGTATATGGGATAGGTAGAATTGTGATGTTGAAGTTCATATTTGTGTTTTGATGAGTTATTGATTGATGTTTTGGTATATGGAATAGGTAGAATTGTGCTTTGAATTTCATATTTGTGTTTTGATGAGTTATTGATGTTTCGGTATATGGGATATGTAGAATTGTGATTTTGAAGTTCATATTTGTGTTTTGATGAGTTATTGATGTTTTGGTATATGGAATATGTAGAATTGTGATTTTGAAGTTCATAATTGTGTTTTGATGAGTTATTGATGTTTCGGTATATGGGATAGGTAGAATTGTGATTTTGAAGTTCATATTTGTGTTTTGATGAGTTATTGATGTTTTGGTATATTGAACAGATAGAATTGTGATTTTGAAGTTCATATTTATGTTTTGATGAGCTATTGATTGATGTTTTGGTATATGGAATAGGTAGAATTGTGATTTTGAAGTTCATATTTGTGTTTTGATGAGTTATTGATGTTTTGGTATATGGGATAGGTAGAATTGTGATGTTGAAGTTCATATTTGTGTTTTGATGAGTTATTGATTGATGTTTTGGTATATGGAATAGGTAGAATTGTGCTTTGAATTTCATATTTGTGTTTTGATGAGTTATTGATGTTTCGGTATATGGGATATGTAGAATTGTGATTTTGAAGTTCATATTTGTGTTTTGATGAGTTATTGATGTTTTGGTATATGGAATATGTAGAATTGTGATTTTGAAGTTCATAATTGTGTTTTGATGAGTTATTGATGTTTCGGTATATGAAATAGATATAATTGTGTGTAGAAGTTCATAATTGTGTTTTGATGAGTTATTGATGTTTTGTTATATTGAAGAGGTAGAATTGTGATTTTGAATTTCATATTTGCGTTTTGATGAGTTATTGATTGATGTTTTGGAATATGGAATAGGTACAATTGAGATTTTGAAGTTCATATTTGTGTTTTGATGAGTTATTGGTTGATATTTTACTATATGGAATTGGTAGAATTGTGATTTTGAAGTTCATAATTGTGTTTTGATGAGTTATTGATGTTTCGGTATATGAAATAGATATAATTGTGTGTAGATGTTCATAATTGTGTTTTGATGAGTTATTGATTGATGTTTTGGTATATGGAATAGGTAGAGTTGTGATTTTGAAGTTCATATTTGTGTTTTGATGAGTTATTGATGTTTTGGTATATGGAATAGGTAGAATTGTGATTTTGAAGTTCATATTTGTGTTTTGATGAGTTATTGATGTTTTGGTATATGGAATAGGTAGAATTGTGATTTTGATATTCATATTTGCGTTTTGATGAGTTATTGATTGATGTTTTGGTATATGGAATAGGTAGAATTGAGATTTTGAAGTTCATATTTGTGTTTTGATGAGTTATTGATGTTTTGTTCTATTGAAGAGGTAGAATTGTGATTTTGAAGTTCATATTTGCGTTTTGATGAGTTATTGATTAATGTTTTGAATATGGAATAGGTACAATTGAGATTTTGAAGTTCATATTTGTGTTTTGATGAGTTATTGGTTGATGTTTTACTATATGGAATACGTAGAATTGTGATTTTGAAGTTCATATTTATGTTTTGATGATTTATTGATGTTTCGGTATATGGGATGGGTAGAATTGTGATTTTGGATTTCATATTTGTGTTTTGATGACTCATTGATGTTTTGGTATATGGAATAGGTATAATTGAGATTTTGAATTTCATATTTGTGTTTTGATGAGTTATTGATGTTTCGGTATATGGAATAGGTAGAATTGTGATTTTGGAGTTCATATTTGCGTTTTGATGACTTATTGATGTTTCGGTATATGGAATAGGTAGAATTGTGATTTTGAAGTTCATATTTGTGTTTTGATGAGTTGTTGATGTTTCGTTATATTGAAGAGGTAGAATTGTGATTTTGAAGTTCATATTTGCGTTTTGATGAGTTATTGATTGATGTTTTGGAATATGGAATAGGTACAATTGAGATTTTGAAGTTCATATTTGTGTTTTGAATGCGTTATTGGTTGATGTTTTGGTATATGGAATAGGTAGAATTGTGATTTTGAAGTTCATATTTGCGTTTTGATGAGTTATTGATTGATGTTTTGGAATGTGGAATAGGTACAATTGAGATTTTGAAGTTCATATTTGTGTTTTGATGAGTTATTCATGTTTTGGCATATGGAATAGGTAAAATTGTGATTTTGTAGTTCATAATTGTGTTTTGATGAGTTATTGATGTTTCGGTATATGAAATAGATATAATTGTGTGTAGATGTTCATAATTGTGTTTTGATGAGTTATTGATTGATGTTTTGGTATATGGAATAGGTAGAATTGTGTTTTGAATTTCATATTTGTGTTTTTATGAGTTATTGATGTTTTGGTATATGGAATAGGTAGAATTGTGATTTTGAAGTTCATATTTGTGTTTTGATGAGTTGTTGATGTTTTGTTATATTGAAGTGGTAGAATTGTGATTTTGAAGTTCATATTTACGTTTTGATGAGTTATTGATTGATGTTTTGGAATATGGAATAGGTACAATTGAGATTTTGAAGTTCATATTTGTGTTTTGATGAGTTATTGGTTGATATTTTACTATATGGAATTGGTAGAATTGTGATTTTGAAGTTCATAATTGTGTTTTGATGAGTTATTGATGTTTCGGTATATGAAATAGATATAATTGTGTGTAGATGTTCATAATTGTGTTTTGATGAGTTATTGATTGATGTTTTGGTATATGGAATAGGTAGAGTTGTGATTTTGAAGTTCATATTTGTGTTTTGATGAGTTATTGATGTTTTGGTATATGGAATAGGTAGAATTGTGATTTTGAAGTTCATATTTGTGTTTTGATGAGTTATTGATGTTTTGGTATATGGAATAGGTAGAATTGTGATTTTGATATTCATATTTGCGTTTTGATGAGTTATTGATTGATGTTTTGGTATATGGAATAGGTAGAATTGAGATTTTGAAGTTCATATTTGTGTTTTGATGAGTTATTGATGTTTTGTTCTATTGAAGAGGTAGAATTGTGATTTTGAAGTTCATATTTGCGTTTTGATGAGTTATTGATTAATGTTTTGAATATGGAATAGGTACAATTGAGATTTTGAAGTTCATATTTGTGTTTTGATGAGTTATTGGTTGATGTTTTACTATATGGAATACGTAGAATTGTGATTTTGAAGTTCATATTTATGTTTTGATGATTTATTGATGTTTCGGTATATGGGATGGGTAGAATTGTGATTTTGGATTTCATATTTGTGTTTTGATGACTCATTGATGTTTTGGTATATGGAATAGGTATAATTGAGATTTTGAATTTCATATTTGTGTTTTGATGAGTTATTGATGTTTCGGTATATGGAATAGGTAGAATTGTGATTTTGGAGTTCATATTTGCGTTTTGATGACTTATTGATGTTTCGGTATATGGAATAGGTAGAATTGTGATTTTGAAGTTCATATTTGTGTTTTGATGAGTTGTTGATGTTTTGTTATATTGAAGAGGTAGAATTGTGATTTTGAAGTTCATATTTGCGTTTTGATGAGTTATTGATTGATGTTTGGGAATATGGAATAGGTACAATTGAGATTTTGAAGTTCATATTTGTGTTTTGAATGCGTTATTGGTTGATGTTTTGGTATATGGAATAGGTAGAATTGTGATTTTGAAGTTCATATTTGCGTTTTGATGAGTTATTGATTGATGTTTTGGAATGTGGAATAGGTACAATTGAGATTTTGAAGTTCATATTTGTGTTTTGATGAGTTATTCATGTTTTGGCATATGGAATAGGTAAAATTGTGATTTTGTAGTTCATAATTGTGTTTTGATGAGTTATTGATGTTTCGGTATATGAAATAGATATAATTGTGTGTAGATGTTCATAATTGTGTTTTGATGAGTTATTGATTGATGTTTTGGTATATGGAATAGGTAGAATTGTGTTTTGAATTTCATATTTGTGTTTTGATGAGTTATTGATGTTTCGGTATATGGGATATGTAGAATTGTGATTTTGAAGTTCATATTTGTGTTTTGATGAGTTATTGATGTTTTGGTATATGGAATATGTAGAATTGTGATTTTGAAATTCATAATTGTGTTTTGATGAGTTATTGATGTTTCGGTATATGAAATAGATATAATTGTGTGTAGATGTTCATAATTGTGTTTTGATGAGTTATTGATTGATGTTTTGGTATATGGAATAGGTAGAATTGAGATTTTGAAGTTCATAGTTGTGTTTTGATGAATTATGGATGTTTTTTGTATTGAAGAGGTAGAATTGTGATTTTGAAGTTATTGCGTTTTGATGAGTTATTGATTGATGTTTTTGAATATGGAATAGGTACAATTGAGATTTTGAAGTTCATATTTGTGTTTTGATATGTTATTGATTGATATTTAGGTATATGGAATAGGTAGAATTGAAATTTTGAAGTTCATATTTGTATTTTGATGAGTTATTGGTTGATGTTTTGCTATATCGAAAAGGTAGAATTGTGATTTTGAAGTTCATATTTGTGTTTTGATGAGTTATTGATGTTTTGGTATATGGAATAGGTAGAATTGTGATTTTGAAGTTCATATTTGTGTTTTGATGAGTTATTGATGTTTTGGTATATTGAACAGATAGAATTGTGATTTTGAAGTTCATATTTATGTTTTGATGAGCTATTGATTGATGTTTTGGTATATGGAATAGGTAGAATTGTGATTTTGAAGTTCATATTTGTGTTTTGATGAGTTATTGATGTTTTGGTATATGGGATAGGTAGAATTGTGATGTTGAAGTTCATATTTGTGTTTTGATGAGTTATTGATTGATGTTTTGGTATATGGAATAGGTAGAATTGTGCTTTGAATTTCATATTTGTGTTTTGATGAGTTATTGATGTTTCGGTATATGGGATATGTAGAATTGTGATTTTGAAGTTCATATTTGTGTTTTGATGAGTTATTGATGTTTTGGTATATGGAATATGTAGAATTGTGATTTTGAAGTTCATAATTGTGTTTTGATGAGTTATTGATGTTTCGGTATATGAAATAGATATAATTGTGTGTAGAAGTTCATAATTGTGTTTTGATGAGTTATTGATGTTTTGTTATATTGAAGAGGTAGAATTGTGATTTTGAAGTTCATATTTGCGTTTTGATGAGTTATTGATTGATGTTTTGGAATATGGAATAGGTACAATTGAGATTTTGAAGTTCATATTTGTGTTTTGATGAGTTATTGGTTGATATTTTACTATATGGAATTGGTAGAATTGTGATTTTGAAGTTCATAATTGTGTTTTGATGAGTTATTGATGTTTCGGTATATGAAATAGATATAATTGTGTGTAGATGTTCATAATTGTGTTTTGATGAGTTATTGATTGATGTTTTGGTATATGGAATAGGTAGAGTTGTGATTTTGAAGTTCATATTTGTGTTTTGATGAGTTATTGATGTTTTGGTATATGGAATAGGTAGAATTGTGATTTTGAAGTTCATATTTGTGTTTTGATGAGTTATTGATGTTTTGGTATATGGAATAGGTAGAATTGTGATTTTGATATTCATATTTGCGTTTTGATGAGTTATTGATTGATGTTTTGGTATATGGAATAGGTAGAATTGAGATTTTGAAGTTCATATTTGTGTTTTGATGAGTTATTGATGTTTTGTTCTATTGAAGAGGTAGAATTGTGATTTTGAAGTTCATATTTGCGTTTTGATGAGTTATTGATTAATGTTTTGAATATGGAATAGGTACAATTGAGATTTTGAAGTTCATATTTGTGTTTTGATGAGTTATTGGTTGATGTTTTACTATATGGAATACGTAGAATTGTGATTTTGAAGTTCATATTTATGTTTTGATGATTTATTGATGTTTCGGTATATGGGATGGGTAGAATTGTGATTTTGGATTTCATATTTGTGTTTTGATGACTCATTGATGTTTTGGTATATGGAATAGGTATAATTGAGATTTTGAATTTCATATTTGTGTTTTGATGAGTTATTGATGTTTCGGTATATGGAATAGGTAGAATTGTGATTTTGGAGTTCATATTTGCGTTTTGATGACTTATTGATGTTTCGGTATATGGAATAGGTAGAATTGTGATTTTGAAGTTCATATTTGTGTTTTGATGAGTTGTTGATGTTTTGTTATATTGAAGAGGTAGAATTGTGATTTTGAAGTTCATATTTGCGTTTTGATGAGTTATTGATTGATGTTTTGGAATATGGAATAGGTACAATTGAGATTTTGAAGTTCATATTTGTGTTTTGAATGCGTTATTGGTTGATGTTTTGGTATATGGAATAGGTAGAATTGTGATTTTGAAGTTCATATTTGCGTTTTGATGAGTTATTGATTGATGTTTTGGAATGTGGAATAGGTACAATTGAGATTTTGAAGTTCATATTTGTGTTTTGATGAGTTATTCATGTTTTGGCATATGGAATAGGTAAAATTGTGATTTTGTAGTTCATAATTGTGTTTTGATGAGTTATTGATGTTTCGGTATATGAAATAGATATAATTGTGTGTAGATGTTCATAATTGTGTTTTGATGAGTTATTGATTGATGTTTTGGTATATGGAATAGGTAGAATTGTGTTTTGAATTTCATATTTGTGTTTTTATGAGTTATTGATGTTTTGGTATATGGAATAGGTAGAATTGTGATTTTGAAGTTCATATTTGTGTTTTGATGAGTTGTTGATGTTTTGTTATATTGAAGTGGTAGAATTGTGATTTTGAAGTTCATATTTACGTTTTGATGAGTTATTGATTGATGTTTTGGAATATGGAATAGGTACAATTGAGATTTTGAAGTTCATATTTGTGTTTTGATGAGTTATTGGTTGATATTTTACTATATGGAATTGGTAGAATTGTGATTTTGAAGTTCATAATTGTGTTTTGATGAGTTATTGATGTTTCGATATATGAAATAGATATAATTGTGTGTAGATGTTCATAATTGTGTTTTGATGAGTTATTGATTGATGTTTTGGTATATGGAATATGTAGAATTGTGTTTTGAATTTCATAGTTGTGTTTTTATGAGTTATTGATGTTTTGGTATATGGAATAGGTAGAATTGTGATTTTGAAGTTCATATTTGTGTTTTGATGAGTTGTTGATGTTTTGTTATATTGAACAGGTAGAATTGTGATTTTGAAGTTCATATTTACGTTTTGATGAGTTATTGATTGATGTTTTGGAATATGGAATAGGTACAATTGAGATTTTGAAGTTCATATTTGTGTTTTGATGAGTTATTGGTTGATATTTTACTATATGGAATTGGTAGAATTGTGATTTTGAAGTTCATAATTGTGTTTTGATGAGTTATTGATGTTTCGGTATATGAAATAGATATAATTGTGTGTAGATGTTCATAATTGTGTTTTGATGAGTTATTGATTGATGTTTTGGTATATGGAATAGGTAGAGTTGTGATTTTGAAGTTCATATTTGTGTTTTGATGAGTTATTGATGTTTTGGTATATGGAATAGGTAGAATTGTGATTTTGAAGTTCATATTTGTGTTTTGATGAGTTATTGATGTTTTGGTATATGGAATAGGTAGAATTGTGATTTTGAAGTTCATAATTGTGTTTTGATGAGTTATTGATGTTTCGGTATATGAAATAGATATAATTGTGTGTAGATGTTCATAATTGTGTTTTGATGAGTTATTGATTGATGTTTTGGTATATGGAATAGGTAGAATTGTGTTTTGAATTTCATATTTGTGTTTTTATGAGTTATTGATGTTTTGGTATATGGAATAGGTAGAATTGTGATTTTGAAGTTCATATTTGTGTTTTGATGAGTTGTTGATGTTTTGTTATATTGAAGTGGTAGAATTGTGATTTTGAAGTTCATATTTACGTTTTGATGAGTTATTGATTGATGTTTTGGAATATGGAAAAGGTACAATTGAGATTTTGAAGTTCATATTTGTGTTTTGATGAGTTATTGGTTGATATTTTACTATATGGAATTGGTAGAATTGTGATTTTGAAGTTCATAATTGTGTTTTGATGAGTTATTGATGTTTCGGTATATGAAATAGATATAATTGTGTGTAGATGTTCATAATTGTGTTTTGATGAGTTATTGATTGATGTTTTGGTATATGGAATAGGTAGAGTTGTGATTTTGAAGTTCATATTTGTGTTTTGATGAGTTATTGATGTTTTGGTATATGGAATAGGTAGAATTGTGATTTTGAAGTTCATATTTGTGTTTTGATGAGTTATTGATGTTTTGGTATATGGAATAGGTAGAATTGTGATTTTGAAGTTCATAATTGTGTTTTGATGAGTTATTGATGTTTCGGTATATGAAATAGATATAATTGTGTGTAGATGTTCATAATTGTGTTTTGATGAGTTATTGATTGATGTTTTGGTATATGGAATAGGTAGAATTGTGTTTTGAATTTCATATTTGTGTTTTTATGAGTTATTGATGTTTTGGTATATGGAATAGGTAGAATTGTGATTTTGAAGTTCATATTTGTGTTTTGATGAGTTGTTGATGTTTTGTTATATTGAAGTGGTAGAATTGTGATTTTGAAGTTCATATTTACGTTTTGATGAGTTATTGATTGATGTTTTGGAATATGGAATAGGTACAATTGAGATTTTGAAGTTCATATTTGTGTTTTGATGAGTTATTGGTTGATATTTTACTATATGGAATTGGTAGAATTGTGATTTTGAAGTTCATAATTGTGTTTTGATGAGTTATTGATGTTTCGGTATATGAAATAGATATAATTGTGTGTAGATGTTCATAATTGTGTTTTGATGAGTTATTGATTGATGTTTTGGTATATGGAATAGGTAGAGTTGTGATTTTGAAGTTCATATTTGTGTTTTGATGAGTTATTGATGTTTTGGTATATGGAATAGGTAGAATTGTGATTTTGAAGTTCATATTTGTGTTTTGATGAGTTATTGATGTTTTGGTATATGGAATAGGTAGAATTGTGATTTTGATATTCATATTTGCGTTTTGATGAGTTATTGATTGATGTTTTGGTATATGGAATAGGTAGAATTGAGATTTTGAAGTTCATATTTGTGTTTTGATGAGTTATTGATGTTTTGTTCTATTGAAGAGGTAGAATTGTGATTTTGAAGTTCATATTTGCGTTTTGATGAGTTATTGATTAATGTTTTGAATATGGAATAGGTACAATTGAGATTTTGAAGTTCATATTTGTGTTTTGATGAGTTATTGGTTGATGTTTTACTATATGGAATACGTAGAATTGTGATTTTGAAGTTCATATTTATGTTTTGATGATTTATTGATGTTTCGGTATATGGGATGGGTAGAATTGTGATTTTGGATTTCATATTTGTGTTTTGATGACTCATTGATGTTTTGGTATATGGAATAGGTATAATTGAGATTTTGAATTTCATATTTGTGTTTTGATGAGTTATTGATGTTTCGGTATATGGAATAGGTAGAATTGTGATTTTAGAGTTCATATTTGCGTTTTGATGACTTATTGATGTTTCGGTATATGGAATAGGTAGAATTGTGATTTTGAAGTTCATATTTGTGTTTTGATGAGTTGTTGATGTTTTGTTATATTGAAGAGGTAGAATTGTGATTTTGAAGTTCATATTTGCGTTTTGATGAGTTATTGATTGATGTTTGGGAATATGGAATAGGTACAATTGAGATTTTGAAGTTCATATTTGTGTTTTGAATGCGTTATTGGTTGATGTTTTGGTATATGGAATAGGTAGAATTGTGATTTTGAAGTTCATATTTGCGTTTTGATGAGTTATTGATTGATGTTTTGGAATGTGGAATAGGTACAATTGAGATTTTGAAGTTCATATTTGTGTTTTGATGAGTTATTCATGTTTTGGCATATGGAATAGGTAAAATTGTGATTTTGTAGTTCATAATTGTGTTTTGATGAGTTATTGATGTTTCGGTATATGAAATAGATATAATTGTGTGTAGATGTTCATAATTGTGTTTTGATGAGTTATTGATTGATGTTTTGGTATATGGAATAGGTAGAATTGTGTTTTGAATTTCATATTTGTGTTTTGATGAGTTATTGATGTTTCGGTATATGGGATATGTAGAATTGTGATTTTGAAGTTCATATTTGTGTTTTGATGAGTTATTGATGTTTTGGTATATGGAATATGTAGAATTGTGATTTTGAAATTCATAATTGTGTTTTGATGAGTTATTGATGTTTCGGTATATGAAATAGATATAATTGTGTGTAGATGTTCATAATTGTGTTTTGATGAGTTATTGATTGATGTTTTGGTATATGGAATAGGTAGAATTGAGATTTTGAAGTTCATAGTTGTGTTTTGATGAATTATGGATGTTTTTTTGTATTGAAGAGGTAGAATTGTGATTTTGAAGTTATTGCGTTTTGATGAGTTATTGATTGATGTTTTTGAATATGGAATAGGTACAATTGAGATTTTGAAGTTCATATTTGTGTTTTGATATGTTATTGATTGATATTTAGGTATATGGAATAGGTAGAATTGAAATTTTGAAGTTCATATTTGTATTTTGATGAGTTATTGGTTGATGTTTTGCTATATCGAAAAGGTAGAATTGTGATTTTGAAGTTCATATTTGTGTTTTGATGAGTTATTGATGTTTTGGTATATGGGATAGGTAGAATTGTGATTTTGAAGTTCATATTTGTGTTTTGATGAGTTATTGATGTTTTGGTATATTGAACAGATAGAATTGTGATTTTGAAGTTCATATTTATGTTTTGATGAGCTATTGATTGATGTTTTGGTATATGGAATAGGTAGAATTGTGATTTTGAAGTTCATATTTGTGTTTTGATGAGTTATTGATGTTTTGGTATATGGGATAGGTAGAATTGTGATGTTGAAGTTCATATTTGTGTTTTGATGAGTTATTGATTGATGTTTTGGTATATGGAATAGGTAGAATTGTGCTTTGAATTTCATATTTGTGTTTTGATGAGTTATTGATGTTTCGGTATATGGGATATGTAGAATTGTGATTTTGAAGTTCATATTTGTGTTTTGATGAGTTATTGATGTTTTGGTATATGGAATATGTAGAATTGTGATTTTGAAGTTCATAATTGTGTTTTGATGAGTTATTGATGTTTCGGTATATGAAATAGATATAATTGTGTGTAGAAGTTCATAATTGTGTTTTGATGAGTTATTGATGTTTTGTTATATTGAAGAGGTAGAATTGTGATTTTGAAGTTCATATTTGCGTTTTGATGAGTTATTGATTGATGTTTTGGAATATGGAATAGGTACAATTGAGATTTTGAAGTTCATATTTGTGTTTTGATGAGTTATTGGTTGATATTTTACTATATGGAATTGGTAGAATTGTGATTTTGAAGTTCATAATTGTGTTTTGATGAGTTATTGATGTTTCGGTATATGAAATAGATATAATTGTGTGTAGATGTTCATAATTGTGTTTTGATGAGTTATTGATTGATGTTTTGGTATATGGAATAGGTAGAGTTGTGATTTTGAAGTTCATATTTGTGTTTTGATGAGTTATTGATGTTTTGGTATATGGAATAGGTAGAATTGTGATTTTGAAGTTCATATTTGTGTTTTGATGAGTTATTGATGTTTTGGTATATGGAATAGGTAGAATTGTGATTTTGATATTCATATTTGCGTTTTGATGAGTTATTGATTGATGTTTTGGTATATGGAATAGGTAGAATTGAGATTTTGAAGTTCATATTTGTGTTTTGATGAGTTATTGATGTTTTGTTCTATTGAAGAGGTAGAATTGTGATTTTGAAGTTCATATTTGCGTTTTGATGAGTTATTGATTAATGTTTTGAATATGGAATAGGTACAATTGAGATTTTGAAGTTCATATTTGTGTTTTGATGAGTTATTGGTTGATGTTTTACTATATGGAATACGTAGAATTGTGATTTTGAAGTTCATATTTATGTTTTGATGATTTATTGATGTTTCGGTATATGGGATGGGTAGAATTGTGATTTTGGATTTCATATTTGTGTTTTGATGACTCATTGATGTTTTGGTATATGGAATAGGTATAATTGAGATTTTGAATTTCATATTTGTGTTTTGATGAGTTATTGATGTTTCGGTATATGGAATAGGTAGAATTGTGATTTTGGAGTTCATATTTGCGTTTTGATGACTTATTGATGTTTCGGTATATGGAATAGGTAGAATTGTGATTTTGAAGTTCATATTTGTGTTTTGATGAGTTGTTGATGTTTTGTTATATTGAAGAGGTAGAATTGTGATTTTGAAGTTCATATTTGCGTTTTGATGAGTTATTGATTGATGTTTTGGAATATGGAATAGGTACAATTGAGATTTTGAAGTTCATATTTGTATTTTGATGAGTTATTGGTTGATGTTTTGCTATATCGAAAAGGTAGAATTGTGATTTTGAAGTTCATATTTATGTTTTGATGAGTTATTGATGTTTTGGTATATGGGATAGGTAGAATTGTCATTTTGAAGTTCATATTTGTGTTTTGATGAGTTATTGATGTTTTGGTATATGGAATAGGTAGAATTGTGATTTTGAATTTCACAATTGTGTTTTGATGAGTTATTGATGTTTCGTTATATGAAATAGATTGTGATTTTGAAGTTCATATTTGTGTTGATGAGTTAATCATTGATGTTTTGGTATATGCAATAGGTAATGTTTTGGTATATGGGATAGGTAGAATTGTGAAGTTGAAGTTCATATTTGTGTTTTGATGAGTTATTGATTGATGTTTTGGTATATGGAATAGGTAGAATTGTGTTTTCAATTTCATATTTGTGTTTTGATGAGTTATTGATGTTTTGGTATATGGGATATGTAGAATTGTGATTTTGAAGTTCATAATTGTGTTTTGATGAGTTATTGATGTTTCGGTATATGAAATAGATATAATTGTGTGTAGAAGTTCATAATTGTGTTTTGATGAGTTATTGATGTTTCGGTATATGGGATAGGTAGAATGGTGATTTTGAAGTTCATATTTGCTTTTTGATGAGTTATTGATTGATGTTTTAGAATATGGAATAGGTACAATTGAGATTTTGAAGTTCCTATTTGTGTTTTGATGAGTTATTGATTGATGTTTTGGTATATGGATTGGGTAGAATTGAGATTTTGAAGTTTCTATTTGTGTTTCGAATGAGTTATTGATGTTTTGGTATATTGCATAGGTAGAATTGTGATTTTGAAGTTCATAATTGTGTTTTGATGAGTTATTGATGTTTCGGTAAATGGAATAGATAGAATTGTGTGTTGAAGTTCGTATTTGTGTTTTGATGAGTTATTGATGTTTTGGTATATGAAATAAGTAGAATTATGATTTTCAAGTTCATATTTGTGTTTTGATGAGTTATTGATGTTTTGTTATATTGAAGAGGTAGAATTGTGATTTTGAAGTTCATATTTGCGTTTTGATGAGTTATTGATTGATGTTTTGGAATATGGAATAGGTACAATTGAGATTTTGAAGTTCATATTTGTGTTTTGATGAGTTATTGGTTGATATTTTACTATATCGAATAGGTAGAATTGTGATTTTGAAGTTCATATTTGTGTTTTGAATAAGTTATTGATGTTTTGGTATATGGAATAGGTAGAATTGTGTTTTGAGGAGTTATTGATGTTTTGGTATATTGAACAGATAGAATTGTGATTTTGAAGTTCATATTTATGTTTTGATGTGTTATTGATTGATATTTAGGTATATGGAATAGGTAGAATTGAAATTTTGAAGTTCATATTTGTATTTTGATGAGTTATTGGTTGATGTTTTGCTATATCGAAAAGGTAGAATTGTGATTTTGAAGTTCATATTTATGTTTTGATGAGTTATTGATGTTTTGGTATATGGGATAGGTAGAATTGTCATTTTGAAGTTCATATTTGTGTTTTGATGAGTTATTGATGTTTTGGTATATGGAATAGGTAGAATTGTGATTTTGAATTTCACAATTGTGTTTTGATGAGTTATTGATGTTTCGGTATATGAAATAGATTGTGATTTTGAAGTTCATATTTGTGTTGATGAGTTAATCATTGATGTTTTGGTATATGCAATAGGTAATGTTTTGGTATATGGGATAGGTAGAATTGTGATGTTGAAGTTCATATTTGTGTTTTGATGAGTTATTGATTGATGTTTTGGTATATGGAATAGGTAGAATTGTGTTTTGAATTTCATATTTGTGTTTTGATGAGTTATTGATGTTTTGGTATATGGGATATGTAGAATTGTGATTTTGAAGTTCATAATTGTGTTTTGATGAGTTATTGATGTTTCGGTATATGAAATAGATATAATTGTGTGTAGAAGTTCATAATTGTGTTTTGATGAGTTATTGATGTTTCGGTATATGGGATAGGTAGAATGGTGATTTTGAAGTTCATATTTGCTTTTTGATGAGTTATTGATTGATGTTTTAGAATATGGAATAGGTACAATTGAGATTTTGAAGTTCCTATTTGTGTTTTGATGAGTTATTGATTGATGTTTTGGTATATGGATTGGGTAGAATTGAGATTTTGAAGTTTCTATTTGTGTTTCGAATGAGTTATTGATGTTTTGGTATATTGCATAGGTAGAATTGTGATTTTGAAGTTCATAATTGTGTTTTGATGAGTTATTGATGTTTCGGTAAATGGAATAGATAGAATTGTGTGTTGAAGTTCGTATTTGTGTTTTGATGAGTTATTGATGTTTTGGTATATGAAATAAGTAGAATTATGATTTTCAAGTTCATATTTGTGTTTTGATGAGTTATTGATGTTTTGTTATATTGAAGAGGTAGAATTGTGATTTTGAAGTTCATATTTGCGTTTTGATGAGTTATTGATTGATGTTTTGGAATATGGAATAGGTACAATTGAGATTTTGAAGTTCATATTTGTGTTTTGATGAGTTATTGGTTGATATTTTACTATATCGAATAGGTAGAATTGTGATTTTGAAGTTCATATTTGTGTTTTGAATAAGTTATTGATGTTTTGGTATATGGAATAGGTAGAATTGTGTTTTGAGGAGTTATTGATGTTTTGGTATATTGAACAGATAGAATTGTGATTTTGAAGTTCATATTTATGTTTTGATGAATTATTGATTGATGTTTTGTTATATTGAAGAGGTAGAATTGTGATTTTGAAGTTCATATTTACGTTTTGATGAGTTATTGATTGATGTTTTGGAATATGGAATAGGTACAATTGAGATTTTGAAGTTCATATTTGTGTTTTGATGAGTTATTGGTTGATATTTTACTATATGGAATTGGTAGAATTGTGATTTTGAAGTTCATAATTGTGTTTTGATGAGTTATTGATGTTTCGATATATGAAATAGATATAATTGTGTGTAGATGTTCATAATTGTGTTTTGATGAGTTATTGATTGATGTTTTGGTATATGGAATAGGTAGAATTGTGTTTTGAATTTCATAGTTGTGTTTTTATGAGTTATTGATGTTTTGGTATATGGAATACGTAGAATTGTGATTTTGAAGTTCATATTTGTGTTTTGATGAGTTGTTGATGTTTTGTTATATTGAAGAGGTAGAATTGTGATTTTGAAGTTCATATTTACGTTTTGATGAGTTGTTGATTGATGTTTTGGAATATGGAATAGGTACAATTGAGATTTTGAAGTTCATATTTGTGTTTTGAATGCGTTATTGGTTGATGTTTTGGTATATGGAATAGGTAGAATTGTGATTTTGATATTCATATTTGGGTTTTGATGAGTTATTGATTGATGTTTTGGTATATGGAATGGGTAGAATTGAGATTTTGAAGTTCATATTTGTGTTTTGAATGCGTTATTGATGTTTTGGTATACGGAATAGGTAGAATTGTGTTTTAAGGAGTTATTGATCTTTTGGTATATTGAACAGATAGAATTGTGATTTTGAAGTTCATATTTGTGTTTTGATGAGTTATTGATGTTTTGGTATATGGGATAGGTAGAATTGTCATTTTGAAGTTCATATTTGTGTTTTGATGAGTTATTGATGTTTTGGTATATGGAATAGGTAGAATTGTGATTTTGAAGTTCACAATTGTGTTTTGATGAGTTATTGATGTTTCGGTATATGAAATAGATTGTGATTTTGAAGTTCATATTTGTGTTGATGAGTTAATCATTGATGTTTTGGTATATGCAATAGGTAATGTTTTGGTATATGGGATAGGTAGAATTGTGATGTTGAAGTTCATATTTGTGTTTTGATGAGTTATTGATTGATGTTTTGGTATATGGAATAGGTAGAATTGTGTTTTGAATTTCATATTTGTGTTTTGATGAGTTATTGATGTTTCGGTATATGGGATATGTAGAATTGTGATTTTGAAGTTCATAATTGTGTTTTGATGAGTTATTGATGTTTCGGTATATGAAATAGATATAATTGTGTGTAGAAGTTCATAATTGTGTTTTGATGAGTTATTGATGTTTCGGTATATGGGATAGGTAGAATGGTGATTTTGAAGTTCATATTTGCTTTTTGATGAGTTATTGATTGATGTTTTGGAATATGGAATAGGTACAATTGAGATTTTGAAGTTCCTATTTGTGTTTTGATGAGTTATTGATTGATGTTTTGGTATATGGATTGGGTAGAATTGAGATTTTGAAGTTCCTATTTGTGTTTCGAATGAGTTATTGATGTTTTGGTATATTGCATAGGTAGAATTGTGATTTTGAAGTTCATAATTGTGTTTTGATGAGTTATTGATGTTTCGGTAAATGGAATAGATAGAATTGTGTGTTGAAGTTCGTATTTGTGTTTTGATGAGTTATTGATGTTTTATGTATATGAAATAAGTAGAATTATGATTTTCAAGTTCATATTTGTGTTTTGATGAGTTATTGATGTTTTGTTATATTGAAGAGGTAGAATTGTGATTTTGAAGTTCATATTTGCGTTTTGATGAGTTATTGATTGATGTTTTGGAATATGGAATAGGTACAATTGAGATTTTGAAGTTCATATTTGTGTTTTGATGAGTTATTGGTTGATATTTTACTATATCGAATAGGTAGAATTGTGATTTTGAAGTTCATATTTGTGTTTTGAATAAGTTATTGATGTTTTGGTATATGGAATAGGTAGAATTGTGTTTTGAGGAGTTATTGATGTTTTGGTATATTGAACAGATAGAATTGTGATTTTGAAGTTCATATTTATGTTTTGATGAATTATTGATTGATGTTTTGGTATATGGAATAGGTAGAATTGAGATTTTGAAGTTCATAGTTGTGTTTTGATGAATTATGGATGTTTTTTATATTGAAGAGGTAAAATTGTGATTTTGAAGTTATTGCGTTTTGATGAGTTATTGATTGATGTTTTTGAATATGGAATAGGTACAATTGAGATTTTGAAGTTTATATTTGTGTTTTGATGTGTTATTGATTGATATTTAGGTATATGGAATAGGTAGAATTGAAATTTTGAAGTTCATATTTGTATTTTGATGAGTTATTGGTTGATGTTTTGCTATATCGAAAAGGTAGAATTGTGATTTTGAAGTTCATATTTATGTTTTGATGAGTTATTGATGTTTTGGTATATGGGATAGGTAGAATTGTCATTTTGAAGTTCATATTTGTGTTTTGATGAGTTATTGATGTTTTGGTATATGGAATAGGTAGAATTGTGATTTTGAATTTCACAATTGTGTTTTGATGAGTTATTGATGTTTCGGTATATGAAATAGATTGTGATTTTGAAGTTCATATTTGTGTTGATGAGTTAATCATTGATGTTTTGGTATATGCAATAGGTAATGTTTTGGTATATGGGATAGGTAGAATTGTGAAGTTGAAGTTCATATTTGTGTTTTGATGAGTTATTGATTGATGTTTTGGTATATGGAATAGGTAGAATTGTGTTTTGAATTTCATATTTGTGTTTTGATGAGTTATTGATGTTTTGGTATATGGGATATGTAGAATTGTGATTTTGAAGTTCATAATTGTGTTTTGATGAGTTATTGATGTTTCGGTATATGAAATAGATATAATTGTGTGTAGAAGTTCATAATTGTGTTTTGATGAGTTATTGATGTTTCGGTATATGGGATAGGTAGAATGGTGATTTTGAAGTTCATATTTGCTTTTTGATGAGTTATTGATTGATGTTTTAGAATATGGAATAGGTACAATTGAGATTTTGAAGTTCCTATTTGTGTTTTGATGAGTTATTGATTGATGTTTTGGTATATGGATTGGGTAGAATTGAGATTTTGAAGTTTCTATTTGTGTTTCGAATGAGTTATTGATGTTTTGGTATATTGCATAGGTAGAATTGTGATTTTGAAGTTCATAATTGTGTTTTGATGAGTTATTGATGTTTCGGTAAATGGAATAGATAGAATTGTGTGTTGAAGTTCGTATTTGTGTTTTGATGAGTTATTGATGTTTTGGTATATGAAATAAGTAGAATTATGATTTTCAAGTTCATATTTGTGTTTTGATGAGTTATTGATGTTTTGTTATATTGAAGAGGTAGAATTGTGATTTTGAAGTTCATATTTGCGTTTTGATGAGTTATTGATTGATGTTTTGGAATATGGAATAGGTACAATTGAGATTTTGAAGTTCATATTTGTGTTTTGATGAGTTATTGGTTGATATTTTACTATATCGAATAGGTAGAATTGTGATTTTGAAGTTCATATTTGTGTTTTGAATAAGTTATTGATGTTTTGGTATATGGAATAGGTAGAATTGTGTTTTGAGGAGTTATTGATGTTTTGGTATATTGAACAGATAGAATTGTGATTTTGAAGTTCATATTTATGTTTTGATGTGTTATTGATTGATATTTAGGTATATGGAATAGGTAGAATTGAAATTTTGAAGTTCATATTTGTATTTTGATGAGTTATTGGTTGATGTTTTGCTATATCGAAAAGGTAGAATTGTGATTTTGAAGTTCATATTTATGTTTTGATGAGTTATTGATGTTTTGGTATATGGGATAGGTAGAATTGTCATTTTGAAGTTCATATTTGTGTTTTGATGAGTTATTGATGTTTTGGTATATGGAATAGGTAGAATTGTGATTTTGAATTTCACAATTGTGTTTTGATGAGTTATTGATGTTTCGGTATATGAAATAGATTGTGATTTTGAAGTTCATATTTGTGTTGATGAGTTAATCATTGATGTTTTGGTATATGCAATAGGTAATGTTTTGGTATATGGGATAGGTAGAATTGTGATGTTGAAGTTCATATTTGTGTTTTGATGAGTTATTGATTGATGTTTTGGTATATGGAATAGGTAGAATTGTGTTTTGAATTTCATATTTGTGTTTTGATGAGTTATTGATGTTTTGGTATATGGGATATGTAGAATTGTGATTTTGAAGTTCATAATTGTGTTTTGATGAGTTATTGATGTTTCGGTATATGAAATAGATATAATTGTGTGTAGAAGTTCATAATTGTGTTTTGATGAGTTATTGATGTTTCGGTATATGGGATAGGTAGAATGGTGATTTTGAAGTTCATATTTGCTTTTTGATGAGTTATTGATTGATGTTTTAGAATATGGAATAGGTACAATTGAGATTTTGAAGTTCCTATTTGTGTTTTGATGAGTTATTGATTGATGTTTTGGTATATGGATTGGGTAGAATTGAGATTTTGAAGTTTCTATTTGTGTTTCGAATGAGTTATTGATGTTTTGGTATATTGCATAGGTAGAATTGTGATTTTGAAGTTCATAATTGTGTTTTGATGAGTTATTGATGTTTCGGTAAATGGAATAGATAGAATTGTGTGTTGAAGTTCGTATTTGTGTTTTGATGAGTTATTGATGTTTTGGTATATGAAATAAGTAGAATTATGATTTTCAAGTTCATATTTGTGTTTTGATGAGTTATTGATGTTTTGTTATATTGAAGAGGTAGAATTGTGATTTTGAAGTTCATATTTGCGTTTTGATGAGTTATTGATTGATGTTTTGGAATATGGAATAGGTACAATTGAGATTTTGAAGTTCATATTTGTGTTTTGATGAGTTATTGGTTGATATTTTACTATATCGAATAGGTAGAATTGTGATTTTGAAGTTCATATTTGTGTTTTGAATAAGTTATTGATGTTTTGGTATATGGAATAGGTAGAATTGTGTTTTGAGGAGTTATTGATGTTTTGGTATATTGAACAGATAGAATTGTGATTTTGAAGTTCATATTTATGTTTTGATGAATTATTGATTGATGTTTTGGTATATGGAATAGGTAGAATTGAGATTTTGAAGTTCATAGTTGTGTTTTGATGAATTATGTATGTTTTTTATATTGAAGAGGTAAAATTGTGATTTTGAAGTTATTGCGTTTTGATGAGTTATTGATTGATGTTTTTGAATATGGAATAGGTACAATTGAGATTTTGAAGTTCATATTTGTGTTTTGATGTGTTATTGGTTGATATTTAGGTATATGGAATAGGTAGAATTGAAATTTTGAAGTTCATATTTGTATTTTGATGAGTTATTGGTTGATGTTTTGCTATATCGAAAAGGTAGAATTGTGATTTTGAAGTTCATATTTATGTTTTGATGAGTTATTGATGTTTTGGTATATGGGATAGGTAGAATTGTCATTTTGAAGTTCATATTTGTGTTTTGATGAGTTATTGATGTTTTGGTATATGGAATAGGTAGAATTGTGATTTTGAAGTTCACAATTGTGTTTTGATGAGTTATTGATGTTTCGGTATATGAAATAGATTGTGATTTTGAAGTTCATATTTGTGTTGATGAGTTAATCATTGATGTTTTGGTATATGCAATAGGTAATGTTTTGGTATATGGGATAGGTAGAATTGTGATGTTGAAGTTCATATTTGTGTTTTGATGAGTTATTGATTGATGTTTTGGTATATGGAATAGGTAGAATTGTGTTTTGAATTTCATATTTGTGTTTTGATGAGTTATTGATGTTTCGGTATATGGGATATGTAGAATTGTGATTTTGAAGTTCATAATTGTGTTTTGATGAGTTATTGATGTTTCGGTATATGAAATAGATATAATTGTGTGTAGAAGTTCATAATTGTGTTTTGATGAGTTATTGATGTTTCGGTATATGGGATAGGTAGAATGGTGATTTTGAAGTTCATATTTGCTTTTTGATGAGTTATTGATTGATGTTTTGGAATATGGAATAGGTACAATTGAGATTTTGAAGTTCCTATTTGTGTTTTGATGAGTTATTGATTGATGTTTTGGTATATGGATTGGGTAGAATTGAGATTTTGAAGTTCCTATTTGTGTTTCGAATGAGTTATTGATGTTTTGGTATATTGCATAGGTAGAATTGTGATTTTGAAGTTCATAATTGTGTTTTGATGAGTTATTGATGTTTCGGTAAATGGAATAGATAGAATTGTGTGTTGAAGTTCGTATTTGTGTTTTGATGAGTTATTGATGTTTTGGTATATGAAATAAGTAGAATTATGATTTTCAAGTTCATATTTGTGTTTTGATGAGTTATTGATGTTTTGTTATATTGAAGAGGTAGAATTGTGATTTTGAAGTTCATATTTGCGTTTTGATGAGTTATTGATTGATGTTTTGGAATATGGAATAGGTACAATTGAGATTTTGAAGTTCATATTTGTGTTTTGATGAGTTATTGGTTGATATTTTACTATATCGAATAGGTAGAATTGTGATTTTGAAGTTCATATTTGTGTTTTGAATAAGTTATTGATGTTTTGGTATATGGAATAGGTAGAATTGTGTTTTGAGGAGTTATTGATGTTTTGGTATATTGAACAGATAGAATTGTGATTTTGAAGTTCATATTTATGTTTTGATGAATTATTGATTGATGTTTTGGTATATGGAATAGGTAGAATTGAGATTTTGAAGTTCATAGTTGTGTTTTGATGAATTATGGATGTTCTTTATATTGAAGAGGTAAAATTGTGATTTTGAAGTTATTGCGTTTTGATGAGTTATTGATTGATGTTTTTGAATATGGAATAGGTACAATTGAGATTTTGAAGTTTATATTTGTGTTTTGAATGCGTTATTGGTTGATGTTTTGGTATATGGAATAGGTAGAATTGTGATTTTGATATTCATATTTGGGTTTTGATGAGTTATTGATTGATGTTTTGGTATATGGAATGGGTAGAATTGAGATTTTGAAGTTCATATTTGTGTTTTGAATGCGTTATTGATGTTTTGGTATACGGAATAGGTAGAATTGTGTTTTAAGGAGTTATTGATCTTTTGGTATATTGAACAGATAGAATTGTGTTTTGAATTTCATATTTGTTTTTTGATGAGTTATTGATGTTTTGGTATATTGGATAGGTAGAATTGTGATTTTGAAGTTCATAATTGTGTTTTGATGAGTTATTGATTGATGTTTTGGTATATGGAATAGGTAGAATTGTGTTTTGAATTTCATATTTGTGCTGAGATGAGTTATTGATGTTTCGGTATATGGGATAGGTAGAATTGTGATTTTGAAGTTCATATTTGTGTTTTGAATAAGTTATTGATGTTTTGGTGTATGGAATAGGTAGAATTGTGTTTTGAGGAGTTATTGATGTTTTGGTATATTGAACAGATAGAATTGTGATTTTGAAGTTCATATTTATGTTTTGATGAATTATTGATTGATGTTTTGGTATATGGAATAGGTAGAATTGAGATTTTGAAGTTCATAGTTGTGTTTTGATGAATTATGGATGTTTTTTATATTGAAGAGGTAGAATTGTGATTTTGAAGTTATTGCGTTTTGATGAGTTATTGATTGATGTTTTTGAATATGGAATAGGTACAATTGAGATTTTGAAGTTCATATTTGTGTTTTGATGTGTTATTGATTGATATTTAGGTATATGGAATAGGTAGAATTGAAATTTTGAAGTTCATATTTGTATTTTGATGAGTTATTGGATGATGTTTTGCTATATCGAAAAGGTAGAATTGTGATTTTGAAGTTCATATTTGTGTTTTGATGAGTTATTGGTTGATATTTTACTATATCGAATAGGTAGAATTGTGATTTTGAAGTTCATATTTGTGTTTTGAATAAGTTATTGATGTTTTGGTATATGGAATAGGTAGAATTGTGTTTTGAGGAGTTATTGATGTTTTGGTATATTGAACAGATAGAATTGTGATTTTGAAGTTCATATTTATGTTTTGATGAATTATTGATTGATGTTTTGGTATATGGAATAGGTAGAATTGAGATTTTGAAGTTCATAGTTGTGTTTTGATGAATTATGGATGTTTTTTATATTGAAGAGGTAAAATTGTGATTTTGAAGTTATTGCGTTTTGATGAGTTATTGATTGATGTTTTTGAATATGGAATAGGTACAATTGAGATTTTGAAGTTCATATTTGTGTTTTGATGTGTTATTGATTGATATTTAGGTATATGGAATAGGTAGAATTGAAATTTTGAAGTTCATATTTGTATTTTGATGAGTTATTGGTTGATGTTTTGCTATATCGAAAAGGTAGAATTGTGATTTTGAAGTTCATATTTATGTTTTGATGAGTTATTGATGTTTTGGTATATGGGATAGGTAGAATTGTCATTTTGAAGTTCATATTTGTGTTTTGATGAGTTATTGATGTTTTGGTATATGGAATAGGTAGAATTGTGATTTTGAATTTCACAATTGTGTTTTGATGAGTTATTGATGTTTCGGTATATGAAATAGATTGTGATTTTGAAGTTCATATTTGTGTTGATGAGTTAATCATTGATGTTTTGGTATATGCAATAGGTAATGTTTTGGTATATGGGATAGGTAGAATTGTGATGTTGAAGTTCATATTTGTGTTTTGATGAGTTATTGATTGATGTTTTGGTATATGGAATAGGTAGAATTGTATTTTGAATTTCATATTTGTGTTTTGATGAGTTATTGATGTTTTGGTATATGGGATATGTAGAATTGTGATTTTGAAGTTCATAATTGTGTTTTGATGAGTTATTGATGTTTCGGTATATGAAATAGATATAATTGTGTGTAGAAGTTCATAATTGTGTTTTGATGAGTTATTGATGTTTCGGTATATGGGATAGGTAGAATGGTGATTTTGAAGTTCATATTTGCTTTTTGATGAGTTATTGATTGATGTTTTAGAATATGGAATAGGTACAATTGAGATTTTGAAGTTCCTATTTGTGTTTTGATGAGTTATTGATTGATGTTTTGGTATATGGATTGGGTAGAATTGAGATTTTGAAGTTTCTATTTGTGTTTCGAATGAGTTATTGATGTTTTGGTATATTGCATAGGTAGAATTGTGATTTTGAAGTTCATAATTGTGTTTTGATGAGTTATTGATGTTTCGGTAAATGGAATAGATAGAATTGTGTGTTGAAGTTCGTATTTGTGTTTTGATGAGTTATTGATGTTTTGGTATATGAAATAAGTAGAATTATGATTTTCAAGTTCATATTTGTGTTTTGATGAGTTATTGATGTTTTGTTATATTGAAGAGGTAGAATTGTGATTTTGAAGTTCATATTTGCGTTTTGATGAGTTATTGATTGATGTTTTGGAATATGGAATAGGTACAATTGAGATTTTGAAGTTCATATTTGTGTTTTGATGAGTTATTGGTTGATATTTTACTATATCGAATAGGTAGAATTGTGATTTTGAAGTTCATATTTGTGTTTTGAATAAGTTATTGATGTTTTGGTATATGGAATAGGTAGAATTGTGTTTTGAGGAGTTATTGATGTTTTGGTATATTGAACAGATAGAATTGTGATTTTGAAGTTCATATTTATGTTTTGATGAATTATTGATTGATGTTTTGGTATATGGAATAGGTAGAATTGAGATTTTGAAGTTCATAGTTGTGTTTTGATGAATTATGTATGTTTTTTATATTGAAGAGGTAAAATTGTGATTTTGAAGTTATTGCGTTTTGATGAGTTATTGATTGATGTTTTGGAATATGGAATAGGTACAATTGAGATTTTGAAGTTCCTATTTGTGTTTTGATGAGTTATTGATTGATGTTTTGGTATATGGATTGGGTAGAATTGAGATTTTGAAGTTCCTATTTGTGTTTCGAATGAGTTATTGATGTTTTGGTATATTGCATAGGTAGAATTGTGATTTTGAAGTTCATAATTGTGTTTTGATGAGTTATTGATGTTTCGGTAAATGGAATAGATAGAATTGTGTGTTGAAGTTCGTATTTGTGTTTTGATGAGTTATTGATGTTTTGGTATATGAAATAAGTAGAATTATGATTTTCAAGTTCATATTTGTGTTTTGATGAGTTATTGATGTTTTGTTATATTGAAGAGGTAGAATTGTGATTTTGAAGTTCACATTTGCGTTTTGATGAGTTATTGATTGATGTTTTGGAATATGGAATAGGTACAATTGAGATTTTGAAGTTCATATTTGTGTTTTGATGAGTTATTGGTTGATATTTTACTATATCGAATAGGTAGAATTGTGATTTTGAAGTTCATATTTGTGTTTTGAATAAGTTATTGATGTTTTGGTATATGGAATAGGTAGAATTGTGTTTTGAGGAGTTATTGATGTTTTGGTATATTGAACAGATAGAATTGTGATTTTGAAGTTCATATTTATGTTTTGATGAATTATTGATTGATGTTTTGGTATATGGAATAGGTAGAATTGAGATTTTGAAGTTCATAGTTGTGTTTTGATGAATTATGGATGTTTTTTATATTGAAGAGGTAAAATTGTGATTTTGAAGTTATTGCGTTTTGATGAGTTATTGATTGATGTTTTTGAATATGGAATAGGTACAATTGAGATTTTGAAGTTCATATTTGTGTTTTGAATGCGTTATTGGTTGATGTTTTGGTATATGGAATAGGTAGAATTGTGATTTTGATATTCATATTTGGGTTTTGATGAGTTATTGATTGATGTTTTGGTATATGGAATGGGTAGAATTGAGATTTTGAAGTTCATATTTGTGTTTTGAATGCGTTATTGATGTTTTGGTATACGGAATAGGTAGAATTGTGTTTTAAGGAGTTATTGATCTTTTGGTATATTGAACAGATAGAATTGTGTTTTGAATTTCATATTTGTTTTTTGATGAGTTATTGATGTTTTGGTATATTGGATAGGTAGAATTGTGATTTTGAAGTTCATAATTGTGTTTTGATGAGTTATTGATTGATGTTTTGGTATATGGAATAGGTAGAATTGTGTTTTGAATTTCATATTTGTGCTGAGATGAGTTATTGATGTTTCGGTATATGGGATAGGTAGAATTGTGATTTTGAAGTTCATATTTGTGTTTTGAATAAGTTATTGATGTTTTGGTGTATGGAATAGGTAGAATTGTGTTTTGAGGAGTTATTGATGTTTTGGTATATTGAACAGATAGAATTGTGATTTTGAAGTTCATATTTATGTTTTGATGAATTATTGATTGATGTTTTGGTATATGGAATAGGTAGAATTGAGATTTTGAAGTTCATAGTTGTGTTTTGATGAATTATGGATGTTTTTTATATTGAAGAGGTAGAATTGTGATTTTGAAGTTATTGCGTTTTGATGAGTTATTGATTGATGTTTTTGAATATGGAATAGGTACAATTGAGATTTTGAAGTTCATATTTGTGTTTTGATGTGTTATTGATTGATATTTAGGTATATGGAATAGGTAGAATTGAAATTTTGAAGTTCATATTTGTATTTTGATGAGTTATTGGATGATGTTTTGCTATATCGAAAAGGTAGAATTGTGATTTTGAAGTTCATATTTGTGTTTTGATGAGTTATTGATGTTTTGGTATATGGGATAGGTAGAATTGTCATTTTGAAGTTCATATTTGTGTTTTGATGAGTTATTGATGTTTTGGTATATGGAATAGGTAGAATTGTGATTTTGAAGTTCACAATTGTGTTTTGATGAGTTATTGATGTTTCGGTATATGAAATAGATTGTGATTTTGAAGTTCATATTTGTGTTGATGAGTTAATCATTGATGTTTTGGTATATGCAATAGGTAATGTTTTGGTATATGAGATAGGTAGAATTGTGATGTTGAAGTTCATATTTGTGTTTTGATGAGTTATTGATTGATGTTTTGTTATATGGAATAGGTAGAATTGTGTTTTGAATTTCATATTTGTGTTTTGATGAGTTATTGATGTTTCGGTATATGGGATATGTAGAATTGTGATTTTGAAGTTCATATTTGTGTTTTGATGAGTTATTGATGTTTCGGTATATGGGATATGTAGAATTGTGATTTTGAAGTTCATATTTGTGTTTTGATGAGTTATTGATGTTTTGGTATATGGAATATGTAGAATTGTGATTTTGAAGTTCATAATTGTGTTTTGATGAGTTATTGATGTTTCGGTATATGAAATAGATATAATTGTGTGTAGAAGTTCATAATTGTGTTTTGATGAGTTATTGATGTTTCGGTATATGGGATAGGTAGAATGGTGATTTTGAAGTTCGTATTTGCTTTTTGATGAGTTATTGATTGATGTTTTGGAATATGGAATAGGTACAATTGAGATTTTGAAGTTCCTATTTGTGTTTTGATGAGTTATTGATTGATGTTTTGGTATATGGATTGGGTAGAATTGAGATTTTGAAGTTCCTATTTGTGTTTCGAATGAGTTATTGATGTTTTGGTATATTGCATAGGTAGAATTGTGATTTTGAAGTTCATAATTGTGTTTTGATGAGTTATTGATGTTTCGGTAAATGGAATAGATAGAATTGTGTGTTGAAGTTCGTATTTGTGTTTTGATGAGTTATTGATGTTTTGGTATATGAAATAAGTAGAATTATGATTTTCAAGTTCATATTTGTGTTTTGATGAGTTATTGATGTTTTGTTATATTGAAGAGGTAGAATTGTGATTTTGAAGTTCATATTTGCGTTTTGATGAGTTATTGATTGATGTTTTGGAATATGGAATAGGTAGAATTGAGATTTTGAAGTTCATAGTTGTGTTTTGATGAATTATGGATGTTTTTTATATTTAAGAGGTAAAATTGTGATTTTGAAGTTATTGCGTTTTGATGAGTTATTGATTGATGTTTTTGAATATGGAATAGGTACAATTGAGATTTTGAAGTTCATATTTGTGTTTTGATGAGTTATTGATGTTTCGGTATATGGAATAGGTAGAATTGTGATTTTGGAGTTCATATTTGCGTTTTGATGACTTATTGATGTTTCGGTATATGGAATAGGTAGAATTGTGATTTTGAAGTTCATATTTGTGTTTTGATGAGTTGTTGATGTTTTGTTATATTGAAGAGGTAGAATTGTGATTTTGAAGTTCATATTTGCGTTTTGATGAGTTATTGATTGATGTTTTGGAATATGGAATAGGTACAATTGAGATTTTGAAGTTCATATTTGTGTTTTGATGAGTTATTGGTTGATATTTTACTATATCGAATAGGTAGAATTGTGATTTTGAAGTTCATATTTGTGTTTTGAATAAGTTATTGATGTTTTGGTATATGGAATTGGTAGAATTGTGTTTTGAGGAGTTATTGATGTTTTGGTATATTGAACAGATAGAATTGTGATTTTGAAGTTCATATTTATGTTTTGATGAATTATTGATTGATGTTTTGGTATATGGAATAGGTAGAATTGAGATTTTGAAGTTCATAGTTGTGTTTTGATGAATTATGGATGTTTTTTATATTGAAGAGGTAAAATTGTGATTTTGAAGTTATTGCGTTTTGATGAGTTATTGATTGATGTTTTTGAATATGGAATAGGTACAATTGAGATTTTGAAGTTCATATTTGTGTTTTGAATGCGTTATTGGTTGATGTTTTGGTATATGGAATAGGTAGAATTGTGATTTTGATATTCATATTTGGGTTTTGATGAGTTATTGATTGATGTTTTGGTATATGGAATGGGTAGAATTGAGATTTTGAAGTTCATATTTGTGTTTTGAATGCGTTATTGATGTTTTGGTATACGGAATAGGTAGAATTGTGTTTTAAGGAGTTATTGATCTTTTGGTATATTGAACAGATAGAATTGTGTTTTGAATTTCATATTTGTTTTTTGATGAGTTATTGATGTTTTGGTATATTGGATAGGTAGAATTGTGATTTTGAAGTTCATAATTGTGTTTTGATGAGTTATTGATTGATGTTTTGGTATATGGAATAGGTAGAATTGTGTTTTGAATTTCATATTTGTGCTGAGATGAGTTATTGATGTTTCGGTATATGGGATAGGTAGAATTGTGATTTTGAAGTTCATATTTGTGTTTTGAATAAGTTATTGATGTTTTGGTGTATGGAATAGGTAGAATTGTGTTTTGAGGAGTTATTGATGTTTTGGTATATTGAACAGATAGAATTGTGATTTTGAAGTTCATATTTATGTTTTGATGAATTATTGATTGATGTTTTGGTATATGGAATAGGTAGAATTGAGATTTTGAAGTTCATAGTTGTGTTTTGATGAATTATGGATGTTTTTTATATTGAAGAGGTAGAATTGTGATTTTGAAGTTATTGCGTTTTGATGAGTTATTGATTGATGTTTTTGAATATGGAATAGGTACAATTGAGATTTTGAAGTTCATATTTGTGTTTTGATGTGTTATTGATTGATATTTAGGTATATGGAATAGGTAGAATTGAAATTTTGAAGTTCATATTTGTATTTTGATGAGTTATTGGATGATGTTTTGCTATATCGAAAAGGTAGAATTGTGATTTTGAAGTTCATATTTGTGTTTTGATGAGTTATTGATGTTTTGGTATATGGGATAGGTAGAATTGTCATTTTGAAGTTCATATTTGTGTTTTGATGAGTTATTGATGTTTTGGTATATGGAATAGGTAGAATTGTGATTTTGAAGTTCACAATTGTGTTTTGATGAGTTATTGATGTTTCGGTATATGAAATAGATTGTGATTTTGAAGTTCATATTTGTGTTGATGAGTTAATCATTGATGTTTTGGTATATGCAATAGGTAATGTTTTGGTATATGGGATAGGTAGAATTGTGATGTTGAAGTTCATATTTGTGTTTTGATGAGTTATTGATTGATGTTTTGTTATATGGAATAGGTAGAATTGTGTTTTGAATTTCATATTTGTGTTTTGATGAGTTATTGATGTTTCGGTATATGGGATATGTAGAATTGTGATTTTGAAGTTCATATTTGTGTTTTGATGAGTTATTGATGTTTCGGTATATGGGATATGTAGAATTGTGATTTTGAAGTTCATATTTGTGTTTTGATGAGTTATTGATGTTTTGGTATATGGAATATGTAGAATTGTGATTTTGAAGTTCATAATTGTGTTTTGATGAATTATGGATGTTTTTTATATTGAAGAGGTAGAATTGTGATTTTGAAGTTATTGCGTTTTGATGAGTTATTGATTGATGTTTTTGAATATGGAATAGGTACAATTGAGATTTTGAAGTTCATATTTGTGTTTTGATGTGTTATTGATTGATATTTAGGTATATGGAATAGGTAGAATTGAAATTTTGAAGTTCATATTTGTATTTTGATGAGTTATTGGTTGATGTTTTGCTATATCGAAAAGGTAGAATTGTGATTTTGAAGTTCATATTTATGTTTTGATGAGTTATTGATGTTTTGGTATATGGGATAGGTAGAATTGTCATTTTGAAGTTCATATTTGTGTTTTGATGAGTTATTGATGTTTTGGTATATGGAATAGGTAGAATTGTGATTTTGAATTTCACAATTGTGTTTTGATGAGTTATTGATGTTTCGGTATATGAAATAGATTGTGATTTTGAAGTTCATATTTGTGTTGATGAGTTAATCATTGATGTTTTGGTATATGCAATAGGTAATGTTTTGGTATATGGGATAGGTAGAATTGTGATGTTGAAGTTCATATTTGTGTTTTGATGAGTTATTGATTGATGTTTTGGTATATGGAATAGGTAGAATTGTATTTTGAATTTCATATTTGTGTTTTGATGAGTTATTGATGTTTTGGTATATGGGATATGTAGAATTGTGATTTTGAAGTTCATAATTGTGTTTTGATGAGTTATTGATGTTTCGGTATATGAAATAGATATAATTGTGTGTAGAAGTTCATAATTGTGTTTTGATGAGTTATTGATGTTTCGGTATATGGGATAGGTAGAATGGTGATTTTGAAGTTCATATTTGCTTTTTGATGAGTTATTGATTGATGTTTTAGAATATGGAATAGGTACAATTGAGATTTTGAAGTTCCTATTTGTGTTTTGATGAGTTATTGATTGATGTTTTGGTATATGGATTGGGTAGAATTGAGATTTTGAAGTTTCTATTTGTGTTTCGAATGAGTTATTGATGTTTTGGTATATTGCATAGGTAGAATTGTGATTTTGAAGTTCATAATTGTGTTTTGATGAGTTATTGATGTTTCGGTAAATGGAATAGATAGAATTGTGTGTTGAAGTTCGTATTTGTGTTTTGATGAGTTATTGATGTTTTGGTATATGAAATAAGTAGAATTATGATTTTCAAGTTCATATTTGTGTTTTGATGAGTTATTGATGTTTTGTTATATTGAAGAGGTAGAATTGTGATTTTGAAGTTCATATTTGCGTTTTGATGAGTTATTGATTGATGTTTTGGAATATGGAATAGGTACAATTGAGATTTTGAAGTTCATATTTGTGTTTTGATGAGTTATTGGTTGATATTTTACTATATCGAATAGGTAGAATTGTGATTTTGAAGTTCATATTTGTGTTTTGAATAAGTTATTGATGTTTTGGTATATGGAATAGGTAGAATTGTGTTTTGAGGAGTTATTGATGTTTTGGTATATTGAACAGATAGAATTGTGATTTTGAAGTTCATATTTATGTTTTGATGAATTATTGATTGATGTTTTGGTATATGGAATAGGTAGAATTGAGATTTTGAAGTTCATAGTTGTGTTTTGATGAATTATGTATGTTTTTTATATTGAAGAGGTAAAATTGTGATTTTGAAGTTATTGCGTTTTGATGAGTTATTGATTGATGTTTTGGAATATGGAATAGGTACAATTGAGATTTTGAAGTTCCTATTTGTGTTTTGATGAGTTATTGATTGATGTTTTGGTATATGGATTGGGTAGAATTGAGATTTTGAAGTTCCTATTTGTGTTTCGAATGAGTTATTGATGTTTTGGTATATTGCATAGGTAGAATTGTGATTTTGAAGTTCATAATTGTGTTTTGATGAGTTATTGATGTTTCGGTAAATGGAATAGATAGAATTGTGTGTTGAAGTTCGTATTTGTGTTTTGATGAGTTATTGATGTTTTGGTATATGAAATAAGTAGAATTATGATTTTCAAGTTCATATTTGTGTTTTGATGAGTTATTGATGTTTTGTTATATTGAAGAGGTAGAATTGTGATTTTGAAGTTCACATTTGCGTTTTGATGAGTTATTGATTGATGTTTTGGAATATGGAATAGGTACAATTGAGATTTTGAAGTTCATATTTGTGTTTTGATGAGTTATTGGTTGATATTTTACTATATCGAATAGGTAGAATTGTGATTTTGAAGTTCATATTTGTGTTTTGAATAAGTTATTGATGTTTTGGTATATGGAATAGGTAGAATTGTGTTTTGAGGAGTTATTGATGTTTTGGTATATTGAACAGATAGAATTGTGATTTTGAAGTTCATATTTATGTTTTGATGAATTATTGATTGATGTTTTGGTATATGGAATAGGTAGAATTGAGATTTTGAAGTTCATAGTTGTGTTTTGATGAATTATGGATGTTTTTTATATTGAAGAGGTAAAATTGTGATTTTGAAGTTATTGCGTTTTGATGAGTTATTGATTGATGTTTTTGAATATGGAATAGGTACAATTGAGATTTTGAAGTTCATATTTGTGTTTTGAATGCGTTATTGGTTGATGTTTTGGTATATGGAATAGGTAGAATTGTGATTTTGATATTCATATTTGGGTTTTGATGAGTTATTGATTGATGTTTTGGTATATGGAATGGGTAGAATTGAGATTTTGAAGTTCATATTTGTGTTTTGAATGCGTTATTGATGTTTTGGTATACGGAATAGGTAGAATTGTGTTTTAAGGAGTTATTGATCTTTTGGTATATTGAACAGATAGAATTGTGTTTTGAATTTCATATTTGTTTTTTGATGAGTTATTGATGTTTTGGTATATTGGATAGGTAGAATTGTGATTTTGAAGTTCATAATTGTGTTTTGATGAGTTATTGATTGATGTTTTGGTATATGGAATAGGTAGAATTGTGTTTTGAATTTCATATTTGTGCTGAGATGAGTTATTGATGTTTCGGTATATGGGATAGGTAGAATTGTGATTTTGAAGTTCATATTTGTGTTTTGAATAAGTTATTGATGTTTTGGTGTATGGAATAGGTAGAATTGTGTTTTGAGGAGTTATTGATGTTTTGGTATATTGAACAGATAGAATTGTGATTTTGAAGTTCATATTTATGTTTTGATGAATTATTGATTGATGTTTTGGTATATGGAATAGGTAGAATTGAGATTTTGAAGTTCATAGTTGTGTTTTGATGAATTATGGATGTTTTTTATATTGAAGAGGTAGAATTGTGATTTTGAAGTTATTGCGTTTTGATGAGTTATTGATTGATGTTTTTGAATATGGAATAGGTACAATTGAGATTTTGAAGTTCATATTTGTGTTTTGATGTGTTATTGATTGATATTTAGGTATATGGAATAGGTAGAATTGAAATTTTGAAGTTCATATTTGTATTTTGATGAGTTATTGGATGATGTTTTGCTATATCGAAAAGGTAGAATTGTGATTTTGAAGTTCATATTTGTGTTTTGATGAGTTATTGATGTTTTGGTATATGGGATAGGTAGAATTGTCATTTTGAAGTTCATATTTGTGTTTTGATGAGTTATTGATGTTTTGGTATATGGAATAGGTAGAATTGTGATTTTGAAGTTCACAATTGTGTTTTGATGAGTTATTGATGTTTCGGTATATGAAATAGATTGTGATTTTGAAGTTCATATTTGTGTTGATGAGTTAATCATTGATGTTTTGGTATATGCAATAGGTAATGTTTTGGTATATGGGATAGGTAGAATTGTGATGTTGAAGTTCATATTTGTGTTTTGATGAGTTATTGATTGATGTTTTGTTATATGGAATAGGTAGAATTGTGTTTTGAATTTCATATTTGTGTTTTGATGAGTTATTGATGTTTCGGTATATGGGATATGTAGAATTGTGATTTTGAAGTTCATATTTGTGTTTTGATGAGTTATTGATGTTTCGGTATATGGGATATGTAGAATTGTGATTTTGAAGTTCATATTTGTGTTTTGATGAGTTATTGATGTTTTGGTATATGGAATATGTAGAATTGTGATTTTGAAGTTCATAATTGTGTTTTGATGAGTTATTGATGTTTCGGTATATGAAATAGATATAATTGTGTGTAGAAGTTCATAATTGTGTTTTGATGAGTTATTGATGTTTCGGTATATGGGATAGGTAGAATGGTGATTTTGAAGTTCGTATTTGCTTTTTGATGAGTTATTGATTGATGTTTTGGAATATGGAATAGGTACAATTGAGATTTTGAAGTTCCTATTTGTGTTTTGATGAGTTATTGATTGATGTTTTGGTATATGGATTGGGTAGAATTGAGATTTTGAAGTTCCTATTTGTGTTTCGAATGAGTTATTGATGTTTTGGTATATTGCATAGGTAGAATTGTGATTTTGAAGTTCATAATTGTGTTTTGATGAGTTATTGATGTTTCGGTAAATGGAATAGATAGAATTGTGTGTTGAAGTTCGTATTTGTGTTTTGATGAGTTATTGATGTTTTGGTATATGAAATAAGTAGAATTATGATTTTCAAGTTCATATTTGTGTTTTGATGAGTTATTGATGTTTTGTTATATTGAAGAGGTAGAATTGTGATTTTGAAGTTCATATTTGCGTTTTGATGAGTTATTGATTGATGTTTTGGAATATGGAATAGGTAGAATTGAGATTTTGAAGTTCATAGTTGTGTTTTGATGAATTATGGATGTTTTTTATATTTAAGAGGTAAAATTGTGATTTTGAAGTTATTGCGTTTTGATGAGTTATTGATTGATGTTTTTGAATATGGAATAGGTACAATTGAGATTTTGAAGTTCATATTTGTGTTTTGATGAGTTATTGATGTTTCGGTATATGGAATAGGTAGAATTGTGATTTTGGAGTTCATATTTGCGTTTTGATGACTTATTGATGTTTCGGTATATGGAATAGGTAGAATTGTGATTTTGAAGTTCATATTTGTGTTTTGATGAGTTGTTGATGTTTTGTTATATTGAAGAGGTAGAATTGTGATTTTGAAGTTCATATTTGCGTTTTGATGAGTTATTGATTGATGTTTTGGAATATGGAATAGGTACAATTGAGATTTTGAAGTTCATATTTGTGTTTTGATGAGTTATTGGTTGATATTTTACTATATCGAATAGGTAGAATTGTGATTTTGAAGTTCATATTTGTGTTTTGAATAAGTTATTGATGTTTTGGTATATGGAATTGGTAGAATTGTGTTTTGAGGAGTTATTGATGTTTTGGTATATTGAACAGATAGAATTGTGATTTTGAAGTTCATATTTATGTTTTGATGAATTATTGATTGATGTTTTGGTATATGGAATAGGTAGAATTGAGATTTTGAAGTTCATAGTTGTGTTTTGATGAATTATGGATGTTTTTTATATTGAAGAGGTAAAATTGTGATTTTGAAGTTATTGCGTTTTGATGAGTTATTGATTGATGTTTTTGAATATGGAATAGGTACAATTGAGATTTTGAAGTTCATATTTGTGTTTTGAATGCGTTATTGGTTGATGTTTTGGTATATGGAATAGGTAGAATTGTGATTTTGATATTCATATTTGGGTTTTGATGAGTTATTGATTGATGTTTTGGTATATGGAATGGGTAGAATTGAGATTTTGAAGTTCATATTTGTGTTTTGAATGCGTTATTGATGTTTTGGTATACGGAATAGGTAGAATTGTGTTTTAAGGAGTTATTGATCTTTTGGTATATTGAACAGATAGAATTGTGTTTTGAATTTCATATTTGTTTTTTGATGAGTTATTGATGTTTTGGTATATTGGATAGGTAGAATTGTGATTTTGAAGTTCATAATTGTGTTTTGATGAGTTATTGATTGATGTTTTGGTATATGGAATAGGTAGAATTGTGTTTTGAATTTCATATTTGTGCTGAGATGAGTTATTGATGTTTCGGTATATGGGATAGGTAGAATTGTGATTTTGAAGTTCATATTTGTGTTTTGAATAAGTTATTGATGTTTTGGTGTATGGAATAGGTAGAATTGTGTTTTGAGGAGTTATTGATGTTTTGGTATATTGAACAGATAGAATTGTGATTTTGAAGTTCATATTTATGTTTTGATGAATTATTGATTGATGTTTTGGTATATGGAATAGGTAGAATTGAGATTTTGAAGTTCATAGTTGTGTTTTGATGAATTATGGATGTTTTTTATATTGAAGAGGTAGAATTGTGATTTTGAAGTTATTGCGTTTTGATGAGTTATTGATTGATGTTTTTGAATATGGAATAGGTACAATTGAGATTTTGAAGTTCATATTTGTGTTTTGATGTGTTATTGATTGATATTTAGGTATATGGAATAGGTAGAATTGAAATTTTGAAGTTCATATTTGTATTTTGATGAGTTATTGGATGATGTTTTGCTATATCGAAAAGGTAGAATTGTGATTTTGAAGTTCATATTTGTGTTTTGATGAGTTATTGATGTTTTGGTATATGGGATAGGTAGAATTGTCATTTTGAAGTTCATATTTGTGTTTTGATGAGTTATTGATGTTTTGGTATATGGAATAGGTAGAATTGTGATTTTGAAGTTCACAATTGTGTTTTGATGAGTTATTGATGTTTCGGTATATGAAATAGATTGTGATTTTGAAGTTCATATTTGTGTTGATGAGTTAATCATTGATGTTTTGGTATATGCAATAGGTAATGTTTTGGTATATGGGATAGGTAGAATTGTGATGTTGAAGTTCATATTTGTGTTTTGATGAGTTATTGATTGATGTTTTGTTATATGGAATAGGTAGAATTGTGTTTTGAATTTCATATTTGTGTTTTGATGAGTTATTGATGTTTCGGTATATGGGATATGTAGAATTGTGATTTTGAAGTTCATATTTGTGTTTTGATGAGTTATTGATGTTTCGGTATATGGGATATGTAGAATTGTGATTTTGAAGTTCATATTTGTGTTTTGATGAGTTATTGATGTTTTGGTATATGGAATATGTAGAATTGTGATTTTGAAGTTCATAATTGTGTTTTGATGAGTTATTGATGTTTCGGTATATGAAATAGATATAATTGTGTGTAGAAGTTCATAATTGTGTTTTGATGAGTTATTGATGTTTCGGTATATGGGATAGGTAGAATGGTGATTTTGAAGTTCGTATTTGCTTTTTGATGAGTTATTGATTGATGTTTTGGAATATGGAATAGGTACAATTGAGATTTTGAAGTTCCTATTTGTGTTTTGATGAGTTATTGATTGATGTTTTGGTATATGGATTGGGTAGAATTGAGATTTTGAAGTTCCTATTTGTGTTTCGAATGAGTTATTGATGTTTTGGTATATTGCATAGGTAGAATTGTGATTTTGAAGTTCATAATTGTGTTTTGATGAGTTATTGATGTTTCGGTAAATGGAATAGATAGAATTGTGTGTTGAAGTTCGTATTTGTGTTTTGATGAGTTATTGATGTTTTGGTATATGAAATAAGTAGAATTATGATTTTCAAGTTCATATTTGTGTTTTGATGAGTTATTGATGTTTTGTTATATTGAAGAGGTAGAATTGTGATTTTGAAGTTCATATTTGCGTTTTGATGAGTTATTGATTGATGTTTTGGAATATGGAATAGGTACAATTGAGATTTTGAAGTTCATATTTGTGTTTTGATGAGTTATTGGTTGATATTTTACTATATCGAATAGGTAGAATTGTGATTTTGAAGTTCATATTTGTGTTTTGAATAAGTTATTGATGTTTTGGTATATGGAATAGGTAGAATTGTGTTTTGAGGAGTTATTGATGTTTTGGTATATTGAACAGATAGAATTGTGATTTTGAAGTTCATATTTATGTTTTGATGAATTATTGATTGATGTTTTGGTATATGGAATAGGTAGAATTGAGATTTTGAAGTTCATAGTTGTGTTTTGATGAATTATGGATGTTTTTTATATTGAAGAGGTAAAATTGTGATTTTGAAGTTATTGCGTTTTGATGAGTTATTGATTGATGTTTTTGAATATGGAATAGGTACAATTGAGATTTTGAAGTTCATATTTGTGTTTTGATGAGTTATTGATGTTTCGGTATATGGAATAGGTAGAATTGTGATTTTGGAGTTCATATTTGCGTTTTGATGACTTATTGATGTTTCGGTATATGGAATAGGTAGAATTGTGATTTTGAAGTTCATATTTGTGTTTTGATGAGTTGTTGATGTTTTGTTATATTGAAGAGGTAGAATTGTGATTTTGAAGTTCATATTTGCGTTTTGATGAGTTATTGATTGATGTTTTGGAATATGGAATAGGTACAATTGAGATTTTGAAGTTCATATTTGTGTTTTGATGAGTTATTGGTTGATATTTTACTATATCGAATAGGTAGAATTGTGATTTTGAAGTTCATATTTGTGTTTTGAATAAGTTATTGATGTTTTGGTATATGGAATTGGTAGAATTGTGTTTTGAGGAGTTATTGATGTTTTGGTATATTGAACAGATAGAATTGTGATTTTGAAGTTCATATTTATGTTTTGATGAATTATTGATTGATGTTTTGGTATATGGAATAGGTAGAATTGAGATTTTGAAGTTCATAGTTGTGTTTTGATGAATTATGGATGTTTTTTATATTGAAGAGGTAAAATTGTGATTTTGAAGTTATTGCGTTTTGATGAGTTATTGATTGATGTTTTTGAATATGGAATAGGTACAATTGAGATTTTGAAGTTCATATTTGTGTTTTGAATGCGTTATTGGTTGATGTTTTGGTATATGGAATAGGTAGAATTGTGATTTTGATATTCATATTTGGGTTTTGATGAGTTATTGATTGATGTTTTGGTATATGGAATGGGTAGAATTGAGATTTTGAAGTTCATATTTGTGTTTTGAATGCGTTATTGATGTTTTGGTATACGGAATAGGTAGAATTGTGTTTTAAGGAGTTATTGATCTTTTGGTATATTGAACAGATAGAATTGTGTTTTGAATTTCATATTTGTTTTTTGATGAGTTATTGATGTTTTGGTATATTGGATAGGTAGAATTGTGATTTTGAAGTTCATAATTGTGTTTTGATGAGTTATTGATTGATGTTTTGGTATATGGAATAGGTAGAATTGTGTTTTGAATTTCATATTTGTGCTGAGATGAGTTATTGATGTTTCGGTATATGGGATAGGTAGAATTGTGATTTTGAAGTTCATATTTGTGTTTTGAATAAGTTATTGATGTTTTGGTGTATGGAATAGGTAGAATTGTGTTTTGAGGAGTTATTGATGTTTTGGTATATTGAACAGATAGAATTGTGATTTTGAAGTTCATATTTATGTTTTGATGAATTATTGATTGATGTTTTGGTATATGGAATAGGTAGAATTGAGATTTTGAAGTTCATAGTTGTGTTTTGATGAATTATGGATGTTTTTTATATTGAAGAGGTAGAATTGTGATTTTGAAGTTATTGCGTTTTGATGAGTTATTGATTGATGTTTTTGAATATGGAATAGGTACAATTGAGATTTTGAAGTTCATATTTGTGTTTTGATGTGTTATTGATTGATATTTAGGTATATGGAATAGGTAGAATTGAAATTTTGAAGTTCATATTTGTATTTTGATGAGTTATTGGATGATGTTTTGCTATATCGAAAAGGTAGAATTGTGATTTTGAAGTTCATATTTGTGTTTTGATGAGTTATTGATGTTTTGGTATATGGGATAGGTAGAATTGTCATTTTGAAGTTCATATTTGTGTTTTGATGAGTTATTGATGTTTTGGTATATGGAATAGGTAGAATTGTGATTTTGAAGTTCACAATTGTGTTTTGATGAGTTATTGATGTTTCGGTATATGAAATAGATTGTGATTTTGAAGTTCATATTTGTGTTGATGAGTTAATCATTGATGTTTTGGTATATGCAATAGGTAATGTTTTGGTATATGGGATAGGTAGAATTGTGATGTTGAAGTTCATATTTGTGTTTTGATGAGTTATTGATTGATGTTTTGTTATATGGAATAGGTAGAATTGTGTTTTGAATTTCATATTTGTGTTTTGATGAGTTATTGATGTTTCGGTATATGGGATATGTAGAATTGTGATTTTGAAGTTCATATTTGTGTTTTGATGAGTTATTGATGTTTCGGTATATGGGATATGTAGAATTGTGATTTTGAAGTTCATATTTGTGTTTTGATGAGTTATTGATGTTTTGGTATATGGAATATGTAGAATTGTGATTTTGAAGTTCATAATTGTGTTTTGATGAGTTATTGATGTTTCGGTATATGAAATAGATATAATTGTGTGTAGAAGTTCATAATTGTGTTTTGATGAGTTATTGATGTTTCGGTATATGGGATAGGTAGAATGGTGATTTTGAAGTTCGTATTTGCTTTTTGATGAGTTATTGATTGATGTTTTGGAATATGGAATAGGTACAATTGAGATTTTGAAGTTCCTATTTGTGTTTTGATGAGTTATTGATTGATGTTTTGGTATATGGATTGGGTAGAATTGAGATTTTGAAGTTCCTATTTGTGTTTCGAATGAGTTATTGATGTTTTGGTATATTGCATAGGTAGAATTGTGATTTTGAAGTTCATAATTGTGTTTTGATGAGTTATTGATGTTTCGGTAAATGGAATAGATAGAATTGTGTGTTGAAGTTCGTATTTGTGTTTTGATGAGTTATTGATGTTTTGGTATATGAAATAAGTAGAATTATGATTTTCAAGTTCATATTTGTGTTTTGATGAGTTATTGATGTTTTGTTATATTGAAGAGGTAGAATTGTGATTTTGAAGTTCATATTTGCGTTTTGATGAGTTATTGATTGATGTTTTGGAATATGGAATAGGTACAATTGAGATTTTGAAGTTCATATTTGTGTTTTGATGAGTTATTGGTTGATATTTTACTATATCGAATAGGTAGAATTGTGATTTTGAAGTTCATATTTGTGTTTTGAATAAGTTATTGATGTTTTGGTATATGGAATAGGTAGAATTGTGTTTTGAGGAGTTATTGATGTTTTGGTATATTGAACAGATAGAATTGTGATTTTGAAGTTCATATTTATGTTTTGATGAATTATTGATTGATGTTTTGGTATATGGAATAGGTAGAATTGAGATTTTGAAGTTCATAGTTGTGTTTTGATGAATTATGGATGTTTTTTATATTGAAGAGGTAAAATTGTGATTTTGAAGTTATTGCGTTTTGATGAGTTATTGATTGATGTTTTTGAATATAGAATAGGTACAATTGAGATTTTGAAGTTCATATTTGTGTTTTGATGAGTTATTGATGTTTCGGTATATGGAATAGGTAGAATTGTGATTTTGGAGTTCATATTTGCGTTTTGATGACTTATTGATGTTTCGGTATATGGAATAGGTAGAATTGTGATTTTGAAGTTCATATTTGTGTTTTGATGAGTTGTTGATGTTTTGTTATATTGAAGAGGTAGAATTGTGATTTTGAAGTTCATATTTGCGTTTTGATGAGTTATTGATTGATGTTTTGGAATATGGAATAGGTACAATTGAGATTTTGAAGTTCATATTTGTGTTTTGATGAGTTATTGGTTGATATTTTACTATATCGAATAGGTAGAATTGTGATTTTGAAGTTCATATTTGTGTTTTGAATAAGTTATTGATGTTTTGGTATATGGAATTGGTAGAATTGTGTTTTGAGGAGTTATTGATGTTTTGGTATATTGAACAGATAGAATTGTGATTTTGAAGTTCATATTTATGTTTTGATGAATTATTGATTGATGTTTTGGTATATGGAATAGGTAGAATTGAGATTTTGAAGTTCATAGTTGTGTTTTGATGAATTATGGATGTTTTTTATATTGAAGAGGTAAAATTGTGATTTTGAAGTTATTGCGTTTTGATGAGTTATTGATTGATGTTTTTGAATATGGAATAGGTACAATTGAGATTTTGAAGTTCATATTTGTGTTTTGAATGCGTTATTGGTTGATGTTTTGGTATATGGAATAGGTAGAATTGTGATTTTGATATTCATATTTGGGTTTTGATGAGTTATTGATTGATGTTTTGGTATATGGAATGGGTAGAATTGAGATTTTGAAGTTCATATTTGTGTTTTGAATGCGTTATTGATGTTTTGGTATACGGAATAGGTAGAATTGTGTTTTAAGGAGTTATTGATCTTTTGGTATATTGAACAGATAGAATTGTGTTTTGAATTTCATATTTGTTTTTTGATGAGTTATTGATGTTTTGGTATATTGGATAGGTAGAATTGTGATTTTGAAGTTCATAATTGTGTTTTGATGAGTTATTGATTGATGTTTTGGTATATGGAATAGGTAGAATTGTGTTTTGAATTTCATATTTGTGCTGAGATGAGTTATTGATGTTTCGGTATATGGGATAGGTAGAATTGTGATTTTGAAGTTCATATTTGTGTTTTGAATAAGTTATTGATGTTTTGGTGTATGGAATAGGTAGAATTGTGTTTTGAGGAGTTATTGATGTTTTGGTATATTGAACAGATAGAATTGTGATTTTGAAGTTCATATTTATGTTTTGATGAATTATTGATTGATGTTTTGGTATATGGAATAGGTAGAATTGAGATTTTGAAGTTCATATTTGTGTTTTGATGAATTATGGATGTTTTTTATATTGAAGAGGTAGAATTGTGATTTTGAAGTTATTGCGTTTTGATGAGTTATTGATTGATGTTTTTGAATATGGAATAGGTACAATTGAGATTTTGAAGTTCATATTTGTGTTTTGATGTGTTATTGATTGATATTTAGGTATATGGAATAGGTAGAATTGAAATTTTGAAGTTCATATTTGTATTTTGATGAGTTATTGGATGATGTTTTGCTATATCGAAAAGGTAGAATTGTGATTTTGAAGTTCATATTTGTGTTTTGATGAGTTATTGATGTTTTGGTATATGGGATAGGTAGAATTGTCATTTTGAAGTTCATATTTGTGTTTTGATGAGTTATTGATGTTTTGGTATATGGAATAGGTAGAATTGTGATTTTGAAGTTCACAATTGTGTTTTGATGAGTTATTGATGTTTCGGTATATGAAATAGATTGTGATTTTGAAGTTCATATTTGTGTTGATGAGTTAATCATTGATGTTTTGGTATATGCAATAGGTAATGTTTTGGTATATGGGATAGGTAGAATTGTGATGTTGAAGTTCATATTTGTGTTTTGATGAGTTATTGATTGATGTTTTGTTATATGGAATAGGTAGAATTGTGTTTTGAATTTCATATTTGTGTTTTGATGAGTTATTGATGTTTCGGTATATGGGATATGTAGAATTGTGATTTTGAAGTTCATATTTGTGTTTTGATGAGTTATTGATGTTTCGGTATATGGGATATGTAGAATTGTGATTTTGAAGTTCATATTTGTGTTTTGATGAGTTATTGATGTTTTGGTATATGGAATATGTAGAATTGTGATTTTGAAGTTCATAATTGTGTTTTGATGAGTTATTGATGTTTCGGTATATGAAATAGATATAATTGTGTGTAGAAGTTCATAATTGTGTTTTGATGAGTTATTGATGTTTCGGTATATGGGATAGGTAGAATGGTGATTTTGAAGTTCGTATTTGCTTTTTGATGAGTTATTGATTGATGTTTTGGAATATGGAATAGGTACAATTGAGATTTTGAAGTTCCTATTTGTGTTTTGATGAGTTATTGATTGATGTTTTGGTATATGGATTGGGTAGAATTGAGATTTTGAAGTTCCTATTTGTGTTTCGAATGAGTTATTGATGTTTTGGTATATTGCATAGGTAGAATTGTGATTTTGAAGTTCATAATTGTGTTTTGATGAGTTATTGATGTTTCGGTAAATGGAATAGATAGAATTGTGTGTTGAAGTTCGTATTTGTGTTTTGATGAGTTATTGATGTTTTGGTATATGAAATAAGTAGAATTATGATTTTCAAGTTCATATTTGTGTTTTGATGAGTTATTGATGTTTTGTTATATTGAAGAGGTAGAATTGTGATTTTGAAGTTCATATTTGCGTTTTGATGAGTTATTGATTGATGTTTTGGAATATGGAATAGGTACAATTGAGATTTTGAAGTTCATATTTGTGTTTTGATGAGTTATTGGTTGATATTTTACTATATCGAATAGGTAGAATTGTGATTTTGAAGTTCATATTTGTGTTTTGAATAAGTTATTGATGTTTTGGTATATGGAATAGGTAGAATTGTGTTTTGAGGAGTTATTGATGTTTTGGTATATTGAACAGATAGAATTGTGATTTTGAAGTTCATATTTATGTTTTGATGAATTATTGATTGATGTTTTGGTATATGGAATAGGTAGAATTGAGATTTTGAAGTTCATAGTTGTGTTTTGATGAATTATGGATGTTTTTTATATTGAAGAGGTAAAATTGTGATTTTGAAGTTATTGCGTTTTGATGAGTTATTGATTGATGTTTTTGAATATGGAATAGGTACAATTGAGATTTTGAATTTCATATTTGTGTTTTGATGAGTTATTGATGTTTCGGTATATGGGATATGTAGAATTGTGATTTTGAAGTTCATATTTGTGTTTTGATGAGTTATTGATGTTTCGGTATATGGGATATGTAGAATTGTGATTTTGAAGTTCATATTTGTGTTTTGATGAGTTATTGATGTTTTGGTATATGGAATAGGTACAATTGAGATTTTGAAGTTCATATTTGTGTTTTGAATGCGTTATTGGTTGATGTTTTGGTATATGGAATAGGTAGAATTGTGATTTTGATATTCATATTTGGGTTTTGATGAGTTATTGATTGATGTTTTGGTATATGGAATGGGTAGAATTGAGATTTTGAAGTTCATATTTGTGTTTTGAATGCGTTATTGATGTTTTGGTATACGGAATAGGTAGAATTGTGTTTTAAGGAGTTATTGATCTTTTGGTATATTGAACAGATAGAATTGTGTTTTGAATTTCATATTTGTTTTTTGATGAGTTATTGATGTTTTGGTATATTGGATAGGTAGAATTGTGATTTTGAAGTTCATAATTGTGTTTTGATGAGTTATTGATTGATGTTTTGGTATATGGAATAGGTAGAATTGTGTTTTGAATTTCATATTTGTGCTGAGATGAGTTATTGATGTTTCGGTATATGGGATAGGTAGAATTGTGATTTTGAAGTTCATATTTGTGTTTTGAATAAGTTATTGATGTTTTGGTGTATGGAATAGGTAGAATTGTGTTTTGAGGAGTTATTGATGTTTTGGTATATTGAACAGATAGAATTGTGATTTTGAAGTTCATATTTATGTTTTGATGAATTATTGATTGATGTTTTGGTATATGGAATAGGTAGAATTGAGATTTTGAAGTTCATAGTTGTGTTTTGATGAATTATGGATGTTTTTTATATTGAAGAGGTAGAATTGTGATTTTGAAGTTATTGCGTTTTGATGAGTTATTGATTGATGTTTTTGAATATGGAATAGGTACAATTGAGATTTTGAAGTTCATATTTGTGTTTTGATGTGTTATTGATTGATATTTAGGTATATGGAATAGGTAGAATTGAAATTTTGAAGTTCATATTTGTATTTTGATGAGTTATTGGATGATGTTTTGCTATATCGAAAAGGTAGAATTGTGATTTTGAAGTTCATATTTGTGTTTTGATGAGTTATTGATGTTTTGGTATATGGGATAGGTAGAATTGTCATTTTGAAGTTCATATTTGTGTTTTGATGAGTTATTGATGTTTTGGTATATGGAATAGGTAGAATTGTGATTTTGAAGTTCACAATTGTGTTTTGATGAGTTATTGATGTTTCGGTATATGAAATAGATTGTGATTTTGAAGTTCATATTTGTGTTGATGAGTTAATCATTGATGTTTTGGTATATGCAATAGGTAATGTTTTGGTATATGGGATAGGTAGAATTGTGATGTTGAAGTTCATATTTGTGTTTTGATGAGTTATTGATTGATGTTTTGTTATATGGAATAGGTAGAATTGTGTTTTGAATTTCATATTTGTGTTTTGATGAGTTATTGATGTTTCGGTATATGGGATATGTAGAATTGTGATTTTGAAGTTCATATTTGTGTTTTGATGAGTTATTGATGTTTCGGTATATGGGATATGTAGAATTGTGATTTTGAAGTTCATATTTGTGTTTTGATGAGTTATTGATGTTTTGGTATATGGAATATGTAGAATTGTGATTTTGAAGTTCATAATTGTGTTTTGATGAGTTATTGATGTTTCGGTATATGAAATAGATATAATTGTGTGTAGAAGTTCATAATTGTGTTTTGATGAGTTATTGATGTTTCGGTATATGGGATAGGTAGAATGGTGATTTTGAAGTTCGTATTTGCTTTTTGATGAGTTATTGATTGATGTTTTGGAATATGGAATAGGTACAATTGAGATTTTGAAGTTCCTATTTGTGTTTTGATGAGTTATTGATTGATGTTTTGGTATATGGATTGGGTAGAATTGAGATTTTGAAGTTCCTATTTGTGTTTCGAATGAGTTATTGATGTTTTGGTATATTGCATAGGTAGAATTGTGATTTTGAAGTTCATAATTGTGTTTTGATGAGTTATTGATGTTTCGGTAAATGGAATAGATAGAATTGTGTGTTGAAGTTCGTATTTGTGTTTTGATGAGTTATTGATGTTTTGGTATATGAAATAAGTAGAATTATGATTTTCAAGTTCATATTTGTGTTTTGATGAGTTATTGATGTTTTGTTATATTGAAGAGGTAGAATTGTGATTTTGAAGTTCATATTTGCGTTTTGATGAGTTATTGATTGATGTTTTGGAATATGGAATAGGTACAATTGAGATTTTGAAGTTCATATTTGTGTTTTGATGAGTTATTGGTTGATATTTTACTATATCGAATAGGTAGAATTGTGATTTTGAAGTTCATATTTGTGTTTTGAATAAGTTATTGATGTTTTGGTATATGGAATAGGTAGAATTGTGTTTTGAGGAGTTATTGATGTTTTGGTATATTGAACAGATAGAATTGTGATTTTGAAGTTCATATTTATGTTTTGATGAATTATTGATTGATGTTTTGGTATATGGAATAGGTAGAATTGAGATTTTGAAGTTCATAGTTGTGTTTTGATGAATTATGGATGTTTTTTATATTGAAGAGGTAAAATTGTGATTTTGAAGTTATTGCGTTTTGATGAGTTATTGATTGATGTTTTTGAATATAGAATAGGTACAATTGAGATTTTGAAGTTCATATTTGTGTTTTGATGAGTTATTGATGTTTCGGTATATGGAATAGGTAGAATTGTGATTTTGGAGTTCATATTTGCGTTTTGATGACTTATTGATGTTTCGGTATATGGAATAGGTAGAATTGTGATTTTGAAGTTCATATTTGTGTTTTGATGAGTTGTTGATGTTTTGTTATATTGAAGAGGTAGAATTGTGATTTTGAAGTTCATATTTGCGTTTTGATGAGTTATTGATTGATGTTTTGGAATATGGAATAGGTACAATTGAGATTTTGAAGTTCATATTTGTGTTTTGATGAGTTATTGGTTGATATTTTACTATATCGAATAGGTAGAATTGTGATTTTGAAGTTCATATTTGTGTTTTGAATAAGTTATTGATGTTTTGGTATATGGAATTGGTAGAATTGTGTTTTGAGGAGTTATTGATGTTTTGGTATATTGAACAGATAGAATTGTGATTTTGAAGTTCATATTTATGTTTTGATGAATTATTGATTGATGTTTTGGTATATGGAATAGGTAGAATTGAGATTTTGAAGTTCATAGTTGTGTTTTGATGAATTATGGATGTTTTTTATATTGAAGAGGTAAAATTGTGATTTTGAAGTTATTGCGTTTTGATGAGTTATTGATTGATGTTTTTGAATATGGAATAGGTACAATTGAGATTTTGAAGTTCATATTTGTGTTTTGAATGCGTTATTGGTTGATGTTTTGGTATATGGAATAGGTAGAATTGTGATTTTGATATTCATATTTGGGTTTTGATGAGTTATTGATTGATGTTTTGGTATATGGAATGGGTAGAATTGAGATTTTGAAGTTCATATTTGTGTTTTGAATGCGTTATTGATGTTTTGGTATACGGAATAGGTAGAATTGTGTTTTAAGGAGTTATTGATCTTTTGGTATATTGAACAGATAGAATTGTGTTTTGAATTTCATATTTGTTTTTTGATGAGTTATTGATGTTTTGGTATATTGGATAGGTAGAATTGTGATTTTGAAGTTCATAATTGTGTTTTGATGAGTTATTGATTGATGTTTTGGTATATGGAATAGGTAGAATTGTGTTTTGAATTTCATATTTGTGCTGAGATGAGTTATTGATGTTTCGGTATATGGGATAGGTAGAATTGTGATTTTGAAGTTCATATTTGTGTTTTGAATAAGTTATTGATGTTTTGGTGTATGGAATAGGTAGAATTGTGTTTTGAGGAGTTATTGATGTTTTGGTATATTGAACAGATAGAATTGTGATTTTGAAGTTCATATTTATGTTTTGATGAATTATTGATTGATGTTTTGGTATATGGAATAGGTAGAATTGAGATTTTGAAGTTCATATTTGTGTTTTGATGAATTATGGATGTTTTTTATATTGAAGAGGTAGAATTGTGATTTTGAAGTTATTGCGTTTTGATGAGTTATTGATTGATGTTTTTGAATATGGAATAGGTACAATTGAGATTTTGAAGTTCATATTTGTGTTTTGATGTGTTATTGATTGATATTTAGGTATATGGAATAGGTAGAATTGAAATTTTGAAGTTCATATTTGTATTTTGATGAGTTATTGGATGATGTTTTGCTATATCGAAAAGGTAGAATTGTGATTTTGAAGTTCATATTTGTGTTTTGATGAGTTATTGATGTTTTGGTATATGGGATAGGTAGAATTGTCATTTTGAAGTTCATATTTGTGTTTTGATGAGTTATTGATGTTTTGGTATATGGAATAGGTAGAATTGTGATTTTGAAGTTCACAATTGTGTTTTGATGAGTTATTGATGTTTCGGTATATGAAATAGATTGTGATTTTGAAGTTCATATTTGTGTTGATGAGTTAATCATTGATGTTTTGGTATATGCAATAGGTAATGTTTTGGTATATGGGATAGGTAGAATTGTGATGTTGAAGTTCATATTTGTGTTTTGATGAGTTATTGATTGATGTTTTGTTATATGGAATAGGTAGAATTGTGTTTTGAATTTCATATTTGTGTTTTGATGAGTTATTGATGTTTCGGTATATGGGATATGTAGAATTGTGATTTTGAAGTTCATATTTGTGTTTTGATGAGTTATTGATGTTTCGGTATATGGGATATGTAGAATTGTGATTTTGAAGTTCATATTTGTGTTTTGATGAGTTATTGATGTTTTGGTATATGGAATATGTAGAATTGTGATTTTGAAGTTCATAATTGTGTTTTGATGAGTTATTGATGTTTCGGTATATGAAATAGATATAATTGTGTGTAGAAGTTCATAATTGTGTTTTGATGAGTTATTGATGTTTCGGTATATGGGATAGGTAGAATGGTGATTTTGAAGTTCGTATTTGCTTTTTGATGAGTTATTGATTGATGTTTTGGAATATGGAATAGGTACAATTGAGATTTTGAAGTTCCTATTTGTGTTTTGATGAGTTATTGATTGATGTTTTGGTATATGGATTGGGTAGAATTGAGATTTTGAAGTTCCTATTTGTGTTTCGAATGAGTTATTGATGTTTTGGTATATTGCATAGGTAGAATTGTGATTTTGAAGTTCATAATTGTGTTTTGATGAGTTATTGATGTTTCGGTAAATGGAATAGATAGAATTGTGTGTTGAAGTTCGTATTTGTGTTTTGATGAGTTATTGATGTTTTGGTATATGAAATAAGTAGAATTATGATTTTCAAGTTCATATTTGTGTTTTGATGAGTTATTGATGTTTTGTTATATTGAAGAGGTAGAATTGTGATTTTGAAGTTCATATTTGCGTTTTGATGAGTTATTGATTGATGTTTTGGAATATGGAATAGGTACAATTGAGATTTTGAAGTTCATATTTGTGTTTTGATGAGTTATTGGTTGATATTTTACTATATCGAATAGGTAGAATTGTGATTTTGAAGTTCATATTTGTGTTTTGAATAAGTTATTGATGTTTTGGTATATGGAATAGGTAGAATTGTGTTTTGAGGAGTTATTGATGTTTTGGTATATTGAACAGATAGAATTGTGATTTTGAAGTTCATATTTATGTTTTGATGAATTATTGATTGATGTTTTGGTATATGGAATAGGTAGAATTGAGATTTTGAAGTTCATAGTTGTGTTTTGATGAATTATGGATGTTTTTTATATTGAAGAGGTAAAATTGTGATTTTGAAGTTATTGCGTTTTGATGAGTTATTGATTGATGTTTTTGAATATGGAATAGGTACAATTGAGATTTTGAAGTTCATATTTGTGTTTTGATGAGTTATTGATGTTTCGGTATATGGAATAGGTAGAATTGTGATTTTGGAGTTCATATTTGCGTTTTGATGACTTATTGATGTTTCGGTATATGGAATAGGTAGAATTGTGATTTTGAAGTTCATATTTGTGTTTTGATGAGTTGTTGATGTTTTGTTATATTGAAGAGGTAGAATTGTGATTTTGAAGTTCATATTTGCGTTTTGATGAGTTATTGATTGATGTTTTGGAATATGGAATAGGTACAATTGAGATTTTGAAGTTCATATTTGTGTTTTGATGAGTTATTGGTTGATATTTTACTATATCGAATAGGTAGAATTGTGATTTTGAAGTTCATATTTGTGTTTTGAATAAGTTATTGATGTTTTGGTATATGGAATTGGTAGAATTGTGTTTTGAGGAGTTATTGATGTTTTGGTATATTGAACAGATAGAATTGTGATTTTGAAGTTCATATTTATGTTTTGATGAATTATTGATTGATGTTTTGGTATATGGAATAGGTAGAATTGAGATTTTGAAGTTCATAGTTGTGTTTTGATGAATTATGGATGTTTTTTATATTGAAGAGGTAAAATTGTGATTTTGAAGTTATTGCGTTTTGATGAGTTATTGATTGATGTTTTTGAATATGGAATAGGTACAATTGAGATTTTGAAGTTCATATTTGTGTTTTGAATGCGTTATTGGTTGATGTTTTGGTATATGGAATAGGTAGAATTGTGATTTTGATATTCATATTTGGGTTTTGATGAGTTATTGATTGATGTTTTGGTATATGGAATGGGTAGAATTGAGATTTTGAAGTTCATATTTGTGTTTTGAATGCGTTATTGATGTTTTGGTATACGGAATAGGTAGAATTGTGTTTTAAGGAGTTATTGATCTTTTGGTATATTGAACAGATAGAATTGTGTTTTGAATTTCATATTTGTTTTTTGATGAGTTATTGATGTTTTGGTATATTGGATAGGTAGAATTGTGATTTTGAAGTTCATAATTGTGTTTTGATGAGTTATTGATTGATGTTTTGGTATATGGAATAGGTAGAATTGTGTTTTGAATTTCATATTTGTGCTGAGATGAGTTATTGATGTTTCGGTATATGGGATAGGTAGAATTGTGATTTTGAAGTTCATATTTGTGTTTTGAATAAGTTATTGATGTTTTGGTGTATGGAATAGGTAGAATTGTGTTTTGAGGAGTTATTGATGTTTTGGTATATTGAACAGATAGAATTGTGATTTTGAAGTTCATATTTATGTTTTGATGAATTATTGATTGATGTTTTGGTATATGGAATAGGTAGAATTGAGATTTTGAAGTTCATATTTGTGTTTTGATGAATTATGGATGTTTTTTATATTGAAGAGGTAGAATTGTGATTTTGAAGTTATTGCGTTTTGATGAGTTATTGATTGATGTTTTTGAATATGGAATAGGTACAATTGAGATTTTGAAGTTCATATTTGTGTTTTGATGTGTTATTGATTGATATTTAGGTATATGGAATAGGTAGAATTGAAATTTTGAAGTTCATATTTGTATTTTGATGAGTTATTGGATGATGTTTTGCTATATCGAAAAGGTAGAATTGTGATTTTGAAGTTCATATTTGTGTTTTGATGAGTTATTGATGTTTTGGTATATGGGATAGGTAGAATTGTCATTTTGAAGTTCATATTTGTGTTTTGATGAGTTATTGATGTTTTGGTATATGGAATAGGTAGAATTGTGATTTTGAAGTTCACAATTGTGTTTTGATGAGTTATTGATGTTTCGGTATATGAAATAGATTGTGATTTTGAAGTTCATATTTGTGTTGATGAGTTAATCATTGATGTTTTGGTATATGCAATAGGTAATGTTTTGGTATATGGGATAGGTAGAATTGTGATGTTGAAGTTCATATTTCTGTTTTGATGAGTTATTGATTGATGTTTTGTTATATGGAATAGGTAGAATTGTGTTTTGAATTTCATATTTGTGTTTTGATGAGTTATTGATGTTTCGGTATATGGGATATGTAGAATTGTGATTTTGAAGTTCATATTTGTGTTTTGATGAGTTATTGATGTTTCGGTATATGGGATATGTAGAATTGTGATTTTGAAGTTCATATTTGTGTTTTGATGAGTTATTGATGTTTTGGTATATGGAATATGTAGAATTGTGATTTTGAAGTTCATAATTGTGTTTTGATGAGTTATTGATGTTTCGGTATATGAAATAGATATAATTGTGTGTAGAAGTTCATAATTGTGTTTTGATGAGTTATTGATGTTTCGGTATATGGGATAGGTAGAATGGTGATTTTGAAGTTCGTATTTGCTTTTTGATGAGTTATTGATTGATGTTTTGGAATATGGAATAGGTACAATTGAGATTTTGAAGTTCCTATTTGTGTTTTGATGAGTTATTGATTGATGTTTTGGTATATGGATTGGGTAGAATTGAGATTTTGAAGTTCCTATTTGTGTTTCGAATGAGTTATTGATGTTTTGGTATATTGCATAGGTAGAATTGTGATTTTGAAGTTCATAATTGTGTTTTGATGAGTTATTGATGTTTCGGTAAATGGAATAGATAGAATTGTGTGTTGAAGTTCGTATTTGTGTTTTGATGAGTTATTGATGTTTTGGTATATGAAATAAGTAGAATTATGATTTTCAAGTTCATATTTGTGTTTTGATGAGTTATTGATGTTTTGTTATATTGAAGAGGTAGAATTGTGATTTTGAAGTTCATATTTGCGTTTTGATGAGTTATTGATTGATGTTTTGGAATATGGAATAGGTACAATTGAGATTTTGAAGTTCATATTTGTGTTTTGATGAGTTATTGGTTGATATTTTACTATATCGAATAGGTAGAATTGTGATTTTGAAGTTCATATTTGTGTTTTGAATAAGTTATTGATGTTTTGGTATATGGAATAGGTAGAATTGTGTTTTGAGGAGTTATTGATGTTTTGGTATATTGAACAGATAGAATTGTGATTTTGAAGTTCATATTTATGTTTTGATGAATTATTGATTGATGTTTTGGTATATGGAATAGGTAGAATTGAGATTTTGAAGTTCATAGTTGTGTTTTGATGAATTATGGATGTTTTTTATATTGAAGAGGTAAAATTGTGATTTTGAAGTTATTGCGTTTTGATGAGTTATTGATTGATGTTTTTGAATATGGAATAGGTACAATTGAGATTTTGAAGTTCATATTTGTGTTTTGATGAGTTATTGATGTTTCGGTATATGGAATAGGTAGAATTGTGATTTTGGAGTTCATATTTGCGTTTTGATGACTTATTGATGTTTCGGTATATGGAATAGGTAGAATTGTGATTTTGAAGTTCATATTTGTGTTTTGATGAGTTGTTGATGTTTTGTTATATTGAAGAGGTAGAATTGTGATTTTGAAGTTCATATTTGCGTTTTGATGAGTTATTGATTGATGTTTTGGAATATGGAATAGGTACAATTGAGATTTTGAAGTTCATATTTGTGTTTTGATGAGTTATTGGTTGATATTTTACTATATCGAATAGGTAGAATTGTGATTTTGAAGTTCATATTTGTGTTTTGAATAAGTTATTGATGTTTTGGTATATGGAATTGGTAGAATTGTGTTTTGAGGAGTTATTGATGTTTTGGTATATTGAACAGATAGAATTGTGATTTTGAAGTTCATATTTATGTTTTGATGAATTATTGATTGATGTTTTGGTATATGGAATAGGTAGAATTGAGATTTTGAAGTTCATAGTTGTGTTTTGATGAATTATGGATGTTTTTTATATTGAAGAGGTAAAATTGTGATTTTGAAGTTATTGCGTTTTGATGAGTTATTGATTGATGTTTTTGAATATGGAATAGGTACAATTCAGATTTTGAAGTTCATATTTGTGTTTTGAATGCGTTATTGGTTGATGTTTTGGTATATGGAATAGGTAGAATTGTGATTTTGATATTCATATTTGGGTTTTGATGAGTTATTGATTGATGTTTTGGTATATGGAATGGGTAGAATTGAGATTTTGAAGTTCATATTTGTGTTTTGAATGCGTTATTGATGTTTTGGTATACGGAATAGGTAAAATTGTGTTTTAAGGAGTTATTGATCTTTTGGTATATTGAACAGATAGAATTGTGTTTTGAATTTCATATTTGTTTTTTGATGAGTTATTGATGTTTTGGTATATTGGATAGGTAGAATTGTGATTTTGAAGTTCATAATTGTGTTTTGATGAGTTATTGATTGATGTTTTGGTATATGGAATAGGTAGAATTGTGTTTTGAATTTCATATTTGTGCTGAGATGAGTTATTGATGTTTCGGTATATGGGATAGGTAGAATTGTGATTTTGAAGTTCATATTTGTGTTTTGGTGTATGGAATAGGTAGAATTGTGTTTTGAGGAGTTATTGATGTTTTGGTATATTGAACAGATAGAATTGTGATTTTGAAGTTCATATTTATGTTTTGATGAATTATTGATTGATGTTTTGGTATATGGAATAGGTAGAATTGAGATTTTGAAGTTCATAGTTGTGTTTTGATGAATTATGGATGTTTTTTATATTGAAGAGGTAGAATTGTGATTTTGAAGTTATTGCGTTTTGATGAGTTATTGATTGATGTTTTTGAATATGGAATAGGTACAATTGAGATTTTGAAGTTCATATTTGTGTTTTGATGTGTTATTGATTGATATTTAGGTATATGGAATAGGTAGAATTGAAATTTTGAAGTTCATATTTGTATTTTGATGAGTTATTGGATGATGTTTTGCTATATCGAAAAGGTAGAATTGTGATTTTGAAGTTCATATTTGTGTTTTGATGAGTTATTGATGTTTTGGTATATGGGATAGGTAGAATTGTCATTTTGAAGTTCATATTTGTGTTTTGATGAGTTATTGATGTTTTGGTATATGGAATAGGTAGAATTGTGATTTTGAAGTTCACAATTGTGTTTTGATGAGTTATTGATGTTTCGGTATATGAAATAGATTGTGATTTTGAAGTTCATATTTGTGTTGATGAGTTAATCATTGATGTTATGGTATATGCAATAGGTAATGTTTTGGTATATGGGATAGGTAGAATTGTGATGTTGAAGTTCATATTTGTGTTTTGATGAGTTATTGATTGATGTTTTGTTATATGGAATAGGTAGAATTGTGTTTTGAATTTCATATTTGTGTTTTGATGAGTTATTGATGTTTCGGTATATGGGATATGTAGAATTGTGATTTTGAAGTTCATATTTGTGTTTTGATGAGTTATTGATGTTTCGGTATATGGGATATGTAGAATTGTGATTTTGAAGTTCATAATTGTGTTTTGATGAGTTATTGATGTTTCGGTATATGAAATAGATATAATTGTGTGTAGAAGTTCATAATTGTGTTTTGATGAGTTATTGATGTTTCGGTATATGGGATAGGTAGAATGGTGATTTTGAAGTTCGTATTTGCTTTTTGATGAGTTATTGATTGATGTTTTGGAATATGGAATAGGTACAATTGAGATTTTGAAGTTCCTATTTGTGTTTTGATGAGTTATTGATTGATGTTTTGGTATATGGATTGGGTAGAATTGAGATTTTGAAGTTCCTATTTGTGTTTCGAATGAGTTATTGATGTTTTGGTATATTGCATAGGTAGAATTGTGATTTTGAAGTTCATAATTGTGTTTTGATGAGTTATTGATGTTTCGGTAAATGGAATAGATAGAATTGTGTGTTGAAGTTCGTATTTGTGTTTTGATGAGTTATTGATGTTTTGGTATATGAAATAAGTAGAATTATGATTTTCAAGTTCATATTTGTGTTTTGATGAGTTATTGATGTTTTGTTATATTGAAGAGGTAGAATTGTGATTTTGAAGTTCATATTTGCGTTTTGATGAGTTATTGATTGATGTTTTGGAATATGGAATAGGTACAATTGAGATTTTGAAGTTCATATTTGTGTTTTGATGAGTTATTGGTTGATATTTTACTATATCGAATAGGTAGAATTGTGATTTTGAAGTTCATATTTGTGTTTTGAATAAGTTATTGATGTTTTGGTATATGGAATAGGTAGAATTGTGTTTTGAGGAGTTATTGATGTTTTGGTATATTGAACAGATAGAATTGTGATTTTGAAGTTCATATTTATGTTTTGATGAATTATTGATTGATGTTTTGGTATATGGAATAGGTAGAATTGAGATTTTGAAGTTCATAGTTGTGTTTTGATGAATTATGGATGTTTTTTATATTGAAGAGGTAAAATTGTGATTTTGAAGTTATTGCGTTTTGATGAGTTATTGATTGATGTTTTTGAATATGGAATAGGTACAATTGAGATTTTGAAGTTCATATTTGTGTTTTGATGAGTTATTGATGTTTCGGTATATGGAATAGGTAGAATTGTGATTTTGGAGTTCATATTTGCGTTTTGATGACTTATTGATGTTTCGGTATATGGAATAGGTAGAATTGTGATTTTGAAGTTCATATTTGTGTTTTGACGAGTTGTTGATGTTTTGTTATATTGAAGAGGTAGAATTGTGATTTTGAAGTTCATATTTGCGTTTTGATGAGTTATTGATTGATGTTTTGGAATATGGAATAGGTACAATTGAGATTTTGAAGTTCATATTTGTGTTTTGATGAGTTATTGGTTGATATTTTACTATATCGAATAGGTAGAATTGTGATTTTGAAGTTCATATTTGTGTTTTGAATAAGTTATTGATGTTTTGGTATATGGAATTGGTAGAATTGTGTTTTGAGGAGTTATTGATGTTTTGGTATATTGAACAGATAGAATTGTGATTTTGAAGTTCATATTTATGTTTTGATGAATTATTGATTGATGTTTTGGTATATGGAATAGGTAGAATTGAGATTTTGAAGTTCATAGTTGTGTTTTGATGAATTATGGATGTTTTTTATATTGAAGAGGTAAAATTGTGATTTTGAAGTTATTGCGTTTTGATGAGTTATTGATTGATGTTTTTGAATATGGAATAGGTACAATTGAGATTTTGAAGTTCATATTTGTGTTTTGAATGCGTTATTGGTTGATGTTTTGGTATATGGAATAGGTAGAATTGTGATTTTGATATTCATATTTGGGTTTTGATGAGTTATTGATTGATGTTTTGGTATATGGAATGGGTAGAATTGAGATTTTGAAGTTCATATTTGTGTTTTGAATGCGTTATTGATGTTTTGGTATACGGAATAGGTAGAATTGTGTTTTAAGGAGTTATTGATCTTTTGGTATATTGAACAGATAGAATTGTGTTTTGAATTTCATATTTGTTTTTTGATGAGTTATTGATGTTTTGGTATATTGGATAGGTAGAATTGTGATTTTGAAGTTCATAATTGTGTTTTGATGAGTTATTGATTGATGTTTTGGTATATGGAATAGGTAGAATTGTGTTTTGAATTTCATATTTGTGCTGAGATGAGTTATTGATGTTTCGGTATATGGGATAGGTAGAATTGTGATTTTGAAGTTCATATTTGTGTTTTGAATAAGTTATTGATGTTTTGGAGTATGGAATAGGTAGAATTGTGTTTTGAGGAGTTATTGATGTTTTGGTATATTGAACAGATAGAATTGTGATTTTGAAGTTCATATTTATGTTTTGATGAATTATTGATTGATGTTTTGGTATATGGAATAGGTAGAATTGAGATTTTGAAGTTCATAGTTGTGTTTTGATGAATTATGGATGTTTTTTATATTGAAGAGGTAGAATTGTGATTTTGAAGTTATTGCGTTTTGATGAGTTATTGATTGATGTTTTTGAATATGGAATAGGTACAATTGAGATTTTGAAGTTCATATTTGTGTTTTGATGTGTTATTGATTGATATTTAGGTATATGGAATAGGTAGAATTGAAATTTTGAAGTTCATATTTGTATTTTGATGAGTTATTGGATGATGTTTTGCTATATCGAAAAGGTAGAATTGTGTTTTGAATTTCATATTTGTGTTTTGATGAGTTATTGATGTTTCGGTATATGGGATATGTAGAATTGTGATTTTGAAGTTCATATTTGTGTTTTGATGAGTTATTGATGTTTCGGTATATGGGATATGTAGAATTGTGATTTTGAAGTTCATATTTGTGTTTTGATGAGTTATTGATGTTTTGGTATATGGAATATGTAGAATTGTGATTTTGAAGTTCATAATTGTGTTTTGATGAGTTATTGATGTTTCGGTATATGAAATAGATATAATTGTGTGTAGAAGTTCATAATTGTGTTTTGATGAGTTATTGATGTTTCGGTATATGGGATAGGTAGAATGGTGATTTTGAAGTTCGTATTTGCTTTTTGATGAGTTATTGATTGATGTTTTGGAATATGGAATAGGTACAATTGAGATTTTGAAGTTCCTATTTGTGTTTTGATGAGTTATTGATTGATGTTTTGGTATATGGATTGGGTAGAATTGAGATTTTGAAGTTCCTATTTGTGTTTCGAATGAGTTATTGATGTTTTGGTATATTGCATAGGTAGAATTGTGATTTTGAAGTTCATAATTGTGTTTTGATGAGTTATTGATGTTTCGGTAAATGGAATAGATAGAATTGTGTGTTGAAGTTCGTATTTGTGTTTTGATGAGTTATTGATGTTTTGGTATATGAAATAAGTAGAATTATGATTTTCAAGTTCATATTTGTGTTTTGATGAGTTATTGATGTTTTGTTATATTGAAGAGGTAGAATTGTGATTTTGAAGTTCATATTTGCGTTTTGATGAGTTATTGATTGATGTTTTGGAATATGGAATAGGTACAATTGAGATTTTGAAGTTCATATTTGTGTTTTGATGAGTTATTGGTTGATATTTTACTATATCGAATAGGTAGAATTGTGATTTTGAAGTTCATATTTGTGTTTTGAATAAGTTATTGATGTTTTGGTATATGGAATAGGTAGAATTGTGTTTTGAGGAGTTATTGATGTTTTGGTATATTGAACAGATAGAATTGTGATTTTGAAGTTCATATTTATGTTTTGATGAATTATTGATTGATGTTTTGGTATATGGAATAGGTAGAATTGAGATTTTGAAGTTCATAGTTGTGTTTTGATGAATTATGGATGTTTTTTATATTGAAGAGGTAAAATTGTGATTTTGAAGTTATTGCGTTTTGATGAGTTATTGATTGATGTTTTTGAATATGGAATAGGTACAATTGAGATTTTGAAGTTCATATTTGTGTTTTGATGAGTTATTGATGTTTCGGTATATGGAATAGGTAGAATTGTGATTTTGGAGTTCATATTTGCGTTTTGATGACTTATTGATGTTTCGGTATATGGAATAGGTAGAATTGTGATTTTGAAGTTCATATTTGTGTTTTGACGAGTTGTTGATGTTTTGTTATATTGAAGAGGTAGAATTGTGATTTTGAAGTTCATATTTGCGTTTTGATGAGTTATTGATTGATGTTTTGGAATATGGAATAGGTACAATTGAGATTTTGAAGTTCATATTTGTGTTTTGATGAGTTATTGGTTGATATTTTACTATATCGAATAGGTAGAATTGTGATTTTGAAGTTCATATTTGTGTTTTGAATAAGTTATTGATGTTTTGGTATATGGAATTGGTAGAATTGTGTTTTGAGGAGTTATTGATGTTTTGGTATATTGAACAGATAGAATTGTGATTTTGAAGTTCATATTTATGTTTTGATGAATTATTGATTGATGTTTTGGTATATGGAATAGGTAGAATTGAGATTTTGAAGTTCATAGTTGTGTTTTGATGAATTATGGATGTTTTTTATATTGAAGAGGTAAAATTGTGATTTTGAAGTTATTGCGTTTTGATGAGTTATTGATTGATGTTTTTGAATATGGAATAGGTACAATTGAGATTTTGAAGTTCATATTTGTGTTTTGAATGCGTTATTGGTTGATGTTTTGGTATATGGAATAGGTAGAATTGTGATTTTGATATTCATATTTGGGTTTTGATGAGTTATTGATTGATGTTTTGGTATATGGAATGGGTAGAATTGAGATTTTGAAGTTCATATTTGTGTTTTGAATGCGTTATTGATGTTTTGGTATACGGAATAGGTAGAATTGTGTTTTAAGGAGTTATTGATCTTTTGGTATATTGAACAGATAGAATTGTGTTTTGAATTTCATATTTGTTTTTTGATGAGTTATTGATGTTTTGGTATATTGGATAGGTAGAATTGTGATTTTGAAGTTCATAATTGTGTTTTGATGAGTTATTGATTGATGTTTTGGTATATGGAATAGGTAGAATTGTGTTTTGAATTTCATATTTGTGCTGAGATGAGTTATTGATGTTTCGGTATATGGGATAGGTAGAATTGTGATTTTGAAGTTCATATTTGTGTTTTGAATAAGTTATTGATGTTTTGGAGTATGGAATAGGTAGAATTGTGTTTTGAGGAGTTATTGATGTTTTGGTATATTGAACAGATAGAATTGTGATTTTGAAGTTCATATTTATGTTTTGATGAATTATTGATTGATGTTTTGGTATATGGAATAGGTAGAATTGAGATTTTGAAGTTCATAGTTGTGTTTTGATGAATTATGGATGTTTTTTATATTGAAGAGGTAGAATTGTGATTTTGAAGTTATTGCGTTTTGATGAGTTATTGATTGATGTTTTTGAATATGGAATAGGTACAATTGAGATTTTGAAGTTCATATTTGTGTTTTGATGTGTTATTGATTGATATTTAGGTATATGGAATAGGTAGAATTGAAATTTTGAAGTTCATATTTGTATTTTGATGAGTTATTGGATGATGTTTTGCTATATCGAAAAGGTAGAATTGTGATTTTGAAGTTCATATTTGTGTTTTGATGAGTTATTGATGTTTTGGTATATGGGATAGGTAGAATTGTCATTTTGAAGTTCATATTTGTGTTTTGATGAGTTATTGATGTTTTGGTATATGGAATAGGTAGAATTGTGATTTTGAAGTTCACAATTGTGTTTTGATGAGTTATTGATGTTTCGGTATATGAAATAGATTGTGATTTTGAAGTTCATATTTGTGTTGATGAGTTAATCATTGATGTTTTGGTATATGCAATAGGTAATGTTTTGGTATATGGGATAGGTAGAATTGTGATGTTGAAGTTCATATTTGTGTTTTGATGAGTTATTGATTGATGTTTTGTTATATGGAATAGGTAGAATTGTGTTTTGAATTTCATATTTGTGTTTTGATGAGTTATTGGTTGATATTTTACTATATCGAATAGGTAGAATTGTGATTTTGAAGTTCATATTTGTGTTTTGAATAAGTTATTGATGTTTTGGTATATGGAATAGGTAGAATTGTGTTTTGAGGAGTTATTGATGTTTTGGTATATTGAACAGATAGAATTGTGATTTTGAAGTTCATATTTATGTTTTGATGAATTATTGATTGATGTTTTGGTATATGGAATAGGTAGAATTGAGATTTTGAAGTTCATAGTTGTGTTTTGATGAATTATGGATGTTTTTTATATTGAAGAGGTAAAATTGTGATTTTGAAGTTATTGCGTTTTGATGAGTTATTGATTGATGTTTTTGAATATGGAATAGGTACAATTGAGATTTTGAAGTTCATATTTGTGTTTTGATGAGTTATTGATGTTTCGGTATATGGAATAGGTAGAATTGTGATTTTGGAGTTCATATTTGCGTTTTGATGACTTATTGATGTTTCGGTATATGGAATAGGTAGAATTGTGATTTTGAAGTTCGTATTTGTGTTTTGATGAGTTGTTGATGTTTTGTTATATTGAAGAGGTAGAATTGTGATTTTGAAGTTCATATTTGCGTTTTGATGAGTTATTGATTGATGTTTTGGAATATGGAATAGGTACAATTGAGATTTTGAAGTTCATATTTGTGTTTTGATGAGTTATTGGTTGATATTTTACTATATCGAATAGGTAGAATTGTGATTTTGAAGTTCATATTTGTGTTTTGAATAAGTTATTGATGTTTTGGTATATGGAATTGGTAGAATTGTGTTTTGAGGAGTTATTGATGTTTTGGTATATTGAACAGATAGAATTGTGATTTTGAAGTTCATATTTATGTTTTGATGAATTATTGATTGATGTTTTGGTATATGGAATAGGTAGAATTGAGATTTTGAAGTTCATAGTTGTGTTTTGATGAATTATGGATGTTTTCTATATTGAAGAGGTAAAATTGTGATTTTGAAGTTATTGCGTTTTGATGAGTTATTGATTGATGTTTTTGAATATGGAATAGGTACAATTGAGATTTTGAAGTTCATATTTGTGTTTTGAATGCGTTATTGGTTGATGTTTTGGTATATGGAATAGGTAGAATTGTGATTTTGATATTCATATTTGGGTTTTGATGAGTTATTGATTGATGTTTTGGTATATGGAATGGGTAGAATTGAGATTTTGAAGTTCATATTTGTGTTTTGAATGCGTTATTGATGTTTTGGTATACGGAATAGGTAGAATTGTGTTTTAAGGAGTTATTGATCTTTTGGTATATTGAACAGATAGAATTGTGTTTTGAATTTCATATTTGTTTTTTGATGAGTTATTGATGTTTTGGTATATTGGATAGGTAGAATTGTGATTTTGAAGTTCATAATTGTGTTTTGATGAGTTATTGATTGATGTTTTGGTATATGGAATAGGTAGAATTGTGTTTTGAATTTCATATTTGTGCTGAGATGAGTTATTGATGTTTCGGTATATGGGATAGGTAGAATTGTGATTTTGAAGTTCATATTTGTGTTTTGAATAAGTTATTGATGTTTTGGTGTATGGAATAGGTAGAATTGTGTTTTGAGGAGTTATTGATGTTTTGGTATATTGAACAGATAGAATTGTGATTTTGAAGTTCATATTTATGTTTTGATGAATTATTGATTGATGTTTTGGTATATGGAATAGGTAGAATTGAGATTTAGAAGTTCATAGTTGTGTTTTGATGAATTATGGATGTTTTTTATATTGAAGAGGTAGAATTGTGATTTTGAAGTTATTGCGTTTTGATGAGTTATTGATTGATGTTTTTGAATATGGAATAGGTACAATTGAGATTTTGAAGTTCATATTTGTGTTTTGATGTGTTATTGATTGATATTTAGGTATATGGAATAGGTAGAATTGAAATTTTGAAGTTCATATTTGTATTTTGATGAGTTATTGGATGATGTTTTGCTATATCGAAAAGGTAGAATTGTGATTTTGAAGTTCATATTTGTGTTTTGATGAGTTATTGATGTTTTGGTATATGGGATAGGTAGAATTGTCATTTTGAAGTTCATATTTGTGTTTTGATGAGTTATTGATGTTTTGGTATATGGAATAGGTAGAATTGTGATTTTGAAGTTCACAATTGTGTTTTGATGAGTTATTGATGTTTCGGTATATGAAATAGATTGTGATTTTGAAGTTCATATTTGTGTTGATGAGTTAATCATTGATGTTTTGGTATATGCAATAGGTAATGTTTTGGTATATGGGATAGGTAGAATTGTGATGTTGAAGTTCATATTTCTGTTTTGATGAGTTATTGATTGATGTTTTGTTATATGGAATAGGTAGAATTGTGTTTTGAATTTCATATTTGTGTTTTGATGAGTTATTGATGTTTCGGTATATGGGATATGTAGAATTGTGATTTTGAAGTTCATATTTGTGTTTTGATGAGTTATTGATGTTTCGGTATATGGGATATGTAGAATTGTGATTTTGAAGTTCATATTTGTGTTTTGATGAGTTATTGATGTTTTGGTATATGGAATATGTAGAATTGTGATTTTGAAGTTCATAATTGTGTTTTGATGAGTTATTGATTGATGTTTTGGTATATGGAATAGGTAGAATTGTGTTTTGAATTTCATATTTGTGTTTTGATGAGTTATTGATGTTTCGGTATATGGGATAGGTAGAATTGTGATTTTGAAGTTCATATTTGTGTTTTGAATAAGTTATTGATGTTTTGGTGTATGGAATAGGTAGAATTGTGTTTTGAGGAGTTATTGATGTTTTGGTATATTGAACAGATAGAATTGTGATTTTGAAGTTCATATTTATGTTTTGATGAATTATTGATTGATGTTTTGGTATATGGAATAGGTAGAATTGAGATTTTGAAGTTCATAGTTGTGTTTTGATGAATTATGGATGTTTTTTATATTGAAGAGGTAGAATTGTGATTTTGAAGTTATTGCGTTTTGATGAGTTATTGATTGATGTTTTTGAATATGGAATAGGTACAATTGAGATTTTGAAGTTCATATTTGTGTTTTGATGTGTTATTGATTGATATTTAGGTATATGGAATAGGTAGAATTGAAATTTTGAAGTTCATATTTGTATTTTGATGAGTTATTGGATGATGTTTTGCTATATCGAAAAGGTAGAATTGTGTTTTGAATTTCATATTTGTGTTTTGATGAGTTATTGATGTTTCGGTATATGGGATATGTAGAATTGTGATTTTGAAGTTCATATTTGTGTTTTGATGAGTTATTGATGTTTCGGTATATGGGATATGTAGAATTGTGATTTTGAAGTTCATATTTGTGTTTTGATGAGTTATTGATGTTTTGGTATATGGAATATGTAGAATTGTGATTTTGAAGTTCATAATTGTGTTTTGATGAGTTATTGATGTTTCGGTATATGAAATAGATATAATTGTGTGTAGAAGTTCATAATTGTGTTTTGATGAGTTATTGATGTTTCGGTATATGGGATAGGTAGAATGGTGATTTTGAAGTTCGTATTTGCTTTTTGATGAGTTATTGATTGATGTTTTGGAATATGGAATAGGTACAATTGAGATTTTGAAGTTCCTATTTGTGTTTTGATGAGTTATTGATTGATGTTTTGGTATATGGATTGGGTAGAATTGAGATTTTGAAGTTCCTATTTGTGTTTCGAATGAGTTATTGATGTTTTGGTATATTGCATAGGTAGAATTGTGATTTTGAAGTTCATAATTGTGTTTTGATGAGTTATTGATGTTTCGGTAAATGGAATAGATAGAATTGTGTGTTGAAGTTCGTATTTGTGTTTTGATGAGTTATTGATGTTTTGGTATATGAAATAAGTAGAATTATGATTTTCAAGTTCATATTTGTGTTTTGATGAGTTATTGATGTTTTGTTATATTGAAGAGGTAGAATTGTGATTTTGAAGTTCATATTTGCGTTTTGATGAGTTATTGATTGATGTTTTGGAATATGGAATAGGTACAATTGAGATTTTGAAGTTCATATTTGTGTTTTGATGAGTTATTGGTTGATATTTTACTATATCGAATAGGTAGAATTGTGATTTTGAAGTTCATATTTGTGTTTTGAATAAGTTATTGATGTTTTGGTATATGGAATAGGTAGAATTGTGTTTTGAGGAGTTATTGATGTTTTGGTATATTGAACAGATAGAATTGTGATTTTGAAGTTCATATTTATGTTTTGATGAATTATTGATTGATGTTTTGGTATATGGAATAGGTAGAATTGAGATTTTGAAGTTCATAGTTGTGTTTTGATGAATTATGGATGTTTTTTATATTGAAGAGGTAAAATTGTGATTTTGAAGTTATTGCGTTTTGATGAGTTATTGATTGATGTTTTTGAATATGGAATAGGTACAATTGAGATTTTGAAGTTCATATTTGTGTTTTGATGAGTTATTGATGTTTCGGTATATGGAATAGGTAGAATTGTGATTTTGGAGTTCATATTTGCGTTTTGATGACTTATTGATGTTTCGGTATATGGAATAGGTAGAATTGTGATTTTGAAGTTCATATTTGTGTTTTGACGAGTTGTTGATGTTTTGTTATATTGAAGAGGTAGAATTGTGATTTTGAAGTTCATATTTGCGTTTTGATGAGTTATTGATTGATGTTTTGGAATATGGAATAGGTACAATTGAGATTTTGAAGTTCATATTTGTGTTTTGATGAGTTATTGGTTGATATTTTACTATATCGAATAGGTAGAATTGTGATTTTGAAGTTCATATTTGTGTTTTGAATAAGTTATTGATGTTTTGGTATATGGAATTGGTAGAATTGTGTTTTGAGGAGTTATTGATGTTTTGGTATATTGAACAGATAGAATTGTGATTTTGAAGTTCATATTTATGTTTTGATGAATTATTGATTGATGTTTTGGTATATGGAATAGGTAGAATTGAGATTTTGAAGTTCATAGTTGTGTTTTGATGAATTATGGATGTTTTTTATATTGAAGAGGTAAAATTGTGATTTTGAAGTTATTGCGTTTTGATGAGTTATTGATTGATGTTTTTGAATATGGAATAGGTACAATTGAGATTTTGAAGTTCATATTTGTGTTTTGAATGCGTTATTGGTTGATGTTTTGGTATATGGAATAGGTAGAATTGTGATTTTGATATTCATATTTGGGTTTTGATGAGTTATTGATTGATGTTTTGGTATATGGAATGGGTAGAATTGAGATTTTGAAGTTCATATTTGTGTTTTGAATGCGTTATTGATGTTTTGGTATACGGAATAGGTAGAATTGTGTTTTAAGGAGTTATTGATCTTTTGGTATATTGAACAGATAGAATTGTGTTTTGAATTTCATATTTGTTTTTTGATGAGTTATTGATGTTTTGGTATATTGGATAGGTAGAATTGTGATTTTGAAGTTCATAATTGTGTTTTGATGAGTTATTGATTGATGTTTTGGTATATGGAATAGGTAGAATTGTGTTTTGAATTTCATATTTGTGCTGAGATGAGTTATTGATGTTTCGGTATATGGGATAGGTAGAATTGTGATTTTGAAGTTCATATTTGTGTTTTGAATAAGTTATTGATGTTTTGGAGTATGGAATAGGTAGAATTGTGTTTTGAGGAGTTATTGATGTTTTGGTATATTGAACAGATAGAATTGTGATTTTGAAGTTCATATTTATGTTTTGATGAATTATTGATTGATGTTTTGGTATATGGAATAGGTAGAATTGAGATTTTGAAGTTCATAGTTGTGTTTTGATGAATTATGGATGTTTTTTATATTGAAGAGGTAGAATTGTGATTTTGAAGTTATTGCGTTTTGATGAGTTATTGATTGATGTTTTTGAATATGGAATAGGTACAATTGAGATTTTGAAGTTCATATTTGTGTTTTGATGTGTTATTGATTGATATTTAGGTATATGGAATAGGTAGAATTGAAATTTTGAAGTTCATATTTGTATTTTGATGAGTTATTGGATGATGTTTTGCTATATCGAAAAGGTAGAATTGTGATTTTGAAGTTCATATTTGTGTTTTGATGAGTTATTGATGTTTTGGTATATGGGATAGGTAGAATTGTCATTTTGAAGTTCATATTTGTGTTTTGATGAGTTATTGATGTTTTGGTATATGGAATAGGTAGAATTGTGATTTTGAAGTTCACAATTGTGTTTTGATGAGTTATTGATGTTTCGGTATATGAAATAGATTGTGATTTTGAAGTTCATATTTGTGTTGATGAGTTAATCATTGATGTTTTGGTATATGCAATAGGTAATGTTTTGGTATATGGGATAGGTAGAATTGTGATGTTGAAGTTCATATTTGTGTTTTGATGAGTTATTGATTGATGTTTTGTTATATGGAATAGGTAGAATTGTGTTTTGAATTTCATATTTGTGTTTTGATGAGTTATTGGTTGATATTTTACTATATCGAATAGGTAGAATTGTGATTTTGAAGTTCATATTTGTGTTTTGAATAAGTTATTGATGTTTTGGTATATGGAATAGGTAGAATTGTGTTTTGAGGAGTTATTGATGTTTTGGTATATTGAACAGATAGAATTGTGATTTTGAAGTTCATATTTATGTTTTGATGAATTATTGATTGATGTTTTGGTATATGGAATAGGTAGAATTGAGATTTTGAAGTTCATAGTTGTGTTTTGATGAATTATGGATGTTTTTTATATTGAAGAGGTAAAATTGTGATTTTGAAGTTATTGCGTTTTGATGAGTTATTGATTGATGTTTTTGAATATGGAATAGGTACAATTGAGATTTTGAAGTTCATATTTGTGTTTTGATGAGTTATTGATGTTTCGGTATATGGAATAGGTAGAATTGTGATTTTGGAGTTCATATTTGCGTTTTGATGACTTATTGATGTTTCGGTATATGGAATAGGTAGAATTGTGATTTTGAAGTTCGTATTTGTGTTTTGATGAGTTGTTGATGTTTTGTTATATTGAAGAGGTAGAATTGTGATTTTGAAGTTCATATTTGCGTTTTGATGAGTTATTGATTGATGTTTTGGAATATGGAATAGGTACAATTGAGATTTTGAAGTTCATATTTGTGTTTTGATGAGTTATTGGTTGATATTTTACTATATCGAATAGGTAGAATTGTGATTTTGAAGTTCATATTTGTGTTTTTAATAAGTTATTGATGTTTTGGTATATGGAATTGGTAGAATTGTGTTTTGAGGAGTTATTGATGTTTTGGTATATTGAACAGATAGAATTGTGATTTTGAAGTTCATATTTATGTTTTGATGAATTATTGATTGATGTTTTGGTATATGGAATAGGTAGAATTGAGATTTTGAAGTTCATAGTTGTGTTTTGATGAATTATGGATGTTTTCTATATTGAAGAGGTAAAATTGTGATTTTGAAGTTATTGCGTTTTGATGAGTTATTGATTGATGTTTTTGAATATGGAATAGGTACAATTGAGATTTTGAAGTTCATATTTGTGTTTTGAATGCGTTATTGGTTGATGTTTTGGTATATGGAATAGGTAGAATTGTGATTTTGATATTCATATTTGGGTTTTGATGAGTTATTGATTGATGTTTTGGTATATGGAATGGGTAGAATTGAGATTTTGAAGTTCATATTTGTGTTTTGAATGCGTTATTGATGTTTTGGTATACGGAATAGGTAGAATTGTGTTTTAAGGAGTTATTGATCTTTTGGTATATTGAACAGATAGAATTGTGTTTTGAATTTCATATTTGTTTTTTGATGAGTTATTGATGTTTTGGTATATTGGATAGGTAGAATTGTGATTTTGAAGTTCATAATTGTGTTTTGATGAGTTATTGATTGATGTTTTGGTATATGGAATAGGTAGAATTGTGTTTTGAATTTCATATTTGTGCTGAGATGAGTTATTGATGTTTCGGTATATGGGATAGGTAGAATTGTGATTTTGAAGTTCATATTTGTGTTTTGAATAAGTTATTGATGTTTTGGTGTATGGAATAGGTAGAATTGTGTTTTGAGGAGTTATTGATGTTTTGGTATATTGAACAGATAGAATTGTGATTTTGAAGTTCATATTTATGTTTTGATGAATTATTGATTGATGTTTTGGTATATGGAATAGGTAGAATTGAGATTTTGAAGTTCATAGTTGTGTTTTGATGAATTATGGATGTTTTTTATATTGAAGAGGTAGAATTGTGATTTTGAAGTTATTGCGTTTTGATGAGTTATTGATTGATGTTTTTGAATATGGAATAGGTACAATTGAGATTTTGAAGTTCATATTTGTGTTTTGATGTGTTATTGATTGATATTTAGGTATATGGAATAGGTAGAATTGAAATTTTGAAGTTCATATTTGTATTTTGATGAGTTATTGGATGATGTTTTGCTATATCGAAAAGGTAGAATTGTGATTTTGAAGTTCATATTTGTGTTTTGATGAGTTATTGATGTTTTGGTATATGGGATAGGTAGAATTGTCATTTTGAAGTTCATATTTGTGTTTTGATGAGTTATTGATGTTTTGGTATATGGAATAGGTAGAATTGTGATTTTGAAGTTCACAATTGTGTTTTGATGAGTTATTGATGTTTCGGTATATGAAATAGATTGTGATTTTGAAGTTCATATTTGTGTTGATGAGTTAATCATTGATGTTTTGGTATATGCAATAGGTAATGTTTTGGTATATGGGATAGGTAGAATTGTGATGTTGAAGTTCATATTTCTGTTTTGATGAGTTATTGATTGATGTTTTGTTATATGGAATAGGTAGAATTGTGTTTTGAATTTCATATTTGTGTTTTGATGAGTTATTGATGTTTCGGTATATGGGATATGTAGAATTGTGATTTTGAAGTTCATATTTGTGTTTTGATGAGTTATTGATGTTTCGGTATATGGGATATGTAGAATTGTGATTTTGAAGTTCATATTTGTGTTTTGATGAGTTATTGATGTTTTGGTATATGGAATATGTAGAATTGTGATTTTGAAGTTCATAATTGTGTTTTGATGAGTTATTGATGTTTCGGTATATGAAATAGATATAATTGTGTGTAGAAGTTCATAATTGTGTTTTGATGAGTTATTGATGTTTCGGTATATGGGATAGGTAGAATGGTGATTTTGAAGTTCGTATTTGCTTTTTGATGAGTTATTGATTGATGTTTTGGAATATGGAATAGGTACAATTGAGATTTTGAAGTTCCTATTTGTGTTTTGATGAGTTATTGATTGATGTTTTGGTATATGGATTGGGTAGAATTGAGATTTTGAAGTTCCTATTTGTGTTTCGAATGAGTTATTGATGTTTTGGTATATTGCATAGGTAGAATTGTGATTTTGAAGTTCATAATTGTGTTTTGATGAGTTATTGATGTTTCGGTAAATGGAATAGATAGAATTGTGTGTTGAAGTTCGTATTTGTGTTTTGATGAGTTATTGATGTTTTGGTATATGAAATAAGTAGAATTATGATTTTCAAGTTCATATTTGTGTTTTGATGAGTTATTGATGTTTTGTTATATTGAAGAGGTAGAATTGTGATTTTGAAGTTCATATTTGCGTTTTGATGAGTTATTGATTGATGTTTTGGAATATGGAATAGGTACAATTGAGATTTTGAAGTTCATATTTGTGTTTTGATGAGTTATTGGTTGATATTTTACTATATCGAATAGGTAGAATTGTGATTTTGAAGTTCATATTTGTGTTTTGAATAAGTTATTGATGTTTTGGTATATGGAATAGGTAGAATTGTGTTTTGAGGAGTTATTGATGTTTTGGTATATTGAACAGATAGAATTGTGATTTTGAAGTTCATATTTATGTTTTGATGAATTATTGATTGATGTTTTGGTATATGGAATAGGTAGAATTGAGATTTTGAAGTTCATAGTTGTGTTTTGATGAATTATGGATGTTTTTTATATTGAAGAGGTAAAATTGTGATTTTGAAGTTATTGCGTTTTGATGAGTTATTGATTGATGTTTTTGAATATGGAATAGGTACAATTGAGATTTTGAAGTTCATATTTGTGTTTTGATGAGTTATTGATGTTTCGGTATATGGAATAGGTAGAATTGTGATTTTGGAGTTCATATTTGCGTTTTGATGACTTATTGATGTTTCGGTATATGGAATAGGTAGAATTGTGATTTTGAAGTTCATATTTGTGTTTTGATGAGTTGTTGATGTTTTGTTATATTGAAGAGGTAGAATTGTGATTTTGAAGTTCATATTTGCGTTTTGATGAGTTATTGATTGATGTTTTGGAATATGGAATAGGTACAATTGAGATTTTGAAGTTCATATTTGTGTTTTGATGAGTTATTGGTTGATATTTTACTATATCGAATAGGTAGAATTGTGATTTTGAAGTTCATATTTGTGTTTTGAATAAGTTATTGATGTTTTGGTATATGGAATTGGTAGAATTGTGTTTTGAGGAGTTATTGATGTTTTGGTATATTGAACAGATAGAATTGTGATTTTGAAGTTCATATTTATGTTTTGATGAATTATTGATTGATGTTTTGGTATATGGAATAGGTAGAATTGAGATTTTGAAGTTCATAGTTGTGTTTTGATGAATTATGGATGTTTTTTATATTGAAGAGGTAAAATTGTGATTTTGAAGTTATTGCGTTTTGATGAGTTATTGATTGATGTTTTTGAATATGGAATAGGTACAATTGAGATTTTGAAGTTCATATTTGTGTTTTGAATGCGTTATTGGTTGATGTTTTGGTATATGGAATAGGTAGAATTGTGATTTTGATATTCATATTTGGGTTTTGATGAGTTATTGATTGATGTTTTGGTATATGGAATGGGTAGAATTGAGATTTTGAAGTTCATATTTGTGTTTTGAATGCGTTATTGATGTTTTGGTATACGGAATAGGTAGAATTGTGTTTTAAGGAGTTATTGATCTTTTGGTATATTGAACAGATAGAATTGTGTTTTGAATTTCATATTTGTTTTTTGATGAGTTATTGATGTTTTGGTATATTGGATAGGTAGAATTGTGATTTTGAAGTTCATAATTGTGTTTTGATGAGTTATTGATTGATGTTTTGGTATATGGAATAGGTAGAATTGTGTTTTGAATTTCATATTTGTGCTGAGATGAGTTATTGATGTTTCGGTATATGGGATAGGTAGAATTGTGATTTTGAAGTTCATATTTGTGTTTTGAATAAGTTATTGATGTTTTGGTGTATGGAATAGGTAGAATTGTGTTTTGAGGAGTTATTGATGTTTTGGTATATTGAACAGATAGAATTGTGATTTTGAAGTTCATATTTATGTTTTGATGAATTATTGATTGATGTTTTGGTATATGGAATAGGTAGAATTGAGATTTTGAAGTTCATAGTTGTGTTTTGATGAATTATGGATGTTTTTTATATTGAAGAGGTAGAATTGTGATTTTGAAGTTATTGCGTTTTGATGAGTTATTGATTGATGTTTTTGAATATGGAATAGGTACAATTGAGATTTTGAAGTTCATATTTGTGTTTTGATGTGTTATTGATTGATATTTAGGTATATGGAATAGGTAGAATTGAAATTTTGAAGTTCATATTTGTATTTTGATGAGTTATTGGATGATGTTTTGCTATATCGAAAAGGTAGAATTGTGATTTTGAAGTTCATATTTGTGTTTTGATGAGTTATTGATGTTTTGGTATATGGGATAGGTAGAATTGTCATTTTGAAGTTCATATTTGTGTTTTGATGAGTTATTGATGTTTTGGTATATGGAATAGGTAGAATTGTGATTTTGAAGTTCACAATTGTGTTTTGATGAGTTATTGATGTTTCGGTATATGAAATAGATTGTGATTTTGAAGTTCATATTTGTGTTGATGAGTTAATCATTGATGTTTTGGTATATGCAATAGGTAATGTTTTGGTATATGGGATAGGTAGAATTGTGATGTTGAAGTTCATATTTGTGTTTTGATGAGTTATTGATTGATGTTTTGTTATATGGAATAGGTAGAATTGTGTTTTGAATTTCATATTTGTGTTTTGATGAGTTATTGGTTGATATTTTACTATATCGAATAGGTAGAATTGTGATTTTGAAGTTCATATTTGTGTTTTGAATAAGTTATTGATGTTTTGGTATATGGAATAGGTAGAATTGTGTTTTGAGGAGTTATTGATGTTTTGGTATATTGAACAGATAGAATTGTGATTTTGAAGTTCATATTTATGTTTTGATGAATTATTGATTGATGTTTTGGTATATGGAATAGGTAGAATTGAGATTTTGAAGTTCATAGTTGTGTTTTGATGAATTATGGATGTTTTTTATATTGAAGAGGTAAAATTGTGATTTTGAAGTTATTGCGTTTTGATGAGTTATTGATTGATGTTTTTGAATATGGAATAGGTACAATTGAGATTTTGAAGTTCATATTTGTGTTTTGATGAGTTATTGATGTTTCGGTATATGGAATAGGTAGAATTGTGATTTTGGAGTTCATATTTGCGTTTTGATGACTTATTGATGTTTCGGTATATGGAATAGGTAGAATTGTGATTTTGAAGTTCGTATTTGTGTTTTGATGAGTTGTTGATGTTTTGTTATATTGAAGAGGTAGAATTGTGATTTTGAAGTTCATATTTGCGTTTTGATGAGTTATTGATTGATGTTTTGGAATATGGAATAGGTACAATTGAGATTTTGAAGTTCATATTTGTGTTTTGATGAGTTATTGGTTGATATTTTACTATATCGAATAGGTAGAATTGTGATTTTGAAGTTCATATTTGTGTTTTGAATAAGTTATTGATGTTTTGGTATATGGAATTGGTAGAATTGTGTTTTGAGGAGTTATTGATGTTTTGGTATATTGAACAGATAGAATTGTGATTTTGAAGTTCATATTTATGTTTTGATGAATTATTGATTGATGTTTTGGTATATGGAATAGGTAGAATTGAGATTTTGAAGTTCATAGTTGTGTTTTGATGAATTATGGATGTTTTCTATATTGAAGAGGTAAAATTGTGATTTTGAAGTTATTGCGTTTTGATGAGTTATTGATTGATGTTTTTGAATATGGAATAGGTACAATTGAGATTTTGAAGTTCATATTTGTGTTTTGAATGCGTTATTGGTTGATGTTTTGGTATATGGAATAGGTAGAATTGTGATTTTGATATTCATATTTGGGTTTTGATGAGTTATTGATTGATGTTTTGGTATATGGAATGGGTAGAATTGAGATTTTGAAGTTCATATTTGTGTTTTGAATGCGTTATTGATGTTTTGGTATACGGAATAGGTAGAATTGTGTTTTAAGGAGTTATTGATCTTTTGGTATATTGAACAGATAGAATTGTGTTTTGAATTTCATATTTGTTTTTTGATGAGTTATTGATGTTTTGGTATATTGGATAGGTAGAATTGTGATTTTGAAGTTCATAATTGTGTTTTGATGAGTTATTGATTGATGTTTTGGTATATGGAATAGGTAGAATTGTGTTTTGAATTTCATATTTGTGCTGAGATGAGTTATTGATGTTTCGGTATATGGGATAGGTAGAATTGTGATTTTGAAGTTCATATTTGTGTTTTGAATAAGTTATTGATGTTTTGGTGTATGGAATAGGTAGAATTGTGTTTTGAGGAGTTATTGATGTTTTGGTATATTGAACAGATAGAATTGTGATTTTGAAGTTCATATTTATGTTTTGATGAATTATTGATTGATGTTTTGGTATATGGAATAGGTAGAATTGAGATTTTGAAGTTCATAGTTGTGTTTTGATGAATTATGGATGTTTTTTATATTGAAGAGGTAGAATTGTGATTTTGAAGTTATTGCGTTTTGATGAGTTATTGATTGATGTTTTTGAATATGGAATAGGTACAATTGAGATTTTGAAGTTCATATTTGTGTTTTGATGTGTTATTGATTGATATTTAGGTATATGGAATAGGTAGAATTGAAATTTTGAAGTTCATATTTGTATTTTGATGAGTTATTGGATGATGTTTTGCTATATCGAAAAGGTAGAATTGTGATTTTGAAGTTCATATTTGTGTTTTGATGAGTTATTGATGTTTTGGTATATGGGATAGGTAGAATTGTCATTTTGAAGTTCATATTTGTGTTTTGATGAGTTATTGATGTTTTGGTATATGGAATAGGTAGAATTGTGATTTTGAAGTTCACAATTGTGTTTTGATGAGTTATTGATGTTTCGGTATATGAAATAGATTGTGATTTTGAAGTTCATATTTGTGTTGATGAGTTAATCATTGATGTTTTGGTATATGCAATAGGTAATGTTTTGGTATATGGGATAGGTAGAATTGTGATGTTGAAGTTCATATTTGTGTTTTGATGAGTTATTGATTGATGTTTTGTTATATGGAATAGGTAGAATTGTGTTTTGAATTTCATATTTGTGTTTTGATGAGTTATTGATGTTTCGGTATATGGGATATGTAGAATTGTGATTTTGAAGTTCATATTTGTGTTTTGATGAGTTATTGATGTTTCGGTATATGGGATATGTAGAATTGTGATTTTGAAGTTCATATTTGTGTTTTGATGAGTTATTGATGTTTTGGTATATGGAATATGTAGAATTGTGATTTTGAAGTTCATAATTGTGTTTTGATGAGTTATTGATGTTTCGGTATATGAAATAGATATAATTGTGTGTAGAAGTTCATAATTGTGTTTTGATGAGTTATTGATAGTATATGGGATAGGTAGAATGGTGATTTTGAAGTTCGTATTTGCTTTTTGATGAGTTATTGATTGATGTTTTGGAATATGGAATAGGTACAATTGAGATTTTGAAGTTCCTATTTGTGTTTTGATGAGTTATTGATTGATGTTTTGGTATATGGATTGGGTAGAATTGAGATTTTGAAGTTCCTATTTGTGTTTCGAATGAGTTATTGATGTTTTGGTATATTGCATAGGTAGAATTGTGATTTTGAAGTTCATAATTGTGTTTTGATGAGTTATTGATGTTTCGGTAAATGGAATAGATAGAATTGTGTGTTGAAGTTCGTATTTGTGTTTTGATGAGTTATTGATGTTTTGGTATATGAAATAAGTAGAATTATGATTTTCAAGTTCATATTTGTGTTTTGATGAGTTATTGATGTTTTGTTATATTGAAGAGGTAGAATTGTGATTTTGAAGTTCATATTTGCGTTTTGATGAGTTATTGATTGATGTTTTGGAATATGGAATAGGTACAATTGAGATTTTGAAGTTCATATTTGTGTTTTGATGAGTTATTGGTTGATATTTTACTATATCGAATAGGTAGAATTGTGATTTTGAAGTTCATATTTGTGTTTTGAATAAGTTATTGATGTTTTGGTATATGGAATAGGTAGAATTGTGTTTTGAGGAGTTATTGATGTTTTGGTATATTGAACAGATAGAATTGTGATTTTGAAGTTCATATTTATGTTTTGATGAATTATTGATTGATGTTTTGGTATATGGAATAGGTAGAATTGAGATTTTGAAGTTCATAGTTGTGTTTTGATGAATTATGGATGTTTTTTATATTGAAGAGGTAAAATTGTGATTTTGAAGTTATTGCGTTTTGATGAGTTATTGATTGATGTTTTTGAATATGGAATAGGTACAATTGAGATTTTGAAGTTCATATTTGTGTTTTGATGAGTTATTGATGTTTCGGTATATGGAATAGGTAGAATTGTGATTTTGGAGTTCATATTTGCGTTTTGATGACTTATTGATGTTTCGGTATATGGAATAGGTAGAATTGTGATTTTGAAGTTCATATTTGTGTTTTGATGAGTTGTTGATGTTTTGTTATATTGAAGAGGTAGAATTGTGATTTTGAAGTTCATATTTGCGTTTTGATGAGTTATTGATTGATGTTTTGGAATATGGAATAGGTACAATTGAGATTTTGAAGTTCATATTTGTGTTTTGATGAGTTATTGGTTGATATTTTACTATATCGAATAGGTAGAATTGTGATTTTGAAGTTCATATTTGTGTTTTGAATAAGTTATTGATGTTTTGGTATATGGAATTGGTAGAATTGTGTTTTGAGGAGTTATTGATGTTTTGGTATATTGAACAGATAGAATTGTGATTTTGAAGTTCATATTTATGTTTTGATGAATTATTGATTGATGTTTTGGTATATGGAATAGGTAGAATTGAGATTTTGAAGTTCATAGTTGTGTTTTGATGAATTATGGATGTTTTTTATATTGAAGAGGTAAAATTGTGATTTTGAAGTTATTGCGTTTTGATGAGTTATTGATTGATGTTTTTGAATATGGAATAGGTACAATTGAGATTTTGAAGTTCATATTTGTGTTTTGAATGCGTTATTGGTTGATGTTTTGGTATATGGAATAGGTAGAATTGTGATTTTGATATTCATATTTGGGTTTTGATGAGTTATTGATTGATGTTTTGGTATATGGAATGGGTAGAATTGAGATTTTGAAGTTCATATTTGTGTTTTGAATGCGTTATTGATGTTTTGGTATACGGAATAGGTAGAATTGTGTTTTAAGGAGTTATTGATCTTTTGGTATATTGAACAGATAGAATTGTGTTTTGAATTTCATATTTGTTTTTTGATGAGTTATTGATGTTTTGGTATATTGGATAGGTAGAATTGTGATTTTGAAGTTCATAATTGTGTTTTGATGAGTTATTGATTGATGTTTTGGTATATGGAATAGGTAGAATTGTGTTTTGAATTTCATATTTGTGCTGAGATGAGTTATTGATGTTTCGGTATATGGGATAGGTAGAATTGTGATTTTGAAGTTCATATTTGTGTTTTGAATAAGTTATTGATGTTTTGGTGTATGGAATAGGTAGAATTGTGTTTTGAGGAGTTATTGATGTTTTGGTATATTGAACAGATAGAATTGTGATTTTGAAGTTCATATTTATGTTTTGATGAATTATTGATTGATGTTTTGGTATATGGAATAGGTAGAATTGAGATTTTGAAGTTCATAGTTGTGTTTTGATGAATTATGGATGTTTTTTATATTGAAGAGGTAGAATTGTGATTTTGAAGTTATTGCGTTTTGATGAGTTATTGATTGATGTTTTTGAATATGGAATAGGTACAATTGAGATTTTGAAGTTCATATTTGTGTTTTGATGTGTTATTGATTGATATTTAGGTATATGGAATAGGTAGAATTGAAATTTTGAAGTTCATATTTGTATTTTGATGAGTTATTGGATGATGTTTTGCTATATCGAAAAGGTAGAATTGTGATTTTGAAGTTCATATTTGTGTTTTGATGAGTTATTGATGTTTTGGTATATGGGATAGGTAGAATTGTCATTTTGAAGTTCATATTTGTGTTTTGATGAGTTATTGATGTTTTGGTATATGGAATAGGTAGAATTGTGATTTTGAAGTTCACAATTGTGTTTTGATGAGTTATTGATGTTTCGGTATATGAAATAGATTGTGATTTTGAAGTTCATATTTGTGTTGATGAGTTAATCATTGATGTTTTGGTATATGCAATAGGTAATGTTTTGGTATATGGGATAGGTAGAATTGTGATGTTGAAGTTCATATTTGTGTTTTGATGAGTTATTGATTGATGTTTTGTTATATGGAATAGGTAGAATTGTGTTTTGAATTTCATATTTGTGTTTTGATGAGTTATTGGTTGATATTTTACTATATCGAATAGGTAGAATTGTGATTTTGAAGTTCATATTTGTGTTTTGAATAAGTTATTGATGTTTTGGTATATGGAATAGGTAGAATTGTGTTTTGAGGAGTTATTGATGTTTTGGTATATTGAACAGATAGAATTGTGATTTTGAAGTTCATATTTATGTTTTGATGAATTATTGATTGATGTTTTGGTATATGGAATAGGTAGAATTGAGATTTTGAAGTTCATAGTTGTGTTTTGATGAATTATGGATGTTTTTTATATTGAAGAGGTAAAATTGTGATTTTGAAGTTATTGCGTTTTGATGAGTTATTGATTGATGTTTTTGAATATGGAATAGGTACAATTGAGATTTTGAAGTTCATATTTGTGTTTTGATGAGTTATTGATGTTTCGGTATATGGAATAGGTAGAATTGTGATTTTGGAGTTCATATTTGCGTTTTGATGACTTATTGATGTTTCGGTATATGGAATAGGTAGAATTGTGATTTTGAAGTTCGTATTTGTGTTTTGATGAGTTGTTGATGTTTTGTTATATTGAAGAGGTAGAATTGTGATTTTGAAGTTCATATTTGCGTTTTGATGAGTTATTGATTGATGTTTTGGAATATGGAATAGGTACAATTGAGATTTTGAAGTTCATATTTGTGTTTTGATGAGTTATTGGTTGATATTTTACTATATCGAATAGGTAGAATTGTGATTTTGAAGTTCATATTTGTGTTTTGAATAAGTTATTGATGTTTTGGTATATGGAATTGGTAGAATTGTGTTTTGAGGAGTTATTGATGTTTTGGTATATTGAACAGATAGAATTGTGATTTTGAAGTTCATATTTATGTTTTGATGAATTATTGATTGATGTTTTGGTATATGGAATAGGTAGAATTGAGATTTTGAAGTTCATAGTTGTGTTTTGATGAATTATGGATGTTTTCTATATTGAAGAGGTAAAATTGTGATTTTGAAGTTATTGCGTTTTGATGAGTTATTGATTGATGTTTTTGAATATGGAATAGGTACAATTGAGATTTTGAAGTTCATATTTGTGTTTTGAATGCGTTATTGGTTGATGTTTTGGTATATGGAATAGGTAGAATTGTGATTTTGATATTCATATTTGGGTTTTGATGAGTTATTGATTGATGTTTTGGTATATGGAATGGGTAGAATTGAGATTTTGAAGTTCATATTTGTGTTTTGAATGCGTTATTGATGTTTTGGTATACGGAATAGGTAGAATTGTGTTTTAAGGAGTTATTGATCTTTTGGTATATTGAACAGATAGAATTGTGTTTTGAATTTCATATTTGTTTTTTGATGAATTATTGATGTTTTGGTATATTGGATAGGTAGAATTGTGATTTTGAAGTTCATAATTGTGTTTTGATGAGTTATTGATTGATGTTTTGGTATATGGAATAGGTAGAATTGTGTTTTGAATTTCATATTTGTGCTGAGATGAGTTATTGATGTTTCGGTATATGGGATAGGTAGAATTGTGATTTTGAAGTTCATATTTGTGTTTTGAATAAGTTATTGATGTTTTGGTGTATGGAATAGGTAGAATTGTGTTTTGAGGAGTTATTGATGTTTTGGTATATTGAACAGATAGAATTGTGATTTTGAAGTTCATATTTATGTTTTGATGAATTATTGATTGATGTTTTGGTATATGGAATAGGTAGAATTGAGATTTTGAAGTTCATAGTTGTGTTTTGATGAATTATGGATGTTTTTTATATTGAAGAGGTAGAATTGTGATTTTGAAGTTATTGCGTTTTGATGAGTTATTGATTGATGTTTTTGAATATGGAATAGGTACAATTGAGATTTTGAAGTTCATATTTGTGTTTTGATGTGTTATTGATTGATATTTAGGTATATGGAATAGGTAGAATTGAAATTTTGAAGTTCATATTTGTATTTTGATGAGTTATTGGATGATGTTTTGCTATATCGAAAAGGTAGAATTGTGATTTTGAAGTTCATATTTGTGTTTTGATGAGTTATTGATGTTTTGGTATATGGGATAGGTAGAATTGTCATTTTGAAGTTCATATTTGTGTTTTGATGAGTTATTGATGTTTTGGTATATGGAATAGGTAGAATTGTGATTTTGAAGTTCACAATTGTGTTTTGATGAGTTATTGATGTTTCGGTATATGAAATAGATTGTGATTTTGAAGTTCATATTTGTGTTGATGAGTTAATCATTGATGTTTTGGTATATGCAATAGGTAATGTTTTGGTATATGGGATAGGTAGAATTGTGATGTTGAAGTTCATATTTGTGTTTTGATGAGTTATTGATTGATGTTTTGTTATATGGAATAGGTAGAATTGTGTTTTGAATTTCATATTTGTGTTTTGATGAGTTATTGATGTTTCGGTATATGGGATATGTAGAATTGTGATTTTGAAGTTCATATTTGTGTTTTGATGAGTTATTGATGTTTCGGTATATGGGATATGTAGAATTGTGATTTTGAAGTTCATATTTGTGTTTTGATGAGTTATTGATGTTTTGGTATATGGAATATGTAGAATTGTGATTTTGAAGTTCATAATTGTGTTTTGATGAGTTATTGATGTTTCGGTATATGAAATAGATATAATTGTGTGTAGAAGTTCATAATTGTGTTTTGATGAGTTATTGATGTTTCGGTATATGGGATAGGTAGAATGGTGATTTTGAAGTTCGTATTTGCTTTTTGATGAGTTATTGATTGATGTTTTGGAATATGGAATAGGTACAATTGAGATTTTGAAGTTCCTATTTGTGTTTTGATGAGTTATTGATTGATGTTTTGGTATATGGATTGGGTAGAATTGAGATTTTGAAGTTCCTATTTGTGTTTTGAATGAGTTATTGATGTTTTGGTATATTGCATAGGTAGAATTGTGTTTTGAGGAGTTATTGATGTTTTGGTATATTGAACAGATAGAATTGTGATTTTGAAGTTCATATTTATGTTTTGATGAGCTATTGATTGATGTTTTGGTATATGGAATAGGTAGAATTGTGATTTTGAAGTTCATATTTGTGTTTTGATGAGTTATTGATGTTTTGGTATATGGGATAGGTAGAATTGTGATGTTGAAGTTCATATTTGTGTTTTGATGAGTTATTGATTGATGTTTTGGTATATGGAATAGGTAGAATTGTGCTTTGAATTTCATATTTGTGTTTTGATGAGTTATTGATGTTTCGGTATATGGGATATATAGAATTGTGATTTTGAAGTTCATATTTGTGTTTTGATGAGTTATTGATGTTTTGGTATATGGAATATGTAGAATTGTGATTTTGAAGTTCATAATTGTGTTTTGATGAGTTATTGATGTTTCGGTATATGAAATAGATATAATTGTGTGTAGAAGTTCATATTGTGTTTTGATGAGTTATTGATGTTTTGTTATATTGAAGAGGTCGAATTGTGATTTTGAAGTTCATATTTGCGTTTTGATGAGTTATTAATTGATGTTTTGGAATATGGAATAGGTACAATTGAGATTTTGAAGTTCCTATTTGTGTTTTCATGAGTTATTGTTTGATGTTTTGGTATATGGATTGGGTAGAATTGAGATTTGGAAGTTTCTATTTGTGTTTTGAATGAGTTATTGATGTTTTAGTATATTGCATAGGTAGAATTGTGATTTTGAAGTTCATAATTGTGTTTTGATGAGTTATTGATGTTTCGGTAAATGGAATAGATAGAATTGTGTGTTGAAGTTCGTATTTGTGTTTTGATGAGTTATTCATTGATGTTTTGGTATATGCAATTGGTAATGTTTTGGTATATGGGATAGGTAGAATTGTGATGTTGAAGTTCATATTTGTGTTATGATGAGTTATTGATTGATGTTTTGGTATATGGAATAGGTAGAATTGTGTTTTGAATTTCATATTTGTGTTTTGATGAGTTATTGATGTTTCGGTATATGGGATATGTAGAATTGTGATTTTGAAGTTCATATTTGTGTTTTGATGAGTTATTGATGTTTTGGTATATGGAATATGTAGAATTGTGATTTTGAAATTCATAATTGTGTTTTGATGAGTTATTGATGTTTCGGTATATGAAATAGATATAATTGTGTGTAGATGTTCATAATTGTGTTTTGATGAGTTATTGATTGATGTTTTGGTATATGGAATAGGTAGAATTGAGATTTTGAAGTTCATAGTTGTGTTTTGATGAATTATGGATGTTTTTTATATTGAAGAGGTAGAATTGTGATTTTGAAGTTATTGCGTTTTGATGAGTTATTGATTGATGTTTTTGAATATGGAATAGGTACAATTGAGATTTTGAAGTTCATATTTGTGTTTTGATATGTTATTGATTGATATTTAGGTATATGGAATAGGTAGAATTGAAATTTTGAAGTTCATATTTGTATTTTGATGAGTTATTGGTTGATGTTTTGCTATATCGAAAAGGTAGAATTGTGATTTTGAAGTTCATATTTGTGTTTTGATGAGTTATTGATGTTTTGGTATATGGGATAGGTAGAATTGTGATTTTGAAGTTCATATTTGTGTTTTGATGAGTTATTGATGTTTTGGTATATTGAACAGATAGAATTGTGATTTTGAAGTTCATATTTATGTTTTCATGAGCTATTGATTGATGTTTTGGTATATGGAATAGGTAGAATTGTGATTTTGAAGTTCATATTTGTGTTTTGATGAGTTATTGATGTTTTGGTATATGGGATAGGTAGAATTGTGATGTTGAAGTTCATATTTGTGTTTTGATGAGTTATTGATTGATGTTTTGGTATATGGAATAGGTAGAATTGTGCTTTGAATTTCATATTTGTGTTTTGATGAGTTATTGATGTTTCGGTATATGGGATAGGTAGAATTGTGATTTTGAAGTTCATATTTGTGTTTTGATGAGTTATTGATGTTTTGGTATATGGAATATGTAGAATTGTGATTTTGAAGTTCATAATTGTGTTTTGATGAGTTATTGATGTTTCGGTATATGAAATAGATATAATTGTGTGTAGAAGTTCATAATTGTGTTTTGATGAGTTATTGATGTTTTGTTATATTGAAGAGGTCGAATTGTGATTTTGAAGTTCATATTTGCGTTTTGATGAGTTATTAATTGATGTTTTGGAATATGGAATAGGTACAATTGAGATTTTGAAGTTCCTATTTGTGTTTTGATGAGTTATTGTTTGATGTTTTGGTATATGGATTGGGTAGAATTGAGATTTGGAAGTTTCTATTTGTGTTTTGAATGAGTTATTGATGTTTTGGTATATTGCATAGGTAGAATTGTGATTTTGAAGTTCATAATTGTGTTTTGATGAGTTATTGATGTTTCGGTAAATGGAATAGATAGAATTGTGTGTTGAAGTTCGTATTTGTGTTTTGATGAGTTATTCATTGATGTTTTGGTATATGCAATTGGTAATGTTTTGGTATATGGGATAGGTAGAATTGTGATGTTGAAGTTCATATTTGTGTTTTGATGAGTTATTGATTGATGTTTTGGTATATGGAATAGGTAGAATTGTGTTTTGAATTTCATATTTGTGTTTTGATGAGTTATTGATGTTTCGGTATATGGGATATGTAGAATTGTGATTTTGAAGTTCATATTTGTGTTTTGATGAGTTATTGATGTTTTGGTATATGGAATATGTAGAATTGTGATTTTGAAATTCATAATTGTGTTTTGATGAGTTATTGATGTTTCGGTATATGAAATAGATATAATTGTGTGTAGATGTTCATACTTGTGTTTTGATGAGTTATTGATTGATGTTTTGGTATATGGAATAGGTAGAATTGAGATTTTGAAGTTCATAGTTGTGTTTTGATGAATTATGGATGTTTTTTATATTGAAGAGGTAGAATTGTGATTTTGAAGTTATTGCGTTTTGATGAGTTATTGATTGATGTTTTTGAATATGGAATAGGTACAATTGAGATTTTGAAGTTCATATTTGTGTTTTGATGTGTTATTGATTGATATTTAGGTATATGGAATAGGTAGAATTGAAATTTTGAAGTTCATATTTGTATTTTGATGAGTTATTGGTTGATGTTTTGCTATATCGAAAAGGTAGAATTGTGATTTTGAAGTTCATATTTGTGTTTTGATGAGTTATTGATGTTTTGGTATATGGGATAGGTAGAATTGTGATTTTGAAGTTCATATTTGTGTTTTGATGAGTTATTGATGTTCTGGTATATGGAATAGGTAAAATTGTGATTTTGAAGTTCACAATTGTGTTTTGATGAGTTATTGATGTTTCGGTATATGAAATAGATTGTGATTTTGAAGTTCATATTTGTGTTGATGAGTTAATCATTGATGTTTTGGTATATGCAATAGGTAATGTTTTGGTATATGGGATAGGTAGAATTGTGATGTTGAAGTTCATATCTGTGTTTTGATGAGTTATTGATTGATGTTTTGTTATATGGAATAGGTAGAATTGTGTTTTGAATTTCATATTTGTGTTTTGATGAGTTATTGATGTTTCGGTATATGGCATATGTAGAATTGTGATTTTGACGTTCATATTTGTGTTTTGATGAGTTATTGATGTTTCGGTATATGGGATATGTTGAATTGTGATTTTGAAGTTCATATTTGTGTTTTGATGAGTTATTGATGTTTTGGTATATGGGATATGTAGAATTGTGATTTTGAAGTTCATAATTGTGTTTTGATGAGTTATTGATGTTTCGGTATATGAAATAGATATAATTGTGTGTAGAAGTTCATAATTGTGTTTTGATGAGTTATTGATGTTTCGGTATATGGGATAGGTAGAATGGTGATTTTGAAGTTCGTATTTGCTTTTTGATGAGTTATTGATTGATGTTTTGGAATATGGAATAGGTACAATTGAGATTTTGAAGTTCCTATTTGTGTTTTGATGAGTTATTGATTGATGTTTTGGTATATGGATTGGGTAGAATTGAGATTTTGAAGTTCCTATTTGTGTTTTGAATGAGTTATTGATGTTTTGGTATATTGCATAGGTAGAATTGTGTTTTGAGGAGTTATTGATGTTTTGGTATATTGAACAGATAGAATTGTGATTTTGAAGTTCATATTTATGTTTTGATGAGCTATTGATTGATGTTTTGGTATATGGAATAGGTAGAATTGTGATTTTGAAGTTCATATTTGTGTTTTGATGAGTTATTGATGTTTTGGTATATGGGATAGGTAGAATTGTGATGTTGAAGTTCATATTTGTGTTTTGATGAGTTATTGATTGATGTTTTGGTATATGGAATAGGTAGAATTGTGCTTTGAATTTCATATTTGTGTTTTGATGAGTTATTGATGTTTCGGTATATGGGATAGGTAGAATTGTGATTTTGAAGTTCATATTTGTGTTTTGAATAAGTTATTGATGTTTTGGTGTATGGAATAGGTAGAATTGTGTTTTGAGGAGTTATTGATGTTTTGGTATATTGAACAGATAGAATTGTGATTTTGAAGTTCATATTTATGTTTTGATGAATTATTGATTGATGTTTTGGTATATGGAATAGGTAGAATTGAGATTTTGAAGTTCATAGTTGTGTTTTGATGAATTATGGATGTTTTTTATATTGAAGAGGTAGAATTGTGATTTTGAAGTTATTGCGTTTTGATGAGTTATTGATTGATGTTTTTGAATATGGAATAGGTACAATTGAGATTTTGAAGTTCATATTTGTGTTTTGATGTGTTATTGATTGATATTTAGGTATATGGAATAGGTAGAATTGAAATTTTGAAGTTCATATTTGTATTTTGATGAGTTATTGGTTGATGTTTTGCTATATCGAAAAGGTAGAATTGTGATTTTGAAGTTCATATTTGTGTTTTGATGAGTTATTGATGTTTCGGTATATGGGATAGGTAGAATTGTCATTTTGAAGTTCATATTTGTGTTTTGATGAGTTATTGATGTTTTGGTATATGGAATAGGTAGAATTGTGATTTTGAAGTTCACAATTGTGTTTTGATGAGTTATTGATGTTTCGGTATATGAAATAGATTGTGATTTTGAAGTTCATATTTGTGTTGATGAGTTAATCATTGATGTTTTGGTATATGCAATAGGTAATGTTTTGGTATATGGGATAGGTAGAATTGTGATGTTGAAGTTCATATTTGTGTTTTGATGAGTTATTGATTGATGTTTTGGTATATGGAATAGGTAGAATTGTGTTTTGAATTTCATATTTGTGTTTTGATGAGTTATTGATGTTTCGGTATATGAGATATGTAGAATTGTGATTTTGAAGTTCATATTTGTGTTTTGATGTGTTATTGATGTTTCGGTATATGGGATATGTAGAATTGTGATTTTGAAGTTCATATTTGTGTTTTGATGAGTTATTGATGTTTTGGTATATGGAATATGTAGAATTGTGATTTTGAAGTTCATACTTGTGTTTTGATGAGTTATTGATGTTTCGGTATATGAAATAGATATAATTGTGTGTAGAAGTTCATAATTGTGTTTTGATGAGTTATTGATGTTTCAGTATATGAGATAGGTAGAATGGTGATTTTGAAGTTCATATTTGCTTTTTGATGAGTTATTGATTGATGTTTTGGAATATGGAATAGGTACAATTGAGATTTTGAAGTTCCTATTTGTGTTTTGATGAGTTATTGATTGATGTTTTGGTATATGGATTGGGTAGAATTGAGATTTTGAAGTTCCTATTTGTGTTTTGAATGAGTTATTGATGTTTTGGTATATTGCATAGGTAGAATTGTGTTTTGAGGAGTTATTGATGTTTTGGTATATTGAACAGATAGAATTGTGATTTTGAAGTTCATATTTATGTTTTGATGAGCTATTGATTGATGTTTTGGTATATGGAATAGGTAGAATTGTGATTTTGAAGTTCATATTTGTGTTTTGATGAGTTATTGATGTGGTATATGGGATAGGTAGAATTGTGATGTTGAAGTTCATATTTGTGTTTTGATGAGTTATTGATTGATGTTTTGGTATATGGAATAGGTAGAATTGTGCTTTGAATTTCATATTTGTGTTTTGATGAGTTATTGATGTTTCGGTATATGGGATATGTAGAATTGTGATTTTGAAGTTCATATTTGTGTTTTGATGAGTTATTGATGTTTTGGTATATGGAATATGTAGAATTGTGATTTTGATGAGTTATTGATGTTTCGGTATATGAAATAGATATAATTGTGTGTAGATGTTCATAATTGTGTTTTGATGAGTTATTGATTGATGTTTTGGTATATGGAATAGGTAGAATTGAGATGAGTTATTCATTGATGTTTTGGTATATGCAATTGGTAATGTTTTGGTATATGGGATAGGTAGAATTGTGATGTTGAAGTTCATATTTGTGTTTTGATGAGTTATTGATTGATGTTTTGGTATATGGAATAGGTAGAATTGTGCTTTGAATTTCATATTTGTGTTTTGATGAGTTATTGATGTTTCGGTATATGGGATATGTAGAATTGTGATTTTGAAGTTCATATTTGTGTTTTGATGAGTTATTGATGTTTTGGTATATGGAATATGTAGAATTGTGATTTTGAAGTTCATAATTGTGTTTTGATGAGTTATTGATGTTTCGGTATATGAAATAGATATAATTGTGTGTAGAAGTTCATAATTGTGTTTTGATGAGTTATTGATGTTTTGTTATATTGAAGAGGTCGAATTGTGATTTTGAAGTTCATATTTGCGTTTTGATGAGTTATTAATTGATGTTTTGGAATATGGAATAGGTACAATTGAGATTTTGAAGTTCCTATTTGTGTTTTGATGAGTTATTGTTTGATGTTTTGGTATATGGATTGGGTAGAATTGAGATTTGGAAGTTTCTATTTGTGTTTTGAATGAGTTATTGATGTTTTGGTATATTGCATAGGTAGAATTGTGATTTTGAAGTTCATAATTGTGTTTTGATGAGTTATTGATGTTTCGGTAAATGGAATAGATAGAATTGTGTGTTGAAGTTCGTATTTGTGTTTTGATGAGTTATTCATTGATGTTTTGGTATATGCAATTGGTAATGTTTTGGTATATGGGATAGGTAGAATTGTGATGTTGAAGTTCATATTTGTGTTTTGATGAGTTATTGATTGATGTTTTGGTATATGGAATAGGTAGAATTGTGTTTTGAATTTCATATTTGTGTTTTGATGAGTTATTGATGTTTCGGTATATGGGATATGTAGAATTGTGATTTTGAAGTTCATATTTGTGTTTTGATGAGTTATTGATGTTTTGGTATATGGAATATGTAGAATTGTGATTTTGAAATTCATAATTGTGTTTTGATGAGTTATTGATGTTTCGGTATATGAAATAGATATAATTGTGTGTAGATGTTCATAATTGTGTTTTGATGAGTTATTGATTGATGTTTTGGTATATGGAATAGGTAGAATTGAGATTTTGAAGTTCATAGTTGTGTTTTGATGAATTATGGATGTTTTTTATATTGAAGAGGTAGAATTGTGATTTTGAAGTTATTGCGTTTTGATGAGTTATTGATTGATGTTTTTGAATATGGAATAGGTACAATTGAGATTTTGAAGTTCATATTTGTGTTTTGATATGTTATTGATTGATATTTAGGTATATGGAATAGGTAGAATTGAAATTTTGAAGTTCATATTTGTATTTTGATGAGTTATTGGTTGATGTTTTGCTATATCGAAAAGGTAGAATTGTGATTTTGAAGTTCATATTTGTGTTTTGATGAGTTATTGATGTTTTGGTATATGGGATAGGTAGAATTGTGATTTTGAAGTTCATATTTGTGTTTTGATGAGTTATTGATGTTTTGGTATATTGAACAGATAGAATTGTGATTTTGAAGTTCATATTTATGTTTTCATGAGCTATTGATTGATGTTTTGGTATATGGAATAGGTAGAATTGTGATTTTGAAGTTCATATTTGTGTTTTGATGAGTTATTGATGTTTTGGTATATGGGATAGGTAGAATTGTGATGTTGAAGTTCATATTTGTGTTTTGATGAGTTATTGATTGATGTTTTGGTACATGGAATAGGTAGAATTGTGCTTTGAATTTCATATTTGTGTTTTGATGAGTTATTGATGTTTCGGTATATGGGATAGGTAGAATTGTGATTTTGAAGTTCATATTCGTGTTTTGATGAGTTATTGATGTTTTGGTATATGGAATATGTAGAATTGTGATTTTGAAGTTCATAATTGTGTTTTGATGAGTTATTGATGTTTCGGTATATGAAATAGATATAATTGTGTGTAGAAGTTCATAATTGTGTTTTGATGAGTTATTGATGTTTTGTTATATTGAAGAGGTCGAATTGTGATTTTGAAGTTCATATTTGCGTTTTGATGAGTTATTAATTGATGTTTTGGAATATGGAATAGGTACAATTGAGATTTTGAAGTTCCTATTTGTGTTTTGATGAGTTATTGTTTGATGTTTTGGTATATGGATTGGGTAGAATTGAGATTTGGAAGTTTCTATTTGTGTTTTGAATGAGTTATTGATGTTTTGGTATATTGCATAGGTAGAATTGTGATTTTGAAGTTCATAATTGTGTTTTGATGAGTTATTGATGTTTCGGTAAATGGAATAGATAGAATTGTGTGTTGAAGTTCGTATTTGTGTTTTGATGAGTTATTCATTGATGTTTTGGTATATGCAATTGGTAATGTTTTGGTATATGGGATAGGTAGAATTGTGATGTTGAAGTTCATATTTGTGTTTTGATGAGTTATTGATTGATGTTTTGGTATATGGAATAGGTAGAATTGTGTTTTGAATTTCATATTTGTGTTTTGATGAGTTATTGATGTTTCGGTATATGGGATATGTAGAATTGTGATTTTGAAGTTCATATTTGTGTTTTGATGAGTTATTGATGTTTTGGTATATGGAATATGTAGAATTGTGATTTTGAAATTCATAATTGTGTTTTGATGAGTTATTGATGTTTCGGTATATGAAATAGATATAATTGTGTGTAGATGTTCATACTTGTGTTTTGATGAGTTATTGATTGATGTTTTGGTATATGGAATAGGTAGAATTGAGATTTTGAAGTTCATAGTTGTGTTTTGATGAATTATGGATGTTTTTTATATTGAAGAGGTAGAATTGTGATTTTGAAGTTATTGCGTTTTGATGAGTTATTGATTGATGTTTTTGAATATGGAATAGGTACAATTGAGATTTTGAAGTTCATATTTGTGTTTTGATGTGTTATTGATTGATATTTAGGTATATGGAATAGGTAGAATTGAAATTTTGAAGTTCATATTTGTATTTTGATGAGTTATTGGTTGATGTTTTGCTATATCGAAAAGGTAGAATTGTGATTTTGAAGTTCATATTTGTGTTTTGATGAGTTATTGATGTTTTGGTATATGGGATAGGTAGAATTGTGATTTTGAAGTTCATATTTGTGTTTTGATGAGTTATTGATGTTCTGGTATATGGAATAGGTAAAATTGTGATTTTGAAGTTCACAATTGTGTTTTGATGAGTTATTGATGTTTCGGTATATGAAATAGATTGTGATTTTGAAGTTCATATTTGTGTTGATGAGTTAATCATTGATGTTTTGGTATATGCAATAGGTAATGTTTTGGTATATGGGATAGGTAGAATTGTGATGTTGAAGTTCATATCTGTGTTTTGATGAGTTATTGATTGATGTTTTGTTATATGGAATAGGTAGAATTGTGTTTTGAATTTCATATTTGTGTTTTGATGAGTTATTGATGTTTCGGTATATGGCATATGTAGAATTGTGATTTTGACGTTCATATTTGTGTTTTGATGAGTTATTGATGTTTCGGTATATGGGATATGTTGAATTGTGATTTTGAAGTTCATATTTGTGTTTTGATGAGTTATTGATGTTTTGGTATATGGGATATGTAGAATTGTGATTTTGAAGTTCATAATTGTGTTTTGATGAGTTATTGATGTTTCGGTATATGAAATAGATATAATTGTGTGTAGAAGTTCATAATTGTGTTTTGATGAGTTATTGATGTTTCGGTATATGGGATAGGTAGAATGGTGATTTTGAAGTTCGTATTTGCTTTTTGATGAGTTATTGATTGATGTTTTGGAATATGGAATAGGTACAATTGAGATTTTGAAGTTCCTATTTGTGTTTTGATGAGTTATTGATTGATGTTTTGGTATATGGATTGGGTAGAATTGAGATTTTGAAGTTCCTATTTGTGTTTTGAATGAGTTATTGATGTTTTGGTATATTGCATAGGTAGAATTGTGTTTTGAGGAGTTATTGATGTTTTGGTATATTGAACAGATAGAATTGTGATTTTGAAGTTCATATTTATGTTTTGATGAGCTATTGATTGATGTTTTGGTATATGGAATAGGTAGAATTGTGATTTTGAAGTTCATATTTGTGTTTTGATGAGTTATTGATGTTTTGGTATATGGGATAGGTAGAATTGTGATGTTGAAGTTCATATTTGTGTTTTGATGAGTTATTGATTGATGTTTTGGTATATGGAATAGGTAGAATTGTGCTTTGAATTTCATATTTGTGTTTTGATGAGTTATTGATGTTTCGGTATATGGGATAGGTAGAATTGTGATTTTGAAGTTCATATTTGTGTTTTGAATAAGTTATTGATGTTTTGGTGTATGGAATAGGTAGAATTGTGTTTTGAGGAGTTATTGATGTTTTGGTATATTGAACAGATAGAATTGTGATTTTGAAGTTCATATTTATGTTTTGATGAATTATTGATTGATGTTTTGGTATATGGAATAGGTAGAATTGAGATTTTGAAGTTCATAGTTGTGTTTTGATGAATTATGGATGTTTTTTATATTGAAGAGGTAGAATTGTGATTTTGAAGTTATTGCGTTTTGATGAGTTATTGATTGATGTTTTTGAATATGGAATAGGTACAATTGAGATTTTGAAGTTCATATTTGTGTTTTGATGTGTTATTGATTGATATTTAGGTATATGGAATAGGTAGAATTGAAATTTTGAAGTTCATATTTGTATTTTGATGAGTTATTGGTTGATGTTTTGCTATATCGAAAAGGTAGAATTGTGATTTTGAAGTTCATATTTGTGTTTTGATGAGTTATTGATGTTTCGGTATATGGGATAGGTAGAATTGTCATTTTGAAGTTCATATTTGTGTTTTGATGAGTTATTGATGTTTTGGTATATGGAATAGGTAGAATTGTGATTTTGAAGTTCACAATTGTGTTTTGATGAGTTATTGATGTTTCGGTATATGAAATAGATTGTGATTTTGAAGTTCATATTTGTGTTGATGAGTTAATCATTGATGTTTTGGTATATGCAATAGGTAATGTTTTGGTATATGGGATAGGTAGAATTGTGATGTTGAAGTTCATATTTGTGTTTTGATGAGTTATTGATTGATGTTTTGGTATATGGAATAGGTAGAATTGTGTTTTGAATTTCATATTTGTGTTTTGATGAGTTATTGATGTTTCGGTATATGAGATATGTAGAATTGTGATTTTGAAGTTCATATTTGTGTTTTGATGTGTTATTGATGTTTCGGTATATGGGATATGTAGAATTGTGATTTTGAAGTTCATATTTGTGTTTTGATGAGTTATTGATGTTTTGGTATATGGAATATGTAGAATTGTGATTTTGAAGTTCATACTTGTGTTTTGATGAGTTATTGATGTTTCGGTATATGAAATAGATATAATTGTGTGTAGAAGTTCATAATTGTGTTTTGATGAGTTATTGATGTTTCAGTATATGAGATAGGTAGAATGGTGATTTTGAAGTTCATATTTGCTTTTTGATGAGTTATTGATTGATGTTTTGGAATATGGAATAGGTACAATTGAGATTTTGAAGTTCCTATTTGTGTTTTGATGAGTTATTGATTGATGTTTTGGTATATGGATTGGGTAGAATTGAGATTTTGAAGTTCCTATTTGTGTTTTGAATGAGTTATTGATGTTTCGGTATATGGGATATGTAGAATTGTGATTTTGAAGTTCATATTTGTGTTTTGATGAGTTATTGATGTTTTGGTATATGGAATATGTAGAATTGTGATTTTGAAGTTCATAATTGTGTTTTGATGAGTTATTGATGTTTCGGTATATGAAATAGATATAATTGTGTGTAGAAGTTCATAATTGTGTTTTGATGAGTTATTGATGTTTTGTTATATTGAAGAGGTCGAATTGTGATTTTGAAGTTCATATTTGCGTTTTGATGAGTTATTAATTGATGTTTTGGAATATGGAATAGGTACAATTGAGATTTTGAAGTTCCTATTTGTGTTTTGATGAGTTATTGTTTGATGTTTTGGTATATGGATTGGGTAGAATTGAGATTTGGAAGTTTCTATTTGTGTTTTGAATGAGTTATTGATGTTTTGGTATATTGCATAGGTAGAATTGTGATTTTGAAGTTCATAATTGTGTTTTGATGAGTTATTGATGTTTCGGTAAATGGAATAGATAGAATTGTGTGTTGAAGTTCGTATTTGTGTTTTGATGAGTTATTCATTGATGTTTTGGTATATGCAATTGGTAATGTTTTGGTATATGGGATAGGTAGAATTGTGATGTTGAAGTTCATATTTGTGTTTTGATGAGTTATTGATTGATGTTTTGGTATATGGAATAGGTAGAATTGTGCTTTGAATTTCATATTTGTGTTTTGATGAGTTATTGATGTTTCGGTATATGGGATATGTAGAATTGTGATTTTGAAGTTCATATTTGTGTTTTGATGAGTTATTGATGTTTCGATATATGGGATATGTAGAATTGTGATTTTGAAGTTCATATTTGTGTTTTGATGAGTTATTGATGTTTTGGTATATGGGATATGTAGAATTGTGATTTTGAAGTTCATAATTGTGTTTTGATGAGTTATTGATGTTTCGGTATATGAAATAGATATAATTGTGTGTAGAAGTTCATAATTGTGTTTTGATGAGTTATTGATGTTTCGGTATATGGGATAGGTAGAATGGTGATTTTGAAGTTCGTATTTGCTTTTTGATGAGTTATTGATTGATGTTTTGGAATATGGAATAGGTACAATTGAGATTTTGAAGTTCCTATTTGTGTTTTGATGAGTTATTGATTGATGTTTTGGTATATGGATTGGGTAGAATTGAGATTTTGAAGTTCCTATTTGTGTTTTGAATGAGTTATTGATGTTTTGGTATATTGCATAGGTAGAATTGTGTTTTGAGGAGTTATTGATGTTTTGGTATATTGAACAGATAGAATTGTGATTTTGAAGTTCATATTTATGTTTTGATGAGCTATTGATTGATGTTTTGGTATATGGAATAGGTAGAATTGTGATTTTGAAGTTCATATTTGTGTTTTGATGAATTATGGATGTTTTTTATATTGAAGAGGTAGAATTGTGATTTTGAAGTTATTGCGTTTTGATGAGTTATTGATTGATGTTTTTGAATATGGAATAGGTACAATTGAGATTTTGAAGTTCATATTTGTGTTTTGATGTGTTATTGATTGATATTTAGGTATATGGAATAGGTACAATTGAAATTTTGAAGTTCATATTTGTATTTTGATGAGTTATTGGTTGATGTTTTGCTATATCGAAAAGGTAGAATTGTGATTTTGAAGTTCATATTTGTGTTTTGATGAGTTATTGATGTTTCGGTATATGGGATAGGTAGAATTGTCATTTTGAAGTTCATATTTGTGTTTTGATGAGTTATTGATGTTTTGGTATATGGAATAGGTAGAATTGTGATTTTGAAGTTCACAATTGTGTTTTGATGAGTTATTGATGTTTCGGTATATGAAATAGATTGTGATTTTGAAGTTCATATTTGTGTTGATGAGTTAATCATTGATGTTTTGGTATATGCAATAGGTAATGTTTTGGTATATGGGATAGGTAGAATTGTGATGTTGAAGTTCATATTTGTGTTTTGATGAGTTATTGATTGATGTTTTGGTATATGGAATAGGTAGAATTGTGTTTTGAATTTCATATTTGTGTTTTGATGAGTTATTGATGTTTCGGTATATGGGATATGTAGAATTGTGATTTTGAAGTTCATATTTGTGTTTTGATGAGTTATTGATGTTTCGGTATATGGGATATGTAGAATTGTGATTTTGAAGTTCATATTTGTGTTTTGATGAGTTATTGATGTTTTGGTATATGGAATATGTAGAATTGTGATTTTGAAGTTCATACTTGTGTTTTGATGAGTTATTGATGTTTCGGTATATGAAAAATAGATATAATTGTGTGTAGAAGTTCATAAATTGTGTTTTGATGAGTTATTGATGTTTCGGTATATGGGATAGGTAGAATGGTGATTTTGAAGTTCATATTTGCTTTTTGATGAGTTATTGATTGATGTTTTGGAATATGGAATAGGTACAATTGAGATTTTGAAGTTCCTATTTGTGTTTTGATGAGTTATTGATTGATGTTTTGGTATATGGATTGGGTAGAATTGAGATTTTGAAGTTCCTATTTGTGTTTTGAATGAGTTATTGATGTTTTGGTATATTGCATAGGTAGAATTGTGTTTTGAGGAGTTATTGATGTTTTGGTATATTGAACAGATAGAATTGTGATTTTGAAGTTCATATTTATGTTTTGATGAGCTATTGATTGATGTTTTGGTATATGGAATAGGTAGAATTGTGATTTTGAAGTTCATATTTGTGTTTTGATGAGTTATTGATGTTTTGGTATATGGGATAGGTAGAATTGTGATGTTGAAGTTCATATTTGTGTTTTGATGAGTTATTGATTGATGTTTTGGTATATGGAATAGGTAGAATTGTGCTTTGAATTTCATATTTGTGTTTTGATGAGTTATTGATGTTTCGGTATATGGGATATGTAGAATTGTGATTTTGAAGTTCATATTTGTGTTTTGATGAGTTATTTATGTTTTGGTATATGGAATATGTAGAATTGTGATTTTGAAATTCATAATTGTGTTTTGATGAGTTATTGATGTTTCGGTATATGAAATAGATATAATTGTGTGTAGATGTTCATAATTGTGTTTTGATGAGTTATTGATTGATGTTTTGGTATATGGAATAGGTAGAATTGAGATGAGTTATTCATTGATGTTTTGGTATATGCAATTGGTAATGTTTTGGTATATGGGATAGGTAGAATTGTGATGTTGAAGTTCATATTTGTGTTTTGATGAGTTATTGATTGATGTTTTGGTATATGGAATAGGTAGAATTGTGCTTTGAATTTCATATTTGTGTTTTGATGAGTTATTGATGTTTCGGTATATGGGATATGTAGAATTGTGATTTTGAAGTTCATATTTGTGTTTTGATGAGTTATTGATGTTTTGGTATATGGAATATGTAGAATTGTGATTTTGAAATTCATAATTGTGTTTTGATGAGTTATTGATGTTTCGGTATATGAAATAGATATAATTGTGTGTAGATGTTCATAATTGTGTTTTGATGAGTTATTGATTGATGTTTTGGTATATGGAATAGGTAGAATTGAGATGAGTTATTCATTGATGTTTTGGTATATGCAATTGGTAATGTTTTGGTATATGGGATAGGTAGAATTGTGATGTTGAAGTTCATATTTGTGTTTTGATGAGTTATTGATTGATGTTTTGGTATATGGAATAGGTAGAATTGTGCTTTGAATTTCATATTTGTGTTTTGATGAGTTATTGATGTTTCGGTATATGGGATATGTAGAATTGTGATTTTGAAGTTCATATTTGTGTTTTGATGAGTTATTGATGTTTTGGTATATGGAATATGTAGAATTGTGATTTTGAAGTTCATAATTGTGTTTTGATGAGTTATTGATGTTTCGGTATATGAAATAGATATAATTGTGTGTAGAAGTTCATAATTGTGTTTTGATGAGTTATTGATGTTTTGTTATATTGAAGAGGTCGAATTGTGATTTTGAAGTTCATATTTGCGTTTTGATGAGTTATTAATTGATGTTTTGGAATATGGAATAGGTACAATTGAGATTTTGAAGTTCCTATTTGTGTTTTGATGAGTTATTGTTTGATGTTTTGGTATATGGATTGGGTAGAATTGAGATTTGGAAGTTTCTATTTGTGTTTTGAATGAGTTATTGATGTTTTGGTATATTGCATAGGTAGAATTGTGATTTTGAAGTTCATAATTGTGTTTTGATGAGTTATTGATGTTTCGGTAAATGGAATAGATAGAATTGTGTGTTGAAGTTCGTATTTGTGTTTTGATGAGTTATTCATTGATGTTTTGGTATATGCAATTGGTAATGTTTTGGTATATGGGATAGGTAGAATTGTGATGTTGAAGTTCATATTTGTGTTTTGATGAGTTATTGATTGATGTTTTGGTATATGGAATAGGTAGAATTGTGCTTTGAATTTCATATTTGTGTTTTGATGAGTTATTGATGTTTCGGTATATGGGATATGTAGAATTGTGATTTTGAAGTTCATATTTGTGTTTTGATGAGTTATTGATGTTTCGATATATGGGATATGTAGAATTGTGATTTTGAAGTTCATATTTGTGTTTTGATGAGTTATTGATGTTTTGGTATATGGGATATGTAGAATTGTGATTTTGAAGTTCATAATTGTGTTTTGATGAGTTATTGATGTTTCGGTATATGAAATAGATATAATTGTGTGTAGAAGTTCATAATTGTGTTTTGATGAGTTATTGATGTTTCGGTATATGGGATAGGTAGAATGGTGATTTTGAAGTTCGTATTTGCTTTTTGATGAGTTATTGATTGATGTTTTGGAATATGGAATAGGTACAATTGAGATTTTGAAGTTCCTATTTGTGTTTTGATGAGTTATTGATTGATGTTTTGGTATATGGATTGGGTAGAATTGAGATTTTGAAGTTCCTATTTGTGTTTTGAATGAGTTATTGATGTTTTGGTATATTGCATAGGTAGAATTGTGTTTTGAGGAGTTATTGATGTTTTGGTATATTGAACAGATAGAATTGTGATTTTGAAGTTCATATTTATGTTTTGATGAGCTATTGATTGATGTTTTGGTATATGGAATAGGTAGAATTGTGATTTTGAAGTTCATATTTGTGTTTTGATGAGTTATTGATGTTTTGGTATATGGGATAGGTAGAATTGTGATGTTGAAGTTCATATTTGTGTTTTGATGAGTTATTGATTGATGTTTTGGTATATGGAATAGGTAGAATTGTGCTTTGAATTTCATATTTGTGTTTTGATGAGTTATTGATGTTTCGGTATATGGGATAGGTAGAATTGCGATTTTGAAGTTCATATTTGTGTTTTGAATAAGTTATTGATGTTTTGGTGTATGGAATAGGTAGAATTGTGTTTTGAGGAGTTATTGATGTTTTGGTATATTGAACAGATAGAATTGTGATTTTGAAGTTCATATTTATGTTTTGATGAGTTATTGATGTTTCGGTATATGGGATATGTAGAATTGTGATTTTGAAGTTCATATTTGTGTTTTGATGAGTTATTGATGTTTTGGTATATGGAATATGTAGAATTGTGATTTTGAAGTTCATACTTGTGTTTTGATGAGTTATTGATGTTTCGGTATATGAAATAGATATAATTGTGTGTAGAAGTTCATAAATTGTGTTTTGATGAGTTATTGATGTTTCGGTATATGGGATAGGTAGAATGGTGATTTTGAAGTTCATATTTGCTTTTTGATGAGTTATTGATTGATGTTTTGGAATATGGAATAGGTACAATTGAGATTTTGAAGTTCCTATTTGTGTTTTGATGAGTTATTGATTAATGTTTTGGTATATGGATTGGGTAGAATTGAGATTTTGAAGTTCCTATTTGTGTTTTGAATGAGTTATTGATGTTTTGGTATATTGCATAGGTAGAATTGTGTTTTGAGGAGTTATTGATGTTTTGGTATATTGAACAGATAGAATTGTGATTTTGAAGTTCATATTTATGTTTTGATGAGCTATTGATTGATGTTTTGGTATATGGAATAGGTAGAATTGTGATTTTGAAGTTCATATTTGTGTTTTGATGAGTTATTGATGTTTTGGTATATGGGATAGGTAGAATTGTGATGTTGAAGTTCATATTTGTGTTTTGATGAGTTATTGATTGATGTTTTGGTATATGGAATAGGTAGAATTGTGCTTTGAATTTCATATTTGTGTTTTGATGAGTTATTGATGTTTCGGTATATGGGATAGGTAGAATTGCGATTTTGAAGTTCATATTTGTGTTTTGAATAAGTTATTGATGTTTTGGTGTATGGAATAGGTAGAATTGTGTTTTGAGGAGTTATTGATGTTTTGGTATATTGAACAGATAGAATTGTGATTTTGAAGTTCATATTTATGTTTTGATGAATTATTGATTGATGTTTTGGTATATGGAATAGGTAGAATTGAGATTTTGAAGTTCATAGTTGTGTTTTGATGAATTATGGATGTTTTTTATATTGAAGAGGTAGAATTGTGATTTTGAAGTTATTGCGTTTTGATGAGTTATTGATTGATGTTTTTGAATATGGAATAGGTACAATTGAGATTTTGAAGTTCATATTTGTGTTTTGATGTGTTATTGATTGATATTTAGGTATATGGAATAGGTAGAATTGAAATTTTGAAGTTCATATTTGTATTTTGATGAGTTATTGGTTGATGTTTTGCTATATCGAAAAGGTAGAATTGTGATTTTGAAGTTCATATTTGTGTTTTGATGAGTTATTGATGTTTCGGTATATGGGATAGGTAGAATTGTCATTTTGAAGTTCATATTTGTGTTTTGATGAGTTATTGATGTTTTGGTATATGGAATAGGTAGAATTGTGATTTTGAAGTTCACAATTGTGTTTTGATGAGTTATTGATGTTTCGGTATATGAAATAGATTGTGATTTTGAAGTTCATATTTGTGTTGATGAGTTAATCATTGATGTTTTGGTATATGCAATAGGTAATGTTTTGGTATATGGGATAGGTAGAATTGTGATGTTGAAGTTCATATTTGTGTTTTGATGAGTTATTGATTGATGTTTTGGTATATGGAATAGGTAGAATTGTGTTTTGAATTTCATATTTGTGTTTTGATGAGTTATTGATGTTTCGGTATATGGGATATGTAGAATTGTGATTTTGAAGTTCATATTTGTGTTTTGATGAGTTATTGATGTTTCGGTATATGGGATATGTAGAATTGTGATTTTGAAGTTCATATTTGTGTTTTGATGAGTTATTGATGTTTTGGTATATGGAATATGTAGAATTGTGATTTTGAAGTTCATACTTGTGTTTTGATGAGTTATTGATGTTTCAGTATATGAAATAGATATAATTGTGTGTAGAAGTTCATAAATTGTGTTTTGATGAGTTATTGATGTTTCGGTATATGGGATAGGTAGAATGGTGATTTTGAAGTTCATATTTGCTTTTTGATGAGTTATTGATTGATGTTTTGGAATATGGAATAGGTACAATTGAGATTTTGAAGTTCCTATTTGTGTTTTGATGAGTTATTGATTAATGTTTTGGTATATGGATTGGGTAGAATTGAGATTTTGAAGTTCCTATTTGTGTTTTGAATGAGTTATTGATGTTTTGGTATATTGCATAGGTAGAATTGTGTTTTGAGGAGTTATTGATGTTTTGGTATATTGAACAGATAGAATTGTGATTTTGAAGTTCATATTTATGTTTTGATGAGCTATTGATTGATGTTTTGGTATATGGAATAGGTAGAATTGTGATTTTGAAGTTCATATTTGTGTTTTGATGAGTTATTGATGTTTTGGTATATGGGATAGGTAGAATTGTGATGTTGAAGTTCATATTTGTGTTTTGATGAGTTATTGATGTTTTGGTATATGGAATATGTAGAATTGTGATTTTGAAATTCATAATTGTGTTTTGATGAGTTATTGATGTTTCGGTATATGAAATAGATATAATTGTGTGTAGATGTTCATAATTGTGTTTTGATGAGTTATTGATTGATGTTTTGGTATATGGAATAGGTAGAATTGAGATGAGTTATTCATTGATGTTTTGGTATATGCAATTGGTAATGTTTTGGTATATGGGATAGGTAGAATTGTGATGTTGAAGTTCATATTTGTGTTTTGATGAGTTATTGATTGATGTTTTGGTATATGGAATAGGTAGAATTGTGCTTTGAATTTCATATTTGTGTTTTGATGAGTTATTGATGTTTCGGTATATGGGATATGTAGAATTGTGATTTTGAAGTTCATATTTGTGTTTTGATGAGTTATTGATTGATGTTTTGGTATATGGAATAGGTAGAATTGTGATTTTGAAGTTCATATTTGTGTTTTGATGAGTTATTGATGTTTTGGTATATGGGATAGGTAGAATTGTGATGTTGAAGTTCATATTTGTGTTTTGATGAGTTATTGATGTTTTGGTATATGGGATATGTAGAATTGTGATTTTGAAGTTCATAATTGTGTTTTGATGAGTTATTGATGTTTCGGTATATGAAATAGATATAATTGTGTGTAGAAGTTCATAATTGTGTTTTGATGAGTTATTGATGTTTTGTTATATTGAAGAGGTCGAATTGTGATTTTGAAGTTCATATTTGCGTTTTGATGAGTTATTAATTGATGTTTTGGAATATGGAATAGGTACAATTGAGATTTTGAAGTTCCTATTTGTGTTTTGATGAGTTATTGTTTGATGTTTTGGTATATGGATTGGGTAGAATTGAGATTTGGAAGTTTCTATTTGTGTTTTGAATGAGTTATTGATGTTTTGGTATATTGCATAGGTAGAATTGTGATTTTGAAGTTCATAATTGTGTTTTGATGAGTTATTGATGTTTCGGTAAATGGAATAGATAGAATTGTGTGTTGAAGTTCGTATTTGTGTTTTGATGAGTTATTCATTGATGTTTTGGTATATGCAATTGGTAATGTTTTGGTATATGGGATAGGTAGAATTGTGATGTTGAAGTTCATATTTGTGTTTTGATGAGTTATTGATTGATGTTTTGGTATATGGAATAGGTAGAATTGTGCTTTGAATTTCATATTTGTGTTTTGATGAGTTATTGATGTTTCGGTATATGGGATATGTAGAATTGTGATTTTGAAGTTCATATTTGTGTTTTGATGAGTTATTGATGTTTTGGTATATGGAATATGTAGAATTGTGATTTTGAAGTTCATAATTGTGTTTTGATGAGTTATTGATGTTTCGGTATATGAAATAGATATAATTGTGTGTAGAAGTTCATAATTGTGTTTTGATGAGTTATTGATGTTTTGTTATATTGAAGAGGTCGAATTGTGATTTTGAAGTTCATATTTGCGTTTTGATGAGTTATTAATTGATGTTTTGGAATATGGAATAGGTACAATTGAGATTTTGAAGTTCCTATTTGTGTTTTGATGAGTTATTGTTTGATGTTTTGGTATATGGATTGGGTAGAATTGAGATTTGGAAGTTTCTATTTGTGTTTTGAATGAGTTATTGATGTTTTGGTATATTGCATAGGTAGAATTGTGATTTTGAAGTTCATAATTGTGTTTTGATGAGTTATTGATGTTTCGGTAAATGGAATAGATAGAATTGTGTGTTGAAGTTCGTATTTGTGTTTTGATGAGTTATTCATTGATGTTTTGGTATATGCAATTGGTAATGTTTTGGTATATGGGATAGGTAGAATTGTGATGTTGAAGTTCATATTTGTGTTTTGATGAGTTATTGATTGATGTTTTGGTATATGGAATAGGTAGAATTGTGTTTTGAATTTCATATTTGTGTTTTGATGAGTTATTGATGTTTCGGTATATGGGATATGTAGAATTGTGATTTTTAAGTTCATATTTGTGTTTTGATGAGTTATTGATGTTTTGGTATATGGAATATGTAGAATTGTGATTTTGAAATTCATAATTGTGTTTTGATGAGTTATTGATGTTTCGGTATATGAAATAGATATAATTGTGTGTAGATGTTCATAATTGTGTTTTGATGAGTTATTGATTGATGTTTTGGTATATGGAATAGGTAGAATTGAGATTTTGAAGTTCATAGTTGTGTTTTGATGAATTATGGATGTTTTTTATATTGAAGAGGTAGAATTGTGATTTTGAAGTTATTGCGTTTTGATGAGTTATTGATTGATGTTTTTGAATATGGAATAGGTACAATTGAGATTTTGAAGTTGATATTTGTGTTTTGATGTGTTATTGATTGATATTTAGGTATATGGAATAGGTAGAATTGAAATTTTGAAGTTCATATTTGTATTTTGATGAGTTATTGGTTGATGTTTTGCTATATCGAAAAGGTAGAATTGTGATTTTGAAGTTCATATTTGTGTTTTGATGAGTTATTGATGTTTTGGTATATGGAATAGGTAAAATTGTGATTTTGAAGTTCACAATTGTGTTTTGATGAGTTATTGATGTTTCGGTATATGAAATAGATTGTGATTTTGAAGTTCATATTTGTGTTGATGAGTTAATCATTGATGTTTTGGTATATGCAATAGGTAATGTTTTGGTATATGGGATAGGTAGAATTGTGATGTTGAAGTTCATATCTGTGTTTTGATGAGTTATTGATTGATGTTTTGTTATATGGAATAGGTAGAATTGTGTTTTGAATTTCATATTTGTGTTTTGATGAGTTATTGATGTTTCGGTATATGGCATATGTAGAATTGTGATTTTGAAGTTCATATTTGTGTTTTGATGAGTTATTGATGTTTCGGTATATGGGATATGTAGAATTGTGATTTTGAAGTTCATATTTGTGTTTTGATGAGTTATTGATGTTTTGGTATATGGGATATGTAGAATTGTGATTTTGAAGTTCATAATTGTGTTTTGATGAGTTATTGATGTTTCGGTATATGAAATAGATATAATTGTGTGTAGAAGTTCATAATTGTGTTTTGATGAGTTATTGATGTTTCGGTATATGGGATAGGTAGAATGGTGATTTTGAAGTTCGTATTTGCTTTTTGATGAGTTATTGATTGATGTTTTGGAATATGGAATAGGTACAATTGAGATTTTGAAGTTCCTATTTGTGTTTTGATGAGTTATTGATTGATGTTTTGGTATATGGATTGGGTAGAATTGAGATTTTGAAGTTCCTATTTGTGTTTTGAATGAGTTATTGATGTTTTGGTATATTGCATAGGTAGAATTGTGTTTTGAGGAGTTATTGATGTTTTGGTATATTGACCAGATAGAATTGTGATTTTGAAGTTCATATTTATGTTTTGATGAGCTATTGATTGATGTTTTGGTATATGGAATAGGTAGAATTGTGATTTTGAAGTTCATATTTGTGTTTTGATGAGTTATTGATGTTTTGGTATATGGGATAGGTAGAATTGTGATGTTGAAGTTCATATTTGTGTTTTGATGAGTTATTGATTGATGTTTTGGTATATGGAATAGGTAGAATTGTGCTTTGAATTTCATATTTGTGTTTTGATGAGTTATTGATGTTTCGGTATATGGGATAGGTAGAATTGTGATTTTGAAGTTCATATTTATGTTTTGATGAATTATTGATTGATGTTTTGGTATATGGAATAGGTAGAATTGAGATTTTGAAGTTCATAGTTGTGTTTTGATGAATTATGGATGTTTTTTATATTGAAGAGGTAGAATTGTTATTTTGAAGTTATTGCGTTTTGATGAGTTATTGATTGATGTTTTTGAATATGGAATAGGTACAATTGAGATTTTGAAGTTCATATTTGTGTTTTGATGTGTTATTGATTGATATTTTGGTATATGGAATAGGTAGAATTGAAATTTTGAAGTTCATATTTGTATTTTGATGAGTTATTGGTTGATGTTTTGCTATATCGAAAAGGTAGAATTGTGATTTTGAAGTTCATATTTGTGTTTTGATGAGTTATTGATGTTTCGGTATATGGGATAGGTAGAATTGTCATTTTGAAGTTCATATTTGTGTTTTGATGAGTTATTGATGTTTTGGTATATGGAATAGGTAGAATTGTGATTTTGAAGTTCACAATTGTGTTTTGATGAGTTATTGATGTTTCGGTATATGAAATAGATTGTGATTTTGAAGTTCATATTTGTGTTGATGAGTTAATCATTGATGTTTTGGTATATGCAATAGGTAATGTTTTGGTATATGGGATAGGTAGAATTGTGATGTTGAAGTTCATATTTGTGTTTTGATGAGTTATTGATTGATGTTTTGGTATATGGAATAGGTAGAATTGTGTTTTGAATTTCATATTTGTGTTTTGATGAGTTATTGATGTTTCGGTATATGGGATATGTAGAATTGTGATTTTGAAGTTCATATTTGTGTTTTGATGAGTTATTGATGTTTCGGTATATGGGATATGTAGAATTGTGATTTTGAAGTTCATATTTGTGTTTTGATGAGTTATTGATGTTTTGGTATATGGAATATGTAGAATTGTGATTTTGAAGTTCATAATTGTGTTTTGATGAGTTATTGATGTTTCGGTATATGAAATAGATATAATTGTGTGTAGAAGTTCATAATTGTGTTTTGATGAGTTATTGATGTTTCGGTATATGGGATAGGTAGAATGGTGATTTTGAAGTTCGTATTTGCTTTTTGATGAGTTATTGATTGATGTTTTGGAATATGGAATAGGTACAATTGAGATTTTGAAGTTCCTATTTGTGTTTTGATGAGTTATTGATTGATGTTTTGGTATATGGATTGGGTAGAATTGAGATTTTGAAGTTCCTATTTGTGTTTTGAATGAGTTATTGATGTTTTGGTATATTGCATAGGTAGAATTGTGTTTTGAGGAGTTATTGATGTTTTGGTATATTGAACAGATAGAATTGTGATTTTGAAGTTCATATTTATGTTTTGATGAGCTATTGATTGATGTTTTGGTATATGGAATAGGTAGAATTGTGATTTTGAAGTTCATATTTGTGTTTTGATGAGTTATTGATGTTTTGGTATATGGGATAGGTAGAATTGTGATGTTGAAGTTCATATTTGTGTTTTGATGAGTTATTGATTGATGTTTTGGTATATGGAATAGGTAGAATTGTGCTTTGAATTTCATATTTGTGTTTTGATGAGTTATTGATGTTTCGGTATATGGGATATGTAGAATTGTGATTTTGAAGTTCATATTTGTGTTTTGATGAGTTATTGATGTTTTGGTATATGGAATATGTAGAATTGTGATTTTGAAATTCATAATTGTGTTTTGATGAGTTATTGATGTTTCGGTATATGAAATAGATATAATTGTGTGTAGAAGTTCATAATTGTGTTTTGATGAGTTATTGATGTTTCGGTATATGGGATAGGTAGAATGGTGATTTTGAAGTTCGTATTTGCTTTTTGATGAGTTATTGATTGATGTTTTGGAATATGGAATAGGTACAATTGAGATTTTGAAGTTCCTATTTGTGTTTTGATGAGTTATTGATTAATGTTTTGGTATATGGATTGGGTAGAATTGAGATTTTGAAGTTCCTATTTGTGTTTTGAATGAGTTATTGATGTTTTGGTATATTGCATAGGTAGAATTGTGTTTTGAGGAGTTATTGATGTTTTGGTATATTGAACAGATAGAATTGTGATTTTGAAGTTCATATTTATGTTTTGATGAGCTATTGATTGATGTTTTGGTATATGGAATAGGTAGAATTGTGATTTTGAAGTTCATATTTGTGTTTTGATGAGTTATTGATGTTTTGGTATATGGGATAGGTAGAATTGTGATGTTGAAGTTCATATTTGTGTTTTGATGAGTTATTGATGTTTTGGTATATGGAATATGTAGAATTGTGATTTTGAAATTCATAATTGTGTTTTGATGAGTTATTGATGTTTCGGTATATGAAATAGATATAATTGTGTGTAGATGTTCATAATTGTGTTTTGATGAGTTATTGATTGATGTTTTGGTATATGGAATAGGTAGAATTGAGATGAGTTATTCATTGATGTTTTGGTATATGCAATTGGTAATGTTTTGGTATATGGGATAGGTAGAATTGTGATGTTGAAGTTCATATTTGTGTTTTGATGAGTTATTGATTGATGTTTTGGTATATGGAATAGGTAGAATTGTGCTTTGAATTTCATATTTGTGTTTTGATGAGTTATTGATGTTTCGGTATATGGGATATGTAGAATTGTGATTTTGAAGTTCATATTTGTGTTTTGATGAGTTATTGATTGATGTTTTGGTATATGGAATATGTAGAATTGTGATTTTGAAGTTCATAATTGTGTTTTGATGAGTTATTGATGTTTCGGTATATGGGATATGTAGAATTGTGATTTTGAAGTTCATATTTGTGTTTTGATGAGTTATTGATGTTTTGGTATATGGAATATGTAGAATTGTGATTTTGAAATTCATAATTGTGTTTTGATGAGTTATTGATGTTTCGGTATATGAAATAGATATAATTGTGTGTAGATGTTCATAATTGTGTTTTGATGAGTTATTGATTGATGTTTTGGTATATGGAATAGGTAGAATTGAGATGAGTTATTCATTGATGTTTTGGTATATGCAATTGGTAATGTTTTGGTATATGGGATAGGTAGAATTGTGATGTTGAAGTTCATATTTGTGTTTTGATGAGTTATTGATTGATGTTTTGGTATATGGAATAGGTAGAATTGTGCTTTGAATTTCATATTTGTGTTTTGATGAGTTATTGATGTTTCGGTATATGGGATATGTAGAATTGTGATTTTGAAGTTCATATTTGTGTTTTGATGAGTTATTGATGTTTTGGTATATGGAATATGTAGAATTGTGATTTTGAAGTTCATAATTGTGTTTTGATGAGTTATTGATGTTTCGGTATATGAAATAGATATAATTGTGTGTAGAAGTTCATAATTGTGTTTTGATGAGTTATTGATGTTTTGTTATATTGAAGAGGTCGAATTGTGATTTTGAAGTTCATATTTGCGTTTTGATGAGTTATTAATTGATGTTTTGGAATATGGAATAGGTACAATTGAGATTTTGAAGTTCCTATTTGTGTTTTGATGAGTTATTGTTTGATGTTTTGGTATATGGATTGGGTAGAATTGAGATTTGGAAGTTTCTATTTGTGTTTTGAATGAGTTATTGATGTTTTGGTATATTGCATAGGTAGAATTGTGATTTTGAAGTTCATAATTGTGTTTTGATGAGTTATTGATGTTTCGGTAAATGGAATAGATAGAATTGTGTGTTGAAGTTCGTATTTGTGTTTTGATGAGTTATTCATTGATGTTTTGGTATATGCAATTGGTAATGTTTTGGTATATGGGATAGGTAGAATTGTGATGTTGAAGTTCATATTTGTGTTTTGATGAGTTATTGATTGATGTTTTGGTATATGGAATAGGTAGAATTGTGTTTTGAATTTCATATTTGTGTTTTGATGAGTTATTGATGTTTCGGTATATGGGATATGTAGAATTGTGATTTTTAAGTTCATATTTGTGTTTTGATGAGTTATTGATGTTTTGGTATATGGAATATGTAGAATTGTGATTTTGAAATTCATAATTGTGTTTTGATGAGTTATTGATGTTTCGGTATATGAAATAGATATAATTGTGTGTAGATGTTCATAATTGTGTTTTGATGAGTTATTGATTGATGTTTTGGTATATGGAATAGGTAGAATTGAGATTTTGAAGTTCATAGTTGTGTTTTGATGAATTATGGATGTTTTTTATATTGAAGAGGTAGAATTGTGATTTTGAAGTTATTGCGTTTTGATGAGTTATTGATTGATGTTTTTGAATATGGAATAGGTACAATTGAGATTTTGAAGTTGATATTTGTGTTTTGATGTGTTATTGATTGATATTTAGGTATATGGAATAGGTAGAATTGAAATTTTGAAGTTCATATTTGTATTTTGATGAGTTATTGGTTGATGTTTTGCTATATCGAAAAGGTAGAATTGTGATTTTGAAGTTCATATTTGTGTTTTGATGAGTTATTGATGTTTTGGTATATGGAATAGGTAAAATTGTGATTTTGAAGTTCACAATTGTGTTTTGATGAGTTATTGATGTTTCGGTATATGAAATAGATTGTGATTTTGAAGTTCATATTTGTGTTGATGAGTTAATCATTGATGTTTTGGTATATGCAATAGGTAATGTTTTGGTATATGGGATAGGTAGAATTGTGATGTTGAAGTTCATATCTGTGTTTTGATGAGTTATTGATTGATGTTTTGTTATATGGAATAGGTAGAATTGTGTTTTGAATTTCATATTTGTGTTTTGATGAGTTATTGATGTTTCGGTATATGGCATATGTAGAATTGTGATTTTGAAGTTCATATTTGTGTTTTGATGAGTTATTGATGTTTCGGTATATGGGATATGTAGAATTGTGATTTTGAAGTTCATATTTGTGTTTTGATGAGTTATTGATGTTTTGGTATATGGGATATGTAGAATTGTGATTTTGAAGTTCATAATTGTGTTTTGATGAGTTATTGATGTTTCGGTATATGAAATAGATATAATTGTGTGTAGAAGTTCATAATTGTGTTTTGATGAGTTATTGATGTTTCGGTATATGGGATAGGTAGAATGGTGATTTTGAAGTTCGTATTTGCTTTTTGATGAGTTATTGATTGATGTTTTGGAATATGGAATAGGTACAATTGAGATTTTGAAGTTCCTATTTGTGTTTTGATGAGTTATTGATTGATGTTTTGGTATATGGATTGGGTAGAATTGAGATTTTGAAGTTCCTATTTGTGTTTTGAATGAGTTATTGATGTTTTGGTATATTGCATAGGTAGAATTGTGTTTTGAGGAGTTATTGATGTTTTGGTATATTGACCAGATAGAATTGTGATTTTGAAGTTCATATTTATGTTTTGATGAGCTATTGATTGATGTTTTGGTATATGGAATAGGTAGAATTGTGATTTTGAAGTTCATATTTGTGTTTTGATGAGTTATTGATGTTTTGGTATATGGGATAGGTAGAATTGTGATGTTGAAGTTCATATTTGTGTTTTGATGAGTTATTGATTGATGTTTTGGTATATGGAATAGGTAGAATTGTGCTTTGAATTTCATATTTGTGTTTTGATGAGTTATTGATGTTTCGGTATATGGGATAGGTAGAATTGTGATTTTGAAGTTCATATTTATGTTTTGATGAATTATTGATTGATGTTTTGGTATATGGAATAGGTAGAATTGAGATTTTGAAGTTCATAGTTGTGTTTTGATGAATTATGGATGTTTTTTATATTGAAGAGGTAGAATTGTTATTTTGAAGTTATTGCGTTTTGATGAGTTATTGATTGATGTTTTTGAATATGGAATAGGTACAATTGAGATTTTGAAGTTCATATTTGTGTTTTGATGTGTTATTGATTGATATTTTGGTATATGGAATAGGTAGAATTGAAATTTTGAAGTTCATATTTGTATTTTGATGAGTTATTGGTTGATGTTTTGCTATATCGAAAAGGTAGAATTGTGATTTTGAAGTTCATATTTGTGTTTTGATGAGTTATTGATGTTTCGGTATATGGGATAGGTAGAATTGTCATTTTGAAGTTCATATTTGTGTTTTGATGAGTTATTGATGTTTTGGTATATGGAATAGGTAGAATTGTGATTTTGAAGTTCACAATTGTGTTTTGATGAGTTATTGATGTTTCGGTATATGAAATAGATTGTGATTTTGAAGTTCATATTTGTGTTGATGAGTTAATCATTGATGTTTTGGTATATGCAATAGGTAATGTTTTGGTATATGGGATAGGTAGAATTGTGATGTTGAAGTTCATATTTGTGTTTTGATGAGTTATTGATTGATGTTTTGGTATATGGAATAGGTAGAATTGTGTTTTGAATTTCATATTTGTGTTTTGATGAGTTATTGATGTTTCGGTATATGGGATATGTAGAATTGTGATTTTGAAGTTCATATTTGTGTTTTGATGAGTTATTGATGTTTCGGTATATGGGATATGTAGAATTGTGATTTTGAAGTTCATATTTGTGTTTTGATGAGTTATTGATGTTTTGGTATATGGAATATGTAGAATTGTGATTTTGAAGTTCATAATTGTGTTTTGATGAGTTATTGATGTTTCGGTATATGAAATAGATATAATTGTGTGTAGAAGTTCATAATTGTGTTTTGATGAGTTATTGATGTTTCGGTATATGGGATAGGTAGAATGGTGATTTTGAAGTTCGTATTTGCTTTTTGATGAGTTATTGATTGATGTTTTGGAATATGGAATAGGTACAATTGAGATTTTGAAGTTCCTATTTGTGTTTTGATGAGTTATTGATTGATGTTTTGGTATATGGATTGGGTAGAATTGAGATTTTGAAGTTCCTATTTGTGTTTTGAATGAGTTATTGATGTTTTGGTATATTGCATAGGTAGAATTGTGTTTTGAGGAGTTATTGATGTTTTGGTATATTGAACAGATAGAATTGTGATTTTGAAGTTCATATTTATGTTTTGATGAGCTATTGATTGATGTTTTGGTATATGGAATAGGTAGAATTGTGATTTTGAAGTTCATATTTGTGTTTTGATGAGTTATTGATGTTTTGGTATATGGGATAGGTAGAATTGTGATGTTGAAGTTCATATTTGTGTTTTGATGAGTTATTGATTGATGTTTTGGTATATGGAATAGGTAGAATTGTGCTTTGAATTTCATATTTGTGTTTTGATGAGTTATTGATGTTTCGGTATATGGGATATGTAGAATTGTGATTTTGAAGTTCATATTTGTGTTTTGATGAGTTATTGATGTTTTGGTATATGGAATATGTAGAATTGTGATTTTGAAATTCATAATTGTGTTTTGATGAGTTATTGATGTTTCGGTATATGAAATAGATATAATTGTGTGTAGATGTTCATAATTGTGTTTTGATGAGTTATTGATTGATGTTTTGGTATATGGAATAGGTAGAATTGAGATGAGTTATTCATTGATGTTTTGGTATATGCAATTGGTAATGTTTTGGTATATGGGATAGGTAGAATTGTGATGTTGAAGTTCATATTTGTGTTTTGATGAGTTATTGATTGATGTTTTGGTATATGGAATAGGTAGAATTGTGCTTTGAATTTCATATTTGTGTTTTGATGAGTTATTGATGTTTCGGTATATGGGATAGGTAGAATTGTGATTTTGAAGTTCATATTTATGTTTTGATGAATTATTGATTGATGTTTTGGTATATGGAATAGGTAGAATTGAGATTTTGAAGTTCCTATTTGTGTTTTGAATGAGTTATTGATGTTTTGGTATATTGCATAGGTAGAATTGTGTTTTGAGGAGTTATTGATGTTTTGGTATATTGACCAGATAGAATTGTGATTTTGAAGTTCATATTTATGTTTTGATGAGCTATTGATTGATGTTTTGGTATATGGAATAGGTAGAATTGTGATTTTGAAGTTCATATTTGTGTTTTGATGAGTTATTGATGTTTTGGTATATGGATAGGTAGAATTGTGATGTTGAAGTTCATATTTGTGTTTTGATGAGTTATTGATTGATGTTTTGGTATATGGAATAGGTAGAATTGTGCTTTGAATTTCATATTTGTGTTTTGATGAGTTATTGATGTTTCGGTATATGGGATAGGTAGAATTGTGATTTTGAAGTTCATATTTATGTTTTGATGAATTATTGATTGATGTTTTGGTATATGGAATAGGTAGAATTGAGATTTTGAAGTTCATAGTTGTGTTTTGATGAATTATGGATGTTTTTTATATTGAAGAGGTAGAATTGTGATTTTGAAGTTATTGCGTTTTGATGAGTTATTGATTGATGTTTTTGAATATGGAATAGGTACAATTGAGATTTTGAAGTTCATATTTGTGTTTTGATGTGTTATTGATTGATATTTTGGTATATGGAATAGGTAGAATTGAAATTTTGAAGTTCATATTTGTATTTTGATGAGTTATTGGTTGATGTTTTGCTATATCGAAAAGGTAGAATTGTGATTTTGAAGTTCATATTTGTGTTTTGATGAGTTATTGATGTTTCGGTATATGGGATAGGTAGAATTGTCATTTTGAAGTTCATATTTGTGTTTTGATGAGTTATTGATGTTTTGGTATATGGAATAGGTAGAATTGTGATTTTGAAGTTCACAATTGTGTTTTGATGAGTTATTGATGTTTCGGTATATGAAATAGATTGTGATTTTGAAGTTCATATTTGTGTTGATGAGTTAATCATTGATGTTTTGGTATATGCAATAGGTAATGTTTTGGTATATGGGATAGGTAGAATTGTGATGTTGAAGTTCATATTTGTGTTTTGATGAGTTATTGATTGATGTTTTGGTATATGGAATAGGTAGAATTGTGTTTTGAATTTCATATTTGTGTTTTGATGAGTTATTGATGTTTCGGTATATGGGATATGTAGAATTGTGATTTTGAAGTTCATATTTGTGTTTTGATGAGTTATTGATGTTTCGGTATATGGGATATGTAGAATTGTGATTTTGAAGTTCATATTTGTGTTTTGATGAGTTATTGATGTTTTGGTATATGGAATATGTAGAATTGTGATTTTGAAGTTCATAATTGTGTTTTGATGAGTTATTGATGTTTCGGTATATGAAATAGATATAATTGTGTGTAGAAGTTCATAATTGTGTTTTGATGAGTTATTGATGTTTCGGTATATGGGATAGGTAGAATGGTGATTTTGAAGTTCGTATTTGCTTTTTGATGAGTTATTGATTGATGTTTTGGAATATGGAATAGGTACAATTGAGATTTTGAAGTTCCTATTTGTGTTTTGATGAGTTATTGATTGATGTTTTGGTATATGGATTGGGTAGAATTGAGATTTTGAAGTTCCTATTTGTGTTTTGAATGAGTTATTGATGTTTTGGTATATTGCATAGGTAGAATTGTGTTTTGAGGAGTTATTGATGTTTTGGTATATTGAACAGATAGAATTGTGATTTTGAAGTTCATATTTATGTTTTGATGAGCTATTGATTGATGTTTTGGTATATGGAATAGGTAGAATTGTGATTTTGAAGTTCATATTTGTGTTTTGATGAGTTATTGATGTTTTGGTATATGGGATAGGTAGAATTGTGATGTTGAAGTTCATATTTGTGTTTTGATGAGTTATTGATTGATGTTTTGGTATATGGAATAGGTAGAATTGTGCTTTGAATTTCATATTTGTGTTTTGATGAGTTATTGATGTTTCGGTATATGGGATATGTAGAATTGTGATTTTGAAGTTCATATTTGTGTTTTGATGAGTTATTGATGTTTTGGTATATGGAATATGTAGAATTGTGATTTTGAAGTTCATAATTGTGTTTTGATGAGTTATTGATGTTTCGGTATATGAAATAGATATAATTGTGTGTAGAAGTTCATAATTGTGTTTTGATGAGTTATTGATGTTTTGTTATATTGAAGAGGTAGAATTGTGATTTTGAAGTTCATATTTGTGTTTTGATGAGTTATTGATGTTTTGGTATATGGGATAGGTAGAATTGTGATGTTGAAGTTCATATTTGTGTTTTGATGAGTTATTGATTGATGTTTTGGTATATGGAATAGGTAGAATTGTGCTTTGAATTTCATATTTGTGTTTTGATGAGTTATTGATGTTTCGGTATATGGGATATGTAGAATTGTGATTTTGAAGTTCATATTTGTGTTTTGATGAGTTATTGATGTTTCGGTATATGGGATATGTAGAATTGTGATTTTGAAGTTCATATTTGTGTTTTGATGAGTTATTGATGTTTTGGTATATGGAATATGTAGAATTGTGATTTTGAAGTTCATAATTGTGTTTTGATGAGTTATTGATGTTTCGGTATATGAAATAGATATAATTGTGTGTAGAAGTTCATAATTGTGTTTTGATGAGTTATTGATGTTTCGGTATATGGGATAGGTAGAATAGTGATTTTGAAGTTCGTATTTGCTTTTTGATGAGTTATTGATTGATGTTTTGGAATATGGAATAGGTACAATTGAGATTTTGAAGTTCCTATTTGTGTTTTGATGAGTTATTGATTGATGTTTTGGTATATGGATTGGGTAGAATTGAGATTTTGAAGTTCCTATTTGTGTTTTGAATGAGTTATTGATGTTTTGGTATATTGCATAGGTAGAATTGTGTTTTGAGGAGTTATTGATGTTTTGGTATATTGAACAGATAGAATTGTGATTTTGAAGTTCATATTTATGTTTTGATGAGCTATTGATTGATGTTTTGGTATATGGAATAGGTAGAATTGTGATTTTGAAGTTCATATTTGTGTTTTGATGAGTTATTGATGTTTTGGTATATGGGATAGGTAGAATTGTGATGTTGAAGTTCATATTTGTGTTTTGATGAGTTATTGATTGATGTTTTGGTATATGGAATAGGTAGAATTGTGCTTTGAATTTCATATTTGTGTTTTGATGAGTTATTGATGTTTCGGTATATGGGATATGTAGAATTGTGATTTTGAAGTTCATATTTGTGTTTTGATGAGTTATTGATGTTTTGGTATATGGAATATGTAGAATTGTGATTTTGAAGTTCATAATTGTGTTTTGATGAGTTATTGATGTTTCGGTATATGAAATAGATATAATTGTGTGTAGAAGTTCATAATTGTGTTTTGATGAGTTATTGATGTTTTGTTATATTGAAGAGGTAGAATTGTGATTTTGAAGTTCATATTTGTGTTTTGATGAGTTATTGATGTTTTGGTATATGGGATAGGTAGAATTGTGATGTTGAAGTTCATATTTGTGTTTTGATGAGTTATTGATTGATGTTTTGGTATATGGAATAGGTAGAATTGTGCTTTGAATTTCATATTTGTGTTTTGATGAGTTATTGATGTTTCGGTATATGGGATATGTAGAATTGTGATTTTGAAGTTCATATTTGTGTTTTGATGAGTTATTGATGTTTTGGTATATGGAATATGTAGAATTGTGATTTTGAAATTCATAATTGTGTTTTGATGAGTTATTGATGTTTCGGTATATGAAATAGATATAATTGTGTGTAGATGTTCATAATTGTGTTTTGATGAGTTATTGATTGATGTTTTGGTATATGGAATAGGTAGAATTGAGATGAGTTATTCATTGATGTTTTGGTATATGCAATTGGTAATGTTTTGGTATATGGGATAGGTAGAATTGTGATGTTGAAGTTCATATTTGTGTTTTGATGAGTTATTGATTGATGTTTTGGTATATGGAATAGGTAGAATTGTGCTTTGAATTTCATATTTGTGTTTTGATGAGTTATTGATGTTTCAGTATATGGGATATGTAGAATTGTGATTTTGAAGTTCATATTTGTGTTTTGATGAGTTATTGATGTTTTGGTATATGGAATATGTAGAATTGTGATTTTGAAGTTCATAATTGTGTTTTGATGAGTTATTGATGTTTCGGTATATGAAATAGATATAATTGTGTGTAGAAGTTCATAATTGTGTTTTGATGAGTTATTGATGTTTTGTTATATTGAAGAGGTCGAATTGTGATTTTGAAGTTCATATTTGCGTTTTGATGAGTTATTAATTGATGTTTTGGAATATGGAATAGGTACAATTGAGATTTTGAAGTTCCTATTTGTGTTTTGATGAGTTATTGTTTGATGTTTTGGTATATGGATTGGGTAGAATTGAGATTTGGAAGTTTCTATTTGTGTTTTGAATGAGTTATTGATGTTTTGGTATATTGCATAGGTAGAATTGTGATTTTGAAGTTCATAATTGTGTTTTGATGAGTTATTGATGTTTCGGTAAATGGAATAGATAGAATTGTGTGTTGAAGTTCGTATTTGTGTTTTGATGAGTTATTCATTGATGTTTTGGTATATGCAATTGGTAATGTTTTGGTATATGGGATAGGTAGAATTGTGATGTTGAAGTTCATATTTGTGTTTTGATGAGTTATTGATTGATGTTTTGGTATATGGAATAGGTAGAATTGTGTTTTGAATTTCATATTTGTGTTTTGATGAGTTATTGATGTTTCGGTATATGGGATATGTAGAATTGTGATTTTGAAGTTCATATTTGTGTTTTGATGAGTTATTGATGTTTTGGTATATGGAATATGTAGAATTGTGATTTTGAAATTCATAATTGTGTTTTGATGAGTTATTGATGTTTCGGTATATGAAATAGATATAATTGTGTGTAGATGTTCATAATTGTGTTTTGATGAGTTATTGATTGATGTTTTGGTATATGGAATAGGTAGAATTGAGATTTTGAAGTTCATAGTTGTGTTTTGATGAATTATGGATGTTTTTTATATTGAAGAGGTAGAATTGTGATTTTGAAGTTATTGCGTTTTGATGAGTTATTGATTGATGTTTTTGAATATGGAATAGGTACAATTGAGATTTTGAAGTTCATATTTGTGTTTTGATGTGTTATTGATTGATATTTAGGTATATGGAATAGGTAGAATTGAAATTTTGAAGTTCATATTTGTATTTTGATGAGTTATTGGTTGATGTTTTGCTATATCGAAAAGGTAGAATTGTGATTTTGAAGTTCATATTTGTGTTTTGATGAGTTATTGATGTTTTGGTATATGGGATAGGTAGAATTGTGATTTTGAAGTTCATATTTGTGTTTTGATGAGTTATTGATGTTTTGGTATATGGAATAGGTAAAATTGTGATTTTGAAGTTCACAATTGTGTTTTGATGAGTTATTGATGTTTCGGTATATGAAATAGATTGTGATTTTGAAGTTCATATTTGTGTTGATGAGTTAATCATTGATGTTTTGGTATATGCAATAGGTAATGTTTTGGTATATGGGATAGGTAGAATTGTGATGTTGAAGTTCATATCTGTGTTTTGATGAGTTATTGATTGATGTTTTGTTATATGGAATAGGTAGAATTGTGTTTTGAATTTCATATTTGTGTTTTGATGAGTTATTGATGTTTCGGTATATGGCATATGTAGAATTGTGATTTTGAAGTTCATATTTGTGTTTTGATGAGTTATTGATGTTTCGGTATATGGGATATGTAGAATTGTGATTTTGAAGTTCATATTTGTGTTTTGATGAGTTATTGATGTTTTGGTATATGGGATATGTAGAATTGTGATTTTGAAGTTCATAATTGTGTTTTGATGAGTTATTGATGTTTCGGTATATGAAATAGATATAATTGTGTGTAGAAGTTCATAATTGTGTTTTGATGAGTTATTGATGTTTCGGTATATGGGATAGGTAGAATGGTGATTTTGAAGTTCGTATTTGCTTTTTGATGAGTTATTGATTGATGTTTTGGAATATGGAATAGGTACAATTGAGATTTTGAAGTTCCTATTTGTGTTTTGATGAGTTATTGATTGATGTTTTGGTATATGGATTGGGTAGAATTGAGATTTTGAAGTTCCTATTTGTGTTTTGAATGAGTTATTGATGTTTTGGTATATTGCATAGGTAGAATTGTGTTTTGAGGAGTTATTGATGTTTTGGTATATTGACCAGATAGAATTGTGATTTTGAAGTTCATATTTATGTTTTGATGAGCTATTGATTGATGTTTTGGTATATGGAATAGGTAGAATTGTGATTTTGAAGTTCATATTTGTGTTTTGATGAGTTATTGATGTTTTGGTATATGGGATAGGTAGAATTGTGATGTTGAAGTTCATATTTGTGTTTTGATGAGTTATTGATTGATGTTTTGGTATATGGAATAGGTAGAATTGTGCTTTGAATTTCATATTTGTGTTTTGATGAGTTATTGATGTTTCGGTATATGGGATAGGTAGAATTGTGATTTTGAAGTTCATATTTATGTTTTGATGAATTATTGATTGATGTTTTGGTATATGGAATAGGTAGAATTGAGATTTTGAAGTTCATAGTTGTGTTTTGATGAATTATGGATGTTTTTTATATTGAAGAGGTAGAATTGTGATTTTGAAGTTATTGCGTTTTGATGAGTTATTGATTGATGTTTTTGAATATGGAATAGGTACAATTGAGATTTTGAAGTTCATATTTGTGTTTTGATGTGTTATTGATTGATATTTTGGTATATGGAATAGGTAGAATTGAAATTTTGAAGTTCATATTTGTATTTTGATGAGTTATTGGTTGATGTTTTGCTATATCGAAAAGGTAGAATTGTGATTTTGAAGTTCATATTTGTGTTTTGATGAGTTATTGATGTTTCGGTATATGGGATAGGTAGAATTGTCATTTTGAAGTTCATATTTGTGTTTTGATGAGTTATTGATGTTTTGGTATATGGAATAGGTAGAATTGTGATTTTGAAGTTCACAATTGTGTTTTGATGAGTTATTGATGTTTCGGTATATGAAATAGATTGTGATTTTGAAGTTCATATTTGTGTTGATGAGTTAATCATTGATGTTTTGGTATATGCAATAGGTAATGTTTTGGTATATGGGATAGGTAGAATTGTGATGTTGAAGTTCATATTTGTGTTTTGATGAGTTATTGATTGATGTTTTGGTATATGGAATAGGTAGAATTGTGTTTTGAATTTCATATTTGTGTTTTGATGAGTTATTGATGTTTCGGTATATGGGATATGTAGAATTGTGATTTTGAAGTTCATATTTGTGTTTTGATGAGTTATTGATGTTTCGGTATATGGGATATGTAGAATTGTGATTTTGAAGTTCATATTTGTGTTTTGATGAGTTATTGATGTTTCGGTATATGGGATATGTAGAATTGTGATTTTGAAGTTCATATTTGTGTTTTGATGAGTTATTGATGTTTTGGTATATGGAATATGTAGAATTGTGATTTTGAAGTTCATAATTGTGTTTTGATGAGTTATTGATGTTTCGGTATATGAAATAGATATAATTGTGTGTAGAAGTTCATAATTGTGTTTTGATGAGTTATTGATGTTTCGGTATATGGGATAGGTAGAATGGTGATTTTGAAGTTCGTATTTGCTTTTTGATGAGTTATTGATTGATGTTTTGGAATATGGAATAGGTACAATTGAGATTTTGAAGTTCCTATTTGTGTTTTGATGAGTTATTGATTGATGTTTTGGTATATGGATTGGGTAGAATTGAGATTTTGAAGTTCCTATTTGTGTTTTGAATGAGTTATTGATGTTTTGGTATATTGCATAGGTAGAATTGTGTTTTGAAGAGTTGTTGATGTTTTGGTATATTGAACAGATAGAATTGTGATTTTGAAGTTCATATTTATGTTTTGATGAGCTATTGATTGATGTTTTGGTATATGGAATAGGTAGAATTGTGATTTTGAAGTTCATATTTGTGTTTTGATGAGTTATTGATGTTTTGGTATATGGGATAGGTAGAATTGTGATGTTGAAGTTCATATTTGTGTTTTGATGAGTTATTGATTGATGTTTTGGTATATGGAATAGGTAGAATTGTGCTTTGAATTTCATATTTGTGTTTTGATGAGTTATTGATGTTTCGGTATATGGGATATGTAGAATTGTGATTTTGAAGTTCATATTTGTGTTTTGATGAGTTATTGATGTTTTGGTATATGGAATATGTAGAATTGTGATTTTGAAGTTCATAATTGTGTTTTGATGAGTTATTGATGTTTCGGTATATGAAATAGATATAATTGTGTGTAGAAGTTCATAATTGTGTTTTGATGAGTTATTGATGTTTTGTTATATTGAAGAGGTCGAATTGTGATTTTGAAGTTCATATTTGCGTTTTGATGAGTTATTAATTGATGTTTTGGAATATGGAATAGGTACAATTGAGATTTTGAAGTTCCTATTTGTGTTTTGATGAGTTATTGTTTGATGTTTTGGTATATGGATTGGGTAGAATTGAGATTTGGAAGTTTCTATTTGTGTTTTGAATGAGTTATTGATGTTTTGGTATATTGCATAGGTAGAATTGTGATTTTGAAGTTCATAATTGTGTTTTGATGAGTTATTGATGTTTCGGTAAATGGAATAGATAGAATTGTGTGTTGAGGTTCGTATTTGTGTTTTGATGAGTTATTCATTGATGTTTTGGTATATGCAATTGGTAATGTTTTGGTATATGGGATAGGTAGAATTGTGATGTTGAAGTTCATATTTGTGTTTTGATGAGTTATTGATTGATGTTTTGGTATATGGAATAGGTAGAATTGTGTTTTGAATTTCATATTTGTGTTTTGATGAGTTATTGATGTTTCGGTATATGAGATATGTAGAATTGTGATTTTGAAGTTCATATTTGTGTTTTGATGAGTTATTGATGTTTTGGTATATGGAATATGTAGAATTGTGATTTTGAAATTCATAATTGTGTTTTGATGAGTTATTGATGTTTCGGTATATGAAATAGATATAATTGTGTGTAGATGTTCATAATTGTGTTTTGATGAGTTATTGATTGATGTTTTGGTATATGGAATAGGTAGAATTGAGATTTTGAAGTTCATAGTTGTGTTTTGATGAATTATGGATGTTTTTTATATTGAAGAGGTAGAATTGTGATTTTGAAGTTATTGCGTTTTGATGAGTTATTGATTGATGTTTTTGAATATGGAATAGGTACAATTGAGATTTTGAAGTTCATATTTGTGTTTTGATGTGTTATTGATTGATATTTAGGTATATGGAATAGGTAGAATTGAAATTTTGAAGTTCGTATTTGTATTTTGATGAGTTATTGGTTGATGTTTTGCTATATCGAAAAGGTAGAATTGTGATTTTGAAGTTCATATTTGTGTTTTGATGAGTTATTGATGTTTTGGTATATGGGATAGGTAGAATTGTCATTTTGAAGTTCATATTTGTGTTTTGATGAGTTATTGATGTTTTGGTATATGGAATAGGTAAAATTGTGATTTTGAAGTTCACAATTGTGTTTTGATGAGTTATTGATGTTTCGGTATATGAAATAGATTGTGATTTTGAAGTTCATATTTGTGTTGATGAGTTAATCATTGATGTTTTGGTATATGCAATAGGTAATGTTTTGGTATATGGGATAGGTAGAATTGTGATGTTGAAGTTCATATCTGTGTTTTGATGAGTTATTGATTGATGTTTTGTTATATGGAATAGGTAGAATTGTGTTTTGAATTTCATATTTGTGTTTTGATGAGTTATTGATGTTTCGGTATATGGGATATGTAGAATTGTGATTTTGAAGTTCATATTTGTGTTTTGATGAGTTATTGATGTTTCGGTATATGGGATATGTAGAATTGTGATTTTGAAGTTCATATTTGTGTTTTGATGAGTTATTGATGTTTTGGTATATGGAATATGTAGAATTGTGATTTTGAAGTTCATAATTGTGTTTTGATGAGTTATTGATGTTTCGGTATATGAAATAGATATAATTGTGTGTAGAAGTTCATAATTGTGTTTTGATGAGTTATTGATGTTTCGGTATATGGGATAGGTAGAATGGTGATTTTGAAGTTCATATTTGCTTTTTGATGAGTTATTGATGTTTTGGTATATGGGATAGGTAGAATTGTGATGTTGAAGTTCATATTTGTGTTTTGATGAGTTATTGATTGATGTTTTGGTATATGGAATAGGTAGAATTGTGCTTTGAATTTCATATTTGTGTTTTGATGAGTTATTGATGTTTCGGTATATGGGATAGGTAGAATTGTGATTTTGAAGTTCATATTTGTGTTTTGAATAAGTTATTGATGTTTTGGTGTATGGAATAGGTAGAATTGTGTTTTGAGGAGTTATTGATGTTTTGGTATATTGAACTGATAGAATTGTGATTTTGAAGTTCATATTTATGTTTTGATGAATTATTGATTGATGTTTTGGTATATGGAATAGGTAGAATTGAGATTTTGAAGTTCATAGTTGTGTTTTGATGAATTATGGATGTTTTTTATATTGAAGAGGTAGAATTGTGATTTTGAAGTTATTGCGTTTTGATGAGTTATTGATTGATGTTTTTGAATATGGAATAGGTACAATTGAGATTTTGAAGTTCATATTTGTGTTTTGATGTGTTATTGATTGATATTTTGGTATATGGAATAGGTAGAATTGAAATTTTGAAGTTCATATTTGTATTTTGATGAGTTATTGGTTGATGTTTTGCTATATCGAAAAGGTAGAATTGTGATTTTGAAGTTCATATTTGTGTTTTGATGAGTTATTGATGTTTCGGTATATGGGATAGGTAGAATTGTCATTTTGAAGTTCATATTTGTGTTTTGATGAGTTATTGATGTTTTGGTATATGGAATAGGTAGAATTGTGATTTTGAAGTTCACAATTGTGTTTTGATGAGTTATTGATGTTTCGGTATATGAAATAGATTGTGATTTTGAAGTTCATATTTGTGTTGATGAGTTAATCATTGATGTTTTGGTATATGCAATAGGTAATGTTTTGGTATATGGGATAGGTAGAATTGTGATGTTGAAGTTCATATTTGTGTTTTGATGAGTTATTGATTGATGTTTTGGTATATGGAATAGGTAGAATTGTGTTTTGAATTTCATATTTGTGTTTTGATGAGTTATTGATGTTTCGGTATATGGGATATGTAGAATTGTGATTTTGAAGTTCATATTTGTGTTTTGATGAGTTATTGATGTTTCGGTATATGGGATATGTAGAATTGTGATTTTGAAGTTCATATTTGTGTTTTGATGAGTTATTGATGTTTTGGTATATGGAATATGTAGAATTGTGATTTTGAAGTTCATAATTGTGTTTTGATGAGTTATTGATGTTTCGGTATATGAAATAGATATAATTGTGTGTAGAAGTTCATAATTGTGTTTTGATGAGTTATTGATGTTTCGGTATATGGGATAGGTAGAATGGTGATTTTGAAGTTCATATTTGCTTTTTGATGAGTTATTGATTGATGTTTTGGAATATGGAATAGGTACAATTGAGATTTTGAAGTTCCTATTTGTGTTTTGATGAGTTATTGATTGATGTTTTGGTATATGGATTGGGTAGAATTGAGATTTTGAAGTTCCTATTTGTGTTTTGAATGAGTTATTGATGTTTTGGTATATTGCATAGGTAGAATTGTGTTTTGAGGAGTTATTGATGTTTTGGTATATTGACCAGATAGAATTGTGATTTTGAAGTTCATATTTATGTTTTGATGAGCTATTGATTGATGTTTTGGTATATGGAATAGGTAGAATTGTGATTTTGAAGTTCATATTTGTGTTTTGATGAGTTATTGATGTTTTGGTATATGGGATAGGTAGAATTGTGATGTTGAAGTTCATATTTGTGTTTTGATGAGTTATTGATTGATGTTTTGGTATATGGAATAGGTAGAATTGTGCTTTGAATTTCATATTTGTGTTTTGATGAGTTATTGATGTTTCGGTATATGGGATAGGTAGAATTGTGATTTTGAAGTTCATATTTATGTTTTGATGAATTATTGATTGATGTTTTGGTATATGGAATAGGTAGAATTGAGATTTTGAAGTTCATAGTTGTGTTTTGATGAATTATGGATGTTTTTTATATTGAAGAGGTAGAATTGTGATTTTGAAGTTATTGCGTTTTGATGAGTTATTGATTGATGTTTTTGAATATGGAATAGGTACAATTGAGATTTTGAAGTTCATATTTGTGTTTTGATGTGTTATTGATTGATATTTTGGTATATGGAATAGGTAGAATTGAAATTTTGAAGTTCATATTTGTATTTTGATGAGTTATTGGTTGATGTTTTGCTATATCGAAAAGGTAGAATTGTGATTTTGAAGTTCATATTTGTGTTTTGATGAGTTATTGATGTTTCGGTATATGGGATAGGTAGAATTGTCATTTTGAAGTTCATATTTGTGTTTTGATGAGTTATTGATGTTTTGGTATATGGAATAGGTAGAATTGTGATTTTGAAGTTCACAATTGTGTTTTGATGAGTTATTGATGTTTCGGTATATGAAATAGATTGTGATTTTGAAGTTCATATTTGTGTTGATGAGTTAATCATTGATGTTTTGGTATATGCAATAGGTAATGTTTTGGTATATGGGATAGGTAGAATTGTGATGTTGAAGTTCATATTTGTGTTTTGATGAGTTATTGATTGATGTTTTGGTATATGGAATAGGTAGAATTGTGTTTTGAATTTCATATTTGTGTTTTGATGAGTTATTGATGTTTCGGTATATGGGATATGTAGAATTGTGATTTTGAAGTTCATATTTGTGTTTTGATGAGTTATTGATGTTTCGGTATATGGGATATGTAGAATTGTGATTTTGAAGTTCATATTTGTGTTTTGATGAGTTATTGATGTTTTGGTATATGGAATATGTAGAATTGTGATTTTGAAGTTCATAATTGTGTTTTGATGAGTTATTGATGTTTCGGTATATGAAATAGATATAATTGTGTGTAGAAGTTCATAATTGTGTTTTGATGAGTTATTGATGTTTCGGTATATGGGATAGGTAGAATGGTGATTTTGAAGTTCGTATTTGCTTTTTGATGAGTTATTGATTGATGTTTTGGAATATGGAATAGGTACAATTGAGATTTTGAAGTTCCTATTTGTGTTTTGATGAGTTATTGATTGATGTTTTGGTATATGGATTGGGTAGAATTGAGATTTTGAAGTTCCTATTTGTGTTTTGAATGAGTTATTGATGTTTTGGTATATTGCATAGGTAGAATTGTGTTTTGAGGAGTTATTGATGTTTTGGTATATTGACCAGATAGAATTGTGATTTTGAAGTTCATATTTATGTTTTGATGAGCTATTGATTGATGTTTTGGTATATGGAATAGGTAGAATTGTGATTTTGAAGTTCATATTTGTGTTTTGATGAGTTATTGATGTTTTGGTATATGGGATAGGTAGAATTGTGATGTTGAAGTTCATATTTGTGTTTTGATGAGTTATTGATTGATGTTTTGGTATATGGAATAGGTAGAATTGTGCTTTGAATTTCATATTTGTGTTTTGATGAGTTATTGATGTTTCGGTATATGGGATAGGTAGAATTGTCATTTTGAAGTTCATATTTGTGTTTTGATGAGTTATTGATGTTTTGGTATATGGAATAGGTAGAATTGTGATTTTGAAGTTCACAATTGTGTTTTGATGAGTTATTGATGTTTCGGTATATGAAATAGATTGTGATTTTGAAGTTCATATTTGTGTTGATGAGTTAATCATTGATGTTTTGGTATATGCAATAGGTAATGTTTTGGTATATGGGATAGGTAGAATTGTGATGTTGAAGTTCATATTTGTGTTTTGATGAGTTATTGATTGATGTTTTGGTATATGGAATAGGTAGAATTGTGTTTTGAATTTCATATTTGTGTTTTGATGAGTTATTGATGTTTCGGTATATGGGATATGTAGAATTGTGATTTTGAAGTTCATATTTGTGTTTTGATGAGTTATTGATGTTTCGGTATATGGGATATGTAGAATTGTGATTTTGAAGTTCATATTTGTGTTTTGATGAGTTATTGATGTTTCGGTATATGGGATATGTAGAATTGTCATTTTGAAGTTCATATTTGTGTTTTGATGAGTTATTGATGTTTTGGTATATGGAATATGTAGAATTGTGATTTTGAAGTTCATAATTGTGTTTTGATGAGTTATTGATGTTTCGGTATATGAAATAGATATAATTGTGTGTAGAAGTTCATAATTGTGTTTTGATGAGTTATTGATGTTTCGGTATATGGGATAGGTAGAATGGTGATTTTGAAGTTCGTATTTGCTTTTTGATGAGTTATTGATTGATGTTTTGGAATATGGAATAGGTACAATTGAGATTTTGAAGTTCCTATTTGTGTTTTGATGAGTTATTGATTGATGTTTTGGTATATGGATTGGGTAGAATTGAGATTTTGAAGTTCCTATTTGTGTTTTGAATGAGTTATTGATGTTTTGGTATATTGCATAGGTAGAATTGTGTTTTGAAGAGTTATTGATGTTTTGGTATATTGAACAGATAGAATTGTGATTTTGAAGTTCATATTTATGTTTTGATGAGCTATTGATTGATGTTTTGGTATATGGAATAGGTAGAATTGTGATTTTGAAGTTCATATTTGTGTTTTGATGAGTTATTGATGTTTTGGTATATGGGATAGGTAGAATTGTGATGTTGAAGTTCATATTTGTGTTTTGATGAGTTATTGATTGATGTTTTGGTATATGGAATAGGTAGAATTGTGCTTTGAATTTCATATTTGTGTTTTGATGAGTTATTGATGTTTTGGTATATGGAATATGTAGAATTGTGATTTTGAAGTTCATAATTGTGTTTTGATGAGTTATTGATGTTTCGGTATATGAAATAGATATAATTGTGTGTAGAAGTTCATAATTGTGTTTTGATGAGTTATTGATGTTTCGGTATATGGGATAGGTAGAATGGTGATTTTGAAGTTCATATTTGCTTTTTGATGAGTTATTGATGTTTTGGTATATGGGATAGGTAGAATTGTGATGTTGAAGTTCATATTTGTGTTTTGATGAGTTATTGATTGATGTTTTGGTATATGGAATAGGTAGAATTGTGCTTTGAATTTCATATTTGTGTTTTGATGAGTTATTGATGTTTCGGTATATGGGATAGGTAGAATTGTGATTTTGAAGTTCATATTTGTGTTTTGAATAAGTTATTGATGTTTTGGTGTATGGAATAGGTAGAATTGTGTTTTGAGGAGTTATTGATGTTTTGGTATATTGAACTGATAGAATTGTGATTTTGAAGTTCATATTTATGTTTTGATGAATTATTGATTGATGTTTTGGTATATGGAATAGGTAGAATTGAGATTTTGAAGTTCATAGTTGTGTTTTGATGAATTATGGATGTTTTTTATATTGAAGAGGTAGAATTGTGATTTTGAAGTTATTGCGTTTTGATGAGTTATTGATTGATGTTTTTGAATATGGAATAGGTACAATTGAGATTTTGAAGTTCATATTTGTGTTTTGATGTGTTATTGATTGATATTTTGGTATATGGAATAGGTAGAATTGAAATTTTGAAGTTCATATTTGTATTTTGATGAGTTATTGGTTGATGTTTTGCTATATCGAAAAGGTAGAATTGTGATTTTGAAGTTCATATTTGTGTTTTGATGAGTTATTGATGTTTCGGTATATGGGATAGGTAGAATTGTCATTTTGAAGTTCATATTTGTGTTTTGATGAGTTATTGATGTTTTGGTATATGGAATAGGTAGAATTGTGATTTTGAAGTTCACAATTGTGTTTTGATGAGTTATTGATGTTTCGGTATATGAAATAGATTGTGATTTTGAAGTTCATATTTGTGTTGATGAGTTAATCATTGATGTTTTGGTATATGCAATAGGTAATGTTTTGGTATATGGGATAGGTAGAATTGTGATGTTGAAGTTCATATTTGTGTTTTGATGAGTTATTGATTGATGTTTTGGTATATGGAATAGGTAGAATTGTGTTTTGAATTTCATATTTGTGTTTTGATGAGTTATTGATGTTTCGGTATATGGGATATGTAGAATTGTGATTTTGAAGTTCATATTTGTGTTTTGATGAGTTATTGATGTTTCGGTATATGGGATATGTAGAATTGTGATTTTGAAGTTCATATTTGTGTTTTGATGAGTTATTGATGTTTTGGTATATGGAATATGTAGAATTGTGATTTTGAAGTTCATAATTGTGTTTTGATGAGTTATTGATGTTTCGGTATATGAAATAGATATAATTGTGTGTAGAAGTTCATAATTGTGTTTTGATGAGTTATTGATGTTTCGGTATATGGGATAGGTAGAATGGTGATTTTGAAGTTCGTATTTGCTTTTTGATGAGTTATTGATTGATGTTTTGGAATATGGAATAGGTACAATTGAGATTTTGAAGTTCCTATTTGTGTTTTGATGAGTTATTGATTGATGTTTTGGTATATGGATTGGGTAGAATTGAGATTTTGAAGTTCCTATTTGTGTTTTGAATGAGTTATTGATGTTTTGGTATATTGCATAGGTAGAATTGTGTTTTGAGGAGTTATTGATGTTTTGGTATATTGAACAGATAGAATTGTGATTTTGAAGTTCATATTTATGTTTTGATGAGCTATTGATTGATGTTTTGGTATATGGAATAGGTAGAATTGTGATTTTGAAGTTCATATTTGTGTTTTGATGAGTTATTGATGTTTTGGTATATGGGATAGGTAGAATTGTGATGTTGAAGTTCATATTTGTGTTTTGATGAGTTATTGATTGATGTTTTGGTATATGGAATAGGTAGAATTGTGCTTTGAATTTCATATTTGTGTTTTGATGAGTTATTGATGTTTCGGTATATGGGATATGTAGAATTGTGATTTTGAAGTTCATATTTGTGTTTTGATGAGTTATTGATGTTTTGGTATATGGAATATGTAGAATTGTGATTTTGAAGTTCATAATTGTGTTTTGATGAGTTATTGATGTTTCGGTATATGAAATAGATATAATTGTGTGTAGAAGTTCATAATTGTGTTTTGATGAGTTATTGATGTTTTGTTATATTGAAGAGGTAGAATTGTGATTTTGAAGTTCATATTTGTGTTTTGATGAGTTATTGATGTTTTGGTATATGGGATAGGTAGAATTGTGATGTTGAAGTTCATATTTGTGTTTTGATGAGTTATTGATTGATGTTTTGGTATATGGAATAGGTAGAATTGTGCTTTGAATTTCATATTTGTGTTTTGATGAGTTATTGATGTTTCGGTATATGGGATATATAGAATTGTGATTTTGAAGTTCATATTTGTGTTTTGATGAGTTATTGATGTTTTGGTATATGGAATATGTAGAATTGTGATTTTGAAATTCATAATTGTGTTTTGATGAGTTATTGATGTTTCGGTATATGAAATAGATATAATTGTGTGTAGATGTTCATAATTGTGTTTTGATGAGTTATTGATTGATGTTTTGGTATATGGAATAGGTAGAATTGAGATGAGTTATTCATTGATGTTTTGGTATATGCAATTGGTAATGTTTTGGTATATGGGATAGGTAGAATTGTGATGTTGAAGTTCATATTTGTGTTTTGATGAGTTATTGATTGATATTTTGGTATATGGAATAGGTAGAATTGTGCTTTGAATTTCATATTTGTGTTTTGATGAGTTATTGATGTTTCGGTATATGGGATATGTAGAATTGTGATTTTGAAGTTCATATTTGTGTTTTGATGAGTTATTGATGTTTTGGTATATGGAATATGTAGAATTGTGATTTTGAAGTTCATAATTGTGTTTTGATGAGTTATTGATGTTTCGGTATATGAAATAGATATAATTGTGTGTAGAAGTTCATAATTGTGTTTTGATGAGTTATTGATGTTTTGTTATATTGAAGAGGTCGAATTGTGATTTTGAAGTTCATATTTGCGTTTTGATGAGTTATTAATTGATGTTTTGGAATATGGAATAGGTACAATTGAGATTTTGAAGTTCCTATTTGTGTTTTGATGAGTTATTGTTTGATGTTTTGGTATATGGATTGGGTAGAATTGAGATTTGGAAGTTTCTATTTGTGTTTTGAATGAGTTATTGATGTTTTGGTATATTGCATAGGTAGAATTGTGATTTTGAAGTTCATAATTGTGTTTTGATGAGTTATTGATGTTTCGGTAAATGGAATAGATAGAATTGTGTGTTGAAGTTCGTATTTGTGTTTTGATGAGTTATTCATTGATGTTTTGGTATATGCAATTGGTAATGTTTTGGTATATGGGATAGGTAGAATTGTGATGTTGAAGTTCATATTTGTGTTTTGATGAGTTATTGATTGATGTTTTGGTATATGGAATAGGTAGAATTGTGTTTTGAATTTCCTATTTATGTTTTGATGAGCTATTGATTGATGTTTTGGTATATGGAATAGGTAGAATTGTGATTTTGAAGTTCATATTTGTGTTTTGATGAGTTATTGATGTTTTGGTATATGGGATAGGTAGAATTGTGATGTTGAAGTTCATATTTGTGTTTTGATGAGTTATTGATTGATGTTTTGGTATATGGAATAGGTAGAATTGTGCTTTGAATTTCATATTTGTGTTTTGATGAGTTATTGATGTTTCGGTATATGGGATATGTAGAATTGTGATTTTGAAGTTCATATTTGTGTTTTGATGAGTTATTGATGTTTTGGTATATGGAATATGTAGAATTGTGATTTTGAAGTTCATAATTGTGTTTTGATGAGTTATTGATGTTTCGGTATATGAAATAGATATAATTGTGTGTAGAAGTTCATAATTGTGTTTTGATGAGTTATTGATGTTTTGTTATATTGAAGAGGTCGAATTGTGATTTTGAAGTTCATATTTGCGTTTTGATGAGTTATTAATTGATGTTTTGGAATATGGAATAGGTACAATTGAGATTTTGAAGTTCCTATTTGTGTTTTGATGAGTTATTGTTTGATGTTTTGGTATATGGATTGGGTAGAATTGAGATTTGGAAGTTTCTATTTGTGTTTTGAATGAGTTATTGATGTTTTGGTATATTGCATAGGTAGAATTGTGATTTTGAAGTTCATAATTGTGTTTTGATGAGTTATTGATGTTTCGGTAAATGGAATAGATAGAATTGTGTGTTGAGGTTCGTATTTGTGTTTTGATGAGTTATTCATTGATGTTTTGGTATATGCAATTGGTAATGTTTTGGTATATGGGATAGGTAGAATTGTGATGTTGAAGTTCATATTTGTGTTTTGATGAGTTATTGATTGATGTTTTGGTATATGGAATAGGTAGAATTGTGTTTTGAATTTCATATTTGTGTTTTGATGAGTTATTGATGTTTCGGTATATGAGATATGTAGAATTGTGATTTTGAAGTTCATATTTGTGTTTTGATGAGTTATTGATGTTTTGGTATATGGAATATGTAGAATTGTGATTTTGAAATTCATAATTGTGTTTTGATGAGTTATTGATGTTTCGGTATATGAAATAGATATAATTGTGTGTAGATGTTCATAATTGTGTTTTGATGAGTTATTGATTGATGTTTTGGTATATGGAATAGGTAGAATTGAGATTTTGAAGTTCATAGTTGTGTTTTGATGAATTATGGATGTTTTTTATATTGAAGAGGTAGAATTGTGATTTTGAAGTTATTGCGTTTTGATGAGTTATTGATTGATGTTTTTGAATATGGAATAGGTACAATTGAGATTTTGAAGTTCATATTTGTGTTTTGATGTGTTATTGATTGATATTTAGGTATATGGAATAGGTAGAATTGAAATTTTGAAGTTCATATTTGTATTTTGATGAGTTATTGGTTGATGTTTTGCTATATCGAAAAGGTAGATTTGTGATTTTGAAGTTCATATTTGTGTTTTGATGAGTTATTGATGTTTTGGTATATGGGATAGGTAGAATTGTCATTTTGAAGTTCATATTTGTGTTTTGATGAGTTATTGATGTTTTGGTATATGGAATAGGTAAAATTGTGATTTTGAAGTTCACAATTGTGTTTTGATGAGTTATTGATGTTTCGGTATATGAAATAGATTGTGATTTTGAAGTTCATATTTGTGTTGATGAGTTAATCATTGATGTTTTGGTATATGCAATAGGTAATGTTTTGGTATATGGGATAGGTAGAATTGTGATGTTGAAGTTCATATCTGTGTTTTGATGAGTTATTGATTGATGTTTTGTTATATGGAATAGGTACAATTGTGTTTTGAATTTCATATTTGTGTTTTGATGAGTTATTGATGTTTCGGTATATGGCATATGTAGAATTGTGATTTTGAAGTTCATATTTGTGTTTTGATGAGTTATTGATGTTTCGGTATATGGGATATGTAGAATTGTGATTTTGAAGTTCATATTTGTGTTTTGATGAGTTATTGATGTTTTGGTATATGGGATATGTAGAATTGTGATTTTGAAGTTCATAATTGTGTTTTGATGAGTTATTGATGTTTCGGTATATGAAATAGATATAATTGTGTGTAGAAGTTCATAATTGTGTTTTGATGAGTTATTGATGTTTCGGTATATGGGATAGGTAGAATGGTGATTTTGAAGTTCGTATTTGCTTTTTGATGAGTTATTGATTGATGTTTTGGAATATGGAATAGGTACAATTGAGATTTTGAAGTTCCTATTTGTGTTTTGATGAGTTATTGATTGATGTTTTGGTATATGGATTGGGTAGAATTGAGATTTTGAAGTTCCTATTTGTGTTTTGAATGAGTTATTGATGTTTTGGTATATTGCATAGGTAGAATTGTGTTTTGAGGAGTTATTGATGTTTTGGTATATTGACCAGATAGAATTGTGATTTTGAAGTTCATATTTATGTTTTGATGAGCTATTGATTGATGTTTTGGTATATGGAATAGGTAGAATTGTGATTTTGAAGTTCATATTTGTGTTTTGATGAGTTATTGATGTTTTGGTATATGGGATAGGTAGAATTGTGATGTTGAAGTTCATATTTGTGTTTTGATGAGTTATTGATTGATGTTTTGGTATATGGAATAGGTAGAATTGTGCTTTGAATTTCATATTTGTGTTTTGATGAGTTATTGATGTTTCGGTATATGGGATAGGTAGAATTGTGATTTTGAAGTTCATATTTATGTTTTGATGAATTATTGATTGATGTTTTGGTATATGGAATAGGTAGAATTGAGATTTTGAAGTTCATAGTTGTGTTTTGATGAATTATGGATGTTTTTTATATTGAAGAGGTAGAATTGTGATTTTGAAGTTATTGCGTTTTGATGAGTTATTGATTGATGTTTTTGAATATGGAATAGGTACAATTGAGATTTTGAAGTTCATATTTGTGTTTTGATGTGTTATTGATTGATATTTTGGTATATGGAATAGGTAGAATTGAAATTTTGAAGTTCATATTTGTATTTTGATGAGTTATTGGTTGATGTTTTGCTATATCGAAAAGGTAGAATTGTGATTTTGAAGTTCATATTTGTGTTTTGATGAGTTATTGATGTTTCGGTATATGGGATAGGTAGAATTGTCATTTTGAAGTTCATATTTGTGTTTTGATGAGTTATTGATGTTTTGGTATATGGAATAGGTAGAATTGTGATTTTGAAGTTCACAATTGTGTTTTGATGAGTTATTGATGTTTCGGTATATGAAATAGATTGTGATTTTGAAGTTCATATTTGTGTTGATGAGTTAATCATTGATGTTTTGGTATATGCAATAGGTAATGTTTTGGTATATGGGATAGGTAGAATTGTGATGTTGAAGTTCATATTTGTGTTTTGATGAGTTATTGATTGATGTTTTGGTATATGGAATAGGTAGAATTGTGTTTTGAATTTCATATTTGTGTTTTGATGAGTTATTGATGTTTCGGTATATGGGATATGTAGAATTGTGATTTTGAAGTTCATATTTGTGTTTTGATGAGTTATTGATGTTTCGGTATATGGGATATGTAGAATTGTGATTTTGAAGTTCATATTTGTGTTTTGATGAGTTATTGATGTTTCGGTATATGGGATATGTAGAATTGTGATTTTGAAGTTCATATTTGTGTTTTGATGAGTTATTGATGTTTCGGTATATGAAATAGATTGTGATTTTGAAGTTCATATTTGTGTTGATGAGTTAATCATTGATGTTTTGGTATATGCAATAGGTAATGTTTTGGTATATGGGATAGGTAGAATTGTGATGTTGAAGTTCATATCTGTGTTTTGATGAGTTATTGATTGATGTTTTGTTATATGGAATAGGTACAATTGTGTTTTGAATTTCATATTTGTGTTTTGATGAGTTATTGATGTTTCGGTATATGGCATATGTAGAATTGTGATTTTGAAGTTCATATTTGTGTTTTGATGAGTTATTGATGTTTCGGTATATGGGATATGTAGAATTGTGATTTTGAAGTTCATATTTGTGTTTTGATGAGTTATTGATGTTTTGGTATATGGGATATGTAGAATTGTGATTTTGAAGTTCATAATTGTGTTTTGATGAGTTATTGATGTTTCGGTATATGAAATAGATATAATTGTGTGTAGAAGTTCATAATTGTGTTTTGATGAGTTATTGATGTTTCGGTATATGGGATAGGTAGAATGGTGATTTTGAAGTTCGTATTTGCTTTTTGATGAGTTATTGATTGATGTTTTGGAATATGGAATAGGTACAATTGAGATTTTGAAGTTCCTATTTGTGTTTTGATGAGTTATTGATTGATGTTTTGGTATATGGATTGGGTAGAATTGAGATTTTGAAGTTCCTATTTGTGTTTTGAATGAGTTATTGATGTTTTGGTATATTGCATAGGTAGAATTGTGTTTTGAGGAGTTATTGATGTTTTGGTATATTGACCAGATAGAATTGTGATTTTGAAGTTCATATTTATGTTTTGATGAGCTATTGATTGATGTTTTGGTATATGGAATAGGTAGAATTGTGATTTTGAAGTTCATATTTGTGTTTTGATGAGTTATTGATGTTTTGGTATATGGGATAGGTAGAATTGTGATGTTGAAGTTCATATTTGTGTTTTGATGAGTTATTGATTGATGTTTTGGTATATGGAATAGGTAGAATTGTGCTTTGAATTTCATATTTGTGTTTTGATGAGTTATTGATGTTTCGGTATATGGGATAGGTAGAATTGTGATTTTGAAGTTCATATTTATGTTTTGATGAATTATTGATTGATGTTTTGGTATATGGAATAGGTAGAATTGAGATTTTGAAGTTCATAGTTGTGTTTTGATGAATTATGGATGTTTTTTATATTGAAGAGGTAGAATTGTGATTTTGAAGTTATTGCGTTTTGATGAGTTATTGATTGATGTTTTTGAATATGGAATAGGTACAATTGAGATTTTGAAGTTCATATTTGTGTTTTGATGTGTTATTGATTGATATTTTGGTATATGGAATAGGTAGAATTGAAATTTTGAAGTTCATATTTGTATTTTGATGAGTTATTGGTTGATGTTTTGCTATATCGAAAAGGTAGAATTGTGATTTTGAAGTTCATATTTGTGTTTTGATGAGTTATTGATGTTTCGGTATATGGGATAGGTAGAATTGTCATTTTGAAGTTCATATTTGTGTTTTGATGAGTTATTGATGTTTTGGTATATGGAATAGGTAGAATTGTGATTTTGAAGTTCACAATTGTGTTTTGATGAGTTATTGATGTTTCGGTATATGAAATAGATTGTGATTTTGAAGTTCATATTTGTGTTGATGAGTTAATCATTGATGTTTTGGTATATGCAATAGGTAATGTTTTGGTATATGGGATAGGTAGAATTGTGATGTTGAAGTTCATATTTGTGTTTTGATGAGTTATTGATTGATGTTTTGGTATATGGAATAGGTAGAATTGTGTTTTGAATTTCATATTTGTGTTTTGATGAGTTATTGATGTTTCGGTATATGGGATATGTAGAATTGTGATTTTGAAGTTCATATTTGTGTTTTGATGAGTTATTGATGTTTCGGTATATGGGATATGTAGAATTGTGATTTTGAAGTTCATATTTGTGTTTTGATGAGTTATTGATGTTTCGGTATATGGGATATGTAGAATTGTGATTTTGAAGTTCATATTTGTGTTTTGATGAGTTATTGATGTTTTGGTATATGGAATATGTAGAATTGTGATTTTGAAGTTCATAATTGTGTTTTGATGAGTTATTGATGTTTCGGTATATGAAATAGATATAATTGTGTGTAGAAGTTCATAATTGTGTTTTGATGAGTTATTGATGTTTCGGTATATGGGATAGGTAGAATGGTGATTTTGAAGTTCGTATTTGCTTTTTGATGAGTTATTGATTGATGTTTTGGAATATGGAATAGGTACAATTGAGATTTTGAAGTTCCTATTTGTGTTTTGATGAGTTAATGATTGATGTTTTGGTATATGGATTGGGTAGAATTGAGATTTTGAAGTTCCTATTTGTGTTTTGAATGAGTTATTGATGTTTTGGTATATTGCATAGGTAGAATTGTGTTTTGAAGAGTTATTGATGTTTTGGTATATTGAACAGATAGAATTGTGATTTTGAAGTTCATATTTATGTTTTGATGAGCTATTGATTGATGTTTTGGTATATGGAATAGGTAGAATTGTGATTTTGAAGTTCATATTTGTGTTTTGATGAGTTATTGATGTTTTGGTATATGGGATAGGTAGAATTGTGATGTTGAAGTTCATATTTGTGTTTTGATGAGTTATTGATTGATGTTTTGGTATATGGAATAGGTAGAATTGTGCTTTGAATTTCATATTTGTGTTTTGATGAGTTATTGATGTTTCGGTATATGGGATATGTAGAATTGTGATTTTGAAGTTCATATTTGTGTTTTGATGAGTTATTGATGTTTTGGTATATGGAATATGTAGAATTGTGATTTTGAAGTTCATAATTGTGTTTTGATGAGTTATTGATGTTTCGGTATATGAAATAGATATAATTGTGTGTAGAAGTTCATAATTGTGTTTTGATGAGTTATTGATGTTTTGTTATATTGAAGAGGTCGAATTGTGATTTTGAAGTTCATATTTGCGTTTTGATGAGTTATTAATTGATGTTTTGGAATATGGAATAGGTACAATTGAGATTTTGAAGTTCCTATTTGTGTTTTGATGAGTTATTGTTTGATGTTTTGGTATATGGATTGGGTAGAATTGAGATTTGGAAGTTTCTATTTGTGTTTTGAATGAGTTATTGATGTTTTGGTATATTGCATAGGTAGAATTGTGATTTTGAAGTTCATAATTGTGTTTTGATGAGTTATTGATGTTTCGGTAAATGGAATAGATAGAATTGTGTGTTGAGGTTCGTATTTGTGTTTTGATGAGTTATTCATTGATGTTTTGGTATATGCAATTGGTAATGTTTTGGTATATGGGATAGGTAGAATTGTGATGTTGAAGTTCATATTTGTGTTTTGATGAGTTATTGATTGATGTTTTGGTATATGGAATAGGTAGAATTGTGTTTTGAATTTCATATTTGTGTTTTGATGAGTTATTGATGTTTCGGTATATGAGATATGTAGAATTGTGATTTTGAAGTTCATATTTGTGTTTTGATGAGTTATTGATGTTTTGGTATATGGAATATGTAGAATTGTGATTTTGAAATTCATAATTGTGTTTTGATGAGTTATTGATGTTTCGGTATATGAAATAGATATAATTGTGTGTAGATGTTCATAATTGTGTTTTGATGAGTTATTGATTGATGTTTTGGTATATGGAATAGGTAGAATTGAGATTTTGAAGTTCATAGTTGTGTTTTGATGAATTATGGATGTTTTTTATATTGAAGAGGTAGAATTGTGATTTTGAAGTTATTGCGTTTTGATGAGTTATTGATTGATGTTTTTGAATATGGAATAGGTACAATTGAGATTTTGAAGTTCATATTTGTGTTTTGATGTGTTATTGATTGATATTTAGGTATATGGAATAGGTAGAATTGAAATTTTGAAGTTCGTATTTGTATTTTGATGAGTTATTGGTTGATGTTTTGCTATATCGAAAAGGTAGAATTGTGATTTTGAAGTTCATATTTGTGTTTTGATGAGTTATTGATGTTTTGGTATATGGGATAGGTAGAATTGTCATTTTGAAGTTCATATTTGTGTTTTGATGAGTTATTGATGTTTTGGTATATGGAATATGTAGAATTGTGATTTTGAAGTTCATAATTGTGTTTTGATGAGTTATTGATGTTTCGGTATATGAAATAGATATAATTGTGTGTAGAAGTTCATAATTGTGTTTTGATGAGTTATTGATGTTTTGTTATATTGAAGAGGTCGAATTGTGATTTTGAAGTTCATATTTGCGTTTTGATGAGTTATTAATTGATGTTTTGGAATATGGAATAGGTACAATTGAGATTTTGAAGTTCCTATTTGTGTTTTGATGAGTTATTGTTTGATGTTTTGGTATATGGATTGGGTAGAATTGAGATTTGGAAGTTTCTATTTGTGTTTTGAATGAGTTATTGATGTTTTGGTATATTGCATAGGTAGAATTGTGATTTTGAAGTTCATAATTGTGTTTTGATGAGTTATTGATGTTTCGGTAAATGGAATAGATAGAATTGTGTGTTGAGGTTCGTATTTGTGTTTTGATGAGTTATTCATTGATGTTTTGGTATATGCAATTGGTAATGTTTTGGTATATGGGATAGGTAGAATTGTGATGTTGAAGTTCATATTTGTGTTTTGATGAGTTATTGATTGATGTTTTGGTATATGGAATAGGTAGAATTGTGTTTTGAATTTCATATTTGTGTTTTGATGAGTTATTGATGTTTCGGTATATGAGATATGTAGAATTGTGATTTTGAAGTTCATATTTGTGTTTTGATGAGTTATTGATGTTTTGGTATATGGAATATGTAGAATTGTGATTTTGAAATTCATAATTGTGTTTTGATGAGTTATTGATGTTTCGGTATATGAAATAGATATAATTGTGTGTAGATGTTCATAATTGTGTTTTGATGAGTTATTGATTGATGTTTTGGTATATGGAATAGGTAGAATTGAGATTTTGAAGTTCATAGTTGTGTTTTGATGAATTATGGATGTTTTTTATATTGAAGAGGTAGAATTGTGATTTTGAAGTTATTGCGTTTTGATGAGTTATTGATTGATGTTTTTGAATATGGAATAGGTACAATTGAGATTTTGAAGTTCATATTTGTGTTTTGATGTGTTATTGATTGATATTTAGGTATATGGAATAGGTAGAATTGAAATTTTGAAGTTCGTATTTGTATTTTGATGAGTTATTGGTTGATGTTTTGCTATATCGAAAAGGTAGAATTGTGATTTTGAAGTTCATATTTGTGTTTTGATGAGTTATTGATGTTTTGGTATATGGGATAGGTAGAATTGTCATTTTGAAGTTCATATTTGTGTTTTGATGAGTTATTGATGTTTTGGTATATGGAATAGGTAAAATTGTGATTTTGAAGTTCACAATTGTGTTTTGATGAGTTATTGATGTTTCGGTATATGAAATAGATTGTGATTTTGAAGTTCATATTTGTGTTGATGAGTTAATCATTGATGTTTTGGTATATGCAATAGGTAATGTTTTGGTATATGGGATAGGTAGAATTGTGATGTTGAAGTTCATATCTGTGTTTTGATGAGTTATTGATTGATGTTTTGTTATATGGAATAGGTAGAATTGTGTTTTGAATTTCATATTTGTGTTTTGATGAGATATTGATGTTTCGGTATATGGGATATGTAGAATTGTGATTTTGAAGTTCATATTTGTGTTTTGATGAGTTATTGATGTTTCGGTATATGGGATATGTAGAATTGTGATTTTGAAGTTCATATTTGTGTTTTGATGAGTTATTGATGTTTTGGTATATGGAATATGTAGAATTGTGATTTTGAAGTTCATAATTGTGTTTTGATGAGTTATTGATGTTTCGGTATATGAAATAGATATAATTGTGTGTAGAAGTTCATAATTGTGTTTTGATGAGTTATTGATGTTTCGGTATATGGGATAGGTAGAATGGTGATTTTGAAGTTCATATTTGCTTTTTGATGAGTTATTGATGTTTTGGTATATGGGATAGGTAGAATTGTGATGTTGAAGTTCATATTTGTGTTTTGATGAGTTATTGATTGATGTTTTGGTATATGGAATAGGTAGAATTGTGCTTTGAATTTCATATTTGTGTTTTGATGAGTTATTGATGTTTCGGTATATGGGATAGGTAGAATTGTGATTTTGAAGTTCATATTTGTGTTTTGAATAAGTTATTGATGTTTTGGTGTATGGAATAGGTAGAATTGTGTTTTGAGGAGTTATTGATGTTTTGGTATATTGAACTGATAGAATTGTGATTTTGAAGTTCATATTTATGTTTTGATGAATTATTGATTGATGTTTTGGTATATGGAATAGGTAGAATTGAGATTTTGAAGTTCATAGTTGTGTTTTGATGAATTATGGATGTTTTTTATATTGAAGAGGTAGAATTGTGATTTTGAAGTTATTGCGTTTTGATGAGTTATTGATTGATGTTTTTGAATATGGAATAGGTACAATTGAGATTTTGAAGTTCATATTTGTGTTTTGATGTGTTATTGATTGATATTTTGGTATATGGAATAGGTAGAATTGAAATTTTGAAGTTCATATTTGTATTTTGATGAGTTATTGGTTGATGTTTTGCTATATCGAAAAGGTAGAATTGTGATTTTGAAGTTCATATTTGTGTTTTGATGAGTTATTGATGTTTCGGTATATGGGATAGGTAGAATTGTCATTTTGAAGTTCATATTTGTGTTTTGATGAGTTATTGATGTTTTGGTATATGGAATAGGTAGAATTGTGATTTTGAAGTTCACAATTGTGTTTTGATGAGTTATTGATGTTTCGGTATATGAAATAGATTGTGATTTTGAAGTTCATATTTGTGTTGATGAGTTAATCATTGATGTTTTGGTATATGCAATAGGTAATGTTTTGGTATATGGGATAGGTAGAATTGTGATGTTGAAGTTCATATTTGTGTTTTGATGAGTTATTGATTGATGTTTTGGTATATGGAATAGGTAGAATTGTGTTTTGAATTTCATATTTGTGTTTTGATGAGTTATTGATGTTTCGGTATATGGGATATGTAGAATTGTGATTTTGAAGTTCATATTTGTGTTTTGATGAGTTATTGATGTTTCGGTATATGGGATATGTAGAATTGTGATTTTGAAGTTCATATTTGTGTTTTGATGAGTTATTGATGTTTTGGTATATGGAATATGTAGAATTGTGATTTTGAAGTTCATAATTGTGTTTTGATGAGTTATTGATGTTTCGGTATATGAAATAGATATAATTGTGTGTAGAAGTTCATAATTGTGTTTTGATGAGTTATTGATGTTTCGGTATATGGGATAGGTAGAATGGTGATTTTGAAGTTCGTATTTGCTTTTTGATGAGTTATTGATTGATGTTTTGGAATATGGAATAGGTACAATTGAGATTTTGAAGTTCCTATTTGTGTTTTGATGAGTTATTGATTGATGTTTTGGTATATGGATTGGGTAGAATTGAGATTTTGAAGTTCCTATTTGTGTTTTGAATGAGTTATTGATGTTTTGGTATATTGCATAGGTAGAATTGTGTTTTGAGGAGTTATTGATGTTTTGGTATATTGAACAGATAGAATTGTGATTTTGAAGTTCATATTTATGTTTTGATGAGCTATTGATTGATGTTTTGGTACATGGAATAGGTAGAATTGTGATTTTGAAGTTCATATTTGTGTTTTGATGAGTTATTGATGTTTTGGTATATGGAATAGGTAGAATTGTGATTTTGAAGTTCACAATTGTGTTTTGATGAGTTATTGATGTTTCGGTATATGAAATAGATTGTGATTTTGAAGTTCATATTTGTGTTGATGAGTTAATCATTGATGTTTTGGTATATGCAATAGGTAATGTTTTGGTATATGGGATAGGTAGAATTGTGATGTTGAAGTTCATATCTGTGTTTTGATGAGTTATTGATTGATGTTTTGTTATATGGAATAGGTAGAATTGTGTTTTGAATTTCATATTTGTGTTTTGATGAGTTATTGATGTTTCGGTATATGGCATATGTAGAATTGTGATTTTGAAGTTCATATTTGTGTTTTGATGAGTTATTGATGTTTCGGTATATGGGATATGTAGAATTGTGATTTTGAAGTTCATATTTGTGTTTTGATGAGTTATTGATGTTTTGGTATATGGAATATGTAGAATTGTGATTTTGAAGTTCATAATTGTGTTTTGATGAGTTATTGATGTTTCGGTATATGAAATAGATATAATTGTGTGTAGAAGTTCATAATTGTGTTTTGATGAGTTATTGATGTTTCGGTATATGGGATAGGTAGAATGGTGATTTTGAAGTTCGTATTTGCTTTTTGATGAGTTATTGATTGATGTTTTGGAATATGGAATAGGTACAATTGAGATTTTGAAGTTCCTATTTGTGTTTTGATGAGTTATTGATTGATGTTTTGGTATATGGATTGGGTAGAATTGAGATTTTGAAGTTCCTATTTGTGTTTTGAATGAGTTATTGATGTTTTGGTATATTGCATAGGTAGAATTGTGTTTTGAGGAGTTATTGATGTTTTGGTATATTGACCAGATAGAATTGTGATTTTGAAGTTCATATTTATGTTTTGATGAGCTATTGATTGATGTTTTGGTATATGGAATAGGTAGAATTGTGATTTTGAAGTTCATATTTGTGTTTTGATGAGTTATTGATGTTTTGGTATATGGGATAGGTAGAATTGTGATGTTGAAGTTCATATTTGTGTTTTGATGAGTTATTGATTGATGTTTTGGTATATGGAATAGGTAGAATTGTGCTTTGAATTTCATATTTGTGTTTTGATGAGTTATTGATGTTTCGGTATATGGGATAGGTAGAATTGTGATTTTGAAGTTCATATTTATGTTTTGATGAATTATTGATTGATGTTTTGGTATATGGAATAGGTAGAATTGAGATTTTGAAGTTCATAGTTGTGTTTTGATGAATTATGGATGTTTTTTATATTGAAGAGGTAGAATTGTGATTTTGAAGTTATTGCGTTTTGATGAGTTATTGATTGATGTTTTTGAATATGGAATAGGTACAATTGAGATTTTGAAGTTCATATTTGTGTTTTGATGTGTTATTGATTGATATTTTGGTATATGGAATAGGTAGAATTGAAATTTTGAAGTTCATATTTGTATTTTGATGAGTTATTGGTTGATGTTTTGCTATATCGAAAAGGTAGAATTGTGATTTTGAAGTTCATATTTGTGTTTTGATGAGTTATTGATGTTTCGGTATATGGGATAGGTAGAATTGTCATTTTGAAGTTCATATTTGTGTTTTGATGAGTTATTGATGTTTTGGTATATGGAATAGGTAGAATTGTGATTTTGAAGTTCACAATTGTGTTTTGATGAGTTATTGATGTTTCGGTATATGAAATAGATTGTGATTTTGAAGTTCATATTTGTGTTGATGAGTTAATCATTGATGTTTTGGTATATGCAATAGGTAATGTTTTGGTATATGGGATAGGTAGAATTGTGATGTTGAAGTTCATATTTGTGTTTTGATGAGTTATTGATTGATGTTTTGGTATATGGAATAGGTAGAATTGTGTTTTGAATTTCATATTTGTGTTTTGATGAGTTATTGATGTTTCGGTATATGGGATATGTAGAATTGTGATTTTGAAGTTCATATTTGTGTTTTGATGAGTTAATGATGTTTCGGTATATGGGATATGTAGAATTGTGATTTTGAAGTTCATATTTGTGTTTTGATGAGTTATTGATGTTTCGGTATATGGGATATGTAGAATTGTGATTTTGAAGTTCATATTTGTGTTTTGATGAGTTATTGATGTTTTGGTATATGGAATATGTAGAATTGTGATTTTGAAGTTCATAATTGTGTTTTGATGAGTTATTGATGTTTCGGTATATGAAATAGATATAATTGTGTGTAGAAGTTCATAATTGTGTTTTGATGAGTTATTGATGTTTCGGTATATGGGATAGGTAGAATGGTGATTTTGAAGTTCGTATTTGCTTTTTGATGAGTTATTGATTGATGTTTTGGAATATGGAATAGGTACAATTGAGATTTTGAAGTTCCTATTTGTGTTTTGATGAGTTAATGATTGATGTTTTGGTATATGGATTGGGTAGAATTGAGATTTTGAAGTTCCTATTTGTGTTTTGAATGAGTTATTGATGTTTTGGTATATTGCATAGGTAGAATTGTGTTTTGAAGAGTTATTGATGTTTTGGTATATTGAACAGATAGAATTGTGATTTTGAAGTTCATATTTATGTTTTGATGAGCTATTGATTGATGTTTTGGTATATGGAATAGGTAGAATTGTGATTTTGAAGTTCATATTTGTGTTTTGATGAGTTATTGATGTTTTGGTATATGGGATAGGTAGAATTGTGATGTTGAAGTTCATATTTGTGTTTTGATGAGTTATTGATTGATGTTTTGGTATATGGAATAGGTAGAATTGTGCTTTGAATTTCATATTTGTGTTTTGATGAGTTATTGATGTTTCGGTATATGGGATATGTAGAATTGTGATTTTGAAGTTCATATTTGTGTTTTGATGAGTTATTGATGTTTTGGTATATGGAATATGTAGAATTGTGATTTTGAAGTTCATAATTGTGTTTTGATGAGTTATTGATGTTTCGGTATATGAAATAGATATAATTGTGTGTAGAAGTTCATAATTGTGTTTTGATGAGTTATTGATGTTTTGTTATATTGAAGAGGTCGAATTGTGATTTTGAAGTTCATATTTGCGTTTTGATGAGTTATTAATTGATGTTTTGGAATATGGAATAGGTACAATTGAGATTTTGAAGTTCCTATTTGTGTTTTGATGAGTTATTGTTTGATGTTTTGGTATATGGATTGGGTAGAATTGAGATTTGGAAGTTTCTATTTGTGTTTTGAATGAGTTATTGATGTTTTGGTATATTGCATAGGTAGAATTGTGATTTTGAAGTTCATAATTGTGTTTTGATGAGTTATTGATGTTTCGGTAAATGGAATAGATAGAATTGTGTGTTGAGGTTCGTATTTGTGTTTTGATGAGTTATTCATTGATGTTTTGGTATATGCAATTGGTAATGTTTTGGTATATGGGATAGGTAGAATTGTGATGTTGAAGTTCATATTTGTGTTTTGATGAGTTATTGATTGATGTTTTGGTATATGGAATAGGTAGAATTGTGTTTTGAATTTCATATTTGTGTTTTGATGAGTTATTGATGTTTCGGTATATGAGATATGTAGAATTGTGATTTTGAAGTTCATATTTGTGTTTTGATGAGTTATTGATGTTTTGGTATATGGAATATGTAGAATTGTGATTTTGAAATTCATAATTGTGTTTTGATGAGTTATTGATGTTTCGGTATATGAAATAGATATAATTGTGTGTAGATGTTCATAATTGTGTTTTGATGAGTTATTGATTGATGTTTTGGTATATGGAATAGGTAGAATTGAGATTTTGAAGTTCATAGTTGTGTTTTGATGAATTATGGATGTTTTTTATATTGAAGAGGTAGAATTGTGATTTTGAAGTTATTGCGTTTTGATGAGTTATTGATTGATGTTTTTGAATATGGAATAGGTACAATTGAGATTTTGAAGTTCATATTTGTGTTTTGATGTGTTATTGATTGATATTTAGGTATATGGAATAGGTAGAATTGAAATTTTGAAGTTCGTATTTGTATTTTGATGAGTTATTGGTTGATGTTTTGCTATATCGAAAAGGTAGAATTGTGATTTTGAAGTTCATATTTGTGTTTTGATGAGTTATTGATGTTTTGGTATATGGGATAGGTAGAATTGTCATTTTGAAGTTCATATTTGTGTTTTGATGAGTTATTGATGTTTTGGTATATGGAATAGGTAAAATTGTGATTTTGAAGTTCACAATTGTGTTTTGATGAGTTATTGATGTTTCGGTATATGAAATAGATTGTGATTTTGAAGTTCATATTTGTGTTGATGAGTTAATCATTGATGTTTTGGTATATGCAATAGGTAATGTTTTGGTATATGGGATAGGTAGAATTGTGATGTTGAAGTTCATATCTGTGTTTTGATGAGTTATTGATTGATGTTTTGTTATATGGAATAGGTAGAATTGTGTTTTGAATTTCATATTTGTGTTTTGATGAGTTATTGATGTTTCGGTATATGGCATATGTAGAATTGTGATTTTGAAGTTCATATTTGTGTTTTGATGAGTTATTGATGTTTCGGTATATGGGATATGTAGAATTGTGATTTTGAAGTTCATATTTGTGTTTTGATGAGTTATTGATGTTTTGGTATATGGGATATGTAGAATTGTGATTTTGAAGTTCATAATTGTGTTTTGATGAGTTATTGATGTTTCGGTATATGAAATAGATATAATTGTGTGTAGAAGTTCATAATTGTGTTTTGATGAGTTATTGATGTTTCGGTATATGGGATAGGTAGAATGGTGATTTTGAAGTTCGTATTTGCTTTTTGATGAGTTATTGATTGATGTTTTGGAATATGGAATAGGTACAATTGAGATTTTGAAGTTCCTATTTGTGTTTTGATGAGTTATTGATTGATGTTTTGGTATATGGATTGGGTAGAATTGAGATTTTGAAGTTCCTATTTGTGTTTTGAATGAGTTATTGATGTTTTGGTATATTGCATAGGTAGAATTGTGTTTTGAGGAGTTATTGATGTTTTGGTATATTGACCAGATAGAATTGTGATTTTGAAGTTCATATTTATGTTTTGATGAGCTATTGATTGATGTTTTGGTATATGGAATAGGTAGAATTGTGATTTTGAAGTTCATATTTGTGTTTTGATGAGTTATTGATGTTTTGGTATATGGGATAGGTAGAATTGTGATGTTGAAGTTCATATTTGTGTTTTGATGAGTTATTGATTGATGTTTTGGTATATGGAATAGGTAGAATTGTGCTTTGAATTTCATATTTGTGTTTTGATGAGTTATTGATGTTTCGGTATATGGGATAGGTAGAATTGTGATTTTGAAGTTCATATTTATGTTTTGATGAATTATTGATTGATGTTTTGGTATATGGAATAGGTAGAATTGAGATTTTGAAGTTCATAGTTGTGTTTTGATGAATTATGGATGTTTTTTATATTGAAGAGGTAGAATTGTGATTTTGAAGTTATTGCGTTTTGATGAGTTATTGATTGATGTTTTTGAATATGGAATAGGTACAATTGAGATTTTGAAGTTCATATTTGTGTTTTGATGTGTTATTGATTGATATTTTGGTATATGGAATAGGTAGAATTGAAATTTTGAAGTTCATATTTGTATTTTGATGAGTTATTGGTTGATGTTTTGCTATATCGAAAAGGTAGAATTGTGATTTTGAAGTTCATATTTGTGTTTTGATGAGTTATTGATGTTTCGGTATATGGGATAGGTAGAATTGTCATTTTGAAGTTCATATTTGTGTTTTGATGAGTTATTGATGTTTTGGTATATGGAATAGGTAGAATTGTGATTTTGAAGTTCACAATTGTGTTTTGATGAGTTATTGATGTTTCGGTATATGAAATAGATTGTGATTTTGAAGTTCATATTTGTGTTGATGAGTTAATCATTGATGTTTTGGTATATGCAATAGGTAATGTTTTGGTATATGGGATAGGTAGAATTGTGATGTTGAAGTTCATATTTGTGTTTTGATGAGTTATTGATTGATGTTTTGGTATATGGAATAGGTAGAATTGTGTTTTGAATTTCATATTTGTGTTTTGATGAGTTATTGATGTTTCGGTATATGGGATATGTAGAATTGTGATTTTGAAGTTCATATTTGTGTTTTGATGAGTTAATGATGTTTCGGTATATGGGATATGTAGAATTGTGATTTTGAAGTTCATATTTGTGTTTTGATGAGTTATTGATGTTTCGGTATATGGGATATGTAGAATTGTGATTTTGAAGTTCATATTTGTGTTTTGATGAGTTATTGATGTTTTGGTATATGGAATATGTAGAATTGTGATTTTGAAGTTCATAATTGTGTTTTGATGAGTTATTGATGTTTCGGTATATGAAATAGATATAATTGTGTGTAGAAGTTCATAATTGTGTTTTGATGAGTTATTGATGTTTCGGTATATGGGATAGGTAGAATGGTGATTTTGAAGTTCGTATTTGCTTTTTGATGAGTTATTGATTGATGTTTTGGAATATGGAATAGGTACAATTGAGATTTTGAAGTTCCTATTTGTGTTTTGATGAGTTAATGATTGATGTTTTGGTATATGGATTGGGTAGAATTGAGATTTTGAAGTTCCTATTTGTGTTTTGAATGAGTTATTGATGTTTTGGTATATTGCATAGGTAGAATTGTGTTTTGAAGAGTTATTGATGTTTTGGTATATTGAACAGATAGAATTGTGATTTTGAAGTTCATATTTATGTTTTGATGAGCTATTGATTGATGTTTTGGTATATGGAATAGGTAGAATTGTGATTTTGAAGTTCATATTTGTGTTTTGATGAGTTATTGATGTTTTGGTATATGGGATAGGTAGAATTGTGATGTTGAAGTTCATATTTGTGTTTTGATGAGTTATTGATTGATGTTTTGGTATATGGAATAGGTAGAATTGTGCTTTGAATTTCATATTTGTGTTTTGATGAGTTATTGATGTTTCGGTATATGGGATATGTAGAATTGTGATTTTGAAGTTCATATTTGTGTTTTGATGAGTTATTGATGTTTTGGTATATGGAATATGTAGAATTGTGATTTTGAAGTTCATAATTGTGTTTTGATGAGTTATTGATGTTTCGGTATATGAAATAGATATAATTGTGTGTAGAAGTTCATAATTGTGTTTTGATGAGTTATTGATGTTTTGTTATATTGAAGAGGTCGAATTGTGATTTTGAAGTTCATATTTGCGTTTTGATGAGTTATTAATTGATGTTTTGGAATATGGAATAGGTACAATTGAGATTTTGAAGTTCCTATTTGTGTTTTGATGAGTTATTGTTTGATGTTTTGGTATATGGATTGGGTAGAATTGAGATTTGGAAGTTTCTATTTGTGTTTTGAATGAGTTATTGATGTTTTGGTATATTGCATAGGTAGAATTGTGATTTTGAAGTTCATAATTGTGTTTTGATGAGTTATTGATGTTTCGGTAAATGGAATAGATAGAATTGTGTGTTGAGGTTCGTATTTGTGTTTTGATGAGTTATTCATTGATGTTTTGGTATATGCAATTGGTAATGTTTTGGTATATGGGATAGGTAGAATTGTGATGTTGAAGTTCATATTTGTGTTTTGATGAGTTATTGATTGATGTTTTGGTATATGGAATAGGTAGAATTGTGTTTTGAATTTCATATTTGTGTTTTGATGAGTTATTGATGTTTCGGTATATGAGATATGTAGAATTGTGATTTTGAAGTTCATATTTGTGTTTTGATGAGTTATTGATGTTTTGGTATATGGAATATGTAGAATTGTGATTTTGAAATTCATAATTGTGTTTTGATGAGTTATTGATGTTTCGGTATATGAAATAGATATAATTGTGTGTAGATGTTCATAATTGTGTTTTGATGAGTTATTGATTGATGTTTTGGTATATGGAATAGGTAGAATTGAGATTTTGAAGTTCATAGTTGTGTTTTGATGAATTATGGATGTTTTTTATATTGAAGAGGTAGAATTGTGATTTTGAAGTTATTGCGTTTTGATGAGTTATTGATTGATGTTTTTGAATATGGAATAGGTACAATTGAGATTTTGAAGTTCATATTTGTGTTTTGATGTGTTATTGATTGATATTTAGGTATATGGAATAGGTAGAATTGAAATTTTGAAGTTCGTATTTGTATTTTGATGAGTTATTGGTTGATGTTTTGCTATATCGAAAAGGTAGAATTGTGATTTTGAAGTTCATATTTGTGTTTTGATGAGTTATTGATGTTTTGGTATATGGGATAGGTAGAATTGTCATTTTGAAGTTCATATTTGTGTTTTGATGAGTTATTGATGTTTTGGTATATGGAATAGGTAAAATTGTGATTTTGAAGTTCACAATTGTGTTTTGATGAGTTATTGATGTTTCGGTATATGAAATAGATTGTGATTTTGAAGTTCATATTTGTGTTGATGAGTTAATCATTGATGTTTTGGTATATGCAATAGGTAATGTTTTGGTATATGGGATAGGTAGAATTGTGATGTTGAAGTTCATATCTGTGTTTTGATGAGTTATTGATTGATGTTTTGTTATATGGAATAGGTAGAATTGTGTTTTGAATTTCATATTTGTGTTTTGATGAGTTATTGATGTTTCGGTATATGGCATATGTAGAATTGTGATTTTGAAGTTCATATTTGTGTTTTGATGAGTTATTGATGTTTCGGTATATGGGATATGTAGAATTGTGATTTTGAAGTTCATATTTGTGTTTTGATGAGTTATTGATGTTTTGGTATATGGGATATGTAGAATTGTGATTTTGAAGTTCATAATTGTGTTTTGATGAGTTATTGATGTTTCGGTATATGAAATAGATATAATTGTGTGTAGAAGTTCATAATTGTGTTTTGATGAGTTATTGATGTTTCGGTATATGGGATAGGTAGAATGGTGATTTTGAAGTTCGTATTTGCTTTTTGATGAGTTATTGATTGATGTTTTGGAATATGGAATAGGTACAATTGAGATTTTGAAGTTCCTATTTGTGTTTTGATGAGTTATTGATTGATGTTTTGGTATATGGATTGGGTAGAATTGAGATTTTGAAGTTCCTATTTGTGTTTTGAATGAGTTATTGATGTTTTGGTATATTGCATAGGTAGAATTGTGTTTTGAGGAGTTATTGATGTTTTGGTATATTGACCAGATAGAATTGTGATTTTGAAGTTCATATTTATGTTTTGATGAGCTATTGATTGATGTTTTGGTATATGGAATAGGTAGAATTGTGATTTTGAAGTTCATATTTGTGTTTTGATGAGTTATTGATGTTTTGGTATATGGGATAGGTAGAATTGTGATGTTGAAGTTCATATTTGTGTTTTGATGAGTTATTGATTGATGTTTTGGTATATGGAATAGGTAGAATTGTGCTTTGAATTTCATATTTGTGTTTTGATGAGTTATTGATGTTTCGGTATATGGGATAGGTAGAATTGTGATTTTGAAGTTCATATTTATGTTTTGATGAATTATTGATTGATGTTTTGGTATATGGAATAGGTAGAATTGAGATTTTGAAGTTCATAGTTGTGTTTTGATGAATTATGGATGTTTTTTATATTGAAGAGGTAGAATTGTGATTTTGAAGTTATTGCGTTTTGATGAGTTATTGATTGATGTTTTTGAATATGGAATAGGTACAATTGAGATTTTGAAGTTCATATTTGTGTTTTGATGTGTTATTGATTGATATTTTGGTATATGGAATAGGTAGAATTGAAATTTTGAAGTTCATATTTGTATTTTGATGAGTTATTGGTTGATGTTTTGCTATATCGAAAAGGTAGAATTGTGATTTTGAAGTTCATATTTGTGTTTTGATGAGTTATTGATGTTTCGGTATATGGGATAGGTAGAATTGTCATTTTGAAGTTCATATTTGTGTTTTGATGAGTTATTGATGTTTTGGTATATGGAATAGGTAGAATTGTGATTTTGAAGTTCACAATTGTGTTTTGATGAGTTATTGATGTTTCGGTATATGAAATAGATTGTGATTTTGAAGTTCATATTTGTGTTGATGAGTTAATCATTGATGTTTTGGTATATGCAATAGGTAATGTTTTGGTATATGGGATAGGTAGAATTGTGATGTTGAAGTTCATATTTGTGTTTTGATGAGTTATTGATTGATGTTTTGGTATATGGAATAGGTAGAATTGTGTTTTGAATTTCATATTTGTGTTTTGATGAGTTATTGATGTTTCGGTATATGGGATATGTAGAATTGTGATTTTGAAGTTCATATTTGTGTTTTGATGAGTTATTGATGTTTCGGTATATGGGATATGTAGAATTGTGATTTTGAAGTTCATATTTGTGTTTTGATGAGTTATTGATGTTTCGGTATATGGGATATGTAGAATTGTGATTTTGAAGTTCATATTTGTGTTTTGATGAGTTATTGATGTTTTGGTATATGGAATATGTAGAATTGTGATTTTGAAGTTCATAATTGTGTTTTGATGAGTTATTGATGTTTCGGTATATGAAATAGATATAATTGTGTGTAGAAGTTCATAATTGTGTTTTGATGAGTTATTGATGTTTTGTTATATTGAAGAGGTCGAATTGTGATTTTGAAGTTCATATTTGCGTTTTGATGAGTTATTAATTGATGTTTTGGAATATGGAATAGGTACAATTGAGATTTTGAAGTTCCTATTTGTGTTTTGATGAGTTATTGTTTGATGTTTTGGTATATGGATTGGGTAGAATTGAGATTTGGAAGTTTCTATTTGTGTTTTGAATGAGTTATTGATGTTTTGGTATATTGCATAGGTAGAATTGTGATTTTGAAGTTCATAATTGTGTTTTGATGAGTTATTGATGTTTCGGTAAATGGAATAGATAGAATTGTGTGTTGAGGTTCGTATTTGTGTTTTGATGAGTTATTCATTGATGTTTTGGTATATGCAATTGGTAATGTTTTGGTATATGGGATAGGTAGAATTGTGATGTTGAAGTTCATATTTGTGTTTTGATGAGTTATTGATTGATGTTTTGGTATATGGAATAGGTAGAATTGTGTTTTGAATTTCATATTTGTGTTTTGATGAGTTATTGATGTTTCGGTATATGAGATATGTAGAATTGTGATTTTGAAGTTCATATTTGTGTTTTGATGAGTTATTGATGTTTTGGTATATGGAATATGTAGAATTGTGATTTTGAAATTCATAATTGTGTTTTGATGAGTTATTGATGTTTCGGTATATGAAATAGATATAATTGTGTGTAGATGTTCATAATTGTGTTTTGATGAGTTATTGATTGATGTTTTGGTATATGGAATAGGTAGAATTGAGATTTTGAAGTTCATAGTTGTGTTTTGATGAATTATGGATGTTTTTTATATTGAAGAGGTAGAATTGTGATTTTGAAGTTATTGCGTTTTGATGAGTTATTGATTGATGTTTTTGAATATGGAATAGGTACAATTGAGATTTTGAAGTTCATATTTGTGTTTTGATGTGTTATTGATTGATATTTAGGTATATGGAATAGGTAGAATTGAAATTTTGAAGTTCGTATTTGTATTTTGATGAGTTATTGGTTGATGTTTTGCTATATCGAAAAGGTAGAATTGTGATTTTGAAGTTCATATTTGTGTTTTGATGAGTTATTGATGTTTTGGTATATGGGATAGGTAGAATTGTCATTTTGAAGTTCATATTTGTGTTTTGATGAGTTATTGATGTTTTGGTATATGGAATAGGTAAAATTGTGATTTTGAAGTTCACAATTGTGTTTTGATGAGTTATTGATGTTTCGGTATATGAAATAGATTGTGATTTTGAAGTTCATATTTGTGTTGATGAGTTAATCATTGATGTTTTGGTATATGCAATAGGTAATGTTTTGGTATATGGGATAGGTAGAATTGTGATGTTGAAGTTCATATCTGTGTTTTGATGAGTTATTGATTGATGTTTTGTTATATGGAATAGGTAGAATTGTGTTTTGAATTTCATATTTGTGTTTTGATGAGTTATTGATGTTTCGGTATATGGGATATGTAGAATTGTGATTTTGAAGTTCATATTTGTGTTTTGATGAGTTATTGATGTTTCGGTATATGGGATATGTAGAATTGTGATTTTGAAGTTCATATTTGTGTTTTGATGAGTTATTGATGTTTTGGTATATGGAATATGTAGAATTGTGATTTTGAAGTTCATAATTGTGTTTTGATGAGTTATTGATGTTTCGGTATATGAAATAGATATAATTGTGTGTAGAAGTTCATAATTGTGTTTTGATGAGTTATTGATGTTTCGGTATATGGGATAGGTAGAATGGTGATTTTGAAGTTCATATTTGCTTTTTGATGAGTTATTGATGTTTTGGTATATGGGATAGGTAGAATTGTGATGTTGAAGTTCATATTTGTGTTTTGATGAGTTATTGATTGATGTTTTGGTATATGGAATAGGTAGAATTGTGCTTTGAATTTCATATTTGTGTTTTGATGAGTTATTGATGTTTCGGTATATGGGATAGGTAGAATTGTGATTTTGAAGTTCATATTTGTGTTTTGAATAAGTTATTGATGTTTTGGTGTATGGAATAGGTAGAATTGTGTTTTGAGGAGTTATTGATGTTTTGGTATATTGAACTGATAGAATTGTGATTTTGAAGTTCATATTTATGTTTTGATGAATTATTGATTGATGTTTTGGTATATGGAATAGGTAGAATTGAGATTTTGAAGTTCATAGTTGTGTTTTGATGAATTATGGATGTTTTTTATATTGAAGAGGTAGAATTGTGATTTTGAAGTTATTGCGTTTTGATGAGTTATTGATTGATGTTTTTGAATATGGAATAGGTACAATTGAGATTTTGAAGTTCATATTTGTGTTTTGATGTGTTATTGATTGATATTTTGGTATATGGAATAGGTAGAATTGAAATTTTGAAGTTCATATTTGTATTTTGATGAGTTATTGGTTGATGTTTTGCTATATCGAAAAGGTAGAATTGTGATTTTGAAGTTCATATTTGTGTTTTGATGAGTTATTGATGTTTCGGTATATGGGATAGGTAGAATTGTCATTTTGAAGTTCATATTTGTGTTTTGATGAGTTATTGATGTTTTGGTATATGGAATAGGTAGAATTGTGATTTTGAAGTTCACAATTGTGTTTTGATGAGTTATTGATGTTTCGGTATATGAAATAGATTGTGATTTTGAAGTTCATATTTGTGTTGATGAGTTAATCATTGATGTTTTGGTATATGCAATAGGTAATGTTTTGGTATATGGGATAGGTAGAATTGTGATGTTGAAGTTCATATTTGTGTTTTGATGAGTTATTGATTGATGTTTTGGTATATGGAATAGGTAGAATTGTGTTTTGAATTTCATATTTGTGTTTTGATGAGTTATTGATGTTTCGGTATATGGGATATGTAGAATTGTGATTTTGAAGTTCATATTTGTGTTTTGATGAGTTATTGATGTTTCGGTATATGGGATATGTAGAATTGTGATTTTGAAGTTCATATTTGTGTTTTGATGAGTTATTGATGTTTTGGTATATGGAATATGTAGAATTGTGATTTTGAAGTTCATAATTGTGTTTTGATGAGTTATTGATGTTTCGGTATATGAAATAGATATAATTGTGTGTAGAAGTTCATAATTGTGTTTTGATGAGTTATTGATGTTTCGGTATATGGGATAGGTAGAATGGTGATTTTGAAGTTCGTATTTGCTTTTTGATGAGTTATTGATTGATGTTTTGGAATATGGAATAGGTACAATTGAGATTTTGAAGTTCCTATTTGTGTTTTGATGAGTTATTGATTGATGTTTTGGTATATGGATTGGGTAGAATTGAGATTTTGAAGTTCCTATTTGTGTTTTGAATGAGTTATTGATGTTTTGGTATATTGCATAGGTAGAATTGTGTTTTGAGGAGTTATTGATGTTTTGGTATATTGAACAGATAGAATTGTGATTTTGAAGTTCATATTTATGTTTTGATGAGCTATTGATTGATGTTTTGGTACATGGAATAGGTAGAATTGTGATTTTGAAGTTCATATTTGTGTTTTGATGAGTTATTGATGTTTTGGTATATGGGATAGGTAGAATTGTGATGTTGAAGTTCATATTTGTGTTTTGATGAGTTATTGATTGATGTTTTGGTATATGGAATAGGTAGAATTGTGCTTTGAATTTCATATTTGTGTTTTGATGAGTTATTGATGTTTCGGTATATGGGATATGTAGAATTGTGATTTTGAAGTTCATATTTGTGTTTTGATGAGTTATTGATGTTTTGGTATATGGAATATGTAGAATTGTGATTTTGAAGTTCATAATTGTGTTTTGATGAGTTATTGATGTTTCGGTATATGAAATAGATATAATTGTGTGTAGAAGTTCATAATTGTGTTTTGATGAGTTATTGATGTTTTGTTATATTGAAGAGGTCGAATTGTGATTTTGAAGTTCGTATTTGCGTTTTGATGAGTTATTAATTGATGTTTTGGAATATGGAATAGGTACAATTGAGATTTTGAAGTTCCTATTTGTGTTTTGATGAGTTATTGTTTGATGTTTTGGTATATGGATTGGGTAGAATTGAGATTTGGAAGTTTCTATTTGTGTTTTGAATGAGTTATTGATGTTTTGGTATATTGCATAGGTAGAATTGTGATTTTGAAGTTCATAATTGTGTTTTGATGAGTTATTGATGTTTCGGTAAATGGAATAGATAGAATTGTGTGTTGAGGTTCGTATTTGTGTTTTGATGAGTTATTCATTGATGTTTTGGTATATGCAATTGGTAATGTTTTGGTATATGGGATAGGTAGAATTGTGATGTTGAAGTTCATATTTGTGTTTTGATGAGTTATTGATTGATGTTTTGGTATATGGAATAGGTAGAATTGTGTTTTGAATTTCATATTTGTGTTTTGATGAGTTATTGATGTTTCGGTATATGGGATATGTAGAATTGTGATTTTGAAGTTCATATTTGTGTTTTGATGAGTTATTGATGTTTTGGTATATGGAATATGTAGAATTGTGATTTTGAAATTCATAATTGTGTTTTGATGAGTTATTGATGTTTCGGTATATGAAATAGATATAATTGTGTGTAGATGTTCATAATTGTGTTTTGATGAGTTATTGATTGATGTTTTGGTATATGGAATAGGTAGAATTGAGATTTTGAAGTTCATAGTTGTGTTTTGATGAATTATGGATGTTTTTTATATTGAAGAGGTAGAATTGTGATTTTGAAGTTATTGCGTTTTGATGAGTTATTGATTGATGTTTTTGAATATGGAATAGGTACAATTGAGATTTTGAAGTTCATATTTGTGTTTTGATGTGTTATTGATTGATATTTAGGTATATGGAATAGGTAGAATTGAAATTTTGAAGTTCATATTTGTATTTTGATGAGTTATTGGTTGATGTTTTGCTATATCGAAAAGGTAGAATTGTGATTTTGAAGTTCATATTTGTGTTTTGATGAGTTATTGATGTTTTGGTATATGGGATAGGTAGAATTGTCATTTTGAAGTTCATATTTGTGTTTTGATGAGTTATTGATGTTTTGGTATATGGAATAGGTAAAATTGTGATTTTGAAGTTCACAATTGTGTTTTGATGAGTTATTGATGTTTCGGTATATGAAATAGATTGTGATTTTGAAGTTCATATTTGTGTTGATGAGTTAATCATTGATGTTTTGGTATATGCAATAGGTAATGTTTTGGTATATGGGATAGGTAGAATTGTGATGTTGAAGTTCATATCTGTGTTTTGATGAGTTATTGATTGATGTTTTGTTATATGGAATAGGTAGAATTGTGTTTTGAATTTCATATTTGTGTTTTGATGAGTTATTGATGTTTCGGTATATGGGATATGTAGAATTGTGATTTTGAAGTTCATATTTGTGTTTTGATGAGTTATTGATGTTTCGGTATATGGGATATGTAGAATTGTGATTTTGAAGTTCATATTTGTGTTTTGATGAGTTATTGATGTTTTGGTATATGGAATATGTAGAATTGTGATTTTGAAGTTCATAATTGTGTTTTGATGAGTTATTGATGTTTCGGTATATGAAATAGATATAATTGTGTGTAGAAGTTCATAATTGTGTTTTGATGAGTTATTGATGTTTCGGTATATGGGATAGGTAGAATGGTGATTTTGAAGTTCATATTTGCTTTTTGATGAGTTATTGATTGATGTTTTGGAATATGCAATAGGTACAATTGAGATTTTGAAGTTCCTATTTGTGTTTTGATGAGTTATTGATTGATGTTTTGGTATATGGATTGGGTAGAATTGAGATTTTGAAGTTCCTATTTGTGTTTTGAATGAGTTATTGATGTTTTGGTATATTGCATAGGTAGAATTGTGTTTTGAGGAGTTATTGATGTTTTGGTATATTGAACAGATAGAATTGTGATTTTGAAGTTCATATTTATGTTTTGATGAGCTATTGATTGATGTTTTGGTATATGGAATAGGTAGAATTGTGATTTTGAAGTTCATATTTATGTTTTGATGAGCTATTGATTGATGTTTTGGTATATGGAATAGGTAGAATTGTGATTTTGAAGTTCATATTTGTGTTTTGATGAGTTATTGATGTTTTGGTATATGGGATAGGTAGAATTGTGATGTTGAAGTTCATATTTGTGTTTTGATGAGTTATTGATTGATGTTTTGGTATATGGAATAGGTAGAATTGTGCTTTGAATTTCATATTTGTGTTTTGATGAGTTATTGATGTTTCGGTATATGGGATATGTAGAATTGTGATTTTGAAGTTCATATTTGTGTTTTGATGAGTTATTGATGTTTTGGTATATGGAATATGTAGAATTGTGATTTTGAAGTTCATAATTGTGTTTTGATGAGTTATTGATGTTTCGGTATATGAAATAGATATAATTGTGTGTAGAAGTTCATAATTGTGTTTTGATGAGTTATTGATGTTTTGTTATATTGAAGAGGTCGAATTGTGATTTTGAAGTTCATATTTGCGTTTTGATGAGTTATTAATTGATGTTTTGGAATATGGAATAGGTACAATTGAGATTTTGAAGTTCCTATTTGTGTTTTGATGAGTTATTGTTTGATGTTTTGGTATATGGATTGGGTAGAATTGAGATTTGGAAGTTTCTATTTGTGTTTTGAATGAGTTATTGATGTTTTGGTATATTGCATAGGTAGAATTGTGATTTTGAAGTTCATAATTGTGTTTTGATGAGTTATTGATGTTTCGGTAAATGGAATAGATAGAATTGTGTGTTGAGGTTCGTATTTGTGTTTTGATGAGTTATTCATTGATGTTTTGGTATATGCAATTGGTAATGTTTTGGTATATGGGATAGGTAGAATTGTGATGTTGAAGTTCATATTTGTGTTTTGATGAGTTATTGATTGATGTTTTGGTATATGGAATAGGTAGAATTGTGTTTTGAATTTCATATTTGTGTTTTGATGAGTTATTGATGTTTCGGTATATGGGATATGTAGAATTGTGATTTTGAAGTTCATATTTGTGTTTTGATGAGTTATTGATGTTTTGGTATATGGAATATGTAGAATTGTGATTTTGAAATTCATAATTGTGTTTTGATGAGTTATTGATGTTTCGGTATATGAAATAGATATAATTGTGTGTAGATGTTCATAATTGTGTTTTGATGAGTTATTGATTGATGTTTTGGTATATGGAATAGGTAGAATTGAGATTTTGAAGTTCATAGTTGTGTTTTGATGAATTATGGATGTTTTTTATATTGAAGAGGTAGAATTGTGATTTTGAAGTTATTGCGTTTTGATGAGTTATTGATTGATGTTTTTGAATATGGAATAGGTACAATTGAGATTTTGAAGTTCATATTTGTGTTTTGATGTGTTATTGATTGATATTTAGGTATATGGAATAGGTAGAATTGAAATTTTGAAGTTCATATTTGTATTTTGATGAGTTATTGGTTGATGTTTTGCTATATCGAAAAGGTAGAATTGTGATTTTGAAGTTCATATTTGTGTTTTGATGAGTTATTGATGTTTTGGTATATGGGATAGGTAGAATTGTGATTTTGAAGTTCATATTTGTGTTTTGATGAGTTATTGATGTTTCGGTATATGAAATAGATTGTGATTTTGAAGTTCATATTTGTGTTGATGAGTTAATCATTGATGTTTTGGTATATGCAATAGGTAATGTTTTGGTATATGGGATAGGTAGAATTGTGATGTTGAAGTTCATATCTGTGTTTTGATGAGTTATTGATTGATGTTTTGTTATATGGAATAGGTAGAATTGTGTTTTGAATTTCATATTTGTGTTTTGATGAGTTATTGATGTTTCGGTATATGGCATATGTAGAATTGTGATTTTGAAGTTCATATTTGTGTTTTGATGAGTTATTGATGTTTCGGTATATGAAATAGATTGTGATTTTGAAGTTCATATTTGTGTTGATGAGTTAATCATTGATGTTTTGGTATATGCAATAGGTAATGTTTTGGTATATGGGATAGGTAGAATTGTGATGTTGAAGTTCATATCTGTGTTTTGATGAGTTATTGATTGATGTTTTGTTATATGGAATAGGTAGAATTGTGTTTTGAATTTCATATTTGTGTTTTGATGAGTTATTGATGTTTCGGTATATGGCATATGTAGAATTGTGATTTTGAAGTTCATATTTGTGTTTTGATGAGTTATTGATGTTTCGGTATATGAGATATGTAGAATTGTGATTTTGAAGTTCATATTTGTGTTTTGATGAGTTATTGATGTTTTGGTATATGGGATATGTAGAATTGTGATTTTGAAGTTCATAATTGTGTTTTGATGAGTTATTGATGTTTTGTTATATTGAAGAGGTCGAATTGTGATTTTGAAGTTCATATTTGCGTTTTGATGAGTTATTAATTGATGTTTTGGAATATGGAATAGGTACAATTGAGATTTTGAAGTTCCTATTTGTGTTTTGATGAGTTATTGTTTGATGTTTTGGTATATGGATTGGGTAGAATTGAGATTTGGAAGTTTCTATTTGTGTTTTGAATGAGTTATTGATGTTTTGGTATATTGCATAGGTAGAATTGTGATTTTGAAGTTCATAATTGTGTTTTGATGAGTTATTGATGTTTCGGTAAATGGAATAGATAGAATTGTGTGTTGAGGTTCGTATTTGTGTTTTGATGAGTTATTCATTGATGTTTTGGTATATGCAATTGGTAATGTTTTGGTATATGGGATAGGTAGAATTGTGATGTTGAAGTTCATATTTGTGTTTTGATGAGTTATTGATTGATGTTTCGGTATATGAAATAGATATAATTGTGTGTAGAAGTTCATAATTGTGTTTTGATGAGTTATTGATGTTTCGGTATATGGGATAGGTAGAATGGTGATTTTGAAGTTCGTATTTGCTTTTTGATGAGTTATTGATGTTTTGGTATATGGAATATGTAGAATTGTGATTTTGAAGTTCATAATTGTGTTTTGATGAGTTATTGATGTTTCGGTATATGAAATAGATATAATTGTGTGTAGAAGTTCATAATTGTGTTTTGATGAATTATGGATGTTTTTTATATTGAAGAGGTAGAATTGTGATTTTGAAGTTATTGCGTTTTGATGAGTTATTGATTGATGTTTTTGAATATGGAATAGGTACAATTGAGATTTTGAAGTTCATATTTGTGTTTTGATGTGTTATTGATTGATATTTAGGTATATGGAATAGGTAGAATTGAAATTTTGAAGTTCATATTTGTATTTTGATGAGTTATTGGTTGATGTTTTGCTATATCGAAAAGGTAGAATTGTGATTTTGAAGTTCATATTTGTGTTTTGATGAGTTATTGATGTTTTGGTATATGGGATAGGTAGAATTGTCATTTTGAAGTTCATATTTGTGTTTTGATGAGTTATTGATGTTTTGGTATATGGAATAGGTAAAATTGTGATTTTGAAGTTCACAATTGTGTTTTGATGAGTTATTGATGTTTCGGTATATGAAATAGATTGTGATTTTGAAGTTCATATTTGTGTTGATGAGTTAATCATTGATGTTTTGGTATATGCAATAGGTAATGTTTTGGTATATGGGATAGGTAGAATTGTGATGTTGAAGTTCATATCTGTGTTTTGATGAGTTATTGATTGATGTTTTGTTATATGGAATAGGTAGAATTGTGTTTTGAATTTCATATTTGTGTTTTGATGAGTTATTGATGTTTCGGTATATGGGATATGTAGAATTGTGATTTTGAAGTTCATATTTGTGTTTTGATGAGTTATTGATGTTTCGGTATATGGGATATGTAGAATTGTGATTTTGAAGTTCATATTTGTGTTTTGATGAGTTATTGATGTTTTGGTATATGGAATATGTAGAATTGTGATTTTGAAGTTCATAATTGTGTTTTGATGAGTTATTGATGTTTCGGTATATGAAATAGATATAATTGTGTGTAGAAGTTCATAATTGTGTTTTGATGAGTTATTGATGTTTCGGTATATGAAATAGATTGTGATTTTGAAGTTCATATTTGTGTTGATGAGTTAATCATTGATGTTTTGGTATATGCAATAGGTAATGTTTTGGTATATGGGATAGGTAGAATTGTGATGTTGAAGTTCATATCTGTGTTTTGATGAGTTATTGATTGATGTTTCGGTATATGGGATAGGTAGAATGGTGATTTTGAAGTTCATATTTGCTTTTTGATGAGTTATTGATTGATGTTTTGGAATATGCAATAGGTACAATTGAGATTTTGAAGTTCCTATTTGTGTTTTGATGAGTTATTGATTGATGTTTCGGTATATGGAATAGGTAGAATTGTGTTTTGAATTTCATATTTGTGTTTTGATGAGTTATTGATGTTTCGGTATATGGGATATGTAGAATTGTGATTTTGAAGTTCATATTTGTGTTTTGATGAGTTATTGATGTTTCGGTATATGGGATATGTAGAATTGTGATTTTGAAGTTCATATTTGTGTTTTGATGAGTTATTGATGTTTTGGTATATGGAATATGTAGAATTGTGATTTTGAAGTTCATAATTGTGTTTTGATGAGTTATTGATGTTTCGGTATATGAAATAGATATAATTGTGTGTAGAAGTTCATAATTGTGTTTTGATGAGTTATTGATGTTTCGGTATATGGGATAGGTAGAATGGTGATTTTGAAGTTCATATTTGCTTTTTGATGAGTTATTGATTGATGTTTTGGAATATGCAATAGGTACAATTGAGATTTTGAAGTTCCTATTTGTGTTTTGATGAGTTATTGATTGATGTTTTGGTATATGGATTGGGTAGAATTGAGATTTTGAAGTTCCTATTTGTGTTTTGAATGAGTTATTGATGTTTTGGTATATTGCATAGGTAGAATTGTGTTTTGAGGAGTTATTGATGTTTTGGTATATTGAACAGATAGAATTGTGATTTTGAAGTTCATATTTATGTTTTGATGAGCTATTGATTGATGTTTTGGTATATGGAATAGGTAGAATTGTGATTTTGAAGTTCATATTTATGTTTTGATGAGCTATTGATTGATGTTTTGGTATATGGAATAGGTAGAATTGTGATTTTGAAGTTCATATTTGTGTTTTGATGAGTTATTGATGTTTTGGTATATGGGATAGGTAGAATTGTGATGTTGAAGTTCATATTTGTGTTTTGATGAGTTATTGATTGATGTTTTGGTATATGGAATAGGTAGAATTGTGCTTTGAATTTCATATTTGTGTTTTGATGAGTTATTGATGTTTCGGTATATGGGATATGTAGAATTGTGATTTTGAAGTTCATATTTGTGTTTTGATGAGTTATTGATGTTTTGGTATATGGAATATGTAGAATTGTGATTTTGAAGTTCATAATTGTGTTTTGATGAGTTATTGATGTTTCGGTATATGAAATAGATATAATTGTGTGTAGAAGTTCATAATTGTGTTTTGATGAGTTATTGATGTTTTGTTATATTGAAGAGGTCGAATTGTGATTTTGAAGTTCATATTTGTGTTTTGATGAGTTATTAATTGATGTTTTGGAATATGGAATAGGTACAATTGAGATTTTGAAGTTCCTATTTGTGTTTTGATGAGTTATTGTTTGATGTTTTGGTATATGGATTGGGTAGAATTGAGATTTGGAAGTTTCTATTTGTGTTTTGAATGAGTTATTGATGTTTTGGTATATTGCATAGGTAGAATTGTGATTTCGAAGTTCATAATTGTGTTTTGATGAGTTATTGATGTTTCGGTAAATGGAATAGATAGAATTGTGTGTTGAAGTTCGTATTTGTGTTTTGATGAGTTATTCATTGATGTTTTGGTATATGCAATTGGTAATGTTTTGGTATATGGGATAGGTAGAATTGTGATGTTGAAGTTCATATTTGTGTTTTGATGAGTTATTGATTGATGTTTTGGTATATGGAATAGGTAGAATTGTGTTTTGAATTTCATATTTGTGTTTTGATGAGTTATTGATGTTTCGGTATATGGGATATGTAGAATTGTGATTTTGAAGTTCATATTTGTGTTTTGATGAGTTATTGATGTTTTGGTATATGGAATATGTAGAATTGTGATTTTGAAATTCATAATTGTGTTTTGATGAGTTATTGATGTTTCGGTATATGAAATAGATATAATTGTGTGTAGATGTTCATAATTGTGTTTTGATGAGTTATTGATTGATGTTTTGGTATATGGAATAGGTAGAATTGAGATTTTGAAGTTCATAGTTGTGTTTTGATGAATTATGGATGTTTTTTATATTGAAGAGGTAGAATTGTGATTTTGAAGTTATTGCGTTTTGATGAGTTATTGATTGATGTTTTTGAATATGGAATAGGTACAATTGAGATTTTGAAGTTCATATTTGTGTTTTGATGTGTTATTGATTGATATTTAGGTATATAGAATAGGTAGAATTGAAATTTTGAAGTTCATATTTGTATTTTGATGAGTTATTGGTTGATGTTTTGCTATATCGAAAAGGTAGAATTGTGATTTTGAAGTTCATATTTGTGTTTTGATGAGTTATTGATGTTTTGGTATATGGGATAGGTAGAATTGTGATTTTGAAGTTCATATTTGTGTTTTGATGAGTTATTGATGTTTCGGTATATGAAATAGATTGTGATTTTGAAGTTCATATTTGTGTTGATGAGTTAATCATTGATGTTTTGGTATATGCAATAGGTAATGTTTTGGTATATGGGATAGGTAGAATTGTGATGTTGAAGTTCATATCTGTGTTTTGATGAGTTATTGATTGATGTTTTGTTATATGGAATAGGTAGAATTGTGTTTTGAATTTCATATTTGTGTTTTGATGAGTTATTGATGTTTCGGTATATGGCATATGTAGAATTGTGATTTTGAAGTTCATATTTGTGTTTTGATGAGTTATTGATGTTTCGGTATATGAAATAGATTGTGATTTTGAAGTTCATATTTGTGTTGATGAGTTAATCATTGATGTTTTGGTATATGCAATAGGTAATGTTTTGGTATATGGGATAGGTAGAATTGTGATGTTGAAGTTCATATCTGTGTTTTGATGAGTTATTGATTGATGTTTTGTTATATGGAATAGGTAGAATTGTGTTTTGAATTTCATATTTGTGTTTTGATGAGTTATTGATGTTTCGGTATATGGCATATGTAGAATTGTGATTTTGAAGTTCATATTTGTGTTTTGATGAGTTATTGATGTTTCGGTATATGAGATATGTAGAATTGTGATTTTGAAGTTCATATTTGTGTTTTGATGAGTTATTGATGTTTTGGTATATGGGATATGTAGAATTGTGATTTTGAAGTTCATAATTGTGTTTTGATGAGTTATTGATGTTTCGGTATATGAAATAGATATAATTGTGTGTAGAAGTTCATAATTGTGTTTTGATGAGTTATTGATGTTTCGGTATATGGGATAGGTAGAATGGTGATTTTGAAGTTCGTATTTGCTTTTTGATGAGTTATTGATTGATGTTTTGGAATATGGAATAGGTACAATTGAGATTTTGAAGTTCCTATTTGTGTTTTGATGAGTTATTGATTGATGTTTTGGTATATGGATTGGGTAGAATTGAGATTTTGAAGTTCCTATTTGTGTTTTGAATGAGTTATTGATGTTTTGGTATATTGCATAGGTAGAATTGTGTTTTGAGGAGTTATTGATGTTTTGGTATATTGACCAGATAGAATTGTGATTTTGAAGTTCATATTTATGTTTTGATGAGCTATTGATTGATGTTTTGGTATATGGAATAGGTAGAATTGTGATTTTGAAGTTCATATTTGTGTTTTGATGAGTTATTGATGTTTTGGTATATGGGATAGGTAGAATTGTGATGTTGAAGTTCATATTTGTGTTTTGATGAGTTATTGATTGATGTTTTGGTATATGGAATTGGTAGAATTGTGCTTTGAATTTCATATTTGTGTTTTGATGAGTTATTGTTGTTTCGGTATATGGGATAGGTAGAATTGTGATTTTGAAGTTCATATTTGTGTTTTGAATAAGTTATTGATGTTTTGGTGTATGGAATAGGTAGAATTGTGTTTTGAGGAGTTATTGATGTTTTGGTATATTGAACAGATAGAATTGTGATTTTGAAGTTCATATTTATGTTTTGATGAATTATTGATTGATGTTTTGGTATATGGAATAGGTAGAATTGAGATTTTGAAGTTCATAGTTGTGTTTTGATGAATTATGGATGTTTTTTATATTGAAGAGGTAGAATTGTAATTTTGAAGTTATTGCGTTTTGATGAGTTATTGATTGATGTTTTTGAATATGGAATAGGTACAATTGAGATTTTGAAGTTCATATTTGTGTTTTGATGTGTTATTGATTGATATTTAGGTATATGGAATAGGTAGAATTGAAATTTTGAAGTTCATATTTGTATTTTGATGAGTTATTGGTTGATGTTTTGCTATATCGAAAAGGTAGAATTGTGATTTTGAAGTTCATATTTGTGTTTTGATGAGTTATTGATGTTTTGGTATATGGGATAGGTAGAATTGTCATTTTGAAGTTCATATTTGTGTTTTGATGAGTTATTGATGTTTTGGTATATGGAATAGGTAGAATTGTGATTTTGAAGTTCACAATTGTGTTTTGATGAGTTATTGATGTTTCGGTATATGAAATAGATTGTGATTTTGAAGTTCATATTTGTGTTGATGAGTTAATCATTGATGTTTTGGTATATGCAATAGGTAATGTTTTGGTATATGGGATAGGTAGAATTGTGATGTTGAAGTTCATATTTGTGTTTTGATGAGTTATTGATTGATGTTTTGGTATATGGAATAGGTAGAATTGTGTTTTGAATTTCATATTTGTGTTTTGATGAGTTATTGATGTTTCGGTATATGGGATATGTAGAATTGTGATTTTGAAGTTCATATTTGTGTTTTGATGAGTTATTGATGTTTCGGTATATGGGATATGTAGAATTGTGATTTTGAAGTTCATATTTGTGTTTTGATGAGTTATTGATGTTTTGGTATATGGAATATGTAGAATTGTGATTTTGAAGTTCATAATTGTGTTTTGATGAGTTATTGATGTTTCGGTATATGAAATAGATATAATTGTGTGTAGAAGTTCATAATTGTGTTTTGATGAGTTATTGATGTTTCGGTATATGGGATAGGTAGAATGGTGATTTTGAAGTTCGTATTTGCTTTTTGATGAGTTATTGATTGATGTTTTGGAATATGGAATAGGTACAATTGAGATTTTGAAGTTCCTATTTGTGTTTTGATGAGTTATTGATTGATGTTTTGGTATATGGATTGGGTAGAATTGAGATTTTGAAGTTCCTATTTGTGTTTTGAATGAGTTATTGATGTTTTGGTATATTGCATAGGTAGAATTGTGTTTTGAGGAGTTATTGATGTTTTGGTATATTGAACAGATAGAATTGTGATTTTGAAGTTCATATTTATGTTTTGATGAGCTATTGATTGATGTTTTGGTACATGGAATAGGTAGAATTGTGATTTTGAAGTTCATATTTGTGTTTTGATGAGTTATTGATGTTTTGGTATAGGTAGAATTGTGATGTTGAAGTTCATATTTGTGTTTTGATGAGTTATTGATTGATGTTTTGGTATATGGAATAGGTAGAATTGTGCTTTGAATTTCATATTTGTGTTTTGATGAGTTATTGATGTTTCGGTATATGGGATATGTAGAATTGTGATTTTGAAGTTCATATTTGTGTTTTGATGAGTTATTGATGTTTTGGTATATGGAATATGTAGAATTGTGATTTTGAAGTTCACAATTGTGTTTTGATGAGTTATTGATGTTTCGGTATATGAAATAGATTGTGATTTTGAAGTTCATATTTGTGTTGATGAGTTAATCATTGATGTTTTGGTATATGCAATAGGTAATGTTTTGGTATATGGGATAGGTAGAATTGTGATGTTGAAGTTCATATTTGTGTTTTGATGAGTTATTGATTGATGTTTTGGTATATGGAATAGGTAGAATTGTGTTTTGAATTTCATATTTGTGTTTTGATGAGTTATTGATGTTTCGGTATATGGGATATGTAGAATTGTGATTTTGAAGTTCATATTTGTGTTTTGATGAGTTATTGATGTTTCGGTATATGGGATATGTAGAATTGTGATTTTGAAGTTCATATTTGTGTTTTGATGAGTTATTGATGTTTTGGTATATGGAATATGTAGAATTGTGATTTTGAAGTTCATAATTGTGTTTTGATGAGTTATTGATGTTTCGGTATATGAAATAGATATAATTGTGTGTAGAAGTTCATAATTGTGTTTTGATGAGTTATTGATGTTTCGGTATATGGGATAGGTAGAATGGTGATTTTTAAGTTCGTATTTGCTTTTTGATGAGTTATTGATTGATGTTTTGGAATATGGAATAGGTACAATTGAGATTTTGAAGTTCCTATTTGTGTTTTGATGAGTTATTGATTGATGTTTTGGTATATGGATTGGGTAGAATTGAGATTTTGAAGTTCCTATTTGTGTTTTGAATGAGTTATTGATGTTTTGGTATATTGCATAGGTAGAATTGTGTTTTGAGGAGTTATTGATGTTTTGGTATATTGAACAGATAGAATTGTGATTTTGAAGTTCATATTTATGTTTTGATGAGCTATTGATTGATGTTTTGGTACATGGAATAGGTAGAATTGTGATTTTGAAGTTCATATTTGTGTTTTGATGAGTTATTGATGTTTTGGTATATGGGATAGGTAGAATTGTGATGTTGAAGTTCATATTTGTGTTTTGATGAGTTATTGATTGATGTTTTGGTATATGGAATAGGTAGAATTGTGCTTTGAATTTCATATTTGTGTTTTGATGAGTTATTGATGTTTCGGTATATGGGATATGTAGAATTGTGATTTTGAAGTTCATATTTGTGTTTTGATGAGTTATTGATGTTTTGGTATATGGAATATGTAGAATTGTGATTTTGAAGTTCATAATTGTGTTTTGATGAGTTATTGATGTTTCGGTATATGAAATAGATATAATTGTGTGTAGAAGTTCATAATTGTGTTTTGATGAGTTATTGATGTTTTGTTATATTGAAGAGGTCGAATTGTGATTTTGAAGTTCATATTTGCGTTTTGATGAGTTATTAATTGATGTTTTGGAATATGGAATAGGTACAATTGAGATTTTGAAGTTCCTATTTGTGTTTTGATGAGTTATTGTTTGATGTTTTGGTATATGGATTGGGTAGAATTGAGATTTGGAAGTTTCTATTTGTGTTTTGAATGAGTTATTGATGTTTTGGTATATTGCATAGGTAGAATTGTGATTTTGAAGTTCATAATTGTGTTTTGATGAGTTATTGATGTTTCGGTAAATGGAATAGATAGAATTGTGTGTTGAGGTTCGTATTTGTGTTTTGATGAGTTATTCATTGATGTTTTGGTATATGCAATTGGTAATGTTTTGGTATATGGGATAGGTAGAATTGTGATGTTGAAGTTCATATTTGTGTTTTGATGAGTTATTGATTGATGTTTTGGTATATGGAATAGGTAGAATTGTGTTTTGAATTTCATATTTGTGTTTTGATGAGTTATTGATGTTTCGGTATATGGGATATGTAGAATTGTGATTTTGAAGTTCATATTTGTGTTTTGATGAGTTATTGATGTTTTGGTATATGGAATATGTAGAATTGTGATTTTGAAATTCATAATTGTGTTTTGATGAGTTATTGATGTTTCGGTATATGAAATAGATATAATTGTGTGTAGATGTTCATAATTGTGTTTTGATGAGTTATTGATTGATGTTTTGGTATATGGAATAGGTAGAATTGAGATTTTGAAGTTCATAGTTGTGTTTTGATGAATTATGGATGTTTTTTATATTGAAGAGGTAGAATTGTGATTTTGAAGTTATTGCGTTTTGATGAGTTATTGATTGATGTTTTTGAATATGGAATAGGTACAATTGAGATTTTGAAGTTCATATTTGTGTTTTGATGTGTTATTGATTGATATTTAGGTATATGGAATAGGTAGAATTGAAATTTTGAAGTTCATATTTGTATTTTGATGAGTTATTGGTTGATGTTTTGCTATATCGAAAAGGTAGAATTGTGATTTTGAAGTTCATATTTGTGTTTTGATGAGTTATTGATGTTTTGGTATATGGGATAGGTAGAATTGTCATTTTGAAGTTCATATTTGTGTTTTGATGAGTTATTGATGTTTTGGTATATGGAATAGGTAAAATTGTGATTTTGAAGTTCACAATTGTGTTTTGATGAGTTATTGATGTTTCGGTATATGAAATAGATTGTGATTTTGAAGTTCATATTTGTGTTGATGAGTTAATCATTGATGTTTTGGTATATGCAATAGGTAATGTTTTGGTATATGGGATAGGTAGAATTGTGATGTTGAAGTTCATATCTGTGTTTTGATGAGTTATTGATTGATGTTTTGTTATATGGAATAGGTAGAATTGTGTTTTGAATTTCATATTTGTGTTTTGATGAGTTATTGATGTTTCGGTATATGGGATATGTAGAATTGTGATTTTGAAGTTCATATTTGTGTTTTGATGAGTTATTGATGTTTCGGTATATGGGATATGTAGAATTGTGATTTTGAAGTTCATATTTGTGTTTTGATGAGTTATTGATGTTTTGGTATATGGAATATGTAGAATTGTGATTTTGAAGTTCATAATTGTGTTTTGATGAGTTATTGATGTTTCGGTATATGAAATAGATATAATTGTGTGTAGAAGTTCATAATTGTGTTTTGATGAGTTATTGATGTTTCGGTATATGGGATAGGTAGAATGGTGATTTTGAAGTTCGTATTTGCTTTTTGATGAGTTATTGATTGATGTTTTGGAATATGGAATAGGTACAATTGAGATTTTGAAGTTCCTATTTGTGTTTTGATGAGTTATTGATTGATGTTTTGGTATATGGATTGGGTAGAATTGAGATTTTGAAGTTCCTATTTGTGTTTTGAATGAGTTATTGATGTTTTGGTATATTGCATAGGTAGAATTGTGTTTTGAGGAGTTATTGATGTTTTGGTATATTGAACAGATAGAATTGTGATTTTGAAGTTCATATTTATGTTTTGATGAGCTATTGATTGATGTTTTGGTACATGGAATAGGTAGAATTGTGATTTTGAAGTTCATATTTGTGTTTTGATGAGTTATTGATGTTTTGGTATAGGTAGAATTGTGATGTTGAAGTTCATATTTGTGTTTTGATGAGTTATTGATTGATGTTTTGGTATATGGAATAGGTAGAATTGTGCTTTGAATTTCATATTTGTGTTTTGATGAGTTATTGATGTTTCGGTATATGGGATATGTAGAATTGTGATTTTGAAGTTCATATTTGTGTTTTGATGAGTTATTGATGTTTTGGTATATGGAATATGTAGAATTGTGATTTTGAAGTTCACAATTGTGTTTTGATGAGTTATTGATGTTTCGGTATATGAAATAGATTGTGATTTTGAAGTTCATATTTGTGTTGATGAGTTAATCATTGATGTTTTGGTATATGCAATAGGTAATGTTTTGGTATATGGGATAGGTAGAATTGTGATGTTGAAGTTCATATTTGTGTTTTGATGAGTTATTGATTGATGTTTTGGTATATGGAATAGGTAGAATTGTGTTTTGAATTTCATATTTGTGTTTTGATGAGTTATTGATGTTTCGGTATATGGGATATGTAGAATTGTGATTTTGAAGTTCATATTTGTGTTTTGATGAGTTATTGATGTTTCGGTATATGGGATATGTAGAATTGTGATTTTGAAGTTCATATTTGTGTTTTGATGAGTTATTGATGTTTTGGTATATGGAATATGTAGAATTGTGATTTTGAAGTTCATAATTGTGTTTTGATGAGTTATTGATGTTTCGGTATATGAAATAGATATAATTGTGTGTAGAAGTTCATAATTGTGTTTTGATGAGTTATTGATGTTTCGGTATATGGGATAGGTAGAATGGTGATTTTTAAGTTCGTATTTGCTTTTTGATGAGTTATTGATTGATGTTTTGGAATATGGAATAGGTACAATTGAGATTTTGAAGTTCCTATTTGTGTTTTGATGAGTTATTGATTGATGTTTTGGTATATGGATTGGGTAGAATTGAGATTTTGAAGTTCCTATTTGTGTTTTGAATGAGTTATTGATGTTTTGGTATATTGCATAGGTAGAATTGTGTTTTGAGGAGTTATTGATGTTTTGGTATATTGAACAGATAGAATTGTGATTTTGAAGTTCATATTTATGTTTTGATGAGCTATTGATTGATGTTTTGGTACATGGAATAGGTAGAATTGTGATTTTGAAGTTCATATTTGTGTTTTGATGAGTTATTGATGTTTTGGTATATGGGATAGGTAGAATTGTGATGTTGAAGTTCATATTTGTGTTTTGATGAGTTATTGATTGATGTTTTGGTATATGGAATAGGTAGAATTGTGCTTTGAATTTCATATTTGTGTTTTGATGAGTTATTGATGTTTTGAATATTAAAAGACGAAATTAGAAATTAGAGAAATTAATAATCAATTAAATGAATTAAAATTAAAAGATTTAGAATTAGAAGCTAAAATCTTATTAAAAGATCAGTCTAATATAGCTTCTACATCTGGTATAATAAAAGATGACGAGATTAACATAGCTAATGAAATTCCTGATGATACACAATTTATTAATTTAATGAATAAAATAAAAATTGAAAAATGGTATGTTTTAGTTACTATTGGTGTAGAGGACTGGACGACCACTTGTGTCGCCATGTTGGACAGTGGAGCCGATCAATCCTGTATAAGCAGAGGTATAATTCCAGATAAGTATCTATCTAGAACTAAAGAAAAATTATATGCTGCTAATGGATTAGAAATGGGTATTTATGCTGAATTAAATAATGGTTATATTTGCAATAATGGATATTGTTTTAAACATTCATTCTTAATTCTTGAAAACTTTACTACTGACGTGGTTTTAGGTAATCCTTTTCTTTATCAGATTACTCCTTTTACCAAACACACTGATCATATTTCTGTTAATCTTTTAGGTAATGAATTAGTATTTCCTTTTATTAATCCCATACAGAAAAAAGAGTTAGAATTATTACAGACTAATTCTATATATAAACAGATTTGCGTAATGAATAAGAAAAAGAAAAGTTTAATGTTTTTAAAAAATGAATTAGATTTTTCTAGAATAGAAGAACAGTTACTGAGAGTAGATGTTAAATTAAAAATTGATAATTTAGAAAAGAAATTCCAAACATTAGTATGTTCAGAACATCCTAATGCGTTTTGGAGTCGGAAAAAACATGTTGTTTCATTACCATATATAAAAGAATTTAATGAACGTGATATTCCGACTAAGGCTAGGCCCATTCAAATGAATGAGGAATTACTTAATTTTTGTAAACAGGAAATCCAGAGTTTAATGGATAAAAAATTAATACGAAAATCACAATCTCCTTGGAGTTGTGCAGCTTTTTATGTAAATAATCAAGCAGAAAAGGAACGTGGTGTTCCTAGATTAGTAATTAATTATAAACCGTTAAATAAGGTTTTACAGTGGATTAGGTATCCTATTCCGAATAAAAAAGATTTACTGAAAAGGCTTCATAGTGCAAAAGTATTTTCCAAATTCGATTTAAAATCAGGATATTGGCAAATACAGATTAATGAAAACGATAGGTATAAAACAGCTTTTACTGTTCCTTTCGGACATTATGAGTGGAATGTTCTGCCTTTCGGATTAAAAAATGCTCCTTCAGAATTTCAAAGAATAATGAATGATATTTTTAATGATTATTCTAATTTTGTGATTGTGTATATTGATGATATTTTAGTCTTTTCTGATAATATTTCTCAGCACTTTAAACATCTTAATTTAATGCTACATATTATTCAGACTAATGGTTTGGTAATTTCTGCTAAAAAGATGAAATTATTTCAAACAAAAATCAGGTTTTTAGGTCATGATATTAATCAAGGGAAAATGAAACCGATTCAAAGAACTATTGAATTCGCTAATAAATTTCCAGATGAAATTCGGGATAAAAATCAGTTACAACGATTTCTTGGTTGCTTGAATTATATTGCTGATTTTTTCCCTAATTTGAGAACTATGTGTGGTCCGTTGTATGAGAGATTACAGAAAAATCCTCCTGCTTGGACAGAGACTCATACTAATTTAATTAAACAGATTAAAGAGAAAATTAAAACTCTTCCTTGTTTAGGCATTCCTCATCCCGATGCATTCATGATCATTGAGACAGATGCATCAGATATTGGTTATGGCGGCATCCTTAAACAGAAAATGCATGCATCCGCATCATCTGCATTAGAAGAATTGGTTAGATACCATTCGGGCATTTGGGCGGGGCCACAGAAAAATTATTCTACTGTTAAAAAAGAAATTTTATCCATTGTTTTATGCATTTCTAAATTCCAAGATGACTTGTATAATAAAAAGTTTTTACTCAGAGTTGACTGTAAGTCAGCTAAAGAAATTTTACAGAAAGATGTAAAAAATTTGGTTTCCAAACAAATTTTTGCCAGATGGCAAGCAATACTTTCTGTCTTTGATTTTGATATTGAATTTATTAAAGGCGATGATAATTCTCTTCCTGACTTCCTTACCCGTGAATTTTTGACAGGTCGCACCCATGTCTAAGGACCCAGGCAAACCGAAAACTCCTTCTGATTATCTAATGTCTAATACACCTAAGCCTTTGTCTCCTTCAGTCCCGACTAATGATTTTCCTCCACTCACCTACACTAATGCTGTCTTATCTCCTTCAGCTAAACTTCATACCACTCCGAGTAATATGTCTGCTTCTTCTTCCTCTTCTTCGACTAATGCAGCCCCTTACATTCCCAAAGCAGAATTTGAGAGTATAATGTTGACCCATTATAAATCTACTCCTGAGAATAATGATGTTAGAAATTTCTGTTCTCGTCTTTTCCTTCCTAATAATCAATGGCTTACAGATGATATCTGTAAGACCCAAGCTTTCTATGAATTAATTCTTGTTGATACTAATTCCGTCGAGATTACTCATTATCCTGATAAAAAGGATAAATCTCGCATTGCTTATTCTAAGTTTATAATTCAAAAAATAATGAGTCCGCGTGACTTTTCTTCGATTCATGCTAGAAATTCCTTTTCCATTCCTTATGTTCCAGATGGTTTTAATTATGCAGATTACATTCTTGCTTTTTATCGGTGCCTTTATTACCGATGCTTTAATCATTCGTGGTTCATCAGTTTCTCCACCTCCTTTAATAAAAATGTCCCCATGTGGGTTTATGATTGGTGGAAACTACTAGGAGCTACTCCGGCAATTCTGCCACCTCAGGCTAATATTGGATTCCAAACCTACAAGAAAAGATGTAGGTTAGAAGATTACCAAGCCTCCTTCTTGTTTCATGCTGAATTCCGGGTCCCATATATTATGGCCTGGAACTTTCAAATTAAATCTACTCAGACAGGGTATCCTTGTCATTTAATTCGTCAGATTAATATTAAGTGGTGGGTACAGTATAATGAGCAACAATGTTGTGCCCAAACAGTTAATAAGTTCCTTGAATATGGAGAAAAATATAAACACATAATTTCTGAAGTCTCCAGACAACTTCCGGTGCATGACCCTCTGACTCCTAAAACACCGGACAAAAGTAAAATTCCTTTACCTAAGCGGATTGTGACTCCTACTCCTACTATGACTCCTCACCAGCTGTTCTCTGCAATTCCTATGACTCATCACCAGACTCCTGCAAAGACTCCTCCAGTTCCTGCTACGACTCCTTTACAGACTTCTGCATCAACATCTAATTCCGGATTAGAAGACATACCAATCAAGACTAATTTAATGTCCGAACAAGGCTTGCAAGATTATCTTAAGATTTGTCTTCAGGCTTATCAAGAAATTCAAAAGGCTACTACTCCGACTAATGACAGCAATCAGCCCGACAAGCATGCTCTGCCCTCTACTCCAACTAATGATGAAGATGACCCATTTGGTGGGCCTTTAGCACAGGATCCTTTTGATTTTTAGCTGCTAGGAATAATGTGATAGGAATAATGTAATAGAATAGGTAATAATTGTAAAATGACGTAAGTGCATGCGTCATTCTCCTGAATAATTGTTAGGTGACGTAAGTGCATATGTCATTAGGCACTTACATTTAATTTGTCTTTCATTTCACTTTAATTCCGGACTTCATTTCCGGACTTTACCCATGTATAATGTTTCCTCTTCCGCCTATTTAAAGGCTGCTTAATCAATGGAATCCTCAGAGTGAATTTACACAACTTCTCTCTCTGCTTTCAAAACTTCTTTACAATCTTTTCTTTCCGCTTTCAAAAATCTTTCAAGTACTTTACTTCCTTTCTTTCCTTCCAACCTAACTAATCATAAGTATTTTGCTTCTGTTAATCATCTCCTCCTTCTTTTATTAAATTTATATATCCTTACTTTAGTTTACCGCCTACTTCACCTTCTTTCTCATCTCCTTCTTTGAACTTTGAATCTTTTGATTACTGCAACCGAACTGCAACCGATCCTGCTCTCTTTTGGTATCAGAGCCTGGTTTTACTAAGAATTTTCAAAGAAAATATTTTGTAAACTCTTTTAAAAAGTTTTATTAAATCTAAGTTTACAAATCTGAAGGTAAGGGTGAGCATTTGCATGCATTTAGACGTTGGTAAGCGGTTGTTTGCATCAGTGAGACCGTTGGTAAGCCTTAGTGGATAGGTGTTCCCGGCATGATCCCCGTGTTCCCATCTAGGTCTATGCATACCTCAGTTTTACATTTAGAAATGTAAAGTTAGTTTTGATAAATATGGCTGAAAGGGTTAAAAGATTTTTCTTTGGAGAATCTAGTTCTCCTAGGTCTGCATCCATAATGGCATCATCGTCTGCATCTTCATCTGCATATTCATCCATTCTTAATTCTCATGAATTAATTCAAGAAGCTCTGCCAAGTAGAAGTATTTCTACTGTATACTCTCAAGGACTACTTGAGTTTAATAAAGCTTATTCTATTAAAATCCATGAGGAGATTCATCCCATGGAAGAAGAAAAGAAAACTATTTCTTTATTAACTAATACTGCTATCTCTTATTATCTGTCTAATGGTTATCGTTTTATGCATTTTGGTTTAATTCAAATTGCTTTACATCCGTTAATGAAGCGTGGGGTTGATACTCCTGTCTTCATGGCTCTGCGTGATGATCGATTACTTCATTATAATGATTCGATTCTTGCTTTAGTACAGACTAATTTATGTAATGGTACTGTTCGTTTTAATTGTGCTCCTAATTTCTCTGTCAGTTTAATTGATCCGACTATTATGCAATCATTAATACTTGATACTAATAATAAAATGGATCCTAAAGCTGATAAATTTGTGTTAATTTATCGTATTTATTTTAAATTAATGAAGTCTATAATTCCTGTTGCTTTAAAATTAAAGCCTACTAATGAAGGTGATTCTGTGTTAGTCATTGCTGATTCTGATAATACTCACACACAAACACCTAGATTGTTAGCTCGCAATGAAATTACTATTCCTACTGAACTGTTAATTGATCGTCCGATAATTGCACAAAGACATCCCGTAAGAACACAGGCTAATATAGAAGAACTTCCTGATAATAAAATATTATTAAAATTTGATAATATGTTGTCTAAGTCTTCTTCTTGCAGATTTCCTTTAGAACCAAGACCCAGGTATTCAGTAGATATACCTAGTTCTTCCTATGAACCTTCCAGGTATTTTTATACTGATCCTAAGGTCAAGTTTACTTCTCCTCTTCCTGAAGTCATCCCCGAGTCTAGTTCCTCCGTAGGATCTCCAACTCAGTCTCAAATGAAATTTTCGGAAATTAATATGTTAAGAAAACCTTTTTCTATCGATAAAGATTTTCTTAATAAAAATTATTTTTCATTAGCAAATACTGAAAAAAGATTATGGTTTGAAAAATTTGATCCACAAATTATTTCTAAATTAAAAGAAGAATGGGTAAATGATATAAATAAAAAACAGTTTAATTTTCCTTTCTTTCAATGGTTAGATTATTATTTTCAGAAAGAAAAAATTAATTATAAAAATATACCTACTATTAATGTTCAGACTAATTTGTATAAAAGATGGCAATTGGTAGAAAATAATACTATTTTATCTGCTATTCATCCACCTTTACAGGCAATAAAGATTAATACTAAAGAAGGCGAAATAATTGCTTCTCCTTTTAAAAAAGGAAAAGATACTAAAGAATCTATTGATTCTGAAGACATTAAAAAGGTTTATCAACAGAATAATTATTCTAATCAGATTTTACAAACTATTGCTCAGCAAGTAGATTTAATTTCGGTAAAATTGGATAATAAAAGTGGTAATTTTCCTAATGAGGTGTCTAAACCGTTAGTGTCTCCTTCTCTTCCTAGGGAATTCGAAAGGGAAATTTCTTTAGTTCAACGTATTAATTTGGCAATTGAAGGTAATACTAATGCTCCGTCTTCTTCTTCTGCTCTTAGTCAGATAGAAAAACAGTTTAGTGGTCTTCGACTTCATACGATTAATCGTTCTGCCCCTCGTCAAGAGTCGTCAAGTAGTTCATCTAATTCTGACTCTGACCAAGAAAATGATGAGATAGAGAATATAGAAGATATAGAAAATCAATTCTATGAAACTACTCCTCCTTTAGAACCTTTAGAAATTAATCGTATTGCTAGACGTCCAGTTAGACGGTCGTATAATAGTAGATGGTCTAATAATCGAAATCTAATGAATTATCATAGTAGACCTACTCCTCCTGATATTCAATTTGAAGAACGTACTCGGTTTAATACTAAATCATATGATGGAAGTGCTTTATATGAATGGAACATTGATGGTAAATCTGAATATGAAATAACTAATACCTTGCATGAAATGGGTACTGCTAAGATAGCTTATAAATCTAAATATCCTCAGATAAGTGAACGTCAAATAGCTTCATGTTTTGTTTCTGGTTTTACTGGTCAATTAAAAAATTGGTGGGATAATATGTTTACTCCAATACAACAAATGGAAATTTTGACTCATCAAACTGCTGTACATCATGAGGTTACTGTTGATAATGAAAGAATTAGAACAACTGATTATGAATCCGACGGTGCTAGTTATTTAATTTATGTTCTTTCTATGCATTTTGTCGGTAATCCTAAAGAAGAATTAACAAGTTTAAAGATTTCTTTAACTAATCTTAAATGTCCTACTTTTAGGGATTATTTCTGGTATAAGACTACTTTTTTGACTAATGTGTTGCGTAGGCCAGACTGCAATCAATCCTTTTGGAAAGAAAAATTCATTACTGGTTTACCTCCTTTATTTTCACAAAAATTAATTACTAGTTTAATGAAAGAACTGGGTACAGAGAATTTGAATCTGTCTAATATTACTTATGGTCAATTATTTGCTTTTCTTAAAAAAGAAGCTTTAACTATCTGCCAAGATTTTAAATTGCAGAAAAAATATGGTCTTGAAAAACAGGAATTGGGGTCATTCTGTCAGGCATTTGGCATCGCCAGTCCTCATCCGCCCTCTTCACAAGATAAAAGACATAAAAAGGTTAGCCCATATCATACTAGTAAATATAAGTATAATAGATATAAAAGAAAACATAAATATAATCCTGACTGGTATAATAAGAAACATGATAATTTTAGAAAAAAGAAAAATAAATATAGTAAAGGAAAAAATTCTGTTAAATGCTATAAATGTGGTAAGTTAGGTCACATAGCGCCTAATTGCAAATTAGAAAAGAAAATTAATACTATATTTTCTGAAGAAACTGATTTAAAGAATAAATTAATGTCTATTCTAATTAATTCGGAAAAAGAAGATACTGATAATTACTATTCATCAGATTCATCTAGTTTTTCAGATAATGATGAATTTTGTGAATGTAAAAAGACAATTAATATGATGAATAATTCAAGTAAAACTAGTTTAAATAAAGAATTATTATTTGATATAATAAGCATTTCACCTGAAAAGGATATCCTGCCAGGGAGAGGACCGTCACCTATATTAGGCTATCCCACCCGGGTCATTAATCAGTTCTCATCACGGTGGAGAGTGAGAGACACCGGACTCGAACCCGCGACCTCAGGTAAGTTCACCAGGCTCTGATACCAAAAGAGAGCAGGATCGGTTGCAGTTCGGTTGCAGTAATCAAAAGATTCAAAGTTCAAAGAAGGAGATGAGAAAGAAGGTGAAGTAGGCGGTAAACTAAAGTAAGGATATATAAATTTAATAAAAGAAGGAGGAGATGATTAACAGAAGCAAAATACTTACGATTAGTTAGGTTGGAAGGAAAGAAAGGAAGTAAAGTACTTGAAAGATTTTTGAAAGCGGAAAGAAAAGATTGTAAAGAAGTTTTGAAAGCAGAGAGAGAAGTTGTGTAAATTCACTCTGAGGATTCCATTGATTAAGCAGCCTTTAAATAGGCGGAAGAGGAAACATTATACATGGGTAAAGTCCGGAAATGAAGTCCGGAATTAAAGTGAAATGAAAGACAAATTAAATGTAAGTGCCTAATGACATATGCACTTACGTCACCTAACAATTATTCAGGAGAATGACGCATGCACTTACGTCATTTTACAATTATTACCTATTCTATTACATTATTCCTATCACATTATTCCTAGCAGCTAAAAATCAAAAGGATCCTGTGCTAAAGGCCCACCAAATGGGTCATCTTCATCATTAGTTGGAGTAGAGGGCAGAGCATGCTTGTCGGGCTGATTGCTGTCATTAGTCGGAGTAGTAGCCTTTTGAATTTCTTGATAAGCCTGAAGACAAATCTTAAGATAATCTTGCAAGCCTTGTTCGGACATTAAATTAGTCTTGATTGGTATGTCTTCTAATCCGGAATTAGATGTTGATGCAGAAGTCTGTAAAGGAGTCGTAGCAGGAACTGGAGGAGTCTTTGCAGGAGTCTGGTGATGAGTCATAGGAATTGCAGAGAACAGCTGGTGAGGAGTCATAGTAGGAGTAGGAGTCACAATCCGCTTAGGTAAAGGAATTTTACTTTTGTCCGGTGTTTTAGGAGTCAGAGGGTCATGCACCGGAAGTTGTCTGGAGACTTCAGAAATTATGTGTTTATATTTTTCTCCAGATTCAAGGAACTTATTAACTGTTTGGGCACAACATTGTTGCTCATTATACTGTACCCACCACTTAATATTAATCTGACGAATTAAATGACAAGGATACCCTGTCTGAGTAGATTTAATTTGAAAGTTCCAGGCCATAATATATGGGACCCGGAATTCAGCATGAAACAAGAAGGAGGCTTGGTAATCTTCTAACCTACATCTTTTCTTGTAGGTTTGGAATCCAATATTAGCCTGAGGTGGCAGAATTGCCGGAGTAGCTCCTAGTAGTTTCCACCAATCATAAACCCACATGGGGACATTTTTATTAAAGGAGGTGGAGAAACTGATGAACCACGAATGATTAAAGCATCGGTAATAAAGGCACCGATAAAAAGCAAGAATGTAATCTGCATAATTAAAACCATCTGGAACATAAGGAATGGAAAAGGAATTTCTAGCATGAATCGAAGAAAAGTCACGCGGACTCATTATTTTTTGAATTATAAACTTAGAATAAGCAATGCGAGATTTATCCTTTTTATCAGGATAATGAGTAATCTCGACGGAATTAGTATCAACAAGAATTAATTCATAGAAAGCTTGGGTCTTACAGATATCATCTGTAAGCCATTGATTATTAGGAAGGAAAAGACGAGAACAGAAATTTCTAACATCATTATTCTCAGGAGTAGATTTATAATGGGTCAACATTATACTCTCAAATTCTGCTTTGGGAATGTAAGGGGCTGCATTAGTCGAAGAAGAGGAAGAAGAAGCAGACATATTACTCGGAGTGGTATGAAGTTTAGCTGAAGGAGATAAGACAGCATTAGTGTAGGTGAGTGGAGGAAAATCATTAGTCGGGACTGAAGGAGACAAAGGCTTAGGTGTATTAGACATTAGATAATCAGAAGGAGTTTTCGGTTTGCCTGGGTCCTTAGACATGGGTGCGACCTGTCAAAAATTCACGGGTAAGGAAGTCAGGAAGAGAATTATCATCGCCTTTAATAAATTCAATATCAAAATCAAAGACAGAAAGTATTGCTTGCCATCTGGCAAAAATTTGTTTGGAAACCAAATTTTTTACATCTTTCTGTAAAATTTCTTTAGCTGACTTACAGTCAACTCTGAGTAAAAACTTTTTATTATACAAGTCATCTTGGAATTTAGAAATGCATAAAACAATGGATAAAATTTCTTTTTTAACAGTAGAATAATTTTTCTGTGGCCCCGCCCAAATGCCCGAATGGTATCTAACCAATTCTTCTAATGCAGATGATGCGGATGCATGCATTTTCTGTTTAAGGATGCCGCCATAACCAATATCTGATGCATCTGTCTCAATGATCATGAATGCATCGGGATGAGGAATGCCTAAACAAGGAAGAGTTTTAATTTTCTCTTTAATCTGTTTAATTAAATTAGTATGAGTCTCTGTCCAAGCAGGAGGATTTTTCTGTAATCTCTCATACAACGGACCACACATAGTTCTCAAATTAGGGAAAAAATCAGCAATATAATTCAAGCAACCAAGAAATCGTTGTAACTGATTTTTATCCCGAATTTCATCTGGAAATTTATTAGCGAATTCAATAGTTCTTTGAATCGGTTTCATTTTCCCTTGATTAATATCATGACCTAAAAACCTGATTTTTGTTTGAAATAATTTCATCTTTTTAGCAGAAATTACCAAACCATTAGTCTGAATAATATGTAGCATTAAATTAAGATGTTTAAAGTGCTGAGAAATATTATCAGAAAAGACTAAAATATCATCAATATACACAATCACAAAATTAGAATAATCATTAAAAATATCATTCATTATTCTTTGAAATTCTGAAGGAGCATTTTTTAATCCGAAAGGCAGAACATTCCACTCATAATGTCCGAAAGGAACAGTAAAAGCTGTTTTATACCTATCGTTTTCATTAATCTGTATTTGCCAATATCCTGATTTTAAATCGAATTTGGAAAATACTTTTGCACTATGAAGCCTTTTCAGTAAATCTTTTTTATTCGGAATAGGATACCTAATCCACTGTAAAACCTTATTTAACGGTTTATAATTAATTACTAATCTAGGAACACCACGTTCCTTTTCTGCTTGATTATTTACATAAAAAGCTGCACAACTCCAAGGAGATTGTGATTTTCGTATTAATTTTTTATCCATTAAACTCTGGATTTCCTGTTTACAAAAATTAAGTAATTCCTCATTCATTTGAATGGGCCTAGCCTTAGTCGGAATATCACGTTCATTAAATTCTTTTATATATGGTAATGAAACAACATGTTTTTTCCGACTCCAAAACGCATTAGGATGTTCTGAACATACTAATGTTTGGAATTTCTTTTCTAAATTATCAATTTTTAATTTAACATCTACTCTCAGTAACTGTTCTTCTATTCTAGAAAAATCTAATTCATTTTTTAAAAACATTAAACTTTTCTTTTTCTTATTCATTACGCAAATCTGTTTATATATAGAATTAGTCTGTAATAATTCTAACTCTTTTTTCTGTATGGGATTAATAAAAGGAAATACTAATTCATTACCTAAAAGATTAACAGAAATATGATCAGTGTGTTTGGTAAAAGGAGTAATCTGATAAAGAAAAGGATTACCTAAAACCACGTCAGTAGTAAAGTTTTCAAGAATTAAGAATGAATGTTTAAAACAATATCCATTATTGCAAATATAACCATTATTTAATTCAGCATAAATACCCATTTCTAATCCATTAGCAGCATATAATTTTTCTTTAGTTCTAGATAGATACTTATCTGGAATTATACCTCTGCTTATACAGGATTGATCGGCTCCACTGTCCAACATGGCGACACAAGTGGTCGTCCAGTCCTCTACACCAATAGTAACTAAAACATACCATTTTTCAATTTTTATTTTATTCATTAAATTAATAAATTGTGTATCATCAGGAATTTCATTAGCTATGTTAATCTCGTCATCTTTTATTATACCAGATGTAGAAGCTATATTAGACTGATCTTTTAATAAGATTTTAGCTTCTAATTCTAAATCTTTTAATTTTAATTCATTTAATTGATTATTAATTTCTCTAATTTCGTCTTTTAATATTTTTATTTCTTCTTTTATATTACTAGTTTTACGAAAACCAAAATTATCTTCATGCTTATATTTATCAATTAAACTGTTTAAACTAAATGGTTCTGTTATATTAAACATAGGAGTATTATCTTGTAAAACTAAAGCTTTTAATTTTTCTAAGTAATCTTTTCTAACATTTTCATCTTTTATATCTTTTATTATATCAAATAATAATTCTTTATTTAAACTATTTTTACTTGAATTATTCATCATATTAATTGTCTTTTTACATTCACAAAATTCATCATTATCTGAAAAACTAGATGAATCTAATGAATAGTAATTATCAGTATCTTCTTTTTCCGAATTAATTAGAATAGACATTAATTTATTCTTTAAATCAGTTTCTTCAGAAAATATAGTATTAATTTTCTTTTCTAATTTGCAATTAGGCGCTATGTGACCTAACTTACCACATTTATAGCATTTAACAGAATTGAGATTGTCTATTCTAAATTAATAAGATTGTGATAAATATGGAATAGGTAGAATTGTGATTTTGAAGTTCATATTTGCGTTTTGATGAGTTATTGATTGATGTTTTGGAATATGGAATAGGTACAATTGAGATTTTGAAGTTCATATTTGTGTTTTGATGAGTTATTCATGTTTTGTTATATTGAAGAGGTAGAATTGTGATTTTGAAGTTCATATTTACGTTTTGATGAGTTGTTGATTGATGTTTTGGAATATGGAATAGGTACAATTGAGATTTTGAAGTTCATATTTGTGTTTTGAATGCGTTATTGGTTGATGTTTTGGTATATGGAATAGGTAGAATTGTGATTTTGATATTCATATTTGGGTTTTGTTGAGTTATTGATTGATGTTTTGGTATATGGAATAGGTAGAATTGAGATTTTGAAGTTCATATTTGTGTTTTGATGCGTTATTGATGTTTTGGTATACGTAAAAGGTAGAATTGTGTTTTGAGGAGATATTGATGTTTTGGTATATTGAACAGATAGAATTGTGTTTTGAATTTCATATTTGAGTTTTTATGAGTTATTGATGTTTTTGGTATATGGAATTAGTAGAATTATGATTTTGAAGTTCATATTTGTGTTTTGATGAGTTATTGGTTGATGTTTTACTATATGGAATAGGTATAATTGTGATTTTGAAGTTCATATTTGTGTTTTGATGACTTATTGATGTTTTGGTATATGGGATAGGTAGAATTGTGATTTTGAAGTTCATATTTGTGTTTTGATGAGTTATTCATGTTTTGGTATATAGAATAGGTAGAATTGTGATTTTTAAGTTCATAATTGTGTTTTGACGAGTTATTGATGTTTCGGTATATGAAATAGATATAATTGTGTGTAGAAGTTCATATTTGTGTTTTTATGTGTTATTGATGTTTTGTTATATTGAAGAGGTAGAATTGTGATTTTGAAGTTTATATTTGCGTTTTGATGAGTTATTGATTGATGTTTTGGAATATGGAATGGGTACAATTGAGATTTTGAAGTTCATATTTGTGTTTTGATGAGTTATTGGTTGATGTTTTACAATATCGAATAGGTAGAATTGTGATTTTGAAGTTCATATTTGTGTTTTGATGACTTATTGATGTTTTGGTATATGGGATAGGTAGAATTGTGATTTTGAAGTTCATATTTGTGTTTTGATGAGTTATTGGTTGATGTTTTACTATATGGAATAGGTATAATTGTGATTTTGAAGTTCATATTTGTGTTTTGATGACTTATTGATGTTTTGGTATATGGGATAGGTAGAATTGTGATTTTGAAGTTCATATTTGTGTTTTGATGTGTTATTCATGTTTTTGTATATGGAATAGGTAGAATTGTGATTTTTAAGTTCATAATTGTGTTTTGACGAGTTATTGATGTTTCGGTATATGAAAGATATAATTGTGTGTAGAAGTTCATATTTGTGTTTTGATGAGTTATTGATGTTTTGTTATATTGAAGAGGTAGAATTGTGATTTTGAAGTTCATATTTGTGTTTTGATGAGTTATTGATGTTTTGGTATATGTGATAGGTAGAATTGTGATTTTGAAGTTCATATTTGCGTTTCGATGAGTTGTTGATGTTTTGCTATATTGAAGAGGTAGAATTGTGATTTTGAAGTTCATATTTACGTTTTGATGAGTTGTTGATTGATGTTTTGGAATATGGAATAGGTACAATTTAGATTTTGAAGTTCATATTTGTGTTTTGAATGCGTTATTGGTTGATGTTTTGGTATATGGAATAGGTAGAATTGTGATTTTGATATTCATATTTGGGTTTTGATGAGTTATTGATTGATGTTTTGGTATACGTAATTGGTAGAATTGTGTTTTGAGGAGTTATTGATGTTTTGGTATATTGAACAGATAGAATTGTGTTTTGAATTTCATATTTGTGTTTTTATGAGTTATTGATGTTATATGGAATAGGTAGAATGGTGATTTTGAAGTTCATATTTGTGTTTTGATGAGTTATTGATGTTTTGTTATATTGAAGAGGTAGAATTGTGATTTTGAAGTTCATATTTGCGTTTTGATGAGTTATTGATTGATGTTTTGGAATATGGAATAGGTACAATTGAGATTTTGAAGTTCATATTTGTGTTTTGATGAGTTATTGGTTGATGTTTTACTATATGGAATAGGTATAATTGTGATTTTGAAGTTCATATTTGTGTTTTGATGACTTATTGATGTTTTGGTATATGGGATAGGTAGAATTGTGATTTTGAAGTTCATATTTGTGTTTTGATGAGTTATTCATGTTTTGGTATATGGAATAGGTAAAATTGTGATTTTGAAGTTCATAATTGTGTTTTGATGAGTTATTGATGTTTCGGTATATAAAATAGATATAATTGTCTGTAGATGTTCATAATTGTGTTTTGATGAGTTATTGATTGATGTTTTGGTATATGGAATATGTAGAATTGTGTTTTGAATTTCATATTTGTGTTTTTATGAGTTATTGATGTTTTGGTATATGGAATAGGTAGAATTGTGATTTTGAAGTTCATATTTGTGTTTCGATGAGTTGTTGATGTTTTGTTATATTGAAGAGGTAGAATTGTGATTTTGAAGTTCATATTTATGTTTTGATGAGTTGTTGATTGATGTTTTGGAATATGGAATAGGTACAATTGAGATTTTGAAGTTCATATTTGTGTTTTGAATGCGTTATTGGTTGATGTTTTGGTATATGGAATAGGTAGAATTGTGATTTTGATATTCATATTTGGGTTTTGATGAGTTATTGATTGATGTTTTGGTATATGGAATAGGTAGAATTGAGATTTTGAAGTTCATATTTGTGTTTTGATGCGTTATTGATGTTTTGGTATACGTAAAAGGTAGAATTGTGTTTTGAGGAGATATTGATGTTTTGGTATATTGAACAGATAGAATTGTGTTTTGAATTTCATATTTGAGTTTTTATGAGTTATTGATGTTTTGGTATATGGAATAAGTAGAATTATGATTTTGAAGTTCATATTTGTGTTTTGATGAGTTATTGATGTTTTGTTATATTGAAGTGGTAGAATTGTGATTTTGAAGTTCATATTTGCGTTTTGATGAGTTATTGATGTTTCGGTATATGAGATAGGTAGAATTGTGATTTTGAATTCATATTTGTGTTTTGAATGCGTCATTGATGTTTTGGTATACGTAATCAATAGAATTGTGTTTTAAGGAGTTATTGATGTTTTGGTATATTGAACAGATAGAATTGTGTTTTGAATTTCATATTTGTGTTTTTATGAGTTATTGATGTTTTGTTATATTCAAGAGGTAGAATTGTGATTTTGAAGTTCATATTTGCGTTTTGATGAGTTATTGATTGATGTTTTGGAATATGGAATTGGTACAATGGAGATTTTGAAGTTCATATTTGTGTTTTGATGAGTTATTGATGTTTTGGTATGCGTAATAGGTAGAATTGTGTTTTGAGGAGATATTAATGTTTTGGTATATTGAACAGAAAGAATTGTGTTTTGAATTTCATATTTGTGTTTTTATGAGTTATTGATGTTTTGGTATATGGAATAAGTAGAATTATGATTTTCAAGTTCATATTTGTGTTTTGATGAGTTATTGGTTGATGTTTTACAATATCGAATAGGTAGAATTGTGATTTTGAAGTTCATATTTGTGTTTTGATGAGTTATTGATGTTTTGGAATATGGAATAGGTACAATTGAGATTTTGAAGTTCATATTTGTGTTTTGATGAGTTATTCATGTTTTGTTATATTGAAGAGGTAGAATTGTGATTTTGAAGTTCATATTTACGTTTTGATGAGTTGTTGATTGATGTTTTGGAATATGGAATAGGTACAATTGAGATTTTGAAGTTCATATTTGTGTTTTGAATGCGTTATTGGTTGATGTTTTGGTATATGGAATAGGTAGAATTGTGATTTTGATATTCATATTTGGGTTTTGTTGAGTTATTGATTGATGTTTTGGTATATGGAATAGGTAGAATTGAGATTTTGAAGTTCATATTTGTGTTTTGATGCGTTATTGATGTTTTGGTATACGTAAAAGGTAGAATTGTGTTTTGAGGAGATATTGATGTTTTGGTATATTGAACAGATAGAATTGTGTTTTGAATTTCATATTTGAGTTTTTATGAGTTATTGATGATTTTGGTATATGGAATTAGTAGAATTATGATTTTGAAGTTCATATTTGTGTTTTGATGAGTTATTGGTTGATGTTTTACTATATGGAATAGGTATAATTGTGATTTTGAAGTTCATATTTGTGTTTTGATGACTTATTGATGTTTTGGTATATGGGATAGGTAGAATTGTGATTTTGAAGTTCATATTTGTGTTTTGATGAGTTATTCATGTTTTGGTATATAGAATAGGTAGAATTGTGATTTTTAAGTTCATAATTGTGTTTTGACGAGTTATTGATGTTTCGGTATATGAAATAGATATAATTGTGTGTAGAAGTTCATATTTGTGTTTTTATGTGTTATTGATGTTTTGTTATATTGAAGAGGTAGAATTGTGATTTTGAAGTTTATATTTGCGTTTTGATGAGTTATTGATTGATGTTTTGGAATATGGAATAGGTACAATTGAGATTTTGAAGTTCATATTTGTGTTTTGATGAGTTATTGGTTGATGTTTTACAATATCGAATAGGTAGAATTGTGATTTTGAAGTTCATATTTGTGTTTTGATGACTTATTGATGTTTTGGTATATGGGATAGGTAGAATTGTGATTTTGAAGTTCATATTTGTGTTTTGATGAGTTATTGGTTGATGTTTTACTATATGGAATAGGTATAATTGTGATTTTGAAGTTCATATTTGTGTTTTGATGACTTATTGATGTTTTGGTATATGGGATAGGTAGAATTGTGATTTTGAAGTTCATATTTGTGTTTTGATGTGTTATTCATGTTTTTGTATATGGAATAGGTAGAATTGTGATTTTTAAGTTCATAATTGTGTTTTGACGAGTTATTGATGTTTCGGTATATGAAAGATATAATTGTGTGTAGAAGTTCATATTTGTGTTTTGATGAGTTATTGATGTTTTGTTATATTGAAGAGGTAGAATTGTGATTTTGAAGTTCATATTTGTGTTTTGATGAGTTATTGATGTTTTGGTATATGTTATAGGTAGAATTGTGATTTTGAAGTTCATATTTGCGTTTCGATGAGTTGTTGATGTTTTGCTATATTGAAGAGGTAGAATTGTGATTTTGAAGTTCATATTTACGTTTTGATGAGTTGTTGATTGATGTTTTGGAATATGGAATAGGTACAATTGAGATTTTGAAGTTCATATTTGTGTTTTGAATGCGTTATTGGTTGATGTTTTGGTATATGGAATAGGTAGAATTGTGATTTTGATATTCATATTTGGGTTTTGATGAGTTATTGATTGATGTTTTGGTATACGTAATTGGTAGAATTGTGTTTTGAGGAGTTATTGATGTTTTGGTATATTGAACAGATAGAATTGTGTTTTGAATTTCATATTTGTGTTTTTATGAGTTATTGATGTTATATGGAATAGGTAGAATGGTGATTTTGAAGTTCATATTTGTGTTTTGATGAGTTATTGATGTTTTGTTATATTGAAGAGGTAGAATTGTGATTTTGAAGTTCATATTTGCGTTTTGATGAGTTATTGATTGATGTTTTGGAATATGGAATAGGTACAATTGAGATTTTGAAGTTCATATTTGTGTTTTGATGAGTTATTGGTTGATGTTTTACTATATGGAATAGGTATAATTGTGATTTTGAAGTTCATATTTGTGTTTTGATGACTTATTGATGTTTTGGTATATGGGATAGGTAGAATTGTGATTTTGAAGTTCATATTTGTGTTTTGATGAGTTATTCATGTTTTGGTATATGGAATAGGTAAAATTGTGATTTTGAAGTTCATAATTGTGTTTTGATGAGTTATTGATGTTTCGGTATATAAAATAGATATAATTGTCTGTAGATGTTCATAATTGTGTTTTGATGAGTTATTGATTGATGTTTTGGTATATGGAATATGTAAAATTGTGTTTTGAATTTCATATTTGTGTTTTTATGAGTTATTGATGTTTTGGTATATGGAATAGGTAGAATTGTGATTTTGAAGTTCATATTTGTGTTTCGATGAGTTGTTGATGTTTTGTTATATTGAAGAGGTAGAATTGTGATTTTGAAGTTCATATTTATGTTTTGATGAGTTGTTGATTGATGTTTTGGAATATGGAATAGGTACAATTGAGATTTTGAAGTTCATATTTGTGTTTTGAATGCGTTATTGGTTGATGTTTTGGTATATGGAATAGGTAGAATTGTGATTTTGATATTCATATTTGGGTTTTGATGAGTTATTGATTGATGTTTTGGTATATGGAATAGGTAGAATTGAGATTTTGAAGTTCATATTTGTGTTTTGATGCGTTATTGATGTTTTGGTATACGTAAAAGGTAGAATTGTGTTTTGAGGAGATATTGATGTTTTGGTATATTGAACAGATAGAATTGTGTTTTGAATTTCATATTTGAGTTTTTATGAGTTATTGATGTTTTGGTATATGGAATAAGTAGAATTATGATTTTGAAGTTCATATTTGTGTTTTGATGAGTTATTGATGTTTTGTTATATTGAAGTGGTAGAATTGTGATTTTGAAGTTCATATTTGCGTTTTGATGAGTTATTGATGTTTCGGTATATGAGATAGGTAGAATTGTGATTTTGAATTCATATTTGTGTTTTGAATGCGTCATTGATGTTTTGGTATACGTAATCAATAGAATTGTGTTTTAAGGAGTTATTGATGTTTTGGTATATTGAACAGATAGAATTGTGTTTTGAATTTCATATTTGTGTTTTTATGAGTTATTGATGTTTTGTTATATTCAAGAGGTAGAATTGTGATTTTGAAGTTCATATTTGCGTTTTGATGAGTTATTGATTGATGTTTTGGAATATGGAATTGGTACAATGGAGATTTTGAAGTTCATATTTGTGTTTTGATGAGTTATTGATGTTTTGGTATGCGTAATAGGTAGAATTGTGTTTTGAGGAGATATTAATGTTTTGGTATATTGAACAGAAAGAATTGTGTTTTGAATTTCATATTTGTGTTTTTATGAGTTATTGATGTTTTGGTATATGGAATAAGTAGAATTATGATTTTCAAGTTCATATTTGTGTTTTGATGAGTTATTGGTTGATGTTTTACAATATCGAATAGGTAGAATTGTGATTTTGAAGTTCATATTTGTGTTTTGATGAGTTATTGATGTTTTGGTATATGGAATAGGTAGAATTATGATTTTGATATTCATATTTGTGTTTTGATGAGTTATTGATTGATTTTTGGTATATGGAATAGGTAGCATTGTGATTTTGAAGTTCATATTTGTGTTTTGATGAGTTATTGATGTTTTGGTATATGGAATAGGTAGAATTGTGATTTTGATATTCATATTTGGGTTTTGATGAGTTATTGATTGATTTTTGGTATATGGAATAGGTAGCATTGTGATTTTGAAGTTCATATTTGTGTTTTGATGAGTTATTGATGTTTTGGTACATGGAATAGGTAGAATTGTGATTTTGATATTCATATTTGGGTTTTGATGAGTTATTGATTGATGTTTTGGTATATGGAATAGGTAGAATTGAGATTTTGAAGTTCATATTTGTGTTTTGATGCGTTATTGATGTTTTGGTATACGTAATAGGTAGAATTGTGTTTTGAGGAGATATTGATGTTTTGGTATATTGAACAGATAGAATTGTGTTTTGAATTTCATATTTGTGGTTTTATGAGTTATTGATGTTTTGGTATATGAAATAAGTAGAATTATGATTTTCAAGTTCATATTTGTGTTTTGATGAGTTATTGATGTTTTGTTATATTGAAGAGGTAGAATTGTGATTTTGAAGTTCATATTTGTGTTTTGATGAGTTATTGGTTGATGTTTTACTATATGGAATAGGTATAATTGTGATTTTGATGTTCATATTTGTGTTTTGATGACTTATTGATGTTTTGGTATATGGGATAGGTGGAATTGTGATTTTGAAGTTCATATTTGTGTTTTGATGAGTTATTCATGTTTTGGTATATGGAATAGGTAGAATTGTGATTTTTAAGTTCATAATTGTGTTTTGATGAGTTATTGATGTTTCGGTATATGAAATAGATATAATTGTGTGTAGAAGTTCATATTTGTGTTTTGATAAGTTGTTGATGTTTTGTTATATTGAAGAATTAGAATTGTGATTTTGAAGTTCATATTTGCGTTTTGATGAGTTATTGATTGATGTTTTGGAATATGGAATAGGTACAATTGAGATTTTGAAGTTCATATTTGTGTTTTGATGAGTTATTCATGTTTTGGTATATGGAATAGGTAGAATTGTGATTTTGAAGTTCATAATTGTGTTTTGATGAGTTATTGATGTTTTGGTATATGAAATAGATATAATTGTGTGTAGATGTTCATAATTGTGTTTTGATGAGTTATTGATTGATGTTTTGGTATATGGAATAGGTAGAATTGTGATTTTGAAGTTCATATTTGTGTTTTGATGAGTTATTGATGTTTTGGTATATGGAATAGGTAGAATTGAGATTTTGAAGTTCATATTTGTGTTTTGAATGCGTTATTGGTTGATGTTTTGGTATATGGAATAGGTAGAATTGTGATTTTGAAGTTCATATTTGCGTTTTGATGAGTTATTGATTGATGTTTTGGAATATGGAATAGGTACAATTGAGATTTTGAAGTTCATATTTGTGTTTTGATGAGTTATTCATGTTTTGTTATATTGAAGAGGTAGAATTGTGATTTTGAAGTTCATATTTACGTTTTGATGAGTTGTTGATTGATGTTTTGGAATATGGAATAGGTACAATTGAGATTTTGAAGTTCATATTTGTGTTTTGAATGCGTTATTGGTTGATGTTTTGGTATATGGAATAGGTAGAATTGTGATTTTGATATTCATATTTGGGTTTTGTTGAGTTATTGATTGATGTTTTGGTATATGGAATAGGTAGAATTGAGATTTTGAAGTTCATATTTGTGTTTTGATGCGTTATTGATGTTTTGGTATACGTAAAAGGTAGAATTGTGTTTTGAGGAGATATTGATGTTTTGGTATATTGAACAGATAGAATTGTGTTTTGAATTTCATATTTGAGTTTTTATGAGTTATTGATGTTTTTGGTATATGGAATTAGTAGAATTATGATTTTGAAGTTCATATTTGTGTTTTGATGAGTTATTGGTTGATGTTTTACTATATGGAATAGGTATAATTGTGATTTTGAAGTTCATATTTGTGTTTTGATGACTTATTGATGTTTTGGTATATGGGATAGGTAGAATTGTGATTTTGAAGTTCATATTTGTGTTTTGATGAGTTATTCATGTTTTGGTATATAGAATAGGTAGAATTGTGATTTTTAAGTTCATAATTGTGTTTTGACGAGTTATTGATGTTTCGGTATATGAAATAGATATAATTGTGTGTAGAAGTTCATATTTGTGTTTTTATGTGTTATTGATGTTTTGTTATATTGAAGAGGTAGAATTGTGATTTTGAAGTTTATATTTGCGTTTTGATGAGTTATTGATTGATGTTTTGGAATATGGAATAGGTACAATTGAGATTTTGAAGTTCATATTTGTGTTTTGATGAGTTATTGGTTGATGTTTTACAATATCGAATAGGTAGAATTGTGATTTTGAAGTTCATATTTGTGTTTTGATGACTTATTGATGTTTTGGTATATGGGATAGGTAGAATTGTGATTTTGAAGTTCATATTTGTGTTTTGATGAGTTATTGGTTGATGTTTTACTATATGGAATAGGTATAATTGTGATTTTGAAGTTCATATTTGTGTTTTGATGACTTATTGATGTTTTGGTATATGGGATAGGTAGAATTGTGATTTTGAAGTTCATATTTGTGTTTTGATGTGTTATTCATGTTTTTGTATATGGAATAGGTAGAATTGTGATTTTTAAGTTCATAATTGTGTTTTGACGAGTTATTGATGTTTCGGTATATGAAAGATATAATTGTGTGTAGAAGTTCATATTTGTGTTTTGATGAGTTATTGATGTTTTGTTATATTGAAGAGGTAGAATTGTGATTTTGAAGTTCATATTTGTGTTTTGATGAGTTATTGATGTTTTGGTATATGTGATAGGTAGAATTGTGATTTTGAAGTTCATATTTGTGTTTCGATGAGTTGTTGATGTTTTGCTATATTGAAGAGGTAGAATTGTGATTTTGAAGTTCATATTTACGTTTGGATGAGTTGTTGATTGATGTTTTGGAATATGGAATAGGTACAATTGAGATTTTGAAGTTCATATTTGTGTTTTGAATGCGTTATTGGTTGATGTTTTGGTATATGGAATAGGTAGAATTGTGATTTTGATATTCATATTTGGGTTTTGATGAGTTATTGATTGATGTTTTGGTATATGGAATAGGTAGAATTGAGATTTTGAAGTTCATATTTGTGTTTTGATGCGTTATTGATGTTTTGGTATACGTAAAAGGTAGAATTGTGTTTTGAGGAGATATTGATGTTTTGGTATATTGAACAGATAGAATTGTGTTTTGAATTTCATATTTGAGTTTTTATGAGTTATTGATGTTTTGGTATATGGAATAAGTAGAATTATGATTTTGAAGTTCATATTTGTGTTTTGATGAGTTATTGATGTTTTGTTATATTGAAGTGGTAGAATTGTGATTTTGAAGTTCATATTTGCGTTTTGATGAGTTATTGATGTTTCGGTATATGAGATAGGTAGAATTGTGATTTTGAATTCATATTTGTGTTTTGAATGCGTCATTGATGTTTTGGTATACGTAATCAATAGAATTGTGTTTTAAGGAGTTATTGATGTTTTGGTATATTGAACAGATAGAATTGTGTTTTGAATTTCATATTTGTGTTTTTATGAGTTATTGATGTTTTGTTATATTCAAGAGGTAGAATTGTGATTTTGAAGTTCATATTTGCGTTTTGATGAGTTATTGATTGATGTTTTGGAATATGGAATTGGTACAATGGAGATTTTGAAGTTCATATTTGTGTTTTGATGAGTTATTGATGTTTTGGTATGCGTAATAGGTAGAATTGTGTTTTGAGGAGATATTAATGTTTTGGTATATTGAACAGAAAGAATTGTGTTTTGAATTTCATATTTGTGTTTTTATGAGTTATTGATGTTTTGGTATATGGAATAAGTAGAATTATGATTTTCAAGTTCATATTTGTGTTTTGATGAGTTATTGGTTGATGTTTTACAATATCGAATAGGTAGAATTGTGATTTTGAAGTTCATATTTGTGTTTTGATGAGTTATTGATGTTTTGGTATATGGAATAGGTAGAATTATGATTTTGATATTCATATTTGTGTTTTGATGAGTTATTGATTGATTTTTGGTATATGGAATAGGTAGCATTGTGATTTTGAAGTTCATATTTGTGTTTTGATGAGTTATTGATGTTTTGGTATATGGAATAGGTAGAATTGTGATTTTGATATTCATATTTGGGTTTTGATGAGTTATTGATTGATTTTTGGTATATGGAATAGGTAGCATTGTGATTTTGAAGTTCATATTTGTGTTTTGATGAGTTATTGATGTTTTGGTACATGGAATAGGTAGAATTGTGATTTTGATATTCATATTTGGGTTTTGATGAGTTATTGATTGATGTTTTGGTATATGGAATAGGTAGAATTGAGATTTTGAAGTTCATATTTGTGTTTTGATGCGTTATTGATGTTTTGGTATACGTAATAGGTAGAATTGTGTTTTGAGGAGATATTGATGTTTTGGTATATTGAACAGATAGAATTGTGTTTTGAATTTCATATTTGTGGTTTTATGAGTTATTGATGTTTTGGTATATGAAATAAGTAGAATTATGATTTTCAAGTTCATATTTGTGTTTTGATGAGTTATTGATGTTTTGTTATATTGAAGAGGTAGAATTGTGATTTTGAAGTTCATATTTGTGTTTTGATGAGTTATTGGTTGATGTTTTACTATATGGAATAGGTATAATTGTGATTTTGATGTTCATATTTGTGTTTTGATGACTTATTGATGTTTTGGTATATGGGATAGGTGGAATTGTGATTTTGAAGTTCATATTTGTGTTTTGATGAGTTATTCATGTTTTGGTATATGGAATAGGTAGAATTGTGATTTTTAAGTTCATAATTGTGTTTTGATGAGTTATTGATGTTTCGGTATATGAAATAGATATAATTGTGTGTAGAAGTTCATATTTGTGTTTTGATGAGTTGTTGATGTTTTGTTATATTGAAGAGGTAGAATTGTGATTTTGAAGTTCATATTTGCGTTTTGATGAGTTATTGATTGATGTTTTGGAATATGGAATAGGTACAATTGAGATTTTGAAGTTCATATTTGTGTTTTGATGAGTTATTCATGTTTTGGTATATGGAATAGGTAGAATTGTGATTTTGAAGTTCATAATTGTGTTTTGATGAGTTATTGATGTTTTGGTATATGAAATAGATATAATTGTGTGTAGATGTTCATAATTGTGTTTTGATGAGTTATTGATTGATGTTTTGGTATATGGAATAGGTAGAATTGTGATTTTGAAGTTCATATTTGTGTTTTGATGAGTTATTGATGTTTTGGTATATGGAATAGGTAGAATTGAGATTTTGAAGTTCATATTTGTGTTTTGAATGCGTTATTGGTTGATGTTTTGGTATATGGAATAGGTAGAATTGTGATTTTGAAGTTCATATTTGCGTTTTGATGAGTTATTGATTGATGTTTTGGAATATGGAATAGGTACAATTGAGATTTTGAAGTTCATATTTGTGTTTTGATGAGTTATTCATGTTTTGTTATATTGAAGAGGTAGAATTGTGATTTTGAAGTTCATATTTACGTTTTGATGAGTTGTTGATTGATGTTTTGGAATATGGAATAGGTACAATTGAGATTTTGAAGTTCATATTTGTGTTTTGAATGCGTTATTGGTTGATGTTTTGGTATATGGAATAGGTAGAATTGTGATTTTGATATTCATATTTGGGTTTTGTTGAGTTATTGATTGATGTTTTGGTATATGGAATAGGTAGAATTGAGATTTTGAAGTTCATATTTGTGTTTTGATGCGTTATTGATGTTTTGGTATACGTAAAAGGTAGAATTGTGTTTTGAGGAGATATTGATGTTTTGGTATATTGAACAGATAGAATTGTGTTTTGAATTTCATATTTGAGTTTTTATGAGTTATTGATGTTTTTGGTATATGGAATTAGTAGAATTATGATTTTGAAGTTCATATTTGTGTTTTGATGAGTTATTGGTTGATGTTTTACTATATGGAATAGGTATAATTGTGATTTTGAAGTTCATATTTGTGTTTTGATGTCTTATTGATGTTTTGGTATATGGGATAGGTAGAATTGTGATTTTGAAGTTCATATTTGTGTTTTGATGAGTTATTCATGTTTTGGTATATAGAATAGGTAGAATTGTGATTTTTAAGTTCATAATTGTGTTTTGACGAGTTATTGATGTTTCGGTATATGAAATAGATATAATTGTGTGTAGAAGTTCATATTTGTGTTTTTATGTGTTATTGATGTTTTGTTATATTGAAGAGGTAGAATTGTGATTTTGAAGTTTATATTTGCGTTTTGATGAGTTATTGATTGATGTTTTGGAATATGGAATAGGTACAATTGAGATTTTGAAGTTCATATTTGTGTTTTGATGAGTTATTGGTTGATGTTTTACAATATCGAATAGGTAGAATTGTGATTTTGAAGTTCATATTTGTGTTTTGATGACTTATTGATGTTTTGGTATATGGGATAGGTAGAATTGTGATTTTGAAGTTCATATTTGTGTTTTGATGAGTTATTGGTTGATGTTTTACTATATGGAATAGGTATAATTGTGATTTTGAAGTTCATATTTGTGTTTTGATGACTTATTGATGTTTTGGTATATGGGATAGGTAGAATTGTGATTTTGAAGTTCATATTTGTGTTTTGATGTGTTATTCATGTTTTTGTATATGGAATAGGTAGAATTGTGATTTTTAAGTTCATAATTGTGTTTTGACGAGTTATTGATGTTTCGGTATATGAAAGATATAATTGTGTGTAGAAGTTCATATTTGTGTTTTGATGAGTTATTGATGTTTTGTTATATTGAAGAGGTAGAATTGTGATTTTGAAGTTCATATTTGTGTTTTGATGAGTTATTGATGTTTTGGTATATGTGATAGGTAGAATTGTGATTTTGAAGTTCATATTTGCGTTTCGATGAGTTGTTGATGTTTTGCTATATTGAAGAGGTAGAATTGTGATTTTGAAGTTCATATTTACGTTTTGATGAGTTGTTGATTGATGTTTTGGAATATGGAATAGGTACAATTGAGATTTTGAAGTTCATATTTGTGTTTTGAATGCGTTATTGGTTGATGTTTTGGTATATGGAATAGGTAGAATTGTGATTTTGATATTCATATTTGGGTTTTCATGAGTTATTGATTGATGTTTTGGTATACGTAATTGGTAGAATTGTGTTTTGAGGAGTTATTGATGTTTTGTTATATTGAAGAGGTAGAATTGTGTTTTGAATTTCATATTTGTGTTTTTATGAGTTATTGATGTTATATGGAATAGGTAGAATGGTGATTTTGAAGTTCATATTTGTGTTTTGATGAGTTATTGATGTTTTGTTATATTGAAGAGGTAGAATTGTGATTTTGAAGTTCATATTTGCGTTTTGATGAGTTATTGATTGATGTTTTGGAATATGGAATAGGTACAATTGAGATTTTGAAGTTCATATTTGTGTTTTGATGAGTTATTGGTTGATGTTTTACTATATGGAATAGGTATAATTGTGATTTTGAAGTTCATATTTGTGTTTTGATGACTTATTGATGTTTTGGTATATGGGATAGGTAGAATTGTGATTTTGAAGTTCATATTTGTGTTTTGATGAGTTATTCATGTTTTGGTATATGGAATAGGTAAAATTGTGATTTTGAAGTTCATAATTGTGTTTTGATGAGTTATTGATGTTTCGGTATATAAAATAGATATAATTGTCTGTAGATGTTCATAATTGTGTTTTGATGAGTTATTGATTGATGTTTTGGTATATGGAATATGTAGAATTGTGTTTTGAATTTCATATTTGTGTTTTTATGAGTTATTGATGTTTTGGTATATGGAATAGGTAGAATTGTGATTTTGAAGTTCATATTTGTGTTTCGATGAGTTGTTGATGTTTTGTTATATTGAAGAGGTAGAATTGTGATTTTGAAGTTCATATTTATGTTTTGATGAGTTGTTGATTGATGTTTTGGAATATGGAATAGGTACAATTGAGATTTTGAAGTTCATATTTGTGTTTTGAATGCGTTATTGGTTGATGTTTTGGTATATGGAATAGGTAGAATTGTGATTTTGATATTCATATTTGGGTTTTGATGAGTTATTGATTGATGTTTTGGTATATGGAATAGGTAGAATTGAGATTTTGAAGTTCATATTTGTGTTTTGATGCGTTATTGATGTTTTGGTATACGTAAAAGGTAGAATTGTGTTTTGAGGAGATATTGATGTTTTGGTATATTGAACAGATAGAATTGTGTTTTGAATTTCATATTTGAGTTTTTATGAGTTATTGATGTTTTGGTATATGGAATAAGTAGAATTATGATTTTGAAGTTCATATTTGTGTTTTGATGAGTTATTGATGTTTTGTTATATTGAAGTGGTAGAATTGTGATTTTGAAGTTCATATTTGCGTTTTGATGAGTTATTGATGTTTCGGTATATGAGATAGGTAGAATTGTGATTTTGAATTCATATTTGTGTTTTGAATGCGTCATTGATGTTTTGGTATACGTAATCAATAGAATTGTGTTTTAAGGAGTTATTGATGTTTTGGTATATTGAACAGATAGAATTGTGTTTTGAATTTCATATTTGTGTTTTTATGAGTTATTGATGTTTTGTTATATTCAAGAGGTAGAATTGTGATTTTGAAGTTCATATTTGCGTTTTGATGAGTTATTGATTGATGTTTTGGAATATGGAATTGGTACAATGGAGATTTTGAAGTTCATATTTGTGTTTTGATGAGTTATTGATGTTTTGGTATGCGTAATAGGTAGAATTGTGTTTTGAGGAGATATTAATGTTTTGGTATATTGAACAGAAAGAATTGTGTTTTGAATTTCATATTTGTGTTTTTATGAGTTATTGATGTTTTGGTATATGGAATAAGTAGAATTATGATTTTCAAGTTCATATTTGTGTTTTGATGAGTTATTGGTTGATGTTTTACAATATCGAATAGGTAGAATTGTGATTTTGAAGTTCATATTTGTGTTTTGATGAGTTATTGATGTTTTGGTATATGGAATAGGTAGAATTATGATTTTGATATTCATATTTGTGTTTTGATGAGTTATTGATTGATTTTTGGTATATGGAATAGGTAGCATTGTGATTTTGAAGTTCATATTTGTGTTTTGATGAGTTATTGATGTTTTGGTATATGGAATAGGTAGAATTGTGATTTTGATATTCATATTTGGGTTTTGATGAGTTATTGATTGATTTTTGGTATATGGAATAGGTAGCATTGTGATTTTGAAGTTCATATTTGTGTTTTGATGAGTTATTGATGTTTTGGTACATGGAATAGGTAGAATTGTGATTTTGATATTCATATTTGGGTTTTGATGAGTTATTGATTGATGTTTTGGTATATGGAATAGGTAGAATTGAGATTTTGAAGTTCATATTTGTGTTTTGATGCGTTATTGATGTTTTGGTATACGTAATAGGTAGAATTGTGTTTTGAGGAGATATTGATGTTTTGGTATATTGAACAGATAGAATTGTGTTTTGAATTTCATATTTGTGGTTTTATGAGTTATTGATGTTTTGGTATATGAAATAAGTAGAATTATGATTTTCAAGTTCATATTTGTGTTTTGATGAGTTATTGATGTTTTGTTATATTGAAGAGGTAGAATTGTGATTTTGAAGTTCATATTTGTGTTTTGATAAGTTATTGGTTGATGTTTTACTATATGGAATAGGTATAATTGTGATTTTGATGTTCATATTTGTGTTTTGATGACTTATTGATGTTTTGGTATATGGGATAGGTGGAATTGTGATTTTGAAGTTCATATTTGTGTTTTGATGAGTTATTCATGTTTTGGTATATGGAATAGGTAGAATTGTGATTTTTAAGTTCATAATTGTGTTTTGATGAGTTATTGATGTTTCGGTATATGAAATAGATATAATTGTGTGTAGAAGTTCATATTTGTGTTTTGATAAGTTGTTGATGTTTTGTTATATTGAAGAATTAGAATTGTGATTTTGAAGTTCATATTTGCGTTTTGATGAGTTATTGATTGATGTTTTGGAATATGGAATAGGTACAATTGAGATTTTGAAGTTCATATTTGTGTTTTGATGAGTTATTCATGTTTTGGTATATGGAATAGGTAGAATTGTGATTTTGAAGTTCATAATTGTGTTTTGATGAGTTATTGATGTTTTGGTATATGAAATAGATATAATTGTGTGTAGATGTTCATAATTGTGTTTTGATGAGTTATTGATTGATGTTTTGGTATATGGAATAGGTAGAATTGTGATTTTGAAGTTCATATTTGTGTTTTGATGAGTTATTGATGTTTTGGTATATGGAATAGGTAGAATTGAGATTTTGAAGTTCATATTTGTGTTTTGAATGCGTTATTGGTTGATGTTTTGGTATATGGAATAGGTAGAATTGTGATTTTGAAGTTCATATTTGCGTTTTGATGAGTTATTGATTGATGTTTTGGAATATGGAATAGGTACAATTGAGATTTTGAAGTTCATATTTGTGTTTTGATGAGTTATTCATGTTTTGTTATATTGAAGAGGTAGAATTGTGATTTTGAAGTTCATATTTACGTTTTGATGAGTTGTTGATTGATGTTTTGGAATATGGAATAGGTACAATTGAGATTTTGAAGTTCATATTTGTGTTTTGAATGCGTTATTGGTTGATGTTTTGGTATATGGAATAGGTAGAATTGTGATTTTGATATTCATATTTGGGTTTTGTTGAGTTATTGATTGATGTTTTGGTATATGGAATAGGTAGAATTGAGATTTTGAAGTTCATATTTGTGTTTTGATGCGTTATTGATGTTTTGGTATACGTAAAAGGTAGAATTGTGTTTTGAGGAGATATTGATGTTTTGGTATATTGAACAGATAGAATTGTGTTTTGAATTTCATATTTGAGTTTTTATGAGTTATTGATGTTTTTGGTATATGGAATTAGTAGAATTATGATTTTGAAGTTCATATTTGTGTTTTGATGAGTTATTGGTTGATGTTTTACTATATGGAATAGGTATAATTGTGATTTTGAAGTTCATATTTGTGTTTTGATGACTTATTGATGTTTTGGTATATGGGATAGGTAGAATTGTGATTTTGAAGTTCATATTTGTGTTTTGATGAGTTATTCATGTTTTGGTATATAGAATAGGTAGAATTGTGATTTTTAAGTTCATAATTGTGTTTTGACGAGTTATTGATGTTTCGGTATATGAAATAGATATAATTGTGTGTAGAAGTTCATATTTGTGTTTTTATGTGTTATTGATGTTTTGTTATATTGAAGAGGTAGAATTGTGATTTTGAAGTTTATATTTGCGTTTTGATGAGTTATTGATTGATGTTTTGGAATATGGAATAGGTACAATTGAGATTTTGAAGTTCATATTTGTGTTTTGATGAGTTATTGGTTGATGTTTTACAATATCGAATAGGTAGAATTGTGATTTTGAAGTTCATATTTGTGTTTTGATGACTTATTGATGTTTTGGTATATGGGATAGGTAGAATTGTGATTTTGAAGTTCATATTTGTGTTTTGATGAGTTATTGGTTGATGTTTTACTATATGGAATAGGTATAATTGTGATTTTGAAGTTCATATTTGTGTTTTGATGACTTATTGATGTTTTGGTATATGGGATAGGTAGAATTGTGATTTTGAAGTTCATATTTGTGTTTTGATGTGTTATTCATGTTTTTGTATATGGAATAGGTAGAATTGTGATTTTTAAGTTCATAATTGTGTTTTGACGAGTTATTGATGTTTCGGTATATGAAAGATATAATTGTGTGTAGAAGTTCATATTTGTGTTTTGATGAGTTATTGATGTTTTGTTATATTGAAGAGGTAGAATTGTGATTTTGAAGTTCATATTTGTGTTTTGATGAGTTATTGATGTTTTGGTATATGTGATAGGTAGAATTGTGATTTTGAAGTTCATATTTGCGTTTCGATGAGTTGTTGATGTTTTGCTATATTGAAGAGGTAGAATTGTGATTTTGAAGTTCATATTTACGTTTGGATGAGTTGTTGATTGATGTTTTGGAATATGGAATAGGTACAATTGAGATTTTGAAGTTCATATTTGTGTTTTGAATGCGTTATTGGTTGATGTTTTGGTATATGGAATAGGTAGAATTGTGATTTTGATATTCATATTTGGGTTTTGATGAGTTATTGATTGATGTTTTGGTATATGGAATAGGTAGAATTGAGATTTTGAAGTTCATATTTGTGTTTTGATGCGTTATTGATGTTTTGGTATACGTAAAAGGTAGAATTGTGTTTTGAGGAGATATTGATGTTTTGGTATATTGAACAGATAGAATTGTGTTTTGAATTTCATATTTGAGTTTTTATGAGTTATTGATGTTTTGGTATATGGAATAAGTAGAATTATGATTTTGAAGTTCATATTTGTGTTTTGATGAGTTATTGATGTTTTGTTATATTGAAGTGGTAGAATTGTGATTTTGAAGTTCATATTTGCGTTTTGATGAGTTATTGATGTTTCGGTATATGAGATAGGTAGAATTGTGATTTTGAATTCATATTTGTGTTTTGAATGCGTCATTGATGTTTTGGTATACGTAATCAATAGAATTGTGTTTTAAGGAGTTATTGATGTTTTGGTATATTGAACAGATAGAATTGTGTTTTGAATTTCATATTTGTGTTTTTATGAGTTATTGATGTTTTGTTATATTCAAGAGGTAGAATTGTGATTTTGAAGTTCATATTTGCGTTTTGATGAGTTATTGATTGATGTTTTGGAATATGGAATTGGTACAATGGAGATTTTGAAGTTCATATTTGTGTTTTGATGAGTTATTGATGTTTTGGTATGCGTAATAGGTAGAATTGTGTTTTGAGGAGATATTAATGTTTTGGTATATTGAACAGAAAGAATTGTGTTTTGAATTTCATATTTGTGTTTTTATGAGTTATTGATGTTTTGGTATATGGAATAAGTAGAATTATGATTTTCAAGTTCATATTTGTGTTTTGATGAGTTATTGGTTGATGTTTTACAATATCGAATAGGTAGAATTGTGATTTTGAAGTTCATATTTGTGTTTTGATGAGTTATTGATGTTTTGGTATATGGAATAGGTAGAATTATGATTTTGATATTCATATTTGTGTTTTGATGAGTTATTGATTGATTTTTGGTATATGGAATAGGTAGCATTGTGATTTTGAAGTTCATATTTGTGTTTTGATGAGTTATTGATGTTTTGGTATATGGAATAGGTAGAATTGTGATTTTGATATTCATATTTGGGTTTTGATGAGTTATTGATTGATTTTTGGTATATGGAATAGGTAGCATTGTGATTTTGAAGTTCATATTTGTGTTTTGATGAGTTATTGATGTTTTGGTACATGGAATAGGTAGAATTGTGATTTTGATATTCATATTTGGGTTTTGATGAGTTATTGATTGATGTTTTGGTATATGGAATAGGTAGAATTGAGATTTTGAAGTTCATATTTGTGTTTTGATGCGTTATTGATGTTTTGGTATACGTAATAGGTAGAATTGTGTTTTGAGGAGATATTGATGTTTTGGTATATTGAACAGATAGAATTGTGTTTTGAATTTCATATTTGTGGTTTTATGAGTTATTGATGTTTTGGTATATGAAATAAGTAGAATTATGATTTTCAAGTTCATATTTGTGTTTTGATGAGTTATTGATGTTTTGTTATATTGAAGAGGTAGAATTGTGATTTTGAAGTTCATATTTGTGTTTTGATTAGTTATTGGTTGATGTTTTACTATATGGAATAGGTATAATTGTGATTTTGATGTTCATATTTGTGTTTTGATGACTTATTGATGTTTTGGTATATGGGATAGGTGGAATTGTGATTTTGAAGTTCATATTTGTGTTTTGATGAGTTATTCATGTTTTGGTATATGGAATAGGTAGAATTGTGATTTTTAAGTTCATAATTGTGTTTTGATGAGTTATTGATGTTTCGGTATATGAAATAGATATAATTGTGTGTAGAAGTTCATATTTGTGTTTTGATGAGTTGTTGATGTTTTGTTATATTGAAGAGGTAGAATTGTGATTTTGAAGTTCATATTTGCGTTTTGATGAGTTATTGATTGATGTTTTGGAATATGGAATAGGTACAATTGAGATTTTGAAGTTCATATTTGTGTTTTGATGAGTTATTCATGTTTTGGTATATGGAATAGGTAGAATTGTGATTTTGAAGTTCATAATTGTGTTTTGATGAGTTATTGATGTTTTGGTATATGAAATAGATATAATTGTGTGTAGATGTTCATAATTGTGTTTTGATGAGTTATTGATTGATGTTTTGGTATATGGAATAGGTAGAATTGTGATTTTGAAGTTCATATTTGTGTTTTGATGAGTTATTGATGTTTTGGTATATGGAATAGGTAGAATTGAGATTTTGAAGTTCATATTTGTGTTTTGAATGCGTTATTGGTTGATGTTTTGGTATATGGAATAGGTAGAATTGTGATTTTGAAGTTCATATTTGCGTTTTGATGAGTTATTGATTGATGTTTTGGAATATGGAATAGGTACAATTGAGATTTTGAAGTTCATATTTGTGTTTTGATGAGTTATTCATGTTTTGTTATATTGAAGAGGTAGAATTGTGATTTTGAAGTTCATATTTACGTTTTGATGAGTTGTTGATTGATGTTTTGGAATATGGAATAGGTACAATTGAGATTTTGAAGTTCATATTTGTGTTTTGAATGCGTTATTGGTTGATGTTTTGGTATATGGAATAGGTAGAATTGTGATTTTGATATTCATATTTGGGTTTTGTTGAGTTATTGATTGATGTTTTGGTATATGGAATAGGTAGAATTGAGATTTTGAAGTTCATATTTGTGTTTTGATGCGTTATTGATGTTTTGGTATACGTAAAAGGTAGAATTGTGTTTTGAGGAGATATTGATGTTTTGGTATATTGAACAGATAGAATTGTGTTTTGAATTTCATATTTGAGTTTTTATGAGTTATTGATGTTTTTGGTATATGGAATTAGTAGAATTATGATTTTGAAGTTCATATTTGTGTTTTGATGAGTTATTGGTTGATGTTTTACTATATGGAATAGGTATAATTGTGATTTTGAAGTTCATATTTGTGTTTTGATGACTTATTGATGTTTTGGTATATGGGATAGGTAGAATTGTGATTTTGAAGTTCATATTTGTGTTTTGATGAGTTATTCATGTTTTGGTATATAGAATAGGTAGAATTGTGATTTTTAAGTTCATAATTGTGTTTTGACGAGTTATTGATGTTTCGGTATATGAAATAGATATAATTGTGTGTAGAAGTTCATATTTGTGTTTTTATGTGTTATTGATGTTTTGTTATATTGAAGAGGTAGAATTGTGATTTTGAAGTTTATATTTGCGTTTTGATGAGTTATTGATTGATGTTTTGGAATATGGAATAGGTACAATTGAGATTTTGAAGTTCATATTTGTGTTTTGATGAGTTATTGGTTGATGTTTTACAATATCGAATAGGTAGAATTGTGATTTTGAAGTTCATATTTGTGTTTTGATGACTTATTGATGTTTTGGTATATGGGATAGGTAGAATTGTGATTTTGAAGTTCATATTTGTGTTTTGATGAGTTATTGGTTGATGTTTTACTATATGGAATAGGTATAATTGTGATTTTGAAGTTCATATTTGTGTTTTGATGACTTATTGATGTTTTGGTATATGGGATAGGTAGAATTGTGATTTTGAAGTTCATATTTGTGTTTTGATGTGTTATTCATGTTTTTGTATATGGAATAGGTAGAATTGTGATTTTTAAGTTCATAATTGTGTTTTGACGAGTTATTGATGTTTCGGTATATGAAAGATATAATTGTGTGTAGAAGTTCATATTTGTGTTTTGATGAGTTATTGATGTTTTGTTATATTGAAGAGGTAGAATTGTGATTTTGAAGTTCATATTTGTGTTTTGATGAGTTATTGATGTTTTGGTATATGTGATAGGTAGAATTGTGATTTTGAAGTTCATATTTGCGTTTCGATGAGTTGTTGATGTTTTGCTATATTGAAGAGGTAGAATTGTGATTTTGAAGTTCATATTTACGTTTTGATGAGTTGTTGATTGATGTTTTGGAATATGGAATAGGTACAATTGAGATTTTGAAGTTCATATTTGTGTTTTGAATGCGTTATTGGTTGATGTTTTGGTATATGGAATAGGTAGAATTGTGATTTTGATATTCATATTTGGGTTTTCATGAGTTATTGATTGATGTTTTGGTATACGTAATTGGTAGAATTGTGTTTTGAGGAGTTATTGATGTTTTGTTATATTGAAGAGGTAGAATTGTGTTTTGAATTTCATATTTGTGTTTTTATGAGTTATTGATGTTATATGGAATAGGTAGAATGGTGATTTTGAAGTTCATATTTGTGTTTTGATGAGTTATTGATGTTTTGTTATATTGAAGAGGTAGAATTGTGATTTTGAAGTTCATATTTGCGTTTTGATGAGTTATTGATTGATGTTTTGGAATATGGAATAGGTACAATTGAGATTTTGAAGTTCATATTTGTGTTTTGATGAGTTATTGATGTTTCGGTATATAAAATAGATATAATTGTCTGTAGATGTTCATAATTGTGTTTTGATGAGTTATTGATTGATGTTTTGGTATATGGAATATGTAGAATTGTGTTTTGAATTTCATATTTGTGTTTTTATGAGTTATTGATGTTTTGGTATATGGAATAGGTAGAATTGTGATTTTGAAGTTCATATTTGTGTTTCGATGAGTTGTTGATGTTTTGTTATATTGAAGAGGTAGAATTGTGATTTTGAAGTTCATATTTATGTTTTGATGTGTTGTTGATTGATGTTTTGGAATATGGAATAGGTACAATTGAGATTTTGAAGTTCATATTTGTGTTTTGAATGCGTTATTGGTTGATGTTTTGGTATATGGAATAGGTAGAATTGTGATTTTGATATTCATATTTGGGTTTTGATGAGTTATTGATTGATGTTTTGGTATATGGAATAGGTAGAATTGAGATTTTGAAGTTCATATTTGTGTTTTGATGCGTTATTGATGTTTTGGTATACGTAAAAGGTAGAATTGTGTTTTGAGGAGATATTGATGTTTTGGTATATTGAACAGATAGAATTGTGTTTTGAATTTCATATTTGAGTTTTTATGAGTTATTGATGTTTTGGTATATGGAATAAGTAGAATTATGATTTTGAAGTTCATATTTGTGTTTTGATGAGTTATTGATGTTTTGTTATATTGAAGTGGTAGAATTGTGATTTTGAAGTTCATATTTGCGTTTTGATGAGTTATTGATGTTTCGGTATATGAGATAGGTAGAATTGTGATTTTGAATTCATATTTGTGTTTTGAATGCGTCATTGATGTTTTGGTATACGTAATCAATAGAATTGTGTTTTAAGGAGTTATTGATGTTTTGGTATATTGAACAGATAGAATTGTGTTTTGAATTTCATATTTGTGTTTTTATGAGTTATTGATGTTTTGTTATATTCAAGAGGTAGAATTGTGATTTTGAAGTTCATATTTGCGTTTTGATGAGTTATTGATTGATGTTTTGGAATATGGAAATGGTACAATGGAGATTTTGAAGTTCATATTTGTGTTTTGATGAGTTATTGATGTTTTGGTATGCGTAATAGGTAGAATTGTGTTTTGAGGAGATATTAATGTTTTGGTATATTGAACAGAAAGAATTGTGTTTTGAATTTCATTTTTGTGTTTTTATGAGTTATTGATGTTTTGGTATATGGAATAAGTAGAATTATGATTTTCAAGTTCATATTTGTGTTTTGATGAGTTATTGGTTGATGTTTTACAATATCGAATAGGTAGAATTGTGATTTTGAAGTTCATATTTGTGTTTTGATGAGTTATTGATGTTTTGGTATATGGAATAGGTAGAATTATGATTTTGATATTCATATTTGTGTTTTGATGAGTTATTGATTGATTTTTGGTATATGGAATAGGTAGCATTGTGATTTTGAAGTTCATATTTGTGTTTTGATGAGTTATTGATGTTTTGGTATATGGAATAGGTAGAATTGTGATTTTGATATTCACATTTGGGTTTTGATGAGTTATTGATTGATTTTTGGTATATGGAATAGGTAGCATTGTGATTTTGAAGTTCATATTTGTGTTTTGATGAGTTATTGATGTTTTGGTACATGGAATAGGTAGAATTGTGATTTTGATATTCATATTTGGGTTTTGATGAGTTATTGATTGATGTTTTGGTATATGGAATAGGTAGAATTGAGATTTTGAAGTTCATATTTGTGTTTTGATGCGTTATTGATGTTTTGGTATACGTAATAGGTAGAATTGTGTTTTGAGGAGATATTGATGTTTTGGTATATTGAACAGATAGAATTGTGTTTTGAATTTCATATTTGTGGTTTTATGAGTTATTGATGTTTTGGTATATGAAATAAGTAGAATTATGATTTTCAAGTTCATATTTGTGTTTTGATGAGTTATTGATGTTTTGTTATATTGAAGAGGTAGAATTGTGATTTTGAAGTTCATATTTGTGTTTTGATGAGTTATTGGTTGATGTTTTACTATATGGAATAGGTATAATTGTGATTTTGATGTTCATATTTGTGTTTTGATGACTTATTGATGTTTTGGTATATGGGATAGGTGGAATTGTGATTTTGAAGTTCATATTTGTGTTTTGATGAGTTATTCATGTTTTGGTATATGGAATAGGTAGAATTGTGATTTTTAAGTTCATAATTGTGTTTTGATGAGTTATTGATGTTTCGGTATATGAAATAGATATAATTGTGTGTAGAAGTTCATATTTGTGTTTTGATGAGTTGTTGATGTTTTGTTATATTGAAGAGGTAGAATTGTGATTTTGAAGTTCATATTTGCGTTTTGATGAGTTATTGATTGATGTTTTGGAATATGGAATAGGTACAATTGAGATTTTGAAGTTCATATTTGTGTTTTGATGAGTTATTCATGTTTTGGTATATGGAATAGGTAGAATTGTGATTTTGAAGTTCATAATTGTGTTTTGATGAGTTATTGATGTTTTGGTATATGAAATAGATATAATTGTGTGTAGATGTTCATAATTGTGTTTTGATGAGTTATTGATTGATGTTTTGGTATATGGAATAGGTAGAATTGTGATTTTGAAGTTCATATTTGTGTTTTGATGAGTTATTGATGTTTTGGTATATGGAATAGGTAGAATTGAGATTTTGAAGTTCATATTTGTGTTTTGAATGCGTTATTGGTTGATGTTTTGGTATATGGAATAGGTAGAATTGTGATTTTGAAGTTCATATTTGTGTTTTGATGAGTTATTGATGTTTTGGTATATGGAATAGGTAGAATTATGATTTTGATATTCATATTTGTGTTTTGATGAGTTATTGATTGATTTTTGGTATATGGAATAGGTAGCATTGTGATTTTGAAGTTCATATTTGTGTTTTGATGAGTTATTGATGTTTTGGTATATGGAATAGGTAGAATTGTGATTTTGATATTCATATTTGGGTTTTGATGAGTTATTGATTGATTTTTGGTATATGGAATAGGTAGCATTGTGATTTTGAAGTTCATATTTGTGTTTTGATGAGTTATTGATGTTTTGGTACATGGAATAGGTAGAATTGTGATTTTGATATTCATATTTGGGTTTTGATGAGTTATTGATTGATGTTTTGGTATATGGAATAGGTAGAATTGAGATTTTGAAGTTCATATTTGTGTTTTGATGCGTTATTGATGTTTTGGTATACGTAATAGGTAGAATTGTGTTTTGAGGAGATATTGATGTTTTGGTATATTGAACAGATAGAATTGTGTTTTGAATTTCATATTTGTGGTTTTATGAGTTATTGATGTTTTGGTATATGAAATAAGTAGAATTATGATTTTCAAGTTCATATTTGTGTTTTGATGAGTTATTGATGTTTTGTTATATTGAAGAGGTAGAATTGTGATTTTGAAGTTCATATTTGTGTTTTGATTAGTTATTGGTTGATGTTTTACTATATGGAATAGGTATAATTGTGATTTTGATGTTCATATTTGTGTTTTGATGACTTATTGATGTTTTGGTATATGGGATAGGTGGAATTGTGATTTTGAAGTTCATATTTGTGTTTTGATGAGTTATTCATGTTTTGGTATATGGAATAGGTAGAATTGTGATTTTTAAGTTCATAATTGTGTTTTGATGAGTTATTGATGTTTCGGTATATGAAATAGATATAATTGTGTGTAGAAGTTCATATTTGTGTTTTGATGAGTTGTTGATGTTTTGTTATATTGAAGAGGTAGAATTGTGATTTTGAAGTTCATATTTGCGTTTTGATGAGTTATTGATTGATGTTTTGGAATATGGAATAGGTACAATTGAGATTTTGAAGTTCATATTTGTGTTTTGATGAGTTATTCATGTTTTGGTATATGGAATAGGTAGAATTGTGATTTTGAAGTTCATAATTGTGTTTTGATGAGTTATTGATGTTTTGGTATATGAAATAGATATAATTGTGTGTAGATGTTCATAATTGTGTTTTGATGAGTTATTGATTGATGTTTTGGTATATGGAATAGGTAGAATTGTGATTTTGAAGTTCATATTTGTGTTTTGATGAGTTATTGATGTTTTGGTATATGGAATAGGTAGAATTGAGATTTTGAAGTTCATATTTGTGTTTTGAATGCGTTATTGGTTGATGTTTTGGTATATGGAATAGGTAGAATTGTGATTTTGAAGTTCATATTTGCGTTTTGATGAGTTATTGATTGATGTTTTGGAATATGGAATAGGTACAATTGAGATTTTGAAGTTCATATTTGTGTTTTGATGAGTTATTCATGTTTTGTTATATTGAAGAGGTAGAATTGTGATTTTGAAGTTCATATTTACGTTTTGATGAGTTGTTGATTGATGTTTTGGAATATGGAATAGGTACAATTGAGATTTTGAAGTTCATATTTGTGTTTTGAATGCGTTATTGGTTGATGTTTTGGTATATGGAATAGGTAGAATTGTGATTTTGATATTCATATTTGGGTTTTGTTGAGTTATTGATTGATGTTTTGGTATATGGAATAGGTAGAATTGAGATTTTGAAGTTCATATTTGTGTTTTGATGCGTTATTGATGTTTTGGTATACGTAAAAGGTAGAATTGTGTTTTGAGGAGATATTGATGTTTTGGTATATTGAACAGATAGAATTGTGTTTTGAATTTCATATTTGAGTTTTTATGAGTTATTGATGTTTTTGGTATATGGAATTAGTAGAATTATGATTTTGAAGTTCATATTTGTGTTTTGATGAGTTATTGGTTGATGTTTTACTATATGGAATAGGTATAATTGTGATTTTGAAGTTCATATTTGTGTTTTGATGACTTATTGATGTTTTGGTATATGGGATAGGTAGAATTGTGATTTTGAAGTTCATATTTGTGTTTTGATGAGTTATTCATGTTTTGGTATATAGAATAGGTAGAATTGTGATTTTTAAGTTCATAATTGTGTTTTGACGAGTTATTGATGTTTCGGTATATGAAATAGATATAATTGTGTGTAGAAGTTCATATTTGTGTTTTTATGTGTTATTGATGTTTTGTTATATTGAAGAGGTAGAATTGTGATTTTGAAGTTTATATTTGCGTTTTGATGAGTTATTGATTGATGTTTTGGAATATGGAATAGGTACAATTGAGATTTTGAAGTTCATATTTGTGTTTTGATGAGTTATTGGTTGATGTTTTACAATATCGAATAGGTAGAATTGTGATTTTGAAGTTCATATTTGTGTTTTGATGACTTATTGATGTTTTGGTATATGGGATAGGTAGAATTGTGATTTTGAAGTTCATATTTGTGTTTTGATGAGTTATTGGTTGATGTTTTACTATATGGAATAGGTATAATTGTGATTTTGAAGTTCATATTTGTGTTTTGATGACTTATTGATGTTTTGGTATATGGGATAGGTAGAATTGTGATTTTGAAGTTCATATTTGTGTTTTGATGTGTTATTCATGTTTTTGTATATGGAATAGGTAGAATTGTGATTTTTAAGTTCATAATTGTGTTTTGACGAGTTATTGATGTTTCGGTATATGAAAGATATAATTGTGTGTAGAAGTTCATATTTGTGTTTTGATGAGTTATTGATGTTTTGTTATATTGAAGAGGTAGAATTGTGATTTTGAAGTTCATATTTGTGTTTTGATGAGTTATTGATGTTTTGGTATATGTGATAGGTAGAATTGTGATTTTGAAGTTCATATTTGCGTTTCGATGAGTTGTTGATGTTTTGCTATATTGAAGAGGTAGAATTGTGATTTTGAAGTTCATATTTACGTTTTGATGAGTTGTTGATTGATGTTTTGGAATATGGAATAGGTACAATTGAGATTTTGAAGTTCATATTTGTGTTTTGAATGCGTTATTGGTTGATGTTTTGGTATATGGAATAGGTAGAATTGTGATTTTGATATTCATATTTGGGTTTTCATGAGTTATTGATTGATGTTTTGGTATACGTAATTGGTAGAATTGTGTTTTGAGGAGTTATTGATGTTTTGTTATATTGAAGAGGTAGAATTGTGTTTTGAATTTCATATTTGTGTTTTTATGAGTTATTGATGTTATATGGAATAGGTAGAATGGTGATTTTGAAGTTCATATTTGTGTTTTGATGAGTTATTGATGTTTTGTTATATTGAAGAGGTAGAATTGTGATTTTGAAGTTCATATTTGCGTTTTGATGAGTTATTGATTGATGTTTTGGAATATGGAATAGGTACAATTGAGATTTTGAAGTTCATATTTGTGTTTTGATGAGTTATTGATGTTTCGGTATATAAAATAGATATAATTGTCTGTAGATGTTCATAATTGTGTTTTGATGAGTTATTGATTGATGTTTTGGTATATGGAATATGTAGAATTGTGTTTTGAATTTCATATTTGTGTTTTTATGAGTTATTGATGTTTTGGTATATGGAATAGGTAGAATTGTGATTTTGAAGTTCATATTTGTGTTTCGATGAGTTGTTGATGTTTTGTTATATTGAAGAGGTAGAATTGTGATTTTGAAGTTCATATTTATGTTTTGATGTGTTGTTGATTGATGTTTTGGAATATGGAATAGGTACAATTGAGATTTTGAAGTTCATATTTGTGTTTTGAATGCGTTATTGGTTGATGTTTTGGTATATGGAATAGGTAGAATTGTGATTTTGATATTCATATTTGGGTTTTGATGAGTTATTGATTGATGTTTTGGTATATGGAATAGGTAGAATTGAGATTTTGAAGTTCATATTTGTGTTTTGATGCGTTATTGATGTTTTGGTATACGTAAAAGGTAGAATTGTGTTTTGAGGAGATATTGATGTTTTGGTATATTGAACAGATAGAATTGTGTTTTGAATTTCATATTTGAGTTTTTATGAGTTATTGATGTTTTGGTATATGGAATAAGTAGAATTATGATTTTGAAGTTCATATTTGTGTTTTGATGAGTTATTGATGTTTTGTTATATTGAAGTGGTAGAATTGTGATTTTGAAGTTCATATTTGCGTTTTGATGAGTTATTGATGTTTCGGTATATGAGATAGGTAGAATTGTGATTTTGAATTCATATTTGTGTTTTGAATGCGTCATTGATGTTTTGGTATACGTAATCAATAGAATTGTGTTTTAAGGAGTTATTGATGTTTTGGTATATTGAACAGATAGAATTGTGTTTTGAATTTCATATTTGTGTTTTTATGAGTTATTGATGTTTTGTTATATTCAAGAGGTAGAATTGTGATTTTGAAGTTCATATTTGCGTTTTGATGAGTTATTGATTGATGTTTTGGAATATGGAAATGGTACAATGGAGATTTTGAAGTTCATATTTGTGTTTTGATGAGTTATTGATGTTTTGGTATGCGTAATAGGTAGAATTGTGTTTTGAGGAGATATTAATGTTTTGGTATATTGAACAGAAAGAATTGTGTTTTGAATTTCATTTTTGTGTTTTTATGAGTTATTGATGTTTTGGTATATGGAATAAGTAGAATTATGATTTTCAAGTTCATATTTGTGTTTTGATGAGTTATTGGTTGATGTTTTACAATATCGAATAGGTAGAATTGTGATTTTGAAGTTCATATTTGTGTTTTGATGAGTTATTGATGTTTTGGTATATGGAATAGGTAGAATTATGATTTTGATATTCATATTTGTGTTTTGATGAGTTATTGATTGATTTTTGGTATATGGAATAGGTAGCATTGTGATTTTGAAGTTCATATTTGTGTTTTGATGAGTTATTGATGTTTTGGTATATGGAATAGGTAGAATTGTGATTTTGATATTCATATTTGGGTTTTGATGAGTTATTGATTGATTTTTGGTATATGGAATAGGTAGCATTGTGATTTTGAAGTTCATATTTGTGTTTTGATGAGTTATTGATGTTTTGGTACATGGAATAGGTAGAATTGTGATTTTGATATTCATATTTGGGTTTTGATGAGTTATTGATTGATGTTTTGGTATATGGAATAGGTAGAATTGAGATTTTGAAGTTCATATTTGTGTTTTGATGCGTTATTGATGTTTTGGTATACGTAATAGGTAGAATTGTGTTTTGAGGAGATATTGATGTTTTGGTATATTGAACAGATAGAATTGTGTTTTGAATTTCATATTTGTGGTTTTATGAGTTATTGATGTTTTGGTATATGAAATAAGTAGAATTATGATTTTCAAGTTCATATTTGTGTTTTGATGAGTTATTGATGTTTTGTTATATTGAAGAGGTAGAATTGTGATTTTGAAGTTCATATTTGTGTTTTGATGAGTTATTGGTTGATGTTTTACTATATGGAATAGGTATAATTGTGATTTTGATGTTCATATTTGTGTTTTGATGACTTATTGATGTTTTGGTATATGGGATAGGTGGAATTGTGATTTTGAAGTTCATATTTGTGTTTTGATGAGTTATTCATGTTTTGGTATATGGAATAGGTAGAATTGTGATTTTTAAGTTCATAATTGTGTTTTGATGAGTTATTGATGTTTCGGTATATGAAATAGATATAATTGTGTGTAGAAGTTCATATTTGTGTTTTGATGAGTTGTTGATGTTTTGTTATATTGAAGAGGTAGAATTGTGATTTTGAAGTTCATATTTGCGTTTTGATGAGTTATTGATTGATGTTTTGGAATATGGAATAGGTACAATTGAGATTTTGAAGTTCATATTTGTGTTTTGATGAGTTATTCATGTTTTGGTATATGGAATAGGTAGAATTGTGATTTTGAAGTTCATAATTGTGTTTTGATGAGTTATTGATGTTTTGGTATATGAAATAGATATAATTGTGTGTAGATGTTCATAATTGTGTTTTGATGAGTTATTGATTGATGTTTTGGTATATGGAATAGGTAGAATTGTGATTTTGAAGTTCATATTTGTGTTTTGATGAGTTATTGATGTTTTGGTATATGGAATAGGTAGAATTGAGATTTTGAAGTTCATATTTGTGTTTTGAATGCGTTATTGGTTGATGTTTTGGTATATGGAATAGGTAGAATTGTGATTTTGAAGTTCATATTTGCGTTTTGATGAGTTATTGATTGATGTTTTGGAATATGGAATAGGTACAATTGAGATTTTGAAGTTCATATTTGTGTTTTGATGAGTTATTCATGTTTTGGTATATGGAATAGGTAAAATTGTGATTTTGAAGTTCATAATTGTGTTTTGATGAGTTATTGATGTTTCGGTATATAAAATAGATATAATTGTGTGTAGATGTTCATAATTGTGTTTTGATGAGTTATTGATTGATGTTTTGGTATATGGAATAGGTAGAATTGTGATTTTGAAGTTCATATTTGTGTTTTGATGAGTTATTCATGTTTTAGTATATGGAATAGGTAGAATTGTGATTTTTAAGTTCATAATTGTGTTTTGACGAGTTATTGATGTTTCGGTATATGAAAGATATAATTGTGTGTAGAAGTTCATATTTGTGTTTTGATGAGTTATTGATGTTTTGTTATATTGAAGAGGTAGAATTGTGATTTTGAAGTTCATATTTGTGTTTTGATGAGTTATTGATGTTTTGGTATATCTGATAGGTAGAATTGTGATTTTGAAGTTCATATTTGTGTTTTGAATGCGTTATTGATGTTTTGGTATACGTAATTGGTAGAATTGTGTTTTGAGGAGTTATTGATGTTTTGGTATATTGAACAGATAGAATTGTGTTTTGAATTTCATATTTGTGTTTTTATGAGTTATTGATGTTATATGGAATAGGTAGAATAGTGATTTTGAAGTTCATATTTGTGTTTTGATGAGTTATTGATGTTTTGTTATATTGAAGAGGTAGAATTGTGATTTTGAAGTTCATATTTGCGTTTTGATGAGTTATTGATTGATGTTTTGGAATATGGAATAGGTACAATTGAGATTTTGAAGTTCATATTTGTGTTTTGAATGCGTTATTGGTTGATGTTTTGGTATATGGAATAGGTAGAATTGTGATTTTGAAGTTCATATTTGCGTTTTGATGAGTTATTGATTGATGTTTTGGAATATGGAATAGGTACAATTGAGATTTTGAAGTTCATATTTGTGTTTTGATGACTTATTGATGTTTTGGTATATGGGATAGGTAGAATTGTGATTTTGAAGTTCATATTTGTGTTTCGATGAGTTGTTGATGTTTTGTTATATTGAAGAGGTAGAATTGTGATTTTGAAGTTCATATTTACGTTTTGATGAGTTGTTGATTGATGTTTTGGAATATGGAATAGGTACAATTGAGATTTTGAAGTTCATATTTGTGTTTTGAATGCGTTATTGGTTCATGTTTTGGTATATGGAATAGGTAGAATTGTGATTTTGATATTCATATTTGGGTTTTGATGAGTTATTGATTGATGTTTTGGTATATGGAATAGGTAGAATTGAGATTTTGAAGTTCATATTTGTGTTTTGATGCGTTATTGATGTTTTGGTATACGTAAAAGGTAGAATTGTGTTTTGAGGAGATATTGATGTTTTGGTATATTGAACAGATAGAATTGTGTTTTGAATTTCATATTTGAGTTTTTATGAGTTATTGATGTTTTGGTATATGGAATAAGTAGAATTATGATTTTGAAGTTCATATTTGTGTTTTGATGAGTTATTGGTTGATGTTTTACTATATGGAATAGGTATAATTGTGATTTTGAAGTTCATATTTGTGTTTTGATGACTTATTGATGTTCTGGTATATGGGATAGGTAGAATTGTGATTTTGAAGTTCATATTTGTGTTTTGATGAGTTATTCATGTTTTGGTATATGGAATAGGTAGAATTGTGATTTTTAAGTTCATAATTGTGTTTTGACGAGTTATTGATGTTTCGGTATATGAAATAGATATAATTGTGTGTAGAAGTTCATATTTGTGTTTTGATGTGTTATTGATGTTTTGTTATATTGAAGAGGTAGAATTGTGATTTTGAAGTTTATATTTGCGTTTTGATGAGTTATTGATTGATGTTTTGGAATATGGAATAGGTACAATTGAGATTTTGAAGTTCATATTTGTGTTTTGATGAGTTATTGGTTGATGTTTTACAATATCGAATAGGTAGAATTGTGATTTTGAAGTTCATATTTGTGTTTTGATGACTTATTGATGTTTTGGTATATGGGATAGGTAGAATTGTGATTTTGAAGTTCATATTTGTGTTTTGATGAGTTATTGGTTGATGTTTTACTATATGGAATAGGTATAATTGTGATTTTGAAGTTCATATTTGTGTTTTGATGACTTATTGATGTTTTGGTGTATGGGATAGGTAGAATTGTGATTTTGAAGTTCATATTTGTGTTTTGATGTGTTATTCATGTTTTTGTATATGGAATAGGTAGAATTGTGATTTTTAAGTTCATAATTGTGTTTTGACGAGTTATTGATGTTTCGGTATATGAAAGATATAATTGTGTGTAGAAGTTCATATTTGTGTTTTGATGAGTTATTGATGTTTTGTTATATTGAAGAGGTAGAATTGTGATTTTGAAGTTCATATTTGTGTTTTGATGAGTTATTGATGTTTTGGTATATGTGATAGGTAGAATTGTGATTTTGAAGTTCATATTTGTGTTTTGAATGCGTTATTGATGTTTTGGTATACGTAATTGGTAGAATTGTGTTTTGAGGAGTTATTGATGTTTTGGTATATTGAACAGATAGAATTGTGTTTTGAATTTCATATTTGTGTTTTTATGAGTTATTGATGTTTTGGTATATGGAATAGGTAGAATTGTGATTTTGAAGTTCATATTTGTGTTTTGATGAGTTGTTGATGTTTTGTTATATTGAAGAGGTAGAATTGTGATTTTGAAGTTCATATTTGCGTTTTGATGAGTTATTGATTGATGTTTTGGAATATGGAATAGGTACAATTGAGATTTTGAAGTTCATATTTGTGTTTTGAATGCGTTATTGGTTGATGTTTTGGTATATGGAATAGGTAGAATTGTGATTTTGAAGTTCATATTTGCGTTTTAATGAGTTATTGATTGATGTTTTGGAATATGGAATAGGTACAATTGAGATTTTGAAGTTCATATTTGTGTTTTGATGAGTTATTCATGTTTTGGGATATGGAATAGGTAAAATTGTGATTTCGAAGTTCATAATGGTGTTTTGATGAGTTATTGATGTTTCGGTATATAAAATAGATATAATTGTGTGTGGATGTTCATAATTGTGTTTTGATGAGTTATTGATTGATGTTTTGGTATATGGAATATGTAGAATTGTGTTTTGAATTTCATATTTGTGTTTTTATGAGTTATTGATGTTTTGGTATATGGAATAGGTAGAATTGTGATTTTGAAGTTCATATTTGTGTTTTGATGAGTTGTTGATGTTTTGTTATATTGAAGAGGTAGAATTGTGATTTTGAAGTTCATATTTACGTTTTGATGAATTATTGATTGATGTTTTGGAATATGGAATAGGTACAATGGAGATTTTGAAGTTCATATTTGTGTTTTGATGCGTTATTGATGTTTTGGTATACGTAATAGGTAGAATTGTGTTTTGAGGAGATATTGATGTTTTGGTATATTGAACAGATAGAATTGTGTTTTGAATTTCATATTTGTGTTTTTATGAGTTATTGATGTTTTGTATATGGAATAAGTAGAATTATGATTTTGAAGTTCATATTTGTGTTTTGATGAGTTATTGATGTTTTGTTCTATTGAAGAGGTAGAATTGTGATTTTGAAGTTCATATTTGCGTTTTGATGAGTTATTGATTGATGTTTTGGAATATGGAATAGGTACAATTGAGATTTTGAAGTTCATATTTGTGTTTTGATGAGTTATTGGTTGATGTTTTACAATATCGAATAGGTAGAATTGTGATTTTGAAGTTCATATTTGTGTTTTGATGACTTATTGATGTTTTGGTATATGGGATAGGTAGAATTGTGATTTTGAAGTTCATATATGTGTTTTGATGAGTTATTGGTTGATGTTTTACTATATGGAATAGGTATAATTGTGATTTTGAAGTTCATATTTGTGTTTTGATGACTTATTGATGTTTTGGTATATGGGATAGGTAGAATTGTGATTTTGAAGTTCATATTTGTGTTTTGATGAGTTATTCATGTTTTGGTATATGGAATAGGTAGAATTGTGATTTTTAAGTTCATAATTGTGTTTTGACGAGTTATTGATGTTTCGGTATATGAAAGATATAATTGTGTGTAGAAGTTCATATTTGTGTTTTGATGAGTTATTGATGTTTTGTTATATTGAAGAGGTAGAATTGTGATTTTGAAGTTCATATTTGTGTTTTGATGAGTTATTGATGTTTTGGTATATGTGATAGGTAGAATTGTGATTTTGAAGTTCATATTTATGTTTTGAATGCGTTATTGATGTTTTGGTATACGTAATTGGTAGAATTGTGTTTTGAGGAGTTATTGATGTTTTGGTATATTGAACAGATAGAATTGTGTTTTGAATTTCATATTTGTGTTTTTATGAGTTATTGATGTTATATGGAATAGGTAGAATGGTGATTTTGAAGTTCATATTTGTGTTTTGATGAGTTATTGATGTTTTGTTATAAGAGGTAGAATTGTGATTTTGAAGTTCATATTTGCGTTTTGATGAGTTATTGATTGATGTTTAGGAATGTGGAATAGGTACAATTGAGATTTTGAAGTTCATATTTGTGTTTTGAATGCGTTATTGGTTGATGTTTTGGTATATGGAATAGGTAGAATTGTGATTTTGAAGTTCATATTTGCGTTTTGATGAGTTATTGATTGATGTTTTGGAATATGGAATAGGTACAATTGAGATTTTGAAGTTCATATTTGTGTTTTGATGAGTTATTCATGTTTTGGTATATGGAATAGGTAAAATTGTGATTTTGAAGTTCATAATTGTGTTTTGATGAGTTATTGATGTTTCGGTATATAAAATAGATATAATTGTGTGTGGATGTTCATAATTGTGTTTTGATGAGTTATTGATTGATGTTTTGGTATATGGAATAGGTAGAATTGTGTTTTGAATTTCATATTTGTGTTTTTATGAGTTATTGATGTTTTGGTATATGGAATAGGTAGAATTGTGATTTTGAAGTTCATATTTGTGTTTCGATGAGTTGTTGATGTTTTGTTATATTGAAGAGGTAGAATTGTGATTTTGAAGTTCATATTTACGTTTTGATGAGTTGTTGATTGATGTTTTGGAATATGGAATAGGTACAATTGAGATTTTGAAGTTCATATTTGTGTTTTGAATGCGTTATTGGTTGATGTTTTGGTATATGGAATAGGTAGAATTGTGATTTTGATATTCATATTTGGGTTTTGATGAGTTATTGATTGATGTTTTGGTATATGGAATAGGTAGAATTGAGATTTTGAAGTTCATATTTGTGTTTTGATGCGTTATTGATGTTTTGGTATACGTAAAAGGTAGAATTGTGTTTTGAGGAGATATTGATGTTTTGGTATATTGAACAGATAGAATTGTGTTTTGAATTTCATATTTGAGTTTTTATGAGTTATTGATGTTTTGGTATATGGAATAAGTAGAATTATGATTTTGAAGTTCATATTTGTGTTTTGATGAGTTATTGGTTGATGTTTTACAATATCGAATAGGTAGAATTGTGATTTTGAAGTTCATATTTGTGTTTTGATGACTTATTGATGTTTTGGTATATGGGATAGGTAGAATTGTGATTTTGAAGTTCATATTTGTGTTTTGATGAGTTATTGGTTGATGTTTTACTATATGGAATAGGTATAATTGTGATTTTGAAGTTCATATTTGTGTTTTGATGACTTATTGATGTTTTGGTGTATGGGATAGGTAGAATTGTGATTTTGAAGTTCATATTTGTGTTTTGATGTGTTATTCATGTTTTTGTATATGGAATAGGTAGAATTGTGATTTTTAAGTTCATAATTGTGTTTTGACGAGTTATTGATGTTTCGGTATATGAAAGATATAATTGTGTGTAGAAGTTCATATTTGTGTTTTGATGAGTTATTGATGTTTTGTTATATTGAAGAGGTAGAATTGTGATTTTGAAGTTCATATTTGTGTTTTGATGAGTTATTGATGTTTTGGTATATGTGATAGGTAGAATTGTGATTTTGAAGTTCATATTTGTGTTTTGAATGCGTTATTGATGTTTTGGTATACGTAATTGGTAGAATTGTGTTTTGAGGAGTTATTGATGTTTTGGTATATTGAACAGATAGAATTGTGTTTTGAATTTCATATTTGTGTTTTTATGAGTTATTGATGTTTTGGTATATGGAATAGGTAGAATTGTGATTTTGAAGTTCATATTTGTGTTTTGATGAGTTGTTGATGTTTTGTTATATTGAAGAGGTAGAATTGTGATTTTGAAGTTCATATTTGCGTTTTGATGAGTTATTGATTGATGTTTTGGAATATGGAATAGGTACAATTGAGATTTTGAAGTTCATATTTGTGTTTTGAATGCGTTATTGGTTGATGTTTTGGTATATGGAATAGGTAGAATTGTGATTTTGAAGTTCATATTTGCGTTTTAATGAGTTATTGATTGATGTTTTGGAATATGGAATAGGTACAATTGAGATTTTGAAGTTCATATTTGTGTTTTGATGAGTTATTCATGTTTTGGGATATGGAATAGGTAAAATTGTGATTTCGAAGTTCATAATGGTGTTTTGATGAGTTATTGATGTTTCGGTATATAAAATAGATATAATTGTGTGTGGATGTTCATAATTGTGTTTTGATGAGTTATTGATTGATGTTTTGGTATATGGAATATGTAGAATTGTGTTTTGAATTTCATATTTGTGTTTTTATGAGTTATTGATGTTTTGGTATATGGAATAGGTAGAATTGTGATTTTGAAGTTCATATTTGTGTTTTGATGAGTTGTTGATGTTTTGTTATATTGAAGAGGTAGAATTGTGATTTTGAAGTTCATATTTACGTTTTGATGAATTATTGATTGATGTTTTGGAATATGGAATAGGTACAATGGAGATTTTGAAGTTCATATTTGTGTTTTGATGCGTTATTGATGTTTTGGTATACGTAATAGGTAGAATTGTGTTTTGAGGAGATATTGATGTTTTGGTATATTGAACAGATAGAATTGTGTTTTGAATTTCATATTTGTGTTTTTATGAGTTATTGATGTTTTGTATATGGAATAAGTAGAATTATGATTTTGAAGTTCATATTTGTGTTTTGATGAGTTATTGATGTTTTGTTCTATTGAAGAGGTAGAATTGTGATTTTGAAGTTCATATTTGCGTTTTGATGAGTTATTGATTGATGTTTTGGAATATGGAATAGGTACAATTGAGATTTTGAAGTTCATATTTGTGTTTTGATGAGTTATTGGTTGATGTTTTACAATATCGAATAGGTAGAATTGTGATTTTGAAGTTCATATTTGTGTTTTGATGACTTATTGATGTTTTGGTATATGGGATAGGTAGAATTGTGATTTTGAAGTTCATATATGTGTTTTGATGAGTTATTGGTTGATGTTTTACTATATGGAATAGGTATAATTGTGATTTTGAAGTTCATATTTGTGTTTTGATGACTTATTGATGTTTTGGTATATGGGATAGGTAGAATTGTGATTTTGAAGTTCATATTTGTGTTTTGATGAGTTATTCATGTTTTGGTATATGGAATAGGTAGAATTGTGATTTTTAAGTTCATAATTGTGTTTTGACGAGTTATTGATGTTTCGGTATATGAAAGATATAATTGTGTGTAGAAGTTCATATTTGTGTTTTGATGAGTTATTGATGTTTTGTTATATTGAAGAGGTAGAATTGTGATTTTGAAGTTCATATTTGTGTTTTGATGAGTTATTGATGTTTTGGTATATGTGATAGGTAGAATTGTGATTTTGAAGTTCATATTTGTGTTTTGAATGCGTTATTGATGTTTTGGTATACGTAATTGGTAGAATTGTGTTTTGAGGAGTTATTGATGTTTTGGTATATTGAACAGATAGAATTGTGTTTTGAATTTCATATTTGTGTTTTTATGAGTTATTGATGTTATATGGAATAGGTAGAATGGTGATTTTGAAGTTCATATTTGTGTTTTGATGAGTTATTGATGTTTTGTTATAAGAGGTAGAATTGTGATTTTGAAGTTCATATTTGCGTTTTGATGAGTTATTGATTGATGTTTAGGAATATGGAATAGGTACAATTGAGATTTTGAAGTTCATATTTGTGTTTTGAATGCGTTATTGGTTGATGTTTTGGTATATGGAATAGGTAGAATTGTGATTTTGAAGTTCATATTTGCGTTTTGATGAGTTATTGATTGATGTTTTGGAATATGGAATAGGTACAATTGAGATTTTGAAGTTCATATTTGTGTTTTGATGAGTTATTCATGTTTTGGTATATGGAATAGGTAAAATTGTGATTTTGAAGTTCATAATTGTGTTTTGATGAGTTATTGATGTTTCGGTATATAAAATAGATATAATTGTGTGTGGATGTTCATAATTGTGTTTTGATGAGTTATTGATTGATGTTTTGGTATATGGAATAGGTAGAATTGTGTTTTGAATTTCATATTTGTGTTTTTATGAGTTATTGATGTTTTGGTATATGGAATAGGTAGAATTGTGATTTTGAAGTTCATATTTGTGTTTCGATGAGTTGTTGATGTTTTGTTATATTGAAGAGGTAGAATTGTGATTTTGAAGTTCATATTTACGTTTTGATGAGTTGTTGATTGATGTTTTGGAATATGGAATAGGTACAATTGAGATTTTGAAGTTCATATTTGTGTTTTGAATGCGTTATTGGTTGATGTTTTGGTATATGGAATAGGTAGAATTGTGATTTTGATATTCATATTTGGGTTTTGATGAGTTATTGATTGATGTTTTGGTATATGGAATAGGTAGAATTGAGATTTTGAAGTTCATATTTGTGTTTTGATGCGTTATTGATGTTTTGGTATACGTAAAAGGTAGAATTGTGTTTTGAGGAGATATTGATGTTTTGGTATATTGAACAGATAGAATTGTGTTTTGAATTTCATATTTGAGTTTTTATGAGTTATTGATGTTTTGGTATATGGAATAAGTAGAATTATGATTTTGAAGTTCATATTTGTGTTTTGATGAGTTATTGGTTGATGTTTTACTATATGGAATAGGTATAATTGTGATTTTGAAGTTCATATTTGTATTTTGATGAGTTATTCATGTTTCGGTATATTGAGTAGGTAGAATTGTGATTTTGAAGTTCATATTTGTGTTTTGATGAGTTATTGATGTTTCGGTATATGAGATAGGTAGAATTGTGATTTTGAATTCATATTTGTGTTTTGAATGCGTCATTGATGTTTTGGTATACGTAATCGGTAGAATTGTGTTTTAAGGAGTTATTGATGTTTTGGTATATTGAACAGATAGAATTGTGTTTTGAATTTCATATTTGTGTTTTTATGAGTTATTGATGTTTTGGTATATGGAATAGGTAGAATTGTGATTTTGAAGTTCATATTTGCGTTTTGATGAGTTATTGATTGATGTTTTGGAATATGGAATTGGTACAATGGAGATTTTGAAGTTCATATTTGTGTTTTGATGAGTTATTGATGTTTTGGTATACGTAATAGGTAGAATTGTGTTTTGAGGAGATATTGATGTTTTGGTATATTGAACAGAAAGAATTGTGTTTTGAATTTCATATTTGTGTTTTTATGAGTTATTGATGTTTTGGTATATGGAATAAGTAGAATTATGATTTTCAAGTTCATATTTGTGTTTTGATGAGTTATTTGTTGATGTTTTACAATATCGAATTAGTAGAATTGTGATTTTGAAGTTCATATTTGTGTTTTGATGAGTTATTGATGTTTTGGTATATGGAATAGGTAGAATTATGATTTTGATATTCATATTTGTGTTTTGATGAGTTATTGATTGATTTTTGGTATATGGAATAGGTAGCATTGTGATTTTGAAGTTCATATTTGTGTTTTGATGTGTTATTGATGTTTTGGTATATGGAATAGGTAGAATTGTGATTTTGATATTCATATTTGGGTTTTGATGAGTTATTGATTGATGTTTTGGTATATGGAATAGGTAGAATTGAGATTTTGAAGTTCATATTTGTGTTTTGATGCGTTATTGATGTTTTGGTATACGTAATAGGTAGAATTGTGTTTTGAGGAGATATTGATGTTTTGGTATATTGAACTGATAGAATTGTGTTTTGAATTTCATATTTGTGTTTTTATGAGTTATTGATGTTTTGGTATATGAAATAAGTAGAATTATGATTTTCAAGTTCATATTTGTGTTTTGATGAGTTATTGATGTTTTGTTATATTGAAGAGGTAGAATTGTGATTTTGAAGTTCATATTTGTGTTTTGATGAGTTATTGGTTGATGTTTTACTATATGGAATAGGTATAATTGTGATTTTGATGTTCATATTTGTGTTTTGATGACTTATTGATGTTTTGGTATATGGGATAGGTGGAATTGTGATTTTGAAGTTCATATTTGTGTTTTGATGAGTTATTCATGTTTTGGTATATGGAATAGGTAGAATTGTGATTTTTAAGTTCATAATTGTGTTTAGACGAGTTATTGATGTTTCGGTATATGAAAGATATAATTGTGTGTAGAAGTTCATATTTGTGTTTTGATGAGTTATTGATGTTTTGTTATATTGAAGAGGTAGAATTGTGATTTTGAAGTTCATATTTGTGTTTTGATGAGTTATTGATGTTTTGGTATATGTGATAGGTAGAATTGTGATTTTGAAGTTCATATTTGTGTTTTGAATGCGTTATTGATGTTTTGGTATACGTAATTGGTAGAATTGTGTTTTGAGGAGTTATTGATGTTTTGGTATATTGAACAGATAGAATTGTGTTTTGAATTTCATATTTGTGTTTTTATGAGTTATTGATGTTTTGGTATATGGAATAGGTAGAATTGTGATTTTGAAGTTCATATTTGTGTTTTGATGAGTTGTTGATGTTTTGTTATATTGAAGAGGTAGAATTGTGATTTTGAAGTTCATATTTGCGTTTTGATGAGTTATTGATTGATGTTTTGGAATATGGAATAGGTACAATTGAGATTTTGAAGTTCATATTTGTGTTTTGAATGCGTTATTGTTTGATGTTTTGGTATATGGAATAGGTAGAATTGTGATTTTGAAGTTCATATTTGCGTTTTGATGAGTTATTGATTGATGTTTTGGAATATGGAATAGGTACAATTGAGATTTTGAAGTTCATATTTGTGTTTTGATGAGTTATTCATGTTTTGGTATATGGAATAGGTAAAATTGTGATTTTGAAGTTCATAATTGTGTTTTGATGAGTTATTGATGTTTCGGTATATAAAATAGATATAATTGTGTGTAGATGTTCATAATTGTGTTTTGATGAGTTATTGATTGATGTTTTGGTATATGGAATATGTAGAATTGTGTTTTGAATTTCATATTTGTGTTTTTATGAGTTATTGATGTTTTGGTATATGGAATAGGTAGAATTGTGATTTTGAAGTTCATATTTGTGTTTTGATGAGTTGTTGATGTTTTGTTATATTGAAGAGGTAGAATTGTGATTTTGAAGTTCATATTTACGTTTTGATGAATTATTGATTGATGTTTTGGAATATGGAATAGGTACAATGGAGATTTTGAAGTTCATATTTGTGTTTTGATGCGTTATTGATGTTTTGGTATACGTAATAGGTAGAATTGTGTTTTGAGGAGATATTGATGTTTTGGTATATTGAACAGATAGAATTGTGTTTTGAATTTCATATTTGTGTTTTTATGAGTTATTGATGTTTTGGTATATGGAATAAGTAGAATTATGATTTTGAAGTTCATATTTGTGTTTTGATGAGTTATTGATGTTTTGTTATATTGAAGAGGTAGAATTGTGATTTTGAAGTTCATATTTGCGTTTTGATGAGTTATTGATTGATGTTTTGGACTATGGAATAGGTACAATTGAGATTTTGAAGTTCATATTTGTGTTTTGATGAGTTATTGGTTGATGTTTTAAAATATCGAATAGGTAGAATTGTGATTTTGAAGTTCATATTTGTGTTTTGATGACTTATTGATGTTTTGGTATATGGGATAGGTAGAATTGTGATTTTGAAGTTCATATATGTGTTTTGATGAGTTATTGGTTGATGTTTTACTATATGGAATAGGTATAATTGTGATTTTGAAGTTCATATTTGTGTTTTGATGACTTATTGATGTTTTGGTATATGGGATAGGTAGAATTGTGATTTTGAAGTTCATATTTGTGTTTTGATATATGGAATAGGTAGAATTGTGATTTTTAAGTTCATAATTGTGTTTTGACGAGTTATTGATGTTTCGGTATATGAAAGATATAATTGTGTGTAGAAGTTCATATTTGTGTTTTGATGAGTTATTGATGTTTTGTTATATTGAAGAGGTAAAATTGTGATTTTGAAGTTCATATTTGTGTTTTGATGAGTTATTGATGTTTTGGTATATGTGATAGGTAGAATTGTGATTTTGAAGTTCATATTTGTGTTTTGAATGCGTTATTGATGTTTTGGTATATTGAACAGATAGAATTGTGTTTTGAATTTCATATTTGTGTTTTTATGAGTTATTGATGTTTTGTATATGGAATAAGTAGAATTATGATTTTGAAGTTCATATTTGTGTTTTGATGAGTTATTGATGTTTTGTTCTATTGAAGAGGTAGAATTGTGATTTTGAAGTTCATATTTGCGTTTTGATGAGTTATTGATTGATGTTTTGGAATATGGAATAGGTACAATTGAGATTTTGAAGTTCATATTTGTGTTTTGATGAGTTATTGGTTGATGTTTTACAATATCGAATAGGTAGAATTGTGATTTTGAAGTTCATATTTGTGTTTTGATGACTTATTGATGTTTTGGTATATGGGATAGGTAGAATTGTGATTTTGAAGTTCATATATGTGTTTTGATGAGTTATTGGTTGATGTTTTACTATATGGAATAGGTATAATTGTGATTTTGAAGTTCATATTTGTGTTTTGATGACTTATTGATGTTTTGGTATATGGGATAGGTAGAATTGTGATTTTGAAGTTCATATTTGTGTTTTGATGAGTTATTCATGTTTTGGTATATGGAATAGGTAGAATTGTGATTTTTAAGTTCATAATTGTGTTTTGACGAGTTATTGATGTTTCGGTATATGAAAGATATAATTGTGTGTAGAAGTTCATATTTGTGTTTTGATGAGTTATTGATGTTTTGTTATATTGAAGAGGTAGAATTGTGATTTTGAAGTTCATATTTGTGTTTTGATGAGTTATTGATGTTTTGGTATATGTGATAGGTAGAATTGTGATTTTGAAGTTCATATTTGTGTTTTGAATGCGTTATTGATGTTTTGGTATACGTAATTGGTAGAATTGTGTTTTGAGGAGTTATTGATGTTTTGGTATATTGAACAGATAGAATTGTGTTTTGAATTTCATATTTGTGTTTTTATGAGTTATTGATGTTATATGGAATAGGTAGAATGGTGATTTTGAAGTTCATATTTGTGTTTTGATGAGTTATTGATGTTTTGTTATAAGAGGTAGAATTGTGATTTTGAAGTTCATATTTGCGTTTTGATGAGTTATTGATTGATGTTTAGGAATATGGAATAGGTACAATTGAGATTTTGAAGTTCATATTTGTTTTTTGAATGCGTTATTGGTTGATGTTTTGGTATATGGAATAGGTAGAATTGTGATTTTGAAGTTCATATTTGCGTTTTGATGAGTTATTGATTGATGTTTTGGAATATGGAATAGGTACAATTGAGATTTTGAAGTTCATATTTGTGTTTTGATGAGTTATTGGTTGATGTTTTAAAATATCGAATAGGTAGAATTGTGATTTTGAAGTTCATATTTGTGTTTTGATGACTTATTGATGTTTTGGTATATGGGATAGGTAGAATTGTGATTTTGAAGTTCATATATGTGTTTTGATGAGTTATTGGTTGATGTTTTACTATATGGAATAGGTATAATTGTGATTTTGAAGTTCATATTTGTGTTTTGATGACTTATTGATGTTTTGGTATATGGGATAGGTAGAATTGTGATTTTGAAGTTCATATTTACGTTTTGATGAGTTGTTGATTGATGTTTTGGAATATGGAATAGGTACAATTGAGATTTTGAAGTTCATATTTGTGTTTTGAATGCGTTATTGGTTGATGTTTTGGTATATGGAATAGGTAGAATTGTGATTTTGATATTCATATTTGGGTTTTGATGAGTTATTGATTGATGTTTTGGTATATGGAATAGGTAGAATTGAGATTTTGAAGTTCATATTTGTGTTTTGATGCGTTATTGATGTTTTGGTATACGTAAAAGGTAGAATTGTGTTTTGAGGAGATATTGATGTTTTGGTATATTGAACAGATAGAATTGTGTTTTGAATTTCATATTTGAGTTTTTATGAGTTATTGATGTTTTGGTATATGGAATAAGTAGAATTATGATTTTGAAGTTCATATTTGTGTTTTGATGAGTTATTGGTTGATGTTTTACTATATGGAATAGGTATAATTGTGATTTTGAAGTTCATATTTGTATTTTGATGAGTTATTCATGTTTCGGTATATTGAGTAGGTAGAATTGTGATTTTGAAGTTCATATTTGTGTTTTGATGAGTTATGGATGTTTCGGTATATGAGATAGGTAGAATTGTGATTTTGAATTCATATTTGTGTTTTGAATGCGTCATTGATGTTTTGGTATACGTAATCGGTAGAATTGTGTTTTAAGGAGTTATTGATGTTTTGGTATATTGAACAGATAGAATTGTGTTTTGAATTTCATATTTGTGTTTTTATGAGTTATTGATGTTTTGGTATATGGAATAGGTAGAATTGTGATTTTGAAGTTCATATTTGCGTTTTGATGAGTTATTGATTGATGTTTTGGAATATGGAATTGGTACAATGGAGATTTTGAAGTTCATATTTGTGTTTTGATGAGTTATTGATGTTTTGGTATACGTAATAGGTAGAATTGTGTTTTGAGGAGATATTGATGTTTTGGTATATTGAACAGAAAGAATTGTGTTTTGAATTTCATATTTGTGTTTTTATGAGTTATTGATGTTTTGGTATATGGAATAAGTAGAATTATGATTTTCAAGTTCATATTTGTGTTTTGATGAGTTATTGGTTGATGTTTTACAATATCGAATTAGTAGAATTGTGATTTTGAAGTTCATATTTGTGTTTTGATGAGTTATTGATGTTTTGGTATATGGAATAGGTAGAATTATGATTTTGATATTCATATTTGTGTTTTGATGAGTTATTGATTGATTTTTGGTATATGGAATAGGTAGCATTGTGATTTTGAAGTTCATATTTGTGTTTTGATGTGTTATTGATGTTTTGGTATATGGAATAGGTAGAATTGTGATTTTGATATTCATATTTGGGTTTTGATGAGTTATTGATTGATGTTTTGGTATATGGAATAGGTAGAATTGAGATTTTGAAGTTCATATTTGTGTTTTGATGCGTTATTGATGTTTTGGTATACGTAATAGGTAGAATTGTGTTTTGAGGAGATATTGATGTTTTGGTATATTGAACAGATAGAATTGTGTTTTGAATTTCATATTTGTGTTTTTATGAGTTATTGATGTTTTGGTATATGAAATAAGTAGAATTATGATTTTCAAGTTCATATTTGTGTTTTGATGAGTTATTGATGTTTTGTTATATTGAAGAGGTAGAATTGTGATTTTGAAGTTCATATTTGTGTTTTGATGAGTTATTGGTTGATGTTTTACTATATGGAATAGGTATAATTGTGATTTTGATGTTCATATTTGTGTTTTGATGACTTATTGATGTTTTGGTATATGGGATAGGTGGAATTGTGATTTTGAAGTTCATATTTGTGTTTTGATGAGTTATTCATGTTTTGGTATATGGAATAGGTAGAATTGTGATTTTTAAGTTCATAATTGTGTTTAGACGAGTTATTGATGTTTCGGTATATGAAAGATATAATTGTGTGTAGAAGTTCATATTTGTGTTTTGATGAGTTATTGATGTTTTGTTATATTGAAGAGGTAGAATTGTGATTTTGAAGTTCATATTTGTGTTTTGATGAGTTATTGATGTTTTGGTATATGTGATAGGTAGAATTGTGATTTTGAAGTTCATATTTGTGTTTTGAATGCGTTATTGATGTTTTGGTATACGTAATTGGTAGAATTGTGTTTTGAGGAGTTATTGATGTTTTGGTATATTGAACAGATAGAATTGTGTTTTGAATTTCATATTTGTGTTTTTATGAGTTATTGATGTTTTGGTATATGGAATAGGTAGAATTGTGATTTTGAAGTTCATATTTGTGTTTTGATGAGTTGTTGATGTTTTGTTATATTGAAGAGGTAGAATTGTGATTTTGAAGTTCATATTTGTGTTTTGATGAGTTATTGATGTTTTGGTATATGTGATAGGTAGAATTGTGATTTTGAAGTTCATATTTGTGTTTTGAATGCGTTATTGATGTTTTGGTATACGTAATTGGTAGAATTGTGTTTTGAGGAGTTATTGATGTTTTGGTATATTGAACAGATAGAATTGTGTTTTGAATTTCATATTTGTGTTTTTATGAGTTATTGATGTTTTGGTATATGGAATAGGTAGAATTGTGATTTTGAAGTTCATATTTGTGTTTTGATGAGTTGTTGATGTTTTGTTATATTGAAGAGGTAGAATTGTGATTTTGAAGTTCATATTTGCGTTTTGATGAGTTATTGATTGATGTTTTGGAATATGGAATAGGTACAATTGAGATTTTGAAGTTCATATTTGTGTTTTGAATGCGTTATTGGTTGATGTTTTGGTATATGGAATAGGTAGAATTGTGATTTTGAAGTTCATATTTGCGTTTTGATGAGTTATTGATTGATGTTTTGGAATATGGAATAGGTACAATTGAGATTTTGAAGTTCATATTTGTGTTTTGATGAGTTATTCATGTTTTGGTATATGGAATAGGTAAAATTGTGATTTTGAAGTTCATAATTGTGTTTTGATGAGTTATTGATGTTTCGGTATATAAAATAGATATAATTGTGTGTAGATGTTCATAATTGTGTTTTGATGAGTTATTGATTGATATTTTGGTATATGGAATATGTAGAATTGTGTTTTGAATTTCATATTTGTGTTTTTATGAGTTATTGATGTTTTGGTATATGGAATAGGTAGAATTGTGATTTTGAAGTTCATATTTGTGTTTTGATGAGTTGTTGATGTTTTGTTATATTGAAGAGGTAGAATTGTGATTTTGAAGTTCATATTTACGTTTTGATGAATTATTGATTGATGTTTTGGAATATGGAATAGGTACAATGGAGATTTTGAAGTTCATATTTGTGTTTTGATGCGTTATTGATGTTTTGGTATACGTAATAGGTAGAATTGTGTTTTGAGGAGATATTGATGTTTTGGTATATTGAACAGATAGAATTGTGTTTTGAATTTCATATTTGTGTTTTTATGAGTTATTGATGTTTTGGTATATGGAATAAGTAGAATTATGATTTTGAAGTTCATATTTGTGTTTTGATGAGTTATTGATGTTTTGTTATATTGAAGAGGTAGAATTGTGATTTTGAAGTTCATATTTGCGTTTTGATGAGTTATTGATTGATGTTTTGGACTATGGAATAGGTACAATTGAGATTTTGAAGTTCATATTTGTGTTTTGATGAGTTATTGGTTGATGTTTTAAAATATCGAATAGGTAGAATTGTGATTTTGAAGTTCATATTTGTGTTTTGATGACTTATTGATGTTTTGGTATATGGGATAGGTAGAATTGTGATTTTGAAGTTCATATATGTGTTTTGATGAGTTATTGGTTGATGTTTTACTATATGGAATAGGTATAATTGTGATTTTGAAGTTCATATTTGTGTTTTGATGACTTATTGATGTTTTGGTATATGGGATAGGTAGAATTGTGATTTTGAAGTTCATATTTGTGTTTTGATATATGGAATAGGTAGAATTGTGATTTTTAAGTTCATAATTGTGTTTTGACGAGTTATTGATGTTTCGGTATATGAAAGATATAATTGTGTGTAGAAGTTCATATTTGTGTTTTGATGAGTTATTGATGTTTTGTTATATTGAAGAGGTAAAATTGTGATTTTGAAGTTCATATTTGTGTTTTGATGAGTTATTGATGTTTTGGTATATGTGATAGGTAGAATTGTGATTTTGAAGTTCATATTTGTGTTTTGAATGCGTTATTGATGTTTTGGTATACGTAATGTGTAGAATTGTGTTTTGAGGAGTTATTGATGTTTTGGTATATTGAACAGATAGAATTGTGTTTTGAATTTCATATTTGTGTTTTTATGAGTTATTGATGTTTTGGTATATGGAATAGGTAGAATTGTGATTTTGAAGTTCATATTTGTGTTTTGATGAGTTGTTGATGTTTTGTTATATTGAAGAGGTAGAATTGTGATTTTGAAGTTCATATTTGTGTTTTGATGACTTATTGATGTTTTGGTATATGTGATAGGTAGAATTGTGATTTTGAAGTTCATATTTGTGTTTTGAATGCGTTATTGATGTTTTGGTATACGTAATTGGTAGAATTGTGTTTTGAGGAGTTATTGATGTTTTGGTATATTGAACAGATAGAATTGTGTTTTGAATTTCATATTTGTGTTTTTATGAGTTATTGATGTTTTGGTATATGGAATAGGTAGAATTGTGATTTTGAAGTTCATATTTGTGTTTTGATGAGTTGTTGATGTTTTGTTATATTGAAGAGGTAGAATTGTGATTTTGAAGTTCATATTTGTGTTTTGATGACTTATTGATGTTTTGGTATATGGGATAGGTAGAATTGTGATTTTGAAGTTCATATTTGTGTTTTGATATATGGAATAGGTAGAATTGTGATTTTTAAGTTCATAATTGTGTTTTGACGAGTTATTGATGTTTCGGTATATGAAAGATATAATTGTGTGTAGAAGTTCATATTTGTGTTTTGATGAGTTATTGATGTTTTGTTATATTGAAGAGGTAAAATTGTGATTTTGAAGTTCATATTTGTGTTTTGATGAGTTATTGATGTTTTGGTATATGTGATAGGTAGAATTGTGATTTTGAAGTTCATATTTGTGTTTTGAATGCGTTATTGATGTTTTGGTATATTGAACAGATAGAATTGTGTTTTGAATTTCATATTTGTGTTTTTATGAGTTATTGATGTTTTGTATATGGAATAAGTAGAATTATGATTTTGAAGTTCATATTTGTGTTTTGATGAGTTATTGATGTTTTGTTCTATTGAAGAGGTAGAATTGTGATTTTGAAGTTCATATTTGCGTTTTGATGAGTTATTGATTGATGTTTTGGAATATGGAATAGGTACAATTGAGATTTTGAAGTTCATATTTGTGTTTTGATGAGTTATTGGTTGATGTTTTACAATATCGAATAGGTAGAATTGTGATTTTGAAGTTCATATTTGTGTTTTGATGACTTATTGATGTTTTGGTATATGGGATAGGTAGAATTGTGATTTTGAAGTTCATATATGTGTTTTGATGAGTTATTGGTTGATGTTTTACTATATGGAATAGGTATAATTGTGATTTTGAAGTTCATATTTGTGTTTTGATGACTTATTGATGTTTTGGTATATGGGATAGGTAGAATTGTGATTTTGAAGTTCATATTTGTGTTTTGATGAGTTATTCATGTTTTGGTATATGGAATAGGTAGAATTGTGATTTTTAAGTTCATAATTGTGTTTTGACGAGTTATTGATGTTTCGGTATATGAAAGATATAATTGTGTGTAGAAGTTCATATTTGTGTTTTGATGAGTTATTGATGTTTTGTTATATTGAAGAGGTAGAATTGTGATTTTGAAGTTCATATTTGTGTTTTGATGAGTTATTGATGTTTTGGTATATGTGATAGGTAGAATTGTGATTTTGAAGTTCATATTTGTGTTTTGAATGCGTTATTGATGTTTTGGTATACGTAATTGGTAGAATTGTGTTTTGAGGAGTTATTGATGTTTTGGTATATTGAACAGATAGAATTGTGTTTTGAATTTCATATTTGTGTTTTTATGAGTTATTGATGTTATATGGAATAGGTAGAATGGTGATTTTGAAGTTCATATTTGTGTTTTGATGAGTTATTGATGTTTTGTTATAAGAGGTAGAATTGTGATTTTGAAGTTCATATTTGCGTTTTGATGAGTTATTGATTGATGTTTAGGAATATGGAATAGGTACAATTGAGATTTTGAAGTTCATATTTGTTTTTTGAATGCGTTATTGGTTGATGTTTTGGTATATGGAATAGGTAGAATTGTGATTTTGAAGTTCATATTTGCGTTTTGATGAGTTATTGATTGATGTTTTGGAATATGGAATAGGTACAATTGAGATTTTGAAGTTCATATTTGTGTTTTGATGAGTTATTGGTTGATGTTTTAAAATATCGAATAGGTAGAATTGTGATTTTGAAGTTCATATTTGTGTTTTGATGACTTATTGATGTTTTGGTATATGGGATAGGTAGAATTGTGATTTTGAAGTTCATATATGTGTTTTGATGAGTTATTGGTTGATGTTTTACTATATGGAATAGGTATAATTGTGATTTTGAAGTTCATATTTGTGTTTTGATGACTTATTGATGTTTTGGTATATGGGATAGGTAGAATTGTGATTTTGAAGTTCATATTTACGTTTTGATGAGTTGTTGATTGATGTTTTGGAATATGGAATAGGTACAATTGAGATTTTGAAGTTCATATTTGTGTTTTGAATGCGTTATTGGTTGATGTTTTGGTATATGGAATAGGTAGAATTGTGATTTTGATATTCATATTTGGGTTTTGATGAGTTATTGATTGATGTTTTGGTATATGGAATAGGTAGAATTGAGATTTTGAAGTTCATATTTGTGTTTTGATGCGTTATTGATGTTTTGGTATACGTAAAAGGTAGAATTGTGTTTTGAGGAGATATTGATGTTTTGGTATATTGAACAGATAGAATTGTGTTTTGAATTTCATATTTGAGTTTTTATGAGTTATTGATGTTTTGGTATATGGAATAAGTAGAATTATGATTTTGAAGTTCATATTTGTGTTTTGATGAGTTATTGGTTGATGTTTTACTATATGGAATAGGTATAATTGTGATTTTGAAGTTCATATTTGTATTTTGATGAGTTATTCATGTTTCGGTATATTGAGTAGGTAGAATTGTGATTTTGAAGTTCATATTTGTGTTTTGATGAGTTATGGATGTTTCGGTATATGAGATAGGTAGAATTGTGATTTTGAATTCATATTTGTGTTTTGAATGCGTCATTGATGTTTTGGTATACGTAATCGGTAGAATTGTGTTTTAAGGAGTTATTGATGTTTTGGTATATTGAACAGATAGAATTGTGTTTTGAATTTCATATTTGTGTTTTTATGAGTTATTGATGTTTTGGTATATGGAATAGGTAGAATTGTGATTTTGAAGTTCATATTTGCGTTTTGATGAGTTATTGATTGATGTTTTGGAATATGGAATTGGTACAATGGAGATTTTGAAGTTCATATTTGTGTTTTGATGAGTTATTGATGTTTTGGTATACGTAATAGGTAGAATTGTGTTTTGAGGAGATATTGATGTTTTGGTATATTGAACAGAAAGAATTGTGTTTTGAATTTCATATTTGTGTTTTTATGAGTTATTGATGTTTTGGTATATGGAATAAGTAGAATTATGATTTTCAAGTTCATATTTGTGTTTTGATGAGTTATTGGTTGATGTTTTACAATATCGAATTAGTAGAATTGTGATTTTGAAGTTCATATTTGTGTTTTGATGAGTTATTGATGTTTTGGTATATGGAATAGGTAGAATTATGATTTTGATATTCATATTTGTGTTTTGATGAGTTATTGATTGATTTTTGGTATATGGAATAGGTAGCATTGTGATTTTGAAGTTCATATTTGTGTTTTGATGTGTTATTGATGTTTTGGTATATGGAATAGGTAGAATTGTGATTTTGATATTCATATTTGGGTTTTGATGAGTTATTGATTGATGTTTTGGTATATGGAATAGGTAGAATTGAGATTTTGAAGTTCATATTTGTGTTTTGATGCGTTATTGATGTTTTGGTATACGTAATAGGTAGAATTGTGTTTTGAGGAGATATTGATGTTTTGGTATATTGAACAGATAGAATTGTGTTTTGAATTTCATATTTGTGTTTTTATGAGTTATTGATGTTTTGGTATATGAAATAAGTAGAATTATGATTTTCAAGTTCATATTTGTGTTTTGATGAGTTATTGATGTTTTGTTATATTGAAGAGGTAGAATTGTGATTTTGAAGTTCATATTTGTGTTTTGATGAGTTATTGGTTGATGTTTTACTATATGGAATAGGTATAATTGTGATTTTGATGTTCATATTTGTGTTTTGATGACTTATTGATGTTTTGGTATATGGGATAGGTGGAATTGTGATTTTGAAGTTCATATTTGTGTTTTGATGAGTTATTCATGTTTTGGTATATGGAATAGGTAGAATTGTGATTTTTAAGTTCATAATTGTGTTTAGACGAGTTATTGATGTTTCGGTATATGAAAGATATAATTGTGTGTAGAAGTTCATATTTGTGTTTTGATGAGTTATTGATGTTTTGTTATATTGAAGAGGTAGAATTGTGATTTTGAAGTTCATATTTGTGTTTTGATGAGTTATTGATGTTTTGGTATATGTGATAGGTAGAATTGTGATTTTGAAGTTCATATTTGTGTTTTGAATGCGTTATTGATGTTTTGGTATACGTAATTGGTAGAATTGTGTTTTGAGGAGTTATTGATGTTTTGGTATATTGAACAGATAGAATTGTGTTTTGAATTTCATATTTGTGTTTTTATGAGTTATTGATGTTTTGGTATATGGAATAGGTAGAATTGTGATTTTGAAGTTCATATTTGTGTTTTGATGAGTTGTTGATGTTTTGTTATATTGAAGAGGTAGAATTGTGATTTTGAAGTTCATATTTGTGTTTTGATGAGTTATTGATGTTTTGGTATATGTGATAGGTAGAATTGTGATTTTGAAGTTCATATTTGTGTTTTGAATGCGTTATTGATGTTTTGGTATACGTAATTGGTAGAATTGTGTTTTGAGGAGTTATTGATGTTTTGGTATATTGAACAGATAGAATTGTGTTTTGAATTTCATATTTGTGTTTTTATGAGTTATTGATGTTTTGGTATATGGAATAGGTAGAATTGTGATTTTGAAGTTCATATTTGTGTTTTGATGAGTTGTTGATGTTTTGTTATATTGAAGAGGTAGAATTGTGATTTTGAAGTTCATATTTGCGTTTTGATGAGTTATTGATTGATGTTTTGGAATATGGAATAGGTACAATTGAGATTTTGAAGTTCATATTTGTGTTTTGAATGCGTTATTGGTTGATGTTTTGGTATATGGAATAGGTAGAATTGTGATTTTGAAGTTCATATTTGCGTTTTGATGAGTTATTGATTGATGTTTTGGAATATGGAATAGGTACAATTGAGATTTTGAAGTTCATATTTGTGTTTTGATGAGTTATTCATGTTTTGGTATATGGAATAGGTAAAATTGTGATTTTGAAGTTCATAATTGTGTTTTGATGAGTTATTGATGTTTCGGTATATAAAATAGATATAATTGTGTGTAGATGTTCATAATTGTGTTTTGATGAGTTATTGATTGATATTTTGGTATATGGAATATGTAGAATTGTGTTTTGAATTTCATATTTGTGTTTTTATGAGTTATTGATGTTTTGGTATATGGAATAGGTAGAATTGTGATTTTGAAGTTCATATTTGTGTTTTGATGAGTTGTTGATGTTTTGTTATATTGAAGAGGTAGAATTGTGATTTTGAAGTTCATATTTACGTTTTGATGAATTATTGATTGATGTTTTGGAATATGGAATAGGTACAATGGAGATTTTGAAGTTCATATTTGTGTTTTGATGCGTTATTGATGTTTTGGTATACGTAATAGGTAGAATTGTGTTTTGAGGAGATATTGATGTTTTGGTATATTGAACAGATAGAATTGTGTTTTGAATTTCATATTTGTGTTTTTATGAGTTATTGATGTTTTGGTATATGGAATAAGTAGAATTATGATTTTGAAGTTCATATTTGTGTTTTGATGAGTTATTGATGTTTTGTTATATTGAAGAGGTAGAATTGTGATTTTGAAGTTCATATTTGCGTTTTGATGAGTTATTGATTGATGTTTTGGACTATGGAATAGGTACAATTGAGATTTTGAAGTTCATATTTGTGTTTTGATGAGTTATTGGTTGATGTTTTAAAATATCGAATAGGTAGAATTGTGATTTTGAAGTTCATATTTGTGTTTTGATGCGTTATTGATGTTTTGGTATACGTAATAGGTAGAATTGTGTTTTGAGGAGATATTGATGTTTTGGTATATTGAACAGATAGAATTGTGTTTTGAATTTCATATTTGTGTTTTTATGAGTTATTGATGTTTTGGTATATGGAATAGGTAGAATTGTGATTTTGAAGTTCATATTTGTGTTTTGATGAGTTGTTGATGTTTTGTTATATTGAAGAGGTAGAATTGTGATTTTGAAGTTCATATTTGCGTTTTGATGAGTTATTGATTGATGTTTTGGAATATGGAATAGGTACAATTGAGATTTTGAAGTTCATATTTGTGTTTTGAATGCGTTATTGGTTGATGTTTTGGTATATGGAATAGGTAGAATTGTGATTTTGAAGTTCATATTTGCGTTTTGATGAGTTATTGATTGATGTTTTGGAATATGGAATAGGTACAATTGAGATTTTGAAGTTCATATTGGTGTTTTGATGAGTTATTCATGTTTTGGTATATGGAATAGGTAAAATTGTGATTTTGAAGTTCATAATTGTGTTTTGATGAGTTATTGATGTTTCGGTATATAAAATAGATATAATTGTGTGTAGATGTTCATAATTGTGTTTTGATGAGTTATTGATTGATGTTTTGGTATATGGAATATGTAGAATTGTGTTTTGAATTTCATATTTGTGTTTTTATGAGTTATTGATGTTTTGGTATATGGAATAGGTAGAATTGTGATTTTGAAGTTCATATTTGTGTTTTGATGAGTTGTTGATGTTTTGTTATATTGAAGAGGTAGAATTGTGATTTTGAAGTTCATATTTACGTTTTGATGAATTATTGATTGATGTTTTGGAATATGGAATAGGTACAATGGAGATTTTGAAGTTCATATTTGTGTTTTGATGCGTTATTGATGTTTTGGTATACGTAATAGGTAGAATTGTGTTTTGAGGAGATATTGATGTTTTGGTATATTGAACAGATAGAATTGTGTTTTGAATTTCATATTTGTGTTTTTATGAGTTATTGATGTTTTGGTATATGGAATAAGTAGAATTATGATTTTGAAGTTCATATTTGTGTTTTGATGAGTTATTGATGTTTTGTTATATTGAAGAGGTAGAATTGTGATTTTGAAGTTCATATTTGCGTTTTGATGAGTTATTGATTGATGTTTTGGACTATGGAATAGGTACAATTGAGATTTTGAAGTTCATATTTGTGTTTTGATGAGTTATTGGTTGATGTTTTAAAATATCGAATAGGTAGAATTGTGATTTTGAAGTTCATATTTGTGTTTTGATGACTTATTGATGTTTTGGTATATGGGATAGGTAGAATTGTGATTTTGAAGTTCATATATGTGTTTTGATGAGTTATTGGTTGATGTTTTACTATATGGAATAGGTATAATTGTGATTTTGAAGTTCATATTTGTGTTTTGATGACTTATTGATGTTTTGGTATATGGGATAGGTAGAATTGTGATTTTGAAGTTCATATTTGTGTTTTGATATATGGAATAGGTAGAATTGTGATTTTTAAGTTCATAATTGTGTTTTGACGAGTTATTGATGTTTCGGTATATGAAAGATATAATTGTGTGTAGAAGTTCATATTTGTGTTTTGATGAGTTATTGATGTTTTGTTATATTGAAGAGGTAAAATTGTGATTTTGAAGTTCATATTTGTGTTTTGATGAGTTATTGATGTTTTGGTATATGTGATAGGTAGAATTGTGATTTTGAAGTTCATATTTGTGTTTTGAATGCGTTATTGATGTTTTGGTATACGTAATGTGTAGAATTGTGTTTTGAGGAGTTATTGATGTTTTGGTATATTGAACAGATAGAATTGTGTTTTGAATTTCATATTTGTGTTTTTATGAGTTATTGATGTTATATGGAATAGGTAGAATGGTGATTTTGAAGTTCATATTTGTGTTTTGATGAGTTATTGATGTTTTGTTATATTGAAGAGGTAGAATTGTGATTTTGAAGTTCATATTTGCGTTTTGATGAGTTATTGATTGATGTTTTGGAATATGGAATAGGTACAATTGAGATTTTGAAGTTCATATTTGTGTTTTGAATGCGTTATTGGTTGATGTTTTGGTATATGGAATAGGTAGAATTGTGATTTTGAAGTTCATATTTGCGTTTTGATGAGTTATTGATTGATGTTTTGGAATATGGAATAGGTACAATTGAGATTTTGAAGTTCATATTTGTGTTTTGATGAGTTATTCATGTTTTGGTATATGGAATAGGTAAAATTGTGATTTTGAAGTTCATAATTGTGTTTTGATGAGTTATTGATGTTTCGGTATATAAAATAGATATAATTGTGTGTAGATGTTCATAATTGTGTTTTGATGAGTTATTGATTGATGTTTTGGTATATGGAATAGGTAGAATTGTGTTTTGAATTTCATATTTGTGTTTTTATGAGTTATTGATGTTTTGGTATATGGAATAGGTAGAATTGTGATTTTGAAGTTCATATTTGTGTTTCGATGAGTTGTTGATGTTTTGTTATATTGAAGAGGTAGAATTGTGATTTTGAAGTTCATATTTACGTTTTGATGAGTTGTTGATTGATGTTTTGGAATATGGAATAGGTACAATTGAGATTTTGAAGTTCATATTTGTGTTTTGAATGCGTTATTGGTTGATGTTTTGGTATATGGAATAGGTAGAATTGTGATTTTGATATTCATATTTGGGTTTTGTTGAGTTATTGATTGATGTTTTGGTATATGGAATAGGTAGAATTGAGATTTTGAAGTTCATATTTGTGTTTTGATGCGTTATTGATGTTTTGGTATACGTAAAAGGTAGAATTGTGTTTTGAGGAGATATTGATGTTTTGGTATATTGAACAGATAGAATTGTGTTTTGAATTTCATATTTGAGTTTTTATGAGTTATTGATGTTTTTGGTATATGGAATTAGTAGAATTATGATTTTGAAGTTCATATTTGTGTTTTGATGAGTTATTGGTTGATGTTTTACTATATGGAATAGGTATAATTGTGATTTTGAAGTTCATATTTGTGTTTTGATGACTTATTGATGTTTTGGTATATGGGATAGGTAGAATTGTGATTTTGAAGTTCATATATGTGTTTTGATGAGTTATTGGTTGATGTTTTACTATATGGAATAGGTATAATTGTGATTTTGAAGTTCATATTTGTGTTTTGATGACTTATTGATGTTTTGGTATATGGGATAGGTAGAATTGTGATTTTGAAGTTCATATTTGTGTTTTGATGAGTTATTCATGTTTTGGTATATGGAATAGGTAGAATTGTGATTTTTAAGTTCATAATTGTGTTTTGACGAGTTATTGATGTTTCGGTATATGAAAGATATAATTGTGTGTAGAAGTTCATATTTGTGTTTTGATGAGTTATTGATGTTTTGTTATATTGAAGAGGTAAAATTGTGATTTTGAAGTTCATATTTGTGTTTTGATGAGTTATTGATGTTTTGGTATATGTGATAGGTAGAATTGTGATTTTGAAGTTCATATTTGTGTTTTGAATGCGTTATTGATGTTTTGGTATACGTAATTGGTAGAATTGTGTTTTGAGGTGTTATTGATGTTTTGGTATATTGAACAGATAGAATTGTGTTTTGAATTTCAAATTTGTGTTTTTATGAGTTATTGATGTTATATGGAATAGGTAGAATGGTGATTTTGAAGTTCATATTTGTGTTTTGATGAGTTATTGATGTTTTGTTATATTGAAGAGGTAGAATTGTGATTTTGAAGTTCATATTTGCGTTTTGATGAGTTATTGATTGATGTTTTGGAATATGGAATAGGTACAATTGAGATTTTGAAGTTCATATTTGTGTTTTGAATGCGTTATTGGTTGATGTTTTGGTATATGGAATAGGTAGAATTGTGATTTTGAAGTTCATATTTGCGTTTTGATGAGTTATTGGTTGATGTTTTGGAATATGGAATAGGTACAATTGAGATTTTGAAGTTCATATTTGTGTTTTGATGAGTTATTCATGTTTTGGTATATGGAATAGGTAAAATTGTGATTTTGAAGTTCATAATTGTGTTTTGATGAGTTATTGATGTTTCGGTATATAAAATAGATATAATTGTGTGTAGATGTTCATAATTGTGTTTTGATGAGTTATTGATTGATGTTTTGGTATATGGAATAGGTAGAATTGTGTTTTGAATTTCATATTTGTGTTTTTATGAGTTATTGATGTTTTGGTATATGGAATAGGTAGAATTGTGATTTTGAAGTTCATATTTGTGTTTCGATGAGTTGTTGATGTTTTGTTATATTGAAGAGGTAGAATTGTGATTTTGAAGTTCATATTTACGTTTTGATGAGTTGTTGATTGATGTTTTGGAATATGGAATAGGTACAATTGAGATTTTGAAGTTCATATTTGTGTTTTGAATGCGTTATTGGTTGATGTTTTGGTATATGGAATAGGTAGAATTGTGATTTTGATATTCATATTTGGGTTTTGTTGAGTTATTGATTGATGTTTTGGTATATGGAATAGGTAGAATTGAGATTTTGAAGTTCATATTTGTGTTTTGATGCGTTATTGATGTTTTGGTATACGTAAAAGGTAGAATTGTGTTTTGAGGAGATATTGATGTTTTGGTATATTGAACAGATAGAATTGTGTTTTGAATTTCATATTTGAGTTTTTATGAGTTATTGATGTTTTTGGTATATGGAATTAGTAGAATTATGATTTTGAAGTTCATATTTGTGTTTTGATGAGTTATTGGTTGATGTTTTACTATACGGAATAGGTATAATTGTGATTTTGAAGTTCATATTTGTGTTTTGATGACTTATTGATGTTTTGGTATATGGGATAGGTAGAATTGTGATTTTGAAGTTCATATTTGTGTTTTGATGAGTTATTGGTTGATGTTTTACTATATGGAATAGGTATAATTGTGATTTTGAAGTTCATATTTGTGTTTTGATGACTTATTGATGTTTTGGTATATGGGATAGGTAGAATTGTGATTTTGAAGTTCATATTTGTGTTTTGATGAGTTATTCATGTTTTGGTATATGGAATAGGTAGAATTGTGATTTTTAAGTTCATAATTGTGTTTTGACGAGTTATTGATGTTTCGGTATATGAAAGATATAATTGTGTGTAGAAGTTCATATTTGTGTTTTGATGAGTTATTGATGTTTTGTTATATTGAAGAGGTAAAATTGTGATTTTGAAGTTCATATTTGTGTTTTGATGAGTTATTGATGTTTTGGTATATGTGATAGGTAGAATTGTGATTTTGAAGTTCATATTTGTGTTTTGAATGCGTTATTGATGTTTTGGTATACGTAATTGGTAGAATTGTGTTTTGAGGTGTTATTGATGTTTTGGTATATTGAACAGATAGAATTGTGTTTTGAATTTCAAATTTGTGTTTTTATGAGTTATTGATGTTATATGGAATAGGTAGAATGGTGATTTTGAAGTTCATATTTGTGTTTTGATGAGTTATTGATGTTTTGTTATATTGAAGAGGTAGAATTGTGATTTTGAAGTTCATATTTGCGTTTTGATGAGTTATTGATTGATGTTTTGGAATATGGAATAGGTACAATTGAGATTTTGAAGTTCATATTTGTGTTTTGAATGCGTTATTGGTTGATGTTTTGGTATATGGAATAGGTAGAATTGTGATTTTGAAGTTCATATTTGCGTTTTGATGAGTTATTGATTGATGTTTTGGAATATGGAATAGGTACAATTGAGATTTTGAAGTTCATATTTGTGTTTTGATGAGTTATTCATGTTTTGGTATATGGAATAGGTAAAATTGTGATTTTGAAGTTCATAATTGTGTTTTGATGAGTTATTGATGTTTCGGTATATAAAATAGATATAATTGTGTGTAGATGTTCATAATTGTGTTTTGATGAGTTATTGATTGATGTTTTGGTATATGGAATAGGTAGAATTGTGTTTTGAATTTCATATTTGTGTTTTTATGAGTTATTGATGTTTTGGTATATGGAATAGGTAGAATTGTGATTTTGAAGTTCATATTTGTGTTTCGATGAGTTGTTGATGTTTTGTTATATTGAAGAGGTAGAATTGTGATTTTGAAGTTCATATTTACGTTTTGATGAGTTGTTGATTGATGTTTTGGAATATGGAATAGGTACAATTGAGATTTTGAAGTTCATATTTGTGTTTTGAATGCGTTATTGGTTGATGTTTTGGTATATGGAATAGGTAGAATTGTGATTTTGATATTCATATTTGGGTTTTGTTGAGTTATTGATTGATGTTTTGGTATATGGAATAGGTAGAATTGAGATTTTGAAGTTCATATTTGTGTTTTGATGCGTTATTGATGTTTTGGTATACGTAAAAGGTAGAATTGTGTTTTGAGGAGATATTGATGTTTTGGTATATTGAACAGATAGAATTGTGTTTTGAATTTCATATTTGAGTTTTTATGAGTTATTGATGTTTTTGGTATATGGAATTAGTAGAATTATGATTTTGAAGTTCATATTTGTGTTTTGATGAGTTATTGGTTGATGTTTTACTATATGGAATAGGTATAATTGTGATTTTGAAGTTCATATTTGTGTTTTGATGACTTATTGATGTTTTGGTATATGGGATAGGTAGAATTGTGATTTTGAAGTTCATATATGTGTTTTGATGAGTTATTGGTTGATGTTTTACTATATGGAATAGGTATAATTGTGATTTTGAAGTTCATATTTGTGTTTTGATGACTTATTGATGTTTTGGTATATGGGATAGGTAGAATTGTGATTTTGAAGTTCATATTTGTGTTTTGATGAGTTATTCATGTTTTGGTATATGGAATAGGTAGAATTGTGATTTTTAAGTTCATAATTGTGTTTTGACGAGTTATTGATGTTTCGGTATATGAAAGATATAATTGTGTGTAGAAGTTCATATTTGTGTTTTGATGAGTTATTGATGTTTTGTTATATTGAAGAGGTAAAATTGTGATTTTGAAGTTCATATTTGTGTTTTGATGAGTTATTGATGTTTTGGTATATGTGATAGGTAGAATTGTGATTTTGAAGTTCATATTTGTGTTTTGAATGCGTTATTGATGTTTTGGTATACGTAATTGGTAGAATTGTGTTTTGAGGTGTTATTGATGTTTTGGTATATTGAACAGATAGAATTGTGTTTTGAATTTCAAATTTGTGTTTTTATGAGTTATTGATGTTATATGGAATAGGTAGAATGGTGATTTTGAAGTTCATATTTGTGTTTTGATGAGTTATTGATGTTTTGTTATATTGAAGAGGTAGAATTGTGATTTTGAAGTTCATATTTGCGTTTTGATGAGTTATTGATTGATGTTTTGGAATATGGAATAGGTACAATTGAGATTTTGAAGTTCATATTTGTGTTTTGAATGCGTTATTGGTTGATGTTTTGGTATATGGAATAGGTAGAATTGTGATTTTGAAGTTCATATTTGCGTTTTGATGAGTTATTGGTTGATGTTTTGGAATATGGAATAGGTACAATTGAGATTTTGAAGTTCATATTTGTGTTTTGATGAGTTATTCATGTTTTGGTATATGGAATAGGTAAAATTGTGATTTTGAAGTTCATAATTGTGTTTTGATGAGTTATTGATGTTTCGGTATATAAAATAGATATAATTGTGTGTAGATGTTCATAATTGTGTTTTGATGAGTTATTGATTGATGTTTTGGTATATGGAATAGGTAGAATTGTGTTTTGAATTTCATATTTGTGTTTTTATGAGTTATTGATGTTTTGGTATATGGAATAGGTAGAATTGTGATTTTGAAGTTCATATTTGTGTTTCGATGAGTTGTTGATGTTTTGTTATATTGAAGAGGTAGAATTGTGATTTTGAAGTTCATATTTACGTTTTGATGAGTTGTTGATTGATGTTTTGGAATATGGAATTGGTACAATTGAGATTTTGAAGTTCATATTTGTGTTTTGAATGCGTTATTGGTTGATGTTTTGGTATATGGAATAGGTAGAATTGTGATTTTGATATTCATATTTGGGTTTTGTTGAGTTATTGATTGATGTTTTGGTATATGGAATAGGTAGAATTGAGATTTTGAAGTTCATATTTGTGTTTTGATGCGTTATTGATGTTTTGGTATACGTAAAAGGTAGAATTGTGTTTTGAGGAGATATTGATGTTTTGGTATATTGAACAGATAGAATTGTGTTTTGAATTTCATATTTGAGTTTTTATGAGTTATTGATGTTTTTGGTATATGGAATTAGTAGAATTATGATTTTGAAGTTCATATTTGTGTTTTGATGAGTTATTGGTTGATGTTTTACTATACGGAATAGGTATAATTGTGATTTTGAAGTTCATATTTGTGTTTTGATGACTTATTGATGTTTTGGTATATGGGATAGGTAGAATTGTGATTTTGAAGTTCATATTTGTGTTTTGATGAGTTATTGGTTGATGTTTTACTATATGGAATAGGTATAATTGTGATTTTGAAGTTCATATTTGTGTTTTGATGACTTATTGATGTTTTGGTATATGGGATAGGTAGAATTGTGATTTTGAAGTTCATATTTGTGTTTTGATGAGTTATTCATGTTTTGGTATATGGAATAGGTAGAATTGTGATTTTTAAGTTCATAATTGTGTTTTGACGAGTTATTGATGTTTCGGTATATGAAAGATATAATTGTGTGTAGAAGTTCATATTTGTGTTTTGATGAGTTATTGATGTTTTGTTATATTGAAGAGGTAAAATTGTGATTTTGAAGTTCATATTTGTGTTTTGATGAGTTATTGATGTTTTGGTATATGTGATAGGTAGAATTGTGATTTTGAAGTTCATATTTGTGTTTTGAATGCGTTATTGATGTTTTGGTATACGTAATTGGTAGAATTGTGTTTTGAGGTGTTATTGATGTTTTGGTATATTGAACAGATAGAATTGTGTTTTGAATTTCAAATTTGTGTTTTTATGAGTTATTGATGTTATATGGAATAGGTAGAATGGTGATTTTGAAGTTCATATTTGTGTTTTGATGAGTTATTGATGTTTTGTTATATTGAAGAGGTAGAATTGTGATTTTGAAGTTCATATTTGCGTTTTGATGAGTTATTGATTGATGTTTTGGAATATGGAATAGGTACAATTGAGATTTTGAAGTTCATATTTGTGTTTTGAATGCGTTATTGGTTGATGTTTTGGTATATGGAATAGGTAGAATTGTGATTTTGAAGTTCATATTTGCGTTTTGATGAGTTATTGGTTGATGTTTTGGAATATGGAATAGGTACAATTGAGATTTTGAAGTTCATATTTGTGTTTTGATGAGTTATTCATGTTTTGGTATATGGAATAGGTAAAATTGTGATTTTGAAGTTCATAATTGTGTTTTGATGAGTTATTGATGTTTCGGTATATAAAATAGATATAATTGTGTGTAGATGTTCATAATTGTGTTTTGATGAGTTATTGATTGATGTTTTGGTATATGGAATAGGTAGAATTGTGTTTTGAATTTCATATTTGTGTTTTTATGAGTTATTGATGTTTTGGTATATGGAATAGGTAGAATTGTGATTTTGAAGTTCATATTTGTGTTTCGATGAGTTGTTGATGTTTTGTTATATTGAAGAGGTAGAATTGTGATTTTGAAGTTCATATTTACGTTTTGATGAGTTGTTGATTGATGTTTTGGAATATGGAATAGGTACAATTGAGATTTTGAAGTTCATATTTGTGTTTTGAATGCGTTATTGGTTGATGTTTTGGTATATGGAATAGGTAGAATTGTGATTTTGATATTCATATTTGGGTTTTGTTGAGTTATTGATTGATGTTTTGGTATATGGAATAGGTAGAATTGAGATTTTGAAGTTCATATTTGTGTTTTGATGCGTTATTGATGTTTTGGTATACGTAAAAGGTAGAATTGTGTTTTGAGGAGATATTGATGTTTTGGTATATTGAACAGATAGAATTGTGTTTTGAATTTCATATTTGAGTTTTTATGAGTTATTGATGTTTTTGGTATATGGAATTAGTAGAATTATGATTTTGAAGTTCATATTTGTGTTTTGATGAGTTATTGGTTGATGTTTTACTATACGGAATAGGTATAATTGTGATTTTGAAGTTCATATTTGTGTTTTGATGACTTATTGATGTTTTGGTATATGGGATAGGTAGAATTGTGATTTTGAAGTTCATATTTGTGTTTTGATGAGTTATTCATGTTTTTGTATATAGAATAGGTAGAATTGTGATTTTTAAGTTCATAATTGTGTTTTGACGAGTTATTGATGTTTCGGTATATGAAATTGATATAATTGTGTGTAGAAGTTCATATTTGTGTTTTTATGTGTTATTGATGTTTTGTTATATTGAAGAGGTAGAATTGTGATTTTGAAGTTCATATTTGCGTTTTGATGAGTTATTGATTGATGTTTTGGTATATGGAATAGGTAGAATTGTGATTTTGAAGTTCATATTTGCGTTTTGATGAGTTATTGATTGATGTTTTGGAATATGGAATAGGTACAATTGAGATTTTGAAGTTCATATTTGTGTTTTGATGAGTTATTCATGTTTTGGTATATGGAATAGGTAAAATTGTGATTTTGAAGTTCATAATTGTGTTTTGATGAGTTATTGATGTTTCGGTATATAAAATAGATATAATTGTCTGTAGATGTTCATAATTGTGTTTTGATGAGTTATTGATTGATGTTTTGGTATATGGAATATGTAGAATTGTGTTTTGAATTTCATATTTGTGTTTTTATGAGTTATTGATGTTTTGGTATATGGAATAGGTAGAATTGTGATTTTGAAGTTCATATTTGTGTTTCGATGAGTTGTTGATGTTTTGTTATATTGAAGAGGTAGAATTGTGATTTTGAAGTTCATATTTACGTTTTGATGAGTTGTTGATTGATGTTTTGGAATATGGAATAGGTACAATTGAGATTTTGAAGTTCATATTTGTGTTTTGAATGCGCTATTGGTTGATGTTTTGGTATATGGAATAGGTAGAATTGTGATTTTGATATTCATATTTGGGTTTTGATGAGTTATTGATTGATGTTTTGGTATATGGAATAGGTAGAATTGAGATTTTGAAGTTCATATTTGTGTTTTGATGCGTTATTGATGTTTTGGTATACGTAAAAGGTAGAATTGTGTTTTGAGGAGATATTGATGTTTTGGTATATTGAACAGATAGAATTGTGTTTTGAATTTCATATTTGAGTTTTTATGAGTTATTGATGTTTTGGTATATGGAATAAGTAGAATTATGATTTTGAAGTTCATATTTGTGTTTTGATGAGTTATTGATGTTTTGTTATATTGAAGTGGTAGAATTGTGATTTTGAAGTTCATATTTGCGTTTTGATGAGTTATTGATTGATGTTTTGGAATATGGAATAGGTACAATTGAGATTTTGAAGTTCATATTTGTGTTTTGATGAGTTATTGGTTGATGTTTTACAACATCGAATAGGTAGAATTGTGATTTTGAAGTTCATATTTGTGTTTTGATGACTTATTGATGTTTTGGTATATGGGATAGGTAGAATTGTGATTTTGAAGTTCATAATTGTGTTTTGATGAGTTATTGATGTTTTGGTATATGAAATAGATATAATTGTGTGTAGATGTTCATAATTGTGTTTTGATGAGTTATTGATTGATGTTTTGGTATATGGAATAGGTAGAATTGTGATTTTGAAGTTCATATTTGTGTTTTGATGAGTTATTGATGTTTTGGTATATGGAATAGGTAGAATTGAGATTTTGAAGTTCATATTTGTGTTTTGAATGCGTTATTGGTTGATGTTTTGGTATATGGAATAGGTAGAATTGTGATTTTGAAGTTCATATTTGCGTTTTGATGAGTTATTGATTGATGTTTTGGAATATGGAATAGGTACAATTGAGATTTTGAAGTTCATATTTGTGTTTTGATGAGTTATTCATGTTTTGGTATATGGAATAGGTAAAATTGTGATTTTGAAGTTCATAATTGTGTTTTGATGAGTTATTGATGTTTCGGTATATAAAATAGATATAATTGTGTGTAGATGTTCATAATTGTGTTTTGATGAGTTATTGATTGATGTTTTGGTATATGGAATAGGTAGAATTGTGATTTTGAAGTTCATATTTGTGTTTTGATGAGTTATTCATGTTTTAGTATATGGAATAGGTAGAATTGTGATTTTTAAGTTCATAATTGTGTTTTGACGAGTTATTGATGTTTCGGTATATGAAAGATATAATTGTGTGTAGAAGTTCATATTTGTGTTTTGATGAGTTATTGATGTTTTGTTATATTGAAGAGGTAGAATTGTGATTTTGAAGTTCATATTTGTGTTTTGATGAGTTATTGATGTTTTGGTATATCTGATAGGTAGAATTGTGATTTTGAAGTTCATATTTGTGTTTTGAATGCGTTATTGATGTTTTGGTATACGTAATTGGTAGAATTGTGTTTTGAGGAGTTATTGATGTTTTGGTATATTGAACAGATAGAATTGTGTTTTGAATTTCATATTTGTGTTTTTATGAGTTATTGATGTTATATGGAATAGGTAGAATAGTGATTTTGAAGTTCATATTTGTGTTTTGATGAGTTATTGATGTTTTGTTATATTGAAGAGGTAGAATTGTGATTTTGAAGTTCATATTTGCGTTTTGATGAGTTATTGATTGATGTTTTGGAATATGGAATAGGTACAATTGAGATTTTGAAGTTCATATTTGTGTTTTGAATGCGTTATTGGTTGATGTTTTGGTATATGGAATAGGTAGAATTGTGATTTTGAAGTTCATATTTGCGTTTTGATGAGTTATTGATTGATGTTTTGGAATATGGAATAGGTACAATTGAGATTTTGAAGTTCATATTTGTGTTTTGATGACTTATTGATGTTTTGGTATATGGGATAGGTAGAATTGTGATTTTGAAGTTCATATTTGTGTTTCGATGAGTTGTTGATGTTTTGTTATATTGAAGAGGTAGAATTGTGATTTTGAAGTTCATATTTACGTTTTGATGAGTTGTTGATTGATGTTTTGGAATATGGAATAGGTACAATTGAGATTTTGAAGTTCATATTTGTGTTTTGAATGCGTTATTGGTTCATGTTTTGGTATATGGAATAGGTAGAATTGTGATTTTGATATTCATATTTGGGTTTTGATGAGTTATTGATTGATGTTTTGGTATATGGAATAGGTAGAATTGAGATTTTGAAGTTCATATTTGTGTTTTGATGCGTTATTGATGTTTTGGTATACGTAAAAGGTAGAATTGTGTTTTGAGGAGATATTGATGTTTTGGTATATTGAACAGATAGAATTGTGTTTTGAATTTCATATTTGAGTTTTTATGAGTTATTGATGTTTTGGTATATGGAATAAGTAGAATTATGATTTTGAAGTTCATATTTGTGTTTTGATGAGTTATTGGTTGATGTTTTACTATATGGAATAGGTATAATTGTGATTTTGAAGTTCATATTTGTGTTTTGATGACTTATTGATGTTCTGGTATATGGGATAGGTAGAATTGTGATTTTGAAGTTCATATTTGTGTTTTGATGAGTTATTCATGTTTTGGTATATGGAATAGGTAGAATTGTGATTTTTAAGTTCATAATTGTGTTTTGACGAGTTATTGATGTTTCGGTATATGAAATAGATATAATTGTGTGTAGAAGTTCATATTTGTGTTTTGATGTGTTATTGATGTTTTGTTATATTGAAGAGGTAGAATTGTGATTTTGAAGTTTATATTTGCGTTTTGATGAGTTATTGATTGATGTTTTGGAATATGGAATAGGTACAATTGAGATTTTGAAGTTCATATTTGTGTTTTGATGAGTTATTGGTTGATGTTTTACAATATCGAATAGGTAGAATTGTGATTTTGAAGTTCATATTTGTGTTTTGATGACTTATTGATGTTTTGGTATATGGGATAGGTAGAATTGTGATTTTGAAGTTCATATTTGTGTTTTGATGAGTTATTGGTTGATGTTTTACTATATGGAATAGGTATAATTGTGATTTTGAAGTTCATATTTGTGTTTTGATGACTTATTGATGTTTTGGTGTATGGGATAGGTAGAATTGTGATTTTGAAGTTCATATTTGTGTTTTGATGTGTTATTCATGTTTTTGTATATGGAATAGGTAGAATTGTGATTTTTAAGTTCATAATTGTGTTTTGACGAGTTATTGATGTTTCGGTATATGAAAGATATAATTGTGTGTAGAAGTTCATATTTGTGTTTTGATGAGTTATTGATGTTTTGTTATATTGAAGAGGTAGAATTGTGATTTTGAAGTTCATATTTGTGTTTTGATGAGTTATTGATGTTTTGGTATATGTGATAGGTAGAATTGTGATTTTGAAGTTCATATTTGTGTTTTGAATGCGTTATTGATGTTTTGGTATACGTAATTGGTAGAATTGTGTTTTGAGGAGTTATTGATGTTTTGGTATATTGAACAGATAGAATTGTGTTTTGAATTTCATATTTGTGTTTTTATGAGTTATTGATGTTTTGGTATATGGAATAGGTAGAATTGTGATTTTGAAGTTCATATTTGTGTTTTGATGAGTTGTTGATGTTTTGTTATATTGAAGAGGTAGAATTGTGATTTTGAAGTTCATATTTGCGTTTTGATGAGTTATTGATTGATGTTTTGGAATATGGAATAGGTACAATTGAGATTTTGAAGTTCATATGTTTTGATGACTTATTGATGTTTTGGTATATGGGATAGGTAGAATTGTGATTTTGAAGTTCATATTTGTGTTTTGATGAGTTATTGGTTGATGTTTTACTATATGGAATAGGTATAATTGTGATTTTGAAGTTCATATTTGTGTTTTGATGACTTATTGATGTTTTGGTGTATGGGATAGGTAGAATTGTGATTTTGAAGTTCATATTTGTGTTTTGATGTGTTATTCATGTTTTTGTATATGGAATAGGTAGAATTGTGATTTTTAAGTTCATAATTGTGTTTTGACGAGTTATTGATGTTTCGGTATATGAAAGATATAATTGTGTGTAGAAGTTCATATTTGTGTTTTGATGAGTTATTGATGTTTTGTTATATTGAAGAGGTAGAATTGTGATTTTGAAGTTCATATTTGTGTTTTGATGAGTTATTGATGTTTTGGTATATGTGATAGGTAGAATTGTGATTTTGAAGTTCATATTTGTGTTTTGAATGCGTTATTGATGTTTTGGTATACGTAATTGGTAGAATTGTGTTTTGAGGAGTTATTGATGTTTTGGTATATTGAACAGATAGAATTGTGTTTTGAATTTCATATTTTTGTTTTTATGAGTTATTGATGTTTTGGTATATGGAATAGGTAGAATTGTGATTTTGAAGTTCATATTTGTGTTTTGATGAGTTGTTGATGTTTTGTTATATTGAAGAGGTAGAATTGTGATTTTGAAGTTCATATTTGCGTTTTGATGAGTTATTGATTGATGTTTTGGAATATGGAATAGGTACAATTGAGATTTTGAAGTTCATATTTGTGTTTTGAATGCGTTATTGGTTGATGTTTTGGTATATGGAATAGGTAGAATTGTGATTTTGAAGTTCATATTTGCGTTTTAATGAGTTATTGATTGATGTTATGGAATATAGAATAGGTACAATTGAGATTTTGAAGTTCATATTTGTGTTTTGATGAGTTATTCATGTTTTGGGATATGGAATAGGTAAAATTGTGATTTCGAAGTTCATAATGGTGTTTTGATGAGTTATTGATGTTTCGGTATATAAAATAGATATAATTGTGTGTGGATGTTCATAATTGTGTTTTGATGAGTTATTGATTGATGTTTTGGTATATGGAATATGTAGAATTGTGTTTTGAATTTCATATTTGTGTTTTTATGAGTTATTGATGTTTTGGTATATGGAATAGGTAGAATTGTGATTTTGAAGTTCATATTTGTGTTTTGATGAGTTGTTGATGTTTTGTTATATTGAAGAGGTAGAATTGTGATTTTGAAGTTCATATTTACGTTTTGATGAATTATTGATTGATGTTTTGGAATATGGAATAGGTACAATGGAGATTTTGAAGTTCATATTTGTGTTTTGATGCGTTATTGATGTTTTGGTATACGTAATAGGTAGAATTGTGTTTTGAGGAGATATTGATGTTTTGGTATATTGAACAGATAGAATTGTGTTTTGAATTTCATATTTGTGTTTTTATGAGTTATTGATGTTTTGTATATGGAATAAGTAGAATTATGATTTTGAAGTTCATATTTGTGTTTTGATGAGTTATTGATGTTTTGTTCTATTGAAGAGGTAGAATTGTGATTTTGAAGTTCATATTTGCGTTTTGATGAGTTATTGATTGATGTTTTGGAATATGGAATAGGTACAATTGAGATTTTGAAGTTCATATTTGTGTTTTGATGAGTTATTGGTTGATGTTTTACAATATCGAATAGGTAGAATTGTGATTTTGAAGTTCATATTTGTGTTTTGATGACTTATTGATGTTTTGGTATATGGGATAGGTAGAATTGTGATTTTGAAGTTCATATATGTGTTTTGATGAGTTATTGGTTGATGTTTTACTATATGGAATAGGTATAATTGTGATTTTGAAGTTCATATTTGTGTTTTGATGACTTATTGATGTTTTGGTATATGGGATAGGTAGAATTGTGATTTTGAAGTTCATATTTGTGTTTTGATGAGTTATTCATGTTTTGGTATATGGAATAGGTAGAATTGTGATTTTTAAGTTCATAATTGTGTTTTGACGAGTTATTGATGTTTCGGTATATGAAAGATATAATTGTGTGTAGAAGTTCATATTTGTGTTTTGATGAGTTATTGATGTTTTGTTATATTGAAGAGGTAGAATTGTGATTTTGAAGTTCATATTTGTGTTTTGATGAGTTATTGATGTTTTGGTATATGTGATAGGTAGAATTGTGATTTTGAAGTTCATATTTGTGTTTTGAATGCGTTATTGATGTTTTGGTATACGTAATTGGTAGAATTGTGTTTTGAGGAGTTATTGATGTTTTGGTATATTGAACAGATAGAATTGTGTTTTGAATTTCATATTTGTGTTTTTATGAGTTATTGATGTTATATGGAATAGGTAGAATGGTGATTTTGAAGTTCATATTTGTGTTTTGATGAGTTATTGATGTTTTGTTATAAGAGGTAGAATTGTGATTTTGAAGTTCATATTTGCGTTTTGATGAGTTATTGATTGATGTTTAGGAATATGGAATAGGTACAATTGAGATTTTGAAGTTCATATTTGTGTTTTGAATGCGTTATTGGTTGATGTTTTGGTATATGGAATAGGTAGAATTGTGATTTTGAAGTTCATATTTGCGTTTTGATGAGTTATTGATTGATGTTTTGGAATATGGAATAGGTACAATTGAGATTTTGAAGTTCATATTTGTGTTTTGAATGCGTTATTGGTTGATGTTTTGGTATATGGAATAGGTAGAATTGTGATTTTGATATTCATATTTGGGTTTTGATGAGTTATTGATTGATGTTTTGGTATATGGAATAGGTAGAATTGAGATTTTGAAGTTCATATTTGTGTTTTGATGCGTTATTGATGTTTTGGTATACGTAAAAGGTAGAATTGTGTTTTGAGGAGATATTGATGTTTTGGTATATTGAACAGATAGAATTGTGTTTTGAATTTCATATTTCAGTTTTTATGAGTTATTGATGTTTTGGTATATGGAATAAGTAGAATTATGATTTTGAAGTTCATATTTGTGTTTTGATGAGTTATTGGTTGATGTTTTACTATATGGAATAGGTATAATTGTGATTTTGAAGTTCATATTTGTATTTTGATGAGTTATTCATGTTTCGGTATATTGAGTAGGTAGAATTGTGATTTTGAAGTTCATATTTGTGATTTGATGAGTTATTGATGTTTCGGTATATGAGATAGGTAGAATTGTGATTTTGAATTCATATTTGTGTTTTGAATGCGTCATTGATGTTTTGGTATACGTAATCGGTAGAATTGTGTTTTAAGGAGTTATTGATGTTTTGGTATATTGAACAGATAGAATTGTGTTTTGAATTTCATATTTGTGTTTTTATGAGTTATTGATGTTTTGGTATATGGAATAGGTAGAATTGTGATTTTGAAGTTCATATTTGCGTTTTGATGAGTTATTGATTGATGTTTTGGAATATGGAATTGGTACAATGGAGATTTTGAAGTTCATATTTGTGTTTTGATGAGTTATTGATGTTTTGGTATACGTAATAGGTAGAATTGTGTTTTGAGGAGATATTGATGTTTTGGTATATTGAACAGAAAGAATTGTGTTTTGAATTTCATATTTGTGTTTTTATGAGTTATTGATGTTTTGGTATATGGAATAAGTAGAATTATGATTTTCAAGTTCATATTTGTGTTTTGATGAGTTATTGGTTGATGTTTTACAATATCGAATTAGTAGAATTGTGATTTTGAAGTTCATATTTGTGTTTTGATGAGTTATTGATGTTTTGGTATATGGAATAGGTAGAATTATGATTTTGATATTCATATTTGTGTTTTGATGAGTTATTGATTGATTTTTGGTATATGGAATAGGTAGCATTGTGATTTTGAAGTTCATATTTGTGTTTTGATGTGTTATTGATGTTTTGGTATATGGAATAGGTAGAATTGTGATTTTGATATTCATATTTGGGTTTTGATGAGTTATTGATTGATGTTTTGGTATATGGAATAGGTAGAATTGAGATTTTGAAGTTCATATTTGTGTTTTGATGCGTTATTGATGTTTTGGTATACGTAATAGGTAGAATTGTGTTTTGAGGAGATATTGATGTTTTGGTATATTGAACAGATAGAATTGTGTTTTGAATTTCATATTTGTGTTTTTATGAGTTATTGATGTTTTGGTATATGAAATAAGTAGAATTATGATTTTCAAGTTCATATTTGTGTTTTGATGAGTTATTGATGTTTTGTTATATTGAAGAGGTAGAATTGTGATTTTGAAGTTCATATTTGTGTTTTGATGAGTTATTGGTTGATGTTTTACTATATGGAATAGGTATAATTGTGATTTTGATGTTCATATTTGTGTTTTGATGACTTATTGATGTTTTGGTATATGGGATAGGTGGAATTGTGATTTTGAAGTTCATATTTGTGTTTTGATGAGTTATTGATGTTTTGGTATATGGAATAGGTAGAATTGTGATTTTGATATTCATATTTGGGTTTTGATGAGTTATTGATTGATGTTTTGGTATATGGAATAGGTAGAATTGTGATTTTTAAGTTCATAATTGTGTTTTGACGAGTTATTGATGTTTCGGTATATGAAAGATATAATTGTGTGTAGAAGTTCATATTTGTGTTTTGATGAGTTATTGATGTTTTGTTATATTGAAGAGGTAGAATTGTGATTTTGAAGTTCATATTTGTGTTTTGATGAGTTATTGATGTTTTGGTATATGTGATAGGTAGAATTGTGATTTTGAAGTTCATATTTGTGTTTTGAATGCGTTATTGATGTTTTGGTATACGTAATTGGTAGAATTGTGTTTTGAGGAGTTATTGATGTTTTGGTATATTGAACAGATAGAATTGTGTTTTGAATTTCATATTTGTGTTTTTATGAGTTATTGATGTTATATGGAATAGGTAGAATGGTGATTTTGAAGTTCATATTTGTGTTTTGATGAGTTATTGATGTTTTGTTATAAGAGGTAGAATTGTGATTTTGAAGTTCATATTTGCGTTTTGATGAGTTATTGATTGATGTTTAGGAATATGGAATAGGTACAATTGAGATTTTGAAGTTCATATTTGTGTTTTGAATGCGTTATTGGTTGATGTTTTGGTATATGGAATAGGTAGAATTGTGATTTTGAAGTTCATATTTGCGTTTTGATGAGTTATTGATTGATGTTTTGGAATATGGAATAGGTACAATTGAGATTTTGAAGTTCATATTTGTGTTTTGAATGCGTTATTGGTTGATGTTTTGGTATATGGAATAGGTAGAATTGTGATTTTGATATTCATATTTGGGTTTTGATGAGTTATTGATTGATGTTTTGGTATATGGAATAGGTAGAATTGAGATTTTGAAGTTCATATTTGTGTTTTGATGCGTTATTGATGTTTTGGTATACGTAAAAGGTAGAATTGTGTTTTGAGGAGATATTGATGTTTTGGTATATTGAACAGATAGAATTGTGTTTTGAATTTCATATTTCAGTTTTTATGAGTTATTGATGTTTTGGTATATGGAATAAGTAGAATTATGATTTTGAAGTTCATATTTGTGTTTTGATGAGTTATTGGTTGATGTTTTACTATATGGAATAGGTATAATTGTGATTTTGAAGTTCATATTTGTATTTTGATGAGTTATTCATGTTTCGGTATATTGAGTAGGTAGAATTGTGATTTTGAAGTTCATATTTGTGATTTGATGAGTTATTGATGTTTCGGTATATGAGATAGGTAGAATTGTGATTTTGAATTCATATTTGTGTTTTGAATGCGTCATTGATGTTTTGGTATACGTAATCGGTAGAATTGTGTTTTAAGGAGTTATTGATGTTTTGGTATATTGAACAGATAGAATTGTGTTTTGAATTTCATATTTGTGTTTTTATGAGTTATTGATGTTTTGGTATATGGAATAGGTAGAATTGTGATTTTGAAGTTCATATTTGCGTTTTGATGAGTTATTGATTGATGTTTTGGAATATGGAATTGGTACAATGGAGATTTTGAAGTTCATATTTGTGTTTTGATGAGTTATTGATGTTTTGGTATACGTAATAGGTAGAATTGTGTTTTGAGGAGATATTGATGTTTTGGTATATTGAACAGAAAGAATTGTGTTTTGAATTTCATATTTGTGTTTTTATGAGTTATTGATGTTTTGGTATATGGAATAAGTAGAATTATGATTTTCAAGTTCATATTTGTGTTTTGATGAGTTATTGGTTGATGTTTTACAATATCGAATTAGTAGAATTGTGATTTTGAAGTTCATATTTGTGTTTTGATGAGTTATTGATGTTTTGGTATATGGAATAGGTAGAATTATGATTTTGATATTCATATTTGTGTTTTGATGAGTTATTGATTGATTTTTGGTATATGGAATAGGTAGCATTGTGATTTTGAAGTTCATATTTGTGTTTTGATGTGTTATTGATGTTTTGGTATATGGAATAGGTAGAATTGTGATTTTGATATTCATATTTGGGTTTTGATGAGTTATTGATTGATGTTTTGGTATATGGAATAGGTAGAATTGAGATTTTGAAGTTCATATTTGTGTTTTGATGCGTTATTGATGTTTTGGTATACGTAATAGGTAGAATTGTGTTTTGAGGAGATATTGATGTTTTGGTATATTGAACAGATAGAATTGTGTTTTGAATTTCATATTTGTGTTTTTATGAGTTATTGATGTTTTGGTATATGAAATAAGTAGAATTATGATTTTCAAGTTCATATTTGTGTTTTGATGAGTTATTGATGTTTTGTTATATTGAAGAGGTAGAATTGTGATTTTGAAGTTCATATTTGTGTTTTGATGAGTTATTGGTTGATGTTTTACTATATGGAATAGGTATAATTGTGATTTTGATGTTCATATTTGTGTTTTGATGACTTATTGATGTTTTGGTATATGGGATAGGTGGAATTGTGATTTTGAAGTTCATATTTGTGTTTTGATGAGTTATTCATGTTTTGGTATATGGAATAGGTAGAATTGTGATTTTTAAGTTCATAATTGTGTTTTGACGAGTTATTGATGTTTCGGTATATGAAAGATATAATTGTGTGTAGAAGTTCATATTTGTGTTTTGATGAGTTATTGATGTTTTGTTATATTGAAGAGGTAGAATTGTGATTTTGAAGTTCATATTTGTGTTTTGATGAGTTATTGATGTTTTGGTATATGTGATAGGTAGAATTGTGATTTTGAAGTTCATATTTGTGTTTTGAATGCGTTATTGATGTTTTGGTATACGTAATTGGTAGAATTGTGTTTTGAGGAGTTATTGATGTTTTGGTATATTGAACAGATAGAATTGTGTTTTGAATTTCATATTTGTGTTTTTATGAGTTATTGATGTTTTGGTATATGGAATAGGTAGAATTGTGATTTTGAAGTTCATATTTGTGTTTTGATGAGTTGTTGATGTTTTGTTATATTGAAGAGGTAGAATTGTGATTTTGAAGTTCATATTTGCGTTTTGATGAGTTATTGATTGATGTTTTGGAATATGGAATAGGTACAATTGAGATTTTGAAGTTCATATTTGTGTTTTGAATGCGTTATTGGTTGATGTTTTGGTATATGGAATAGGTAGAATTGTGATTTTGAAGTTCATATTTGCGTTTTGATGAGTTATTGATTGATGTTTTGGAATATGGAATAGGTACAATTGAGATTTTGAAGTTCATATTTGTGTTTTGATGAGTTATTCATGTTTTGGTATATGGAATAGGTAAAATTGTGATTTTGAAGTTCATAATTGTGTTTTGATGAGTTATTGATGTTTCGGTATATAAAATAGATATAATTGTGTGTAGATGTTCATAATTGTGTTTTGATGAGTTATTGATTGATGTTTTGGTATATGGAATATGTAGAATTGTGTTTTGAATTTCATATTTGTGTTTTTATGAGTTATTGATGTTTTGGTATATGGAATAGGTAGAATTGTGATTTTGAAGTTCATATTTGTGTTTTGATGAGTTGTTGATGTTTTGTTATATTGAAGAGGTAGAATTGTGATTTTGAAGTTCATATTTACGTTTTGATGAATTATTGATTGATGTTTTGGAATATGGAATAGGTACAAAGGAGATTTTGAAGTTCATATTTGTGTTTTGATGCGTTATTGATGTTTTGGTATACGTAATAGGTAGAATTGTGTTTTGAGGAGATATTGATGTTTTGGTATATTGAACAGATAGAATTGTGTTTTGAATTTCATATTTGTGTTTTTATGAGTTATTGATGTTTTGGTATATGGAATAAGTAGAATTATGATTTTGAAGTTCATATTTGTGTTTTGATGAGTTATTGATGTTTTGTTATATTGAAGAGGTAGAATTGTGATTTTGAAGTTCATATTTGCGTTTTGATGAGTTATTGATTGATGTTTTGGACTATGGAATAGGTACAATTGAGATTTTGAAGTTCATATTTGTGTTTTGATGAGTTATTGGTTGATGTTTTAAAATATCGAATAGGTAGAATTGTGATTTTGAAGTTCATATTTGTGTTTTGATGACTTATTGATGTTTTGGTATATGGGATAGGTAGAATTGTGATTTTGAAGTTCATATATGTGTTTTGATGAGTTATTGGTTGATGTTTTACTATATGGAATAGGTATAATTGTGGTTTTGAAGTTCATATTTGTGTTTTGATGACTTATTGATGTTTTGGTATATGGGATAGGTAGAATTGTGATTTTGAAGTTCATATTTGTGTTTTGATGAGTTATTCATGTTTTGGTATATGGAATAGGTAGAATTGTGATTTTTAAGTTCATAATTGTGTTTTGACGAGTTATTGATGTTTCGGTATATGAAAGATATAATTGTGTGTAGAAGTTCATATTTGTGTTTTGATGAGTTATTGATGTTTTGTTATATTGAAGAGGTAGAATTGTGATTTTGAAGTTCATATTTGTGTTTTGATGAGTTATTGATGTTTTGGTATATGTGATAGGTAGAATTGTGATTTTGAAGTTCATATTTGTGTTTTGAATGCGTTATTGATGTTTTGGTATACGTAATGTGTAGAATTGTGTTTTGAGGAGTTATTGATGTTTTGGTATATTGAACAGATAGAATTGTGTTTTGAATTTCATATTTGTGTTTTTATGAGTTATTGATGTTATATGGAATAGGTAGAATGGTGATTTTGAAGTTCATATTTGTGTTTTGATGAGTTATTGATGTTTTGTTATATTGAAGAGGTAGAATTGTGATTTTGAAGTTCATATTTGCGTTTTGATGAGTTATTGATTGATGTTTTGGAATATGGAATAGGTACAATTGAGATTTTGAAGTTCATATTTGTGTTTTGAATGCGTTATTGGTTGATGTTTTGGTATATGGAATAGGTAGAATTGTGATTTTGAAGTTCATATTTGCGTTTTGATGAGTTATTGATTGATGTTTTGGAATATGGAATAGGTACAATTGAGATTTTGAAGTTCATATTTGTGTTTTGATGAGTTATTCATGTTTTGGTATATGGAATAGGTAAAATTGTGATTTTGAAGTTCATAATTGTGTTTTGATGAGTTATTGATGTTTCGGTATATAAAATAGATATAATTGTGTGTAGATGTTCATAATTGTGTTTTGATGAGTTATTGATTGATGTTTTGGTATATGGAATAGGTAGAATTGTGTTTTGAATTTCATATTTGTGTTTTTATGAGTTATTGATGTTTTGGTATATGGAATAGGTAGAATTGTGATTTTGAAGTTCATATTTGTGTTTCGATGAGTTGTTGATGTTTTGTTATATTGAAGAGGTAGAATTGTGATTTTGAAGTTCATATTTACGTTTTGATGAGTTGTTGATTGATGTTTTGGAATATGGAATAGGTACAATTGAGATTTTGAAGTTCATATTTGTGTTTTGAATGCGTTATTGGTTGATGTTTTGGTATATGGAATAGGTAGAATTGTGATTTTGATATTCATATTTGGGTTTTGTTGAGTTATTGATTGATGTTTTGGTATATGGAATAGGTAGAATTGAGATTTTGAAGTTCATATTTGTGTTTTGATGCGTTATTGATGTTTTGGTATACGTAAAAGGTAGAATTGTGTTTTGAGGAGATATTGATGTTTTGGTATATTGAACAGATAGAATTGTGTTTTGAATTTCATATTTGAGTTTTTATGAGTTATTGATGTTTTTGGTATATGGAATTAGTAGAATTATGATTTTGAAGTTCATATTTGTGTTTTGATGAGTTATTGGTTGATGTTTTACTATATGGAATAGGTATAATTGTGATTTTGAAGTTCATATTTGTGTTTTGATGACTTATTGATGTTTTGGTATATGGGATAGGTAGAATTGTGATTTTGAAGTTCATATATGTGTTTTGATGAGTTATTGGTTGATGTTTTACTATATGGAATAGGTATAATTGTGATTTTGAAGTTCATATTTGTGTTTTGATGACTTATTGATGTTTTGGTATATGGGATAGGTAGAATTGTGATTTTGAAGTTCATATTTGTGTTTTGATGAGTTATTCATGTTTTGGTATATGGAATAGGTAGAATTGTGATTTTTAAGTTCATAATTGTGTTTTGACGAGTTATTGATGTTTCGGTATATGAAAGATATAATTGTGTGTAGAAGTTCATATTTGTGTTTTGATGAGTTATTGATGTTTTGTTATATTGAAGAGGTAAAATTGTGATTTTGAAGTTCATATTTGTGTTTTGATGAGTTATTGATGTTTTGGTATATGTGATAGGTAGAATTGTGATTTTGAAGTTCATATTTGTGTTTTGAATGCGTTATTGATGTTTTGGTATACGTAATTGGTAGAATTGTGTTTTGAGGTGTTATTGATGTTTTGGTATATTGAACAGATAGAATTGTGTTTTGAATTTCATATTTGTGTTTTTATGAGTTATTGATGTTATATGGAATAGGTAGAATGGTGATTTTGAAGTTCATATTTGTGTTTTGATGAGTTATTGATGTTTTGTTATATTGAAGAGGTAGAATTGTGATTTTGAAGTTCATATTTGCGTTTTGATGAGTTATTGATTGATGTTTTGGAATATGGAATAGGTACAATTGAGATTTTGAAGTTCATATTTGTGTTTTGAATGCGTTATTGGTTGATGTTTTGGTATATGGAATAGGTAGAATTGTGATTTTGAAGTTCATATTTGCGTTTTGATGAGTTATTGGTTGATGTTTTGGAATATGGAATAGGTACAATTGAGATTTTGAAGTTCATATTTGTGTTTTGATGAGTTATTCATGTTTTGGTATATGGAATAGGTAAAATTGTGATTTTGAAGTTCATAATTGTGTTTTGATGAGTTATTGATGTTTCGGTATATAAAATAGATATAATTGTGTGTAGATGTTCATAATTGTGTTTTGATGAGTTATTGATTGATGTTTTGGTATATGGAATAGGTAGAATTGTGTTTTGAATTTCATATTTGTGTTTTTATGAGTTATTGATGTTTTGGTATATGGAATAGGTAGAATTGTGATTTTGAAGTTCATATTTGTGTTTCGATGAGTTGTTGATGTTTTGTTATATTGAAGAGGTAGAATTGTGATTTTGAAGTTCATATTTACGTTTTGATGAGTTGTTGATTGATGTTTTGGAATATGGAATAGGTACAATTGAGATTTTGAAGTTCATATTTGTGTTTTGAATGCGTTATTGGTTGATGTTTTGGTATATGGAATAGGTAGAATTGTGATTTTGATATTCATATTTGGGTTTTGATGAGTTATTGATTGATGTTTTGGTATATGGAATAGGTAGAATTGAGATTTTGAAGTTCATATTTGTGTTTTGATGCGTTATTGATGTTTTGGTATACGTAAAAGGTAGAATTGTGTTTTGAGGAGATATTGATGTTTTGGTATATTGAACAGATAGAATTGTGTTTTGAATTTCATATTTGAGTTTTTATGAGTTATTGATGTTTTTGGTATATGGAATTAGTAGAATTATGATTTTGAAGTTCATATTTGTGTTTTGATGAGTTATTGGTTGATGTTTTACTATACGGAATAGGTATAATTGTGATTTTGAAGTTCATATTTGTGTTTTGATGACTTATTGATGTTTTGGTATATGGGATAGGTAGAATTGTGATTTTGAAGTTCATATATGTGTTTTGATGAGTTATTGGTTGATGTTTTACTATATGGAATAGGTATAATTGTGATTTTGAAGTTCATATTTGTGTTTTGATGACTTATTGATGTTTTGGTATATGGGATAGGTAGAATTGTGATTTTGAAGTTCATATTTGTGTTTTGATGAGTTATTCATGTTTTGGTATATGGAATAGGTAGAATTGTGATTTTTAAGTTCATAATTGTGTTTTGACGAGTTATTGATGTTTCGGTATATGAAAGATATAATTGTGTGTAGAAGTTCATATTTGTGTTTTGATGAGTTATTGATGTTTTGTTATATTGAAGAGGTAAAATTGTGATTTTGAAGTTCATATTTGTGTTTTGATGAGTTATTGATGTTTTGGTATATGTGATAGGTAGAATTGTGATTTTGAAGTTCATATTTGTGTTTTGAATGCGTTATTGATGTTTTGGTATACGTAATTGGTAGAATTGTGTTTTGAGGTGTTATTGATGTTTTGGTATATTGAACAGATAGAATTGTGTTTTGAATTTCATATTTGTGTTTTTATGAGTTATTGATGTTATATGGAATAGGTAGAATGGTGATTTTGAAGTTCATATTTGTGTTTTGATGAGTTATTGATGTTTTGTTATATTGAAGAGGTAGAATTGTGATTTTGAAGTTCATATTTGCGTTTTGATGAGTTATTGATTGATGTTTTGGAATATGGAATAGGTACAATTGAGATTTTGAAGTTCATATTTGTGTTTTGAATGCGTTATTGGTTGATGTTTTGGTATATGGAATAGGTAGAATTGTGATTTTGAAGTTCATATTTGCGTTTTGATGAGTTATTGGTTGATGTTTTGGAATATGGAATAGGTACAATTGAGATTTTGAAGTTCATATTTGTGTTTTGATGAGTTATTCATGTTTTGGTATATGGAATAGGTAAAATTGTGATTTTGAAGTTCATAATTGTGTTTTGATGAGTTATTGATGTTTCGGTATATAAAATAGATATAATTGTGTGTAGATGTTCATAATTGTGTTTTGATGAGTTATTGATTGATGTTTTGGTATATGGAATAGGTAGAATTGTGTTTTGAATTTCATATTTGTGTTTTTATGAGTTATTGATGTTTTGGTATATGGAATAGGTAGAATTGTGATTTTGAAGTTCATATTTGTGTTTCGATGAGTTGTTGATGTTTTGTTATATTGAAGAGGTAGAATTGTGATTTTGAAGTTCATATTTACGTTTTGATGAGTTGTTGATTGATGTTTTGGAATATGGAATAGGTACAATTGAGATTTTGAAGTTCATATTTGTGTTTTGAATGCGTTATTGGTTGATGTTTTGGTATATGGAATAGGTAGAATTGTGATTTTGATATTCATATTTGGGTTTTGATGAGTTATTGATTGATGTTTTGGTATATGGAATAGGTAGAATTGAGATTTTGAAGTTCATATTTGTGTTTTGATGCGTTATTGATGTTTTGGTATACGTAAAAGGTAGAATTGTGTTTTGAGGAGATATTGATGTTTTGGTATATTGAACAGATAGAATTGCGTTTTGAATTTCATATTTGAGTTTTTATGAGTTATTGATGTTTTTGGTATATGGAATTAGTAGAATTATGATTTTGAAGTTCATATTTGTGTTTTGATGAGTTATTGGTTGATGTTTTACTATACGGAATAGGTATAATTGTGATTTTGAAGTTCATATTTGTGTTTTGATGACTTATTGATGTTTTGGTATATGGGATAGGTAGAATTGTGATTTTGAAGTTCATATTTGTGTTTTGATGAGTTATTCATGTTTTGGTATATAGAATAGGTAGAATTGTGATTTTTAAGTTCATAATTGTGTTTTGACGAGTTATTGATGTTTCGGTATATGAAATTGATATAATTGTGTGTAGAAGTTCATATTTGTGTTTTTATGTGTTATTGATGTTTTGTTATATTGAAGAGGTAGAATTGTGATTTTGAAGTTCATATTTGCGTTTTGATGAGTTATTGATTGATGTTTTGGTATATGGAATAGGTAGAATTGTGATTTTGAAGTTCATATTTGCGTTTTGATGAGTTATTGATTGATGTTTTGGAATATGGAATAGGTACAATTGAGATTTTGAAGTTCATATTTGTGTTTTGATGAGTTATTCATGTTTTGGTATATGGAATAGGTAAAATTGTGATTTTGAAGTTCATAATTGTGTTTTGATGAGTTATTGATGTTTCGGTATATAAAATAGATATAATTGTCTGTAGATGTTCATAATTGTGTTTTGATGAGTTATTGATTGATGTTTTGGTATATGGAATATGTAGAATTGTGTTTTGAATTTCATATTTGTGTTTTTATGAGTTATTGATGTTTTGGTATATGGAATAGGTAGAATTGTGATTTTGAAGTTCATATTTGTGTTTCGATGAGTTGTTGATGTTTTGTTATATTGAAGAGGTAGAATTGTGATTTTGAAGTTCATATTTACGTTTTGATGAGTTGTTGATTGATGTTTTGGAATATGGAATAGGTACAATTGAGATTTTGAAGTTCATATTTGTGTTTTGAATGCGCTATTGGTTGATGTTTTGGTATATGGAATAGGTAGAATTGTGATTTTGATATTCATATTTGGGTTTTGATGAGTTATTGATTGATGTTTTGGTATATGGAATAGGTAGAATTGAGATTTTGAAGTTCATATTTGTGTTTTGATGCGTTATTGATGTTTTGGTATACGTAAAAGGTAGAATTGTGTTTTGAGGAGATATTGATGTTTTGGTATATTGAACAGATAGAATTGTGTTTTGAATTTCATATTTGAGTTTTTATGAGTTATTGATGTTTTGGTATGTGGAATAAGTAGAATTATGATTTTGAAGTTCATATTTGTGTTTTGATGAGTTATTGATGTTTTGTTATATTGAAGTGGTAGAATTGTGATTTTGAAGTTCATATTTGCGTTTTGATGAGTTATTGATTGATGTTTTGGAATATGGAATAGGTACAATTGAGATTTTGAAGTTCATATTTGTGTTTTGATGAGTTATTGGTTGATGTTTTACAACATCGAATAGGTAGAATTGTGATTTTGAAGTTCATATTTGTGTTTTGATGACTTATTGATGTTTTGGTATATGGGATAGGTAGAATTGTGATTTTGAAGTTCATAATTGTGTTTTGATGAGTTATTGATGTTTTGGTATATGAAATAGATATAATTGTGTGTAGATGTTCATAATTGTGTTTTGATGAGTTATTGATTGATGTTTTGGTATATGGAATAGGTAGAATTGTGATTTTGAAGTTCATATTTGTGTTTTGATGAGTTATTGATGTTTTGGTATATGGAATAGGTAGAATTGAGATTTTGAAGTTCATATTTGTGTTTTGAATGCGTTATTGGTTGATGTTTTGGTATATGGAATAGGTAGAATTGTGATTTTGAAGTTCATATTTGCGTTTTGATGAGTTATTGATTGATGTTTTGGAATATGGAATAGGTACAATTGAGATTTTGAAGTTCATATTTGTGTTTTGATGAGTTATTCATGTTTTGGTATATGGAATAGGTAAAATTGTGATTTTGAAGTTCATAATTGTGTTTTGATGAGTTATTGATGTTTCGGTATATAAAATAGATATAATTGTGTGTAGATGTTCATAATTGTGTTTTGATGAGTTATTGATTGATGTTTTGGTATATGGAATAGGTAGAATTGTGATTTTGAAGTTCATATTTGTGTTTTGATGAGTTATTCATGTTTTAGTATATGGAATAGGTAGAATTGTGATTTTTAAGTTCATAATTGTGTTTTGACGAGTTATTGATGTTTCGGTATATGAAAGATATAATTGTGTGTAGAAGTTCATATTTGTGTTTTGATGAGTTATTGATGTTTTGTTATATTGAAGAGGTAGAATTGTGATTTTGAAGTTCATATTTGTGTTTTGATGAGTTATTGATGTTTTGGTATATCTGATAGGTAGAATTGTGATTTTGAAGTTCATATTTGTGTTTTGAATGCGTTATTGATGTTTTGGTATACGTAATTGGTAGAATTGTGTTTTGAGGAGTTATTGATGTTTTGGTATATTGAACAGATAGAATTGTGTTTTGAATTTCATATTTGTGTTTTTATGAGTTATTGATGTTATATGGAATAGGTAGAATAGTGATTTTGAAGTTCATATTTGTGTTTTGATGAGTTATTGATGTTTTGTTATATTGAAGAGGTAGAATTGTGATTTTGAAGTTCATATTTGCGTTTTGATGAGTTATTGATTGATGTTTTGGAATATGGAATAGGTACAATTGAGATTTTGAAGTTCATATTTGTGTTTTGAATGCGTTATTGGTTGATGTTTTGGTATATGGAATAGGTAGAATTGTGATTTTGAAGTTCATATTTGCGTTTTGATGAGTTATTGATTGATGTTTTGGAATATGGAATAGGTACAATTGAGATTTTGAAGTTCATATTTGTGTTTTGATGAGTTATTCATGTTTTGGTATATGGAATAGGTAAAATTGTGATTTTGAAGTTCATAATTGTGTTTTGATGAGTTATTGATGTTTCGGTATATAAAATAGATATAATTGTGTGTAGATGTTCATAATTGTGTTTTGATGAGTTATTGATTGATGTTTTGGTATATGGAATAGGTAGAATTGTGTTTTGAATTTCATATTTGTGTTTTTATGAGTTATTGATGTTTTGGTATATGGAATAGGTAGAATTGTGATTTTGAAGTTCATATTTGTGTTTCGATGAGTTGTTGATGTTTTGTTATATTGAAGAGGTAGAATTGTGATTTTGAAGTTCATATTTACGTTTTGATGAGTTGTTGATTGATGTTTTGGAATATGGAATAGGTACAATTGAGATTTTGAAGTTCATATTTGTGTTTTGAATGCGTTATTGGTTGATGTTTTGGTATATGGAATAGGTAGAATTGTGATTTTGATATTCATATTTGGGTTTTGTTGAGTTATTGATTGATGTTTTGGTATATGGAATAGGTAGAATTGAGATTTTGAAGTTCATATTTGTGTTTTGATGCGTTATTGATGTTTTGGTATACGTAAAAGGTAGAATTGTGTTTTGAGGAGATATTGATGTTTTGGTATATTGAACAGATAGAATTGTGTTTTGAATTTCATATTTGAGTTTTTATGAGTTATTGATGTTTTTGGTATATGGAATTAGTAGAATTATGATTTTGAAGTTCATATTTGTGTTTTGATGAGTTATTGGTTGATGTTTTACTATATGGAATAGGTATAATTGTGATTTTGAAGTTCACATTTGTGTTTTGATGACTTATTGATGTTTTGGTATATGGGATAGGTAGAATTGTGATTTTGAAGTTCATATATGTGTTTTGATGAGTTATTGGTTGATGTTTTACTATATGGAATAGGTATAATTGTGATTTTGAAGTTCATATTTGTGTTTTGATGACTTATTGATGTTTTGGTATATGGGATAGGTAGAATTGTGATTTTGAAGTTCATATTTGTGTTTTGATGAGTTATTCATGTTTTGGTATATGGAATAGGTAGAATTGTGATTTTTAAGTTCATAATTGTGTTTTGACGAGTTATTGATGTTTCGGTATATGAAAGATATAATTGTGTGTAGAAGTTCATATTTGTGTTTTGATGAGTTATTGATGTTTTGTTATATTGAAGAGGTAAAATTGTGATTTTGAAGTTCATATTTGTGTTTTGATGAGTTATTGATGTTTTGGTATATGTGATAGGTAGAATTGTGATTTTGAAGTTCATATTTGTGTTTTGAATGCGTTATTGATGTTTTGGTATACGTAATTGGTAGAATTGTGTTTTGAGGTGTTATTGATGTTTTGGTATATTGAACAGATAGAATTGTGTTTTGAATTTCATATTTGTGTTTTTATGAGTTATTGATGTTATATGGAATAGGTAGAATGGTGATTTTGAAGTTCATATTTTTGTTTTGATGAGTTATTGATGTTTTGTTATATTGAAGAGGTAGAATTGTGATTTTGAAGTTCATATTTGCGTTTTGATGAGTTATTGATTGATGTTTTGGAATATGGAATAGGTACAATTGAGATTTTGAAGTTCATATTTGTGTTTTGAATGCGTTATTGGTTGATGTTTTGGTATATGGAATAGGTAGAATTGTGATTTTGAAGTTCATATTTGCGTTTTGATGAGTTATTGGTTGATGTTTTGGAATATGGAATAGGTACAATTGAGATTTTGAAGTTCATATTTGTGTTTTGATGAGTTATTCATGTTTTGGTATATGGAATAGGTAAAATTGTGATTTTGAAGTTCATAATTGTGTTTTGATGAGTTATTGATGTTTCGGTATATAAAATAGATATAATTGTGTGTAGATGTTCATAATTGTGTTTTGATGAGTTATTGATTGATGTTTTGGTATATGGAATAGGTAGAATTGTGTTTTGAATTTCATATTTGTGTTTTTATGAGTTATTGATGTTTTGGTATATGGAATAGGTAGAATTGTGATTTTGAAGTTCATATTTGTGTTTCGATGAGTTGTTGATGTTTTGTTATATTGAAGAGGTAGAATTGTGATTTTGAAGTTCATATTTACGTTTTGATGAGTTGTTGATTGATGTTTTGGAATATGGAATAGGTACAATTGAGATTTTGAAGTTCATATTTGTGTTTTGAATGCGTTATTGGTTGATGTTTTGGTATATGGAATAGGTAGAATTGTGATTTTGATATTCATATTTGGGTTTTGTTGAGTTATTGATTGATGTTTTGGTATATGGAATAGGTAGAATTGAGATTTTGAAGTTCATATTTGTGTTTTGATGCGTTATTGATGTTTTGGTATACGTAAAAGGTAGAATTGTGTTTTGAGGAGATATTGATGTTTTGGTATATTGAACAGATAGAATTGTGTTTTGAATTTCATATTTGAGTTTTTATGAGTTATTGATGTTTTTGGTATATGGAATTAGTAGAATTATGATTTTGAAGTTCATATTTGTGTTTTGATGAGTTATTGGTTGATGTTTTACTATACGGAATAGGTATAATTGTGATTTTGAAGTTCATATTTGTGTTTTGATGACTTATTGATGTTTTGGTATATGGGATAGGTAGAATTGTGATTTTGAAGTTCATATTTGTGTTTTGATGAGTTATTCATGTTTTGGTATATAGAATAGGTAGAATTGTGATTTTTAAGTTCATAATTGTGTTTTGACGAGTTATTGATGTTTCGGTATATGAAATTGATATAATTGTGTGTAGAAGTTCATATTTGTGTTTTTATGTGTTATTGATGTTTTGTTATATTGAAGAGGTAGAATTGTGATTTTGAAGTTCATATTTGCGTTTTGATGAGTTATTGATTGATGTTTTGGTATATGGAATAGGTAGAATTGTGATTTTGAAGTTCATATTTGCGTTTTGATGAGTTATTGATTGATGTTTTGGAATATGGAATAGGTACAATTGAGATTTTGAAGTTCATATTTGTGTTTTGATGAGTTATTCATGTTTTGGTATATGGAATAGGTAAAATTGTGATTTTGAAGTTCATAATTGTGTTTTGATGAGTTATTGATGTTTCGGTATATAAAATAGATATAATTGTCTGTAGATGTTCATAATTGTGTTTTGATGAGTTATTGATTGATGTTTTGGTATATGGAATATGTAGAATTGTGTTTTGAATTTCATATTTGTGTTTTTATGAGTTATTGATGTTTTGGTATATGGAATAGGTAGAATTGTGATTCTGAAGTTCATATTTGTGTTTCGATGAGTTGTTGATGTTTTGTTATATTGAAGAGGTAGAATTGTGATTTTGAAGTTCATATTTACGTTTTGATGAGTTGTTGATTGATGTTTTGGAATATGGAATAGGTACAATTGAGATTTTGAAGTTCATATTTGTGTTTTGAATGCGCTATTGGTTGATGTTTTGGTATATGGAATAGGTAGAATTGTGATTTTGATATTCATATTTGGGTTTTGATGAGTTATTGATTGATGTTTTGGTATATGGAATAGGTAGAATTGAGATTTTGAAGTTCATATTTGTGTTTTGATGCGTTATTGATGTTTTGGTATACGTAAAAGGTAGAATTGTGTTTTGAGGAGATATTGATGTTTTGGTATATTGAACAGATAGAATTGTGTTTTGAATTTCATATTTGAGTTTTTATGAGTTATTGATGTTTTGGTATGTGGAATAAGTAGAATTATGATTTTGAAGTTCATATTTGTGTTTTGATGAGTTATTGATGTTTTGTTATATTGAAGTGGTAGAATTGTGATTTTGAAGTTCATATTTGCGTTTTGATGAGTTATTGATTGATGTTTTGGAATATGGAATAGGTACAATTGAGATTTTGAAGTTCATATTTGTGTTTTGATGAGTTATTGGTTGATGTTTTACAACATCGAATAGGTAGAATTGTGATTTTGAAGTTCATATTTGTGTTTTGATGACTTATTGATGTTTTGGTATATGGGATAGGTAGAATTGTGATTTTGAAGTTCATAATTGTGTTTTGATGAGTTATTGATGTTTTGGTATATGAAATAGATATAATTGTGTGTAGATGTTCATAATTGTGTTTTGATGAGTTATTGATTGATGTTTTGGTATATGGAATAGGTAGAATTGTGATTTTGAAGTTCATATTTGTGTTTTGATGAGTTATTGATGTTTTGGTATATGGAATAGGTAGAATTGAGATTTTGAAGTTCATATTTGTGTTTTGAATGCGTTATTGGTTGATGTTTTGGTATATGGAATAGGTAGAATTGTGATTTTGAAGTTCATATTTGCGTTTTGATGAGTTATTGATTGATGTTTTGGAATATGGAATAGGTACAATTGAGATTTTGAAGTTCATATTTGTGTTTTGATGAGTTATTCATGTTTTGGTATATGGAATAGGTAAAATTGTGATTTTGAAGTTCATAATTGTGTTTTGATGAGTTATTGATGTTTCGGTATATAAAATAGATATAATTGTGTGTAGATGTTCATAATTGTGTTTTGATGAGTTATTGATTGATGTTTTGGTATATGGAATAGGTAGAATTGTGATTTTGAAGTTCATATTTGTGTTTTGATGAGTTATTCATGTTTTAGTATATGGAATAGGTAGAATTGTGATTTTTAAGTTCATAATTGTGTTTTGACGAGTTATTGATGTTTCGGTATATGAAAGATATAATTGTGTGTAGAAGTTCATATTTGTGTTTTGATGAGTTATTGATGTTTTGTTATATTGAAGAGGTAGAATTGTGATTTTGAAGTTCATATTTGTGTTTTGATGAGTTATTGATGTTTTGGTATATCTGATAGGTAGAATTGTGATTTTGAAGTTCATATTTGTGTTTTGAATGCGTTATTGATGTTTTGGTATACGTAATTGGTAGAATTGTGTTTTGAGGAGTTATTGATGTTTTGGTATATTGAACAGATAGAATTGTGTTTTGAATTTCATATTTGTGTTTTTATGAGTTATTGATGTTATATGGAATAGGTAGAATAGTGATTTTGAAGTTCATATTTGTGTTTTGATGAGTTATTGATGTTTTGTTATATTGAAGAGGTAGAATTGTGATTTTGAAGTTCATATTTGCGTTTTGATGAGTTATTGATTGATGTTTTGGAATATGGAATAGGTACAATTGAGATTTTGAAGTTCATATTTGTGTTTTGAATGCGTTATTGGTTGATGTTTTTGTATATGGAATAGGTAGAATTGTGATTTTGAAGTTCATATTTGTGTTTCGATGAGTTGTTGATGTTTTGTTATATTGAAGAGGTAGAATTGTGATTTTGAAGTTCATATTTACGTTTTGATGAGTTGTTGATTGATGTTTTGGAATATGGAATAGGTACAATTGAGATTTTGAAGTTCATATTTGTGTTTTGAATGCGTTATTGGTTCATGTTTTGGTATATGGAATAGGTAGAATTGTGATTTTGATATTCATATTTGGGTTTTGATGAGTTATTGATTGATGTTTTGGTATATGGAATAGGTAGAATTGAGATTTTGAAGTTCATATTTGTGTTTTGATGCGTTATTGATGTTTTGGTATACGTAAAAGGTAGAATTGTGTTTTGAGGAGATATTGATGTTTTGGTATATTGAACAGATAGAATTGTGTTTTGAATTTCATATTTGAGTTTTTATGAGTTATTGATGTTTTGGTATATGGAATAAGTAGAATTATGATTTTGAAGTTCATATTTGTGTTTTGATGAGTTATTGGTTGATGTTTTACTATATGGAATAGGTATAATTGTGATTTTGAAGTTCATATTTGTGTTTTGATGACTTATTGATGTTCTGGTATATGGGATAGGTAGAATTGTGATTTTGAAGTTCATATTTGTGTTTTGATGAGTTATTCATGTTTTGGTATATGGAATAGGTAGAATTGTGATTTTTAAGTTCATAATTGTGTTTTGACGAGTTATTGATGTTTCGGTATATGAAATAGATATAATTGTGTGTAGAAGTTCATATTTGTGTTTTGATGTGTTATTGATGTTTTGTTATATTGAAGAGGTAGAATTGTGATTTTGAAGTTTATATTTGCGTTTTGATGAGTTATTGATTGATGTTTTGGAATATGGAATAGGTACAATTGAGATTTTGAAGTTCATATTTGTGTTTTGATGAGTTATTGGTTGATGTTTTACAATATCGAATAGGTAGAATTGTGATTTTGAAGTTCATATTTGTGTTTTGATGACTTATTGATGTTTTGGTATATGGGATAGGTAGAATTGTGATTTTGAAGTTCATATTTGTGTTTTGATGAGTTATTGGTTGATGTTTTACTATATGGAATAGGTATAATTGTGATTTTGAAGTTCATATTTGTGTTTTGATGACTTATTGATGTTTTGGTGTATGGGATAGGTAGAATTGTGATTTTGAAGTTCATATTTGTGTTTTGATGTGTTATTCATGTTTTTGTATATGGAATAGGTAGAATTGTGATTTTTAAGTTCATAATTGTGTTTTGACGAGTTATTGATGTTTCGGTATATGAAAGATATAATTGTGTGTAGAAGTTCATATTTGTGTTTTGATGAGTTATTGATGTTTTGTTATATTGAAGAGGTAGAATTGTGATTTTGAAGTTCATATTTGTGTTTTGATGAGTTATTGATGTTTTGGTATATGTGATAGGTAGAATTGTGATTTTGAAGTTCATATTTGTGTTTTGAATGCGTTATTGATGTTTTGGTATACGTAATTGGTAGAATTGTGTTTTGAGGAGTTATTGATGTTTTGGTATATTGAACAGATAGAATTGTGTTTTGAATTTCATATTTGTGTTTTTATGAGTTATTGATGTTTTGGTATATGGAATAGGTAGAATTGTGATTTTGAAGTTCATATTTGTGTTTTGATGAGTTGTTGATGTTTTGTTATATTGAAGAGGTAGAATTGTGATTTTGAAGTTCATATTTGCGTTTTGATGAGTTATTGATTGATGTTGAAGTTCATATTTGTGTTTTGATGACTTATTGATGTTTTGGTATATGGGATAGGTAGAATTGTGATTTTGAAGTTCATATTTGTGTTTCGATGAGTTGTTGATGTTTTGTTATATTGAAGAGGTAGAATTGTGATTTTGAAGTTCATATTTACGTTTTGATGAGTTGTTGATTGATGTTTTGGAATATGGAATAGGTACAATTGAGATTTTGAAGTTCATATTTGTGTTTTGAATGCGTTATTGGTTCATGTTTTGGTATATGGAATAGGTAGAATTGTGATTTTGATATTCATATTTGGGTTTTGATGAGTTATTGATTGATGTTTTGGTATATGGAATAGGTAGAATTGAGATTTTGAAGTTCATATTTGTGTTTTGATGCGTTATTGATGTTTTGGTATACGTAAAAGGTAGAATTGTGTTTTGAGGAGATATTGATGTTTTGGTATATTGAACAGATAGAATTGTGTTTTGAATTTCATATTTGAGTTTTTATGAGTTATTGATGTTTTGGTATATGGAATAAGTAGAATTATGATTTTGAAGTTCATATTTGTGTTTTGATGAGTTATTGGTTGATGTTTTACTATATGGAATAGGTATAATTGTGATTTTGAAGTTCATATTTGTGTTTTGATGACTTATTGATGTTCTGGTATATGGGATAGGTAGAATTGTGATTTTGAAGTTCATATTTGTGTTTTGATGAGTTATTCATGTTTTGGTATATGGAATAGGTAGAATTGTGATTTTTAAGTTCATAATTGTGTTTTGACGAGTTATTGATGTTTCGGTATATGAAATAGATATAATTGTGTGTAGAAGTTCATATTTGTGTTTTGATGTGTTATTGATGTTTTGTTATATTGAAGAGGTAGAATTGTGATTTTGAAGTTTATATTTGCGTTTTGATGAGTTATTGATTGATGTTTTGGAATATGGAATAGGTACAATTGAGATTTTGAAGTTCATATTTGTGTTTTGATGAGTTATTGGTTGATGTTTTACAATATCGAATAGGTAGAATTGTGATTTTGAAGTTCATATTTGTGTTTTGATGACTTATTGATGTTTTGGTATATGGGATAGGTAGAATTGTGATTTTGAAGTTCATATTTGTGTTTTGATGAGTTATTGGTTGATGTTTTACTATATGGAATAGGTATAATTGTGATTTTGAAGTTCATATTTGTGTTTTGATGACTTATTGATGTTTTGGTGTATGGGATAGGTAGAATTGTGATTTTGAAGTTCATATTTGTGTTTTGATGTGTTATTCATGTTTTTGTATATGGAATAGGTAGAATTGTGATTTTTAAGTTCATAATTGTGTTTTGACGAGTTATTGATGTTTCGGTATATGAAAGATATAATTGTGTGTAGAAGTTCATATTTGTGTTTTGATGAGTTATTGATGTTTTGTTATATTGAAGAGGTAGAATTGTGATTTTGAAGTTCATATTTGTGTTTTGATGAGTTATTGATGTTTTGGTATATGTGATAGGTAGAATTGTGATTTTGAAGTTCATATTTGTGTTTTGAATGCGTTATTGATGTTTTGGTATACGTAATTGGTAGAATTGTGTTTTGAGGAGTTATTGATGTTTTGGTATATTGAACAGATAGAATTGTGTTTTGAATTTCATATTTGTGTTTTTATGAGTTATTGATGTTTTGGTATATGGAATAGGTAGAATTGTGATTTTGAAGTTCATATTTGTGTTTTGATGAGTTGTTGATGTTTTGTTATATTGAAGAGGTAGAATTGTGATTTTGAAGTTCATATTTGCGTTTTGATGAGTTATTGATTGATGTTGAAGTTCATATTTGTGTTTTGATGACTTATTGATGTTTTGGTATATGGGATAGGTAGAATTGTGATTTTGAAGTTCATATTTGTGTTTCGATGAGTTGTTGATGTTTTGTTATATTGAAGAGGTAGAATTGTGATTTTGAAGTTCATATTTACGTTTTGATGAGTTGTTGATTGATGTTTTGGAATATGGAATAGGTACAATTGAGATTTTGAAGTTCATATTTGTGTTTTGAATGCGTTATTGGTTCATGTTTTGGTATATGGAATAGGTAGAATTGTGATTTTGATATTCATATTTGGGTTTTGATGAGTTATTGATTGATGTTTTGGTATATGGAATAGGTAGAATTGAGATTTTGAAGTTCATATTTGTGTTTTGATGCGTTATTGATGTTTTGGTATACGTAAAAGGTAGAATTGTGTTTTGAGGAGATATTGATGTTTTGGTATATTGAACAGATAGAATTGTGTTTTGAATTTCATATTTGAGTTTTTATGAGTTATTGATGTTTTGGTATATGGAATAAGTAGAATTATGATTTTGAAGTTCATATTTGTGTTTTGATGAGTTATTGGTTGATGTTTTACTATATGGAATAGGTATAATTGTGATTTTGAAGTTCATATTTGTGTTTTGATGACTTATTGATGTTCTGGTATATGGGATAGGTAGAATTGTGATTTTGAAGTTCATATTTGTGTTTTGATGAGTTATTCATGTTTTGGTATATGGAATAGGTAGAATTGTGATTTTTAAGTTCATAATTGTGTTTTGACGAGTTATTGATGTTTCGGTATATGAAATAGATATAATTGTGTGTAGAAGTTCATATTTGTGTTTTGATGTGTTATTGATGTTTTGTTATATTGAAGAGGTAGAATTGTGATTTTGAAGTTTATATTTGCGTTTTGATGAGTTATTGATTGATGTTTTGGAATATGGAATAGGTACAATTGAGATTTTGAAGTTCATATTTGTGTTTTGATGAGTTATTGGTTGATGTTTTACAATATCGAATAGGTAGAATTGTGATTTTGAAGTTCATATTTGTGTTTTGATGACTTATTGATGTTTTGGTATATGGGATAGGTAGAATTGTGATTTTGAAGTTCATATTTGTGTTTTGATGAGTTATTGGTTGATGTTTTACTATATGGAATAGGTATAATTGTGATTTTGAAGTTCATATTTGTGTTTTGATGACTTATTGATGTTTTGGTGTATGGGATAGGTAGAATTGTGATTTTGAAGTTCATATTTGTGTTTTGATGTGTTATTCATGTTTTTGTATATGGAATAGGTAGAATTGTGATTTTTAAGTTCATAATTGTGTTTTGACGAGTTATTGATGTTTCGGTATATGAAAGATATAATTGTGTGTAGAAGTTCATATTTGTGTTTTGATGAGTTATTGATGTTTTGTTATATTGAAGAGGTAGAATTGTGATTTTGAAGTTCATATTTGTGTTTTGATGAGTTATTGATGTTTTGGTATATGTGATAGGTAGAATTGTGATTTTGAAGTTCATATTTGTGTTTTGAATGCGTTATTGATGTTTTGGTATACGTAATTGGTAGAATTGTGTTTTGAGGAGTTATTGATGTTTTGGTATATTGAACAGATAGAATTGTGTTTTGAATTTCATATTTGTGTTTTTATGAGTTATTGATGTTTTGGTATATGGAATAGGTAGAATTGTGATTTTGAAGTTCATATTTGTGTTTTGATGAGTTGTTGATGTTTTGTTATATTGAAGAGGTAGAATTGTGATTTTGAAGTTCATATTTGCGTTTTGATGAGTTATTGATTGATGTTTTGGAATATGGAATAGGTACAATTGAGATTTTGAAGTTCATATTTGTGTTTTGAATGCGTTATTGATTGATGTTTTGGTATATGGAATAGGTAGAATTGTGATTTTGAAGTTCATATTTGCGTTTTAATGAGTTATTGATTGATGTTTTGGAATATGGAATAGGTACAATTGAGATTTTGAAGTTCATATTTGTGTTTTGATGAGTTATTCATGTTTTGGGATATGGAATAGGTAAAATTGTGATTTCGAAGTTCATAATGGTGTTTTGATGAGTTATTGATGTTTCGGTATATAAAATAGATATAATTGTGTGTGGATGTTCATAATTGTGTTTTGATGAGTTATTGATTGATGTTTTGGTATATGGAATATGTAGAATTGTGTTTTGAATTTCATATTTGTGTTTTTATGAGTTATTGATGTTTTGGTATATGGAATAGGTAGAATTGTGATTTTGAAGTTCATATTTGTGTTTTGATGAGTTGTTGATGTTTTGTTATATTGAAGAGGTAGAATTGTGATTTTGAAGTTCATATTTACGTTTTGATGAATTATTGATTGATGTTTTGGAATATGGAATAGGTACAATGGAGATTTTGAAGTTCATATTTGTGTTTTGATGCGTTATTGATGTTTTGGTATACGTAATAGGTAGAATTGTGTTTTGAGGAGATATTGATGGTTTGGTATATTGAACAGATAGAATTGTGTTTTGAATTTCATATTTGTGTTTTTATGAGTTATTGATGTTTTGTATATGGAATAAGTAGAATTATGATTTTGAAGTTCATATTTGTGTTTTGATGAGTTATTGATGTTTTGTTCTATTGAAGAGGTAGAATTGTGATTTTGAAGTTCATATTTGCGTTTTGATGAGTTATTGATTGATGTTTTGGAATATGGAATAGGTACAATTGAGATTTTGAAGTTCATATTTGTGTTTTGATGAGTTATTGGTTGATGTTTTACAATATCGAATAGGTAGAATTGTGATTTTGAAGTTCATATTTGTGTTTTGATGACTTATTGATGTTTTGGTATATGGGATAGGTAGAATTGTGATTTTGAAGTTCATATATGTGTTTTGATGAGTTATTGGTTGATGTTTTACTATATGGAATAGGTATAATTGTGATTTTGAAGTTCATATTTGTGTTTTGATGACTTATTGATGTTTTGGTATATGGGATAGGTAGAATTGTGATTTTGAAGTTCATATTTGTGTTTTGATGAGTTATTCATGTTTTGGTATATGGAATAGGTAGAATTGTGATTTTTAAGTTCATAATTGTGTTTTGACGAGTTATTGATGTTTCGGTATATGAAAGATATAATTGTGTGTAGAAGTTCATATTTGTGTTTTGATGAGTTATTGATGTTTTGTTATATTGAAGAGGTAGAATTGTGATTTTGAAGTTCATATTTGTGTTTTGATGAGTTATTGATGTTTTGGTATATGTGATAGGTAGAATTGTGATTTTGAAGTTCATATTTGTGTTTTGAATGCGTTATTGATGTTTTGGTATACGTAATTGGTAGAATTGTGTTTTGAGGAGTTATTGATGTTTTGGTATATTGAACAGATAGAATTGTGTTTTGAATTTCATATTTGTGTTTTTATGAGTTATTGATGTTATATGGAATAGGTAGAATGGTGATTTTGAAGTTCATATTTGTGTTTTGATGAGTTATTGATGTTTTGTTATAAGAGGTAGAATTGTGATTTTGAAGTTCATATTTGCGTTTTGATGAGTTATTGATTGATGTTTAGGAATATGGAATAGGTACAATTGAGATTTTGAAGTTCATATTTGTGTTTTGAATGCGTTATTGGTTGATGTTTTGGTATATGGAATAGGTAGAATTGTGATTTTGAAGTTCATATTTGCGTTTTGATGAGTTATTGATTGATGTTTTGGAATATGGAATAGGTACAATTGAGATTTTGAAGTTCATATTTGTGTTTTGATGAGTTATTCATGTTTTGGTATATGGAATAGGTAAAATTGTGATTTTGAAGTTCATAATTGTGTTTTGATGAGTTATTGATGTTTCGGTATATAAAATAGATATAATTGTGTGTGGATGTTCATAATTGTGTTTTGATGAGTTATTGATTGATGTTTTGGTATATGGAATAGGTAGAATTGTGTTTTGAATTTCATATTTGCGTTTTTATGAGTTATTGATGTTTTGGTATATGGAATAGGTAGAATTGTGATTTTGAAGTTCATATTTGTGTTTCGATGAGTTGTTGATGTTTTGTTATATTGAAGAGGTAGAAATGTGATTTTGAAGTTCATATTTACGTTTTGATGAGTTGTTGATTGATGTTTTGGAATATGGAATAGGTACAATTGAGATTTTGAAGTTCATATTTGTGTTTTGAATGCGTTATTGGTTGATGTTTTGGTATATGGAATAGGTAGAATTGTGATTTTGATATTCATATTTGGGTTTTGATGAGTTATTGATTGATGTTTTGGTATATGGAATAGGTAGAATTGAGATTTTGAAGTTCATATTTGTGTTTTGATGCGTTATTGATGTTTTGATATACGTAAAAGGTAGAATTGTGTTTTGAGGAGATATTGATGTTTTGGTATATTGAACAGATAGAATTGTGTTTTGAATTTCATATTTGAGTTTTTATGAGTTATTGATGTTTTGGTATATGGAATAAGTAGAATTATGATTTTGAAGTTCATATTTGTGTTTTGATGAGTTATTGGTTGATGTTTTACAATATCGAATAGGTAGAATTGTGATTTTGAAGTTCATCTTTGTGTTTTGATGACTTATTGATGTTTTGGTATATGGGATAGGTAGAATTGTGATTTTGAAGTTCATATTTGTGTTTTGATGAGTTATTGGTTGATGTTTTACTATATGGAATAGGTATAATTGTGATTTTGAAGTTCATATTTGTGTTTTGATGACTTATTGATGTTTTGGTGTATGGGATAGGTAGAATTGTGATTTTGAAGTTCATATTTGTGTTTTGATGTGTTATTCATGTTTTTGTATATGGAATAGGTAGAATTGTGATTTTTAAGTTCATAATTGTGTTTTGACGAGTTATTGATGTTTCGGTATATGAAAGATATAATTGTGTGTAGAAGTTCATATTTGTGTTTTGATGAGTTATTGATGTTTTGTTATATTGAAGAGGTAGAATTGTGATTTTGAAGTTCATATTTGTGTTTTGATGAGTTATTGATGTTTTGGTATATGTGATAGGTAGAATTGTGATTTTGAAGTTCATATTTGTGTTTTGAATGCGTTATTGATGTTTTGGTATACGTAATTGGTAGAATTGTGTTTTGAGGAGTTATTGATGTTTTGGTATATTGAACAGATAGAATTGTGTTTTGAATTTCATATTTGTGTTTTTATGAGTTATTGATGTTTTGGTATATGGAATAGGTAGAATTGTGATTTTGAAGTTCATATTTGTGTTTTGATGAGTTGTTGATGTTTTGTTATATTGAAGAGGTAGAATTGTGATTTTGAAGTTCATATTTGCGTTTTGATGAGTTATTGATTGATGTTTTGGAATATGGAATAGGTACAATTGAGATTTTGAAGTTCATATTTGTGTTTTGAATGCGTTATTGGTTGATGTTTTGGTATATGGAATAGGTAGAATTGTGATTTTGAAGTTCATATTTGCGTTTTAATGAGTTATTGATTGATGTTTTGGAATATGGAATAGGTACAATTGAGATTTTGAAGTTCATATTTGTGTTTTGATGAGTTATTCATGTTTTGGGATATGGAATAGGTAAAATTGTGATTTCGAAGTTCATAATGGTGTTTTGATGAGTTATTGATGTTTCGGTATATAAAATAGATATAATTGTGTGTGGATGTTCATAATTGTGTTTTGATGAGTTATTGATTGATGTTTTGGTATATGGAATATGTAGAATTGTGTTTTGAATTTCATATTTGTGTTTTTATGAGTTATTGATGTTTTGGTATATGGAATAGGTAGAATTGTGATTTTGAAGTTCATATTTGTGTTTTGATGAGTTGTTGATGTTTTGTTATATTGAAGAGGTAGAATTGTGATTTTGAAGTTCATATTTACGTTTTGATGAATTATTGATTGATGTTTTGGAATATGGAATAGGTACAATGGAGATTTTGAAGTTCATATTTGTGTTTTGATGCGTTATTGATGTTTTGGTATACGTAATAGGTAGAATTGTGTTTTGAGGAGATATTGATGTTTTGGTATATTGAACAGATAGAATTGTGTTTTGAATTTCATATTTGTGTTTTTATGAGTTATTGATGTTTTGTATATGGAATAAGTAGAATTATGATTTTGAAGTTCATATTTGTGTTTTGATGAGTTATTGATGTTTTGTTCTATTGAAGAGGTAGAATTGTGATTTTGAAGTTCATATTTGCGTTTTGATGAGTTATTGATTGATGTTTTGGAATATGGAATAGGTACAATTGAGATTTTGAAGTTCATATTTGTGTTTTGATGAGTTATTGGTTGATGTTTTACAATATCGAATAGGTAGAATTGTGATTTTGAAGTTCATATTTGTGTTTTGATGACTTATTGATGTTTTGGTATATGGGATAGGTAGAATTGTGATTTTGAAGTTCATATATGTGTTTTGATGAGTTATTGGTTGATGTTTTACTATATGGAATAGGTATAATTGTGATTTTGAAGTTCATATTTGTGTTTTGATGACTTATTGATGTTTTGGTATATGGGATAGGTAGAATTGTGATTTTGAAGTTCATATTTGTGTTTTGATGAGTTATTCATGTTTTGGTATATGGAATAGGTAGAATTGTGATTTTTAAGTTCATAATTGTGTTTTGACGAGTTATTGATGTTTCGGTATATGAAAGATATAATTGTGTGTAGAAGTTCATATTTGTGTTTTGATGAGTTATTGATGTTTTGTTATATTGAAGAGGTAGAATTGTGATTTTGAAGTTCATATTTGTGTTTTGATGAGTTATTGATGTTTTGGTATATGTGATAGGTAGAATTGTGATTTTGAAGTTCATATTTGTGTTTTGAATGCGTTATTGATGTTTTGGTATACGTAATTGGTAGAATTGTGTTTTGAGGAGTTATTGATGTTTTGGTATATTGAACAGATAGAATTGTGTTTTGAATTTCATATTTGTGTTTTTATGAGTTATTGATGTTATATGGAATAGGTAGAATGGTGATTTTGAAGTTCATATTTGTGTTTTGATGAGTTATTGATGTTTTGTTATAAGAGGTAGAATTGTGATTTTGAAGTTCATATTTGCGTTTTGATGAGTTATTGATTGATGTTTAGGAATATGGAATAGGTACAATTGAGATTTTGAAGTTCATATTTGTGTTTTGATGAGTTATTCATGTTTTGGTATATGGAATAGGTAAAATTGTGATTTTGAAGTTCATAATTGTGTTTTGATGAGTTATTGATGTTTCGGTATATAAAATAGATATAATTGTGTGTAGATGTTCATAATTGTGTTTTGATGAGTTATTGATGTTTTGTTATAAGAGGTAGAATTGTGATTTTGAAGTTCATATTTACGTTTTGATGAATTATTGATTGATGTTTTGGAATATGGAATAGGTACAATGGAGATTTTGAAGTTCATATTTGTGTTTTGATGCGTTATTGATGTTTTGGTATACGTAATAGGTAGAATTGTGTTTTGAGGAGATATTGATGTTTTGGTATATTGAACAGATAGAATTGTGTTTTGAATTTCATATTTGTGTTTTTATGAGTTATTGATGTTTTGTATATGGAATAAGTAGAATTATGATTTTGAAGTTCATATTTGTGTTTTGATGAGTTATTGATGTTTTGTTCTATTGAAGAGGTAGAATTGTGATTTTGAAGTTCATATTTGCGTTTTGATGAGTTATTGATTGATGTTTTGGAATATGGAATAGGTACAATTGAGATTTTGAAGTTCATATTTGTGTTTTGATGAGTTATTGGTTGATGTTTTACAATATCGAATAGGTAGAATTGTGATTTTGAAGTTCATATTTGTGTTTTGATGACTTATTGATGTTTTGGTATATGGGATAGGTAGAATTGTGATTTTGAAGTTCATATATGTGTTTTGATGAGTTATTGGTTGATGTTTTACTATATGGAATAGGTATAATTGTGATTTTGAAGTTCATATTTGTGTTTTGATGACTTATTGATGTTTTGGTATATGGGATAGGTAGAATTGTGATTTTGAAGTTCATATTTGTGTTTTGATGAGTTATTGATGTTTTGTTATATTGAAGAGGTAGAATTGTGATTTTGAAGTTCATATTTGTGTTTTGATGAGTTATTGATGTTTTGGTATATGTGATAGGTAGAATTGTGATTTTGAAGTTCATATTTGTGTTTTGAATGCGTTATTGATGTTTTGGTATACGTAATTGGTAGAATTGTGTTTTGAGGAGTTATTGATGTTTTGGTATATTGAACAGATAGAATTGTGTTTTGAATTTCATATTTGTGTTTTTATGAGTTATTGATGTTATATGGAATAGGTAGAATGGTGATTTTGAAGTTCATATTTGTGTTTTGATGAGTTATTGATGTTTTGTTATAAGAGGTAGAATTGTGATTTTGATATTCATATTTGGGTTTTGATGAGTTATTGATTGATGTTTTGGTATATGGAATAGGTAGAATTGAGATTTTGAAGTTCATATTTGTGTTTTGATGCGTTATTGATGTTTTGGTATACGTAAAAGGTAGAATTGTGTTTTGAGGAGATATTGATGTTTTGGTATATTGAACAGATAGAATTGTGTTTTGAATTTCATATTTGAGTTTTTATGAGTTATTGATGTTTTGGTATATGGAATAAGTAGAATTATGATTTTGAAGTTCATATTTGTGTTTTGATGAGTTATTGGTTGATGTTTTACTATATGGAATAGGTATAATTGTGATTTTGAAGTTCATATTTGTGTTTTGATGACTTATTGATGTTCTGGTATATGGGATAGGTAGAATTGTGATTTTGAAGTTCATATTTGTGTTTTGATGAGTTATTCATGTTTTGGTATATGGAATAGGTAGAATTGTGATTTTTAAGTTCATAATTGTGTTTTGACGAGTTATTGATGTTTCGGTATATGAAATAGATATAATTGTGTGTAGAAGTTCATATTTGTGTTTTGATGTGTTATTGATGTTTTGTTATATTGAAGAGGTAGAATTGTGATTTTGAAGTTTATATTTGCGTTTTGATGAGTTATTGATTGATGTTTTGGAATATGGAATAGGTACAATTGAGATTTTGAAGTTCATATTTGTGTTTTGATGAGTTATTGGTTGATGTTTTACAATATCGAATAGGTAGAATTGTGATTTTGAAGTTCATATTTGTGTTTTGATGACTTATTGATGTTTTGGTATATGGGATAGGTAGAATTGTGATTTTGAAGTTCATATTTGTGTTTTGATGAGTTATTGGTTGATGTTTTACTATATGGAATAGGTATAATTGTGATTTTGAAGTTCATATTTGTGTTTTGATGACTTATTGATGTTTTGGTGTATGGGATAGGTAGAATTGTGATTTTGAAGTTCATATTTGTGTTTTGATGTGTTATTCATGTTTTTGTATATGGAATAGGTAGAATTGTGATTTTTAAGTTCATAATTGTGTTTTGACGAGTTATTGATGTTTCGGTATATGAAAGATATAATTGTGTGTAGAAGTTCATATTTGTGTTTTGATGAGTTATTGATGTTTTGTTATATTGAAGAGGTAGAATTGTGATTTTGAAGTTCATATTTGTGTTTTGATGAGTTATTGATGTTTTGGTATATGTGATAGGTAGAATTGTGATTTTGAAGTTCATATTTGTGTTTTGAATGCGTTATTGATGTTTTGGTATACGTAATTGGTAGAATTGTGTTTTGAGGAGTTATTGATGTTTTGGTATATTGAACAGATAGAATTGTGTTTTGAATTTCATATTTGTGTTTTTATGAGTTATTGATGTTTTGGTATATGGAATAGGTAGAATTGTGATTTTGAAGTTCATATTTGTGTTTTGATGAGTTGTTGATGTTTTGTTATATTGAAGAGGTAGAATTGTGATTTTGAAGTTCATATTTGCGTTTTGATGAGTTATTGATTGATGTTTTGGAATATGGAATAGGTACAATTGAGATTTTGAAGTTCATATTTGTGTTTTGAATGCGTTATTGATTGATGTTTTGGTATATGGAATAGGTAGAATTGTGATTTTGAAGTTCATATTTGCGTTTTAATGAGTTATTGATTGATGTTTTGGAATATGGAATAGGTACAATTGAGATTTTGAAGTTCATATTTGTGTTTTGATGAGTTATTCATGTTTTGGGATATGGAATAGGTAAAATTGTGATTTCGAAGTTCATAATGGTGTTTTGATGAGTTATTGATGTTTCGGTATATAAAATAGATATAATTGTGTGTGGATGTTCATAATTGTGTTTTGATGAGTTATTGATTGATGTTTTGGTATATGGAATATGTAGAATTGTGTTTTGAATTTCATATTTGTGTTTTTATGAGTTATTGATGTTTTGGTATATGGAATAGGTAGAATTGTGATTTTGAAGTTCATATTTGTGTTTTGATGAGTTGTTGATGTTTTGTTATATTGAAGAGGTAGAATTGTGATTTTGAAGTTCATATTTACGTTTTGATGAATTATTGATTGATGTTTTGGAATATGGAATAGGTACAATGGAGATTTTGAAGTTCATATTTGTGTTTTGATGCGTTATTGATGTTTTGGTATACGTAATAGGTAGAATTGTGTTTTGAGGAGATATTGATGGTTTGGTATATTGAACAGATAGAATTGTGTTTTGAATTTCATATTTGTGTTTTTATGAGTTATTGATGTTTTGTATATGGAATAAGTAGAATTATGATTTTGAAGTTCATATTTGTGTTTTGATGAGTTATTGATGTTTTGTTCTATTGAAGAGGTAGAATTGTGATTTTGAAGTTCATATTTGCGTTTTGATGAGTTATTGATTGATGTTTTGGAATATGGAATAGGTACAATTGAGATTTTGAAGTTCATATTTGTGTTTTGATGAGTTATTGGTTGATGTTTTACAATATCGAATAGGTAGAATTGTGATTTTGAAGTTCATATTTGTGTTTTGATGACTTATTGATGTTTTGGTATATGGGATAGGTAGAATTGTGATTTTGAAGTTCATATATGTGTTTTGATGAGTTATTGGTTGATGTTTTACTATATGGAATAGGTATAATTGTGATTTTGAAGTTCATATTTGTGTTTTGATGACTTATTGATGTTTTGGTATATGGGATAGGTAGAATTGTGATTTTGAAGTTCATATTTGTGTTTTGATGAGTTATTCATGTTTTGGTATATGGAATAGGTAGAATTGTGATTTTTAAGTTCATAATTGTGTTTTGACGAGTTATTGATGTTTCGGTATATGAAAGATATAATTGTGTGTAGAAGTTCATATTTGTGTTTTGATGAGTTATTGATGTTTTGTTATATTGAAGAGGTAGAATTGTGATTTTGAAGTTCATATTTGTGTTTTGATGAGTTATTGATGTTTTGGTATATGTGATAGGTAGAATTGTGATTTTGAAGTTCATATTTGTGTTTTGAATGCGTTATTGATGTTTTGGTATACGTAATTGGTAGAATTGTGTTTTGAGGAGTTATTGATGTTTTGGTATATTGAACAGATAGAATTGTGTTTTGAATTTCATATTTGTGTTTTTATGAGTTATTGATGTTATATGGAATAGGTAGAATGGTGATTTTGAAGTTCATATTTGTGTTTTGATGAGTTATTGATGTTTTGTTATAAGAGGTAGAATTGTGATTTTGAAGTTCATATTTGCGTTTTGATGAGTTATTGATTGATGTTTAGGAATATGGAATAGGTACAATTGAGATTTTGAAGTTCATATTTGTGTTTTGATGAGTTATTCATGTTTTGGTATATGGAATAGGTAAAATTGTGATTTTGAAGTTCATAATTGTGTTTTGATGAGTTATTGATGTTTCGGTATATAAAATAGATATAATTGTGTGTAGATGTTCATAATTGTGTTTTGATGAGTTATTGATGTTTTGTTATAAGAGGTAGAATTGTGATTTTGAAGTTCATATTTACGTTTTGATGAATTATTGATTGATGTTTTGGAATATGGAATAGGTACAATGGAGATTTTGAAGTTCATATTTGTGTTTTGATGCGTTATTGATGTTTTGGTATACGTAATAGGTAGAATTGTGTTTTGAGGAGATATTGATGTTTTGGTATATTGAACAGATAGAATTGTGTTTTGAATTTCATATTTGTGTTTTTATGAGTTATTGATGTTTTGTATATGGAATAAGTAGAATTATGATTTTGAAGTTCATATTTGTGTTTTGATGAGTTATTGATGTTTTGTTCTATTGAAGAGGTAGAATTGTGATTTTGAAGTTCATATTTGCGTTTTGATGAGTTATTGATTGATGTTTTGGAATATGGAATAGGTACAATTGAGATTTTGAAGTTCATATTTGTGTTTTGATGAGTTATTGGTTGATGTTTTACAATATCGAATAGGTAGAATTGTGATTTTGAAGTTCATATTTGTGTTTTGATGACTTATTGATGTTTTGGTATATGGGATAGGTAGAATTGTGATTTTGAAGTTCATATATGTGTTTTGATGAGTTATTGGTTGATGTTTTACTATATGGAATAGGTATAATTGTGATTTTGAAGTTCATATTTGTGTTTTGATGACTTATTGATGTTTTGGTATATGGGATAGGTAGAATTGTGATTTTGAAGTTCATATTTGTGTTTTGATGAGTTATTGATGTTTTGTTATATTGAAGAGGTAGAATTGTGATTTTGAAGTTCATATTTGTGTTTTGATGAGTTATTGATGTTTTGGTATATGTGATAGGTAGAATTGTGATTTTGAAGTTCATATTTGTGTTTTGAATGCGTTATTGATGTTTTGGTATACGTAATTGGTAGAATTGTGTTTTGAGGAGTTATTGATGTTTTGGTATATTGAACAGATAGAATTGTGTTTTGAATTTCATATTTGTGTTTTTATGAGTTATTGATGTTATATGGAATAGGTAGAATGGTGATTTTGAAGTTCATATTTGTGTTTTGATGAGTTATTGATGTTTTGTTATAAGAGGTAGAATTGTGATTTTGATATTCATATTTGGGTTTTGATGAGTTATTGATTGATGTTTTGGTATATGGAATAGGTAGAATTGAGATTTTGAAGTTCATATTTGTGTTTTGATGCGTTATTGATGTTTTGGTATACGTAAAAGGTAGAATTGTGTTTTGAGGAGATATTGATGTTTTGGTATATTGAACAGATAGAATTGTGTTTTGAATTTCATATTTGAGTTTTTATGAGTTATTGATGTTTTGGTATATGGAATAAGTAGAATTATGATTTTGAAGTTCATATTTGTGTTTTGATGAGTTATTGGTTGATGTTTTACTATATGGAATAGGTATAATTGTGATTTTGAAGTTCATATTTGTGTTTTGATGACTTATTGATGTTCTGGTATATGGGATAGGTAGAATTGTGATTTTGAAGTTCATATTTGTGTTTTGATGAGTTATTCATGTTTTGGTATATGGAATAGGTAGAATTGTGATTTTTAAGTTCATAATTGTGTTTTGACGAGTTATTGATGTTTCGGTATATGAAATAGATATAATTGTGTGTAGAAGTTCATATTTGTGTTTTGATGTGTTATTGATGTTTTGTTATATTGAAGAGGTAGAATTGTGATTTTGAAGTTTATATTTGCGTTTTGATGAGTTATTGATTGATGTTTTGGAATATGGAATAGGTACAATTGAGATTTTGAAGTTCATATTTGTGTTTTGATGAGTTATTGGTTGATGTTTTACAATATCGAATAGGTAGAATTGTGATTTTGAAGTTCATATTTGTGTTTTGATGACTTATTGATGTTTTGGTATATGGGATAGGTAGAATTGTGATTTTGAAGTTCATATTTGTGTTTTGATGAGTTATTGGTTGATGTTTTACTATATGGAATAGGTATAATTGTGATTTTGAAGTTCATATTTGTGTTTTGATGACTTATTGATGTTTTGGTGTATGGGATAGGTAGAATTGTGATTTTGAAGTTCATATTTGTGTTTTGATGTGTTATTCATGTTTTTGTATATGGAATAGGTAGAATTGTGATTTTTAAGTTCATAATTGTGTTTTGACGAGTTATTGATGTTTCGGTATATGAAAGATATAATTGTGTGTAGAAGTTCATATTTGTGTTTTGATGAGTTATTGATGTTTTGTTATATTGAAGAGGTAGAATTGTGATTTTGAAGTTCATATTTGTGTTTTGATGAGTTATTGATGTTTTGGTATATGTGATAGGTAGAATTGTGATTTTGAAGTTCATATTTGTGTTTTGAATGCGTTATTGATGTTTTGGTATACGTAATTGGTAGAATTGTGTTTTGAGGAGTTATTGATGTTTTGGTATATTGAACAGATAGAATTGTGTTTTGAATTTCATATTTGTGTTTTTATGAGTTATTGATGTTTTGGTATATGGAATAGGTAGAATTGTGATTTTGAAGTTCATATTTGTGTTTTGATGAGTTGTTGATGTTTTGTTATATTGAAGAGGTAGAATTGTGATTTTGAAGTTCATATTTGCGTTTTGATGAGTTATTGATTGATGTTTTGGAATATGGAATAGGTACAATTGAGATTTTGAAGTTCATATTTGTGTTTTGAATGCGTTATTGATTGATGTTTTGGTATATGGAATAGGTAGAATTGTGATTTTGAAGTTCATATTTGCGTTTTAATGAGTTATTGATTGATGTTTTGGAATATGGAATAGGTACAATTGAGATTTTGAAGTTCATATTTGTGTTTTGATGAGTTATTCATGTTTTGGGATATGGAATAGGTAAAATTGTGATTTCGAAGTTCATAATGGTGTTTTGATGAGTTATTGATGTTTCGGTATATAAAATAGATATAATTGTGTGTGGATGTTCATAATTGTGTTTTGATGAGTTATTGATTGATGTTTTGGTATATGGAATATGTAGAATTGTGTTTTGAATTTCATATTTGTGTTTTTATGAGTTATTGATGTTTTGGTATATGGAATAGGTAGAATTGTGATTTTGAAGTTCATATTTGTGTTTTGATGAGTTGTTGATGTTTTGTTATATTGAAGAGGTAGAATTGTGATTTTGAAGTTCATATTTACGTTTTGATGAATTATTGATTGATGTTTTGGAATATGGAATAGGTACAATGGAGATTTTGAAGTTCATATTTGTGTTTTGATGCGTTATTGATGTTTTGGTATACGTAATAGGTAGAATTGTGTTTTGAGGAGATATTGATGGTTTGGTATATTGAACAGATAGAATTGTGTTTTGAATTTCATATTTGTGTTTTTATGAGTTATTGATGTTTTGTATATGGAATAAGTAGAATTATGATTTTGAAGTTCATATTTGTGTTTTGATGAGTTATTGATGTTTTGTTCTATTGAAGAGGTAGAATTGTGATTTTGAAGTTCATATTTGCGTTTTGATGAGTTATTGATTGATGTTTTGGAATATGGAATAGGTACAATTGAGATTTTGAAGTTCATATTTGTGTTTTGATGAGTTATTGGTTGATGTTTTACAATATCGAATAGGTAGAATTGTGATTTTGAAGTTCATATTTGTGTTTTGATGACTTATTGATGTTTTGGTATATGGGATAGGTAGAATTGTGATTTTGAAGTTCATATATGTGTTTTGATGAGTTATTGGTTGATGTTTTACTATATGGAATAGGTATAATTGTGATTTTGAAGTTCATATTTGTGTTTTGATGACTTATTGATGTTTTGGTATATGGGATAGGTAGAATTGTGATTTTGAAGTTCATATTTGTGTTTTGATGAGTTATTCATGTTTTGGTATATGGAATAGGTAGAATTGTGATTTTTAAGTTCATAATTGTGTTTTGACGAGTTATTGATGTTTCGGTATATGAAAGATATAATTGTGTGTAGAAGTTCATATTTGTGTTTTGATGAGTTATTGATGTTTTGTTATATTGAAGAGGTAGAATTGTGATTTTGAAGTTCATATTTGTGTTTTGATGAGTTATTGATGTTTTGGTATATGTGATAGGTAGAATTGTGATTTTGAAGTTCATATTTGTGTTTTGAATGCGTTATTGATGTTTTGGTATACGTAATTGGTAGAATTGTGTTTTGAGGAGTTATTGATGTTTTGGTATATTGAACAGATAGAATTGTGTTTTGAATTTCATATTTGTGTTTTTATGAGTTATTGATGTTATATGGAATAGGTAGAATGGTGATTTTGAAGTTCATATTTGTGTTTTGATGAGTTATTGATGTTTTGTTATAAGAGGTAGAATTGTGATTTTGAAGTTCATATTTGCGTTTTGATGAGTTATTGATTGATGTTTAGGAATATGGAATAGGTACAATTGAGATTTTGAAGTTCATATTTGTGTTTTGAATGCGTTATTGGTTGATGTTTTGGTATATGGAATAGGTAGAATTGTGATTTTGAAGTTCATATTTGCGTTTTGATGAGTTATTGATTGATGTTTTGGAATATGGAATAGGTACAATTGAGATTTTGAAGTTCATATTTGTGTTTTGATGAGTTATTCATGTTTTGGTATATGGAATAGGTAAAATTGTGATTTTGAAGTTCATAATTGTGTTTTGATGAGTTATTGATGTTTCGGTATATAAAATAGATATAATTGTGTGTGGATGTTCATAATTGTGTTTTGATGAGTTATTGATTGATGTTTTGGTATATGGAATAGGTAGAATTGTGTTTTGAATTTCATATTTGCGTTTTTATGAGTTATTGATGTTTTGGTATATGGAATAGGTAGAATTGTGATTTTGAAGTTCATATTTGTGTTTCGATGAGTTGTTGATGTTTTGTTATATTGAAGAGGTAGAAATGTGATTTTGAAGTTCATATTTACGTTTTGATGAGTTGTTGATTGATGTTTTGGAATATGGAATAGGTACAATTGAGATTTTGAAGTTCATATTTGTGTTTTGAATGCGTTATTGGTTGATGTTTTGGTATATGGAATAGGTAGAATTGTGATTTTGATATTCATATTTGGGTTTTGATGAGTTATTGATTGATGTTTTGGTATATGGAATAGGTAGAATTGAGATTTTGAAGTTCATATTTGTGTTTTGATGCGTTATTGATGTTTTGATATACGTAAAAGGTAGAATTGTGTTTTGAGGAGATATTGATGTTTTGGTATATTGAACAGATAGAATTGTGATTTTGAAGTTCATATTTGTGTTTTGATGAGTTATTGGTTGATGTTTTACAATATCGAATAGGTAGAATTGTGATTTTGAAGTTCATCTTTGTGTTTTGATGACTTATTGATGTTTTGGTATATGGGATAGGTAGAATTGTGATTTTGAAGTTCATATTTGTGTTTTGATGAGTTATTGGTTGATGTTTTACTATATGGAATAGGTATAATTGTGATTTTGAAGTTCATATTTGTGTTTTGATGACTTATTGATGTTTTGGTGTATGGGATAGGTAGAATTGTGATTTTGAAGTTCATATTTGTGTTTTGATGTGTTATTCATGTTTTTGTATATGGAATAGGTAGAATTGTGATTTTTAAGTTCATAATTGTGTTTTGACGAGTTATTGATGTTTCGGTATATGAAAGATATAATTGTGTGTAGAAGTTCATATTTGTGTTTTGATGAGTTATTGATGTTTTGTTATATTGAAGAGGTAGAATTGTGATTTTGAAGTTCATATTTGTGTTTTGATGAGTTATTGATGTTTTGGTATATGTGATAGGTAGAATTGTGATTTTGAAGTTCATATTTGTGTTTTGAATGCGTTATTGATGTTTTGGTATACGTAATTGGTAGAATTGTGTTTTGAGGAGTTATTGATGTTTTGGTATATTGAACAGATAGAATTGTGTTTTGAATTTCATATTTGTGTTTTTATGAGTTATTGATGTTTTGGTATATGGAATAGGTAGAATTGTGATTTTGAAGTTCATATTTGTGTTTTGATGAGTTGTTGATGTTTTGTTATATTGAAGAGGTAGAATTGTGATTTTGAAGTTCATATTTGCGTTTTGATGAGTTATTGATTGATGTTTTGGAATATGGAATAGGTACAATTGAGATTTTGAAGTTCATATTTGTGTTTTGAATGCGTTATTGGTTGATGTTTTGGTATATGGAATAGGTAGAATTGTGATTTTGAAGTTCATATTTGCGTTTTAATGAGTTATTGATTGATGTTTTGGAATATGGAATAGGTACAATTGAGATTTTGAAGTTCATATTTGTGTTTTGATGAGTTATTCATGTTTTGGGATATGGAATAGGTAAAATTGTGATTTCGAAGTTCATAATGGTGTTTTGATGAGTTATTGATGTTTCGGTATATAAAATAGATATAATTGTGTGTGGATGTTCATAATTGTGTTTTGATGAGTTATTGATTGATGTTTTGGTATATGGAATATGTAGAATTGTGTTTTGAATTTCATATTTGTGTTTTTATGAGTTATTGATGTTTTGGTATATGGAATAGGTAGAATTGTGATTTTGAAGTTCATATTTGTGTTTTGATGAGTTGTTGATGTTTTGTTATATTGAAGAGGTAGAATTGTGATTTTGAAGTTCATATTTACGTTTTGATGAATTATTGATTGATGTTTTGGAATATGGAATAGGTACAATGGAGATTTTGAAGTTCATATTTGTGTTTTGATGCGTTATTGATGTTTTGGTATACGTAATAGGTAGAATTGTGTTTTGAGGAGATATTGATGTTTTGGTATATTGAACAGATAGAATTGTGTTTTGAATTTCATATTTGTGTTTTTATGAGTTATTGATGTTTTGTATATGGAATAAGTAGAATTATGATTTTGAAGTTCATATTTGTGTTTTGATGAGTTATTGATGTTTTGTTCTATTGAAGAGGTAGAATTGTGATTTTGAAGTTCATATTTGCGTTTTGATGAGTTATTGATTGATGTTTTGGAATATGGAATAGGTACAATTGAGATTTTGAAGTTCATATTTGTGTTTTGATGAGTTATTGGTTGATGTTTTACAATATCGAATAGGTAGAATTGTGATTTTGAAGTTCATATTTGTGTTTTGATGACTTATTGATGTTTTGGTATATGGGATAGGTAGAATTGTGATTTTGAAGTTCATATATGTGTTTTGATGAGTTATTGGTTGATGTTTTACTATATGGAATAGGTATAATTGTGATTTTGAAGTTCATATTTGTGTTTTGATGACTTATTGATGTTTTGGTATATGGGATAGGTAGAATTGTGATTTTGAAGTTCATATTTGTGTTTTGATGAGTTATTCATGTTTTGGTATATGGAATAGGTAGAATTGTGATTTTTAAGTTCATAATTGTGTTTTGACGAGTTATTGATGTTTCGGTATATGAAAGATATAATTGTGTGTAGAAGTTCATATTTGTGTTTTGATGAGTTATTGATGTTTTGTTATATTGAAGAGGTAGAATTGTGATTTTGAAGTTCATATTTGTGTTTTGATGAGTTATTGATGTTTTGGTATATGTGATAGGTAGAATTGTGATTTTGAAGTTCATATTTGTGTTTTGAATGCGTTATTGATGTTTTGGTATACGTAATTGGTAGAATTGTGTTTTGAGGAGTTATTGATGTTTTGGTATATTGAACAGATAGAATTGTGTTTTGAATTTCATATTTGTGTTTTTATGAGTTATTGATGTTATATGGAATAGGTAGAATGGTGATTTTGAAGTTCATATTTGTGTTTTGATGAGTTATTGATGTTTTGTTATAAGAGGTAGAATTGTGATTTTGAAGTTCATATTTGCGTTTTGATGAGTTATTGATTGATGTTTAGGAATATGGAATAGGTACAATTGAGATTTTGAAGTTCATATTTGTGTTTTGAATGCGTTATTGGTTGATGTTTTGGTATATGGAATAGGTAGAATTGTGATTTTGAAGTTCATATTTGCGTTTTGATGAGTTATTGATTGATGTTTTGGAATATGGAATAGGTACAATTGAGATTTTGAAGTTCATATTTGTGTTTTGATGAGTTATTCATGTTTTGGTATATGGAATAGGTAAAATTGTGATTTTGAAGTTCATAATTGTGTTTTGATGAGTTATTGATGTTTCGGTATATAAAATAGATATAATTGTGTGTGGATGTTCATAATTGTGTTTTGATGAGTTATTGATTGATGTTTTGGTATATGGAATAGGTAGAATTGTGTTTTGAATTTCATATTTGTGTTTTTATGAGTTATTGATGTTTTGGTATATGGAATAAGTAGAATTGTGATTTTGAAGTTCATATTTGTGTTTCGATGAGTTGTTGATGTTTTGTTATATTGAAGAGGTAGAATTGTGATTTTGAAGTTCATATTTACGTTTTGATGAGTTGTTGATTGATGTTTTGGAATATGGAATAGGTACAATTGAGATTTTGAAGTTCATATTTGTGTTTTGAATGCGTTATTGGTTGATGTTTTGGTATATGGAATAGGTAGAATTGTGATTTTGATATTCATATTTGGGTTTTGATGAGTTATTGATTGATGTTTTGGTATATGGAATAGGTAGAATTGAGATTTTGAAGTTCATATTTGTGTTTTGATGCGTTATTGATGTTTTGGTATACGTAAAAGGTAGAATTGTGTTTTGAGGAGATATTGATGTTTTGGTATATTGAACAGATAGAATTGTGTTTTGAATTTCATATTTGAGTTTTTATGAGTTATTGATGTTTTGGTATATGGAATAAGTAGAATTATGATTTTGAAGTTCATATTTGTGTTTTGATGAGTTATTGGTTGATGTTTTACTATATGGAATAGGTATAATTGTGATTTTGAAGTTCATATTTGTATTTTGATGAGTTATTCATGTTTCGGTATATTGAGTAGGTAGAATTGTGATTTTGAAGTTCATATTTGTGTTTTGATGAGTTATTGATGTTTCGGTATATGAGATAGGTAGAATTGTGATTTTGAATTCATATTTGTCTTTTGAATGCGTCATTGATGTTTTGGTATACGTAATCGGTAGAATTGTGTTTTAAGGAGTTATTGATGTTTTGGTATATTGAACAGATAGAATTGTGTTTTGAATTTCATATTTGTGTTTTTATGAGTTATTGATGTTTTGGTATATGGAATAGGTAGAATTGTGATTTTGAAGTTCATATTTGCGTTTTGATGAGTTATTGATTGATGTTTTGGAATATGGAATTGGTACAATGGAGATTTTGAAGTTCATATTTATGTTTTGATGAGTTATTGATGTTTTGGTATACGTAATAGGTAGAATTGTGTTTTGAGGAGATATTGATGTTTTGGTATATTGAACAGAAAGAATTGTGTTTTGAATTTCATATTTGTGTTTTTATGAGTTATTGATGTTTTGGTATATGGAATAAGTAGAATTATGATTTTCAAGTTCATATTTGTGTTTTGATGAGTTATTGGTTGATGTTTTACAATATCGAATTAGTAGAATTGTGATTTTGAAGTTCATATTTGTGTTTTGATGAGTTATTGATGTTTTGGTATATGGAATAGGTAGAATTATGATTTTGATATTCATATTTGTGTTTTGATGAGTTATTGATTGATTTTTGGTATATGGAATAGGTAGCATTGTGATTTTGAAGTTCATATTTGTGTTTTGATGTGTTATTGATGTTTTGGTATATGGAATAGGTAGAATTGTGATTTTGATATTCATATTTGGGTTTTGATGAGTTATTGATTGATGTTTTGGTATATGGAATAGGTAGAATTGAGATTTTGAAGTTCATATTTGTGTTTTGATGCGTTATTGATGTTTTGGTATACGTAATAGGTAGAATTGTGTTTTGAGGAGATATTGATGTTTTGGTATATTGAACAGATAGAATTGTGTTTTGAATTTCATATTTGTGTTTTTATGAGTTATTTATGTTTTGGTATATGAAATAAGTAGAATTATGATTTTCAAGTTCATATTTGTGTTTTGATGAGTTATTGATGTTTTGTTATATTGAAGAGGTAGAATTGTGATTTTGAAGTTCATATTTGTGTTTTGATGAGTTATTGGTTGATGTTTTACTATATGGAATAGGTATAATTGTGATTTTGATGTTCATATTTGTGTTTTGATGACTTATTGATGTTTTGGTATATGGGATAGGTGGAATTGTGATTTTGAAGTTCATATTTGTGTTTTGATGAGTTATTCATGTTTTGGTATATGGAATAGGTAGAATTGTGATTTTTAAGTTCATAATTGTGTTTTGACGAGTTATTGATGTTTCGGTATATGAAAGATATAATTGTGTGTAGAAGTTCATATTTGTGTTTTGATGAGTTATTGATGTTTTGTTATATTGAAGAGGTAGAATTGTGATTTTGAAGTTCATATTTGTGTTTTGATGAGTTATTGATGTTTTGGTATATGTGATAGGTAGAATTGTGATTTTGAAGTTCATATTTGTGTTTTGAATGCGTTATTGATGTTTTGGTATACGTAATTGGTAGAATTGTGTTTTGAGGAGTTATTGATGTTTTGGTATATTGAACAGATAGAATTGTGTTTTGAATTTCATATTTGTGTTTTTATGAGTTATTGATGTTTTGGTATATGGAATAGGTAGAATTGTGATTTTGAAGTTCATATTTGTGTTTTGATGAGTTGTTGATGTTTTGTTATATTGAAGAGGTAGAATTGTGATTTTGAAGTTCATATTTGCGTTTTGATGAGTTATTGATTGATGTTTTGGAATATGGAATAGGTACAATTGAGATTTTGAAGTTCATATTTGTGTTTTGAATGCGTTATTGGTTGATGTTTTGGTATATGGAATAGGTAGAATTGTGATTTTGAAGTTCATATTTGCGTTTTGATGAGTTATTGATTGATGTTTTGGAATATGGAATAGGTACAATTGAGATTTTGAAGTTCATATTTGTGTTTTGATGAGTTATTCATGTTTTGGTATATGGAATAGGTAAAATTGTGATTTTGAAGTTCATAATTGTGTTTTGATGAGTTATTGATGTTTCGGTATATAAAATAGATATAATTGTGTGTAGATGTTCATAATTGTGTTTTGATGAGTTATTGATTGATGTTTTGGTATATGGAATATGTAGAATTGTGTTTTGAATTTCATATTTGTGTTTTTATGAGTTATTGATGTTTTGGTATATGGAATAGGTAGAATTGTGATTTTGAAGTTCATATTTGTGTTTTGATGAGTTGTTGATGTTTTGTTATATTGAAGAGGTAGAATTGTGATTTTGAAGTTCATATTTACGTTTTGATGAATTATTGATTGATGTTTTGGAATATGGAATAGGTACAATGGAGATTTTGAAGTTCATATTTGTGTTTTGATGCGTTATTGATGTTTTGGTATACGTAATAGGTAGAATTGTGTTTTGAGGAGATATTGATGTTTTGGTATATTGAACAGATAGAATTGTGTTTTGAATTTCATATTTGTGTTTTTATGAGTTATTGATGTTTTGGTATATGGAATAAGTAGAATTATGATTTTGAAGTTCATATTTGTGTTTTGATGAGTTATTGATGTTTTGTTATATTGAAGAGGTAGAATTGTGATTTTGAAGTTCATATTTGCGTTTTGATGAGTTATTGATTGATGTTTTGGACTATGGAATAGGTACAATTGAGATTTTGAAGTTCATATTTGTGTTTTGATGAGTTATTGGTTGATGTTTTAAAATATCGAATAGGTAGAATTGTGATTTTGAAGTTCATATTTGTGTTTTGATGACTTATTGATGTTTTGGTATATGGGATAGGTAGAATTGTGATTTTGAAGTTCATATATGTGTTTTGATGAGTTATTGGTTGATGTTTTACTATATGGAATAGGTATAATTGTGATTTTGAAGTTCATATTTGTGTTTTGATGACTTATTGATGTTTTGGTATATGGGATAGGTAGAATTGTGATTTTGAAGTTCATATTTGTGTTTTGATGAGTTATTCATGTTTTGGTATATGGAATAGGTAGAATTGTGATTTTTAAGTTCATAATTGTGTTTTGACGAGTTATTGATGTTTCGGTATATGAAAGATATAATTGTGTGTAGAAGTTCATATTTGTGTTTTGATGAGTTATTGATGTTTTGTTATATTGAAGAGGTAAAATTGTGATTTTGAAGTTCATATTTGTGTTTTGATGAGTTATTGATGTTTTGGTATATGTGATAGGTAGAATTGTGATTTTGAAGTTCATATTTGTGTTTTGAATGCGTTATTGATGTTTTGGTATACGTAATGTGTAGAATTGTGTTTTGAGGAGTTATTGATGTTTTGGTATATTGAACAGATAGAATTGTGTTTTGAATTTCATATTTGTGTTTTTATGAGTTATTGATGTTATATGGAATAGGTAGAATGGTGATTTTGAAGTTCATATTTGTGTTTTGATGAGTTATTGATGTTTTGTTATATTGAAGAGGTAGAATTGTGATTTTGAAGTTCATATTTGCGTTTTGATGAGTTATTGATTGATGTTTTGGAATATGGAATAGGTACAATTGAGATTTTGAAGTTCATATTTGTGTTTTGAATGCGTTATTGGTTGATGTTTTGGTATATGGAATAGGTAGAATTGTGATTTTGAAGTTCATATTTGCGTTTTGATGAGTTATTGATTGATGTTTTGGAATATGGAATAGGTACAATTGAGATTTTGAAGTTCATATTTGTGTTTTGATGAGTTATTCATGTTTTGGTATATGGAATAGGTAAAATTGTGATTTTGAAGTTCATAATTGTGTTTTGATGAGTTATTGATGTTTCGGTATATAAAATAGATATAATTGTGTGTAGATGTTCATAATTGTGTTTTGATGAGTTATTGATTGATGTTTTGGTATATGGAATAGGTAGAATTGTGTTTTGAATTTCATATTTGTGTTTTTATGAGTTATTGATGTTTTGGTATATGGAATAGGTAGAATTGTGATTTTGAAGTTCATATTTGTGTTTCGATGAGTTGTTGATGTTTTGTTATATTGAAGAGGTAGAATTGTGATTTTGAAGTTCATATTTACGTTTTGATGAGTTGTTGATTGATGTTTTGGAATATGGAATAGGTACAATTGAGATTTTGAAGTTCATATTTGTGTTTTGAATGCGTTATTGGTTGATGTTTTGGTATATGGAATAGGTAGAATTGTGATTTTGATATTCATATTTGGGTTTTGTTGAGTTATTGATTGATGTTTTGGTATATGGAATAGGTAGAATTGAGATTTTGAAGTTCATATTTGTGTTTTGATGCGTTATTGATGTTTTGGTATACGTAAAAGGTAGAATTGTGTTTTGAGGAGATATTGATGTTTTGGTATATTGAACAGATAGAATTGTGTTTTGAATTTCATATTTGAGTTTTTATGAGTTATTGATGTTTTTGGTATATGGAATTAGTAGAATTATGATTTTGAAGTTCATATTTGTGTTTTGATGAGTTATTGGTTGATGTTTTACTATATGGAATAGGTATAATTGTGATTTTGAAGTTCATATTTGCGTTTCGATGACTTATTGATGTTTTGGTATATGGGATAGGTAGAATTGTGATTGTGAAGTTCATATTTGTGTTTTGATGAGTTATTCATGTTTTGGTATATAGAATAGGTAGAATTGTGATTTTTAAGTTCATATTTGTGTTTTGACGAGTTATTGATGTTTCGGTATATGGGATAGGTAGAATTGTGATTGTGAAGTTCATATTTGTGTTTTGATGAGTTATTGATGTTTTGTTATATTGAAGAGGTAGAATTGTGATTTTGAAGTTCATATTTGTGTTTTGATGAGTTATTGATGTTTTGGTATATGTGATAGGTAGAATTGTGATTTTGAAGTTCATATTTGCGTTTCGATGAGTTGTTGATGTTTTGCTATATTGAAGAGGTAGAATTGTGATTTTGAAGTTCATATTTACGTTTTGATGAGTTGTTGATTGATGTTTTGGAATATGGAATAGGTACAATTGAGATTTTGAAGTTCATATTTGTGTTTTGAATGCGTTATTGGTTGATGTTTTGGTACATGGAATAGGTAGAATTGTGATTTTGATATTCATATTTGGGTTTTGATGAGTTATTGATTGATGTTTTGGTATACGTAATTGGTAGAATTGTGTTTTGAGGAGTTATTGATGTTTTGGTATATTGAACAGATAGAATTGTGTTTTGAATTTCATATTTGTGTTTTTATGAGTTATTGATGTTATATGGAATAGGTAGAATGGTGATTTTGAAGTTCATATTTGTGTTTTGATGAGTTATTGATGTTTTGTTATATTGAAGAGGTAGAATTGTGATTTTGAAGTTCATATTTGCGTTTTGATGAGTTATTGATTGATGTTTTGGTATATGGAATAGGTAGAATTGTGATTTTGAAGTTCATATTTGCGTTTTGATGAGTTATTGATTGATGTTTTGGAATATGGAATAGGTACAATTGAGATTTTGAAGTTCATATTTGTGTTTTGATGAGTTATTCATGTTTTGGTATATGGAATAGGTAAAATTGTGATTTTGAAGTTCATAATTGTGTTTTGATGAGTTATTGATGTTTCGGTATATAAAATAGATATAATTGTCTGTAGATGTTCATAATTGTGTTTTGATGAGTTATTGATTGATGTTTTGGTATATGGAATATGTAGAATTGTGTTTTGAATTTCATATTTGTGTTTTTATGAGTTATTGATGTTTTGGTATATGGAATAGGTAGAATTGTGATTTTGAAGTTCATATTTGTGTTTCGATGAGTTGTTGATGTTTTGTTATATTGAAGAGGTAGAATTGTGATTTTGAAGTTCATATTTACGTTTTGATGAGTTGTTGATTGATGTTTTGGAATATGGAATAGGTACAATTGAGATTTTGAAGTTCATATTTGTGTTTTGAATGCGCTATTGGTTGATGTTTTGGTATATGGAATTGGTAGAATTGTGATTTTGATATTCATATTTGGGTTTTGATGAGTTATTGATTGATGTTTTGGTATATGGAATAGGTAGAATTGAGATTTTGAAGTTCATATTTGTGTTTTGATGCGTTATTGATGTTTTGGTATACGTAAAAGGTAGAATTGTGTTTTGAGGAGATATTGATGTTTTGGTATATTGAACAGATAGAATTGTGTTTTGAATTTCATATTTGAGTTTTTATGAGTTATTGATGTTTTGGTATATGGAATAAGTAGAATTATGATTTTGAAGTTCATATTTGTGTTTTGATGAGTTATTGATGTTTTGTTATATTGAAGTGGTAGAATTGTGATTTTGAAGTTCATATTTGCGTTTTGATGAGTTATTGATTGATGTTTTGGAATATGGAATAGGTACAATTGAGATTTTGAAGTTCATATTTGTGTTTTGATGAGTTATTGGTTGATGTTTTACAACATCGAATAGGTAGAATTGTGATTTTGAAGTTCATATTTGTGTTTTGATGACTTATTGATGTTTTGGTATATGGGATAGGTAGAATTGTGATTTTGAAGTTCATATTTGTGTTTTGATGAGTTATTGGTTGATGTTTTACTATATGGAATAGGTATAATTGTGATTTTGAAGTTCATATTTGTGTTTTGATGACTTATTGATGTTTTGGTATATGGGATAGGTAGAATTGTGATTTTGATGTTCATATTTGTGTTTTGATGAGTTATTCATGTTTTGGTATATGGAATAGGTAGAATTGTGATTTTTAAGTTCATAATTGTGTTTTGATGAGTTATTGATGTTTCGGTATATGAAATAGATATAATTGTGTGTAGAAGTTCATATTTGTGTTTTGATGCGTTATTGATGTTTTGGTATACGTAAAAGGTAGAATTGTGTTTTGAGGAGATATTGATGTTTTGGTATATTGAACAGATAGAATTGTGTTTTGAATTTCATATTTGAGTTTTTATGAGTTATTGATGTTTTGGTATATGGAATAAGTAGAATTATGATTTTGAAGTTCATATTTGTGTTTTGATGAGTTATTGATGTTTTGTTATATTGAAGTGGTAGAATTGTGATTTTGAAGTTCATATTTGCGTTTTGATGAGTTATTGATTGATGTTTTGGAATATGGAATAGGTACAATTGAGATTTTGAAGTTCATATTTGTGTTTTGATGAGTTATTGGTTGATGTTTTACAACATCGAATAGGTAGAATTGTGATTTTGAAGTTCATATTTGTGTTTTGATGACTTATTGATGTTTTGGTATATGGGATAGGTAGAATTGTGATTTTGAAGTTCATATTTGTGTTTTGATGAGTTATTGGTTGATGTTTTACTATATGGAATAGGTATAATTGTGATTTTGAAGTTCATATTTGTGTTTTGATGACTTATTGATGTTTTGGTATATGGGATAGGTAGAATTGTGATTTTGATGTTCATATTTGTGTTTTGATGAGTTATTCATGTTTTGGTATATGGAATAGGTAGAATTGTGATTTTTAAGTTCATAATTGTGTTTTGACGAGTTATTGATGTTTCGGTATATGAAATAGATATAATTGTGTGTAGAAGTTCATATTTGTGTTTTGATGTGTTATTGATGTTTTGTTATATTGAAGAGGTAGAATTGTGATTTTGAAGTTTATATTTGCGTTTTGATGAGTTATTGATTGATGTTTTGGAATATGGAATAGGTACAATTGAGATTTTGAAGTTCATATTTGTATTTTGATGAGTTATTCATGTTTCGGTATATTGAGTAGGTAGAATTGTGATTTTGAAGTTCATATTTGTGTTTTGATGAGTTATTGATGTTTCGGTATATGAGATAGGTATAATTGTGATTTTGAATTCATATTTGTGTTTTGAATGCGTCATTGATGTTTTGGTATACGTAATCAATAGAATTGTGTTTTAAGGAGTTATTGATGTTTTGGTATATTGAACAGATAGAATTGTGTTTTGAATTTCATATTTGTGTTTTTATGAGTTATTGATGTTTTGTTATATTCAAGAGGTAGAATTGTGATTTTGAAGTTCATATTTGCGTTTTGATGAGTTATTGATTGATGTTTTGGAATATGGAATTGGTACAATGGAGATTTTGAAGTTCATATTTGTGTTTTGATGAGTTATTGATGTTTTGGTATGCGTAATAGGTAGAATTGTGTTTTGAGGAGATATTGATGTTTTGGTATATTGAACAGAAAGAATTGTGTTTTGAATTTCATATTTGTGTTTTTATGAGTTATTGATGTTTTGGTATATGGAATAAGTAGAATTATGATTTTCAAGTTCATATTTGTGTTTTGATGAGTTATTGGTTGATGTTTTACAATATCGAATAGGTAGAATTGTGATTTTGAAGTTCATATTTGTGTTTTGATGAGTTATTGATGTTTTGGTATATGGAATAGGTAGAATTATGATTTTGATATTCATATTTGTGTTTTGATGAGTTATTGATTGATTTTTGGTATATGGAATAGGTAGAATTGAGATTTTGAAGTTCATATTTGTGTTTTGATGCGTTATTGATGTTTTGGTATACGTAAAAGGTAGAATTGTGTTTTGAGGAGATATTGATGTTTTGGTATATTGAACAGATAGAATTGTGTTTTGAATTTCATATTTGAGTTTTTATGAGTTATTGATGTTTTTGGTATATGGAATTAGTAGAATTATGATTTTGAAGTTCATATTTGTGTTTTGATGAGTTATTGGTTGATGTTTTACTATACGGAATAGGTATAATTGTGATTTTGAAGTTCATATTTGTGTTTTGATGACTTATTGATGTTTTGGTATATGGGATAGGTAGAATTGTGATTTTGAAGTTCATATTTGTGTTTTGATGAGTTATTCATGTTTTGGTATATAGAATAGGTAGAATTGTGATTTTTAAGTTCATAATTGTGTTTTGACGAGTTATTGATGTTTCGGTATATGAAATTGATATAATTGTGTGTAGAAGTTCATATTTGTGTTTTTATGTGTTATTGATGTTTTGTTATATTGAAGAGGTAGAATTGTGATTTTGAAGTTTATATTTGCGTTTTGATGAGTTATTGATTGATGTTTTGGAATATGGAATAGGTACAATTGAGATTTTGAAGTTCATATTTGTGTTTTGATGAGTTATTGGTTGATGTTTTACAATATCGAATAGGTAGAATTGTGATTTTGAAGTTCATATTTGTGTTTTGATGACTTATTGATGTTTTGGTATATGGGATAGGTAGAATTGTGATTTTGAAGTTCATATTTGTGTTTTGATGAGTTATTGGTTGATGTTTTACTATATGGAATAGGTATAATTGTGATTTTGAAGTTCATATTTGTGTTTTGATGACTTATTGATGTTTTGGTATATGGGATAGGTAGAATTGTGATTTTGAAGTTCATATTTGTGTTTTGATGTGTTATTCATGTTTTTGTATATGGAATAGGTAGAATTGTGATTTTTAAGTTCATAATTGTGTTTTGACGAGTTATTGATGTTTCGGTATATGAAAGATATAATTGTGTGTAGAAGTTCATATTTGTGTTTTGATGAGTTATTGATGTTTTGTTATATTGAAGAGGTAGAATTGTGATTTTGAAGTTCATATTTGTGTTTTGATGAGTTATTGATGTTTTGGTATATGTGATAGGTAGAATTGTGATTTTGAAGTTCATATTTGCGTTTCGATGAGTTGTTGATGTTTTGCTATATTGAAGAGGTAGAATTGTGATTTTGAAGTTCATATTTACGTTTTGATGAGTTGTTGATTGATGTTTTGGAATATGGAATAGGTACAATTGAGATTTTGAAGTTCATATTTGTGTTTTGAATGCGTTATTGGTTGATGTTTTGGTACATGGAATAGGTAGAATTGTGATTTTGATATTCATATTTGGGTTTTGATGAGTTATTGATTGATGTTTTGGTATACGTAATTGGTAGAATTGTGTTTTGAGGAGTTATTGATGTTTTGGTATATTGAACAGATAGAATTGTGTTTTGAATTTCATATTTGTGTTTTTATGAGTTATTGATGTTATATGGAATAGGTAGAATGGTGATTTTGAAGTTCATATTTGTGTTTTGATGAGTTATTGATGTTTTGTTATATTGAAGAGGTAGAATTGTGATTTTGAAGTTCATATTTGCGTTTTGATGAGTTATTGATTGATGTTTTGGTATATGGAATAGGTAGAATTGTGATTTTGAAGTTCATATTTGCGTTTTGATGAGTTATTGATTGATGTTTTGGAATATGGAATAGGTACAATTGAGATTTTGAAGTTCATATTTGTGTTTTGATGAGTTATTCATGTTTTGGTATATGGAATAGGTAAAATTGTGATTTTGAAGTTCATAATTGTGTTTTGATGAGTTATTGATGTTTCGGTATATAAAATAGATATAATTGTCTGTAGATGTTCATAATTGTGTTTTGATGAGTTATTGATTGATGTTTTGGTATATGGAATATGTAGAATTGTGTTTTGAATTTCATATTTGTGTTTTTATGAGTTATTGATGTTTTGGTATATGGAATAGGTAGAATTGTGATTTTGAAGTTCATATTTGTGTTTCGATGAGTTGTTGATGTTTTGTTATATTGAAGAGGTAGAATTGTGATTTTGAAGTTCATATTTACGTTTTGATGAGTTGTTGATTGATGTTTTGGAATATGGAATAGGTACAATTGAGATTTTGAAGTTCATATTTGTGTTTTGAATGCGCTATTGGTTGATGTTTTGGTATATGGAATAGGTAGAATTGTGATTTTGATATTCATATTTGGGTTTTGATGAGTTATTGATTGATGTTTTGGTATATGGAATAGGTAGAATTGAGATTTTGAAGTTCATATTTGTGTTTTGATGCGTTATTGATGTTTTGGTATACGTAAAAGGTAGAATTGTGTTTTGAGGAGATATTGATGTTTTGGTATATTGAACAGATAGAATTGTGTTTTGAATTTCATATTTGAGTTTTTATGAGTTATTGATGTTTTGGTATATGGAATAAGTAGAATTATGATTTTGAAGTTCATATTTGTGTTTTGATGAGTTATTGATGTTTTGTTATATTGAAGTGGTAGAATTGTGATTTTGAAGTTCATATTTGCGTTTTGATGAGTTATTGATTGATGTTTTGGAATATGGAATAGGTACAATTGAGATTTTGAAGTTCATATTTGTGTTTTGATGAGTTATTGGTTGATGTTTTACAACATCGAATAGGTAGAATTGTGATTTTGAAGTTCATATTTGTGTTTTGATGACTTATTGATGTTTTGGTATATGGGATAGGTAGAATTGTGATTTTGAAGTTCATATTTGTGTTTTGATGAGTTATTGGTTGATGTTTTACTATATGGAATAGGTATAATTGTGATTTTGAAGTTCATATTTGTGTTTTGATGACTTATTGATGTTTTGGTATATGGGATAGGTAGAATTGTGATTTTGATGTTCATATTTGTGTTTTGATGAGTTATTCATGTTTTGGTATATGGAATAGGTAGAATTGTGATTTTTAAGTTCATAATTGTGTTTTGACGAGTTATTGATGTTTCGGTATATGAAATAGATATAATTGTGTGTAGAAGTTCATATTTGTGTTTTGATGTGTTATTGATGTTTTGTTATATTGAAGAGGTAGAATTGTGATTTTGAAGTTTATATTTGCGTTTTGATGAGTTATTGATTGATGTTTTGGAATATGGAATAGGTACAATTGAGATTTTGAAGTTCATATTTGTATTTTGATGAGTTATTCATGTTTCGGTATATTGAGTAGGTAGAATTGTGATTTTGAAGTTCATATTTGTGTTTTGATGAGTTATTGATGTTTCGGTATATGAGATAGGTATAATTGTGATTTTGAATTCATATTTGTGTTTTGAATGCGTCATTGATGTTTTGGTATACGTAATCAATAGAATTGTGTTTTAAGGAGTTATTGATGTTTTGGTATATTGAACAGATAGAATTGTGTTTTGAATTTCATATTTGTGTTTTTATGAGTTATTGATGTTTTGTTATATTCAAGAGGTAGAATTGTGATTTTGAAGTTCATATTTGCGTTTTGATGAGTTATTGATTGATGTTTTGGAATATGGAATTGGTACAATGGAGATTTTGAAGTTCATATTTGTGTTTTGATGAGTTATTGATGTTTTGGTATGCGTAATAGGTAGAATTGTGTTTTGAGGAGATATTGATGTTTTGGTATATTGAACAGAAAGAATTGTGTTTTGAATTTCATATTTGTGTTTTTATGAGATATTGATGTTTTGGTATATGGAATAAGTAGAATTATGATTTTCAAGTTCATATTTGTGTTTTGATGAGTTATTGGTTGATGTTTTACAATATCGAATAGGTAGAATTGTGATTTTGAAGTTCATATTTGTGTTTTGATGAGTTATTGATGTTTTGGTATATGGAATAGGTAGAATTATGATTTTGATATTCATATTTGTGTTTTGATGAGTTATTGATTGATTTTTGGTATATGGAATAGGTAGAATTGAGATTTTGAAGTTCATATTTGTGTTTTGATGCGTTATTGATGTTTTGGTATACGTAAAAGGTAGAATTGTGTTTTGAGGAGATATTGATGTTTTGGTATATTGAACAGATAGAATTGTGTTTTGAATTTCATATTTGAGTTTTTATGAGTTATTGATGTTTTTGGTATATGGAATTAGTAGAATTATGATTTTGAAGTTCATATTTGTGTTTTGATGAGTTATTGGTTGATGTTTTACTATACGGAATAGGTATAATTGTGATTTTGAAGTTCATATTTGTGTTTTGATGACTTATTGATGTTTTGGTATATGGGATAGGTAGAATTGTGATTTTGAAGTTCATATTTGTGTTTTGATGAGTTATTCATGTTTTGGTATATAGAATAGGTAGAATTGTGATTTTTAAGTTCATAATTGTGTTTTGACGAGTTATTGATGTTTCGGTATATGAAATTGATATAATTGTGTGTAGAAGTTCATATTTGTGTTTTTATGTGTTATTGATGTTTTGTTATATTGAAGAGGTAGAATTGTGATTTTGAAGTTTATATTTGCGTTTTGATGAGTTATTGATTGATGTTTTGGAATATGGAATAGGTACAATTGAGATTTTGAAGTTCATATTTGTGTTTTGATGAGTTATTGGTTGATGTTTTACAATATCGAATAGGTAGAATTGTGATTTTGAAGTTCATATTTGTGTTTTGATGAATTATTGATGTTTTGGTATATGGGATAGGTAGAATTGTGATTTTGAAGTTCATATTTGTGTTTTGATGAGTTATTGGTTGATGTTTTACTATATGGAATAGGTATAATTGTGATTTTGAAGTTCATATTTGTGTTTTGATGACTTATTGATGTTTTGGTATATGGGATAGGTAGAATTGTGATTTTGAAGTTCATATTTGTGTTTTGATGTGTTATTCATGTTTTTGTATATGGAATAGGTAGAATTGTGATTTTTAAGTTCATAATTGTGTTTTGACGAGTTATTGATGTTTCGGTATATGAAAGATATAATTGTGTGTAGAAGTTCATATTTGTGTTTTGATGAGTTATTGATGTTTTGTTATATTGAAGAGGTAGAATTGTGATTTTGAAGTTCATATTTGTGTTTTGATGAGTTATTGATGTTTTGGTATATGTGATAGGTAGAATTGTGATTTTGAAGTTCATATTTGCGTTTCGATGAGTTGTTGATGTTTTGCTATATTGAAGAGGTAGAATTGTGATTTTGAAGTTCATATTTACGTTTTGATGAGTTGTTGATTGATGTTTTGGAATATGGAATAGGTACAATTGAGATTTTGAAGTTCATATTTGTGTTTTGAATGCGTTATTGGTTGATGTTTTGGTACATGGAATAGGTAGAATTGTGATTTTGATATTCATATTTGGGTTTTGATGAGTTATTGATTGATGTTTTGGTATACGTAATTGGTAGAATTGTGTTTTGAGGAGTTATTGATGTTTTGGTATATTGAACAGATAGAATTGTGTTTTGAATTTCATATTTGTGTTTTTATGAGTTATTGATGTTATATGGAATAGGTAGAATGGTGATTTTGAAGTTCATATTTGTGTTTTGATGAGTTATTGATGTTTTGTTATATTGAAGAGGTAGAATTGTGATTTTGAAGTTCATATTTGCGTTTTGATGAGTTATTGATTGATGTTTTGGTATATGGAATAGGTAGAATTGTGATTTTGAAGTTCATATTTGCGTTTTGATGAGTTATTGATTGATGTTTTGGAATATGGAATAGGTACAATTGAGATTTTGAAGTTCATATTTGTGTTTTGATGAGTTATTCATGTTTTGGTATATGGAATAGGTAAAATTGTGATTTTGAAGTTCATAATTGTGTTTTGATGAGTTATTGATGTTTCGGTATATAAAATAGATATAATTGTCTGTAGATGTTCATAATTGTGTTTTGATGAGTTATTGATTGATGTTTTGGTATATGGAATATGTAGAATTGTGTTTTGAATTTCATATTTGTGTTTTTATGAGTTATTGATGTTTTGGTATATGGAATAGGTAGAATTGTGATTTTGAAGTTCATATTTGTGTTTCGATGAGTTGTTGATGTTTTGTTATATTGAAGAGGTAGAATTGTGATTTTGAAGTTCATATTTACGTTTTGATGAGTTGTTGATTGATGTTTTGGAATATGGAATAGGTACAATTGAGATTTTGAAGTTCATATTTGTGTTTTGAATGCGCTATTGGTTGATGTTTTGGTATATGGAATAGGTAGAATTGTGATTTTGATATTCATATTTGGGTTTTGATGAGTTATTGATTGATGTTTTGGTATATGGAATAGGTAGAATTGAGATTTTGAAGTTCATATTTGTGTTTTGATGCGTTATTGATGTTTTGGTATACGTAAAAGGTAGAATTGTGTTTTGAGGAGATATTGATGTTTTGGTATATTGAACAGATAGAATTGTGTTTTGAATTTCATATTTGAGTTTTTATGAGTTATTGATGTTTTGGTATATGGAATAAGTAGAATTATGATTTTGAAGTTCATATTTGTGTTTTGATGAGTTATTGATGTTTTGTTATATTGAAGTGGTAGAATTGTGATTTTGAAGTTCATATTTGCGTTTTGATGAGTTATTGATTGATGTTTTGGAATATGGAATAGGTACAATTGAGATTTTGAAGTTCATATTTGTGTTTTGATGAGTTATTGGTTGATGTTTTACAACATCGAATAGGTAGAATTGTGATTTTGAAGTTCATATTTGTGTTTTGATGACTTATTGATGTTTTGGTATATGGGATAGGTAGAATTGTGATTTTGAAGTTCATATTTGTGTTTTGATGAGTTATTGGTTGATGTTTTACTATATGGAATAGGTATAATTGTGATTTTGAAGTTCATATTTGTGTTTTGATGACTTATTGATGTTTTGGTATATGGGATAGGTAGAATTGTGATTTTGATGTTCATATTTGTGTTTTGATGAGTTATTCATGTTTTGGTATATGGAATAGGTAGAATTGTGATTTTTAAGTTCATAATTGTGTTTTGACGAGTTATTGATGTTTCGGTATATGAAATAGATATAATTGTGTGTAGAAGTTCATATTTGTGTTTTGATGTGTTATTGATGTTTTGTTATATTGAAGAGGTAGAATTGTGATTTTGAAGTTTATATTTGCGTTTTGATGAGTTATTGATTGATGTTTTGGAATATGGAATAGGTACAATTGAGATTTTGAAGTTCATATTTGTATTTTGATGAGTTATTCATGTTTCGGTATATTGAGTAGGTAGAATTGTGATTTTGAAGTTCATATTTGTGTTTTGATGAGTTATTGATGTTTCGGTATATGAGATAGGTATAATTGTGATTTTGAATTCATATTTGTGTTTTGAATGCGTCATTGATGTTTTGGTATACGTAATCAATAGAATTGTGTTTTAAGGAGTTATTGATGTTTTGGTATATTGAACAGATAGAATTGTGTTTTGAATTTCATATTTGTGTTTTTATGAGTTATTGATGTTTTGTTATATTCAAGAGGTAGAATTGTGATTTTGAAGTTCATATTTGCGTTTTGATGAGTTATTGATTGATGTTTTGGAATATGGAATTGGTACAATGGAGATTTTGAAGTTCATATTTGTGTTTTGATGAGTTATTGATGTTTTGGTATGCGTAATAGGTAGAATTGTGTTTTGAGGAGATATTGATGTTTTGGTATATTGAACAGAAAGAATTGTGTTTTGAATTTCATATTTGTGTTTTTATGAGTTATTGATGTTTTGGTATATGGAATAAGTAGAATTATGATTTTCAAGTTCATATTTGTGTTTTGATGAGTTATTGGTTGATGTTTTACAATATCGAATAGGTAGAATTGTGATTTTGAAGTTCATATTTGTGTTTTGATGAGTTATTGATGTTTTGGTATATGGAATAGGTAGAATTATGATTTTGATATTCATATTTGTGTTTTGATGAGTTATTGATTGATTTTTGGTATATGGAATAGGTAGCATTGTGATTTTGAAGTTCATATTTGTGTTTTGATGAGTTATTGATGTTTTGGTATATGGAATAGGTAGAATTGTGATTTTGATATTCATATTTGGGTTTTGATGAGTTATTGATTGATTTTTGGTATATGGAATAGGTAGCATTGTGATTTTGAAGTTCATATTTGTGTTTTGATGAGTTATTGATGTTTTGGTACATGGAATAGGTAGAATTGTGATTTTGATATTCATATTTGGGTTTTGATGAGTTATTGATTGATGTTTTGGTATATGGAATAGGTAGAATTGAGATTTTGAAGTTCATATTTGTGTTTTGATGCGTTATTGATGTTTTGGTATACGTAATAGGTAGAATTGTGTTTTGAGGAGATATTAATGTTTTGGTATATTGAACAGAAAGAATTGTGTTTTGAATTTCATATTTGTGTTTTTATGAGTTATTGATGTTTTGGTATATGGAATAAGTAGAATTATGATTTTCAAGTTCATATTTGTGTTTTGATGAGTTATTGGTTGATGTTTTACAATATCGAATAGGTAGAATTGTGATTTTGAAGTTCATATTTGTGTTTTGATGAGTTATTGATGTTTTGGTATATGGAATAGGTAGAATTATGATTTTGATATTCATATTTGTGTTTTGATGAGTTATTGATTGATTTTTGGTATATGGAATAGGTAGCATTGTGATTTTGAATTTCATATTTGTGTTTTTATGAGTTATTGATGTTTTGGTATATGGAATAAGTAGAATTATGATTTTCAAGTTCATATTTGTGTTTTGATGAGTTATTGGTTGATGTATTACAATATCGAATAGGTAGAATTGTGATTTTGAAGTTCATATTTGTGTTTTGATGAGTTATTGATGTTTTGGTATATGGAATAGGTAGAATTATGATTTTGATATTCATATTTGTGTTTTGATGAGTTATTGATTGATTTTTGGTATATGGAATAGGTAGCATTGTGATTTTGAAGTTCATATTTGTGTTTTGATGAGTTATTGATGTTTTGGTATATGGAATAGGTAGAATTGTGATTTTGATATTCATATTTGGGTTTTGATGAGTTATTGATTGATTTTTGGTATATGGAATAGGTAGCATTGTGATTTTGAAGTTCATATTTGTGTTTTGATGAGTTATTGATGTTTTGGTACATGGAATAGGTAGAATTGTGATTTTGATATTCATATTTGGGTTTTGATGAGTTATTGATTGATGTTTTGGTATATGGAATAGGTAGAATTGAGATTTTGAAGTTCATATTTGTGTTTTGATGCGTTATTGATGTTTTGGTATACGTAATAGGTAGAATTGTGTTTTGAGGAGATATTGATGTTTTGGTATATTGAACAGATAGAATTGTGTTTTGAATTTCATATTTGTGGTTTTATGAGTTATTGATGTTTTGGTATATGAAATAAGTAGAATTATGATTTTCAAGTTCATATTTGTGTTTTGATGAGTTATTGATGTTTTGTTATATTGAAGAGGTAGAATTGTGATTTTGAAGTTCATATTTGTGTTTTGATGAGTTATTCATGTTTTGGTATATGGAATAGGTAGAATTGTGATTTTTAAGTTCATAATTGTGTTTTGACGAGTTATTGATGTTTCGGTATATGAAAGATATAATTGTGTGTAGAAGTTCATATTTGTGTTTTGATGAGTTATTGATGTTTTGTTATATTGAAGAGGTAGAATTGTGATTTTGAAGTTCATATTTGTGTTTTGATGAGTTATTGATGTTTTGGTATATGTGATAGGTAGAATTGTGATTTTGAAGTTCATATTTGTGTTTTGAATGCGTTATTGATGTTTTGGTATACGTAATTGGTAGAATTGTGTTTTGAGGAGTTATTGATGTTTTGGTATATTGAACAGATAGAATTGTGTTTTGAATTTCATATTTGTGTTTTTATGAGTTATTGATGTTATATGGAATAGGTAGAATGGTGATTTTGAAGTTCATATTTGTGTTTTGATGAGTTATTGATGTTTTGTTATATTGAAGAGGTAGAATTGTGATTTTGAAGTTCATATTTGCGTTTTGATGAGTTATTGATTGATGTTTTGGAATATGGAATAGGTACAATTGAGATTTTGAAGTTCATATTTGTGTTTTGAATGCGTTATTGGTTGATGTTTTGGTATATGGAATAGGTAGAATTGTGATTTTGAAGTTCATATTTGCGTTTTGATGAGTTATTGATTGATGTTTTGGAATATGGAATAGGTACAATTGAGATTTTGAAGTTCATATTTGTGTTTTGATGAGTTATTCATGTTTTGGTATATGGAATAGGTAAAATTGTGATTTTGAAGTTCATAATTGTGTTTTGATGAGTTATTGATGTTTCGGTATATAAAATAGATATAATTGTGTGTGGATGTTCATAATTGTGTTTTGATGAGTTATTGATTGATGTTTTGGTATATGGAATAGGTAGAATTGTGTTTTGAATTTCATATTTGTGTTTTTATGAGTTATTGATGTTTTGGTATATGGAATAGGTAGAATTGTGATTTTGAAGTTCATATTTGTGTTTTGACGAGTTATTGATGTTTCGGTATATGAAAGATATAATTGTGTGTAGAAGTTCATATTTGTGTTTTGATGAGTTATTGATGTTTTGTTATATTGAAGAGGTAGAATTGTGATTTTGAAGTTCATATTTGTGTTTTGATGAGTTATTGATGTTTTGGTATATGTGATAGGTAGAATTGTGATTTTGAAGTTCATATTTGTGTTTTGAATGCGTTATTGATGTTTTGGTATACGTAATTGGTAGAATTGTGTTTTGAGGAGTTATTGATGTTTTGGTATATTGAACAGATAGAATTGTGTTTTGAATTTCATATTTGTGTTTTTATGAGTTATTGATGTTATATGGAATAGGTAGAATAGTGATTTTGAAGTTCATATTTGTGTTTTGATGAGTTATTGATGTTTTGTTATATTGAAGAGGTAGAATTGTGATTTTGAAGTTCATATTTGCGTTTTGATGAGTTATTGATTGATGTTTTGGAATATAGAATAGGTACAATTGAGATTTTGAAGTTCATATTTGTGTTTTGAATGCGTTATTGGTTGATGTTTTGGTATATGGAATAGGTAGAATTGTGATTTTGAAGTTCATATTTGCGTTTTGATGAGTTATTGAATGATGTTTTGGAATATGGAATAGGTACAATTGAGATTTTGAAGTTCATATTTGTGTTTTGATGAGTTATTCATGTTTTGGTATGTGGAATAGGTAAAATTGTGATTTTGAAGTTCATAATTGTGTTTTGATGAGTTATTGGTGTTTCGGTATATAAAATAGATATAATTGTGTGTAGATGTTCATAATTGTGTTTTGATGAGTTATTGATTGATGTTTTGGTATATGGAATAGGTAGAATTGTGTTTTGAATTTCATATTTGTGTTTTTATGAGTTATTGATGTTTTGGTATATGGAATAGGTAGAATTGTGATTTTGAAGTTCATATTTGTGTTTCGATGAGTTGTTGATGTTTTGTTATATTGAAGAGGTAGAATTGTGATTTTGAAGTTCATATTTACGTTTTGATGAGTTGTTGATTGATGTTTTGGAATATGGAATAGGTACAATTGAGATTTTGAAGTTCATATTTGTGTTTTGAATGCGTTATTGGTTCATGTTTTGGTATATGGAATAGGTAGAATTGTGATTTTGATATTCATATTTCGGTTTTGATGAGTTATTGATTGATGTTTTGGTATATGGAATAGGTAGAATTGAGATTTTGAAGTTCATATTTGTGTTTTGATGCGTTATTGATGTTTTGGTATATGGGATAGGTAGAATTGTGATTTTGAAGTTCATATTTGTGTTTTGATGAGTTATTGGTTGATGTTTTACTATATGGAATAGGTATAATTGTGATTTTGAAGTTCATATTTGTGTTTTGATGACTTATTGATGTTTTGGTATATGGGATAGGTAGAATTGTGATTTTGAAGTTCATATTTGTGTTTTGATGTGTTATTCATGTTTTTGTATATGGAATAGGTAGAATTGTGATTTTTAAGTTCATAATTGTGTTTTGACGAGTTATTGATGTTTCGGTATATGAAAGATATAATTGTGTGTAGAAGTTCATATTTGTGTTTTGATGAGTTATTGATGTTTTGTTATATTGAAGAGGTAAAATTGTGATTTTGAAGTTCATATTTGTGTTTTGATGAGTTATTGATGTTTTGGTATATGTGATAGGTAGAATTGTGATTTTGAAGTTCATATTTGTGTTTTGAATGCGTTATTGATGTTTTGGTATACGTAATTGGTAGAATTGTGTTTTGAGGTGTTATTGATGTTTTGGTATATTGAACAGATAGAATTGTGTTTTGAATTTCATATTTGTGTTTTTATGAGTTATTGATGTTTTGGTATATGGAATAGGTAGAATTGTGATTTTGAAGTTCATATTTGTGTTTTGATGAGTTGTTGATGTTTTGTTATATTGAAGAGGTAGAATTGTGATTTTGAAGTTCATATTTGCGTTTTGATGAGTTATTGATTGATGTTTTGGAATATGGAATAGGTACAATTGAGATTTTGAAGTTCATATTTGTGTTTTGAATGCGTTATTGGTTGATGTTTTGGTATATGGAATAGGTAGAATTGTGATTTTGAAGTTCATATTTGCGTTTTGATGAGTTATTGATTGATGTTTTGGAATATGGAATAGGTACAATTGAGATTTTGAAGTTCATATTTGTGTTTTGATGAGTTATTCATGTTTTGGTATATGGAATAGGTAAAATTGTGATTTTGAAGTTCATAATTGTGTTTTGATGAGTTATTGATGTTTCGGTATATAAAATAGATATAATTGTGTGTGGATGTTCATAATTGTGTTTTGATTAGTTATTGATTGATGTTTTGGTATATGGAATATGTAGAATTGTGTTTTGAATTTCATATTTGTGTTTTTATGAGTTATTGATGTTTTGGTATATGGAATAGGTAGAATTGTGATTTTGAAGTTCATATTTGTGTTTTGATGAGTTGTTGATGTTTTGTTATATTGAAGAGGTAGAATTGTGATTTTGAAGTTCATATTTACGTTTTGATGAATTATTGATTGATGTTTTGGAATATGGAATAGGTACAATGGAGATTTTGAAGTTCATATTTGTGTTTTGATGCGTTATTGATGTTTTGGTATACGTAATAGGTAGAATTGTGTTTTGAGGAGATATTGATGTTTTGGTATATTGAACAGATAGAATTGTGTTTTGAATTTCATATTTGTGTTTTTATGAGTTATTGATGTTTTGGTATATGGAATAAGTAGAATTATGATTTTGAAGTTCATATTTGTGTTTTGATGAGTTATTGATGTTTTGTTATATTGAAGAGGTAGAATTGTGATTTTGAAGTTCATATTTGCGTTTTGATGAGTTATTGATTGATGTTTTGGAATATGGAATAGGTACAATTGAGATTTTGAAGTTCATATTTGTGTTTTGATGAGTTATTGGTTGATGTTTTACAATATCGAATAGGTAGAATTGTGATTTTGAAGTTCATATTTGTGTTTTGATGACTTATTGATGTTTTGGTATATGGGATAGGTAGAATTGTGATTTTGAAGTTCATATATGTGTTTTGATGTGTTATTGGTTGATGTTTTACTATATGGAATAGGTATAATTGTGATTTTGAAGTTCATATTTGTGTTTTGATGACTTATTGATGTTTTGGTATATGGGATAGGTAGAATTGTGATTTTGAAGTTCATATTTGTGTTTTGATGAGTTATTCATGTTTTGGTATATGGAATAGGTAGAATTGTGATTTTTAAGTTCATAATTGTGTTTTGACGAGTTATTGATGTTTCGGTATATGAAAGATATAATTGTGTGTAGAAGTTCATATTTGTGTTTTGATGAGTTATTGATGTTTTGTTATATTGAAGAGGTAGAATTGTGATTTTGAAGTTCATATTTGTGTTTTGATGAGTTATTGATGTTTTGGTATATGTGATAGGTAGAATTGTGATTTTGAAGTTCATATTTGTGTTTTGAATGCGTTATTGATGTTTTGGTATACGTAATTGGTAGAATTGTGTTTTGAGGAGTTATTGATGTTTTGGTATATTGAACAGATAGAATTGTGTTTTGAATTTCATATTTGTGTTTTTATGAGTTATTGATGTTATATGGAATAGGTAGAATGGTGATTTTGAAGTTCATATTTGTCTTTTGATGAGTTATTGATGTTTTGTTATATTGAAGAGGTAGAATTGTGATTTTGAAGTTCATATTTGCGTTTTGATGAGTTATTGATTGATGTTTTGGAATATGGAATAGGTACAATTGAGATTTTGAAGTTCATATTTGTGTTTTGAATGCGTTATTGGTTGATGTTTTGGTATATGGAATAGGTAGAATTGTGATTTTGAAGTTCATATTTGCGTTTTGATGAGTTATTGATTGATGTTTTGGAATATGGAATAGGTACAATTGAGATTTTGAAGTTCATATTTGTGTTTTGATGAGTTATTCATGTTTTGGTATATGGAATAGGTAAAATTGTGATTTTGAAGTTCATAATTGTGTTTTGATGAGTTATTGATGTTTCGGTATATAAAATAGATATAATTGTGTGTGGATGTTCATAATTGTGTTTTGATGAGTTATTGATTGATGTTTTGGTATATGGAATAGGTAGAATTGTGTTTTGAATTTCATATTTGTGTTTTTATGAGTTATTGATGTTTTGGTATATGGAATAGGTAGAATTGTGATTTTGAAGTTCATATTTGTGTTTCGATGAGTTGTTGATGTTTTGTTATATTGAAGAGGTAGAATTGTGATTTTGAAGTTCATATTTACGTTTTGATGAGTTGTTGATTGATGTTTTGGAATATGGAATAGGTACAATTGAGATTTTGAAGTTCATATTTGTGTTTTGAATGCGTTATTGGTTGATGTTTTGGTATATGGAATAGGTAGAATTGTGATTTTGATATTCATATTTGGGTTTTGATGAGTTATTGATTGATGTTTTGGTATATGGAATAGGTAGAATTGAGATTTTGAAGTTCATATTTGTGTTTTGATGCGTTATTGATGTTTTGGTATACGTAAAAGGTAGAATTGTGTTTTGAGGAGATATTGATGTTTTGGTATATTGAACAGATAGAATTGTGTTTTGAATTTCATATTTGAGTTTTTATGAGTTATTGATGTTTTGGTATATGGAATAAGTAGAATTATGATTTTGAAGTTCATATTTGTGTTTTGATGAGTTATTGGTTGATGTTTTACTATATGGAATAGGTATAATTGTGATTTTGAAGTTCATATTTGTGTTTTGATGACTTATTGATGTTTTGGTATATGGGATAGGTAGAATTGTGATTTTGAAGTTCATATTTGTGTTTTGATGAGTTATTCATGTTTTGGTATATGGAATAGGTAGAATTGTGATTTTTAAGTTCATAATTGTGTTTTGACGAGTTATTGATGTTTCGGTATATGAAATAGATATAATTGTGTGTAGAAGTTCATATTTGTGTTTTGATGTGTTATTGATGTTTTGTTATATTGAAGAGGTAGAATTGTGATTTTGAAGTTTATATTTGCGTTTTGATGAGTTATTGATTGATGTTTTGGAATATGGAATAGGTACAATTGAGATTTTGAAGTTCATATTTGTGTTTTGATGAGTTATTGGTTGATGTTTTACAATATCGAATAGGTAGAATTGTGATTTTGAAGTTCATATTTGTGTTTTGATGACTTATTGATGTTTTGGTATATGGGATAGGTAGAATTGTGATTTTGAAGTTCATATTTGTGTTTTGATGAGTTATTGGTTGATGTTTTACTATATGGAATAGGTATAATTGTGATTTTGAAGTTCATATTTGTGTTTTGATGACTTATTGATGTTTTGGTATATGGGATAGGTAGAATTGTGATTTTGAAGTTCATATTTGTGTTTTGATGTGTTATTCATGTTTTTGTATATGGAATAGGTAGAGTTGTGATTTTTAAGTTCATAATTGTGTTTTGACGAGTTATTGATGTTTCGGTATATGAAAGATATAATTGTGTGTAGAAGTTCATATTTGTGTTTTGATGAGTTATTGATGTTTTGTAATATTGAAGAGGTAGAATTGTGATTTTGAAGTTCATATTTGTGTTTTGATTAGTTATTGATGTTTTGGTATATGTGATAGGTAGAATTGTGATTTTGAAGTTCATATTTGTGTTTTGAATGCGTTATTGATGTTTTGGTATACGTAATTGGTAGAATTGTGTTTTGAGGAGTTATTGATGTTTTGGTATATTGAACAGATAGAATTGTGTTTTGAATTTCATATTTGTGTTTTTATGAGTTATTGATGTTTTGGTATATGGAATAGGTAGAATTGTGATTTTGAAGTTCATATTTGTGTTTTGATGAGTTGTTGATGTTTTGTTATATTGAAGAGGTAGAATTGTGATTTTGAAGTTCATATTTGCGTTTTGATGAGTTATTGATTGATGTTTTGGAATATGGAATAGGTACAATTGAGATTTTGAAGTTCATATTTGTGTTTTGATGAGTTATTCATGTTTTGGTATATGGAATAGGTAAAATTGTGATTTTGAAGTTCATAATTGTGTTTTGATGAGTTATTGATGTTTCGGTATATAAAATAGATATAATTGTGTGTAGATGTTCATAATTGTGTTTTGATGAGTTATTGATTGATGTTTTGGTATATGGAATATGTAGAATTGTGTTTTGAATTTCATATTTGTGTTTTTATGAGTTATTGATGTTTTGGTATATGGAATAGGTAGAATTGTGATTTTGAAGTTCATATTTGTGTTTTGATGAGTTGTTGATGTTTTGTTATTTTGAAGAGGTAGAATTGTGATTTTGAAGTTCATATTTACGTTTTGATGAATTATTGATTGATGTTTTGGAATATGGAATAGGTACAATGGAGATTTTGAAGTTCATATTTGTGTTTTGATGCGTTATTGATGTTTTGGTATACGTAATAGGTAGAATTGTGTTTTGAGGAGATATTGATGTTTTGGTATATTGAACAGATAGAATTGTGTTTTGAATTTCATATTTGTGTTTTTATGAGTTATTGATGTTTTGGTATATGGAATAAGTAGAATTATGATTTTGAAGTTCATATTTGTGTTTTGATGAGTTATTGATGTTTTGTTATATTGAAGAGGTAGAATTGTGATTTTGAAGTTCATATTTGCGTTTTGATGAGTTATTGATTGATGTTTTGGAATATGGAATAGGTACAATTGAGATTTTGAAGTTCATATTTGTGTTTTGATGAGTTATTGGTTGATGTTTTACAATATCGAATAGGTAGAATTGTGATTTTGAAGTTCATATTTGTGTTTTGATGACTTATTGATGTTTTGGTATATGGGATAGGTAGAATTGTGATTTTGAAGTTCATATATGTGTTTTGATGTGTTATTGGTTGATGTTTTACTATATGGAATAGGTATAATTGTGATTTTGAAGTTCATATTTGTGTTTTGATGACTTATTGATGTTTTGGTATATGGGATAGGTAGAATTGTGATTTTGAAGTTCATATTTGTGTTTTGATGAGTTATTCATGTTTTGGTATATGGAATAGGTAGAATTGTGATTTTTAAGTTCATAATTGTGTTTTGACGAGTTATTGATGTTTCGGTATATGAAAGATATAATTGTGTGTAGAAGTTCATATTTGTGTTTTGATGAGTTATTGATGTTTTGTTATATTGAAGAGGTAGAATTGTGATTTTGAAGTTCATATTTGTGTTTTGATGAGTTATTGATGTTTTGGTATATGTGATAGGTAGAATTGTGATTTTGAAGTTCATATTTGTGTTTTGAATGCGTTATTGATGTTTTGGTATACGTAATTGGTAGAATTGTGTTTTGAGGAGTTATTGATGTTTTGGTATATCGAACAGATAGAATTGTGTTTTGAATTTCATATTTGTGTTTTTATGAGTTATTGATGTTATATGGAATAGGTAGAATGGTGATTTTGAAGTTCATATTTGTCTCTTGATGAGTTATTGATGTTTTGTTATATTGAAGAGGTAGAATTGTGATTTTGAAGTTCATATTTGCGTTTTGATGAGTTATTGATTGATGTTTTGGAATATGGAATAGGTACAATTGAGATTTTGAAGTTCATATTTGTGTTTTGAATGCGTTATTGGTTGATGTTTTGGTATATGGAATAGGTAGAATTGTGATTTTGAATTTCATATTTGAGTTTTTATGAGTTATTGATGTTTTGGTATATGGAATAAGTAGAATTATGATTTTGAAGTTCATATTTGTGTTTTGATGAGTTATTGGTTGATGTTTTACTATATGGAATAGGTATAATTGTGATTTTGAAGTTCATATTTGTGTTTTGATGACTTATTGATGTTTTGGTATATGGGATAGGTAGAATTGTGATTTTGAAGTTCATATTTGTGTTTTGATGAGTTATTCATGTTTTGGTATATGGAATAGGTAGAATTGTGATTTTTAAGTTCATAATTGTGTTTTGACGAGTTATTGATGTTTCGGTATATGAAATAGATATAATTGTGTGTAGAAGTTCATATTTGTGTTTTGATGTGTTATTGATGTTTTGTTATATTGAAGAGGTAGAATTGTGATTTTGAAGTTTATATTTGCGTTTTGATGAGTTATTGATTGATGTTTTGGAATATGGAATAGGTACAATTGAGATTTTGAAGTTCATATTTGTGTTTTGATGAGTTATTGGTTGATGTTTTACAATATCGAATAGGTAGAATTGTGATTTTGAAGTTCATATTTGTGTTTTGATGACTTATTGATGTTTTGGTATATGGGATAGGTAGAATTGTGATTTTGAAGTTCATATTTGTGTTTTGATGAGTTATTGGTTGATGTTTTACTATATAGAATAGGTATAATTGTGATTTTGAAGTTCATATTTGTGTTTTGATGACTTATTGATGTTTTGGTATATGGGATAGGTAGAATTGTGATTTTGAAGTTCATATTTGTGTTTTGATGTGTTATTCATGTTTTTGTATATGGAATAGGTAGAGTTGTGATTTTTAAGTTCATAATTGTGTTTTGACGAGTTATTGATGTTTCGGTATATGAAAGATATAATTGTGTGTAGAAGTTCATATTTGTGTTTTGATGAGTTATTGATGTTTTGTAATATTGAAGAGGTAGAATTGTGATTTTGAAGTTCATATTTGTGTTTTGATTAGTTATTGATGTTTTGGTATATGTGATAGGTAGAATTGTGATTTTGAAGTTCATATTTGTGTTTTGAATGCGTTATTGATGTTTTGGTATACGTAATTGGTAGAATTGTGTTTTGAGGAGTTATTGATGTTTTGGTATATTGAACAGATAGAATTGTGTTTTGAATTTCATATTTGTGTTTTTATGAGTTATTGATGTTTTGGTATATGGAATAGGTAGAATTGTGATTTTGAAGTTCATATTTGTGTTTTGATGAGTTGTTGATGTTTTGTTATATTGAAGAGGTAGAATTGTGATTTTGAAGTTCATATTTGCGTTTTGATGAGTTATTGATTGATGTTTTGGAATATGGAATAGGTACAATTGAGATTTTGAAGTTCATATTTGTGTTTTGATGAGTTATTCATGTTTTGGTATATGGAATAGGTAAAATTGTGATTTTGAAGTTCATAATTGTGTTTTGATGAGTTATTGATGTTTCGGTATATAAAATAGATATAATTGTGTGTAGATGTTCATAATTGTGTTTTGATGAGTTATTGATTGATGTTTTGGTATATGGAATATGTAGAATTGTGTTTTGAATTTCATATTTGTGTTTTTATGAGTTATTGATGTTTTGGTATATGGAATAGGTAGAATTGTGATTTTGAAGTTCATATTTGTGTTTTGATGAGTTGTTGATGTTTTGTTATTTTGAAGAGGTAGAATTGTGATTTTGAAGTTCATATTTACGTTTTGATGAATTATTGATTGATGTTTTGGAATATGGAATAGGTACAATGGAGATTTTGAAGTTCATATTTGTGTTTTGATGCGTTATTGATGTTTTGGTATACGTAATAGGTAGAATTGTGTTTTGAGGAGATATTGATGTTTTGGTATATTGAACAGATAGAATTGTGTTTTGAATTTCATATTTGTGTTTTTATGAGTTATTGATGTTTTGGTATATGGAATAAGTAGAATTATGATTTTGAAGTTCATATTTGTGTTTTGATGAGTTATTGATGTTTTGTTATATTGAAGAGGTAGAATTGTGATTTTGAAGTTCATATTTGCGTTTTGATGAGTTATTGATTGATGTTTTGGAATATGGAATAGGTACAATTGAGATTTTGAAGTTCATATTTGTGTTTTGATGAGTTATTGGTTGATGTTTTACAATATCGAATAGGTAGAATTGTGATTTTGAAGTTCATATTTGTGTTTTGATGACTTATTGATGTTTTGGTATATGGGATAGGTAGAATTGTGATTTTGAAGTTCATATATGTGTTTTGATGTGTTATTGGTTGATGTTTTACTATATGGAATAGGTATAATTGTGATTTTGAAGTTCATATTTGTGTTTTGATGACTTATTGATGTTTTGGTATATGGGATAGGTAGAATTGTGATTTTGAAGTTCATATTTGTGTTTTGATGAGTTATTCATGTTTTGGTATATGGAATAGGTAGAATTGTGATTTTTAAGTTCATAATTGTGTTTTGACGAGTTATTGATGTTTCGGTATATGAAAGATATAATTGTGTGTAGAAGTTCATATTTGTGTTTTGATGAGTTATTGATGTTTTGTTATATTGAAGAGGTAGAATTGTGATTTTGAAGTTCATATTTGTGTTTTGATGAGTTATTGATGTTTTGGTATATGTGATAGGTAGAATTGTGATTTTGAAGTTCATATTTGTGTTTTGAATGCGTTATTGATGTTTTGGTATACGTAATTGGTAGAATTGTGTTTTGAGGAGTTATTGATGTTTTGGTATATCGAACAGATAGAATTGTGTTTTGAATTTCATATTTGTGTTTTTATGAGTTATTGATGTTATATGGAATAGGTAGAATGGTGATTTTGAAGTTCATATTTGTCTTTTGATGAGTTATTGATGTTTTGTTATATTGAAGAGGTAGAATTGTGATTTTGAAGTTCATATTTGCGTTTTGATGAGTTATTGATTGATGTTTTGGAATATGGAATAGGTACAATTGAGATTTTGAAGTTCATATTTGTGTTTTGAATGCGTTATTGGTTGATGTTTTGGTATATGGAATAGGTAGAATTGTGATTTTGAATTTCATATTTGAGTTTTTATGAGTTATTGATGTTTTGGTATATGGAATAAGTAGAATTATGATTTTGAAGTTCATATTTGTGTTTTGATGAGTTATTGGTTGATGTTTTACTATATGGAATAGGTATAATTGTGATTTTGAAGTTCATATTTGTGTTTTGATGACTTATTGATGTTTTGGTATATGGGATAGGTAGAATTGTGATTTTGAAGTTCATATTTGTGTTTTGATGAGTTATTCATGTTTTGGTATATGGAATAGGTAGAATTGTGATTTTTAAGTTCATAATTGTGTTTTGACGAGTTATTGATGTTTCGGTATATGAAATAGATATAATTGTGTGTAGAAGTTCATATTTGTGTTTTGATGTGTTATTGATGTTTTGTTATATTGAAGAGGTAGAATTGTGATTTTGAAGTTTATATTTGCGTTTTGATGAGTTATTGATTGATGTTTTGGAATATGGAATAGGTACAATTGAGATTTTGAAGTTCATATTTGTGTTTTGATGAGTTATTGGTTGATGTTTTACAATATCGAATAGGTAGAATTGTGATTTTGAAGTTCATATTTGTGTTTTGATGACTTATTGATGTTTTGGTATATGGGATAGGTAGAATTGTGATTTTGAAGTTCATATTTGTGTTTTGATGAGTTATTGGTTGATGTTTTACTATATGGAATAGGTATAATTGTGATTTTGAAGTTCATATTTGTGTTTTGATGACTTATTGATGTTTTGGTATATGGGATAGGTAGAATTGTGATTTTGAAGTTCATATTTGTGTTTTGATGTGTTATTCATGTTTTTGTATATGGAATAGGTAGAGTTGTGATTTTTAAGTTCATAATTGTGTTTTGACGAGTTATTGATGTTTCGGTATATGAAAGATATAATTGTGTGTAGAAGTTCATATTTGTGTTTTGATGAGTTATTGATGTTTTGTAATATTGAAGAGGTAGAATTGTGATTTTGAAGTTCATATTTGTGTTTTGATTAGTTATTGATGTTTTGGTATATGTGATAGGTAGAATTGTGATTTTGAAGTTCATATTTGTGTTTTGAATGCGTTATTGATGTTTTGGTATACGTAATTGGTAGAATTGTGTTTTGAGGAGTTATTGATGTTTTGGTATATTGAACAGATAGAATTGTGTTTTGAATTTCATATTTGTGTTTTTATGAGTTATTGATGTTTTGGTATATGGAATAGGTAGAATTGTGATTTTGAAGTTCATATTTGTGTTTTGATGAGTTGTTGATGTTTTGTTATATTGAAGAGGTAGAATTGTGATTTTGAAGTTCATATTTGCGTTTTGATGAGTTATTGATTGATGTTTTGGAATATGGAATAGGTACAATTGAGATTTTGAAGTTCATATTTGTGTTTTGATGAGTTATTCATGTTTTGGTATATGGAATAGGTAAAATTGTGATTTTGAAGTTCATAATTGTGTTTTGATGAGTTATTGATGTTTCGGTATATAAAATAGATATAATTGTGTGTAGATGTTCATAATTGTGTTTTGATGAGTTATTGATTGATGTTTTGGTATATGGAATATGTAGAATTGTGTTTTGAATTTCATATTTGTGTTTTTATGAGTTATTGATGTTTTGGTATATGGAATAGGTAGAATTGTGATTTTGAAGTTCATATTTGTGTTTTGATGAGTTGTTGATGTTTTGTTATTTTGAAGAGGTAGAATTGTGATTTTGAAGTTCATATTTACGTTTTGATGAATTATTGATTGATGTTTTGGAATATGGAATAGGTACAATGGAGATTTTGAAGTTCATATTTGTGTTTTGATGCGTTATTGATGTTTTGGTATACGTAATAGGTAGAATTGTGTTTTGAGGAGATATTGATGTTTTGGTATATTGAACAGATAGAATTGTGTTTTGAATTTCATATTTGTGTTTTTATGAGTTATTGATGTTTTGGTATATGGAATAAGTAGAATTATGATTTTGAAGTTCATATTTGTGTTTTGATGAGTTATTGATGTTTTGTTATATTGAAGAGGTAGAATTGTGATTTTGAAGTTCATATTTGCGTTTTGATGAGTTATTGATTGATGTTTTGGAATATGGAATAGGTACAATTGAGATTTTGAAGTTCATATTTGTGTTTTGATGAGTTATTGGTTGATGTTTTACAATATCGAATAGGTAGAATTGTGATTTTGAAGTTCATATTTGTGTTTTGATGACTTATTGATGTTTTGGTATATGGGATAGGTAGAATTGTGATTTTGAAGTTCATATATGTGTTTTGATGTGTTATTGGTTGATGTTTTACTATATGGAATAGGTATAATTGTGATTTTGAAGTTCATATTTGTGTTTTGATGACTTATTGATGTTTTGGTATATGGGATAGGTAGAATTGTGATTTTGAAGTTCATATTTGTGTTTTGATGAGTTATTCATGTTTTGGTATATGGAATAGGTAGAATTGTGATTTTTAAGTTCATAATTGTGTTTTGACGAGTTATTGATGTTTCGGTATATGAAAGATATAATTGTGTGTAGAAGTTCATATTTGTGTTTTGATGAGTTATTGATGTTTTGTTATATTGAAGAGGTAGAATTGTGATTTTGAAGTTCATATTTGTGTTTTGATGAGTTATTGATGTTTTGGTATATGTGATAGGTAGAATTGTGATTTTGAAGTTCATATTTGTGTTTTGAATGCGTTATTGATGTTTTGGTATACGTAATTGGTAGAATTGTGTTTTGAGGAGTTATTGATGTTTTGGTATATCGAACAGATAGAATTGTGTTTTGAATTTCATATTTGTGTTTTTATGAGTTATTGATGTTATATGGAATAGGTAGAATGGTGATTTTGAAGTTCATATTTGTCTTTTGATGAGTTATTGATGTTTTGTTATATTGAAGAGGTAGAATTGTGATTTTGAAGTTCATATTTGCGTTTTGATGAGTTATTGATTGATGTTTTGGAATATGGAATAGGTACAATTGAGATTTTGAAGTTCATATTTGTGTTTTGAATGCGTTATTGGTTGATGTTTTGGTATATGGAATAGGTAGAATTGTGATTTTGAATTTCATATTTGAGTTTTTATGAGTTATTGATGTTTTGGTATATGGAATAAGTAGAATTATGATTTTGAAGTTCATATTTGTGTTTTGATGAGTTATTGGTTGATGTTTTACTATATGGAATAGGTATAATTGTGATTTTGAAGTTCATATTTGTGTTTTGATGACTTATTGATGTTTTGGTATATGGGATAGGTAGAATTGTGATTTTGAAGTTCATATTTGTGTTTTGATGAGTTATTCATGTTTTGGTATATGGAATAGGTAGAATTGTGATTTTTAAGTTCATAATTGTGTTTTGACGAGTTATTGATGTTTCGGTATATGAAATAGATATAATTGTGTGTAGAAGTTCATATTTGTGTTTTGATGTGTTATTGATGTTTTGTTATATTGAAGAGGTAGAATTGTGATTTTGAAGTTTATATTTGCGTTTTGATGAGTTATTGATTGATGTTTTGGAATATGGAATAGGTACAATTGAGATTTTGAAGTTCATATTTGTGTTTTGATGAGTTATTGGTTGATGTTTTACAATATCGAATAGGTAGAATTGTGATTTTGAAGTTCATATTTGTGTTTTGATGACTTATTGATGTTTTGGTATATGGGATAGGTAGAATTGTGATTTTGAAGTTCATATTTGTGTTTTGATGAGTTATTGGTTGATGTTTTACTATATGGAATAGGTATAATTGTGATTTTGAAGTTCATATTTGTGTTTTGATGACTTATTGATGTTTTGGTATATGGGATAGGTAGAATTGTGATTTTGAAGTTCATATTTGTGTTTTGATGTGTTATTCATGTTTTTGTATATGGAATAGGTAGAGTTGTGATTTTTAAGTTCATAATTGTGTTTTGACGAGTTATTGATGTTTCGGTATATGAAAGATATAATTGTGTGTAGAAGTTCATATTTGTGTTTTGATGAGTTATTGATGTTTTGTAATATTGAAGAGGTAGAATTGTGATTTTGAAGTTCATATTTGTGTTTTGATTAGTTATTGATGTTTTGGTATATGTGATAGGTAGAATTGTGATTTTGAAGTTCATATTTGTGTTTTGAATGCGTTATTGATGTTTTGGTATACGTAATTGGTAGAATTGTGTTTTGAGGAGTTATTGATGTTTTGGTATATTGAACAGATAGAATTGTGTTTTGAATTTCATATTTGTGTTTTTATGAGTTATTGATGTTTTGGTATATGGAATAGGTAGAATTGTGATTTTGAAGTTCATATTTGTGTTTTGATGAGTTGTTGATGTTTTGTTATATTGAAGAGGTAGAATTGTGATTTTGAAGTTCATATTTGCGTTTTGATGAGTTATTGATTGATGTTTTGGAATATGGAATAGGTACAATTGAGATTTTGAAGTTCATATTTGTGTTTTGATGAGTTATTCATGTTTTGGTATATGGAATAGGTAAAATTGTGATTTTGAAGTTCATAATTGTGTTTTGATGAGTTATTGATGTTTCGGTATATAAAATAGATATAATTGTGTGTAGATGTTCATAATTGTGTTTTGATGAGTTATTGATTGATGTTTTGGTATATGGAATATGTAGAATTGTGTTTTGAATTTCATATTTGTGTTTTTATGAGTTATTGATGTTTTGGTATATGGAATAGGTAGAATTGTGATTTTGAAGTTCATATTTGTGTTTTGATGAGTTGTTGATGTTTTGTTATTTTGAAGAGGTAGAATTGTGATTTTGAAGTTCATATTTACGTTTTGATGAATTATTGATTGATGTTTTGGAATATGGAATAGGTACAATGGAGATTTTGAAGTTCATATTTGTGTTTTGATGCGTTATTGATGTTTTGGTATACGTAATAGGTAGAATTGTGTTTTGAGGAGATATTGATGTTTTGGTATATTGAACAGATAGAATTGTGTTTTGAATTTCATATTTGTGTTTTTATGAGTTATTGATGTTTTGGTATATGGAATAAGTAGAATTATGATTTTGATGTTCATATTTGTGTTTTGATGAGTTATTGATGTTTTGTTCTATTGAAGAGGTAGAATTGTGATTTTGAAGTTCATATTTGCGTTTTGATGAGTTATTGATTGATGTTTTGGAATATGGAATAGGTACAATTGAGATTTTGAAGTTCATATTTGTGTTTTGATGAGTTATTGGTTGATGTTTTACAATATCGAATAGGTAGAATTGTGATTTTGAAGTTCATATTTGTGTTTTGATGACTTATTGATGTTTTGGTATATGGGATAGGTAGAATTGTGATTTTGAAGTTCATATATGTGTTTTATGAGTTATTGGTTGATGTTTTACTATATGGAATAGGTATAATTGTGATTTTGAAGTTCATATTTGTGTTTTGATGACTTATTGATGTTTTGGTATATGGGATAGGTAGAATTGTGATTTTGAAGTTCATATTTGTGTTTTGATGAGTTATTCATGTTTTGGTATATGAAATAGGTAGAATTGTGATTTTTAAGTTCATAATTGTGTTTTGAGGAGTTATTGATGTTTCGGTATATGAAAGATATAATTGTGTGTAGAAGTTCATATTTGTGTTTTGATGAGTTATTGATGTTTTGTTATATTGAAGAGGTAGAATTGTGATTTTGAAGTTCATATTTGTGTTTTGATGAGTTATTGATGTTTTGGTATATGTGATAGGTAGAATTGTGATTTTGAAGTTCATATTTGTGTTTTGAATGCGTTATTGATGTTTTGGTATACATAATTGGTAGAATTGTGTTTTGAGGAGTTATTGATGTTTTGGTATATTGAACAGATAGAATTGTGTTTTGAATTTCATATTTGTGTTTTTATGAGTTATTGATGTTATATGGAATAGGTAGAATGGTGATTTTGAAGTTCATATTTGTGTTTTGATGAGTTATTGATGTTTTGTTATATTGAAGAGGTAGAATTGTGATTTTGAAGTTCATATTTGCGTTTTGATGAGTTATTGATTGATGTTTTGGAATATGGAATAGGTACAATTGAGATTTTGAAGTTCATATTTGTGTTTTGAATGCGTTATTGGTTGATGTTTTGGTATATGGAATAGGTAGAATTGTGATTTTGAAGTTCATATTTGCGTTTTGATGAGTTATTGATTGATGTTTTGGAATATGGAATAGGTACAATTGAGATTTTGAAGTTCATATTTGTGTTTTGATGAGTTATTCATGTTTTGGTATATGGAATAGGTAAAATTGTGATTTTGAAGTTCATAATTGTGTTTTGATGAGTTATTGATGTTTCGGTATATAAAATAGATATAATTGTGTGTGGATGTTCATAATTGTGTTTTGATTAGTTATTGATTGATGTTTTGGTATATGGAATATGTAGAATTGTGTTTTGAATTTCATATTTGTGTTTTTATGAGTTATTGATGTTTTGGTATATGGAATAGGTAGAATTGTGATTTTGAAGTTCATATTTGTGTTTCGATGAGTTGTTGATGTTTTGTTATATTGAAGAGGTAGAATTGTGATTTTGAAGTTCATATTTACGTTTTGATGAATTATTGATTGATGTTTTGGAATATGGAATAGGTACAATGGAGATTTTGAAGTTCATATTTGTGTTTTGATGCGTTATTGATGTTTTGGTATACGTAATAGGTAGAATTGTGTTTTGAGGAGATATTGATGTTTTGGTATATTGAACAGATAGAATTGTGTTTTGAATTTCATATTTGTGTTTTTATGAGTTATTGATGTTTTGGTATATGGAATAAGTAGAATTATGATTTTGAAGTTCATATTTGTGTTTTGATGAGTTATTGATGTTTTGTTCTATTGAAGAGGTAGAATTGTGATTTTGAAGTTCATATTTGCGTTTTGATGAGTTATTGATTGATGTTTTGGAATATGGAATAGGTACAATTGAGATTTTGAAGTTCATATTTGTGTTTTGATGAGTTATTGGTTGATGTTTTACAATATCGAATAGGTAGAATTGTGATTTTGAAGTTCATATTTGTGTTTTGATGACTTATTGATGTTTTGGTATATGGGATAGGTAGAATTGTGATTTTGAAGTTCATATATGTGTTTTGATGAGTTATTGGTTGATGTTTTACTATATGGAATAGGTATAATTGTGATTTTGAAGTTCATATTTGTGTTTTGATGACTTTTTGATGTTTTGGTATATGGGATAGGTAGAATTGTGATTTTGAAGTTCATATTTGTGTTTTGATGAGTTATTCATGTTTTGGTATATGGAATAGGTAGAATTGTGATTTTTAAGTTCATAATTGTGTTTTGACGAGTTATTGATGTTTCGGTATATGAAAGATATAATTGTGTGTAGAAGTTCATATTTGTGTTTTGATGAGTTATTGATGTTTTGTTATATTGAAGAGGTAGAATTGTGATTTTGAAGTTCATATTTGTGTTTTGATGAGTTATTGATGTTTTGGTATATGTGATAGGTAGAATTGTGATTTTGAAGTTCATATTTGTGTTTTGAATGCGTTATTGATGTTTTGGTATACGTAATTGGTAGAATTGTGTTTTGAGGAGTTATTGATGTTTTGGTATATTGAACAGATAGAATTGTGTTTTGAATTTCATATTTGTGTTTTTATGAGTTATTGATGTTATATGGAATAGGTAGAATGGTGATTTTGAAGTTCATATTTGTGTTTTGATGAGTTATTGATGTTTTGTTATATTGAAGAGGTAGAATTGTGATTTTGAAGTTCATATTTGCGTTTTGATGAGTTATTGATTGATGTTTTGGAATATGGAATAGGTACAATTGAGATTTTGAAGTTCATATTTGTGTTTTGAATGCGTTATTGGTTGATGTTTTGGTATATGGAATAGGTAGAATTGTGATTTTGAAGTTCATATTTGCGTTTTGATGAGTTATTGATTGATGTTTTGGAATATGGAATAGGTACAATTGAGATTTTGAAGTTCATATTTGTGTTTTGATGAGTTATTCATGTTTTGGTATATGGAATAGGTAAAATTGTGATTTTGAAGTTCATAATTGTGTTTTGATGAGTTATTGATGTTTCGGTATATAAAATAGATATAATTGTGTGTGGATGTTCATAATTGTGTTTTGATGAGTTATTGATTGATGTTTTGGTATATGGAATAGGTAGAATTGTGTTTTGAATTTCATATTTGTGTTTTTATGAGTTATTGATGTTTTGGTATATGGAATAGGTAGAATTGTGATTTTGAAGTTCATATTTGTGTTTCGATGAGTTGTTGATGTTTTGTTATATTGAAGAGGTAGAATTGTGATTTTGAAGTTCATATTTACGTTTTGATGAGTTGTTGATTGATGTTTTGGAATATGGAATAGGTACAATTGAGATTTTGAAGTTCATTTTTGTGTTTTGAATGCGTTATTGGTTGATGTTTTGGTATATGGAATAGGTAGAATTGTGATTTTGATATTCATATTTGGGTTTTGATGAGTTATTGATTGATGTTTTGGTATATGGAATAGGTAGAATTGAGATTTTGAAGTTCATATTTGTGTTTTGATGCGTTATTGATGTTTTGGTATACGTAAAAGGTAGAATTGTGTTTTGAGGAGATATTGATGTTTTGGTATATTGAACAGATAGAATTGTGTTTTGAATTTCATATTTGAGTTTTTATGAGTTATTGATGTTTTGGTATATGGAATAGGTAGCATTGTGATTTTGAAGTTCATATTTGTGTTTTGATGTGTTATTGATGTTTTGGTATATGGAATAGGTAGAATTATGATATTGATATTCATATTTGTGTTTTGATGAGTTATTGATTGATTTTTGGTATATGGAATAGGTAGCATTGTGATTTTGAAGTTCATATTTGTGTTTTGATGAGTTATTGATGTTTTGTTCTATTGAAGAGGTAGAATTGTGATTTTGAAGTTCATATTTGCGTTTTGATGAGTTATTGATTGATGTTTTGGAATATGGAATAGGTACAATTGAGATTTTGAAGTTCATATTTGTGTTTTGATGAGTTATTGGTTGATGTTTTACAATATCGAATAGGTAGAATTGTGATTTTGAAGTTCATATTTGTGTTTTGATGACTTATTGATGTTTTGGTATATGGGATAGGTAGAATTGTGATTTTGAAGTTCATATATGTGTTTTGATGAGTTATTGGTTGATGTTTTACTATATGGAATAGGTATAATTGTGATTTTGAAGTTCATATTTGTGTTTTGATGACTTATTGATGTTTTGGTATATGGGATAGGTAGAATTGTGATTTTGAAGTTCATATTTGTGTTTTGATGAGTTATTCATGTTTTGGTATATGGAATAGGTAGAATTGTGATTTTTAAGTTCATAATTGTGTTTTGACGAGTTATTGATGTTTCGGTATATGAAAGATATAATTGTGTGTAGAAGTTCATATTTGTGTTTTGATGAGTTATTGATGTTTTGTTATATTGAAGAGGTAGAATTGTGATTTTGAAGTTCATATTTGTGTTTTGATGAGTTATTGATGTTTTGGTATATGTGATAGGTAGAATTGTGATTTTGAAGTTCATATTTGTGTTTTGAATGCGTTATTGATGTTTTGGTATACGTAATTGGTAGAATTGTGTTTTGAGGAGTTATTGATGTTTTGGTATATTGAACAGATAGAATTGTGTTTTGAATTTCATATTTGTGTTTTTATGAGTTATTGATGTTATATGGAATAGGTAGAATGGTGATTTTGAAGTTCATATTTGTGTTTTGATGAGTTATTGATGTTTTGTTATATTGAAGAGGTAGAATTGTGATTTTGAAGTTCATATTTGCGTTTTGATGAGTTATTGATTGATGTTTTGGAATATGGAATAGGTACAATTGAGATTTTGAAGTTCATATTTGTGTTTTGAATGCGTTATTGGTTGATGTTTTGGTATATGGAATAGGTAGAATTGTGATTTTGAAGTTCATATTTGCGTTTTGATGAGTTATTGATTGATGTTTTGGAATATGGAATAGGTACAATTGAGATTTTGAAGTTCATATTTGTGTTTTGATGAGTTATTCATGTTTTGGTATATGGAATAGGTAAAATTGTGATTTTGAAGTTCATAATTGTGTTTTGATGAGTTATTGATGTTTCGGTATATAAAATAGATATAATTGTGTGTGGATGTTCATAATTGTGTTTTGATGAGTTATTGATTGATGTTTTGGTATATGGAATAGGTAGAATTGTGTTTTGAATTTCATATTTGTGTTTTTATGAGTTATTGATGTTTTGGTATATGGAATAGGTAGAATTGTGATTTTGAAGTTCATATTTGTGTTTCGATGAGTTGTTGATGTTTTGTTATATTGAAGAGGTAGAATTGTGATTTTGAAGTTCATATTTACGTTTTGATGAGTTGTTGATTGATGTTTTGGAATATGGAATAGGTACAATTGAGATTTTGAAGTTCATATTTGTGTTTTGAATGCGTTATTGGTTGATGTTTTGGTATATGGAATAGGTAGAATTGTGATTTTGATATTCATATTTGGGTTTTGATGAGTTATTGATTGATGTTTTGGTATATGGAATAGGTAGAATTGAGATTTTGAAGTTCATATTTGTGTTTTGATGCGTTATTGATATTTTGGTATACGTAAAAGGTAGAATTGTGTTTTGAGGAGATATTGATGTTTTGGTATATTGAACAGATAGAATTGTGTTTTGAATTTCATATTTGAGTTTTTATGAGTTATTGATGTTTTGGTATATGGAATAAGTAGAATTATGATTTTGAAGTTCATATTTGTGTTTTGATGAGTTATTGGTTGATGTTTTACTATATGGAATAGGTATAATTGTGATTTTGAAGTTCATATTTGTATTTTGATGAGTTATTCATGTTTCGGTATATTGAGTAGGTAGAATTGTGATTTTGAAGTTCATATTTGTGTTTTGATGAGTTATTGATTGATGTTTTGGAATATGGAATAGGTACAATTGAGATTTTGAAGTTCATATTTGTGTTTTGATGAGTTATTCATGTTTTGGTATATGGAATAGGTAAAATTGTGATTTTGAAGTTCATAATTGTGTTTTGATGAGTTATTGATGTTTCGGTATATAAAATAGATATAATTGTGTGTGGATGTTCATAATTGTGTTTTGATGAGTTATTGATTGATGTTTTGGTATATGGAATAGGTAGAATTGTGTTTTGAATTTCATATTTGTGTTTTTATGAGTTATTGATGTTTTGGTATATGGAATAGGTAGAATTGTGATTTTGAAGTTCATATTTGTGTTTCGATGAGTTGTTGATGTTTTGTTATATTGAAGAGGTAGAATTGTGATTTTGAAGTTCATATTTACGTTTTGATGAGTTGTTGATTGATGTTTTGGAATATGGAATAGGTACAATTGAGATTTTGAAGTTCATTTTTGTGTTTTGAATGCGTTATTGGTTGATGTTTTGGTATATGGAATAGGTAGAATTGTGATTTTGATATTCATATTTGGGTTTTGATGAGTTATTGATTGATGTTTTGGTATATGGAATAGGTAGAATTGAGATTTTGAAGTTCATATTTGTGTTTTGATGCGTTATTGATGTTTTGGTATACGTAAAAGGTAGAATTGTGTTTTGAGGAGATATTGATGTTTTGGTATATTGAACAGATAGAATTGTGTTTTGAATTTCATATTTGAGTTTTTATGAGTTATTGATGTTTTGGTATATGGAATAGGTAGCATTGTGATTTTGAAGTTCATATTTGTGTTTTGATGTGTTATTGATGTTTTGGTATATGGAATAGGTAGAATTATGATTTTGATATTCATATTTGTGTTTTGATGAGTTATTGATTGATTTTTGGTATATGGAATAGGTAGCATTGTGATTTTGAAGTTCATATTTGTGTTTTGATGAGTTATTGATGTTTTGTTCTATTGAAGAGGTAGAATTGTGATTTTGAAGTTCATATTTGCGTTTTGATGAGTTATTGATTGATGTTTTGGAATATGGAATAGGTACAATTGAGATTTTGAAGTTCATATTTGCGTTTTGATGAGTTATTGATTGATGTTTTGGAATATGGAATAGGTACAATTGAGATTTTGAAGTTCATATTTGTGTTTTGAATGCGTTATTGGTTGATGTTTTGGTATATGGAATAGGTAGAATTGTGATTTTGAAGTTCATATTTGTGTTTTGATGAGTTATTGATGTTTTGTTATATTGAAGAGGTAGAATTGTGATTTTGAAGTTCATATTTGTGTTTTGATGAGTTATTGATGTTTTGGTATATGTGATAGGTAGAATTGTGATTTTGAAGTTCATATTTGTGTTTTGAATGCGTTATTGATGTTTTGGTATACGTAATTGGTAGAATTGTGTTTTGAGGAGTTATTGATGTTTTGGTATATTGAACAGATAGAATTGTGTTTTGAATTTCATATTTGTGTTTTTATGAGTTATTGATGTTATATGGAATAGGTAGAATGGTGATTTTGAAGTTCATATTTGTGTTTTGATGAGTTATTGATGTTTTGTTATATTGAAGAGGTAGAATTGTGATTTTGAAGTTCATATTTGCGTTTTGATGAGTTATTGATTGATGTTTTGGAATATGGAATAGGTACAATTGAGATTTTGAAGTTCATATTTGTGTTTTGAATGCGTTATTGGTTGATGTTTTGGTATATGGAATAGGTAGAATTGTGATTTTGAAGTTCATATTTGCGTTTTGATGAGTTATTGATTGATGTTTTGGAATATGGAATAGGTACAATTGAGATTTTGAAGTTCATATTTGTGTTTTGATGAGTTATTCATGTTTTGGTATATGGAATAGGTAAAATTGTGATTTTGAAGTTCATAATTGTGTTTTGATGAGTTATTGATGTTTCGGTATATAAAATAGATATAATTGTGTGTGGATGTTCATAATTGTGTTTTGATGAGTTATTGATTGATGTTTTGGTATATGGAATAGGTAGAATTGTGTTTTGAATTTCATATTTGTGTTTTTATGAGTTATTGATGTTTTGGTATATGGAATAGGTAGAATTGTGATTTTGAAGTTCATATTTGTGTTTCGATGAGTTGTTGATGTTTTGTTATATTGAAGAGGTAGAATTGTGATTTTGAAGTTCATATTTACGTTTTGATGAGTTGTTGATTGATGTTTTGGAATATGGAATAGGTACAATTGAGATTTTGAAGTTCATTTTTGTGTTTTGAATGCGTTATTGGTTGATGTTTTGGTATATGGAATAGGTAGAATTGTGATTTTGATATTCATATTTGGGTTTTGATGAGTTATTGATTGATGTTTTGGTATATGGAATAGGTAGAATTGAGATTTTGAAGTTCATATTTGTGTTTTGATGCGTTATTGATGTTTTGGTATACGTAAAAGGTAGAATTGTGTTTTGAGGAGATATTGATGTTTTGGTATATTGAACAGATAGAATTGTGTTTTGAATTTCATATTTGAGTTTTTATGAGTTATTGATGTTTTGGTATATGGAATAGGTAGCATTGTGATTTTGAAGTTCATATTTGTGTTTTGATGTGTTATTGATGTTTTGGTATATGGAATAGGTAGAATTATGATTTTGATATTCATATTTGTGTTTTGATGAGTTATTGATTGATTTTTGGTATATGGAATAGGTAGCATTGTGATTTTGAAGTTCATATTTGTGTTTTGATGAGTTATTGATGTTTTGTTCTATTGAAGAGGTAGAATTGTGATTGTGAAGTTCATATTTGCGTTTTGATGAGTTATTGATTGATGTTTTGGAATATGGAATAGGTACAATTGAGATTTTGAAGTTCATATTTGTGTTTTGATGAGTTATTGGTTGATGTTTTACAATATCGAATAGGTAGAATTGTGATTTTGAAGTTCATATTTGTGTTTTGATGACTTATTGATGTTTTGGTATATGGGATAGGTAGAATTGTGATTTTGAAGTTCATATATGTGTTTTGATGAGTTATTGGTTGATGTTTTACTATATGGAATAGGTATAATTGTGATTTTGAAGTTCATATTTGTGTTTTGATGACTTATTGATGTTTTGGTATATGGGATAGGTAGAATTGTGATTTTGAAGTTCATATTTGTGTTTTGATGAGTTATTCATGTTTTGGTATATGAAATAGGTAGAATTGTGATTTTTAAGTTCATAATTGTGTTTTGACGAGTTATTGATGTTTCGGTATATGAAAGATATAATTGTGTGTAGAAGTTCATATTTGTGTTTTGATGAGTTATTGATGTTTTGTTATATTGAAGAGGTAGAATTGTGATTTTGAAGTTCATATTTGTGTTTTGATGAGTTATTGATGTTTTGGTATATGTGATAGGTAGAATTGTGATTTTGAAGTTCATATTTGTGTTTTGAATGCGTTATTGATGTTTTGGTATACGTAATTGGTAGAATTGTGTTTTGAGGAGTTATTGATGTTTTGGTATATTGAACAGATAGAATTGTGTTTTGAATTTCATATTTGTGTTTTTATGAGTTATTGATGTTATATGGAATAGGTAGAATGGTGATTTTGAAGTTCATATTTGTGTTTTGATGAGTTATTGATGTTTTGTTATATTGAAGAGGTAGAATTGTGATTTTGAAGTTCATATTTGCGTTTTGATGAGTTATTGATTGATGTTTTGGAATATGGAATAGGTACAATTGAGATTTTGAAGTTCATATTTGTGTTTTGAATGCGTTATTGGTTGATGTTTTGGTATATGGAATAGGTAGAATTGTGATTTTGAAGTTCATATTTGCGTTTTGATGAGTTATTGATTGATGTTTTGGAATATGGAATAGGTACAATTGAGATTTTGAAGTTCATATTTGTGTTTTGATGAGTTATTCATGTTTTGGTATATGGAATAGGTAAAATTGTGATTTTGAAGTTCATAATTGTGTTTTGATGAGTTATTGATGTTTCGGTATATAAAATAGATATAATTGTGTGTGGATGTTCATAATTGTGTTTTGATGAGTTATTGATTGATGTTTTGGTATATGGAATAGGTAGAATTGTGTTTTGAATTTCATATTTGTGTTTTTATGAGTTATTGATGTTTTGGTATATGGAATAGGTAGAATTGTGATTTTGAAGTTCATATTTGTGTTTCGATGAGTTGTTGATGTTTTGTTATATTGAAGAGGTAGAATTGTGATTTTGAAGTTCATATTTACGTTTTGATGAGTTGTTGATTGATGTTTTGGAATATGGAATAGGTACAATTGAGATTTTGAAGTTCATATTTGTGTTTTGAATGCGTTATTGGTTGATGTTTTGGTATATGGAATAGGTAGAATTGTGATTTTGATATTCATATTTGGGTTTTGATGAGTTATTGATTGATGTTTTGGTATATGGAATAGGTAGAATTGAGATTTTGAAGTTCATATTTGTGTTTTGATGCGTTATTGATATTTTGGTATACGTAAAAGGTAGAATTGTGTTTTGAGGAGATATTGATGTTTTGGTATATTGAACAGATAGAATTGTGTTTTGAATTTCATATTTGAGTTTTTATGAGTTATTGATGTTTTGGTATATGGAATAAGTAGAATTATGATTTTGAAGTTCATATTTGTGTTTTGATGAGTTATTGGTTGATGTTTTACTATATGGAATAGGTATAATTGTGATTTTGAAGTTCATATTTGTATTTTGATGAGTTATTCATGTTTCGGTATATTGAGTAGGTAGAATTGTGATTTTGAAGTTCATATTTGTGTTTTGATGAGTTATTGATGTTTCGGTATATGAGATAGGTAGAATTGTGATTTTGAATTCATATTTGTGTTTTGAATGCGTCATTGATGTTTTGGTATACGTAATCGGTAGAATTGTGTTTTGATGAGTTATTGATGTTTTGGTATATTGAACAGATAGAATTGTGTTTTGAATTTCATATTTGTGTTTTTATGTGTTATTGATGTTTTGGTATATGGAATAAGTAGAATTATGATTTTGAAGTTCATATTTGTGTTTTGATGAGTTATTGATGTTTTGTTCTATTGAAGAGGTAGAATTGTGATTTTGAAGTTCATATTTGCGTTTTGATGAGTTATTGATTGATGTTTTGGTATATGGAATAGGTAGAATTGTGTTTTGAATTTCATATTTGTGTTTTTATGAGTTATTGATGTTTTGGTATATGGAATAGGTAGAATTGTGATTTTGAAGTTCATATTTGTGTTTCGATGAGTTGTTGATGTTTTGTTATATTGAAGAGGTAGAATTGTGATTTTGAAGTTCATATTTACGTTTTGATGAGTTGTTGATTGATGTTTTGGAATATGGAATAGGTACAATTGAGATTTTGAAGTTCATATTTGTGTTTTGAATGCGTTATTGGTTGATGTTTTGGTATATGGAATAGGTAGAATTGTGATTTTGATATTCATATTTGGGTTTTGATGAGTTATTGATTGATGTTTTGGTATATGGAATAGGTAGAATTGAGATTTTGAAGTTCATATTTGTGTTTTGATGCGTTATTGATGTTTTGGTATACGTAAAAGGTAGAATTGTGTTTTGAGGAGATATTGATGTTTTGGTATATTGAACAGATAGAATTGTGTTTTGAATTTCATATTTGAGTTTTTATGAGTTATTGATGTTTTGGTATATGGAATAAGTAGAATTATGATTTTGAAGTTCATATTTGTGTTTTGATGAGTTATTGGTTGATGTTTTACTATATGGAATAGGTATAATTGTGATTTTGAAGTTCATATTTGTATTTTGATGAGTTATTCATGTTTCGGTATATTGAGTAGGTAGAATTGTGATTTTGAAGTTCATATTTGTGTTTTGAATGCGTTATTGATGTTTTGGTATACGTAATTGGTAGAATTGTGTTTTGAGGAGTTATTGATGTTTTGGTATATTGAACAGATAGAATTGTGTTTTGAATTTCATATTTGTGTTTTTATGAGTTATTGATGTTTCGGTATATGAGATAGGTACAATTGAGATTTTGAAGTTCATATTTGTGTTTTGAATGCGTCATTGATGTTTTGGTATACGTAATCGGTAGAATTGTGTTTTAAGGAGTTATTGATGTTTTGGTATATTGAACAGATAGAATTGTGTTTTGAATTTCATATTTGTGTTTTTATGAGTTATTGATTTTTTGGTATATGGAATAGGTAGAATTGTGATTTTGAAGTTCATATTTGCGTTTTGATGAGTTATTGATTGATGTTTTGGAATATGGAATTGGTACAATGGAGATTTTGAAGTTCATATTTGTGTTTTGATGAGTTATTGATGTTTTGGTATACGTAATAGGTAGAATTGTGTTTTGAGGAGATATTGATGTTTTGGTATATTGAACAGAAAGAATTGTGTTTTGAATTTCATATTTGTGTTTTTATGAGTTATTGATGTTTTGCTATATGGAATAAGTAGAATTATGATTTTCAAGTTCATATTTGTGTTTTGATGAGTTATTGGTCGATGTTTTACAATATCGAATTGGTAGAATTGTGATTTTGAAGTTCATATTTGTGTTTTGATGAGTTATTGATGTTTTGGTATATGGAATAGGTAGAATTATGATTTTGATATTCATATTTGTGTTTTGATGAGTTATTGATTGATTTTTGGTATATGGAATAGGTAGCATTGTGATTTTGAAGTTCATATTTGTGTTTTGATGTGTTATTGATGTTTTGGTATATGGAATAGGTAGAATTGTGATTTTGATATTCATATTTGGGTTTTGATGAGTTATTGATTGATGTTTTGGTATATGGAATAGGTAGAATTGAGATTTTGAAGTTCATATTTGTGTTTTGATGCGTTATTGATGTTTTGGTATACGTAATAGGTAGAATTGTGTTTTGAGGAGATATTGATGTTTTGGTATATTGAACAGATAGAATTGTGTTTTGAATTTCATATTTGTGTTTTTATGAGTTATTGATGTTTTGGTATATGGAATAAGTAGAATTATGATTTTGAAGTTCATATTTGTGTTTTGATGAGTTATTGGTTGATGTTTTACTATATGGAATAGGTATAATTGTGATTTTGAAGTTCATATTTGTATTTTGATGAGTTATTCATGTTTCGGTATATTGAGTAGGTAGAATTGTGATTTTGAAGTTCATATTTGTGTTTTGATGAGTTATTGATGTTTCGGTATATGAGATAGGTAGAATTGTGATTTTGAATTCATATTTGTGTTTTGAATGCGTCATTGATGTTTTGGTATACGTAATCGGTAGAATTGTGTTTTGATGAGTTATTGATGTTTTGGTATATTGAACAGATAGAATTGTGTTTTGAATTTCATATTTGTGTTTTTATGTGTTATTGATGTTTTGGTATATGGAATAAGTAGAATTATGATTTTGAAGTTCATATTTGTGTTTTGATGAGTTATTGATGTTTTGTTCTATTGAAGAGGTAGAATTGTGATTTTGAAGTTCATATTTGCGTTTTGATGAGTTATTGATTGATGTTTTGGTATATGGAATAGGTAGAATTGTGTTTTGAATTTCATATTTGTGTTTTTATGAGTTATTGATGTTTTGGTATATGGAATAGGTAGAATTGTGATTTTGAAGTTCATATTTGTGTTTCGATGAGTTGTTGATGTTTTGTTATATTGAAGAGGTAGAATTGTGATTTTGAAGTTCATATTTACGTTTTGATGAGTTGTTGATTGATGTTTTGGAATATGGAATAGGTACAATTGAGATTTTGAAGTTCATATTTGTGTTTTGAATGCGTTATTGGTTGATGTTTTGGTATATGGAATAGGTAGAATTGTGATTTTGATATTCATATTTGGGTTTTGATGAGTTATTGATTGATGTTTTGGTATATGGAATAGGTAGAATTGAGATTTTGAAGTTCATATTTGTGTTTTGCTGCGTTATTGATGTTTTGGTATACGTAAAAGGTAGAATTGTGTTTTGAGGAGATATTGATGTTTTGGTATATTGAACAGATAGAATTGTGTTTTGAATTTCATATTTGAGTTTTTATGAGTTATTGATGTTTTGGTATATGGAATAAGTAGAATTATGATTTTGAAGTTCATATTTGTGTTTTGATGAGTTATTGGTTGATGTTTTACTATATGGAATAGGTATAATTGTGATTTTGAAGTTCATATTTGTATTTTGATGAGTTATTCATGTTTCGGTATATTGAGTAGGTAGAATTGTGATTTTGAAGTTCATATTTGTGTTTTGATGAGTTATTGATGTTTCGGTATATGAGATAGGTACAATTGAGATTTTGAAGTTCATATTTGTGTTTTGAATGCGTCATTGATGTTTTGGTATACGTAATCGGTAGAATTGTGTTTTAAGGAGTTATTGATGTTTTGGTATATTGAACAGATAGAATTGTGTTTTGAATTTCATATTTGTGTTTTTATGAGTTATTGATTTTTTGGTATATGGAATAGGTAGAATTGTGATTTTGAAGTTCATATTTGCGTTTTGATGAGTTATTGATTGATGTTTTGGAATATGGAATTGGTACAATGGAGATTTTGAAGTTCATATTTGTGTTTTGATGAGTTATTGATGTTTTGGTATACGTAATAGGTAGAATTGTGTTTTGAGGAGATATTGATGTTTTGGTATATTGAACAGAAAGAATTGTGTTTTGAATTTCATATTTGTGTTTTTATGAGTTATTGATGTTTTGCTATATGGAATAAGTAGAATTATGATTTTCAAGTTCATATTTGTGTTTTGATGAGTTATTGGTCGATGTTTTACAATATCGAATTGGTAGAATTGTGATTTTGAAGTTCATATTTGTGTTTTGATGAGTTATTGATGTTTTGGTATATGGAATAGGTAGAATTATGATTTTGATATTCATATTTGTGTTTTGATGAGTTATTGATTGATTTTTGGTATATGGAATAGGTAGCATTGTGATTTTGAAGTTCATATTTGTGTTTTGATGTGTTATTGATGTTTTGGTATATGGAATAGGTAGAATTGTGATTTTGATATTCATATTTGCGTTTTGATGAGTTATTGATTGATGTTTTGGAATATGGAATAGGTGCAATTGAGATTTTGAAGTTCATATTTGTATTGTGATGAGTTATTCATGTTTTCGTATGTTGAGTAGGTAGAATTGTGATTTTGAAGTTCATATTTGTGTTTTGATGAGTTATTGATGTTTCGGTATATGAGATAGGTAGAATTGTGATTTTGAAGTTCATATTTGTGTTTTGAATGCGTCATTGATGTTTTGGTATACGTAATCGGTAGAATTGTGTTTTAAGGAGTTATTGATGTTTTGGTATATTGAACAGATAGAATTGTGTTTTGAATTTCATATTTGTGTTTTTATGAGTTATTGATGTTTTGTTATATTCAAGAGGTAGAATTGTGATTTTGAAGTTCATATGTGCGTTTTGATGAGTTATTGATTGATGTTTTGGAATATGGAATAAGTACAATTGAGATTTTGAAGTTCATATTTGTGTTTTGATGCGTTATTGATGTTTTGGTATACGTAATAGGTAGAATTGTGTTTTGAGGAGATATTGATGTTTTGGTATATTGAACAGATAGAATTGTGTTTTGAATTTCATATTTGTGTTTTTATGAGTTATTGATGTTTTGGTATATTGAACAGATAGAATTGTGTTTTGAATTTCATATTTGAGTTTTTATGATTTATTGATGTTTTGGTATATGGAATAAGTAGAATTATGATTTTGAAGTTCATATTTGTGTTTTTATGAGTTATTGATGTTTTGTTATATTGAAGAGGTAGAATTGTGATTTTGAAGTTCATATTTGCGTTTTGATGAGTTATTGATTGATGTTTTGGAATATGGAATAGGTAGAATTGAGATTTTGAAGTTCATATTTGTGTTTTGATGAGTTATTGGTTGATGTTTTGGAATATGGAATAGGTAGAATTGAGATTTTGAAGTTCATATTTGTGTTTTGATGAGTTATTGGTTGTTGTTTTACAATATCGAATAGGTAGAATTGTGATTTGAAGTTCATATTTGTGTTTTGATGACTTATTGATGTTTTGGTATATGGGATAGGTAGAATTGTGATTTTGAAGTTCATATTTGTGTTTTGATGAGTTATTGGTTGATGTTTTATTATATGGAATAGGTATAATTGTGATTTTGAAGTTCATATTTGTGTTTTGATGACTTATTGATGTTTTGGTATATGGGATAGGTAGAATTTTGATTTTGAAGTTCATATTTGTGTTTTGATGAGTTATTCATGTTTTCGTATATGGAATAGGTAGAATTATGATTTTGATATTCATATTTGTGTTTTGATGAGTTATTGATTGATTTTTGGTATATGGAATAGGTAGCATTGTGATTTTGAAGTTCATATTTGTGTTTTGATGAGTTATTGATGTTTTGTTCTATTGAAGAGGTAGAATTGTGATTTTGAAGTTCATATTTGCGTTTTGATGAGTTATTGATTGATGTTTTGGAATATGGAATAGGTACAATTGAGATTTTGAAGTTCATATTTGTGTTTTGATGAGTTATTGGTTGATGTTTTACAATATCGAATAGGTAGAATTGTGATTTTGAAGTTCATATTTGTGTTTTGATGACTTATTGATGTTTTGGTATATGGGATAGGTAGAATTGTGATTTTGAAGTTCATATATGTGTTTTGATGAGTTATTGGTTGATGTTTTACTATATGGAATAGGTATAATTGTGATTTTGAAGTTCATATTTGTGTTTTGATGACTTATTGATGTTTTGGTATATGGGATAGGTAGAATTGTGATTTTGAAGTTCATATTTGTGTTTTGATGAGTTATTCATGTTTTGGTATATGGAATAGGTAGAATTGTGATTTTTAAGTTCATAATTGTGTTTTGACGAGTTATTGATGTTTCGGTATATGAAAGATATAATTGTGTGTAGAAGTTCATATTTGTGTTTTGATGAGTTATTGATGTTTTGTTATATTGAAGAGGTAGAATTGTGATTTTGAAGTTCATATTTGTGTTTTGATGAGTTATTGATGTTTTGGTATATGTGATAGGTAGAATTGTGATTTTGAAGTTCATATTTGTGTTTTGAATGCGTTATTGATGTTCTGGTATACGTAATTGGTAGAACTGTGTTTTGAGGAGTTATTGATGTTTTGGTATATTGAACAGATAGAATTGTGTTTTGAATTTCATATTTGTGTTTTTATGAGTTATTGATGTTATATGGAATAGGTAGAATGGTGATTTTGAAGTTCATATTTGTGTTTTGATGAGTTATTGATGTTTTGTTATATTAAAGAGGTAGAATTGTGATTTTGAAGTTCATATTTGCGTTTTGATGAGTTATTGATTGATGTTTTGGAATATGGAATAGGTACAATTGAGATTTTGAAGTTCATATTTGTGTTTTGAATGCGTTATTGGTTGATGTTTTGGTATATGGAATAGGTAGAATTGTGATTTTGAAGTTCATATTTGCGTTTTGATGAGTTATTGATTGATGTTTTGGAATATGGAATATGTACAATTGAGATTTTGAAGTTCATATTTGTGTTTTGATGAGTTATTCATGTTTTGGTATATGGAATAGGTAAAATTGTGATTTTGAAGTTCATAATTGTGTTTTGATGAGTTATTGATGTTTCAGTATATAAAATAGATATAATTGTGTGTGGATGTTCATAATTGTGTTTTGATGAGTTATTGATTGATGTTTTGGTATATGGAATATGTAGAATTGTGTTTTGAATTTCATATTTGTGTTTTTATGAGTTATTGATGTTTTGGTATATGGAATAGGTAGAATTGTGATTTTGAAGTTCATATTTGTGTTTCGATGAGTTGTTGATGTTTTGTTATATTGAAGAGGTAGAATTGTGATTTTGAAGTTCATATTTACGTTTTGATGAATTATTGATTGATGTTTTGGAATATGGAATAGGTACAATGGAGATTTTGAAGTTCATATTTGTGTTTTGATGCGTTATTGATGTTTTGGTATACGTAATAGGTAGAATTGTGTTTTGAGGAGATATTGATGTTTTGGTATATTGAACAGATAGAATTGTGTTTTGAATTTCATATTTGTGTTTTTATGAGTTATTGATGTTTTGGTATATGGAATAAGTAGAATTATGATTTTGAAGTTCATATTTGTGTTTTGATGAGTTATTGATGTTTTGTTCTATTGAAGAGGTAGAATTGTGATTTTGAAGTTCATATTTGCGTTTTGATGAGTTATTGATTGATGTTTTGGAATATGGAATAGGTACAATTGAGATTTTGAAGTTCATATTTGTGTTTTGATGTGTTATTGATGTTTTGGTATATGGAATAGGTAGAATTATGATTTTGATATTCATATTTGTGTTTTGATGAGTTATTGATTGATTTTTGGTATATGGAATAGGTAGCATTGTGATTTTGAAGTTCATATTTGTGTTTTGATGAGTTATTGATGTTTTGTTCTATTGAAGAGGTAGAATTGTGATTTTGAAGTTCATATTTGCGTTTTGATGAGTTATTGATTGATGTTTTGGAATATGGAATAGGTACAATTGAGATTTTGAAGTTCATATTTGTGTTTTGATGAGTTATTTGTTGATGTTTTACAATATCGAATAGGTAGAATTGTGATTTTGAAGTTCATATTTGTGTTTTGATGACTTATTGATGTTTTGGTATATGGGATAGGTAGAATTGTGATTTTGAAGTTCATATATGTGTTTTGATGAGTTATTGGTTGATGTTTTACTATATGGAATAGGTATAATTGTGATTTTGAAGTTCATATTTGTGTTTTGATGACTTATTGATGTTTTGGTATATGGGATAGGTAGAATTGTGATTTTGAAGTTCATATTTGTGTTTTGATGAGTTATTCATGTTTTGGTATATAGAATAGGTAGAATTGTGATTTTTAAGTTCATAATTGTGTTTTGACGAGTTATTGATGTTTCGGTATATGAAAGATATAATTGTGTGTAGAAGTTCATATTTGTGTTTTGATGAGTTATTGATGTTTTGTTATATTGAAGAGGTAGAATTGTGATTTTGAAGTTCATATTTGTGTTTTGATGAGTTATTGATGTTTTGGTATATGTGATAGGTAGAATTGTGATTTTGAAGTTCATATTTGTGTTTTGAATGCGTTATTGATGTTTTGGTATACGTAATTGGTAGAATTGTGTTTTGAGGAGTTATTGATGTTTTGGTATATTGAACAGATAGAATTGTGTTTTGAATTTCATATTTGTGTTTTTATGAGTTATTGATGTTATATGGAATAGGTAGAATGGTGATTTTGAAGTTCATATTTGTGTTTTGATGAGTTATTGATGTTTTGTTATATTGAAGAGGTAGAATTGTGATTTTGAAGTTCATATTTGCGTTTTGATGAGTTATTGATTGATGTTTTGGAATATGGAATAGGTACAATTGAGATTTTGAAGTTCATATTTGTGTTTTGAATGCGTTATTGGTTGATGTTTTGGTATATGGAATAGGTAGAATTGTGATTTTGAAGTTCATATTTGCGTTTTGATGAGTTATTGATTGATGTTTTGGAATATGGAATAGGTACAATTGAGATTTTGAAGTTCATATTTGTGTTTTGATGAGTTATTCATGTTTTGGTATATGGAATAGGTAAAATTGTGATTTTGAAGTTCATAATTGTGTTTTGATGAGTTATTGATGTTTTGTTATATTGAAGAGGTAGAATTGTGATTTTGAAGTTCATATTTGCGTTTTGATGAGTTATTGATTGATGTTTTGGAATATGGAATAGGTACAATTGAGATTTTGAAGTTCATATTTGTGTTTTGAATGCGTTATTGGTTGATGTTTTGGTATATGGAATAGGTAGAATTGTGATTTTGAAGTTCATATTTGTGTTTTGATGAGTTATTGATTGATGTTTTGGAATATGGAATAGGTACAATTGAGATTTTGAAGTTCATATTTGTGTTTTGATGAGTTATTCATGTTTTGGTATATGGAATAGGTAAAATTGTGATTTTGAAGTTCATAATTGTGTTTTGATGAGTTATTGATGTTTCGGTATATAAAATAGATATAATTGTGTGTGGATGTTCATAATTGTGTTTTGATGAGTTATTGATTGATGTTTTGGTATATGGAATAGGTAGAATTGTGTTTTGAATTTCATATTTGTGTTTTTATGAGTTATTGATGTTTTGGTATATGGAATAGGTAGAATTGTGATTTTGAAGTTCATATTTGTGTTTCGATGAGTTGTTGATGTTTTGTTATATTGAAGAGGTAGAATTGTGATTTTGAAGTTCATATTTACGTTTTGATGAGTTGTTGATTGATGTTTTGGAATATGGAATAGGTACAATTGAGATTTTGAAGTTCATATTTGTGTTTTGAATGCGTTATTGGTTGATGTTTTGGTATATGGAATAGGTAGAATTGTGATTTTGATATTCATATTTGGGTTTTGATGAGTTATTGATTGATGTTTTGGTATATGGAATAGGTAGAATTGAGATTTTGAAGTTCATATTTGTGTTTTGATGCGTTATTGATGTTTTGGTATACGTAAAAGGTAGAATTGTGTTTTGAGGAGATATTGATGTTTTGGTATATTGAACAGATAGAATTGTGTTTTGAATTTCATATTTGAGTTTTTATGAGTTATTGATGTTTTGGTATATGGAATAAGTAGAATTATGATTTTGAAGTTCATATTTGTGTTTTGATGAGTTATTGGTTGATGTTTTACTATATGGAATAGGTATAATTGTGATTTTGAAGTTCATATTTGTATTTTGATGAGTTATTCATGTTTCGGTATATTGAGTAGGTAGAATTGTGATTTTGAAGTTCATATTTGTGTTTTGATGAGTTATTGATGTTTCGGTATATGAGATAGGTAGAATTGTGATTTTGAATTCATATTTGTGTTTTGAATGCGTCATTGATGTTTTGGTATACGTAATCGGTAGAATTGTGTTTTAAGGAGTTATTGATGTTTTGGTATATTGAACAGATAGAATTGTGTTTTGAATTTCATATTTGTGTTTTTATGAGTTATTGATGTTTTGGTATATGGAATAGGTAGAATTGTGATTTTGAAGTTCATATTTGCGTTTTGATGAGTTATTGATTGATGTTTTGGAATATGGAATTGGTACAATGGAGATTTTGAAGTTCATATTTGTGTTTTGATGAGTTATTGATGTTTTGGTATACGTAATAGGTAGAATTGTGTTTTGAGGAGATATTGATGTTTTGGTATATTGAACAGAAAGAATTGTGTTTTGAATTTCATATTTGTGTTTTTATGAGTTATTGATGTTTTGGTATATGGAATAAGTAGAATTATGATTTTCAAGTTCATATTTGTGTTTTGATGAGTTATTGGTTGATGTTTTACAATATCGAATTGGTAGAATTGTGATTTTGAAGTTCATATTTGTGTTTTGATGAGTTATTGATGTTTTGGTATATGGAATAGGTAGAATTATGATTTTGATATTCATATTTGTGTTTTGATGAGTTATTGATTGATTTTTGGTATATGGAATAGGTAGCATTGTGATTTTGAAGTTCATATTTGTGTTTTGATGTGTTATTGATTTTTGGTATATGGAATAGGTAGAATTGTGATTTTGATATTCATATTTGGGTTTTGATGAGTTATTGATTGATGTTTTGGTATATGGAATAGGTAGAATTGAGATTTTGAAGTTCATATTTGTGTTTTGATGCGTTATTGATGTTTTGGTATACGTAATAGGTAGAATTGTGTTTTGAGGAGATATTGATGTTTTGGTATATTGAACAGATAGAATTGTGTTTTGAATTTCATATTTGTGTTTTTATGAGTTATTGATGTTTTGGTATATGAAATAAGTAGAATTATGATTTTCAAGTTCATATTTGTGTTTTGATGAGTTATTGATGTTTTGTTATATTGAAGAGGTAGAATTGTGATTTTGAAGTTCATATTTGTGTTTTGATGAGTTATTGGTTGATGTTTTACTATATGGAATAGGTATAATTGTGATTTTGATGTTCATATTTGTGTTTTGATGACTTATTGATGTTTTGGTATATGGGATAGGTGGAATTGTGATTTTGAAGTTCATATTTGTGTTTTGATGAGTTATTCATGTTTTGGTATATGGAATAGGTAGAATTGTGATTTTTAAGTTCATAATTGTGTTTTGACGAGTTATTGATGTTTCGGTATATGAAAGATATAATTGTGTGTAGAAGTTCATATTTGTGTTTTGATGAGTTATTGATGTTTTGTTATATTGAAGAGGTAGAATTGTGATTTTGAAGTTCATATTTGTGTTTTGATGAGTTATTGATGTTTTGGTATATGTGATAGGTAGAATTGTGATTTTGAAGTTCATATTTGTGTTTTGAATGCGTTATTGATGTTTTGGTATACGTAATTGGTAGAATTGTGTTTTGAGGAGTTATTGATGTTTTGGTATATTGAACAGATAGAATTGTGTTTTGAATTTCATATTTGTGTTTTTATGAGTTATTGATGTTTTGGTATATGGAATAGGTAGAATTGTGATTTTGAAGTTCATATTTGTGTTTTGATGAGTTGTTGATGTTTTGTTATATTGAAGAGGTAGAATTGTGATTTTGAAGTTCATATTTGCGTTTTGATGAGTTATTGATTGATGTTTTGGAATATGGAATAGGTACAATTGAGATTTTGAAGTTCATATTTGTGTTTTGAATGCGTTATTGGTTGATGTTTTGGTATATGGAATAGGTAGAATTGTGATTTTGAAGTTCATATTTGCGTTTTGATGAGTTATTGATTGATGTTTTGGAATATGGAATAGGTACAATTGAGATTTTGAAGTTCATATTTGTGTTTTGATGAGTTATTCATGTTTTGGTATATGGAATAGGTAAAATTGTGATTTTGAAGTTCATAATTGTGTTTTGATGAGTTATTGATGTTTCGGTATATAAAATAGATATAATTGTGTGTAGATGTTCATAATTGTGTTTTGATGAGTTATTGATTGATGTTTTGGTATATGGAATATGTAGAATTGTGTTTTGAATTTCATATTTGTGTTTTTATGAGTTATTGATGTTTTGGTATATGGAATAGGTAGAATTGTGATTTTGAAGTTCATATTTGTGTTTTGATGAGTTGTTGATGTTTTGTTATATTGAAGAGGTAGAATTGTGATTTTGAAGTTCATATTTACGTTTTGATGAATTATTGATTGATGTTTTGGAATATGGAATAGGTACAATGGAGATTTTGAAGTTCATATTTGTGTTTTGATGCGTTATTGATGTTTTGGTATACGTAATAGGTAGAATTGTGTTTTGAGGAGATATTGATGTTTTGGTATATTGAACAGATAGAATTGTGTTTTGAATTTCATATTTGTGTTTTTATGAGTTATTCATGTTTTGGTATATGGAATAAGTAGAATTATGATTTTCAAGTTCATATTTGTGTTTTGATGAGTTATTGGTTGATGTTTTACAATATCGAATTGGTAGAATTGTGATTTTGAAGTTCATATTTGTGTTTTGATGAGTTATTGATGTTTTGGTATATGGAATAGGTAGAATTATGATTTTGATATTCATATTTGTGTTTTGATGAGTTATTGATTGATTTTTGGTATATGGAATAGGTAGCATTGTGATTTTGAAGTTCATATTTGTGTTTTGATGAGTTATTGATGTTTTGGTATATGGAATAGGTAGAATTGTGATTTCCAGAAGAAATGGAGATGAGAAAGAAGGTAAAGTAGATGGAGATGAGAAAGAAGGTAAAGTAGGCGGTAAACTAAATTAAGAGTATAAAATTAAGACGCAGGACTTACGATTAGATGAAAGCACGGGAAAAGATTAAAGAAGATGATTGAAAGCTTGAAAGAGATTTTGAAAATCAGAGAAAAGTTTAGTAAATTCGCTCTGAGATTTCTATTAATTATTCAGCCTTTAAATAGGCAAAGGGGGAGACATTATACAAGAGTGGAATCCGGAAATGGAGTCCGAAATTAAAGGTAAATGAAAGACAAATTAAATGTAAGTGCCTAATGACATATGCACTTACGTCACCTAACAATTATTCAGGGAATGACGCATGCACTTACGTCATTGTACAATTATTACCTATTCTATTACATTATTCCTACCTAAAAATCATATGGGTCCTGAGAAAAGGGCCCGCCAAAAGGATCATCATCATCATTATTCTTGACGTCTTTGGAATGCTGGTCTTGAGCTGCTTTCAATCTAGCTTCAGCTTCCCGTTGTACTTCACCAGTTTCAACTTTTTGCAATTCTATAAAAGTTTTTAAACTGGTTTTAATAAATTCGTGGAATGCAGGAGTATTAATAATATCCACTGGATTAGTCGAAGTGGAAGGAGTCTGCTGATGAGTCTGAGAAGGAGTCTGTTGAGGAGTCAAAGTAGTAGTCACAATTTTCTTGGGTAAAGGAATTTTGCTTTTGTCCGGTGTTTTAGGATTCATTGGGTCAGTCACCACCGGAATTTGTCTTGAAACTTCAGAAATTATATGTTTATATTTTTCACCACTGTCAAGGAATTTATTAACCGTCTGGGCACAGCACTGTTGCTCATTGAACTGGACCCACCATTTCACATTAATCTGACGTATGAGACTGCAGGGATAGCCTTGCTGAGTAGACTTGATTTAGAAACTCCAGGCCATAATATATGGGACCCGGAACTCGGCATGAAACAGGAAGGAGGCTTGATAATCTTCTAACCTACATCTTTTCTTGTAGGTTTGAAAACCAATAGTAGCTTGAGGAGGCAAGATTGCCGGGATGGCACCTAGTAATTTCCACCAGTCATAGACCCACATAGGGACATTTTTATTAAAAGTAGTGGAAAAACTAATGAACCAGGAGTGATTAAACGATCGGTAGTATAGACACCGATAAAAAGCTAAAATATAGTCAGCATAATTAAATCCGTCTGGAATATAAGGAATGGAAAAAGAATTTCTGGCATGAATGGAGGGAAAGTCACGAGGACTCATGATTTTCTGAATTATGAATTTAGAATAAGCAATACGAGATTTATCTTTTTTATCTGGATAATGAGTTATTTCAACTGAATTAGTGTCAACAAGAATTAGTTCATAATATGCTTGAGTCTTACAGATATCATCTGTAAGCCATTGATTATTAGGCAGAAAGAGTCGAGAACAGAAATTTTTGACATCATTATTCTCAGGAGTGGTTTTATAATGAGTCAACATGAGGTACTCAAATTCTGTTTTAGGAATGTATGGGGCAGCATTAGTCGAGGAAGAGGATGATGAGGCAGAAACATTAATCGGAGTGGTTTGGAGTCTGGCTGAAGGAGACAAAACAGCATTAGTGTAGGTAAGTGGAGGAAAATCATTAGACGGTACTGAAGGAGTCAAAGGCTTAGGAGGATTAGACATAAGATAATCGGCAGGAGTTTTTGGTTTTCCTGGATCCTTAGACATTGGTACGACCTGTAAGAAATTCACGGGTAAGGAAGTCAGGAAGAGAATTATCATCGCCTTTAATGAATTCAATATCAAAATCGAAAACAGAAAGTATAGCTTGCCAACGGGCAAAAATCTGTTTGGAAACCAAATTTTTCACATCCTTTTGTAAAATTTCTTTAGCTGACTTACAGTCAACTCTCAATAAAAACTTTTTATTATACAAATCATCTTGGAATTTAGAAATACATAAAACAATTGATAAAATCTCTTTTTTCACAGTAGAATAATTTTTCTGTGGCCCTGCCCATATGCCCGAATGATATCTTACTAACTCTTCTAATGCAGATGATGCAGATGAATGCAATTTTTGTTTGAGAATGCCGCCATAACCAATATCTGATGCATCTGTTTCAATGATCATGAATGCATCTGGATGAGGAATGCCTAAACAAGGAAGAGTCTTGATCTTTTCTTTAATTTGTCTAATTAAATTAGTATGAATCTCTGTCCAAGCAGGAGGATTTTTCTGTAATCTCTCATATAAAGGACCACACATGGTTCTCAAATTAGGAAAGAAATCTGCAATATAATTCAAACAACCAAGAAAGCGTTGTAATTGATTTTTATCTCTTATTTCATCTGGAAATTTACTAGCAAATTCAATTGTTCTTTGAATTGGTTTCATTTTTCCTTGATGAATATCATGACCTAAAAATCTGATTTTAGTTTGAAACAATTTCATCTTTTTAGCTGAAATTACTAAGCCATTAGTCTGAATAACATGTAGCATGAGATTAAGATGTTTAAAGTGCTGAGAAACATTATCCGAAAATACTAAAATGTCATCAATATAAACAATTACAAAATTAGAATAATCATTAAAAATATCATTCAGTATACGCTGAAATTCAGAAGGAGCATTTTTCAAACCAAAAGGCATAACATTCCATTCATAGTGTCCGAAAGGAACATTAAAAGCTGTTTTATACCTATCGTTTTCATTAATCTGTATCTGCCAATATCCTGATTTTAAATCAAATTTGGAAAATACTTTAGCACTATGAAGTCGCTTTAGTAGATCCTTTTTATTAGGAATTGGATATCTAATCCACTGTAATACCTTATTTAAAGGTTTATAATTAATCACTAAACGAGGAACACCGCGTTCCTTTTCAGCTTGATTATTCACATAAAATGCTGCACAACTCCAAGGAGATTGTGATTTCCTGATTAATTTTTTATCTATTAAACTCTGAATTTCCTGTTTACAAAATTTAAGTAATTCCTCATTCATTTGAATGGGTCTAGCCTTAGTCGGAATGTCTCTTTCATTAAATTCCTTGATATATGGTAATGATACAACATGCTTTTTCCTATTCCAAAACGCATTAGGATGTTCTGAACACACTAATGTTTGGAATTTCTTATCTAAATTATCAATTTTTAATTTAATATCTGCTTTCATTAATTGTTCGTCTATTCTAGTAAAATCTAATTCATTCTGTAAAAACATTAAACTTTTCTTTTTCTTATTCATTACACAGATTTGTTTATATATCGAATTAGTCTGGAGTAATGCTAACTCTTTTTCTTGTATAGGATTAATAAATGGAAAAACCAATTTATTTCCTAAAAGATTAATAGAAATATGATCAGTATGTTTAGTAAATGGAGTAATCTGATATAGAAAAGGATTACCTAAAACCACATCAGTAGTAAAATTTTCAAGTATTAGAAAAGAATGTTTAAAACAATATCCATTATTACAGATATAACCATTATTCAATTCAGCATAAATATCTATTTCTAATCCATTAGCAGCATACAATTTTTCTTTAGTTCTTGATAAATACTTATCTGGAATTATTCCGCGACTGATGTAGGATTGATCGGCGCCACTATCAAGCATGGCGACACAAGTAGTCGTCCAATCCTCTACACCTATTGTAACTAGAACATACCATTTTTCAATTTTTACTTTATTAATTAAATTTAAGAAATTTTTATCGTCAGGAATATCATTAGCTATAGTAATTTCATCATCTTTTATTATACCAGATGTAGATGCTATATTAGACTGGTCTTTTAATAATATTTTTGCTTCTAATTCTAAATCATTTAATTTTAATTCATTTAATTGATTATTAATTTCTCGAATTTCATCTTTCAATATTTTTATTTCTTCTTTAATATTACTACTTTTACGAAAACCAAAATTATCTTCATGTTTATATTTATCTATTAAATTATTTAGACTAAATGGTTCTTTTATATCAAACATATTATTATTTTCTTGTAAAACTAAGTTTTTTAATTTTTCTAAATAATCTTTTCTAATATTATCATCTTTTATATCTTTTATTATATCAAATAATAATTCTTTATTTAAACTATTTTTACTAGAATTATTCATCATATTAATTGTCTTTTTACATTCACAAAAATCATCATTATCTGAAAAACTAGATGAATCAGAGGAATAATAATTATCTTCTTCTTTTTCAGAATTAATTAAAATAGACATTAATTTATTTTTTAATTCAGATTCTTCAGAAAATAAAGCATTAATCTTTTTCTCTAATTTACAATTAGGAGCTATATGACCTAATTTACCACATTTATAACATTTAATAGGTTTTGTACTTCTTTTATCTTTCTTTTTCCTATAAAAGTTATTCTTATTAGACCAATCAGGATTATATTTATTCTTTCGCTGATATTTATTATATTTACTAGGATACTGTCTGACCTTTTTAGACCTTTTGTCTTGTGTAGAGGGCGGATGAGGACTTGCGATGCCAAATGCGTGACAGAAGGACCCCAATTCCTGTTTCTCAAGACCATATTTTCTCTGCAATTTAAAATCTTGACAGATTGATAAAGCTTCTTTTTTGAGAAATGCAAATAATTGACCATAAGTAATATTAGATAAATCCAAATTTTCCGTACCCATTTCTTTCATTAAACTAGTAATTAATTTTTGCGAAAATAAAGGAGGTAAACCAGTAATAAATTTTTCTTTCCAGAAAGACTGATTACAATCTGGTCTACGTAACACATTAGTAAGAAAAGTAGTTTTGTACCAGAAATAGTCTTTAAACAAAGGACATTTAAGATTAGTCAATGAAATCTTTAAACTAGTTAATTCTTCTTTTGGATTACCAATAAAATGCATAGAAAGAACATAAATTAGATAACTAGCACCGTCAGATTCATAATCAGTAGTTCTAACTACTTCATCATTAATAGTAACATCACGATGAACAACAGTTTGATGAGTCAAAATTTCCATTTGTTGCATTGGAGTAAACATATTATCCCACCAATTTTTTAATTGACCAGTAAATCCAGAAACAAAACACGAAGCGATTTGTCTTTCACTAATCTGAGGATACTTAGATTTATAAGCTATTTTAGCAGTTCCCATTTCATGCAAAGTATTTGTTATTTCATATTCAGATTTACCATCAATATTCCATTCATATAAAGCACTTCCATCATATGATTTAGTATTAAACCTATTACGTTCTTCAAATTGAATATCAGGGGGAGTAGGTCTACTATGATAATTCATTACATTTCTATTATTAGACCATCTATTACTATATGATTTTCGATATGGACGTCTAGAGATACGATTAAGTTCTAAAGGTTCTAAAGGAGGAGTAGTTTCATAGAATTGGTTTTCTATGTCTTCTATATTATCTATGTCATCATTTTCTTGTTCAGATTCAGAATTATGTGAACTGCTAGATAATTCTTCACGAGGGGCAGTACGATTAATGGCATTAAGTCGAAGACCACTAAATTGTTTCTCAATCTGATGCAAAGCAGAAGAGGAAGATGGATTATTAGTATTACCTTCAATAGCTAAATTAATACGTTGTACTAAAGAAATTTCTCTTTCTAATTCTCTAGGAAGAGAAGGAGACACTAGCGGTTTAGACACTTCATTAGGAAAATTACCACTTTTATTATCCAATTTTACTGAAATTAAATCCACTTGTTGAGCAATAGTTTGTAAAATTTGATTAGAATAATTATTCTGTTGATAAACCTTTTTAATATCTTCAGAATCAACTGCTTCTTTATTATCTTTACCTTTTTTAAAAGGGGAAGCAATTATTTCGCCTTCTTTAGTATTAATCTTTATAGACTGTAAAGGAGGATGAATAGCTGATAAGATAGCATTATTATCTACCAATTGCCATTTTTTATACAAATTAGTCTGAACATTAATTGTAGATAAATTTTTATAATTAATTTTTTCTTTCTGAAAATAATAATCTAACCATTGAAAGAAAGGAAAATTAATCTGTTTTTTATTTATATCATTTACCCATTCATCTTTTAATTTTGAAATAATTGGTTTATCAAATTTTTCAAACCATATTCTTTTGTCATTATTTTCTAATGAAAAATAATTTTTATTAAGAAAATCTTTATCTATCGAAAAAGGTTTTCTTAACATATTAATTTCCGAAAATTTCATTTGAGACTGAGTAGGAGAACCTACGGAGGAACTAGAATCGGGGATGACTTCAGGAAGAGGAGAAGTAAACTTAATCTTAGGATCAGTATAGGAATACCTGGAGGGTTCATATGAAGTACTAGGAAGATCGACTGAATATCTGGGTCGAGATTCTAAAGGATACCTGCAGGAGGAAGACTTAGACAACATATTATCAAATTTTAATAGTATTTTATTATCAGGGAGTTATTCAATATTAGCCTGTGTTCTAACTGGATGTCTTTGATCTATTATAGGTCTATCAATTAGAAGTTCATTAGGAATTGTAATTTCATATCGAGACAATAATCTAGGTGTCTGAGTTTGAGTATTATCAGAATCAGTAATTACTAACACAGAATCATCTTCATTAGTAGGTTTTAATTTTAAAGCTGCAGGAATAATAGACTTCATTAATTTAAAATAAATACGATAAATTAACACAAATTTATCCGATTTAGGATCCATTTTTCTATTAGTAACATGTATATCTAACAACAAAGATTGCATAATAGTAGGATCAATTAAACTGACAGAAAAATTAGGAGCACAATTAAAACGTATAGTACCATTACATAAATTAGTCTGTACTAAAGCAAGAACAGAATCATTATAATGAAGTAAACGATCATCACGTAAAGCCATGAAGACAGGAGTATCAACCCCACGCTTCATTAACGGATGTAAAGCAATTTGTATTAAACCAAAATGCATAAAACGATAGCCTTGAGACAAGTAATAAGCAATAGCAGTATTAGTCAATAAAGAAATTGTTTTCTTATCCTCTTCCATGGGATGAATCTCCTCATGGATTTTAATTGAATAAGCCTTATTAAACTCAAGTAGTCCTTGAGAGTATACAGTAGAAATATTTCTACTTGGCAGAGCTTCATGAATTAACTCATGTGAATTAAGAATGGATGAATATGATGAAGATGCAGACGATGATGCCATTATGGATGCAGGTCTAGATGAACTAGATTCTCCAAAGAGAAATCTTCTAACTTTTTCAGCCATTTTAATTAAATCTAACCTTACATATCTAAATGTAAAACTGAGAGATGCATAAACCTATATGGAACAAGGGGATCAAGCCGGGAACACCTATCTTCTAAGGCTTACCAACGGTCTTACTGATGCAAACAACCTCTTACCAACTATAGATGAATGCAGATGCTCACCCTTACCTTCAGATTTGTAAAATTATATTTAATCAAAATTATATTTAATCAAAATTTTTGATGTTTCGGTATATGAAAGATATAATTGTGTGTAGAAGTTCATATTTGTGTTTTGATGAGTTATTGGTTGATGTTTTACTATATGGAATAGGTATAATTGTGATTTTGATGTTCATATTTGTGTTTTGATGACTTATTGATGTTTTGGTATATGGGATAGGTGGAATTGTGATTTTGAAGTTCATATTTGTGTTTTGATGAGTTATTCATGTTTTGGTATATGGAATAGGTAGAATTGTGATTTTTAAGTTCATAATTGTGTTTTGACGAGTTATTGATGTTTCGGTATATGAAAGATATAATTGTGTGTAGAAGTTCATATTTGTGTTTTGAGGAGTTATTGATGTTTTGGTATATTGAACAGATAGAATTGTGTTTTGAATTTCATATTTGTGTTTTTATGAGTTATTGATGTTTTGGTATATGGAATAGGTAGAATTGTGATTTTGAAGTTCATATTTGTGTTTTGATGAGTTGTTGATGTTTTGTTATATTTAAGAGGTAGAATTGTGATTTTGAAGTTCATATTTGCGTTTTGATGAGTTATTGATTGATGTTTTGGAATATGGAATAGGTACAATTGAGATTTTGAAGTTCATATTTGTGTTTTGAATGCGTTATTGGTTGATGTTTTGGTATATGGAATAGGTAGAATTGTGATTTTGAAGTTCATATTTGCGTTTTGATGAGTTATTGATTGATGTTTTGGAATATGGAATAGGTACAATTGAGATTTTGAAGTTCATATTTGTGTTTTGATGAGTTATTCATGTTTTGGTATATGGAATAGGTAAAATTGTGATTTTGAAGTTCATAATTGTGTTTTGATGAGTTATTGATGTTTCGGTATATAAAATAGATATAATTGTGTGTAGATGTTCATAATTGTGTTTTGATGAGTTATTGATTGATGTTTTGGTATATGGAATATGTAGAATTGTGTTTTGAATTTCATATTTGTGTTTTTATGAGTTATTGATGTTTTGGTATATGGAATAGGTAGAATTGTGATTTTGAAGTTCATATTTGTGTTTTGATGAGTTGTTGATGTTTTGTTATATTGAAGAGGTAGAATTGTGATTTTGAAGTTCATATTTACGTTTTGATGAATTATTGATTGATGTTTTGGAATATGGAATAGGTACAATGGAGATTTTGAAGTTCATATTTGTGTTTTGAGGAGATATTGATGTTTTGGTATATTGAACAGATAGAATTGTGTTTTGAATTTCATATTTGTGTTTTTATGAGTTATTGATGTTTTGGTATATGGAATAAGTAGAATTATGATTTTGAAGTTCATATTTGTGTTTTGATGAGTTATTGATGTTTTGTTATATTGAAGAGGTAGAATTGTGATTTTGAAGTTCATATTTGCGTTTTGATGAGTTATTGATTGATGTTTTGGAATATGGAATAGGTACAATTGAGATTTTGAAGTTCATATTTGTGTTTTGATGAGTTATTGGTTGATGTTTTACAATATCGAATAGGTAGAATTGTGATTTTGAAGTTCATATTTGTGTTTTGATGACTTATTGATGTTTTGGTATATGGGATAGGTAGAATTGTGATTTTGAAGTTCATATATGTGTTTTGATGAGTTATTGGTTGATGTTTTACTATATGGAATAGGTATAATTGTGATTTTGAAGTTCATATTTGTGTTTTGATGACTTATTGATGTTTTGGTATATGGGATAGGTAGAATTGTGATTTTGAAGTTCATATTTGTGTTTTGATGAGTTATTGATGTTTCGGTATATGTGATAGGTAGAATTGTGATTTTGAATTCATATTTGTGTTTTGAATGCGTCATTGATGTTTTGGTATACGTAATCGGTAGAATTGTGTTTTAAGGAGTTATTGATGTTTTGGTATATTGAACAGATAGAATTGTGTTTTGAATTTCATATTTTTGTTTTTATGAGTTATTGATGTTTTGTTATATTCAAGAGGTAGAATTGTGATTTTGAAGTTCATATTTGCGTTTTGATGAGTTATTGATTGATGTTTTGGAATATGGAATTGGTACAATGGAGATTTTGAAGTTCATATTTGTGTTTTGATAAGTTATTGATGTTTTGGTATTCGTAATAGGTAGAATTGTGTTTTGGGGAGATATTGATGTTTTGGTATATTGAACAGAAAGAATTGTGTTTTGAATTTCATATTTGTGTTTTTATGAGTTATTGATGTTTTGGTATATGGAATAAGTAGAATTATGATTTTCAAGTTCATATTTGTGTTTTGATGAGTTATTGGTTGATGTTTTACAATATCGAATTGGTAGAATTGTGATTTTGAAGTTCATATTTGTGTTTTGATGAGTTATTGATGTGTTGGTATATGGAATAGGTAGAATTATGATTTTGATATTCATATTTGTGTTTTGATGAGTTATTGATTGATTTTTGGTATATGGAATAGGTAGCATTGTGATTTTGAAGTTCATATTTGTGTTTTGATGAGTTATTGATGTTTTGGTATATGTAATAGGTAGAATTGTGATTTTGATATTCATATTTGGGTTTTGATGAGTTATTGATTGATGTTTTGGTATATGGAATAGGTAGAATTGAGATTTTGAAGTTCATATTTGTGTTTTGATGCGTTATTGATGTTTTGGTATACGTAATAGGTAGAATTGTGTTTTGAGGAGATATTGATGTTTTGGTATATTGAACAGATAGAATTGTGTTTTGAATTTCATATTTGTGTTTTTATGAGTTATTGATGTTTTGGTATATGAAATAAGTAGAATAATGATTTTCAAGTTCATATTTGTGTTTTGATGAGTTATTGATGTTTTGTTATATTGAAGAGGTAGAATTGTGATTTTGAAGTTCATATTTGTGTTTTGATGAGTTATTGGTTGATGTTTTACTATATGGAATAGGTATAATTGTGATTTTGATGTTCATATTTGTGTTTTGATGACTTATTGATGTTTTGGTATATGGGATAGGTGGAATTGTGATTTTGAAGTTCATATTTGTGTTTTGATGAGTTATTCATGTTTTGGTATATGGAATAGGTAGAATTGTGATTTTTAAGTTCATAATTGTGTTTTGACGAGTTATTGATGTTTCGGTATATGAAAGATTTAATTGTGTGTAGAAATTCATATTTGTGTTTTGATTAGTTATTGATGTTTTGTTATATTGAAGAGGTAGAATTGTGATTTTGAAGTTCATATTTGTGTTTTGATGAGTTATTGATGTTTTGGTATATGTGATAGGTAGAATTGTGATTTTGAAGTTCATATTTGTGTTTTGAATGCGTTATTGATGTTTTGGTATACGTAATTGGTAGAATTGTGTTTTGAGGAGTTATTGATGTTTTGGTATATTGAACAGATAGAATTGTGTTTTGAATTTCATATTTGTGTTTTTATGAGTTATTGATGTTTTGTTATATGGAATAGGTAGAATTGTGATTTTGAAGTTCATATTTGTGTTTTGATGAGTTGTTGATGTTTTGTTATATTGAAGAGGTAGAATTGTGATTTTGAAGTTCATATTTACGTTTTGATGAGTTATTGATTGATGTTTTGGAATATGGAATAGGTACAATTGAGATTTTGAAGTTCATATTTGTGTTTTGAATGCGTTATTGGTTGATGTTTTGGTATATGGAATAGGTAGAATTGTGATTTTGAAGTTCATATTTGCGTTTTGATGAGTTATTGATTGATGTTTTGGAATATGGAATAGGTACAATTGAGATTTTGAAGTTCATATTTGTGTTTTGATGAGTTATTCATGTTTTGGTATATGGAATAGGTAAAATTGTGATTTTGAAGTTCATAATTGTGTTTTGATGAGTTATTGATGTTTCGGTATATAAAATAGATATAATTGTGTGTAGATGTTCATAATTGTGTTTTGATGAGTTATTGATTGATGTTTTGGTATATGGAATATGTAGAATTGTGTTTTGAATTTCATATTTGTGTTTTTATGAGTTATTGATGTTTTGGTATATGGAATAGGTAGAATTGTGATTTTGAAGTTCATATTTGTGTTTTGATGAGTTGTTGATGGTTTGTTATATTGAAGAGGTAGAATTGTGATTTTGAAGTTCATATTTACGTTTTGATAAATTATTGATTGATGTTTTGGAATATGGAATAGGTACAATGGAGATTTTGAAGTTCATATTTGTGTTTTGATGCGTTATTGATGTTTTGGTATACGTAATAGGTAGAATTGTGTTTTGAGGAGATATTGATGTTTTGGTATATTGAACAGATAGAATTGTGTTTTGAATTTCATATTTGTGTTTTTCTGAGTTATTGATGTTTTGGTATATGGAATAAGTAGAATTATGATTTTCAAGTTCATATTTGTGTTTTGATGAGTTATTGGTTGATGTTTTACAATATCGAATTGGTAGAATTGTGATTTTGAAGTTCATATTTGTGTTTTGATGAGTTATTGATGTTTTGGTATATGGAATAGGTAGAATTATGATTTTGATATTCATATTTGTGTTTTGATGAGTTATTGATTGATTTTTGGTATATGGAATAGGTAGCATTGTGATTTTGAAGTTCATATTTGTGTTTTGATGAGTTATTGATGTTTTGGTATATGGAATAGGTAGAATTGTGATTTTGATATTCATATTTGGGTTTTGATGAGTTATTGATTGATGTTTTGGTATATGGAATAGGTAGAATTGAGATTTTGAAGTTCATATTTGTGTTTTGATGCGTTATTGATGTTTTGGTATACGTAATAGGTAGAATTGTGTTTTGAGGAGATATTGATGTTTTGGTATATTGAACAGATAGAATTGTGTTTTGAATTTCATATTTGTGTTTTTATGAGTTATTGATGTTTTGGTATATGAAATAAGTAGAATTATGATTTTCAAGTTCATATTTGTGTTTTGATGAGTTATTGATGTTTTGTTATATTGAAGAGGTAGAATTGTGATTTTGAAGTTCATATTTGTGTTTTGATGAGTTATTGGTTGATGTTTTACTATATGGAATAGGTATAATTGTGATTTTGATGTTCATATTTGTGTTTTGATGACTTATTGATGTTTTGGTATATGGGATAGGTGGAATTGTGATTTTGAAGTTCATATTTGTGTTTTGATGAGTTATTCATGTTTTGGTATATGGAATAGGTAGAATTGTGATTTTTAAGTTCATAATTGTGTTTTGACGAGTTATTGATGTTTCGATATATGAAAGATATAATTGTGTGTAGAAGTTCATATTTGTGTTTTGATGAGTTATTGATGTTTTGTTATATTGAAGAGGTAGAATTGTGATTTTGAAGTTCATATTTGTGTTTTGATGAGTTATTGATGTTTTGGTATATGTGATAGGTAGAATTGTGATTTTGAAGTTCATATTTGTGTTTTGAATGCGTTATTGATGTTTTGGTATACGTAATTGGTAGAATTGTGTTTTGAGGAGTTATTGATGTTTTGGTATATTGAACAGATAGAATTGTGTTTTGAATTTCATATTTGTGTTTTTATGAGTTATTGATGTTTTGGTATATGGAATAGGTAGAATTGTGATTTTGAAGTTCATATTTGTGTTTTGATGAGTTGTTGATGTTTTGTTATATTGAAGAGGTAGAATTGTGATTTTGAAGTTCATATTTGCGTTTTGATAAGTTATTGATTGATGTTTTGGAATATGGAATAGGTACAATTGAGATTTTGAAGTTCATATTTGTGTTTTGAATGCGTTATTGGTTGATGTTTTGGTATATGGAATAGGTAGAATTGTGATTTTGAAGTTCATATTTGCGTTTTGATGAGTTATTGATTGATGTTTTGGAATATAGAATAGGTACAATTGAGATTTTGAAGTTCATATTTGTGTTTTGATGAGTTATTCATGTTTTGGTATATGGAATAGGTAAAATTGTGATTTTGAAGTTCATAATTGTGTTTTGATGAGTTATTGATGTTTCGGTATATAAAATAGATATAATTGTGTGTAGATGTTCATAATTGTGTTTTGATGAGTTATTGATTGATGTTTTGGTATATGGAATATGTAGAATTGTGTTTTGAATTTCATATTTGTGTTTTTATGAGTTATTGATGTTTTGGTATATGGAATAGGTAGAATTGTGATTTTGAAGTTCATATTTGTGTTTTGATGAGTTGTTGATGTTTTGTTATATTGAAGAGGTAGAATTGTGATTTTGAAGTTCATATTTACGTTTTGATGAATTATTGATTGATGTTTTGGAATATGGAATAGGTACAATGGAGATTTTGAAGTTCATATTTGTGTTTTGATGCGTTATTGATGTTTTGGTATACGTAATAGGTAGAATTGTGTTTTGAGGAGATATTGATGTTTTGGTATATTGAACAGATAGAATTGTGTTTTGAATTTCATATTTGTGTTTTTATGAGTTATTGATGTTTTGGTATATGGAATAAGTAGAATTATGATTTTGAAGTTCATATTTGTGTTTTGATGAGTTATTGATGTTTTGTTATATTGAAGAGGTAGAATTGTGATTTTGAAGTTCATATTTGCGTTTTGATGAGTTATTGATTGATGTTTTGGAATATGGAATAGGTACAATTGAGATTTTGAAGTTCATATTTGTGTTTTGATGAGTTATTGGTTGATGTTTTACAATATCGAATAGGTAGAATTGTGATTTTGAAGTTCATATTTGTGTTTTGATGACTTATTGATGTTTTGGTATATGGGATAGGTAGAATTGTGATTTTGAAGTTCATATATGTGTTTTGATGAGTTATTGGTTGATGTTTTACTATATGGCATATGTATAATTGTGATTTTGAAGTTCATATTTGTGTTTTGATGACTTATTGATGTTTTGGTATATGGGATAGGTGGAATTGTGATTTTGAAGTTCATATTTGTGTTTTGATGAGTTATTCATGTTTTGGTATATGGAATAGGTAGAATTGTGATTTTTAAGTTCATAATTGTGTTTTGACGAGTTATTGATGTTTCGGTATATGAAAGATATAATTGTGTGTAGAAGTTCATATTTGTGTTTTGATGAGTTATTGATGTTTTGTTATATTGAAGAGGTAGAATTGTGATTTTGAAGTTCATATTTGTGTTTTGATGAGTTATTGATGTTTTGGTATATGTGATAGGTAGAATTGTGATTTTGAAGTTCATATTTGTGTTTTGAATGCGTTATTGATGTTTTGGTATACGTAATTGGTAGAATTGTGTTTTGAGGAGTTATTGATGTTTTGGTATATTGAACAGATAGAATTGTGTTTTGAATTTCATATTTGTGTTTTTATGAGTTATTGATGTTATATGGAATAGGTAGAATGGTGATTTTGAAGTTCATATTTGTGTTTTGATGAGTTATTGATGTTTTGTTATATTGAAGAGGTAGAATTGTGATTTTGAAGTTCATATTTGCGTTTTGATGAGTTATTGATTGATGTTTTGGAATATGGAATAGGTACAATTGAGATTTTGAAGTTCATATTTGTGTTTTGAATGCGTTATTGGTTGATGTTTTGGTATATGGAATAGGTAGAATTGTGATTTTGAAGTTCATATTTGCGTTTTGATGAGTTATTGATTGATGTTTTGGAATATGGAATAGGTACAATTGAGATTTTGAAGTTCATATTTGTGTTTTGATGAGTTATTCATGTTTTGGTATATGGAATAGGTAAAATTGTGATTTTGAAGTTCATAATTGTGTTTTGATGAGTTATTGATGTTTCGGTATATAAAATAGATATAATTGTGTGTGGATGTTCATAATTGTGTTTTGATGAGTTATTGATTGATGTTTTGGTATATGGAATAGGTAGAATTGTGTTTTGAATTTCATATTTGTGTTTTTATGAGTTATTGATGTTTTGGTATATGGAATAGGTAGAATTGTGATTTTGAAGTTCATATTTGTGTTTCGATGAGTTGTTGATGTTTTGTTATATTGAAGAGGTAGAATTGTGATTTTGAAGTTCATATTTACGTTTTGATGAGTTGTTGATTGATGTTTTGGAATATGGAATAGGTACAATTGAGATTTTGAAGTTCATATTTGTGTTTTGAATGCGTTATTGGTTGATGTTTTGGTATATGGAATAGGTAGAATTGTGATTTTGATATTCATATTTGGGTTTTGATGAGTTATTGATTGATGTTTTGGTATATGGAATAGGTAGAATTGAGATTTTGAAGTTCATATTTGTGTTTTGATGCGTTATTGATGTTTTGGTATACGTAAAAGGTAGAATTGTGTTTTGAGGAGATATTGATGTTTTGGTATATTGAACAGATAGAATTGTGTTTTGAATTTCATATTTGAGTTTTTATGAGTTATTGATGTTTTGGTATATGGAATAAGTAGAATTATGATTTTGAAGTTCATATTTGTGTTTTGATGAGTTATTGGTTGATGTTTTACTATATGGAATAGGTATAATTGTGATTTTGAAGTTCATAATTGTGTTTTGATGAGTTATTGATGTTTCGGTATATAAAATAGATATAATTGTGTGTGGATGTTCATAATTGTGTTTTGATGAGTTATTGATTGATGTTTTGGTATATGGAATATGTAAAATTGTGTTTTGAATTTCATATTTGTGTTTTTATGAGTTATTGATGTTTTGGTATATGGAATAGGTAGAATTGTGATTTTGAAGTTCATATTTGTGTTTTGATGAGTTGTTGATGTTTTGTTATATTGAAGAGGTAGAATTGTGATTTTGAAGTTCATATTTACGTTTTGATGAATTATTGATTGATGTTTTGGAATATGGAATAGGTACAATGGAGATTTTGAAGTTCATATTTGTGTTTTGATGCGTTATTGATGTTTTGGTATACGTAATAGGTAGAATTGTGTTTTGAGGAGATATTGATGTTTTGGTATATTGAACAGATAGAATTGTGTTTTGAATTTCATATTTGTGTTTTTATGAGTTATTGATGTTTTGGTATATGGAATAAGTAGAATTATGATTTTGAAGTTCATATTTGTGTTTTGATGAGTTATTGATGTTTTGTTATATTGAAGAGGTAGAATTGTGATTTTGAAGTTCATATTTGCGTTTTGATGAGTTATTGATTGATGTTTTGGAATATGGAATAGGTACAATTGAGATTTTGAAGTTCATATTTGTGTTTTGATGAGTTATTGGTTGATGTTTTACAATATCGAATAGGTAGAATTGTGATTTTGAAGTTCATATTTGTGTTTTGATGACTTATTGATGTTTTGGTATATGGGATAGGTAGAATTGTGATTTTGAAGTTCATATATGTGTTTTGATGAGTTATTGGTTGATGTTTTACTATATGGAATAGGTATAATTGTGATTTTGAAGTTCATATTTGTGTTTTGATGACTTATTGATGTTTTGGTATATGGGATACGTAGAATTGTGATTTTGAAGTTCATATTTGTGTTTTGATGAGTTATTCATGTTTTGGTATATGGAATAGGTAGAATTGTGATTTTTAAGTTCATAATTGTGTTTTGACGAGTTATTGATGTTTCGGTATATGAAAGATATAATTGTGTGTAGAAGTTCATATTTGTGTTTTGATGAGTTATTGATGTTTTGTTATATTGAAGAGGTAGAATTGTGATTTTGAAGTTCATATTTGTGTTTTGATGAGTTATTGATGTTTTGGTATATGTGATAGGTAGAATTGTGATTTTGAAGTTCATATTTGTGTTTTGAATGCGTTATTGATGTTTTGGTATACGTAATTGGTAGAATTGTGTTTTGAGGAGTTATTGATGTTTTGGTATATTGAACAGATAGAATTGTGTTTTGAATTTCATATTTGTGTTTTTATGAGTTATTGATGTTATATGGAATAGGTAGAATGGTGATTTTGAAGTTCATATTTGTGTTTTGATGAGTTATTGATGTTTTGTTATATTGAAGAGGTAGAATTGTGATTTTGAAGTTCATATTTGCGTTTTGATGAGTTATTGATTGATGTTTTGGAATATGGAATAGGTACAATTGAGATTTTGAAGTTCATATTTGTGTTTTGAATGCGTTATTGGTTGATGTTTTGGTATATGGAATAGGTAGAATTGTGATTTTGAAGTTCATATTTGTGTTTTGATGTGTTATTGATGTTTTGTTATATTGAAGAGGTAGAATTGTGATTTTGAAGTTTATATTTGCGTTTTGATGAGTTATTGATTGATGTTTTGGAATATGGAATAGGTACAATTGAGATTTTGAAGTTCATATTTGTGTTTTGATGACTTATTGATGTTTTGGTATATGGGATAGGTAGAATTGTGATTTTGAAGTTCATATTTGTGTTTTGAATGCGTTATTGATGTTTTGGTATACGTAATTGGTAGAATTGTGTTTTGAGGAGTTATTGATGTTTTGGTATATTGAACAGATAGAATTGTGTTTTGAATTTCATATTTGTGTTTTTATGAGTTATTGATGTTATATGGAATAGGTAGAATGGTGATTTTGAAGTTCATATTTGTGTTTTGATGAGTTATTGATGTTTTGTTATATTGAAGAGGTAGAATTGTGATTTTGAAGTTCATATTTGCGTTTTGATGAGTTATTGATTGATGTTTTGGAATATGGAATAGGTACAATTGAGATTTTGAAGTTCATATTTGTGTTTTGAATGCGTTATTGGTTGATGTTTTGGTATATGGAATAGGTAGAATTGTGATTTTGAAGTTCATATTTGTGTTTTGATGTGTTATTGATGTTTTGTTATATTGAAGAGGTAGAATTGTGATTTTGAAGTTTATATTTGCGTTTTGATGAGTTATTGATTGATGTTTTGGAATATGGAATAGGTACAATTGAGATTTTGAAGTTCATATTTGTGTTTTGATGACTTATTGATGTTTTGGTATATGGGATAGGTAGAATTGTGATTTTGAAGTTCATATTTGTGTTTTGAATGCGTTATTGATGTTTTGGTATACGTAATTGGTAGAATTGTGTTTTGAGGAGTTATTGATGTTTTGGTATATTGAACAGATAGAATTGTGTTTTGAATTTCATATTTGTGTTTTTATGAGTTATTGATGTTATATGGAATAGGTAGAATGGTGATTTTGAAGTTCATATTTGTGTTTTGATGAGTTATTGATGTTTTGTTATATTGAAGAGGTAGAATTGTGATTTTGAAGTTCATATTTGCGTTTTGATGAGTTATTGATTGATGTTTTGGAATATGGAATAGGTACAATTGAGATTTTGAAGTTCATATTTGTGTTTTGAATGCGTTATTGGTTGATGTTTTGGTATATGGAATAGGTAGAATTGTGATTTTGAAGTTCATATTTGCGTTTTGATGAGTTATTGATTGATGTTTTGGAATATGGAATAGGTACAATTGAGATTTTGAAGTTCATATTTGTGTTTTGATGAGTTATTCATGTTTTGGTATATGGAATAGGTAAAATTGTGATTTTGAAGTTCATAATTGTGTTTTGATGAGTTATTGATGTTTCGGTATATAAAATAGATATAATTGTGTGTGGATGTTCATAATTGTGTTTTGATGAGTTATTGATTGATGTTTTGGTATATGGAATAGGTAGAATTGTGTTTTGAATTTCATATTTGTGTTTTTATGAGTTATTGATGTTTTGGTATATGGAATAGGTAGAATTGTGATTTTGAAGTTCATATTTGTGTTTCGATGAGTTGTTGATGTTTTGTTATATTGAAGAGGTAGAATTGTGATTTTGAAGTTCATATTTACGTTTTGATGAGTTGTTGATTGATGTTTTGGAATATGGAATAGGTACAATTGAGATTTTGAAGTTCATATTTGTGTTTTGAATGCGTTATTGGTTGATGTTTTGGTATATGGAATAGGTAGAATTGAGATTTTGATATTCATATTTGGGTTTTGATGAGTTATTGATTGATGTTTTGGTATATGGAATAGGTAGAATTGAGATTTTGAAGTTCATATTTGTGTTTTGATGCGTTATTGATGTTTTGGTATACGTAAAAGGTAGAATTGTGTTTTGAGGAGATATTGATGTTTTGGTATATTGAACAGATAGAATTGTGTTTTGAATTTCATATTTGAGTTTTTATGAGTTATTGATGTTTTGGTATATGGAATAAGTAGAATTATGATTTTGAAGTTCATATTTGTGTTTTGATGAGTTATTGGTTGATGTTTTACTATATGGAATAGGTATAATTGTGATTTTGAAGTTCATATTTGTGTTTTGATGACTTATTGATGTTTTGGTATATGGGATAGGTAGAATTGTGATTTTGAAGTTCATATTTGTGTTTTGATGAGTTATTCATGTTTTGGTATATGGAATAGGTAGAATTGTGATTTTTAAGTTCATAATTGTGTTTTGACGAGTTATTGATGTTTCGGTATATGAAATAGATATAATTGTGTGTAGAAGTTCATATTTGTGTTTTGATGTGTTATTGATGTTTTGTTATATTGAAGAGGTAGAATTGTGATTTTGAAGTTTATATTTGCGTTTTGATGAGTTATTGATTGATGTTTTGGAATATGGAATAGGTACAATTGAGATTTTGAAGTTCATATTTGTGTTTTGATGAGTTATTGGTTGATGTTTTACAATATCGAATAGGTAGAATTGTGATTTTGAAGTTCATATTTGTGTTTTGATGTGTTATTGATGTTTTGTTATATTGAAGAGGTAGACTTGTGATTTTGAAGTTTATATTTGCGTTTTGATGAGTTATTGATTGATGTTTTGGAATATGGAATAGGTACAATTGAGATTTTGAAGTTCATATTTGTGTTTTGATGACTTATTGATGTTTTGGTATATGGGATAGGTAGAATTGTGATTTTGAAGTTCATATTTGTGTTTTGAATGCGTTATTGATGTTTTGGTATACGTAATTGGTAGAATTGTGTTTTGAGGAGTTATTGATGTTTTGGTATATTGAACAGATAGAATTGTGTTTTGAATTTCATATTTGTGTTTTTATGAGTTATTGATGTTATATGGAATAGGTAGAATGGTGATTTTGAAGTTCATATTTTTGTTTTGATGAGTTATTGATGTTTTGTTATATTGAAGAGGTAGAATTGTGATTTTGAAGTTCATATTTACGTTTTGATGAATTATTGATTGATGTTTTGGAATATGGAATAGGTACAATGGAGATTTTGAAGTTCATATTTGTGTTTTGATGCGTTATTGATGTTTTGGTATACGTAATAGGTAGAATTGTGTTTTGAGGAGATATTGATGTTTTGGTATATTGAACAGATAGAATTGTGTTTTGAATTTCATATTTGTGTTTTTATGAGTTATTGATGTTTTGGTATATGGAATAAGTAGAATTATGATTTTGAAGTTCATATTTGTGTTTTGATGAGTTATTGATGTTTTGTTATATTGAAGAGGTAGAATTGTGATTTTGAAGTTCATATTTGCGTTTTGATGAGTTATTGATTGATGTTTTGGAATATGGAATAGGTACAATTGAGATTTTGAAGTTCATATTTGTGTTTTGATGAGTTATTGGTTGATGTTTTACAATATCGAATAGGTAGAATTGTGATTTTGAAGTTCATATTTGTGTTTTGATGACTTATTGATGTTTTGGTATATGGGATAGGTAGAATTGTGATTTTGAAGTTCATATATGTGTTTTGATGAGTTATTGGTTGATGTTTTACTATATGGAATAGGTATAATTGTGATTTTGAAGTTCATATTTGTGTTTTGATGACTTATTGATGTTTTGGTATATGGGATAGGTAGAATTGTGATTTTGAAGTTCATATTTGTGTTTTGATGAGTTATTCATGTTTTGGTATATGGAATAGGTAGAATTGTGATTTTTAAGTTCATAATTGTGTTTTGACGAGTTATTGATGTTTCGGTATATGAAAGATATAATTGTGTGTAGAAGTTCATATTTGTGTTTTGATGAGTTATTGATGTTTTGTTATATTGAAGAGGTAGAATTGTGATTTTGAAGTTCATATTTGTGTTTTGATGAGTTATTGATGTTTTGGTATATGTGATAGGTAGAATTGTGATTTTGAAGTTCATATTTGTGTTTTGAATGCGTTATTGATGTTTTGGTATACGTAATTGGTAGAATTGTGTTTTGAGGAGTTATTGATGTTTTGGTATATTGAACAGATAGAATTGTGTTTTGAATTTCATATTTGTGTTTTTATGAGTTATTGATGTTATATGGAATAGGTAGAATGGTGATTTTGAAGTTCATATTTGTGTTTTGATGAGTTATTGATGTTTTGTTATATTGAAGAGGTAGAATTGTGATTTTGAAGTTCATATTTGCGTTTTGATGAGTTATTGATTGATGTTTTGGAATATGGAATAGGTACAATTGAGATTTTGAAGTTCATATTTGTGTTTTGAATGCGTTATTGGTTGATGTTTTGGTATATGGAATAGGTAGAATTGTGATTTTGAAGTTCATATTTGCGTTTTGATGAGTTATTGATTGATGTTTTGGAATATGGAATAGGTACAATTGAGATTTTGAAGTTCATATTTGTGTTTTGATGAGTTATTCATGTTTTGGTATATGGAATAGGTAAAATTGTGATTTTGAAGTTCATAATTGTGTTTTGATGAGTTATTGATGTTTCGGTATATAAAATAGATATAATTGTGTGTGGATGTTCATAATTGTGTTTTGATGAGTTATTGATTGATGTTTTGGTATATGGAATAGGTAGAATTGTGTTTTGAATTTCATATTTGTGTTTTTATGAGTTATTGATGTTTTGGTATATGGAATAGGTAGAATTGTGATTTTGAAGTTCATATTTGTGTTTCGATGAGTTGTTGATGTTTTGTTATATTGAAGAGGTAGAATTGTGATTTTGAAGTTCATATTTACGTTTTGATGAGTTGTTGATTGATGTTTTGGAATATGGAATAGGTACAATTGAGATTTTGAAGTTCATATTTGTGTTTTGAATGCGTTATTGGTTGATGTTTTGGTATATGGAATAGGTAGAATTGTGATTTTGATATTCATATTTGGGTTTTGATGAGTTATTGATTGATGTTTTGGTATATGGAATAGGTAGAATTGAGATTTTGAAGTTCATATTTGTGTTTTGATGCGTTATTGATGTTTTGGTATACGTAAAAGGTAGAATTGTGTTTTGAGGAGATATTGATGTTTTGGTATATTGAACAGATAGAATTGTGTTTTGAATTTCATATTTGAGCTTTTATGAGTTATTGATGTTTTGGTATAATGAATAAGTAGAATTATGATTTTGAAGTTCATATTTGTGTTTTGATGAGTTATTGGTTGATGTTTTACTATATGGAATAGGTATAATTGTGATTTTGAAGTTCATATTTGTGTTTTGATGACTTATTGATGTTTTGGTATATGGGATAGGTAGAATTGTGATTTTGAAGTTCATATTTGTGTTTTGATGAGTTATTCATGTTTTGGTATATGGAATAGGTAGAATTGTGATTTTTAAGTTCATAATTGTGTTTTGACGAGTTATTGATGTTTCGGTATATGAAATAGATATAATTGTGTGTAGAAGTTCATATTTGTGTTTTGATGTGTTATTGATGTTTTGTTATATTGAAGAGGTAGTATTGTGATTTTGAAGTTTATATTTGCGTTTTGATGAGTTATTGATTGATGTTTTGGAATATGGAATAGGTACAATTGAGATTTTGAAGTTCATATTTGTGTTTTGATGAGTTATTGGTTGATGTTTTACAATATCGAATAGGTAGAATTGTGATTTTGAAGTTCATATTTGTGTTTTGATGTGTTATTGATGTTTTGTTATATTGAAGAGGTAGAATTGTGATTTTGAAGTTTATATTTGCGTTTTGATGAGTTATTGATTGATGTTTTGGAATATGGAATAGGTACAATTGAGATTTTGAAGTTCATATTTGTGTTTTGATGACTTATTGATGTTTTGGTATATGGGATAGGTAGAATTGTGATTTTGAAGTTCATATTTGTGTTTTGAATGCGTTATTGATGTTTTGGTATACGTAATTGGTAGAATTGTGTTTTGAGGAGTTATTGATGTTTTGGTATATTGAACAGATAGAATTGTGTTTTGAATTTCATATTTGTGTTTTTATGAGTTATTGATGTTATATGGAATAGGTAGAATGGTGATTTTGAAGTTCATATTTGTGTTTTGATGAGTTGTTGATGTTTTGTTATATTGAAGAGGTAGAATTGTGATTTTGAAGTTCATATTTACGTTTTGATGAATTATTGATTGATGTTTTGGAATATGGAATAGGTACAATGGAGATTTTGAAGTTCATATTTGTGTTTTGATGCGTTATTGATGTTTTGGTATACGTAATAGGTAGAATTGTGTTTTGAGGAGATATTGATGTTTTGGTATATTGAACAGATAGAATTGTGTTTTGAATTTCATATTTGTGTTTTTATGAGTTATTGATGTTTTGGTATATGGAATAAGTAGAATTATGATTTTGAAGTTCATATTTGTGTTTTGATGAGTTATTGATGTTTTGTTATATTGAAGAGGTAGAATTGTGATTTTGAAGTTCATATTTGCGTTTTGATGAGTTATTGATTGATGTTTTGGAATATGGAATAGGTACAATTGAGATTTTGAAGTTCATATTTGTGTTTTGATGAGTTATTGGTTGATGTTTTACAATATCGAATAGGTAGAATTGTGATTTTGAAGTTCATATTTGTGTTTTGATGACTTATTGATGTTTTGGTATATGGGATAGGTAGAATTGTGATTTTGAAGTTCATATATGTGTTTTGATGAGTTATTGGTTGATGTTTTACTATATGGAATAGGTATAATTGTGATTTTGAAGTTCATATTTGTGTTTTGATGACTTATTGATGTTTTGGTATATGGGATAGGTAGAATTGTGATTTTGAAGTTCATATTTGTGTTTTGATGAGTTATTCATGTTTTGGTATATGGAATAGGTAGAATTGTGATTTTTAAGTTCATAATTGTGTTTTGACGAGTTATTGATGTTTCGGTATATGAAAGATATAATTGTGTGTAGAAGTTCATATTTGTGTTTTGATGAGTTATTGATGTTTTGTTATATTGAAGAGGTAGAATTGTGATTTTGAAGTTCATATTTGTGTTTTGATGAGTTATTGATGTTTTGGTATATGTGATAGGTAGAATTGTGATTTTGAAGTTCATATTTGTGTTTTGAATGCGTTATTGATGTTTTGGTATACGTAATTGGTAGAATTGTGTTTTGAGGAGTTATTGATGTTTTGGTATATTGAACAGATAGAATTGTGTTTTGAATTTCATATTTGTGTTTTTATGAGTTATTGATGTTATATGGAATAGGTAGAATGGTGATTTTGAAGTTCATATTTGTGTTTTGATGAGTTATTGATGTTTTGTTATATTGAAGAGGTAGAATTGTGATTTTGAAGTTCATATTTGCGTTTTGATGAGTTATTGATTGATGTTTTGGAATATGGAATAGGTACAATTGAGATTTTGAAGTTCATATTTGTGTTTTGAATGCGTTATTGGTTGATGTTTTGGTATATGGAATAGGTAGAATTGTGATTTTGAAGTTCATATTTGCGTTTTGATGAGTTATTGATTGATGTTTTGGAATATGGAATAGGTACAATTGAGATTTTGAAGTTCATATTTGTGTTTTGATGAGTTATTCATGTTTTGGTATATGGAATAGGTAAAATTGTGATTTTGAAGTTCATAATTGTGTTTTGATGAGTTATTGATGTTTCGGTATATAAAATAGATATAATTGTGTGTGGATGTTCATAATTGTGTTTTGATGAGTTATTGATTGATGTTTTGGTATATGGAATAGGTAGAATTGTGTTTTGAATTTCATATTTGTGTTTTTATGAGTTATTGATGTTTTGGTATATGGAATAGGTAGAATTGTGATTTTGAAGTTCATATTTGTGTTTCGATGAGTTGTTGATGTTTTGTTATATTGAAGAGGTAGAATTGTGATTTTGAAGTTCATATTTACGTTTTGATGAGTTGTTGATTGATGTTTTGGAATATGGAATAGGTACAATTGAGATTTTGAAGTTCATATTTGTGTTTTGAATGCGTTATTGGTTGATGTTTTGGTATATGGAATAGGTAGAATTGTGATTTTGATATTCATATTTGGGTTTTGATGAGTTATTGATTGATGTTTTGGTATATGGAATAGGTAGAATTGAGATTTTGAAGTTCATATTTGTGTTTTGATGCGTTATTGATGTTTTGGTATACGTAAAAGGTAGAATTGTGTTTTGAGGAGATATTGATGTTTTGGTATATTGAACAGATAGAATTGTGTTTTGAATTTCATATTTGAGTTTTTATGAGTTATTGATGTTTTGGTATAATGAATAAGTAGAATTATGATTTTGAAGTTCATATTTGTGTTTTGATGAGTTATTGGTTGATGTTTTACTATATGGAATAGGTATAATTGTGATTTTGAAGTTCATATTTGTGTTTTGATGACTTATTGATGTTTTGGTATATGGGATAGGTAGAATTGTGATTTTGAAGTTCATATTTGTGTTTTGATGAGTTATTCATGTTTTGGTATATGGAATAGGTAGAATTGTGATTTTTAAGTTCATAATTGTGTTTTGACGAGTTATTGATGTTTCGGTATATGAAATAGATATAATTGTGTGTAGAAGTTCATATTTGTGTTTTGATGTGTTATTGATGTTTTGTTATATTGAAGAGGTAGTATTGTGATTTTGAAGTTTATATTTGCGTTTTGATGAGTTATTGATTGATGTTTTGGAATATGGAATAGGTACAATTGAGATTTTGAAGTTCATATTTGTGTTTTGATGAGTTATTGGTTGATGTTTTACAATATCGAATAGGTAGAATTGTGATTTTGAAGTTCATATTTGTGTTTTGATGTGTTATTGATGTTTTGTTATATTGAAGAGGTAGTATTGTGATTTTGAAGTTTATATTTGCGTTTTGATGAGTTATTGATTGATGTTTTGGAATATGGAATAGGTACAATTGAGATTTTGAAGTTCATATTTGTGTTTTGAATGCGTTATTGGTTGATGTTTTGGTATATGGAATAGGTAGAATTGTGATTTTGATATTCATATTTGGGTTTTGATGAGTTATTGATTGATGTTTTGGTATATGGAATAGGTAGAATTGAGATTTTGAAGTTCATATTTGTGTTTTGATGCGTTATTGATGTTTTGGTATACGTAAAAGGTAGAATTGTGTTTTGAGGAGATATTGATGTTTTGGTATATTGAACAGATAGAATTGTGTTTTGAATTTCATATTTGAGTTTTTATGAGTTATTGATGTTTTGGTATAATGAATAAGTAGAATTATGATTTTGAAGTTCATATTTGTGTTTTGATGAGTTATTGGTTGATGTTTTACTATATGGAATAGGTATAATTGTGATTTTGAAGTTCATATTTGTGTTTTGATGACTTATTGATGTTTTGGTATATGGGATAGGTAGAATTGTGATTTTGAAGTTCATATTTGTGTTTTGATGAGTTATTCATGTTTTGGTATATGGAATAGGTAGAATTGTGATTTTTAAGTTCATAATTGTGTTTTGACGAGTTATTGATGTTTCGGTATATGAAATAGATATAATTGTGTGTAGAAGTTCATATTTGTGTTTTGATGTGTTATTGATGTTTTGTTATATTGAAGAGGTAGTATTGTGATTTTGAAGTTTATATTTGCGTTTTGATGAGTTATTGATTGATGTTTTGGAATATGGAATAGGTACAATTGAGATTTTGAAGTTCATATTTGTGTTTTGATGAGTTATTGGTTGATGTTTTACAATATCGAATAGGTAGAATTGTGATTTTGAAGTTCATATTTGTGTTTTGATGTGTTATTGATGTTTTGTTATATTGAAGAGGTAGAATTGTGATTTTGAAGTTTATATTTGCGTTTTGATGAGTTATTGATTGATGTTTTGGAATATGGAATAGGTACAATTGAGATTTTGAAGTTCATATTTGTGTTTTGATGACTTATTGATGTTTTGGTATATGGGATAGGTAGAATTGTGATTTTGAAGTTCATATTTGTGTTTTGAATGCGTTATTGATGTTTTGGTATACGTAATTGGTAGAATTGTGTTTTGAGGAGTTATTGATGTTTTGGTATATTGAACAGATAGAATTGTGTTTTGAATTTCATATTTGTGTTTTTATGAGTTATTGATGTTATATGGAATAGGTAGAATGGTGATTTTGAAGTTCATATTTGTGTTTTGATGAGTTGTTGATGTTTTGTTATATTGAAGAGGTAGAATTGTGATTTTGAAGTTCATATTTACGTTTTGATGAATTATTGATTGATGTTTTGGAATATGGAATAGGTACAATGGAGATTTTGAAGTTCATATTTGTGTTTTGATGCGTTATTGATGTTTTGGTATACGTAATAGGTAGAATTGTGTTTTGAGGAGATATTGATGTTTTGGTATATTGAACAGATAGAATTGTGTTTTGAATTTCATATTTGTGTTTTTATGAGTTATTGATGTTTTGGTATATGGAATAAGTAGAATTATGATTTTGAAGTTCATATTTGTGTTTTGATGAGTTATTGATGTTTTGTTATATTGAAGAGGTAGAATTGTGATTTTGAAGTTCATATTTGCGTTTTGATGAGTTATTGATTGATGTTTTGGAATATGGAATAGGTACAATTGAGATTTTGAAGTTCATATTTGTGTTTTGATGAGTTATTGGTTGATGTTTTACAATATCGAATAGGTAGAATTGTGATTTTGAAGTTCATATTTGTGTTTTGATGACTTATTGATGTTTTGGTATATGGGATAGGTAGAATTGTGATTTTGAAGTTCATATATGTGTTTTGATGAGTTATTGGTTGATGTTTTACTATATGGAATAGGTATAATTGTGATTTTGAAGTTCATATTTGTGTTTTGATGACTTATTGATGTTTTGGTATATGGGATAGGTAGAATTGTGATTTTGAAGTTCATATTTGTGTTTTGATGAGTTATTCATGTTTTGGTATATGGAATAGGTAGAATTGTGATTTTTAAGTTCATAATTGTGTTTTGACGAGTTATTGATGTTTCGGTATATGAAAGATATAATTGTGTGTAGAAGTTCATATTTGTGTTTTGATGAGTTATTGATGTTTTGTTATATTGAAGAGGTAGAATTGTGATTTTGAAGTTCATATTTGTGTTTTGATGAGTTATTGATGTTTTGGTATATGTGATAGGTAGAATTGTGATTTTGAAGTTCATATTTGTGTTTTGAATGCGTTATTGATGTTTTGGTATACGTAATTGGTAGAATTGTGTTTTGAGGAGTTATTGATGTTTTGGTATATTGAACAGATAGAATTGTGTTTTGAATTTCATATTTGTGTTTTTATGAGTTATTGATGTTATATGGAATAGGTAGAATGGTGATTTTGAAGTTCATATTTGTGTTTTGATGAGTTATTGATGTTTTGTTATATTGAAGAGGTAGAATTGTGATTTTGAAGTTCATATTTGCGTTTTGATGAGTTATTGATTGATGTTTTGGAATATGGAATAGGTACAATTGAGATTTTGAAGTTCATATTTGTGTTTTGAATGCGTTATTGGTTGATGTTTTGGTATATGGAATAGGTAGAATTGTGATTTTGAAGTTCATATTTGCGTTTTGATGAGTTATTGATTGATGTTTTGGAATATGGAATAGGTACAATTGAGATTTTGAAGTTCATATTTGTGTTTTGATGAGTTATTCATGTTTTGGTATATGGAATAGGTAAAATTGTGATTTTGAAGTTCATAATTGTGTTTTGATGAGTTATTGATGTTTCGGTATATAAAATAGATATAATTGTGTGTGGATGTTCATAATTGTGTTTTGATGAGTTATTGATTGATGTTTTGGTATATGGAATAGGTAGAATTGTGTTTTGAATTTCATATTTGTGTTTTTATGAGTTATTGATGTTTTGGTATATGGAATAGGTAGAATTGTGATTTTGAAGTTCATATTTGTGTTTCGATGAGTTGTTGATGTTTTGTTATATTGAAGAGGTAGAATTGTGATTTTGAAGTTCATATTTACGTTTTGATGAGTTGTTGATTGATGTTTTGGAATATGGAATAGGTACAATTGAGATTTTGAAGTTCATATTTGTGTTTTGAATGCGTTATTGGTTGATGTTTTGGTATATGGAATAGGTAGAATTGTGATTTTGATATTCATATTTGGGTTTTGATGAGTTATTGATTGATGTTTTGGTATATGGAATAGGTAGAATTGAGATTTTGAAGTTCATATTTGTGTTTTGATGCGTTATTGATGTTTTGGTATACGTAAAAGGTAGAATTGTGTTTTGAGGAGATATTGATGTTTTGGTATATTGAACAGATAGAATTGTGTTTTGAATTTCATATTTGAGTTTTTATGAGTTATTGATGTTTTGGTATATGGAATAAGTAGAATTATGATTTTGAAGTTCATATTTGTGTTTTGATGAGTTATTGGTTGATGTTTTACTATATGGAATAGGTATAATTGTGATTTTGAAGTTCATATTTGTGTTTTGATGACTTATTGATGTTTTGGTATATGGGATAGGTAGAATTGTGATTTTGAAGTTCATATTTGTGTTTTGATGAGTTATTCATGTTTTGGTATATGGAATAGGTAGAATTGTGATTTTTAAGTTCATAATTGTGTTTTGACGAGTTATTGATGTTTCGGTATATGAAATAGATATAATTGTGTGTAGAAGTTCATATTTGTGTTTTGATGTGTTATTGATGTTTTGTTATATTGAAGAGGTAGAATTGTGATTTTGAAGTTTATATTTGCGTTTTGATGAGTTATTGATTGATGTTTTGGAATATGGAATAGGTACAATTGAGATTTTGAAGTTCATATTTGTGTTTTGATGAGTTATTGGTTGATGTTTTACAATATCGAATAGGTAGAATTGTGATTTTGAAGTTCATATTTGTGTTTTGATGTGTTATTGATGTTTTGTTATATTGAAGAGGTAGAATTGTGATTTTGAAGTTTATATTTGCGTTTTGATGAGTTATTGATTGATGTTTTGGAATATGGAATAGGTACAATTGAGATTTTGAAGTTCATATTTGTGTTTTGATGACTTATTGATGTTTTGGTATATGGGATAGGTAGAATTGTGATTTTGAAGTTCATATTTGTGTTTTGAATGCGTTATTGATGTTTTGGTATACGTAATTGGTAGAATTGTGTTTTGAGGAGTTATTGATGTTTTGGTATATTGAACAGATAGAATTGTGTTTTGAATTTCATATTTGTGTTTTTATGAGTTATTGATGTTATATGGAATAGGTAGAATGGTGATTTTGAAGTTCATATTTGTGTTTTGATGAGTTATTGATGTTTTGTTATATTGAAGAGGTAGAATTGTGATTTTGAAGTTCATATTTACGTTTTGATGAATTATTGATTGATGTTTTGGAATATGGAATAGGTACAATGGAGATTTTGAAGTTCATATTTGTGTTTTGATGCGTTATTGATGTTTTGGTATACGTAATAGGTAGAATTGTGTTTTGAGGAGATATTGATGTTTTGGTATATTGAACAGATAGAATTGTGTTTTGAATTTCATATTTGTGTTTTTATGAGTTATTGATGTTTTGGTATATGGAATAAGTAGAATTATGATTTTGAAGTTCATATTTGTGTTTTGATGAGTTATTGATGTTTTGTTATATTGAAGAGGTAGAATTGTGATTTTGAAGTTCATATTTGCGTTTTGATGAGTTATTGATTGATGTTTTGGAATATGGAATAGGTACAATTGAGATTTTGAAGTTCATATTTGTGTTTTGATGAGTTATTGGTTGATGTTTTACAATATCGAATAGGTAGAATTGTGATTTTGAAGTTGATATTTGTGTTTTGATGACTTATTGATGTTTTGGTATATGGGATAGGTAGAATTGTGATTTTGAAGTTCATATATGTGTTTTGATGAGTTATTGGTTGATGTTTTACTATATGGAATAGGTATAATTGTGATTTTGAAGTTCATATTTGTGTTTTGATGACTTATTGATGTTTTGGTATATGGGATAGGTAGAATTGTGATTTTGAAGTTCATATTTGTGTTTTGATGAGTTATTCATGTTTTGGTATATGGAATAGGTAGAATTGTGATTTTTAAGTTCATAATTGTGTTTTGACGAGTTATTGATGTTTCGGTATATGAAAGATATAATTGTGTGTAGAAGTTCATATTTGTGTTTTGATGAGTTATTGATGTTTTGTTATATTGAAGAGGTAGAATTGTGATTTTGAAGTTCATATTTGTGTTTTGATGAGTTATTGATGTTTTGGTATATGTGATAGGTAGAATTGTGATTTTGAAGTTCATATTTGTGTTTTGAATGCGTTATTGATGTTTTGGTATACGTAATTGGTAGAATTGTGTTTTGAGGAGTTATTGATGTTTTGGTATATTGAACAGATAGAATTGTGTTTTGAATTTCATATTTGTGTTTTTATGAGTTATTGATGTTATATGGAATAGGTAGAATGGTGATTTTGAAGTTCATATTTGTGTTTTGATGAGTTATTGATGTTTTGTTATATTGAAGAGGTAGAATTGTGATTTTGAAGTTCATATTTGCGTTTTGATGAGTTATTGATTGATGTTTTGGAATATGGAATAGGTACAATTGAGATTTTGAAGTTCATATTTGTGTTTTGAATGCGTTATTGGTTGATGTTTTGGTATATGGAATAGGTAGAATTGTGATTTTGAAGTTCATATTTGCGTTTTGATGAGTTATTGATTGATGTTTTGGAATATGGAATAGGTACAATTGAGATTTTGAAGTTCATATTTGTGTTTTGATGAGTTATTCATGTTTTGGTATATGGAATAGGTAAAATTGTGATTTTGAAGTTCATAATTGTGTTTTGATGAGTTATTGATGTTTCGGTATATAAAATAGATATAATTGTGTGTGGATGTTCATAATTGTGTTTTGATGAGTTATTGATTGATGTTTTGGTATATGGAATAGGTAGAATTGTGTTTTGAATTTCATATTTGTGTTTTTATGAGTTATTGATGTTTTGGTATATGGAATAGGTAGAATTGTGATTTTGAAGTTCATATTTGTGTTTCGATGAGTTGTTGATGTTTTGTTATATTGAAGAGGTAGAATTGTGATTTTGAAGTTCATATTTACGTTTTGATGAGTTGTTGATTGATGTTTTGGAATATGGAATAGGTAGAATTGTGATTTTGAAGTTCATATTTGTGTTTTGATGTGTTATTGATGTTTTGTTATATTGAAGAGGTAGAATTGTGATTTTGAAGTTTATATTTGCGTTTTGATGAGTTATTGATTGATGTTTTGGAATATGGAATAGGTACAATTGAGATTTTGAAGTTCATATTTGTGTTTTGATGAGTTATTGGTTGATGTTTTACAATATCGAATAGGTAGAATTGTGATTTTGAAGTTCATATTTGTGTTTTGATGTGTTATTGATGTTTTGTTATATTGAAGAGGTAGAATTGTGATTTTGAAGTTTATATTTGCGTTTTGATGAGTTATTGATTGATGTTTTGGAATATGGAATAGGTACAATTGAGATTTTGAAGTTCATATTTGTGTTTTGATGACTTATTGATGTTTTGGTATATGGGATAGGTAGAATTGTGATTTTGAAGTTCATATTTGTGTTTTGAATGCGTTATTGATGTTTTGGTATACGTAATTGGTAGAATTGTGTTTTGAGGAGTTATTGATGTTTTGGTATATTGAACAGATAGAATTGTGTTTTGAATTTCATATTTGTGTTTTTATGAGTTATTGATGTTATATGGAATAGGTAGAATGGTGATTTTGAAGTTCATATTTGTGTTTTGATGAGTTGTTGATGTTTTGTTATATTGAAGAGGTAGAATTGTGATTTTGAAGTTCATATTTACGTTTTGATGAATTATTGATTGATGTTTTGGAATATGGAATAGGTACAATGGAGATTTTGAAGTTCATATTTGTGTTTTGATGCGTTATTGATGTTTTGGTATACGTAATAGGTAGAATTGTGTTTTGAGGAGATATTGATGTTTTGGTATATTGAACAGATAGAATTGTGTTTTGAATTTCATATTTGTGTTTTTATGAGTTATTGATGTTTTGGTATATGGAATAAGTAGAATTATGATTTTGAAGTTCATATTTGTGTTTTGATGAGTTATTGATGTTTTGTTATATTGAAGAGGTAGAATTGTGATTTTGAAGTTCATATTTGCGTTTTGATGAGTTATTGATTGATGTTTTGGAATATGGAATAGGTACAATTGAGATTTTGAAGTTCATATTTGTGTTTTGATGAGTTATTGGTTGATGTTTTACAATATCGAATAGGTAGAATTGTGATTTTGAAGTTCATATTTGTGTTTTGATGACTTATTGATGTTTTGGTATATGGGATAGGTAGAATTGTGATTTTGAAGTTCATATATGTGTTTTGATGAGTTATTGGTTGATGTTTTACTATATGGAATAGGTATAATTGTGATTTTGAAGTTCATATTTGTGTTTTGATGACTTATTGATGTTTTGGTATATGGGATAGGTAGAATTGTGATTTTGAAGTTCATATTTGTGTTTTGATGAGTTATTCATGTTTTGGTATATGGAATAGGTAGAATTGTGATTTTTAAGTTCATAATTGTGTTTTGACGAGTTATTGATGTTTCGGTATATGAAAGATATAATTGTGTGTAGAAGTTCATATTTGTGTTTTGATGAGTTATTGATGTTTTGTTATATTGAAGAGGTAGAATTGTGATTTTGAAGTTCATATTTGTGTTTTGATGAGTTATTGATGTTTTGGTATATGTGATAGGTAGAATTGTGATTTTGAAGTTCATATTTGTGTTTTGAATGCGTTATTGATGTTTTGGTATACGTAATTGGTAGAATTGTGTTTTGAGGAGTTATTGATGTTATATGGAATAGGTAGAATGGTGATTTTGAAGTTCATATTTGTGTTTTGATGAGTTATTGATGTTTTGTTATATTGAAGAGGTAGAATTGTGATTTTGAAGTTCATATTTGCGTTTTGATGAGTTATTGATTGATGTTTTGGAATATGGAATAGGTACAATTGAGATTTTGAAGTTCATATTTGGGTTTTGAATGCGTTATTGGTTGATGTTTTGGTATATGGAATAGGTAGAATTGTGATTTTGAAGTTCATATTTGCGTTTTGATGAGTTATTGATTGATGTTTTGGAATATGGAATAGGTACAATTGAGATTTTGAAGTTCATATTTGTGTTTTGATGACTTATTGATGTTTTGGTATATGGGATAGGTAGAATTGTGATTTTGAAGTTCATATATGTGTTTTGTTGAGTTATTGGTTGATGTTTTACTATATGGAATAGGTATAATTGTGATTTTGAAGTTCATATTTGTGTTTTGATGACTTATTGATGTTTTGGTATATGGGATAGGTAGAATTGTGATTTTGAAGTTCATATTTGTGTTTTGATGAGTTATTCATGTTTTGGTATATGGAATAGGTAGAATTGTGATTTTTAAGTTCATAATTGTGTTTTGACGAGTTATTGATGTTTCGGTATATGAAAGATATAATTGTGTGTAGAAGTTCATATTTGTGTTTTGATGAGTTATTGATGTTTTGTTATATTGAAGAGGTAGAATTGTGATTTTGAAGTTCATATTTGTGTTTTGATGAGTTATTGATGTTTTGGTATATGTGATAGGTAGAATTGTGATTTTGAAGTTCATATTTGTGTTTTGAATGCGTTATTGATGTTTTGGTATACGTAATTGGTAGAATTGTGTTTTGAGGAGTTATTGATGTTTTGGTATATTGAACAGATAGAATTGTGTTTTGAATTTCATATTTGTGTTTTTATGAGTTATTGATGTTATATGGAATAGGTAGAATGGTGATTTTGAAGTTCATATTTGTGTTTTGATGAGTTATTGATGTTTTGTTATATTGAAGAGGTAGAATTGTGATTTTGAAGTTCATATTTGCGTTTTGATGAGTTATTGATTGATGTTTTGGAATATGGAATTGGTACAATTGAGATTTTGAAGTTCATATTTGTGTTTTGAATGCGTTATTGGTTGATGTTTTGGTATATGGAATAGGTAGAATTGTGATTTTGAAGTTCATATTTGTGTTTTGATGTGTTATTGATGTTTTGTTATATTGAAGAGGTAGAATTGTGATTTTGAAGTTTATATTTGCGTTTTGATGAGTTATTGATTGATGTTTTGGAATATGGAATAGGTACAATTGAGATTTTGAAGTTCATATTTGTGTTTTGATGACTTATTGATGTTTTGGTATATGGGATAGGTAGAATTGTGATTTTGAAGTTCATATTTGTGTTTTGAATGCGTTATTGATGTTTTGGTATACGTAATTGGTAGAATTGTGTTTTGAGGAGTTATTGATGTTTTGGTATATTGAACAGATAGAATTGTGTTTTGAATTTCATATTTGTGTTTTTATGAGTTATTGATGTTATATGGAATAGGTAGAATGGTGATTTTGAAGTTCATATTTGTGTTTTGATGAGTTGTTGATGTTTTGTTATATTGAAGAGGTAGAATTGTGATTTTGAAGTTCATATTTACGTTTTGATGAATTATTGATTGATGTTTTGGAATATGGAATAGGTACAATGGAGATTTTGAAGTTCATATTTGTGTTTTGATGCGTTATTGATGTTTTGGTATACGTAATAGGTAGAATTGTGTTTTGAGGAGATATTGATGTTTTGGTATATTGAACAGATAGAATTGTGTTTTGAATTTCATATTTGTGTTTTTATGAGTTATTGATGTTTTGGTATATGGAATAAGTAGAATTATGATTTTGAAGTTCATATTTGTGTTTTGATGAGTTATTGATGTTTTGTTATATTGAAGAGGTAGAATTGTGATTTTGAAGTTCATATTTGCGTTTTGATGAGTTATTGATTGATGTTTTGGAATATGGAATAGGTACAATTGAGATTTTGAAGTTCATATTTGTGTTTTGATGAGTTATTGGTTGATGTTTTACAATATCGAATAGGTAGAATTGTGATTTTGAAGTTCATATTTGTGTTTTGATGACTTATTGATGTTTTGGTATATGGGATAGGTAGAATTGTGATTTTGAAGTTCATATATGTGTTTTGATGAGTTATTGGTTGATGTTTTACTATATGGAATAGGTATAATTGTGATTTTGAAGTTCATATTTGTGTTTTGATGACTTATTGATGTTTTGGTATATGGGATAGGTAGAATTGTGATTTTGAAGTTCATATTTGTGTTTTGATGAGTTATTCATGTTTTGGTATATGGAATAGGTAGAATTGTGATTTTTAAGTTCATAATTGTGTTTTGACGAGTTATTGATGTTTCGGTATATGAAAGATATAATTGTGTGTAGAAGTTCATATTTGTGTTTTGATGAGTTATTGATGTTTTGTTATATTGAAGAGGTAGAATTGTGATTTTGAAGTTCATATTTGTGTTTTGATGAGTTATTGATGTTTTGGTATATGTGATAGGTAGAATTGTGATTTTGAAGTTCATATTTGTGTTTTGAATGCGTTATTGATGTTTTGGTATACGTAATTGGTAGAATTGTGTTTTGAGGAGTTATTGATGTTATATGGAATAGGTAGAATGGTGATTTTGAAGTTCATATTTGTGTTTTGATGAGTTATTGATGTTTTGTTATATTGAAGAGGTAGAATTGTGATTTTGAAGTTCATATTTGCGTTTTGATGAGTTATTGATTGATGTTTTGGAATATGGAATAGGTACAATTGAGATTTTGAAGTTCATATTTGGGTTTTGAATGCGTTATTGGTTGATGTTTTGGTATATGGAATAGGTAGAATTGTGATTTTGAAGTTCATATTTGCGTTTTGATGAGTTATTGATTGATGTTTTGGAATATGGAATAGGTACAATTGAGATTTTGAAGTTCATATTTGTGTTTTGATGACTTATTGATGTTTTGGTATATGGGATAGGTAGAATTGTGATTTTGAAGTTCATATATGTGTTTTGTTGAGTTATTGGTTGATGTTTTACTATATGGAATAGGTATAATTGTGATTTTGAAGTTCATATTTGTGTTTTGATGACTTATTGATGTTTTGGTATATGGGATAGGTAGAATTGTGATTTTGAAGTTCATATTTGTGTTTTGATGAGTTATTCATGTTTTGGTATATGGAATAGGTAGAATTGTGATTTTTAAGTTCATAATTGTGTTTTGACGAGTTATTGATGTTTCGGTATATGAAAGATATAATTGTGTGTAGAAGTTCATATTTGTGTTTTGATGAGTTATTGATGTTTTGTTATATTGAAGAGGTAGAATTGTGATTTTGAAGTTCATATTTGTGTTTTGATGAGTTATTGATGTTTTGGTATATGTGATAGGTAGAATTGTGATTTTGAAGTTCATATTTGTGTTTTGAATGCGTTATTGATGTTTTGGTATACGTAATTGGTAGAATTGTGTTTTGAGGAGTTATTGATGTTTTGGTATATTGAACAGATAGAATTGTGTTTTGAATTTCATATTTGTGTTTTTATGAGTTATTGATGTTATATGGAATAGGTAGAATGGTGATTTTGAAGTTCATATTTGTGTTTTGATGAGTTATTGATGTTTTGTTATATTGAAGAGGTAGAATTGTGATTTTGAAGTTCATATTTGCGTTTTGATGAGTTATTGATTGATGTTTTGGAATATGGAATAGGTACAATTGAGATTTTGAAGTTCATATTTGTGTTTTGAATGCGTTATTGGTTGATGTTTTGGTATATGGAATAGGTAGAATTGTGATTTTGAAGTTCATATTTGCGTTTTGATGAGTTATTGATTGATGTTTTGGAATATGGAATAGGTACAATTGAGATTTTGAAGTTCATATTTGTGTTTTGATGAGTTATTCATGTTTTGGTATATGGAATAGGTAAAATTGTGATTTTGAAGTTCATAATTGTGTTTTGATGAGTTATTGATGTTTCGGTATATAAAATAGATATAATTGTGTGTGGATGTTCATAATTGTGTTTTGATGAGTTATTGATTGATGTTTTGGTATATGGAATAGGTAGAATTGTGTTTTGAATTTCATATTTGTGTTTTTATGAGTTATTGATGTTTTGGTATATGGAATAGGTAGAATTGTGATTTTGAAGTTCATATTTGTGTTTCGATGAGTTGTTGATGTTTTGTTATATTGAAGAGGTAGAATTGTGATTTTGAAGTTCATATTTACGTTTTGATGAGTTGTTGATTGATGTTTTGGAATATGGAATAGGTACAATTGAGATTTTGAAGTTCATATTTGTGTTTTGAATGCGTTATTGGTTGATGTTTTGGTATATGGAATAGGTAGAATTGTGATTTTGATATTCATATTTGGGTTTTGATGAGTTATTGATTGATGTTTTGGTATATGGAATAGGTAGAATTGAGATTTTGAAGTTCATATTTGTGTTTTGATGCGTTATTGATGTTTTGGTATACGTAAAAGGTAGAATTGTGTTTTGAGGAGATATTGATGTTTTGGTATATTGAACAGATAGAATTGTGTTTTGAATTTCATATTTGAGTTTTTATGAGTTATTGATGTTTTGGTATATGGAATAAGTAGAATTATGATTTTGAAGTTCATATTTGTGTTTTGATGAGTTATTGGTTGATGTTTTACTATATGGAATAGGTATAATTGTGATTTTGAAGTTCATATTTGTGTTTTGATGACTTATTGATGTTTTGGTATATGGGATAGGTAGAATTGTGATTTTGAAGTTCATATTTGTGTTTTGATGAGTTATTCATGTTTTGGTATATGGAATAGGTAGAATTGTGATTTTTAAGTTCATAATTGTGTTTTGACGAGTTATTGATGTTTCGGTATATGAAATAGATATAATTGTGTGTAGAAGTTCATATTTGTGTTTTGATGTGTTATTGATGTTTTGTTATATTGAAGAGGTAGAATTGTGATTTTGAAGTTTATATTTGCGTTTTGATGAGTTATTGATTGATGTTTTGGAATATGGAATAGGTACAATTGAGATTTTGAAGTTCATATTTGTGTTTTGATGAGTTATTGGTTGATGTTTTACAATATCGAATAGGTAGAATTGTGATTTTGAAGTTCATATTTGTGTTTTGATGTGTTATTGATGTTTTGTTATATTGAAGAGGTAGAATTGTGATTTTGAAGTTTATATTTGCGTTTTGATGAATTATTGATTGATGTTTTGGAATATGGAATAGGTACAATGGAGATTTTGAAGTTCATATTTGTGTTTTGATGCGTTATTGATGTTTTGGTATACGTAATAGGTAGAATTGTGTTTTGAGGAGATATTGATGTTTTGGTATATTGAACAGATAGAATTGTGTTTTGAATTTCATATTTGTGTTTTTATGAGTTATTGATGTTTTGGTATATGGAATAAGTAGAATTATGATTTTGAAGTTCATATTTGTGTTTTGATGAGTTATTGATGTTTTGTTATATTGAAGAGGTAGAATTGTGATTTTGAAGTTCATATTTGCGTTTTGATGAGTTATTGATTGATGTTTTGGAATATGGAATAGGTACAATTGAGATTTTGAAGTTCATATTTGTGTTTTGATGAGTTATTGGTTGATGTTTTACAATATCGAATAGGTAGAATTGTGATTTTGAAGTTCATATTTGTGTTTTGATGACTTATTGATGTTTTGGTATATGGGATAGGTAGAATTGTGATTTTGAAGTTCATATATGTGTTTTGATGAGTTATTGGTTGATGTTTTACTATATGGAATAGGTATAATTGTGATTTTGAAGTTCATATTTGTGTTTTGATGACTTATTGATGTTTTGGTATATGGGATAGGTAGAATTGTGATTTTGAAGTTCATATTTGTGTTTTGATGAGTTATTCATGTTTTGGTATATGGAATAGGTAGAATTGTGATTTTTAAGTTCATAATTGTGTTTTGACGAGTTATTGATGTTTCGGTATATGAAAGATATAATTGTGTGTAGAAGTTCATATTTGTGTTTTGATGAGTTATTGATGTTTTGTTATATTGAAGAGGTAGAATTGTGATTTTGAAGTTCATATTTGTGTTTTGATGAGTTATTGATGTTTTGGTATATGTGATAGGTAGAATTGTGATTTTGAAGTTCATATTTGTGTTTTGAATGCGTTATTGATGTTTTGGTATACGTAATTGGTAGAATTGTGTTTTGAGGAGTTATTGATGTTATATGGAATAGGTAGAATGGTGATTTTGAAGTTCATATTTGTGTTTTGATGAGTTATTGATGTTTTGTTATATTGAAGAGGTAGAATTGTGATTTTGAAGTTCATATTTGCGTTTTGATGAGTTATTGATTGATGTTTTGGAATATGGAATAGGTACAATTGAGATTTTGAAGTTCATATTTGGGTTTTGAATGCGTTATTGGTTGATGTTTTGGTATATGGAATAGGTAGAATTGTGATTTTGAAGTTCATATTTGCGTTTTGATGAGTTATTGATTGATGTTTTGGAATATGGAATAGGTACAATTGAGATTTTGAAGTTCATATTTGTGTTTTGATGACTTATTGATGTTTTGGTATATGGGATAGGTAGAATTGTGATTTTGAAGTTCATATATGTGTTTTGTTGAGTTATTGGTTGATGTTTTACTATATGGAATAGGTATAATTGTGATTTTGAAGTTCATATTTGTGTTTTGATGACTTATTGATGTTTTGGTATATGGGATAGGTAGAATTGTGATTTTGAAGTTCATATTTGTGTTTTGATGAGTTATTCATGTTTTGGTATATGGAATAGGTAGAATTGTGATTTTTAAGTTCATAATTGTGTTTTGACGAGTTATTGATGTTTCGGTATATGAAAGATATAATTGTGTGTAGAAGTTCATATTTGTGTTTTGATGAGTTATTGATGTTTTGTTATATTGAAGAGGTAGAATTGTGATTTTGAAGTTCATATTTGTGTTTTGATGAGTTATTGATGTTTTGGTATATGTGATAGGTAGAATTGTGATTTTGAAGTTCATATTTGTGTTTTGAATGCGTTATTGATGTTTTGGTATACGTAATTGGTAGAATTGTGTTTTGAGGAGTTATTGATGTTTTGGTATATTGAACAGATAGAATTGTGTTTTGAATTTCATATTTGTGTTTTTATGAGTTATTGATGTTATATGGAATAGGTAGAATGGTGATTTTGAAGTTCATATTTGTGTTTTGATGAGTTATTGATGTTTTGTTATATTGAAGAGGTAGAATTGTGATTTTGAAGTTCATATTTGCGTTTTGATGAGTTATTGATTGATGTTTTGGAATATGGAATAGGTACAATTGAGATTTTGAAGTTCATATTTGTGTTTTGAATGCGTTATTGGTTGATGTTTTGGTATATGGAATAGGTAGAATTGTGATTTTGAAGTTCATATTTGTGTTTTGATGTGTTATTGATGTTTTGTTATATTGAAGAGGTAGAATTGTGATTTTGAAGTTTATATTTGCGTTTTGATGAGTTATTGATTGATGTTTTGGAATATGGAATAGGTACAATTGAGATTTTGAAGTTCATATTTGTGTTTTGATGACTTATTGATGTTTTGGTATATGGGATAGGTAGAATTGTGATTTTGAAGTTCATATTTGTGTTTTGAATGCGTTATTGATGTTTTGGTATACGTAATTGGTAGAATTGTGTTTTGAGGAGTTATTGATGTTTTGGTATATTGAACAGATAGAATTGTGTTTTGAATTTCATATTTGTGTTTTTATGAGTTATTGATGTTATATGGAATAGGTAGAATGGTGATTTTGAAGTTCATATTTGTGTTTTGATGAGTTGTTGATGTTTTGTTATATTGAAGAGGTAGAATTGTGATTTTGAAGTTCATATTTACGTTTTGATGAATTATTGATTGATGTTTTGGAATATGGAATAGGTACAATGGAGATTTTGAAGTTCATATTTGTGTTTTGATGCGTTATTGATGTTTTGGTATACGTAATAGGTAGAATTGTGTTTTGAGGAGATATTGATGTTTTGGTATATTGAACAGATAGAATTGTGTTTTGAATTTCATATTTGTGTTTTTATGAGTTATTGATGTTTTGGTATATGGAATAAGTAGAATTATGATTTTGAAGTTCATATTTGTGTTTTGATGAGTTATTGATGTTTTGTTATATTGAAGAGGTAGAATTGTGATTTTGAAGTTCATATTTGCGTTTTGATGAGTTATTGATTGATGTTTTGGAATATGGAATAGGTACAATTGAGATTTTGAAGTTCATATTTGTGTTTTGATGAGTTATTGGTTGATGTTTTACAATATCGAATAGGTAGAATTGTGATTTTGAAGTTCATATTTGTGTTTTGATGACTTATTGATGTTTTGGTATATGGGATAGGTAGAATTGTGATTTTGAAGTTCATATATGTGTTTTGATGAGTTATTGGTTGATGTTTTACTATATGGAATAGGTATAATTGTGATTTTGAAGTTCATATTTGTGTTTTGATGACTTATTGATGTTTTGGTATATGGGATAGGTAGAATTGTGATTTTGAAGTTCATATTTGTGTTTTGATGAGTTATTCATGTTTTGGTATATGGAATAGGTAGAATTGTGATTTTTAAGTTCATAATTGTGTTTTGACGAGTTATTGATGTTTCGGTATATGAAAGATATAATTGTGTGTAGAAGTTCATATTTGTGTTTTGATGAGTTATTGATGTTTTGTTATATTGAAGAGGTAGAATTGTGATTTTGAAGTTCATATTTGTGTTTTGATGAGTTATTGATGTTTTGGTATATGTGATAGGTAGAATTGTGATTTTGAAGTTCATATTTGTGTTTTGAATGCGTTATTGATGTTTTGGTATACGTAATTGGTAGAATTGTGTTTTGAGGAGTTATTGATGTTATATGGAATAGGTAGAATGGTGATTTTGAAGTTCATATTTGTGTTTTGATGAGTTATTGATGTTTTGTTATATTGAAGAGGTAGAATTGTGATTTTGAAGTTCATATTTGCGTTTTGATGAGTTATTGATTGATGTTTTGGAATATGGAATAGGTACAATTGAGATTTTGAAGTTCATATTTGGGTTTTGAATGCGTTATTGGTTGATGTTTTGGTATATGGAATAGGTAGAATTGTGATTTTGAAGTTCATATTTGCGTTTTGATGAGTTATTGATTGATGTTTTGGAATATGGAATAGGTACAATTGAGATTTTGAAGTTCATATTTGTGTTTTGATGACTTATTGATGTTTTGGTATATGGGATAGGTAGAATTGTGATTTTGAAGTTCATATATGTGTTTTGTTGAGTTATTGGTTGATGTTTTACTATATGGAATAGGTATAATTGTGATTTTGAAGTTCATATTTGTGTTTTGATGACTTATTGATGTTTTGGTATATGGGATAGGTAGAATTGTGATTTTGAAGTTCATATTTGTGTTTTGATGAGTTATTCATGTTTTGGTATATGGAATAGGTAGAATTGTGATTTTTAAGTTCATAATTGTGTTTTGACGAGTTATTGATGTTTCGGTATATGAAAGATATAATTGTGTGTAGAAGTTCATATTTGTGTTTTGATGAGTTATTGATGTTTTGTTATATTGAAGAGGTAGAATTGTGATTTTGAAGTTCATATTTGTGTTTTGATGAGTTATTGATGTTTTGGTATATGTGATAGGTAGAATTGTGATTTTGAAGTTCATATTTGTGTTTTGAATGCGTTATTGATGTTTTGGTATACGTAATTGGTAGAATTGTGTTTTGAGGAGTTATTGATGTTTTGGTATATTGAACAGATAGAATTGTGTTTTGAATTTCATATTTGTGTTTTTATGAGTTATTGATGTTATATGGAATAGGTAGAATGGTGATTTTGAAGTTCATATTTGTGTTTTGATGAGTTATTGATGTTTTGTTATATTGAAGAGGTAGAATTGTGATTTTGAAGTTCATATTTGCGTTTTGATGAGTTATTGATTGATGTTTTGGAATATGGAATAGGTACAATTGAGATTTTGAAGTTCATATTTGTGTTTTGAATGCGTTATTGGTTGATGTTTTGGTATATGGAATAGGTAGAATTGTGATTTTGAAGTTCATATTTGTGTTTTGATGTGTTATTGATGTTTTGTTATATTGAAGAGGTAGAATTGTGATTTTGAAGTTTATATTTGCGTTTTGATGAGTTATTGATTGATGTTTTGGAATATGGAATAGGTACAATTGAGATTTTGAAGTTCATATTTGTGTTTTGATGACTTATTGATGTTTTGGTATATGGGATAGGTAGAATTGTGATTTTGAAGTTCATATTTGTGTTTTGAATGCGTTATTGATGTTTTGGTATACGTAATTGGTAGAATTGTGTTTTGAGGAGTTATTGATGTTTTGGTATATTGAACAGATAGAATTGTGTTTTGAATTTCATATTTGTGTTTTTATGAGTTATTGATGTTATATGGAATAGGTAGAATGGTGATTTTGAAGTTCATATTTGTGTTTTGATGAGTTGTTGATGTTTTGTTATATTGAAGAGGTAGAATTGTGATTTTGAAGTTCATATTTACGTTTTGATGAATTATTGATTGATGTTTTGGAATATGGAATAGGTACAATGGAGATTTTGAAGTTCATATTTGTGTTTTGATGCGTTATTGATGTTTTGGTATACGTAATAGGTAGAATTGTGTTTTGAGGAGATATTGATGTTTTGGTATATTGAACAGATAGAATTGTGTTTTGAATTTCATATTTGTGTTTTTATGAGTTATTGATGTTTTGGTATATGGAATAAGTAGAATTATGATTTTGAAGTTCATATTTGTGTTTTGATGAGTTATTGATGTTTTGTTATATTGAAGAGGTAGAATTGTGATTTTGAAGTTCATATTTGCGTTTTGATGAGTTATTGATTGATGTTTTGGAATATGGAATAGGTACAATTGAGATTTTGAAGTTCATATTTGTGTTTTGATGAGTTATTGGTTGATGTTTTACAATATCGAATAGGTAGAATTGTGATTTTGAAGTTCATATTTGTGTTTTGATGACTTATTGATGTTTTGGTATATGGGATAGGTAGAATTGTGATTTTGAAGTTCATATATGTGTTTTGATGAGTTATTGGTTGATGTTTTACTATATGGAATAGGTATAATTGTGATTTTGAAGTTCATATTTGTGTTTTGATGACTTATTGATGTTTTGGTATATGGGATAGGTAGAATTGTGATTTTGAAGTTCATATTTGTGTTTTGATGAGTTATTCATGTTTTGGTATATGGAATAGGTAGAATTGTGATTTTTAAGTTCATAATTGTGTTTTGACGAGTTATTGATGTTTCGGTATATGAAAGATATAATTGTGTGTAGAAGTTCATATTTGTGTTTTGATGAGTTATTGATGTTTTGTTATATTGAAGAGGTAGAATTGTGATTTTGAAGTTCATATTTGTGTTTTGATGAGTTATTGATGTTTTGGTATATGTGATAGGTAGAATTGTGATTTTGAAGTTCATATTTGTGTTTTGAATGCGTTATTGATGTTTTGGTATACGTAATTGGTAGAATTGTGTTTTGAGGAGTTATTGATGTTATATGGAATAGGTAGAATGGTGATTTTGAAGTTCATATTTGTGTTTTGATGAGTTATTGATGTTTTGTTATATTGAAGAGGTAGAATTGTGATTTTGAAGTTCATATTTGCGTTTTGATGAGTTATTGATTGATGTTTTGGAATATGGAATAGGTACAATTGAGATTTTGAAGTTCATATTTGGGTTTTGAATGCGTTATTGGTTGATGTTTTGGTATATGGAATAGGTAGAATTGTGATTTTGAAGTTCATATTTGCGTTTTGATGAGTTATTGATTGATGTTTTGGAATATGGAATAGGTACAATTGAGATTTTGAAGTTCATATTTGTGTTTTGATGACTTATTGATGTTTTGGTATATGGGATAGGTAGAATTGTGATTTTGAAGTTCATATATGTGTTTTGTTGAGTTATTGGTTGATGTTTTACTATATGGAATAGGTATAATTGTGATTTTGAAGTTCATATTTGTGTTTTGATGACTTATTGATGTTTTGGTATATGGGATAGGTAGAATTGTGATTTTGAAGTTCATATTTGTGTTTTGATGAGTTATTCATGTTTTGGTATATGGAATAGGTAGAATTGTGATTTTTAAGTTCATAATTGTGTTTTGACGAGTTATTGATGTTTCGGTATATGAAAGATATAATTGTGTGTAGAAGTTCATATTTGTGTTTTGATGAGTTATTGATGTTTTGTTATATTGAAGAGGTAGAATTGTGATTTTGAAGTTCATATTTGTGTTTTGATGAGTTATTGATGTTTTGGTATATGTGATAGGTAGAATTGTGATTTTGAAGTTCATATTTGTGTTTTGAATGCGTTATTGATGTTTTGGTATACGTAATTGGTAGAATTGTGTTTTGAGGAGTTATTGATGTTTTGGTATATTGAACAGATAGAATTGTGTTTTGAATTTCATATTTGTGTTTTTATGAGTTATTGATGTTATATGGAATAGGTAGAATGGTGATTTTGAAGTTCATATTTGTGTTTTGATGAGTTATTGATGTTTTGTTATATTGAAGAGGTAGAATTGTGATTTTGAAGTTCATATTTGCGTTTTGATGAGTTATTGATTGATGTTTTGGAATATGGAATAGGTACAATTGAGATTTTGAAGTTCATATTTGTGTTTTGAATGCGTTATTGGTTGATGTTTTGGTATATGGAATAGGTAGAATTGTGATTTTGAAGTTCATATTTGCGTTTTGATGAGTTATTGATTGATGTTTTGGAATATGGAATAGGTACAATTGAGATTTTGAAGTTCATATTTGTGTTTTGATGAGTTATTCATGTTTTGGTATATGGAATAGGTAAAATTGTGATTTTGAAGTTCATAATTGTGTTTTGATGAGTTATTGATGTTTCGGTATATAAAATAGATATAATTGTGTGTGGATGTTCATAATTGTGTTTTGATGAGTTATTGATTGATGTTTTGGTATATGGAATAGGTAGAATTGTGTTTTGAATTTCATATTTGTGTTTTTATGAGTTATTGATGTTTTGGTATATGGAATAGGTAGAATTGTGATTTTGAAGTTCATATTTGTGTTTCGATGAGTTGTTGATGTTTTGTTATATTGAAGAGGTAGAATTGTGATTTTGAAGTTCATATTTACGTTTTGATGAGTTGTTGATTGATGTTTTGGAATATGGAATAGGTACAATTGAGATTTTGAAGTTCATATTTGTGTTTTGAATGCGTTATTGGTTGATGTTTTGGTATATGGAATAGGTAGAATTGTGATTTTGATATTCATATTTGGGTTTTGATGAGTTATTGATTGATGTTTTGGTATATGGAATAGGTAGAATTGAGATTTTGAAGTTCATATTTGTGTTTTGATGCGTTATTGATGTTTTGGTATACGTAAAAGGTAGAATTGTGTTTTGAGGAGATATTGATGTTTTGGTATATTGAACAGATAGAATTGTGTTTTGAATTTCATATTTGAGTTTTTATGAGTTATTGATGTTTTGGTATATGGAATAAGTAGAATTATGATTTTGAAGTTCATATTTGTGTTTTGATGAGTTATTGGTTGATGTTTTACTATATGGAATAGGTATAATTGTGATTTTGAAGTTCATATTTGTGTTTTGATGACTTATTGATGTTTTGGTATATGGGATAGGTAGAATTGTGATTTTGAAGTTCATATTTGTGTTTTGATGAGTTATTCATGTTTTGGTATATGGAATAGGTAGAATTGTGATTTTTAAGTTCATAATTGTGTTTTGACGAGTTATTGATGTTTCGGTATATGAAATAGATATAATTGTGTGTAGAAGTTCATATTTGTGTTTTGATGTGTTATTGATGTTTTGTTATATTGAAGAGGTAGAATTGTGATTTTGAAGTTTATATTTGCTTTTTGATGAGTTATTGATTGATGTTTTGGAATATGGAATAGGTACAATTGAGATTTTGAAGTTCATATTTGTGTTTTGATGAGTTATTGGTTGATGTTTTACAATATCGAATAGGTAGAATTGTGATTTTGAAGTTCATATTTGTGTTTTGATGTGTTATTGATGTTTTGTTATATTGAAGAGGTAGAATTGTGATTTTGAAGTTTATATTTGCGTTTTGATGAGTTATTGATTGATGTTTTGGAATATGGAATAGGTACAATTGAGATTTTGAAGTTCATATTTGTGTTTTGATGACTTATTGATGTTTTGGTATATGGGATAGGTAGAATTGTGATTTTGAAGTTCATATTTGTGTTTTGAATGCGTTATTGATGTTTTGGTATACGTAATTGGTAGAATTGTGTTTTGAGGAGTTATTGATGTTTTGGTATATTGAACAGATAGAATTGTGTTTTGAATTTCATATTTGTGTTTTTATGAGTTATTGATGTTATATGGAATAGGTAGAATGGTGATTTTGAAGTTCATATTTGTGTTTTGATGAGTTATTGATGTTTTGTTATATTGAAGAGGTAGAATTGTGATTTTGAAGTTCATATTTGCGTTTTGATGAGTTATTGATTGATGTTTTGGAATATGGAATAGGTACAATTGAGATTTTGAAGTTCATATTTGTGTTTTGATGAGTTATTGGTTGATGTTTTACAATATCGAATAGGTAGAATTGTGATTTTGAAGTTCATATTTGTGTTTTGATGACTTATTGATGTTTTGGTATATGGGATAGGTAGAATTGTGATTTTGAAGTTCATATATGTGTTTTGATGAGTTATTGGTTGATGTTTTACTATATGGAATAGGTATAATTGTGATTTTGAAGTTCATATTTGTGTTTTGATGACTTATTGATGTTTTGGTATATGGGATAGGTAGAATTGTGATTTTGAAGTTCATATTTGTGTTTTGATGAGTTATTCATGTTTTGGTATATGGAATAGGTAGAATTGTGATTTTTAAGTTCATAATTGTGTTTTGACGAGTTATTGATGTTTCGGTATATGAAAGATATAATTGTGTGTAGAAGTTCATATTTGTGTTTTGATGAGTTATTGATGTTTTGTTATATTGAAGAGGTAGAATTGTGATTTTGAAGTTCATATTTGTGTTTTGATGAGTTATTGATGTTTTGGTATATGTGATAGGTAGAATTGTGATTTTGAAGTTCATATTTGTGTTTTGAATGCGTTATTGATGTTTTGGTATACGTAATTGGTAGAATTGTGTTTTGAGGAGTTATTGATGTTTTGGTATATTGAACAGATAGAATTGTGTTTTGAATTTCATATTTGTGTTTTTATGAGTTATTGATGTTATATGGAATAGGTAGAATGGTGATTTTGAAGTTCATATTTGTGTTTTGATGAGTTATTGATGTTTTGTTATATTGAAGAGGTAGAATTGTGATTTTGAAGTTCATATTTGCGTTTTGATGAGTTATTGATTGATGTTTTGGAATATGGAATAGGTACAATTGAGATTTTGAAGTTCATATTTGTGTTTTGAATGCGTTATTGGTTGATGTTTTGGTATATGGAATAGGTAGAATTGTGATTTTGAAGTTCATATTTGCGTTTTGATGAGTTATTGATTGATGTTTTGGAATATGGAATAGGTACAATTGAGATTTTGAAGTTCATATTTGTGTTTTGATGAGTTATTCATGTTTTGGTATATGGAATAGGTAAAATTGTGATTTTGAAGTTCATAATTGTGTTTTGATGAGTTATTGATGTTTCGGTATATAAAATAGATATAATTGTGTGTGGATGTTCATAATTGTGTTTTGATGAGTTATTGATTGATGTTTTGGTATATGGAATAGGTAGAATTGTGTTTTGAATTTCATATTTGTTTTTTTATGAGTTATTGATGTTTTGGTATATGGAATAGGTAGAATTGTGATTTTGAAGTTCATATTTGTGTTTCGATGAGTTGTTGATGTTTTGTTATATTGAAGATGTAGAATTGTGATTTTGAAGTTCATATTTACGTTTGGATGAGTTGTTGATTGATGTTTTGGAATATGGAATAGGTACAATTGAGATTTTGAAGTTCATATTTGTGTTTTGAATGCGTTATTGGTTGATGTTTTGGTATATGGAATAGGTAGAATTGTGATTTTGATATTCATATTTGGGTTTTGATGAGTTATTGATTGATGTTTTGGTATATGGAATAGGTAGAATTGAGATTTTGAAGTTCATATTTGTGTTTTGATGCGTTATTGATGTTTTGGTATACGTAAAAGGTAGAATTGTGTTTTGAGGAGATATTGATGTTTTGGTATATTGAACAGATAGAATTGTGTTTTGAATTTCATATTTGAGTTTTTATGAGTTATTGATGTTTTAGTATATGGAATAAGTAGAATTATGATTTTGAAGTTCATATTTGTGTTTTGATGAGTTATTGGTTGATGTTTTACTATATGGAATAGGTATAATTGTGATTTTGAAGTTCATATTTGTGTTTTGATGACTTATTGATGTTTTGGTATATGGGATAGGTAGAATTGTGATTTTGAAGTTCATATTTGTGTTTTGATGAGTTATTCATGTTTTGGTATATGGAATAGGTAGAATTGTGATTTTTAAGTTCATAATTGTGTTTTGACGAGTTATTGATGTTTCGGTATATGAAATAGATATAATTGTGTGTAGAAGTTCATATTTGTGTTTTGATGTGTTATTGATGTTTTGTTATATTGAAGAGGTAGAATTGTGATTTTGAAGTTTATATTTGCGTTTTGATGAGTTATTGATTGATGTTTTGGAATATGGAATAGGTACAATTGAGATTTTGAAGTTCATATTTGTGTTTTGATGAGTTATTGGTTGATGTTTTACAATATCGAATAGGTAGAATTGTGATTTTGAAGTTCATATTTGTGTTTTGATGACTTATTGATGTTTTGGTATATGGGATAGGTAGAATTGTGATTTTGAAGTTCATATTTGTGTTTTGATGAGTTATTGGTTGATGTTTTACTATATGGAATAGGTATAATTGTGATTTTGAAGTTCATATTTGTGTTTTGATGACTTATTGATGTTTTGGTATATGGGATAGGTAGAATTGTGATTTTGAAGTTCATATTTGTGTTTTGAATGCGTTATTGATGTTTTGGTATACGTAATTGGTAGAATTGTGTTTTGAGGAGTTATTGATGTTTTGGTATATTGAACAGATAGAATTGTGTTTTGAATTTCATATTTGTGTTTTTATGAGTTATTGATGTTATATGGAATAGGTAGAATGGTGATTTTGAAGTTCATATTTGTGTTTTGATGAGTTATTGATGTTTTGTTATATTGAAGAGGTAGAATTGTGATTTTGAAGTTCATATTTACGTTTTGATGAATTATTGATTGATGTTTTGGAATATGGAATAGGTACAGTGGAGATTTTGAAGTTCATATTTGTGTTTTGATGCGTTATTGATGTTTTGGTATACGTAATAGGTAGAATTGTGTTTTGAGGAGATATTGATGTTTTGGTATATTGAACAGATAGAATTGTGTTTTGAATTTCATATTTGTGTTTTTATGAGTTATTGATGTTTTGGTATATGGAATAAGTAGAATTATGATTTTGAAGTTCATATTTGTGTTTTGATGAGTTATTGATGTTTTGTTATATTGAAGAGGTAGAATTGTGATTTTGAAGTTCATATTTGCGTTTTGATGAGTTATTGATTGATGTTTTGGAATATGGAATAGGTACAATTGAGATTTTGAAATTCATATTTGTGTTTTGATGAGTTATTGGTTGATGTTTTACAATATCGAATAGGTAGAATTGTGATTTTGAAGTTCATATTTGTGTTTTGATGACTTATTGATGTTTTGGTATATGGGATAGGTAGAATTGTGATTTTGAAGTTCATATATGTGTTTTGATGAGTTATTGGTTGATGTTTTACTATATGGAATAGGTATAATTGTGATTTTGAAGTTCATATTTGTGTTTTGATGACTTATTGATGTTTTGGTATATGGGATAGGTAGAATTGTGATTTTGAAGTTCATATTTGTGTTTTGATGAGTTATTCATGTTTTGGTATATGGAATAGGTAGAATTGTGATTTTTAAGTTCATAATTGTGTTTTGACGAGTTATTGATGTTTCGGTATATGAAAGATATAATTGTGTGTAGAAGTTCATATTTGTGTTTTGATGAGTTATTGATGTTTTGTTATATTGAAGAGGTAGAATTGTGATTTTGAAGTTCATATTTGTGTTTTGATGAGTTATTGATGTTTTGGTATATGTGATAGGTAGAATTGTGATTTTGAAGTTCATATTTGTGTTTTGAATGCGTTATTGATGTTTTGGTATACGTAATTGGTAGAATTGTGTTTTGAGGAGTTATTGATGTTATATGGAATAGGTAGAATGGTGATTTTGAAGTTCATATTTGTGTTTTGATGAGTTATTGATGTTTTGTTATATTGAAGAGGTAGAATTGTGATTTTGAAGTTCATATTTGCGTTTTGATGAGTTATTGATTGATGTTTTGGAATATGGAATAGGTACAATTGAGATTTTGAAGTTCATATTTGGGTTTTGAATGCGTTATTGGTTGATGTTTTGGTATATGGAATAGGTAGAATTGTGATTTTGAAGTTCATATTTGCGTTTTGATGAGTTATTGATTGATGTTTTGGAATATGGAATAGGTACAATTGAGATTTTGAAGTTCATATTTGTGTTTTGATGAGTTATTCATGTTTTGGTATATGGAATAGGTAAAATTGTGATTTTGAAGTTCATAATTGTGTTTTGATGAGTTATTGATGTTTCGGTATATAAAATAGATATAATTGTGTGTGGATGTTTATAATTGTGTTTTGATGAGTTATTGATTGATGTTTTGGTATATGGAATAGGTAGAATTGTGTTTTGAATTTCATATTTGTGTTTTTATGAGTTATTGATGTTTTGGTATATCGAATAGGTAGAATTGTGATTTTGAAGTTCATATTTGTGTTTCGATGAGTTGTTGATGTTTTGTTATATTGAAGAGGTAGAATTGTGATTTTGAAGTTCATATTTACGTTTTGATGAGTTGTTGATTGATGTTTTGGAATATGGAATAGGTACAATTGAGATTTTGAAGTTCATATTTGTGTTTTGAATGCGTTATTGGTTGATGTTTTGGTATATGGAATAGGTAGAATTGTGATTTTGATATTCATATTTGGGTTTTGATGAGTTATTGATTGATGTTTTGGTATATGGAATAGGTAGAATTGAGATTTTGAAGTTCATATTTGTGTTTTGATGCGTTATTGAAGTTTTGGTATACGTAAAAGGTAGAATTGTGTTTTGAGGAGATATTGATGTTTTGGTATATTGAACAGATAGAATTGTGTTTTGAATTTCATATTTGAGTTTTTATGAGTTATTGATGTTTTGGTATATGGAATAAGTAGAATTATGATTTTGAAGTTCATATTTGTGTTTTGATGAGTTATTGGTTGATGTTTTACTATATGGAATAGGTATAATTGTGATTTTGAAGTTCATATTTGTGTTTTGATGACTTATTGATGTTTTGGTATATGGGATAGGTAGAATTGTGATTTTGAAGTTCATATTTGTGTTTTGATGAGTTATTCATGTTTTGGTATATGGAATAGGTAGAATTGTGATTTTTAAGTTCATAATTGTGTTTTGACGAGTTATTGATGTTTCGGTATATGAAATAGATATAATTGTGTGTAGAAGTTCATATTTGTGTTTTGATGTGTTATTGATGTTTTGTTATATTGAAGAGGTAGAATTGTGATTTTGAAGTTTATATTTGCGTTTTGATGAGTTATTGATTGATGTTTTGGAATATGGAATAGGTACAATTGAGATTTTGAAGTTCATATTTGTGTTTTGATGAGTTATTGGTTGATGTTTTACAATATCGAATAGGTAGAATTGTGATTTTGAAGTTCATATTTGTGTTTTGATGACTTATTGATGTTTTGGTATATGGGATAGGTAGAATTGTGATTTTGAAGTTCATATTTGGGTTTTGATGAGTTATTCATGTTTTGGTATATGGGATAGGTAGAATTGTGATTTTGAAGATCATATTTGTGATTTGATGAGTTATTCATGTTTTGGTATATGGAATAGGTAGAATTGTGATTTTTAAGTTCATAATTGTGTTTTGACGAGTTATTGATGCTTCGGTATATGAAATAGATATAATTGTGTGTAGAAGTTCATATTTGTGTTTTGATGTGTTATTGATGTTTTGTTATAATGAAGAGGTAGAATTGTGATTTTGAAGTTTATATTTGCGTTTTGATGAGTTATTGATTGATGTTTTGGAATATGGAATAGGTACAATTGAGATTTTGAAGTTCATATTTGTATTTTGATGAGTTATTCATGTTTCGGTATATTGAGTAGGTAGAATTGTGATTTTGAAGTTCATATTTGTGTTTTGATGAGTTATTGATGTTTCGGTATATGAGATAGGTAGAATTGTGATTTTGAATTCATATTTGTGTTTTGAATGCGTCATTGATGTTTTGGTATACGTAATCGGTAGAATTGTGTTTTAAGGAGTTATTGATGTTTTGGTATATTGAACAGATAGAATTGTGTTTTGAATTTCATATTTGTGTTTTTATGAGTTATTGATGTTTTGTTATATTCAAGAGGTAGAATTGTGATTTTGAAGTTCATATTTGCGTTTTGATGAGTTATTGATTGATGTTTTGGAATATGGAATTGGTACAATGGAGATTTTGAAGTTCATATTTGTGTTTTGATGAGTTATTGATGTTTTGGTATACGTAATAGGTAGAATTGTGTTTTGAGGAGATATTGATGTTTTGGTATATTGAACAGAAAGAATTGTGTTTTGAATTTCATATTTGTGTTTTTATGAGTTATTGATGTTTTGGTATATGGAATAAGTAGAATTATGATTTTCAAGTTCATATTTGTGTTTTGATGAGTTATTGGTTGATGTTTTACAATATCGAATTGGTAGAATTGTGATTTTGAAGTTCATATTTGTGTTTTGATGAGTTATTGATGTTTTGGTATATGAAATAGGTAGAATTATGATTTTGAAGTTCATATTTGTGTTTTGATGAGTTATTGGTTGATGTTTTACTATATGGAATAGGTATAATTGTGATTTTGAAGTTCATATTTGTGTTTTGATGACTTATTGATGTTTTGGTATATGGGATAGGTAGAATTGTGATTTTGAAGTTCATATTTGTGTTTTGATGAGTTATTCATGTTTTGGTATATGGAATAGGTAGAATTGTGATTTTTAAGTTCATAATTGTGTTTTGACGAGTTATTGATGTTTCGGTATATGAAATAGATATAATTGTGTGTAGAAGTTCATATTTGTGTTTTGATGTGTTATTGATGTTTTGTTATATTGAAGAGGTAGAATTGTGATTTTGAAGTTCATATTTGTGTTTTTATGAGTTATTGATGTTTTGGTATATGGAATAGGTAGAATTGTGATTTTGAAGTTCATATTTGTGTTTCGATGAGTTGTTGATGTTTTGTTATATTGAAGAGGTAGAATTGTGATTTTGAAGTTCATATTTGCGTTTTGATGAGTTGTTGATTGATGTTTTGGAATATGGAATAGGTACAATTGAGATTTTGAAGTTCATATTTGTGTTTTGAATGCGTTATTGGTTGATGTTTTGGTATATGGAATAGGTAGAATTGTGATTTTGATATTCATATTTGGGTTTTGATGAGTTATTGATTGATGTTTTGGTATATGGAATAGGTAGAATTGAGATTTTGAAGTTCATATTTGTGTTTTGATGCGTTATTGATGTTTTGGTATACGTAAAAGGTAGAATTGTGTTTTGAGGAGATATTGATGTTTTGGTATATTGAACAGATAGAATTGTGTTTTGAATTTCATATTTGAGTTTTTATGAGTTATTGATGTTTTGGTATATGGAATAAGTAGAATTATGATTTTGAAGTTCATATTTGTGTTTTGATGAGTTATTGGTTGATGTTTTACTATATGGAATAGGTATAATTGTGATTTTGAAGTTCATATTTGTGTTTTGATGACTTATTGATGTTTTGGTATATGGGATAGGTAGAATTGTGATTTTGAAGTTCATATTTGTGTTTTGATGAGTTATTCATGTTTTTGTATATGGAATAGGTAGAATTGTGATTTTTAAGTTCATAATTGTGTTTTGACGAGTTATTGATGTTTCGGTATATGAAATAGATATAATTGTGTGTAGAAGTTCATATTTGTGTTTTGATGTGTTATTGATGTTTTGTTATATTGAAGAGGTAGAATTGTGATTTTGAAGTTTATATTTGCGTTTTGATGAGTTATTGATTGATGTTTTGGAATATGGAATAGGTACAATTGAGATTTTGAAGTTCATATTTGTGTTTTGATGAGTTATTGGTTGATGTTTTACAATATCGAATAGGTAGAATTGTGATTTTGAAGTTCATATTTGTGTTTTGATGACTTATTGATGTTTTGGTATATGGGATAGGTAGAATTGTGATTTTGAAGTTCATATTTGTGTTTTGATGAGTTATTGGTTGATGTTTTACTATATGGAATAGGTATAATTGTGATTTTGAAGTTCATATTTGTGTTTTGATGACTTATTGATGTTTTGGTATATGGGATAGGTAGAATTGTGATTTTGAAGTTCATATTTGTGTTTTGAATGCGTTATTGATGTTTTGGTATACGTAATTGGTAGAATTGTGTTTTGAGGAGTTATTGATGTTTTGGTATATTGAACAGATAGAATTGTGTTTTGAATTTCATATTTGTGTTTTTATGAGTTATTGATGTTATATGGAATAGGTAGAATGGTGATTTTGAAGTTCATATTTGTGTTTTGATGAGTTATTGATGTTTTGTTATATTGAAGAGGTAGAATTGTGATTTTGAAGTTCATATTTACGTTTTGATGAATTATTGATTGATGTTTTGGAATATGGAATAGGTACAGTGGAGATTTTGAAGTTCATATTTGTGTTTTGATGCGTTATTGATGTTTTGGTATACGTAATAGGTAGAATTGTGTTTTGAGGAGATATTGATGTTTTGGTATATTGAACAGATAAAATTGTGTTTTGAATTTCATATTTGTGTTTTTATGAGTTATTGATGTTTTGGTATATGGAATAAGTAGAATTATGATTTTGAAGTTCATATTTGTGTTTTGATGAGTTATTGATGTTTTGTTATATTGAAGAGGTAGAATTGTGATTTTGAAGTTCATATTTGCGTTTTGATGAGTTATTGATTGATGTTTTGGAATATGGAATAGGTACAATTGAGATTTTGAAATTCATATTTGTGTTTTGATGAGTTATTGGTTGATGTTTTACAATATCGAATAGGTAGAATTGTGATTTTGAAGTTCATATTTGTGTTTTGATGACTTATTGATGTTTTGGTATATGGGATAGGTAGAATTGTGATTTTGAAGTTCATATATGTGTTTTGATGAGTTATTGGTTGATGTTTTACTATATGGAATAGGTATAATTGTGATTTTGAAGTTCATATTTGTGTTTTGATGACTTATTGATGTTTTGGTATATGGGATAGGTAGAATTGTGATTTTGAAGTTCATATTTGTGTTTTGATGAGTTATTCATGTTTTTGTATATGGAATAGGTAGAATTGTGATTTTTAAGTTCATAATTGTGTTTTGACGAGTTATTGATGTTTCGGTATATGAAAGATATAATTGTGTGTAGAAGTTCATATTTGTGTTTTGATGAGTTATTGATGTTTTGTTATATTGAAGAGGTAGAATTGTGATTTTGAAGTTCATATTTGTGTTTTGATGAGTTATTGATGTTTTGGTATATGTGATAGGTAGAATTGTGATTTTGAAGTTCATATTTGTGTTTTGAATGCGTTATTGATGTTTTGGTATACGTAATTGGTAGAATTGTGTTTTGAGGAGTTATTGATGTTATATGGAATAGGTAGAATGGTGATTTTGAAGTTCATATTTGTGTTTTGATGAGTTATTGATGTTTTGTTATATTGAAGAGGTAGAATTGTGATTTTGAAGTTCATATTTGCGTTTTGAAAAGGTTAAAAGATTTTTCTTTGGAGAATCTAGTTCTCCTAGGTCTGCATCCATAATGGCATCATCGTCTGCATCTTCATCTGCATATTCATCTGTTCTTAATTCTCATGAATTAATTCAAGAAGCTCTGCCAAGTAGAAGTATTTCTACTGTATACTCTCAAGGATTACTTGAGTTTAATAAAGCTTATTCTATTAAAATCCATGAGGAGATTCATCCCATGGAAGAAGAAAAGAAAACTATTTCTTTATTAACTAATACTGCTATCTCTTATTATCTGTCTAATGGTTATCGTTTTATGCATTTTGGTTTAATTCAAATTGCTTTACATCCGTTAATGAAGCGTGGGGTTGATACTCCTGTCTTCATGGCTTTGCGTGATGATCGATTACTTCATTATAATGATTCTATTCTTGCTTTAGTACAGACTAATTTATGTAATGGTACTGTTCGTTTTAATTGTGCTCCTAATTTCTCTGTCAGTTTAATTGATCCGACTATTATGCAATCATTAATACTTGATATACATGTTACTAATAATAAAATGGATCCTAAAGCTGATAAATTTGTATTAATCTATCGTATTTATTTTAAATTAATGAAGTCTATAATTCCTGTTGCTTTAAAATTAAAGCCTACCAATGAAGGTGATTCTGTGTTAGTCATTGCTGATTCTGACAATACTCACACACAAACACCTAGATTGTTAGCTCGCAATGAAATTACTATTCCTACTGAACTGTTAATTGATCGTCCAATAATAGCACAAAGACATCCAGTTAGAACTCAAGCTAATATTGAAGAACTTCCTGATAATAAAATATTATTAAAATTTGATAATATGTTGTCTAAGTCTTCTTCTTGCAGGTTTCCTTTAGAATCAAGACCCAGGTATTCAGTAGATATACCTAGTTCTTCCTATGAACCTTCCAGGTATTCGTATACTGATCCTAAGGTCAAGTTTACTTCTCCTCTTCCTGAAGTCATTCCCGAATCTAGTTCATCCGTAGGATCTCCAACTCATTCTCAAATGAAATTTTCGGAAATTAATATGTTAAGAAAACCTTTTTCTATCGATAAAGATTTTCTTAATAAAAATTATTTTTCAGTATAAAATACTGATAAAAGATTATGGTTTGAAAAATTTGATCCACAAATTATTTCTAAATTAAAAGACGAATGGGTAAATGATATAAATAGAAAACAGTTTAATTTTCCTTTCTTTCAATGGTTAGATTATTATTTTCAGAAAGAAAAAATTACTTATAAAAATATACCTACTATTAATGTTCAGACTAATTTGTATAAAAAATGGCAATTGGTAGAAAATAATACTATTTTATCTGCTATTCATCCACCTTTACAGGCAATAAAAATTAATACTAAAGAAGGCGAAGTAATTGCTTCTCCTTTTAAAAAAGGAAAAGATACTAAAGAATCTATTGATTCTGAAGACATTAAAAAGGTTTATCAACAGAATAATTATTCTAATCAGATTTTACAAACTATTGCTCAGCAAGTGGATTTAATTTCGGTTAAATTAGATAAACAAAGTGGTAATTTTCCTAATGAAGTATCTAAACCGTTAGTGTCTCCTTCTCTTCCTAGGGAATTCGAACGAGAAATTTCTTTAGTACAACGTATTAATTTGGCAATTGAAGGTAATACTAATGCTCCGTCTTCTTCATCTGCTTTAAGTCAGATAGAACGCCAATTTAGTGGTCTTCGTATTAATGCTATAAATCGTAATGCTCCTCGTGCAGAGTCTTCCAGTAGTTCATCTAATTCTGACTCTGACCACGAAAATGATGAAATAGAGAATATAGAAGATATAGAAAATCAATTCTATGAAACTATACCTCCTTTATTTTCACAAAAATTAATTACTAGTTTAATGAAAGAAATGGGTACAGAGAATTTGAATTTGTCTAATATTACTTATGGTCAATTATTTGCTTTTCTTAAAAAAGAGGCTTTAACTATCTGCCAAGATTTTAAATTGCAGAAAAAATATGGTCTTGAGAAACAGGAATTGGGGTCATTCTGTCAGGCATTTGGCATCGCCAGTCCTCATCCGCCCTCTTCACAAGATAAAAGACATAAAAAGGTTAGCCCATATCATACTAGTAAATATACTAGTAAATATAAGTCTAATAAAAGAAAACAAAAATATAATCCTGACTGGTATAATAAAAAACATGATAATTTTAGAAAAAAGAAATATAAATACAGTAAAGGAAAAAATTCTATTAAATGCTATAAATGTGGTAAGTTAGGTCACATAGCGCCTAACTGTAAATTAGAAAAGAAGATTAATACTATATTTTCTGAAGAAACTGATTTAAAGAATAAATTAATGTCTATTCTAATTAATTCGGAAAAAGAAGATACAGAAAATTATTACTCCTCAGATTCATCTAGTTTTTCAGATAATGATGAATTTTGTGAATGTAAAAAGACAATTAATATGATGAATAATTCAAATAAAAATAGTTTAAATAAAGAATTATTATTTGATATAATAAAAGATATAAAAGATGATAATGTTAGAAAAGATTATTTAGAAAAATTAAAAGCTTTAGTTTTACAAGATAATGCTCCTATGTTTAATATAACAGAACCATTCAGTTTAAATAGTTTAATTGATAAATACAAGCATGAAGATAGTTTTGGTTTTCGTAAAACTAGTAATATAAAAGAAGAAATAAAAATATTAAAAGACGAAATTAAAGAAATTAATAATCAATTAAATGAATTAAAATTAAAAGATTTAGAATTAGAAGCTAAAATCTTATTAAAAGATCAGTCTAATCTAGCTTCTACATCTGGTGTAATAAAAGATGACGAGATTACCATAGCTAATGAAAGTCCAGATGATACACAATTTATTAATTTAATGAATAAAATAAAAATTGAAAAATGGTATGTTTTAGTTACTATTGGTGTAGAGGACTGGACGACCACTTGTGTTGCCATGTTGGACAGTGGAGCCGATCAATCCTGTATAAGCAGAGGTATAATTCCAGATAAGTATCTATCTAGAACTAAAGAAAAATTATATGCTGCTAATGGATTAGAAATGAGTATTTATGCTGAATTAAATAATGGTTATATTTGCAATAATGGATATTGTTTTAAACATTCATTCTTAATTCTTGAAAACTTTACTACTGACGTGGTTTTAGGTAATCCTTTTCTTTATCAGATTACTCCTTTTACCAAACATACTGATCATATTTCTGTTAATCTTTTAGGTAATGAATTAGTTTTTCCTTTTATTAATCCCATCCAGAAAAAAGAATTAGCATTACTTCAGACTAATTCTATCTATAAACAAATTTGTGTAATGAATAAGAAAAAGAAAAGTTTAATGTTTTTAAAAAATGAATTAGATTTTTCTAAGATAGAAGAACAGTTAATGAGAGTAGATGTTAAATTAAAAATTGATAATTTAGAAAAGAAATTCCAAACACTAGTATGTTCAGAACATCCTAATGCATTTTGGAATAGGAAAAAACATGTTGTTTCATTACCATATATAAAAGAGTTTAATGAGAAAGATATTCCGACTAAGGCTAGGCCCATTCAAATGAATGAGGAATTACTTAAATTTTGTAAACAGGAAATACAGAGTTTAATAGATAAAAAATTAATCAGGAAATCACAATCTCCTTGGAGTTGTGCGGCTTTTTATGTAAATAATCAAGCAGAAAAGGAACGTGGTGTTCCTAGATTAGTAATTAATTATAAACCATTAAATAAGGTTTTACAGTGGATTCGGTATCCTATTCCGAATAAAAAAGATTTACTTAAAAGGCTTCATAGTGCGAAAGTATTTTCCAAATTTGATTTAAAATCAGGATATTGGCAAATACAGATTAATGAAAATGATAGGTATAAAACAGCTTTTACTGTTCCTTTTGGACATTATGAGTGGAATGTTATGCCTTTCGGTTTAAAAAATGCTCCTTCAGAATTTCAAAGAATAATGAATGATATTTTTAATGATTATTCTAATTTTGTGATTGTCTATATTGATGACATTTTAGTCTTTTCTGATAATATTTCTCAGCATTTTAAACATCTTAATTTAATACTCCATGTTATTCAGACTAATGGTTTGGTAATTTCTGCTAAAAAGATGAAATTATTTCAAACAAAAATCAGATTTTTAGGTCATGATATTAATCAAGGGAAAATGAAACCGATTCAACGAACAATTGAATTCGCTAATAAATTTCCAGATGAAATTCGGGATAAAAATCAGTTACAACGATTTCTTGGTTGTTTGAATTATATTGCTGATTTTTTCCCTAATTTGAGAACTATGTGTGGTCCTTTGTATGAGAGATTACAGAAAAATCCTCCTGCTTGGACAGAGACTCATACTAATTTAATTAAACAGATTAAAGAAAAAATTAAAACTCTTCCTTGTTTAGGCATCCCTCATCCCGATGCATTCATGATCATTGAGACAGATGCATCAGATATAGGTTATGGAGGCATCCTTAAACAGAAAATGCATGCATCCGCATCATCTGCATTAGAAGAATTGGTTAGATACCATTCGGGCATTTGGGCGGGGCCACAGAAAAATTATTCTACTGTGAAAAAAGAAATTTTATCTATTGTTTTATGCATTTCTAAATTTCAAGACGATTTGTATAATAAAAAGTTTTTACTCAGAGTTGACTGTAAGTCAGCTAAAGAAATTTTACAGAAAGATGTAAAAAATTTGGTTTCTAAACAAATTTTTGCCAGATGGCAAGCAATACTTTCTGTCTTTGATTTTGATATTGAATTTATTAAAGGCGATGATAATTCTCTTCCTGACTTCCTTACTCGTGAATTTTTGACAGGTCGCACCCATGTCTAAGGACCCAGGAAAACCGAAAACTCCTTCTGATTATATAATGTCTAATACACCAAAGCCTTTGTCTCCTTCAGTCCCGACTAATGATTTTCCTCCACTCACTTACACTAATGCTGTCTTATCTCCATCAGCTAAACTTCATACCACTCCAATTAATATGTCTGCTTCCTCTTCCTCTTCTTCGACTAATGCAGCCCCTTACATTCCTAAAGCAGAATTTGAGAGTATAATGTTGACCCATTATAAATCTACTCCTGAGAATAATGACGTTAGAAATTTCTGTTCTCGTCTTTTCCTTCCTAATAATCAATGGCTTACAGATGATATCTGTAAGACCCAAGCTTTCTATGAATTAATACTGGTTGACACTAATTCCGTCGAGATTACTCATTATCCTGATAGAAAGGATAAATCTCGCATTGCTTATTCTAAGTTTATAATTCAGAAAATAATGAGTCCGCGTGACTTTTCTTCGATTCATGCTAGAAATTCCTTTTCTATTCCTTATGTCCCAGATGGTTTTAATTATGCAGATTACATTCTTGCTTTTTATCGGTGCCTTTATTACCGATGCTTTAATCATTCGTGGTTCATTAATTTTTCCACCTCATTTAATAAAAATGTCCCCATGTGGGTTTATGATTGGTGGAAACTACTAGGTGCTACTCCGGCCATTCTGCCACCTCAGGCTAATATTGGATTCCAAACCTACAAGAAAAGATGTAGGTTAGAAGATTTCCAAGCCTCTTTCTTGTTTCATGCTGAATTCCGGGTCCCATATATTATGGCCTGGAACTTTCAAATAAAGTCTACTCAGACAGGGTATCCTTGTCATTTAATTCGTCAGATTAATATTAAATGGTGGGTACAGTATAATGAGCAACAATGTTGCGCCCAAACAGTTAATAAGTTCCTTGAATCTGGAGAAAAATATAAACACATAATTTCTGAAGTCTCCAGACAACTTCCGGTGCATGACCCTCTGACTCCTAAAACACCGGACAAAAGCAAAATCCCTTTACCTAAGCGGATTGTGACTCCTACTCCTACTATGACTCCTCACCAGCTGTTCTCTGCAATTCCTATGACTCATCAACAGGCTCCTGCGAAGACTCCTCCAGTTCCTGCTACGACTCCTTTACAGGCTTCTGCATCAACATCTAATTCCGGATTAGAAGACATACCTATCAAGACTAATTTAATGTCTGAACAAGGCTTGCAAGATTATCTTAAGATTTGTCTTCAGGCTTATCAAGAACTTCAAAAGGCTAATACTCCGACTAATAACAGCAACCAGCCAGACAAGCAGGCTCTACCCTCTACTCCAACTAATGATGAAGATGACCCATTTGGTGGACCTTTAGCACAGGATCCCTTTGATTTTTAGCTGATAGGAATAATGTAATAGAATAGGTAATAATTGTAAAATGACGTAAGTGCATACGTCATTCTTCTGAATAATTGTTAGGTGACGTAAGTGCATATGTCATTAGGCACTTACATTTAATTTATCTTTCATTTCACTTTAATTCCGGACTTCATTTCCGGACTTTACCCATGTATAATGTTTCCTTCCTCGCCTATTTAAAGGCTGCTTAATCAATGGAATCCTTAGAGCGAATTTACACAACTGCTCTCTTTTGTATTTTGAACTTTGAATCTTTTGATTACTGCAACCGATCCTGCTCTCTTTTGGTATCAGAGCCTGGTTTTACAAAGAATTTTCAAAGAAAATATTTTTAAACTCTTTTCAAAAGTTTTTATTAAATCTAAGTTTACAAATTTGAAGGTAAGGGTGAGCATTTGCATGCATTTAGACGTTGGTAAGCGGTTGTTTGCATCAGTGAGACCGTTGGTAAGCCTTAGTAGATAGGTGTTCCCGGCATGATCCCCGTGTTCCCATCTAGGTCTATGCATACCTCAGTTTTACATTTAGAATTGTAAAGTTAGTTTAATAAATATGGCTGAAAAGGTTAAAAGATTTTTCTTTGGAGAATCTAGTTCTCCTAGGTCTGCATCCATAATGGCATCATCGTCTGCATCTTCATCTGCATATTCATCTGTTCTTAATTCTCATGAATTAATTCAAGAAGCTCTGCCAAGTAGAAGTATTTCTACTGTATACTCTCAAGGATTACTTGAGTTTAATAAAGCTTATTCTATTAAAATCCATGAGGAGATTCATCCCATGGAAGAAGAAAAGAAAACTATTTCTTTATTAACTAATACTGCTATCTCTTATTATCTGTCTAATGGTTATCGTTTTATGCATTTTGGTTTAATTCAAATTGCTTTACATCCGTTAATGAAGCGTGGGGTTGATACTCCTGTCTTCATGGCTTTGCGTGATGATCGATTACTTCATTATAATGATTCTATTCTTGCTTTAGTACAGACTAATTTATGTAATGGTACTGTTCGTTTTAATTGTGCTCCTAATTTCTCTGTCAGTTTAATTGATCCGACTATTATGCAATCATTAATACTTGATATACATGTTACTAATAATAAAATGGATCCTAAAGCTGATAAATTTGTATTAATCTATCGTATTTATTTTAAATTAATGAAGTCTATAATTCCTGTTGCTTTAAAATTAAAGCCTACCAATGAAGGTGATTCTGTGTTAGTCATTGCTGATTCTGACAATACTCACACACAAACACCTAGATTGTTAGCTCGCAATGAAATTACTATTCCTACTGAACTGTTAATTGATCGTCCAATAATAGCACAAAGACATCCAGTTAGAACTCAAGCTAATATTGAAGAACTTCCTGATAATAAAATATTATTAAAATTTGATAATATGTTGTCTAAGTCTTCTTCTTGCAGGTTTCCTTTAGAATCAAGACCCAGGTATTCAGTAGATATACCTAGTTCTTCCTATGAACCTTCCAGGTATTCGTATACTGATCCTAAGGTCAAGTTTACTTCTCCTCTTCCTGAAGTCATTCCCGAATCTAGTTCATCCGTAGGATCTCCAACTCATTCTCAAATGAAATTTTCGGAAATTAATATGTTAAGAAAACCTTTTTCTATCGATAAAGATTTTCTTAATAAAAATTATTTTTCAGTAGAAAATACTGATAAAAGATTATGGTTTGAAAAATTTGATCCACAAATTATTTCTAAATTAAAAGACGAATGGGTAAATGATATAAATAGAAAACAGTTTAATTTTCCTTTCTTTCAATGGTTAGATTATTATTTTCAGAAAGAAAAAATTACTTATAAAAATATACCTACTATTAATGTTCAGACTAATTTGTATAAAAAATGGCAATTGGTAGAAAATAATACTATTTTATCTGCTATTCATCCACCTTTACAGGCAATAAAAATTAATACTAAAGAAGGCGAAGTAATTGCTTCTCCTTTTAAAAAAGGAAAAGATACTAAAGAATCTATTGATTCTGAAGACATTAAAAAGGTTTATCAACAGAATAATTATTCTAATCAGATTTTACAAACTATTGCTCAGCAAGTGGATTTAATTTCGGTTAAATTAGATAAACAAAGTGGTAATTTTCCTAATGAAGTATCTAAACCGTTAGTGTCTCCTTCTCTTCCTAGGGAATTCGAACGAGAAATTTCTTTAGTACAACGTATTAATTTGGCAATTGAAGGTAATACTAATGCTCCGTCTTCTTCATCTGCTTTAAGTCAGATAGAACGCCAATTTAGTGGTCTTCGTATTAATGCTATAAATCGTAATGCTCCTCGTGCAGAGTCTTCCAGTAGTTCATCTAATTCTGACTCTGACCACGAAAATGATGAAATAGAGAATATAGAAGATATAGAAAATCAATTCTATGAAACTACTCCTCCTTTAGAACCTTTAGAACTTAATCGTATTGCTAGACGTCCAGTTAGACGGTCTTATAATAGTAGATGGTCTAATAATAGAAATCTAATGAATTATCATAGTAGACCTACTCCTCCTGATATTCAATTTGAAGAACGTACTCGGTTTAATACTAAATCATATGATGGAAGTGCGTTATATGAATGGAACATTGATGGGAAATCTGAATATGAAATAACTAATACTTTGCATGAAATGGGTACTGCTAAGATAGCTTATAAATCTAAGTATCCTCAGATAAGTGAACGTCAAATTGCTTCATGTTTTGTTTCTGGTTTTACTGGCCAATTAAAAAATTGGTGGGATAATATGTTTACTCCAATGCAACAAATGGAAATTTTGACTCATCAAACTGCTGTACATCATGAGGTTACTGTTAATGATGAAAGAATTAGAACAACTGATTATGAATCCGACGGTGCTAGTTATTTAATTTATGTTCTTTCTATGCATTTTGTCGGTAATCCTAAAGAAGAATTAACAAGTTTAAAGATTTCTTTAACTAATCTTAAATGTCCTACTTTTAGAGATTATTTCTGGTATAAGACTACTTTTTTGACTAATGTGTTGCGTAGGCCAGACTGCAACCGATCCTGCTCTCTTTTGTATTTTGAACTTTGAATCTTTTGATTACTGCAACCGATCCTGCTCTCTTTTGGTGATTCTGTGTTAGTCATTGCTGATTCTGACAATACTCACACACAAACACCTAGATTGTTAGCTCGCAATGAAATTACTATTCCTACTGAACTGTTAATTGATCGTCCAATAATAGCACAAAGACATCCAGTTAGAACTCAAGCTAATATTGAAGAACTTCCTGATAATAAAATATTATTAAAATTTGATAATATGTTGTCTAAGTCTTCTTCTTGCAGGTTTCCTTTAGAATCAAGACCCAGGTATTCAGTAGATATACCTAGTTCTTCCTATGAACCTTCCAGGTATTCGTATACTGATCCTAAGGTCAAGTTTACTTCTCCTCTTCCTGAAGTCATTCCCGAATCTAGTTCATCCGTAGGATCTCCAACTCATTCTCAAATGAAATTTTCGGAAATTAATATGTTAAGAAAACCTTTTTCTATCGATAAAGATTTTCTTAATAAAAATTATTTTTCAGTATAAAATACTGATAAAAGATTATGGTTTGAAAAATTTGATCCACAAATTATTTCTAAATTAAAAGACGAATGGGTAAATGATATAAATAGAAAACAGTTTAATTTTCCTTTCTTTCAATGGTTAGATTATTATTTTCAGAAAGAAAAAATTACTTATAAAAATATACCTACTATTAATGTTCAGACTAATTTGTATAAAAAATGGCAATTGGTAGAAAATAATACTATTTTATCTGCTATTCATCCACCTTTACAGGCAATAAAAATTAATACTAAAGAAGGCGAAGTAATTGCTTCTCCTTTTAAAAAAGGAAAAGATACTAAAGAATCTATTGATTCTGAAGACATTAAAAAGGTTTATCAACAGAATAATTATTCTAATCAGATTTTACAAACTATTGCTCAGCAAGTGGATTTAATTTCGGTTAAATTAGATAAACAAAGTGGTAATTTTCCTAATGAAGTATCTAAACCGTTAGTGTCTCCTTCTCTTCCTAGGGAATTCGAACGAGAAATTTCTTTAGTACAACGTATTAATTTGGCAATTGAAGGTAATACTAATGCTCCGTCTTCTTCATCTGCTTTAAGTCAGATAGAACGCCAATTTAGTGGTCTTCGTATTAATGCTATAAATCGTAATGCTCCTCGTGCAGAGTCTTCCAGTAGTTCATCTAATTCTGACTCTGACCACGAAAATGATGAAATAGAGAATATAGAAGATATAGAAAATCAATTCTATGAAACTACTCCTCCTTTAGAACCTTTAGAACTTAATCGTATTGCTAGACGTCCAGTTAGACGGTCTTATAATAGTAGATGGTCTAATAATAGAAATCTAATGAATTATCATAGTAGACCTACTCCTCCTGATATTCAATTTGAAGAACGTACTCGGTTTAATACTAAATCATATGATGGAAGTGCGTTATATGAATGGAACATTGATGGGAAATCTGAATATGAAATAACTAATACTTTGCATGAAATGGGTACTGCTAAGATAGCTTATAAATCTAAGTATCCTCAGATAAGTGAACGTCAAATTGCTTCATGTTTTGTTTCTGGTTTTACTGGCCAATTAAAAAATTGGTGGGATAATATGTTTACTCCAATGCAACAAATGGAAATTTTGACTCATCAAACTGCTGTACATCATGAGGTTACTGTTAATGATGAAAGAATTAGAACAACTGATTATGAATCCGACGGTGCTAGTTATTTAATTTATGTTCTTTCTATGCATTTTGTCGGTAATCCTAAAGAAGAATTAACAAGTTTAAAGATTTCTTTAACTAATCTTAAATGTCCTACTTTTAGAGATTATTTCTGGTATAAGACTACTTTTTTGACTAATGTGTTGCGTAGGCCAGACTGCAATCAATCCTTTTGGAAAGAAAAATTCATTACTGGTTTACCTCCTTTATTTTCACAAAAATTAATTACTAGTTTAATGAAAGAAATGGGTACAGAGAATTTGAATTTGTCTAATATTACTTATGGTCAATTATTTGCTTTTCTTAAAAAAGAGGCTTTAACTATCTGCCAAGATTTTAAATTGCAGAAAAAATATGGTCTTGAGAAACAGGAATTGGGGTCATTCTGTCAGGCATTTGGCATCGCCAGTCCTCATCCGCCCTCTTCACAAGATAAAAGACATAAAAAGGTTAGCCCATATCATACTAGTAAATATACTAGTAAATATAAGTCTAATAAAAGAAAACAAAAATATAATCCTGACTGGTATAATAAAAAACATGATAATTTTAGAAAAAAGAAATATAAATACAGTAAAGGAAAAAATTCTATTAAATGCTATAAATGTGGTAAGTTAGGTCACATAGCGCCTAACTGTAAATTAGAAAAGAAGATTAATACTATATTTTCTGAAGAAACTGATTTAAAGAATAAATTAATGTCTATTCTAATTAATTCGGAAAAAGAAGATACAGAAAATTATTACTCCTCAGATTCATCTAGTTTTTCAGATAATGATGAATTTTGTGAATGTAAAAAGACAATTAATATGATGAATAATTCAAATAAAAATAGTTTAAATAAAGAATTATTATTTGATATAATAAAAGATATAAAAGATGATAATGTTAGAAAAGATTATTTAGAAAAATTAAAAGCTTTAGTTTTACAAGATAATGCTCCTATGTTTAATATAACAGAACCATTCAGTTTAAATAGTTTAATTGATAAATACAAGCATGAAGATAGTTTTGGTTTTCGTAAAACTAGTAATATAAAAGAAGAAATAAAAATATTAAAAGACGAAATTAAAGAAATTAATAATCAATTAAATGAATTAAAATTAAAAGATTTAGAATTAGAAGCTAAAATCTTATTAAAAGATCAGTCTAATCTAGCTTCTACATCTGGTGTAATAAAAGATGACGAGATTACCATAGCTAATGAAAGTCCAGATGATACACAATTTATTAATTTAATGAATAAAATAAAAATTGAAAAATGGTATGTTTTAGTTACTATTGGTGTAGAGGACTGGACGACCACTTGTGTTGCCATGTTGGACAGTGGAGCCGATCAATCCTGTATAAGCAGAGGTATAATTCCAGATAAGTATCTATCTAGAACTAAAGAAAAATTATATGCTGCTAATGGATTAGAAATGAGTATTTATGCTGAATTAAATAATGGTTATATTTGCAATAATGGATATTGTTTTAAACATTCATTCTTAATTCTTGAAAACTTTACTACTGACGTGGTTTTAGGTAATCCTTTTCTTTATCAGATTACTCCTTTTACCAAACATACTGATCATATTTCTGTTAATCTTTTAGGTAATGAATTAGTTTTTCCTTTTATTAATCCCATCCAGAAAAAAGAATTAGCATTACTTCAGACTAATTCTATCTATAAACAAATTTGTGTAATGAATAAGAAAAAGAAAAGTTTAATGTTTTTAAAAAATGAATTAGATTTTTCTAAGATAGAAGAACAGTTAATGAGAGTAGATGTTAAATTAAAAATTGATAATTTAGAAAAGAAATTCCAAACACTAGTATGTTCAGAACATCCTAATGCATTTTGGAATAGGAAAAAACATGTTGTTTCATTACCATATATAAAAGAGTTTAATGAGAAAGATATTCCGACTAAGGCTAGGCCCATTCAAATGAATGAGGAATTACTTAAATTTTGTAAACAGGAAATACAGAGTTTAATAGATAAAAAATTAATCAGGAAATCACAATCTCCTTGGAGTTGTGCGGCTTTTTATGTAAATAATCAAGCAGAAAAGGAACGTGGTGTTCCTAGATTAGTAATTAATTATAAACCATTAAATAAGGTTTTACAGTGGATTCGGTATCCTATTCCGAATAAAAAAGATTTACTTAAAAGGCTTCATAGTGCGAAAGTATTTTCCAAATTTGATTTAAAATCAGGATATTGGCAAATACAGATTAATGAAAATGATAGGTATAAAACAGCTTTTACTGTTCCTTTTGGACATTATGAGTGGAATGTTATGCCTTTCGGTTTAAAAAATGCTCCTTCAGAATTTCAAAGAATAATGAATGATATTTTTAATGATTATTCTAATTTTGTGATTGTCTATATTGATGACATTTTAGTCTTTTCTGATAATATTTCTCAGCATTTTAAACATCTTAATTTAATACTCCATGTTATTCAGACTAATGGTTTGGTAATTTCTGCTAAAAAGATGAAATTATTTCAAACAAAAATCAGATTTTTAGGTCATGATATTAATCAAGGGAAAATGAAACCGATTCAACGAACAATTGAATTCGCTAATAAATTTCCAGATGAAATTCGGGATAAAAATCAGTTACAACGATTTCTTGGTTGTTTGAATTATATTGCTGATTTTTTCCCTAATTTGAGAACTATGTGTGGTCCTTTGTATGAGAGATTACAGAAAAATCCTCCTGCTTGGACAGAGACTCATACTAATTTAATTAAACAGATTAAAGAAAAAATTAAAACTCTTCCTTGTTTAGGCATCCCTCATCCCGATGCATTCATGATCATTGAGACAGATGCATCAGATATAGGTTATGGAGGCATCCTTAAACAGAAAATGCATGCATCCGCATCATCTGCATTAGAAGAATTGGTTAGATACCATTCGGGCATTTGGGCGGGGCCACAGAAAAATTATTCTACTGTGAAAAAAGAAATTTTATCTATTGTTTTATGCATTTCTAAATTTCAAGACGATTTGTATAATAAAAAGTTTTTACTCAGAGTTGACTGTAAGTCAGCTAAAGAAATTTTACAGAAAGATGTAAAAAATTTGGTTTCTAAACAAATTTTTGCCAGATGGCAAGCAATACTTTCTGTCTTTGATTTTGATATTGAATTTATTAAAGGCGATGATAATTCTCTTCCTGACTTCCTTACTCGTGAATTTTTGACAGGTCGCACCCATGTCTAAGGACCCAGGAAAACCGAAAACTCCTTCTGATTATATAATGTCTAATACACCAAAGCCTTTGTCTCCTTCAGTCCCGACTAATGATTTTCCTCCACTCACTTACACTAATGCTGTCTTATCTCCATCAGCTAAACTTCATACCACTCCAATTAATATGTCTGCTTCCTCTTCCTCTTCTTCGACTAATGCAGCCCCTTACATTCCTAAAGCAGAATTTGAGAGTATAATGTTGACCCATTATAAATCTACTCCTGAGAATAATGACGTTAGAAATTTCTGTTCTCGTCTTTTCCTTCCTAATAATCAATGGCTTACAGATGATATCTGTAAGACCCAAGCTTTCTATGAATTAATACTGGTTGACACTAATTCCGTCGAGATTACTCATTATCCTGATAGAAAGGATAAATCTCGCATTGCTTATTCTAAGTTTATAATTCAGAAAATAATGAGTCCGCGTGACTTTTCTTCGATTCATGCTAGAAATTCCTTTTCTATTCCTTATGTCCCAGATGGTTTTAATTATGCAGATTACATTCTTGCTTTTTATCGGTGCCTTTATTACCGATGCTTTAATCATTCGTGGTTCATTAATTTTTCCACCTCATTTAATAAAAATGTCCCCATGTGGGTTTATGATTGGTGGAAACTACTAGGTGCTACTCCGGCCATTCTGCCACCTCAGGCTAATATTGGATTCCAAACCTACAAGAAAAGATGTAGGTTAGAAGATTTCCAAGCCTCTTTCTTGTTTCATGCTGAATTCCGGGTCCCATATATTATGGCCTGGAACTTTCAAATAAAGTCTACTCAGACAGGGTATCCTTGTCATTTAATTCGTCAGATTAATATTAAATGGTGGGTACAGTATAATGAGCAACAATGTTGCGCCCAAACAGTTAATAAGTTCCTTGAATCTGGAGAAAAATATAAACACATAATTTCTGAAGTCTCCAGACAACTTCCGGTGCATGACCCTCTGACTCCTAAAACACCGGACAAAAGCAAAATCCCTTTACCTAAGCGGATTGTGACTCCTACTCCTACTATGACTCCTCACCAGCTGTTCTCTGCAATTCCTATGACTCATCAACAGGCTCCTGCGAAGACTCCTCCAGTTCCTGCTACGACTCCTTTACAGGCTTCTGCATCAACATCTAATTCCGGATTAGAAGACATACCTATCAAGACTAATTTAATGTCTGAACAAGGCTTGCAAGATTATCTTAAGATTTGTCTTCAGGCTTATCAAGAACTTCAAAAGGCTAATACTCCGACTAATAACAGCAACCAGCCAGACAAGCAGGCTCTACCCTCTACTCCAACTAATGATGAAGATGACCCATTTGGTGGACCTTTAGCACAGGATCCCTTTGATTTTTAGCTGATAGGAATAATGTAATAGAATAGGTAATAATTGTAAAATGACGTAAGTGCATACGTCATTCTTCTGAATAATTGTTAGGTGACGTAAGTGCATATGTCATTAGGCACTTACATTTAATTTATCTTTCATTTCACTTTAATTCCGGACTTCATTTCCGGACTTTACCCATGTATAATGTTTCCTTCCTCGCCTATTTAAAGGCTGCTTAATCAATGGAATCCTTAGAGCGAATTTACACAACTGCTCTCTTTTGTATTTTGAACTTTGAATCTTTTGATTACTGCAACCGATCCTGCTCTCTTTTGGTATCAGAGCCTGGTTTTACAAAGAATTTTCAAAGAAAATATTTTTAAACTCTTTTCAAAAGTTTTTATTAAATCTAAGTTTACAAATTTGAAGGTAAGGGTGAGCATTTGCATGCATTTAGACGTTGGTAAGCGGTTGTTTGCATCAGTGAGACCGTTGGTAAGCCTTAGTAGATAGGTGTTCCCGGCATGATCCCCGTGTTCCCATCTAGGTCTATGCATACCTCAGTTTTACATTTAGAATTGTAAAGTTAGTTTAATAAATATGGCTGAAAAGGTTAAAAGATTTTTCTTTGGAGAATCTAGTTCTCCTAGGTCTGCATCCATAATGGCATCATCGTCTGCATCTTCATCTGCATATTCATCTGTTCTTAATTCTCATGAATTAATTCAAGAAGCTCTGCCAAGTAGAAGTATTTCTACTGTATACTCTCAAGGATTACTTGAGTTTAATAAAGCTTATTCTATTAAAATCCATGAGGAGATTCATCCCATGGAAGAAGAAAAGAAAACTATTTCTTTATTAACTAATACTGCTATCTCTTATTATCTGTCTAATGGTTATCGTTTTATGCATTTTGGTTTAATTCAAATTGCTTTACATCCGTTAATGAAGCGTGGGGTTGATACTCCTGTCTTCATGGCTTTGCGTGATGATCGATTACTTCATTATAATGATTCTATTCTTGCTTTAGTACAGACTAATTTATGTAATGGTACTGTTCGTTTTAATTGTGCTCCTAATTTCTCTGTCAGTTTAATTGATCCGACTATTATGCAATCATTAATACTTGATATACATGTTACTAATAATAAAATGGATCCTAAAGCTGATAAATTTGTATTAATCTATCGTATTTATTTTAAATTAATGAAGTCTATAATTCCTGTTGCTTTAAAATTAAAGCCTACCAATGAAGGTGATTCTGTGTTAGTCATTGCTGATTCTGACAATACTCACACACAAACACCTAGATTGTTAGCTCGCAATGAAATTACTATTCCTACTGAACTGTTAATTGATCGTCCAATAATAGCACAAAGACATCCAGTTAGAACTCAAGCTAATATTGAAGAACTTCCTGATAATAAAATATTATTAAAATTTGATAATATGTTGTCTAAGTCTTCTTCTTGCAGGTTTCCTTTAGAATCAAGACCCAGGTATTCAGTAGATATACCTAGTTCTTCCTATGAACCTTCCAGGTATTCGTATACTGATCCTAAGGTCAAGTTTACTTCTCCTCTTCCTGAAGTCATTCCCGAATCTAGTTCATCCGTAGGATCTCCAACTCATTCTCAAATGAAATTTTCGGAAATTAATATGTTAAGAAAACCTTTTTCTATCGATAAAGATTTTCTTAATAAAAATTATTTTTCAGTAGAAAATACTGATAAAAGATTATGGTTTGAAAAATTTGATCCACAAATTATTTCTAAATTAAAAGACGAATGGGTAAATGATATAAATAGAAAACAGTTTAATTTTCCTTTCTTTCAATGGTTAGATTATTATTTTCAGAAAGAAAAAATTACTTATAAAAATATACCTACTATTAATGTTCAGACTAATTTGTATAAAAAATGGCAATTGGTAGAAAATAATACTATTTTATCTGCTATTCATCCACCTTTACAGGCAATAAAAATTAATACTAAAGAAGGCGAAGTAATTGCTTCTCCTTTTAAAAAAGGAAAAGATACTAAAGAATCTATTGATTCTGAAGACATTAAAAAGGTTTATCAACAGAATAATTATTCTAATCAGATTTTACAAACTATTGCTCAGCAAGTGGATTTAATTTCGGTTAAATTAGATAAACAAAGTGGTAATTTTCCTAATGAAGTATCTAAACCGTTAGTGTCTCCTTCTCTTCCTAGGGAATTCGAACGAGAAATTTCTTTAGTACAACGTATTAATTTGGCAATTGAAGGTAATACTAATGCTCCGTCTTCTTCATCTGCTTTAAGTCAGATAGAACGCCAATTTAGTGGTCTTCGTATTAATGCTATAAATCGTAATGCTCCTCGTGCAGAGTCTTCCAGTAGTTCATCTAATTCTGACTCTGACCACGAAAATGATGAAATAGAGAATATAGAAGATATAGAAAATCAATTCTATGAAACTACTCCTCCTTTAGAACCTTTAGAACTTAATCGTATTGCTAGACGTCCAGTTAGACGGTCTTATAATAGTAGATGGTCTAATAATAGAAATCTAATGAATTATCATAGTAGACCTACTCCTCCTGATATTCAATTTGAAGAACGTACTCGGTTTAATACTAAATCATATGATGGAAGTGCGTTATATGAATGGAACATTGATGGGAAATCTGAATATGAAATAACTAATACTTTGCATGAAATGGGTACTGCTAAGATAGCTTATAAATCTAAGTATCCTCAGATAAGTGAACGTCAAATTGCTTCATGTTTTGTTTCTGGTTTTACTGGCCAATTAAAAAATTGGTGGGATAATATGTTTACTCCAATGCAACAAATGGAAATTTTGACTCATCAAACTGCTGTACATCATGAGGTTACTGTTAATGATGAAAGAATTAGAACAACTGATTATGAATCCGACGGTGCTAGTTATTTAATTTATGTTCTTTCTATGCATTTTGTCGGTAATCCTAAAGAAGAATTAACAAGTTTAAAGATTTCTTTAACTAATCTTAAATGTCCTACTTTTAGAGATTATTTCTGGTATAAGACTACTTTTTTGACTAATGTGTTGCGTAGGCCAGACTGCAACCGATCCTGCTCTCTTTTGTATTTTGAACTTTGAATCTTTTGATTACTGCAACCGATCCTGCTCTCTTTTGGTGATTCTGTGTTAGTCATTGCTGATTCTGACAATACTCACACACAAACACCTAGATTGTTAGCTCGCAATGAAATTACTATTCCTACTGAACTGTTAATTGATCGTCCAATAATAGCACAAAGACATCCAGTTAGAACTCAAGCTAATATTGAAGAACTTCCTGATAATAAAATATTATTAAAATTTGATAATATGTTGTCTAAGTCTTCTTCTTGCAGGTTTCCTTTAGAATCAAGACCCAGGTATTCAGTAGATATACCTAGTTCTTCCTATGAACCTTCCAGGTATTCGTATACTGATCCTAAGGTCAAGTTTACTTCTCCTCTTCCTGAAGTCATTCCCGAATCTAGTTCATCCGTAGGATCTCCAACTCATTCTCAAATGAAATTTTCGGAAATTAATATGTTAAGAAAACCTTTTTCTATCGATAAAGATTTTCTTAATAAAAATTATTTTTCAGTATAAAATACTGATAAAAGATTATGGTTTGAAAAATTTGATCCACAAATTATTTCTAAATTAAAAGACGAATGGGTAAATGATATAAATAGAAAACAGTTTAATTTTCCTTTCTTTCAATGGTTAGATTATTATTTTCAGAAAGAAAAAATTACTTATAAAAATATACCTACTATTAATGTTCAGACTAATTTGTATAAAAAATGGCAATTGGTAGAAAATAATACTATTTTATCTGCTATTCATCCACCTTTACAGGCAATAAAAATTAATACTAAAGAAGGCGAAGTAATTGCTTCTCCTTTTAAAAAAGGAAAAGATACTAAAGAATCTATTGATTCTGAAGACATTAAAAAGGTTTATCAACAGAATAATTATTCTAATCAGATTTTACAAACTATTGCTCAGCAAGTGGATTTAATTTCGGTTAAATTAGATAAACAAAGTGGTAATTTTCCTAATGAAGTATCTAAACCGTTAGTGTCTCCTTCTCTTCCTAGGGAATTCGAACGAGAAATTTCTTTAGTACAACGTATTAATTTGGCAATTGAAGGTAATACTAATGCTCCGTCTTCTTCATCTGCTTTAAGTCAGATAGAACGCCAATTTAGTGGTCTTCGTATTAATGCTATAAATCGTAATGCTCCTCGTGCAGAGTCTTCCAGTAGTTCATCTAATTCTGACTCTGACCACGAAAATGATGAAATAGAGAATATAGAAGATATAGAAAATCAATTCTATGAAACTACTCCTCCTTTAGAACCTTTAGAACTTAATCGTATTGCTAGACGTCCAGTTAGACGGTCTTATAATAGTAGATGGTCTAATAATAGAAATCTAATGAATTATCATAGTAGACCTACTCCTCCTGATATTCAATTTGAAGAACGTACTCGGTTTAATACTAAATCATATGATGGAAGTGCGTTATATGAATGGAACATTGATGGGAAATCTGAATATGAAATAACTAATACTTTGCATGAAATGGGTACTGCTAAGATAGCTTATAAATCTAAGTATCCTCAGATAAGTGAACGTCAAATTGCTTCATGTTTTGTTTCTGGTTTTACTGGCCAATTAAAAAATTGGTGGGATAATATGTTTACTCCAATGCAACAAATGGAAATTTTGACTCATCAAACTGCTGTACATCATGAGGTTACTGTTAATGATGAAAGAATTAGAACAACTGATTATGAATCCGACGGTGCTAGTTATTTAATTTATGTTCTTTCTATGCATTTTGTCGGTAATCCTAAAGAAGAATTAACAAGTTTAAAGATTTCTTTAACTAATCTTAAATGTCCTACTTTTAGAGATTATTTCTGGTATAAGACTACTTTTTTGACTAATGTGTTGCGTAGGCCAGACTGCAATCAATCCTTTTGGAAAGAAAAATTCATTACTGGTTTACCTCCTTTATTTTCACAAAAATTAATTACTAGTTTAATGAAAGAAATGGGTACAGAGAATTTGAATTTGTCTAATATTACTTATGGTCAATTATTTGCTTTTCTTAAAAAAGAGGCTTTAACTATCTGCCAAGATTTTAAATTGCAGAAAAAATATGGTCTTGAGAAACAGGAATTGGGGTCATTCTGTCAGGCATTTGGCATCGCCAGTCCTCATCCGCCCTCTTCACAAGATAAAAGACATAAAAAGGTTAGCCCATATCATACTAGTAAATATACTAGTAAATATAAGTCTAATAAAAGAAAACAAAAATATAATCCTGACTGGTATAATAAAAAACATGATAATTTTAGAAAAAAGAAATATAAATACAGTAAAGGAAAAAATTCTATTAAATGCTATAAATGTGGTAAGTTAGGTCACATAGCGCCTAACTGTAAATTAGAAAAGAAGATTAATACTATATTTTCTGAAGAAACTGATTTAAAGAATAAATTAATGTCTATTCTAATTAATTCGGAAAAAGAAGATACAGAAAATTATTACTCCTCAGATTCATCTAGTTTTTCAGATAATGATGAATTTTGTGAATGTAAAAAGACAATTAATATGATGAATAATTCAAATAAAAATAGTTTAAATAAAGAATTATTATTTGATATAATAAAAGATATAAAAGATGATAATGTTAGAAAAGATTATTTAGAAAAATTAAAAGCTTTAGTTTTACAAGATAATGCTCCTATGTTTAATATAACAGAACCATTCAGTTTAAATAGTTTAATTGATAAATACAAGCATGAAGATAGTTTTGGTTTTCGTAAAACTAGTAATATAAAAGAAGAAATAAAAATATTAAAAGACGAAATTAAAGAAATTAATAATCAATTAAATGAATTAAAATTAAAAGATTTAGAATTAGAAGCTAAAATCTTATTAAAAGATCAGTCTAATCTAGCTTCTACATCTGGTGTAATAAAAGATGACGAGATTACCATAGCTAATGAAAGTCCAGATGATACACAATTTATTAATTTAATGAATAAAATAAAAATTGAAAAATGGTATGTTTTAGTTACTATTGGTGTAGAGGACTGGACGACCACTTGTGTTGCCATGTTGGACAGTGGAGCCGATCAATCCTGTATAAGCAGAGGTATAATTCCAGATAAGTATCTATCTAGAACTAAAGAAAAATTATATGCTGCTAATGGATTAGAAATGAGTATTTATGCTGAATTAAATAATGGTTATATTTGCAATAATGGATATTGTTTTAAACATTCATTCTTAATTCTTGAAAACTTTACTACTGACGTGGTTTTAGGTAATCCTTTTCTTTATCAGATTACTCCTTTTACCAAACATACTGATCATATTTCTGTTAATCTTTTAGGTAATGAATTAGTTTTTCCTTTTATTAATCCCATCCAGAAAAAAGAATTAGCATTACTTCAGACTAATTCTATCTATAAACAAATTTGTGTAATGAATAAGAAAAAGAAAAGTTTAATGTTTTTAAAAAATGAATTAGATTTTTCTAAGATAGAAGAACAGTTAATGAGAGTAGATGTTAAATTAAAAATTGATAATTTAGAAAAGAAATTCCAAACACTAGTATGTTCAGAACATCCTAATGCATTTTGGAATAGGAAAAAACATGTTGTTTCATTACCATATATAAAAGAGTTTAATGAGAAAGATATTCCGACTAAGGCTAGGCCCATTCAAATGAATGAGGAATTACTTAAATTTTGTAAACAGGAAATACAGAGTTTAATAGATAAAAAATTAATCAGGAAATCACAATCTCCTTGGAGTTGTGCGGCTTTTTATGTAAATAATCAAGCAGAAAAGGAACGTGGTGTTCCTAGATTAGTAATTAATTATAAACCATTAAATAAGGTTTTACAGTGGATTCGGTATCCTATTCCGAATAAAAAAGATTTACTTAAAAGGCTTCATAGTGCGAAAGTATTTTCCAAATTTGATTTAAAATCAGGATATTGGCAAATACAGATTAATGAAAATGATAGGTATAAAACAGCTTTTACTGTTCCTTTTGGACATTATGAGTGGAATGTTATGCCTTTCGGTTTAAAAAATGCTCCTTCAGAATTTCAAAGAATAATGAATGATATTTTTAATGATTATTCTAATTTTGTGATTGTCTATATTGATGACATTTTAGTCTTTTCTGATAATATTTCTCAGCATTTTAAACATCTTAATTTAATACTCCATGTTATTCAGACTAATGGTTTGGTAATTTCTGCTAAAAAGATGAAATTATTTCAAACAAAAATCAGATTTTTAGGTCATGATATTAATCAAGGGAAAATGAAACCGATTCAACGAACAATTGAATTCGCTAATAAATTTCCAGATGAAATTCGGGATAAAAATCAGTTACAACGATTTCTTGGTTGTTTGAATTATATTGCTGATTTTTTCCCTAATTTGAGAACTATGTGTGGTCCTTTGTATGAGAGATTACAGAAAAATCCTCCTGCTTGGACAGAGACTCATACTAATTTAATTAAACAGATTAAAGAAAAAATTAAAACTCTTCCTTGTTTAGGCATCCCTCATCCCGATGCATTCATGATCATTGAGACAGATGCATCAGATATAGGTTATGGAGGCATCCTTAAACAGAAAATGCATGCATCCGCATCATCTGCATTAGAAGAATTGGTTAGATACCATTCGGGCATTTGGGCGGGGCCACAGAAAAATTATTCTACTGTGAAAAAAGAAATTTTATCTATTGTTTTATGCATTTCTAAATTTCAAGACGATTTGTATAATAAAAAGTTTTTACTCAGAGTTGACTGTAAGTCAGCTAAAGAAATTTTACAGAAAGATGTAAAAAATTTGGTTTCTAAACAAATTTTTGCCAGATGGCAAGCAATACTTTCTGTCTTTGATTTTGATATTGAATTTATTAAAGGCGATGATAATTCTCTTCCTGACTTCCTTACTCGTGAATTTTTGACAGGTCGCACCCATGTCTAAGGACCCAGGAAAACCGAAAACTCCTTCTGATTATATAATGTCTAATACACCAAAGCCTTTGTCTCCTTCAGTCCCGACTAATGATTTTCCTCCACTCACTTACACTAATGCTGTCTTATCTCCATCAGCTAAACTTCATACCACTCCAATTAATATGTCTGCTTCCTCTTCCTCTTCTTCGACTAATGCAGCCCCTTACATTCCTAAAGCAGAATTTGAGAGTATAATGTTGACCCATTATAAATCTACTCCTGAGAATAATGACGTTAGAAATTTCTGTTCTCGTCTTTTCCTTCCTAATAATCAATGGCTTACAGATGATATCTGTAAGACCCAAGCTTTCTATGAATTAATACTGGTTGACACTAATTCCGTCGAGATTACTCATTATCCTGATAGAAAGGATAAATCTCGCATTGCTTATTCTAAGTTTATAATTCAGAAAATAATGAGTCCGCGTGACTTTTCTTCGATTCATGCTAGAAATTCCTTTTCTATTCCTTATGTCCCAGATGGTTTTAATTATGCAGATTACATTCTTGCTTTTTATCGGTGCCTTTATTACCGATGCTTTAATCATTCGTGGTTCATTAATTTTTCCACCTCATTTAATAAAAATGTCCCCATGTGGGTTTATGATTGGTGGAAACTACTAGGTGCTACTCCGGCCATTCTGCCACCTCAGGCTAATATTGGATTCCAAACCTACAAGAAAAGATGTAGGTTAGAAGATTTCCAAGCCTCTTTCTTGTTTCATGCTGAATTCCGGGTCCCATATATTATGGCCTGGAACTTTCAAATAAAGTCTACTCAGACAGGGTATCCTTGTCATTTAATTCGTCAGATTAATATTAAATGGTGGGTACAGTATAATGAGCAACAATGTTGCGCCCAAACAGTTAATAAGTTCCTTGAATCTGGAGAAAAATATAAACACATAATTTCTGAAGTCTCCAGACAACTTCCGGTGCATGACCCTCTGACTCCTAAAACACCGGACAAAAGCAAAATCCCTTTACCTAAGCGGATTGTGACTCCTACTCCTACTATGACTCCTCACCAGCTGTTCTCTGCAATTCCTATGACTCATCAACAGGCTCCTGCGAAGACTCCTCCAGTTCCTGCTACGACTCCTTTACAGGCTTCTGCATCAACATCTAATTCCGGATTAGAAGACATACCTATCAAGACTAATTTAATGTCTGAACAAGGCTTGCAAGATTATCTTAAGATTTGTCTTCAGGCTTATCAAGAACTTCAAAAGGCTAATACTCCGACTAATAACAGCAACCAGCCAGACAAGCAGGCTCTACCCTCTACTCCAACTAATGATGAAGATGACCCATTTGGTGGACCTTTAGCACAGGATCCCTTTGATTTTTAGCTGATAGGAATAATGTAATAGAATAGGTAATAATTGTAAAATGACGTAAGTGCATACGTCATTCTTCTGAATAATTGTTAGGTGACGTAAGTGCATATGTCATTAGGCACTTACATTTAATTTATCTTTCATTTCACTTTAATTCCGGACTTCATTTCCGGACTTTACCCATGTATAATGTTTCCTTCCTCGCCTATTTAAAGGCTGCTTAATCAATGGAATCCTTAGAGCGAATTTACACAACTTCTCTCTCTGCTTTCAAAACTTCTTTGCAATCTTTTCTTTCTTCTTTCAAACTCTTTCAAGTACTTTACTTCCTTCCTTCCTTTCCAACCTAACTAATCGTAAGTCTTTTTGCTTCTGTTAATCATCTCCTCCTTTTCCTGCTAATTTTACATATTCTTACTTTAGTTTACCGCCTACTTCACCTTCTTTCTCATCTCCTTATTTTGAACTTTGAATCTTTTGATTACTGCAACCGATCCTGCTCTCTTTTGGAAAGAAGTTCATATTTGCGTTTTGATGAGTTATTGATTGATGTTTTGGAATATGGAATAGGTACAATTGAGATTTTGAAATTCATATTTGTGTTTTGATGAGTTATTGGTTGATGTTTTACAATATCGAATAGGTAGAATTGTGATTTTGAAGTTCATATTTGTGTTTTGATGACTTATTGATGTTTTGGTATATGGGATAGGTAGAATTGTGATTTTGAAGTTCATATATGTGTTTTGATGAGTTATTGGTTGATGTTTTACTATATGGAATAGGTATAATTGTGATTTTGAAGTTCATATTTGTGTTTTGATGACTTATTGATGTTTTGGTATATGGGATAGGTAGAATTGTGATTTTGAAGTTCATATTTGTGTTTTGATGAGTTATTCATGTTTTTGTATATGGAATAGGTAGAATTGTGATTTTTAAGTTCATAATTGTGTTTTGACGAGTTATTGATGTTTCGGTATATGAAAGATATAATTGTGTGTAGAAGTTCATATTTGTGTTTTGATGAGTTATTGATGTTTTGTTATATTGAAGAGGTAGAATTGTGATTTTGAAGTTCATATTTGTGTTTTGATGAGTTATTGATGTTTTGGTATATGTGATAGGTAGAATTGTGATTTTGAAGTTCATATTTGTGTTTTGAATGCGTTATTGATGTTTTGGTATACGTAATTGGTAGAATTGTGTTTTGAGGAGTTATTGATGTTATATGGAATAGGTAGAATGGTGATTTTGAAGTTCATATTTGTGTTTTGATGAGTTATTGATGTTTTGTTATATTGAAGAGGTAGAATTGTGATTTTGAAGTTCATATTTGCGTTTTGATGAGTTATTGATTGATGTTTTGGAATATGGAATAGGTACAATTGAGATTTTGAAGTTCATATTTGGGTTTTGAATGCGTTATTGGTTGATGTTTTGGTATATGGAATAGGTAGAATTGTGATTTTGAAGTTCATATTTGCGTTTTGATGAGTTATTGATTGATGTTTTGGAATATGGAATAGGTACAATTGAGATTTTGAAGTTCATATTTGTGTTTTGATGAGTTATTCATGTTTTGGTATATGGAATAGGTAAAATTGTGATTTTGAAGTTCATAATTGTGTTTTGATGAGTTATTGATGTTTCGGTATATAAAATAGATATAATTGTGTGTGGATGTTCATAATTGTGTTTTGATGAGTTATTGATTGATGTTTTGGTATATGGAATAGGTAGAATTGTGTTTTGAATTTCATATTTGTGTTTTTATGAGTTATTGATGTTTTGGTATATCGAATAGGTAGAATTGTGATTTTGAAGTTCATATTTGTGTTTCGATGAGTTGTTGATGTTTTGTTATATTGAAGAGGTAGAATTGTGATTTTGAAGTTCATATTTACGTTTTGATGAGTTGTTGATTGATGTTTTGGAATATGGAATAGGTACAATTGAGATTTTGAAGTTCATATTTGTGTTTTGAATGCGTTATTGGTTGATGTTTTGGTATATGGAATAGGTAGAATTGTGATTTTGATATTCATATTTGGGTTTTGATGAGTTATTGATTGATGTTTTGGTATATGGAATAGGTAGAATTGAGATTTTGAAGTTCATATTTGTGTTTTGATGCGTTATTGAAGTTTTGGTATACGTAAAAGGTAGAATTGTGTTTTGAGGAGATATTGATGTTTTGGTATATTGAACAGATAGAATTGTGTTTTGAATTTCATATTTGAGTTTTTATGAGTTATTGATGTTTTGGTATATGGAATAAGTAGAATTATGATTTTGAAGTTCATATTTGTGTTTTGATGAGTTATTGGTTGATGTTTTACTATATGGAATAGGTATAATTGTGATTTTGAAGTTCATATTTGTGTTTTGATGACTTATTGATGTTTTGGTATATGGGATAGGTAGAATTGTGATTTTGAAGTTCATATTTGTGTTTTGATGAGTTATTCATGTTTTGGTATATGGAATAGGTAGAATTGTGATTTTTAAGTTCATAATTGTGTTTTGACGAGTTATTGATGTTTCGGTATATGAAATAGATATAATTGTGTGTAGAAGTTCATATTTGTGTTTTGATGTGTTATTGATGTTTTGTTATATTGAAGAGGTAGAATTGTGATTTTGAAGTTTATATTTGCGTTTTGATGAGTTATTGATTGATGTTTTGGAATATGGAATAGGTACAATTGAGATTTTGAAGTTCATATTTGTGTTTTGATGAGTTATTGGTTGATGTTTTACAATATCGAATAGGTAGAATTGTGATTTTGAAGTTCATATTTGTGTTTTGATGACTTATTGATGTTTTGGTATATGGGATAGGTAGAATTGTGATTTTGAAGTTCATATTTGTGTTTTGATGAGTTATTCATGTTTTGGTATATGGGATAGGTAGAATTGTGATTTTGAAGATCATATTTGTGATTTGATGAGTTATTCATGTTTTGGTATATGGAATAGGTAGAATTGTGATTTTTAAGTTCATAATTGTGTTTTGACGAGTTATTGATGCTTCGGTATATGAAATAGATATAATTGTGTGTAGAAGTTCATATTTGTGTTTTGATGTGTTATTGATGTTTTGTTATAATGAAGAGGTAGAATTGTGATTTTGAAGTTTATATTTGCGTTTTGATGAGTTATTGATTGATGTTTTGGAATATGGAATAGGTACAATTGAGATTTTGAAGTTCATATTTGTATTTTGATGAGTTATTCATGTTTCGGTATATTGAGTAGGTAGAATTGTGATTTTGAAGTTCATATTTGTGTTTTGATGAGTTATTGATGTTTCGGTATATGAGATAGGTAGAATTGTGATTTTGAATTCATATTTGTGTTTTGAATGCGTCATTGATGTTTTGGTATACGTAATCGGTAGAATTGTGTTTTAAGGAGTTATTGATGTTTTGGTATATTGAACAGATAGAATTGTGTTTTGAATTTCATATTTGTGTTTTTATGAGTTATTGATGTTTTGTTATATTCAAGAGGTAGAATTGTGATTTTGAAGTTCATATTTGCGTTTTGATGAGTTATTGATTGATGTTTTGGAATATGGAATTGGTACAATGGAGATTTTGAAGTTCATATTTGTGTTTTGATGAGTTATTGATGTTTTGGTATACGTAATAGGTAGAATTGTGTTTTGAGGAGATATTGATGTTTTGGTATATTGAACAGAAAGAATTGTGTTTTGAATTTCATATTTGTGTTTTTATGAGTTATTGATGTTTTGGTATATGGAATAAGTAGAATTATGATTTTCAAGTTCATATTTGTGTTTTGATGAGTTATTGGTTGATGTTTTACAATATCGAATTGGTAGAATTGTGATTTTGAAGTTCATATTTGTGTTTTGATAAGTTATTGATGTTTTGGTATATGGAATAGGTAGAATTATGATTTTGAAGTTCATATTTGTGTTTTGATGAGTTATTGGTTGATGTTTTACTATATGGAATAGGTATAATTGTGATTTTGAAGTTCATATTTGTGTTTTGATGACTTATTGATGTTTTGGTATATGGGATAGGTAGAATTGTGATTTTGAAGTTCATATTTGTGTTTTGATGAGTTATTCATGTTTTGGTATATGGAATAGGTAGAATTGTGATTTTTAAGTTCATAATTGTGTTTTGACGAGTTATTGATGTTTCGGTATATGAAATAGATATAATTGTGTGTAGAAGTTCATATTTGTGTTTTGATGTGTTATTGATGTTTTGTTATATTGAAGAGGTAGAATTGTGATTTTGAAGTTTATATTTGCGTTTTGATGAGTTATTGATTGATGTTTTGGAATATGGAATAGGTACAATATAGATTTTGAAGTTCATATTTGTGTTTTGATGAGTTATTGGGTGATGTTTTACAATATCGAATAGGTAGAATTGTGATTTTGAAGTTCATATTTGTGTTTTGATGACTTATTGATGTTTTGGTATATGGGATAGGTAGAATTGTGATTTTGAAGTTCATATTTGTGTTTTGATGAGTTATTGGTTGATGTTTTACTATATGGAATAGGTATAATTGTGATTTTGAAGTTCATATTTGTGTTTTGATGACTTATTGATGTTTTGGTATATGGGATAGGTAGAATTGTGATTTTGAAGTTCATATTTGTGTTTTGAATGCGTTATTGATGTTTTGGTATACGTAATTGGTAGAATTGTGTTTTGAGGAGTTATTGATGTTTTGGTATATTGAACAGATAGAATTGTGTTTTGAATTTCATATTTGTGTTTTTATGAGTTATTGATGTTATATGGAATAGGTAGAATGGTGATTTTGAAGTTCATATTTGTGTTTTGATGAGTTATTGATGTTTTGTTATATTGAAGAGGTAGAATTGTGATTTTGAAGTTCATATTTACGTTTTGATGAATTATTGATTGATGTTTTGGAATATGGAATAGGTACAGTGGAGATTTTGAAGTTCATATTTGCGTTTTGATGCGTTATTGATGTTTTGGTATACGTAATAGGTAGAATTGTGTTTTGAGGAGATATTGATGTTTTGGTATATTGAACAGATAGAATTGTGTTTTGAATTTCATATTTGTGTTTTTATGAGTTATTGATGTTTTGGTATATGGAATAAGTAGAATTATGATTTTGAAGTTCATATTTGTGTTTTGATGAGTTATTGATGTTTTGTTATATTGAAGAGGTAGAATTGTGATTTTGAAGTTCATATTTGCGTTTTGATGAGTTATTGATTGATGTTTTGGAATATGGAATAGGTACAATTGAGATTTTGAAATTCATATTTGTGTTTTGATGAGTTATTGGTTGATGTTTTACAATATCGAATAGGTAGAATTGTGATTTTGAAGTTCATATTTGTGTTTTGATGACTTATTGATGTTTTGGTATATGTGATAGGTAGAATTGTGATTTTGAAGTTCATATTTGTGTTTTGAATGCGTTATTGATGTTTTGGTATACGTAATTGGTAGAATTGTGTTTTGAGGAGTTATTGATGTTATATGGAATAGGTAGAATGGTGATTTTGAAGTTCATATTTGTGTTTTGATGAGTTATTGATGTTTTGTTATATTGAAGAGGTAGAATTGTGATTTTGAAGTTCATATTTGCGTTTTGATGAGTTATTGATTGATGTTTTGGAATATGGAATAGGTACAATTGAGATTTTGAAGTTCATATTTGGGTTTTGAATGCGTTATTGGTTGATGTTTTGGTATATGGAATAGGTAGAATTGTGATTTTGAAGTTCATATTTGCGTTTTGATGAGTTATTGATTGATGTTTTGGAATATGGAATAGGTACAATTGAAATTTTGAAGTTCATATTTGTGTTTTGATGACTTATTGATGTTTTGGTATATGGGATAGGTAGAATTGTGATTTTGAAGTTCATATATGTGTTTTGATGAGTTATTGGTTGATGTTTTACTATATGGAATAGGTATAATTGTGATTTTGAAGTTCATATTTGTGTTTTGATGACTTATTGATGTTTTGGTATATGGGATAGGTAGAATTGTGATTTTGAAGTTCATATTTGTGTTTTGATGAGTTATTCATGTTTTGGTATATGGAATAGGTAGAATTGTGATTTTTAAGTTCATAATTGTGTTTTGACGAGTTATTGATGTTTCGGTATATGAAAGATATAATTGTGTGTAGAAGTTCATATTTGTGTTTTGATGAGTTATTGATGTTTTGTTATATTGAAGAGGTAGAATTGTGATTTTGAAGTTCATATTTGTGTTTTGATGAGTTATTGATGTTTTGGTATATGTGATAGGTAGAATTGTGATTTTGAAGTTCATATTTGTGTTTTGAATGCGTTATTGATGTTTTGGTATACGTAATTGGTAGAATTGTGTTTTGAGGAGTTATTGATGTTATATGGAATAGGTAGAATGGTGATTTTGAAGTTCATATTTGTGTTTTGATGAGTTATTGATGTTTTGTTATATTGAAGAGGTAGAATTGTGATTTTGAAGTTCATATTTGCGTTTTGATGAGTTATTGATTGATGTTTTGGAATATGGAATAGGTACAATTGAGATTTTGAAGTTCATATTTGGGTTTTGAATGCGTTATTGGTTGATGTTTTGGTATATGGAATAGGTAGAATTGTGATTTTGAAGTTCATATTTGCGTTTTGATGAGTTATTGATTGATGTTTTGGAATATGGAATAGGTACAATTGAGATTTTGAAGTTCATATTTGTGTTTTGATGAGTTATTCATGTTTTGGTATATGGAATAGGTAAAATTGTGATTTTGAAGTTCATAATTGTGTTTTGATGAGTTATTGATGTTTCGGTATATAAAATAGATATAATTGTGTGTGGATGTTCATAATTGTGTTTTGATGAGTTATTGATTGATGTTTTGGTATATGGAATAGGTAGAATTGTGTTTTGAATTTCATATTTGTGTTTTTATGAGTTATTGATGTTTTGGTATATCGAATAGGTAGAATTGTGATTTTGAAGTTCATATTTGTGTTTCGATGAGTTGTTGATGTTTTGTTATATTGAAGAGGTAGAATTGTGATTTTGAAGTTCATATTTACGTTTTGATGAGTTGTTGATTGATGTTTTGGAATATGGAATAGGTACAATTGAGATTTTGAAGTTCATATTTGTGTTTTGAATGCGTTATTGGTTGATGTTTTGGTATATGGAATAGGTAGAATTGTGATTTTGATATTCATATTTGGGTTTTGATGAGTTATTGATTGATGTTTTGGTATATGGAATAGGTAGAATTGAGATTTTGAAGTTCATATTTGTGTTTTGATGCGTTATTGAAGTTTTGGTATACGTAAAAGGTAGAATTGTGTTTTGAGGAGATATTGATGTTTTGGTATATTGAACAGATAGAATTGTGTTTTGAATTTCATATTTGAGTTTTTATGAGTTATTGATGTTTTGGTATATGGAATAAGTAGAATTATGATTTTGAAGTTCATATTTGTGTTTTGATGAGTTATTGGTTGATGTTTTACTATATGGAATAGGTATAATTGTGATTTTGAAGTTCATATTTGTGTTTTGATGACTTATTGATGTTTTGGTATATGGGATAGGTAGAATTGTGATTTTGAAGTTCATATTTGTGTTTTGATGAGTTATTCATGTTTTGGTATATGGAATAGGTAGAATTGTGATTTTTAAGTTCATAATTGTGTTTTGACGAGTTATTGATGTTTCGGTATATGAAATAGATATAATTGTGTGTAGAAGTTCATATTTGTGTTTTGATGTGTTATTGATGTTTTGTTATATTGAAGAGGTAGAATTGTGATTTTGAAGTTTATATTTGCGTTTTGATGAGTTATTGATTGATGTTTTGGAATATGGAATAGGTACAATTGAGATTTTGAAGTTCATATTTGTGTTTTGATGAGTTATTGGTTGATGTTTTACAATATCGAATAGGTAGAATTGTGATTTTGAAGTTCATATTTGTGTTTTGATGACTTATTGATGTTTTGGTATATGGGATAGGTAGAATTGTGATTTTGAAGTTCATATTTGTGTTTTGATGAGTTATTCATGTTTTGGTATATGGGATAGGTAGAATTGTGATTTTGAAGATCATATTTGTGATTTGATGAGTTATTCATGTTTTGGTATATGGAATAGGTAGAATTGTGATTTTTAAGTTCATAATTGTGTTTTGACGAGTTATTGATGCTTCGGTATATGAAATAGATATAATTGTGTGTAGAAGTTCATATTTGCGTTTTGATGAGTTATTGATTGATGTTTTGGAATATGGAATAGGTACAATTGAGATTTTGAAGTTCATATTTGGGTTTTGAATGCGTTATTGGTTGATGTTTTGGTATATGGAATAGGTAGAATTGTGATTTTGAAGTTCATATTTGCGTTTTGATGAGTTATTGATTGATGTTTTGGAATATGGAATAGGTACAATTGAGATTTTGAAGTTCATATTTGTGTTTTGATGAGTTATTCATGTTTTGGTATATGGAATAGGTAAAATTGTGATTTTGAAGTTCATAATTGTGTTTTGATGAGTTATTGATGTTTCGGTATATAAAATAGATATAATTGTGTGTGGATGTTCATAATTGTGTTTTGATGAGTTATTGATTGATGTTTTGGTATATGGAATAGGTAGAATTGTGTTTTGAATTTCATATTTGTGTTTTTATGAGTTATTGATGTTTTGGTATATCGAATAGGTAGAATTGTGATTTTGAAGTTCATATTTGTGTTTCGATGAGTTGTTGATGTTTTGTTATATTGAAGAGGTAGAATTGTGATTTTGAAGTTCATATTTACGTTTTGATGAGTTGTTGATTGATGTTTTGGAATATGGAATAGGTACAATTGAGATTTTGAAGTTCATATTTGTGTTTTGAATGCGTTATTGGTTGATGTTTTGGTATATGGAATAGGTAGAATTGTGATTTTGATATTCATATTTGGGTTTTGATGAGTTATTGATTGATGTTTTGGAATATGGAATAGGTACAATTGAGATTTTGAAGTTCATATTTGTATTTTGATGAGTTATTCATGTTTCGGTATATTGAGTAGGTAGAATTGTGATTTTGAAGTTCATATTTGTGTTTTGATGAGTTATTGATGTTTCGGTATATGAGATAGGTAGAATTGTGATTTTGAATTCATATTTGTGTTTTGAATGCGTCATTGATGTTTTGGTATACGTAATCGGTAGAATTGTGTTTTAAGGAGTTATTGATGTTTTGGTATATTGAACAGATAGAATTGTGTTTTGAATTTCATATTTGTGTTTTTATGAGTTATTGATGTTTTGTTATATTCAAGAGGTAGAATTGTGATTTTGAAGTTCATATTTGCGTTTTGATGAGTTATTGATTGATGTTTTGGAATATGGAATTGGTACAATGGAGATTTTGAAGTTCATATTTGTGTTTTGATGAGTTATTGATGTTTTGGTATACGTAATAGGTAGAATTGTGTTTTGAGGAGATATTGATGTTTTGGTATATTGAACAGAAAGAATTGTGTTTTGAATTTCATATTTGTGTTTTTATGAGTTATTGATGTTTTGGTATATGGAATAAGTAGAATTATGATTTTCAAGTTCATATTTGTGTTTTGATGAGTTATTGGTTGATGTTTTACAATATCGAATTGGTAGAATTGTGATTTTGAAGTTCATATTTGTGTTTTGATAAGTTATTGATGTTTTGGTATATGGAATAGGTAGAATTATGATTTTGAAGTTCATATTTGTGTTTTGATGAGTTATTGGTTGATGTTTTACTATATGGAATAGGTATAATTGTGATTTTGAAGTTCATATTTGTGTTTTGATGACTTATTGATGTTTTGGTATGTGGGATAGGTAGAATTGTGATTTTGAAGTTCATATTTGTGTTTTGATGAGTTATTCATGTTTTGGTATATGGAATAGGTAGAATTGTGATTTTTAAGTTCATAATTGTGTTTTGACGAGTTATTGATGTTTCGGTATATGAAATAGATATAATTGTGTGTAGAAGTTCATATTTGTGTTTTGATGTGTTATTGATGTTTTGTTATATTGAAGAGGTAGAATTGTGATTTTGAAGTTTATATTTGCGTTTTGATGAGTTATTGATTGATGTTTTGGAATATGGAATAGGTACAATATAGATTTTGAAGTTCATATTTGTGTTTTGATGAGTTATTGGGTGATGTTTTACAATATCGAATAGGTAGAATTGTGATTTTGAAGTTCATATTTGTGTTTTGATGACTTATTGATGTTTTGGTATATGGGATAGGTAGAATTGTGATTTTGAAGTTCATATTTGTGTTTTGATGAGTTATTGGTTGATGTTTTACTATATGGAATAGGTATAATTGTGATTTTGAAGTTCATATTTGTGTTTTGATGACTTATTGATGTTTTGGTATATGGGATAGGTAGAATTGTGATTTTGAAGTTCATATTTGTGTTTTGAATGCGTTATTGATGTTTTGGTATACGTAATTGGTAGAATTGTGTTTTGAGGAGTTATTGATGTTTTGGTATATTGAACAGATAGAATTGTGTTTTGAATTTCATATTTGTGTTTTTATGAGTTATTGATGTTATATGGAATAGGTAGAATGGTGATTTTGAAGTTCATATTTGTGTTTTGATGAGTTATTGATGTTTTGTTATATTGAAGAGGTAGAATTGTGATTTTGAAGTTCATATTTACGTTTTGATGAATTATTGATTGATGTTTTGGAATATGGAATAGGTACAGTGGAGATTTTGAAGTTCATATTTGCGTTTTGATGCGTTATTGATGTTTTGGTATACGTAATAGGTAGAATTGTGTTTTGAGGAGATATTGATGTTTTGGTATATTGAACAGATAGAATTGTGTTTTGAATTTCATATTTGTGTTTTTATGAGTTATTGATGTTTTGGTATATGGAATAAGTAGAATTATGATTTTGAAGTTCATATTTGTGTTTTGATGAGTTATTGATGTTTTGTTATATTGAAGAGGTAGAATTGTGATTTTGAAGTTCATATTTGCGTTTTGATGAGTTATTGATTGATGTTTTGGAATATGGAATAGGTACAATTGAGATTTTGAAATTCATATTTGTGTTTTGATGAGTTATTGGTTGATGTTTTACAATATCGAATAGGTAGAATTGTGATTTTGAAGTTCATATTTGTGTTTTGATGACTTATTGATGTTTTGGTATATGTGATAGGTAGAATTGTGATTTTGAAGTTCATATTTGTGTTTTGAATGCGTTATTGATGTTTTGGTATACGTAATTGGTAGAATTGTGTTTTGAGGAGTTATTGATGTTATATGGAATAGGTAGAATGGTGATTTTGAAGTTCATATTTGTGTTTTGATGAGTTATTGATGTTTTGTTATATTGAAGAGGTAGAATTGTGATTTTGAAGTTCATATTTGCGTTTTGATGAGTTATTGATTGATGTTTTGGAATATGGAATAGGTACAATTGAGATTTTGAAGTTCATATTTGGGTTTTGAATGCGTTATTGGTTGATGTTTTGGTATATGGAATAGGTAGAATTGTGATTTTGAAGTTCATATTTGCGTTTTGATGAGTTATTGATTGATGTTTTGGAATATGGAATAGGTACAATTGAAATTTTGAAGTTCATATTTGTGTTTTGATGACTTATTGATGTTTTGGTATATGGGATAGGTAGAATTGTGATTTTGAAGTTCATATATGTGTTTTGATGAGTTATTGGTTGATGTTTTACTATATGGAATAGGTATAATTGTGATTTTGAAGTTCATATTTGTGTTTTGATGACTTATTGATGTTTTGGTATATGGGATAGGTAGAATTGTGATTTTGAAGTTCATATTTGTGTTTTGATGAGTTATTCATGTTTTGGTATATGGAATAGGTAGAATTGTGATTTTTAAGTTCATAATTGTGTTTTGACGAGTTATTGATGTTTCGGTATATGAAAGATATAATTGTGTGTAGAAGTTCATATTTGTGTTTTGATGAGTTATTGATGTTTTGTTATATTGAAGAGGTAGAATTGTGATTTTGAAGTTCATATTTGTGTTTTGATGAGTTATTGATGTTTTGGTATATGTGATAGGTAGAATTGTGATTTTGAAGTTCATATTTGTGTTTTGAATGCGTTATTGATGTTTTGGTATACGTAATTGGTAGAATTGTGTTTTGAGGAGTTATTGATGTTATATGGAATAGGTAGAATGGTGATTTTGAAGTTCATATTTGTGTTTTGATGAGTTATTGATGTTTTGTTATATTGAAGAGGTAGAATTGTGATTTTGAAGTTCATATTTGCGTTTTGATGAGTTATTGATTGATGTTTTGGAATATGGAATAGGTACAATTGAGATTTTGAAGTTCATATTTGGGTTTTGAATGCGTTATTGGTTGATGTTTTGGTATATGGAATAGGTAGAATTGTGATTTTGAAGTTCATATTTGCGTTTTGATGAGTTATTGATTGATGTTTTGGAATATGGAATAGGTACAATTGAGATTTTGAAGTTCATATTTGTGTTTTGATGAGTTATTCATGTTTTGGTATATGGAATAGGTAAAATTGTGATTTTGAAGTTCATAATTGTGTTTTGATGAGTTATTGATGTTTCGGTATATAAAATAGATATAATTGTGTGTGGATGTTCATAATTGTGTTTTGATGAGTTATTGATTGATGTTTTGGTATATGGAATAGGTAGAATTGTGTTTTGAATTTCATATTTGTGTTTTTATGAGTTATTGATGTTTTGGTATATCGAATAGGTAGAATTGTGATTTTGAAGTTCATATTTGTGTTTCGATGAGTTGTTGATGTTTTGTTATATTGAAGAGGTAGAATTGTGATTTTGAAGTTCATATTTACGTTTTGATGAGTTGTTGATTGATGTTTTGGAATATGGAATAGGTACAATTGAGATTTTGAAGTTCATATTTGTGTTTTGAATGCGTTATTGGTTGATGTTTTGGTATATGGAATAGGTAGAATTGTGATTTTGATATTCATATTTGGGTTTTGATGAGTTATTGATTGATGTTTTGGTATATGGAATAGGTAGAATTGAGATTTTGAAGTTCATATTTGTGTTTTGATGCGTTATTGAAGTTTTGGTATACGTAAAAGGTAGAATTGTGTTTTGAGGAGATATTGATGTTTTGGTATATTGAACAGATAGAATTGTGTTTTGAATTTCATATTTGAGTTTTTATGAGTTATTGATGTTTTGGTATATGGAATAAGTAGAATTATGATTTTGAAGTTCATATTTGTGTTTTGATGAGTTATTGGTTGATGTTTTACTATATGGAATAGGTATAATTGTGATTTTGAAGTTCATATTTGTGTTTTGATGACTTATTGATGTTTTGGTATATGGGATAGGTAGAATTGTGATTTTGAAGTTCATATTTGTGTTTTGATGAGTTATTCATGTTTTGGTATATGGAATAGGTAGAATTGTGATTTTTAAGTTCATAATTGTGTTTTGACGAGTTATTGATGTTTCGGTATATGAAATAGATATAATTGTGTGTAGAAGTTCATATTTGTGTTTTGATGTGTTATTGATGTTTTGTTATATTGAAGAGGTAGAATTGTGATTTTGAAGTTTATATTTGCGTTTTGATGAGTTATTGATTGATGTTTTGGAATATGGAATAGGTACAATTGAGATTTTGAAGTTCATATTTGTGTTTTGATGAGTTATTGGTTGATGTTTTACAATATCGAATAGGTAGAATTGTGATTTTGAAGTTCATATTTGTGTTTTGATGACTTATTGATGTTTTGGTATATGGGATAGGTAGAATTGTGATTTTGAAGTTCATATTTGTGTTTTGATGAGTTATTCATGTTTTGGTATATGGGATAGGTAGAATTGTGATTTTGAAGATCATATTTGTGATTTGATGAGTTATTCATGTTTTGGTATATGGAATAGGTAGAATTGTGATTTTTAAGTTCATAATTGTGTTTTGACGAGTTATTGATGCTTCGGTATATGAAATAGATATAATTGTGTGTAGAAGTTCATATTTGCGTTTTGATGAGTTATTGATTGATGTTTTGGAATATGGAATAGGTACAATTGAGATTTTGAAGTTCATATTTGGGTTTTGAATGCGTTATTGGTTGATGTTTTGGTATATGGAATAGGTAGAATTGTGATTTTGAAGTTCATATTTGCGTTTTGATGAGTTATTGATTGATGTTTTGGAATATGGAATGGGTACAATTGAGATTTTGAAGTTCATATTTGTGTTTTGATGAGTTATTCATGTTTTGGTATATGGAATAGGTAAAATTGTGATTTTGAAGTTCATAATTGTGTTTTGATGAGTTATTGATGTTTCGGTATATAAAATAGATATAATTGTGTGTGGATGTTCATAATTGTGTTTTGATGAGTTATTGATTGATGTTTTGGTATATGGAATAGGTAGAATTGTGTTTTGAATTTCATATTTGTGTTTTTATGAGTTATTGATGTTTTGGTATATCGAATAGGTAGAATTGTGATTTTGAAGTTCATATTTGTGTTTCGATGAGTTGTTGATGTTTTGTTATATTGAAGAGGTAGAATTGTGATTTTGAAGTTCATATTTACGTTTTGATGAGTTGTTGATTGATGTTTTGGAATATGGAATAGGTACAATTGAGATTTTGAAGTTCATATTTGTGTTTTGAATGCGTTATTGGTTGATGTTTTGGTATATGGAATAGGTAGAATTGTGATTTTGATATTCATATTTGGGTTTTGATGAGTTATTGATTGATGTTTTGGTATATGGAATAGGTAGAATTGAGATTTTGAAGTTCATATTTGTGTTTTGATGCGTTATTGAAGTTTTGGTATACGTAAAAGGTAGAATTGTGTTTTGAGGAGATATTGATGTTTTGGTATATTGAACAGATAGAATTGTGTTTTGAATTTCATATTTGAGTTTTTATGAGTTATTGATGTTTTGGTATATGGAATAAGTAGAATTATGATTTTGAAGTTCATATTTGTGTTTTGATGAGTTATTGGTTGATGTTTTACTATATGGAATAGGTATAATTGTGATTTTGAAGTTCATATTTGTGTTTTGATGACTTATTGATGTTTTGGTATATGGGATAGGTAGAATTGTGATTTTGAAGTTCATATTTGTGTTTTGATGAGTTATTCATGTTTTGGTATATGGAATAGGTAGAATTGTGATTTTTAAGTTCATAATTGTGTTTTGACGAGTTATTGATGTTTCGGTATATGAAATAGATATAATTGTGTGTAGAAGTTCATATTTGTGTTTTGATGTGTTATTGATGTTTTGTTATATTGAAGAGGTAGAATTGTGATTTTGAAGTTTATATTTGCGTTTTGATGAGTTATTGATTGATGTTTTGGAATATGGAATAGGTACAATTGAGATTTTGAAGTTCATATTTGTGTTTTGATGAGTTATTGGTTGATGTTTTACAATATCGAATAGGTAGAATTGTGATTTTGAAGTTCATATTTGTGTTTTGATGACTTATTGATGTTTTGGTATATGGGATAGGTAGAATTGTGATTTTGAAGTTCATATTTGTGTTTTGATGAGTTATTCATGTTTTGGTATATGGGATAGGTAGAATTGTGATTTTGAAGATCATATTTGTGATTTGATGAGTTATTCATGTTTTGGTATATGGAATAGGTAGAATTGTGATTTTTAAGTTCATAATTGTGTTTTGACGAGTTATTGATGCTTCGGTATATGAAATAGATATAATTGTGTGTAGAAGTTCATATTTGCGTTTTGATGAGTTATTGATTGATGTTTTGGAATATGGAATAGGTACAATTGAGATTTTGAAGTTCATATTTGGGTTTTGAATGCGTTATTGGTTGATGTTTTGGTATATGGAATAGGTAGAATTGTGATTTTGAAGTTCATATTTGCGTTTTGATGAGTTATTGATTGATGTTTTGGAATATGGAATAGGTACAATTGAGATTTTGAAGTTCATATTTGTGTTTTGATGAGTTATTCATGTTTTGGTATATGGAATAGGTAAAATTGTGATTTTGAAGTTCATAATTGTGTTTTGATGAGTTATTGATGTTTCGGTATATAAAATAGATATAATTGTGTGTGGATGTTCATAATTGTGTTTTGATGAGTTATTGATTGATGTTTTGGTATATGGAATAGGTAGAATTGTGTTTTGAATTTCATATTTGTGTTTTTATGAGTTATTGATGTTTTGGTATATCGAATAGGTAGAATTGTGATTTTGAAGTTCATATTTGTGTTTCGATGAGTTGTTGATGTTTTGTTATATTGAAGAGGTAGAATTGTGATTTTGAAGTTCATATTTACGTTTTGATGAGTTGTTGATTGATGTTTTGGAATATGGAATAGGTACAATTGAGATTTTGAAGTTCATATTTGTGTTTTGAATGCGTTATTGGTTGATGTTTTGGTATATGGAATAGGTAGAATTGTGATTTTGATATTCATATTTGGGTTTTGATGAGTTATTGATTGATGTTTTGGTATATGGAATAGGTAGAATTGAGATTTTGAAGTTCATATTTGTGTTTTGATGCGTTATTGAAGTTTTGGTATACGTAAAAGGTAGAATTGTGTTTTGAGGAGATATTGATGTTTTGGTATATTGAACAGATAGAATTGTGTTTTGAATTTCATATTTGAGTTTTTATGAGTTATTGATGTTTTGGTATATGGAATAAGTAGAATTATGATTTTGAAGTTCATATTTGTGTTTTGATGAGTTATTGGTTGATGTTTTACTATATGGAATAGGTATAATTGTGATTTTGAAGTTCATATTTGTGTTTTGATGACTTATTGATGTTTTGGTATATGGGATAGGTAGAATTGTGATTTTGAAGTTCATATTTGTGTTTTGATGAGTTATTCATGTTTTGGTATATGGAATAGGTAGAATTGTGATTTTTAAGTTCATAATTGTGTTTTGACGAGTTATTGATGTTTCGGTATATGAAATAGATATAATTGTGTGTAGAAGTTCATATTTGTGTTTTGATGTGTTATTGATGTTTTGTTATATTGAAGAGGTAGAATTGTGATTTTGAAGTTTATATTTGCGTTTTGATGAGTTATTGATTGATGTTTTGGAATATGGAATAGGTACAATTGAGATTTTGAAGTTCATATTTGTGTTTTGATGAGTTATTGGTTGATGTTTTACAATATCGAATAGGTAGAATTGTGATTTTGAAGTTCATATTTGTGTTTTGATGACTTATTGATGTTTTGGTATATGGGATAGGTAGAATTGTGATTTTGAAGTTCATATTTGTGTTTTGATGAGTTATTCATGTTTTGGTATATGGGATAGGTAGAATTGTGATTTTGAAGATCATATTTGTGATTTGATGAGTTATTCATGTTTTGGTATATGGAATAGGTAGAATTGTGATTTTTAAGTTCATAATTGTGTTTTGACGAGTTATTGATGCTTCGGTATATGAAATAGATATAATTGTGTGTAGAAGTTCATATTTGTGTTTTGATGTGTTATTGATGTTTTGTTATAATGAAGAGGTAGAATTGTGATTTTGAAGTTTATATTTGCGTTTTGATGAGTTATTGATTGATGTTTTGGAATATGGAATAGGTACAATTGAGATTTTGAAGTTCATATTTGTATTTTGATGAGTTATTCATGTTTCGGTATATTGAGTAGGTAGAATTGTGATTTTGAAGTTCATATTTGTGTTTTGATGAGTTATTGATGTTTCGGTATATGAGATAGGTAGAATTGTGATTTTGAATTCATATTTGTGTTTTGAATGCGTCATTGATGTTTTGGTATACGTAATCGGTAGAATTGTGTTTTAAGGAGTTATTGATGTTTTGGTATATTGAACAGATAGAATTGTGTTTTGAATTTCATATTTGTGTTTTTATGAGTTATTGATGTTTTGTTATATTCAAGAGGTAGAATTGTGATTTTGAAGTTCATATTTGCGTTTTGATGAGTTATTGATTGATGTTTTGGAATATGGAATTGGTACAATGGAGATTTTGAAGTTCATATTTGTGTTTTGATGAGTTATTGATGTTTTGGTATACGTAATAGGTAGAATTGTGTTTTGAGGAGATATTGATGTTTTGGTATATTGAACAGAAAGAATTGTGTTTTGAATTTCATATTTGTGTTTTTATGAGTTATTGATGTTTTGGTATATGGAATAAGTAGAATTATGATTTTCAAGTTCATATTTGTGTTTTGATGAGTTATTGGTTGATGTTTTACAATATCGAATTGGTAGAATTGTGATTTTGAAGTTCATATTTGTGTTTTGATGAGTTATTGATGTTTTGGTATATGGAATAGGTAGAATTATGATTTTGAAGTTCATATTTGTGTTTTGATGAGTTATTGGTTGATGTTTTACTATATGGAATAGGTATAATTGTGATTTTGAAGTTCATATTTGTGTTTTGATGACTTATTGATGTTTTGGTATATGGGATAGGTAGAATTGTGATTTTGAAGTTCATATTTGTGTTTTGATGAGTTATTCATGTTTTGGTATATGGAATAGGTAGAATTGTGATTTTTAAGTTCATAATTGTGTTTTGACGAGTTATTGATGTTTCGGTATATGAAATAGATATAATTGTGTGTAGAAGTTCATATTTGTGTTTTGATGTGTTATTGATGTTTTGTTATATTGAAGAGGTAGAATTGTGATTTTGAAGTTTATATTTGCGTTTTGATGAGTTATTGATTGATGTTTTGGAATATGGAATAGGTACAATATAGATTTTGAAGTTCATATTTGTGTTTTGATGAGTTATTGGTTGATGTTTTACAATATCGAATAGGTAGAATTGTGATTTTGAAGTTCATATTTGTGTTTTGATGACTTATTGATGTTTTGGTATATGGGATAGGTAGAATTGTGATTTTGAAGTTCATATTTGTGTTTTGATGAGTTATTGGTTGATGTTTTACTATATGGAATAGGTATAATTGTGATTTTGAAGTTCATATTTGTGTTTTGATGACTTATTGATGTTTTGGTATATGGGATAGGTAGAATTGTGATTTTGAAGTTCATATTTGTGTTTTGAATGCGTTATTGATGTTTTGGTATACGTAATTGGTAGAATTGTGTTTTGAGGAGTTATTGATGTTTTGGTATATTGAACAGATAGAATTGTGTTTTGAATTTCATATTTGTGTTTTTATGAGTTATTGATGTTATATGGAATAGGTAGAATGGTGATTTTGAAGTTCATATTTGTGTTTTGATGAGTTATTGATGTTTTGTTATATTGAAGAGGTAGAATTGTGATTTTGAAGTTCATATTTACGTTTTGATGAATTATTGATTGATGTTTTGGAATATGGAATAGGTACAGTGGAGATTTTGAAGTTCATATTTGTGTTTTGATGCGTTATTGATGTTTTGGTATACGTAATAGGTAGAATTGTGTTTTGAGGAGATATTGATGTTTTGGTATATTGAACAGATAGAATTGTGTTTTGAATTTCATATTTGTGTTTTTATGAGTTATTGATGTTTTGGTATATGGAATAAGTAGAATTATGATTTTGAAGTTCATATTTGTGTTTTGATGAGTTATTGATGTTTTGTTATATTGAAGAGGTAGAATTGTGATTTTGAAGTTCATATTTGCGTTTTGATGAGTTATTGATTGATGTTTTGGAATATGGAATAGGTACAATTGAGATTTTGAAATTCATATTTGTGTTTTGATGAGTTATTGGTTGATGTTTTACAATATCGAATAGGTAGAATTGTGATTTTGAAGTTCATATTTGTGTTTTGATGACTTATTGATGTTTTGGTATATGTGATAGGTAGAATTGTGATTTTGAAGTTCATATTTGTGTTTTGAATGCGTTATTGATGTTTTGGTATACGTAATTGGTAGAATTGTGTTTTGAGGAGTTATTGATGTTATATGGAATAGGTAGAATGGTGATTTTGAAGTTCATATTTGTGTTTTGATGAGTTATTGATGTTTTGTTATATTGAAGAGGTAGAATTGTGATTTTGAAGTTCATATTTGCGTTTTGATGAGTTATTGATTGATGTTTTGGAATATGGAATAGGTACAATTGAGATTTTGAAGTTCATATTTGGGTTTTGAATGCGTTATTGGTTGATGTTTTGGTATATGGAATAGGTAGAATTGTGATTTTGAAGTTCATATTTGCGTTTTGATGAGTTATTGATTGATGTTTTGGAATATGGAATAGGTACAATTGAAATTTTGAAGTTCATATTTGTGTTTTGATGACTTATTGATGTTTTGGTATATGGGATAGGTAGAATTGTGATTTTGAAGTTCATATATGTGTTTTGATGAGTTATTGGTTGATGTTTTACTATATGGAATAGGTATAATTGTGATTTTGAAGTTCATATTTGTGTTTTGATGACTTATTGATGTTTTGGTATATGGGATAGGTAGAATTGTGATTTTGAAGTTCATATTTGTGTTTTGATGAGTTATTCATGTTTTGGTATATGGAATAGGTAGAATTGTGATTTTTAAGTTCATAATTGTGTTTTGACGAGTTATTGATGTTTCGGTATATGAAAGATATAATTGTGTGTAGAAGTTCATATTTGTGTTTTGATGAGTTATTGATGTTTTGTTATATTGAAGAGGTAGAATTGTGATTTTGAAGTTCATATTTGTGTTTTGATGAGTTATTGATGTTTTGGTATATGTGATAGGTAGAATTGTGATTTTGAAGTTCATATTTGTGTTTTGAATGCGTTATTGATGTTTTGGTATACGTAATTGGTAGAATTGTGTTTTGAGGAGTTATTGATGTTATATGGAATAGGTAGAATGGTGATTTTGAAGTTCATATTTGTGTTTTGATGAGTTATTGATGTTTTGTTATATTGAAGAGGTAGAATTGTGATTTTGAAGTTCATATTTGCGTTTTGATGAGTTATTGATTGATGTTTTGGAATATGGAATAGGTACAATTGAGATTTTGAAGTTCATATTTGGGTTTTGAATGCGTTTTTGGTTGATGTTTTGGTATATGGAATAGGTAGAATTGTGATTTTGAAGTTCATATTTGCGTTTTGATGAGTTATTGATTGATGTTTTGGAATATGGAATAGGTACAATTGAGATTTTGAAGTTCATATTTGTGTTTTGATGAGTTATTCATGTTTTGGTATATGGAATAGGTAAAATTGTGATTTTGAAGTTCATAATTGTGTTTTGATGAGTTATTGATGTTTCGGTATATAAAATAGATATAATTGTGTGTGGATGTTCATAATTGTGTTTTGATGAGTTATTGATTGATGTTTTGGTATATGGAATAGGTAGAATTGTGTTTTGAATTTCATATTTGTGTTTTTATGAGTTATTGATGTTTTGGTATATCGAATAGGTAGAATTGTGATTTTGAAGTTCATATTTGTGTTTCGATGAGTTGTTGATGTTTTGTTATATTGAAGAGGTAGAATTGTGATTTTGAAGTTCATATTTACGTTTTGATGAGTTGTTGATTGATGTTTTGGAATATGGAATAGGTACAATTGAGATTTTGAAGTTCATATTTGTGTTTTGAATGCGTTATTGGTTGATGTTTTGGTATATGGAATAGGTAGAATTGTGATTTTGATATTCATATTTGGGTTTTGATGAGTTATTGATTGATGTTTTGGTATATGGAATAGGTAGAATTGAGATTTTGAAGTTCATATTTGTGTTTTGATGCGTTATTGAAGTTTTGGTATACGTAAAAGGTAGAATTGTGTTTTGATGAGATATTGATGTTTTGGTATATTGAACAGATAGAATTGTGTTTTGAATTTCATATTTGAGTTTTTATGAGTTATTGATGTTTTGGTATATGGAATAAGTAGAATTATGATTTTGAAGTTCATATTTGTGTTTTGATGAGTTATTGGTTGATGTTTTACTATATGGAATAGGTATAATTGTGATTTTGAAGTTCATATTTGTGTTTTGATGACTTATTGATGTTTTGGTATATGGGATAGGTAGAATTGTGATTTTGAAGTTCATATTTGTGTTTTGATGAGTTATTCATGTTTTGGTATATGGAATAGGTAGAATTGTGATTTTTAAGTTCATAATTGTGTTTTGACGAGTTATTGATGTTTCGGTATATGAAATAGATATAATTGTGTGTAGAAGTTCATATTTGTGTTTTGATGTGTTATTGATGTTTTGTTATATTGAAGAGGTAGAATTGTGATTTTGAAGTTTATATTTGCGTTTTGATGAGTTATTGATTGATGTTTTGGAATATGGAATAGGTACAATTGAGATTTTGAAGTTCATATTTGTGTTTTGATGAGTTATTGGTTGATGTTTTACAATATCGAATAGGTAGAATTGTGATTTTGAAGTTCATATTTGTGTTTTGATGACTTATTGATGTTTTGGTATATGGGATAGGTAGAATTGTGATTTTGAAGTTCATATTTGTGTTTTGATGAGTTATTCATGTTTTGGTATATGGGATAGGTAGAATTGTGATTTTGAAGATCATATTTGTGATTTGATGAGTTATTCATGTTTTGGTATATGGAATAGGTAGAATTGTGATTTTTAAGTTCATAATTGTGTTTTGACGAGTTATTGATGCTTCGGTATATGAAATAGATATAATTGTGTGTAGAAGTTCATATTTGTGTTTTGATGTGTTATTGATGTTTTGTTATAATGAAGAGGTAGAATTGTGATTTTGAAGTTTATATTTGCGTTTTGATGAGTTATTGATTGATGTTTTGGAATATGGAATAGGTACAATTGAGATTTTGAAGTTCATATTTGTATTTTGATGAGTTATTCATGTTTCGGTATATTGAGTAGGTAGAATTGTGATTTTGAAGTTCATATTTGTGTTTTGATGAGTTATTGATGTTTCGGTATATGAGATAGGTAGAATTGTGATTTTGAATTCATATTTGTGTTTTGAATGCGTCATTGATGTTTTGGTATACGTAATCGGTAGAATTGTGTTTTAAGGAGTTATTGATGTTTTGGTATATTGAACAGATAGAATTGTGTTTTGAATTTCATATTTGTGTTTTTATGAGTTATTGATGTTTTGTTATATTCAAGAGGTAGAATTGTGATTTTGAAGTTCATATTTGCGTTTTGATGAGTTATTGATTGATGTTTTGGAATATGGAATTGGTACAATGGAGATTTTGAAGTTCATATTTGTGTTTTGATGAGTTATTGATGTTTTGGTATACGTAATAGGTAGAATTGTGTTTTGAGGAGATATTGATGTTTTGGTATATTGAACAGAAAGAATTGTGTTTTGAATTTCATATTTGTGTTTTTATGAGTTATTGATGTTTTGGTATATGGAATAAGTAGAATTATGATTTTCAAGTTCATATTTGTGTTTTGATGAGTTATTGGTTGATGTTTTACAATATCGAATTGGTAGAATTGTGATTTTGAAGTTCATATTTGTGTTTTGATGAGTTATTGATGTTTTGGTATATGGAATAGGTAGAATTATGATTTTGAAGTTCATATTTGTGTTTTGATGAGTTATTGGTTGATGTTTTACTATATGGAATAGGTATAATTGTGATTTTGAAGTTCATATTTGTGTTTTGATGACTTATTGATGTTTTGGTATATGGGATAGGTAGAATTGTGATTTTGAAGTTCATATTTGTGTTTTGATGAGTTATTCATGTTTTGGTATATGGAATAGGTAGAATTGTGATTTTTAAGTTCATATTTGTGTTTTGATGAGTTATTGGTTGATGTTTTACAATATCGAATAGGTAGAATTGTGATTTTGAAGTTCATATTTGTGTTTTGATGACTTATTGATGTTTTGGTATATGGGATAGGTAGAATTGTGATTTTGAAGTTCATATATGTGTTTTGATGAGTTATTGGTTGATGTTTTACTATATGGAATAGGTATAATTGTGATTTTGAAGTTCATATTTGTGTTTTGATGACTTATTGATGTTTTGGTATATGAGATAGGTAGAATTGTGATTTTGAAGTTCATATTTGTGTTTTGATGAGTTATTGATGTTTCGGTATATGAGATAGGTAGAATTGTGATTTTGAATTCATATTTGTGTTTTGAATGCGTCATTGATGTTTTGGTATACGTAATCGGTAGAATTGTTTTTTAAGGAGTTATTGATGTTTTGGTATATTGAACAGATAGAATTGTGTTTTGAATTTCATATTTGTGTTTTTATGAGTTATTGATGTTTTGTTATATTCAAGAGGTAGAATTGTGATTTTGAAGTTCATATTTGCGTTTTGATGAGTTATTGATTGATGTTTTGGAATATGGAATAGGTAGAATTGAGATTTTGAAGTTCATATTTGTGTTTTGATGCGTTATTGATGTTTTGGTATACGTAATAGGTAGAATTGTGTTTTGAGGAGATATACATGTTTTGGTATATTGAACAGATAGAATTGTGTTTTGAATTTCATATTTGTGTTTTTATGAGTTATTGATGTTTTGGTATATGAAATAAGTTGAATTATGATTTTCAAGTTCATATTTGTGTTTTGATGAGTTATTGATGTTTTGTTATATTGAAGAGGTAGCATTGTGATTTTGAAGTTCATATTTGCGTTTTGATGAGTTATTGATTGATGTTTTGGAATATGGAATAGGTACAATTGAGATTTTGAAGTTCATATTTGTGTTTTGATGAGTTATTGGTTGATATTTTACTATATCGAATAGGTAGAATTGTGATTTTGAAGTTCATATTTGTGTTTTGATGAGTTATTGATGTTTTCAAATATGGAATAGGTAGAATTGTGATTTTGAAGTTCATATTTGTGTTTTGATGAGTTATTGATGTTTCGGTATATGAGATAGGTAGAATTGTGATTTTGAATTCATATTTGTGTTTTGAATGCGTTATTGATGTTTTGGTATACGTAATAGGTAGAATTGTGTTTTGAGGAGATATTGATGTTTTGGTATATTGAACAGATAGAATTGTGTTTTGAATTTCATATTTGTGTTTTTATGAGTTATTGATGTGTTGGTATATGAAATAAGTAGAATTATGATTTTGAAGTTCATATTTGTATTTTGATGAGTTATTGATGTTTTGGTATATGGAATAGGTAGAATTATGATTTTGATATTCATATTTGTGTTTTGATGAGTTATTGATTGATTTTTCTTATATGGAAATATGTAGCATTGTGATTTTGAAGTTCATATTTGTGTGTTGATGAGTTATTGATGTTTTGGTATATGAAATAGGTAGAATTGTGATTTTGATATTCATATTTGGGTTTTGAAAGTTATTGATTGATGTTTTGGTATATGGAATAGGTAGAATTGAGATTTTGAAGTTCATATTTGTGTTTTGATGCGTTATTGATGTTTTGGTATACGTAATAGGTAGAATTGTGTTTTGAGGAGATATTGATGTTTTGGTATATTGAACAGATAGAATTGTGTTTTGAATTTCATATTTGTGTTTTTATGAGTTATTGATGTGTTGGTATATGAAATAAGTAGAATTATGATTTTCAAGTTCATATTTGTGTTTTGATGAGTTGTTGATGTTTTGTTATATTGAAGAGGTAGAATTGTGATTTTGAAGTTCATATTTGCGTTTTGATGAGTTATTGATTGATGTTTTGGAATATGGAATAGGTACAATTGAGATTTTGAAGTTCATATTTGTGTTTTGAATGCGTTATTGGTTGATGTTTTGGTATATGGAATAGGTAGAATTGTGATTTTGAAGTTCATATTTGTGTTTTGATGAGTTATTGATGTTTTCAAATATGGAATAGGTAGAATTGTGATTTTGAAGTTCATATTTGTGTTTTGATGAGTTATTGATGTTTCGGTATATGAGATAGGTAGAATTGTGATTTTGAATTCATATTTGTGTTTTGAATGCGTTATTGATGTTTTGGTATACGTAATAGGTAGAATTGTGTTTTGAGGAGATATTGATGTTTTGGTATATTGAACAGATAGAATTGTGTTTTGAATTTCATATTTGTGTTTTTATGAGTTATTGATGTGTTGGTATATGAAATAAGTAGAATTATGATTTTGAAGTTCATATTTGTATTTTGATGAGTTATTGATGTTTTGGTATATGGAATAGGTAGAATTATGATTTTGATATTCATATTTGTGTTTTGATGAGTTATTGATTGATTTTTCTTATATGGAAATATGTAGCATTGTGATTTTGAAGTTCATATTTGTGTGTTGATGAGTTATTGATGTTTTGGTATATGAAATAGGTAGAATTGTGATTTTGATATTCATATTTGGGTTTTGAAAGTTATTGATTGATGTTTTGGTATATGGAATAGGTAGAATTGAGATTTTGAAGTTCATATTTGTGTTTTGATGCGTTATTGATGTTTTGGTATACGTAATAGGTAGAATTGTGTTTTGAGGAGATATTGATGTTTTGGTATATTGAACAGATAGAATTGTGTTTTGAATTTCATATTTGTGTTTTTATGAGTTATTGATGTGTTGGTATATGAAATAAGTAGAATTATGATTTTCAAGTTCATATTTGTGTTTTGATGAGTTGTTGATGTTTTGTTATATTGAAGAGGTAGAATTGTGATTTTGAAGTTCATATTTGCGTTTTGATGAGTTATTGATTGATGTTTTGGAATATGGAATAGGTACAATTGAGATTTTGAAGTTCATATTTGTGTTTTGAATGCGTTATTGGTTGATGTTTTGGTATATGGAATAGGTAGAATTGTGATTTTGAAGTTCATATTTGTGTTTTGATGAGTTATTGATGTTTCGGTATATGGAATAGGTAGAATTGTGATTTTGAAGTTCATAATTGTGTTTTGATGAGTTATTGATTGATGTTTTGGTATATGGAATAGGTAGAATTGTGATTTTGAAGTTCATATTTGTGTTTTGATGAGTTATTGATGTTTTGGTATATGGAATAGGTAGAATTGTGATTTTGAAGTTCATATTTGTGTTTTGATGACTTATTGATGTTTTGGTATATGGGATAGGTAGAATTGTGATTTTGAAGTTCATATTTGTGTATTGATGTGTTATTCATGTTTTTGTATATGGAATAGGTAGAATTGTGATTTTTAAGTTCATAATTGTGTTTTGACGAGTTATTGATGTTTCGGTATATGAAAGATATAATTGTGTGTAGAAGTTCATATTTGTGTTTTGATGAGTTATTGATGTTTTGTTATATTGAAGAGGTAGAATTGTGATTTTGAAGTTCATATTTGTGTTTTGATGAGTTATTGATGTTTTGGTATATGTGATAGGTAGAATTGTGATTTTGAAGTTCATATTTGTGTTTTGAATGCGTTATTGATGTGTTGGTATACGTAATTGGTAGAATAGTGTTTTGAGGAGTTATTGATGTTTTGGTATATTGAACAGATAGAATTGTGTTTTGAATTTCATATTTGTGTTTTTATGAGTTATTGATGTTTTGGTATATGGAATAGGTAGAATTGTGATTTTGAAGTTCATATTTGTGTTTTGATGAGTTGTTGATGTTTTGTTATATTGAAGAGGTAGAATTGTGATTTTGAAGTTCATTTTTGCGTTTTGATGAGTTATTCATTGATGTTTTGGAATATGGAATAGGTACAATTGAGATTTTGAAGTTCATATTTGTGTTTTGAATGCGTTATTGGTTGATGTTTTGGTATATGGAATAGGTAGAATTGTGATTTTGAAGTTCATATTTGCGTTTTGATGAGTTATTGATTGATGTTTTGGAATATGGAATAGGTACAATTGAGATTTTGAAGTTCATATTTGTGTTTTGATGAGTTATTCATGTTTTGGTATATGGAATAGGTAAAATTGTGATTTTGAAGCTCATAATTGTGTTTTGATGAGTTATTGATGTTTCGGTATATAAAATAGATATAATTGTGTGTAGATGTTCATAATTGTGTTTTGATGAGTTATTGATTGATGTTTTGGTATATGGAATAGGTAGAATTGTGTTTTGAATTTCATATTTGTGTTTTTATGAGTTATTGATGTTTTGGTATATGGAATAAGTAGAATTATGATTTTGAAGTTCATATTTGTGTTTTGATGAGTTATTGATGTTTTGTTATATTGAAGAGGTAGAATTGTGATTTTGAAGTTCATATTTGTGTTTTGATGAGTTATTGATGTTTTGGTATATGGAATAGGTAGAATTATGATTTTGAAGTTCATATTTGTGTTTTGATGAGTTATTGGTTGATGTTTTACTATATGGAATAGGTATAATTGTGATTTTGAAGTTCATATTTGTGTTTTGATGACTTATTGATGTTTTGGTATATGGGATAGGTAGAATTGTGATTTTGAAGTTCATATTTGTGTTTTGATGAGTTATTCATGTTTTGGTATATGGAATAGGTAGAATTGTGATTTTTAAGTTCATAATTGTGTTTTGACGAGTTATTGATGTTTCGGTATATGAAATAGATATAATTGTGTGTAGAAGTTCATATTTGTGTTTTGATGTGTTATTGATGTTTTGTTATATTGAAGAGGTAGAATTGTGATTTTGAAGTTTATATTTGCGTTTTGATGAGTTATTGATTGATGTTTTGGAATATGGAATAGGTACAATTGAGATTTTGAAGTTCATATTTGTGTTTTGATGAGTTATTGGTTGATGTTTTACAATATCGAATAGGTAGAATTGTGATTTTGAAGTTCATATTTGTGTTTTGATGACTTATTGATGTTTTGGTATATGGGATAGGTAGAATTGTGATTTTGAAGTTCATATTTGTGTTTTGATGAGTTATTCATGTTTTGGTATATGGGATAGGTAGAATTGTGATTTTGAAGATCATATTTGTGATTTGATGAGTTATTCATGTTTTGGTATATGGAATAGGTAGAATTGTGATTTTTAAGTTCATAATTGTGTTTTGACGAGTTATTGATGCTTCGGTATATGAAATAGATATAATTGTGTGTAGAAGTTCATATTTGTGTTTTGATGTGTTATTGATGTTTTGTTATAATGAAGAGGTAGAATTGTGATTTTGAAGTTTATATTTGCGTTTTGATGAGTTATTGATTGATGTTTTGGAATATGGAATAGGTACAATTGAGATTTTGAAGTTCATATTTGTATTTTGATGAGTTATTCATGTTTCGGTATATTGAGTAGGTAGAATTGTGATTTTGAAGTTCATATTTGTGTTTTGATGAGTTATTGATGTTTCGGTATATGAGATAGGTAGAATTGTGATTTTGAATTCATATTTGTGTTTTGAATGCGTCATTGATGTTTTGGTATACGTAATAGGTAGAATTGTGTTTTGAGGAGATATACATGTTTTGGTATATTGAACAGATAGAATTGTGTTTTGAATTTCATATTTGTGTTTTTATGAGTTATTGATGTTTTGTTATATTCAAGAGGTAGAATTGTGATTTTGAAGTTCATATTTGCGTTTTGATGAGTTATTGATTGATGTTTTGGAATATGGAATTGGTACAATGGAGATTTTGAAGTTCATATTTGTGTTTTGATGAGTTATTGATGTTTTGGTATACGTAATAGGTAGAATTGTGTTTTGAGGAGATATTGATGTTTTGGTATATTGAACAGAAAGAATTGTGTTTTGAATTTCATATTTGTGTTTTTATGAGTTATTGATGTTTTGGTATATGGAATAAGTAGAATTATGATTTTCAAGTTCATATTTGTGTTTTGATGAGTTATTGGTTGATGTTTTACAATATCGAATTGGTAGAATTGTGATTTTGAAGTTCATATTTGTGTTTTGATGAGTTATTGATGTTTTGGTATATGGAATAGGTAGAATTATGATTTTGAAGTTCATATTTGTGTTTTGATGAGTTATTGGTTGATGTTTTACTATATGGAATAGGTATAATTGTGATTTTGAAGTTCATATTTGTGTTTTGATGACTTATTGATGTTTTGGTATATGGGATAGGTAGAATTGTGATTTTGAAGTTCATATTTGTGTTTTGATGAGTTATTCATGTTTTGGTATATGGAATAGGTAGAATTGTGATTTTTAAGTTCATATTTGTGTTTTGATGAGTTATTGGTTGATGTTTTACAATATCGAATAGGTAGAATTGTGATTTTGAAGTTCATATTTGTGTTTTGATGACTTATTGATGTTTTGGTATATGGGATAGGTAGAATTGTGATTTTGAAGTTCATATATGTGTTTTGATGAGTTATTGGTTGATGTTTTACTATATGGAATAGGTATAATTGTGATTTTGAAGTTCATATTTGTGTTTTGATGACTTATTGATGTTTTGGTATATGAGATAGGTAGAATTGTGATTTTGAAGTTCATATTTGTGTTTTGATGAGTTATTGATGTTTCGGTATATGAGATAGGTAGAATTGTGATTTTGAATTCATATTTGTGTTTTGAATGCGTCATTGATGTTTTGGTATACGTAATCGGTAGAATTGTGTTTTAAGGAGTTATTGATGTTTTGGTATATTGAACAGATAGAATTGTGTTTTGAATTTCATATTTGTGTTTTTATGAGTTATTGATGTTTTGTTATATTCAAGAGGTAGAATTGTGATTTTGAAGTTCATATTTGCGTTTTGATGAGTTATTGATTGATGTTTTGGAATATGGAATAGGTAGAATTGAGATTTTGAAGTTCATATTTGTGTTTTGATGCGTTATTGATGTTTTGGTATACGTAATAGGTAGAATTGTGTTTTGAGGAGATATACATGTTTTGGTATATTGAACAGATAGAATTGTGTTTTGAATTTCATATTTGTGTTTTTATGAGTTATTGATGTTTTGGTATATGAAATAAGTTGAATTATGATTTTCAAGTTCATATTTGTGTTTTGATGAGTTATTGATGTTTTGTTATATTGAAGAGGTAGCATTGTGATTTTGAAGTTCATATTTGCGTTTTGATGAGTTATTGATTGATGTTTTGGAATATGGAATAGGTACAATTGAGATTTTGAAGTTCATATTTGTGTTTTGATGAGTTATTGGTTGATATTTTACTATATCGAATAGGTAGAATTGTGATTTTGAAGTTCATATTTGTGTTTTGATGAGTTATTGATGTTTTCAAATATGGAATAGGTAGAATTGTGATTTTGAAGTTCATATTTGTGTTTTGATGAGTTATTGATGTTTCGGTATATGAGATAGGTAGAATTGTGATTTTGAATTCATATTTGTGTTTTGAATGCGTTATTGATGTTTTGGTATACGTAATAGGTAGAATTGTGTTTTGAGGAGATATTGATGTTTTGGTATATTGAACAGATAGAATTGTGTTTTGAATTTCATATTTGTGTTTTTATGAGTTATTGATGTGTTGGTATATGAAATAAGTAGAATTATGATTTTGAAGTTCATATTTGTATTTTGATGAGTTATTGATGTTTTGGTATATGGAATAGGTAGAATTATGATTTTGATATTCATATTTGTGTTTTGATGAGTTATTGATTGATTTTTGGTATATGGAAATATGTAGCATTGTGATTTTGAAGTTCATATTTGTGTGTTGATGAGTTATTGATGTTTTGGTATATGAAATAGGTAGAATTGTGATTTTGATATTCATATTTGGGTTTTGATGAGTTATTGATTGATGTTTTGGTATATGGAATAGGTAGAATTGAGATTTTGAAGTTCATATTTGTGTTTTGATGCGTTATTGATGTTTTGGTATACGTAATAGGTAGAATTGTGTTTTGAGGAGATATTGATGTTTTGGTATATTGAACAGATAGAATTGTGTTTTGAATTTCATATTTGTGTTTTTATGAGTTATTGATGTGTTGGTATATGAAATAAGTAGAATTATGATTTTCAAGTTCATATTTGTGTTTTGATGAGTTGTTGATGTTTTGTTATATTGAAGAGGTAGAATTGTGATTTTGAAGTTCATATTTGCGTTTTGATGAGTTATTGATTGATGTTTTGGAATATGGAATAGGTACAATTGAGATTTTGAAGTTCATATTTGTGTTTTGAATGCGTTATTGGTTGATGTTTTGGTATATGGAATAGGTAGAATTGTGATTTTGAAGTTCATATTTGTGTTTTGATGAGTTATTGATGTTTCGGTATATGGAATAGGTAGAATTGTGATTTTGAAGTTCATAATTGTGTTTTGATGAGTTATTGATTGATGTTTTGGTATATGGAATAGGTAGAATTGTGATTTTGAAGTTCATATTTGTGTTTTGATGAGTTATTGATGTTTTGGTATATGGAATAGGTAGAATTGTGATTTTGAAGTTCATATTTGTGTTTTGATGACTTATTGATGTTTTGGTATATGGGATAGGTAGAATTGTGATTTTGAAGTTCATATTTGTGTATTGATGTGTTATTCATGTTTTTGTATATGGAATAGGTAGAATTGTGATTTTTAAGTTCATAATTGTGTTTTGACGAGTTATTGATGTTTCGGTATATGAAAGATATAATTGTGTGTAGAAGTTCATATTTGTGTTTTGATGAGTTATTGATGTTTTGTTATATTGAAGAGGTAGAATTGTGATTTTGAAGTTCATATTTGTGTTTTGATGAGTTATTGATGTTTTGGTATATGTGATAGGTAGAATTGTGATTTTGAAGTTCATATTTGTGTTTTGAATGCGTTATTGATGTGTTGGTATACGTAATTGGTAGAATAGTGTTTTGAGGAGTTATTGATGTTTTGGTATATTGAACAGATAGAATTGTGTTTTGAATTTCATATTTGTGTTTTTATGAGTTATTGATGTTTTGGTATATGGAATAGGTAGAATTGTGATTTTGAAGTTCATATTTGTGTTTTGATGAGTTGTTGATGTTTTGTTATATTGAAGAGGTAGAATTGTGATTTTGAAGTTCATTTTTGCGTTTTGATGAGTTATTCATTGATGTTTTGGAATATGGAATAGGTACAATTGAGATTTTGAAGTTCATATTTGTGTTTTGAATGCGTTATTGGTTGATGTTTTGGTATATGGAATAGGTAGAATTGTGATTTTGAAGTTCATATTTGCGTTTTGATGAGTTATTGATTGATGTTTTGGAATATGGAATAGGTACAATTGAGATTTTGAAGTTCATATTTGTGTTTTGATGAGTTATTCATGTTTTGGTATATGGAATAGGTAAAATTGTGATTTTGAAGCTCATAATTGTGTTTTGATGAGTTATTGATGTTTCGGTATATAAAATAGATATAATTGTGTGTAGATGTTCATAATTGTGTTTTGATGAGTTATTGATTGATGTTTTGGTATATGGAATAGGTAGAATTGTGTTTTGAATTTCATATTTGTGTTTTTATGAGTTATTGATGTTTTGGTATATGGAATAAGTAGAATTATGATTTTGAAGTTCATATTTGTGTTTTGATGAGTTATTGATGTTTTGTTATATTGAAGAGGTAGAATTGTGATTTTGAAGTTCATATTTGTGTTTTGATGAGTTATTGATGTTTTGGTATATGGAATAGGTAGAATTATGATTTTGAAGTTCATATTTGTGTTTTGATGAGTTATTGGTTGATGTTTTACTATATGGAATAGGTATAATTGTGATTTTGAAGTTCATATTTGTGTTTTGATGACTTATTGATGTTTTGGTATATGGGATAGGTAGAATTGTGATTTTGAAGTTCATATTTGTGTTTTGATGAGTTATTCATGTTTTGGTATATGGAATAGGTAGAATTGTGATTTTTAAGTTCATAATTGTGTTTTGACGAGTTATTGATGTTTCGGTATATGAAATAGATATAATTGTGTGTAGAAGTTCATATTTGTGTTTTGATGTGTTATTGATGTTTTGTTATATTGAAGAGGTAGAATTGTGATTTTGAAGTTTATATTTGCGTTTTGATGAGTTATTGATTGATGTTTTGGAATATGGAATAGGTACAATTGAGATTTTGAAGTTCATATTTGTGTTTTGATGAGTTATTGGTTGATGTTTTACAATATCGAATAGGTAGAATTGTGATTTTGAAGTTCATATTTGTGTTTTGATGACTTATTGATGTTTTGGTATATGGGATAGGTAGAATTGTGATTTTGAAGTTCATATTTGTGTTTTGATGAGTTATTCATGTTTTGGTATATGGGATAGGTAGAATTGTGATTTTGAAGATCATATTTGTGATTTGATGAGTTATTCATGTTTTGGTATATGGAATAGGTAGAATTGTGATTTTTAAGTTCATAATTGTGTTTTGACGAGTTATTGATGCTTCGGTATATGAAATAGATATAATTGTGTGTAGAAGTTCATATTTGTGTTTTGATGTGTTATTGATGTTTTGTTATAATGAAGAGGTAGAATTGTGATTTTGAAGTTTATATTTGCGTTTTGATGAGTTATTGATTGATGTTTTGGAATATGGAATAGGTACAATTGAGATTTTGAAGTTCATATTTGTATTTTGATGAGTTATTCATGTTTCGGTATATTGAGTAGGTAGAATTGTGATTTTGAAGTTCATATTTGTGTTTTGATGAGTTATTGATGTTTCGGTATATGAGATAGGTAGAATTGTGATTTTGAATTCATATTTGTGTTTTGAATGCGTCATTGATGTTTTGGTATACGTAATCGGTAGAATTGTGTTTTAAGGAGTTATTGATGTTTTGGTATATTGAACAGATAGAATTGTGTTTTGAATTTCATATTTGTGTTTTTATGAGTTATTGATGTTTTGTTATATTCAAGAGGTAGAATTGTGATTTTGAAGTTCATATTTGCGTTTTGATGAGTTATTGATTGATGTTTTGGAATATGGAATTGGTACAATGGAGATTTTGAAGTTCATATTTGTGTTTTGATGAGTTATTGATGTTTTGGTATACGTAATAGGTAGAATTGTGTTTTGAGGAGATATTGATGTTTTGGTATATTGAACAGAAAGAATTGTGTTTTGAATTTCATATTTGTGTTTTTATGAGTTATTGATGTTTTGGTATATGGAATAAGTAGAATTATGATTTTCAAGTTCATATTTGTGTTTTGATGAGTTATTGGTTGATGTTTTACAATATCGAATTGGTAGAATTGTGATTTTGAAGTTCATATTTGTGTTTTGATGAGTTATTGATGTTTTGGTATATGGAATAGGTAGAATTATGATTTTGAAGTTCATATTTGTGTTTTGATGAGTTATTGGTTGATGTTTTACTATATGGAATAGGTATAATTGTGATTTTGAAGTTCATATTTGTGTTTTGATGACTTATTGATGTTTTGGTATATGGGATAGGTAGAATTGTGATTTTGAAGTTCATATTTGTGTTTTGATGAGTTATTCATGTTTTGGTATATGGAATAGGTAGAATTGTGATTTTTAAGTTCATATTTGTGTTTTGATGAGTTATTGGTTGATGTTTTACAATATCGAATAGGTAGAATTGTGATTTTGAAGTTCATATTTGTGTTTTGATGACTTATTGATGTTTTGGTATATGGGATAGGTAGAATTGTGATTTTGAAGTTCATATATGTGTTTTGATGAGTTATTGGTTGATGTTTTACTATATGGAATAGGTATAATTGTGATTTTGAAGTTCATATTTGTGTTTTGATGACTTATTGATGTTTTGGTATATGAGATAGGTAGAATTGTGATTTTGAAGTTCATATTTGTGTTTTGATGAGTTATTGATGTTTCGGTATATGAGATAGGTAGAATTGTGATTTTGAATTCATATTTGTGTTTTGAATGCGTCATTGATGTTTTGGTATACGTAATCGGTAGAATTGTGTTTTAAGGAGTTATTGATGTTTTGGTATATTGAACAGATAGAATTGTGTTTTGAATTTCATATTTGTGTTTTTATGAGTTATTGATGTTTTGTTATATTCAAGAGGTAGAATTGTGATTTTGAAGTTCATATTTGCGTTTTGATGAGTTATTGATTGATGTTTTGGAATATGGAATAGGTAGAATTGAGATTTTGAAGTTCATATTTGTGTTTTGATGCGTTATTGATGTTTTGGTATACGTAATAGGTAGAATTGTGTTTTGAGGAGATATACATGTTTTGGTATATTGAACAGATAGAATTGTGTTTTGAATTTCATATTTGTGTTTTTATGAGTTATTGATGTTTTGGTATATGAAATAAGTTGAATTATGATTTTCAAGTTCATATTTGTGTTTTGATGAGTTATTGATGTTTTGTTATATTGAAGAGGTAGCATTGTGATTTTGAAGTTCATATTTGCGTTTTGATGAGTTATTGATTGATGTTTTGGAATATGGAATAGGTACAATTGAGATTTTGAAGTTCATATTTGTGTTTTGATGAGTTATTGGTTGATATTTTACTATATCGAATAGGTAGAATTGTGATTTTGAAGTTCATATTTGTGTTTTGATGAGTTATTGATGTTTTCAAATATGGAATAGGTAGAATTGTGATTTTGAAGTTCATATTTGTGTTTTGATGAGTTATTGATGTTTCGGTATATGAGATAGGTAGAATTGTGATTTTGAATTCATATTTGTGTTTTGAATGCGTTATTGATGTTTTGGTATACGTAATAGGTAGAATTGTGTTTTGAGGAGATATTGATGTTTTGGTATATTGAACAGATAGAATTGTGTTTTGAATTTCATATTTGTGTTTTTATGAGTTATTGATGTGTTGGTATATGAAATAAGTAGAATTATGATTTTGAAGTTCATATTTGTATTTTGATGAGTTATTGATGTTTTGGTATATGGAATAGGTAGAATTATGATTTTGATATTCATATTTGTGTTTTGATGAGTTATTGATTGATTTTTGGTATATGGAAATATGTAGCATTGTGATTTTGAAGTTCATATTTGTGTGTTGATGAGTTATTGATGTTTTGGTATATGAAATAGGTAGAATTGTGATTTTGATATTCATATTTGGGTTTTGATGAGTTATTGATTGATGTTTTGGTATATGGAATAGGTAGAATTGAGATTTTGAAGTTCATATTTGTGTTTTGATGCGTTATTGATGTTTTGGTATACGTAATAGGTAGAATTGTGTTTTGAGGAGATATTGATGTTTTGGTATATTGAACAGATAGAATTGTGTTTTGAATTTCATATTTGTGTTTTTATGAGTTATTGATGTGTTGGTATATGAAATAAGTAGAATTATGATTTTCAAGTTCATATTTGTGTTTTGATGAGTTGTTGATGTTTTGTTATATTGAAGAGGTAGAATTGTGATTTTGAAGTTCATATTTGCGTTTTGATGAGTTATTGATTGATGTTTTGGAATATGGAATAGGTACAATTGAGATTTTGAAGTTCATATTTGTGTTTTGAATGCGTTATTGGTTGATGTTTTGGTATATGGAATAGGTAGAATTGTGATTTTGAAGTTCATATTTGTGTTTTGATGAGTTATTGATGTTTCGGTATATGGAATAGGTAGAATTGTGATTTTGAAGTTCATAATTGTGTTTTGATGAGTTATTGATTGATGTTTTGGTATATGGAATAGGTAGAATTGTGATTTTGAAGTTCATATTTGTGTTTTGATGAGTTATTGATGTTTTGGTATATGGAATAGGTAGAATTGTGATTTTGAAGTTCATATTTGTGTTTTGATGACTTATTGATGTTTTGGTATATGGGATAGGTAGAATTGTGATTTTGAAGTTCATATTTGTGTATTGATGTGTTATTCATGTTTTTGTATATGGAATAGGTAGAATTGTGATTTTTAAGTTCATAATTGTGTTTTGACGAGTTATTGATGTTTCGGTATATGAAAGATATAATTGTGTGTAGAAGTTCATATTTGTGTTTTGATGAGTTATTGATGTTTTGTTATATTGAAGAGGTAGAATTGTGATTTTGAAGTTCATATTTGTGTTTTGATGAGTTATTGATGTTTTGGTATATGTGATAGGTAGAATTGTGATTTTGAAGTTCATATTTGTGTTTTGAATGCGTTATTGATGTGTTGGTATACGTAATTGGTAGAATTGTGTTTTGAGGAGTTATTGATGTTTTGGTATATTGAACAGATAGAATTGTGTTTTGAATTTCATATTTGTGTTTTTATGAGTTATTGATGTTTTGGTATATGGAATAGGTAGAATTGTGATTTTGAAGTTCATATTTGTGTTTTGATGAGTTGTTGATGTTTTGTTATATTGAAGAGGTAGAATTGTGATTTTGAAGTTCATTTTTGCGTTTTGATGAGTTATTCATTGATGTTTTGGAATATGGAATAGGTACAATTGAGATTTTGAAGTTCATATTTGCGTTTTGATGAGTTATTGATTGATGTTTTGGAATATGGAATAGGTACAATTGAGATTTTGAAGTTCATATTTGTGTTTTGATGAGTTATTCATGTTTTGGTATATGGAATAGGTAAAATTGTGATTTTGAAGCTCATAATTGTGTTTTGATGAGTTATTGATGTTTCGGTATATAAAATAGATATAATTGTGTGTAGATGTTCATAATTGTGTTTTGATGAGTTATTGATTGATGTTTTGGTATATGGAATAGGTAGAATTGTGTTTTGAATTTCATATTTGTGTTTTTATGAGTTATTGATGTTTTGGTATATGGAATAAGTAGAATTATGATTTTGAAGTTCATATTTGTGTTTTGATGAGTTATTGATGTTTTGTTATATTGAAGAGGTAGAATTGTGATTTTGAAGTTCATATTTGCGTTTTGATGAGTTATTGATTGATGTTTTGGAATATGGAATAGGTACAATTGAGATTTTGAAGTTCATATTTGTGTTTTGATGCGTTATTGATGTTTTGGTACACGTAATAGGTAGAATTGTGTTTTGAGGAGATATACATGTTTTGGTATATTGAACAGATAGAATTGTGTTTTGAATTTCATATTTGTGTTTTTATGAGTTATTGATGTTTTGGTATATGAAATAAGTTGAATTATGATTTTCAAGTTCATATTTGTGTTTTGATGAGTTATTGATGTTTTGTTATATTGAAGAGGTAGCATTGTGATTTTGAAGTTCATATTTGCGTTTTGATGAGTTATTGATTGATGTTTTGGAATATGGAATAGGTACAATTGAGATTTTGAAGTTCATATTTGTGTTTTGATGAGTTATTGGTTGATATTTTACTCTATCGAATAGGTAGAATTGTGATTTTGAAGTTCATATTTGTGTTTTGATGAGTTATTGATGTTTTCAAATATGGAATAGGTAGAATTGTGATTTTGAAGTTCATATTTGTGTTTTGATGAGTTATTGATGTTTCGGTATATGAGATAGGTAGAATTGTGATTTTGAATTCATATTTGTGTTTTGAATGCGTTATTGATGTTTTGGTATACGTAATAGGTAGAATTGTGTTTTGAGGAGATATTGATGTTTTGGTATATTGAACAGATAGAATTGTGTTTTGAATTTCATATTTGTGTTTTTATGAGTTATTGATGTGTTGGTATATGAAATAAGTAGAATTATGATTTTGAAGTTCATATTTGTATTTTGATGAGTTATTGATGTTTTGGTATATGGAATAGGTAGAATTATGATTTTGATATTCATATTTGTGTTTTGATGAGTTATTGATTGATTTTTGGTATATGGAAATATGTAGCATTGTGATTTTGAAGTTCATATTTGTGTGTTGATGAGTTATTGATGTTTTGGTATATGAAATAGGTAGAATTGTGATTTTGATATTCATATTTGGGTTTTGATGAGTTATTGATTGATGTTTTGGTATATGGAATAGGTAGAATTGAGATTTTGAAGTTCATATTTGTGTTTTGATGCGTTATTGATGTTTTGGTATACGTAATAGGTAGAATTGTGTTTTGAGGAGATATTGATGTTTTGGTATATTGAACAGATAGAATTGTGTTTTGAATTTCATATTTGTGTTTTTATGAGTTATTGATGTGTTGGTATATGAAATAAGTAGAATTATGATTTTCAAGTTCATATTTGTGTTTTGATGAGTTGTTGATGTTTTGTTATATTGAAGAGGTAGAATTGTGATTTTGAAGTTCATATTTGCGTTTTGATGAGTTATTGATTGATGTTTTGGAATATGGAATAGGTACAATTGAGATTTTGAAGTTCATATTTGTGTTTTGAATGCGTTATTGGTTGATGTTTTGGTATATGGAATAGGTAGAATTGTGATTTTGAAGTTCATATTTGTGTTTTGATGAGTTATTGATGTTTCGGTATATGGAATAGGTAGAATTGTGATTTTGAAGTTCATAATTGTGTTTTGATGAGTTATTGATTGATGTTTTGGTATATGGAATAGGTAGAATTGTGATTTTGAAGTTCATATTTGTGTTTTGATGAGTTATTGATGTTTTGGTATATGGAATAGGTAGAATTGTGATTTTGAAGTTCATATTTGTGTTTTGATGACTTATTGATGTTTTGGTATATGGGATAGGTAGAATTGTGATTTTGAAGTTCATATTTGTGTATTGATGTGTTATTCATGTTTTTGTATATGGAATAGGTAGAATTGTGATTTTTAAGTTCATAATTGTGTTTTGACGAGTTATTGATGTTTCGGTATATGAAAGATATAATTGTGTGTAGAAGTTCATATTTGTGTTTTGATGAGTTATTGATGTTTTGTTATATTGAAGAGGTAGAATTGTGATTTTGAAGTTCATATTTGTGTTTTGATGAGTTATTGATGTTTTGGTATATGTGATAGGTAGAATTGTGATTTTGAAGTTCATATTTGTGTTTTGAATGCGTTATTGATGTGTTGGTATACGTAATTGGTAGAATTGTGTTTTGAGGAGTTATTGATGTTTTGGTATATTGAACAGATAGAATTGTGTTTTGAATTTCATATTTGTGTTTTTATGAGTTATTGATGTTTTGGTATATGGAATAGGTAGAATTGTGATTTTGAAGTTCATATTTGTGTTTTGATGAGTTGTTGATGTTTTGTTATATTGAAGAGGTAGAATTGTGATTTTGAAGTTCATTTTTGCGTTTTGATGAGTTATTCATTGATGTTTTGGAATATGGAATAGGTACAATTGAGATTTTGAAGTTCATATTTGTGTTTTGAATGCGTTATTGGTTGATGTTTTGGTATATGGAATAGGTAGAATTGTGATTTTGAAGTTCATATTTGCGTTTTGATGAGTTATTGATTGATGTTTTGGAATATGGAATAGGTACAATTGAGATTTTGAAGTTCATATTTGTGTTTTGATGAGTTATTCATGTTTTGGTATATGGAATAGGTAAAATTGTGATTTTGAAGCTCATAATTGTGTTTTGATGAGTTATTGATGTTTCGGTATATAAAATAGATATAATTGTGTGTAGATGTTCATAATTGTGTTTTGATGAGTTATTGATTGATGTTTTGGTATATGGAATAGGTAGAATTGTGTTTTGAATTTCATATTTGTGTTTTTATGAGTTATTATTATTTTGGTATATGGAATAGGTAGAATTGTGATTTTGAAGTTCATATTTGTGTTTCGATGAGTTGTTGATGTTTTGTTATATTGAAGAGTTAGAATTGTGATTTTGAAGTTCATATTTACGTTTTGATGAGTTGTTGATTGATGTTTTGGAATATGGAATAGGTACAATAGAGATTTTGAAATTCATATTTGTGTTTTGATGAGTTATTGATGTTTTGGTATACGTAATAGGTAGAATTGTGTTTTGAGGAGATATTGATGTTTTGGTATATTGAACAGATAGAATTGTGTTTTGAATTTCATATTTGTGTTTTTATGAGTTATTGATGTTTTGGTATATGGAATAAGTAGAATTATGATTTTCAAGTTCATATTTGTGTTTTGATGAGTTATTGGTTGATGTTTTACAATATCGAATAGGTAGAATTGTGATTTTGAAGTTCATATTTGTGTTTTGATGAGTTATTGATTGATTTTTGGTATATGGAATAGGTAGCATTGTGATTTTGAAGTTCATATTTGTGTTTTGATGAGTTACTGATGTTTTGGTATATGGAATAGGTAGAATTGTGATTTTGATATTCATATTTGGGTTTTGATGAGTTATTGATTGATGTTTTGGTATATGGAATAGGTAGAATTATGATTTTGATATTCATATTTGTGTTTTGATGAGTTATTGATTGATTTTTGGTATATGGAATAGGTAGCATTGTGATTTTGAAGTTCATATTTGTGTTTTGATGAGTTATTGATGTTTTGGTATATGGAATAGGTATAATTGTGATTTTGATATTCATATTTGGGTTTTGATGAGTTATTGATTGATGTTTTGGTATATGGAATAGGTAGAATTGAGATTTTGAAGTTCATATTTGTGTTTTGATGCGTTATTGATGTTTTGGTATACGTAATAGGTAGAATTGTGTTTTGAGGAGATATTGATGTTTTGGTATATTGAACAGATAGAATTGTGTTTTGAATTTCATATTTGTGTTTTTATGAGTTATTGATGTTTTGGTATATGAAATAAGTAGAATTATGATTTTCAAGTTCATATTTGTGTTTTGATGAGTTATTGATGTTTTGTTATATTGAAGAGGTAGAATTGTGATTTTGAAGTTCATATTTGTGTTTTGATGAGTTATTGGTTGATGTTTTACTATATGGAATAGGTATAATTGTGATTTTGATGTTCATATTTGTGTTTTGATGACTTATTGATGTTTTGGTATATGGGATAGGTGGAATTGTGATTTTGAAGTTCATATTTGTGTTTTGATAAATTATTCATGTTTTGGTATATGGAATAGGTAGAATTGTGATTTTTAAGTTCATAATTGTGTTTTGATGAGTTATTGATGTTTCGGTATATGAAATAGATATAATTGTGTGTAGAAGTTCATATTTGTGTTTTGATGAGTTGTTGATGTTTTCTTATATTGAAGAGGTAGAATTGTGATTTTGAAGTTCATATTTGTGTTTTGATGAGTTATTGATTGATGTTTTGGAATATGGAATAGGTACAATTGAGATTTTGAAGTTCATATTTGTGTTTTGATGTGTTATTCATGTTTTGGTATATGGAATAGGTAGAATTGTGATTTTGAAGTTCATAATTGTGTTTTGATGAGTTATTGATGTTTCGGTATATGAAATAGATATAATTGTGTGTAGATGTTCATAATTGTGTTTTGATGAGTTATTGATTGATGTTTTGGTATATGGAATAGGTAGAATTGTGATTTTGAAGTTCATATTTGTGTTTTGATGAGTTATTGATGTTTTGGTATATGGAATAGGTAGAATTGTGATTTTGAAGTTCATATTTGTGTTTTGATGACTTATTGATGTTTTGGTATATGGGATAGGTAGAATTGTGATTTTGAAGTTCATATTTGTGTTTTGATGTGTTATTCATGTTTTTATATATGGAATAGGTAGAATTGTGATTTTTAAGTTCATAATTGTGTTTTGACGGGTTATTGATGTTTCGGTATATGAAAGATATAATTGTGTGTAGAAGTTCATATTTGTGTTTTGATGAGTTGTTGATGTTTTGTTATATTGAAGAGGTAGAATTGTGATTTTGAAGTTCATATTTGCGTTTTGATGAGTTATTGATTGATGTTTTGAAATATGGAATAGGTACAATTGAGATTTTGAAGTTCATATTTGTGTTTTGATGAGTTATTCATGTTTTGGTATACGGAATAGGTAGAATTGTGATTTTGAAGTTCATAATTGTGTTTTGATGAGTTATTGATGTTTCGGTATATGAAATAGATATAATTGTGTGTAGAAGTTCATATTTGTGTTTTGATGAGTTATTGATGTTTTGTTATATTGAAGAGGTAGAATTGTGATTTTGAAGTTCATATTTGTGTTTTGATGAGTTATTGGTTGATGTTTTACTATATGGAATAGGTATAATTGTGATTTTGATGTTCATATTTGTGTTTTGATGACTTATTGATGTTTTGGTATATGGGATTGGTGGAATTGTGATATTGAAGTTCATATTTGTGTTTTGATGAGTTATTCATGTTTTGGTATATGGAATAGGTAGAATTGTGATTTTTAAGTTCATAATTGTGTTTTGATGAGTTATTGATGTTTCGGTATATGAAATAGGTATAATTGTGTGTAGAAGTTCATATTTGTGTTTTGATGAGTTGTTGATGTTTTGTTATATTGAAGAGGTAGAATTGTGATTTTGAAGTTCATATTTGCGTTTTGATGAGTTATTGATTGATGTTTTGGAATATGGAATAGGTACAATTGAGATTTTGAAGTTCATATTTGTGTTTTGATGAGTTATTCATGTTTTGGTATATGGAATAGGTAGAATTGTGATTTTGAAGTTCATAATTGTGTTTTGATGAGTTATTGATGTTTCGGTATATGAAATAGATATAATTGTGTGTAGATGTTTATAATTGTGTTTTGATGAGTTATTGATTGATGTTTTGGTATAAGGAATAGGTAGAATTGTGATTTTGAAGTTCATATTTGTGTTTTTATGAGTTATTGATGTTTTGTTATATTCAAGAGGTAGAATTGTGATTTTGAAGTTCATATTTGCGTTTTGATGAGTTATTGATTGATGTTTTGGAATATGGAATTGGTACAATGGAGATTTTGAAGTTCATATTTGTGTTTTGATGAGTTATTGATGTTTTGGTATACGTAATAGGTAGAATTGTGTTTTGAGGAGATATTGATGTTTTGGTATATTGAACAGAAAGAATTGTGTTTTGAATTTCATATTTGTGTTTTTATGAGTTATTGATGTTTTGGTATATGGAATAAGTAGAATTATGATTTTCAAGTTCATATTTGTGTTTTGATGAGTTGTTGATGTTTTGTTATATTGAAGAGGTAGAATTGTGATTTTGAAGTTCATATTTGCGTTTTGATGAGTTATTGATTGATGTTTTGGAATATGGAATAGGTACAATTGAGATTTTGAAGTTCATATTTGTGTTTTGAATGCGTTATTGGTTGATGTTTTGGTATATGGAATAGGTAGAATTGTGATTTTGAAGTTCATATTTGTGTTTTGATGAGTTATTTATGTTTCGGTATATGGAATAGGTAGAATTGTGATTTTGAAGTTCATAATTGTGTTTTGATGAGTTATTGATTGATGTTTTGGTATATGGAATAGGTAGAATTGTGATTTTGAAGTTCATATTTGTGTTTTGATGAGTTATTGATGTTTTGGTATATGGAATAGGTAGAATTGTGATTTTGAAGTTCATATTTGTGTTTTGATGACTTATTGATGTTTTGGTATATGGGATAGGTAGAATTGTGATTTTGAAGTTCATATTTGTGTATTGATGTGTTATTCATGTTTTTGTATATGGAATAGGTAGAATTGTGATTTTTAAGTTCATAATTGTGTTTTGACGAGTTATTGATGTTTCGGTATATGAAAGATATAATTGTGTGTAGAAGTTCATATTTGTGTTTTGATGAGTTATTGATGTTTTGTTATATTGAAGAGGTAGAATTGTGATTTTGAAGTTCATATTTGTGTTTTGATGAGTTATTGATGTTTTGGTATATGTGATAGGTAGAATTGTGATTTTGAAGTTCATATTTGTGTTTTGAATGCGTTATTGATGTGTTGGTATACGTAATTGGTAGAATTGTGTTTTGAGGAGTTATTGATGTTTTGGTATATTGAACAGATAGAATTGTGTTTTGAATGTCATATTTGTGTTTTTATGAGTTATTGATGTTTTGGTATATGGAATAGGTAGAATTGTGATTTTGAAGTTCATATTTGTGTTTTGATGAGTTGTTGATGTTTTGTTATATTGAAGAGGTAGAATTGTGATTTTGAAGTTCATTTTTGCGTTTTGATGAGTTATTCATTGATGTTTTGGAATATGGAATAGGTACAATTGAGATTTTGAAGTTCATATTTGTGTTTTGAATGCGTTATTGGTTGATGTTTTGGTATATGGAATAGGTAGAATTGTGATTTTGAAGTTCATATTTGCGTTTTGATGAGTTATTGATTGATGTTTTGGAATATGGAATAGGTACAATTGAGATTTTGAAGTTCATATTTGTGTTTTGATGAGTTATTCATGTTTTGGTATATGGAATAGGTAAAATTGTGATTTTGAAGCTCATAATTGTGTTTTGATGAGTTATTGATGTTTCGGTATATAAAATAGATATAATTGTGTGTAGATGTTCATAATTGTGTTTTGATGAGTTATTGATTGATGTTTTGGTATATGGAATAGGTAGAATTGTGTTTTGAATTTCATATTTGTGTTTTTATGAGTTATTATTATTTTGGTATATGGAATAGGTAGAATTGTGATTTTGAAGTTCATATTTGTGTTTCGATGAGTTGTTGATGTTTTGTTATATTGAAGAGTTAGAATTGTGATTTTGAAGTTCATATTTACGTTTTGATGAGTTGTTGATTGATGTTTTGGAATATGGAATAGGTACAATAGAGATTTTGAAATTCATATTTGTGTTTTGATGAGTTATTGATGTTTTGGTATACGTAATAGGTAGAATTGTGTTTTGAGGAGATATTGATGTTTTGGTATATTGAACAGATAGAATTGTGTTTTGAATTTCATATTTGTGTTTTTATGAGTTATTGATGTTTTGGTATATGGAATAAGTAGAATTATGATTTTCAAGTTCATATTTGTGTTTTGATGAGTTATTGGTTGATGTTTTACAATATCGAATAGGTAGAATTGTGATTTTGAAGTTCATATTTGTGTTTTGATGAGTTATTGATGTTTTGGTATATAGAATAGGTAGAATTATGATTTTGATATTCATATTTGTGTTTTGATGAGTTATTGATTGATTTTTGGTATATGGAATAGGTAGCATTGTGATTTTGAAGTTCATATTTGTGTTTTGATGAGTTACTGATGTTTTGGTATATGGAATAGGTAGAATTGTGATTTTGATATTCATATTTGGGTTTTGATGAGTTATTGATTGATGTTTTGGTATATGGAATAGGTAGAATTATGATTTTGATATTCATATTTGTGTTTTGATGAGTTATTGATTGATTTTTGGTATATGGAATAGGTAGCATTGTGATTTTGAAGTTCATATTTGTGTTTTGATGAGTTATTGATGTTTTGGTATATGGAATAGGTATAATTGTGATTTTGATATTCATATTTGGGTTTTGATGAGTTATTGATTGATGTTTTGGTATATGGAATAGGTAGAATTGAGATTTTGAAGTTCATATTTGTGTTTTGATGCGTTATTGATGTTTTGGTATACGTAATAGGTAGAATTGTGTTTTGAGGAGATATTGATGTTTTGGTATATTGAACAGATAGAATTGTGTTTTGAATTTCATATTTGTGTTTTTATGAGTTATTGATGTTTTGGTATATGAAATAAGTAGAATTATGATTTTCAAGTTCATATTTGTGTTTTGATGAGTTATTGATGTTTTGTTATATTGAAGAGGTAGAATTGTGATTTTGAAGTTCATATTTGTGTTTTGATGAGTTATTGGTTGATGTTTTACTATATGGAATAGGTATAATTGTGATTTTGATGTTCATATTTGTGTTTTGATGACTTATTGATGTTTTGGTATATGGGATAGGTGGAATTGTGATTTTGAAGTTCATATTTGTGTTTTGATGAATTATTCATGTTTTGGTATATGGAATAGGTAGAATTGTGATTTTTAAGTTCATAATTGTGTTTTGATGAGTTATTGATGTTTCGGTATATGAAATAGATATAATTGTGTGTAGAAGTTCATATTTGTGTTTTGATGAGTTGTTGATGTTTTCTTATATTGAAGAGGTAGAATTGTGATTTTGAAGTTCATATTTGTGTTTTGATGAGTTATTGATTGATGTTTTGGAATATGGAATAGGTACAATTGAGATTTTGAAGTTCATATTTGTGTTTTGATGTGTTATTCATGTTTTGGTATATGGAATAGGTAGAATTGTGATTTTGAAGTTCATAATTGTGTTTTGATGAGTTATTGATGTTTCGGTATATGAAATAGATATAATTGTGTGTAGATGTTCATAATTGTGTTTTGATGAGTTATTGATTGATGTTTTGGTATATGGAATAGGTAGAATTGTGATTTTGAAGTTCATATTTGTGTTTTGATGAGTTATTGATGTTTTGGTATATGGAATAGGTAGAATTGTGATTTTGAAGTTCATATTTGTGTTTTGATGACTTATTGATGTTTTGGTATATGGGATAGGTAGAATTGTGATTTTGAAGTTCATATTTGTGTTTTGATGTGTTATTCATGTTTTTATATATGGAATAGGTAGAATTGTGATTTTTAAGTTCATAATTGTGTTTTGACGGGTTATTGATGTTTCGGTATATGAAAGATATAATTGTGTGTAGAAGTTCATATTTGTGTTTTGATGAGTTGTTGATGTTTTGTTATATTGAAGAGGTAGAATTGTGATTTTGAAGTTCATATTTGCGTTTTGATGAGTTATTGATTGATGTTTTGAAATATGGAATAGGTACAATTGAGATTTTGAACTTCATATTTGTGTTTTGAATGCGTTATTGGTTGATGTTTTGGTATATGGAATAGGTAGAATTGTGATTTTGAAGTTCATATTTGCGTTTTGATGAGTTATTGATTGATGTTTTGGAATATGGAATAGGTACAATTGAGATTTTGAAGTTCATATTTGTGTTTTGATGACTTATTGATGTTTTGGTATATGGGATAGGTAGAATTGTGATTTTGAAGTTCATATTTGTGTATTGATGTGTTATTCATGTTTTTGTATATGGAATAGGTAGAATTGTGATTTTTAAGTTCATAATTGTGTTTTGACGAGTTATTGATGTTTCGGTATATGAAAGATATAATTGTGTGTAGAAGTTCATATTTGTGTTTTGATGAGTTATTGATGTTTTGTTATATTGAAGAGGTAGAATTGTGATTTTGAAGTTCATATTTGTGTTTTGATGAGTTATTGATGTTTTGGTATATGTGATAGGTAGAATTGTGATTTTGAAGTTCATATTTGTGTTTTGAATGCGTTATTGATGTGTTGGTATACGTAATTGGTAGAATTGTGTTTTGAGGAGTTATTGATGTTTTGGTATATTGAACAGATAGAATTGTGTTTTGAATGTCATATTTGTGTTTTTATGAGTTATTGATGTTTTGGTATATGGAATAGGTAGAATTGTGATTTTGAAGTTCATATTTGTGTTTTGATGAGTTGTTGATGTTTTGTTATATTGAAGAGGTAGAATTGTGATTTTGAAGTTCATTTTTGCGTTTTGATGAGTTATTCATTGATGTTTTGGAATATGGAATAGGTACAATTGAGATTTTGAAGTTCATATTTGTGTTTTGAATGCGTTATTGGTTGATGTTTTGGTATATGGAATAGGTAGAATTGTGATTTTGAAGTTCATATTTGCGTTTTGATGAGTTATTGATTGATGTTTTGGAATATGGAATAGGTACAATTGAGATTTTGAAGTTCATATTTGTGTTTTGATGAGTTATTCATGTTTTGGTATATGGAATAGGTAAAATTGTGATTTTGAAGCTCATAATTGTGTTTTGATGAGTTATTGATGTTTCGGTATATAAAATAGATATAATTGTGTGTAGATGTTCATAATTGTGTTTTGATGAGTTATTGATTGATGTTTTGGTATATGGAATAGGTAGAATTGTGTTTTGAATTTCATATTTGTGTTTTTATGAGTTATTATTATTTTGGTATATGGAATAGGTAGAATTGTGATTTTGAAGTTCATATTTGTGTTTCGATGAGTTGTTGATGTTTTGTTATATTGAAGAGTTAGAATTGTGATTTTGAAGTTCATATTTACGTTTTGATGAGTTGTTGATTGATGTTTTGGAATATGGAATAGGTACAATAGAGATTTTGAAATTCATATTTGTGTTTTGATGAGTTATTGATGTTTTGGTATACGTAATAGGTAGAATTGTGTTTTGAGGAGATATTGATGTTTTGGTATATTGAACAGATAGAATTGTGTTTTGAATTTCATATTTGTGTTTTTATGAGTTATTGATGTTTTGGTATATGGAATAAGTAGAATTATGATTTTCAAGTTCATATTTGTGTTTTGATGAGTTATTGGTTGATGTTTTACAATATCGAATAGGTAGAATTGTGATTTTGAAGTTCATATTTGTGTTTTGATGAGTTATTGATTGATTTTTGGTATATGGAATAGGTAGCATTGTGATTTTGAAGTTCATATTTGTGTTTTGATGAGTTACTGATGTTTTGGTATATGGAATAGGTAGAATTGTGATTTTGATATTCATATTTGGGTTTTGATGAGTTATTGATTGATGTTTTGGTATATGGAATAGGTAGAATTATGATTTTGATATTCATATTTGTGTTTTGATGAGTTATTGATTGATTTTTGGTATATGGAATAGGTAGCATTGTGATTTTGAAGTTCATATTTGTGTTTTGATGAGTTATTGATGTTTTGGTATATGGAATAGGTATAATTGTGATTTTGATATTCATATTTGGGTTTTGATGAGTTATTGATTGATGTTTTGGTATATGGAATAGGTAGAATTGAGATTTTGAAGTTCATATTTGTGTTTTGATGCGTTATTGATGTTTTGGTATACGTAATAGGTAGAATTGTGTTTTGAGGAGATATTGATGTTTTGGTATATTGAACAGATAGAATTGTGTTTTGAATTTCATATTTGTGTTTTTATGAGTTATTGATGTTTTGGTATATGAAATAAGTAGAATTATGATTTTCAAGTTCATATTTGTGTTTTGATGAGTTATTGATGTTTTGTTATATTGAAGAGGTAGAATTGTGATTTTGAAGTTCATATTTGTGTTTTGATGAGTTATTGGTTGATGTTTTACTATATGGAATAGGTATAATTGTGATTTTGATGTTCATATTTGTGTTTTGATGACTTATTGATGTTTTGGTATATGGGATAGGTGGAATTGTGATTTTGAAGTTCATATTTGTGTTTTGATAAATTATTCATGTTTTGGTATATGGAATAGGTAGAATTGTGATTTTTAAGTTCATAATTGTGTTTTGATGAGTTATTGATGTTTCGGTATATGAAATAGATATAATTGTGTGTAGAAGTTCATATTTGTGTTTTGATGAGTTGTTGATGTTTTCTTATATTGAAGAGGTAGAATTGTGATTTTGAAGTTCATATTTGTGTTTTGATGAGTTATTGATTGATGTTTTGGAATATGGAATAGGTACAATTGAGATTTTGAAGTTCATATTTGTGTTTTGATGTGTTATTCATGTTTTGGTATATGGAATAGGTAGAATTGTGATTTTGAAGTTCATAATTGTGTTTTGATGAGTTATTGATGTTTCGGTATATGAAATAGATATAATTGTGTGTAGATGTTCATAATTGTGTTTTGATGAGTTATTGATTGATGTTTTGGTATATGGAATAGGTAGAATTGTGATTTTGAAGTTCATATTTGTGTTTTGATGAGTTATTGATGTTTTGGTATATGGAATAGGTAGAATTGTGATTTTGAAGTTCATATTTGTGTTTTGATGACTTATTGATGTTTTGGTATATGGGATAGGTAGAATTGTGATTTTGAAGTTCATATTTGTGTTTTGATGTGTTATTCATGTTTTTATATATGGAATAGGTAGAATTGTGATTTTTAAGTTCATAATTGTGTTTTGACGGGTTATTGATGTTTCGGTATATGAAAGATATAATTGTGTGTAGAAGTTCATATTTGTGTTTTGATGAGTTGTTGATGTTTTGTTATATTGAAGAGGTAGAATTGTGATTTTGAAGTTCATATTTGCGTTTTGATGAGTTATTGATTGATGTTTTGAAATATGGAATAGGTACAATTGAGATTTTGAAGTTCATATTTGTGTTTTGATGAGTTATTCATGTTTTGGTATACGGAATAGGTAGAATTGTGATTTTGAAGTTCATAATTGTGTTTTGATGAGTTATTGATGTTTCGGTATATGAAATAGATATAATTGTGTGTAGAAGTTCATATTTGTGTTTTGATGAGTTATTGATGTTTTGTTATATTGAAGAGGTAGAATTGTGATTTTGAAGTTCATATTTGTGTTTTGATGAGTTATTGGTTGATGTTTTACTATATGGAATAGGTATAATTGTGATTTTGATGTTCATATTTGTGTTTTGATGACTTATTGATGTTTTGGTATATGGGATTGGTGGAATTGTGATATTGAAGTTCATATTTGTGTTTTGATGAGTTATTCATGTTTTGGTATATGGAATAGGTAGAATTGTGATTTTTAAGTTCATAATTGTGTTTTGATGAGTTATTGATGTTTCGGTATATGAAATAGGTATAATTGTGTGTAGAAGTTCATATTTGTGTTTTGATGAGTTGTTGATGTTTTGTTATATTGAAGAGGTAGAATTGTGATTTTGAAGTTCATATTTGCGTTTTGATGAGTTATTGATTGATGTTTTGGAATATGGAATAGGTACAATTGAGATTTTGAAGTTCATATTTGTGTTTTGATGAGTTATTCATGTTTTGGTATATGGAATAGGTAGAATTGTGATTTTGAAGTTCATAATTGTGTTTTGATGAGTTATTGATGTTTCGGTATATGAAATAGATATAATTGTGTGTAGATGTTTATAATTGTGTTTTGATGAGTTATTGATTGATGTTTTGGTATAAGGAATAGGTAGAATTGTGATTTTGAAGTTCATATTTGTGTTTTTATGAGTTATTGATGTTTTGTTATATTCAAGAGGTAGAATTGTGATTTTGAAGTTCATATTTGCGTTTTGATGAGTTATTGATTGATGTTTTGGAATATGGAATTGGTACAATGGAGATTTTGAAGTTCATATTTGTGTTTTGATGAGTTATTGATGTTTTGGTATACGTAATAGGTAGAATTGTGTTTTGAGGAGATATTGATGTTTTGGTATATTGAACAGAAAGAATTGTGTTTTGAATTTCATATTTGTGTTTTTATGAGTTATTGATGTTTTGGTATATGGAATAAGTAGAATTATGATTTTCAAGTTCATATTTGTGTTTTGATGAGTTGTTGATGTTTTGTTATATTGAAGAGGTAGAATTGTGATTTTGAAGTTCATATTTGCGTTTTGATGAGTTATTGATTGATGTTTTGGAATATGGAATAGGTACAATTGAGATTTTGAAGTTCATATTTGTGTTTTGAATGCGTTATTGGTTGATGTTTTGGTATATGGAATAGGTAGAATTGTGATTTTGAAGTTCATATTTGTGTTTTGATGAGTTATTTATGTTTCGGTATATGGAATAGGTAGAATTGTGATTTTGAAGTTCATAATTGTGTTTTGATGAGTTATTGATTGATGTTTTGGTATATGGAATAGGTAGAATTGTGATTTTGAAGTTCATATTTGTGTTTTGATGAGTTATTGATGTTTTGGTATATGGAATAGGTAGAATTGTGATTTTGAAGTTCATATTTGTGTTTTGATGACTTATTGATGTTTTGGTATATGGGATAGGTAGAATTGTGATTTTGAAGTTCATATTTGTGTATTGATGTGTTATTCATGTTTTTGTATATGGAATAGGTAGAATTGTGATTTTTAAGTTCATAATTGTGTTTTGACGAGTTATTGATGTTTCGGTATATGAAAGATATAATTGTGTGTAGAAGTTCATATTTGTGTTTTGATGAGTTATTGATGTTTTGTTATATTGAAGAGGTAGAATTGTGATTTTGAAGTTCATATTTGTGTTTTGATGAGTTATTGATGTTTTGGTATATGTGATAGGTAGAATTGTGATTTTGAAGTTCATATTTGTGTTTTGAATGCGTTATTGATGTGTTGGTATACGTAATTGGTAGAATTGTGTTTTGAGGAGTTATTGATGTTTTGGTATATTGAACAGATAGAATTGTGTTTTGAATGTCATATTTGTGTTTTTATGAGTTATTGATGTTTTGGTATATGGAATAGGTAGAATTGTGATTTTGAAGTTCATATTTGTGTTTTGATGAGTTGTTGATGTTTTGTTATATTGAAGAGGTAGAATTGTGATTTTGAAGTTCATTTTTGCGTTTTGATGAGTTATTCATTGATGTTTTGGAATATGGAATAGGTACAATTGAGATTTTGAAGTTCATATTTGTGTTTTGAATGCGTTATTGGTTGATGTTTTGGTATATGGAATAGGTAGAATTGTGATTTTGAAGTTCATATTTGCGTTTTGATGAGTTATTGATTGATGTTTTGGAATATGGAATAGGTACAATTGAGATTTTGAAGTTCATATTTGTGTTTTGATGAGTTATTCATGTTTTGGTATATGGAATAGGTAAAATTGTGATTTTGAAGCTCATAATTGTGTTTTGATGAGTTATTGATGTTTCGGTATATAAAATAGATATAATTGTGTGTAGATGTTCATAATTGTGTTTTGATGAGTTATTGATTGATGTTTTGGTATATGGAATAGGTAGAATTGTGTTTTGAATTTCATATTTGTGTTTTTATGAGTTATTATTATTTTGGTATATGGAATAGGTAGAATTGTGATTTTGAAGTTCATATTTGTGTTTCGATGAGTTGTTGATGTTTTGTTATATTGAAGAGTTAGAATTGTGATTTTGAAGTTCATATTTACGTTTTGATGAGTTGTTGATTGATGTTTTGGAATATGGAATAGGTACAATAGAGATTTTGAAATTCATATTTGTGTTTTGATGAGTTATTGATGTTTTGGTATACGTAATAGGTAGAATTGTGTTTTGAGGAGATATTGATGTTTTGGTATATTGAACAGATAGAATTGTGTTTTGAATTTCATATTTGTGTTTTTATGAGTTATTGATGTTTTGGTATATGGAATAAGTAGAATTATGATTTTCAAGTTCATATTTGTGTTTTGATGAGTTATTGGTTGATGTTTTACAATATCGAATAGGTAGAATTGTGATTTTGAAGTTCATATTTGTGTTTTGATGAGTTATTGATGTTTTGGTATATAGAATAGGTAGAATTATGATTTTGATATTCATATTTGTGTTTTGATGAGTTATTGATTGATTTTTGGTATATGGAATAGGTAGCATTGTGATTTTGAAGTTCATATTTGTGTTTTGATGAGTTACTGATGTTTTGGTATATGGAATAGGTAGAATTGTGATTTTGATATTCATATTTGGGTTTTGATGAGTTATTGATTGATGTTTTGGTATATGGAATAGGTAGAATTATGATTTTGATATTCATATTTGTGTTTTGATGAGTTATTGATTGATTTTTGGTATATGGAATAGGTAGCATTGTGATTTTGAAGTTCATATTTGTGTTTTGATGAGTTATTGATGTTTTGGTATATGGAATAGGTATAATTGTGATTTTGATATTCATATTTGGGTTTTGATGAGTTATTGATTGATGTTTTGGTATATGGAATAGGTAGAATTGAGATTTTGAAGTTCATATTTGTGTTTTGATGCGTTATTGATGTTTTGGTATACGTAATAGGTAGAATTGTGTTTTGAGGAGATATTGATGTTTTGGTATATTGAACAGATAGAATTGTGTTTTGAATTTCATATTTGTGTTTTTATGAGTTATTGATGTTTTGGTATATGAAATAAGTAGAATTATGATTTTCAAGTTCATATTTGTGTTTTGATGAGTTATTGATGTTTTGTTATATTGAAGAGGTAGAATTGTGATTTTGAAGTTCATATTTGTGTTTTGATGAGTTATTGGTTGATGTTTTACTATATGGAATAGGTATAATTGTGATTTTGATGTTCATATTTGTGTTTTGATGACTTATTGATGTTTTGGTATATGGGATAGGTGGAATTGTGATTTTGAAGTTCATATTTGTGTTTTGATGAATTATTCATGTTTTGGTATATGGAATAGGTAGAATTGTGATTTTTAAGTTCATAATTGTGTTTTGATGAGTTATTGATGTTTCGGTATATGAAATAGATATAATTGTGTGTAGAAGTTCATATTTGTGTTTTGATGAGTTGTTGATGTTTTCTTATATTGAAGAGGTAGAATTGTGATTTTGAAGTTCATATTTGTGTTTTGATGAGTTATTGATTGATGTTTTGGAATATGGAATAGGTACAATTGAGATTTTGAAGTTCATATTTGTGTTTTGATGTGTTATTCATGTTTTGGTATATGGAATAGGTAGAATTGTGATTTTGAAGTTCATAATTGTGTTTTGATGAGTTATTGATGTTTCGGTATATGAAATAGATATAATTGTGTGTAGATGTTCATAATTGTGTTTTGATGAGTTATTGATTGATGTTTTGGTATATGGAATAGGTAGAATTGTGATTTTGAAGTTCATATTTGTGTTTTGATGAGTTATTGATGTTTTGGTATATGGAATAGGTAGAATTGTGATTTTGAAGTTCATATTTGTGTTTTGATGACTTATTGATGTTTTGGTATATGGGATAGGTAGAATTGTGATTTTGAAGTTCATATTTGTGTTTTGATGTGTTATTCATGTTTTTATATATGGAATAGGTAGAATTGTGATTTTTAAGTTCATAATTGTGTTTTGACGGGTTATTGATGTTTCGGTATATGAAAGATATAATTGTGTGTAGAAGTTCATATTTGTGTTTTGATGAGTTGTTGATGTTTTGTTATATTGAAGAGGTAGAATTGTGATTTTGAAGTTCATATTTGCGTTTTGATGAGTTATTGATTGATGTTTTGAAATATGGAATAGGTACAATTGAGATTTTGAAGTTCATATTTGTGTTTTGATGAGTTATTCATGTTTTGGTATACGGAATAGGTAGAATTGTGATTTTGAAGTTCATAATTGTGTTTTGATGAGTTATTGATGTTTCGGTATATGAAATAGATATAATTGTGTGTAGAAGTTCATATTTGTGTTTTGATGAGTTATTGATGTTTTGTTATATTGAAGAGGTAGAATTGTGATTTTGAAGTTCATATTTGTGTTTTGATGAGTTATTGGTTGATGTTTTACTATATGGAATAGGTATAATTGTGATTTTGATGTTCATATTTGTGTTTTGATGACTTATTGATGTTTTGGTATATGGGATTGGTGGAATTGTGATATTGAAGTTCATATTTGTGTTTTGATGAGTTATTCATGTTTTGGTATATGGAATAGGTAGAATTGTGATTTTTAAGTTCATAATTGTGTTTTGATGAGTTATTGATGTTTCGGTATATGAAATAGGTATAATTGTGTGTAGAAGTTCATATTTGTGTTTTGATGAGTTGTTGATGTTTTGTTATATTGAAGAGGTAGAATTGTGATTTTGAAGTTCATATTTGCGTTTTGATGAGTTATTGATTGATGTTTTGGAATATGGAATAGGTACAATTGAGATTTTGAAGTTCATATTTGTGTTTTGATGAGTTATTCATGTTTTGGTATATGGAATAGGTAGAATTGTGATTTTGAAGTTCATAATTGTGTTTTGATGAGTTATTGATGTTTCGGTATATGAAATAGATATAATTGTGTGTAGATGTTTATAATTGTGTTTTGATGAGTTATTGATTGATGTTTTGGTATAAGGAATAGGTAGAATTGTGATTTTGAAGTTCATATTTGTGTTTTTATGAGTTATTGATGTTTTGTTATATTCAAGAGGTAGAATTGTGATTTTGAAGTTCATATTTGCGTTTTGATGAGTTATTGATTGATGTTTTGGAATATAGAATTGGTACAATGGAGATTTTGAAGTTCATATTTGTGTTTTGATGAGTTATTGATGTTTTGGTATACGTAATAGGTAGAATTGTGTTTTGAGGAGATATTGATGTTTTGGTATATTGAACAGAAAGAATTGTGTTTTGAATTTCATATTTGTGTTTTTATGAGTTATTGATGTTTTGGTATATGGAATAAGTAGAATTATGATTTTCAAGTTCATATTTGTGTTTTGATGAGTTATTGGTTGATGTTTTACAATATCGAATTGGTAGAATTGTGATTTTGAAGTTCATATTTGTGTTTTGATGAGTTATTGATGTTTTGGTATATGGAATAGGTAGAATTATGATTTTGATATTCATATTTGTGTTTTGATGAGTTATTGATTGATTTTTGGTATATGGAATAGGTAGCATTGTGATTTTGAAGTTCATATTTGTGTTTTGATGAGTTATTGATGTTTTGTTATATTGAAGAGGTAGAATTGTGATTTTGAAGTTCATATTTGCGTTTTGATGAGTTATTGATTGATGTTTTGGAATATGGAATAGGTACAATTGAGATTTTGAAGTTCATATTTATGTTTTGATGAGTTATTGGTTGATGTTTTACAATATCGAATAGGTAGAATTGTGATTTTGAAGTTCATATTTGTGTTTTGATGACTTATTGATGTTTTGGTATATGGGATAGGTAGAATTGTGATTTTGAAGTTCATATATGTGTTTTGATGAGTTATTGGTTGATGTTTTACTATATGGAATAGGTATAATTGTGATTTTGAAGTTCATATTTGTGTTTTGATGACTTATTGATGTTTTGGTATATGGGATAGGTAGAATTGTGATTTTGAAGTTCATATTTGTGTTTTGATGAGTTATTGATGTTTCGGTATATGAGATAGGTAGAATTGTGATTTTGAATTCATATTTGTGTTTTGAATGCGTCATTGTTGTTTTGGTATACGTAATCGGTAGAATTGTGTTTTAAGGAGTTATTGATGTTTTGGTATATTGAACAGATAGAATTGTGTTTTGAATTTCATATTTGTGTTTTTATGAGTTATTGATGTTTTGGTATATGAAATAAGTAGAATTATGATTTTCAAGTTCATATTTGTGTTTTGATGAGTTATTGATGTTTTGTTATATTGAAGAGGTAGCATTGTGATTTTGAAGTTCATATTTGCGTTTTGATGAGTTATTGATTGATGTTTTGGAATATGGAATAGGTACAATTGAGATTTTGAAGTTCATATTTGTGTTTTGATGAGTTATTGGTTGATATTATACTATATCGAATAGGTAGAATTGTGATTTTGAAGTTCATATTTGTGTTTTGATGAGTTATTGATGTTTTCAAATATGGAATAGGTAGAATTGTGATTTTGAAGTTCATATTTGTATTTTGATGAGTTATTGATGTTTTGGTATATGGAATAGGTAGAATTATGATTTTGATATTCATATTTGTGTTTTGATGAGTTATTGATTGATTTTTGGTATATGGAAATATGTAGCATTGTGATTTTGAAGTTCATATTTGTGTTTTGATGAGTTATTGATGTTTTGGTATATGAAATAGGTAGAATTGTGATTTTGATATTCATATTTGGGTTTTGATGAGTTATTGATTGATGTTTTGGTATATGGAATAGGTAGAATTGAGATTTTGAAGTTCATATTTGTGTTTTGATGCGTTATTGATGTTTTGGTATACGTAATAGGTAGAATTGTGTTTTGAGGAGATATTGATGTTTTGGTATATTGAACAGATAGAATTGTGTTTTGAATTTCATATTTGTGTTTTTATGAGTTATTGATGTGTTGGTATATGAAATAAGTAGAATTATGATTTTCAAGTTCATATTTGTGTTTTGATGAGTTGTTGATGTTTTGTTATATTGAAGAGGTAGAATTGTGATTTTGAAGTTCATATTTGCGTTTTGATGAGTTATTGATTGATGTTTTGGAATATGGAATAGGTACAATTGAGATTTTGAAGTTCATATTTGTGTTTTGAATGCGTTATTGGTTGATGTTTTGGTATATGGAATAGGTAGAATTGTGATTTTGAAGTTCATATTTGTGTTTTGATGAGTTATTGATGTTTCGGTATATGGAATAGGTAGAATTGTGATTTTGAAGTTCATAATTGTGTTTTGATGAGTTATTGATTGATGTTTTGGTATATGGAATAGGTAGAATTGTGATTTTGAAGTTCATATTTGTGTTTTGATGAGTTATTGATGTTTTGGTATATGGAATAGGTAGAATTGTGATTTTGAAGTTCATATTTGTGTTTTGATGACTTATTGATGTTTTGGTATATGGGATAGGTAGAATTGTGATTTTGAAGTTCATATTTGTGTATTGATGTGTTATTCATGTTTTTGTATATGGAATAGGTAGAATTGTGATTTTTAAGTTCATAATTGTGTTTTGACGAGTTATTGATGTTTCGGTATATGAAAGATATAATTGTGTGTAGAAGTTCATATTTGTGTTTTGATGAGTTATTGATGTTTTGTTATATTGAAGAGGTAGAATTGTGATTTTGAAGTTCATATTTGTGTTTTGATGAGTTATTGATGTTTTGGTATATGTGATAGGTAGAATTGTGATTTTGAAGTTCATATTTGTGTTTTGAATGCGTTATTGATGTGTTGGTATACGTAATTGGTAGAATTGTGTTTTGAGGAGTTATTGATGTTTTGGTATATTGAACAGATTGAATTGTGTTTTGAATTTCATATTTGTGTTTTTATGAGTTATTGATGTTTTGGTATATGGAATAGGAAGAATTGTGATTTTGAAGTTCATATTTGTGTTTAGATGAGTTGTTGATGTTTTGTTATATTGAAGAGGTAGAATTGTGATTTTGAAGTTCATTTTTGCGTTTTGATGAGTTATTGATTGATGTTTTGGAATATGGAATAGGTACAATTGAGATTTTGAAGTTCATATTTGTGTTTTGAATGCGTTATTGGTTGATGTTTTGGTATATGGAATAGGTAGAATTGTGATTTTGAAGTTCATATTTGCGTTTTGATGAGTTATTGATTGATGTTTTGGAATATGGAATAGGTACAATTGAGATTTTGAAGTTCATATTTGTGTTTTGATGAGTTATTCATGTTTTGGTATATGGAATAGGTAAAATTGTGATTTTGAAGCTCATAATTGTGTTTTGATGAGTTATTGATGTTTCGGTATATAAAATAGATATAATTGTGTGTAGATGTTCATAATTGTGTTTTGATGAGTTATTGATTGATGTTTTGGTATATGGAATAGGTAGAATTGTGTTTTGAATTTCATATTTGTGTTTTCATGAGTTATTATTATTTTGGTATATGGAATAGGTAGAATTGTGATTTTGAAGTTCATATTTGTGTTTCGATGAGTTGTTGATGTTTTGTTATATTGAAGAGTTAGAATTGTGATTTTGAAGTTCATATTTACGTTTTGATGAGTTGTTGATTGATGTTTTGGAATATGGAATAGGTACAATAGAGATTTTGAAGTTCATATTTGTGTTTTGATGAGTTATTGATGTTTTGGTATACGTAATAGGTAGAATTGTGTTTTGAGGAGATATTGATGTTTTGGTATATTGAACAGATAGAATTGTGTTTTGAATTTCATATTTGTGTTTTTATGAGTTATTGATGTTTTGGTATATGGAATAAGTAGAATTATGATTTTCAAGTTCATATTTGTGTTTTGATGAGTTATTGGTTGATGTTTTACAATATCGAATAGGTAGAATTGTGATTTTGAAGTTCATATTTGTGTTTTGATGAGTTATTGATGTTTTGGTATATAGAATAGGTAGAATTATGATTTTGATATTCATATTTGTGTTTTGATGAGTTATTGATTGATTTTTGGTATATGGAATAGGTAGCATTGTGATTTTGAAGTTCATATTTGTGTTTTGATGAGTTATTGATGTTTTGGTATATGGAATAGGTAGAATTGTGATTTTGATATTCATATTTGGGTTTTGATGAGTTATTGATTGATGTTTTGGTATATGGAATAGGTAGAATTATGATTTTGATATTCATATTTGTGTTTTGATGAGTTATTGATTGATTTTTGGTATATGGAATAGGTAGCATTGTGATTTTGAAGTTCATATTTGTGTTTTGATGAGTTATTGATGTTTTGGTATATGGAATAGGTATAATTGTGATTTTGATATTCATATTTGGGTTTTGATGAGTTATTGATTGATGTTTTGGTATATGGAATAGGTAGAATTGAGATTTTGAAGTTCATATTTGTGTTTTGATGCGTTATTGATGTTTTGGTATACGTAATAGGTAGAATTGTGTTTTGAGGAGATATTGATGTTTTGGTATATTGAACAGATAGAATTGTGTTTTGAATTTCATATTTGTGTTTTTATAAGTTATTGATGTTTTGGTATATGAAATAAGTAGAATTATGATTTTCAAGTTCATATTTGTGTTTTGATGAGTTATTGATGTTTTGTTATATTGAAGAGGTAGAATTGTGATTTTGAAGTTCATATTTGTGTTTTGATGAGTTATTGGTTGATGTTTTACTATATGGAATAGGTATAATTGTGATTTTGATGTTCATATTTGTGTTTTGATGACTTATTGATGTTTTGGTATATGGGATAGGTGGAATTGTGATTTTGAAGTTCATATTTGTGTTTTGATGAGTTGTTGATGTTTTCTTATATTGAAGAGGTAGAATTGTGATTTTGAAGTTCATATTTGTGTTTTGATGAGTTATTGATTGATGTTTTGGAATATGGAATAGGTACAATTGAGATTTTGAAGTTCATATTTGTGTTTTGATGAGTTATTCATGTTTTGGTATATGGAATAGGTAGAATTGTGATTTTTAAGTTCATAATTGTGTTTTGCTGAGTTATTGATGTTTCGGTATATGAAATAGATATAATTGTGTGTAGAAGTTCATATTTGTGTTTTGATGAGTTGTTGATGTTTTCTTATATTGAAGAGGTAGAATTGTGATTTTGAAGTTCATATTTGTGTTTTGATGAGTTATTGATTGATGTTTTGGAATATGGAATAGGTACAATTGAGATTTTGAAGTTCATATTTGTGTTTTGATGTGTTATTCATGTTTTGGTATATGGAAGAGGTAGAATTGTGATTTTGAAGTTCATAATTGTGTTTTGATGAGTTATTGATGTTTCGGTATATGAAATAGATATAATTGTGTGTAGATGTTCATAATTGTGTTTTGATGAGTTATTGATTGATGTTTTGGTATATGGAATAGGTAGAATTGTGATTTTGAAGTTCATATTTGTGTTTTGATGAGTTATTGATGTTTTGGTATATGGAATAGGTAGAATTGTGATGTTGAAGTTCATATTTGTGTTTTGATGAGTTATTGATGTTTTGGTATATGGAATAGGTAGAATTGTGATTTTGATATTCATATTTGGGTTTTGATGAGTTATTGATTGATGTTTTGGTATATGGAATAGGTAGAATTATGATTTTGATATTCATATTTGTGTTTTGATGAGTTATTGATTGATTTTTGGTATATGGAATAGGTAGCATTGTGATTTTGAAGTTCATATTTGTGTTTTGATGAGTTATTGATGTTTTGGTATATGGAATAGGTATAATTGTGATTTTGATATTCATATTTGGGTTTTGATGAGTTATTGATTGATGTTTTGGTATATGGAATAGGTAGAATTGAGATTTTGAAGTTCATATTTGTGTTTTGATGCGTTATTGATGTTTTGGTATACGTAATAGGTAGAATTGTGTTTTGAGGAGATATTGATGTTTTGGTATATTGAACAGATAGAATTGTGTTTTGAATTTCATATTTGTGTTTTTATGAGTTATTGATGTTTTGGTATATGAAATAAGTAGAATTATGATTTTCAAGTTCATATTTGTGTTTTGATGAGTTATTGATGTTTTGTTATATTGAAGAGGTAGAATTGTGATTTTGAAGTTCATATTTGTGTTTTGATGAGTTATTGGTTGATGTTTTACTATATGGAATAGGTATAATTGTGATTTTGATGTTCATATTTGTGTTTTGATGACTTATTGATGTTTTGGTATATGGGATAGGTGGAATTGTGATTTTGAAGTTCATATTTGTGTTTTGATGAGTTATTCATGTTTTGGTATATGGAATAGGTAGAATTGTGATTTTTAAGTTCATAATTGTGTTTTGATGAGTTATTGATGTTTCGGTATATGAAATAGATATAATTGTGTGTAGAAGTTCATATTTGTGTTTTGATGAGTTGTTGATGTTTTCTTATATTGAAGAGGTAGAATTGTGATTTTGAAGTTCATATTTGTGTTTTGATGAGTTATTGATTGATGTTTTGGAATATGGAATAGGTACAATTGAGATTTTGAAGTTCATATTTGTGTTTTGATGTGTTATTCATGTTTTGGTATATGGAATAGGTAGAATTGTGATTTTGAAGTTCATAATTGTGTTTTGATGAGTTATTGATGTTTCGGTATATGAAATAGATATAATTGTGTGTAGATGTTCATAATTGTGTTTTGATGAGTTATTGATTGATGTTTTGGTATATGGAATAGGTAGAATTGTGATTTTGAAGTTCATATTTGTGTTTTGATGAGTTATTGATGTTTTGGTATATGGAATAGGTAGAATTGTGATTTTGAAGTTCATATTTGTGTTTTGATGACTTATTGATGTTTTGGTATATGGGATAGGTAGAATTGTGATTTTGAAGTTCATATTTGTGTTTTGATGTGTTATTCATGTTTTTATATATGGAATAGGTAGAATTGTGATTTTTAAGTTCATAATTGTGTTTTGACGGGTTATTGATGTTTCGGTATATGAAAGATATAATTGTGTGTAGAAGTTCATATTTGTGTTTTGATGAGTTGTTGATGTTTTGTTATATTGAAGAGGTAGAATTGTGATTTTGAAGTTCATATTTGCGTTTTGATGAGTTATTGATTGATGTTTTGAAATATGGAATAGGTACAATTGAGATTTTGAAGTTCATATTTGTGTTTTGATGAGTTATTCATGTTTTGGTATACGGAATAGGTAGAATTGTGATTTTGAAGTTCATAATTGTGTTTTGATGAGTTATTGATGTTTCGGTATATGAAATAGATATAATTGTGTGTAGAAGTTCATATTTGTGTTTTGATGAGTTATTGATGTTTTGTTATATTGAAGAGGTAGAATTGTGATTTTGAAGTTCATATTTGTGTTTTGATGAGTTATTGGTTGATGTTTTACTATATGGAATAGGTATAATTGTGATTTTGAAGTTCATATTTGTGTTTTGATGACTTATTGATGTTTTGGTATATGGGATTGGTGGAATTGTGATATTGAAGTTCATATTTGTGTTTTGATGAGTTATTCATGTTTTGGTATATGGAATAGGTAGAATTGTGATTTTTAAGTTCATAATTGTGTTTTGATGAGTTATTGATGTTTCGGTATATGAAATAGATATAATTGTGTGTAGAAGTTCATATTTGTGTTTTGATGAGTTGTTGATGTTTTGTTATATTGAAGAGGTAGAATTGTGATTTTGAAGTTCATATTTGCGTTTTGATGAGTTATTGATTGATGTTTTGGAATATGGAATAGGTACAATTGAGATTTTGAAGTTCATATTTGTGTTTTGATGAGTTATTCATGTTTTGGTATATGGAATAGGTAGAATTGTGATTTTGAAGTTCATAATTGTGTTTTGATGAGTTATTGATGTTTCGGTATATGAAATAGATATAATTGTGTGTAGATGTTTATAATTGTGTTTTGATGAGTTATTGATTGATGTTTTGGTATATGGAATAGGTAGAATTGTGATTTTGAAGTTCATATTTGTGTTTTGATGAGTTATTGATGTTTTGGTATATGGAATAGGTAGAATTGTGATTTTGAAGTTCATATTTGTGTTTTGATGTGTTATTCATGTTTTTGTATATGGAATAGGTAGAATTGTGATTTTTAAGTTCATAATTGTGTTTTGACGAGTTATTGATGTTTCGGTATATGAAAGATATAATTGTGTGTAGAAGTTCATATTTGTGTTTTGATGAGTTATTGATGTTTTGTTATATTGAAGAGGTAGAATTGTGATTTTGAAGTTCATATTTGTGTTTTGATGAGTTATTGATGTTTTGGTATATGTGATAGGTAGAATTGTGATTTTGAAGTTCATATTTGTGTTTTGAATGCGTTATTGATGTTTTGGTATACGTAATTGGTAGAAATGTGTTTTGAGGAGTTATTGATGTTTTGGTAGATTGAACAGATAGAATTGTGTTTTGAATTTCATATTTGTGTTTTTATGAGTTATTGATGTTTTGGTATATGGAATAGGTAGAATTGTGATTTTGAAGTTCATATTTGTGTTTTGATGAGTTGTTGATGTTTTGTTATATTGAAGAGGTAGAATTGTGATTTTGAAGTTCATATTTGCGTTTTGATGAGTTATTGATTGATGTTTTGGAATATGGAATAGGTACAATTGAGATTTTGAAGTTCATATTTGTGTTTTGAATGCGTTATTGGTTGATGTTTTGGTATATGGAATAGGTAGAATTGTCATTTTGAAGTTCATATTTGTGTTTTGATGAGTTGTTGATGTTTTGTTATATTGAAGAGGTAGAATTGTGATTTTGAAGTTCATATTTGCGTTTTGATGAGTTATTGATTGATGTTTTGGAATATGGAATAGGTACAATTGAGATTTTGAAGTTCATATTTGTGTTTTGATGAGTTATTGATGTTTTGGTATATGGAATAGGTAAAATTGTGATTTTGAAGTTCATAATTGTGTTTTGATGAGTTATTGATGTTTCGTAATAAAATAGATATAATTGTGTGTAGATGTTCATAATTGTGTTTTGATGAGTTATTGATTGATGTTTTGGTATATGGAATAGGTAGAATTGTGTTTTGAATTTCATATTTGTGTTTTTATGAGTTATTGATGTTTTGGTATATGGAATAAGTAGAATTATGATTTTGAAGTTCATATTTGTGTTTTGATGAGTTATTGATGTTTTGTTATATTGAAGAGGTAGAATTGTGATTTTGAAGTTCATATTTGCGTTTTGATGAGTTATTGATTGATGTTTTGGAATATGGAATAGGTACAATTGAGATTTTGAAGTTCATATTTGTGTTTTGATGAGTTATTCATGTTTTGGTATATGGACTAGGTAGAATTGTGATTTTGAAGTTCATAATTGTGTTTTGATGAGTTATTGATGTTTCGGTATATGAAATAGATATAATTGTGTGTAGATGTTCATAATTGTGTTTTGATGAGTTATTGATTGATGTTTTGGTATATGGAATAGGTAGAATTGTGATTTTGAAGTTCATATTTGTGTTTTGATGAGTTATTGATGTTTTGGTATATGGAATAGGTAGAATTGTGATTTTGAAGTTCATAATTGTGTTTTGACGAGTTATTGATGTTTCGGTATATGAAATAGATATAATTGTGTGTAGAAGTTCATATTTGTGTTTTGATGTGTTATTGATGTTTTGTTATATTGAAGAGGTAGAATTGTGATTTTGAAGTTTATATTTGCGTTTTGATGAGTTATTGATTGATGTTTCGGAATATGGAATAGGTACAATTGAGATTTTGAAGTTCATATTTGTATTTTGATGAGTTATTCATGTTTCGGTATATTGAGTAGGTAGAATTGTGATTTCGGTATATTTGCGTTTTGATGAGTTATTGATTGATGTTTTGGAATATGGAATAGGTACAATTGAGATTTTGAAGTTCATATTTGTGTTTTGATGAGTTATTGGTTGATGTTTTACAATATCGAATAGGTAGAATTGTGATTTTGAAGTTCATATTTGTGTTTTGATGAGTTATTGATGTTTTGGAATATGGAATAGGTACAATTGAGATTTTGAAGTTCATATTTGTGTTTTGAATGCGTTATTGGTTGATGTTTTGGTATATGGAATAGGTAGAATTGTGATTTTGAAGTTCATATTTGCGTTTTGATGAGTTATTCATGTTTTGGTATATGGAATAGGTAGAATTGTGATTTTGAAGTTCATAATTGTGTTTTGATGAGTTATTGATGTTTCGGTATATGAAATAGATATAATTGTGTGTAGATGTTTATAATTGTGTTTTGATGAGTTATTGATTGATGTTTTGGTATATGGAATAGGTAGAATTGTGATTTTGAAGTTCATATTTGTGTTTTGATGAGTTATTGATGTTTTGGTATATGGAATAGGTAGAATTGTGATTTTGAAGTTCATATTTGTGTTTTGATGTGTTATTCATGTTTTTGTATATGGAATAGGTAGAATTGTGATTTTTAAGTTCATAATTGTGTTTTGACGAGTTATTGATGTTTCGGTATATGAAAGATATAATTGTGTGTAGAAGTTCATATTTGTGTTTTGATGAGTTATTGATGTTTTGTTATATTGAAGAGGTAGAATTGTGATTTTGAAGTTCATATTTGTGTTTTGATGAGTTATTGATGTTTTGGTATATGTGATAGGTAGAATTGTGATTTTGAAGTTCATATTTGTGTTTTGAATGCGTTATTGATGTTTTGGTATACGTAATTGGTAGAAATGTGTTTTGAGGAGTTATTGATGTTTTGGTAGATTGAACAGATAGAATTGTGTTTTGAATTTCATATTTGTGTTTTTATGAGTTATTGATGTTTTGGTATATGGAATAGGTAGAATTGTGATTTTGAAGTTCATATTTGTGTTTTGATGAGTTGTTGATGTTTTGTTATATTGAAGAGGTAGAATTGTGATTTTGAAGTTCATATTTGCGTTTTGATGAGTTATTGATTGATGTTTTGGAATATGGAATAGGTACAATTGAGATTTTGAAGTTCATATTTGTGTTTTGAATGCGTTATTGGTTGATGTTTTGGTATATGGAATAGGTAGAATTGTCATTTTGAAGTTCATATTTGTGTTTTGATGAGTTGTTGATGTTTTGTTATATTGAAGAGGTAGAATTGTGATTTTGAAGTTCATATTTGCGTTTTGATGAGTTATTGATTGATGTTTTGGAATATGGAATAGGTACAATTGAGATTTTGAAGTTCATATTTGTGTTTTGATGAGTTATTGATGTTTTGGTATATGGAATAGGTAAAATTGTGATTTTGAAGTTCATAATTGTGTTTTGATGAGTTATTGATGTTTCGTAATAAAATAGATATAATTGTGTGTAGATGTTCATAATTGTGTTTTGATGAGTTATTGATTGATGTTTTGGTATATGGAATAGGTAGAATTGTGTTTTGAATTTCATATTTGTGTTTTTATGAGTTATTGATGTTTTGGTATATGGAATAAGTAGAATTATGATTTTGAAGTTCATATTTGTGTTTTGATGAGTTATTGATGTTTTGTTATATTGAAGAGGTAGAATTGTGATTTTGAAGTTCATATTTGCGTTTTGATGAGGTATTGATTGATGTTTTGGAATATGGAATAGGTACAATTGAGATTTTGAAGTTCATATTTGTGTTTTGATGAGTTATTCATGTTTTGGTATATGGACTAGGTAGAATTGTGATTTTGAAGTTCATAATTGTGTTTTGATGAGTTATTGATGTTTCGGTATATGAAATAGATATAATTGTGTGTAGATGTTCATAATTGTGTTTTGATGAGTTATTGATTGATGTTTTGGTATATGGAATAGGTAGAATTGTGATTTTGAAGTTCATATTTGTGTTTTGATGAGTTATTGATGTTTTGGTATATGGAATAGGTAGAATTGTGATTTTGAAGTTCATAATTGTGTTTTGACGAGTTATTGATGTTTCGGTATATGAAATAGATATAATTGTGTGTAGAAGTTCATATTTGTGTTTTGATGTGTTATTGATGTTTTGTTATATTGAAGAGGTAGAATTGTGATTTTGAAGTTTATATTTGCGTTTTGATGAGTTATTGATTGATGTTTCGGAATATGGAATAGGTACAATTGAGATTTTGAAGTTCATATTTGTATTTTGATGAGTTATTCATGTTTCGGTATATTGAGTAGGTAGAATTGTGATTTCGGTATATTTGCGTTTTGATGAGTTATTGATTGATGTTTTGGAATATGGAATAGGTACAATTGAGATTTTGAAGTTCATATTTGTGTTTTGATGAGTTATTGGTTGATGTTTTACAATATCGAATAGGTAGAATTGTGATTTTGAAGTTCATATTTGTGTTTTGATGAGTTATTGATGTTTTGGAATATGGAATAGGTACAATTGAGATTTTGAAGTTCATATTTGTGTTTTGAATGCGTTATTGGTTGATGTTTTGGTATATGGAATAGGTAGAATTGTGATTTTGAAGTTCATATTTGCGTTTTGATGAGTTATTGATTGATGTTTTGGAATATGGAATAGGTACAATTGAGATTTTGAAGTTCATATTTGTGTTTTGATGAGTTATTCATGTTTTGGTATATGGAATAGGTAAAATTGTGATTTTGAAGTTCATAATTGTGTTTTGATGAGTTATAGATGTTTCGGTATATGAAATAGATATAATTGAGTGTAGATGTTCATAATTGTGTTTTGTTTAGTTATTGATTGATGTTTTGGTATATGGAATAGGTAGAATTGTGTTTTGAATTTCATATTTGTGTTTTTATGAGTTATTGATGTTTTGGTATATGGAATAGGTAGAAATTTGATTTTGAAGTTCATATTTGTGTTTTGATGAGTTGTTGATGTTTTGTTATATTGAAGAGGTAGAATGGTGATTTTGAAGTTCATATTTGTGTTTTGATGAGTTGTTGATGTTTTGTTATATTGAAGAGGTAGAATTGTGATTTTGAAGTTCATATTTGCGTTTTGATGAGTTATTGATTGATGTTTTGGAATATGGAATAGGTACAATTGAGATTTTGAAGTTCATATTTGTGTTTTGAATGCGTTATTGGTTGATGTTTTGGTATATAGAATAGGTAGAATTGTGATTTTGAAGTTCATATTTGCGTTTTGGTGAGTTATTGATTGATGTTTTGGAATATGGAATAGGTACAATTGAGATTTTGAAGTTCATATCTGTGTGTTGATGAGTTATTCATGTTTTGGTATATGGAATAGGTAAAATTGTGATTTTGAAGTTCATAATTGTGTTTTGATGAGTTATTGATGTTTCGGTATATAAAATAGATATAATTGTGTGTAGATGTTCATAATTGTGTTTTGATGAGTTATTGATTGATGTTTTGGTATATGGAATAGGTAGAATTGTGTTTTGAATTTCATATTTGTGTTTTTATGAGTTATTGATATTTTGGTATATGGAATAGGTAGAATTGTGATTTTGAAGTTCATATTTGTGTTTTGATGAGTTGTTGATGTTTTGGTATATGGAATAGGTAGAATTGTGATTTTTAAGTTCATAATTGTGTTTTGACGAGTTATTGATGTTTCGGTATATGAAATAGATATAATTGTGTGTAGAAGTTCATATTTGTGTTTTGATGTGTTATTGATGTTTTGTTATATTGAAGAGGTAGAATTGTGATTTTGATGTTCATATTTGTGTTTTGATGACTTATTGGTTGATGTTTTACAATATCGAATAGGTAGAATTGTGATTTTGATATTCATATTTGGGTTTTGATGAGTTATTGATTGATGTTTTGGTATATGGAATAGGTAGAATTGAGATTTTGAAGTTCATATTTGTGTTTTGATGCGTTATTGATGTTTTGGTATACGTAATAGGTAGAATTGTGTTTTGAGGAGATATTGATGTTTTGGTATATTGAACAGATAGAATTGTGTTTTGAATTTCATATTTGTGTTTTTATGAGTTATTGATGTTTTGGTATATGAAATAAGTAGAATTATGATTTTCAAGTTCATATTTGTGTTTTGATGAGTTATTGATGTTTTGTTATATTGAAGAGGTAGAATTGTGATTTTGAAGTTCATATTTGCGTTTTGATGAGTTATTGATTGATGTTTTGGAATATGGAATAGGTACAATTGAGATTTTGAAGTTCATATTTGTGTTTTGATGAGTTATTGGTTGATGTTTTACAATATCGAATAGGTAGAATTGTGATTTTGAAGTTCATATTTGTGTTTTGATGAGTTATTGATGTTTTGGAATATGGAATCGGTAGAATTGTGATTTTGAAGTTCATATTTGTGTTTTGATGAGTTATTGGTTGATGTTTTACAATATCGAATAGGTAGAATTGTGATTTTGAAGTTCATATTTGTGTTTTGATGAGTTATTGATGTTTTGGAATATGGAATCGGTAGAATTGTGATTTTGAAGTTCATATTTGTGTTTTGATGAGTTATTGATGTTTTGGTATATGGAATAGGTAGAATTATGATTTTGATATTCATATTTGTGTTTTGATGAGTTATTGATTGATGTTTTGGTATATAGAATAGGTAGAATTGAGATTTTGAAGTTCATATTTGTGTTTTGATGTGTTGTTGATGTTTTGGTATATGGAATAGGTAGAATTGTGTTTTGAGGAGATATACATGTTTTGGTATATTGAACAGATAGAATTGTGTTTTGAATTTCATATTTGTGTTTTTATGAGTTATTGATGTTTTGGTATATGAAATAAGTAGAATTATGATTTTCAAATTCATATTTGTGTTTTGATGAGTTATTGATGTTTTGTTATATTGAAGAGGTAGCATTGTGATTTTGAAGTTCATATTTGCGTTTTGATGAGTTATTTATTGATGTTTTGGTATACGTAATAGGTAGAATTGTGTTTTGAGGAGATATTGATGTTTTGGTATATTGAACAGATAGAATTGTGTTTTGAATTTCATATTTGTGTTTTTATGAGTTTTTGATGTTTTGGTATATGAAATAAGTAGAATTATGATTTTCAAGTTCATATTTGTGTTTTGATGAGTTGTTGATGTTTTGTTATATTGAAGAGGTAGAATTGTGATTTTGAAGTTCATATTTGCGTTTTGATGAGTTATTGATTGATGTTTTGGAATATGGAATAGGTACAATTGAGATTTTGAAGTTCATATTTGTGTTTTGAATGCGTTATTGGTTGATGTTTTGGTATATGGAATAGGTAGAATTGTGATTTTGAAGTTCATATTTGCGTTTTGATGAGTTATTGATTGATGTTTTGGAATATGGAATAGGTACAATTGAGATTTTGAAGTTCATATTTGTGTTTTGATGAGTTATTCATGTTTTGGTATATGGAATAGGTAAAATTGTGATTTTGAAGTTCATAATTGTGTTTTGATGAGTTATAGATGTTTCGGTATATGAAATAGATATAATTGAGTGTAGATGTTCATAATTGTGTTTTGTTTAGTTATTGATTGATGTTTTGGTATATGGAATAGGTAGAATTGTGTTTTGAATTTCATATTTGTGTTTTTATGAGTTATTGATGTTTTGGTATATGGAATAGGTAGAAATTTGATTTTGAAGTTCATATTTGTGTTTTGATGAGTTGTTGATGTTTTGTTATATTGAAGAGGTAGAATGGTGATTTTGAAGTTCATATTTGTGTTTTGATGAGTTGTTGATGTTTTGTTATATTGAAGAGGTAGAATTGTGATTTTGAAGTTCATATTTGCGTTTTGATGAGTTATTGATTGATGTTTTGGAATATGGAATAGGTACAATTGAGATTTTGAAGTTCATATTTGTGTTTTGAATGCGTTATTGGTTGATGTTTTGGTATATAGAATAGGTAGAATTGTGATTTTGAAGTTCATATTTGCGTTTTGATGAGTTATTGATTGATGTTTTGGAATATGGAATAGGTACAATTGAGATTTTGAAGTTCATATCTGTGTGTTGATGAGTTATTCATGTTTTGGTATATGGAATAGGTAAAATTGTGATTTTGAAGTTCATAATTGTGTTTTGATGAGTTATTGATGTTTCGGTATATAAAATAGATATAATTGTGTGTAGATGTTCATAATTGTGTTTTGATGAGTTATTGATTGATGTTTTGGTATATGGAATAGGTAGAATTGTGTTTTGAATTTCATATTTGTGTTTTTATGAGTTATTGATATTTTGGTATATGGAATAGGTAGAATTGTGATTTTGAAGTTCATATTTGTGTTTTGATGAGTTGTTGATGTTTTGGTATATGGAATAGGTAGAATTGTGATTTTTAAGTTCATAATTGTGTTTTGACGAGTTATTGATGTTTCGGTATATGAAATAGATATAATTGTGTGTAGAAGTTCATATTTGTGTTTTGATGTGTTATTGATGTTTTGTTATATTGAAGAGGTAGAATTGTGATTTTGATGTTCATATTTGTGTTTTGATGACTTATTGGTTGATGTTTTACAATATCGAATAGGTAGAATTGTGATTTTGATATTCATATTTGGGTTTTGATGAGTTATTGATTGATGTTTTGGTATATGGAATAGGTAGAATTGAGATTTTGAAGTTCATATTTGTGTTTTGATGCGTTATTGATGTTTTGGTATACGTAATAGGTACAATTGTGTTTTGAGGAGATATTGATGTTTTGGTATATTGAACAGATAGAATTGTGTTTTGAATTTCATATTTGTGTTTTTATGAGTTATTGATGTTTTGGTATATGAAATAAGTAGAATTATGATTTTCAAGTTCATATTTGTGTTTTGATGAGTTATTGATGTTTTGTTATATTGAAGAGGTAGAATTGTGATTTTGAAGTTCATATTTGCGTTTTGATGAGTTATTGATTGATGTTTTGGAATATGGAATAGGTACAATTGAGATTTTGAAGTTCATATTTGTGTTTTGATGAGTTATTGGTTGATGTTTTACAATATCGAATAGGTAGAATTGTGATTTTGAAGTTCATATTTGTGTTTTGATGAGTTATTGATGTTTTGGAATATGGAATCGGTAGAATTGTGATTTTGAAGTTCATATTTGTGTTTTGATGAGTTATTGATGTTTTGGTATATGGAATAGGTAGAATTATGATTTTGATATTCATATTTGTGTTTTGATGAGTTATTGATTGATGTTTTGGTATATAGAATAGGTAGAATTGAGATTTTGAAGTTCATATTTGTGTTTTGATGTGTTATTGATGTTTTGGTATACGTAATAGGTAGAATTGTGTTTTGAGGAGATATACATGTTTTGGTATATTGAACAGATAGAATTGTGTTTTGAATTTCATATTTGTGTTTTTATGAGTTATTGATGTTTTGGTATATGAAATAAGTAGAATTATGATTTTCAAATTCATATTTGTGTTTTGATGAGTTATTGATGTTTTGTTATATTGAAGAGGTAGCATTGTGATTTTGAAGTTCATATTTGCGTTTTGATGAGTTATTTATTGATGTTTTGGTATACGTAATAGGTAGAATTGTGTTTTGAGGAGATATTGATGTTTTGGTATATTGAACAGATAGAATTGTGTTTTGAATTTCATATTTGTGTTTTTATGAGTTATTGATGTTTTGGTATATGAAATAAGTAGAATTATGATTTTCAAGTTCATATTTGTGTTTTGATGAGTTGTTGATGTTTTGTTATATTGAAGAGGTAGAATTGTGATTTTGAAGTTCATATTTGCGTTTTGATGAGTTATTGATTGATGTTTTGGAATATGGAATAGGTACAATTGAGATTTTGAAGTTCATATTTGTGTTTTGAATGCGTTATTGGTTGATGTTTTGGTATATGGAATAGGTAGAATTGTGATTTTGAAGTTCATATTTGCGTTTTGATGAGTTATTGATTGATGTTTTGGAATATGGAATAGGTACAATTGAGATTTTGAAGTTCATATTTGTGTTTTGATGAGTTATTCATGTTTTGGTATATGGAATAGGTAAAATTGTGATTTTGAAGTTCATAATTGTGTTTTGATGAGTTATAGATGTTTCGGTATATGAAATAGATATAATTGAGTGTAGATGTTCATAATTGTGTTTTGTTTAGTTATTGATTGATGTTTTGGTATATGGAATAGGTAGAATTGTGTTTTGAGGAGATATACATGTTTTGGTATATTGAACAGATAGAATTGTGTTTTGAATTTCATATTTGTGTTTTTATGAGTTATTGATGTTTTGGTATATGAAATAAGTAGAATTATGATTTTCAAATTCATATTTGTGTTTTGATGAGTTATTGATGTTTTGTTATATTGAAGAGGTAGCATTGTGATTTTGAAGTTCATATTTGCGTTTTGATGAGTTATTTATTGATGTTTTGGTATACGTAATAGGTAGAATTGTGTTTTGAGGAGATATTGATGTTTTGGTATATTGAACAGATAGAATTGTGTTTTGAATTTCATATTTGTGTTTTTATGAGTTATTGATGTTTTGGTATATGAAATAAGTAGAATTATGATTTTCAAGTTCATATTTGTGTTTGGATGAGTTGTTGATGTTTTGTTATATTGAAGAGGTAGAATTGTGATTTTGAAGTTCATATTTGCGTTTTGATGAGTTATTGATTGATGTTTTGGAATAGGGAATAGGTACAATTGAGATTTTGAAGTTCATATTTGTGTTTTGAATGCGTTATTGGTTGATGTTTTGGTATATGGAATAGGTAGAATTGTGATTTTGAAGTTCATATTTGCGTTTTGATGAGTTATTGATTGATGTTTTGGAATATGGAATAGGTAGAATTGAGATTTTGAAGTTCATATTTGTGTTTTGATGCATTATTGATGTTTTGGTATACGTAATAGGTAGAATTGTGTTTTGAGGAGATATTGATGTTTTGGTATATTGAACAGATAGAATTGTGTTTTGAATTTCATATTTGTGTTTTTATGAGTTATTGATGTTTTGGTATATGAAATAAGTAGAATTATGATTTTCAAGTTCATATTTGTGTTTTGATGAGTTATTGATGTTTTGTTATATTGAAGAGGTAGAATTGTGATTTTGAAGTTCATATTTGCGTTTTGATGAGTTATTGATTGATGTTTTGGAATATGGAATAGGTACAATTGAGATTTTGAAGTTCATATTTGTGTTTTGATGAGTTATTGGTTGATGTTTTACAATATCGAATAGGTAGAATTGTGATTTTGAAGTTCATATTTGTGTTTTGATGAGTTATTGATGTTTTGGAATATGGAATCGGTAGAATTGTGATTTTGAAGTTCATATTTGTGTTTTGATGAGTTATTGATGTTTTGGTATATGGAATAGGTAGAATTATGATTTTGATATTCATATTTGTGTTTTGATGAGTTATTGATTGATGTTTTGGTATATAGAATAGGTAGAATTGAGATTTTGAAGTTCATATTTGTGTTTTGATGTGTTATTGATGTTTTGGTATACGTAATAGGTAGAATTGTGTTTTGAGGAGATATACATGTTTTGGTATATTGAACAGATAGAATTGTGTTTTGAATTTCATATTTGTGTTTTTATGAGTTATTGATGTTTTGGTATATGAAATAAGTAGAATTATGATTTTCAAATTCATATTTGTGTTTTGATGAGTTATTGATGTTTTGTTATATTGAAGAGGTAGCATTGTGATTTTGAAGTTCATATTTGCGTTTTGATGAGTTATTTATTGATGTTTTGGTATACGTAATAGGTAGAATTGTGTTTTGAGGAGATATTGATGTTTTGGTATATTGAACAGATAGAATTGTGTTTTGAATTTCATATTTGTGTTTTTATGAGTTATTGATGTTTTGGTATATGAAATAAGTAGAATTATGATTTTCAAGTTCATATTTGTGTTTTGATGAGTTGTTGATGTTTTGTTATATTGAAGAGGTAGAATTGTGATTTTGAAGTTCATATTTGCGTTTTGATGAGTTATTGATTGATGTTTTGGAATATGGAATAGGTACAATTGAGATTTTGAAGTTCATATTTGTGTTTTGAATGCGTTATTGGTTGATGTTTTGGTATATGGAATAGGTAGAATTGTGATTTTGAAGTTCATATTTGCGTTTTGATGAGTTATTGATTGATGTTTTGGAATATGGAATAGGTACAATTGAGATTTTGAAGTTCATATTTGTGTTTTGATGAGTTATTCATGTTTTGGTATATGGAATAGGTAAAATTGTGATTTTGAAGTTCATAATTGTGTTTTGATGAGTTATAGATGTTTCGGTATATGAAATAGATATAATTGAGTGTAGATGTTCATAATTGTGTTTTGTTTAGTTATTGATTGATGTTTTGGTATATGGAATAGGTAGAATTGTGTTTTGAATTTCATATTTGTGTTTTTATGAGTTATTGATGTTTTGGTATATGGAATAGGTAGAAATTTGATTTTGAAGTTCATATTTGTGTTTTGATGAGTTGTTGATGTTTTGTTATATTGAAGAGGTAGAATGGTGATTTTGAAGTTCATATTTGTGTTTTGATGAGTTGTTGATGTTTTGTTATATTGAAGAGGTAGAATTGTGATTTTGAAGTTCATATTTGCGTTTTGATGAGTTATTGATTGATGTTTTGGAATATGGAATAGGTACAATTGAGATTTTGAAGTTCATATTTGTGTTTTGAATGCGTTATTGGTTGATGTTTTGGTATATAGAATAGGTAGAATTGTGATTTTGAAGTTCATATTTGCGTTTTGATGAGTTATTGATTGATGTTTTGGAATATGGAATAGGTACAATTGAGATTTTGAAGTTCATATCTGTGTGTTGATGAGTTATTCATGTTTTGGTATATGGAATAGGTAAAATTGTGATTTTGAAGTTCATAATTGTGTTTTGATGAGTTATTGATGTTTCGGTATATAAAATAGATATAATTGTGTGTAGATGTTCATAATTGTGTTTTGATGAGTTATTGATTGATGTTTTGGTATATGGAATAGGTAGAATTGTGTTTTGAATTTCATATTTGTGTTTTTATGAGTTATTGATATTTTGGTATATGGAATAGGTAGAATTGTGATTTTGAAGTTCATATTTGTGTTTTGATGAGTTGTTGATGTTTTGGTATATGGAATAGGTAGAATTGTGATTTTTAAGTTCATAATTGTGTTTTGACGAGTTATTGATGTTTCGGTATATGAAATAGATATAATTGTGTGTAGAAGTTCATATTTGTGTTTTGATGTGTTATTGATGTTTTGTTATATTGAAGAGGTAGAATTGTGATTTTGATGTTCATATTTGTGTTTTGATGACTTATTGGTTGATGTTTTACAATATCGAATAGGTAGAATTGTGATTTTGATATTCATATTTGGGTTTTGATGAGTTATTGATTGATGTTTTGGTATATGGAATAGGTAGAATTGAGATTTTGAAGTTCATATTTGTGTTTTGATGCGTTATTGATGTTTTGGTATACGTAATAGGTAGAATTGTGTTTTGAGGAGATATTGATGTTTTGGTATATTGAACAGATAGAATTGTGTTTTGAATTTCATATTTGTGTTTTTATGAGTTATTGATGTTTTGGTATATGAAATAAGTAGAATTATGATTTTCAAGTTCATATTTGTGTTTTGATGAGTTATTGATGTTTTGTTATATTGAAGAGGTAGAATTGTGATTTTGAAGTTCATATTTGCGTTTTGATGAGTTATTGATTGATGTTTTGGAATATGGAATAGGTACAATTGAGATTTTGAAGTTCATATTTGTGTTTTGATGAGTTATTGGTTGATGTTTTACAATATCGAATAGGTAGAATTGTGATTTTGAAGTTCATATTTGTGTTTTGATGAGTTATTGATGTTTTGGAATATGGAATCGGTAGAATTGTGATTTTGAAGTTCATATTTGTGTTTTGATGAGTTATTGATGTTTTGGTATATGGAATAGGTAGAATTATGATTTTGATATTCATATTTGTGTTTTGATGAGTTATTGATTGATGTTTTGGTATATAGAATAGGTAGAATTGAGATTTTGAAGTTCATATTTGTGTTTTGATGTGTTATTGATGTTTTGGTATACGTAATAGGTAGAATTGTGTTTTGAGGAGATATACATGTTTTGGTATATTGAACAGATAGAATTGTGTTTTGAATTTCATATTTGTGTTTTTATGAGTTATTGATGTTTTGGTATATGAAATAAGTAGAATTATGATTTTCAAATTCATATTTGTGTTTTGATGAGTTATTGATGTTTTGTTATATTGAAGAGGTAGCATTGTGATTTTGAAGTTCATATTTGCGTTTTGATGAGTTATTTATTGATGTTTTGGTATACGTAATAGGTAGAATTGTGTTTTGAGGAGATATTGATGTTTTGGTATATTGAACAGATAGAATTGTGTTTTGAATTTCATATTTGTGTTTTTATGAGTTATTGATGTTTTGGTATATGAAATAAGTAGAATTATGATTTTCAAGTTCATATTTGTGTTTTGATGAGTTGTTGATGTTTTGTTATATTGAAGAGGTAGAATTGTGATTTTGAAGTTCATATTTGCGTTTTGATGAGTTATTGATTGATGTTTTGGAATATGGAATAGGTACAATTGAGATTTTGAAGTTCATATTTGTGTTTTGAATGCGTTATTGGTTGATGTTTTGGTATATGGAATAGGTAGAATTGTGATTTTGAAGTTCATATTTGCGTTTTGATGAGTTATTGATTGATGTTTTGGAATATGGAATAGGTACAATTGAGATTTTGAAGTTCATATTTGTGTTTTGATGAGTTATTCATGTTTTGGTATATGGAATAGGTAAAATTGTGATTTTGAAGTTCATAATTGTGTTTTGATGAGTTATAGATGTTTCGGTATATGAAATAGATATAATTGAGTGTAGATGTTCATAATTGTGTTTTGTTTAGTTATTGATTGATGTTTTGGTATATGGAATAGGTAGAATTGTGTTTTGAATTTCATATTTGTGTTTTTATGAGTTATTGATGTTTTGGTATATGGAATAGGTAGAAATTTGATTTTGAAGTTCATATTTGTGTTTTGATGAGTTGTTGATGTTTTGTTATATTGAAGAGGTAGAATGGTGATTTTGAAGTTCATATTTGTGTCTTGATGAGTTGTTGATGTTTTGTTATATTGAAGAGGTAGAATTGTGATTTTGAAGTTCATATTTGCGTTTTGATGAGTTATTGATTGATGTTTTGGAATATGGAATAGGTACAATTGAGATTTTGAAGTTCATATTTGTGTTTTGAATGCGTTATTGGTTGATGTTTTGGTATATAGAATAGGTAGAATTGTGATTTTGAAGTTCATATTTGCGTTTTGATGAGTTATTGATTGATGTTTTGGAATATGGAATAGGTACAATTGAGATTTTGAAGTTCATATCTGTGTGTTGATGAGTTATTCATGTTTTGGTATATGGAATAGGTAAAATTGTGATTTTGAAGTTCATAATTGTGTTTTGATGAGTTATTGATGTTTCGGTATATAAAATAGATATAATTGTGTGTAGATGTTCATAATTGTGTTTTGATGAGTTATTGATTGATGTTTTGGTATATGGAATAGGTAGAATTGTGTTTTGAATTTCATATTTGTGTTTTTATGAGTTATTGATATTTTGGTATATGGAATAGGTAGAATTGTGATTTTGAAGTTCATATTTGTGTTTTGATGAGTTGTTGATGTTTTGGTATATGGAATAGGTAGAATTGTGATTTTTAAGTTCATAATTGTGTTTTGACGAGTTATTGATGTTTCGGTATATGAAATAGATATAATTGTGTGTAGAAGTTCATATTTGTGTTTTGATGTGTTATTGATGTTTTGTTATATTGAAGAGGTAGAATTGTGATTTTGAAGTTCATATTTGCGTTTTGATGAGTTATTGATTGATGTTTTGGAATATGGAATAGGTACAATTGAGATTTTGAAGTTCATATTTGTGTTTTGATGAGTTATTGGTTGATGTTTTACAATATCGAATAGGTAGAATTGTGATTTTGAAGTTCATATTTGTGTTTTGATGAGTTATTGATGTTTTGGTATATGGGATAGGTAGAATTGTGATTTTTAAGTTCATAATTGTGTTTTGACGAGTTATTGATGTTTCGGTATATGAAAGATATAATTGTGTGCAGAAGTTCATATTTGTGTTTTGATGAGTTATTGATTTTTTGTTATATTGAAGAGGTAGAATTTTAATTTTGAAGTTCATATTTGTGTTTTGATGACTTATTGATGTTTTGGTATATGTGATAGGTAGAATTGTGATTTTGAAGTTCATATTTGTGTTTTGAATAACTCAAATCAACAATCTCAATTGTAATTGTGATTTATGTGATAGGTATATTTGCGTTCAATATACCGAAACATCAATAACTCATAAAAACTCAAATATGAAATTCAAAACACAATTCTATCTGTTCAATATACCAAAACATCAATATCTACTCAAAACACAATTCTACCTTTTACGTATACCAAAACATCAATAACGCATCAAAACACAAATATGAACTTCAAAATCTCAATTCTACCTATTCCATATACCAAAACATAAATCAATAACTCATCAAAACCCAAATATGAATATCAAAATCACAATTCTACCTATTCCATATACCAAAACATCAACCAATAACGCATTCAAAACACAAATATGAACTTCAAAATCTCAATTGTACCTATTCCATATTCCAAAATATCAATCAACAACTCATCAAAACGTAAATATGAACTTCAAAATCACAATTCTACCTCTTCAATATAACAAAACATCAACAACTCATCAAAACACAGATATGAACTTCAAAATCAAATTTCTACCTATTCCATATACCAAAACATAAATCAATAACTCATCAAAACCCAAATATGAATATCAAAATCACAATTCTACCTATTCCATATACCAAAACATCAACCAATAACGCATTCAAAACACAAATATGAACTTCAAAATCTCAATTGTACCTATTCCATATTCCAAAATATCAATCAACAACTCATCAAAACGTAAATATGAACTTCAAAATCACAATTCTACCCATTCCATATACCAAAACATCAACCAATAACGCATTCAAAACACAAATATGAACTTCAAAATCTCAATTGTACCTATTCCATATTCCAAAACATCAATAACTCATCAAAACACAAATATGAACTTCAAAATCTCAATTCTACCTATTCCATATTCCAAAATATCAATCAACAACTCATCAAAACGTAAATATGAACTTCAAAATCACAATTCTACCTCTTCAATATAACAAAACATCAACAACTCATCAAAACACAAATATGAACTTCAAAATCAAATTTCTACCTATTCCATATACCAAAATATCAATAACTCATAAAAACACAAATATGAAATTCAAAACACAATTCTACCTATTCCATATACCAAAACATCAATCAATAACTCATCAAAACACAATTATGAACATCTACACACAATTCTATCTATTTCATATACCGAAACATCAATAACTCATCAAAACACAATTATGAACTTCAAAATCACAATTTTACCTATTCCATATACCAAAACATGAATAACTCATCAAAACACAAATATGAACTTCAAAATCTCAATTGTACCTATTCCATATTCCAAAACATCAATCAATAACTCATCAAAACGCAAATATGAACTTCAAAATCACAATTCTACCTATTCCATATACCAAAACATCAACCAATAACGCATTCAAAACACAAATATGAACTTCAAAATCTCAATTGTACCTATTCCATATTCCAAAACATCAATAACTCATCAAAACACAAATATGAACTTCAAAATCTCAATTCTACCTATTCCATATAACAAAACATAATATAACTCATCAAAACACAAATATGAACTTCAAAATCTCAATTCTACCTATTCCATATACCAAAACATCAATGAATAACTCATCAAAACACAAATATGAACTTCAAAACTACAATTCTATCTATTTCATATAACAAAACATAATATAACTCATCAAAACACAAATATGAACTTCAAAACACGATTTCTATCTATTCCATATACCAAAACATCAATAACTCATCAAAACACAAATATGAATTTCAAAATCACAATTCTACCTATTCCATATAACAAAACATAATATAACTCATCAAAACACAAATATGAACTTCAAAATCACAATTCTACCTATCCCATATACCAAAACATCAATAACTCATCAAAACACAAATATGAACTTCAAAATCACAATTCTACCTATTCCATATAACAAAACGTAACATAACTCATCAAAACACAAATATGAACTTCAAAATCACAATTCTACCTATTCCATATACCAAAACATCAATGAATAATTCATCAAAACACAAATATGAACTTCAAAATCACAATTCTACCTATTCCATATACCAAAACATCAATAACTCATCAAAACACAAATATGAACTTCAAAACACGATTTCTATCTATTCCATATACCAAAACAATCAATAACTCATCAAAACACAAATATGAACTTCAAAATCACAATTCTACCTATTCCATATAACAAAACATAATATAACTCATCAAAACACAAATATGAACTTCAAAATCACAATTCTACCTATTCCATATAACAAAACAAAATATAACTCATCAAAACACAAATATGAACTTCAAAATCACAATTCTACCTATTCCATATAACAAAACAATCAATAACTCATCAAAACACAAATATGAACTTCAAAATCACAATTCTCCCTATTCCATATAACAAAACATAATATAACTCATCAAAACACAAATATGAACTTCAAAATCACAATTCCACCTATCCCATATACCAAAACATCAATAACTCATCAAAACACAAATATGAACTTCAAAATCACAATTCTACCTATTCCATATAACAAAACATAATATAACTCATCAAAACACAAATATGAACTTCAAAATCACAATTCTACCTATCCCATATACCAAAACATCAATAACTCATCAAAACACAAATATGAACTTCACAATAAAAATTCTACCTATTCCATAGACCAAAACATCAATAACTCATCAAAACACAAATATGAACTTCAAAATCACAATTCTACCTATTCCATATAACAAAACGTAACATAACTCATCAAAACACAAATATGAACTTCAAAATCACAATTCTACCTATTCCATATACCAAAACATCAATAACTCATCAAAACACAAATATGAACTTCAAAATCTCAATTCTACCTATTCCATATAGCAAAACATCAATGAATAACTCATCAAAACACAAATATGAACTTCAAAATCACAATTCTACGTATTCTATAACAAAACATAATATAACTCATCAAAACACAAATATGAACTTCAAAATCACAATTCTACCTATTCCATATACCAAAACATCAGTAACTCATCAAAACACAAATATGAACTTCACAATAAAAATTCCACCTATTCCATATACCAAAACATCAATAATTCATCAAAACACAAATATAAACTTCAAAATCCCAATTCTACCTATTCTATAACAAAACACAATATAACTCATCAAAACACAAATATGAACTTCAAAATAACAATTCTACCTATTCCATATACCAAAACATCAATAACTCATCAAAACACAAATATGAACTTCAAAACACGATTTCTATCTATTCCATATACCAAAACAATCAATAACTCATCAAAACACAAATATGAACTTCAAAATCACAATTCTACCTATTCCATATAACAAAACATAATATAACTCATCAAAAGACAAATATGAACTTCAAAATCACAATTCTACCTATTCCATATACCAAAACATCAATAATTCATCAAAACACAAATATAAACTTCAAAATCACAATTCTACCTATTCCATATAACAAAACATAATATAACTCATCAAAACACAAATATGAACTTCAAAATCACAATTCTACCTATTCCATATACCAAAACATCAATAACTCATCAAAACACAAATATGAACTTCAAAATCACAATTCTACCTATTCCATATACCAAAACATCAATAACTCATCAAAACACAAATATGAACTACAAAATCTCAATTCTACCTATTCCATATAACAAAACATAATATAACTCATCAAAACACAAATATGAACTTCAAAATCACAATTCTACCTATCCCATATACCAAAACATCAATAACTCATCAAAACACAAATATGAACTTCAAAATATCACAATTCTACCAGTTTCATATACCAAAACATCAATCAATAATCATCAAAACACAAATATGAACTTCAAAATCTCACTTCTAGCTATTCCATATACCAAAACATCAAGAAGTAACTCATCAAAACACAAATATGAACTTCAAAATCACAATTCTACCTATCCCATATACCCAAACATCAATCACTAACTCATCAAAACACAAATATAAACTTCAATATCACAATTCTACCTATACCATATACCAAAACAATAATCAATAATATGAACTTCAAAATCTCACTTCTACCTATTCCATATGCCAAAACATAAATCAATAACTTATCAAAACGCAAATATGAACTTCAAAATCACAATTCTACCTCTTCAATATAACAAAACATCAACAACTCATCAAAACACAAATATGAACTTCAAAATCACAATTCTACCTATTCCATATACCAAAACATCAATAACTCATAAAAACACAAATATGAAATTCAAAACACAATTCTATCTGTTCAATATACCAAAACATCAATAACTCCTCAAAACACAGTTCTACCATTTACGTATACCAAAACAACAATAACGCATTCAAAACACAAATATGAACTTCAACATCACAATTCTACCTATCACATAAACCAAAACATCAATAACTCATCAAAACACAAATATGAACTTCAAAATCACAATTCTACCTATTCGATATAGTAAAATTTCAACCAATAACTCATCAAAACACAAATATGAACTTCAAAATCTCAATTGTACCTATTCCATATTCCAAAACATCAATCAATAACTCATCAAAACGCAAATATGAACTTCAAAATCACAATTCTACCTCTTCAATATAACAAAACATCAATAACTCATCAAAACACAAATATGAACTTGAAAATCATAATTCTACTTATTTCATATACCAAAACATCAATAACTCATAAAAACACAAATATGAAATTCAAAACACAATTCTATCTGTTCAATATACCAAAACATCAATATCTCCTCAAAACACAATTCTACCTATTACGTATACCAAAACATCAATAACGCATCAAAACACAAATATGAACTTCAAAATCTTAATTCTACCTATTACATATACCAAAACATCAATCAATAACTCATCAAAACCCAAATATGAATATCAAAATCACAATTCTACCTATTCCATATACCAAAACATCAACCAATAACGCATTCAAAACACAAATATGAACTTCAAAATCACAATTCTACCTATTCCATATACCAAAACATCAATCAACAACTCATCAAAACGTAAATATGAACTTCAAAATCACAATTCTACCTCTTCAATATAACAAAACATCAACAACTCATCACAACACAAATATGAACTTCAAAATCAAATTTCTACCTATTCCATATACCAAAACATCAATAACTCATAAAAACACAAATATGAAATTCAAAACACAATTCTACCTATTCCATATACCAAAACATCAATCAATAACTCATCAAAACACAATTATGAACATCTACACACAATTATATCTATTTCAAATACCGAAACATCAATAACTCATCAAAACACAATTATGAACTTCAAAATCACAATTTTACCTATTCCATATACAAAAACATGAATAACTCATCAAAACACAAATATGAACTTCAAAATCTCAATTGTACCTATTCCATATTCCAAAACATCAATCAATAACTCATCAAAACGCAAATATGAACTTCAAAATCACAATTCTACCTCTTCAATATAACAAAACATCAACAACTCATCAAAACACAAATATGAACTTCAAAATCACAATTCTACCTATTCCATATACCAAAACATCAATAACTCATAAAAACACAAATATGAAATTCAAAACACAATTCTATCTGTTCAATATACCAAAACATCAATAACTCCTCAAAACACAATTCTACCTATTACGTATACCAAAACATCAATAACGCATCAAAACACAAATATGAACTTCAACATCACAATTCTACCTATCACATAAACCAAAACATCAATAACTCATCAAAACACAATTATGAAATTAAAAATCACAATTCTACCTATTCCATATACCAAAACAAGAATAACTCATCAAAACACAAATATGAACTTCAAAATCACAATTCTACCTATCCCATATACCAAAACATCAATAAGTCATCAAAACACAAATATGAACTTCAAAATCACAATTCTACCTATTCCATAGACCAAAACATCAATAACTCATCAAAACACAAATATGAACTTCAAAATCACAATTCTACCTATTCCATATACCAAAACATCAATCAATAACTCATCAAAACACAAATATGAACTTCAAAATCACAATTCTACCTCTTCAATATAACAAAACATCAACAACTCATCAAAACACAAATATGAACTTCAAAATCACAATTCTACCTATTCCATATACCAAAACATCAATAACTCATAAAAACACAAATATGAAATTCAAAACACAATTCTATCTGTTCAATATACCAAAACATCAATAACTCCTCAAAACACAATTCTACCAATTACGTATACCAAAACAACAATAACGCATTCAAAACACAAATATGAACTTCAACATCACAATTCTACCTATCACATAAACCAAAACATCAATAACTCATCAAAACACAATTATGAAATTAAAAATCACAATTCTACCTATTCCATATACCAAAACAAGAATAACTCATCAAAACACAAATATGAACTTCAAAATCACAATTCTACCTATCCCATATACCAAAACATCAATAAGTCATCAAAACACAAATATGAACTTCAAAATCACAATTCTACCTATACCATATACCAAAACAATAATCAATAATATGAACTTCAAAATCTCACTTCTACCTATTCCATATGCCAAAACATAAATCAATAACTTATCAAAACGCAAATATGAACTTCAAAATCACAATTCTACCTCTTCAATATAACAAAACATCAACAACTCATCAAAACACAAATATGAACTTCAAAATCACAATTCTACCTATTCCATATACCAAAACATCAATAACTCATAAAAACACAAATATGAAATTCAAAACACAATTCTATCTGTTCAATATACCAAAACATCAATAACTCCTCAAAACACAGTTCTACCATTTACGTATACCAAAACAACAATAACGCATTCAAAACACAAATATGAACTTCAACATCACAATTCTACCTATCACATAAACCAAAACATCAATAACTCATCAAAACACAAATATGAACTTCAAAATCACAATTCTACCTATTCGATATAGTAAAATTTCAACCAATAACTCATCAAAACACAAATATGAACTTCAAAATCTCAATTGTACCTATTCCATATTCCAAAACATCAATCAATAACTCATCAAAACGCAAATATGAACTTCAAAATCACAATTCTACCTCTTCAATATAACAAAACATCAATAACTCATCAAAACACAAATATGAACTTGAAAATCATAATTCTACTTATTTCATATACCAAAACATCAATAACTCATAAAAACACAAATATGAAATTCAAAACACAATTCTATCTGTTCAATATACCAAAACATCAATATCTCCTCAAAACACAATTCTACCTATTACGTATACCAAAACATCAATAACGCATCAAAACACAAATATGAACTTCAAAATCTTAATTCTACCTATTACATATACCAAAACATCAATCAATAACTCATCAAAACCCAAATATGAATATCAAAATCACAATTCTACCTATTCCATATACCAAAACATCAACCAATAACGCATTCAAAACACAAATATGAACTTCAAAATCACAATTCTACCTATTCCATATACCAAAACATCAATCAACAACTCATCAAAACGTAAATATGAACTTCAAAATCACAATTCTACCTCTTCAATATAACAAAACATCAACAACTCATCACAACACAAATATGAACTTCAAAATCAAATTTCTACCTATTCCATATACCAAAACATCAATAACTCATAAAAACACAAATATGAAATTCAAAACACAATTCTACCTATTCCATATACCAAAACATCAATCAATAACTCATCAAAACACAATTATGAACATCTACACACAATTATATCTATTTCATATACCGAAACATCAATAACTCATCAAAACACAATTATGAACTTCAAAATCACAATTTTACCTATTCCATATACAAAAACATGAATAACTCATCAAAACACAAATATGAACTTCAAAATCTCAATTGTACCTATTCCATATTCCAAAACATCAATCAATAACTCATCAAAACGCAAATATGAACTTCAAAATCACAATTCTACCTCTTCAATATAACAAAACATCAACAACTCATCAAAACACAAATATGAACTTCAAAATCACAATTCTACCTATTCCATATACCAAAACATCAATAACTCATAAAAACACAAATATGAAATTCAAAACACAATTCTATCAGTTCAATATACCAAAACATCAATAACTCCTCAAAACACAATTCTACCAATTACGTATACCAAAACAACAATAACGCATTCAAAACACAAATATGAACTTCAACATCACAATTCTACCTATCACATAAACCAAAACATCAATAACTCATCAAAACACAATTATGAACTTAAAAATCACAATTCTACCTATTCCATATACCAAAACATGAATAACTCATCAAAACACAAATATGAACTTCAAAATCACAATTCTACCTATCCCATATACCAAAACATCAATAAGTCATCAAAACACAAATATGAACTTCAAAATCACAATTCTACCTATTCCATATACCAAAACATCAATAACTCATCAAAACACAAATATGAACTTCAAAATCACAATTCTACCTATTCCATATACCAAAACATCAATCAATAACTCATCAAAACACAATTATGAACATCTACACACAATTATATCTATTTCATATACCGAAACATCAATAACTCATCAAAACACAAATATGAACTTCTACACACAATTATATCTATTTCATATACCGAAACATCAATAACTCATAAAAACACAATTATGAACTTAAAAATCACAATTCTACCTATTCCATATACCAAAACATGAATAACTCATCAAAACACAAATATGAACTTCAAAATCACAATTCTACCTATCCCATATACCAAAACATCAATAAGTCATCAAAACACAAATATGAACATCAAAATCACAATTATACCTATTCCATATAGTAAAACATCAACCAATAACTCATCAAAACACAAATATGAACTTCAAAATCACAATTCTACCTATCCCATATACCGAAACATCAATAACTCATCAAAACACAAATATGAACTTCAAAATCACAATTCTACCTATTCGATATAGTAAAATATCAACCAATAACTCATCAAATCACAAATATGAACTTCAAAATCTCAATTGTACCTATTCCATATTCCAAAACATCAATCAATAACTCATCAAAACGCAAATATGAACTTCAAAATCACAATTCTACCTCTTCAATATAACAAAACATCAATAACTCATCAAAACACAAATATGAACTTGAAAATCATAATTCTACTTATTTCATATACCAAAACATCAATAACTCATAAAAACACAAATATGAAATTCAAAACACAATTCTATCTGTTCAATATACCAAAACATCAATATCTCCTCAAAACACAATTCTACCTATTACGTATACCAAAACATCAATAACGCATCAAAACACAAATATGAACTTCAAAATCTCAATTCTACCTATTCCATATACCAAAACATCAATCAATAACTCATCAAAACCCAAATATGAATATCAAAATCACAATTCTACCTATTCCATATACCAAAACATCAACCAATAACGCATTCAAAACACAAATATGAACTTCAAAATCTCAATTGTACCTATTCCATATTCCAAAACATCAATCAATAACTCATCAAAACGCAAATATGAACTTCAAAATGACAATTCTACCTATTCCATATACCAAAACATCAACCAATAACGCATTCAAAACACAAATATGAACTTCAAAATCTCAATTGTACCTATTCCATATTCCAAAACATCAATCAATAACTCATCAAAACGCAAATATGAACTTCAAAATCACAATTCTACCTCTTCAATATTCCATTCATATATTGCACTACCATCATAAGATTTAGTAGTAAACCTATTTCGTTCTTCGAATTGAATATCCGGAGGATTAGGTCTACTATGATAATTCATTACATCTCGATTAGACCATTTATTAGTCCGATATGACCTTCTATATGGACGTCTAGATATGCGATTAAGTTCTAAAGGAGGAGTATCAGAAAATTGTTTTTCTATTTCTTCAATATTATCTATTTCATCAATTTCAGGTTCAGATTCGGAATTAAGCAGACTGCTAGAAGAGTCATCACGAGGAGCAGTACGATTGATAGCATTAATTCTAAGACCACTAAATTGTCTTTCTATCTGATTTAAAGCAGACGAGGAAGACGGAGTATTAGTATTACCCTCAATTGCCAGATTAATACGTTGAACTAAAGAAATTTCTCTTTCGAATTCTCTAGGAAGGGAAGGAGAAACTAAGGGTTTGGATACTTCATTAGGAAAATTACTAATTTTATTATCCAATTTTACAGAAATTAAATCAACTTGTTGAGCTATTGTTTGTAATATCTGATTAGAATAATTATTCTGTTGATAAACCTTTTTAATATCTTCAGAATCAATTGCTTCTTTATTATCTTTACCTTTTTTAAAGGGAGAAGCAATTATTTCGCCTTCTTTAGTATTAATCTTAATAGATTGAAAAGGAGGATGAATCGCTGATAATATAGTGTTATCTAATAACTACCATTTTTTATATAAATTAGTCTGAACATTAATAGTCGGTAAATTTTTATAACTTATTTTTTCTTTCTGAAAATAATAATCTAGCCATTGAAAGAAAGGAAAATTAAACTGTTTTTTATTTATATCATTAACCCATTCTTCTTTTAATTTCGAAATAATTTGTTCATCAAATTTTTCAAACCATATTCTTTTTTCATTATTTTCTAGTGAAAAGTAATTTTTATTAAGAAAATCTTTATCTATAGAAAAAGGTTTTTTTAACATATTAATTTCAGAAAATTTCATTTGAGAATGAGTAGGTGAACCTACTGAGGAACTAGAGTCGGGAATTACTTCGGGTAAAGGAGAAGTAAACTTAACCTTAGGATCAGTATATGAATACCTGGAAGGTTCGTAAGAAGTACTAGGAAGATCGACTGAATACCTGGGTCGAGTTTCTAAAGGATACCTGCAAGAGGAAGACTTAGACAGCATATTATCAAATTTTAATAATATTTTATTATCATTAAGTTCTTCTATAGTAGCCTGAGTTCTAACTGGATGTCTTTGAGCTATTATAGGACGATCAATTAAAAGTTCATTAGGAATAGTAATTTCATTACGAGATAATAATCTAGGCGTTTGAGTATGAGTATTATCCGAATCAGCAATTACTAAAACAGAATCACCTTCATTAGTGGGTTTTAATTTTAAAGCTGCAGGAATAATAGATTTCATTAATTTAAAATAAATACGATAAATTAACACAAATTTATCAGATTTAGGATCCATTTTCTTATTAGTAACATGTATATCTAACAACAGAGATTGCATAATAGTAGGATCAATTAAACTGACAGAAAAATTAGGAGCACAATTAAATCGTATAGTACCATTACATAGATTAGTCTGTACTAAAGCAAGAATAGAATCATTATAATGAAGTAAACGATCATCACGTAATGCCATGAAGACAGGAGTATCAACCCCACGCTTCATTAACGGATGTAAAGCAATTTGTATTAAACCAAAATGCATAAAACGATAACCTTGAGAAAGATAAAAAGTAATAGCAGTATTAGTTAATAAAGAAATTGTTTTCTTATCCTCTTCCATGGGATGAATCTCCTCATGGATCTTAATTGAATAAGCTTTATTAAACTCAAGTAGTCCTTGAGAGTATACAGTAGAAATACTTTTACTTGGCAGAGCTTCTTGAATTAACTCATGTGAATTAAGAATAGATGAATATGATGAAGATGCAGAGGATGATGCCATGATGGATGCAGGCCTAGATGAACTAGGTTCTCCAAAGAGAAATCTTCTAACTTTTTCAGCCATTTTAATTAAATCTAATCTTACATATCTAACTGCAAAAGGAGGTATGCATAAACCTAATTGTGTTTTGAGGAGATATTGATGTTTTGGTATATTGAACAGAAAGAATTGTGTTTTGAATTTCATATTTGTGTTTTTATGAGTTATTGATGTTTTGGTATATGGAATAAGTAGAATTATGATTTTCAAGTTCATATTTGTGTTTTGATGAGTTATTGGTTGATGTTTTACAATATCGAATTGGTAGAATTGTGATTTTGAAGTTCATATTTGTGTTTTGATGAGTTATTGATGTTTTGGTATATGGAATAGGTAGAATTATGATTTTGATATTCATATTTGTGTTTTGATGAGTTATTGATTGATTTTTGGTATATGGAATAGGTAGCATTGTGATTTTGAAGTTCATATTTGTGTTTTGATGAGTTATTGATGTTTTGTTATATTGAAGAGGTAGAATTGTGATTTTGAAGTTCATATTTGCGTTTTGATGAGTTATTGATTGATGTTTTGGAATATGGAATAGGTACAATTGAGATTTTGAAGTTCATATTTGTGTTTTGATGAGTTATTGGTTGATGTTTTACAATATCGAATAGGTAGAATTGTGATTTTGAAGTTCATATTTGTGTTTTGATGACTTATTGATGTTTTGGTATATGGGATAGGTAGAATTGTGATTTTGAAGTTCATATATGTGTTTTGATGAGTTATTGGTTGATGTTTTACTATATGGAATAGGTATAATTGTGATTTTGAAGTTCATATTTGTGTTTTGATGACTTATTGATGTTTTGGTATATGGGATAGGTAGAATTGTGATTTTGAAGTTCATATTTGTGTTTTGATGAGTTATTGATGTTTCGGTATATGAGATAGGTAGAATTGTGATTTTGAATTCATATTTGTGTTTTGAATGCGTCATTGTTGTTTTGGTATACGTAATCGGTAGAATTGTGTTTTAAGGAGTTATTGATGTTTTGGTATATTGAACAGATAGAATTGTGTTTTGAATTTCATATTTGTGTTTTTATGAGTTATTGATGTTTTGGTATATGAAATAAGTAGAATTATGATTTTCAAGTTCATATTTGTGTTTTGATGAGTTATTGATGTTTTGTTATATTGAAGAGGTAGCATTGTGATTTTGAAGTTCATATTTGCGTTTTGATGAGTTATTGATTGATGTTTTGGAATATGGAATAGGTACAATTGAGATTTTGAAGTTCATATTTGTGTTTTGATGAGTTATTGGTTGATATTTTACTATATCGAATAGGTAGAATTGTGATTTTGAAGTTCATATTTGTGTTTTGATGAGTTATTGATGTTTTCAAATATGGAATAGGTAGAATTGTGATTTTGAAGTTCATATTTGTATTTTGATGAGTTATTGATGTTTTGGTATATGGAATAGGTAGAATTATGATTTTGATATTCATATTTGTGTTTTGATGAGTTATTGATTGATTTTTGGTATATGGAAATATGTAGCATTGTGATTTTGAAGTTCATATTTGTGTTTTGATGAGTTATTGATGTTTTGGTATATGAAATAGGTAGAATTGTGATTTTGATATTCATATTTGGGTTTTGATGAGTTATTGATTGATGTTTTGGTATATGGAATAGGTAGAATTGAGATTTTGAAGTTCATATTTGTGTTTTGATGCGTTATTGATGTTTTGGTATACGTAATAGGTAGAATTGTGTTTTGAGGAGATATTGATGTTTTGGTATATTGAACAGATAGAATTGTGTTTTGAATTTCATATTTGTGTTTTTATGAGTTATTGATGTGTTGGTATATGAAATAAGTAGAATTATGATTTTCAAGTTCATATTTGTGTTTTGATGAGTTGTTGATGTTTTGTTATATTGAAGAGGTAGAATTGTGATTTTGAAGTTCATATTTGCGTTTTGATGAGTTATTGATTGATGTTTTGGAATATGGAATAGGTACAATTGAGATTTTGAAGTTCATATTTGTGTTTTGAATGCGTTATTGGTTGATGTTTTGGTATATGGAATAGGTAGAATTGTGATTTTGAAGTTCATATTTGTGTTTTGATGAGTTATTGATGTTTCGGTATATGGAATAGGTAGAATTGTGATTTTGAAGTTCATAATTGTGTTTTGATGAGTTATTGATTGATGTTTTGGTATATGGAATAGGTAGAATTGTGATTTTGAAGTTCATATTTGTGTTTTGATGAGTTATTGATGTTTTGGTATATGGAATAGGTAGAATTGTGATTTTGAAGTTCATATTTGTGTTTTGATGACTTATTGATGTTTTGGTATATGGGATAGGTAGAATTGTGATTTTGAAGTTCATATTTGTGTATTGATGTGTTATTCATGTTTTTGTATATGGAATAGGTAGAATTGTGATTTTTAAGTTCATAATTGTGTTTTGACGAGTTATTGATGTTTCGGTATATGAAAGATATAATTGTGTGTAGAAGTTCATATTTGTGTTTTGATGAGTTATTGATGTTTTGTTATATTGAAGAGGTAGAATTGTGATTTTGAAGTTCATATTTGTGTTTTGATGAGTTATTGATTGATGTTTTGGTATATGGAATAGGTAGAATTATGATTTTGATATTCATATTTGTGTTTTGATGAGTTATTGATTGATTTTTGGTATATGGAATAGGTAGCATTGTGATTTTGAAGTTCATATTTGTGTTTTGATGAGTTATTGATGTTTTGGTATATGGAATAGGTATAATTGTGATTTTGATATTCATATTTGGGTTTTGAAGAGTTATTGATTGATGTTTTGGTATATGGAATAGGTAGAATTGAGATTTTGAAGTTCATATTTGTGTTTTGATGCGTTATTGATGTTTTGGTATACGTAATAGGTAGAATTGTGTTTTGAGGAGATATTGATGTTTTGGTATATTGAACAGATAGAATTGTGTTTTGAATTTCATATTTGTGTTTTTATGAGTTATTGATGTTTTGGTATATGAAATAAGTAGAATTATGATTTTCAAGTTCATATTTGTGTTTTGATGAGTTATTGATGTTTTGTTATACGTAATAGGTAGAATTGTGTTTTGAGGAGATATTGATGTTTTGGTATATTGAACAGATAGAATTGTGTTTTGAATTTCATATTTGTGTTTTTATGAGTTATTGATGTTTTGGTATATGAAATAAGTAGAATTGAGATTTTGAAGTTCATATTTGTGTTTTGATGCGTTATTGATGTTTTGGTATACGTAATAGGTAGAATTGTGTTTTGAGGAGATATTGATGTTTTGGTATATTGAACAGATAGAATTGTGTTTTGAATTTCATATTTGTGTTTTTATGAGTTATTGATGTTTTGGTATATGAAATAAGTAGAATTGTGATTTTGAAGTTCATATTTGTGTTTTGATGAGTTATTGGTTGATGTTTTACTATATGGAATAGGTATAATTGTGATTTTGATGTTCATATTTGTGTTTTGATGACTTATTGATGTTTTGGTATATGGGATAGGTGGAATTGTGATTTTGAAGTTCATATTTGTGTTTTGATGAGTTATTCATGTTTTGGTATATGGAATAGGTAGAATTGTGATTTTTAAGTTCATAATTGTGTTTTGATGAGTTATTGATGTTTCGGTATATGAAATAGATATAATTGTGTGTAGAAGTTCATATTTGTGTTTTGATGAGTTGTTGATGTTTTCTTATATTGAAGAGGTAGAATTGTGATTTTGAAGTTCATATTTGTGTTTTGATGAGTTATTGATTGATGTTTTGGAATATGGAATAGGTACAATTGAGATTTTGAAGTTCATATTTGTGTTTTGATGTGTTATTCATGTTTTGGTATATGGAATAGGTAGAATTGTGATTTTGAAGTTCATAATTGTGTTTTGATGAGTTATTGATGTTTCGGTATATGAAATAGATATAATTGTGTGTAGATGTTCATAATTGTGTTTTGATGAGTTATTGATTGATGTTTTGGTATATGAAATAGGTAGAATTGTGATTTTGAAGTTCATATTTGTGTTTTGATGAGTTATTGATGTTTTGGTATATGGAATAGGTAGAATTGTGATGTTGAAGTTCATATTTGTGTTTTGATGACTTATTGATGTTTTGGTATATGGGATAGGTAGAATTGTGATTTTGAAGTTCATATTTGTGTTTTGATGTGTTATTCATGTTTTTATATATGGAATAGGTAGAATTGTGATTTTTAAGTTCATAATTGTGTTTTGACGGGTTATTGATGTTTCGGTATATGAAAGATATAATTGTGTGTAGAAGTTCATATTTGTGTTTTGATGAGTTGTTGATGTTTTGTTATATTGAAGAGGTAGAATTGTGATTTTGAAGTTCATATTTGCGTTTTGATGAGTTATTGATTGATGTTTTGAAATATGGAATAGGTACAATTGAGATTTTGAAGTTCATATTTGTGTTTTGATGAGTTATTCATGTTTTGGTATACGGAATAGGTAGAATTGTGATTTTGAAGTTCATAATTGTGTTTTGATGAGTTATTGATGTTTCGGTATATGAAATAGATATAATTGTGTGTAGAAGTTCATATTTGTGTTTTGATGAGTTATTGATGTTTTGTTATATTGAAGAGGTAGAATTGTGATTTTGAAGTTCATATTTGTGTTTTGATGAGTTATTGGTTGATGTTTTACTATATGGAATAGGTATAATTGTGATTTTGATGTTCATATTTGTGTTTTGATGACTTATTGATGTTTTGGTATATGGGATTGGTGGAATTGTGATATTGAAGTTCATATTTGTGTTTTGATGAGTTATTCATGTTTTGGTATATGGAATAGGTAGAATTGTGATTTTTAAGTTCATAATTGTGTTTTGATGAGTTATTGATGTTTCGGTATATGAAATAGGTATAATTGTGTGTAGAAGTTCATATTTGTGTTTTGATGAGTTGTTGATGTTTTGTTATATTGAAGAGGTAGAATTGTGATTTTGAAGTTCATATTTGCGTTTTGATGAGTTATTGATTGATGTTTTGGAATATGGAATAGGTACAATTGAGATTTTGAAGTTCATATTTGTGTTTTGATGAGTTATTCATGTTTTGGTATATGGAATAGGTAGAATTGTGATTTTTAAGTTCATAATTGTGTTTTGATGAGTTATTGATGTTTCGGTATATGAAATAGGTATAATTGTGTGTAGAAGTTCATATTTGTGTTTTGATGAGTTGTTGATGTTTTGTTATATTGAAGAGGTAGAATTGTGATTTTGAAGTTCATATTTGCGTTTTGATGAGTTATTGATTGATGTTTTGGAATATGGAATAGGTACAATTGAGATTTTGAAGTTCATATTTGTGTTTTGATGAGTTATTGATGTTTTGGTATATGAAATAAGTAGAATTGAGATTTTGAAGTTCATATTTGTGTTTTGATGCGTTATTGATGTTTTGGTATACGTAATAGGTAGAATTGTGTTTTGAGGAGATATTGATGTTTTGGTATATTGAACAGATAGAATTGTGTTTTGAATTTCATATTTGTGTTTTTATGAGTTATTGATGTTTTGGTATATGAAATAAGTAGAATTGTGATTTTGAAGTTCATATTTGTGTTTTGATGAGTTATTGGTTGATGTTTTACTATATGGAATAGGTATAATTGTGATTTTGATGTTCATATTTGTGTTTTGATGACTTATTGATGTTTTGGTATATGGGATAGGTGGAATTGTGATTTTGAAGTTCATATTTGTGTTTTGATGAGTTATTCATGTTTTGGTATATGGAATAGGTAGAATTGTGATTTTTAAGTTCATAATTGTGTTTTGATGAGTTATTGATGTTTCGGTATATGAAATAGATATAATTGTGTGTAGAAGTTCATATTTGTGTTTTGATGAGTTGTTGATGTTTTCTTATATTGAAGAGGTAGAATTGTGATTTTGAAGTTCATATTTGTGTTTTGATGAGTTATTGATTGATGTTTTGGAATATGGAATAGGTACAATTGAGATTTTGAAGTTCATATTTGTGTTTTGATGTGTTATTCATGTTTTGGTATATGGAATAGGTAGAATTGTGATTTTGAAGTTCATAATTGTGTTTTGATGAGTTATTGATGTTTCGGTATATGAAATAGATATAATTGTGTGTAGATGTTCATAATTGTGTTTTGATGAGTTATTGATTGATGTTTTGGTATATGAAATAGGTAGAATTGTGATTTTGAAGTTCATATTTGTGTTTTGATGAGTTATTGATGTTTTGGTATATGGAATAGGTAGAATTGTGATGTTGAAGTTCATATTTGTGTTTTGATGACTTATTGATGTTTTGGTATATGGGATAGGTAGAATTGTGATTTTGAAGTTCATATTTGTGTTTTGATGTGTTATTCATGTTTTTATATATGGAATAGGTAGAATTGTGATTTTTAAGTTCATAATTGTGTTTTGACGGGTTATTGATGTTTCGGTATATGAAAGATATAATTGTGTGTAGAAGTTCATATTTGTGTTTTGATGAGTTGTTGATGTTTTGTTATATTGAAGAGGTAGAATTGTGATTTTGAAGTTCATATTTGCGTTTTGATGAGTTATTGATTGATGTTTTGAAATATGGAATAGGTACAATTGAGATTTTGAAGTTCATATTTGTGTTTTGATGAGTTATTCATGTTTTGGTATACGGAATAGGTAGAATTGTGATTTTGAAGTTCATAATTGTGTTTTGATGAGTTATTGATGTTTCGGTATATGAAATAGATATAATTGTGTGTAGAAGTTCATATTTGTGTTTTGATGAGTTATTGATGTTTTGTTATATTGAAGAGGTAGAATTGTGATTTTGAAGTTCATATTTGTGTTTTGATGAGTTATTGGTTGATGTTTTACTATATGGAATAGGTATAATTGTGATTTTGATGTTCATATTTGTGTTTTGATGACTTATTGATGTTTTGGTATATGGGATTGGTGGAATTGTGATATTGAAGTTCATATTTGTGTTTTGATGAGTTATTCATGTTTTGGTATATGGAATAGGTAGAATTGTGATTTTTAAGTTCATAATTGTGTTTTGATGAGTTATTGATGTTTCGGTATATGAAATAGGTATAATTGTGTGTAGAAGTTCATATTTGTGTTTTGATGAGTTGTTGATGTTTTGTTATATTGAAGAGGTAGAATTGTGATTTTGAAGTTCATATTTGCGTTTTGATGAGTTATTGATTGATGTTTTGGAATATGGAATAGGTACAATTGAGATTTTGAAGTTCATATTTGTGTTTTGATGAGTTATTCATGTTTTGGTATATGGAATAGGTAGAATTGTGATTTTGAAGTTCATAATTGTGTTTTGATGAGTTATTGATGTTTCGGTATATGAAATAGATATAATTGTGTGTAGATGTTTATAATTGTGTTTTGATGAGTTATTGATTGATGTTTTGGTATAAGGAATAGGTAGAATTGTGATTTTGAAGTTCATATTTGTGTTTTTATGAGTTATTGATGTTTTGTTATATTCAAGAGGTAGAATTGTGATTTTGAAGTTCATATTTGTGTTTTTATGAGTTATTGATGTTTTGTTATATTCAAGAGGTAGAATTGTGATTTTGAAGTTCATATTTGCGTTTTGATGAGTTATTGATTGATGTTTTGGAATATGGAATAGGTACAATTGAGATTTTGAAGTTCATATTTGTGTTTTGATGAGTTATTCATGTTTTGGTATATGGAATAGGTAAAATTGTGATTTTGAAGCTCATAATTGTGTTTTGATGAGTTATTGATGTTTCGGTATATAAAATAGATATAATTGTGTGTAGATGTTCATAATTGTGTTTTGATGAGTTATTGATTGATGTTTTGGTATATGGAATAGGTAGAATTGTGTTTTGAATTTCATATTTGTGTTTTTATGAGTTATTATTATTTTGGTATATGGAATAGGTAGAATTGTGATTTTGAAGTTCATATTTGTGTTTCGATGAGTTGTTGATGTTTTGTTATATTGAAGAGTTAGAATTGTGATTTTGAAGTTCATATTTACGTTTTGATGAGTTGTTGATTGATGTTTTGGAATATGGAATAGGTACAATTGAGATTTTGAAGTTCATATTTGTGTTTTGATGAGTTATTGATGTTTTGGTATACGTAATAGGTAGAATTGTGTTTTGAGGAGATATTGATGTTTTGGTATATTGAACAGATAGAATTGTGTTTTGAATTTCATATTTGTGTTTTTATGAGTTATTGATGTTTTGGTATATGGAATAAGTAGAATTATGATTTTCAAGTTCATATTTGTGTTTTGATGAGTTATTGGTTGATGTTTTACAATATCGAATAGGTAGAATTGTGATTTTGAAGTTCATATTTGTGTTTTGATGAGTTATTGATGTTTTGGTATATAGAATAGGTAGAATTATGATTTTGATATTCATATTTGTGTTTTGATGAGTTATTGATTGATTTTTGGTATATGGAATAGGTAGCATTGTGATTTTGAAGTTCATATTTGTGTTTTGATGAGTTATTGATGTTTTGGTATATGGAATAGGTAGAATTGTGATTTTGATATTCATATTTGGGTTTTGATGAGTTATTGATTGATGTTTTGGTATATGGAATAGGTAGAATTATGATTTTGATATTCATATTTGTGTTTTGATGAGTTATTCATGTTTTGGTATATGGAATAGGTAAAATTGTGATTTTGAAGCTCATAATTGTGTTTTGATGAGTTATTGATGTTTCGGTATATAAAATAGATATAATTGTGTGTAGATGTTCATAATTGTGTTTTGATGAGTTATTGATTGATTTTTGGTATATGGAATAGGTAGAATTGTGTTTTGAATTTCATATTTGTGTTTTTATGAGTTATTGATGTTTTGGTATATGGAATAGGTAGAATTGTGATTTTGAAGTTCATATTTGTGTTTTGATGAGTTGTTGATGTTTTGTTATATTGAAGAGGTAGAATTGTGATTTTGAAGTTCATATTTGCGTTTTGATGAGTTATTGATTGATGTTTTGGAATATGGAATAGGTACAATGGAGATTTTGAAGTTCATATTTGTGTTTTGATGCGTTATTGATGTTTTGGTATACGTAATAGGTAGAATTGTGTTTTGAGGAGATATTGATGTTTTGGTATATTGAGCAGATAGAATTGTGTTTTGAATTTCATATTTGTGTTTTTATGAGTTATTGATGTTTTGGTATATGGAATAAGTAGAATTATGATTTTGAAGTTCATATTTGCGTTTTGATGAGTTATTGATTGATGTTTTGGTATATGGAATAGGTAGAATTGAGATTTTGAAGTTCATATTTGTGTTTTGATGCGTTATTGATGTTTTGGTATACGTAATAGGTAGAATTGTGTTTTGAGGAGATATACATGTTTTGGTATATTGAACAGATAGAATTGTGTTTTGAATTTCATATTTGTGTTTTTATGAGTTATTGATGTTTTGGTATATGAAATAAGTAGAATTATGATTTTCAAGTTCATATTTGTGTTTTGATGAGTTATTGATGTTTTGTTATATTGAAGAGGTAGCATTGTGATTTTGAAGTTCATATTTGCGTTTTGATGAGTTATTGATTGATGTTTTGGAATATGGAATAGATACAATTGAGATTTTGAAGTTCATATTTGTGTTTTGATGAGTTATTGGTTGATATTTTACTATATCGAATAGGTAGAATTGTGATTTTGAAGTTCATATTTGTGTTTTGATGAGTTATTAATGTTTTCAAATATGGAATAGGTAGAATTGTGATTTTGAAGTTCATATTTGTATTTTGATGAGTTATTGATGTTTTGGTATATGGAATAGGTAGAATTATGATTTTGATATTCATATTTGTGTTTTGATGAGTTATTGATTGATTTTTGGTATATGGAAATATGTAGCATTGTGATTTTGAAGTTCATATTTGTGTTTTGATGAGTTATTGATGTTTTGGTATACGTAATAGGTAGAATTGTGTTTTGAGGAGATATTGATGTTTTGGTATATTGAACAGATAGAATTGTGTTTTGAATTTCATATTTGTGTTTTTATGAGTTATTGATGTTTTGGTATATGGAATAAGTAGAATTATGATTTTCAAGTTCATATTTGTGTTTTGATGAGTTATTGGTTGATGTTTTACAATATCGAATAGGTAGAATTGTGATTTTGAAGTTCATATTTGTGTTTTGATGAGTTATTGATGTTTTGGTATATAGAATAGGTAGAATTATGATTTTGATATTCATATTTGTGTTTTGATGAGTTATTGATTGATTTTTGGTATATGGAATAGGTAGCATTGTGATTTTGAAGTTCATATTTGTGTTTTGATGAGTTATTGATGTTTTGGTATATGGAATAGGTAGAATTGTGATTTTGATATTCATATTTGGGTTTTGATGAGTTATTGATTGATGTTTTGGTATATGGAATAGGTAGAATTATGATTTTGATATTCATATTTGTGTTTTGATGAGTTATTCATGTTTTGGTATATGGAATAGGTAAAATTGTGATTTTGAAGCTCATAATTGTGTTTTGATGAGTTATTGATGTTTCGGTATATAAAATAGATATAATTGTGTGTAGATGTTCATAATTGTGTTTTGATGAGTTATTGATTGATTTTTGGTATATGGAATAGGTAGAATTGTGTTTTGAATTTCATATTTGTGTTTTTATGAGTTATTGATGTTTTGGTATATGGAATAGGTAGAATTGTGATTTTGAAGTTCATATTTGTGTTTTGATGAGTTGTTGATGTTTTGTTATATTGAAGAGGTAGAATTGTGATTTTGAAGTTCATATTTGCGTTTTGATGAGTTATTGATTGATGTTTTGGAATATGGAATAGGTACAATGGAGATTTTGAAGTTCATATTTGTGTTTTGATGCGTTATTGATGTTTTGGTATACGTAATAGGTAGAATTGTGTTTTGAGGAGATATTGATGTTTTGGTATATTGAGCAGATAGAATTGTGTTTTGAATTTCATATTTGTGTTTTTATGAGTTATTGATGTTTTGGTATATGGAATAAGTAGAATTATGATTTTGAAGTTCATATTTGCGTTTTGATGAGTTATTGATTGATGTTTTGGTATATGGAATAGGTAGAATTGAGATTTTGAAGTTCATATTTGTGTTTTGATGCGTTATTGATGTTTTGGTATACGTAATAGGTAGAATTGTGTTTTGAGGAGATATACATGTTTTGGTATATTGAACAGATAGAATTGTGTTTTGAATTTCATATTTGTGTTTTTATGAGTTATTGATGTTTTGGTATATGAAATAAGTAGAATTATGATTTTCAAGTTCATATTTGTGTTTTGATGAGTTATTGATGTTTTGTTATATTGAAGAGGTAGCATTGTGATTTTGAAGTTCATATTTGCGTTTTGATGAGTTATTGATTGATGTTTTGGAATATGGAATAGATACAATTGAGATTTTGAAGTTCATATTTGTGTTTTGATGAGTTATTGGTTGATATTTTACTATATCGAATAGGTAGAATTGTGATTTTGAAGTTCATATTTGTGTTTTGATGAGTTATTAATGTTTTCAAATATGGAATAGGTAGAATTGTGATTTTGAAGTTCATATTTGTATTTTGATGAGTTATTGATGTTTTGGTATATGGAATAGGTAGAATTATGATTTTGATATTCATATTTGTGTTTTGATGAGTTATTGATTGATTTTTGGTATATGGAAATATGTAGCATTGTGATTTTGAAGTTCATATTTGTGTTTTGATGAGTTATTGATGTTTTGGTATATGAAATAGGTAGAATTGTGATTTTGATATTCATATTTGGGTTTTGATGAGTTATTGATTGATGTTTTGGTATATGGAATAGGTAGAATTGAGATTTTGAAGTTCATATTTGTGTTTTGATGCGTTATTGATGTTTTGGTATACGTAATAGGTAGAATTGTGTTTTAAGGAGATATTGATGTTTTGGTATATTGAACAGATAGAATTGTGTTTTGAATTTCATATTTGTGTTTTTATGAGTTATTGATGTGTTGGTATATGAAATAAGTAGAATTATGATTTTCAAGTTCATATTTGTGTTTTGATGAGTTGTTGATGTTTTGTTATATTGAAGAGGTAGAATTGTGATTTTGAAGTTCATATTTGCGTTTTGATGAGTTATTGATTGATGTTTTGGAATATGGAATAGGTACAATTGAGATTTTGAAGTTCATATTTGTGTTTTGAATGCGTTATTGGTTGATGTTTTGGTATATGGAATAGGTAGAATTGTGATTTTGAAGTTCATATTTGTGTTTTGATGAGTTATTGATGTTTCGGTATATGGAATAGGTAGAATTGTGATTTTGAAGTTCATAATTGTGTTTTGATGAGTTATTGATTGATGTTTTGGTATATGGAATAGGTAGAATTGTGATTTTGAAGTTCATATTTGTCTTTTGATGAGTTATTGATGTTTTGGTATATAGAATAGGTAGAATTATGATTTTGATATTCATATTTGTGTTTTGATGAGTTATTGATTGATTTTTGGTATATGGAATAGGTAGCATTGTGATTTTGAAGTTCATATTTGTGTTTTGATGAGTTATTGATGTTTTGGTATATGGAATAGGTAGAATTGTGATTTTGATATTCATATTTGGGTTTTGATGAGTTATTGATTGATGTTTTGGTATATGGAATAGGTAGAATTATGATTTTGATATTCATATTTGTGTTTTGATGAGTTATTGATTGATTTTTGGTATATGGAATAGGTAGCATTGTGATTTTGAAGTTCATATTTGTGTTTTGATGAGTTATTGATGTTTTGGTATATGGAATAGGTATAATTGTGATTTTGATATTCATATTTGGGTTTTGATGAGTTATTGATTGATGTTTTGGTATATGGAATAGGTAGAATTGAGATTTTGAAGTTCATATTTGTGTTTTGATGCGTTATTGATGTTTTGGTATACGTAATAGGTAGAATTGTGTTTTGAGGAGATATTGATGTTTTGGTATATTGAACAGATAGAATTGTGTTTTGAATTTCATATTTGTGTTTTTATGAGTTATTGATGTTTTGGTATATGAAATAAGTAGAATTATGATTTTCAAGTTCATATTTGTGTTTTGATGAGTTATTGATGTTTTGTTATATTGAAGAGGTAGAATTGTGATTTTGAAGTTCATATTTGTGTTTTGATGAGTTATTGGTTGATGTTTTACTATATGGAATAGGTATAATTGTGATTTTGATGTTCATATTTGTGTTTTGATGACTTATTGATGTTTTGGTATATGGGATAGGTGGAATTGTGATTTTGAAGTTCATATTTGTGTTTTGATGAGTTATTCATGTTTTGGTATATGGAATAGGTAGAATTGTGATTTTTAAGTTCATAATTGTGTTTTGATGAGTTATTGATGTTTCGGTATATGAAATAGATATAATTGTGTGTAGAAGTTCATATTTGTGTTTTGATGAGTTGTTGATGTTTTCTTATATTGAAGAGGTAGAATTGTGATTTTGAAGTTCATATTTGTGTTTTGATGAGTTATTGATTGATGTTTTGGAATATGGAATAGGTACAATTGAGATTTTGAAGTTCATATTTGTGTTTTGATGTGTTATTCATGTTTTGGTATATGGAATAGGTAGAATTGTGATTTTGAAGTTCATAATTGTGTTTTGATGAGTTATTGATGTTTCGGTATATGAAATAGATATAATTGTGTGTAGATGTTCATAATTGTGTTTTGATGAGTTATTGATTGATGTTTTGGTATATGGAATAGGTAGAATTGTGATTTTGAAGTTCATATTTGTGTTTTGATGAGTTATTGATGTTTTGGTATATGGAATAGGTAGAATTGTGATGTTGAAGTTCATATTTGTGTTTTGATGACTTATTGATGTTTTGGTATATGGGATAGGTAGAATTGTGATTTTGAAGTTCATATTTGTGTTTTGATGTGTTATTCATGTTTTTATATATGGAATAGGTAGAATTGTGATTTTTAAGTTCATAATTGTGTTTTGACGGGTTATTGATGTTTCGGTATATGAAAGATATAATTGTGTGTAGAAGTTCATATTTGTGTTTTGATGAGTTGTTGATGTTTTGTTATATTGAAGAGGTAGAATTGTGATTTTGAAGTTCATATTTGCGTTTTGATGAGTTATTGATTGATGTTTTGAAATATGGAATAGGTACAATTGAGATTTTGAAGTTCATATTTGTGTTTTGATGAGTTATTCATGTTTTGGTATACGGAATAGGTAGAATTGTGATTTTGAAGTTCATAATTGTGTTTTGATGAGTTATTGATGTTTCGGTATATGAAATAGATATAATTGTGTGTAGAAGTTCATATTTGTGTTTTGATGAGTTATTGATGTTTTGTTATATTGAAGAGGTAGAATTGTGATTTTGAAGTTCATATTTGTGTTTTGATGAGTTATTGGTTGATGTTTTACTATATGGAATAGGTATAATTGTGATTTTGATGTTCATATTTGTGTTTTGATGACTTATTGATGTTTTGGTATATGGGATTGGTGGAATTGTGATATTGAAGTTCATATTTGTGTTTTGATGAGTTATTCATGTTTTGGTATATGGAATAGGTAGAATTGTGATTTTTAAGTTCATAATTGTGTTTTGATGAGTTATTGATGTTTCGGTATATGAAATAGGTATAATTGTGTGTAGAAGTTCATATTTGTGTTTTGATGAGTTGTTGATGTTTTGTTATATTGAAGAGGTAGAATTGTGATTTTGAAGTTCATATTTGCGTTTTGATGAGTTATTGATTGATGTTTTGGAATATGGAATAGGTACAATTGAGATTTTGAAGTTCATATTTGTGTTTTGATGAGTTATTCATGTTTTGGTATATGGAATAGGTAGAATTGTGATTTTGAAGTTCATAATTGTGTTTTGATGAGTTATTGATGTTTCGGTATATGAAATAGATATAATTGTGTGTAGATGTTTATAATTGTGTTTTGATGAGTTATTGATTGATGTTTTGGTATAAGGAATAGGTAGAATTGTGATTTTGAAGTTCATATTTGTGTTTTTATGAGTTATTGATGTTTTGTTATATTCAAGAGGTAGAATTGTGATTTTGAAGTTCATATTTGTGTTTTTATGAGTTATTGATGTTTTGTTATATTCAAGAGGTAGAATTGTGATTTTGAAGTTCATATTTGCGTTTTGATGAGTTATTGATTGATGTTTTGGAATATGGAATAGGTACAATTGAGATTTTGAAGTTCATATTTGTGTTTTGATGAGTTATTCATGTTTTGGTATATGGAATAGGTAAAATTGTGATTTTGAAGCTCATAATTGTGTTTTGATGAGTTATTGATGTTTCGGTATATAAAATAGATATAATTGTGTGTAGATGTTCATAATTGTGTTTTGATGAGTTATTGATTGATGTTTTGGTATATGGAATAGGTAGAATTGTGTTTTGAATTTCATATTTGTGTTTTTATGAGTTATTATTATTTTGGTATATGGAATAGGTAGAATTGTGATTTTGAAGTTCATATTTGTGTTTCGATGAGTTGTTGATGTTTTGTTATATTGAAGAGTTAGAATTGTGATTTTGAAGTTCATATTTACGTTTTGATGAGTTGTTGATTGATGTTTTGGAATATGGAATAGGTACAATTGAGATTTTGAAGTTCATATTTGTGTTTTGATGAGTTATTGATGTTTTGGTATACGTAATAGGTAGAATTGTGTTTTGAGGAGATATTGATGTTTTGGTATATTGAACAGATAGAATTGTGTTTTGAATTTCATATTTGTGTTTTTATGAGTTATTGATGTTTTGGTATATGGAATAAGTAGAATTATGATTTTCAAGTTCATATTTGTGTTTTGATGAGTTATTGGTTGATGTTTTACAATATCGAATAGGTAGAATTGTGATTTTGAAGTTCATATTTGTGTTTTGATGAGTTATTGATGTTTTGGTATATAGAATAGGTAGAATTATGATTTTGATATTCATATTTGTGTTTTGATGAGTTATTGATTGATTTTTGGTATATGGAATAGGTAGCATTGTGATTTTGAAGTTCATATTTGTGTTTTGATGAGTTATTGATGTTTTGGTATATGGAATAGGTAGAATTGTGATTTTGATATTCATATTTGGGTTTTGATGAGTTATTGATTGATGTTTTGGTATATGGAATAGGTAGAATTATGATTTTGATATTCATATTTGTGTTTTGATGAGTTATTCATGTTTTGGTATATGGAATAGGTAAAATTGTGATTTTGAAGCTCATAATTGTGTTTTGATGAGTTATTGATGTTTCGGTATATAAAATAGATATAATTGTGTGTAGATGTTCATAATTGTGTTTTGATGAGTTATTGATTGATTTTTGGTATATGGAATAGGTAGAATTGTGTTTTGAATTTCATATTTGTGTTTTTATGAGTTATTGATGTTTTGGTATATGGAATAGGTAGAATTGTGATTTTGAAGTTCATATTTGTGTTTTGATGAGTTGTTGATGTTTTGTTATATTGAAGAGGTAGAATTGTGATTTTGAAGTTCATATTTGCGTTTTGATGAGTTATTGATTGATGTTTTGGAATATGGAATAGGTACAATGGAGATTTTGAAGTTCATATTTGTGTTTTGATGCGTTATTGATGTTTTGGTATACGTAATAGGTAGAATTGTGTTTTGAGGAGATATTGATGTTTTGGTATATTGAGCAGATAGAATTGTGTTTTGAATTTCATATTTGTGTTTTTATGAGTTATTGATGTTTTGGTATATGGAATAAGTAGAATTATGATTTTGAAGTTCATATTTGCGTTTTGATGAGTTATTGATTGATGTTTTGGTATATGGAATAGGTAGAATTGAGATTTTGAAGTTCATATTTGTGTTTTGATGCGTTATTGATGTTTTGGTATACGTAATAGGTAGAATTGTGTTTTGAGGAGATATACATGTTTTGGTATATTGAACAGATAGAATTGTGTTTTGAATTTCATATTTGTGTTTTTATGAGTTATTGATGTTTTGGTATATGAAATAAGTAGAATTATGATTTTCAAGTTCATATTTGTGTTTTGATGAGTTATTGATGTTTTGTTATATTGAAGAGGTAGCATTGTGATTTTGAAGTTCATATTTGCGTTTTGATGAGTTATTGATTGATGTTTTGGAATATGGAATAGATACAATTGAGATTTTGAAGTTCATATTTGTGTTTTGATGAGTTATTGGTTGATATTTTACTATATCGAATAGGTAGAATTGTGATTTTGAAGTTCATATTTGTGTTTTGATGAGTTATTAATGTTTTCAAATATGGAATAGGTAGAATTGTGATTTTGAAGTTCATATTTGTATTTTGATGAGTTATTGATGTTTTGGTATATGGAATAGGTAGAATTATGATTTTGATATTCATATTTGTGTTTTGATGAGTTATTGATTGATTTTTGGTATATGGAAATATGTAGCATTGTGATTTTGAAGTTCATATTTGTGTTTTGATGAGTTATTGATGTTTTGGTATATGAAATAGGTAGAATTGTGATTTTGATATTCATATTTGGGTTTTGATGAGTTATTGATTGATGTTTTGGTATATGGAATAGGTAGAATTGAGATTTTGAAGTTCATATTTGTGTTTTGATGCGTTATTGATGTTTTGGTATACGTAATAGGTAGAATTGTGTTTTAAGGAGATATTGATGTTTTGGTATATTGAACAGATAGAATTGTGTTTTGAATTTCATATTTGTGTTTTTATGAGTTATTGATGTGTTGGTATATGAAATAAGTAGAATTATGATTTTCAAGTTCATATTTGTGTTTTGATGAGTTGTTGATGTTTTGTTATATTGAAGAGGTAGAATTGTGATTTTGAAGTTCATATTTGCGTTTTGATGAGTTATTGATTGATGTTTTGGAATATGGAATAGGTACAATTGAGATTTTGAAGTTCATATTTGTGTTTTGAATGCGTTATTGGTTGATGTTTTGGTATATGGAATAGGTAGAATTGTGATTTTGAAGTTCATATTTGTGTTTTGATGAGTTATTGATGTTTCGGTATATGGAATAGGTAGAATTGTGATTTTGAAGTTCATAATTGTGTTTTGATGAGTTATTGATTGATGTTTTGGTATATGGAATAGGTAGAATTGTGATTTTGAAGTTCATATTTGTCTTTTGATGAGTTATTGATGTTTTGGTATATGGAATAGGTAGAATTGTGATTTTGAAGTTCATATTTGTGTTTTGATGACTTATTGATGTTTTGGTATATGGGATAGGTAGAATTGTGATTTTGAAGTTCATATTTGTGTATTGATGTGTTATTCATGTTTTTGTATATGGAATAGGTAGAATTGTGATTTTTAAGTTCATAATTGTGTTTTGACGAGTTATTGATGTTTCGGTATATGAAAGATATAATTGTGTGTAGAAGTTCATATTTGTGTTTTGATGAGTTATTGATGTTTTGTTTTATTGAAGAGGTAGAATTGTGATTTTGAAGTTCATAATTGTGTTTTGATGAGTTATTGATGTTTCGGTATATGAAATAGATATAATTGTGTGTAGATGTTCATAATTGTGTTTTGATGAGTTATTGATTGATGTTTTGGTATATGGAATAGGTAGAATTGTGATTTTGAAGTTCATATTTGTCTTTTGATGAGTTATTGATGTTTTGGTATATGGAATAGGTAGAATTGTGATTTTGAAGTTCATATTTGTGTTTTGATGACTTATTGATGTTTTGGTATATGGGATAGGTAGAATTGTGATTTTGAAGTTCATATTTGTGTATTGATGTGTTATTCATGTTTTTGTATATGGAATAGGTAGAATTGTGATTTTTAAGTTCATAATTGTGTTTTGACGAGTTATTGATGTTTCGGTATATGAAAGATATAATTGTGTGTAGAAGTTCATATTTGTGTTTTGATGAGTTATTGATGTTTTGTTTTATTGAAGAGGTAGAATTGTGATTTTGAAGTTCATATTTGTGTTTTGATGAGTTATTGATGTTTTGGTATATGTGATAGGTAGAATTGTGATTTTGAAGTTCATATTTGTGTTTTGAATGCGTTATTGATGTGTTGGTATACGTAATTGGTAGAATTGTGTTTTGAGGAGTTATTGATGTTTTGGTATATTGAACAGATAGAATTGTGTTTTGAATTTCATATTTGTGTTTTTATGAGTTATTGATGTTTTGGTATATGGAATAGGTAGAATTGTGATTTTGAAGTTCATATTTGTGTTTTGATGAGTTGTTGATGTTTTGTTATATTGAAGAGGTAGAATTGTGATTTTGAAGTTCATTTTTGCGTTTTGATGAGTTATTGATTGATGTTTTGGAATATGGAATAGGTACAATTGAGATTTTGAAGTTCATATTTGTGTTTTGAATGCGTTATTGGTTGATGTTTTGGTATATGGAATAGGTAGAATTGTGATTTTGAAGTTCATATTTGCGTTTTGATGAGTTATTGATTGATGTTTTGGAATATGGAATAGGTACAATTGAGATTTTGAAGTTCATATTTGTGTTTTGATGAGTTATTCATGTTTTGGTATATGGAATAGGTAAAATTGTGATTTTGAAGCTCATAATTGTGTTTTGATGAGTTATTGATGTTTCGGTATATAAAATAGATATAATTGTGTGTAGATGTTCATAATTGTGTTTTGATGAGTTATTGATTGATGTTTTGGTATATGGAATAGGTAGAATTGTGTTTTGAATTTCATATTTGTGTTTTTATGAGTTATTATTATTTTGGTATATGGAATAGGTAGAATTGTGATTTTGAAGTTCATATTTGTGTTTCGATGAGTTGTTGATGTTTTGTTATATTGAAGAGTTAGAATTGTGATTTTGAAGTTCATATTTACGTTTTGATGAGTTGTTGATTGATGTTTTGGAATATGGAATAGGTACAATAGAGATTTTGAAGTTCATATTTGTGTTTTGATGAGTTATTGATGTTTTGGTATACGTAATGGGTAGAATTGTGTTTTGAGGAGATATTGATGTTTTGGTATATTGAACAGATAGAATTGTGTTTTGAATTTCATATTTGTGTTTTTATGAGTTATTGATGTTTTGGTATATGGAATAAGTAGAATTATGATTTTCAAGTTCATATTTGTGTTTTGATGAGTTATTGGTTGATGTTTTACAATATCGAATAGGTAGAATTGTGATTTTGAAGTTCATATTTGTGTTTTGATGAGTTATTGATGTTTTGGTATATAGAATAGGTAGAATTATGATTTTGATATTCATATTTGTGTTTTGATGAGTTATTGATTGATTTTTGGTATATGGAATAGGTAGCATTGTGATTTTGAAGTTCATATTTGTGTTTTGATGAGTTATTGATGTTTTGGTATATGGAATAGGTAGAATTGTGTTTTGAATTTCATATTTGTGTTTTTATGAGTTATTATTATTTTGGTATATGGAATAGGTAGAATTGTGATTTTGAAGTTCATATTTGTGTTTCGATGAGTTGTTGATGTTTTGTTATATTGAAGAGTTAGAATTGTGATTTTGAAGTTCATATTTACGTTTTGATGAGTTGTTGATTGATGTTTTGGAATATGGAATAGGTACAATAGAGATTTTGAAGTTCATATTTGTGTTTTGATGAGTTATTGATGTTTTGGTATACGTAATGGGTAGAATTGTGTTTTGAGGAGATATTGATGTTTTGGTATATTGAACAGATAGAATTGTGTTTTGAATTTCATATTTGTGTTTTTATGAGTTATTGATGTTTTGGTATATGGAATAAGTAGAATTATGATTTTCAAGTTCATATTTGTGTTTTGATGAGTTATTGGTTGATGTTTTACAATATCGAATAGGTAGAATTGTGATTTTGAAGTTCATATTTGTGTTTTGATGAGTTATTGATGTTTTGGTATATAGAATAGGTAGAATTATGATTTTGATATTCATATTTGTGTTTTGATGAGTTATTGATTGATTTTTGGTATATGGAATAGGTAGCATTGTGATTTTGAAGTTCATATTTGTGTTTTGATGAGTTATTGATGTTTTGGTATATGGAATAGGTAGAATTGTGTTTTGAATTTCATATTTGTGTTTTTATGAGTTATTATTATTTTGGTATATGGAATAGGTAGAATTGTGATTTTGAAGTTCATATTTGTGTTTCGATGAGTTGTTGATGTTTTGTTATATTGAAGAGTTAGAATTGTGATTTTGAAGTTCATATTTACGTTTTGATGAGTTGTTGATTGATGTTTTGGAATATGGAATAGGTACAATAGAGATTTTGAAGTTCATATTTGTGTTTTGATGAGTTATTGATGTTTTGGTATACGTAATGGGTAGAATTGTGTTTTGAGGAGATATTGATGTTTTGGTATATTGAACAGATAGAATTGTGTTTTGAATTTCATATTTGTGTTTTTATGAGTTATTGATGTTTTGGTATATGGAATAAGTAGAATTATGATTTTCAAGTTCATATTTGTGTTTTGATGAGTTATTGGTTGATGTTTTACAATATCGAATAGGTAGAATTGTGATTTTGAAGTTCATATTTGTGTTTTGATGAGTTATTGATGTTTTGGTATATAGAATAGGTAGAATTATGATTTTGATATTCATATTTGTGTTTTGATGAGTTATTGATTGATTTTTGGTATATGGAATAGGTAGCATTGTGATTTTGAAGTTCATATTTGTGTTTTGATGAGTTATTGATGTTTTGGTATATGGAATAGGTAGAATTGTGATTTTGATATTCATATTTGGGTTTTGATGAGTTATTGATTGATGTTTTGGTATATGGAATAGGTAGAATTATGATTTTGATATTCATATTTGTGTTTTGATGAGTTATTGATTGATTTTTGGTATATGGAATAGGTAGCATTGTGATTTTGAAGTTCATATTTGTGTTTTGATGAGTTATTGATGTTTTGGTATATGGGATTGGTGGAATTGTGATATTGAAGTTCATATTTGTGTTTTGATGAGTTATTCATGTTTTGGTATATGGAATAGGTAGAATTGTGATTTTTAAGTTCATAATTGTGTTTTGATGAGTTATTGATGTTTCGGTATATGAAATAGGTATAATTGTGTGTAGAAGTTCATATTTGTGTTTTGATGAGTTGTTGATGTTTTGTTATATTGAAGAGGTAGAATTGTGATTTTGAAGTTCATATTTGCGTTTTGATGAGTTATTGATTGATGTTTTGGAATATGGAATAGGTACAATTGAGATTTTGAAGTTCATATTTGTGTTTTGATGAGTTATTCATGTTTTGGTATATGGAATAGGTAGAATTGTGATTTTGAAGTTCATAATTGTGTTTTGATGAGTTATTGATGTTTCGGTATATGAAATAGATATAATTGTGTGTAGATGTTTATAATTGTGTTTTGATGAGTTATTGATTGATGTTTTGGTATAAGGAATAGGTAGAATTGTGATTTTGAAGTTCATATTTGTGTTTTTATGAGTTATTGATGTTTTGTTATATTCAAGAGGTAGAATTGTGATTTTGAAGTTCATATTTGTGTTTTTATGAGTTATTGATGTTTTGTTATATTCAAGAGGTAGAATTGTGATTTTGAAGTTAATATTTGCGTTTTGATGAGTTATTGATTGATGTTTTGGAATATGGAATAGGTACAATTGAGATTTTGAAGTTCATATTTGTGTTTTGATGAGTTATTCATGTTTTGGTATATGGAATAGGTAAAATTGTGATTTTGAAGCTCATAATTGTGTTTTGATGAGTTATTGATGTTTCGGTATATAAAATAGATATAATTGTGTGTAGATGTTCATAATTGTGTTTTGATGAGTTATTGATTGATGTTTTGGTATATGGAATAGGTAGAATTGTGTTTTGAATTTCATATTTGTGTTTTTATGAGTTATTATTATTTTGGTATATGGAATAGGTAGAATTGTGATTTTGAAGTTCATATTTGTGTTTCGATGAGTTGTTGATGTTTTGTTATATTGAAGAGTTAGAATTGTGATTTTGAAGTTCATATTTACGTTTTGATGAGTTGTTGATTGATGTTTTGGAATATGGAATAGGTACAATTGAGATTTTGAAGTTCATATTTGTGTTTTGATGAGTTATTGATGTTTTGGTATACGTAATAGGTAGAATTGTGTTTTGAGGAGATATTGATGTTTTGGTATATTGAACAGATAGAATTGTGTTTTGAATTTCATATTTGTGTTTTTATGAGTTATTGATGTTTTGGTATATGGAATAAGTAGAATTATGATTTTCAAGTTCATATTTGTGTTTTGATGAGTTATTGGTTGATGTTTTACAATATCGAATAGGTAGAATTGTGATTTTGAAGTTCATATTTGTGTTTTGATGAGTTATTGATGTTTTGGTATATAGAATAGGTAGAATTATGATTTTGATATTCATATTTGTGTTTTGATGAGTTATTGATTGATTTTTGGTATATGGAATAGGTAGCATTGTGATTTTGAAGTTCATATTTGTGTTTTGATGAGTTATTGATGTTTTGGTATATGGAATAGGTAGAATTGTGATTTTGATATTCATATTTGGGTTTTGATGAGTTATTGATTGATGTTTTGGTATATGGAATAGGTAGAATTATGATTTTGATATTCATATTTGTGTTTTGATGAGTTATTCATGTTTTGGTATATGGAATAGGTAAAATTGTGATTTTGAAGCTCATAATTGTGTTTTGATGAGTTATTGATGTTTCGGTATATAAAATAGATATAATTGTGTGTAGATGTTCATAATTGTGTTTTGATGAGTTATTGATTGATTTTTGGTATATGGAATAGGTAGAATTGTGTTTTGAATTTCATATTTGTGTTTTTATGAGTTATTGATGTTTTGGTATATGGAATAGGTAGAATTGTGATTTTGAAGTTCATATTTGTGTTTTGATGAGTTGTTGATGTTTTGTTATATTGAAGAGGTAGAATTGTGATTTTGAAGTTCATATTTGCGTTTTGATGAGTTATTGATTGATGTTTTGGAATATGGAATAGGTACAATGGAGATTTTGAAGTTCATATTTGTGTTTTGATGCGTTATTGATGTTTTGGTATACGTAATAGGTAGAATTGTGTTTTGAGGAGATATTGATGTTTTGGTATATTGAGCAGATAGAATTGTGTTTTGAATTTCATATTTGTGTTTTTATGAGTTATTGATGTTTTGGTATATGGAATAAGTAGAATTATGATTTTGAAGTTCATATTTGCGTTTTGATGAGTTATTGATTGATGTTTTGGTATATGGAATAGGTAGAATTGAGATTTTGAAGTTCATATTTGTGTTTTGATGCGTTATTGATGTTTTGGTATACGTAATAGGTAGAATTGTGTTTTGAGGAGATATACATGTTTTGGTATATTGAACAGATAGAATTGTGTTTTGAATTTCATATTTGTGTTTTTATGAGTTATTGATGTTTTGGTATATGAAATAAGTAGAATTATGATTTTCAAGTTCATATTTGTGTTTTGATGAGTTATTGATGTTTTGTTATATTGAAGAGGTAGCATTGTGATTTTGAAGTTCATATTTGCGTTTCGATGAGTTATTGATTGATGTTTTGGAATATGGAATAGGTACAATTGAGATTTTGAAGTTCATATTTGTGTTTTGATGAGTTATTGGTTGATATTTTACTATATCGAATAGGTAGAATTGTGATTTTGAAGTTCATATTTGTGTTTTGATGAGTTATTAATGTTTTCAAATATGGAATAGGTAGAATTGTGATTTTGAAGTTCATATTTGTATTTTGATGAGTTATTGATGTTTTGGTATATGGAATAGGTAGAATTATGATTTTGATATTCATATTTGTGTTTTGATGAGTTATTGATTGATTTTTGGTATATGGAAATATGTAGCATTGTGATTTTGAAGTTCATATTTGTGTTTTGATGAGTTATTGATGTTTCGGTATATGAAATAGGTAGAATTGTGATTTTGATATTCATATTTGGGTTTTGATGAGTTATTGATTGATGTTTTGGTATATGGAATAGGTAGAATTGAGATTTTGAAGTTCATATTTGTGTTTTGATGCGTTATTGATGTTTTGGTATACGTAATAGGTAGAATTGTGTTTTAAGGAGATATTGATGTTTTGGTATATTGAACAGATAGAATTGTGTTTTGAATTTCATATTTGTGTTTTTATGAGTTATTGATGTGTTGGTATATGAAATAAGTAGAATTATGATTTTCAAGTTCATATTTGTGTTTTGATGAGTTGTTGATGTTTTGTTATATTGAAGAGGTAGAATTGTGATTTTGAAGTTCATATTTGCGTTTTGATGAGTTATTGATTGATGTTTTGGAATATGGAATAGGTACAATTGAGATTTTGAAGTTCATATTTGTGTTTTGAATGCGTTATTGGTTGATGTTTTGGTATATGGAATAGGTAGAATTGTGATTTTGAAGTTCATATTTGTGTTTTGATGAGTTATTGATGTTTCGGTATATGGAATAGGTAGAATTGTGATTTTGAAGTTCATAATTGTGTTTTGATGAGTTATTGATTGATGTTTTGGTATATGGAATAGGTAGAATTGTGATTTTGAAGTTCATATTTGTCTTTTGATGAGTTATTGATGTTTTGGTATATGGAATAGGTAGAATTGTGATTTTGAAGTTCATATTTGTGTTTTGATGACTTATTGATGTTTTGGTATATGGGATAGGTAGAATTGTGATTTTGAAGTTCATATTTGTGTATTGATGTGTTATTCATGTTTTTGTATATGGAATAGGTAGAATTGTGATTTTTAAGTTCATAATTGTGTTTTGACGAGTTATTGATGTTTCGGTATATGAAAGATATAATTGTGTGTAGAAGTTCATATTTGTGTTTTGATGAGTTATTGATGTTTTGTTTTATTGAAGAGGTAGAATTGTGATTTTGAAGTTCATATTTGTGTTTTGATGAGTTATTGATGTTTTGGTATATGTGATAGGTAGAATTGTGATTTTGAAGTTCATATTTGTGTTTTGAATGCGTTATTGATGTGTTGGTATACGTAATTGGTAGAATTGTGTTTTGAGGAGTTATTGATGTTTTGGTATATTGAACAGATAGAATTGTGTTTTGAATTTCATATTTGTGTTTTTATGAGTTATTGATGTTTTGGTATATGGAATAGGTAGAATTGTGATTTTGAAGTTCATATTTGTGTTTTGATGAGTTGTTGATGTTTTGTTATATTGAAGAGGTAGAATTGTGATTTTGAAGTTCATTTTTGCGTTTTGATGAGTTATTGATTGATGTTTTGGAATATGGAATAGGTACAATTGAGATTTTGAAGTTCATATTTGTGTTTTGAATGCGTTATTGGTTGATGTTTTGGTATATGGAATAGGTAGAATTGTGATTTTGAAGTTCATATTTGCGTTTTGATGAGTTATTGATTGATGTTTTGGAATATGGAATAGGTACAATTGAGATTTTGAAGTTCATATTTGTGTTTTGATGAGTTATTCATGTTTTGGTATATGGAATAGGTAAAATTGTGATTTTGAAGCTCATAATTGTGTTTTGATGAGTTATTGATGTTTCGGTATATAAAATAGATATAATTGTGTGTAGATGTTCATAATTGTGTTTTGATGAGTTATTGATTGATGTTTTGGTATATGGAATAGGTAGAATTGTGTTTTGAATTTCATATTTGTGTTTTTATGAGTTATTATTATTTTGGTATATGGAATAGGTAGAATTGTGATTTTGAAGTTCATATTTGTGTTTCGATGAGTTGTTGATGTTTTGTTATATTGAAGAGTTAGAATTGTGATTTTGAAGTTCATATTTACGTTTTGATGAGTTGTTGATTGATGTTTTGGAATATGGAATAGGTACAATAGAGATTTTGAAGTTCATATTTGTGTTTTGATGAGTTATTGATGTTTTGGTATACGTAATGGGTAGAATTGTGTTTTGAGGAGATATTGATGTTTTGGTATATTGAACAGATAGAATTGTGTTTTGAATTTCATATTTGTGTTTTTATGAGTTATTGATGTTTTGGTATATGGAATAAGTAGAATTATGATTTTCAAGTTCATATTTGTGTTTTGATGAGTTATTGGTTGATGTTTTACAATATCGAATAGGTAGAATTGTGATTTTGAAGTTCATATTTGTGTTTTGATGAGTTATTGATGTTTTGGTATATAGAATAGGTAGAATTATGATTTTGATATTCATATTTGTGTTTTGATGAGTTATTGATTGATTTTTGGTATATGGAATAGGTAGCATTGTGATTTTGAAGTTCATATTTGTGTTTTGATGAGTTATTGATGTTTTGGTATATGGAATAGGTAGAATTGTGTTTTGAATTTCATATTTGTGTTTTTATGAGTTATTATTATTTTGGTATATGGAATAGGTAGAATTGTGATTTTGAAGTTCATATTTGTGTTTCGATGAGTTGTTGATGTTTTGTTATATTGAAGAGTTAGAATTGTGATTTTGAAGTTCATATTTACGTTTTGATGAGTTGTTGATTGATGTTTTGGAATATGGAATAGGTACAATAGAGATTTTGAAGTTCATATTTGTGTTTTGATGAGTTATTGATGTTTTGGTATACGTAATGGGTAGAATTGTGTTTTGAGGAGATATTGATGTTTTGGTATATTGAACAGATAGAATTGTGTTTTGAATTTCATATTTGTGTTTTTATGAGTTATTGATGTTTTGGTATATGGAATAAGTAGAATTATGATTTTCAAGTTCATATTTGTGTTTTGATGAGTTATTGGTTGATGTTTTACAATATCGAATAGGTAGAATTGTGATTTTGAAGTTCATATTTGTGTTTTGATGAGTTATTGATGTTTTGGTATATAGAATAGGTAGAATTATGATTTTGATATTCATATTTGTGTTTTGATGAGTTATTGATTGATTTTTGGTATATGGAATAGGTAGCATTGTGATTTTGAAGTTCATATTTGTGTTTTGATGAGTTATTGATGTTTTGGTATATGGAATAGGTAGAATTGTGATTTTGATATTCATATTTGGGTTTTGATGAGTTATTGATTGATGTTTTGGTATATGGAATAGGTAGAATTATGATTTTGATATTCATATTTGTGTTTTGATGAGTTATTGATTGATTTTTGGTATATGGAATAGGTAGCATTGTGATTTTGAAGTTCATATTTGTGTTTTGATGAGTTATTGATGTTTTGGTATATGGAATAGGTATAATTGTGATTTTGATATTCATATTTGGGTTTTGATGAGTTATTGATTGATGTTTTGGTATATGGAATAGGTAGAATTGAGATTTTGAAGTTCATATTTGTGTTTTGATGCGTTATTGATGTTTTGGTATACGTAATAGGTAGAATTGTGTTTTGAGGAGATATTGATGTTTTGGTATATTGAACAGATAGAATTGTGTTTTGAATTTCATATTTGTGTTTTTATGAGTTATTGATGTTTTGGTATATGAAATAAGTAGAATTATGATTTTCAAGTTCATATTTGTGTTTTGATGAGTTATTGATGTTTTGTTATATTGAAGAGGTAGAATTGTGATTTTGAAGTTCATATTTGTGTTTTGATGAGTTATTGGTTGATGTTTTACTATATGGAATAGGTATAATTGTGATTTTGATGTTCATATTTGTGTTTTGATGACTTATTGATGTTTTGGTATATGGGATAGGTGGAATTGTGATTTTGAAGTTCATATTTGTGTTTTGATGAGTTATTCATGTTTTGGTATATGGAATAGGTAGAATTGTGATTTTTAAGTTCATAATTGTGTTTTGATGAGTTATTGATGTTTCGGTATATGAAATAGATATAATTGTGTGTAGAAGTTCATATTTGTGTTTTGATGAGTTGTTGATGTTTTCTTATATTGAAGAGGTAGAATTGTGATTTTGAAGTTCATATTTGTGTTTTGATGAGTTATTGATTGATGTTTTGGAATATGGAATAGGTACAATTGAGATTTTGAAGTTCATATTTGTGTTTTGATGTGTTATTCATGTTTTGGTATATGGAATAGGTAGAATTGTGATTTTGAAGTTCATAATTGTGTTTTGATGAGTTATTGATGTTTCGGTATATGAAATAGATATAATTGTGTGTAGATGTTCATAATTGTGTTTTGATGAGTTATTGATTGATGTTTTGGTATATGGAATAGGTAGAATTGTGATTTTGAAGTTCATATTTGTGTTTTGATGAGTTATTGATGTTTTGGTATATGGAATAGGTAGAATTGTGATTTTGAAGTTCATATTTGTGTTTTGATGACTTATTGATGTTTTGGTATATGGGATAGGTAGAATTGTGATTTTGAAGTTCATATTTGTGTTTTGATGTGTTATTCATGTTTTTATATATGGAATAGGTAGAATTGTGATTTTTAAGTTCATAATTGTGTTTTGACGGGTTATTGATGTTTCGGTATATGAAAGATATAATTGTGTGTAGAAGTTCATATTTGTGTTTTGATGAGTTGTTGATGTTTTGTTATATTGAAGAGGTAGAATTGTGATTTTGAAGTTCATATTTGCGTTTTGATGAGTTATTGATTGATGTTTTGAAATATGGAATAGGTACAATTGAGATTTTGAAGTTCATATTTGTGTTTTGATGAGTTATTCATGTTTTGGTATACGGAATAGGTAGAATTGTGATTTTGAAGTTCATAATTGTGTTTTGATGAGTTATTGATGTTTCGGTATATGAAATAGATATAATTGTGTGTAGAAGTTCATATTTGTGTTTTGATGAGTTATTGATGTTTTGTTATATTGAAGAGGTAGAATTGTGATTTTGAAGTTCATATTTGTGTTTTGATGAGTTATTGGTTGATGTTTTACTATATGGAATAGGTATAATTGTGATTTTGATGTTCATATTTGTGTTTTGATGACTTATTGATGTTTTGGTATATGGGATTGGTGGAATTGTGATATTGAAGTTCATATTTGTGTTTTGATGAGTTATTCATGTTTTGGTATATGGAATAGGTAGAATTGTGATTTTTAAGTTCATAATTGTGTTTTGATGAGTTATTGATGTTTCGGTATATGAAATAGATATAATTGTGTGTAGAAGTTCATATTTGTGTTTTGATGAGTTGTTGATGTTTTGTTATATTGAAGAGGTAGAATTGTGATTTTGAAGTTCATATTTGCGTTTTGATGAGTTATTGATTGATGTTTTGGAATATGGAATAGGTACAATTGAGATTTTGAAGTTCATATTTGTGTTTTGATGAGTTATTCATGTTTTGGTATATGGAATAGGTAGAATTGTGATTTTGAAGTTCATAATTGTGTTTTGATGAGTTATTGATGTTTCGGTATATGAAATAGATATAATTGTGTGTAGATGTTTATAATTGTGTTTTGATGAGTTATTGATTGATGTTTTGGTATATGGAATAGGTAGAATTGTGATTTTGAAGTTCATATTTGTGTTTTGATGAGTTATTGATGTTTTGGTATATGGAATAGGTAGAATTGTGATTTTGAAGTTCATATTTGTATTTTGATGTGTTATTCATGTTTTTGTATATGGAATAGGTAGAATTGTGATTTTTAAGTTCATAATTGTGTTTTGACGAGTTATTGATGTTTCGGTATATGAAAGATATAATTGTGTGTAGAAGTTCATATTTGTGTTTTGATGAGTTATTGATGTTTTGTTATATTGAAGAGGTAGAATTGTGATTTTGAAGTTCATATTTGTGTTTTGATGAGTTATTGATGTTTTGGTATATGTGATAGGTAGAATTGTGATTTTGAAGTTCATATTTGTGTTTTGAATGCGTTATTGATGTTTTGGTATACGTAATTGGTAGAAATGTGTTTTGAGGAGTTATTGATGTTTTGGTAGATTGAACAGATAGAATTGTGTTTTGAATTTCATATTTGTGTTTTTATGAGTTATTGATGTTTTGGTATATGGAATAGGTAGAATTGTGATTTTGAAGTTCATATTTGTGTTTTGATGAGTTGTTGATGTTTTGTTATATTGAAGAGGTAGAATTGTGATTTTGAAGTTCATATTTGCGTTTTGATGAGTTATTGATTGATGTTTTGGAATATGGAATAGGTACAATTGAGATTTTGAAGTTCATATTTGTGTTTTGAATGCGTTATTGGTTGATGTTTTGGTATATGGAATAGGTAGAATTGTCATTTTGAAGTTCATATTTGTGTTTTGATGAGTTGTTGATGTTTTGTTATATTGAAGAGGTAGAATTGTGATTTTGAAGTTCATATTTGCGTTTTGATGAGTTATTGATTGATGTTTTGGAATATGGAATAGGTACAATTGAGATTTTGAAGTTCATATTTGTGTTTTGATGAGTTATTGATGTTTTGGTATATGGAATAGGTAAAATTGTGATTTTGAAGTTCATAATTGTGTTTTGATGAGTTATTGATGTTTCGTAATAAAATAGATATAATTGTGTGTAGATGTTCATAATTGTGTTTTGATGAGTTATTGATTGATGTTTTGGTATATGGAATAGGTAGAATTGTGTTTTGAATTTCATATTTGTGTTTTTATGAGTTATTGATGTTTTGGTATATGGAATAAGTAGAATTATGATTTTGAAGTTCATATTTGTGTTTTGATGAGTTATTGATGTTTTGTTATATTGAAGAGGTAGAATTGTGATTTTGAAGTTCATATTTGCGTTTTGATGAGTTATTGATTGATGTTTTGGAATATGGAATAGGTACAATTGAGATTTTGAAGTTCATATTTGTGTTTTGATGAGTTATTCATGTTTTGGTATATGGACTAGGTAGAATTGTGATTTTGAAGTTCATAATTGTGTTTTGATGAGTTATTGATGTTTCGGTATATGAAATAGATATAATTGTGTGTAGATGTTCATAATTGTGTTTTGATGAGTTATTGATTGATGTTTTGGTATATGGAATAGGTAGAATTGTGATTTTGAAGTTCATATTTGTGTTTTGATGAGTTATTGATGTTTTGGTATATGGAATAGGTAGAATTGTGATTTTGAAGTTCATAATTGTGTTTTGACGAGTTATTGATGTTTCGGTATATGAAATAGATATAATTGTGTGTAGAAGTTCATATTTGTGTTTTGATGTGTTATTGATGTTTTGTTATATTGAAGAGGTAGAATTGTGATTTTGAAGTTTATATTTGCGTTTTGATGAGTTATTGATTGATGTTTCGGAATATGGAATAGGTACAATTGAGATTTTGAAGTTCATATTTGTATTTTGATGAGTTATTCATGTTTCGGTATATTGAGTAGGTAGAATTGTGATTTTGAAGTTCATATTTGTGTTTTGATAAGTTATTGATGTTTCGGTATATGAGATAGGTAGAATTGTGATTTTGAATTCATATTTGTGTTTTGAATGCGTCATTGATGTTTTGGTATACGTAATCGGTAGAATTGTGTTTTAAGGAGTTATTGATGTTTTGGTATATTGAACAGATAGAATTGTGTTTTGAATTTCAAATTTGTGTTTTTATGAGTTATTGATGTTTTGGTATATGGAATAAGTAGAATTATGATTTTCAAGTTCATATTTGTGTTTTGATGAGTTATTGGTTGATGTTTTACAATATCGAATAGGTAGAATTGTGATTTTGAAGTTCATATTTGTGTTTTGATGAGTTATTGATGTTTTGGTATATGGAATAGGTAGAATTATGATTTTGATATTCATATTTGTGTTTTGATGAGTTATTGATTATTTTTGGTATATGGAATAGGTAGCATTGTGATTTTGAAGTTCATATTTGTGTTTTGATGAGTTATTGATGTTTTGGTATATGGAATAGGTACAATTGTGATTTTGATATTCATATTTGGGTTTTGATGAGTTATTGATTGATGTTTTGGTATATGGAATAGGTAGAATTGAGATTTTGAAGTTCATATTTGTGTTTTGATGCGTTATTGATGTTTTGGTATACGTAATAGGTAGAATTGTGTTTTGAGGAGATATTGATGTTTTGGTATATTGAACAGATAGAATTGTGTTTTGAATTTCATATTTGTGTTTTTATGAGTTATTGATGTTTTGGTATATGAAATAAGTAGAATTATGATTTTCAAGTTCATATTTGTGTTTTGATGAGTTATTGATGTTTTGTTATATTGAAGAGGTAGAATTGTGATTTTGAAGTTCATATTTGTGTTTTGATGAGTTATTGGTTGATGTTTTACTATATGGAATAGGTATAATTGTGATTTTGATGTTCATATTTGTGTTTTGATGACTTATTGGTTGATGTTTTACAATATCGAATAGGTAGAATTGTGATTTTGAAGTTCATATTTGTGTTTTGATGAGTTATTGATGTTTTGGAATATGGAATCGGTAGAATTGTGATTTTGAAGTTCATATTTGTGTTTTGATGAGTTATTGATGTTTTGGTATATGGAATAGGTAGAATTATGATTTTGATATTCATATTTGTGTTTTGATGAGTTATTGATTGATGTTTTGGTATATAGAATAGGTAGAATTGAGATTTTGAAGTTCATATTTGTGTTTTGATGCGTTATTGATGTTTTGGTATACGTAATAGGTAGAATTGTGTTTTGAGGAGATATTGATGTTTTGGTATATTGAACAGATAGAATTGTGTTTTGAATTTCATATTTGTGTTTTTATGAGTTATTGATGTTTTGGTATATGAAATAAGTAGAATTATGATTTTCAAGTTCATATTTGTGTTTTGATGAGTTATTGATGTTTTGTTATATTGAAGAGGTAGAATTGTGATTTTGAAGTTCATATTTGCGTTTTGATGAGTTATTGATTGATGTTTTGGAATATGGAATAGGTACAATTGAGATTTTGAAGTTCATATTTGTGTTTTGATGAGTTATTGGTTGATGTTTTACAATATCGAATAGGTAGAATTGTGATTTTGAAGTTCATATTTGTGTTTTGATGAGTTATTGATGTTTTGGAATATGGAATAGGTACAATTGAGATTTTGAAGTTCATATTTGTGTTTTGAATGCGTTATTGGTTGATGTTTTGGTATATGGAATAGGTAGAATTGTGATTTTGAAGTTCATATTTGCGTTTTGATGAGTTATTGATTGATGTTTTGGAATATGGAATAGGTACAATTGAGATTTTGAAGTTCATATTTGTGTTTTGATGAGTTATTCATGTTTTGGTATATGGAATAGGTAAAATTGTGATTTTGAAGTTCATATTTGTGTTTTGATGAGTTGTTGATGTTTTGTTATATTGAAGAGGTAGAATTGTGATTTTGAAGTTCATATTTGCGTTTTGATGAGTTATTGATTGATGTTTTGGAATATGGAATAGGTACAATTGAGATTTTGAAGTTCATATTTGTGTTTTGAATGCGTTATTGGTTGATGTTTTGGTATATAGAATAGGTAGAATTGTGATTTTGAAGTTCATATTTGCGTTTTGATGAGTTATTGATTGATGTTTTGGAATATGGAATAGGTACAATTGAGATTTTGAAGTTCATATCTGTGTGTTGATGAGTTATTCATGTTTTGGTATATGGAATAGGTAAAATTGTGATTTTGAAGTTCATAATTGTGTTTTGATGAGTTATTGATGTTTCGGTATATAAAATAGATATAATTGTGTGTAGATGTTCATAATTGTGTTTTGATGAGTTATTGATTGATGTTTTGGTATATGGAATAGGTAGAATTGTGTTTTGAATTTCATATTTGTGTTTTTATGAGTTATTGATATTTTGGTATATGGAATAGGTAGAATTGTGATTTTGAAGTTCATATTTGTGTTTTGATGAGTTGTTGATGTTTTGGTATATGGAATAGGTAGAATTGTGATTTTTAAGTTCATAATTGTGTTTTGACGAGTTATTGATGTTTCGGTATATGAAATAGATATAATTGTGTGTAGAAGTTCATATTTGTGTTTTGATGTGTTATTGATGTTTTGTTATATTGAAGAGGTAGAATTGTGATTTTGATGTTCATATTTGTGTTTTGATGACTTATTGGTTGATGTTTTACAATATCGAATAGGTAGAATTGTGATTTTGATATTCATATTTGGGTTTTGATGAGTTATTGATTGATGTTTTGGTATATGGAATAGGTAGAATTGAGATTTTGAAGTTCATATTTGTGTTTTGATGCGTTATTGATGTTTTGGTATACGTAATAGGTAGAATTGTGTTTTGAGGAGATATTGATGTTTTGTTATATTGAAGAGGTAGAATTGTGATTTTGAAGTTCATATTTGCGTTTTGATGAGTTATTGATTGATGTTTTGGAATATGGAATAGGTACAATTGAGATTTTGAAGTTCATATTTGTGTTTTGATGAGTTATTGGTTGATGTTTTACAATATCGAATAGGTAGAATTGTGATTTTGAAGTTCATATTTGTGTTTTGATGAGTTATTGATGTTTTGGAATATGGAATCGGTAGAATTGTGATTTTGATGTTCATATTTGTGTTTTGATGAGTTATTGGTTGATGTTTTACAATATCGAATAGGTAGAATTGTGATTTTGAAGTTCATATTTGTGTTTTGATGAGTTATTGATGTTTTGGAATATGGAATCGGTAGAATTGTGATTTTGAAGTTCATATTTGTGTTTTGATGAGTTATTGATGTTTTGGTATATGGAATAGGTAGAATTATGATTTTGATATTCATATTTGTGTTTTGATGAGTTATTGATTGATGTTTTGGTATATAGAATAGGTAGAATTGAGATTTTGAAGTTCATATTTGTGTTTTGATGTGTTATTGATGTTTTGGTATACGTAATAGGTAGAATTGTGTTTTGAGGAGATATACATGTTTTGGTATATTGAACAGATAGAATTGTGTTTTGAATTTCATATTTGTGTTTTTATGAGTTATTGATGTTTTGGTATATGAAATAAGTAGAATTATGATTTTCAAATTCATATTTGTGTTTTGATGAGTTATTGATGTTTTGTTATATTGAAGAGGTAGCATTGTGATTTTGAAGTTCATATTTGCGTTTTGATGAGTTATTTATTGATGTTTTGGTATACGTAATAGGTAGAATTGTGTTTTGAGGAGATATTGATGTTTTGGTATATTGAACAGATAGAATTGTGTTTTGAATTTCATATTTGTGTTTTTATGAGTTATTGATGTTTTGGTATATGAAATAAGTAGAATTATGATTTTCAAGTTCATATTTGTGTTTTGATGAGTTGTTGATGTTTTGTTATATTGAAGAGGTAGAATTGTGATTTTGAAGTTCATATTTGCGTTTTGATGAGTTATTGATTGATGTTTTGGAATATGGAATAGGTACAATTGAGATTTTGAAGTTCATATTTGTGTTTTGAATGCGTTATTGGTTGATGTTTTGGTATATGGAATAGGTAGAATTGTGATTTTGAAGTTCATATTTGCGTTTTGATGAGTTATTGATTGATGTTTTGGAATATGGAATAGGTACAATTGAGATTTTGAAGTTCACATTTGTGTTTTGATGAGTTATTCATGTTTTGGTATATGGAATAGGTAAAATTGTGATTTTGAAGTTCATAATTGTGTTTTGATGAGTTATAGATGTTTCGGTATATGAAATAGATATAATTGAGTGTAGATGTTCATAATTGTGTTTTGTTTAGTTATTGATTGATGTTTTGGTATATGGAATAGGTAGAATTGTGTTTTGAATTTCATATTTGTGTTTTTATGAGTTATTGATGTTTTGGTATATGGAATAGGTAGAAATTTGATTTTGAAGTTCATATTTGTGTTTTGATGAGTTGTTGATGTTTTGTTATATTGAAGAGGTAGAATGGTGATTTTGAAGTTCATATTTGTGTTTTGATGAGTTGTTGATGTTTTGTTATATTGAAGAGGTAGAATTGTGATTTTGAAGTTCATATTTGCGTTTTGATGAGTTATTGATTGATGTTTTGGAATATGGAATAGGTACAATTGAGATTTTGAAGTTCATATTTGTGTTTTGAATGCGTTATTGGTTGATGTTTTGGTATATAGAATAGGTAGAATTGTGATTTTGAAGTTCATATTTGCGTTTTGATGAGTTATTGATTGATGTTTTGGAATATGGAATAGGTACAATTGAGATTTTGAAGTTCATATCTGTGTGTTGATGAGTTATTCATGTTTTGGTATATGGAATAGGTAAAATTGTGATTTTGAAGTTCATAATTGTGTTTTGATGAGTTATTGATGTTTCGGTATATAAAATAGATATAATTGTGTGTAGATGTTCATAATTGTGTTTTGATGAGTTATTGATTGATGTTTTGGTATATGGAATAGGTAGAATTGTGTTTTGAATTTCATATTTGTGTTTTTATGAGTTATTGATATTTTGGTATATGGAATAGGTAGAATTGTGATTTTGAAGTTCATATTTGTGTTTTGATGAGTTGTTGATGTTTTGGTATATGGAATAGGTAGAATTGTGATTTTTAAGTTCATAATTGTGTTTTGACGAGTTATTGATGTTTCGGTATATGAAATAGATATAATTGTGTGTAGAAGTTCATATTTGTGTTTTGATGTGTTATTGATGTTTTGTTATATTGAAGAGGTAGAATTGTGATTTTGATGTTCATATTTGTGTTTTGATGACTTATTGGTTGATGTTTTACAATATCGAATAGGTAGAATTGTGATTTTGATATTCATATTTGGGTTTTGATGAGTTATTGATTGATGTTTTGGTATATGGAATAGGTAGAATTGAGATTTTGAAGTTCATATTTGTGTTTTGATGCGTTATTGATGTTTTGGTATACGTAATAGGTAGAATTGTGTTTTGAGGAGATATTGATGTTTTGTTATATTGAAGAGGTAGAATTGTGATTTTGAAGTTCATATTTGCGTTTTGATGAGTTATTGATTGATGTTTTGGAATATGGAATAGGTACAATTGAGATTTTGAAGTTCATATTTGTGTTTTGATGAGTTATTGGTTGATGTTTTACAATATCGAATAGGTAGAATTGTGATTTTGAAGTTCATATTTGTGTTTTGATGAGTTATTGATGTTTTGGAATATGGAATCGGTAGAATTGTGATTTTGATGTTCATATTTCTGTTTTGATGAGTTATTGGTTGATGTTTTACAATATCGAATAGGTAGAATTGTGATTTTGAAGTTCATATTTGTGTTTTGATGAGTTATTGATGTTTTGGAATATGGAATCGGTAGAATTGTGATTTTGAAGTTCATATTTGTGTTTTGATGAGTTATTGATGTTTTGGTATATGGAATAGGTAGAATTATGATTTTGATATTCATATTTGTGTTTTGATGAGTTATTGATTGATGTTTTGGTATATAGAATAGGTAGAATTGAGATTTTGAAGTTCATATTTGTGTTTTGATGTGTTATTGATGTTTTGGTATACGTAATAGGTAGAATTGTGTTTTGAGGAGATATACATGTTTTGGTATATTGAACAGATAGAATTGTGTTTTGAATTTCATATTTGTGTTTTTATGAGTTATTGATGTTTTGGTATATGAAATAAGTAGAATTATGATTTTCAAATTCATATTTGTGTTTTGATGAGTTATTGATGTTTTGTTATATTGAAGAGGTAGCATTGTGATTTTGAAGTTCATATTTGCGTTTTGATGAGTTATTTATTGATGTTTTGATATACGTAATAGGTAGAATTGTGTTTTGAGGAGATATTGATGTTTTGGTATATTGAACAGATAGAATTGTGTTTTGAATTTCATATTTGTGTTTTTATGAGTTATTGATGTTTTGGTATATGAAATAAGTAGAATTATGATTTTCAAGTTCATATTTGTGTTTTGATGAGTTGTTGATGTTTTGTTATATTGAAGAGGTAGAATTGTGATTTTGAAGTTCATATTTGCGTTTTGATGAGTTATTGATTGATGTTTTGGAATATGGAATAGGTACAATTGAGATTTTGAAGTTCATATTTGTGTTTTGAATGCGTTATTGGTTGATGTTTTGGTATATGGAATAGGTAGAATTGTGATTTTGAAGTTCATATTTGCGTTTTGATGAGTTATTGATTGATGTTTTGGAATATGGAATAGGTACAATTGAGATTTTGAAGTTCATATTTGTGTTTTGATGAGTTATTCATGTTTTGGTATATGGAATAGGTAAAATTGTGATTTTGAAGTTCATAATTGTGTTTTGATGAGTTATAGATGTTTCGGTATATGAAATAGATATAATTGAGTGTAGATGTTCATAATTGTGTTTTGTTTAGTTATTGATTGATGTTTTGGTATATGGAATAGGTAGAATTGTGTTTTGAATTTCATATTTGTGTTTTTATGAGTTATTGATGTTTTGGTATATGGAATAGGTAGAAATTTGATTTTGAAGTTCATATTTGTGTTTAGATGAGTTGTTGATGTTTTGGTATATGGAATAGGTAGAATTGTGATTTTTAAGTTCATAATTGTGTTTTGACGAGTTATTGATGTTTCGGTATATGAAATAGATATAATTGTGTGTAGAAGTTCATATTTGTGTTTTGATGTGTTATTGATGTTTTGTTATATTGAAGAGGTAGAATTGTGATTTTGATGTTCATATTTGTGTTTTGATGACTTATTGGTTGATGTTTTACAATATCGAATAGGTAGAATTGTGATTTTGATATTCATATTTGGGTTTTGATGAGTTATTGATTGATGTTTTGGTATATGGAATAGGTAGAATTGAGATTTTGAAGTTCATATTTGTGTTTTGATGCGTTATTGATGTTTTGGTATACGTAATAGGTAGAATTGTGTTTTGAGGAGATATTGATGTTTTGGTATATTGAACAGATAGAATTGTGTTTTGAATTTCATATTTGTGTTTTTATGAGTTATTGATGTTTTGGTATATGAAATAAGTAGAATTATGATTTTCAAGTTCATATTTGTGTTTTGATGAGTTATTGATGTTTTGTTATATTGAAGAGGTAGAATTGTGATTTTGAAGTTCATATTTGCGTTTTGATGAGTTATTGATTGATGTTTTGGAATATGGAATAGGTACAATTGAGATTTTGAAGTTCATATTTGTGTTTTGATGAGTTATTGGTTGATGTTTTACAATATCGAATAGGTAGAATTGTGATTTTGAAGTTCATATTTGTGTTTTGATGAGTTATTGATGTTTTGGAATATGGAATCGGTAGAATTGTGATTTTGAAGTTCATATTTGTGTTTTGATGAGTTATTGATGTTTTGGTATATGGAATAGGTAGAATTATGATTTTGATATTCATATTTGTGTTTTGATGAGTTATTGATTGATGTTTTGGTATATAGAATAGGTAGAATTGAGATTTTGAAGTTCATATTTGTGTTTTGATGTGTTATTGATGTTTTGGTATACGTAATAGGTAGAATTGTGTTTTGAGGAGATATACATGTTTTGGTATATTGAACAGATAGAATTGTGTTTTGAATTTCATATTTGTGTTTTTATGAGTTATTGATGTTTTGGTATATGAAATAAGTAGAATTATGATTTTCAAATTCATATTTGTGTTTTGATGAGTTATTGATGTTTTGTTATATTGAAGAGGTAGCATTGTGATTTTGAAGTTCATATTTGCGTTTTGATGAGTTATTTATTGATGTTTTGGTATACGTAATAGGTAGAATTGTGTTTTGAGGAGATATTGATGTTTTGGTATATTGAACAGATAGAATTGTGTTTTGAATTTCATATTTGTGTTTTTATGAGTTATTGATGTTTTGGTATATGAAATAAGTAGAATTATGATTTTCAAGTTCATATTTGTGTTTTGATGAGTTGTTGATGTTTTGTTATATTGAAGAGGTAGAATTGTGATTTTGAAGTTCATATTTGCGTTTTGATGAGTTATTGATTGATGTTTTGGAATATGGAATAGGTACAATTGAGATTTTGAAGTTCATATTTGTGTTTTGAATGCGTTATTGGTTGATGTTTTGGTATATGGAATAGGTAGAATTGTGATTTTGAAGTTCATATTTGCGTTTTGATGAGTTATTGATTGATGTTTTGGAATATGGAATAGGTACAATTGAGATTTTGAAGTTCATATTTGTGTTTTGATGAGTTATTCATGTTTTGGTATATGGAATAGGTAAAATTGTGATTTTGAAGTTCATAATTGTGTTTTGATGAGTTATAGATGTTTCGGTATATGAAATAGATATAATTGAGTGTAGATGTTCATAATTGTGTTTTGTTTAGTTATTGATTGATGTTTTGGTATATGGAATAGGTAGAATTGTGTTTTGAATTTCATATTTGTGTTTTTATGAGTTATTGATGTTTTGGTATATGGAATAGGTAGAAATTTGATTTTGAAGTTCATATTTGTGTTTTGATGAGTTGTTGATGTTTTGTTATATTGAAGAGGTAGAATGGTGATTTTGAAGTTCATATTTGTGTTTTGATGAGTTGTTGATGTTTTGTTATATTGAAGAGGTAGAATTGTGATTTTGAAGTTCATATTTGCGTTTTGATGAGTTATTGATTGATGTTTTGGAATATGGAATAGGTACAATTGAGATTTTGAAGTTCATATTTGTGTTTTGAATGCGTTATTGGTTGATGTTTTGGTATATAGAATAGGTAGAATTGTGATTTTGAAGTTCATATTTGCGTTTTGATGAGTTATTGATTGATGTTTTGGAATATGGAATAGGTACAATTGAGATTTTGAAGTTCATATCTGTGTGTTGATGAGTTATTCATGTTTTGGTATATGGAATAGGTAAAATTGTGATTTTGAAGTTCATAATTGTGTTTTGATGAGTTATTGATGTTTCGGTATATAAAATAGATATAATTGTGTGTAGATGTTCATAATTGTGTTTTGATGAGTTATTGATTGATGTTTTGGTATATGGAATAGGTAGAATTGTGTTTTGAATTTCATATTTGTGTTTTTATGAGTTATTGATATTTTGGTATATGGAATAGGTAGAATTGTGATTTTGAAGTTCATATTTGTGTTTAGATGAGTTGTTGATGTTTTGGTATATGGAATAGGTAGAATTGTGATTTTTAAGTTCATAATTGTGTTTTGACGAGTTATTGATGTTTCGGTATATGAAATAGATATAATTGTGTGTAGAAGTTCATATTTGTGTTTTGATGTGTTATTGATGTTTTGTTATATTGAAGAGGTAGAATTGTGATTTTGATGTTCATATTTGTGTTTTGATGACTTATTGGTTGATGTTTTACAATATCGAATAGGTAGAATTGTGATTTTGATATTCATATTTGGGTTTTGATGAGTTATTGATTGATGTTTTGGTATATGGAATAGGTAGAATTGAGATTTTGAAGTTCATATTTGTGTTTTGATGCGTTATTGATGTTTTGGTATACGTAATAGGTAGAATTGTGTTTTGAGGAGATATTGATGTTTTGGTATATTGAACAGATAGAATTGTGTTTTGAATTTCATATTTGTGTTTTTATGAGTTATTGATGTTTTGGTATATGAAATAAGTAGAATTATGATTTTCAAGTTCATATTTGTGTTTTGATGAGTTATTGATGTTTTGTTATATTGAAGAGGTAGAATTGTGATTTTGAAGTTCATATTTGCGTTTTGATGAGTTATTGATTGATGTTTTGGAATATGGAATAGGTACAATTGAGATTTTGAAGTTCATATTTGTGTTTTGATGAGTTATTGGTTGATGTTTTACAATATCGAATAGGTAGAATTGTGATTTTGAAGTTCATATTTGTGTTTTGATGAGTTATTGATGTTTTGGAATATGGAATCGGTAGAATTGTGATTTTGAAGTTCATATTTGTGTTTTGATGAGTTATTGATGTTTTGGTATATGGAATAGGTAGAATTATGATTTTGATATTCATATTTGTGTTTTGATGAGTTATTGATTGATGTTTTGGTATATAGAATAGGTAGAATTGAGATTTTGAAGTTCATATTTGTGTTTTGATGTGTTATTGATGTTTTGGTATACGTAATAGGTAGAATTGTGTTTTGAGGAGATATACATGTTTTGGTATATTGAACAGATAGAATTGTGTTTTGAATTTCATATTTGTGTTTTTATGAGTTATTGATGTTTTGGTATATGAAATAAGTAGAATTATGATTTTCAAATTCATATTTGTGTTTTGATGAGTTATTGATGTTTTGTTATATTGAAGAGGTAGCATTGTGATTTTGAAGTTCATATTTGCGTTTTGATGAGTTATTTATTGATGTTTTGGTATACGTAATAGGTAGAATTGTGTTTTGAGGAGATATTGATGTTTTGGTATATTGAACAGATAGAATTGTGTTTTGAATTTCATATTTGTGTTTTTATGAGTTATTGATGTTTTGGTATATGAAATAAGTAGAATTATGATTTTCAAGTTCATATTTGTGTTTTGATGAGTTGTTGATGTTTTGTTATATTGAAGAGGTAGAATTGTGATTTTGAAGTTCATATTTGCGTTTTGATGAGTTATTGATTGATGTTTTGGAATATGGAATAGGTACAATTGAGATTTTGAAGTTCATATTTGTGTTTTGAATGCGTTATTGGTTGATGTTTTGGTATATGGAATAGGTAGAATTGTGATTTTGAAGTTCATATTTGCGTTTTGATGAGTTATTGATTGATGTTTTGGAATATGGAATAGGTACAATTGAGATTTTGAAGTTCATATTTGTGTTTTGATGAGTTATTCATGTTTTGGTATATGGAATAGGTAAAATTGTGATTTTGAAGTTCATAATTGTGTTTTGATGAGTTATAGATGTTTCGGTATATGAAATAGATATAATTGAGTGTAGATGTTCATAATTGTGTTTTGTTTAGTTATTGATTGATGTTTTGGTATATGGAATAGGTAGAATTGTGTTTTGAATTTCATATTTGTGTTTTTATGAGTTATTGATGTTTTGGTATATGAAATAAGTAGAATTATGATTTTCAAGTTCATATTTGTGTTTTGATGAGTTGTTGATGTTTTGTTATATTGAAGAGGTAGAATTGTGATTTTGAAGTTCATATTTGCGTTTTGATGAGTTATTGATTGATGTTTTGGAATATGGAATAGGTACAATTGAGATTTTGAAGTTCATATTTGTGTTTTGAATGCGTTATTGGTTGATGTTTTGGTATATAGAATAGGTAGAATTGTGATTTTGAAGTTCATATTTGCGTTTTGATGAGTTATTGATTGATGTTTTGGAATATGGAATAGGTACAATTGAGATTTTGAAGTTCATATCTGTGTGTTGATGAGTTATTCATGTTTTGGTATATGGAATAGGTAAAATTGTGATTTTGAAGTTCATAATTGTGTTTTGATGAGTTATTGATGTTTCGGTATATAAAATAGATATAATTGTGTGTAGATGTTCATAATTGTGTTTTGATGAGTTATTGATTGATGTTTTGGTATATGGAATAGGTAGAATTGTGTTTTGAATTTCATATTTGTGTTTTTATGAGTTATTGATATTTTGGTATATGGAATAGGTAGAATTGTGATTTTGAAGTTCATATTTGTGTTTAGATGAGTTGTTGATGTTTTGGTATATGGAATAGGTAGAATTGTGATTTTTAAGTTCATAATTGTGTTTTGACGAGTTATTGATGTTTCGGTATATGAAATAGATATAATTGTGTGTAGAAGTTCATATTTGTGTTTTGATGTGTTATTGATGTTTTGTTATATTGAAGAGGTAGAATTGTGATTTTGATGTTCATATTTGTGTTTTGATGACTTATTGGTTGATGTTTTACAATATCGAATAGGTAGAATTGTGATTTTGATATTCATATTTGGGTTTTGATGAGTTATTGATTGATGTTTTGGTATATGGAATAGGTAGAATTGAGATTTTGAAGTTCATATTTGTGTTTTGATGCGTTATTGATGTTTTGGTATACGTAATAGGTAGAATTGTGTTTTGAGGAGATATTGATGTTTTGGTATATTGAACAGATAGAATTGTGTTTTGAATTTCATATTTGTGTTTTTATGAGTTATTGATGTTTTGGTATATGAAATAAGTAGAATTATGATTTTCAAGTTCATATTTGTGTTTTGATGAGTTATTGATGTTTTGTTATATTGAAGAGGTAGAATTGTGATTTTGAAGTTCATATTTGCGTTTTGATGAGTTATTGATTGATGTTTTGGAATATGGAATAGGTACAATTGAGATTTTGAAGTTCATATTTGTGTTTTGATGAGTTATTGGTTGATGTTTTACAATATCGAATAGGTAGAATTGTGATTTTGAAGTTCATATTTGTGTTTTGATGAGTTATTGATGTTTTGGAATATGGAATCGGTAGAATTGTGATTTTGAAGTTCATATTTGTGTTTTGATGAGTTATTGATGTTTTGGTATATGGAATAGGTAGAATTATGATTTTGATATTCATATTTGTGTTTTGATGAGTTATTGATTGATGTTTTGGTATATAGAATAGGTAGAATTGAGATTTTGAAGTTCATATTTGTGTTTTGATGTGTTATTGATGTTTTGGTATACGTAATAGGTAGAATTGTGTTTTGAGGAGATATACATGTTTTGGTATATTGAACAGATAGAATTGTGTTTTGAATTTCATATTTGTGTTTTTATGAGTTATTGATGTTTTGGTATATGAAATAAGTAGAATTATGATTTTCAAATTCATATTTGTGTTTTGATGAGTTATTGATGTTTTGTTATATTGAAGAGGTAGCATTGTGATTTTGAAGTTCATATTTGCGTTTTGATGAGTTATTTATTGATGTTTTGGTATACGTAATAGGTAGAATTGTGTTTTGAGGAGATATTGATGTTTTGGTATATTGAACAGATAGAATTGTGTTTTGAATTTCATATTTGTGTTTTTATGAGTTATTGATGTTTTGGTATATGAAATAAGTAGAATTATGATTTTCAAGTTCATATTTGTGTTTTGATGAGTTGTTGATGTTTTGTTATATTGAAGAGGTAGAATTGTGATTTTGAAGTTCATATTTGCGTTTTGATGAGTTATTGATTGATGTTTTGGAATATGGAATAGGTACAATTGAGATTTTGAAGTTCATATTTGTGTTTTGAATGCGTTATTGGTTGATGTTTTGGTATATGGAATAGGTAGAATTGTGATTTTGAAGTTCATATTTGCGTTTTGATGAGTTATTGATTGATGTTTTGGAATATGGAATAGGTACAATTGAGATTTTGAAGTTCATATTTGTGTTTTGATGAGTTATTCATGTTTTGGTATATGGAATAGGTAAAATTGTGATTTTGAAGTTCATAATTGTGTTTTGATGAGTTATAGATGTTTCGGTATATGAAATAGATATAATTGAGTGTAGATGTTCATAATTGTGTTTTGTTTAGTTATTGATTGATGTTTTGGTATATGGAATAGGTAGAATTGTGTTTTGAATTTCATATTTGTGTTTTTATGAGTTATTGATGTTTTGGTATATGAAATAAGTAGAATTATGATTTTCAAGTTCATATTTGTGTTTTGATGAGTTATTGATGTTTTGTTATATTGAAGAGGTAGAATTGTGATTTTGAAGTTCATATTTGCGTTTTGATGAGTTATTGATTGATGTTTTGGAATATGGAATAGGTACAATTGAGATTTTGAAGTTCATATTTGTGTTTTGATGAGTTATTGGTTGATGTTTTACAATATCGAATAGGTAGAATTGTGATTTTGAAGTTCATATTTGTGTTTTGATGAGTTATTGATGTTTTGGAATATGGAATCGGTAGAATTGTGATTTTGAAGTTCATATTTGTGTTTTGATGAGTTATTGATGTTTTGGTATATGGAATAGGTAGAATTATGATTTTGATATTCATATTTGTGTTTTGATGAGTTATTGATTGATGTTTTGGTATGTAGAATAGGTAGAATTGAGATTTTGAAGTTCATATTTGTGTTTTGATGTGTTATTGATGTTTTGGTATACGTAATAGGTAGAATTGTGTTTTGAGGAGATATACATGTTTTGGTATATTGAACAGATAGAATTGTGTTTTGAATTTCATATTTGTGTTTTTATGAGTTATTGATGTTTTGGTATATGAAATAAGTAGAATTATGATTTTCAAATTCATATTTGTGTTTTGATGAGTTATTGATGTTTTGTTATATTGAAGAGGTAGCATTGTGATTTTGAAGTTCATATTTGCGTTTTGATGAGTTATTTATTGATGTTTTGGTATACGTAATAGGTAGAATTGTGTTTTGAGGAGATATTGATGTTTTGGTATATTGAACAGATAGAATTGTGTTTTGAATTTCATATTTGTGTTTTTATGAGTTATTGATGTTTTGGTATATGAAATAAGTAGAATTATGATTTTCAAGTTCATATTTGTGTTTTGATGAGTTGTTGATGTTTTGTTATATTGAAGAGGTAGAATTGTGATTTTGAAGTTCATATTTGCGTTTTGATGAGTTATTGATTGATGTTTTGGAATATGGAATAGGTACAATTGAGATTTTGAAGTTCATATTTGTGTTTTGAATGCGTTATTGGTTGATGTTTTGGTATATGGAATAGGTAGAATTGTGATTTTGAAGTTCATATTTGCGTTTTGATGAGTTATTGATTGATGTTTTGGAATATGGAATAGGTACAATTGAGATTTTGAAGTTCATATTTGTGTTTTGATGAGTTATTCATGTTTTGGTATATGGAATAGGTAAAATTGTGATTTTGAAGTTCATAATTGTGTTTTGATGAGTTATAGATGTTTCGGTATATGAAATAGATATAATTGAGTGTAGATGTTCATAATTGTGTTTTGTTTAGTTATTGATTGATGTTTTGGTATATGGAATAGGTAGAATTGTGTTTTGAATTTCATATTTGTGTTTTTATGAGTTATTGATGTTTTGGTATATGGAATAGGTAGAAATTTGATTTTGAAGTTCATATTTGTGTTTTGATGAGTTGTTGATGTTTTGTTATATTGAAGAGGTAGAATGGTGATTTTGAAGTTCATATTTGTGTTTTGATGAGTTGTTGATGTTTTGTTATATTGAAGAGGTAGAATTGTGATTTTGAAGTTCATATTTGCGTTTTGATGAGTTATTGATTGATGTTTTGGAATATGGAATAGGTACAATTGAGATTTTGAAGTTCATATTTGTGTTTTGAATGCGTTATTGGTTGATGTTTTGGTATATAGAATAGGTAGAATTGTGATTTTGAAGTTCATATTTGCGTTTTGATGAGTTATTGATTGATGTTTTGGAATATGGAATAGGTACAATTGAGATTTTGAAGTTCATATCTGTGTGTTGATGAGTTATTCATGTTTTGGTATATGGAATAGGTAAAATTGTGATTTTGAAGTTCATAATTGTGTTTTGATGAGTTATTGATGTTTCGGTATATAAAATAGATATAATTGTGTGTAGATGTTCATAATTGTGTTTTGATGAGTTATTGATTGATGTTTTGGTATATGGAATAGGTAGAATTGTGTTTTGAATTTCATATTTGTGTTTTTATGAGTTATTGATATTTTGGTATATGGAATAGGTAGAATTGTGATTTTGAAGTTCATATTTGTGTTTTGATGAGTTGTTGATGTTTTGGTATATGGAATAGGTAGAATTGTGATTTTTAAGTTCATAATTGTGTTTTGACGAGTTATTGATGTTTCGGTATATGAAATAGATATAATTGTGTGTAGAAGTTCATATTTGTGTTTTGATGTGTTATTGATGTTTTGTTATATTGAAGAGGTAGAATTGTGATTTTGATGTTCATATTTGTGTTTTGATGACTTATTGGTTGATGTTTTACAATATCGAATAGGTAGAATTGTGATTTTGATATTCATATTTGGGTTTTGATGAGTTATTGATTGATGTTTTGGTATATGGAATAGGTAGAATTGAGATTTTGAAGTTCATATTTGTGTTTTGATGCGTTATTGATGTTTTGGTATACGTAATAGGTAGAATTGTGTTTTGAGGAGATATTGATGTTTTGGTATATTGAACAGATAGAATTGTGTTTTGAATTTCATATTTGTGTTTTTATGAGTTATTGATGTTTTCGTATATGAAATAAGTAGAATTATGATTTTCAAGTTCATATTTGTGTTTTGATGAGTTATTGATGTTTTGTTATATTGAAGAGGTAGAATTGTGATTTTGAAGTTCATATTTGCGTTTTGATGAGTTATTGATTGATGTTTTGGAATATGGAATAGGTACAATTGAGATTTTGAAGTTCATATTTGTGTTTTGATGAGTTATTGGTTGATGTTTTACAATATCGAATAGGTAGAATTGTGATTTTGAAGTTCATATTTGTGTTTTGATGAGTTATTGATGTTTTGGAATATGGAATCGGTAGAATTGTGATTTTGAAGTTCATATTTGTGTTTTGATGAGTTATTGATGTTTTGGTATATGGAATAGGTAGAATTATGATTTTGATATTCATATTTGTGTTTTGATGAGTTATTGATTGATGTTTTGGTATATAGAATAGGTAGAATTGAGATTTTGAAGTTCATATTTGTGTTTTGATGTGTTATTGATGTTTTGGTATACGTAATAGGTAGAATTGTGTTTTGAGGAGATATACATGTTTTGGTATATTGAACAGATAGAATTGTGTTTTGAATTTCATATTTGTGTTTTTATGAGTTATTGATGTTTTGGTATATGAAATAAGTAGAATTATGATTTTCAAATTCATATTTGTGTTTTGATGAGTTATTGATGTTTTGTTATATTGAAGAGGTAGCATTGTGATTTTGAAGTTCATATTTGCGTTTTGATGAGTTATTTATTGATGTTTTGGTATACGTAATAGGTAGAATTGTGTTTTGAGGAGATATTGATGTTTTGGTATATTGAACAGATAGAATTGTGTTTTGAATTTCATATTTGTGTTTTTATGAGTTATTGATGTTTTGGTATATGAAATAAGTAGAATTATGATTTTCAAGTTCATATTTGTGTTTTGATGAGTTGTTGATGTTTTGTTATATTGAAGAGGTAGAATTGTGATTTTGAAGTTCATATTTGCGTTTTGATGAGTTATTGATTGATGTTTTGGAATATGGAATAGGTACAATTGAGATTTTGAAGTTCATATTTGTGTTTTGAATGCGTTATTGGTTGATGTTTTGGTATATGGAATAGGTAGAATTGTGATTTTGAAGTTCATATTTGCGTTTTGATGAGTTATTGATTGATGTTTTGGAATATGGAATAGGTACAATTGAGATTTTGAAGTTCATATTTGTGTTTTGATGAGTTATTCATGTTTTGGTATATGGAATAGGTAAAATTGTGATTTTGAAGTTCATAATTGTGTTTTGATGAGTTATAGATGTTTCGGTATATGAAATAGATATAATTGAGTGTAGATGTTCATAATTGTGTTTTGTTTAGTTATTGATTGATGTTTTGGTATATGGAATAGGTAGAATTGTGTTTTGAATTTCATATTTGTGTTTTTATGAGTTATTGATGTTTTGGTATATGGAATAGGTAGAATTATGATTTTCAAGTTCATATTTGTGTTTTGATGAGTTATTGATGTTTTGTTATATTGAAGAGGTAGAATTGTGATTTTGAAGTTCATATTTGCGTTTTGATGAGTTATTGATTGATGTTTTGGAATATGGAATAGGTACAATTGAGATTTTGAAGTTCATATTTGTGTTTTGATGAGTTATTGGTTGATGTTTTACAATATCGAATAGGTAGAATTGTGATTTTGAAGTTCATATTTGTGTTTTGATGAGTTATTGATGTTTTGGAATATGGAATCGGTAGAATTGTGATTTTGAAGTTCATATTTGTGTTTTGATGAGTTATTGATGTTTTGGTATATGGAATAGGTAGAATTATGATTTTGATATTCATATTTGTGTTTTGATGAGTTATTGATTGATGTTTTGGTATGTAGAATAGGTAGAATTGAGATTTTGAAGTTCATATTTGTGTTTTGATGTGTTATTGATGTTTTGGTATACGTAATAGGTAGAATTGTGTTTTGAGGAGATATACATGTTTTGGTATATTGAACAGATAGAATTGTGTTTTGAATTTCATATTTGTGTTTTTATGAGTTATTGATGTTTTGGTATATGAAATAAGTAGAATTATGATTTTCAAATTCATATTTGTGTTTTGATGAGTTATTGATGTTTTGTTATATTGAAGAGGTAGCATTGTGATTTTGAAGTTCATATTTGCGTTTTGATGAGTTATTTATTGATGTTTTGGTATACGTAATAGGTAGAATTGTGTTTTGAGGAGATATTGATGTTTTGGTATATTGAACAGATAGAATTGTGTTTTGAATTTCATATTTGTGTTTTTATGAGTTATTGATGTTTTGGTATATGAAATAAGTAGAATTATGATTTTCAAGTTCATATTTGTGTTTTGATGAGTTGTTGATGTTTTGTTATATTGAAGAGGTAGAATTGTGATTTTGAAGTTCATATTTGCGTTTTGATGAGTTATTGATTGATGTTTTGGAATATGGAATAGGTACAATTGAGATTTTGAAGTTCATATTTGTGTTTTGAATGCGTTATTGGTTGATGTTTTGGTATATGGAATAGGTAGAATTGTGATTTTGAAGTTCATATTTGCGTTTTGATGAGTTATTGATTGATGTTTTGGAATATGGAATAGGTACAATTGAGATTTTGAAGTTCATATTTGTGTTTTGATGAGTTATTCATGTTTTGGTATATGGAATAGGTAAAATTGTGATTTTGAAGTTCATAATTGTGTTTTGATGAGTTATAGATGTTTCGGTATATGAAATAGATATAATTGAGTGTAGATGTTCATAATTGTGTTTTGTTTAGTTATTGATTGATGTTTTGGTATATGGAATAGGTAGAATTGTGTTTTGAATTTCATATTTGTGTTTTTATGAGTTATTGATGTTTTGGTATATGGAATAGGTAGAAATTTGATTTTGAAGTTCATATTTGTGTTTTGATGAGTTGTTGATGTTTTGTTATATTGAAGAGGTAGAATGGTGATTTTGAAGTTCATATTTGTGTTTTGATGAGTTGTTGATGTTTTGTTATATTGAAGAGGTAGAATTGTGATTTTGAAGTTCATATTTGCGTTTTGATGAGTTATTGATTGATGTTTTGGAATATGGAATAGGTACAATTGAGATTTTGAAGTTCATATTTGTGTTTTGAATGCGTTATTGGTTGATGTTTTGGTATATAGAATAGGTAGAATTGTGATTTTGAAGTTCATATTTGCGTTTTGATGAGTTATTGATTGATGTTTTGGAATATGGAATAGGTACAATTGAGATTTTGAAGTTCATATCTGTGTGTTGATGAGTTATTCATGTTTTGGTATATGGAATAGGTAAAATTGTGATTTTGAAGTTCATAATTGTGTTTTGATGAGTTATTGATGTTTCGGTATATAAAATAGATATAATTGTGTGTAGATGTTCATAATTGTGTTTTGATGAGTTATTGATTGATGTTTTGGTATATGGAATAGGTAGAATTGTGTTTTGAATTTCATATTTGTGTTTTTATGAGTTATTGATATTTTGGTATATGGAATAGGTAGAATTGTGATTTTGAAGTTCATATTTGTGTTTTGATGAGTTGTTGATGTTTTGGTATATGGAATAGGTAGAATTGTGATTTTTAAGTTCATAATTGTGTTTTGACGAGTTATTGATGTTTCGGTATATGAAATAGATATAATTGTGTGTAGAAGTTCATATTTGTGTTTTGATGTGTTATTGATGTTTTGTTATATTGAAGAGGTAGAATTGTGATTTTGATGTTCATATTTGTGTTTTGATGACTTATTGGTTGATGTTTTACAATATCGAATAGGTAGAATTGTGATTTTGATATTCATATTTGGGTTTTGATGAGTTATTGATTGATGTTTTGGTATATGGAATAGGTAGAATTGAGATTTTGAAGTTCATATTTGTGTTTTGATGCGTTATTGATGTTTTGGTATACGTAATAGGTAGAATTGTGTTTTGAGGAGATATTGATGTTTTGGTATATTGAACAGATAGAATTGTGTTTTGAATTTCATATTTGTGTTTTTATGAGTTATTGATGTTTTGGTATATGAAATAAGTAGAATTATGATTTTCAAGTTCATATTTGTGTTTTGATGAGTTATTGATGTTTTGTTATATTGAAGAGGTAGAATTGTGATTTTGAAGTTCATATTTGCGTTTTGATGAGTTATTGATTGATGTTTTGGAATATGGAATAGGTACAATTGAGATTTTGAAGTTCATATTTGTGTTTTGATGAGTTATTGGTTGATGTTTTACAATATCGAATAGGTAGAATTGTGATTTTGAAGTTCATATTTGTGTTTTGATGAGTTATTGATGTTTTGGAATATGGAATCGGTAGAATTGTGATTTTGAAGTTCATATTTGTGTTTTGATGAGTTATTGATGTTTTGGTATATGGAATAGGTAGAATTATGATTTTGATATTCATATTTGTGTTTTGATGAGTTATTGATTGATGTTTTGGTATATAGAATAGGTAGAATTGAGATTTTGAAGTTCATATTTGTGTTTTGATGTGTTATTGATGTTTTGGTATACGTAATAGGTAGAATTGTGTTTTGAGGAGATATACATGTTTTGGTATATTGAACAGATAGAATTGTGTTTTGAATTTCATATTTGTGTTTTTATGAGTTATTGATGTTTTGGTATATGAAATAAGTAGAATTATGATTTTCAAATTCATATTTGTGTTTTGATGAGTTATTGATGTTTTGTTATATTGAAGAGGTAGCATTGTGATTTTGAAGTTCATATTTGCGTTTTGATGAGTTATTTATTGATGTTTTGGTATACGTAATAGGTAGAATTGTGTTTTGAGGAGATATTGATGTTTTGGTATATTGAACAGATAGAATTGTGTTTTGAATTTCATATTTGTGTTTTTATGAGTTATTGATGTTTTGGTATATGAAATAAGTAGAATTATGATTTTCAAGTTCATATTTGTGTTTTGATGAGTTGTTGATGTTTTGTTATATTGAAGAGGTAGAATTGTGATTTTGAAGTTCATATTTGCGTTTTGATGAGTTATTGATTGATGTTTTGGAATATGGAATAGGTACAATTGAGATTTTGAAGTTCATATTTGTGTTTTGAATGCGTTATTGGTTGATGTTTTGGTATATGGAATAGGTAGAATTGTGATTTTGAAGTTCATATTTGCGTTTTGATGAGTTATTGATTGATGTTTTGGAATATGGAATAGGTACAATTGAGATTTTGAAGTTCATATTTGTGTTTTGATGAGTTATTCATGTTTTGGTATATGGAATAGGTAAAATTGTGATTTTGAAGTTCATAATTGTGTTTTGATGAGTTATAGATGTTTCGGTATATGAAATAGATATAATTGAGTGTAGATGTTCATAATTGTGTTTTGTTTAGTTATTGATTGATGTTTTGGTATATGGAATAGGTAGAATTGTGTTTTGAATTTCATATTTGTGTTTTTATGAGTTATTGATGTTTTGGTATATGGAATAGGTAGAAATTTGATTTTGAAGTTCATATTTGTGTTTTGATGAGTTGTTGATGTTTTGTTATATTGAAGAGGTAGAATGGTGATTTTGAAGTTCATATTTGTGTTTTGATGAGTTGTTGATGTTTTGTTATATTGAAGAGGTAGAATTGTGATTTTGAAGTTCATATTTGCGTTTTGATGAGTTATTGATTGATGTTTTGGAATATGGAATAGGTACAATTGAGATTTTGAAGTTCATATTTGTGTTTTGAATGCGTTATTGGTTGATGTTTTGGTATATAGAATAGGTAGAATTGTGATTTTGAAGTTCATATTTGCGTTTTGATGAGTTATTGATTGATGTTTTGGAATATGGAATAGGTACAATTGAGATTTTGAAGTTCATATCTGTGTGTTGATGAGTTATTCATGTTTTGGTATATGGAATAGGTAAAATTGTGATTTTGAAGTTCATAATTGTGTTTTGATGAGTTATTGATGTTTCGGTATATAAAATAGATATAATTGTGTGTAGATGTTCATAATTGTGTTTTGATGAGTTATTGATTGATGTTTTGGTATATGGAATAGGTAGAATTGTGTTTTGAATTTCATATTTGTGTTTTTATGAGTTATTGATATTTTGGTATATGGAATAGGTAGAATTGTGATTTTGAAGTTCATATTTGTGTTTTGATGAGTTGTTGATGTTTTGGTATATGGAATAGGTAGAATTGTGATTTTTAAGTTCATAATTGTGTTTTGACGAGTTATTGATGTTTCGGTATATGAAATAGATATAATTGTGTGTAGAAGTTCATATTTGTGTTTTGATGTGTTATTGATGTTTTGTTATATTGAAGAGGTAGAATTGTGATTTTGAAGTTCATATTTGCGTTTTGATGAGTTATTGATTGATGTTTTGGAATATGGAATAGGTACAATTGAGATTTTGAAGTTCATATTTGTGTTTTGATGAGTTATTGGTTGATGTTTTACAATATCGAATAGGTAGAATTGTGATTTTGAAGTTCATATTTGTGTTTTGATGAGTTATTGATGTTTTGGTATATGGGATAGGTAGAATTGTGATTTTTAAGTTCATAATTGTGTTTTGACGAGTTATTGATGTTTCGGTATATGAAAGATATAATTGTGTGCAGAAGTTCATATTTGTGTTTTGATGAGTTATTGATTTTTTGTTATATTGAAGAGGTAGAATTTTAATTTTGAAGTTCATATTTGTGTTTTGATGAGTTATTGATGTTTTGGTATATGTGATAGGTAGAATTGTGATTTTGAAGTTCATATTTGTGTTTTGAATAACTCAAATCAACAATCTCAATTGTAATTGTGATTTATGTGATAGGTATATTTGCGTTCAATATACCGAAACATTAATAACTCATAAAAACTCAAATATGAAATTCAAAACACAATTCTATCTGTTCAATATACCAAAACATCAATATCTACTCAAAACACAATTCTACCTTTTACGTATACCAAAACATCAATAACGCATCAAAACACAAATATGAACTTCAAAATCTCAATTCTACCTATTCCATATACCAAAACATAAATCAATAACTCATCAAAACCCAAATATGAATATCAAAATCACAATTCTACCTATTCCATATACCAAAACATCAACCAATAACGCATTCAAAACACAAATATGAACTTCAAAATCTCAATTGTACCTATTCCATATTCCAAAATATCAATCAACAACTCATCAAAACGTAAATATGAACTTCAAAATCACAATTCTACCTCTTCAATATAACAAAACATCAACAACTCATCAAAACACAGATATGAACTTCAAAATCAAATTTCTACCTATTCCATATACCAAAACATAAATCAATAACTCATCAAAACCCAAATATGAATATCAAAATCACAATTCTACCTATTCCATATACCAAAACATCAACCAATAACGCATTCAAAACACAAATATGAACTTCAAAATCTCAATTGTACCTATTCCATATTCCAAAATATCAATCAACAACTCATCAAAACGTAAATATGAACTTCAAAATCACAATTCTACCTATTCCATATACCAAAACATCAACCAATAACGCATTCAAAACACAAATATGAACTTCAAAATCTCAATTGTACCTATTCCATATTCCAAAACATCAATAACTCATCAAAACACAAATATGAACTTCAAAATCTCAATTCTACCTATTCCATATTCCAAAATATCAATCAACAACTCATCAAAACGTAAATATGAACTTCAAAATCACAATTCTACCTCTTCAATATAACAAAACATCAACAACTCATCAAAACACAAATATGAACTTCAAAATCAAATTTCTACCTATTCCATATACCAAAATATCAATAACTCATAAAAACACAAATATGAAATTCAAAACACAATTCTACCTATTCCATATACCAAAACATCAATCAATAACTCATCAAAACACAATTATGAACATCTACACACAATTCTATCTATTTCATATACCGAAACATCAATAACTCATCAAAACACAATTATGAACTTCAAAATCACAATTTTACCTATTCCATATACCAAAACATGAATAACTCATCAAAACACAAATATGAACTTCAAAATCTCAATTGTACCTATTCCATATTCCAAAACATCAATCAATAACTCATCAAAACGCAAATATGAACTTCAAAATCACAATTCTACCTATTCCATATACCAAAACATCAACCAATAACGCATTCAAAACACAAATATGAACTTCAAAATCTCAATTGTACCTATTCCATATTCCAAAACATCAATAACTCATCAAAACACAAATATGAACTTCAAAATCTCAATTCTACCTATTCCATATAACAAAACATAATATAACTCATCAAAACACAAATATGAACTTCAAAATCTCAATTCTACCTATTCCATATACCAAAACATCAATGAATAACTCATCAAAACACAAATATGAACTTCAAAACTACAATTCTATCTATTTCATATAACAAAACATAATATAACTCATCAAAACACAAATATGAACTTCAAAACACGATTTCTATCTATTCCATATACCAAAACATCAATAACTCATCAAAACACAAATATGAATTTCAAAATCACAATTCTACCTATTCCATATAACAAAACATAATATAACTCATCAAAACACAAATATGAACTTCAAAATCACAATTCTACCTATCCCATATACCAAAACATCAATAACTCATCAAAACACAAATATGAACTTCAAAATCACAATTCTACCTATTCCATATAACAAAACGTAACATAACTCATCAAAACACAAATATGAACTTCAAAATCACAATTCTACCTATTCCATATACCAAAACATCAATGAATAATTCATCAAAACACAAATATGAACTTCAAAATCACAATTCTACCTATTCCATATACCAAAACATCAATAACTCATCAAAACACAAATATGAACTTCAAAACACGATTTCTATCTATTCCATATACCAAAACAATCAATAACTCATCAAAACACAAATATGAACTTCAAAATCACAATTCTACCTATTCCATATAACAAAACATAATATAACTCATCAAAACACAAATATGAACTTCAAAATCACAATTCTACCTATTCCATATAACAAAACAAAATATAACTCATCAAAACACAAATATGAACTTCAAAATCACAATTCTACCTATTCCATATAACAAAACAATCAATAACTCATCAAAACACAAATATGAACTTCAAAATCACAATTCTCCCTATTCCATATAACAAAACATAATATAACTCATCAAAACACAAATATGAACTTCAAAATCACAATTCCACCTATCCCATATACCAAAACATCAATAACTCATCAAAACACAAATATGAACTTCAAAATCACAATTCTACCTATTCCATATAACAAAACATAATATAACTCATCAAAACACAAATATGAACTTCAAAATCACAATTCTACCTATCCCATATACCAAAACATCAATAACTCATCAAAACACAAATATGAACTTCACAATAAAAATTCTACCTATTCCATAGACCAAAACATCAATAACTCATCAAAACACAAATATGAACTTCAAAATCACAATTCTACCTATTCCATATAACAAAACGTAACATAACTCATCAAAACACAAATATGAACTTCAAAATCACAATTCTACCTATTCCATATACCAAAACATCAATAACTCATCAAAACACAAATATGAACTTCAAAATCTCAATTCTACCTATTCCATATAGCAAAACATCAATGAATAACTCATCAAAACACAAATATGAACTTCAAAATCACAATTCTACGTATTCTATAACAAAACATAATATAACTCATCAAAACACAAATATGAACTTCAAAATCACAATTCTACCTATTCCATATACCAAAACATCAGTAACTCATCAAAACACAAATATGAACTTCACAATAAAAATTCCACCTATTCCATATACCAAAACATCAATAATTCATCAAAACACAAATATAAACTTCAAAATCCCAATTCTACCTATTCTATAACAAAACACAATATAACTCATCAAAACACAAATATGAACTTCAAAATAACAATTCTACCTATTCCATATACCAAAACATCAATAACTCATCAAAACACAAATATGAACTTCAAAACACGATTTCTATCTATTCCATATACCAAAACAATCAATAACTCATCAAAACACAAATATGAACTTCAAAATCACAATTCTACCTATTCCATATAACAAAACATAATATAACTCATCAAAAGACAAATATGAACTTCAAAATCACAATTCTACCTATTCCATATACCAAAACATCAATAATTCATCAAAACACAAATATAAACTTCAAAATCACAATTCTACCTATTCCATATAACAAAACAAAATATAACTCATCAAAACACAAATATGAACTTCAAAATCACAATTCTACCTATTCCATATAACAAAACAATCAATAACTCATCAAAACACAAATATGAACTTCAAAATCACAATTCTCCCTATTCCATATAACAAAACATAATATAACTCATCAAAACACAAATATGAACTTCAAAATCACAATTCCACCTATCCCATATACCAAAACATCAATAACTCATCAAAACACAAATATGAACTTCAAAATCACAATTCTACCTATTCCATATAACAAAACATAATATAACTCATCAAAACACAAATATGAACTTCAAAATCACAATTCTACCTATCCCATATACCAAAACATCAATAACTCATCAAAACACAAATATGAACTTCACAATAAAAATTCTACCTATTCCATAGACCAAAACATCAATAACTCATCAAAACACAAATATGAACTTCAAAATCACAATTCTACCTATTCCATATAACAAAACGTAACATAACTCATCAAAACACAAATATGAACTTCAAAATCACAATTCTACCTATTCCATATACCAAAACATCAATAACTCATCAAAACACAAATATGAACTTCAAAATCTCAATTCTACCTATTCCATATAGCAAAACATCAATGAATAACTCATCAAAACACAAATATGAACTTCAAAATCACAATTCTACGTATTCTATAACAAAACATAATATAACTCATCAAAACACAAATATGAACTTCAAAATCACAATTCTACCTATTCCATATACCAAAACATCAGTAACTCATCAAAACACAAATATGAACTTCACAATAAAAATTCCACCTATTCCATATACCAAAACATCAATAATTCATCAAAACACAAATATAAACTTCAAAATCCCAATTCTACCTATTCTATAACAAAACACAATATAACTCATCAAAACACAAATATGAACTTCAAAATAACAATTCTACCTATTCCATATACCAAAACATCAATAACTCATCAAAACACAAATATGAACTTCAAAACACGATTTCTATCTATTCCATATACCAAAACAATCAATAACTCATCAAAACACAAATATGAACTTCAAAATCACAATTCTACCTATTCCATATAACAAAACATAATATAACTCATCAAAAGACAAATATGAACTTCAAAATCACAATTCTACCTATTCCATATACCAAAACATCAATAATTCATCAAAACACAAATATAAACTTCAAAATCACAATTCTACCTATTCCATATAACAAAACATAATATAACTCATCAAAACACAAATATGAACTTCAAAATCACAATTCTACCTATTCCATACACCAAAACATCAATAACTCATCAAAACACAAATATGAACTTCAAAATCACAATTCTACCTATTCCATATACCAAAACATCAATAACTCATCAAAACACAAATATGAACTACAAAATCTCAATTCTACCTATTCCATATAACAAAACATAATATAACTCATCAAAACACAAATATGAACTTCAAAATCACAATTCTACCTATCCCATATACCAAAACATCAATAACTCATCAAAACACAAATATGAACTTCAAAATATCACAATTCTACCAGTTTCATATACCAAAACATCAATCAATAATCATCAAAACACAAATATGAACTTCAAAATCTCACTTCTAGCTATTCCATATACCAAAACATCAAGAAGTAACTCATCAAAACACAAATATGAACTTCAAAATCACAATTCTACCTATCCCATATACCCAAACATCAATCACTAACTCATCAAAACACAAATATAAACTTCAATATCACAATTCTACCTATACCATATACCAAAACAATAATCAATAATATGAACTTCAAAATCTCACTTCTACCTATTCCATATGCCAAAACATAAATCAATAACTTATCAAAACGCAAATATGAACTTCAAAATCACAATTCTACCTCTTCAATATAACAAAACATCAACAACTCATCAAAACACAAATATGAACTTCAAAATCACAATTCAACCTATTCCATATACCAAAACATCAATAACTCATAAAAACACAAATATGAAATTCAAAACACAATTCTATCTGTTCAATATACCAAAACATCAATAACTCCTCAAAACACAGTTCTACCATTTACGTATACCAAAACAACAATAACGCATTCAAAACACAAATATGAACTTCAACATCACAATTCTACCTATCACATAAACCAAAACATCAATAACTCATCAAAACACAAATATGAACTTCAAAATCACAATTCTACCTATTCGATATAGTAAAATTTCAACCAATAACTCATCAAAACACAAATATGAACTTCAAAATCTCAATTGTACCTATTCCATATTCCAAAACATCAATCAATGACTCATCAAAACGCAAATATGAACTTCAAAATCACAATTCTACCTCTTCAATATAACAAAACATCAATAACTCATCAAAACACAAATATGAACTTGAAAATCATAATTCTACTTATTTCATATACCAAAACATCAATAACTCATAAAAACACAAATATGAAATTCAAAACACAATTCTATCTGTTCAATATACCAAAACATCAATATCTCCTCAAAACACAATTCTACCTATTACGTATACCAAAACATCAATAACGCATCAAAACACAAATATGAACTTCAAAATCTTAATTCTACCTATTACATATACCAAAACATCAATCAATAACTCATCAAAACCCAAATATGAATATCAAAATCACAATTCTACCAATTCCATATACCAAAACATCAACCAATAACGCATTCAAAACACAAATATGAACTTCAAAATCACAATTCTACCTATTCCATATACCAAAACATCAATCAACAACTCATCAAAACGTAAATATGAACTTCAAAATCACAATTCTACCTCTTCAATATAACAAAACATCAACAACTCATCACAACACAAATATGAACTTCAAAATCAAATTTCTACCTATTCCATATACCAAAACATCAATAACTCATAAAAACACAAATATGAAATTCAAAACACAATTCTACCTATTCCATATACCAAAACATCAATCAATAACTCATCAAAACACAATTATGAACATCTACACACAATTATATCTATTTCATATACCGAAACATCAATAACTCATCAAAACACAATTATGAACTTCAAAATCACAATTTTACCTATTCCATATACAAAAACATGAATAACTCATCAAAACACAAATATGAACTTCAAAATCTCAATTGTACCTATTCCATATTCAAAAACATCAATCAATAACTCATCAAAACGCAAATATGAACTTCAAAATCACAATTCTACCTCTTCAATATAACAAAACATCAACAACTCATCAAAACACAAATATGAACTTCAAAATCACAATTCTACCTATTCCATATACCAAAACATCAATAACTCATAAAAACACAAATATGAAATTCAAAACACAATTCTATCTGTTCAATATACCAAAACATCAATAACTCCTCAAAACACAATTCTACCAATTGCGTATACCAAAACAACAATAACGCATTCAAAACACAAATATGAACTTCAACATCACAATTCTACCTATCACATAAACCAAAACATCAATAACTCATCAAAACACAATTATGAAATTAAAAATCACAATTCTACCTATTCCATATACCAAAACAAGAATAACTCATCAAAACACAAATATGAACTTCAAAATCACAATTCTACCTATCCCATATACCAAAACATCAATAAGTCATCAAAACACAAATATGAACTTCAAAATCACAATTCTACCTATTCCATAGACCAAAACATCAATAACTCATCAAAACACAAATATGAACTTCAAAATCACAATTCTACCTATTCCATATACCAAAACATCAATCAATAACTCATCAAAACACAAATATGAACTTCAAAATCACAATTCTACCTCTTCAATATAACAAAACATCAACAACTCATCAAAACACAAATATGAACTTCAAAATCACAATTCTACCTATTCCATATACCAAAACATCAATAACTCATAAAAACACAAATATGAAATTCAAAACACAATTCTATCTGTTCAATATACCAAAACATCAATAACTCCTCAAAACACAATTCTACCAATTACGTATACCAAAACAACAATAACGCATTCAAAACACAAATATGAACTTCAACATCACAATTCTACCTATCACATAAACCAAAACATCAATAACTCATCAAAACACAATTATGAAATTAAAAATCACAATTCTACCTATTCCATATACCAAAACAAGAATAACTCATCAAAACACAAATATGAACTTCAAAATCACAATTCTACCTATCCCATATACCAAAACATCAATAAGTCATCAAAACACAAATATGAACTTCAAAATCACAATTCTACCTATTCCATAGACCAAAACATCAATAACTCATCAAAACACAAATATGAACTTCAAAATCACAATTCTACCTATTCCATATACCAAAACATCAATAACTCATCAAAACACAAATATGAACTACAAAATCTCAATTCTACCTATTCCATATAACAAAACATAATATAACTCATCAAAACACAAATATGAACTTCAAAATCACAATTCTACCTATCCCATATACCAAAACATCAATAACTCATCAAAACACAAATATGAACTTCAAAATATCACAATTCTACCAGTTTCATATACCAAAACATCAATCAATAATCATCAAAACACAAATATGAACTTCAAAATCTCACTTCTAGCTATTCCATATACCAAAACATCAAGAAGTAACTCATCAAAACACAAATATGAACTTCAAAATCACAATTCTACCTATCCCATATACCCAAACATCAATCACTAACTCATCAAAACACAAATATAAACTTCAATATCACAATTCTACCTATACCATATACCAAAACAATAATCAATAATATGAACTTCAAAATCTCACTTCTACCTATTCCATATGCCAAAACATAAATCAATAACTTATCAAAACGCAAATATGAACTTCAAAATCACAATTCTACCTCTTCAATATAACAAAACATCAACAACTCATCAAAACACAAATATGAACTTCAAAATCACAATTCTACCTATTCCATATACCAAAACATCAATAACTCATAAAAACACAAATATGAAATTCAAAACACAATTCTATCTGTTCAATATACCAAAACATCAATAACTCCTCAAAACACAGTTCTACCATTTACGTATACCAAAACAACAATAACGCATTCAAAACACAAATATGAACTTCAACATCACAATTCTACCTATCACATAAACCAAAACATCAATAACTCATCAAAACACAAATATGAACTTCAAAATCACAATTCTACCTATTCGATATAGTAAAATTTCAACCAATAACTCATCAAAACACAAATATGAACTTCAAAATCTCAATTGTACCTATTCCATATTCCAAAACATCAATCAATAACTCATCAAAACGCAAATATGAACTTCAAAATCACAATTCTACCTCTTCAATATAACAAAACATCAATAACTCATCAAAACACAAATATGAACTTGAAAATCATAATTCTACTTATTTCATATACCAAAACATCAATAACTCATAAAAACACAAATATGAAATTCAAAACACAATTCTATCTGTTCAATATACCAAAACATCAATATCTCCTCAAAACACAATTCTACCTATTACGTATACCAAAACATCAATAACGCATCAAAACACAAATATGAACTTCAAAATCTTAATTCTACCTATTACATATACCAAAACATCAATCAATAACTCATCAAAACCCAAATATGAATATCAAAATCACAATTCTACCTATTCCATATACCAAAACATCAACCAATAACGCATTCAAAACACAAATATGAACTTCAAAATCACAATTCTACCTATAACATATACCAAAACATCAATCAACAACTCATCAAAACGTAAATATGAACTTCAAAATCACAATTCTACCTCTTCAATATAACAAAACATCAACAACTCATCACAACACAAATATGAACTTCAAAATCAAATTTCTACCTATTCCATATACCAAAACATCAATAACTCATAAAAACACAAATATGAAATTCAAAACACAATTCTACCTATTCCATATACCAAAACATCAATCAATAACTCATCAAAACACAATTATGAACATCTACACACAATTATATCTATTTCATATACCGAAACATCAATAACTCATCAAAACACAATTATGAAATTCAAATCACAATTTTACCTATTCCATATACAAAAACATGAATAACTCATCAAAACACAAATATGAACTTCAAAATCTCAATTGTACCTATTCCATATTCCAAAACATCAATCAATAACTCATCAAAACGCAAATATGAACTTCAAAATCACAATTCTACCTCTTCAATATAACAAAACATCAACAACTCATCAAAACACAAATATGAACTTCAAAATCACAATTCTACCTATTCCATATACCAAAACATCAATAATTCATCAAAACACAAATATAAACTTCAAAATCACAATTCTACCTATTCCATATAACAAAACATAATATAACTCATCAAAACACAAATATGAACTTCAAAATCACAATTCTACCTATTCCATATACCAAAACATCAATAACTCATCAAAACACAAATATGAACTTCAAAATCACAATTCTACCTATTCCATATACCAAAACATTAATAACTCATCAAAACACAAATATGAACTACAAAATCTCAATTCTACCTATTCCATATAACAAAACATAATATAACTCATCAAAACACAAATATGAACTTCAAAATCACAATTCTACCTATCCCATATACCAAAACATCAATAACTCATCAAAACACAAATATGAACTTCAAAATATCACAATTCTACCAGTTTCATATACCAAAACATCAATCAATAATCATCAAAACACAAATATGAACTTCAAAATCTCACTTCTAGCTATTCCATATACCAAAACATCAAGAAGTAACTCATCAAAACACAAATATGAACTTCAAAATCAAAATTCTACCTATCCCATATACCCAAACATCAATCACTAACTCATCAAAACACAAATATAAACTTCAATATCACAATTCTACCTATACCATATACCAAAACAATAATCAATAATATGAACTTCAAAATCTCACTTCTACCTATTCCATATGCCAAAACATAAATCAATAACTTATCAAAACGCAAATATGAACTTCAAAATCACAATTCTACCTCTTCAATATAACAAAACATCAACAACTCATCAAAACACAAATATGAACTTCAAAATCACAATTCTACCTATTCCATATACCAAAACATCAATAACTCATAAAAACACAAATATGAAATTCAAAACACAATTCTATCTGTTCAATATACCAAAACATCAATAACTCCTCAAAACACAGTTCTACCATTTACGTATACCAAAACAACAATAACGCATTCAAAACACAAATATGAACTTCAACATCACAATTCTACCTATCACATAAACCAAAACATCAATAACTCATCAAAACACAAATATGAACTTCAAAATCACAATTCTACCTATTCGATATAGTAAAATTTCAACCAATAACTCATCAAAACACAAATATGAACTTCAAAATCTCAATTGTACCTATTCCATATTCCAAAACATCAATCAATAACTCATCAAAACGCAAATATGAACTTCAAAATCACAATTCTACCTCTTCAATATAACAAAACATCAATAACTCATCAAAACACAAATATGAACTTGAAAATCATAATTCTACTTATTTCATATACCAAAACATCAATAACTCATAAAAACACAAATATGAAATTCAAAACACAATTCTATCTGTTCAATATACCAAAACATCAATATCTCCTCAAAACACAATTCTACCTATTACGTATACCAAAACATCAATAACGCATCAAAACACAAATATGAACTTCAAAATCTTAATTCTACCTATTACATATACCAAAACATCAATCAATAACTCATCAAAACCCAAATATGAATATCAAAATCACAATTCTACCTATTCCATATACCAAAACATCAACCAATAACGCATTCAAAACACAAATATGAACTTCAAAATCACAATTCTACCTATTCCATATACCAAAACATCAATCAACAACTCATCAAAACGTAAATATGAACTTCAAAATCACAATTCTACCTCTTCAATATAACAAAACATCAACAACTCATCACAACACAAATATGAACTTCAAAATCAAATTTCTACCTATTCCATATACCAAAACATCAATAACTCATAAAAACACAAATATGAAATTCAAAACACAATTCTACCTATTCCATATACCAAAACATCAATCAATAACTCATCAAAACACAATTATGAACATCTACACACAATTATATCTATTTCATATACCGAAACATCAATAACTCATCAAAACACAATTATGAACTTCAAAATCACAATTTTACCTATTCCATATACAAAAACATGAATAACTCATCAAAACACAAATATGAACTTCAAAATCTCAATTGTACCTATTCCATATTCCAAAACATCAATCAATAACTCATCAAAACGCAAATATGAACTTCAAAATCACAATTCTACCTCTTCAATATAACAAAACATCAACAACTCATCAAAACACAAATATGAACTTCAAAATCACAATTCTACCTATTCCATATACCAAAACATCAATAACTCATAAAAACACAAATATGAAATTCAAAACACAATTCTATCTGTTCAATATACCAAAACATCAATAACTCCTCAAAACACAATTCTACCAATTGCGTATACCAAAACAACAATAACGCATTCAAAACACAAATATGAACTTCAACATCACAATTCTACCTATCACATAAACCAAAACATCAATAACTCATCAAAACACAATTATGAAATTAAAAATCACAATTCTACCTATTCCATATACCAAAACAAGAATAACTCATCAAAACACAAATATGAACTTCAAAATCACAATTCTACCTATCCCATATACCAAAACATCAATAAGTCATCAAAACACAAATATGAACTTCAAAATCACAATTCTACCTATTCCATAAACCAAAACATCAATAACTCATCAAAACACAAATATGAACTTCAAAATCACAATTCTACCTATTCCATATACCAAAACATCAATCAATAACTCATCAAAACAGAAATATGAACTTCAAAATCACAATTCTACCTCTTCAATATAACAAAACATCAACAACTCATCAAAACACAAATATGAACTTCAAAATCACAATTCTACCTATTCCATATACCAAAACATCAATAACTCATAAAAACACAAATATGAAATTCAAAACACAATTCTATCTGTTCAATATACCAAAACATCAATAACTCCTCAAAACACAATTCTACCAATTACGTATACCAAAACAACAATAACGCATTCAAAACACAAATATGAACTTCAACATCACAATTCTACCTATCACATAAACCAAAACATCAATAACTCATCAAAACACAATTATGAAATTAAAAATCACAATTCTACCTATTCCATATACCAAAACAAGAATAACTCATCAAAACACAAATATGAACTTCAAAATCACAATTCTACCTATCCCATATACCAAAACATCAATAAGTCATCAAAACACAAATATGAACTTCAAAATCACAATTCTACCTATTCCATAGACCAAAACATCAATAACTCATCAAAACACAAATATGAACTTCAAAATCACAATTCTATCTATTCCATATACCAAAACATCAATAACTCATCAAAACACAAATATGAACTACAAAATCTCAATTCTACCTATTCCATATAACAAAACATAATATAACTCATCAAAACACAAATATGAACTTCAAAATCACAATTCTACCTATCCCATATACCAAAACATCAATAACTCATCAAAACACAAATATGAACTTCAAAATATCACAATTCTACCAGTTTCATATACCAAAACATCAATCAATAATCATCAAAACACAAATATGAACTTCAAAATCTCACTTCTAGCTATTCCATATACCAAAACATCAAGAAGTAACTCATCAAAACACAAATATGAACTTCAAAATCACAATTCTACCTATCCCATATACCCAAACATCAATCACTAACTCATCAAAACACAAATATAAACTTCAATATCACAATTCTACCTATACCATATACCAAAACAATAATCAATAATATGAACTTCAAAATCTCACTTCTACCTATTCCATATGCCAAAACATAAATCAATAACTTATCAAAACGCAAATATGAACTTCAAAATCACAATTCTACCTCTTCAATATAACAAAACATCAACAACTCATCAAAACACAAATATGAACTTCAAAATCACAATTCTACCTATTCCATATACCAAAACATCAATAACTCATAAAAACACAAATATGAAATTCAAAACACAATTCTATCTGTTCAATATACCAAAACATCAATAACTCCTCAAAACACAGTTCTACCATTTACGTATACCAAAACAACAATAACGCATTCAAAACACAAATATGAACTTCAACATCACAATTCTACCTATCACATAAACCAAAACATCAATAACTCATCAAAACACAAATATGAACTTCAAAATCACAATTCTACCTATTCGATATAGTAAAATTTCAACCAATAACTCATCAAAACACAAATATGAACTTCAAAATCTCAATTGTACCTATTCCATATTCCAAAACATCAATCAATAACTCATCAAAACGCAAATATGAACTTCAAAATCACAATTCTACCTCTTCAATATAACAAAACATCAATAACTCATCAAAACACAAATATGAACTTGAAAATCATAATTCTACTTATTTCATATACCAAAACATCAATAACTCATAAAAACACAAATATGAAATTCAAAACACAATTCTATCTGTTCAATATACCAAAACATCAATATCTCCTCAAAACACAATTCTACCTATTACGTATACCAAAACATCAATAACGCATCAAAACACAAATATGAACTTCAAAATCTTAATTCTACCTATTACATATACCAAAACATCAATCAATAACTCATCAAAACCCAAATATGAATATCAAAATCACAATTCTACCTATTCCATATACCAAAACATCAACCAATAACGCATTCAAAACACAAATATGAACTTCAAAATCACAATTCTACCTATAACATATACCAAAACATCAATCAACAACTCATCAAAACGTAAATATGAACTTCAAAATCACAATTCTACCTCTTCAATATAACAAAACATCAACAACTCATCACAACACAAATATGAACTTCAAAATCAAATTTCTACCTATTCCATATACCAAAACATCAATAACTCATAAAAACACAAATATGAAATTCAAAACACAATTCTACCTATTCCATATACCAAAACATCAATCAATAACTCATCAAAACACAATTATGAACATCTACACACAATTATATCTATTTCATATACCGAAACATCAATAACTCATCAAAACACAATTATGAACTTCAAAATCACAATTTTACCTATTCCATATACAAAAACATGAATAACTCATCAAAACACAAATATGAACTTCAAAATCTCAATTGTACCTATTCCATATTCCAAAACATCAATCAATAACTCATCAAAACGCAAATATGAACTTCAAAATCACAATTCTACCTCTTCAATATAACAAAACATCAACAACTCATCAAAACACAAATATGAACTTCAAAATCACAATTCTACCTATTCCATATACCAAAACATCAATAACTCATAAAAACACAAATATGAAATTCAAAACACAATTCTATCTGTTCAATATACCAAAACATCAATAACTCCTCAAAACACAATTCTACCAATTACGTATACCAAAACAACAATAACGCATTCAAAACACAAATATGAACTTCAACATCACAATTCTACCTATCACATAAACCAAAACATCAATAACTCATCAAAACACAATTATGAAATTAAAAATCACAATTCTACCTATTCCATATACCAAAACAAGAATAACTCATCAAAACACAAATATGAACTTCAAAATCACAATTCTACCTATCCCATATACCAAAACATCAATAAGTCATCAAAACACAAATATGAACTTCAAAATCACAATTCTACCTATTCCATAGACCAAAACATCAATAACTCATCAAAACACAAATATGAACTTCAAAATCACAATTCTACCTATTCCATATACCAAAACATCAATCAATAACTCATCAAAACACAATTATGAACATCTACACACAATTATATCTATTTCATATACCGAAACATCAATAACTCATCAAAACACAATTATGAACTTCAAAATCACAATTCTACCTATTCCATATACCAAAACATGAATAACTCATCAAAACACAGATATGAACTTCAAAATCTCAATTGTACCTATTCCATATTCCAAAACATCAATCAATAACTCATAAAAACGCAAATATGAACTTCAAAATCACAATTCTACCTATTCCATATACCAAAACATCAACCAATAACGCATTCAAAACACAAATATGAACTTCAAAATCTCAATTGTACCTATTCCATATTCCAAAACTTCAATCAATAACTCATCAAAACGCAAATATGAACTTCAAAATCACAATTCTACCTCTTCAATATAACAAAACATCAACAACTCATCAAAACACAAATATGAACTTCAAAATCACAATTCTACCTATTCCATATACCAAAACATCAATAACTCATAAAAACACAAATATGAAATTCAAAACACAATTCTATCTGTTCAATATACCAAAACATCAATAACTCCTCAAAACACAATTCTACCAATTACGTATACCAAAACAACAATAACGCATTCAAAACACAAATATGAACTTCAACATCACAATTCTACCTATCACATAAACCAAAACATCAATAACTCGTCAAAACACAATTATGAAATTAAAAATCACAATTCTACCTATTCCATATACCAAAACATGAATAACTCATCAAAACACAAATATGAACTTCAAAATCACAATTCTACCTATCCCATATACCAAAACATCAATAAGTCATCAAAACACAAATATGAACTTCAAAATCACAATTCTACCTATTCCATAGACCAAAACATCAATAACTCATCAAAACACAAATATGAACTTCAAAATCACAATTCTACCTATTCCATATACCAAAACATCAATCAATAACTCATCAAAACACAATTATGAACATCTACACACAATTATATCTATTTCATATACCGAAACATCAATAACTCATCAAAACACAATAATGAACTTCAAAATCACAATTCTACCTATTCCATATACCAAAACATGAATAACTCATCAAAACACAGATATGAACTTCAAAATCTCAATTGTACCTATTCCATATTCCAAAACATCAATCAATAACTCATAAAAACGCAAATATGAACTTCAAAATCACAATTCTACCTATTCCATATACCAAAACATCAACCAATAACGCATTCAAAACACAAATATGAACTTCAAAATCTCAATTGTACCTATTCCATATTCCAAAACTTCAATCAATAACTCATCAAAACGCAAATATGAACTTCAAAATCACAATTCTACCTCTTCAATATAACAAAACATCAACAACTCATCAAAACACAAATATGAACTTCAAAATCACAATTCTACCTATTCCATATACCAAAACATCAATAACTCATAAAAACACAAATATGAAATTCAAAACACAATTCTATCTGTTCAATATACCAAAACATCAATAACTCCTCAAAACACAATTCTACCAATTACGTATACCAAAACAACAATAACGCATTCCAAACACAAATATGAACTTCAACATCACAATTCTACCTATCACATAAACCAAAACATCAATAACTCATCAAAACACAATTATGAACTTAAAAATCACAATTCTACCTATTCCATATACCAAAACATGAATAACTCATCAAAACACAAATATGAACTTCAAAATCACAATTCTACCTATCCCATATACCAAAACATCAATAAGTCATCAAAACACAAATATGAACTTCAAAATCACAATTCTACCTATTCCATATACCAAAACATCAATAACTCATCAAAACACAAATATGAACTTCAAAATCACAATTCTACCTATTCCATATACCAAAACATCAATCAATAACTCATCAAAACACAATTATGAACATCTACACACAATTATATCTATTTCATATACCGAAACATCAATAACTCATCAAAACACAAATATGAACTTCTACACACAATTATATCTATTTCATATACCGAAACATCAATAACTCATAAAAACACAATTATGAACTTAAAAATCACAATTCTACCTATTCCATATACCAAAACATGAATAACTCATCAAAACACAAATATGAACTTCAAAATCACAATTCTACCTATCCCATATACCAAAACATCAATAAGTCATCAAAACACAAATATGAACATCAAAATCACAATTATACCTATTCCATATAGTAAAACATCAACCAATAACTCATCAAAACACAAATATGAACTTCAAAATCACAATTCTACCTATCCCATATACCGAAACATCAATAACTCATCAAAACACAAATATGAACTTCAAAATCACAATTCTACCTATTCGATATAGTAAAATATCAACCAATAACTCATCAAATCACAAATATGAACTTCAAAATCTCAATTGTACCTATTCCATATTCCAAAACATCAATCAATAACTCATCAAAACGCAAATATGAACTTCAAAATCACAATTCTACCTCTTCAATATAACAAAACATCAATAACTCATCAAAACACAAATATGAACTTGAAAATCATAATTCTACTTATTTCATATACCAAAACATCAATAACTCATAAAAACACAAATATGAAATTCAAAACACAATTCTATCTGTTCAATATACCAAAACATCAATATCTCCTCAAAACACAATTCTACCTATTACGTATACCAAAACATCAATAACGCATCAAAACACAAATATGAACTTCAAAATCTCAATTCTACCTATTCCATATACCAAAACATCAATCAATAACTCATCAAAACCCAAATATGAATATCAAAATCACAATTCTACCTATTCCATATACCAAAACATCAACCAATAACGCATTCAAAACACAAATATGAACTTCAAAATCTCAATTGTACCTATTCCATATTCCAAAACATCAATCAATAACTCATCAAAACGCAAATATGAACTTCAAAATGACAATTCTACCTATTCCATATACCAAAACATCAACCAATAACGCATTCAAAACACAAATATGAACTTCAAAATCTCAATTGTACCTATTCCATATTCCAAAACATCAATCAATAACTCATCAAAACGCAAATATGAACTTCAAAATCACAATTCTACCTCTTCAATATTCCATTCATATATTGCACTACCATCATAAGATTTAGTAGTAAACCTATTTCGTTCTTCGAATTGAATATCCGGAGGATTAGGTCTACTATGATAATTCATTACATCTCGATTAGACCATTTATTAGTCCGATATGACCTTCTATATGGACGTCTAGATATGCGATTAAGTTCTAAAGGAGGAGTATCAGAAAATTGTTTTTCTATTTCTTCAATATTATCTATTTCATCAATTTCAGGTTCAGATTCGGAATTAAGCAGACTGCTAGAAGAGTCATCACGAGGAGCAGTACGATTGATAGCATTAATTCTAAGACCACTAAATTGTCTTTCTATCTGATTTAAAGCAGACGAGGAAGACGGAGTATTAGTATTACCCTCAATTGCCAGATTAATACGTTGAACTAAAGAAATTTCTCTTTCGAATTCTCTAGGAAGGGAAGGAGAAACTAAGGGTTTGGATACTTCATTAGGAAAATTACTAATTTTATTATCCAATTTTACAGAAATTAAATCAACTTGTTGAGCTATTGTTTGTAATATCTGATTAGAATAATTATTCTGTTGATAAACCTTTTTAATATCTTCAGAATCAATTGCTTCTTTATTATCTTTACCTTTTTTAAAGGGAGAAGCAATTATTTCGCCTTCTTTAGTATTAATCTTAATAGATTGAAAAGGAGGATGAATCGCTGATAATATAGTGTTATCTAATAACTACCATTTTTTATATAAATTAGTCTGAACATTAATAGTCGGTAAATTTTTATAACTTATTTTTTCTTTCTGAAAATAATAATCTAGCCATTGAAAGAAAGGAAAATTAAACTGTTTTTTATTTATATCATTAACCCATTCTTCTTTTAATTTCGAAATAATTTGTTCATCAAATTTTTCAAACCATATTCTTTTTTCATTATTTTCTAGTGAAAAGTAATTTTTATTAAGAAAATCTTTATCTATAGAAAAAGGTTTTTTTAACATATTAATTTCAGAAAATTTCATTTGAGAATGAGTAGGTGAACCTACTGAGGAACTAGAGTCGGGAATTACTTCGGGTAAAGGAGAAGTAAACTTAACCTTAGGATCAGTATATGAATACCTGGAAGGTTCGTAAGAAGTACTAGGAAGATCGACTGAATACCTGGGTCGAGTTTCTAAAGGATACCTGCAAGAGGAAGACTTAGACAACATATTATCAAATTTTAATAATATTTTATTATCATTAAGTTCTTCTATAGTAGCCTGAGTTCTAACTGGATGTCTTTGAGCTATTATAGGACGATCAATTAAAAGTTCATTAGGAATAGTAATTTCATTACGAGATAATAATCTAGGCGTTTGAGTATGAGTATTATCCGAATCAGCAATTACTAAAACAGAATCACCTTCATTAGTGGGTTTTAATTTTAAAGCTGCAGGAATAATAGATTTCATTAATTTAAAATAAATACGATAAATTAACACAAATTTATCAGATTTAGGATCCATTTTCTTATTAGTAACATGTATATCTAACAACAGAGATTGCATAATAGTAGGATCAATTAAACTGACAGAAAAATTAGGAGCACAATTAAATCGTATAGTACCATTACATAGATTAGTCTGTACTAAAGCAAGAATAGAATCATTATAATGAAGTAAACGATCATCACGTAATGCCATGAAGACAGGAGTATCAACCCCACGCTTCATTAACGGATGTAAAGCAATTTGTATTAAACCAAAATGCATAAAACGATAACCTTGAGAAAGATAAAAAGTAATAGCAGTATTAGTTAATAAAGAAATTGTTTTCTTATCCTCTTCCATGGGATGAATCTCCTCATGGATCTTAATTGAATAAGCTTTATTAAACTCAAGTAGTCCTTGAGAGTATACAGTAGAAATACTTTTACTTGGCAGAGCTTCTTGAATTAACTCATGTGAATTAAGAATAGATGAATATGATGAAGATGCAGAGGATGATGCCATGATGGATGCAGGCCTAGATGAACTAGGTTCTCCAAAGAGAAATCTTCTAACTTTTTCAGCCATTTTAATTAAATCTAATCTTACATATCTAACTGCAAAAGGAGGTATGCATAAACCTATATGGAACAAGGGAGTTCAGACCGGGAACACCTATCTTCTAAGGCTTACCAACGGATTTACTGATGCTACAACCTCTTACCAACTATAGATGAATGCAAATGCTCACCCTTACCTTCAGATTTGTAAAATTATTTTTAATCAAAATTTTTGAAAATGTTTGAAAATATTTTCTTTGAAAATTCTTTGAAAATCCAGGCTCTGATACCAAAATGAAGCAGGATCGGTTGCAGTTGCAAAGAGAGGAAGATGAGGAAGAAGGTGAAGTAGGCGGTAAACTAAAGTAAGAGTAGAAAATTAAGCAGAAGCAAGACTTACTATGAAAGAACGGAAAAAGATTAAAGAAGTGAAGAGATAATTGAAAGCTTGAAGAAAGATTTTGAAAGCAAAGAAAAGTTTGGTAAATTCGCTCTGATTATTCCATTGATGAAGCAGCCTTTAAATAGGCAAAAATATGATACATTATACAAGGATGAAATCCGGAAATGAAGTCCGGAATGAAATGTAAATTAAAGACAAATTAAAAGTAAGTGCCTAGTGACATATGCACTTACGTTACCTAACCATTATTGCTGGAATGACGCATGTACTTACGTCATTTTACAATTATTACCTAGTCTATTACATTATTCCTAGTCTAAAAGTTATACGGATCCTGAGAAAAGGGCCCGCCAAAAGGATCACCAAAATCATCATTCTGATCATTATTCGGATTATTCAGAGCATGCTTATCTGCTGGCTGATCTTGTTCAAGTGCTTTAGATGCTCTGTCAAGTTCGTCATTACCAATTTTTTGAATTTCTTTATAAGCTTGCATGAAAAACTTTAAGTAATCTTGAAGTCCTTGGTCAGTAGGTAAATTAGCTGGTGCAGATGTTGAAGCAGGAGTCTGTGTAGGAGTCTGAGCAGGAACTGAAGGAGTCTTTGCAGGAGTCTGTGCAGGAGTCTGTGGAACAATCTTTTTAGGCATGGGAATTTTACTTTTGTCCGGAGTCTTAGGAGTCATGGGATCATTTACAGGAATACTCCGGGAAACTTGAGAAATTACTTGTTTATATTTTTCCCCACTTTCTAAATATTTATTAACCGTTTGGGAACTACATTGCTGTTCATTAAACTGTACCCACCACTTTACATTAATCTGTCGGATTAGACTACAGGGAAACCCTGTCTGAGTAGACTTGATCTGAAAACTCCAGGCCATAATGTATGGGACCCGGAACTCGGCATGAAATAAGAAATTAGCCTGATAGGGTTCTAACCTACACTTTTTTGTATAGGTCTGAAACCCAAGAGTGGCCTGAGGGGGCAAGATATCAGGGATGGCCCCGAGCAATTTCCACCAGTCATATACCCACATGGGTACATTTTTATTAAAATTAGGAGAGAAACTTATGAACCAAGAGTGATTAAACGATCGGTAGTAGAGACACCGATAAAAAGCTAAAATATAATCAGCATAATTAAACCCATCAGGAATATAGGAAATAGAGAAGGAATTTCTGGCATGAATAGAAGGAAACTCACGCGGACTCATTATTTTCTGGATTATAAATTTAGAATAAGCTATTCTAGAGGAATCTTTTCTATCTGGATAATGGGTAATTTCAACGGACTTAGTATCAATAAGAATTAATTCATAAAAAGCTTGGGTTTTAGATATATCATCTGTAACCCATTGATTATTGGGAAGGAAAAGTCTGGAACAGAAATTTTTAACATCATTATTTTCTGGGGTAGATTTATACTGAGTAAGCATTATGTATTCAAATTCTGATTTAGGAATATAAGGGGCTGCATTAGACGATGAGGATGAAGAAGGAGAATTAGTCGGAGTAGTCTGTAGTCTAGCAGAAGGAGACAAGACAGCATTAGTATATGTAAGAGGAGGAAAATCATTAGACGGAACAGAAGGAGTAAGAGGTTTGGGAGTATTAGTCATGATGAAATCAGCAGGAGTCCTAGGCTTGCCAGGGTCTTTAGACATTGATGCGTCCTGTAAGGAATTCACGAGTAAGGAAGTCAGGAAGAGAATTATCATCGCCTTTAATAAATTCAATGTCAAAATCAAAAACAGAAAGTATAGCTTGCCATCTGGCAAAAATCTGTTTTGAAACCAAATTTTTCACGTCTTTTTGCAAAATTTCTTTAGCTGACTTACAGTCAACTCTCAATAAAAACTTTTTATTATACAAATCATCTTGAAATTTAGAAATACATAAAACAATTGATAAAATTTCTTTTTTAACAGTTGAATAATTTTTCTGTGGCCCTGCCCAAATGCCCGAATGATACCTAACTAACTCTTCTAATGCAGATGATGCAGATGAATGCATTTTTTGTTTAAGAATGCCTCCATATCCAATATCTGATGCATCGGTCTCTATGATCATGAATGCATCTGGATGAGGTATACCTAGACATGGAAGAGTCTTAATTTTTTCTTTAATTTGTCTGATTAAATTAGTATGAATTTCTGACCAAGCAGGAGGATTTTTCTGTAATCTCTCATACAAAGGACCACACATAGTTCTTAAATTAGGAAAGAAATCAGCAATATAATTCAAACAACCAAGGAATCTTTGTAATTGATTTTTATCTTTAATTTCATCTGGGAATTTACTAGTAAATTCAATTGTTCTTTGAATTGGTCTCATTTTACCTTGATGAATATCGTGTCCTAAAAATCTAATTTTAGTCTGAAACAATTTCATCTTTTTAACTGAAATTACTAAACCATTAGTCTGAATAACATGTAACATAAGATTAAGATGTTTAAAATGTTGATGAACATTTTCAGAAAAGACTAAAATATCATCAATATAAACAATCACAAAATTAGAATAATCATTAAAAATATCATTCATTATTCGTTGAAATTCAGAAGGAGCATTCTTTAATCCAAACGGCATAACATTCCATTCATAATGGCCAAACGGAACAGTAAAAGCCGTTTTATATCTATCCTTTTCATTAATCTGTATTTGCCAATACCCTGATTTCAAATCAAATTTGGAAAAGACTTTAGCACTATGAAGTCGCTTTAATAAATCTTTTTTATTAGGGATCGGATATCTAATCCATTGTAAAACCTTATTTAAAGGTTTATAATTAATTACTAAGCGAGGAACACCGCGTTCCTTTTCAGCCTGATTATTCACATAAAATGCAACACAACTCCAAGGAGATTGTGATTTCCTAATTAAATTTTTATCCATTAAATTCTGAATTTCTTGTTTACAAAATTTAAGTAATTCTTCATTCATTTGAATTGGTCTAGCTTTAGTCGGAATGTCACTTTCATTAAACTCTTTTATATAAGGTAATGATACTACATGCTTTTTCCTATTTCAAAAAGCATTAGGATGTTCTGAACAAACTAATGTTTGGAATTTCTGTTCTAAATTAGCAATTTTTAATTTAACATCGTCCTTCATTAATTGTTCTTCTATTTTAGTAAAATCTAATTCTGTTTTTAAAAACATTAAACTTTTCTTTTTCTTATTCATTAAACAGATTTGTTTATATATTGAATTAGTCTGAAGTAATTCTAACTCTTTTTTCTGGATAGGATTAATAAATGGAAAAACCAATTCATTTCCTAAAAGATTAACAGAAATGTGATCAGTATGTTTAGTAAATGAAGTAATCTGATATAAAAAAGGATTTCCTAAAACCACATCAGTAGTAAAATTTTCAAGTATCAAAAAGGAATGTTTAAAACAATACCCATTATTGCAAATATAACCATTATTTAATTCAGCATAAATATCTATTTCTAATCCATTAGCAGCATACAATTTTTCTTTAGTTTTTGATAAATACTTATCTGGAATTATACCTCGACTGATGCAGGATTGATCGGCTCCACTATCAAGCATGGCTACACAAGTAGTCGTCCAGTCTTCTACACCGATTGTAACTAGAACATACCATTTTTCGATTTTTACTCTATTAATTAAGTTTAAGAAATTTTTGTCGTCAGGAATATTATCAGCTATATGAATTTCATCATCTTTTATTATACCAGATGTAGACGCTATATTAGACTGATCTTTTAATAATATTTTGGCTTCTAATTCTAAATCTTTCAATTTTAATTCATTTAATTGATTATTAATTTCTCTAATTTCATCTTTAAGTAATTTTATCTCTTCTTTAATATTACTACTTCGACGAAATCCAAAATTATCTTCATGCTTATAGTTATCTATTAAACTGTTTAAACTAAATGGTTCTTTTATATCAAACATATGATTATTCTCTTGTAAAACTAAGGTTTTTAATTTTTCTAAATAGTCTTTTCTAACATTATCATCTTTTATATCTTTTATTATATCAAATAATAATTCTTTATTTAAACTATTTTTATTAGAATTATTCATCATATTAATTGTCTTTTTACATTCACAGAAATCATCATTTTCTTCAAAACTAGATGAATCAGAGGAATAATAATTATCTTCTTCTTCTTTTTCAGAATTAATTAAAATAGACATTAATTTATTTTTTAATTCAGATTCTTCAGAAAATAAAGCATTAATTTTCTTTTCTAATTTACAATTAGGAGCTATATGACCTAACTTACCACATTTATAACATTTAACAGGTTTTTTATTTCTTTTATATTTCTTTTTTCTATAAAAGTCATTTTTATTAGACCAATCAGGATTATATTTATTTTTTCGTTTATATTTATTATATTTACTAGAATGATACTGTCTAACCTTTTTATTCCTTTTTTCTTGTGTAGAGGGCGGATGAGGACTTGCTATGCCAAATGCTTGACAGAAGGACCCCAATTCCTCTTTTTCAAGACCATATCTTCTCTGCAATTTAAAATCTTGACAGATAGATAAAGCTTCTTTTTTAAGGAAAGCAAACAATTGACCATAAGTAATATTAGATAAATCCAAATTTTCCGTACCCATTTCTTTCATTAAACTGGTAATTAATTTTTGTGAAAATAAAGGAGGTAAACCAGTAATAAATTTCTCTTTCCAAAAAGATTGATTACAATCTGGTCTACGTAACACATTAGTAAGAAAAGTAGTCTTATACCAGAAATAATCTTTAAACAACGGACATTTAAGATTAGTCAATGAAATCTTTAGACTAGTTAATTCTTCTTTCGGATTACCAACAAAATGCATAGAAAGTGCATAAATCAAATAACTTGCACCGTCAAATTCATAATCAGTAGTTCTAACTACTTCATCATTAATAGTAATATCACGATGAACAACAGTTTGATGAGTCAAAATTTCCATTCGTTGAGCTGGAGTAAACATATTATCCCACCAGTTTTTTAACTGACCAGTAAATCCAGAAACAAAACAGGAAGCAATTTGCCTTTCAGACATCTGCGGATATTTAGACTTATAAGCAAGTTTTGCAGTTCCCATTTCATGCAAAGTATTAGTAATTTCATATTCAGATTTACCATCTATATTCCATTCATATATTGCACTACCATCATAAGATTTAGTAGTAAACCTATTTCGTTCTTCGAAATAGGTTTGTACCTATATCATCATTTGTTTGTACCTATTCCATATTCCAAAACATCAATCAATAACTCATCAAAACGCAAATATGAACTTCAAAATCACAATTCTACCTCTTCAATATAACAAAACATCAACAACTCATCAAAACACAAATATGAACTTCAAAATCACAATTCCACCTATTCCATATTCCAAAACATCAATAACTCATCAAAACACAAATATGAACTTCAAAATCACAATTCTACCTATTCGATATTGTAAAACATCAACCAATAACTCATCAAAACACAAATATGAACTTCAAAATCTCAATTGTACCTATTCCATATTCCAAAACATCAATCAATAACTCATCAAAACGCAAATATGAACTTCAAAATCACAATTCTACCTCTTCAATATAACAAAACATCAATAACTCATTAAAACACAAATATGAACTTCAAAATCATAATTCTACTTATTCCATATACCAAACCATCAATAACTCATAAAAACACAAATATGAAATTCAAAACACAATTCTATCTGTTCAATATACCAAAACATCAATATCTCCTCAAAACACAATTCTACCTATTACGTATACCAAAACATCAATAACGCATCAAAACACAAATATGAACTTCAAAATCTCCATTGTACCTATTCCATATTCCAAAACATCAATCAATAACTCATCAAAACGCAAATATGAACTTCAAAATCACAATTCTACCTATTGAATATAACAAAACATCAATAACTCATAAAAACACAAATATGAAATTCAAAACACAATTCTATCTGTTCAATATACCAAAACATCAATAACTCCTTAAAACACAATTCTACCGATTACGTATACCAAAACATCAATGACGCATTCAAAACACAAATATGAACTTCAAAATCACAATTCTACCTATCTCATATACCGAAACATCAATAACTCATCAAAACACAAATATGAACTTCAAAATCACAATTCTACCTACTCAATATACGGAAACATCAATAACTCATCAAAATACAAATATGAACTTCAAAATCTCAATTGTACCTATTCCATATTCCAAAACATCAATCAATAACTCATCAAAACGCAAATATAAACTTCAAAATCACAATTCTACCTCTTCAATATAACAAAACATCAATAACACATCAAAACACAAATATGAACTTCAACACACAATTATATCTATTTCATATACCGAAACATCAATAACTCGTCAAAACACAATTATGAACTTAAAAATCACAATTCTACCTATTCCATATACGAAAACATGAATAACTCATCAAAACACAAATATGAACTTCAAAATCAAAATTCTTCCTATCCCATATACCAAAACATCAATAAGTCATCAAAACACAAATATGAACTTCAAAATCACAATTATACCTATTCCATATAGTAAAACATCAACCAATAACTCATCAAAACACAAATATGAAATTCAAAACACAATTCTATCTGTTCAATATACCAAAACATCAATAACTCCTTAAAACACAATTCTACCGATTACGTATACCAAAACATCAATGACGCATTCAAAACACAAATATGAACTTCAAAATCACAATTCTACCTATCTCATATACCGAAACATCAATAACTCATCAAAACACAAATATGAACTTCAAAATCACAATTCTACCTACTCAATATACGGAAACATCAATAACTCATCAAAATACAAATATGAACTTCAAAATCTCAATTGTACCTATTCCATATTCCAAAACATCAATCAATAACTCATCAAAACGCAAATATAAACTTCAAAATCACAATTCTACCTCTTCAATATAACAAAACATCAATAACACATCAAAACACAAATATGAACTTCAACACACAATTATATCTATTTCATATACCGAAACATCAATAACTCGTCAAAACACAATTATGAACTTAAAAATCACAATTCTACCTATTCCATATACGAAAACATGAATAACTCATCAAAACACAAATATGAACTTCAAAATCAAAATTCTACCTATCCCATATACCAAAACATCAATAAGTCATCAAAACACAAATATGAACTTCAAAATCACAATTATACCTATTCCATATAATAAAACATCAACCAATAACTCATCAAAACACAAATATGAACTTCAAAATCACAATTCTACCTATCCCATATACCAAAACATCAATAAGTCATCAAAACACAAATATGAACTTCAAAATCACAATTCTACCTATTCGATATTGTAAAACATCAACCAATAACTCATCAAAACACAAATATGAACTTCAAAATCTCAATTCTACCTATTCCATATTCCAAAACATCAATCAATAACTCATCAAAACGCAAATATGAACTTCAAAATCACAATTCTACCTCTTCAATATAACAAAACATCAATAACTCATAAAAACACAAATATGAACTTCAAAATCATAATTCTACTTATTCCATATACCAAAACATCAATAACTCATAAAAACTCAAATATGAAATTCAAAACACAATTCTATCTGTTCAATAAACCAAAACATCAATAACTCATAAAAACACAAATATGAAATTCAAAACACAATTCTATCTGTTCAATATACCAAAACATCAATATCTCCTCAAAACACAATTCTACCTATTACGTATACCAAAACATCAATAACGCATCAAAACACAAATATGAACTTCAAAATCTCAATTGTACTTATTCCATATTCCAAAACATCAATCAATAACTCATCAAAACGCACATATGAACTTCAAAATCACAATTCTACCTCTTGAATATAACAAAACATCAATAACTCATAAAAACACAAATATGAAATTCAAAACACAATTCTATCTGTTCAATATACCAAAACATCAATAACTCCTTAAAACACAATTCTACCGATTACGTATACCAAAACATCAATGACGCATTCAAAACACAAATATGAACTTCAAAATCACAATTCTACCTATCTCATATACCGAAACATCAATAACTCATCAAAACACAAATATGAACTTCAAAATCACAATTCTACCTACTCAACATACGAAAACATGAATAACTCATCAAAATACAAATATGAACTTCAAAATCTCAATTGCACCTATTCCATATTCCAAAACATCAATCAATAACTCATCAAAACGCAAATATAAACTTCAAAATCACAATTCTACCTCTTCAATATAACAAAACATCAATAACACATCAAAACACAAATATGAACTTCTACACACAATTATATCTATTTCATATACCGAAACATCAATAACTCGTCAAAACACAATTATGAACTTAAAAATCACAATTCTACCTATTCCATATACCAAAACATGAATAACTCATCAAAACACAAATATGAACTTCAAAATCACAATTCTACCTATCCCATATACCAAAACATCAATAAGTCATCAAAACACAAATATGAACTTCAAAATCACAATTATACCTATTCCATATAGTAAAACATCAACCAATAACTCATCAAAGTCATCAAAACACAAATATGAACTTCAAAATCACAATTATACCTATTCCATATAGTAAAACATCAACCAATAACTCATCAAAACACAAATATGAACTTCAAAATCACAATTCTACCTATCCCATATACCAAAACATCAATAAGTCATCAAAACACAAATATGAACTTCAAAATCACAATTCTACCTATTCGATATTGTAAAACATCAACCAATAACTCATCAAAACACAAATATGAACTTCAAAATCTCAATTCTACCTATTCCATATTCCAAAACATCAATCAATAACTCATCAAAACGCAAATATGAACTTCAAAATCACAATTCTACCTCTTCAATATAACAAAACATCAATAACTCATAAAAACACAAATATGAACTTCAAAATCATAATTCTACTTATTCCATATACCAAAACATCAATAACTCATAAAAACTCAAATATGAAATTCAAAACACAATTCTATCTGTTCAATATACCAAAACATCAATATCTCCTCAAAACACAATTCTACCTTTTACGTATACCAAAACATCAATAACGCATCAAAACACAAATATGAACTTCAAAATCTCAATTCTACCTATCCCATATACCAAAACATCAATAAGTCATCAAAACACAAATATGAACTTCAAAATCACAATTATACCTATTCCATATAGTAAAACATCAACCAATAACTCATCAAAACACAAATATGAACTTCAAAATCACAATTCTACCTATCCCATAAACCAAAACATCAATAAGTCATCAAAACACAAATATGAACTTCAAAATCACAATTCTACCTATTCGATATTGTAAAACATCAACCAATAACTCATCAAAACACAAATATGAACTTCAAAATCTCAATTCTACCTATTCCATATTCCAAAACATCAATCAATAACTCATCAAAACGCAAATATGAACTTCAAAATCACAATTCTACCTCTTCAATATAACAAAACATCAATAACTCATAAAAACACAAATATGAACTTCAAAATCATAATTCTACTTATTCCATATACCAAAACATCAATAACTCATAAAAACTCAAATATGAAATTCAAAACACAATTCTATCTGTTCAATATACCAAAACATCAATAACTCATAAAAACACAAATATGAAATTCAAAACACAATTCTATATGTTCAATATACCAAAACATCAATATCTCCTCAAAACACAATTCTACCTATTACGTATACCAAAACATCAATAACGCATCAAAACACAAATATGAACTTCAAAATCTCAATTGTACTTATTCCATATTCCAAAACATCAATCAATAACTCATCAAAACGCACATATGAACTTCAAAATCACAATTCTACCTCTTGAATATAACAAAACATCAATAACTCATAAAAACACAATTCTATCTGTTCAATATACCAAAACATCAATAACTCCTTAAAACACAATTCTACCGATTACGTATACCAAAACATCAATGACGCATTCAAAACACAAATATGAACTTCAAAATCACAATTCTACCTATCTCATATACCGAAACATCAATAACTCATCAAAACACAAATATGAACTTCAAAATCACAATTCTACCTACTCAACATACGAAAACATGAATAACTCATCAAAATACAAATATGAACTTCAAAATCTCAATTGCACCTATTCCATATTCCAAAACATCAATCAGTAACTCATCAAAACGCAAATATAAACTTCAAAATCACAATTCTACCTCTTCAATATAACAAAACATCAATAACACATCAAAACACAAATATGAACTTCTACACACAATTATATCTATTTCATATACCGAAACATCAATAACTCGTCAAAACACAATTATGAACTTAAAAATCACAATTCTACCTATTCCATATACCAAAACATGAATAACTCATCAAAACACAAATATGAACTTCAAAATCACAATTCTACCTATCCCATATACCAAAACATCAATAAGTCATCAAAACACAAATATGAACTTCAAAATCACAATTATACCTATTCCATATAGTAAAACATCAACCAATAACTCATCAAAGTCATCAAAACACAAATATGAACTTCAAAATCACAATTATACCTATTCCATATAGTAAAACATCAACCAATAACTCATCAAAACACAAATATGAACTTCAAAATCTCAATTGTACCTATCCCATATACCAAAACATCAATAAGTCATCAAAACACAAATATGAACTTCAAAATCACAATTCTACCAATTCGATATTGTAAAACATCAACCAATAACTCATCAAAACACAAATATGAACTTCAAAATCTCAATTCTACCTATTCCATATTCCAAAACATCAATCAATAACTCATCAAAACGCAAATATGAACTTCAAAATCACAATTCTACCTCTTCAATATAACAAAACATCAATAACTCATAAAAACACAAATATGAACTTCAAAATCATAATTCTACTTATTCCATATACCAAAACATCAATAACTCATAAAAACTCAAATATGAAATTCAAAAAACAATTCTATCTGTTCAATATACCAAAACATCAATATCTCCTCAAAACACAATTCTACCTTTTACGTATACCAAAACATCAATAACGCATCAAAACACAAATATGAACTTCAAAATCTCAATTCTACCTATCCCATATACCAAAACATCAATAAGTCATCAAAACACAAATATGAACTTCAAAATCACAATTATACCTATTCCATATAGTAAAACATCAACCAATAACTCATCAAAACACAAATATGAACTTCAAAATCACAATTCTACCTATCCCATAAACCAAAACATCAATAAGTCATCAAAACACAAATATGAACTTCAAAATCACAATTCTACCTATTCGATATTGTAAAACATCAACCAATAACTCATCAAAACACAAATATGAACTTCAAAATCTCAATTCTACCTATTCCATATTCCAAAACATCAATCAATAACTCATCAAAACGCAAATATGAACTTCAAAATCACAATTCTACCTCTTCAATATAACAAAACATCAATAACTCATAAAAACACAAATATGAACTTCAAAATCATAATTCTACTTATTCCATATACCAAACCATCAATAACTCATAAAAACTCAAATATGAAATTCAAAACACAATTCTATCTGTTCAATATACAAAAACATCAATAACTCATAAAAACACAAATATGAAATTCAAAACACAATTCTATCTGTTCAATATACCAAAACATCAATATCTCCTCAAAACACAATTCTACCTATTACGTATACCAAAACATCAATAACGCATCAAAACACAAATATGAACTTCAAAATCTCCATTGTACTTATTCCATATTCCAAAACATCAATCAATAACTCATCAAAACGCACATATGAACTTCAAAATCACAATTCTACCTCTTGAATATAACAAAACATCAATAACTCATAAAAACACAAATATGAAATTCAAAACACAATTCTATCTGTTCAATATACCAAAACATCAATATCTCCTCAAAACACAATTCTACCTATTACGTATACCAAAACATCAATAACGCATCAAAACACAAATATGAACTTCCAAATCTCAATTCTACCTATTCCATATACCAAAACATCAATCAATAACTCATCAAAACCCAAATATGAATATCAAAATCACAATTCTACCTATTCGATATTGTAAAACATCAAACAATAACTCATCAAAACACAAATATGAACTTCAAAATCCCAATTGTACCTATTTCATATTCCAAAACATCAATCAATAACTCATCAAAACGCAAATATGAACTTCAAAATCACAATTCTACGTATTCCATATACCAAAACATCAATAACTCATAAAAACACAAATATGAAATTCAAAACACAATTCTATCTGTTCAATATACCAAAACATCAATATCTCCTCAAAACACAATTCTACCTATTACGTATACCAAAACATCAATAACGCATCAAAACACAAATATGAACTTCAAAATCTCCATTGTACCTATTCCATATTCCAAAACATCAATCAATAACTCATCAAAACGCAAATATGAACTTCAAAATCACAATTCTACCTCTTGAATATAACAAAACATCAATAACTCACAAAAACACAAATATGAAATTCAAAACACAATTCTATCTGTTCAATATACCAAAACATCAATAACTCCTTAAAACACAATTCTACCGATTACGTATACCAAAACATCAATGACGCATTCAAAACACAAATATGGACTTCAAAATCACAATTCTACCTATCTCATATACCGAAACATCAATAACTCATCAAAACACAAATATGAACTTCTACACACAATTATATCTATTTCATATACCGAAACATCAATAACTCGTCAAAACACAATTATGAACTTAAAAATCACAATTCTACCTATTCCATATACCAAAACATGAATAACTCATCAAAACACAAATATGAACTTCAAAATCACAATTCTACCTATTCCATATACCAAAACATGAATAACTCATCAAAACACAAATATGAACTTCAAAATCACAATTCTACCTATCCCATATACCAAAACATCAATAAGTCATCAAAACACAAATATGAACTTCAAAATCACAATTCTACCTATTCGATATTGTAAAACATCAACCAATAACTCATCAAAACACAAATATGAACTTCAAAATCTCAATTGTACCTATTCCATATTCCAAAACATCAATCAATAACTCATCAAAACGCAAATATGAACTTCAAAATCACAATTCTACCTCTTCAATATAACAAAACATCAATAACTTATCAAAACACAAATATGAACTTCAAAATCATAATTCTACTTATTCCATATACCAAAACATCAACCAATAACGCATTCAAAACACAAATATGAACTTCAAAATCTCAATTGTACCTATTCCATATTCCAAAACATCAATCAACAACTCATTAAAACGTAAATATGAACTTCAAAATCACAATTCTACCTCTTCAATATAACAAAACAACAACAACTCATCAAAACACAAATATGAACTTCAAAATCACAATTCTACCTATTCCATATACCAAAACATCAATAACTCATAAAAACACAAATATGAAATTCAAAACACAATTCTGCCTATTCCATATACCAAAACATCAATCAATAACTCATCAAAACACAATTATGAACATCTACACACAATTATATCTATTTTATATACCGAAACATCAATAACTCATCAAAACACAATTATGAACTTCAAAATCACAATTTTACCTATTCCATATACCAAAACATGAATAACTCATCAAAACACAAATATGAACTTCAAAATCTCAATTGTACCTATTCCATATTCCAAAACATCAATCAATAACTCATCAAAACGCAAATATGAACTTCAAAATCACAATTTTACCTATTCCATATACCAAAACATCAACCAATAACGCATTCAAAACACAAATATGAACTTCAAAATCTCAATTGTACTTATTCCATATTCCAAAACATCAATCAATAACTCATCAAAACGCAAATATGAACTTCAAAATCACAATTCTACCTCTTCAATATAACAAAACATCAATAACTCATAAAAACACAAATATGAACTTCAAAATCATAATTCTACTTATTCCATATACCAAAACATCAATAACTCATAAAAACTCAAATATGAAATTCAAAACACAATTCTATCTGTTCAATATACCAAAACATCAATATCTCCTCAAAACACAATTCTACCTTTTACGTATACCAAAACATCAATAACGCATCAAAACACAAATATGAACTTCAAAATCTCAATTCTACCTATTCCATATACCAAAACATCAATCAATAACTCATCAAAACCCAAATATGAATATCAAAATCACAATTCTACCTATTCGATATTGTAAAACATCAAACAATAACTCATCAAAACACAAATATGAACTTCAAAATCCCAATTGTACCTATTTCATATTCCAAAACATCAATCAATAACTCATCAAAACGCAAATATGAACTTCAAAATCACAATTCTACGTATTCCATATACCAAAACATCAATAACTCATAAAAACACAAATATGAAATTCAAAACACAATTCTATCTGTTCAATATACCAAAACATCAATATCTCCTCAAAACACAATTCTACCTATTACGTATACCAAAACATCAATAACGCATCAAAACACAAATATGAACTTCAAAATCTCCATTGTACCTATTCCATATTCCAAAACATCAATCAATAACTCATCAAAACGCAAATATGAACTTCAAAATCACAATTCTACCTCTTGAATATAACAAAACATCAATAACTCACAAAAACACAAATATGAAATTCAAAACACAATTCTATCTGTTCAATATACCAAAACATCAATAACTCCTTAAAACACAATTCTACCGATTACGTATACCAAAACATCAATGACGCATTCAAAACACAAATATGGACTTCAAAATCACAATTCTACCTATCTCATATACCGAAACATCAATAACTCATCAAAACACAAATATGAACTTCTACACACAATTATATCTATTTCATATACCGAAACATCAATAACTCGTCAAAACACAATTATGAACTTAAAAATCACAATTCTACCTATTCCATATACCAAAACATGAATAACTCATCAAAACACAAATATGAACTTCAAAATCACAATTCTACCTATTCCATATACCAAAACATGAATAACTCATCAAAACACAAATATGAACTTCAAAATCACAATTCTACCTATCCCATATACCAAAACATCAATAAGTCATCAAAACACAAATATGAACTTCAAAATCACAATTCTACCTATTCGATATTGTAAAACATCAACCAATAACTCATCAAAACACAAATATGAACTTCAAAATCTCAATTGTACCTATTCCATATTCCAAAACATCAATCAATAACTCATCAAAACGCAAATATGAACTTCAAAATCACAATTCTACCTCTTCAATATAACAAAACATCAATAACTTATCAAAACACAAATATGAACTTCAAAATCATAATTCTACTTATTCCATATACCAAAACATCAACCAATAACGCATTCAAAACACAAATATGAACTTCAAAATCTCAATTGTACCTATTCCATATTCCAAAACATCAATCAACAACTCATTAAAACGTAAATATGAACTTCAAAATCACAATTCTACCTCTTCAATATAACAAAACAACAACAACTCATCAAAACACAAATATGAACTTCAAAATCACAATTCTACCTATTCCATATACCAAAACATCAATAACTCATAAAAACACAAATATGAAATTCAAAACACAATTCTGCCTATTCCATATACCAAAACATCAATCAATAACTCATCAAAACACAATTATGAACATCTACACACAATTATATCTATTTTATATACCGAAACATCAATAACTCATCAAAACACAATTATGAACTTCAAAATCACAATTTTACCTATTCCATATACCAAAACATGAATAACTCATCAAAACACAAATATGAACTTCAAAATCTCAATTGTACCTATTCCATATTCCAAAACATCAATCAATAACTCATCAAAACGCAAATATGAACTTCAAAATCACAATTTTACCTATTCCATATACCAAAACATCAACCAATAACGCATTCAAAACACAAATATGAACTTCAAAATCTCAATTGTACTTATTCCATATTCCAAAACATCAATCAATAACTCATCAAAACGCAAATATGAACTTCAAAATCACAATTCTACCTCTTCAATATAACAAAACATCAATAACTCATAAAAACACAAATATGAACTTCAAAATCATAATTCTACTTATTCCATATACCAAAACATCAATAACTCATAAAAACTCAAATATGAAATTCAAAACACAATTCTATCTGTTCAATATACCAAAACATCAATATCTCCTCAAAACACAATTCTACCTTTTACGTATACCAAAACATCAATAACGCATCAAAACACAAATATGAACTTCAAAATCTCAATTCTACCTATCCCATATACCAAAACATCAATAAGTCATCAAAACACAAATATGAACTTCAAAATCACAATTATACCTATTCCATATAGTAAAACATCAACCAATAACTCATCAAAACACAAATATGAACTTCAAAATCACAATTCTACCTATCCCATATTCCAAAACATCAACCAATAACTCATCAAAACACAAATATGAACTTCAAAATCTCAATTCTACCTATTCCATATTCCAAAACATCAATCAATAACTCATCAAAACGCAAATATGAACTTCAAAATCACAATTCTACCTCTTCAATATAACAAAACATCAATAACTCATAAAAACACAAATATGAACTTCAAAATCATAATTCTACTTATTCCATATACCAAAACATCAATAACTCATAAAAACTCAAATATGAAATTCAAAACACAATTCTATCTGTTCAATATACCAAAACATCAATATCTCCTCAAAACACAATTCTACCTTTTACGTATACCAAAACATCAATAACGCATCAAAACACAAATATGAACTTCAAAATCTCAATTCTACCTATCCCATATACCAAAACATCAATAAGTCATCAAAACACAAATATGAACTTCAAAATCACAATTATACCTATTCCATATAGTAAAACATCAACCAATAACTCATCAAAACACAAATATGAACTTCAAAATCACAATTCTACCTATCCCATAAACCAAAACATCAATAAGTCATCAAAACACAAATATGAACTTCAAAATCACAATTCTACCTATTCGATATTGTAAAACATCAACCAATAACTCATCAAAACACAAATATGAACTTCAAAATCTCAATTCTACCTATTCCATATTCCAAAACATCAATCAATAACTCATCAAAACGCAAATATGAACTTCAAAATCACAATTCTACCTCTTCAATATAACAAAACATCAATAACTCATAAAAACACAAATATGAACTTCAAAATCATAATTCTACTTATTCCATATACCAAAACATCAATAACTCATAAAAACTCAAATATGAAATTCAAAACACAATTCTATCTGTTCAATATACCAAAACATCAATAACTCATAAAAACACAAATATGAAATTCAAAACACAATTCTATATGTTCAATATACCAAAACATCAATATCTCCTCAAAACACAATTCTACCTATTACGTATACCAAAACATCAATAACGCATCAAAACACAAATATGAACTTCAAAATCTCAATTGTACCTTATTCCATATTCCAAAACATCAATCAATAACTCATCAAAACGCACATATGAACTTCAAAATCACAATTCTACCTCTTGAATATAACAAAACATCAATAACTCATAAAAACACAAATATGAAATTCAAAACACAATTCTATCTGTTCAATATACCAAAACATCAATAACTCATAAAAACACAAATATGAAATTCAAAACACAATTCTATCTGTTCAATATACCAAAACATCAATATCTCCTCAAAACACAATTCTACCTATTACGTATACCAAAACATCAATAACGCATCAAAACACAAATATGAACTTCAAAATCACAATTCTACCTATCCCATATACCAAAACATCAATAAGTCATCAAAACACAAATATGAACTTCAAAATCACAATTCTACCTATTCGATATTGTAAAACATCAACCAATAACTCATCAAAACACAAATATGAACTTCAAAATCTCAATTCTACCTATTCCATATTCCAAAACATCAATCAATAACTCATCAAAACGCAAATATGAACTTCAAAATCACAATTCTACCTCTTCAATATAACAAAACATCAATAACTCATAAAAACACAAATATGAACTTCAAAATCATAATTCTACTTATTCCATATACCAAAACATCAATAACCCATAAAAACTCAAATATGAAATTCAAAAAACAATTCTATCTGTTCAATATACCAAAACATCAATATCTCCTCAAAACACAATTCTACCTTTTACGTATACCAAAACATCAATAACGCATCAAAACACAAATATGAACTTCAAAATCTCAATTCTACCTATCCCATATACCAAAACATCAATAAGTCATCAAAACACAAATATGAACTTCAAAATCACAATTATACCTATTCCATATAGTAAAACATCAACCAATAACTCATCAAAACACAAATATGAACTTCAAAATCACAATTCTACCTATCCCATAAACCAAAACATCAATAAGTCATCAAAACACAAATATGAACTTCAAAATCACAATTCTACCTATTCGATATTGTAAAACATCAATAACTCATAAAAACTCAAATATGAAATTCAAAACACAATTCTATCTGTTCAATATACCAAAACATCAATAACTCATAAAAACACAAATATGAAATTCAAAACACAATTCTATCTGTTCAATATACCAAAACATCAATATCTCCTCAAAACACAATTCTACCTATTACGTATACCAAAACATCAATAACGCATCAAAACACAAATATGAACTTCAAAATCTCCATTGTACTTATTCCATATTCCAAAACATCAATCAATAACTCATCAAAACGCACATATGAACTTCAAAATCACAATTCTACCTCTTGAATATAACAAAACATCAATAACTCATAAAAACACAAATATGAAATTCAAAACACAATTCTATCTGTTCAATATACCAAAACATCAATAACTCCTTAAAACACAATTCTACCGATTACGTATACCAAAACATCAATGACGCACTCAAAACACAAATATGAACTTCAAAATCACAATTCTACCTATCTCATATACCGAAACATCAATAACTCATCAAAACACAAATATGAACTTCAAAATCACAATTCTACCTACTCAACATACGAAAACATGAATAACTCATCAAAATACAAATATGAACTTCAAAATCTCAATTGTACCTATTCCATATTCCAAAACATCAATCAATAACTCATCAAAACGCAAATATAAACTTCAAAATCACAATTCTACCTCTTCAATATAACAAAACATCAATAACACATCAAAACACAAATATGAACTTCTACACACAATTATATCTATTTCATATACCGAAACATCAATAACTCGTCAAAACACAATTATGAACTTAAAAATCACAATTCTACCTATTCCATATACCAAAACATGAATAACTCAACAAAACACAAATATGAACTTCAAAATCACAATTCTACCTATCCCATATACCAAAACATCAATAAGTCATCAAAACACAAATATGAACTTCAAAATCACAATTATACCTATTCCATATAGTAAAACATCAACCAATAACTCATCAAAACACAAATATGAACTTCAAAATCACAATTCTACCTATCCCATATACCAAAACATCAATAAGTCATCAAAACACAAATATGAACTTCAAAATCACAATTCTACCTATTCGATATTGTAAAACATCAACCAATAACTCATCAAAACACAAATATGAACTTCAAAATCTCAATTCTACCTATTCCATATTCCAAAACATCAATCAATAACTCATCAAAACGCAAATATGAACTTCAAAATCACAATTCTACCTCTTCAATATAACAAAACATCAATAACTCATAAAAACACAAATATGAACTTCAAAATCATAATTCTACTTATTCCATATACCAAAACATCAATAACTCATAAAAACTCAAATATGAAATTCAAAACACAATTCTATCTGTTCAATATACCAAAACATCAATATCTCCTCAAAACACAATTCTACCTTTTACGTATACCAAAACATCAATAACGCATCAAAACACAAATATGAACTTCAAAATCTCAATTCTACCTATTCCATATACCAAAACATCAATCAATAACTCATCAAAACCCAAATATGAATATCAAAATCACAATTCTACCTATTCGATATTGTAAAACATCAAACAATAACTCATCAAAACACAAATATGAACTTCAAAATCCCAATTGTACCTATTTCATATTCCAAAACATCAATCAATAACTCATCAAAACGCAAATATGAACTTCAAAATCACAATTCTACGTATTCCATATACCAAAACATCAATAACTCATAAAAACACAAATATGAAATTCAAAACACAATTCTATCTGTTCAATATACCAAAACATCAATATCTCCTCAAAACACAATTCTACCTATTACGTATACCAAAACATCAATAACGCATCAAAACACAAATATGAACTTCAAAATCTCCATTGTACCTATTCCATATTCCAAAACATCAATCAATAACTCATCAAAACGCAAATATGAACTTCAAAATCACAATTCTACCTCTTGAATATAACAAAACATCAATAACTCACAAAAACACAAATATGAAATTCAAAACACAATTCTATCTGTTCAATATACCAAAACATCAATAACTCCTTAAAACACAATTCTACCGATTACGTATACCAAAACATCAATGACGCATTCAAAACACAAATATGGACTTCAAAATCACAATTCTACCTATCTCATATACCGAAACATCAATAACTCATCAAAACACAAATATGAACTTCTACACACAATTATATCTATTTCATATACCGAAACATCAATAACTCGTCAAAACACAATTATGAACTTAAAAATCACAATTCTACCTATTCCATATACCAAAACATGAATAACTCATCAAAACACAAATATGAACTTCAAAATCACAATTCTACCTATTCCATATACCAAAACATGAATAACTCATCAAAACACAAATATGAACTTCAAAATCACAATTCTACCTATCCCATATACCAAAACATCAATAAGTCATCAAAACACAAATATGAACTTCAAAATCACAATTCTACCTATTCGATATTGTAAAACATCAACCAATAACTCATCAAAACACAAATATGAACTTCAAAATCTCAATTGTACCTATTCCATATTCCAAAACATCAATCAATAACTCATCAAAACGCAAATATGAACTTCAAAATCACAATTCTACCTCTTCAATATAACAAAACATCAATAACTTATCAAAACACAAATATGAACTTCAAAATCATAATTCTACTTATTCCATATACCAAAACATCAACCAATAACGCATTCAAAACACAAATATGAACTTCAAAATCTCAATTGTACCTATTCCATATTCCAAAACATCAATCAACAACTCATTAAAACGTAAATATGAACTTCAAAATCACAATTCTACCTCTTCAATATAACAAAACAACAACAACTCATCAAAACACAAATATGAACTTCAAAATCACAATTCTACCTATTCCATATACCAAAACATCAATAACTCATAAAAACACAAATATGAAATTCAAAACACAATTCTGCCTATTCCATATACCAAAACATCAATCAATAACTCATCAAAACACAATTATGAACATCTACACACAATTATATCTATTTTATATACCGAAACATCAATAACTCATCAAAACACAATTATGAACTTCAAAATCACAATTTTACCTATTCCATATACCAAAACATGAATAACTCATCAAAACACAAATATGAACTTCAAAATCTCAATTGTACCTATTCCATATTCCAAAACATCAATCAATAACTCATCAAAACGCAAATATGAACTTCAAAATCACAATTTTACCTATTCCATATACCAAAACATCAACCAATAACGCATTCAAAACACAAATATGAACTTCAAAATCTCAATTGTACTTATTCCATATTCCAAAACATCAATCAATAACTCATCAAAACGCAAATATGAACTTCAAAATCACAATTCTACCTCTTCAATATAACAAAACATCAATAACTCATAAAAACACAAATATGAACTTCAAAATCATAATTCTACTTATTCCATATACCAAAACATCAATAACTCATAAAAACTCAAATATGAAATTCAAAACACAATTCTATCTGTTCAATATACCAAAACATCAATATCTCCTCAAAACACAATTCTACCTTTTACGTATACCAAAACATCAATAACGCATCAAAACACAAATATGAACTTCAAAATCTCAATTCTACCTATCCCATATACCAAAACATCAATAAGTCATCAAAACACAAATATGAACTTCAAAATCACAATTATACCTATTCCATATAGTAAAACATCAACCAATAACTCATCAAAACACAAATATGAACTTCAAAATCACAATTCTACCTATCCCATATTCCAAAACATCAACCAATAACTCATCAAAACACAAATATGAACTTCAAAATCTCAATTCTACCTATTCCATATTCCAAAACATCAATCAATAACTCATCAAAACGCAAATATGAACTTCAAAATCACAATTCTACCTCTTCAATATAACAAAACATCAATAACTCATAAAAACACAAATATGAACTTCAAAATCATAATTCTACTTATTCCATATACCAAAACATCAATAACTCATAAAAACTCAAATATGAAATTCAAAACACAATTCTATCTGTTCAATATACCAAAACATCAATATCTCCTCAAAACACAATTCTACCTTTTACGTATACCAAAACATCAATAACGCATCAAAACACAAATATGAACTTCAAAATCTCAATTCTACCTATCCCATATACCAAAACATCAATAAGTCATCAAAACACAAATATGAACTTCAAAATCACAATTATACCTATTCCATATAGTAAAACATCAACCAATAACTCATCAAAACACAAATATGAACTTCAAAATCACAATTCTACCTATCCCATAAACCAAAACATCAATAAGTCATCAAAACACAAATATGAACTTCAAAATCACAATTCTACCTATTCGATATTGTAAAACATCAACCAATAACTCATCAAAACACAAATATGAACTTCAAAATCTCAATTCTACCTATTCCATATTCCAAAACATCAATCAATAACTCATCAAAACGCAAATATGAACTTCAAAATCACAATTCTACCTCTTCAATATAACAAAACATCAATAACTCATAAAAACACAAATATGAACTTCAAAATCATAATTCTACTTATTCCATATACCAAAACATCAATAACTCATAAAAACTCAAATATGAAATTCAAAACACAATTCTATCTGTTCAATATACCAAAACATCAATAACTCATAAAAACACAAATATGAAATTCAAAACACAATTCTATATGTTCAATATACCAAAACATCAATATCTCCTCAAAACACAATTCTACCTATTACGTATACCAAAACATCAATAACGCATCAAAACACAAATATGAACTTCAAAATCTCAATTGTACTTATTCCATATTCCAAAACATCAATCAATAACTCATCAAAACGCACATATGAACTTCAAAATCACAATTCTACCTCTTGAATATAACAAAACATCAATAACTCATAAAAACACAAATATGAAATTCAAAACACAATTCTATCTGTTCAATATACCAAAACATCAATAACTCATAAAAACACAAATATGAAATTCAAAACACAATTCTATCTGTTCAATATACCAAAACATCAATATCTCCTCAAAACACAATTCTACCTATTACGTATACCAAAACATCAATAACGCATCAAAACACAAATATGAACTTCAAAATCACAATTCTACCTATCCCATATACCAAAACATCAATAAGTCATCAAAACACAAATATGAACTTCAAAATCACAATTCTACCTATTCGATATTGTAAAACATCAACCAATAACTCATCAAAACACAAATATGAACTTCAAAATCTCAATTCTACCTATTCCATATTCCAAAACATCAATCAATAACTCATCAAAACGCAAATATGAACTTCAAAATCACAATTCTACCTCTTCAATATAACAAAACATCAATAACTCATAAAAACACAAATATGAACTTCAAAATCATAATTCTACTTATTCCATATACCAAAACATCAATAACTCATAAAAACTCAAATATGAAATTCAAAAAACAATTCTATCTGTTCAATATACCAAAACATCAATATCTCCTCAAAACACAATTCTACCTTTTACGTATACCAAAACATCAATAACGCATCAAAACACAAATATGAACTTCAAAATCTCAATTCTACCTATCCCATATACCAAAACATCAATAAGTCATCAAAACACAAATATGAACTTCAAAATCACAATTATACCTATTCCATATAGTAAAACATCAACCAATAACTCATCAAAACACAAATATGAACTTCAAAATCACAATTCTACCTATCTCATAAACCAAAACATCAATAAGTCATCAAAACACAAATATGAACTTCAAAATCACAATTCTACCTATTCGATATTGTAAAACATCAATAACTCATAAAAACTCAAATATGAAATTCAAAACACAATTCTATCTGTTCAATATACCAAAACATCAATAACTCATAAAAACACAAATATGAAATTCAAAACACAATTCTATCTGTTCAATATACCAAAACATCAATATCTCCTCAAAACACAATTCTACCTATTACGTATACCAAAACATCAATAACGCATCAAAACACAAATATGAACTTCAAAATCTCCATTGTACTTATTCCATATTCCAAAACATCAATCAATAACTCATCAAAACGCACATATGAACTTCAAAATCACAATTCTACCTCTTGAATATAACAAAACATCAATAACTCATAAAAACACAAATATGAAATTCAAAACACAATTCTATCTGTTCAATATACCAAAACATCAATAACTCCTTAAAACACAATTCTACCGATTACGTATACCAAAACATCAATGACGCACTCAAAACACAAATATGAACTTCAAAATCACAATTCTACCTATCTCATATACCGAAACATCAATAACTCATCAAAACACAAATATGAACTTCAAAATCACAATTCTACCTACTCAACATACGAAAACATGAATAACTCATCAAAATACAAATATGAACTTCAAAATCTCAATTGTACCTATTCCATATTCCAAAACATCAATCAATAACTCATCAAAACGCAAATATAAACTTCAAAATCACAATTCTACCTCTTCAATATAACAAAACATCAATAACACATCAAAACACAAATATGAACTTCTACACACAATTATATCTATTTCATATACCGAAACATCAATAACTCGTCAAAACACAATTATGAACTTAAAAATCACAATTCTACCTATTCCATATACCAAAACATGAATAACTCAACAAAACACAAATATGAACTTCAAAATCACAATTCTACCTATCCCATATACCAAAACATCAATAAGTCATCAAAACACAAATATGAACTTCAAAATCACAATTATACCTATTCCATATAGTAAAACATCAACCAATAACTCATCAAAACACAAATATGAACTTCAAAATCACAATTCTACCTATCCCATATACCAAAACATCAATAAGTCATCAAAACACAAATATGAACTTCAAAATCACAATTCTACCTATTCGATATTGTAAAACATCAACCAATAACTCATCAAAACACAAATATGAACTTCAAAATCTCAATTCTACCTATTCCATATTCCAAAACATCAATCAATAACTCATCAAAACGCAAATATGAACTTCAAAATCAAAATTCTACCTCTTCAATATAACAAAACATCAATAACTCATAAAAACACAAATATGAACTTCAAAATCATAATTCTACTTATTCCATATACCAAAACATCAATAACTCATAAAAACTCAAATATGAAATTCAAAACACAATTCTATCTGTTCAATATACCAAAACATCAATATCTCCTCAAAACACAATTCTACCTTTTACGTATACCAAAACATCAATAACGCATCAAAACACAAATATGAACTTCAAAATCTCAATTCTACCTATTCCATATACCAAAACATCAATCAATAACTCATCAAAACCCAAATATGAATATCAAAATCACAATTCTACCTATTCGATATTGTAAAACATCAAACAATAACTCATCAAAACACAAATATGAACTTCAAAATCCCAATTGTACCTATTTCATATTCCAAAACATCAATCAATAACTCATCAAAACGCAAATATGAACTTCAAAATCACAATTCTACGTATTCCATATACCAAAACATCAATAACTCATAAAAACACAAATATGAAATTCAAAACACAATTCTATCTGTTCAATATACCAAAACATCAATATCTCCTCAAAACACAATTCTACCTATTACGTATACCAAAACATCAATAACGCATCAAAACACAAATATGAACTTCAAAATCTCCATTGTACCTATTCCATATTCCAAAACATCAATCAATAACTCATCAAAACGCAAATATGAACTTCAAAATCACAATTCTACCTCTTGAATATAACAAAACATCAATAACTCACAAAAACACAAATATGAAATTCAAAACACAATTCTATCTGTTCAATATACCAAAACATCAATAACTCCTTAAAACACAATTCTACCGATTACGTATACCAAAACATCAATGACGCATTCAAAACACAAATATGGACTTCAAAATCACAATTCTACCTATCTCATATACCGAAACATCAATAACTCATCAAAACACAAATATGAACTTCTACACACAATTATATCTATTTCATATACCGAAACATCAATAACTCGTCAAAACACAATTATGAACTTAAAAATCACAATTCTACCTATTCCATATACCAAAACATGAATAACTCATCAAAACACAAATATGAACTTCAAAATCACAATTCTACCTATTCCATATACCAAAACATGAATAACTCATCAAAACACAAATATGAACTTCAAAATCACAATTCTACCTATCCCATATACCAAAACATCAATAAGTCATCAAAACACAAATATGAACTTCAAAATCACAATTCTACCTATTCGATATTGTAAAACATCAACCAATAACTCATCAAAACACAAATATGAACTTCAAAATCTCAATTGTACCTATTCCATATTCCAAAACATCAATCAATAACTCATCAAAACGCAAATATGAACTTCAAAATCACAATTCTACCTCTTCAATATAACAAAACATCAATAACTTATCAAAACACAAATATGAACTTCAAAATCATAATTCTACTTATTCCATATACCAAAACATCAACCAATAACGCATTCAAAACACAAATATGAACTTCAAAATCTCAATTGTACCTATTCCATATTCCAAAACATCAATCAACAACTCATTAAAACGTAAATATGAACTTCAAAATCACAATTCTACCTCTTCAATATAACAAAACAACAACAACTCATCAAAACACAAATATGAACTTCAAAATCACAATTCTACCTATTCCATATACCAAAACATCAATAACTCATAAAAACACAAATATGAAATTCAAAACACAATTCTGCCTATTCCATATACCAAAACATCAATCAATAACTCATCAAAACACAATTATGAACATCTACACACAATTATATCTATTTTATATACCGAAACATCAATAACTCATCAAAACACAATTATGAACTTCAAAATCACAATTTTACCTATTCCATATACCAAAACATGAATAACTCATCAAAACACAAATATGAACTTCAAAATCTCAATTGTACCAATTCCATATTCCAAAACATCAATCAATAACTCATCAAAACGCAAATATGAACTTCAAAATCACAATTTTACCTATTCCATATACCAAAACATCAACCAATAACGCATTCAAAACACAAATATGAACTTCAAAATCTCAATTGTACTTATTCCATATTCCAAAACATCAATCAATAACTCATCAAAACGCAAATATGAACTTCAAAATCACAATTCTACCTCTTCAATATAACAAAACATCAATAACTCATAAAAACACAAATATGAACTTCAAAATCATAATTCTACTTATTCCATATACCAAAACATCAATAACTCATAAAAACTCAAATATGAAATTCAAAACACAATTCTATCTGTTCAATATACCAAAACATCAATATCTCCTCAAAACACAATTCTACCTTTTACGTATACCAAAACATCAATAACGCATCAAAACACAAATATGAACTTCAAAATCTCAATTCTACCTATTCCATATACCAAAACATCAATCAATAACTCATCAAAACCCAAATATGAATATCAAAATCACAATTCTACCTATTCGATATTGTAAAACATCAAACAATAACTCATCAAAACACAAATATGAACTTCAAAATCCCAATTGTACCTATTTCATATTCCAAAACATCAATCAATAACTCATCAAAACGCAAATATGAACTTCAAAATCACAATTCTACGTATTCCATATACCAAAACATCAATAACTCATAAAAACACAAATATGAAATTCAAAACACAATTCTATCTGTTCAATATACCAAAACATCAATATCTCCTCAAAACACAATTCTACCTATTACGTATACCAAAACATCAATAACGCATCAAAACACAAATATGAACTTCAAAATCTCCATTGTACCTATTCCATATTCCAAAACATCAATCAATAACTCATCAAAACGCAAATATGAACTTCAAAATCACAATTCTACCTCTTGAATATAACAAAACATCAATAACTCACAAAAACACAAATATGAAATTCAAAACACAATTCTATCTGTTCAATATACCAAAACATCAATAACTCCTTAAAACACAATTCTACCGATTACGTATACCAAAACATCAATGACGCATTCAAAACACAAATATGGACATCAAAATCACAATTCTACCTATCTCATATACCGAAACATCAATAACTCATCAAAACACAAATATGAACTTCTACACACAATTATATCTATTTCATATACCGAAACATCAATAACTCGTCAAAACACAATTATGAACTTAAAAATCACAATTCTACCTATTCCATATACCAAAACATGAATAACTCATCAAAACACAAATATGAACTTCAAAATCACAATTCTACCTATTCCATATACCAAAACATGAATAACTCATCAAAACACAAATATGAACTTCAAAATCACAATTCTACCTATCCCATATACCAAAACATCAATAAGTCATCAAAACACAAATATGAACTTCAAAATCACAATTCTACCTATTCGATATTGTAAAACATCAACCAATAACTCATCAAAACACAAATATGAACTTCAAAATCTCAATTGTACCTATTCCATATTCCAAAACATCAATCAATAACTCATCAAAACGCAAATATGAACTTCAAAATCACAATTCTACCTCTTCAATATAACAAAACATCAATAACTTATCAAAACACAAATATGAACTTCAAAATCATAATTCTACTTATTCCATATACCAAAACATCAACCAATAACGCATTCAAAACACAAATATGAACTTCAAAATCTCAATTGTACCTATTCCATATTCCAAAACATCAATCAACAACTCATTAAAACGTAAATATGAACTTCAAAATCACAATTCTACCTCTTCAATATAACAAAACAACAACAACTCATCAAAACACAAATATGAACTTCAAAATCACAATTCTACCTATTCCATATACCAAAACATCAATAACTCATAAAAACACAAATATGAAATTCAAAACACAATTCTGCCTATTCCATATACCAAAACATCAATCAATAACTCATCAAAACACAATTATGAACATCTACACACAATTATATCTATTTTATATACCGAAACATCAATAACTCATCAAAACACAATTATGAACTTCAAAATCACAATTTTACCTATTCCATATACCAAAACATGAATAACTCATCAAAACACAAATATGAACTTCAAAATCTCAATTGTACCTATTCCATATTCCAAAACATCAATCAATAACTCATCAAAACGCAAATATGAACTTCAAAATCACAATTTTACCTATTCCATATACCAAAACATCAACCAATAACGCATTCAAAACACAAATATGAACTTCAAAATCTCAATTGTACTTATTCCATATTCCAAAACATCAATCAATAACTCATCAAAACGCAAATATGAACTTCAAAATCACAATTCTACCTCTTCAATATAACAAAACATCAATAACTCATAAAAACACAAATATGAAATTCAAAACACAATTCTATCTGTTCAATATACCAAAACATCAATAACTCCTCAAAACACAATTCTACCAATTACGTATACCAAAACATCAATAACGCATTCAAAACACAAATATGAACTTCAAAATCACAATTCTACCTATCACATATACCAAAACATCAATAACTCATCAAAACACAAATATGAACTTCAAAATCACAATTCTACCTATTCGATATTGTAAAACATCAACCAATAACTCATCAAAACACAATTATGAACTTCAAAATCACAATTCTACCTACTCAATATTCCGAAACATGAATAACTCATCAAAATACAAATATGAACTTCAAAATCTCAATTGTACCTATTCCATATTCCAAAACATCAATCAATAACTCATCAAAACGCAAATATAAACTTCAAAATCACAATTCTACCTCTTCAATATAACAAAACATCAATAACACATCAAAACACAAATATGAACTTCTACACACAATTATATCTATTTCATATACCGAAACATCAATAACTCGTCAAAACACAATTATGAACTTAAAAATCACAATTCTACCTATTCCATATACCAAAACATGAATAACTCATCAAAACACAAATATGAACTTCAAAATCACAATTCTACCTATCCCATATACCAAAACATCAATAAGTCATCAAAACACAAATATGAACTTCAAAATCACAATTATACCTATTCCATATAGTAAAACATCAACCAATAAGTCATCAAAACACAAATATGAACTTCAAAATCACAATTCTACCTATCCCATATACCAAAACATCAATAAGTCATCAAAACACAAATATGAACTTCAAAATCACAATTCTACCTATTCGATATTGTAAAACATCAACCAATAACTCATCAAAACACAAATATGAACTTCAAAATCTCAATTGTACTTATTCCATATTCCAAAACATCAATCAATAACTCATCAAAACGCAAATATGAACTTCAAAATCACAATTCTACCTCTTCAATATAACAAAACATCAATAACTCATCAAAACACAAATATGAACTTCAAAATCATAATTCTACTTATTCCATATACCAAAACATTAATAACTCATAAAAACTCAAATATGAAATTCAAAAGACAATTCTATCTGTTCAATATACCAAAACATCAATATCTCCTCAAAACACAATTCTACCTTTTACGTATACCAAAACATCAATAACGCATCAAAACACAAATATGAACTTCAAAATCTCAATTCTACCTATTCCATATACCAAAACATCAATCAATAACTCATCAAAACCCAAATATGAATATCAAAATCACAATTCTACCTATTCCATATACCAAAACATCAACCAATAACGCATTCAAAACACAAATATGAATTTCAAAATCTCAATTGTACCTATTCCATATTCCAAAACATCAATCAACAACTCATCAAAACGTAAATATAACTTCAAAATCACAATTCTACCTCTTCAATATAACAAAACATCAACAACTCATCAAAACACAAATATGAACTTCAAAATCACAATTCTTCCTATTCCATATACCAAAACATCAATAACTCATAAAAACACAAATATGAAATTCAAAACACAATTCTACCTATTCCATATACCAAAACATCAATCAATAACTCATCAAAACACAATTATGAACATCTACACAGAATTATATCTATTTTATATACCGAAACATCAATAACTCATCAAAACACAATTATGAACTTCAAAATCACAATTTTACCTATTCCATATACCAAAACATGAATAACTCATCAAAACACAAATATGAACTTCAAAATCTCAATTGTACCTATTCCATATTCCAAAACATCAATCAATAACTCATCAAAACGAAAATATGAACTTCAAAATCACAATTTTACCTATTCCATATACCAAAACATCAACCAATAACGCATTCAAAACACAAATATGAACTTCAAAATCTCAATTGTACCTATTCCATATTTCAAAACATCAATCAATAACTCATCAAAACGCAAATATGAACTTCAAAATCACAATTCTACCTCTTCAATATAACAAAACATCAATAACTCATAAAAACACAAATATGAAATTCAAAACACAATTCTATCTGTTCAATATACCAAAACATCAATAACTCCTCAAAACACAATTCTACCAATTACGTATACCAAAACATCAATAACGCATTCAAAACACAAATATGAACTTCAAAATCACAATTCAACCTATCATATATACCAAAACATCAATAACTCATCAAAACACAAATATGAACTTCAAAATCACAATTCTACCTATTCGATATTGTAAAACATCAACCAATAACTCATCAAAACACAATTATGAACTTCAAAATCACAATTCTACCTACTCAATATACCGAAACATGAATAACTCATCAAAATACAAATATGAACTTCAAAATCTCAATTGTACCTATTCCATATTCCAAAACATCAATCAATAACTCATCAAAACGCAAATATAAACTTCAAAATCACAATTCTACCACTTCAATATAACAAAACATCAATAACACATCAAAACACAAATATGAACTTCTACACACAATTATATCTATTTCATATACCGAAACATCAATAACTCGTCAAAACACAATTATGAACTTAAAAATCACAATTCTACCTATTCCATATACCAAAACATCAATAACTCATAAAAACACAAATATGAAATTCAAAACACAATTCTACCTATTCCATATACCAAAACATCAATCAATAACTCATCAAAACACAATTATGAACATCTACACACAATTATATCTATTTTATATACCGAAACATCAATAACTCATCAAAACACAATTATGAACTTCAAAATCACAATTTTTCCTATTCCATATACCAAAACATGAATAACTCATCAAAACACAAATATGAACTTCAAAATCTCAATTGTACCTATTCCATATTCCAAAACATCAATCAATAACTCATCAAAACGCAAATATGAACTTCAAAATCACAATTTTACCTATTCCATATACCAAAACATCAACCAATAACGCATTCAAAACACAAATATGAACTTCAAAATCTCAATTGTACCTATTCCATATTCCAAAACATCAATCAATAACTCATCAAAACGCAAATATGAACTTCAAAATCACAATTCTACCTCTTAAATATAACAAAACATCAATAACTCATAAAAACACAAATATGAAATTCAAAACACAATTCTATCAGTTCAATATACCAAAACATCAATAACTCCTCAAAACACAATTCTACCAATTACGTATACCAAAACATCAATAACGCATTCAAAACACAAATATGAACTTCAAAATCACAATTCTACCTATCTCATATTCCGAAACATCAATAACTCATCAAAACACAAATATGAACTTCAAAATCACAATTCTACCTACTCAATATACCGAAACATGAATAACTCATCAAAATACAAATATGAACTTCAAAATCTCAATTGTACCTATTCCATATTCCAAAACATCAATCAATAACTCATCAAAACGCAAATATAAACTTCAAAATCACAATTCTACCTCTTCAATATAACAAAACATCAATAACACATCAAAACACAAATATGAACTTCCACACACAATTATATCTTTCATATACCGAAACATCAATAACTCGTGAAAACACAATTATGAACTTAAAAATCACAATTCTACCTATTCCATATACCAAAACATGAATAACTCATCAAAACACAAATATGAACTTCAAAATCTTAATTGTACCTATTCCATATTCCAAAACATCAATCAATAACTCATCAAAACGCAAATATGAACTTCAAAATCACAATTCTACCTCTTCAATATAACAAAACATCAATAACTCATCAAAACACAAATATGAACTTCAAAATCATAATTCTACTTATTCCATATACCAAAACATCAATAACTCATAAAAACACAAATATGAAATTCAAAACACAATTCTATCTGTTCAATATACCAAAACATCAATATCTCCTCAAAACACAATTCTACCTATTACGTATACCAAAACATCAATAACGCATCAAAACACAAATATGAACTTCAAAATCTCCATTGTACCTATTCCATATTCCAAAACATCAATCAATAACTCATCAAAACGCAAATATGAACTTCAAAATCACAATTCTACCTCTTGAATATAACAAAACATCAATAACTAACAAAAACACAAATATGAAATTCAAAACACAATTCTATCTGTTCAATATACCAAAACATCAATAACTCTTTAAAACACAATTCTACCGATTACGTATACCAAAACATCAATGACGCATTCAAAACACAAATATGAACTTCAAAATAACAATTCTACCTATCTCATATACCGAAACATCAATAACTCATCAAAACACAAATATGAACTTCAAAATCACAATTCTACCTACTCAATATATCGAAACATGAATAACTCATCAAAATACAAATATGAACTTCAAAATCTCAATTGTACCTATTCCATATTCCAAAACATCAATCAATAACTCATGAAAACGCAAATATAAACTTCAAAATCACAATTCTACCTCTTCAATATAACAAAACATCAATAACACATCAAAACACAAATATGAACTTCTACACACAATTATATCTATTTCATATACCGAAACATCAATAACTCGTCAAAACACAATTATGAACTTAAAAATCACAATTCTACCTATTCCATATACCAAAACATGAATAACTCATCAAAACACAAATATGAACTTCAAAATCACAATTCTACCTATTCCATATACCAAAACATGAATAACTCATCAAAACACAAATATGAACTTCAAAATCACAATTCTACCTATTCGATATTGTAAAACATCAACCAATAACTCATCAAAACACAAATATGAACTTCAAAATCTCAATTGTACCTATTCCATATTCCAAAACATCAATCAATAACTCATCAAAACGCAAATATGAACTTCAAAATCACAATTCTACCTCTTAAATATAACAAAACATCAATAACTTATCAAAACACAAATATGAACTTCAAAATCATAATTCTACTTATTCCATATACCAAAACATTAATAACTCATAAAAACTCAAATATGAAATTCAAAAGACAATTCTATCTGTTCAATATACCAAAACATCAATATCTCCTCAAAACACAATTCTACCTTTTACGTATACCAAAACATCAATAACGCATCAAAACACAAATATGAACTTCAAAATCTCAATTCTACCTATTCCATATACCAAAACATCAATCAATAACTCATCAAAACCCAAATATGAATATCAAAATCACAATTCTACCTATTCCATATACCAAAACATCAACCAATAACGCATTCAAAACACAAATATGAACTTCAAAATCTCAATTGTACCTATTCCATATTCCAAAACATCGATCAACAACTCATCAAAACGTAAATATGAACTTCAATATCACAATTCTACCTCTTCAATATAACAAAACATCAACAACTCATCAAAACACAAATATGAACTTCAAAATCACAATTTTACCTATTCCATATACCAAAACATGAATAACTCATCAAAACACAAATATGAACTTCAAAATCTCAATTGTACCTATTCCATATTCCAAAACATCAATCAATAACTCATCAAAACGCAAATATGAACTTCAAAATCACAATTCTACCTCTTCAATATAACAAAACATCAATAACTCATTAAAACACAAATATGAACTTCAAAATCATAATTTACTTATTCCATATACCAAACCATCAATAACTCATAAAAACACAAATATGAAATTCAAAACAACATTTCTATCTGTTCAATATACCAAAACATCAATATCTCCTCAAAACACAATTCTACCTATTACGTATACCAAAACATCAATAACGCATCAAAACACAAATATGAACTTCAAAATCTCCATTGTACCTATTCCATATTCCAAAACATCAATCAATAACTCATCAAAACGCAAATATGAACTTCAAAATCACAATTCCACCTATTGAATATAACAAAACATCAATAACTCATAAAAACACAAATATGAAATTCAAAACACAATTCTATCTGTTCAATATACCAAAACATCAATAACTCCTTAAAACACAATTCTACCGATTACGTATACCAAAACATCAATGACGCATTCAAAACACAAATATGAACTTCAAAATCACAATTCTACCTATCTCATATACCGAAACATCAATAACTCATCAAAACACAAATATGAACTTCAAAATCACAATTCTACCTACTCAATATACGGAAACATCAATAACTCATCAAAATACAAATATGAACTTCAAAATCTCAATTGTACCTATTCCATATTCCAAAACATCAATCAATAACTCATCAAAACGCAAATATAAACTTCAAAATCACAATTCTACCTCTTCAATATAACAAAACATCAATAACACATCAAAACACAAATATGAACTTCAACACACAATTATATCTATTTCATATACCGAAACATCAATAACTCGTCAAAACACAATTATGAACTTAAAAATCACAATTCTACCTATTCCATATACGAAAACATGAATAACTCATCAAAACACAAATATGAACTTCAAAATCAAAATTCTACCTATCCCATATACCAAAACATCAATAAGTCATCAAAACACAAATATGAACTTCAAAATCACAATTATACCTATTCCATATAGTAAAACATCAACCAATAACTCATCAAAACACAAATATGAAATTCAAAACACAATTCTATCTGTTCAATATACCAAAACATCAATAACTCCTTAAAACACAATTCTACCAATTACGTATACCAAAACATCAATGACGCATTCAAAACACAAATATGAACTTCAAAATTACAATTCTACCTATCTCATATACCGAAACATCAATAACTCATCAAAACACAAATATGAACTTCAAAATCACAATTCTACCTACTCAATATACGGAAACATCAATAACTCATCAAAATACAAATATGAACTTCAAAATCTCAATTGTACCTATTCCATATTCCAAAACATCAATCAATAACTCATCAAAACGCAAATATAAACTTCAAAATCACAATTCTACCTCTTCAATATAACAAAACATCAATAACACATCAAAACACAAATATGAACTTCAACACACAATTATATCTATTTCATATACCGAAACATCAATAACTCGTCAAAACACAATTATGAACTTAAAAATCACAATTCTACCTATTCCATATACGAAAACATGAATAACTCATCAAAACACAAATATGAACTTCAAAATCAAAATTCTACCTATCCCATATACCAAAACATCAATAAGTCATCAAAACACAAATATGAACTTCAAAATCACAATTATACCTATTCCATATAATAAAACATCAACCAATAACTCATCAAAACACAAATATGAACTTCAAAATCACAATTCTACCTATCCCATATACCAAAACATCAATAAGTCATCAAAACACAAATATGAACTTCAAAATCACAATTCTACCTATTCGATATTGTAAAACATCAACCAATAACTCATCAAAACACAAATATGAACTTCAAAATCTCAATTCTACCTATTCCATATTCCAAAACATCAATCAATAACTCATCAAAACGCAAATATGAACTTCAAAATCACAATTCTACCTCTTCAATATAACAAAACATCAATAACTCATAAAAACACAAATATGAACTTCAAAATCATAATTCTACTTATTCCATATACCAAAACATCAATAACTCATAAAAACTCAAATATGAAATTCAAAACACAATTCTATCTGTTCAATATACCAAAACATCAATAACTCATAAAAACACAAATATGAAATTCAAAACACAATTCTATCTGTTCAATATACCAAAACATCAATATCTCCTCAAAACACAATTCTACCTATTACGTATACCAAAACATCAATAACGCATCAAAACACAAATATGAACTTCAAAATCTCAATTGTACTTATTCCATATTCCAAAACATCAATCAATAACTCATCAAAACGCACATATGAACTTCAAAATCACAATTCTACCTCTTGAATATAACAAAACATCAATAACTCATAAAAACACAAATATGAAATTCAAAACACAATTCTATCTGTTCAATATACCAAAACATCAATAACTCCTTAAAACACAATTCTACCGATTACGTATACCAAAACATCAATGACGCATTCAAAACACAAATATGAACTTCAAAATCACAATTCTACCTATCTCATATACCGAAACATCAATAACTCATCAAAACACAAATATGAACTTCAAAATCACAATTCTACCTACTCAACATACGAAAACATGAATAACTCATCAAAATACAAATATGAACTTCAAAATCTCAATTGCACCTATTCCATATTCCAAAACATCAATCAATAACTCATCAAAACGCAAATATAAACTTCAAAATCACAATTCTACCTCTTCAATATAACAAAACATCAATAACACATCAAAACACAAATATGAACTTCTACACACAATTATATCTATTTCATATACCGAAACATCAATAACTCGTCAAAACACAATTATGAACTTAAAAATCACAATTCTACCTATTCCATATACCAAAACATGAATAACTCATCAAAACACAAATATGAACTTCAAAATCACAATTCTACCTATCCCATATACCAAAACATCAATAAGTCATCAAAACACAAATATGAACTTCAAAATCACAATTATACCTATTCCATATAGTAAAACATCAACCAATAACTCATCAAAGTCATCAAAACACAAATATGAACTTCAAAATCACAATTATACCTATTCCATATAGTAAAACATCAACCAATAACTCATCAAAACACAAATATGAACTTCAAAATCACAATTCTACCTATCCCATATACCAAAACATGAATAACTCATCAAAACACAAATATGAACTTCAAAATCACAATTCTACCTATTCGATATTGTAAAACATCAACCAATAACTCATCAAAACACAAATATGAACTTCAAAATCTCAATTGTACCTATTCCATATTCCAAAACATCAATCAATAACTCATCAAAACGCAAATATGAACTTCAAAATCACAATTCTACCTCTTAAATATAACAAAACATCAATAACTTATCAAAACACAAATATGAACTTCAAAATCATAATTCTACTTATTCCATATACCAAAACATTAATAACTCATAAAAACTCAAATATGAAATTCAAAAGACAATTCTATCTGTTCAATATACCAAAACATCAATATCTCCTCAAAACACAATTATACCTTTTACGTATACCAAAACATCAATAACGCATCAAAACACAAATATGAACTTCAAAATCTCAATTCTACCTATTCCATATACCAAAACATCAATCAATAACTCATCAAAACCCAAATATGAATATCAAAATCACAATTCTACCTATTCCATATACCAAAACATCAACCAATAACGCATTCAAAACACAAATATGAACTTCAAAATCTCAATTGTACCTATTCCATATTCCAAAACATCGATCAACAACTCATCAAAACGTAAATATGAACTTCAATATCACAATTCTACCTCTTCAATATAACAAAACATCAACAACTCATCAAAACACAAATATGAACTTCAAAATCACAATTTTACCTATTCCATATACCAAAACATGAATAACTCATCAAAACACAAATATGAACTTCAAAATCTCAATTGTACCTATTCCATATTCCAAAACATCAATCAATAACTCATCAAAACGCAAATATGAACTTCAAAATCACAATTCTACCTCTTCAATATAACAAAACATCAATAACTCATTAAAACACAAATATGAACTTCAAAATCATAATTTACTTATTCCATATACCAAACCATCAATAACTCATAAAAACACAAATATGAAATTCAAAACAACATTTCTATCTGTTCAATATACCAAAACATCAATATCTCCTCAAAACACAATTCTACCTATTACGTATACCAAAACATCAATAACGCATCAAAACACAAATATGAACTTCAAAATCTCCATTGTACCTATTCCATATTCCAAAACATCAATCAATAACTCATCAAAACGCAAATATGAACTTCAAAATCACAATTCCACCTATTGAATATAACAAAACATCAATAACTCATAAAAACACAAATATGAAATTCAAAACACAATTCTATCTGTTCAATATACCAAAACATCAATAACTCCTTAAAACACAATTCTACCGATTACGTATACCAAAACATCAATGACGCATTCAAAACACAAATATGAACTTCAAAATCACAATTCTACCTATCTCATATACCGAAACATCAATAACTCATCAAAACACAAATATGAACTTCAAAATCACAATTCTACCTACTCAATATACGGAAACATCAATAACTCATCAAAATACAAATATGAACTTCAAAATCTCAATTGTACCTATTCCATATTCCAAAACATCAATCAATAACTCATCAAAACGCAAATATAAACTTCAAAATCACAATTCTACCTCTTCAATATAACAAAACATCAATAACACATCAAAACACAAATATGAACTTCAACACACAATTATATCTATTTCATATACCGAAACATCAATAACTCGTCAAAACACAATTATGAACTTAAAAATCACAATTCTACCTATTCCATATACGAAAACATGAATAACTCATCAAAACACAAATATGAACTTCAAAATCAAAATTCTACCTATCCCATATACCAAAACATCAATAAGTCATCAAAACACAAATATGAACTTCAAAATCACAATTATACCTATTCCATATAGTAAAACATCAACCAATAACTCATCAAAACACAAATATGAAATTCAAAACACAATTCTATCTGTTCAATATACCAAAACATCAATAACTCCTTAAAACACAATTCTACCAATTACGTATACCAAAACATCAATGACGCATTCAAAACACAAATATGAACTTCAAAATTACAATTCTACCTATCTCATATACCGAAACATCAATAACTCATCAAAACACAAATATGAACTTCAAAATCACAATTCTACCTACTCAATATACGGAAACATCAATAACTCATCAAAATACAAATATGAACTTCAAAATCTCAATTGTACCTATTCCATATTCCAAAACATCAATCAATAACTCATCAAAACGCAAATATAAACTTCAAAATCACAATTCTACCTCTTCAATATAACAAAACATCAATAACACATCAAAACACAAATATGAACTTCAACACACAATTATATCTATTTCATATACCGAAACATCAATAACTCGTCAAAACACAATTATGAACTTAAAAATCACAATTCTACCTATTCCATATACGAAAACATGAATAACTCATCAAAACACAAATATGAACTTCAAAATCAAAATTCTACCTATCCCATATACCAAAACATCAATAAGTCATCAAAACACAAATATGAACTTCAAAATCACAATTATACCTATTCCATATAATAAAACATCAACCAATAACTCATCAAAACACAAATATGAACTTCAAAATCACAATTCTACCTATCCCATATACCAAAACATCAATAAGTCATCAAAACACAAATATGAACTTCAAAATCACAATTCTACCTATCCCATAAACCAAAACATCAATAAGTCATCAAAACACAAATATGAACTTCAAAATCACAATTCTACCTATTCGATATTGTAAAACATCAACCAATAACTCATCAAAACACAAATATGAACTTCAAAATCACAATTCTACCTATCCCATATACCAAAACATCAATAAGTCATCAAAACACAAATATGAACTTCAAAATCACAATTATACCTATTCCATATAGTAAAACATCAACCAATAACTCATCAAAGTCATCAAAACACAAATATGAACTTCAAAATCACAATTATACCTATTCCATATAGTAAAACATCAACCAATAACTCATCAAAACACAAATATGAACTTCAAAATCACAATTCTACCTATCCCATATACCAAAACATCAATAAGTCATCAAAACACAAATATGAACTTCAAAATCACAATTCTACCTATTCGATATTGTAAAACATCAACCAATAACTCATCAAAACACAAATATGAACTTCAAAATCTCAATTCTACCTATTCCATATTCCAAAACATCAATCAATAACTCATCAAAACGCAAATATGAACTTCAAAATCACAATTCTACCTCTTCAATATAACAAAACATCAATAACTCATAAAAACACAAATATGAACTTCAAAATCATAATTCTACTTATTCCATATACCAAAACATCAATAACTCATAAAAACTCAAATATGAAATTCAAAACACAATTCTATCTGTTCAATATACCAAAACATCAATATCTCCTCAAAACACAATTCTACCTTTTACGTATACCAAAACATCAATAACGCATCAAAACACAAATATGAACTTCAAAATCTCAATTCTACCTATCCCATATACCAAAACATCAATAAGTCATCAAAACACAAATATGAACTTCAAAATCACAATTATACCTATTCCATATAGTAAAACATCAACCAATAACTCATCAAAACACAAATATGAACTTCAAAATCACAATTCTACCTATCCCATAAACCAAAACATCAATAAGTCATCAAAACACAAATATGAACTTCAAAATCACAATTCTACCTATTCGATATTGTAAAACATCAACCAATAACTCATCAAAACACAAATATGAACTTCAAAATCTCAATTCTACCTATTCCATATTCCAAAACATCAATCAATAACTCATCAAAACGCAAATATGAACTTCAAAATCACAATTCTACCTCTTCAATATAACAAAACATCAATAACTCATAAAAACACAAATATGAACTTCAAAATCATAATTCTACTTATTCCATATACCAAAACATCAATAACTCATAAAAACTCAAATATGAAATTCAAAACACAATTCTATCTGTTCAATATACCAAAACATCAATAACTCATAAAAACACAAATATGAAATTCAAAACACAATTCTATCTGTTCAATATACCAAAACATCAATATCTCCTCAAAACACAATTCTACCTATTACGTATACCAAAACATCAATAACGCATCAAAACACAAATATGAACTTCAAAATCTCAATTGTACTTATTCCATATTCCAAAACATCAATCAATAACTCATCAAAACGCACATATGAACTTCAAAATCACAATTCTACCTCTTGAATATAACAAAACATCAATAACTCATAAAAACACAAATATGAAATTCAAAACACAATTCTATCTGTTCAATATACCAAAACATCAATAACTCCTTAAAACACAATTCTACCGATTACGTATACCAAAACATCAATGACGCATTCAAAACACAAATATGAACTTCAAAATCACAATTCTACCTATCTCATATACCGAAACATCAATAACTCATCAAAACACAAATATGAACTTCAAAATCACAATTCTACCTACTCAACATACGAAAACATGAATAACTCATCAAAATACAAATATGAACTTCAAAATCTCAATTGCACCTATTCCATATTCCAAAACATCAATCAATAACTCATCAAAACGCAAATATAAACTTCAAAATCACAATTCTACCTCTTCAATATAACAAAACATCAATAACACATCAAAACACAAATATGAACTTCTACACACAATTATATCTATTTCATATACCGAAACATCAATAACTCGTCAAAACACAATTATGAACTTAAAAATCACAATTCTACCTATTCCATATACCAAAACATGAATAACTCATCAAAACACAAATATGAACTTCAAAATCACAATTCTACCTATCCCATATACCAAAACATCAATAAGTCATCAAAACACAAATATGAACTTCAAAATCACAATTATACCTATTCCATATAGTAAAACATCAACCAATAACTCATCAAAGTCATCAAAACACAAATATGAACTTCAAAATCACAATTATACCTATTCCATATAGTAAAACATCAACCAATAACTCATCAAAACACAAATATGAACTTCAAAATCACAATTCTACCTATCCCATATACCAAAACATCAATAAGTCATCAAAACACAAATATGAACTTCAAAATCACAATTCTACCTATTCGATATTGTAAAACATCAACCAATAACTCATCAAAACACAAATATGAACTTCAAAATCTCAATTCTACCTATTCCATATTCCAAAACATCAATCAATAACTCATCAAAACGCAAATATGAACTTCAAAATCACAATTCTACCTCTTCAATATAACAAAACATCAATAACTCATAAAAACACAAATATGAACTTCAAAATCATAATTCTACTTATTCCATATACCAAAACATCAATAACTCATAAAAACTCAAATATGAAATTCAAAACACAATTCTATCTGTTCAATATACCAAAACATCAATATCTCCTCAAAACACAATTCTACCTTTTACGTATACCAAAACATCAATAACGCATCAAAACACAAATATGAACTTCAAAATCTCAATTCTACCTATCCCATATACCAAAACATCAATAAGTCATCAAAACACAAATATGAACTTCAAAATCACAATTATACCTATTCCATATAGTAAAACATCAACCAATAACTCATCAAAACACAAATATGAACTTCAAAATCACAATTCTACCTATCCCATAAACCAAAACATCAATAAGTCATCAAAACACAAATATGAACTTCAAAATCACAATTCTACCTATTCGATATTGTAAAACATCAACCAATAACTCATCAAAACACAAATATGAACTTCAAAATCTCAATTCTACCTATTCCATATTCCAAAACATCAATCAATAACTCATCAAAACGCAAATATGAACTTCAAAATCACAATTCTACCTCTTCAATATAACAAAACATCAATAACTCATAAAAACACAAATATGAACTTCAAAATCATAATTCTACTTATTCCATATACCAAAACATCAATAACTCATAAAAACTCAAATATGAAATTCAAAACACAATTCTATCTGTTCAATATACCAAAACATCAATAACTCATAAAAACACAAATATGAAATTCAAAACACAATTCTATCTGTTCAATATACCAAAACATCAATATCTCCTCAAAACACAATTCTACCTATTACGTATACCAAAACATCAATAACGCATCAAAACACAAATATGAACTTCAAAATCTCAATTGTACTTATTCCATATTCCAAAACATCAATCAATAACTCATCAAAACGCACATATGAACTTCAAAATCACAATTCTACCTCTTGAATATAACAAAACATCAATAACTCATAAAAACACAAATATGAAATTCAAAACACAATTCTATCTGTTCAATATACCAAAACATCAATAACTCCTTAAAACACAATTCTACCGATTACGTATACCAAAACATCAATGACGCATTCAAAACACAAATATGAACTTCAAAATCACAATTCTACCTATCTCATATACCGAAACATCAATAACTCATCAAAACACAAATATGAACTTCAAAATCACAATTCTACCTACTCAACATACGAAAACATGAATAACTCATCAAAATACAAATATGAACTTCAAAATCTCAATTGCACCTATTCCATATTCCAAAACATCAATCAATAACTCATCAAAACGCAAATATAAACTTCAAAATCACAATTCTACCTCTTCAATATAACAAAACATCAATAACACATCAAAACACAAATATGAACTTCTACACACAATTATATCTATTTCATATACCGAAACATCAATAACTCGTCAAAACACAATTATGAACTTAAAAATCACAATTCTACCTATTCCATATACCAAAACATGAATAACTCATCAAAACACAAATATGAACTTCAAAATCACAATTCTACCTATCCCATATACCAAAACATCAATAAGTCATCAAAACACAAATATGAACTTCAAAATCACAATTATACCTATTCCATATAGTAAAACATCAACCAATAACTCATCAAAGTCATCAAAACACAAATATGAACTTCAAAATCACAATTATACCTATTCCATATAGTAAAACATCAACCAATAACTCATCAAAACACAAATATGAACTTCAAAATCACAATTCTACCTATCCCATATACCAAAACATCAATAAGTCATCAAAACACAAATATGAACTTCAAAATCACAATTCTACCTATTCGATATTGTAAAACATCAACCAATAACTCATCAAAACACAAATATGAACTTCAAAATCTCAATTCTACCTATTCCATATTCCAAAACATCAATCAATAACTCATCAAAACGCAAATATGAACTTCAAAATCACAATTCTACCTCTTCAATTTAACAAAACATCAATAACTCATAAAAACACAAATATGAACTTCAAAATCATAATTCTACTTATTCCATATACCAAAACATCAATAACTCATAAAAACTCAAATATGAAATTCAAAACACAATTCTATCTGTTCAATATACCAAAACATCAATATCTCCTCAAAACACAATTCTACCTTTTACGTATACCAAAACATCAATAACGCATCAAAACACAAATATGAACTTCAAAATCTCAATTCTACCTATCCCATATACCAAAACATCAATAAGTCATCAAAACACAAATATGAACTTCAAAATCACAATTATACCTATTCCATATAGTAAAACATCAACCAATAACTCATCAAAACACAAATATGAACTTCAAAATCACAATTCTACCTATCCCATAAACCAAAACATCAATAAGTCATCAAAACACAAATATGAACTTCAAACTCACAATTCTACCTATTCGATATTGTAAAACATCAACCAATAACTCATCAAAACACAAATATGAACTTCAAAATCTCAATTCTACCTATTCCATATTCCAAAACATCAATCAATAACTCATCAAAACGCAAATATGAACTTCAAAATCACAATTCTACCTCTTCAATATAACAAAACATCAATAACTCATAAAAAGACAAATATGAACTTCAAAATCATAATTCTACTTATTCCATATACCAAAACATCAATAACTCATAAAAACTCAAATATGAAATTCAAAACACAATTCTATCTGTTCAATATACCAAAACATCAATAACTCATAAAAACACAAATATGAAATTCAAAACACAATTCTATCTGTTCAATATACCAAAACATCAATATCTCCTCAAAACACAATTCTACCTATTACGTATACCAAAACATCAATAACACATCAAAACACAAATATGAACTTCAAAATCTCCATTGTACCTATTCCATATTCCAAAACATCAATCAATAACTCATCAAAACGCAAATATAAACTTCAAAATCACAATTCTACCTCTTCAATATAACAAAACATCAATAACTTATCAAAACACAAATATGAACTTCAAAATCATAATTCTACTTATTCCATATACCAAAACATCAACCAATAACGCATTCAAAACACAAATATGAACTTCAAAATCTCAATTGTACCTATTCCATATTCCAAAACATCAATCAACAACTCATTAAAACGTAAATATGAACTTCAAAATCACAATTCTACCTCTTCAATATAACAAAACATCAACAACTCATCAAAACACAAATATGAACTTCAAAATCACAATTCTACCTATTCCATATACCAAAACATCAATAACTCATAAAAACACAAATATGAAATTCAAAACACAATTCTACCTATTCCATATACCAAAACATCAATCAATAACTCATCAAAACACAATTATGAACATCTACACACAATTATATCTATTTTATATACCGAAACATCAATAACTCATCAAAACACAATTATGAACTTCAAAATCACAATTTTACCTATTCCATATACCAAAACATGAATAACTCATCAAAACACAAATATGAACTTCAAAATCTCAATTGTACCTATTCCATATTCCAAAACATCAATCAATAACTCATCAAAACGCAAATATGAACTTCAAAATCACAATTTTACCTATTCCATATACCAAAACATCAACCAATAACGCATTCAAAACACAAATATGAACTTCAAAATCTCAATTGTACTTATTCCATATTCCAAAACATCAATCAATAACTCATCAAAACGCAAATATGAACTTCAAAATCACAATTCTACCTCTTCAATATAACAAAACATCAATAACTCATAAAAACACAAATATGAAATTCAAAACACAATTCTATCGGTTCAATATTCCAAAACATCAATAACTCCTCAAAACACAATTCTACCAATTACGTATACCAAAACATCAATGACGCACTCAAAACACAAATATGAAATTCAAAACACAATTCTATCTGTTCAATATACCAAAACATCAATAACTCCTTAAAACACAATTCTACCGATTACGTATACCAAAACATCAATGACGCACTCAAAACACAAATATGAACTTCAAAATCACAATTCTACCTATCTCATATACCGAAACATCAATAACTCATCAAAACACAAATATGAACTTCAAAATCACAATTCTACCTACTCAACATACGAAAACATGAATAACTCATCAAAATACAAATATGAACTTCAAAATCTCAATTGTACCTATTCCATATTCCAAAACATCAATCAATAACTCATCAAAACGCAAATATCAACTTCAAAATCACAATTCTACCTCTTCAATATAACAAAACATCAATAACACATCAAAACACAAATATGAACTTCTACACACAATTATATCTATTTCATATACCGAAACATCAATAACTCGTCAAAACACAATTATGAACTTAAAAATCACAATTCTACCTATTCCATATACCAAAACATGAATAACTCAACAAAACACAAATATGAACTTCAAAATCACAATTCTATCTATCCCATATACCAAAACATCAATAAGTCATCAAAACACAAATATGAACTTCAAAATCACAATTATACCTATTCTATATAGTAAAACATCAACCAATAACTCATCAAAACACAAATATGAACTTCAAAATCACAATTCTACCTATCCCATATACCAAAACATCAATAAGTCATCAAAACACAAATATGAACTTCAAAATCACAATTCTACCTATTCGATATTGTAAAACATCAACCAATAACTCATCAAAACACAAATATGAACTTCAAAATCTCAATTCTACCTATTCCATATTCCAAAACATCAATCAATAACTCATCAAAACGCAAATATGAACTTCAAAATCACAATTCTACCTCTTCAATATAACAAAACATCAATAACTCATAAAAACACAAATATGAACTTCAAAATCATAATTCTACTTATTCCATATACCAAAACATCAATAACTCATAAAAACTCAAATATGAAATTCAAAACACAATTCTATCTGTTCAATATACCAAAACATCAATAACTCATAAAAACACAAATATGAAATTCAAAACACAATTCTATCTGTTCAATATACCAAAACATCAATATCTCCTCAAAACACAATTCTACCTATTACGTATACCAAAACATCAATAACGCATCAAAACACAAATATGAACTTCAAAATCTCAATTGTACTTATTCCATATTCCAAAACATCAATCAATAACTCATCAAAACGCACATATGAACTTCAAAATCACAATTCTACCTCTTGAATATAACAAAACATCAATAACTCATAAAAACACAAATATGAAATTCAAAACACAATTCTATCTGTTCAATATACCAAAACATCAATAACTCCTTAAAACACAATTCTACCGATTACGTATACCAAAACATCAATGACGCATTCAAAACACAAATATGAACTTCAAAATCACAATTCTACCTATCTCATATACCGAAACATCAATAACTCATCAAAACACAAATATGAACTTCAAAATCACAATTCTACCTACTCAACATACGAAAACATGAATAACTCATCAAAATACAAATATGAACTTCAAAATCTCAATTGCACCTATTCCATATTCCAAAACATCAATCAATAACTCATCAAAACGCAAATATAAACTTCAAAATCACAATTCTACCTCTTCAATATAACAAAACATCAATAACACATCAAAACACAAATATGAACTTCTACACACAATTATATCTATTTCATATACCGAAACATCAATAACTCGTCAAAACACAATTATGAACTTAAAAATCACAATTCTACCTATTCCATATACCAAAACATGAATAACTCATCAAAACACAAATATGAACTTCAAAATCACAATTCTACCTATCCCATATACCAAAACATCAATAAGTCATCAAAACACAAATATGAACTTCAAAATCACAATTATACCTATTCCATATAGTAAAACATCAACCAATAACTCATCAAAGTCATCAAAACACAAATATGAACTTCAAAATCACAATTATACCTATTCCATATAGTAAAACATCAACCAATAACTCATCAAAACACAAATATGAACTTCAAAATCACAATTCTACCTATCCCATATACCAAAACATCAATAAGTCATCAAAACACAAATATGAACTTCAAAATCACAATTCTACCTATTCGATATTGTAAAACATCAACCAATAACTCATCAAAACACAAATATGAACTTCAAAATCTCAATTCTACCTATTCCATATTCCAAAACATCAATCAATAACTCATCAAAACGCAAATATGAACTTCAAAATCACAATTCTACCTCTTCAATTTAACAAAACATCAATAACTCATAAAAACACAAATATGAACTTCAAAATCATAATTCTACTTATTCCATATACCAAAACATCAATAACTCATAAAAACTCAAATATGAAATTCAAAACACAATTCTATCTGTTCAATATACCAAAACATCAATATCTCCTCAAAACACAATTCTACCTTTTACGTATACCAAAACATCAATAACGCATCAAAACACAAATATGAACTTCAAAATCTCAATTCTACCTATCCCATATACCAAAACATCAATAAGTCATCAAAACACAAATATGAACTTCAAAATCACAATTATACCTATTCCATATAGTAAAACATCAACCAATAACTCATCAAAACACAAATATGAACTTGAAAATCACAATTCTACCTATCTCATAAACCAAAACATCAATAAGTCATCAAAACACAAATATGAACTTCAAACTCACAATTCTACCTATTCGATATTGTAAAACATCAACCAATAACTCATCAAAACACAAATATGAACTTCAAAATCTCAATTCTACCTATTCCATATTCCAAAACATCAATCAATAACTCATCAAAACGCAAATATGAACTTCAAAATCACAATTCTACCTCTTCAATATAACAAAACATCAATAACTCATAAAAACACAAATATGAACTTCAAAATCATAATTCTACTTATTCCATATACCAAAACATCAATAACTCATAAAAACTCAAATATGAAATTCAAAACACAATTCTATCTGTTCAATATACCAAAACATCAATAACTCATAAAAACACAAATATGAAATTCAAAACACAATTCTATCTGTTCAATATACCAAAACATCAATATCTCCTCAAAACACAATTCTACCTATTACGTATACCAAAACATCAATAACGCATCAAAACACAAATATGAACTTCAAAATCTCCATTGTACCTATTCCATATTCCAAAACATCAATCAATAACTCATCAAAACGCAAATATAAACTTCAAAATCACAATTCTACCTCTTCAATATAACAAAACATCAATAACTTATCAAAACACAAATATGAACTTCAAAATCATAATTCTACTTATTCCATATACCAAAACATCAACCAATAACGCATTCAAAACACAAATATGAACTTCAAAATCTCAATTGTACCTATTCCATATTCCAAAACATCAATCAACAACTCATTAAAACGTAAATATGAACTTCAAAATCACAATTCTACCTCTTCAATATAACAAAACATCAACAACTCATCAAAACACAAATATGAACTTCAAAATCACAATTCTACCTATTCCATATACCAAAACATCAATAACTCATAAAAACACAAATATGAAATTCAAAACACAATTCTACCTATTCCATATACCAAAACATCAATCAATAACTCATCAAAACACAATTATGAACATCTACACACAATTATATCTATTTTATATACCGAAACATCAATAACTCATCAAAACACAATTATGAACTTCAAAATCACAATTTTACCTATTCCATATACCAAAACATGAATAACTCATCAAAACACAAATATGAACTTCAAAATCTCAATTGTACCTATTCCATATTCCAAAACATCAATCAATAACTCATCAAAACGCAAATATGAACTTCAAAATCACAATTTTACCTATTCCATATACCAAAACATCAACCAATAACGCATTCAAAACACAAATATGAACTTCAAAATCTCAATTGTACTTATTCCATATTCCAAAACATCAATCAATAACTCATCAAAACGCAAATATGAACTTCAAAATCACAATTCTACCTCTTCAATATAACAAAACATCAATAACTCATAAAAACACAAATATGAAATTCAAAACACAATTCTATCGGTTCAATATACCAAAACATCAATAACTCCTCAAAACACAATTCTACCAATTACGTATACCAAAACATCAATGACGCACTCAAAACACAAATATGAAATTCAAAACACAATTCTATCTGTTCAATATACCAAAACATCAATAACTCCTTAAAACACAATTCTACCGATTACGTATACCAAAACATCAATGACGCACTCAAAACACAAATATGAACTTCAAAATCACAATTCTACCTATCTCATATACCGAAACATCAATAACTCATCAAAACACAAATATGAACTTCAAAATCACAATTCTACCTACTCAACATACGAAAACATGAATAACTCATCAAAATACAAATATGAACTTCAAAATCTCAATTGTACCTATTCCATATTCCAAAACATCAATCAATAACTCATCAAAACGCAAATATCAACTTCAAAATCACAATTCTACCTCTTCAATATAACAAAACATCAATAACACATCAAAACACAAATATGAACTTCTACACACAATTATATCTATTTCATATACCGAAACATCAATAACTCGTCAAAACACAATTATGAACTTAAAAATCACAATTCTACCTATTCCATATACCAAAACATGAATAACTCAACAAAACACAAATATGAACTTCAAAATCACAATTCTATCTATCCCATATACCAAAACATCAATAACTCATAAAAACTCAAATATAAAATTCAAAACACAATTCTATCTGTTCAATATACCAAAACATCAATATCTCCTCAAAACACAATTCTACCTTTTACGTATACCAAAACATCAATAACGCATCAAAACACAAATATGACCTTCAAAATCTCAATTCTACCTATTCCATATACCAAAACATCAATCAATAACTCATCAAAACGCAAATATAAACTTCAAAATCACAATTCTACCTCTTCAATATAACAAAACATCAATAACTTATCAAAACACAAATATGAACTTCAAAATCATAATTCTACTTATTCCATATACCAAAACATCAACCAATAACGCATTCAAAACACAAATATGAACTTCAAAATCTCAATTGTACCTATTCCATATTCCAAAACATCAATCAACAACTCATTAAAACGTAAATATGAACTTCAAAATCACAATTCTACCTCTTCAATATAACAAAACATCAACAACTCATCAAAACACAAATATGAACTTCAAAATCACAATTCTACCTATTCCATATACCAAAACATCAATAACTCATAAAAACACAAATATGAAATTCAAAACACAATTCTACCTATTCCATATACCAAAACATCAATCAATAACTCATCAAAACACAATTATGAACATCTACACACAATTATATCTATTTTATATACCGAAACATCAATAACTCATCAAAACACAATTATGAACTTCAAAATCACAATTTTACCTATTCCATATACCAAAACATGAATAACTCATCAAAACACAAATATGAACTTCAAAATCTCAATTGTACCTATTCCATATTCCAAAACATCAATCAATAACTCATCAAAACGCAAATATAAACTTCAAAATCACAATTCTACCTCTTCAATATAACAAAACATCAATAACACATCAAAACACAAATATGAACTTCAACACACAATTATATCTATTTCATATACCGAAACATCAATAACTCGTCAAAACACAATTATGAACTTAAAAATCACAATTCTACCTATTCCATATACGAAAACATGAATAACTCATCAAAACACAAATATGAACTTCAAAATCAAAATTCTACCTATCCCATATACCAAAACATCAATAAGTCATCAAAACACAAATATGAACTTCAAAATCACAATTATACCTATTCCATATAATAAAACATCAACCAATAACTCATCAAAACACAAATATGAACTTCAAAATCACAATTCTACCTATCCCATATACCAAAACATCAATAAGTCATCAAAACACAAATATGAACTTCAAATCACAATTCTACCTATTCGATATTGTAAAACATCAACCAATAACTCATCAAAACACAAATATGAACTTCAAAATCTCAATTCTACCTATTCCATATTCCAAAACATCAACCAATAACTCATCAAAACACAAATATGAACTTCAAAATCTCAATTCTACCTATTCCATATTCCAAAACATCAATCAATAACTCATCAAAACGCAAATATGAACTTCAAAATCACAATTCTACCTCTTCAATATAACAAAACATCAATAACTCATAAAAACACAAATATGAACTTCAAAATCATAATTCTACTTATTCCATATACCAAAACATCAATAAATCATAAAAACTCAAATATGAAATTCAAAACACAATTCTATCTGTTCAATATACCAAAACATCAATAACTCATAAAAACACAAATATGAAATTCAAAACACAATTCTATCTGTTCAATATACCAAAACATCAATATCTCCTCAAAACACAATTCTACCTATTACGTATACCAAAACATCAATAACGCATCAAAACACAAATATGAACTTCAAAATCTCAATTGTACTTATTCCATATTCCAAAACATCAATCAATAACTCATCAAAACGCACATATGAACTTCAAAATCACAATTCTACCTCTTGAATATAACAAAACATCAATAACTCATAAAAACACAAATATGAAATTCAAAACACAATTCTATCTGTTCAATATACCAAAACATCAATAACTCCTTAAAACACAATTCTACCGATTACGTATACCAAAACATCAATGACGCATTCAAAACACAAATATGAACTTCAAAATCACAATTCTACCTATCTCATATACCGAAACATCAATAACTCATCAAAACACAAATATGAACTTCAAAATCACAATTCTACCTACTCAACATACGAAAACATGAATAACTCATCACAATACAAATATGAACTTCAAAATCTCAATTGCACCTATTCCATATTCCAAAACATCAATCAATAACTCATCAAAACGCAAATATAAACTTCAAAATCACAATTCTACCTCTTCAATATAACAAAACATCAATAACACATCAAAACACAAATATGAACTTCTACACACAATTATATCTATTTCATATACCGAAACATCAATAACTCGTCAAAACACAATTATGAACTTAAAAATCACAATTCTACCTATTCCATATACCAAAACATGAATAACTCATCAAAACACAAATATGAACTTCAAAATCACAATTCTACCTATCCCATATACCAAAACATCAATAAGTCATCAAAACACAAATATGAACTTCAAAATCACAATTATACCTATTCCATATAGTAAAACATCAACCAATAACTCATCAAAGTCATCAAAACACAAATATGAACTTCAAAATCACAATTATACCTATTCCATATAGTAAAACATCAACCAATAACTCATCAAAACACAAATATGAACTTCAAAATCACAATTCTACCTATCCCATATACCAAAACATCAATAAGTCATCAAAACACAAATATGAACTTCAAAATCACAATTCTACCTATTCGATATTGTAAAACATCAACCAATAACTCATCAAAACACAAATATGAACTTCAAAATCTCAATTCTACCTATTCCATATTCCAAAACATCAATCAATAACTCATCAAAACGCAAATATGAACTTCAAAATCACAATTCTACCTCTTCAATATAACAAAACATCAATAACTCATAAAAACACAAATATGAACTTCAAAATCATAATTCTACTTATTCCATATACCAAAACATCAATAACTCATAAAAACTCAAATATGAAATTCAAAACACAATTCTATCTGTTCAATATACCAAAACATCAATATCTCCTCAAAACACAATTCTACCTTTTACGTATACCAAAACATCAATAACGCATCAAAACACAAATATGAACTTCAAAATCTCAATTCTACCTATCCCATATACCAAAACATCAATAAGTCATCAAAACACAAATATGAACTTCAAAATCACAATTATACCTATTCCATATAGTAAAACATCAACCAATAACTCATCAAAACACAAATATGAACTTCAAAATCACAATTCTACCTATCCCATAAACCAAAACATCAATAAGTCATCAAAACACAAATATGAACTTCAAAATCACAATTCTACCTATTCGATATTGTAAAACATCAACCAATAACTCATCAAAACACAAATATGAACTTCAAAATCTCAATTCTACCTATTCCATATTCCAAAACATCAACCAATAACTCATCAAAACACAAATATGAACTTCAAAATCTCAATTCTACCTATTCCATATTCCAAAACATCAATCAATAACTCATCAAAACGCAAATATGAACTTCAAAATCACAATTCTACCTCTTCAATATAACAAAACATCAATAACTCATAAAAACACAAATATGAACTTCAAAATCATAATTCTACTTATTCCATATACCAAAACATCAATAACTCATAAAAACTCAAATATGAAATTCAAAACACAATTCTATCTGTTCAATATACCAAAACATCAATATCTCCTCAAAACACAATTCTACCTTTTACGTATACCAAAACATCAATAACGCATCAAAACACAAATATGAACTTCAAAATCTCAATTCTACCTATCCCATATACCAAAACATCAATAAGTCATCAAAACACAAATATGAACTTCAAAATCACAATTATACCTATTCCATATAGTAAAACATCAACCAATAACTCATCAAAACACAAATATGAACTTCAAAATCACAATTCTACCTATCCCATAAACCAAAACATCAATAAGTCATCAAAACACAAATATGAACTTCAAAATCACAATTCTACCTATTCGATATTGTAAAACATCAACCAATAACTCATCAAAACACAAATATGAACTTCAAAATCTCAATTCTACCTATTCCATATTCCAAAACATCAATCAATAACTCATCAAAACGCAAATATGAACTTCAAAATCACAATTCTACCTCTTCAATATAACAAAACATCAATAACTCATAAAAACACAAATATGAACTTCAAAATCATAATTCTACTTATTCCATATACCAAAACATCAATAACTCATAAAAACTCAAATATGAAATTCAAAACACAATTCTATCTGTTCAATATACCAAAACATCAATAACTCATAAAAACACAAATATGAAATTCAAAACACAATTCTATCTGTTCAATATACCAAAACATCAATATCTCCTCAAAACACAATTCTACCTATTACGTATACCAAAACATCAATAACGCATCAAAACACAAATATGAACTTCAAAATCTCAATTGTACTTATTCCATATTCCAAAACATCAATCAATAACTCATCAAAACGCACATATGAACTTCAAAATCACAATTCTACCTCTTGAATATAACAAAACATCAATAACTCATAAAAACACAAATATGAAATTCAAAACACAATTCTATCTGTTCAATATACCAAAACATCAATAACTCCTTAAAACACAATTCTACCGATTACGTATACCAAAACATCAATGACGCATTCAAAACACAAATATGAACTTCAAAATCACAATTCTACCTATCTCATATACCGAAACATCAATAACTCATCAAAACACAAATATGAACTTCAAAATCACAATTCTACCTACTCAACATACGAAAACATGAATAACTCATCAAAATACAAATATGAACTTCAAAATCTCAATTGCACCTATTCCATATTCCAAAACATCAATCAATAACTCATCAAAACGCAAATATAAACTTCAAAATCACAATTCTACCTCTTCAATATAACAAAACATCAATAACACATCAAAACACAAATATGAACTTCTACACACAATTATATCTATTTCATATACCGAAACATCAATAACTCGTCAAAACACAATTATGAACTTAAAAATCACAATTCTACCTATTCCATATACCAAAACATGAATAACTCATCAAAACACAAATATGAACTTCAAAATCACAATTCTACCTATCCCATATACCAAAACATCAATAAGTCATCAAAACACAAATATGAACTTCAAAATCACAATTATACCTATTCCATATAGTAAAACATCAACCAATAACTCATCAAAGTCATCAAAACACAAATATGAACTTCAAAATCACAATTATACCTATTCCATATAGTAAAACATCAACCAATAACTCATCAAAACACAAATATGAACTTCAAAATCACAATTCTACCTATCCCATATACCAAAACATCAATAAGTCATCAAAACACAAATATGAACTTCAAAATCACAATTCTACCTATTCGATATTGTAAAACATCAACCAATAACTCATCAAAACACAAATATGAACTTCAAAATCTCAATTCTACCTATTCCATATTCCAAAACATCAATCAATAACTCATCAAAACGCAAATATGAACTTCAAAATCACAATTCTACCTCTTCAATTTAACAAAACATCAATAACTCATAAAAACACAAATATGAACTTCAAAATCATAATTCTACTTATTCCATATACCAAAACATCAATAACTCATAAAAACTCAAATATGAAATTCAAAACACAATTCTATCTGTTCAATATACCAAAACATCAATATCTCCTCAAAACACAATTCTACCTTTTACGTATACCAAAACATCAATAACGCATCAAAACACAAATATGAACTTCAAAATCTCAATTCTACCTATCCCATATACCAAAACATCAATAAGTCATCAAAACACAAATATGAACTTCAAAATCACAATTATACCTATTCCATATAGTAAAACATCAACCAATAACTCATCAAAACACAAATATGAACTTGAAAATCACAATTCTACCTATCTCATAAACCAAAACATCAATAAGTCATCAAAACACAAATATGAACTTCAAACTCACAATTCTACCTATTCGATATTGTAAAACATCAACCAATAACTCATCAAAACACAAATATGAACTTCAAAATCTCAATTCTACCTATTCCATATTCCAAAACATCAATCAATAACTCATCAAAACGCAAATATGAACTTCAAAATCACAATTCTACCTCTTCAATATAACAAAACATCAATAACTCATAAAAACACAAATATGAACTTCAAAATCATAATTCTACTTATTCCATATACCAAAACATCAATAACTCATAAAAACTCAAATATGAAATTCAAAACACAATTCTATCTGTTCAATATACCAAAACATCAATAACTCATAAAAACACAAATATGAAATTCAAAACACAATTCTATCTGTTCAATATACCAAAACATCAATATCTCCTCAAAACACAATTCTACCTATTACGTATACCAAAACATCAATAACGCATCAAAACACAAATATGAACTTCAAAATCTCCATTGTACCTATTCCATATTCCAAAACATCAATCAATAACTCATCAAAACGCAAATATAAACTTCAAAATCACAATTCTACCTCTTCAATATAACAAAACATCAATAACTTATCAAAACACAAATATGAACTTCAAAATCATAATTCTACTTATTCCATATACCAAAACATCAACCAATAACGCATTCAAAACACAAATATGAACTTCAAAATCTCAATTGTACCTATTCCATATTCCAAAACATCAATCAACAACTCATTAAAACGTAAATATGAACTTCAAAATCACAATTCTACCTCTTCAATATAACAAAACATCAACAACTCATCAAAACACAAATATGAACTTCAAAATCACAATTCTACCTATTCCATATACCAAAACATCAATAACTCATAAAAACACAAATATGAAATTCAAAACACAATTCTACCTATTCCATATACCAAAACATCAATCAATAACTCATCAAAACACAATTATGAACATCTACACACAATTATATCTATTTTATATACCGAAACATCAATAACTCATCAAAACACAATTATGAACTTCAAAATCACAATTTTACCTATTCCATATACCAAAACATGAATAACTCATCAAAACACAAATATGAACTTCAAAATCTCAATTGTACCTATTCCATATTCCAAAACATCAATCAATAACTCATCAAAACGCAAATATGAACTTCAAAATCACAATTTTACCTATTCCATATACCAAAACATCAACCAATAACGCATTCAAAACACAAATATGAACTTCAAAATCTCAATTGTACTTATTCCATATTCCAAAACATCAATCAATAACTCATCAAAACGCAAATATGAACTTCAAAATCACAATTCTACCTCTTCAATATAACAAAACATCAATAACTCATAAAAACACAAATATGAAATTCAAAACACAATTCTATCGGTTCAATATACCAAAACATCAATAACTCCTCAAAACACAATTCTACCAATTACGTATACCAAAACATCAATGACGCACTCAAAACACAAATATGAAATTCAAAACACAATTCTATCTGTTCAATATACCAAAACATCAATAACTCCTTAAAACACAATTCTACAGATTACGTATACCAAAACATCAATGACGCACTCAAAACACAAATATGAACTTCAAAATCACAATTCTACCTATCTCATATACCGAAACATCAATAACTCATCAAAACACAAATATGAACTTCAAAATCACAATTCTACCTACTCAACATACGAAAACATGAATAACTCATCAAAATACAAATATGAACTTCAAAATCTCAATTGTACCTATTCCATATTCCAAAACATCAATCAATAACTCATCAAAACGCAAATATCAACTTCAAAATCACAATTCTACCTCTTCAATATAACAAAACATCAATAACACATCAAAACACAAATATGAACTTCTACACACAATTATATCTATTTCATATACCGAAACATCAATAACTCGTCAAAACACAATTATGAACTTAAAAATCACAATTCTACCTATTCCATATACCAAAACATGAATAACTCAACAAAACACAAATATGAACTTCAAAATCACAATTCTATCTATCCCATATACCAAAACATCAATAAGTCATCAAAACACAAATATGAACTTCAAAATCACAAATATACCTATTCTATATAGTAAAACATCAACCAATAACTCATCAAAACACAAATATGAACTTCAAAATCACAATACTACCTATCCCATATACCAAAACATCAATAAGTCATCAAAACACAAATATGAACTTCAAAATCACAATTCTACCTATTCGATATTGTAAAACATCAACCAATAACTCATCAAAACACAAATATGAACTTCAAAATCTCAATTCTACCTATTCCATATTCCAAAACATCAATCAATAACTCATCAAAACGCAAATATGAACTTCAAAATCACAATTCTACCTCTTCAATATAACAAAACATCAATAACTCATAAAAACACAAATATGAACTTCAAAATCATAATTCTACTTATTCCATATACCAAAACATCAATAACTCATAAAAACTCAAATATAAAATTCAAAACACAATTCTATCTGTTCAATATACCAAAACATCAATATCTCCTCAAAACACAATTCTACCTTTTACGTATACCAAAACATCAATAACGCATCGAAACACAAATATGACCTTCAAAATCTCAATTCTACCTATTCCATATACCAAAACATCAATCAATAACTCATCAAAACCCAAATATGAATATCAAAATCACAATTCTACCTATTCGATATTGTAAAACATCAAACAATAACTCATCAAAACACAAATATGAACTTCAAAATCCCAATTGTACCTATTTCATATTCCAAAACATCAATCAATAACTCATCAAAATGCAAATATGAACTTCAAAATCACAATTCTACGTATTCCATATACCAAAACATCAATAACTCATAAAAACTCAAATATGAAATTCAAAACACAATTCTATCTGTTCAATATACCAAAACATCAATATCTCCTCAAAACACAATTCTACCTATTACGTATACCAAAACATCAATAACGCATCAAAACACAAATATGAACTTCAAAATCTCCATTGTACCTATTCCATATTCCAAAACATCAATCAATAACTCATCAAAACGCAAATATAAACTTCAAAATCACAATTCTACCTCTTCAATATAACAAAACATCAATAACTTATCAAAACACAAATATGAACTTCAAAATCATAATTCTACTTATTCCATATACCAAAACATCAACCAATAACGCATTCAAAACACAAATATGAACTTCAAAATCTCAATTGTACCTATTCCATATTCCAAAACATCAATCAACAACTCATTAAAACGTAAATATGAACTTCAAAATCACAATTCTACCTCTTCAATATAACAAAACATCAACAACTCATCAAAACACAAATATGAACTTCAAAATCACAATTCTACCTATTTCATATACCAAAACATCAATAACTCATAAAAACACAAATATGAAATTCAAAACACAATTCTACCTATTCCATATACCAAAACATCAATCAATAACTCATCAAAACACAATTATGAACATCTACACACAATTATATCTATTTTATATACCGAAACATCAATAACTCATCAAAACACAATTATGAACTTCAAAATCACAATTTTACCTATTCCATATACCAAAACATGAATAACTCATCAAAACACAAATATGAACTTCAAAATCTCAATTGTACCTATTCCATATTCCAAAACATCAATCAATAACTCATCAAAACGCAAATATAAACTTCAAAATCACAATTCTACCTCTTCAATATAACAAAACATCAATAACACATCAAAACACAAATATGAACTTCAACACACAATTATATCTATTTCATATACCGAAACATCAATAACTCGTCAAAACACAATTATGAACTTAAAAATCACAATTCTACCTATTCCATATACGAAAACATGAATAACTCATCAAAACACAAATATGAACTTCAAAATCAAAATTCTACCTATCCCATATACCAAAACATCAATAAGTCATCAAAACACAAATATGAACTTCAAAATCACAATTATACCTATTCCATATAATAAAACATCAACCAATAACTCATCAAAACACAAATATGAACTTCAAAATCACAATTCTACCTATCCCATATACCAAAACATCAATAAGTCATCAAAACACAAATATGAACTTCAAAATCACAATTCTACCTATTCGATATTGTAAAACATCAACCAATAACTCATCAAAACACAAATATGAACTTCAAAATCTCAATTCTACCTATTCCATATTCCAAAACATCAATCAATAACTCATCAAAACGCAAATATGAACTTCAAAATCACAATTCTACCTCTTCAATATAACAAAACATCAATAACTCATAAAAACACAAATATGAACTTCAAAATCATAATTCTACTTATTCCATATACCAAAACATCAATAAATCATAAAAACTCAAATATGAAATTCAAAACACAATTCTATCTGTTCAATATACCAAAACATCAATAACTCATAAAAACACAAATATGAAATTCAAAACACAATTCTATCTGTTCAATATACCAAAACATCAATATCTCCTCAAAACACAATTCTACCTATTACGTATACCAAAACATCAATAACGCATCAAAACACAAATATGAACTTCAAAATCTCAATTGTACTTATTCCATATTCCAAAACATCAATCAATAACTCATCAAAACGCACATATGAACTTCAAAATCACAATTCTACCTCTTGAATATAACAAAACATCAATAACTCATAAAAACACAAATATGAAATTCAAAACACAATTCTATCTGTTCAATATACCAAAACATCAATAACTCCTTAAAACACAATTCTACCGATTACGTATACCAAAACATCAATGACGCATTCAAAACACAAATATGAACTTCAAAATCACAATTCTACCTATCTCATATACCGAAACATCAATAACTCATCAAAACACAAATATGAACTTCAAAATCACAATTCTACCTACTCAACATACGAAAACATGAATAACTCATCACAATACAAATATGAACTTCAAAATCTCAATTGCACCTATTCCATATTCCAAAACATCAATCAATAACTCATCAAAACGCAAATATAAACTTCAAAATCACAATTCTACCTCTTCAATATAACAAAACATCAATAACACATCAAAACACAAATATGAACTTCTACACACAATTATATCTATTTCATATACCGAAACATCAATAACTCGTCAAAACACAATTATGAACTTAAAAATCACAATTCTACCTATTCCATATACCAAAACATGAATAACTCATCAAAACACAAATATGAACTTCAAAATCACAATTCTACCTATCCCATATACCAAAACATCAATAAGTCATCAAAACACAAATATGAACTTCAAAATCACAATTATACCTATTCCATATAGTAAAACATCAACCAATAACTCATCAAAGTCATCAAAACACAAATATGAACTTCAAAATCACAATTATACCTATTCCATATAGTAAAACATCAACCAATAACTCATCAAAACACAAATATGAACTTCAAAATCACAATTCTACCTATCCCATATACCAAAACATCAATAAGTCATCAAAACACAAATATGAACTTCAAAATCACAATTCTACCTATTCGATATTGTAAAACATCAACCAATAACTCATCAAAACACAAATATGAACTTCAAAATCTCAATTCTACCTATTCCATATTCCAAAACATCAATCAATAACTCATCAAAACGCAAATATGAACTTCAAAATCACAATTCTACCTCTTCAATATAACAAAACATCAATAACTCATAAAAACACAAATATGAACTTCAAAATCATAATTCTACTTATTCCATATACCAAAACATCAATAACTCATAAAAACTCAAATATGAAATTCAAAACACAATTCTATCTGTTCAATATACCAAAACATCAATATCTCCTCAAAACACAATTCTACCTTTTACGTATACCAAAACATCAATAACGCATCAAAACACAAATATGAACTTCAAAATCTCAATTCTACCTATCCCATATACCAAAACATCAATAAGTCATCAAAACACAAATATGAACTTCAAAATCACAATTATACCTATTCCATATAGTAAAACATCAACCAATAACTCATCAAAACACAAATATGAACTTCAAAATCACAATTCTACCTATCCCATAAACCAAAACATCAATAAGTCATCAAAACACAAATATGAACTTCAAAATCACAATTCTACCTATTCGATATTGTAAAACATCAACCAATAACTCATCAAAACACAAATATGAACTTCAAAATCTCAATTCTACCTATTCCATATTCCAAAACATCAATCAATAACTCATCAAAACGCAAATATGAACTTCAAAATCACAATTCTACCTCTTCAATATAACAAAACATCAATAACTCATAAAAACACAAATATGAACTTCAAAATCATAATTCTACTTATTCCATATACCAAAACATCAATAACTCATAAAAACTCAAATATGAAATTCAAAACACAATTCTATCTGTTCAATATACCAAAACATCAATAACTCATAAAAACACAAATATGAAATTCAAAACACAATTCTATCTGTTCAATATACCAAAATATCAATATCTCCTCAAAACACAATTCTACCTATTACGTATACCAAAACATCAATAACGCATCAAAACACAAATATGAACTTCAAAATCTCAATTGTACTTATTCCATATTCCAAAACATCAATCAATAACTCATCAAAACGCACATATGAACTTCAAAATCACAATTCTACCTCTTGAATATAACAAAACATCAATAACTCATAAAAACACAAATATGAAATTCAAAACACAATTCTATCTGTTCAATATACCAAAACATCAATAACTCCTTAAAACACAATTCTACCGATTACGTATACCAAAACATCAATGACGCATTCAAAACACAAATATGAACTTCAAAATCACAATTCTACCTATCTCATATACCGAAACATCAATAACTCATCAAAACACAAATATGAACTTCAAAATCACAATTCTACCTACTCAACATACGAAAACATGAATAACTCATCAAAATACAAATATGAACTTCAAAATCTCAATTGCACCTATTCCATATTCCAAAACATCAATCAATAACTCATCAAAACGCAAATATAAACTTCAAAATCACAATTCTACCTCTTCAATATAACAAAACATCAATAACACATCAAAACACAAATATGAACTTCTACACACAATTATATCTATTTCATATACCGAAACATCAATAACTCGTCAAAACACAATTATGAACTTAAAAATCACAATTCTACCTATTCCATATACCAAAACATGAATAACTCATCAAAACACAAATATGAACTTCAAAATCACAATTCTACCTATCCCATATACCAAAACATCAATAAGTCATCAAAACACAAATATGAACTTCAAAATCACAATTATACCTATTCCATATAGTAAAACATCAACCAATAACTCATCAAAGTCATCAAAACACAAATATGAACTTCAAAATCACAATTATACCTATTCCATATAGTAAAACATCAACCAATAACTCATCAAAACACAAATATGAACTTCAAAATCACAATTCTACCTATCCCATATACCAAAACATCAATAAGTCATCAAAACACAAATATGAACTTCAAAATCACAATTCTACCTATTCGATATTGTAAAACATCAACCAATAACTCATCAAAACACAAATATGAACTTCAAAATCTCAATTCTACCTATTCCATATTCCAAAACATCAATCAATAACTCATCAAAACGCAAATATGAACTTCAAAATCACAATTCTACCTCTTCAATATAACAAAACATCAATAACTCATAAAAACACAAATATGAACTTCAAAATCATAATTCTACTTATTCCATATACCAAAACATCAATAACTCATAAAAACTCAAATATGAAATTCAAAACACAATTCTATCTGTTCAATATACCAAAACATCAATATCTCCTCAAAACACAATTCTACCTTTTACGTATACCAAAACATCAATAACGCATCAAAACACAAATATGAACTTCAAAATCTCAATTCTACCTATCCCATATACCAAAACATCAATAAGTCATCAAAACACAAATATGAACTTCAAAATCACAATTATACCTATTCCATATAGTAAAACATCAACCAATAACTCATCAAAACACAAATATGAACTTGAAAATCACAATTCTACCTATCCCATAAACCAAAACATCAATAAGTCATCAAAACACAAATATGAACTTCAAACTCACAATTCTACCTATTCGATATTGTAAAACATCAACCAATAACTCATCAAAACACAAATATGAACTTCAAAATCTCAATTCTACCTATTCCATATTCCAAAACATCAATCAATAACTCATCAAAACGCAAATATGAACTTCAAAATCACAATTCTACCTCTTCAATATAACAAAACATCAATAACTCATAAAAACACAAATATGAACTTCAAAATCATAATTCTACTTATTCCATATACCAAAACATCAATAACTCATAAAAACTCAAATATGAAATTCAAAACACAATTCTATCTGTTCAATATACCAAAACATCAATAACTCATAAAAACACAAATATGAAATTCAAAACACAATTCTATCTGTTCAATATACCAAAACATCAATATCTCCTCAAAACACAATTCTACCTATTACGTATACCAAAACATCAATAACGCATCAAAACACAAATATGAACTTCAAAATCTCCATTGTACCTATTCCATATTCCAAAACATCAATCAATAACTCATCAAAACGCAAATATAAACTTCAAATCACAATTCTACCTCTTCAATATAACAAAACATCAATAACTTATCAAAACACAAATATGAACTTCAAAATCATAATTCTACTTATTCCATATACCAAAACATCAACCAATAACGCATTCAAAACACAAATATGAACTTCAAAATCTCAATTGTACCTATTCCATATTCCAAAACATCAATCAACAACTCATTAAAACGTAAATATGAACTTCAAAATCACAATTCTACCTCTTCAATATAACAAAACATCAACAACTCATCAAAACACAAATATGAACTTCAAAATCACAATTCTACCTATTCCATATACCAAAACATCAATAACTCATAAAAACACAAATATGAAATTCAAAACACAATTCTACCTATTCCATATACCAAAACATCAATCAATAACTCATCAAAACACAATTATGAACATCTACACACAATTATATCTATTTTATATACCGAAACATCAATAACTCATCAAAACACAATTATGAACTTCAAAATCACAATTTTTCCTATTCCATATACCAAAACATGAATAACTCATCAAAACACAAATATGAACTTCAAAATCTCAATTGTACCTATTCCATATTCCAAAACATCAATCAATAACTCATCAAAACGCAAATATGAACTTCAAAATCACAATTTTACCTATTCCATATACCAAAACATCAACCAATAACGCATTCAAAACACAAATATGAACTTTAAAATCTCAATTGTACTTATTCCATATTCCAAAACATCAATCAATAACTCATCAAAACGCAAATATGAACTTCAAAATCACAATTCTACCTCTTCAATATAACAAAACATCAATAACTCATAAAAACACAAATATGAAATTCAAAACACAATTCTATCGGTTCAATATACCAAAACATCAATAACTCCTCAAAACACAATTCTACCAATTACGTATACCAAAACATCAATGACGCACTCAAAACACAAATATGAAATTCAAAACACAATTCTATCTGTTCAATATACCAAAACATCAATAACTCCTTAAAACACAATTCTACCGATTACGTATACCAAAACATCAATGACGCACTCAAAACACAAATATGAACTTCAAAATCACAATTCTACCTATCTCATATACCGAAACATCAATAATTCATCAAAACACAAATATGAACTTCAAAATCACAATTCTACCTACTCAACATACGAAAACATGAATAACTCATCAAAATACAAATATGAACTTCAAAATCTCAATTGTACCTATTCCATATTCCAAAACATCAATCAATAACTCATCAAAACGCAAATATCAACTTCAAAATCACAATTCTACCTCTTCAATATAACAAAACATCAATAACACATCAAAACACAAATATGAACTTCTACACACAATTATATCTATTTCATATACCGAAACATCAATAACTCGTCAAAACACAATTATGAACTTAAAAATCACAATTCTACCTATTCCATATACCAAAACATGAATAACTCAACAAAACACAAATATGAACTTCAAAATCACAATTCTATCTATCCCATATACCAAAACATCAATAAGTCATCAAAACACAAATATGAACTTCAAAATCACAATTATACCTATTCTATATAGTAAAACATCAACCAATAACTCATCAAAACACAAATATGAACTTCAAAATCACAATTCTACCTATCCCATATACCAAAACATCAATAAGTCATCAAAACACAAATATGAACTTCAAAATCACAATTCTACCTCTTCAATATAACAAAACATCAATAACTCATAAAAACACAAATATGAAATTCAAAACACAATTCTATCTGTTCAATATACCAAAACATCAATAACTCCTCAAAACACAATTCTACCAATTACGTATACCAAAACATCAATAACGCATTCAAAACACAAATATGAACTTCAAAATCACAATTCTACCTATCACATATACCAAAACATCAATAACTCATCAAAACACAAATATGAACTTCAAAATCACAATTCTACCTATTCGATATTGTAAAACATCAACCAATAACTCATCAAAACACAATTATGAACTTCAAAATCACAATTCTACCTACTCAATATACCGAAACATGAATAACTCATCAAAATACAAATATGAACTTCAAAATCTCAATTGTACCTATTCCATATTCCAAAACATCAATCAATAACTCATCAAAACGCAAATATAAACTTCAAAATCACAATTCTACCTCTTCAATATAACAAAACATCAATAACACATCAAAACACAAATATGAACTTCTACACACAATTATATCTATTTCATATACCGAAACATCAATAACTCGTCAAAACACAATTATGAACTTAAAAATCACAATTCTACCTATTCCATATACCAAAACATGAATAACTCATCAAAACACAAATATGAACTTCAAAATCACAATTCTACCTATCCCATATACCAAAACATCAATAAGTCATCAAAACACAAATATGAACTTCAAAATCACAATTATACCTATTCCATATAGTAAAACATCAACCAATAAGTCATCAAAACACAAATATGAACTTCAAAATCACAATTCTACCTATCCCATATACCAAAACATCAATAAGTCATCAAAACACAAATATGAACTTCAAAATCACAATTCTACCTATTCGATATTGTAAAACATCAACCAATAACTCATCAAAACACAAATATGAACTTCAAAATCTCAATTGTACTTATTCCATATTCCAAAACATCAATCAATAACTCATCAAAACGCAAATATGAACTTCAAAATCACAATTCTACCTCTTCAATATAACAAAACATCAATAACTCATCAAAACACAAATATGAACTTCAAAATCATAATTCTACTTATTCCATATACCAAAACATTAATAACTCATAAAAACTCAAATATGAAATTCAAAAGACAATTCTATCTGTTCAATATACCAAAACATCAATATCTCCTCAAAACACAATTCTACCTTTTACGTATACCAAAACATCAATAACGCATCAAAACACAAATATGAACTTCAAAATCTCAATTCTACCTATTCCATATACCAAAACATCAATCAATAACTCATCAAAACCCAAATATGAATATCAAAATCACAATTCTACCTATTCCATATACCAAAACATCAACCAATAACGCATTCAAAACACAAATATGAATTTCAAAATCTCAATTGTACCTATTCCATATTCCAAAACATCAATCAACAACTCATCAAAACGTAAATATAACTTCAAAATCACAATTCTACCTCTTCAATATAACAAAACATCAACAACTCATCAAAACACAAATATGAACTTCAAAATCACAATTCTACCTATTCCATATACCAAAACATCAATAACTCATAAAAACACAAATATGAAATTCAAAACACAATTCTACCTATTCCATATACCAAAACATCAATCAATAACTCATCAAAACACAATTATGAACATCTACACACAATTATATCTATTTTATATACCGAAACATCAATAACTCATCAAAACACAATTATGAACTTCAAAATCACAATTTTACCTATTCCATATACCAAAACATGAATAACTCATCAAAACACAAATATGAACTTCAAAATCTCAATTGTACCTATTCCATATTCCAAAACATCAATCAATAACTCATCAAAACGCAAATATGAACTTCAAAATCACAATTTTACCTATTCCATATACCAAAACATCAACCAATAACGCATTCAAAACACAAATATGAACTTTAAAATCTCAATTGTACTTATTCCATATTCCAAAACATCAATCAATAACTCATCAAAACGCAAATATGAACTTCAAAATCACAATTCTACCTCTTCAATATAACAAAACATCAATAACTCATAAAAACACAAATATGAAATTCAAAACACAATTCTATCGGTTCAATATACCAAAACATCAATAACTCCTCAAAACACAATTCTACCAATTACGTATACCAAAACATCAATGACGCACTCAAAACACAAATATGAAATTCAAAACACAATTCTATCTGTTCAATATACCAAAACATCAATAACTCCTTAAAACACAATTCTACCGATTACGTATACCAAAACATCAATGACGCACTCAAAACACAAATATGAACTTCAAAATCACAATTCTACCTATCTCATATACCGAAACATCAATAATTCATCAAAACACAAATATGAACTTCAAAATCACAATTCTACCTACTCAACATACGAAAACATGAATAACTCATCAAAATACAAATATGAACTTCAAAATCTCAATTGTACCTATTCCATATTCCAAAACATCAATCAATAACTCATCAAAACGCAAATATCAACTTCAAAATCACAATTCTACCTCTTCAATATAACAAAACATCAATAACACATCAAAACACAAATATGAACTTCAAAATCTCAATTCTACCTATCCCATATACCAAAACATCAATAAGTCATCAAAACACAAATATGAACTTCAAAATCACAATTATACCTATTCCATATAGTAAAACATCAACCAATAACTCATCAAAACACAAATATGAACTTGAAAATCACAATTCTACCTATCCCATAAACCAAAACATCAATAAGTCATCAAAACACAAATATGAACTTCAAACTCACAATTCTACCTATTCGATATTGTAAAACATCAACCAATAACTCATCAAAACACAAATATGAACTTCAAAATCTCAATTCTACCTATTCCATATTCCAAAACATCAATCAATAACTCATCAAAACGCAAATATGAACTTCAAAATCACAATTCTACCTCTTCAATATAACAAAACATCAATAACTCATAAAAACACAAATATGAACTTCAAAATCATAATTCTACTTATTCCATATACCAAAACATCAATAACTCATAAAAACTCAAATATGAAATTCAAAACACAATTCTATCTGTTCAATATACCAAAACATCAATAACTCATAAAAACACAAATATGAAATTCAAAACACAATTCTATCTGTTCAATATACCAAAACATCAATATCTCCTCAAAACACAATTCTACCTATTACGTATACCAAAACATCAATAACGCATCAAAACACAAATATGAACTTCAAAATCTCCATTGTACCTATTCCATATTCCAAAACATCAATCAATAACTCATCAAAACGCAAATATAAACTTCAAATCACAATTCTACCTCTTCAATATAACAAAACATCAATAACTTATCAAAACACAAATATGAACTTCAAAATCATAATTCTACTTATTCCATATACCAAAACATCAACCAATAACGCATTCAAAACACAAATATGAACTTCAAAATCTCAATTGTACCTATTCCATATTCCAAAACATCAATCAACAACTCATTAAAACGTAAATATGAACTTCAAAATCACAATTCTACCTCTTCAATATAACAAAACATCAACAACTCATCAAAACACAAATATGAACTTCAAAATCACAATTCTACCTATTCCATATACCAAAACATCAATAACTCATAAAAACACAAATATGAAATTCAAAACACAATTCTACCTATTCCATATACCAAAACATCAATCAATAACTCATCAAAACACAATTATGAACATCTACACACAATTATATCTATTTTATATACCGAAACATCAATAACTCATCAAAACACAATTATGAACTTCAAAATCACAATTTTACCTATTCCATATACCAAAACATGAATAACTCATCAAAACACAAATATGAACTTCAAAATCTCAATTGTACCTATTCCATATTCCAAAACATCAATCAATAACTCATCAAAACGCAAATATGAACTTCAAAATCACAATTTTACCTATTCCATATACCAAAACATCAACCAATAACGCATTCAAAACACAAATATGAACTTTAAAATCTCAATTGTACTTATTCCATATTCCAAAACATCAATCAATAACTCATCAAAACGCAAATATGAACTTCAAAATCACAATTCTACCTCTTCAATATAACAAAACATCAATAACTCATAAAAACACAAATATGAAATTCAAAACACAATTCTATCGGTTCAATATACCAAAACATCAATAACTCCTCAAAACACAATTCTACCAATTACGTATACCAAAACATCAATGACGCACTCAAAACACAAATATGAAATTCAAAACACAATTCTATCTGTTCAATATACCAAAACATCAATAACTCCTTAAAACACAATTCTACCGATTACGTATACCAAAACATCAATGACGCACTCAAAACACAAATATGAACTTCAAAATCACAATTCTACCTATCTCATATACCGAAACATCAATAATTCATCAAAACACAAATATGAACTTCAAAATCACAATTCTACCTACTCAACATACGAAAACATGAATAACTCATCAAAATACAAATATGAACTTCAAAATCTCAATTGTACCTATTCCATATTCCAAAACATCAATCAATAACTCATCAAAACGCAAATATCAACTTCAAAATCACAATTCTACCTCTTCAATATAACAAAACATCAATAACACATCAAAACACAAATATGAACTTCTACACACAATTATATCTATTTCATATACCGAAACATCAATAACTCGTCAAAACACAATTATGAACTTAAAAATCACAATTCTACCTATTCCATATACCAAAACATGAATAACTCAACAAAACACAAATATGAACTTCAAAATCACAATTCTATCTATCCCATATACCAAAACATCAATAAGTCATCAAAACACAAATATGAACTTCAAAATCACAATTATACCTATTCTATATAGTAAAACATCAACCAATAACTCATCAAAACACAAATATGAACTTCAAAATCACAATTCTACCTATCCCATATACCAAAACATCAATAAGTCATCAAAACACAAATATGAACTTCAAAATCACAATTCTACCTCTTCAATATAACAAAACATCAATAACTCATAAAAACACAAATATGAAATTCAAAACACAATTCTATCTGTTCAATATACCAAAACATCAATAACTCCTCAAAACACAATTCTACCAATTACGTATACCAAAACATCAATAACGCATTCAAAACACAAATATGAACTTCAAAATCACAATTCTACCTATCACATATACCAAAACATCAATAACTCATCAAAACACAAATATGAACTTCAAAATCACAATTCTACCTATTCGATATTGTAAAACATCAACCAATAACTCATCAAAACACAATTATGAACTTCAAAATCACAATTCTACCTACTCAATATACCGAAACATGAATAACTCATCAAAATACAAATATGAACTTCAAAATCTCAATTGTACCTATTCCATATTCCAAAACATCAATCAATAACTCATCAAAACGCAAATATAAACTTCAAAATCACAATTCTACCTCTTCAATATAACAAAACATCAATAACACATCAAAACACAAATATGAACTTCTACACACAATTATATCTATTTCATATACCGAAACATCAATAACTCGTCAAAACACAATTATGAACTTAAAAATCACAATTCTACCTATTCCATATACCAAAACATGAATAACTCATCAAAACACAAATATGAACTTCAAAATCACAATTCTACCTATCCCATATACCAAAACATCAATAAGTCATCAAAACACAAATATGAACTTCAAAATCACAATTATACCTATTCCATATAGTAAAACATCAACCAATAAGTCATCAAAACACAAATATGAACTTCAAAATCACAATTCTACCTATCCCATATACCAAAACATCAATAAGTCATCAAAACACAAATATGAACTTCAAAATCACAATTCTACCTATTCGATATTGTAAAACATCAACCAATAACTCATCAAAACACAAATATGAACTTCAAAATCTCAATTGTACTTATTCCATATTCCAAAACATCAATCAATAACTCATCAAAACGCAAATATGAACTTCAAAATCACAATTCTACCTCTTCAATATAACAAAACATCAATAACTCATCAAAACACAAATATGAACTTCAAAATCATAATTCTACTTATTCCATATACCAAAACATTAATAACTCATAAAAACTCAAATATGAAATTCAAAAGACAATTCTATCTGTTCAATATACCAAAACATCAATATCTCCTCAAAACACAATTCTACCTTTTACGTATACCAAAACATCAATAACGCATCAAAACACAAATATGAACTTCAAAATCTCAATTCTACCTATTCCATATACCAAAACATCAATCAATAACTCATCAAAACCCAAATATGAATATCAAAATCACAATTCTACCTATTCCATATACCAAAACATCAACCAATAACGCATTCAAAACACAAATATGAATTTCAAAATCTCAATTGTACCTATTCCATATTCCAAAACATCAATCAACAACTCATCAAAACGTAAATATAACTTCAAAATCACAATTCTACCTCTTCAATATAACAAAACATCAACAACTCATCAAAACACAAATATGAACTTCAAAATCACAATTCTACCTATTCCATATACCAAAACATCAATAACTCATAAAAACACAAATATGAAATTCAAAACACAATTCTACCTATTCCATATACCAAAACATCAATCAATAACTCATCAAAACACAATTATGAACATCTACACACAATTATATCTATTTTATATACCGAAACATCAATAACTCATCAAAACACAATTATGAACTTCAAAATCACAATTTTACCTATTCCATATACCAAAACATGAATAACTCATCAAAACACAAATATGAACTTCAAAATCTCAATTGTACCTATTCCATATTCCAAAACATCAATCAATAACTCATCAAAACGCAAATATGAACTTCAAAATCACAATTTTACCTATTCCATATACCAAAACATCAACCAATAACGCATTCAAAACACAAATATGAACTTCAAAATCTCAATTGTACTTATTCCATATTCCAAAACATCAATCAATAACTCATCAAAACGCAAATATGAACTTCAAAATCACAATTCTACCTCTTCAATATAACAAAACATCAATAACTCATAAAAACACAAATATGAAATTCAAAACACAATTCTATCGGTTCAATATACCAAAACATCAATAACTCCTCAAAACACAATTCTACCAATTACGTATACCAAAACATCAATGACGCACTCAAAACACAAATATGAAATTCAAAACACAATTCTATCTGTTCAATATACCAAAACATCAATAACTCCTTAAAACACAATTCTACCGATTACGTATACCAAAACATCAATGACGCACTCAAAACACAAATATGAACTTCAAAATCACAATTCTACCTATCTCATATACCGAAACATCAATAACTCATCAAAACACAAATATGAACTTCAAAATCACAATTCTACCTACTCAACATACGAAAACATGAATAACTCATCAAAATACAAATATGAACTTCAAAATCTCAATTGTACCTATTCCATATTCCAAAACATCAATCAATAACTCATCAAAACGCAAATATCAACTTCAAAATCACAATTCTACCTCTTCAATATAACAAAACATCAATAACACATCAAAACACAAATATGAACTTCTACACACAATTATATCTATTTCATATACCGAAACATCAATAACTCGTCAAAACACAATTATGAACTTAAAAATCACAATTCTACCTATTCCATATACCAAAACATGAATAACTCAACAAAACACAAATATGAACTTCAAAATCACAATTCTATCTATCCCATATACCAAAACATCAATAAGTCATCAAAACACAAATATGAACTTCAAAATCACAAATATACCTATTCTATATAGTAAAACATCAACCAATAACTCATCAAAACACAAATATGAACTTCAAAATCACAATACTACCTATCCCATATACCAAAACATCAATAAGTCATCAAAACACAAATATGAACTTCAAAATCACAATTCTACCTATTCGATATTGTAAAACATCAACCAATAACTCATCAAAACACAAATATGAACTTCAAAATCTCAATTCTACCTATTCCATATTCCAAAACATCAATCAATAACTCATCAAAACGCAAATATGAACTTCAAAATCACAATTCTACCTCTTCAATATAACAAAACATCAATAACTCATAAAAACACAAATATGAACTTCAAAATCATAATTCTACTTATTCCATATACCAAAACATCAATAACTCATAAAAACTCAAATATAAAATTCAAAACACAATTCTATCTGTTCAATATACCAAAACATCAATATCTCCTCAAAACACAATTCTACCTTTTACGTATACCAAAACATCAATAACGCATCAAAACACAAATATGACCTTCAAAATCTCAATTCTACCTATTCCATATACCAAAACATCAATCAATAACTCATCAAAACCCAAATATGAATATCAAAATCACAATTCTACCTATTCGATATTGTAAAACATCAAACAATAACTCATCAAAACACAAATATGAACTTCAAAATCCCAATTGTACCTATTTCATATTCCAAAACATCAATCAATAACTCATCAAAATGCAAATATGAACTTCAAAATCACAATTCTACGTATTCCATATACCAAAACATCAATAACTCATAAAAACTCAAATATGAAATTCAAAACACAATTCTATCTGTTCAATATACCAAAACATCAATATCTCCTCAAAACACAATTCTACCTATTACGTATACCAAAACATCAATAACGCATCAAAACACAAATATGAACTTCAAAATCTCCATTGTACCTATTCCATATTCCAAAACATCAATCAATAACTCATCAAAACGCAAATATAAACTTCAAAATCACAATTCTACCTCTTCAATATAACAAAACATCAATAACTTATCAAAACACAAATATGAACTTCAAAATCATAATTCTACTTATTCCATATACCAAAACATCAACCAATAACGCATTCAAAACACAAATATGAACTTCAAAATCTCAATTGTACCTATTCCATATTCCAAAACATCAATCAACAACTCATTAAAACGTAAATATGAACTTCAAAATCACAATTCTACCTCTTCAATATAACAAAACATCAACAACTCATCAAAACACAAATATGAACTTCAAAATCACAATTCTACCTATTCCATATACCAAAACATCAATAACTCATAAAAACACAAATATGAAATTCAAAACACAATTCTACCTATTCCATATACCAAAACATCAATCAATAACTCATCAAAACACAATTATGAACATCTACACACAATTATATCTATTTTATATACCGAAACATCAATAACTCATCAAAACACAATTATGAACTTCAAAATCACAATTTTACCTATTCCATATACCAAAACATGAATAACTCATCAAAACACAAATATGAACTTCAAAATCTCAATTGTACCTATTCCATATTCCAAAACATCAATCAATAACTCATCAAAACGCAAATATAAACTTCAAAATCACAATTCTACCTCTTCAATATAACAAAACATCAATAACACATCAAAACACAAATATGAACTTCAACACACAATTATATCTATTTCATATACCGAAACATCAATAACTCGTCAAAACACAATTATGAACTTAAAAATCACAATTCTACCTATTCCATATACGAAAACATGAATAACTCATCAAAACACAAATATGAACTTCAAAATCAAAATTCTACCTATCCCATATACCAAAACATCAATAAGTCATCAAAACACAAATATGAACTTCAAAATCACAATTATACCTATTCCATATAATAAAACATCAACCAATAACTCATCAAAACACAAATATGAACTTCAAAATCACAATTCTACCTATCCCATATACCAAAACATCAATAAGTCATCAAAACACAAATATGAACTTCAAAATCACAATTCTACCTATTCGATATTGTAAAACATCAACCAATAACTCATCAAAACACAAATATGAACTTCAAAATCTCAATTCTACCTATTCCATATTCCAAAACATCAATCAATAACTCATCAAAACGCAAATATGAACTTCAAAATCACAATTCTACCTCTTCAATATAACAAAACATCAATAACTCATAAAAACACAAATATGAACTTCAAAATCATAATTCTACTTATTCCATATACCAAAACATCAATAAATCATAAAAACTCAAATATGAAATTCAAAACACAATTCTATCTGTTCAATATACCAAAACATCAATAACTCATAAAAACACAAATATGAAATTCAAAACACAATTCTATCTGTTCAATATACCAAAACATCAATATCTCCTCAAAACACAATTCTACCTATTACGTATACCAAAACATCAATAACGCATCAAAACACAAATATGAACTTCAAAATCTCAATTGTACTTATTCCATATTCCAAAACATCAATCAATAACTCATCAAAACGCACATATGAACTTCAAAATCACAATTCTACCTCTTGAATATAACAAAACATCAATAACTCATAAAAACACAAATATGAAATTCAAAACACAATTCTATCTGTTCAATATACCAAAACATCAATAACTCCTTAAAACACAATTCTACCGATTACGTATACCAAAACATCAATGACGCATTCAAAACACAAATATGAACTTCAAAATCACAATTCTACCTATCTCATATACCGAAACATCAATAACTCATCAAAACACAAATATGAACTTCAAAATCAAAATTCTACCTACTCAACATACGAAAACATGAATAACTCATCACAATACAAATATGAACTTCAAAATCTCAATTGCACCTATTCCATATTCCAAAACATCAATCAATAACTCATCAAAACGCAAATATAAACTTCAAAATCACAATTCTACCTCTTCAATATAACAAAACATCAATAACACATCAAAACACAAATATGAACTTCTACACACAATTATATCTATTTCATATACCGAAACATCAATAACTCGTCAAAACACAATTATGAACTTAAAAATCACAATTCTACCTATTCCATATACCAAAACATGAATAACTCATCAAAACACAAATATGAACTTCAAAATCACAATTCTACCTATCCCATATACCAAAACATCAATAAGTCATCAAAACACAAATATGAACTTCAAAATCACAATTATACCTATTCCATATAGTAAAACATCAACCAATAACTCATCAAAGTCATCAAAACACAAATATGAACTTCAAAATCACAATTATACCTATTCCATATAGTAAAACATCAACCAATAACTCATCAAAACACAAATATGAACTTCAAAATCACAATTCTACCTATCCCATATACCAAAACATCAATAAGTCATCAAAACACAAATATGAACTTCAAAATCACAATTCTACCTATTCGATATTGTAAAACATCAACCAATAACTCATCAAAACACAAATATGAACTTCAAAATCTCAATTCTACCTATTCCATATTCCAAAACATCAATCAATAACTCATCAAAACGCAAATATGAACTTCAAAATCACAATTCTACCTCTTCAATATAACAAAACATCAATAACTCATAAAAACACAAATATGAACTTCAAAATCATAATTCTACTTATTCCATATACCAAAACATCAATAACTCATAAAAACTCAAATATGAAATTCAAAACACAATTCTATCTGTTCAATATACCAAAACATCAATATCTCCTCAAAACACAATTCTACCTTTTACGTATACCAAAACATCAATAACGCATCAAAACACAAATATGAACTTCAAAATCTCAATTCTACCTATCCCATATACCAAAACATCAATAAGTCATCAAAACACAAATATGAACTTCAAAATCACAATTATACCTATTCCATATAGTAAAACATCAACCAATAACTCATCAAAACACAAATATGAACTTCAAAATCACAATTCTACCTATCCCATAAACCAAAACATCAATAAGTCATCAAAACACAAATATGAACTTCAAAATCACAATTCTACCTATTCGATATTGTAAAACATCAACCAATAACTCATCAAAACACAAATATGAACTTCAAAATCTCAATTCTACCTATTCCATATTCCAAAACATCAATCAATAACTCATCAAAACGCAAATATGAACTTCAAAATCACAATTCTACCTCTTCAATATAACAAAACATCAATAACTCATAAAAACACAAATATGAACTTCAAAATCATAATTCTACTTATTCCATATACCAAAACATCAATAACTCATAAAAACTCAAATATGAAATTCAAAACACAATTCTATCTGTTCAATATACCAAAACATCAATAACTCATAAAAACACAAATATGAAATTCAAAACACAATTCTATCTGTTCAATATACCAAAACATCAATATCTCCTCAAAACACAATTCTACCTATTACGTATACCAAAACATCAATAACGCATCAAAACACAAATATGAACTTCAAAATCTCAATTGTACTTATTCCATATTCCAAAACATCAATCAATAACTCATCAAAACGCACATATGAACTTCAAAATCACAATTCTACCTCTTGAATATAACAAAACATCAATAACTCATAAAAACACAAATATGAAATTCAAAACACAATTCTATCTGTTCAATATACCAAAACATCAATAACTCCTTAAAACACAATTCTACCGATTACGTATACCAAAACATCAATGACGCATTCAAAACACAAATATGAACTTCAAAATCACAATTCTACCTATCTCATATACCGAAACATCAATAACTCATCAAAACACAAATATGAACTTCAAAATCACAATTCTACCTACTCAACATACGAAAACATGAATAACTCATCAAAATACAAATATGAACTTCAAAATCTCAATTGCACCTATTCCATATTCCAAAACATCAATCAATAACTCATCAAAACGCAAATATAAACTTCAAAATCACAATTCTACCTCTTCAATATAACAAAACATCAATAACACATCAAAACACAAATATGAACTTCTACACACAATTATATCTATTTCATATACCGAAACATCAATAACTCGTCAAAACACAATTATGAACTTAAAAATCACAATTCTACCTATTCCATATACCAAAACATGAATAACTCATCAAAACACAAATATGAACTTCAAAATCACAATTCTACCTATCCCATATACCAAAACATCAATAAGTCATCAAAACACAAATATGAACTTCAAAATCACAATTATACCTATTCCATATAGTAAAACATCAACCAATAACTCATCAAAGTCATCAAAACACAAATATGAACTTCAAAATCACAATTATACCTATTCCATATAGTAAAACATCAACCAATAACTCATCAAAACACAAATATGAACTTCAAAATCACAATTCTACCTATCCCATATACCAAAACATCAATAAGTCATCAAAACACAAATATGAACTTCAAAATCACAATTCTACCTATTCGATATTGTAAAACATCAACCAATAACTCATCAAAACACAAATATGAACTTCAAAATCTCAATTCTACCTATTCCATATTCCAAAACATCAATCAATAACTCATCAAAACGCAAATATGAACTTCAAAATCACAATTCTACCTCTTCAATATAACAAAACATCAATAACTCATAAAAACACAAATATGAACTTCAAAATCATAATTCTACTTATTCCATATACCAAAACATCAATAACTCATAAAAACTCAAATATGAAATTCAAAACACAATTCTATCTGTTCAATATACCAAAACATCAATATCTCCTCAAAACACAATTCTACCTTTTACGTATACCAAAACATCAATAACGCATCAAAACACAAATATGAACTTCAAAATCTCAATTCTACCTATCCCATATACCAAAACATCAATAAGTCATCAAAACACAAATATGAACTTCAAAATCACAATTATACCTATTCCATATAGTAAAACATCAACCAATAACTCATCAAAACACAAATATGAACTTGAAAATCACAATTCTACCTATCCCATAAACCAAAACATCAATAAGTCATCAAAACACAAATATGAACTTCAAACTCACAATTCTACCTATTCGATATTGTAAAACATCAACCAATAACTCATCAAAACACAAATATGAACTTCAAAATCTCAATTCTACCTATTCCATATTCCAAAACATCAATCAATAACTCATCAAAACGCAAATATGAACTTCAAAATCACAATTCTACCTCTTCAATATAACAAAACATCAATAACTCATAAAAACACAAATATGAACTTCAAAATCATAATTCTACTTATTCCATATACCAAAACATCAATAACTCATAAAAACTCAAATATGAAATTCAAAACACAATTCTATCTGTTCAATATACCAAAACATCAATAACTCATAAAAACACAAATATGAAATTCAAAACACAATTCTATCTGTTCAATATACCAAAACATCAATATCTCCTCAAAACACAATTCTACCTATTACGTATACCAAAACATCAATAACGCATCAAAACACAAATATGAACTTCAAAATCTCCATTGTACCTATTCCATATTCCAAAACATCAATCAATAACTCATCAAAACGCAAATATAAACTTCAAATCACAATTCTACCTCTTCAATATAACAAAACATCAATAACTTATCAAAACACAAATATGAACTTCAAAATCATAATTCTACTTATTCCATATACCAAAACATCAACCAATAACGCATTCAAAACACAAATATGAACTTCAAAATCTCAATTGTACCTATTCCATATTCCAAAACATCAATCAATAACTCATCAAAACGCAAATATAAACTTCAAAATCACAATTCTACCTCTTCAATATAACAAAACATCAATAACACATCAAAACACAAATATGAACTTCAACACACAATTATATCTATTTCATATACCGAAACATCAATAACTCGTCAAAACACAATTATGAACTTAAAAATCACAATTCTACCTATTCCATATACGAAAACATGAATAACTCATCAAAACACAAATATGAACTTCAAAATCAAAATTCTACCTATCCCATATACCAAAACATCAATAAGTCATCAAAACACAAATATGAACTTCAAAATCACAATTATACCTATTCCATATAATAAAACATCAACCAATAACTCATCAAAACACAAATATGAACTTCAAAATCACAATTCTACCTATCCCATATACCAAAACATCAATAAGTCATCAAAACACAAATATGAACTTCAAAATCACAATTCTACCTATTCGATATTGTAAAACATCAACCAATAACTCATCAAAACACAAATATGAACTTCAAAATCTCAATTCTACCTATTCCATATTCCAAAACATCAATCAATAACTCATCAAAACGCAAATATGAACTTCAAAATCACAATTCTACCTCTTCAATATAACAAAACATCAATAACTCATAAAAACACAAATATGAACTTCAAAATCATAATTCTACTTATTCCATATACCAAAACATCAATAAATCATAAAAACTCAAATATGAAATTCAAAACACAATTCTATCTGTTCAATATACCAAAACATCAATAACTCATAAAAACACAAATATGAAATTCAAAACACAATTCTATCTGTTCAATATACCAAAACATCAATATCTCCTCAAAACACAATTCTACCTATTACGTATACCAAAACATCAATAACGCATCAAAACACAAATATGAACTTCAAAATCTCAATTGTACTTATTCCATATTCCAAAACATCAATCAATAACTCATCAAAACGCACATATGAACTTCAAAATCACAATTCTACCTCTTGAATATAACAAAACATCAATAACTCATAAAAACACAAATATGAAATTCAAAACACAATTCTATCTGTTCAATATACCAAAACATCAATAACTCCTTAAAACACAATTCTACCGATTACGTATACCAAAACATCAATGACGCATTCAAAACACAAATATGAACTTCAAAATCACAATTCTACCTATCTCATATACCGAAACATCAATAACTCATCAAAACACAAATATGAACTTCAAAATCAAAATTCTACCTACTCAACATACGAAAACATGAATAACTCATCACAATACAAATATGAACTTCAAAATCTCAATTGCACCTATTCCATATTCCAAAACATCAATCAATAACTCATCAAAACGCAAATATAAACTTCAAAATCACAATTCTACCTCTTCAATATAACAAAACATCAATAACACATCAAAACACAAATATGAACTTCTACACACAATTATATCTATTTCATATACCGAAACATCAATAACTCGTCAAAACACAATTATGAACTTAAAAATCACAATTCTACCTATTCCATATACCAAAACATGAATAACTCATCAAAACACAAATATGAACTTCAAAATCACAATTCTACCTATCCCATATACCAAAACATCAATAAGTCATCAAAACACAAATATGAACTTCAAAATCACAATTATACCTATTCCATATAGTAAAACATCAACCAATAACTCATCAAAGTCATCAAAACACAAATATGAACTTCAAAATCACAATTATACCTATTCCATATAGTAAAACATCAACCAATAACTCATCAAAACACAAATATGAACTTCAAAATCACAATTCTACCTATCCCATATACCAAAACATCAATAAGTCATCAAAACACAAATATGAACTTCAAAATCACAATTCTACCTATTCGATATTGTAAAACATCAACCAATAACTCATCAAAACACAAATATGAACTTCAAAATCTCAATTCTACCTATTCCATATTCCAAAACATCAATCAATAACTCATCAAAACGCAAATATGAACTTCAAAATCACAATTCTACCTCTTCAATATAACAAAACATCAATAACTCATAAAAACACAAATATGAACTTCAAAATCATAATTCTACTTATTCCATATACCAAAACATCAATAACTCATAAAAACTCAAATATGAAATTCAAAACACAATTCTATCTGTTCAATATACCAAAACATCAATATCTCCTCAAAACACAATTCTACCTTTTACGTATACCAAAACATCAATAACGCATCAAAACACAAATATGAACTTCAAAATCTCAATTCTACCTATCCCATATACCAAAACATCAATAAGTCATCAAAACACAAATATGAACTTCAAAATCACAATTATACCTATTCCATATAGTAAAACATCAACCAATAACTCATCAAAACACAAATATGAACTTCAAAATCACAATTCTACCTATCCCATAAACCAAAACATCAATAAGTCATCAAAACACAAATATGAACTTCAAAATCACAATTCTACCTATTCGATATTGTAAAACATCAACCAATAACTCATCAAAACACAAATATGAACTTCAAAATCTCAATTCTACCTATTCCATATTCCAAAACATCAATCAATAACTCATCAAAACGCAAATATGAACTTCAAAATCACAATTCTACCTCTTCAATATAACAAAACATCAATAACTCATAAAAACACAAATATGAACTTCAAAATCATAATTCTACTTATTCCATATACCAAAACATCAATAACTCATAAAAACTCAAATATGAAATTCAAAACACAATTCTATCTGTTCAATATACCAAAACATCAATAACTCATAAAAACACAAATATGAAATTCAAAACACAATTCTATCTGTTCAATATACCAAAACATCAATATCTCCTCAAAACACAATTCTACCTATTACGTATACCAAAACATCAATAACGCATCAAAACACAAATATGAACTTCAAAATCTCAATTGTACTTATTCCATATTCCAAAACATCAATCAATAACTCATCAAAACGCACATATGAACTTCAAAATCACAATTCTACCTCTTGAATATAACAAAACATCAATAACTCATAAAAACACAAATATGAAATTCAAAACACAATTCTATCTGTTCAATATACCAAAACATCAATAACTCCTTAAAACACAATTCTACCGATTACGTATACCAAAACATCAATGACGCATTCAAAACACAAATATGAACTTCAAAATCACAATTCTACCTATCTCATATACCGAAACATCAATAACTCATCAAAACACAAATATGAACTTCAAAATCACAATTCTACCTACTCAACATACGAAAACATGAATAACTCATCAAAATACAAATATGAACTTCAAAATCTCAATTGCACCTATTCCATATTCCAAAACATCAATCAATAACTCATCAAAACGCAAATATAAACTTCAAAATCACAATTCTACCTCTTCAATATAACAAAACATCAATAACACATCAAAACACAAATATGAACTTCTACACACAATTATATCTATTTCATATACCGAAACATCAATAACTCGTCAAAACACAATTATGAACTTAAAAATCACAATTCTACCTATTCCATATACCAAAACATGAATAACTCATCAAAACACAAATATGAACTTCAAAATCACAATTCTACCTATCCCATATACCAAAACATCAATAAGTCATCAAAACACAAATATGAACTTCAAAATCACAATTATACCTATTCCATATAGTAAAACATCAACCAATAACTCATCAAAGTCATCAAAACACAAATATGAACTTCAAAATCACAATTATACCTATTCCATATAGTAAAACATCAACCAATAACTCATCAAAACACAAATATGAACTTCAAAATCACAATTCTACCTATCCCATATACCAAAACATCAATAAGTCATCAAAACACAAATATGAACTTCAAAATCACAATTCTACCTATTCGATATTGTAAAACATCAACCAATAACTCATCAAAACACAAATATGAACTTCAAAATCTCAATTCTACCTATTCCATATTCCAAAACATCAATCAATAACTCATCAAAACGCAAATATGAACTTCAAAATCACAATTCTACCTCTTCAATATAACAAAACATCAATAACTCATAAAAACACAAATATGAACTTCAAAATCATAATTCTACTTATTCCATATACCAAAACATCAATAACTCATAAAAACTCAAATATGAAATTCAAAACACAATTCTATCTGTTCAATATACCAAAACATCAATATCTCCTCAAAACACAATTCTACCTTTTACGTATACCAAAACATCAATAACGCATCAAAACACAAATATGAACTTCAAAATCTCAATTCTACCTATCCCATATACCAAAACATCAATAAGTCATCAAAACACAAATATGAACTTCAAAATCACAATTATACCTATTCCATATAGTAAAACATCAACCAATAACTCATCAAAACACAAATATGAACTTGAAAATCACAATTCTACCTATCCCATAAACCAAAACATCAATAAGTCATCAAAACACAAATATGAACTTCAAACTCACAATTCTACCTATTCGATATTGTAAAACATCAACCAATAACTCATCAAAACACAAATATGAACTTCAAAATCTCAATTCTACCTATTCCATATTCCAAAACATCAATCAATAACTCATCAAAACGCAAATATGAACTTCAAAATCACAATTCTACCTCTTCAATATAACAAAACATCAATAACTCATAAAAACACAAATATGAACTTCAAAATCATAATTCTACTTATTCCATATACCAAAACATCAATAACTCATAAAAACTCAAATATGAAATTCAAAACACAATTCTATCTGTTCAATATACCAAAACATCAATAACTCATAAAAACACAAATATGAAATTCAAAACACAATTCTATCTGTTCAATATACCAAAACATCAATATCTCCTCAAAACACAATTCTACCTATTACGTATACCAAAACATCAATAACGCATCAAAACACAAATATGAACTTCAAAATCTCCATTGTACCTATTCCATATTCCAAAACATCAATCAATAACTCATCAAAACGCAAATATAAACTTCAAATCACAATTCTACCTCTTCAATATAACAAAACATCAATAACTTATCAAAACACAAATATGAACTTCAAAATCATAATTCTACTTATTCCATATACCAAAACATCAACCAATAACGCATTCAAAACACAAATATGAACTTCAAAATCTCAATTGTACCTATTCCATATTCCAAAACATCAATCAACAACTCATTAAAACGTAAATATGAACTTCAAAATCACAATTCTACCTCTTCAATATAACAAAACATCAACAACTCATCAAAACACAAATATGAACTTCAAAATCACAATTCTACCTATTCCATATACCAAAACATCAATAACTCATAAAAACACAAATATGAAATTCAAAACACAATTCTACCTATTCCATATACCAAAACATCAATCAATAACTCATCAAAACACAATTATGAACATCTACACACAATTATATCTATTTTATATACCGAAACATCAATAACTCATCAAAACACAATTATGAACTTCAAAATCACAATTTTACCTATTCCATATACCAAAACATGAATAACTCATCAAAACACAAATATGAACTTCAAAATCTCAATTGTACCTATTCCATATTCCAAAACATCAATCAATAACTCATCAAAACGCAAATATGAACTTCAAAATCACAATTTTACCTATTCCATATACCAAAACATCAACCAATAACGCATTCAAAACACAAATATGAACTTTAAAATCTCAATTGTACTTATTCCATATTCCAAAACATCAATCAATAACTCATCAAAACGCAAATATGAACTTCAAAATCACAATTCTACCTCTTCAATATAACAAAACATCAATAACTCATAAAAACACAAATATGAAATTCAAAACACAATTCTATCGGTTCAATATACCAAAACATCAATAACTCCTCAAAACACAATTCTACCAATTACGTATACCAAAACATCAATGACGCACTCAAAACACAAATATGAAATTCAAAACACAATTCTATCTGTTCAATATACCAAAACATCAATAACTCCTTAAAACACAATTCTACCGATTACGTATACCAAAACATCAATGACGCACTCAAAACACAAATATGAACTTCAAAATCACAATTCTACCTATCTCATATACCGAAACATCAATAATTCATCAAAACACAAATATGAACTTCAAAATCACAATTCTACCTACTCAACATACGAAAACATGAATAACTCATCAAAATACAAATATGAACTTCAAAATCTCAATTGTACCTATTCCATATTCCAAAACATCAATCAATAACTCATCAAAACGCAAATATCAACTTCAAAATCACAATTCTACCTCTTCAATATAACAAAACATCAATAACACATCAAAACACAAATATGAACTTCTACACACAATTATATCTATTTCATATACCGAAACATCAATAACTCGTCAAAACACAATTATGAACTTAAAAATCACAATTCTACCTATTCCATATACCAAAACATGAATAACTCAACAAAACACAAATATGAACTTCAAAATCACAATTCTATCTATCCCATATACCAAAACATCAATAAGTCATCAAAACACAAATATGAACTTCAAAATCACAATTATACCTATTCTATATAGTAAAACATCAACCAATAACTCATCAAAACACAAATATGAACTTCAAAATCACAATTCTACCTATCCCATATACCAAAACATCAATAAGTCATCAAAACACAAATATGAACTTCAAAATCACAATTCTACCTCTTCAATATAACAAAACATCAATAACTCATAAAAACACAAATATGAAATTCAAAACACAATTCTATCTGTTCAATATACCAAAACATCAATAACTCCTCAAAACACAATTCTACCAATTACGTATACCAAAACATCAATAACGCATTCAAAACACAAATATGAACTTCAAAATCACAATTCTACCTATCACATATACCAAAACATCAATAACTCATCAAAACACAAATATGAACTTCAAAATCACAATTCTACCTATTCGATATTGTAAAACATCAACCAATAACTCATCAAAACACAATTATGAACTTCAAAATCACAATTCTACCTACTCAATATACCGAAACATGAATAACTCATCAAAATACAAATATGAACTTCAAAATCTCAATTGTACCTATTCCATATTCCAAAACATCAATCAATAACTCATCAAAACGCAAATATAAACTTCAAAATCACAATTCTACCTCTTCAATATAACAAAACATCAATAACACATCAAAACACAAATATGAACTTCTACACACAATTATATCTATTTCATATACCGAAACATCAATAACTCGTCAAAACACAATTATGAACTTAAAAATCACAATTCTACCTATTCCATATACCAAAACATGAATAACTCATCAAAACACAAATATGAACTTCAAAATCACAATTCTACCTATCCCATATACCAAAACATCAATAAGTCATCAAAACACAAATATGAACTTCAAAATCACAATTATACCTATTCCATATAGTAAAACATCAACCAATAAGTCATCAAAACACAAATATGAACTTCAAAATCACAATTCTACCTATCCCATATACCAAAACATCAATAAGTCATCAAAACACAAATATGAACTTCAAAATCACAATTCTACCTATTCGATATTGTAAAACATCAACCAATAACTCATCAAAACACAAATATGAACTTCAAAATCTCAATTGTACTTATTCCATATTCCAAAACATCAATCAATAACTCATCAAAACGCAAATATGAACTTCAAAATCACAATTCTACCTCTTCAATATAACAAAACATCAATAACTCATCAAAACACAAATATGAACTTCAAAATCATAATTCTACTTATTCCATATACCAAAACATTAATAACTCATAAAAACTCAAATATGAAATTCAAAAGACAATTCTATCTGTTCAATATACCAAAACATCAATATCTCCTCAAAACACAATTCTACCTTTTACGTATACCAAAACATCAATAACGCATCAAAACACAAATATGAACTTCAAAATCTCAATTCTACCTATTCCATATACCAAAACATCAATCAATAACTCATCAAAACCCAAATATGAATATCAAAATCACAATTCTACCTATTCCATATACCAAAACATCAACCAATAACGCATTCAAAACACAAATATGAATTTCAAAATCTCAATTGTACCTATTCCATATTCCAAAACATCAATCAACAACTCATCAAAACGTAAATATAACTTCAAAATCACAATTCTACCTCTTCAATATAACAAAACATCAACAACTCATCAAAACACAAATATGAACTTCAAAATCACAATTCTACCTATTCCATATACCAAAACATCAATAACTCATAAAAACACAAATATGAAATTCAAAACACAATTCTACCTATTCCATATACCAAAACATCAATCAATAACTCATCAAAACACAATTATGAACATCTACACACAATTATATCTATTTTATATACCGAAACATCAATAACTCATCAAAACACAATTTTGAACTTCAAAATCACAATTTTACCTATTCCATATACCAAAACATGAATAACTCATCAAAACACAAATATGAACTTCAAAATCTCAATTGTACCTATTCCATATTCCAAAACATCAATCAATAACTCATCAAAACGAAAATATGAACTTCAAAATCACAATTTTACCTATTCCATATACCAAAACATCAACCAATAACGCATTCAAAACACAAATATGAACTTCAAAATCTCAATTGTACCTATTCCATATTTCAAAACATCAATCAATAACTCATCAAAACGCAAATATGAACTTCAAAATCACAATTCTACCTCTTCAATATAACAAAACATCAATAACTCATAAAAACACAAATATGAAATTCAAAACACAATTCTATCTGTTCAATATACCAAAACATCAATAACTCCTCAAAACACAATTCTACCAATTACGTATACCAAAACATCAATAACGCATTCAAAACACAAATATGAACTTCAAAATCAAAATTCAACCTATCATATATACCAAAACATCAATAACTCATCAAAACACAAATATGAACTTCAAAATCACAATTCTACCTATTCGATATTGTATAACATCAACCAATAACTCATCAAAACACAATTATGAACTTCAAAATCACAATTCTACCTACTCAATATACCGAAACATGAATAACTCATCAAAATACAAATATGAACTTCAAAATCTCAATTGTACCTATTCCATATTCCAAAACATCAATCAATAACTCATCAAAACGCAAATATAAACTTCAAAATCACAATTCTACCACTTCAATATAACAAAACATCAATAACACATCAAAACACAAATATGAACTTCTACACACAATTATATCTATTTCATATACCGAAACATCAATAACTCGTCAAAACACAATTATGAACTTAAAAATCACAATTCTACCTATTCCATATACCAAAACATGAATAACTCATCAAAACACAAATATGAACTTCAAAATCACAATTCTACCTATTCCATATACCAAAACATGAATAACTCATCAAAACACAAATATGAACTTCAAAATCATAATTCTACCTATCCCATATACCAAAACATCAATAAGTCATCAAAACACAAATATGAACTTCAAAATCACAATTATACCTATTCCATATTGTAAAACATCAACCAATAACTCATCAAAACACAAATATGAAATTCAAAAGACAATTCTATCTGTTCAATATACCAAAACATCAATATCTCCTCAAAACACAATTCTACCTTTTACGTATACCAAAACATCAATAACGCATCAAAACACAAATATGAACTTCAAAATCTCAATTCTACCTATTCCATATACCAAAACATCAATCAATAACTCATCAAAACCCAAATATGAATATCAAAATCACAATTCTACCTATTCCATATACCAAAACATCAACCAATAACGCATTCAAAACACAAATATGAACTTCAAAATCTCAATTGTACCTATTCCATATTCCAAAACATCAATCAACAACTCATCAAAACGTAAATATGAACTTCAATATCACAATTCTACCTCTTCAATATAACAAAACATCAACAACTCATCAAAACACAAATATGAACTTCAAAATCACAATTCTACCTATTCCATATACCAAAACATCAATAACTCATAAAAACACAAATATGAAATTCAAAACACAATTCTACCTATTCCATATACCAAAACATCAATCAATAACTCATCAAAACACAAATATGAACATCTACACACAATTATATCTATTTTATATACCGAAACATCAATAACTCATCAAAACACAATTATGAACTTCAAAATCACAATTTTACCTATTCCATATACCAAAACATGAATCAATAACTCATCAAAACGCAAATATGAACTTCAAAATCTCAATTGTACCTATTCCATATTCCAAAACATCAATCAATAACTCATCAAAACGCAAATATGAACTTCAAAATCACAATTTTACCTATTCCATATACCAAAACATCAATCAATAACTCATCAAAACGCAAATATGAACTTCAAAATCACAATTCTACCTCTTCAATATAACAAAGCATCAATAACTCATAAAAACACAAATATGAAATTCAAAACACAATTCTATCTGTTCAATATACCAAAACATCAATATCTCCTCAAAACACAATTCTACCTATTACGTATACCAAAACATCAATAACGCATCAAAACACAAATATGAACTTTAAAATCTCCATTGTACCTATTCCATATTCCAAAACATCAATAAATAACTCATCAAAACGCAAATATGAACTTCAAAATCACAATTCTACCTCTTCAATATAACAAAACATCAATAACTCATAAAAACACAAATATGAAATTCAAAACACAATTCTATCTGTTCAATATACCAAAACATCAATAACTCATCAAAACACAAATATGAACTTCAAAATCACAATTCTACCTATTCCATATACCAAAACATGAATAACTCATCAAAATACAAATATGAACTTCAAAATCACAATTCTACCTATTCCATATACCAAAACATGAATAACTCATCAAAACACAAATATGAACTTCAAAATCAGAATTCTACCTATCCCATATACCAAAACATCAATAAGTCATCAAAACACAAATATGAACTTCAAAATCACAATTATACCTATTCCATATAGTAAAACATCAACCAATAACTCATCAAAACACAAATATGAACTTCAAAATCACAATTCTACCTATCCCATATACCAAAACATCAATAAGTCATCAAAACACAAATATGAACTTCAAAATCACAATTCTACCTATTCGATATTGTAAAACATCAACCAATAACTCATCAAAACACAAATATGAACTTCAAAATCTCAATTGTACCTATTCCATATTCCAAAACATCAATCAATAACTCATCAAAACGCAAATATGAACTTCAAAATCACAATTCTTCCTCTTCAATATAACAAAACATCAATAACACATCAAAACACAAATATGAACTTCTACACACAATTATATCTATTTCATATACCGAAACATCAATAACTCGTCAAAACACAATTATGAACTTAAAAATCACAATTCTACCTATTCCATATACCAAAACATGAATAACTCATCAAAATACAAATATGAACTTCAAAATCACAATTCTACCTATTCCATATACCAAAACATGAATAACTCATCAAAACACAAATATGAACTTCAAAATCAGAATTCTACCTATCCCATATACCAAAACATCAATAAGTCATCAAAACACAAATATGAACTTCAAAATCACAATTATACCTATTCCATATAGTAAAACATCAACCAATAACTCATCAAAACACAAATATGAACTTCAAAATCACAATTCTACCTATCCCATATACCAAAACATCAATAAATCATCAAAACACAAATATGAACTTCAAAATCACAATTCTACCTATTCGATATTGTAAAACATCAACCAATAACTCATCAAAACACAAATATGAACTTCAAAATCTCAATTGTACCTATTCCATATTCCAAAACATCAATCAATAACTCATCAAAACGCAAATATGAACTTCAAAATCACAATTCTACCTCTTAAATATAACAAAACATCAATAACTTATCAAAACACAAATATGAACTTCAAAATCATAATTCTACTTATTCCATATACCAAAACATTAATAACACATAAAAACTCAAATATGAAATTCAAAAGACAATTCTATCTGTTCAATATACCAAAACATCAATATCTCCTCAAAACACAATTCTACCTTTTACGTATACCAAAACATCAATAACGCATCAAAACACAAATATGAACTTCAAAATCTCAATTCTACCTATTCCATATACCAAAACATCAATCAATAACTCATCAAAACCCAAATATGAATATCAAAATCACAATTCTACCTATTCCATATACCAAAATATCAACCAATAACGCATTCAAAACACAAATATGAACTTCAAAATCTCAATTGTACCTATTCCATATTCCAAAACATCAATCAACAACTCATCAAAACGTAAATATGAACTTCAATATCACAATTCTACCTCTTCAATATAACAAAACATCAACAACTCATCAAAACACAAATATGAACTTCAAAATCACAATTCTACCTATTCCATATACCAAAACATCAATAACTCATAAAAACACAAATATGAAATTCAAAACACAATTCTACCTATTCCATATACCAAAACATCAATCAATAACTCATCAAAACACAAATATGAACATCTACACACAATTATATCTATTTTATATACCGAAACATCAATAACTCATCAAAACACAATTATGAACTTCAAAATCACAATTTTACCTATTCCATATACCAAAACATCAATAACTCTTTAAAACACAATTCTACCGATTACGTATACCAAAACATCAATGACGCATTCAAAACACAAATATGAACTTCAAAATCACAATTCTACCTATCTCATATACCGAAACATCAATAACTCATCAAAACACAAATATGAACTTCAAAATCACAATTCTACCTACTCAATATATCGAAACATGAATAACTCATCAAAATACAAATATGAACTTCAAAATCTCAATTGTACCTATTCCATATTCCAAAACATCAATCAATAACTCATGCAAACGCAAATATAAACTTCAAAATCACAATTCTACCTCTTCAATATAACAAAACATCAATAACACATCAAAACACAAATATGAACTTCTACACACAATTATATCTATTTCATATACCGAAACATCAATAACTCGTCAAAACACAATTATGAACTTAAAAATCACAATTCTACCTATTCCATATACCAAAACATGAATAACTCATCAAAACACAAATATGAACTTCAAAATCACAATTATACCTATTCCATATTGTAAAACATCAACCAATAACTCATCAAAACACAAATATGAACTTCAAAATCACAATTCTACCTATCCCATATACCAAAACATCAATAAATCATCAAAACACAAATATGAACTTCAAAATCACAATTCTACCTATTCGATATTGTAAAACATCAACCAATAACTCATCAAAACACAAATATGAACTTCAAAATCTCAATTGTACCTATTCCATATTCCAAAACATCAATCAATAACTCATCAAAACGCAAATATGAACTTCAAAATCACAATTCTACCTCTTAAATATAACAAAACATCAATAACTTATCAAAACACAAATATGAACTTCAAAATCATAATTCTACTTATTCCATATACCAAAACATTAATAACACATAAAAACTCAAATATGAAATTCAAAAGACAATTCTATCTGTTCAATATACCAAAACATCAATATCTCCTCAAAACACAATTCTACCTTTTACGTATACCAAAACATCAATAACGCATCAAAACACAAATATGAACTTCAAAATCTCAATTCTACCTATTCCATATACCAAAACATCAATCAATAACTCATCAAAACCCAAATATGAATATCAAAATCACAATTCTACCTATTCCATATACCAAAATATCAACCAATAACGCATTCAAAACACAAATATGAACTTCAAAATCTCAATTGTACCTATTCCATATTCCAAAACATCAATCAACAACTCATCAAAACGTAAATATGAACTTCAATATCACAATTCTACCTCTTCAATATAACAAAACATCAACAACTCATCAAAACACAAATATGAACTTCAAAATCACAATTCTACCTATTCCATATACCAAAACATCAATAACTCATAAAAACACAAATATGAAATTCAAAACACAATTCTACCTATTCCATATACCAAAACATCAATCAATAACTCATCAAAACACAAATATGAACATCTACACACAATTATATCTATTTTATATACCGAAACATCAATAACTCATCAAAACACAATTATGAACTTCAAAATCACAATTTTACCTATTCCATATACCAAAACATCAATAACTCTTTAAAACACAATTCTACCGATTACGTATACCAAAACATCAATGACGCATTCAAAACACAAATATGAACTTCAAAATCACAATTCTACCTATCTCATATACCGAAACATCAATAACTCATCAAAACACAAATATGAACTTCAAAATCACAATTCTACCTACTCAATATATCGAAACATGAATAACTCATCAAAATACAAATATGAACTTCAAAATCTCAATTGTACCTATTCCATATTCCAAAACATCAATCAATAACTCATGCAAACGCAAATATAAACTTCAAAATCACAATTCTACCTCTTCAATATAACAAAACATCAATAACACATCAAAACACAAATATGAACTTCTACACACAATTATATCTATTTCATATACCGAAACATCAATAACTCGTCAAAACACAATTATGAACTTAAAAATCACAATTCTACCTATTCCATATACCAAAACATGAATAACTCATCAAAACACAAATATGAACTTCAAAATCACAATTCTACCTATTCCATATACCAAAACATGAATAACTCATCAAAACACAAATATGAACTTCAAAATCATAATTCTACCTATCCCATATACCAAAACATCAATAAGTCATCAAAACACAAATATGAACTTCAAAATCACAATTATACCTATTCCATATTGTAAAACATCAACCAATAACTCATCAAAACACAAATATGAACTTCAAAATCACAATTCTACCTATCCCATATACCAAAACATCAATAAGTCATCAAAACACAAATATGAACTTCAAAATCACAATTCTACCTATTCGATATTGTAAAACATCAACCAATAACTCATCAAAACACAAATACGAACTTCAAAATCTCAATTGTACCTATTCCATATTCCAAAACATCAATCAATAACTCATCAAAACGCAAATATGAACTTCAAAATCACAATTCTACCTCTTAAATATAACAAAACATCAATAACTTATCAAAACACAAATACGAACTTCAAAATCATAATTCTACTTATTCCATATACCAAAACATTACTAACTCATAAAAACTCAAATATGAAATTCAAAAGACAATTCTATCTGTTCAATATACCAAAACATCAATATCTCCTCAAAACACAATTCTACCTTTTACGTATACCAAAACATCAATAACGCATCAAAACACAAATATGAACTTCAAAATCTCAATTCTACCTATTCCATATACCAAAACATCAATCAATAACTCATCAAAACCCAAATATGAATATCAAAATCACAATTCTACCTATTCCATATACCAAAACATCAACCAATAACGCATTCAAAACACAAATATGAACTTCAAAATCTCAATTGTACCTATTCCATATTCCAAAACATCAATCAACAACTCATCAAAACGTAAATATGAACTTCAATATCACAATTCTACCTCTTCAATATAACAAAACATCAACAACTCATCAAAACACAAATATGAACTTCAAAATCACAATTCTACCTATTCCATATACCAAAACATCAATAACTCATAAAAACACAAATATGAAATTCAAAACACAATTCTACCTATTCCATATACCAAAACATCAATCAATAACTCATCAAAACACAAATATGAACATCTACACACAATTATATCTATTTTATATACCGAAACATCAATAACTCATCAAAACACAATTATGAACTTCAAAATCACAATTTTACCTATTCCATATACCAAAACATGAATCAATAACTCATCAAAACGCAAATATGAACTTCAAAATCTCAATTGTACCTATTCCATATTCCAAAACATCAATCAATAACTCATCAAAACGCAAATATGAACTTCAAAATCACAATTTTACCTATTCCATATACCAAAACATCAATCAATAACTCATCAAAACGCAAATATGAACTTCAAAATCACAATTCTACCTCTTCAATATAACAAAGCATCAATAACTCATAAAAACACAAATATGAAATTCAAAACACAATTCTATCTGTTCAATATACCAAAACATCAATATCTCCTCAAAACACAATTCTACCTATTACGTATACCAAAACATCAATAACGCATCAAAACACAAATATGAACTTTAAAATCTCCATTGTACCTATTCCATATTCCAAAACATCAATAAATAACTCATCAAAACGCAAATATGAACTTCAAAATCACAATTCTACCTCTTCAATATAACAAAACATCAATAACTCATAAAAACACAAATATGAAATTCAAAACACAATTCTATCTGTTCAATATACCAAAACATCAATAACTCATCAAAACACAAATATGAACTTCAAAATCACAATTCTACCTATTCCATATACCAAAACATGAATAACTCATCAAAATACAAATATGAACTTCAAAATCACAATTCTACCTATTCCATATACCAAAACATGAATAACTCATCAAAACACAAATATGAACTTCAAAATCAGAATTCTACCTATCCCATATACCAAAACATCAATAAGTCATCAAAACACAAATATGAACTTCAAAATCACAATTATACCTATTCCATATAGTAAAACATCAACCAATAACTCATCAAAACACAAATATGAACTTCAAAATCACAATTCTACCTATCCCATATACCAAAACATCAATAAGTCATCAAAACACAAATATGAACTTCAAAATCACAATTCTACCTATTCGATATTGTAAAACATCAACCAATAACTCATCAAAACACAAATATGAACTTCAAAATCTCAATTGTACCTATTCCATATTCCAAAACATCAATCAATAACTCATCAAAACGCAAATATGAACTTCAAAATCACAATTCTTCCTCTTCAATATAACAAAACATCAATAACACATCAAAACACAAATATGAACTTCTACACACAATTATATCTATTTCATATACCGAAACATCAATAACTCGTCAAAACACAATTATGAACTTAAAAATCACAATTCTACCTATTCCATATACCAAAACATGAATAACTCATCAAAATACAAATATGAACTTCAAAATCACAATTCTACCTATTCCATATACCAAAACATGAATAACTCATCAAAACACAAATATGAACTTCAAAATCAGAATTCTACCTATCCCATATACCAAAACATCAATAAGTCATCAAAACACAAATATGAACTTCAAAATCACAATTATACCTATTCCATATAGTAAAACATCAACCAATAACTCATCAAAACACAAATATGAACTTCAAAATCACAATTCTACCTATCCCATATACCAAAACATCAATAAGTCATCAAAACACAAATATGAACTTCAAAATCACAATTCTACCTATTCGATATTGTAAAACATCAACCAATAACTCATCAAAACACAAATATGAACTTCAAAATCTCAATTGTACCTATTCCATATTCCAAAACATCAATCAATAACTCATCAAAACGCAAATATGAACTTCAAAATCACAATTCTACCTCTTAAATATAACAAAACATCAATAACTTATCAAAACACAAATATGAACTTCAAAATCATAATTCTACTTATTCCATATACCAAAACATTAATAACACATAAAAACTCAAATATGAAATTCAAAAGACAATTCTATCTGTTCAATATACCAAAACATCAATATCTCCTCAAAACACAATTCTACCTTTTACGTATACCAAAACATCAATAACGCATCAAAACACAAATATGAACTTCAAAATCTCAATTCTACCTATTCCATATACCAAAACATCAATCAATAACTCATCAAAACCCAAATATGAATATCAAAATCACAATTCTACCTATTCCATATACCAAAATATCAACCAATAACGCATTCAAAACACAAATATGAACTTCAAAATCTCAATTGTACCTATTCCATATTCCAAAACATCAATCAACAACTCATCAAAACGTAAATATGAACTTCAATATCACAATTCTACCTCTTCAATATAACAAAACATCAACAACTCATCAAAACACAAATATGAACTTCAAAATCACAATTCTACCTATTCCATATACCAAAACATCAATAACTCATAAAAACACAAATATGAAATTCAAAACACAATTCTACCTATTCCATATACCAAAACATCAATCAATAACTCATCAAAACACAAATATGAACATCTACACACAATTATATCTATTTTATATACCGAAACATCAATAACTCATCAAAACACAATTATGAACTTCAAAATCACAATTTTACCTATTCCATATACCAAAACATCAATAACTCTTTAAAACACAATTCTACCGATTACGTATACCAAAACATCTATGACGCATTCAAAACACAAATATGAACTTCAAAATCACAATTCTACCTATCTCATATACCGAAACATCAATAACTCATCAAAACACAAATATGAACTTCAAAATCACAATTCTACCTACTCAATATATCGAAACATGAATAACTCATCAAAATACAAATATGAACTTCAAAATCTCAATTGTACCTATTCCATATTCCAAAACATCAATCAATAACTCATGCAAACGCAAATATAAACTTCAAAATCACAATTCTACCTCTTCAATATAACAAAACATCAATAACACATCAAAACACAAATATGAACTTCTACACACAATTATATCTATTTCATATACCGAAACATCAATAACTCGTCAAAACACAATTATGAACTTAAAAATCACAATTCTACCTATTCCATATACCAAAACATGAATAACTCATCAAAACACAAATATGAACTTCAAAATCACAATTCTACCTATTCCATATACCAAAACATGAATAACTCATCAAAACACAAATATGAACTTCAAAATCATAATTCTACCTATCCCATATACCAAAACATCAATAAGTCATCAAAACACAAATATGAACTTCAAAATCACAATTATACCTATTCCATATTGTAAAACATCAACCAATAACTCATCAAAACACAAATATGAACTTCAAAATCACAATTCTACCTATCCCATATACCAAAACATCAATAAGTCATCAAAACACAAATATGAACTTCAAAATCACAATTCTACCTATTCGATATTGTAAAACATCAACCAATAACTCATCAAAACACAAATACGAACTTCAAAATCTCAATTGTACCTATTCCATATTCCAAAACATCAATCAATAACTCATCAAAACGCAAATATGAACTTCAAAATCACAATTCTACCTCTTAAATATAACAAAACATCAATAACTTATCAAAACACAAATACGAACTTCAAAATCATAATTCTACTTATTCCATATACCAAAACATTACTAACTCATAAAAACTCAAATATGAAATTCAAAAGACAATTCTATCTGTTCAATATACCAAAACATCAATATCTCCTCAAAACACAATTCTACCTTTTACGTATACCAAAACATCAATAACGCATCAAAACACAAATATGAACTTCAAAATCTCAATTCTACCTATTCCATATACCAAAACATCAATCAATAACTCATCAAAACCCAAATATGAATATCAAAATCACAATTCTACCTATTCCATATACCAAAACATCAACCAATAACGCATTCAAAACACAAATATGAACTTCAAAATCTCAATTGTACCTATTCCATATTCCAAAACATCAATCAACAACTCATCAAAACGTAAATATGAACTTCAATATCACAATTCTACCTCTTCAATATAACAAAACATCAACAACTCATCAAAACACAAATATGAACTTCAAAATCACAATTCTACCTATTCCATATACCAAAACATCAATAACTCATAAAAACACAAATATGAAATTCAAAACACAATTCTACCTATTCCATATACCAAAACATCAATCAATAACTCATCAAAACACAAATATGAACATCTACACACAATTATATCTATTTTATATACCGAAACATCAATAACTCATCAAAACACAATTATGAACTTCAAAATCACAATTTTACCTATTCCATATACCAAAACATGAATCAATAACTCATCAAAACGCAAATATGAACTTCAAAATCTCAATTGTACCTATTCCATATTCCAAAACATCAATCAATAACTCATCAAAACGCAAATATGAACTTCAAAATCACAATTTTACCTATTCCATATACCAAAACATCAATCAATAACTCATCAAAACGCAAATATGAACTTCAAAATCACAATTCTACCTCTTCAATATAACAAAGCATCAATAACTCATAAAAACACAAATATGAAATTCAAAACACAATTCTATCTGTTCAATATACCAAAACATCAATATCTCCTCAAAACACAATTCTACCTATTACGTATACCAAAACATCAATAACGCATCAAAACACAAATATGAACTTTAAAATCTCCATTGTACCTATTCCATATTCCAAAACATCAATAAATAACTCATCAAAACGTAAATATGAACTTCAAAATCACAATTCTACCTCTTCAATATAACAAAACATCAATAACTCATAAAAACACAAATATGAAATTCAAAACACAATTCTATCTGTTCAATATACCAAAACATCAATAACTCATCAAAACACAAATATGAACTTCAAAATCACAATTCTACCTATTCCATATACCAAAACATGAATAACTCATCAAAATACAAATATGAACTTCAAAATCACAATTCTACCTATTCCGTATACCAAAACATGAATAACTCATCAAAACACAAATATGAACTTCAAAATCAGAATTCTACCTATCCCATATACCAAAACATCAATAAGTCATCAAAACACAAATATGAACTTCAAAATCACAATTATACCTATTCTATATAGTAAAACATCAACCAATAACTCATCAAAACACAAATATGAACTTCAAAATCACAATTCTACCTATCCCATATACCAAAACATCAATAAGTCATCAAAACACAAATATGAACTTCAAAATCACAATTCTACCTATTCGATATTGTAAAACATCAACCAATAACTCATCAAAACACAAATATGAACTTCAAAATCTCAATTGTACCTATTCCATATTCCAAAACATCAATCAATAACTCATCAAAACGCAAATATGAACTTCAAAATCACAATTCTTCCTCTTCAATATAACAAAACATCAATAACACATCAAAACACAAATATGAACTTCTACACACAATTATATCTATTTCATATACCGAAACATCAATAACTCGTCAAAACACAATTATGAACTTAAAAATCACAATTCTACCTATTCCATATACCAAAACATGAATAACTCATCAAAATACAAATATGAACTTCAAAATCACAATTCTACCTATTCCATATACCAAAACATGAATAACTCATCAAAACACAAATATGAACTTCAAAATCAGAATTCTACCTATCCCATATACCAAAACATCAATAAGTCATCAAAACACAAATATGAACTTCAAAATCACAATTATACCTATTCCATATAGTAAAACATCAACCAATAACTCATCAAAACACAAATATGAACTTCAAAATCACAATTCTACCTATCCCATATACCAAAACATCAATAAGTCATCAAAACACAAATATGAACTTCAAAATCACAATTCTACCTATTCGATATTGTAAAACATCAACCAATAACTCATCAAAACACAAATATGAACTTCAAAATCTCAATTGTACCTATTCCATATTCCAAAACATCAATCAATAACTCATCAAAACGCAAATATGAACTTCAAAATCACAATTCTACCTCTTAAATATAACAAAACATCAATAACTTATCAAAACACAAATATGAACTTCAAAATCATAATTCTACTTATTCCATATACCAAAACATTAATAACACATAAAAACTCAAATATGAAATTCAAAAGACAATTCTATCTGTTCAATATACCAAAACATCAATATCTCCTCAAAACACAATTCTACCTTTTACGTATACCAAAACATCAATAACGCATCAAAACACAAATATGAACTTCAAAATCTCAATTCTACCTATTCCATATACCAAAACATCAATCAATAACTCATCAAAACCCAAATATGAATATCAAAATCACAATTCTACCTATTCCATATACCAAAATATCAACCAATAACGCATTCAAAACACAAATATGAACTTCAAAATCTCAATTGTACCTATTCCATATTCCAAAACATCAATCAACAACTCATCAAAACGTAAATATGAACTTCAATATCACAATTCTACCTCTTCAATATAACAAAACATCAACAACTCATCAAAACACAAATATGAACTTCAAAATCACAATTCTACCTATTCCATATACCAAAACATCAATAACTCATAAAAACACAAATATGAAATTCAAAACACAATTCTACCTATTCCATATACCAAAACATCAATCAATAACTCATAAAAACACAAATATGAACATCTACACACAATTATATCTATTTTATATACCGAAACATCAATAACTCATCAAAACACAATTATGAACTTCAAAATCACAATTTTACCTATTCCATATACCAAAACATGAATAACTCATCAAAACACAAATATGAACTTCAAAATCTCAATTGTACCTATTCCATATTCCAAAACATCAATCAATAACTCATCAAAACGAAAATATGAACTTCAAAATCACAATTCTACCTCTTCAATATAACAAAACATCAATAACTCATAAAAACACAAATATGAAATTCAAAACACAATTCTATCTGTTCAATATACCAAAACATCAATAACTCCTCAAAACACAATTCTACCAATTACGTATACCAAAACATCAATAACGCATTCAAAACACAAATATGAACTTCTACACACAATTATATCTTTCATATACCGAAACATCAATAACTCGTGAAAACACAATTATGAACTTAAAAATCACAATTCTACCTATTCCATATACCAAAACATGAATAACTCATCAAAACACAAATATGAACTTCAAAATCTTAATTGTACCTATTCCATATTCCAAAACATCAAGCAATAACTCATCAAAACGCAAATATGAACTTCAAAATCACAATTCTACCTCTTCAATATAACAAAACATCAATAACTCATCAAAACACAAATATGAACTTCAAAATCATAATTCTACTTATTCCATATACCAAAACATCAATAACTCATAAAAACACAAATATGAAATTCAAAACACAATTCTATCTGTTCAATATACCAAAACATCAATATCTCCTCAAAACACAATTCTACCGATTACGTATACCAAAACATCAATAACGCATCAAAACACAAATATGAACTTCAAAATCTCCATTGTACCTATTCCATATTCCAAAACATCAATCAATAACTCATCAAAACGCAAATATGAACTTCAAAATCACAATTCTACCTCTTGAATATAACAAAACATCAATAACTCACAAAAACACAAATATGAAATTCAAAACACAATTCTATCTGTTCAATATACCAAAACATCAATAACTCCTTAAAACACAATTCTATCGATTACGTATACCAAAACATCAATGACGCATTCAAAACACAAATATGAACTTCAAAATCACAATTCTACCTATCTCATATACCGAAACATTAATAACTCATCAAAACACAAATATGAACTTCAAAATCACAATTCTACCTCTTGAATATAACAAAACATCAATAACTCACAAAAACACAAATATGAAATTCAAAACACAATTCTATCTGTTCAATATACCAAAACATCAATAACTCCTTAAAACACAATTCTACCGATTACGTATACCAAAACATCAATGACGCATTCAAAACACAAATATGAACTTCAAAATCACAATTCTACCTATCTCATATACCGAAACATCAATAACTCATCAAAACACGAATATGAACTTCAAAATCACAATTCTACCTACTCAATATACCGAAACTTGAATAACTCATCAAAATACAAATATGAACTTCAAAATCTCAATTGTACCTATTCCATATTCCAAAACATCAATCAATAACTCATCAAAACGCAAATATAAACTTCAAAATCTCAATTCTACCTCTTCAATATAACAAAACATCAATAACACATCAAAACACAAATATGAACTTCTACACACAATTATATCTATTTCATATACCGAAACATCAATAACTCGTCAAAACACAATTATGAACTTAAAAATCACAATTCTACCTATTCCATATACCAAAACATGAATAACTCATCAAAACACAAATATGAACTTCAAAATCACAATTCTACCTATTCCATATACCAAAACATGAATAACTCATCAAAACACAAATATGAACTTCAAAATCAGAATTCTACCTATCCCATATACCAAAACATCAATAAGTCATCAAAACACAAATATGAACTTCAAAATCACAATTATACCTATTCCATATAGTAAAACATCAACCAATAACTCATCAAAACACAAATATGAACTTCAAAATCACAATTCTACCTATCCCATATACCAAAACATCAATAAGTCATCAAAACACAAATATGAACTTCAAAATCACAATTCTACCTATTCGATATTGTAAAACATCAACCAATAACTAATCAAAACACAAATATGAACTTCAAAATCTCAATTGTACCTATTCCATATTCCAAAACATCAATCAATAACTCATCAAAACGCAAATATGAACTTCAAAATCACAATTCTACCTCTTCAATATAACAAAACATCAATAACTTATCAAAACACAAATATGAACTTCAAAATCATAATTCTACTTATTCCATATACCAAAACATTAATAACTCATAAAAACTCAAATATGAAATTCAAAAGACAATTCTATCTGTTCAATATACCAAAACATCAATATCTCCTCAAAACACAATTCTACCTTTTACGTATACCAAAACATCAATAACGCATCAAAACACAAATATGAACTTCAAAATCTCAATTCTACCTATTCCATATACCAAAACATCAATCAATAACTCATCAAAACCCAAATATGAATATCAAAATCACAATTCTACCTATTCCATATACCAAAACATCAACCAATAACGCATTCAAAACACAAATATGAACTTCAAAATCTCAATTGTACCTATTTCATATTCCAAAACATCAATCAACAACTCATCAAAACGTAAATATGAACTTCAAAATCACAATTCTACCTCTTCAATATAACAAAACATCAACAACTCATCAAAACACAAATATGAACTTCAAAATCACAATTCTACCTATTCCATATACCAAAACATCAATAACTCATAAAAACACAAATATGAAATTCAAAACACAATTCTACCTATTCCATATACCAAAACATCAATCAATAACTCATCAAAACACAATTATGAACATCTACACACAATTATATCTATTTTATATACCGAAACATCAATAACTCATCAAAACACAATTATGAACTTCAAAATCACAATTTTACCTATTCCATATACCAAAACATGAATAACTCATCAAAACACAAATATGAACTTCAAAATCTCAATTGTACCTATTCCATATTCCAAAACATCAATCAATAACTCATCAAAACGCAAATATGAACTTCAAAATCACAATTTTACCTATTCCATATACCAAAACATCAACCAATAACGCATTCAAAACACAAATATGAACTTCAAAATCTCAATTGTACCTATTCCATATTCCAAAACATCAATCAATAACTCATTAAAACGCAAATATGAACTTCAAAATCACAATTCTACCTCTTCAATATAACAAAACATCAATAACTCATAAAAACACAAATATGAAATTCAAAACACAATTCTATCTGTTCAATATACCAAAACATCAATAACGCATTCAAAACACAAATATGAACTTCAAAATCACAATTCCACCTATCACATATACCAAAACATCAATAACTCATTAAAACACAAATATGAAATTCAAAATCACAATTCTACCTATTCGATATTGTAAAACATCAACCAATAACTCATCAAAACACAATTATGAACTTCAAAATCACAATTCTACCTACTCAATATACCGAAACATGAATAACTCATCAAAATACAAATATGAACTTCAAAATCTCAATTGTACCTATTCCATATTCCAAAACATCAATCAATAACTCATCAAAACGCAAATATAAACTTCAAAATCACAATTCTACCTATCCCATATGCCAAAACATCAATAAGTCATCAAAACACAAATATGAACTTCAAAATCACAATTATACCTATTCCATATAGTAAAACATCAACCAATAACTCATCAAAACACAAATATGAACTTCAAAATCACAATTCTACCTATCCCATATACCAAAACATCAATAAGTCATCAAAACACAAATATGAACTTCAAAATCACAATTCTACCTATTCGATATTGTAAAACATCAACCAATAACTCATCAAAACACAAATATGAACTTCAAAATCTCAATTGTACCTATTCCATATTCCAAAACATCAATCAATAACTCATCAAAACGCAAATATGAACTTCAAAATCACAATTCTACCTCTTCAATATAACAAAACATCAATAACTCATCAAAACACAAATATGAACTTCAAAATCATAATTCTACTTATTCCATATACCAAAACATTAATAACTCATAAAAACTCAAATATGAAATTCAAAAGACAATTCTATCTGTTCAATATACCAAAACATCAATATCTCCTCAAAACACAATTCTACCTTTTACGTATACCAAAACATCAATAACGCATCAAAACACAAATATGAACTTCAAAATCTCAATTCTACCTATTCCATATACCAAAACATGAATAACTCATCAAAACACAAATATGAACTTCAAATCAGAATTCTACCTATCCCATATACCAAAACATCAATAAGTCATCAAAACACAAATATGAACTTCAAAATCACAATTATACCTATTCCATATAGTAAAACATCAACCAATAACTCATCAAAACACAAATATGAACTTCAAAATCACAATTCTACCTATCCCATATACCAAAACATCAATACGTCATCAAAACACAAATATGAACTTCAAAATCACAATTCTACCTATTCGATATTGTAAAACATCAACCAATAACTCATCAAAACACAAATATGAACTTCAAAATCTCAATTGTACCTATTCCATATTCCAAAACATCAATCAATAACTCATCAAAACGAAAATATGAACTTCAAAATCTCAATTTTACCTATTCCATATACCAAAACATCAATCAATAACTCATCAAAACGCAAATATGAACTTCAAAATCACAATTCTACCTCTTCAATATAACAAAACATCAATAACTCATAAAAACACAAATATGAAATTCAAAACAGAATTCTATCTGTTCAATATACCAAAACATCAATAACTCCTCAAAACACAATTCTACCAATTACGTATACCAAAACATCAATAACGCATTCAAAACACAAATATGAACTTCAAAATCACAATTCTACCTATCATATATACCAAAACATCAATAACTCATCAAAACACAAATATGAACTTCAAAATCACAATTCTACCTATTCGATATTGTAAAACATCAACCAATAACTCATCAAAACACAATTATGAACTTCAAAATCACAATTCTACCTACTCAATATACCGAAACATGAATAACTCATCAAAATACAAATATGAACTTCAAAATCTCAATTGTCCTATTCCATATTCCAAAACATCAATCAATAACTCATCAAAACGCAAATATAAACTTCAAAATCACAATTCTACCTCTTCAATATAACAAAACATCAATAACACATCAAAACACAAATATGAACTTCTACACACAATTATATCTATTTCATATACCGAAACATCAATAACTCGTCAAAACACAATTATGAACTTAAAAATCACAATTCTACCTATTCCATATACCAAAACATGAATAACTCATCAAAACACAAATATGAACTTCAAAATCACAATTCTACCTATTCCATATACCAAAACATGAATAACTCATCAAAACACAAATATGAACTTCAAAATCAGAATTCTACCTATCCCATATACCAAAACATCAATAAGTCATCAAAACACAAATATGAACTTCAAAATCACAATTATACCTATTCCATATAGTAAAACATCAACCAATAACTCATCAAAACACAAATATGAACTTCAAAATCACAATTCTACCTATCCCATATACCAAAACATCAATACGTCATCAAAACACAAATATGAACTTCAAAATCTCAATTGTACCTATTCCATATTCCAAAACATCAATCAATAACTCATCAAAACGCAAATATGAACTTCAAAATCACAATTCTACCCCTTCAATATAACAAAACATCAATAACTTATCAAAACACAAATATGAACTTCAAAATCATAATTCTACTTATTCCATATACCAAAACATTAATAACTCATAAAAACTCAAATATGAAATTCAAAAGACAATTCTATCTATTCAATATACCAAAACATCAATATCTCCTCAAAACACAATTCTACCTTTTACGTATACCAAAACATCAATAACGCATCAAAACACAAATATGAACTTCAAAATCTCAATTCTACCTATTCCATATACCAAAACATCAATCAATAACTCATCAAAACCCAAATATGAATATCAAAATCACAATTCTACCTATTCCATATACCAAAACATCAACCAATAACGCATTCAAAACACAAATATGAACTTCAAAATCTCAATTGTACCTATTTCATATTCCAAAACATCAATCAACAACTCATCAAAACGTAAATATGAACTTCAAAATCACAATTCTACCTCTTCAATATAACAAAACATCAACAACTCATCAAAACACAAATATGAACTTCAAAATCACAATTCTACCTATTCCATATACCAAAACATCAATAACTCATAAAAACACAAATATGAAATTCAAAACACAATTCTACCTATTCCATATACCAAAACATCAATCAATAACTCATCAAAACACAATTATGAACATCTACACACAATTATATCTATTTTATATACCGAAACATCAATAACTCATCAAAACACAATTATGAACTTCAAAATCACAATTTTACCTATTCCATATACCAAAACATGAATAACTCATCAAAACACAAATATGAACTTCAAAATCTCAATTGTACCTATTCCATATTCCAAAACATCAATCAATAACTCATCAAAACGCAAATATGAACTTCAAAATCACAATTTTACCTATTCCATATACCAAAACATCAACCAATAACGCATTCAAAACACAAATATGAACTTCAAAATCTCAATTGTACCTATTCCATATTCCAAAACATCAATCAATAACTCATCAAAACGCAAATATGAACTTCAAAATCACAATTCTACCTCTTCAATATAACAAAACATCAATAACTCATAAAAACACAAATATGAAATTCAAAACACAATTCTATCTGTTCAATATACCAAAACATCAATAACGCATTCAAAACACAAATATGAACTTCAAAATCACAATTCTACCTATCACATATACCAAAACATCAATAACTCATCAAAACACAAATATGAACTTCAAAATCACAATTCTACCTATTCGATATTGTAAAACATCAACCAATAACTCATCAAAACACAATTATGAACTTCAAAATCACAATTCTAACTACTCAATATACCGAAACATGAATAACTCATCAAAATACAAATATGAACTTCAAAATATCAATTGTACCTATTCCATATTCCAAAACATCAATCAATAACTCATCAAAACGCAAATATAAACTTCAAAATCACAATTCTACCTCTTCAATATAACAAAACATCAATAACACATCAAAACACAAATATGAACTTCTACACACAATTATATCTATTTCATATACCGAAACATCAATAACTCGTCAAAACACAATTATGAACTTAAAAATCACAATTCTACCTATTCCATATACCAAAACATGAATAACTCATCAAATCACAATTCTACCTATTCCATATACCAAAACATGAATAACTCATCAAAACACAAATATGAACTTCAAAATCAGAATTCTACCTATTCCATATACCAAAACATCAATAACTCATAAAAACACAAATATGAAATTCAAAACACAATTCTACCTATTCCATATACCAAAACATCAATCAATAACTCATCAAAACACAATTATGAACATCTACACACAATTATATCTATTTTATATACCGAAACATCAATAACTCATCAAAACACAATTATGAACTTCAAAATCACAATTTTACCTATTCCATATACCAAAACATGAATAACTCATCAAAACACAAATATGAACTTCAAAATCTCAATTGTACCTATTCCATATTCCAAAACATCAATCAATAACTCATCAAAACGAAAATATGAACTTCAAAATCACAATTTTACCTATTCCATATACCAAAACATCAACCAATAACGCATTCAAAACACAAATATGAACTTCAAAATCTCAATTGTACCTATTCCATATTCCAAAACATCAATCAATAACTCATAAAAACGCAAATATGAACTTCAAAATCACAATTCTACCTATTCCATATACCAAAACATCAATAACTCATAAAAACACAAATATGAAATTCAAAACACAATTCTATATGTTCAATATACCAAAACATCAATAACTCCTCAAAACACAATTCTACCAATTACGTATACCAAAACATCAATAACGCATTCAAAACACAAATATGAACTTCAAAATCACAATTCTACCTATCATATATACCAAAACATCAATAACTCATCAAAACACAAATATGAACTTCAAAATCACAATTCTACCTATTCGATATTGTAAAACATCAACCAATAACTCATCAAAACACAATTATGAACTTCAAAATCACAATTCTACCTACTCAATATACCGAAACATGAATAACTCATCAAAATACAAATATGAACTTCAAAATCTCAATTGTACCTATTCCATATTCCAAAACATCAATCAATAACTCATCAAAACGCAAATATAAACTTCAAAATCACAATTATACCTCTTCAATATAACAAAACATCAATAACACATCAAAACACAAATATGAACTTCTACACACAATTATATCTATTTCATATACCGAAACATCAATAACTCGTCAAAACACAATTATGAACTTAAAAATCACAATTCTACCTATTCCATATACCAAAACATGAATAACTCATCAAAACACAAATATGAACTTCAAAATCACAATTCTACCTATTCCATATACCAAAACATGAATAACTCATCAAAACACAAATATGAACTTCAAATCAGAATTCTACCTATCTCATATACCGAAACATCAATAACTCATCAAAACACAAATATGAACTTCAAAATCACAATTCTACCTACTCAATATATCGAAACATGAATAACTCATCAAAATACAAATATGAACTTCAAAATCTCAATTGTACCTATTCCATATTCCAAAACATCAATCAATAACTCATGCAAACGCAAATATAAACTTCAAAATCACAATTCTACCTCTTCAATATAACAAAACATCAATAACACATCAAAACACAAATATGAACTTCTACACACAATTATATCTATTTCATATACCGAAACATCAATAACTCGTCAAAACACAATTATGAACTTAAAAATCACAATTCTACCTATTCCATATACCAAAACATGAATAACTCATCAAAACACAAATATGAACTTCAAAATCACAATTCTACCTATTCCATATACCAAAACATGAATAACTCATCAAAACACAAATATGAACTTCAAAATCATAATTCTACCTATCCCATATACCAAAACATCAATAAGTCATCAAAACACAAATATGAACTTCAAAATCACAATTATACCTATTCCATATTGTAAAACATCAACCAATAACTCATCAAAACACAAATACGAACTTCAAAATCTCAATTGTACCTATTCCATATTCCAAAACATCAATCAATAACTCATCAAAACGCAAATATGAACTTCAAAATCACAATTCTACCTCTTAAATATAACAAAACATCAATATCTTATCAAAACACAAATACGAACTTCAAAATCATAATTCTACTTATTCCATATACCAAAACATTACTAACTCATAAAAACTCAAATATGAAATTCAAAAGACAATTCTATCTGTTCAATATACCAAAACATCAATATCTCCTCAAAACACAATTCTACCTTTTACGTATACCAAAACATCAATAACGCATCAAAACACAAATATGAACTTCAAAATCTCAATTCTACCTATTCCATATACCAAAACATCAATCAATAACTCATCAAAACCCAAATATGAATATCAAAATCACAATTCTACCTATTCCATATACCAAAACATCAACCAATAACGCATTCAAAACACAAATATGAACTTCAAAATCTCAATTGTACCTATTCCATATTCCAAAACATCAATCAACAACTCATCAAAACGTAAATATGAACTTCAATATCACAATTCTACCTCTTCAATATAACAAAACATCAACAACTCATCAAAACACAAATATGAACTTCAAAATCACAATTCTACCTATTCCATATACCAAAACATCAATAACTCATAAAAACACAAATATGAAATTCAAAACACAATTCTACCTATTCCATATACCAAAACATCAATCAATAACTCATCAAAACACAAATATGAACATCTACACACAATTATATCTATTTTATATACCGAAACATCAATAACTCATCAAAACACAATTATGAACTTCAAAATCACAATTTTACCTATTCCATATACCAAAACATGAATCAATAACTCATCAAAACGCAAATATGAACTTCAAAATCTCAATTGTACCTATTCCATATTCCAAAACATCAATCAATAACTCATCAAAACGCAAATATGAACTTCAAAATCACAATTTTACCTATTCCATATACCAAAACATCAATCAATAACTCATCAAAACGCAAATATGAACTTCAAAATCACAATTCTACCTCTTCAATATAACAAAACATCAATAACTCATAAAAACACAAATATGAAATTCAAAACACAATTCTATCTGTTCAATATACCAAAACATCAATATCTCCTCAAAACACAATTCTACCTATTACGTATACCAAAACATCAATAACGCATCAAAACACAAATATGAACTTTAAAATCTCCATTGTACCTATTCCATATTCCAAAACATCAATAAATAACTCATCAAAACGCAAATATGAACTTCAAAATCACAATTCTACCTCTTCAATATAACAAAACATCAATAACTCATAAAAACACAAATATGAAATTCAAAACACAATTCTATCTGTTCAATATACCAAAACATCAATAACTCATCAAAACACAAATATGAACTTCAAAATCACAATTCTACCTATTCCATATACCAAAACATGAATAACTCATCAAAATACAAATATGAACTTCAAAATCACAATTCTACCTATTCCATATACCAAAACATGAATAACTCATCAAAACACAAATATGAACTTCAAAATCAGAATTCTACCTATCCCATATACCAAAACATCAATAAGTCATCAAAACACAAATATGAACTTCAAAATCACAATTATACCTATTCCATATAGTAAAACATCAACCAATAACTCATCAAAACACAAATATGAACTTCAAAATCACAATTCTACCTATCCCATATACCAAAACATCAATAAGTCATCAAAACACAAATATGAACTTCAAAATCACAATTCTACCTATTCGATATTGTAAAACATCAACCAATAACTCATCAAAACACAAATATGAACTTCAAAATCTCAATTGTACCTATTCCATATTCCAAAACATCAATCAATAACTCATCAAAACGCAAATATGAACTTCAAAATCACAATTCTTCCTCTTCAATATAACAAAACATCAATAACACATCAAAACACAAATATGAACTTCTACACACAATTATATCTATTTCATATACCGAAACATCAATAACTCGTCAAAACACAATTATGAACTTAAAAATCACAATTCTACCTATTCCATATACCAAAACATGAATAACTCATCAAAATACAAATATGAACTTCAAAATCACAATTCTACCTATTCCATATACCAAAACATGAATAACTCATCAAAACACAAATATGAACTTCAAAATCAGAATTCTACCTATCCCATATACCAAAACATCAATAAGTCATCAAAACACAAATATGAACTTCAAAATCACAATTATACCTATTCCATATAGTAAAACATCAACCAATAACTCATCAAAACACAAATATGAACTTCAAAATCACAATTCTACCTATCCCATATACCAAAACATCAATAAGTCATCAAAACACAAATATGAACTTCAAAATCACAATTCTACCTATTCGATATTGTAAAACATCAACCAATAACTCATCAAAACACAAATATGAACTTCAAAATCTCAATTGTACCTATTCCATATTCCAAAACATCAATCAATAACTCATCAAAACGCAAATATGAACTTCAAAATCACAATTCTACCTCTTAAATATAACAAAACATCAATAACTTATCAAAACACAAATATGAACTTCAAAATCATAATTCTACTTATTCCATATACCAAAACATTAATAACACATAAAAACTCAAATATGAAATTCAAAAGACAATTCTATCTGTTCAATATACCAAAACATCAATATCTCCTCAAAACACAATTCTACCTTTTACGTATACCAAAACATCAATAACGCATCAAAACACAAATATGAACTTCAAAATCTCAATTCTACCTATTCCATATACCAAAACATCAATCAATAACTCATCAAAACCCAAATATGAATATCAAAATCACAATTCTACCTATTCCATATACCAAAATATCAACCAATAACGCATTCAAAACACAAATATGAACTTCAAAATCTCAATTGTACCTATTCCATATTCCAAAACATCAATCAACAACTCATCAAAACGTAAATATGAACTTCAATATCACAATTCTACCTCTTCAATATAACAAAACATCAACAACTCATCAAAACACAAATATGAACTTCAAAATCACAATTCTACCTATTCCATATACCAAAACATCAATAACTCATAAAAACACAAATATGAAATTCAAAACACAATTCTACCTATTCCATATACCAAAACATCAATCAATAACTCATAAAAACACAAATATGAACATCTACACACAATTATATCTATTTTATATACCGAAACATCAATAACTCATCAAAACACAATTATGAACTTCAAAATCACAATTTTACCTATTCCATATACCAAAACATGAATAACTCATCAAAACACAAATATGAACTTCAAAATCTCAATTGTACCTATTCCATATTCCAAAACATCAATCAATAACTCATCAAAACGAAAATATGAATTTCAAAATCACAATTCTACCTCTTCAATATAACAAAACATCAATAACTCATAAAAACACAAATATGAAATTCAAAACACAATTATATCTGTTCAATATACCAAAACATCAATAACTCCTCAAAACACAATTCTACCAATTACGTATACCAAAACATCAATAACGCATTCAAAACACAAATATGAACTTCTACACACAATTATATTTTTCATATACCGAAACATCAATAACTCGTGAAAACACAATTATGAACTTAAAAATCACAATTCTACCTATTCCATATACCAAAACATGAATAACTCATCAAAACACAAATATGAACTTCAAAATCTTAATTGTACCTATTCCATATTCCAAAACATCAAGCAATAACTCATCAAAACGCAAATATGAACTTCAAAATCACAATTCTACCTCTTCAATATAACAAAACATCAATAACTCATCAAAACACAAATATGAACTTCAAAATCATAATTCTACTTATTCCATATACCAAAACATCAATAACTCATAAAAACACAAATATGAAATTCAAAACACAATTCTATCTGTTCAATATACCAAAACATCAATATCTCCTCAAAACACAATTCTACCGATTACGTATACCAAAACATCAATAACGCATCAAAACACAAATATGAACTTCAAAATCTCCATTGTACCTATTCCATATTCCAAAACATCAATCAATAACTCATCAAAACGCAAATATGAACTTCAAAATCACAATTCTACCTCTTGAATATAACAAAACATCAATAACTCACAAAAACACAAATATGAAATTCAAAACACAATTCTATCTGTTCAATATACCAAAACATCAATAACTCCTTAAAACACAATTCTATCGATTACGTATACCAAAACATCAATGACGCATTCAAAACACAAATATGAACTTCAAAATCACAATTCTACCTATCTCATATACCGAAACATCAATAACTCATCAAAACACAAATATGAACTTCAAAATCACAATTCTACCTCTTGAATATAACAAAACATCAATAACTCACAAAAACACAAATATGAAATTCAAAACACAATTCTATCTGTTCAATATACCAAAACATCAATAACTCCTTAAAACACAATTCTACCGATTACGTATACCAAAACATCAATGACGCATTCAAAACACAAATATGAACTTCAAAATCACAATTCTACCTATCTCATATACCGAAACATCAATAACTCATCAAAACACGAATATGAACTTCAAAATCACAATTCTACCTACTCAATATACCGAAACTTGAATAACTCATCAAAATACAAATATGAACTTCAAAATCTCAATTGTACCTATTCCATATTCCAAAACATCAATCAATAACTCATCAAAACGCAAATATAAACTTCAAAATCTCAATTCTACCTCTTCAATATAACAAAACATCAATAACACATCAAAACACAAATATGAACTTCTACACACAATTATATCTATTTCATATACCGAAACATCAATAACTCGTCAAAACACAATTATGAACTTAAAAATCACAATTCTACCTATTCCATATACCAAAACATGAATAACTCATCAAAACACAAATATGAACTTCAAAATCACAATTCTACCTATTCCATATACCAAAACATGAATAACTCATCAAAACACAAATATGAACTTCAAAATCAGAATTCTACCTATCCCATATACCAAAACATCAATAAGTCATCAAAACACAAATATGAACTTCAAAATCACAATTATACCTATTCCATATAGTAAAACATCAACCAATAACTCATCAAAACACAAATATGAACTTCAAAATCACAATTCTACCTATCCCATATACCAAAACATCAATAAGTCATCAAAACACAAATATGAACTTCAAAATCACAATTCTACCTATTCGATATTGTAAAACATCAACCAATAACTCATCAAAACACAAATATGAACTTCAAAATCTCAATTGTACCTATTCCATATTCCAAAACATCAATCAATAACTCATCAAAACGCAAATATGAACTTCAAAATCACAATTCTACCTCTTCAATATAACAAAACATCAATAACTTATCAAAACACAAATATGAACTTCAAAATCATAATTCTACTTATTCCATATACCAAAACATTAATAACTCATAAAAACTCAAATATGAAATTCAAAAGACAATTCTATCTGTTCAATATACCAAAACATCAATATCTCCTCAAAACACAATTCTACCTTTTACGTATACCAAAACATCAATAACGCATCAAAACACAAATATGAACTTCAAAATCTCAATTCTACCTATTCCATATACCAAAACATCAATCAATAACTCATCAAAACCCAAATATGAATATCAAAATCACAATTCTACCTATTCCATATACCAAAACATCAACCAATAACGCATTCAAAACACAAATATGAACTTCAAAATCTCAATTGTACCTATTTCATATTCCAAAACATCAATCAACAACTCATCAAAACGTAAATATGAACTTCAAAATCACAATTCTACCTCTTCAATATAACAAAACATCAACAACTCATCAAAACACAAATATGAACTTCAAAATCACAATTCTACCTATTCCATATACCAAAACATCAATAACTCATAAAAACACAAATATGAAATTCAAAACACAATTCTACCTATTCCATATACCAAAACATCAATCAATAACTCATCAAAACACAATTATGAACATCTACACACAATTATATCTATTTTATATACCGAAACATCAATAACTCATCAAAACACAATTATGAACTTCAAAATCACAATTTTACCTATTCCATATACCAAAACATGAATAACTCATCAAAACACAAATATGAACTTCAAAATCTCAATTGTACATATTCCATATTCCAAAACATCAATCAATAACTCATCAAAACGCAAATATGAACTTCAAAATCACAATTTTACCTATTCCATATACCAAAACATCAACCAATAACGCATTCAAAACACAAATATGAACTTCAAAATCTCAATTGTACCTATTCCATATTCCAAAACATCAATCAATAACTCATTAAAACGCAAATATGAACTTCAAAATCACAATTCTACCTCTTCAATATAACAAAACATCAATAACTCATAAAAACACAAATATGAAATTCAAAACACAATTCTATCTGTTCAATATACCAAAACATCAATAACGCATTCAAAACACAAATATGAACTTCAAAATCACAATTCCACCTATCACATATACCAAAACATCAATAACTCATCAAAACACAAATATGAAATTCAAAATCACAATTCTACCTATTCGATATTGTAAAACATCAACCAATAACTCATCAAAACACAATTATGAACTTCAAAATCACAATTCTACCTACTCAATATACCGAAACATGAATAACTCATCAAAATACAAATATGAACTTCAAAATCTCAATTGTACCTATTCCATATTCCAAAACATCAATCAATAACTCATCAAAACGCAAATATAAACTTCAAAATCACAATTCTACCTATCCCATAAGCCAAAACATCAATAAGTCATCAAAACACAAATATGAACTTCAAAATCACAATTATACCTATTCCATATAGTAAAACATCAACCAATAACTCATCAAAACACAAATATGAACTTCAAAATCACAATTCTACCTATCCCATATACCAAAACATCAATAAGTCATCAAAACACAAATATGAACTTCAAAATCACAATTCTACCTATTCGATATTGTAAAACATCAACCAATAACTCATCAAAACACAAATATGAACTTCAAAATCTCAATTGTACCTATTCCATATTCCAAAACATCAATCAATAACTCATCAAAACGCAAATATGAACTTCAAAATCACAATTCTTCCTCTTCAATATAACAAAACATCAATAACTCATCAAAACACAAATATGAACTTCAAAATCATAATTCTACTTATTCCATATACCAAAACATTAATAACTCATAAAAACTCAAATATGAAATTCAAAAGACAATTCTATCTGTTCAATATACCAAAACATCAATATCTCCTCAAAACACAATTCTACCTTTTACGTATACCAAAACATCAATAACGCATCAAAACACAAATATGAACTTCAAAATCTCAATTCTACCTATTCCATATACCAAAACATCAATCAATAACTCATCAAAACCCAAATATGAATATCAAAATCACAATTCTACCTATTCCATATACCAAAACATCAACCAATAACGCATTCAAAACACAAATATGAATTTCAAAATCTCAATTGTACCTATTCCATATTCCAAAACATCAATCAACAACTCATGAAAACGTAAATATGAACTTCAAAATCACAATTCTACCTCTTCAATATAACAAAACATCAACAACTCATCAAAACACAAATATGAACTTCAAAATCACAATTCTACCTATTCCATATACCAAAACATCAATAACTCATAAAAACACAAATATGAAATTCAAAACACAATTCTACCTATTCCATATACCAAAACATCAATCAATAACTCATCAAAACACAATTATGAACATCTACACACAATTATATCTATTTTATATACCGAAACATCAATAACTCATCAAAACACAATTATGAACTTCAAAATCACAATTTTACCTATTCCATATACCAAAACATGAATAACTCATCAAAACACAAATATGAACTTCAAAATCTCAATTGTACCTATTCCATATTCCAAAACATCAATCAATAACTCATCAAAACGAAAATATGAACTTCAAAATCACAATTTTACCTATTCCATATACCAAAACATCAACCAATAACGCATTCAAAACACAAATATGAACTTCAAAATGTCAATTGTACCTATTCCATATTCCAAAACATCAATCAATAACTCATAAAAACGCAAATATGAACTTCAAAATCACAATTCTACCTCTTCAATATAACAAAACATCAATAACTCATAAAAACACAAATATGAAATTCAAAACACAATTCTATCTGTTCAATATACCAAAACATCAATAACTCCTCAAAACACAATTCTACCAATTACGTATACCAAAACATCAATAACGCATTCAAAACACAAATATGAACTTCAAAATCACAATTCTACCTATCATATATACCAAAACATCAATAACTCATCAAAACACAAATATGAACTTCAAAATCACAATTCTACCTATTCGATATTGTAAAACATCAACCAATAACTCATCAAAACACAATTATGAACTTCAAAATCACAATTCTACCTACTCAATATACCGAAACATGAATAACTCATCAAAATACAAATATGAACTTCAAAATCTCAATTGTACCTATTCCATATTCCAAAACATCAATCAATAACTCATCAAAACGCAAATATAAACTTCAAAATCACAATTCTACCTCTTCAATATAACAAAACATCAATAACACATCAAAACACAAATATGAACTTCTACACACAATTATATCTATTTCATATACCGAAACATCAATAACTCGTCAAAACACAATTATGAACTTAAAAATCACAATTCTACCTATTCCATATACCAAAACATGAATAACTCATCAAAACACAAATATGAACTTCAAAATCACAATTCTACCTATTCCATATACCAAAACATGAATAACTCATCAAAACACAAATATGAACTTCAAATCAGAATTCTACCTATCCCATATACCAAAACATCAATAAGTCATCAAAACACAAATATGAACTTCAAAATCACAATTATACCTATTCCATATAGTAAAACATCAACCAATAACTCATCAAAACACAAATATGAACTTCAAAATCACAATTCTACCTATCCCATATACCAAAACATCAATACGTCATCAAAACACAAATATGAACTTCAAAATCACAATTCTACCTATTCGATATTGTAAAACATCAACCAATAACTCATCAAAACACAAATATGAACTTCAAAATCTCAATTGTACCTATTCCATATTCCAAAACATCAATCAATAACTCATCAAAACGAAAATATGAACTTCAAAATCTCAATTTTACCTATTCCATATACCAAAACATCAATCAATAACTCATCAAAACGCAAATATGAACTTCAAAATCACAATTCTACCTCTTCAATATAACAAAACATCAATAACTCATAAAAACACAAATATGAAATTCAAAACAGAATTCTATCTGTTCAATATACCAAAACATCAATAACTCCTCAAAACACAATTCTACCAATTACGTATACCAAAACATCAATAACGCATTCAAAACACAAATATGAACTTCAAAATCACAATTCTACCTATCATATATACAAAAACATCAATAACTCATCAAAACACAAATATGAACTTCAAAATCACAATTCTACCTATTCGATATTGTAAAACATCAACCAATAACTCATCAAAACACAATTATGAACTTCAAAATCACAATTCTACCTACTCAATATACCGAAACATGAATAACTCATCAAAATACAAATATGAACTTCAAAATCTCAATTGTCCTATTCCATATTCCAAAACATCAATCAATAACTCATCAAAACGCAAATATAAACTTCAAAATCACAATTCTACCTCTTCAATATAACAAAACATCAATAACACATCAAAACACAAATATGAACTTCTACACACAATTATATCTATTTCATATACCGAAACATCAATAACTCGTCAAAACACAATTATGAACTTAAAAATCACAATTCTACCTATTCCATATACCAAAACATGAATAACTCATCAAAACACAAATATGAACTTCAAAATCACAATTCTACCTATTCCATATACCAAAACATGAATAACTCATCAAAACACAAATATGAACTTCAAAATCAGAATTCTACCTATCCCATATACCAAAACATCAATAAGTCATCAAAACACAAATATGAACTTCAAAATCACAATTATACCTATTCCATATAGTAAAACATCAACCAATAACTCATCAAAACACAAATATGAACTTCAAAATCACAATTCTACCTATCCCATATACCAAAACATCAATACGTCATCAAAACACAAATATGAACTTCAAAATCACAATTCTACCTATTCGATATTGTAAAACATCAACCAATAACTCATCAAAACACAAATATGAACTTCAAAATCTCAATTGTACCTATTCCATATTCCAAAACATCAATCAATAACTCATCAAAACGCAAATATGAACTTCAAAATCACAATTCTACCCCTTCAATATAACAAAACATCAATAACTTATCAAAACACAAATATGAACTTCAAAATCATAATTCTACTTATTCCATATACCAAAACATTAATAACTCATAAAAACTCAAATATGAAATTCAAAAGACAATTCTATCTATTCAATATACCAAAACATCAATATCTCCTCAAAACACAATTCTACCTTTTACGTATACCAAAACATCAATAACGCATCAAAACACAAATATGAACTTCAAAATCTCAATTCTACCTATTCCATATACCAAAACATCAATCAATAACTCATCAAAACCCAAATATGAATATCAAAATCACAATTCTACCTATTCCATATACCAAAACATCAACCAATAACGCATTCAAAACACAAATATGAACTTCAAAATCTCAATTGTACCTATTTCATATTCCAAAACATCAATCAACAACTCATCAAAACGTAAATATGAACTTCAAAATCACAATTCTACCTCTTCAATATAACAAAACATCAACAACTCATCAAAACACAAATATGAACTTCAAAATCACAATTCTACCTATTCCATATACCAAAACATCAATAACTCATAAAAACACAAATATGAAATTCAAAACACAATTCTACCTATTCCATATACCAAAACATCAATCAATAACTCATCAAAACACAATTATGAACATCTACACACAATTATATCTATTTTATATACCGAAACATCAATAACTCATCAAAACACAATTATGAACTTCAAAATCACAATTTTACCTATTCCATATACCAAAACATGAATAACTCATCAAAACACAAATATGAACTTCAAAATCTCAATTGTACCTATTCCATATTCCAAAACATCAATCAATAACTCATCAAAACGCAAATATGAACTTCAAAATCACAATTTTACCTATTCCATATACCAAAACATCAACCAATAACGCATTCAAAACACAAATATGAACTTCAAAATCTCAATTGTACCTATTCCATATTCCAAAACATCAATCAATAACTCATCAAAACGCAAATATGAACTTCAAAATCACAATTCTACCTCTTCAATATAACAAAACATCAATAACTCATAAAAACACAAATATGAAATTCAAAACACAATTCTATCTGTTCAATATACCAAAACATCAATAACGCATTCAAAACACAAATATGAACTTCAAAATCACAATTCTACCTATCACATATACCAAAACATCAATAACTCATCAAAACACAAATATGAACTTCAAAATCACAATTCTACCTATTCGATATTGTAAAACATCAACCAATAACTCATCAAAACACAATTATGAACTTCAAAATCACAATTCTACCTACTCAATATACCGAAACATGAATAACTCATCAAAATACAAATATGAACTTCAAAATATCAATTGTACCTATTCCATATTCCAAAACATCAATCAATAACTCATCAAAACGCAAATATAAACTTCAAAATCACAATTCTACCTCTTCAATATAACAAAACATCAATAACACATCAAAACACAAATATGAACTTCTACACACAATTATATCTATTTCATATACCGAAACATCAATAACTCGTCAAAACACAATTATGAACTTAAAAATCACAATTCTACCTATTCCATATACCAAAACATGAATAACTCATCAAATCACAATTCTACCTATTCCATATACCAAAACATGAATAACTCATCAAAACACAAATATGAACTTCAAAATCAGAATTCTACCTATTCCATATACCAAAACATCAATAACTCATAAAAACACAAATATGAAATTCAAAACACAATTCTACCTATTCCATATACCAAAACATCAATCAATAACTCATCAAAACACAATTATGAACATCTACACACAATTATATCTATTTTATATACCGAAACATCAATAACTCATCAAAACACAATTATGAACTTCAAAATCACAATTTTACCTATTCCATATACCAAAACATGAATAACTCATCAAAACACAAATATGAACTTCAAAATCTCAATTGTACCTATTCCATATTCCAAAACATCAATCAATAACTCATCAAAACGAAAATATGAACTTCAAAATCACAATTTTACCTATTCCATATACCAAAACATCAACCAATAACGCATTCAAAACACAAATATGAACTTCAAAATCTCAATTGTACCTATTCCATATTCCAAAACATCAATCAATAACTCATAAAAACGCAAATATGAACTTCAAAATCACAATTCTACCTATTCCATATACCAAAACATCAATAACTCATAAAAACACAAATATGAAATTCAAAACACAATTCTATATGTTCAATATACCAAAACATCAATAACTCCTCAAAACACAATTCTACCAATTACGTATACCAAAACATCAATAACGCATTCAAAACACAAATATGAACTTCAAAATCACAATTCTACCTATCATATATACCAAAACATCAATAACTCATCAAAACACAAATATGAACTTCAAAATCACAATTCTACCTATTCGATATTGTAAAACATCAACCAATAACTCATCAAAACACAATTATGAACTTCAAAATCACAATTCTACCTACTCAATATACCGAAACATGAATAACTCATCAAAATACAAATATGAACTTCAAAATCTCAATTGTACCTATTCCATATTCCAAAACATCAATCAATAACTCATCAAAACGCAAATATAAACTTCAAAATCACAATTCTACCTCTTCAATATAACAAAACATCAATAACACATCAAAACACAAATATGAACTTCTACACACAATTATATCTATTTCATATACCGAAACATCAATAACTCGTCAAAACACAATTATGAACTTAAAAATCACAATTCTACCTATTCCATATACCAAAACATGAATAACTCATCAAAACACAAATATGAACTTCAAAATCACAATTCTACCTATTCCATATACCAAAACATCAATAACTCATAAAAACACAAATATGAAATTCAAAACACAATTCTACCTATTCCATATACCAAAACATCAATCAATAACTCATCAAAACACAATTATGAACATCTACACACAATTATATCTATTTTATATACCGAAACATCAATAACTCATCAAAACACAATTATGAACTTCAAAATCACAATTTTACCTATTCCATATACCAAAACATGAATAACTCATCAAAACACAAATATGAACTTCAAAATCTCAATTGTACCTATTCCATATTCCAAAACATCAATCAATAACTCATCAAAACGCAAATATGAACTTCAAAATCACAATTTTACCTATTCCATATACCAAAACATCAACCAATAACGCATTCAAAACACAAATATGAACTTCAAAATCACAATTTTACCTATTCCATATACCAAAACATCAACCAATAACGCATTCAAAACACAAATATGAACTTCAAAATCTCAATTGTACCTATTCCATATTCCAAAACATCAATCAATAACTCATAAAAACGCAAATATGAACTTCAAAATCACAATTCTACCTCTTCAATATAACAAAACATCAATAACTCATAAAAACACAAATATGAAATTCAAAACACAATTCTACCTATTCCATATACCAAAACATCAATCAATAACTCATCAAAACACAATTATGAACATCTACACACAATTATATCTATTTTATATACCGAAACATCAATAACTCATCAAAACACAATTATGAACTTCAAAATCACAATTTTACCTATTCCATATACCAAAACATGAATAACTCATCAAAACACAAATATGAACTTCAAAATCTCAATTGTACCTATTCCATATTCCAAAACATCAATCAATAACTCATCAAAACGCAAATATGAACTTCAAAATCACAATTTTACCTATTCCATATACCAAAACATCAACCAATAACGCATTCAAAACACAAATATGAACTTCAAAATCACAATTTTACCTATTCCATATACCAAAACATCAACCAATAACGCATTCAAAACACAAATATGAACTTCAAAATCTCAATTGTACCTATTCCATATTCCAAAACATCAATCAATAACTCATAAAAACGCAAATATGAACTTCAAAATCACAATTCTACCTCTTCAATATAACAAAACATCAATAACTCATAAAAACACAAATATGAAATTCAAAACACAATTCTATCTGTTCAATATACCAAAACATCAATAACTCCTCAAAACACAATTCTACCAATTACGTATACCAAAACATCAATAACGCATTCAAAACACAAATATGAACTTCAAAATCACAATTCTACCTATCATATATACCAAAACATCAATAACTCATCAAAACACAAATATGAACTTCAAAATCACAATTCTACCTATTCGATATTGTAAAACATCAACCAATAACTCATCAAAACACAATTATGAACTTCAAAATCACAATTCTACCTACTCAATATACCGAAACATGAATAACTCATCAAAATACAAATATGAACTTCAAAATCTCAATTGTACCTATTCCATATTCCAAAACATCAATCAATAACTCATCAAAACGCAAATATAAACTTCAAAATCACAATTCTACCTCTTCAATATAACAAAACATCAATAACACATCAAAACACAAATATGAACTTCTACACACAATTATATCTATTTCATATACCGAAACATCAATAACTCGTCAAAACACAATTATGAACTTAAAAATCACAATTCTACCTATTCCATATACCAAAACATGAATAACTCATCAAAACACAAATATGAACTTCAAAATCACAATTCTACCTATTCCATATACCAAAACATCAATAACTCATAAAAACACAAATATGAAATTCAAAACACAATTCTACCTATTCCATATACCAAAACATCAATCAATAACTCATCAAAACACAATTATGAACATCTACACACAATTATATCTATTTTATATACCGAAACATCAATAACTCATCAAAACACAATTATGAACTTCAAAATCACAATTTTACCTATTCCATATACCAAAACATGAATAACTCATCAAAACACAAATATGAACTTCAAAATCTCAATTGTACCTATTCCATATTCCAAAACATCAATCAATAACTCATCAAAACGCAAATATGAACTTCAAAATCACAATTTTACCTATTCCATATACCAAAACATCAACCAATAACGCATTCAAAACACAAATATGAACTTCAAAATCTCAATTGTACCTATTCCATATTCCAAAACATCAATCAATAACTCATCAAAACGCAAATATGAACTTCAAAATCACAATTCTACCTCTTCAATATAACAAAACATCAATAACTCATAAAAACACAAATATGAAATTCAAAACACAATTCTATCTGTTCAATATACCAAAACATCAATAACGCATTCAAAACACAAATATGAACTTCAAAATCACAATTCTACCTCTTCAATATACCGAAACATCAATAACTCATAAAAACACAATTATGAAATTCAAAACACAATTCTATCTGTTCAATATACCAAAACATCAATAACGCATTCAAAACACAAATATGAACTTCAAAATCACAATTCTACCTATCACATATACCAAAACATCAATAACTCATCAAAACACAAATATGAACTTCAAAATCACAATTCTACCTATTCGATATTGTAAAACATCAACCAATAACTCATCAAAACACAATTATGAACTTCAAAATCACAATTCTACCTACTCAATATACCGAAACATGAATAACTCATCAAAATACAAATATGAACTTCAAAATCTCAATTGTACCTATTCCATATTCCAAAACATCAATCAATAACTCATCAAAACGCAAATATAAACTTCAAAATCACAATTCTACCTCTTCAATATAACAAAACATCAATAACACATCAAAACACAAATATGAACTTCTACACACAATTATATCTATTTCATATACCGAAACATCAATAACTCGTCAAAACACAATTATGAACTTAAAAATCACAATTCTACCTATTCCATATACCAAAACATGAATAACTCATCAAAACACAAATATGAACTTCAAAATCACAATTCTACCTATTCCATATACCAAAACATGAATAACTCATCAAAACACAAATATGAACTTCAAATCAGAATTCTACCTATCCCATATACCAAAACATCAATAAGTCATCAAAACACAAATATGAACTTCAAAATCACAATTATACCTATTCCATATAGTAAAACATCAACCAATAACTCATCAAAACACAAATATGAACTTCAAAATCACAATTCTACCTATCCCATATACCAAAACATCAATACGTCATCAAAACACAAATATGAACTTCAAAATCACAATTCTACCTATTCGATATTGTAAAACATCAACCAATAACTCATCAAAACACAAATATGAACTTCAAAATCTCAATTGTACCTATTCCATATTCCAAAACATCAATCAATAACTCATCAAAACGAAAATATGAACTTCAAAATCTCAATTTTACCTATTCCATATACCAAAACATCAATCAATAACTCATCAAAACGCAAATATGAACTTCAAAATCACAATTCTACCTCTTCAATATAACAAAACATCAATAACTCATAAAAACACAAATATGAAATTCAAAACAGAATTCTATCTGTTCAATATACCAAAACATCAATAACTCCTCAAAACACAATTCTACCAATTACGTATACCAAAACATCAATAACGCATTCAAAACACAAATATGAACTTCAAAATCACAATTCTACCTATCATATATACCAAAACATCAATAACTCATCAAAACACAAATATGAACTTCAAAATCACAATTCTACCTATTCGATATTGTAAAACATCAACCAATAACTCATCAAAACACAATTATGAACTTCAAAATCACAATTCTACCTACTCAATATACCGAAACATGAATAACTCATCAAAATACAAATATGAACTTCAAAATCTCAATTGTCCTATTCCATATTCCAAAACATCAATCAATAACTCATCAAAACGCAAATATAAACTTCAAAATCACAATTCTACCTCTTCAATATAACAAAACATCAATAACACATCAAAACACAAATATGAACTTCTACACACAATTATATCTATTTCATATACCGAAACATCAATAACTCGTCAAAACACAATTATGAACTTAAAAATCACAATTCTACCTATTCCATATACCAAAACATGAATAACTCATCAAAACACAAATATGAACTTCAAAATCACAATTCTACCTATTCCATATACCAAAACATGAATAACTCATCAAAACACAAATATGAACTTCAAAATCAGAATTCTACCTATCCCATATACCAAAACATCAATAAGTCATCAAAACACAAATATGAACTTCAAAATCACAATTATACCTATTCCATATAGTAAAACATCAACCAATAACTCATCAAAACACAAATATGAACTTCAAAATCACAATTCTACCTATCCCATATACCAAAACATCAATACGTCATCAAAACACAAATATGAACTTCAAAATCACAATTCTACCTATTCGATATTGTAAAACATCAACCAATAACTCATCAAAACACAAATATGAACTTCAAAATCTCAATTGTACCTATTCCATATTCCAAAACATCAATCAATAACTCATCAAAACGCAAATATGAACTTCAAAATCACAATTCTACCCCTTCAATATAACAAAACATCAATAACTTATCAAAACACAAATATGAACTTCAAAATCATAATTCTACTTATTCCATATACCAAAACATTAATAACTCATAAAAACTCAAATATGAAATTCAAAAGACAATTCTATCTATTCAATATACCAAAACATCAATATCTCCTCAAAACACAATTCTACCTTTTACGTATACCAAAACATCAATAACGCATCAAAACAGAAATATGAACTTCAAAATCTCAATTCTACCTATTCCATATACCAAAACATCAATCAATAACTCATCAAAACCCAAATATGAATATCAAAATCACAATTCTACCTATTCCATATACCAAAACATCAACCAATAACGCATTCAAAACACAAATATGAACTTCAAAATCTCAATTGTACCTATTTCATATTCCAAAACATCAATCAACAACTCATCAAAACGTAAATATGAACTTCAAAATCACAATTCTACCTCTTCAATATAACAAAACATCAACAACTCATCAAAACACAAATATGAACTTCAAAATCACAATTCTACCTATTCCATATACCAAAACATCAATAACTCATAAAAACACAAATATGAAATTCAAAACACAATTCTACCTATTCCATATACCAAAACATCAATCAATAACTCATCAAAACACAATTATGAACATCTACACACAATTATATCTATTTTATATACCGAAACATCAATAACTCATCAAAACACAATTATGAACTTCAAAATCACAATTTTACCTATTCCATATACCAAAACATGAATAACTCATCAAAACACAAATATGAACTTCAAAATCTCAATTGTACCTATTCCATATTCCAAAACATCAATCAATAACTCATCAAAACGCAAATATGAACTTCAAAATCACAATTTTACCTATTCCATATACCAAAACATCAACCAATAACGCATTTAAAACACAAATATGAACTTCAAAATCTCAATTGTACCTATTCCATATTCCAAAACATCAATCAATAACTCATCAAAACGCAAATATGAACTTCAAAATCACAATTCTACCTCTTCAATATACCGAAACATCAATAACTCATAAAAACACAATTATGAAATTCAAAACACAATTCTATCTGTTCAATATACCAAAACATCAATAACGCATTCAAAACACAAATATGAACTTCAAAATCACAATTCTACCTATCACATATACCAAAACATCAATAACTCATCAAAACACAAATATGAACTTCAAAATCACAATTCTACCTATTCGATATTGTAAAACATCAACCAATAACTCATCAAAACACAATTATGAACTTCAAAATCACAATTCTACCTACTCAATATACCGAAACATGAATAACTCATCAAAATACAAATATGAACTTCAAAATCTCAATTGTACCTATTCCATATTCCAAAACATCAATCAATAACTCATCAAAACGCAAATATAAACTTCAAAATCACAATTCTACCTCTTCAATATAACAAAACATCAATAACACATCAAAACAAAAATATGAACTTCTACACACAATTATATCTATTTCATATACCGAAACATCAATAACTCGTCAAAACACAATTATGAACTTAAAAATCACAATTCTACCTATTCCATATACCAAAACATGAATAACTCATCAAAACACAAATATGAACTTCAAAATCACAATTCTACCTATTCCATATACCAAAACATCAATAACTCATAAAAACACAAATATGAAATTCAAAACACAATTCTACCTATTCCATATACCAAAACATCAATCAATAACTCATCAAAACACAATTATGAACATCTACACAGAATTATATCTATTTTATATACCGAAACATCAATAACTCATCAAAACACAATTATGAACTTCAAAATCACAATTTTACCTATTCCATATACCAAAACATGAATAACTCATCAAAACACAAATATGAACTTCAAAATCTCAATTGTACCTATTCCATATTCCAAAACATCAATCAATAACTCATCAAAACGCAAATATGAACTTCAAAATCACAATTTTACCTATTCCATATACCAAAACATCAACCAATAACGCATTCAAAACACAAATATGAACTTCAAAATCTCAATTGTACCTATTCCATATTCCAAAACATCAATCAATAACTCATAAAAACGCAAATATGAACTTCAAAATCACAATTCTACCTCTTCAATATAACAAAACATCAATAACTCATAAAAACACAAATATGAAATTCAAAACACAATTCTATATGTTCAATATACCAAAACATCAATAACGCATTCAAAACACAAATATGAACTTCAAAATCACAATTCTACCTATCACATATACCAAAACATCAATAACTCATCAAAACACAAATATGAACTTCAAAATCACAATTCTACCTATTCGATATTGTAAAACATCAACCAATAACTCATCAAAACACAATTATGAACTTCAAAATCACAATTCTACCTACTCAATATACCGAAACATGAATAACTCATCAAAATACAAATATGAACTTCAAAATATCAATTGTACCTATTCCATATTCCAAAACATCAATCAATAACTCATCAAAACGCAAATATAAACTTCAAAATCACAATTCTACCTCATCAATATAACAAAACATCAATAACACATCAAAACACAAATATGAACTTCTACACACAATTATATCTATTTCATATACCGAAACATCAATAACTCGTCAAAACACAATTATGAACTTAAAAATCACAATTCTACCTATTCCATATACCAAAACATGAATAACTCATCAAATCACAATTCTACCTATTCCATATACCAAAACATGAATAACTCATCAAAACACAAATATGAACTTCAAAATCAGAATTCTACCTATTCCATATACCAAAACATCAATAACTCATAAAAACACAAATATGAAATTCAAAACACAATTCTACCTATTCCATATACCAAAACATCAATCAATAACTCATCAAAACACAATTATGAACATCTACACACAATTATATCTATTTTATATACCGAAACATCAATAACTCATCAAAACACAATTATGAACTTCAAAATCACAATTTTACCTATTCCATATACCAAAACATGAATAACTCATCAAAACACAAATATGAACTTCAAAATCTCAATTGTACCTATTCCATATTCCAAAACATCAATCAATAACTCATCAAAACGAAAATATGAACTTCAAAATCACAATTTTACCTATTCCATATACCAAAACATCAACCAATAACGCATTCAAAACACAAATATGAACTTCAAAATCTCAATTGTACCTATTCCATATTCCAAAACATCAATCAATAACTCATAAAAACGCAAATATGAACTTCAAAATCACAATTCTACCTCTTCAATATAACAAAACATCAATAACACATCAAAACACAAATATGAACTTCTACACACAATTATATCTATTTCATATACCGAAACATCAATAACTCGTCAAAACACAATTATGAACTTAAAAATCACAATTCTACCTATTCCATATACCAAAACATGAATAACTCATCAAAACACAAATATGAACTTCAAAATCACAATTCTACCTATTCCATATACCAAAACATCAATAACTCATAAAAACACAAATATGAAATTCAAAACACAATTCTACCTATTCCATATACCAAAACATCAATCAATAACTCATCAAAACACAATTATGAACATCTACACAGAATTATATCTATTTTATATACCGAAACATCAATAACTCATCAAAACACAATTATGAACTTCAAAATCACAATTTTACCTATTCCATATACCAAAACATGAATAACTCATCAAAACACAAATATGAACTTCAAAATCTCAATTGTACCTATTCCATATTCCAAAACATCAATCAATAACTCATCAAAACGCAAATATGAACTTCAAAATCACAATTTTACCTATTCCATATACCAAAACATCAACCAATAACGCATTCAAAACACAAATATGAACTTCAAAATCTCAATTGTACCTATTCCATATTCCAAAACATCAATCAATAACTCATAAAAACGCAAATATGAACTTCAAAATCACAATTCTACCTCTTCAATATAACAAAACATCAATAACTCATAAAAACACAAATATGAAATTCAAAACACAATTCTATATGTTCAATATACCAAAACATCAATAACGCATTCAAAACACAAATATGAACTTCAAAATCACAATTCTACCTATCACATATACCAAAACATCAATAACTCATCAAAACACAAATATGAACTTCAAAATCACAATTCTACCTATTCGATATTGTAAAACATCAACCAATAACTCATCAAAACACAATTATGAACTTCAAAATCACAATTCTACCTACTCAATATACCGAAACATGAATAACTCATCAAAATACAAATATGAACTTCAAAATATCAATTGTACCTATTCCATATTCCAAAACATCAATCAATAACTCATCAAAACGCAAATATAAACTTCAAAATCACAATTCTACCTCATCAATATAACAAAACATCAATAACACATCAAAACACAAATATGAACTTCTACACACAATTATATCTATTTCATATACCGAAACATCAATAACTCGTCAAAACACAATTATGAACTTAAAAATCACAATTCTACCTATTCCATATACCAAAACATGAATAACTCATCAAATCACAATTCTACCTATTCCATATACCAAAACATGAATAACTCATCAAAACACAAATATGAACTTCAAAATCAGAATTCTACCTATTCCATATACCAAAACATCAATAACTCATAAAAACACAAATATGAAATTCAAAACACAATTCTACCTATTCCATATACCAAAACATCAATCAATAACTCATCAAAACACAATTATGAACATCTACACACAATTATATCTATTTTATATACCGAAACATCAATAACTCATCAAAACACAATTATGAACTTCAAAATCACAATTTTACCTATTCCATATACCAAAACATGAATAACTCATCAAAACACAAATATGAACTTCAAAATCTCAATTGTACCTATTCCATATTCCAAAACATCAATCAATAACTCATCAAAACGAAAATATGAACTTCAAAATCACAATTTTACCTATTCCATATACCAAAACATCAACCAATAACGCATTCAAAACACAAATATGAACTTCAAAATCTCAATTGTACCTATTCCATATTCCAAAACATCAATCAATAACTCATAAAAACGCAAATATGAACTTCAAAATCACAATTCTACCTCTTCAATATAACAAAACATCAATAACTCATAAAAACACAAATATGAAATTCAAAACACAATTCTATATGTTCAATATACCAAAACATCAATAACTCCTCAAAACACAATTCTACCAATTACGTATACCAAAACATCAATAACGCATTCAAAACACAAATATGAACTTCAAAATCACAATTCTACCTATCATATATACCAAAACATCAATAACTCATCAAAACACAAATATGAACTTCAAAATCACAATTCTACCTATTCGATATTGTAAAACATCAACCAATAACTCATCAAAACACAATTATGAACTTCAAAATCACAATTCTACCTACTCAATATACCGAAACATGAATAACTCATCAAAATACAAATATGAACTTCAAAATCTCAATTGTACCTATTCCATATTCCAAAACATCAATCAATAACTCATCAAAACGCAAATATAAACTTCAAAATCACAATTCTACCTCTTCAATATAACAAAACATCAATGACACATCAAAACACAAATATGAACTTCTACACACAATTATATCTATTTCATATACCGAAACATCAATAACTCGTCAAAACACAATTATGAACTTAAAAATCACAATTCTACCTATTCCATATACCAAAACATGAATAACTCATCAAAACACAAATATGAACTTCAAAATCACAATTCTACCTATTCCATATACCAAAACATGAATAACTCATCAAAACACAAATATGAACTTCAAATCAGAATTCTACCTATCCCATATACCAAAACATCAATAAGTCATCAAAACACAAATATGAACTTCAAAATCACAATTATACCTATTCCATATAGTAAAACATCAACCAATAACTCATCAAAACACAAATATGAACTTCAAAATCACAATTCTACCTATCCCATATACCAAAACATCAATACGTCATCAAAACACAAATATGAACTTCAAAATCACAATTCTACCTATTCGATATTGTAAAACATCAACCAATAACTCATCAAAACACAAATATGAACTTCAAAATCACAATTGTACCTATTCCATATTCCAAAACATCAATCAATAACTCATCAAAACGAAAATATGAACTTCAAAATCACAATTTTATCTATTCCATATACCAAAACATCAACCAATAACGCATTCAAAACACAAATATGAACTTCAAAATCTCAATTGTACCTATTCCATATTCCAAAACATCAATCAATAACTCATAAAAACGCAAATATGAACTTCAAAATCACAATTCTACCTCTTCAATATAACAAAACATCAATAACTCATAAAAACACAAATATGAAATTCAAAACACAATTCTATATGTTCAATATACCAAAACATCAATAACTCCTCAAAACACAATTCTACCAATTACGTATACCAAAACATCAATAACGCATTCAAAACACAAATATGAACTTCAAAATCACAATTCTACCTATCATATATACCAAAACATCAATAACTCATCAAAACACAAATATGAACTTCAAAATCACAATTCTACCTATTCGATATTGTAAAACATCAACCAATAACTCATCAAAACACAATTATGAACTTCAAAATCACAATTCTACCTACTCAATATACCGAAACATGAATAACTCATCAAAATACAAATATGAACTTCAAAATCTCAATTGTACCTATTCCATATTCCAAAACATCAATCAATAACTCATCAAAACGCAAATATAAACTTCAAAATCACAATTCTACCTCTTCAATATAACAAAACATCAATAACACATCAAAACACAAATATGAACTTCTACACACAATTATATCTATTTCATATACCGAAACATCAATAACTCGTCAAAACACAATTATGAACTTAAAAATCACAATTCTACCTATTCCATATACCAAAACATGAATAACTCATCAAAACACAAATATGAACTTCAAAATCACAATTCTACCTATTCCATATACCAAAACATGAATAACTCATCAAAACACAAATATGAACTTCAAATCAGAATTCTACCTATCCCATATACCAAAACATCAATAAGTCATCAAAACACAAATATGAACTTCAAAATCACAATTATACCTATTCCATATAGTAAAACATCAACCAATAACTCATCAAAACACAAATATGAACTTCAAAATCACAATTCTACCTATCCCATATACCAAAACATCAATACGTCATCAAAACACAAATATGAACTTCAAAATCACAATTCTACCTATTCGATATTGTAAAACATCAACCAATAACTCATCAAAACACAAATATGAACTTCAAAATCACAATTGTACCTATTCCATATTCCAAAACATCAATCAATAACTCATCAAAACGAAAATATGAACTTCAAAATCACAATTTTACCTATTCCATATACCAAAACATCAACCAATAACGCATTCAAAACACAAATATGAACTTCAAAATCTCAATTGTACCTATTCCATATTCCAAAACATCAATCAATAACTCATAAAAACGCAAATATGAACTTCAAAATCACAATTCTACCTCTTCAATATAACAAAACATCAATAACTCATAAAAACACAAATATGAAATTCAAAACACAATTCTATATGTTCAATATACCAAAACATCAATAACTCCTCAAAACACAATTCTACCAATTACGTATACCAAAACATCAATAACGCATTCAAAACACAAATATGAACTTCAAAATCACAATTCTACCTATCATATATACCAAAACATCAATAACTCATCAAAACACAAATATGAACTTCAAAATCACAATTCTACCTATTCGATATTGTAAAACATCAACCAATAACTCATCAAAACACAATTATGAACTTCAAAATCACAATTCTACCTACTCAATATACCGAAACATGAATAACTCATCAAAATACAAATATGAACTTCAAAATCTCAATTGTACCTATTCCATATTCCAAAACATCAATCAATAAGTCATCAAAACGCAAATATAAACTTCAAAATCACAATTCTACCTCTTCAATATAACAAAACATCAATAACACATCAAAACACAAATATGAACTTCTACACACAATTATATCTATTTCATATACCGAAACATCAATAACTCGTCAAAACACAATTATGAACTTAAAAATCACAATTCTACCTATTCCATATACCAAAACATGAATAACTCATCAAAACACAAATATGAACTTCAAAATCACAATTCTACCTATTCCATATACCAAAACATCAATAACTCATAAAAACACAAATATGAAATTCAAAACACAATTCTACCTATTCCATATACCAAAACATCAATCAATAACTCATCAAAACACAATTATGAACATCTACACACAATTATATCTATTTTATATACCGAAACATCAATAACTCATCAAAACACAATTATGAACTTCAAAATCACAATTTTACCTATTCCATATACCAAAACATGAATAACTCATCAAAACACAAATATGAACTTCAAAATCTCAATTGTACCTATTCCATATTCCAAAACATCAATCAATAACTCATCAAAACGCAAATATGAACTTCAAAATCACAATTTTACCTATTCCATATACCAAAACATCAACCAATAACGCATTCAAAACACAAATATGAACTTCAAAATCTCAATTGTACCTATTCCATATTCCAAAACATCAATCAATAACTCATCAAAACGCAAATATGAACTTCAAAATCACAATTCTACCTCTTCAATATAACAAAACATCAATAACTCATAAAAACACAAATATGAAATTCAAAACACAATTCTATCTGTTCAATATACCAAAACATCAATAACGCATTCAAAACACAAATATGAACTTCAAAATCACAATTCTACCTATCACATATACCAAAACATCAATAACTCATCAAAACACAAATATGAACTTCAAAATCACAATTCTACCTATTCGATATTGTAAAACATCAACCAATAACTCATCAAAACACAATTATGAACTTCAAAATCACAATTCTACCTACTCAATATACCGAAACATGAATAACTCATCAAAATACAAATATGAACTTCAAAATATCAATTGTACCTATTCCATATTCCAAAACATCAATCAATAACTCATCAAAACGCAAATATAAACTTCAAAATCACAATTCTACCTCATCAATATAACAAAACATCAATAACACATCAAAACACAAATATGAACTTCTACACACAATTATATCTATTTCATATACCGAAACATCAATAACTCGTCAAAACACAATTATGAACTTAAAAATCACAATTCTACCTATTCCATATACCAAAACATGAATAACTCATCAAATCACAATTCTACCTATTCCATATACCAAAACATGAATAACTCATCAAAACACAAATATGAACTTCAAAATCAGAATTCTACCTATTCCATATACCAAAACATCAATAACTCATAAAAACACAAATATGAAATTCAAAACACAATTCTACCTATTCCATATACCAAAACATCAATCAATAACTCATCAAAACACAATTATGAACATCTACACACAATTATATCTATTTTATATACCGAAACATCAATAACTCATCAAAACACAATTATGAACTTCAAAATCACAATTTTACCTATTCCATATACCAAAACATCAACCAATAACGCATTCAAAACACAAATATGAACTTCAAAATCTCAATTGTACCTATTCCATATTCCAAAACATCAATCAATAACTCATAAAAACGCAAATATGAACTTCAAAATCACAATTCTACCTCTTCAATATAACAAAACATCAATAACACATCAAAACACAAATATGAACTTCTACACACAATTATATCTATTTCATATACCGAAACATCAATAACTCGTCAAAACACAATTATGAACTTAAAAATCACAATTCTACCTATTCCATATACCAAAACATGAATAACTCATCAAAACACAAATATGAACTTCAAAATCACAATTCTACCTATTCCATATACCAAAACATCAATAACTCATAAAAACACAAATATGAAATTCAAAACACAATTCTACCTATTCCATATACCAAAACATCAATCAATAACTCATCAAAACACAATTATGAACATCTACACAGAATTATATCTATTTTATATACCGAAACATCAATAACTCATCAAAACACAATTATGAACTTCAAAATCACAATTTTACCTATTCCATATACCAAAACATGAATAACTCATCAAAACACAAATATGAACTTCAAAATCTCAATTGTACCTATTCCATATTCCAAAACATCAATCAATAACTCATCAAAACGCAAATATGAACTTCAAAATCACAATTTTACCTATTCCATATACCAAAACATCAACCAATAACGCATTCAAAACACAAATATGAACTTCAAAATCTCAATTGTACCTATTCCATATTCCAAAACATCAATCAATAACTCATAAAAACGCAAATATGAACTTCAAAATCACAATTCTACCTCTTCAATATAACAAAACATCAATAACTCATAAAAACACAAATATGAAATTCAAAACACAATTCTATATGTTCAATATACCAAAACATCAATAACGCATTCAAAACACAAATATGAACTTCAAAATCACAATTCTACCTATCACATATACCAAAACATCAATAACTCATCAAAACACAAATATGAACTTCAAAATCACAATTCTACCTATTCGATATTGTAAAACATCAACCAATAACTCATCAAAACACAATTATGAACTTCAAAATCACAATTCTACCTACTCAATATACCGAAACATGAATAACTCATCAAAATACAAATATGAACTTCAAAATATCAATTGTACCTATTCCATATTCCAAAACATCAATCAATAACTCATCAAAACGCAAATATAAACTTCAAAATCACAATTCTACCTCATCAATATAACAAAACATCAATAACACATCAAAACACAAATATGAACTTCTACACACAATTATATCTATTTCATATACCGAAACATCAATAACTCGTCAAAACACAATTATGAACTTAAAAATCATAATTCTACCTATTCCATATACCAAAACATGAATAACTCATCAAATCACAATTATGAACTTCAAAATCACAATTTTACCTATTCCATATACCAAAACATGAATAACTCATCAAAACACAAATATGAACTTCAAAATCTCAATTGTACCTATTCCATATTCCAAAACATCAATCAATAACTCATCAAAACGAAAATATGAACTTCAAAATCACAATTTTACCTATTCCATATACCAAAACATCAACCAATAACGCATTCAAAACACAAATATGAACTTCAAAATCTCAATTGTACCTATTCCATATTCCAAAACATCAATCAATAACTCATAAAAACGCAAATATGAACTTCAAAATCACAATTCTACCTCTTCAATATAACAAAACATCAATAACTCATAAAAACACAAATATGAAATTCAAAACACAATTCTATATGTTCAATATACCAAAACATCAATAACTCCTCAAAACACAATTCTACCAATTACGTATACCAAAACATCAATAACGCATTCAAAACACAAATATGAACTTCAAAATCACAATTCTACCTATCATATATACCAAAACATCAATAACTCATCAAAACACAAATATGAACTTCAAAATCACAATTCTACCTATTCGATATTGTAAAACATCAACCAATAACTCATCAAAACACAATTATGAACTTCAAAATCACAATTCTACCTACTCAATATACCGAAACATGAATAACTCATCAAAATACAAATATGAACTTCAAAATCTCAATTGTACCTATTCCATATTCCAAAACATCAATCAATAACTCATCAAAACGCAAATATAAACTTCAAAATCACAATTCTACCTCTTCAATATAACAAAACATCAATGACACATCAAAACACAAATATGAACTTCTACACACAATTATATCTATTTCATATACCGAAACATCAATAACTCGTCAAAACACAATTATGAACTTAAAAATCACAATTCTACCTATTCCATATACCAAAACATGAATAACTCATCAAAACACAAATATGAACTTCAAAATCACAATTCTACCTATTCCATATACCAAAACATGAATAACTCATCAAAACACAAATATGAACTTCAAATCAGAATTCTACCTATCCCATATACCAAAACATCAATAAGTCATCAAAACACAAATATGAACTTCAAAATCACAATTATACCTATTCCATATAGTAAAACATCAACCAATAACTCATCAAAACACAAATATGAACTTCAAAATCACAATTCTACCTATCCCATATACCAAAACATCAATACGTCATCAAAACACAAATATGAACTTCAAAATCACAATTCTACCTATTCGATATTGTAAAACATCAACCAATAACTCATCAAAACACAAATATGAACTTCAAAATCACAATTGTACCTATTCCATATTCCAAAACATCAATCAATAACTCATCAAAACGAAAATATGAACTTCAAAATCACAATTTTACCTATTCCATATACCAAAACATCAACCAATAACGCATTCAAAACACAAATATGAACTTCAAAATCTCAATTGTACCTATTCCATATTCCAAAACATCAATCAATAACTCATAAAAACGCAAATATGAACTTCAAAATCACAATTCTACCTCTTCAATATAACAAAACATCAATAACTCATAAAAACACAAATATGAAATTCAAAACACAATTCTATATGTTCAATATACCAAAACATCAATAACTCCTCAAAACACAATTCTACCAATTACGTATACCAAAACATCAATAACGCATTCAAAACACAAATATGAACTTCAAAATCACAATTCTACCTATCATATATACCAAAACATCAATAACTCATCAAAACACAAATATGAACTTCAAAATCACAATTCTACCTATTCGATATTGTAAAACATCAACCAATAACTCATCAAAACACAATTATGAACTTCAAAATCACAATTCTACCTACTCAATATACCGAAACATGAATAACTCATCAAAATACAAATATGAACTTCAAAATCTCAATTGTACCTATTCCATATTCCAAAACATCAATCAATAACTCATCAAAACGCAAATATAAACTTCAAAATCACAATTCTACCTCTTCAATATAACAAAACATCAATAACACATCAAAACACAAATATGAACTTCTACACACAATTATATCTATTTCATATACCGAAACATCAATAACTCGTCAAAACACAATTATGAACTTAAAAATCACAATTCTACCTATTCCATATACCAAAACATGAATAACTCATCAAAACACAAATATGAACTTCAAAATCACAATTCTACCTATTCCATATACCAAAACATGAATAACTCATCAAAACACAAATATGAACTTCAAATCAGAATTCTACCTATCCCATATACCAAAACATCAATAAGTCATCAAAACACAAATATGAACTTCAAAATCACAATTATACCTATTCCATATAGTAAAACATCAACCAATAACTCATCAAAACACAAATATGAACTTCAAAATCACAATTCTACCTATCCCATATACCAAAACATCAATACGTCATCAAAACACAAATATGAACTTCAAAATCACAATTCTACCTATTCGATATTGTAAAACATCAACCAATAACTCATCAAAACACAAATATGAACTTCAAAATCACAATTGTACCTATTCCATATTCCAAAACATCAATCAATAACTCATCAAAACGAAAATATGAACTTCAAAATCACAATTTTACCTATTCCATATACCAAAACATCAACCAATAACGCATTCAAAACACAAATATGAACTTCAAAATCTCAATTGTACCTATTCCATATTCCAAAACATCAATCAATAACTCATAAAAACGCAAATATGAACTTCAAAATCACAATTCTACCTCTTCAATATAACAAAACATCAATAACTCATAAAAACACAAATATGAAATTCAAAACACAATTCTATATGTTCAATATACCAAAACATCAATAACTCCTCAAAACACAATTCTACCAATTACGTATACCAAAACATCAATAACGCATTCAAAACACAAATATGAACTTCAAAATCACAATTCTACCTATCATATATACCAAAACATCAATAACTCATCAAAACACAAATATGAACTTCAAAATCACAATTCTACCTATTCGATATTGTAAAACATCAACCAATAACTCATCAAAACACAATTATGAACTTCAAAATCACAATTCTACCTACTCAATATACCGAAACATGAATAACTCATCAAAATACAAATATGAACTTCAAAATCTCAATTGTACCTATTCCATATTCCAAAACATCAATCAATAAGTCATCAAAACGCAAATATAAACTTCAAAATCACAATTCTACCTCTTCAATATAACAAAACATCAATAACACATCAAAACACAAATATGAACTTCTACACACAATTATATCTATTTCATATACCGAAACATCAATAACTCGTCAAAACACAATTATGAACTTAAAAATCACAATTCTACCTATTCCATATACCAAAACATGAATAACTCATCAAAACACAAATATGAACTTCAAAATCACAATTCTACCTATTCCATATACCAAAACATCAATAACTCATAAAAACACAAATATGAAATTCAAAACACAATTCTACCTATTCCATATACCAAAACATCAATCAATAACTCATCAAAACACAATTATGAACATCTACACACAATTATATCTATTTTATATACTGAAACATCAATAACTCATCAAAACACAATTATGAACTTCAAAATCACAATTTTACCTATTCCATATACCAAAACATGAATAACTCATCAAAACACAAATATGAACTTCAAAATCTCAATTGTACCTATTCCATATTCCAAAACATCAATCAATAACTCATCAAAACGCAAATATGAACTTCAAAATCACAATTTTACCTATTCCATATACCAAAACATCAACCAATAACGCATTCAAAACACAAATATGAACTTCAAAATCTCAATTGTACCTATTCCATATTCCAAAACATCAATCAATAACTCATCAAAACGCAAATATGAACTTCAAAATCACAATTCTACCTCTTCAATATAACAAAACATCAATAACTCATAAAAACACAAATATGAAATTCAAAACACAATTCTATCTGTTCAATATACCAAAACATCAATAACGCATTCAAAACACAAATATGAACTTCAAAATCACAATTCTACCTATCACATATACCAAAACATCAATAACTCATCAAAACACAAATATGAACTTCAAAATCACAATTCTACCTATTCGATATTGTAAAACATCAACCAATAACTCATCAAAACACAATTATGAACTTCAAAATCACAATTCTACCTACTCAATATACCGAAACATGAATAACTCATCAAAATACAAATATGAACTTCAAAATATCAATTGTACCTATTCCATATTCCAAAACATCAATCAATAACTCATCAAAACGCAAATATAAACTTCAAAATCACAATTCTACCTCTTCAATATAACAAAACATCAATAACACATCAAAACACAAATATGAACTTCTACACACAATTATATCTATTTCATATACCGAAACATCAATAACTCGTCAAAACACAATTATGAACTTAAAAATCACAATTCTACCTATTCCATATACCAAAACATGAATAACTCATCAAATCACAATTCTACCTATTCCATATACCAAAACATGAATAACTCATCAAAACACAAATATGAACTTCAAAATCAGAATTCTACCTATTCCATATACCAAAACATCAATAACTCATAAAAACACAAATATGAAATTCAAAACACAATTCTACCTATTCCATATACCAAAACATCAATCAATAACTCATCAAAACACAATTATGAACATCTACACACAATTATATCTATTTTATATACCGAAACATCAATAACTCATCAAAACACAATTATGAACTTAAAAATCACAATTCTACCTATTCTATATACCAAAACATGAATAACTCATCAAAACACAAATATGAACTTCAAAATCACAATTCTACCTATTCCATATACCAAAACATGAATAACTCATCAAAACACAAATATGAACTTCAAATCAGAATTCTACCTATCCCATATACCAAAACATCAATAAGTCATCAAAACACAAATATGAACTTCAAAATCACAATTATACCTATTCCATATAGTAAAACATCAACCAATAACTCATCAAAACACAAATATGAACTTCAAAATCACAATTCTACCTATCCCATATACCAAAACATCAATACGTCATCAAAACACAAATATGAACTTCAAAATCACAATTCTACCTATTCGATATTGTAAAACATCAACCAATAACTCATCAAAACACAAATATGAACTTCAAAATCACAATTGTACCTATTCCATATTCCAAAACATCAATCAATAACTCATCAAAACGAAAATATGAACTTCAAAATCACAATTTTACCTATTCCATATACCAAAACATCAACCAATAACGCATTCAAAACACAAATATGAACTTCAAAATCTCAATTGTACCTATTCCATATTCCAAAACATCAATCAATAACTCATAAAAACGCAAATATGAACTTCAAAATCACAATTCTACCTCTTCAATATAACAAAACATCAATAACTCATAAAAACACAAATATGAAATTCAAAACACAATTCTGTATGTTCAATATACCAAAACATCAATAACTCCTCAAAACACAATTCTACCAATTACGTATACCAAAACATCAATAACGCATTCAAAACACAAATATGAACTTCAAAATCACAATTCTACCTATCATATATACCAAAACATCAATAACTCATCAAAACACAAATATGAACTTCAAAATCACAATTCTACCTATTCGATATTGTAAAACATCAACCAATAACTCATCAAAACACAATTATGAACTTCAAAATCACAATTCTACCTACTCAATATACCGAAACATGAATAACTCATCAAAATACAAATATGAACTTCAAAATCTCAATTGTACCTATTCCATATTCCAAAACATCAATCAATAACTCATCAAAACGCAAATATAAACTTCAAAATCACAATTCTACCTCTTCAATATAACAAAACATCAATAACACATCAAAACACAAATATGAACTTCTACACACAATTATATCTATTTCATATACCGAAACATCAATAACTCGTCAAAACACAATTATGAACTTAAAAATCACAATTCTACCTATTCCATATACCAAAACATGAATAACTCATCAAAACACAAATATGAACTTCAAAATCACAATTCTACCTATTCCATATACCAAAACATGAATAACTCATCAAAACACAAATATGAACTTCAAATCAGAATTCTACCTATCCCATATACCAAAACATCAATAAGTCATCAAAACACAAATATGAACTTCAAAATCACAATTATACCTATTCCATATAGTAAAACATCAACCAATAACTCATCAAAACACAAATATGAACTTCAAAATCACAATTCTACCTATCCCATATACCAAAACATCAATACGTCATCAAAACACAAATATGAACTTCAAAATCACAATTCTACCTATTCGATATTGTAAAACATCAACCAATAACTCATCAAAACACAAATATGAACTTCAAAATCACAATTGTACCTATTCCATATTCCAAAACATCAATCAATAACTCATCAAAACGAAAATATGAACTTCAAAATCACAATTTTACCTATTCCATATACCAAAACATCAACCAATAACGCATTCAAAACACAAATATGAACTTCAAAATCTCAATTGTACCTATTCCATATTCCAAAACATCAATCAATAACTCATAAAAACGCAAATATGAACTTCAAAATCACAATTCTACCTCTTCAATATAACAAAACATCAATAACTCATAAAAACACAAATATGAAATTCAAAACACAATTCTATATGTTCAATATACCAAAACATCAATAACTCCTCAAAACACAATTCTACCAATTACGTATACCAAAACATCAATAACGCATTCAAAACACAAATATGAACTTCAAAATCACAATTCTACCTATCATATATACCAAAACATCAATAACTCATCAAAACACAAATATGAACTTCAAAATCACAATTCTACCTATTCGATATTGTAAAACATCAACCAATAACTCATCAAAACACAATTATGAACTTCAAAATCACAATTCTACCTACTCAATATACCGAAACATGAATAACTCATCAAAATACAAATATGAACTTCAAAATCTCAATTGTACCTATTCCATATTCCAAAACATCAATCAATAAGTCATCAAAACGCAAATATAAACTTCAAAATCACAATTCTACCTCTTCAATATAACAAAACATCAATAACACATCAAAACACAAATATGAACTTCTACACACAATTATATCTATTTCATATACCGAAACATCAATAACTCGTCAAAACACAATTATGAACTTAAAAATCACAATTCTACCTATTCCATATACCAAAACATGAATAACTCATCAAAACACAAATATGAACTTCAAAATCACAATTCTACCTATTCCATATACCAAAACATCAATAACTCATAAAAACACAAATATGAAATTCAAAACACAATTCTACCTATTCCATATACCAAAACATCAATCAATAACTCATCAAAACACAATTATGAACATCTACACACAATTATATCTATTTTATATACCGAAACATCAATAACTCATCAAAACACAATTATGAACTTCAAAATCACAATTTTACCTATTCCATATACCAAAACATGAATAACTCATCAAAACACAAATATGAACTTCAAAATCTCAATTGTACCTATTCCATATTCCAAAACATCAATCAATAACTCATCAAAACGCAAATATGAACTTCAAAATCACAATTTTACCTATTCCATATACCAAAACATCAACCAATAACGCATTCAAAACACAAATATGAACTTCAAAATCTCAATTGTACCTATTCCATATTCCAAAACATCAATCAATAACTCATCAAAACGCAAATATGAACTTCAAAATCACAATTCTACCTCTTCAATATAACAAAACATCAATAACTCATAAAAACACAAATATGAAATTCAAAACACAATTCTATCTGTTCAATATACCAAAACATCAATAACGCATTCAAAACACAAATATGAACTTCAAAATCACAATTCTACCTATCACATATACCAAAACATCAATAACTCATCAAAACACAAATATGAACTTCAAAATCACAATTCTACCTATTCGATATTGTAAAACATCAACCAATAACTCATCAAAACACAATTATGAACTTCAAAATCACAATTCTACCTACTCAATATACCGAAACATGAATAACTTATCAAAATACAAATATGAACTTCAAAATATCAATTGTACCTATTCCATATTCCAAAACATCAATCAATAACTCATCAAAACGCAAATATAAACTTCAAAATCACAATTCTACCTCTTCAATATAACAAAACATCAATAACACATCAAAACACAAATATGAACTTCTACACACAATTATATCTATTTCATATACCGAAACATCAATAACTCGTCAAAACACAATTATGAACTTAAAAATCACAATTCTACCTATTCCATATACCAAAACATGAATAACTCATCAAATCACAATTCTACCTATTCCATATACCAAAACATGAATAACTCATCAAAACACAAATATGAACTTCAAAATCAGAATTCTACCTATTCCATATACCAAAACATCAATAACTCATAAAAACACAAATATGAAATTCAAAACACAATTCTACCTATTCCATATACCAAAACATCAATCAATAACTCATCAAAACACAATTATGAACATCTACACACAATTATATCTATTTTATATACCGAAACATCAATAACTCATCAAAACACAATTATGAACTTCAAAATCACAATTTTACCTATTCCATATACCAAAACATGAATAACTCATCAAAACACAAATATGAACTTCAAAATCTCAATTGTACCTATTCCATATTCCAAAACATCAATCAATAACTCATCAAAACAAAAATATGAACTTCAAAATCACAATTTTACCTATTCCATATACCAAAACATCAACCAATAACGCATTCAAAACACAAATATGAACTTCAAAATCTCAATTGTACCTATTCCATATTCCAAAACATCAATCAATAACTCATAAAAACGCAAATATGAACTTCAAAATCACAATTCTACCTCTTCAATATAACAAAACATCAATAACTCATAAAAACACAAATATGAAATTCAAAACACAATTCTATATGTTCAATATACCAAAACATCAATAACTCCTCAAAACACAATTCTACCAATTACGTATACCAAAACATCAATAACGCATTCAAAACACAAATATGAACTTCAAAATCACAATTCTACCTATCATATATACCAAAACATCAATAACACATCAAAACACAAATATGAACTTCAAAATCACAATTCTACCTATTCGATATTGTAAAACATCAACCAATAACTCATCAAAACACAATTATGAACTTCAAAATCACAATTCTACCTACTCAATATACCGAAACATGAATAACTCATCAAAATACAAATATGAACTTCAAAATCTCAATTGTACCTATTCCATATTCCAAAACATCAATCAATAACTCATCAAAACGCAAATATAAACTTCAAAATCACAATTCTACCTCTTCAATATAACAAAACATCAATAACACATCAAAACACAAATATGAACTTCTACACACAATTATATCTATTTCATATACCGAAACATCAATAACTCGTCAAAACACAATTATGAACTTAAAAATCACAATTCTACCTATTCCATATACCAAAACATGAATAACTCATCAAAACACAAATATGAACTTCAAAATCACAATTCTACCTATTCCATATACCAAAACATGAATAACTCATCAAAACACAAATATGAACTTCAAATCAGAATTCTACCTATCCCATATACCAAAACATCAATAAGTCATCAAAACACAAATATGAACTTCAAAATCACAATTATACCTATTCCATATAGTAAAACATCAACCAATAACTCATCAAAACACAAATATGAACTTCAAAATCACAATTCTACCTATCCCATATACCAAAACATCAATACGTCATCAAAACACAAATATGAACTTCAAAATCACAATTCTACCTATTCGATATTGTAAAACATCAACCAATAACTCATCAAAACACAAATATGAACTTCAAAATCACAATTGTACCTATTCCATATTCCAAAACATCAATCAATAACTCATCAAAACGAAAATATGAACTTCAAAATCACAATTTTACCTATTCCATATACCAAAACATCAACCAATAACGCATTCAAAACACAAATATGAACTTCAAAATCTCAATTGTACCTATTCCATATTCCAAAACATCAATCAATAACTCATAAAAACGCAAATATGAACTTCAAAATCACAATTCTACCTCTTCAATATAACAAAACATCAATAACTCATAAAAACACAAATATGAAATTCAAAACACAATTCTATATGTTCAATATACCAAAACATCAATAACTCCTCAAAACACAATTCTACCAATTACGTATACCAAAACATCAATAACGCATTCAAAACACAAATATGAACTTCAAAATCACAATTCTACCTATCATATATACCAAAACATCAATAACTCATCAAAACACAAATATGAACTTCAAAATCACAATTCTACCTATTCGATATTGTAAAACATCAACCAATAACTCATCAAAACACAATTATGAACTTCAAAATCACAATTCTACCTACTCAATATACCGAAACATGAATAACTCATCAAAATACAAATATGAACTTCAAAATCTCAATTGTACCTATTCCATATTCCAAAACATCAATCAATAAGTCATCAAAACGCAAATATAAACTTCAAAATCACAATTCTACCTCTTCAATATAACAAAACATCAATAACACATCAAAACACAAATATGAACTTCTACACACAATTATATCTATTTCATATACCGAAACATCAATAACTCGTCAAAACACAATTATGAACTTAAAAATCACAATTCTACCTATTCCATATACCAAAACATGAATAACTCATCAAAACACAAATATGAACTTCAAAATCACAATTCTACCTATTCCATATACCAAAACATCAATAACTCATAAAAACACAAATATGAAATTCAAAACACAATTCTACCTATTCCATATACCAAAACATCAATCAATAACTCATCAAAACACAATTATGAACTTCAAAATCACAATTTTACCTATTCCATATACCAAAACATCAACCAATAACGCATTCAAAACACAAATATGAACTTCAAAATCTCAATTGTACCTATTCCATATTCCAAAACATCAATCAATAACTCATAAAAACGCAAATATGAACTTCAAAATCACAATTCTACCTCTTCAATATAACAAAACATCAATAACTCATAAAAACACAAATATGAAATTCAAAACACAATTCTATATGTTCAATATACCAAAACATCAATAACGCATTCAAAACACAAATATGAACTTCAAAATCACAATTCTACCTATCACATATACCAAAACATCAATAACTCATCAAAACACAAATATGAACTTCAAAATCACAATTCTACCTATTCGATATTGTAAAACATCAACCAATAACTCATCAAAACACAATTATGAACTTCAAAATCACAATTTTACCTATTCCATATACCAAAACATCAACCAATAACGCATTCAAAACACAAATATGAACTTCAAAATCTCAATTGTACCTATTCCATATTCCAAAACATCAATCAATAACTCATCAAAACGCAAATATGAACTTCAAAATCACAATTCTACCTCTTCAATATAACAAAACATCAATAACTCATAAAAACACAAATATGAAATTCAAAACACAATTCTATCTGTTCAATATACCAAAACATCAATAACGCATTCAAAACACAAATATGAACTTCAAAATCACAATTCTACCTATCACATATACCAAAACATCAATAACTCATCAAAACACAAATATGAACTTCAAAATCACAATTCTACCTATTCGATATTGTAAAACATCAACCAATAACTCATCAAAACACAATTATGAACTTCAAAATCACAATTCTACCTACTCAATATACCGAAACATGAATAACTTATCAAAATACAAATATGAACTTCAAAATATCAATTGTACCTATTCCATATTCCAAAACATCAATCAATAACTCATCAAAACGCAAATATAAACTTCAAAATCACAATTCTACCTCTTCAATATAACAAAACATCAATAACACATCAAAACACAAATATGAACTTCTACACACAATTATATCTATTTCATATACCGAAACATCAATAACTCGTCAAAACACAATTATGAACTTAAAAATCACAATTCTACCTATTCCATATACCAAAACATGAATAACTCATCAAATCACAATTCTACCTATTCCATATACCAAAACATGAATAACTCATCAAAACACAAATATGAACTTCAAAATCAGAATTCTACCTATTCCATATACCAAAACATCAATAACTCATAAAAACACAAATATGAAATTCAAAACACAATTCTACCTATTCCATATACCAAAACATCAATCAATAACTCATCAAAACACAATTATGAACATCTACACACAATTATATCTATTTTATATACCGAAACATCAATAACTCATCAAAACACAATTATGAACTTCAAAATCACAATTTTACCTATTCCATATACCAAAACATGAATAACTCATCAAAACACAAATATGAACTTCAAAATCTCAATTGTACCTATTCCATATTCCAAAACATCAATCAATAACTCATCAAAACGAAAATATGAACTTCAAAATCACAATTTTACCTATTCCATATACCAAAACATCAACCAATAACGCATTCAAAACACAAATATGAACTTCAAAATCTCAATTGTACCTATTCCATATTCCAAAACATCAATCAATAACTCATAAAAACGCAAATATGAACTTCAAAATCACAATTCTACCTCTTCAATATAACAAAACATCAATAACTCATAAAAACACAAATATGAAATTCAAAACACAATTCTATATGTTCAATATACCAAAACATCAATAACTCCTCAAAACACAATTCTACCAATTACGTATACCAAAACATCAATAACGCATTCAAAACACAAATATGAACTTCAAAATCACAATTCTACCTATCATATATACCAAAACATCAATAACACATCAAAACACAAATATGAACTTCAAAATCACAATTCTACCTATTCGATATTGTAAAACATCAACCAATAACTCATCAAAACACAATTATGAACTTCAAAATCACAATTCTACCTACTCAATATACCGAAACATGAATAACTCATCAAAATACAAATATGAACTTCAAAATCTCAATTGTACCTATTCCATATTCCAAAACATCAATCAATAACTCATCAAAACGCAAATATAAACTTCAAAATCACAATTCTACCTCTTCAATATAACAAAACATCAATAACACATCAAAACACAAATATGAACTTCTACACACAATTATATCTATTTCATATACCGAAACATCAATAACTCGTCAAAACACAATTATGAACTTAAAAATCACAATTCTACCTATTCCATATACCAAAACATGAATAACTCATCAAAACACAAATATGAACTTCAAAATCACAATTCTACCTATTCCATATACCAAAACATGAATAACTCATCAAAACACAAATATGAACTTCAAATCAGAATTCTACCTATCCCATATACCAAAACATCAATAAGTCATCAAAACACAAATATGAACTTCAAAATCACAATTATACCTATTCCATATAGTAAAACATCAACCAATAACTCATCAAAACACAAATATGAACTTCAAAATCACAATTCTACCTATCCCATATACCAAAACATCAATACGTCATCAAAACACAAATATGAACTTCAAAATCACAATTCTACCTATTCGATATTGTAAAACATCAACCAATAACTCATCAAAACACAAATATGAACTTCAAAATCACAATTGTACCTATTCCATATTCCAAAACATCAATCAATAACTCATCAAAACGAAAATATGAACTTCAAAATCACAATTTTACCTATTCCATATACCAAAACATCAACCAATAACGCATTCAAAACACAAATATGAACTTCAAAATCTCAATTGTACCTATTCCATATTCCAAAACATCAATCAATAACTCATAAAAACGCAAATATGAACTTCAAAATCACAATTCTACCTCTTCAATATAACAAAACATCAATAACTCATAAAAACACAAATATGAAATTCAAAACACAATTCTATATGTTCAATATACCAAAACATCAATAACTCCTCAAAACACAATTCTACCAATTACGTATACCAAAACATCAATAACGCATTCAAAACACAAATATGAACTTCAAAATCACAATTCTACCTATCATATATACCAAAACATCAATAACTCATCAAAACACAAATATGAACTTCAAAATCACAATTCTACCTATTCGATATTGTAAAACATCAACCAATAACTCATCAAAACACAATTATGAACTTCAAAATCACAATTCTACCTACTCAATATACCGAAACATGAATAACTCATCAAAATACAAATATGAACTTCAAAATCTCAATTGTACCTATTCCATATTCCAAAACATCAATCAATAAGTCATCAAAACGCAAATATAAACTTCAAAATCACAATTCTACCTCTTCAATATAACAAAACATCAATAACACATCAAAACACAAATATGAACTTCTACACACAATTATATCTATTTCATATACCGAAACATCAATAACTCGTCAAAACACAATTATGAACTTAAAAATCACAATTCTACCTATTCCATATACCAAAACATGAATAACTCATCAAAACACAAATATGAACTTCAAAATCACAATTCTACCTATTCCATATACCAAAACATCAATAACTCATAAAAACACAAATATGAAATTCAAAACACAATTCTACCTATTCCATATACCAAAACATCAATCAATAACTCATCAAAACACAATTATGAACATCTACACACAATTATATCTATTTTATATACCGAAACATCAATAACTCATCAAAACACAATTATGAACTTCAAAATCACAATTTTACCTATTCCATATACCAAAACATGAATAACTCATCAAAACACAAATATGAACTTCAAAATCTCAATTGTACCTATTCCATATTCCAAAACATCAATCAATAACTCATCAAAACGCAAATATGAACTTCAAAATCACAATTTTACCTATTCCATATACCAAAACATCAACCAATAACGCATTCAAAACACAAATATGAACTTCAAAATCTCAATTGTACCTATTCCATATTCCAAAACATCAATCAATAACTCATCAAAACGCAAATATGAACTTCAAAATCACAATTCTACCTCTTCAATATAACAAAACATCAATAACTCATAAAAACACAAATATGAAATTCAAAACACAATTCTATCTGTTCAATATACCAAAACATCAATAACGCATTCAAAACACAAATATGAACTTCAAAATCACAATTCTACCTATCACATATACCAAAACATCAATAACTCATCAAAACACAAATATGAACTTCAAAATCACAATTCTACCTATTCGATATTGTAAAACATCAACCAATAACTCATCAAAACACAATTATGAACTTCAAAATCACAATTCTACCTACTCAATATACCGAAACATGAATAACTCATCAAAATACAAATATGAACTTCAAAATATCAATTGTACCTATTCCATATTCCAAAACATCAATCAATAACTCATCAAAACGCAAATATAAACTTCAAAATCACAATTCTACCTCTTCAATATAACAAAACATCAATAACACATCAAAACACAAATATGAACTTCTACACACAATTATATCTATTTCATATACCGAAACATCAATAACTCGTCAAAACACAATTATGAACTTAAAAATCACAATTCTACCTATTCCATATACCAAAACATGAATAACTCATCAAATCACAATTCTACCTATTCCATATACCAAAACATGAATAACTCATCAAAACACAAATATGAACTTCAAAATCAGAATTCTACCTATTCCATATACCAAAACATCAATAACTCATAAAAACACAAATATGAAATTCAAAACACAATTCTACCTATTCCATATACCAAAACATCAATCAATAACTCATCAAAACACAATTATGAACATCTACACACAATTATATCTATTTTATATACCGAAACATCAATAACTCATCAAAACACAATTATGAACTTCAAAATCACAATTTTACCTATTCCATATACCAAAACATGAATAACTCATCAAAACACAAATATGAACTTCAAAATCTCAATTGTACCTATTCCATATTCCAAAACATCAATCAATAACTCATCAAAACGAAAATATGAACTTCAAAATCACAATTTTACCTATTCCATATACCAAAACATCAACCAATAACGCATTCAAAACACAAATATGAACTTCAAAATCTCAATTGTACCTATTCCATATTCCAAAACATCAATCAATAACTCATAAAAACGCAAATATGAACATCAAAATCACAATTCTACCTCTTCAATATAACAAAACATCAATAACTCATAAAAACACAAATATGAAATTCAAAACACAATTCTATATGTTCAATATACCAAAACATCAATAACTCCTCAAAACACAATTCTACCAATTACGTATACCAAAACATCAATAACGCATTCAAAACACAAATATGAACTTCAAAATCACAATTCTACCTATCATATATACCAAAACATCAATAACTCATCAAAACACAAATATGAACTTCAAAATCACAATTCTACCTATTCGATATTGTAAAACATCAACCAATAACTCATCAAAACACAATTATGAACTTCAAAATCACAATTCTACCTACTCAATATACCGAAACATGAATAACTCATCAAAATACAAATATGAACTTCAAAATCTCAATTGTACCTATTCCATATTCCAAAACATCAATCAATAACTCATCAAAACGCAAATATAAACTTCAAAATCACAATTCTACCTCTTCAATATAACAAAACATCAATAACACATCAAAACACAAATATGAACTTCTACACACAATTATATCTATTTCATATACCGAAACATCAATAACTCGTCAAAACACAATTATGAACTTAAAAATCACAATTCTACCTATTCCATATACCAAAACATGAATAACTCATCAAAACACAAATATGAACTTCAAAATCACAATTCTACCTATTCCATATACCAAAACATGAATAACTCATCAAAACACAAATATGAACTTCAAATCAGAATTCTACCTATCCCATATACCAAAACATCAATAAGTCATCAAAACACAAATATGAACTTCAAAATCACAATTATACCTATTCCATATAGTAAAACATCAACCAATAACTCATCAAAACACAAATATGAACTTCAAAATCACAATTCTACCTATCCCATATACCAAAACATCAATACGTCATCAAAACACAAATATGAACTTCAAAATCACAATTCTACCTATTCGATATTGTAAAACATCAACCAATAACTCATCAAAACACAAATATGAACTTCAAAATCTCAATTGTACCTATTCCATATTTCAAAACATCAATCAATAACTCATCAAAACGAAAATATGAACTTCAAAATCACAATTTTACCTATTCCATATACCAAAACATCAACCAATAACGCATTCAAAACACAAATATGAACTTCAAAATCTCAATTGTACCTATTCCATATTCCAAAACATCAATCAATAACTCATCAAAACGCAAATATGAACTTCAAAATCACAATTCTACCTCTTCAATATAACAAAACATCAATAACTCATAAAAACACAAATATGAAATTCAAAACAGAATTCTATCTGTTCAATATACCAAAACATCAATAACTCCTCAAAACACAATTCTACCAATTACGTATACCAAAACATCAATAACGCATTCAAAACACAAATATGAACTTCAAAATCACAATTCTACCTATCATATATACCAAAACATCAATAACTCATCAAAACACAAATATGAACTTCAAAATCACAATTCTACCTATTCGATATTGTAAAACATCAACCAATAACTCATCAAAACACAATTATGAACTTCAAAATCACAATTCTACCTACTCAATATACCGAAACATGAATAACTCATCAAAATACAAATATGAACTTCAAAATCTCAATTGTACCTATTCCATATTCCAAAACATCAATCAATAACTCATCAAAACGCAAATATAAACTTCAAAATCACAATTCTACCTCTTCAATATAACAAAACATCAATAACACATCAAAACACAAATATGAACTTCTACACACAATTATATCTATTTCATCTACCGAAACATCAATAACTCGTCAAAACACAATTATGAACTTAAAAATCACAATTCTACCTATTCCATATACCAAAACATGAATAACTCATCAAAACACAAATATGAACTTCAAAATCACAATTCTACCTATTCCATATACCAAAACATGAATAACTCATCAAAACACAAATATGAACTTCAAAATCAGAATTCTACCTATCCCATATACCAAAACATCAATAAGTCATCAAAACACAAATATGAACTTCAAAATCACAATTCTACCTATTCGATATTGTAAAACATCAACCAATAACTCATCAAAACACAAATATGAACTTCAAAATCTCAATTGTACCTATTCCATATTCCAAAACATCAATCAATAACTCATCAAAACGCAAATATGAACTTCAAAATCACAATTCTACCCCTTCAATATAACAAAACATCAATAACTTATCAAAACACAAATATGAACTTCAAAATCATAATTCTACTTATTCCATATACCAAAACATTAATAACTCATAAAAACTCAAATATGAAATTCAAAAGACAATTCTATCTGTTCAATATACCAAAACATCAATATCTCCTCAAAACATCAATCAATAACTCATCAAAACACAATTATGAACATCTACACACAATTTATATCTATTTTATATACCGAAACATCAATAACTCATCAAAACACAATTATGAACTTCAAAATCACAATTTTACCTATTCCATATACCAAAACATGAATAACTCATCAAAACACAAATATGAACTTCAAAATCTCAATTGTACCTATTCCATATTCCAAAACATCAATCAATAACTCATCAAAACGCAAATATGAACTTCAAAATCACAATTTTACCTATTCCATATACCAAAACATCAACCAATAACGCATTCAAAACACAAATATGAACTTCAAAATCTCAATTGTACCTATTCCATATTCCAAAACATCAATCAATAACTCATCAAAACGCAAATATGAACTTCAAAATCACAATTCTACCTCTTCAATATAACAAAACATCAATAACTCATAAAAACACAAATATGAAATTCAAAACACAATTCTATCTGTTCAATATACCAAAACATCAATAACGCATTCAAAACACAAATATGAACTTCAAAATCACAATTCTACCTATCACATATACCAAAACATCAATAACTCATCAAAACACAAATATGAACTTCAAAATCACAATTCTACCTATTCGATATTGTAAAACATCAACCAATAACTCATCAAAACACAATTATGAACTTCAAAATCACAATTCTACCTACTCAATATACCGAAACATGAATAACTCATCAAAATACAAATATGAACTTCAAAATCTCAATTGTACCTATTCCATATTCCAAAACATCAATCAATAACTCATCAAAACGCAAATATAAACTTCAAAATCACAATTCTACCTCTTCAATATAACAAAACATCAATAACACATCAAAACACAAATATGAACTTCTACACACAATTATATCTATTTCATATACCGAAACATCAATAACTCGTCAAAACACAATTATGAACTTAAAAATCACAATTCTACCTATTCCATATACCAAAACATGAATAACTCATCAAAACACAAATATGAACTTCAAAATCACAATTCTACCTATCCCATATACCAAAACATCAATAAGTCATCAAAACACAAATATGAACTTCAAAATCACAATTATACCTATTCCATATAGTAAAACATCAACCAATAACTCATCAAAACACAAATATGAACTTCAAAATCACAATTCTACCTATCCCATATACCAAAACATCAATAAGTCATCAAAACACAAATATGAACTTCAAAATCACAATTCTACCTATTCGATATTGTAAAACATCAACCAATAACTCATCAAAACACAAATATGAACTTCAAAATCTCAATTGTACCTATTCCATATTCCAAAACATCAATCAATAACTCATCAAAACGCAAATATGAACTTCAAAATCACAATTCTACCTCTTCAATATAACAAAACATCAATAACTCATCAAAACACAAATATGAACTTCAAAATCATAATTCTACTTATTCCATATACCAAAACATTAATAACTCATAAAAACTCAAATATGAAATTCAAAAGACAATTCTATCTGTTCAATATACCAAAACATCAATATCTCCTCAAAACACAATTCTACCTTTTACGTATACCAAAACATCAATAACGCATCAAAACACAAATATGAACTTCAAAATCTCAATTCTACCTATTCCATATACGAAAACATCAATCAATAACTCATCAAAACCCAAATATGAATATCAAAATCACAATTCTACCTATTCCATATACCAAAACATCAACCAATAACGCATTCAAAACACAAATATGAACTTCAAAATCTCAATTGTACCTATTTCATATTCCAAAACATCAATCAACAACTCATCAAAACGTAAATATGAACTTCAAAATCACAATTCTACCTCTTCAATATAACAAAACATCAACAACTCATCAAAACACAAATATGAACTTCAAAATCACAATTCTACCTATTCCATATACCAAAACATCAATAACTCATAAAAACACAAATATGAAATTCAAAACACAATTCTATATGTTCAATATACCAAAACATCAATAACTCCTCAAAACACAATTCTACCAATTACGTATACCAAAACATCAATAACGCATTCAAAACACAAATATGAACTTCAAAATCACAATTCTACCTATCATATATACCAAAACATCAATAACTCATCAAAACACAAATATGAACTTCAAAATCACAATTCTACCTATTCGATATTGTAAAACATCAACCAATAACTCATAAAAACACAATTATGAACATCAAAATCACAATTCTACCTACTCAATATACCGAAACATGAATAACTCATCAAAATACAAATATGAACTTCAAAATCTCAATTGTACCTATTCCATATTCCAAAACATCAATCAATAAGTCATCAAAACGCAAATATAAACTTCAAAATCACAATTCTACCTCTTCAATATAACAAAACATCAATAACACATCAAAACACAAATATGAACTTCTACACACAATTATATCTATTTCATATACCGAAACATCAATAACTCGTCAAAACACAATTATGAACTTAAAAATCACAATTCTACCTATTCCATATACCAAAACATGAATAACTCATCAAAACACAAATATGAACTTCAAAATCACAATTCTACCTATTCCATATACCAAAACATCAATAACTCATAAAAACACAAATATGAAATTCAAAACACAATTCTACCTATTCCATATACCAAAACATCAATCAATAACTCATCAAAACACAATTATGAACATCTACACACAATTATATCTATTTTATATACCGAAACATCAATAACTCATCAAAACACAATTATGAACTTCAAAATCACAATTTTACCTATTCCATATACCAAAACATGAATAACTCATCAAAACACAAATATGAACTTCAAAATCTCAATTGTACCTATTCCATATTCCAAAACATCAATCAATAACTCATCAAAACGCAAATATGAACTTCAAAATCACAATTTTACCTATTCCATATACCAAAACATCAACCAATAACGCATTCAATGAACTTCAAAATCTCAATTGTACCTATTCCATATTCCAAAACATCAATCAATAACTCATCAAAACGCAAATATGAACTTCAAAATCACAATTCTACCTCTTCAATATAACAAAACATCAATAACTCATAAAAACACAAATATGAAATTCAAAACACAATTCTATCTGTTCAATATACCAAAACATCAATAACGCATTCAAAACACAAATATGAACTTCAAAATCACAATTCTACCTATCACATATACCAAAACATCAATAACTCATCAAAACACAAATATGAACTTCAAAATCACAATTCTACCTATTCGATATTGTAAAACATCAACCAATAACTCATCAAAACACAATTATGAACTTCAAAATCACAATTCTACCTACTCAATATACCGAAACATGAATAACTCATCAAAATACAAATATGAACTTCAAAATATCAATTGTACCTATTCCATATTCCAAAACATCAATCAATAACTCATCAAAACGCAAATATAAACTTCAAAATCACAATTCTACCTCTTCAATATAACAAAACATCAATAACACATCAAAACACAAATATGAACTTCTACACACAATTATATCTATTTCATATACCGAAACATCAATAACTCGTCAAAACACAATTATGAACTTAAAAATCACAATTCTACCTATTCCATATACCAAAACATGAATAACTCATCAAATCACAATTCTACCTATTCCATATACCAAAACATGAATAACTCATCAAAACACAAATATGAACTTCAAAATCAGAATTCTACCTATTCCATATACCAAAACATCAATAACTCATAAAAACACAAATATGAAATTCAAAACACAATTCTACCTATTCCATATACCAAAACATCAATCAATAACTCATCAAAACACAATTATGAACATCTACACACAATTATATCTATTTTATATACCGAAACATCAATAACTCATCAAAACACAATTATGAACTTCAAAATCACAATTTTACCTATTCCATATACCAAAACATGAATAACTCATCAAAACACAAATATGAACTTCAAAATCTCAATTGTACCTATTCCATATTCCAAAACATCAATCAATAACTCATCAAAACGAAAATATGAACTTCAAAATCACAATTTTACCTATTCCATATACCAAAACATCAACCAATAACGCATTCAAAACACAAATATGAACTTCAAAATCTCAATTGTACCTATTCCATATTCCATAACATCAATCAATAACTCATAAAAACGCAAATATGAACATCAAAATCACAATTCTACCTCTTCAATATAACAAAACATCAATAACTCATAAAAACACAAATATGAAATTCAAAACACAATTCTATATGTTCAATATACCAAAACATCAATAACTCCTCAAAACACAATTCTACCAATTAGGTATACCAAAACATCAATAACGCATTCAAAACACAAATATGAACTTCAAAATCACAATTCTACCTATCATATATACCAAAACATCAATAACTCATCAAAACACAAATATGAACTTCAAAATCACAATTCTACCTATTCGATATTGTAAAACATCAACCAATAACTCATCAAAACACAATTATGAACTTCAAAATCACAATTCTACCTACTCAATATACCGAAACATGAATAACTCATCAAAATACAAATATGAACTTCAAAATCTCAATTGTACCTATTCCATATTCCAAAACATCAATCAATAACTCATCAAAACGCAAATATAAACTTCAAAATCACAATTCTACCTCTTCAATATAACAAAACATCAATAACACATCAAAACACAAATATGAACTTCTACACACAATTATATCTATTTCATATACCGAAACATCAATAACTCGTCAAAACACAATTATGAACTTAAAAATCACAATTCTACCTATTCCATATACCAAAACATGAATAACTCATCAAAACACAAATATGAACTTCAAAATCACAATTCTACCTATTCCATATACCAAAACATGAATAACTCATCAAAACACAAATATGAACTTCAAATCAGAATTCTACCTATCCCATATACCAAAACATCAATAAGTCATCAAAACACAAATATGAACTTCAAAATCACAATTATACCTATTCCATATAGTAAAACATCAACCAATAACTCATCAAAACACAAATATGAACTTCAAAATCACAATTCTACCTATCCCATATACCAAAACATCAATACGTCATCAAAACACAAATATGAACTTCAAAATCACAATTCTACCTATTCGATATTGTAAAACATCAACCAATAACTCATCAAAACACAAATATGAACTTCAAAATCTCAATTGTACCTATTCCATATTTCAAAACATCAATCAATAACTCATCAAAACGAAAATATGAACTTCAAAATCACAATTTTACCTATTCCATATACCAAAACATCAACCAATAACGCATTCAAAACACAAATATGAACTTCAAAATCTCAATTGTACCTATTCCATATTCCAAAACATCAATCAATAACTCATCAAAACGCAAATATGAACTTCAAAATCACAATTCTACCTCTTCAATATAACAAAACATCAATAACTCATAAAAACACAAATATGAAATTCAAAACAGAATTCTATCTGTTCAATATACCAAAACATCAATAACTCCTCAAAACACAATTCTACCAATTACGTATACCAAAACATCAATAACGCATTCAAAACACAAATATGAACTTCAAAATCACAATTCTACCTATCATATATACCAAAACATCAATAACTCATCAAAACACAAATATGAACTTCAAAATCACAATTCTACCTATTCGATATTGTAAAACATCAACCAATAACTCATCAAAACACAATTATGAACTTCAAAATCACAATTCTACCTACTCAATATACCGAAACATGAATAACTCATCAAAATACAAATATGAACTTCAAAATCTCAATTGTACCTATTCCATATTCCAAAACATCAATCAATAACTCATCAAAACGCAAATATAAACTTCAAAATCACAATTCTACCTCTTCAATATAACAAAACATCAATAACACATCAAAACACAAATATGAACTTCTACACACAATTATATCTATTTCATCTACCGAAACATCAATAACTCGTCAAAACACAATTATGAACTTAAAAATCACAATTCTACCTATTCCATATACCAAAACATGAATAACTCATCAAAACACAAATATGAACTTCAAAATCACAATTCTACCTATTCCATATACCAAAACATGAATAACTCATCAAAACACAAATATGAACTTCAAAATCAGAATTCTACCTATCCCATATACCAAAACATCAATAAGTCATCAAAACACAAATATGAACTTCAAAATCACAATTCTACCTATTCGATATTGTAAAACATCAACCAATAACTCATCAAAACACAAATATGAACTTCAAAATCTCAATTGTACCTATTCCATATTCCAAAACATCAATCAATAACTCATCAAAACGCAAATATGAACTTCAAAATCACAATTCTACCCCTTCAATATAACAAAACATCAATAACTTATCAAAACACAAATATGAACTTCAAAATCATAATTCTACTTATTCCATATACCAAAACATTAATAACTCATAAAAACTCAAATATGAAATTCAAAAGACAATTCTATCTGTTCAATATACCAAAACATCAATATCTCCTCAAAACATCAATCAATAACTCATCAAAACACAATTATGAACATCTACACACAATTTATATCTATTTTATATACCGAAACATCAATAACTCATCAAAACACAATTATGAACTTCAAAATCACAATTTTACCTATTCCATATACCAAAACATGAATAACTCATCAAAACACAAATATGAACTTCAAAATCTCAATTGTACCTATTCCATATTCCAAAACATCAATCAATAACTCATCAAAACGCAAATATGAACTTCAAAATCACAATTTTACCTATTCCATATACCAAAACATCAACCAATAACGCATTCAAAACACAAATATGAACTTCAAAATCTCAATTGTACCTATTCCATATTCCAAAACATCAATCAATAACTCATCAAAACGCAAATATGAACTTCAAAATCACAATTCTACCTCTTCAATATAACAAAACATCAATAACTCATAAAAACACAAATATGAAATTCAAAACACAATTCTATCTGTTCAATATACCAAAACATCAATAACGCATTCAAAACACAAATATGAACTTCAAAATCACAATTCTACCTATCACATATACCAAAACATCAATAACTCATCAAAACACAAATATGAACTTCAAAATCACAATTCTACCTATTCGATATTGTAAAACATCAACCAATAACTCATCAAAACACAATTATGAACTTCAAAATCACAATTCTACCTACTCAATATACCGAAACATGAATAACTCATCAAAATACAAATATGAACTTCAAAATCTCAATTGTACCTATTCCATATTCCAAAACATCAATCAATAACTCATCAAAACGCAAATATAAACTTCAAAATCACAATTCTACCTCTTCAATATAACAAAACATCAATAACACATCAAAACACAAATATGAACTTCTACACACAATTATATCTATTTCATATACCGAAACATCAATAACTCGTCAAAACACAATTATGAACTTAAAAATCACAATTCTACCTATTCCATATACCAAAACATGAATAACTCATCAAAACACAAATATGAACTTCAAAATCACAATTCTACCTATCCCATATACCAAAACATCAATAAGTCATCAAAACACAAATATGAACTTCAAAATCACAATTATACCTATTCCATATAGTAAAACATCAACCAATAACTCATCAAAACACAAATATGAACTTCAAAATCACAATTCTACCTATCCCATATACCAAAACATCAATAAGTCATCAAAACACAAATATGAACTTCAAAATCACAATTCTACCTATTCGATATTGTAAAACATCAACCAATAACTCATCAAAACACAAATATGAACTTCAAAATCTCAATTGTACCTATTCCATATTCCAAAACATCAATCAATAACTCATCAAAACGCAAATATGAACTTCAAAATCACAATTCTACCTCTTCAATATAACAAAACATCAATAACTCATAAAAACACAAATATGAAATTCAAAACAGAATTCTATCTGTTCAATATACCAAAACATCAATAACTCCTCAAAACACAATTCTACCAATTACGTATACCAAAACATCAATAACGCATTCAAAACACAAATATGAACTTCAAAATCACAATTCTACCTATCATATATACCAAAACATCAATAACTCATCAAAACACAAATATGAACTTCAAAATCACAATTCTACCTATTCGATATTGTAAAACATCAACCAATAACTCATCAAAAAACAATTATGAACTTCAAAATCACAATTCTACCTACTCAATATACCGAAACATGAATAACTCATCAAAATACAAATATGAACTTCAAAATCTCAATTGTACCTATTCCATATTCCAAAACATCAATCAATAACTCATCAAAACGCAAATATAAACTTCAAAATCACAATTCTACCTCTTCAATATAACAAAACATCAATAACACATCAAAACACAAATATGAACTTCTACACACAATTATATCTATTTCATATACCGAAACATCAATAACTCGTCAAAACATAATTATGAACTTAAAAATCACAATTCTACCTATTCCATATACCAAAACATGAATAACTCATCAAAACACAAATATGAACTTCAAAATCACAATTCTACCTATTCCATATACCAAAACATGAATAACTCATCAAAACACAAATATGAACTTCAAATCAGAATTCTACCTATCCCATCTACCAAAACATCAATAAGTCATCAAAACACAAATATGAACTTCAAAATCACAATTATACCTATTCCATATAGTAAAACATCAACCAATAACTCATCAAAACACAAATATGAACTTCAAAATCACAATTCTACCTATCCCATATACCAAAACATCAATACGTCATCAAAACACAAATATGAACTTCAAAATCACAATTCTACCTATTCGATATTGTAAAACATCAACCAATAACTCATCAAAACACAAATATGAACTTCAAAATCTCAATTGTACCTATTCCATATTTCAAAACATCAATCAATAACTCATCAAAACGAAAATATGAACTTCAAAATCACAATTTTACCTATTCCATATACCAAAACATCAACCAATAACGCATTCAAAACACAAATATGAACTTCAAAATCTCAATTGTACCTATTCCATATTCCAAAACATCAATCAATAACTCATCAAAACGCAAATATGAACTTCAAAATCACAATTCTACCTCTTCAATATAACAAAACATCAATAACTCATAAAAACACAAATATGAAATTCAAAACAGAATTCTATCTGTTCAATATACCAAAACATCAATAACTCCTCAAAACACAATTCTACCAATTACGTATACCAAAACATCAATAACGCATTCAAAACACAAATATGAACTTCAAAATCACAATTCTACCTATCATATATACCAAAACATCAATAACTCATCAAAACACAAATATGAACTTCAAAATCACAATTCTACCTATTCGATATTGTAAAACATCAACCAATAACTCATCAAAACACAATTATGAACTTCAAAATCACAATTCTACCTACTCAATATACCGAAACATGAATAACTCATCAAAATACAAATATGAACTTCAAAATCTCAATTGTACCTATTCCATATTCCAAAACATCAATCAATAACTCATCAAAACGCAAATATAAACTTCAAAATCACAATTCTACCTCTTCAATATAACAAAACATCAATAACACATCAAAACACAAATATGAACTTCTACACACAATTATATCTATTTCATCTACCGAAACATCAATAACTCGTCAAAACACAATTATGAACTTAAAAATCACAATTCTACCTATTCCATATACCAAAACATGAATAACTCATCAAAACACAAATATGAACTTCAAAATCACAATTCTACCTATTCCATATACCAAAACATGAATAACTCATCAAAACACAAATATGAACTTCAAAATCAGAATTCTACCTATCCCATATACCAAAACATCAATAAGTCATCAAAACACAAATATGAACTTCAAAATCACAATTATACCTATTCCATATAGTAAAACATCAACCAATAACTCATCAAAACACAAATATGAACATCAAAATCACAATTCTACCTATCCCATATACCAAAACATCAATACGTCATCAAAACACAAATATGAACTTCAAAATCACAATTCTACCTATTCGATATTGTAAAACATCAACCAATAACTCATCAAAACACAAATATGAACTTCAAAATCTCAATTGTACCTATTCCATATTCCAAAACATCAATCAATAACTCATCAAAACGCAAATATGAACTTCAAAATCACAATTCTACCCCTTCAATATAACAAAACATCAATAACTTATCAAAACACAAATATGAACTTCAAAATCATAATTCTACTTATTCCATATACCAAAACATTAATAACTCATAAAAACTCAAATATGAAATTCAAAAGACAATTCTATCTGTTCAATATACCAAAACATCAATATCTCCTCAAAACATCAATCAATAACTCATCAAAACACAATTATGAACATCTACACACAATTTATATCTATTTTATATACCGAAACATCAATAACTCATCAAAACACAATTATGAACTTCAAAATCACAATTTTACCTATTCCATATACCAAAACATGAATAACTCATCAAAACACAAATATGAACTTCAAAATCTCAATTGTACCTATTCCATATTCCAAAACATCAATCAATAACTCATCAAAACGCAAATATGAACTTCAAAATCACAATTTTACCTATTCCATATACCAAAACATCAACCAATAACGCATTCAAAACACAAATATGAACTTCAAAATCTCAATTGTACCTATTCCATATTCCAAAACATCAATCAATAACTCATGAAAACGCAAATATGAACTTCAAAATCACAATTCTACCTCTTCAATATAACAAAACATCAATAACTCATAAAAACACAAATATGAAATTCAAAACACAATTCTATCTGTTCAATATACCAAAACATCAATAACGCATTCAAAACACAAATATGAACTTCAAAATCACAATTCTACCTATCACATATACCAAAACATCAATAACTCATCAAAACACAAATATGAACTTCAAAATCACAATTCTACCTATTCGATATTGTAAAACATCAACCAATAACTCATCAAAACACAATTATGAACTTCAAAATCACAATTCTACCTACTCAATATACCGAAACATGAATAACTCATCAAAATACAAATATGAACTTCAAAATCTCAATTGTACCTATTCCATATTCCAAAACATCAATCAATAACTCATCAAAACGCAAATATAAACTTCAAAATCACAATTCTACCTCTTCAATATAACAAAACATCAATAACACATCAAAACACAAATATGAACTTCTACACACAATTATATCTATTTCATATACCGAAACATCAATAACTCGTCAAAACACAATTATGAACTTAAAAATCACAATTCTACCTATTCCATATACCAAAACATGAATAACTCATCAAAACACAAATATGAACTTCAAAATCACAATTCTACCTATCCCATATACCAAAACATCAATCAATAACTCATCAAAACGCAAATATGAACTTCAAAATCACAATTCTACCTCTTCAATATAACAAAACATCAATAACTCATAAAAACACAAATATGAAATTCAAAACAGAATTCTATCTGTTCAATATACCAAAACATCAATAACTCCTCAAAACACAATTCTACCAATTACGTATACCAAAACATCAATAACGCATTCAAAACACAAATATGAACTTCAAAATCACAATTCTACCTATCATATATACCAAAACATCAATAACTCATCAAAACACAAATATGAACTTCAAAATCACAATTCTACCTATTCGATATTGTAAAACATCAACCAATAACTCATCAAAACACAATTATGAACTTCAAAATCACAATTCTACCTACTCAATATACCGAAACATGAATAACTCATCAAAATACAAATATGAACTTCAAAATCTCAATTGTACCTATTCCATATTCCAAAACATCAATCAATAACTCATCAAAACGCAAATATAAACTTCAAAATCACAATTCTACCTCTTCAATATAACAAAACATCAATAACACATCAAAACACAAATATGAACTTCTACACACAATTATATCTATTTCATATACCGAAACATCAATAACTCGTCAAAACACAATTATGAACTTAAAAATCACAATTCTACCTATTCCATATACCAAAACATGAATAACTCATCAAAACACAAATATGAACTTCAAAATCACAATTCTACCTATCCCATATACCAAAACATCAATAAGTCATCAAAACACAAATATGAACTTCAAAATCACAATTATACCTATTCCATATAGTAAAACATCAACCATCAAAACACAAATATGAACTTCAAAATCACAATTCTACCTATCCCATATACCAAAACATCAATAAGTCATCAAAACACAAATATGAACTTCAAAATCACAATTCTACCTATTCGATATTGTAAAACATCAACCAATAACTCATCAAAACACAAATATGAACTTCAAAATCTCAATTGTACCTATTCCATATTCCAAAACATCAATCAATAACTCATCAAAACGCAAATATGAACTTCAAAATCACAATTCTACCTCTTCAATATAACAAAACATCAATAACTCATCAAAACACAAATATGAACTTCAAAATCATAATTCTACTTATTCCATATACCAAAACATTAATATCTCATAAAAACTCAAATATGAAATTCAAAAGACAATTCTATCTGTTCAATATACCAAAACATCAATATCTCCTCAAAACACAATTCTACCTTTTACGTATACCAAAACATCAATAACGCATCAAAACACAAATATGAACTTCAAAATCTCAATTCTACCTATTCCATATACGAAAACATCAATCAATAACTCATCAAAACCCAAATATGAATATCAAAATCACAATTCTACCTATTCCATATACCAAAACATCAACCAATAACGCATTCAAAACACAAATATGAACTTCAAAATCTCAATTGTACCTATTTCATATTCCAAAACATCAATCAACAACTCATCAAAACGTAAATATGAACTTCAAAATCACAATTCTACCTCTTCAATATAACAAAACATCAACAACTCATCAAAACACAAATATGAACTTCAAAATCACAATTCTACCTATTCCATATACCAAAACATCAATAACTCATAAAAACACAAATATGAAATTCAAAACACAATTCTACCTATTCCATATACCAAAACATCAATCAATAACTCATCAAAACACAATTATGAACATCTACACACAATTATATCTATTTTATATACCGAAACATCAATAACTCATCAAAACACAATTGTGAACTTCAAAATCACAATTCTACCTATTCCATATACCAAAACATGAATAACTCATCAAAACACAAATATGAACTTCAAATCAGAATTCTACCTATCCCATATACCAAAACATCAATAAGTCATCAAAACACAAATATGAACTTCAAAATCACAATTATACCTATTCCATATAGTAAAACATCAACCAATAACTCATCAAAACACAAATATGAACTTCAAAATCACAATTCTACCTATCCCATATACCAAAACATCAATACGTCATCAAAACACAAATATGAACTTCAAAATCACAATTCTACCTATTCGATATTGTAAAACATCAACCAATAACTCATCAAAACACAAATATGAACTTCAAAATCTCAATTGTACCTATTCCATATTCCAAAACATCAATCAATAACTCATCAAAACGAAAATATGAACTTCAAAATCTCAATTTTACCTATTCCATATACCAAAACATCAATCAATAACTCATCAAAACGCAAATATGAACTTCAAAATCACAATTCTACCTCTTCAATATAACAAAACATCAATAACTCATAAAAACACAAATATGAAATTCAAAACAGAATTCTATCTGTTCAATATACCAAAACATCAATAACTCCTCAAAACACAATTCTACCAATTACGTATACCAAAACATCAATAACGCATTCAAAACACAAATATGAACTTCAAAATCACAATTCTACCTATCATATATACCAAAACATCAATAACTCATCAAAACACAAATATGAACTTCAAAATCACAATTCTACCTATTCGATATTGTAAAACATCAACCAATAACTCATCAAAAAACAATTATGAACTTCAAATTCACAATTCTACCTACTCAATATACCGAAACATGAATAACTCATCAAAATACAAATATGAACTTCAAAATCTCAATTGTACCTATTCCATATTCCAAAACATCAATCAATAACTCATCAAAACGCAAATATAAACTTCAAAATCACAATTCTACCTCTTCAATATAACAAAACATCAATAACACATCAAAACACAAATATGAACTTCTACACACAATTATATCTATTTCATATACCGAAACATCAATAACTCGTCAAAACACAATTATGAACTTAAAAATCACAATTCTACCTATTCCATATACCAAAACATGAATAACTCATCAAAACACAAATATGAACTTCAAAATCACAATTCTACCTATTCCATATACCAAAACATGAATAACTCATCAAAACACAAATATGAACTTCAAATCAGAATTCTACCTATCCCATATACCAAAACATCAATAAGTCATCAAAACACAAATATGAACTTCAAAATCACAATTATACCTATTCCATATAGTAAAACATCAACCAATAACTCATCAAAACACAAATATGAACTTCAAAATCACAATTCTACCTATCCCATATACCAAAACATCAATACGTCATCAAAACACAAATATGAACTTCAAAATCACAATTCTACCTATTCGATATTGTAAAACATCAACCAATAACTCATCAAAACACAAATATGAACTTCAAAATCTCAATTGTACCTATTCCATATTTCAAAACATCAATCAATAACTCATCAAAACGAAAATATGAACTTCAAAATCACAATTTTACCTATTCCATATACCAAAACATCAACCAATAACGCATTCAAAACACAAATATGAACTTCAAAATCTCAATTGTACCTATTCCATATTCCAAAACATCAATCAATAACTCATCAAAACGCAAATATGAACTTCAAAATCACAATTCTACCTCTTCAATATAACAAAACATCAATAACTCATAAAAACACAAATATGAAATTCAAAACAGAATTCTATCTGTTCAATATACCAAAACATCAATAACTCCTCAAAACACAATTCTACCAATTACGTATACCAAAACATCAATAACGCATTCAAAACACAAATATGAACTTCAAAATCACAATTCTACCTATCATATATACCAAAACATCAATAACTCATCAAAACACAAATATGAACTTCAAAATCACAATTCTACCTATTCGATATTGTAAAACATCAACCAATAACTCATCAAAACACAATTATGAACTTCAAAATCACAATTCTACCTACTCAATATACCGAAACATGAATAACTCATCAAAATACAAATATGAACTTCAAAATCTCAATTGTACCTATTCCATATTCCAAAACATCAATCAATAACTCATCAAAACGCAAATATAAACTTCAAAATCACAATTCTACCTCTTCAATATAACAAAACATCAATAACACATCAAAACACAAATATGAACTTCTACACACAATTATATCTATTTCATATACCGAAACATCAATAACTCGTCAAAACACAATTATGAACTTAAAAATCACAATTCTACCTATTCCATATACCAAAACATGAATAACTCATCAAAACACAAATATGAACTTCAAAATCACAATTCTACCTATCCCATATACCAAAACATCAATAAGTCATCAAAACACAAATATGAACTTCAAAATCACAATTATACCTATTCCATATAGTAAAACATCAACCAATAACTCATCAAAACACAAATATGAACTTCAAAATCACAATTCTACCTATCCCATATACCAAAACATCAATAAGTCATCAAAACACAAATATGAACTTCAAAATCACAATTCTACCTATTCGATATTGTAAAACATCAACCAATAACTCATCAAAACACAAATATGAACTTCAAAATCTCAATTGTACCTATTCCATATTCCAAAACATCAATCAATAACTCATCAAAACGCAAATATGAACTTCAAAATCACAATTCTACCTCTTCAATATAACAAAACATCAATAACTCATCAAAACACAAATATGAACTTCAAAATCATAATTCTACTTATTCCATATACCAAAACATTAATATCTCATAAAAACTCAAATATGAAATTCAAAAGACAATTCTATCTGTTCAATATACCAAAACATCAATATCTCCTCAAAACACAATTCTACCTTTTACGTATACCAAAACATCAATAACGCATCAAAACACAAATATGAACTTCAAAATCTCAATTCTACCTATTCCATATACGAAAACATCAATCAATAACTCATCAAAACCCAAATATGAATATCAAAATCACAATTCTACCTATTCCATATACCAAAACATCAACCAATAACGCATTCAAAACACAAATATGAACTTCAAAATCTCAATTGTACCTATTTCATATTCCAAAACATCAATCAACAACTCATCAAAACGTAAATATGAACTTCAAAATCACAATTCTACCTCTTCAATATAACAAAACATCAACAACTCATCAAAACACAAATATGAACTTCAAAATCACAATTCTACCTATTCCATATACCAAAACATCAATAACTCATAAAAACACAAATATGAAATTCAAAACACAATTCTACCTATTCCATATACCAAAACATCAATCAATAACTCATCAAAACACAATTATGAACATCTACACACAATTATATCTATTTTATATACCGAAACATCAATAACTCATCAAAACACAATTGTGAACTTCAAAATCACAATTCTACCTATTCCATATACCAAAACATGAATAACTCATCAAAACACAAATATGAACTTCAAATCAGAATTCTACCTATCCCATATACCAAAACATCAATAAGTCATCAAAACACAAATATGAACTTCAAAATCACAATTATACCTATTCCATATAGTAAAACATCAACCAATAACTCATCAAAACACAAATATGAACTTCAAAATCACAATTCTACCTATCCCATATACCAAAACATCAATACGTCATCAAAACACAAATATGAACTTCAAAATCACAATTCTACCTATTCGATATTGTAAAACATCAACCAATAACTCATCAAAACACAAATATGAACTTCAAAATCTCAATTGTACCTATTCCATATTCCAAAACATCAATCAATAACTCATCAAAACGAAAATATGAACTTCAAAATCTCAATTTTACCTATTCCATATACCAAAACATCAATCAATAACTCATCAAAACGCAAATATGAACTTCAAAATCACAATTCTACCTCTTCAATATAACAAAACATCAATAACTCATAAAAACACAAATATGAAATTCAAAACAGAATTCTATCTGTTCAATATACCAAAACATCAATAACTCCTCAAAACACAATTCTACCAATTACGTATACCAAAACATCAATAACGCATTCAAAACACAAATATGAACTTCAAAATCACAATTCTACCTATCATATATACCAAAACATCAATAACTCATCAAAACACAAATATGAACTTCAAAATCACAATTCTACCTATTCGATATTGTAAAACATCAACCAATAACTCATCAAAAAACAATTATGAACTTCAAAATCACAATTCTACCTACTCAATATACCGAAACATGAATAACTCATCAAAATACAAATATGAACTTCAAAATCTCAATTGTACCTATTCCATATTCCAAAACATCAATCAATAACTCATCAAAACGCAAATATAAACTTCAAAATCACAATTCTACCTCTTCAATATAACAAAACATCAATAACACATCAAAACACAAATATGAACTTCTACACACAATTATATCTATTTCATATACCGAAACATCAATAACTCGTCAAAACACAATTATGAACTTAAAAATCACAATTCTACCTATTCCATATACCAAAACATGAATAACTCATCAAAACACAAATATGAACTTCAAAATCACAATTCTACCTATTCCATATACCAAAACATGAATAACTCATCAAAACACAAATATGAACTTCAAATCAGAATTCTACCTATCCCATATACCAAAACATCAATAAGTCATCAAAACACAAATATGAACTTCAAAATCACAATTATACCTATTCCATATAGTAAAACATCAACCAATAACTCATCAAAACACAAATATGAACTTCAAAATCACAATTCTACCTATCCCATATACCAAAACATCAATACGTCATCAAAACACAAATATGAACTTCAAAATCACAATTCTACCTATTCGATATTGTAAAACATCAACCAATAACTCATCAAAACACAAATATGAACTTCAAAATCTCAATTGTACCTATTCCATATTTCAAAACATCAATCAATAACTCATCAAAACGAAAATATGAACTTCAAAATCACAATTTTACCTATTCCATATACCAAAACATCAACCAATAACGCATTCAAAACACAAATATGAACTTCAAAATCTCAATTGTACCTATTCCATATTCCAAAACATCAATCAATAACTCATCAAAACGCAAATATGAACTTCAAAATCACAATTCTACCTCTTCAATATAACAAAACATCAATAACTCATAAAAACACAAATATGAAATTCAAAACAGAATTCTATCTGTTCAATATACCAAAACATCAATAACTCCTCAAAACACAATTCTACCAATTACGTATACCAAAACATCAATAACGCATTCAAAACACAAATATGAACTTCAAAATCACAATTCTACCTATCATATATACCAAAACATCAATAACTCATCAAAACACAAATATGAACTTCAAAATCACAATTCTACCTATTCGATATTGTAAAACATCAACCAATAACTCATCAAAACACAATTATGAACTTCAAAATCACAATTCTACCTACTCAATATACCGAAACATGAATAACTCATCAAAATACAAATATGAACTTCAAAATCTCAATTGTACCTATTCCATATTCCAAAACATCAATCAATAACTCATCAAAACGCAAATATAAACTTCAAAATCACAATTCTACCTCTTCAATATAACAAAACATCAATAACACATCAAAACACAAATATGAACTTCTACACACAATTATATCTATTTCATCTACCGAAACATCAATAACTCGTCAAAACACAATTATGAACTTAAAAATCACAATTCTACCTATTCCATATACCAAAACATGAATAACTCATCAAAACACAAATATGAACTTCAAAATCACAATTCTACCTATTCCATATACCAAAACATGAATAACTCATCAAAACACAAATATGAACTTCAAAATCAGAATTCTACCTATCCCATATACCAAAACATCAATAAGTCATCAAAACACAAATATGAACTTCAAAATCACAATTATACCTATTCCATATAGTAAAACATCAACCAATAACTCATCAAAACACAAATATGAACATCAAAATCACAATTCTACCTATCCCATATACCAAAACATCAATACGTCATCAAAACACAAATATGAACTTCAAAATTACAATTCTACCTATTCGATATTGTAAAACATCAACCAATAACTCATCAAAACACAAATATGAACTTCAAAATCTCAATTGTACCTATTCCATATTCCAAAACATCAATCAATAACTCATCAAAACGCAAATATGAACTTCAAAATCACAATTCTACCCCTTCAATATAACAAAACATCAATAACTTATCAAAACACAAATATGAACTTCAAAATCATAATTCTACTTATTCCATATACCAAAACATTAATAACTCATAAAAACTCAAATATGAAATTCAAAAGACAATTCTATCTGTTCAATATACCAAAACATCAATATCTCCTCAAAACATCAATCAATAACTCATCAAAACACAATTATGAACATCTACACACAATTTATATCTATTTTATATACCGAAACATCAATAACTCATCAAAACACAATTATGAACTTCAAAATCACAATTTTACCTATTCCATATACCAAAACATGAATAACTCATCAAAACACAAATATGAACTTCAAAATCTCAATTGTACCTATTCCATATTCCAAAACATCAATCAATAACTCATCAAAACGCAAATATGAACTTCAAAATCACAATTTTACCTATTCCATATACCAAAACATCAACCAATAACGCATTCAAAACACAAATATGAACTTCAAAATCTCAATTGTACCTATTCCATATTCCAAAACATCAATCAATAACTCATGAAAACGCAAATATGAACTTCAAAATCACAATTCTACCTCTTCAATATAACAAAACATCAATAACTCATAAAAACACAAATATGAAATTCAAAACACAATTCTATCTGTTCAATATACCAAAACATCAATAACGCATTCAAAACACAAATATGAACTTCAAAATCACAATTCTACCTATCACATATACCAAAACATCAATAACTCATCAAAACACAAATATGAACTTCAAAATCACAATTCTACCTATTCGATATTGTAAAACATCAACCAATAACTCATCAAAACACAATTATGAACTTCAAAATCACAATTCTACCTACTCAATATACCGAAACATGAATAACTCATCAAAATACAAATATGAACTTCAAAATCTCAATTGTACCTATTCCATATTCCAAAACATCAATCAATAACTCATCAAAACGCAAATATAAACTTCAAAATCACAATTCTACCTCTTCAATATAACAAAACATCAATAACACATCAAAACACAAATATGAACTTCTACACACAATTATATCTATTTCATATACCGAAACATCAATAACTCGTCAAAACACAATTATGAACTTAAAAATCACAATTCTACCTATTCCATATACCAAAACATGAATAACTCATCAAAACACAAATATGAACTTCAAAATCACAATTCTACCTATCCCATATACCAAAACATCAATCAATAACTCATCAAAACGCAAATATGAACTTCAAAATCACAATTCTACCTCTTCAATATAACAAAACATCAATAACTCATAAAAACACAAATATGAAATTCAAAACAGAATTCTATCTGTTCAATATACCAAAACATCAATAACTCCTCAAAACACAATTCTACCAATTACGTATACCAAAACATCAATAACGCATTCAAAACACAAATATGAACTTCAAAATCACAATTCTACCTATCATATATACCAAAACATCAATAACTCATCAAAACACAAATATGAACTTCAAAATCACAATTCTACCTATTCGATATTGTAAAACATCAACCAATAACTCATCAAAACACAATTATGAACTTCAAAATCACAATTCTACCTACTCAATATACCGAAACATGAATAACTCATCAAAATACAAATATGAACTTCAAAATCTCAATTGTACCTATTCCATATTCCAAAACATCAATCAATAACTCATCAAAACGCAAATATAAACTTCAAAATCACAATTCTACCTCTTCAATATAACAAAACATCAATAACACATCAAAACACAAATATGAACTTCTACACACAATTATATCTATTTCATATACCGAAACATCAATAACTCGTCAAAACACAATTATGAACTTAAAAATCACAATTCTACCTATTCCATATACCAAAACATGAATAACTCATCAAAACACAAATATGAACTTCAAAATCACAATTCTACCTATTCCATATACCAAAACATGAATAACTCATCAAAACACAAATATGAACTTCAAAATCAGAATTCTACCTATCCCATATACCAAAACATCAATAAGTCATCAAAACACAAATATGAACTTCAAAATCACAATTATACCTATTCCATATAGTAAAACATCAACCAATAACTCATCAAAACACAAATATGAACTTCAAAATCACAATTCTACCTATCCCATATACCAAAACATCAATACGTCATCAAAACACAAATATGAACTTCAAAATCACAATTCTACCTATTCGATATTGTAAAACATCAACCAATAACTCATCAAAACACAAATATGAACTTCAAAATCTCAATTGTACCTATTCCATATTCCAAAACATCAATCAATAACTCATCAAAACGCAAATATGAACTTCAAAATCACAATTCTACCCCTTCAATATAACAAAACATCAATAACTTATCAAAACACAAATATGAACTTCAAAATCATAATTCTACTTATTCCATATACCAAAACATTAATAACTCATAAAAACTCAAATATGAAATTCAAAAGACAATTCTATCTGTTCAATATACCAAAACATCAATATCTCCTCAAAACATCAATCAATAACTCATCAAAACACAATTATGAACATCTACACACAATTTATATCTATTTTATATACCGAAACATCAATAACTCATCAAAACACAATTATGAACTTCAAAATCACAATTTTACCTATTCCATATACCAAAACATGAATAACTCATCAAAACACAAATATGAACTTCAAAATCTCAATTGTACCTATTCCATATTCCAAAACATCAATCAATAACTCATCAAAACGCAAATATGAACTTCTACACACAATTATATCTATTTCATATACCGAAACATCAATAACTCGTCAAAACACAATTATGAACTTAAAAATCACAATTCTACCTATTCCATATACCAAAACATGAATAACTCATCAAAACACAAATATGAACTTCAAAATCACAATTCTACCTATCCCATATACCAAAACATCAATAAGTCATCAAAACACAAATATGAACTTCAAAATCACAATTATACCTATTCCATATAGTAAAACATCAACCAATAACTCATCAAAACACAAATATGAACTTCAAAATCACAATTCTACCTATCCCATATACCAAAACATCAATAAGTCATCAAAACACAAATATGAACTTCAAAATCACAATTCTACCTATTCGATATTGTAAAACATCAACCAATAACTCATCAAAACACAAATATGAACTTCAAAATCTCAATTGTACCTATTCCATATTCCAAAACATCAATCAATAACTCATCAAAACGCAAATATGAACTTCAAAATCACAATTCTACCTCTTCAATATAACAAAACATCAATAACTCATCAAAACACAAATATGAACTTCAAAATCATAATTCTACTTATTCCATATACCAAAACATTAATAACTCATAAAAACTCAAATATGAAATTCAAAAGACAATTCTATCTGTTCAATATACCAAAACATCAATATCTCCTCAAAACACAATTCTACCTTTTACGTATACCAAAACATCAATAACGCATCAAAACACAAATATGAACTTCAAAATCTCAATTCTACCTATTCCATATACGAAAACATCAATCAATAACTCATCAAAACCCAAATATGAATATCAAAATCACAATTCTACCTATTCCATATACCAAAACATCAACCAATAACGCATTCAAAACACAAATATGAACTTCAAAATCTCAATTGTACCTATTTCATATTCCAAAACATCAATCAACAACTCATCAAAACGTAAATATGAACTTCAAAATCACAATTCTACCTCTTCAATATAACAAAACATCAACAACTCATCAAAACACAAATATGAACTTCAAAATCACAATTCTACCTATTCCATATACCAAAACATCAATAACTCATAAAAACACAAATATGAAATTCAAAACACAATTCTACCTATTCCATATACCAAAACATCAATCAATAACTCATCAAAACACAATTATGAACATCTACACACAATTATATCTATTTTATATACCGAAACATCAATAACTCATCAAAACACAATTATGAACTTCAAAATCACAATTCTACCTATTCCATATACCAAAACATGAATAACTCATCAAAACACAAATATGAACTTCAAATCAGAATTCTACCTATCCCATATACCAAAACATCAATAAGTCATCAAAACACAAATATGAACTTCAAAATCACAATTATACCTATTCCATATAGTAAAACATCAACCAATAACTCATCAAAACACAAATATGAACTTCAAAATCACAATTCTACCTATCCCATATACCAAAACATCAATACGTCATCAAAACACAAATATGAACTTCAAAATCACAATTCTACCTATTCGATATTGTAAAACATCAACCAATAACTCATCAAAACACAAATATGAACTTCAAAATCTCAATTGTACCTATTCCATATTCCAAAACATCAATCAATAACTCATCAAAACGAAAATATGAACTTCAAAATCTCAATTTTACCTATTTCATATACCAAAACATCAATCAATAACTCATCAAAACGCAAATATGAACTTCAAAATCACAATTCTACCTCTTCAATATAACAAAACATCAATAACTCATAAAAACACAAATATGAAATTCAAAACAGAATTCTATCTGTTCAATATACCAAAACATCAATAACTCCTCAAAACACAATTCTACCAATTACGTATACCAAAACATCAATAACGCATTCAAAACACAAATATGAACTTCAAAATCACAATTCTACCTATCATATATACCAAAACATCAATAACTCATCAAAACACAAATATGAACTTCAAAATCACAATTCTACCTATTCGATATTGTAAAACATCAACCAATAACTCATCAAAACACAATTATGAACTTCAAAATCACAATTCTACCTACTCAATATACCGAAACATGAATAACTCATCAAAATACAAATATGAACTTCAAAATCTCAATTGTACCTATTCCATATTCCAAAACATCAATCAATAACTCATCAAAACGCAAATATAAACTTCAAAATCACAATTCTACCTCTTCAATATAACAAAACATCAATAACACATCAAAACACAAATATGAACTTCTACACACAATTATATCTATTTCATATACCGAAACATCAATAACTCGTCAAAACACAATTATGAACTTAAAAATCACAATTCTACCTATTCCATATACCAAAACATGAATAACTCATCAAAACACAAATATGAACTTCAAAATCACAATTCTACCTATTCCATATACCAAAACATGAATAACTCATCAAAACACAAATATGAACTTCAAAATCAGAATTCTACCTATCCCATATACCAAAACATCAATAAGTCATCAAAACACAAATATGAACTTCAAAATCACAATTATACCTATTCCATATAGTAAAACATCAACCAATAACTCATCAAAACACAAATATGAACTTCAAAATCACAATTCTACCTATCCCATATACCAAAACATCAATACGTCATCAAAACACAAATATGAACTTCAAAATCACAATTCTACCTATTCGATATTGTAAAACATCAACCAATAACTCATCAAAACACAAATATGAACTTCAAAATCTCAATTGTACCTATTCCATATTCCAAAACATCAATCAATAACTCATCAAAACGCAAATATGAACTTCAAAATCACAATTCTACCCCTTCAATATAACAAAACATCAATAACTTATCAAAACACAAATATGAACTTCAAAATCATAATTCTACTTATTCCATATACCAAAACATTAATAACTCATAAAAACTCAAATATGAAATTCAAAAGACAATTCTATCTGTTCAATATACCAAAACATCAATATCTCCTCAAAACACAATTCTACCTTTTACGTATACCAAAACATCAATAACGCATCAAAACACAAATATGAACTTCAAAATCTCAATTCTACCTATTCCATATACCAAAACATCAATCAATAACTCATCAAAACCCAAATATGAATATCAAAATCACAATTCTACCTATTCCATATACCAAAACATCAACCAATAACGCATTCAAAACACAAATATGAACTTCAAAATCTCAATTGTACCTATTTCATATTCCAAAACATCAATCAACAACTCATCAAAACGTAAATATGAACTTCAAAATCACAATTCTACCTCTTCAATATAACAAAACATCAACAACTCATCAAAACACAAATATGAACTTCAAAATCACAATTCTACCTATTCCATATACCAAAACATCAATAACTCATAAAAACACAAATATGAAATTCAAAACACAATTCTACCTATTCCATATACCAAAACATCAATCAATAACTCATCAAAACACAATTATGAACATCTACACACAATTATATCTATTTTATATACCGAAACATCAATAACTCATCAAAACACAATTATGAACTTCAAAATCACAATTTTACCTATTCCATATACCAAAACATGAATAACTCATCAAAACACAAATATGAACTTCAAAATCTCAATTGTACCTATTCCATATTCCACAACATTTCAATAACTCATCAAAACGCAAATATGAACTTCAAAATCACAATTTTACCTATTCCATATACCAAAACATCAACCAATAACGCATTCAAAACACAAATATGAACTTCAAAATCTCAATTGTACCTATTCCATATTCCAAAACATCAATCAATAACTCATCAAAACGCAAATATGAACTTCAAAATCACAATTCTACCTCTTCAATATAACAAAACATCAATAACTCATAAAAACACAAATATGAACTTCAAAATCACAATTCTACCTATTCCATATACCAAAACATCAATAACTCATAAAAACACAAATATGAAATTCAAAACACAATTCTACCTGTTCAATATACCAAAACATCAATATCTCCTCAAAACACAATTCTACCTTTTACGTATACCAAAACATCAATAACGCATCAAAACACAAATATGAACTTCAAAATCTCAATTCTACCTATTCCATATACCAAAACATCAATCAATAACTCATCAAAACCCAAATATGAATATCAAAATCACAATTCTACCTATTCCATATACCAAAACATCAACCAATAACGCATTCAAAACACAAATATGAACTTCAAAATCTCAATTGTACCTATTCCATATTCCAAAACATCAATCAATAACTCATCAAAACGCAAATATGAACTTCAAAATCACAATTCTACCTCTTCAATATAACAAAACATCAATAACTCATCAAAACACAATTATGAACTTCAAAATCACAATTTTACCTATTCCATATACCAAAACATGAATAACTCATCAAAACGCAAATATGAACTTCAAAATCACAATTTTACCTATTCCATATACCAAAACATCAACCAATAACGCATTCAAAACACAAATATGAACTTCAAAATCTCAATTGTACCTATTCCATATTCCAAAACATCAATCAATAACTCATCAAAACGCAAATATGAACTTCAAAATCACAATTCTACCTCTTCAATATAACAAAACATCAATAACTCATCAAAACACAATTATGAACTTCAAAATCACAATTCTACCTACTCAATATACCGAAACATGAATAACTCATCAAAATACAAATATGAACTTCAAAATCTCAATTGTACCTATTCCATATTCCAAAACATCAATCAATAACTCATCAAAACGCAAATATAAACTTCAAAATCACAATTCTACCTCTTCAATATAACAAAACATCAATAACACATCAAAACACAAATATGAACTTCTACACACAATTATATCTATTTCATATACCGAAACATCAATAACTCGTCAAAACACAATTATGAACTTAAAAATCACAATTCTACCTATTCCATATACCAAAACATGAATAACTCATCAAAACACAAATATGAACTTCAAAATCACAATTCTACCTATTCCATATACCAAAACATGAATAACTCATCAAAACACAAATATGAACTTCAAATCAGAATTCTACCTATCCCATATACCAAAACATCAATAAGTCATCAAAACGCAAATATGAACTTCAAAATCACAATTATACCTATTCCATATAGTAAAACATCAACCAATAACTCATCAAAACACAAATATGAACTTCAAAATCACAATTCTACCTATCCCATATACCAAAACATCAATACGTCATCAAAACACAAATATGAACTTCAAAATCACAATTCTACCTATTCGATATTGTAAAACATCAACCAATAACTCATCAAAACACAAATATGAACTTCAAAATCTCAATTGTACCTATTCCATATTTCAAAACATCAATCAATAACTCATCAAAACGAAAATATGAACTTCAAAATCACAATTTTACCTATTCCATATACCAAAACATCAACCAATAACGCATTCAAAACACAAATATGAACTTCAAAATCTCAATTGTACCTATTCCATATTCCAAAACATCAATCAATAACTCATCAAAACGCAAATATGAACTTCAAAATCACAATTCTACCTCTTCAATATAACAAAACATCAATAACTCATAAAAACACAAATATGAAATTCAAAACAGAATTCTATCTGTTTAATATACCAAAACATCAATAACTCCTCAAAACACAATTCTACCAATTACGTATACCAAAACATCAATAACGCATTCAAAACACCAATATGAACTTCAAAATCACAATTCTACCTATCATATATACCAAAACATCAATAACTCATCAAAACACAAATATGAACTTCAAAATCACAATTCTACCTATTCGATATTGTAAAACATCAACCAATAACTCATCAAAACACAATTATGAACTTCAAAATCACAATTCTACCTACTCAATATACCGAAACATGAATAACTCATCAAAATACAAATATGAACTTCAAAATCTCAATTGAACCTATTCCATATTCCAAAACATCAATCAATAACTCATCAAAACGCAAATATAAACTTCAAAATCACAATTCTACCTCTTCAATATAACAAAACATCAATAACACATCAAAACACAAATATGAACTTCTACACACAATTATATCTATTTCATATACCGAAACATCAATAACTCGTCAAAACACAATTATGAACTTAAAAATCACAATTCTACCTATTCCATATACCAAAACATGAATAACTCATCAAAACACAAATATGAACTTCAAAATCACAATTCTACCTATTCCATATACCAAAACATGAATAACTCATCAAAACACAAATATGAACTTCAAAATCAGAATTCTACCTATCCCATATACCAAAACATCAATAAGTCATCAAAACACAAATATGAACTTCAAAATCACAATTATACCTATTCCATATAGTAAAACATCAACCAATAACTCATCAAAACACAAATATGAACTTCAAAATCACAATTCTACCTATCCCATATACCAAAACATCAATACGTCATCAAAACACAAATATGAACTTCAAAATCACAATTCTACCTATTCGATATTGTAAAACATCAACCAATAACTCATCAAAACACAAATATGAACTTCAAAATCTCAATTGTACCTATTCCATATTCCAAAACATCAATCAATAACTCATCAAAACGCAAATATGAACTTCAAAATCACAATTCTACCCCTTCAATATAACAAAACATCAATAACTTATCAAAACACAAATATGAACTTCAAAATCATAATTCTACTTATTCCATATACCAAAACATTAATAACTCATAAAAACTCAAATATGAAATTCAAAAGACAATTCTATCTGTTCAATATACCAAAACATCAATATCTCCTCAAAACACAATTCTACCTTTTACGTATACCAAAACATCAATAACGCATCAAAACACAAATATGAACTTCAAAATCTCAATTCTACCTATTCCATATACCAAAACATCAATCAATAACTCATCAAAACCCAAATATGAATATCAAAATCACAATTCTACCTATTCCATATACCAAAACATCAACCAATAACGCATTCAAAACACAAATATGAACTTCAAAATCTCAATTGTACCTATTTCATATTCCAAAACATCAATCAACAACTCATCAAAACGTAAATATGAACTTCAAAATCACAATTCTACCTCTTCAATATAACAAAACATCAACAACTCATCAAAACACAAATATGAACTTCAAAATCACAATTCTACCTATTCCATATACCAAAACATCAATAACTCATAAAAACACAAATATGAAATTCAAAACACAATTCTACCTATTCCATATACCAAAACATCAATCAATAACTCATCAAAACACAATTATGAACATCTACACACAATTATATCTATTTTATATACCGAAACATCAATAACTCATCAAAACACAATTATGAACTTCAAAATCACAATTTTACCTATTCCATATACCAAAACATGAATAACTCATCAAAACACAAATATGAACTTCAAAATCTCAATTGTACCTATTCCATATTCCACAACATTTCAATAACTCATCAAAACGCAAATATGAACTTCAAAATCACAATTTTACCTATTCCATATACCAAAACATCAACCAATAACGCATTCAAAACACAAATATGAACTTCAAAATCTCAATTGTACCTATTCCATATTCCAAAACATCAATCAATAACTCATCAAAACGCAAATATGAACTTCAAAATCACAATTCTACCTCTTCAATATAACAAAACATCAATAACTCATAAAAACACAAATATGAACTTCAAAATCACAATTCTACCTATTCCATATACCAAAACATCAATAACTCATAAAAACACAAATATGAAATTCAAAACACAATTCTACCTGTTCAATATACCAAAACATCAATATCTCCTCAAAACACAATTCTACCTTTTACGTATACCAAAACATCAATAACGCATCAAAACACAAATATGAACTTCAAAATCTCAATTCTACCTATTCCATATACCAAAACATCAATCAATAACTCATCAAAACCCAAATATGAATATCAAAATCACAATTCTACCTATTCCATATACCAAAACATCAACCAATAACGCATTCAAAACACAAATATGAACTTCAAAATCTCAATTGTACCTATTTCATATTCCAAAACATCAATCAACAACTCATCAAAACGTAAATATGAACTTCAAAATCACAATTCTACCTCTTCAATATAACAAAACATCAACAACTCATCAAAACACAAATATGAACTTCAAAATCACAATTCTACCTATTCCATATACCAAAACATCAATAACTCATAAAAACACAAATATGAAATTCAAAACACAATTCTACCTATTCCATATACCAAAACATCAATCAATAACTCATCAAAACACAATTATGAACATCTACACACAATTATATCTATTTTATATACCGAAACATCAATAACTCATCAAAACACAATTATGAACTTCAAAATCACAATTTTACCTATTCCATATACCAAAACATGAATAACTCATCAAAACACAAATATGAACTTCAAAATCTCAATTGTACCTATTCCATATTCCAAAACATCAATCAATAACTCATCAAAACGTAAATATGAACTTCAAAATCACAATTTTACCTATTCCATATACCAAAACATCAACCAATAACGCTTTCAAAACACAAATATGAACTTCAAAATCTCAATTGTACCTATTCCATATACCAAAACATCAATCAATAACTCATCAAAACGCAAATATGAACTTCAAAATCACAATTCTACCTCTTCAATATAACAAAACATCAATAACTCATAAAAACACAAATATGAAATTCAAAACACAATTCTATCTTTTCAATATACCAAAACATCAATAACGCATTCAAAACACAAATATGGAATAGGTAGAATTGTGATTTTGAAGTTCATATTTGCGTTTCGATGAGTTATTGATTGATGTTTTGGTATATGGAATAAGTAGAATTATGATTTTGAAGTTCATATTTGTGTTTTGATGAGTTATTGATGTTTTGTTATATTGAAGAGGTAGAATTGTGATTTTGAAGTTCATATTTGCGTTTTGATGAGTTATTGATTGATGTTTTGGAATATGGAATAGGTACAATTGAGATTTTGAAGTTCATATTTGTGTTTTGATGAGTTATTCATGTTTTGGTATATGGAATAGGTAAAATTGTGATTTTGAAGTTCATAATTGTCTTTTGATGAGTTATTGATGTTTCAGTATATGAAATAGATATAACTAAGTGTAGATGTTCATAATTGTGTTTTGATGAGTTATTGATTGATGTTTTGTTATATGGAATAGGTAGAATTGTGTTTTGAATTTCATACTTGTGTTTTTATGAGTTATTGATGTTTTGGTATATGGAATAGGTAGAATTGTGATTTTGAAGTTCATATTTGTGTTTTGATGAGTTGTTGATGTTTTGTTATATTGAAGAGGTAGAATTGTGAATTTGAAGTTCATATTTACGTTTTGATGAGTTGTTGATTGATGTTTTGGAATATGGAATAGGTACAATTGAGATTTTGAAGTTCATATTTGTGTTTTGAATGCATTATTGGTTGATGTTTTGGTATATGGAATAGGTAGAATTGTGATTTTGATATTCATATTTGGGTTTCGATGAGTTATTGATTGATGTTTTGGTATATGGAATAGGTAGAATTGAGATTTTGAAGTTCATATTTGTGTTTTGATGAGTTATTGATGTTTTGGTATATGGGATAGGTAGAATTGTGATTTTGAAGTTCATATTTTTGTTTTGAATGCGTTATTGATGTTTTAGTATACGTAATAGGTAGAATTGTGTTTTGATGAGTTATTGATGTTTCGGTATATGGGATAGGTAGAATTATCATTTTGAAGTTCATATTTGTGTTTTGATGAGTTATTGATGTTTTGGAATATGAAATAGGTAGAATTGTGATTTTGAAGTTTATATTTGCGTTTTGATGAGTTATTGATTGATGTTTTGGAATATGGAATAGGTACAATTCAAATTTTGAAGTTCATATTTGTGTTTTGATGAGTTATTCATGTTTTGGTATATGGAATAGGTAGAATTGTGATTTTGAAGTTCATATTTGTGTTTTGATGAGTTATTGATTGATGTTTTGGTATATGGAATAGGTAGAATTGTGATTTTGATATTCACATTTGCGTTTTGATGAGTTATTGATAGATGTTTTGGTATATGGAATAGGTAGAATTGAAATTTTGAAGTTCATATTTGTGTTTTGATGAGTTATTGATGTTTTGTTCTATTGAAGAGGTAGAATTGTGATGTTGAAGTTCATATTTGCGTTTTGATGAGTTATTGATTAATGTTTTGGAATATGGAATAGGTACAATTGAGAATTTGAAGTTCATATTTGTGTTTTGATGAGTTATTGATGTTTTGTTCTATTGAAGAGGTAGAATTGTGATTTTGATATTCACATTTGCGTTTTGATGAGTTATTGGTTGATGTTTTGGTATATGGAATAGGTAGAATTGTGATTTTGATATTCATATTTGGGTTTTGATGAGTTATTGATTGATGTTTTGGTATATGGAATTGGTAGAATTGTGATTTTGAAGTACATATTTGTGTTTTGAATGCGTTATTGGTTGATGTTTTGGTATATGGAATAGGTAGAATTATGATTTTGATATTCATATTTGTGTTTTGATGAGTTATTGATTGATTTTTGGTATATGGAATAGGTAGCATTGTGATTTTGAAGTTCATATTTGTGTTTTGATGAGTTATTGATGTTTTGGTATATGGAATAGGTAGAATTGTGATTTTGATATTCATATTTGGGTTTTGATGAGTTATTGATTGATGTTTTGGTATATGGAATAGGTAGAATTGAGATTTTGAAGTACATATTTGTGTTTTGATGCGTTATTGATGTTTTGGTATACGTAATAGGTAGAATTGTGTTTTCAGGAGATATTGATGTTTTGGTATATTGAACAGATAGAATTGTGTTTTGAATTTCATATTTGTGTTTTTATGAATTATTGATGTTTTGGTATATGAAATAAGTAGAATTATGATTTTCAAGTTCATATTTGTGTTTTGATGAGTTATTAATGTTTTGTTATATTGAAGAGGTAGAATTGTATTTTGAAGTTCATATTTGCATTTTGATGAGTTATTGATTGATGTTTTGGAATATAGAATAGGTACAATTGAGATTTTGAAGTTCATATTTGTGTTCTGATGAGTTATTGGTTGATGTTTTACTATATGGAATAGGTATAATTGTGATTTTGAAGTTCATATTTGTGTTTTGATGACTTATTGATGTTTTGGTATATGGGATAGGTAGAATTGTGATTTTGAAGTTCATATTTGTGTTTTGATGAGTTATTCATGTTTTGGTATATGGAATAGGTAAAATTGTGATTTTTATGTTCATAATTGTGTTTTGATGAGTTATTGATGTTTCGGTAAATGAAATAGATATAATTGTGTGTAGAAGTTCATATTTGTGTTTTGATGAGTTATTGATGTTTTGTTATATTGAAGAGGTAGAATTGTGATTTTGAAGTTCATATTTGCGTTTTGATGAGTTATTGATTGATGTTTTGGAATATGGAATAGGTACAATTGAGATTTTGAAGTTCATATTTGTGTTTTGATGAGTTATTCATGTTTCGGTATATGGAATAGGTAGAATTGTGATTTTGAAGTTCATATTTGTGTTTTGATGAGTTATTCATGTTTCGGTATATGGAATAGGTAGAATTGTGATTTTGAAGTTCATATTTGTGTTTTGTTGAGTTATTGATGTTTCGGTATATGGGATAGGTAGAATTGTGATTTTGAAGTTCATATTTGTGTTTTGAATGCGTTATTGATGTTTTGGTATACGTAATCGGTGGAATTGTGTTTTGAGGAGTTATTGATGTTTTGGTATATTGAACAGATAGAAATGTGTTTTGAATTTCATATTTGTGTTTTTAAGAGTTATTGATGTTTTGTTATATTCAAGAGGTAGAATTGTGATTTTGAAGTTCATATTTGCGTTTTGATGAGTTATTGATTGATGTTTTGGAATATGGAATAGGTACAATTGAGAGTTTGAAGTTCATATTTTTTTTTTTGATGAGTTATTGATGTTTTGGTATATGGAATAGGTAGTATTGTGATTTTGAAGTTCATATTTGTGTTTTGAATGCGTTATTGATGTTTTGGTATACGTAATCGGTAGAATTGTGTTTTGAGGAGTTATTGATGTTTTGGTATATTGAACAGATAGAATTGTGTTTTGAATTTCATATTTGTGTTTTGATGAGTTATTGATTGATGTTTTGGAATATGGAATAGGTACAATTGAGATTTTGAAGTTCATATTTGTGTTTTGATGAGTTATTGATGTTTTGGTATATGGGATAGGTAGAATTGTGATTTTGAAGTTCATATTGGTGTTTTGAATGCGTTATTGATGTTTTGGTATACGTAATAGGTAGAATTGTGTTTTGATGAGTTATTGATGTTTCGGTAAATGGAATAGGTAGAATTGTGATTTTGAAGTTCATATTTGTGTTTTGATGAGTTGTTGATGTTTTATTATATTGAAGAGGTAGAATTGTGATTTTGAAGTTCATATTTGCGTTTTGTGAGTTATTGATTGATGTTTTGGAATATGGAATAGGTACAATTGAGATTTTGAAGTTCATATTTGTGTTTTGAATGCGTTATTGGTTGATGTTTTGGTATATGGAATAGGTAGAATTGTGATTTTGAAGTTCATATTTGTGTTTTGAATGCGTTATTGATGTTTTGGAAGACGTAATCGGTAGAATTGTGTTTTGAGGAGTTATTGATGTTTTGGTATATGGAATAGGTAGAATTGTGTTTTGAATTTCATATTTGTGTTTCGATGAGTTAATGATTGATGTTTCGGTATATGGGATAGGTAGAATTGTGATTTTGAAATTCATATTTGTGTTTTGATGAGTTATTGATGTTTTGGTATATGGAATAGGTAGAATTGTGATTTTGATATTCATATTTGCGTTTTGATGAGTTATTGATTGATGTTTTGGAATATGGAATAGGTACAATTGAGATTTTGAAGTTCATATTTGTGTTTTGATGAGTTATTGATGTTTTGGTATATGGGATAGGTAGAATTGTGATTTTGAAGTTCATATTGGTGTTTTGAATGCGTTATTGATGTTTTGGTATACGTAATAGGTAGAATTGTGTTTTGATGAGTTATTGATGTTTCGGTAAATGGAATAGGTAGAATTGTGATTTTGAAGTTCATATTTGTGTTTTGATGAGTTGTTGATGTTTTATTATATTGAAGAGGTAGAATTGTGATTTTGAAGTTCATATTTGCGTTTTGTGAGTTATTGATTGATGTTTTGGAATATGGAATAGGTACAATTGAGATTTTGAAGTTCATATTTGTGTTTTGAATGCGTTATTGGTTGATGTTTTGGTATATGGAATAGGTAGAATTGTGATTTTGAAGTTCATATTTGTGTTTTGAATGCGTTATTGATGTTTTGGAAGACGTAATCGGTAGAATTGTGTTTTGAGGAGTTATTGATGTTTTGGTATATGGAATAGGTAGAATTGTGTTTTGAATTTCATATTTGTGTTTCGATGAGTTAATGATTGATGTTTCGGTATATGGGATAGGTAGAATTGTGATTTTGAAGTTCATATTTGTGTTTTGATGAGTTATTGATGTTTTGGTATATGGAATAGGTAGAATTGTGATTTTGATACTCATATTTGTGTTTTGATGAGTTATTGATTGATGTTTTGGAATATGGAATAGGTACAATTGAGATTTTGAAGTTCATATTTGTGTTTTGATGAGTTATTGGTTGATGTTTTACTATATGGAATACGTAGAATTGTGATTTTGAAGTTCATATTTATGTTTTGATGACTTATTGATGTTTCGGTATATGGGATGGGTAGAATTGTGATTTTGGAGTTCATATTTGTGTTTTGATGACTTATTGATGTTTTGGTATATGGGATAGGTAGAATTGTGATTTTGAAGTTCATATTTGTGTTTTGAATGCGTTATTGATGTTTTGGTATCCGTAATAGGTAGAATTGTGTTTTGATGAGTTATTGATGTTTCGGTATATGGGATAGGTGGAATTGTGATTTTGAAGTTCATATTTGTGTTTTGAATGCGTTATTGATGTTTTGGTATCCGTAATAGGTAGAATTGGGTTTTGATGAGTTATTGATGTTTCGGTATATGGGATAGGTAGAATTGTGATTTTGAAGTTCATATTTGTGTTTTGATGAGTTATTGATGTTTTGGTATATGGAATAGGTAGAATTGTGATTTTGATATTCATATTTGGGTTTTGATGAGTTATTGATTGATGTTTTGGTATATGGAATAGGTAGAATTGTGATTTTGAAGTTCATATTTGTGTTTTGAATGCGTTATTGGTTGATGTTTTGGTATATGGAATAGGTAGAATTATGATTTTGATATTCATATTTGTGTTTTGATAAGTTATTGATTGATTTTTGGTATATGGAATAGGTAGCATTGTGATTTTGAAGTTCATATTTGTGTTTTGATGAGCTATTGATGTTTTGGTATATGGAATAGGTAGAATTGTGATTTTGATATTCATATTTGGGTTTTGATGAGTTATTGATTGATGTTTTGGTATATGGAATAGGTAGAATTGAGATTTTGAAGTTCATATTTGTGTTTTGATCCGTTATTGATGTTTTGGTATACGTAATAGGTAGAATCGTGTTTTGAGGAGATATTGATGTTTTGGTATATTGAACAGATAGAATTGTGTTTTGAATTTCATATTTGTGTTTTTATGAGTTATTGATGTTTTGGTATATGAAATAAGTAGAATTATGATTTTCAAGTTCATATTTGTGTTTTGATGAGTTATTGATGTTTTGGTATATGAAATAGGTAGAATTGTGATTTTGATATTCATATTTGGGTTTTGATGAGTTATTGATTGATGTTTTGGTATATGGAATAGGTAGAATTGAGATTTTGAAGTTCATATTTGTGTTTTGATCCGTTATTGATGTTTTGGTATACGTAATAGGTAGAATTGTGTTTTGAGGAGATATTGATGTTTTGGTATATTGAACAGATAGAATTGTGTTTTGAATTTCATCTTTGAGTTTTTATGAGTTATTGATGTTTTGGTATATGGAATAAGTAGAATTATGATTTTGAAGTTCATATTTGTGTTTTGATGAGTTATTGATGTTTTGGTATATGGAATAGGTAGAATTGTGATTTTGAAGTTCATATTTGCGTTTCGATGAGTTATTGATTGATGTTTTGGTATATGGAATAAGTAGAATTATGATTTTGAAGTTCATATTTGTGTTTTGATGAGTTATTCATGTTTTGGTATATGGAATAGGTAAAATTGTGATTTTGAAGTTCATAATTGTGTTTTGATGAGTTATTGATGTTTCAGTATATGAAATAGATATAACTGTGTGTAGATGTTCATAATTGTGTTTTGATGAGTTATTGATTGATGTTTTGGTATATGGAATAGGTAGAATTGTGTTTTGAATTTCATACTTGTGTTTTTATGAGTTATTGATGTTTTGGTATATGGAATAGGTAGAATTGTGATTTTGAAGTTCATATTTGTGTTTTGATGAGTTGTTGATGTTTTGTTATATTGAAGAGGTAGAATTGTGAATTTGAAGTTCATATTTACGTTTTGATGAGTTGTTGATTGATGTTTTGGAATATGGAATAGGTACAATTGAGATTTTGAAGTTCATATTTGTGTTTTGAATGCATTATTGGTTGATGTTTTGGTATATGGAATAGGTAGAATTGTGATTTTGATATTCATATTTGGGTTTCGATGAGTTATTGATTGATGTTTTGGTATATGGAATAGGTAGAATTGAGATTTTGAAGTTCATATTTGTGTTTTGATGAGTTATTAATTGATGTTTGGGTATATGGAATAGGTAGAATTGAGATTTTGAAGTTCATATTTGTGTTTTGATGCGTTATTGATGTTTTGGTATACGCAATAGGTAGAATTGTTTTTTGAGGAGATATTGATGTTTAGGTATATTGAACAGATAGAATTGTGTTTTGAATTTCATATTTGTGTTTTTATGAGTTATTGATGTTTTGGTATATGGAATAAGTAGAATTATGATTTTGAAGTTCATATTTGTGTTTTGATGAGTTATTGATGTTTTGTTATATTGAAGAGGTAGAATTGTGAATTTGAAGTTCATATTTACGTTTTGATGAGTTGTTGATTGATGTTTTGGAATATGGAATAGGTACAATTGAGATTTTGAAGTTCATATTTGTGTTTTGAATGCATTATTGGTTGATGTTTTGGTATATGGAATAGGTAGAATTGTGATTTTGATATTCATATTTGGGTTTCGATGAGTTATTGATTGATGTTTTGGTATATGGAATAGGTAGAATTGAGATTTTGAAGTTCATATTTGTGTTTTGATGAGTTATTAATTGATGTTTGGGTATATGGAATAGGTAGAATTGAGATTTTGAAGTTCATATTTGTGTTTTGATTCGTTATTGATGTTTTGGTATACGCAATAGGTAGAATTGTTTTTTGAGGAGATATTGATGTTTAGGTATATTGAACAGATAGAATTGTGTTTTGAATTTCATATTTGTGTTTTTATGAGTTATTGATGTTTCGGTATATGGGATAGGTAGAATTGTGATTTTGAAGTTCATATTTGTGTTTTGAATGCGTTATTGATGTTTTGGTATACGTAATCGGTGGAATTGTGTTTTGAGGAGTTATTGATGTTTTGGTATATGGAATAGGTAGAATTGTGATTTTGAAGTTCATATTTGTGTTTTGATGAGTTGTTGATGTTTTATTATATTGAAGAGGTAGAATTGTGATTTTGAAGTTCATATTTGCGTTTTGTGAGTTATTGATTGATGTTTTGGAATATGGAATAGGTACAATTGAGATTTTGAAGTTCATATTTGTGTTTTGAATGCGTTATTGGTTGATGTTTTGGTATATGGAATAGGTAGAATTGTGATTTTGAAGTTCATATTTGTGTTTTGAATGCGTTATTGATGTTTTGGAAGACGTAATCGGTAGAATTGTGTTTTGAGGAGTTATTGATGTTTTGGTATATGGAATAGGTAGAATTGTGTTTTGAATTTCATATTTGTGTTTCGATGAGTTAATGATTGATGTTTCGGTATATGGGATAGGTAGAATTGTGATTTTGAAGTTCATATTTGTGTTTTGATGAGTTATTGATGTTTTGGTATATGGAATAGGTAGAATTGTGATTTTGATACTCATATTTGTGTTTTGATGAGTTATTGATTGATGTTTTGGAATATGGAATAGGTACAATTGAGATTTTGAAGTTCATATTTGTGTTTTGATGAGTTATTGGTTGATGTTTTACTATATGGAATACGTAGAATTGTGATTTTGAAGTTCATATTTATGTTTTGATGACTTATTGATGTTTCGGTATATGGGATGGGTAGAATTGTGATTTTGGAGTTCATATTTGTGTTTTGATGACTTATTGATGTTTTGGTATATGGGATAGGTAGAATTGTGATTTTGAAGTTCATATTTGTGTTTTGAATGCGTTATTGATGTTTTGGTATCTGTAATAGGTAGAATTGTGTTTTGATGAGTTATTGATGTTTCGGTATATGGGATAGGTGGAATTGTGATTTTGAAGTTCATATTTGTGTTTTGAATGCGTTATTGATGTTTTGGTATCCGTAATAGGTAGAATTGGGTTTTGATGAGTTATTGATGTTTCGGTATATGGGATAGGTAGAATTGTGATTTTGAAGTTCATATTTGTGTTTTGATGAGTTATTGATGTTTTGGTATATGGAATAGGTAGAATTGTGATTTTGATATTCATATTTGGGTTTTGATGAGTTATTGATTGATGTTTTGGTATATGGAATAGGTAGAATTGTGATTTTGAAGTTCATATTTGTGTTTTGAATGCGTTATTGGTTGATGTTTTGGTATATGGAATAGGTAGAATTATGATTTTGATATTCATATTTGTGTTTTGATAAGTTATTGATTGATTTTTGGTATATGGAATAGGTAGCATTGTGATTTTGAAGTTCATATTTGTGTTTTGATGAGCTATTGATGTTTTGGTATATGGAATAGGTAGAATTGTGATTTTGATATTCATATTTGGGTTTTGATGAGTTATTGATTGATGTTTTGGTATATGGAATAGGTAGAATTGAGATTTTGAAGTTCATATTTGTGTTTTGATCCGTTATTGATGTTTTGGTATACGTAATAGGTAGAATCGTGTTTTGAGGAGATATTGATGTTTTGGTATATTGAACAGATAGAATTGTGTTTTGAATTTCATATTTGTGTTTTTATGAGTTATTGATGTTTTGGTATATGAAATAAGTAGAATTATGATTTTCAAGTTCATATTTGTGTTTTGATGAGTTATTGATGTTTTGGTATATGAAATAGGTAGAATTGTGATTTTGATATTCATATTTGGGTTTTGATGAGTTATTGATTGATGTTTTGGTATATGGAATAGGTAGAATTGAGATTTTGAAGTTCATATTTGTGTTTTGATCCGTTATTGATGTTTTGGTATACGTAATAGGTAGAATTGTGTTTTGAGGAGATATTGATGTTTTGGTATATTGAACAGATAGAATTGTGTTTTGAATTTCATCTTTGAGTTTTTATGAGTTATTGATGTTTTGGTATATGGAATAAGTAGAATTATGATTTTGAAGTTCATATTTGTGTTTTGATGAGTTATTGATGTTTTGGTATATGGAATAGGTAGAATTGTGATTTTGAAGTTCATATTTGCGTTTCGATGAGTTATTGATTGATGTTTTGGTATATGGAATAAGTAGAATTATGATTTTGAAGTTCATATTTGTGTTTTGATGAGTTATTCATGTTTTGGTATATGGAATAGGTAAAATTGTGATTTTGAAGTTCATAATTGTGTTTTGATGAGTTATTGATGTTTCAGTATATGAAATAGATATAACTGTGTGTAGATGTTCATAATTGTGTTTTGATGAGTTATTGATTGATGTTTTGGTATATGGAATAGGTAGAATTGTGTTTTGAATTTCATACTTGTGTTTTTATGAGTTATTGATGTTTTGGTATATGGAATAGGTAGAATTGTGATTTTGAAGTTCATATTTGTGTTTTGATGAGTTGTTGATGTTTTGTTATATTGAAGAGGTAGAATTGTGAATTTGAAGTTCATATTTACGTTTTGATGAGTTGTTGATTGATGTTTTGGAATATGGAATAGGTACAATTGAGATTTTGAAGTTCATATTTGTGTTTTGAATGCATTATTGGTTGATGTTTTGGTATATGGAATAGGTAGAATTGTGATTTTGATATTCATATTTGGGTTTCGATGAGTTATTGATTGATGTTTTGGTATATGGAATAGGTAGAATTGAGATTTTGAAGTTCATATTTGTGTTTTGATGAGTTATTAATTGATGTTTGGGTATATGGAATAGGTAGAATTGAGATTTTGAAGTTCATATTTGTGTTTTGATGCGTTATTGATGTTTTGGTATACGCAATAGGTAGAATTGTTTTTTGAGGAGATATTGATGTTTAGGTATATTGAACAGATAGAATTGTGTTTTGAATTTCATATTTGTGTTTTTATGAGTTATTGATGTTTTGGTATATGGAATAAGTAGAATTATGATTTTGAAGTTCATATTTGTGTTTTGATGAGTTATTGATGTTTTGTTATATTGAAGAGGTAGAATTGTGAATTTGAAGTTCATATTTACGTTTTGATGAGTTGTTGATTGATGTTTTGGAATATGGAATAGGTACAATTGAGATTTTGAAGTTCATATTTGTGTTTTGAATGCATTATTGGTTGATGTTTTGGTATATGGAATAGGTAGAATTGTGATTTTGATATTCATATTTGGGTTTCGATGAGTTATTGATTGATGTTTTGGTATATGGAATAGGTAGAATTGAGATTTTGAAGTTCATATTTGTGTTTTGATGAGTTATTAATTGATGTTTGGGTATATGGAATAGGTAGAATTGAGATTTTGAAGTTCATATTTGTGTTTTGATTCGTTATTGATGTTTTGGTATACGCAATAGGTAGAATTGTTTTTTGAGGAGATATTGATGTTTAGGTATATTGAACAGATAGAATTGTGTTTTGAATTTCATATTTGTGTTTTTATGAGTTATTGATGTTTCGGTATATGGGATAGGTAGAATTGTGATTTTGAAGTTCATATTTGTGTTTTGAATGCGTTATTGATGTTTTGGTATACGTAATCGGTGGAATTGTGTTTTGAGGAGTTATTGATGTTTTGGTATATGGAATAGGTAGAATTGTGATTTTGAAGTTCATATTTGTGTTTTGATGAGTTGTTGATGTTTTATTATATTGAAGAGGTAGAATTGTGATTTTGAAGTTCATATTTGCGTTTTGTGAGTTATTGATTGATGTTTTGGAATATGGAATAGGTACAATTGAGATTTTGAAGTTCATATTTGTGTTTTGAATGCGTTATTGGTTGATGTTTTGGTATATGGAATAGGTAGAATTGTGATTTTGAAGTTCATATTTGTGTTTTGAATGCGTTATTGATGTTTTGGAAGACGTAATCGGTAGAATTGTGTTTTGAGGAGTTATTGATGTTTTGGTATATGGAATAGGTAGAATTGTGTTTTGAATTTCATATTTGTGTTTCGATGAGTTAATGATTGATGTTTCGGTATATGGGATAGGTAGAATTGTGATTTTGAAGTTCATATTTGTGTTTTGATGAGTTATTGATGTTTTGGTATATGGAATAGGTAGAATTGTGATTTTGATATTCATATTTGCGTTTTGATGAGTTATTGATTGATGTTTTGGAATATGGAATAGGTACAATTGAGATTTTGAAGTTCATATTTGTGTTTTGATGAGTTATTGATGTTTTGGTATATGGGATAGGTAGAATTGTGATTTTGAAGTTCATATTGGTGTTTTGAATGCGTTATTGATGTTTTGGTATACGTAATAGGTAGAATTGTGTTTTGATGAGTTATTGATGTTTCGGTAAATGGAATAGGTAGAATTGTGATTTTGAAGTTCATATTTGTGTTTTGATGAGTTGTTGATGTTTTATTATATTGAAGAGGTAGAATTGTGATTTTGAAGTTCATATTTGCGTTTTGTGAGTTATTGATTGATGTTTTGGAATATGGAATAGGTACAATTGAGATTTTGAAGTTCATATTTGTGTTTTGAATGCGTTATTGGTTGATGTTTTGGTATATGGAATAGGTAGAATTGTGATTTTGAAGTTCATATTTGTGTTTTGAATGCGTTATTGATGTTTTGGAAGACGTAATCGGTAGAATTGTGTTTTGAGGAGTTATTGATGTTTTGGTATATGGAATAGGTAGAATTGTGTTTTGAATTTCATATTTGTGTTTCGATGAGTTAATGATTGATGTTTCGGTATATGGGATAGGTAGAATTGTGATTTTGAAGTTCATATTTGTGTTTTGATGAGTTATTGATGTTTTGGTATATGGAATAGGTAGAATTGTGATTTTGATACTCATATTTGTGTTTTGATGAGTTATTGATTGATGTTTTGGAATATGGAATAGGTACAATTGAGATTTTGAAGTTCATATTTGTGTTTTGATGAGTTATTGGTTGATGTTTTACTATATGGAATACGTAGAATTGTGATTTTGAAGTTCATATTTATGTTTTGATGACTTATTGATGTTTCGGTATATGGGATGGGTAGAATTGTGATTTTGGAGTTCATATTTGTGTTTTGATGACTTATTGATGTTTTGGTATATGGGATAGGTAGAATTGTGATTTTGAAGTTCATATTTGTGTTTTGAATGCGTTATTGATGTTTTGGTATCCGTAATAGGTAGAATTGTGTTTTGATGAGTTATTGATGTTTCGGTATATGGGATAGGTGGAATTGTGATTTTGAAGTTCATATTTGTGTTTTGAATGCGTTATTGATGTTTTGGTATCCGTAATAGGTAGAATTGGGTTTTGATGAGTTATTGATGTTTCGGTATATGGGATAGGTAGAATTGTGATTTTGAAGTTCATATTTGTGTTTTGATGAGTTATTGATGTTTTGGTATATGGAATAGGTAGAATTGTGATTTTGATATTCATATTTGGGTTTTGATGAGTTATTGATTGATGTTTTGGTATATGGAATAGGTAGAATTGTGATTTTGAAGTTCATATTTGTGTTTTGAATGCGTTATTGGTTGATGTTTTGGTATATGGAATAGGTAGAATTATGATTTTGATATTCATATTTGTGTTTTGATAAGTTATTGATTGATTTTTGGTATATGGAATAGGTAGCATTGTGATTTTGAAGTTCATATTTGTGTTTTGATGAGCTATTGATGTTTTGGTATATGGAATAGGTAGAATTGTGATTTTGATATTCATATTTGGGTTTTGATGAGTTATTGATTGATGTTTTGGTATATGGAATAGGTAGAATTGAGATTTTGAAGTTCATATTTGTGTTTTGATCCGTTATTGATGTTTTGGTATACGTAATAGGTAGAATCGTGTTTTGAGGAGATATTGATGTTTTGGTATATTGAACAGATAGAATTGTGTTTTGAATTTCATATTTGTGTTTTTATGAGTTATTGATGTTTTGGTATATGAAATAAGTAGAATTATGATTTTCAAGTTCATATTTGTGTTTTGATGAGTTATTGATGTTTTGGTATATGAAATAGGTAGAATTGTGATTTTGATATTCATATTTGGGTTTTGATGAGTTATTGATTGATGTTTTGGTATATGGAATAGGTAGAATTGAGATTTTGAAGTTCATATTTGTGTTTTGATCCGTTATTGATGTTTTGGTATACGTAATAGGTAGAATTGTGTTTTGAGGAGATATTGATGTTTTGGTATATTGAACAGATAGAATTGTGTTTTGAATTTCATCTTTGAGTTTTTATGAGTTATTGATGTTTTGGTATATGGAATAAGTAGAATTATGATTTTGAAGTTCATATTTGTGTTTTGATGAGTTATTGATGTTTTGGTATATGGAATAGGTAGAATTGTGATTTTGAAGTTCATATTTGCGTTTCGATGAGTTATTGATTGATGTTTTGGTATATGGAATAAGTAGAATTATGATTTTGAAGTTCATATTTGTGTTTTGATGAGTTATTCATGTTTTGGTATATGGAATAGGTAAAATTGTGATTTTGAAGTTCATAATTGTGTTTTGATGAGTTATTGATGTTTCAGTATATGAAATAGATATAACTGTGTGTAGATGTTCATAATTGTGTTTTGATGAGTTATTGATTGATGTTTTGGTATATGGAATAGGTAGAATTGTGTTTTGAATTTCATACTTGTGTTTTTATGAGTTATTGATGTTTTGGTATATGGAATAGGTAGAATTGTGATTTTGAAGTTCATATTTGTGTTTTGATGAGTTGTTGATGTTTTGTTATATTGAAGAGGTAGAATTGTGAATTTGAAGTTCATATTTACGTTTTGATGAGTTGTTGATTGATGTTTTGGAATATGGAATAGGTACAATTGAGATTTTGAAGTTCATATTTGTGTTTTGAATGCATTATTGGTTGATGTTTTGGTATATGGAATAGGTAGAATTGTGATTTTGATATTCATATTTGGGTTTCGATGAGTTATTGATTGATGTTTTGGTATATGGAATAGGTAGAATTGAGATTTTGAAGTTCATATTTGTGTTTTGATGAGTTATTAATTGATGTTTGGGTATATGGAATAGGTAGAATTGAGATTTTGAAGTTCATATTTGTGTTTTGATGCGTTATTGATGTTTTGGTATACGCAATAGGTAGAATTGTTTTTTGAGGAGATATTGATGTTTAGGTATATTGAACAGATAGAATTGTGTTTTGAATTTCATATTTGTGTTTTTATGAGTTATTGATGTTTTGGTATATGGAATAAGTAGAATTATGATTTTGAAGTTCATATTTGTGTTTTGATGAGTTATTGATGTTTTGTTATATTGAAGAGGTAGAATTGTGAATTTGAAGTTCATATTTACGTTTTGATGAGTTGTTGATTGATGTTTTGGAATATGGAATAGGTACAATTGAGATTTTGAAGTTCATATTTGTGTTTTGAATGCATTATTGGTTGATGTTTTGGTATATGGAATAGGTAGAATTGTGATTTTGATATTCATATTTGGGTTTCGATGAGTTATTGATTGATGTTTTGGTATATGGAATAGGTAGAATTGAGATTTTGAAGTTCAAATTTGTGTTTTGATGAGTTATTAATTGATGTTTGGGTATATGGAATAGGTAGAATTGAGATTTTGAAGTTCATATTTGTGTTTTGATTCGTTATTGATGTTTTAGTATACGCAATAGGTAGAATTGTTTTTTGAGGAGATATTGATGTTTAGGTATATTGAACAGATAGAATTGTGTTTTGAATTTCATATTTGTGTTTTTATGAGTTATTGATGTTTCGGTATATGGGATAGGTAGAATTGTGATTTTGAAGTTCATATTTGTGTTTTGAATGCGTTATTGATGTTTTGGTATACGTAATCGGTGGAATTGTGTTTTGAGGAGTTATTGATGTTTTGGTATATTGAACAGATAGAAATGTGTTTTGAATTTCATATTTGTGTTTTTAAGAGTTATTGATGTTTTGTTATATTCAAGAGGTAGAATTGTGATTTTGAAGTTCATATTTGCGTTTTGATGAGTTATTGATTAATGTTTTGGAATATGGAATAGGTACAATTGAGATTTTGAAGTTCATATTTGTGTTTTGATGAGTTATTGGTTGATGTTTTACTATATGGAATAGGTAGAATTGAGATTTTGAAGTTCATATTTGTGTTTTGATGCGTTATTGATGTTTTGGTATACGCAATAGGTAGAATTGTTTTTTGAGGAGATATTCATGTTTAGGTATATTGAACAGATAGAATTGTGTTTTGAATTTCATATTTGTGTTTTTATGAGTTATTGATGTTTTGGTATATGGAATAAGTAGAATTATGATTTTGAAGTTCATATTTGTGTTTTGATGAGTTATTGATGTTTTGTTATATTGAAGAGGTAGAATTGTGAATTTGAAGTTCATATTTACGTTTTGATGAGTTGTTGATTGATGTTTTGGAATATGGAATAGGTACAATTCAGATTTTGAAGTTCATATTTGTGTTTTGAATGCATTATTGGTTGATGTTTTGGTATATGGAATAGGTAGAATTGTGATTTTGATATTCATATTTGGGTTTCGATGAGTTATTGATTGATGTTTTGGTATATGGAATAGGTAGAATTGAGATTTTGAAGTTCATATTTGTGTTTTGATGAGTTATTAATTGATGTTTGGGTATATGGAATAGGTAGAATTGAGATTTTGAAGTTCATATTTGTGTTTTGATGCGTTATTGATGTTTTGGTATACGCAATAGGTAGAATTGTTTTTTGAGGAGATATTGATGTTTAGGTATATTGAACAGATAGAATTGTGTTTTGAATTTCATATTTGTGTTTTTATGAGTTATTGATGTTTCGGTATATGGGATAGGTAGAATTGTGATTTTGAAGTTCATATTTGTGTTTTGAATGCGTTATTGATGTTTTGGTATACGTAATCGGTGGAATTGTGTTTTGAGGAGTTATTGATGTTTTGGTATATTGAACAGATAGAAATGTGTTTTGAATTTCATATTTGTGTTTTTAAGAGTTATTGATGTTTTGTTATATTCAAGAGGTAGAATTGTGATTTTGAAGTTCATATTTGCGTTTTGATGAGTTATTGATTGATGTTTTGGAATATGGAATAGGTACAATTGAGAGTTTGAAGTTCATATTTTTTTTTTGATGAGTTATTGATGTTTTGGTATATGGGATAGGTAGAATTGTGATTTTGAAGTTCATATTGGTGTTTTGAATGCGTTATTGATGTTTTGGTATACGTAAAAGGTAGAATTGTGTTTTGATGAGTTATTGATGTTTCGGTAAATGGAATAGGTAGAATTGTGATTTTGATATTCATATTTGGGTTTTGATGAGTTATTGATTGATGTTTTGGTATATGGAATAGGTAGAATTGAGATTTTGAAGTTCATATTTGTGTTTTGATCCGTTATTGATGTTTTGGTATACGTAATAGGTAGAATCGTGTTTTGAGGAGATATTGATGTTTTGGTATATTGAACAGATAGAATTGTGTTTTGAATTTCATATTTGTGTTTTTATGAGTTATTGATGTTTTGGTATATGAAATAAGTAGAATTATGATTTTCAAGTTCATATTTGTGTTTTGATGAGTTATTGATGTTTTGGTATATGAAATAGGTAGAATTGTGATTTTGATATTCATATTTGGGTTTTGATGAGTTATTGATTGATGTTTTGGTATATGGAATAGGTAGAATTGAGATTTTGAAGTTCATATTTGTGTTTTGATCCGTTATTGATGTTTTGGTATACGTAATAGGTAGAATTGTGTTTTGAGGAGATATTGATGTTTTGGTATATTGAACAGATAGAATTGTGTTTTGAATTTCATCTTTGAGTTTTTATGAGTTATTGATGTTTTGGTATATGGAATAAGTAGAATTATGATTTTGAAGTTCATATTTGTGTTTTGATGAGTTATTGATGTTTTGGTATATGGAATAGGTAGAATTGTGATTTTGAAGTTCATATTTGCGTTTCGATGAGTTATTGATTGATGTTTTGGTATATGGAATAAGTAGAATTATGATTTTGAAGTTCATATTTGTGTTTTGATGAGTTATTCATGTTTTGGTATATGGAATAGGTAAAATTGTGATTTTGAAGTTCATAATTGTGTTTTGATGAGTTATTGATGTTTCAGTATATGAAATAGATATAACTGTGTGTAGATGTTCATAATTGTGTTTTGATGAGTTATTGATTGATGTTTTGGTATATGGAATAGGTAGAATTGTGTTTTGAATTTCATACTTGTGTTTTTATGAGTTATTGATGTTTTGGTATATGGAATAGGTAGAATTGTGATTTTGAAGTTCATATTTGTGTTTTGATGAGTTGTTGATGTTTTGTTATATTGAAGAGGTAGAATTGTGAATTTGAAGTTCATATTTACATTTTGATGAGTTGTTGATTGATGTTTTGGAATATGGAATAGGTACAATTGAGATTTTGAAGTTCATATTTGTGTTTTGAATGCATTATTGGTTGATGTTTTGGTATATGGAATAGGTAGAATTGTGATTTTGATATTCATATTTGGGTTTCGATGAGTTATTGATTGATGTTTTGGTATATGGAATAGGTAGAATTGAGATTTTGAAGTTCATATTTGTGTTTTGATGAGTTATTAATTGATGTTTGGGTATATGGAATAGGTAGAATTGAGATTTTGAAGTTCATATTTGTGTTTTGATGCGTTATTGATGTTTTGGTATACGCAATAGGTAGAATTGCTTTTTGAGGAGATATTGATGTTTAGGTATATTGAACAGATAGAATTGTGTTTTGAATTTCATATTTGTGTTTTTATGAGTTATTGATGTTTTGGTATATGGAATAAGTAGAATTATGATTTTGAAGTTCATATTTGTGTTTTGATGAGTTATTGATGTTTTGTTATATTGAAGAGGTAGAATTGTGATTTTGAAGTTCATATTTGCCTTTTGATGAGTTATTGATTGATGTTTTGGAATATAGAATAGGTACAATTGAGATTTTGAAGTTCATATTTGTGTTTTGATGAGTTATTGATGTTTTGGTATATGGGATAGGTAGAATTGTGATTTTGAAGTTCATATTTCTGTTTTGATGAGTTATTGGTTGATGTTTTACTATATGGAATAGGTATAATTGTGATTTTGAAGTTCGTATTTGAGTTTTGATGACTTATTGATGTTTTGGTATATGGGGTAGGTAGAATTGTGATTTTGAAGTTCGTATTTGTGTTTTGATGAGTTATTCATGTTTTGGTATATGGAATAGGTAGAATTGTGATTTTTAAGTTCATAATTGTGTTTTGATGAGTTATTGATGTTTCGGTATATGAAATAGATATAATTGTGTGTAGAAGTTAATATTTGTGTTTTGATGAGTTGTTGGTGTTTTGTTATATTGAAGAGGTAGAATTGTGATTTTGAAGTTCATATTCGCGTTTTGATGAGTTATTGATTGATGTTTTGGTATATGGAATAGGTAGAATTGTGTTTTGAATTTCATATTTGTGTTTTGATGAGTTATTGATGTTTCGGTATATGGGATAGGTAGAATTGTGATTTTGAATTTCATATTTGTGTTTTGATGAGTTATTGATGTTTTGGTATATGGAATAGGTAGAATTGTGAATTTAAAATTCATATTTGTGTTTTGATGAGTTATTGATTGATGTTTTGGTATATGGAATAGGTAGAATTGTGATTTTGAAGTTCATATTTGTGTTTTGATGAGTTATTGATGTTTTGATATATGGAATAGGTAGAATTGTGATTTTGATATTCATATTTGTGTTTTGATGAGTTATTCATGTTTTGGTATATGGAATAGGTAGAATTGTGATTTTTAAGTTCATAATTGTGTTTTGATGAGTTATTGATGTTTCGGTATATGAAATAGATGTAATGAGTGTAGAAGTTCATATTTGTGTTTTGATGAGTTATTGATGTTTTGGTATATGGAATAGGTAGAATTGTGATTTTGAAGTTCATATTTGTGTTTTGATGACTTATTGATGTTTTGGTATATGGGATAGGTAGAATTGTGATTTTGAAGTTCATATTTCTGTTTTGATGAGTTATTGGTTGATGTTTTACTATATGGAATAGGTATAATTGTGATTTTGAAGTTCATATTTGTGTTTTGATGACTTATTGATGTTTTGGTATATGGGGTAGGTAGAATTGTGATTTTGAAGTTCGTATTTGTGTTTTGATGAGTTATTCATGTTTTGGTATATGGAATAGGTTGAATTGTGATTTTTAAGTTCATAATTGTGTTTTGATGAGTTATTGATGTTTCGGTATATGAAATAGATATAATTGTGTGTAGAAGTTAATATTTGTGTTTTGATGAGTTGTTGGTGTTTTGTTATGTTGAAGAGGTAGAATTGTGATTTTGAAGTTCATATTTGCGTTTTGATGAGTTATTGATTGATGTTTTGGTATATGGAATAGGTAGAATTGTGTTTTGAATTTCATATTTGTGTTTTGATGAGTTATTGATGTTTCGGTATATGGGATAGGTAGAATTGTGATTTTGAATTTCATATTTGTGTTTTGATGAGTTATTGATGTTTTGGTATATGGAATAGGTAGAATTGTGAATTTAAAGTTCATATTTGTGTTTTGATGAGTTATTGATTGATGTTTTGGTATATGGAATAGGTAGAATTGTGATTTTTAAGTTCATAATTGTGTTTTGATGAGTTATTGATGTTTCGATATATGAAATAGATATAATTGTGTGTAGAAGTTCATATTTGTGTTTTGATGAGTTATTGATGTTTTGTTATATTGAAGAGGTAGAATTGTGATTTTGAATTTCATATTTGTGTTTTGATGAGTTATTGATTGATGTTTTGGAATATGGAATAGGTACAATTGAGATTTTGAAGTTCATATTTGTGTTTTGATGAGTGATTCATGTTTCGGTATATTGAATAGGTAGAATTGTGATTTTGAAGTTCATATTTGTGTTTTGATGAGTTATTGATGTTTCGGTATATGGGATAGGTAGAATTGTGATTTTGAAGTTCATATTTGTGTTTTGAATGCGTTATCGATGTTTTGGTATACGTAATCGGTAGAATTGTGTTTTGAGGAGTTATTGATGTTTTGGTATATTGAACAGATTGAATTGCGGTTTGAATTTCATATTTGTGTTTTTATGAGTTATTGATGTTTTGTTATATTCAAGAGGTAGAATTGTGATTTTGAAAGTCATATTTGCGTTTTGATGAGTTATTGATTGATGTTTTGGAATATGGAATAGGTACAATTGAGATTTTGAAGTTCATTTTTTTTTTTTTTTGATGAGTTATTGATGTTTTGTTCTATTGAAGAGGTAGAATTGTGATTTTGAAGTTCATAATTGTGTTTTGATGAGTTATTGATGTTTTGGTATATGGAATAGGTAGAATTGTGATTTTGAAGTTCATATTTGTGTTTTGATGAGTTATTGATGTTTTGGTATATGGAATAGGTAGAATTGTTTTCGGTATATGAAATAGATATAATTGTGTGTAGATGTTCATAATTGTGTTTTGATGAGTTATTGATTGATGTTTTGGAATATGGAATAGGTAGAATTGTGATTTTGAAGTTCACAATTGTGTTTTGATGAGTTATTGATGTTTCGGTATATGAAATAGATATAATTGTGATTTTGAAGTTCATAATTGTGTTTTAATGAGTTAGTGATTGATGTTTTGGTATATGGAATAGGTAGAATTGTGTTTTGAATTTCATATTTGTGTTTCGATGAGTTATTGATGTTTCGGTATATGGGATAGGTAGAATTGTGATTTTGAAGTTCATATTTGTGTTTTGATGAGTTATTGATGTTTTGGTATATGGAATAGGTAGAATTGTGATTTTGAAGTTCATATTTGGGTTTTGATGAGTTATTGATTGATGTTTGGGTATATGGAATAGGTAGAATTGAGATTTTGAAGTTCATATTTGTGTTTTGATGCGTTATTGATGTTTTGGTATACGTAATAGGTAGAATTGTGTTTTGAGGAGATATTGATGTTTTGGTATATTGAACAGATAGAATTGTGTTTTGAATTTCATATTTGTGTTTTTATGAGTTATTGATGTTTTGGTATATGGACTAAGTAGATTTATGATTTTGAAGTTCATATTTGTGTTTTGATGAGTTATTGATGTTTTGTTATATTGAAGAGGTAGAATTGTGATTTTGAAGTTCATATTTGCGTTTTGATGAGTTATTGATTGATGTTTTGGAATATGGAATAGGTACAATTGAGATTTTGAAGTTCATATTTGTGTTTTGATGAGTTATTGGTTGATGTTTTACTATATCGAATAGGTAGAATTGTGATTTTGAAGTTCATATTTGTGTTTTGATGACTTATTGATGTTTTGGTATATGGGATAGGTAGAATTGTGATTTTGAAGTTCATATTTGTGTTTTGATGAGTTATTGGTTGATGTTTTACTATATGGAATAGGTATAATTGTGATTTTGAAGTTCATATTTGTGTTTTGATGACTTATTGATGTTTTGGTATATGGGATAGGTAGAATTGTGATTTTGAAGTTCATATTTGTGTTTTGATGAGTTATTCATGTTTTGGTATATGGAATAGGTAAAATTGTGATTCTTAAGTTCATAATTGTGTTTTGATGAGTTATTGATGTTTCGGTATATGAAATAGATATAATTGTGTGTAGAAGTTCATATTTGTGTTTTGATGAGTTATTGATGTTTTGTTATATTGAAGAGGTAGAATTGTGATTTTGAAGTTCATATTTCTGTTTTGATGAGTTATTGGTTGATGTTTTACTATATGGAATAGGTATAATTGTGATTTTGAAGTTCATATTTGTGTTTTGATGACTTATTGATGTTTTGGTATATGGGGTAGGTAGAATTGTGATTTTGAAGTTCATATTTGTGTTTTGATGAGTTATTGATTGATGTTTTGGTATATGGAATAGGTAGAATTGTGATTTTTAAGTTCATAATTGTGTTTTGATGAGTTATTGATGTTTCGATATATGAAATAGATATAATTGTGTGTAGAAGTTCATATTTGTGTTTTGATGAGTTATTGATGTTTTGTTATATTGAAGAGGTAGAATTGTGATTTTGAATTTCATATTTGTGTTTTGATGAGTTATTGATTGATGTTTTGGAATATGGAATAGGTACAATTGAGATTTTGAAGTTCATATTTGTGTTTTGATGAGTGATTCATGCTTCGGTATATTGAATAGGTAGAATTGTGATTTTGAAGTTCATATTTGTGTTTTGATGAGTTATTGATGTTTCGGTATATGGGATAGGTAGAATTGTGATTTTGAAGTTCATATTTGTGTTTTGAATGCGTTATCGATGTTTTGGTATACGTAATCGGTAGAATTGTGTTTTGAGGAGTTATTGATATTTTGGTATATTGAACAGATAGAATTGTGGTTTGAATTTCATATTTGTGTTTTTATGAGTTATTGATGTTTTGTTATATTCAAGAGGTAGAATTGTGATTTTGAAAGTCATATTTGCGTTTTGATGAGTTATTGATTGATGTTTTGGAATATGGAATAGGTACAATTGAGATTTTGAAGTTCATTTTTTTTTTTTTTTGATGAGTTATTGATGTTTTGTTCTATTGAAGAGGTAGAATTGTGATTTTGAAGTTCATAATTGTGTTTTGATGAGTTATTGATGTTTTGGTATATGGAATAGGTAGAATTGTGATTTTGAAGTTCATATTTGTGTTTTGATGAGTTATTGATGTTTTGGTATATGGAATAGGTAGAATTGTTTTCGGTATATGAAATAGATATAATTGTGTGTAGATGTTCATAATTGTGTTTTGATGAGTTATTGATTGATGTTTTGGAATATGGAATAGGTAGAATTGTGATTTTGAAGTTCACAATTGTGTTTTGATGAGTTATTGATGTTTCGGTATATGAAATAGATATAATTGTGATTTTGAAGTTCATAATTGTGTTTTAATGAGTTAGTGATTGATGTTTTGGTATATGGAATAGGTAGAATTGTGTTTTGAATTTCATATTTGTGTTTCGATGAGTTATTGATGTTTCGGTATATGGGATAGGTAGAATTGTGATTTTGAAGTTCACAATTGTGTTTTGATGAGTTATTGATGTTTCGGTATATGAAATAGATATAATTGTGATTTTGAAGTTCATAATTGTGTTTTAATGAGTTAGTGATTGATGTTTTGGTATATGGAATAGGTAGAATTGTGTTTTGAATTTCATATTTGTGTTTTGATGCGTTATTGATGTTTTGGTATACGTAATAGGTAGAATTGTGTTTTGAGGAGATATTGATGTTTTGGTATATTGAACAGATAGAATTGTGTTTTGAATTTCATATTTGTGTTTTTATGAGTTATTGATGTTTTGGTATATGGACTAAGTAGATTTATGATTTTGAAGTTCATATTTGTGTTTTGATGAGTTATTGATGTTTTGTTATATTGAAGAGGTAGAATTGTGATTTTGAAGTTCATATTTGCGTTTTGATGAGTTATTGATTGATGTTTTGGAATATGGAATAGGTACAATTGAGATTTTGAAGTTCATATTTGTGTTTTGATGAGTTATTGGTTGATGTTTTACTATATCGAATAGGTAGAATTGTGATTTTGAAGTTCATATTTGTGTTTTGATGACTTATTGATGTTTTGGTATATGGGATAGGTAGAATTGTGATTTTGAAGTTCATATTTGTGTTTTGATGAGTTATTGGTTGATGTTTTACTATATGGAATAGGTATAATTGTGATTTTGAAGTTCATATTTGTGTTTTGATGACTTATTGATGTTTTGGTATATGGGATAGGTAGAATTGTGATTTTGAAGTTCATATTTGTGTTTTGATGAGTTATTCATGTTTTGGTATATGGAATAGGTAAAATTGTGATTCTTAAGTTCATAATTGTGTTTTGATGAGTTATTGATGTTTCGGTATATGAAATAGATATAATTGTGTGTAGAAGTTCATATTTGTGTTTTGATGAGTTATTGATGTTTTGTTATATTGAAGAGGTAGAATTGTGATTTTGAAGTTCATATTTCTGTTTTGATGAGTTATTGGTTGATGTTTTACTATATGGAATAGGTATAATTGTGATTTTGAAGTTCATATTTGTGTTTTGATGACTTATTGATGTTTTGGTATATGGGGTAGGTAGAATTGTGATTTTGAAGTTCATATTTGTGTTTTGATGAGTTATTGATTGATGTTTTGGTATATGGAATAGGTAGAATTGTGATTTTTAAGTTCATAATTGTGTTTTGATGAGTTATTGATGTTTCGATATATGAAATAGATATAATTGTGTGTAGAAGTTCATATTTGTGTTTTGATGAGTTATTGATGTTTTGTTATATTGAAGAGGTAGAATTGTGATTTTGAATTTCATATTTGTGTTTTGATGAGTTATTGATTGATGTTTTGGAATATGGAATAGGTACAATTGAGATTTTGAAGTTCATATTTGTGTTTTGATGAGTGATTCATGCTTCGGTATATTGAATAGGTAGAATTGTGATTTTGAAGTTCATATTTGTGTTTTGATGAGTTATTGATGTTTCGGTATATGGGATAGGTAGAATTGTGATTTTGAAGTTCATATTTGTGTTTTGAATGCGTTATCGATGTTTTGGTATACGTAATCGGTAGAATTGTGTTTTGAGGAGTTATTGATATTTTGGTATATTGAACAGATAGAATTGTGGTTTGAATTTCATATTTGTGTTTTTATGAGTTATTGATGTTTTGTTATATTCAAGAGGTAGAATTGTGATTTTGAAAGTCATATTTGCGTTTTGATGAGTTATTGATTGATGTTTTGGAATATGGAATAGGTACAATTGAGATTTTGAAGTTCATTTTTTTTTTTTTTTGATGAGTTATTGATGTTTTGTTCTATTGAAGAGGTAGAATTGTGATTTTGAAGTTCATAATTGTGTTTTGATGAGTTATTGATGTTTTGGTATATGGAATAGGTAGAATTGTGATTTTGAAGTTCATATTTGTGTTTTGATGAGTTATTGATGTTTTGGTATATGGAATAGGTAGAATTGTTTTCGGTATATGAAATAGATATAATTGTGTGTAGATGTTCATAATTGTGTTTTGATGAGTTATTGATTGATGTTTTGGAATATGGAATAGGTAGAATTGTGATTTTGAAGTTCACAATTGTGTTTTGATGAGTTATTGATGTTTCGGTATATGAAATAGATATAATTGTGATTTTGAAGTTCATAATTGTGTTTTAATGAGTTAGTGATTGATGTTTTGGTATATGGAATAGGTAGAATTGTGTTTTGAATTTCATATTTGTGTTTCGATGAGTTATTGATGTTTCGGTATATGGGATAGGTAGAATTGTGATTTTGAAGTTCACAATTGTGTTTTGATGAGTTATTGATGTTTCGGTATATGAAATAGATATAATTGTGATTTTGAAGTTCATAATTGTGTTTTAATGAGTTAGTGATTGATGTTTTGGTATATGGAATAGGTAGAATTGTGTTTTGAATTTCATATTTGTGTTTCGATGAGTTATTGATGTTTCGGTATATGGGATAGGTAGAATTGTGATTTTGAAGTTCATATTTGTGTTCTGATGAGTTATTGATGTTTTGGTATATGGAATAGGTAGAATTGTGATTTTGATATTCATATTTGCGTTTTGATGAGTTATTGATTGATGTTTTGGAATATGGAATAGGTACAATTGAGATTTTGAAGTTCATATTTGTGTTTTGATGAGTTATTGATGTTTTGGTATATGGGATAGGTAGAATTGTGATTTTGAAGTTCATATTTGTGTTTTGAATGCGTTATTGATGTTTTGGTATACGTAATAGGTAGAATTGTGTTTTGATGAGTTATTGATGTTTCGGTATATGGGATAGGTAGAATTATCATTTTGAAGTTCATATTTGTGTTTTGATGAGTTATTGATGTTTTGGAATATGAAATAGGTAGAATTGTGATTTTGAAGTTCATATTTGTGTTTTGATGAGTTATTGATGTTTTGGTATATGGAATAGGTAGAATTATGATTTTGATATTCATATTTGTGTTTTGATGAGTTATTGATTGATTTTTGGTATATGGAATAGGTAGCATTGTGATTTTGAAGTTCATATTTGTGTTTTGATGAGTTATTGATGTTTTGGTATATGGAATAGGTAGAATTGTGATTTTGATATTCATATTTGGGTTTTGATGAGTTATTTATTGATGTTTTGGTATATGGAATAGGTAGAATTGAGATTTTGAAGTTCATATTTTTGTTTTGATGCGTTATTGATGTTTTGGTATACGTAATAGGTAGAATTGTGTTTTGAGGAGATATTGATGTTTTGGTATATTGAACAGATAGAATTGTGTTTTGAATTTCATATTTGTGTTTTTATGAGTTATTGATGTTTTGGTATATGAAATAAGTAGAATTATGATTTTCAAGTTCATATTTGTGTTTTGATGAGTTATTGATGTTTTGTTATATTGAAGAGGTAGAATTGTGATTTTGAAGTTCATATTTGCGTTTTGATGAGTTATTGATTGATGTTTTGGAATATGAAATAGGTACAATTGAGATTTTGAAGTTCATATTTGTGTTTTGATGAGTTATTGGTTGATATTTTACTATATCGAATAGGTAGAATTGTGATTTTGAAGTTCATATTTGTGTTTTGATGAGTTATTGATGTTTTGGTGTATGGGATAGGTAGAATTGTGATTTTGAAGTTCATATTTGGGTTTTGATGAGTTATTGGGTGATGTTTTACTATATGGAATAGGTATAATTGTGATTTTGATGTTCATATTTTTGTTTTGATGCGTTATTGATGTTTTGGTATACGTAATAGGTAGAATTGTGTTTTGAGGAGATATTGATGTTTTGGTATATTGAACAGATAGAATTGTGTTTTGAATTTCATATTTGTGTTTTGATGAGTTATTGATTGATGTTTTGGAATATGGAATAGGTAGAATTGTGATTTTGAATTTCATATTTGTGTTTTGATGAGTTATTGATTGATGTTTTGGAATATGGAATAGGTACAATTGAGATTTTGAAGTTCATATTTGTGTTTTGATGAGTGATTCATGCTTCGGTATATTGAATAGGTAGAATTGTGATTTTGAAGTTCATATTTGTGTTTTGATGAGTTATTGATGTTTCGGTATATGGGATAGGTAGAATTGTGATTTTGAAGTTCATATTTGTGTTTTGAATGCGTTATCGATGTTTTGGTATACGTAATCGGTAGAATTGTGTTTTGAGGAGTTATTGATATTTTGGTATATTGAACAGATAGAATTGTGGTTTGAATTTCATATTTGTGTTTTTATGAGTTATTGATGTTTTGTTATATTCAAGAGGTAGAATTGTGATTTTGAAAGTCATATTTGCGTTTTGATGAGTTATTGATTGATGTTTTGGAATATGGAATAGGTACAATTGAGATTTTGAAGTTCATTTTTTTTTTTTTTGATGAGTTATTGATGTTTTGTTCTATTGAAGAGGTAGAATTGTGATTTTGAAGTTCATAATTGTGTTTTGATGAGTTATTGATGTTTTGGTATATGGAATAGGTAGAATTGTGATTTTGAAGTTCATATTTGTGTTTTGATGAGTTATTGATGTTTTGGTATATGGAATAGGTAGAATTATTTTCGGTATATGAAATAGATATAATTGTGTGTAGATGTTCATAATTGTGTTTTGATGAGTTATTGATTGATGTTTTGGAATATGGAATAGGTAGAATTGTGATTTTGAAGTTCACAATTGTGTTTTGATGAGTTATTGATGTTTCGGTATATGAAATAGATATAATTGTGATTTTGAAGTTCATAATTGTGTTTTAATGAGTTAGTGATTGATGTTTTGGTATATGGAATAGGTAGAATTGTGTTTTGAATTTCATATCTGTGTTTCGATGAGTTATTGATGTTTCGGTATATGGGATAGGTAGAATTGTGATTTTGAAGTTCACAATTGTGTTTTGATGAGTTATTGATGTTTCGGTATATGAAATAGATATAATTGTGATTTTGAAGTTCATAATTGTGTTTTAATGAGTTAGTGATTGATGTTTTGGTATATGGAATAGGTAGAATTGTGTTTTGAATTTCATATTTGTGTTTCGATGAGTTATTGATGTTTCGGTATATGGGATAGGTAGAATTGTGATTTTGAAGTTCATATTTGTGTTTTGATGAGTTATTGATGTTTTGGTATATGGAATAGGTAGAATTGTGATTTTGAAGTTCATATTTGTGTTTTGATGAGTTATTGATGTTTTGGTTTATGGAATAGGTAGAATTGTGATTTTGATATTCATATTTGTGTTTTGATGAGTTATTGATTGATATATGGAATAGGTAGAATTGTGATTTTGAAGTTCATATTTGTGTTCTGATGAGTTATTGATGTTTTGGTATATGGAATAGGTAGAATTGTGATTTTGATATTCATATTTGCGTTTTGATGAGTTATTGATTGATGTTTTGGAATATGGAATAGGTACAATTGAGATTTTGAAGTTCATATTTGTGTTTTGATGAGTTATTGATGTTTTGGTATATGGGATAGGTAGAATTGTGATTTTGAAGTTCATATTTGTGTTTTGAATGCGTTATTGATGTTTTGGTATACGTAATAGGTAGAATTGTGTTTTGATGAGTTATTGATGTTTCGGTATATGGGATAGGTAGAATTATCATTTTGAAGTTCATATTTGTGTTTTGATGAGTTATTGATGTTTTGGAATATGAAATAGGTAGAATTGTGATTTTGAAGTTCATATTTGTGTTTTGATGAGTTATTGATGTTTTGGTATATGGAATAGGTAGAATTATGATTTTGATATTCATATTTGTGTTTTGATGAGTTATTGATTGATTTTTGGTATATGGAATAGGTAGCATTGTGATTTTGAAGTTCATATTTGTGTTTTGATGAGTTATTGATGTTTTGGTATATGGAATAGGTAGAATTGTGATTTTGATATTCATATTTGGGTTTTGATGAGTTATTTATTGATGTTTTGGTATATGGAATAGGTAGAATTGAGATTTTGAAGTTCATATTTTTGTTTTGATGCGTTATTGATGTTTTGGTATACGTAATAGGTAGAATTGTGTTTTGAGGAGATATTGATGTTTTGGTATATTGAACAGATAGAATTGTGTTTTGAATTTCATATTTGTGTTTTTATGAGTTATTGATGTTTTGGTATATGAAATAAGTAGAATTATGATTTTCAAGTTCATATTTGTGTTTTGATGAGTTATTGATGTTTTGTTATATTGAAGAGGTAGAATTGTGATTTTGAAGTTCATATTTGCGTTTTGATGAGTTATTGATTGATGTTTTGGAATATGAAATAGGTACAATTGAGATTTTGAAGTTCATATTTGTGTTTTGATGAGTTATTGGTTGATATTTTACTATATCGAATAGGTAGAATTGTGATTTTGAAGTTCATATTTGTGTTTTGATGAGTTATTGATGTTTTGGTGTATGGGATAGGTAGAATTGTGATTTTGAAGTTCATATTTGGGTTTTGATGAGTTATTGGGTGATGTTTTACTATATGGAATAGGTATAATTGTGATTTTGATGTTCATATTTTTGTTTTGATGCGTTATTGATGTTTTGGTATACGTAATAGGTAGAATTGTGTTTTGAGGAGATATTGATGTTTTGGTATATTGAACAGATAGAATTGTGTTTTGAATTTCATATTTGTGTTTTGATGAGTTATTGATTGATGTTTTGGAATATGGAATAGGTAGAATTGTGATTTTGAATTTCATATTTGTGTTTTGATGAGTTATTGATTGATGTTTTGGAATATGGAATAGGTACAATTGAGATTTTGAAGTTCATATTTGTGTTTTGATGAGTGATTCATGCTTCGGTATATTGAATAGGTAGAATTGTGATTTTGAAGTTCATATTTGTGTTTTGATGAGTTATTGATGTTTCGGTATATGGGATAGGTAGAATTGTGATTTTGAAGTTCATATTTGTGTTTTGAATGCGTTATCGATGTTTTGGTATACGTAATCGGTAGAATTGTGTTTTGAGGAGTTATTGATATTTTGGTATATTGAACAGATAGAATTGTGGTTTGAATTTCATATTTGTGTTTTTATGAGTTATTGATGTTTTGTTATATTCAAGAGGTAGAATTGTGATTTTGAAAGTCATATTTGCGTTTTGATGAGTTATTGATTGATGTTTTGGAATATGGAATAGGTACAATTGAGATTTTGAAGTTCATTTTTTTTTTTTTTGATGAGTTATTGATGTTTTGTTCTATTGAAGAGGTAGAATTGTGATTTTGAAGTTCATAATTGTGTTTTGATGAGTTATTGATGTTTTGGTATATGGAATAGGTAGAATTGTGATTTTGAAGTTCATATTTGTGTTTTGATGAGTTATTGATGTTTTGGTATATGGAATAGGTAGAATTGTTTTCGGTATATGAAATAGATATAATTGTGTGTAGATGTTCATAATTGTGTTTTGATGAGTTATTGATTGATGTTTTGGAATATGGAATAGGTAGAATTGTGATTTTGAAGTTCACAATTGTGTTTTGATGAGTTATTGATGTTTCGGTATATGAAATAGATATAATTGTGATTTTGAAGTTCATAATTGTGTTTTAATGAGTTAGTGATTGATGTTTTGGTATATGGAATAGGTAGAATTGTGTTTTGAATTTCATATCTGTGTTTCGATGAGTTATTGATGTTTCGGTATATGGGATAGGTAGAATTGTGATTTTGAAGTTCACAATTGTGTTTTGATGAGTTATTGATGTTTCGGTATATGAAATAGATATAATTGTGATTTTGAAGTTCATAATTGTGTTTTAATGAGTTAGTGATTGATGTTTTGGTATATGGAATAGGTAGAATTGTGTTTTGAATTTCATATTTGTGTTTCGATGAGTTATTGATGTTTCGGTATATGGGATAGGTAGAATTGTGATTTTGAAGTTCATATTTGTGTTTTGATGAGTTATTGATGTTTTGGTATATGGAATAGGTAGAATTGTGATTTTGAAGTTCATATTTGTGTTTTGATGAGTTATTGATGTTTTGGTTTATGGAATAGGTAGAATTGTGATTTTGATATTCATATTTGTGTTTTGATGAGTTATTGATTGATATATGGAATAGGTAGAATTGTGATTTTGAAGTTCATATTTGTGTTCTGATGAGTTATTGATGTTTTGGTATATGGAATAGGTAGAATTGTGATTTTGATATTCATATTTGCGTTTTGATGAGTTATTGATTGATGTTTTGGAATATGGAATAGGTACAATTGAGATTTTGAAGTTCATATTTGTGTTTTGATGAGTTATTGATGTTTTGGTATATGGGATAGGTAGAATTGTGATTTTGAAGTTCATATTTGTGTTTTGAATGCGTTATTGATGTTTTGGTATACGTAATAGGTAGAATTGTGTTTTGATGAGTTATTGATGTTTCGGTATATGGGATAGGTAGAATTATCATTTTGAAGTTCATATTTGTGTTTTGATGAGTTATTGATGTTTTGGAATATGAAATAGGTAGAATTGTGATTTTGAAGTTCATATTTGTGTTTTGATGAGTTATTGATGTTTTGGTATATGGAATAGGTAGAATTATGATTTTGATATTCATATTTGTGTTTTGATGAGTTATTGATTGATTTTTGGTATATGGAATAGGTAGCATTGTGATTTTGAAGTTCATATTTGTGTTTTGATGAGTTATTGATGTTTTGGTATATGGAATAGGTAGAATTGTGATTTTGATATTCATATTTGGGTTTTGATGAGTTATTTATTGATGTTTTGGTATATGGAATAGGTAGAATTGAGATTTTGAAGTTCATATTTTTGTTTTGATGCGTTATTGATGTTTTGGTATACGTAATAGGTAGAATTGTGTTTTGAGGAGATATTGATGTTTTGGTATATTGAACAGATAGAATTGTGTTTTGAATTTCATATTTGTGTTTTTATGAGTTATTGATGTTTTGGTATATGAAATAAGTAGAATTATGATTTTCAAGTTCATATTTGTGTTTTGATGAGTTATTGATGTTTTGTTATATTGAAGAGGTAGAATTGTGATTTTGAAGTTCATATTTGCGTTTTGATGAGTTATTGATTGATGTTTTGGAATATGAAATAGGTACAATTGAGATTTTGAAGTTCATATTTGTGTTTTGATGAGTTATTGGTTGATATTTTACTATATCGAATAGGTAGAATTGTGATTTTGAAGTTCATATTTGTGTTTTGATGAGTTATTGATGTTTTGGTGTATGGGATAGGTAGAATTGTGATTTTGAAGTTCATATTTGGGTTTTGATGAGTTATTGGGTGATGTTTTACTATATGGAATAGGTATAATTGTGATTTTGATGTTCATATTTTTGTTTTGATGCGTTATTGATGTTTTGGTATACGTAATAGGTAGAATTGTGTTTTGAGGAGATATTGATGTTTTGGTATATTGAACAGATAGAATTGTGTTTTGAATTTTATATTTGTGTTTTGATGAGTTATTGATTGATGTTTTGGAATATGGAATAGGTAGAATTGTGATTTTGAATTTCATATTTGTGTTTTGATGAGTTATTGATTGATGTTTTGGAATATGGAATAGGTACAATTGAGATTTTGAAGTTCATATTTCTGTTTTGATGAGTGATTCATGCTTCGGTATATTGAATAGGTAGAATTGTGATTTTGAAGTTCATATTTGTGTTTTGATGAGTTATTGATGTTTCGGTATATGGGATAGGTAGAATTGTGATTTTGAAGTTCATATTTGTGTTTTGAATGCGTTATCGATGTTTTGGTATACGTAATCGGTAGAATTGTGTTTTGAGGAGTTATTGATATTTTGGTATATTGAACAGATAGAATTGTGGTTTGAATTTCATATTTGTGTTTTTATGAGTTATTGATGTTTTGTTATATTCAAGAGGTAGAATTGTGATTTTGAAAGTCATATTTGCGTTTTGATGAGTTATTGATTGATGTTTTGGAATATGGAATAGGTACAATTGAGATTTTGAAGTTCATTTTTTTTTTTTTTTTGATGAGTTATTGATGTTTTGTTCTATTGAAGAGGTAGAATTGTGATTTTGAAGTTCATAATTGTGTTTTGATGAGTTATTGATGTTTTGGTATATGGAATAGGTAGAATTGTGATTTTGAAGTTCATATTTGTGTTTTGATGAGTTATTAAAGTTTTGGTATATGGAATAGGTAGAATTGTTTTCGGTATATGAAATAGATATAATTGTGTGTAGATGTTCATAATTGTGTTTTGATGAGTTATTGATTGATGTTTTGGAATATGGAATAGGTAGAATTGTGATTTTGAAGTTCACAATTGTGTTTTGATGAGTTATTGATGTTTCGGTATATGAAATAGATATAATTGTGATTTTGAAGTTCATAATTGTGTTTTAATGAGTTAGTGATTGATGTTTTGGTATATGGAATAGGTAGAATTGTGTTTTGAATTTCATATTTGTGTTTCGATGAGTTATTGATGTTTCGGTATATGGGATAGGTAGAATTGTGATTTTGAAGTTCACAATTGTGTTTTGATGAGTTATTGATGTTTCGGTATATGAAATAGATATAATTGTGATTTTGAAGTTCATAATTGTGTTTTAATGAGTTAGTGATTGATGTTTTGGTATATGGAATAGGTAGAATTGTGTTTTGAATTTCATATTTGTGTTTCGATGAGTTATTGATGTTTCGGTATATGGGATAGGTAGAATTGTGATTTTGAAGTTCATATTTGTGTTTTGATGAGTTATTGATGTTTTGGTATATGGAATAGGTAGAATTGTGATTTTGAAGTTCATATTTGTGTTTTGATGAGTTATTGATGTTTTGGTTTATGGAATAGGTAGAATTGTGATTTTGATATTCATATTTGTGTTTTGATGAGTTATTGATTGATATATGGAATAGGTAGAATTGTGATTTTGAAGTTCATATTTGTGTTCTGATGAGTTATTGATGTTTTGGTATATGGAATAGGTAGAATTGTGATTTTGATATTCATATTTGCGTTTTGATGAGTTATTGATTGATGTTTTGGAATATGGAATAGGTACAATTGAGATTTTGAAGTTCATATTTGTGTTTTGATGAGTTATTGATGTTTTGGTATATGGGATAGGTAGAATTGTGATTTTGAAGTTCATATTTGTGTTTTGAATGCGTTATTGATGTTTTGGTATACGTAATAGGTAGAATTGTGTTTTGATGAGTTATTGATGTTTCGGTATATGGGATAGGTAGAATTATCATTTTGAAGTTCATATTTGTGTTTTGATGAGTTATTGATGTTTTGGAATATGAAATAGGTAGAATTGTGATTTTGAAGTTCATATTTGTGTTTTGATGAGTTATTGATGTTTTGGTATATGGAATAGGTAGAATTATGATTTTGATATTCATATTTGTGTTTTGATGAGTTATTGATTGATTTTTGGTATATGGAATAGGTAGCATTGTGAGTTTGAAGTTCATATTTGTGTTTTGATGAGTTATTGATGTTTTGGTATATGGAATAGGTAGAATTGTGATTTTGATATTCATATTTGGGTTTTGATGAGTTATTTATTGATGTTTTGGTATATGGAATAGGTAGAATTGAGATTTTGAAGTTCATATTTTTGTTTTGATGCGTTATTGATGTTTTGGTATACGTAATAGGTAGAATTGTGTTTTGAGGAGATATTGATGTTTTGGTATATTGAACAGATAGAATTGTGTTTTGAATTTCATATTTGTGTTTTTATGAGTTATTGATGTTTTGGTATATGAAATAAGTAGAATTATGATTTTCAAGTTCATATTTGTGTTTTGATGAGTTATTGATGTTTTGTTATATTGAAGAGGTAGAATTGTGATTTTGAAGTTCATATTTGCGTTTTGATGAGTTATTGATTGATGTTTTGGAATATGAAATAGGTACAATTGAGATTTTGAAGTTCATATTTGTGTTTTGATGAGTTATTGGTTGATATTTTACTATATCGAATAGGTAGAATTGTGATTTTGAAGTTCATATTTGTGTTTTGATGAGTTATTGATGTTTTGGTGTATGGGATAGGTAGAATTGTGATTTTGAAGTTCATATTTGGGTTTTGATGAGTTATTGGGTGATGTTTTACTATATGGAATAGGTATAATTGTGATTTTGATGTTCATATTTTTGTTTTGATGCGTTATTGATGTTTTGGTATACGTAATAGGTAGAATTGTGTTTTGAGGAGATATTGATGTTTTGGTATATTGAACAGATAGAATTGTGTTTTGAATTTCATATTTGTGTTTTTATGAGTTATTGATGTTTTGGTATATGAAATAAGTAGAATTATGATTTTCAAGTTCATATTTGTGTTTTGATGAGTTATTGATGTTTTGTTATATTGAAGAGGTAGAATTTTGATTTTGAAGTTCATATTTGCGTTTTGATGAGTTATTGATTGATGTTTTGGAATATGAAATAGGTACAATTGAGATTTTGAAGTTCATATTTGTGTTTTGATGTGCTATTGGTTGATGTTTTACTATATCGAATAGGTAGAATTGTGATTTTGAAGTTCATATTTGTGTTTTGATGACTTATTGATGTTTTGGTATATGGGATAGGTAGAATTGTGATTTTGAAGTTCATATTTGGGTTTTGATGAGTTATTGGGTGATGTTTTACTATATGGAATAGGTATAATTGTGATTTTGATGTTCATATTTTTGTTTTGATGACTTATTGATGTTTTGGTGTATGGGATAGGTGGAATTGTGATTTTGAAGTTCATATTTGTGTTTTGATGAGTTATTCATGTTTTGGTATATGGAATAGGTAGAATTGTGATTTTTAAGTTCATAATTGTGTTTTGATGAGTTATTGATGTTTCGGTATACGAAATAGATATAATTGTGTGTAGATGTTCATAATTGTGTTTTGATGAGTTATTGATTGATGTTTTGGTATATGGAATAGGTAGAGTTGTGATTTTGAAGTTCATATTTGTGTTTTGAAGAGTTATTGATTGATGTTTTGGTATATGGAATAGGTAGAATTGTAATTTTGAAGTTCATATTTGTGTTTTGATGAGTTATTGATGTTTTGGTATATGGAATAGGTAGAATTGTGATTTTGATATTCATATTTGCGTTTTGATGAGTTATTGATTGATGTTTTGGTATATGGAATAGGTAGAGTTGTGATTTTGAAGTTCATATTTGTGTTTTGAAGAGTTATTGATTGATGTTTTGGTATATGGAATAGGTAGAATTGTAATTTTGAAGTTCATATTTGTGTTTTGATGAGTTATTCATGTTTTGGTATATGGAATAGGTAGAATTGTGATTTTTAAGTTCATAATTGTGTTTTGATGAGTTATTGATGTTTCGGTATACGAAATAGATATAATTGTGTGTAGATGTTCATAATTGTGTTTTGATGAGTTATTGATTGATGTTTTGGTATATGGAATAGGTAGAGTTGTGATTTTGAAGTTCATATTTGTGTTTTGAAGAGTTATTGATTGATGTTTTGGTATATGGAATAGGTAGAATTGTAATTTTGAAGTTCATATTTGTGTTTTGATGAGTTATTGATGTTTTGGTATATGGAATAGGTAGAATTGTGATTTTGATATTCATATTTGTGTTTCGATGAGTTATTGATGTTTCGGTATATGGGATAGGTAGAATTGTGATTTTGAAGTTCACAATTGTGTTTTGATGAGTTATTGATGTTTCGGTATATGAAATAGATATAATTGTGATTTTGAAGTTCATAATTGTGTTTTAATGAGTTAGTGATTGATGTTTTGGTATATGGAATAGGTAGAATTGTGTTTTGAATTTCATATTTGTGTTTCGATGAGTTATTGATGTTTCGGTATATGGGATAGGTAGAATTGTGATTTTGAAGTTCATATTTGTGTTTTGATGAGTTATTGATGTTTTGGTATATGGAATAGGTAGAATTGTGATTTTGAAGTTCATATTTGTGTTTTGATGAGTTATTGATGTTTTGGTTTATGGAATAGGTAGAATTGTGATTTTGATATTCATATTTGTGTTTTGATGAGTTATTGATTGATATATGGAATAGGTAGAATTGTGATTTTGAAGTTCATATTTGTGTTCTGATGAGTTATTGATGTTTTGGTATATGGAATAGGTAGAATTGTGATTTTGATATTCATATTTGCGTTTTGATGAGTTATTGATTGATGTTTTGGAATATGGAATAGGTACAATTGAGATTTTGAAGTTCATATTTGTGTTTTGATGAGTTATTGATGTTTTGGTATATGGGATAGGTAGAATTGTGATTTTGAAGTTCATATTTGTGTTTTGAATGCGTTATTGATGTTTTGGTATACGTAATAGGTAGAATTGTGTTTTGATGAGTTATTGATGTTTCGGTATATGGGATAGGTAGAATTATCATTTTGAAGTTCATATTTGTGTTTTGATGAGTTGTTGATGTTTTGGAATATGAAATAGGTAGAATTGTGATTTTGAAGTTCATATTTGTGTTTTGATGAGTTATTGATGTTTTGGTATATGGAATAGGTAGAATTATGATTTTGATATTCATATTTGTGTTTTGATGAGTTATTGATTGATTTTTGGTATATGGAATAGGTAGCATTGTGATTTTGAAGTTCATATTTGTGTTTTGATGAGTTATTGATGTTTTGGTATATGGAATAGGTAGAATTGTGATTTTGATATTCATATTTGGGTTTTGATGAGTTATTTATTGATGTTTTGGTATATGGAATAGGTAGAATTGAGATTTTGAAGTTCATATTTTTGTTTTGATGCGTTATTGATGTTTTGGTATACGTAATAGGTAGAATTGTGTTTTGAGGAGATATTGATGTTTTGGTATATTGAACAGATAGAATTGTGTTTTGAATTTCATATTTGTGTTTTTATGAGTTATTGATGTTTTGGTATATGAAATAAGTAGAATTATGATTTTCAAGTTCATATTTGTGTTTTGATGAGTTATTGATGTTTTGTTATATTGAAGAGGTAGAATTGTGATTTTGAAGTTCATATTTGCGTTTTGATGAGTTATTGATTGATGTTTTGGAATATGAAATAGGTACAATTGAGATTTTGAAGTTCATATTTGTGTTTTGATGAGTTATTGGTTGATATTTTACTATATCGAATAGGTAGAATTGTGATTTTGAAGTTCATATTTGTGTTTTGATGAGTTATTGATGTTTTGGTGTATGGGATAGGTAGAATTGTGATTTTGAAGTTCATATTTGGGTTTTGATGAGTTATTGGGTGATGTTTTACTATATGGAATAGGTATAATTGTGATTTTGATGTTCATATTTTTGTTTTGATGCGTTATTGATGTTTTGGTATACGTAATAGGTAGAATTGTGTTTTGAGGAGATATTGATGTTTTGGTATATTGAACAGATAGAATTGTGTTTTGAATTTCATATTTGTGTTTTTATGAGTTATTGATGTTTTGGTATATGAAATAAGTAGAATTATGATTTTCAAGTTCATATTTGTGTTTTGATGAGTTATTGATGTTTTGTTATATTGAAGAGGTAGAATTTTGATTTTGAAGTTCATATTTGCGTTTTGATGAGTTATTGATTGATGTTTTGGAATATGAAATAGGTACAATTGAGATTTTGAAGTTCATATTTGTGTTTTGATGTGCTATTGGTTGATGTTTTACTATATCGAATAGGTAGAATTGTGATTTTGAAGTTCATATTTGTGTTTTGATGACTTATTGATGTTTTGGTATATGGGATAGGTAGAATTGTGATTTTGAAGTTCATATTTGGGTTTTGATGAGTTATTGGGTGATGTTTTACTATATGGAATAGGTATAATTGTGATTTTGATGTTCATATTTTTGTTTTGATGACTTATTGATGTTTTGGTGTATGGGATAGGTGGAATTGTGATTTTGAAGTTCATATTTGTGTTTTGATGAGTTATTCATGTTTTGGTATATGGAATAGGTAGAATTGTGATTTTTAAGTTCATAATTGTGTTTTGATGAGTTATTGATGTTTCGGTATACGAAATAGATATAATTGTGTGTAGATGTTCATAATTGTGTTTTGATGAGTTATTGATTGATGTTTTGGTATATGGAATAGGTAGAGTTGTGATTTTGAAGTTCATATTTGTGTTTTGAAGAGTTATTGATTGATGTTTTGGTATATGGAATAGGTAGAATTGTAATTTTGAAGTTCATATTTGTGTTTTGATGAGTTATTGATGTTTTGGTATATGGAATAGGTAGAATTGTGATTTTGATATTCATATTTGCGTTTTGATGAGTTATTGATTGATGTTTTGGTATATGGAATAGGTAGAATTGAGATTTTGAAGTTCATATTTGTGTTTTGATGAGTTATTGGTTGATGTTTTACTATATGGAATACGTAGAATTGTGATTTTGAAGTTCATATTTATGTTTTGATGATTTATTGATGTTTCGGTATATGGGATGGGTAGAATTGTGATTTTGGAGTTCATATTTGTGTTTTGATGACTTATTGATTTTTGGTATAAGGAATAGGTACAATTGAGATTTTGAAGTTCATATTTGTGTTTTGATGAGTTATTAATGTTTTGGTATATGAAATAGGTAGAATTGTGATTTTGAAGTTCATAATTGTGTTTTGATGAGTTATTGATGTTTCGGTATATGAAATAGATATAATTGTGTGTAGATGTTCATAATTGTGTTTTGATGAGTTATTGATTGATGTTTTTGTATATGGAATAGGTAGAATTGTGTTTTGAATTTCATATTTGTGTTTTTATGAGTTATTGATGTTTTGGTATGTGGAATAGGTAGAATTGTAATTTTGAAGTTCATATTTGTGTTTTGATGAGTTGTTGATGTTTTGTTATATTGAAGAGGTAGAATTGTGATTTTGAAGTTCATATTTACGTTTTGATGAGTTATTGATTGATGTTTTGAAATATGGAATAGGTACAATTGAGATTTTGAAGTTCATATTTGTGTTTTGAATGCGTTACTGGTTAATGTTTTGGTATATGGAATAGGTAGAATTGTGATTTTGATATTCATATTTGGGTTTTGTTGAGTTATTGATTGATGTTTGGGTATATGGAATAGGTAGAATTGAGATTTTGAAGTTCATATTTGTGTTTTGATGCGTTATTGATGTTTTGGTATACGTAATAGGTAGAATTGTGTTTTGAGGAGATATTGATGTTTTGGTATATTGAACAGATAGAATTGTGTTTTGAATTTCATATTTGTGTTTTTATGAGTTATTGATGTTTTGGTATATGGACTAAGTAGATTTATGATTTTGAAGTTCATATTTGTGTTTTGATGAGTTATTGATGTTTTGTTATATTGAAGAGGTAGAATTGTGATTTTGAAGTTCATATTTGCGTTTTGATGAGTTATTGATTGATGTTTTGGAATATGGAATAGGTACAATTGAGATTTTGAAGTTCATATTTGTGTTTTGATGAGTTATTGGTTGATGTTTTACTATATCGAATAGGTAGAATTGTGATTTTCAAGTTCATATTTGTGTTTTGATGACTTATTGATGTTTTGGTATATGGGATAGGTAGAATTGTGATTTTGAAGTTCATATTTGTGTTTTGATGAGTTATTGGTTGATGTTTTACTATATGGAATAGGTATAATTGTGATTTTGAAGTTCATATTTGTGTTTTGATGACTTATTGATGTTTTGGTATATGGGATAGGTAGAATTGTGATTTTGAAGTTCATATTTGTGTTTTGATGAGTTATTCATGTTTTGGTATATGGAATAGGTAAAATTGTGATTTTTAAGTTCATAATTGTGTTTTGATGAGTTATTGATGTTTCGGTATATGAAATAGATATAATTGTGTGTAGAAGTTCATATTTGTGTTTTGATGAGTTATTGATGTTTTGTTATATTGAAGAGGTAGAATTGTGATTTTGAAGTTCATATTTCTGTTTTGATGAGTTATTGGTTGATGTTTTACTATATGGAATAGGTATAATTGTGATTTTGAAGTTCATATTTGTGTTTTGATGACTTATTGATGTTTTGGTATATGGGATAGGTAGAATTGTGATTTTGAAGTTCATATTTGTGTTTTGATGAGTTATTGATTGATGTTTTGGTATATGGAATAGGTAGAATTGTGATTTTTAAGTTCATAATTGTGTTTTGATGAGTTATTGATGTTTCGATATATGAAATAGATATAATTGTGTGTAGAAGTTCATATTTGTGTTTTGATGAGTTATTGATGTTTTGTTATATTGAAGAGGTAGAATTGTGATTTTGAATTTCATATTTGTGTTTTGATGAGTTATTGATTGATGTTTTGGAATATGGAATAGGTACAATTGAGATTTTGAAGTTCATATTTGTGTTTTGATGAGTGATTCATGCTTCGGTATATAGAATAGGTAGAATTGTGATTTTGAAGTTCATATTCGTGTTTTGATGAGTTATTGATGTTTCGGTATATGGGATAGGTAGAATTGTGATTTTGAAGTTCATATTTGTGTTTTGAATACGTTATCGATGTTTTGGTATACGTAATCGGTAGAATTGTGTTTTGAGGAGTTATTGATGTTTTGGTATATTGAACAGATAGAATTGTGGTTTGAATTTCATATTTGTGTTTTTATGAGTTATTGATGTTTTGTTATATTCAAGAGGTAGAATTGTGATTTTGAAAGTCATATTTGCGTTTTGATGAGTTATTGATTGATGTTTTGGAATATGGAATAGGTACAATTGAGATTTTGAAGTTCATTTTTTTTTTTTTTTTGATGAGTTATTGATGTTTTGTTCTATTGAAGAGGTAGAATTGTGATTTTGAAGTTCATTATTGTGTTTTGATGAGTTATTGATGTTTTGGTATATGGAATAGGTAGAATTGTGATTTGGAAGTTCATATTTGTGTTTTGATGAGTTATTGATGTTTTGGTATATGGAATAGGTAGAATTGTTTTCGGTATATGAAATAGATATAATTGTGTGTAGATGTTCATAATTGTGTTTTGATGAGTTATTGATTGATGTTTTGGAATATGGAATAGGTAGAATTGTGATTTTGAAGTTCACAATTGTGTTTTGATGAGTTATTGATGTTTCGGTATATGAAATAGATATAATTGTGATTTTGAAGTTCATAATTGTGTGTTAATGAGTTAGTGATTGATGTTTTGGTATATGGAATAGGTAGAATTGTGTTTTGAATTTCATATTTTTGTTTCGATGAGTTATTGATGTTTCGGTATATGGGATAGGTAGAATTGTGATTTTGAAGTTCACAATTGTGTTTTGATGAGTTATTGATGTTTCGGTATATGAAATAGATATAATTGTGATTTTGAAGTTCATAATTGTGTTTTAATGAGTTAGTGATTGATGTTTTGGTATATGGAATAGGTAGAATTGTGTTTTGAATTTCATATTTGTGTTTCGATGAGTTATTGATGTTTCGGTATATGGGATAGGTAGAATTGTGATTTTGAAGTTCATATTTGTGTTTTGATGAGTTATTGATGTTTTGGTATATGGAATAGGTAGAATTGTGATTTTGAAGTTTATATTTGTGTTTTGATGAGTTATTGATGTTTTGGTATATGGGATAGGTAGAATTGTGATTTTGAAGTTCATATTTGGGTTTTGATGAGTTATTGGTTGATGTTTTACTATATCGAATAGGTAGAATTGTGATTTTGAAGTTCATATTTGTGTTTTGATGAGTTATTGATGTTTTGGTATATGGAATAGGTAGAATTGTGATTTTGAAGTTTATATTTGTGTTTTGATGAGTTATTGATGTTTTGGTATATGGGATAGGTAGAATTGTGATTTTGAAGTTCATATTTGTGTTTTGAATGCGGTATTGATGTTTTGGTATACGTAATAGGTAGAATTGTGTTTTGATGAGTTATTGATGTTTCGGTATATGGGATAGGTAGAATTATCATTTTGAAGTTCATATTTGTGTTTTGATGAGTTATTGATGTTTTGGAATATGAAATAGGTAGAATTGTGATTTTGAAGTTCATATTTGTGTTTTGATGAGTTATTGATGTTTTGGTATATGGAATAGGTAGAATTATGATTTTGATATTCATATTTGTGTTTTGATGAGTTATTGATTGATTTTTGGTATATGGAATAGGTAGCATTGTGATTTTGAAGTTCATATTTGTGTTTTGATGAGTTATTGATGTTTTGGTATATGGAATAGGTAGAATTGTGATTTTGATATTCATATTTGGGTTTTGATGAGTTATTTATTGATGTTTTGGTATATGGAATAGGTAGAATTGAGATTTTGAAGTTCATATTTTTGTTTTGATGCGTTATTGATGTTTTGGTATACGTAATAGGTAGAATTGTGTTTTGAGGAGATATTGATGTTTTGGTATATTGAACAGATAGAATTGTGTTTTGAATTTCATATTTGTGTTTTTATGAGTTATTGATGTTTTGGTATATGAAATAAGTAGAATTATGATTTTCAAGTTCATATTTGTGTTTTGATGAGTTATTGATGTTTTGTTATATTGAAGAGGTAGAATTGTGATTTTGAAGTTCATATTTGCGTTTTGATGAGTTATTGATTGATGTTTTGGAATATGAAATAGGTACAATTGAGATTTTGAAGTTCATATTTGTGTTTTGATGAGTTATTGGTTGATATTTTACTATATCGAATAGGTAGAATTGTGATTTTGAAGTTCATATTTGTGTTTTGATGAGTTATTGATGTTTTGGTGTATGGGATAGGTAGAATTGTGATTTTGAAGTTCATATTTGGGTTTTGATGAGTTATTGGGTGATGTTTTACTATATGGAATAGGTATAATTGTGATTTTGATGTTCATATTTTTGTTTTGATGCGTTATTGATGTTTTGGTATACGTAATAGGTAGAATTGTGTTTTGAGGAGATATTGATGTTTTGGTATATTGAACAGATAGAATTGTGTTTTGAATTTCATATTTGTGTTTTTATGAGTTATTGATGTTTTGGTATATGAAATAAGTAGAATTATGATTTTCAAGTTCATATTTGTGTTTTGATGAGTTATTGATGTTTTGTTATATTGAAGAGGTAGAATTTTGATTTTGAAGTTCATATTTGCGTTTTGATGAGTTATTGATTGATGTTTTGGAATATGAAATAGGTACAATTGAGATTTTGAAGTTCATATTTGTGTTTTGATGTGCTATTGGTTGATGTTTTACTATATCGAATAGGTAGAATTGTGATTTTGAAGTTCATATTTGTGTTTTGATGACTTATTGATGTTTTGGTATATGGGATAGGTAGAATTGTGATTTTGAAGTTCATATTTGGGTTTTGATGAGTTATTGGGTGATGTTTTACTATATGGAATAGGTATAATTGTGATTTTGATGTTCATATTTTTGTTTTGATGACTTATTGATGTTTTGGTGTATGGGATAGGTGGAATTGTGATTTTGAAGTTCATATTTGTGTTTTGATGAGTTATTCATGTTTTGGTATATGGAATAGGTAGAATTGTGATTTTTAAGTTCATAATTGTGTTTTGATGAGTTATTGATGTTTCGGTATACGAAATAGATATAATTGTGTGTAGATGTTCATAATTGTGTTTTGATGAGTTATTGATTGATGTTTTGGTATATGGAATAGGTAGAGTTGTGATTTTGAAGTTCATATTTGTGTTTTGAAGAGTTATTGATTGATGTTTTGGTATATGGAATAGGTAGAATTGTAATTTTGAAGTTCATATTTGTGTTTTGATGAGTTATTGATGTTTTGGTATATGGAATAGGTAGAATTGTGATTTTGATATTCATATTTGCGTTTTGATGAGTTATTGATTGATGTTTTGGTATATGGAATAGGTAGAATTGAGATTTTGAAGTTCATATTTGTGTTTTGATGAGTTATTGATGTTTTGTTCTATTGAAGAGGTAGAATTGTGATTTTTAAGTTCATATTTGCGTTTTGATGTGTTATTGATTAATGTTTTGGAATATGGAATAGGTACAATTGAGATTTTGAAGTTCATATTTGTGTTTTGATGAGTTATTGGTTGATGTTTTACTATATGGAATACGTAGAATTGTGATTTTGAAGTTCATATTTATGTTTTGATGATTTATTGATGTTTCGGTATATGGGATGGGTAGAATTGTGATTTTGGAGTTCATATTTGTGTTTTGATGACTTATTGATTTTTGGTATAAGGAATAGGTACAATTGAGATTTTGAAGTTCATATTTGTGTTTTGATGAGTTATTAATGTTTTGGTATATGAAATAGGTAGAATTGTGATTTTGAAGTTCATAATTGTGTTTTGATGAGTTATTGATGTTTCGGTATATGAAATAGATATAATTGTGTGTAGATGTTCATAATTGTGTTTTGATGAGTTATTGATTGATGTTTTTGTATATGGAATAGGTAGAATTGTGTTTTGAATTTCATATTTGTGTTTTTATGAGTTATTGATGTTTTGGTATGTGGAATAGGTAGAATTGTAATTTTGAAGTTCATATTTGTGTTTTGATGAGTTGTTGATGTTTTGTTATATTGAAGAGGTAGAATTGTGATTTTGAAGTTCATATTTACGTTTTGATGAGTTATTGATTGATGTTTTGAAATATGGAATAGGTACAATTGAGATTTTGAAGTTCATATTTGTGTTTTGAATGCGTTACTGGTTAATGTTTTGGTATATGGAATAGGTAGAATTGTGATTTTGATATTCATATTTGGGTTTTGTTGAGTTATTGATTGATGTTTGGGTATATGGAATAGGTAGAATTGAGATTTTGAAGTTCATATTTGTGTTTTGATGCGTTATTGATGTTTTGGTATACGTAATAGGTAGAATTGTGTTTTGAGGAGATATTGATGTTTTGGTATATTGAACAGATAGAATTGTGTTTTGAATTTCATATTTGTGTTTTTATGAGTTATTGATGTTTTGGTATATGGACTAAGTAGATTTATGATTTTGAAGTTCATATTTGTGTTTTGATGAGTTATTGATGTTTTGTTATATTGAAGAGGTAGAATTGTGATTTTGAAGTTCATATTTCTGTTTTGATGAGTTATTGGTTGATGTTTTACTATATGGAATAGGTATAATTGTGATTTTGAAGTTCATATTTGTGTTTTGATGACTTATTGATGTTTTGGTATATGGGGTTGGTAGAATTGTGATTTTGAAGTTCATATTTGTGTTTTGATGAGTTATTGATTGATGTTTTGGTATATGGAATAGGTAGAATTGTGATTTTTAAGTTCATAATTGTGTTTTGATGAGTTATTGATGTTTCGATATATGAAATAGATATAATTGTGTGTAGAAGTTCATATTTGTGTTTTGATGAGTTATTGATGTTTTGTTATATTGAAGAGGTAGAATTGTGATTTTGAATTTCATATTTGTGTTTTGATGAGTTATTGATTGATGTTTTGGAATATGGAATAGGTACAATTGAGATTTTGAAGTTCATATTTGTGTTTTGATGAGTGATTCATGCTTCGGTATATTGAATAGGTAGAATTGTGATTTTGAAGTTCATATTCGTGTTTTGATGAGTTATTGATGTTTCGGTATATGGGATAGGTAGAATTGTGATTTTGAAGTTCATATTTGTGTTTTGAATACGTTATCGATGTTTTGGTATACGTAATCGGTAGAATTGTGTTTTGAGGAGTTATTGATGTTTTGGTATATTGAACAGATAGAATTGTGGTTTGAATTTCATATTTGTGTTTTTATGAGTTATTGATGTTTTGTTATATTCAAGAGGTAGAATTGTGATTTTGAAAGTCATATTTGCGTTTTGATGAGTTATTGATTGATGTTTTGGAATATGGAATAGGTACAATTGAGATTTTGAAGTTCATTTTTTTTTTTTTTTTGATGAGTTATTGATGTTTTGTTCTATTGAAGAGGTAGAATTGTGATTTTGAAGTTCATAATTGTGTTTTGATGAGTTATTGATGTTTTGGTATATGGAATAGGTAGAATTGTGATTTGGAAGTTCATATTTGTGTTTTGATGAGTTATTGATGTTTTGGTATATGGAATAGGTAGAATTGTTTTCGGTATATGAAATAGATATAATTGTGTGTAGATGTTCATAATTGTGTTTTGATGAGTTATTGATTGATGTTTTGGAATATGGAATAGGTAGAATTGTGATTTTGAAGTTCACAATTGTGTTTTGATGAGTTATTGATGTTTCGGTATATGAAATAGATATAATTGTGATTTTGAAGTTCATAATTGTGTGTTAATGAGTTAGTGATTGATGTTTTGGTATATGGAATAGGTAGAATTGTGTTTTGAATTTCATATTTTTGTTTCGATGAGTTATTGATGTTTCGGTATATGGGATAGGTAGAATTGTGATTTTGAAGTTCACAATTGTGTTTTGATGAGTTATTGATGTTTCGGTATATGAAATAGATATAATTGTGATTTTGAAGTTCATAATTGTGTTTTAATGAGTTAGTGATTGATGTTTTGGTATATGGAATAGGTAGAATTGTGTTTTGAATTTCATATTTGTGTTTCGATGAGTTATTGATGTTTCGGTATATGGGATAGGTAGAATTGTGATTTTGAAGTTCATATTTGTGTTTTGATGAGTTATTGATGTTTTGGTATATGGAATAGGTAGAATTGTGATTTTGAAGTTTATATTTGTGTTTTGATGAGTTATTGATGTTTTGGTATATGGGATAGGTAGAATTGTGATTTTGAAGTTCATATTTGTGTTTTGAATGCGTTATTGATGTTTTGGTATACGTAATAGGTAGAATTGTGTTTTGATGAGTTATTGATGTTTCGGTATATGGGATAGGTAGAATTATCATTTTGAAGTTCATATATGTGTTTTGATGAGTTATTGATGTTTTGGAATATGAAATAGGTAGAATTGTGATTTTGAAGTTCATATTTGTGTTTTGATGAGTTATTGATGTTTTGGTATATGGAATAGGTAGAATTATGATTTTGATATTCATATTTGTGTTTTGATGAGTTATTGATTGATTTTTGGTATATGGAATAGGTAGCATTGTGATTTTGAAGTTCATATTTGTGTTTTGATGAGTTATTGATGTTTTGGTATATGGAATAGGTAGAATTGTGATTTTGATATTCATATTTGGGTTTTGATGAGTTATTTATTGATGTTTTGGTATATGGAATAGGTAGAATTGAGATTTTGAAGTTCATATTTTTGTTTTGATGCGTTATTGATGTTTTGGTATACGTAATAGGTAGAATTGTGTTTTGAGGAGATATTGATGTTTTGGTATATTGAACAGATAGAATTGTGTTTTGAATTTCATATTTGTGTTTTTATGAGTTATTGATGTTTTGGTATATGAAATAAGTAGAATTATGATTTTCAAGTTCATATTTGTGTTTTGATGAGTTATTGATGTTTTGTTATATTGAAGAGGTAGAATTGTGATTTTGAAGTTCATATTTGCGTTTTGATGAGTTATTGATTGATGTTTTGGAATATGAAATAGGTACAATTGAGATTTTGAAGTTCATATTTGTGTTTTGATGAGTTATTGGTTGATATTTTACTATATCGAATAGGTAGAATTGTGATTTTGAAGTTCATATTTGTGTTTTGATGAGTTATTGATGTTTTGGTGTATGGGATAGGTAGAATTGTGATTTTGAAGTTCATATTTGGGTTTTGATGAGTTATTGGGTGATGTTTTACTATATGGAATAGGTATAATTGTGATTTTGATGTTCATATTTTTGTTTTGATGCGTTATTGATGTTTTGGTATACGTAATAGGTAGAATTGTGTTTTGAGGAGATATTGATGTTTTGGTATATTGAACAGATAGAATTGTGTTTTGAATTTCATATTTGTGTTTTTATGAGTTATTGATGTTTTGGTATATGAAATAAGTAGAATTATGATTTTCAAGTTCATATTTGTGTTTTGATGAGTTATTGATGTTTTGTTATATTGAAGAGGTAGAATTTTGATTTTGAAGTTCATATTTGCGTTTTGATGAGTTATTGATTGACGTTTTGGAATATGAAATAGGTACAATTGAGATTTTGAAGTTCATATTTGTGTTTTGATGTGCTATTGGTTGATGTTTTACTATATCGAATAGGTAGAATTGTGATTTTGAAGTTCATATTTGTGTTTTGATGACTTATTGATATTTTGGTATATGGGATAGGTAGAATTGTGATTTTGAAGTTCATATTTGGGTTTTGATGAGTTATTGGGTGATGTTTTACTATATGGAATAGGTATAATTGTGATTTTGATGTTCATATTTTTGTTTTGATGACTTATTGATGTTTTGGTGTATGGGATAGGTGGAATTGTGATTTTGAAGTTCATATTTGTGTTTTGATGAGTTATTCATGTTTTGGTATATGGAATAGGTAGAATTGTGATTTTTAAGTTCATAATTGTGTTTTGATGAGTTATTGATGTTTCGGTATACGAAATAGATATAATTGTGTGTAGATGTTCATAATTGTGTTTTGATGAGTTATTGATTGATGTTTTGGTATATGGAATAGGTAGAGTTGTGATTTTGAAGTTCATATTTGTGTTTTGAAGAGTTATTGATTGATGTTTTGGTATATGGAATAGGTAGAATTGTAATTTTGAAGTTCATATTTGTGTTTTGATGAGTTATTGATGTTTTGGTATATGGAATAGGTAGAATTGTGATTTTGATATTCATATTTGCGTTTTGATGAGTTATTGATTGATGTTTTGGTATATGGAATAGGTAGAATTGAGATTTTGAAGTTCATATTTGTGTTTTGATGAGTTATTGATGTTTTGTTCTATTGAAGAGGTAGAATTGTGATTTTTAAGTTCATATTTGCGTTTTGATGTGTTATTGATTAATGTTTTGGAATATGGAATAGGTACAATTGAGATTTTGAAGTTCATATTTGTGTTTTGATGAGTTATTGGTTGATGTTTTACTATATGGAATACGTAGAATTGTGATTTTGAAGTTCATATTTATGTTTTGATGATTTATTGATGTTTCGGTATATGGGATGGGTAGAATTGTGATTTTGGAGTTCATATTTGTGTTTTGATGACTTATTGATTTTTGGTATAAGGAATAGGTACAATTGAGATTTTGAAGTTCATATTTGTGTTTTGATGAGTTATTAATGTTTTGGTATATGAAATAGGTAGAATTGTGATTTTGAAGTTCATAATTGTGTTTTGATGAGTTATTGATGTTTCGGTATATGAAATAGATATAATTGTGTGTAGATGTTCATAATTGTGTTTTGATGAGTTATTGATTGATGTTTTTGTATATGGAATAGGTAGAATTGTGTTTTGAATTTCATATTTGTGTTTTTATGAGTTATTGATGTTTTGGTATGTGGAATAGGTAGAATTGTAATTTTGAAGTTCATATTTGTGTTTTGATGAGTTGTTGATGTTTTGTTATATTGAAGAGGTAGAATTGTGATTTTGAAGTTCATATTTACGTTTTGATGAGTTATTGATTGATGTTTTGAAATATGGAATAGGTACAATTGAGATTTTGAAGTTCATATTTGTGTTTTGAATGCGTTACTGGTTAATGTTTTGGTATATGGAATAGGTAGAATTGTGATTTTGATATTCATATTTGGGTTTTGTTGAGTTATTGATTGATGTTTGGGTATATGGAATAGGTAGAATTGAGATTTTGAAGTTCATATTTGTGTTTTGATGCGTTATTGATGTTTTGGTATACGTAATAGGTAGAATTGTGTTTTGAGGAGATATTGATGTTTTGGTATATTGAACAGATAGAATTGTGTTTTGAATTTCATATTTGTGTTTTTATGAGTTATTGATGTTTTGGTATATGGACTAAGTAGATTTATGATTTTGAAGTTCATATTTGTGTTTTGATGAGTTATTGATGTTTTGTTATATTGAAGAGGTAGAATTGTGATTTTGAAGTTCATATTTGCGTTTTGATGAGTTATTGATTGATGTTTTGGAATATGGAATAGGTACATTGGAGATTTTGAAGTTCATATTTGTGTTTTGATGAGTTATTGGTTGATGTTTTACTATATCGAATAGGTAGAATTGTGATTTTGAAGTTCATATTTGTGTTTTGATGACTTATTGATGTTTTGGTATATGGGATAGGTAGAATTGTGATTTTGAAGTTCATATTTGTGTTTTGATGAGTTATTGGTTGATGTTTTACTATATGGAATAGGTATAATTGTGATTTTGAAGTTCATATTTGTGTTTTGATGACTTATTGATGTTTTGGTATATGGGATAGGTAGAATTGTGATTTTGAAGTTCATATTTGTGTTTTGATGAGTTATTCATGTTTTGGTATATGGAATAGGTAAAATTGTGATTTTTAAGTTCATAATTGTGTTTTGATGAGTTATTGATGTTTCGGTATATGAAATAGATATAACTGTGTGTAGAAGTTCATATTTGTGTTTTGATGAGTTATTGATGTTTTGTTATATTGAAGAGGTAGAATTGTGATTTTGAAGTTCATATTTCTGTTTTGATGAGTTATTGGTTGATGTTTTACTATATGGAATAGGTATAATTGTGATTTTGAAGTTCATATTTGTGTTTTGATGACTTATTGATGTTTTGGTATATGGGGTAGGTAGAATTGTGATTTTGAAGTTCATATTTGTGTTTTGATGAGTTATTGATTGATGTTTTGGTATATGGAATAGGTAGAATTGTGATTTTTAAGTTCATAATTGTGTTTTGATGAGTTATTGATGTTTCGATATATGAAATAGATATAATTGTGTGTAGAAGTTCATATTTGTGTTTTGATGAGTTATTGATGTTTTGTTATATTGAAGAGGTAGAATTGTGATTTTGAATTTCATATTTGTGTTTTGATGAGTTATTGATTGATGTTTTGGAATATGGAATAGGTACAATTGAGATTTTGAAGTTCATATTTGTGTTTTGATGAGTGATTCATGCTTCGGTATATTGAATAGGTAGAATTGTGATTTTGAAGTTCATATTTGTGTTTTGAATACGTTATCGATGTTTTGGTATACGTAATCGGTAGAATTGTGTTTTGAGGAGTTATTGATGTTTTGGTATATTGAACAGATAGAATTGTGGTTTGAATTTCATATTTGTGTTTTTATGAGTTATTGATGTTTTGTTATATTCAAGAGTAGAATTGTGATTTTGAAAGTCATATTTGCGTTTTGATGAGTTATTGATTGATGTTTTGGAATATGGAATAGGTACAATTGAGATTTTGAAGTTCATTTTTTTTTTTTTTTGATGAGTTATTGATGTTTTGTTCTATTGAAGAGGTAGAATTGTGATTTTGAAGTTCATAATTGTGTTTTGATGAGTTATTGATGTTTTGGTATATGGAATAGGTAGAATTGTGATTTGGAAGTTCATATTTGTGTTTTGATGAGTTATTGATGTTTTGGTATATGGAATAGGTAGAATTGTTTTCGGTATATGAAATAGATATAATTGTGTGTAGATGTTCATAATTGTGTTTTGATGAGTTATTGATTGATGTTTTGGAATATGGAATAGGTAGAATTGTGATTTTGAAGTTCACAATTGTGTTTTGATGAGTTATTGATGTTTCGGTATATGAAATAGATATAATTGTGATTTTGAAGTTCATAATTGTGTGTTAATGAGTTAGTGATTGATGTTTTGGTATATGGAATAGGTAGAATTGTGTTTTGAATTTCATATTTTTGTTTCGATGAGTTATTGATGTTTCGGTATATGGGATAGGTAGAATTGTGATTTTGAAGTTCACAATTGTGTTTTGATGAGTTATTGATGTTTCGGTATATGAAATAGATATAATTGTGATTTTGAAGTTCATAATTGTGTTTTAATGAGTTAGTGATTGATGTTTTGGTATATGGAATAGGTAGAATTGTGTTTTGAATTTCATATTTGTGTTTCGATGAGTTATTGATGTTTCGGTATATGGGATAGGTAGAATTGTGATTTTGAAGTTCATATTTGTGTTTTGATGACTTATTGATGTTTTGGTATATGGGGTAGGTAGAATTGTGATTTTGAAGTTCATATTTGTGTTTTGATGAGTTATTGATTGATGTTTTGGTATATGGAATAGGTAGAATTGTGATTTTTAAGTTCATAATTGTGTTTTGATGAGTTATTGATGTTTCGATATATGAAATAGATATAATTGTGTGTAGAAGTTCATATTTGTGTTTTGATGAGTTATTGATGTTTTGTTATATTGAAGAGGTAGAATTGTGATTTTGAAGTTCATATTTGTGTTTTGATGAGTTATTGATGTTTTGGTATATGGAATAGGTAGAATTGTGATTTTGAAGTTTATATTTGTGTTTTGATGAGTTATTGATGTTTTGGTTTATGGAATAGGTAGAATTGTGATTTTGATATTCATATTTGTGTTTTGATGAGTTATTGATTGATATATGGAATAGGTAGAATTGTGATTTTGAAGTTCATATTTGTGTTCTGATGAGTTATTGATGTTTTGGTATATGGAATAGGTAGAATTGTGATTTTGATATTCATATTTGCGTTTTGATGAGTTATTGATTGATGTTTTGGAATATGGAATAGGTACAATTGAGATTTTGAAGTTCATATTTGTGTTTTGATGAGTTATTGATGTTTTCGTATATGGGATAGGTAGAATTGTGATTTTGAAGTTCATATTTGTGTTTTGATGAGTTATTGATGTTTTGTTATATTGAAGAGGTAGAATTGTGATTTTGAAGTTCATATTTGCGTTTTGATGAGTTATTGATTGATGTTTTGGAATATGGAATAGGTACAATTGAGATTTTGAAGTTCATATTTGTGTTTTGATGAGTTATTCATGTTTTGGTATATGGAATAGGTAAAATTGTGATTTTGAAGTTCATAATTGTCTTTTGATGAGTTATTGATGTTTCAGTATATGAAATAGATATAACTAAGTGTAGATGTTCATAATTGTGTTTTGATGAGTTATTGATTGATGTTTTGGTATATGGAATAGGTAGAATTGTGTTTTGAATTTCATACTTGTGTTTTTATGAGTTATTGATGTTTTGGTATATGGAATAGGTAGAATTGTGATTTTGAAGTTCATATTTGTGTTTTGATGAGTTGTTGATGTTTTGTTATATTGAAGAGGTAGAATTGTGAATTTGAAGTTCATATTTACGTTTTGATGAGTTGTTGATTGATGTTTTGGAATATGGAATAGGTACAATTGAGATTTTGAAGTTCATATTTGTGTTTTGAATGCATTATTGGTTGATGTTTTGGTATATGGAATAGGTAGAATTGTGATTTTGATATTCATATTTGGGTTTCGATGAGTTATTGATTGATGTTTTGGTATATGGAATAGGTAGAATTGAGATTTTGAAGTTCATATTTGTGTTTTGATGAGTTATTGATGTTTTGGTATATGGGATAGGTAGAATTGTGATTTTGAAGTTCATATTTTTGTTTTGAATGCGTTATTGATGTTTTGGTATACGTAATAGGTAGAATTGTGTTTTGATGAGTTATTGATGTTTCGGTATATGGGATAGGTAGAATTATCATTTTGAAGTTCATATTTCTGTTTTGATGAGTTATTGATGTTTTGGAATATGAAATAGGTAGAATTGTGATTTTGAAGTTTATATTTGCGTTTTGATGAGTTATTGATTGATGTTTTGGAATATGGAATAGGTACAATTCAAATTTTGAAGTTCATATTTGTGTTTTGATGAGTTATTCATGTTTTGGTATATGGAATAGGTAGAATTGTGATTTTGAAGTTCATAATTGTGTTTTGATGAGTTATTGATGTTTCGGTATATGAAATAGATATAATTGTGTTTTGATGAGTTATTAATTGATGTTTTGGTATATGGAATAGGTAGAGTTGTGATTTTGAAGTTCATATTTGTGTTTTGATGAGTTATTGATTGATGTTTTGGTATATGGAATAGGTAGAATTGTGATTTTGATATTCACATTTGCGTTTTGATGAGTTATTGATAGATGTTTTGGTATATGGAATAGGTAGAATTGAAATTTTGAAGTTCATATTTGTGTTTTGATGAGTTATTGATGTTTTGTTCTATTGAAGAGGTAGAATTGTGATTTTGATATTCACATTTGCGTTTTGATGAGTTATTGGTTGATGTTTTGGTATATGGAATAGGTAGAATTGTGATTTTGATATTCATATTTGGGTTTTGATGAGTTATTGATTGACGTTTTGGTATATGGAATTGGTAGAATTGTGATTTTGAAGTACATATTTGTGTTTTGAATGCGTTATTGGTTGATGTTTTGGTATATGGAATAGGTAGAATTATGATTTTGATATTCATATTTGTGTTTTGATGAGTTATTGATTGATTTTTGGTATATGGAATAGGTAGCATTGTGATTTTGAAGTTCATATTTGTGTTTTGATGAGTTATTGATGTTTTGGTATATGGAATAGGTAGAATTGTGATTTTGATATTCATATTTGGGTTTTGATGAGTTATTGATTGATGTTTTGGTATATGGAATAGGTAGAATTGAGATTTTGAAGTACATATTTGTGTTTTGATGCGTTATTGATGTTTTGGTATACGTAATAGGTAGAATTGTGTTTTGAGGAGATATTGATGTTTTGGTATATTGAACAGATAGAATTGTGTTTTGAATTTCATATTTGTGTTTTTATGAGTTATTGATGTTTTGGTATATGAAATAAGTAGAATTATGATTTTCAAGTTCATATTTGTGTTTTGATGAGTTATTAATGTTTTGTTATATTGAAGAGGTAGAATTGTATTTTGAAGTTCATATTTGCATTTTGATGAGTTATTGATTGATGTTTTGGAATATAGAATAGGTACAATTGAGATTTTGAAGTTCATATTTGTGTTCTGATGAGTTATTGGTTGATGTTTTACTATATGGAATAGGTATAATTGTGATTTTGAAGTTCATATTTGTGTTTTGATGACTTATTGATGTTTTGGTATATGGGATAGGTAGAATTGTGATTTTGAAGTTCATATTTGTGTTTTGATGAGTTATTCATGTTTTGGTATATGGAATAGGTAAAATTGTGATTTTTATGTTCATAATTGTGTTTTGATGAGTTATTGATGTTTCGGTAAATGAAATAGATATAATTGTGTGTAGAAGTTCATATTTGTGTTTTGATGAGTTATTGATTGATGTTTTGGTATATGGAATAGGTAGAGTTGTGATTTTGAAGTTCATATTTGTGTTTTGAAGAGTTATTGATTGATGTTTTGGTATATGGAATAGGTAGAATTGTAATTTTGAAGTTCATATTTGTGTTTTGATGAGTTATTGATGTTTTGGTATATGGAATAGGTAGAATTGTGATTTTGATATTCATATTTGCGTTTTGATGAGTTATTGATTGATGTTTTGGTATATGGAATAGGTAGAATTGAGATTTTGAAGTTCATATTTGTGTTTTGATGAGTTATTGATGTTTTGTTCTATTGAAGAGGTAGAATTGTGATTTTTAAGTTCATATTTGCGTTTTGATGTGTTATTGATTAATGTTTTGGAATATGGAATAGGTACAATTGAGATTTTGAAGTTCATATTTGTGTTTTGATGAGTTATTGGTTGATGTTTTACTATATGGAATACGTAGAATTGTGATTTTGAAGTTCATATTTATGTTTTGATGATTTATTGATGTTTCGGTATATGGGATGGGTAGAATTGTGATTTTGGAGTTCATATTTGTGTTTTGATGACTTATTGATTTTTGGTATAAGGAATAGGTACAATTGAGATTTTGAAGTTCATATTTGTGTTTTGATGAGTTATTAATGTTTTGGTATATGAAATAGGTAGAATTGTGATTTTGAAGTTCATAATTGTGTTTTGATGAGTTATTGATGTTTCGGTATATGAAATAGATATAATTGTGTGTAGATGTTCATAATTGTGTTTTGATGAGTTATTGATTGATGTTTTTGTATATGGAATAGGTAGAATTGTGTTTTGAATTTCATATTTGTGTTTTTATGAGTTATTGATGTTTTGGTATGTGGAATAGGTAGAATTGTAATTTTGAAGTTCATATTTGTGTTTTGATGAGTTGTTGATGTTTTGTTATATTGAAGAGGTAGAATTGTGATTTTGAAGTTCATATTTACGTTTTGATGAGTTATTGATTGATGTTTTGAAATATGGAATAGGTACAATTGAGATTTTGAAGTTCATATTTGTGTTTTGAATGCGTTACTGGTTAATGTTTTGGTATATGGAATAGGTAGAATTGTGATTTTGATATTCATATTTGGGTTTTGTTGAGTTATTGATTGATGTTTGGGTATATGGAATAGGTAGAATTGAGATTTTGAAGTTCATATTTGTGTTTTGATGCGTTATTGATGTTTTGGTATACGTAATAGGTAGAATTGTGTTTTGAGGAGATATTGATGTTTTGGTATATTGAACAGATAGAATTGTGTTTTGAATTTCATATTTGTGTTTTTATGAGTTATTGATGTTTTGGTATATGGACTAAGTAGATTTATGATTTTGAAGTTCATATTTGTGTTTTGATGAGTTATTGATGTTTTGTTATATTGAAGAGGTAGAATTGTGATTTTGAAGTTCATATTTGCGTTTTGATGAGTTATTGATTGATGTTTTGGAATATGGAATAGGTACATTGGAGATTTTGAAGTTCATATTTGTGTTTTGATGAGTTATTGGTTGATGTTTTACTATATCGAATAGGTAGAATTGTGATTTTGAAGTTCATATTTGTGTTTTGATGACTTATTGATGTTTTGGTATATGGGATAGGTAGAATTGTGATTTTGAAGTTCATATTTGTGTTTTGATGAGTTATTGGTTGATGTTTTACTATATGGAATAGGTATAATTGTGATTTTGAAGTTCATATTTGTGTTTTGATGACTTATTGATGTTTTGGTATATGGGATAGGTAGAATTGTGATTTTGAAGTTCATATTTGTGTTTTGATGAGTTATTCATGTTTTGGTATATGGAATAGGTAAAATTGTGATTTTTAAGTTCATAATTGTGTTTTGATGAGTTATTGATGTTTCGGTATATGAAATAGATATAACTGTGTGTAGAAGTTCATATTTGTGTTTTGATGAGTTATTGATGTTTTGTTATATTGAAGAGGTAGAATTGTGATTTTGAAGTTCATATTTCTGTTTTGATGAGTTATTGGTTGATGTTTTACTATATGGAATAGGTATAATTGTGATTTTGAAGTTCATATTTGTGTTTTGATGACTTATTGATGTTTTGGTATATGGGGTAGGTAGAATTGTGATTTTGAAGTTCATATTTGTGTTTTGATGAGTTATTGATTGATGTTTTGGTATATGGAATAGGTAGAATTGTGATTTTTAAGTTCATAATTGTGTTTTGATGAGTTATTGATGTTTCGATATATGAAATAGATATAATTGTGTGTAGAAGTTCATATTTGTGTTTTGATGAGTTATTGATGTTTTGTTATATTGAAGAGGTAGAATTGTGATTTTGAATTTCATATTTGTGTTTTGATGAGTTATTGATTGATGTTTTGGAATATGGAATAGGTACAATTGAGATTTTGAAGTTCATATTTGTGTTTTGATGAGTGATTCATGCTTCGGTATATTGAATAGGTAGAATTGTGATTTTGAAGTTCATATTTGTGTTTTGAATACGTTATCGATGTTTTGGTATACGTAATCGGTAGAATTGTGTTTTGAGGAGTTATTGATGTTTTGGTATATTGAACAGATAGAATTGTGGTTTGAATTTCATATTTGTGTTTTTATGAGTTATTGATGTTTTGTTATATTCAAGAGTAGAATTGTGATTTTGAAAGTCATATTTGCGTTTTGATGAGTTATTGATTGATGTTTTGGAATATGGAATAGGTACAATTGAGATTTTGAAGTTCATTTTTTTTTTTTTTTGATGAGTTATTGATGTTTTGTTCTATTGAAGAGGTAGAATTGTGATTTTGAAGTTCATAATTGTGTTTTGATGAGTTATTGATGTTTTGGTATATGGAATAGGTAGAATTGTGATTTGGAAGTTCATATTTGTGTTTTGATGAGTTATTGATGTTTTGGTATATGGAATAGGTAGAATTGTTTTCGGTATATGAAATAGATATAATTGTGTGTAGATGTTCATAATTGTGTTTTGATGAGTTATTGATTGATGTTTTGGAATATGGAATAGGTAGAATTGTGATTTTGAAGTTCACAATTGTGTTTTGATGAGTTATTGATGTTTCGGTATATGAAATAGATATAATTGTGATTTTGAAGTTCATAATTGTGTGTTAATGAGTTAGTGATTGATGTTTTGGTATATGGAATAGGTAGAATTGTGTTTTGAATTTCATATTTTTGTTTCGATGAGTTATTGATGTTTCGGTATATGGGATAGGTAGAATTGTGATTTTGAAGTTCACAATTGTGTTTTGATGAGTTATTGATGTTTCGGTATATGAAATAGATATAATTGTGATTTTGAAGTTCATAATTGTGTTTTAATGAGTTAGTGATTGATGTTTTGGTATATGGAATAGGTAGAATTGTGTTTTGAATTTCATATTTGTGTTTCGATGAGTTATTGATGTTTCGGTATATGGGATAGGTAGAATTGTGATTTTGAAGTTCATATTTGTGTTTTGATGACTTATTGATGTTTTGGTATATGGGGTAGGTAGAATTGTGATTTTGAAGTTCATATTTGTGTTTTGATGAGTTATTGATTGATGTTTTGGTATATGGAATAGGTAGAATTGTGATTTTTAAGTTCATAATTGTGTTTTGATGAGTTATTGATGTTTCGATATATGAAATAGATATAATTGTGTGTAGAAGTTCATATTTGTGTTTTGATGAGTTATTGATGTTTTGTTATATTGAAGAGGTAGAATTGTGATTTTGAAGTTCATATTTGTGTTTTGATGAGTTATTGATGTTTTGGTATATGGAATAGGTAGAATTGTGATTTTGAAGTTTATATTTGTGTTTTGATGAGTTATTGATGTTTTGGTTTATGGAATAGGTAGAATTGTGATTTTGATATTCATATTTGTGTTTTGATGAGTTATTGATTGATATATGGAATAGGTAGAATTGTGATTTTGAAGTTCATATTTGTGTTCTGATGAGTTATTGATGTTTTGGTATATGGAATAGGTAGAATTGTGATTTTGATATTCATATTTGCGTTTTGATGAGTTATTGATTGATGTTTTGGAATATGGAATAGGTACAATTGAGATTTTGAAGTTCATATTTGTGTTTTGATGAGTTATTGATGTTTTCGTATATGGGATAGGTAGAATTGTGATTTTGAAGTTCATATTTGTGTTTTGATGAGTTATTGATGTTTTGTTATATTGAAGAGGTAGAATTGTGATTTTGAAGTTCATATTTGCGTTTTGATGAGTTATTGATTGATGTTTTGGAATATGGAATAGGTACAATTGAGATTTTGAAGTTCATATTTGTGTTTTGATGAGTTATTCATGTTTTGGTATATGGAATAGGTAAAATTGTGATTTTGAAGTTCATAATTGTCTTTTGATGAGTTATTGATGTTTCAGTATATGAAATAGATATAACTAAGTGTAGATGTTCATAATTGTGTTTTGATGAGTTATTGATTGATGTTTTGGTATATGGAATAGGTAGAATTGTGTTTTGAATTTCATACTTGTGTTTTTATGAGTTATTGATGTTTTGGTATATGGAATAGGTAGAATTGTGATTTTGAAGTTCATATTTGTGTTTTGATGAGTTGTTGATGTTTTGTTATATTGAAGAGGTAGAATTGTGAATTTGAAGTTCATATTTACGTTTTGATGAGTTGTTGATTGATGTTTTGGAATATGGAATAGGTACAATTGAGATTTTGAAGTTCATATTTGTGTTTTGAATGCATTATTGGTTGATGTTTTGGTATATGGAATAGGTAGAATTGTGATTTTGATATTCATATTTGGGTTTCGATGAGTTATTGATTGATGTTTTGGTATATGGAATAGGTAGAATTGAGATTTTGAAGTTCATATTTGTGTTTTGATGAGTTATTGATGTTTTGGTATATGGGATAGGTAGAATTGTGATTTTGAAGTTCATATTTTTGTTTTGAATGCGTTATTGATGTTTTGGTATACGTAATAGGTAGAATTGTGTTTTGATGAGTTATTGATGTTTCGGTATATGGGATAGGTAGAATTATCATTTTGAAGTTCATATTTCTGTTTTGATGAGTTATTGATGTTTTGGAATATGAAATAGGTAGAATTGTGATTTTGAAGTTTATATTTGCGTTTTGATGAGTTATTGATTGATGTTTTGGAATATGGAATAGGTACAATTCAAATTTTGAAGTTCATATTTGTGTTTTGATGAGTTTTTCATGTTTTGGTATATGGAATAGGTAGAATTGTGATTTTGAAGTTCATAATTGTGTTTTGATGAGTTATTGATGTTTCGGTATATGAAATAGATATAATTGTGTTTTGATGAGTTATTAATTGATGTTTTGGTATATGGAATAGGTAGAGTTGTGATTTTGAAGTTCATATTTGTGTTTTGATGAGTTATTGATTGATGTTTTGGTATATGGAATAGGTAGAATTGTGATTTTGATATTCACATTTGCGTTTTGATGAGTTATTGATAGATGTTTTGGTATATGGAATAGGTAGAATTGAAATTTTGAAGTTCATATTTGTGTTTTGATGAGTTATTGATGTTTTGTTCTATTGAAGAGGTAGAATTGTGATTTTGATATTCACATTTGCGTTTTGATGAGTTATTGGTTGATGTTTTGGTATATGGAATAGGTAGAATTGTGATTTTGATATTCATATTTGGGTTTTGATGAGTTATTGATTGACGTTTTGGTATATGGAATTGGTAGAATTGTGATTTTGAAGTACATATTTGTGTTTTGAATGCGTTATTGGTTGATGTTTTGGTATATGGAATAGGTAGAATTATGATTTTGATATTCATATTTGTGTTTTGATGAGTTATTGATTGATTTTTGGTATATGGAATAGGTAGCATTGTGATTTTGAAGTTCATATTTGTGTTTTGATGAGTTATTGATGTTTTGGTATATGGAATAGGTAGAATTGTGATTTTGATATTCATATTTGGGTTTTGATGAGTTATTGATTGATGTTTTGGTATATGGAATAGGTAGAATTGAGATTTTGAAGTACATATTTGTGTTTTGATGCGTTATTGATGTTTTGGTATACGTAATAGGTAGAATTGTGTTTTGAGGAGATATTGATGTTTTGGTATATTGAACAGATAGAATTGTGTTTTGAATTTCATATTTGTGTTTTTATGAGTTATTGATGTTTTGGTATATGAAATAAGTAGAATTATGATTTTCAAGTTCATATTTGTGTTTTGATGAGTTATTAATGTTTTGTTATATTGAAGAGGTAGAATTGTATTTTGAAGTTCATATTTGCATTTTGATGAGTTATTGATTGATGTTTTGGAATATAGAATAGGTACAATTGAGATTTTGAAGTTCATATTTGTGTTCTGATGAGTTATTGGTTGATGTTTTACTATATGGAATAGGTATAATTGTGATTTTGAAGTTCATATTTGTGTTTTGATGACTTATTGATGTTTTGGTATATGGGATAGGTAGAATTGTGATTTTGAAGTTCATATTTGTGTTTTGATGAGTTATTCATGTTTTGGTATATGGAATAGGTAAAATTGTGATTTTTATGTTCATAATTGTGTTTTGATGAGTTATTGATGTTTCGGTAAATGAAATAGATATAATTGTGTGTAGAAGTTCATATTTGTGTTTTGATGAGTTATTGATGTTTTGTTATATTGAAGAGGTAGAATTGTGATTTTGAAGTTCATATTTGCGTTTTGATGAGTTATTGATTGATGTTTTGGAATATGGAATAGGTACAATTGAGATTTTGAAGTTCATATTTGTGTTTTGATGAGTTATTCATGTTTCGGTATATGGAATAGGTAGAATTGTGATTTTGAAGTTCATATTTGTGTTTTGTTGAGTTATTGATGTTTCGGTATATGGGATAGGTAGAATTGTGATTTTGAAGTTCATATTTGTGTTTTGAATGCGTTATTGATGTTTTGGTATACGTAATCGGTGGAATTGTGTTTTGAGGAGTTATTGATGTTTTGGTATATTGAACAGATAGAAATGTGTTTTGAATTTCATATTTGTGTTTTTATGAGTTATTGATGTTTTGTTATATTCAAGAGGTAGAATTGTGATTTTGAAGTTCATATTTGCGTTTTGATGAGTTATTGATTGATGTTTTGGAATATGGAATAGGTACAATTGAGAGTTTGAAGTTCATATTTTTTTTTTTTTGATGAGTTATTGATGTTTTGGTATATGGAATAGGTAGTATTGTGATTTTGAAGTTCATATTTGTGTTTTGAATGCGTTATTGATGTTTTGGTATACGTAATCGGTAGAATTGTGTTTTGAGGAGTTATTGATGTTTTGGTATATTGAACAGATAGAATTGTGTTTTGAATTTCATATTTGTGTTTTGATGAGTTATTGATGTTTTGGTATATGGAATAGGTAGAATTGTGATTTTGATATTCATATTTGCGTTTTGATGAGTTATTGATTGATGTTTTGGAATATGGAATAGGTACAATTGAGATTTTGAAGTTCATATTTGTGTTTTGATGAGTTATTGATGTTTTGGTATATGGGATAGGTAGAATTGTGATTTTGAAGTTCATATTTGTGTTTTGAATGCGTTATTGATGTTTTGGTATACGTAATAGGTAGAATTGTGTTTTGATGAGTTATTGATGTTTCGGTAAATGGAATAGGTAGAATTGTGATTTTGAAGTTCATATTTGTGTTTTGATGAGTTGTTGATGTTTTATTATATTGAAGAGGTAGAATTGTGATTTTGAAGTTCATATTTGCGTTTTGATGAGTTATTGATTGATGTTTTGGAATATGGAATAGGTACAATTGAGATTTTGAAGTTCATATTTGTGTTTTGAATGCGTTATTGGTTGATGTTTTGGTATATGGAATAGGTAGAATTGTGATTTTGAAGTTCATATTTGTGTTTTGAATGCGTTATTGATGTTTTGGAAGACGTAATCGGTAGAATTGTGTTTTGAGGAGTTATTGATGTTTTGGTATATGGAATAGGTAGAATTGTGTTTTGAATTTCATATTTGTGTTTCGATGAGTTAATGATTGATGTTTCGGTATATGGGATAGGTAGAATTGTGATTTTGAAGTTCATATTTGTGTTTTGATGAGTTATTGATGTTTTGGTATATGGAATAGGTAGAATTGTGATTTTGATACTCATATTTGTGTTTTGATGAGTTATTGATTGATGTTTTGGAATATGGAATAGGTACAATTGAGATTTTGAAGTTCATATTTGTGTTTTGATGAGTTATTGGTTGATGTTTTACTATATGGAATACGTAGAATTGTGATTTTGAAGTTCATATTTATGTTTTGATGACTTATTGATGTTTCGGTATATGGGATGGGTAGAATTGTGATTTTGGAGTTCATATTTGTGTTTTGATGACTTATTGATGTTTTGGTATATGGGATAGGTAGAATTGTGATTTTGAAGTTCATATTTGTGTTTTGAATGCGTTATTGATGTTTTGGTATCCGTAATAGGTAGAATTGTGTTTTGATGAGTTATTGATGTTTCGGTATATGGGATAGGTGGAATTGTGATTTTGAAGTTCATATTTGTGTTTTGAATGCGTTATTGATGTTTTGGTATCCGTAATAGGTAGAATTGGGTTTTGATGAGTTATTGATGTTTCGGTATATGGGATAGGTAGAATTGTGATTTTGAAGTTCATATTTGTGTTTTGATGAGTTATTGATGTTTTGGTATATGGAATAGGTAGAATTGTGATTTTGATATTCATATTTGGGTTTTGATGAGTTATTGATTGATGTTTTGGTATATGGAATAGGTAGAATTGTGATTTTGAAGTTCATATTTGTGTTTTGAATGCGTTATTGGTTGATGTTTTGGTATATGGAATAGGTAGAATTATGATTTTGATATTCATATTTGTGTTTTGATAAGTTATTGATTGATTTTTGGTATATGGAATAGGTAGCATTGTGATTTTGAAGTTCATATTTGTGTTTTGATGAGCTATTGATGTTTTGGTATATGGAATAGGTAGAATTGTGATTTTGATATTCATATTTGGGTTTTGATGAGTTATTGATTGATGTTTTGGTATATGGAATAGGTAGAATTGAGATTTTGAAGTTCATATTTGTGTTTTGATCCGTTATTGATGTTTTGGTATACGTAATAGGTAGAATCGTGTTTTGAGGAGATATTGATGTTTTGGTATATTGAACAGATAGAATTGTGTTTTGAATTTCATATTTGTGTTTTTATAAGTTATTGATGTTTTGGTATATGAAATAAGTAGAATTATGATTTTCAAGTTCATATTTGTGTTTTGATGAGTTATTGATGTTTTGGTATATGAAATAGGTAGAATTGTGATTTTGATATTCATATTTGGGTTTTGATGAGTTATTGATTGATGTTTTGGTATATGGAATAGGTAGAATTGAGATTTTGAAGTTCATATTTGTGTTTTGATCCGTTATTGATGTGTTGGTATACGTAATAGGTAGAATTGTGTTTTGAGGAGATATTGATGTTTTGGTATATTGAACAGATAGAATTGTGTTTTGAATTTCATCTTTGAGTTTTTATGAGTTATTGATGTTTTGGTATATGGAATAAGTAGAATTATGATTTTGAAGTTCATATTTGTGTTTTGATGAGTTATTGATGTTTTGGTATATGGAATAGGTAGAATTGTGATTTTGAAGTTCATATTTGCGTTTCGATGAGTTATTGATTGATGTTTTGGTATATGGAATAAGTAGAATTATGATTTTGAAGTTCATATTTGTGTTTTGATGAGTTATTCATGTTTTGGTATATGGAATAGGTAAAATTGTGATTTTGAAGTTCATAATTGTGTTTTGATGAGTTATTGATGTTTCAGTATATGAAATAGATATAACTGTGTGTAGATGTTCATAATTGTGTTTTGATGAGTTATTGATTGATGTTTTGGTATATGGAATAGGTAGAATTGTGTTTTGAATTTCATACTTGTGTTTTTATGAGTTATTGATGTTTTGGTATATGGAATAGGTAGAATTGTGATTTTGAAGTTCATATTTGTGTTTTGATGAGTTGTTGATGTTTTGTTATATTGAAGAGTTAGAATTGTGAATTTGAAGTTCATATTTACGTTTTGATGAGTTGTTGATTGATGTTTTGGAATATGGAATAGGTACAATTGAGATTTTGAAGTTCATATTTGTGTTTTGAATGCATTATTGGTTGATGTTTTGGTATATGGAATAGGTAGAATTGTGATTTTGATATTCATATTTGGGTTTCGATGAGTTATTGATTGATGTTTTGGTATATGGAATAGGTAGAATTGAGATTTTGAAGTTCATATTTGTATTTTGATGAGTTATTAATTGATGTTTGGGTATATGGAATAGGTAGAATTGAGATTTTGAAGTTCATATTTGTGTTTTGATGCGTTATTGATGTTTTGGTATACGCAATAGGTAGAATTGTTTTTTGAGGAGATATTGATGTTTAGGTATATTGAACAGATAGAATTGTGTTTTGAATTTCATATTTGTGTTTTTATGAGTTATTGATGTTTTGGTATATGGAATAAGTAGAATTATGATTTTGAAGTTCATATTTGTGTTTTGATGAGTTATTGATGTTTTGTTATATTGAAGAGGTAGAATTGTGATTTTGAAGTTCATATTTGCCTTTTGATGAGTTATTGATTGATGTTTTGGAATATAGAATAGGTACAATTGAGATTTTGAAGTTCATATTTGTGTTTTGATGAGTTATTGATGTTTTGGTATATGGGATAGGTAGAATTGTGATTTTGAAGTTCATATTTCTGTTTTGATGAGTTATTCGTTGATTTTTTACTATATGGAATAGGTATAATTGTGATTTTGAAGTTCGTATTTGAGTTTTGATGACTTATTGATGTTTTGGTATATGGGGTAGGTAGAATTGTGATTTTGAAGTTCGTATTTGTGTTTTGATGAGTTATTCATGTTTTGGTATATGGAATAGGTAGAATTGTGATTTTTAAGTTCATAATTGTGTTTTGATGAGTTATTGATGTTTCGGTATATGAAATAGATATAATTGTGTGTAGAAGTTAATATTTGTGTTTTGATGAGTTGTTGGTGTTTTGTTATATTGAAGAGGTAGAATTGTGATTTTGAAGTTCATATTTGCGTTTTGATGAGTTATTGATTGATGTTTTGGTATATGGAATAGGTAGAATTGTGTTTTGAATTTCATATTTGTGTTTTGATGAGTTATTGATGTTTCGGTATATGGGATAGGTAGAATTGTGATTTTGAATTTCATATTTGTGTTTTGATGAGTTATTGATGTTTTGGTATATGGAATAGGTAGAATTGTGAATTTAAAATTCATATTTGTGTTTTGATGAGTTATTGATTGATGTTTTGGTATATGGAATAGGTAGAATTGTGATTTTGAAGTTCATATTTGTGTTTTGATGAGTTATTGATGTTTTGATATATGGAATAGGTAGAATTGTGATTTTGATATTCATATTTGTGTTTTGATGAGTTATTCATGTTTTGGTATATGGAATAGGTAGAATTGTGATTTTTAAGTTCATAATTGTGTTTTGATGAGTTATTGATGTTTCGGTATATGAAATAGATGTAATGAGTGTAGAAGTTCATATTTGTGTTTTGATGAGTTATTGATGTTTTGGTATATGGAATAGGTAGAATTGTGATTTTGAAGTTCATATTTGTGTTTTGATGACTTATTGATGTTTTGGTATATGGGATAGGTAGAATTGTGATTTTGAAGTTCATATTTCTGTTTTGATGAGTTATTGGTTGATGTTTTACTATATGGAATAGGTATAATTGTGATTTTGAAGTTCATATTTGTGTTTTGATGACTTATTGATGTTTTGGTATATGGGGTAGGTAGAATTGTGATTTTGAAGTTCGTATTTGTGTTTTGATGAGTTATTCATGTTTTGGTATATGGAATAGGTTGAATTGTGATTTTTAAGTTCATAATTGTGTTTTGATGAGTTATTGATGTTTCGGTATATGAAATAGATATAATTGTGTGTAGAAGTTAATATTTGTGTTTTGATGAGTTGTTGGTGTTTTGTTATGTTGAAGAGGTAGAATTGTGATTTTGAAGTTCATATTTGCGTTTTGATGAGTTATTGATTGATGTTTTGGTATATGGAATAGGTAGAATTGTGTTTTGAATTTCATATTTGTGTTTTGATGAGTTATTGATGTTTCGGTATATGGGATAGGTAGAATTGTGATTTTGAATTTCATATTTGTGTTTTGATGAGTTATTGATGTTTTGGTATATGGAATAGGTAGAATTGTGAATTTAAAGTTCATATTTGTGTTTTGATGAGTTATTGATTGATGTTTTGGTATATGGAATAGGTATAATTGTGATTTTGAAGTTCATATTTGGGTTTTGATGAGTTATTGATTGACGTTTTGGTATATGGAATTGGTAGAATTGTGATTTTGAAGTACATATTTGTGTTTTGAATGAGTTATTGATTGATGTTTTGGTATATGGAATAGGTAGAATTGTGATTTTGATATTCATATTTGTGTTTTGATGAGTTATTGATTGATTTTTGGTATATGGAATAGGTAGCATTGTGATTTTGAAGTTCATATTTGTGTTTTGATGAGTTATTGATGTTTTGGTATATGGAATAGGTAGAATTGTGATTTTGATATTCATATTTGGGTTTTGATGAGTTATTGATTGATGTTTTGGTATATGGAATAGGTAGAATTGAGATTTTGAAGTACATATTTGTGTTTTGATGCGTTATTGATGTTTTGGTATACGTAATAGGTAGAATTGTGTTTTGAGGAGATATTGATGTTTTGGTATATTGAACAGATAGAATTGTGTTTTGAATTTCATATTTGTGTTTTTATGAGTTATTGATGTTTTGGTATATGAAATAAGTAGAATTATGATTTTCAAGTTCATATTTGTGTTTTGATGAGTTATTAATGTTTTGTTATATTGAAGAGGTAGAATTGTATTTTGAAGTTCATATTTGCATTTTGATGAGTTATTGATTGATGTTTTGGAATATAGAATAGGTACAATTGAGATTTTGAAGTTCATATTTGTGTTCTGATGAGTTATTGGTTGATGTTTTACTATATGGAATAGGTATAATTGTGATTTTGAAGTTCATATTTGTGTTTTGATGACTTATTGATGTTTTGGTATATGGGATAGGTAGAATTGTGATTTTGAAGTTCATATTTGTGTTTTGATGAGTTATTCATGTTTTGGTATATGGAATAGGTAAAATTGTGATTTTTATGTTCATAATTGTGTTTTGATGAGTTATTGATGTTTCGGTAAATGAAATAGATATAATTGTGTGTAGAAGTTCATATTTGTGTTTTGATGAGTTATTGATGTTTTGTTATATTGAAGAGGTAGAATTGTGATTTTGAAGTTCATATTTGCGTTTTGATGAGTTATTGATTGATGTTTTGGAATATGGAATAGGTACAATTGAGATTTTGAAGTTCATATTTGTGTTTTGATGAGTTATTCATGTTTCGGTATATGGAATAGGTAGAATTGTGATTTTGAAGTTCATATTTGTGTTTTGTTGAGTTATTGATGTTTCGGTATATGGGATAGGTAGAATTGTGATTTTGAAGTTCATATTTGTGTTTTGAATGCGTTATTGATGTTTTGGTATACGTAATCGGTGGAATTGTGTTTTGAGGAGTTATTGATGTTTTGGTATATTGAACAGATAGAAATGTGTTTTGAATTTCATATTTGTGTTTTTATGAGTTATTGATGTTTTGTTATATTCAAGAGGTAGAATTGTGATTTTGAAGTTCATATTTGCGTTTTGATGAGTTATTGATTGATGTTTTGGAATATGGAATAGGTACAATTGAGAGTTTGAAGTTCATATTTTTTTTTTTTTGATGAGTTATTGATGTTTTGGTATATGGAATAGGTAGTATTGTGATTTTGAAGTTCATATTTGTGTTTTGAATGCGTTATTGATGTTTTGGTATACGTAATCGGTAGAATTGTGTTTTGAGGAGTTATTGATGTTTTGGTATATTGAACAGATAGAATTGTGTTTTGAATTTCATATTTGTGTTTTGATGAGTTATTGATGTTTTGGTATATGGAATAGGTAGAATTGTGATTTTGATATTCATATTTGCGTTTTGATGAGTTATTGATTGATGTTTTGGAATATGGAATAGGTACAATTGAGATTTTGAAGTTCATATTTGTGTTTTGATGAGTTATTGATGTTTTGGTATATGGGATAGGTAGAATTGTGATTTTGAAGTTCATATTTGTGTTTTGAATGCGTTATTGATGTTTTGGTATACGTAATAGGTAGAATTGTGTTTTGATGAGTTATTGATGTTTCGGTAAATGGAATAGGTAGAATTGTGATTTTGAAGTTCATATTTGTGTTTTGATGAGTTGTTGATGTTTTATTATATTGAAGAGGTAGAATTGTGATTTTGAAGTTCATATTTGCGTTTTGATGAGTTATTGATTGATGTTTTGGAATATGGAATAGGTACAATTGAGATTTTGAAGTTCATATTTGTGTTTTGAATGCGTTATTGGTTGATGTTTTGGTATATGGAATAGGTAGAATTGTGATTTTGAAGTTCATATTTGTGTTTTGAATGCGTTATTGATGTTTTGGAAGACGTAATCGGTAGAATTGTGTTTTGAGGAGTTATTGATGTTTTGGTATATGGAATAGGTAGAATTGTGTTTTGAATTTCATATTTGTATTTCGATGAGTTAATGATTGATGTTTCGGTATATGGGATAGGTAGAATTGTGATTTTGAAGTTCATATTTGTGTTTTGATGAGTTATTGATGTTTTGGTATTTGGAATAGGTAGAATTGTGATTTTGATACTCATATTTGTGTTTTGATGAGTTATTGATTGATGTTTTGGAATATGGAATAGGTACAATTGAGATTTTGAAGTTCATATTTGTGTTTTGATGAGTTATTGGTTGATGTTTTACTATATGGAATACGTAGAATTGTGATTTTGAAGTTCATATTTATGTTTTGATGACTTATTGATGTTTCGGTATATGGGATGGGTAGAATTGTGATTTTGGAGTTCATATTTGTGTTTTGATGACTTATTGATGTTTTGGTATATGGGATAGGTAGAATTGTGATTTTGAAGTTCATATTTGTGTTTTGAATGCGTTATTGATGTTTTGGTATCCGTAATAGGTAGAATTGTGTTTTGATGAGTTATTGATGTTTCGGTATATGGGATAGGTGGAATTGTGATTTTGAAGTTCATATTTGTGTTTTGAATGCGTTATTGATGTTTTGGTATCCGTAATAGGTAGAATTGGGTTTTGATGAGTTATTGATGTTTCGGTATATGGGATAGGTAGAATTGTGATTTTGAAGTTCATATTTGTGTTTTGATGAGTTATTGATGTTTTGGTATATGGAATAGGTAGAATTGTGATTTTGATATTCATATTTGGGTTTTGATGAGTTATTGATTGATGTTTTGGTATATGGAATAGGTAGAATTGTGATTTTGAAGTTCATATTTGTGTTTTGAATGCGTTATTGGTTGATGTTTTGGTATATGGAATAGGTAGAATTATGATTTTGATATTCATATTTGTGTTTTGATAAGTTATTGATTGATTTTTGGTATATGGAATAGGTAGCATTGTGATTTTGAAGTTCATATTTGTGTTTTGATGAGTTATTGATGTTTTGGTATATGGGATAGGTAGAATTGTGATTTTGAAGTTCATATTTGTGTTTTGAATGCGTTATTGATGTTTTGGTATACGTAATAGGTAGAATTGTGTTTTGATGAGTTATTGATGTTTCGGTAAATGGAATAGGTAGAATTGTGATTTTGAAGTTCATATTTGTGTTTTGATGAGTTGTTGATGTTTTATTATATTGAAGAGGTAGAATTGTGATTTTGAAGTTCATATTTGCGTTTTGATGAGTTATTGATTGATGTTTTGGAATATGGAATAGGTACAATTGAGATTTTGAAGTTCATATTTGTGTTTTGAATGCGTTATTGGTTGATGTTTTGGTATATGGAATAGGTAGAATTGTGATTTTGAAGTTCATATTTGTGTTTTGAATGCGTTATTGATGTTTTGGAAGACGTAATCGGTAGAATTGTGTTTTGAGGAGTTATTGATGTTTTGGTATATGGAATAGGTAGAATTGTGTTTTGAATTTCATATTTGTATTTCGATGAGTTAATGATTGATGTTTCGGTATATGGGATAGGTAGAATTGTGATTTTGAAGTTCATATTTGTGTTTTGATGAGTTATTGATGTTTTGGTATATGGAATAGGTAGAATTGTGATTTTGATACTCATATTTGTGTTTTGATGAGTTATTGATTGATGTTTTGGAATATGGAATAGGTACAATTGAGATTTTGAAGTTCATATTTGTGTTTTGATGAGTTATTGGTTGATGTTTTACTATATGGAATACGTAGAATTGTGATTTTGAAGTTCATATTTATGTTTTGATGACTTATTGATGTTTCGGTATATGGGATGGGTAGAATTGTGATTTTGGAGTTCATATTTGTGTTTTGATGACTTATTGATGTTTTGGTATATGGGATAGGTAGAATTGTGATTTTGAAGTTCATATTTGTGTTTTGAATGCGTTATTGATGTTTTGGTATCCGTAATAGGTAGAATTGTGTTTTGATGAGTTATTGATGTTTCGGTATATGGGATAGGTGGAATTGTGATTTTGAAGTTCATATTTGTGTTTTGAATGCGTTATTGATGTTTTGGTATCCGTAATAGGTAGAATTGGGTTTTGATGAGTTATTGATGTTTCGGTATATGGGATAGGTAGAATTGTGATTTTGAAGTTCATATTTGTGTTTTGATGAGTTATTGATGTTTTGGTATATGGAATAGGTAGAATTGTGATTTTGATATTCATATTTGGGTTTTGATGAGTTATTGATTGATGTTTTGGTATATGGAATAGGTAGAATTGTGATTTTGAAGTTCATATTTGTGTTTTGAATGCGTTATTGGTTGATGTTTTGGTATATGGAATAGGTAGAATTATGATTTTGATATTCATATTTGTGTTTTGATAAGTTATTGATTGATTTTTGGTATATGGAATAGGTAGCATTGTGATTTTGAAGTTCATATTTGTGTTTTGATGAGCTATTGATGTTTTGGTATATGGAATAGGTAGAATTGTGATTTTGATATTCATATTTGGGTTTTGATGAGTTATTGATTGATGTTTTGGTATATGGAATAGGTAGAATTGAGATTTTGAAGTTCATATTTGTGTTTTGATCCGTTATTGATGTTTTGGTATACGTAATAGGTAGAATCGTGTTTTGAGGAGATATTGATGTTTTGGTATATTGAACAGATAGAATTGTGTTTTGAATTTCATATTTGTGTTTTTATAAGTTATTGATGTTTTGGTATATGAAATAAGTAGAATTATGATTTTCAAGTTCATATTTGTGTTTTGATGAGTTATTGATGTTTTGGTATATGAAATAGGTAGAATTGTGATTTTGATATTCATATTTGGGTTTTGATGAGTTATTGATTGATGTTTTGGTATATGGAATAGGTAGAATTGAGATTTTGAAGTTCATATTTGTGTTTTGATCCGTTATTGATGTGTTGGTATACGTAATAGGTAGAATTGTGTTTTGAGGAGATATTGATGTTTTGGTATATTGAACAGATAGAATTGTGTTTTGAATTTCATCTTTGAGTTTTTATGAGTTATTGATGTTTTGGTATATGGAATAAGTAGAATTATGATTTTGAAGTTCATATTTGTGTTTTGATGAGTTATTGATGTTTTGGTATATGGAATAGGTAGAATTGTGATTTTGAAGTTCATATTTGCGTTTCGATGAGTTATTGATTGATGTTTTGGTATATGGAATAAGTAGAATTATGATTTTGAAGTTCATATTTGTGTTTTGATGAGTTATTCATGTTTTGGTATATGGAATAGGTAAAATTGTGATTTTGAAGTTCATAATTGTGTTTTGATGAGTTATTGATGTTTCAGTATATGAAATAGATATAACTGTGTGTAGATGTTCATAATTGTGTTTTGATGAGTTATTGATTGATGTTTTGGTATATGGAATAGGTAGAATTGTGTTTTGAATTTCATACTTGTGTTTTTATGAGTTATTGATGTTTTGGTATATGGAATAGGTAGAATTGTGATTTTGAAGTTCATATTTGTGTTTTGATGAGTTGTTGATGTTTTGTTATATTGAAGAGTTAGAATTGTGAATTTGAAGTTCATATTTACGTTTTGATGAGTTGTTGATTGATGTTTTGGAATATGGAATAGGTACAATTGAGATTTTGAAGTTCATATTTGTGTTTTGAATGCATTATTGGTTGATGTTTTGGTATATGGAATAGGTAGAATTGTGATTTTGATATTCATATTTGGGTTTCGATGAGTTATTGATTGATGTTTTGGTATATGGAATAGGTAGAATTGAGATTTTGAAGTTCATATTTGTATTTTGATGAGTTATTAATTGATGTTTGGGTATATGGAATAGGTAGAATTGAGATTTTGAAGTTCATATTTGTGTTTTGATGCGTTATTGATGTTTTGGTATACGCAATAGGTAGAATTGTTTTTTGAGGAGATATTGATGTTTAGGTATATTGAACAGATAGAATTGTGTTTTGAATTTCATATTTGTGTTTTTATGAGTTATTGATGTTTTGGTATATGGAATAAGTAGAATTATGATTTTGAAGTTCATATTTGTGTTTTGATGAGTTATTGATGTTTTGTTATATTGAAGAGGTAGAATTGTGATTTTGAAGTTCATATTTGCCTTTTGATGAGTTATTGATTGATGTTTTGGAATATAGAATAGGTACAATTGAGATTTTGAAGTTCATATTTGTGTTTTGATGAGTTATTGATGTTTTGGTATATGGGATAGGTAGAATTGTGATTTTGAAGTTCATATTTCTGTTTTGATGAGTTATTCGTTGATTTTTTACTATATGGAATAGGTATAATTGTGATTTTGAAGTTCGTATTTGAGTTTTGATGACTTATTGATGTTTTGGTATATGGGGTAGGTAGAATTGTGATTTTGAAGTTCGTATTTGTGTTTTGATGAGTTATTCATGTTTTGGTATATGGAATAGGTAGAATTGTGATTTTTAAGTTCATAATTGTGTTTTGATGAGTTATTGATGTTTCGGTATATGAAATAGATATAATTGTGTGTAGAAGTTAATATTTGTGTTTTGATGAGTTGTTGGTGTTTTGTTATATTGAAGAGGTAGAATTGTGATTTTGAAGTTCATATTTGCGTTTTGATGAGTTATTGATTGATGTTTTGGTATATGGAATAGGTAGAATTGTGTTTTGAATTTCATATTTGTGTTTTGATGAGTTATTGATGTTTCGGTATATGGGATAGGTAGAATTGTGATTTTGAATTTCATATTTGTGTTTTGATGAGTTATTGATGTTTTGGTATATGGAATAGGTAGAATTGTGAATTTAAAATTCATATTTGTGTTTTGATGAGTTATTGATTGATGTTTTGGTATATGGAATAGGTAGAATTGTGATTTTGAAGTTCATATTTGTGTTTTGATGAGTTATTGATGTTTTGATATATGGAATAGGTAGAATTGTGATTTTGATATTCATATTTGTGTTTTGATGAGTTATTCATGTTTTGGTATATGGAATAGGTAGAATTGTGATTTTTAAGTTCATAATTGTGTTTTGATGAGTTATTGATGTTTCGGTATATGAAATAGATGTAATGAGTGTAGAAGTTCATATTTGTGTTTTGATGAGTTATTGATGTTTTGGTATATGGAATAGGTAGAATTGTGATTTTGAAGTTCATATTTGTGTTTTGATGACTTATTGATGTTTTGGTATATGGGATAGGTAGAATTGTGATTTTGAAGTTCATATTTCTGTTTTGATGAGTTATTGGTTGATGTTTTACTATATGGAATAGGTATAATTGTGATTTTGAAGTTCATATTTGTGTTTTGATGACTTATTGATGTTTTGGTATATGGGGTAGGTAGAATTGTGATTTTGAAGTTCGTATTTGTGTTTTGATGAGTTATTCATGTTTTGGTATATGGAATAGGTTGAATTGTGATTTTTAAGTTCATAATTGTGTTTTGATGAGTTATTGATGTTTCGGTATATGAAATAGATATAATTGTGTGTAGAAGTTAATATTTGTGTTTTGATGAGTTGTTGGTGTTTTGTTATGTTGAAGAGGTAGAATTGTGATTTTGAAGTTCATATTTGCGTTTTGATGAGTTATTGATTGATGTTTTGGTATATGGAATAGGTAGAATTGTGTTTTGAATTTCATATTTGTGTTTTGATGAGTTATTGATGTTTCGGTATATGGGATAGGTAGAATTGTGATTTTGAATTTCATATTTGTGTTTTGATGAGTTATTGATGTTTTGGTATATGGAATAGGTAGAATTGTGAATTTAAAGTTCATATTTGTGTTTTGATGAGTTATTGATTGATGTTTTGGTATATGGAATAGGTATAATTGTGATTTTGAAGTTCATATTTGGGTTTTGATGAGTTATTGATTGACGTTTTGGTATATGGAATTGGTAGAATTGTGATTTTGAAGTACATATTTGTGTTTTGAATGAGTTATTGATTGATGTTTTGGTATATGGAATAGGTAGAATTGTGATTTTGATATTCATATTTGTGTTTTGATGAGTTATTGATTGATTTTTGGTATATGGAATAGGTAGCATTGTGATTTTGAAGTTCATATTTGTGTTTTGATGAGTTATTGATGTTTTGGTATATGGAATAGGTAGAATTGTGATTTTGATATTCATATTTGGGTTTTGATGAGTTATTGATTGATGTTTTGGTATATGGAATAGGTAGAATTGAGATTTTGAAGTACATATTTGTGTTTTGATGCGTTATTGATGTTTTGGTATACGTAATAGGTAGAATTGTGTTTTGAGGAGATATTGATGTTTTGGTATATTGAACAGATAGAATTGTGTTTTGAATTTCATATTTGTGTTTTTATGAGTTATTGATGTTTTGGTATATGAAATAAGTAGAATTATGATTTTCAAGTTCATATTTGTGTTTTGATGAGTTATTAATGTTTTGTTATATTGAAGAGGTAGAATTGTATTTTGAAGTTCATATTTGCATTTTGATGAGTTATTGATTGATGTTTTGGAATATAGAATAGGTACAATTGAGATTTTGAAGTTCATATTTGTGTTCTGATGAGTTATTGGTTGATGTTTTACTATATGGAATAGGTATAATTGTGATTTTGAAGTTCATATTTGTGTTTTGATGACTTATTGATGTTTTGGTATATGGGATAGGTAGAATTGTGATTTTGAAGTTCATATTTGTGTTTTGATGAGTTATTCATGTTTTGGTATATGGAATAGGTAAAATTGTGATTTTTATGTTCATAATTGTGTTTTGATGAGTTATTGATGTTTCGGTAAATGAAATAGATATAATTGTGTGTAGAAGTTCATATTTGTGTTTTGATGAGTTATTGATGTTTTGTTATATTGAAGAGGTAGAATTGTGATTTTGAAGTTCATATTTGCGTTTTGATGAGTTATTGATTGATGTTTTGGAATATGGAATAGGTACAATTGAGATTTTGAAGTTCATATTTGTGTTTTGATGAGTTATTCATGTTTCGGTATATGGAATAGGTAGAATTGTGATTTTGAAGTTCATATTTGTGTTTTGTTGAGTTATTGATGTTTCGGTATATGGGATAGGTAGAATTGTGATTTTGAAGTTCATATTTGTGTTTTGAATGCGTTATTGATGTTTTGGTATACGTAATCGGTGGAATTGTGTTTTGAGGAGTTATTGATGTTTTGGTATATTGAACAGATAGAAATGTGTTTTGAATTTCATATTTGTGTTTTTATGAGTTATTGATGTTTTGTTATATTCAAGAGGTAGAATTGTGATTTTGAAGTTCATATTTGCGTTTTGATGAGTTATTGATTGATGTTTTGGAATATGGAATAGGTACAATTGAGAGTTTGAAGTTCATATTTTTTTTTTTTTGATGAGTTATTGATGTTTTGGTATATGGAATAGGTAGTATTGTGATTTTGAAGTTCATATTTGTGTTTTGAATGCGTTATTGATGTTTTGGTATACGTAATCGGTAGAATTGTGTTTTGAGGAGTTATTGATGTTTTGGTATATTGAACAGATAGAATTGTGTTTTGAATTTCATATTTGTGTTTTGATGAGTTATTGATGTTTTGGTATATGGAATAGGTAGAATTGTGATTTTGATATTCATATTTGCGTTTTGATGAGTTATTGATTGATGTTTTGGAATATGGAATAGGTACAATTGAGATTTTGAAGTTCATATTTGTGTTTTGATGAGTTATTGATGTTTTGGTATATGGGATAGGTAGAATTGTGATTTTGAAGTTCATATTTGTGTTTTGAATGCGTTATTGATGTTTTGGTATACGTAATAGGTAGAATTGTGTTTTGATGAGTTATTGATGTTTCGGTAAATGGAATAGGTAGAATTGTGATTTTGAAGTTCATATTTGTGTTTTGATGAGTTGTTGATGTTTTATTATATTGAAGAGGTAGAATTGTGATTTTGAAGTTCATATTTGCGTTTTGATGAGTTATTGATTGATGTTTTGGAATATGGAATAGGTACAATTGAGATTTTGAAGTTCATATTTGTGTTTTGAATGCGTTATTGGTTGATGTTTTGGTATATGGAATAGGTAGAATTGTGATTTTGAAGTTCATATTTGTGTTTTGAATGCGTTATTGATGTTTTGGAAGACGTAATCGGTAGAATTGTGTTTTGAGGAGTTATTGATGTTTTGGTATATGGAATAGGTAGAATTGTGTTTTGAATTTCATATTTGTATTTCGATGAGTTAATGATTGATGTTTCGGTATATGGGATAGGTAGAATTGTGATTTTGAAGTTCATATTTGTGTTTTGATGAGTTATTGATGTTTTGGTATATGGAATAGGTAGAATTGTGATTTTGATACTCATATTTGTGTTTTGATGAGTTATTGATTGATGTTTTGGAATATGGAATAGGTACAATTGAGATTTTGAAGTTCATATTTGTGTTTTGATGAGTTATTGGTTGATGTTTTACTATATGGAATACGTAGAATTGTGATTTTGAAGTTCATATTTATGTTTTGATGACTTATTGATGTTTCGGTATATGGGATGGGTAGAATTGTGATTTTGGAGTTCATATTTGTGTTTTGATGACTTATTGATGTTTTGGTATATGGGATAGGTAGAATTGTGATTTTGAAGTTCATATTTGTGTTTTGAATGCGTTATTGATGTTTTGGTATCCGTAATAGGTAGAATTGTGTTTTGATGAGTTATTGATGTTTCGGTATATGGGATAGGTGGAATTGTGATTTTGAAGTTCATATTTGTGTTTTGAATGCGTTATTGATGTTTTGGTATCCGTAATAGGTAGAATTGGGTTTTGATGAGTTATTGATGTTTCGGTATATGGGATAGGTAGAATTGTGATTTTGAAGTTCATATTTGTGTTTTGATGAGTTATTGATGTTTTGGTATATGGAATAGGTAGAATTGTGATTTTGATATTCATATTTGGGTTTTGATGAGTTATTGATTGATGTTTTGGTATATGGAATAGGTAGAATTGTGATTTTGAAGTTCATATTTGTGTTTTGAATGCGTTATTGGTTGATGTTTTGGTATATGGAATAGGTAGAATTATGATTTTGATATTCATATTTGTGTTTTGATAAGTTATTGATTGATTTTTGGTATATGGAATAGGTAGCATTGTGATTTTGAAGTTCATATTTGTGTTTTGATGAGCTATTGATGTTTTGGTATATGGAATAGGTAGAATTGTGATTTTGATATTCATATTTGGGTTTTGATGAGTTATTGATTGATGTTTTGGTATATGGAATAGGTAGAATTGAGATTTTGAAGTTCATATTTGTGTTTTGATCCGTTATTGATGTTTTGGTATACGTAATAGGTAGAATCGTGTTTTGAGGAGATATTGATGTTTTGGTATATTGAACAGATAGAATTGTGTTTTGAATTTCATATTTGTGTTTTTATAAGTTATTGATGTTTTGGTATATGAAATAAGTAGAATTATGATTTTCAAGTTCATATTTGTGTTTTGATGAGTTATTGATGTTTTGGTATATGAAATAGGTAGAATTGTGATTTTGATATTCATATTTGGGTTTTGATGAGTTATTGATTGATGTTTTGGTATATGGAATAGGTAGAATTGAGATTTTGAAGTTCATATTTGTGTTTTGATCCGTTATTGATGTGTTGGTATACGTAATAGGTAGAATTGTGTTTTGAGGAGATATTGATGTTTTGGTATATTGAACAGATAGAATTGTGTTTTGAATTTCATCTTTGAGTTTTTATGAGTTATTGATGTTTTGGTATATGGAATAAGTAGAATTATGATTTTGAAGTTCATATTTGTGTTTTGATGAGTTATTGATGTTTTGGTATATGGAATAGGTAGAATTGTGATTTTGAAGTTCATATTTGCGTTTCGATGAGTTATTGATTGATGTTTTGGTATATGGAATAAGTAGAATTATGATTTTGAAGTTCATATTTGTGTTTTGATGAGTTATTCATGTTTTGGTATATGGAATAGGTAAAATTGTGATTTTGAAGTTCATAATTGTGTTTTGATGAGTTATTGATGTTTCAGTATATGAAATAGATATAACTGTGTGTAGATGTTCATAATTGTGTTTTGATGAGTTATTGATTGATGTTTTGGTATATGGAATAGGTAGAATTGTGTTTTGAATTTCATACTTGTGTTTTTATGAGTTATTGATGTTTTGGTATATGGAATAGGTAGAATTGTGATTTTGAAGTTCATATTTGTGTTTTGATGAGTTGTTGATGTTTTGTTATATTGAAGAGTTAGAATTGTGAATTTGAAGTTCATATTTACGTTTTGATGAGTTGTTGATTGATGTTTTGGAATATGGAATAGGTACAATTGAGATTTTGAAGTTCATATTTGTGTTTTGAATGCATTATTGGTTGATGTTTTGGTATATGGAATAGGTAGAATTGTGATTTTGATATTCATATTTGGGTTTCGATGAGTTATTGATTGATGTTTTGGTATATGGAATAGGTAGAATTGAGATTTTGAAGTTCATATTTGTATTTTGATGAGTTATTAATTGATGTTTGGGTATATGGAATAGGTAGAATTGAGATTTTGAAGTTCATATTTGTGTTTTGATGCGTTATTGATGTTTTGGTATACGCAATAGGTAGAATTGTTTTTTGAGGAGATATTGATGTTTAGGTATATTGAACAGATAGAATTGTGTTTTGAATTTCATATTTGTGTTTTTATGAGTTATTGATGTTTTGGTATATGGAATAAGTAGAATTATGATTTTGAAGTTCATATTTGTGTTTTGATGAGTTATTGATGTTTTGTTATATTGAAGAGGTAGAATTGTGATTTTGAAGTTCATATTTGCCTTTTGATGAGTTATTGATTGATGTTTTGGAATATAGAATAGGTACAATTGAGATTTTGAAGTTCATATTTGTGTTTTGATGAGTTATTGATGTTTTGGTATATGGGATAGGTAGAATTGTGATTTTGAAGTTCATATTTCTGTTTTGATGAGTTATTGGTTGATTTTTTACTATATGGAATAGGTATAATTGTGATTTTGAAGTTCGTATTTGAGTTTTGATGACTTATTGATGTTTTGGTATATGGGGTAGGTAGAATTGTGATTTTGAAGTTCGTATTTGTGTTTTGATGAGTTATTCATGTTTTGGTATATGGAATAGGTAGAATTGTGATTTTTAAGTTCATAATTGTGTTTTGATGAGTTATTGATGTTTCGGTATATGAAATAGATATAATTGTGTGTAGAAGTTAATATTTGTGTTTTGATGAGTTGTTGGTGTTTTGTTATATTGAAGAGGTAGAATTGTGATTTTGAAGTTCATATTTGCGTTTTGATGAGTTATTGATTGATGTTTTGGTATATGGAATAGGTAGAATTGTGTTTTGAATTTCATATTTGTGTTTTGATGAGTTATTGATGTTTCGGTATATGGGATAGGTAGAATTGTGATTTTGAATTTCATATTTGTGTTTTGATGAGTTATTGATGTTTTGGTATATGGAATAGGTAGAATTGTGAATTTAAAATTCATATTTGTGTTTTGATGAGTTATTGATTGATGTTTTGGTATATGGAATAGGTAGAATTGTGATTTTGAAGTTCATATTTGTGTTTTGATGAGTTATTGATGTTTTGATATATGGAATAGGTAGAATTGTGATTTTGATATTCATATTTGTGTTTTGATGAGTTATTCATGTTTTGGTATATGGAATAGGTAGAATTGTGATTTTTAAGTTCATAATTGTGTTTTGATGAGTTATTGATGTTTCGGTATATGAAATAGATGTAATGAGTGTAGAAGTTCATATTTGTGTTTTGATGAGTTATTGATGTTTTGGTATATGGAATAGGTAGAATTGTGATTTTGGAGTTCATATTTGTGTTTTGATGACTTATTGATGTTTTGGTATATGGGATAGGTAGAATTGTGATTTTGAAGTTCATATTTCTGTTTTGATGAGTTATTGGTTGATGTTTTACTATATGGAATAGGTATAATTGTGATTTTGAAGTTCATATTTGTGTTTTGATGACTTATTGATGTTTTGGTATATGGGGTAGGTAGAATTGTGATTTTGAAGTTCGTATTTGTGTTTTGATGAGTTATTCATGTTTTGGTATATGGAATAGGTTGAATTGTGATTTTTAAGTTCATAATTGTGTTTTGATGAGTTATTGATGTTTCGGTATATGAAATAGATATAATTGTGTGTAGAAGTTAATATTTGTGTTTTGATGAGTTGTTGGTGTTTTGTTATGTTGAAGAGGTAGAATTGTGATTTTGAAGTTCATATTTGCGTTTTGATGAGTTATTGATTGATGTTTTGGTATATGGAATAGGTAGAATTGTGTTTTGAATTTCATATTTGTGTTTTGATGAGTTATTGATGTTTCGGTATATGGGATAGGTAGAATTGTGATTTTGAATTTCATATTTGTGTTTTGATGAGTTATTGATGTTTTGGTATATGGAATAGGTAGAATTGTGAATTTAAAGTTCATATTTGTGTTTTGATGAGTTATTGATTGATGTTTTGGTATATGGAATAGGTATAATTGTGATTTTGAAGTTCATATTTGTGTTTTGATGAGTTATTGATGTTTTGGTATATGGGGTAGGTAGAATTGTGATTTTGAAATTCATATTTGTGTTTTGATGAGTTATTGATTGATGTTTTGGTATATGGAATAGGTAGAATTGTGATTTTTAAGTTCATAATTGTGTTTTGATGAGTTATTGATGTTTCGATATATGAAATAGATATAATTGTGTGTAGAAGTTCATATTTGTGTTTTGATGAGTTATTGATGTTTTGTTATATTGAAGAGGTAGAATTGTGATTTTGAATTTCATATTTGTGTTTTGATGAGTTATTGATTGATGTTTTGGAATATGGAATAGGTACAATTGAGATTTTGAAGTTCATATTTGTGTTTTGATGAGTGATTCATGTTTCGGTATATTGAATAGGTAGAATTGTGATTTTGAAGTTCATATTTGTGTTTTGATGAGTTATTGATGTTTCGGTATATGGGATAGGTAGAATTGTGATTTTGAAGTTCATATTTGTGTTTTGAATGCGTTATCGATGTTTTGGTATACGTAATCGGTAGAATTGTGTTTTGAGGAGTTATTGATGTTTTGGTATATTGAACAGATTGAATTGTGGTTTGAATTTCATATTTGTGTTTTTATGAGTTATTGATGTTTTGTTATATTCAAGAGGTAGAATTGTGATTTTGAAAGTCATATTTGCGTTTTGATGAGTTATTGATTGATGTTTTGGAATATGGAATAGGTACAATTGAGATTTTGAAGTTCATTTTTTTTTTTTTTTTTGATGAGTTATTGATGTTTTGTTCTATTGAAGAGGTAGAATTGTGATTTTGAAGTTCATAATTGTGTTTTGATGAGTTATTGATGTTTTGGTATATGGAATAGGTAGAATTGTGATTTTGAAGTTCATATTTGTGTTTTGATGAGTTATTGATGTTTTGGTATATGGAATAGGTAGAATTGTTTTCGGTATATGAAATAGATATAATTGTGTGTAGATGTTCATAATTGTGTTTTGATGAGTTATTGATTGATGTTTTGGAATATGGAATAGGTAGAATTGTGATTTTGAAGTTCACAATTGTGTTTTGATGAGTTATTGATGTTTCGGTATATGAAATAGATATAATTGTGATTTTGAAGTTCATAATTGTGTTTTAATGAGTTAGTGATTGATGTTTTGGTATATGGAATAGGTAGAATTGTGTTTTGAATTTCATATTTGTGTTTCGATGAGTTATTGATGTTTCGGTATATGGGATAGGTAGAATTGTGATTTTGAAGTTCATATTTGTGTTTTGATGAGTTATTGATGTTTTGGTATATGGAATAGGTAGAATTGTGATTTTGAAGTTCATATTTGGGTTTTGATGAGTTATTGATTGATGTTTGGGTATATGGAATAGGTAGAATTGAGATTTTGAAGTTCATATTTGTGTTTTGATGCGTTATTGATGTTTTGGTATACGTAATAGGTAGAATTGTGTTTTGAGGAGATATTGATGTTTTGGTATATTGAACAGATAGAATTGTGTTTTGAATTTCATATTTGTGTTTTTATGAGTTATTGATGTTTTGGTATATGGACTAAGTAGATTTATGATTTTGAAGTTCATATTTGTGTTTTGATGAGTTATTGATGTTTTGTTATATTGAAGAGGTAGAATTGTGATTTTGAAGTTCATATTTGCGTTTTGATGAGTTATTGATTGATGTTTTGGAATATGGAATAGGTACAATTGAGATTTTGAAGTTCATATTTGTGTTTTGATGAGTTATTGGTTGATGTTTTACTATATCGAATAGGTAGAATTGTGATTTTGAAGTTCATATTTGTGTTTTGATGACTTATTGATGTTTTGGTATATGGGATAGGTAGAATTGTGATTTTGAAGTTCATATTTGTGTTTTGATGAGTTATTGGTTGATGTTTTACTATATGGAATAGGTATAATTGTGATTTTGAAGTTCATATTTGTGTTTTGATGACTTATTGATGTTTTGGTATATGGGATAGGTAGAATTGTGATTTTGAAGTTCATATTTGTGTTTTGATGAGTTATTCATGTTTTGGTATATGGAATAGGTAAAATTGTGATTCTTAAGTTCATAATTGTGTTTTGATGAGTTATTGATGTTTCGGTATATGAAATAGATATAATTGTGTGTAGAAGTTCATATTTGTGTTTTGATGAGTTATTGATGTTTTGTTATATTGAAGAGGTAGAATTGTGATTTTGAAGTTCATATTTCTGTTTTGATGAGTTATTGGTTGATGTTTTACTATATGGAATAGGTATAATTGTGATTTTGAAGTTCATATTTGTGTTTTGATGACTTATTGATGTTTTGGTATATGGGGTAGGTAGAATTGTGATTTTGAAGTTCATATTTGTGTTTTGATGAGTTATTGATTGATGTTTTGGTATATGGAATAGGTAGAATTGTGATTTTTAAGTTCATAATTGTGTTTTGATGAGTTATTGATGTTTCGATATATGAAATAGATATAATTGTGTGTAGAAGTTCATATTTGTGTTTTGATGAGTTATTGATGTTTTGTTATATTGAAGAGGTAGAATTGTGATTTTGAATTTCATATTTGTGTTTTGATGAGTTATTGATTGATGTTTTGGAATATGGAATAGGTACAATTGAGATTTTGAAGTTCATATTTGTGTTTTGATGAGTGATTCATGCTTCGGTATATTGAATAGGTAGAATTGTGATTTTGAAGTTCATATTTGTGTTTTGACGAGTTATTGATGTTTCGGTATATGGGATAGGTAGAATTGTGATTTTGAAGTTCATATTTGTGTTTTGAATACGTTATCGAAGTTTTGGTATACGTAATCGGTAGAATTGTGTTTTGAGGAGTTATTGATGTTTTGGTATATTGAACAGATAGAATTGTGGTTTGAATTTCATATTTGTGTTTTTATGAGTTATTGATGTTTTGTTATATTCAAGAGGTAGAATTGTGATTTTGAAAGTCATATTTGCGTTTTGATGAGTTATTGATTGATGTTTTGAAATATGGAATAGGTACAATTGAGATTTTGAAGTTCATTTTTTTTTTTTTTTTTTGATGAGTTATTGATGTTTTGTTCTATTGAAGAGGTAGAATTGTGATTTTGAAGTTCATAATTGTGTTTTGATGAGTTATTGATGTTTTGGTATATGGAATAGGTAGAATTGTGATTTTGAAGTTCATATTTGTGTTTTGATGAGTTATTGATGTTTTGGTATATGGAATAGGTAGAATTGTTTTCGGTATATGAAATAGATATAATTGTGTGTAGATGTTCATAATTGTGTTTTGATGAGTTATTGATTGATGTTTTGGAATATGGAATAGGTAAAATTGTGATTTTGAAGTTCACAATTGTGTTTTGATGAGTTATTGATGTTTCGGTATATGAAATAGATATAATTGTGATTTTGAAGTTCATAATTGTGTTTTAATGAGTTAGTGATTGATGTTTTGGTATATGGAATAGGTAGAATTGTGTTTTGAATTTCATATTTGTGTTTCGATGAGTTATTGATGTTTCGGTATATGGGATAGGTAGAATTGTGATTTTGAAGTTCACAATTGTGTTTTGATGAGTTATTGATGTTTCGGTATATGAAATAGATATAATTGTGATTTTGAAGTTCATAATTGTGTTTTAATGAGTTAGTGATTGATGTTTTGGTATATGGAATAGGTAGAATTGTGTTTTGAATTTCATATTTGTGTTTCGATGAGTTATTGATGTTTCGGTATATGGGATAGGTAGAATTGTGATTTTGAAGTTCATATTTGTGTTTTGATGAGTTATTGATGTTTTGGTATATGGAATAGGTAGAATTGTGATTTTGAAGTTCATATTTGTGTTTTGAATGCGTTATTGATGTTTTGGTATACGTAATAGGTAGAATTGTGTTTTGATGAGTTATTGATGTTTCGGTATATGGGATAGGTAGAATTATCATTTTGAAGTTCATATTTGTGTTTTGATGAGTTATTGATGTTTTGGAATATGAAATAGGTAGAATTGTGATTTTGAAGTTCATATTTGTGTTTTGATGAGTTATTGATGTTTTGGTATATGGAATAGGTAGAATTATGATTTTGATATTCATATTTGTGTTTTGATGAGTTATTGATTGATTTTTGGTATATGGAATAGGTAGCATTGTGATTTTGAAGTTCATATTTGTGTTTTGATGAGTTATTGATGTTTTGGTATATGGAATAGGTAGAATTGTGATTTTGATATTCATATTTGGGTTTTGATGAGTTATTGATTGATGTTTTGGTATATGGAATAGGTAGAATTGAGATTTTGAAGTTCATATTTTTGTTTTGATGCGTTATTGATGTTTTGGTATACGTAATAGGTAGAATTGTGTTTTGAGGAGATATTGATGTTTTGGTATATTGAACAGATAGAATTGTGTTTTGAATTTCATATTTGTGTTTTTATGAGTTATTGATGTTTTGGTATATGAAATAAGTAGAATTATGATTTTCAAGTTCATATTTGTGTTTTGATGAGTTATTGATGTTTTGTTCTATTGAAGAGGTAGAATTGTGATTTTGAAGTTCATATTTGCGTTTTGATGTGTTATTGATTAATGTTTTGGAATATGGAATAGGTACAATTGAGATTTTGAAGTTCATATTTGTGTTTTGATGAGTTATTGGTTGATGTTTTACTATATGGAATACGTAGAATTGTGATTTTGAAGTTCATATTTATGTTTTGATGATTTATTGATGTTTCGGTATATGGGATGGGTAGAATTGTGATTTTGGAGTTCATATTTGTGTTTTGATGACTTATTGATTTTTGGTATAAGGAATAGGTACAATTGAGATTTTGAAGTTCATATTTGTGTTTTGATGAGTTATTAATGTTTTGGTATATGAAATAGGTAGAATTGTGATTTTGAAGTTCATAATTGTGTTTTGATGAGTTATTGATGTTTCGGTATATGAAATAGATATAATTGTGTGTAGATGTTCATAATTGTGTTTTGATGAGTTATTGATTGATGTTTTTGTATATGGAATAGGTAGAATTGTGTTTTGAATTTCATATTTGTGTTTTTATGAGTTATTGATGTTTTGGTATGTGGAATAGGTAGAATTGTAATTTTGAAGTTCATATTTGTGTTTTGATGAGTTGTTGATGTTTTGTTATATTGAAGAGGTAGAATTGTGATTTTGAAGTTCATATTTACGTTTTGATGAGTTATTGATTGATGTTTTGAAATATGGAATAGGTACAATTGAGATTTTGAAGTTCATATTTGTGTTTTGAATGCGTTACTGGTTAATGTTTTGGTATATGGAATAGGTAGAATTGTGATTTTGATATTCATATTTGGGTTTTGATGAGTTATTGATTGATGTTTGGGTATATGGAATAGGTAGAATTGAGATTTTGAAGTTCATATTTGTGTTTTGATGCGTTATTGATGTTTTGGTATACGTAATAGGTAGAATTGTGTTTTGAGGAGATATTGATGTTTTGGTATATTGAACAGATAGAATTGTGTTTTGAATTTCATATTTGTGTTTTTATGAGTTATTGATGTTTTGGTACATGGACTAAGTAGATTTATGATTTTGAAGTTCATATTTGTGTTTTGATGAGTTATTGATGTTTTGTTATATTGAAGAGGTAGAATTGTGATTTTGAAGTTCATATTTGCGTTTTGATGAGTTATTGATTGATGTTTTGGAATATGGAATAGGTACAATTGAGATTTTGAAGTTCATATTTGTGTTTTGATGAGTTATTGGTTGATGTTTTACTATATCGAATAGGTAGAATTGTGATTTTGAAGTTCATATTTGTGTTTTGATGACTTATTGATGTTTTGGTATATGGGATAGGTAGAATTGTGATTTTGAAGTTCATATTTGTGTTTTGATGAGTTATTGGTTGATGTTTTACTATATGGAATAGGTATAATTGTGATTTTGAAGTTCATATTTGTGTTTTGATGACTTATTGATGTTTTGGTATATGGGATAGGTAGAATTGTGATTTTGAAGTTCATATTTGTGTTTTGATGAGTTATTCATGTTTTGGTATATGGAATAGGTAAAATTGTGATTTTTAAGTTCATAATTGTGTTTTGATGAGTTATTGATGTTTCGGTATATGAAATAGATATAATTGTGTGTAGAAGTTCATATTTGTGTTTTGATGAGTTATTGATGTTTTGTTATATTGAAGAGGTAGAATTGTGATTTTGAAGTTCATATTTCTGTTTTGATGAGTTATTGGTTGATGTTTTACTATATGGAATAGGTATAATTGTGATTTTGAAGTTCATATTTGTGTTTTGATGACTTATTGATGTTTTGGTATATGGGGTAGGTAGAATTGTGATTTTGAAGTTCATATTTGTGTTTTGATGAGTTATTGATTGATGTTTTGGTATATGGAATAGGTAGAATTGTGATTTTTAAGTTCATAATTGTGTTTTGATGAGTTATTGATGTTTCGATATATGAAATAGATATAATTGTGTGTAGAAGTTCATATTTGTGTTTTGATGAGTTATTGATGTTTTGTTATATTGAAGAGGTAGAATTGTGATTTTGAATTTCATATTTGTGTTTTGATGAGTTATTGATTGATGTTTTGGAATATGGAATAGGTACAATTGAGATTTTGAAGTTCATATTTGTGTTTTGATGAGTGATTCATGCTTCGGTATATTGAATAGGTAGAATTGTGATTTTGAAGTTCATATTTGTGTTTTGATGAGTTATTGATGTTTCGGTATATGGGATAGGTAGAATTGTGATTTTGAAGTTCATATTTGTGTTTTGAATACGTTATCGAAGTTTTGGTATACGTAATCGGTAGAATTGTGTTTTGAGGAGTTATTGATGTTTTGGTATATTGAACAGATAGAATTGTGGTTTGAATTTCATATTTGTGTTTTTATGAGTTATTGATGTTTTGTTATATTCAAGAGGTAGAATTGTGATTTTGAAAGTCATATTTGCGTTTTGATGAGTTATTGATTGATGTTTTGGAATATGGAATAGGTACAATTGAGATTTTGAAGTTCATTTTTTTTTTTTTTTTGATGAGTTATTGATGTTTTGTTCTATTGAAGAGGTAGAATTGTGATTTTGAAGTTCATAATTGTGTTTTGATGAGTTATTGATGTTTTGGTATATGGAATAGGTAGAATTGTGATTTTGAAGTTCATATTTGTGTTTTGATGAGTTATTGATGTTTTGGTATATGGAATAGGTAGAATTGTTTTCGGTATATGAAATAGATATAATTGTGTGTAGATGTTCATAATTGTGTTTTGATGAGTTATTGATTGATGTTTTGGAATATGGAATAGGTAGAATTGTGATTTTGAAGTTCACAATTGTGTTTTGATGAGTTATTGATGTTTCGGTATATGAAATAGATATAATTGTGATTTTGAAGTTCATAATTGTGTTTTAATGAGTTAGTGATTGATGTTTTGGTATATGGAATAGGTAGAATTGTGTTTTGAATTTCATATTTTTGTTTCGATGAGTTATTGATGTTTCGGTATATGGGATAGGTAGAATTGTGATTTTGAAGTTCACAATTGTGTTTTGATGAGTTATTGATGTTTCGGTATATGAAATAGATATAATTGTGATTTTGAAGTTCATAATTGTGTTTTAATGAGTTAGTGATTGATGTTTTGGTATATGGAATAGGTAGAATTGTGTTTTGAATTTCATATTTGTGTTTCGATGAGTTATTGATGTTTCGGTATATGGGATAGGTAGAATTGTGATTTTGAAGTTCATATTTGTGTTTTGATGAGTTATTGATGTTTTGGTATATGGAATAGGTAGAATTGTGATTTTGAAGTTCATATTTGTGTTTTGATGAGTTATTGATGTTTTGGTTTATGGAATAGGTAGAATTGTGATTTTGATATTCATATTTGTGTTTTGATGAGTTATTGATTGATATATGGAATAGGTAGAATTGTGATTTTGAAGTTCATATTTGTGTTCTGATGAGTTATTGATGTTTTGGTATATGGAATAGGTAGAATTGTGATTTTGATATTCATATTTGCGTTTTGATGAGTTATTGATTGATGTTTTGGAATATGGAATAGGTACAATTGAGATTTTGAAGTTCATATTTGTGTTTTGATGAGTTATTGATGTTTTGGTATATGGGATAGGTAGAATTGTGATTTTGAAGTTCATATTTGTGTTTTGAATGCGTTATTGATGTTTTGGTATACGTAATAGGTAGAATTGTGTTTTGATGAGTTATTGATGTTTCGGTATATGGGATAGGTAGAATTATCATTTTGAAGTTCATATTTGTGTTTTGATGAGTTATTGATGTTTTGGAATATGAAATAGGTAGAATTGTGATTTTGAAGTTCATATTTGTGTTTTGATGAGTTATTGATGTTTTGGTATATGGAATAGGTAGAATTATGATTTTGATATTCATATTTGTGTTTTGATGAGTTATTGATTGATTTTTGGTATATGGAATAGGTAGCATTGTGATTTTGAAGTTCATATTTGTGTTTTGATGAGTTATTGATGTTTTGGTATATGGAATAGGTAGAATTGTGATTTTGATATTCATATTTGGGTTTTGATGAGTTATTGATTGATGTTTTGGTATATGGAATAGGTAGAATTGAGATTTTGAAGTTCATATTTTTGTTTTGATGCGTTATTGATGTTTTGGTATACGTAATAGGTAGAATTGTGTTTTGAGGAGATATTGATGTTTTGGTATATTGAACAGATAGAATTGTGTTTTGAATTTCATATTTGTGTTTTTATGAGTTATTGATGTTTTGGTATATGAAATAAGTAGAATTATGATTTTCAAGTTCATATTTGTGTTTTGATGAGTTATTGATGTTTTGTTATATTGAAGAGGTAGAATTGTGATTTTGAAGTTCATATTTGCGTTTTGATGAGTTATTGATTGATGTTTTGGAATATGAAATAGGTACAATTGAGATTTTGAAGTTCATATTTGTGGTTTGATGAGTTATTGGTTGATATTTTACTATATCGAATAGGTAGAATTGTGATTTTGAAGTTCATATTTGTGTTTTGATGAGTTATTGATGTTTTGGTGTATGGGATAGGTAGAATTGTGATTTTGAAGTTCATATTTGGGTTTTGATGAGTTATTGGGTGATGTTTTACTATATGGAATAGGTATAATTGTGATTTTGATGTTCATATTTTTGTTTTGATGACTTATTGATGTTTTGGTGTATGGGATAGGTGGAATTGTGATTTTGAAGTTCATATTTGTGTTTTGATGAGTTATTCATATTTTGGTATATGGAATAGGTAGAATTGTGATTTTTAAGTTCATAATTGTGTTTTGATGAGTTATTGATGTTTCGGTATATGTAATAGATATAATTGTGTGTAGAAGTTCATATTTGTGTTTTGATGAGTTGTTGATGTTCTGTTATATTGAAGAGGTAGAATTGTGATTTTGAAGTTCATATTTGCGTTTTGATGAGTTATTGATTGATGTTTTGGAATATGGAATAGGTACAATTGAGATTTTGAAGTTCATATTTGTGTTTTGATGAGTTATTCATGTTTTGGTATATGGAATAGTTAGAATTGTGATTTTGAAGTTCATAATTGTGTTTTGATGAGTTATTGATGTTTCGGTATACGAAATAGATATAATTGTGTGTAGATGTTCATAATTGTGTTTTGATGAGTTATTGATTGATGTTTTGGTATATGGAATAGGTAGAGTTGTGATTTTGAAGTTCATATTTGTGTTTTGAAGAGTTATTGATTGATGTTTTGGTATATGGAATAGGTAGAATTGTAATTTTGAAGTTCATATTTGTGTTTTGATGAGTTATTGATGTTGTGGTATATGGAATAGGTAGAATTGTGATTTTGATATTCATATTTGCGTTTTGATGAGTTATTGATTGATGTTTTGGTATATGGAATAGGTAGAATTGAGATTTTGAAGTTCATATTTGTGTTTTGATGAGTTATTGATGTTTTGTTCTATTGAAGAGGTAGAATTGTGATTTTGAAGTTCATATTTGCGTTTTGATGTGTTATTGATTAATGTTTTGGAATATGGAATAGGTACAATTGAGATTTTGAAGTTCATATTTGTGTTTTGATGAGTTATTGGTTGATGTTTTACTTTATGGAATACGTAGAATTGTGATTTTGAAGTTCATATTTATGTTTTGATGATTTATTGATGTTTCGGTATATGGGATGGGTAGAATTGTGATTTTGGAGTTCATATTTGTGTTTTGATGACTTATTGATTTTTGGTATAAGGAATAGGTACAATTGAGATTTTGAAGTTCATATTTGTGTTTTGATGAGTTATTAATGTTTTGGTATATGGAATAGGTAGAATTGTGATTTTGAAGTTCATAATTGTGTTTTGATGAGTTATTGATGTTTCGGTATATGAAATAGATATAATTGTGTGTAGATGTTCATAATTGTGTTTTGATGAGTTATTGATTGATGTTTTTGTATATGGAATAGGTAGAATTGTGTATTGAATTTCATATTTGTGTTTTTATGAGTTATTGATGTTTTGGTATGTGGAATAGGTAGAATTGTAATTTTGAAGTTCATATTTGTGTTTTGATGAGTTGTTGATGTTTTGTTATATTGAAGAGGTAGAATTGTGATTTTGAAGTTCATATTTGCGTTTTGATGAGTTATTGATTGATGTTTTGGTATATGGAATAGGTAGAATTGTAATTTTGAAGTTCATATTTGTGTTTTGATGAGTTATTGATGTTTTGGTATATGGAATAGGTAGAATTGTGATTTTGATATTCATATTTGCGTTTTGATGAGTTATTAATTGATGTTTTGGTATATGGAATAGGTAGAATTGAGATTTTGAAGTTCATATTTGTGTTTTGATGAGTTATTGATGTTTTGTTCTATTGAAGAGGTAGAATTGTGATTTTGAAGTTCATATTTGCGTTTTGATGAGTTATTGATTAATGTTTTGGAATATGGAATAGGTACAATTGAGATTTTGAAGTTCATATTTGTGTTTTGATGAGTTATTGGTTGATGTTTTACTATATGGAATACGTAGAATTGTGATTTTGAAGTTCATATTTATGTTTTGATGATTTATTGATGTTTCGGTATATGGGATGGGTAGAATTGTGATTTTGGAGTTCATATTTGTGTTTTGATGACTTATTGATGTTTTGGTATAAGGAATAGGTACAATTGAGATTTTGAAGTTCATATTTGTGTTTTGATAAGTTATTAATGTTTTGGTATATGGAATAGGTAGAATTGTGATTTTGAAGTTCATAATTGTGTTTTGATGAGTTATTGATGTTTCGGTATATGAAATAGATATAATTGTGTGTAGATGTTCATAATTGTGTTTTGATGAGTTATTGATTGATGTTTTTGTATATGGAATAGGTAGAATTGTGTTTTGAATTTCATATTTGTGTTTTCATGAGTTATTGATGTTTTGGTATGTGGAATAGGTAGAATTGTAATTTTGAAGTTCATATTTGTGTTTTGATTAGTTGTTGATGTTTTGTTATATTGAAGAGGTAGAATTGTGATTTTGAAGTTCATATTTACGTTTTGATGAGTTATTGATTGATGTTTTGAAATATGGAATAGGTACAATTGAGATTTTGAAGTTCATATTTGTGTTTTGAATGCGTTACTGGTTAATGTTTTGGTATATGGAATAGGTAGAATTGTGATTTTGATATTCATATTTGGGTTTTGATGAGTTATTGATTGATGTTTGGGTATATGGAATAGTAGAATTGAGATTTTGAAGTTCATATTTGTGTTTTGATGCGTTATTGATGTTTTGTTATATTGAAGAGGTAGAATTGTGATTTTGAAGTTCATATTTGCGTTTTGATGAGTTATTGATTGATGTTTTGGAATATGGAATAGGTACAATTGAGATTTTGAAGTTCATATTTGTGTTTTGATGAGTTATTCATGTTTCGGTATATGGAATAGGTAGAATTGTGATTTTGAAGTTCATATTTGTGTTTTGATGAGTTATTGATGTTTCGGTATATGGGATAGGTAGAATTGTGATTTTGAAGTTCATATTTGTGTTTTGAATGCGTTATTGATGTTTTGGTATACGTAATCGGTGGAATTGTGTTTTGAGGAGTTATTGATGTTTTGGTATATTGAACAGATAGAAATGTGTTTTGAATTTCATATTTGTGTTTTTATGAGTTATTGATGTTTTGTTATATTCAAGAGGTAGAATTGTGATTTTGAAGTTCATATTTGCGTTTTGATGAGTTATTGATTGATGTTTTGGAATATGGAATAGGTACAATTGAGAGTTTGAAGTTCATATTTTTTTTTTGATGAGTTATTGATGTTTTGGTATATGGAATAGGTAGTATTGTGATTTTCAAGTTCATATTTGTGTTTTGAATGCGTTATTGATGTTTTGGTATACGTAATCGGTAGAATTGTGTTTTGAGGAGTTATTGATGTTTTGGTATATTGAACAGATAGAATTCTGTTTTGAATTTTATATTTGTGTTTTTATGAGTTATTGATGTTTTGTTATATTCAAGAGGCAGAATTGTGATTTTGAAGTTCATATTTGCGTTTTGATGAGTTATTGATTGATGTTTTGGAATATGGAATAGGTAGAATTGTGATTTTGAAGTTCACAATTGTGTTTTGATGAGTTATTGATGTTTCGGTATATGAAATAGATATAATTGTGATTTTGAAGTTTATAATTGTGTTTTGATGAGTTATTGATTGATGTTTTGGTATATGGAATAGGTAGAGTTGTGATTTTGAAGTTCATATTTGTGTTTTGAAGAGTTATTGATTGATGTTTTGGTATATGGAATAGGTAGAATTGTAATTTTGAAGTTCATATTTGTGTTTTGATGAGTTATTGATGTTTTGGTATATGGAATAGGTAGAATTGTGATTTTGATATTCATATTTGCGTTTTGATGAGTTATTAATTGATGTTTTGGTATATGGAATAGGTAGAATTGAGATTTTGAAGTTCATATTTGTGTTTTGATGAGTTATTGATGTTTTGTTCTATTGAAGAGGTAGAATTGTGATTTTGAAGTTCATATTTGCGTTTTGATGAGTTATTGATTAATGTTTTGGAATATGGAATAGGTACAATTGAGATTTTGAAGTTCATATTTTTGTTTTGATGAGTTATTGGTTGATGTTTTACTATATGGAATACGTAGAATTGTGATTTTGAAGTTCATATTTATGTTTTGATGATTTATTGATGTTTCGGTATATGGGAAGGGTAGAATTGTGATTTTGGAGTTCATATTTGTGTTTTGATGACTTATTGATGTTTTGGTATAAGGAATAGGTACAATTGAGATTTTGAAGTTCATATTTGTGTTTTGATGAGTTATTAATGTTTTGGTATATGGAATAGGTAGAATTGTGATTTTGAAGTTCATAATTGTGTTTTGATGAGTTATTGATGTTTCGGTATATGAAATAGATATAATTGTGTGTAGATGTTCATAATTGTGTTTTGATGAGTTATTGATTGATGTTTTTGTATATGGAATAGGTAGAATTGTGTTTTGAATTTCATATTTGTGTTTTTATGAGTTATTGATGTTTTGGTATGTGGAATAGGTAGAATTGTAATTTTGAAGTTCATATTTGTGTTTTTATGAGTTATTGATGTTTTGTTATATTCAAGAGGTAGAATTGTGATTTTGAAGTTCATATTTACGTTTTGATGAGTTATTGATTGATGTTTTGAAATATGGAATAGGTACAATTGAGAGTTTGAAGTTCATATTTTTTTTTTGATGAGTTATTGATGTTTTGGTATATGGAATAGGTAGTATTGTGATTTTGAAGTTCATATTTGTGTTTTGAATGCGTTATTGATGTTTTGGTATACGTAATCGGTAGAATTGTGTTTTGAGGAGTTATTGATGTTTTGGTATATTGAACAGATAGAATTCTGTTTTGAATTTCATATTTGTGTTTTTATGAGTTATTGATGTTTTGTTATATTCAAGAGGCAGAATTGTGATTTTGAAGTTCATATTTGCGTTTTGATGAGTTATTGATTGATGTTTTGGAATATGGAATAGGTAGAATTGTGATTTTGAAGTTCACAATTGTGTTTTGATGAGTTATTGATGTTTCGGTATATGAAATAGATATAATTGTGATTTTGAAGTTTATAATTGTGTTTTGATGAGTTATTGATTGATGTTTTGGTATATGGAATAGGTAGAGTTGTGATTTTGAAGTTCATATTTGTGTTTTGAAGAGTTATTGATTGATGTTTTGGTATATGGAATAGGTAGAAATGTAATTTTGAAGTTCATATTTGTGTTTTGATGAGTTATTGATGTTTTGGTATATGGAATAGGTAGAATTGTGATTTTGATATTCATATTTGCGTTTTGATGAGTTATTAATTGATGTTTTGGTATATGGAATAGGTAGAATTGAGATTTTGAAGTTCATATTTGTGTTTTGATGAGTTATTGATGTTTTGTTCTATTGAAGAGGTAGAATTGTGATTTTGAAGTTCATATTTGCGTTTTGATGAGTTATTGATTAATGTTTTGGAATATGGAATAGGTACAATTGAGATTTTGAAGTTCATATTTGTGTTTTGATGAGTTATTGGTTGATGTTTTACTATATGGAATACGTAGAATTGTGATTTTGAAGTTCATATTTATGTTTTGATGATTTATTGATGTTTCGGTATATGGGATGGGTAGAATTGTGATTTTGGAGTTCATATTTGTGTTTTGATGACTTATTGATGTTTTGGTATAAGGAATAGGTACAATTGAGATTTTGAAGTTCCTATTTGTGTTTTGATAAGTTATTAATGTTTTGGTATATGGAATAGGTAGAATTGTGATTTTGAAGTTCATAATTGTGTTTTGATGAGTTATTGATGTTTCGGTATATGAAATAGATATAATTGTGTGTAGATGTTCATAATTGTGTTTTGATGAGTTATTGATTGATGTTTTTGTATATGGAATAGGTAGAATTGTGTTTTGAATTTCATATTTGTGTTTTCATGAGTTATTGATGTTTTGGTATGTGGAATAGGTAGAATTGTAATTTTGAAGTTCATATTCGTGTTTTGATGAGTTGTTGATGTTTTGTTATATTGAAGAGGTAGAATTGTGATTTTGAAGTTCATATTTACGTTTTGATGAGTTATTGATTGATGTTTTGAAATATGGAATAGGTACAATTGAGATTTTGAAGTTCATATTTGTGTTTTGAATGCGTTACTGGTTAATGTTTTGGTATATGGAATAGGTAGAATTGTGATTTTGATATTCATATTTGGGTTTTGATGAGTTATTGATTGATGTTTGGGTATATGGAATAGGTAGAATTGAGATTTTGAAGTTCATATTTGTGTTTTGATGCGTTATTGATGTTTTGTTATATTGAAGAGGTAGAATTGTGATTTTGAAGTTTATATTTGCGTTTTGATGAGTTATTGATTGATGTTTTGGAATATGGAATAGGTACAATTGAGATTTTGAAGTTCATATTTGTGTTTTGATGAGTTATTCATGTTTCGGTATATGGAATAGGTAGAATTGTGATTTTGAAGTTCATATTTGTGTTTTGATGAGTTATTGATGTTTCGGTATATGGGATAGGTAGAATTGTGATTTTGAAGTTCATATTTGTGTTTTGAATGCGTTATTGATGTTTTGGTATACGTAATCGGTGGAATTGTGTTTTGAGGAGTTATTGATGTTTTGGTATATTGAACAGATAGAAATGTGTTTTGAATTTCATATTTGTGTTTTTATGAGTTATTGATGTTTTGTTATATTCAAGAGGTAGAATTGTGATTTTGAAGTTCATATTTGCGTTTTGATGAGTTATTGATTGATGTTTTGGAATATGGAATAGGTACAATTGAGAGTTTGAAGTTCATATTAAATCTAATTGAGAGTTCAAAGACAAGATTTTTAAACTCTTTTCAAAAATTTTATTAAATCTAATTTTACAAATCTGAAGGTAAGGGTGAGCATTTGCATGCATTTAGACGTTGGTAAGCGGTTGTTTGCATCAGTGAGACCGTTGGTAAGCCTTAGGAGATAGGTGTTCCCGGCATGATCCCCGTGTTCCCATCTAGGTCTATGCATAACTCAGATTTACATTTAGATGTGTAAGATTAAATTTAATTAAAATGGCTGATAGAGTTTTAAGATTTCTCTTTGGAGAATCTAGTTCTCCTAGGTCTGCATCCATCATGGCATCATCGTCTGCATCTTCATCATATTCATCCATTCTTAATTCTCATGAATTAATTGAAGAAGCTCTGCCAAGTAGAAGTATTTCTACTGTATACTCTCAAGGACTACTTGAGTTTAATAAAGCGTATTCTATTAAAATCCATGAGGAGATTCATCCCATGGAAGAAGAAAAGAAAACTATTTCTTTATTAACTAATACTGCTATTTCTTATTATTTATCTAATGGTTATCGCTTTATGCATTTTGGTTTAATTCAAATTGCTTTACATCCGTTAATGAAGCGTGGGGTTGATACTCCTGTCTTCATGGCACTACGTGATGATCGTTTACTTCATTATAATGATTCAATTCTTGCTTTAGTACAGACTAATTTATGTAATGGTACTATCCGTTTTAATTGTGCTCCTAATTTCTCTGTTAGTTTAATTGATCCAACTATTATGCAATCTTTAATTTTAGACATACATGTTACGAATAATAAAATGGATCCTAAAGCTGATAAATTTGTATTAATTTATCGTATTTATTTCAAATTAATGAAATCTATAATTCCTGTTGCTTTAAAATTAAAGCCTACTAATGAAGGTGATTCTGTGTTAGTAATTGCTGATTCTGACAATACTCACACACAAACACCTAGATTATTAGCTCGTAATGAAATTACTATTCCTAATGAATTGCTAATTGATCGTCCAATAATAGCACAACGACATCCAGTTAGAACTCAAGCTAATATTGAAGAACTCCCTGATAATAAAATATTATTAAAATTTAATAATATGTTGTCTAAGTCTTCTTCCTGCAGGTTTCCTTTAGAAACTCGACCAAGGTATTCAGTCGATCTTCCTAGTACTTCGTATGAACCCTCCAGGTATTCTTATACTGATCCTAAGATTAAGTTTACTTCTCCTCTTCCTGAAGTCATTCCCGATTCTAGTTCCTCTGTAGGTTCACCTACTCAGTCTCAAATGAAATTTTCGGAAATTAATATGTTAAGAAAACCTTTTTCCATAGATAAAGATTTTCTTAATAAAAATTACTTTTCTGAAGAAAATAAGGAACACAGATTATGGTTCGAAAAATTTGATAAACAAATTATTTCTAAATTAAAAGACGAATGGGTTAATGATATACATAAAAAACAGTTTAATTTTCCTTTCTTTCAATGGTTAGATTATTGTTTTCAGAAAGAAAAAATTAATTATAAAAATTTATCAACTATTCATGTTCAGACTAATTTGTATAAAAAATGGCAATTGGTAGAAAATAATACTATTTTGTCGGCTATTCATCCACCTTTACAGGCAATAAAAATTAATACTAAAGAAGGCGAAATAATTGCTTCTCCTTTTAAAAAAGGTAAAGATCATAGAGAATCTATTGATTCTGAAGATATTAAAAAAGTTTATCAACAGAATAATTATTCTAATCAGATTTTACAAACTATTGCTCAACAAGTAGATTTAATTTCGGTAAAATTGGATAATAAAAGTGGTAATTTTCCTAATGAGGTGTCTAAACCGTTAGTGTCTCCTTCTCTTCCTAGAGAATTAGAACGAGAAATTTCGTTAGTACAACGTATTAATTTGGCTATAGAGGGTAATACTAATACTCCATCTTCATCTTCTGCTCTTAATCAGATCGAAAGACAGTTTAGTGGTCTTCGTCTTCATACGATTAATCGTACTGCTCCTAGAGAAGAGTCTTCTAGCAGTTCCTCTAATTCTGAAAATGAACAGGATAATGATGAAATAGATAATATAGAGGATATAGAAAATCAATTCTATGAAACTACTCCTCCTTTAGAACCTTTAGAACTTAATCGTATCTCTAGACGTCCAGTTAGACGGTCATATAGTAATAGATGGTCTAATAATAGAAATGTAATGAATTATCATAGTAGACCTACTCCCCCTGATATTCAATTTGAAGAACGTAATAGGTTTAATACTAAATCATATGATGGAAGTGCTTTATATGAATGGAATATTGATGGTAAATCTGAATATGAAATAACTAATACTTTGCATGAAATGGGTACTGCTAAGATAGCTTATAAATCTAAGTATCCTCAGATCAGTGAACGTCAAATTGCTTCATGTTTTGTTTCTGGTTTTACTGGCCAATTAAAAAATTGGTGGGATAATATGTTTACTCCAATGCAACAAATGGAAATTTTAACTCATCAAACTATTGTTCATCATGAAGTTACTATTAATGATGAAGTAGTTAGAACTACTGACTATGAATCTGACGGTGCTAGTTATTTAATTTATGTTCTTTCTATGCATTTTGTCGGTAATCCTAAAGAAGAATTAACAAGTTTAAAAATTTCATTGACTAATCTTAAATGTCCTACTTTTAGAGATTATTTCTGGTATAAGACTACTTTTTTGACTAATGTGTTGCGTAGGCCAGACTGTAATCAATCTTTCTGGAAAGAAAAATTTATTACTGGTTTACCTCCTTTATTTTCACAAAAATTAATTACTAGTTTAATGAAAGAAATGGGTACGGAGAATTTGAATCTGTCTAATATTACTTATGGTCAATTATTTGCTTTCCTTAAAAAAGAGGCTTTATCTATCTGCCAAGATTTTAAATTGCAGAAAAAATATGGTCTTGAGAAACAGGAATTGGGGTCCTTCTGTCAAGCATTTGGCATCGCAAGTCCTCATCCGCCCTCTTCACAAGAAAAAAGACATAAAAAGGTTAGCCCGTATCATACTAGTAAAAATAAGTATAATAAATATAGGAAAAATAAATATAATCCTGAATGGTATAATAAGAAACATGATAAGTATAGAAAAAAGAAATATAAATATAATAAAGGGAAAAATTCTGTGAAATGCTATAAATGTGGTAAGATAGGACACATAGCGCCTAATTGTAAATTAGAAAAGAAGATTAATACTATATTTTCTGAAGAAACTGATTTAAAGAATAAATTAATGTCTATTCTAATTAACTCTGAAAAAGAAGAAACAGATAATTATTATTCTTCTGACTCATCTAGTTTTTCAGATAATGATGAATTTTGTGAATGTAAAAAGACAATTAATATGATGAATAATTCTGGTAAAAATAATTTAAATAAAGAATTATTATTCGATATAATTAAAGATATAAAAGATGATAATATTAGAAAAGATTATTTAGAAAAATTAAAACACTTAGTTTTACAAGAAAATAATCCTATGTTTGATATAAAAGAACCATTTAGTTTAAATAAATTAATAGATAAATATAAACATGAGGATAATTTTGGTTTTCGTAAAAGTAATAATATTAAAGAAGAAATAAACTTATTGAAAGATGAAATTAGAAATATTAATAATCAATTAAATGAATTAAAATTAAAAGATTTAGAATTAGAAGCTAAAATCTTACTAAAAGATCAGTCTAATATAGCTTCTACATCCGGTATAATAAAAGATGACAAAATTAATATAGCTATTGATATTCCTGATGATACACAATTCTTAAATCTAATGAATAAAATAAAAATTGAAAAATGGTACGTTCTAGTCACAATAGGAGTCGAGGATTGGACGACTACTTGTGTCGCCATGCTTGATAGTGGCGCCGATCAATCCTGCATCAGTCGCGGAATAATTCCAGATAAGTATTTAAAAAGATCTAAAGAAAAATTGTATGCTGCTAATGGATTAGAAATGGATATTTATGCTGAATTAAATAATGGTTATATTTGTAATAATGGATATTGTTTTAAACATTCATTTTTAATACTTGAAAACTTTACTACTGATGTGGTATTAGGTAATCCGTTTTTATATCAGATTACTCCGTTTACTAAACACACTGATCATATTTCTGTTAATCTGTTAGGCAATGAATTAGTTTTTCCATTTATTAATCCTATACAAGAAAAAGAGTTAGCATTACTTCAGACTAATTCTATATATAAACAGATCTGTGTAATGAATAAGAAAAAGAAAAGTTTAATGTTTTTAAAAAATGAATTAGATTTTTCTAGAATAGAAGAACAATTAATGAAAGATGATGTAAAATTAAAAATTGATAATTTAGAAAAGAAATTCCAAACATTAGTATGTTCAGAACATCCTAATGCGTTTTGGAATAGGAAAAAGCATGTTGTTTCATTACCATATATAAAAGAGTTTAATGAGAAAGACATTCCGACTAAGGCTAGACCCATTCAGATGAATGAAGAATTACTTAATTTTTGTAAACAGGAAATTCAGAGTTTAATGGATAAACAATTAATCAGGAAATCACAATCTCCTTGGAGTTGTGCGGCTTTTTATGTGAATAATCAAGCAGAAAAGGAACGTGGAGTTCCTAGATTAGTAATTAATTATAAACCATTAAATAAGGTTTTACAGTGGATTCGGTATCCTATTCCGAATAAAAAAGATTTACTTAAAAGGCTTCATAGTGCGAAAGTATTTTCCAAATTTGATTTAAAATCAGGTTATTGGCAAATACAGATTAATGAAAACGATAGGTATAAAACAGCTTTTACTGTTCCTTTCGGACATTATGAGTGGAATGTTATGCCTTTCGGTTTGAAAAATGCTCCTTCTGAATTTCAAAGAATAATGAATGATATTTTTAATGATTATTCTAATTTTGTGATTGTGTATATTGATGACATTTTAATTTTTTCTGATAATATTTCTCAGCACTTTAAACATCTTAATTTAATGCTACATGTTATTCAGACTAATGGTTTGGTAATTTCCGCTAAAAAGATGAAATTATTTCAAACAAAAATCAGATTTTTAGGTCATGATATTAATCAAGGGAAAATGAAACCGATTCAAAGAACAATTGAATTCGCTAGTAAATTTCCAGATGAAATTCGGGATAAAACCCAGTTACAAAGATTTCTTGGTTGTTTGAACTATATTGCAGATTTCTTTCCTAATTTGCGAACTATATGTGGTCCTTTATATGAGAGATTACAGAAAACTCCTCCTGCTTGGACAGAGACTCATACTAGTTTAATTAAACAAATTAAAGAAAAAATTAAAACTCTTCCTTGTTTAGGCATTCCTCATCCCGATGCATTCATGATCATTGAAACAGATGCATCTGATATAGGTTATGGAGGCATTCTGAAACAGAAACTGCATTCATCTGCATCCGAAGAACTAGTTAGGTATCATTCGGGCATATGGGCAGGGCCTCAGAAAAATTATTCTACTGTGAAAAAAGAAATTTTATCAATTGTTTTATGCATTTCTAAATTTCAAGATGATTTGTATAATAAAAAGTTTTTACTAAGAGTTGACTGTAAGTCAGCTAAAGAAATTTTACAGAAAGATGTTAAAAATTTGGTTTCAAAACAAATTTTCGCCAGATGGCAAGCTATTCTTTCTGTTTTTGATTTTGATATTGAATTCATTAAAGGCGATGATAATTCTCTTCCTGACTTCCTTACCCGTGAATTTCTTACAGGTCGCATCAATGTCTAAGGATCCAGGAAAACCGAAAACTCCTTCTGACTATATAATGTCTAATCCACCTAAGCCTTTATCTCCTTCAGTCCCGTCTAATGATTTTCCTCCACTGACCTACACTAATGCTGTCTTGTCTCCTTCAGCTAGACTCCATACCACTCCGTCTAATGTTTCTGCCTCCTCATCCTCTTCTTCCTCTAATGCAGCCCCATACATTACAAAACCCGAATTCGAATCTATAACGTTGACTCATTATAAAACTACTCCCGAGAATAATGATGTTAGAAATTTCTGTTCTCGTCTTTTTCTTCCTAATAATCAATGGCTTACAGATGATATCTGTAAGACTCAAGCTTACTATGAATTAATTATTGTTGACACTAATTCCGTAGAAATTACTCATTATCCTGATAAAAAGGATAAATCTCGTATTGCTTATTCTAAGTTTATAATTCAGAAAATAATGAGTCCTCGTGACTTTCCTTCGATTCATGCCAGAAATTCTTTTTCCATTCCTTATGTTCCAGATGGTTTTAATTACGCTGATTACATTCTTGCTTTTTATCGGTGCCTTTATTACCGATGTTTTAATCATTCATGGTTCATCAGTTTTTCCACTAATTTTAATAAAAATGTCCCCATGTGGGTTTATGATTGGTGGAAACTACTAGGTGCTACTCCGGCAATTTTGCCACCTCAGGCTAATATTGGTTTTCAAACCTACAAGAAAAGATGTAGGTTAGACGACTATCAGGCTAATTTTTTATTTCATGCTGAATTCCGGGTCCCATATATTATGGCCTGGAGCTTTCAAATTAAGTCTACTCAGACAGGGTATCCTTGTCATTTAATTCGTCAGATTAATGTTAAGTGGTGGGTACAGTATAATGAGCAACAATGTTGTGCCCAAACAGTTAATAAATTCCTTGAATCTGGAGAAAAATATAAGCATATAATTTCTGAAGTATCCAGACAACTTCCGGTGAATGACCCTTTGACTCCTAAAACACCGGACAAAAATAAAATTCCTTTACCTAAGCGGATTGTGACTCCTACTATGACTCATCACCAGACTCCTGCAATGACTCCTTTACCCCAGCAAATTCGGACTACTCTACAGACTCCTCAGCAGATTCCTTCTCAGACTCCTCAACCGACTCCACAGACTACTGCATCAACCTCTTCCCCGGCTAATTTTGTTACAGAACAAGGCCTACAAGATTACTTAAAAATTTGTATTCAGGCCTATAAAGAAATTCAACAAGTGGCTACTGCAGAATGTGACAGAGCAGCTCAAGCACGTATACAAGACCAACCCGACAAGCATGAGTTGCCAACTAATCCGACTAATGATGATGAAGACCCATTTGGCGGACCCTTTGCACAGGACCCGTTTGAATTCTAGATTAGGGTAAAATTGTAATAGACTAGGTAATAATTGTACAATGACGTAAGTGCATGCGTCATTCTCTGAATAATTGTTAGGTGACGTAAGTGCATATGTCATTAGGCACTTACATTTAATTTATCTTTCATTTCACTTTAATTCCGGACTTCATTTCCGGACTTTACCCATGTATAATGTTTCCTCTTCCGCCTATTTAAAGGCTGCTTAATCAATGGAATCAGCAGAGCGAATTTACCCAACTTCTCTCTCTGCTTTCAAAACATCTTTGCAATCTTTTCTTTCCGCTTTCTAAACTCTTTCAAGTAATTTACTTCTTTCCTTTCCTTCCAACCTAACTAATCGTAAGTCTTTTGCTTCTGTTAATCATATTTGTGTTTTGAATGCGTTATTGATGTTTTGGTATACGTAATCGGTGGAATTGTGTTTTGAGGAGTTATTGATGTTTTGGTATATTGAACAGATAGAAATGTGTGTTGAATTTCATATTTGTGTTTTTATGAGTTATTGATGTTTTGTTATATTCAAGAGGTAGAATTGTGATTTTGAAGTTCATATTTGCGTTTTGATGAGTTATTGATTGATGTTTTGGAATATGGAATAGGTACAATTGAGAGTTTGAAGTTCATATTTTTTTTTTTGATGAGTTATTGATGTTTTGGTATATGGAATAGGTAGTATTGTGATTTTGAAGTTCATATTTGTGTTTTGAATGCGTTATTGATGTTTTGGTATACGTAATCGGTAGAATTGTGTTTTGAGGAGTTATTGATGTTTTGGTATATTGAACAGATAGAATTCTGTTTTGAATTTCATATTTGTGTTTTTATGAGTTATTGATGTTTTGTTATATTCAAGAGGCAGAATTGTGATTTTGAAGTTCATATTTGCGTTTTGATGAGTTATTGATTGATGTTTTGGAATATGGAATAGGTAGAATTGTGATTTTGAAGTTCACAATTGTGTTTTGATGAGTTATTGATGTTTCGGTATATGAAATAGATATAATTGTGATTTTGAAGTTTATAATTGTGTTTTGATGAGTTATTGATTGATGTTTTGGTATATGGAATAGGTAGAGTTGTGATTTTGAAGTTCATATTTGTGTTTTGAAGAGTTATTGATTGATGTTTTGGTATATGGAATAGGTAGAATTGTAATTTTGAAGTTCATATTTGTGTTTTGATGAGTTATTGATGTTTTGGTATATGGAATAGGTAGAATTGTGATTTTGATATTCATATTTGCGTTTTGATGAGTTATTAATTGATGTTTTGGTATATGGAATAGGTAGAATTGAGATTTTGAAGTTCATATTTGTGTTTTGATGAGTTATTGATGTTTTGTTCTATTGAAGAGGTAGAATTGTGATTTTGAAGTTCATATTTGCTTTTGGATGAGTTATTGATTAATGTTTTGGAATATGGAATAGGTACAATTGAGATTTTGAAGTTCATATTTGTGTTTTGATAAGTTATTGGTTGATGTTTTACTATATGGAATACGTAGAATTGTGATTTTGAAGTTCATATTTATGTTTTGATGATTTATTGATGTTTCGGTATATGGGATGGGTAGAATTGTGATTTTGGAGTTCATATTTGTGTTTTGATGACTTATTGATGTTTTGGTATAAGGAATAGGTACAATTGAGATTTTGAAGTTCATATTTGTGTTTTGATGAGTTATTAATGTTTTGGTATATGGAATAGGTAGAATTGTGATTTTGAAGTTCATAATTGTGTTTTGATGAGTTATTGATGTTTCGGTATATGAAATAGATATAATTGTGTGTAGATGTTCATAATTGTGTTTTGATGAGTTATTGATTGATGTTTTTGTATATGGAATAGGTAGAATTGTGTTTTGAATTTCATATTTGTGTTTTTATGAGTTATTGATGTTTTGGTATGTGGAATAGGTAGAATTGTAATTTTGAAGTTCATATTTGTGTTTTGATGAGTTGTTGATGTTTTGTTATATTGAAGAGGTAGAATTGTGATTTTGAAGTTCATATTTACGTTTTGATGAGTTATTGATTGATGTTTTGAAATATGGAATAGGTACAATTGAGAGTTTGAAGTTCATTTTTTTTTTTGATGAGTTATTGATGTTTTGGTATATGGAATAGGTAGTATTGTGATTTTGAAGTTCATATTTGTGTTTTGAATGCGTTATTGATGTTTTGGTATACGTAATCGGTAGAATTGTGTTTTGAGGAGTTATTGATGTTTTGGTATATTGAACAGATAGAATTCTGTTTTGAATTTCATATTTGTGTTTTTATGAGTTATTGATGTTTTGTTATATTCAAAAGGCAGAATTGTGATTTTGAAGTTCATATTTGCGTTTTGATGAGTTATTGATTGATGTTTTGGAATATGGAATAGGTAGAATTGTGATTTTGAAGTTCACAATTGTGTTTTGATGAGTTATTGATGTTTCGGTATATGAAATAGATATAATTGTGATTTTGAAGTTTATAATTGTGTTTTGATGAGTTATTGATTGATGTTTTGGTATATGGAATAGGTAGAGTTGTGATTTTGAAGTTCATATTTGTGTTTTGAAGAGTTATTGATTGATGTTTTGGTATATGGAATAGGTAGAAATGTAATTTTGAAGTTCATATTTGTGTTTTGATGAGTTATTGATGTTTTGGTATATGGAATAGGTAGAATTGTGATTTTGATATTCATATTTGCGTTTTGATGAGTTATTAATTGATGTTTTGGTATATGGAATAGGTAGAATTGAGATTTTGAAGTTCATATTTGTGTTTTGATGAGTTATTGATGTTTTGTTCTATTGAAGAGGTAGAATTGTGATTTTGAAGTTCACATTTGCGTTTTGATGAGTTATTGATTAATGTTTTGGAATATGGAATAGGTACAATTGAGATTTTGAAGTTCATATTTGTGTTTTGATGAGTTATTGGTTGATGTTTTACTATATGGAATACGTAGAATTGTGATTTTGAAGTTCATATTTATGTTTTGATGATTTATTGATGTTTCGGTATATGGGATGGGTAGAATTGTGATTTTGGAGTTCATATTTGTGTTTTGATGACTTATTGATGTTTTGGTATAAGGAATAGGTACAATTGAGATTTTGAAGTTCATATTTGTGTTTTGATAAGTTATTAATGTTTTGGTATATGGAATAGGTAGAATTGTGATTTTGAAGTTCATAATTGTGTTTTGATGAGTTATTGATGTTTCGGTATATGAAATAGATATAATTGTGTGTAGATGTTCATAATTGTGTTTTGATGAGTTATTGATTGATGTTTTTGTATATGGAATAGGTAGAATTGTGTTTTGAATTTCATATTTGTGTTTTCATGAGTTATTGATGTTTTGGTATGTGGAATAGGTAGAATTGTAATTTTGAAGTTCATATTTGTGTTTTGATGAGTTGTTGATGTTTTGTTATATTGAAGAGGTAGAATTGTGATTTTGAAGTTCATATTTACGTTTTGATGAGTTATTGATTGATGTTTTGAAATATGGAATAGGTACAATTGAGATTTTGAAGTTCATATTTGTGTTTTGAATGCGTTACTGGTTAATGTTTTGGTATATGGAATAGGTAGAATTGTGATTTTGATATTCATATTTGGGTTTTGATGAGTTATTGATTGATGTTTGGGTATATGGAATAGGTAGAATTGAGATTTTGAAGTTCATATTTGTGTTTTGATGCGTTATTGATGTTTTGTTATATTGAAGAGGTAGAATTGTGATTTTGAAGTTTATATTTGCGTTTTGATGAGTTATTGATTGATGTTTTGGAATATGGAATAGGTACAATTGAGATTTTGAAGTTCATATTTGTGTTTTGATGAGTTATTCATGGTTCGGTATATGGAATAGGTAGAATTGTGATTTTGAAGTTCATATTTGTGTTTTGATGAGTTATTGATGTTTCGGTATATGGGATAGGTAGAATTGTGATTTTGAAGTTCATATTTGTGTTTTGAATGCGTTATTGATGTTTTGGTATACGTAATCGGTGGAATTGTGTTTTGAGGAGTTATTGATGTTTTGGTATATTGAACAGATAGAAATGTGTTTTGAATTTCATATTTGTGTTTTTATGAGTTATTGATGTTTTGTTATATTCAAGAGGTAGAATTGTGATTTTGAAGTTCATATTTGCGTTTTGATGAGTTATTGATTGATGTTTTGGAATATGGAATAGGTACAATTGAGAGTTTGAAGTTCATATTTTTTTTTTGATGAGTTATTGATGTTTTGGTATATGGAATAGGTAGTATTGTGATTTTGAAGTTCATATTTGTGTTTTGAATGCGTTATTGATGTTTTGGTATACGTAATCGGTAGAATTGTGTTTTGAGGAGTTATTGATGTTTTGGTATATTGAACAGATAGAATTCTGTTTTGAATTTCATATTTGTGTTTTTATGAGTTATTGATGTTTTGTTATATTCAAGAGGCAGAATTGTGATTTTGAAGTTCATATTTGCGTTTTGATGAGTTATTGATTGATGTTTTGGAATATGGAATAGGTAGAATTGTGATTTTGAAGTTCACAATTGTGTTTTGATGAGTTATTGATGTTTCGGTATATGAAATAGATATAATTGTGATTTTGAAGTTTATAATTGTGTTTTGATGAGTTATTGATTGATGTTTTGGTATATGGAATAGGTAGAGTTGTGATTTTGAAGTTCATATTTGTGTTTTGAAGAGTTATTGATTGATGTTTTGGTATATGGAATAGGTAGAATTGTAATTTTGAAGTTCATATTTGTGTTTTGATGAGTTATTGATGTTTTGGTATATGGAATAGGTAGAATTGTGATTTTGATATTCATATTTGCGTTTTGATGAGTTATTAATTGATGTTTTGGTATATGGAATAGGTAGAATTGAGATTTTGAAGTTCATATTTGTGTTTTGATGAGTTATTGATGTTTTGTTCTATTGAAGAGGTAGAATTGTGATTTTGAAGTTCATATTTGCGTTTTGATGAGTTATTGATTAATGTTTTGGAATATGGAATAGGTACAATTGAGATTTTGAAGTTCATATTTGTGTTTTGATGAGTTATTGGTTGATGTTTTACTATATGGAATACGAAGAATTGTGATTTTGAAGTTCATATTTATGTTTTGATGATTTATTGATGTTTCGGTATATGGGATGGGTAGAATTGTGATTTTGGAGTTCATATTTGTGTTTTGATGACTTATTGATGTTTTGGTATAAGGAATAGGTATAATTGAGATTTTGAAGTTCATATTTGTGTTTTGATGAGTTATTAATGTTTTGGTATATGGAATAGGTAGAATTGTGATTTTGAAGTTCATAATTGTGTTTTGATGAGTTATTGATGTTTCGGTATATGAAATAGATATAATTGTGTGTAGATGTTCATAATTGTGTTTTGATGAGTTATTGATTGATGTTTTTGTATATGGAATAGGTAGAATTGTGTTTTGAATTTCATATTTGTGTTTTTATGAGTTATTGATGTTTTGGTATGTGGAATAGGTAGAATTGTAATTTTGAAGTTCATATTTGTGTTTTGATGAGTTGTTGATGTTTTGTTATATTGAAGAGGTAGAATTGTGATTTTGAAGTTCATATTTAAGTTTTGATGAGTTATTGATTGATGTTTTGAAATATGGAATAGGTACAATTGAGATTTTGAAGTTCATATTTGTGTTTTGAATGCGTTACTGGTTAATGTTTTGGTATATGGAATAGGTAGAATTGTGATTTTGATATTCATATTTGGGTTTTGATGAGTTATTGATTGATGTTTGGGTATATGGAATAGGTAGAAATGAGATTTTGAAGTTCATATTTGTGTTTTGATGCGTTATTGATGTTTTGTTATATTGAAGAGGTAGAATTGTGATTTTGAAGTTCATATTTGCGTTTTGATGAGTTATTGATTGATGTTTTGGAATATGGAATAGGTACAATTGAGATTTTGAAGTTCGTATTTGTGTTTTGATGAGTTATTCATGTTTCGGTATATGGGATAGGTAGAATTGTGATTTTGAAGTTCATATTTGTGTTTTGAATGCGTTATTGATGTTTTGGTATACGTAATCGGTGGAATTGTGTTTTGAGGAGTTATTGATGTTTTGGTATATTGAACAGATAGAAATGTGTTTTGAATTTCATATTTGTGTTTTTATGAGTTATTGATGTTTTGTTATATTCAAGAGGTAGAATTGTGATTTTGAAGTTCATATTTGCGTTTTGATGAGTTATTGATTGATGTTTTGGAATATGGAATAGGTACAATTGAGAGTTTGAAGTTCATATTTTTTTTTTGATGAGTTATTGATGTTTTGGTATATGGAATAGGTAGTATTGTGATTTTGAAGTTCATATTTGTGTTTTGAATGCGTTATTGATGTTTTGGTATACGTAATCGGTAGAATTGTGTTTTGAGGAGTTATTGATGTTTTGATATATTGAACAGATAGAATTCTGTTTTGAATTTCATATTTGTGTTTTTATGAGTTATTGATGTTTTGTTATATTCAAGAGGCAGAATTGTGATTTTGAAGTTCATATTTGCGTTTTGATGAGTTATTGATTGATGTTTTGGAATATGGAATAGGTAGAATTGTGATTTTGAAGTTCACAATTGTGTTTTGATGAGTTATTGATGTTTCGGTATATGAAATAGATATAATTGTGATTTTGAAGTTTATAATTGTGTTTTGATGAGTTATTGATTGATGTTTTGGTATATGAAATAGGTAGAGTTGTGATTTTGAAGTTCATATTTGTGTTTTGAAGAGTTATTGATTGATGTTTTGGTATATGGAATAGGTAGAATTGTAATTTTGAAGTTCATATTTGTGTTTTGATGAGTTATTGATGTTTTGGTATATGGAATAGGTAGAATTGTGATTTTGATATTCATATTTGCGTTTTGATGAGTTATTAATTGATGTTTTGGTATATGGAATAGGTAGAATTGAGATTTTGAAGTTCATATTTGTGTTTTGATGAGTTATTGGTGTTTTGTTCTATTGAAGAGGTAGAATTGTGATTTTGAAGTTCATATTTGCGTTTTGATGAGTTATTGATTAATGTTTTGGATTATGGAATAGGTACAATTGAGATTTTGAAGTTCATATTTGTGTTTTGATGAGTTATTGGTTGATGTTTTACTATATGGAATACGTAGAATTGTGATTTTGAAGTTCATATTTATGTTTTGATGATTTATTGATGTTTCGGTATATGGGATGGGTAGAATTGTGATTTTGGAGTTCATATTTGTGTTTTGATGACTTATTGATGTTTTGGTATAAGGAATAGGTACAATTGAGATTTTGAAGTTCATATTTGTGTTTTGATGAGTTATTAATGTTTTGGTATATGGAATAGGTAGAATTGTGATTTTGAAGTTCATAATTGTGTTTTGATGAGTTATTGATGTTTCGGTATATGAAATAGATATAATTGTGTGTAGATGTTCATAATTGTGTTTTGATGAGTTATTGATTGATGTTTTTGAATATGGAATAGGTAGAATTGTGTTTTGAATTTCATATTTGTGTTTTTATGAGTTATTGATGTTTTGGTATGTGGAATAGGTAGAATTGTAATTTTGAAGTTCATATTTGTGTTTTGATGAGTTGTTGATGTTTTGTTATATTGAAGAGGTAGAATTGTGATTTTGAAGTTCATATTTACGTTTTGATGAGTTATTGATTGATGTTTTGAAATATGGAATAGGTACAATTGAGATTTTGAAGTTCATATTTGTGTTTTGAATGCGTTACTGGTTAATGTTTTGGTATATGGAATAGGTAGAATTGTGATTTTGATATTCATATTTGGGTTTTGATGAGTTATTGATTGATGTTTGGGTATATGGAATAGGTAGAATTGAGATTTTGAAGTTCATATTTGTGTTTTGATGCGTTATTGATGTTTTGGTATACGTAATAGGTAGAATTGTGTTTTGAGGAGATATTGATGTTTTGGTATATTGAACAGATAGAATTGTGTTTTGAATTTCATATTTGTGTTTTTTATTTTGTTATTGATGTTTTGGTATATGGAATAAGTAGATTTATGATTTTGAAGTTCATATTTGTGTTTTGATGAGTTATTGATGTTTTGTTATATTGAAGAGGTAGAATTGTGATTTTGAAGTTCATATTTACGTTTTGATGAGTTATTGATTGATGTTTTGAAATATGGAATAGGTACAATTGAGATTTTGAAGTTCATATTTGTGTTTTAAATGCGTTACTGGTTAATGTTTTGGTATATGGAATAGGTAGAATTGTGATTTTGATATTCATATTTGGGTTTTGATGAGTTATTGATTGATGTTTGGGTATATGGAATAGGTAGAATTGAGATTTTGAAGTTCATATTTGTGTTTTGATGCGTTATTGATGTTTTGTTATATTGAAGAGGTAGAATTGTGATTTTGAAGTTCATATTTGCGTTTTGATGAGTTATTGATTGATGTTTTGGAATATGGAATAGGTACAATTGAGATTTTGAAGTTCATATTTGTGTTTTGATGAGTTATTCATGTTTCGGTATATGGAATAGGTAGAATTGTGATTTTGAAGTTCATATTTGTGTTTTGATGAGTTATTGATGTTTCGGTATATGGGATAGGTAGAATTGTGATTTTGAAGTTCATATTTGTGTTTTGAATGCGTTATTGATGTTTTGGTATACGTAATCGGTGGAATTGTGTTTTGAGGAGTTATTGATGTTTTCGTATATTGAACAGATAGAAATGTGTTTTGAATTTCATATTTGTGTTTTTATGAGTTATTGATTGATGTTTGGGTATATGGAATAGGTAGAATTGAGATTTTGAAGTTCATATTTGTGTTTTGATGCGTTATTGATGTTTTGGTATACGTAATAGGTAGAATTGTGTTTTGAGGAGATATTGATGTTTTGGTATATTGAACAGATAGAATTGTGTTTTGAATTTCATATTTGTGTTTTTTATGAGTTATTGATGTTTTGGTATATGGAATAAGTAGATTTATGATTTTGAAGTTCATATTTGTGTTTTGATGAGTTATTGATGTTTTGTTATATTGAAGAGGTAGAATTGTGATTTTGAAGTTCATATTTATGTTTTGATGATTTATTGATGTTTCGGTATATGGGATGGGTAGAATTGTGATTTTGGAGTTCATATTTGTGTTTTGATGACTTATTGATGTTTTGGTATAAGGAATAGGTATAATTGAGATTTTGAAGTTCATATTTGTGTTTTGATGAGTTATTAATGTTTTGGTATATGGAATAGGTAGAATTGTGATTTTGAAGTTCATAATTGTGTTTTGATGAGTTATTGATGTTTCGGTATATGAAATAGATATAATTGTGTGTAGATGTTCATAATTGTGTTTTGATGAGTTATTGATTGATGTTTTTGTATATGGAATAGGTAGAATTGTGTTTTGAATTTCATATTTGTGTTTTTATGAGTTATTGATGTTTTGGTATGTGGAATAGGTAGAATTGTAATTTTGAAGTTCATATTTGTGTTTTGATGAGTTGTTGATGTTTTGTTATATTGAAGAGGTAGAATTGTGATTTTGAAGTTCATATTTACGTTTTGATGAGTTATTGATTGATGTTTTGAAATATGGAATAGGTACAATTGAGATTTTGAAGTTCATATTTGTGTTTTGAATGCGTTACTGGTTAATGTTTTGGTATATGGAATAGGTAGAATTGTGATTTTGATATTCATATTTGGGTTTTGATGAGTTATTGATTGATGTTTGGGTATATGGAATAGGTAGAAATGAGATTTTGAAGTTCATATTTGTGTTTTGATGCGTTATTGATGTTTTGTTATATTGAAGAGGTAGAATTGTGATTTTGAAGTTCATATTTGCGTTTTGATGAGTTATTGATTGATGTTTTGGAATATGGAATAGGTACAATTGAGATTTTGAAGTTCGTATTTGTGTTTTGATGAGTTATTCATGTTTCGGTATATGGAATAGGTAGAATTGTGATTTTGAAGTTCATATTTGTGTTTTGATGAGTTATTGATGTTTCGGTATATGGGATAGGTAGAATTGTGATTTTGAAGTTCATATTTGTGTTTTGAATGCGTTATTGATGTTTTGGTATACGTAATCGGTGGAATTGTGTTTTGAGGAGTTATTGATGTTTTGGTATATTGAACAGATAGAAATGTGTTTTGAATTTCATATTTGTGTTTTTATGAGTTATTGATGTTTTGTTATATTCAAGAGGTAGAATTGTGATTTTGAAGTTCATATTTGCGTTTTGATGAGTTATTGATTGATGTTTTGGAATATGGAATAGGTACAATTGAGAGTTTGAAGTTCATATTTTTTTTTTGATGAGTTATTGATGTTTTGGTATATGGAATAGGTAGTATTGTGATTTTGAAGTTCATATTTGTGTTTTGAATGCGTTATTGATGTTTTGGTATACGTAATCGGTAGAATTGTGTTTTGAGGAGTTATTGATGTTTTGATATATTGAACAGATAGAATTCTGTTTTGAATTTCATATTTGTGTTTTTATGAGTTATTGATGTTTTGTTATATTCAAGAGGCAGAATTGTGATTTTGAAGTTCATATTTGCGTTTTGATGAGTTATTGATTGATGTTTTGGAATATGGAATAGGTAGAATTGTGATTTTGAAGTTCACAATTGTGTTTTGATGAGTTATTGATGTTTCGGTATATGAAATAGATATAATTGTGATTTTGAAGTTTATAATTGTGTTTTGATGAGTTATTGATTGATGTTTTGGTATATGAAATAGGTAGAGTTGTGATTTTGAAGTTCATATTTGTGTTTTGAAGAGTTATTGATTGATGTTTTGGTATATGGAATAGGTAGAATTGTAATTTTGAAGTTCATATTTGTGTTTTGATGAGTTATTGATGTTTTGGTATATGGAATAGGTAGAATTGTGATTTTGATATTCATATTTGCGTTTTGATGAGTTATTAATTGATGTTTTGGTATATGGAATAGGTAGAATTGAGATTTTGAAGTTCATATTTGTGTTTTGATGAGTTATTGGTGTTTTGTTCTATTGAAGAGGTAGAATTGTGATTTTGAAGTTCATATTTGCGTTTTGATGAGTTATTGATTAATGTTTTGGATTATGGAATAGGTACAATTGAGATTTTGAAGTTCATATTTGTGTTTTGATGAGTTATTGGTTGATGTTTTACTATATGGAATACGTAGAATTGTGATTTTGAAGTTCATATTTATGTTTTGATGATTTATTGATGTTTCGGTATATGGGATGGGTAGAATTGTGATTTTGGAGTTCATATTTGTGTTTTGATGACTTATTGATGTTTTGGTATAAGGAATAGGTACAATTGAGATTTTGAAGTTCATATTTGTGTTTTGATGAGTTATTAATGTTTTGGTATATGGAATAGGTAGAATTGTGATTTTGAAGTTCATAATTGTGTTTTGATGAGTTATTGATGTTTCGGTATATGAAATAGATATAATTGTGTGTAGATGTTCATAATTGTGTTTTGATGAGTTATTGATTGATGTTTTTGTATATGGAATAGGTAGAATTGTGTTTTGAATTTCATATTTGTGTTTTTATGAGTTATTGATGTTTTGGTATGTGGAATAGGTAGAATTGTAATTTTGAAGTTCATATTTGTGTTTTGATGAGTTGTTGATGTTTTGTTATATTGAAGAGGTAGAATTGTGATTTTGAAGTTCATATTTACGTTTTGATGAGTTATTGATTGATGTTTTGAAATATGGAATAGGTACAATTGAGATTTTGAAGTTCATATTTGTGTTTTGAATGCGTTACTGGTTAATGTTTTGGTATATGGAATAGGTAGAATTGTGATTTTGATATTCATATTTGGGTTTTGATGAGTTATTGATTGATGTTTGGGTATATGGAATAGGTAGAATTGAGATTTTGAAGTTCATATTTGTGTTTTGATGCGTTATTGATGTTTTGGTATACGTAATAGGTAGAATTGTGTTTTGAGGAGATATTGATGTTTTGGTATATTGAACAGATAGAATTGTGTTTTGAATTTCATATTTGTGTTTTTTATGAGTTATTGATGTTTTGGTATATGGAATAAGTAGATTTATGATTTTGAAGTTCATATTTGTGTTTTGATGAGTTATTGATGTTTTGTTATATTGAAGAGGTAGAATTGTGATTTTGAAGTTCATATTTACGTTTTGATGAGTTATTGATTGATGTTTTGAAATATGGAATAGGTACAATTGAGATTTTGAAGTTCATATTTGTGTTTTAAATGCGTTACTGGTTAATGTTTTGGTATATGGAATAGGTAGAATTGTGATTTTGATATTCATATTTGGGTTTTGATGAGTTATTGATTGATGTTTGGGTATATGGAATAGGTAGAATTGAGATTTTGAAGTTCATATTTGTGTTTTGATGCGTTATTGATGTTTTGTTATATTGAAGAGGTAGAATTGTGATTTTGAAGTTCATATTTGCGTTTTGATGAGTTATTGATTGATGTTTTGGAATATGGAATAGGTACAATTGAGATTTTGAAGTTCATATTTGTGTTTTGATGAGTTATTCATGTTTCGGTATATGGAATAGGTAGAATTGTGATTTTGAAGTTCATATTTGTGTTTTGATGAGTTATTGATATTTCGGTATATGGGATAGGTAGAATTGTGATTTTGAAGTTCATATTTGTGTTTTGAATGCGTTATTGATGTTTTGGTATACGTAATCGGTGGAATTGTGTTTTGAGGAGTTATTGATGTTTTGGTATATTGAACAGATAGAAATGTATTTTGAATTTCATATTTGTGTTTTTATGAGTTATTGATTGATGTTTGGGTATATGGAATAGGTAGAATTGAGATTTTGAAGTTCATATTTGTGTTTTGATGCGTTATTGATGTTTTGGTATACGTAATAGGTAGAATTGTGTTTTGAGGAGATATTGATGTTTTGGTATATTGAACAGATAGAATTGTGTTTTGAATTTCATATTTGTGTTTTTTATGAGTTATTGATGTTTTGGTATATGGAATAAGTAGATTTATGATTTTGAAGTTCATATTTGTGTTTTGATGAGTTATTGATGTTTTGTTATATTGAAGAGGTAGAATTGTGATTTTGAAGTTCATATTTGCGTTTTGATGAGTTATTGATTGATGTTTTGGAATATGGAATAGGTACAATTGAGATTTTGAAGTTCATATTTGTGTTTTGATGAGTTATTGGTTGATGTTTTACTATATCGAATAGGTAGAATTGTGATTTTGAAGTTCATATTTGTGTTTTGATGACTTATTGATGTTTTGGTATATGGGATAGGTAGAATTGTGATTTTGAAGTTCATATTTGTGTTTTGATGAGTTATTGGTTGATGTTTTACTATATGGAATAGGTATAATTGTGATTTTGAAGTTCATATTTGTGTTGATGACTTATTGATGTTTTGGTATATGGGATAGGTAGAATTGTGATTTTGAAGTTCATATTTGTGTTTTGATGAGTTATTCATGTTTGGGTATATGGAATAGGTAAAATTGTGATTTTTAAGTTCATAATTGTGTTTTGATGAGTTATTGATGTTTCGGTATATGGAATAGATATAATTGTGTGTAGAAGTTCATATTTGTGTTTTGATGAGTTATTGATGTTTTGTTATATTGAAGAGGTAGAATTGTGATTTTGAAGTTCATATTTGCGTTTTGATGAGTTATTGATTGATGTTTTGGAATATGGAATAGGTACAATTGAGATTTTGAAGTTCATATTTGTGTTTTGATGAGTTATTCATGTTTCGGTATATGGAATAGGTAGAATTGTGATTTTGAAGTTCATATTTGTGTTTTGATGAGTTATTGATATTTCGGTATATGGGATAGGTAGAATTGTGATTTTGAAGTTCATATTTGTGTTTTGAATGCGTTATTGATGTTTTGGTATACGTAATCGGTGGAATTGTGTTTTGAGGAGTTATTGATGTTTTGGTATATTGAACAGATAGAAATGTGTTTTGAATTTCATATTTGTGTTTTTATGAGTTATTGATTGATGTTTGGGTATATGGAATAGGTAGAATTGAGATTTTGAAGTTCATATTTGTGTTTTGATGCGTTATTGATGTTTTGGTATACGTAATAGGTAGAATTGTGTTTTGAGGAGATATTGATGTTTTGGTATATTGAACAGATAGAATTGTGTTTTGAATTTCATATTTGTGTTTTTTATGAGTTATTGATGTTTTGGTATATGGAATAAGTAGATTTATGATTTTGAAGTTCATATTTGTGTTTTGATGAGTTATTGATGTTTTGTTATATTGAAGAGGTAGAATTGTGATTTTGAAGTTCATATTTGCGTTTTGATGAGTTATTGATTGATGTTTTGGAATATGGAATAGGTACAATTGAGATTTTGAAGTTCATATTTGTGTTTTGATGAGTTATTGGTTGATGTTTTACTATATCGAATAGGTAGAATTGTGATTTTGAAGTTCATATTTGTGTTTTGATGACTTATTGATGTTTTGGTATATGGGATAGGTAGAATTGTGATTTTGAAGTTCATATTTGTGTTTTGATGAGTTATTGGTTGATGTTTTACTATATGGAATAGGTATAATTGTGATTTTGAAGTTCATATTTGTGTTGATGACTTATTGATGTTTTGGTATATGGGATAGGTAGAATTGTGATTTTGAAGTTCATATTTGTGTTTTGATGAGTTATTCATGTTTGGGTATATGGAATAGGTAAAATTGTGATTTTTAAGTTCATAATTGTGTTTTGATGAGTTATTGATGTTTCGGTATATGGAATAGATATAATTGTGTGTAGAAGTTCATATTTGTGTTTTGATGAGTTATTGATGTTTTGTTATATTGAAGAGGTAGAATTGTGATTTTGAAGTTCATATTTGCGTTTTGATGAGTTATTGATTGATGTTTTGGAATATGGAATAGGTACAATTGAGATTTTGAAGTTCATATTTGTGTTTTGATGAGTTATTCATGTTTCGGTATATGGAATAGGTAGAATTGTGATTTTGAAGTTCATATTTGTGTTTTGATGAGTTATTGATATTTCGGTATATGGGATAGGTAGAATTGTGATTTTGAAGTTCATATTTGTGTTTTGAATGCGTTATTGATGTTTTGGTATACGTAATCGGTGGAATTGTGTTTTGAGGAGTTATTGATGTTTTGGTATATTGAACAGATAGAAATGTGTTTTGAATTTCATATTTGTGTTTTTATGAGTTATTGATGTTTTGTTATATTCAAGAGGTAGAATTGTGATTTTGAAGTTCATATTTGCGTTTTGATGAGTTATTGATTGATGTTTTGGAATATGGAATAGGTACAATTGAGTGTTTGAAGTTCATATTTTTTTTTTGATGAGTTATTGATGTTTTGGTATATGGAATAGGTAGTATTGTGATTTTGAAGTTTATATTTGTGTTTTGAATGCGTTATTGATGTTTTGGTATACGTAATCGGTAGAATTGTGTTTTGAGGAGTTATTGATGTTTTGGTATATTGAACAGATAGAATTGTGTTTTGAATTTCATATTTGTGTTTTTATGAGTTATTGATGTTTTGTTATATTCAAGAGGCAGAATTGTGATTTTGAAGTTCATATTTGCGTTTTGATGAGTTATTGATTGATGTTTTGGAATATGGAATAGGTAGAATTGTGATTTTGAAGTTCACAATTGTGTTTTGATGAGTTATTGATGTTTCGGTATATGAAATAGATATAATTGTGATTTTGAAGTTTATAATTGTGTTTTGATGAGTTATTGATTGATGTTTTGGTATATGGAATAGGTAGAATTGTGTTTTGAATTTCATATTTGTGTTTCGATGAGTTATTGATTGATGTTTTGGTATATGGGATAGGTAGAATTGTGATTTTGAAGTTCATATTTGTGTTTTGAGGAGTTATTGATGTTTCGGTATATGGGATAGGTAGAATTGTGATTTTGAAGTTCATATTTGTGTTTTGATGAGTTATTGATGTTTTGGTATATGGAATAGGTAGAATTGTGATTTTGATATTCATATTTGTGTTTTGATGAGTTTCGATGAGTTATTGATGTTTCGGTATATGGGATAGGTAGAATTGTGATTTTGAAGTTCATATTTGTGTTTTGATGAGTTATTGATGTTTTGTTCTATTGAAGAGGTAGAATTGTGATTTTGAAGTTCATATTTGCGTTTTGATGAGTTATTGATTAATGTTTTGGAATATGGAATAGGTACAATTGAGATTTTGAAGTTTATATTTGTGTTTTGATGAGTTATTGGTTGATGTTTTACTATATGGAATACGTAGAATTGTGATTTTGAAGTTCATATTTATGTTTTGATGATTTATTGATGTTTCGGTATATGGGATGGGTAGAATTGTGATTTTGGAGTTCATATTTGTGTTTTGATGACTTATTGATGTTTTGGTATATGGAATAGGTACAATTGAGATTTTGAAGTTCATATTTGTGTTTTGATGAGTTATTAATGTTTTGGTATATGGAATAGGTAGAATTGTGATTTTGAAGTTCATAACTGTGTTTTGATGAGTTATTGATGTTTCGGTATATGAAATAGATATAATTGTGTGTAGATGTTCATAATTGTGTTTTGATGAGTTATTGATTGATGTTTTTGTATATGGAATAGGTAGAATTGTGTTTTGAATTTCATATTTGTGTTTTTATGAGTTATTGATGTTTTGGTATGTGGAATAGGTAGAATTGTAATTTTGAAGTTCATATTTGTGTTTTGATGAGTTGTTGATGTTTTGTTATATTGAAGAGGTAGAATTGTGATTTTGAAGTTCATATTTACGTTTTGATGAGTTATTGATTGATGTTTTGAAATATGGAATAGGTACAATTGAGATTTTGAAGTTCATATTTGTGTTTTGAATGCGTTACTGGTTAATGTTTTGGTATATGGAATAGGTAGAATTGTGATTTTGATATTCATATTTGGGTTTTGATGAGTTATTGATTGATGTTTGGGTATATGGAATAGGTAGAATTGAGATTTTGAAGTTCATATTTGTGTTTTGATGCGTTATTGATGTTTTGTTATATTGAAGAGGTAGAATTGTGATTTTGAAGTTCATATTGGCGTTTTGATGAGTTATTGATTGATGTTTTGGAATATGGAATAGGTACAATTGAGATTTTGAAGTTCATATTTGTGTTTTGATGAGTTATTCATGTTTCGGTATATGGAATAGGTAGAATTGTGATTTTGAAGTTCATATTTGTGTTTTGATGAGTTATTGATGTTTCGGTATATGGGATAGGTAGAATTGTGATTTTGAAGTTCATATTTGTGTTTTGAATGCGTTATTGATGTTTTGGTATACGTAATCGGTGGAATTGTGTTTTGAGGAGTTATTGATGTTTTGGTATATTGAACAGATAGAAATGTGTTTTGAATTTCATATTTGTGTTTTTATGAGTTATTGATGTTTTGTTATATTCAAGAGGTAGAATTGTGATTTTGAAGTTCATATTTGCGTTTTGATGAGTTATTGATTGATGTTTTGGAATATGGAATAGGTACAATTGAGAGTTTGAAGTTCATATTTTTTTTTTGATGAGTTATTGATGTTTTGGTATATGGAATAGGTAGTATTGTGATTTTGAAGTTCATATTTGTGTTTTGAATGCGTTATTGATGTTTTGGTATACGTAATCGGTAGAATTGTGTTTTGAGGAGTTATTGATGTTTTGGTATATTGAACAGATAGAATTCTGTTTTGAATTTCATATTTGTGTTTTTATGAGTTATTGATGTTTTGTTATATTCAAGAGGCAGAATTGTGATTTTGAAGTTCATATTTGCGTTTTGATGAGTTATTGATTGATGTTTTGGAATATGGAATAGGTAGAATTGTGATTTTGAAGTTCACAATTGTGTTTTGATGAGTTATTGATGTTTCGGTATATGAAATAGATATAATTGTGATTTTGAAGTTTATAATTGTGTTTTGATGAGTTATTGATTGATGTTTTGGTATATGGAATAGGTAGAGTTGTGATTTTGAAGTTCATATTTGTGTTTTGAAGAGTTATTGATTGATGTTTTGGTATATGGAATAGGTAGAATTGTAATTTTGAAGTTCATATTTGTGTTTTGATGAGTTGTTGATGTTTTGTTATATTGAAGAGGTAGAATTGTGATTTTGAAGTTCATATTTACGTTTTGATGAGTTATTGATTGATGTTTTGAAATATGGAATAGGTACAATTGAGATTTTGAAGTTCATATTTGTGTTTTGAATGCGTTACAGGTTAATGTTTTGGTATATGGAATAGGTAGAATTGTGATTTTGATATTCATATTTGGGTTTTGATGAGTTATTGATTGATGTTTGGGTATATGGAATAGGTAGAATTGAGATTTTGAAGTTCATATTTGTGTTTTGATGCGTTATTGATGTTTTGGTATACGTAATAGGTAGAATTGTGTTTTGAGGAGATATTGATGTTTTGGTATATTGAACAGATAGAATTGTGTTTTGAATTTCATATTTGTGTTTTTATGAGTTATTGATGTTTTGGTATATGGAATAAGTAGATTTATGATTTTGAAGTTCATATTTGTGTTTTGATGAGTTATTGATGTTTTGTTATATTGAAGAGGTAGAATTGTGATTTTGAAGTTCATATTTGCGTTTTGATGAGTTATTGATTGATGTTTTGGAATATGGAATAGGTACAATTGAGATTTTGAAGTTCATATTTGTGTTTTGATGAGTTATTGGTTGATGTTTTACTATATCGAATAGGTAGAATTGTGATTTTGAAGTTCATATTTGTGTTTTGATGACTTATTGATGTTTTGGTATATGGGATAGGTAGAATTGTGATTTTGAAGTTCATATTTGTGTTTTGATGAGTTATTGGTTGATGTTTTACTATATGGAATAGGTATAATTGTGATTTTGAAGTTCATATTTGTGTTTTGATGACTTATTGATGTTTTGGTATATGGGATAGGTAGAATTGTGATTTTGAAGTTCATATTTGTGTTTTGATGAGTTATTCATGTTTGGGTATATGGAATAGGTAAAATTGTGATTTTTAAATTCATAATTGTGTTTTGATGAGTTATTGATGTTTCGGTATATGAAATAGATATAATTGTGTGTAGAAGTTCATATTTGTGTTTTGATGAGTTATTGATGTTTTGTTATATTGAAGAGGTAGAATTGTGATTTTGAAGTTCATATTTGCGTTTTGATGAGTTATTGATTGATGTTTTGGAATATGGAATAGTTACAATTGAGATTTTGAAGTTCATATTTGTGTTTTGATGAGTTATTCATGTTTCGGTATATGGAATAGGTAGAATTGTGATTTTGAAGTTCATATTTGTGTTTTGATGAGTTATTGATATTTCGGTATATGGGATAGGTAGAATTGTGATTTTGAAGTTCATATTTGTGTTTTGAATGCGTTATTGATGTTTTGGTATACGTAATCGGTGGAATTGTGTTTTGAGGAGTTATTGATGTTTTGGTATATTGAACAGATAGAAATGTGTTTTGAATTTCATATTTGTGTTTTTATGAGTTATTGATGTTTTGTTATATTCAAGAGGTAGAATTGTGATTTTGAAGTTCATATTTGCGTTTTGATGAGTTATTGATTGATGTTTTGGAATATGGAATAGGTACAATTGAGAGTTTGAAGTTCATTTTTTTTTTTTGATGAGTTATTGATGTTTTGGTATATGGAATAGGTAGTATTGTGATTTTGAAGTTCATATTTGTGTTTTGAATGCGTTATTGATGTTTTGGTATACGTAATCGGTAGAATTGTGTTTTGAGGAGTTATTGATGTTTTGGTATATTGAACAGAAAGAATTGTGTTTTGAATTTCATATTTGTGTTTTTATGAGTTATTGATGTTTTGTTATATTCAAGAGGCAGAATTGTGATTTTGAAGTTCATATTTGCGTTTTGATGAGTTATTGATTGATGTTTTGGAATATGGAATAGGTAGAATTGTGATTTTGAAGTTCACAATTGTGTTTTGATGAGTTATTGATGTTTCGGTATATGAAATAGATATAATTGTGATTTTGAAGTTTATAATTGTGTTTTGATGAGTTATTGATTGATGTTTTGGTATATGGAATAGGTATAATTGTGTTTTGAATTTCATATTTGTGTTTCGATGAGTTATTGATTGATGTTTTGGTATATGGGATAGGTAGAATTGTGATTTTGAAGTTCATATTTGTGTTTTGAGGAGTTATTGATGTTTCGGTATATGGGATAGGTAGAATTGTGATTTTGAAGTTCATATTTGTGTTTTGATGAGTTATTGATGTTTTGGTATATGGAATAGGTAGAATTGTGATTTTGATATTCATATTTGTGTTTTGATGATTTATTGATGTTTCGGTATATGGGATGGGTAGAATTGTGATTTTGGAGTTCATATTTGTGTTTTGATGACTTATTGATGTTTTGGTATAAGGAATAGGTACAATTGAGATTTTGAAGTTCATATTTGTGTTTTGATGAGTTATTAATGTTTTGGTATATGGAATAGGTAGAATTGTGATTTTGAAGTTCATAATTGTGTTTTGATGAGTTATTGATGTTTCGGTATATGAAATAGATATAATTGTGTGTAGATGTTCATAATTGTGTTTTGATGAGTTATTGATTGATGTTTTTGTATATGGAATAGGTAGAATTGTGTTTTGAATTTCATATTTGTGTTTTTATGAGTTATTGATGTTTTGGTATGTGGAATAGGTAGAATTGTAATTTTGAAGTTCATATTTGTGTTTTGATGAGTTGTTGATGTTTTGTTATATTGAAGAGGTAGAATTGTGATTTTGAAGTTCATATTTACGTTTTGATGAGTTATTGATTGATGTTTTGAAATATGGAATAGGTACAATTGAGATTTTGAAGTTCATATTTGTGTTTTGAATGCGTTACTGGTTAATGTTTTGGTATATGGAATATGTAGAATTGTGATTTTGATATTCATATTTGGGTTTTGATGAGTTATTGATTGATGTTTGGGTATATGGAATAGGTAGAATTGAGATTTTGAAGTTCATATTTGTGTTTTGATGCGTTATTGATGTTTTGGTATACGTAATAGGTAGAATTGTGTTTTGAGGAGATATTGATGTTTTGGTATATTGAACAGATAGAATTGTGTTTTGAATTTCATATTTGTGTTTTTTATGAGTTATTGATGTTTTGGTATATGGAATAAGTAGATTTATGATTTTGAAGTTCATATTTGTGTTTTGATGAGTTATTGATGTTTTGTTATATTGAAGAGGTAGAATTGTGATTTTGAAGTTCATATTTACGTTTTGATGAGTTATTGATTGATGTTTTGAAATATGGAATTGAGATTTTGAAGTTCATATTTGTGTTTTGAATGCGTTACTGGTTAATGTTTTGGTATATGGAATAGGTAGAATTGTGATTTTGATATTCATATTTGGGTTTTGATGAGTTATTGATTGATGTTTGGGTATATGGAATAGGTAGAATTGAGATTTTGAAGTTCATATTTGTGTTTTGATGCGTTATTGATGTTTTGTTATATTGAAGAGGTAGAATTGTGATTTTGAAGTTCATATTTGCGTTTTGATGAGTTATTGATTGATGTTTTGGAATATGGAATAGGTACAATTGAGATTTTGAAGTTCATATTTGTGTTTTGATGAGTTATTCATGTTTCGGTATATGGAATAGGTAGAATTGTGATTTTGAAGTTCATATTTGTGTTTTGATGAGTTATTGATGTTTCGGTATATGGGATAGGTAGAATTGTGATTTTGAAGTTCATATTTGTGTTTTGAATGCGTTATTGATGTTTTGGTATACGTAATCGGTGGAATTGTGTTTTGAGGAGTTATTGATGTTTTGGTATATTGAACAGATAGAAATGTGTTTTGAATTTCATATTTGTGTTTTTATGAGTTATTGATTGATGTTTGGGTATATGGAATAGGTAGAATTGAGATTTTGAAGTTCATATTTGTGTTTTGATGCGTTATTGATGTTTTGGTATACGTAATAGGTAGAATTGTGTTTTGAGGAGATATTGATGTTTTGGTATATTGAACAGATAGAATTGTGTTTTGAATTTCATATTTGTGTTTTTTATGAGTTATTGATGTTTTGGTATATGGAATAAGTAGATTTATGATTTTCAAGTTCATATTTGTGTTTTGATGAGTTATTGATGTTTTGTTATATTGAAGAGGTAGAATTATGATTTTGAAGTTCATATTTGCGTTTTGATGAGTTATTGATTGATGTTTTGGAATATGGAATAGGTACAATTGAGATTTTGAAGTTCATATTTGTGTTTTGATGAGTTATTGGTTGATGTTTTACTATATCGAATAGGTAGAATTGTGATTTTGAAGTTCATATTTGTGTTTTGATGACTTATTGATGTTTTGGTATATGGGATAGGTAGAATTGTGATTTTGAAGTTCATATTTGTGTTTTGATGAGTTATTGGTTGATGTTTTACTATATGGAATAGGTATAATTGTGATTTTGAAGTTCATATTTGTGTTTTGATGACTTATTGATGTTTTGGTATATGGGATAGGTAGAATTGTGATTTTGAAGTTCATATTTGTGTTTTGATGAGTTATTCATGTTTGGGTATATGGAATAGGTAAAATTGTGATTTTTAAGTTCATAATTGTGTTTTGATGAGTTATTGATGTTTCGGTATATGGAATAGATATAATTGTGTGTAGAAGTTCATATTTGTGTTTTGATGAGTTATTGATGTTTTGTTATATTGAAGAGGTAGAATTGTGATTTTGAAGTTCATATTTGCGTTTTGATGAGTTATTGATTGATGTTTTGGAATATGGAATAGGTACAATTGAGATTTTGAAGTTCATATTTGTGTTTTGATGAGTTATTCATGTTTCGGTATATGGAATAGGTAGAATTGTGATTTTGAAGTTCATATTTGTGTTTTGATGAGTTATTGATATTTCGGTATATGGGATAGGTAGAATTGTGATTTTGAAGTTCATATTTGTGTTTTGAATGCGTTATTGATGTTTTGGTATACGTAATCGGTGGAATTGTGTTTTGAGGAGTTATTGATGTTTTGGTATATTGAACAGATAGAAATGTGTTTTGAATTTCATATTTGTGTTTTTATGAGTTATTGATGTTTTGTTATATTCAAGAGGTAGAATTGTGATTTTGAAGTTCATATTTGCGTTTTGATGAGTTATTGATTGATGTTTTGGAATATGGAATAGGTACAATTGAGAGTTTGAAGTTCATATTTTTTTTTTGATGAGTTATTGATGTTTTGGTATATGGAATAGGTAGTATTGTGATTTTGAAGTTCATATTTGTGTTTTGAATGCGTTATTGATGTTTTGGTATACGTAATCGGTAGAATTGTGTTTTGAGGAGTTATTGATGTTTTGGTATATTGAACAGATAGAATTGTGTTTTGAATTTCATATTTGTGTTTTTATGAGTTATTGATTGATGTTTGGGTATATGGAATAGGTAGAATTGAGATTTTGAAGTTCATATTTGTGTTTTGATGCGTTATTGATGTTTTGGTATACGTAATAGGTAGAATTGTGTTTTGAGGAGATATTGATGTTTTGGTATATTGAACAGATAGAATTGTGTTTTGAATTTCATATTTGTGTTTTTTATGAGTTATTGATGTTTTGGTATATGGAATAAGTAGATTTATGATTTTCAAGTTCATAATTGTGTTTTGATGAGTTATTGATTGATGTTTTTGTATATGGAATAGGTAGAATTGTGTTTTGAATTTCATATTTGTGTTTTTATGAGTTATTGATGTTTTGGTATGTGGAATAGGTAGAATTGTAATTTTGAAGTTCATATTTGTGTTTTGATGAGTTGTTGATGTTTTGTTATATTGAAGAGGTAGAATTGTGATTTTGAAGTTCATATTTACGTTTTGATGAGTTATTGATTGATGTTTTGAAATATGGAATAGGTACAATTGAGATTTTGAAGTTCATATTTGTGTTTTGAATGCGTTACTGGTTAATGTTTTGGTATATGGAATAGGTAGAATTGTGATTTTGATATTCATATTTGGGTTTTGATGAGTTATTGATTGATGTTTGGGTATATGGAATAGGTAGAATTGAGATTTTGAAGTTCATATTTGTGTTTTGATGCGTTATTGATGTTTTGTTATATTGAAGAGGTAGAATTGTGATTTTGAAGTTCATATTTGCGTTTTGATGAGTTATTGATTGATGTTTTGGAATATGGAATAGGTACAATTGAGATTTTGAAGTTCATATTTGTGTTTTGATGAGTTATTCATGTTTCGGTATATGGAATAGGTAGAATTGTGATTTTGAAGTTCATATTTGTGTTTTGATGAGTTATTGATGTTTCGGTATATGGGATAGGTAGAATTGTGATTTTGAAGTTCATATTTGTGTTTTGATGCGTTATTGATGTTTTGTTATATTGAAGAGGTAGAATTGTGATTTTGAAGTTTATATTTGCGTTTTGATGAGTTATTGATTGATGTTTTGGAATATGGAATAGGTACAATTGAGATTTTGAAGTTCATATTTGTGTTTTGATGAGTTATTCATGGTTCGGTATATGGAATAGGTAGAATTGTGATTTTGAAGTTCATATTTGTGTTTTGATGAGTTATTGATGTTTCGGTATATGGGATAGGTAGAATTGTGATTTTGAAGTTCATATTTGTGTTTTGAATGCGTTATTGATGTTTTGGTATACGTAATCGGTGTAATTGTGTTTTGAGGAGTTATTGATGTTTTGGTATATTGAACAGATAGAAATGTGTTTTGAATTTCATATTTGTGTTTTTATGAGTTATTGATGTTTTGTTATATTCAAGAGGTAGAATTGTGATTTTGAAGTTCATATTTGCGTTTTGATGAGTTATTGATTGATGTTTTGGAATATGGAATAGGTACAATTGAGAGTTTGAAGTTCATATTTTTTTTTTGATGAGTTATTGATGTTTTGGTATATGGAATAGGTAGTATTGTGATTTTGAAGTTCATATTTGTGTTTTGAATGCGTTATTGATGTTTTGGTATACGTAATCGGTAGAATTGTGTTTTGAGGAGTTATTGATGTTTTGGTATATTGAACAGATAGAATTGTGTTTTGAATTTCATATTTGTGTTTTTATGAGTTATTGATGTTTTGTTGTATTCAAGAGGCAGAATTGTGATTTTGAAGTTCATATTTGCGTTTTGATGAGTTATTGATTGATGTTTTGGAATATGGAATAGGTAGAATTGTGATTTTGAAGTTCACAATTGTGTTTTGATGAGCTATTGATGTTTCGGTATATGAAATAGATATAATTGTGATTTTGAAGTTTATAATTGTGTTTTGATGAGTTATTGATTGATGTTTTGGTATATGGAATAGGTAGAATTGTGTTTTGAATTTCATATTTGTGTTTCGATGAGTTATTGATTGATGTTTTGGTATATGGGATAGGTAGAATTGTGATTTTGAAGTTCATATTTGTGTTTTGAGGAGTTATTGATGTTTCGGTATATGGGATAGGTAGAATTGTGATTTTGAAGTTCATATTTGTGTTTTGATGAGTTATTGATGTTTTGGTATATGGAATAGGTAGAATTGTGATTTTGATATTCATATTTGTGTTTTGATGAGTTTCGATGAGTTATTGATGTTTCGGTATATGGGATAGGTAGAATTGTGATTTTGAAGTTCATATTTGTGTTTTGATGAGTTATTGATGTTTTGTTCTATTGAAGAGGTAGAATTGTGATTTTGAAGTTCATATTTGCGTTTTGATGAGTTATTGATTAATGTTTTGGAATATGGAATAGGTACAATTGAGATTTTGAAGTTCATATTTGTGTTTTGATGAGTTATTGGTTGATGTTTTACTATATGGAATACGTAGAATTGTGATTTTGAAGTTCATATTTATGTTTTGATGATTTATTGATGTTTCGGTATATGGGATGGGTAGAATTGTGATTTTGGAGTTCATATTTGTGTTTTGATGACTTATTGATGTTTTGGTATAAGGAATAGGTACAATTGAGATTTTGAAGTTCATATTTGTGTTTTGATGAGTTATTAATGTTTTGGTATATGGAATAGGTAGAATTGTGATTTTGAAGTTCATAACTGTGTTTTGATGAGTTATTGATGTTTCGGTATATGAAATAGATATAATTGTGTGTAGATGTTCATAATTGTGTTTTGATGAGTTATTGATTGATGTTTTTGTATATGGAATAGGTAGAATTGTGTTTTGAATTTCATATTTGTGTTTTTATGAGTTATTGATGTTTTGGTATGTGGAATAGGTAGAATTGTAATTTTGAAGTTCATATTTGTGTTTTGATGAGTTGTTGATGTTTTGTTATATTGAAGAGGTAGAATTGTGATTTTGAAGTTCATATTTACGTTTTGATGAGTTATTGATTGATGTTTTGAAATATGGAATAGGTACAATTGAGATTTTGAAGTTCATATTTGTGTTTTGAATGCGTTACTGGTTAATGTTTTGGTATATGGAATAGGTAGAATTGTGATTTTGATATTCATATTTGGGTTTTGATGAGTTATTGATTGATGTTTGGGTATATGGAATAGGTAGAATTGAGATTTTGAAGTTCATATTTGTGTTTTGATGCGTTATTGATGTTTTGTTATATTGAAGAGGTAGAATTGTGATTTTGAAGTTCATATTTGCGTTTTGATGAGTTATTGATTGATGTTTTGGAATATGGAATAGGTACAATTGAGATTTTGAAGTTCATATTTGTGTTTTGATGAGTTATTCATGTTTCGGTATATGGAATAGGTAGAATTGTGATTTTGAAGTTCATATTTGTGTTTTGATGAGTTATTGATGTTTCGGTATATGGGATAGGTAGAATTGTGATTTTGAAGTTCATATTTGTGTTTTGATGCGTTATTGATGTTTTGTTATATTGAAGAGGTAGAATTGTGATTTTGAAGTTTATATTTGCGTTTTGATGAGTTATTGATTGATGTTTTGGAATATGGAATAGGTACAATTGAGATTTTGAAGTTCATATTTGTGTTTTGATGAGTTATTCATGGTTCGGTATATGGAATAGGTAGAATTGTGATTTTGAAGTTTATAATTGTGTTTTGATGAGTTATTGATTGATGTTTTGGTATATGGAATAGGTAGAATTGTGTTTTGAATTTCATATTTGTGTTTCGATGAGTTATTGATTGATGTTTTGGTATATGGGATAGGTAGAATTGTGATTTTGAAGTTCATATTTGTGTTTTGAGGAGTTATTGATGTTTCGGTATATGGGATAGGTAGAATTGTGATTTTGAAGTTCATATTTGTGTTTTGATGAGTTATTGATGTTTTGGTATATGGAATAGGTAGAATTGTGATTTTGATATTCATATTTGTGTTTTGATGAGTTTCGATGAGTTATTGATGTTTCGGTATATGGGATAGGTAGAATTGTGATTTTGAAGTTCATATTTGTGTTTTGATGAGTTATTGATGTTTTGTTCTATTGAAGAGGTAGAATTGTGATTTTGAAGTTCATATTTGCGTTTTGATGAGTTATTGATTAATGTTTTGGAATATGGAATAGGTACAATTGAGATTTTGAAGTTCATATTTGTGTTTTGATGAGTTATTGGTTGATGTTTTACTATATGGAATACGTAGAATTGTGATTTTGAAGTTCATATTTATGTTTTGATGATTTATTGATGTTTCGGTATATGGGATGGGTAGAATTGTGATTTTGGAGTTCATATTTGTGTTTTGATGACTTATTGATGTTTTGGTATAAGGAATAGGTACAATTGAGATTTTGAAGTTCATATTTGTGTTTTGATGAGTTATTAATGTTTTGGTATATGGAATAGGTAGAATTGTGATTTTGAAGTTCATAACTGTGTTTTGATGAGTTATTGATGTTTCGGTATATGAAATAGATATAATTGTGTGTAGATGTTCATAATTGTGTTTTGATGAGTTATTGATTGATGTTTTTGTATATGGAATAGGTAGAATTGTGTTTTGAATTTCATATTTGTGTTTTTATGAGTTATTGATGTTTTGGTATGTGGAATAGGTAGAATTGTAATTTTGAAGTTCATATTTGTGTTTTGATGAGTTGTTGATGTTTTGTTATATTGAAGAGGTAGAATTGTGATTTTGAAGTTCATATTTACGTTTTGATGAGTTATTGATTGATGTTTTGAAATATGGAATAGGTACAATTGAGATTTTGAAGTTCATATTTGTGTTTTGAATGCGTTACTGGTTAATGTTTTGGTATATGGAATAGGTAGAATTGTGATTTTGATATTCATATTTGGGTTTTGATGAGTTATTGATTGATGTTTGGGTATATGGAATAGGTAGAATTGAGATTTTGAAGTTCATATTTGTGTTTTGATGCGTTATTGATGTTTTGTTATATTGAAGAGGTAGAATTGTGATTTTGAAGTTCATATTTGCGTTTTGATGAGTTATTGATTGATGTTTTGGAATATGGAATAGGTACAATTGAGATTTTGAAGTTCATATTTGTGTTTTGATGAGTTATTCATGTTTCGGTATATGGAATAGGTAGAATTGTGATTTTGAAGTTCATATTTGTGTTTTGATGAGTTATTGATGTTTCGGTATATGGGATAGGTAGAATTGTGATTTTGAAGTTCATATTTGTGTTTTGATGCGTTATTGATGTTTTGTTATATTGAAGAGGTAGAATTGTGATTTTGAAGTTTATATTTGCGTTTTGATGAGTTATTGATTGATGTTTTGGAATATGGAATAGGTACAATTGAGATTTTGAAGTTCATATTTGTGTTTTGATGAGTTATTCATGGTTCGGTATATGGAATAGGTAGAATTGTGATTTTGAAGTTCATATTTGTGTTTTGATGAGTTATTGATGTTTCGGTATATGGGATAGGTAGAATTGTGATTTTGAAGTTCATATTTGTGTTTTGAATGCGTTATTGATGTTTTGGTATACGTAATCGGTGGAATTGTGTTTTGAGGAGTTATTGATGTTTTGGTATATTGAACAGATAGAAATGTGTTTTGAATTTCATATTTGTGTTTTTATGAGTTATTGATGTTTTGTTATATTCAAGAGGTAGAATTGTGATTTTGAAGTTTATATTTGCGTTTTGATGAGTTATTGATTGATGTTTTGGAATATGGAATAGGTACAATTGAGATTTTGAAGTTCATATTTGTGTTTTGATGAGTTATTCATGGTTCGGTATATGGAATAGGTAGAATTGTGATTTTGAAGTTCATATTTGTGTTTTGATGAGTTATTGATGTTTCGGTATATGGGATAGGTAGAATTGTGATTTTGAAGTTCATATTTGTGTTTTGATGCGTTATTGATGTTTTGTTATATTGAAGAGGTAGAATTGTGATTTTGAAGTTTATATTTGCGTTTTGATGAGTTATTGATTGATGTTTTGGAATATGGAATAGGTACAATTGAGATTTTGAAGTTCATATTTGTGTTTTGATGAGTTATTCATGGTTCGGTATATGGAATAGGTAGAATTGTGATTTTGAAGTTTATAATTGTGTTTTGATGAGTTATTGATTGATGTTTTGGTATATGGAATAGGTAGAATTGTGTTTTGAATTTCATATTTGTGTTTCGATGAGTTATTGATTGATGTTTTGGTATATGGGATAGGTAGAATTGTGATTTTGAAGTTCATATTTGTGTTTTGAGGAGTTATTGATGTTTCGGTATATGGGATAGGTAGAATTGTGATTTTGAAGTTCATATTTGTGTTTTGATGAGTTATTGATGTTTTGGTATATGGAATAGGTAGAATTGTGATTTTGATATTCATATTTGTGTTTTGATGAGTTTCGATGAGTTATTGATGTTTCGGTATATGGGATAGGTAGAATTGTGATTTTGAAGTTCATATTTGTGTTTTGATGAGTTATTGATGTTTTGTTCTATTGAAGAGGTAGAATTGTGATTTTGAAGTTCATATTTGCGTTTTGATGAGTTATTGATTAATGTTTTGGAATATGGAATAGGTACAATTGAGATTTTGAAGTTCATATTTGTGTTTTGATGAGTTATTGGTTGATGTTTTACTATATGGAATACGTAGAATTGTGATTTTGAAGTTCATATTTATGTTTTGATGATTTATTGATGTTTCGGTATATGGGATGGGTAGAATTGTGATTTTGGAGTTCATATTTGTGTTTTGATGACTTATTGATGTTTTGGTATAAGGAATAGGTACAATTGAGATTTTGAAGTTCATATTTGTGTTTTGATGAGTTATTAATGTTTTGGTATATGGAATAGGTAGAATTGTGATTTTGAAGTTCATAACTGTGTTTTGATGAGTTATTGATGTTTCGGTATATGAAATAGATATAATTGTGTGTAGATGTTCATAATTGTGTTTTGATGAGTTATTGATTGATGTTTTTGTATATGGAATAGGTAGAATTGTGTTTTGAATTTCATATTTGTGTTTTTATGAGTTATTGATGTTTTGGTATGTGGAATAGGTAGAATTGTAATTTTGAAGTTCATATTTGTGTTTTGATGAGTTGTTGATGTTTTGTTATATTGAAGAGGTAGAATTGTGATTTTGAAGTTCATATTTACGTTTTGATGAGTTATTGATTGATGTTTTGAAATATGGAATAGGTACAATTGAGATTTTGAAGTTCATATTTGTGTTTTGAATGCGTTACTGGTTAATGTTTTGGTATATGGAATAGGTAGAATTGTGATTTTGATATTCATATTTGGGTTTTGATGAGTTATTGATTGATGTTTGGGTATATGGAATAGGTAGAATTGAGATTTTGAAGTTCATATTTGTGTTTTGATGCGTTATTGATGTTTTGTTATATTGAAGAGGTAGAATTGTGATTTTGAAGTTCATATTTGCGTTTTGATGAGTTATTGATTGATGTTTTGGAATATGGAATAGGTACAATTGAGATTTTGAAGTTCATATTTGTGTTTTGATGAGTTATTCATGTTTCGGTATATGGAATAGGTAGAATTGTGATTTTGAAGTTCATATTTGTGTTTTGATGAGTTATTGATGTTTCGGTATATGGGATAGGTAGAATTGTGATTTTGAAGTTCATATTTGTGTTTTGATGCGTTATTGATGTTTTGTTATATTGAAGAGGTGGAATTGTGATTTTGAAGTTTATATTTGCGTTTTGATGAGTTATTGATTTATGTTTTGGAATATGGAATAGGTACAATTGAGATTTTGAAGTTCATATTTGTGTTTTGATGAGTTATTCATGGTTCGGTATATGGAATAGGTAGAATTGTGATTTTGAAGTTCATATTTGTGTTTTGATGAGTTATTGATGTTTCGGTATATGGGATAGGTAGAATTGTGATTTTGAAGTTCATATTTGTGTTTTGAATGCGTTATTGATGTTTTGGTATACGTAATCGGTGGAATTGTGTTTTGAGGAGTTATTGATGTTTTGGTATATTGAACAGATAGAAATGTGTTTTGAATTTCATATTTGTGTTTTTATGAGTTATTGATGTTTTGTTATATTCAAGAGGTAGAATTGTGATTTTGAAGTTCATATTTGCGTTTTGATGAGTTATTGATTGATGTTTTGGAATATGGAATAGGTACAATTGAGAGTTTGAAGTTCATATTTTTTTTTTGATGAGTTATTGATGTTTTGGTATATGGAATAGGTAGTATTGTGATTTTGAAGTTCATATTTGTGTTTTGAATGCGTTATTGATGTTTTGGTATACGTAATCGGTAGAATTGTGTTTTGAGGAGTTATTGATGTTTTGGTATATTGAACAGATAGAATTCTGTTTTGAATTTCATATTTGTGTTTTTATGAGTTATTGATGTTTTGTTATATTCAAGAGGCAGAATTGTGATTTTGAAGTTCATATTTGCGTTTTGATGAGTTATTGATTGATGTTTTGGAATATGGAATAGGTAGAATTGTGATTTTGAAGTTCACAATTGTGTTTTGATGAGTTATTGATGTTTCGGTATATGAAATAGATATAATTGTGATTTTGAAGTTTATAATTGTGTTTTGATGAGTTATTGATTGATGTTTTGGTATATGGAATAGGTAGAGTTGTGATTTTGAAGTTCATATTTGTGTTTTGAAGAGTTATTGATTGATGTTTTGGTATATGGAATAGGTAGAATTGTAATTTTGAAGTTCATATTTGTGTTTTGATGAGTTATTGATGTTTTGGTATATGGAATAGGTAGAATTGTGATTTTGATATTCATATTTGCGTTTTGATGAGTTATTAATTGATGTTTTGGTATATGGAATAGGTAGAATTGAGATTTTGAAGTTCATATTTGTGTTTTGATGAGTTATTGATGTTTTGTTCTATTGAAGAGGTAGAATTGTGATTTTGAAGTTCATATTTGCGTTTTGATGAGTTATTGATTAATGTTTTGGAATATGGAATAGGTACAATTGAGATTTTGAAGTTCATATTTGTGTTTTGATGAGTTATTGGTTGATGTTTTACTATATGGAATACGTAGAATTGTGATTTTGAAGTTCATATTTATGTTTTGATGATTTATTGATGTTTCGGTATATGGGATGGGTAGAATTGTGATTTTGGAGTTCATATTTGTGTTTTGATGACTTATTGATGTTTTGGTATAAGGAATAGGTACAATTGAGATTTTGAAGTTCATATTTGTGTTTTGATGAGTTATTAATGTTTTGGTATATGGAATAGGTAGAATTGTGATTTTGAAGTTCATAATTGTGTTTTGATGAGTTATTGATGTTTCGGTATATGAAATAGATATAATTGTGTGTAGATGTTCATAATTGTGTTTTGATGAGTTATTGATTGATGTTTTTGTATATGGAATAGGTAGAATTGTGTTTTGAATTTCATATTTGTGTTTTTATGAGTTATTGATGTTTTGGTATGTGGAATAGGTAGAATTGTAATTTTGAAGTTCATATTTGTGTTTTGATGAGTTGTTGATGTTTTGTTATATTGAAGAGGTAGAATTGTGATTTTGAAGTTCATATTTACGTTTTGATGAGTTATTGATTGATGTTTTGAAATATGGAATAGGTACAATTGAGATTTTGAAGTTCATATTTGTGTTTTGAATGCGTTACAGGTTAATGTTTTGGTATATGGAATAGGTAGAATTGTGATTTTGATATTCATATTTGGGTTTTGATGAGTTATTGATTGATGTTTGGGTATATGGAATAGGTAGAATTGAGATTTTGAAGTTCATATTTGTGTTTTGATGCGTTATTGATGTTTTGGTATACGTAATAGGTAGAATTGTGTTTTGAGGAGATATTGATGTTTTGGTATATTGAACAGATAGAATTGTGTTTTGAATTTCATATTTGTGTTTTTATGAGTTATTGATGTTTTGGTATATGGAATAAGTAGATTTATGATTTTGAAGTTCATATTTGTGTTTTGATGAGTTATTGATGTTTTGTTATATTGAAGAGGTAGAATTGTGATTTTGAAGTTCATATTTGGGTTTTGATGAGTTATTGATTGATGTTTTGGAATATGGAATAGGTACAATTGAGATTTTGAAGTTCATATTTGTGTTTTGATGAGTTATTGGTTGATGTTTTACTATATCGAATAGGTAGAATTGTGATTTTGAAGTTCATATTTGTGTTTTGATGACTTATTGATGTTTTGGTATATGGGATAGGTAGAATTGTGATTTTGAAGTTCATATTTGTGTTTTGATGAGTTATTGGTTGATGTTTTACTATATGGAATAGGTATAATTGTGATTTTGAAGTTCATATTTGTGTTTTGATGACTTATTGATGTTTTGGTATATGGGATAGGTAGAATTGTGATTTTGAAGTTCATATTTGTGTTTTGATGAGTTATTCATGTTTGGGTATATGGAATAGGTAAAATTGTGATTTTTAAATTCATAATTGTGTTTTGATGAGTTATTGATGTTTCGGTATATGAAATAGATATAATTGTGTGTAGAAGTTCATATTTGTGTTTTGATGAGTTATTGATGTTTTGTTATATTGAAGAGGTAGAATTGTGCTTTTGAAGTTCATATTTGCGTTTTGATGAGTTATTGATTGATGTTTTGGAATATGGAATAGGTACAATTGAGATTTTGAAGTTCATATTTGTGTTTTGATGAGTTATTCATGTTTCGGTATATGGAATAGGTAGAATTGTGATTTTGAAGTTCATATTTGTGTTTTGATGAGTTATTGATATTTCGGTATATGGGATAGGTAGAATTGTGATTTTGAAGTTCATATTTGTGTTTTGAATGCGTTATTGATGTTTTGGTATACGTAATCGGTGGAATTGTGTTTTGAGGAGTTATTGATGTTTTGGTATATTGAACAGATAGAAATGTGTTTTGAATTTCATATTTGTGTTTTTATGAGTTATTGATGTTTTGTTATATTCAAGAGGTAGAATTGTGATTTTGAAGTTCATATTTGCGTTTTGATGAGTTATTGATTGATGTTTTGGAATATGGAATAGGTACAATTGAGAGTTTGAAGTTCATTTTTTTTTTTTTGATGAGTTATTGATGTTTTGGTATATGGAATAGGTAGTATTGTGATTTTGAAGTTCATATTTGTGTTTTGAATGCGTTATTGATGTTTTGGTATACGTAATCGGTAGAATTGTGTTTTGAGGAGTTATTGATGTTTTGGTATATTGAATAGAAAGAATTGTGTTTTGAATTATATATTTGTGTTTTTATGAGTTATTGATGTTTTGTTATATTCAAGAGGCAGAATTGTGATTTTGAAGTTCATATTTGCGTTTTGATGAGTTATTGATTGATGTTTTGGAATATGGAATAGGTAGAATTGTGATTTTGAAGTTCACAATTGTGTTTTGATGAGTTATTGATGTTTCGGTATATGAAATAGATATAATTGTGATTTTGAAGTTTATAATTGTGTTTTGATGAGTTATTGATTGATGTTTTGGTATATGGAATAGGTAGAATTGTGTTTTGAATTTCATATTTGTGTTTCGATGAGTTATTGATTGATGTTTTGGTATATGGGATAGGTAGAATTGTGATTTTGAAGTTCATATTTGTGTTTTGAGGAGTTATTGATGTTTCGGTATATGGGATAGGTAGAATTGTGATTTTGAAGTTCATATTTGTGTTTTGATGAGTTATTGATGTTTTGGTATATGGAATAGGTAGAATTGTGATTTTGATATTCATATTTGTGTTTTGATGAGTTTCGATGAGTTATTGATGTTTCGGTATATGGGATAGGTAGAATTGTGATTTTGAAGTTCATATTTGTGTTTTGATGAGTTATTGATGTTTTGTTCTATTGAAGAGGTAGAATTGTGATTTTGAAGTTCATATTTGCGTTTTGATGAGTTATTGATTAATGTTTTGGAATATGGAATAGGTACAATTGAGATTTTGAAGTTCATATTTGTGTTTTGATGAGTTATTGGTTGATGTTTTACTATATGGAATACGTAGAATTGTGATTTTGAAGTTCATATTTATGTTTTGATGATTTATTGATGTTTCGGTATATGGGATGGGTAGAATTGTGATTTTGGAGTTCATATTTGTGTTTTGATGACTTATTGATGTTTTGGTATAAGGAATAGGTACAATTGAGATTTTGAAGTTCATATTTGTGTTTTGATGAGTTATTAATGTTTTGGTATATGAAATAGGTAGAATTGTGATTTTGAAGTTCATAACTGTGTTTTGATGAGTTATTGATGTTTCGGTATATGAAATAGATATAATTGTGTGTAGATGTTCATAATTGTGTTTTGATGAGTTATTGATTGATGTTTTTGTATATGGAATAGGTAGAATTGTGTTTTGAATTTCATATTTGTGTTTTTATGAGTTATTGATGTTTTGGTATGTGGAATAGGTAGAATTGTAATTTTGAAGTTCATATTTGTGTTTTGATGAGTTGTTGATGTTTTGTTATATTGAAGAGGTAGAATTGTGATTTTGAAGTTCATATTTACGTTTTGATGAGTTATTGATTGATGTTTTGAAATATGGAATAGGTACAATTGAGATTTTGAAGTTCATATTTGTGTTTTGAATGCGTTACTGGTTAATGTTTTGGTATATGGAATAGGTACAATTGTGATTTTGATATTCATATTTGGGTTTTGATGAGTTATTGATTGATGTTTGGGTATATGGAATAGGTAGAATTGAGATTTTGAAGTTCATATTTGTGTTTTGATGCGTTATTGATGTTTTGTTATATTGAAGAGGTAGAATTGTGATTTTGAAGTTCATATTTGCGTTTTGATGAGTTATTGATTGATGTTTTGGAATATGGAATAGGTACAATTGAGATTTTGAAGTTCATATTTGTGTTTTGATGAGTTATTCATGTTTCGGTATATGGAATAGGTAGAATTATGATTTTGAAGTTCATATTTGTGTTTTGATGAGTTATTGATGTTTCGGTATATGGGATAGGTAGAATTGTGATTTTGAAGTTCATATTTGTGTTTTGAATGCGTTATTGATGTTTTGGTATACGTAATCGGTGGAATTGTGTTTTGAGGAGTTATTGATGTTTTGGTATATTGAACAGATAGAAATGTGTTTTGAATTTCATATTTGTGTTTTTATGAGTTATTGATGTTTTGTTATATTCAAGAGGTAGAATTGTAATTTTGAAGTTCATATTTGTGTTTTGAATGCGTTATTGATGTTTTGCTATATGGAATAGGTAGAATTGTGATTTTGATATTCATATTTGCGTTTTGATGAGTTATTAATTGATGTTTTGGTATATGGAATAGGTAGAATTGAGATTTTGAAGTTCATATTTGTGTTTTGATGAGTTATTGATGTTTTGTTCTATTGAAGAGGTAGAATTGTGATTTTGAAGTTCATATTTGCGTTTTGATGAGTTATTGATTAATGTTTTGGAATATGGAATAGGTACAATTGAGATTTTGAAGTTCATATTTGTGTTTTGATGAGTTATTGGTTGATGTTTTACTATATGGAATACGTAGAATTGTGATTTTGAAGTTCATATTTATGTTTTGATGATTTATTGATGTTTCGGTATATGGGATGGGTAGAATTGTGATTTTGGAGTTCATATTTGTGTTTTGATGACTTATTGATGTTTTGGTATAAGGAATAGGTACAATTGAGATTTTGAAGTTCATATTTGTGTTTTGATGAGTTATTAATGTTTTGGTATATGGAATAGGTAGAATTGTGATTTTGAAGTTCATAATTGTGTTTTGATGAGTTATTGATGTTTCGGTATATGAAATAGATATAATTGTGTGTAGATGTTCATAATTGTGTTTTGATGAGTTATTGATTGATGTTTTTGTATATGGAATAGGTAGAATTGTGTTTTGAATTTCATATTTGTGTTTTTATGAGTTATTGATGTTTTGGTATGTGGAATAGGTAGAATTGTAATTTTGAAGTTCATATTTGTGTTTTGATGAGTTGTTGATGTTTTGTTATATTGAAGAGGTAGAATTGTGATTTTGAAGTTCATATTTACGTTTTGATGAGTTATTGATTGATGTTTTGAAATATGGAATAGGTACAATTGAGATTTTGAAGTTCATATTTGTGTTTTGAATGCGTTACAGGTTAATGTTTTGGTATATGGAATAGGTAGAATTGTGATTTTGATATTCATATTTGGGTTTTGATGAGTTATTGATTGATGTTTGGGTATATGGAATAGGTAGAATTGAGATTTTGAAGTTCATATTTGTGTTTTGATGCGTTATTGATGTTTTGGTATACGTAATAGGTAGAATTGTGTTTTGAGGAGATATTGATGTTTTGGTATATTGAACAGATAGAATTGTGTTTTGAATTTCATATTTGTGTTTTTATGAGTTATTGATGTTTTGGTATATGGAATAAGTAGATTTATGATTTTGAAGTTCATATTTGTGTTTTGATGAGTTATTGATGTTTTGTTATATTGAAGAGGTAGAATTGTGATTTTGAAGTTCATATTTGGGTTTTGATGAGTTATTGATTGATGTTTTGGAATATGGAATAGGTACAATTGAGATTTTGAAGTTCATATTTGTGTTTTGATGAGTTATTGGTTGATGTTTTACTATATCGAATAGGTAGAATTGTGATTTTGAAGTTCATATTTGTGTTTTGATGACTTATTGATGTTTTGGTATATGGGATAGGTAGAATTGTGATTTTGAAGTTCATATTTGTGTTTTGATGAGTTATTGGTTGATGTTTTACTATATGGAATAGGTATAATTGTGATTTTGAAGTTCATATTTGTGTTTTGATGACTTATTGATGTTTTGGTATATGGGATAGGTAGAATTGTGATTTTGAAGTTCATATTTGTGTTTTGATGAGTTATTCATGTTTGGGTATATGGAATAGGTAAAATTGTGATTTTTAAATTCATAATTGTGTTTTGATGAGTTATTGATGTTTCGGTATATGAAATAGATATAATTGTGTGTAGAAGTTCATATTTGTGTTTTGATGAGTTATTGATGTTTTGTTATATTGAAGAGGTAGAATTGTGATTTTGAAGTTCATATTTGCGTTTTGATGAGTTATTGATTGATGTTTTGGAATATGGAATAGGTACAATTGAGATTTTGAAGTTCATATTTGTGTTTTGATGAGTTATTCATGTTTCGGTATATGGAATAGGTAGAATTGTGATTTTGAAGTTCATATTTGTGTTTTGATGAGTTATTGATATTTCGGTATATGGGATAGGTAGAATTGTGATTTTGAAGTTCATATTTGTGTTTTGAATGCGTTATTGATGTTTTGGTATACGTAATCGGTGGAATTGTGTTTTGAGGAGTTATTGATGTTTTGGTATATTGAACAGATAGAAATGTGTTTTGAATTTCATATTTGTGTTTTTATGAGTTATTGATGTTTTGTTATATTCAAGAGGTAGAATTGTGATTTTGAAGTTCATATTTGCGTTTTGATGAGTTATTGATTGATGTTTTGGAATATGGAATAGGTACAATTGAGAGTTTGAAGTTCATTTTTTTTTTTTGATGAGTTATTGATGTTTTGGTATATGGAATAGGTAGTATTGTGATTTTGAAGTTCATATTTGTGTTTTGAATGCGTTATTGATGTTTTGGTATACGTAATCGGTAGAATTGTGTTTTGAGGAGTTATTGATGTTTTGGTATATTGAACAGATAGAATTGTGTTTTGAATTTCATATTTGTGTTTTTATGAGTTATTGATGTTTTGTTATATTCAAGAGGCAGAATTGTGATTTTGAAATTCATATTTGCGTTTTGATGAGTTATTGATTGATGTTTTGGAATATGGAATAGGTAGAATTGTGATTTTGAAGTTCACAATTGTGTTTTGATGAGTTATTGATGTTTCGGTATATGAAATAGATATAATTGTGATTTTGAAGTTTATAATTGTGTTTTGATGAGTTATTGATTGATGTTTTGGTATATGGAATAGGTAGAATTGTGTTTTGAATTTCATATTTGTGTTTCGATGAGTTATTGATTGATGTTTTGGTATATGGGATAGGTAGAATTGTGATTTTGAAGTTCATATTTGTGTTTTGAGGAGTTATTGATGTTTCGGTATATGGGATAGGTAGAATTGTGATTTTGAAGTTCATATTTGTGTTTTGATGAGTTATTGATGTTTTGGAATATGGAATAGGTAGAATTGTGATTTTGAAGTTCACAATTGTGTTTTGATGAGTTATTGATGTTTCGGTATATGAAATAGATATAATTGTGATTTTGAAGTTTATAATTGTGTTTTGATGAGTTATTGATTGATGTTTTGGTATATGGAATAGGTAGAATTGTGTTTTGAATTTCATATTTGTGTTTCGATGAGTTATTGATTGATGTTTTGGTATATGGGATAGGTAGAATTGTGATTTTGAAGTTCATATTTGTGTTTTGAGGAGTTATTGATGTTTCGGTATATGGGATAGGTAGAATTGTGATTTTGAAGTTCATATTTGTGTTTTGATGAGTTATTGATGTTTTGGTATATGGAATAGGTAGAATTGTGATTTTGATATTCATATTTGTGTTTTGATGAGTTTCGATGAGTTATTGATGTTTCGGTATATGAGATAGGTAGAATTGTGATTTTGAAGTTCATATTTGTGTTTTGATGAGTTATTGATGTTTTGTTCTATTGAAGAGGTAGAATTGTGATTTTGAAGTTCATATTTGCGTTTTGATGAGTTATTGATTAATGTTTTGGAATATGGAATAGGTACAATTGAGATTTTGAAGTTCATATTTGTGTTTTGATGAGTTATTGGTTGATGTTTTACTATATGGAATACGTAGAATTGTGATTTTGAAGTTCATATTTATGTTTTGATGATTTATTGATGTTTCGGTATATGGGATGGGTAGAATTGTGATTTTGGAGTTCATATTTGTGTTTTGATGACTTATTGATGTTTTGGTATAAGGAATAGGTACAATTGAGATTTTGAAGTTCATATTTGTGTTTTGATGAGTTATTAATGTTTTGGTATATGGAATAGGTAGAATTGTGATTTTGAAGTTCATAACTGTGTTTTGATGAGTTATTGATGTTTCGGTATATGAAATAGATATAATTGTGTGTAGATGTTCATAATTGTGTTTTGATGAGTTATTGATTGATGTTTTTGTATATGGAATAGGTAGAATTGTGTTTTGAATTTCATATTTGTGTTTTTATGAGTTATTGATGTTTTGGTATGTGGAATAGGTAGAATTGTAATTTTGAAGTTCATATTTGTGTTTTGATGAGTTGTTGATGTTTTGTTATATTGAAGAGGTAGAATTGTGATTTTGAAGTTCATATTTACGTTTTGATGAGTTATTGATTGATGTTTTGAAATATGGAATAGGTACAATTGAGATTTTGAAGTTCATATTTGTGTTTTGAATGCGTTACTGGTTAATGTTTTGGTATATGGAATAGGTAGAATTGTGATTTTGATATTCATATTTGGGTTTTGATGAGTTATTGATTGATGTTTGGGTATATGGAATAGGTAGAATTGAGATTTTGAAGTTCATATTTGTGTTTTGATGCGTTATTGATGTTTTGTTATATTGAAGAGGTAGAATTGTGATTTTGAAGTTCATATTTGCGTTTTGATGAGTTATTGATTGATGTTTTGGAATATGGAATAGGTACAATTGAGATTTTGAAGTTCATATTTGTGTTTTGATGAGTTATTCATGTTTCGGTATATGGAATAGGTAGAATTATGATTTTGAAGTTCATATTTGTGTTTTGATGAGTTATTGATGTTTCGGTATATGGGATAGGTAGAATTGTGATTTTGAAGTTCATATTTGTGTTTTGAATGCGTTATTGATGTTTTGGTATACGTAATCGGTGGAATTGTGTTTTGAGGAGTTATTGATGTTTTGGTATATTGAACAGATAGAAATGTGTTTTGAATTTCATATTTGTGTTTTTATGAGTTATTGATGTTTTGTAATATTCAAGAGGTAGAATTGTGATTTTGAAGTTCATATTTGCGTTTTGATGAGTTATTGATTGATGTTTTGGAATATGGAATAGGTACAATTGAGAGTTTGAAGTTCATTTTTTTTTTTTGATGAGTTATTGATGTTTTGGTATATGGAATAGGTAGTATTGTGATTTTGAAGTTCATATTTGTGTTTTGAATGCGTTATTGATGTTTTGGTATACGTAATCGGTAGAATTGTGTTTTGAGGAGTTATTGATGTTTTGGTATATTGAACAGATAGAATTGTGTTTTGAATTTCATATTTGTGTTTTTATGAGTTATTGATGTTTTGTTATATTCAAGAGGCAGAATTGTGATTTTGAAGTTCATATTTGCGTTTTGATGAGTTATTGATTGATGTTTTGGAATATGGAATAGGTAGAATTGTGATTTTGAAGTTCACAATTGTGTTTTGATGAGTTATTGATGTTTCGGTATATGAAATAGATATAATTGTGATTTTGAAGTTTATAATTGTGTTTTGATGAGTTATTGATTGATGTTTTGGTATTTGGAATAGGTAGAATTGTGTTTTGAATTTCATATTTGTGTTTCGATGAGTTATTGATTGATGTTTTGGTATATGGGATAGGTAGAATTGTGATTTTGAAGTTCATATTTGTGTTTTGAGGAGTTATTGATGTTTCGGTATATGGGATAGGTAGAATTGTGATTTTGAAGTTCATATTTGTGTTTTGATGAGTTATTGATGTTTTGGTATATGGAATAGGTAGAATTGTGATTTTGATATTCATATTTGTGTTTTGATGAGTTTTGATGAGTTATTGATGTTTCGGTATATGGGATAGGTAGAATTGTGATTTTGAAGTTCATATTTGTGTTTTGATGAGTTATTGATGTTTTGTTCTATTGAAGAGGTAGAATTGTGATTTTGAAGTTCATATTTGCGTTTTGATGAGTTATTGATTAATGTTTTGGAATATGGAATAGGTACAATTGAGATTTTGAAGTTCATATTTGTGTTTTGATGAGTTATTGGTTGATGTTTTACTATATGGAATACGTAGAATTGTGATTTTGAAGTTCATATTTATGTTTTGATGATTTATTGATGTTTCGGTATATGGGATGGGTAGAATTGTGATTTTGGAGTTCATATTTGTGTTTTGATGACTTATTGATGTTTTGGTATAAGGAATAGGTACAATTGAGATTTTGAAGTTCATATTTGTGTTTTGATGAGTTATTAATGTTTTGGTATATGGAATAGGTAGAATTGTGATTTTGAAGTTCATAATTGTGTTTTGATGAGTTATTGATGTTTCGGTATATGAAATAGATATAATTGTGTGTAGATGTTCATAATTGTGTTTTGATGAGTTATTGATTGATGTTTTTGTATATGGAATAGGTAGAATTGTGTTTTGAATTTCATATTTGTGTTTTTATGAGTTATTGATGTTTTGGTATGTGGAATAGGTAGAATTGTAATTTTGAAGTTCATATTTGTGTTTTGATGAGTTGTTGATGTTTTGTTATATTGAAGAGGTAGAATTGTGATTTTGAAGTTCATATTTACGTTTTGATGAGTTATTGATTGATGTTTTGAAATATGGAATAGGTACAATTGAGATTTTGAAGTTCATATTTGTGTTTTGAATGCGTTACTGGTTAATGTTTTGGTATATGGAATAGGTAGAATTGTGATTTTGATATTCATATTTGGGTTTTGATGAGTTATTGATTGATGTTTGGGTATATGGAATAGGTAGAATTGAGATTTTGAAGTTCATATTTGTGTTTTGATGCGTTATTGATGTTTTGTTATATTGAAGTGGTAGAATTGTGATTTTGAAGTTCATATTTGCGTTTTGATGAGTTATTGATTGATGTTTTGGAATATGGAATAGGTACAATTGAGATTTTGAAGTTCATATTTGTGTTTTGATGAGTTATTCATGTTTCGGTATATGGAATAGGTAGAATTATGATTTTGAAGTTCATATTTGTGTTTTGATGAGTTATTGATGTTTCGGTATATGGGATAGGTAGAATTGTGATTTTGAAGTTCATATTTGTGTTTTGAATGCGTTATTGATGTTTTGGTATACGTAATCGGTGGAATTGTGTTTTGAGGAGTTATTGATGTTTTGGTATATTGAACAGATAGAAATGTGTTTTGAATTTCATATTTGTGTTTTTATGAGTTATTGATGTTTTGTAATATTCAAGAGGTAGAATTGTGATTTTGAAGTTCATATTTGCGTTTTGATGAGTTATTGATTGATGTTTTGGAATATGGAATAGGTACAATTGAGAGTTTGAAGTTCATTTTTTTTTTTTTGATGAGTTATTGATGTTTTGGTATATGGAATAGGTAGTATTGTGATTTTGAAGTTCATATTTGTGTTTTGAATGCGTTATTGATGTTTTGGTATACGTAATCGGTAGAATTGTGTTTTGAGGAGTTATTGATGTTTTGGTATATTGAACAGATAGAATTGTGTTTTGAATTTCATATTTGTGTTTTTATGAGTTATTGATGTTTTGTTATATTCAAGAGGCAGAATTGTGATTTTGAAGTTCATATTTGCGTTTTGATGAGTTATTGATTGATGTTTTGGAATATGGAATAGGTAGAATTGTGATTTTGAAGTTCACAATTGTGTTTTGATGAGTTATTGATGTTTCGGTATATGAAATAGATATAATTGTGATTTTGAAGTTTATAATTGTGTTTTGATGAGTTATTGATTGATGTTTTGGTATTTGGAATAGGTAGAATTGTGTTTTGAATTTCATATTTGTGTTTCGATGAGTTATTGATTGATGTTTTGGTATATGGGATAGGTAGAATTGTGATTTTGAAGTTCATATTTGTGTTTTGAGGAGTTATTGATGTTTCGGTATATGGGATAGGTAGAATTGTGATTTTGAAGTTCATATTTGTGTTTTGATGAGTTATTGATGTTTTGGTATATGGAATAGGTAGAATTGTGATTTTGATATTCATATTTGTGTTTTGATGAGTTTTGATGAGTTATTGATGTTTCGGTATATGGGATAGGTAGAATTGTGATTTTGAAGTTCATATTTGTGTTTTGATGAGTTATTGATGTTTTGTTCTATTGAAGAGGTAGAATTGTGATTTTGAAGTTCATATTTGCGTTTTGATGAGTTATTGATTAATGTTTTGGAATATGGAATAGGTACAATTGAGATTTTGAAGTTCATATTTGTGTTTTGATGAGTTATTGGTTGATGTTTTACTATATGGAATACGTAGAATTGTGATTTTGAAGTTCATATTTATGTTTTGATGATTTATTGATGTTTCGGTATATGGGATGGGTAGAATTGTGATTTTGGAGTTCATATTTGTGTTTTGATGACTTATTGATGTTTTGGTATAAGGAATAGGTACAATTGAGATTTTGAAGTTCATATTTGTGTTTTGATGAGTTATTAATGTTTTGGTATATGGAATAGGTAGAATTGTGATTTTGAAGTTCATAATTGTGTTTTGATGAGTTATTGATGTTTCGGTATATGAAATAGATATAATTGTGTGTAGATGTTCATAATTGTGTTTTGATGAGTTATTGATTGATGTTTTTGTATATGGAATAGGTAGAATTGTGTTTTGAATTTCATATTTGTGTTTTTATGAGTTATTGATGTTTTGGTATGTGGAATAGGTAGAATTGTAATTTTGAAGTTCATATTTGTGTTTTGATGAGTTGTTGATGTTTTGTTATATTGAAGAGGTAGAATTGTGATTTTGAAGTTCATATTTACGTTTTGATGAGTTATTGATTGATGTTTTGAAATATGGAATAGGTACAATTGAGATTTTGAAGTTCATATTGGTGTTTTGAATGCGTTACTGGTTAATGTTTTGGTATATGGAATAGGTAGAATTGTGATTTTGATATTCATATTTGGGTTTTGATGAGTTATTGATTGATGTTTGGGTATATGGAATAGGTAGAATTGAGATTTTGAAGTTCATATTTGTGTTTTGATGCGTTATTGATGTTTTGTTATATTGAAGAGGTAGAATTGTGATTTTGAAGTTCATATTTGCGTTTTGATGAGTTATTGATTGATGTTTTGGAATATGGAATAGGTACAATTGAGATTTTGAAGTTCATATTTGTGTTTTGATGAGTTATTCATGTTTCGGTATATGGAATAGGTAGAATTGTGATTTTGAAGTTCATATTTGTGTTTTGATGAGTTATTGATGTTTCGGTATATGGGATAGGTAGAATTGTGATTTTGAAGTTCATATTTGTGTTTTGAATGCGTTATTGATGTTTTGGTATACGTAATCGGTGGAATTGTGTTTTGAGGAGTTATTGATGTTTTGGTATATTGAACAGATAGAAATGTGTTTTGAATTTCATATTTGTGTTTTTATGAGTTATTGATGTTTTGTTATATTCAAGAGGTAGAATTGTGATTTTGAAGTTCATATTTGCGTTTTGATGAGTTATTGATTGATGTTTTGGAATATGGAATAGGTACAATTGAGAGTTTGAAGTTCATATTTTTTTTTTGATGAGTTATTGATGTTTTGGTATATGGAATAGGTAGTATTGTGATTTTGAAGTTCATATTTGTGTTTTGAATGCGTTATTGATGTTTTGGTATACGTAATCGGTAGAATTGTGTTTTGAGGAGTTATTGATGTTTTGGTATATTGAACAGATAGAATTCTGTTTTGAATTTCATATTTGTGTTTTTATGAGTTATTGATGTTTTGTTATATTCAAGAGGCAGAATTGTGATTTTGAAGTTCATATTTGCGTTTTGATGAGTTATTGATTGATGTTTTGGAATATGGAATAGGTAGAATTGTGATTTTCAAGTTCACAATTGTGTTTTGATGAGTTATTGATGTTTCGGTATATGAAATAGATATAATTGTGATTTTGAAGTTTATAATTGTGTTTTGATGAGTTATTGATTGACGTTTTGGTATATGGAATAGGTAGAGTTGTGATTTTGAAGTTCATATTTGTGTTTTGAAGAGTTATTGATTGATGTTTTGGTATATGGAATAGGTAGAATTGTAATTTTGAAGTTCATATTTGTGTTTTGATGAGTTATTGATGTTTTGGTATATGGAATAGGTAGAATTGTGATTTTGATATTCATATTTGCGTTTTGATGAGTTATTAATTGATGTTTTGGTATATGGAATAGGTAGAATTGAGATTTTGAAGTTCATATTTGTGTTTTGATGAGTTATTGATGTTTTGTTCTATTGAAGAGGTAGAATTGTGATTTTGAAGTTCATATTTGCGTTTTGATGAGTTATTGATTAATGTTTTGGAATATGGAATAGGTACAATTGAGATTTTGAAGTTCATATTTGTGTTTTGATGAGTTATTGGTTGATGTTTTACTATATGGAATAAGTAGAATTGTGATTTTGAAGTTCATATTTATGTTTTGATGATTTATTGATGTTTCGGTATATGGGATGGGTAGAATTGTGATTTTGGAGTTCATATTTGTGTTTTGATGACTTATTGATGTTTTGGTATAAGGAATAGGTACAATTGAGATTTTGAAGTTCATATTTGTGTTTTGATGAGTTATTAATGTTTTGGTATATGGAATAGGTAGAATTGTGATTTTGAAGTTCATAATTGTGTTTTGATGAGTTATTGATGTTTCGGTATATGAAATAGATATAATTGTGTGTAGATGTTCATAATTGTGTTTTGATGAGTTATTGATTGATGTTTTTGTATATGGAATAGGTAGAATTGTGTTTTGAATTTCATATTTGTGTTTTTATGAGTTATTGATGTTTTGGTATGTGGAATAGGTAGAATTGTAATTTTGAAGTTCATATTTGTGTTTTGATGAGTTGTTGATGTTTTGTTATATTGAAGAGGTAGAATTGTGATTTTGAAGTTCATATTTACGTTTTGATGAGTTATTGATTGATGTTTTGAAATATGGAATAGGTACAATTGAGATTTTGAAGTTCATATTTGTGTTTTGAATGCGTTACTGGTTAATGTTTTGGTATATGGAATAGGTAGAATTGTGATTTTGATATTCATATTTGGGTTTTGATGAGTTATTGATTGATGTTTGGGTATATGGAATAGGTAGAATTGAGATTTTGAAGTTCATATTTGTGTTTTGATGCGTTATTGATGTTTTGGTATACGTAATAGGTAGAATTGTGTTTTGAGGAGATATTGATGTTTTGGTATATTGAACAGATAGAATTGTGTTTTGAATTTCATATTGGTGTTTTTATGAGTTATTGATGTTTTGGTATATGGAATAAGTAGATTTATGATTTTGAAGTTCATATTTGTGTTTTGATGAGTTATTGATGTTTTGTTATATTGAAGAGGTAGAATTGTGATTTTGAAGTTCATATTTGCGTTTTGATGAGTTATTGATTGATGTTTTGGAATATGGAATAGGTACAATTGAGATTTTGAAGTTCATATTTGTGTTTTGATGAGTTATTGGTTGATGTTTTACTATATCGAATAGGTAGAATTGTGATTTTGAAGTTCATATTTGTGTTTTGATGACTTATTGATGTTTTGGTATATGGGATAGGTAGAATTGTGATTTTGAAGTTCATATTTGTGTTTTGATGAGTTATTGGTTGATGTTTTACTATATGGAATAGGTATAATTGTGATTTTGAAGTTCATATTTGTGTTTTGATGACTTATTGATGTTTTGGTATATGGGATAGGTAGAATTGTGATTTTGAAGTTCATATTTGTGTTTTGATGAGTTATTCATGTTTGGGTATATGGAATAGGTAAAATTGTGATTTTTAAGTTCATAATTGTTTTTTGATGAGTTATTGATGTTTCGGTATATGAAATAGATATAATTGTGTGTAGAAGTTCATATTTGTGTTTTGATGAGTTATTGATGTTTTGTTATATTGAAGAGGTAGAATTGTGATTTTGAAGTTCATATTTGCGTTTTGATGAGTTATTGATTGAAGTTTTGGAATATGGAATAGGTACAATTGAGATTTTGAAGTTCATATTTGTGTTTTGATGAGTTATTCATGTTTCGGTATATGGAATAGGTAGAATTGTGATTTTGAAGTTCATATTTGTGTTTTGATGAGTTATTGATATTTCGGTATATGGGATAGGTAGAATTGTGATTTTGAAGTTCATATTTGTGTTTTGAATGCGTTATTGATGTTTTGGTATACGTAATCGGTGGAATTGTGTTTTGAGGAGTTATTGATGTTTTGGTATATTGAACTGATAGAAATGTGTTTTGAATTTCATATTTGTGTTTTTATGAGTTATTGATGTTTTGTTATATTCAAGAGGTAGAATTGTGATTTTGAAGTTCATATTTGCATTTTGATGAGTTATTGATTGATGTTTTGGAATATGGAATAGGTACAATTGAGAGTTTGAAGTTCATTTTTTTTTTTTGATGAGTTATTGATGTTTTGGTATATGGAATAGGTAGTATTGTGATTTTGAAGTTCATATTTGTGTTTTGAATGCGTTATTGATGTTTTGGTATACGTAATCGGTAGAATTGTGTTTTGAGGAGTTATTGATGTTTTGGTATATTGAACAGATAGAATTGTGTTTTGAATTTCATATTTGTGTTTTTATGAGTTATTGATGTTTTGTTATATTCAAGAGGCAGAATTGTGATTTTGAAGTTCATATTTGCGTTTTGATGAGTTATTGATTGATGTTTTGGAATATGGAATAGGTAGAATTGTGATTTTGAAGTTCACAATTGTGTTTTGATGAGTTATTGATGTTTCGGTATATGAAATAGATATAATTGTGATTTTGAAGTTTATAATTGTGTTTTGATGAGTTATTGATTGACGTTTTGGTATATGGAATAGGTAGAGTTGTGATTTTGAAGTTCATATTTGTGTTTTGAAGAGTTATTGATTGATGTTTTGGTATATGGAATAGGTAGAATTGTAATTTTGAAGTTCATATTTGTGTTTTGATGAGTTATTGATGTTTTGGTATATGGAATAGGTAGAATTGTAATTTTGAAGTTCATATTTGTGTTTTGATGAGTTGTTGATGTTTTGTTATATTGAAGAGGTAAAATTGTGATTTTGAAGTTCATATTTACGTTTTGATGAGTTATTGATTGATGTTTTGAAATATGGAATAGGTACAATTGAGATTTTGAAGTTCATATTTGTGTTTTGAATGCGTTACTGGTTAATGTTTTGGTATATGGAATAGGTAGAATTGTGATTTTGATATTCATATTTGGGTTTTGATAAGTTATTGATTGATGTTTGGGTATATGGAATAGGTAGAATTGAGATTTTGAAGTTCATATTTGTGTTTTGATGCGTTATTGATGTTTTGTTATATTGAAGAGGTAGAATTGTGATTTTGAAGTTCATATTTGCGTTTTGATGAGTTATTGATTGATGTTTTGGAATATGGAATAGGTACAATTGAGATTTTGAAGTTCATATTTGTGTTTTGATGAGTTATTCATGTTTCGGTATATGGAATAGGTAGAATTGTGATTTTGAAGTTCATATTTGTGTTTTGATGAGTTATTGATGTTTCGGTATATGGGATAGGTAGAATTGTGATTTTGAAGTTCATATTTGTGTTTTGAATGCGTTATTGATGTTTTGGTATACGTAATCGGTGGAATTGTGTTTTGAGGAGTTATTGATGTTTTGGTATATTGAACAGATAGAAATGTGTTTTGAATTTCATATTTGTGTTTTTATGAGTTATTGATGTTTTGTTATATTCAAGAGGTAGAATTGTGATTTTGAAGTTCATATTTGCGTTTTGATGAGTTATTGATTGATGTTTTGGAATATGGAATAGGTACAATTGAGAGTTTGAAGTTCATATTTTTTTTTTGATGAGTTATTGATGTTTTGGTATATGGAATAGGTAGTATTGTGATTTTGAAGTTCATATTTGTGTTTTGAATGCGTTATTGATGTTTTGGTATACGTAATCGGTAGAATTGTGTTTTGAGGAGTTATTGATGTTTTGGTATATTGAACAGATAGAATTCTGTTTTGAATTTCATATTTGTGTTTTTATGAGTTATTGATGTTTTGTTATATTCAAGAGGCAGAATTGTGATTTTGAAGTTCATATTTGCGTTTTGATGAGTTATTGATTGATGTTTTGGAATATGGAATAGGTAGAATTGTGATTTTCAAGTTCACAATTGTGTTTTGATGAGTTATTGATGTTTCGGTATATGAAATAGATATAATTGTGATTTTGAAGTTTATAATTGTGTTTTGATGAGTTATTGATTGACGTTTTGGTATATGGAATAGGTAGAGTTGTGATTTTGAAGTTCATATTTGTGTTTTGAAGAGTTATTGATTGATGTTTTGGTATATGGAATAGGTAGAATTGTAATTTTGAAGTTCATATTTGTGTTTTGATGAGTTATTGATGTTTTGGTATATGGAATAGGTAGAATTGTGATTTTGATATTCATATTTGCGTTTTGATGAGTTATTAATTGATGTTTTGGTATATGGAATAGGTAGAATTGAGATTTTGAAGTTCATATTTGTGTTTTGATGAGTTATTGATGTTTTGTTCTATTGAAGAGGTAGAATTGTGATTTTGAAGTTCATATTTGCGTTTTGATGAGTTATTGATTAATGTTTTGGAATATGGAATAGGTACAATTGAGATTTTGAAGTTCATATTTGTGTTTTGATGAGTTATTGGTTGATGTTTTACTATATGGAATACGTAGAATTGTGATTTTGAAGTTCATATTTATGTTTTGATGATTTATTGATGTTTCGGTATATGGGATGGGTAGAATTGTGATTTTGGAGTTCATATTTGTGTTTTGATGACTTATTGATGTTTTGGTATAAGGAATAGGTACAATTGAGATTTTGAAGTTCATATTTGTGTTTTGATGAGTTATTAATGTTTTGGTATATGGAATAGGTAGAATTGTGATTTTGAAGTTCATAATTGTGTTTTGATGAGTTATTGATGTTTCGGTATATGAAATAGATATAATTGTGTGTAGATGTTCATAATTGTGTTTTGATGAGTTATTGATTGATGTTTTTGTATATGGAATAGGTAGAATTGTGTTTTGAATTTCATATTTGTGTTTTTATGAGTTATTGATGTTTTGGTATGTGGAATAGGTAGAATTGTAATTTTGAAGTTCATATTTGTGTTTTGATGAGTTGTTGATGTTTTGTTATATTGAAGAGGTAGAATTGTGATTTTGAAGTTCATATTTACGTTTTGATGAGTTATTGATTGATGTTTTGAAATATGGAATAGGTACAATTGAGATTTTGAAGTTCATATTTGTGTTTTGAATGCGTTACTGGTTAATGTTTTGGTATATGGAATAGGTAGAATTGTGATTTTGATATTCATATTTGGGTTTTGATGAGTTATTGATTGATGTTTGGGTATATGGAATAGGTAGAATTGAGATTTTGAAGTTCATATTTGTGTTTTGATGCGTTATTGATGTTTTGGTATACGTAATAGGTAGAATTGTGTTTTGAGGAGATATTGATGTTTTGGTATATTGAACAGATAGAATTGTGTTTTGAATTTCATATTGGTGTTTTTATGAGTTATTGATGTTTTGGTATATGGAATAAGTAGATTTATGATTTTGAAGTTCATATTTGTGTTTTGATGAGTTATTGATGTTTTGTTATATTGAAGAGGTAGAATTGTGATTTTGAAGTTCATATTTGCGTTTTGATGAGTTATTGATTGATGTTTTGGAATATGGAATAGGTACAATTGAGATTTTGAAGTTCATATTTGTGTTTTGATGAGTTATTGGTTGATGTTTTACTATATCGAATAGGTAGAATTGTGATTTTGAAGTTCATATTTGTGTTTTGATGACTTATTGATGTTTTGGTATATGGGATAGGTAGAATTGTGATTTTGAAGTTCATATTTGTGTTTTGATGAGTTATTGGTTGATGTTTTACTATATGGAATAGGTATAATTGTGATTTTGAAGTTCATATTTGTGTTTTGATGACTTATTGATGTTTTGGTATATGGGATAGGTAGAATTGTGATTTTGAAGTTCATATTTGTGTTTTGATGAGTTATTCATGTTTGGGTATATGGAATAGGTAAAATTGTGATTTTTAAGTTCATAATTGTGTTTTGATGAGTTATTGATGTTTCGGTATATGAAATAGATATAATTGTGTGTAGAAGTTCATATTTGTGTTTTGATGAGTTATTGATGTTTTGTTATATTGAAGAGGTAGAATTGTGATTTTGAAGTTCATATTTGCGTTTTGATGAGTTATTGATTGATGTTTTGGAATATGGAATAGGTACAATTGAGATTTTGAAGTTCATATTTGTGTTTTGATGAGTTATTCATGTTTCGGTATATGGAATAGGTAGAATTGTGATTTTGAAGTTCATATTTGTGTTTTGATGAGTTATTGATGTTTCGGTATATGGGATAGGTAGAATTGTGATTTTGAAGTTCATATTTGTGTTTTGAATGCGTTATTGATGTTTTTGTATACGTAATCGGTGGAATTGTGTTTTGAGGAGTTATTGATGTTTTGGTATATTGAACAGATAGAAATGTGTTTTGAATTTCATATTTGTGTTTTTATGAGTTATTGATGTTTTGTTATATTCAAGAGGTAGAATTGTGATTTTGAAGTTCATATTTGCGTTTTGATGAGTTACTGATTGATGTTTTGGAATATGGAATAGGTACAATTGAGAGTTTGAAGTTCATATTTTTTTTTTGATGAGTTATTGATGTTTTGGTATATGGAATAGGTAGTATTGTGATTTTGAAGTTCATATTTGTGTTTTGAATGCGTTATTGATGTTTTGGTATACGTAATCGGTAGAATTGTGTTTTGAGGAGTTATTGATGTTTTGGTATATTGAACAGATAGAATTGTGTTTTGAATTTCATATTTGTGTTTTTATGAGTTATTGATGTTTTGTTATATTCAAGAGGCAGAATTGTGATTTTGAAGTTCATATTTGCGTTTTGATGAGTTATTGATTGATGTTTTGGAATATGGAATAGGTAGAATTGTGATTTTGAAGTTCACAATTGTGTTTTGATGAGTTATTGATGTTTCGGTATATGAAATAGATATAATTGTGATTTTGAAGTTTATAATTGTGTTTTGATGAGTTATTGATTGATGTTTTGGTATATGGAATAGGTAGAATTGTGTTTTGAATTTCATATTTGTGTTTCGATGAGTTATTGATTGATGTTTTGGTATATGGGATAGGTAGAATTGTGATTTTGAAGTTCATATTTGTGTTTTGATGAGTTATTGGTTGATGTTTTACTATATGTAATAGGTATAATTGTGATTTTGAAGTTCATATTTGTGTTTTGATGACTTATTGATGTTTTGGTATATGGGATAGGTAGAATTGTGATTTTGAAGTTCATATTTGTGTTTTGATGAGTTATTCATGTTTGGGTATATGGAATAGGTAAAATTGTGATTTTTAAGTTCATAATTGTGTTTTGATGACTTATTGATGTTTCGGTATATGAAATAGATATAATTGTGTGTAGAAGTTCATATTTGTGTTTTGATGAGTTATTGATGTTTTGTTATATTGAAGAGGTAGAATTGTGATTTTGAAGTTCATATTTGCGTTTTGATGAGTTATTGATTGATGTTTTGGAATATGGAATAGGTACAATTGAGATTTTGAAGTTCATATTTGTGTTTTGATGAGTTATTCATGTTTCGGTATATGGAATAGGTAGAATTGTGATTTTGAAGTTCATATTTGTGTTTTGATGAGTTATTGATGTTTTGTTCAATTGAAGAGGTAGAATTGAGATTTTGAAGTTCATATTTGTGTTTTGATGCGTTATTGATGTTTTGTTATATTGAAGAGGTAGAATTGTGATTTTGAAGTTCATATTTGTGTTTTGATGAGTTATTGATTGATGTTTTGGAATATGGAATTGGTACAATTGAGATTTTGAAGTTCATATTTGTGTTTTGATGAGTCATTCATGTTTCGGTATATGGAATAGGTAGAATTGTGATTTTGAAGTTCATATTTGTGTTTTGATGAGTTATTGATATTTCGGTATATGGGATAGGTAGAATTGTGATTTTGAAGTTCATATTTGTGTTTTGAATGCGTTATTGATGTTTTGGTATACGTAATCGGTGGAATTGTGTTTTGAGGAGTTATTGATGTTTTGGTATATTGAACAGATAGAAATGTGTTTTGAATTTCATATTTGTGTTTTTATGAGTTATTGATGTTTTGTTATATTCAAGAGGTAGAATTGTGATTTTGAAGTTCATATTTGCGTTTTGATGAGTTATTAATTGATGTTTTGGAATATGGAATAGGTACAATTGAGAGTTTGAAGTTCATATTTTTTTTTTGATGAGTTATTGATGTTTTGGTATATGGAATAGGTAGTATTGTGATTTTGAAGTTCATATTTGTGTTTTGAATGCGTTATTGATGTTTTGGTATACGTAATCGGTAGAATTGTGTTTTGAGGAGTTATTGATGTTTTGGTATATTGAACAGATAGAATTGTGTTTTGAATTTCATATTTGTGTTTTTATGAGTTATTGATGTTTTGTTATTTTCAAGAGGCAGAATTGTGATTTTGAAGTTCATATTTGCGTTTTGATGAGTTATTGATTGATGTTTTGGAATATGGAATAGGTAGAATTGTGATTTTGAAGTTCACAATTGTGTTTTGATGAGTTATTGATGTTTCGGTATATGAAATAGATATAATTGTGATTTTGAAGTTTATAATTGTGTTTTGATGAGTTATTGATTGATGTTTTGGTATATGGAATAGGTAGAATTGTGTTTTGAATTTCATATTTGTGTTTCGATGAGTTATTGATTGATGTTTTGGTATATGGGATAGGTAGAATTGTGATTTTGAAGTTCATATTTGTGTTTTGAGGAGTTATTGATGTTTCGGTATATGGGATAGGTAGAATTGTGATTTTGAAGTTCATATTTGTGTTTTGATGAGTTATTGATGTTTTGGTATATGGAATAGGTAGAATTGTGATTTTGATATTCATATTTGTGTTTTGATGAGTTTCGATGAGTTATTGATGTTTCGGTATATGGGATAGGTAGAATTGTGATTTTGAAGTTCATATTTGTGTTTCGATGAGTTATTGATGTTTCGGTATATGGGATAGTTAGAATTGTGATTTTGAAGTTCATATTTGTGTTTTGATGAGTTATTGATTGATGTTTTGGCCATACAACTCTAAGAAATGTTCATGATCTCTTATCTAAGAGTTGTAATAATACAAAACAAATAAAATGGCCATGCAACTCTAAGCAATGTTGATCATCTCTTATCTAAGATTGTAATATGATAAAAAAAATAAACAGAATTAAAAAATAAATTTATGTCTATATTAATAAATTCAGAAAATGACATGGAAGATGATTATTTTTATACTTCTTCTGATTCAAGTTTTCATGATAAAGATGAATTTTGTGAGTGTAAGAAAACGATTAACATGATGAATAGTGAAATAAAAATTGTTAATAATAAGAATAAAGATAAAGAAATATTATTTGATATAATAAAAGAAATTCAAGATGAAAATGTTAAAAAAGATTACTTAGAAAAATTAAAACATTTAGTATTACAAGAAAATAATCATGTATTTGATATTAAAGAACCATTTAGTCTTAATAATTTGATTGATAAATATAAAAATGAAGATAAATTTGAATTTCGTAAAACTAATAATCTTAAAGAAGAAATTAATAAATTAAAAAATGATATTAAAGAAATTAAGATAGAATTAAATAATTTACGATTAAAAGATTTAGAATTGGAAACTAAGTTAATATTAAATTCTCAGGCAAATTGGTCTAATATAGCATCTAGCTCCGATCTAATAAAAGAAAATGAAGAAAATGACGATATTCAAATATCTAATGATATTCTTGATAATTCAAAATTTTTAAATTTAATAAATAAAGTAAAATTTGAAAAATGGTATGTAATGGTAACAATCGGGGTAGAAGACTGGTCTACTACATGTGTTGCCATGATTGACAGTGGAGCCGACCAATCTTGCATTAATCGAGGTATCATTCCTGATCATTATTTATCTCGTACTCGAGAAAAGTTATATGCTGCTAATGGTTTAGAGATTCCTATATATGCTGAATTAAATAATGGCTATATATGTAATAATGGATATTGTTTTAAACATTCCTTTTTAATTCTTGAACAATTTACAACTGATGTTGTTTTGGGTAATCCTTTTTTATATCAAATTACACCTTTTAAAAAGGAAGCTAATCATATCTCTGTTAAAATATTAGGAAATAAATTATATTTTCCTTTCATTAATCCTATTCAACGGCTTGAATTAGATTTACTTCAGACTAATTCTATTTATAAACAAATTTGTATAATGAATAAGAAAAAGAACTCTTTAATGTCATTAAAGAGGGAGTTAGAATTTTCACGAATAGATGAACAATTACAAACTCCTGCTATTCTACTAAAAATAAAGAATTTAGAAGATAAGTTTAATACTTTAGTTTGTTCTGAACTTCCTAATGCTTTCTGGTCGCGAAAGAAACATATTGTCTCATTACCTTATGAAAAGGATTTTAATGATCGTAATATACCTACTAAGGCTAGACCAATTCAAATGAATGAAGAATTACTTAAATTATGTAAATCTGAAATTCATAGTTTAATAGAAAAGAAATTAATTCGTAAATCTCACTCTGCTTGGAGCTGTGCCGCTTTTTATGTTAATAATCAAGCAAAAAAAGAGCATGGGGTCCCTAGATTAGTAATTAATTATAAACCGTTAAATAAAGTTTTATAATGGATTCGTTACCCCATTCCTAATAAAAAAGATTTACTTAATAGATTGCATAGTGCTAAGATTTTTTCTAAGTTTGATTTGAAATCTGGTTACTGGCAAATTCAGATTAATGAAAAAGACAGATATAAAACTGCGTTTACTGTACCCTTTGGACATTTTGAATGGAATGTTATGCCTTTTGGTTTAAAGAATGCTCCTTCAGAATTCTAGCGTATAATGAATGATATTTTTAATGATTATTCTAATTTTGTGCTTGTTTATATTGATGATGTTTTAATATATTCCAATCATATTGATGAACATTTTAAACATTTAAATACCATTTTAAATGTTATTCAGTATAATGGTTTAGTTATTTCTTCCAAGAAAATGAAATTGTTTCAAACACAGGTTCGCTTTCTTTGACATAATATTTCTAAAGGTAAAATTACACCTATTCAAAGGACAATTGAGTTTACTGAAAAATTTCCTAATGAAATTAAGGATAAAAACCAATTACAACGGTTTTTACGCTGTCTTAATTATATAGCTGATTTTTTCCCTAATCTGCGAACTTTATGTGGACCATTGTATGAGAGGTTGCAGAAGACTCCTCCACCATGGACCGATAAACATACTAATTTGATTAAAGAAATAAAAAGTAAAGTTAAAACTTTACCTTGTCTAGGTATTCCGCATCCTCATCCATTCATGATTATTGAGACAGATGCCTCCAATGAAGGGTATGGTGGCATTCTGAAACAAAAAATTCATGCATCATCCTTAGAAGAGTTAGTCCGGTACCATTCGGGTGTTTGGTCCGGCCCTCAGAAAAATTATTCTACTGTTAAAAAAGAAATTTTATCAATTGTTTTATGCATTTCCAAATTTCAAGATGAGTATAATAAAAAGTTTTTATTACGAGTTGACTGTAAGTCAGCTAAAGAAATTTTGCAAAAAGATGTTAAGAATTTGGTTTCAAAACAAATTTTTGCTCGTTGGCAGGCTATTCTTTCTGTCTTTGATTTCGATATTGAATTCATCAAAGGCGCATCTAATTCTCTTCCTGATTTTCTTACTCGTGAATTTCTTACAGGTTATTCACATGTCTAAAGATCCGGGTAAACAACCCATTTCTCGTACTCCTCAAGACTACTTTATTTCTAATCCTCCTCGTCCTCTTCATCCTACTGTACCTACTAATGACTTTCCTCCTTTGTCCTATATTAATGCTGACCAGACTCCTTTTGCTAAATTATCTAATAGTCCAGTCCGTCCTTCATCTCCTTCTTCTCAGTCTAATTTCACACCTTATATTCAAAAGAAAGATTTTGAATATATGATGTTGACTCATTTCCAAACTCCTCCCGAAAATAATGATGTGAAAATTTTTGTTTCTAGACTTTTCTTACCGAATAATCAATGGTTTACTGATGATACATTCAAAAACCAGAAGTATTATGAACTCATTCTTGTAGATACTCATTCGGTTACTATTACTTATTTTCCTGATAAAAAAGACTCATCTCATATAGCCTACTCCAAATTCATTATTAATAAAGTCATGAGTCCTCGAGAGTTTACTTCGATTCATGACAAGGTTTTATTCTCCGGGAGATATATTTCTAATGGGTTTAATTACACTGATTACATGCTGGCATTTTATCGATGCCTTTATTTTCGTTCTTTTAATCACTCATGGTTCATCAATTTTTCTACCAAGTTTAATACTCAAGTTCCTATGTGGTTCTACGATTGGTGGAAACTACTAGGGGCTATTCCCGACATTTTGCCCCCTATTTCCGAAAAAGGATTTCAGACCTACAAGAAAAAATGTAGGTTATCCGATTATCAAGCCTCATTCCTGTTTCATGCGGTGTTCCGCGTTCCTTATATTTTAGCATGGAGTTGGCAGATCAAACAACTCCAACCAGAGACTCCTTGTGCTTTAATCCGCCAAATTAATGTAAAATGGTGGATTCAGTTTAATGAAGATCAGAGTAATTCCCAGGTTATTTTAAAATATTTAGAAACTGGGGAAAACAAAAAATAAAGGTTAATCAAACTTCTCAATCATCGACTCCTCAAAAAACTTCAATTACTGAAATTTATCCAGTGACTCCTGCCAAAACCTCTGTTCCTATACCTAAGAAAATAATAACCACTACTACTTCTCCTTTGACTACTCCCGTTGCGGTTACTCCTCCTCCTGCTCAAGTTCAAGCAAATCCAGCGACTCAAGAACAAATTCCAGATGTTCAAGATTTTCTTCAGCAATGCTTGAAGGATTATTTCACAAAGGCTTCCAGTTCCAGCAAAGTTCCTTCAGTTAATCCAGCATCAGCTTCCAGGTCATCACCCACCGAAAAAGCTGAAGATTCCTCACCAACTACTGACGAAGACTTTGATCCCTTCGGGGGTCCATGTGCTCAAGACCCTTTTGATTTTTAGTGTAATAGTTTAGGTTCATGATGTAAGTGCTGAAGCACTAATAGAATTATTAGGTTAATGATGTAAGTGCTTAGGTAATATAGCACTTACTTGTAATTATGCAGCAATGATGTAAGCGCTTAGGTCATCTAGCACTTACTTTAATTTCAATTTCATTTCAGTCTAATTTCGGACTTCATTTCTGGATTTGTAATTAGTATAGGCCAAGTCCCCTCTATAAAAGGGACTGACTTCTTTTGTAATCGGCAGAAGCCTTTTTAACAAAGATCAAAGTTTTAAAACCTTTCTCTCTCTCTCTAGTTTTCAGTTTTCCGCTTTCGTTCTTCAAACTTTCATTTCTAATCTCTTGTAAGTTGTTCTTCATACCCAGTTTAATTTTACTTTGTCATATTCATCTTCTTTCTCACTTTCTTTGTCACTTTCTTACTGAAACGTGGGTTTGATACTCCTGTTTTTATGGCTTTGCGTGATGATCGTTTACTTCATTATAATGATATTAAAGAAGAAATTAATAAATTAAAAAATGATATTAAAGAAATTAAGATAGAATTAAATAATTTACGATTAAAAGATTTAGAATTGGAAACTAAGTTAATATTAAATTCTCAGGCAAATTGGTCTAATATAGCATCTAGCTCCGTTCTAATAAAAGAAAATGACGATATTCAAATATCTAATGATATTCCTGATAATTCAAAATTTTTAAATTTAATAAATAAAGTAAAAATTGAAAAATGGTATGTAATGGTAACAATCGGGGTAGAAGACTGGTCTACTACATGTGTTGCCATGATTGACAGTGGAGCCGACCAATCTTGCATTAATCGAGGTATCATTCCTGATCATTATTTATCTCGTACTCGAGAAAAGTTATATGCTGCTAATGGTTTAGAGATTCCTATATATGCTGAATTAAATAATGGCTATATATGTAATAATGGATATTGTTTTAAACATTCCTTTTTAATTCTTGAACAATTTACAACTGATGTTGTTTTGGGTAATCCTTTTTTATATCAAATTACACCTTTTAAAAAGGAAGCTAATCATATCTCTGTTAAAATATTAGGAAATAAATTATATTTTCCTTTTATTAATCCTATTCAACGGCTTGAATTAGATTTACTTCAGACTAATTCTATTTATAAACAAATTTGTATAATGAATAAGAAAAAGAACTCTTTAATGTCATTAAAGAATGAGTTAGAATTTTCACGAATAGATGAACAATTACAAACTCCTGCTATTCTACTAAAAATAAAGGCATCGATAAAATGCCAGTATGTAATCAGTGTAATTAAACCCATTAGGAATATATCTCCCGGAGAATAAAACCTTGTCATGAATCGAAGTAAACTCTCGAGGACTCATGACTTTATTAATAATGAATTTGGAGTAGGCTATATGAGATGAGTCTTTTTTATCAGGAAAATGAGTAATAGTAACCGAATGAGTATCTACAAGAATGAGTTCATAATACTTCTGGTTTTTGAATGTATCATCAGCAAACCATTGATTATTCGGTAAGAAAAGTCTAGAAACAAAATTTTTCACATCATTATTTTCGGGAGGAGTTTGGAAATGAGTCAACATCATATATTCAAAATCTTTCTTTTGAATATAAGGAGCGGAATTAGACTGAGAATAAGGAGATGAAGGACGGACTGGACTATTAGATAATTTAGCAAAAGGAGTCTGGGCAGCATTAATATAGGACAAAGGAGGAAAGTCATTAGTAGGTACAGTAGGATGAAGAGGACGAGGAGGATTAGAAATAAAGTAGTCTTGAGGAGTACGAGAAATGGGTTGCTTACCCGGATCTTTAGACATGTGAATAACCTGTAAGAAATTCACGAGTAAGAAAGTCGGGAAGAGAATTAGATTCACCTTTGATGAATTCAATATCGAAATCAAAGACAGAAAGAATAGCCTGCCAACGAGCAAAAATTTGTTTTGAAACCAAATTCTTAACATGTTTTTGCAAAATTTCTTTAGCTGACTTACAGTCAACTCGTAATAAAAACTTTTTATTATACAAATCATCTTGAAATTTGGAAATGCATAAAACAATTGATAAAATTTCTTTTTTAACAGTAGAATAATTTTTTGAGGGCCGGACCAAACACCCGAATGGTACCGGACTAACTCTTCTAAGGATGATGCATGAATTTTTTGTTTCAGAATGCCACCATACCCTTCATTGGAGGCATCTGTCTCAATAATCATGAATGCATGAGGATGCATAATACCTAGACAAGGTAAAGTTTTAACTTTACTTTTTATTTCTTTAATCAAATTAGTATGTTTGTCGGTCCATGGTGGAGGAGTCTTCTGCAACCTCTCATACAATGGTCCACATAAAGTTCGCAGATTAGGGAAAAAATCAGCTATATAATTAAGACAGCCTAAAAACCGTTGTAATTGGTTTTTATCCTTAATTTCATTAGGAAATTTTTCAATAAACTCAATTGTCCTTTGAATAGGTGTAATTTTACCTTTAGAAATATTATGTCCAAGAAAGTGTACCTGTGTTTGAAACAATTTCATTTTCTTGGCAGAAATAACTGAACCATTATACTGAATAACATTTAAAATGGTATTTAAATGTTTAAAATGTTCATCAATATGATTAGAATATATTAAAATATCATCAATATAGACAAGCACAAAATTAGAATAATCATTAAAAATATCATTCATTATACGCTGGAATTCTAAGGAGCATTCTTTAAACCAAAAGGCATAACATTCCATTCAAAATGTCCAAAGGGTACAGTAAACGCAGTTTTATATCTGTCTTTTTCATTAATCTGAATTTGCCAGTAACCAGATTTCAAATCAAACTTAGAAAAAATCTTAGCACTATGCAATCTATTAAGTAAATCTTTTTTATTAGGAATGGGGTAACGAATCCATTGTAAAAATTTATTTAACGGTTTATAATTAATTACTAATCTAGGGACCCCACGCTCTTTTTCTGCTTGATTATTAACATAAAAAGCGGCACAGCTCCAAGCAGAGTGAGATTTACGAATTAATTTCTTTTCTAGTAAACTATGAATTTCAGATTTACATAATTTAAGTAATTTTTCATTCATTTGAATTGGTCTAGCCTTAGTAGGTATATTACGTTCATTAAAATCCTTTTCATAAGGTAATGAGACAATATGTTTCTTTCGCGACCAAAAAGCATTAGGAAGTTCAGAACAAACTAAAGTATTAAACTTATCTTCTAAATTCTTTATTTTTAGTAGAATAGCAGGAGTTTGTAATTGTTCATCTATTCGTGAAAATTCTAACTCCTTCTTTAATGACATTAAAGAGTTCTTTTTCTTATTCATTATACAAATTTGTTTATAAATAGAATTAGTCTGAAGTAAATCTAATTCAAGCCGTTGAATAGGATTAATAAAAGGAAAATATAATTTATTTCCTAATATTTTAACAGAGATATGATTAGCTTCCATTTTAAAAGGTGTAATTTGATATAAAAAAGGATTACCCAAAACAACATCAGTTGTAAATTGTTCAAGAATTAAAAAGGAATGTTTAAAACAATATCCATTATTACATATATAGCCATTATTTAATTCAGCATATATAGGAATCTCTAAACCATTAGCAGCATATAACTTTTCTCGAGTACGAGATAAATAATGATCAGGAATGATACCTCGATTAATGCAAGATTGGTCGGCTCCACTGTCAATCATGGCAACACATGTAGTAGACCAGTCTTCTACCCCGATTGTTACCATTACATACCATTAACAATTACATACCTATGGAAAAGTAATTTTTATTTAAAAATTTTTATCCATTTGAAAAACTTTATTTATTACATTAAGTTCAGAAAAACGCATTTGAGACTGAGTAGGAGAACCTAAAGAAGAACTGGAGTCAGGAATGACTTCGGGTAGAGGAGCTTTAAACTTAAGCTTAGGATCTGGAGTAGAGTAAGAATACCTGGGTGGTTCATGACTTACCCCAGCAGAGGTACTCGGTATGTCTACAGAGTATCTAGGAGGAATCTCAGAAGGAAATCTGCAAGAAGAAGACCTAAAAGAAGACATATTATCAATCGTAATTAAAATTTTATTATCTGAAATTTCTTCAATATTTGCCTGAGTTCTAACAGGATTTCTTTGAGACACTATTGGTCTTTCTATCATTATTTCAGCAGGAATGGTTATTTCATTACGAGGAAGTAATCTAGGAGTTTGAGTGTGAGTATTATCAGAATCAGTTATGACTAACACAGAATCATTAATATTAGTAGGCTTTAATTTTAAAGCAGTAGGAATCATAGACTTCATTAACTTGAAATAAATACGATAAACTAAAACAAATTTATCAGATTCTGGATCTAACTTTTTATTAAGAACATGAATATCTAACATTAAAGATTTCATTATAGTTTTATCTATTAGACTAACACTAAAATTAGGAGCACAATTAAAACGAGTAGTACCATTACATAAATTAGTCTGTACTAAAGCAAGTATAGAATCATTATAATGAAGTAAACGATCATCACGCAAAGCCATAAAAACAGGAGTATCAACCCCACGTTTCAGTAAGAAAGTGACAAAGAAAGTGAGAAAGAAGATGAATATGACAAAGTAAAAATTAAACTGGGTATGAAGAACAACTTACAAGAGATTAGAAATGAAAGTTTGAAGAACGAAAGCGGAAAACTGAAAACTAGAGAGAGATAGGTTTTAAAACTTTGATCTTTGTTAAAAAGGCTTCTGCCGATTACAAAAGAAGTCAATCCCTTTTATAGAGGGGACTTGGCCTATACTAATTACAAATCCGGAAATGAAGTCCGGAATTAGACTGAAATGAAATTGAAATTAAAGTAAGTGCTAGATGACCTAGCGCTTACGTCATTGCTGCATAATTACAAGTAAGTGCTATATTACCTAAGCACTTACGTCATTAACCTAATAATTCTATTAGTGCTTCAGCACTTACATCATGAACCTAAACTATTACACTAAAACTCAAAAGGGTCTTGAGCACATGGACCCCCGAAGGGATCAAAGTCTTCGTCAGTAGTTGGTGAGGAATCTTTTGCTTTTTCGGTGGGTGATGACCTGGAAGCTGATGCTGGATTAACTGAAGGAACTTTGCTGGAACTGGAAGCCTTTGTGAAATAATCCTTCAAGCATTGCTGAAGAAAATCTTGAACATCTGGAATTTGTTCTTGAGTCGCTGGATTTGCTTGAACTTGAGCAGGAGGAGGAGTAACCGCAACGGGAGTAGTCAAAGGAGAAGTAGTAGTGGTTATTATTTTCTTAGGTATAGGAACAGAGGTTTTGGCAGGAGTCACTGGATAAATTTCAGTAATTGGAGTTTTTTGAGGAGTCGATGATTGAGAAGTTTGATTAACCTTTATTTTTTGTTTTTCCCCAGTTTCTAAATATTTTAAAATAACCTGGGAATTACTCTGATCTTCATTAAACTGAATCCACCATTTTACATTAATTTGGCGGATTAAAGCACAAGGAGTCTCTGGTTGGAATTGTTTGATCTGCCAACTCCATGCTAAAATATAAGGAACGCGGAACACCGCATGAAACAGGAATGAGGCTTGATAATCGGATAACTTACATTTTTTCTTGTAGGTCTGAAATCCTTTTTCGGAAATAGGAGGCAAAATGTCGGGAATAGCCCCTAGTAGTTTCCACCAATCGTAGAACCACATAGGAACTTGAGTATTAAACTTGGTAGAAAAATTGATGAACCATGAGTGATTAAAAGAACGAAAATAAAGGCATCGATAAAATGCCAGCATGTAATCAGTGTAATTAAACCCATTAGGAATATATCTCCCGAAGAATAAAATCTTGTCATGAATCGAAGTAAACTCTCGAGGACTCATGAATTTATTAATAATGAATTTGGAGTAGGCTATATGAGATGAGTCTTTTTTATCAGGAAAATGAGTAATAGTAACCGAATGAGTATCTACAAGAATGAGTTCATAATACTTCTGGTTTTTGAATGTATCATCAGTAAACCATTGATTATTCGGTAAGAAAAATCTAGAAACAAAATTTTTCACATCATTATTTTCGGGAGGAGTTTGGAAATGAGTCAACATCATATATTCAAAATCTTTCTTTTGAATATAAGGAGCGGAATTAGACTGAGAATAAGGAGATGAAGGACGGACTGGACTATTAGATAATTTAGCAAAAGGAGTCTGGGCAGTATTAATATAGGACAAAGGAGGAAAGTCATTAGTAGGTACAGTAGGATAAAGAGGACGAGGAGGATTAGAAATAAAGTAGTCTTGAGGAGTACGAGAAATGGGTTGCTTACCCGAATCTTTAGACATGTGAATAACCTGTAAGAAATTCACGGGTAAGAAAGTCGGGAAGAGAATTAGATTCGCCTTTGATGAATTCAATATCGAAATCAAAGACAGAAAGAATAGCCTGCCAACGAGCAAAAATTTGTTTTGAAACCAAATCCTTAACATCTTTTTGCAAAATTTCTTTAGCTGACTTACAGTCAACTCGTAATAAAAACTTTTTATTATACAAATCATCTTGAAATTTGGAAATGCATAAAACAATTGATAAAATTTATTTTTTAACAGTAGAATAATTTTTCTGAGGGCCGGACCAAACACCCGAATGGTACCGAACTAACTCTTCTAAGGATGATGCATGAATTTTTTGTTTCAGAATGCCACCATACCCTTCATTGGAGGCATCTGTCTCAATAATCATGAATGCATGAGGATGCGGAATACCTAGACAATGTAAAGTTTTAACTTTACTTTTTATTTCTTTAATCAAATTAGTATGTTTGTCGGTCCATGGTGGAGGAGTCTTCTGCAACCTCTCATACAATGGTCCACATAAAGTTCGCAGATTAGGGAAAAAATTAGCTATATAATTAAGACAGCCTAAAAACCGTTGTAATTGGTTTTTATCCTTAATTTCATTAGGAAATTTTTCAGTAAACTCAATTGTCCTTTGAATAGGTGTAATTTTACCTTTAGAAATATTATGTCCAAGAAAGCGAACCTGTGTTTGAAACAATTTCATTTTCTTGGCTGAAATAACTAAACCATTATACTGAATAACATTTAAAATGGCATTTAAATGTTTAAAATGTTCATCAATATGATTAGAATATATTAAAATATCATCAATATAGACAAGCACAAAATTAGAATAATCATTAAAAATATCATTCATTATACGCTGGAATTCTGAAGGAGCATTCTTTAAACCAAATGGCATAACATTCCATTCAAAATGTCCAAAGGGTACAGTAAACACAGTTTTATATCTGTCTTTTTCATTAATCTAAATTTGTCAGTAACCAGATTTCAAATCAAACTTAGAAAAAATCTTAGCACTATGCAATCTATTAAGTAAATATTTTTTATTAGGAATGGGGTAACGAATCCATTGTAAAACTTTATTTAACGGTTTATAATTAATTACTAATCTAGAGACCCCACGCTCTTTTTCTGCTTGATTATTAACATAAAAAGTGGCACAACTCCAAGCAGAGTGAGATTTACGAATTAATTTCTTTTCTAGTAAACTATGAATTTCAGATTTACATAATTTAAGTAATTCTTCATTCATTTGAATTGGTCTAGCCTTAGTAGGTATATTACGTTCATATAAGTGAGAAAGAAGATGAATATGACAAAGTAAAATTAAACTGGGTATGAAGAACAACTTACAAGAGATTAGAAATGAAAGTTTGAAGAACGAAAGTGGAAAATTGAAAACTAGAGAGAGAGAGAGAGAGGTTTTAAAACTTTGATCTTTGTTAAAAAGGCTTCTGCCAATTACAAAAGAAGTCAGTCCCTTTTATAGAGGGGACTTGGCCTATACTAATTACAAATCCGGAAATGAAGTCCGGAATTAGACTGAAATGAAATTGAAATTAAAGTAAGTGCTAGATGACCTAAGCGCTTACGTCATTGCTGCATAATTACAAGTAAGTGCTATATTACCTAAGCACTTACGTCATTAACCTAATAATTCTATTAGTGCTTCAGCACTTACATCATGAACCTAAACTATTACACTAAAAATCAAAAGGGTCTTGAGCACATGGACCCCCGAAGGGATCAAAGTCTTCGTTAGTAGTTGGTGAGGAATCTTCAGCTTTTTCGGTGGGTGATGACCTGGAAGCTGATGCTGGATTAACTAAAGGAACTTTGCTGGAACTGGAAGCCTTTGTGAAATAATCCTTCAAGCATTGCTGAAGAAAATCTTGAACATCTGGAATTTGTTCTTGAGTCGCTGGATTTTCTTGAACTTGAGCAGGAGGAGGAGTAACCGCAACGGGAGTAGTCAAAGGAGAAGTAGTAGTGGTTATTATTTTCTTAGGTATAGGAACAGAGGTTTTGGCAGTAGTCACTGGATAAATTTCAGTAATTGGAGTTTTTTGAGGAGTCGATGATTGAGAAGTTTGATTAACCTTTATTTTTTGTTTTTCCCCAGTTTCTAAATATTTTAAAATAACATGGGAATTACTCTGATCTTCATTAAACTGAATCCACCATTTTACATTAATTTGGCGGATTAAAGCACAAGGAGTCTCTGGTTGGAGTTGTTTGATCTGCCAACTCCATGCTAAAATATAAGGAACGCGGAACACCGCATGAAACAGGAATGAGGCTTGATAATCGGATAACCTACATTTTTTCTTGTAGGTCTGAAATCCTTTTTTGGAAATAGGAGGCAAAATGTCGGGAATAGCCCCTAGTAGTTTCCACCAATCGTAGAACCACATAGGAACTTGAGTATTTTAGAGTTGAAATAAGATAAAACAAATAAAACGGGCATACAACTTTAAGAAATGTTCATAATCTCTTATCTAAGAGTTGTAATAATATAAAACAAACAAAATGGCCATACAACTCTAAGAAATGTTGATCATCTCTTATCTAGGATTGTAATATGATAAAACAAATAAAATGGCCATACAACTCTTAGAACTGTTCATGATCTCTTATCAAAGATTTGTTATAAGATAAAACAAATAAAATGGCCATACAACTCTTAGAACTGTTCATGATCTCTTATCAAAGATTTGTTATAAGATAAAACAAATAAAATGGCCATACAACTCTTAAAACTGTTAATGATCTCTTATCAAAGATTTGTTGCTGGGGTAAGTCATGAACCACCCAGGTATTCTTACTCTACTCCAGATCCTAAGCTTAATTTTAAAACTCCTCTACCCGAAGTCATTCCTGACTCCAGTTCTTCTTTAGGTTCTCCTACTCAGTCTCAAATGTGTTTTTCTGAACTTAATGTAATAAATAAAGTTTTTCAAATGGATAAAGAATTTTTAAATAAAAATTACTTTTCCAAAGAAAATAATGAACAACGTCAATGGTTTGAAAAATTTGATAAAACGGTAATTTCTCAACTTAAAACTGAATGGGTTAATGATATTAATAATAGCAAGCAGATTAATTATCCTTTTTTCACTTGGCTTAATTATTATTTTACTAAAGAAAAAATTCCTTTTAGAAATGAATCTATTATTAATGTTCAGACTAATTTATATAAAAAATGGAAATTAAATGATGATACTATTCTCTCCTCTGTTCATCCTCCTTTACAGACTATTAAAATTAATACTAAAGATGGTGAAATAATTGCTTCTCCTTTTAAAAAAGGAATAGATAGTCAAGGTCCGGTTACGTCTAATGATATTCAAAAAGTGTATCAACAAAATAATTTTTCTAATCAGATTTTACATACTCTATCTCAAAATGTTGAATTAATTTCTGTTAAATTAGATAACTCTACTCATAATACTCATAATAGTACTAATTTTCCGAATGAGGTAGCTAAACCTCTAATTATTTCTTCTTTGCCTAATGATATGGCTAAAGAGATTTCTTTAGTTCAAAGGATTAATCTCGCTTTAGAGTCTTCCAATAGAGCGTCTAGTTCCACTTCCTCTATAGAAAGACAATTTAGTGGTTTACGTCTAAATGTGATTAATCAAGCGGCTCCTAGATCTGATTCTGATCCTAATGAAAATAATTCGGTGTCTGATAAAGAATCTGATAATCTAGAAGATTTAGAACAACAGTTATCAGATACTCAACCTTTAGAGTTTAATAGAATCCAACGTAGATCATATAGAAGGTCATATAGAGATAATAATAATAAATGGTCTAATAGAAATATAATGAATTATCATAGTCGACCTACTCCTCCAGATATTCAATTTGAAGAGAAAAGTCGATTTGTATCAAAATCATATAATGGTAATGCTCTTTATGAATGGAATATAGATGGTAAATCTGAATATGAAATAATGAATACTTTGCATGAAATGGGTACTGCTACTTTAGCTTATCAAACTCAGCATAATGGTATGACTCAAAGACAAGTTGCTTCATGTTTAGTTTTCGGTTTTACTGGTCAATTAAAAAATTGATGGGACAATATGTTTACTCGTACTCAACAACTCGAAATTTTAACTCATCAAACTGTAGTCCATAGAGATGTCACTACTGAAAATAATGAACTTGTACGAACTGTAAAATATGAATCAGATGGCGCTAGTTATTTGATTTATGTTCTTTCTATGCATTTCATTGGTAATCCACGTGAAGAATTAACTAGTCTAAAAATTTCTTTAACTAATTTACGTTGTCCTAAATTTAGAGATTACTTTTGGTATAAAAATACCTTTTTGACTAATGATTTACGACGTCCTGACTGTAATCAATCTTTTTGGAAAGAAAAATTTATTACTGGTTTACCTCCCCTATTTTCTCAGAAACTCATTACTAGTTTACTTAAAGAAATGGGAACGGATAATTTAGACTTGACTAATATTACTTATGGTCAATTGTTCGCCTTCCTTAAAAAAGAAGCTTTAACAATTTGTCAAGATTTTAAGTTACAGAGTCGCTATGGATTAGAACGTGAAGAATTGGGGGCCTTCTGTCAAGCTTTTGGCATCACCGGTACTTCTCCACCTTCTACTCAAGACAAAGTAAACGCCGTATTAATACATATAAACCTAGATATAAAAGGTATAATAAATATCATAGATCTCATAAGTATAATAATAATGAATTCTATAATAATAAAATGAAGAAATATAGTAAATATAAGAAACCACCAGTGAAATGTTATAAATGTGGAAAATTAGGTCATATAGCTCCTAATTGTAAATTAGAAAAGAAAATTAATACTATATTTGGTGAAGAAACAGAATTAAAAAATAAACTAATGTCTATATTAATAAATTCAGAAAATGACATGGAAGATGATTATTTTTATACTTCTTCTGATTCAAGTTTTCATGATAAAGATGAATTTTGTGAGTGTAAGAAAACGATTAATATAAGATAAGACAACGAAAATGGTCATACAACCCTAACAAATGTTCATGATCTCTTATTCAAGAGGTACGATAAGATAAGACAACTAAAATGATCATGCAACCCTAAGAAATGTTCATGATTTCTTATCTAAGAGTTTTGATAAGATAAGACAACGAAAACGGCCATACAACTGTTTGAAATATTCATGATCTCTTATCTAATAGTTGTGATTTGATAGAACAAATAAAATTCGCATACAACTCTTAGAAATGTTCATGATCTCTTATTTAAGAGATGTGATAAGATAAGACAACGAAAACGGCCATACAACTCTTAGAAATGTTCATGATCTAAGAGTTGTTATAAAATAAGACAACAAAAATGTTCATGCAACCCTAATAAATGTTCATGATCTCTTACTTAGTACTTGTAATAAAATAAAACAAATAAAATGGCCATACAACTCTAAGAAATGTCATGATATCTTATTTTAGAGTTGAAATAAGATAAAACAAATAAAACGGGCATACAACTTTAAGAAATGTTCATAATCTCTTATCTAAGAGTTGTAATAATATAAAACAAACAAAATGGCCATACAACTCTAAGAAATGTTGATCATCTCTTATCTAGGATTGTAATATGATAAAACAAATAAAATGGCCATACAACTCTTAGAACTGTTCATGATCTCTTATCAAAGATTTGTTATAAGATAAAACAAATAAAATGGCCATACAACTCTTAGAACTGTTCATGATCTCTTATCAAAGATTTGTTATAAGATAAAACAAATAAAATGGCCATACAACTCTTAAAACTGTTAATGATCTCTTATCAAAGATTGGTTATAAGATAAAACAAATAAAATGGCCATACAACTCTTAGAAATGTTTATGATCTCTTATCTAAGAGTTGTAATAAGATAGAATAAATAAAATTCTCATACAACTTTTAGAAATGTTCATGATCTCTTATCTAATAGTTGTGATTTGATAGAACAAATAAAATTCGCATACAACTCTTAGAAATGTTGGTGATCTCTTATCTAAGAGTTGTGATAAGATAAGACAACGAAAACGGTCATACAACCCTAACAAATGTTCATGATCTCTTATTCAAGAGGTACGATAAGATAAGACAACTAAAATGATCATGCAACCCTAAGAAATGTTCATGATTTCTTATCTAAGAGTTTTGATAAGATAAGACAACGAAAACGGCCATACAACTGTTTGAAATATTCATGATCTCTTATCTAATAGTTGTGATTTGATAGAACAAATAAAATTCGCATACAACTCTTAGAAATGTTCATGATCTCTTATTTAAGAGATGTGATAAGATAAGACAACGAAAACGGCCATACAACTCTTAGAAATGTTCATGATCTAAGAGTTGTTATAAAATAAGACAACAAAAATGTTCATGCAACCCTAATAAATGTTCATGATCTCTTACTTAGTACTTGTAATAAAATAAAACAAATAAAATGGCCATACAACTCTAAGAAATGTCATGATATCTTATTTTAGAGTTGAAATAAGATAAAACAAATAAAACGGGCATACAACTTTAAGAAATGTTCATAATCTCTTATCTAAGAGTTGTAATAATATAATGTTGATCATCTCTTATCTAGGATTGTAATATGATAAAACAAATAAAATGGCCATACAACTCTTAGAACTGTTCATGATCTCTTATCAAAGATTTGTTATAAGATAAAACAAATAAAATGGCCATACAACTCTTAGAACTGTTCATGATCTCTTATCAAAGATTTGTTATAAGATAAAACAAATAAAATGGCCATACAACTCTTAAAACTGTTAATGATCTCTTATCAAAGATTTGTTATAAGATAAAACAAATAAAATGGCCATACAACTCTTAGAAATGTTTATGATCTCTTATCTAAGAGTTGTAATAAGATAGAATAAATAAAATTCTCATACAACTTTTAGAAATGTTCATGATCTCTTATCTAATAGTTGTGATTTGATAGAACAAATAAAATTCGCATACAACTCTTAGAAATGTTGATGATCTCTTATCTAAGAGTTGTGATAAGATAAGACAACGAAAACGGTCATACAACCCTAACAAATGTTCATGATCTCTTATTCAAGAGGTACGATAAGATAAGACAACTAAAATGATCATGCAACCCTAAGAAATGTTCATGATTTCTTATCTAAGAGTTTTGATAAGATAAGACAACGAAAACGGCCATACAACTGTTTGAAATATTCATGATCTCTTATCTAATAGTTGTGATTTGATAGAACAAATAAAATTCGCATACAACTCTTAGAAATGTTCATGATCTCTTATTTAAGAGTTTTGATAAGATAAGACAATGAAAACGGCCATACAACTCTTAGAAATGTTCATGATCTAAGAGTTGTTATAAGATAAGACAACAAAAATGTTCATGCAACCCTGATAAATGTTCATGATCTCTTACTTAGTACTTGTAAAAAAATAAAACAAATAAAATGGCCATACAACTCTAAGAAATGTCATGATATCTTATTTTAGAGTTGAAATAAGATAAAACAAATAAAACGGGCATACAACTTTAAGAAATGTTCATAATCTCTTATCTAAGAGTTGTAATAATATAAAACAAACAAAATGGCCATACAACTCTAAGAAATGTTGATCATCTCTTATCTAGGATTGTAATATGATAAAACAAATAAAATGGCCATACAACTCTTAGAACTGTTCATGATCTCTTATCAAAGATTTGTTATAAGATAAAACAAATAAAATGGCCATACAACTCTTAAAACTGTTAATGATCTCTTATCAAAGATTTGTTATAAGCTAAAACAAATAAAATGGCCATACAACTCTTAGAAATGTTTATGATCTCTTATCTAAGAGTTGTAATAAGATAGAATAAATAAAATTCTCATACAACTTTTAGAAATGTTCATGATCTCTTATCTAATAGTTGTGATTTGATAGAACAAATAAAATTCGCATACAACTCTTAGAAATGTTGATGATCTCTTATCTAAGAGTTGTGATAAGATAAGACAACGAAAACGGACATACAACCCTAACAAATGTTCATGATCTCTTATTCAAGAGGTACGATAAGATAAGACAACTAAAATGATCATGCAACCCTAAGAAATGTTCATGATTTCTTATTTAAGAGTTTTGATAAGATAAGACAACGAAAACGGCCATACAACTGTTTGAAATATTCATGATCTCTTATCTAATAGTTGTGATTTGATAGAACAAATAAAATTCGCATACAACTCTTAGAAATGTTCATGATCTCTTATTTAAGAGTTGTGATAAGATAAGACAACGAAAACGGCCATACAACTCTTAGAAATGTTCATGATCTAAGAGTTGTTATAAGATAAGACAACAAAAATGTTCATGCAACCCTAATAAATGTTCATGATCTCTTACTTAGTACTTGTAATAAAATAAAACAAATAAAATGGCCATACAACTCTAAGAAATGTCATGATATCTTATTTTAGAGTTGAAATAAGATAAAACAAATAAAACGGGCATACAACTTTAAGAAATGTTCATGATCTCTTATCTAAGAGTTGTAATAATATAAAACAAACAAAATGGCCATACAACTCTAAGAAATGTTGATCATCTCTTATCTAGGATTGTAATATGATAAAACAAATAAAATGGCCATACAACTCTTAGAACTGTTCATGATCTCTTATCAAAGATTTGTTATAAGATAAAACAAATAAAATGGCCATACAACTCTTAAAACTGTTAATGATCTCTTATCAAAGATTTGTTATAAGATAAAACAAATAAAATGGTCATACAACTCTTAGAAATGTTTATGATCTCTTATGTTAGAGTTGTAATAAGATAGAATAAATAAAATTCTCATACAACTTTTAGAAATGTTCATGATCTCTTATCTAATAGTTGTGATTTGATAGAACAAATAAAATTCGCATACAACTCTTAGAAATGTTGATGATCTCTTATCTAAGAGTTGTGATAAGATAAGACAACGAAAATGGTCATACAACCCTAACAAATGTTCATGATCTCTTATTCAAGAGGTACGATAAGATAAGACAACTAAAATGATCATGCAACCCTAAGAAATGTTCATGATTTCTTATCTAAGAGTTTTGATAAGATAAGACAACGAAAACGGCCATACAACTGTTTGAAATATTCATGATCAATCTTATCTAATAGTAGTGATTTGATAGAACAAATAAAATTCGCATACAATTCTTAGAAATGTTCATGATCTCTTATTTAAGAGTTGTGATAAGATAAGACAACGAAAACGGCCAGACAACTCTTAGAAATGTTCATGATCTAAGAGTTGTTATAAGATAAGACAACAAAAATGTTCATGCAACCCTAATAAATGTTCATGATCTCTTACTTAGTACTTGTAATAAAATAAAACAAATAAAATGGCCATACAACTCTAAGAAGTGTCATGATATCTTATTTTAGAGTTGAAATAAGATAAAACAAATAAAACGGGCATACAACTTTAAGAAATGTTGATGATCTCTTATCTAAGAGTTGTAATAAGATAAAACAAACAAAATGGCCATACAACTCTAAGAAATGTTGATCATCTCTTATCTAGGATTCTAATATGATAAAACAAATAAAATGGCCATACAACTCTTAGAACCGTTCATGATCTCTTATCAAAGATTTGTTATAAGATAAAACAAATAAAATGGCCATACAACTCTTAAAACTGTTAAAGATCTCTTATCAAAGATTTGTTATAAGATAAAACAAATAAAATGGCCATACAACTCTTAGAAATGTTTATGATCTCTTATCTAAGAGTTGTAATAAGATAGAATAAATAAAATTCTCATACAACTTTTAGAAATGTTCATGATCTCTTATCTAATAGTTGTGATTTGATAGAACAAATAAAATTCGCATACAACTCTTAGAAATGTTGATGATCTCTTATCTAAGAGTTGTGATAAGATAAGACAACGAAAATGGTCATACAACCCTAACAAATGTTCATGATCTCTTATTCAAGAGGTACGATAAGATAAGACAACTAAAATGATCATGCAACCCTAAGAAATGTTCATGATTTCTTATCTAAGAGTTTTGATAAGATAAGACAACGAAAACGGCCATACAACTGTTTGAAATATTCATGATCAATCTTATCTAATAGTTGTGATTTGATAGAACAAATAAAATTCGCATACAATTCTTAGAAATGTTCATGATCTCTTATTTAAGAGTTGTGATAAGATAAGACAACGAAAACGGCCAGACAACTCTTAGAAATGTTCATGATCTAAGAGTTGTTATAAGATAAGACAACAAAAATGTTCATGCAACCCTAATAAATGTTCATGATCTCTTACTTAGTACTTGTAATAAAATAAAACAAATAAAATGGCCATACAACTCTAAGAAGTGTCATGATATCTTATTTTAGAGTTGAAATAAGATAAAACAAATAAAACGGGCATACAACTTTAAGAAATGTTGATGATCTCTTATCTAAGAGTTGTAATAATATAAAACAAACAAAATGGCCATACAACTCTAAGAAATGTTGATCATCTCTTATCTAGGATTGTAATATGATAAAACAAATAAAATGGCCATACAACTCTTAGAACCGTTCATGATCTCTTATCAAAGATTTGTTATAAGCTAAAACAAATAAAATGGCCATACAACTCTTAGAAATGTTTATGATCTCTTATCTAAGAGTTGTAATAAGATAGAATAAATAAAATTCTCATACAACTTTTAGAAATGTTCATGATCTCTTATCTAATAGTTGTGATTTGATAGAACAAATAAAATTCGCATACAACTCTTAGAAATGTTGATGATCTCTTATCTAAGAGTTGTGATAAGATAAGACAACGAAAACGGTCATACAACCCTAACAAATGTTCATGATCTCTTATTCAAGAGGTACGATAAGATAAGACAACTAAAATGATCATGCAACCCTAAGAAATGTTCATGATTTCTAATTTAAGAGTTTTGATAAGATAAGACAACGAAAACGGCCATACAACTGTTTGAAATATTCATGATCTCTTATCTAATAGTTGTGATTTGATAGAACAAATAAAATTCGCATACAACTCTTAGAAATGTTCATGATCTCTTATTTAAGAGTTGTGATAAGATAAGACAACGAAAACGGCCATACAACTCTTAGAAATGTTCATGATCTAAGAGTTGTTATAAGATAAGACAACAAAAATGTTCATGCAACCCTAATAAATGTTCATGATCTCTTACTTAGTACTTGTAATAAAATAAAACAAATAAAATGGCCATACAACTCTAAGAAGTGTCATGATATCTTATTTTAGAGTTGAAATAAGATAAAACAAATAAAACGGGCATACAACTTTAAGAAATGTTGATGATCTCTTATCTAAGAGTTGTAATAATATAAAACAAACAAAATGGCCATACAACTCTAAGAAATGTTGATCATCTCTTATCTAGGATTGTAATATGATAAAACAAATAAAATGGCCATACAACTCTTAGAACCGTTCATGATCTCTTATCAAAGATTTGTTATAAGCTAAAACAAATAAAATGGCCATACAACTCTTAGAAATGTTTATGATCTCTTATCTAAGAGTTGTAATAAGATAGAATAAATAAAATTCTCATACAACTTTTAGAAATGTTCATGATCTCTTATCTAATAGTTGTGATTTGATAGAACAAATAAAATTCGCATACAACTCTTAGAAATGTTGATGATCTCTTATCTAAGAGTTGTGATAAGATAAGACAACGAAAACGGTCATACAACCCTAACAAATGTTCATGATCTCTTATTCAAGAGGTACGATAAGATAAGACAACTAAAATGATCATGCAACCCTAAGAAATGTTCATGATTTCTAATTTAAGAGTTTTGATAAGATAAGACAACGAAAACGGCCATACAACTGTTTGAAATATTCATGATCTCTTATCTAATAGTTGTGATTTGATAGAACAAATAAAATTCGCATACAACTCTTAGAAATGTTCATGATCTCTTATTTAAGAGTTGTGATAAGATAAGACAACGAAAACGGCCATACAACTCTTAGAAATGTTCATGATCTAAGAGTTGTTATAAGATAAGACAACAAAAATGTTCATGCAACCCTAATAAATGTTCATGATCTCTTACTTAGTACTTGTAATAAAATAAAACAAATAAAATGGCCATACAACTCTAAGAAGTGTCATGATATCTTATTTTAGAGTTGAAATAAGATAAAACAAATAAAACGGGCATACAACTTTAAGAAATGTTGATGATCTCTTATCTAAGAGTTGTAATAATATAAAACAAACAAAATGGCCATACAACTCTAAGAAATGTTGATCATCTCTTATCTAGGATTGTAATATGATAAAACAAATAAAATGGCCATACAACTCTTAGAACCGTTCATGATCTCTTATCAAAGATTTGTTATAAGCTAAAACAAATAAAATGGCCATACAACTCTTAGAAATGTTTATGATCTCTTATCTAAGAGTTGTAATAAGATAGAATAAATAAAATTCTCATACAACTTTTAGAAATGTTCATGATCTCTTATCTAATAGTTGTGATTTGATAGAACAAATAAAATTCGCATACAACTCTTAGAAATGTTGATGATCTCTTATCTAAAAGTTGTGATAAGATAAGACAACGAAAACGGTCATACAACCCTAACAAATGTTCATGATCTCTTATTCAAGAGGTACGATAAGATAAGACAACTAAAATGATCATGCAACCCTAAGAAATGTTCATGATTTCTTATCTAAGAGTTTTGATAAGATAAGACAACGAAAACGGCCATACAACTGTTTGAAATATTCATGATCAATCTTATCTAATAGTTGTGATTTGATAGAACAAATAAAATTCGCATACAATTCTTAGAAATGTTCATGATCTCTTATTTAAGAGTTGTGATAAGATAAGACAACGAAAACGGCCAGACAACTCTTAGAAATGTTCATGATCTAAGAGTTGTTATAAGATAAGACAACAAAAATGTTCATGCAACCCTAATAAATGTTCATGATCTCTTACTTAGTACTTGTAATAAAATAAAACAAATAAAATGGCCATACAACTCTAAGAAGTTTCATGATATCTTATTTTAGAGTTGAAATAAGATAAAACAAATAAAACGGGCATACAACTTTAAGAAATGTTGATGATCTCTTATCTAAGAGTTGTAATAATATAAAACAAACAAAATGGCCATACAACTCTAAGAAATGTTGATCATCTCTTATCTAGGATTGTAATATGATAAAACAAATAAAATGGCCATACAACTCTTAGAACCGTTCATGATCTCTTATCAAAGATTTGTTATAAGATAAAACAAATAAAATGGCCATACAACTCTTAAAACTGTTAATGATCTCTTATCAAAGATTTGTTATAAGATAAAACAAATAAAATGGCCATACAACTCTTAGAAATGTTTATGATCTCTTATCTAAGAGTTGTAATAAGATAGAATAAATAAAATTCTCATACAACTTTTAGAAATGTTCATGATCTCTTATCTAATAGTTGTGATTTGATAGAACAAATAAAATTCGCATACAACTCTTAGAAATGTTGATGATCTCTTATCTAAGAGTTGTGATAAGATAAGACAACGAAAACGGTCATACAACCCTAACAAATGTTCATGATCTCTTATTCAAGAGGTACGATAAGATAAGACAACTAAAATGATCATGCAACCCTAAGAAATGTTCATGATTTCTTATCTAAGAGTTTTGATAAGATAAGACAACGAAAACGGCCATACAACTGTTTGAAATATTCATGATCAATCTTATCTAATAGTTGTGATTTGATAGAACAAATAAAATTCGCATACAATTCTTAGAAATGTTCATGATCTCTTATTTAAGAGTTGTGATAAGATAAGACAACGAAAACGGCCAGACAACTCTTAGAAATGTTCATGATCTAAGAGTTGTTATAAGATAAGACAACAAAAATGTTCATGCAACCCTAATAAATGTTCATGATCTCTTACTTAGTACTTGTAATAAAATAAAACAAATAAAATGGCCATACAACTCTAAGAAGTTTCATGATATCTTATTTTAGAGTTGAAATAAGATAAAACAAATAAAACGGGCATACAACTTTAAGAAATGTTCATAATCTCTTATCTAAGAGTTGTAATAATATAAAACAAACAAAATGGCCATACAACTCTAAGAAATGTTGATCATCTCTTATCTAGGATTGTAATATGATAAAACAAATAAAATGGCCATACAACTCTTAGAACCGTTCATGATCTCTTATCAAAGATTTGTTATAAGATAAAACAAATAAAATGGCCATACAACTCTTAAAACTGTTAATGATCTCTTATCAAAGATTTGTTATAAGATAAAACAAATAAAATGGTCATACAACTCTTAGAAATGTTTATGATCTCTTATCTAAGAGTTGTAATAAGATAGAATAAATAAAATTCTCATACAACTTTTAGAAATGTTCATGATCTCTTATCTAATAGTTGTGATTTGATAGAACAAATAAAATTCGCATACAACTCTTAGAAATGTTGATGATCTCTTATCTAAGAGTTGTGATAAGATAAGACAACGAAAACGGTCATACAACCCTAACAAATGTTCATGATCTCTTATTCAAGAGGTACGATAAGATAAGACAACTAAAATGATCATGCAACCCTAAGAAATGTTCATGATTTCTTATCTAAGAGTTTTGATAAGATAAGACAACGAAAACGGCCATACAACTGTTTGAAATATTCATGATCTCTTATCTAATAGTTGTGATTTGATAGAACAAATAAAATTCGCGTACAACTCTTAGAAATGTTCATGATCTCTTATTTAAGAGTTGTGATAAGATAAGACCACGAAAACGGCCATACAACTCTTAGAAATGTTCATGATCTAAGAGTTGTTATAAGATAAGACAAAAAAAATGTTCATGCAACCCTAATAAATGTTCATCATCTCTTACTTAGTACTTGTAATAAAATAAAACAAATAAAATGGCCATACAACTCTAAGAAATGTCATGATATCTTATTTTAGAGTTGAAATAAGATAAAACAAATAAAACGGGCATACAACTTTAAGAAATGTTCATGATCTCTTATCTAAGAGTTGTAATAATATAAAACAAACAAAATGGCCATACAACTCTAAGAAATGTTGATCATCTCTTATCTAGGATTGTAATATGATAAAACAAATAAAATGGCCATACAACTCTTAGAACTGTTCATGATCTCTTATCAAAGATTTGTTATAAGATAAAACAAATAAAATGGCCATACAACTCTTAAAACTGTTAATGATCTCTTATCTAAGAGTTGTGATAAGATAAGACAACGAAAACGGTCATACAACCATAACAAATGTTCATGATCTCTTATTCAAGAGGTACGATAAGATAAGAAAACTATAATGATCATGCAACCCTAAGAAATGTTCATGATTTCTTATCTAAGAGTTTTGATAAGATAAGACAACGAAAATGGCCATACAGCTGTTTGAAATATTCATGATCTCTTATCTAATAGTTGTGATTTGATAGAACAAATAAAATTCGCATACAACTCTTAGAAATGTTCATGATCTCTTATTTAAGAGTTGTGATAAGATAAGACAACGAAAACGGCCATACAACTCTTAGAAATGTTCATGATCTAAGAGTTGTTATAAGGTAAGACAAAAAAAATGTTCATGCAACCCTAATAAATGTTCATCATCTCTTACTTAGTACTTGTAATAAAATAAAACAAATAAAATGGCCATACAACTCTAAGAAATGTCATGATATCTTATTTTAGAGTTGAAATAAGATAAAACAAATAAAACGGGCATACAACTTTAAGAAATGTTCATGATCTCTTATCTAAGAGTTGTAATAATATAAAACAAACAAAATGGCCATACAACTCTAAGAAATGTTGATAATCTCTTATCTAGGATTGTAATATGATAAAACAAATAAAATGGCCATACAACTCTTAGAACTGTTCATGATCTCTTATCAAAGATTTGTTATAAGATAAAACAAATAAAATGGCCATACAACTCTTAAAACTGTTAATGATCTCTTATCAAAGATTTGTTATAAGATAAAACAAATAAAATGGTCATACAACTCTTAGAAATGTTTATGATCTCTTATCTAAGAGTTGTAATAAGATAGAATAAATAAAATTCTCATACAACTTTTAGAAATGTTCATGATCTCTTATCTAATAGTTGTGATTTGATAGAACAAATAAAATTCGCATACAACTCTTAGAAATGTTGATGATCTCTTATCTAAGAGTTGTGATAAGATAAGACAACGAAAACGGTCATACAACCCTAACAAATGTTCATGATCTCTTATTCAAGAGGTACGAAAAGATAAGACAACTAAAATGATCATGCAACCCTAAGAAATGTTCATGATTTCTTATCGAAGAGTTTTGATAAGATAAGACAACGAAAACGGCAATACAACTGTTTGAAATATTCATGATCTCTTATCTAATAGTTTTGATTTGATAGAACAAATAAAATTCGCATACAACTCTTAGAAATGTTCATGATCTCTTATTTAAGAGTTGTGATAAGATAAGACAACGAAAACGGCCATACAACTCTTAGAAATGTTCATGATCTAAGAGTTGTTATAAGATAAGACAACAAAAATGTTCATGCAACCCTAATAAATGTTCATCATCTCTTACTTAGTACTTGTAATAAAATAAAACAAATAAAATGGCCATACAACTCTAAGAAATGTCATGATATCTTATTTTAGAGTTGAAATAAGATAAAACAAATAAAACGGGCATACAACTTTAAGAAATGTTCATGATCTCTTATCTAAGAGTTGTAATAATATAAAACAAACAAAATGGCCATACAACTCTAAGAAATGTTGATCATCTCTTATCTAGGATTGTAATATGATAAAACAAATAAAATGGCCATACAACTCTTAGAACTGTTCATGATCTCTTATCAAAGATTTGTTATAAGATAAAACAAATAAAATGGCCATACAACTCTTAAAACTGTTAATGATCTCTTATCAAAGATTTGTTATAAGATAAAACAAATAAAATGGTCATACAACTCTTAGAAATGTTTATGATCTCTTATCTAAGAGTTGTAATAAGATAGAATAAATAAAATTCTCATACAACTTTTAGAAATGTTCATGATCTCTTATCTAATAGTTGTGATTTGATAGAACAAATAAAATTCGCATACAACTCTTAGAAATGTTGATGATCTCTTATCTAAGAGTTGTGATAAGATAAGACAACGAAAACGGTCATACAACCCTAACAAATGTTCATGATCTCTTATTCAAGAGGTACGAAAAGATAAGACAACTAAAATGATCATGCAACCCTAAGAAATGTTCATGATTTCTTATCGAAGAGTTTTGATAAGATAAGACAACGAAAACGGCAATACAACTGTTTGAAATATTCATGATCTCTTATCTAATAGTTTTGATTTGATAGAACAAATAAAATTCGCATACAACTCTTAGAAATGTTCATGATCTCTTATTTAAGAGTTGTGATAAGATAAGACAACGAAAACGGCCATACAACTCTTAGAAATGTTCATGATCTAAGAGTTGTTATAAGATAAGACAACAAAAATGTTCATGCAACCCTAATAAATGTTCATCATCTCTTACTTAGTACTTGTAATAAAATAAAACAAATAAAATGGCCATACAACTCTAAGAAATGTCATGATATCTTATTTTAGAGTTGAAATAAGATAAAACAAATAAAACGGGCATACAACTTTAAGAAATGTTCATGATCTCTTATCTAAGAGTTGTAATAATATAAAACAAACAAAATGGCCATACAACTCTAAGAAATGTTGATCATCTCTTATCTAGGATTGTAATATGATAAAACAAATAAAATGGCCATACAACTCTTAGAACTGTTCATGATCTCTTATCAAAGATTTGTTATAAGATAAAACAAATAAAATGGTCATACAACTCTTAAAACTGTTAATGATCTCTTATCAAAGATTTGTTATAAGATAAAACAAATAAAATGGTCATACAACTCTTAGAAATGTTTATGATCTCTTATCTAAGAGTTGTAATAAGATAGAATAAATAAAATTCTCATACAACTTTTAGAAATGTTCATGATCTCTTATCTAATAGTTGTGATTTGATAGAACAAATAAAATTCGCATACAACTCTTAGAAATGTTGATGATCTCTTATCTAAGAGTTGTGATAAGATAAGACAACGAAAACGGTCATACAACCCTAACAAATGTTCATGATCTCTTATTCAAGAGGTACGATAAGATAAGACAACTAAAATGATCATGCAACCCTAAGAAATGTTCATGATTTCTTATCTAAGAGTTTTGATAAGATAAGACAACGAAAACGGCCATACAACTGTTTGAAATATTCATGATCTCTTATCTAATAGTTGTGATTTGATAGAACAAATAAAATTCGCATACAACTCTTAGAAATGTTCACGATCTCTTATTTAAGAGTTGTGATAAGATAAGACAACGAAAACGGCCATACAACTCTTAGAAATGTTCATGATCTAAGAGTTGTTATAAGATAAGACAACAAAAATGTTCATGCAACCCTAATAAATGTTATGATCTCTTACTTAGTACTTGTAATAAAATAAAACAAATAAAATGGCCATACAACTCTAAGAAGTGTCATGATATCTTATTTTAGAGTTGAAATAAGATAAAACAAATAAAACGGGCATACAACTTTAAGAAATGTTCGTGATCTCTTATCTAAGAGTTGTAATAATATAAAACAAACAAAATGGCCATACAACTCTAAGAAATGTTGATCATCTCTTATCTAGGATTGTAATATGATAAAACAAATAAAATGGCCATACAACTCTTAGAACTGTTCATGATCTCTTATCAAAGATTTGTTATAAGATAAAACAAATAAAATGGCCATACAACTCTTAAAACTGTTAATGATCTCTTATCAAAGATTTGTGATAAGATAAAACAAATAAAATGGCATACAACTCTTAGAAATGTTTATGATCTCTTATCTAAGAGTTGTAATAAGATAGAATAAATAAAATTCTCATACAAATTTTAGAAATGTTCATGATCTCTTATCTAATAGTTGTGATTTGATAGAACAAATAAAATTCGCATACAACTCTTAGAAATGTTGATGATCTCTTATCTAAGAGTTGTGATAAGATAAGACAACGAAAACGGTCATACAACCCTAACAAATGTTCATGATCTCTTATTCAAGAGGTACGATAAGATAAGACAACTAAAATGATCATGCAACCCTAAGAAATGTTCATGATTTCTTATCGAAGAGTTTTGATAAGATAAGACAACGAAAACGGCAATACAACTGTTTGAAATATTCATGATCTCTTATCTAATAGTTTTGATTTGATAGAACAAATAAAATTCGCATACAACTCTTAGAAATGTTCATGATCTCTTATTTAAGAGTTGTGATAAGATAAGACAACGAAAACGGCCATACAACTCTTAGAAATGTTCATGATCTAAGAGTTGTTATAAGATAAGACAACAAAAATGTTCATGCAACCCTAATAAATGTTCGTGATCTCTTACTTAGTACTTGTAATAAAATAAAACAAATAAAACGGCCATACAACTCTAACAAATGTCATGATATCTTATTTTAGAGTTGAAATAAGATAAAACAAATAAAACGGGCATACAACTTTAAGAAATGTTCATGATCTCTTATCTAAGAGTTGTAATAATATAAAATAAACAAAATGGCCATACAACTCTAAGAAATGTTGATCATCTCTTATCTAGGATTGTAATATGATAAAACAAATAAAATGGCCATACAACTCTTAGAACTGTTCATGATCTCTTATCAAAGATTTGTTATATGATAAAACAAATAAAATGGCCATACAACTCTTAAAACTGTTAATGATCTCTTATCAAAGATTTGTTATAAGATAAAACAAATAAAATGGTATACAACTCTTAGAAATGTTTATGATCTCTTATCTAAGAGTTGTAATAAGATAGAATAAATAAAATTCTCATACAACTTTTAGAAATGTTCATGATCTCTTATCTAATAGTTGTGATTTGATAGAACAAATAAAATTCGCATACAACTCTTAGAAATGTTAATGATCTCTTATCTAAGAGTTGTGATAAGATAAGACAACGAAAACGGTCATACAACCCTAACAAATGTTCATGATCTCTTATTCAAGAGGTACGATAAGATAAGACAACTAAAATGATCATGCAACCCTAAGAAATGTTCATGATTTCTTATCGAAGAGTTTTGATAAGATAAGACAACGAAAATGGCAATACAACTGTTTGAAATATTCATGATTTCTTATCTAATAGTTTTGATTTGATAGAACAAATAAAATTCGCATACAACTCTTAGAAATGTTCATGATCTCTTATTTAAGAGTTGTGATAAGATAAGACAACGAAAACGGCCATACAACTCTTAGAAATGTTCATGATCTAAGAGTTGTTATAAGATAAGACAAAAAAAATGTTCATGCAACCCTAATAAATGTTCATGATCTCTTATTCAAGAGGTACGATAAGATAAGACAACTAAAATGATCATGCAACCCTAAGAAATGTTCATGATTTCTTATCGAAGAGTTTTGATAAGATAAGACAACGAAAACGGCAATACAACTGTTTGAAATATTCATGATCTCTTATCTAATAGTTTTGATTTGATAGAACAAATAAAATTCGCATACAACTCTTAGAAATGTTCATGATCTCTTATTTAAGAGTTGTGATAAGATAAGACAACGAAAACGGCCATACAACTCTTAGAAATGTTCATGATCTAAGAGTTGTTATAAGATAAGACAACAAAAATGTTCATGCAACCCTAATAAATGTTCGTCATCTCTTACTTAGTACTTGTAATAAAATAAAACAAATAAAATGGCCATACAACTCTAAGAAATGTCATGATATCTTATTTTAGAGTTGAAATAAGATAAAACAAATAAAACGGGCATACAACTTTAAGAAATGTTCATGATCTCTTATCTAAGAGTTGTAATAATATAAAACAAACAAAATGGCCATACAACTCTAAGAAATGTTGATCATCTCTTATCTAGGATTGTAATATGATAAAACAAATAAAATGGCCATACAACTCTTAGAACTGTTCATGATCTCTTATCAAAGATTTGTTATAAGATAAAACAAATAAAATGGCCATACAACTCTTAAAACTGTTAATGATCTCTTATCTAAGAGTTGTGATAAGATAAGACAACGAAAACGGTCATACAACCATAACAAATGTTCATGATCTCTTATTCAAGAGGTACGATAAGATAAGAAAACTATAATGATCATGCAACCCTAAGAAATGTTCATGATTTCTTATCTAAGAGTTTTGATAAGATAAGACAACGAAAATGGCCATACAGCTGTTTGAAATATTCATGATCTCTTATCTAATAGTTGTGATTTGATAGAACAAATAAAATTCGCATACAACTCTTAGAAATGTTCATGATCTCTTATTTAAGAGTTGTGATAAGATAAGACAACGAAAACGGCCATACAACTCTTAGAAATGTTCATGATCTAAGAGTTGTTATAAGATAAGACAACAAAAATGTTCATGCAACCCTAATAAATGTTCATCATCTCTTACTTAGTACTTGTAATAAAATAAAACAAATAAAATGGCCATACAACTCTAAGAAATGTCATGATATCTTATTTTAGAGTTGAAATAAGATAAAACAAATAAAACGGGCATACAACTTTAAGAAATGTTCATGATCTCTTATCTAAGAGTTGTAATAATATAAAACAAACAAAATGGCCATACAACTCTAAGAAATGTTGATAATCTCTTATCTAGGATTGTAATATGATAAAACAAATAAAATGGCCATACAACTCTTAGAACTGTTCATGATCTCTTATCAAAGATTTGTTATAAGATAAAACAAATAAAATGGCCATACAACTCTTAAAACTGTTAATGATCTCTTATCAAAGATTTGTTATAAGATAAAACAAATAAAATGGTCATACAACTCTTAGAAATGTTTATGATCTCTTATCTAAGAGTTGTAATAAGATAGAATAAATAAAATTCTCATACAACTTTTAGAAATGTTCATGATCTCTTATCTAATAGTTGTGATTTGATAGAACAAATAAAATTCGCATACAACTCTTAGAAATGTTGATGATCTCTTATCTAAGAGTTGTGATAAGATAAGACAACGAAAACGGTCATACAACCCTAACAAATGTTCATGATCTCTTATTCAAGAGGTACGATAAGATAAGACAACTAAAATGATCATGCAACCCTAAGAAATGTTCATGATTTCTTATCTAAGAGTTTTGATAAGATAAGACAACGAAAACGGCCATACAACTGTTTGAAATATTCATGATCTCTTATCTAATAGTTGTGATTTGATAGAACAAATAAAATTCGCGTACAACTCTTAGAAATGTTCATGATCTCTTATTTAAGAGTTGTGATAAGATAAGACAACGAAAACGGCCATACAACTCTTAGAAATGTTCATGATCTAAGAGTTGTTATAAGATAAGACAAAAAAAATGTTCATGCAACCCTAATAAATGTTCATCATCTCTTACTTAGTACTTGTAATAAAATAAAACAAATAAAATGGCCATACAACTCTAAGAAATGTCATGATATCTTATTTTAGAGTTGAAATAAGATAAAACAAATAAAACGGGCATACAACTTTAAGAAATGTTCATGATCTCTTATCTAAGAGTTGTAATAATATAAAACAAACAAAATGGCCATACAACTCTAAGAAATGTTGATCATCTCTTATCTAGGATTGTAATATGATAAAACAAATAAAATGGCCATACAACTCTTAGAACTGTTCATGATCTCTTATCAAAGATTTGTTATAAGATAAAACAAATAAAATGGCCATACAACTCTTAAAACTGTTAATGATCTCTTATCTAAGAGTTGTGATAAGATAAGACAACGAAAACGGTCATACAACCATAACAAATGTTCATGATCTCTTATTCAAGAGGTACGATAAGATAAGAAAACTATAATGATCATGCAACCCTAAGAAATGTTCATGATTTCTTATCTAAGAGTTTTGATAAGATAAGACAACGAAAATGGCCATACAGCTGTTTGAAATATTCATGATCTCTTATCTAATAGTTGTGATTTGATAGAACAAATAAAATTCGCATACAACTCTTAGAAATGTTCATGATCTCTTATTTAAGAGTTGTGATAAGATAAGACAACGAAAACGGCCATACAACTCTTAGAAATGTTCATGATCTAAGAGTTGTTATAAGATAAGACAACAAAAATGTTCATGCAACCCTAATAAATGTTCATCATCTCTTACTTAGTACTTGTAATAAAATAAAACAAATAAAATGGCCATACAACTCTAAGAAATGTCATGATATCTTATTTTAGAGTTGAAATAAGATAAAACAAATAAAACGGGCATACAACTTTAAGAAATGTTCATGATCTCTTATCTAAGAGTTGTAATAATATAAAACAAACAAAATGGCCATACAACTCTAAGAAATGTTGATAATCTCTTATCTAGGATTGTAATATGATAAAACAAATAAAATGGCCATACAACTCTTAGAACTGTTCATGATCTCTTATCAAAGATTTGTTATAAGATAAAACAAATAAAATGGCCATACAACTCTTAAAACTGTTAATGATCTCTTATCAAAGATTTGTTATAAGATAAAACAAATAAAATGGTCATACAACTCTTAGAAATGTTTATGATCTCTTATCTAAGAGTTGTAATAAGATAGAATAAATAAAATTCTCATACAACTTTTAGAAATGTTCATGATCTCTTATCTAATAGTTGTGATTTGATAGAACAAATAAAATTCGCATACAACTCTTAGAAATGTTGATGATCTCTTATCTAAGAGTTGTGATAAGATAAGACAACGAAAACGGTCCTACAACCCTAACAAATGTTCATGATCTCTTATTCAAGAGGTACGATAAGATAAGACAACTAAAATGATCATGCAACCCTAAGAAATGTTCATGATTTCTTATCGAAGAGTTTTGATAAGATAAGACAACGAAAACGGCAATACAACTGTTTGAAATATTCATGATCTCTTATCTAATAGTTTTGATTTGATAGAACAAATAAAATTCGCATACAACTCTTAGAAATGTTCATGATCTCTTATTTAAGAGTTGTGATAAGATAAGACAACGAAAACGGCCATACAACTCTTAGAAATGTTCATGATCTAAGAGTTGTTATAAGATAAGACAACAAAAATATTCATGCAACCCTAATAAATGTTCGTGATCTCTTACTTAGTACTTGTAATAAAATAAAACAAATAAAACGGCCATACAACTCTAAGAAATGTCATGATATCTTATTTTAGAGTTGAAATAAGATAAAACAAATAAAACGGGCATACAACTTTAAGAAATGTTCATGATCTCTTATCTAAGAGTTGTAATAATATAAAACAAACAAAATGGCCATACAACTCTAAGAAATGTTGATCATCTCTTATCTAGGATTGTAATATGATAAAACAAATAAAATGGCCATACAACTCTTAGAACTGTTCATGATCTCTTATCAAAGATTTGTTATATGATAAAACAAATAAAATGGCCATACAACTCTTAAAACTGTTAATGATCTCTTATCAAAGATTTGTTATAAGATAAAACAAATAAAATGGTATACAACTCTTAGAAATGTTTATGATCTCTTATCTAAGAGTTGTAATAAGATAGAATAAATAAAATTCTCATACAACTTTTAGAAATGTTCATGATCTCTTATCTAATAGTTGTGATTTGATAGAACAAATAAAATTCGCATACAACTCTTAGAAATGTTAATGATCTCTTATCTAAGAGTTGTGATAAGATAAGACAACGAAAACGGTCATACAACCCTAACAAATGTTCATGATCTCTTATTCAAGAGGTACGATAAGATAAGACAACTAAAATGATCATGCAACCCTAAGAAATGTTCATGATTTCTTATCGAAGAGTTTTGATAAGATAAGACAACGAAAACGGCAATACAACTGTTTGAAATATTCATGATTTCTTATCTAATAGTTTTGATTTGATAGAACAAATAAAATTCGCATACAACTCTTAGAAATGTTCATGATCTCTTATTTAAGAGTTGTGATAAGATAAGACAACGAAAATGGCCATACAACTCTTAGAAATGTTCATGATCTAAGAGTTGTTATAAGATAAGACAAAAAAAATGTTCATGCAACCCTAATAAATGTTCATCATCTCTTACTTAGTACTTGTAATAAAATAAAACAAATAAAATGGCCATACAACTCTAAGAAATGTCATGATATCTTATTTTAGAGTTGAAATAAGATAAAACAAATAAAACGGGCATACAACTTTAAGAAATGTTCATGATCTCTTATCTAAGAGTTGTAATAATATAAAACAAACAAAATGGCCATACAACTCTAAGAAATGTTGATCATCTCTTATCTAGGATTGTAATATGATAAAACAAATAAAATGGCCATACAACTCTTAGAACTGTTCATGATCTCTTATCAAAGATTTGTTATAAGATAAAACAAATAAAATGGCCATACAACTCTTAAAACTGTTAATGATCTCTTATCTAAGAGTTGTGATAAGATAAGACAACGAAAACGGTCATACAACCATAACAAATGTTCATGATCTCTTATTCAAGAGGTACGATAAGATAAGAAAACTATAATGATCATGCAACCCTAAGAAATGTTCATGATTTCTTATCTAAGAGTTTTGATAAGATAAGACAACGAAAATGGCCATACAGCTGTTTGAAATATTCATGATCTCTTATCTAATAGTTGTGATTTGATAGAACAAATAAAATTCGCATACAACTCTTAGAAATGTTCATGATCTCTTATTTAAGAGTTGTGATAAGATAAGACAACGAAAACGGCCATACAACTCTTATAAATGTTCATGATCTAAGAGTTGTTATAAGATAAGACAACAAAAATGTTCATGCAACCCTAATAAATGTTCATCATCTCTTACTTAGTACTTGTAATAAAATAAAACAAATAAAATGGCCATACAACTCTAAGAAATGTCATGATATCTTATTTTAGAGTTGAAATAAGATAAAACAAATAAAACGGGCATAAAACTTTAAGAAATGTTCATGATCTCTTATCTAAGAGTTGTAATAATATAAAACAAACAAAATGGCCATACAACTCTAAGAAATGTTGATAATCTCTTATCTAGGATTGTAATATGATAAAACAAATAAAATGGCCATACAACTCTTAGAACTGTTCATGATCTCTTATCAAAGATTTGTTATAAGATAAAACAAATAAAATGGCCATACAACTCTTAAAACTGTTAATGATCTCTTATCAAAGATTTGTTATAAGATAAAACAAATAAAATGGTCATACAACTCTTAGAAATGTTTATGATCTCTTATCTAAGAGTTGTAATAAGATAGAATAAATAAAATTCTCATACAACTTTTAGAAATGTTCATGATCTCTTATCTAATAGTTGTGATTTGATAGAACAAATAAAATTCGCATACAACTCTTAGAAATGTTAATGATCTCTTATCTAAGAGTTGTGATAAGATAAGACAACGAAAACGGTCATACAACCCTAACAAATGTTCATGATCTCTTATTCAAGAGGTACGATAAGATAAGACAACTAAAATGATCATGCAACCCTAAGAAATGTTCATGATTTCTTATCGAAGAGTTTTGATAAGATAAGACAACGAAAACGGCAATACAACTGTTTGAAATATTCATGATTTCTTATCTAATAGTTTTGATTTGATAGAACAAATAAAATTCGCATACAACTCTTAGAAATGTTCATGATCTCTTATTTAAGAGTTGTGATAAGATAAGACAACGAAAATGGCCATACAACTCTTAGAAATGTTCATGATCTAAGAGTTGTTATAAGATAAGACAAAAAAAATGTTCATGCAACCCTAATAAATGTTCATCATCTCTTACTTAGTACTTGTAATAAAATAAAACAAATAAAATGGCCATACAACTCTAAGAAATGTCATGATATCTTATTTTAGAGTTGAAATAAGATAAAACAAATAAAACGGGCATACAACTTTAAGAAATGTTCATGATCTCTTATCTAAGAGTTGTAATAATATAAAACAAACAAAATGGCCATACAACTCTAAGAAATGTTGATCATCTCTTATCTAGGATTGTAATATGATAAAACAAATAAAATGGCCATACAACTCTTAGAACTGTTCATGATCTCTTATCAAAGATTTGTTATAAGATAAAACAAATAAAATGGCCATACAACTCTTAAAACTGTTAATGATCTCTTATCTAAGAGTTGTGATAAGATAAGACAACGAAAACGGTCATACAACCATAACAAATGTTCATGATCTCTTATTCAAGAGGTACGATAAGATAAGAAAACTATAATGATCATGCAACCCTAAGAAATGTTCATGATTTCTTATCTAAGAGTTTTGATAAGATAAGACAACGAAAATGGCCATACAGCTGTTTGAAATATTCATGATCTCTTATCTAATAGTTGTGATTTGATAGAACAAATAAAATTCGCATACAACTCTTAGAAATGTTCATGATCTCTTATTTAAGAGTTGTGATAAGATAAGACAACGAAAACGGCCATACAACTCTTAGAAATGTTCATGATCTAAGAGTTGTTATAAGATAAGACAACAAAAATGTTCATGCAACCCTAATAAATGTTCATCATCTCTTACTTAGTACTTGTAATAAAATAAAACAAATAAAATGGCCATACAACTCTAAGAAATGTCATGATATCTTATTTTAGAGTTGAAATAAGATAAAACAAATAAAACGGGCATAAAACTTTAAGAAATGTTCATGATCTCTTATCTAAGAGTTGTAATAATATAAAACAAAAAAAATGGCCATACAACTCTAAGAAATGTTGATAATCTCTTATCTAGGATTGTAATATGATAAAACAAATAAAATGGCCATACAACTCTTAGAACTGTTCATGATCTCTTATCAAAGATTTGTTATAAGATAAAACAAATAAAATGGCCATACAACTCTTAAAACTGTTAATGATCTCTTATCAAAGATTTGTTATCAGATAAAACAAATAAAATGGTCATACAACTCTAAGAAATGTTGATAATCTCTTATCTAGGATTGTAATATGATAAAACAAATAAAATGGCCATACAACTCTTAGAACTGTTCATGATCTCTTATCAAAGATTTGTTATAAGATAAAACAAATAAAATGGCCATACAACTCTTAAAACTGTTAATGATCTCTTATCAAAGATTTGTTATCAGATAAAACAAATAAAATGGTCATACAACTCTTAGAAATGTTTATGATCTCTTATCTAAGAGTTGTAATAAGATAGAATAAATAAAATTCTCATACAACTTTTAGAAATGTTCATGATCTCTTATCTAATAGTTGTGATTTGATAGAACAAATAAAATTCGCATACAACTCTTAGAAATGTTAATGATCTCTTATCTAAGAGTTGTGATAAGATAAGACAACGAAAACGGTCATACAACCCTAACAAATGTTCATGATCTCTTATTCAAGAGGTACGATAAGATAAGACAACTAAAATGATCATGCAACCCTAAGAAATGTTCATGATTTCTTATCGAAGAGTTTTGATAAGATAAGACAACGAAAACGGCAATACAACTGTTTGAAATATTCATGATTTCTTATCTAATAGTTTTGATTTGATAGAACAAATAAAATTCGCATACAACTCTTAGAAATGTTCATGATCTCTTATTTAAGAGTTGTGATAAGATAAGACAACGAAAATGGCCATACAACTCTTAGAAATGTTCATGATCTAAGAGTTGTTATAAGATAAGACAAAAAAAATGTTCATGCAACCCTAATAAATGTTCATCATCTCTTACTTAGTACTTGTAATAAAATAAAACAAATAAAATGGCCATACAACTCTAAGAAATGTCATGATATCTTATTTTAGAGTTGAAATAAGATAAAACAAATAAAACGGGCATACAACTTTAAGAAATGTTCATGATCTCTTATCTAAGAGTTGTAATAATATAAAACAAACAAAATGGCCATACAACTCTAAGAAATGTTGATCATCTCTTATCTAGGATTGTAATATGATAAAACAAATAAAATGGCCATACAACTCTTAGAACTGTTCATGATCTCTTATCAAAGATTTGTTATAAGATAAAACAAATAAAATGGCCATACAACTCTTAAAACTGTTAATGATCTCTTATCTAAGAGTTGTGATAAGATAAGACAACGAAAACGGTCATACAACCATAACAAATGTTCATGATCTCTTATTCAAGAGGTACGATAAGATAAGAAAACTATAATGATCATGCAACCCTAAGAAATGTTCATGATTTCTTATCTAAGAGTTTTGATAAGATAAGACAACGAAAATGGCCATACAGCTGTTTGAAATATTCATGATCTCTTATCTAATAGTTGTGATTTGATAGAACAAATAAAATTCGCATACAACTCTTAGAAATGTTCATGATCTCTTATTTAAGAGTTGTGATAAGATAAGACAACGAAAACGGCCATACAACTCTTAGAAATGTTCATGATCTAAGAGTTGTTATAAGATAAGACAACAAAAATGTTCATGCAACCCTAATAAATGTTCATCATCTCTTACTTAGTACTTGTAATAAAATAAAACAAATAAAATGGCCATACAACTCTAAGAAATGTCATGATATCTTATTTTAGAGTTGAAATAAGATAAAACAAATAAAACGGGCATAAAACTTTAAGAAATGTTCATGATCTCTTATCTAAGAGTTGTAATAATATAAAACAAAAAAAATGGCCATACAACTCTAAGAAATGTTGATAATCTCTTATCTAGGATTGTAATATGATAAAACAAATAAAATGGCCATACAACTCTTAGAACTGTTCATGATCTCTTATCAAAGATTTGTTATAAGATAAAACAAATAAAATGGCCATACAACTCTTAAAACTGTTAATGATCTCTTATCAAAGATTTGTTATAAGATAAAACAAATAAAATGGTCATACAACTCTTAGAAATGTTTATGATCTCTTATCTAAGAGTTGTAATAAGATAGAATAAATAAAATTCCCATACAACTTTTAGAAATGTTCATGATCTCTTATCTAATAGTTGTGATTTGATAGAACAAATAAAATTCGCATACAACTCTTAGAAATGTTAATGATCTCTTATCTAAGAGTTGTGATAAGATAAGACAACGTAAACGGTCATACAACCCTAACAAATGTTCATGATCTCTTATTCAAGAGGTACGATAAGATAAGACAACTAAAATGATCATGCAACCCTAAGAAATGTTCATGATTTCTTATCGAAGAGTTTTGATAAGATAAGACAACGAAAACGGCAATACAACTGTTTGAAATATTCATGATTTCTTATCTAATAGTTTTGATTTGATAGAACAAATAAAATTCGCATACAACTCTTAGAAATGTTCATGATCTCTTATTTAAGAGTTGTGATAAGATAAGACAACGAAAATGGCCATACAACTCTTAGAAATGTTCATGATCTAAGAGTTGTTATAAGATAAGACAAAAAAAATGTTCATGCAACCCTAATAAATGTTCATCATCTCTTACTTAGTACTTGTAATAAAATAAAACAAATAAAATGGCCATACAACTCTAAGAAATGTCATGATATCTTATTTTAGAGTTGAAATAAGATAAAACAAATAAAACGGGCATACAACTTTAAGAAATGTTCATGATCTCTTATCTAAGAGTTGTAATAATATAAAACAAACAAAATGGCCATACAACTCTAAGAAATGTTGATCATCTCTTATCTAGGATTGTAATATGATAAAACAAATAAAATGGCCATACAACTCTTAGAACTGTTCATGATCTCTTATCAAAGATTTGTTATAAGATAAAACAAATAAAATGGCCATACAACTCTTAAAACTGTTAATGATCTCTTATCTAAGAGTTGTGATAAGATAAGACAATGAAAACGGTCATACAACCATAACAAATGTTCATGATCTCTTATTCAAGAGGTACGATAAGATAAGAAAACTATAATGATCATGCAACCCTAAGAAATGTTCATGATTTCTTATCTAAGAGTTTTGATAAGATAAGACAACGAAAATGGCCATACAGCTGTTTGAAATATTCATGATCTCTTATCTAATAGTTGTGATTTGATAGAACAAATAAAATTCGCATACAACTCTTAGAAATGTTCATGATCTCTTATTTAAGAGTTGTGATAAGATAAGACAACGAAAACGGCCATACAACTCTTAGAAATGTTCATGATCTAAGAGTTGTTATAAGATAAGACAACAAAAATGTTCATGCAACCCTAATAAATGTTCATGATCTCTTACTTAGTACTTGTAATAAAATAAAACAAATAAAATGGCCATACAACTCTAAGAAATGTCATGATATCTTATTTTAGAGTTGAAATAAGATAAAACAAATAAAACGGGCATACAACTTTAAGAAATGCTCATGATCTCTTATCTAAGAGTTGTAATAATATAAAACAAACAAAATGGCCATACAACTCTAAGAAATGTTGATCATCTCTTATCTAGGATTGTAATATGATAAAACAAATAAAATGGCCATACAACTCTTAGAACTGTTCATGATCTCTTATCAAAGATTTGTTATAAGATAAAACAAATAAAATGGCCATACAACTCTTAAAACTGTTAATGATCTCTTATCAAAGATTTGTTATAAGATAAAACAAATAAAATGGTCATACAACTCTTAGAAATGTTTATGATCTCTTATCTAAGAGTTGTAATAAGATAGAATAAATAAAATTCTCATACAACTTTTAGAAATGTTCATGATCTCTTATCTAATAGTTGTGATTTGATAGAACAAATAAAATTCGCATACAACTCTTAGAAATGTTGATGATCTCTTATCTAAGAGTTGTGATAAGATAAGACAACGAAAACGGTCATACAACCCTAACAAATGTTCATGATCTCTTATTCAAGAGGTACGATAAGATAAGACAACTAAAATGATCATGCAACCCTAAGAAATGTTCATGATTTCTTATCTAAGAGTTTTGATAAGATAAGACAACGAAAACGGCCATACAACTGTTTGAAATATTCATGATCTCTTATCTAATAGTTGTGATTTGATAGAACAAATAAAATTAGCGTACAACTCTTAGAAATGTTCATGATCTCTTATTTAAGAGTTGTGATAAGATAAGACAACGAAAACGGCCATACAACTCTTAGAAATGTTCATGATGTAAGAGTTGTTATAAGATAAGACAACAAAAATGTTCATGCAACCCTGATAAATGTTATGATCTCTTACTTAGTACTTGTAATAAAATAAAACAAATAAAATGGCCATACAACTCTAAGAAGTGTCATGATATCTTATTTTAGAGTTGAAATAAGATAAAAAAAATAAAACGGGCATACAACTTTAAGAAATGTTCGTGATCTCTTATCTAAGAGTTGTAATAATATAAAACAAACAAAATGGCCATACAACCCTAAGAAATGTTGATCATCTCTTATCTAGGATTGTAATATGATAAAACAAATAAAATGGCCATACAACTCTTAGAACTGTTCATGATCTCTTATCAAAGATTTGTTATAAGATAAAACAAATAAAATGGCCATACAACTCTTAAAACTGTTAATGATCTCTTATCAAAGATTTGTGATAAGATAAAACAAATAAAATGGCATACAACTCTTAGAAATGTTTATGATCTCTTATCTAAGAGTTGTAATAAGATAGAATAAATAAAATTCTCATACAAATTTTAGAAATGTTCATGATCTCTTATCTAATAGTTGTGATTTGATAGAACAAATAAAATTCGCATACAACTCTTAGAAATGTTGATGATCTCTTATCTAAGAGTTGTGATAAGATAAGACAACGAAAACGGTCATACAACCCTAACAAATGTTCATGATCTCTTATTCAAGAGGTACGATAAGATAAGACAACTAAAATGATCATGCAACCCTAAGAAATGTTCATGATTTCTTATCTAAGAGTTTTGATAAGATAAGACAACGAAAACGGCCATACAACTGTTTGAAATATTCATGATCTCTTATCTAATAGTTGTGATTTGATAGAACAAATAAAATTCGCGTACAACTCTTAGAAATGTTCCTGATCTCTTATTTAAGAGTTGTGATAAGATAAGACAACGAAAACGGCCATACAACTCTTAGAAGTGTTCATGATCTAACAGTTGTTATAAGATAAGACAACAAAAATGTTCATGCAACCCTAATAAATGTTCATGATCTCTTACTTAGTACTTGTAATAAAATAAAACAAATAAAATGGCCATACAACTCTAAGAAATGTCATGATATCTTATTTTAGAGTTGAAATAAGATAAAACAAATAAAACGGGCATACAACTTTAAGAAATGCTCATGATCTCTTATCTAAGAGTTGTAATAATATAAAACAAACAAAATGGCCATACAACTCTAAGAAATGTTGATCATCTCTTATCTAGGATTGTAATATGATAAAACAAATAAAATGGCCATACAACTCTTAGAACTGTTCATGATCTCTTATCAAAGATTTGTTATAAGATAAAAGAAATAAAATGGCCATACATCTCTTAAAACTGTTAATGATCTCTTATCAAAGATTTGTTATAAGCTAAAACAAATAAAATGGCCATACAACTCTTAGAGATATTTATGATCTCTTATCTAAGAGTTGTAATAAGATAGAATAAATAAAATTCCCATACAACTTTTAGAAATGTTCATGATCTCTTATCTAATAGTTGTGATTTGATAGAACAAATAAAATTCGCATACAACTCTTAGAAATGTTGATGATCTCTTATCTAAGAGTTGTGATAAGATAAGACAACGAAAACGGTCATACAACCCTAACAAATGTTCATGATCTCTTATTCAAGAGGTACGATAAGATAAGACAACTAAAATGATCATGCAACCCTAAGAAATGTTCATGATTTCTTATCTAAGAGTTTTGATAAGATAAGACAACGAAAACGGCCATACAACTGTTTGAAATATTCATGATATCTTATCTAATAGTTGTGATTTGATAGAACAAATAAAATTCGCATACAACTCTTACAAATGTTCATGATCTCTTATTTAAGAGTTGTGATAAGATAAGACAACGAAAACGGCCATACAACTCTTAGAAATGTTCATGATCTAAGAGTTGTTATAAGATAAGACAACAAAAATGTTCATGCAACCCTAATAAATGTTCATGATCTCTTACTTAGTACTTGTAATAAAATAAAACAAATAAAATGGCCATACAACTCTAAGAAATGTCATGATATCTTATTTTAGAGTTGAAATAAGATAAAACAAATAAAACGGGCATACAACTTTAAGAAATGCTCATGATCTCTTATCTAAGAGTTGTAATAATATAAAACAAACAAAATGGCCATACAACTCTAAGAAATGTTGATCATCTCTTATCTAGGATTGTAATATGATAAAACAAATAAAATGGCCATACAACTCTTAGAACTGTTCATGATCTCTTATCAAAGATTTGTTATAAGATAAAACAAATAAAATGGCCATACATCTCTTAAAACTGTTAATGATCTCTTATCAAAGATTTGTTATAAGCTAAAACAAATAAAATGGCCATACAACTCTTAGAAATGTTTATGATCTCTTATCTAAGAGTTGTAATAAGATAGAATAAATAAAATTCCCATACAACTTTTAGAAATGTTCATGATCTCTTATCTAATAGTTGTGATTTGATAGAACAAATAAAATTCGCATACAACTCTTAGAAATGTTGATGATCTCTTATCTAAGAGTTGTGATAAGATAAGACAACGAAAACGGTCATACAACCCTAACAAATGTTCATGATCTCTTATTCAAGAGGTACGATAAGATAAGACAACTAAAATGATCATGCAACCCTAAGAAATGTTCATGATTTCTTATCTAAGAGTTTTGATAAGATAAGACAACGAAAACGGCCATACAACTGTTTGAAATATTCATGATCTCTTATCTAATAGTTGTGATTTGATAGAACAAATAAAATTCGCATACAACTCTTAGAAATGTTCATGATCTCTTATTTAAGAGTTGTGATAAGATAAGACAACGAAAACGGCCAAACAACTCTTAGAAATGTTCATGATCTAAGAGTTGTTATAAGATAAGACAACAAAAATGTTCATGCAACCCTAATAAATGTTCATGATCTCTTACTTAGTACTTGTAATAAAATAAAACAAATAAAATGGCCATACAACTCTAAGAAGTGTCATGATATCTTATTTTAGAGTTGAAATAAGATAAAACAAATAAAACGGGCATACAACTTTAAGAAATGTTCATGATCTCTTATCTAAGAGTTGTAATAATATAAAACAAACAAAATGGCCATACAACTCTAAGAAATGTTGATCATCACTTATCTAGGATTGTAATATGATAAAACAAATAAAATGGCCATACAACTCTTAGAAATGTTCATGATCTCTTATTTAAGAGTTGTGATAAGATAAGACAACGAAAACGGCCATACAACTCTTAGAAATGTTCATGATCTAAGAGTTGTTATAAGATACGACAACAAAAATGTTCATGCAACCCTAATAAATGTTCATGATCTCTTACTTAGTACTTGTAATAAAATAAAACAAATAAAATGGCCATACAACTCTAAGAAATGTCATGATATCTTATTTTAGAGTTGAAATAAGATAAAACAAATAAAACGGGCATACAACTTTAAGAAATGCTCATGATCTCTTATCTAAGAGTTGTAATAATATAAAACAAACAAAATGGCCATACAACTCTAAGAAATGTTGATCATCTCTTATCTAGGATTGTAATATGATAAAACAAATAAAATGGCCATACAACTCTTAGAACTGTTCATGATCTCTTATCAAAGATTTGTTATAAGATAAAACAAATAAAATGGCCATACAACTCTTAAAACTGTTAATGATCTCTTATCAAAGATTTGTGATAAGATAAAACAAATAAAATGGCATACAACTCTTAGAAATGTTTATGATCTCTTATCTAAGAGTTGTAATAAGATAGAATAAATAAAATTCTCATACAAATTTTAGAAATGTTCATGATCTCTTATCTAATAGTTGTGATTTGATAGAACAAATAAAATTCGCATACAACTCTTAGAAATGTTGATGATCTCTTATCTAAGAGTTGTGATAAGATAAGACAACGAAAACGGTCATACAACCCTAACAAATGTTCATGATCTCTTATTCAAGAGGTACGATAAGATAAGACAACTAAAATGATCATGCAACCCTAAGAAATGTTCATGATTTCTTATCTAAGAGTTTTGATAAGATAAGACAACGAAAACGGCCATACAACTGTTTGAAATATTCATGATCTCTTATCTAATAGTTGTGATTTGATAGAACAAATAAAATTCGCGTACAACTCTTAGAAATGTTCCTGATCTCTTATTTAAGAGTTGTGATAAGATAAGACAACGAAAACGGCCATACAACTCTTAGAAATGTTCATGATCTAAGAGTTGTTATAAGATAAGACAACAAAAATGTTCATGCAACCCTAATAAATGTTCATGATCTCTTACTTAGTACTTGTAATAAAATAAAACAAATAAAATGGCCATACAACTCTAAGAAATGTCATGATATCTTATTTTAGAGTTGAAATAAGATAAAACAAATAAAACGGGCATACAACTTTAAGAAATGCTCATGATCTCTTATCTAAGAGTTGTAATAATATAAAACAAACAAAATGGCCATACAACTCTAAGAAATGTTGATCATCTCTTATCTAGGATTGTAATATGATAAAACAAATAAAATGGCCATACAACTCTTAGAACTGTTCATGATCTCTTATCAAAGATTTGTTATAAGATAAAAGAAATAAAATGGCCATACATCTCTTAAAACTGTTAATGATCTCTTATCAAAGATTTGTTATAAGCTAAAACAAATAAAATGGCCATACAACTCTTAGAAATGTTTATGATCCCTTATCTAAGAGTTGTAATAAGATAGAATAAATAAAATTCCCATACAACTTTTAGAAATGTTCATGATCTCTTATCTAATAGTTGTGATTTGATAGAACAAATAAAATTCGCATACAACTCTTAGAAATGTTGATGATCTCTTATCTAAGAGTTGTGATAAGATAAGACAACGAAAACGGTCATACAACCCTAACAAATGTTCATGATCTCTTATTCAAGAGGTACGATAAGATAAGACAACTAAAATGATCATGCAACCCTAAGAAATGTTCATGATTTCTTATCTAAGAGTTTTGATAAGATAAGACAACGAAAACGGCCATACAACTGTTTGAAATATTCATGATATCTTATCTAATAGTTGTGATTTGATAGAACAAATAAAATTCGCATACAACTCTTACAAATGTTCATGATCTCTTATTTAAGAGTTGTGATAAGATAAGACAACGAAAACGGCCATACAACTCTTAGAAATGTTCATGATCTAAGAGTTGTTATAAGATAAGACAACAAAAATGTTCATGCAACCCTAATAAATGTTCATGATCTCTTACTTAGTACTTGTAATAAAATAAAACAAATAAAATGGCCATACAACTCTAAGAAATGTCATGATATCTTATTTTAGAGTTGAAATAAGATAAAACAAATAAAACGGGCATACAACTTTAAGAAATGCTCATGATCTCTTATCTAAGAGTTGTAAAAATATAAAACAAACAAAATGGCCATACAACTCTAAGAAATGTTGATCATCTCTTATCTAGGATTGTAATATGATAAAACAAATAAAATGGCCATACAACTCTTAGAACTGTTCATGATCTCTTATCAAAGATTTGTTATAAGATAAAACAAATAAAATGGCCATAAAACTCTTAAAACTGTTAATGATCTCTTATCAAAGATTTGTTATAAGCTAAAACAAATAAAATGGCCATACAACTCTTAGAAATGTTTATGATCTCTTATCTAAGAGTTGTAATAAGATAGAATAAATAAAATTCCCATACAACTTTTAGAAATGTTCATGATCTCTTATCTAATAGTTGTGATTTGATAGAACAAATAAAATTCGCATACAACTCTTAGAAATGTTGATGATCTCTTATCTAAGAGTTGTGATAAGATAAGACAACGAAAACGGTCATACAACCCTAACAAATGTTCATGATCTCTTATTCAAGAGGTACGATAAGATAAGACAACTAAAATGATCATGCAACCCTAAGAAATGTTCATGATTTCTTATCTAAGAGTTTTGATAAGATAAGACAACGAAAACGGCCATACAACTGTTTGAAATATTCATGATCTCTTATCTAATAGTTGTGATTTGATAGAACAAATAAAATTCGCATACAACTCTTAGAAATGTTCATGATCTCTTATTTAAGAGTTGTGATAAGATAAGACAACGAAAACGGCCAAACAACTCTTAGAAATGTTCATGATCTAAGAGTTGTTATAAGATAAGACAACAAAAATGTTCATGCAACCCTAATAAATGTTCATGATCTCTTACTTAGTACTTGTAATAAAATAAAACAAATAAAATGGCCATACAACTCTAAGAAGTGTCATGATATCTTATTTTAGAGTTGAAATAAGATAAAACAAATAAAACGGGCATACAACTTTAAGAAATGTTCATGATCTCTTATCTAAGAGTTGTAATAATATAAAACAAACAAAATGGCCATACAACTCTAAGAAATGTTGATCATCACTTATCTAGGATTGTAATATGATAAAACAAATAAAATGGCCATACAACTCTTAGAAATGTTCATGATCTCTTATTTAAGAGTTGTGATAAGATAAGACAACGAAAACGGCCATACAACTCTTAGAAATGTTCATGATCTAAGAGTTGTTATAAGATACGACAACAAAAATGTTCATGCAACCCTAATAAATGTTCATGATCTCTTACTTAGTACTTGTAATAAAATAAAACAAATAAAATGGCCATACAACTCTAAGAAATGTCATGATATCTTATTTTAGAGTTGAAATAAGATAAAACAAATAAAACGGGCATACAACTTTAAGAAATGCTCATGATCTCTTATCTAAGAGTTGTAATAATATAAAACAAACAAAATGGCCATACAACTCTAAGAAATGTTGATCATCTCTTATCTAGGATTGTAATATGATAAAACAAATAAAATGGCCATACAACTCTTAGAACTGTTCATGATCTCTTATCAAAGATTTGTTATAAGATAAAACAAATAAAATGGCCATACATCTCTTAAAACTGTTAATGATCTCTTATCAAAGATTTGTTATAAGCTAAAACAAATAAAATGGCCATACAACTCTTAGAAATGTTTATGATCTCTTATCTAAGAGTTGTAATAAGATAGAATAAATAAAATTCCCATACAACTTTTAGAAATGTTCATGATCTCTTATCTAATAGTTGTGATTTGATAGAACAAATAAAATTCGCATACAACTCTTAGAAATGTTGATGATCTCTTATCTAAGAGTTGTGATAAGATAAGACAACGAAAACGGTCATACAACCCTAACAAATGTTCATGATCTCTTATTCAAGAGGTACGATAAGATAAGACAACTAAAATGATCATGCAACCCTAAGAAATGTTCATGATTTCTTATCTAAGAGTTTTGATAAGATAAGACAACGAAAACGGCCATACAACTGTTTGAAATATTCATGATCTCTTATCTAATAGTTGTGATTTGATAGAACAAATAAAATTCGCATACAACTCTTAGAAATGTTCATGATCTCTTATTTAAGAGTTGTGATAAGATAAGACAACGAAAACGGCCATACAACTCTTAGAAATGTTCATGATCTAAGAGTTGTTATAAAATAAGACAACAAAAATGTTCATGCAACCCTAATAAATGTTCATGATCTCTTACTTAGTACTTGTAATAAAATAAAACAAATAAAATGGCCATACAACTCTAAGAAGTGTCATGATATCTTATTTTAGAGTTGAAATAAGATAAAACAAATAAAACGGGCATACAACTTTAAGAAATGTTCATGATCTCTTATCTAAGAGTTGTAATAATATAAAACAAACAAAATGGCCATACAACTCTAAGAAATGTTGATCATCTCTTATCTAGGATTGTAATATGATAAAACAAATAAAATGGCCATACAACTCTTAGAACTGTTCATGATCTCTTATCAAAGATTTGTTATATGATAAAACAAATAAAATGGCCATACAACTCTTAAAACTGTTAATGATCTCTTATCAAATATTTGTTATAAGATAAAACAAATAAAATGGTATACAACTCTTAGAAATGTTTATGATCTCTTATCTAAGAGTTGGAATAAGATAGAATAAATAAAATTCTCATACAACTTTTAGAAATGTTCATGATCTCTTATCTAATAGTTGTGATTTGATAGAACAAATAAAATTCGCATACAACTCTTAGAAATGTTGATGATCTCTTATCTAAGAGATGTGATAAGATAAGACAACGAAAACGGTCATACAACCCTAACAAATGTTCATGATCTCTTATTCAAGAGGTACGATAAGATAAGACAACTAAAATGATCGTGCAACCCTAAGAAATGTTCATGATTTCTTATCGAAGAGTTTTGATAAGATAAGACAACGAAAACGGCAATACAACTGTTTGAAATATTCATGATCTCTTATCTAATAGTCTTGATTTGATAGAACAAATAAAATTCGCATACAACTCTTAGAAATGTTCATGATCTCTTATTTAAGAGTTGTGATAAGATAAGACAACGAAAACGGCCATACAACTCTTAGAAATGTTCATGATCTAAGAGTTGTTATAAGATAAGACAACAAAAATGTTCATGTAACCCTAATAAATGTTCATCATCTCTTACTTAGTACTTGTAATAAAATAAAACAAATAAAATGGCCATACAACTCTAAGAAATGTCATGATATCTTATTTTAGAGTTGAAATAAGATAAAACAAATAAAATGGGCATACAACTTTAAGAAATGCTCATGATCTCTTATCTAAGAGTTGTAATAATATAAAACAAACAAAATGGCCATACAACTATAAGAAATGTTGATCATCTCTTATCTAGGATTGTAATATGATAAAACAAATAAAATGGCCATACAACTCTTAGAACTGTTCATGATCTCTTATCAAAGATTTGTTATAAGATAAAACAAATAAAATGGCCATACAACTCTTAAAACTGTTAATGATCTCTTATCAAAGATTTGTTATAAGACAAAACAAATAAAATGGCCATACAACTCTTAGAAATGTTTATGATCTCTTATCTAAGAGTTGTAATAAGATAGAATAAATAAAATTCTCATACAACTTTTAGAAATGTTCATGATCTCTTATCTAATAGTTGTGATTTGATAGAACAAATAAAATTCGCATACAACTCTTAGAAATGTTGATGATCTCTTATCTAAGAGTTGTGATAAGATAAGACAACGAAAACGGTCATACAACACTAACAAATGTTCATGATCTCTTATTCAAGAGGTACGATAAGATAAGACAACTAAAATGATCATGCAACCCTAAGAAATGTTCATGATTTCTTATCTAAGAGTTTTGATAAGATAAGACAACGAAAACGGCCATACAACTATTTGAAATATTCATGATCTCTTATCTAATAGTTGTGATTTGATAGAACAAATAAAATTCGCATACAACTCTTAGAAATGTTCATGATCTCTTATTTAAGAGTTGTGATAAGATAAGACAACGAAAACGGCCATACAACTCTTAGAAATGTTTATGATCTAAGAGTTGTTATAAGATAAGACAACAAAAATGTTCATGCAACCCTAATAAATGTTCATCAACTCTTACTTAGTACTTGTAATAAAATAAAACAAATAAAATGGCCATACAACTCTAAGAAATGTCATGATATCTTATTTTAGAGTTGAAATAAGATAAAACAAATAAAACGGGCATACAACTTTAAGAAATGTTCATGATCTCTTATCTAAGAGTTGTAATAATATAAAACAAACAAAATGGCCATACAACTCTAAGAAATGTTGATCATCTCTTATCTAGGATTGTAATATGATAAAACAAATAAAATGGCCATACAACTCTTAGAACTGTTCATGATCTCTTATCAAAGATTTGTTATAAGATAAAACAAATAAAATGGCCATACAACTCTTAAAACTGTTAATGATCTCTTATTATAAAATTCATTATTATTATACTTATGAGATCTATGATATTTATTATACTTTTTATATCTAGGTTTATATGTAGTAAACCGGCGTTTACCTTTGTCTTGAGTAGAAGGTGGAGAAGTACTTGTGATGCCAAAAACTTGACAGAAGGCCCCCAATTCTTCACGTTCTAAACCATAGCGAGTCTGTAACTTAAAATCTTGACAAATTGTTAAAGCTTCCTTTTTAAGAAAGGCAAACAATTGACCATAAGTAATATTAGTCAAGTCTAAATTATCCGTTCCCATTTCTTTAAGTAAACTAGTAATGAGTTTCTAAGAAAATAGGGGAGGTAAACCAGTAATAAATTTTTCTTTCCAAAAGGATTGATTACAGTCAGGACGTCGTAAAACATTAGTCGAAAAGGTATTTTTATACCAAAAGTAATCTCTAAATTTAGGACAACGTAAATTAGTTAAAGAAATTTTTAAACTAGTTAATTCTTCACGTGGATTACCGATGAAATGCATGGAAAGAACATAAATCAAATAACTAGCGTCATCAGATTCATATTCTACAGTTCGTACAATTTCATTATTTTCAGTAGTAACATCTCTATGAACTACAGTTTGATGCGTTAATATTTCTAGTTGTTGAGTACGAGTAAACATATTATCCCACCAATTTTTTAATTGGCCAGTAAAACAGGAAACTAAACATGAAGCAACTTGTCTTTGAGTCATACCATTATGCTGAGTTTGATAAGCTAAAGTAGCAGTACCCATTTCATGCAAAGTATTCATTATTTCATATTCAGATTTACCATCTATATTCCATTCATAAAGGGCATTACCATTATATGATTTTGAAACAAATCGACTTTTCTCTTCAAATTGAATATCTGGAGGAGTAGGTCGACTATGATAATTCATTATGTTTCTATTAGACCATCTATTATTATCTCTATATGACCTTCTACGTTGGATTCTATTAAACTCTAAAGGAGGAGTATCTGAGAATTGTTGTTCTAAATCTTCTAGATTATCAGATTCTCTATCAGACACCGAATTATTTTCATGAGGATCAGAATCAGATCTAGGAGCAGCTTGATTAATCACATTAAGACGTAAACCACTAAATTGTCTTTCTATAGAGGAAGTGGAACTAGACGCTCTATTGGAAGACTCTAAAGCGAGATTAATCCTTTGAACTAAAGAAATTTCTTTAGCCATATCATTAGGTAGAGAAGAAATAATTAGAAGTTTAGCTACCTCATTCGGAAAATTATTATTATTATTATTATTATTAGTAGAGTTATCTAACTTAACAGAAATGAATTCAACTTGTTGAGAGAGAGTATGTAAAATCTGATTAGAAAAATTATTTTGTTGATACACTTTTTGAATATCATTAGACGTAACCGGACCTTGAACATCTATTCCTTTTTTAAAAGGAGAAGCAATTATTTCACCATCTTTTGTATTAATTTTAATAGTATGTAAAGGAGGATGGACAGAAGAAAGAATAGTATCATCATTTAATTTCCATTTTTTATATAGATTAGTTTGAACATTAATAGTAGATTCATTTTTAAAAGGAATTTTTTCTTTAGTAAAATAATAATTCAGCCAAGTGAAAAAAGGAAAATTAATCTGCTTACTTTTAATATCATTAACCCATTCAGTTTTAAGTTGAGAAATTACCGTTGGATCAAATTTTTCAAACCATTGACGTTGTTCAGTATTTTCTATGGAAAAGTAATTTTTATTTAAAAATTCTTTATCCATTTGAAAAACTTTATTTATTACATTAAGTTCAGAAAAACGCATTTGAGACTGAGTAGGAGAACCTAAAGAAGAAGTGGAGTCAGGAATGACTTCGGGTAGAGGAGCTTTAAACTTAAGCTTAGGATCTGGAGTAGAGTAGGAATACCTGGGTGGTTCATGACTTACCCCAGCAGAGGTACTCGGTATGTCTACAGAGTATCTAGGAGGAATCTCAGAAGGAAGTCTACAAGAAAAAGATCTAAAGGAAGACGTATTATCAAATTTAATTAAAATTTTATTATCTGAAATTTCTTCAATATTAGCCTGAGTTCTAACAGGATTTCTTTGAGACACTATTGGTCTTTCTATCATTATTTCAGCAGGAATAGTTATTTCATTACGAGGAAGTAATCTAGGAGTTTGAGTATGAGTATTATCAGAATCAGTTATTACTAACACAGAATCATTAATATTAGTAGGCTTTAATTTTAAAGCAGTAGGAATCATAGACTTCATTAACTTGAAATAAATACGATAAACTAAAACAAATTTATCATATTCTGGATCTAACTTTTTATTAAGAACATGAATATCTAACATTAAAGATTTCATTATAGTTTTATCTATTAGACTAACACTAAAATTAGGAGCACAATTAAAACGAGTAGTACCATTGCATAAATTAGTCTGTACTAAAGCAAGTATGGAATCATTATAATGAAGTAAACGATCATCACGCAAAGCCATAAAAACAGGAGTATCAACCCCACGTTTCAGTAAAGGATGTAAAGCAATTTGAATTAAACCATAATGCATAAATCTATAACCTTGATTAAGATAATAATTAATAGCAGTATTATTCAACAAATTAATCGTCTTTTTATCTTCTTCCATGGGATGAATCTCCTCATGGATTTTAATTGAATAAGCCTTATTAAATTCTAGTAGACCTTGTGAGTAGACTGCAGAAGGACTCGTATTAGGCAAAATTTCTTTGATTAGTTCATGAGAATTAAGAATTGATGAGTATGATGATGATGATGAGATGGATGTAGATGCAGAAGTTATATTAGACTCTCTAAAAAGAAATCTATGAATTCTTTCAGCCATTATGTTTTCTAAAATTTAAACATGCCAAAACAACACTAAAGATGTATACAAAGACCTAAAGGGAACAAGGGAGTATGCGACCTGGAACACCTATCGGCTTACCAACGGACTTATGCACGCTTCTACCTTTTACCAAACCTTAGATGAATGTATGCAAGACTCTAGCGAAGCCTCAGACTGTTTTAATCTTTTGAAAACAAAGTAGTTGAAAATCGTTTGTAGAAATCGTTTGAGAAAGTTTAATAAAACCCAGGCTCTGATACCAAATAGAGAAAGGATCGCTTATACGAAGTGAGAATGAAGATGAATATGAAAAAGTAAGATTAAATTTGAAATGAAGAAATTTGAAATGAAGAACAACTTACAAGAGATTAGAAATGAAAGTTTGAAGAACGAAAGCGGAAAGCTGAAAACTAGAGAGAGAAAAGTTTAAAACTTTGATCTTTGTTAAAAAAGGCTTCTGCCGATTACAAGAGGAGTCATTCCCTTTTATAGAGGGGACTTGGCCTATACTAATTACAAATCCAAAAATGAAGTCCGGAAGTAGACTGAAATGAAATTGAAATTAAAGTAAGTGCTATATGACCTAAGCACTTACGTCATTGCTGCATAATTACAAGTGCTACATTACCTAAGCACTTACGTCATAAACCTAATAATTCTACTAGTGCGTAAGCACTTACATTATGAACCTAAACTATTACATTAAAAGTCAAAAGGGTCTTGAGCACATCGACCCCCGAATGGATCAAAATCATCGTCAGTAGTTGGTGAGGAATCTTCAGCTTTTTCGGTGGGTGATGACCTGGAAGCTGATGCTGGATTAACGGAAGGAGCTTTGCTGGAACTGGAAGCCTTTGTGAAATAGTCCTTCAAGCATTGCTGAAGAAAATCTTGAACATCTGGAAGTTGTTCTTGAGTCGCTGAAGTTGCTTGAGCAGGAGGAGGAATAACCGCAACAGGAGTAGTTAAAGGAGACGAAGAACTGGTTATTATTTTCTTTGGAAGAGGAACAGAGGTTTTTGCAGGAGTCACTGGATAAATTTCAGTAATCTGAGTTTTTTGAGGAGTCGGTGATTGAGGAATTTGATTAACCTTAATTTTTTGTTTTTCCCCAGTTTCTAAATATTTTAAAACAACCTGGGAATTACTCTGATCTTCATTAAACTGAATCCACCATTTTACATTAATTTGGCGGATTAAAGCACAAGGAGTCTCTGGTTGGAGTTGTTTGATCTGCCAACTCCATGCTAAAATATAAGGAATGCGGAACACCGCATGAAACAAGAATGAGGCTTGATAATCGGGTAACCTACATTTTTTCTTGTAGGTTTGAAATCCTTTTTCGGAAATAGGAGGCAAAATGTCGGGAATAGCCCCTAGTAGTTTCCACCAATCGTAGAACCACATAGGAACTTGAGTATTAAACTTGGTAGAAAAATTAATGAACCATGAGTGATTAAAAGAACGAAAATAAAGATGCCAACATGTAATCAGTGTAATTATACCCCGCAGGAATATATCTTCCTGTGAATAAAACCTTATCATGAATCGAAGTAAACTCACGAGGACTCATGACTTTATTAATAATGTATTTGGAATAGGCTATATGAGATGAGTCTTTTTTATCAGGAAAATGAGTAATAGTAACCGAATGAGTATCCACAAGAATGAGTTCATAATACTTCTGGTTTTTGAATGTATCATCAGTAAACCATTGATTATTTGGTAAGAAAAGTCTAGAAACAAAATTTTTCACATCATTATTTTCGGGAGGAGTTTGGAAATGAGTCAACATCATATATTCAAATTCTTTCTTTTGAATATAAGGAGCAGAATTAGACTGAGAAGAAGGAGATGAAGGACGGACTGGACTATTAGATAATTTAGCAAAAGGAGTTTGGGCAGCATTAATATAGGACAAAGGAGGAAAGTCATTTGTAGGGACAATAGGATGAAGAGGACGAGGAGGATTAGAAATAAAGTAGTCTTGGGGAGTACGAGAGATGGGTTGCTTACCCGGATCTTTAGACATGTGAATAACCTGTAAGAAATTCACGAGTAAGAAAGTCAGGAAGAGAATTAGATTCGCCTTTGATGAATTCAATATCAAAATCAAAGACATAAAGGATAGCCTGCCAACGAGCAAAAATTTGTTTTGAAACCAAATTCTTAACATCTTTTTGCAAAATTTCTTTAGCTGACTTACAGTCAACTCGTAATAAAAACTTTTTATTATACAAATCATCTTGAAATTTGGAAATACATAAAACAATTGATAAAATTTCTTTTTTAACAGTAGAATAGTTTTTCTGAGGGCCGGACCAAACACCCGAATGGTACCGGACTCACTCTTCTAAGGATGATGCATGAATTTTCTGTTTCAGAATGCCACCATACCCTGCATTGGAGGCATCTGTCTCAATAATCATGAATGCATGAGGATGCGGAATGCCTAAACAAGGTAAAGTTTTAACTTTACTTTTTATTTCTTTAACCAAATTAGTATGTTTTTCTGTCCAGGGTGGAGGAGTCTTCTGCAACCTTGCATACAAAGGTCCACATAAAGTTCGCAGATTAGGGAAAAATCAGCGATATAATTAAGACAGCCTAAAAACCGTTGAATAGGATTAATAAAAGGAAAATATAATTTATTTCCTAATATTTTAACAGAGATATGATTAGCTTCCTTTTTAAAATGTGTAATTTGATACAAAAAAGGATTACCCAAAATAACATCAGTTGTAAATTGTTCAAGAATTAAAAAGGAATGTTTAAAACAATATTCATTATTACATATATAGCCATTATTCAATTCAGCATATATAGGAATTTCTAAACCATTAGCGCATATAACTTTTCTCGAGTACGAGATAAATAATGATCAGGAATGATACCTCGATTAATGCAAGATTGGTCGGCGCCACTGTCAATCATGGCAACACATGTAGTAGACCAGTCTTCTACCCCGATTGTTACCATTACATACCATTTTTCAATTTTTACTTTATTTATTAAATTTAAAAATTTTGAATTATCAGGAATATCATTAGATATATTAATATCATCAGATTCGTCATTTTCTTCATTTTCTTTTATTATACCAGAACTAGATGCTATATTAGATAAATTGGCCTGAGATTTTAATATTAACTTAGTTTCTAATTATAAATCTTTTAATCGCAAATTATTTAATTCTATCTTAATTTCTTTAATATCATTTTTTAATTTATTAATTTCTTCTTTAAGATTATTAGTTTTACGAAATTCAAATTTATCTTCATTTTTATATTTATCAATTAAATTAGTAAGACTGAAGGGTTCTTTAATATCAAATACATGATTATTTTCTTGTAATACTAAATGTTTTAATTTTTCTAAGTATTCCTTTTTAACATTTTCATCTTGAATTTCTTTTATTATATCAAATAATATTTCTTTATCTTTATTCTTATTATTAACAATTTTTATTTCACTATTCATCATATTAATCGTTTTCTTACACTCACAAAATTCATCTTTATCATGAAAACTTGAATCAGCAGAAGTATAAAAATAATCATCTTCCATTTCATTTTCTGAATTTATTAATATAGACATTAGTTTATTTTTCAATTCTGTTTCTTCTGAAAATATAGTATTAATTTTCTTTTCTTATTTACAATTAGGAGCTATATGACCTAATTTTCCACATTTATAACATTTCACTGGTGATTTCTTATATTTACTATATTTCTTCTTTTTATTATTATAAAATTCATTGTTATTATACTTATGAGATCTATGATATTTATTATTCTTTTAATATCTAGGTTTATATGTAGTAAACCGGCGTTTACCTTTGTCTTGAGTAGAAGGTGGAGAAGTACCTGTGATGCCAAAAGCTTGACAGAAGGCCCCCAATTCTTCACGTTCTAAACCATAGCGAGTCTGTAACTTAAAATCTTGACAAATTGTTAAAGCTTCCTTTTTAAGGAAGGCAAACAATTGACCATAAGTAATATTAAACTTTCTCAAACGATTTCTACAAACGATTTTCAACTACTTTGTTTTCAAAAGATTAAAACAGTCTGAGGCTTCGCTAGAGTCTTGCATACATTCATCTAAGGTTTGGTAAAATGTAGAAGCGTGCATAAGTCCGTTGGTAAGCCGATAGGTGTTCCAGGTCGCATACTCCCTTGTTCCCTTTAGGTCTTTGTATACATCTTTAGTGTTGTTTTGGCATGTTTAAATTTTAGAAAACATAATGGCTGAAAGAATTTGTAGATTTCTTTTTAGAGAGTCTAATATAACTTCTGCATCTGCATCTATCTCATCATCATCATCATACTCATCTATTCTTAATTCTCATGAACTAATCAAAGAAATTTTGCCTAATACGAGTCCTTCTGCAGTCTACTCACAAGGTCTACTAGAATTTAATAAGGCTTATTCAATTAAAATCCATGAGGAGATTCATCCCATGGAAGAAGATAAAAAGACGATTAATTTGTTGAATAATACTGCTATTAATTATTATCTTAATCAAGGTTATAGATTTATGCATTATGGTTTAATTCAAATTGCTTTACATCCTTTACTGAAACGTGGGGTTGATACTCCTGTTTTTATGGCTTTGCGTGATGATCGTTTACTTCATTATAATGATTCCATACTTGCTTTAGTACAGACTAATTTATGCAATGGTACTACTCGTTTTAATTGTGCTCCTAATTTTAGTGTTAGTCTAATAGATAAAACTATAATGAAATCTTTAATGTTAGATATTCATGTTCTTAATAAAAAGTTAGATCCAGAATATGATAAATTTGTATTAGTTTATCGTATTTATTTCAAGTTAATGAAGTCTATGATTCCTACTGCTTTAAAATTAAAGCCTACTAATATTAATGATTCTGTGTTAGTAATAACTGATTCTGATAATACTCATACTCAAACTCCTAGATTACTTCCTCGTAATGAAATAACTATTCCTGCTGAAATAATGATAGAAAGACCAATAGTGTCTCAAAGAAATCCTGTTAGAACTCAGGCTAATATTGAAGAAATTTCAGATAAAAAAATTTTAATTAAATTTGATAATACGTCTTCCTTTAGATCTTTCTCTTGTAGACTTCCTTCTGAGATTCCTCCTAGATACTCTGTAGACATACCGAGTACCTCTGCTGGGGTAAGTCATGAACCACCCAAGTATTCCTACTCTACTCCAGATCCTAAGCTTAAGTTTAAAGCTCCTCTACCCGAAGTCATTCCTGACTCCACTTCTTCTTTAGGTTCTCCTACTCAGTCTCAAATGCGTTTTTCTGAACTTAATGTAATAAATAAAGTTTTTCAAATGGATAAAGAATTTTTAAATAAAAATTACTTTTCCATAGAAAATACTGAACAACGTCAATGGTTTGAAAAATTTGATCCAACGGTAATTTCTCAACTTAAAACTGAATGGGTTAATGATATTAAAAGTAAGCAGATTAATTTTCCTCTTTTCACTTGGCTGAATTATTATTTTACTAAAGAAAAAATTCCTTTTAAAAATGAATATACTATTAATGTTCAAACTAATCTATATAAAAAATGGAAATTAAATGATGATACTATTCTTTCTTCTGTCCATCCTCATTTACATACTATTAAAATTAATACAAAAGATGGTGAAATAATTGCTTCTCCTTTTAAAAAAGGAATAGATGTTCAAGGTCCGGTTACGTCTAATGATATTCAAAAAGTGTATCAACAAAATAATTTTTCTAATCAGATTTTACATACTCTCTCTCAACAAGTTGAATTAATTTCTGTTAAGTTAGATAACTCTAATAATAATAATAATAATAATTTTCTGAATGAGGTAGCTAAACCTCTAATTATTTCTTCTCTACCTAATGATATGGCTAAAGAAATTTCTTTAGTTCAAAGGATTAATCTCGCTTTAGAGTCTTCCAATAGAGCGTCTAGTTCCACTTCCTCTATAGAAAGACAATTTAGTGGTTTACGTCTTAATGTGATTAATCAAGCTGCTCCTAGATCTGATTCTGATCCTCATGAAAATAATTTGGTGTCTGATAGAGAATCTGATAATCTAGAAGATTTAGAACAACAATTCTCAGATACTCCTCCTTTAGAGTTTAATAGAATCCAACGTAGAAGGTCATATAGAGAAAATAATAGATGGTCTAATAGAAACATAATGAATTATCATAGTCGACCTACTCCTCCAGATATTCAATTTGAAGAGAAAAGTCGATTTGTTTCAAAATCATATAATGGTAATGCCCTTTATGAATGAAATATAGATGGTAAATCTGAATATGAAATAATGAATACTTTGCATGAAATGGGTACTGCTACTTTAGCTTATCAAACTCAGCATAATGGTATGACTCAAAGACAAGTTGCTTCATGTTTAGTTTCCGGTTTTACTGGCCAATTAAAAAATTGGTGGGATAATATGTTTACTCGTACTCAACAACTAGAAATATTAACGCATCAAACTGTAGTTCATAGAGATGTTACTACTGAAAATAATGAAATTGTACGAACTGTAGAATATGAATCTGATGGCGCTAGTTATTTGATTTATGTTCTTTCCATGCATTTCATCGGTAATCCACGTGAAGAATTAACTAGTTTAAAAATTTCTTTAACTAATTTACGTTGTCCTAAATTTAGAGATTACTTTTGGTATAAAAATACCTTTTTGACTAATGTTTTACGACGTCCTGACTGTAATCAATCCTTTTGGAAAGAAAAATTTATTACTGGTTTACCTCCCCTATTTTCTCAGAAACTCATTACTAGTTTACTTAAAGAAATGGGAACGGATAATTTAGACTTGACTAATATTACTTATGGTCAATTGTTTGCCTTCCTTAAAAAGTAATATTACTTAGTCAAGTGAGAACGAAGATGAATATGAAAAAGTAAGATTAAATTTGAAATGAAGTGAAGGAAAACTGAACAAGCCCGGGCTAAATCGAAAACCTCACTTTTGTGCTATGCATTCCAGAATCGGAAGCTTTCGACCAAGCTCAGGCTCAAATTAGTTTACCCATGAACGGATCTAGGCTTATACTTATTTAATTTATTAATCGGGACACAAAAAATTAAATCTTTAATAAAAGCGGAATTTAAGGATTATACCTTTTGTAGCGAAGTCCCTTGGCTAAAAGAAAACCCAATTCTTTAGCGCAATTTCCACAAGAAATCCGAAGAATTCTCCAATACGAACTCCGAGATAGTGTGGGCTATCATCTACGGAGCTACCCTCGGCAATACGATTGAAAATCCAAGAAACTTGCTTCTCAAGAAACTCAAATTGAGGCTGCCCAGAATTTTTTCTCAAAATTATAGCTGCCCAGAATTTTTTTTATCAAAATTGAAGCTGCCCAGAATTTTCTTTCTCAAATTGAAGCTGCCCGGAGCTTAAATTGAAGAAAACCAGCCGCTGGTTTTTCCCTGCTTAACCCACGAACCTGCCGGCGAAGAAGGACAGTCAAGACCGGCCACGATCTGCACGGCAGATCACTTGGATCACCGACCCAAATGGAAGAGATCAACAAGCGATCAATACCGGATCAGCACCCCGATTCTTAGACAGCAAACTGCCGGACAGTAAAAACCCGCTGCGCAACTAGCGAGAAGAAAAATACTGCAGGAAATTCCAGTGACTATTTTTGTGAAGAAGATGACCGGGCTGCTCTAAAAACCAGTGGGCTGAGTTTCTTTACGAAGAAGAAAGTTATCTTGATCGACTTCGAGAGAAAACTTGACGAGGAAGACACGTTCTCTCTCTAGACCAAACTTTCTCTTTCTCGCCAAAACTTGGCTGCCAAGTTTCTTTCTTAGGGTTTTCTTGCTGCCCAAAATGTTGTATTTATAGGAGCTTCTAAGGAGACCTAATGGGCTCTCGAGTTAGGCCTTAAAATTTGACTTTCGTTGACCGCTAAGTCTTCCCGACTAATCAACTCCAATCGACCCTTTTAAATTAATTTATTTAACCCAGTTTGTTAATTTAATTTAATTGAACCCTTACAATTAATTAATTCAAAATCGAATTAATTTCTAAATTCACTTTGTCGATTAAATATTAATTAAACCCTTCGGATTAATTAATTTACCTTGTCGATTAGTCAAACGCATAATCGGTCGTACCACTAACGGACCAATTATGGAACTACCGCTCGAAAACGACTTTACATCGTGCCATTATTATTTCTTCTATCTCCCCACATTAAAGATCTAGTGCTCGTCGATTTATCAATTTACTGACAAATTAACTCACCGACTTCTTGGTTTCCGAGATTAGTACCACTCGACCTTTTATTATACCGAACATAAAGTTCACTGGCCAGGTTTAGTATAATAACCTTACGAGCTCATCTCGGGAGCACCATCAACCCGGCGAACCGGTACATGGATTCCTCCGACTAGCAACGGCACGCAAGAAGCTAAACACCGCATACCCAACTTACCGAGGTATTGGCCTCAATTGACCTCACGCCCGTCCTAATCTCGGGATTGAGAGACGGAATACTAGGACCGAATTGACTACGCCGATCAGTACAAGTCAATTCTATCCAAACTGGTCATGCTCAATATGCCCCGGGCATATCTGTGTGATTTAAACTAGTCTAGATAAACCAATTTCCAAACCGCACAATAACCTATACCAATAGTATGTTCAGACTATCTCGGTTACGAGCATACTTTTTATATATCAATACTTTAACCAATAACGGTATCTACTGTGTTTGTCGACACCCCGTTATCTAGTTCTATGATATAAAGGAACAGATTTATACTGAAACAAAATGATATGTCATCTGTGGATATTAGTTTTTGATACAAGCCATAGCTTTTCTGTATTCAAAACTAACAATCTCCCACTAATACTCAAAGCTATGCTAAGAAGTACAAAAACTGTCCAACCCGCTATTACACTGCTGTCATAATGAAATCTCCAGAACACCTTTAAGCTCACTCACATGGCTCTCTCAAGAATCTGACTCCCATGCCCTCCACATGCCTCTCAAAGACCTTTGGAGTCAATGGCTTGGTGATAGGATCTGCAAGGTTGTCCTCTGAAGCTATCTTGGCCACGATCACGTCTCCCCTCTTTACGATCTCTCGTATCTGGTGGTACTTGCGCTTGAAGGAAAACTGAACAAGCCCGGGCTAAATCGAAAACCTCACTTTTGTGCTATGCATTCCAGAATCGGAAGCTTTCGACCAAGCTCAGGCTCAAATTAGTTTACCCATGAACGGATCTAGGCTTATACTTATTTAATTTATTAATCGGGACACAAAAATTAAATCTTTAATTAAAGCGGAACTTAAAGATTATACCTATTGTAGCGAAGTCCCTCGTTTAAAGAAAACCAAATAAAATCTGCTGCGATTTCCACAAGAAATCCGAAGAATTCTCCAATACCAACTCCGAGATAGTGTGGTTTATCTTCTACGGAGTTACCCACGAGCAATCGAATGAAAACCCAGAAACTTGCTTCGCAAGAAACTCAATAATTAAATCTGCCCAGAGCAAAATAATGAAGAAATTCCAGCGGCCGCCAGTTTTCCTTTTTCTCTATCGGACACCCGGTTATGAAACCACCAAGACCCAGCTGTGATCTGTACAATAGACCCACGGATCACCGACCAAAGAAGGAAGAGATCAACGTGGAGAAGCTACTGGATCAGCACGCCGAGTCTACTGCAGTTCACCGATATCAAAATTGCCCTCAATATTACGCAGCAGCCCGATATTAAAATTGCCCTCAATATTATGCAGCAGCACGATATTAAAAATACACTCAATATTACGCAGCAGCTTAAACAACCGAGCACAATAAACTTGCACTCAAAAATTACGCAGCAGCTTAAACAACCGAGCAGCGACCAAAAAAAAACTGAAGAAAAAACCGGCGGCCCACTAAATTGTATAATCCAATTGCTCAATAATCGAATGGGCTAAGTTTCTTATCGAAGAAGAAAGCTATCTTGATCGACTTCGAGAGAACTTGACGAGGAAGACACAGTTCTCTCTCTAGACCAAACTTTCTCTTTCTAGCCTAAACTTGGCTGCCAAGTTTCTTTTTTTTTTTTTTTGGCTGCCCATTATGTTGTATTTATAGGAGCTTCTGAGGAGACCTAATGGGCTCTCGAGTTAGGCCTTAAAATTTGACTTTCGTTGACCGCTAAGTCTTCCCGACTAATCAACTCCAATCGAACCTTTTAAATTAATTTATTTAATCCACTTTGTTAATTTAATTTAATCGAACCCTTAGAATTAATTAATTCAAAATAGAATTAATTTCTAAATTCACTTCGTCGATCAAATATTAATTAAACTCTTTAGATTAATTAATTTACCTTGTCGATTAGTCAAACGCATAATCGGTCGTACCACTAACGGACCAATTATGGAACTACAGCTCGAAAAAGACTTTACATCGCGCCATTATTATTTCTTCTATCTCCCCACATTAAAGATCTAGTGCTCGTCGATTTATCAATTTACTGACAAATTAATTCACCGACTTCTTGGTTTCCGAGATTAGTACCACTCGACCTTTTATTATACCGAACATAAAGTTCACTGGCCAGGTTTAGTATAATAACCTTACGAGCTTATCTCGGGAGCACCATCAACCTGGCGAACCGGTACGTGGATTCCTTCGACTAGCAACGGCACGCAAGAAGCTAAACACCGCATACCCAACTTACCGAGGTATTGGCCTCAATTGACCTCACTCTTTGGCAAATCAAAGCACACGATATCCAACCCTCACGCCCGTCCCAGTCTCGGGATTGAGAGACGGAATACTAGGACCGAATTGACTACGCCGATCAGTACAAGTCAATTCTATCCAAACTGGTCGTGCTCAATATGCCCCGGGCATATCTGTGTGATTTAAACTAGTCTAGATAAACCAATTTCTAAACCACACAATAACCTATACCGATAGTATGTTCAGACTATCTCGGTTACGAGCATACTTTTTATATATCAATACTTTAACCAATAACGGTATCTACTGTGTTTGTCGACACCCCATTATCTAGTTCTATGATATAAAGGAACAGATTTATACTGAAACAAAATGATATGTCATCTGTGGATATTAGTTTTTGATACAAGCCATAGCTTTTCAGTATTCAAAACTAACAATCTCCCACTAATACTCAAAGCTATGCTAAGAAGTACAAAAAACTGTCCAACCCGCTATTACACTGCTGTCAAAATGAAATCTCCAGAACACCTTTAAGCTCACTAACATGGCTCCCTCAAGAATCTGACTCCCATGCCCTCCACATGTCTCTCAAAAACCTTTAGGGTCAATGGCTTTGTGAAAGGATATTCATGGTTGTCATCTGATACTATCTTGGCCACGGTCACGTCTCCCCTCTTTACGATTTCTCGTATCAGGTGGTACTTGCGCTCTATGTGTTTACTCGCCTTATGGGCTCGTGGTTCCTTCGAGTTAGCAACTGCACTATTGTTATCACAATAAACTGTGATAGACCTAGGCAACTCAGGAACCACATCTAAGTCCATCCGGAAGTTCCTGAGCCACACAGCTTCTTTCGCTGCCTCTGAAGCGGCAACGTACTCGGCCTCCATGGTAGAGTCCGCCACGCATTTCTGCTTGACACTCTTCCATACTATGGCTCCACCTCCTAGAGTAAACACAAACCCAGAGGTAGACTTACTCCTATCCAAATCACCTTGAAAGTCCGAATCTGTGTAACCCAATGGTACAAGCTCCTGCGCTCTATAAACTAGGACACAATCTCTCGTCCTGCGCAAGTACTTGAGAATGCATTTTACTGCCTCCCAGTGAGCCTTCCCAGGGTTACTCTGATATCTGCTAACCATGCCAACGGCACAGCAAATATCAGGCCTCGTGCACAACATAGCATATATGAGGCTACCCATTGCAGAAGCATAGGGTACCGCCTTCATGGCATCTATCTCCTCAGCAGTCTTAGGACACTGCTCCTTAGACAAATGCACCCCATGCCTGAAAGGTAGTGAACCCTTCTTGGAGTTCTGCATGTTAAAACGGGCCAGAATCGTGTCTATGTAGGATGCCTGAGGGAGAGTCAGAGAACGTCTCCTACAATCTCGAATAATCTTGATCCCAAGGATATGTCCAGCCTCTCCCAAATCCTTCATATCGAATTGCCTGGACAGCCATGCACGTCTGACAACACCTTCTTACTGTTGCCAATAAGAGGAATGTCATCTACTTAAAGTACGAGGAACACCACTATATCACCATCACGCCTGCTATAAACACACTGCTCATCCGGACACCTAGTGAATCCATAGGACTGGATAACCTCTTCAAAACGGATGTTCCAAGATCTGGATGCTTGCATCTCTATCCTGAAGAACCTCATTGTAGTTAACTGGGTCTGGTTCACGAGCACCAGGGATAAAGTCCGAAGACTCACCCAAACCCATGTACCTCTCGGGCTGTCTTACAACCCTCTCACTACGATGAGGCGCAGCCTGTGTAAGAGCATCATCTGTGATAGTGTGTGCAGTCTCTTGTGGTGTATCTTCCTGTACGTGTGCATCTGGAATAGTGGACTGACTTCTAAGCTCTTCCAATACTACCTTGCTGCTTGACTTGTGATCTGAAATATAGTCCTCCTCAAGAAATCTGGCATTGGTGCTGACCATCACCTTCTGATCCTGAGGACTATAAAATAAACCACCTCTCGTTCCTTTGGGGTAGCCTACAAACAGCATAACCTTAGATCTCGCCTCTAACTTGCCTGTATCTGCCTCGAGCACATGTGCTGGACAACCCCAAATGCTGAGATGTCTCAGACTAGGCTTGCGCCCACTCCACAACTCTACTGGGGTCGTAGGCACAGACTTAGATGACACAAGGTTAAGGATAAAACACACTGTATCCAAGGCATAACCCCAAAACGAGGTAGGCAACTCACTGTAACTCATCATCGATCTAACCATCTCCATAAGAGACCTGTTCCTCCTCTCTGCCACACCATTCTGCTGGGGTGTGCCAGGTGCAGACAACTGGGTCTGAATACCCTCCTCTGACAAATAGGTCCTAAATTCACTAGAGAGGTATTCACCACATCTAGCCTGAACTTACATAGGTCCACACACGTCAGAATGAATCAACTCTAAAACCTCCTTGGCCCTATACCCCTTCGCCTTAAAAGGCCTCTTGATCATTTTACCCTCCAAGCAGGACTCACAGGTCGAATAGCTGTCAATATCTAGTAAGTCCAAAGACCCACTCTTGACCAACCTTTGAATCCTACTAAGGTTGATATGACCTAGTCTCAGGTGCCAAAGAAAAGTCTGATTCAAAGGGGAAGATTCCTTTCTCTTATTATGATTCGGTGATGAGTTACTATTTTCTGTGTTTTGCATAACTGGGGAGTAAGTCTTGATTAAAAACAAATTGTCAACCAATGTACCGGAACATATAAGTTTATGGCATTTTCTTATAAAAACCGAACCGTCAGAAAATACACACTTATAACCATCCAAAACAAGTTTTGAAACCGAAAGCAAGTTCTTTCAAAAACTAGGTACATAGAGACAATCCTTTAAAAGTAAAATAGAGTCTGAAAAATAAAGACTAATAACTCCCACTGCAGCCACAGAAACTCTGGTAGTATCCCCAAGGTAGACCTGCAACTCTCCCTCTCTAAGCAGCCGGGTCACTTGGAACCCCTGCAAAGAATTACAAACGTGATCAGTGGTTCCCGAATCCACACACCAAGTATCCGTGGGAATCGCCACTAAACACGTCTCAGTGACTAGAGAGAATTTACACATACCTCGAGGCTTTGGGCAGTCATTCTTCCAATGTCCTGCTTCGCCACATCTGAAGCATTTCCACTCGGCTTCTGCATTTTGGCAATGCCTGCCTTGGGTCGATGACTGGTTCCTGCTTTCTGGCCTCTCTTCCTCTTTTGCTTCCTGGCTTTGGGCCCAGCAGAGGAACCTGAGGGACCAACAGTAGCCAAGGCTTGCTTCTTCTCAGCGAAGAGGCTCTCAGCAGACACCAATGCAGTCATGAGCTCAGAAAGTGAATATGAGAGATTCCCCATATTATAGTTCAATCGAAACTGCTCAAAACTGGGAGGCAAGCTCTGAAGGATGATATCGACCTGGGTTTCCCCATCAATCTCACCTCCCAATACCTCAATCTCATTGATGCAACCAATCATCTCCAGCACGTGATCTCTCACTGAAGTGCCCTCAGCCATCCTGGCATTCATAAGTTTCCTCATAGCTGACTGCCTGGCTGCCCTGCCCTGATGTCCAAACATCTCCCTGAGGTTGAGCATCATATCGTAAGCTGAGGTAATCAACTGATGCTGGTGCTGCAGTACACTCGACATGGAAGCCAAGATGTAGCACCTGGTCATCTCATCAGCTTTCTGCCACCTCGTATATGGCTCTCGCTGCTTAGGTGTGGCATCCTCACTGGGCTTAGGGGGGCACTCCTCAGTGAGCACGTACTTATAACCCTCAGCGGTTAGGACAATGTCCAGGTTTCGTTTCCAATCAATGTAATTAGGACCGGTGAGTTTGTTTTGGTTCAGAATGACAGCTAGCGGGTTGAACGACATATCAACTGAAAATAATGAAAAAACATGTCTCAGTATACTTTTCGAAAATATTGAAAAATCCTCAGAAAAGAAATATAATCTTCTACCGACATCTCTCCCACCGGGATTAACGCAGGTCACGTTGGGTGAACATCTACGCCAACCCACATACGTTCGAGAAGGATCGAAGTCCATTAATCTCATTATCTGACCAACAATCTTATGATCAATGAAATTAATAGTCGATAATTTTAGCCGTACACGTAAATAGCGTTACCTCGTGGGAGGGATACTATAAACAGTACACTAAGTGTATGCCATTACGTGACTTCTAAGTTTGTTACTTAGGGTACTAATGCGCCTCGGTTAGCGAGGGTGTCGCAACTTTTCCCAATTAAACGTACTATAGTCATCCCTTTAGAAATTCATTCCAGCGATATCTGTGATTGAAAACTCATCCGTAGGGAAGCCGTTTAACCACATCACCAATGAACTAGTAATGGAGGCCATGGGGCTATTAACCAACCCGCTCCCACTTAGATTTTTAAAATAATTTCAATTCGCCCTAGTTTTCTCGGTTTTCCATTTCGGTTTTCTACGTAATTAGGAATCACCCAAAAATTACGATAAACCAAAATCCGGGTTTTCTCGGTTTTCTACGTAATTAGGAATCACCCAAAATTACGATAAACCAAAACCCCACATAATTAGGAATCACCCAAAATTACGATTAAACCAAAACTTGCGAATGTAATTAAGTTTGAGGATTTTTACGTTTTAACATGAAATATCTTAACTATGGATATTCGCACCCATAAAACCGTTGGAGTTTTAATATGCGAATAATCTACCTTAGTTAATTGCACATTACCTTTTGAAAAAACTTTTGGTTTGAATTTCATTCATGCAAAATAAAACGAAAATCACACAATCAATGAAAAAATCATAATTACGGGAAATTAAATAAAATAAAATTTCCCGACTATTATGGCCTTCTCTATCGTTGATTCCTTGATGCCTCGGTGACACTTCCCGTCGTGTCGCTCCCACTCGTTATTTGGATTCCTCTCGATTCGCCCGGGTTTTCTCGGTTTATTCCGTAATTTGGAATCACCCAAAATTACAATAAACCAAAACCCGCGAATATAAGTTACCCAAAATAACGTCTTCGTCATAGTACATAAATTCCTATATACAAAGGCGTTTTCTAGGAATTTAAAGACGACATGATTAGATCAAATCTTACTACAAGATTTTTCTAATCCTACACGGCTTCCAGCTCGTGGTTATTACTATTACAGAAATTTCCATTCGAAAATAAAACAAGCCTGGACATGTCCCGGGGTTTATGAATGAAAATTAAATTTCTACCATAATAGCCGGGAAACCAATAACCACCTGTTTATACATTTCGACAAAAATAATAATGCCAAAATAAAGCCGTGTAATAAATCAACGAAACCAACGCTCTGATACCAATTTGAAGGAAAACTGAACAAGCCCGGGCTAAATCGAAAACCTCACTTTCGTGCTATGCATTCCAGAATCGGAAGCTTTCGACCAAGCTCAGGCTCAAATTAGTTTACCCATGAACGGATCTAGGCTTATACTTATTTAATTTATTAATCGGGACACAAAAATTAAATCTTTAATTAAAGCGGAACTTAAAGATTATACCTTTTGTAGCAAAGTCCCTCGTTTAAAGAAAACCAAATAAAATCTGCTGCGATTTCCACAAGAAATCCGAAGAATTCTCCAATACCAACTCCGAGATAGTGTGGACTATCTTCTACGGAGTTACCCACGAGCAATCGAATGAAAACCCAGAAATTTGCTTCGCAAGAAACTCAATAATTAAATCTGCCCAGAGCAAAATAATGAAGAAATTCCAGCGGCCGCCAGTTTTCCTTTTTCTCTATCGGACACCCGGTTATGAAACCACCAAGACCCAGCTGCGATCTGTACAATAGACCCACGGATCACCGACCAAAGAAGGAAGAGATTAACGTGGAGAAGCTACTGGATCAGCACGCCGAGTCTACAGCAATTCACCGATATCAAAATTGCCCTCAATATTACGCAGCAGCCCGATATTAAAATTGCCCTCAATATTATGCAGTAGCATGATATTAAAAATGCACTCAATATTAAGCAGCAGCTTAAACAACCGAGCACAATAAACTTGCACTCACAAATTACACAGCAGCTTAAACAACCGAGCAGCGACCAAAAAAAAACTGAAGAAAAAACCGGCGGCCCACTAAATTGTATAATCCAATTGCTCAATAATCGAATGGGCTGAGTTTCTTATCAAAGAAGAAAGCTATCTTGATCGACTTCGAGAGAAAACTTGACGAGGAAGACACATTTCTCTCTCTAGACCAAACTTTCTCTTTCTAGCCTAAACTTGGCTGCCAAGTTTCTTTTTTTTTGGGTTTTTGGCTGCCCATTATGTTGTATTTATAGGAGCTTCTAAGGAGACCTAATGGGCTCTCGAGTTAGGCCTTAAAATTTGACTTTCGTTGACCGCTAAGTCTTCCCGACTAATCAACTCCAATCGAACCTTTTAAATTAATTTATTTAATCCACTTTGTTAATTTAATTTAATCGAACCCTTAGAATTAATTAATTCAAAATAGAATTAATTTCTAAATTCACTTCGTCGATCAAATATTAATTAAACTCTTCAGATTAATTAATTTACCTTGTCGATTAGTCAAACGCATAATCGGTCGTACCACTAACGGACCAATTATGGAACTACCGCTCGAAAATGACTTTACATCGCGCCATTATTATTTCTTCTATCTCCCCACATTAAAGATCTAGTGCTCGTCGATTTATCAATTTACTGACAAATTAATTCACCGACTTCTTGGTTTCCGAGATTAGTACCACTCGACATTTTATTATACCGAACATAAAGTTCACTGGCCAGGTTTAGTATAATAACCTTACGAGCTCATCTCGGGAGCACCATCAACCCGGCGAACCGGTACGTGGATTCCTTCGACTAGCAACGGCACGCAAGAAGCTAAACACCGCATACCCAACTTACCGAGGTATTGGCCTCAATTGACCTCACTCTTTGGCAAATCAAAGCACACGATATCCAACCCTCATGCCCGTCCCAATCTCAGGATTGAGAGACGGAATACTAGGACCGAATTGACTACGCCGATCAGTACAAGTCAATTCTATCCAAACTGGTCGTGCTCAATATGCCCCGGGCATATCTGTGTGATTTAAACTAGTCTAGATAAACCAATTTCTAAACCACACAATAACCTATACCGATAATATGTTCAGACTATCTCGGTTACGAGCATACTTTTTATATATCAATACTTTAACCAATAACGGTATCTACTGTGTTTGTCGACACCCCGTTATCTTGTTCTATGATATAAAGGAACAGATTTATACTGAAACAAAATGATATGTCATCTGTGGATATTAATTTTTGATACAAGCCATAGCTTTTCTGTATTCAAAACTAACAGCGCTCTATGTGTTTACTCGCCTTATGGGCTCGTGGTTCCCTTGAGTTAGCAACTGCACCATTGTTATCACAATAAACTGTGATAGATCTAGGCAACTCTGGAACCACATCTAAGTCCATCAGGAAACTCCTGAGCCATACAGCCTCTTTCGCTGCCTCTGAAGCAGCACCGTACTCGGCCTCCATGGTAGAGTCCGCCACGCATTTCTGCTTGACACTCTTCCATACTATGGCTCCACCTCCTAGAGTAAAAACAAACCCAGAGGTAGACTTGCTCTTGTCCAAATCTCCTTGAAAGTCCGAATCTGTGTAACCCAATGGTACAAGCTCCTGCGCTCTATAAACTAGGACAGAATCTCTCGTCCTGCGCAAGTACTTAAGAATGCATTTTACTGCCTCCCAGTGAGCCTTCCCAGGGTTACTCTGATATCTGCTAACCATGCCAACGGCAAAGCAAATATCAGGCTCGTGCACAACATAGCATACATGAGGCTACCCACTGCAGAAGCATAGGGTACCGCCTTCATGGCATCTATCTTCTCAGCAGTCTTAGGACACTGCTCCTTAGACAAATGCACTCCATGCCTGAAAGGTAGTGAACCCTTCTTGGAGTTCTGCATGTTAAAACGGGCCAAAATCGTGTCTATGTAGGATGCCTGTGAGAGAGTCAGAGAACGTCTCCTACGATCTCGAATAATCTTGATCCCAAGGATATGTCCAGCCTCTCCCAAATCCTTCATATCGAATTGCCTGGACAGCCATGCTTTTACGTCTGACAACACCTTCTTACTGTTGCCAATAAGAAGAATGTCATCTACATAAAGTACGAGGAACACCACTATCTCACCATCACGCCTGCAATAAACACACAGCTCATCCGGAGATTGAGTGAATCCATAGGACTGGATAACCTCATCAAAACGAATGTTCCAAGATCTGGATGCTTGCTTAAGTCCATAAATGGACCTCCTAAGCCTGCATACCTTGTGCTATTGGCCCTTAACAATGAAGCCCTCTGGTTGCTGCATAAAGATGGTCTCCTCAAGACTTCCATTAAGGAAAGCTGTCTTGACGTCCATCTGCCAAATCTCATAATCCATATGAGCAGCTATGGCCAAGAGAATCCGGATCGACTTAAGCATAGCTACTGGGGAAAAGGTCTCCTCATAATCGATCCCTTATTTCTGAGTATACCCATTCGCCACAAGCCTAGCCTTGAAGGTCTCAACCCTCCCGTCAGATCCTCTCTTTCGCTTGTAGACCCATTTGCACCCAATAGGCCTAAACCCATCAGGAAGGTCTACCAGCTCCCAGACTTGATTTGAGTCCATAGAACACATCTCAGCAATCATCGCTCTCTGCCAAGAATCTACATCTTTATCCTGGAGAGCCTCATTGTAGTTAACTAGGTCTGGTTCATGAGCACCAGGGATAAAGTCCGAAGACTCACCCAAACCCATGTATCTCTCAGGCTGTCTCACAGCCCTCCCACTACGACGAGGCGTAGCCTGTGTAAGAGCATCATCTGTGATAGTGCGTGCAGTTTCCTGTGGTGTGCATCTGGAATAGTGGACTGACTTCTAAGCTCTTCCAATACTACCTTGCTGCTTGACTTGTGATCTAAAATATAGTCCTCCTCAAGAAATCTGGCATTGGTGCTGACCACCACCTTCTGATCCTGAGGACTATAATATAAACCACCTCTCGTTCCTTTGGGGTAGCCTACAAACAGCATAACCTTAGATCTCGCCTCTAACTTGCCTGCATCTGCCTCGAGCACATGTGCTGGACAACCCCAAATCCTGAGATGTCTCAGACTAGGCTTGTGCCCACTCCACAACTCTAATGGGGTCGTAGGCACAGACTTAGATGGCACAAGGTTGAGGATATAACATGCTGTATCTAAGGCATAACCCCAAAACGAGGTAGGCAACTCACTGTAACTCATCATCGATCTAACCATCTCCATAAGAGTCCTATTCCTCCTCTCTATTACACCATTCTGCTGGGGTGTGCCAGGTGCAGACAACTGGGTCTGAATACCCTCCTCTGACAAATAGGTCCTAAATTCACTAGAGAGGTATTCGCCACCGCGATCAGACCGCAGTGACTTGATACTCTTACCCAGATGGTTCTCCACCTCTGCCTTGAATTCTCTGAACTTGCCAAAGCATTCAGACTTGTGGCGCATCAGGTATATGTATCCATATCTAGAGTAATCATCCGTGAAAGTCACGAAATACTCATAACCACCTCTAGCCTGAACTGACATAGGCCCACACACGTCAGAATGAATCAGCTCTAAAACCTCTTTGGCCCTATACCCCTTCGCCTTAAAAGGCCTCTTGGTCATTTTACCCTCCAAGCAGGACTCACAGGTCGAATAGCTGTCAATATCTAGTAGGTCCAAAAACCCACTATTGACCAACCTTTGAATCCTACTAAGGTTGATATGACCTACTCTTAGGTGCCAAAGATAAGTCTGATTCAAAGGAGAAGATTCCTTTCTCTTATTATGATTCGGTGATGAGTTACTAGTTTCTGTGTTTTGCATAACTGGGAGTAAGTCTTGATTAAAAACAGATTGTCAACCAATGTACCGGAACATATAAGTTTCTGGCATTTTCTTATAAAAACCGAACCATCAGAAAATACACACTTAAAACCATCCAAAACAAGTTTCGAAACTGAAAGCAAGTTCTTTCGAAAACTAGGTACATAAAGACAATCCTTTAAAAGTAAAATAGAGTATGAAAGATAAAGACTAATCACTCCCACTGCAGCCACAGAAACTCTGGTAGTATCCCCAAGGTAGACTTGCAACTCTCCCTCTCTAAGCAGCCGGGTCACTTGGAACCCCTGCAAAGAATTACAAACGTGATCAGTGGCTCCCGAATCCACACACCAAGTATCCGTGGGAATCGCCGCTAAACACGTCTCAGTAACTAAAGAGAATTTACACATACCTCGAGGCTTTGGGCAGTCCTTCTTCCAATGTCCTGCTTTGCCACATCTGAAGCACTTTCCTCTCGGCTTCTGCTTCTTGGCAATGCCTGCCTTGGGTCCATGACTGGCTCCTGCTTTCTGGCCTCTCTTCCTCTTTTGCTTCCTGGCTTTGGGCCCAGCAGAGGAACCTGAGGGACCAACAGTAGCCAAGGCTTGCTTCTTCTCAGCGAAGAGGCTCTCAGCAGACACCAATGCAGTCATGAGCTCAGAAAGTGAATATGAGAGATTCCCCATATTATAGTTCAATCGAAACTGCTCAAAACTGGAAGGCAAGCTCTGAAGGATGATATCGACCTGGGTTTCCCCATCAATCTCACCTCCCAATACCTCAATCTCATTGATGCAACCAATCATCTCCAGCACGTGATCTCTCACTGAAGTGCCCTCAGCCATCTTGGCATTCATGAGTTTCCTCATAGCTGACTGCCTGGCTGCCCTGCCCTGATGACCAAACATCTCCCTGAGGTTGAGCATCATATCGTAGGCTGAGGTCATCAACTGATGCTGGTGCTGCAGTACACTCGACATGGAATCCAAGATGTAGCACCTGGTCATCTCATCAGATTTCTGCCACCTCGTATATGGCTCTCGCTGCTCAGGTGTGGCATCCTCACTGGGCTTAGGGGGGCACTCCTCAGTGAGCACGTACTTATAACCCTCAGCGGTTAGGACAATGTCCAGGTTTCGTTTCCAATCAATGTAATTAGGACCGGTGAGTTTGTTTTGGTTCAGAATGGCAGCTAGCGGGTTGAACGACATATCAACTGAAAATAATGAAAAAACATGTCTCAGTATACTTTTCGAAAATATTGAAAAATCCTCAGAAAAGAAATATAATCTTCTACCGACATCTCTCCCACCGGGATTAACGCAGGTCACGTTGGGTGAACGTCTACGCCAACCCACATTCGTTCGAGAAGAACCGAAGTTCATTAATTTCATTATCTGACCAACGATCTTATGATCAATGAAATTAATAGTCGATAATTTTAGCCGTACACATAAATAGCGTTACCTCGTGGGAGGGATACTATAAACAGTACACTAAGTGTATGCCATTACGTGACTTCTAAGTTTGTTACTTAGGGTACTAATGTGCCTCGGTTAGCGAGGGTGTCACAACTTTTCCCAATTAAACGCACTATAGTCATCCCTTTAGAAATTCATTCCAGCGATATCTGTGATTGAAAACTCATCCGTAGGGAAGCCGTTTAACCACATCACCAATGAACTCGAAATGGAGGCCATGGGGCTATTAACCAACCCGCTCCCACTTAGATTTTTAAAATAATTTCAATTCGCCCTAGTTTTCTCGGTTTTCATTTCGGTTTTCTACGTAATTAGGAATCACCCAAAAATTACGATAAACCAAAATCCGGGTTTTCTCGGTTTTCTTACGTAATTAGGAATCACCCAAAATTACGATAAACCAAAACCCCACATAATTAGGAATCACCCAAAATTACGATTAAACCAAAACTTGCAAATGTAATTAAGTTTGAGGATTTTTACGTTTTAACATGCAATATCTTAACTATGGATATTCGCACCCATAAAACCGTTGGAGTTTTAATATGCGAATAATCTACCTTAGTTAATTGCACATTACCTTTTGAAAAAACTTTTGGTTTGAATTTCGTTCATGCAAAATAAAACGAAAAAATCATAAATACGGGAAATTAAATAAAATAAAATTTTCTGACTATTACGGCCTTCTTTATCGTTGATTCCTTGACGCCTCGGTGACACTTCCCGTCGTGTCGCTCCCACTCGTTATTTGGATTCCTCTCGATTCGCCCGGGTTTTCTCGGTTTATTCCGTAATTAGGAATCACCCAAAATTACAATAAACCAAAACCCGCGAATATAAGTTACCCAAAATAACGTCTTCGTCATAGTACAAAAATTCCTATATACAAAGGCGTTTTCTAGGAATTTAAAGACGACATGATTAGATCAAATCCTACTACAAGATTTTTCTAATCCTACACGGCTTCTAGCTCGTGGTTATTACTATTACAGAAATTTCCATTCAAAAATAAAACGAGCCCGGACATGTCCCGGGGTTTATGAATGAAAATTAAATTTCTACCATAATAGCCGGGAAACCAATAATCACCTGTTTATACATTTCGACAAAAAATAATAATGCCAAAATAAAGTCGTGTAATAAATCAAACAAGTATAAGACCGAAACCAACGCTCTGATACCAATTTGAAGGAAAACTGAACAAGCCCGGGCTAAATCGAAAACCTCACTCTCGTGCTATGCATTCCAGAATCGGAAGCTTTCGACCAAGCTCAGGCTCAAATTAGTTTACCCATGAACGGATCTAGGCTTATACTTATTTAATTTATTAATCGGGACACAAAAAATTAAATCTTTAATAAAAACGGAATTTAAAGATTATACCTTTTGTAGCGAAGTCCCTTGCCTAAAAGAAAACCCAATTCTTTAGCGCAATTTCCACAAGAAATCCGAAGAATTCTCCAATACGAACTCCGAGATAGTGTGGGCTATCGTCTACGGAGCTACCCTCGGCAATACGATTGAAAATCCAAGAAACTTGCTTCTCAAGAAACTCAAATTGAGGCTGCCCAGAATTTTTTCTCAAAATTATAGCTGCCCAGAATTTTTTTTAACAAAATTGAAGCTGCCCAGAATTTTCTTTCTCAAATTGAAGCTGCCCGGAGCTTAAATTGAAGAAAACCAGCCGCTGGTTTTTCCCTGCTTAACCCACGAACCTGCCGGCGAAGAAGGACAGTCAAGACTGGCCACGATCTGCACGGCAGATCACTTGGATCACCGACCGAAATGGAAGAGATCAACAAGCGATCAATACCGGATCAGCACCCCGATTCTTAGACAGCAAACTGCCGGACAGTAAAAACCCGCTGCGCAACTAGCGAGAAGAAAAATAGTGCAGGAAATTCCAGCGACTATTTTTGTGAAGAAGATGACCGGGCTGCTCTAAAAACCAGTGGGCTGAGTTTCTTTACGAAGAAGAAAGTTATCTTGATCGACTTCGAGAGAAACCTTGACGAGGAAGACACGTTCTCTCTCTAGACCAAACTTTCTCTTTCTAGCCAAAACTTGGCTGCCAAGTTTCTTTCTTAGGGTTTTCTTGCTGCCCAAAATGTTGTATTTATAGGAGCTTCTAAGGAGACCTAATGGGCTCTCAAGTTAGGCCTTAAAATTTGACTTTCGTTGACCGCTAAGTCTTCCCGACTAATCAACTCCAATCGACCCTTTTAAATTAATTTATTTAATCCACTTTGTTAATTTAATTTAATCGAACCCTTGGAATTAATTAATTCAAAATCGAATTAATTTCTAAATTCACTTTGTCGATTAAATATTACTTAAACCCTTCGGATTAATTAATTTACCTTGTCGATTAGTCAAACGCATAATCGGTCGTACCACTAACGGACCAATTATGGAACTACCGCTCGAAAACGACTTTACATCGCGCCATTATTATTTCTTCTATCTCCCCACATTAAAGATCTAGTGCTCGTCGATTTATCAATTTACTGACAAATTAACTCACCGACTTCTTGGTTTCCGAGATTAGTACCACTCGACCTTTTATTATACCGAACATAAAGTTCACTGGCCAGGTTTAGTATAATAACCTTACGAGCTCATCTCGGGAGCACCATTAACCCGGCGAACCGGTACATGGATTCCTCCGACTAGCAACGGCACGCAAGAAGCTAAACACCGCATACCCAACTTACCGAGGTATTGGCCTCAATTGACCTCACTCTTTGGCAAATCAAAGCATACGATATCCAACCCTCACGCCCGTCCCAATCTCGGGATTGAGAGACAGAATACTAGGACCGAATTGACTACGCCGATCAGTACAAGTCAATTCTATCCAAACTGGTCATGCTCAATATGCCCCGGGCATATCTGTGTGATTTAAACTAGTCTAGATAAACCAATTTCCAAACCGCACAATAACCTATACCAATAGTATGTTCAGACTATCTCGGTTACGAGCATACTTTTTATATATCAATACTTTAACCAATAACGATATCTACTGTGTTTGTCGACACCCCGTTATCTAGTTCTATGATATAAAAGAACAGATTTATACTGAAACAAAATGATATGTCATCTGTGGATATTAGTTTTTGATACAAGCCATAGCTTTTCTGTATTCAAAACTAACATGAAGAACAACTTACAAGAGATTAGAAATGAAAGTTTGAAGAACGAAAGCGGAAAGCTGAAAACTAGAGAGAGAAAAGTTTAAAACTTTGATCTTTGTTAAAAAAGGCTTCTGCCGATTACAAGAGGAGTCATTCCCTTTTATAGAGGGGACTTGGCCTATATTAATTACAAATCCGGAAATGAAGTCCGGAAGTAGACTGAAATGAAATTGAAATTAAAGTAAGTGCTATATGACCTAAACACTTACGTCATTGCTGCATAATTACAAGTAAGTGCTATATTACCTAAGCACTTACGTCATAAACCTAATAATTCTACTAGTGCGTAAGCACTTACATCATGAACCTAAACTATTACATTAAAAGTCAAAAGGGTGAGCACATGGACCCCCGAATGGATCAAAATCATCGTCAGTAGTTGGTGAGGAATCTTCAGCTTTTTCGGTGGGTGATGACCTGGAAGCTGATGCTGGATTAACGGAAGGAGCTTTGCTAGAACTGGAAGCCTTTGTGAAATAGTCCTTCAAGCATTGCTGAAGAAAATCTTGAACATCTGGAAGTTGTTCTTGAGTCGCTGAAGTTGCTTGAGCAGGAGGAGGAGTAACCGCAACAGGAGTAGTTAAAGGAGACGAAGAACTAGTTATTATTTTCTTTCGAAGAGGAACAGAGGTTTTTGCAGGAGTCACTGGATAAATTTCAGTAATCTGAGTTTTTTGAGGAGTCGGTGATTGAGGAATTTGATTAACCTTAATTTTTTGTTTTTGCCCAGTTTCTAAATATTTTAAAACAACCTGGGAATTACTCTGATCTTCATTAAACTGAATCCACCATTTTACATTAATTTGGCGGATTAAAGCACAAGGAGTCTCTGGTTGGAGTTGTTTGATCTGCCAACTCCATGCTAAAATATAAGGAATGCGGAACACCGCATGAAACAAGAATGAGGCTTGATAATCGGGTAACCTACATTTTTTCTTGTAGGTTTGAAATCCTTTTTCGGAAATAGGAGGAAAAATGTCGGGAATAGCCCCTAGTAGTTTCCACCAATCGTAGAACCACATAGGAACTTGAGTATTAAACTTGGTAGAAAAATTAATGAACCATGAGTGATTAAAAGAACGAAAATAAAGGCATCGATAAAATGCCAACATGTAATCAGTGTAATTATACCCCGCAAGAATATATCTTCCTGTGAATAAAACATTATCATGAATCGAAGTAAACTCACGAGGACTCATGACTTTATTAATAATGAATTTGGAATAGGCTATATGAGATGAGTCTTTTTTATCAGGAAAATGAGTAATAGTAACCGAATGAGTATCCACAAGAATGAGTTCATAATACTTCTGGTTTTTGAATGTATCATCAGTAAACCATTGATTATTCTGTAAGAAAAGTCTAGAAACAAAATTTTTCACATCATTATTTTCGGGAGGAGTTTGGAAATGAGTCAACATCATATATTCAAATTCTTTCTTTTGAATATAAGGAGCAGAATTAGACTGAGAAGAAGGAGATGAAGGACGGACTGGACTATTAGATAATTTAGCAAAAGGAGTCTGGGCAGCATTAATATAGGACAAAGGAGGAAAGTCATTAGTAGGGACAGTAGGATGAAGAGGACGAGGAGGATTAGAAATAAAGTAGTCTTGGGGAGTACGAGAGATGGGTTGCTTACCCGGATCTTTAGACATGTGAATAACCTGTAAGAAATTCACGAGTAAGAAAGTCAGGAAGAGAATTAGATTCGCCTTTGATGAATTCAATATCAAAATCAAAGACAGAAAGGATAGCCTGCCAACGAGCAAAAATTTGTTTTGAAACCAAATTCTTAACATCTTTTTGAAAAATTTCTTTAGCTGACTTACAGTCAACTCGTAATAAAAACTTTTTATTATACAAATCATCTTGAAATTTGGAAATACATAAAGCAATTGATAAAATTTCTTTTTTAACAGTAGAATAGTTTTTCTGAGGGCCGGACCAAACACCCGAATGGTACCGGACTAACTCTTCTAAGGATGATGCATGAATTTTCTGTTTCAGAATGCCACCATACCCTGCATTGGAGGCATCTGTCTCAATAATCATGAATGCATGAGGATGCGGAATGCCTAAACAAGGTAAAGTTTTAACTTTACTTTTTATTTCTTTAACCAAATTAGTATGTTTTTCTGTCCAGGGTGGAGGAGTCTTCTGCAACCTTGCATACAAAGGTCCACATAAAGTTCGCAGATTAGGGAAAAATCAGCAATATAATTAAGACAGCCTAAAAACCGTTGAATAGGATTAATAAAAGGAAAATATAATTTATTTCCTAATATTTTAACAGAGATATGATTAGCTTCCTTTTTAAAATGTGTAATTTGATACAAAAAAGGATTACCCAAAACAACATCAGTTGTAAATTGTTCAAGAATTAAAAAGGAATGTTTAAAACAATATCCATTATTACATATATAGCCATTATTCAATTCAGCATATATAGGAATTTCTAAACCATTAGCAGCATATAACTTTTCTCGAGTACGAGATAAATAATGATCAGGAATGATACCTCGATTAATGCAAGATTGGTCGGCGCCACTGTCAATCATGGCAACACATGTAGTAGACCAGTCTTCTACCCCGATTGTTACCATTGCATACCATTTTTCAATTTTTACTTTATTTATTAAATTTAAAAATTTTGAATTATCAGGAATATCATTAGATATATTAATATCATCAGATTCGTCATTTTCTTTTATTATACCGGAACTAGATGCTATATTAGATAAATTGGCCTGAGATTTTAATATTAACTTAGTTTATAATTCTAAATCTTTTAATCGCAAATTATTTAATTCTATCTTAATTTCTTTAATATCGTTTTTTAATTTATTAATTTCTTCTTTAAGATTATTAGTTTTACGAAATTCAAATTTATCTTCATTTTTATATTTATCAATTAAATTAGTAAGACCGAAGGGTTCTTTAATATCAAATACATGATTATTTTCTTGTAATACTAAATGTTTTAATTTTTCTAAGTATTCCTTTTTAACATTTTCATCTTAAATTTCTTTTATTATATCAAATAATATTTCTTTATCTTTATTCTTATTATTAACAATTTTTATTTCACTATTCATCATATTAATCGTTTTCTTACACTCACAAAATTCATCTTTATCATGAAAACTTGAATCAGAAGAAGTATAAAAATAATCATCTTCCATTTCATTTTCTGAATTTATTAATATAGACATTAGTTTATTTTTCAATTCTGTTTCTTATGAAAATATAGTATTAATTTTCTTTTCTAATTTACAATTAGGAGCTATATGACCTAATTTTCCACATTTATAACATTTCACTGGTGATTTCTTATATTTACTATATTTCTTCTTTTTATTATTATAAAATTCATTATTATTATACTTATGAGATCTATGATATTTATTATACTTTTTATATCTAGATTTATATGTAGTAAACCGGCGTTTACCTTTGTCTTGAGTAGAAGGTAGAGAAGTACCTGTGATGCCAAAAGCTTGACAGAAGGCCCCCAATTCTTCACGTTCCAAACCATAGCGAGTCTGTTACTTAAAATCTTGACAAATTGTTAAAGCTTCCTTTTTAAGGAAGGCAAACAATTGACCATAAGTAATATTAAACTTTCTCAAACGATTTCTACAAACGATTTTCAACTACTTTGTTTTCAAAAATTAAAACAGTCTGAGGCTTCGCTAGAGTCTTGCATACATTCATCTAAGGTTTGGTAAAAGGTAGAAGCGTGCATAAGTCCGTTGGTAAGCCGATAGGTGTTCCAGGTCGCATACTCCCTTGTTCCCTTTAGGTCTTTGTATACATTTTTAGTGTTGTTTTGGCATGTTTAAATTTTAGAAAACATAATGGCTGAAATAATTCGTAGATTTCTTTTTAGAGAGTCTAATATAACTTCTGCATCTGCATCCATCTCATCATCATCATCATACTCATCTATTCTTAATTCTCATGAACTAATCAAAGAAATTTTGCCTAATACGAGTCCTTCTGCAGTCTACTCACAAGGTCTACTAGAATTTAATAAGGCTTATTCAATTAAAATCCATGAGGAGATTCATCCCATGGAAGAAGATAAAAAGACGATTAATTTGTTGAATAATACTGCTATTAATTATTATCTTAATCAAGGTTATAGATTTATGCATTATGGTTTAATTCAAATTGCTTTACATCCTTTACTGAAACGTGGGGTTGATACTCCTATTTTTATGGCTTTGCATGATGATCGTTTACTTCATTATAATGATTCCATACTTGCTTTAGTATAGACTAATTTATGCAATGGTACTACTCGTTTTAATTGTGCTCCTAATTTTAGTGTTAGTCTAATAGATAAAACTATAATGAAATCTTTAATGTTAGATATTCATGTTCTTAATAAAAAGTTAGATCCAGAATCTGATAAATTTGTTTTAGTTTATCGTATTTATTTCAAGTTAATGAAGTCTATGATTCCTACTGCTTTAAAATTAAAGCCTACTAATATTAATGATTCTGTGTTAGTAATAACTGATTCTGATAATACTCATACTCAAACTCCTAGATTACTTCCTCGTAATGAAATAACTATTCCTGCTGAAATAATGATAGAAAGACCAATAGTGTCTCAAAGAAATCCTGTTAGAACTCAGGCTAATATTGAAGAAATTTCAGATAATAAAATTTTAATTAAATTTGATAATACGTCTTCCTTTAGATCTTTTTCTTGCAGACTTCCTTCTGAGATTCCTCCTAGATACTCTGTAGACATACCGAGTACCTCTGCTGGGGTAAGTCATGAACCACCCAGGTATTCCTACTCTACTCCAGATCCTAAGCTTAAGTTTAAAGCTCCTCTACCCGAAGTCATTCCTGACTCCACTTCTTCTTTAGGTTCTCCTACTCAGTCTCAAATGCGTTTTTCTGAACTTAATGTAATAAATAAAGTTTTTCAAATGGATAAAGAATTTTTAAATAAAAATTACTTTTCCATAGAAAATACTGAACAACGTCAATGGTTTGAAAAATTTGATCCAACGGTAATTTCTCAACTTAAAACTGAATGGGTTAATGATATTAAAAGTAAGCAGATTAATTTTCCTTTTTTCACTTGGCTGAATTATTATTTTACTAAAGAAAAAATTCCTTTTAAAAATGAATGTACTATTAATGTTCAAACTAATCTATATAAAAAATGGAAATTAAATGATGATACTATTCTTTCTTCTGTCCATCCTCCTTTACAGACTATTAAAATTAATACAAAAGATGGTGAAATAATTGCTTTACGTCTAATGATATTCAAAAAGTGTATCAACAAAATATTTTTTCTAATCAGATTTTACATACTCTCTCTCAACAAGTTGAATTAATTTCTGTTAAGTTAGATAACTCTACTAATAATAATAATAATAATAATAATAATTTTCCAAATGAGGTAGCTAAACCTCTAATTATTTCTTCTCTACCTAATGATATGGTTAAAGAAATTTCTTTAGTTCAAAGGATTAATCTCGCTTTAGAGTATTCCAATAGAGCGTCTAGTTCCACTTCCTCTATAGAAAGACAATTTAGTGGTTTACGTCTTAATGTGATTAATCAAGCTGCTCCTAGATCTGATTCTGATCCTCATGAAAATAATTCGGTGTCTGATAGAGAATCTGATAATCTAGAAGATTTAGAACAACAATTCTCAGATACTCCTCCTTTAGAGTTTAATAGAATCCAACGTAGAAGGTCATATAGAGATAATAATAGATGGTCTAATAGAAACATAATGAATTATCATAGTCGACCTACTCCTCCAGATATTCAATTTGAAGAGAAAAGTCGATTTGTTTCAAAATCATATAATGGTAATGCCCTTTATGAATGGAATATAGATGGTAAATTTGAATATGAAATAATGAATACTTTGCATGAAATGGGTACTGCTACTTTAGCTTATCAAACTCAGCATAATGGTATGACTCAAAGACAAGTTGCTTCATGTTTAGTTTCCGGTTTTACTGGCCAATTAAAAAATTGGTGGGATAATATGTTTACTCGTACTCAACAACTAGAAATATTAACGCATCAAACTGTAGTTCATAGAGATGTTACTACTGAAAATAATGAAATTGTACGAACTGTAGAATATGAATCTGATGGTGCTAGTTATTTGATTTATGTTCTTTCCATGCATTTCATCGGTAATCCACGTGAAGAATTAACTAGTTTAAAAATTTCTTTAACTAATTTACGTTGTCCTAAATTTAGAGATTACTTTTGGTATAAAAATACCTTTTTGACTAATGTTTTACGACGTCCTGACTGTAATCAATCCTTTTGGAAAGAAAAATTTATTACTGGTTTACCTCCCCTATTTTCTCAGAAACTCATTACTAGTTTACTTAAAGAAATGGGAACGGATAATTTAGACTTGACTAATATTACTTATGGTCAATTGTTTGCCTTCCTTAAAAAGGAAGCTTTAACAATTTGTCAATATTTTAAGTTACAGACTCGCTATGGTTTAGAACGTGAAAAATTGGGGACCTTCTGTCAAGCTTTTGGCAGCACAGGTACTTCTCCACCTTCTACTCAAGACAAAGGTAAACGCCGGTTTACTACATATAAACCTAGATATAAAAAGTATAATAAATATCATAGATCTCATAAGTATAATAATAATGAATTTTATAATAATAAAAAGAAGAAATATAGTAAATATAAGAAATCACCAGTGAAATGTTATAAATGTGGAAAATTAGGTCATATAGCTCCTAATTGTAAATTAGAAAAGAAAATTAATACTATATTTTCAGAAGAAACAGAATTGAAAAATAAACTAATGTCTATATTAATAAATTCAGAAAATGAAATGGAAGATGATTATTTTTAAGAGATAATTAACATTTGTAGGAGTTGTATGGCAGTTTTATTTGTTTTATCTTATCATAACTCTTAGGTAACAGACAATGAACATTTCTAAGAGTTGTATGGCCACTTTAATTATTTTATATTCTTACAACTCTTTGGAAAGAGATCCTGAACTCTTTTCAAAGAGTTGTATTGCGGTTTTATTTGTTTTATCTTATCACAATTCTTAGGTAAGAGATAACGAACATTTCTTAGAGTTGTAAGACCATTTTATTTGTGTTCCCTTATTACAACTCTTAGATAAGAGAGAATGAACATTTCTATTTTTTTGTTTTATCTTATTAGAACTCTTAGATATGAGATCATTAACATTTCTAAGAGTTATAAGCCCATTTTAATTCTTTTATCTTATCACAACTATTATATCAGAGATAATTAACATTTCTAGGAGTTGTATGGTAGTTTTATTTGTTTTATCTTATCATAACTCTTAGGTAAGAGATAATGAACATTTCTAAGAGTTTTAAGGCCATTTTATTTGAGTTCCCTTATTACAACGCTTAGATAATAGATAATGAACATTTCTAAGAGTTGTGTGACCGTTTTATTTTTTTATCTTATCACAGCTCTTAAGTAAGAGATAGTGAACATTTCTAAGAGTTGTAAGGACATTTTGTTTGTTTTATCTTATTACAACTCTTAGATAAGAGAGAATGAACATTTCTATTTGTTTGTTTTATCTTATTAAAACTCTTAGATATGAGATCATTAACATTTCTAAGAGTTATATGGCCATTTTAATTCTTTTATCTTATCACAACTATTATATAAGAAATAATTAACATTTGTAGGAGTTGTATGGCAGTTTTATTTGTTTTATCTTATCATAACTCTTAGGTAACTGACAATGAACATTTCTAAGAGTTGTATGGCCATTTTAATTATTTTATATTCTTACAACTCTTTGAAAAGAGTTCAGGATCTCTTTTCAAAGAGTTGTATTACGGTTTTATTTGTTTTACCGTATCACAATTCTTAGGTAAGAGATAACGAACAATTCTTAGAGTTGTAAGACCATTTTATTTGTGTTCCCTTATTACAACTCTTAGATAAGAGAGAATGAACATTTCTATTTTTTTGCTTTATCTTATTACAACTCTTAGATATGAGATCGTTAACATTTCTAAGAGTTATATGGCCATTTTAATTCTTTTATCTTATCACAACTATTATATCAAAGATAATTAACATTTGTAGGAGTTGTATGGCAGTTTTATTTGTTTTATCTTATCACAACTCCTCAGTGAGAGATAATAAAAATTTCTAAGAGTTGTATGGCCATTTTTATTATTTTATATTATTACAACTCTTTGAAAAGAGATCATGAACTCTTTTCAAAGAGTTCTATTGCGGTTTTATTTGTTTTATCTTATCACAACTCTTAGGTAAGAGATAATGAACATTTCTTAGAGTTGTAAGGCCATTTTATTTGTGTTCTCTTATTACAACTCTTAGATAAGAGAGAATGAACATTTCTATTTTTTGTTTTATCTTATTAGAACTCTTAGATATGAGATCATTAACGTTTCTAAGAGTTATAAGGCCATTTTAATTCTTTTATCTTATCACAACTATTATATCAGAGATAATTAACATTTCTAGGAGTTGTATGGCAGTTTTATTTGTTTTATCTTATCACAACTCTTAGGTAAGAGATAATGAACATTTCTAAGAGTTGTATGGCCATTTTAATTATTTTATATTATTACAACTCTTTGAAAAGAGATCATGAACTCTTTTCAAAGAGTTCTATTTCGGTTTTATTAGTTTTATCTTATCACAACTCTTAGGTAAGAGATAATGAAAATTTCTTAGTGTTGTAAGGCTATTTTATTTGTGTTCCCTTATTACAACTCTTAGATAAGAGAGAATGAATATTTCTATTTATTTGTTTTATCTTATTACAACTCTGAGATATGAGATCATTAACATTTCTAAGAGTTATGTGGCCATTTAAATTCTTTTATCTTATCACAACTATTATATCAGAGATAATAAACATTTCTAGGAGTTGTATGGCAGTTTTATTTGTTTTATCTTATAACAACTCTTAGGTAGGAGATAATGAACATTTCTTAGAGTTGTATGGTCGTTTTATTTGTTTTATCTTATCACAGCTCTTAAATATAAGATCATTAACATTTCTAAGAATTGTTTGACTGTTTTATTTGTTTTATCTTATCACAAGTCTTAGGTAAGAAATAAAGAACATTTCTAAGAGTTGTATGGCCATTTTAAGTGGTTTATATTATTACAACTCTTTGAAAAGAGATCATGAACATTTCTAAGAGTTGTATTGCGGTTTTATTTGTTTTATCTTATCACAACTCTTACGTAAGAGATGATAAACATTTCTAAGAGTTGTATGGCCGTTTTATTTGGTTTATCTTATTACCGCTCTTAGGTAAGAGATGATGAACATTTCTAAGAGTTTTAAGGCCATTTCATTTGTGTTCCGTTATTACAGCTCTTAGTTAAGAGATAATGAAAATTTCTAACAGTTGTATGGCCGTTTTATTTGTTTTAACTTATCACAACTCTTATGTAAGAGATAATGAACAGTTCTAAGAGTTGTAAGGCCATTTTGTTTGTGTTCCCTTATTACAACTCTTAGATAAGAGATCATGAACATTTCTAACAGTTATATGGTCATTTTTAATTGTTTTATCTTATAAGAACGCTTAGATAAGAGACATTGAACATTTGTAAGAGTTGTATTGCCATTTTATTTGTTTTATCTTATCACAACACTTAGATATGAGATCATGAACATTTCTAAGAGATTTTATTTGAGTTCCCATATTACCACTCTTAGATAAGAGATAATGAAAAGAGTTGTATGGCCATCTTATTTGGTTTATCTTATCACTGCTCTTAGGTAAGAAATAATGAACATTTCTAAGAGTTTTAAGGCCATTTTATTTGAGTTCCCTTATTACAACACTTAGATAATAGATAATGAACATTTCTAAGAGTTGTGTGACCGTTTTATTTATTTTATCTTATCACAGCTCTTAAGTAAGAGATAATGAATATTTCTAAGAGTTGTAAGGACATTTTGTTTGTTTTATCTTATTACAACTCTTAGATAAGAGAAAATGAACATTTCTATTTATTTGTTTTATCTTATTAAAACTCTTAGATATGAGATCATTAACATTTCTAAGAGTTATATGGCCATTTTAATTCTTTTATCTTATCACAACTATTATATCAAAGATAATTAACATTTGTAGGAGTTGTATGGCAGTTTTATTTGTTTTATCTTATCACAACTCTTACGTAAGAGATGATAAACATTTCTAAGAGTTGTATGGCCGTTTTATTTGGTTTATCTTATTACCGCTCTTAGGTAAGAGATGATGAACATTTCTAAGAGTTTTAAGGCCATTTCATTTGTGTTCCGTTATTACAGCTCTTAGTTAAGAGATAATGAAAATTTCTAACAGTTGTATGGCCGTTTTATTTGTTTTAACTTATCACAACTCTTATGTAAGAGATAATGAACAGTTCTAAGAGTTGTAAGGCCATTTTGTTTGTGTTCCCTTATTACAACTCTTAGATAAGAGATCATGAACATTTCTAACAGTTATATGGTCATTTTAATTGTTTTATCTTATAAGAACGCTTAGATAAGAGACATTGAACATTTGTAAGAGTTGTATTGCCATTTTATTTGTTTTATCTTATCACAACACTTAGATATGAGATCATGAACATTTCTAAGAGATTTTATTTGAGTTCCCATATTACCACTCTTAGATAAGAGATAATGAAAAGAGTTGTATGGCCATCTTATTTGGTTTATCTTATCACTGCTCTTAGGTAAGAAATAATGAACATTTCTAAGAGTTTTAAGGCCATTTTATTTGAGTTCCCTTATTACAACGCTTAGATAATAGATAATGAACATTTCTAAGAGTTGTGCGACCGTTTTATTTATTTTATCTTATCACAGCTCTTAAGTAAGAGATAATGAATATTTCTAAGAGTTGTAAGGACATTTTGTTTGTTTTATCTTATTACAACTCTTAGATAAGAGAGAATGAACATTTCTATTTATTTGTTTTATCTTATTAAAACTCTTAGATATGAGATCATTAACATTTCTAAGAGTTATATGGCCATTTTAATTCTTTTATCTTATCACAACTATTATATCAAAGATAATTAACATTTGTAGGAGTTGTATGGCAGTTTTATTTGTTTTATCTTATCACAACTCCTCAGTAAGAGATAATGAACATTTCTAAGAGTTGTATGGCCATTTTTATTATTTTATATTATTACAACTCTTTGAAAAGAGATCATGAACTATTTTCAAAGAGTTCTGTTGCGGTTTTATTTGTTTTATCTTATCACAACTCTTAGGTAAGAGATAATGAACATTTCTTAGAGTTGTAAGGCCATTTTATTTGTGTTCTCTTATTACAACTCTTAGATAAGAGAGAATGAACATTTCTATTTTTTTGTTTTATCTTATTAGAACTCTTAGATATGAGATCATTAACATTTCTAAGAGTTATAAGGCCATTTTAATTCTTTTATCTTATCACAACTATTATATCAGAGATAATTAACATTTCTAGGAGTTGTATGGCAGTTTTATTTGTTTTATCTTATCACAACTCTTAGGTAAGAGATAATGAACATTTCTAAGAGTTGTATGGCCATTTTAATTATTTTATATTATTACAACTCTTTGAAAAGAGATCATGAACTCTTTTCAAAGAGTTCTATTGTGGTTTTATTAGTTTTATCTTATCACAACTCTTAGGTAAGAGATAATGAAAATTCCTTAGAGTTGTAAGGCTATTTTATTTGTGTTCCCTTATTACAACTCTTAGATAAGAGAGAATGAACATTTCTATTTATTTGTTTTATCTTATTACAACTCTGAGATATGAGATCATTAACATTTCTAAGAGTTATGTGGCCATTTAAATTCTTTTATCTTATCACCACTATTATATCAGAGATAATAAACATTTCTATGAGTTGTATGGCTGTTTTATTTGTTTTATCTTATAACAACTCTTAGGTAGGAGATAATGAACATTTCTTAGAGTTGTATGGTCGTTTTATTTGTTTTATCTTATCACAGCTTTTAAATATAAGATCATTAACATTTCTAAGAATTGTTTGACAGTTTTATTTCTATTATCTTATCACAAGTCTTAGGTAAGAAATAAAGAACATTTCTAAGAGTTGTATGGCCATTTTAAATGGTTTATATTATTACAACTCTTTGAAAAGAGATCATGAACATTTCTAAGAGTTGTATTGCGGTTTTATTTGTTTTATCTTATCACAACTCTTACGTAAGAGATGATAAACATTTCTAAGAGTTGTATGGCCGTTTTATTTGGTTTATCTTATTACCGCTCTTAGGTAAGAGATGATGAACATTTCTAAGAGTTTTAAGGCCATTTCATTTGTGTTCCGTTATTACAGCTCTTAGTTAAGAGATAATGAAAATTTCTAACAGTTGTATGGCCGTTTTATTTGTTTTAACTTATCACAACTCTTATGTAAGAGATAATGAACAGTTCTAAGAGTTGTAAGGCCATTTTGTTTGTGTTCCCTTATTACAACTCTTAGATAAGAGATCATGAACATTTCTAACAGTTATATGGTCATTTTAATTGTTTTATCTTATAAGAACGCTTAGATAAGAGACATTGAACATTTGTAAGAGTTGTATTGCCATTTTATTTGTTTTATCTTATCACAACACTTAGATATGAGATCATGAACATTTCTAAGAGATTTTATTTGAGTTCCCATATTACCACTCTTAGATAAGAGATAATGAAAAGAGTTGTATGGCCATCTTATTTGGTTTATCTTATCACTGCTCTTAGGTAAGAAATAATGAACATTTCTAAGAGTTTTAAGGCCATTTTATTTGAGTTCCCTTATTACAACGCTTAGATAATAGATAATGAACATTTCTAAGAGTTGTGTGACCGTTTTATTTATTTTATCTTATCACAGCTCTTAAGTAAGAGATAATGAATATTTCTAAGAGTTGTAAGGACATTTTGTTTGTTTTATCTTATTACAACTCTTAGATAAGAGAGAATGAACATTTCTATTTTTTTGTTTTATCTTATTAGAACTCTTAGATATGAGATCATTAACATTTCTAAGAGTTATAAGCCCATTTTAATTCTTTTATCTTATCACAACTATTATATCAGAGATAATTAACATTTCTAGGAGTTGTATGGTAGTTTTATTTGTTTTATCTTATCATAACTCTTAGGTAAGAGATAATGAACATTTCTAAGAGTTTTAAGGCCATTTTATTTGAGTTCCCTTATTACAACGCTTAGATAATAGATAATGAACATTTCTAAGAGTTGTGTGACCGTTTTATTTTTTTATCTTATCACAGCTCTTAAGTAAGAGATAGTGAACATTTCTAAGAGTTGTAAGGACATTTTGTTTGTTTTATCTTATTACAACTCTTAGATAAGAGAGAATGAACATTTCTATTTGTTTGTTTTATCTTATTAAAACTCTTAGATATGAGATCATTAACATTTCTAAGAATTATATGGCCATTTTAATTCTTTTATCTTATCACAACTATTATATAAGAAATAATTAACATTTGTAGGAGTTGTATGGCAGTTTTATTTGTTTTATCTTATCATAACTCTTAGGTAACAGACAATGAACATTTCTAAGAGTTGTATGGCCATTTTAATTATTTTATATTCTTACAACTCTTTGAAAAGAGTTCAGGATCTCTTTCAAAGAGTTGTATTGCGGTTTTATTTGTTTTACCGTATCACAATTCTTAGGTAAGAGATAACGAACATTTCTTAGAGTTGTAAGACCATTTTATTTGTGTTCCCTTATTACAACTCTTAGATAAGAGAGAATGAACATTTCTATTTTTTTGCTTTATCTTATTACAACTCTTAGATATGAGATCGTTAACATTTCTAAGAGTTATATGGCCATTTTAATTCTTTTATCTTATCACAACTATTATATCAAAGATAATTAACATTTGTAGGAGTTGTATGGCAGTTTTATTTGTTTTATCTTATCACAACTCCTCAGTGAGAGATAATAAAAATTTCTAAGAGTTGTATGGCCATTTTTATTATTTTATATTATTACAACTCTTTGAAAAGAGATCATGAACTCTTTTCAAAGAGTTCTATTGCGGTTTTATTTGTTTTATCTTATCACAACTCTTAGGTAAGAGATAATGAACATTTCTTAGAGTTGTAAGGCCATTTTATTTGTGTTCTCTTATTACAACTCTTAGATAAGAGAGAATGAACATTTCTATTTTTTGTTTTATCTTATTAGAACTCTTAGATATGAGATCATTAACATTTCTAAGAGTTATAAGGCCATTTTAATTCTTTTATCTTATCACAACTATTATATCAGAGATAATTAACATTTCTAGGAGTTGTATGGCAGTTTTATTTGTTTTATCTTATCACAACTCTTAGGTAAGAGATAATGAACATTTCTAAGAGTTGTATGGCCATTTTAATTATTTTATATTATTACAACTCTTTGAAAAGAGATCATGAACTCTTTTCAAAGAGTTCTATTGCGGTTTTATTAGTTTTATCTTATCACAACTCTTAGGTAAGAGATAATGAAAATTTCTTAGTGTTGTAAGGCTATTTTATTTGTGTTCCCTTATTACAACTCTTAGATAAGAGAGAATGAATATTTCTATTTATTTGTTTTATCTTATTACAACTCTGAGATATGAGATCATTAACATTTCTAAGAGTTATGTGGCCATTTAAATTCTTTTATCTTATCACAACTATTATATCAGAGATAATAAACATTTCTAGGAGTTGTATGGAAGTTTTATTTGTTTTATCTTATAACAACTCTTAGGTAGGAGATAATGAACATTTCTTAGAGTTGTATGGTCGTTTTATTTGTTTTATCTTATCACAGCTCTTAAATATAAGATCATTAACATTTCTAAGAATTGTTTGACTGTTTTATTTGTTTTATCTTATCACAAGTCTTAGGTAAGAAATAAAGAACATTTCTTAGAGTTGTATGGCCATTTTAAGTGGTTTATATTATTACAACTCTTTGAAAAGAGATCATGAACATTTCTAAGAGTTGTATTGCGGTTTTATTTGTTTTATCTTATCACAACTCTTACGTAAGAGATGATAAACATTTCTAAGAGTTGTATGGCCGTTTTATTTGGTTTATCTTATTACCGCTCTTAGGTAAGAGATGATGAACATTTCTAAGAGTTTTAAGGCCATTTCATTTGTGTTCCGTTATTACAGCTCTTAGTTAAGAGATAATGAAAATTTCTAACAGTTGTATGGCCGTTTTATTTGTTTTAACTTATCACAACTCTTATGTAAGAGATAATGAACATATCTAAGAGTTGTAAGGCCATTTTGTTTGTGTTCCCTTATTACAACTCTTAGATAAGAGATCATGAACATTTCTAACAGTTATATGGTCATTTTTAATTTTTTTATCTTATAAGAACGCTTAGATAAGAGACATTGAACATTTGTAAGAGTTGTATTGCCATTTTATTTGTTTTATCTTATCACAACACTTAGATATGAGATCATGAACATTTCTAAGAGATTTTATTTGAGTTCCCATATTACCACTCTTAGATAAGAGATAATGAAAAGAGTTTTATGGCCATCTTATTTGGTTTATCTTATCACTGCTCTTAGGTAAGAAATAATGAACATTTCTAAGAGTTTTGAGGCCATTTTATTTGAGTTCCCTTATTACAACGCTTAGATAATAGATAATGAACATTTCTAAGAGTTGTGTGACCGTTTTATTTATTTTATCTTATCACAGCTCTTAAGTAAGAGGTAATGAATATTTCTAAGAGTTGTAAGGACATTTTGTTTGTTTTATCTTATTACAACTCTTAGATAAGAGAAAATGAACATTTCTATTTATTTGTTTTATCTTATTAAAACTCTTAGATATGAGATCATTAACATTTCTAAGAGTTATATGGCCATTTTAATTCTTTTATCTTATCACAACTATTATATCAAAGATAATTAACATTTGTAGGAGTTGTATGGCAGTTTTATTTGTTTTATCTTATCACAACTCTTACGTAAGAGATGATAAACATTTCTAAGAGTTGTATGGCCGTTTTATTTGGTTTATCTTATTACCGCTCTTAGGTAAGAGATGATGAACATTTCTAAGAGTTTTAAGGCCATTTCATTTGTGTTCCGTTATTACAGCTCTTAGTTAAGAGATAATGAAAATTTCTAACAGTTGTATGGCCGTTTTATTTGTTTTAACTTATCACAACTCTTATGTAAGAGATAATGAACAGTTCTAAGAGTTGTAAGGCCATTTTGTTTGTGTTCCCTTATTACAACTCTTAGATAAGAGATCATGAACATTTCTAACAGTTATATGGTCATTTTAATTGTTTTATCTTATAAGAACGCTTAGATAAGAGACATTGAACATTTGTAAGAGTTGTATTGCCATTTTATTTGTTTTATCTTATCACAACACTTAGATATGAGATCATGAACATTTCTAAGAGATTTTATTTGAGTTCCCATATTACCACTCTTAGATAAGAGATAATGAAAAGAGTTGTATGGCCATCTTATTTGGTTTATCTTATCACTGCTCTTAGGTAAGATATAATGAACATTTCTAAGAGTTTTAAGGCCATTTTATTTGAGTTCCCTTATTACAACGCTTAGATAATAGATAATGAACATTTCTAAGAGTTGTGTGACCGTTTTATTTATTTTATCTTATCACAGCTCTTAAGTAAGAGATAATGAATATTTCTAAGAGTTGTAAGGACATTTTGTTTGTTTTATCTTATTACAACTCTTAGATAAGAGAGAATGAACATTTCTATTTATTTGTTTTATCTTATTAAAACTCTTAGATATGAGATCATTAACATTTCTAAGAGTTATATGGCCATTTTAATTCTTTTATCTTATCACAACTATTATATCAAAGATAATTAACATTTGTAGGAGTTGTATGGCAGTTTTATTTGTTTTATCTTATCACAACTCCTCAGTAAGAGATAATGAACATTTCTAAGAGTTGTATGGCCATTTTTATTATTTTATATTATTACAACTCTTTGAAAAGAGATCATGAACTATTTTCAAAGAGTTCTGTTGCGGTTTTATTTGTTTTATCTTATCACAACTCTTAGGTAAGAGATAATGAACATTTCTTAGAGTTGTAAGGCCATTTTATTTGTGTTCTCTTATTACAACTCTTAGATAAGAGAGAATGAACATTTCTATTTTTTTGTTTTATCTTATTAGAACTCTTAGATATGAGATCATTAACATTTCTAAGAGTTATAAGGCCATTTTAATTCTTTTATCTTATCACAACTATTATATCAGAGATAATTAACATTTCTAGGAGTTGTATGGCAGTTTTATTTGTTTTATCTTATCACAACTCTTAGGTAAGAGATAATGAACATTTCTAAGAGTTGTATGGCCATTTTAATTATTTTATATTATTACAACTCTTTGAAAAGAGATCATGAACTCTTTTCAAAGAGTTCTATTGTGGTTTTATTAGTTTTATCTTATCACAACTCTTAGGTAAAAGATAATGAAAATTCCTTAGAGTTGTAAGGCTATTTTATTTGTGTTCCCTTATTACAACTCTTAGATAAGAGAGAATGAACATTTCTATTTATTTGTTTTATCTTATTACAACTCTGAGATATGAGATCATTAACATTTCTAAGAGTTATGTGGCCATTTAAATTCTTTTATCTTATCACAACTATTATATCAGAGATAATAAACATTTCTATGAGTTGTATGGCAGTTTTATTTGTTTTATCTTATAACAACTCTTAGGTAGGAGATAATGAACATTTCTTAGAGTTGTATGGTCGTTTTATTTGTTTTATCTTATCACAGCTTTTAAATATAAGATCATTAACATTTCTAAGAATTGTTTGACAGTTTTATTTCTATTATCTTATCACAAGTCTTAGGTAAGAAATAAAGAACATTTCTAAGAGTTGTATGGCCATTTTAAATGGTTTATATTATTACAACTCTTTGAAAAGAGATCATGAACATTTCTAAGAGTTGTATTGCGGTTTTATTTGTTTTATCTTATCACAACTCTTACGTAAGAGATGATAAACATTTCTAAGAGTTGTATGGCCGTTTTATTTGGTTTATCTTATTACCGCTCTTAGGTAAGAGATGATGAACATTTCTAAGAGTTTTAAGGCCATTTCATTTGTGTTCCGTTATTACAGCTCTTAGTTAAGAGATAATGAAAATTTCTAACAGTTGTATGGCCGTTTTATTTGTTTTAACTTATCACAACTCTTATGTAAGAGATAATGAACAGTTCTAAGAGTTGTAAGGCCATTTTGTTTGTGTTCCCTTATTACAACTCTTAGATAAGAGATCATGAACATTTCTAACAGTTATATGGTCATTTTAATTGTTTTATCTTATAAGAATGCTTAGATAAGAGACATTGAACATTTGTAAGAGTTGTATTGCCATTTTATTTGTTTTATCTTATCACAACACTTAGATATGAGATCATGAACATTTCTAAGAGATTTTATTTGAGTTCCCATATTACCACTCTTAGATAAGAGATAATGAAAAGAGTTGTATGGCCATCTTATTTGGTTTATCTTATCACTGCTCTTAGGTAAGAAATAATGAACATTTCTAAGAGTTTTAAGGCCATTTTATTTGAGTTCCCTTATTACAACGCTTAGATAATAGATAATGAACATTTCTAAGAGTTGTGTGACCGTTTTATTTATTTTATCTTATCACAGCTCTTAAGTAAGAGATAATGAATATTTCTAAGAGTTGTAAGGACATTTTGTTTGTTTTATCTTATTACAACTCTTAGATAAGAGAGAATGAACATTTCTATTTATTTGTTTTATCTTATTAAAACTCTTAGATATGAGATCATTAACATTTCTAAGAGTTATATGGCCATTTTAATTCTTTTATCTTATCACAACTATTATATCAAAGATAATTAACATTTGTAGGAGTTGTATGGCAGTTTTATTTGTTTTATCTTATCACAACTCCTCAGTAAGAGATAATGAACATTTCTAAGAGTTGTATGGCCATTTTTATTATTTTATATTATTACAACTCTTTGAAAAGAGATCATGAACTATTTTCAAAGAGTTCTGTTGCGGTTTTATTTTTTTTATCTTATCACAACTCTTAGGTAAGAGATAATGAACATTTCTTAGAGTTGTAAGGCCATTTTATTTGTGTTCTCTTATTACAACTCTTAGATAAGAGAGAATGAACATTTCTATTTTTTTGTTTTATCTTATTAGAACTCTTAGATATGAGATCATTAACATTTCTAAGAGTTATAAGGCCATTTTAATTCTTTTATCTTATCACAACTATTATATCAGAGATAATTAACATTTCTAGGAGTTGTATGGCAGTTTTATTTGTTTTATCTTATCACAACTCTTAGGTAAGAGATAATGAACATTTCTAAGAGTTGTATGGCCATTTTAATTATTTTATATTATTACAACTCTTTGAAAAGAGATCATGAACTCTTTTCAAAGAGTTCTATTGTGGTTTTATTAGTTTTATATTATCACAACTCTTAGGTAAGAGATAATGAAAATTCCTTAGAGTTGTAAGGCTATTTTATTTGTGTTCCCTTATTACAACTCTTAGATAAGAGAGAATGAACATTTCTATTTATTTGTTTTATCTTATTACAACTCTGAGATATGAGATCATTAACATTTCTAAGAGTTATGTGGCCATTTAAATTCTTTTATCTTATCACAACTATTATATCAGAGATAATAAACATTTCTATGAGTTGTATGGCAGTTTTATTTGTTTTATCTTATAACAACTCTTAGGTAGGAGATAATGAACATTTCTTAGAGTTGTATGGTCGTTTTATTTGTTTTATCTTATCACAGCTTTTAAATATAAGATCATTAACATTTCTAAGAATTGTTTGACAGTTTTATTTCTATTATCTTATCACAAGTCTTAGGTAAGAAATAAAGAACATTTCTAAGAGTTGTATGGCCATTTTAAATGGTTTATATTATTACAACTCTTTGAAAAGAGATCATGAACATTTCTAAGAGTTGTATTGCGGTTTTATTTGTTTTATCTTATCACAACTCTTACGTAAGAGATGATAAACATTTCTAAGAGTTGTATGGCCGTTTTATTTGGTTTATCTTATTACCGCTCTTAGGTAAGAGATGATGAACATTTCTAAGAGTTTTAAGGCCATTTCATTTGTGTTCCGTTATTACAGCTCTTAGTTAAGAGATAATGAAAATTTCTAACAGTTGTATGGCCGTTTTATTTGTTTTAACTTATCACAACTCTTATGTAAGAGATAATGAACAGTTCTAAGAGTTGTAAGGCCATTTTGTTTGTGTTCCCTTATTACAACTCTTAGATAAGAGATCATGAACATTTCTAACAGTTATATGGTCATTTTAATTGTTTTATCTTATAAGAATGCTTAGATAAGAGACATTGAACATTTGTAAGAGTTGTATTGCCATTTTATTTGTTTTATCTTATCACAACACTTAGATATGAGATCATGAACATTTCTAAGAGATTTTATTTGAGTTCCCATATTACCACTCTTAGATAAGAGATAATGAAAAGAGTTGTATGGCCATCTTATTTGGTTTATCTTATCACTGCTCTTAGGTAAGAAATAATGAACATTTCTAAGAGTTTTAAGGCCATTTTATTTGAGTTCCCTTATTACAACGCTTAGATAATAGATAATGAACATTTCTAAGAGTTGTGTGACCGTTTTATTTATTTTATCTTATCACAGCTCTTAAGTAAGAGATAATGAATATTTCTAAGAGTTGTAAGGACATTTTGTTTGTTTTATCTTATTACAACTCTTAGATAAGAGAGAATGAACATTTCTATTTATTTGTTTTATCTTATTAAAACTCTTAGATATGAGATCATTATCATTTCTAAGAGTTATATGGCCATTTTAATTCTTTTATCTTATCACAACTATTATATCAAAGATAATTAACATTTGTAGGAGTTGTATGGCAGTTTTATTTGTTTTATCTTATCACAACTCCTCAGTAAGAGATAATGAACATTTCTAAGAGTTGTATGGCCATTTTTATTATTTTATATTATTACAACTCTTTGAAAAGAGATCATGAACTATTTTCAAAGAGTTCTGTTGCGGTTTTATTTTTTTTATCTTATCACAACTCTTAGGTAAGAGATAATGAACATTTCTTAGAGTTGTAAGGCCATTTTATTTGTGTTCTCTTATTACAACTCTTAGATAAGAGAGAATGAACATTTCTATTTTTTTGTTTTATCTTATTAGAACTCTTAGATATGAGATCATTAACATTTCTAAGAGTTATAAGGCCATTTTAATTCTTTTATCTTATCACAACTATTATATCAGAGATAATTAACATTTCTAGGAGTTGTATGGCAGTTTTATTTGTTTTATCTTATCACAACTCTTAGGTAAGAGATAATGAACATTTCTAAGAGTTGTATGGCCATTTTAATTATTTTATATTATTACAACTCTTTGAAAAGAGATCATGAACTCTTTTCAAAGAGTTCTATTGTGGTTTTATTAGTTTTATATTATCACAACTCTTAGGTAAGAGATAATGAAAATTCCTTAGAGTTGTAAGGCTATTTTATTTGTGTTCCCTTATTACAACTCTTAGATAAGAGAGAATGAACATTTCTATTTATTTGTTTTATCTTATTACAACTCTGAGATATGAGATCATTAACATTTCTAAGAGTTATGTGGCCATTTAAATTCTTTTATCTTATCACAACTATTATATCAGAGATAATAAACATTTCTATGAGTTGTATGGCAGTTTTATTTGTTTTATCTTATAACAACTCTTAGGTAGGAGATAATGAACATTTCTTAGAGTTGTATGGTCGTTTTATTTGTTTTATCTTATCACAGCTTTTAAATATAAGATCATTAACATTTCTAAGAATTGTTTGACAGTTTTATTTGTATTATCTTATCACAAGTCTTAGGTAAGAAATAAAGAACATTTCTAAGAGTTGTATGGCCATTTTAAATGGTTTATATTATTACAACTCTTTGAAAAGAGATCATGAACATTTCTAAGAGTTGTATTGCGGTTTTATTTGTTTTATCTTATCACAACTCTTACGTAAGAGATGATAAACATTTCTAAGAGTTGTATGGCCGTTTTATTTGGTTTATCTTATTACCGCTCTTAGGTAAGAGATGATGAACATTTCTAAGAGTTTTAAGGCCATTTCATTTGTGTTCCGTTATTACAGCTCTTAGTTAAGAGATAATGAAAATTTCTAACAGTTGTATGGCCGTTTTATTTGTTTTAACTTATCACAACTCTTATGTAAGAGATAATGAACAGTTCTAAGAGTTGTAAGGCCATTTTGTTTGTGTTCCCTTATTACAACTCTTAGATAAGAGATCATGAACATTTCTAACAGTTATATGGTCATTTTAATTGTTTTATCTTATAAGAATGCTTAGATAAGAGACATTGAACATTTGTAAGAGTTGTATTGCCATTTTATTTGTTTTATCTTATCACAACACTTAGATATGAGATCATGAACATTTCTAAGAGATTTTATTTGAGTTCCCATATTACCACTCTTAGATAAGAGATAATGAAAAGAGTTGTATGGCCATCTTATTTGGTTTATCTTATCACTGCTCTTAGGTAAGAAATAATGAACATTTCTAAGAGTTTTAAGGCCATTTTATTTGAGTTCCCTTATTACAACGCTTAGATAATAGATAATGAACATTTCTAAGAGTTGTGTGACCGTTTTATTTATTTTATCTTATCACAGCTCTTAAGTAAGAGATAATGAATATTTCTAAGAGTTGTAAGGACATTTTGTTTGTTTTATCTTATTACAACTCTTAGATAAGAGAGAATGAACATTTCTATTTATTTGTTTTATCTTATTAAAACTCTTAGATATGAGATCATTAACATTTCTAAGAGTTATATGGCCATTTTAATTCTTTTATCTTATCACAACTATTATATCAAAGATAATTAACATTTGTAGGAGTTGTATGGCAGTTTTATTTGTTTTATCTTATCACAACTCCTCAGTAAGAGATAATGAACATTTCTAAGAGTTGTATGGCCATTTTTATTATTTTATATTATTACAACTCTTTGAAAAGAGATCATGAACTATTTTCAAAGAGTTCTGTTGCGGTTTTATTTTTTTTATCTTATCACAACTCTTAGGTAAGAGATAATGAACATTTCTTAGAGTTGTAAGGCCATTTTATTTGTGTTCTCTTATTACAACTCTTAGATAAGAGAGAATGAACATTTCTATTTTTTTGTGTTATCTTATTAGAACTCTTAGATATGAGATCATTAACATTTCTAAGAGTTATAAGGCCATTTTAATTCTTTTATCTTATCACAACTATTATATCAGAGATAATTAACATTTCTAGGAGTTGTATGGCAGTTTTATTTGTTTTATCTTATCACAACTCTTAGGTAAGAGATAATGAACATTTCTAAGAGTTGTATGGCCATTTTAATTATTTTATATTATTACAACTCTTTGAAAAGAGATCATGAACTCTTTTCAAAGAGTTCTATTGTGGTTTTATTAGTTTTATATTATCACAACTCTTAGGTAAGAGATAATGAAAATTCCTTAGAGTTGTAAGGCTATTTTATTTGTGTTCCCTTATTACAACTCTTAGATAAGAGAGAATGAACATTTCTATTTATTTGTTTTATCTTATTACAACTCTGAGATATGAGATCATTAACATTTCTAAGAGTTATGTGGCCATTTAAATTCTTTTATCTTATCACAACTATTATATCAGAGATAATAAACATTTCTATGAGTTGTATGGCAGTTTTATTTGTTTTATCTTATAACAACTCTTAGGTAGGAGATAATGAACATTTCTTAGAGTTGTATGGTCGTTTTATTTGTTTTATCTTATCACAGCTTTTAAATATAAGATCATTAACATTTCTAAGAATTGTTTGACAGTTTTATTTGTATTATCTTATCACAAGTCTTAGGTAAGAAATAAAGAACATTTCTAAGAGTTGTATGGCCATTTTAAATGGTTTATATTATTACAACTCTTTGAAAAGAGATCATGAACATTTCTAAGAGTTGTATTGCGGTTTTATTTGTTTTATCTTATCACAACTCTTACGTAAGAGATGATAAACATTTCTAAGAGTTGTATGGCCGTTTTATTTGGTTTATCTTATTACCGCTCTTAGGTAAGAGATAATGAACATTTCTAAGAGTTTTAAGGCCATTTCATTTGTGTTCCGTTATTACAGCTCTTAGTTAAGAGATAATGAAGATTTCTAACAGTTGTATGGCCGTTTTATTTGTTTTAACTTATCACAACTCTTATGTAAGAGATAATGAACAGTTCTAAGAGTTGTAAGTCCATTTCGTTTGTGTTCCCTTATTACAACTCTTAGATAAGAGATCATGAACATTTCTAAGAGTTATATGGTCATTTTAATTGTTTTATCTTATAAGAACGCTTAGATAAGAGACATTGAACATTTGTAAGAGTTGTATTGCCATTTTATTTGTTTTATCTTATCACAACACTTAGATATGAGATCATGAACATTTCTAAGAGATTTTATTTTAGTTCCCATATTACCACTCTTAGATAAGAGATAATGAAAAGAGTTGTATGGCCATCTTATTTGGTTTATCTTATCACTGCTCTTAGGTAAGAAATAATGAACATTTTAAGAGTTTTAAGGCCATTTTATTTGAGTTCCCTTATTACAACGCTTAGATAATAGATAATGAACATTTCTAAGTGTTGTGTGACCGTTTTATTTATTTTATCTTATCACAGCTCTTAAGTAAGAGATAATGAATATTTCTAAGAGTTGTAAGAACATTTTGTTTGTTTTATCTTATTACAACTCTTAGATAAGAGAGAATGAACTTTTCTATTTATTTGTTTTATCTTATTAAAACTCTTAGATATGAGATCATTAACATTTCTAAGAGTTATATGGCCATTTTAATTCTTTTTATCTTATCACAACTATTATATAAGAGATAATTAACATTTGTAGGAGTTGTATGGCAGTTTTATTTATTTTATCTTATCACAACTCTTAGGTAACAGATAATGAACATTTCTAAGATTTGTATGGCTATTTTAATTATTTTATATTATTACAACTCTTTGAAAAGAGATAATGAACATTTCTAAGAGTTGTGTGACCGTTTTATTTATTTTATCTTATCACAGCTCTTAAGTAGGAGATAATGAATATTTCTAAGAGTTGTGTGGCCGTCTTATTTGGTTTATCTTATCGCAGCTCTTAGGTAAGAAATAATGAACATTTCTAAGAGTTTTAAGGCAATTTCATTTGAGTTCCGTTATTACAACTCTTAGATAAGAGATAATGAAGATTTATAACAGTTGTATGACCATTTTATTTGTTTTATCTTATCACAACTCTTATGTAAGAGGTAATGAACATTTCTAAGAGTTGTAAGGCCATTTTGTTTGTGTTCCCTTATTACAACTCTTAGATAAGAGATCATGAACATTTCTAAGAGTTATATGGTCATTTTAATTGTTTTATCTTATAAGAATGCTTAGATAACAGATATTGAACATTTGTAAGAGTTGTATTGCCATTTTATTTGTTTTATCTTATCACAACACTTAGATATGAGATCATGAACATTTCTAAGAGGTTTTATTTGAGTTCCCATATTACCACTCTTAGATAAGACATAATGAAAAGAGTTGTATGGCCGTCTTATTTGGTTTATCTTATCATTTCTCTTAGGCAAGAAATAATGCACATTTCTAAGAGTTTTAAGGCCATTTTATTTAAGTTCCCTTATTACAACGCTTAGATAATAGATAATGAACATTTCTAAGAGTTGTGTGACCGTTTTATTTGTTTTATCTTATCACAGCTCTTAAGTAAGAGATAATGAACATTTCTAAGAGTTGTAAGGACATTTTGTTTGTTTTATCTTATTACAACTCTTAGATAAGAGAGAATGAACATTTTTATTTTTTTTGTTTTATCTTATTAGAACTCTTAGATATAAGATCATTAACATTTCTAAGAGTTATAAGGCCATTTTAATTCTTTTATCTTATCACAACAATTATATCAGAGATAATTAACATTTCTAGGAGTTGTATGGCAGTTTTATTTGTTTTATCTTGTCACAACTCTTAGGTAAGAGATAATGAACATTTCTAAGAGTTGTATGGCCATTTTAATTATTTTATATTATTACAACTCTTTGAAAAGAAATCATGAACTCTTTTCAAAGAGTTCTATTGCGGTTTTATTAGTTTTATCTTATCACAACTCTTAGGTAAGAGATAATGAACATTTCTAAGAGTTATATTCCGTTTTGTTTGTTTTATCTTATTGCAACACTTAGATAAGAAATCATGCACATTTCTAAGAGTTGTAAGCTGATCTTATTTGAGTTCCCATATTACAATGCTTAGATAAGAGATAATGAATATTTCTAAGGGTTGTATTGCTGTTTTTTTTTGTTTTATCTGATCACACCAAATAGATAAGAGATCAGGAACATTTCCAATAGTTGTATGGCCATTTTATTTGAGTTCCCTTATTATGAATCTTAGATAACAGATAAAGAACATTTCCAAAACTTGTATGGCCATTTTATTTGTTTTATCTTATCACAACTCTTAAATAAGAGATCATTAACATTTCTAAGAATTGTTTGACAGTTTTATTTGTTTTATCTTATTACAACTCTTAGGTAAGAGATATTGAAAATTTCTTAGAGTTGTAAGGCTATTTTATTTGTGTTCTCTTATTACAACTCTTAGATAAGAGATGATAAACATTTCTAAGAGTTGTAAGGCCGTTTTATTTGGTTTATCTTATTACCGCTCTTAGGTAAGAGATAATGAACATTTCTAAGAGTTTTAGGGCCATTTCATTTGTGTTCCGTTATTACAGCTCTTAGTTAAGAGATAATGAAGATTTCTAACAATTGTATGGCCGTTTTATTTGTTTTAACTTATCACAACTCTTATGTAAGAGATAATGAACAGTTCTAAGAGTTGTAAGGCCATTTTGTTTGTGTCCCTTATTACAATTCTTAGATAAGAGATCATGAATATTTCTAAGAGTTATATGGTCATTTTAATTGTTTTATCTTATAAGAACGCTTAGATAAGAGATATTGAACATTTGTAAGAGTTGTATTGCCATTTTATTTGTTTGATCTAATCACAACACTTAGATATGAGATCATGAACATTTCTAAGAGATTTTATTTGAGTTCCCATATTACCACTCTTAGATAAGAGATAATGAAAAGAGTTGTATGGCCGTCTTATTTGGTTTATCTTATCACTTCTTTTAGGTAAGAAATAATGAACATTTCTAAGAGTTTTAAGGCAATTTTATTTGAGTTCCCTTATTACATCGCTTTGATAATAGACAATGAACATTTCTAAGAGTTGTGTGACCGTTTTATTTATTTTATCTTATCACAGCTCTTAAGTAAGAGATAATGAATATTTCTAAGAGTTGTAAGGACATTTTGTTTGTTTTATCTTATTACAACTCTTAGATAAGAGAGAATGAACTTTTCTATTTATTTGTTTTATCTTATTAAAACTCTTAGATATGAGATCATTAACATTTCTAAGAGTTATATGGCCATTTTAATTCTTTTTATCTTATCACAACTATTATATAAGAGATAATTAACATTTGTAGGAGTTGTATGGCAGTTTTATTTATTTTATCTTATCACAACTCTTAGGTAACAGATAATGAACATTTCTAAGATTTGTATGGCTATTTTAATTATTTTATATTATTACAACTCTTTGAAAAGAGATAATGAACATTTCTAAGAGTTGTGTGACCGTTTTATTTATTTTATCTTATCACAGCTCTTAAGTAGGAGATAATGAATATTTCTAAGAGTTGTGTGGCCGTCTTATTTGGTTTATCTTATCGCAGCTCTTAGGTAAGAAATAATGAACATTTCTAAGAGTTTTAAGGCAATTTCATTTGAGTTCCGTTATTACAACTCTTAGATAAGAGATAATGAAGATTTATAACAGTTGTATGACCATTTTATTTGTTTTATCTTATCACAACTCTTATGTAAGAGGTAATGAACATTTCTAAGAGTTGTAAGGCCATTTTGTTTGTGTTCCCTTATTACAACTCTTAGATAAGAGATCATGAACATTTCTAAGAGTTATATGGTCATTTTAATTGTTTTATCTTATAAGAATGCTTAGATAACAGATATTGAACATTTGTAAGAGTTGTATTGCCATTTTATTTGTTTTATCTTATCACAACACTTAGATATGAGATCATGAACATTTCTAAGAGGTTTTATTTGAGTTCCCATATTACCACTCTTAGATAAGACATAATGAAAAGAGTTGTATGGCCGTCTTATTTGGTTTATCTTATCATTTCTCTTAGGCAAGAAATAATGCACATTTCTAAGAGTTTTAAGGCCATTTTATTTAAGTTCCCTTATTACAACGCTTAGATAATAGATAATGAACATTTCTAAGAGTTGTGTGACCGTTTTATTTGTTTTATCTTATCACAGCTCTTAAGTAAGAGATAATGAACATTTCTAAGAGTTGTAAGGACATTTTGTTTGTTTTATCTTATTACAACTCTTAGATAAGAGAGAATGAACATTTTTATTTTTTTTGTTTTATCTTATTAGAACTCTTAGATATGAGATCATTAACATTTCTAAGAGTTATAAGGCCATTTTAATTCTTTTATCTTATCACAACAATTATATCAGAGATAATTAACATTTCTAGGAGTTGTATGGCAGTTTTATTTGTTTTATCTTGTCACAACTCTTAGGTAAGAGATAATGAACATTTCTAAGAGTTGTATGGCCATTTTAATTATTTTATATTATTACAACTCTTTGAAAAGAAATCATGAACTCTTTTCAAAGAGTTCTATTGCGGTTTTATTAGTTTTATCTTATCACAACTCTTAGGTAAGAGATAATGAACATTTCTAAGAGTTATATTCCGTTTTGTTTGTTTTATCTTATTGCAACACTTAGATAAGAAATCATGCACATTTCTAAGAGTTGTAAGCTGATCTTATTTGAGTTCCCATATTACAATGCTTAGATAAGAGATAATGAATATTTCTAAGGGTTGTATTGCTGTTTTTTTTTGTTTTATCTGATCACACCAAATAGATAAGAGATCAGGAACATTTCCAATAGTTGTATGGCCATTTTATTTGAGTTCCCTTATTATGAATCTTAGATAACAGATAAAGAACATTTCCAAAACTTGTATGGCCATTTTATTTGTTTTATCTTATCACAACTCTTAAATAAGAGATCATTAACATTTCTAAGAATTGTTTGACAGTTTTATTTGTTTTATCTTATTACAACTCTTAGGTAAGAGATATTGAAAATTTCTTAGAGTTGTAAGGCTATTTTATTTGTGTTCTCTTATTACAACTCTTAGATAAGAGATGATAAACATTTCTAAGAGTTGTAAGGCCGTTTTATTTGGTTTATCTTATTACCGCTCTTAGGTAAGAGATAATGAACATTTCTAAGAGTTTTAGGGCCATTTCATTTGTGTTCCGTTATTACAGCTCTTAGTTAAGAGATAATGAAGATTTCTAACAATTGTATGGCCGTTTTATTTGTTTTAACTTATCACAACTCTTATGTAAGAGATAATGAACAGTTCTAAGAGTTGTAAGGCCATTTTGTTTGTGTCCCTTATTACAATTCTTAGATAAGAGATCATGAATATTTCTAAGAGTTATATGGTCATTTTAATTGTTTTATCTTATAAGAACGCTTAGATAAGAGATATTGAACATTTGTAAGAGTTGTATTGCCATTTTATTTGTTTGATCTAATCACAACACTTAGATATGAGATCATGAACATTTCTAAGAGATTTTATTTGAGTTCCCATATTACCACTCTTAGATAAGAGATAATGAAAAGAGTTGTATGGCCGTCTTATTTGGTTTATCTTATCACTTCTTTTAGGTAAGAAATAATGAACATTTCTAAGAGTTTTAAGGCAATTTTATTTGAGTTCCCTTATTACATCGCTTTGATAATAGACAATGAACATTTCTAAGAGTTGTGTGACCGTTTTATTTATTTTATCTTATCACAGCTCTTAAGTAAGAGATAATGAATATTTCTAAGAGTTGTAAGGACATTTTGTTTGTTTTATCTTATTACAACTCTTAGATAAGAGAGAATGAACTTTTCTATTTATTTGTTTTATCTTATTAAAACTCTTAGATATGAGATCATTAACATTTCTAAGAGTTATATGGCCATTTTAATTCTTTTTATCTTATCACAACTATTATATAAGAGATAATTAACATTTGTAGGAGTTGTATGGCAGTTTTATTTATTTTATCTTATCACAACTCTTAGGTAACAGATAATGAACATTTCTAAGATTTGTATGGCTATTTTAATTATTTTATATTATTACAACTCTTTGAAAAGAGATAATGAACATTTCTAAGAGTTGTGTGACCGTTTTATTTATTTTATCTTATCACAGCTCTTAAGTAGGAGATAATGAATATTTCTAAGAGTTGTGTGGCCGTCTTATTTGGTTTATCTTATCGCAGCTCTTAGGTAAGAAATAATGAACATTTCTAAGAGTTTTAAGGCAATTTCATTTGAGTTCCGTTATTACAACTCTTAGATAAGAGATAATGAAGATTTATAACAGTTGTATGACCATTTTATTTGTTTTATCTTATCACAACTCTTATGTAAGAGGTAATGAACATTTCTAAGAGTTGTAAGGCCATTTTGTTTGTGTTCCCTTATTACAACTCTTAGATAAGAGATCATGAACATTTCTAAGAGTTATATGGTCATTTTAATTGTTTTATCTTATAAGAATGCTTAGATAACAGATATTGAACATTTGTAAGAGTTGTATTGCCATTTTATTTGTTTTATCTTATCACAACACTTAGATATGAGATCATGAACATTTCTAAGAGGTTTTATTTGAGTTCCCATATTACCACTCTTAGATAAGACATAATGAAAAGAGTTGTATGGCCGTCTTATTTGGTTTATCTTATCATTTCTCTTAGGCAAGAAATAATGCACATTTCTAAGAGTTTTAAGGCCATTTTATTTAAGTTCCCTTATTACAACGCTTAGATAATAGATAATGAACATTTCTAAGAGTTGTGTGACCGTTTTATTTGTTTTATCTTATCACAGCTCTTAAGTAAGAGATAATGAACATTTCTAAGAGTTGTAAGGACATTTTGTTTGTTTTATCTTATTACAACTCTTAGATAAGAGAGAATGAACATTTTTATTTTTTTTGTTTTATCTTATTAGAACTCTTAGATATGAGATCATTAACATTTCTAAGAGTTATAAGGCCATTTTAATTCTTTTATCTTATCACAACAATTATATCAGAGATAATTAACATTTCTAGGAGTTGTATGGCAGTTTTATTTGTTTTATCTTGTCACAACTCTTAGGTAAGAGATAATGAACATTTCTAAGAGTTGTATGGCCATTTTAATTATTTTATATTATTACAACTCTTTGAAAAGAAATCATGAACTCTTTTCAAAGAGTTCTATTGCGGTTTTATTAGTTTTATCTTATCACAACTCTTAGGTAAGAGATAATGAACATTTCTAAGAGTTATATTCCGTTTTGTTTGTTTTATCTTATTGCAACACTTAGATAAGAAATCATGCACATTTCTAAGAGTTGTAAGCTGATCTTATTTGAGTTCCCATATTACAATGCTTAGATAAGAGATAATGAATATTTCTAAGGGTTGTATTGCTGTTTTTTTTTGTTTTATCTGATCACACCAAATAGATAAGAGATCAGGAACATTTCCAATAGTTGTATGGCCATTTTATTTGAGTTCCCTTATTATGAATCTTAGATAACAGATAAAGAACATTTCCAAAACTTGTATGGCCATTTTATTTGTTTTATCTTATCACAACTCTTAAATAAGAGATCATTAACATTTCTAAGAATTGTTTGACAGTTTTATTTGTTTTATCTTATTACAACTCTTAGGTAAGAGATATTGAAAATTTCTTAGAGTTGTAAGGCTATTTTATTTGTGTTCTCTTATTACAACTCTTAGATAAGAGATGATAAACATTTCTAAGAGTTGTAAGGCCGTTTTATTTGGTTTATCTTATTACCGCTCTTAGGTAAGAGATAATGAACATTTCTAAGAGTTTTAGGGCCATTTCATTTGTGTTCCGTTATTACAGCTCTTAGTTAAGAGATAATGAAGATTTCTAACAATTGTATGGCCGTTTTATTTGTTTTAACTTATCACAACTCTTATGTAAGAGATAATGAACAGTTCTAAGAGTTGTAAGGCCATTTTGTTTGTGTCCCTTATTACAATTCTTAGATAAGAGATCATGAATATTTCTAAGAGTTATATGGTCATTTTAATTGTTTTATCTTATAAGAACGCTTAGATAAGTGATATTGAACATTTGTAAGAGTTGTATTGCCATTTTATTTGTTTGATCTAATCACAACACTTAGATATGAGATCATGAACATTTCTAAGAGATTTTATTTGAGTTCCCATATTACCACTCTTAGATAAGAGATAATGAAAAGAGATGTATGGCCGTCTTATTTGGTTTATCTTATCACTTCTTTTAGGTAAGAAATAATGAACATTTCTAAGAGTTTTAAGGCCATTTTATTTGAGTTCCCTTATTACATCGCTTTGATAATAGACAATGAACATTTCTAAGAGTTGTGTGACCGTTTTATTTATTTTATCTTATCACAGCTCTTAAGTAAGAGATAATGAATATTTCTAAGAGTTGTAAGGACATTTTGTTTGTTTTATCTTATTACAACTCTTAGATAAGAGAGAATGAACATTTCTATTTATTTGTTTTATCTTATTAAAACTCTTAGATATGAGATCATTAACATTTCTAAGAGTTATATGGCCATTTTAATTCTTTTACCTTATCACAACTATTATATAAGAGATAATTAACATTTGTAGGAGTTGTATGGCAGTTTTATTTATTTTATCTTATCACAACTCTTAGGTAACAGATAATGAACATTTCTAAGAGTTCTATGGCTATTTTAATTATTTTATATTATTAAAACTCTTTGAAAATAGATCATGAACATTTCTAAGAGTTGTATTGCGGTTTTATTTGTTTTATCTTGTCACAACTCTTACCTAAGAGATGATAAACATTTCTAAGAGTTGTATGGCCGTTTTATTTGGTTTATCTTATTACCGCTCTTAGGTAAGAGATAATGAACATTTCTATGAGTTTTAATGCCATTTCATTTGTGTTCCGTTATTACAGCTCTTAGTTAAGAGATAATGAAGATTTCTAACAGTTGTATGGCCGTTTTAGTTTTTTTAACTTATCACAACTCTTATGTAAGAGATAATGAACTGTTCTAAGAGTTGTAAGGCCATTTTATTTGTGTTCCCTTATTACAACTCTTAGATAAGAGAGAATGAATATTTCTAAGAGTTATATGGTCATTTTAATTGTTTTATCTTATAAGAACGCTTAGATAAGAGATATTGAACATTTGTAAGAGTTGTATTGCCATTTTATTTGTTTTATCTTATCACAACACTTAGATATGAGATCATGAACATTTCTAAGAGATTTTATTTGAGTTCCCATATTACCACTCTTAGATAAGAGATAATGAAAAGAGTTGTATGGCCGTCTTATTTGGTTTATCTTATCACTTCTTTTAGGTAAGAAATAATGAACATTTCTAAGAGTTTTAAGGCCATTTTATTTGAGTTCCCTTATTACAACGCTTTGATAATAGATAATAAACATTTCTAAGAGTTGTGTGACCGTTTTATTTATTTTATCTTATCACGGCTTTTAAGTAAGAGATAATGAATATTTCTAAGAGTTGTAAGGACATTTTGTTTGTTTTATCTTATTACAACTCTTAGATAAGAGAGAATGAACATTTCTATTTATTTGTTTTATCTTATTAAAACTCTTAGATATGAGATCATTAACATTTCTAAGAGTTATATGTCCATTTTAATTCTTTTATCTTATCACAACTATTATATAAGAGATAATTAACATTTGTAGGAGTTGTATGGCAGTTTTATTTATTTTATCTTATCACAACTCTTAGGTAACAGATAATGAACATTTCTAAGAGTTGTATGGCTATTTTAATTATTTTATATTATTACAACTCTTTGAAAAGAGATCACGAACTCTTTTCAAAGAGTTCTATTGCAGTTTTATTTGTTTTATCTTATCACAACTCTTAGGTAAGAGATAATAAACATTTCTTAGAGGTGTAAGGCCATTTTATTTGTGTTCTCTTATTACAACTCTTAGATAAGAGAGAATGAACATTTTTATTTTTTTTGTTTTATCTTATTAGAACTCTTAGATATGAGATCATTAACATTTCTAAGAGTTATAAGCCCATTTTAATTCTTTTATCTTATCACAACTATTATATCAGAGATAATTAACATTTCTAGGAGTTGTATGGCAGTTTTATTTGTTTTATCTTATCAGAACTCTTTGGTAAGAAATAATTAACATTTCTAAGAGTTTTAAGGCCATTTTATTTGAGTTCCCTTATTACAATGCTTAGATAATAGATAATGAACATTTCTAAGAGTTGTGTGACCGTTTTATTTTTTTTATCTTATCACAGCTCGTAAGTAAGAGATAGTGAACATTTCTAAGAGTTGTAAGGACATTTTGTTTGTTTTATCTTATTACAACTCTTAGATAAGAGAGAATGAACATTTCTATTTGTTAGTTTTATCTTATTAAAACTCTTAGATATGAGATCGTTAACATTTCTAAGAGTTATATTGCCATTTTAATTCTTTTATCTTATCACAACTATTATATAAGAGATAATTAACATTTGTAGGAGTTGTATGGCAGTTTTATTTGTTTTATCTTATTATAACTCTTAGGTAACAGAAAATGAACATTTCTAAGAGTTGTATGGCCATTTTAATTATTTTATATTCTTACAACTCTTTGAAAAGAGATCTTGAACTCTTTTCAAAGAGTTGTATTGCGGTTTTATTTGTTTTATCTTATCACAATTCTTAGGTAAGAGATAACGAACATTTCTTAGAGTTGTAAGACCATTTTATTTGTGTTCCCTTATTACAACTCTTAGATAAGAGAGAATGAACATTTCTATTTTTTTGCTTGATCTTATTACAACTCTTAGATATGAGATCGTTAACATTTCTAAGAGTTATATGGCCATTTTAATTCTTTTATCTTATCACAACTATTATATCAAAGTTAATTAACATTTGTAGGAGTTGTATGGCAGTTTTATTTGTTTTATCTTATCACAACTCCTCAGTAAGAGATAATGAACATTTCTAAGAGTTGTATGGCCATTTTTATTATTTTATATTTTGAAAATAGATCATGAACTCTTTTCAAAGAGTTCTGTTGCGGTTTTATTTGTTTTATCTTATTACAACTCTTAGGTAAGAGATAATGAAAATTTCTTAGAGTTGTAAGGCTATTTTATTTGTGTTCCCTTATTACAACTCTTAGATAAGAGAGAATGAACATTTCTATTGATTTGTTTTATCTTATTACAACTCTGAGATATGAGATCATTAACAATTCTAAGAGTTATGTGGCCATTTAAATTCTTTTACATTATCAAAACTATTATATCAGAGATAATAAACATTTCTAGGAGTTGTGTGGCAGTCTTATTTCTTTTATCTTATAACAACTCTTAGGTAGGAGATAATGAACATTTCTTAGAGTTGTATGGTCGTTTTATTTGTTTTATCTTATCACAGCTCTTAAATATAAGATCAATAACATTTCTAAGAATTGTTTGACAGTTTTATTTGTTTTATCTTATCACTAGTCTTAGGTAAGAAATGAAGAACATTTATAAGAGTTGTATGGCCATTTTAAATGGTTTATATTATTACAACTCTTTGAAAAGAGATCATGAACATTTCTAAGAGTTGTATTGCGGTTTTATTTGTTTTATCTTATCACAACTCTTACGTAAGAGATGATAAACATTTCTAAGAGTTGTAAGGCCGTTTTATTTGGTTTATCTTATTACCGCTCTTAGGTAAGAGATAATGAACATTTCTAAGAGTTTTAAGGCCATTTCATTTGTGTTCCGTTATTACAGCTCTTAGTTAAGAGATAATGAAGATTTCTAACAGTTGTATGGCCGTTTTATTTGTTTTAACTTATCACAACTCTTATGTAAGAGATAATGAACAGTTCTAAGAGTTGTAAGGCCATTTTGTTTGTGTCCCTTATAACAACTCTTAGATAAGAGATCATGAATATTTCTAAGAGTTATATGGTCATTTTAATTGTTTTATCTTATAAGAACGCTTAGATAAGAGATATTGAACATTTGTAAGAGTTGTATTGCCATTTTATTTGTTTTATCTTATCACAACACTTAGATATGAGATCATGAACATTTCTAAGAGATTTTATTTGAGTTCCCATATTACCACTCTTAGATAAGAGATAATGAAAAGAGTTGTATGGCCGTCTTATTTGGTTTATCTTATCACTTCTTTTAGGTAAGAAATAATGAACATTTCTAAGAGTTTTAAGGCCATTTTATTTGAGTTCCCTTATTACAACGCTTTGATAATAGATAATAAACATTTCTAAGAGTTGTGTGACCGTTTTATTTATTTTATCTTATCACGGCTTTTAAGTAAGAGATAATGAATATTTCTAAGAGTTGTAAGGACATTTTGTTTGTTTTATCTTATTACAACTCTTAGATAAGAGAGAATGAACATTTCTATTTATTTGTTTTATCTTATTAAAACTCTTAGATATGAGATCATTAACATTTTTAAGAGTTATATGTCCATTTTAATTTTTTTATCTTATCACAACTATTATATAAGAGATAATTAACATTTGTAGGAGTTGTATGGCAGTTTTATTTATTTTATCATATCACAACTCTTAGGTAACAGATAATGAACATTTCTAAGAGTTGTATGGCTATTTTAACTATTTTATATTATTACAACTCTTTGAAAAGAGATCATGAACATTTCTAAGAGTTGTATTGCGGTTTTATTTGTTTTATCTTATCACAACTCTTACGTAAGAGATGATAAACATTTCTAAGAGTTGTAAGGCCGTTTTATTTGGTTTATCTTATTACCGCTCTTAGGTAAGAGATAATGAACATTTCTAAGAGTTTTAAGGCCATTTCATTTGTGTTCCGTTATTACAGCTCTTAGTTAAGAGATAATGAAGATTTCTAACAGTTGTATGGCCGTTTTATTTGTTTTAACTTATCACAACTCTTATGTAAGAGATAATGAACAGTTCTAAGAGTTGTAAGGCCATTTTGTTTGTGTCCCTTATAACAACTCTTAGATAAGAGATCATGAATATTTCTAAGAGTTATATGGTCATTTTAATTGTTTTATCTTATAAGAACGCTTAGATAAGAGATATTGAACATTTGTAAGAGTTGTATTGCCATTTTATTTGTTTTATCTTATCACAACACTTAGATATGAGATCATGAACATTTCTAAGAGATTTTATTTGAGTTCCCATATTACCACTCTTAGATAAGAGATAATGAAAAGAGTTGTATGGCCGTCTTATTTGGTTTATCTTATCACTTCTTTTAGGTAAGAAATAATGAACATTTCTAAGAGTTTTAAGGCCATTTTATTTGAGTTCCCTTATTACAACGCTTTGATAATAGATAATAAACATTTCTAAGAGTTGTGTGACCGTTTTATTTATTTTATCTTATCACGGCTTTTAAGTAAGAGATAATGAATATTTCTAAGAGTTGTAAGGACATTTTGTTTGTTTTATCTTATTACAACTCTTAGATAAGAGAGAATGAACATTTCTATTTATTTGTTTTATCTTATTAAAACTCTTAGATATGAGATCATTAACATTTCTAAGAGTTATATGTCCATTTTAATTCTTTTATCTTATCACAACTATTATATAAGAGATAATTAACATTTGTAGGAGTTGTATGGCAGTTTTATTTATTTTATCTTATCACAACTCTTAGGTAACAGATAATGAACATTTCTAAGAGTTGTATGGCTATTTTAATTATTTTATATTATTACAACTCTTTGAAAAGAGATCACGAACTCTTTTCAAAGAGTTCTATTGCAGTTTTATTTGTTTTATCTTATCACAACTCTTAGGTAAGAGATAATAAACATTTCTTAGAGGTGTAAGGCCATTTTATTTGTGTTCTCTTATTACAACTCTTAGATAAGAGAGAATGAACATTTTTATTTTTTTTGTTTTATCTTATTAGAACTCTTAGATATGAGATCATTAACATTTCTAAGAGTTATAAGCCCATTTTAATTCTTTTATCTTATCACAACTATTATATCAGAGATAATTAACATTTCTAGGAGTTGTATGGCAGTTTTATTTGTTTTATCTTATCAGAACTCTTTGGTAAGAGATAATTAACATTTCTAAGAGTTTTAAGGCCATTTTATTTGAGTTCCCTTATTACAATGCTTAGATAATAGATAATGAACATTTCTAAGAGTTGTGTGACCGTTTTATTTTTTTTATCTTATCACAGCTCCTAAGTAAGAGATAGTGAACATTTCTAAGAGTTGTAAGGACATTTTGTTTGTTTTATCTTATTACAACTCTTAGATAAGAGAGAATGAACATTTCTATTTGTTAGTTTTATCTTATTAAAACTCTTAGATATGAGATCGTTAACATTTCTAAGAGTTATATTGCCATTTTAATTCTTTTATCTTATCACAACTATTATATAAGAGATAATTAACATTTGTAGGAGTTGTATGGCAGTTTTATTTGTTTTATCTTATTATAACTCTTAGGTAACAGAAAATGAACATTTCTAAGAGTTGTATGGCCATTTTAATTATTTTATATTCTTACAACTCTTTGAAAAGAGATCTTGAACTCTTTTCAAAGAGTTGTATTGCGGTTTTATTTGTTTTATCTTATCACAATTCTTAGGTAAGAGATAACGAACATTTCTTAGAGTTGTAAGACCATTTTATTTGTGTTCCCTTATTACAACTCTTAGATAAGAGAGAATGAACATTTCTATTTTTTTGCTTGATCTTATTACAACTCTTAGATATGAGATCGTTAACATTTCTAAGAGTTATATGGCCATTTTAATTCTTTTATCTTATCACAACTATTATATCAAAGTTAATTAACATTTGTAGGAGTTGTATGGCAGTTTTATTTGTTTTATCTTATCACAACTCCTCAGTAAGAGATAATGAACATTTCTAAGAGTTGTATGGCCATTTTTATTATTTTATATTTTGAAAATAGATCATGAACTCTTTTCAAAGAGTTCTGTTGCGGTTTTATTTGTTTTATCTTATTACAACTCTTAGGTAAGAGATAATGAAAATTTCTTAGAGTTGTAAGGCTATTTTATTTGTGTTCCCTTATTACAACTCTTAGATAAGAGAGAATGAACATTTCTATTGATTTGTTTTATCTTATTACAACTCTGAGATATGAGATCATTAACAATTCTAAGAGTTATGTGGCCATTTAAATTCTTTTACATTATCAAAACTATTATATCAGAGATAATAAACATTTCTAGGAGTTGTGTGGCAGTTTTATTTCTTTTATCTTATAACAACTCTTAGGTAGGAGATAATGAACATTTCTTAGAGTTGTATGGTCGTTTTATTTGTTTTATCTTATCACAGCTCTTAAATATAAGATCAATAACATTTCTAAGAATTGTTTGACAGTTTTATTTGTTTTATCTTATCACAAGTCTTAGGTAAGAAATGAAGAACATTTCTAAGAGTTGTATGGCCATTTTAAATGGTTTATATTATTACAACTCTTTGAAAAGAGATCATGAACATTTCTAAGAGTTTTATTGCGGTTTTATTTGTTTTATCTTATCACAACTCTTACGTAAGAGATGATAAACATTTCTAAGAGTTGTAAGGCCGTTTTATTTGGTTTATCTTATTACCGCTCTTAGGTAAGAGATAATGAACATTTCTAAGAGTTTTAAGGCCATTTCATTTGTGTTCCGTTATTACAGCTCTTAGTTAAGAGATAATGAAGATTTCTAACAGTTGTATGGCCGTTTTATTTGTTTTAACTTATCACAACTCTTATGTAAGAGATAATGAACAGTTCTAAGAGTTGTAAGGCCATTTTGTTTGTGTCCCTTATAACAACTCTTAGATAAGAGATCATGAATATTTCTAAGAGTTATATGGTCATTTTAATTGTTTTATCTTATAAGAACGCTTAGATAAGAGATATTGAACATTTGTAAGAGTTGTATTGCCATTTTATTTGTTTTATCTTATCACAACACTTAGATATGAGATCATGAACATTTCTAAGAGATTTTATTTGAGTTCCCATATTACCACTCTTAGATAAGAGATAATGAAAAGAGTTGTATGGCCGTCTTATTTGGTTTATCTTATCACTTCTTTTAGGTAAGAAATAATGAACATTTCTAAGAGTTTTAAGGCCATTTTATTTGAGTTCCCTTATTACAACGCTTTGATAATAGATAATAAACATTTCTAAGAGTTGTGTGACCGTTTTATTTATTTTATCTTATCACGGCTTTTAAGTAAGAGATAATGAATATTTCTAAGAGTTGTAAGGACATTTTGTTTGTTTTATCTTATTACAACTCTTAGATAAGAGAGAATGAACATTTCTATTTATTTGTTTTATCTTATTAAAACTCTTAGATATGAGATCATTAACATTTCTAAGAGTTATATGTCCATTTTAATTCTTTTATCTTATCACAACTATTATATAAGAGATAATTAACATTTGTAGGAGTTGTATGGCAGTTTTATTTATTTTATCTTATCACAACTCTTAGGTAACAGATAATGAACATTTCTAAGAGTTGTATGGCTATTTTAATTATTTTATATTATTACAACTCTTTGAAAAGAGATCACGAACTCTTTTCAAAGAGTTCTATTGCAGTTTTATTTGTTTTATCTTATCACAACTCTTAGGTAAGAGATAATAAACATTTCTTAGAGGTGTAAGGCCATTTTATTTGTGTTCTCTTATTACAACTCTTAGATAAGAGAGAATGAACATTTTTATTTTTTTTGTTTTATCTTATTAGAACTCTTAGATATGAGATCATTAACATTTCTAAGAGTTATAAGCCCATTTTAATTCTTTTATCTTATCACAACTATTATATCAGAGATAATTAACATTTCTAGGAGTTGTATGGCAGTTTTATTTGTTTTATCTTATCAGAACTCTTTGGTAAGAGATAATTAACATTTCTAAGAGTTTTAAGGCCATTTTATTTGAGTTCCCTTATTACAATGCTTAGATAATAGATAATGAACATTTCTAAGAGTTGTGTGACCGTTTTATTTTTTTTATCTTATCACAGCTCGTAAGTAAGAGATAGTGAACATTTCTAAGAGTTGTAAGGACATTTTGTTTGTTTTATCTTATTACAACTCTTAGATAAGAGAGAATGAACATTTCTATTTGTTAGTTTTATCTTATTAAAACTCTTAGATATGAGATCGTTAACATTTCTAAGAGTTATATTGCCATTTTAATTCTTTTATCTTATCACAACTATTATATAAGAGATAATTAACATTTGTAGGAGTTGTATGGCAGTTTTATTTGTTTTATCTTATTATAACTCTTAGGTAACAGAAAATGAACATTTCTAAGAGTTGTATGGCCATTTTAATTATTTTATATTCTTACAACTCTTTGAAAAGAGATCTTGAACTCTTTTCAAAGAGTTGTATTGCGGTTTTATTTGTTTTATCTTATCACAATTCTTAGGTAAGAGATAACGAACATTTCTTAGAGTTGTAAGACCATTTTATTTGTGTTCCCTTATTACAACTCTTAGATAAGAGAGAATGAACATTTCTATTTTTTTGCTTGATCTTATTACAACTCTTAGATATGAGATCGTTAACATTTCTAAGAGTTATATGGCCATTTTAATTCTTTTATCTTATCACAACTATTATATCAAAGTTAATTAACATTTGTAGGAGTTGTATGGCAGTTTTATTTGTTTTATCTTATCACAACTCCTCAGTAAGAGATAATGAACATTTCTAAGAGTTGTATGGCCATTTTTATTATTTTATATTTTGAAAATAGATCATGAACTCTTTTCAAAGAGTTCTGTTGCGGTTTTATTTGTTTTATCTTATTACAACTCTTAGGTAAGAGATAATGAAAATTTCTTAGAGTTGTAAGGCTATTTTATTTGTGTTCCCTTATTACAACTCTTAGATAAGAGAGAATGAACATTTCTATTGATTTGTTTTATCTTATTACAACTCTGAGATATGAGATCATTAACAATTCTAAGAGTTATGTGGCCATTTAAATTCTTTTACATTATCAAAACTATTATATCAGAGATAATAAACATTTCTAGGAGTTGTGTGGCAGTTTTATTTCTTTTATCTTATAACAACTCTTAGGTAGGAGATAATGAACATTTCTTAGAGTTGTATGGTCGTTTTATTTGTTTTATCTTATCACAGCTCTTAAATATAAGATCAATAACATTTCTAAGAATTGTTTGACAGTTTTATTTGTTTTATCTTATCACAAGTCTTAGGTAAGAAATGAAGAACATTTCTAAGAGTTGTATGGCCATTTTAAATGGTTTATATTATTACAACTCTTTGAAAAGAGATCATGAACATTTCTAAGAGTTGTATTGCGGTTTTATTTGTTTTATCTTATCACAACTCTTACGTAAGAGATGATAAACATTTCTAAGAGTTGTAAGGCCGTTTTATTTGGTTTATCTTATTACCGCTCTTAGGTAAGAGATAATGAACATTTCTAAGAGTTTTAAGGCCATTTCATTTGTGTTCCGTTATTACAGCTCTTAGTTAAGAGATAATGAAGATTTCTAACAGTTGTATGGCCGTTTTATTTGTTTTAACTTATCACAACTCTTATGTAAGAGATAATGAACAGTTCTAAGAGTTGTAAGGCCATTTTGTTTGTGTCCCTTATAACAACTCTTAGATAAGAGATCATGAATATTTCTAAGAGTTATATGGTCATTTTAATTGTTTTATCTTATAAGAACGCTTAGATAAGAGATATTGAACATTTGTAAGAGTTGTATTGCCATTTTATTTGTTTTATCTTATCATAACACTTAGATATGAGATCATGAACATTTCTAAGAGATTTTATTTGAGTTCCCATATTACCACTCTTAGATAAGAGATAATGAAAAGAGTTGTATGGCCGTCTTATTTGGTTTATCTTATCACTTCTTTTAGGTAAGAAATAATGAACATTTCTAAGAGTTTTAAGGCCATTTTATTTGAGTTCCCTTATTACAACGCTTTGATAATAGATAATAAACATTTCTAAGAGTTGTGTGACCGTTTTATTTATTTTATCTTATCACGGCTTTTAAGTAAGAGATAATGAATATTTCTAAGAGTTGTAAGGACATTTTGTTTGTTTTATCTTATTACAACTCTTAGATAAGAGAGAATGAACATTTCTATTTATTTGTTTTATCTTATTAAAACTCTTAGATATGAGATCATTAACATTTCTAAGAGTTATATGTCCATTTTAATTTTTTTATCTTATCACAACTATTATATAAGAGATAATTAACATTTGTAGGAGTTGTATGGCAGTTTTATTTATTTTATCATATCACAACTCTTAGGTAACAGATAATGAACATTTCTAAGAGTTGTATGGCTATTTTAACTATTTTATATTATTACAACTCTTTGAAAAGAGATCATGAACATTTCTAAGAGTTGTATTGCGGTTTTATTTGTTTTATCTTATCACAACTCATACGTAAGAGATGATAAACATTTCTAAGAGTTGTAAGGCCGTTTTATTTGGTTTATCTTATTACCGCTCTTAGGTAAGAGATAATGAACATTTCTAAGAGTTTTAAGGCCATTTCATTTGTGTTCCGTTATTACAGCTCTTAGTTAAGAGATAATGAAGATTTCTAACAGTTGTATGGCCGTTTTATTTGTTTTAACTTATCACAACTCTTATGTAAGAGATAATGAACAGTTCTAAGAGTTGTAAGGCCATTTTGTTTGTGTCCCTTATAACAACTCTTAGATAAGAGATCATGAATATTTCTAAGAGTTATATGGTCATTTTAATTGTTTTATCTTATAAGAACGCTTAGATAAGAGATATTGAACATTTGTAAGAGTTGTATTGCCATTTTATTTGTTTTATCTTATCACAACACTTAGATATGAGATCATGAACATTTCTAAGAGATTTTATTTGAGTTCCCATATTACCACTCTTAGATAAGAGATAATGAAAAGAGTTGTATGGCCGTCTTATTTGGTTTATCTTATCACTTCTTTTAGGTAAGAAATAATGAACATTTCTAAGAGTTTTAAGGCCATTTTATTTGAGTTCCCTTATTACAACGCTTTGATAATAGATAATAAACATTTCTAAGAGTTGTGTGACCGTTTTATTTATTTTATCTTATCACGGCTTTTAAGTAAGAGATAATGAATATTTCTAAGAGTTGTAAGGACATTTTGTTTGTTTTATCTTATTACAACTCTTAGATAAGAGAGAATGAACATTTCTATTTATTTGTTTTATCTTATTAAAACTCTTAGATATGAGATCATTAACATTTCTAAGAGTTATATGTCCATTTTAATTCTTTTATCTTATCACAACTATTATATAAGAGATAATTAACATTTGTAGGAGTTGTATGGCAGTTTTATTTATTTTATCATATCACAACTCTTAGGTAACAGATAATGAACATTTCTAAGAGTTGTATGGCTATTTTAACTATTTTATATTATTACAACTCTTTGAAAAGAGATCATGAACATTTCTAAGAGTTGTATTGCGGTTTTATTTGTTTTATTTTATCACAACTCTTACGTAAGAGATGATGAACATTTCTAAGAGTTGTATGGCCGTTTTATTTGGTTTATCTTATTACCACTCTTATGTAAGAGATAATGAACATTTCTAAGAGTTTTAATGCCATTTCATTTGTGTTCTGTTATTACAGCTCTTAGTTAAGAGACAAAGAAGATTTCGAACAGTTGTATGGCCGTTTTATTTGTTTTAACTTATCACAACTCTTATGTAAGAGATAATGAACTGTTCGAAGAGTTGTGAGGCCATTTTGTTTGTGTTCCCTTATTACAACTCTTAGATAAGAGATCATGAACATTTCTAAGAGTTATATGGTTATTTTAATTGTTTTATCTTATAGGAATGCTTAGATAAGAGATATTGAACATTTGTAAGAGTTGTATTGCCATTTTATTTGTTTTATCTTATCACAACACTTAGATATGAGATCATGAACATTTCTAAGAGAGTTTATTTGAGTTCCCATATTACCACTCTTAGATAAGAGATAATGAAAAGAGTTGTATGGCCGTCTTATTTGGTTTATCTTATCACAGCTCTTAGGTAAGAAATAATGAACATTTCTAAGAGTTTTAAGGCCATTTCATTTGAGTTCCGTTATTACAACTCTTAGATAAGAGATAATGAAGATTTTTAACAGTTGTATGGCATTTTTATTTGAGTTCCCTTATTACAACGCTTAGATAATAGATAATGAACATTTCTAAGAGTTGTGTGACCGTTTTATTTATTTTATCTTATCACAGCTCTTAAGTAAGAGATAATGAATATTTCTAAGAGTTGTAAGGACATTTTGTTTGTTTTATCTTATTACAACTCTTAGATAAGAGAGAATGAACATTTCTATTTATTTGTTTTATCTTATTAAAACTCTTAGATATGAGATCATTAACATTTCTAAGAGTTATATGTCCATTTTAATTCTTTTATCTTATCACAACTATTATATAAGAGATAATTAACATTTGTAGGAGTTGTATGGTAGTTTTATTTATTTTATCTTATCACAACTCTTAGGTAACAGATAATGAACATTTCTAAGAGTTGTATGGCTATTTTAATTATTTTATATTATTACAACTCTTTGAAAAGAGACCATGAACATTTCTATGAGTTGTATTGCGGATTTATTTGTTTTATCTTATCACAACTCTTACGTAAGAGATGATAAACATTTCTAAGAGTTGTATGGCCGTTTTATTTGGTTTATCTTATTACCACTCTTAGGTAAGAGATAATGAACATTTCTAAGAGTTTTAATGCCATTTCATTTGTGTTTCGTTATTACAGCTCTTAGTTAAGAGATAATGAAGATTTCGAATAGTTGTATGGCTGTTTTATTTGTTTTAACTTATCACAACTCTTATGTAAAAGATAATGAACTGTTCTAAAAGTTGTAAGGCCATTTTGTTTGTGTTCCCTTATTACAACTCTTAGATAAGAGATCATGAACATTTCTAAGAGTTATATGGTTATTTTAATTGTTTTATCTTATAAGAACGCTTAGATAAGAGATATTGAACATTTGTAAGAGTTGTATTGCCATTTTATTTGTTTTATCTTATCACAACACTTAGATATGAGATCATGAACATTTCTAAGAGATTTTATTTGAGTTCCCGTATTACCACTCTTAGATAAGACATAATGAAAAGCGTTGTATGGCCGTCTTATTTGGTTTCCCTTATCACTGTTCTTAGGTAAGAAATAATGCACATTTCTAAGAGTTTTAAGGCCATTTTTTTTGAGTTCCCTTATTACAACACTTAGATAATAGATAATGAACATTTCTAAGAGTTGTGTGACCGTTTTGTTTGTTTTATCTTATCACAGCTCTTAAGTAAGAGATAATGAACATTTCTAAGAGTTGTAAGGACATTTTGTTTGTTTTATCTTATTACAACTCTTAGATAAGAGAGAATGAACATTTCTATTTATTTGTTTTATCTTATTAAAACTCTTAGATATGAGATCAATAACATTTATAAGAGTTATATGGCCATTTTAATTCCTTTATCTTATCACAACTATTATATAAGAGATAATTAACATTTGTAGGAGTTGTATGGCAGTTTTATTTTTTTTATCTTATTGTTGGATCGTGTCAAGTGTTGAGAGGGGGGGGTGAATCAACACTCTATCAATTTTTCTTTCAACTAAAGGATTCCCTCTCAAATGTTAGCTCAGTTAGAGCTTATTGTTGAACTCACGTTTTGGCTTAGATGGACTGTTGGCAGATCAGATCAACCAAGGAAGACATCAGATCAGCCAAGGAAGACATCAGATCAATTCAATCACTCAAGGAGGGTTTACTTACACAACCATGACACTCCTGTTCAAGCTTACAGTTTGATAATACCACACCAGTCAAGACACACTCAAAGCAGTAAATGTGCAAGGGGGATTTTTACGTGGTTCGATCAAATGATCTACATCCACGGACAGATTCACTCCTGTCAATCTTCACTATCACAGAATCATTCAGCTCTGGCCTCACTGACCATAAGCAACATAAACAAGAGCTCACTGCTCAACACATTGAGGTTCACTACCTCTACAAGTTCATCAACTAAAACAATAACATGTAAATCTCTGTTGTGCTGCCTTTTCTACACAAATATCTTTCAAAATCACTTAATGAAAGACGTTTGATAGTGTTCTAGGCTTACCACCTGAAGCTGCAATCTCAGGGTCAGTTCTCCCGATTCTCCTCCTCCTCAGCTTCTTCTTCTCCTTGACTTCTGCCTCTCCAGCGCTTCAGCTTCTCCTTGTGCAGCAGACTGTTTCTTTCTTTCTTGTGTTTCTCATATCATCTTTTTCTGCTCTCACTCTTTTTTTTCTCCTCCCTTTTCTCGGTTTCGTTCTGTTCAGCACTCACCTTGGCTGCTGCTCCTCTCTCTCTCTTTTTCTTTCTTTTCGTGCCTTGTCTCTCTTTGGGTTTTTCCTCCCAATGTGGTTTATCCTGCATTCTGCAGTTGTTGTGCCTACCACACCTACTCATCTGCCCGTTTCTTTTCCCAGAAGAAAAACTGTGCCCTACGTGCGGTGTGTCAGCATATCTTACACGGAAGGCGGCTCAAGATTCATATAATCCATTTTCAACCTTTTTAAGTTGCAACTTGCTTGCCATGTCATATTGTTGACTGTACTCCTTCAGACTTTCTCGAGTAGCTTGTCTTAGATATGTTGAAACAGCAGAAGTGATCTGATCTTAGCTTATAGCTGATCTGATGTGCCCGGCATTTGATCTGATGTCACGCTTCGGTTGATCTGATGTTAGCATGCAGTTGATCTGATGTTAGCCTTCGGTTGATCTGATGTTAGCTTGCAGTTGATCTGATGTTAGCCTTCGGTTGATCTGATGTTAGCTTGCAGTTGATCTGATGTTAGCCTCCGGTTGATCTGATGTTAGCTTGCAGTTGATCTGATGTTAGCCTCCGGTTGATCTGATGTTAGCTTGCAGTTGATCTGATGTTAGCCTCCGGTTGATCTGATGTTAGCTTCATGTCACAACGTTCTGTCCAGCAACTCAGAACCATCCATGTAGCTCCTGCAGTTCTTCTGATCGGCACTTCTTGATTCTTTTGTATTTCTGCTCGCTCACCGGATTACTAGATACTTCAACATGATGCTCCTGCGTCTTCTGAATCTTTGGGAGACTTTTAGAGTCGCGCGTTTGAGGTGTGATTCACTAGCCGTCCTTGACTTCAGCTTCTTAGGTGTCTGCTCTAGCTCTCCAGCCTTGAGTTGTTCTCTTCTGCTGCAAATATGTTTTGTTGCTGACTTGCCTTGCTTCTGTGAAACTAAGCTGCTGAGCAATCCCTTGAGAATTTGATCTGATCTTTACTTCCGTTGATCTGATTTGTGCTGCATGTGATCTGATATGTGTATCCTTTGATCTGATGCGCACTGCATTTGATCTGATCTTCACTTCCTTTGATCTGATTTGTGCTGCATGTGATCTGATGTGTGCATCCTTTGATCTGATGCGCACTGCATTTGATCTGATCTTCACTTCCCTTGATCTGATCTGTGTGGCCTTTGATCTGATGTGCGCGTAACTTGTCTGTGCAGCCTTTGATCTGCTGTGCGCGTAACTTGTCTGTGCAGCCTTTGATCTGATGTGCGCGTAACTTGATCTGATCTGTGCAGCCTTTGATCTGATATGCGCGTAACTTGTCTGTGCAGCCTTTGATCTGATGTGCGCGTAACTTGATCTGATGTGCGCGTAACTTGATCTGATCTGTGTAGCCTTTGATCTGATGTGCCAACAGTACACTTCCTTCTCATTTTGGCACTTCAGTTTATTCATCGGCTTCTTGCTGAGATTTTGTCCAGACAATCCTCATGAACTCAGTCCATTATTGCCTTAGTAAATCACAGATTTGTCACAATGTGGTTGCAACAATTACAACACAACATTGGACTTTAATAAAGGCTAAGAAAGCTTCATTGTAGCAGCTCCAATGGCTCAACAATCTCCCCCTTTGGAATTGTTGGCAACCACATTTGCAGCCAATCAGTCAACTCAGTGCTAAGCTCCCCCTGAACCTTATTCTTCTACATAGTAAGCTCCCCCTGCATAGAGCTTTTCCAACGTCCTTCTCTCCCAAGGACAATACTGCTGCGTCTGGCCGGCCTGCTGCGGCTATCTCTCCCCCTTTGACAACCAATTTCAAAGGGATTTGGGGATGCTCAACTGATTCAGCATGAGAAGGAGGACTGCACTCCCATTTGCATCCTCAAAGTTTCAAACACCTCGGCTGGAAGAGGCTTTGTCATTACATCAGCTATTTGTTTAGCTGTGGGAACATACTCTAGCATAATTTCTCCTTTCTCAACCTTGTCCTTTATGAAGTGATACTTGATTTCTATATGTTTGGCTCTCGAGTGCTGGACTGAATTCTTTGACAAATCAATGGCACTTTTGTTGTCACAAAGAATTATCAGTGGCAAGAGAACTTCTTCTTTAAGATTTTGCAGTTCAGATCTCATCCATATAGCTTGAGTGCATGCCTTGGTTGCTGCTATGTACTCAGCTTCAGCAGTGCTTAAGGCTATACTTTCTTGCTTCTTGCTTAACCAGCTCACACATCTATTTCCAAGAAAGAATACTCCTCCTGAAGTGGATCTCCTGTCATCAACATTTCCTGCCCAATCAGCATCAGTGAAGCTTCTTAATCCCAAGCTTCCTTTCCTTGCATACCACAGACCATAATCTACTGTCCCTTGCAAATATCTTAGCACCCTCTTTAGTGCAATCATATGAGAACTCTTTGGATTTGCCTGGTATCTAGCAGCTTGGCAGACAGCAAAGGTAATATCAGGCCTTGTTGCTGTTAAGTACAATAAGCTTCCTATCATGCTTCTGTATAGACTTTGATCAGCTTCAGCTCCTTTTTCATCCTTGCTCAGCTTGCAGTTAGTTGCCATGGGTGTAGACATTGGCTTAGCATCAGTCATACCAAATTTCTTCAGCACTTCTTTGGTATACTTGGTTTGAGAGATAAAAATTCCAGTTGCTTTTTGATGAATCTGCAGTCCAAGGAAAAATGAGAGCTCTCCTATCATGGACATTTCAAACTCTTCTTGCATCTTTCTAGCAAATTCATGGCACAGCTGCTCCTTATCTCCTCCAAATATTATGTCATCAACATAGACTATGGCTATTAACTGTCCACCCTTTCCATCAAGAACATATAAATTGCTATTTATGCAACTTTTTCTGAAATTCAGATTCTTCAGGTAGCTGTCCAGCCTTGAGTACCATGCTCTTGGGGCTTGTTTTAATCCATACAGTGCCTTTTTGAGCCTGCACACCTTGTTTTCATCTTCACAAACTAGAAAACCATCTGGTTGCTCAATGTACACTTCTTCCTCCAGATTTCCATTCAAGAAGGCAGATTTAACATCCATTTGGAAGACCTTGTAACTCCTTGCTGAAGCCACTGCCAAAAACATTCTTATGGCTTCAAGCCTTGCTACTGGGGCAAAGGTTTCATCCACATCTACTCCTTCAATTTGAGAGTATCCTTTGCACACAAGCCTTGCCTTATTCTTTACAACCTTTCCTTCCTCATTCAACTTGTTCCTGAACACCCATTTTGTGCCTATCACATTCTTGTTTGCTGGCCTATCCACGAGCTCCCAAGTTTGGTTTTTCTCAATTTGGTCCAGCTCTTCATTCATGGCTTGCAGCCATGACTGGTCCTCCAGGGCTTCCTCTATTGACCTTGGCTCAACTTGAGACAGTAGGGCAGTTGCAACCATACTTTTCAGTTGCCTTCTTGTTCTTACTGGAGCTTTGGGGTCTCCAATGATAGGCATCTTGTCAATTCTCTTGTTGTACTTTCTTTTTGCTTTTTCCTGGCCTTCTGTAACTTCTGTCTCTGATCCTTCTGCATCAGTCTCCTCAGTAGCTGATTTCAGCTCCAGGTCTGCCTCATCTTGGCTCTCTAAGTCATCTAAGTGATCCAGAAAATTTTCAGGATCAGTGGCTTTCATCTTGACTTCCTCAACCACTTTCACATCATAGCTTTCCATAATCTTATCCAGCCTCTTGTTATAAACCTTGTAAGCCTTGCTCTTATTTGAGTAACCAAGGAAAATGCCCTCATCAGCCCTCTCTTCAAATTTTCCAAGGCTTTGCTCCTTGTTCTTGATGAAGCATTTGCTGCCAAAAACTCTAAAATACTTCACATTTGGCTTGTGACCATACCAAAGTTCATATGGTGTCTTTTCAGTGTTTGGCCTCAACATGGTTCTATTTTGTACATGCACAGCTGCCATTGTGGCTTCCTTCCAGAAGTGCTTTGGAGTATTGTGCTCCAACAGCATAGTTCTTGCCATCTCAATCACACTTCTATTTTTCCTCTCTACAACTCCATTTTGCTGGGGAGTGTGAGGACTTGAGACTTGATGTTTGATTCCCATTTCCTCCAAGTATTCTTCAAATTCCTGCGAGGTAAACTCTCCTCCATTATCTGATCTCAAAACTTTGATCTTCCTTCCATGCTGGTTTTCTGCCAGTTTCTGAAATCTTTTGAAGCAGTTGAAGGCTTCACTCTTTTGCTTCATGTGCATGATGCACATCATCCTAGTGAAGTCATCCACAAAAAGAATGAAATACATCTCTTTACCTGTACCTTTTCTTTTCATTGGTCCACATACATCAGTGTGAACTAGCTCCAATGGCTTAGAGGTTCTATGCTCCTTGGACTTGTGAGAAAGCTTTGCAAATTTCCCTTTTTGGCATGAGTCACAAGTGCTGTTGTCCCTCTTTAGTACAGGGAGGTTTAACACTGCATTGCACTTCACCAGGCTTCTCATGCTCTTTTGATTTAAATGTCCTAGCCTGCAATGCCAAAGCGTATTTTCATCCATTTTGCTTAGCATGCACAACTTTTCCTTCACACCTATGAGATATAAATCCTTGTTGTCTCTTATTCCTTTGGCCATGATTTCTCCAGTCTTGCAGTCTTTGATGAAACAGCCATTTTTTTGAGAAGTCTACTTTGAAACCATTGTCACACAGTTGTCTTACACTCAGCAAGTTGTACTTCAGCCCTTCTACAAACAGCACCTCCTTAGATTTGAACTTTTCTGATCCAATGGTGGCTTCTCCAACAGCCTTGATCTTTAACCCACTCTTATCTGCAAACTTGACAAACCCTCTTTCAACTTCTTTTGTGTTTCTCAGTAGAGTTTTGTCTCCAGTCATATGGCTTGTGCACCCACTGTCAATGATCCATTGGGCTTCCTTAGCTTTTGTTTTCAGTGCAACTTCAGCAATGCAAGCTTCTTCAAATCTGTTTTTCTTCCTCCAAATTTTTCTTGCTGCTGGTATGCCTTGCTGTTCATTCAATCTCTGATTGCTCCTGCTGCAGCTCCAGTGATCATTCTCTTCTAACCCTTCAAAAATTTGAAATCTGTTTCTCAGATTAAGTGGCTGCATTAGAGACTGATTTCTTCTTGTGTAATCTGCTTGGTTTCTTCTTGTTTCTGCTGCAAAGTTTCTTCTATTTGTAGCTTGTTGCAGTGGCTGGGCTCTCCTGCTATTCACTCCTTCAAACCACTTGCTTCTCTTATTTGGCAATCTGCATCTGCACCAGACATTCAATTTCTGATACACTTATCCAGGTTGTATGATATGGCCTTTTCTGATTTCAGCTTCAGGGATCCTTCTTGAAGTACTTAGGCTTCTTTGATGATAATACTCTTTTCTATTCCATCCTCTTGACTGCATTGTTCTTCCTCCAAATCTCCAGAATGCCTTCCTCCAGCAATTTGCTGCATAGTGACCTGATTCTCCACAGGTGAAACATACTCCAGCAATCAGCCTTCTACTTTTGAGCAGGCTTCTTTGATACATAGATTGTCTCCCCCTCAGCTCGTGCAATCTTTCATTTTGCTCAGTAGACTTTCTTGATCCATTAGAAATTTCCATCTTCTTAGCATCAACAAAACTAGTTCCTGCCTTTACACCAGCAACACAAATTGAACCTTCTTTGACAAAGGTAACAGTCTTCTTGGTTGTTGCAGCTGGTTGTCCTTCTAATTTTTGATTTCCTTCATAACCTAGACCTTTCTTCCCTTCTGAATAAGATCTCTGCTTGCTGAGGCACTCATCTAACTTCCTTGTGGCTTCTTCAGTTTTTGCAGCCACTTCTTTGCTCCTTGAGAATTCACCAGGCTCAGTTTTGCTTGACTGAAACTCCAGCTTTCCTTTCAATTTTGATTCTACAGTAGTTCCATCAGTCATTTCTTCAGCTTTGAACACAGTTTGTTGAGACAGCAGATCTTCTATCTTTCTTGTTGCATCCTCTAGTTCGGCAGTGGTGGCATCTAGCTTTTCTACCAAGGTTTCACATGTCTTTTGAAGTTCCATCTTTTCTCTTGTACAATTTTTGTGAACCTCAGCTTCATTTTGCATGAGAATCAGTTCCTGCTCCAATTCAGTTACTCTATTCTCCAGTATTGAGTTTTCTTCTTGACTGCTCAAGATGACCTTTTCCATCTCCTTCATTGTCTTCATTGTCTTCTTGTGCAATCTCTTCTGCTCCTCTATCTTGTTGTATGCAAACTCCAGTTCTTCCTCTAGATCCACTTCTTCATCATCAGCTGATTGGTTCTCTAGTTCAGCATCCTCCTTTAATGAAACAGTTGAAGATTTCATTACCATGAGAGTCTCCTCTTCAGCTTCAGACTCATCTTCACTGTCTGAGACATCAGTCTCTTCATCCTCCTCAGAGCTATCATTCTTCTTCTTGCTCAGGTAGCTCCGTTTTCTGTAAGCTTTCCCTTTTCTTGATTTGAAGCTCATCTTCTTCTTTCCTTTCTGCTCAGGCCACCTGTCTGATGGCTTGTCAGCTTCCTCATCTTCTGTTCTCTTGTTCTTCATGAAGCACTTGCTTGCAAAGTGGCCTATTTTGCCACAATTGAAGCATTTTAAGGGCAACTTTCCCTTGTACTTTCCAGTCTGGCCTCTGAAACTCCTTGAAATCAGCACCATCATTCTTTCAAGATCACTGTCTGCTGCTTCATCTTCACTGCTTTCCTCCTTTAGCTTCCTTGAGTGTTTTGTTTTAAATGCTATCTCCTTGACTGCCTTTGAAGTCTCCTCCTTTGAATTTGAAATCCTCATTTCATATGCTACAAGGGTGCTTTGTAGCTCATCTAATGTCACTTTATCTAGGTCCCTCTCCTCTATAGCAGAGACCTTAGAATCATATCTTGCTGGTAGGGATCTAAGAACCTTTTTAACTATATTGGAATCTCCAACACTCTCACCCAGACCCCTCATTGAGCTAACTAATTCAACAACTCTGTTTAGAAAGTCCTCAATGTTTTCACCTTCTCCCATCTTAAGACCTTCAAACTTACTTCTAAGAACCTGCAATTTTGCCTCCTTTACCTTGATGTCTCCCTCATGAATATTAATCAGTTTAATCCATATTTCATGAGCAGTAACACAGTCTATAACTTTAAAGTTCTCTTTTTCTGACAGAGCTGCATATAGAGCATTCCTTGCCTTTCCATCAGCTTCTAAGTTTCTAATTTCTGCAGCTGTAGGATTCTCCTCATCTACGGTTGGTGTAAATCCATGCAAGACTACTCTTTGTACTTGTAGACCTTGTGCTAAGAGATAAGCACTCATTCTCTTTTTCCATAACTGGAAATTTTGGCCACTGAAATAAGGAACTCCCTTAACAGTTGTTGCTTGATTCTCCATTTCTACTGCTGGTTTTAAGTTTCAACAATCACTTGACAAAAGCAAACCTTGCTCTGATACCAATTGTTGGATCGTGTCAAGTGTTGAGAGGGGGGGGTGAATCAACACTCTATCAATTTTTCTTTCAACTAAAGGATTCCCTCTCAAATGTTAGCTCAGTTAGAGCTTATTGTTGAACTCACGTTTTGGCTTAGATGGACTGTTGGCAGATCAGATCAACCAAGGAAGACATCAGATCAGCCAAGGAAGACATCAGATCAATTCAATCACTCAAGGAGGGTTTACTTACACAACCATGACACTCCTGTTCAAGCTTACAGTTTGATAATACCACACCAGTCAAGACACACTCAAAGCAGTAAATGTGCAAGGGGGATTTTTACGTGGTTCGATCAAATGATCTACATCCACGGACAGATTCACTCCTGTCAATCTTCACTATCACAGAATCATTCAGCTCTGGCCTCACTGACCATAAGCAACATAAACAAGAGCTCACTGCTCAACACATTGAGGTTCACTACCTCTACAAGTTCATCAACTAAAACAATAACATGTAAATCTCTGTTGTGCTGCCTTTTCTACACAAATATCTTTCAAAATCACTTAATGAAAGACGTTTGATAGTGTTCTAGGCTTACCACCTGAAGCTGCAATCTCAGGGTCAGTTCTCCCGATTCTCCTCCTCCTCAGCTTCTTCTTCTCCTTGACTTCTGCCTCTCCAGCGCTTCAGCTTCTCCTTGTGCAGCAGACTGTTTCTTTCTTTCTTGTGTTTCTCATATCATCTTTTTCTGCTCTCACTCTTTTTTTTCTCCTCCCTTTTCTCGGTTTCGTTCTGTTCAGCACTCACCTTGGCTGCTGCTCCTCTCTCTCTCTTTTTTTTTCTTTTCGTGCCTTGTCTCTCTTTGGGTTTTTCCTCCCAATGTGGTTTATCCTGCATTCTGCAGTTGTTGTGCCTACCACACCTACTCATCTGCCCGTTTCTTTTCCCAGAAGAAAAACTGTGCCCTACGTGCGGTGTGTCAGCATATCTTACACGGAAGGCGGCTCAAGATTCATATAATCCATTTTCAACCTTTTTAAGTTGCAACTTGCTTGCCATGTCATATTGTTGACTGTACTCCTTCAGACTTTCTCGAGTAGCTTGTCTTAGATATGTTGAAACAGCAGAAGTGATCTGATCTTAGCTTATAGCTGATCTGATGTGCCCGGCATTTGATCTGATGTCACGCTTCGGTTGATCTGATGTTAGCATGCAGTTGATCTGATGTTAGCCTTCGGTTGATCTGATGTTAGCTTGCAGTTGATCTGATGTTAGCCTTCGGTTGATCTGATGTTAGCTTGCAGTTGATCTGATGTTAGCCTCCGGTTGATCTGATGTTAGCTTGCAGTTGATCTGATGTTAGCCTCCGGTTGATCTGATGTTAGCTTGCAGTTGATCTGATGTTAGCCTCCGGTTGATCTGATGTTAGCTTCATGTCACAACGTTCTGTCCAGCAACTCAGAACCATCCATGTAGCTCCTGCAGTTCTTCTGATCGGCACTTCTTGATTCTTTTGTATTTCTGCTCGCTCACCGGATTGCTAGATACTTCAACATGATGCTCCTGCGTCTTCTGAATCTTTGGGAGACTTTTAGAGTCGCGCGTTTGAGGTGTGATTCACTAGCCGTCCTTGACTTCAGCTTCTTAGGTGTCTGCTCTAGCTCTCCAGCCTTGAGTTGTTCTCTTCTGCTGCAAATATGTTTTGTTGCTGACTTGCCTTGCTTCTGTGAAACTAAGCTGCTGAGCAATCCCTTGAGAATTTGATCTGATCTTTACTTCCGTTGATCTGATTTGTGCTGCATGTGATCTGATATGTGTATCCTTTGATCTGATGCGCACTGCATTTGATCTGATCTTCACTTCCTTTGATCTGATTTGTGCTGCATGTGATCTGATGTGTGCATCCTTTGATCTGATGCGCACTGCATTTGATCTGATCTTCACTTCCCTTGATCTGATCTGTGTGGCCTTTGATCTGATGTGCGCGTAACTTGTCTGTGCAGCCTTTGATCTGCTGTGCGCGTAACTTGTCTGTGCAGCCTTTGATCTGATGTGCGCGTAACTTGATCTGATCTGTGCAGCCTTTGATCTGATATGCGCGTAACTTGTCTGTGCAGCCTTTGATCTGATGTGCGCGTAACTTGATCTGATGTGCGCGTAACTTGATCTGATCTGTGTAGCCTTTGATCTGATGTGCCAACAGTACACTTCCTTCTCATTTTGGCACTTCAGTTTATTCATCGGCTTCTTGCTGAGATTTTGTCCAGACAATCCTCATGAACTCAGTCCATTATTGCCTTAGTAAATCACAGATTTGTCACAATGTGGTTGCAACAATTACAACACAACATTGGACTTTAATAAAGGCTAAGAAAGCTTCATTGTAGCAGCTCCAATGGCTCAACACTTATCACAACTCTTAGGTAACAGATAATGAACATTTCTAAGAGTTGTATGGCTATTTTAATTATTTTATATTATTACAACTCTTTGAAAAGAGATCATGAACTCTTTTCAAAGAGTTGTATTGCGGTTTTATTTGTTTTATCTTATCACAACTCTTAGGTAAGAGATAATGAACTTTTCTTAGAGGTGTAAGGCCATTTTATTACAACTCTTAGATAAGAGAGAATGAACATTTCTATTTTTTTGTTTTATCTTATTAGAACTCTTAGATATGAGATCATTAACATTTCTAAGAGTTATAAGCCCATTTTAATTCTTTTATCTTATCACAACTATTATATCAGAGATAATTAACATTTCTAGGAGTTGTATGGCAGTTTTATTTGTTTTATCTTATCATAACTCTTAGGTAAGAGATTATGAACATTTCTAAGAGTTTTAAGGCCATTTTATTTGAGTTCCCTTATTACAACGCTTAGATAATAGATAATGAACATTTCTAAGAGTTGTGTGACCGTTTTATTTTTTTATCTTATCACAGCTCTTAAGTAAGAGATAATGAACATTTCTAAGAGTTGTAAGGACATTTTGTTTGTTTTATCTTATTACAACTCTTAGATAGATAAGAAAGTCAGGAAGGGCATTAGATTCGCCTTTGATGAATTCAATATCGAAATCAAATACAGAAAGAATAGCCTGCCAACGAGCAAAAATTTGTTTTGAAACCAAATTCTTAACATCTTTTTGCAAAATTTCTTTAGCTGACTTACAGTCAACTCGTAATAAAAACTTTTTATTATACAAATCATCTTGAAATTTGGAAATACATAAAACAATTGATAAAATTTCTTTTTTAACAGTAGAATAATTTTTCTGAGGGCCGGACCAAACTCCCGAATGGTACCGGACTAACTCTTCTAAGGATGATGCATGAATTTTTTGTTTCAGAATGCCACCATACCCTTCATTGGAGGCATCTGTCTCAATAATCATGAATGCATGAGGATGCGGAATGCCTAGACAAGGTAAAGTTTTAACTTTACTTTTTATTTCTTTAATCAAATTAGTATGTTTTTCTGTCCAGGGTGGAGGAGTCTTCTGCAACCTCTCATACAAAGGTCCACATAAAGTTCGCAGATTAGGGAAAAAATCAGCGATATAATTAAGACAGCCTAAAAACCGTTGTAATTGGTTTTTATCCTTAATTTCATTAGGAAATTTTTCAGTAAACTCAATTGTCCTTTGAATAGGTGTAATTTTACCTTTAGAAATATTATGTCCACGAAAGCGAACCTGTGTTTGAAACAATTTCATTTTCTTGGCAGAAATAACTAAACCATTATACTGAATAACATTTAAAATGGTATTTAAATGTTTAAAATGTTTAAAATGGTATTTAAATGGTATTTAAATGTTTAAAATTCAAATTTATCTTCATTTTTATATTTATCAATTAATTTATTAAGACTAAATGGTTCTTTAATATCAAATACATGATTATTTTCTTGTAATACTAAATGTTTTAATTTTTCTAAGTATTCTTTTTTAACATTTTCATCTTGAATTTCTTTTATTATATCAAATAATATCTCTTTATCTTTATTCTTATTATTAACAATTTTTATTTCACTATTCATCATATTAATCATTTTCTTACACTCACAAAAGTCATCTTTATCATGAAAACTTGAATCAGAAGAAGTAGAAAAATAGTCATCTTCCGTATCATTTTCTGAATTTAGTAATATAGACATTAGTTTATTTTTCAATTCTGTTTCTTCCGAAAATATAGTATTAATTTTCTGTTCTAATTTACAATTAGGAGCTATGTGACCTAATTTTCCACATTTATAACATTTTACTTGTGGTTTCTTATATTTACTATATTTCTTCTTTTTATTATTATAAAATTCATTATTATTAGACTTATGAGATCTATGATATTTATTATACTTTTTATATCTAGGTTTGTATGAATTAACACGGCGTTTACCTTTGTCTTGAGTAGAACGTGGAGAAGTACTTGTGATGCCAAAGGCTTGACAGAAGGCCCCCAATTCTTCACATCTAAACCATAACGACGCTGTAATTTAAAATCTTGACAAATGATTAAGGCTTCCTTTTTAAGGAAGGCAAATAATTGACCATAAGTAATATTAGTCAAATCTAAATTATCCATTCCCATTTCTTTAAGTAAACTTGTAATTAATTTTTGGGAAAATAATGGAGGTAAACCAGTAATAAATTTTTCTTTCCAAAAAGATTGATTACAGTCAGGACGTCTTAAAACATTAGTCAAAAAGGTATTTTTATACCAAAAGTAATCTTTAAACAGAGGACAACGTAAATTAGTTAAAGAAATTTTTAAACTCGTTAATTCTTCACGTGGATTACCGATAAAATGCATGGAAAGAACATAAATCAAATAACTAGCGCCATCAGATTCATATTCTACAGTTCGTACAATTTCATTATTTTCAGTAGTAACATCTCTATGAACTACAGTTTGATGCTTTAATATTTCTAGTTGTTGAGTACGAGTAAACATATTATCCCACCAATTTTTTAATTGGCCAGTAAAACTGGAAACTAAACATGTTCATTATGCTGAGTTTGATAAGCTAAAGTAGCAGTACCCATTTCATGCAAAGTATTCATTATTTCATATTCAGATTTACCATCTATATTCCATTCATAAAGGGCATTACCATTATACGATTTTGAAACAAATCAACTTTTCTCTTCAAATTGAATATCTGGAGGAGTAGGTCGACTATGATGATTCATTATGTTTCTATTAGACCATCTATTATTATCTCTATATGACCTTCTATATGATCGACGTTGAATTCGATTAAGCTCTAACGGAGGAGTATCTGAAAATTGTTGGTCTAAATCTTCTAGATTATCAGATTCCCTATCAGACACCGAATTATTTTCATGAGGATTAGAATCAGATCTAGGAGCCGCTTGATTAATCACATTAAGACGTAAACCACTAAATTGTCTTTCTATAGCGGAAGTGGAACTAGACGCTCTATTGGAAGACTCTAAAGCAAGATTAATCCTTTGAACTAAAGAAATCTCTTTAGCCATGTCATTAGGAAGGGAGGAAATAATTAGAGTTTTAGCTACCTCATTCGGAAAATTATTATTATTAGTCGTATTATGAGTGGAATTATCTAACTTAACAGAAATTAGTTCAACTTGTTGAGAGAGAGTATGTAAAATCTGATTAGAAAAATTATTTTGTTGATACACTTTTTGAATATCATTAGACGTAACTGGACCTTGAGTATCTGTTCCTTTTTTAAAAGGAGAAGCAATTATTTCACCATCTTTTGTATTAATTTTAATAGTCTGTAAAGGAGGATGAACAGAAGAAAGAATAGTATCATCATTTAATTTCCATTTTTTATATAAATTAGTCTGAACATTAATAGTAGATTCATTTTTAAAAGGAATTTTTTCTTTAGTAAAATAATAATTCAACCAAGTGAAAAAAGGAAAATTAATCTGCTTACTATTAATATCATTAACCCATTCAGTTTTAAGTTGAGAAATTACCGTTTGATCAAATTTTTCAAACCATTTACGTTGTTCAATATTTTCTATGGAAAAGTAATTTTTATTTAAAAAGTCTTTATCCATTTGAAAAACTTTATTTATTACATTAAGTTCAGAAAAACGCATTTGAGACTGAGTAGGAGAACCTAAAGAGGAACTGGAGTCAGGAATGACTTCGGGTAGAGGAGCTTTAAACTTAAGCTTAGGATCTGGAGTAGAGTAAGAATACCTGGGTGGTTCATGACTTACCCCAGCAGAGGTACTCGGTATGTCTACAGAGTATCTAGGAGGAATCTCAAAAGGAAGTCTGCAAGAAAAAGATTTTAAAAGAAGACGTATTATCAAATTTAATTAAAATTTTATTATCTGAAATTTCTTCAATATTAGCCTGAGTTCTAACAGGATTTCTTTGAGACACGATAGGTCTATCTATCATTATTTCAGCAGGAATGGTTATTTCATTACGAGGAAGTAATCTAGGAGTTTGAGTGTGAGTATTATCAGAATCAGTTATGACTAACACAGAATCATTAAAATTAGTAGGCTTTAATTTTAAAGCAGTAGGAATCATAGACTTCATTAGCTTAAAATAGATACGATAAACTAAAACAAATTTATCAGATTCAGGGTCTAACTTTTTATTAAGAACATGAATATCTAACATTAAAGATTTCATTATAGTTTTATCTATTAGACTAACACTAAAATTAGGAGCACAATTAAAACGAGTAGTACCATTACATAAATTAGTCTGTACTAAAGCAAGTATAGAATCATTATAATGAAGTAAACGATCATCACGCAAGGCCATAAAAATAGGAGTATCAACCCCACGTTTCAATAAAGGATGTAAAGCAATTTGAATTAAACCGTAATGCATAAATCTATAACCTTGATTAAGATAATAATTAATAGCAGTATTATTTAACAAATTAATCGTCTTTTTATCTTCTTCCATGGGATGAATCTCCTCATGGATTTTAATTGAATAAGCCTTATTAAATTCTAGTAGACCTTGTGAGTAGACTGCAGAAGGACTCGTATTAGGCAAAATTTCTTTGATTAGTTCATGAGAATTAAGAATAAATGAGTATGATGATGATGATGAGATGGATGCAGATGCAGAAGTTATATTAGACTCTCTAAAAAGAAATCTACGAATTCTTTCAGCCATTATGTTTTCTAAAATTTAAACATGCCAAAACAACACTAAAGATGTATACAAAGACCTAAAGGGAACAAGGGAGTATGCGACCTGGAACACCTATCGGCTTACCAACGGACTTATGCACGCTACAACCTTTTACCAAACCTTAGATAGATGTATGCAAGACTCTAGCGAAGCCTCAGACTGTTTTAATCTTTGAAAACAAAATCGTTTGAAAATCGTTTGTAGAAATCGTTTGAGAAAGTTTAATAAAACCAGGCTCTGATACCAAAGAAAATAATAACCACTACTACTTCTCCTTTGACTACTCCCGTTGCTGTTACTCCTCCTCCTGCTCAAGCAACTCCAGCGACTCAAGAACACATTCCAGATGTTCAAGATTTTCTTCAGCAATGCTTGAAGGATTATTTCACCAAGGCTTCCAGTTCCAGCAAAGTTCCTTCAGTTAATCCAGCATCAGCTTCCAGGTCATCACCCACCGAAAAAGCTAAAGATTCCTCACCAACTACTGACGAAGACTTTGATCCCTTCAGGGGTCCATGTGCTCAAGACCCTTTTGATTTTTAGTGTAATAGTTTAGGTTCATGATGTAAGTGCTGAAGCACTAGTAGAATTATTAGGGTAATGACGTAAGTGCTTAGGTAATATAGCACTTACTTGTAACTATGCAGCAATGACGTAAGCGCTTAGGTCATCTAGCACTTACTTTAATTTCAATTTCATTTCTGTCTAATTCTGGACTTCATTTTCGGATTTGTAATTAGTATAGGCCAAGTCCCCTCTATAAAAGGGAATGACTCCTCTTGTAATCGGCAGAAGCCTTTTTTAACAAAGCTCAAAGTTTTAAAACTTTTTGCAAAGCTCTCTAGTTTTCAGCTTCTTTCTTTAAACTTCCTTTCTACTTCCTTGTAAGTTGTTCTTCATTTCTTCTATCTAATCTTACTTTGTCATATTCATCTTCTTACTTTGTCATATTCATCTTCTTTCTTCCTTCGTTTAATCTCTTACATTTCTAAGAGTTATATGGCCATTTTAATTCTTCTATCTTATCACAACTATTATATCAAAGATAATTAACATTTGTAGGAGTTGTATGGCAGTTTTATTTGTTTTATCTTATCACAACTCCTCAGTAAGAGATAATGAACATTTCTAAGAGTTGTATGACCATTTTTATTATTTTATATTATTACAACTCTTTGAAAAGAGATCATGAACTCTTTTCAAAGAGTTCTGTTGCGGTTTTATTTGTTTTATCTTATCACAACTCTTAGGTAAGAGATAATGAACATTTCTTAGAGTTGTAAGGCCATTTTATTTGTGTTACCTTACTACAACTCTTAGATAAGAGAGAATGAAAATTTCTATTTATTTGTTTTATCTTATTACAACTCTGAGATATGAGATCATTAACATTTCTAAGAGTTATATGGCCATTTTTATTGTTTTATCTTATCACAACTATTATACCAGAGACAATAAACATTTCTAGGAGTTGTATGGTAGTTTTATTTGTTTTATCTTATCACAAATCTTAGGTAAGAGATAATGAATATTTCTAAGAGTTGTATGGCCATTTTTATTGTTTTATATTATTACAACTCTTTGAAAAGAGATCATGAACTCTTTTCAAAGAGTTATATTGCGGTTTCATTTGTTTTATCTTATCACAACTCTTAGGTAAGAGATAATGAACATTTCTAAGAGTTGTATGGCCGTTTTATTTGTTTTATCTTATCACCGTTCTTAGGTAAGATATAATGAACATTTCTAAGAGATTTAAGGCCATTTCGTTTGAGTTCCGTTATTAGAACTCTTATATAAGAGATAATGAAGATTTCTAACAGTTGTATGGCCGTTTTATTTGTTTTATCTTATCATAACTCTTAGGTAAAAGGTAATGAACATTTCTAAGAGGTGCATGGCCATTTTGCTTGTTTTATCTTTTTACAACTCTTAGATATAAGATCATGAACATTTCTAAGAGATATATTTCATTTTATTTGTTTTATCTTATTATGGCAACACTTAGATAAGAGATCATGAACATTTCTAAGAGTTGTTAGCCAATCTTATTTGAGTTCCCATATTACAATGCTTAGATAAGAGATAATGAATATTTCTAAGAGTTGTATTACCGTTTTATTTGTTTTATCTTATCACAACTCTTAAATAAGAGATGATTAACATTTTTAAGAATTATTTGGCAGTTTTATTTGTTTTATCTTATCACAACTCTTAGGTAAGAGATAATGAATATTTCTAAGAGTTGTATGGCCATTTTAAGTGTTTTATATTATTACATCTCTTTGAAAAGAGATCATGAACATTTCTAAGAGTTGTATTGCGGTTTTATTTGTTTTATCTTATTCCAACTCTTACGTAAGAGATAATGAATATTTTTGAGAGTTGTATGGCCGTTTTATTTGTTTTATCTTATTACCGCTCTTAGGTAAGAGATAATGAACATTTCTAAGAGTTTTAAGGCCATTTCATTTGAGTTCCCTTATTACAACTCTTATATAAGAGATAATTAAGATTTCTAACAGTGGTATGGCCATTTTATTTGTTTTATCTTATCACAACTCTTATGTAAGAGATAATGAACATTTTTAAGAGTTGTAAGACCATTTTGTTTGTGTTCCCTTATTACAACTCTTAGATAAGAGATCATGAACATTTCTAAGAGTTATATGGTGATTTTAAATGTTTTATCTTATTGGAACACTAAGATAAGAGATAGTGAACATGTGTAAGAGTTGTATTGCCATTTTATTTGGTTTATCTTATCACAGCTCTTACGTAAGAGATAATGAACATTTCTAAGAGTTGTAACGACATTTTGTTTGTTTTATCTTATTACAACTCTTAGATAAGAGAGAATGAACATTTCTATTTATTTGTTTTATCTTATTAAAACTCTTAGATATGAGATCATTAACATTTCTAAGAGTTATATGGCCATTTTAATTCTTTTATCTTATCACAACTATTATATAAGAGATAATTAACATTTGTAGGAGTTGTATGGCAGTTTTATTTATGTTCTCTTATCACAACTCTTAGGTAACAGACAATGAACATTTCTAAGAGTTGTATAACTATTTTAATTATTTCATATTATTACAACTCTTTGAAAAGAGATCATGAACTCTTTTCAAAGAGTTGTATTGCGGTTTTATTTGTTTTATCTTATCACAAATCTTAGGTAAGAGATAATGAATATTTCTTAGAGTTGTAAGGCCATTTTATTTGTGTTCCCTTATTACAACTCTTAGACAAGAGAGAATGAACATTTCTATTTTTTTGTTTTATATTATTAGGACTCTTAGATATGAGATCATTAACATCTCTAAGAGTTATATGGCCATCTTAATTCTTTTATCTTATCACAACTATTATATCAGAGATAATTAACATTTCTAGGAGTTGTATGGCAGTGTTATTTGTTTTATCTTATCACAACTCTTAGGTAAGAGATAATGAACATTTCTAAGAGTTGTATGGTCATTTTTATTATTTTATATTATTACAACTCTTTGAAAAGAGATCATGACCTCTTTTCAAAGAGTTCTATTGCGGTTTTATTAGTTTTATCTTATCACAACTCTTAGGTAAGAGATAATTAACATTTCTTAGAGTTGTAAGGTCATTTTATTTGTGTTCCCTTACAACAACTCTTAGATAAGAGAGAATGAAAATTTCAATTTATTTGTTTTATCTTATTACAACTCTGAGATATGAGATCATTAACATTTCTAAGAGTTATATGGCCATTTAAATTCTTTTATCTTATCACAACTATTATATCGGAGATAATAAACTTTTTTAGGAGTTGTATGACAGTTTTATTTGTTTTATCTTATCACAAATCTTAGGTAAGAGATAATGAACATTTGTAAGAGTTGTATGGCCATTTTTATTGTTTTATATTATAACTCTTTGAGAAGAGATCATGAACTCTTTTCAAAGAGTTGTATTGCGGTTTCATTTGTTTTATCTTATCACAACATAGGTAAGAGATAATGAACATTTCTAAGAGTTGTATGGCCGTTTTATTTGTTTTATCTTATCATCGCTCTTAGGTAAGATATAATGAACATTTCTAAGAGTTTTAAGGCCATTTCATTTGAGTTTCATTATTACAACTCTTAGATAAGAGATAATGAAGATTTCTAACAGTTGTATGGCCGTTTTATTTGTTTTATCTTATCACAACTCTTAGGTAAAATATAATGAACATTTCTAAGAGGTGCATGGCCATTTTGCTTGTTTTATCTTTTTACAACTCTTAGATATGAGATCATGAACATTTCTAAGAGTTATATTCCGTTTTATTTGTTTTATCTTATTATGGCAACACTTAGATAAGAGATCATGAACATTTCTAAGAGTTGTATACCGATCTTATTTGAGTTCCCATATTACAATGCTTAGATAAGAGATAATGAATATTTCTAAGAGTTGTATTGCCATTTTATTTGTTTTATCTTATCACAACTCTTAAATAAGAGATCATTAACATTTCTAAGAATTGTTTGGCAGTTTTATTTGTTTTATCTTATCACAACTCTTAGGTAAGAGATAATGAACATTTCTAAGAGTTGTATGGCTATTTTAAGTGTTTTATATTATTACATCTCTTTGAAAAGAGATCATGAACATTTCTAAGAGTTGTATTGCGGTTTTATTTGTTTTATGTTATCCCAACTCTTACGTAAGAGATAATGAATATTTCTATGAGTTGTATGGACGCTTTCTTTGTTTTATCTTATTACCGCTCTTAGTTATGAGATAATGAACATTTCTAAGAGTTTTAAGGCCATTTCATTTGAGTTCCCTTATTACAACTCTTATATAAGAGATAATGATGATTTCTAACAGTGGTATGGCCATTTTATTTGTTTTATCTTATCACAACTCTTATGTTAGAGATAATGAACATTTTTAAGAGTTGTAAGACCATTTTGTTTGTGTTCCCTTATTACAACTCTTAGATAAGAGATCATGAACATTTCTAAGAGTTATATGGCGATTTTAAATGTTTTATCTTATTAGAACACTAAGATAAGAGATAGTGAACATGTCTAAGAGTTGTATTGCCATTTTATTTGTTTTATCTTATCACAACATATAGATAAGAGATCATGAAAATTTTTAAGGGATTTTATTTGAGTTCCCATATTACAACTTTTAGATAAGATATAATGAACATTTTTAAGAGTTGTTTGGTCGTCTTATTTGTTTTATCTTATCACAACTCTTAGGTAAGAGATAATGAACATTTCTAAGAGTTTTAAGGCCATTTTATTTGAGTTCCCATATTACAACGCTTAGATAATAGATAATGAACATTTCTAAGAGTTGTGTGACCGTTTTATTTTTTTATCTTATCACAGCTTTTAAGTAAGAGATAATGAACATTTCTAAGAGTTGTAAGGACATTTTGTTTGTTTTATCTTATTACAACTCTTAGATAAGAGAGAATGAACATTTCTATTTATTTGTTTTATCTTATTAAAACTCTTAGATATGAGATCAATAACATTTATAAGAGTTATATGGCCATTTTAATTCTTTTATCTTATCACAACTATTATATGAGATAATTAACATTTGTAGGAGTTGTATGGCAGTTTTATTTATTTTATCTTATCACAACTCTTAGGTAACAGATAATGAACATTTCTAAGAGTTGTATGGCTACTTTAATTATTTTATATTATTACAACTCTTTGAAAAGAGATCATGAACTCTTTTCAAAGAGTTTTATTGCGGTTTTATTTGTTTTATCTTACTATGACAACACTTAGATAAGAGATCATGAACATTTCTAAAAGTTGTAAGCCGATCTTATTTGATTTCCTATATTACAATGCTTAGATAAGAGATAATGAATATTTCTAAGAGTTGTATTGCCGTTTTATTTGTTTTATCTGATCACACCAAATAGATAAGAGATCATGAATATTTCTAAGAGTTGTATTGCGGTTTTATTTTTTTTATCTTATCACAAACTTTTACGTAAGAGATAATGAACATTTCTAATAGTTGTATTGCCGTTTTATTTGTTTTATCTTATTACCGCTATTAGGTAAGAGATAATGAACATTTCTAAGAGTTTTAAGGCCATTTCATTCGAGTTCCCTTATTACAAGTCTTGTATAATAGATAATGAAGATTTCTAACAGTGGTATGGCCGTTTTATTTGTTTTATCTTATCACAACTCTTATGTAGGAGATAATGAACATTTTTTAGAGTTGTAAGATCATTTTGTTTGTGTTCCCTTGTTACAGCTCTTAGATAAGAGATCGTGAACATTTCTAAGAGTTATATGGCTATTTTAAATGTTTTATCTTATTAGAACACTTAGATAAGAGATAGTGAACATGTCTAAGAGTTGTATTGCCGTTTTATTTGTTTTATCTTATCACAACACTTAGATAAGAGATCGTGAACATTTCTAAGAGATTTTATTTGAGTTCCCATATTACAACTCTTAGATAAGATATAATGAACATTTCTAAGAGTTGTTTGGCCGTCTTATTTGTTTTATCTTATCACAACTCTTAGGTAACAGATAATGAACATTTCTAAGAGTTGTATGGCTACTTTAATTATTTTATATTATTACAACTCTTTGAAAAGAGATCATGAACTCTTTTCAAAGAGTTGTATTGCGGTTTTATTTGTTTTATCTTACTATGACAACACTTAGATAAGAGATCATGAACATTTCTAAGAGTTGTAAGCCGATCTTATTTGATTTCCTATATTACAATGCTTAGATAAGAGATAATGAATATTTCTAAGAGTTGTATTGCCGTTTTATTTGTTTTATCTGATCACACCAAATAGATAAGAGATCATGAACATTTCTAAGAGTTGTATTGCGGTTTTATTTTTTTTATCTTATCACAAACTTTTACGTAAGAGATAATGAACATTTCTAATAGTTGTATTGCCGTTTTATTTGTTTTATCTTATTACCGCTATTAGGTAAGAGATAATGAACATTTCTAAGAGTTTTAAGGCCATTTCATTTGAGTTCCCTTATTACAAGTCTTGTATAATAGATAATAAAGATTTCTAACAGTGGTATGGCCGTTTTATTTGTTTTATCTTATCTTATGTAGGAGATAATGAACATTTTTTAGAGTTGTAAGACCATTTTGTTTGTGTTCCCTTATTACAGCTCTTAGATAAGAGATCGTGAACATTTCTAAGAGTTATATGGCTATTTTAAATGTTTTATCTTATTAGAACACTTAGATAAGAGATAGTGAACATGTCTAAGAGTTGTATTGCCGTTTTATTTGTTTTATCTTATCACAACACTTAGATAAGAGATCGTGAACATTTCTAAGAGATTTTATTTGAGTTCCCATATTACAACTCTTAGATAAGATATAATGAACATTTCTAAGAGTTGTTTGGCCGTCTTATTTGTTTTATCTTATCACAACTCTTAGGTAAGAGATAATGAATATTTCTAAGAGTTTTTAGGCCATTTTATTTGAGTTCCCTTATTACAACTCTTAGATAACAGATAATGAACATTTCTAAGAGTTGTATGACCGCTTTATTTGTTTTATCTATCACAGCTCTTAAGTAAGAGATAATGAACATACTAAGAGTTGTAATAAGATAAAATAAATAAATAAAAATGTGTATTCTCTCTTATCTAAAGAGTTATAATAAGATAAAATTAACAAAATGGCCTTACAACTCTTAGAAATGAGATAATTAACATTTCTATCAGTTATATGGCTATTTTAATTCTTTTATCTTGTCACAACTATTATATAAGTGATAATAAATATTTCTAGGAGTTGTATGGCAGTTTTATTTGTTTTATCTTATCACAACTCTTAAGTAAGAGATAATAAACATTTACAGGAGTTGTATGGCAGTTTTATTTGTTTTATGTTATCACCGCTCTTAGGTAAGAGATAATGAACATTTGTAAGAGTTTTAAGGCCATTTCGTTTGAGTTCCGTATTACAACTCTTAGATAAGAGATAATGAAGATTTCTAACAGTTGGATGACCGTTTTATTTGTTTTGTCTTATCACAACTCTTAGGTAAAAGATAATGAACATTTCTAATAGGTGCAAGGCCATTTTGCTTGTTTTATCTTTTTACAACTCTTAGATAAGAGATAATGAACATTTCTAAGAGTTGTAAGGCAATTTTGTTTGTGTTCCCTTATTACAACTCTTACATAAGAGATCATGAACATTTCTAACAGCTGGATGACCGTTTTATTTGTTTTATCTTATCACAACTCTTAGGTAAGAGATAATGAACATTTCTAATAGGTGCAAGGCCATTTTGCTTGTTTTATCTTTTTACAACTCTTAGATAAGAGATAATGAACATTTCTAAGAGTTGTAAGGCCATTTTGTTTGTGTTCCCTTATTACAACTCTTACATAAGAGATCATGAACATTTTCATGAGTTATATGGCCATCTTAATTGTTTTATCTTATGAGAACGTTTAGATAAGAGATAGTGAACATCTCTAAGAGTTGCATTGTCGTTTTATTTGTTTTATCTTATCACAACACTTAGATATGAGATCATGAACATTTCTAAGAGACTTTATTTGAGTTCCCACATTACCACTCTTAGATAAGAGATAATGAACATTTCTAAGAGTTGTATGGCCATTTTATTTGTTTTATCTTATCCCAACTCTTATGTAAGAGATAATGAACATTTCTAAGAGTTGTAAGGCCATTTTGTTTCTGTTCCCTTATTACAACTCTTAGATGAGAGATCATGAACATTTCTAAGAGTTATATGGTCATTTTAATTGTTTTATCTTATAAGAACGCTTAGATTAGAGATATTGAACATTTGTAAGAGTTGTATTGCCATTTTATTTGTTTTATCTTATCACAACACTTAGATATGAGATCATGAACATTTCTAAGAGATTTTATTTGAGTTCCCATATTAGCACTATTAGATAAGAGATAATGAAAATTTCTAAGAGTTGTATAGCCGTTTTATTTGGTTTATCTTATCACAGCTCTTAGGTAAGAGATAATGAAAATTTCTAAGAGTTTTAAGGCCATTTTATTTGAGTTCCCTTATTACAACGATTAGATAATGGATAATGAATATTTCTAAGAGTTGTGTGACCGTTTTATTTTTTTTATCTTATCACAGTTCTTAAGTAAGAGATAATGAACATTTCTAAGAGTTGTAAGGACATTTTGTTTGTTTTATCTTATTACAACTCTTAGATAAGAGAGAATGAACATTTCTATTTATTTGTTTTATCTTATTAAAACTCTTAGATATGAGATCATTAACATTTCTAAGAGTTATATGGCCATTTTAATTCTTTTATCTTATCACAACTATTATATAAGAGATAATTAACATTTGTAGGAGTTGTACGGCAGTTTTATTTGTTTTATCTTATCATAACTCTTAGGTAACAGATAATGAACATTTCTAAGAGTTGTATGGCCATTTTAATTATTTTATATTATTACAACTTATTGAAAAGAGTTGTATTGCGGTGTTATTTGTTTTATCTTATCACAACTCTTAGGTAAGAGATGACGAACATTTCTTAGAGTTGTAAGGCCATTTTATTTGTGTTCCCTTATTACAACTCTTAGATAAGAGAGAATGAACATTTCTATTTTTTTGCTTTATCTTATTACAACTCTTAGATATGAGATCGTTAACATTTCTAAGAGTTATATGGCCATTTTAATTCTTTTGTCTTATCACAACTATTATATCAGAGATAATTAACTTTTCTAGGAGTTGTATGGCAGTTTTATTTGTTTTATTTTATCACAACTCTTCAGTAAGAGATAATGAACATTTCTAAGAGTTGTATGGCTATTTTTATTATTTTATATTACTACAACTCTTTGAAAAGAGATCATGAACTCTTTTCAATGAGTTCTGTTGCGGTTTTATTTGTTTTATCTTATTACAACTCTTAGGTAAGAGATAATGAAATTTTCTTAGAGTTGTAAGGCTATTTTATTTGTGTTCCCTTATTACAACTCTTAGATAAGAGAGAATGAACATTTCTATTTATTTGTTTTATCTTATTACAACTCTGAGATATGATATCATTAACATTTCTAAGAGTTATATGGCCATTTAAATTCTTTTATCTTATCACAACTATGATATTAGAGATAATAAACATTTCTTGGAGTTGTATGGTAGTTTTATTTGTTTTATCTTAAAACAACTCTTATAATGAACATTTCTAAGAGTTGTATGGTCGTTATATTTATTTTATCTTATCACAGCTCTTAAAAATAGGATCATTAACATTTCTAAGAATTGTTTGACAGTTTTATTTGTTTTATTTTATCACAAGTCTTAGGTAAGAAATAAAGAACATTTCTAAGAGTTGTATTGCCATTTTAAATGTTTTATATTATTACAACTCTTTGAAAAGAGATCATGAACATTTCTAAGAGTTGTATGGCCGTTTTATTTGGTTTATCTTATTACCGCTCTTTGGTAAGAGATAATGAACATTTCTAAGAGTTTTAAGGCCATTTCATTTGTGTTCCATTATTACAACTCTTAGTTAAGAGATAATGAAGATTTCTAACAGTTGTATGGCCGTTTTATTTGTTTTATCTTATCACAACTCTTATGTAAGAGATAATGAACAATTCTAAGACTCGTAAGGCCATTTTGTTTGTGTTCCCTTATTACAACTCTTAGATTATCATGAACATTTCTAAGAGTTATATGGCTATTTTAAATGTTTTATCTTATTAGAACACTTAGATAAGAGATAGTGAACATGTCTAGGAGTTGTATTGCCGTTTTATTTGTTTTATCTTATCACAACACTTAGATATGAGATCATGAACATTTCTAAGAGATTTTACTTGAGTTTCTATATTACCACGCTTAGATAAGAGATAATGAAAAGAGTTGTATGGCCGTCTTATTTGGTTTATCTTATCACAGCTCTTAAGTAAGAACTAATAAACATTTCTAAGAGTTTTAAGGCCATTTTATTTGAGTTCCCTTATTACAACGCTTAGATAATAGATAATAAACATTTCTAAGAGTTGTGTGACCATTTTATTTGTTTTATCTTATCACAGCTCTTACGTAAGAGATAATGAACATTTCTTAGAGTTGTAACGACATTTTGTTTGTTTTATCTTATTACAACTCTTAGATAAGAGATAATGAACATTTCTATTTATTTGTTTTATCTTATTAAAACTCTTAGATATGAGATCATTAACATTTCTAAGAGTTATATAGCCATTTTAATTCTGTTATCTTATCACAACTATTATATAAGAGATAATTAACATTTGTAGGAGTTGTATGGCAGTTTTATTTATGTTATCTTATCACAACTCTTAGGTAACAGATAATGAACATTTCTAAGAGTTGTATGACTATTTTAATTATTTCATATTATTACAACTCTTTGAAAAGAGATCATGAACTCTTTTCAAAGAGTTGTATTGCGGTTTTATTTGTTTTATCTTATCACAACTCTTATGTAAGAGATAATGAACATTTCTTAGAGTTGTAAGGCCATTTTATTTGTGTTCCCTTATTACAACTCTTAGACAGGAGAGAATGAACATTTCTATTTTTTTTGTTTTATATTTTTAGAACTCTTAGATATGAGATCATTAACATCTCTAAGAGTTATATGGCCATTTAAATTCTTTTATCTTATCACAACTATTATATCAGAGATAATAAACATTTCTAGGAGTTGTATGACAGTTTTATTTGTTTTATCTTATCACAAATCTTAGGTAAGAGATAATGAACATTTCTAAGAGTTGTATGGCCGTTTTATTTGTTTTATCTTATCATCGCTCTTAGGTAAGATATAATGAACATTTCTAAGAGTTTTAAGGCCATTTCATTTGAGTTTCGTTATTACAACTCTTAGATAAGAGATAATGAAGATTTCTAACAGTTGTATGGCCGTTTTATTTGTTTTATCTTATCACAACTCTTAGGTAAAAGATAATGAACATTTCTAAGAGGTGCATGGCCATTTTGCTTGTTTTATCTTTTTACAACTCTTAGATATGAGATCATGAACATTTCTAAGATTATATTCCGTTTTATTTATTTTATCTTATTATGGCAACACTTAGATAATAAATCATGAACATTTCTAAGAGTTGTAAACCGATCTTATGTGAGTTCCCATATTACAATGCTTAGATAAGAGATAATGAATATTTCTAAGAGCTGTATTGCCATTTTATTTGTTTTATCTTATCACAACTCTTAAATAAGAGATCATTAACATTTCTAAGAATTGTTTGGCAGTTTTATTTGTTTTATCTTATCACAACTCTTAGGTAAGAGATAATGAACATTTCTAAGAGTTGTATGGCTATTTTAAGTGTTTTATCTTAGTGTTCTAATAAGATAAAACATTTAAAATCGCCATATAACTCTTAGAAATGTTCATGATCTCTTATCTAAGAGTTGTAATAAGGGAACACAAACAAAATGGTCTTACAACTCTTAAAAATGTTCATTATCTCTTACATAACAGTTGTGATAAGATAAAACAAATAAAATGACCATACCACTGTTAGAAATCTTCATTATCTCTTATATAAGAGTTGTAATAAGGGAACTCAAATGAAATGGCCTTAAAACTCTTAGAAATGTTCATTATCTCTTATCTAAGAGCGGTAATAAGATAAAACAAATAAAGCGTCCATACAACTCTTAGAAATATTCATTATCTCTTACGTAAGAGTTGGGATAACATAGAACAAATAAAACCGCAATACAACTCTTAGAAGTGTTCATGATCTCTTTCCAAAGAGATGTAATAATATAAAACACTTAAAATAGCCATACAACTCTTAGAAATGTTCATTATCTCTTACCTATGAGTTGTGATAAGATAAAACAAATAAAACTGCCAAACAATTCTTAGAAATGTTAATGATCTCTTATTTAAGAGTTGTGATAAGATAAAACAAATAAAATGGTAATACAACTCTTAGAAATATTCATTATCTCTTATCTAAGCATTGTAATATGGGAACTCAAATAAGATCGGTTTACAACTCTTAGAAATGTTCATGATCTCTTATCTAAGTGTTGCCATAATAAGATAAAACAAATAAAACGGAATATAAATCTTAGAAATGTTCATGATCTCATATCTAAGAGTTGTAAAAAGATAAAACAAGCAAAATGGCCATGCACCTCTTAGAAATGTTCATTATCTTTTACCTAAGAGTTGTGATAAGATAAAACAAATAAAACGGCCATACAACTGTTAGAAATCTTCATTATCTCTTATCTAAGAGTTGTAATAACGAAACTCAAATGAAATGGCCTTAAAACTCTTAGAAATGTTCATTATATCTTACCTAAGAGCGATGATAAGATAAAACAAATAAAACGGCCATACAACTCTTAGAAATGTTCATTATCTCTTACCTAAGATTTGTGATAAGATAAAACAAATAAAACTGTCATACAACTCCTAGAAATGTTTATTATCTCTGATATAATAGTTGTGATAAGATAAAAGAATTTAAATGGCCATATAACTCTTAGAGATGTTAATGATCTCATATCTAAGAGTTCTAAAAATATAAAACAAAAAAATAGAAATGTTCATTCTCCCCTGTCTAAGAGTTGTAATAAGGGAAAACAAATAAAATGGCCTTACAACTCTAAGAAATGTTCATTATCTCTTACATAAGAGTTGTGATAAGATAAAACAAATAAAACCGCAATACAACTCTTTGAAAAGAGTTCATGATCTCTTTTCAAAGAGTTGTAATAATATGAAATAATTAAAATAGTCATACAACTCTTAGAAATGTTCATTATCTGTTACCTAAGAGTTGTGATAAGATAACATAAATAAAACTGCCATACAACTCCTACAAATGTTAATTATCTCTTATATAATAGTTGTGATAAGATAACAGAATTAAAATGGCCATATAACTCTTGGAAATGTTAATGATCTCATATCTAAGAGTTTTAATAAGATAAAACAAATAAATAGAAATGTTCATTATCTCTTATCTAAGAGTTGTAATAAGATAAAACAAACAAAATGTCGTTACAACTCTTAGAAATGTTCATTATCTCTTACGTAAGAGCTGTGATAAGATAAAACAAATAAAATGGTCACACAACTCTTAGAAATGTTTATTATCTATTATCTAAGCGTTGTAATAAGGGAACTCAAATAAAATGGCCTTAAAACTCTTAGAAATGTTTATTATTTCTTACTTAAGAGCTGTGATAAGATAAACCAAATAAGACGACCATACAACTCTTTTCATTATCTCTTATCTAAGAGTGGTAATATGGGAGCTCAAATAAAATCTCTTAGAAATGTTCATGATCTCATATCTAAGTGTTGTGATAAGATAAAACAAATAAAACGGCAATACAACTCCTAGACATGTTCACTATCCCTTATCTAAGTGTTCTAATAAGATAAAACATTTAAAATAGCCATATAACTCTTAGAAATGTCCATGATCTCTTATCTAAGAGTTGTAATAAGGGAACACAAACAAAATGGCCTTACAAGTCTTAGAACTGTTCATTATCTCTTACATAAGAGTTGTGATAAGATAAAACAAATAAAACGGCCATACAACTGTTAGAAATCTTCATTATCTCTTAACTAAGAGTTGTAATAATGGAACACAAATGAAATGGCCTTAAAACTCTTAGAAATGTTCATTATCTCTTACCAAAGAGCGGTAATAAGATAAACCAAATAAAATGGCCATACAACTCTTAGAAATGTTTATCATCTCTAACGTAAGAGTTGTGATAAGATAAAACAAATAAAACCGCAATACAACTCTTAGAAATGTTCATGATCTCTTTTCAAAGAGTTGTAATAATATAAACCATTTAAAATGGCCATACAACTCTTAGAAATGTTCTTTATTTCTTACCTAAGACTTGTGATAAGATAAAACAAATAAAACTGTCAAACAATTCTTAAAAATGTTAATGATCTTATATTTAAGAGCTGTGATAAGATAAAACAAATAAAATGACCATACAACTCTAAGAAATGTTCATTACCTCCTACCTAAGAGTTGTTATAAGATAAAACAAATAAAACTGTCATACAACTCCTAGAAATGTTTATTATCTCTGATATAATAGTTGTGATAAGATAAAAGAATTTAAATGGCCACATAACTCTTAGAAATGTTAATGATCTCATATCTCAGAGTTGTAATAAGATAAAACAAATAAATAGAAATGTTCATTCTCTCTTATCTAAGAGTTGTAATAAGGGAACACAAATAAAATAGCCTTACAACTCGAAGAAATTTTCATTATCTCTAACCTAAGAGTTGTGATAAGATAAAACTAATAAAACCGCAATAGAACTCTTTGAAAAGAGTTCATGATCTCTTTTCAAAGAGTTGTAATAATATAAAATAATTAAAATGGCCATACAACTCTTAGAAATGTTCATTGTCTGTTACCTAAGAGTTATGATAAGATAAAAAAAATAAAACTGCCATACAACTCCTACAAATGTTAATTATCTCTTATATAATAGTTGTGATAAGATAAAAGAATAAAAATGGCCATATAACTCTTAGAAATGTTAATGATCTCATATCTAAGAGTTTTAATAAGATAAAACAAACAAATAGAAATGTTCATTCTCTCTTATCTAAGAGTTGTAATAAGATAAAACAAACGAAATGTCCTTACAACTCTTAGAAATGTTCACTATCTCTTACTTAAGAGCTGTGATAAGATAAAAAAATAAAACGGTCACACAACTCTTAGAAATATTCATTATCTATTATCTAAGCGTTGTAATAAGGGAACTCAAATAAAATGGCCTTAAAACTCTTAGAAATGTTCATTATCTCTTACCTAAGAGTTATGATAAGATAAAACAAATAAAACTGTCATACAACTCCTAGAAATGTTAATTATCTCTGATATAATAGTTGTGATAAGATAAAAGAATTAAAATGGGCTTATAACTCTTAGAAATGTTAATGATCTCATATCTAAGAGTTCTAATAAGATAAAACAAAAAAATAGAAATGTTCATTCTCTCTTATCTAAGAGTTGTAATAAGGGAACACAAATAAAATGGTCTTACAACTCTAAGATATGTTCGTTATCTCTTACCTAAGAATTGTGATAAGATAAAACAAATAAAACCGCAATACAACTCTTTGAAAAGAGTTCAGGATCTCTTTTCAAAGAGTTGTAAGAATATAAAATAATTAAAATGTCCATACAACTCTTAGAAATGTTCATTGTCTATTACCTAAGAGTTATGATAAGATAAAACAAATAAAACTGCCATACAACTCCTACAAATGTTAATTATCTCTTATATAATAGTTGTGATAAGATAAAAGAATTAAAATGGCCATATAACTCTTAGAAATGTTAATGATCTCATTTCTAAGAGTTTTAATAAGATAAAACAAACAAATAGAAATGTTCATTCTCTCTTATCTAAGAGTTGTAATAAGATAAAACAAACAAAATGTCCTTGCAACTCTTTGAAATGTTCATTATCTTTTACTTAAGAGCTGTGATAAGATAAAAAAATAAAACGGTCACACAACTCTTAGAAATGTTCATTATCTATTATCTAAGCGTTGTAATAAGGGAACTCAAATAAAATGGCCTTAAAACTCTTAGAAATGTTCATTATCTCTTACCTAAGAGTTATGATAAGATAAAACAAATAAAATTGCCATACAACTCCTATAAATGTTAATTATCTCTGATATAATAGTTGTGATAAGATAAAAGAATTAAAATGGGCTTATAACTCTTAGAAATGTTAATGATCTCATATCTAAGATTCTAATAAGATAAAACAAAAAATAGAAATGTTCATTCTCTCTTATCTAAGAGTTGTAATAAGAGAACACAAATAAAATGGCCTTACAACTCTAAGAAATGTTTATTATCTCTTACCTAAGAGTTGTGATAAGATAAAACAAATAAAACCGCAATACAACTCTTTGAAAAGAGTTCATGATCTCTTTTCGAAGAGTTGTAATAATATAAAATAATTAAAATAGGCATACAACTCTTAGAAATGTTCATTATCTGTTACCTAAGAGTTGTGATAAGATAAAATAAATAAAACTGCCATACAACTCTTAGAAATGTTCATGATCTCTTATCTAAGAGTTGTAATAAGGGAACACAAACCAAATGGCCTTACAACTCTTAAAAATGTTCATTATCTCTTACATAAAAGTTGTGATAAGATAAAACAAATAAAATGGTCATACAACTGTTAGAAATCTTCATTATCTCTTATCTAAGAGTTATAATAACGGAACTCAAATGAAATGGCCTTAAAACTCTTAGAAATGTTCATTATCTTTTACCTAAGAGCGGTAATCAGATAAACCAAATAAAACAGCCATACAACTCTTAGAAATGTTCATCATCTCTTACGTAAGAGTTGTGATAAGAAAAATAAAATAAAATCGCAATACAACTCTTAGAAATGTTCATGATCTCTTTTCAATGAGTTGTAATAATATAAAACATTTAAAATGGCCATACAACTCTTAGAATTGTTCATTATTTCTTACCTAAGACTTGTGATAAGATAAAACAAATAAAACTGTCAAACATTTCTTAGAAATGTTAATGATCTCTTATTTAAGAGTTGTGATAAGATAAAACAAATAAAATGGCCATACAAGGTTTGGAAATGTTCTTTATCTGTTATCTAGGATTCGTAATAAGGGAACTCAAATAAAATGGTCATACAACTCTTAGAAATGTTCCTGATATCTTATCTATTTGGTGTGATCAGATAAAACAAATAAAACAGCAATACAACTCTTAGAAATATTCATTATCTCTTATCTAAGAATTGTAATATGGGAACTCAAATAAGATCGGCTTACAACTCTTAGAAATGTGCATGATTTCTTATCTAAGTGTTGCAATAAGATAAAATAAACAAAACGGAATATAACTCTTAGAAATGTTCATTATCTCTTACCTAAGAGTTGTGATAAGATAAAACTAATAAAACCGCAATAGAATTCTTTGAAAAGAGTTCATAATCTCTTTTCAAAGAGTTGTAATAATATAAAATAATTAAAATAGCCATACAACTCTTAGAAATGTTCATTATCTCTTACCTAAGAGCTGTGATAAGATAAAACAAATAAAACTGCCATACAACTCCTAGAAATGTTAATTATCTCTGATATAATAGTTGTGATAAGATAAAAGAATTAAAATGGCCTTATAACTCTTAGAAATGTTAATGATCTCATATCTAAGAGTTCTAATAAGATAAAACAAAAAAATTGAAATGTTCATTCTCTCTTATCTAAGAGTTGTAATAAGATAAAACAAACAAAATGTCCTTACAACTCTTAGAAATGTTCATTATCTCTTACTTAAGAACTGTGATAAGATAAAACAAATAAAACGGTCACACAACTCTTAGAAATGTTCATTATCTATTATCTAAGCGTTGTAATAAGGGAACTCAAATAAAATGGCCTTAAAACTCTTAGAAATGTGCATTATTTCTTACCTAAGAGCAGCGATAAGATAAACCAAATAAGACGGGCATACAACTCTTTTCATTATGTCTTATCTAAGAGTGGTAATATGGGAACTCAAATAAAATCTCTAAGAAATGTTCATGATCTCATATCTAAGTGTTGTGATAAGATAAAACAAATAAAATGGCAATACAACTCTTACAAATGTTCAATATCTCTTATCTAAGCGTTCTTATAAGATAAAACAATTAAAATGACCATATAACTCTTAGAAATGTTCTTGATCTCTTATCTAAGAGTTGTAATAAGGGAACACAAACAAAATAGCCTTACAACTCTTAGAACAGTTCATTATCTCTTACATAAGAGTTGTGAAAAGTTAAAACAAATAAAACGGCCATACAACTGTTAGAAATCTTCATTATCTCTTAACTAAGAGCTGTAATAACGGAACACAAATGAAATGGCATTAAAACTCTTAGAAATGTTCATTATCTCTTTCCTAAGAGCAGTAATAAGATAAACCAAATAAAACGGCCATACAACTCTTAGAAATGTTTATCATCTCTTACGTAAGAGTTGTGATAAGATAAAACAAATAAAACCGCAATACAACTCTTAGAAATGTTCATGATCTCTTTTCAAAGAGTTGTAATAATATAAAATAATTAAAATAGCCATACAACTCTTAGAAATGTTCATTATTTGTTACCTAAGAGTTGTGATAAGATAAAATAAATAAAACTGCCATACAACTCCTACAAATGTTAATTATCTCTTATATAATAGTTGTGATAAGATAAAAGAATTAAAATGGCCATATAACTCTTAGAAATGTTAATGATCTCATATCTAAGAGTTTTAATAAGATAAAACAAATAAATATAAAGTTCATTCTCTCTTATCTAAGAGTTGTAATAAGATAAAACAAACAAAATGTCCTTACAACTCTTAGAAATATTCATTATCTCTTACTTAAGAGCTGTGATAAGATAAAATAAATAAAACGGTCACACAACTCTTAGAAATGTTCATTATCTATTATCTAAGCGTTGTAATAAGGGAACTCAAATAAAATAAGATAAAACAAATAAAACTGCCATACAACTCCTACAAATGTTAATTATCTCTTATATAATAGTTGTGATAAGATAAAAGAATTAAAATGGCCATATAACTCTTAGAAATGTTAATGATCTCATATCTTAGAGTTTTAATATCAAGCCTCATTCTTGTTTCATGCGGTGTTCCGCGTTCCTTATATTTTAGCATGGAGTTGGCAGATCTAACAACTCCAACTAGAGACTCCTTGTGCTTTAATCCGCCAAATTAATGTAAAATGGTGGATTCAGTTTAATGAAGATCAGAGTAATTCCCAGGTCATTTTAAAATATTTAGAAACCGGGGAAAAACAAAAAATAAAGGTTAATCAAACTCCTCAATCTCCGACTCCTCAAAAAACTCCAATTACTGAAATTTATCCAGTGACTCCTGCCAAAACCTCTGTTCCTATACCTAAGAAAATAATAACCACTACTACTTCTCCTTTGACTACTCCTGTTGCGGTTACTCCACCTCCTGCTCAAGCAAATCCAGCGACTCAAGAACAAATTCCAGATGTTCAAGATTTTCTTCAGCAATGCTTGAAGGATTATTTCACAAAGGCTTCCAGTTCCAGCAAAGTTCCTTCAGTTAATCCAGCATCAGCTTCCAGGTCATCACTCACCGAAAAAGCTGAAGATTCTTCACCAACTACTGACGAAGACAAATCCCTTCGGGGGTCCATGTGCTCAAGACCCTTTTGATTTTTAGTGTAATAGTTTAGGTTCATGATGTAAGTGCTAAAGCACTAGAAGAATTAGGCTAATGACGTAAGTGCTTAGGTAATATAGCACTTACTTGTAATTATGCAGCAATGACGTAAGCGCTTAGGTCATCTAGCACTTACTTTAATTTCAATTTCATTTCAGTCTAATTCCGGACTTCATTTCCGGATTTTTAATTAGTATAGGCCAAGTCCCCTCTATAAAAGGGACTAACTTCTCTTGTAATCGGCAGAAGCCTTTTTTAACAAAGATCAAATTTTTAAAACTTTTTCTAACGCTCTCTAGTTTTCAGCTTTCTTTCTTCAACCTTCATTTCTAATTTCTTGTAAGTTGTTCTTCATTTATTCTATCTAATCTTACTTTGTCATATTCATCTTCTTTCTCACTTCGTTTAATCGATCCTTGCTCTATTTGGGATTAAATCACAAGGAGTCTCTGGTTGGAGTTGTTTGATCTGCCAACTCCATGCTAAAATATAAGGAACGTGGAACACCGCATGAAACAAGAATGAGGTTTGATAATCAGATAACCTACATTTTTTCTTGTAGGTTTGAAATCCTTTTTCGGAACTAGGAGGCAAAATGTCGGGAATAGTCCCTAGGAGTTTCCACCAATCGTAGAACCACATAGGAACTTGAGTATTAAACTTGGTAGAAAAACTGATGAACCATGAGTGATTAAAAGAACGAAAATAAAGGCATCGATAAAATGCCAACATGTAATCAGTGTAATTAAACCCCTCAGGAATATATCTTCCTGAGAATAAAACCTTATCATGAATCGAAGTAAACTCACGAGGACTCATAACTTTATTAATAATGAATTTGGAGTAAGCTATATGAGATGAGTCTTTTTTATCAGGAAAATGAGTAATAGTAACCGAATGAGTATCCACAAGAATGAGTTCATAATACTTCTGGTTTTTGAATTTATCATCAGTAAACCATTGATTATTCGATAAGAAAAGTCTAGAAACAAAATTTTTCACATCATTATTTTTGGGAGGAGTTTGGAAATGAGTCAACATCATATATTCAAAATCTTTCTTTTGAATATAAGGAGCGAAATTAGACTGAGAAGAAGGAGATGCAGGACGGACTGGACTATTAGATAATTTAGCAAAAGGAGTCTGGGCAGCATTAATATAGGACAAAGGAGGAAAATCATTAGTGGGGACAGTAGGATGAAGAGGACGAGGAGGATTAGAAATAAAGTAGTCTTAGGGAGTACGAGAAATGGGTTGCTTACCCGGATCTTTAGACATGTGAATAACCTGTAAGAAATTCACGAGTAAGAAAGTCAGGAAGAGAATTAGATTCGCCTTTGATGAATTCAATATCAAAATCAGAGACAGAAAGAATAGCCTGCCAACGAGCAAAAATTTGTTTTGAAACCAAATTCTTAACATCTTTTTGCAAAATTTCTTTAGCTGACTTACAGTCAACTCTTAATAAAAACTTTTTATTATACAAATCATCTTGAAATTTGGAAATACATAAAACAATTGATAAAATTTCTTTTTTAACAGTAGAATAATTTTTCTGAGGGCCGGACCAAACTCCCGAATGGTACTAACTCTTCTAAGGATGATGCATGAATTTTTTGTTTCAGAATGCCACCATACCCTTCATTGGAGGCATCTGTCTCAATAATCATGAATACATGAGGATGCGGAATGCCTAGACAAGGAAAAGTTTTAACTTTACTTTTTATTTCTTTAATCAAATTAGTATGTTTTTCTGTCCAGGGTGGAGGAGTCTTCTGCAACCTCTCATACAATGGTCCACATAAAGTTCGCAGATTGGGGAAAAAATCAGCGATATAATTAAGACAGCCTAAAAATCGTTGTAATTGGTTTTTATCCTTAATTTCATTAGGAAATTTTTCAGTAAACTCAGTTGTCCTTTGAATAGGTGTAATTTTACCTTTAGAAATATTATGTCCAAGAAAGCGAACCTGTGTTTGAAACAATTTCATTTTCTTGGCAGAAATAACTAAACCATTATACTGAATGACATTCAAAACCATTAACTAAACTCTAAAGGTGGAGTATCTGATAACTGTTGTTCTAAATCTTCTAGATTATCAAATTCTCGATCAGACACAGAATTATTTTCATTATGATCAGAATCAGATCTAGGAGCAGCTTGATTAATCACATTAAGGCGTAAACCACTAAATTGTCTTTCTATAGAGGAAGTGGAACTAGAAGCTCAATTGGAAGACTCTAAAGCGAGATTAATTCTTTGAACTAAAGAAATCTCTTTAGCCATGTCATTAGGAAGAGAAAAAATAATTAGAGGTTTAGCTACCTCATTCGGAAAATTATTAATATTAGTATTATTATTAGTTGAATTATCTAACTTTACCGAAATGAGTTCAACTTGTTGGGAAAGAGTATGTAAAATCTGATTAGAAAAATTATTTTGTTGATACACTTTTTGAATATCATTAGACGTAACTGGACCTTGAGTATCTGTTCCTTTTTTAAAAGGAGAAGCAATTATTTCACCATCTTTAGTATTAATTTTAATAGTCTGTAAAGGAGGATGAACAGAAGAGAGAATAGTATCATCATTTAATTTTTATTTTTTATATAAATTAGTCTGAACATTAATAGTAGATTCATTTTTAAAAGGAATTTTTTCTTTAGTAAAATAATAATTCAGCCAAGTGAAAAAAGGAAAATTAATCTGCTTACTATTAATATCATTAACCCATTCAGTTTTAAGTTGAGAAATTACCGTTTTATCAAATTTTTCAAACCATTGACGTTGTTCATTATTTTCTATGGAAAAGTAATTTTTATTTAAAAATTCTTTATCTATTTGAAAAGCTTTGTTTATAACATTAAGTTCAGAAAAACGCATTTGAGACTGAGTAGGAGAACCTAAAGAAGAACTGGAGTCAGGAATGACTTCGGGTAGAGGAGCTTTAAACTTAAGCTTAGGATCTGGAGTAGAGTAAGAATACCTGGGTGGTTCATGACTTACCCCAGCAGAGGTACTCGGTATGTCTACAGAGTATCTAGGAGGAATCTCAGAAGGAAGTCTGCAAGAAAAAGATCTAAAGGAAGACGTATTATCAAATTTAATTAAAATTTTATTATCTGAAATTTCTTCAATATTAGCCTGAGTTCTGACAGGATTTCTTTGAGACACGATAGGTCTATCTATCATTATTTCAGCAGGAATAGTTATTTCATTACGAGGAAGTAATCTAGGAGTTTGAGTTTGAGTATTATCAGAATCAGTTATTACTAACACATAATCATTAATATTAGTAGGCTTTAATTTTAAAGCAGTAGGAATCATAGACTTCATTAACTTGAAATAAATACGATAAACTAAAACAAATTTATCAGATTCAGGGTCTAACTTTTTATTAAGAACATGAATATCTAACATTAAAGATTTCATTATAGTTTTATCTATTAGACTAACACTAAAATTAAGAGCACAATTAAAACGAGTAGTACCATTACATAAATTGGTCTGTACTAAAGCAAGTATAGAATCATTATACTGAAGTAAACGATCGTCACGTAAAGCCATAAAAACAGGAGTATCAACCCCACGTTTAAGTAAAGGATGTAAAGCAATTTGAATTAAACCATAATGCATAAATCTATAACCTTGATTTAGAAAATAATTAATAGCAGTATTATTTAACAAATTAATCGTCTTTTTATCTTCTTCCATGGGATGAATCTCCTCATGGATTTTAATTGAATAAGCCTTATTAAATTTTAGTAGACCTTGTGAGTAGACTGAATTAGGCAAAATTTCTTTGATTAGTTCATGAGAATTAAGAATGGATGAGTATGATGATGATGATGAAATGGATGCAGATGCAGAGGTTATATTAGACTCTCTAAAAAGAAATCTACGAATTCTTTCAACAATTATGTTTTCTAAAATTTAAACATGCCAAAACAACACTAAAGATGGATACAAAGACCTAAAGGGAGCAAGGGAGTATGTGACCTGGAACACCTATCGGCTTACCAACGGACTTATGCATGCTACAACCTCTTACCAAACCTTAGATAAATGTATGCAAGACTCTAGCGAAGCCTCAGACTGTTTTAATCTTTTGAAAACAAAGTAGTTGAAAATCGTTTGTAGAAATCGTTTGAGAAAGTTTAATAAAAACATTTCTATTTTTTTGTTTTATCTTATTAGAACTCTTAGATATGAAATCATTAACATTTCTAAGAGTTATAAGCCCATTTTAATTCTTTTATCTTATCACAACTATTATATCAGAGATAATTAACATTTCTAGGAGTTGTATGGCAGTTTTATTTGTTTTATCTTATCATAACTCTTAGATAAGATATAATGAACATTTCTAAGAGTTTTAAGGCCATTTTATTTGAGTTCCCTTTTTACTACAACGCTTAGATAATAGATAATGAACATTTCTAAGAGTTGTGTGACCGTTTTATTTTTTTATCTTATCACAGCTCTTAAGTAAGAGATAATGAACATTTCTAAGAGTTGTAAGGACATTTTGTTTGTTTTATCTTATTACAACTCTTAGATAAGAGAGAATGAACATTTCTATTTGTTTGTTTTATCTTATTAAAACTCTTAGATATGAGATCATTAACATTTCTAAGAGTTATATGGCCATTTTAATTCTTTTATCTTATCACAACTATTATATAAGAGATAATTAACATTTGTAGGAGTTGTATGGCAGTTTTATTTGTTTTATCTTATCACAACTCCTCAGTAAGAGATAATGAACATTTCTAAGAGTTGTATGGCCATTTTTATTATTTTATATTATTACAACTCTTTGAAAAGAGATCATGAACTCTTTTCAAAGAGTTCTGTTGTGGTTTTATTTGTTTTATCTTATCACAACTCTTAGGTAAGAGATAATGAACATTTCTTAGAGTTGTAAGGCCATTTTATTTGTGTTCTCTTATTACAACTCTTAGATAAGAGAGAATGAACATTTCTATTTTTTTGTTTTATCTTATTAGAACTCTGAGATATGAGATCATTAACATTTCTAAGAGTTATAAGGCCATTTCTATTCTTTTATCTTATCACAACTATTATATCAGAGATAATTAACATTTCTAGGAGTTGTATGGCAGTTTTATTTGTTTTATCTTATCATAACTCTTAGATAAGATATAATGAACATTTCTAAGAGTTTTAAGGCCATTTTATTTGAGTTCCCTTTTTACTACAACGCTTAGATAATAGATAATGAACATTTCTAAGAGTTGTGTGACCGTTTTATTTTTTTATCTTATCACAGCTCTTAAGTAAGAGATAATGAACATTTCTAAGAGTTGTAAGGACATTTTGTTTGTTTTATCTTATTACAACTCTTAGATAAGAGAGAATGAACATTTCTATTTGTTTGTTTTATCTTATTAAAACTCTTAGATATGAGATCATTAACATTTCTAAGAGTTATATGGCCATTTTAATTCTTTTATCTTATCACAACTATTATATAAGAGATAATTAACATTTGTAGGAGTTGTATGGCAGTTTTATTTGTTTTATCTTATCACAACTCCTCAGTAAGAGATAATGAACATTTCTAAGAGTTGTATGGCCATTTTTATTATTTTATATTATTACAACTCTTTGAAAAGAGATCATGAACTCTTTTCAAAGAGTTCTGTTGTGGTTTTATTTGTTTTATCTTATCACAACTCTTAGGTAAGAGATAATGAACATTTCTTAGAGTTGTAAGGCCATTTTATTTGTGTTCTCTTATTACAACTCTTAGATAAGAGAGAATGAACATTTCTATTTTTTTGTTTTATCTTATTAGAACTCTGAGATATGAGATCATTAACATTTCTAAGAGTTATAAGGCCATTTCAATTCTTTTATCTTATCACAACTATTATATCAGAGATAATTAACATTTCTAGGAGTTGTATGTCAGTTTTATTTGTTTTATCTTATCACAACTCTTAGGTAAGAGATAATGAACATTTCTAAGAGTTGTATGGCCATTTTAATTATTTTATATTATTACAACTCTTTGAAAAGAGATCATGAACTCTTTTCAAAGAGTTCTATTGCGGTTTTATTAGTTTTATCTTATCACAATTCTTAGGTAAGAGATAATGAACATTTCTTAGAGTTGTAAGGCCATTTTATTTGTGTTACCTTACTACAACTCTTAGATAAGAGAGAATGAAAATTTCTATTTATTTGTTTTATCTTATTACAACTCTGATGAATTTTGTGAGTGTAAGAAAACGATTAATATGATGAATAGTGAAATAAAAATTGTTAATACTAAGAATAAAGACAAAGAGATATTATTTGATATAATAAAAGAAATTCAAGATGAAAATGTTAAAAAAGAATACTTAGAAAAATTAAAACATTTAGTATTACAAGAAAATAATCAAATATTTGATATTAAAGAACCATTTAGTCTTAATAAATTAATTGATAAATATAAAAATGAAGATAAATTTGAATTTTGTAAAACTAATAATCTTAAAGAAGAAATTAAAAAATTAAAAAAATAAGATTAAAGAAATTAAGATAGAATTAAATAATTTACGATTAAAAGATTTAGAATTAGAAACTAAGTTAATATTAAAATCTCAGGCCAATTTATCTAATATAGCATCTAGCTCCGGTATAATAAAAGAAAATGAAGAAAATGACGAATATGATGATATTAATATATCTAATGATATTCCTGATAATTCAAAATTTTTAAATTTAATAAATAAAGTAAAAATTGAAAAATGGTGTGTAATGGTAACAATCGGGGTAGAAGACTGGTCTACTACATGTGTTGCCATGATTGACAGTGGCGCCGACCAATCTTGCATTAATCGAGGTATCATTCCTGATCATTATTTATCTCGTACTCGTGAAAAGTTATATGCTGCTAATGGTTTAGAAATTCCTATATATGCTGAATTGAATAATGGATATATATGTAATAATGGATACTGTTTTAAACATTCCTTTTTAATTCTTGAAAAATTTAAAACTGATGTTGTTTTGGGTAATCCTTTTTTGTATCAAATTACACCTTTTAAAAAGGAAGCTAATCATATCTCTGTTAAAATATTAGGAAATAAATTATATTTTCCTTTTATTAATCCTATTCAACGGCTTGAATTAGATTTACTTCAGACTAATTCTATTTATAAACAAATTTGTATAATGAATAAGAAAAAGAATTCTTTAATGTCATTAAAGAAGGAGTTAGAATTTTCACGAATAGATGAACAATTACAAACTCCTGCTATTCTACTAAAAATAAAGAATTTAGAAGACAAGTTTAATACTTTAGTTTGTTCTGAACTTCCTAATGCTTTTTGGTCACAAAAAAAACATATTGTCTCATTACCTTATGAAAAGGATTTTAATGAACGTAATATACCGACTAATGCTAGACCAATTCAAATGAATGAAGAGTTACTTAAATTATGTAAATCCGAAATTCACAGTTTACTTGAAAAGAAGTTAATTCATAAATCCCACTCTGCTTGGAGTTGTGCTACTTTTTATGTAAATAATCAAGCAGAAAAAGAGCGTGGGGTCCCTCGATTAGTGATTAATTACAAACCGTTAAATAAAGTTTTACAGTGGATTCGTTATCCCATACCTAATAAAAAAGATTTATTAAATAGGTTACATAGTGCTAAGATTTTTTCTAAGTTTGATTTGAAATCTGGTTACTGGCAAATTCAGATTAATGAAAAAGACAGATATAAAACTGCGTTTACTGTACCCTTTGGACACTTTGAATGGAATGTTATGCCTTTTGGTTTAAAGAATGCTCCTTCAGAATTCCAGCGTATAATGAATGATATTTTTAATGATTATTCTAATTTTGTGCTTGTCTATATTGATGATATTTTAATATATTCTAATCGTATTGATGAACATTTTAAACATTTAAATATCATTTTCAATGTCATTCAGTATAATGGTTTAGTTATTTCTGCCAAGAAAATGAAATTGTTTCAAACACAGGTTCGCTTTCTTGGACATAATATTTCCAAAGGTAAAATTACACCTATTCAAAGAACAATTGAATTTACTGAAAAATTTCCTAATGAAATTAAGGATAAAAACCAATTACAACGGTTTTTAGGCTGTCTTAATTATATCGCTGATTTTTTCCCCAATCTGTGAACTTTATGTGGACCATTGTATGAGAGGTTGCAGAAGACTCCTCCACCCTGGACAGAAAAACATACTAATTTGATTAAAGAAATAAAAAGTAAAGTTAAAACTTTACCTTGTCTAGGCATTCCGCATCCTCATGCATTCATGATTATTGAGACAGATGCCTCCAATGAAGGGTATGGTGGCATTCTGAAACAAAAAATTCATGCATCATCCTTAGAAGAGTTAGTCCGGTACCATTCGGGTGTTTGGTCCGGCCCTCAGAAAAATTATTCTACTGTTAAAAAAGAAATTTTATAAATTGTTTTATGTATTTCCAAATTTCAAGATGATTTGTATAATAAAAAGTTTTTATTAAGAGTTGACTGTAAGTCAGCTAAAGAAATTTTGCAAAAAGATGTTAAGAATTTGGTTTCAAAACAAATTTTTGCTCGTTGGCAGGCTATTCTTTCTGTCTTTGATTTCGATATTGAATTCATCAAAGGCGAATCTAATTCTCTTCCTGACTTTCTTACTCGTGAATTTCTTACAGGTTATTCACATGTCTAAAGATCCGGGTAAGCAACCCATTTCTCGTACTCCCCAAGACTACTTTATTTCTAATCCTCCTCGTCCTTTTCATCCTACTGTCCCCACTAATGATTTTTCTCCTTTGTCCTATATTAATGCTGCCCAGACTCCTTTTGCTAAATTATCTAATAGTCCAGTCCGTCTTTCATCTCCTTCTTCTCAGTCTAATTCTGCTCCTTATATTCAAAAGAAAGATTTTGAATATATGATGTTGACTCATTTCCAAACTCCTCCCGAAAATAATGATGTGAAAAATTTTGTTTCTAGACTTTTCTTACCGAATAATCAATGGTTTACTGATGATAAATTCAAAAATTAGAAGTATTATGAACACATTCTTGTGGATACTCATTCGGTTACAATTACTCATTTTCCTGATAAAAAAGACTCCTCTCATACTGCCTACTCCAAATTCATTATTAATAAAGTCATGAGTCCTCGTGAGTTTACTTCGATTCATGATAAGGTTTTATTCTCAGGAAGATATATTCCTGAGGGGTTTAATTACACTGATTACATGTTGCCATTTTATCGATGCCTTTATTTTTGTTCTTTTAATCATTCATGGTTCATCAGTTTTTCTACCAAGTTTAATCCTCAAGTTCCTATGTGGTTCTACGATTGGTGGAAACTACTAGGGGATATTCCCGACATTTTGCCTCCTATTTCCGAAAAAGGATTTCAAACCTACAAGAAAAAATGTAGGTTATCTGATTATCAAGCCTCATTCTTGTTTCATGCGGTGTTTCGCGTTCCTTATATTTTAGCATGGAGTTGGCAGATCAAACAACTCCAACCAGAGACTCCTTGTGCTTTAATCCGCCAAATTAATGTAAAATGGTGGATTCAGTTTAATGAAGATCAGAGTAATTCCCAGGTTATTTTAAAATATTTAGAAACCGGGGAAAAACAAAAAATAAAGGTTAATCAAACTCCTCAATCTCCGACTCCTCAAAAAACTCCAATTACTGAAATTTATCCAGTGACTCCTGCCAAAACCTCTGTTCCTATACCTAAGAAAATAATAACCACTACTACTTCTCCTTTGACTACTCCCGTTGCGGTTACTCCTCCTCCTGCTCAAGCTCAAGCAAACCCAGCGACTCAAGAACAAATTCCAGATGTTCAAGATTTTCTTCAGCAATGCTTGAAGGATTATTTCACAAAGGCTTCCAGTTCCAGCAAAGTTTCTTCAGTTAATCCAGCATCAGCTTCCAGGTCATCACTCACCGAAAAAGCTGAAGATTCCTCATCAACTACTGACGAAGACTTTGATCCCTTCGGGGGTCCATGTGCTCAAGACCCTTTTGATTTTTAGTGTAATAGTTTAGGTTCATGATGTAAGTGCTGAAGCACTAGTAGAATTAGGTTAATGACGTAAGTGCTTAGGTAATATAGCACTTACTTGTAATTATGCAGCAATGACGTAAGCGCTTAGGTCATCTAGCACTTACTTTAATTTCAATTTCATTTCAGTCTAATTCCGGACTTCATTTCCGGATTTGTAATTAGTATAGGCCAAGTCCCCTCTATAAAAGGGACTGACTTCTCTTGTAATCGGCAGAAGCCTTTTTTAACAAAGATCAAATTTTTAAAACTTTTTCCAACGCTCTCTAGTTTTCAGCTTTCTTTCTTCAACCTTTATTTCTAATTTCTTGTAAGTTGTTCTTCATTTATTCTATCTAATCTTACTTTGTCATATTCATCTTCTTTCTCACTTCGTTTAATCGATCCTTGCTATATTTGGTATCAGAGCCTGGTTTTTATTAAACTTTCTCAAACGATTTCTACAAACGATTTTCAACTACTTTGTTTTCAAAAGATTAAAACAGTCTGAGGCTTCGCTAGAGTCTTGCATACATTTATCTAAGGTTTGGTAAGAGGTTGTAGCGTGCATAAGTCCGTTGGTAAGCCGATAGGTGTTCCAGGTCGCATACTCCCTTGTTCCCTTTAGGTCTTTGTATCCATCTTTAGTGTTGTTTTGGCATGTTTAAAATTTAGAAAACATAATGGCTGAAAGAATTTGTAGATTTCTTTTTAGAGAGTCTAATATAACCTCTGCATCTGCATCCATTTCATCATCATCATCATACTCATCCATTCTTAATTCTCATGAACTAATCAAAGAAATTTTGCCTAATACGAGTCCTTCTGCAGCCTACTCACAAGGTCTACTAGAATTTAATAAGGCTTATTCAATTAAAATCCATGAGGAGATTCATCCCATGGAAGAAGATAAAAAGACGATTAATTTGTTAAATAATACTGCTATTAATTATTATCTAAATCAAGGTTATAGATTTATGCATTATGGTTTAATTCAAATTGCTTTACATCCTTTACTTAAACGTGGGGTTGATACTCCTATTTTTATGGCTTTACGTGACGATCGTTTACTTCAGTATAATGATTCTATACTTGCTTTAGTACAGACCAATTTATGTAATGGTACTACTCGTTTTAATTGTGCTCCTAATTTTAGTGTTAGTCTAATAGATAAAACTATAATGAAATCTTTAATGTTAGATATTCATGTTCTTAATAAAAAGTTAGACCCTGAATCTGATAAATTTGTTTTAGTTTATCGTATTTATTTCAAGTTAATGAAGTCTATGATTCCTACTGCTTTAAAATTAAAGCCTACTAATATTAATGATTCTGTGTTAGTAATAACTGATTCTGATAATACTCAAACTCAAACCCCTAGATTACTTCCTCGTAATGAAATAACTATTCCTGCTGAAATAATGATAGATAGACCTATCGTGTCTCAAAGAAATCCTGTCAGAACTCAGGCTAATATTGAAGAAATTTCAGATAATAAAATTTTAATTAAATTTGATAATACGTCTTCCTTTAGATCTTTTTCTTGCAGACTTCCTTCTGAGATTCCTCCTAGATACTCTGTAGACATACCGAGTACCTCTGCTGGGGTAAGTCATGAACCACCCAGGTATTCTTACTCTACTCCAGATCCTAAGCTTAAGTTTAAAGCTCCTCTACCCGAAGTCATTCCTGACTCCAGTTCTTCTTTAGGTTCTCCTACTCAGTCTCAAATGCGTTTTTCTGAACTTAATGTAATAAATAAAGTTTTTCAAATGGATAAAGAATTTTTAAATAAAAATTACTTTTCCATAGAAAATACTGAACAACGTCAATGGTTTGAAAAATTTGATCAAATGGTAATTTCTCAACTTAAAACTGAATGGGTTAATGATATTAATAGTAAGCAGATTAATTTTCCTTTTTTCACTTGGCTGAATTATTATTTTACTAAAGAAAAAATTCCTTTTAAAAATGAATCTACTATTAATGTTCAGACTAATTTATATAAAAAATGGAAATTCAATGATGATATTATTCTCTCTTCTGTTCATCCTCCTTTACAGACTATTAAAATTAATACTAAAGATGGTGAAATAATTGCTTCTCCTTTTAAAAAAGGAATAGATAGTCCAGGTCCAGTTACGTCTAATGATATTCAAAAAGTGTATCAACAAAATAATTTTTCTAATCAGATTTTACATACTCTCTCTCAACAAGTTGAATTAATTTCTGTTAAGTTAGATAATTCAACTAATAATACTAATCATAATATTAATAATTTTTCGAATGAGGTAGCTAAACCTCTAATTATTTCTTCTCTTCCTAATGACATGGCTAAAGAAATTTCTTTAGTTCAAAGGATTAATCTCGCTTTAGAGTCTTCCAATAGAGCTTCTAGTTCCACTTCCTCTATAGAAAGACAATTTAGTGGTTTACGTCTTAATGTTATTAATCAAGCGGCTCCTAGATCTGATTCTGATCCTAATGAAAATAATTCGGTGTCTGATAGAGAATCTGATAATCTAGAAGATTTAGAACAACAGTTATCAGATACTCAACCTTTAGAGTTTAATAGAATCCAACGTAGATCATATAGAAAGTCATATAGAGATAATAATAATAGATGGTCTAATAGAAACATAATGAATTATCATAGTCGACCAACTCCTCCAGATATTCAATTTGAAGAGAAAAGTCGATTTGTTTCAAAATCATATAATGGTAATGCTCTTTATGAATGGAATATAGATGGTAAATCTGAATATGAAATAATGAATACTTTGCATGAAATGGGTACTGCTACTTTAGCTTATCAAACTCAGCATAATGGTATGACTCAAAGACAAGTTGCTTCATGTTTAGTTTCTGGCTTTACTGGTCAATTAAAAAATTGGTGGGATAATATGTTTACTCGTACTCAACAACTAGAAATCTTAACGCATCAGACTATAGTTCATAGAGATGTCACTACTGAAAATAATGAACTTGTACGAACTGTAGAATATGAATCAGATGGCGCTAGTTATTTGATTTATGTTCTTTCCATGCTTTTCATCGGTAATCCACGTGAAGAATTAACTAGTTTAAAAATTTCTTTAACTAATTTACGTTGTCCTCTGTTTAAAGATTACTTTTGGTATAAAAATACCTTTTTGACTAATGTTTTAAGACGTCCTGATTGTAATCAATCTTTTTGGAAAGAAAAGTTTATTACTGGTTTACCTCCATTATTTTCTCAAAAACTAATAACAAGTTTACTTAAAGAAATGGGAACGGACAATTTAGATTTGACTAATATTACTTATAGTCAATTGTTTGCCTTCCTTAAAAAGGAAGCTTTAACCATTTGTCAAGATTTTAAATTACAGCGTCGTTATGGTTTAGAACGTGAAGAATTGGGGGCCTTCTGTCAAGCCTTTGGCATCACAGGTACTTCTCCACCTTCTACTCAAGACAAAGGTAAACGCCGCATTAATACATACAAACCTAGATATAAAAGGTATAATAAATATCATAGATCTCATAAGTATAATAATAATGAATTTTATAATAAAAAAAAGAAGAAATATAGTAAATATAAGAAACCACCAGTGAAATGTTATAAATGTGGAAAATTAGGTCATATAGCTCCTAATTGTAAATTAGAAAAGAAAATTAATACTATGTTTTCGGAAGAAACAGAGTTGAAAAATAAACCAATGTCTATATTAATAAATTCCGAAAATGATATGGAAGATGACTATTTTTCTCCTTCTTCCGATTCAAGTTTTCATGATAAAGATGAATTTTGTGAGTGTAAGAAAACGATTAATATGATGAATAGTGAAATAAAAATTGTTAATACTAAGAATAAAGACAAAGAGATATTATTTGATATAATAAAAGAAATTCAAGATGAAAACGTTAAAAAAGAATACTTAGAAAAATTAAAACATTTAGTATTACAAGAAAATAATCAAATATTTGATATTAAAGAGACATTTAGTCTTAATAAATTAATTGATAAATATAAAAATGAAGATAAATTTGAATTTCGTAAAACTAATAATCTTAAAGAAGAAATTAAAAAATTAAAAAATGAGATTAAAGAAATTAAGATAGAATTAAATAATTTACGATTAAAAGATTTAGAATTAGAAACTAAGTTAATATTAAAATCTTAGGCCAATTTATCTAATATAGCATCTAGCTCCGGTATAATAAAAGAAAATGAAGAGCAGTAATAAGATAAACCAAATACAACGGCCACACAACTCTTAAAAATGTTTATCATCTCTTACGTAAGAGTTGTGATAAGATAAAACAAATAAAACCGCAATACAACTCTTAGAAATGTTCATGATCTCTTTTCAAAGAGTTGTAATAATATAAAATAATTAAAATAGCCATACAACTCTTAGAAATGTTCATTATCTGTTACCTAAGAGTTGTGATAAGATAAAATAAATAAAACTGCCATACAACTCCTACAAATGTTAATTATCTCTTATATAATAGTTGTGATAAGATAAAAGAATTAAAATGGCCATATAACTCTTAGAAATGTTAACGATCTCATATCTAAGAGTTTTAATAAGATAAAACAAATAAATAGAAATGTTCATTCTCTCTTATCTAAGAGTTGTAATAAGATAAAACAAACAAAATGTCCTTACAACTCTTAGAAATATTCATTATCTCTTACTTAAGAGCTGTGATAAGATAAAATAAATAAAACGATCACACAACTCTTAGAAATGTTCATTATCTATTATCTAAGCGTTGTAATAAGGGAACTGTTGAGCCATTGGAGCTGCTACAATGAAGCTTTCTTAGCCTTTATTAAAGTCCAATGTTGTGTTGTAATTGTTGCAACCACATTGTGACAAATCTGTGAATTACTAAGGCAATAATGGACTGAGTTCATGAGGATTGTCTGGACAAAATCTCAGCAAGAAGCCGATGAATAAACTGAAGTGCCAAAATGAGAAGGAAGTGTACTGTTGGCACATCAGATCAAAGGCTACACAGATCAGATCAAGTTACGCGCACATCAGATCAAGTTACGCGCACATCAGATCAAAGGCTGCACAGACAAGTTACGCGCATATCAGATCAAAGGCTGCACAGATCAGATCAAGTTACGCGCACATCAGATCAAAGGCTGCACAGACAAGTTACGCGCACATCAGATCAAAGGCTGCACAGATCAGATCAAGTTACGCGCACATCAGATCAAAGGCTGCACAGATCAGATCAAGTTACGCGCACAGCAGATCAAAGGCTGCACAGACAAGTTACGCGCACATCAGATCAAAGGCCACACAGATCAGATCAAGGGAAGTGAAGATCAGATCAAATGCAGTGCGCATCAGATCAAAGGATGCACACATCAGATCACATGCAGCACAAATCAGATCAAAGGAAGTGAAGATCAGATCAAATGCAGTGCGCATCAGATCAAAGGATACACATATCAGATCACATGCAGCACAAATCAGATCAACGGAAGTAAAGATCAGATCAAATTCTCAAGGGATTGCTCAGCAGCTTAGTTTCACAGAAGCAAGGCAAGTCAGCAACAAAACATATTTGCAGCAGAAGAGAACAACTCAAGGCTGGAGAGCTAGAGCAGACACCTAAGAAGCTGAAGTCAAGGACGGCTAGTGAATCACACCTCAAACGCGCGACTCTAAAAGTCTCCCAAAGATTCAGAAGACGCAGGAGCATCATGTTGAAGTATCTAGCAATCCGGTGAGCGAGCAGAAATACAAAAGAATCAAGAAGTGCCGATCAGAAGAACTGCAGGAGCTACATGGATGGTTCTGAGTTGCTGGACAGAACGTTGTGACATGAAGCTAACATCAGATCAACCAGAGGCTAACATCAGATCAACTGCAAGCTAACATCAGATCAACCGAAGGCTAACATCAGATCAACTGCAAGCTAACATCAGATCAACCGAAGGCTAACATCAGATCAACTGCATGCTAACATCAGATCAACCGAAGCGTGACATCAGATCAAATGCCGGGCACATCAGATCAGCTATAAGCTAAGATCAGATCACTTCTGCTGTTTCAACATATCTAAGACAAGCTACTCGAGAAAGTCTGAAGGAGTACAGTCAACAATATGACATGGCAAGCAAGTTGCAACTTAAAAAGGTTGAAAATGGATTATATGAATCTTGAGCCGCCTTCCGTGTAAGATATGCTGACACACCGCACGTAGGGCACAGTTTTTCTTCTGGGAAAAGAAACGGGCAGATGAGTAGGTGTGGTAGGCACAACAACTGTAGAATGCAGGATAAACCACATTGGGAGGAAAAACCCAAAGAGAGAGAAGGCACGAAAAGAAAGAAAAAGAGAGAGAGAGGAGCAGCAGCCAAGGGAGTGCTGAACAGAACGAAACCGAGAAAAGGGAGGAGAAAAAGAGTGAGAGCAGAAAAAGATGATATGAGAAACACAAGAGAGAAAGAAACAGTCTGCTGCACAAGGAGAAGCTGAAGCGCTGGAGAGGCAGAAGTCAAGGAGAAGAAGAAGCTGAGGAGGAGCAGAATCGGGAGAACTGACCCTGAGATTGCAGCTTCAGGTGGTAAGCCTAGAACACTATCAAACGTCTTTCATTAAGTGATTTTGAAAGATATTTGTGTAGAAAAGGCAGCACAACAGAGATTTACATGTTATTGTTTTAGTTGATGAACTTGTAGAGGTAGTGAACCTCAATGTGTTGAGCAGTGAGCTCTTGTTTATGTTGCTTATGGTCAGTGAGGCCAGAGCTGAATGATTCTGTGATAGTGAAGATTGACAGGAGTGAATCTGTCCGTGGATGTAGATCATTTGATCGAACCACGTAAAAATCCCCCTTGCACATTTACTGCTTTGAGTGTGTCTTGACTGGTGTGGTATTATCAAACTGTAAGCTTGAACAGGAGTGTCATGGTTGTGTAAGTAAACCCTCCTTGAGTGATTGAATTGATCTGATGTCTTCCTTGGTTGATCTGATGTCTTCCTTGGTTGATCTGATCTGCCAACAGTCCATCTAAGCCAAAACGTGAGTTCAACAATAAGCTCTAACTGAGCTAACATTTGAGAGGGAATCCTTTAGTTGAAAGAAAAATTGATAGAGTGTTGATTCACCCCCCCCTCTCAACACTTGACACGATCCAACAATTGGTATCAGAGCTAGGTTTGCTTTTGTCAAGTGATTGTTGAAACTTAAAACCAGCAGTAGAAATGGAGAATCAAGCAACAACTGTTAAGGGAGTTCCTTATTTCAGTGGCCAAAATTTCCAGTTATGGAAAAAGAGAATGAGTGCTTATCTCTTAGCACAAGGTCTACAAGTACAAAGAGTAGTCTTGCATGGATTTACACCAACCGTAGATGAGGAGAATCCTACAGCTGCAGAAATTAGAAACTTAGAAGCTGATGGAAAGGCAAGGAATGCTCTATATGCAGCTCTGTCAGAAAAAGAGAACTTTAAAGTTATAGACTGTGTTACTGCTCATGAAATATGGATTAAACTGATTAATATTCATGAGGGAGACATCAAGGTTAAGGAGGCAAAATTGCAGGTTCTTAGAAGTAAGTTTGAAGGTCTTAAGATGGGAGAAGGTGAAAACATTGAGGACTTTCTAAACAGAGTTGTTGAATTAGTTAGCTCAATGAGGGGTCTGGGTGAGAGTGTTGGAGATTCCAATATAGTTAAAAAGGTTCTTAGATCCCTACCAGCAAGATATGATTCTAAGGTCTCTGCTATAGAGGAGAGGGACCTAGATAGAGTGACATTAGATGAGCTGCAAAGCACCCTTGTAGCATATGAAATGAGGATTTCAAATTCAAAGGAGGAGATGGCATTTAAAACAAAACACTCAAGGAAGCTAAAGGAGGAAAGCAGTGAAGATGAAGCAGCAGACAGTGATCTTGAAAGAATGATGGTGCTGATTTCAAGGAGTTTTAGAGGCCAGACTGGAAAGTACAAGGGAAAGTTGCCCTTAAAATGCTTCAATTGTGGCAAAATAGGCCACTTTGCAAGCAAGTGCTTCATGAAGAACAAGAGAACAGAAGATGAGGAAGCTGACAAGCCATCAGACAGGTGGCCTGAGCAGAAAGGAAAGAAGAAGATGAGCTTCAAATCAAGAAAAGGGAAAGCTTACAGAAAACGGAGCTACCTGAGCAAGAAGAAAAATGATAGCTCTGAGGAGGATGAAGAGACTGATGTCTCAGACAGTGAAGATGAGTCTGAAGCTGAAGAGGAGACTCTCATGGTGATGAAATCTTCAACTGTTTCATTGAAGGAGGATGCTGAACTAGAGAACCAATCAGCTGATGATGAAGAAGTGGATCTAGAGGAAGAACTGAAGTTTGCATACAACAAGATAGAGGAGCAGAAGAGATTGCACAAGAAGACAATGAAGACAATGAAGGAGATGGAAAAGGTCATCTTGAGCAGTCAAGAAGAAAACTCAATACTGGAGAATAGAGTAACTGAATTGGAGCAGGAACTGATTCTCATGCAAAATGAAGCTGAGGTTCACAAAAATTGTACAAGAGAAAAGATGGAACTTCAAAAGACATGTGAAACCTTGGTAGAAAAGCTAGATGCCACCACTGCCGAACTAGAGGATGCAACAAGAAAGATAGAAGATCTGCTGTCTCAACAAACTGTGTTCAAAGCTGAAGAAATGACTGATGGAACTACTGTAGAATCAAAATTGAAAGGAAAGCTGGAGTTTCAGTCAAGCAAAACTGAGCCTGGTGAATTCTCAAGGAGCAAAGAAGTGGCTGCAAAAACTGAAGAAGCCACAAGGAAGTTAGATGAGTGCCTCAGCAAGCAGAGATCTTATTCAGAAGGGAAGAAAGGTCTTGGTTATGAAGGAAATCAAAAATTAGAAGGACAACCAGCTGCAACAACCAAGAAGACTGTTACCTTTGTCAAAGAAGGTTCAATTTGTGTTGCTGGTGTAAAGGCAGGAACTAGTTTTGTTGATGCTAAGAAGATGGAAATTTCTAATGGATCAAGAAAGTCTACTGAGCAAAATGAAAGATTGCACGAGCTGAGGGGGAGACAATCTATGTATCAAAGAAGCCTGCTCAAAAGTAGAAGGCTGATTGCTGGAGTATGTTTCACCTGTGGAGAATCAGGTCACTATGCAGCAAATTGCTGGAGGAAGGCATTCTGGAGATTTGGAGGAAGAACAATGCAGTCAAGAGGATGGAATAGAAAAGAGTATTATCATCAAAGAAGCCTAAGTACTTCAAGAAGGATCCCTGAAGCTGAAATCAGAAAAGGCCATATCATACAACCTGGAGAAGTGTATCAGAAATTGAATGTCTGGTGCAGATGCAGATTGCCAAATAAGAGAAGCAAGTGGTTTGAAGGAGTGAATAGCAGGAGAGCCCAGCCACTGCAACAAGCTACAAATAGAAGAAACTTTGCAGCAGAAACAAGAAGAAACCAAGCAGATTACACAAGAAGAAATCAGTCTCTAATGCAGCCACTTAATCTGAGAAACAGATTTCAAATTTTTGAAGGGTTAGAAGAGAATGATCACTGGAGCTGCAGCAGGAGCAATCAAAGATTGAATGAACAGCAAGGCATACCAGCAGCAAGAAAAATTTGGAGGAAGAAGCACAGATTTGAAGAAGCTTGCATTGCTGAAGTTGCACTTAAAACAAAAGCTAAGGAAGCCCAATGGATCATTGACAGTGGGTGCACAAGCCATATGACTGGAGACAAAACTCTACTGAGAAACACAAAAGAAGTTGAAAGAGGGTTTGTCAAGTTTGCAGATAAGAGTGGGTTAAAGATCAAGGCTGTTGGAGAAGCCACCATTGGATCAGAAAAGTTCAAATCTAAGGAGGTGCTGTTTGTAGAAGGGCTGAAGTACAACTTGCTGAGTGTAAGACAACTGTGTGACAATGGTTTCAAAGTAGATTTCTCAAAAAATGGCTGTTTCATCAAAGACTGCAAGACTGGAGAAATCATGGCCAAAGGAATAAGAGACAACAAGGATTTATACCTCATAGATGTGAAGGAAAAGTTGTGCATGCTAAGCAAAATGGATGAAAATACTCTTTGGCATTGCAGGCTTGGACATTTAAATCAAAAGAGCATGAGAAGCCTGGTGAAGTGCAATGCAGTGTTAAACCTCCCTGTACTAAAGAGGGACAACAGCACTTGTGACTCATGCCAAAAAGGGAAATTTGCAAAGCTTTCTCACAAGTCCAAGGAGCATAGAACCTCTAAGCCATTGGAGCTAGTTCACACTGATGTATGTGGACCAATGAAAAGAAAAGGTACAGGTAAAGAGATGTATTTCATTCTTTTTGTGGATGACTTCACTAGGATGATGTGCATCATGCACATGAAGCAAAAGAGTGAAGCCTTCAACTGCTTCAAAAGATTTCAGAAACTGGCAGAAAACCAGCATGGAAGGAAGATCAAAGTTTTGAGATCAGATAATGGAGGAGAGTTTACCTCACAGGAATTTGAAGAATACGTGGAGGAAATGGGAATCAAACATCAAGTCTCAAGTCCTCACACTCCCCAGCAAAATGGAGTTGTAGAGAGGAAAAATAGAAGTGTGATTGAGATGGCAAGAACTATGCTGTTGGAGCACAATACTCCAAAGCACTTCTGGAAGGAAGCCACAATGGCAGCTGTGCATGTACAAAATAGAACCATGTTGAGGCCAAACACTGAAAAGACACCATATGAACTTTGGTATGGTCACAAGCCAAATGTGAAGTATTTTAGAGTTTTTGGCAGCAAATGCTTCATCAAGAACAAGGAGCAAAGCCTTGGAAAATTTGAAGAGAGGGCTGATGAGGGCATTTTCCTTGGTTACTCAAATAAGAGCAAGGCTTACAAGGTTTATAACAAGAGGCTGGATAAGATTATGGAAAGCTATGATGTGAAAGTGGTTGAGGAAGTCAAGATGAAAGCCACTGATCCTGAAAATTTTCTGGATCACTTAGATGACTTAGAGAGCCAAGATGAGGCAGACCTGGAGCTGAAATCAGCTACTGAGGAGACTGATGCAGAAGGATCAGAGACAGAAGTTACAGAAGGCCAGGAAAAAGCAAAAAGAAAGTACAACAAGAGAATTGACAAGATGCCTATCATTGGAGACCCCAAAGCTCCAGTAAGAACAAGAAGGCAACTGAAAAGTATGGTTGCAACTGCCCTACTGTCTCAAGTTGAGCCAAGGTCAATAGAGGAAGCCCTGGAGGACCAGTCATGGCTGCAAGCCATGAATGAAGAGCTGGACCAAATTGAGAAAAACCAAACTTGGGAGCTCGTGGATAGGCCAGCAAACAAGAATGTGATAGGCACAAAATGGGTGTTCAGGAACAAGTTGAATGAGGAAGGAAAGGTTGTAAAGAATAAGGCAAGGCTTGTGTGCAAAGGATACTCTCAAATTGAAGGAGTAGATGTGGATGAAACCTTTGCCCCAGTAGCAAGGCTTGAAGCCATAAGAATGTTTTTGGCAGTGGCTTCAGCAAGGAGTTACAAGGTCTTCCAAATGGATGTTAAATCTGCCTTCTTGAATGGAAATCTGGAGGAAGAAGTGTACATTGAGCAACCAGATGGTTTTCTAGTTTGTGAAGATGAAAACAAGGTGTGCAGGCTCAAAAAGGCACTGTATGGATTAAAACAAGCCCCAAGAGCATGGTACTCAAGGCTGGACAGCTACCTGAAGAATCTGAATTTCAGAAAAAGTTGCATAAATAGCAATTTATATGTTCTTGATGGAAAGGGTGGACAGTTAATAGCCATAGTCTATGTTGATGACATAATATTTGGAGGAGATAAGGAGCAGCTGTGCCATGAATTTGCTAGAAAGATGCAAGAAGAGTTTGAAATGTCCATGATAGGAGAGCTCTCATTTTTCCTTGGACTGCAGATTCATCAAAAAGCAACTGGAATTTTTATCTCTCAAACCAAGTATACCAAAGAAGTGCTGAAGAAATTTGGTATGACTGATGCTAAGCCAATGTCTACACCCATGGCAACTAACTGCAAGCTGAGCAAGGATGAAAAAGGAGCTGAAGCTGATCAAAGTCTATACAGAAGCATGATAGGAAGCTTATTGTACTTAACAGCAACAAGGCCTGATATTACCTTTGCTGTCTGCCAAGCTGCTAGATACCAGGCAAATCCAAAGAGTTCTCATATGATTGCACTAAAGAGGGTGCTAAGATATTTGCAAGGGACAGTAGATTATGGTCTGTGGTATGCAAGGAAAGGAAGCTTGGGATTAAGAAGCTTCACTGATGCTGATTGGGCAGGAAATGTTGATGACAGGAGATCCACTTCAGGAGGAGTATTCTTTCTTGGAAATAGATGTGTGAGCTGGTTAAGCAAGAAGCAAGAAAGTATAGCCTTAAGCACTGCTGAAGCTGAGTACATAGCAGCAACCAAGGCATGCACTCAAGCTATATGGATGAGATCTGAACTGCAAAATCTTAAAGAAGAAGTTCTCTTGCCACTGATAATTCTTTGTGACAACAAAAGTGCCATTGATTTGTCAAAGAATTCAGTCCAGCACTCGAGAGCCAAACATATAGAAATCAAGTATCACTTCATAAAGGACAAGGTTGAGAAAGGAGAAATTATGCTAGAGTATGTTCCCACAGCTAAACAAATAGCTGATGTAATGACAAAGCCTCTTCCAGCCGAGGTGTTTGAAACTTTGAGGATGCAAATGGGAGTGCAGTCCTCCTTCTCATGCTGAATCAGTTGAGCATCCCCAAATCCCTTTGAAATTGGTTGTCAAAGGGGGAGAGATAGCCGCAGCAGGCCGGCCAGACGCAGCAGTATTGTCCTTGGGAGAGAAGGACGTTGGAAAAGCTCTATGCAGGGGGAGCTTACTATGTAGAAGAATAAGGTTCAGGGGGAGCTGGTTCAGGGGGAATAAGGTTCAGGGGGAGCTTAGCACTGAGTTGACTGATTGGCTGCAAATGTGGTTGCCAACAATTCCAAAGGGGGAGATTGTTGAGCCATTGGAGCTGCTACAATGAAGCTTTCTTAGCCTTTATTAAAGTCCAATGTTGTGTTGTAATTGTTGCAACCACATTGTGACAAATCTGTGAATTACTAAGGCAATAATGGACTGAGTTCATGAGGATTGTCTGGACAAAATCTCAGCAAGAAGCCGATGAATAAACTGAAGTGCCAAAATGAGAAGGAAGTGTACTGTTGGCACATCAGATCAAAGGCTACACAGATCAGATCAAGTTACGCGCACATCAGATCAAGTTACGCGCACATCAGATCAAAGGCTGCACAGACAAGTTACGCGCATATCAGATCAAAGGCTGCACAGATCAGATCAAGTTACGCGCACATCAGATCAAAGGCTGCACAGACAAGTTACGCGCACATCAGATCAAAGGCTGCACAGATCAGATCAAGTTACGCGCACATCAGATCAAAGGCTGCACAGATCAGATCAAGTTACGCGCACAGCAGATCAAAGGCTGCACAGACAAGTTACGCGCACATCAGATCAAAGGCCACACAGATCAGATCAAGGGAAGTGAAGATCAGATCAAATGCAGTGCGCATCAGATCAAAGGATGCACACATCAGATCACATGCAGCACAAATCAGATCAAAGGAAGTGAAGATCAGATCAAATGCAGTGCGCATCAGATCAAAGGATACACATATCAGATCACATGCAGCACAAATCAGATCAACGGAAGTAAAGATCAGATCAAATTCTCAAGGGATTGCTCAGCAGCTTAGTTTCACAGAAGCAAGGCAAGTCAGCAACAAAACATATTTGCAGCAGAAGAGAACAACTCAAGGCTGGAGAGCTAGAGCAGACACCTAAGAAGCTGAAGTCAAGGACGGCTAGTGAATCACACCTCAAACGCGCGACTCTAAAAGTCTCCCAAAGATTCAGAAGACGCAGGAGCATCATGTTGAAGTATCTAGCAATCCGGTGAGCGAGCAGAAATACAAAAGAATCAAGAAGTGCCGATCAGAAGAACTGCAGGAGCTACATGGATGGTTCTGAGTTGCTGGACAGAACGTTGTGACATGAAGCTAACATCAGATCAACCGGAGGCTAACATCAGATCAACTGCAAGCTAACATCAGATCAACCGAAGGCTAACATCAGATCAACTGCAAGCTAACATCAGATCAACCGAAGGCTAACATCAGATCAACTGCATGCTAACATCAGATCAACCGAAGCGTGACATCAGATCAAATGCCGGGCACATCAGATCAGCTATAAGCTAAGATCAGATCACTTCTGCTGTTTCAACATATCTAAGACAAGCTACTCGAGAAAGTCTGAAGGAGTACAGTCAACAATATGACATGGCAAGCAAGTTGCAACTTAAAAAGGTTGAAAATGGATTATATGAATCTTGAGCCGCCTTCCGTGTAAGATATGCTGACACACCGCACGTAGGGCACAGTTTTTCTTCTGGGAAAAGAAACGGGCAGATGAGTAGGTGTGGTAGGCACAACAACTGTAGAATGCAGGATAAACCACATTGGGAGGAAAAACCCAAAGAGAGAGAAGGCACGAAAAGAAAGAAAAAGAGAGAGAGAGGAGCAGCAGCCAAGGGAGTGCTGAACAGAACGAAACCGAGAAAAGGGAGGAGAAAAAGAGTGAGAGCAGAAAAAGATGATATGAGAAACACAAGAGAGAAAGAAACAGTCTGCTGCACAAGGAGAAGCTGAAGCGCTGGAGAGGCAGAAGTCAAGGAGAAGAAGAAGCTGAGGAGGAGCAGAATCGGGAGAACTGACCCTGAGATTGCAGCTTCAGGTGGTAAGCCTAGAACACTATCAAACGTCTTTCATTAAGTGATTTTGAAAGATATTTGTGTAGAAAAGGCAGCACAACAGAGATTTACATGTTATTGTTTTAGTTGATGAACTTGTAGAGGTAGTGAACCTCAATGTGTTGAGCAGTGAGCTCTTGTTTATGTTGCTTATGGTCAGTGAGGCCAGAGCTGAATGATTCTGTGATAGTGAAGATTGACAGGAGTGAATCTGTCCGTGGATGTAGATCATTTGATCGAACCACGTAAAAATCCCCCTTGCACATTTACTGCTTTGAGTGTGTCTTGACTGGTGTGGTATTATCAAACTGTAAGCTTGAACAGGAGTGTCATGGTTGTGTAAGTAAACCCTCCTTGAGTGATTGAATTGATCTGATGTCTTCCTTGGTTGATCTGATGTCTTCCTTGGTTGATCTGATCTGCCAACAGTCCATCTAAGCCAAAACGTGAGTTCAACAATAAGCTCTAACTGAGCTAACATTTGAGAGGGAATCCTTTAGTTGAAAGAAAAATTGATAGAGTGTTGATTCACCCCCCCCTCTCAACACTTGACACGATCCAATAGGAACTCAAATAAAATGGCCTTAAAACTCTTAGAAATGTTCATTATTTCTTACCTAAGAGCAGTGATAAGATAAACCAAATAAGACGGCCATACAACTATTTTCATTATCTCTTATCTAAGAGTGGTAATAAGGGAACTCAAATAAAATCTCTTAGAAATGTTCATGATCTCATATCTAAGTGTTGTGATAAGGGAACACAAACAAAATGGCCTTACAACTCTTAGAAATATTCATTATCTCTTACATAAGAGTTGTGATAAGTTAAAACAAATAAAACGGCCATACAACTGTTAGAAATCTTCATTATCTCTTAACTAAGAGCTGTAATAACGGAACACAAATGAAATGGCCTTAAAACTCTTAGAAATGTTTATTATCTCTTACCTAAGAGCGGTAATAAGATAAACCAAATAAAACGGCCATACAACTCTTAGAAATGTTTATCATCTCTTACGTAAGAGTTGTGATAAGATAAAACAAATAAAACCGCAATACAACTCTTAGAAATGTTCATGATCTCTTTTCAAAGAGTTGTAATAATATAAACCATTTAAAATGGCCATACAACTCTTAGAAATGTTCTTTATTTCTTACCTAAGACTTGTGATAAGATAAAACAAATAAAACTGTCAAACAATTCTTAGAAATGTTAATGATCTTATATTTAAGAGCTGTGATAAGATAAAACAAATAAAACGACCATACAACTCTAAGAAATGTTCATTATCTCCTACCTAAGAGTTGTTATAAGATAAAACAAATAAAACTGCCACACAACTCCTATAAATGTTTATTATCTCTGATATAATAGTTGTGATAAGATAAAAGAATTTAAATGGCCACATAACTCTTAGAAATGTTAATGATATCATATCTCAGAGTTGTAATAAGATAAAACAAATAAATAGAAATGTTCATTCTCTCTTATCTAAGAGTTGTAATAAGGGAACACAAATAAAATAGCCTTACAACTCTAAGAAATTTTCATTATCTCTTACCTAAGAGTTGTGATAAGATAAAACAAATAAAACCGCAACAGAACTCTTTGAAAAGAGTTCATGATCTCTTTTCAAAGAGTTGTAATAATATAAAATAATAAAAATAGCCATACAACTCTTAGAAATGTTCATTATCTCTTACTGAGGAGTTGTGAAAAGATAAAACAAATAAAACTGCCATACAACTCCTACAAATGTTAATTATCTCTTATATAATAGTTGTGATAAGATAAAAGAATTAAAATGGCCATATAACTCTTAGAAATGTTAACGATCTCATATCTTAGAGTTTTAATAAGATAAAACAAATAAATAGAAATGTTCGTTCTCTCTTATCTAAGAGTTGTAATAAGATAAAACAAACAAAATGTCCTTACAACTCTTAGAAATGTTCATTATCTCTTACTTAAGAGCTGTGATAAGATAAAAAAAATAAAACGGTCACACAACTCTTAGAAATGTTCATTATCTATTATCTAAGCGTTGTAATAAGGGAACTCAAATAAAATGGCCTTAAAACTCTTAGAAATGTTCATTATCTCTTACCTAAGAGTTATGATAAGATAAAACAAATAAAACTGCCATACAACTCCTAGAAATGTTAATTATCTCTGATATAATAGTTGTGATAAGATAAAAGAATTAAAATGGGCTTATAACTCTTAGAAATGTTAATGATCTCATATCTAAGAGTTCTAATAAGATAAAACAAAAAAATAGAAATGTTCATTCTCTCTTATCTAAGAGTTGTAATAAGAGAACACAAATAAAATGGCCTTACACCTCTAAGAAATGTTCATTATCTCTTACCTAAGAGTTGTGATAAGATAAAACAAATAGAACCGCAATACAACTCTTTGAAAAAAGTTCATGATCTCTTTTCAAAGAGTTGTAATAATATAAAATAATTAAAATAGCCATACAACTCTTAGAAATGTACATTATCTGTTACCTAAGAGTTGTGATAAGATAAAATAGATAAAACTGCCATACAACTCCTACAAATGTTAATTATCTCTTATATAATAGTTGTGATAAGATAAAAGAATTAAAATGGCCATATAACTCTTAGAAATGTTATTGATCTCATATCTAAAAGTTTTAATAAGATAAAACAAATAAATAGAAATGTTCATTCTCTCTTATCCAAGACTTGTAATAAGATAAAACAAACAAAATGTCCTTACAACTCTTAGAAATGTTCATTATCTCTTACTTAAGAGCTGTGATAAGATAAAACAAATAAAACGGTCACACAACTCTTAGAAATGTTCATTATCTATTATCTAAGCGTTGTAATAAGGGAACTCAAATAAAATGGCCTTAAAACTCTTAGAAATGTGCATTATTTCTTACCTAAGAGCAGTGATAAGAAAAACCAAATAAGACGGCCATACAACTCTTTTCATTATGTCTTATCTAAGAGTGGTAATATGGGAACTCAAATAAAATCTCTTAGAAATGTTCATGATCTCATATCTAAGTGTTGTGATAAGATAAAACAAATAAAATGGCAATACAACTCGTACAAATGTTCAATATCTCCAATCTAAGTGTTCTTATAAGATAAAACAATTAAAATGACCCTATAACTCTTAGAAATGTTCATGATCTCTTATCTAAGAGTTGTAATAAGGGAACACAAACACAATGGCCTTACAACTCTTAAAAATGTTCATTATCTCTTACATAAGAGTTGTGATAAGATAAAACAAATAAAATGGCCATACAACTGTTAGAAATCTTCATTATCTCTTATCTAAGAGTTGTAATAAAGGAACTCAAATGAAATGGCCTTAAAACTCTTAGAAATGTTCATTATCTCTTACCTAAGAGCGGTAATAAGATAAACCAAATAAAACAGCCATACAACTCTTAGAAATGTTCATCATCTCTTACGTAAGAGTTGTGATAAGAAAAAACAAATAAAATTGCAATACAACTCTTAGAAATGTTCATGATCTCTTTTCAAAGAGTTGTAATAATATAAAACATTTAAAATGGCTATACAACTCTTATAATCGTTCATTATTTCTTACCTAAGACTTGTGATAAGATCAAACAAATAAAACTGTCAAACAATTCTTAGAAATGTTAATGATCTCTTATTTAAGAGTTTTGATAAGATAAAACAAATAAAATGGCCATACAAGGTTTGGAAATGTTCTTTATCTGTTATCTAAGATTCGTAATAAGGGAGCTCAAACAAAATGGCCATACAACTCTTACAAATGTTCCTGATATCTTATCTATTTGGTGTGATCAGATAAAACAAATAAAACAGCAATACAACTCTTAGAAATATTCATTATCTCTTATCTAAGCATTGTAATATGGGAACTCAAATAAGATCGGCTTACAACTCTTAGAAATGTGCATGATTTATTATCTAAGTGTTGCAATAAGACAAAACAAACAAAACGGAATATAACTCTTAGAAATGTTCGTTATCTCTTACCTAAGAGTTGTGATAAGATAAAACTAATAAAACCGCAATAGAACTCTTTGAAAAGAGTTCATGATCTCTTTTCAAAGAGTTGTCATAATATAAAATAATTAAAATGGCCATACAACTCTTAGAAATGTTCATTATCTCTTACCTAAGAGTTGTGAAAAGATAATACAAATAAAACTGCCATACAACTCCTAGAAATGTTAATTATCTCTGGCATAATAGTTGTGATAAGATAAAATAATTAAAATGGCCTTATAACTCTTAGAAATGTTAATGATCTCATATCTAAGAGTTCTAATAAGATGAAACAAAAAAATAGAAATGTTCATTCTCTCTTATCTAAGAGTTGTAATAAGATAAAACAAACAAAATGTCCTTACAACTCTTAGAAATGTTCATTATCTCTTACTTAAGAGCTGTGATAAGATAAAACAAATAAAACGGTCACACAACTCTTAGAAATGTTCATTATCTATTATCTAAGCGTTGTAATAAGGGAACTCAAATAAAATGGCCTTAAAACTCTTAGAAATGTGCATTATTTCTCACCTAAGAGCAGTGATAAGATAAACCAAATAAGACGGCCACACAACTCTTTTCATTATGTCTTATCTAAGAGTGGTAATATGGGAACTCAAATAAAATCTCCTAGAAATGTTCATGATCTCATATCTAAGTGTTGTGATAAGATAAAACAAATAAAATGGCAATACAACTCTTACAAATGTTCAATATCTCTTATCTAAGCGTTCTTATGAGATAAAACAATTAAAATGACCATATAACTCTTAGAAATGTTCATGATCTCTTATCTAAGAGTTGTAATAAGGGAACACAAACAAAATGGCCTTACAACTCTTAGAAATGTTCATTATCTCTTACATAAGAGTTGTGATAAGATAAAACAAATAAAATGGCCATACAAAATTTAGAAATCTTCATTATCTCCTATCTAAGAGTTGTAATAACGGAACTCAAATGAAATGGCCTTAAAACTCTTAGAAATGTTCATTATTTCTTACCTAAGAGCTGTGATAAGATAAACCAAATAAGACGGCCATACAACTCTTTTCATTATCTCTTATCTAAGAGTGGTAATATGGGAACTCAAATAAAATCTCTTAGAAATTTTCATGATCTCATATCTAAGTGTTGTGATAAGATAAAACAAATAAAATGGCAATACAACTCTTACAAATGTTCAATATCTCTTATCTAAGCGTTCTTATAAGATAAAATAATTAAAATGACCATATAACTCTTAGAAATGTTCATGATCTCTTATCTAAGAGTTGTAATAAGGGAACACAAACAAAATGGCCTTCCAACTCTTAGAACAATTCATTATCTCTTACATAAAAGTTGTGATAAGCTAAAACAAATAAAACGGCCATACAACTGTTAAAAATCTTCATTATCTCTTAACTATGAGCTTTAATAACGGAACACAAATGAAATGGCATTAAAACTCTTAGAAATGTTCATTATCTCTTATCTAAGAGCGGTAATAAGATAAACCACATAAAACGGCCATACAACTCTTAGAAATGTTTATCATCTGTTACCTAAGAGTTGTGATAAGATAAAACAAATAAAACTGCCATACAACTCCTACAAATGTTAATTATCTCTTAAATAATAGTTGTGATAAGATAAAAGAATTAAAATGGCCACATAACTCTTAGAAATGTTAATGATCTCATATCTAAGAGTTTTAAAAAGATAAAACAAATAAATAGAAATGTTCATTCTCTCTTATCTAAGAGTTGTAATAAGATAAAATAAACAAAATGTCGTTACAACTCTTAGAAATATTCATTATCTCTTACTTAAGAGCTGTGATAACATAAAACAAATAAAACGGTCACACAACTCTTAGAAATGTTCATTATCTATTATCTAAGCGTGGTAATAAAGGAACTCAAATAAAATGGCCTTAAAACTCTTAGAAATGTTCATTATTTCTTACCTAAGAGCAGTGATAAGATAAACCAAATAAGACGGCCATACAACTCTTTTCGTTATCTCTTATCTAAGAGTGGTAATATGGGAACTCAAATAAAATCTCTTAGAAATGTTCATGATCTCATATCTGAGTGTCGTGATAAGATAAAATAAATAAAATGGCAATACAACTCTTACAAATGTTCAATATCTCTTATCTAAGCGTTCTTATAAGATAAAACAATTAAAATGACCATATAACTCTTAGAAATGTTCATGATCTCTTATCTAAGAGTTGTAATAAGGGAACACAAACAAAATGGCCTTACAACTCTTAGAACTGTTCATTATCTCTTACATAAGAGTTGTGATAAGTTAAAACAAATAAAACGGCCATACAACTGTTAGAAATCTTCATTATCTCTTAACTAAGAGCTGTAATAACGGAACACAAATGAAATGGCCTTAAAACTCTTAGAAATGTTCATTATCTTTTACCTAAGAGCGGTAATAAGATAAACCAAATAAAACGGCCATACAACTCTTAGAAATTTTTATCATCTCTTACGTAAAAATTGTGATAAGATAAAACAAATAAAACCGCAATACAACTCTTAGAAATGTTCATGATCTCTTTTCAAAGAGTTGTAATAATATAAAACATTTAAAATGGCCATACAACTCTTAGAAATGTTCTTTATTTCTTACCTAAGACTTGTGATAAGATAAAACAAATAAAACTGTCAAACAATTCTTAGAAATGTTAATGATCTTATATTTAAGAGCTGTGATAAGATAAAACAAATAAGATTTAGTAGTACCATCATAAGATTTAGTAGTAAGCCTATTTCGTTCTTCAAATTGAATATCAGGAGGAGTAGGTCTACTATGATAATTCATTACATCTCGATTAGACCATTTATTATTACGATATGACTTTCTATATGGACGCCTAGATATACGATTAAGTTCTAAATGAGGAGTATCAGAAAATTGTTTTTCTATTTCTTCAATATTTTCTATGTCATCAATTTCAAGTTCAGATTCAGAATTATGTGAACTACTAGAGGAATCCTCACGAGGAGCAGTACGGTTAATAGCATTAAGTCTAAGACCACTAAATTGTCTTTCTATCTGATTTAGAGCAGATGAAGAAGACGGATTATTAGTATTACCTTCAATTGCAAGATTAATACGTTGAACTAAAGAAATTTCTCTTTCTAATTCTCTAGGAAGGGAAGGAGATACTGGAGGTTTAGATATTTCATTAGGAAAATTACTAAGTTTATTATCCAATTTTACAGAAATTAAATCAACTTGTTGAGCAATGGTTTGTAATATCTGATTCGAATAATTATTCTGTTGATAAACCTTTTTAATATCTTCAGAATCAATTGCTTCTTTAATATCTTTACCTTTTTTAAAGGGAGAAGCAATTATTTCGCCTTCTTTAGTATTAATCTTAATAGATTGAAAAGGAGGATGAATCGCTGATAATATAGTATTATCTAATAACTGCCATTTTTTATATAAATTAGTCTGAACATTAATAGTAGGTAGATTTTTATAACTTATTTTTTCTTTCTGAAAATAATAATCTAACCATTGAAAGAAAGGAAAATTAAACTGTTTTTTATTTATATCATTAACCCATTCGTCTTTTAATTTCGAAATAATTTGTTCATCAAATTTTTTAAACCATATTCTTTTTTCATTATTTTCTAGTGAAAATTAATTTTTATTAAGAAAATCTTTATCTATAGAAAAAGGTTTTTTTAACATATTAATTTCAGAAAATTTCATTTGAGAATGAGTAGGTGAACCTACTGAGGAACTAGAGTCGGGAATAACTTCGGGTAAAGGAGAAGTAAACTTAACCTTGGGATCAGTATATGAATACCTGGAAGGTTCATAAGAAGTACTAAGAAGATCGACTGAATACCTGGGTCGAGTTTCTAGAGGATACCTGCAAGAGGTAGACTTAGACAGCATATTATCAAACTTTAATAATATTTTATTATCATTAAGTTCTTCAATAGTAGCCTGAGTTCTAACTGGATGCCTTTGAGATATTATAGGTCTATCAATTAAAAGTTCATTAGGAATAGTAATTTCATTACGAGATAATAATCTAGGTGTTTGAGTATGAGTATTGTCAGAATCAGCAATTACTAGAACAGAATCACCTTCATTAGTGGGTTTTAATTTTAAAGCTGCAGGAATAATTGATTTCATTAATTTAAAATAAATACGATAAATTAACACAAATTTATCAGATTTAGGATCCATTTTCTTATTAGTAACATGTATATCTAACAACAGAGATTGCATAATAGTAGGATCTATTAAACTGACAGAAAAATTAGGAGCACAATTAAATCGTATAGTCCCATTACATAGATTAGTCTGTACTAAAGCAAGAATAGAATCATTATAATGAAGTAAACGATCATCACGTAATGCCATGAAGACAGGAGTATCAACCCCACGCTTCATTAAAGAATGTAAAGCAATTTGTATTAAACCAAAATGCATAAAACGATAACCTTGAGAAAGATAAAAAGTAATAGCAGTATTAGTCAATAAAGAAATTATTTTCTTATCCTCTTCCATGGGATGAATCTCCTCATGGATCTTAATTGAATAAGCTTTATTAAACTCAAGTAGTCCTTGAGAGTATACAGTAGAAATACTTCTACTTGGCAGAGCTTCGTGAATTAACTCATGTGAATTAAGAATAGATGAATATGATGAAGATGCAGAAGATGATGCCATGATGGATGCAGGCCTAGATGAACTAGGTTCTCCAAAGAGAAATCTTCTAACTTTTTCAGCCATTTTAATTAAATCTAACCTTACATATCTAACTGTAAAAGGAGGTATGCATAAACCTATATGGAACAAGGGAGTTCAGACCGGGAACACCTATCTTCTAAGGCTTACCAACGGATTTACTGATGCTACGACCTCTTACCAACTATAGATGAATGCAAATGCTCACCCTTACCTTCAGATTTGTAAAATTATATTTAATCAAAATTTTTTGAAATTAATATGTTAAAAAAACCTTTTTCTATAGATAAAGATTTTCTTAATAAAAATTACTTTTCACTAGAAAATAATGAAAAAAGAATATGGTTTGAAAAATTTGATGAACAAATTATTTCGAAATTAAAAGACGAATGGGTTAATGATATAAATAAAAAACAGTTTAATTTTCCTTTCTTTCAATGGTTAGATTATTATTTTCAGAAAGAAAAAATAAGTTATAAAAATCTACCTACTATTAATGTTCAGACTAATTTATATAAAAAATGGCAGTTATTAGATAATACTATATTATCAGCGATTCATCCTCCTTTTCAATCTATTAAGATTAATACTAAAGAAGGCGAAATAATTGCTTCTCCCTTTAAAAAAGGTAAAGATAATAAAGAAGCGGTTGATTCTGAAGATATTAAAAAGGTTTATCAACAGAATAATTATTCGAATCAGATATTACAAACCATTGCTCAACAAGTTGATTTAATTTCTGTAAAATTGGATAATAAACTTAGTAATTTTCCTAATGAAATATCTAAACCTCCAGTATCTCCTTCCCTTCCTAGAGAATTAGAAAGAGAAATTTCTTTAGTTCAACGTATTAATCTTGCAATTGAAGGTAATACTAATAATCCGTCTTCTTCATCTGCTCTAAATCAGATAGAAAGACAATTTAGTGGTCTTAGACTTAATGCTATTAACCGTACCGCTCCTCGTGAGGATTCCTCTAGTAGTTCACATAATTCTGAATCTGAACCTGAAATTGACGACATAGAAAATATTGAAGAAATAGAAAAACAATTTTCTGATACTCCTCCTTTAGAACTTAATCGTATATCTAGGCGTCCTTATAGAAAGTCATATCGTAATAATAAATGGTCTAATCGAGATGTAATGAATTATCATAGTAGGCCTACTCCTCCTGATATTCAATTTGAAGAACGAAATAGGTTTACTACTAAATCTTATGATGGTAGTGCAATATATGAGTGGAATATAGATGGTAAATCTGAATATGAAATTACTAATACTTTGCATGAAATGGGAACTGCAAAACTTGCTTATAAGTCTAAATATCCTCAGATGACTGAAAGGCAAATTGCTTCCTGTTTTGTTTCTGGATTTACTGGTCAGTTGAAAAACTGGTGGGATAATATGTTTACTCCAGCTCAAAGAATGGAAATTTTGACTCATCAAACTGTTGTTCATCGTGATATTACTATTAATGATGAAGTAATTAGAACTACTGATTATGAATCTGACGGTGCAAGTTATTTAATTTATGCTCTTTCTATGCATTTCGTTGGTAATCCAAAAGAAGAATTAACTAGTTTAAAGATTTCATTAACTAATCTTAAATGTCCTTTGTTTAAAGATTATTTCTGGTATAAGACTACTTTTCTTACTAATGTGTTACGTAGACCAGATTGTAATCAATCTTTTTGGAAAGAAAAATTTATTACTGGTTTACCTCCTTTATTTTCGCAAAAATTAATTACCAGTTTAATGAAAGAAATGGGTACGGAAAATCTGGATTTATCTAATATTACTTATGGCCAATTGTTTGCATTCCTTAAAAAAGAAGCCTTATCTATCTGTCAAGATTTTAAATTGCAGAGACGATATGGTCTTTAAAAAGAGGAATTGGGGTCCTTCTGTCAAGCATTTGGCATCGCAAGTCCTCATCCACCCTCTACACAAGAAAAAAGGTATAAAAAGGTTAGACAGTATCATCCTAGTAAATATAATAAATATAAACGAAAAAATAAATATAATCCTGATTGGCATAATAAAAATGATTTTTATAGGAAAAAGAAATATAAAAGGGGTAAAAAACCTGTTAAATGCTATAAATGTGGTAAGATAGGACATATAGCGCCTAATTGTAAATTAGAGAAGAAAATTAATGCTTTATTTTCTGAAGAATCTGAATTAAAAAATAAATTAATGTCTATTTTAATTAATTCTGAAAAAGAAGACGAAGATAATTATTATTCATCTGATTCATCTAGTTTTGAAGATAATGATGATTTCTGTGAATGTAAAAAGACAATTAATATGATGAATAATTCTAATAAAAATAGTTTAAATAAAGAATTATTATTTGATATAATAAAAGATATAAAAGACGATAATGTTAGAAAAGACTATTTAGAAAAATTAAAAACTTTAGTTTTACAAGAAAATAATCATATGTTTGATATAAAAGAACCATTTAGTCTAAATAGTTTAATAGATAAATATAAGCATGAAGATAATTTTGGATTTCGTCGAAGTAGTAATATTAAAGAAGAAATAAAATTACTTAAAGATGAAATTAGAGAAATTAATAATCAATTAAATGAATTAAAATTAAAAGATTTAGAATTAGAAGCCAAAATATTATTAAAAGATCAGTCTAATATAGCGTCTACATCTGGTATAATGAAAGATGATGAAATTCATATAGCTGATAATATTCCTGACGACAAAAATTTCTTAAACTTAATTAATAGAGTAAAAATCGAAAAATGGTATGTTCTTGTTACAATCGGTGTAGAGGATTGGACGACTACTTGTGTAGCCATGCTTGATAGTGGCGCCGATCAATCCTGCATCAGTCGAGGTATAATTCCAGATAAGTATTTATCAAAAACTAAAGAAAAATTGTATGCTGCTAATGGATTAGAAATAGATATTTATGCTGAATTAAATAATGGTTATATTTGCAATAATGGGTATTGTTTTAAACATTCCTTTTTGATACTTGAAAATTTTACTACTGATGTGGTTTTAGGAAATCCTTTTTTATATCAGATTACTCCGTTTACTAAACATACTGATCATATTTCTGTTAATCTTTTAGGAAATGAATTAGTTTTTCCATTTATTAATCCTATCCAGAAAAAAGAGTTAGAATTACTTCAGACTAATTCAATATATAAACAAATCTGTTTAATGAATAAGAAAAAGAAAAGTTTAATGTTTTTAAAAACAGAATTAGACTTTATTAAAATAGAAGAACAATTAATGAAGGAATATGTTAAATTAAAAATTGCTAATTTAGACAAGAAATTCCAAACTTTAGTATGTTCAGAACATCCTAATGCCTTTTGGAATAGGAAAAAACATGTGGTTTCATTACCGTATATTAAAGAATTTAATGAAAGGGATATTCCGACTAAAGCTAGACCAATTCAAATGAATGAAGAATTACTTAATTTTTGTAAACAAGAAATTCAGAGTTTAATGGATAAAAACTTAATTAGGAAATCACAATCTCCTTGGAGTTGTGCTGCATTTTATGTGAATAATCAGGCTGAAAAGGAACGCGGTGTTCCTAGATTAGTAATTAATTATAAACCTTTAAATAAGGTTTTACAGTGGATTAGGTATCCAATTCCTAATAAAAAAGATTTACTAAAACGACTTTATAATGCTAAAGTATTTTCTAAATTCGATTTAAAATCGGGTTATTGGCAAATACAGATTAATGAAAAAGATAGATACAAAACAGCTTTTACAGTTCCTTTTGGGTATTATGAATGGAATGTTATGCCCTTTGGTCTGAAAAATGCTCCTTCTGAATTTCAAAGAATAATGAATGATATTTTTAATGATTATTCTAATTTTGTGATTGTTTATATTGATGATATTCTGGTGTTTTCAGAAAATATTCATCAGCATTTTAAACATCTTAATCTTATGTTACATGTTATTCAGACTAATGGTTTAGTAATTTCAGCTAAAAAGATGAAATTGTTTCAGACTAAAATTAGATTTTTAGGACACGATATTCATCAAGGTAAAATGAGACCAATTCAAAGAACAATTGAATTTACTAGTAAATTCCCAGATGAAATTAAAGATAAAAATCAATTACAAAGATTCCTTGGTTGTTTGAATTACATTGCTGATTTCTTTCCTAATTTAAGAACTATGTGTGGTCCTTTGTATGAGAGATTACAGAAAAATCCTCCTGCCTGGTCAGAGATTCATACTAATTTAATCAGACAAATTAAAGAAAAAATAAAGACTCTTCCCTGTTTAGGCATACCTCATCCAGATGCATTCATGATCATAGAAACCGATGCATCCGATATTGGATATGGAGGCATTCTTAAACAAAAAATGCATTCATCTGCATCATCTGCATTAGAAGAATTAGTTAGGTATCATTCGGGCATTTGGGCAGGGCCACAGAAAAATTATTCAACTGTTAAAAAAGAGATTTTATCAATTGTTTTATGTATTTCTAAATTTCAAGATGATTTGTATAATAAAAAGTTTTTATTGAGAGTTGACTGTAAGTCAGCTAAAGAAATTTTACAAAAAGATGTAAAAAATTTGGTTTCAAAACAGATTTTTGCCAGATGGCAAGCTATACTTTCTGTTTTTGATTTTGACATTGAATTTATTAAAGGCGATGATAATTCTCTACCTGACTTCCTTACTCGTGAATTTCTTACAGGACGCACCAATGTCTAAAGACCCTGGCAAGCCTAGGACTCCTGCCGATTTTATCATGTCTAATACTCCCAAACCTCTTACTCCTTCTGTTCCGTCTAATGATTTTCCTCCCCTTACATATACTAATGCTGTCCTATCTCCTTCTGCTAGATTACAGACTACTCCGATTAATTCCTCTGCCTCATCATCATCGTCTAATGCAGCTCCCTATATTCCTAAATCTGAATTTGAATACATAATGCTTACTCAGTATAAATCTACCCCAGAGAATAATGATGTTAAAAATTTCTGTTCCAGACTTTTCCTTCCCAATAATCAGTGGGTTACAGATGATATATCTAAAACCCAAGCCTTTTATGAACTAATTCTTATTGATACTAAGTCCATTGAAATTACCCATTATCCAGATAGAAAAGATTCCTCTAGAATAGCTTATTCTAAATTTATAATTCAGAAAATAATGAGCCCTCGTGAGTTTCCTTCTATTCATGCTAAAAATTCCTTCTCTATTTCTTATATTCCAGATGGGTTTAATTATGCTGATTATATTTTAGCTTTTTATCGGTGTCTCTATTACCGATCGTTTAATCACTCTTGGTTCATAAGTTTCTCTCCTAATTTTAATAAAAATGTACCCATGTGGGTATATGACTGGTGGAAATTGCTCGGGGCCATCCCTGATATCTTGCCTCCTCAGGCCACTATTGGGTTTCAGACCTATACAAAAAAGTGTAGGTTAGAACCCTATCAGGCTAATTTCTTGTTTCATGCCGAATTCCGGGTCCCATACATTATGGCCTGGAGTTTTCAGATCAAGTCTACTCAGACAGGGTTTCCCTGTAGTCTAATCCGACAGATTAATGTAAAGTGGTGGGTACAGTTTAATGAACAGCAATGTAGTGCCCAAACGGTTAATAAATACTTAGAAAGTGGGGAAAAATATAAACAAGTAATTTCTCAAGTTTCCCGGAGTATTCCTGTAAATGACCCCATGACTCCTAAGACTCCGGACAAAAGTAAAATTCCCATGCCTAAAAAGATTGTTCCACAGACTCCTACACAGACTCCTGCAAAGACTCCTCCAGTTCCTGCTCAGACTCCTACACAGACTCCTGCTTCAACATCTGCACCAGCTAATTTACCGACTGACCAAGGACTCCAAGATTATTTAAAGTTTTTTATGCAAGCATATAAAGAAATTCAAAAAATTGGTAATGAAGAACTTGACAGAGCATCTAAAGCACTTGAACAAGATCAGCCAGCAGATAAGCATGCTCTGAATAATCCGACTTCTCCTAATAATGATCGGAATGGTGATTTTGATGATCCTTTTGGCGGGCCCTTTTCTCAGGATCCGTATGACTTTTAGCTTAGGACTAATGTAATAGATAGGAAATAATTGTAAAATGACGCAAGTGCATGCGTCAGACTCTCAATAATGGTTAGGTGACGTAAGTGCATATGTCACTAGGCACTTACTTTTAATTTGTCTTTAATTTACATTTCATTCCGGACTTCATTTCCGGATTTCATCCTTGTATAATGTATCCTCTTTCTGCCTATTTAAAGGCTGCTTCATCAATGGAATAATCAGAGCGAATTTACCAATTTTCTCTAAGTCCAAAACTCTTTCAAAATCCTTCTTCAAGCTTTCAACTATCTTTCGACTTCTTTAATTCCTTCTTTCATTTAATAGTAAGACCTGCTTCTGCTAATTTTCTACTCTTACTTTAGTTTACCGCCTACTTCACCTTCTTTCTCATCTTCCTCTCTTTTTGCAAACGATCCTGCTTCATTTTGGTTGTTATAAGATAAAACAAATAAAACTGCCATACAACTCCTAGAAATGTTTATTATCTCTGATATAATAGTCGTGATAAGATAAAAGAATTTAAATGGCCACATAACTCTTAGAAATGTTAATGATCTCATATCTCAGAGTTGTAATAAGATAAAACAAATAAATAGAAATGTTCATTCTCTCTTATCTAAGAGTTGTAATAAGGGAACACAAATAAAATAGTCATACAACTCTAAGAAATTTTTATTATCTCTTACCTAAGAGTTGTGATAAGATAAAACAAATAAAACCGCAACAGAACTCTTTGAAAAGAGTTCATGAACTCTTTTCAAAGAGTTGTAATAATATAAAATAATAAAAATTGCCATACAACTCTTAGAAATGTTCATTATCTCTTACTGAGGAGTTGTGATAAGATAAAACAAATAAAACTGCCATACAACTCCTACAAATGTTAATTATCTTTGATATAATAGTTGTGATAAGATAAAAGAATTAAAATGGCCATATAACTCTTAGAAATGTTAATGATCTCATATCTAAGAGTTGTAATAAGATAAAGCAAAAAAAAAGAAATGTTCATTCTCTCTTATCTAAGAGTTGTAATAAGGGAACACAAATAAAATGGCCTTACAACTCTAAGAAATGTTCGTTATCTCTTACCTAAGAGTTGTGATAAGATAAAACAAATAAAACCGCAATACAACTCTTTGAAAAGAGTTCAGGATCTCTTTTCAAAGAGTTGTAATAATATAAAATAATTAAAAAGGCCATACAACTCTTAGAAATGTTCATTATCTGTTACCTAAGAGTTATGATAAGATAAAACAAATAAAACTGCCATACAACTCCTGCAAAAGTTAATTATCTCTTATATAATAGTTGTGATAAGATAAAAGAATTAAAATGGCCATATAACTCTTAGAAATGTTAATGATCTCATATCTAAGAGTTTTAATAAGATAAAACAAATAAATAGAAATGTTCATTCCCTCTTATCTAAGAGTTGTAATAAGATAAAACAAACAAAATGTCCTTACAACTCTTAGAAATGTCCATTATCTCTTACTTAAGAGCTGTGATAAGATAAAAAAAAAGTAAAACGGTCACACAACTCTTAGAAATGTTCATTATCTATTATCTAAGCGTTATAATAAGGGAACTCAAATAAAATGGCCTTAAAACTCTTAGAAATGTTCATTATCTCTTACCTAAGAGCTGTGATTAGATAAACCAAATAAGACGGCTATACAATTCTTGGAAATTTTCATTATCACTTTTCTAATAGTGGTAATATGGGAACTCAAATAAAATCTCTTAGAAATGTTCATGATCTCATATCTAAGTGTTGGGATAAGATAAAACAAATAAAATGGCAATACAACTCGTACAAATGTTCAATATCTCTAATCTAAGCGTTCTTATAAGATAAAACAATTAAAATGACCATATAACTCTTAGAAATGTTCATGATCTCTTATCTAAGAGTTGTAATAAGGGAACACAAACAAAATGGCCTTACAACTCTTAAAAATGTTCATTATCTCTTACATAAGAGTTGTGATAAGATAAAACAAATAAAATGGCCATACAACTGTTAGAAATCTTCATTATCTCTTATCTAAGAGTTGTAATAACGGAACTCAAATGAAATGGCCTTAAAACACTTAGAAATATTCATTATCTCTTACCTAAGAGCGGTAATAAGATAAACCAAATAAAACAGCCATAAACTCTTAAAAATGTTCATCATCTCTTACGTAAGAATTGTGATAAGAAAAAACAAATAAAATCGCAATACAACTCTTAGAAATGTTCATGATTTCTTTTCAAAGAGTTGTAATAATATAAAACATTTAAAATGGCCATACAACTCTTTGAATTGTTCATTATTTCTTACCTAAGACTTGTGATAAGATAAAACAAATAAAACTGTCAAACAATTCTTAGAAATGTTAATGATCTCTTATTTAAGAGTTGTTATAAGATAAAACAAATAAAATGGCCATACAAGGTTTGGAAATGTTCTTTATCTGTTATCTAAGATTCGTAATAAGGGAACTCAAATAAAATGGTCATACAACTCTTAGAAATGTTCCTGATCTCTTATCTATTTGGTGTGATCAGATAAAACAAATAAAATGGCAATACAACTCTTAGAAATATTCATTATCTCTTATCTAAGTATTGTAATATGGGAACTCAAATAAGATCGGCTTACAACTCTTAGAAATGTGCATCATTTCTTATCTAAGTGTTGCAATAAGATAAAACAAATAAAACGGAATATAACTCTTAGAAATGTTCATGATCTCATATTTAAGAGTTGTAATAAGATTAAACAAATAAAATTACCATACAATTCTTAGAAATGTTCATTATCTCTTATCTAAGAGTTGTAATAACGGAACTCAAATAAAATTGGCTTATAACTCTTATACATGTTCATTATCTCTAACCTAAGAGTTATGATAAGATAAAACAAATAAAACGACCGCACAACTCCTATAAATGTTAATTATCTCTTATCTAAGAGTTGTGAAAAAATAAAGCAAATAAAATGGCCATACAACTCTTAGAGATGTTTATTATCTCTTACCTAAGAGTTGTGGTAAGACAAGACAAATAAAACAACCATACAACTCCGAGAAATGTTCATTATCTATTACCTAAGAGTTGTGATAAGATAAAACAAATAAAACTTCCATACAACGCCTACAAATGTTAGTTATCTCTTATATAATATTTGTGATAAGATAAAAGAATTCAAATGGCCATATAACTATTAGAAATGTTAATGATCTCATATCTAAGGGTTGTAATAAGATAAAACAAATAAATAGAAATGTTCATTCTCTCTTATCTAAGTGTTTTAATAAGGGAACACAAAGAAAATGGCCTTACAACTCTAAGAAATTTCATTATCTTTTACCTAAGAGTTGTAATAAGATAAACAAATAAAACGGCCATACGACTGTTACAAATCTTCATTATCTCTTATCTAAGAGTTGTAATAACATAACTCAGATGAAATGGCCTTAAAACTCTTCGAAATTTTCATTATCTCTTACCTAGAAGCGGTAATAAGATAAAACAAATAAAACGGCCATACAACTCTTAGAAATGTTCGTTATCTCTTACCTAAGAGTTGTGATAAGATAAAACAAATACAACCGCAATACAACTCTTAGAAACATTCATGATCACTTTTCAAAGATTTGTAATAATATAAAACATTTAAAATGGCCATACAACTCTTAGAAATGTTCATTATCTCTTACCTAAGAGTTGTGATAAGATAAAACAAATAAAACGGCCTTACAATTCTCATAAATGTTAATGATCTTTTATCTAAGATTTGTGATAAGATAAAATAAATAAAACGGCCATACAAGTTTTAGAAATGTTCATTATCTCTTATCTAAGAGTTGTAATATGGGAACATAAATAAAATGGCCATAAAACTCTTATAAATGTTCATGATCTCTTATCTATTTGTTGTGATCAGATAAAACTAATAAAACGGCAATACAACTCTTAGAAATATTCATTATCTCTTATCCAAAAATTTTAATATGGGAACTCAAATAAGATCGGCTTACAATTCTTAGAAATATTCATGATCTCTTTGAAAGATTTTGGTAGGATCTGGGTTTGTACCTGCTCGATTTACCACGCAACAAAAAATTCTAATAAAAGCGGAACTATAGAATAATACCTTTTGAAGCGTGCACCTGGTGAATCTCTTGTATGCCTCAAAGACTATGACCTCTTGTTGTGTGGGCAACAATCTAGAAGTCAATTGATCAGCAACTCTTCACAATCCACCTGCTAAAAAAATTCAGCACCTCCGCACCTAGCACGTACTGCAAACGCACTGCCCGGAGAGAGAGAAAACTTAACTCGCAGCTTAAGAAAAGTGGCCAAGATTTTCGGCCAACTCTCCTAAAAAATCCAGCCGCAAATTTGAGTTTAAAATTCGTTTATGAGAGAGAAAATTTTCTCTCTCTAGAATTTTATCTCTCTAGAAATCCTGTGGATTAATTGTGTTGTTGAATGGCTGATCCCTTGTCTATTTATAGAGTTACAAGAGAGACTCCAAGTTGGAATAGGATTGGTCTTTCCTACTGGGTTTCTGTTTCCCTTCAATCCTGTTTCTAGATTGATACAGATTCTGTTTCCTTCAATCCTGTTCCTGGACTGAAACACTCCCAACTGTCACAGGGATTCACTTATCCCAATCCAGTTCCTGGGATGAATCACTCCCAACTGACACAGGGATTCACTTATCCCAATCCAGTTCCTGGGATGATTCACAACCAACTGACACAAGGATTAATTAATTTCTCAATTAATTAAATCTACCTTTGTCATTAACCCAGTACATAATTAATCGTACCACTAACGGATTAATTATGGCACTACCACCCTACACCAGAATTGCTTCCGGAACAACTTAATTAAATTATATTCATAATCTCCCCACATCAAAGATATAGTGCTCGTTAATTCATTAATTTACTGATAAATTAATTCATCAACTTCTTAATATTCCGAGACTAGTACCACTCGACCTTTTTACTATACCGGACATAAGTCCACTGGCCAGGTTTAGTATAATAAATATTTCGAGCTCATCTCGGGAGCACCATCACCCCGGACGCACCGGTACATGGTTTCCTTTCGACAAGCAGCGGCACACCAAGTAACTAAACACGCGCACCCAACCCACCGAGACTATTGGCCACATTTGACCTCACCCATTGGCAGATCAAAGTACACTATGTCTAATCATCATGCCCGCTCGAGTCTAGGGATTTAGAGATAGAATACAAGGATCGATTTGTCTATTAAATCAGTACAAGACAAATCATTCCTAAGAGTCAAGTTCAATATGCCCCGGGCACATCTATATGATTCAATTAGTTTAGACAAACTAATTATCTGAATCACATAATAACCTAGACCGACAGTTTATCCAAAGCTGTCTCGGTTACGAACCTTATTTATATATTATGTCTTTCAACCAATGATGAGATCTACTGTGTCGCACCAGACACCTCATCATCTACTTACATAATATAAATGGATATGCACAACTAAATATAATTGAAACACAAATCAATATATTAATCTGGGAAATTATACAACACAAGCATAGCTTATGTATTCAAATCCAACACTCTTATCTAAGTGTTGCCATAAAATAAAACAAACAAAATGGTGTTACAACTCTTAGAAATGTTCATGATCTCATATCTAAGAGTTGTAATAAGATAAAACAAATAAAATGGCCATACAACTCTTAGAAATGTTCATTATCTCTTATCTAAGAGTGGTAATGTGGGAACTCAAATAAAATCTCTTAAAAATGTTTATGATCTCTTATCTAAGTGTTGTGATAAGATAAAACAAATAAAACGGCAATGCAACTCTTAGAGATGTTCACTATCTCTTATCTAAACGTTCCCATAAGATAAAACAATTAAAATGGCCATATAACTCATAGAAATGTTCATGATCTCTTATGTAAGAGTTGTAATAAGAGAACACAAACAAAATGGCCTTACAACTCTTAGAAATGTTCATTATCTCTTATCTAAGAGTTACAAAAAGATAAAACAAGCAAAATGGCCATGCACCTCTTAGAAATGTTCATTATCTTTTACCTAAGAGTTATAATAAGATAAAACAAACAAAATGGCCTTACAACTCTTAGAAATGTTCATTATCTCTTACTTAAGAGCTGTGATAAGATAAAACAAATAAAACGGTCATACAACTCATAGAAATGTTCATTATATGTTATCTAAGAGTTGTAATAATGGAACTCAAATAAAATGGCCTAAAAACTCTTAGAAATGTTCATTATCTCTTACCTAAGAGTTGTGATAAGATAAAATAAACAAGACGGCCATACAACTCTTAGAAATGTTCATTATATCTTATCTAAGAGCTGTAATATGGGAACTCAAATAAAATCTCTTAGAAATGTTCACGATCTCTTATCTAAGTGTTGTGATAAGATAAAACAAATAAAACGGCAATACAACTCTTAGACATGTTCACTATCTCTTATCTAAGCGTTTTAATAAGATAAAACATTTAAAATAGCCATATAACTCTTAGAAATATTCATGATCTCTTATCTAAGAGTTGTAATAAGGGAACACAAACAAAATGGCCTTACAACTCTTAAAAATGTTCATTATCTCTTACATAAGAGTTGTGATAAGATAAAACAAATAAAACGGCCATATAACTGTTAGAAATCTTCATTATCTCTCATCTAAGAGTTGTAATAACGGAACTCAAATGAAATGACCTTAAAACTCTTAGAAATGTTCATTATCTCTTACCTAAGAGCGGTATTTAGATCAAACAAATAAAACGGCCATACAACTCTTAGAAATGTTACATTAACGTAATAGTTGTGATAAGATAAAACAAATAAAATTGCAATACAACTCTTAGAAATGTTCATGATCTCTTTTCAAAGAGTTGTAATAATATAAAACACTTAAAATGGCCATACAACTCTTAGAAATGTTCATTATCTCTTACCTAAGAGTTGTGATAAGATAAAACAAATAAAACTGCCAAACAATTCTTAGAAATGTTAATGATCTCTTATTTAAGAGTTGTGATAAGATAAAACAAATAAAACGGCAATAAAACTTTTAGAAATATTCATTATCTCTTATCTAAGCATTGTAATCTGGGAACTCAAATAAGATCGGCTTACAACTCTTAGAAATGTTCATGATCTCATATGTAAGTGTTGCCATAATAAGATAAAACAAATAAAATGGAATATAACTCTTAGAAATGTTCATGATCTCATATCTAAGAGTTGTAATAAGATAAAACAAATAAAATGGCCATACAACTCTTAGAAATGTTCATTATTTCTTATCTAAGAGTTGTAATAATGGAACTCAAATAAAATGGGCTTACAACTCTTATACATGTTCATTATCTCTTACCTAAGAGTTATGATAAGATAAAACAAATAAAACGACCGCACAACTCCTATAAATGTTAATTATATCTGATCTAAGAGTTGTGATAAAATAAAACAAATAAAATGGCAATACAACTCTTAGAAATGTTTATTATCTTTTACCTAAGAGTTATGGTAAGACAAAACAAATAAAACGACCATACAACTCCGAGAAATGTTCATTATCTGTTATCTAAGAGTTGTAACAGGGGAACTCAAATAAAATTGGCTTACAACTCTTAGAAATATTCATGATCTCTTATCTAAGTGTTGTCATAAGATAAAACAAATAAAATGACAATATAACTCTTAGAAATGTTCATGATCACATATCTAAGAGTTGTAATATGATAAAACAAATAAAATTGATCTTTTTTGATATGATATTAATAGTATAGATTTGTTGGTAAATAGAGTTACTTTGTAATAATAATAATTCTTTTCGTTTTACTGGAGATAAAAACCTAAAAAAGACTTTTGATCTCATTATTTTAGTACCTATTCCTTGTTCATAAACCCAAAAAGGATAAATCTGTGTCAAAAAAGGAGTTCCTAAGATAGCTTGAATATTCAAATCTTCTACTACAATAAAATGATGTTTAAAACAAAATTTTCATTGCATATTGAAGTTTTAACTAACTTACCTTTGACTTTTAATGGCATACCATTGGCTGTGATTAAAGATTCTTTGGTTGGCACATAATATTTCGTGGGAATTAATCCATCTCTAATACAACTCTGATCTGCACCACTATCAATCATAGCCGTTATAGTTGCTTGATATGATCCTATTGAGATTGTAATGTAAACTATCCATTGTTGAAAATTCATTTTCTCTATAACAAAAATAAATTTAGAATCCTGTGGTCGTTTATCTGATAATAATATTTCTGCTAACTGAAATTCTGAGGGGTTAAATTCTGTTTGTGTCATATCTTCTACTATGTTTTTCCCTTTTGATGTACTTGATTTAAGGATAGCTATTTTAGTTTCTAATTCCAAATTTTTTGTTTCAATTCTTAAAACGTCTTTTTTTAGTTACCTCATATGATTTTTTAATTGATTGATTTCAGTCTGTAAATCCTTTGTACTATTCTTCCTAAATGAATTATCAGTAGAATAAGTATGTAATAATTTAGAAATACTAAATGGTTATATGATTTTAACTGTATCTTGTTCCTCTGTTAATATTAAATCTTTTAATTTAAAGAAATAGTGGTTTGTAATTCTGAGGGTAATTCCTGAATTAAATCAAATAAAAGATGTTTTTGATCTTTATTGTTATTTTGAGGATTAATCCTAATCATATTAATAGAATTACAACTACATTCTGGTTTACTAGATTCAGAAATACTATAAAAATCATCGTTATAGTCATATGAATTTTCTTGTACCAAGGAAATCACATTTGCTAATTTCTCTTTTAAATATAAATCTAATTCAGCAAATTTATCCAATATTTCATTAATCCTTTTCTTGCTTTTGCAGGCATTAGCTTTATGTTCTTTTTGCCCACACTTATAACAAATAATATTCTCCTTATTATACTTCATTGTATACTTTTTATTCTTATAGTATTTCTTATTGTCATCATATCTTGGTGATTTCTGTTCAAAAGCTGTAGAAGGAGCTTTTATTCCAGTTATACCAAAAACTTCACAAAATGAGCCTAATTCTCTTCTTTCATTTCTATATTTAGCTTGAAATTTTAAATCCTGACATGCTGTTAAAGCTTCTTTCTTTACAAAGGCAAACAATTTCCCATAAGTCGTATCATTAAAATTTATTGATTCCATACCCATTTCTTTTTGTAAATTTGTCATCACTTTTTGAGAAAATAAACTAGGCAATCCTGTAACAAATTTTTCTTTTCATGTAGGAGAATTACTATCAGGTCTTTGTAATACATGAGTTAAAAACATATCCTTATACCATCTAAAATAGATAAACTTGGACATTGTAAATTAGTCAAAAAAATCTTTGAAGAAGTTAATGCTTCGTTAGGATTTCCAACAAAATGCATGGTTATCGTATAAATCAAAAAATCACAAGAATCATTTGTATTAGTAATATTCCCTTCTCCATCCCCCTCTGATCTCATATGATCCATTATAGACATTTTATCTTGAAAACTTAAGGAATTATCCCACCATTATTTTAATTGACCTGTAAATCCTGTTATAATTAAAGATATGCATAATTTTCCGACATTTTTTGCAATCTATATGCTCTTTTTGTCATTCCTATTTCTTGTAATGTATTCAAAATTTCATACTCACTTCTACCATCTATATTCCAATTTGTTAAAGAGTTACCATCATAACTATTAGATCTAAATTTTGCCCGCTCTTCATACTGAATATCTGGTGGTGTTGGTCTAGGATAATAAGTCCTTGTTTCTGTTTTTTTCCAATTATTCCTATTTGGATATCTAGGTTTTCTTCGTATTCTGTTGATATCATGTGGTTTTTCCTCTAATATTTCCTCTTCTATTTCATTTATTTGTTGTATGATTTCATTATCAGAATTAGAACTACTAGAATAATCCTCAGAATCCATTTCTTTACTTATCATATTTATTTTTGAAGGACCAGGAGCAAGGTTGGCATTCAATTTTTCTAATGTTTGTGATATCTTTTCCATTAAAGGTGTCTGTAAATTATTAGAAGGTAATTTTATTTTATCTTTTTCTGTGATTAATACATTAGGTTGAAATTGAGGAAATGAATAACTATCAGGAAATTTTTGATTATGCTTAGTAAAGATTTAATATCTACTGATAAAGAATCAAGTTGTTTAGTTATATGGTGTAATACTATATTTGAATAATTATGCTGCATATGTAATTTTTTTATGTCTTCCATCTTAATAGATTCATCATTATCCTTTCCAGTTTTGAATGGAGATGCAGTTGTATCTATCTTTAATGGTGTAAAGGTGGATAAGTTTGAGTTATAAGTGTTCCATCTCCTAATTTCCATTTCTTTGCTAGACTCGTTTGTACATTAATATGAGATAATGTATATACATCTTTTATATCCCATTTACTAAATAATATTCTAACCATGCATAGAAATTAAACGGAGTATTATGCCTCTTTACATCCATTATCCATTCTTTTTGTAATATATCCTGATATTGAGAGTCTAATTGTTGATACCAATTTCTTTGCTCTAAATACTCATCATCTTCTAAATCCTCTATTAATTGATCAAAATTTATGGTGGTTACTTTAGTAATAACATTAATATCGCCTTGCATCTGAGAGGCTGTTGGTGACAAAGGTGGAGAGTGATAAGAATTTATTTATGGACTTGGATTTTTATGATAAACTTGAGTCTTTGTAAAATTGTTTGTGAAATCCTCAATACTGGACGTTGATCTTCTATGAGGTTGGAAAGGAATATCGCCTGAATTAGAAGTATTATATCTAAAAGAATTAAACCTAACTAAAACTGTGCCATCCTCTGCTTCTATTATTTGTGATACTTCCCTACGTTCAATATTTCTACATGATTGCTGATTTTCGACCTGAAATTCGTCTGATATTGTTATTTCATTCCATTTTAATCTTTTGGGAGTATAAGTTTTCGAATGTTCATCATCTATTTGTAATAAAACAGTTTCTTCTTTAACTATTGGATACATTCTAAATTTAGGATTCAACTGACTACTCATTAATTTATAATAAATTTTATACATTACCACAAACTGTTCTATTAATTTTTCAAATTTATCTCCTTGTATGTGAATATCTAAAATAAGAGAATTCAGTATTAATGGATCTGTCAATGATACCGAGAAATTAGGAGCACAATTAAAAAATATTGGACCATTACAAATATTAGTCTAAATTAATGCTAACAAAGAAGTCTTGTATTTTTTTTAACCTTTTATCTCTCAATGCTACATAAATGGGAGTATCTACAACAATATGAACTAAAGGTTTTATTGCAATCTGAATTAATCCAAAATGAACAAATCTATATCCTTTATCCAAATAATTCTTTATGGAAATATTAGACAATAATGATGAAGAATGAAATTTTTCTTGAATATTCAATGTTTCTTCATGAGTTTTAATACTGAAAGCAGTTTTAAAATCCAAAGATCCTATCTTATAAATTGTCTCTATATTCTCTTCTGGAATAGACCAATCATTCAAATTGTTATGTATTATTTCTTCTTTACTTTGAACAATCCTTTTAGTATTATTATTATTAGTATTTAGGATTTTTCTTAGTATATTAGCCATAATATTGCACTAGAATATAAACATTATATATGTAAAATAGTGGGATCAGTGGGAGACTTCACCGGGAACACCAACTCTATGTGGCTTACCAACGGACTTACGATCTAACAACAACTTAACCAAGCACTATATTAACAAACATGATATTAATAAAATAATGCACCAAATGGCTCTGATACCAACTATATTGGTATCTAATGCATTAGATACCAACTGGTATCTAATGCACCAATATCTATTGGTGTACCAATATCTAGTGCACCAATAGATATTAGTGCACCAATATCTAATGCACCAATTACTATATTGGTGCATTAGATAGCCATCGAACTCATCACTAAGGTATTCACCTCCCCGATCGGAGCGAATAGGCTTAATCCTTCTATCCAACTAATTCTCTACTTCGTTCTTAAACTCTTTGAACTTTTCAAAAGTTTCACTTTTATGCCTCATTAAGTAGACATCGCCATATCTACTATAGTCATCTATAAAAGTAACGAAGTATACGAATCCACCTCTAGCTTGTGTGCTCATTGGTCCACATACATCCGTGTGTATTATGGCCAAAAGCTCACTAGTTCTTTCACCTTTCTTATTGAAATGACTCTTTGTCATTTTTCCTTGCAAACAGGGTTCACACGTGTCATATGATTCAAAATCAAATGACCCTAGCACTCCATCCTTATGAAGTCTTTGAACTCGTTTCTCATTTGCATGGCCTAAACGACAGTGCCAAAGATAAGTTGGACTCATATCAAACTTAATTAATTTAGCTGTCTTTTCAATGTTATAGACTGGTCTTTCTTGGCTCAAATTCAAGACATATAGGCCGTTGCACAAATTTTCAACTCCGTATAAAACATCATTCCGATATAAACATAACGAATTATTACCAATAATAAAACGAAATCCTTTAATATGTAAGCCTTGTTATCCACTTCAACAGCAGCAACCCTTGCCCCGTTGCCCACTCGGAGATCAACTTCACCTTTCCTTGTTATCCTTCTATTTCTGAGTCCTTGCATATTAGTACAAATGTAAACTTCACATCCGATATCTAATAGCCATGAGGTGGACATAGAAATATTTATTTCAATAATAAATATATGGGCTTGTTCACGAAACATTTTCGTCAATGACTCATAAATCCGGAACGCTTCCTAATTCATGAACTGTTTTTGAAGCTTGCCTGTCATAGACGCGAGCATCAAGCACGTCACATCATCGGAATCACTTTCAGCTTATCCCATGCTCGCTGAACAGTAGCTGTGGCATTTTGTGGTAGTTCAGGTAAAGCAATCTCTAAGACATGTAGCTTCCTTTCTTGTTTGAGAACAATTCTCAAGTTTCTTTCCCAGTCTAAGAAGTTTGGTTCAACCAATTTGTCTTTATCCAATATACTTATTAGAGTAATGTTTGAGACAACATTAGTGCTAGATGATGCCATTTCTACAATGAATAAATGCAAAATATTAGGATGAGTTTTTAAAATCATTTTCCACAATAGCGAAATCCCAAACAATTTTGTGTTGGTGCTAGATTGTGGGTTGAAAATCCACAAAGAACCAAATCCCAGTCTTACTTTGGTAAGTATCGTAGGGATCGGGCCCTTTTGGTAGGCAACGTTCAAATCTCATGTAACTTAACGCTTTCCAATTGCTTCCCATTCAACTTTTCAGTGATATGATGAACATTCCAAATGTTTGACACCATCCTATAATTGCAAAACCAGTCCTAGTCAACTTATCGGGTTAAACTAGACCAATTTCACTAAGTCAAACCATTTCTCAAAGCATCACATCAATAAATACCCAAACAATTTTTCAACATAGTGGTAGTGAGTAAACTTGGGCACCTATTATGTGACAACTCGCCGCACGAAGAAAACCTGAGGCCCTTGGGCTCTCCAAGTCCACAGACATTCGATGCTCTGGCGAGCCCCTATGTATGGAAGTAATTTACAACTTAGGTTTTTAGGGATTTAGTTTGAACGGCTTAACATGCATTTCGTTTTTCATCATTCACAAAATATAAAATATAAAGCGAAAAATGCAACGAATTGGGCTCTAGTCTATTACAAGGCTTTTAAAACTTTGTCTTTATTTGGGCCTCCATTATTGGGCTCCAACTCCATGACTCCGTCTTGGCTTGTTGGAATTTCTTGGGCCTAATTTCTAATCTATTCTATTACAATAAATTTTAATAGACTCGCAGGCCCCAAATTAAAACAAAATAAATAAAGCCCAATTCATGGATGAAAAACACATAAAATGCAAGTTCTTCATACAAGCTCATTTAACTAAGCTAATCAATTTAAAAGATTGTGTAATTGAATATTTCCAAAATATTCTATACTATAAAAATTGATCGTGTCATAATCAATTTTAATCAATCTTTCCTTTTTCTTGTTCAATCATTTGTGATAAATGATGCACGAACAAACCAAATATTAATGCAAATATTTAAACCATTTAAATAAATCATACCATATTCGAAAGCATAAATAAAGAATAAAATTAATCAAATTAATTATTCTATTTATTAGCTAATTATCCTAATCTCATTAAGATAATTGATTTAATATATTTTAAAATTTTAAAATCCAATTTTAACATTTTAAACTAAGATTTGATTTTATTCCAAAATTAAAATTTAAAATCTTACCAAAATAAAATCAGAAAACAATTTTCCTTAAATTATGGGGCAGTTTGGTAATTTAAATGAAATTCTGAGCTGTTTTGAGGAGGACTCAAAGTTCAAGGGTCATTCTGCAATTTTAAAGCCAATTTTAAAACAGCTGTCCGTTATGGTAATTAGAGGCTGTGGTGGGGGCAATTTGGTAAATTGGGTTTCTGCCCCATCCGCTTCTCTTTTCCATGAATTAGGGTTTCTTGGCCTAGCCACCACCAACCCGTCTTCTTCCTCAAACTCGCCGCCGAAAACCGCGACTTCTGACGTCCAACGCCGGTCGTCTTCTCCGGCATTCTTTCTAGCGCTGTTTGCCTCTTCGAGTCATCACCTTTCTGATCGCAGCCTTCTCGTCCTACGAAGAAGACTCGATCGGAAATGAAGAACCAGCAGCGATCGATGATTCAGTCGTATCTAATTCCAGTCTGACACACCAATAATTGAAACCAAGCAACAACGGACACGCCCTGAACTTTTTCGGCCTTCGTCGACCACCGGTATATAAAAAAATGACACACCCGGAACGTTTCTATCGTTCGTGTTTTATCGGTAAAACTAGCACCTGCGAAATAATGAAAATAGTAGCCCAGAGAATATTGAAAACATCAAATTAGTTTCGAAAACCCAAAAGAATTTCGTTCAAAACGTTTTTCTGGCAAGTTCAATGAAAAATCAGAAATCGACTCCAGCAGCCCGTTTTTCCAACGACCTTAGCGACCAAAAACCATGAATGCTTTTTACTAATCCAACGAAAACAATAGCAACACAGAAACAAATCCATTTCTAATCTTTGGCCAAAATCCCTCTTTTAAACCAAATGAAAAATCAGAACTTTTCGGGATATTTTTGAGATCGAAAAACCAAAAGAAAAATGAACAGAACCCTTCCGTTCATCCAATTTCTAGTGAGCAAAGTTTTTCCAGTGAGGCAATCCGGCCTAGAAAAATAAAACTTTCCTTTTGCCTTCGAATTATTCACCTTTTTGGTGAGGGTTTCAAAAACCCAGAAATGAAGACCAAAAACTCATTCTTAAAAGAAAAAATGAGCAATCAATTTGTCCAAAACCAAAATCTGCCATTTTGCTTTCTCCAAGACCAATTTCCAAAATCGGCCAAGAAAGAAAATTTTTCTCTGGAAAAATTATTTTCAATTAACGCCGATTAATTTTGAAAACAAACATCTCGTTTTAATCAAAATTAATTTTATGATTAACACTAAAAACAAGTCTAGCTCTGATACCACTGTTGGGATCGCAGGCATGATTTTCAAAATTTTACGCAGCAGATTCATGCCAATTTCAATTTTAGTGTTTTAATAATTGATCCTACATTTAAAGCTTCTAAAGTTTACCCTCGTAGCGTAATCGGTTGCCACGTCTGGATCCCTATTTGATGTTGGTCCAAACCTTCTGCTCCGGTTACGTTTGTCACCACCAAAATCCTTCATTGAAGGACTCTCTACTTTTAAGCACTGAAGTTCTTTGCAGATCCGTTGCTAGCCGTTTTTGCCTACGGAGAGAGTTTGAGATTTTGTGTATATTTTGCTTGTTCTGTTTTTCTAATTGAAATCATCTATCTACTACAATAATATCCCTATGATATTTGTACAGTTAAAGTTTCCAAAATTAGTATTGTAATCAATCAATTATTATATTACTGATTTAATCAGATTCCAAATCAATATTATTATCAAATATTATTTTACTAATTCCAAATCAGTATTAAATAATATTTACTTATTCCAAATCAGTATTAAATAATACCTTAATGATTTGGGTTATACACCAAGCCCATGGATCAGGTTGATGGGTCAAGAACCTCAATTGCAATTAGGTCCCTTGATTTATCAGTCCTTCCCAATTGTTCCCAAGTAATTAATTAACACTTAATTGATACCACCAAACTTTTCAATAATATTTAATTAAACCTTATTTATTTAAGTATAACAATTATACTTATTGTAGGCAAGAATACTTATTCTGTATCATTGAACTTTCTTATGTGCGATCCTGTAGGCCCATTCTAAATTGACAATGGATAACTCAATCTTATTGATTAATCCATAAGTCATTGGTGGTCTCTAGCAAGACATAATGACTACCCAATTCAGAATGGAGGGTCGAATGGTGATTCAACACAACCTTTCCGAGCAAACTGCGTACGATCCTCTACATTGATATCCCGTTTAGCATAAGACCTCGAACCATCATCCTTATATAGCTAAACATTTACTTGATCTCTTAGTGACACTGATTCTATTCGAGCAAATGATAACACTTACCATTTCTCGGGCACGGCCATGCACTTCTCAGTTCACTATCAAGTGGCCAAGATATCATCTCTCACTTAAGAGAGACTTGTAGTCCCATCACTTCACCTACATATAGCGTGTCTTATAGTGTACCCAATCATACCCGTACTTGGCAACCTGTTACGGTCCCGTTAGGCTTATGTCAAAGCACACTACAATTCACCTAAGACCATTCAGTGATTTCTGGTCTAAGGATCCTCGTACGAGTACTACTCAAAAGAATTACTCATTGTCTAATCAGTCCATGAAGTGTCTCTTTTGGAGGATCGATTTCATGAAATTAAATATGCACAAGAATATTACTATCATGAAATTAACTCATCTGATTATAATATCAATCAAAACGACAAATATCTATATAGCCATTAAAAGGGCACATACACCGACATATAGTAGGGTAAAATTGGAATTGAGTATGTAAAAAATTATAAAACGTCAATTAAAAGTAAATTTTACAATTACTCTAAAATGTCAAATAAAAAAAAATGGAGGGAGTGTAGGATCTAGGCATGCATGTTTCCAAAATCATGCTACGGAAAAACCTAAAATTCTGTGAATATCGGGTCTTACCCTTGAAGCGTAATCGGTTGCGCTCGTCACCTGGCTCCCTTGAGAAGATTGCGTTCACCAACAATTCACGCGAATTGTCTCTACGATCTTGCACTGGAGCCTCTCAGAATTGGTGCTAGCCAAAAATCTTGCCTGCAAAAGAGAAAAACGATTTTTCTCTAGAAGAATGTTTTTCAAGAGAGAGAGAGAGAGAGTTTTCTCAAAACCTTTTCCCATGTTTCAAAACAGAATCAGTAAAAAGAATCACCACCTCTTCACAGATGTCTCTGCTCTTTTTATAAAAGAGTTAAGACTTATCTGTTAATTTAAATAAATATTAATCAATTAATAATAATTAATTAAATAATTAATAATTATTTATTGAGTTGGGTTTAACCAACACCATCGATCAACCCACTGACCATGGATCAGGCTGATGGGTCAAGAACCTTAATTTACAATTAGGTCCCTTGATTTTTCAGCCCAATTCAATTCTTCCTAGGTAATTAATTAACTCTTAATTAATACCATAACACTCTTTAATAATATTTAATTAAACTATTTAATTAAATATTATCCATTTAAGTATAAATTTTATATTTATTACAGGCAATTTAATTAATTTTGAATCATCGAACTCACTTATGTGCGATCCTGTAGGCCCACTCCAAATTGACAATGAATAAATTAATTTCATTAATTTATCCATAAATCATTAGTGGTCTCTAGCAAGACATAATGACTACACAATTAAGAACGGAGGGTCGAATGGTGATTCAACACAACCTTCTGAGTATACTACGTATTGTCTCTACATTGATATCCAGTTTAGCATAAGGCATGGAACCAATCATCCTTATATAACTAAACGTTTTACTTGATCTCTTAGTGACACTGAATTTAATCAAGCAAATGATAACCCTTATCATTTCTTGGGCACGGCCATGCACTTCTCAGTTCAGTATCAAGCGGCCAAGATATCATCTCTCATTTAAGAGAGACTTGTAGTCCCATCACTTCACCTACATACCTTAGCGTGACTCATAGTGTACCCAATCATACCCGTACTTGACAACCTGTTACGGTCCCGTTAGGCATATGTCAAAGCACACTCTAATTCACCTAAGACTATGCAGTGATTTCTGGTCTAAGGATCCTAGTACGAGTACTACTCAAAAGAATCACTCATGATCTAAAAGTCCATAGAGTGTTTCTTTTGGCGGATCGATTTCATGAAATTCAATATGCACAAGAATATAATTACATGAAATTAACTCATCAGATAAATAATCAATCAAATGACAAATGTCTTACTTATATAAATAACCCTCAAAGTTTATTTACATAAATAGCCCTCAAAAGGGCACATACACCAACAATCTCCCACTTGCTCGTTGAAGGGCTATGTCCTAAACTGTTTAAGACCAAGCTCTATTACATGTCTATCAAACTTCGACTGTGGTAGAGCTTTTGTGAGAGGATCTGCTACATTGTCGTCTGACCCTATTTTGCACATTTTCACATCTCCTCGATCGATGATCTCTCGGATGAGGTGAAACCTTCTGAGTATGTGTTTGATTTTCTGGTATGACCGAGGCTCCTTAGCTTGTGTGATGGCCCCGTTATTATCACAGAACAAGTCTATCGGATCTTGGATACTCGTTATCACTCTGATATCAGACACAAACTTTCTCAACCAAACAGCTTCCTTTGCAGCATCCGATCTCAGATTCTGTTGTAGAGTCAGTTGTGGTATCTTGCTTCGAGCTTTTCCAACTCACTGCACCACCATTCAGGTTAAACACATAACCTGATTGTGATTTCATGTTATCTTGATCTGTCTGGAAAGCAGCATCAGCGTAACCTTGTACGATGAGCTATTCTTGTCCTCCATACACTAGCATCAATCCTTTAGTCTTTCGCAAGTACTTTAGGATTGCTTTGACTGCAGTCCAATGAGCCATTCCAGGATCTTGTTAGTATCTGCTAGTCATGCTCAGTGCATGTGTGGCATCCGGGCGGGTACACAACATGGCATACATGATAGATCCTATTACCGAAGCATATGGGACTCTACTCATTGTATCCCTCTCTTCTCTTGTTGAAGGACCTTGGTTATTCTTCAAGAGAAGGCCATGTCTGAATGGTACCATACCATTCTTAGAGTTAGACATATTGAACCTCTTCAATATTTTGTCTATGTACCATTCTTGACTTAGTCCTAGAAGCCTCTTTGATCTATCTCTATAGATTTTGATACCCAGTATCATTTCAGCTTCTCCTAAGAAATACACTCCCTAACCATTGTTTGATATCTTTCAACATGGGAATGTCATTTCCTATGAGCAAGATGTCGTCCACATATAGGACAAGAAAAGCATTCTTGCTCTCACTAACCTTCTTGTAAACACAAGGCTCATCTTCATTCTTTATAAAGCCGTAACCTCTTACTGCCTCATCAAAGTGAAGATTCCAACTTCGAGATGCTTGCTTCAGCCCGTAGATAGACCTCTGAAGCTTACATACTCGATTAGGATGCTTTGGATCGATGTATCCCTCGGGTTGTTTCATGTAAACATCCTCGAGTAGGTTTCCATTTAGGAAAGCCATCTTTACATCCATCTGCCATATCTCATAATTATAATATGCAGCTGTGGCAAGCATTGTCCTAATAGATTTGAGCATCACGACAGGGAAAAATTTTCATCATAGTCAATACTATGAGTCTGTCTGAAACCTTTTGCCACTAGTCGTGCCTTGAAGATCCTGCCAGGTTTTAGTTTGTAAATCCACTTGCAATCGACAACATTTGCCTGAGCAGGAGGGTCAATCAAAGTCCACACTTTATTGTCCCTCATGGATTGCATTTCAGATTCCATGGCTTGAAACCATTTATCTGAATCTGGACTTTCTAAAACCTGTCTGTAGGTCGTTGGCTCATCATGGTCCACCAAGATCAAATCTTGATCGTCAGTTACGAGAAATCCGTATCTGTCAAGTTCATGACGAGATCTACTAGACCTTCTAGGTTCTTGTGTTATTGACTCTGGTCGCTCATCCTCATGTGTTTCCATGCCAACTTCCATCTGAGTTTCTGTAGATGGTTCTACATTTTCTTGTGGGTTTTGAACCTCTTCAAAATTTATTCTACTCCCACTGTCTTTCTTGTAGAGAAAATCTTTCTCTAAGAAAATGGCTCCTCGAGCAACAAACACTTTGTTCTCAGTTGGATTGTAGAATTGATATCCTTTTATTTCCTTAGGATATCCCACAAACAGGCATTTGTCAGTTTTAGGTTCAAGCTTATTACTTTGTAAACACTTTACATGAGCTTGACAAACCCAAACTCATAGATAGGACATATAGGGTTTTTGACCCGTCCACATCTCATATGGAGTCTTATCTACTGCCTTAGATGGAATACGATTTAGTAAATAGGCTGCTGAAAGGAGGGCATAACCCCAAAAGGACATAGGGAGAGTCGCTTGGCCCATCATAGATCGAACCATATCTAATAAGGTCCGATTCCTCCTCTCAGATACACCATTCCATTGAGGTGTTCCTGGTGGAGTCAGCTGTGAAACAATTCCACACTGTTTTAGATAACCATAGAACTCATCACTTAATTATTCATCTCCCCGATCGGAGCGAATAGCCTTGATCTTTCTATTCAACTTATTTTCTACTTCGTTTTTAAATTCTTTGAACTTTTCAAAAGTTTCACTTTTATACCTCATTAAGTAGACATAACCATATCTACTATAGTCATCGGTAAAAGTCACGAAGTATTCAAATCCACCTCTGGCTTGTGTGCTCATTGGTCCATATACATCTGTATGTATTAGAGCCAATAGCTCACTAGTCCTCTCGCCTTTCTTGCTGAAAGGACTCTTCGTCATTTTACCTTGCAAACAGGGTTCACATGTGTCATATGATTCGAAGTCAAATGACCCAAGCACTCCATCCTTATGAAGTCTTTGAACTCACTTCTCATTTGCATGGCCTAAACGACAATGCCACAGATATATTGGACTTAAATCAGATTGAATTAATTTGGCTTTCTTTTCAATGTTATAAACAGGTTTCTCTTGGGTTAAATCCAAGATATATAGGCCATTGCACAAATTTGCAACTCCGTATAAAATATCTTTTTGATATAAAGACAACGAATTATTACCAATAATAAAACGAAATCCTTTAATATCTAAACAAGAAATTGAAATAATATTCCTACTCATAGTAGGTACATAATAACAATTCTCTAAAACAATGTTTAAACCGAAAAGTAAAGACAAAGTATAATCTCCAACTTCAACAGCTGCAACTCTTGCCCCGTTGTCCACTCGGAGATCTACTTCTCCTTTCTTTGTCATCCTTCTATTTCTGAGTCCCTGCACATTAGTACAAATGTGAGCCCCACATCCGGTATCTAATACCCATGAGGTGGACATAGAAAGATTAATTTCAATAACAAAGATACCTGAAGCCGAAGGATTCTGTTTCTTCTCTTCAAGAAACAGCTTGCAGGTTCTTCTCCAATGCCCTTTTTGATTGCAATGGAAACATACAGCATCCTTCTGGGCATTTGTCTTAGCAGGAGGAGTTTGAGGCTGAGCCTTAGGAGCAGTCTTACTGCAAGGCTTATTGTTTTCAGCAACTTTTGTCTTGCCTTTAAACTTTCTCTTGTTGCTCTTACCTTTTTCTAAAATAAGTACTGACGTTGCCTTCCGAAGGGTTTGCTCAGTATTTTTAAGCATTCCATGGAGCTCAGGAATCATCCTCTCCATGTTATGCATGTTGTAGTTCACCACAAAGTCATTGTAATCATCAGGCAGTGAAGCCAAGATGATGTTAATGGCTAACTCTCTAGCAAGAGGTGCATTTAATCTCTCTAGGGTATCAATATACCCCTTCATCTTGATCAAATGTGTGCTTACTGACGAACCCTTCGCCATCTTACACGAGATCAATGCTTTTATCGTAACGAACCTTTTGTTATGGGCTTGTTCACGAAACATTTCCGTTAGTGACACATAAATTTGGAACGCTTCTGAATTCATGAATTGCTTCTGAAGCTCGCCTGACATAGTCGTGAGCATCAGGCATGTCACGTCATCGGAATCGCTTTTCATCTTTTCCTATGCTCGTTGAACAGCAGCCGTAGCATTTACACGTGGTGCAGGTAAAGTGGCATCTAAGATATTTAGCTTCCTTTCTTGTTTGAGAACAATTCTCAAGTTTCTTTCCCAATCTAAGAAGTTTGGACCAACAAGTTTTTCTTTGTCCAAAATACTTCTTAGAGTGAGATTAGATGTAACATTAGTGCTAGTAGATGCCATTTCTACAAAAGAAAAATGCAAAATATTAGAATGAGTTTTAAAATATTTTCCATAATAGCCAAAATTGAAATCCCAAACAAATTTGTGTTGGTGCTAGATTGTGGGCTGAAAATCCACAAAGAGTCAACCCCAGTCTTGCTTTGGCAAGTATCGTAGGGATTGGGCTCTTTTGGTAGGCAACGTTCAAATCACATCTCATGTAATTTAACAATTTCCAATTGCATCACTATACAACTTTTCGGTGATAGGATGAACATTCCAAATGTTTGACACCATCCTATCATTGCAAAATCAATCCTAGTCAACTTATCGGGTCAACTATGACCAATTTTCCTAAGTCAAACCATCCCTTGAAGCCTCATATCAATAAAGACCCAAACAGTTTTTCACACTATAGTGGTAGTGAGTAAAGTTGGGCTTTTATTACATGACAACTCGCCTCACGAAGAAAATCTGAGGCCCTTGGGCTCTCCAAGTCCATCAGACGTTCGACGATTTGACGAGCCCCCAAGTATGGAAGTAATTTTAGACTTAGGTATTTAGGGATTTTATTTTGAATGGCTTAGCATGCATTGTCGTTTTTCATTCATTCACAAAAATAAAATTGCGAAAATGCGATGAATTGGGTTCTAATCTATTACAGGGCTTTTTAAGAAAAACATTTCTTTTGGGCTTCCATGGTTGGGCTTCCGTTCCTGGGCTCTACCATGGACTCCTTTAGAACCTCCTCTTTTTGCCTAACTATTACATAATTATTTTAATAGGCACGCAGGCCCAAATTCAAAATGGCTCGCAGACCCAAAATTAAAATAATAAATTTTAAGCCCAATTCATGCATGGAAAAACACACAAATGCAAATGCTTCATACAAGCCAATTTTAATTAAGCCGAATCATTTAATTAGGGATTGTGTAACTCTTACACTATTAAAATTGATCGTGTCATGATCAATTTTAATCAATCCCATGTTCATTCATTTTAATCGAATGATGCATGAACATACCAATAATGCATGCAATTATTTAAACACTTTGAATAAATAACACATTATTTCGGAAAAATGAATAAATAAAAAAACATAATAATTAATTAACTAATCTTATTAATTAATTATTTATTTATTTATTTATTTATTTATTCATCTAATTATCTAATTTTATTAAGATAATCTTTCTAATTTTAAAATTTAAATATTTCTAATTATCCTATCTTATCGTAAATTAAAATCTGATAATATCTTTTAATTTATCCTAAATCATAAATTAAAAATTTTATCAAAATTTAAAATTCAGAAAGATTTAATTTTTTTTTGAAAATTTTGAGGCAAATTTGTAATTTAACAAAATTCTCAGGCTAGGGTTTTAAGGTTTAAAACTTCTGGGGTTGTTTTGCAAACCTTTTTTAAAACAATTTTAAAGCATGCATTTTCGGGATTTTAGAGTGTGACGGGGCAATCTGGTCATTTCAGCCCAATCAGGGCACCAGCCCCCGCCGTCTTCTTTCTTCTTCCCCGATTCGCTGCCGGCGTCGCGTCATCGGTTTTTCGGCGAATGCTTAGCCTCAGCGTCGGACGTCATCTCTTCGCCCCGGTCTGACACCGATCAAATCGAGGCCCACCTCGGTAATTCATCGATCGACAAGAAAACACGAGGACCATGACCCCGCGACTCCCCCGGCGAAACCGATTTCCCGACGGAACAAACGAGGAACCTTTCCCCGCGGCGCGAGGAATCTTTCCCCGGCCTTAGCGAAACAACCGGCGCGAGTTTCCAACGGTTCTCAAAACCCAAATCGAAAATTTTTCCCAAAACGTTTTCAAAGAAAAAAAATTTCTTATACCTAATTTTCAACTTTTGTTTCAATTAAAACACTTTTAATTAAAACAAAATTAAACCTCGCTCTGATACCACTGTAGGATCTAGGCATGCATGTTTCCAAAATCATGCTACGGAAAAACCTAAAATTCTGTGAAAATCGGGTCTTACCCTTGAAGCGTAATCGGTTGCGCTCGTCACCTGGCTCCCTTGAGAAGATTGCGTTCACCAACAATTCACGCTAATTGTCTCTACGATCTTGCTCTGGAGCCTCTCAGAATTGGTGCTAGCCAAAAATCTTGCCTGCAAAAGAGAAAAACGATTTTTCTCTGGAAGAATGTTTTGGAAGAGAGAGAGAGTTTTCTCAAAACCTTTTCCCGTGTTTCAAAACAGAATCAGTAAAAAGAATCACCACCTCTTCACAGATACGTCTCTGCTCTTTTTATATAAAAGTTAAGACTTATATGTTAATTTAAATAAATATTAATCAATTAATAATAATTAATTAATTAATTAATTAATAATTATTTATTGAGTTGGGTTTAACCAACACCATGGATCAACCCATTGACCCATGGATCAGGCTGATGGGTAAAGAACCTTAATTTACAATTAGATCCCTTGATTTCTCAGCCCAATTCAATTCTTCCTAGGTAATTAATTAACTCTTAATTAATACCATAACACTCTTCAATAATATTTAATTAAACTATTTAATTAAATATTATCCATTTAAGTATAACTCTTATATTTATTACAGGCAATTTAATTAATTTTGAATCATCGAACTCACTTATGTACGATCCTGTAGGCCCACTCCAAATTGACAACGAATAAATTAATTTCATTAATTTATTCATAAATCATTAGTGGTCTCTAGCAAGACATAATGACTACACAATTCAGAACGGAGGGTCGAATGGTGATTCAACACAACCTTTCGAGTATACTACGTATTGTCCTCTACATTGATATCCAGTTTAGCATAAGGCATGGAACCAATCATCCTTATATAACTAAACGTTTTACTTGATCTCTTAGTGACACTGAACTTAATCAAGCGAATGATAACCCTTATCATTTCTTGGGCACGGCCATGCACTTCTCAGTTCACTATCAAGCGGCCAAGATATCATCTCTAATTTAAGAGAGACTTGTAGTCCCATCACTTCACCTACATACCTTAGCGTGACTCATAGTGTACCAAATCATACCCGCACTTGACAACCTGTTACGGTCCCGTTAGGCATATGTCAAAGCACACTCTAATTCACCTAAGACTATGCAGTGATTTCTGGTCTAAGGATCCTCGTACGAGTACTACTCAAAAGAATCACTCATGATCTAAAAGTCCATGGAGTGTTTCTTTTGGCGGATCGATTTCATGAGATTCAATATGCACAAGAATATAATTACATGAAATTAACTCATCAGATAAATAATCAATCAAACGACAAATGTCTTACTTATATAAATAACCCTCAAAGTTTATTTACATAAATAGCCCTTAAAAGGGCACATACACCAACAGGGAGTAATTTCTAAAAAAAAATTGGAAGAATTTTTTTTTTAACATTGATCAGCTAAATTTCTATTTTCCATCTTTTTCTCTGTTGCTATCTCTTCATCTTCATCTTTGGAAAATTTGTTTAAATCGAAACCGCAATCATCTTAAGGAAATTTGTTTAAATAAAAACCGCAATCATCTAGTTTCAGAGATAGATATTTATTTAAATCAAAACCGCAATCACCTAGTTGATTCAGATCAATATCCAGTACTTTCTTCTCCTCCTCAAAATTTTCATCCAAAAGTTTCAATTTGAGTTCTCAAATGGATTTTTCATTAACCTCCATCATAATTTCTTCTTAGTTCTTCTTTAAAACGATAAGACTGTTTGAAATTAAAAATATTGGCGGTTAAAAATTAAGTCGAGAGGGAGGAGTAAATACGTATTAGGGAGGAGAGAGAGGTAATTACTGCAGGGTAAAATGGGAATGGAGTATGTAAAAAATTGTAAAACGCAATTAAAAGTAAATTTTATAATTACTCTAAAACGTCAAATAAAAAAATGGAGGGAGTACTTGCTAAAAAAAATTTGGAAGAAAATTTTTTAAATTGATCTGATAAATTTATGCTTTTCTCTCTCTCTCTCTTCATTTTCAAGAAATTTTTTTAAATCAAAACCGCAATCATTTTGAAGAAATTTGTTTAAATCAAATTAACCTCCATTATAATTTCTTCTTAGTTCTTTTCTAAAACGATAAGACTATTTGAAATTAAAAATGTTGGCGGTTAAAAATTAAGTCGAGAGGGAGAAGTAAATACATATTGGGGAGGAGAGAGAGGTAATTACTGTAGGGTAAAATGAGAATGAAATATGTAAAAGATTATAAAACGTCAATTAAAAGTAAATTTTACAATTACTCTAAAACATCAAATAAAAAAAAAGAGGGAATACTTGCTAAAAAAAATTTTGAAGAAAAATTTATAACATTGATCTGATAAATTTCTGCTTCCCCTCTCTTTCTGTGTTGCTCCCTCTTCATCTTCATGTTCAGAAAATTTATTTAAATCAAGATCGCAATCATATTCAGGAAATTTGTTTAAATCAAAACCACAATCATCTGGTTTCAAAAATGGATATTTATTTAAATCAAAACCACAATTTCATGGTTGATTCAGATCAATACCTTGTACTATCTTGTCGTCCTCAAAATTTTCATCCAAAAGTTTGACTTTGAGTTTTGAATGGATTTTTCATTAACCTCTATTATAATTTCTTCTTGGTTCTTATTTAAAACGATAAGACTGTTTGATATTGAAAATGTTGGCGGTTAAAAATTAAGTCGAGAGAGATGAGTAAATACGTATTTGGAGAGGAGAGGTAATTACAACAGGATAAAATGAGGATGGGGTATGTAAACAATTGTAAAACATATATTAAAAGTAAATTTTACAATTACTCCAAAACGTCAAATTAAAATATCTATTTTGTAATTTATTTATTACCATTAAAATTTTCTTTTATCATTTTATCTAATTTTTAATATTTTGAATGCATCACAATTCTATCTTCTCATAGGTACACAAATTATTATTTTTTTCTTATTTATATTCTAAATAAATTTTTACTCTTAATATTTTATGTAGCTTTTAAAACATTTAAATTGTAGTTCTACCTTTTTCTTTTTTTTTTTTTGGGTACCTCATGTCATATATTTATCTTTTATCAACTGAATTTATCTTTTAAATATATTAAAATATTTTTTAATAAGTATTATTATGACGTAATCCACTAATTGTAACCAAACCAATACGTCACTTGTAACTCGTTTGGCCAGTTTTAAGAAAGTTCTCTCCTGCGGACAAAAGAATCAAGAGTCGGCGCCAATGTCGACTGCCGACCAATTATCACATCCCTTTCCAATTTTCATCCCCTCATCATTCATCTCGTCCTTCAATCCTCGCATCGCACAGCGCCCCCGCGGGCGCGAGCACACACATACACTCACACACAACACAATCACTTTAACCATCTTCCTTTTCTTTTTCCAGAACTTTCCCTCTTTAAAGAAGTTGTCTTTAATCCATTATCATTACCATTTTATACCTAATCTTTCACTAACCTCCCCTTTTCCTGCAATTCCCGATTCTTTTCCGCTCTTTATTTCCTTTTTGGCTTAGTCGGTTTCATCTTCCGTTCTCGATATTTTTGCTGATAAAACGGAAGAGGCCCGATTCCGCCTGTTTCTAGGGCTGTTCCCTGAACTTATACAAGTTTCTCCTTTTCTTGATTTTTTTTTTCTGGGCTATTTGGAGAATTGGGAGAAAGATGGCAGGAGAGGCGTTTGCTGAGTTGACTCAGACTCCAGCGGATGAATTTTTTTTTGATGATAATTGTAACAATGTAAATATGAAAGACAGGAAGAAAAAGCGGCGATCCAGACGAACTAAGCAGAATTCTACTAGTCCAGGTTCTGTAGGGTTTAAGTTGGTTTTTATTTATTTATTTTTTTTGAACCACTGAGTGTATGTGTGGTGGGTTTTAGTGTTTTAGTGTATGTCGGAACAAGATGTTATCTTGATATTGCTTGGCAGAACATTACTTGTTAGATCAATTGTAGTGATTAAAGTTTCAATCTGCTTTATATGCGAATTGAAAGTTAGTTATTATTTTGGCTATTGAAGTGTTTGGGCTGGTATATTATCTGTAAGAATCAGCAATTGTTCTGTTATCTGGATAATGAAAGGGTTGGAAAGAATACTTGTAACTGGCCTATTTTCAGTATTTTATGGGTTTTGTGATTAGTGGTTTTACTAGGGATTGATTAACTATGCAATGATGCTAAAATCGTTTTCTTTTGAACAGTTCACGTTTCTACAAGTTGGGTACCAGTTGAGGGAACACAAATTTCTAGTGAAAATAGTACTTCGAGTAATGTGGCCACAAATGATCATCAATTACCACGAGCTTCTGATGTGGAATTAAGTTCATTGCCAAATTTGCATATAGATAAACAAAAGTCAGAATTTGAAGATATGCCACTTCAAAATCGACATATTCTTGTAGCTGATTCAAATGAAAGATTATTTTTGCATTCTTGTCCTGGGAATTTTGGTTGCGGAGTGTTGGAAGACTCAAATTTGGAGGGTGGCATACTGTTGCCCCATGTGGGCAATGGTAAAGTAAAGAGAGAAATTTTTGCTTCACACTGGCCTCTAGATGCAGTAACAAAGGCACTAGAGGTGTGTCTATTCTTCATATCAGTGATTGGAAAATGCATATGATTGAGTTTAACAGTAACCATAATTTGCTTTATATTTTGGCAAAATTTTGCAGAAAGGTCACGTGTTTAAGGCATTATTCCGTGTTAATGCTTACAATAAATATGAGGTACATTCTGGCTTGTTTTTCCTCCCTTTCATTTGAATGATGATCCGATTTCCTCAACTGGAAGAATAAAATATTAATATTATTTTTATTGACGTAACAGGCTTATTGTAAAATTGATGGATTGCCAACAGATGTTCTCATTAATGGGTTGGCTCAAAACAGGGCTGTAAGTGTCATCCATTGTCAGTTTCTCATGTGTAAAAATGGTTGTATGCATTTTTTGAATTCATAAAGGATTAGCAAGATATTTTCAGGCTATGTACATGGGAAAGTTTCTGATAATATTTTTGTCTTTCAGGGCTTTTACCTAGATAGATTCATGTCCTAAAATTTCTTTATATGTCCCTGAATGCTAAATTCTTGCCTGAGATCTGTGTATTTATTTTGTCTGTTCTCAAAAATATTATAAGAATGGTAACTTTAAAGAATCTTGGTATGCCTTTTTCCTTGAAATAGATGTTGTGATTACGATGTTCCTTTTGTCTCATGTAGCAGTTCTAGATTATCTAAAACTAGTAGGGAAGTACATTATTATTTTGTGAATAATCATATACATGGCCATTTAAATAGCATTTTCATTGTTATTACTTTTGAATACTCATATTTCCTTGTAAAATAATTATTTGCATGCAGATTGAGGGTGATGTTGTTGCTGTCAGAGTGGATCCTCCATCATCTTGGGTTAAAATGAAAGGTTCCTTTGGAAGTGTGGAAAATCTTTCTATTGTGAACGGTTATAATTTGCATAAAGAAGCTGCAGATCTAGTAGTAAATAGCATTAAAGGGAAAAGCAAGATAGAGGTCGAATCCATCTACTCAAATGGTGGAAATAGTCTGATGCCATACTCAGATGGTGGTTCCAATGGAGAAGAAGTTGTTACTGAATCAATAAGGCCATCAGATAAAGGTTGTTCTAATGGATCCTGTTATTCTAGATCAGATGATTCGAGAACATGTTGCTCTGGTGCGGGGGATGCAACTGTTAATTCATTGGCAAATTTGTGTGCTACTGTGGGTTCATTACCTACAAAACGACCAACTGGGACAGTTGTACGCATAATTGAAATGTCGCATCGTAGGAATACGGTTGTTGGATTTCTTGGTGTTAAGCAGTTTATTCGCAGCAGGGGTGGTATTAAGAAAGATATGAAGAAGAATAAGCTGTCTTTATCTGCTTTAGATCCTGAACATATAATATTGGCACCGATGGAGCCTAAATTTCCCAAAATGATGGTCCCTTCGATAAGCTTACCTGAGTGCCTAAAGAATAGGTTGAAGGCTGGTGATGCAACAGTTGAGATGGATCTTGTTGCTGCCCACATTGTTGGCTGGGAGGTGGAAGCCATTGTTCCAGAAGCCCGTGTAACTCACAGTTTTGGAAGAGGTGGAGATATGGAAGCACAGATTGCTGCTATTTTATTTGAAAATGGAATCAATGCTTCTCACTTTTCTCAGGAAACTCTTTCCTGTCTTCCACCTGTTGCTTGGAAGGTTCCACAGCAGGAACTTGAGAGGAGAAAGGATTTGAGAGATTTGTGCATTTTTACAGTTGACCCATCTACTGCTACTGACCTCGATGATGCTCTTTCTATTGAAACATTGTCCAATGGCAGTTTTAGAGTTGGAGTTCATATAGCTGATGCATCTTACTTTGTTTTACCAGACACTGCCTTAGACATTGATGCCCAAATTCGATCTACAAGTGTATATATGTTGCAGGGTAAATTGCCGATGTTACCTCCAATACTTTCGGAGAATCTAGGTTCACTAAAGCCTGGAGTGGATAGACTTTCCTTTTCCATGTTTTGGGACATTGATCCTGCTGGGGAGGTCCTGGATCGCTGGATTGGTCGCACTGTAATACGTTCCTGTTGCAAGCTTTCATATGAGCATGCTCAGGACATCATTAGTGGTCTATTTGATGCTCTAAATCCAGATTCTATGCTAAATGAGCTGCCTGATTTACATGGCTCCTTTGACTGGTCTTGTGTAGTTAGATCTGTTAAAAGCCTTCATCAAGTCTCTAGGATCTTAAAAGCAAGGAGGTTCAATGATGGGGCTCTATCACTTGAAAGCCCTAAAGTGGCTTTCTTATTCGATGACGATGGGATTCCTTATGACAGTGTAATGTGTGGGAGGCAGGAATCTAATTTTCTTGTTGAGGAATTTATGCTTTTGGCTAATAGGACAGCTGCAGAAGTCATTACTAGAGCCTATCCCTGTAGTGCTCTATTGCGTAGGCATCCTGAACCAAACTTGAGGAAGTTGAGAGAGTTTGAAGCCTTTTGTAACCGAAATGGTTTCAAGTTAGATGTTTCTTCTTCTGCCCAGTTTCATCGTTCATTGGAGCGCATTAAGGGTGAGCTGAAAAATGATGCAGTATTAGTTGATATTCTTATGATGTATGCTACAAGACCAATGCAGTTGGCTGCATACTTCTGTAATGGTGATGCAAAAGATGATTGGGGTCACTATGCACTTGCCATCCCTCTTTACACTCACTTCACTTCCCCACTCCGAAGGTATCCCGATTTACTAGTACACAGGATGCTAGCTGCAACTGTGGAGGCTGAGGAGATGTATCTGAAGCATAAGGAGACAATGTGCAAACTGAATTCAGAGGAAGTAATGAGTCTTAGATTATTTACTGGCATGGGATGTGTTAAAGAAATCGCAGAGTCTTCTGAAGCTCAAGAACTATTGTCTGCAGTGGGATCCAAGTACAAAGTTCCATGTAGAGAAATAGTTTCTGGTGTTGCTTCCCATTGCAATGATAGAAAACTGGCTGCGAGGCGCGTCAAAGATGCTATTGATAAACTCTACATGTGGGCACTTCTCAGGAAGAAAGAGGTATCTTCTCTACAATTTTTTCATTTAAAATATTCTGAGTATTTGCTTGAAACCTTTTCTGATTTGAGGAAGTGAAGACTCAAACACGAACTTTGGGTTGATGAATATTGGAAGATTGATTTGGTTCTATGAATAAAAAGAATTGATAGTGTTGCTTGTTTTGGTTGTTTGCCTTGCAAAAATCATTATTTCATTCCACATGGGCAATTCAAATAACTGTTTTTCCCTTCCCAAGGGCTTTGTTTAAATTCAAGTTATGTATGGAGGGATTTTGCTTGTTGTTAGTGTTTCATTGTAATTAGTCTTTTGGCCACAAAAAGGAAGGTTACTTAAATTATTACTATTTTTGGGGTTAGTTGTCAACATATGCTCCTACCTACTCTTAGGAAAAGTTGAGGGCCATTGGACAAAAAGAGGTTGGGACTTGACCCCAGTTTAAAAGAGGCGTATGGTGGCATCTTATTGGATTTTGTTCTGATTAACCCCCATAAATTTTTCCCCGACATAAGTTATTGAAGACACTGTCAACTTGTATTATGATTAAGAAAATTTTTTGGTTGCACCTTAGAGAAACCTTACAGAAGATAGGGCTATTGAAAACAGCATCTACTTTCCATCCCTGGGACAATATCTGCCATTTGGCTTTGGCTTCTGAAGAAAATGGAAGTTAGGAACACTTGCAATTCAATTACGTCTCAGCAGCATTTTCCCCTGCATTGGTTTCTTGTTGAAGCATCTCTTACGTGTGGTCTGTGAACACATCGTGGTGATGCTTTTCCTGAAGCTCTGTAACAGTATAGGAGGGTGATCAGCTTGTCCTACTTATTTTCCGAAAGGTTGCAGATCCAAACAGTTAAACAGTTGCTTGGCTGTGTGGTGGTTTTATTGCCTGTGATTTAGCATTGCTGTGTACTCCATGCCTAAAATTATACTTTAACATTGCTGAATTTGTACCTATGGAACATAATAATGGTTGGGTTGTTGGTGGCAGACTTTATTAGAAGTTGAATAGGATATGAAACCTTGGCCCTCTTTTCCGTTCCCTTCGTTTGGTGTTTTATTTCAGGGAAAAACCTATAGGCATTAGTAAATAGATTGTGGTAACGATTGTCTCGATAAAATGTCATGAAAAGTTTACGAGTCTGCTGCCTTAAGACATAATTTGTAATGGGGATGGTGGCCATAACTGAATTGTATTTTGTTTCTTTTATTTCTTAGGCATGAACATACATTATGATGGATAAGAATATTTTTTGTTGATGGTTTTACAGGAAATTTTTGAAGGCTGATATTCTGTAGTTTCTCTGGAACTGTATGTTTCTCTGTGCAGGTTTCGATATCTTTAACTTTTGTACTGTTATGCAGATATTGTGTGTGGAAGCTCGAGTCATGGGGTTGGGGCCCAGATTTATGTCAATATATATCCCCAAATTAGCTGTAAGTGGGCTTTTGCCACGTCGTTTAATTCTGACAGTTTGATGTTTGCTATCGTTTTTTGGAATCAATCTGATAAGAAATTCTACAAATAGGTTGAGCGTCGCATATATTATGATGAAGTGGACAGTTTGATGGTGGAATGGCTTGATGTTACTTGTACGTTAGTGCTTAGTAGATACAGTGGTAAACACTATAGGAGTAGTCCAGGGAAGTTTAGGAGACTTGAAGAAGTGGCTTTGATTGTTAGTCCATGCGACAGCAAGACCGGCCTGGGGAACTCTGGACATTATGATATTGATAACTGTGATTGTAAGAGTGAAATTTCTGGTGTTTGTGGAATGTGGGATGTCACTCCTGCCATTTTCCCCCTCACCTTAAGCCTGCTTTCCACAATTCCAGTTGCTCTTCATGCAGTTGGTGGAGATGATGGTCCTGTTGACATAGGGGCAAGGCTATATGTTAGCTCATATTTTAAGTAGGTTAAGGTGGAGATGGGTTAAGAGGGATGATTAAAGGGTCGTTTCAGTGTATCCTGTAGACATGTGAAGGCAATAATAGGGTATAGCAGGTTTAACTAGTTCAGAAGTGTAGATAAGGGGGGGGGGGGGGGGGGGGGGGGGGGTGTGGGTGGGGTGTTTCCATGGATGCAGGAGCTGGCTGGTTTTTGTTGTCCGTTCTGCATCACGTTCCAGGGCTGACCGTTGAGAGCTGGAAGCTAAAAAGTTAGTATTATTTAATAGTACAAGTGCTAGTTTTGATCTGCTTCAACCCAATGGTTTTTTAAAGTTTGGGTGACTGGTCTAGTTCCACTCTAGGGCTAGGGCTAGGGCTTTGGCTTTGGCTTTGGCTTATTGATCAATTGATGTCTGATTGAACAAGTATTTGGCTGATTGTTATACATTTATCTTCAATTGGAAGTTTAGGAGCTGCAAAACCAATGCTTGGCAAGGTTTGATTACCAATATCATTTCTCATATTCATGTTTATATTTGTTAGGAAACTTCTTATTTTTTTTATATAATGATGATTCAACTCAAGATCTATTGTCTTAGGCGGGGAGTGCCTACCACTAAGGTACATTTCTTTTGTTAGAGAAATTTGTTATTTAGATGAGAAGCGAATGTAAATGATGATTATGCATGCCCTTATCCCTAGTAATCAAATCTATTAATTACCATGTTCCAAGAGTGACAAACTAATGTAATTTTTGTTTGGGAGTGTTTTTTTCTTTAGTATTTAATGGATGAATTGTAATTGTTTAATCTTTTACTCAAATATGAAAATCAAAGCATATTTTGAAAGTAATAATTGATAGTCATTTTTATTTTATTATTTTTTATTATTTACCTTTATAATCCTTTTTTAGTAATTTTCTACAGAAATTATACCCTGTACCCCTACTATTATATATATAATTTTCGCTGATTCGTGCGTCTTTTTTTTTGTCATCGTTGAGTCCATCACGTCTCAGAACAACTGCTTTAACTTCTAAATACGTTCATATCCAGACATATGAATTTAAGCTAATTTTTTCACATAACACTTTCCACCACGTCTCCTAATACTATTACAATATTCCTCTACGTTCAAAAAATAACTGCTACAACGTCTACATCTAAACATGTGAATCTATGCTGATTTTTTTATATAACATCTTCTACCGCGTCTTCTAACACTATTGCAACGTCCCTGTACGTCCAAAAAGCAACTGTCGCAACGTCCAAAAATGTCTACATCCAGGTATGTGAACTAAAACTGATTTTTTCACATAACACATTCCACCGCGTCTCCTAATACTACTGCAACGTCCAAAAAATAACTTTTGCAATGTCCAAAAACGTCTACATCCAGACAGCATGTAAATTTAAGCTATTTTTTCACCGACATAATGTAAAAAATGATACCATTTAAGTAACTATTAGTAGGAAAAAAAAGAAAAAAATGTCAGGAACGAGTCTTGAACCTTGGTCATATTTGTCTTGTGTCCCTCTAAAAGAATCAATTGTCATTAATCCACTTAAAGTTATTTGATAGTTAATTAAAATTTTTTTGTACATGTCATTTAAAAGATCATTATTTTCAATATTGAATTTCCCATCTCCCAATACATAGGTCAGTAGACCCCCGGAGGAACAAGGTTTTCATGTAGGCAAATCGCAAAAAACTATTTTTTATACATGTCAAATGTTTTCGTCAAAAGTTCGAAAAACCCTTGAAATTATTAAAAATCTTTCATATCTTTTAAAATATGACATTTTTTAGAGTTTTGAGCGACCCAAAGCGCCGTAGGATAGATCTCAAAAAGTTATATGAAATAAAAAAAATTCGTCTAAAACGGACCCCCGAGTGCAAAGTTATGACCCTTTAAAGTTTTTGTCCAAAATCACACGTTTTCCAATGTCGGAACCATCTCCAAATGCTCATCTGCCATGTTCATTGCGTAGATCTCTTCGAGACCCATCAAATCGACTACTCGCGCATCCAAATTGGACAATCGAGTGCCAAGTTATGTCTTCCCGAACCATCCCTGCAATACAATTTCATAGATGGCAGCAATTCCCCTTCATAAAGACGGCCCACCATGTCCAAAAACGTCTACATTCAGACATATGAATTTTAGCTGAATTTTTCACATAACACTTTCCACCACATCTCCTAACACTGCCGCAACGTCCCCGTATGCCAAAAAAATAACTGCCACAACGTCTACATCCAGACATGTGAATTTAAACTGAATTTTTCACATAATACATTCCACCACGTCTCCTAACACTACTACAACGTCTACATCCAGGCATGTGAATTTAAGTTGAATGTTTCACGTAACACTTCACCACGTCTCCTAACACTACTACAATGTCCCTCTATGTCCAAAAAACAACTGCTACAACGTCTACATCCAGACATGTGAATTTAAGCTGAATTTTTCACATAACACCTTCCAACACGTCTCCTAACACTACTACAACGTCCCTCTATGTCCAAAAAATAACTGCTACAACGTCTACATCAAGACATGTGAATTTAAGCTGAATTTTATACATAACACCTTCCACCACGTCTCCTAACACTACTACAACGTCCCTCTACGTCCAAAAAATAATTACTACAACGTCTAACAGCTGGGAGAAAGCAATGGGGAGGAATTAGAAACAACCCATTTCACATGAAACTTTCAATATCTCACGGAAAACACTTATATATTATATTTCAGAAATAGAGTATTATTTGAAGAAGAAAACACATCATTAATACATTACCCAACATCAAATCGCGAAAATAAGGTTTCGTAAATCCATCAAATGCAGTTCATACTTTATGATGTAGTGATTTTTTAAGAAGAATAAGTTATTTTTTAAGAAGAATAAGAGATTTTTGAAGAGCAAGAAGTGATTTTTTAAGAAGAAGAAGAAGTGATTTTTTCGTTGTATTTGGTATTGTTCGTCGGAAAATACAATCGCTGATCTCGGTTAAATCTGTGTTTGGATGAAGATTTGATTGAATGCGGTTTCGAATGGACTGCGGCGAAGAAGAAGAAGTGATTTTTGAAGAATAATGAAGGAAGTGAGTTTTTGAAGAAGAAGAAGAAGAGAAGAGCTTGGATCTCACTCTCTTATTTGAGAGTGGTGATGTATTACTATGTAGATGTACCTAGTTTACAGGATATAATTTGCGAATTTTATATTGAAACTTTACTTGATTTTGGGGCTGTATAACTTAATTTAGGTTGGTATATAGTACACCTATAGGTTGGTATATAGTACTTCCATTCTTTTTTTTTTTTTTTTTCTCTCTTCAAAAAGTACAATTATTTTTTAGCTAGCCACTTTTTTCTTTTTATTTTTTAATTCACATTTAAAAAAGAAATCTTATATCATATATAAAATTTTTTTTAGTTTTTTTGTTTGTTTTATGATATGATTTCTTATATGTTGTAATATGATTTCTTATGTCCGCTGATATGATCTCTTATGTCTTGTGATATGATATCTAAAAAATACTTATTTTGTTCCCCTACTATGTATGTTTTAGTTGTATAATATGATTCCTCATATGTTGTGATATGATATTTTATGTCCGCTGATATGATCTCTTCTATCTTGTGATATGATATCTAAAAAATACTTATTTTGTTCCCCTGCTATGTATGCTTTAGTTGTATGATATGATTTCTCATATGTTGTGATATGATATTTTATGTCTGCTGATATGATCTCTTCTATCTTGTGATATGATATCTAAAAAATACTTATTTTGCTCCGCTGTTAAAAAAATGGAGTAGATATCAGAGGACAGAAGATATCATATCAGCATATAACAGATATCATATCAGCATATATCAGATATCTTATTAGCATATAACAGATATCATATCAGCATATATCAGGTATCATATCAGCATATAATAGATATCATATCAGCATATAACAAATATCATATGACAAGACAAAAGATATCATATCACAATATATAAAATGATTTAATTATAAAATAAATTAAAAATAATTAAAAAATATTTTTTAAATAATTTTTAAAAGAATTTTTAAAATATAAAAAAATACTGAATTGTTTAAAAAAAAAATGACAAAAAAAATTCTCAGAAAAAAGTGACCAATGCTTATGGGAACGGAAGGAAAGGAAAACTAAGTTGGAGGAGACAGAAAAAGGGAAAAAATAATTGCTGCTGCGCGCCAATAAGAAAGGGGAGAAGAAAAAAAAGAAAAGAAAAAACCCCCACGCTGTTAGGTTTGAATACTAAAGCTATGCTTGTATTATACTATTTCCCAGTTAATATATAGATTGAATGTTTTAGTTTATATGTTATGCATATATCGTCCATTTATATTATGTAATTAGATGATGAGATGTCTGGTGCGACACAGTAAATCTAATGATTGGTTAAAAGACATGATATATAAATGTGGTTCGTAACCGAGACAGTTTTGGACACACTGTCAGTTTAGGTTATTATGTGATTCAGAAATTGGTTTGTCCAGACTAATTGAATCATATAGATATGCCCGGGGCATATTAAACATGACCATTTAGGATGAATTGTCTTGTACGGATTTAATAGACTATTCATTCCTAGTATTCTATCTCTTAAACCCTAGACTTGAGCAGGCATGAGGATTATACATAGTATACTTTGATCTGCCAAAGAGTGAGGTCATTTGTGGCCAATAGTCTCGGTAGGTTGGGTGCGCGTGTTTAGTTACTTGGTGTGTTGTTGCCTGTCGAAAGGAAACCATGTACCGGTGCATCCGGGGTGATGGTGCTCCCAAGATGAGCTCGTTATGTTTATTATACTAAATTCGGCCGGTGGACTTATGTCCGGTATAGTAAAAATGTCGAGTGGTACTAATCTTAGATTATAAGAAGTTAATTAATTAATTTATCAGTAAATTAATAAATTAACAAGTACTATATCTTTGATGTGGAGAGATTAAAGAATAATTAATCTAGTTATTTCGGAAGCAATTCTGGTGTAGGATGGTAGTGCCATAATTAATCCGTTAGTGGTGCGATTAATTATGTAGTGGGTTAATTGATAAAGTAGAATTAGTCATTTAATTAATTATTCCTAAGGGTTAATTAAGTAATTAACAAAGTGGAATTAATTAATTAAGTTTTAAGGTTCAATTAGAATTAGGAAATCCTAGAGATTAAGGAATCCTATTAGATTTGTTACCTAATTGGATTTGGAAACTAATTAATTACCTAAACCCATTAGGAAGGCCAATCCTAAACCAACTTGGGGTCTCTCTTGTAACTCTATAAATAGACAAGAGATTAGCAATTCTACATACACAATTCATAAGTTTTGAAGACAAGAAAACTAGAGAGAGAAAATCCTAGAGAGAGAATTAATTTTTCATCTCTCAAAGTTGGATTGCTCTTCCATTGTGTGGCTACCCAGTTCCCGAGGCGAAGCACCGGCATTTGGATTTTTCTTTATCAGCTGGTGGCGTGTGGGACCAAAGGGGGCGGCAGCGCGTGAGTTACACGAGCAGGCAGCGGTGGTTGCTGGAATTTTCTAGCGACTCAATTGTGGTGGATTGCTGATTGTTGGTATGTTGCCTACACAACGTTCAAGCCTATCTTGAGTCATACAAGCGATCACCTAATTACACGCTTGAAGAAGTATTTCTAAACTTCCATTTTAATTAGAAATTATTTGTTGCGTGGCAAATCGAACAAGTATAAGCTAAGATCCTACGCAATGTTATTTCAAGCAAGGATTGGAATAGCGGTTGTGCTAGAGTCTAGGCCTGGTCAAGAATTTTGATTCTGGAATGCATAGCACGAAAGTGAATTTTTGACCGGAACCGAGCAGATAATCTTTCAATCGGAATCAGAGCCTGGTTTTGGCTTTATGCTTGTTCGATTTGTTACATTGTTTAGTTTGTTGGTGTATGTGCCCTTTTAAGGGCTATATAGACATTTGTTGTTTGATTGATGATGTATCAGAGGAGTTAATTTCATGAATATAATATTCTTGTGCATATTTGAATTCATGAAATCGATCCGCCAAAAGAAACGCTCCATGGATTGATTAGATCATGAGTGATTCTTTTGAGTAGTACTCGTACGAGGATCCTTAGACTAGAAATCACTACATGGTCTTAAGTGAATTGTAGTGTGCTTTGACATATGCCTAACGGGGCCGTAACAGGTTGCCAAGTACGGATATGATTGGGTACACTATGAGTCACGCTAAGATATGTAGGTGAAGTGATGGGACTACAAGTCTCTCTTAAGTGAGAGATGATATATTGGCCACTTGATAGTGAACTGAGCAGTGCATGGCCAAGCCCGAGAAATGATAAGGGTTATCATTAGCTCGAATAAAATCAGTGTTATTAAGAAATCAAGTAAACATATAGCTAAATAAGGGTGATGGTTTCATGCCTTATACTAAACGGGATATCAATGTAGAGGACCGTACGGAGTATGCTCGGAAGGTTGTGTTGAATCACCATTCGACCCTCTGTTCTGAATTGGGTAATCATTACGTCTTGCTAGAGACCACTAATGACTAATAATTAATTAGATTTAATCATCCATTGCCAATTTGGAATGGGCCTACAGGATCGCACATAAGAGGGTTCGATGATACTGAATTGCCTGCACTAAGTATAATTGTTATACTTAGACAAATAGTATTTAATTAAATAGTTTAATTAGATATTATTGAGAAGTTCTGTGGTATTAATTAAGATTTAATTAAGTATCTAGAAAAAATTAGGATAGGCTGATAAATAAAGGAACCTAGTTGCAATTGAGGTTTTTGACCCATCAGCCTGATTCATGGGTCAATGGGTTGATCCATGGTTTTGGTAAAAACCCATGTCAGTAAAAATAGAATTAATATTAATATTAATAATATTTTAATTGACTGAGTATCTAAGTCTTATATATCTCGGGGATATTGAGTCAGATACTCATATCAGATTTCTTTGAGAAAACAGTTTACCAAAAAAAAAAAACTTTGAAACATTCACAAAAACTTTTCTCTCTCTGCAGACAGGCTAGCACCTATTCTGGGAGAACCCTGGTGCTTGAGAGTAGAGTGTTCTTCATCGCAAGAACTGGTGGTAGTGACCAACGTAATCAGGAGGAGAAGGATCCAGGCGCGGCAACTGATTACGCTAAGAAGGTAAGCATTCAATGCTTTCAATATAAGATTTAATTAACACTAAAACTCATCAATTAGGCTTTTTTCGCTGTGTTTTGGAAAACTAGGCCTAATCGATTCTAACAGTGGTATCAGAGCAAGGCTCGATTTAGTGTTAAAATTAAAGTTAATTTTTGAAGTAAATGGTTTATTTATAAAAAAAATTAATTTTTCGTCAATGACGTGTACGCCGGAAAGGTTCTGACATTCGTTTTGCTTATTTGGAAATATTTGGGAATAGGTTCATATTTCTGTTCGTCTTGGATTTACCAAAAAGGAGCAAAAGGAAAGTTTTTGGTTTTTGGCTAGAATTTAAAACTAGGTTTCTTTATTTTCTCGCCAGAAATTGATTTTCAAAATCTGGGCTGCTTGAATATTTCACCAAAAAAATTAATTGAAATGATTTTGAACGGTTTTGAGGGCTACTGTTGAAATTTTCTTTTGGACAGAAGTTTTGAAATAATTTCTTTTAGTTTTTTTTTTTTTTTGTTGGATTTCCAAACTTGGTTTCCAAAGTTGCCATTCTGGGCTATTGTATTGCTTGCGTTTTTCATTCTTTCGTGCAGGGAAGTCACGTTTTGTCCGGTCAACGAGCCTCTGGTTGGAGTCGGCTTCGGTCGGCACTAACGTTGGGGCGTCGTGTTCGTTTTCTCATCAGAAAGACGAGATGGCAGAAATAGTTTCTGGCAGAGTTTTTCCACGTCGAGAATAGCGAACCCAGACCGATCCTTGATGTTAGTTAAGGATGGAGAGCGCATCTTCCATGGCGATCGGACTCTGACCGCTGTTGGACCTCGAGAATCGTAGCTGCAGCTATGGCTTCTTCGGACGACGAACCTCGTCGTTTGGGGAAACCGCGATCGTAGAAGGGTCATGATCGGGAAAGTCACGGTAGGCTGGGCAGCGTTGAAGAATATATATTCATTGGAGGAGATGACCGGCGAACGTCGCCGGGAAATCGGGGAGCCTGGAGGTATGTCGGGGAAGAAATAGGATGGGCAGCGAGAGGCTGAAGCCCTAATTGGGCTGAAAAGACCAATATGCCCCCGCTGCACTCCTAAACCCTAAAACCAGCATTTTTAAATTTGTTTTAAAATTGAAAATTGGCCCCAGAAGTTTTATTCTTATTAAACTCTAAGCCCAGAACTTTGGTTAATTATTAAATTGCCTCTAAAATTTCAGGAATTTTTTTTTTAAATTTTAATTTTATTTGATAAGATTTAGTTTTAATTTAGGATAAAATTAAATATCTTATCAGATTATAGATAGGATTAAAATTTGATTTAAAATTATGATCCTATCAAAATATTTAAAATTTTAAATTTTAGATAATTATCTTAATTAGATTATGATAATTAAGAAATATTTTAAATTTTAAATTTAAAGGATTATCTTAATTAGATTATGATAGTTTGAAAAATATTTGAAATTTTAAATTTTAAAAAAAGGATTATCTTAATTTGATTATGATAATTAAATAAGAGTAAAAATAATAAAAATTAATTAATTAATGAGATTAGTTAATTAATTTGTTTACTATTTAGTTATTTATTTATTTATTTTCATGATTTATTTATGATTTCAAATTTAAATTGTTTAAATTGTGAAATGCATACATAATCATGTGAAAATTGTTCATGCATCATTTTGACCAAATGAATGAACAAGGGATTGATTAAAATTGATCATGACACGATCAATTTTAATGGTGTAATAGTTACACAATTCTTTAAAATTATTCGGCTTAATTAAAATGGGCTTATATGAAGCACTTGCATTATTATGTGTTTTTCATGCATGAATTGTGCTTTTAATTATTTTAATTTGGGGGCCTGCGAGCCAATTAAATTGGGCCTGCGAGCCTATTAAATTCTATGTAATAGAATTAAGAATTAGATAGGCCCAAAATGTAAAAAAACTTCCAAGGAGCCCAAGACGAAACCAAGGAACTGAAGCCCAGTTAAGGAGGCCCAAATGAAGAAAATAATTTTAAAAGGCCTTGCAATAGACTAGAACCCAATTCATTGCATTTTATTCGCTTTAAATATATTTGATATATGTTAATGTGACTGATAACGAAATGCATGTTAAGCCACTCAAACTAAATGCCCTAAAAATCTAAGTCGTAAATTGCTTCCATACTTGGGGCTCGCCTGAGCGTTGAACCTCTAATGGACTTGGAGAGCCCAAGGGCCTCAGGTTTTCTTCGTGAGGCGGGTTGTCACATAATGGGTGCCCAACTTTACTCACTACCACAGTGTGAAAAAATTGTTTGGGTATTTAGGTTCCCAACTTTACACACTACCACTATGTGGAAAAACTGTTTGGGTATTTATTGATGTGATGCTTCGAGGGATGGTTTGACTTAGGGAAATTGGTCCTAGTTTGACCTGATAAATTGAATAGGATTGGCTTTGCTATAGGATGGTGTCAAATATTTGGAATGTTCATCCTATCACCAAAAAGTTGCATGGCGATGCAATTGGAAAATGTTAAGTTGCATGAGATGTGATTTGAACGTTGTCTACCAAAAGAGCCCGATCCCTACGATACTTGCCAAAGCAAGACTGGGGTTTAACTTTTTGTGGATTTTCGGCCCACAATCTATCACCAACAAAAAATTGTTTGGGATTTCAATTTTGGCTATTGTGGAAAATGGTTTTAAAAAACTCATCCTAATATTTTACATTTATTCTTTTGTAGAAATGGCATCATCTAACACTAATGTTGTCTCAAACTTCACTCTAATAAGTATTTTGGATAAAGATAAATTGGTTGTACCAAATTTCTTTGACTGGAAAAGAAATTTGAGAATTGTTCTCAAACAAGAAAGGAAGCTACATGTTTTAGAGACTTATTTACTTGAACCACCACAGAATGCCACGGCTACTGTTCAGCGAGTATGGGATAAGCTGAAAAGCGATTCTAATGATGTGACGTGTTTGATGCTCGTGTCTATGACAGGTGAGCTTTAAAAGCAGTTTATGAATTCGGAAGCGTTACGGATTTATGAGTCACTGATGGAGATATTCCATAAACAAGCTTGTAATGAAAGGTTCGTTTCAATCAAAGCATTGATCTCGTGCAAGATGGCGAAGGGTTTGTCAGTAAGCACGCATTTAATCGAGATGAAAGGGTATATTGATACCATAGAGTGATTAAATGCGCCTCTTGCTAGAGAGTTAGCCATTGATATCATTTTGGCCTCATTTCCTGATGAATACAATGACTTTGTGGTGAACTACAACATGCACAACATAGAGAGGAGCATTCCTGAGCTTCATGGGATGCTGAAAAATATCGAAGAGTTCAAGATAAAATCTAAAAGCCATGAAAACTCCAAAACCTTAAACTAAAACAACAAAACTTCAAGTCGTTCTTTGAATCCATTTTTATTCAAGCCCTTCGGAAGGCCACGCCACTGAGGTTGTAGAGAAAGATAAAGGGAACAAGAGGAAGTTTAAAGGCAAGGCCAAAGTTGGGAAAAACAAGAAAGCTCGCAGTAAGACTGCTGCCCAACCTCAAGATCCTTAACCTGCTAAGACAAAATCCCGAAAGGATGATACATGTCTTTTCTGCAAACAAAAGGGTCACTGGAAGAGAGACTGCAAACAGTTTCTTGAAAGCAAGAATCCTTCAGCTTGAAGTATCTTTGTTATTGAAATAAATCCTTCTATGTCCATTTCATGGGTATTAGATACCAGATGTGGGGCTCACATTTGTACTAATGTGCAGGGACTCAGAAATAGAAGGATGACAAGAAAATGTGAAGTTGATCTCCGAGTGGGCAACGGGGCAAGAGTTGCTGCTGTTAAAGTAGGGGATTATACTACTTTATTTTTCCTTCCGGTTTAAAGATTGAACTTGAGAATTGTTATTATGTGCCTGCTTTAAGCAAAAATATTATTTGAGTTTTTTGTTTAGATATTAAAGGTTTTCGTATTATTATTGGTAATAATTCGTTATCTTTATATCGGAATGATGTTTTATACGGAGTTGCAAATTTGTGCAATGGCCTATATATCTTGGATTTAAACTAAGAAAGACCGGTCTATAACATTGAAAAGAAAGCTAAATAAACTAAATCTGATTTAAGTCTAACATATATTTGGCATTGTCGTTTAGGCCATGCAAATGAGAAAAGAGTTCAAAGATGGGTCATTTGATTTCAAATCATATGACACGTGTGAACCTCGTTTGCAAGGCAAAATGACAAAGAGTCCTTTTAACAAGAAAGGGGAAAGGACAAGTGAGCTATTGGCTCTAATACATATGGATGTATATGGACCAAATACTTTGTGACTTTTACTGATGACTATAGTGGATATGGTTATGTCTACTTAATGAGGTATAAGAGTGAAACTTTTGAAAAGTTCAAAGAGTTCAAGAACGAAGTAGAGAATCAGTTGGACATAAGGATTAAGGCTATTCACTTCGATCGGGGAGGTGAATACCTAAGTGATGAGTTCGATGGCTATGTAAAATAGTGTGGAATTGTTTAACAGCTGACTCCACCGGGAACACCTCAATGGAATGGTGTATTTGAAAGGAGGAATTAGAACCTTCTTTTTTTTTTTTTTTTTTTTTCAGAGGAATCATACCCTATTAGATATGGTTCGATCAATGATGGGCCAGGCGACTCTCCCTATGTCCTTTTGGGGTTATGCTCTCATTTCTGCTGTCTACTTACTGAACCATATTCCATCTAAGGCAGTATATAAGACTCCATATGAGATATGGATGGGCCAAAAGCCCTATATGTCCTATCTACGAGTTTGGGGTTGTCAAGCTCATGTAAAGCATTTACAAAGTAATAAGTTTGAACCTAAAACTGACAAATGCCTATTTGTGGGGTATCCTAAGGAAACAAAAGGATATCAATTCTACCTCCCAATTGAGAACAAATTGTTTGTTGTTCGAGGAGCTACTTTTTTAGAGAAAGACTTTCTGTACAAGAAAGACAGTGGGAGTAGAATTGAACTCGAAGAGGTTAGAGACCTACAAGAGAGTGTAGAATCATTTACAGAAACTCAGATGGAAGTTGGTATGGAAACACATGATGATGAGCAACTTGAGCCAACGACACAAGAACCTAGAAGATCTGTTAGATCTCGTCAACAACCTGAGAGATACAGATTTCTCATGACTGATGATCAATATTTGATCTTGGTGGATTCTGATGAGCCCATGACCTACAAACATGTTATGGAAAGTCCAGATTCAGATAAATGGTTACAAGCCATGGAGTCTGAAATGCAATCCATGAGGGACAATAAAGTGTGGACTTTGATTGACCCTCATGTTCAGGCAAAGGTTGTCGATTGCAAATGGATTTTCAAGTTAAAACCTGGTAGGATCTTCAAGGTAGGACTAATGGCTAAAGGTTTCAGATAGACTCATGGTATTGATTATGATGAAACCTTCTGCCCTGTCGTGTTGCTTAAATCCATTAGGACTATGCTCGCCATAGTTGCACATTATGACTATGAGCTATGACAGATGGATGTTTAGACGGTTTTCCTGAATGAAAACCTACTCGAGGATGTTTACATGAAACAACCTGAGGGATACATTGATCAGGAGCATCCTAATCGAGTATGTAAGCTTCAGAGGTCCATCTACGGACTAAAGCAGGCATCTCAAAGTTGGAATCTTTGTTTTGACGATGCAGTAACAGGTTACGGCTTCATAAAGAATGAAGATGAGCCTTGTGTTTAGAAGAAGGTTAGTGGGAATATGAATGTTTTTCTTGTCCTATAGGTCGACAACATCCTACTCATAGGAAATGACATCCCCATGTTGAAAGATATCAAACAATGGTTGGGGAGTGTATTTTCTATGAAAGACTTAGGAGAAGCCGAAATGATACTAGGTATCAAGATCTATAGAGATAGGTCTAAAAGGCTTCTAGGACTAAGTCAAGAAGGGTACATAGACAAGATATTGAAGAGATTCAATATGTCTAACTCTAAGAATGGTATGGTACCATTCAGACATGGCCTCCTCTTAAAGAAGAACCAATGTCCTTTAACTAAAGAGAAGAGGGAAACAATGAGTAGAGTTCCATATGCTTCGGCAATAGGATCTATCATGTATGCCATGTTATGTACCCGTGTAGATGTCGTACATGCACTAAGCATGACTAGCAGATACCAACAAGATCCAGGAATAGCTCATTGGACTGCAGTCACGGCAATCCTAAAGTACTTACGAAGAACTAAAGGATTGATGCTAGTGTATGGAGGACAAGAATAACTCTTCGTACAAGGTTATGCCGATGCTGCTTTCCAAACAAATCAAGATGACATGAAGTCACAGTCAGGTTATGTGTTTAGCCTGAATGGCGGTGCAGTGAGTTGGAAAAGATCGAAGCAAAATACCACAGCCGACTCTACAACGGAATCTGAGTACATTGCTGCATCAGATGCTGCAAAGGAAGCTGTTTGGTTGAGGAAGTTCGTGTCAGAAAGTGGAGTGATAACGAGTATCCAAGATCCCATAAAATTGTTATGTGATAATGACGGGGCTATCGCACAAGCAAAAGAGCCTCGGTCACACCAGAAGACCAAACACATACTCAGTCTTTATCACCTCATTCGAGAGATCATCAATCGAGGAGATGTGAAAGCGTGCAAAATAGGGTCAGACGAAAATGTAGCAGATCCTCTCAAAAAAGCTCTACCACAGTCAAAGTTTGATAGATATGTAATAGAGCTGGGTCTTAAAATGTTTAGGACATAGCCCTTCAATGGGCAAGTGGGAGATTGTTGGTGTATGTGCCCTTTTAAGGGCTATATAGACATTTTTTGTTTGATTGATGATGTATAAGATGAGTTAATTTTATGAATATAATATTCTTGTGCATATTTGAATTCATAAAATTGATCCGCCAAAAGAAACGCTCCATGGATTGATTAGATCATGAGTGATTCTTTTGAGTAGTACTCGTACGAGGATCCTTAGACCAGAAATCACTACATGGTCTTAGGTGAATTGTAGTGTGCTTTGACATACGCCTAACGGGGCCGTAACAGGTTGTCAAGTACGGGTATGATTGGGTACACTACGAGCCACACTAAGATATGTAAGTGAAGTGATGAGACTACAAGTTTTTCTTAAGTGAGAGATGATATCTTAGCCACTTGATAGTGAACTGAGAAATGATAAGTGTTATCATTAGTTCGAATAAAATCAGTGTCACTAAGAAATTATGTAAACGTTTAGCTAAATATGGATGATGGTTCCATGCCTTATGCCAAACGGGATATCAATGTAGAGAACCATACGTAGTATGCTCGGAAGGTTGTATTGAATCACCATTCGACCCTCCGTTCTGAATTGGGTAATCATTGTGTCTTGCTAGAGACCACTAATTACTTATGGATTAATTAATTAGATTTAATCATCCATTTCCAATTTGGAATGGGCCTACAGGATCGCACATAAGAGGGTTCGATGATACAGAATTGTCTGCACTAAGTATAATTGTTATACTTAGACAAATAGTATTTAATTAAACAGTTTAATTAGATATTATTGAGAAGTTCTGCGGTATTAATTAAGAGTTAATTAAGTACTTAGGAAAAATTAGGATAGGCTGATAAAATCAAGGGACCTAATTACAATTGAGGTTATTGACCCATCAGCCTGATCCATGGGTCAATGGGTTGATCCATGGTTTTGGTAAAAACCCATGTCAGTAAAAATAAAATTAATATTAATAATATTTTAACTGACTGAGTATCTGACTCTTATATATCCTGAGTCAGATACTCATATCAGATTTCTTTGAGAAAACAGTTTACCAAAAAAAAAAAAAAAAACTTAGAAAAATTCACAAAAACTTTCCTCTCTCAGCGGACAGGCTAGCACCTATTCTGGGAAAACCCCAGTGCTTGAGAGTAGAGTGTTCTTCATCGCAAGAAGTCATGGTAGTGATCAACATAATCAGGAGCAGAAGGATTGCACCAACATCAAACAAGGATCCATTCGCGACAACCTATTACGCTACGTGGGTAAGCATTCAAGCTTTCAATCTAGGATTTAATTAAAACTAAAACAAATCAATTGGGCTTTTTCCACTGTGTTTTTGAAAACTAGGCCTAATCGATCCTAACATTGTTTGCAGGTGATTTAGAAATCCCGACTATTATGGTTGCGTTTGTATGTTTTAATCCAACCCCGGGACATGTCTGGGTTGTCTTTTTTTATGAATGCTTGTAATAGTAAAACCACGTACTGGAACCGTGTAGGATTAGATCAAATATGTAATAGGATTTTTTCTACGTAATTTTAATTTTATTTTCCTAGATGCCTTGTAGTCAGAAAATTTTATGTAATTGATGGCGTTATGGTGGGCGACTTGAATTCGTGGGTTTTGGTTTATCGTTAATTCGTAGAAACCAAGAAAATCCAGAACGAATTGCAAGAAGAACAAATAACGTAGTGGGAGTATGATAGAAGACCCAGTCGGTGGTAGCACCGCTGCGCGCTGGCCCAACATGGGCTGTGAGCAAACGGCACGCCCCGTAAGTGCTGCGCGGGCCACGCCATTCGGGTCGTACACGGGCCATTTTCTGTCTTTTTGAGTTTTTTTTTGAGATCCAACTTTCAAGACTCATTCCATTGAGTAACGTGATGGGACACGAGATCAAGGTAGCTGATGGAAACGATTAAAACCATAATAGTCAGGAAATTTATTTTACGTATTTATTTCCCATATTTATAGTTTTGACTTATATGTTTTAATAGTTTGTGCTGTATTTTAGATGCATAATTTTAAAGCATGCTGGTTTTATGTTTGCACATAACTTAGGATTAGTTAATTGCATGTTAAAATTGGAAAAACCCTCGTATTAGAAATCTAAGTGGGAGCAGGTTGGTTAATATCCCCATAGCCTCCATTACAAATTTATAATATCCCCATAGCCTCCATTACAAATTTATACGTGATGTGGGTGGACTTGCGCGTTGACATTAGGGCATTCCTCCATATCGGATGAGTTCAACCATAAGATCATTAGATTATGAATTTCTAAGTAAGTTGACTAGAGTAAGTTGAAATAGGAGAAATGCGATACCCTCTCCATCTGAGGCACACTATCCTACGGTAACAAGCTCAGAAGTCACGTAATGGCACACACTTAGTGTACAATTTGTAGTATTCATCCCATCGAGGTTACGCTGCTTATTTGTACGGCTGAAAGGCACTGACTATTAGCTACATTGATCAATAAATCATTTGGTCAGATAGTGTAGTTAATGAACTTGGTTTTTCTCAAATGAATGTGGATTAGCGTAAATGTTCACACTATCGTGGCTTGCGAAAATCCCGGTGAATGAGATATCGGTGGATTTAATTATTGTTTTGAGGAAAGTTAATAATTGTTAGAATTTTATTTTTTGAAATTCTAGGTTTATTTTACTAAAACATTGTCTCTTTATTTATTTTGAGTCTTCGATATGACATTTTATCCGTTAGCTGCAATATTGAAAGACAACAAACTAGCCGGTCTGAACTATGTTGATTGGAGTCAAAATTTGGACATTGTCCTAACGGCTGAAAGCACTCCTGTGAGAGATCATGTCATTGACATGATTAGTAACATCAAAGAAGTTGAGGTAGTGGGAGGTGAAATCGGTGGTGAAACCAAAGTCGATATTGTCCTCTAGAACTTGCCTCAAAGCTATGAGCAGTTTCGGTTGAACTACACCCTAAGTCAATTGTTGTGTACTTCATCCGAGCTCTTAGAAGAGTTGGTGGCGGCTAAAAGTCCTTTTCAAGAGAAGAGGCGAGCTTTAGTCGCGTCAAAGCTTCTTCTGAGCCTAAGGCTGGAAAGAAGAAGAGAAAGCTTTTGGGAATAGCTCAAAAGGCACAAACTGTGCCTAAGCTAAAGATTGCAAAGGAAAAGCTGAAAGGCAAGTGCTTCAAGTGCAATCGGATGGGACATTGGAAATCAGATTGTCCAAAGCTCAAAAGTATGATAGTTTCTGCCTTAATTACTGAGACATGTTTAGCAGCGATTCCCATGGATACTTAGTGTGTGGATTCAGGCGCCACTAACCATGTTTGTAATTCTTTGCAAGGGTTCTAAGTAACCCGGAAGCTTAGAGAAGGTAAGCTGGAAATCTACTTGGGTGACACTACAAGAGTGTCAGTAGAAGCAGTGGGAGTTGTAACTTTAAATTTTGAAAATTGTAGTTTAAATTTACCTAATTGTCTTTATGTACCGAGTTTTAGAAAGAACCTTATTTCGGTTTCTAAACTCTTAATGAATGATTACAAGTTTATTTTTTCTGATAATTCTGTTGTTAGAAAAGATGACAAACTTGTTTGTTTGGGTTCATTAGTTGACAATTTGTTTGTGGTTAAATCAAACTCCCCTGTTGTGCAAAACACTAAACTTAATGGCGCATCATCTAACACTAATAAGAGAAAAGAACCTTCTAAAATGAATCAAACCTATTTTTGGCATCTTAGGCTAGGTCATATAAACCTTAGTAGGATTCAGAGGTTGGTCAATGATGGATCTTTAAGTTCATTAGAGATTGACAGTTATTCAACCTGCGAATCTTGCTTGTGAGGTAAAATGACCAAGAGACCTTTTAAAACAAAAGGTTATAGAGCCAAATAAGTATTAGAGTTTATTCACTCTGACTTTTGTGGACCAATACCGGTCTAAGCACGATGAGGGTTTGAGTATTTTGTGACATTCACAGATGATTACTCAAGGTACAGATACATTTACCTAATGCGCCACAAGTCCGAATACTTTAGTAAATTCAAAGATTATTGGGAAGATGTGGAGAAACATCATGGTAAAAGTATTAAGACACTGCGATTGGATTGTGGTGGTGAGTACTTATCCCACGAATTTTGAGAATACCTCAGTAAGGTCAGAATTCAATCTCAGTTGTCTGCACCTGGCACACCACAGTAAAACGGTGTAGCGGAAAGAAGAAACAGAACTCTCATGGAAATGGTTAGGCCAATGATGAGCTATAGTGATTTGTCAAGTTCGTTCTGGGGATATGCCTTAGAAACTGCAATGTACATTTTAAATCTTGTACCATCTAAAACCGTGCCTTGAACCCCTACAGAGTTGTGGAACGGGTGCAAGCCCAATCTAAGACATCTCAGAATTTGGGGTTGTCAAGCACATGTGCTTAAGGTAGATGCGGCTAAATTAGATGCAAGAACGGAAGTAATGTTATTTGTAGGATATCCTAAAGAGACAAAAGGTGGTCTATTCTATAGTCCTAAAGATCAGAAGGTGATAGTTAGCACTAATGCCAGGTTTTCTAGAGGAAGACTATATTCTAGATCACAAGCCCAAGAGTAAGATAGTATTAGAAGAACATAGGAAGCAATCTGATAAGCCTGATGCACCAGCACAAGTAGATACACCACACACTGTACAAGATATCACAGATGATGCACCTACACATGTGGTGCCTCGTCGTAGTGGGAGGGTTGTAAGACAGCCCGATAGGTTCATTGGAGTGGGAGAAGCCTCTGACTTCATCCTAGGCGTGCTTGAACCAGATTTGGTAAACTACAATGAGCCTCTCCGAGATAAAAATGCAGAATCTTGGTGAAAACAATGATATCCGATATGGGGTCGATGGACCACAATCAAGTTTGGGAGCTTTTGGACCTACCTGATGGTTTCAAACCCATTGGATGTAAGTGGGTCTACAAACGCAAGAGAGAACCTGATGAAAAGGTTAAAACCTTTAAAGCTAGGCTTGTGGTGAAGGGGTATACTCAGAAAGAAGGAATCAATTATGAGGAAACCTTCTCCCTGGTGGCCATACTTAAGTCGATCCGGATTCTCTTGGTCATAGTTGCTCATTTAGATTATGAGATATGGTAGATGGATGTTAAGACAGCTTTTCGAAATGGAAGTCTTGAGGAAACCATCTCATGCAGCAACCAGAGGGATTCGTTGAAAAAGGCCAAGAGCATAAGGTTTGCAGGCTTAAGAGGTCCATTTACGGACTTAAGCACGTATCGAGATCTTGGAACATCCGGTTTGATGAGGTGATTAAATCTTATGGATTTACTCAGTGCCCAGATGAAAAATGTGTGTACCGCAGGCGTGATGGAAACGCGATGGTGTTTCTTGTGCTTTACGTAGATGACATCTTACTGATTGGAAACAATAAGAAAGTGTTATCAAACGTAAAGGAATGGTTGTCCAAACAATTTGATATGAAAAAATTAGGAGAAACGGGACATCTCCTTGGGATCAAGATAATTCGAGATCGTAGGAAACTTTCTTTAATGCTCTCAAGTTTCATACATAGACACGATTCTGGCTCATTTTAGCATGCAGAACTCTAAGAAAGGTTTTCTACATTTCAGACATGGAGTGCATCTATCTAAAGAACAATCTCCTAAGACTGTTGAGGAGATAGAAGCCATGAAGACAGTTCTTTATGCTTCTGCAGTAGGAAGTCTCATGTATGCAATGTTATGTACAAGGTCTGATATCTGTTATGCTGTTGGCATTGTAAACAGATATCAGAGTAACCCCGGGAAAGCTCATTGGGAGGCAGTAAAATGCATTCTCAAGTATTTTCGTAGAACGAGAGACCAAGTGTTGGTCTATCAGGCGCCTGAGCTGGTACCCCGAGGTTACACAGACTCAGATTTCCAAGGCGACAGGGACAAGAGCAAGTCTACCTCAGAGTATGTTTTTACTTTGGGAGGTGGAGCCATAGTTTGGCTAAGTGTCAAGCAGAAATGCATGGCAGACTCTACCATATAGGTTGAATACGTTGTCACATTCGAGGTAGCGAAAGAAGCAGTGTGGCTCAAGAACTTCCTAGTGGACTTAGACGTGATTCTTGGTTTGCAGAAGTTGATCATAGTGTACTGTGACAACAATTTAGCAGTAGCAAACTCGAAGGAACCACGAGCCCACAAAGCGAGTAAGCATATACAGCGCGAGTACCACCTAATACGAGTTATCGTCAAGAGGGAATATGAGGGATGGGATAAATCTTGTTATGGAACATTGTCTCCTTCCCAAAAATGATGTCGAAGTCGTCCAGTTTACTCACGACTCAGACACTAAAAGCACCGGTCCAGCTTCCAAAAGTAGCAATCATCATGACTTTCCCAAGGACATTCTCAGCGGCTACATTCACGGTCTTAATCTTATTGTTATGAGGCTCCAATTTTAGCCCCAAACGCTGGACTTCTCTCTCCGTCATGAAACTGTGAGTGGCTCCAGTGTCTGCCATCACTGTCACAGCTTTCTCATTCACTTTCCCCTCCATGAACATCAAAGAGCTAGCAGCATTTGAATTAGTAGGAACCTTTTCCTCACTAATTGTATTCAACAATCTGAGAGCATTCACTCGGTTCAGCACTTCGGTCTCTTCCTCACGCACATTAGCGGCTATCATAGCATTCACCCATTCCTTGTGTGGGCAATCTTTTGCCAAGTGTGATCCGTCACACTTAAAGCAGCCACGCTTCTTAGGGTCAGTTTTCTTTTCTTCAGTAGCGCTGGACTTTTCAAAGACCTTCTTCTTCCCTTTCTGGAATGCTTTCTTGTCCTTCTGACCTTTCACCATCTTGGATTTCTTTTTCTCAATCAAGCCAGCACCCACAGCTTTGAAATCCACAAGTTTCTCAGCAGCAGCAATGGCTTGAGAGACATTCTGCACGCCTTGCTGATTCAACTCCGCTTGTGCCCAGTTTTGTAATCCCGCCATGAAATTAAACAACTTGTCTGGTTCAGACATGTCTTTCACATCGAGCAACAAAGACTAAAAATCTTTCACATAGTCATGAATCGTACCTGACTGTTTTAACTTTCGAATGGACTCCCTTGCAATCCAAGAGGTATTAGTCGATAGGAACTGAGCCTTCAGTTCTCTCTTCATCATATCCCAATTCCCAATCCGTGGTAAAGTCTCATCTGTCACTCTAGATCGCCACCAGAGCTTTGCATCCCCAGTCAAATACATAGACGCAAAGTTGATTTGTTGTGCCTCTACCACCTTAGCGGTCTGAAAATATTGTTCAATGTCCCACAAGAAGTTCTCAAGTTCCTTAGAACTTCTGTTCCCAGCAAATCCTTTCGGCTCTGGCATCTTAAAATCCCTTCCAAATGAAGAGGTTCGGCTCTCAACTGGACCAGAACCGACCACCTTCTTCAGCAAAGCCACATCTTCCATCACCTTTTGTAACTCGAAAAGATCATCTTCAATTTCTTCCCGTGAAACAATAACATCAAGCCTTCTAGTGAGGACCACAATGTCTTGTTTAACCGACTCCAAAGCATTAGAAAGCAATGAAGAAGGACAAGAACTAGTAGAAGTTGCACCAACCAAAACCCGTCTCTCAAGTTCTTGAGTTCTAATTGTCAAAGACTCAAGAGATCTTCTTAAATCATTGATAGAAGCCATGAAATTTACGGTTTCATTATCAGTGCCTAGAAGACGAAGCAAAGACTCAATCTGGGACTCAATCCGGCCAACTCTATCTCCCAAAGGATTCACCATCTTCAAACACTTGAACAGCACCCAATTTCTATAGTTGCAACAGCGAAAACCAAGGCCAAAGTTCCAACCTTGGCTCTGATACCAAAATTGTCACACCCTCAAAAGCCTCTCCGTTAGAATCAAAACGGAGGTTAGCAAATATAGAACAACCAGACGGATTTGAAGTTAAGGAAAACAAAGCAAGCAAAGTTACAGCCAAAGGCCAACCTTTGTTATAAAACTCGGAACAAAGGAACTCTCAATGAAGGATCAGTACAAAACTCACCCAGAAATGTTCTAAGGTGGTTTGCTGGCTCAACACAGCATAAATATGCAAAAAGGGACTGAATGGAACGGTTACAACTGCCACAAAGGGCCATCAGGTTTGCAAGCCCGAAAACAAGGAAAATAACTGCCCACTAAGCCAATGCCAAGACAAGTTCAGCCAAGTGTAGTAACTGCTACCACATGTCGTCCTTCTAGCTTTCCAGGTCTTCCCATGCAAACCGTCCAAGGAGATTCAGACACCTCACGTAAATCCCCCATGCAATCCCATGCAACTATGCAAGAACTCTTCATGCAAGGTAAGGACTGAAGTCCCTGGCACATAGCCCAAAACTTAGCCCTCCAAATGTAACTCACGTTTTCGTCTATGTTGGCTTAACAGAAAATCACATCAAGTAAATAAGGGTTTAACAGAGCACCCCCACTTGAGGTGTTGACGTCCCCGGCAACTCCAAGCTCGCCCGGTAGTCAGCAATTTGCTTCTCGAACTGCCACAAGTCCTTCTCAAGAACCCATTCAGCATCACATTCTTGTTCACCCTTCCATTGTACCAAAAATCTGGCCCGCCTATTTTTCTTACTCATGCCCAAAGTTTCATGCCTCAAAATCTTCTCAAGCTTCTTGTCAAAAGATTTCTGAATCACTGGTGGCACCCTCTTGGTCTGCTACCTCTCAGCATCACCATCCTCATGAAAAGGCTTCAAGTAACTCACATGGAAGGTTGGATCTACCTTCAATCGATCAGGCAACTTCAATCTATATGCAACATTGCCTACTTTTGTTGGAGTAGAATACATAAGCTATGCGTGTATTGTACAGTTTCCCAGTTTAATATATCGATTTGTGTTTCAATTATATTTTGTTGTGCAGTTTTATGTCCATTTATATTATGTAAGTAGATGATGAGGTGTCTGGTGCGACACAGTAGATCTCATCATTGGTTGAAAGACATAATATATAAATGAGGTTCGTAACCGAGACAGCTTTGGACAAACTGTCGGTCTAGGTTATTATGTGATTCAGATAATTAGTTTGTCTAAACTAATTGAATCATATAGATATGCCCGGGGCATATTGAACTTGACTCTTATGAATGATTTGTCTTGTACTGATTTAATAGACAAATCGATCCTTGTATTCTATCTCTAAATCCCTAGACTCGAGCGGGCATGAGGATTAGACATAGTGTACTTTGATCTGCCAATGGGTGAGGTCAAATGTGGCCAATAGTCTCAGTGGGTTGGGTGCGCGTGTTTAGTTACTTGGTGTGCTGCTGCTTGTCGAAAGAAAACCATGTACCGGTGCGTCCGGGGTGATCGTGCTCCCGAGATGAGCTCGAAATGTTTATTATACTAAACTTGGCCAGTGGACTTATGTCCGGTATAGTAAAAAGGTCGAGTGGTACTAGTCTCGGAATATTAAGAAGTTGATGAATTAATTTATCAGTAAATTAATGAATTAACGAGCACTATATCTTTGATGTGGGGAGATTATGAATATAATTTAATTAAGTTGTTCCGGAAGCAATTCTGGTGTAGGTTGGTAGTGCCATAATTAATCCGTTAGTGGTACGATTAATTATGTACTGGGTTGTTGACAAAGGTAGATTTAATTAATTGAGAAATTAATTAATCCTTGTGTCAGTTGGTTGTGAATCATCCCAGGAACTGGTTTGGGATAAGTGAATCCCTGTGTCAGTTGGGAGTGATTCATCCCAGGAACAGGATTGAAGGAAACAGAATCTGTATCAGTCCAGAAACAGGATTGAAGAAAAACAGAAACCCAGTAGGAAGACCAATCCTAAACCAACTTGGAGTCTCTCTTGTAACTCTATAAATAGACAAGGGATCAGTCATTCAGAAAACACAATAACACAATTAATCCACAGGATTTCTAGAGAGAGAAAACGTTTCTCTCTCCAAGTCGAATTTTTAAGAAAGTGTGCAGCTGGTTTTTGGGTTTCTAGTGGCTGAAATTTTGGCCTTGGTCTATACCAGCTGCGCGTAGCTTTCTCTCTCTGCGGGCGGTGCGTTTATAGTACGTGCCAGGTGCTGCGGGGCTAGAGTTTTCCAGCAGGTGGATTGTGGTGAGTTGCTGATCAATTGACTTCTAGATTATTGCCCACACAATAAGAGGTCATAGTCTTTGAGGCATACAAGAGATTCACCAGGTGCACGCTTCAAAGGTATTATTCTATAGTTCCGCTTTTATTAGAATTTTTTGTTGCGTGGTAAATCGAGCAAGTGCAAACCCAGATCCTACCAAAATCTTTCAACTTTCTCGACCACCTCAAACGACCCTTCATACTTTGGCACGAGACCTCGGTGACTGATTTGGCACTAATTCTCTTCCAAATCTGAGGGGTTAGCTTCAACATCACTTTGTCCCCGACCTGAAACTCTAAATCCCTCCTGTGTGCATCGGCATATTTCTTATTCTCTTCTGAGCCACGGCTAAACTGTCTCGCGCCTCATCAATCATTTCTTGCTTGGCTCTACCAAACTGGTAAGCTGCTGGACACTTGCCTCCGGTAGTCTGAACAACAACTTCGTGTGGAGTAAGAGGCTGCTACCCATAAACCAACTCAAAAAGGCTCATCCCTGTAGCTGAGGATTGGTGCAGATTATAGCAAAACTGTGCCACATCCGCAAATAATCTTCAAGGAGGCCATTTATCCTCTCTGTTTGGCCATCAGTCTGCGGATGATTGGCTGTAGAAAACTTGAGTTGTGAACCCATAGTGTTAAACAATTGAGTCCAGAACCGCCCGGTGAATCTAGGATCCCTGTCACTAATAATGCCAACCGGTAAGCCAAAATACTTCACCACATGCTTGAAGAAAAGCTCAGCTGTCTTATCAGCTAGGAACGCCACGGGAGCTGCAACAAATATAGCATACTTCAAGAATCTATCAACAATAACCAAGACCGAAGCCATACCATCCACCTTTGGAAACCCGCCAACGAAATCCATTGAAACTGATTGCCACGGCCTATCTGGAATGGGTAAATCGTAATGCATGATTACTTAACAGGGGGATTCACTCAATCCAGCTTCTCTCTTTCTTTCAGTTTTGTCCAGCTAACATACAAGACATGTTTTAACATATGCCTCAATGTCATTCTCCATCTTTGGCCAAATGAATCGTCTGGCCAACAAGGCCCGCATCCTCTCGACGCCTGGGTGACCAGCCCATTGAGCATCGTGTGTCTCTCGCAACAACTTCTGCCTTAGTTTCCCAGCGGCCGAAACGTAGAGCCGTTCCCCCTTTGCATAGAGCAAGCCATTATCAAGCCAATACCAACGTATCAAGCCTTGCTGTACCTGTTCACACAATCTAACAAACACAGCATCGTTAGTACACTCAGCACGCACTAATGTCATGAAATCTGACACCACCGAAGTCATCGAGACCACATACTCAGCAACATCTTTCCTGCTCAAAGTATCAGCCACATAATTTTCCATGCCAGGCCGATGCTGCCAATCAAAATCAAACTCAGCCAAGAAATCCTACCACCTCGCCTGCTTCGGGGTCAATTTCTTTTGAGTCTTAAAATAAGTATTGGCAACATTATCAGTCACAACAGTAAACTTGGTCCCCAGCAAATAATGCTTTAAAATCTCCAAGAAATGCACCACCACTGTCATCTCTTTCTCATGTGTGGTGTACCGTTGTTCACATACCTTCAACTTCCTGCTCTCGAATGCAATAGGGTGCTTCTGCTGGACTAGAACACCACCTATGGCACGGTCAGAAGCGTCTGTATGGACTTTAAATGGCAAACCGAAATTCGATAATCGCAAAACTGGTCCTGAAGTGATAGCCTTCTTCAACTCAACAAAGGCATCCTCAGTTCTTTCAGTTCACTTCCAAATCACGTTTTTTTTCAACAAATCAGTCAATGGGGCAACAATTTTTGAATACACTAAAATGAACCCGTGATAGTAATTTGCAAGTCCAAGGAATGATCTCAGCTCAGCTACTTTGGTTGGCACCGGCCAATCAACAACTGCAGCTACTTTCCTCTCGTCCATTCTGATCCTTCCCTTACTCAAAACATGGCCCAAGAATGTGATTTCCTCCCTGCAGAACTCACACTTCTCTTTCTTGACATAAAGCTCATTCTCCCTCAGCTTCATAAAGACCTGCCTTAAATGTCTCACATGATCCTCAAGGGACTCATAATAGACAACAATATCATCCAGATAGACTACCACAAATCTATCTAAAAAATCATATAAGACATCATTCATCAAGTTGCAAAATGTAGCAGGTGCATTGGTCAGGCCAAAAGGCATAACTAGAAATTCAAAAGAGCCATACCTTGTGACCACAGTTGTTTTCTCCTCATCACCGTCCCATATTCTGACTTGCCAATAACCAGCTCTCAAGTCAATCTTGGTGAACACTCGGCCTTTCACCAACCTATCGAATAGATCATAAACATTAGGGATTGGATACTTGTTCTTCACCGTTAGCTTATTCAGTGCCTGGTAATCAACACAGAATCGAAGGGACCCGTCTGCCTTTTTCTGAAACAAGGCTGGTGCACCATAGAGAGCTTTCGAAGGTCTCAGCAATCCACCCTCCAATAATTCATCCAACTGCCTTCTCAACTCAAACAGCTCAACTGGAGACATTCTGTAAGGAGTTTGGGCCGGAGGTCTGGCCCCAGGGACTAGCTCAATTCGGTGATCAATCGGTCGTCTTGGCGGAAATTTCTTAGGCAACTCTGCTGGCATGATATCAGCAAACTCATCCAACACCTTTGCTACTGGCTCAGGTACATCCTAAAACACATCAGGCTTGATCTTGATCATCACATCCAGATATGTGGTTTCCCCTTTCTTCAATCCATTCTCTAACTGCATAGCCGATAACATCACTCCCTTGCTTTTTCCATCACCCCAATCTAACTTTCTTGGCACATGCACACATTTTACAAAATAGGGACCTTTCTCATCAGCAAACATTATCCCACTCAAATGAGGGATGGGATAAATCTTGTTATGGAACATTGTCTCCTTCCCAAAAATGATGTCGAAGTCGTCCAGTTTACTCACGACTCAGACACTAAAAGCACCGGTCCAGCTTCCAAAAGTAGCAATCATCATGACTTTCCCAAGGACATTCTCAGCGGCTACATTCACGGTCTTAATCTTATTGTTATGAGGCTCCAATTTTAGCCCCAAACGCTGGACTTCTCTCTCCGTCATGAAACTATGAGTGGCTCCAGTGTCTGCCATCACTGTCACAGCTTTCTCATTCACTTTCCCCTCCATGAACATCAAAGAGCTAGCAGCATTTGAATTAGTAGGAACCTTTTCCTCACTAATTGTATTCAACAATCTGAGAGCATTCACTCGGTTCAGCACTTCGGTCTCTTCCTCACGCACACTAGCGGCTATCATAGCATTCACCCATTCCTTGTGTGGGCAATCTTTTGCCAAGTGTGATCCGTCGCACTTAAAGCAGCCACGCTTCTTAGGGTCAGTTTTCTTTTCTTCAGTAGCGCTGGACTTTTCAAAGACCTTCTTCTTCCCTTTCTGGAATGCTTTCTTGTCCTTCTGACCTTTCACCATCTTGGATTTCTTTTTCTCAATCAAGCCAGCACCCACAGCTTTGAAATCCACAAGTTTCTCAGCAGCAGCAATGGCTTGAGAGACATTCTGCACGCCTTGCTGATTCAACTCCGCTTGTGCCCAGTTTTGTAATCCCGCCATGAAATTAAACAACTTGTCTGGTTCAGACATGTCTTTCACATCGAGCAACAAAGACTAAAAATCTTTCACATAGTCATGAATCGTACCTGACTGTTTTAACTTTCGAATGGACTCCCTTGCAATCCAAGAGGTATTAGTCGATAGGAACTGAGCCTTCAGTTCTCTCTTCATCATATCCCAATTCCCAATCCGTGGTAAAGTCTCATCTGTCACTCTAGATCGCCACCAGAGCTTTGCATCCCCAGTCAAATACATAGACACAAAGTTGATTTGTTGTGCCTCTACCACCTTAGCGGTCTGAAAATATTGTTCAATGTCCCACAAGAAGTTCTCAAGTTCCTTAGAACTTCTGTTCCCAGCAAATCCTTTCGGCTCTGGCATCTTAAAATCCCTTCCAAATGAAGAGGTTCGGCTCTCAACTGGACCAGAACCGACCACCTTCTTCAGCAAAGCCACATCTTCCATCACCTTTTGTAACTCGGAAAGATCATCTTCAATTTCTTCCCGTGAAACAATAACATCAAGCCTTCTAGTGAGGACCACAATGTCTTGTTTAACCGACTCCAAAGCATTAGAAAGCAATGAAGAAGGACAAGAACTAGTAGAAGCTACACCAACCAAAACCCGTCTCTCAAGTTCTTGAGTTCTAATTGTCAAAGACTCAAGAGATCTTCTTAAATCATTGATAGAAGCCATGAAATTTACGGTTTCATTATCAGTGCCTAGAAGACGAAGCAAAGACTCAATCTGGGATTCAATCTGGCCAACTCTATCTCCCAAAGGATTCACCATCTTCAAACACTTGAACAGCACCCAATTTCTATAGTTGCAACAGCGAAAACCAAGGCCAAAGTTCCAACCTTGGCTCTGATACCAAAATTGTCACACCCTCAAAAGCCTCTCCGTTAGAATCAAAATGGAGGTTAGCAAATATAGAACAACCAGACGGATTTGAAAGTTAAGGAAAACAAAGCAAGCAAAGTTACAGTCAAAGGCCAACCTTTGTTATAAAACTCGGAACAAAGGAACTCTCAATGAAGGCTCAGCACAAAACTCACCCAGAAATGTTCTAAGGTGGTTTGCTGGCTCAACACAACATATATATGCAAAAAGGGACTTAATAGAATGGTTACAACTGCCACAAAGGGCCATCAGGCTTGCAAGCCCGATAACAAGGAAAATAACTGCCCACTAAGCCAAGGCCAAGACAAGTTCAGCCAAGTGTAGTAACTGCCGCCACATGTCGTCTTTCTAGCTTTCCAGGTCTTCCCATGCAAATCGTCCAAGGAGATTTAGACACCTCAAGTAAATCTCCCTTGCAATCCCATGCAACCATGCAAGAACTCTTAATGCAATGTAAGGACTGAAGTCCCTAGCACATAGCCCAAAACTTAGCCCTCCAACATGTATGGCTTAACGGAAAATCACATCAAGTAAATAAGGGTTTAACAGCTACCATTAGTAAAACCTGATCATTGACTCTATGTGTGCTAATTGTGGAAAGATTTTTATACACACTTATTTTGCGTGCCTTGTGAGTCTTATGCCATAAATGCTTTTTATCATTTGTTTTTAATTTGGAATGCTTGAGAGTGGGCTTTTTCGTGGAGCTAAACTTTTCTCAATTGGCCAATATGGTATTTTTGACGTCCTTAGTGTTGTTTTCTTGAGGACCATTAAGAATTTAAATTTGGGGGATTTGATGTGGACCAAATACGCTAGGATTAGTTAGATATTTTGGCATTATTTCTTTATAAATTTGTGTTGATTTGGATGAAAAATGCTTAAAATATGACTTTATGTTGATTTCATGCTTACAATGCAGAAAATGAAGAATACAACTTATTTTGGTAGATATTGGGAAGTTGGAAAAACAACGTGAGTTAATGACGTGAAGAAACAAAAAGAAACGGATCAAGAAACCGCGACCTAAAAGGCTAGCTAGCGGCCTGCCACGATATACGACCCGTAGCCATTTTTTCCTGGCCACGAGAGACCGTGAGCCAAGGAAATGGCTCACGGTGCGAGCCTCACTACGGGGAAAAAAATGCAAATTTTGCATTTTTGTCCCAAACTTTTTAATATTGCTCAATTGGTCCTTGCAACATTTTTAACCCTTAAAATCTTTTCTTATATAGATTTTGGGAGTTCTTGCATTATACACTTGAAGAAACACTTAATACATTTTGAGTTTTTAGCGATTTCATCTTCTAAGTATAAATTTGTTTAATTTGGTAGTTTAGAAGAAGAAAAGCCCCAATTTCCTAGGGTTTTGTGGAGAACAAAATACAAGGGAAGTGCCAACTTCTCGCAAGTGAACATGTTCATCCCCTTGGATTTTGGTTTGGGCTAGTGATATTGTCAGAGCAATTTTTAGCTGCCATAGCAAAAGTTATTTTTCTTTCCCATATTACTCTTCTTTGGTCAAACATATTTGTTACTTTCTTTTCTTCCCCATCTCTCTCAAAATTCATTCATTTTCATAATTTACTATTTTATCTTTCTATATCATGATCGATCTCTTCCAAAATTTTAGCAATTCCCCTTCCAAAATAATAAAAGGAAAAAACAAAAAATTGAGATTAAGGTAGCTAAATTTTTTAAATAAATTAAATTTATCTAATCAATTTAAATATTTCTTTTATCTATTAACTCTATGTTTATCAAAAATTTTAAAATGTGAGAAATAAAAAGTAAAAAAGAAAGATTAAACTCCAAAACTGGCCCATTACATATAACAACAAGTAGATTTTTGTCCAAAACAAAATAAACCCAGGTTTTTGCTCTATTACATTACATATTTAGAACATTTTGTTCCAAAATCCATTTTTTCTTATCTCGACCAGAGGCATTTAGGGTATTTTCGTACTTTTTATATTTCGTATTAAGGTTGGGGTTAAGCATATTTAAGCTTTGTAATATGTTTTACAGAGGAACACATTCTGTATATTTTTCTTGAGAGAGTTTTATTTTTTTTTTCTGGTGGATTTCGGATTGCTTTTGCAGAATTATTGCTTGTAATTCTGTTATATATTTCTTGGAAATCGTGCTTGCAATTTCTTGTGTTTCTGACTGAGTCAGGTGGTATCAGAGCAGACTTTCTCCTGCCTCTTTTTTGATCTTGATTTCCATGGGAGACCCAGTTAACAAAGCAGATCTTGAAGGAGTTACCGCGACTTTTACCACGGCCCTTACATATCTGAGAAAATAGATGACTATGTTGCTACTCATGTGCTCAATATGCAAAATAACATGGGTTAACAGGGAGACGAAATAGTGGATCGACCCAAGACACCTCGTGATAGAGGCAAGCGAGTTGTTATTGAAAACAGTTCGAGTTCTGACGAAGAAGAGCACTTTGAGGAGGAGGTTAAAGACGATAATCATCATAATAAATATGATTATCGAGTAAAGGCTGACATCCCTTTGTACAATTAAACCATGGGGTTAGAAGATTTTCTTGACTGGCAGATTGACGTTGATCAATTTTTTGAAGTAATGGAAGTTTCGAAAAATAAACAAGTCAAAATAAAGGCAATTCGATTGAAGAGTACTACTGCTATTTGGTGGGATAAACTAGTCTTACAGAGACAAAGACAGTGGAAATGTCCTATTAGAACTTGGCGGAGAATTAAACAATTAATGCTGGAGTGAGTTTTGCCAGAAGATTATGAGTAGATTCTTTATAAGATGTATATAGTGCAAACAGGGAAAGAGTTTAGTGACTGAATATACAACAGAGTTTTTGCATTATTCTGAGCGCAATGATTTGGGGGAGTCGAAGAATCAGAAAGTAGCATGGTATATTAGTGGTTTGAAGAGTTCCCTACAAGAGAAGATGGGTTTGCAGACTATGGCGGAAACATCCAGTTTGGCGTTAAAGGCTAAATTGACTCGCAATTTCTCGTCTTCCACAAGATTTTCACCTCAGAGTAATACTGTTGGTTCTGTAAATGATATAGAAGAGTGCCCCTATGGATCTGAATCCTGCAGCTAAGGGTAGTTCTAGTAGTGGACATAGAATAAAGCTCCAGTTGACAAGCAGAAAAATCCTTATGCCAAACCTAGTGGAGATATTTGCTACTGCTATAAGGGGAGGGGTCACCAATCCAATGTGTGTCCAACTCGTAGAGTTGCAGCAATTTTAAAAGAGGACAGGGAATGAGAGAAGTGAGAAGAAGAGAAAAACGAACATGCAGATGTGGAGTTTGCTGAGGAGGATTCCAATGAGAGAGTTAATTTTGTTCTGCAAAAAGTCCTATTAGCATCAAAAAGACGATGGCCAACGCAATAATTTGTTTAAGTCTCATTGTACAATTTTGAACAAAGTCTGCAATTTGATCATGGACAGTGGAAACATGAAGAATCTGGTGTCACAGAAACTCATGGAGTATTTGAAGTTACCCACAAAACCTTATAAGCAGCCAGCCGTATGCCCTCAGTTGGGTCAGCAAGGGTTCACAAGTTAGGGTCACAAAGACTTGCTGAGTTGTTATCTCCACTAGGAAGCACTACAAAGAAAAGGTAATTTGTGATGTTCTTGAAATGGATGTTTGTCATGTTCTTCTTCGTAGGCCTTTGCAGTTTGATAATGATGTGACTTATTGGGGAAGGGATAATGTAGTGATGTTCACTTAGGGTTCTCATAAAGTTGCATTCAAACCTATTCTGCATTTTGATCACAAGCTAGGGGGAAAGAAATCCAGTTTCTTAGTAATAGCTTACAATGACAACATCATATTGATTTGATTCCTGTTGAAGGAAAACTGAAGGCTACAGGGCAGAAAAATAAAGTTGTTGCTGATAAGCGTAGGAGAGCCAAAGTCTTCAGTGTGGGTGATGATGTGATGGTGTTTCTGCGTAAGGAGAGGTTTCCAGTTGGTACTTACAGCAAGCTGAAGCCACGCAAGTATGGTCCATTCAAAGTGACTCGCAAGATCAATGACAATGCTTGTGTGGTAGCTCTTCCAAATGACATGAACATCTCCAATACTTTCAATGTTGCTGACATTTATGAGTACCACACGGAAAAAGTTCTCCATGAAGATACGAACTCGGGGTCGAGTTCTTCAGAGGTGGAGGAGACTGACGTAGGAAAATGGGCTTGGAAATTTGACTCTTACTAAGTATACCTTTTAGGGTATTTTTGTACTTTTTATATTTTGTATTAGGGTTTGGGTTAAACACATTTAAGCTTTGTAATCTGTTTAACAAAGGAACACATTCTGAATATTTTTCTTGAGAGAGGTTTACTCTTTTTTTTCTGGTGGATTCCAGATTACTTTTGCAGAATTATCGCTTGTAATTCTATTCTATATCTTGGAAATCGCGCTTGCAATTTCTTGTGTTTTCAAATGAGTCACTATGGCCGAAATTCCTTAAGCTATTAGAGTTAGATTAGGATTTTGTTTTCAATCTTTCTCTCATTAGGATTGGAGATTACCATTTTAGAAAATGAAGAGAACTCTTGTAATTGCCTACAAATAGGCCCCCATATTCACGAATTCAATGGTATAGTGTTGATTGATTTTCAAAATTCTTGTTGAGTTGTATACCCTTCCAAAATCTCTGTTTAGAGTGATCTTGCGAGATTGTGCATTGTCCTTGTGAGGAAACCACAAACCCTTTTGTTGGTTTAGACAGTTCAAGTTGAACTATTAAGCCTTGTCCTGAGTGACTAAATTAATCACAAACCATCACCCATCCTCTGAATATTTTCGCACAAAACGGGCTAAAGAATAGTGTGTGTTCTTGAATGAATTGTTTCCGCCACTTAATTCATGCTTAGAAAGATAGTGGGAGAGAATAGTTTGAAAGGTAGCACAAAAATTGGTCTTTCTTCAAGAAGCAGCTCAATCCGACAGTTTTACTATAATTGGTGACTTGTTTGTTGAAGGAACAAACCGTCGGAGTGGTATCAAAGCAAATGTCATTTCGTTCTATTTTATTATCTCTGTTTTCGGGGTTTTTTTGTATCATTGGTTCAAAAATTTATCCAATTTTATATCCAAATATCTAGTAGTCTTTTTTGAAATATTTTTCCAGTATTTCACAGGTTTTCTGAGTCCATTAGTTCAAAATCAGTCCAATTTTCAATCCAAATATCTGAGTTAAAACTAGTGTATGAACCCTCCTTAGGGCTTGAGGCGTTTATTCGTTCTTGATTCTTTTGTGTTGGTTTTGTTTTGTTTGAGTCTAGAAGTCTCTAGGTTTATTTTATGTTAATTTCAATTACTAGTGGGAGGAAACTTGTTTTTAACCCTAGAAAAATGTCTTCGAAAATTTCACCAAAATTACCAAACTACCTCTGCGTGATTTTGTTGGATTTTTTGAATGTTTTTGAATTTTTTTTTTAGTTTTGAAAAAAAAATTTTATCAACCTTAATTCGTTTTAGTCCTTTTATGACAGACAGTACGAGTTTGGACTTTCAGAGGTGAAAAGTCATATTTTCATACTTGGTGCAACGAGAAGCATAGGAGTTCATAGATTTGAAGGTAGTAGGTGTTCTTTTAAAGTTTGATTGTGATCTTGAAAGAATACTTGAAGCTTGAGACCTAATCCTTTTGTTAGTACTTGAAGTTGAATTGAGAAGAGGCAAGAGCCAAAGAGGCAACCTTAAGAATTTGACAAATTCTGTTAGAAAGAATAGCTCTTCTGCAAAAGTCTGAATGAGTAAAAAAAAAAAAAGACAAGCCAAAGTTTAGTTGCTCCTAAAATTTTTGTAGGGAAGCAATCGGAGTTCTGAGATAGGAGTGATCACACCAAATTGAGCAACAATGGAGTAAAGGGTGCGAAATTACTAAGCCCCTGCATGTGAAACTACCTGGTGTGTGTATAAACTTCTTTCACTCATCCGGTAGTCAAGTTTGTGTTCTGATAGATTACAGTTTGACTGCAAGAGAGTACTTGCTGACGGTGCATTTTGTGTGATTTTGTATAAGCATCTACTTATCTTAGTATTTATTTTAAAAGTCACATTTGTTTGTCTTTAGCTTTTACTTGTTTTGTTAGATTTTAACTTTTCATTCTTAAACTTCATAGTAGTCTTTTTTTTTTTTTTTTTTTCTATCACTTGATATCGCCTTTGTGTGTTAGAGTCAATCTTGTTGTTTTTCGAGTCTTGTGTGTGGAGAAACCATCGAGTTAGCACCTTCCTAAGGGAACAGGTTGTCAGGCGGAAGCAAGCTGAAAGGTTGAAAGCTGCTGAGTTAGGTTGTTAATCCCTAACCCTAGGTGCCTATCCCATAGCGACCAACATGTGAAGTGTCATAAAAGGTTCGATGCCAAAAACCAGCTCACCGCCCTAAGGAATCAGCGACCAAAGCATTCTGTCACTAAAACCGAGGATCCACACGATGCGCGCCAGGTTTTGCCATTCTTTTCTTTGTTCTATTCTTTTGTTTTTGTTTCTTTATTTTCTTTTAGGCTGAATTGGTATTTTGGTCCTTTATAAATAAGGGTGTTGCTGTTTCGGTCCCAAATAAAATTACGACTGCTGTTTTGGTCCCTTATCAATTTTTTATTAGCATTTTTAGTCCCTTATTATGGAAAAGTTTAGAAGATAACGCATTAACTCATTTGATCGCTAGTCCAACCTAATTGTTTTCTTCAAAATGATTTGTACCATGATGTTTTCAACCAATTTTATGATCTGGTTCCTGATGAATGTTCAACCCATTTAGGGTTTCAGTCGTTATTTTGCATTGTGAGTTGATCTAAATGGGTTGAACATTCATGAACAACCGAGTCATAAAATGGATTGAAAACATCATGGTAAAAATCATTTTGAAGAAAAAATTAGGTTTGGCTATCGATCAAATGAGTTAATTCGTTATCTTCTAAACTTTTTCGTAAAAAAGATGTAAAACGCTAAAAAAAATTTAATAAGGGACCAAAATAGCAGTCGTGTTTTATTTGGGACCAAAACAGCAACACCCCCATTTATAAGGGACCAAACTACCAATTCGGCATTTCTTTTAATGTGTCTTTTCCTGGTTCTCTTGGTTGTATTTTCCTGTGTGATTTACCATCTTGCAATTCGTAACACCAACAAGGAAAAGAATGTTCACGAAGAACCAGTTGATGAGCAAGTTGAGGAGACCAGTAGGAATCCAATCTCCTTGGAGCAAATTGCAACTTCTTTTGCAGGTTTGCATATGCAGTTAACAGAGATGAACCAACGCATTGGCAATCTAGAAGCAGGAGACCTAAACATAGTCCTAGACTTGACAGACAGCCTCAAGTTTCTTCAAACTTGAACTATGATTCTGACGACTCCCAAGAAAATTCTGAGCGTCATAGGGTGTCTATTTATTCTAATTTTTTATATCAAGATAATATTAAGTTTGAGATTCCTGAATTTTTTAGGAAAGCATGACCCTAATGCTTATTTTGATTGGAAATTTCAGATTGAATAGATCTTCAAAGCTAATGACTTCACAGAGCAGTGAAAAGTTAGATTAGCCACCACCAAATTCAAGCACAATGCAGCAATATGGTGAGCTACCTTAGTTCGAGAAAAACAACGCATGGATCGCCCTCCAGTTGCCAGTTGGGAAGAACTTAAGGATCTCACGCGGAATAAGATTATTTTTTCGACTTTTATTCATGACTTACTTCAAAAGTTGTATAGTTGCAGGCAAGGATCACATACTGTGGCTGAGTACTACAATGAGCTCGAATCCCTCCACTATAGAGTAGAGATCTATGATGATGATGCAGCAATTGTGCGTCTGGATTGAAATTTTGTCCGTTGAAATTGGTGTTGTTCATCAGAAATCACAATCGGCGATCTCTGTGAATCTGTGTTTGGATGAATATTTGAATGGAGTGTGGAGAATCTGTGTTGAATCGGTTTCGAAAGGAGTGCAACAAAAAAGAATAAGTGATTTTTTAAAAAAAAGTGGGTTTTTGAAGAAGAAGAATAAGAGGTGTGTGAATGTACTTTCTTAGTGTGAGAGTGGTGATGCTTCTACTAACTACTTATACTAAGTAGGTATATAGTATAAGAATTGATCCAAAAGCAGGGCCATTGCCAATTACAACCCTATCAGAATGCACTATAATAGATTTAGAAGCAAAGGAAAAGAAGAGATCACATTGACTAAAACTAAAGAGGGGATCCTCTTAATACTTAATTTTAATAAAAAATAGAAAAAAATGTTTAATATGTCTTCAACTGCTATCTTGATTTCTTTACTTTCGAATTCATCTCTTTCAACTTTAAGATATTTATATAAGTTAAAATAAAACTTTGCAAGTTTGTTCAAATCAAAATTTAAAGGAGTTCTGGCATGTTCAACATCTGCATTCTCATCTTCTACTATTTTTGCATACAAATTTTCAACCACATGATTCAACTCTTTAATTTTATGATTCATTTTTTTTTTTTTTTTTTGTAAAAGGGAAGGAAAGATGGAGGAGGATGAGTCATACAAGAGAAGAGTAGAGGATATAAAGAGTAATTAATAACAATAGTATGTATTTGATACTCACACTAACACTTCAACGTTTTATTTTTAAATAGAAAGGATGTTGTGGGTATTAATTCAGTATTACTTATAAAATTATTGTTAGTTTTGAATACAGAAAAGCTATGGCTTGTATCAAAAACTAATATCCACAGATGACATATCATTTTGTTTCAGTATTAAATTGTTCCATTATATCATAGAACTAGATAACGGGGTGTGGAAAGACACAGTAGATACCGTTATTGGTTAAGGTATTGATATATTAAAAGTATGCTCATAACTGAGATAGCCTGAACATACTATCGGTATAGGTTATCGTTTGGTTTGGAAATTAGTTTATCTGTACTAATTAAATCACACGGATATGCCTGGGGCATATTGAGCACGACCAGTTTGGATAGAATTGACTTGTACTGATCGGCGTAGTCAATTCGGTCCTAGTATTCATTCTCTCAATCCCAAGATTGGGACGGGCGTGAGAGTTGGATATCGTATGCTTTGATGTGCCAAAGAGTGCGGTCAATTGAGGCCTATATCTCGGTAGGTTGGGTATGCGGTGTTTAGCTTCTTACGAGATATAGGCCTCAATTGACGCATAATTAGCTTTCTTTGATCTTTTTTGAAGTCGATTTCGATCTTTCTCTTTCGGGAAAACTTAGCCCAAAAGATTTCTTGCCTTTGTCTCTTGATCATTGCCAAGTTTTTTTCCGGCAACTCCCTATTTCGGCGATTCATTGCCGGGGCATTTGATTCAAGCGGATTGCATTGATCTCTGTTCTTACTCAGGTGATCCGTGTTTCGCTTGTCTAGATCACATCTGGTGGTGGTTGTCGGCGAGTGGAGGAGCACGGTGGTGTGTGGGTGGCGCGTGGGTTTTGACTCAAGGGTGGTCCGGGTAAGAATCTGTCAAGGCAGATTGAGTTTTCCTAAAGTGAGTTTCCTTGGGATTTCTTTGTTTTGCCTTGGGCTACTCCGTAGACACTAGCCCACACTAGTTCGGAGTCGAATTGGAGCTATTCTTCGGATTTTTTGTGGATTTCGCTTGCCCAAAGTTTTTGGATTTCTTTTTGCTAGGGACTTCGCTACAAAGGTATAATATTTGAACTTTTCGCTTTAATTAAAGATTGTATCTTTTGTGTCCCGATTAATAAATTAAATAAGTATAAGCCTAGATCCGTTCATGGGAAAATGAATTTGAGCCTAAGCTTTGTCGAAAGCTTCCAATTCTAGAATGCATTGCACGAAAGTGAGGTTTTCGATTTAGCCCGGGCTTGTTATGTTTTCCTTCAATTATGACATTTGCAGCTAAAAAACCTAAGCATGTACCCAAGCAGCACTGTTTGCAAACCCATGTAATAGTTAAAATTTTGATACTTTAGTTTTGTTATTGTAAAAGAAAAAATTGCTTTGCATGGACATCGCAAATTATATGGTACACCTAGGTATACTATGAGCATGGTACAACTAGTGGATTTTGTATATAAAACATCTCATTAAATGATGTTCACCACTTTTCCTATTCTATTCTCACTCACGCGCCTAAACTAAGTTTCCAAAACCCTCACATTTTTTGAAAATCGATCCATTAATTGATGCTCAGCATTCTCTCTCCAAATCAGCCTCAAATCCTCATTCTCATTCAAATCAGTCATAATTGAGGCCGGGAAGAGTGGCGAGGAACGGCGATGGTGACGCTAGGTTTGAAAACATAAGCTATGCCTGTATTGTACTTTATCCCAGTTAATATATCGATTTAATGTTTTGGTTTATATGTTGTGCATGTTTAGTCCATTTATATTATGTGGTTAAATGATGAGGTGTCTGGTGTGACACAGTAGATCTCATCATTGGTTAAAAACATAATATATAAATGAGGTTCGTAACCGAGACAGTTTTGGACACGCTGTCGGTATAGGTTATTATGTAATTCGGATAATTGGTTTGTCTAAACTAATTGAATCATATAGATATGCCGGGGGCATATTGAACTTGACCATTTAGAATGATTTGTCTTGTATTGATTTAATAGACAATTCATTCTTAGTATTCAATCTCTTAATCCCTAGACTTGAATGGCATGAGGATTAGACATAGCGTACTTTGATCTGCCAATGGGTGAGGTCAATTGTGGCCCATAGTCTCGGTGGGTTGTGTGCGCGTGTTTAGTTACTTGGTGTGCTGCTACTTATCGAAAGAAAACCATGTACCGGTGCGTCCGGGGTGATTGTGCTCCTGAGATGAGCTCGTTATGTCTATTATTATACTAAACCCAACTAGTGGACTTATGTCCGGTATAGTAAAAAGGTCGAGTGGTACTAGTCTCGAAATTAAAGAAGTTAATTATTTAATTTATCAGTAAATTAATAAATTAACGAGCACTAAATCTTTGATGTGGGGGGATTAAGAATAAATTAATTTAGTTGTTTCAGAAGCAATTCTTGTGTAGGATGATAGTGTCAAATTAATCCGTTAGTGGTACGATTAATTTTGTAGTGGGTTAATTAAATAAGTAGAATTAATTAATTAATTAATTAATCCTAAGGGTTAATTAAGTAATTAACAAAGTGGAATTATTTAATTAATTAATTAAGTCTTAAGTTTCAATTAAAATTAGGAAATCCTAGATATTAGGAAATCTAATTGGATTTGGATTATCCTATTAGATTAGCTACCTAATTGGATTTGGAAACTAATTAATTACCTAAACCCATTAGGAGACCAATCCTAAATCAACTTGGGGTCTCTCTTGTAGCTCTATATATAGACAATGGATTAGCAATTCTACAACACACAATTCTTAAGTTTTCAAGACAAGAAAACTAGAGAGAGAAAACATTTTTTTCTCTATTGAATAATTTTTTAGCGGTAGGAAGTAAATTTCGGTGGCGGCTGCAGTTCAATTCAGGCGGCTTCAAGCTGCAGAATTTTTCCGGTGAGTCTTTTTGTGTAGATTGATGATCAATTGCTCGTTAGATCATTGCCCACACAACGTGCGATCAAAGTCTTGAGTCATACAAGCGATCACCTGAGTAACACGCTTTAAATGGTACTTTCTATGTTTTCACTTTAATTAGAAATATTTTTTTGCTTGATAAATCGAACAAGTACATACCAAGATCCTGTGTAATGTTATTCCAAGCAAGGGTTGGAATAGCGATTATGCTAGAGTCTAGGTCTGGTCAAAGATTCCGATTCTGCAATGCGTAGCACGAAAGTGAATTTTTTACCGAGTCTGGGCAGATAATATTTCATTTGGACCACGGGTGCTCAAAAAAATGGGAAGCGATAAAGGATTCTCGATTAGGGTTTTGTTCTATGAGGAGAGGGGATTCTAACCGAGGTTGTGCATGACCGATCGAGATGAGTGCGGAAGGCCGTAAAAGATTATCTGCCCGAGCCTAGCCAAAAACTCACTATCGTGCTACGCATTCCAGAATCAGAATCTCTGGTCAGGCTTAGACGCTAGCACAATCACTATTCCGACCCTTGCGCAGGATCTTTGTTTGTACTTATTCGATTTATCATGCAACAAATAAATTCTTAATTAAAATTGGAAACATAAGAATTATTACCTATTGAAGCGTAAAATCAGGTGATTCTCTTGTATGCCTCAAGAGTTTGATCGCACGTTGTGTGGGCAATGATCTAGCGAGCAATTGATCTGATAATCACCACAATCCACTTGCCAGAAAATTCCAGCACCAAGTCGCCTAGCGCGTGAAGACCACGCGCCACCGCCGCCTCTGAGACCGAGCTCCACGCGCCGCCGCTCTTCTACCACACGCGCCGCAGAATTCAGACAAAATGCAGCCGCCTGAAGTCCGTGAAGAGCTGCCGCACTTAAGCTCCAAAATCCAACAATGAGAGAGAATTTTATTTCTCTCTATAGGATTTTATCTCTCTAGTTTTCTTGTCTTGAAAACTTATGAATTATGTATCTTGAATAGCTAATCCATTGTCTATATATACAGTTACAAGAGAGACCCCAAGTTGGTTTAGGATTGGTTTTCCTAATGGGTTTAGGTAATTAATTAGTTTCCAAATCCAATTAGGTAACTAATCTAATAGGATAAACCAAATCCAATTAGATTTCCTAATCTCTAGGATTTTCTAATTCTAACTGAAACTTAAAACTTAATTAATTAAATAATTCCACTTTGTTAATTACTCAATGAACACTTAGGAATAATTAATCAATTAATTAATTCTACCTATTCAATTAACCCATTACAAAATTAATCGTACTACTAACGGATTAATTTTGGCACTACCATCCTACACCAAAATTGCTTGCGGAACAACTTAATTAATTTGTTCATAATCTTCCCACATCAAAGATATAGTGTTCATTAATTTATTAATTTACTGATAAATTAATTAATTAACTTCTTTAATTCCTAGACTAGTACCACTCGACATTTTTACTATACCAGACATAAGTCCACCAGCTGGGTTTAGTATAATAAACATAACGAGCTCCTCTTGGGAGCACCATCACCCCGGACACACCAAGCAACTAAACACGTACACCCAATCTACCGAGACTATTAGCCACAATTGACCTCACCCATAGGCAGATCAAAGTAGACTATGTATAATCCTCATGCCCGCTCAAGTCTAGGGATTAAGAGATAGAATACGAAGAATGATTTGTCTATTAAATCAGTACAAGACAAATCATTCAAAATGGTCAAGTTCAATATGCCCGGGCATATCTATATGATTCAATCAGTTTAGACAAACCAATTATCCGAATCACATAATAACCTAAACTGACAGTTTGTCCAAAACCGTCTCGGTTACGAACCTCATTTATATATTATGTCTTTTAAACAATGATGAGATCTACTGTGTCACACAAGACACCTCATCATCTAACTACATAATATAAATGGACAAATAATGCACAACAAAATATAACCAAAACATAAATCGATATATTAACTAGGAAAATGTACAATACAAGCATAGCTTATGTATTCAACTCCAACAATCTCCCACTAATACTTAAGTTGTGCTTTAAGTATACAACTACATTCAGCTCCTATACACTCTACTACTATATATCTAGAAAAAACTGTCATGGCTCCCCTAAGTATCAGATTCCCATGCCCACCACGTGAGCCTCAAAGACTATTGAAGTCAATGTCTTCGTGAACGGACTGCAAGGTTATCCTCCGATGCTATTGAGCCACGACCATATCTTTCCTCTTTACGATATCTCGTATCAGGTGGTACTTGCATTGTATATGTTTACTCGCCTTGTGGGCTCGTGTTTCCTTCGAGTTTGCTACTGCACCGTGATAGACTTTTGCAAACCAGGAATCACATCTAAGTCCACTAGGAAGTTCTTGAGCCGTATTGCTTCTTTCGCTGCCTCTGGTGTGGCAACGTATTCCGCCTCCATGGTAGAGTCCGCCACGCATTTCTACTTGACACTCAGCCAAACTATGACTCCACCTCCTATAGTAAACACATACCCTGAGGTAGACTTGTTATTGTCCCTGTCGCCTTGGAAATCTGAATCTGTGTAACCTCGAGGTACCAGCTCAGGCGTCTGATAGACCAACACTTGGTCTCTCGTTCTGCGCAAATACTTGAGAATGTATTTTACTGCCTCCCAATGACCTTTCCCGGGGTTACTCTGATATCTGCTTGCAATGCCAACGGCATAACAGATATCAGGCCTCGTACACAACTTGGCATACATGAGACTTCCTACTGCCGAAGTATAAGGAACTGTCTTCATGGCCTTTATCTCCTCAACAGTCTTTGGAGACTGTTCTTTAGATAGATGCACTCTGTGTCTGAAAGGTAAAAAGCCTTTTTTGGAGTTCTGTATGTTAAAACGGGCCTTAATCATATCTATGTATGAAGCTTGGGAGAGCGTTAACGAACGTTTCCTACGATCTCGAATTATCTTGATCCCAAGGATATGTCCCACTTCCCCTAAGTCCTTCATATCAAACTGCTTGGACAACCATGCATTTACGTCTAATAACACTTTCTTGTTGTTTCCAATCAATAGAATCTCATCTACGTAAAGCACAAGAAACACCACTGAGTTTCCATCATGTCTGCGGTACACACATTGCTCATCCGGACACTGAATAAATCCGTAGGACTGGATTACCTCATCAAACCGGATGTTCCAAGATCTGGATGCCTGCTTAAGTCTGTAAATGGACCTCTTAAGCCTGCAAACCTTATGCTCTTGGCTTTTTTCAACGAATCCCTCTGGTTGCTGCATGAAGATGGTTTCCTCAAGACTTCCATTTAGGAAAGCTGTCTTGACATCCATCTGTCATATCTCATAATCTAAATGAGCAGCTATGGCCAAGAGAATCCAGATCGACTTAAGCATGGCTACTAGGGAGAAGGTTTCCTCATAATCGATTCCCTCTTTCTGAGTATACCACTGAAAGATTATCTGCCCGGGCCTAGCCAGAAACTCACTTTCGTGCTATGCATTCCAGAATCGGAATCTCAGGCCAGGCCTAGACGCTAGCACAATTTCTATTCCAACCCTTTTGAAATAACATTGCGTAGGATCTGGGTTTGCACTTATTCGATTTACCACGCAACAAAAATTTCTAATTAAAGCGGAAAGTTAGAAAATACCTTTGAAGCGTGCACTCAGGTGATTCTCTTGTATGCCTCAAGACTTTGATTTCACGTTATGTGGGCAACGATCTAGAAACCAATTTGATCAGCTAATCACCACACTTCACCTGCCAGAAAATTCCAGCACCCTCTGCACCTGGCACGCAGCTGGTAAAACTGACCAAAATTTTGGCCAAACACAAAGGAAAAAACCAGCCGCAATTTTAGCCTCTAAAATCTGACTTTGAGGGAGAAATTTATTTCTCCCTCTAGGATTTTATCTCTCTAGTTTTCATGTCTTGAAAACTTATGAATTGTATATCTTGAATAGCTAATCCCTTGTCTATATATAGAGTTACAAGAGAGACTCCAAGTTGGTTTAGGATTGGTCTTCCTACTGGGTTTCTGTTTCCTTCAATCCTGTTCCTGGACAGATACATATCCAACTGACACAGGGATTCACTTATCCCAAACCAGTTCCTGGTATGATTCACAGCCAACTGACACAAGAATTAATTAATTACTTAATTAATTAAATCTACCTTTGTCAGCAACGCAATACATAATTAATCGTACCATTAACGGATTAATTATGGCACTACCATCCTACACCAGAATTGCTTCCAGAACAACTTAATTAAATTATATTCATAATCTCCCCACATCAAAGATATAGTGCTCGTTAATTTATTAATTTACTGATAAATTAATTAATCAACTTCTTTAATTCCGAGACTAGTACCACTCGACCTTTTTACTGAAAGATTTGGTAGGATCTGGGTTTGCACTTGCTCGATTTACCACGCAACAAAAATTTATATTAGAGCGGAATCTTAGAAAAGTACCTTTGAAGCGTGCCTCAAGACTATGACTTCACGTTGTGTCGGCAACGAACTAGAAGTCAATTGATCAGCTACTCACCACAATCCACTTGCTAGAAAACTCTAGCCCCGCAGCACCTGGCACGTACTATAAACGCACCGCCCGCAGAGAGAGAAAGCTACGCGCAGCTGCCATAAACCAAGGCAAAAATTTCAGCCACTAGAAACCCAAAAACCAGCTGCACACTTTCTTGAAAATTCGACTTGGAGAGAAAAATGTTTTCTCTCTCTAGAATTTTCTCTCTCTAGAAATCCTGTGGATTAATTGTGTTAATTGTTTGTCTTGAATAACTGATCCCTTGTCTATTTATAGAGTTACAAGAGAGACTCCAAGTTGGTTTAGGATTGGTCTTCCTAATGGGTTTAGGTAATGAATTAGTTTCCAAATCCAATTAGGCAACCAATCTGATAGGATAACCAAATCCTACTGGATTCCTAATCTCTAGGATTTCCTAATTCCAATTGAAACTTAAGACTTAATTAATTGATTAAATAATTTCACTTTGTTAATTACTTAATTAACCCTTAGGAATTAATTAAATAATTCCACTTTGTTAATTACTGAATTAACCCTTAGGAATAATTAAACAATTAATTAATTAAATCCACCTATTCAATTAACCCATTACAAAATTAATCGTACCACTAACAAATTAATTTTGGCACTACCATCCTACACCAGAATTGCTTCCGGAACAACTTAATTAAATTATATTCATTAATCTCCCCACATCAAAGATATAGTGCTCGTTAATTAAAATTAATTTACTGATAAATTAATTAATTAACTTCTTTAATTCCGAGACTAGTACCGCTCGACCTTTTTACTATACCGGGCATAAGTCCACCGGCCGGGTTTAGTATAATAAACATTTCGAGCTCATCTCAGGAGCACCATCACCCCAGACGCACCGGTACATGGTTTCCTTTCGTCAAGCAGTAGCACACCAAGTAACTAAACACGCGCACCCAACCCACCGAGACTATTGGCCACATTTGATCTCACCCATTGGTGGATCAAAATACACTATGTCTAATCCTCATGCCCACTCGAGTCTAGGGATTTAGAGATAGAATACTAGGATCGATTTGTCTATTAAATTAGTACAAGACAAATCATTCCAAAGAGTCAAGTTCAATATGCCCCGGGCATATCTATATGATTCAATCAGTTTACATAAACTAATTATCTGAACCACTTAATAACCTAAACTGACAGTTTGTCCAAAGTTGTCTCGGTTACGAACCTCATTTATATATTATGTCTTTCAACAAATGATGAGATCTACTGTGTCGCACCAGACACCTCATCATCTACTCACATAATATAAATGGACGATTAATGCACAACAAGATATGACTGAAACACAAATCGATATATTAAACTGGGAAAATGTACAACACAAGCATAGCTTATGTATTCAAATCCAACATTTACTATACCGGACATAAGTCCACCAGCTGGGTTTAGTATAATATGCATAACGAGCTCATCTCGGGAGCATCATCACCCCGGATGCACCGGTACATGATTTTCTTTCGACAAGCAGCAGCACACCAAGCAACTAAACACGCGCACCCAACCTACTGAGATTATTGGCCTCAAATGACCTCACCCTTTGGCAGATCAAAGTACACTATGTCTAATCCTCATGCCCGCTCGAGTCTAGGGATTAAGAGATAGAATACCAAGAACGATTTGTCTATTAAATCAGTACAAGACAAATTATTCCTAATGGTCAAGTTCAATACACCCCGGGCATATCTATATGATTCAATTAGTTTAGACAAACCAATTATCTGAATCACATAATAACCTAAACCGACAGTTTGTCCAAAGCTGTCCCGGTTACGAACCTCATTTATATATTATGTCTTTCAACCAATGATGAGATCTACTGTGTCACACAAGACACCTCATCATCTACTTACATAATATAAATAGACAAATCATGCACAACAAAATATAACCAAAACAAAAATTGATATATTAACTGCGAAAATGTACAATACAAGCATAGCTTATGTATTCAAGTCCAACAACCCCTTCATCACCAGCCTAGCTTTAAAGGTTTTCACCTTTCCGTCAGGTCCTCTCTTACGTTTGTAGACCCACTTGCATCCAATGGGCTTAAACCCATCAGGCAGGTCCACAAGCTCCCAAACTTGATTGTGGTCCATTGACCCCATCTCGGATATCATTGCCTTAGGCCAAGATTCTGCATCTTTATCTTGGAGAGCCTCATTGTAATTTACTGGGTCAGGCTCAGGCGCGCCAGGGACTAGGTCTGAGGCCTCTCCCACGCCAATGAACTTGTCGGGCTGTCTTACAACCCTCCCACTACGATGAGGCACCACCTATGTAGGCACATTATCTGTGATATCTTGTGAAGTGTGTTGTGTATCTACTTGTGCTAGTGTATCAGGATTATTAGTTTGTCTTCTAAGTTCTTCTAGTACTATCTTACTCTTGGGCTGTGATCTAGGATATAGTCTTCCTCCAAAAATCTAGCGTTGGTACTAACCACTACCTTCTAATCTTTAGGACTATAAAATAGACCACCTTTCGTTCCCCTAGGATATCCTACAAACAGCATTAATTCTTTTCTTGCACATGTGCTGGACAACCCCAAATTTTGTGATGTCTTAGACTAGGCTTTCGCCCGTTCCACAATTCTGCTGGGGTTGAAGCCACGATTTTAGATGGTACAAGATTAAGAATATATATCGTTGTTTCTAAGGCATATCCCCAGAACGAACTCGGTAAATCACTATAGCTAATCATCGACCTAACCATTTCCATGAGAGTTCGATTCCTTCTTTCTGTTACACCGTTCTGCTGTGGCGTGCCAGGTGCAGAAAACTGAGACTAAATTCCTACCTCACTGAGGTATTCTTAAAATTTGTGGGACAGGTACTCCCCACCACGATCTGATCACAGTGTCTTGATACTCTTACCATAATGCTTCTCCACATCTGCCTGAAACTCTTAGAACTTGCCAAAGCACTCGAACTTGTGACGCATTAGGTAAATGTACCCGTACCTTGAGTAATCATCCTTGAACGTCCCGAAATACTCAAACACACCTCGTGCTTGGACCGACATTGGTCCACACAAGTCAGAATGAATCAACTCTAGTACTTATTTGGCTCTATAACCTTTTGCTTTAAAAGTTCTCTTGGTCATCTTACCTTCCAAGAAAGATTCACAGGTTGAATAACAGTCAATCTCTAATGAACCTAAAGGTCCATCATTGACCAACCTCTGAATCCTACTAAGGTTTATATGACCTAGCCTGAGATGCCAAAAATAGGTTTGATTCATTTCAAAAGGTTTCTTCCTCTTATTAATGTTAGATAAAGAGCTATATGTTTCTATGTTTTGCACAACAGGGGAGTTAGAATTAACCACAAACAAATTGTCAGCCAATGAATCAGAACAAATAAGTTTTCTATTTCTTCTAATAAATACAGAGTCATCAGAAAAAATAAACTTATAACCGTTCTTCAAGAGTTTAGAAACCGAAATAAGGTTCTTTCTAAACCTCGGTACATAAAGACAATTAAATAATTCTAATCTAGAACTCTCAAAATTTAGAGTGACAACTCCCACTACTTCTACTGACACTCTTGTAGTGTCGCCCATGTAGATGTCCTGCTCACCCTCTCTAAGTTTCTGGGTTACTTGGAACCCCTGTAAAGAATTACAAACATGATCAGTGGCGCCTGAATCCACATACCAAGTACCTGTGGGAATCACCGCTAAACATGTCTCAGTAATTAGGGCAGAAACTATCCTACCTTTAGGCTTTGGACAATCCACTTTCCAGTGTCTCGTTTTCCCGCATCTGAAGCACTTGCGTTTGGGCTTGCTCTTCTTTGCGATTTCAGGCTTAGCAGTAAGTTTCTTGGCATTCTTCTTCTTCTTATTCTTATTGCCTTTAGGTGCATAAGAAGAACTTAAAGCCTTCACTGTGACCAAAGCTTGCTTCTTCTCGTGGAAAATGCCTTCGGCCGACACCAAATCAGTTAAGAGCTCATTAGAGTGTCAACTCTTTGATTCATGTTATAGTTGACCCGAAACTGCTCAAAACTAGAGGGTAAGCTCTAGAGGATGATATCTATCTGACTTTCTGGGTCGATTTCACCTCCCAACACCTCTATCTCGTTGATGTTACTGATCATGTGAAGCACATGATCTCTCACCGATCCACCCTCAGCCATTTTAGTGTTCATCAACTTTCTCACGGCTGATTGTCTAGTAGTCCTGCCTTGATGAGCGAACATCTCCCTCAGGTGAGCCATCATGTTAAAGGCAGAGACCATGAGATGAAGCTGATGTTGCAGCACATTTGACACAGAGGCCAAAATATAGCACCGCGCCATCTCATCCGCTTTTCTCCACCTGGCATAGGCATCCCTATCCTCTTGAGGAGAGTCCTCGTTAGGCACATCTAGACATACTTCGGTGAGCACAAACTTATATTGCTCTATCGTCAGGACAATGTCCAAGTTACGACTCCAGTCGACATAATTAGGTCAAGTTAACTTATTATCTTTCAATATAGTAGCTAAGGGGTTGAATGCCTCGAAAAACTGTAAAATAAATAAACAGACAATGTTTTAGTTATTAAATCTAGAATTTTGAAAACAATGAAATTCTAACAATTATTGACTTCCCTCAAAACAATAATTTTAATCCACCAACATCTCATTCACCGGGATTCTCGCAAGCCACGATAGTGTGGACGTTTACGCTAACCCACATTCTTTGAGAATAACCAAGTTCATTAACTACACTATTTGACCAAACGATCTATTGATCAATGTAGCTAATAGTCGGTGCTTTCAGCCGTACAAATAAGCAGCGTAACCTCGATGGGAGGAATACTGCAGATCGTACACTAAGTGTGTGTCATTACGTGACTTCAGACCTTGTTACCTCAAGATTGTGCACCTTAGATGGAGTGGGTGTCGCATTTGTCCTAGATAAACTTACTTTAGTCATCTTACTCAGAAATTCATAATCTAGCGATCTTGTGGTTGGATTCATCCGAATGGAGGAAGGCCCTAATGCCAACGCGCAAGCCCACCCACATCGCATATGAATTCGTAATGGTGGCTGTAAGGATATTAAACCAACCTGCTCCCACTTAGATTTCTAAATTGAGGTTTTTGCGGTTTTAACATGCAATTAACTAACCCTAAGTTATATGCAACCATAAAACCATCATGCATCTAAAATACAGAATAAAAATTAAAGCACAAAAATTAAAACAATAAATACGGGAAATAAATGCGAAAATTAAATTTCCCGACTATTATGATTTTAATCGCTTTCATCTTCTGACTTGATCTCGTGTCCCGCCACGTAACTCGATGGAAAAAGTCGTGAACTTCAAAAAAAATGAAATCTGGAGGAAAAACGGGGCAAAACGTGACCCAAACGGACCGTGCACGCGCAAGGCTCGCTGCGCACGCGCGGGGCCTAACTGCTCCGCGCACGCCTGTGCAGCGGCGGCAGCTGCTCCCCTTGCCTTCGATCCCTCCTTCGCTTCTTCCCATGCTATTTGGTCTTCTTGCAATTCGTTATGGGTTTTCCTGGGTTTCTACGAATTAACGATAACCCAAAACCCACGAATTCAAGTTGCCCACCATAACGCCTTCGATTACAAAAAATTAATTCTCCTACCACAAGGCTTTCTAGGAAAATTAAATAATCGAAATTACATAGAAAAAATCCTACTACAGATTTGATCTAATCCTACACGGCTTCCAGCACGTGGTTATACTATTACAAACATTCATAATAAAATCAAATCCGGACATGTCCCGGAGTTTAATTAAAACCCATACAAACGTAACCATAATAGTCAGGATTTCTTAACCACCTGCAAATAAAACCATGTAATAAATCGAACAAGCCCAAAACCCAAAACCAGGCTTTGATACCAATTGAAAGATTATCTGCCCGGGCCTAGCCAGAAACTCACTCTCGTGCTACGTATTCCAGAATCGGAATCTCTGGCAAGGCCTAGACGCTAGCACAATCACTATTCCAACCCTTGCTTGAAATAACATTGTGCAGGATCTTGGTTTGTACTTATTCGATTTATCACGCAACAAATAAATACTTAATTAAAAGTGGAAACATAAGAATTACCTATTGAAGCGTAAACTCAGGTGATTCTCTTTGTATGCCTCAAGACTTTGATCGCACATTGTGTGGGCAATGATCTAGCGAGCAATTGATCTACTAATCACCACAATCCACTTGCCAAAAAATTCCAGCACCAAGACGCCTAGCGCGTGAAGACCATGCGCAACCGCCGCCTCTGACACCGAGCTCAACGCGCCGCCGCTCTTCTACCACACGCGCCGCTAGAATTTGGACAAAATCCAGCTGCCTGAAGTCCGTAAAGAGCTGCAGCACTTGAGCTTAAAAAATCCGACAATGAGAGAGAATTTTATTTCTCTCTCTAGGATTTTATCTCTCTAGTTTTCTTGTCTTAAAAACTTATGAATTATATATCTTGAATAGCTAATCCCTTGTCTATATATAGAGTTACAAGAGAGACCCCAAGTTGGTTTAGGATTTGTCTTCCTAATGGGTTTAGGTAATTAATTAGTTTCCAAATCCAATTAGGTAACTAATCTAATAGGATAAACCAAATCCAATTAGATTTCCTAATCTCTAGGATTTTATAATTCTAACTGAAACTTAAGACTTAATTAATTAAATAATTCTACTTTGTTAATTACTCAATTAACACTTAGGAATAATTAATCAATTAATTAATTCTACCTATTCAATTAACCCATTACAAAATTAATCGTACCACTAACGGATTAATTTTGGCACTACCATCCTACACTAGAATTGCTTCCGGAACAACATAATTAATTTATTCATCACATCAAAGATATAGTACTCGTTAATTTATTAATTTACTGATAAAATAACTAATTAACTTCTTTAATTCTGAGACTAGTACCACTCAACCTTTTTACTATACCGAACATAAGTCCACCAGCTGGGTTTAGTATAATAAACATAACAAGCTCATCTCGGGAACACCATCACCCCGGACGCACCGATACATGGTTTCCTTTCGACAAACAACAGCACACCAAGCAACTAAACCCGTGCACCCAACCTACCGAGACTATTGGCCACAATTGACCTCACCCATAGGCAGATCAAAGTACACCATGTCTAATCCTCATGCCCGCTCAAGTCTAGGGATTAAGAGATAGAATACTAAGAATGATTTGTCTATTAAATCGGTACAAGACAAATCATTCTAAATGGTCAAGTTCAATACGCCCCGGGCATAATTATATGATTCAATCAGTTTAGACAAACCAATTATCCGAATCACATAATAACCTAAACCGACAGTTTGTCCAAAACTGTCTCGGTTACGAACCTCATTTATATATTGTGTCTTTTAACCAATGATGAGATTTACTGTGTCACACAAGACACCTCATCATCTAACTACATAATATTAATGGACAAATAATGCACAACAAAATAAAACCAAAACATAAATCGATATATTAACTGGGAAAATGTACAATACAAGCATAGCTTATGTATTCAACTCCAACAGGCCGATGTAGTGGTTGCCAAAAAATTTGACAGGGAAGAGAGACTGCATCAAACGAATGGCGAGAGGTGGCAGAGATTGACGGTGAAGACCGATGTCGGGTTAGGGTTTTGGGTATCCGACGAGGGGGTTGTTTCAGAACCAAATGAGAGAGAAATGGATGTGCTGTATAGATCTGAGTGTGGGGGTCGTTTTCCGATGGTGGTGGCGCTAGACCATGTTCGCCGAAAAAACGAGCAGAAAGGGTCCGCGAAAGAAAGATGAAGAGGATGGTGATGGTATGGTGGCTGACGGGTGGTGGGTGTTGGCCGACAACTAGGTTGTGTAGATCTGAGTGTGGGTGTTGGCCGGCGACTAGCATAGTGACTTGGTGAGTGTTGGCCAGCGATCGGGCAAGGGAGTAGGGGAGAGGGGTTGGCGGCTGCAAAAGAAAAAAATTAAATGAAAACTAGGGTTTGGGCAAAAACGTATATTTATACCCTAGGCTATTTACGCTTTAGTCATCCTAGTTTAAACCCTATCTATTTTGCTCCTTCTTGATTTCTTATTTTTTCAATTGCAGCCTAATGATTCACTTAATGTAAACTGATATTTTTAATATTTCAATTATTTTGCCCCTCCTTCATTTAATCTTGTATTTTGAAATTTAATGTAAACTGATATTTTTTATGTTAAATCATTTATTATGAACTTGTATTTTGATGTAAACTAAAATTTTTGATGTAAAATCTTGTATTATGAACTTGCATTCTGATGTAACTTGTATTTTGAAACTTGATGTAATTGATATTTTGATGTAAAATCATGTACTATGAACTTGTATTTTGACGTAAAATCACTTGTATTTTGATGTAAAATCATATATTATTTTGATGTAAACTGATATATTGATGTAAACTTGTATTTTGAAATTTGATGTAAAATCGCCGCAGTCGCTACCGAAATGGAGAAAATGAGAGGGAAGAAAAAAGCGGGGTGAAAATAAAATTATTTTTTTAATTAGAAATAGAGAAGATGAAATTGAGGGAAAGATGGTAAAAAAAATTTTGAAATCATTAATGGGCGCACACTCCACATGGTACTATTAGTAGGCCAAATTATATCGTAGGGATAGAAGTATCAGCCCAAATATTAAAAAAAAAAAAATGGGTTTTTAATGAGAAAATCGGTGAAAATCGGGTTTTTTCACCAAAATTGCAGGTCAGACACATTAAATCCACTTTTAGAAAAAAAAATGTCACTCACGCGCCTATTTAATGTTCTTTCTCACGCTTCCTTCCTCTTTCTCTCTTTCCTCATTTTGCTTGATGTAAAATGTCATTTTACATCAGTTTTTTATGTAAAATGAAATTTTACATTATTTTTTTGCTTTGATGTAAAATGTCATTATGATGAATTCTGATGTTAAATCTCGTTTTTTGATGTCATTTCGATTAATTTTATGTAGTCTGGTGGTATGTTGGTTTTACATTAAGGGATGCATGTATACAACGAACTTGAAACTGCAAAAAAGAATTTTATTTATTGAGGGAACGAATGCTTTACATCAAAACCACATTTTACATCACAGCATTTTACATCACGATTCTACATCACCACATTTTATATCACGATTTTCCTCTGCGAATTCTGACCAGAGTAGTACGCTGCGACTCATTCATAAAAGGGCCGGAGCAGTCTCTCGACAGGCTGAAACATCTGGACCTCAACAAACAACATTTTAAATTAGTACGAACATTTTACATCAACAACATTTGAGATCAGTAACAGCATTTTACATCAACAAATAACAATTGACATCAGTACGACCATTTTACATAAAAAAAAAATATCATTTGACATTAGTACGAGCATTTGACATAAAAAAATCATTTTACATCGGTACAAGCATTTTACACCAACAAACAGCATTTTACATAAGTACCATCATTTTACACTAATAAACAGCATTTGACATCAGTACGAGCATTTTACACCAACAAATAGCATTTGACATCACTACGAACATTTTACACCAACAAACAGTATTTGACATCAGTACGAGCATTTTACACCAACAAACAGCATTTTACATCAACAATCAGCATTTTATATCAACAAACATCAATTTACATCAGTACGACCATTTTGCATCAAAAAAGCATCATTTGACATCAGTACGAGCATTTGACGTAAAAAAATCATTTTATATCAGTACGAGCATTTTACACCAACAAACAGCATTTTACATACGAGAATTTTACACCAGCAAACCGCATTTGACATTAGTACGAGCATTTTACACCAACAAACCGCATTTTACACCAATAAAAAGCATTTTACATCAATACGAGCATTTTACACCAACAAACAGCATTATACATCAGTACAAACCAGTATTTGACATCAATACAACCAAATCATGTAAAAAAATACCTTATGTTTGTTGTTTATCTACTTGCATACCTTCTGTGAACCACCATTTGACATTAAAAAAAAACATTTAATATCAGTATCACCATTTAATATGAAAAAACAGCAAAAATATACCTTTTTGCCCAAACTCTAGTTTTTCTTTCATATTCGTGCGCTGCAAACATAACCAAACGAATCCCCTACCTCAGGCTGATTTGTAATTCTCCCAAACTCAAGAAACGGCGAAAATGGTAAAAAAGAGTATGTGTTTTGAAACTTGAGAGATGTGGAGTATTTTGAAAGTGAGATATCTTCAAAAATCTGTCAGGAATGGTCAAAATCACTTCGAGAAGCAATAGGGAAGAGAGTTCGGGAGAACGAAAAGAGAAGCAACCACTAAAGAGAGAGAATTAGGATTTGAAAAAATAAGAAGCTGGTATTAGTACTATAATAATAATTTATAGAACTGCATTGACATAGGCATAGCCCATTGTTATATAATATAGACAGGCGTGAATCTGCCTTCCCATGGGGTAAGGGAATAGTTAAATCCAAAATTATTATTATTATTATTTTAACTACATAGACGAAGTAAGAATAAGAATTGCTTCAAACAAAAATAAATAAATAAATAAGAATAAGAATAAGGTGCAAAGAATAAAATGACCCATTAAATTGTTTTAAAATAAAAAAAAAAATCGTTGAATAAAATAAATATTAAATAACTGTGTCAAGAAATCACCCCGATTTCAATTACATCAGAGCTGACTTCAAGCTAATGAAAGAATGAGGAAAAGGCTCTAAAACTCAAAAACAATGATTAGCATTCTCTATTTCACCTTCTTGACGAGGTTAGATGTCAGGAACTCAGCATCATCCCTGATGAAACTCCACCAAATGAAGGTTAGTGGGATCGTGGTTGCATGCCAAAGAGCATGTGCATCCAGGAACCCTTTATAAGAAGGAAAGTCATAGATTTCTAGAAGCATTGCCAGGCCACCTGCAACAACCACAAACCACAACTTCCACCGAGCCGGATGGCGAGTTACTCCAGCCCACACCATCCAAACAAGAAGTTGAGTGACAGCCATTATGACGCACACTTTCATGTTCCAACCTGGAAAAAAACGGTTGGGAGAAACTATGTATCATTTCCGTAATTCCCTAACAAACAGTTATTTAGCACACCAAACTGTTACCATAGTCCATTTTGTAGTTGTTGAGGTATAAAATATGGGTGGTTGTGAAAGCAATCAGTGGAGCAGATACCATGACTCTGCCAGCCTCATCCCTAACATTGAAACTTCTTAGTATCGCTAGGATAAGAGAGAACCCAAGTAGGGCCACCGCTGATAAGTAATCAAGCCTTTCTGTGAATTCCACATCTCTGTGAATTAACAAATTCAACACACAGATGGTGGTACAATTAGACCGATGGTTATATCTTTTAGCACAATAGTAAAGCACCAAGGCTCCAATTGTTAGTGGTATGAAAATATCACCAGAAACAGGCACCATAAAGCAATGTCACAAGAAAATCTCACATAGAAAGGAAGAAAGAAACCTCACCTACTATGGAAAACAGCACTCCAGAACCATGAATTCAAGGATAATAATCCATAGACATGCCAAAGGACAGTGAAATTGTAGTATTGTTGCTTGGCGTGTTTTAGTGGCAGCTTACAGTAAATAAGGGTGCAAAAGGACAGCCAACCATGGAAATGCATCACTAGGTTGAGTATGGAAAAGGCTACAGAAGCAGGCTCCTGCATACCAAAAGCACATCAGAACAGAAACTTCCATCTGCTATTGCAACCCTAAACCATAAAATATTTCACATGGACCGCATTGAGTTCATGACCTACCAAATCATTAGAGGTGTTGACTGAAAATCGACATGCAATCTTGTATAGTGGGATTTTGTGTAAGCTATGATGTTAGTTAATTACAAAGTGGATGATATATGTTCTTCAGTATTGGCAGTACTAATATGGTTTGGTATTTCAGAGTTAAAATAGTGCAACTTTCACTAATTACTTGACCTAATCAATTATGTACTCATTCATATATTATAGTGACTGGTAAAGGGTACTCTGAGTGAATTGGGATTCCATTTTTCTTTAACCTCCAAAAGGCATGCTGTTTAAACTACTTAACATTACAAACCTGAAACCCAAACAGTCGTTGGAATGGCCATTTACCATGATACTTCACAGGCCCTTGATTAACTGCTGCTCTTTCATTTTCTCGCTCAAACATACAGTGGTAATGGCAATCACTTCTGCAATCCAATTGTTTCCAGTGAAAATATAGAGGTTCTGGCATATACCAAGGGCCGCCTCTGAAAGAACCATCCAAGAGAGATATGCAGGGTGTAAAGCATGTTTCTCCAGCACAACCTGTCCTTTCACATTCCCCAATACAAGCACTATATCCACAGTACACCAAAACTCAATAACAACATCCATACAAACTAAGAACTACAATAGGGCATATTGGAGAAATTTGGGACTCTCAGATTCTATCAATTGGACGTTTTTATCCATAAAAAAGTAGCTAGGTGTAATATTTTATTTTCATATTTTGACCCCTTCGGAATGCAGATAGCAGCTAGAAGAATTAAAGGAAAACTGAGAAGAAATGAATTATCTATCACAATTATCATGTCAGTAAATGGTCACCAACTTATCTTTCAAAAGCTAAAAAAAGGATCATTTTATTTAGGAGAGCAAGGGGTGCAAGGAGGAATCTCTGTAAAAAAAAGAGTAAACAAGAAAAGAAAGATTACCGGTAAATGGGGTCAGCATCTCCAACACTAGCATCAAGTTCTCCAAGAAGACAAAGAAGCCCAGTGATCAAGGTAATCCAACGAAGGTCTAACATCTAATTCAGAAGCAACTCTGAGTGAGTAAAAGAACTAAAGAGGAAAGCCCTAAACAAACAGTCATGCTATTTCACTAGCAATCAACGAAGCTCCTACAATCAAAATACATGCAGCAACCATATAAAACAAAGTACATACTTTTAAATAGAGCAATTATACATACAGTTATAATCCTCTAGTGGTTGACATACTATTTGCGGCTATGTGGTAGAAGTCGCTAAGTATAGTCATTTGGAGTAACCACCAAACTTCTGCCCCATTGATGCCAAGTCAATGATCCAGGTTCAGTTACAAGGGCGAAAGCCAACATAAATAAGACTTCGAAATGAAACATAAACCCAAAGTATACATTGATGTCAAAAAAAATCCAACAAATCCACATATAAAGGACGGAGGGAGGAGGGGGGGAGGGAGAGACCCAGTAAGATGTTCACTTCTTTTAGGCTAATCCAAAATAATCTTTTTATTCATCCCATGGAAGACACAACTATCTTTCGGATATAGAAGCTAATGAGAAACTCAAGGATCAAAGCACCAACAAGGACTCAAGCTTGCAAGATGGTTCGAGCAAGGATATGCTTCTTCCCAAGGATTCAACTTATAAGCCTTCAGGACAAGTTCCAAATCCAAATACTTGGAAACAGAATCCATTAGTGGATATAGTTGGGCCTATGACTAGAGCTCAGACCAAAAGACTGAACAAGCCTTAACCACACTCATTCAAAATACTACAAGCCAAGCCCAAGACCAATCCACACTTCAAGATCCCAAAATAATTAATTTTACATCATTCGGAGACATTGGGCCAACATAAGGAAAAGGCCCATGAGAGGGCACCTCAATGATGTCAAAAGATATCATCAAACATGCCCTCAAAGGGAGTCTAGCTGTGTCATGCCTTCACACGTTTTGGAGGTGTTCTAGCCCTTATTCTCATTTGTATTCTTTTTGTCTTTACTAGTTGTAGTCTAATCTTTCCTCGTTGTAGTCTAAGAAGGTTTTGTAAGTTTTCCCATTTGTAATTAGGTAAAGTGGAGTTAGCATAGTCCCATAAGATTAGAATTCTTATTGTTTTGGCAGCATGTAGGCTGGAAAATACCTCTTTTTGTCCTTTTATATACTAGGATTTGTCTTCATTCTTTCTCCTTATTGTTTTAGGACAATGAGACACATAGAAAGAGTCCAGAACTGTGCATGATTCGTGTCTAGTGGCCAAAATTACCGTGTGTTCTATTTGTGGCCCTTTTGGTTTAGGATTACACTTTTTAGTAGTCATTTTCATGCTAGGAAAAGGCGGGAGCATGGCCATGTACTAAATAAAACACAATTTTGATTAACTATAAACTGGCAATGATTTATCTGTTTATTCATTATTCTTGATGGAATATTCTTTTTGCATTGTTTTAACACTTGTTTAAATCTTGCAATGCTGAAATATCAATAGCTTTTGCTTTAGATTATTGTGGTTTGTATATTCAACCTTTTCCTTGCCAAATTGTCTCTTATTTCGTGCAACATATACAACTTGGGGGGTTCAACTTTGCTAAGAAAGGTTGTGAATTTTTTAAGCATCTTTTGTTTTAATTTTTGTGTGTTTTCTAACTTTGTTTTGTAGCATGGCCGGAATACCATCCTTAGTCTACTCCAATGAAAATCAACAAGAGAAGTCTTGGTAATTCTCTTTCATTCCACAAATCTCCAATCACAAGCTAACCTAGTTCATCTCTCGTCAATTACACCATGGGACTGAAATTAACCCATTTATCATATAATCCGTTCTTACACCCTGAAATGAAGTACCGATATATCCCATAAAAATGAAGTCAACTGCTAATTATAATCGATGGTCAACCAAAAAAAAAAGCAACGATAGACCTAACAATTGAGGAACTTCTAGAGGTGCAACCTTGACAAAATCATCATCCTAATTGATATATATATATATATATATATATATATATATTCCGCCCGGTTTCTAACCTCTAAACATGAAGGCTGAACAACATATCAACATATTGGATCTATGATAGCCAACTGGAATTTTTTTGAGTACGTTCCCCAACCACCCAAACTCCTTCCCCTCCTGTGCCTTTCTCTAGGTAGAAAAAATATCTCCAGTTTCTGATGACCCTACGCTGGGAAATAGAAAAATGGAAAATAACTGCTGATATTCTTAACATGAAATGCAATTGAATAAGAATCAAAAACCACTTTTCTTATTCACAAAAGTTTGCAATAGAATGACTGAGATTTTGAAAAAATTTCCTACAATGTTCTTCACACAAAAGATAGCCCCTTATATAATATAATGGATACAACAAGAGAAAAAAGTATATACAAAGGAAAAAAAAAAAAAAAAAAAAAAGCCATTAATTTCTTTTGCCAACCATTCCTTATAAGTTCCCATTTAAATTGTTTGTCTGCTTTACATTCATGAAGTCAGCCAACCTATGTCAACATTCATTCCTTAGAAGGTGCAAGGAATTACGGCATTTATCTTCCAAAAGCCTCCAAATTAAAATGCCAACTAGTTTCTTCCACTGCTAAACAGCACATAGAGTATGTCTACTGGCAAAAAACTTATACTTCCTCAATTCTTTCATATAATAGGTTAGTTGGGAAAAACACACTAAATAACTACAAAACGTGGTTAAAAATGGCGATCAAAACTACCCTTACTATTGTTGCTCAGAAAAAACTAGAGCCATGAAAGGAGATAAGACATAGACAAAAATGGAGAGACAGAAGAACAAAAGCCGATGAATTCCATTCAGAATTCTGCTTACACACTCTAAAGTGATGCAGCACAGGCAACGTATGGAATAAAGGAACTATATGGAAACTAACAAAATACACACACATTGCTGAAACAAAACACATAATGCGGCAAAAAATCGAGAAAATGTAAAAACCTCTATAGATATTTTAAGAAAAATAATAAAGAAATTTCCCAAAAAAATTAGACCTGAAAATTCATATATAACAAACATAAACATAATGAGTGACAAGGTATTGGTTACATGAGGAGTCATAGATATCAAACCCAAGATACAATGCTTTGACAAAGGCCAAGTCTAGCAAGGCATAATGAACAAGGCCATCACCAAAATCACCGTACTTTGTATCATAAATTTATTGACAGTAATGATAGTAACAACGAGAACCTCAATTTGAATGTCCTACCAATGACACCAAAACAACAGATGTTCAATAATCTGCATGTTGGCTTGTACTATAAAAATAAAAAGTTGTGAAGAGTCTTGGGATGAAAGAATGCTGGGTATTTAAAAAAAAAAAAAAAAAAAACTGAGATCCTGCACGTAAATATAACTGAGGGAAAAAAAGCAGGGTGATGGGGACTTGACTTGGGTATCCGTGGAGATTATCTGCCTCCATCGAGACCCAATAATGACTTCTTCAAAGCCCTAAAATGTTCACCAAAATTCACTAAGTAGTTCTGATGAAGTTCTCACTGAGAAATTAAACAAACCGCAGAATTCCCATCTACTTCCAACCGGAGTTTGAATCAATTTTTAACTAAACAAAAATTATAATCCAACTACTTCATCTACCACCACAAATAAATGGATAACTTCACACAAGGCAGTTTAACTGGCAAAAGGTAAGTAAGCGGGAAAAGAGTAAAAATCAGTAGGCAATATTATTTGGTAATTCCCGCTACTTACTTGATGGGATTTCAATTTATAAAGGATATCACTATTCTAGCTGCTACATCTGCATAAATTATGGCATAAAGAATTTTCAAAAAAAAAAAAAATCAAATCGCCGAACCTAGATCCAGAAACACAGGCTAACAAATTACCCGAGAAGAAAATGAAGATCGAATCAAGCGCAGAATGTTGGACAAAACAAGAAATTGCGAGAGCTACCTGACGAGTTTCCGGCGGGAAGCTCAACAGAAAATTCAAATGGACTTATAGTACCCAATATGTCAGTATAGCGGGCCCCCTAACGTGTTGAAGATGAGAGAATGCAGGGATTTGACGTCTAGTTAACACTAATAGCTGGAGGTGGCGGTAAAGGTCGCCAGCATCTCGTCGTCGGTCGTCAGATGTTGTAGGGCAGAGGAGTTATGGTTGGGAGAGCCGAGAGACGAGAGACTAACGTTTAGTACTAAAGTAGATTGTGGGCTCCTGCATCCCACGAAAACCTATATAGTAACCACCTCCTAACATTAACAACTAACGATTTGTATAAAGTTAATAACTAGCAGAATTGGCCACGCCACGCGTGGAACCGAGTCCGTTTACGGTGGTCTTATATGACTAGTATGAATTTTACTCTTACTAACGCGCTACAGTAATGCGCTACAATAGCGCGCTACACTTTTTTTTTTTTTGACTCGCACTCTTTTTAAAAAAAATTCTTTTTTTAAAAAAAATACTTTTTAAAAAAATAATTAACAATGGAGATCAGATCAGGATTATATAGACATCAGATCAGCGAATAATTGACATCAGATCAACAGAATATAGATATCAGATCAAGAATATAAAAGAAATCATATAATAGAACTAAAACATACTTAACAAGGGAGATCAGATCAGGATTATATAGACATCAGATCAGAGAATACTTGACATCAGATCAACAGACTATAGATATCAGATCAAGAATAAAAATGAAATCATACAGTAGAACTAAAACATACTTAACAAGTGAGATCAGATCAGGATTATATAGACATCAGATCAGGGAATACTAGACATCAGATCAACAGACTATAGATATCAGATCAAGAATATAAAAGAAATCATACACTAGAACTAAAACATACTTAACATGTGAGATCAGATCAGCATTATATAAACATCAGATCAACAAACTATAGATATCGTATCAAGAATATAAAATAAATCATACACTAGAACTAAAACATACTTAACAAGTGAGATCAGATCGGGATTATATAGACATCAGATCAGCGAATACTTGACATCAGATCAAAAGACTATAGATATCAGATCAAGAATATAAAAGAAATCATGCATTAGAACTAAAACATACTTAACAAGTGAGATCATATCAGGATTATATAGACATCAGATTAGCGAATACTACACATCAGATCAACAGACTATAAATATCATATCAAGAATATAAAAGAAATCATACAGTAGAACTAAAACATACTTAACAATGGAGATCAGATCAGGATTATATAGACATCAGATCAACGAATACTTGACATCAAATCAACGGACTATAGATATCAGATCAAGAATATAAAAGAAATCATACACTAGAACTAAAACATACTTAACAATGGAGATCAGATCAGGATTATATAGACATCAGATCAGAGAATACTATACATCAGATCAACAGACTATAGATATCAGATCAAGAATATAAAAAAAATCATACAATAGAACTAAAACATACTTAACAAAGGAGGTCACATCAGGATTATATAGACATCAGATCAGCGAATACTTGACATCAGATCAACAGACTATAGATATCAGATCAAAAATATAAAAGAAATCATACACTAGAACTAAAACATACTTAACAATGGAGATCAGATCATGACTCTATAGACATCAGATCAGCAAATACTTTACATCAGGTCAAAACACTATAGATATCAGATCAAGAATATAAAAAAAATCATACAGTAGAACTAAAACATACTTAACAAGGGAGATCAGATCAGGATTATATAGACATCAGATCAGTGAATAGTTGATATCAGATCAACAGACTATAGATATCAGATCAAGAATATAAAAGAAATCATACAGTAGAACTAAAATATGCTCAACAAGATAGATTAAATCATTATTATATAGACATCAGATCACAAAATAGTAGACATCAAATCAACAGACTATAGTTATCAGATCAAGAATATAAAAAGAAATTATATCATACAACAAAAACGTCCATAATATGTATCATAATATCTAAAATTATTTAATTATAAAACAAATAAAATGATAATTTAAAAATATTTTTTTTATAAAATTCAAAAACATTAAAAAAATACTGAATTGTTTAGAAAAAAATGGACGAAAAAAAGTCTCAAAGAGGAAGGCAAAAAAAAAAAAAAAAAAAAGCCAAAAATAACAAAAGAAAAGAAGACGCTACTGTAGCGCGCACTTTAGCACACTACTGTAGCAGTAGGAATAAAATTGCATGGTGGTCCTATAGGACCACCATATAAATTACCCGTGGAACCCCCTTGTTCTAAAATTTAAATTTTTAATTGTAGTTAAAAGAAAAATATCTAAAAATAATAATAAAGATAATTTAAACAAATTTTTATATTTATGACGAAAATTTTGTTAAAAAACAACGTGAGAAAATCACAGTGTTGTTAAAGCTTCATTGTTTAAAAATAATAAGAGTGAATCTCAATATAGGTCATCATACTTTGGTAAAGTTTAGGTTTTGGTCACTAACTTTTAAATATTCAAAAAAGGTCACTAACTTTTACATCTGAATTTTAAATTTGGTCATTCCGTCCATATTGGCTGTTAACCCTCTTAACTGAGCCCTTTTTTGAGGGCATTTATGTCATTCCGTCCATATTGGCTACAGTAACGCGCTACAGTTGTCTTCCTTTCTTTTGTTATTTTGGCTTTTTTTTTTTTTGTCTTCCTCCTTGAGACTTTTTTCCGTCCGTTTTTTTCTAAATAATTCAGTATTTTTTTAATGTTTTTGAATTTTATAAAAAAAATATTTTTAAATTATCATTTTATTTGTTTTATAATTAAATAATTTTAGATATTATGATACATATTATGAACGAAATTTTTTTAAAAAAATAATAATACAGTAGATATCAGATCAACAGATTATAGATATCAGATCAAAAATATAAAAGAAATCATACAATAGAATTAAAACATACGTAACAAGGGAGATCAGATCAGGATTATATAGACATCAGATCAGCGAATACTTGACATCAGATCAACAGACTATAGATATCAGATCAAGAATATAAAAGAAATCATACAATAGAATTAAAACATACTTAACAAGGGAGATCAGATCAGGATTATATAGACATCAGATCAACGAATACTTGACATCAGATCAACAGACTATAGATATCAGATCAAGAATAAAAAAGAAATCATACAATAGAACTAAAACATACTTAACAAGGGAGATCAGATCAGGATTATGTAGACATCAGATCAGCGAATACTTGACATCAGATCAACAGACTATAGATATCAGATCAAGAATAAAAAAGAAATCATACAGTAGAACTAAAACATACTTAAAAAGGGAGATCAGATCAGGATTATATAGACATCAGATCAGCGAATACTTGACATCAGATCAACAGACTATCAGGTCAAGTATTCTCTGATCTGATGTCTATATAATACTGATCTGATCTCCCTTTTTAAGTATGTTTTAGTTCTACTGTATGATTTCTTTTATATTCTTGATCTGATATCTATAGTCTGTTGATCTGATGTCAAGTATTCTCTGATCTGATGTCTATATAATCCTGATCTGATCTCCCTTGTTAAGTATGTTTTAGTTCTACTGTATGATTTCTTTTTTATTCTTGATCTGATATCTATAGTCTGTTGATCTGATGTCAAGTATTCGCTGATCTGATGTCTATATAATCCTGATTTGATCTCCCTTGTTAAGTATGTTTTAATTCTATTGTATGATTTCTTTTATATTTTTGATTTGATATCTATAATCTGTTGATCTGATATCTACTGTATTATTATTTTTTTTAAAAAAATTGTGTTCATAATATGTATCATAATATTTAAAATTATTTAATTATAAAACAAATAAAATGATAATTTAAAAATATTTTTTTATAAAATTTAAAAACATTAAAAAATACTGAATTGTTTAGAAAAAAACGGACGAAAAAAAGTCTCAAGGAGGAAGGCAAAAAATAAAAAATTAGCCAAAAATAACAAAAGACAGGAAGACAACTGTAGCGCGTTACTGTAGCCAATATGGATGGAATGACATAAATGCCCTCAAAAAAAGGCTCCGTTAAGAGGGTTAACAGCCAATATGGACGGAATGACCAAATTTAAAATTCAGATGTAAAAGTTAGTGACCTTTTTTGAATATTTAAAAGTTAGTGACCAAAAGCTAAACTTTACCAAAGTATGATGACCTATTTTGAAATTCACTCAAATAATAAAGATAATATTGTTTAAAACTTCATTGTTTTGTTAGAGAATGACTCTATTGTTTAAATCATAGTACATGATTTTGAGACATCTCATTATTTGCATGATAGAGCCTCTTGATCATCATCAACTTCACCCCATCTTTTCTCGACTAATGATGAGAGCCTGCAGAATTTATCTTTCTCTTGACACTGTTGCTGATCAATATTAACGTTCCCTCTTTCAACAGCATATTCATGAACACTTTCCTCTTCGCAACATCTGGTGGCCACCTGATCATCAGTCACACTCCATGGATTAGATGAATTCATGGCTGAATGATCTTTTCCAGGAGAAAGAATAATCATCAAGAAAGCTTCATCAGGGACATAGTTGATCCAGCATGATGCATAAACATGCTTATTTCCTTCCTGAAAACATATTTCCTTAGCCCCTAAATCATCCCAAATAATTGCAGAACTGCTGATTTTGTAGGCAACCATGGATGGCTTCTGAATCAGTTCTTCTCTTGTGAAGTTCCTCACTTTAACACTTGAAGGTTCTTTCATCAAGCAAAAGAACAAGAAGTTTGGAGTTGTTTTTCGGGCTAGCTTCTGCTCTGCCTCATCAATGCATAATGCAGCAAACTTCTTGTGGATTTCACTGTCTGAATCCAGAATTTTTGTGGGAACTGTGAAGATTAAATATTTGATAGTACCCTAAGCAATCCTTTTGTCGCCCAGGAAAGAACCAAATCACACTAAGTAATATTAGGGACAATTTAAGTCTTGATTGGGAAAAAAATTTAGAAAAGCAATAAAAAAGTGCACCTACCATCAAACTACAAAGTAAATGGTAGAGAAACCTTGTTTAGCAACAGAACCAAATATTTGTGCTTGCAATGCTCCTTCAAGTGCTTCTCCAGATGATAACATCTTGTACAAAGTGAATCTCTAGCATCTAAAACCTGCAACCAAGATGTGCGCATTAAGTCTTGATCTCTCATAGCATTAGAAATAATGAAGGGTTATATAGACAAAAACCCAAACCTGAACAACAACATCTGAAGAATCTATAACTTTATAAAGTTCACCCCATATTTTTTTACCTACGAATGATTTTATTAGTTCTGACACATTAATTCTGACCAGCAACACAAGTTGCCGCTAACATATCAAGCAAACTTTCACTCCACAAACGAAATAGGAACCAAAACAAATTGCTTGGTGTACACATACAGAAAAGCAAATTAATATACAAAATGGGGATGCCCAAGCTGTAAAAATCATTCATCAATGAATGCAATCAGTAATTTACTTGCTATGTTCCATTATTACAAACGTGAAGACAAAATATTTAAACTATTTAACTGATGTGAATCCAAGGTATGAATTCACGTGAATTGTAGAATCGTCCTCGATTGATCTTTTGAGCAAAACAACTAGCTCAAGTGGATTCAACAATATTGAGTATTAATTAACTCAACACCTTTGAATCACACTATATTGAAAGATGTCTTGAAATCTTCCAAGCAAAAACAATCCAAACCAAAATAGACCCAACAACAATAGGATGAAACCTATCACCTTTGAATCATAAAATGGTAGTTTTGAAATTACTATTCCCAACCCCTCTAATTTTCAAACCCAACAACACTAGGATAAACCTAACACCTTTGGATTATGAAATGAATTAGAAAAGAAGAGTAGAAAGCGCCACAACTAAAAGGAAGAGTTTTAGTTGATAAGCCAAATAAGTTTTGCAAGCATACTTGCAAGACTAAAACTAGCCCACTAAGAAACTAGCAAAGAAAGGAAAATTCCTTAAAGTTTATAACATCAAATCTTGCCTTCTAATAGTTATGTTAGTTTTGAATACAGAAAAGCTATGGCTTGTATCAAAAACTAATATCCACAGATGACATATCATTTTGTTTCGGTATTAAATTGTTCCATTATATCATAGAACTAGATAACGGGGTGTGGAAAGACATAGTAGATATCTTTATTGGTTAAAGTATTGATATATAAAAAGTATACTCGTAACCGAGATAGTCTGAACATACTATCGGTATAGGTTATCGTGTGGTTTGGTAATTAGTTTATCTAGACTAGTTTAAATCACACGGATATGTCCGGGGCATATTGAGCATGACCAATTTGGATAGAATTGACTTATACTGATCGGCGTAGTCAATTCGGTCCTAGTATTCAGTCTCTCAATCCCGAGATTGGGATGGGCGTGAGAGTTGGATATCGTATGCTTTGATTTACCAAAGAGTGAAGTCAGTTGAGGCCTATACCTCGATAGGTTGTGTATGCGGTGTTGAGCTTCTTATGTGTCGTTGCTAGTCGGAGGAATCCACGTACTGGTTCGCCGGGTTGATGATGCTCCCGAGATGAGCTCGTAAGGTCTATTATACTAAACCCGGCTGGTGGACTTTATGTCTGGTATAATAAAAGGTCGAGTGGTACTAATCTCGGATACCAAAAAGTTCGTGAATTAGTTTGTCAGTAAATTGATAAACCGACGAGCGCTAGATCTTTAATGTGGGGAGATAGAAGAAAATATAATGGCACGATGTAAAGTCATTTTCGAGCGGTAGTTCCATAATTAGTCCGATAGTGGTACGACTAATTATGCATTTGACTAATCGACAAGGTGAATTAATTAATCCTAAAGGTTTAATTAATATTTAATCGACAAGGTGAATTAAGAAATTAATTCTATTTGAATTAATTAATTCTAAGGGTTTGATTAAATTAAATTAACGAAGTGGGTTAAGAAATTAATTCGAATGGGTCGATTGGAGTTGATTAGTCAGGAAAGACTAAGTGGTCAACGAAAGTCAAATTAAAAGGCCCAACTCGAGAGCCCATTAGGTCTCCATTAGAGCTCCTATAAATGGAAAGCTTAAGGCCAAAGAAACTTAAGAAAATCTTGCAAGACATTTATGTCTTCCTTAGAGTGAGAAAGTTCTAGAGAGAAACTCTCTTCCCTTCCTAGTTTTCTTTCAAAAACGAACTTGAATTCTCATTTCTCGATTTAGATTAAGCTTGAAAGATTAAACTTTTAGATAGCCATCGATTTTTGGAGTTGCCCACTGCTGGAATTACTATTCGGGTACTGTTCACGTCAAAATCACTGTTTACGCCGGACACTGTTCACTGACACTGTTCACTCCGGGGTGCTTGATCCAGCTGGGTTTGTGTTGATCTCTTCCTTAGGTTGGTGATCCACAATCCCGGTTGTCCAGATCGTGACCGGAGTTGAAGTGGGTTCGATTTTATTGGCGAGAAAAGTAGTGGGCAGCAGTTTTTTGGGTTAAAGGTTTGATCTTTTGGGCAAATTTGATCTAATTGAGGGATTTTCTATGCGGGTTTCTCGTGGACTTTGGTAGCAGACTTCAATAGATTATTGCCCACGCAATATTCGAAGTTTTCTCAGAGTTATCTTTTGGATTTCTTCTGGAATTCGCATAAAGATTGGATTTTTCTTATTGCGTTGGACTTCGCTACAAAGGTATAACCTATAATCTTTTCGCTTTTAATTAAAGGTGTGATCTTTGTGCGTTAGATGTCATTTTAATAAATTAAATAAGTATAAGCCAAGATCCATTCATGGGTAAATGAATTTGAGCCTGAGCTTGGTCGAAAGCTTCTGATTCTGGAATGCATTGCACGAAAGTGAGGTTTTTGATTTAGCCAGGGCTTGTTCTTTTTTCCTTCAAGTTAACCAAGGCCCCTATTTATAGAGTTTCAAGAGGGACCAAGGTTGTGTTGGAGTTGAATACATAAGCTATGATTGTATTGTACTTTTTCCCAGTAATATATCGATTTATGTTTTGGTTATATCTTGTTGTGCATAATATGTCCATTTATATTATGTAAGTAGATGATGAGCTGTCTTGTGTGACACAGTAGATCTCATCATTGGTTGAAAGACATAATATATAAATGAGGTTTGTAACCGAGACAGCTTTGGACAAACTGTCGGTTTAGGTTATTATGTGATTCAGATAATTGGTTTGTCTAAACTAATTGAATCATATAGATATGTATGGGCATATTGAACTTGACCATTAAGAATGATTTGTCTTGTACTGATTTAATATACAAATCGTTCTTGGTATTCTATCTCTTAATCCCTAGACTCGAGCGGGCATGAGGATTAGACATAGTGTACTTTGATCTGCCAAAGAGTGAGGTCAATTGTGGCCAATAGTCTCGGTAGGTTGGGTGCGCGTGTTTAGTTACTTGGTGTACTGCTGCTTGTCGAAAGGAAACCATGCACCGGTGCGTCCGGGGTGATAGTGCTCCCGAGATGAGCTCGTAAAGTTTATTTTGCTAAACCCGGCCGGTGGACTTATATCCGGTATAGTAAAAAGGTCGAGTGGTACTAGTCTTTTTATTAAAGAGGTTAATTAATTAATTTATCAGTAAATTAATATATTAACGAGCACTATATCTTTGATGTGAGAAGATTATGAATATAATTTAACTAAGTTGTTCCGGAAGCAATTCTGGTGTAGGATGGTAGTGCCATAATTAATCCGTTAGTGGTACGATTAATTATGTATTGGGTTGTTGACAAAGGTAAATTTAATTAATTAAGTAATTAATTAATCCTTGTGTCAGTTGGTTGTGAATCATACCAGGAACTGGATTGGGATAAGTGAATCCCTGTGACAATTGGATGTGTATCAGTCCAGGAACAGAATTGAAGGAAAACAGAAACCCAGTAGGAAGGCCAATCCAAAACCAACTTGGGGTCTCTCTTGTAACACTATATATATATATATATATATAAGGGATTAGCTATTCAAGAAACACAATTCAATAGATTCATAACTCAAGAATCTAGAGAGAGAAAATTTTCTCTCTCATTGTCGGTTTTTTCAAAGCTTTTTGTGGCTGGGTTTTGGTTCTTTTGGCCAAATTTTCGGCCTGCTTTTTACCAGCTGCACGCAGCTTTCTCTCTCTCTGGGTGGTGCATTTACAGTACGTGCCAGGTGCAGCGGTGCTAGAATTTTCTAGCAGGTGGATTGTGGTGATTAGCTAATCAATTGATTTCTAGTTCGTTGACCACATAACGTGAAGTCAAAGTCTTGAGGCATACAAGAGAATCACCTGAGTGCACGCTTCAAAGGTACTTTTCTAAGATTCCGCTTTTAATTAGAATTTTTTATTGCGTGGTAAATCGAATAAGTGCGAACCCAGATCCTGTGGCAATCTTTCAATTGGTATCAGAGCCTGGTTTTGGGTTCTGTGCTTGTTTGATTTATTACATGGTTTTATTTGCAGGTGGTTATGAAATATTGACTATTATGGTTGCGTTTGTGTGGGTTTTAATTAAACTTCGGGACATGTCCGGATTTGATTTTATTATGAATGTTTGTAATAGTATAACCACGTGCTGAAATCCGTGTTGGATTAGATTAAATCTGTAGTAGGATTTTTTTTATGTAATTTCGATTATTTAATTTTCCTAGAAAACCTTGTAGTAGGAGAATTAATTTTTGTAATCGAAGGCTTTATGATGGGCAACTTGAATTCGTGGGTTTTGGGTTATCGTTAATTCGTAGAAACCCAGGAAAACCCAGAATGAATTACAAGAAGAACAAATAGCGTGGGAAAAGCGAAGGAGGGGGTGGTGGTAGGAGGCGGCGCCGGTGACCAACCGCCGGCAGCAGTCGCCGCCGGACCTCCAGCAACGGCAGCGCCGCTGCCGCGGGGCGCAGCCGTGGCAGCAGCAGCACGCTCCTGGGCCACGCGCGCCCCATTGAGCGTGCTGCACGTGTGCGGCCCGTTCGGGCTGCGGTTTTGGCCCGATTTTTTCCTCCAGTTTTCATTTTTGAAGTTCAAGACTCTCTCCATCGAGTGATGTGATGGGATACGAGATCAAGGCAGAAGATGGAAGCAATTAAAACCATAATAGTCAAGGAATTTATTTTTCATATTTATTTTCCGTATTTATTGTTTTAATTTTTATGCTTTATTTTTATGCTGTATTTGGATGCTTGATTTTAAAGCATATTGGTTTTATGGTTGCATATAACTTAGGGTTAGTTAATTGCATGTTAAAACCGAAAAAACCCTCAATTCGGAAATCTAAGTGGGAGCGGGTTGGTTTAATATTCCCATTGCCACCATTACGAGTTCATATGCGATGTGGGTGGGCTTGCGCGTTGGCATTAGGGCATTCCTCCATTCGGATGAGTCCAGCCCAGAGATCGCTAGATTATGAATTTCTGAGTAAGATGACTAGAGCGAGTTTAACTAGGAGAAATGAGACACTCTCTCCATCTGAGGCGCACTATCCTGAGGTAACAAACTCAGAAGTCACGTAATGGCATACACTTAGTGTACGATCTGCAGTATTTCTCCCAAGAGGTTACGCTGCTTATTTGTACGGCTGAAAGCACCGACTATTGGCTACATTGATCAATAGATCGTTTGGTCAGATGATGTAGTTAATGAACTTGGTTCTTCTCAAACGAATGTGGGTTAGCATAAACATCCACACTGCGTCGTTTGCGAGAATCCCAGTGGATGAGATGTTGGTGGATTATAATTATTGTTTTGAGGGAAGTCAATAATTAATAAAATTTCATGTTTTCAAAATTTTAGGTTAATAACTGAAACATTGTCTGTTTGTTAATTTTACAGTTTTATCGATATGACATTCAACCCCTTAGCTGCTATTTTGAAAGACAATAAATTAACTGGAACCAATTATGTCGACTGGAGTTGGAACTTGGACATAGTCCTGGCGGCTGAGCAGTATAAGTTTGTGCTCACCGAAGTATATCCAGATGTGCCTGATGAGAACTCTCCTCAAGAGGATAGGGATGCCTATGCCCCGTGGAGAAAAGCAGATGAGATGGCGCTGTGCTATATTTTGGCCTCTGTATCATATGTGCTGCAACATCAGCTTCATCTCATGGTCTCTGCCTTCAACATGATGGCTCACCTGAGAGAGATGTTCGGGCATCAAGGCAGGACTGCTAGGCCAGCAGCCATGAGGAAATTAATGAACTCAAAGATGGCTGAAGGCTGATTGGTGAGAGATCATGTGCTACACATGATCAGTAACATCAATGAGATAGAGGTGTTGGGAGGAGACCCAGAAAGTCAAATAGATATTATCCTCCAGAGTCTACCCTTTAGTTTTGAGCAGTTTCGGGTTAATTATAACATGAACCAAAGAGTCTATACTCTACCCGAGCTCTTAACTGATTTGGTGACGGCCGAAGGCATCTTCTACGAGAAGAAGCAAGCCTTGGTCACAGTAAAGGCTTCAGGTTCTTCTTCTGCGCCTAAAGGCAAGAAGAATAAGAAGAAGAAGAATGCCAGGAAACTTGCTGCAAAGCCTGAGACCGCAAAGAGGAGCAAGCTCAAAGGCAAGTGCTTCAAGTGCGATAAAACGGGACACTGGAAAGCGGATTGTCCAAAGCTTAAAGGTACGATAGTTTCTGCCCTAATTATTGATACATGTTTAGTGGTGATTCCCACATATACTTGGTGTGTGAATTCAGGTGCCACTGATCATGTTTGTAATTACTTGCAGGGGTTCCAAGTAACCCGGAAGCTTAGAGAGGGCGAATTGGACATCTACATGGGCGACACTACAAGAGTGTCAGTAGAAGCAGTGGGAGTTGTCAATTTAAATTTCGAAAATTTTAGATTAGAGTTAGTTAATTGTCTTTATGTATCGAGTTTTGGAAAGAACCTTATTTCGATTTATAAACTCTTAAAGAACGGTTATAAGTTTGTTTTTTCTGATGAGTCTGTATTTATTAGAAGAAATAGGAAACTTATTTGTTCTGGTTCATTGGTTGACAATTTATTTGTGGTTAACTCTAATTCCCCTGTTCCGCAAAACACAGAATCAGATAGCTCTTTATCTAGCATTAGTACGAGGAAGAAACCTTCTGAAATGAATCAAACCTATCTTTGGCATCTCAGGCTATGTCGTATAAACCTTAGTAGGATTCAGAGGTTGGTCAATGATGGACCTTTAGGTTCATTAGAGATTGACAGTTATGCAACCTGCGAATCTTGCTTGGAAGGTAAGATGACCAAGAGACCTTTTAAGGCAAAAGGTTATAGAGCTAAGGAAGTATTAGAGTTGATTCATTCTGACTTGTGTGGACCAATGATGGTCCATACACGAGGTGGGTTTGAGTATTTCGTGACGTTCACGGATGACTACTCAAGGTACGGGTACATTTACCTAATGCGTCATAAGTCTGAATGTTTTGGCAAGTTCAAAGAGTTTCGGGCAGATGTGGAGAAACATCATGGTAAGAGTATCAAGACACTACATTCAGATTATGGTGGGGAATACCTGTCCCATGAATTTTGAGAATACCTCAGTGAGGTCGGAATTCAGTCTCAGTTGTCTGCACCTAGCACGTCACAGCAGAATGGTGTAGCAGAAAGGAGGAATCAGACTCTCATGGAAATGGTTAGAACTATTATGAGCTATAGTGATTTGCCAAGTTCGTTCTGGGGATATACCTTAGAAACGGCGATGTATATTCTTAATCTTGTACCATCTAAAACCGTGCCTTCAATCCTATTGGAGTTGTGGAATGGGCGCAAGCCCAGTCTAAGACATCTCAGAATTTGGGGTTGTCCAGCACATGTGCTTAAGGCAGATACGGCTAAGTTAGATGAGAGAACTGAATTAATGCTATTTGTAGGATATCCTAGGGGAACGAAAGATGGTCTGTTTTATAGTCCTAAAGATCAGAAGGTGACGGTTAGTACCAATGCTAGATTTTTGGAATAGGACTATGTCTTAGACCACAAGCCCAAGAGTAAGATAGTACTAGAAGAGCTTAGACGACAAACTACTAATCTTGATGCACCTGCACAAGTAGATACACCACAAACTACACATGAGATCACAGATGATGCACCTACACAGGTGGTGCCTCGTCGTAGTGGGAGGGTTGTGAGAGAGCCTGATAGGTTCATTGGCATGGGAGAGGCCTCAGAACTAGTTCCAGGCGCGCCTGAACCTGACCCAGTTAACTACAATGAGGCTCTCCGAGATAAAGATGCAGAGTCTTGGCGTAAGGCAATGATATCCGAGATGGGGTCAATGGACCACAATCAAGTCTAGGAGCTTGTAGGCCTGCCAGATGAGTTCAAACCCATTGGATGTAAGTGGGTCTACAAACGTAAGAGAGGACCTGACGGGAAGGTGGAAACCTTTAAAGCTAGGCTGGTGGCGAAGGGGTATACTCAGAAAGAGAGAATCAATTATGAGGAGACCTTCTCCCTGGTAGCCATGCTTAAGTCGATCCGGATTCTCTTGGCCATAGCTGCTCATTTAGACTATGAGATTTGGCAGATGGATGTCAAGACAACTTTCCTAAACGGAAGTCTTGAGGTTTTATGCAGCAACCAGAGGGATTCATTGAAAAAGGCCAAGAGCATAAGGTCTGTAGGCTTAAGAGGTCCATTTACGGACTTAAGCAGGTATCCAGATCTTGGAACATCCAGTTTGATGAGGTAATCTATTCCTTCGGATTTACTCAGTGTTCGGATGAGCAATGTGTGTATCGCAGACGTGATGGAAACTCAGTGGTGTTTCTTGTGCTTTATGTAGATAACATTTTATTGATTGGTAACAACAAGAAAGTGTTATCAGACGTAAAGGCATGACTGTCCAAGCAGTTTGATATGAAGGACTTAGCGAAAGCGGGACATATCCTTGGGATCAAGATAATTCAAGATCATAGGAAACGTTCGTTAACGCTCTTCCAAGCTTCATACATAGATACGATTCTGGCCCGTTTTAACATGCAGAACTCTAAGAAAGGTTTTCTACCTTTCAGACATGGAGTGCATCTATATAAAGAACAGTCCCCTAAGACTGTTGAGGAGATAGAGGCCATGAAGACAGTTCCTTATGCTTCGGCAGTAGGAAGTCTCATGTATGCCATGCTGTGTACGAGGCCTGATATCTGTTATGCCGTTGGCATGGTAAGCAGATATCAGAGTAACCCCGGGAAAGCTCATTGGGAGGCAATAAAATGCATACTCAAGTATTTGTGCAGAACGAGGGACCAAGTTCTGGTCTATCAGGCGCCTGAGCTGGTATCTCGAGATTACACATATTCAGATTTCCAAGGCGACAGGGACAAGAGCAAGTCTACCTCAGGGTATGTGTTTACTCTGAGAGGTGGAGCCATAGTTTGGCGGAGTGGCAAGCAAAAATGCGTGGCGGACTCTACCATGGAGGCTGAGTACGTTGCCGCATCAGAGGCAGCGAAAGAAGCAGTATGGCTCAAGAACTTCCTAGTGGATTTAGATGTGATTCCTGGTTTGCAGAAGTCTATCACGGTTTTTTGTGATAACAATGGTGCAGTAGCAAACTCGAAGGAACCACGAGCCCACAAGTACCACCTGATACGAGACATCGTAAAGAGGGAAGACGTGGTCGTAGCTAAGATAGCATCAGAAGATAACCTTGCAGATCCGTTCACAAAGACATTGACTTCGAAAGTCTTTGAGGCTTACGTGGAGGGCATGAGAATCAGATACTTAGGAGAGCCATGACAGTTTTTCTTGATATATAGCAGCAGAATGTATAAGAGTTGTATGTAGTTGTATACTTAAAGTACAACTTAAGTATTAGTGGGAGATTGTTGGAGTTGAATACATAAGCTATGCTTGTATTGTACTTTTTCCCAGTAATATATCGATTTATGTTTTGGTTATATCTTGTTGTGCATGATATGTCCATTTGTATTATGTAAGTAGAAGATGAGGTGTCTTGTGTGACACAGTAGATATCAGCATTGGTTGAAAGACATAATATATAAATGAGGTTCGTAACCTAGACAGCTTTGGACAAACTGTCAGTTTAGTTTATTATGTGATTGGGATAATTGGTTTGTCTAAACTAATTGAATCATATAGATATGCCCATGGCGTATTGAACTTGACCATTAAGAATGATTTGTCTTGTACTGATTTAATAGACAAATTGTTCTTGGTATTCTATCTCTTAATCCCGAGACTCGAGCGGGCATGAGGATTAGACATAGTGTACTTTGATCTGCCAAAGGGTGAGGTCAATTGTGGCCAATAGTCTCGGTAGGTTGGGTGCGCGTGTTTAGTTACTTGGTGTGCTGCTACTTGTCGAAAAGAAACCATGTACCGGTGCGTCCGGGGTGATGGTGCTCCCAAGATGAGCTCGTAAAGTTTATTATACTAAACCCAGCCGGTGGACTTATGTCCGGTATAGTAAAAAGGTCGAGTGGTACTAGTCTTGGAATTAAAGAGGTTAATTAATTAATTTATCAGTAAATTAATATATTAACGAGCACTATATCTTTGATGTGGGGAGATTATGAATATAATTTAATTAAGTTGTTTCGGAAGCAATTATGGTGTAGGATGGTAGTGTCATAATTAATCTGTTAGTGGTACGATTAATTATGTATTGGGTTGTTGATAAAGGTAGATTTAATTAATTAAGTAATTAATTAATCCTTGTGTCAGTTGGTTGTGAATCATACCAGGAACTGGTTTGGGATAAGTGAATCCCTATATCAGTTGGTTATGAATCATCCCAGGAACTGGATTGGGATAAGTGAATCCCTGTGACAGTTGGATGTGTATCAGTCCAGGAACAGGATTGAAGGAAAATAGAAACTCAGTAGGAAGGCCAATCCTAAACCAACTTGGGGTCTCTCTTGTATCTCTATATATAGACAAGGGATTAGCTATTGAAGACACACAATTCAAAAGATTCATAACTCAAGAATCTAGAGAGAGAAAATCCTAGAGAGAGAAAATTTTCTCTCTCATAGTCAATTTTTTCAAAGCTTTTTGCGGCTGGGTTTTGGTTCTTTTGGCCAAATTTTTGGCCTGGTTTTTACCAGCTGCACGCAGCTTTCTCTCTCTCTCCGGGCAGTGCATTTACAATACGTGCCAGGTGTAGCGGTGCTAGAATTTTGTAGCAGGTGGATTGTGGTGATTAGCTGATCAATTGATTTCTAGTTCGTTGCCCATATAACGTGAAGTCAAAGTCTTGAGGCATACAAGAGAATCACCTGAGTGCAAGCTTCAAAGGTACTTTTCTAAGATTTCACTTTTAATTAGAAATTTTTTGTTGCGTCGTAAATCGAATAAGTGCGAACCCAGATCCTGTGGCAATCGTTCAAGTTGAAAATTACAAAAGGATTAAAATAGTAATTCTAAATCTTCTAGTCAAAACTAGCATTAACACTTCTCTTTGACTAAGAAAAGCTCTTTGACCTATAAGACTCTTGCACTTAATTCTAATATTCTAAATAAAAAAAACTTCAAATTATCCCCAAAATGCAGCTGAAATTCATCCATAATTCTGCCCAATAAATGTGATATTCAAACTTCCACATTTAAACCTTTCTATAGTCTTCAAACTTCCAACCACTGTGCTGAATCTTTGACCAACTTAAATGTAGGTTTTTGGCCTCCAAAAGACTTCAAAATTTCGTGCAAATGGTGTTGAATTGGAACCCTAAAGAACCTTCAAGGATTAACTCCAATTTGCTGAAATTTGGGCTTGCACCCTTTCGGGTTTCGGGCTGAAAATTGGCTGCACCAATTGGGCTGATTTATTCACTTGAAAAGTAGTCCAAAACACTTATTTAGAACCATTTGGATCAAGATCCAAAGCTTGCAAAATGTTGTAATATTTGGGCTGAATTGAGGTAGCCGTTGTATCCTCTTTTGAATGGATTTCAATAATCAAAATGTTCAGGGCTTCTTGCATCATCTTCTTTCTCAAACGAGTCATTGGGCCCGTCATCCCTTCAAGTGGATTTGGTGGAATGATATGTGCAGAATTATTTGGAGTTGAGGGTGGTTCGGCCATGCCTTCGCCATCATCATCTTTGAAATCTTTAGCATTACTTCCTTGGAACTCATCATTAACATTTTCAAAACACAGGTTAAGGCATATTACTTAATGACACACGTTACACAGAGCAATTGAAAGAATGGGAATCCATTGTATCAAATTATATTTTACAGTAGCTTAGAATAGGATATTATAAACTATACTACATAATATTTGCAATGTTGTTGCATCTACCCTTTGAATAACATTTAAGCTTTGGAGCATGAATGTTATATTAACTGTTGGCTTAAATAGGTTAGGTTTTTTAGAAGATGCTATATAAAGAACAAGCTTACATTTCAAATTCACACAAGTTTTCTGTAAATTTTCTTTTCGACAAGATAGCATATGTTCAAGGCAAAGAACAGTAATTTCTCACCTATAATGCTTCACGACAGCAGTTTTATTTCCTTGAATCCAGACCTTCAGTAGATACTCATAAAAACTGCAAAATAGGATATTTTAACTATCATTAGACACTATTGATTAAATAAAAGATGAATCAAAAGTAAAAAGTGAAGGAGCAGAGAAGAACTTAATTAGGAGATCGAAAGCAAGAAATGCCAATGACTGTCTGCTGGAGAGAAATCTGATATTTTTTTCTATGGAAAATCAGATCATATATAATTGTTCTTTATTTGCTGAAATAAAATAAGCAAGAACATGTACATCTAGGTTAGCTGAAGCATGCAAATTGTGAAAATAAACTGAATTTAAACCTTTTCTTAAGAAGAATTTATAATGACAATGTCAGATATTGCAGTCATGATGGGCCTAAAACGAACAGACAAATCAAGAACAAGTTGGTTCTGATGTTATTACTAAACTATATAAATTTAAGCCAGAAAGTAAGCTTCAAACATACTTATGTGTCTCCCATAGTCCCAAAAGTGATAGTAGAGTACAATGAAAGCCTGATCAAGGTAGATGAATTCCCAAAAAAGAATTCACAGAATATTTTATGTCATCATAATTTGTATAATCCACGATCCCAGTAGTGCCTACAAAACCAATCAAAGAGAGACAAAACAAAATAATCCCTAATCAGAATGAATTGCAAAACATTGCATCAAATCACATCCTCCAACCCCACCCAAGTCTAGACCTTGCCAAGATATCTTTATTGCATGGGATTGACCAAGAAGCTCCTATAAAACTGATGCCAATACCACTGAAAGTCTTGGCAGAACCTGTGGTATGCGATCATCCAAAACATAAACTGGAGCCCAACCATTTAATGGTTTTTCCAAGTGAGAGTTCCCTACAAACTCTACTATTTTGTTGCCAAAATCTCTCTCAGAATGATATGTATTAGTTAACATATATAAAGCAACATCACCAGCTTGAGAAAATTCCTTCAAGTAAGATCTTAATAACACATCCCACCCTTTCTTATACTCCCACTTGAAGATGCTTAAGAAGATAAATTGTCTCCCCAAATTCAATCTTTGAGTCTCTGAACCTGGCACCAAATTCCTTCTTAAGGTAAGGTCTAAGGTCTCATACTTTTTTGGATTGAAAAATTACAAATCAACAGGCTGAACAATTTTGACAACCTTCAATGGATCAACCCCACTTTGAACAAAACTTTTTGTATGGAATTCAGTAGGAACCCAGAAAAAATCCATCCTATTACAAAGCTTAACATGTTAAACAGTCACACTATCAGTCTCAAACATGGTCCTCCCACTTACAACCTTAAAATGACCATAACCAGTGGGAGGGCAAGGAAGAGTTTGAAACAGGGGAGGGTACCAATCACCAGGCTCACTATGGCACAATACAGTTGTCTCATTCAATCTGCACTCAGTTTGATGAAGTTCAGTAGCCAAGTCCCTTATTTCCTGAGGTAACCACACCATGCATGTCAATGCTCAGTTTGTTACTGAAAAAATATGGAATATTGACACGTTTTGTTTTGCAAAAAAAAAAAAAATTCTCAGTATAAACTGAAAGAAACAAACACAAATGGCAGCAGCGGAATTTCCCTTTTATTTCTCATATAGGGGAAGATGAAAAAGTTTCCCAAAAATAAATAAGAAAAAACCACTGATGCATTATAAACAATTCCAGACGCATATCATTATAAGAATTCAAATCCCCTTATTTGAAAAATAAAATCAGGAATAAATGCAAGGGAAGAAAAGGCATACTTGTGTGGGCAACGTAGTTACTTCAGAAGAAGGTAATTCCACCTGGATATGCACAGAGACCGGACCAACATAGCTATCACAAAAATATCACCCCCCCAGATCAAAGGTTTTATCCCTCGTTATTACTATGGCTATTAATCTATTTCCCCCAAATTCAAATCGAGTGTTTTGGTTTTGGGGTCTCACTCAAAGACTAATAAGAAAGATAAGAAGAAGAGATCTGAACAATGGCATTTTGAGAATTTTCTAGACATATGGGATTTTTAGGGCCAGGTGTTGTTGCTTCCGGTACTGATTTTCCAAAGAGGAGAGTGGCGAGAGAGAGATGGGGAGAGAATGGAACCAAAGAGAAATACACAGAGAAGAAAACTCATGGCAGAAAAGAAAAAACTTTCTGAAAAAATAAAAGAAAAGAAGGGACTGGAAGAATTTAAAAAAAAAAACCTCCCATGTTTGAAGGACAAAGAATCACACGTGGGAGCAAAGATGGAGAGGCATCCTTGTTTCATATTATATACATCTTTAGATAATTTATACATTATTATTATTTATTTTAATGTATAATGTTATAATTCAATTCTTTTCAGCAAGCTTAATAATTACTATACCAAAATTTTACAATTCCTTCAACAATGCAACATGATAGAGAAAAATGAAGTAAATAGTAAAAGTGAGGACTTTACTCTTAATTCATATGTAATTGATAGGTGGAAATGCAATTGAACTAAATCGGAAGCTGATGCAAATCAAGAGCCTTTGATGATGTTTCTTGACGCTTTTTGATGAGGAAATGAATACCGTTTCTTATAGCTCTTCAAACAATCCCCTCAAACCTCCTAAGAATGAAGATAGACAATAGAGGGTATATTAAACTCATCACCTCCTAGCAATCAACGTTGGCAATCTTTGGTGAATCGGATGACTCTTCCCAAACCTCCAACCTAACTCTATTGAACCCAACAATAATAGGTATATGAAACCTAACACCTTTGGATCATAATGGACTTAGAAATGGAAAGGTAAAAATGCCACACTCAATAGGGAAAGAGTATTGAGTGATAAGTTTTTAGTTATGCAAGAATAACCTTACAAAACCCAATCTAGCTCAAGATTAGAACTTAAGGAATATCCTTAAAGTTTATAACTTCAATCAAACTTGTCATCAATTATTAACCAAGGCCCTTAATTTGTAGAGTTTTAAGAGGGACCAAGGTTGAAAATTACAAGGGATTAAAATAGAAAATTTGAACTCTCTAATCAAGACTAGTATTAATACTTCTCTTTGACCAAGAAAAGCTCTATAACCTTGAAGACTCTTTAATTCTAATATTCTAAATAATTAAATGCAGAAAATAGCTTGAAAATATCACCCAAATTCTGTTAAAATTTGTCCATAAATCCAGCTCATAAATGTAACTTTTTCAACCTTCCTCAGGCGACATGGGCATGTCGAGGGAAATGTTCTCTGCTGGAAATCCACCCTTAAAAGTTTGATCCAAGGCCTTAACAATGTTAAAGGATTTAGGCCTTGTAGATGCGTAGTTTGCCTTGGCTTCAACTAGTGACTTTGATGCAACTTGGCCTACGACTTCTTCTATTTGTTTCTTCCTAAGCCTTGTAAGAGGTCCAGTCATGTTTTGTATTGGACTTGACGGTACTTGTGATCCATTGGCCTCCTTGGCAGCTCATTGATCATCAATATCATCCAAATGTGAAGTAGCTCCTTGATTTACATCATAAGCATTTTAAAAAAGATCAAAGAATTTAAAATGCATGAAAGGAGAAGATATGAAATTTTATTAGCACTTGGAGTCACGAGCATAGTAAAAGAAATGATACTTCAGGAGCAACTACATTCTTCTTCTATGATTTCATTACTTCTCCTCCTCTTAGAAGGACCCTGGTTATCTTGACCATCCTCTCTTTGTCCCATGAAAGTGCGGATGTCCCTTTTGGGCTCCTAGATCTCACTCATCAAGTCTTGTAAGCGAAGCTCCAGATGCATATTAGATGCCTCCATTGCCCTTGTATGAACAATAGTCGAATTCATGTTGCAGGTAATTTTCTCCATTACATCTCTGAGTTCCATGGAACCCCTGCAGCTATGCACATTGCTTCAACCAAACTGGGAAATGGTAGAAACATTATTGGGTTGTTCCGAGTGACATGGAGAATATGGTGAGAGAGTAAGCTTTCGAGGTTGATTTCTTCACCCTCCAATAATACCAATAGAACCTTTAGTTGAGGTTCCAAGAGTTTGTACTGCGGTTCTGTCTCTGTAGGCATAACGTACCTGCATACAATCATATACAAGGATTGGGCAAAAGAATTCATCATGGAAAAGTTTAGGCCTTTCCACTTCGTTGGAACTGGCAATCCTGTCTGCATCATTTTCTCCTGTTGGGATGCTGCAGGTTCAAAATTCTCAAAGTATTGAACATCCCTAGGTCTTAGACCCAACTGCACCCCCAAAAATCTGTTAATGCTAACTTCCGAGAAATCTACCATTGCCCCTCAAACAGTTACTACACATCCTTCCAAGTGATGTAAAACTTGGGGGTAGAAGTCATCGACCACTGTGCGATTGACTTCTCGATTGACAGGACATAACATATTCCAACCCCTCAACTGCATGTAACCACCTAAGGCACCATGAGACTCAATCGAATATTGATGCAAGAGATCAATCGTCTCTATAGCATTCTCATTATTTCTAAAGAATGAGCTGCGATCTTCCATGATCTCTTGGTTTTGAACAAATCTAGAATTTCTATTCAGACTCTGAGGTCACGGTGCTTGGTCCATCTGAGAACCGCTCCTTAAATATAGGTAATCTCATCACATCATTCGTCCTCTCGGGGACATAGGAATTCCAAATGACTGAGTGTTCCTTCCCAAGGTGTACAAATAAGATTCAACGCATACTTATCCCATCATTAATACAGATGCACACTAAAGCACAAACACTTCCATCTTCAATTTCTGTATTTTCTTTGCCCATTGATTTACATGCTACTTGATTCACATTCTTCTTGATCAACAGAATATACCTACATAAAAAAAATATTTAGAGAAACAGCAAAATGAATAAGAATTAAAGTTACCAACTATATAGCTCTGTAACTTTCTGCCTCACTGCCATATTTGAATCTTTTCTTTACATTGAAAGCTACTTCGAACTCTGATACTAGGTCACTTAATTAAATCGGCGAATTCTTCTTGTAATTTATGCACCTATTCAGATGTGAGAATGCTTTCATCTATCAGTTGATTCTCCTAAATACTGGTCCGCATGCAAAGGGCCGCAATTATATCTAGTGAACTTCATTGCCTCAATACACTTACACAATTATAGTATTTTATTGTTGCTTTTTTCATTTCTTCCCACTATTTATTCATTCCTATTTACATGTATGCAGTAGAAAGTTGCATGGAAAGTATTGAAAAAACATACAAAAATAGAATGGCAGTTGATTGGTACCATTTTATTTCAGAATATGAAATTAAGACTTTAGCAGACAAAAATGAAACTCATAAATAACATATAGATAGTAAGGGTTGCAACAACGAATAAACTCATCACTAACACTAACACATTGGCCACCATTAAACTTTCTGGCAATGCAATCTCCCAGGCAATAATCGTTTTCATAGTTTGCCTTAAATACTGCTAAGCAGAACATATACACTAATGCATCAGGGATGTATGATGAGGAATGCAACTATGTTGAAAATAAGAAATATTATCACCAATCATTTAAGTACATAACAATAGGAATTCTAATTGGATAAACAATAGTAAAATTTTAGAAGTTTTAGAATGACAAATTCATTATGATGAATAAAAAAAGTAAGCACTATTACAAATTCTAAAGGACTTATTTATACACTACATTTGTTGTTGTATTCCCTAGTTGACCGTCTTTGTTACAAATGAGAACCTTCAAATCATTCTCTTGATTTAACTCTAGATATGGTAACATAGATTTTTCCTGTTGGAGTTGAGTACATAAGCTATGCTTGTGTTGTCCTTTTTCCCAGTTAATATATCGATTTATGTTTTGGTTATATTTTGTTGTGCATTATTTGTCCATTTATATTATATAGTTAGATGATGATGTGTCTTGTGTGACACAGTAGATCTCATCATTGGTTAAAAGAAAATATATAAATGAGGTTCGTAACCGAGACAGCTTTGGACAAATTGTCGGTTTAGGTTATTATGTGATTCGGATAATCGGTTTGTCAAAACTGATTGAATCATATAGATATGCCCGGAGCGTATTGAACTTGACCATTTGGAATGATTTATCTTGTACTGATTTAATAGATAAATTGTTCTTAGTATTCTATCTCTTAATCCCTAGACTTGAGTGGGCATGAGGATTAGACATAGTGTACTTTGATCTGCCAATGGGTGAGGTCAATTGTGGCCAATAGTCTCGGTAGGTTGGGTGCGCGTGTTTAGTTGCTTGGTGTGCTGCTGCTTGTCAAAAGGAAACCATGTACCGATGCGTCCGGGGTGATGGTGCTTCCGAGATGAGCTCATAATGTTTATTATACTAAACCCGGCCGGTAGACTTATGTCCGGTATAGTAAAAAGGTCGAGTGGTACTAGTCTCGAAATTAAAGAAGTTAATTAATTAATTTATCAGTAAATTAATAAATTAATGAGCACTATATCTTTGATGTGGGGAGATTATGAATATAAATTATTTAAGTTGTTTCAGAAGCAATCCTGGTGTAGGATGGTAGTGCCAAAATTAATCCGTTAGTGGTACGATTAATTTTGTAATGGGTTAGTTGAATAGGTAGAATTAATTAATTGAATAATTATTCCTAAGGGTTAATTAAGTAATTAACAAAGTGGAATTAATTAATTAATTAATTAAGTTTTAAGTTTCAATTAGAATTAGGAAATCCTATAGATTAGGAATCTAGTAGGATTTGGTTTATCCTATCAGATTGGTTACCTAATTGGATTTGAAAACTAATTAATTACCTAAACTCATTAGGAAGACCAATCCTAAACCAACTTGGGGTCTCTCTTGTAACTCTATATATAGACAAGGGATTAGCTATTCCAATATACATAATTCATAAGTTTTCAAGACAATAAAACTAGACAGAGAAATAATGTATCTCTCTTAAAGTCAGATTTTTAAGCTCAAAAGCTGCCCGAATTTTCCTCCTTTGGCCGGCCGAATTTTTGGTGGCTTGTGGGAGGACTTCAGGCGGCGCGTGGGCTGTTTCTCTCAGGTCCTAGGCGGCGCGTGTGAGTCACGTGCTAAGGACAGTGGTTGCAAGATTTTTCAGGCAACCCAGTTGTGGTGATTAGCTGATCAATTGCTCATTAGATTGCTGCCCACACAGTATACAAGCAAAGACTTGAGGCATACAAGAGAATCACCTGAGTTCACGCTTCAAGAGGTATTTTTCTAAGATTCCGCTTTTAATTAGAAAATTATTGTCGCGTGATAAATCGAATAAGTACATACTAAGATCCTGCGCAATGTTATTTCAAGCAAGCATTAGAATAGCGATTGTGCTAGCGTCTAGGCCTGACCAGAGGTTCCAATTCTGGAATGCATAGCACGAAAGTGAGTTTCTGGCTAGACCCAGGCATATAATCTTTCATTTCCATGAGTAAAAACTGGTTTCTCTAGAAATAACCTAGCATGAGAGAATGATTGTCCTTGACTCTTATTTATTGTCATAGCGAAACAAACAACCACTGGAAAATGTCTTCTATACAACTTAAAAGGGAATATTGTACTAGAAGGTGTTAACACCATCCGAGATATGTGTTGGATTTGAATACATAAGCTATGCTTGTGTTGTATAATTTCCCAGATTAATATATCGATTTGTGTTTCAATTATATTTAGTTGTGCATATCCATTTATATTATGTAAGTAGATGATGAGGTGTCTGGTGCGACACAGTAGATCTCATCATTGGTTGAAAGACATAATATATAAATAAGGTTCGTAACCGAGACAGCTTTGGATAAACTGTCGGTCTAGGTTATTATGTGATTCAGATAATTAGTTTGTCTAAACTAATTGAATCATATAGATGTGCCCGGGGCATATTGAACTTGACTCTTAGGAATGATTTGTCTTGTACTGATTTAATAGACAAATCGATCCTTGTATTCTATCTCTAAATCCCTAGACTCGAGCGGGCATGAGGATTAGACATAGTGTACTTTGATCTGCCAATGGGTGAGGTCAAATGTGGCCAATAATCTCGGTGGGTTGGGTGCGCGTGTTTAGTTACTTGGTGTGCTGCTGCTTGTCGAAAGGAAACCATGTACCGGTGCGTCCGGGGTGATGGTGCTCCCGAGATGAGCTCGAAATGTTTATTATACTAAACCTGGCCAGTGGACTTATGTCCGGTATAGTAAAAAGGTCGAGTGGTACTAGTCTCGGAATATTAAGAAGTTGATGAATTAATTTATCAGTAAATTAATGAATTAACGAGCACTATATCTTTGATGTGGGGAGATTATGAATATAATTTAATTAAGTTGTTCCGGAAGCAATTCTGGTGTAGGGTGGTAGTGCCATAATTAATCCGTTAGTGGTACGATTAATTATGTACTGGGTTAATGACAAAGGTAGATTTAATTAATTGAGAAATTAATTAATCCTTGTGTCAGTTGGTTGTGAATCATCCCAGGAACTGGATTGGGATAAGTGAATCCCTGTGTCAGTTGGGAGTGATTCATCCCAGGAACTGGATTGGGATAAGTGAATCCCTGTGACAGTTGGGAGTGTTTCAGTCTAGGAACAGGATTGAAGGAAACAGAATCTGTATCAATCTAGAAACAGGATTGAAGGAAAACAGAAACCCAGTAGGAAAGACCAATCCTATTCCAACTTGGAGTCTCTCTTGTAACTCTATAAATAGACAAGGGATCAGCCATTCAACAACACAATTAATCCACAAGATTTCTAGAGAGATAAAATTCTAGAGAGAGAAAATATTCTCTCTCATAAACGAATTTTAATCACAAATTTGCGGCTGGATTTTTTGGGAGAGTTGGCCGAAAATCTTGGCCACTTTTTTAAGCTGCGAGTTAAGTTTTCTCTCTCTCCGGGCAGTGCGTTTGCAGTACGTGCTAGGTGCGGAGGTGCTGAATTTTTCCAGCAGGTGGATTGTGAAGAGTTGCTGATCAATTGACTTCTAGATTGTTGCCCACACAACAAGAGGTCATAGTCTTTGAGGCATACAAGAGATTCACTAGGTGCACGCTTCAAAGGTATTATTCTATAGTTCCGCTTTTATTAGAATTTTTTGTTGCGTGGTAAATCGAGCAGGTACAAACCCAGATCCTACCAAAATCTTTCAATATGTACACGGCCTTGCCAATGTTACTGCCTGAAATAATTTTAGCTTCAATGACATGATTTCCTAATCTAGAAACCTGTAGTCTAGTACTATTGCACAAGCCAGAACGTTGATCAAAATTTCTAAGCAGCATAATGGGAATTTTAACCTTTAACACAAGCTTGTGATTAGGTAAACCATAGGTTGAAATATTGTTTAGGAATTCAAGAGAGTATAGAGCTTCGTTAAAATCCGTTTCCTTTTCTGATTTGCAAATAGAATCAGAACTGAGATATACCTTTTCCTCCTCAGGTATAACTGAAACCAATTAATCATTTAACTTTTCAATACCATCATTGGTGGGAGAAAGGATTGCTCTTTCCTGGAAGTATCCTAGAAACCATAAGTTCTCAACAATGGAAGGATAAGTACAATCAACTATTGATTGAATATGATGATCGGATTCCTGTATGAGAATGTCATTAGGAATTTCAATAAGAGTTTCTCTATCATTAGGCTCACCTACATAACCATCTCTAATATTCAAAATCCATTCAAAAAACTTTTTGGTCTCATACGAGAAACTGTTAAGGTTGAATACATAAGTTATGCTTGTATTATACTTTTTCCCAATTAATATATCAATTTAATGTTTTGGTTTTAAATGTTGTGCATATGTCATCCATTTATGTTATGTAGTTAGATGATGAGGTGTCTGGTGTGACACAGTAGATCTCATCATTGTTTAAAAGACATAATATATAAATGAGGTTCGTAACTGAGATAGTTTTGGACAAGCTGTCGGTTTAGGTTATTATGTGATTCAGAAAATTGGTTTGTTTAAACTAATTGAATCATATCGATATGCCCGGGGCATATTGAACTTGACCATTTAGAATGATTTGTCTTGTATTCATTTAATAGACAATTTGTTCTTAGTATTCTATCTTTAAATCCCTAGAATTGAGCAGGCATGAGGATTAGACATAGCATACTTTGATCTGCCAATGGGTGAGGTCAATTGTGACCAATAGTCTCGGTGGGTTGGGTGCGCGTGTTTAGTTAATTGGTGTGCTTCTTATCGAAAGGAAACCATGTACTGGTGCGTCCGGGGTGATGGTGCTCCCGAGATGAGCTTGTTATGTTTATTATACTAAACCCAGCTGGTGGAATTTTGTTCGATATAGTAAAAAGGTAGAGTGGTACTAGTCTCGGAATTAAAGAAGTTAATTAATTAATTTATCAGTAAAATAAAAAATTAACAAGCACTAAATCTTTGATGTGGTGAGATTAAGAATAAATTAATTTAGTTGTTCCGGAAGCAATTATGGTGTAGGAGGGTAGTGCAAAAATTAATCCGTTAGTGGTACGATTAATTTTGTAGTGGTTAATTGAATAAGTAGAATTAATTAATTAATTATTTCTAAGGGTTAATTAAGTAATTAACAAAGTGAAATTATTTAATTAATTAATTAAGTCTTAAGTTTCAATTAGAATTAGGAAATCTAATTGGATTTGGATTATCGTATTAGATTAGTTACCTAATTCGATTTGGAAATTAATTAATTACCTAAACCCATTACGAAGACCAATCCTAAACCAATTTGGGGCTCTCTTGTAGCTCTATATATAGGCAAGGGATTAGCAATTCTACAACACATAATTCATAAGTTTTCAAGCCAAGAAAACTAGAGAGAGAAAATCCTAGAGAGAGAATTATTTTTATCTCTCAAGATCGGATTTTTAACACCAAGTCGACGGATCCTTTTCCTAAAACTGGCAGTCGGTTTTTTGTTTACTTCCCAGCAGTGCGTGGTTGTTGGAGCGGCGACACGTGGGTGCTCTCTAGGTGGCGCGTGAATCACACACGCTCAGGCAGCGGTTCCGGTATTTTTTCGGCGAGCTGTTTGTAGAGAATTGCTGATTGTTGGTTCGTTGCCCACACAACATTTGAGCCTAGTCTTGAGTCATACAAGTGATTGCCTGAGTAACACGCTTCAAGAGGTACTTTCTATGTTTTCTCTTTTAATTAAAAATATTTTGTTGCGTGATAAATCGAATAAGTACATACCAAGATCCTACGCAATGTTATTTCAAGCAATGATTGGAATAGCGATTGTGCTAGAGTCTATCAAAGATTTTGATTCTGGAATGCGTAGCACGAAAGTGAATTTTTGACTGGGCACGGGCAGAAATCTTTCAGAAACATCATCGTAAAAGTATCAAGACACTACGATCAGATCGTGGTAGAGAATACCTCTCGGGCGTATTTCAAGAACTCCTTGCAGAGGTTGGAATTTAGTCTCAGTTATCTGCACCTGGCACACCCCAGCAGAATAGTGTAGCAGAATAGAGAAATAGAACTCTTACGGAGAAGGTTAGATTAACGATGAGTTATAGTGATTTGCCTATTTCATTTTGGGTTTATGCCTCAGAAACAACATCTTACATTCTAAATCTTGTACCATCTAAATCTGTGCTTTCAACCCCTGTGGAGTTGTGGTCTGGGCGAAAATCCAGTGTCAGACACATCAGAATTTGGGGTTTTCTAGCACATGTGCTTGAGGTAGACGTGGGTAAGTTAGATGCAAGAACATAAGTAATGCTGTTTGTAGGATATCCCTGAGGAATGAAAGGTGGTTTATTCTATAGTCCTAAAGATCAGAAGGTGGTAGTTAGTACTAACACCAGATTCTTAAAAGAAGACTATATTCTAGATCACAAGCCCAGTAGTAAGATCATACTAGAGGAAGTTAGGGAATAATCTAAAACTTCAGATACACTAGTACAAGTATATAAACCACAAAATACTGCACAAGATGTCACAGAAAATGCATCTACACAAGTGGTTCCTCATCGTAGTGGGAGGGTTGTGAGATAATTCAGAAGATACATGGGTTTGGGAGAGTCATCAGACTTTGTCCCAGGCACACATGAACTAGATCTCATCAACTACAATGAGGCTCTCCAAGATAAAGATGCAGAATCTTGGCAAAAGGCAATGATATTTGAGATAGGGTCAATGGACTCTAATCGAGTCCGGGGGCTTGTAGACCTACCAGATGGTTTCAAACCCATTGGATGCAAGTGGGTCTACAAACGAAAGAGATGACCTGATGGAAAGGTTGAAACCTCTAAAACTAAGCTTGTAGTGAAGAGGTATACTCATAAGGAAGGTATCGATTATGAGGAAACCTTCTCCCTGGTAGCTATGCTTAAGTCAAACCGGATTCTCTTGGCCATAGCTACTCATTTAGATTATGAGATATGACAAATGGATGTCACGACAGCTTTTCTTAACGAAAGTCTTGAGGAAACCATTTTTATGCAGCAACCAGAGGGATTCATTGCAAAAGGTCAATATCATAAGGGTTGCAAGCTTAAGAGGTCCATCTACGGACTTAAGCAAGCATTCAAATCTTAGAACATCCGGTTTGATGAGGTAATCCAGTCCTAAGGATTTACTCAATGTCTAGATGAACAATGTGTATACCGCAGGCGTGACGGGAATGCGGTGATGTTTCTTGTACTTTACCTAGATGACATTCTACTTATTGGCAACAGTAAGAAAGTGTTATCAGACGTAAAGGCATGGTTGTCCAAACAATTTGATATGAAAGACTTGGGAGAAGCCGGACATATCCTTGGGATCAAGATCATTCGAGATCGTAGGAAACGTTCACTAACACTCTCTCAGGCTTTATACATAGATACTATTCTGGCTTGATTCAACATGCAAGACTTTAAGAAATGTTTTCTACCTTTCAGACACGAAGTGTATCTATCTAAAGAACAGTCTCCAAAAATTACTGAGGAGATAGAGGCTATGAAGACAGTTTCTTATGCTTATGCAGTAGGATGTCTCATGTATGCAATGTTGTGTACGAGACCTGATATTTGCTATGCGATTGGCATGGTTAGTAGATATCAGAGTAACCCTGGAAAAGCTCATTGGGAAGCTGTAAAATGCATCCTAAAGTATGTACGCAGAACGAGGGACCAAGTATTGGTCTATCAGGCGCCTGAGTTTATCCCTAGAGGTTACACAGATTCAGATTTCCAAGGCGATAGAGATAAGAGCAAGTCTACATCTTGGTTTGTGTTTACTTTGGGAGGTGGAGCCATAGTATGATGGAGTGTCAAAAAGAAATACATGGCAGACTCTACCATGGAAGCTGAGTATGTCGCAGCATCAGAGGCAGTGAAAGAAGCTGTGTGGCTCAAGAACTTCCTGGTGGACTTAGACGTTATTCCTGAGTTATCAAGGTCAATCACAGTGTTCTGTGATAACAATGGTGTAGTAGCCAACTCAAGAGAACCACGAGCCCATAAGATAAGTAAACACATAGAGTGCAAGTACCGCCTAATACGAGAAATCGTAAAAAGAGGAGACGTGGCCGTGGCGAAGATAAAGTCAGTAAAGAACCTTGCAGATCCGTTCACGAAGACATTGACTGCGAAAGTCTTTGAAACTCATGTGGAGGGGATGGGAATTAGATGCTTAGCTGAACCATGACAGTTCTCTAGTTGTTAGTATAGTAGTGGATGTTTCGAATTTTTTAGCTAGTTTTTTGCAATTGCCAGTTTGTTGTACTTAAAAGCACAACTTTGAGTATTAGTGGGAGATTGTTAGTTTTGAATACTGAAAGCTGAGCTTGTATGAAAACTATTTTCTAGTTATATTGATTAATTATTTTAGTTAAATCATATTATGTTTTACATATGTTGGCCACTTATATCAAGTGACTAGATAATGAGGTGTCTGGTTTGACATAGTAGATCTCATTGTTGGTTAAAGTCTTGATATATAAACTAGGCTCATAATTGAGACAGTTTTGGTCAAACTGTTTGTTTAGGTTATTATGTGATTATGAAATTTGTTGGTCTAGACTAATTGAATTATATAGATATGCCTGGAACATATTGAGCATGACCGTTGAGGTTTGAATTAACTTATATTGATCGTTAGTAGTTAAGTCAAACATTGTATTCTATCTCTTAATCCCTAGACTCTTAATCCCTAGACCTGAACAGGCGTGAGGATTTGACATAGTGTACTTTGATCTACTAAAGAGTGAGGTCACTTGAGGCCAATAGTCTCAATATGTTGGGTACACGTATTTGATTGCTTAATGTGATGTTGCTTGTTCAAAAGGAAACCATGTACCGGTGTTCGGGTTGATGGTGGTCCCGAGATGAGCTCGTAATGTTTATTGTACTAAACCTGGCCAGTTGACTTATGTCTGGTATAGTAAAAAGGTCGAGTGGTACTAGTCTTGGATAATAAAAAGTCGATTAATTAATTTATTAGTAAATTAATATATTGACGAGCACTATATCTTTGATGTGAGGAGATTAAAAAATAATTAATTTAGTTGTACTATAAGCAATTCTGGTTTGAATGGTAGTGCCATGATTAAATCCGTTAGTGTTATGATTAATTATGTATTGGTTAATTGGCAAAGGTAGATTTAATTAATTAAGATATTAATTAATCCTTGTGTCAGTTGGTTGTGAATCAATCCAGGAACTGGATTAAGGATAAGTGAATCCTTGTATTAGTTGGATGTGAATTAGTCCAGGAGTAGGATTGAAGTAAAACACAAACCCAATAAGAAGACCAATCATTTTTCAACTTGAGGTCTCTCTTGTAGATCTATAAATAGACGTAGAGGGTCAACAACATAAGACACAATTCATAGTTTCACAATTCAAGAAACTAGAGAGAGAAAGAGAAATATTCCTTAAGCTCTCTTCCTCACACACGCACGGTCGACGGCTCACCCCAATTTCCCAACGGTGGCCAGTTTTCTCCTTCTCCGGGTAGCGTGTGAAGGACACTCGTAGCGGTGGCTCGTGATGATAATGCGTGGGCGGCAGGGTGGTTAGTCCAGTAAGGATTTTTCATCGAGCAATTTTTGGTGTTGATTCGTTCATTTGGTTCAGTTGGTTTTGAGTCATACAAGAGATTTTCTTGAGAACACGCTTCAAAGGTCAATTCTTTTCTTTTCGCCTTTAATCAAAATTATTTTGTCATGTGTTAACAAATTGAATAAGGTAGAACTAAGATCCTGTGCAATGGTGTTTCAAAAGGGTTTAAATAGTATTGAACTAGAGTCCGGGCTTGTGATTGATTTCTGATTCTGAAATGCAATGCATGAAAGTGAAATTTTTGATCGGGCCCAGACAGATAATTCCTTCAGTCTTATGCAACAAATCAGCCAATACAGTACCGGGTTTAATGTTACACATATATTCTTCATTAATATTTATAGGAATTTGAAATCTAGAATGTGCAGTTCTACCCCTAGGTAATAGTAGTGAGGCAATTCCACTGGAAGCAACAGTTAATACAATATCACCCTTACCACGCAATGTTACCGATTATGCCTTCCAAATAAATGTTTTTCCTATTCCTCCGTATCCATAAACAAAGTAAAGACCACCCGCACCTTTTGATATAACATTCATCACTTGTTGATGGACCAAATTCTGTTCATCATTCAATCTGCTGAAAGTTTCCTGGTAATCCATCTCCAAAGACAAATGATCATAACAAAGCTCATCGTGAATTAACCTGTTAGATCCTTGAGAAATCATGTAATCATTTGGATATGGCAATGAGGCATAATTCTTTAGGCTACTACCATTGTTGGACAATATTTTTTCAATTTCACTTAAAGCATAGTTTTTTAGTTCCTCATCACTAAGTTGCAGATATGTATAAAAAAAAAAAAAAAAAAAAAACGCATACACACACGAAATAAATTAGATAATAAAATAGTTAGTAAATTCGTATTGATATTCTCAACTATAATGTTAATAATAAAGATAATATATACATAACGTTACCTTTCATTTGAAGAATGAACCTCTGTTTATGAAGAATGTCCTCCGAAAATAATTTTCACGTTTCTTCCCATACAACTTCAGGTCTTTTTACAGTATCAGAAAACAAAAGAGATGTGAACATATTTCTTAAATAATGTCCAGTTCCCCACAAGCTCGCTTCTTTTATAGCTTCAATAAACTCTTTGTCATCATCCAATAGTCCGAGGGCGTAGAAAACGTCTTTGAATGTTGGATGAACTGTGCCATTAACTATTCGTATGTCTTCATAACATGTCGGTCCTCTAATTTGATTCAACAAAACCCTCATGTAATAGAGTTCACCAGTCTTTGGCGGCACATAATGAATCCTGCCAATCGAAAAGCCTTTTTTTCTAGGAGTCCACTCCTTTATTTGTCTATTCCAAACAAATTTGGTAGGGAAGTCGGCATAAGTAAGCAACTTTGCTTCATCATATGTTTGATTACACTTCATCCATCCTAGAAACATTGATTCACTAATCCAGGCCTACTCATAACATACTCAAGATCATCATAATCATAAAAAATAACTGAATATTCACCGGGCAAATGAAATGTCAATCTTTTAACAGATGGAGTCCTGTAGTGAATATCAAACCCATATTATCTTCACACTGCCTCGCGAGGAGAAATATATCTACAATCATAATATATTTTTATCTCATCAAGATCATTGCTATCTTTTCTTCCTATAACATAAGTGCCATTTTCGAAAAGTAACTGCATTAACCCTATCATTTTCCTTGTTAATGTACTTAAAAAGATACTTTATGGCCTTAGACTATTACACCACTAATGTTAATGTGAGCCCGGTACCCCTGCTGTGTTGTAAGGGACAACAAACCTATTGTCCAAGATTACCTCATTCTTGTTCACTGTCATTCCATCATCCCGCCTCCTATAAATAGGATAACCATCCTCATCAAACGAACTAAATTTCCTATAATTCTTTGAAAAGTTTTTGGGACAGCTGTCGCCTCTCATACGTGGGCATTTCGGATTGGAAACACCACAAAGACCATGAATCATAAATTCCTTCACCAGATCATAAGTTTCAGGATTGCAGTTTTTATTAGGAATTTTGGCACATATGATACTGTCAATATGACCCAGACTTGGAAACTTGTCTTCATGATGCAAGAACAATATTATGTGAGAGTGAGGGAGGAATCATTTTTGAAATTCCACTGTATAGACAACTACGACATAAAATTATACAATTATAATTCCATGTCATGAAGATAATCACATAGAGATAAAAATAAGGAAATGACATAATTATGAGTAAGTAATATCAAAAAAATCTGAAATCAAACTATTATTGATCAATCAATCAATATATCAAAATAATATAATATAATTTAAATAAAATAATACATTATTGAGGATAAAATATTTACGCAATTAAAATTCCATTTCATGAATATAATCCGCAACGGTCATTCCTAAAAGAAGAGATATACCCTATGTTATGCTTCGCACTGTCATCATCCTATGATGTTTAATAAATAAATAAATAATAATAATAATAATAAAGTTTCAAAATATTTTTTTCATGTTTAGTTTCTATAATTTTACATTTAAAGTACCAAATAATATAATTATATATAGTTTATAATTAAAATTTAAAATAAAATAAAACACGATTAAAGATAGAATATGTACGCAATTAAAATTTCATGTGATGAAGATAATTACAGAGAGATGAAAATAAGAACATGAGATAATGAGGAGTAAGTATTATCAAAAAATCTAAAGACAGACTCGATTATCAATCAATATAATCAATAAATATAATTCAAATAAAATAAGACATGATTAATTAAAAAATATTTACGCAATTAAAATACCATGTCACGAAGATAATTAGAGATAAATGAAAATAATAATATGAGATAGTTATGAGTAAGTATTATATTATCAAAAACACTTAAATCGATCCATTATCAATCACTATAATAATTTAAATAAAATAAAACATGATTAATCATAAAACATTTATGGGTTATTATTGAATTTACCTGCTTTAACTCGGTCAAATATTTGTTCATCCTTCAATTCCTTGATAAAGTGATCAAGTTTAATCTTGAAAACTCTAGAAACAATATCGGGTCTGTCTTCGGGTTTAAGACCTTTAGAATCTCGAAAATTTGTAATTTCTGGCCACTTTAAAATGCGGGTAAACATCAGAAATAGATCTGAAAATCCAAAAAACTTGCAAAGTGGCATTGCATCTAGATAATTTTGTGCCATATATCTCTCATCACTAGTGAATGAGGAAGGCAATATTATTCTCTGTCCGATCAAAGAAGCTTTGGAATTTCCATTTTCAATTTCTGATGATAAAGTTTTATAAGACTCACTCATAAGAGCATTCTGGTTGTTTCGAGTGTAACAAAGCATATCTGCCTCAACTATAGTGTGTGCATCAACCAAAAACTGTTGAAAAAGCCTTTTTGAGGATAAGATAGTTGGATATTCATTAGACTTGTCTTGAATCCTGAATGAAAAAAACTCTCTCATGCTCAATCTCTTCCTTTTTCTAGAAATATTATCATCAAATTCCCTCAGTGAAATGTCACATCTATATCCATCTTCTCCATAAGGAAAAAGTAATGGATACTGTAGTAGAAGATAAGAATGATGCAACTTATTTATTTGCTGCAGATCACCAGATTGAGTCTCAATTACAATATCCTGTTAGTAGTTGAACTATCAATATCACCAGCAATGAGAGCAGCGACATCGAAGGATGTTGGAAGGTTATACGTCTTTCCATCTTTTTCCCTAGTTCCTATGAGTTTCAACTTGAAGCTTTCATTCTCATTTGAAAGGTAACGATCTCTTGCCATTCTGAAAGCCTTTGCCAAAGGATTAATATCATCAAGAACCTTCTTTAAATCACCAACAATCTCTGCATCCAATAAAGTTTGTTCCTCTCGATGCTTTATTGCTGAAAAAAAATTTCACAAAGGAAATAATATTAACAATATATAATGGATGTTAAATAATAAAAGTAAAGACATCTTAAATAATTTAATAGAAATAAGTTACTAGATTTCATTTAATCTGTTGTTGACTTCATTTTAAGTGTCATAAATGTAGAGTATGAAAATTTAGGAATTGTTCCCGTAGTTGGTACCAAACTTCCTATTCTTTTACAGTTTTGTCCTTTCAGTTTGAAGGTGTATGGACCACAGCCTTTTGCAACACGTAAGTTTGCTGGTTATAATGTCTTGTGTTTCTTAATTGCATTGGTGTTTTGTTGAGTATCATTCTGGATTTGTTGAGCATCATTGTGAATTTTTTCTGCATCATTGTCATTTTGTTGAGCATCATTGTTAAATTGTTGAGCATCATTGTGGATTTGTTCAGCATCATTGTCGTTTTGTTCAGCATCATTGTTAAATTATGGAGCATCATTGTGGATTTGTTGAGCATCATTGTCATTTTTTTGAACATCATTGTTAAACTGCATGTATAAAAATATACAAAATGTTAGTATTAAATAATATATATTTTTTATAATAAAATTATTATATTTAGTTTGCAACATATATAACAATAAATGAGTATTTACAAAACTTACATAGTTATTAGAATGTGATTGAGGTATAGGCCTACCCTTTTTTTCTTGCCAAAATAATTCTCCTCTTCAATATTGATTGAGTTGCTTCAACGGCCTGATTTGTTATTTACAAAAGAGAAGATTAAATAGATGAACATGGTATATACTAAAAACAAATGTGATTGATTTTTTTAATGAATTTGGTTGTTTAACATACAAAATTTAAAACTTACTCTAGTGTACTTATTTGAATACACTAAAATCCTTCCCCTCTTATTGGCCAAAATGTATCTTCTTCTCAATCTTGCTTGAGTTGTGCTTGCACGATAGTATATGCGAGGTTGTGTTTGTTGTGAATGAAAGATTTGTTGTGGATTGGAGTTTTGAATTGCTTCAGGGAAATAATGAAATAGATGTTGGTTAAACATTTCTGCGATGAGCAATGCAGCTTGATTAATTTGTTGATTTAATGTGTAATACTTGTCGTGTATCATATATATATATATATATTGATGTGTGTATGGTAGTTGGTTTAGTTGATAAGTGGAGTTATAATTTAGATCTGGATAACAAAGTTTAAAAATTTTGTATTTGGAATTTCAAATATAGGTGATTAAAGATTAAATGATTAATATAATGATTTTAAATTTTAAATACACTTGACGATCAAAGGTTTAATGATAAATACATATTCATTTGAATTAATTTCAAATCATTTAAATTTTTTGATGAACATATAATGATTCATGTTATATTTTGAAAATAAAAGATTTGGAAATAAACTATGTAAAATCAAAATTAAATAAACAGTGTGGATGCTAAAAAAAATAAATAAATAAACAGTGTTAAACTCAAGAGAATTGTAGCTGGGTAAAAATGAATCCACTGGGTGTATTCAATTGTGTATTAAGAAAAATAAAACGTGAATATATGTCACTAAAGAATATATTATGTGTGACGCTAATTGTATTGATTATGACACTAAACATAGTATATATATATACATAATATATATTATATATATCGTATATTATATATATATATATATGAATATATGATAGATAATTGATGTGTGTATGGTGAATGGTTTAGTTGATAAGTGCATTTATAATTCAAATTTTGATTATTAAATTTAAAAATTTTTGTATTTATAATTTCAAATTTAGGTGATTAAATGTTAAATGATTGATATAACTGCTTTTGAATTGTAGATACACTTGCAGATTTAATGATAAATACATATTCATTTCAAAGAATTTGAAAGAATTTTAAATTTTGGATGAACGAATTTCGAAATAAATAATCTTTTATATGATTCCATATTCATTTGGAATTATTATCATTTATATATTAAGATATTAAGATTAACTGATTAAATGTCAATTGATAAATACAAATACATTTGAATATTGCTTGTTTGTTAACAGGAGTGGTTTGTTGAGATAAGGCACGGAAAAAAAATCATTTCAGGAAATATTAAGAGTAATTATCCATTATGAAAACATAAGGTAATAATAATTATGTAATTATGTAAAATCCATAAACTAAAAAATAATAATGGTGTAAAATCCATAAACTAAAAAAAAAGTGATAATAAATTATCACCAATTACGATAAGAATTATTCATAAAGAATGGAGAACAGTAATGTAAAAAAATTATTCATTGGTCATTTGTCTATCTTTTCTAATTTCACACACATCTTTCTACTTGTTTGATATCTTTGAACATAGATATCATCTTCCACAATAGTTATGGGTCGCTTGCCACGTTTAATTTTTTCTGGACTTGAAATATCTATGTCGGACATTGAATTCTCATTATCCATAGTTGCAGACATGGAATCCTGAAACAAACACAATCTATCATTAATTACACCAACTTGAAACAACATATATATATATATATATATGAAATTATCCAACAAAAAATGTAGTTATGTTATTAAAATCGTAAACTTACATTGGAAGAATCAAGGGAGACAGAAGTTAGAGTAGGACACACATCATCATTAGAAGCCAATTCTTACATAATTAAAATACACAATAATAACATCAACAGTTTAATTCCTATATTTTATAACCATTTTGCATATATAGAGAGAATGATGTTTTACATTATCATTTGAGGAAGATCCAACGAATTTTTTCATGATTTCTTCATCATTGCAGAGCTTGTCAACTGTGTAAACATGCTAATTTCTTTCAATATTAAAGTCTGAAACATGCACCTTGAATAGAAACCTCTTTCCCATAATATTATTGAATTCATTCGTAAAGGAATCCGAATCTTCAACCTACAAAATAATAATTGGATGTAAAGTAGTATAATGCCAACATATAAGTAAAAATAGTTTATATTTGAACATATGTAGGTTTTTACATGTCCTAAATTTTCCCTTAAATCACTGGCAGGTTTATGCAATAGCTTTTGAACCTCTCAATCAAACATTACAAATGATGCACTCCCAGTGTGATCTTGAAGATGAACCTGCAGTTTGTACCTATAGGAAAAAAATAAAATCGGTATTCCAAATGAAATTTATGTAAATATTAGGACTTAACAAATCAAATAATAGTGTGTGAACCTTGGAATAACTTGGGAAGCAGATAATTTTTTGTTGCATGTAGAACAGGAAAAGTCTTTTTGATTCATGTTGTTGCTGAATTGATCGATAATGCTTTGTCAACCTTTTTATTGCATTTCTTGCATGCAATATAAAATCAATTTTTATCTGTTTAAATGCAAAGAATTTCTGCAAGAGTAATACAGAAGGATACCTGCAACATTAAATATTCGAGTGAAATTGATATAACTGAAGTGGAATTATTTATGTATTTATTGATACATACATATCCAATATCATTGATTTCTTGCACGGTTTTTCTATAGGATGATTGCAAGAACTCTTCTTGCAATGATTGAGGATTGTTGACTGGTATTTGACTAATTCTGGGTAAAGAATTGTCATCTTTATTTCCAGATATCAACCTATAATAATATTTAAATAAACTACATAATAGAGTTTTCATTCAAAAGGTTCATGAAAATATATTTGACAATTAGAATGAGTATTTTTTTATTACCTCGTTTGAAAATCATTGATCTCAGGAAGGTGAGAGTTCATAAATATCATTGTTGAGAACAAAGAATTGGGAATATTCATCTTACCTGTTGAACACAAGACAACATGTTAATAAATATAGAGGAGGCATATACAACTTGGTGTATTGAAAAAAGAAAATTTAATGATGATTGGTACCTTACTAATTTCTCATTTTTGCAAATTGCATTATGAAGATGATATGGGGAGCTGTGTTATTGTTGACATAACTATGCAGTTAATCAGCAAATTGATTCCATAAAGTACAGCTGATTTTCCTAAAAAAAATTAAAACTTATTTGAATGTGTAGAATACAATTATAATTTTTTTTTAAAAAAAAAAGAGAAAAAACACATAAATGATGATTCATTCTTACTCTAAATTTTCTAATTCTATTACATATCTCCTAGACTGCTTTCCGTCCTTTTCTGTTACTTGGGGAGCACCTATGAAAACAATTTCTCCAATAACATCTGCATCATAAAACAAATAATTTAGTATAATAAAACAATTTCACGTTATACCAAATATTTAAAAAAATCAAAGTAGAAAATGTAAGAAAATATACCTACTAAGCAATTCTCATCGAGTTTGAGGATATAATGTCGTCAAAAGATACAAATTTGAAATCATTCATGGGAATGTCCAAATCAGAATAAGTTGACACCAAAATTGATCTTGTGAAGTAGATCTTGTAAGGATGACTGGTTTGTTTATACGAACCAGTATTTTGGCCCACTCCAAAGTTGTTTATCACTCTAACTTCTCATTCTGCAAGCAATGGCGAAAATTTCTGCATAAATATCTTTTTCACGGTTGCTTGTATTCTATCACCCTATCATTAATGGAATAAATGATTATAATACAATTTTAAATATAAGGAAATATTTGCTAAAAAAGTAATATTATGAAGGTACCATCTCATCCATTAAGACCATTTCTAAGCTTCCATCTTCTCTCGAATTATTGAAGAATGGTTGTTTCCATAACCGAATGATCCTTACGCAAATCTTCAAGTTTTGCTTCAGTGTCTTTACGTCTTTGATCAAAGTTTGACTATCGACCATTATTCTAATTGAATAGTTGTCTTGAAAATATGTAAAATGAATAATGTGGTAATTAAGAGGTGAAACGTGAAAGGATTGCAAATGAAGAGTTGAAAGGAAAAAAATAAAAATAAAAGGCTAGATGATTGTGATAGTTGAATTGAAATGAATATGTGTATATTAGTTGGTGGTGGCATATAGTGTATTGTTATGTAAATAGGTATATATATATATTGTTATTGTTAAGTAAATAGGTATATATATATATATATATAAAGTGTTGTGTGTATATGATTATTTGTAAGGATTGTATAATGATATAAGATAGACATAATTTTGAATCTTTTTAAATTGTAATAGATAAATTAATTATAAATGCAAATAATAATGGTGATAACATATGTGTAATAATGTGATGTGATGAGGTGATGTAGGAGTAGGAAAAAATTTTAAGAATATACAATTTTATATTAATTTTGTTTTTTATATTTTTATTATTGAGATTAGTACGATTGATTGAACTGAAGATTGACGATTGATTGATGGTGATGATAATTGATTAGTCAATTTAGTGATGGCGTAAGAATTGTTTTGATAATAATTTTATATGGTTAATATGTGTTAAATTATTGTTTTTAAATTTTGAGATAAGTTTGTGTGGTTTATCAATTTATCTACTGAATCATTTGATAATTTGATGTGGTTGGTAGTTTAAATTGTTATGTTTAAAATTTGAACATTATTTCGTGTTGTTTATTATGTATCGAGTTATTTATTTAATTTAGATACAAGATAAATAGTTTGAATTAGATAATAATCATACTTTTTGTTATTTTTAGTGTTTATTTTTTTATTATTTGAACATATTAAAAAAATGGATATAAATGATGTCTGTCTGTTAGTAATCATGAAGTTTATGATATATTATACCCTTTTTTATATTTTATTGTGATATAAATAAGTGTATTTCAAAGTGTGAGTAAGATAATTGTCATATATATTTTTTATTTTTTATCGAAATTTATAATTTTAAATAACTAATTCACGTAGAATTATAATTAAATATATATAGATATGATGTTTATTTGTAATGTAGGATAAATTTTACGATGTATTAAAATATATATAATTATATTTTTGTAATATAATTATTTGAATTTGAATATTTAACGAGATAGATTATAGTAGTTTTAGGAAAATATTTTATTATTAAAAAATCAATTAATGTTCAAAATCAAATAATAACATAACAATTTGTTAAAATTTAATTTGAAATATATTTGGAGTATTTGAAAGTAATCAAAATGAATATATGATGTTTGGTATGAATTTTGCAAAGCATGGTAGTTTACAATTTGTCACATTTTTCAATTAAGAATTTTATAATATAATTTATCATTTAATCATTGATTCCAAATATTCATGTATAAAATAAAAATAAACTTTCAAATAAAATAAACATTAATGGAATAACTTAAAATATTGAATGATGGTGTAAAAGTAATGAAAATGGTTTGTAGATAACAGAGATTTACACTTAGGGCAAACTTATGAAATTCTTAAATATATTGAAAAAAAGAAAAGAAACAGTATTTACATTGATGAGAAATATGAACATTGTAATATGGTACACTATAAACATGGTTTGAGAGTTAGAAATGGGAAATATTTGGAAAAGCCAAGCAATTATAAAAGTAAAGAAACATATAGTTGAATAGCAAATAATTATACACATTTCATTTTGGGTATTGTCTACCAAACATGATTGAATAACCATTTATGCTTTTAGTAAGGTTATCCAACATTGCCTAAGAAAGAAACATACAAAAATATGTTGTTAAAAAAGACTTGTCTACTTAGCATAAGAATGGAAGGAAGAACATAATGGGAAGGCTAAACATATGCGTTCAGCAAGGAAACAGAGATAGCATATAGAGATTAATCATAGGGTCATACTATAAAAATATGGGCAAATTGATGTGATACATATTCAGTTCTTTGCTCACTCATGAAACAAATGGTGTGTGCTACATGTTTAAAACAAAAAATAATGCATCAATCACTTCACAAGAAGCATGAGTATATCTAAGGTAAACCAATATACATAACATCAAATTATTGTCATAAAAATAACACTTGGGATTTTTTGAACATTTGAAGAGGACTTACCTGGATGCTCAAGGAGAGATCAGCTATCCAATTATCATCAGAATAAGGAAAAACACAAGAATTAACACAGGGAACTACTTAGATTATGGAAATAATGAAACTCCACTTGACTTTGGAGAAAAGAAAATTTAGACATAAATTCACACAAAATACTGAAATAATATCCATAAGCACTGGTGGCTCTTCAAAATTCAAAATAAAACAAAAATTTAAAAACATTTGCAGGGGATATAAAAACATGATCAGGGATTAAGCAGATTCAAGGCTGTCAATTTCAGAATGAGGGGTGACAGATACATTGGTAGCGAGGTACTTGTAGAAGAGATCCAGTTGCTTCTGCATTGCACGTAATTGCTTTGTATTACTTAGAATTTGAAACTACTGCCTTCGCAATTGGATACTCATATCTTCATCACTTGGTACCATGCTTGATTTTTGGCCAAGTTGCCCTTCAATCCAAACAAGTTCATCATCATACAGTGGATCTGTACCATTTGCAATACACATGTCTTCCACCAAACTGGCATATGGAAGAGCAATGTTTTGGCTTTTGGTGGCAATAAACATGTACTGATAGATGATGCTACCAAGATTGACTGGTTGTCTATCCATCACAGCCGATAGGATGCGAAACCGCCTGTCATGGATTTTCCCTCTCACATCAGCATGGATCGGTGCTATGTCCGTACAGATAAAAGTATACAGAATCTGGGGTACAACCCTCATATTTTCAAATGGGATATCAAACCATTTTTCCAGTATCAGGAACTCCAGTCTCACAATCATTCCAAGAATCTCTATGTTTGGCTGGTAAACATCTAACTGGTAAATATCCAAAGCTTCTTCGTTCAACTCAAGTCCCAAAAACCAATTAATGGATTCTGGAGAAAATGGTACCTAAACAGAATGTACGATTTGAAAGATTATCTGACCGGGTCTAGCCAGAAACTCACTTTCGTGCTATGCATTCCAGAATCGAAATCTCTGGCCAGACCTAGACACTAACACAATCGCTATTCCAATCCTTACTTGAAATAACATTGCGCAGGATCTTGGTATGTACTTATTCGATTTATCACGCAACAAATAAATTCTTAATTAAAAGCAGAAACATAAGAATTACCTATTGAAGCGTTTACTCAGGTGATTCTCTTGTATACCTCAAGACTTTGTTCGTATGTTGTGTGGGCAACAATCCAACGAACAATTGATCAGCTAATCACCACAATCCACTTGCCAAAAAAAATTCTGCAGCTCGTCGCCGCCTGAATTTCAACCGCCACCACCGATTTCTCCTGCCACCACCGCCTTCCAGAATTAAACACCGACCGCGCCTGGGACAATAACCGGCCGCCTGAGATTATGCTAGAGGGACAATAATGTTTTCTCTCTATAGACTTTCTCTCTCTAAGTTTTATTGTCTTGAAAACTTATGAATTGTATGTCTTGAATAACTAATCCCTTGTCTATATATAGAGTTACAAGAGAGACCCCAAGTTGGTTTAGGATTGGCCTTCCTACTGGGTTTCTGTTTCCTTCAATCCTGTTCATGGCTGATTCGCATCTAATTGATACAGGGATTCATTTATCCCAATCCAGTTCCTGGTATGATTCACAACCAACAAATACAGAGATTCACTTATCCCCAATCTAGTTCCTGGTATGATTCACAACCAACTGACGCAATGATTAATTAATTACTTAATTAATTAAATCTACCTTTGTCAATAACCCAATACATAATTAATCGTACCACTAACGGGTTAATTATGACACTACCATCCTACACCAGAATTGCTTTTGGAATAGCTTAATTAATTTATTCTTAATCTCCCCACATCAAAGACTAGTAGCACTCGACCTTTTTACTATACCGGACATGAGTCCACCGGCCGAGTTTAGTATAATAAACATAACGAGCTCATCTAGGGAGCACCATCACCCCGGACGCACCGGTACATGGTTTCCTTTCGATAAGCAGCAGCACACCAAGTAACTAAACACGCACACCCAACCTACCGAGATCACAATTGACCTCAACCATTAGCAGATCAAAGTACACTATGTCTAATCCTCATGCCCGCTCGAGTCTAGGGATTAAGAGATAAAATACTAAGAATAATTTATCAATTAAATCAGTACAGGACAAATCATTCCAAATGGTCAAGTTCAATATGCCCCGGGTATACCTATATGATTCAATTAGCTTAGACAAACCAATTATCCGAATCACATAATAACCTAAACCGACAGTTGGTCCAAAGCTATCTCGGTTATGAACCTTATGAAAGATTTTGGTAGGATCTGGGTTTGTACCTGCTCGATTTACCACGCAACAAAAATTCTAATAAAAGCGGAACTATAGAATAATACCTTTGAAGCGAGCACCTGGTGAATCTCTTGTATGCCTCAAAGACTATGACTTCACGTTGTGTGGGCAACGAACTAGAAGCCAATTGATCAGCTACTCACCACAATCCACCTGCTAGAAAACTCTAGCCCCGCAGCACCTGGCACGTACTATAAACGCACCGCCCGCAGAGAGAGAAAGCTACGCGCAGCTGGTATAGACCAAGGCCAAAATTTTAGCCACTAGAAACCCAAAAACCAGCTGCACACTTTCTTGAAAATTCGACTTGGAGAGAGAAACGTTTTCTCTCTCTAGAAATCCTGTGGATTAATTGTGTAATTTGAATGGCTGATCCCTTGTCTATTTATAGAGTTACAAGAGAGACTCCAAGTTGGAATAGGATTGGTCTTTCCTACTGGGTTTCTGTTTTCCTTCAATCCTGTTTCTAGATTGATACAGATTCTGTTTCCTTCAATCCTGTTCCTAGACTGAAACACTCCCAACTGTCACAGGGATTCACTTATCCCAATCCAGTTCCTGGGATGAATCACTCCCAACTGACACAGGGATTCACTTATCCCAATCCAGTTCCTGGGATGATTCACAACCAACTGACACAAGGATTAATTAATTTCTCAATTAATTAAATCTACCTTTGTCATTAACCCAGTACATAATTAATCGTACCACTAACGGATTAATTATGGCACTACCACCCTACACCAGAATTGCTTCCGGAACAACTTAATTAAATTATATTCATAATCTCCCCACATCAAAGATATAGTGCTCGTTAATTCATTAATTTACTGATAAATTAATTCATCAACTTCTTAATATTCCGAGACTAGTACCACTCGACCTTTTTACTATACCGGACATAAGTCCACTGGCCAGGTTTAGTATAATAAACATTTCGAGCTCATCTCGGGAGCACCATCACCCCGGACGCACCGGTACATGGTTTCCTTTCGACAAGCAGCAGCACACCAAGTAACTAAACACGCGCACCCAACCCACCGAGACTATTGGCCACATTTGACCTCACCCATTGGCAGATCAAAGTACACTATGTCTAATCCTCATGCCCGCTCGAGTCTAGGGATTTAGAGATAGAATACAAGGATCGATTTGTCTATTAAATCAGTACAAGACAAATCATTCCTAAGAGTCAAGTTCAATATGCCCCGGGCACATCTATATGATTCAATTAGTTTAGACAAACTAATTATCTGAATCACATAATAACCTAGACTGACAGTTTATCCAAAGCTGTCTCGGTTACGAACCTCATTTATATATTATGTCTTTCAACCAATGATGAGATCTACTGTGTCGCACCAGACACCTCATCATCTACTTACATAATATAAATGGACGATTAATGCACAACAAAATATAATTGAAACACAAATCGATATATTAATCTGGGAAATTATACAACACAAGCATAGCTTATGTATTCAAATCCAACACCTTATTTATATATTATGTCTTTTAACCAATGATGAGATCTACTATGTCACACAAGACACCTCATCATCTAACTACATAATATAAATGGACAAATAATGCACAACAAAATATAACCAAAATATAAATCGATATATTAACTGGGAAAATGTACAATACAAGCATAGCTTATGTATTCAACTCTAAGACGGTTACCATGCCTTTATGTTCTCAATGCCTGGAACTAAAATAAAACTCTCTTACTAAAGTTTTTTTGCAATAACGGCCAGAAGGGGCAAGCTTAGCCCATTTCTTCGCTGCCAAATATAGCTTGAGCATATTGTCTTCGTCCACCCATATCTGATGCTGGATAGGATTAGTGGCAATGCCAACACCCTGCCTGTATACAAACAATGCTCTGTCTTCCATATCAATATCACCATGAATATTACTGCTTGAAGAGGCCATTATATCTGTTTTGTTTATATCAAGAATAGCAAATAATATGAGAATTTAGTTTTGATCCACAATACCGATATTGTCGTTGGTAACACAATTGCAGGTCTTAGAATCACTTGTAATATTGTAATAATTGATAAAGGGATTCAAATACATAAAGAATATAACAAAAGGGATAGACGATTTTTCATACAACATACCTGGTAAGAAGAATTTTGGCAAAACTGCTACTGTGAATGAAGAGGCAAAAACGAAAGAGGTTGAAAAACGGAAGAATAAGAGAGAGAAAAACAATATGGTTATGTAAGTTATGATTACCCTTCATGCCCTTTACATATCTGGGCCGCTATTTGTAGCTCAGTTTTGCTATTTGTAGCTCAAAAAAATTGATAAAATGCCTAAAATGCCCTTAAAAGCAAAAAATGGAAAAATGCAATGCAAAATCGCATGTAAGTTACGAAATAATAACAAAAAAATGGACCTAATGTGCGAAAAACTGGGGAAAAATCACCAACATTGCATGAAAAAATAGGAAAAAATTGCAACACTAATCCGAATTTCGGGGCAAAAATCGCACAACCTATCCAATTTTTGCCCAAAAAATCGGATAAGTGTGGCGATTTTTGCACAAAAAATCGCCTAACACATCCGATTTTTTGGGCAAAAATCGGAAAGTGTAGGCGATTTTTGGGGCAAGTTATGTTTATATAATTGTCTTGCAAACCTTACAAAATCATACGTTATTTCAGATTTTCTAAGCACAACTCTCTCAGACTTTCCAAAAAATTTTTGAAAAAATCGCAAAATGGAAGCAGGCGGATCTCAACCACCACAGCGTCCCGGGAGGGGGAAAGGATTGTTCAGCAAGGTAAAATTCGTAATATTTCGTTTAAATTTTTGCATTTCGCGTAGGAATTCGTGCAGATCTGGGAATTTTTTGGGAAAATTCGCACCTGATGTGCGAATTTTTTGGTTTGGAAATAATAATATTTTATGTTTGTTTTGTATTAATTTTAAATATTATTTATATTTTGCATGTTTCTAATTATTCGCACTTTTAATGTTGTATTCATGAAATTTCTTGTAGGTTGCGGGGAAGTTTCTCCCGCGACAGCGGCCCACTGCTTCTTATAGGAAGAAGAAAGCAGGGAGAGGTATGCCTATACATGGGCTGGTAGATGAGGACTACGATCGGGAGGAGCAGCCTTTCGTTGGCGGAGAGGAGTTTCCATCATCCTCAGGACACGATGAGGAGCCCCCACGAGGTAAGTTTTATATTTAACATTAATATCATGTATATTTATTGAGTTCTAATATTTAATATCTGAAGTATATTCGTGATTATAATTATTTGTGTAATTTGATTATATGATTATGTCTTGTTATTTAAATTACAGCATTCAATTTCATTATTTATGTACTTGGACTATATGTTTATGTGTTGTCATTTGAATGCTATTAGTGATTTTTATTACTTAAGTAATATGATTATATGATCATATGTTGTTATTTAAATTACAGTATTCAATTTTTATTATTTATGTAATTTGATTATATGATTATGTGTTGATATTTCAATTAAATTATTGAATTTTTTGGTGTTATGTTTTTTTAAATAAGTTTATTTATAGTAAATATTTTTTGAAATTAGTTACGAATAAGCGTGGGCGAAGCGATACGTCTTGGCTTGTTACTGAGGCATGTACGGGTGGCCCTATTGATGGGTCAGTCATACCTAGTTGGAAGGGCCATGTGGCCTATTGGTATAGACAGGACGGCAATGAGGGTGAGGAGACCGTAGCACCTAAGGCGCCCCTGAGAATCCAAAATAGGGCAGGGGTATGTGAGCGTTTAGTATCTTGGTTTGCGGCGATGCCAGATGACTGCCAGCTATTACTGCACGCGACCGGTTTGTCTCACTTGCCATACATCATGCACACGTCCATTGATGCCCCACTCATTTGTGCATTTATTGAGCGATGGTAACCAGATACGAACACGTTTCATCTCCCTGTCGGTGAGATGAGTATACTCTTGTACGACGTGTGGGAGATACTTCGTATCCCAGTGGATGGTAGTATGCTCGCTGACTGTACTGACAAGTCAATGCTTTGGAGCCTGTGCAGAGATTTGCTACTCGTGTCTGAGAGGGACGGGGAGTGGTTGGCGAGCCACAATGATGGCGGTGTACTCGTTGATTTCGTGTTTGAGAAGCGGTCATCACTAGTGACAGGCAGTACGCACCTGCCTCGTGATTTGGAAGGTTGGTTGTGGTTAGCTATTGATTCTACTCTTTTTGTTGACAAGAGTTCCAATAGGATTAAACCACAACATCTTGTATATATTAGGGGCTAGTTGCATACTGTGCAGCAGCATGCTTGGGGTACCTCTGCATTAGCCTACTTGTATAGACATTTAGGTAAGGCTAGTAGAGGCACTTGCAGCGGGATGACGGGTTGTATGACGCTACTACAGGCATGGATATACGAGTATTTTCTAGCGTTCAGACCGCATTCTGTGCCGATGCCTGATGATCCACAGACCCCGCGCGCTGCTATGTGGACCGTTGGACCCCGACAGAGCAGCACTTCCCTTCTGCAGAGGTACTGGCATGCCCTTGACCACTTGCGACCGGAGGAGGTATGTTAAAATATATTTGTAGATTTTAGAAATAAATGTTTATGCTAAAGTGTAAATATGTAATAAATATCTGATAATAATTTTATATATCACAGGTGACATGGACCCCATATGGTCAGTTTTTGCACGTACGCACCACGATCACCACGTACAGGGGGTTGATCGTATGTGGTGGTGAGGTCGAGCCGTACATGCCAGATAGGTGCGTGCGTCAGTTGGGATACGTGCAGGATATCCCATTCGACATCTTCCGTCCGAAGACGGCGTATCGGCCGTACAGTAGTGGTTATACTGTGGACTACGACTTGGAGTTCGCCAAGAGTTTATGGCGGGCAGCACGTCTTTCTGGTTTACGTCTCGAGAACTTGCATCACGCTGATATTCCCGGCGTAGTTACACACGATTACCACACATGGTATCGCCAGCACTCCCACCCGTACCTGTTCATCGATGGCCCCCCCCCCCGCTGATGATGGTGGAGTTCCGCCGCGAACCAACACAGAATATGTAAGTATTTTTTTCATAATTTGATTTAATAATAGTGTTATCTTATTATAGAATAAGTGCACTTAATCATTGCAATGTGTTGTCTTTGTAGTGGGTGAGTCGATTTACGCATTTGACTGAGGACTGTGTACAGATCATCAGAGATGCTCGGTTAGCACAGACAGAAGAAATGGAGGCTAGGTTGAGGGCAGAGCTAGATAAGTGGCATTTAGCTGGGTGATTGTATCAGATTACTATATTTTTTTTTTCATTTTTTTAGATTTTTATGCTATGACGATTTTGTTATGTTGTATTTTATTTGTTTAATCCTTGCATAAGTTGTTTGGTATTTCATTTAGCCATGTTTAATGTTTAATGCACTTCTGAAATTAAAATTAGAAAATTAAATAAATGACAATTATAAAAAGAACAATGTAATTTTCAAATCAAAGTGAAAATGCTACAAACAATCATGGTCCACAAATCATGTTCCAATGGTCCAGCCTATTTTTGAATTCATCAGATGCTGCAAATCCAGCCATAGCCTCATCGCAATAATGCCTCCACAACAATGCAACGAAGGTACAGGATAAACATCAGTCAAACTGACATGAACGAAATGATTACCACGTACGTGGGCAATGGCTATCTGACGAGATGGTCTTCCGCTACCACGTAACTGCCTCAGAGGTAAAATGGAGAAACAACAATCGCGAGCGAGACTGAGGTGGATTACCAAGGCATTTGCATAAGTGGTGATAGCAAACAAGTCCGTTGGGGTGATCATCCAGCCAGCAAAGGGGCACGGTGATGAAAAATGATTCAATCGACCAATTGCCCAAGCAATAGGATCTGCGTCGGCTTCAATAAGAGCCTGTGGTAGACATGCACTGAGGAGCGGCCTGTAAGTATCTTGATGCATAAGAATCTCTCCAATAGATGCATTTCAGACCGTCTCCCATTCATTCTCATTGCCATACAGACCATATGCAACAACACAAAATCCGCAATTGCCATTGGCCTCTATGTCCGTAATGCCATTGCAGAAAGGATGAACATAATGTGGAATCATGGGAATACTCTCACTGTCTGCTCTAACTGCAAATTGGAATATAAACACGTAATCGTACTTTTAGTCTTTTAGAAAATTTAAAAGTTACCAAATCAATCTAAATTGAAAAAAAAAATAGCTTACCTTCCTCGAATTGCAACGATCTCTGAGAAGATCTCCTAGATGCATTACTGCGTCTTGAACCTTTCTCGCGAGCGCTCAGCTCGCGCCTCACGGATTGATGTAATCTTGGTATACCCCTTGATGTTGACAAAATGGCTGGTTCGAACACACTTGCAATATCAGGATTCAGCGACGAATTCATCTTCACAATCAGATTTCGCATGACCACGCGTGGACTATTCTCGAATAGTGGAACGATTTCCTCGCTGAAGTATCTGGTAAACAAAATTAATTACAACAATTTAAAATTATTTGTAGAAATGTATGTAAATAAATCATAACATCGTAAAGTAAAATACAAAATGTAAATCTTACTTAAGTTCTTCAGAAATTGTGTTCGAACCCACTTCAGATGTCTCAATTGTCAACCGCTTCCAAAACTCGTGCACCATTTCAACAGTGATCGTGTCATGCGATTCCTTCAACTTCCAGATGTCACAAGCACAAGGAATCCCATGCGTGGCCTTGCAGACACAGCCACATCTCTCGATCAAGTCATTACCCAACTCGGTAATCCTTTCAACTTGTTCGCTGATTAACTCCAAACAATAGTGCGACACATGGCCATTCAATAATTTATACGGGAAACACAATATAGCGGTTGCTTTCTTAGAAATGCATGCCTCAAGCGTTTCCCTAAAAATACATCAATAAAGTAAAAAATGCATATATTAAATTTATAAAGTGATTATAAAAATCATGTAAAATGGCCAAATTAAAGGTACATAAATTAAATCAATAAAGTAAAAAGTGAATTAAGCTAAGTAATAAAAGTACCTTATCTGTGATAACTGGTAATTGACATGGTCTTCAATAACACCAAATAGCGTGTCAAGTGAATGTGTGCCAGCATTCATCCAATCCTTCAGTGCAACATGCGTACTCTCCACTCTGTTTCTACTTGTATTGCCAAAGTGCAGAATTTTGTTTGTCCAAGCCCTACAAAACATCTCTTTATAGGACAACCACGTCCTCTCCAAGTAGACAACAACAGACATCGCAACTGAAGAATAACTATCCTTCAAACGCTGCAGTAACACTTCATACTCTTCAACTGTTGCCGCATTAACAATTCCCTTCCAAAGCTTTTTTATTGCTTTTTTTCTCTCACCCTCACCAACAAGCTTCTTCAGCTGATTATCAATATCACGGTCGATATGCCACAAACACAGCAGGTGGTGTGATCCCGGAAAATGATCCCTTATAGGATCCATCAAACTCAGCTCTCGATCAGAAACAATAGCGCTAGGAACATTTTCAACATCCAACAACTCTCTCAATTGTTCAAACACCCAATCATAACTAATTTTTTTCTCATCTCTCAAAAGGGCACATGCAATATTAAAATTCTTATTGGAAGGGGTCATACCTATAATCTGAAAGAGTGGCATCTTGTACTTGTTGGTCTTATATGTTGCATCAACCACAATCACCCAATAATATCTGTTCAACAACTGAATTGACATTGGATGCGCTATGAATGCGTGTGTGATAACATATGTGCCCTCTTCTGTTAAAACTTTTACATAGTAATGCTTCTCCTCGGCGTAATGAACAAATTGCTGCGCAATATTTCTACCCTTGAACTTTGCTTTCCTGTTATCAGCTTTAAGATTGTTTAGCTGCCTCACTGTCACATTATCTTCAGGATGCGTCTCAGCAAGATGATTCCTAATCAATTTTGGCTTCATATTTGCATTGTTCAAAGTTCTAGCAACCTGCCTTGCTCCATCACTCAAGCGGCTGAGCTGCCTGTGACCCTCTGGATACACTATAGCAGTGTGATTGTGCATTGAACTCGCACCTGGTGTAACTCTGACCCACCAACCATTATCCTTCACCTCCTTGCATAATAACTTGAACATACACTTACATCCTCGTCGTCTGGTGTTCTTCCTCTGTTGTGGGACTGGCCCTTGTTCAACCGGATCTCTGAATCTGTTGCAACGATATGTGACCGATTTTCCATTATTACCCTTCCCCACTTTAATCAGCTCGAAGCGAAATGTAAGAGCCAAATCCGAATAATAAGTATATGCTTGTTCTTCAGTTGGAAAAAAATCAGGACACTGAAACTCGTGACTCATATCCCTCTGAAGGTCTGGCAATCCATTTGGATCCTACGTCATTAATCAAATTAAAACTAAAAATAAGTAATTACATAAACAATTAAAACATGTAAGTTTAAAAAATTAGATCAAAAAAGTTATTTTAATATAAAAAATCGCACCTAAAGTGGGATTTTTTACATATAAATCGCGCACAATGTGCAAGATTTATATAAAAAATCACCTACAATGTTGGAAATATTTCAAAAAAATCGCCTGCAATGTCTGATTTTTCTTGCAAAAATCGCCTGGAATGTGCGATTTCTGTAGGAAAAATCTCACATTCCAGGCGATTTTTTCTAAAAATTTCGCCTACAATTGGCAAAATTTCAACAAAAAATCGCCAAAGCTGGGCGATTTTTTACCAGTTCTTCACCAATTATAGGTGATTTTACCTACTAAAATTGCAAAACATGAGCGATTTTTAAAGAAGTATACAAAAAACAATACAAAAGTATTAAATTCGTACCATATTTGCGTATATTTTGAAGTAGACGCTATCCCAAATTAACCCAAATCTGTCTTCCAATTTGTTTCTGCGATTTTGAATGTTTTTTTGAACAATTTCAAATGGTTTTGTTTGATTTTTGAAGGAGTTTTGTCTGTTTTCATATGTATTTTGAATTTCATGAAGTATATAACTTATTCATCTGTTAAGGGCATTTTTGTCATTTTACTTTTTTTTGAGCTACAAATAGTAAGATCCTTTACCTATTCCTATATGCATGGGCATTTTGAACAGTTAATCCTAATGTGAGTGAGTAGACTCTGTTGTAATGTAGCCACCCTTTTATTGGGTATGTATTTCAATGCAGAAAATCCTTGGAATATTTGGAAAGGAAATTTGATATAAATTAAACTATGTGAGAGATAGATTAATTCGGAAGTAATTATTATAGACACAATAAATCTTAATAACATAAATTTAAAATAAGTAAACATGAAAAGATTAATTTATTGTTTTTAACAATTGAAAGTATAATAACAAAGGAATTTCAAATAGATATATTTAAAGTATAAATTAGTATAGAAATATAGATTGATGATTTAGTTATTGATAAATAAATATAAATATATATAAACATTTAAATATAAGATGGAGTGATTGATTCAAAGATGGAATGATTGAAGAATATCATTTGGATATATGATTTTAAATAATTTAATGATAAGTATGAATAATTTGTTATTGTTTGTGGAGGAAAAAAAGAAAAAAACAATAATATTTATTTAAAATTATATTAAGTATGATTGAGTTAATTATGGACTTAAAGATGAAAATATTTACTTAACATAATTCTGGATAAATTATAATGTAATCAACAATTTATTAATATGTTTTTATTAATTATTTATTTTTACTTAAGGGAATCAATTTATGGACAAATAATTTTTTTAAAATTTTGTTAAAATATGAATCATTGTAGGGGAAAATGCATGGCAATGAATACAAAGTGAGATGTGATGGAAATACTAGTACTTGGTGAAAGATGAGATTTGAAAATTGTGCAGGTGGAGTATACTAAGTGAAGAAGTAAAAGATTTTGTTAAAAATGAGGGCGGCAACGTAATCATCATTCATCATCATTACAATATAGATTATTAAAATTAAAAATAAATTTATCTATATAGTAATGAATAAAATTTTTTTAATTTGTTGGTAAAATGAAATTTTGATTTATTAAAATTTGAAGTTGAATAATTAATGTAATAAAATAACTTAAACATAATGCTGATAAAAATTGCATAGTTTAATGAGAATATAAACCTTATGAGAACTTAAAGATAATATTTCAAAATGAAATATTTACATATAATAGTCATTTATATGGCCTAAATATATATAAAAAAATATGATTGATACCAAAATGCTTGAGATGCAAATACAATAATTGAGTAATAAAGAACATAATATATCTTAATAAAATATTCAAGAGCATATTGATATGAAAAAACAAATTACATCAAGAGAATTCATAACCATAATGCAAATAATATAGATTGAAATCATCAATAGTTTACCATAACATCTGAACCATTTCATTGCTTATTTCGATGAACATGCAAAAAAAAATTCCAATAATAAAATAATTTCAAATAAAAAATAATATATTTAATAAATGAATATTATGGAGTGAATAAGAAATGAGATTACGCATATAATAATATATAATGAAATATAACTTACACTAAAATACACAAAATGAACATCTTCATTATCTAATAAGAAAATGAAAATGAAATTGACAACTATGTATATTGGTTGTATTTGAGTTCTGATTAATGAGACTTGATAGGGACACATAAAACATTGAATGGGAATTCAAAAGATAGTTTAATTGTAAAATAAATATTTAATGTGGTTAGTTGTGTAGAATGAAAGGAATATTTAATGTCGTTTGTTGTTGGATGGTAATCATCATTAATTAATACATACATTTAATAATTAAACCAAACAAAATATTAAAAATATTGAATACATTTATTAATTAATTAATACAGACGTTTAAAAAAGCCTTATTTAAACCAAAACCTTTTGAATTACTTAATATATCCATTTCAGAAAAAATATAACATCCAAATAGGTTTTAATTTTGTTGTACTAAAATGGAAATGCAATTTTGTTCAATTTCAAACATGTATATTGATGATATGGAAATATTATTGATTGATAAGAGTAATTTTATACAAATTCAATTATGTAGATGGAGTTATTAATTGATGGAAATGGAATAAATAACCAAATAATTTTCAATTAATAATAAATATAGATTGATGATGATTTAGTTAATGATGGATACAAATATTATTGATTGATAAATATAAAGATGGAGTGATTGAAGTATAGAAATTGGATTCATGATTTTAAGTAATTTAATTATAAGTATAAATAATTTCTTATTTTTTTAGGAATAAAAATAAAATATGTATATATATAAATTGGAATAATTAGTTGTTGATTTAATTATGGACTTAAAGATCAAAAGATTTACTTAACATAATTTTTCATAACTTATAATTAAATTATTTATTAATAATGAAAACGTATGGAGCATCACCATGATTCATCATCATTACAATATAGAATAAAAGGGATGAAACATCACGATCATTCATCATCATTACAATATAGAATGAAGATAATGAGATGATACATATGTGGTCTTATTAATTGTAAAGAAATGAAGTGACTAAAGCTTTGAAGCATAATTGATGGATTAAATTAGAAGTGAGAGAAAATGAAAGAGTTTTTTTGGGAGAATGAAGGGATTTGGTTTCAATCAGTCAAAAGATTTTAAGAGATATAGATGCAATAATGCCATAATAGACATAAATTTTATATAACAAAATTGATTATGAATAAATCCAAGTACATAATGTAATATGCAATTGTACTTTTTATTTTTTCAATATTTTTGTTAAAATCATCACAGGGGAACATAAAACTGAATAATTAGAGACGAAGGACTTAAATGTAATAGTTCATATATTTGCCAAAATAACAGTGATGGTGAAATATTTCAAATGAAAATACACTAATGCAGAAAAAAAGTACAATAGAGTTGAATAGGAATTGAAGAGTATATTAATACGAAATAACATAGTATTGTAGAAACAAAATGATAACCAAAATACAAGGAACATCTTAAAGGGTAGATTAAAGTTATGGATCCAAAATCATAACATTAGAATCATAATCATTGGATTCATCATTTGGATGAACGTGAAAAAAAAGAAGATGAAGAACATTGTTAATAAAGAAAATTGTTAATGAATGTTTATTATGTAAACAACAAAAAATGATAATAAGTTACCTTAAAATCCACGATAGGAACATCTGCATCTTCATTAGTTAATACATGAAATGTGTATTTATCTTCCTCTTTGAGACGATTTGCATCTCGAAAATTACTTAATCCATCAACAATTTTCAAATGGTTATCTTTGCAAACTTTTAACTGCACTTCCCATTGTCTTCTAGCAGAATCCTTAAGAGTCATCTTCTGCTTACTAAACATTTTATGTTCTTTGGCAAAGTTTATTGGAATATTCTATAAATGAAAATATGGAAACAAAATCGATGAATGATATATTAATATGTATTTGAATAATAATTGTGAATTATAAATAAATCTTACCAAATGACTCCTTTTCAAGTAGTAAGGCTTTATTGTTGAAGTAAAATTTTTGGAAATGACTCCAGCAGGACCTGCATCTTCCATGGATACCTTTTCAAACTTCAACTCTGGATAGTCTCTTTTATTCAGCAAATGAAATCTGATCGTGTCACCTTGGACATTTCCATTTTCATTAAACATTTTAGCCAATTTTTGGTGCTTTTTGATCTGAACATGGTGGCCATTTTGGTAACTGTCAAATCCCCTGTTGGTGTATGGGCCCTAATGAGGGCTATTTACGTAAATAAACTTTGAGGGTTATTTATGTAAATAAGATATATGTCATTTGTTTGATAATTTATCAAATGAGTTAATTTCATGATAATTATATTCTTGTGCATATTTAATTTCATGACATCGATCCGCCAAAAGAAACACTCCATGGACCTTTAGATCATGAGTGATTCTTTTGAGTAGTACTGGTACGAGGATCCTTAGACCAGAAATCACTACATGGTCTTAGGTGAATTGTAGTGTGTTTTTGTTGGTGTATATGCCCTAATGAGGGCTATTTATGTAAATAAACTTTGAGGGTTATTTATGTAAATAAGACATTTGTCGTTTGATTGATTATTTATCTGATGAGTTAATTTCATGAAATTATATTCTTGTGCATATTGAATTTTATGAAATCGATCCGCCAAAAGAAACACTCCATGGACTGTTAGATCATGAGTGATTCTTTTGAGTAGTACTCGTACGAGGATCCTTAGACCAGAAATCACTGCATAGTCTTAGGTGAATTAGAGTGTGCTTTGACATATGCCTAACGGGACCGTAACAGGTTGCCAAGTACGGGTATGATTGGGTACACTATGAGTCACGCTAAGGTATGTAGGTGAAGTGATGAGACTACAAGTCTCTCTTAAATGAGAGATGATATCTTGGCCGCTTGATAGTGAACTGAGAAGTGCATGGCCGTGCCCAAGAAATGATAAGGGTTATCATTTGCTTGATTAAGTTCAGTGTCACTAAGAGATCAAGTAAAACGTTTAGCTATATAAGGATGATTGGTTCCATGCCTTATGCTAAACTGGATATCAGTGTAGAGGACATTACGTAGTATACTCGGAAGGTTGTGTTGAATCACCATTCGACCCTCCGTTCTGAATTGTGTAGTCATTATGTCTTGCTAGAGACCACTAATGATTTATGGATTAATTAATGAGATTAATTTATTCATTGTCAATTTGGAATGGACCTACAGGATCGCACATAAGTGAGTTCGATGAGTCAGAATTAATTAAATTGCCTGTTCTAAGTATAAGAGTTATACTTAAATAGATAATATTTAATTAAATGGTTTAATTAAATATTATTGAAGAGTTTTACGGTATTAATTAAAAGTTAATTAATTACCTGGGAAGAATTGAGTTGAGCTGATAAATCAAGGGACCTAATTGTGAATTAAGGTTCTTGACCCATCAGCCTGATCCATGGATCAATGGGTTGATCCATGGTGTTGGTAAAACCCAACTCAGTAAATAATTAATTAATTATTATTAATTATTATTATTTATAATTATTAAACAGATACTTCTCAAATCAGAGAAGTATCTGGAGTCTGTTAAAAACGTTTTAACAGACTCAGTTTTAAAATAAAAACGTTTGAAAAAAATTCTTTTTTTAAGAGACAATCAGACTTTACAAAACAACGTTCTTCCAGAAAATTATTCTTCCCAGAGAGGAAAAAGGTTTTCTCTAAAACAGGTAAATTTTGGGGCTAGCACCGGTTCTGAGAGAACTCCAGTGCAAGAACGTAGAGACAATTCGCTTGAATTGTTCTGTGGTGGTGAACGCAATCTTCCCAAAGGATCCAGGCGTCTGCACAACCGATTACGCTTCGAGGGTAAGACCCGAATCCTCTTAGAATTTAGGCTATTCCGTAGCATAATTTAGGAAATTATGCATGCCTAGTTCCAACAGTGGTATCAGAGCCATAGGTTGAAAAAAAAATCGGGTGTAAGAATTTTTTTTTTTTTTTTTTGCAAAATCGTTTTGAAAAGAAAAAAAAAAAATTCTGCTTGAAGGTCGCCGGATTCTGGGAAATCTTCGCCGGAAATTTTTCCGGCCGGCCGGAAGTTCGCCGGAAAAACGTATACTGCTCAAAAATTGGATTTTTGGCCTGAATTTTCTGTGCGTTCTGTTCTTTTCTTCATGGGAATCTATTTCGGACTTGTTTCGTTTCAAAAACATTTGTTGAATGGTTGATTTTTGAAGAAGTTTTCTGGGTTTACAAAAACCCGCTTCGCCGGGAAAATTTATTTTTTTCGTTTAGGGTTTTTGAAAGCCGCTGGTTTGGTTTAAATTGTTTGCTGGGTTGATGTTGTTTTCACTGGCTGCTTCGTCGAGGTCGGGGAAATGTTCCTCGCACCGGGGGGCAGAGAAAACGAAATGACCGAAATCGCGCCGACGGAGTTTCCGAAGTTCGGTCGCGGGTTTTTCCTTCGTCGTTCGATGAGTCGCCAAGGTCGACTTCGATTCGATCGGGGTCAGACCGGGGCGAAGAGGCGACGTCCGGCGCTGTGAGCAGCGCCGGAATAGGCGAATTGTTCGCCGGAAAAACCAGGGCGACGCCGGCAGCAAATCGGGGAAGAAGAAAGGAGGCGGCGGGGGCTGGTGCCCTAATTGGGCTGAAATGACCAGTTTGCCCCCGCCGCACTCCAAAATCCCGAAAATGCCTGCGTTTAAAAATTGTTTTAAAATTTGCAAAATAACCCCAGAAGTTTTAATCTTTAAAACCCTAAGCCCAGAATTTTGGTTATTTACGAAATGACCCCAAGAGTTTCAGAAAATTAAAATTTTAAAAATTTTCTGAATTTTATTTAATAAGATAGGATTAATTTAGAATTTTATCCTATAATTTTAAATTTTGAAATAAATTATCTTAATTAGATTAGGATAATTAGAAAAGATAAATAAATAAATAATAAATTAGATTAATTAATTGTTATTTATTTATTTTAGTTTACTTATGATGCTTAAATTTAAATTGTTTAAATTTTATGTGAAACATCATAATTATGCTAGCATGTTCATGCATCATTCTATTAAAATGAATGAACATGGGATTGATTAAAATTGATCATGACACGATCAATTTTAATAGTGTAAGAGTTACACAATCCCTAATTAAATGATTCGGCCTAATAAAATTGGCTTGTATGAAGCATATGCAATTGTATGTTTTTCTATGCATGAATTGGGCTTAAAATTTATTATTTAAATTTTTGGGCCTGTGAGCCATTTTAAAATTGGGCCTGCGTGCCTATTAAAAAAAATTATGTAATAGTTAGGCCCAAAAGGAGGTTCCAAAGGAGTCCATGGTGGAGCCCAGGAACGGAAGCCCAAAATGGAGGCCCAAAAGAAGTTTTTTTTTTTTTTTTTAAAAGGCCCTGTAATAGATTAGAGCCCAATTCATCGCATTTCCGAAATTTTATGTTTTATGAATGAATGAAAACGACAATGCATGTTAAGCCGATCAAACTTAAATCCCAAAAACCCAAGATTTTGCTTCCAGACTTGAGGGCCCGCTTGAGCGTTGAACGTCTGGTGGACTTGGAGAGCCCAAGGGCCTCAGGTTTTCTTCGTGCGGCGGGTTATTGCATAATAGTGCCCAACTTTATCACTACCATTAATGAGTGGAAAAACTGTTTGGGTATTAGATGCCCGACTTTATCACTACCACTTGTTATGGAAAAACTGTGTGGGTGTCTATTGATGTGATGCCTTGAGGGATGGTTTAACTTGGGAAAATTAATCCTAGCTTGACCCGATAAGTTGACTAGGGATTAATTTTGCAAAGATAGGATGGTGTCAAACATTTGGAATGTTCATCCTATCACCGAAAAGTTGCATAGTGATGCAATTGGAAATCGTTAAATTACATAGGGATGTGATTTGAACGTTGCCTACCAAAAGAGCCCAATCCCTACGATACTTGCCAAAGCAAGACTGGGGTTGATTCTTTGTGGATTTTCGGCCCACAATCTAGCACCAACACAAAATTGTTTGGGATTTCAATTTTGGCTATTGTGGAAAATATTTTAAAAACTCATTCTAATATTTTGCATTTTCTTTTGTAGAAATGGCATCTACTAGCACTAATACATCTAATCTCACTCTAAGAAGCATTTTGGACAAAGAAAAGCTTGTTGGTCCAAACTTCTTAGATTGGGAAAGAAACTTGAGAATCGTTCTCAAACAAGAAAGGAAGCTAAATATCTTAGACGCTGCTTTACCTGAACCACCAGTAAATGCTACGGCTGCAGTTCAACGAGCATGGGAAAAGCTGAAAAGCGATTCCGATGACGTGACATGTCTGATGCTCGCGACTATGTCAGGCGAGCTTCAGAAACAATTCATGAATTCGGAAGCGTTCCAAATTTATGTGTCACTAACGGAAATGTTCCGTGAACAAGCCCGTAACGAAAGGTTCGTTACGATAAAAGCATTGATCTCGTGCAAGATGGCGAAGGGTTCGTCAGTAAGCACGCATTTGATCAAGATGAAGGGGTATATTGATACCCTAGAGAGATTAAATGCACCTCTTTCTAGAGAGTTAGCCATTGACATCATCTTGGCTTCACTGCCTGATGATTACAATGACTTTGTGGTGAACTACAACATGCATAACATGGAGAGGACAATTCCTGAGCTCCATGGAATGCTTAAAAATACTGAGCAAACCCTTCGGAAGGCAACGCCAGTACTTGTTGTGGAAAAGGGTAAGGGCAACAAGAGAAAGTTTAAAGGCAAGGCAAAAGTTGCTGAAAACAAGAAGCCTCGCAGTAAGACTGCTCCTAAGGCTCAGCCTCAAACTCCTCCTGCTAAGAAAAATGCTCAGAAGGACGCAGTATGTTTCCATTGCAATCAGAAGGGGCATTGGAGAAGAAACTGCAAGCTGTTTCTTGAAGAGAAGAAACGGAATCCTTCGGCTTCAGGTATCTTTGTTATTGAGATTAATCTTTCTATGTCCACCTCATGGGTATTAGATACCGGTTGTGGGGCTCACATTTGTACTGATGTGCAGGGACTGAGCAATAGAAGGATGACAAAGAAAGGCGAAGTAGATCTCCGAGTAGGCAACGGGGCAAGAGTTGCAGCCGTTGAAGTTGGAGATTACATTTTGTCTTTGCCTTCCGGTTTAAACATTGTTTTAGAGAATTGTTATTATGTACCTACTATGAGTAGGAATATTATTTCAATTTCTTGCTTGGATATCAAAGGATTTCGTTTTATTATTGGTAATAAATCGTTGTCTTTATATCAAAAAGATGTTTTATATGGAGTTGCAAATTTGTGCAATGGCCTATATATCTTGGATTTGACCCAAGAGAAACCGGTATATAACATTGAAAAGAAAGCCAAATTAATTCAATCTGATTTAAGTCCAACATATCTATGGCACTGTCGTCTAGGCCATGCAAATGAGAAGCGAGTTCAAAGACTTCATAAGGATGGAGTGCTTGGTTCATTTGATTTTGAATCATATGACACATGTGAACCCTGTTTGCAAGGCAAAATGACGAAGAGTCCTTTCAGCAAGAAAGGCGAGAGGACTAGTGAGCTATTGGCACTAATACATACAGATGTATGTGGACCGATGAGCACACAAGCCAGAGGTGGATTTGAATACTTCGTGACTTTTACCGATGACTATAGTAGATATGGTTATGTCTACGTAATGAGGTATAAAAGTGAAACTTTTGAAAAGTTCAAAGAGTTTAAAAATGAAGTAGAAAATCAGTTAAATAGAAGGATTAAGGCTATTCGCTCCGATCGGGGAGGTGAATACGTTAATGATGAGTTCGATGGCTATCTAAAACAGTGTGGAATTGTTTCACAGCTGACTCCGCCAGGAACACCTCAATGGAATGGTGTATCCGAGAGGAGGAATCGGACCTTATTAGATATGGTTCGATCTATGATGGGCCAAGCGACTCTCCCTATGTCCTTTTGGGGTTATGCCCTCCTTTCAGCTGCCTACTTACTAAATCGTATTCCATCTAAGGCAGTAGACAAGACTCCATATGAGATGTGGACGGGTCAAAAACCCTATATGTCATATCTACGAGTTTGGGGTTGTCAAGCTCATGTAAAGCGTTTACAAAGTAGTAAGCTTGAACCTAAAACTGACAAATGCCTGTTTGTGGGATATCCTAAGGAAACTAAAGGTTATCAATTCTACAATCCAACTGAGAACAAAGTGTTTGTTGCTCGGGGAGCCACTTTCTTAGAGAAAGATTTTCTCTACAAGAAAGATAGTGGGAGTAGAATAGAACTCGGAGAAGTTCCAGAACCACAAGAGAATGTAGAACGATCTACAGAAACTGAGATGGAAGTTGACATGGGAACTCATGAAGATGAGCAGCCTGAGTCAACAACACAAGAACCTAGAAGGTCTAGTAGATCTCGTCATGAACCTGAGAGATACGGATTTCTCGTAACTGACGATCAAGATTTGATCTTGGTGGACTCTAATGAGCCCGTGAACTACAAACAGGTTTTAGAAAGTCCAGATTCAGATAAATGGCTACAAGCAATGGAATCTGAAATGCAATCCATGAGGGACAATAAAGTTTGGACTTTGATTGATCCTCCTGTTCAGACAAAGGTTGTCGATTGCAAGTGGATTTTCAAGTTAAAACCTGGCGGGATCTTCAAGGCACGACTAGTGGCTAAAGGTTTCAGACAGACTCATGGTATAGACTATGATGAAACCTTCTCCCCTGTCGTGATGCTCAAGTCCATTCGGACTATGCTCGCCATAGCTGCATATTATGACTATGAGATATGGCAGATGGATGTTAAGACGGCTTTCCTGAATGGAAACCTACTCGAGGATGTTTATATGAAACAACCCGAGGGATACATCGATCAAGAGCATCCAAATCGTGTATGCAAGCTTCAGAGGTCCATCTACGGACTAAAGCAAGCATCTCGGAGTTGGAATCTTCGTTTTGACGAGGCAGTAAAAGGTTACGGCTTCATAAAGAACGAAGATGAGCCTTGTGTTTACAAGAAGGTTAGTGGGAGCAAGATAGTTTTCCTTGTCCTATATATGGACGACATCCTACTCATAGGAAATGACATTCCCATGATGAAAGACATCAAACAATGGTTGGGGACTGTATTTTCTATGAAAGACTTAGGAGAAGCCGAAATGATACTAGGTATCAAGATCTATAGAGATAGGTCAAAAAGGCTTCTAGGACTAAGTCAAGAAGGGTACATAGACAAAATATTGAAGAGGTTCAATATGTCTAACTCCAAAAATGGTAAGGTACCATTTAGACATGGCCTTCTCTTGAAGAAGAACCAAGGTCCTTCAACAAGAGAGGAGAGGGATACAATGAGTAGAGTACCATATGCTTCGGCAATAGGATCTATCATGTATGCCATGTTATGTACCCGCCCGGATGTCGCACATGCACTGAGCATGACTAGCAGATACCAACAAGATCCAGGAACAGATCATTGGACTGCAGTCAAAGCAATCCTAAAGTACTTGCGAAGGACTAAAGGATTGATGCTAGTGTATGGAGGACAAGAACAGCTCATCGTACAAGGTTACGCTGATACTGCTTTCCAAACAGATCAAGATGACATGAAGTCACAATCAGGCTACGTGTTTAGTCTGAATGGTGGTGCAATAAGTTGGAAAAGCTCAAAGCAAGATACAACAGCCGATTCTACAACAGAGTCTGAGTACATTGCTGCATCCGATGCTGCAAAGGAAGCTGTTTGGTTAAGAAAGTTCGTGTCAGACATCGGAGTGATACCGAGTATCCAAGATCCGATAGAACTTTTCTGTGACAATAACGGGGCCATCGCACAAGCTAAGGAGCCTCGGTCACACCAGAAAACCAAACATATACTCAGAAGGTTTCACCTCATCCGAGAGATCATTGATCGAGGAGATGTGAAAGTGTGCAAAATAGGGTCAGACGACAATGTAGCAGATCCTCTCACAAAAGCTCTACCACAGTCAAAATTTGATAGATATGTAATAGAGCTTGGTCTTAAACAGTTTAGGACATAGCCCTTCAACGGGCAAGTGGGAGATTGTTGGTGTATATGCCCTAATGAGGGCTATTTATGTAAATAAACTTTGAGGGTTATTTATGTAAATAAGACATTTGTCGTTTGATTGATTATTTATCTGATGAGTTAATTTCATGAAATTATATTCTTGTGCATATTGAATTTTATGAAATCGATCCGCCAAAAGAAACACTCCATGGACTGTTAGATCATGAGTGATTCTTTTGAGTAGTACTCGTACGAGGATCCTTAGACCAGAAATCACTGCATAGTCTTAGGTGAATTAGAGTGTGCTTTGACATATGCCTAACGGGACCGTAACAGGTTGCCAAGTACGGGTATGATTGGGTACACTATGAGTCACGCTAAGGTATGTAGGTGAAGTGATGGGACTACAAGTCTCTCTTAAATGAGAGATGATATCTTGGCCGCTTGATAGTGAACTGAGAAGTGCATGGCCGTGCCCAAGAAATGATAAGGGTTATCATTTGCTTGATTAAGTTCAGTGTCACTAAGAGATCAAGTAAAACGTTTAGCTATATAAGGATGATTGGTTCCATGCCTTATGCTAAACTGGATATCAGTGTAGAGGACATTACGTAGTATACTCGGAAGGTTGTGTTGAATCACCATTCGACCCTCCGTTCTGAATTGTGTAGTCATTATGTCTTGCTAGAGACCACTAATGATTTATGGATTAATTAATGAGATTAATTTATTCATTGTCAATTTGGAATGGACCTACAGGATCGCACATAAGTGAGTTCGATGAGTCAGAATTAATTAAATTGCCTGTTCTAAGTATAAGAGTTATACTTAAATAGATAATATTTAATTAAATGGTTTAATTAAATATTATTGAAGAGTTTTACGGTATTAATTAAAAGTTAATTAATTACCTGGGAAGAATTGAGTTGAGCTGATAAATCAAGGGACCTAATTGTGAATTAAGGTTCTTGACCCATCAGCCTGATCCATGGATCAATGGGTTGATCCATGGTGTTGGTAAAACCCAACTCAGTAAATAATTAATTAATTATTATTAATTATTATTATTTATAATTATTAAACAGATACTTCTCAAATCAGAGAAGTATCTGGAGTCTGTTAAAAACGTTTTAACAGACTCAGTTTTAAAATAAAAACGTTTGAAAAAAATTCTTTTTTTAAGAGACAATCAGACTTTACAAAACAACGTTCTTCCAGAAAATTATTCTTCCCAGAGAGGAAAAAGGTTTTCTCTAAAACAGGTAAATTTTGGGGCTAGCACCGGTTCTGAGAGAACTCCAGTGCAAGAACGTAGAGACAATTCGCTTGAATTGTTCTGTGGTGGTGAACGCAATCTTCCCAAAGGATCCAGGCGTCTGCACAACCGATTACGCTTCGAGGGTAAGACCCGAATCCTCTTAGAATTTAGGCTATTCCGTAGCATAATTTAGGAAATTATGCATGCCTAGTTCCAACAGTTTTGACGTACGCCTAACGGGGCCGTAACAGGTTGCCAAGTACGGGTATGATTGGGTACACTATGAGACACGCTAAGGTATGTAGGTGAAGTGATGAGACTACAAATCTCTCTTAAGTGAGAGATGATATCTTGGCCACTTGATAGTGAACTGAAAAGTGCATGGCCATGCCCAAGGAATGATAAGGATATTATTTTCTTGATGGATTCAGTGTCACTAAGGGATCAAGTAAACGTTTAGCTATATAAGGATAATGGTTCCATGCCTTATGCTAAACGGGATATTAATGTAGAGGATCGTACGCAGTTTGCTCGAAAAGGTTATGTTGAATCACCATTCGACCCTCCATTCTGAATTGGGTAGTCATTATGTCTTGCTAGAGACCACTAATGACTTATGGATTAATCAATGAGATTGAGTTATCCGTTGCCAATTTGGAATGGGCTTACAGGATCGCACATAAGAAAGTTCGATGATGCAGAATAAGTATTCTTGCCTACAATAAGTATAATTGTTATACTTAAATAAAGAAGATTTAATTAAATGGTTTAATTAAATATTATTGAGAAGTTTTGGGGTATTAATTAATAGTTAATTAATTACCTGGGAACAATTGGGGTAGGCTGATAAATCAAGGGATTTAATTACAATTGAAGTTCTTGACCCATCAACCTGATCCATGGGTCATGGGTTGATCCATGGGCTTGGTCTATAACCCAAATCATTAAGGTATTATTTAATGCTGATTTGGAATCAGTAAATATTATTTAAATACTGATTTGGAATCAGTAAAATAATATTTGGTAATAATACTGATTTGGAATATGACTAAAATCAGTTAAGTTATAATTAGATAATTACAATACTGATTTTGGAAATTTGATCTCTACAAATATCCTAGGGGTATTATTGTAGGATGTAGATGATTTTGAATTAGATTTTTCAGATCAGACAAAAAATACACCATATCCCCAAATTCTCTCTATAGGCAAGATTGGCTAGCACTAGATCTACGAAGACTTTCGTGCTTGAGAGTAGAGAATCCTTCAAGGAAAGATTTTGGTGGTGACCAACGTAACCGGAGCAGAAGGCTTGGACCAACATCAAACAAGGATCCAGGTGCGGCAACCGATTATGCTACAAGGGTAAACTTTAGAAGCTTTAAACGTAGGATTAATTGAATACTAAATTGGAATAGGCATGAATCCGCTGCGCAAAATTTTTGTAAATCATGCCTTCGATCCCAACAGTGGTATCAGGCTAGGCTCGTTTTAGTGTTAAATTAAAATTAGTGGATTAAACAAATTATTTGTTTTAAAATTAATTATTCAGAAACTGAATTTTGAAATTGTTGAAAGCCACCGAAAACCGAATTGAATGAAGTCTGGGATTTTCTTTTTGGTGTAATGGATTTTTGCAAAATAATTGGTCAGAATTGTTCCGCTAGTATTTTGGTTTCAAATCTCGCCAAGAAAAATGATTTTTCTTCTTTGGTCGGATTTAAAAGGAATTTTGAAATCTTCTGTGTTCTGGGTTTTTCGAAAAATCGCATCGGCCAGAATTTTCTTTGGGATTTTGGAAAACTCTATTGAAAAAAATTGGATTCATGAAAAACAATGATTCTTGATTTGTTTCGGAGACTGGATTTTGGTCAATTTTCTGGGTTGGAGCTGCTGGGTGTTCGTTTAGCCCAAAAATCGGGATTTACAAAATCATTCTTGTTTTGGTTTTGATTTTGTTTTCTGGGTTCTTGTTTTTTTTTTTTTTTTTGCATTTGGCCGGAAAAGGTTTGCGTTTTCTGAAGGGTTTTTGTTTTCGAAAAACAAATTGACCAAAAGTTGTTTTTTTGCCGGATTTCAAAACTGGGTTTTGTTTGTTGTCTTCGCTGAGAAATCGGGATCGCCGGAAAGGGTTTCTGGGCGATTTATTTTCTCTTATTGGAGGTTGACTGCATCTTTGATCAGCACCGATGGTCAGTCGTCGTTCATTTTGTTCCTCGCATGTCTTCGCGATAATAGCCAGTGGCTGCATCATCTCCGACCGGTCCGATCTGGGTCGTGCTTCGTTGGACGAGGTAATGGCCGGATCTCAATCTGATCGGGGGCCAGAAATGTTTTGGCCACCGAATGAAAACCAACAGCTACGAATTCCCAACACCGGGAGTCAAAAAAGCCGACGGTGCGGTTTGAAGAAGGTCTCGCCGGAGGAGATGACGGGCGTTGGACGCCGGGAGTCGATGATGCTGGACAGACAGATCGAGGCTGTGGCGGCTGGGGAAAAACTCTAATGGGTGAAATGACCGAAATAATCCCGCCGCCCAAGAAACCCTAATTATTGGAAAAGAGATAAGGGTTGGCGGCCGAGGTCTGATGCCCTAATTGGGATGAAATTACAACACTGCCCCGCGGCCCCCTAACCCTAATGAGGTCAAGTTTTAAAATGGTTTTAAAATTACAGAATAGCCCCTGGACTTTGAGTCCTCCTCAAAACCCTGACCCAGAATTTTATTTAAATTACCAAATTACCCTAAAAGTTACAAAAAATTAATTTTGTAAATTTTTTGAATTTTATTATTATTTGATAAGATATTAAATAAATTATCTTAATTAGATTAGGATAATTGAAATAATTTAAAATTTATTTTAAATTTGAAAAATTTATCTTAATTAGATAATTAGATATATCTTAAAGAAAAGATAAATAAATAAATAAATAAATAATTAATTAATCTGTTTAAATTGTTATTTATTTATTTTATTATTTTTTTATGCTTATTTTAAATTGTTTAAATTTTACAAGAAGCATTATTATTATGCTAGCATGTTCATGCATCATTTTGGATAAATGTAAAATGAACAAAAGGATTGATTAAAATTGATCATGACACGATCAATTTTAATTCTGTAATAGTTACACAATCTTTAAAATTAATCGGTTTAAATTAAAACTGGCTTGTATGAACATATGCATTTTGTTTATTTCAAAGTATGAATTGGGCTTTTAGTTTTAACATTTTAAAAGTTGGGACCTGCGAGCCAATTTTGAATTTGGGTCTGCGTGCCTATATATAAAAATATCATGTAATAGTTAGGCCCAAAAGGAGGTTCCAAGAGGAGTCCATGGTGGAGCCCACAAACGGAGGCCCAAACATGAAGATTTTAAAAGGCCCTGTAATAGACTAGAGCCCAGTTCATCGCTTTAATTCATTCTTTTATTTATGCAAATGAATGAAAACGAAAATGCATGTTAAGCCGATCAAACTTAAATCCCAAAAACCCAAGATTTTGCTTCCATACTTGAGGGCCCGCTTGAGCGTCGGACGTCTGATGGACTTGGAGAGCCCAAGGGCCTCAGGTTTTCTTCGTGCGGCGGGTTGTTACATAATAGTGCCCAACTTTATCACTACGATTAATGAGTGGAAAAACTGTTTGGGTATTAGATGCTCAACTTTATCATTACCACATGTTATGAAAAAACTGTGTGGGTGTCTATTGATGTGATGCCTTGAGGGATGGTTTAACTTGGGAAAATTAATCCTAGCTTGACCCGATAGGTTGACTAGGGATTAATTTTGCAAAGGTAGGATGGTGTCAAACATTTGGAGTGTTCATCCTATCACCGAAAAGTTGCATGGTATGCAATTGGAAAGCGTTAAATTACATGGAATGTAATTTGAATGTTGCCTACCAAAAGAGCCCGATCCCTACGATACTTGCCAAAGCAAGACTGGGGTTAACTCTTTGTGGATTTTCAGCCCACAATCTAGCACCAACACAAAATTGTTTGGGATTTCAATTTTGGCTATTGTGGAAATGATTTTAAAAACTCATCCTAATATTTTGCATTTATTCTTTGTAGAAATGGCATCATCTAGCACTAATGTCATCTCAAACTTTACTCTAAGAAGTATATTGGATAAGGATAAATTGGTTGGACTAAACTTCTTAGACTAGGAAAGAAACTTGAGAATAGTTCTCAAGCAAGAAAGGAAGCTACATGTCTTAGAGACTATTTTACCTGAACCACCACAGAATGCCACGACCTCTGTTCAGCGAGCATGGGATAAGCTGAAAAGCGATTTCGATGATGTGACGTGCTTAATGCTCGCGCCTATGACAGGCGAGTTTCAAAAATAGTTCATGAATTTGGAAGCGTTCCGGATTTGTGAGTCACTGACAGAAATGTTTCGTGAACAAGCTCGTATCTTTGTTATTGAAATAAATCTTTCTATGTCCACCTCATGGGTATTAGATATCGGATATGGGGCTCACATTTGTACTAATGTGCAAGGACTCAGAAATAGAAGGATGACAAGGAAAGGTGAAATTGATCTCCGAGTGGGCAACGGGGCAAGGGTTGCTGCTGTTGAAGTGGGAGATTACACTTTATCTTTACCTTCCGGTTTAAACATTGAACTTGAGAATTGTTATTATGTACCTGCTTTGAGCAGGAATATTATTTCAATTTCTTGTTTGGATATTAAAGGATTTCGTTTTATTATTGGTAATAATTTGTTATCTTTATATCAGAATGATATTTTATACGGAGTTGCGAATTTGTGCAACGGCCTGTATGTCTTGGATTTCAGCCAAGAAAGACCGGTCTATAACATTGAAAAGAAGGCTAAATTAATTAAATTTGATATGAGTCCAACTTACCTTTGGCATTGTCGATTAGGCCATGCAAATGAAAAGCGAGTTCAAAAGCTTTACAAGGATGGAGTGCTTGGGTCGTTTGATTTTGAATCATATGATATCTGTGAACCCTGCTTGCAAGACAAAATGACAATGAGTCATTTCAACAAGAAAGGCGAAAGAACAAGTGGGCTATTGGATCTAATACATACGGATGTATGTGGACCAATGAGCACACAAGCCAGAGGTGGATTTGAATACTTCGTGACTTTTACTGATGACTATAGTAGATATGGGTATGTCTACTTAATGAGGTATAAAAGTGAAACTTTTGAAAAGTTCAAAGAGTTTAAAAACGAAGTAGAGAATCAGTTGGATAGAAGGATTAAGGCTATTCGCTCTGATCGGGGAGGTGAATACCTTAGTGATGAGTTCGATGGCAATCTAAAACAGTGTGGAATTGTTTCACAGCTGACTCCACCGTGTTGGAGTAGAATACATAAGCTATGCTTGTATTGTACAGTTTCCCAGTTTAATATATCGATTTGTGTTTCAGTCATATATTGTTGTGCATTAAATGTCCATTTACATTATGTAAGTAGATGATGAGGTGTCTGGTGCGACACAGTAGATCTCATCATTGGTTGAAAGACATAATATATAAATGAGGTTCGTAACCGAGACAGGTTTGGACAAACTGTCGGTTTAGGTTATTATGTGGTTCAGATAATTAGTTTGTCTAAACTAATTGAATCATATAGATATGCCCGGGGCATATTGAACTTGACTCTTAGGAATGATTTGTCTTGTACTGATTTAATAGACAAATCGATCCTTGTATTCTATCTCTGAATCCCTAGACTCGAGTGGGCATGAGGATTAGACATAGTGTACTTTGATCTGCGAAAGGGTGAGGTCAATTGTGGCCAATAATCTCGGTAGGTTGGGTGCACGTGTTTAGTTACTTGGTGTGCTGCTGCTTGTCGAAAGGAAACCATGTACCGGTGAGTCCGGGGTGATGGTGCTCCCGAGATGAGCTCGAAATGTTTATTATACTAAACCCGGCCGGTGGACTTATGTCCGGTATAGTAAAAAGGTCGAGTGGTACTAGTCTCGGAATAAAAGAAGTTGATGAATTAATTTATCAGTAAATTAATGAATTAACGAGCACTATATCTTTGATGTGGGGAGATTATGAATATAATTTAATTAAGTTGTTCCGGAAGCAATTCTGGTGTAGGGTGGTAGTGCCATAATTAATCCGTTAGTGGTACGATTAATTATGTACTGGGTTAATGACAAAGGTAGATTTAATTAATTTAGAAATTAATTAATCCTTGTGTCAGTTGGTTGTGAATCATCCCAGGAACTGGTTTGGGATAAGTGAATCCCTGTGTCAGTTGGGAGTGATTCATCCCAGGAACTGGATTGGGATAAGTGAATCCCTGTGACAGTTGGGAGTGTATCAGTCCAGGAACAGGATTGAAGGAAACAGAATCTGTATCAGTCCAGAAACAGGATTGAAGGAAAACAGAAACCCAGTAGGAAGACCAATCCTAAACCAACTTGGAGTCTCTCTTGTAACTCTATAAATAGACAAAGGATCAGTTATTCAGATTAACACAAATAACACAATTAATCCACAGGATTTCTAGAGAGAGAAAATTCAAGAGAGAGAAAACGTTTCTCTCTCCAAGTCAAATTTTCAAGAAAGTGTGCAGCTGGTTTTTGGGATATTATGAATTTGAAGAAACCCAGAAAAACCCAGAATGAATTGCAAGAAGACCAAATAGCGTGGGAAAAAGCGAATGAGGAGTTGGCGGCAGGAGGCGCAAAATCGCCGGCCGGCAGGCAAAAAAAAAGGCCAGCAGCAGCAGCTGCCGCACCAAGGGCGCAGAGCAGCAGCTGCCGCGCCCAGGGCGCAGCAGCCGCGCGCAGGCCCGCGCGCGCACGGCCCGTGCGGGCCGTGCAGGCGCCAGGGCGTAGGCGCCCAGGGCCGCGCGCCGTGTGCGCACGGGCGCGCAGGCCCCGCGCTCGTGCAGGGCCGCGCACGGCCCATGCGGGCTGTGCGCGTGGGCTGCGCCACGGGCGGCCCGTTTAGGCCGTTCGAGCTGTTTTTGGCCCGTTTTTCCTCCAATTTTTATTTTTTAAAATTCAAGACTCTCTCCATCGAGTGACGTGACGGGACACGAGATCAAGGCAGAAGATGGAAGCAATTAAAACCATAATAGTCGGGGAATTTATTTTTTTGAATTTATTTCCCGTATTTATTGTTTTAATTTTTATGCTTTATTTTTATGCTGTATTTTAGATGCATGAATTAAAGCATGTCTGGTTTTATGGTTGCACATAACTTAGGTTAGTTAATTGCATGTTAAAACCGGAAAAACCCTCAATTTGGAAATCTAAGTGGGAGCGGGTTGTGTTATATCCCCATGGCCACCATTACGGGTTCATATGTGATGTGGGTGGGCTTGCGCGTTGGCATTAAGGCCTTCCTCCATTCGGATAAGTCCAGCCCCGAGATCGCTAGACTATGAGCTTCTGAGTAAGATGACTAGAGCGAGTTTAACTAGGAGAAATGCGACACCCTCTCCATCTGAGGCGCACTATCCTGAGGTAACAAACTCAGAAGTCACGTAATGGCATACACTTAGTGTACGATCTGTAGTATTCCTCCCGCGAGGTTACGCTGCTTACTTGTACGGCTGAAAGCACCGACTATTAGCTACATTGATTAAAAGATCGTTGGTCAGATAGTGTAGTTAATGAACTTGGTTCTTCTCAAACGAATGTGGGTTAGCGTAAACATCCACACTGCGTGGCTTGCGAGAATCCCAGTGGATGAGATGTTGGTGGATTAATATTATTGTTTTGAGGGAAATCAATAATTAATTGAATTTTCATGTTTTTTGAAAATTCTAGCATATATAACTGAAACACTGTTTGTTTACTTTCCAGTTTAAATCGATATGGCATTCAATCCTTTAGCTGCTATTTTGAAAAACAACAATTTAACTGGAACTAATAATGTCGATGGAAGTAGTAACCTCAACAAGGTTGAGGTAGTGGGAGGCGAAATCGTTTGTGAAACCAAAGCCGATATTGTCCTCCAGAGCTTGCCTCAAAGCTATGAGCGGATTCGGTTAAACTACAACATAAGTAAGATGTTGTGGAGTTCATCCGAGCTCTTGGCAGAGTTGATGGCGGCTCAAAGCTATGAGCGGATTAGGTTGAACTACGACATAAGTAAGATGTTGTGGAGTTCATCCGAGCTCTTGGCAGAGTTAATGGCGGCTAAAAGTCTTCTTCAAGAGAAGAAGCGAGCTTTAGTCGCAGTCGAAACTTTAGAATCTTCTTCTGAGTCTGAGGCTGGAAAGAAGAAGAGAAGCTCGAGGGAGTAGCTAAAAAGGCACAAATTGTGCCTAAGTCAGATATTGCAAAGAAGAAGTCGAAAGACAAGTGCTTCAAGTGCAATAAGACGGGACATTGGAAAGCGGATTGTCCAAAGCTTATAAGTACGATAAATTATGCCTTAATTACTGAGACATGTTTAGCGGCGATTCCCACAGATACTTGGTGTGTGGATTCAGGTGCCACTGACCATGTTTGTAATTCTTTGCAAGGGTTCCAAGTAACCCAGAAGCTTAGAGAAGGCGAATTGGATATCTACTTGGGCGACACTCCAAGAGTGTCAGTAGAAGCAGTGGGAGTAGTTAAGCTGAATTTCGAAAATTCTAGCTTGGAGTTAGTTAATTGTCTTTATGTACCGAGTTTTAGAAAGAACTTGATTTCGGTTTCTAAACTCTTGAAGAACGGGTATAAGTTTATTTTTCCTGATGACTGTGTTGTTATTAGAAGAAATGAAAAACTTATTTGTTCTTGTTCATTGGCGGACAATTTGTTTGTGGTTAACTCTAACTCCCCTGTTGCGCAAAACATAGAGATAGATAGCTCAGAATCTAACATTAATAAGAGGAAGAAACCTTCTGAAATGAATCAAACCTATCTTTGGCATCTAAGGCTAGGTCATATAAACCTTAGTAGGATTCAGAGGTTGGTCAATGATGGACCTTTGGGTTCATTAGATATTGACTGTTATGCAACCTGCGAATCTTGCTTGGAAAGTAAGATGACCAAGAGACCTTTTAAAGCAAAAGGCTATAGAGCTAAAGAAGTATTAGAGTTGATTCATTCTAACTTGCGTGGACCTATGACGGTCCAGGCACGAGGGGGATATGAGTATTTCGTGACATTCATGGATGATTACTCTAGGTACAGATACATTTACCTAATGCGCTACAAGTCCGAATGTTTTAGCAAGTTCAAAGAGTTTCGGGCAGATGTGGAGAAGCATCATGGTAAGAGTATTAAGACACTGCGTTCAGATCGTGGTGGGAAGTACCTGTCCCATGAATTTCGAGATTACCTCACTGAGGTAGGAATTCAGTCTCAGTTGTCTGCACCTGGCACGCCACAGTAGAATGGTGTAGCAGAAAGGAGGAACCGAACTCTTATGGAAATGGTTAGGTCCATGATGAGCTATAGTGATTTGCCAAGTTTGTTCTGGGGGTATGCCTTGGAAACGGCAATGTATATTCTTAATCTTGTACCATCTAAAACCGTGTCTTCAACCCCAGTAGAGTTGTGGAACGGGCGGAAGCCCAGTCTAAGACATCTCAGAATTTGGGGCTGCCCAGCACATGTGCTTAAGGCAGATATGGCTAAGTTAGATGCAAGAACAGAATTAATGCTGTTTGTAGGATATCCTAGGGGAACGAAAGGTGGTCTATTCTATAGTCCTAAAGATCAGAAGGTGGTGGTAAGTACCAACGCTAGATTTTTAAAAGAGGACTATGTCTTAGACCACAAGCCCAAGAGTAAGATAGTACTAGAAGAGCTTAGACGACAAACTACTAATCCTGATGCACCAGCGCAAGTAGATACACCACACACTACACATGAGATCACAGATGATGCGCCTACACAGGTGGTGCCTCGTCGTAGTGGGAGGGTTGTGAGACAGCCAGACAGGTTCATTGGCATGGGAGAGGCTTCAGACCTGGTCCCAGGTGTGCCTGAACCTGACCCAGTTAACTATAATGAGGCGCTTCGAGATAAAGATACAGAATCTTAGCGTAAGGCAATGATATCCGAGATGGGGTCAATGGACCACAATCAAGTCTGGGAGCTTGTTGACCTGCCTGATGGGTTTAAGCCCATTGGATGCAAATGGGTCTACAAACGTAAGAGAAGACCTGACGGAAAGGTGAAAACCTTTAAAGTTAGGCTGGTGGCGAAGGGGTATACTCAGAAAGAGGGAATCGACTATGAGGAAACCTTCTCCCCGGTAGCCATGCTTAAGTCGATCCGGATTCTCTTGGCCATAGCTGCTCATATGGATTATGAGATTTGGCAGATGGATGTCAAGACAGCTTTCCTAAACGGAAGTCTTGAAGAAACCATCTTTATGCAGCAACCAGAGGGATTCATTGAAAAAGGCCAAGAGCATAAGGTTTGTAGGCTTAAGAGGTCTATTTATGGACTTAAGCAGGCATCCAGATCTTGGAACATCCGGTTTGATGAAGTAATCCAGTCCTTTGGATTTACTCAGTGTCCAGATGAGAAATGTGTATATCGCAGACGTGATGGAAACTCAGTGGTGTTTCTTGTGCTTTACGTGGATGGCATTCTATTGATTGGCAATAACAAGAAAGTGTTATCAGACATAAAGGCATGGCTGTCCAAGCAATTTGATATGAAGGACTTAGGGGAAGCGGGACATATCCTTGGGATCAAGATTATTTGAGATCGTAGGAAACGTTCGCTAACGCTCTCCTAAGCTTCGTACATAGACACGATTCTGGTCCGTTTTAACATGCAGAACTCCAAGAAAGGTTTTCTACCTTTCAGGCATGGAGTGTTTTTATCTAAGGAACAGTCTCCTAAGACTGTTGAGGAGATAGAGACCATGAAGACAGTTCCATATGCTTCGGCAGTAGGAAGTCTCATGTAGGCCATGTTGTGTACGAGGCCTGATATCTGTTATGCCGTGGGCATGGTGAGCAGATATCAGAGTAACCTCAGGAAAGCTCATTGAGAGGCAGTAAAATGCATTCTCAAGTATTTGCGCAGAACGAGGGACCAAGTTCTGGTCTATCAGGCTTCTGAGCTGGTACCCCGAGGTTACACAGATTCAGATTTCCAAGGCGACAGGGACAAGAGCAAGTCTACCTCAGGGTATGTGTTTACTCTAGGAGGTGGAGCCATAGTTTGGCGGAGTGTCAAGCAGAAATACGTGGCAGACTCTACCATGGAGGCTGAGTACGTTGCCACATCAGAGGCAGCGAAAGAAGCAGTATGGCTCAAGAACTTCCTAGTGAACGATGTGATTCCTGGTTTGCAAAAGTCTATCACGGTTAATTGTGATGGCAACGGTGCAGTAGCAAATTCAAAGGAACCACGAGCCCACAAGGCGAGTAAACATATACAGCGCAAGTACCACCTGATACGAGACATCGTAAAGAGGATAGACGTGGTCGTGGCTAAGATAGCATCAGAGGATAACCTTGCAGATCTGTTCACAAAAACATTGACTTCTAAAGTCTTTGAGGCTCACGTGAAGGGCATGGGGATCAGATGCTTAGGAGAGCCTTGACAGTTTTTCTAGATAGATAGCAGCAGATTGGGTATGATTGTATGTAGTTGTATACTTAAAGCACAGCTTAAGTATTAGTGGGAGATTGTTGGAGTAGAATACATAAGCTATGCTTGTATTGTACAGTTTCCCAGTTTAATATATCGATTTGTGTTTCAGTCATATATTGTTGTGCATTAAATGTCCATTTATATTATGTAAGTAGATGATGAGGTGTCTGGTGCGACACAGTAGATCTCATCATTGGTTGAAAGATATAATATATAAATGAGGTTCGTAACCGAGACAGCTTTGGACAAACTGTCGTTTTAGGTTATTATGTGGTTCAGATAATTAGTTTGTCTAAACTAATTGAATCATATAGATATGCCCGGGGCATATTGAACTTGACTCTTAGGAATGATTTGTCTTGCACTGATTTAATCGACAAAGCGATCCTTGTATTCTATCTCTGAATCCCTAGACTCGAGGGGGCATGAGGATTAGACATAGTGTACTTTGATCTGCCAAAGGGTGAGGTCAATTGTGGCCAATAATCTCAGTAGGTTGGGTGCACGTGTTTAGTTACTTGGTGTGCTGCTGCTTGTCAAAAAGAAACCATGTATCGATGAGTCCGGGGTGATGGTGCTCCCGAGATGAGCTCGAAATGTTTATTATACTAAACCCGGCCGGTGGACTTATGTCCGGTATAGTAAAAAGGTCGAGTGGTACTAGTCTCGGAATAAAAGAAGTTGATGAATTAATTTATCAGTAAATTAATGAATTAACGAGCACTATATCTTTGATGTGGGGAGATTATGAATATAATTTAATTAAGTTGTTCCGGAAGCAATTCTGGTGTAGGGTGGTAGTGCCATAATTAATCAGTTATTGGTATGATTAATTATGTACTGGGTTAATGACAAAGGTAGATTTAATTAATTTAGAAATTAATTAATCCGTGTGTCAGTTGGTTGTGAATCATCCCAGGAACTGGTTTGGGATAAGTGAATCCCTGTGTCAGTTGGGAGTGATTCATCCCAGGAACTGGATTGGGATAAGTGAATCCCTGTGACAGTTGGGAGTGTATCAGTCCAGGAACAGGATTGAAGGAAACAGAATCTGTATCAGTCCAGAAACAGGATTGAAGGAAAACAGAAACCCAGTAGGAAGACCAATCCTAAACCAACTTGGAGTCTCTCTTGTAACTCTATAAATAGACAAGGGATCAGTCATTCAGATTAACACAAATAACACAATTAATCCACAGGATTTCTAGAGAGAGAAAATTCAAGAGAGAGAAAACGTTTCTCTCTCCAAGTCAAAATTTCAAGAAAGTGTGCAGCTGGTTTTTGGGTTTCTAGTGGCTGAAATTTTGGCCTTGATCTATACCAGCTGCGCGTAGCTTTCTCTCTCTGCGGGCGGTGCTTTTATAGTACGTGCCAGGTGCTGCGGGGCTAGAGTTTTCTAGCAGGTGGATTGTGGTGAGTAGCTGATCAATTGACTTCTAGTTCGTTGCCCACACAACGTGAAGTCATAGTCTTGAGGAATACAAGAGAATCACCAGGTGCACGCTTCAAAGGTACTTTTCTAAGATTCCGCTTTAATAGAAATTTTTGTTGCGTGGTAAATCGAGCAAGTGCAAACCCAGATCCTACCAAAATCTTTCACACCGGGTACACCTTAATGGAATGGTGTATCCGAAAGGAAAAATCGGACCTTATTAGATATGGTTCGATCAATGATGGGCCTAGCGACTCTCCCTACATCCTTTTGGGGTTATGCTCTCCTTTCTGCTGCCTACTTATTGAATCGTATTCCATCTAAGGCAGTATATAAGACTTCATATGAGATATGGATGGGTCGGAAGCCCTATATGTCCTATCTACGAGTTTGGGGTTGTCAAGCTCATGTAAAGCGTTTACAAAGTAATAAGCTTGAACCCAAAACTGACAAATGCCTATTTGTGGGATATCCTAAGAAACCAAAGGATATCAATTCTACAACCCAACAGAGAACAAAGTGTTCGTTGCTCGAGGAGCTACTTTCTTAGAGAAAGAATTTCTGTACAAGAAAAACAGTGGGAGTAGAATAGAACTCGAAAAAGTTCAAGAACCACAATAGAATGTAGAACGATCTACAGAAATTCAGATGGAAGTTGACATGGAAACTCATGAAAATGAGCAACCTGAGTCAACAACACAAGAACCTAGAAGATCTGGTAGATCTCGTCACCAACCCGAGAGATACAGATTTCTCATGACTGACGATCAAGATTTGATCTTGGTGGACTTTAATTAGCCCGCGAACTACAAACAGGTTTTAGAAATTCTGGATTCAGATAAATGGCTACAAGCCATGGAATCTGAAATGCAATCCATGAGGGACAATAAAGTGTGGACTTTGATTGATCCTCCTGTTCAGGCAAAGGTTGTCGATTGCAAGTGGATTTTCAAGTTAAAACCTGGTGGGATCTTCAAGGCACGACTAGTGGCTAAAGGTTTCAGACAGACTCATGGTATAGACTATGATGAAACCTTCTCCCCTGTCGTGATGCTCAAGTCCATTCGAACTATGCTTGCCATAGTAGCATATTTTGACTATGAGGTATGACAGATGGATGTTAAAACGGCTTTCATGAATGGAAACCTACTCGAGGATGTTTATATAAAACAACTCGAGGGATACATCGATCAAAAGCATCCTAATCGAGTATGTAAGCTTCAGAGGTCCATCTATGGACTAAAGTAAGCATCTCGAAGTTGGAATCTTCGTTTTGATGAGGAAGTAAAAGGTTACGGATTCATTAAGAACGAAGATGAGCCTTGTGTTTACAAGAAGGTTAGTGGGAGCAAGATAGTTTTCCTTGTCCTATATGTGGACGACATCCTACTCATAGAAAATGACATTCCCATGATGAAAGACATCAAACAATGGTTGGGGACTGTATTTTCTATGAAAGACTTAAGAGAAGCCGAGACGATACTAGGTATCAAAATCTATAGAGATAGATCTAAGAGACTTCTGGGACTAAGTCAAGAAGGGTACATAGACAAGATATTGAAATGATTTAATATGTCTAACTCAAAAAATGGTAAGGTACCATTTAGACATGGCCTTCTCTTGAAGAAGAACCAGGGTCCTTCAACAAGAGAGGAGAGGGATACGATGAGTAGAGTCCCATATGCTTCGGCAATAGGATCTATCATGTATGCCATGTTATGTACCCACCCGGATGTCGCACATGCACTGAGCATGACTAGCAGATACCAACAAGATCCAGGAATGGATCATTGGACTGCAGTCAAGGCAATCCTGAAGTACTTGCGAAGGACTAAAGGATTAATGCTAGTGTACAGAGGATAAAAATAGCTCGTCGTACAAGGTTACACCGATGCTGCTTTCCAAACTGATCAAGACGACATGAAGTCACAATCAGGCTATGTTTTTAGCCTGAATGGCGGTGCGGTGAGTTGGAAAAGCTAGAAGCAAGATACCACAGCCGACCCTATAACAGACTCTGAGTATATTGCTGCATCAGATGCTGCAAAGGAAGCGGTTTGGTTGAGGAAGTTTGAGTCAGACATCGGAGTGATACCGAGTATCCAAGATCTGATAGACCTCTTCTGTGATAATAACGGGGCCATCGCACAAGCAAGGGAGCCCCGGTCACACCAGAAGACCAAACACATACTCAGACGTTATCACCTCATTCGAGAGATCGTCGACCGAAGAGATGTTAAAGTATGAAAAATAGGGTAAGACGATAATACAGCAGATCCTCTCACAAAAGCTCTACCACAGTCAAAGTTTGAGAGACATGTAATAGAGTTTGGTCTTAAACAGTTTAGGACATAGCCCTTCAATGGGCAAGTGGGAGATTGTTGGTGTATGTGCCCTAATGAGGGCTATTTATGTAAATAAACTTTGAGGGTTATTTATGTAAATAAGATATATGTCTTTTGTTTGATAATTTATCAAATGAGTTAATTTCATGATAATTATATTCTTGTGCATATTTAATTTCATGAAATCGATTCGTCAAAAGAAACACTCCATGGACCTTTAGATCATGAGTGATTCTTTTGAGTAGTACTGGTACGAGGATCCTTAGACCAGAAATCACTACATGGTCTTAGGTGAATTGTAGTGTGTTTTGACATACGCCTAACTGGGGTCGTAACAGGTTGCCAAGTACGGGTATGATTGGGTACACTATGAGACATGCTAAGGTATGTAGGTGAAGTGATGGGACTACAAATCTCTCTTAAGTGAGAGATGATATCTTGGTCACTTGATAGCGAACTGAAAAGTGCATGGCCATGCCCAAGGAATGATAAGGATATCATTTGCTTAATGGATTCAGTGTCACTAAGAGATCAAGTAAACATTTAGCTATATAAGGATGATGGTTCCATACCTTATGCTAAACGGGATATCAATGTAGAGGATCGTACGCAGTTTGCTCGGAAAGGTTGTGTTAAATCACCATTCGACCCTTCATTCTGAATTGGGTAGTCATTATGTCTTGCTAGAGACCACTAATGACTTATGGATTAATCAATGAGATTGAGTTATCCGTTGCCAATTTGGAATGGGCCTACAGGATTGCACATAAGAAAGTTCGATGATGCAGAATAAGTATTCTTGCCTACAATAAGTATAATTATTATACTTAAATAAAGAAGATTAATTAAATGGTTTAATTAAATATTATTGAGAAGTTCTGGGGTATTAATTAATAGTTAATTAATTACCTGGGAACAATTGGGGCAAGCTGATAAATCAAGGGACTTAATTACAATTGAAGTTCTTGACCCATCAGCCTGATCCATGGGTCATGGGTTGATCCATGGGCTTGGTTTATAACCCAAATCATTAAGGTATTATTTAATTCTGATTTGGAATCAGTAAATATTATTTAAATACTGATTTGGAATCAGTAAATATTATTTAAATACTGATTTGGAATCAGTAAAATAATATTTGGTAATAATATTGATTTGGAATATGACTAAAATTAGTTAAGTTATAATTGGATAATTACAATACTGATTTTGGAAATTTGATTTCTACAAATATCCTAGGGGTATTATTGTAGGAGGTAGATGATTTTGAATTAGATTTTTCAGATCAGACAAAAAATACACCATATTCCCAAATTCTCTCTGTAGGCAAGATTGGCTAGCACCAGATCTGCGAAGACTTTCGTGCTTGAGAGTAGAGAATCCTTCAAGGAAGGATTTTGGTGGTGACCAACGTAACCGGAGCAGAAGGCTTGAACCAACATCAAACAAGGATCCAGGTGCGGCAACCGATTACGCTACAAGGGTAAGCTTTAGAAGCTTTAAACGTAGGATTAATTGAACACTAAATTGGAATAGGCATGAATCCGCTGCGCAAAATTTTTGTAAATCATGCCTTCGATCCCAACATCCCCAAGGCATCCCACGTGGATTTTCAATACAAATACTCACTCTTCCTCGCAATAAACCATTTAATCTAGCAAATCCATGCGGAATTCTCTGTAAAACATGAAAACTACCAATTACATATGACAATGAATGTCATTCCCAAAAACAAAATCTAAGTTTTAAGAATGTATACTCAGTCATATGGTCAAATTCGCAAACTTAATTGCAAAATTTATCCTTTATAACTCATATATCATGCATATATTATATTTAGATCATACCAAATATACCAAACAAAAAACAGAATGGATGATCAGTTAAAATTCAAGTCATAATACATAAGACATTGGAAAATAAATTGGACATAGAATTAAGATTACAACAAACACATGTTGACAATAAAAAAAAAAAGTGTTAATGAGTAAACTGTATACAACATAGCAATGTTATATGATACAATATATAGTTATACAACATAGTTTAAATACGAAATAGTATGGTTATATAACAAATGATAACTCATAAGAGAACATTTTATGATTGATAGTTGAACCAAAATATAAGAATTCAAAACATAATATTTAGTGGTATAAAGAATACATAAATTTCATAAATTTTGTATCAGCCAAAATCCATTATTATTCAATTTACACATATTCATTAAACAACACAAATCATGGAATCAAAATTCAACATATTAGAATAATAGGTGGATGTTATTGTTACAATAATAACAAAAATCACTAAGATGGAGATATCAACAAAACTTAACATGATTTAAATAAAATCAAAATGCAATAAGTTTAATAATTTGTATAGGCATTACTCAGTAACCAAATAATATTACATTTATGATCACCAAACAGAGCATTAAAATTTCAGAGTATCAAAATAAAAGCAAATCATTAGTAAATAAAAAATAATAAAGAGAACTATTTTAGAAAAAATATATAAATAATTTATAATCTGGTTTAGACAAAAAAAAAAAAAAAAAAAAAACTAACCATGTAATGGTTAGTAAAACAACTGCTTTGGACTATTTTGGTAAAAGAGGGATGACATTCTTCTTGAACTTCAGATTCAGAATATTCAGACTCATAGTTATATCTTATTGGAGGAATTTCCTTTTCCATGCCATCAGGTCCAGCAACAAATACATCAAAAATAAAATCAGCTTTATTAAAAAAAGTGATAATATCGAAGTAATTAAGGAGATTCTCTCGTCTGAATTTCCTCCATTCTTTACTGAGAAATCCATTCTCGTATTTGACCTTCCATTGCAAACCAAATTTCTTCAAGATTACTCGGTGCGAGGTGACACCGAGAAAAACCCTTCTTTGCATTTTTTTATTAATGAGGAAACTATCCTCATGATGCAACATATAGGGTATGAACCAAGATGTAGGGGGATTCGATACTGTGTGATGTTGATTGGCCATAATTCTTTGTGATTTGTGAATATTTGAAAAGATTAAGAAGAAATATGAGTCAAGTACAGAAAGATGAAAGAAGAGTATTCTGTAGTGAGAGTCAAGGGTTTTGGTTTGGGAGAGAATATTCATTTGAGTGGAGAATGTGTTGTTAGGGCGTAAGGATGGTGGGTAGTAGGCAAAGTAATAATTTGATTTGGATGGAGAAAGAATTTATGGAAACTGGAAGAATTGTTGCAGAATGAAGAATTGGAATTGGTGAATGATTAGAATTCGTGTATGATTAGTATAAGTCAATTGCCAAATTTACTATTAAGGATTAATTGAGAGTTAATTAATGTATAAAGAGAATATGGAAGTATTTTTTTGGAGAATGGATATTTGGTAACCGTGTATAATTATAATTATGGAAGAATTTAATTATATAATTGATTTAATCATGATATATTGAATATTAAATATTGAATATTTCATTATTTAATGAGGCAATAAAGCATCATAAAATAATAAATTTATATATTAATTGTAATATAACAAACAATTAATAAATGTAATGCATGTTAATTTTTATAATTTGATAAGTAAATCCAAGTTCTTTGCAGCTAGTACCACTTGCGAAGAGTCACCTAGAATGGATGCTATGGGGAAATTCAGCAGTTGACAGAGTAAAATCGCCTCCATCAGTGCCAAGGCTTCAGTAGTATCCGGATCCAGAATGCAGGGAAAAAATTTGCCCAAAGCGTGGACAAATTCGCCGCTGCCAGTTGAAGCAAAAACTCAAATCGTGGCTCCTTTACGTTGGTGGGAAATAGCTCCATCGAAAAAGAAACAATGCCCGTGGAGAGTCTTCGGTCGGACTGGTAATGGCGAAATGCCAGGCTACTGCGAATGCGGAATTAGAGCACGAGCAGTCTAATAAGAGTGTAGAACTGCCATAGCGGAAAGTACTGTGTCTGAAGGTCGAACAACCACGGAGTCATGAATTATCTTGTTCCGGGCATGCCACAAGGAATTGAGCAACATAGCTACCCTCTCCGCTTCCTCCTTAGAGATGCCAAGGAGAAGGTCCAAAATCCAAGTACTCACCAACTGGTCCTGAAAAGAAAAGGGGACTCCCGAGATACCCAGCAATCTCCAGCAGTCTTGCGTAAATGAGCAGAAAAAGAGCTAATGAGCATGAGTGTCGTTCGCATCATGACAGAATGGACAATGCTGGGAAGTAAAATCTCGATGCTTCTCAAGATTCTCCAAAGTAGGCAAAGTGTCAGTCAAAAGCCACCAATAGTGATGCATAACTTTGGGAGGGATCTTCAGGTTCCAAAGCCGTTTCCAAATGGGATACACCTGAAAGCTTAGAAGAATCTGGGAAATAAAGGCGCTGCGGGACTGATGAACAACATGGTACGCGGAGTGATGAACACCTGAAAGCTTGAAACCGTCGCTCCAACAATCTGGGAAATAAAGGCGCTGCGGGACTGATGAACAACATGGTACGCAGAGTGAACGGTAAATACTGCTTTTTTATGTGGGTTCCAAATCCATCTATCACTCCGATTGCGCACCCCCAGTGGTAAGGAGAGGATTGCATCTGCAATATGAGAGGGGAAATGAGCTCTGATTAAAGGAGAATTCCACGATGCCAAATCTGGAAGCATAAGCTCAGAAACCATCGCATCTATGGGGAGGGAATCTGAAGGAATAAAAGGGCAGTAAGGGGCTTGCCCAGGGAGCCAAGGATCTTGCCAAAGCTTAGAAGAAGAACCAGAGAAGATTTGCCGCCGTGCGCCAATCTTCAAAACTTTCACACCTTCCAACACAGCCCGCCACGTCGAGGAGGGGCGCACACCTGTCGTGGCGTCAAAAAGGGAATCAGTTTTATAATATTTTGCTCGCAGAACTCTGGATAAAAGAGTATGTGGCTGTGTGAGTAAACGCCAGGCTTGCTTAGCCAACAAAGCTATGTCGAAAGATTTAAGATCTCGAAAACCAGGTCCGCCAACAGATTTCTTGCGGGTGAGTTCTTGCCAAACCGTCCAATGAATCTTTCTCTGCTCAGCACTAGAACCCCACCAATATCATGAAATAAGCCTTTGAATGTCCTCAAGAGTCCCATCCAGGATGAGAAAGCACTGCATAGCATAATTGGGAATGGCTTGCAGCACAGATTTAATTAAAGTTTCCTTCCCCGCTTGGGAGAGGGATATATAATTAGATTTGATAGGAATCATAATTTTGAATGCGTAATTCTATCACGGATTGATAACTAAAGAGAATATGGAAGGACTAAATCCCAAGCCTAAAAGATAATGGATTTCTCTCTCTCTCTCTCTCTCTCTCTCTCTCTCTCACTTCGAACCCTAGCCGACAACCTAAACCTTAGCCAACATCGGCGATGAACTCTTCACCGCCTGATCTACCTCTTCCACTAAATGATGCATCCTGTACTGTTCTGGTCTCTGCTTCTTCAAGAACATTTAGTAGTTTATTTGCAGCTCAGTCAACAATTACGGTCCCAATGCCTCATACCCGCCCCGTCACTTTTTTAACGGCTTGCCTGAAATTTCTTTCACACAAAGAGGAGCAAATGATGATATCTGCCCCATACAAGTTTGCTCTTGTTGGCAAATTTTCATTTGGACATCCATCAATGTCGGATATTTGCCAAGATCATTTAAAAGTTGGTTTCAAGGGAGGAGTGGAGGTTGGTTTGATGAATTCTCGTCATGTGTTGCTGCATTTTTTTTCACAAAAAAGGATTACCAGAGATGTTGGATTAAGCCTACATGGCAATTTATTGGCCATCAAATGCGTTTCCTGAAGTGGACTCCACACTTCAAGTTTGAAGAAGATCCTCTTTTCGCCCCAGTTTGGATTTCTTTGCATGGCTTACCTGTTGAATATTTGAATACGCTGGCTTTGTTTTCTCTCACAAACTCCTTAGGCAGGTCACTTCAAAATTGATACACCCAACATGAGGGGTTCACGGCCGTCTGTTGTGCAATTATGTTTTGAGGTTAATTTATTAATAGAGCACCCTCTAAGTATTTGAATCAGAGTTGATAAAGATATCTTTAACCAGTCAATTGAATATGAATACATCCCAACGTATTGCCAGGAGTGCAGGAAGATTGGTCATGGAGCGGAGGAATATACGAAAGGTTTATCCGGTAATCATAGACAGCCCCAAAAGCAAATTGTTTCATGGCAGGAGTACAGGCCAAAACCAAAACTCATTGATGGACCTTCTGGCGTGTCTAATATGGAGAAGGAGTCCATCCCTATCGATTCCAATTTCTCAATTGCAGGAAATATCGCCATTCACCAGTAGAGTGTCTTGTAGAGTCGGGAAAAAGTCTTTTTCCTATTCAAGCACCTGTGGAAAAAGTAGTTCTAAATGCTGCCTCCCAGGATGATACTGTAGTATGTGATCAGCAGCAACGTGAGGGGATGTCCAGTCTGGTTATGGTCCAGGATGTGCCATGTTTGATGGAGCATTACTTCAGAGACAGATCGCTTAGCCTTGGAGATAAGCGCATGTTTGGCCATACCACCGCCTGCTCACCTCTTAATGCAGCAGCCTTCCAGTGCAGCATTAGCACCAGCACCGGTAGCTGATAAGCTGGAAATTAAGTGGTGGATTGAATGCAATTTGAGGGTTATTTTGAGGGATTTAATGAGCTAATAGGCTAATTTTGCTTGCAGGGGAGATTTGTTGAAGGAGTGTAAAGAAAAGGGATTTTGGCAAAATTTTGGAAGAAGTGGGCTGGATTGAAGGAAAGAAAAAAAACTGCAAAGGGAGATTTATTAAAGTGGGCTGTGGGTTGAGACCCAGGATTTATTTTGGATTTTATAATCAGTTTATTTTAAATGTGTCCAGACTTAATTGGGAATAATTATAAAGACTTTATTGCGGGCCCGTATGTGGGAAGGGTATATATTCCAAACGTAGGTTTAGAAAGGAGCTATCTTTTGACTTTAGTTTGGCTGGGCAGATTGGGCGGACTGGAGCAGCCTTGGTCAAGGGTTTCCTGCGCTGCGGTGTCTAGTACTAGTTTTCCTTTAATTTATTATTCATGTCCAAATTATTTATTATTATTAGTTTTGTTTTTAATTCAATTATGAGTAGCTAAACTTTTAATTCTAGTCGGAGGAATTACACCCTAGATGTGAATTAAATTGTGAGATCAATTGTTCTTACTATCAATTAAGTTTTGATTATTTAATTATTCTCCGTTTTGTATGTTAGATTATTTGGCATTAATTGAATAGCTGGTAGCATTCAATTCTTCCTAGGTAGTCTAGTCAACTCGAATACACGAGGTTCGGTATTCCTAAGAGTTTCAATTCAACTAATCACGTGGTACGTAGGTTAGCGTTTTGAAGGGAATAATTAGTCAACGTGCAATTAAACAAGGTTTGGTTAATTGTAAGTTGAATTGGGTCCTAGACTATCGAAATCAATGTTCTAGGAGGTTCCAGGACAGATATTCGGTTATAGATGCAGTTAACGGAGGTTCCTTAATTGCTGGGTTAAATTTATAGGACTGAACTGTTAGGAGGTTCCAACAGGGAAAACCAATATAATCAAGGTTAATTGAGAAAATTTGTGCATCGAGGATCAATTTATCACATCAGGGTGGAAACAATTCCTTTGACTAGATCATTTCCTAAATTTGATTTAAGTTAATTCTTGTTTTCTTTATTCATTTTAATTGAAGTTTAGTTAAGTAAATTAAATTATCAAAAACCCCCCTTTTGGTTACCAGGTTCTGATATAATTAATTCACTACCCTGCTTCCTGTGGAGACGATCCTACTCACTGCTTGCTATTTTTATTCTGTGTAGAGTAGGTATTTATTTTTGATTGGTTGACGACCCATCAAATTTTGGCGCCGTTGCCGGGGAGCACGGTTTAGTGTTTTTAATTTTATCAGAATTTTTGTTCCTTTTTATGGTTCGCTCTTCTCGTACAGGCAAACTCGTCTTTGACCCAGAGATAGAGAAGACTGCAAAGAGGAACACCAAAGAGAAGAAACAAAGAGAGCAACTGGCTGAGTCAACATCTGGGGCTCCACCAGTTGACGAACAAGAAGAAATTCAAGTTATTGAAGTGGAGGAAGAGTTGGTTGCAACACCAATGGCAGACCGCACTTTAAGGGAACTGGCAACTCCTGATGCCAACCCACAATCTTTATGCATTGCTCTTCCTGATAATACACCTAGATTTGAATTAAAATCTAGTACGATTCATTTACTTCCTAAATTTCGTGGTTTGACAGGCGAGGATCCCCACAAGCATCTGATGGAGTTTCATATCGTCTGTTCAGCAGTGAGCTACGAAAATGTCACCGAAGAGCAGATTAAGTTGCGGGCTTTTCCCTTTTCTTTGGAGGACAAGGCAAAGCATTGGTTATTTGGGTTACCCGCAGGCTCAGTCACCACGTGGAATGATCTGAAGAAGCTGTTCTTGGAGAAGTTTTTCCCTGCGTCTCGGGCTTCTAACATCAGGAAGGATATATGTGGTATCCGACAATACAGTGGAGAGAGCTTGTACGAATATTGGGAGAGATTCAGTGATTTGTGCAGAAGCTGTCCTCAGCATCAGATCCCAGAGCAGCTGCTGATCCAATATTTTTATGAGGGGTTATCTGAGCTTGACAGAGATAAAATTGATTCAGCGAGTGGAGGAGCACTTATGAACAAGACTCCTACAGAGGCGCGCAGGTTGATTTCAGTAATGGCGGAGACCTCACAGCAGTTCTATAGGAGAGCAGAACCGGTCACCAGAAGAGTAAATGAGGTCGGTACTCCAAGCATAGAAAATCAAATTGCTGAACTGACTAGTGTGGTGCGTCAGTTAGCAGTTGGACAGTTGCAGTCAGTTAAGGTGTGTGGTATTTGTGCCATGCAAGGACACACTTCAGAGGATTGTCATGTTATGCAGGAAGGTGAATTGGTAAATGCTGTAGGCGGATTTCAGGTTCCTCAAAGGAAGTATGATCCATATAGTAATTCCTACAATCCAGGATGGAGGAATCATCCGAATTTCAGTTATAAGCAACCTGGATTTCAGCAGCCTAGTTTACAACCACATCCACAGCCTCAACCTCAAATGAGGAATCCAGTGCCTGCACAGGGAAATGCTTCAGGACCTTCCATGGAAGAAATGATTAAGAATTTAACAATGACTGTGAATGGAATGGTTGAGAGGGAGCAAACACGTGAACAACAGTCTCAAGCAGCTATTAGGAATTTGGAGAAGCAAGTCTCACAATTGGCCACTCAAATGAATCAGAGGGACAGAGCAAATGGGAAACTTCCATCTCAAGCGGGATCGAGCTCAATGGAGAATGTTAGTGCCATGACCCTGAGAAGTGGGAAAGAGTTACCGGACCTCCCAGCTCCCATTCCAGCTGCCAAAGCATCTTCACAGGAATCAAAGGAGGAAGTGGAGATTGAAGAGAAGAACGAACAAGTGGTAAGTTCTAAATCTCCTGAGAAAAATACTGAAAGTTTAGTTCCACCTTTTCCTGGCAGGTTGGCACCAACGAGGAAGGAGTATAGTGATGATGAGGTTCTAGATGTGTTTCGAAAGGTGACAATCAACATACCCTTGATGGAAGCCATAGGTCAAATCCCGAGGTATGCAAAATTCTTGAAGTCACTTTTGACTAGGAAGAGGCGACCGGAAGGTAAAGTGTATGTCAATGAGAATGTATCTTCAGTACTTCAGCGGAAATTGCCTCAAAAATGCACAGACCCAGGTATATTTGCTATTTCATGTGTTATTGGGTCAAGGGTAATAGAAGCAGCTATGCTGGATTTAGGTGCTTCAATTAATGTGATGTCTTTATCTCTTTTTAAGAAGTTAAGAATTGGAGCTCTTAAAGACACAAATGTCATAGTACAATTAGCAAATAGATCAATGATATATCCTGAAGGGGTAGTGGAGGATGTTTTAGTTAAATGCGATAAATTAATATTTCCTGCTGACTTTTACATCCTTGACATGAATGATGAACACGTTATAAATGCTGATATTTTGTTGTTAGGAAGATCATTCATGAAAACTGCCAAAACAAAAATTGATGTTGATGCTGGCATTTTTACTTTTGAGTTTGATGGTGAGAAAGTGCAATTTAACATGTATGAAGCTATGAAGTACCCACCTGACTCTGAGTATTTTGTTAATGTTAGCTTAGTTGATGCTATTTTGCAAGAAGAGATAGAGTTTAATCTGATGCTTGATGAGCTTAACTTTGTGTTACAGCATAGTTTGCAGGAAAAGGACACTCACAGAGACATGAGTGAAGCTGTAATTGAGGCGATAATGGCGTTTCATGCCAATCCTGAGCTGCCACCAAGGTTTGCAAATAATTTTTTGGAATTGCCTTCATCTTCTGAAAGAGTTTTACCTTCTGTGGTACAGGCACCCAAGTTAGAGCTGAAGACATTGCCGAGTCATCTCAAGTATGTTTACTTGGGAGAGCTTGACACATTGCCCGTGATCATTTCAAAAGGTCTCACTGAAGTGCAAGAAGAAAAGTTGCTGAGAGTATTGCGGGACCACAGAACAGCCATAGGGTGGACACTAGCAGATATCAAGGGCATCAGTCCTTCCATCTGCATGCATCGCATCTTCCTTGAAGCAGACTCGAAACCTGTCAGAGAAGCTCAGAGGAAATTAAATCCTGCAATGAAAGAGGTAGTGATGAAAGAAATTCTTAAATTACTTGATGCAGGAATTATTTATTCTGTTTCTGATAGTAAATGGGTTAGCCCGGTTCATGTTGTACCTAAGAAGTCGGGATTTCAATTGGTTAAAAATGAGGCTAATGAGTTGGTTCCTATGAGATTACAGACAGGTTGGCGCATGTGCATAGATTTTAGGAAGTTAAATGCAGCTACAAGGAAGGATCACTTTCCACTTCCTTTCATTGACCAAATGTTGGAACGTTTGGCAGGTAAGGATTTCTTTTGCTTTCTAGATGGGTATTCCGGGTACTTCCAAATAGCGGTAGCTCCGGATGACCAAGATAAGACTACCTTTACTTGTCCATTTGGTACATTTGCATATAGGCGCATGCCCTTTGGTTTGTGTAATGCTCCGGGAACTTTTCAAAGATGCATGATGAGTATATTTTCAGATTTTCTTGAAAAATGCATTGAAATTTTCATGGATGATTTTACTGTGTATGGTGACTCGTTTGACCAATGTTTGGAAAGCTTGTCATTAGTTTTACAAAGATGCATTGAAAAGGATTTGGTGCTGAATTATGAAAAGTGTCACTTCATGGTGAGAGAGGGAATTGTATTAGGCCATGTGGTATCATCAAGAGGAATAGAAGTGGATAAGGCTAAAATTGATTTGATTGCTAGTTTGCCTTATCCTACTAACGTTCGAGAAATTCGAAGTTTTCTTGGTCATGCAGGGTTTTATAGACGCTTTATTAAGGATTTCTCGAAGATCACACAACCCTTGTCACGGTTACTGCAGAATGATGTGCCCTTTGAATTTGGGGAGGAGTGTAGGAAGGCTTTTCAGAAATTAAAGGAGTTACTCACGTCAACTCCAATAATTCAACCCCCCAATTGGGAACTGCCTTTTGAGCTGATGTGTGATGCCAGCCACTATGCTGTGGGGGCTGTGCTTGGTCAAAGAAGTGGAAGACAGAGTCACGTCATTTATTACGCCTCTAAAACCCTTGACTCAGCACAGTGCAATTATACCACCACCGAAAAAGAACTTTTAGCTATTGTGTTTGCTTTTGAAAAATTTCGTTCTTATTTGCTAGGTTCTAAAGTGGTCGTGTTTTCTGATCATGCAGCCTTAAAATTCTTGTTGTCAAAGAAGGAATCAAAGCCGAGGCTCATTCGATGGATTCTTCTACTACAAGAGTTTGATTGGGAAATAAAGGACAGGAAGGGTGCGGACAACTCAGTTGCTGATCACCTCAGCCGTTTAGTGCGCGAGGAGGACTCCAAACCCATCGCAGAGTTATTTCCAGAGGAGAAGCTGTGGACGTTGCAAGGTAAAGAACCATGGTATGCCGATATAGTAAACTACTTGACAAGTGGTAAGTTTCCTCCCACTATGAATGTTTACCAGAGAAATAAATTGAAAGCTCAATTTAAGCATTATGTGTGGGATGAGCCTTACTTGTGGAAAATTTGTTCTGACCAAGTAGTCAGGAGGTGTGTGGCTAATCATGAAATATATTCTGTGCTTGAATTTTGCCATTCTCATGCATGTGGTGGTCATTTTGGCCCAAAAAGAACTGCTAGGAAAGTTTTAGACTGTGGGTTCTATTGGAATTCTTTATTTAAAGATGCTTATGATTTTTGCAAGCGATGTGATAAATGCCAGAGAGTAGGAAATTTATCGTCTAGAATTGAGATGCCTCAGATTCCCATGTTATTTTGCGAAATTTTTGATGTATGGGGCATGGATTTTATGGGACCGTTTCCAAGCTCATGTGGAAAGTTGTATATTCTGCTTGCTGTCGATTATGTATCGAAATGGGTAGAAGCGAAAGCTACCCAAACTAATGACGCTAAAGTTGTTACAGGATTCCTTAAGTCTAACATTTTCAGTCGGTTTGGAGTGCCAAAAGCGATCATAAGTGACCAGGGGACACATTTTTGCAATCGACAAGTCGAGGCATTGATGAGGAGATATGGTGTAAATCATCGCGTGTCCACCGCATACCACCCACAGACCAACGGGCAAGCTGAAATATCCAACCGTGAGATAAAGAGCATTTTGGAGAAGACAGTGAATCCTAGTCGGAAGGATTGGAGTTTGCGGTTGGAAGATGCCTTGTGGGCATATCGAACTGCATACAAAACGCCCATTGGAATGTCTCCGTACAGGTTAGTTTTCGGAAAAATGTGTCATTTACCTGTTGAGCTAGAACATCGTGCTTTTTGGGCAGTCAAACAGTTCAATATGGATGCAAAGGAGATTAGGATGGAAAGGAAACTACAGCTGCAAGAATTGGAAGAAATTCGATTAGAGGCGTATGACAACTCGCAGTTGTACAAGGAAAGGACCAAAATCATACATGATAAACTGCTGAGAAAAAAAGACTTTGTGGTTGGTCAGAGGGTGCTTCTATTTGATTCCAAGTTGAAATTCATGCCAGGTAAATTAAAGTCAAGATGGCATGGCCCGTATTTGGTGGTAAGTATTTCTCCTTATGGCATGATTGAAATTCAAAGTTTAAAATCAGGCAAAGTGTTTTGTGTTAATGGTCATAGACTTAAACCTTTTCTTGATAATGATATTATTGAGCATGTGGAGGAGATTACATTATTTCAGCCATGGTATGTGGATTAGTTAGAAGCATATCTGTGTCTAGCCAAAGACATTAAAGAAAGGCGCTTGTTGGGAGGCAACCCAATAATTTTTATAATTCTTTCCATTTAGGTTGTTTTAATTTTTATCATTTTTTTAGGTTTGAGGAGCAGGAGGACCAACAGAATACAAGTTTTCTTGTGACATGCCCATGTCAAAAATCTGTTGTGTTTTTAAAGAATTTTTGGTTCCCAAACAGAATACAAGGTTGCTTGTGACATGCCCATGTCAAAAAATCTATTTTTTTTTAAAAGAATTTTTGGTTCCCAAACAGAATACAAGTTTTCTTGTGACATGCCCATGTCAAAAATCTGTTGTGTTTTTAAAGAATTTTGGTTCACCAACAGAATACAAGTTTGATTGTGACATGCCCATGTCAACCACTTTTGTGTTTCTTAAAGATTTTTCGAGTCCAAAACAGAATACAAGTTTCCTTCTCACATGGGCATGTTGATTAAGGTTCTCCTTTTAAGTTAAAAAAAAAAAAAAAAAACGTCTGACGTTTTTTTCCTCTTTTCATTTTTTTTCTAATTCCCAACCCTAGCAGCTTTTATTTTTTTTCTCCTCATCTGCTCCGCCTCCACACCAGCCGCCCATCTCACTGCTGTCGTCACACCACCGGCTCGCCTCTCTGCTCTGCCCCAGCCGCCCGGCCATCTTTCCCAGCCCCAACAGCACCCCCTTTCTCTCTTCCTATCTCGGTTCCATTCAGCCGCGCCCAAGTTCCGGTTCGGCAGAGGACGGGCGACGCACCAAGTTCGTTCGCTTTCGTCCGGGGACCTTCGTCGACGCCGCACACCACACGCCAACGGACAGCCCATCCCTCTGCTTAGCGGTCACACTACCCGACTTTCTCCCTGCTGTCGCCGCCATTTTTCTGCCCAGCGCCCACCTCGACATTTTTTTTCGCTTTTCTCTTCCTCGGACCGCCCCAGCCATCTCCAATCGAGTATGGTTCGCACGAAGGCCAAAGCCAACCGGCCACCACGGGTGGAGTCAACTTCATTGGAGCTGGAAGACACGCCTTCGTCATCACCGTCGCTGTCGGTTCGGTCCGCCCGGGCGCTTGTTCCTGTTCGAGGACCCCAAGCCAAGCGGCCGGCGGACCCTCCAGGTCCTCCTCCCACTTCCACTGCCGCGATTTCGACTGGACATTCGGCTGCCGCCGTTTCATCCTCAGACAGCGATGTACCAGAGCCGCCGCCACATAAACGGACTAGGTTGCCGGCAGATAAATCACCAGGAGCAGACACAACGAGGAAAGGACGGAGGAAGACCACCTCGGGACCCAATACTCTGCCTCCTTCCGAATCTCGTTTATTCAAGGTGAATCCGAGGACGAACAAGACGATTCTCCCCTCGTGACCAGGGAGCAATTCAAAGCTCTCCAAGCCCAGCTTAATAGCATTCAGGAGGTTTTAGCAATCCATCAGGCCACTCTCCAGGCCTTGTGTGATCGCGTCGGCCTCAATCCAGCAGCTCCTCCACCATAGGGAGTTTCCTCCATACCTTCATTTTGTTTAGTAATTCAATTGAGTGTCTAGTTCTTTATTTTTATTTTTATTTTTTTTTTTTTTTTTTATGTGTTGCTTGTTGACTTCATACTTGTTGTCTACATTGAGGACAATGTAGATTTTAGGTGTGGGGGGATGTTATTTGAGTTGTTTTGTTTTAAGTATGTTTTGTTTTAAGTAGCTTTATGTTTTGTGTGGATAATTGATAGGCAATGTGTGGTTTAGGTAAGATAAGGATGAAATGTAGGAAGAATTAGTAGTGTTTGGTGTTGGATGACTATAACTTTTCTTTGTGATAACTCAAATGACGATGCATGTTGAAGTGACACCAAAAGCCATTTTAGGTGAGATTTTGGGCCTTAACGAGCAACAACTCTTTCTTGTGCTCAAATTGTTTTTTTTTAGAGTGTTTCACGCATAGTGTGCATATTCTAGAACTTGCTTTGTTATGCATGTTACCATTGCTTGTAAATTTGAAGTACAAAAAGGATAAAGGCAATAGGATAACCAAATTTGGCTTGCTAAAAATAAAAATCCAACCTTCAATGCTTACCCTTAGTTAACCTTTTCGAAGCTTGGACCTGATTCTTTGATTTTAAAGCCACTAAATTAAACCTAGGCCTGTGTTTAGCTTGCTCTTCTTCCCTAGTTATTGAAAGAAGTATATACTTGGTTGTTAACTTGGGTTTGTGGTTTGAAGGCGGACATTGTAAGGCAATAGTAACTCATTAAGGATAAGTGTGCTCTGACCAAAAAAAAAAAAAAAAAAAAAAAAGAGAAAATGAAAATGAAGGAAAAAAAGAAGACAAGAAAGAAAAAGAGCCAATATAAACAAATTCAAATGGATTTGTGTGGCTAGAAAAAAAAATATATATATATATATTTGTGGAAAGAGCCGAGTTGGAATCCTTTGTGGGTTAGTAGTGTCTTGCATGGGTCATCTTCGGTAAGATGGTTGAAAGTTAACAATCAAGTGTGTTCTTTCTTTCATGACTTTAGCCTTTGTTTAATCCTTGTTTATCCTACCTTGTCCTGAGCCCCATGATAACCCTTGACGAAGACCTTTTGATTTGTACTTTGATTTATTTGAGTAATAGTGATGTGATAATTTTGCAAGCTTATGGCAAGAACATGCTATGTGATGAATTGAGTGTTTAAATGTCCTTGAAACACTTTTGAGTGCATGAGAGATTACCGGTGAGGTGGTTGTCACTTTTATGTGTTATTTGAGTTTGGGAAGTTACGAGGAAGTGGTATAGTCATTACAAATGCTTGATGCTATGAAAACTCCTATGTGGATTGCAAATCTTGCTTAGTTACGCATTGCATATTAAGAAGCCAAGTTGTTGTGTGTGTTTGTTTTGTGATTATTGTTTAGTGTTGAGTCATGCTTGGGGACAAGCATTGTTTAGGTGTGGGGGAATTTGATAAGCTGGAAATTAAGTGGTGGATTGAATGCAATTTGAGGGTTATTTTGAGGGATTTAATGAGCTAATAGGCTAATTTTGCTTGCAGGGGAGATTTGTTGAAGGAGTGTAAAGAAAAGGGATTTTGGCAAAATTTTGGAAGAAGTGGGCTGGATTGAAGGAAAGAAAAAAAACTGCAAAGGGAGATTTATTAAAGTGGGCTGTGGGTTGAGACCCAGGATTTATTTTGGATTTTATAATCAGTTTATTTTAATTGTGTCCAGACTTAATTGGGAATAATTATAAAGACTTTATTGCGGGCCCGTATGTGGGAAGGGTATATATTCCAAACGTAGGTTTAGAAAGGAGCTATCTTTTGACTTTAGTTTGGCTGGGCAGATTGGGCGGACTGGAGCAGCCTTGGTCAAGGGTTTCCTGCGCTGCGGTGTCTAGTACTAGTTTTCCTTTAATTTATTATTCATGTCCAAATTATTTATTATTATTAGTTTTGTTTTTAATTCAATTATGAGTAGCTAAACTTTTAATTCTAGTCGGAGGAATTACACCCTAGATGTGAATTAAATTGTGAGATCAATTGTTCTTACTATCAATTAAGTTTTGATTATTTAATTATTCTCCGTTTTGTATGTTAGATTATTTGGCATTAATTGAATAGCTGGTAGCATTCAATTCTTCCTAGGTAGTCTAGTCAACTCGAATACACGAGGTTCGGTTCAATTCAACTAATCACGTGGTACGTAGGTTAGCGTTTTGAAGGGAATAATTAGTCAACGTGCAATTAAACAAGGTTTGGTTAATTGTAAGTTGAATTGGGTCCTAGACTATCGAAATCAATGTTCTAGGAGGTTCCAGGACAGATATTCGGTTATAGATGCAGTTAACGGAGGTTCCTTAATTGCTGGGTTAAATTTATAGGACTGAACTGTTAGGAGGTTCCAACAGGGAAAACCAATATAATCAAGGTTAATTGAGAAAATTTGTGCATCGAGGATCAATTTATCACATCAGGGTGGAAACAATTCCTTTGACTAGATCATTTCCTAAATTTGATTTAAGTTAATTCTTGTTTTCTTTATTCATTTTAATTGAAGTTTAGTTAAGTAAATTAAATTATCAAAAACCCCCCTTTTGGTTACCAGGTTCTGATATAATTAATTCACTACCCTGCTTCCTGTGGAGACGATCCTACTCACTGCTTGCTATTTTTATTCTGTGTAGAGTAGGTATTTATTTTTGATTGGTTGACGACCCATCAGTAGCATTGCAGCCGTCCCCTGTGGATTCTGGGGTGGAGATAACTCAACCTGCTATGGATTCTGGTATGAAATAGAAAGTTATTGCTCAGGGGTTTAATCTGAAGTAGAACCGAGTGTTGGGCTAGATGGGTTTCAGGAAGTTAAACGACGAAGGGGTCGTCCACGGAAAGGCTTTGAGAAATCAGACAATGGATCCAAATTGGGTACACCTTACCAATCAGCGAGGCTCCTTGTGAAGTCCCGCTCTAAGGTTTAAAATGATAAATGTAATGACTTGGAATATCCGGGGGATTGCATCTCCCCCGGTGAGTCACCGATTGCGTTATTTTTCTTCCTGTTACAATCTTTCTATTTTTGAATTACTTGAACCAATGGTCTAGTCTGATCAAATGGAATTTTATCGTATTAAGTTGGGGTTTGACTTTTGTTGGTCTTCTGTTTTGGGGAAGGTTTGGTTGTTTGGGCGTCATGACCTCACTTTTTCTTTACTGCACGATAATGGCCAGTCAGGTTCTTTTATTATAATGCACCCTCAGGTGGATAGTCATTTTCGGATGACTATAGTCTATGCCAGGTGTCATTATTTAGAAAGGCGTCGGCTATAGGCTGATTTACTTCAGTTGCGACAAGCACATTCTCATCTCCGATGGGTTACTGCAGGTGATTTTAATGGGATACGCCATACTTCTGAATATAAGGGTTTGTCTGCTCTGTATCAGCTTCCTATTACGGAGTTCAATTCATTCATATCGTCGGCTGAGTTGGAAGAAGCTTCTATGGTGGGCCTTGAATTTACTTGGGGTGGTTATCGACATGTGGGGTATGTGTCAAAACGGCTGGATAGATTGTTATTTTTTGCAAACTGGATGGGTGATTTTCCCTCAACTGTTGTTCACGTCCTCAATTCTTTAGGATCGGACCATACTCCTCTGTTATTACAATTCCAGGCGTTGAATAGTTCTCGTCATTCCAGGTTTCTTTTTCAGGCTATGTGGTTATGGCGACAGGATATTATAGTGTGAATGAAACTCAATTGGGACAATCCCTGTGAAGGAGTGGGTATAGTGAAATTCTCAAATAAGTTGAGACGCCTTAAATTATTTTTAAGGGAGTGGAACAAGACAGCTTTTGGAGATGTCTTTGCTAACCTGAAGGCTGCAGAGGAAAAGGTTCAACAGTCAGAACAACTTTTTTAATTGGATCTCTTGGACCATAACAGAACGCAGTTTTGCAAGGCTCAAGCTAAAGAATTTCAGCGCTTGAAGGACCATGATGATTTTTGGGCTCAAAAAACTAGGATCAAGTGTGATGAGTTCCAAGGAAGTAATGCTAAATATGTCAAAGATGATGATGGCGAAGGCATGGCCGAACTGTTAGTTTTGAATACAGAAAAGCTATGTCTTGTATAAAAAACTAATATCCACAGATGACATATCATTTTGTTTCACTATTAAATTGTTCCATTATATCATAGAACTAGATAACGGGGTGTGTGAAAGACACAGTAGATACCGTTATTAGTTAAAGTATTGATATATAAAAAGTATGCTCGTAACTGAGATAGTCTGAACATACTATCGGTATAGGTTATCGTGTGATTTGGAAATTAGTTTATCTAGACTAGTTTAAATCACGCGGATATGCCCGGGGCATATTGAGCACGACCAGTTTGGATAGAATTGACTTATACTGATCGGCGTAGTCAATTTGGTCCTGCATTCAGTATCTCAATCCCGAGATTGGGACGGGCGTGAGAGTTGGATATCGTATGCTTTGATTTGCCAAAGAGTGCGGTCAATTGACGCCTATACCTCGGTAGGTTGGGTATGCGGTGTTTAGCTTCTTATGTGCCATTGCTAGTCGGAGGAATCCACGTACCGGTTTGCCGGGTTGATGGTGCTCCCGAGATGAGCTCGTAAGGTCTATTATACTAAACCCGGCCGGTGGACTTTATGTCTGGTATATTAAAAGGTCTAGTGGTACTATTCTCAGATACCAAGAAGTCGGTGAATTAGTTTGTCAGTGAATTGATAAACCGACGAGCACTAGATCTTTAATGTGGGGAGATAGAAGAAAAATAGTGGCGCGATGTAAAGTCATTTTTTAGCGGTAGTTCCATAGTTAGTCTGATAGTGGTGCGACTAATTATGTATTTGACTAATCGACAAAGTGAATTAATTAATCCTAAAGGTTTAATTAATATTTAATCAAAAAAGTGAATTAAGAAATTAATTCTATTTGAATTAATTAATTCTAAGGGTTCGATTAAATTAAATTAACAAAGTGGGTTAAGAAATTAATTTGAATGGGTCGATTGGAGTTGATTAGTCGGGAAAGACTAAGCCGTCAACAAAAGTCAAATTAAAAGGCCCAACTCAAAAGCCCACTAGGTCTCCATTAGAGCTCCCTATAAATAGAAAGCTTAAGACCAAAGAAACTTAAGAAAATCTTGCAAGACATTTGTATTCCTTAGAGTGAGAAAGTTCTAGAGAGAAACTCTCTTCCCTTTTGAGTTTTCTTTCAAAAATGAACTTGGATTCTCACTTCTTGATTTAGATTAAACTTTTAGATAGCCCATCGATTTTTGGAGTTGCCCACTGCTGGATTTTATAATTTTTGCCCGGAATCACTGTTCACATTACTGTACACGTTACTATTCACGTGAGATGGCAGCCACTTCTAATCACTCTGGGGTGCTTGATCCAGCTGGGTTTGTGTTGATCTCTTCCTTGGGTTGGTGATCCACAATCCCAGTTGTCTAGATCGTGACCGGAGTTGAAGTGAGTTCGATTTTATTGGCGAGAAAAGTAGTGGGCAGCAGTTTTTTGGGTTAAAGATTTGATCTTTTAGGCAGATTTAATCTAATTGAGGGATTTTGTTTGTGGATTTCTCGCGGGCTTTGGTAGCACACTTCGATAGATTATTGCCCATGCAATATTTGAAGTTTTGTCGGAGTCATCTATTGGATTTCTCGTGGAATTCGCAATTAAAGATTTGGGTTTTCTTATTGCGTTGGACTTCGCTTCAAAGGTATAACCTTTAATCTTTCCACTTTTAATTAAAGGTGTAATCTTTGTGCGTTAGATGTCGATTTAATAAATTAAATAAGTATAAGTCTAGATCCGGTAATGGGAAAATGAATTTGAGCCTGAGCTTTGTCGAAAGCTTCCGATACTGGAATGCATTGCACGAAAGTGAGGTTTTCGATTTAGCCCGGGCTTGTTCTATTTTCCTTCAAATTGGTATCAGAGCGTAGGTTTCGGTCTTATACTTGTTTTATTTATTACACGGATTTATTTTGGTATTATTATTTTTGTCGAAATGTTTAAACAGGTGGTTATTGGTTTCCCGGCTATTATGGTAGAATTTTATTTTTCATTCATAAACCCCGGGACATGTCCGGGCTCATATTGTTTTTGAATGGAAATGTCTGTAATAGTAATAACCACGAGCTGGAAGCCGTGTAGGATTAGAAAAATCTTGAAGTAGGATTTAATCTAATCATGTTGTCTTTAAATTCCTAGAAAAAAAGCCTTTGTATATAGGAATTTATGTATTATAACGAAGACGTTATTTTGGGTAACTTATATTCGCGGGTTTTGGTTTCTCGTAATTTTGGGTGATTCCTTATTACGTAGTAAACCGAGAAAACTCGGGCAAATCGAGAGGAATCCAAATAACGAGTGGGAGCGACATGACGGGACGTGTCACCGAGGCGTCAAGGAATCAACGATAGAGAAGACCATAATAGTTGGGAAATTTTATTTCTTTAATTTCCCGTATTTACGTTTTTTCGTTGATTGTGTGTTTTTGATTTATTTTGCATGAATGAAAACCAAACCAAACCGTTTTAAAAAAATAAAGTGCAATTAACTAAGGTAGATTATTCGCATATTAAAACTCCAACGGTTTTATGGGTGCGAATATCCATAGTTAAGATATTGCATGTTAAAACGTAAAATCCTCAAACTTAAAAATCTAAGTGGGAGCGGGTTGGTAAATATCCCCATGGCCTCCATTACAGGTTCATTGGTGATGTGGTTATTCTTGCGAGTTAGTATTATGGCCTTCCTTCATGCGGACAAGTCTTCAATCACAGATATCACCAGAATGAATTTTCGAAGGGATGACTATAGTGAGTTTAATTGGAGAAAGTTGCAACACCCTCTCTGCTGAGGCGCATTAGTATCCTAAGTAACAAACTTAGAAGTCACGTAATGGCATACGCTTAGTGTACTATTTATAGTATTCCTCCCACGAGGTTACGCTATTTATGAGTATGGCTAAAAGCATTGACTATTAATTTCATTGATCATAACATCGTTGGTCAGATAATGAAATTAATGAACTTCGGTTCTTCTCGAACGAATTGGGTTGGCATAGACATTCACCTGCGTGACCTGCTTTAATCCCGGTGTGAGAGATGTCGATGGAGATTATATTGTTTTTGAGGATTTCAATATTTTTGAAAAAGTATACTGAAACTTGACTGTTTATATTTCAGTTGTTGATATGTCGTTCAACCCGCTAGCTGTCATTTTGAACCAGAACAAACTTACGGGTCCAAATTATATTGACTGGAAACGTAACCTGGACATTGTCCTTACCGCTGAGGGTTACAGGTACGTGCTCACTGAGGAGTGCCCCCCTAACCTCAGCGATGATGCCACCCCTGAGAAGCGAGAGCCATATACGAGGTGACAGAAGGCTGATGAGATGATTCGGTGCTACATCTTGGCTTCTATGTCGAGTGTACTATAGCACCAACATCAGTTGTTTACCTCAGCCTACGATATGATACTCAACCTCAGCGGGATGTTTGGACATCAGGGCAGGGCAGCTAAGCAGTCAGCTATGAGGAAACTCATGAATGCTAGGATGGCTGAGGGTACTTCAGTGAGGGATCACGTGCTAGACATGATGAGCTGCATCAATGAGATTGAGGTATTGGGAGGTGAGATTGATGGGGAGACCCAGGTCGATATCATCCTCCAGAGCTTGCCCTCCAGTTTTGAGCAGTTTTGGTTGAACTATAATATGGGGAATCTCTCATATTCATTTCCCTAGATCATGACTGCATTGGTGTCTGCTGAGGGCCTATTCGCAGAGAAGAAGCAAGCCTTGGCTACTGTTGGTCCCTCAGGTTCCTCTGTTGGGCCCAAAGCCAGGAAGCAAAAGAGGAAGAGAGGCCAGAAAGCAGGAGCTGATCATAGACCCAAGGTGGGCATTGCCAAGAAGCACAAGCCGAAAGACAAATGCTTCAGATGTGGCAAAGCAGGACATTGGAAGAAGGATTGCCCAAAGCCTTGAGGTATGTGAAGGAAAACTGAACAAGCCCGGGCTAAATCGAAAACCTCACTTTCGTGCAATGCATTCCAGAATCGGAAGCTTTCGACCAAGCTCAGGCTCAAATTAGTTTACCCATGAACGGATCTAGGCTTATACTTATTTAATTTATTAATCGGGACACAAAAAATTAAATCTTTAATAAAAGCGGAATTTAAAGATTTTACCTTTTGTAGCGAAGTCCCTTGCCTAAAGAAAAAATCCAATCTTTGTTGCGATTCCAATAGAAATCCAATAGATATCTCCGTAAAAACTTCGAATATTGCGTGGACAATAATATATCGAAGTCTACTTATAAAACCCACAAGAACTACCAAAAGGGGCTGGCCAAAATTCTCATAAAATAACCCCAAAAACTGGTCCGATCAAAACTGGGCAGAACTGCCGCTTGAAAAATGATGAACTGCCCAGAATTTCCAGCAACTGCTGCAGCAAAATCCCTGGACCGAAATGGAGTATTGCTTGCGATCTAAAACACAAACTGAGTTTGTGGATCAGCAGACAAAGACTCAACAATTCAGCCAATAAAAACCCACAAAACTGCAGCATAATTATCGCTGGAAATCCATGAAGAAAACTCGGCAATATAATTGAGAACCCACCGCCCAAGACCAAACCTTTTTGGGTTGAGAATAATCTGGGAGAAAAAAAAATCCGGGTGACTTTGAGAAAAAATCCAAGATCCAATCTTTTCTTGATTTTCTCTCTAACCTCTTTCTTTCTCAAGAAGACAATTTTCTTGTCTTGCAAGCCACACTTATGATTTCTTAAGGTAAAAGTCTTCTATTTATAGGAGCTCTAATGGAGGCCTAATGGGCTCTCGAGTTAGGCCTTTTAATTTGACTTTCGTTGACCGCTAAGTCTTCCCGACTAATCAATTCCAATCGACCCATTTAAATTAATTTATTTAACCCACTTTGTTAATTTAATTTAATCGAACCCTTAGAATTAATTAATTCAAATTGAATTAATTTCTTAATTCACTTTGTTGATTAAATATTAATTAAACCTTTTGGATGAATTAATTCACCTTGTCGATTAGTCAAATGCATAATCGGTCGTGCCACTATCGGACCAATTATGGAACTACCGCTCGAAAACGACTTTACATCGCGCCATTATATTTTATTATATCTCCCCACATTAAAGATCTAGCGCTCGTTGGTTTATCAATTTACTGACAAATTAATTCACCGACTTCTTGATTTCCAAGATTAGTACCACTCGTCCTTTTATTATACCAAACATAAAGTTCACCGGCCGGGTTTAGTATAATAGACTTTACGAGCTCATCTCAGGAGCACCATCAACCCGGCGAACCGGTACATGGATTCCTCCAACTAGCAACGGCACGTAAGAAGCTAAACACCGCATACCCAACCTACCGAGGTATAGGCCTCAATTGACCGCACTCTTTGGCAAATCAAAGCATACAATATCCAACCCTCACGCTCGTCCCAATCTCGGGATTGAGAGACGGAATACTAGGACCGAATTGACTACGCCGATCAGTATAAGTCAATTCTATCCAAACTGGTCGTGCTCAATATGCCCCGGGCATATTTGTGTGATTTAAACTAGTTTAGATAAACTAATTTCCAAACCACACAATAACCTATACCGATAGTATGTTCAGACTATCTCGGTTACGAGCATACTTTTATATATCAATACTTTAACCAATAACGGTATCTACTGTGTCTGTCCACACCCCGTTATCTAGTTCTATGATATAAAGGAACAAATTTATACCGAAACAAAATGATATGTCATCTGTGGGTATTAGTTTTTGATACAAGCCATAGCTTTTCTGTATTCAAAACTAACAGTATGTGTAAATTTTCCCTCGTTACTGAGACGTGTTTAGCGGCGATTCCCACAGATACTTGGTGTGTGGATTCAGGAGCCACTGATCATGTTTGTAATTCTTTGCAGGGGTTCCAAGTGACCCGGCTGCTTAGAGAGGGAGAGTTGCAGGTCTACCTTGGGGATACTACCAGAGTTTCTGTTGCTGGAGTGGGAGTTATTTGTCTTTATTTTTCAGACTCTATTTTACATTTGAGAGATTGTCTTTATGTACCCAGTTTTACCAAGAATTTACTTTCAGTTTCTAAACTTGTTTTGGATGGTTATAAGTGTGTTTTTTTTTATGAATCTGTTTTTATTAGAAAAAGGCAGAAGCTTATATGTTCCGGTACATTAGTTGTCAATCTGTTTTTAATCAAGACATACTCCCCAGTAATGCAAAACATAGAAACTAGTAACTCATCACCGAATCATAGTAAGAGAAAGAAGTCTTCCCCTTTGAATCAAACTTATCTTTGGCACCTGAGACTCGGTCACATCAACCTTAGTAGGATTCAATGGTTGGTTAATAATGGGTCTTTGGACTCATTGGATATTGATAGCTATCCGACCTGTGAGTCCTGCTTTGAGGGTAAGATGACCAAGAGGCCTTTCAATGCAAAGGGTTATAGGGCCAAGGAGGTTTTAGAGTTGATTCATTCTGAAGTGTATGGGCCTATATCAGTTCAAGCTAGAGGTGGTTATGAGTATTTCGTGACTTTCACGGATGATTACTCTAGATATGGATACATATACCTGATGCGCCACAAGTCTGAATGCTTTGGCAAGTTAAAAGAGTTTAAGGCTGAGGTGGAGAACCATCTGGGTAAGAGTATCAAGGCCTTATGATATGATCCCGGTGGCGAATACCTCTCTAGTGAATTTAGGTTCTATTTGTCAGAGGAAGGTATTCAGACCCAGTTGTCTGCACCTGGCACACCCCAGCAGAATGGTGTAACAGAGAGGAGGAACAAGACTCTTATGGATATGGTTAGATCGATGATGAGTTATAGCGATTTTCCTATATCATTTTGGGGTTTAGCCTTGGAGTCAGCATGTTATCTCCTTAATCTCGTACCATCTAAGTCAGTGCCTTCGACTCCAGTAGAGCTGTGGACTGGGCGAAAGCCTAGTCTGAAACATCTCAGGATTTGGGGTTGTCCAACATATGTGCTTAAGGCAGACACAGCCAAGCTAGATGCGAGATCTGAGATTATGCTTTTTGTAGGCTACCCCAAAGAATGAAAGGTGATCTGTTTTATACTTCTCAGGATCATAAGGTGGTGGTGAGCACCAATACCAGATTTCTTGAGGAGGACTATGTTTTAGATCACAAGGCAAAGAGCAAGGTAGTATTGGAAGAGGTTAGGGGTGAGCCCATTATTCCAGATGCACGAGTACAAGAAGACACATCACAAGAGACTGCACACACTGTCACAGATGATGCTCTTGCACAGGCTGCGGCTCGTCGTAGTGGGAGGGTTGTCAGACAGCCCGAGAGGTACAAGGGTTTGGGTGAGTCTTTGGACTTTATCCTTGGCGCTCATGAACCAGACCCAGTTAGCTACAATGAGGCTCTCCAGGATAAAGATACAGATTCTTGGCAGAGAGCAATGATTACTGAGATGGGTTCTATGGACTCAAATCAGGTCTGAGAGCTGGTAGACCTTCCTGATGGGTTTCGGCCTATTGGGTGCAAATGGGTCTACAAGCGAAAGAGAGAATTTGACGGGAGGGTTGAGACCTTCAAGGCTAGGCTTGTGGTGAAGGGGTACACTCAGAAAGAGGGTATCGATTATGAGGATACATTTTTCCCGGTAGCTATGCTTAAGTCGATCCAGATTCTCTTGGCCATAGCTGCTTATATGGACTATGAGATTTGGCAGATGGACGTCAAGATAGCTTTCCTTAATGGAAGTCTTGAGGAGACCATCTTTATGCAGCAACCAGAGGGTTTCATTGTTCAGGGCCAAGAGCACAAGGTATGCAGGCTTAGGAGGTCCATTTATGGACTTAAGCAAGCATCTAGATCTTAGAACATCCGTTTTGATGAGGTTATCAATTCCTATGGATTCACTCAGTGTCCGGATGAGCAATGTGTTTATCGCAGGCGTGATGGTGATACAGTGGTGTTCCTCGTACTTTATGAAGATGACATCCTTCTGATTGGCAACAATAAGAAGGTGTTGTCAAACGTAAAGGCATGGTTGTCCAGGCAATTTGAAATGAAGGATTTGGGAGAGGCTGGACATATCCTTGGGATCAAGATTATTCGAGATTGTATGAGACATTCTCTAACACTTCCCAGGCATCCTACATAGATACGATTCTGGCTCGTTTTAACATGTAGAACTCCAAGAAGGGTTCACTACCTTTCAGGCATGAGGTGCATTTTTCTAAGGAGCAGTGTCCCAAGACTACTGAGGAGATAGATGCCATGAAGGCGGTACCCTATGCTTCTGCAGTGGGTAGCCTCATGTATGCTATGTTATGTACGAGGCCTGATATTTGCTTTGCCATTGGCATGGTTAGCAGATATCAGAGTAACCCTGGGAAGGCTCACTGGTATGCAGTAAAATGCTTCTCAAGTACTTGTGCATGATGAGAGATTATGTCCTAGTTTATAGAGCGCAGGAGCTTGTACCGTTGGGTTACACAGATTCGGACTTTCAAGAAGATTTGGACAAGAGTAAGTCTACCTCTGGGTTTATGTTTACTCTAAGAGGTGGAGCCATAGTATGGAGGAGTGTCAAGCAAAAATATGTGGCGGACTCCACCATGGAGGCTGAGTAAGTTGCCGCATCAGAGACAGCGAAGGAAACTGTATGGCTCCAGAGCTTCCTGATGAACTTAGATGTGGTTCCTGAGTTGCCTAGGTCTATCAGAGTTTACTTTGATAACAATGGTGCAGTTGCTAACTCGAGGGAACCACGAGCCCATAAGGTGAGTAAACACATAGAGCGCAAGTACCACCTATACGAGAGATCGTAAAGAGGGGAGACGTGATCGTGGCCAAGATAGCATCGGATGACAACCTTACAGATCCTTTCACAAAGCCATTTACCCCAAAGGTCTTTGAGAGAAAAGTGGGAGGCATGGGAGTCAGATTCTTGAGGGAGCCATGTGAGTGAGCTTAAAGGTGTTCTGGAGATTTCATTGTGACAGCAGTGTAATTGCGGGTTGGACAGTTTTTGTACTTCGTAGCATAGCTTTGAGTATTAGTGGGAGATTGTTAGTTTTGAATACAGAAAAACTATGGCTTGTATCAAAAACTAATATCCACAGATGACATATCATTTTGTTTCAGTATTAAATTGTTCAATTATATCATAGAACTAGATAACGGGGTGTGTGAAAGACACAGTAGATACCGTTATTGGTTAAAGTATTGGTATATAAAAAGCATGCTTGTAACTGAGATAGTCTGAACATACTATCGATATAGGTTATCGTGTGATTTGGAAATTAGTTTATCTAGACTAGTTTAAATCACGCGGATATGCCCGGGGCATATTGAGCACGATCAGTTTGGATAGAATTGATTTATACTGATCGGCGTAGTCAATTCGGTCTTAGTATTCAGTCTCTCAATCCCGAGATTGGGATGAGCGTGAGAGTTGGATATCGTATGCTTTGATTTGCCAAAGAGTGCGGTCAATTGAGGCCTATACCTCGGTAGGTTGGGTATGCGGTGTTTTGCTTCTTATGTGCCGTTGCTAGTCGGAGGAATCCACGTACTAGTTCGCTGGGTTGATGGTGCTCCCGAGATGAGCTCGTAAGGTCTATTATACTAAACTCGGCTGGTGGACTTTATGTCCGGTATAATAAAATGTTGAGTGGTACTAATCTCGGATACCAAGAAGTCGGTGAATTAGTTTGTCAGTGAATTGATAAACCGACGAGCACTAGATCTTTCATGTGGGGATATAGAAGAAAAATAGTGGCGCGATGTAAAGTTATTTTTGAGCGGTAGTTCCATAGTTAGTCTGACTGTGGTACGACTAATTATGTATTTAACTAATCGACAAAGTGAATTAATTAATCCTAAAGGTTTAATTAATATTTAATCGACAAAGTGAATTAAGAAATTAATTATATTTGAATTAATTAATTCTAAGGGTTCGATTAAATTAAATTAACGAAGTGGATTAAGAAATTAATTTGAATAGGTCGATTGAAGTTGATTAGTCGGGAAAGACTAAGCGGTCAACGAAAGTCAAATTAAAAGGCCCAACTCAAAGGCCCACTAGGTCTCCATTAGAGCTCCCTATAAATAGAAACCTTAAGGCCAAAGAAACTTAAGAAAATCTTGCAAGACATTTGTCTTCCTTAGAGTGAGAAAGTTCTAGAGAGAAACTCTCTTCCCTTTTGAGTTTTCTTTCAAAAAATGAACTTGGATTCTCACTTCTCAATTTAGATTAAGCTGGAAAGATTAAACTTTTAGACAGCCCATCGATTTTTGGAGTTGACCACTGCTGGATTTTATAATTTTTGCCCGGAATCACTGTTCATGTTACTGTTCACATTACTGTTCACGTGAGATGACAACCACTTCTAATCACTCTGGGGTGCTTGATCCAGCTGGATTTGTGCCGATCTCTTCCTTTGGTTAGTGATCCACAATCCCAGTTGTCCAGATCGTGACCCGAGTTGATGTGGGTTCAATTTTATTGGGAAGAAAAGTAGTGGGCAGCAGTTTTTGGGTTAAAGGTTTGATCTTTTAGGCAGATTTAATCTAATTGAGGGATTTTCTTTGTGGATTTCTCGTGGGCTTTGGTAGCACACTTCTATAGATTATTGCCCATGCAATATTCAAAGTTTTGTCGGAGTCATCTATTGGATTTCTCGTGGAATTCGCAATTAAAGATTTGGGTTTTCTTATTGCGTTGGACTTCGCTTTAAAGGTATAACCTTTAATCTTTCCGCTTTTAATTAAAGGTGTAATCTTTGTGCGTTAGATGTCGAACGCTTCCGATTCTGGAATGCATTGCACGAAAGTGAGGTTTTCGATTTAACCCGGGCTTGTTCTATTTTCCTTCATGAACCACCCTCAACTCCAAATAATCCTGCACATATCATTCCACCAAATCCAATTGAAAGGATGACGGGCCCAATGACTCGTTTGAGAAAGAAGAGGATGCAAGAAGCCCTGAACATTTTGATTATTGAAGTCCATTCAAAAGAGGATACAACGGCTACCTCAATTCAGCCCAAATATTACAACATTTTGCAAGCTTTGGATCTTGATCCAAATGGTTCTAAATAAGTGTTTTGGGCTACTTTTCAAGTGACTAAATCAGCCAAATTGGTGCAGCCAATTTTCAGCCCGAAACCCAAAAGGGTGCAAGCCCAAATTTCAGCAAATTGGAGTTAATCCTTGAAGGTTCTTTAGGGTTCCAATTCAACACCATTTGCACGAAATTTTGAAGTCTTTTGGAGGCCAAAAACCTACATTTAAGTTGGTCAAAGATTCAGCAAAGTTGTTGGAAGTTTGAAGACTATAGAAAGGTTTAAATGTGGAAGTTTGAAGATCACATTTATTGGGCAGAATTATGGACGAATTTCAGCTGCATTTTGGGGATAATTTGAAGTTTTTTTTTTATTTAGATTATTAGAATTAAGTGAAAGAGTCTTCTAGGTCAAAGAGCTTTTCTTGGTCAAAAAGAAGTGTTAATGCTAGTCTTAACTAGAAGATTTATAATTGCTATTTTACTCCTTTTGCAATTTTTAACCTTGGTCCCTGTTGAAACTCTATAAATAGGGGCCTTGGTTAACTATTAGAAGGCAAGATTTGATGTTATAAACTTTAAGGAATTTTCCTTTCTTTTCTAGTTTCTTGGTGAACTAGTTTTAGTCTTGCAAGTATGCTTGTAAAACTTACTTGGCTTATCAACTAAAACTCTTCCTTTTAGTTGTGGCGCCTTCTACTCTTCTTTTCTAATTCATTTCATAATCCAAAGGTGTTAGGTTTATCCTAATGTTGTTGGGTTTGAAAATTAGAGGGGTTGGGAATAGTAATTTCAAAACTACTATTTTATGATTCAAAGGTGATAGGTTTCATCCTATTGTTGTTGGGTCTATTTTGGTTTGGATTGTTTTTGCTTGGAAGATTTCAAGACATCTTTCAATATAGTGTGATTCAAAGGTGTTGAGTTCATTAATACTCAATATTGTTGAATCCACTTGAGCTAGTTGTTTTGCTCAAAAGATCAATCGAGGACGATTCTATAATTCACGTGAATTCGTACCTATGATTCACATCAGTTTGATATCAAAGCACAATTTCCTTGATTTGATCATATCATTTTTGTTTAATATCTTGCATCTTATTCTCATCGTATTTGCCTTGTTTCTATTTGAAGGTTCAAGTTTGCAAGAAGAAAAAAAATTGTCAAAAAAAAGGAAAGAGTACTTGAAAAAAAAAAAAAAGAAAAGAAAGTATCTTTCTTGCTTCTTAAATTAATATTGCAGGGATTTGTGATTCCAAGTGTGGGAAAAGTTTTGAGGAAAAGGTATCATCATTGTTTCCTTTCTACTCTTAAAATTTTTTTCTAAATCTTATTCTTGTTTCTTTTACATAATCATTGTATACTATTCATTCTTTGACCTCTATACTTTCTTTGTTGCCAAGTAAGATCTTTAAGTAGCATCTTGTAAGGGTTTAACGATTCTCACAATAACTTGCAAGAGGAAAAGAGTGGTAAAATCTGAGTGCAACTTACCCCTACTAGATCGGCCTTAAACACGAGTGAAAATTTCTTTTTATTTGGGTTGAGACATATTAGGGAAAGGGGAAAAGGGGTGCGAGGTACTTTTATCTTTTTTTGTTCTAATTGCAGATCCAACCGGTGAAACACCTGAACAAAAAGCATGGAGGTAACACACCACAAGGCGATTGGAACAAATCATTGATAGGGTCACCACCCGAATGGACCAACTAGAACTTGTTTTTCAGCAAAGAGAAGAAAGGCAAGGAAGTCAACAAGATGACGAGGAAGATGATAGGAGGTCCGAGGAAGAAATGTCTGAAGTATCCCAAGGGAATGGGAGGAGAAGGAATGGATTTGGAGTTGATAGCAACCTTAATGGTCTCAAAATGAAGATTCCTGAATTTGATGGAAAAGGAGATCCTGAGGCATATTTTGATTGGGAAATGAAGGTGGAAAAGATCTTTTCTATCCACAATTATTCGGAAGAAAATAAGGTAAAAATTGCTTCCCTTGAATTTCACGGTTATGCACTAACATGGTGGGATCGATTGATTGTTTCTAGAATAAGGAATAGAGAGAGGCAAATTGCAACTTGGGAAGACATGAAGGCTATTTTGAGGAAACGTTTCATTCCCCCTCATTATTATAGAGATCTTTACAACAAGTTGCATAGTATCACTCAAGGAGCAAAGACCGTGGCAGAATATTACCAAGAGATGGATTTAGCAATGACAAGAGCAAGCATTGAGGAAGATCCCGAAGCTACTATGGCACGGTTTTTGGGTGGTTTAAGAAGAGACATTGCCGATGTTGTTGAATTACAACATTACTTGGATTTGGAAGAAATGATGCATGTGGCAGAAAAGGTGAAAAGGCAATTGAAAAGAAAGAGTGGTTCAAGTAAGTTTCTTTCTAACCAATCCTTTAGGAAAAACAATAATGGAAACAAAAGGGATTTTGGTAAAAAGAAAGATGAACCAAAGAAGCATGATTTTAAAAGGTTTGAAAAAGGGGGAATCAAGTAAAAGTTCTTCTTCTACTTCTAAACTCACTTGTTCAAGTGTTTGGGAAAGGTCCATATAGCTTCCCAATGTCCTAACTCTAGGACTATGGTAATGCGAGAAGATGGATCTTGTTTGAGCTAAAGTGAAAGAGAAGAAAATGAGGAGGATCCGGATGTTGAAGATGAATGTGAACAATTTGAAACAAGTGGTGATGAGGTTTTGGTCACTTTGAGAGTATTAAATACTCAAGTTGGATCTTATGATGAAGAGCAAAGGAGTACTATCTTTCACACAAGATGCAAAGTACAAGATAAGGTATGCATGCTCATCATTGATAGTGGGAGTTGTACTAATTGTGTTAGCTCTTATCTTGTAGACAATTGGGTTTATCCATGACTGCTCATCCCAATCCTTACCATTTGCAATGGCTCAATGATAGTGGAGAGCTAAGGGTGAATCGGCAAGCAAAGGTAAAATTTTCAATTGGGAAATATGAGGATGAAGTTTTGTGTGATGTAGTACCAATGTAAGCTAGCCATATTCTTCTTGGTCGACCATGGGAGTTTGATCATGATGCTAATCATGAGGGAAAGTCTAACAAGTATCATATTGTTCTTAATCGTAAAGCTTTTACTCTTGTTCCACTTTCTCCTCAACAGGTGCACAAAGAACAAATGAGAATGAGAGAGAAAAGGCTAAAAGATGAGAGTGAGTTGAAAAGGCCAAAAGAGTGTGAAAAAGCAAGAGATGTGAGTGCTAAAAGCAAAGTGAGTGAGAGGGAAAAACCAAAGGCAAGTGAGACAAAAGGTGCCTTCTTTGCGAGCATGAGAGATATAGATAGAGCCCTCAATTCTCACAAGCCAATTTTTTTGCTCTTGTTCCATGAAGAATGCCTTGTTCTTGATGAGCTTCCTAACAATTTGCCTTTAGAAATTGTGGTTATTTTGAATGAATTTGCAGATGTGCTACCTGAGGAAGTGCCTAAGGGGTTACTTCCATTTCGAGGAATTGAGCATCAAATCAACTTTCTACCCGGAGCTTTCATTCCAAATAGGCCAGCCTATCGTGCAAATCCGGAAAAAACAAAAAAACTTCAAAGGCAAGTCGAAGAATTGCTAAGCATGGGATATATTCGTGAGTCTCTTAGCCCTTGTGCTATTCCTGTCATTTTAGTTCCAAAAAAAGATGGTACATTGCGTATGTGCATTGATTGTAGGACTGTGAACAAAATCACCATTAAGTATCGTCACCCCATTCCAAGATTAGACGATATGCTCGATGAATTGTTTGGTGCAAAATTTTTCACAAAAATTTATTTGAAATCTGGTTATCATCAAATAAGAATCAAAGAGGGTGATGAATGGAAAATGGCTTTCAAGACAAAATTTGGTCTTTATGAGTGGCTTGTTATGCCTTTTGGTTTAACTAATGCCCCTAGTACATTTATGAGGCTAATGAATCATGTTTTGAGACATTTCATTGGAAAGTTTGTAGTTGTCTATTTTGATGATATCTTGATCTATAGTAAGAACATAGAAGAACATGTTGAACATCTTAAGCTTGTTCTTACTATTTTGCGTAAAGAAACATTGTTTGTAAATTTAAAAAAGTGTACTTTTTGTGTTGAAGAAGTTGTTTTTCTTGGCTATGTTGTGAGTTATAATGGTTTGAGAGTTGATGAAGCAAATGTGGCAACAATTCTTGATTGGCCAATTCCCACAAATATGACTGAGGTGAGATCTTTCCAAGGACTTGCAAGTTTTTATAGGAGATTTGTCAAAGATTTCTCAACAAAAGCAGCTCCACTAAATAAGTTGGTAAAGAAAAATGTTAAATTTGAGTGGGGAGATTCTCAACAAAAGGCATTTGATCAATTGAAGCATGATTTGACTAATGCTCTTGTTTTAGCTTTGTCTAAATTTTCTAACACTTTTGAAGTTGAATGTGATGCTTCAGGAATTGGAATAGGTGCTATGTTGCTTCAAGGAGGCCGCCCCATTGCCTACTTTAGTGAGAAGCTGAATGGAGCAACATTGAACTACCCAACATATAACAAAGAGCTCTATGCAGTGGTGAGAGCATTGGAAACTTGGCAGCACTACCTTATGCCGAGAGAGTTTGTGATTCACACCGATCATGAATCCATCAAGTATCTCAAAGGACAAAAGAATTTGCACAAGAGGCATGCAAAATGGATCTCATTCATTGAAACTTTCTCATATGTGGTAAAGTATAAAAAAGGTAAAGAGAACATTGTGGCTGATGCACTCTCTCGAAGGTATGCCTTGATTACTACTATTAATGCTACAATCATGGGATTTGAGTATATTAAGGAGTTGTATGCTAAGGATCATGATTTTGCTGACATATTTAATGCATGTGAAAAGGGTGCTTTCAATAAGTTTTATCAATGTGAACGGTTTTTGTTCAAAGATTTAAACAAATTATGTATTCATTCTTGTTCACTTAGAGAGCTTTTGGTTCGTGAATCTCATTGTGGAGGTTTAATGGGACATTTTGGTGTTCTAAAAACTTTAGATATTTTGAATGAACACTTTTATTGGCCAAACATGAAAAGGGATGTTGAGAAAATTTGTGCTACATGTCTTGACTGCAAGAAAGCTAAATCTAAGTCTCTTCCCCATGGATTGTATACTCCACTCCCTATTCCTCAATCTCCTTGGACTGACATTTCTATGAACTTTGTTCTTGGTTTGCCTATAACTCAAAGAGGCATGGACTCTATTTTTGTTGTTGTTGACAGATTCTCTAAAATGGCTCACTTTATTGCTTGTAGGAAAGCCGACAATGCAAAACATGTGGCTGATCTCTTCTTCAAAGAAATTATTCGTCTACATGGTGTTCCTAAGACTATTGTGTCCGATAGGGATGTAAAGTTTTTGAGTTATTTCTGGAAAACTCTTTGGGGAAAATTGGGAACAAAACTTTTGTTTTCAACCACAAGTCACCCACAAACAGATGGCCAAACGGAAGTAACAAATAGGACTTTGGGTGTTTTGTTAAGGGCCATAATTAAAAAGAATTTGAAAAGTTGGGATGAGTGTTTGCCAATTGCTGAATTTGCATACAATCGCACACTACACACTTCTACTAATTTCTCTCCTTTTGAGTTGGTTTATGGCTTCAATCCTCTAACTCCTTTAGACTTATCTCCTTTACCTTTACAGGATCAAGTGAGTTTGGATGGCAAGAAGAAAGCTGAAACCGTGAAGAAATTGCATGAGCAAGCTCGTGCAAACATTGAGAAGAAAAATGAGCAATATGCAAATAATGCAAATAAAAGCCGTAAGAAAATTGTGTTTGAACCCGGTGATTGGGTTTTGGTACACATGAGGAAAGAGAGGTTTTCAGCCTCAAGGAGAACTAAGTTACACCCCCGTGGTGATGGGCCATTTCAAGGTTTGGCACGAGTCAATGATAATGCTTACAAGCTTGATCTTCCCGGAGACTATAGTATATAAGTGCTACTTTTAATATTTCTGACTTATCTCTTTTTGATTTTGATGTAGATCCAATGGATTCGAGAACGAATCCTTTTCAAGGGAGAGGGGATGATGAGTTCCAAGGAAGTAATGCTAAAGATGTCAAAGATGATGATGGCGAAGGCATGGCCGAACCACCCTCAACTCCAAACAATTATGCACATATCATTCCACCAAATCTACTTGAAAGGATGACGGGCTCAATGACTCATTTGAGAAAGAAGAGGATGCAAGAAGCCCTGAACATTTTGATTATTGAAGTCCATTCAAAAGAGGACACAACGGCTACCTCAATTCAGCCCAAATATTAAACATTTTGCAAGCTTTGGATCTTGATCTAAATGGTTCTAAATAAGTGTTTTGGACTACTTTTCAAGTGAATAAATCAACCCAATTGGTGCAGCCAATTTTCAGCCCGAAACCCGAAAAGGTGCAAGCCCAAATTTCAGCAAATTGGAGTTAATCCTTGAAGGTTCTTCAGGTTTCCAATTCAACACCATTTGCACGAAATTTTCAAGTCTTTTGGAGGCCAAAAACCTACATTTAAGTTGGTCAAAGATTCAGCAAAGTGATTGGAAGTTTGAAGACTATAGAAAGGTTTAAATGTGGAAGTTTGAAGATCACAATTATTGGGCAGAATTATGGACGAATTTCAGCTGCATTTTGGGGATAATTTGAAGTTTTTTTTATTTAGAATATTAGAATTAAGTGCAAGAGTCTTCTAGGTCAAAGAGCTTTTCTTGGTCAAAGAGAAGTGTTAATGCTAGTCTTGAGCAGAAGATTTAGAATTGCTATTTTAATCCTTTTGTAATTTTCAACCTTGGCCCATCTTGAAACTCTATAAATAGGGGCCTTGGTTAACTATTAGAAGGCAAGATTTGATGTTATAAACTTTAATGAATTTTCCTTTCTTTGCTAGTTTCTTATCGAGCTAGTTTTAGTCTTGCAAGTATGCTTGCAAAACTTATTTGGCTTATCAACTAAAACTCTTCCTTTTAGTTGTGGCACCTTCTACTCTTCTTTTCTAATTCATTTCATAATCCAAAGGTGATAGGTTTATCCTAGTGTTGTTCGGTTTGAAAATTAGAGGGGTTGGGAATAATAATTTCAAAACTACCATTTTATGATTCAAAAGTGATAGGTTTCATCCTATTGTTGTTGGGCCTATTTTGGTTTGGATTGTTTTTGCTTGGAAGATTTCAAGACATCTTTCAATATAGTGTGATTCAAAGGTGTTGAGTTCATTAATACTCAATATTGTTGAATCCACTTGAGCTAGTTGTTTTGCTCAAAATATCAATCGAGGACGATTCTACAATTCACGTGAATTTGTACCTTGGATTCACATCAAAGTGGATGCAGGAAGGCGAACGTAACACAAGTTTTTTTCATGCATCATTAAAGGAGAAGCGCGTTCAACTGGCGATACATAAGATAAAAGGCCAGGATGGTTCTTGGAAGTCTGGGGCGACAGTGGCTGTGGAAACAGTGACATTCTTTAAGGATTTGTTGGCTGCCGAGCATCCTCTTCAGTGGGAGGCGTCAGCTGAGGAGATTTTAAAGTACGCCGGCATTGATTTCTGTTGAAGAAGGGTATGAGTTAGTTCGGCCTCCTTCAAAGGAAGAAGTAAGAAACGCTGTTTTCTCCCTGAGTGCTGAGAGTGCTCCGGATCCTGATGGTTTTTCAGGAATTTTCTATGGTTGGGATTTTTTGAGGGATGACTTACATGCTGCATGTTTAGATTTTTTCACAGGGGCTCCGCTTTCTAAAGTGACTGGAAATACTATGGTGGTTTTGTTGCCTAAGAAGGCTAGATGTTCTTCCTTTGCCGATTTTTGACCTATAAGCCTATGCAACTTTTGTAATAAGGTCTTTACTACCTTACTGAAGGATAGGTTATCACTTTTGATGCCCAGGATTATTTCCCCAGAGCAGTCAGCTTTTGTTAAAGGAAGGGATATCTCTGACAATATTCTGTTAGGCAGAGATTTATGTCGATTCATTGATGACCGGGATATGATGAAAGCCTTTGACAGAGTGTCTTGGCCATTTCTACGAGCATTATTAACTCAAATGGGATTTCCATTATTATTAACTCAGCTTATTATGAATAACTTATGTGGAGCTTGGTTTTCAATTCTAGTGAATGGGGAGCCTGCAGGATTTTTCCAAGCTTCAAGGGGAATCAAACAGGGAGACTCTCTTTCACCTTTTCTGCTCCTACTAGTCATAGAGACCTTTTCAAGTGGTCTTAAATCCTTGGTCAGTGAGGGGAAGATTTTGAGCTATGGTACTCCACCTCGTTCAAATATAATTTCGCATCTCTGTTTCGCTGATGACTTAGTTATTTTCACAAGGGGTTCTCTCCATTCTCTAAGAACCTTAATGGCATATTTTTGTTTATATGAAGTGGCTTCTGGGCAGAAGGCAAATTTGCATAAAAGCAGTTTTGTTGTTGGTAAAGGGACGACAGGGCAAAGGATAAGTCGAATTGAGAGATTGTTGCGCATTCCTAGGACGGATTTTTCCGTATTTGGGATGTCGGTTGTCTAAAGAGCTGAAATCCAAACATTTATTCCGCGGGGTTGTAGATGCTATCTCTTTAAAGCTGTCTTCCTGGAAGAATCATTTTTTAAGTATGGGCGGCAACGTGGAATTAATTAAATCGGTGCTTTTGGCAATACCGAATCATGTTTTTTGCTTCAATGGATCCCCCTCGCTCTATCATTCTACAAATTGAGGGATTATGTCAGCGGTTCTTGTGGGAAGGAGGGACGGCTGGTAGTGGTCATCATTGGAGAAGTTGACAAAGACTTACATTTCCTGCGCAGGAGAATGGGTTGGGAATTAGGCAGTTGGGGGCGATAGTTGAGGCTTTTTCAATGAAATTGTGGTGGAAACGGAGAGTTGGAGAAGGTATATGGGCTAAGTTTATTCACTCTTTATCTCATTGGGCTCGTCTTTGGACTTCTTGGCGAAGAGTACGAAGAGTTGCTTTTCAAGTGGCGTCACATTCTAAAATCCTACTTGGTTCGGGATCATCTTCCTTTTGGTTTGACAATTGGGCAGAGATTGGTGTTTTGTGGAACAAAAGGTACTTTCCTTCCTTTCAAGAACTCTCTATTTATGAATTCTCATTGGACAAGAATACATATCTTGAATACTTTGGCAATGAGTTGGAGGATGCTACATGGGAGTAGCTGTCCAATGCAATACTTTCTTTCTCTGGAGTTTAAGAATCAGCTCGTTTGGCAGCATGTACTCTAAAGTCGGCATACTCCTTGTTTCGTACTACTAATAGGGCTGCTTTCTTCTCGGCGGCAATATGGTCTTCATGGATTCCGCCAAAGGTTTCATGTTTTGTGTGGAAGTTTTTTAACAATTTGCTACCTTTTCTGGAAAAGATTTGTGGTTTCGGCACTGCAGTGTATCCTTTATGGTGTCCCTTATGTCATGACGCTATTGACTCCAAAAAGCATTGTGTTTTTTTTTTTTTTGCCGGTTTTCTGTTCCTTTGTGGAAGTTCTTGCTGGGGTTTCTTGGTTTGAGAAATGTGGCCATTTTGAGGCAGTCCTTTCGGGTTTGGTGGAAGCCGCCCCAGCGTAAGTCAATTCTTGCCCATTTAATTGTTGTTGTCCTAGTTTTTATGCTATGGGAGATCTGGAAGACACGAATTATAAGCTTATATGATGGCATTCCTCCTGTTGGCTTTCACAATTTTAATGCTCATATCTTCCGGACAGTGGGGGATCTCTTGCATTTTTAGACCGCCTGCAGCTTCATCTTTCAAACGACAATATGTTCAGCAAGTTTTTGGTCTCCTCCAATAATTCGGACGGTGGTGTGGAAAGTATATTATGTCTCCCTTGGTTCTAAATACAGATGGTTCCTTCTTGAGTCCAATCCAAGCTGGTTGGGGATTCATATTGCGTATGGATAGTGGTCGCCTCATTCATGTCGCGTCCAGGCATCTCCGGGATGGTTCGGTCCTTCTTGCAGAGGTGAGTGCAGTGTTGTATGGTTTGAGGTACTATAAGGAATTAAATTTGAGGGGGGGTGTAGTTGATGTGTGATAACCTGCTTCTAGTTCGATTAATGCTGGGACATTCACCTGGACAGTGGAGATTAAGGGCGGAGTAAGATGAAATATTGATCTTCATTTGGGATATGGGCTGTTTGGTTTACCACATTTTTCGCGAAGTAAACTTTCCGCCCGATTTTTTGGCCAGCTTGGGTTCAGGGGGACAAGCATCTTCTTTTGATCGTTTACATGATATTAGGGGGTGTAAGTCGGCCGGTTTGAAGGTAAAAGTACAACACAAACCAATAATTACGATTTAAAAATTTTTCAAACCAAATCGGCCAAATAAATATACCAAACCAAATCGACAAAACCACATTTAAGCGGCTTGATTTGGTTGGTTTGGCCAGTTTATAGTCATTTTATGTTTTCTTAAATAATAACAATTTCATAACATAAAATATTCGTCAATTTTTCATTTTACAACTTTCAAGTACGATCAAATCATAATTATACATGTACATTTTCATTGATCACTAAAAATTAAATTTAAAATTTTTTATTTTTTTACCACATTTGTCTCTTCGGTTGACCACTAAGTGCGCAACAATAGAGGAAGATGAATGAGAGAAATGTGCAACATCAATAAGAAAAGAAAGAAAATGGACGATAATGGAAGAGAAAAGAGGGAGTAAAGTAGATTGAGAGTTAAAGAAAAATAAAATAAAACAAATTATATATTAACAATATTATTATATTATATGAAAAATATAATAAATATACATCTGGTCGGTTCGGCCGAAAAGGCCGGTTTCACTATTAAAACCGTCGGCAAACCAATTCTTTCGGTTTTAAAATTTTCAAATCAATAAAATTTTTATAAAATTTAAAACTGATCAAACCGGCCAAATTTGACCAGTTTGGCCGGTTTAAGCGGTTTTGGCCAAACCACTTACACGCCTCAAAGGCTGCAAGGATTGATCCTACTTGAGAGAGCAGCAACGCCAGCATTAAGAGTGAGAGACACGAAGCCTTAAAAATAGGTTTTTTGTAATAGTTAGAGGTGCTGTGAGCGTATTAGTGCTTGTCATAATTAGTGACACTGTATGCGTATTGGTGATTGTATAGATAGGGTTGGGAGGAAGTTGGCGATAGTGTATAAGGGATTGGGTAAATCTTGGCACTGTCCGGTGTACCTTTTATTGTATTTGTTTTTAATAAAAAGGTAACCAATCCCACCGGTCTGCCTTGCCCGCTGGGGCTTGTGAGACTATTTTTTTTTTTTTTAAATAATATGGAACGAGTATTAGAGATAATCATGAAGGAATTATTAATGTATGAGGAAAAAAAGAGTAGAGATATTATTTAATTATTAAAATATTTTACTTATTTAATTATTAATTAAATTTATATAAGCAATAATCATAATAATTATAATAACTACAATATTACACGTAGGATAATGAAGTGTTTTTTACGATAAAATTGTATAGACATCAAGTATGAGGGAGAATAATTAATTTATCATGCAATCCATTAATATTTATGTAAGAATAATAATTTTGATTTCAAGATAAGTAACTATTAGGATAAGTATTGATTATTGTTGTTTGTATAGTAATCCATGTACAAAAATTAAAAAATATTAGGTTTATTTTACTTTGTTGTATAAGAATATTAAAGATATTATGTTTAGTTTAATTGTTTTAAAACATTATTATAAATATTATGATATACATTTGCATGTGAAATATATGAAGATTTGTAAAGAAAAATACAAAAGATAACACTAATATTATGATTAAAGATAATGAATAAATCATAATTTAAAGAATAAGGAATAATTAATTTTATCACTAAATCATAAATTTAGTACAAATAATGGTGAAACAGAAAATAAAAATATCAATATTACAATGAATAAAATAAAAATTATAAGATATAATGGATTAATAATTGTACAAAGACAAAATTTTAATTTAGTTAATTTGTTATTGAAGATATCAAGATTCCTGCAAAAAAATAAAAAATAAAAATAAAATAAAATAAAATATCAATTGGTTTGAGTGATTATCATTATTAGAAACTATGTAATAAAAAAAATAAATAATGATGATATAGAGTTGTTGATTAGTTCTTAAGTCAATAAGATTTACGGGGAATAATAAAATAAAAAATGAAAAAATAGAGATAAATAAAACAAACAAAAAATTTGACAATAAAGGAATTATAAAAATATTTAAAATAAAGAACATAAAAAAAATATATAGAAAAATAAAACACACAAAAAATGTGATGATGAATGAATTATAACAATATTTAAATTAAAGAACATAAAAATAATTATAATATATGCAAATTAATTAATGTAATTACATTTTGTATGTGAGAGTATTGAGATAGATGAATGATAGGAGAGAGTTATTGATGGGTTGTTGAAGTCATGAAGATTTCTGCAACAAAACAAAAATTAATAATTAGAAGATAAAAATAAAACACAAACAAAATGTTGTGAATGAAGGAATTATCATTATATTGAACATAAGGAAGATGGAAAATAAAATAATATATGCAAATTAAATAATGTAATTAACTTTGGTATGTGATAATAGTGAGATATATGAAGGATGGAAGAGAGTTCTTGCTCGCAAAATGAGTTTTTATGATCAAATTGAAAATGAATGAATATATAAAATAAAATAATTAATGAAAATAACATAGAAAGAAATACCTTTCGTATGAGATAATATTGAGAAAATAAATGATGGAATGTAATTGTTGATTGCTTATTCAAGTAGTGGAAATTTCTGCGCTCAAAAAAAAAAAAAAAAAAAAGATTTGAATATATGATAATTAATGTAAATAACTTTGGTAAGTGAGATAAATGAAGGATGAGAGAGAGTTCTTCCTTCCAAAATGAATTTTAATGATCAAATTGATCATGATGAATATATAAAATAAAATAAAATAATTAATGCATATAACATAAAAACAAATACCTCTGGTATGAGATAACAGTGAGGAAATATGTATGATGGAAGAGAATTTTTCATTGCTTATTGAAGTGGTGAAAATTGCTGGACAAAAAAAAATTATATGAACATAAGACAATGAATAATCGATGAGAGGTATTTGTGTGGTTTAGTGTGAGAATGAAATGAAGGTTTTATTTATAATAAGAGTTGAATAAAAAGATATGATTATATTTTATAATTTGAATTGATAATTGATGATTAAGTTACTAATAGTAATAGTAATTTAAATATTAAATTGACGTGAATGGAAGAAGAATTAAAAATGCCACATAATATGCCACGTACTCAGGTTGGGGGCTGGTTGTTCAAGAAACTTTTTCAGGATCATGCTTTAGTTAATAGTGTAGATTTACTATTTACTATACCCTATTCTTGCATTTTTTTTCCCACCTAAATCACTTCGGTTTGTAAATGACCTGAGTTAAGCTCACTACTCGAAATCAGCTCGGCAGTAAGCAAGGGAGCTCCATCTCAAGCTCGAGTTCTGCGAGCTCCCTTGCTCACGAGGTCGAGCTCAAGTCGAGCTCGACTCGTGACTCAGCCGAGTACATGAGCTCACGAGTCAAGTTCGAGTTTGCAAATTTTCAAATTGATCCTGTTTTGCATTTCGCATTTTAATTTTAAATAATTCTATTTTGATATCCACGATCGTACTTAACACACAAAGACAAAGCACCAAAACATTAAATTTGTAGTAGAAAATCCTAAAAAAAATAAACATAATATTCATCCAATAAAATTCATACACTTTCAAGACTTGCCAAAAAACTACTCTGTTTGCTGCCACTAAAGTAACTTCTTGAACTGAAATTCATTTGTTACAGAAGATAAGAAAATATTCAAGCAAAGAAAAAATTGGAGCATCTATTTTCTTACTAACATGAATTAAAATTAACTTATTTTGATGATGTAGAAGTGGACGTGGGAAGAAAAATTTCTCCATATCCTTCTGTTAAAAATAAATAAATAAAAATAATTAAACTATTTGTAAGTAACCAACTTATCTAACAAAAATGAAATATACTTACTTTATGTTTCTTAACTCCATTGATATTTCTGAGCCAATCTCCTCTACAAAATATCACTTGTACTATATCAGGAGAGAGTGATGCACGATAAGTATCAGTCACCCTTGTCCTAGCACTAAATGTTGTTTTAGAAGCCACTGAACTTATAGGGATAGCTAAAATATCACAAGACATCTTTGATAGTGTAGGATACTGTAACCTATTCATCTTCCACCACTCTAAACAAGAAAAATCATCATAAATCTCATCACTCTTTAGACGAGACTTTTCTAAGTAGTCTATCAATTCAGATTTTTTTTGCTCTGGAGTCTCAAGCTATGCACAATATGCATCAAAATCAGACCACTATCCTTTTTTAGACTTTCTAAAACTACTAGAAGAACCAAGACTCTCAGCAACAGTAGAAGGAATAGAACGTTTATCACAAATATGTTCAGGCACATATTTTTCATAAAGACGCGAAAGAGCATCTTTCACCTTAAAAATATTGTACTTGCCTCATACTCAGGATAAAGTCTAGGAAAACAAAATTCAACAGCTCGTATTTTTATTGTTAGATCAAACACTGCAGCTAGATCCATCAACAAATTACACTGCCCCCAATATTTGTCAAATTTCTCTTTTATTTTTTCAACCAATTCCCTAATAAAAATATCTTCATGATTGATATTTTCATCCAATGTGGATTTTATATTCTAAACTTCTTGAAGAAAAAGGTTTGAAGTAGGATAATCAGTACCTGAAATAACATGGGTTGCTGTCCAAAAAGTTTCTAAACCAGAGCATATTTTTTCAACATTGTCCCAATCTTCTCTCGAATGACAGTAATCAAAATATAGATCCCGCTGGCCTAACATTTCAAATGCCTCTCTAAACTTGAGTGCAATACTCAACATCTCAAAAGTGGAATTCCATTTTGTTTTGCAATCACGAATCAACTTTCTATCTTTTAACGATAATTGGTTTGCAATCTCTCCAAACTGATTACGTCTTGCATCTGATCGGTTTACATACTTCACACTTTCTCTCACATTTTCAATAACACTTCCAATCTATTTCAATCCATCTTGAACACACAAGTTTAATATATGTGCACAACACCGCACGTAAAACAATTTTCCTCCACAAGCCAACTTTATAGACTTTAGAATTGTTTTCTTCATATTTTCAAGAGCCACATTATTACTTGAAGCATTATCAAAAGTAATACTAAAAACCTTTTTCTCAACATCCCAATCTTTCATGCATTTGAATAAAGCATTAGAAATTTGAATACCTCCTCTTGGGGTGGAATGCTGACGAAGCTTAAAACCCTTTTTTGCAATTTCTAATTGGAGTCAATCCAATGTCCAGTGACAACCAAGGTACTCAATCTTCTAATTCTTTGATTTCCAACAATCTGACATCAAACTTATTTTGCTAACCACTTCAAGATGTTTCTTCAACTTTCTCTTCTGAATCTCATAAATTTTATGACAATCAGCTCTGCATGTGTTTCTACTGATTTTATACCACTCTAGCGCAATCCACTTCATCATCAAGTTGAATCCCTCATCTTTTAAAATACTGAATGGATGTCCATGCATCATTTTGTATCAACCTTTCCAAATAATAATAATATCAGAAGGATTCAGCAAGATTATTTCTCGATCTTTATTTCTTATCACGAAGAACATTTCGGAAGGCTATAGGGTCTACAAAATTTGTAAAATGTGAAATTTTGAAAATTTTTTAAATTTGATATTTTCAAGAAATTTATTTATTTTATTTTATTGCAACTCTTAGATAAGAGATCATGAACATTTCTAAAAGTTGTATGGCCACTTTTTGGAAAATGAAAGCTTATTTTGCACCCCTTTTATACCCAAACTATCCCTGAAAAATTAGGAAATACAAACCAAATATTTTAATATAATATTTAAAAATAAAATATAATAAAATATTAAATTACCTAACTACCCTTAATCAATTTACTAAAACTAAAAAAAATATATTTATAGTTCCGCTCATCTATGTTACTTTAATCATAATTTTTATAAATGTTTGATAGATTAAGAAGGGACTGATAAAATTTTTGGTAAAAATTGAGTAAGGATAGTTAAGTAATAACAAGAGGGGTGGAAGATAAGAATTAAGGGGGCGAGAAATAAGAATTAAGGAGTGATATTTAAGAAAATGGAGGAATTTTTTGGAAAAGGGGGCGTTGAATAACAAAAAGAGGGGGGTGCGATATAACACTACCCTTTTGGAATTGTGAATTTTCATAAAAAACTCAAGGCTATATAGTCTATAAACTTTGTGGGATATGAAATTTTGAAAAATTTTTAAAACTTTTTAAAATTTGAGATTTTCATGAATATTTATTGGTTTTATCTTATTACAACTCTTAGATAGGAGATCATGAATATTTCTAAGAGTTTTATATCCATTTTTTCAAAATTTTGTATTTTCATCAAAAAGTCAAGGCTATATAATCTACAAAACGTGTGAAATGTGTAATTTTTAAAATTTTTTAAAATTTGGAATTTTCATAAATATTTATTTGTTTTATCTTATTACAACTCTTAAATAAGAGATCATGAACATTACTAAGAGTTGTATGGTCACTTTTTGAAAATTGTGAATTTTCATAAAAAATTCACAATTTTTATGCTTAAACACTTGATAAGGGATAAAGGACTTACCTTACTTTGGATGCTTGTACATTTTTTTTAATATATAGTTGTAGGCTAGATAAAGTATTTAGTTTTGAGTAATACTTTTGTTGAACTAAGGGATAATTGTTGCCTAATTACAAGCTAATTTTTGGCATGCAGGTAACCTGTTAGAATCAAAGAGTCAGTGGCATTCTCAGGAGTATATAGGATGGAAATGAAAGAATTTGATGACAACCTAGTACGTTAAAAGCTCAAGTCTCGGGCTGGATCGGATTGTAGTTGCAGATAACTGTCTATTTAGGGATTACTTGGAGCATAAATGGTTTCTAAGTTGGCAGTTGCATACAGAAGGGTGAACCTCACTATGGTCTAGGAGCTTTATACATCAGCTCATCTAAACGGACCTATCAGATCTTTTCCGTTGAGATTAGTGCGCATGCATCTAGGCTGTGAAGTAAGCAACAAATTCTTGGAACAACATCCCAGTTCAGAGGTATGGACCAAATACCATGTTGAAGAGTTTGTTCATTCACCCAAACAACTTAGAAAAATTTTGAGACAGGGTGTTCAGATAATCCCAGATCAATGGGAGCAAATTGTTTTCCATGAATTAAGTCTCAAAGCTAAGCTAATGTATACTTTTGTGCGACATAGTTTGGCACCTACACAAGTGAATGGAGGCAATGAGGTCCAGAAACTGCAACTTTAGCTTGTGATCTTGCTTATCAATGGTCATGAATTGAACATAGGTAGCATTGTTTACAGCTTCATTGCAAACGCTATTATCCAGCATGAAGTACGTCGTGTGAACTATGTAGACACTTTCATCCCATTTCCAACGCTGCTTTGGGAATTGGCTGTAAAGGCTGGAGCAGCTGTGGAAGGAGGTGATAGTTTTTAACTGGTGAAAGGTGTTGGTGAATGTGCCCTAATGAGGGCTATTTATGTAAATATACTTTGAGGGTATTTATGTAAATAAGATATTTGTCGCTTGATTGATTGTTTATCAAATGAGTTAATTTCATGATAGTAATATCCTTGTGCATATTTAAATTCATGAAATCGATCCGCCAAAAGAAACACTCCATGGACTAACCAGATCATGAGTGATTCTTTTGAGTAGTACTGGTACTAGGATCCTTAGACCAGAAATCACTACATGGTCTTAGGTGAATTGTAGTGTGCTTTGACATACGCCTAACGGGGCCATAACAGGTTGCCAAGTACGGGTATGATTGGGTACACTATGAGACACGCTAAGGTATGTAGGTGAAGTGATGGGACTACAAATCTCTCTTAAGTGAGAGATGATATCTTGGCCACTTGATAGTGAACTGAAAAGTACATGGCCATGCCCAAGGAATGATAAGGATATCATTTGCTTGATGGATTCAGTGTCACTAAGAGATCAAGTAAACGCTTAGCTACATAGGGATGATGGTTCCATGCCTTATGCTAAGCTGGATATCGATGTAGAGGATCGTACGCAGTTTGCTCGGAAAGGTTGTGTTGAATCTCCATTCGACCCTCCATTCTGAATTGGGTAGTCATTATGTCTTGCTAGAGACCACTAATGACTTATGGATTAATCAATGAGATTGAGTTATCCGTTGCTAATTTGGAATGGGCCTACAGGATCGCACATAAGAAAGTCCAATGATGCAGAATAAGTATTCTTGCCTACAATAAGTATAATTGTTATACTTAAATAAATAAGATTTAATTAAATGGTTTAATTGAATATTATTGGAAAGTTCGGTGGTATTAATTAATAGTTAATTAATTACCTGGGAACAATTGGGATGGGCTGATAAATCAAGGGACTTAATTGCAATTGAAGTTCTTGACCCATCAGCCTGATCCATGGGTCATGGGTTGATCCATGGGCTTGGTGTATAACCCAAATCATTAAAGTGTTATTTAAGGCTGATTTGGAATTAGTAAATATTATTTAAATACTGACTTGGAATCAATTAAATAATATTTGGTAATAATACTGATTTGGAAATTACTAAAATCAGTTAAGTTATAATTGGATAAATTACAATACTGATTTTGGAAATTAATTCTCTACAAATATCCTAGGGATATAATTGTAGGAGAAGGATTTTTGAATGATTCTCATCAGAAAAATACACAGATTTTCCCAAATTCTCCGGGTAGGCAAGATTGGCTAGCACCAACCTGCGAAGGCTTTCGTGCTTGAGAGTAGAGGATCCTTCGAGGAAGGATTTTGGAGACAACAAAACGCCATCTTCTCAGAGGAGCCAGGCGACGTGCGCAACCGATTACGCTTCAAGGGTAAGACCCGATCCTCATAGTTTAGGATTCCGCTGTTTAATTGGATTAAACACCTAGACTATTCCCAACAGTGGTATCAGAGCGAGGTTGAACTTTAATTTAATTAGAATTAAATTAAAATTAAAATTTAGAATCTGGTTTAAGAAAAAAAAAATTTTTTTTTCCGTCGAAGCCTTTCTGGTTAAGTACCAAAACAAATTGTTGTTTTAAGTTTCAAACTTCACCGAGTAAACTGGGTTGATGTTTTCGTCAGGAAAAAGGGCCATTTGGCCGGTTTTAGAAACTGGTTTCTGTTTTGTTTAAAGCATGGTCGCTGAAATTTTTTTTTATTTGGAAAACGGGATTCACCGAATCATTCTTGATTGGATTAGGGTATGGATGAGTTTTGTTTTCTGGGTTCTTTTAAACCTGCCGGAAAAATGGGTTGTTTGAATTTGATTGTAAAACCGATTGGCATCTGGGTTTGTTGTCTTGCTGGGCTACTTTGTTTTGAAAACATTGCCGAAAAGAATTTTCATTTGCAGGTTTTATTTCCATGGTCGGGAAATCGGGATTTTGGGAAATTGGGTTTTATGTTCTGGGCTGCTTGAAACTGACGGAAAATTGAAAGCCACCGGAAACTGTGTTTCCTTTGAATTGGTATTGTTTGGTTTTCGTTAATCTGGGATGCTGGTTGTTGTTTTAAATTGTTGTTTTGATTGGTTTCGAAATTGATTTCATGGGCTGATGTTGTTTTCGCTGGATTTCAAAACTGGGTTTTTGATTTTGGCTGTTTTTTTTTTTTTGTTGTTTCTCCGCCGGAAAAACGAATTCTCCGGAAATGGTTTCCGGAAATCATTATGTTGCGAGGTCTCGGTCGGACGAGAATTAGTAGCGGCGAGTGTCGCTGCTGCAACTTCTTAGTCGGGTTGGCCGGAAGAGATGAATTATTCATCCAGGACGCCGGACGCGATGGTCGGAAAAACCGAGGGATCCGCCGGAGAAGACGATGAAGGAAGCGGCGGGTGGCAAAAGCCCTAGGGGCTGAAATTACCTAAATGCCCCCGCCGCAACCTTTAAACCCCAACTCCAATTTTAAAATGTTTTAAGAATTACAAACCAGCCCCAGCAGTTTTGTTTCTTTTAAACCCTAAGCCCGGAAATTAAGATAAATTGGATAATTGCCCCAAAAGTTTCAGAAAATTAAAAATTTAAAATTTAAAATTTTCTGAATTTGATTTAATAAGATTTTAATTATATAGTCTTATTAGATAAAGATAGGATTAATTTAAAATTTTATCCTATAAGTTTAAATTTATCGTAATTAGATAATTAGATAAATTTTAAAATAATTATTTTAATTAGATTAAAATAATTAGAAAAGATAAATAAATAAATAAATAAATAATTAATTAGATTAATTAATTTGTTTAAATTTTGAATTGTTATTTATTTATTTTATTTTATTTTAATTTTGATGCTTATTTAAATTGTTTAAATTTTATTTGAAGCATCATAATTATGCAAGCATGTTCATGCATCATTTTGGATAAATGTAAAATGAACAGAAGGATTGATTAAAATTGATCATGACACGATCAATTTTAATTCTGTAATAGTTACACAATCCTTAAAATTAATCGGCTTAAATTAAAACCGGCTTGTATGAGCATATGCATTTTATGTGTTTCAAAGCATGAATTGGGCTTTTTATTTTAACGTTTTAAAAGTTGGGGCCTGCGAGCCAATTTTGAATTGGGCCTGCGTGCCTATAAAATCATCATGTAATAGTTAGGCCCAAAAGAAGGTTCCAAGAGGAGTCCATGATGGAGCCCAGGAGAGGAGGCCGAATATGAAGATTTTAAAAGGCCCTGTAATAGACTAGAGCCCAGTTCATGGCTTTAATTTCATTCTTTTATTTATGCAAATGAATGATAAACGAAAATGCATGTTAAGCCGATCAAACTAAAATACCAAAAACCCAAGATTTTGCTTCCATACTTAAGGGCCCGCTTGAGCGTCGAACGTCTGGTGGACTTGGAGAGCCCAAGGGCCTCAGGTTTTCTTCGTGCGGCGGGTTGTTACATAATAGTGCCCAACTTTATCACTACCATTAATGAGTGGAAAAACTGTTTGGGTATTAGATGCTCAACTTTATCACTACCACTTGTTATGGAAAAACTGTGTGGGTGTCTATTGATGTGATGCCTTGAGGGATGGTTTAACTTGGGAAAATTAATCCTAGCTTGACCCGATAAGTTGACTAGGGATTAATTTTGCAAAGATAGGATGGTGTCAAACATTTGGAATGTTCATCCTATCACCGAAAAGTTGCATGGTATGCAATTGGAAAGCGTTAAATTACATGGAATGTGATTTGAACGTTGCCTACCAGAAGAGCCCGATCCCTACGATACTTGCCAAAGCAAGACTGGGGTTGACTCTTTGTGGATTTTCGGCCCACAATCTAGCACCAACACAAAATTGTTAGGGATTTCAATTTTGGCTATTGTGGAAAATAATTTTAAAACTCATTCTAATATTTTGCAAATTTTCTTTTGTAGAAATGGCATCTTCTAGCACTAATGTCACTTCAAATCTCACTCTAAGAAGTATTTTGGACAAAGAAAAACTTGTTGGTCCAAACTTCTTGGATTGGGAAAGAAACCTGAGAATAGTTCTCAAACAAGAAAGGAAGCTACATGTCTTAGAGACCGCTTTACCTGAACCACCACAAAATGCTTCAGCAACTGTTCAACGAGCCTGGGATAAGCTGAAAAGCGACTCTGATGATGTGACGTGCTTGATGCTCGCGTCTATGACAGGCGAGCTTCAAAAGCAGTTCATGAATTTGGAAGCCTTCCGAATTTATGAGTCACTGACGGAAATGTTTCGTGAACAAGCTTCAGGTATCTTTGTTATAGAAATAAATCTTTCTATGTCCTCCTCATGGGTATTAGATACTGGTTGTGGGGCTCACATTTGTACTAATGTGCAGGGACTCAGAAATAGAAGGATAACAAAGAAAGGTGAAGTAGATCTCCGAGTGGGCAACGGGGCAAGAGTTGCTGCTGTTGAAGTTGGAGATTACACTCTGTCTTTACCTTCTGGTTTAAATATCGAACTTGAAAATTGTTATTATGTACCTGCTTTGAGCAGAAATATTATTTCAGTTTCGAGTTTAGATAATAAAGGTTTTCGATTTATTATAGAGAATAACTCGTTATCTTTATATCAAAATGATATTTTATACGGAGTTGCAAATATGTGTAACGGTCTGTATGTCTTGGATTTGACCCAAGAAAAACCAGTCTATAACATAAAAAAGAAAGCTAAATCAACTAAAGATGATTTAAGTCCAACATACCTTTGGCATTGTCGATTAGGCCATGCAAATGAAAAGCGAGTTCAAAAGCTTCACAAGGATGGAGTGCTTGGTTCATTTGATTTTGAATCATATGATACCTGCGAACCCTGCTTGCAAGGCAAAATGACAAAGAGTCCTTTCAACAAGAAAGGTGAAAGAACAAGTGAGCTATTGGCCCTAATACATACGGATGTATGTGGACCAATGAGCACACAAGCCAGAGGTGGATTTGAATACTTCGTAACTTTTACTGATGACTTTAGTAGATATGGGTATGTCTACTTAATGAGGTATAAAAGTGAAACTTTTGAAAAGTTCAAAGAGTTTAAAAACGAAGTAGAGAATCAGTTGGATAGAAGGATTAAGGTTATTCGCTCCGATCGGGGAGGTGAATACCTTAGTGATGAGTTCGATGGCTATCTAAAACAGTGTGGAATTGTTTCACAGCTGACTCCACCAGGAACACCTCAATGGAATGGTGATTCCGAGAGGAGAAATCGGACCTTATTAGATATGGTTCGATCAATGATGGGCCTAGCAACTCTCCCTACATCCTTTTGGGGTTATGCTCTCCTTTCTGCTGCCTACTTATTGAATCGTATTCCATCTAAGGCAGTAGATGAGACTCCATATGAGATATGGATGGGTCGGAAGCCCTATATGTCCTATCTACGAGTTTGGGGTTGTCAAGCTCATGTAAAGCGTTTACAAAGTAATAAGCTTGAACCCAAAACTGACAAATGCCTATTTGTGGGATATCCTAAGGAAACCAAAGGATATCAATTCTACAACCCAACTGAGAACAAAGTGTTCGTTGCTCGAGGAGCTACTTTCTTAGAGAAAGAATTTCTGTACAAGAAAGACAGTGGGAGTAGAATAGAACTCGGAGAAGTTCAAGAACCACAAGAGGATGTAGAACGATCTACAGAAACTCAGATGGAAGTTGACATGGAAACTCATGAAGATGAGCAACCTGAGTCAACAGCACAAGAACCTAGAAGGTCTAGTAGATCTCGTCACCAACCCAAGAGATACGGATTTCTCGTGACTGACGATCAAGATTTGATCTTGGTGGACTCTAATGAGCCCGCGAACTACAAACAGGTTTTAGAAAGTCCGGATTCCGATAAATGGCTAGAAGCTATGGAATCTGAAATGCAATCCATGAGGGACAATAAAGTGTGGACTTTGATTGACCCTCCTGTTCAGGCAAAGATTGTCGATTACAAGTGGATTTTCAAGTTAAAACCTGGCGGGATCTTCAAGGCACGACTAGTGGCTAAAGGTTTCAGACAGACTCATGGTATTGACTATGATGAAACCTTCTCCCCTGTCGTAATGCTCAAGTCCATTAGGACAATGCTTGCCATAGCAGCATATTTTGACTATGAGGTATGGCAGATGGATGTTAAAACGGCTTTCCTGAATGGAAACCTACTCAAGGATGTTTATATGAAACAACCCGAGGGATACATCGATCAAAAGCATCCTAATCGAGTATGTAAGCTTCAGAGGTCCATCTATGGACTAAAGCAAGCATCTCGAAGTTAGAATCTTCGTTTTGATGAGGAAGTAAAAGGTTACGGATTCATCAAGAACGAAGATGAGCCTTGTGTTTACAAGAAAGTTAGTGGGAGCAAGATTGTTTTCCTTGTCCTATATGTAGACGACATCCTGCTCATAGGAAATGACATTCCTTTGATGAAAGACATCAAACAATGGTTGGGGAGTATATTTTCTATGAAAGACTTAGGAGAAGCTGAGACGATACTAGGTATCAAGATCTATAGAGATAGGTCTAAAAGGCTTCTGGGACTAAGTCAAAAAGGGTACACAGACAAGATATTGAAAAGATTCAATATGTCTAACTCCAAAAATGGTAAGGTACCATTTAGACATGGCCTTCTCTTGAAGAAGAACCAAGGTCCTTCAACAAGAGAGGAGAGGAATACAATGAGTAGAGTCCCATATGCTTCGGCAATAGGATCTATCATATATGCCATGTTGTGTACCCGTCCGGATGTTGCACATGCACTTAGCATGACTAGCAGATACCAACAAGATCCAGGGATGGATCATTGGACTGCAGTCAAAGCAATCCTGAAGTACTTACGAAGAACTAAAGAATTAATGCTAGTGTATGGAGGACAAGAACAGCTCATTGTACAAGGTTACGCTGATGCTGCTTTCCAAACAGATCAAGATGACATGAAGTCACAATCAGGCTACGTGTTTAGTCTGAATGGCGGTGCAATAAGTTGGAAAAGCTCAAAGCAAGATACAACAGCCGATTCTACAACAGAGTCTGAGTACATTGCTGCATCAGATGCTGCAAAGGAAGCTGTTTGGCTGAGAAAGTTCGTGTCAGACATCGGAGTGATACCAAGTATCCAAGATCCGATAGAACTTTTCTGTGACAATAACGGGGCCATCGCACAAGCTAAGGAGCCTCGGTCACACCAGAAAACCAAACACATACTTAGAAGATTTCACCTCATCCGAGAGATCATTGATCGAGGAGATGTGAAAGTGTGCAAAATAGGGTCAGACGACAATATAGCAGATCCTCTCACAAAAGCTCTACCACAGTCAAAGTTTGATAGACATGTAATAGAGCTTGGTCTTAAACAGTTTAGGACATAGCCCTTCATCGGGCAAGTGGGAGATTGTTGGTGAATGTGCCCTAATGAGGGCTATTTATGTAAATATACTTTGAGGGTATTTATGTAAATAACATTTTTGTCGCTTGATTGATTGTTTATCAAATGAGTTAATTTCATGATAGTAATATCCTTGTGCATATTTAAATTCATGAAATCGATCCGCCAAAAGAAACACTCCATGGACTAACCAGATCATGAGTGATTCTTTTGAGTAGTACTGGTACTAGGATCCTTAGACCAGAAATCACTACATGGTCTTAGGTGAATTGTAGTGTGCTTTGACATACGCCTAACGGGGCCGTAACAGGTTGCCAAGTACGGGTATGATTGGGTACACTATGAGACACGCTAAGGTATGTAGGTGAAGTGATGGGACTACAAATCTCTCTTAAGTGAGAGATGATATCTTGGCCACTTGATAGTGAACTGAAAAGTGCATGGCCATGCCCAAGGAATGATAAGGATATCATTTGCTTGATGGATTCAGTGTCACTAAGAGATCAAGTAAACGCTTAGCTACATAAGGATGATGGTTCCATGCCTTATGCTAAGCTGGATATCGATGTAGAGGATCGTACGCAGTTTGCTCGGAAAGGTTGTGTTGAATCTCCATTCGACCCTCCATTCTGAATTGGGTAGTCATTATGTCTTGCTAGAGACCACTAATGACTTATGGATTAATCAATGAGATTGAGTTATCCGTTGCCAATTTGGAATGGGCCTACAGGATCGCACATAAGAAAGTCCAATGATGCAGAATAAGATTCTTGCCTACAATAAGTATAATTGTTATACTTAAATAAATAAGATTTAATTAAATGGTTTAATTGAATATTATTGGAAAGTTCGGTGGTATTAATTAATAGTTAATTAATTACCTGGGAACAATTGGGATGGGCTGATAAATCAAGGGACTTAATTGCAATTGAAGTTCTTGACCCATCAGCCTGATCCATGGGTCATGGGTTGATCCATGGGCTTGGTGTATAACCTAAATCATTAAAGTGTTATTTAAGGCTGATTTGGAATTAGTAAATATTATTTAAATACTGACTTGGAATCAGTTAAATAATATTTGGTAATAATACTGATTTGGAAATTACTAAAATCAGTTAAGTTATAATTAGATAAATTACAATACTGATTTTGGAAATTAATTATCTACAAATATCCTAGGGATATAATTGTAGGAGAAGGATTTTTGAATGATTCTCATCAGAAAAATACACAGATTTTCCCAAATTCTCCGGGTAGGCAAGATTGGCTAGCACCAACCTGCGAAGGCTTTCGTGCTTGAGAGTAGAGGATCCTTCGAGGAAGGATTTTGGAGACAACAAAACGCCATCTTCTCAGAGGAGCCAGGCGACGTGCGCAACCGATTACGCTTCAAGGGTAAGACCCGATCCTCATAGTTTAGGATTCCGCTGTTTAATTGGATTAAACACCTAGACTATTCCCAACAAAAGGAACTTTAGGCGATGATTATGGAGTCTTAATAGCTGATGAGGTTAGAGGATTTTTCTTCGAAGAGCAAGACATCTTGGTTATGCCACAGTCAATTTCAACTACTGTAGTTACAATGTGGGAAGAAATTCGATAGTTAAAAAGAGATTTCAGGGCTATTCTGACCGACTATACACCTAATCAAGACTCTAATGATGGAGAGCAGTCCTAGAATATGGAGGAATCCTTTAGTCAATCTCCTAAGATGCAGTATCTAATATAATATCATATATATTAATGCTAAGTAGGTAGTCAATCAAGAACAATGGTTTGTGCTAGTTTTGGAGGGGAAAAGTCACATGCACTTCTGTGGTGGCTAACCTTGTGCCAGTTTATGGAATTCATTGTTACCGTTGTAGTAAAAAATGAGAGTTCAGTTATGTCAAATCTTTTGATGCTCTCAGGTAAGTTCTTCTGAACTACTTTTTTTAAAATTTTCTCAGCCAATTGAATGCTTGATATTTTGGAGATTCCAGTAATGTTTTTGTTAGTTTTGAATACTAAAAAACTATGGCTTGCATAAAAAACTAATATCCACGATGACATATCATTTTGTTTCAGTATTAAATTATTCCATTATATCATAGAAATAGATAACTGGGTGTGTGAAAGACACCGTAGATACCGTTATTGGTTAAAGTATTGATATATTAAAAAACACAGTAGCTTTCTTCTTCGAAAAGATACTCAGCCCATGAATTATTGAGCAGCCCGGGTTCTCTATTTCAGCTCCGCCAATGGATTCCGCTCATGGAGTAGCGCCACCGTGCATTTTGGTTTTTCGGTGATCGCTCGGCTTCTCCGGGGTGCTAGATCCAGCTGGGTTGTGTTGATCTCTCCCTTCGGTTGGTGATCCGCAATCCCAGCTGTCCGCATCATGACCGGTGGAAGTTTTTGCGTGATCTGAGTTGGCAATTTTTGGCAGGTGGCGACGCTAAGTTTTGGCTACTCCGGGCAAGAACTGTTTCGACAGTTCTTGAGTTTTTCGAAGCGAGTTTCTTGGGATTTTTTTTTCTTTGGCCTACTCCGTAGACACTAGCCCACACTAGTTCAGAGTCGATTTGAAGTGATTCTTCTGATTTCTTGTGTATTTCGCTTGCCTGAAGTTTTCGTATTCTATTTGCTAGGGACTTCGCTACAAAGGTATAATCTTTGATCCTTCCGCTTTATTTAAAGATTGTGTAACATCTTGGAAATAGCCGGTATAATTTTCTCTTTAGCGTATATAGTTAAAATAAAATTGCATGTCACATAGGCCTTATTGATTATTAGGACTCTAGTTAAATGAATTAGGGCAAATTTGTAAGGAAATGATTTAAATTGGAGAATTGAGAATTTTTTAGGGTGAAATGGGAAGAGCTTAAAAATCATGGGGACTTACACATAAATTGTAAAATTTAAAGAATAAAAATCCGTCTTTCCTTTTTTTTTTTTTTTTTTTACTTGTTTTCTTTCTCTTCTCCTTCTTCTTTCTTTCTTCTTCCTCACCCGACGCAACCCACCACACTCACCACCTTTGGCCACTTCGTTTCCGGCCAACCGGCCACCATTTTGGCAAACTGAATATACCAAAATGATCCCCACGACATAAGGAACAAAACCTTATCTTCCATTTTTCATTTCATTTCATTTTTTGTTAGCCAAATTTTCCCTCCTCGCCAGTTTTTTCTTCAATTTCGGCCACTCCGGCCGGAATTCGGTTCCTATCTCACCTCAAAAACATTTCTCCTACATTGTAGAACAAAATCCAGTGCATTTTGGAAGTTGCATGTTGGTGGGTTGAAAACCCTAGCTCGTCGCCGCTTCTCCACCACCTACCGCCTCAGTCCAGTCTCGTTTTGGGTTAACTTCACCACTAGAATGTTCTCCTAATTGAGGGCTACAAAAGCCCTCAAAGAATTTGGTGTTTGAACCTAGCCGCTGTTGCCGCCCCTTTTCCATCCATTCAAAGTCCAGAATAAAAGATTATCTGCCCGGACCTAGCCAGAAACTCACTTTCGTGCTATGCATTCCAGAATCGGAATCTCTGGCCAGGCCTAGACGCTAGCGCAATTGCTATTCCAGCCATTTTGAAATAACATTGCGCAAGATCTGGGTTTGCACTTATTCGATTTATCACGCAACAAAAATTTCTAATTAAAAGTAGAACTTTAGAAAATACCTTTGAAGCGTGAACTCAGGTGATCGCTTGTATGACTCAAGACTTTGATTTCCCGTTGTTTGGCCAACTATCTAGAAACTAATTGATCAGCAATCAACACAATCTACTTGCTAGAAAATTCCAGCACCACCGCACCTGACACGTACAATAAACGCACCGCCGGGAGAGAGAGAAAGCTACACGCGCAGTGGGCTTGAACAGGCCAAAATTTCGGCCAAGAACAGATGAAAAACCATCCGCACAAAGCTCAATAAATTTGACTTGGAGAGAGAAGAAAATATTTCTCTCTAAAATTTTATCTCTCTAGTTTTCTTGTCTTGAAAACTTATGAATTGTGTATTGAATTGTGTGTCTTGAATAGCTAATCCCTTGTCTATATATAGAGTTACAAGAGAGACCCCAAGTTGGTTTAGGATTGGCCTCCTACTGGGTTTCTGTTTCCTTCAATTCTGTTCCTGGACTGATACACATCCAACTGATACAATGATACACTTATCCCAAACCAGTTCCTGGTATGATTCACAACCAACTGATACAGGGATTCACTTATCCCAAACCAGTTCCTGATATGACTCACAACCAATTGACACAATGATTAATTAATTACTTAATTAATTAAATCTACCTTTGTGAATAACCCAATACATAATTAATCATACCACTAACGGATTAATCATGACACTTACATCCTACACCAGAATTGCTTTCGAAACAACTTAATTAATTTATTCATAATCTCCACACATCAAAGATGTAGTGCTCGTTAATTTATTAATTTAATGATAAATTAATTTATTAATTTCTTTAATTCCGAGACTAGTACCACTCGACCTTTTTACTATACCAGACATAAGTCCACCAGCTGGGTTTAGTATAATAAACATAACGAGCTCATCTCGGGAGCACCATCACCCCGGACGTACCGGTACATGGTTTCCTTTCGACAAGCAACAGTACACCAAGCAACTAAACACAAGCACCCAACCTACCGAGATTATTGGCCACAATAGACCTCACCCATTGGTAGATCAAAGTACACTATGTCTAATCCTCATGCCTGCTCGAGTCTAAGGATTAAGAGATGGAATGCCAAGAACTATTTGTCTATTAAATCAGTACAAGACAAATCATTCCTAATAGTCAAGTTCAATACGCACCGGGCATATCTATATGATTCAATTAGTTTAGACAAACCAATTATCTGAATCACATAATAACCTAAACCGACAGTTTGTCCAAAGCTATCTCGGTTACGAACATCATTTATATATTATGTCTTTCAACCAATGATGAGATCTACTGTGTCACACCAGACACCTCATCTACTTACATAATATAAATGGACATATAATGCACAACAAGATCTAACCAAAACATAAATTGATATATTACTGAGAAAATGTACAATACAAGCATAGCTTATGCATTCAACTCTAACAATCTCCCACTAATACTTAAGCTATGTTTTAAGTATACAACTACGTATAACTCCTATACACTCTGCTGCTATACATGTAGAAAAACTGTAATGGCTCTCCTAAGTATCTGATTCCCATACCCTCCACGTGAGCCTCAAAGACTTTTGAAGTCAATGTCTTCGTGAACGGATCTGCAAGGTTATCCTCTGATACTATCTTAGCCAAGACCACGTTTTCCCTCTTTACGATGTCTCGTAATCATGTGAGACTTGCGCTGTATATGTTTACTCTTTTTGTGAGCTCGTGGTTCCTTCGAGTTGCTACTGCACCGTTGTTATCACAATATATCGTGATTGACTTCTGCAAACCAGGAATCACATCTAAGTCCCCTAGAAAGTTCTTGATCCACACTGCTTCCTTCACTGCCTCTGATGCGACAACGTATTCAACCTCCATGGTAGAGTCTGCCACGCATTTTTGCTTGACACTCCGCCAAACTATGGCTCCACCTCTTAGAGTAAACACATACCCTGAGGTAGACTTGCTCTTGTCCCTGTCGCCTTAGAAATCTGAATCTGTGTAACCTCGGGGTACCAGCTCAGGCGCCTAATAGACCAGAACTTGGTCCCTCATTCTGCGTAAATACTTGAGAAGCATTTTACTACCTCTAATGAGCTTTCCCGGGGTTACTCTGATATCTGCTTACCATGCCAACGTCATAACAGATATCAAGCCTCGTACACAACATGGCATACATGAGATTTCCTACTACCGAAGCATAAGGAACTGTCTTCATGGCCTCTATCTCCTCAACAGCCTTAGGGGACTGTTCTTTAGATAGATGCACTCCGTGTCTGAAAGGTAGAAAACCTTTCTTGGAGTTCTGCATATTAAAATGGGCCAGAATCGTATCTATATACAAAGCTTGGAAGAGCGTTAACGAACGTTTCCTATCTCGAATTATCTTGATCCCAAGGATATGTCCCACTTCCCCTAAGTCCTTCATATCAAACTGCTTGGACAGCCATGCCTTTACATCTGATAACACTTTCTTGTTGTTTCCAATCAATAGAATGTCATCTACGTAAAGCACAAGAAACACCACTGAGTTTCCATCACGCCTGCGATACACACATTGCTCATCCGAACACTGAGTAAATCCGTAGGACTGGATTACCTCATCAAACCTGATGTTCCAAGATCTGGATGCCTGCTTAAGTCTGTAAATGGACCTCTTAAGCCTGTAAACCTTATGCTCTTGGCCTTTTTCAATGAATTCCTCTGGTTGCTGCATAAAGATGGTTTCCTCAAGACTTCCATTTAAGAAAGCTGTCTTGACATCCATCTGCCAAATCTCATAATCTAAATGAGCAGCTATGGCCAAGAGAATCCGGATCGACTTAATCATGGCAATCAGGGAGAAGGTTTCCTCATAATCGATTCCCTCTTTTTGAGTATACCCGTTCACACCAGCCTAGCTTTAAAGGTTTCCATATTCTCATCAGGTCCTCTCTTACGTTTGTAGACCCACTTGTATCTAATGGGTTAAACCCATCAGGCAGGTCCACAAGCTCCCAGACTTGATTGTGGTCCATTGACCCCATCTCAGATATCATTGCCTTACGCCAAGATTCTGCATCTTTATCTCAGAGAGCCTCATTGTAGTTAACCGGGTCAGGTTCAGGCGCACCTGGGACTAGGTTAGAGGTCTCTTCCACGCCAATGAACCTATCGGGCTATCTCACAACCCTCCTACTACAATGAGGCACCACCTGTGTAGGCACATCATCTGTGATCTCATGTGCAGTGTGTGGTGTATCTACTTGTGCAGGTGCATCAGGATTAGTAGTTTGTCACCTAAGCTCTTCTAGTACTATCTTACTCTTGGGCTTGTGGTCTAAGACATAGTCCTCTACCAAAAATATAGTGTTGGTACTAACCACCACCTTTTGATCTTTAGGACTATAAAACAGACCACCCTTCGTTCCCCTAGGATATCCTACAAACAACATTAATTCAGTTCTTGCATCTAACTTAGCCGTATCTACCTTAAGCACATGTACTGTGCAACCCCAATCTACTGGGGTTGAAGGCACGGTTTTAGCTGGTACAAGATTAAGAATATACATCGTCGTTTCTAAGGCATATCCCCAGAATGAACTTGGCAAATCACTATAGCTCATCATCGACCTAACCATTTCCATGAGAGTCTGATTCCTCATTTCTGCTACACCATTCTGCTGTGGCGTGCCAGGTGCAGACAACTGAGACTGAATTCTGACCTCACTGAGGTATTCTCGGAATTCGTGGGACAGGTATTCCCCACCATGATCTGATAGCAGTATCTTGATACTCTTACCATGATGTTTCTCCACATCTACCCGAAACTCTTTGAACTTGCCAAAACATTCGGACTTGTGACTCATTAGGTAAATGTACCCGTACCTTGAGTAGTCATCCGTGAACGTCATGAAATACTCAAACCCACCTCATGCCTGGACCATCATTAGTCCACACAAGTCAGAATGAATCAACTCTAATACTTCCTTAGCTCTATAAACTTTTGTTTTAAAAGGTCTTTTGGTCATCTTACCTTCCAAGCAAGATTCGCAGGTTGAATAACTGTCAATCTCTAATGAACCTAAAGGTTCATCATTAACCAACCTCTGAATCCTACTAAGGTTTATATGACCAAGCCTGAGATGCCAAAGATAGGTTTGATTCATTTCAGAAGGTTTCTTCCTCTTATTAATGTTAGATAAAGAGCTATCTGTTTCTATGTTTGGCGCAACAGGGGAGTTAGAATTAACCACAAATAAATTGTCTGCCAATGAACCAGAACAAATAAGTTTTCCATTTCTTCTAATAACAACACAATCTTCAGAAAAATAGACTTATAACCGTTCTTTAAGAGTTTAGAAACCAAAATAAGGTTATTTCTAAAACTCGGTACATAAAGACAATTAACTAACTCTAAACTAGAATTCTCAAAATTCAGAGTAACTACTCCCATTGCTCTACTGACACACTTGTAGTGTTGCCCAAGTAGATATCCAATTCGCATTCTCTAAGTTTTCGGGTTACTTGGAACCCTTACAAAGAATTACAAACATGGTCAGTGGCACCTGAATCCACACACCAAGTATCTGTGGGAATCGCTGCTAAACAGGTATCAGTAATTAAGGCAGAAGCTATCGTACTTATAAGCTTCGATTTCCAATGTCCCGTCTTATTGCACTTGAAGCACTTGTCTTTCGATTTCTTCTTTGCAATATCTGACTGAGGTGCAATCTGCGCTTTTGAGCTATTCCCTCAAGCTTTCTCTTCTTCTTTCTAGCCTCAGGCTCAGAAGAAGATTCTGAAGCTTTGCCTGCGAATAAAGCTAGCTTCTTCTATTGAAGAAGACTTTTAGCCTTCACCAACTTTTCCAAGAGCTCGGACGAAATACACAAATCTTACTTATGTTGTAGTTCAACCGAATCTGCTCATAGCTTTGAGGTAAGCTCCGGAGGACAATATCGACTTTGGTTTCACCAACGATTTAGCCTCCCACTACCTCAACCATGTTGATGTTACTAATCATGTCAATGACATGATCTCTCACAGGAGTGCTCTCAGCCATAAGGACAATGTCCAAGTTACGACTCCAATCGACATAATTAGGTCCAGTTAACTTGTTGTTTTTCAATATAGTAGTTAAGGGGTTGAATGCCATATCGATAAAACTGTAAAATAAATAAACAGACAATGTTTCAGTTATTAACCTAGAATTTTGAAAACATGAAATTCTAATAATTATTGACTTCCCTCAAAACAATAATTATAATCCACCAACATCTCATTCACCGGGATTCTCACAAGCCATGCAGTGTGGACGTTTACGCTAACCCACATTCGTTTGAGAAGAACCAAGTTTATTAACTACACTATCTGACCAAACGATCTATTGATCAATGTAGCTAATAGTTGGTGCTTTCAGCTGTACAAATAAGCAGTGTAACCTCGAGGGAGGAATACTACAGATCGTACACTAAGTGTATGCTATTTCTTGACTTCTGAATTTGTTACCTCAGGATAGTGCGCCTCAGATGGAGAGGTTGTCGCATTTCTCCTAGTTAAACTTACTCTAGTCATCTTACTCAGAAATTCATAATCTAACGATCTCGGGGCTGGACTCATCCGAATGTAGGAAGGCCCTAATACCAACGCCACATCGCATATGAACCCGTAATGGTGGCCATGGGGATATTAAACCAACCCGCTCCCACTTAGATTTCCAAATTGAGGGTTTTTCCAGTTTTAACATGCAATTAACTAACCCTAAGTTATATGCAATCATAAAACCAACATGCTTTAAAATCATGCATCTAAAATAAAGCATAAAAATAAAGCACAGAGATTAAAACAATAAATACGGGAAATAACTACTAAAAATAAATTTCCTGACTATTATGGTTTTAATTGCTTCCATCTTCTGCCTTGATGTTGTGTCCCGCCACGTCACTCGATGGAGATAGTCTTGAACTTCAAAAAATGAAAATTGGAGGAAAAATGGGCCAAAACGCAGCCTGATGGGCTGCGCGCGTGCTGCGCGATGCTGCTACCTGCTGCTGCCGCGTGCTGGCGTAGCTGCCTGCTACGTCGCGCGGTGGCCCCTGCTGCGGGTCGTCGCTGGCGCCGCCCCCTGCCGCCAATCCCTCCTTCACTTTTTTCCATGCTATTTGGTCTTCTTGCAATTCATTCTGGGTTTTCCTGGGTTTTTATGAATTAACGATAACCCAAAACCCACGAATTCAAGTTGCCCACCAAAACGCTTTCGATTACAAAATTTTAATTTTCCTACTACAAGGCTTTCTAGGAAAATTAAATAATCAAAATTACATAGAAAAAATCCTACTACAGATTTGATCTAATTATACACTACTTCCAGCACGTGGTTATAATATTACAAACATTCATAATAAAATCAAATCCGGACATGTCTCGGAGTTTAATTAACACCCTCACAAACGTAACCATAATAGTTGGGATTTTTTAACCACCTACAAATAAAACCATGTAATAAATCGAATAAGCACAAAACCCAAAACCAGGCTCTGATACCAACTGAAAGATTATCTGCCCGGGCCTAACAGAAACTCACTTTCGTGCTATGCATTCCAGAATCGGAATCTCTGGCCAGGCCTAGATGCTAGCGCAATTGCTATTCCAACCCTTTTGAAATAACATTGCGCAGGATCTGGGTTTGCACTTATTCGATTTACCACCAACAAAATTTCTAATTAAAATCGGAACTTTAGAATATACCTTTGAAGCGCGAACTCAGGTGATCGCTTGTATGACTCAAGACTTTGATTTCACATTGTGTGGGCAACATTCTAGAAACTAATTGATCAGCAATCAACACAATCTACTTGTCAAAAAATTCCAACACCACCGCACCTGGCACGCACAATAAACGCACCGCCCAGAGAGAGAGAAAGCTACACTCGCCGCTGGCTTGAACAGGCCAAAATTTCGGCCAAGAACAGATGAAAATCCAGCCGCACAAAGCTCAATAAATTTGACTTGGAGAGAGAAGAAAATATTTCTCTCTTTAGAATTTTATCTCTCTAGTTTTCTTGTATTGAAAACTTATGAATTGTGTATTGAATTGTGTGTCTTGAATAGCTAATCCCTTGTCTATATATAGAGTTACAAGAGAGACCCCAAGTTGGTTTAGGATTGGCCTTCCTACTGGGTTTCTGTTTCCTTCAATCCTGTTCTTGGACTGATACACATCCAACTGATACAGGGATTCACTTATCCCAAACTTGAAAGGACTGCCACATAGGATCTGGGTTTGCACTTGCTCGATTTGCCACGCAACAAAAATTTCTAATTAAAGTGGAACCTTAGAAAAATACTATTGAAGCGTGCACTTGGTGATTCGCTTGTATGCCTCAAGACTATGACTTCTTGTTGTGTGGACAACAATCCAGAAGCCAATTGATCAGCTATCACCATAACTCCACTTGCTAGAAAAATCCAGCACCTTCGCACCTAGCACGTACTGTAAACGCACTGCCCGGAGAGAGAGAAAACAATTCACACAGCCAGCAAAATTTAGCCAAAAAATTCGGCCAAATAAAACCAAGGCCAGCCGCAATTTGTTGTATAAAATTCATTCAGGAGAGAGAAATTTTTCTCTCTCTAGATTCTTGAATTATGAATCTATTGAATTGTATATCTTGAATAGCTAATCCCTTGTCTATTTATAGAGTTACAAGAGAGACCCCAAGTTGGTTTAGGATTGGTCTTCCTAATGGGCTTAGGTAATGAATTAGTTTCCAAATCCAATTAGGCAACCAATCTGATAGGATAAACAAATCCTACTAGATTTCCTAATCTCTAGGATTTCCTAATTCCAATTGAAACTTAAGACTTAATTAATTAATTAAATAATTTCACTTTGTAAATTAATTAATTAACTCTTAGGAATTAATTAAATAATTCCACTTTGTTAATTATTGAATTAACCCTTAGGAATAATTAACCAATTAATTAATTAAATCTACCTATTCAATTAACCCATTACAAAATTAATCGTACCACTAACGGATTAATTTTGGCACTTCCATCCTACACCAGAATTGCTTTCGGTACAACTTAATTAAATTATATTCATTTATCTCCCCATATCAAAGATATTGTGCTCGCTAATTTAAATTAGTTTATTGATAAATTAATTAATTAACTTCTTTAATTCTGAGACTAGTACCACTCGACTTTTTACTATACCGGACATAAGTCCACCGGCCGGGTTTAGTATAATAAACATTTCGGGCTCATCTGAGGAGCACCATCACCCCGGACGCACGGTACATGGTTTCCTTTCGAAAAGCAGCAGCACACCAAGCAACTAAACACGCACACCCAACCTACCGAGACTATTGGCCACAATTTACCTCACCCTTTGGCAGTTCAAAGTACACTATGTATAATCCTCATACCCGCTCGAGTCTAGGGATTAAGAGATAGAATATAAGGATCGATTTTTCTATTAAATCAGTACAAGACAAATCATTCCTAAAGGTCAAGTTCAATATCCCCCGGGCATATCTATATGATTCAATTAGTTTGGACAAACCAATTATCTGAATCACATAATAACCTAAACTGACAGTTTGTCCAAAACTGTCTCGGTTACGAACCTCATTTATATATTATATATTTTAACCAATGATGAGATCTACTGTGTCACACAAGACACCTCATCATCTACTTACATAATACAAATGGACAATCAATGCACAATAGGATATAACCAAAACATAAATCGATATATTACTGGGAAAAAGTACAACACAAGCATAGCTTATATATTCAATTCCAACAATCTCCCACTAATACTTAAGCTGTGCTTTAAGTATACATCTACATACAACTCCTATACATTTTGCTGCTATCTATCTAGAAAAACTATCATGGCTCTCCTAAGTATCTGATCCCGATGCCCTTCATGTGAGCCTCAAAGACTTTCGAAGTCAATGTCTTCGTGAACGGATCTGCAAGGTTATCCTCTGATGCTATCTTAGCCACGACCACGTCTTCCCTCTTTATGATGTCTCGTATCAGGTGGTACTTGAGCTGTATATGTTTACTCGCCTTGTGGGCTCGTGGTTCCTTCGAGTTTGCTACTGCACCGTTGTTATCATAATAAACCGTGATAGACTTCTGTAAACCAGGAATCACATCTAAGCCCTCTAGGAAGTTTTTGAGCAATACTGCTTCTTTCGCTGCCTCTGATGCGGCAAAGTACTCAGCCTCCATGGTAGAGTCCGCCACGCATTTTTGCTTAACACTCCGCCAAACTATGGCTCCACCTCCTAGAGTAAACACATACCCTGAGGTAGACTTGCTCTTGGAAATCTAAATCTGTGTATCCTCTGGGTACCAGCCCAGACGCCGGATAGACCAGAACTTGGTCTCCCTTTCTGCGCAAATACTTGAGAATGTATTTTACTGCTTCCCAATGAGCTTTCCCAGGGTTACTCTGATATCTGCTCACCATGCCAACGACATAACAAATATCAGGCCTCGTACACAACATGGCATACATGAGACTTCCTACTACCAAAGCATACAGAACTGTCTTCATGGCCTCTATCTCCTCAACAGTCTTAGGAGACTGTTCCTTAGATAGATGCACTCAATGTCTAAAAGGTAGAAAACCTTTCTTGGAGTTCTGCATGTTAAAATGGGCCAGAATCGTGTCTATGTATGAAGCCTGGGATAGCGTTAACGAACGTTTCGTACGATCTTGAATAATCTTGATCCCAAGGATATGTCCAGCTTCCCCTAAGTCCTTCATATCAAACTGCTTGGACAGCCATGCCTTTACGTCTGATAACACTTTCTTGTTGTTGCGAATAAATAGAATGTCATCTACGTAAAACACAATAAACACCACTGAGTTTTTATCACATCTGCGATACACACATTGCTCATCCGGACACTGAGTAAATCCAAATGACTGGATTACCTCATCAAAACCGGATGTTCCAAGATCTGGATGCCTGCTTAAGTCCATAAATAGACCTCTTAAGCCTGCAAACCTTATGCTTTTGGCCTTTTTCAATGAATCCCTCTGGTTGCTGCATAAAGATGGTTTCTTCAAGGCTTCGGTTTAGGAAAGCTGTCTTGACATCCATCTGCCAAATCTCATAATCCAAATGAGCAGCTATGGCCAAGAGAATCCGGATCGACTTAAGCATGGCTACCGGGGAGAAGGTTTCCTGATAATCGATTCCCTCTTTTTGAGTATACCCCATCGCCAAGCTTTAAAGGTTTTCACCTTTTCGTCAGGTCCTCTCTTTCGTTTGTAGACCCACTTACATCCAATGGGCTTAAACCCATCAGGCAGGTCCACAAGCTCTCAGACTTGAGGTGGTCCATTGACCCCATCTCGGATATCATTGCCTTACGCCAAGATTCTACATCTTTATATTGGAGAGCCTCATTGTAGTTAACTGGGTCAGGTTTAGGCACACCTGGGACTAGGTCTGAAGCCTCTCCCACGCCAATGAACCTGTCAGGCTGTCTCACAACCCTCCCACTACGACGAGGCACCACCTGTGTAGGCGCATCATCTACGATCTCATGTGCAGTGTGTGGTGTATCTACTTGTGCAGGTGCATCAGGATTAGTTTATCGTCTAAGCTCTTCTAGTACTATCTTACTCTTGGGCTTGTGGTCTAAGACATAGTCATCTTCTAAAAATCTAGCGTTGGTACTTACCACCTGTTGGAGTAGAATACATAAGCTATGCTTGTATTGTACAGTTTCCCAGTTTAATATATCGATTTGTGTTTCAGTCATATCTTGTTGTGCATTAATCGTCCATTTATATTATGTAAGTAGATGATGAGGTGTCTGGTGCGACACAAAAGATCTCATCATTGGTTGAAAGACATAATATATAAATGAGGTTCGTAACCGAGACAGCTTTAGACAAACTGTCGGTCTAGGTTATTATGTGATTTAGATAATTAGTTTGTCTAAACTAATTGAATCATATAGATATGCCCGGGGCATATTGAACTTGACTCTTAGGAATGATTTGTCTTGTACTGATTTAATAGACAAATCGATCATTGTATTCTATCTCTAAATCCCTAGACTCGAGTGGGCATGAGGATTAGACATAGTGTGCTTTGATCTGCCAATGGGTGAGGTCAAATGTGGCCAATCGTCTCGGTGAGTTGGGTGCGCGTGTTTAGTTACTTGGTGTGCTACTGCTTGTCGAAAGGAAACCATGTACCGGTGCGTTGGTGCTCCCGAGATGAGCTCGAAATGTTTATTATACTAAACCCGGCCGGTGGACTTATGTCTGGTATAGTAAAAAGATCGAGTGGAACTAGTCTCGGAATATTAAGAAGTTGATGAATTAATTTATCAGTAAATTAATAAATTAACGAGCACTATATCTTTGATGTGGGGAGATTATGAATATAATTTAATTAAATTGTTCCGGAAGCAATTCTGGTGTAGGGTGGTAGTGCCATAATTAATCCGTTAGTGGTACGATTAATTATGTATTGGGTTATTGACAAAGGTAGATTTAATTAATTTAGAAATTAATTAATCCTTGTGTCAGTTGGTTGTGAATCATCCCAGGAACTGGTTTGGGATAAGTGAATCCCTGTGTCAGTTGGGAGTGATTCATCCCAGGACCTGGATTGGGATAAGTGAATCCCTGTGATATTTGGGAGTGTATCAGTCCAGGAACAGGATTGAAGAAACAGAATCTGTATCAGTCCAGAAACAAGATTGAGGGAAAATAGAAACCCAGTAGGAAGACCAATCCTAAAACAACTTGGAGTCTCTCTTGTAACTCTATAAATAGACAAGGGATCAGTCATTCAGAAAACACAATTCAACAATTAATCCACAGGATTTCTAGAGAGAGAAAATTCTAGAGAGAGAAAACGTTTCCCTCTCCAAGTTGAATTTTCAAGAAAGTGTGCAGCTGGTTTTTGGGTTTCTAGTGGCTGAAATTTTGGCCTTGGTTTATACCAGCTGCGCGTAGCTTTCTCTCTCTGTGGGCGGTCCGTTTATAGTACGTGCCAGGTGCTGCGGGGCTAGAGTTTTCTAGCAGGTGAATTGTGGTGAGTAGCTGATAAATTAACTTCTAGTTCGTTGCCCACACAACGTGAAGTCATAGTCTTGAGGCATACAAGAGAATCACCAGGTGCACGCTTCAAAGGTACTTTTCTAAGATTCCGCTTTAATAGATTTTTTTTGTTGCGTGGTAAATCGAGCAAGTGCAAACCCAGATCCTACCAAAATCTTTCAATTGGTATCAGAGCCTGGTTTAGGGGGTTCTGTGCTTGTCCGATTTATTACATGGTTTTATTTGCAGGTGGTTTAGAATCCCAACTATTATGGTTACGTTTGTATGGGTTTTAATTAAACTCCGGGACATGTCCAGATTTAATTTTATTATGAATGTTTGTAATAGTATAACCACGTGCTGGAAGCCTTGTAGGATTATATTAAATCTGTAGTAGGATTTTATCTATGTAATTTCGATTATTTAAATTTCCTAGAATGCCTTGTAGTAGGAAAATTGTTTTTTTGTAATCGAAGGCGTTATGGTGGGCGACTTGGATTCGAGGGTTTTGGGTTATCATGAATTTGAAGAAACCCAGGAAAACCCAGAATGAATTGTAAGAAGACCAAATAGCGTGGGAAAAAGCGAAGGAGGCGACACCGGCAACGACCACAGGCAGCAGTCGTGCCGGCTGGCAGGCCAAAAAGGTAGCAGCAGGCAGCAGCAGCGCACAGCAGTCGCTGCAAGCAGCAGCTGCTGCTGGGCGCGAAGGGCCGCGTGCGCACGGCCCGCACAGGCGGTGCGTGCGGGCGCCCGGGCGCGCAGGCCGCGCACGGCCCGTGTGGGCTGGGCGCGCGTGCGGCCCGTGCAGGCTGTGCGCGGGCTACGGCCCGGGCGGCCCATTCGGGCCGTTCGAGCTATTTTTGGCTCCTAGAATATGGCGCCCTTGGGCCTTTCTATTTGATTGTATCGAAAGGCCTAATGAATTGGGTTTTACCTATGGGTCCAGGCTATTTTGGGGCAAGCGGGTCATTTATGATGAAGAGGATGAGCTTCAAGAGTATGATGAAGAGGATGAGCTTCAAGAGTTTTCGTTTTTTGAAGTTCAAGACTCTCTCCATCGAGTGACGTGACGGGACACGAGATCAAGGCAAAGGATGGAAGTAATTAAAATCATAATAGTCGGGAAATTTATTTTACTTATTTATTTCCCGTATTTATTGTTTTAATTTTTATGCTTTATTTTTATGATGTATTTTAGATGCATGAATTAAAGCATGTCTGGTTTTATGGTTGCATATAACTTAGGTTAGTTAATTGCATGTTAAAACCGGAAAAACCCTCAACTTGGAAATCTAAGTGGGAGCGGGTTGTGTTATATCCCCATGGCCACCATTATGGGTTCATATGCGATGTGGGTGGGCTTGCGTGTTGGCATTAGGGCCTTCCTCCATTCGGATGAGTCCAGCCCCGAGATCGCTAGACTATGAACTTCTGAGTAAGATGACTAGAGCGAGTTTAACTAGGAGAAATGCGACACCCTCTTCATCTGAGGCGCACTATCCTGAGGTAACAAACTCAGAAGTCACGTAATGACATACACTTAGTGTACGATCTATAGTATTCCTCCCGCGAGGTTACGCTGCTTACTTGTACGGCTGAAAGCACCGACTAGTAGCTGCATTGATCAAAAGATCGTTGGTCAGATAGTGTAGTTAATGAACTTGGTTCTTCTCAAACAAATGTGGGTTAGCGTATACGTCCACACTGCGTGGCTTGCGAGAATCCTGGTGGATGAGATGTTGGTGGATTAATATTATTGTTTTGAGGGAAATCAATAATTAAATTGAATTTTCATGTTTTTCGAAAATTCTAGCACATATAACTGAAACACTGTTTGTTTACTTTTCAATTTAAATCGATATGGCATTCAATCCTTTAGCTGCTATTTTGAAAAACAACAATTTTAACTGGAACTAATAATGTCGATGGAGGTCGTAACTTGGACATTGTCCTTAGGGCTGAAAGCGCTCCTGTGAGAGATCGTGTCATTGACATGATTAGTAACATCAACAAGGTTGAGGTAGTGGGAGGCGAAATCGTTGGTGAAACCAAAGCCAATATTGTCCTCCAGAGCTTGCCTCAAAGCTATGAGCGGATTCGGTTGAACTACAACATAAGTAAGATGTTGTGGAGTTCATCCGAGCTCTTGACAGAGTTGATGGCGCCTCAAAGCTATGAGCAGATTCGATTGAACTACAACATAAGTAAGAGGTTGTGGAGTTCATCCGAGCTCTTGGCAGAGTTGATGGCGGCTCAAAGTTATGAGCGGATTCAGTTGAACTACAACATAAGTAAGATGTTGTGGAGTTCATCCGAGCTCTTGGCAGAGTTGATGGTGGCTAAAAGTCTTCTTCAAGAGAAGAAGCAAGCTTTAGTCGCAGTCGAAGCTTTAGAATCTTCTTCTGAGCCTGAGGCTGGAAAGAAGAAGAGAAAGCTCGAGGGAGTAGCTAAAAAGGCACAAATTGCGCCTAAGCCAGATATTGCAAAGAAGAAATCGAAAGACAAGTGCTTCAAGTGCAATAAGACGGGACATTGGAAAGCGGATTGTCCAAAGCTTATAAGTACGATAAATTCTGCCTTAATTTGAGACATGTTTAGCGGCGATTCCCACAGATACTTGGTGTGTGGATTCAGATGCCACTGACCATGTTTGTAATTCTTTGAAAGGGTTCCAAGTAACCCGGAAGCTTAGAGAAGGTGAATTGGATATCTACTTGGGCAACACTACAAGAGTGTCAGTAGAAGCAGTGGGAGTAGTTAAGTTGAATTTTGAAAATTCTAGCTTAGAGTTAGTAAACTGTCTTTATGTACCGAGTTTTAGAAATAACCTGATTTCGGTTTCTAAACTCTTGAAGAACGGTTACAAGTTTATTTTTTCTGATGAGTCTGTATTTATTAGAAGAAATGGGAAACTTGTTTATTCTGGTTTATTGGCGGACAATTTGTTTGTGGTTAACTCTAACTCCCCTGTTGCACAAAACATAGAGATAGATAGCTCAGAATCTAACATTAATAAGAGGAAGAAACCTTCTGAAATGAATCAAACCTATCTTTGGCATCTAAGGCTAGGTCATACAAACCTTAGTAGGATTCAGAGGTTGGTCAAGGATGGACCTTTGGGTTCATTAGATATTGACAGTTATGCAACCTGCGAATCTTGCTTGGAAGGTAAGATAACCAAGAGACCTTTTAAAGTAAAAGGCTATAGAGCTAAAGAAGTATTAGAGTTGATTCATTCTGACTTGTGTGGACCTATGATGGTCCAGGCACGAGGGGAATATGAGTATTTCGTGATGTTCACGGATGACTACTCTAGGTACGGATACATTTACCTAATGCACCACAAGTCCGAATGTTTTGGCAAGTTCAAAGAGTTTCGGGCAGATGTGGAGAAGTATCATGGTAAGAGTATCAAGACACCACGTTCAGATTATGGTGGGGAGTACCTGTCCCATGAATTTCGAGATTACCTCACTGAGGTAGGAATCCAGTCTCAGTTGTCTGCACCTGACACGCCACAGCAGAATGGTGTAGCAGAAAGGAGGAACCGAACTCTTATGGAAATGGTTAGGTCCATGATGAGCTATAGTGATTTGCCAAGTTCGTTTTGGGGATATGCCTTGGAAACGGCAATGTATATTCTTAATCTTGTACCATCTAAAATCGTGCCTTCAACCCCAGTAGAGTTGTGGAACGGGCGGAAGCCCAGTCTAAGACATCTCAAAATTTGGGGCTGCCCAGCACATGTGCTTAAGGAAAATATGGCTAAGTTAGATGCAAGAACAGAATTAATGCTGTTTGTAGGATATCCTAGGGGAACGAAAGGTGGTCTATTCTATAGTCCTAAAGATCAGAATGTGGTGGTAAGTACCAACGGTAGATTTTTAGAAGAGGACTACGTCTTAGACCACAAGCCCAAGAGCAAGATAGTACTAGAAGTGCTTAGACGACAAACTACTAATCCTAATGCACCAGCACAAGTAGATACACCACACACTGCATATGAGATCACAGATGATGCGCCTACACAGGCGGTGCCTCGTCGTAGTGGGAGGGTTGTGAGACAGCCAGACAGGTTCATTGGCGTGGGAGAGTCTTCAGACCTAGTCCCAGGTGTGCCTGAACCTGACCCAGTTAACTACAATGAGGCACTTCAAGATAAAGATGCAGAATCTTGGCGTAAGGCAATGATATCCGAGATGGGGTCAATGGATCACAATCAAGTCTGGGAGCTTGTGGACCTGCCTGATGGGTTTAAGCCCATTGGATGCAAGTGAGTCTACAAACGTAAGAGAGGATCTGACGGGAAGGTGGAAACCTTTAAAGCTAGGCTGGTGGCGAAGGGGTATACTCAGAAAGAGGGAATAGATTATGAGGAAACCTTCTCCCCGGTAGCCATGCTTAAGTCGATCCGGATTCTCTTGGTCATAGCTGCTCATATGGATTATGACATTTGGCAGATGGATGTCAAGATAGCTTTCCTAAACGGAAGTCTTGAGGAAACCATCTTTATACAGCAACCAGAGGGATTCATTGAAAAAGGCCAAGAGCATAAGGTTTGCAGGCTTAAGAGGTCTATTTATGGACTTAAGCAGGCATCCAGATCTTGGAACATCCGGTTTGATGAGGTAATCCAGTCCTTTGGATTTACTCAGTGTCCGGATGAGCAATGTGTGTATCGCAAACGTGATGAAAACTCAGTGATGTTTCTTGTGCTTTACGTAGATGACATTCTATTGATTGGCAACAACAAGAAAGTGTTATCAGACGTAAAGGCATGGCTGTCTAAGCAATTTGATATGAAGGACTTAGGAGAAGCGGGACATATCCTTGGGATCAAGATTATTCAAGATCGTAGGAAACGTTCGCTAACGCTCTCCTAAGCTTCATACATAGACATGATTCTGGCCCATTTGAACATGCAAAACTCCAAGAAAGTTTTTCTACCTTTCAGGCATGGAGTGTTTCTATCTAAGGAGCAGTCTCCTAAGACTGTTGAAGAGATAGAGACCATGAAGACAGTTCCATATGCTTCGGCAGTAGGAAGTCTCATGTATGCCTTGTTGTGTACGAGGCCTGATATCTATTATGCCGTGGGCATGGTGAGCAGATATCAGAGTAACCCCGGGAAAGTTCATTGGGAGGCAGTAAAATGCATTCTCAAGTATTTGCACAGAATGAGGGACCAAGTTTTGGTCTATCAAGCGTCTGAGCTGGTACCCCGAGGTTACACGGATTCAGATTTCCAAGGCGACAGGGACAAGAGCAAGTCTACCTCAGGGTATGTGTTTACTCTAGGATGTGGAGCCATAGTTTAGCGGAGTGTCAAGCAGAAATACGTGGTGGACTCTACCATGGAGGCTGAGTACGTTGCCGCATCAGAGGTAGCGAAAGAAGCAATATGGCTCAAGAACTTCCTAGTAGACTTAGATGTGATTCTTGGTTTGCAAACGTCTATCACGGTTAATTGTGATGACAACGGTGCAGTAGCAAACTCGAAGGAACCACGAGCCCACAAGGCGAGTAAACATATACAGCGCAAGTACCACCTGATATGAGACATCGTAAAGAGGGTAGACGTGGTCGTGGCTAAGATAGCATCAGAGGATAACCTTGCAGATCCGTTCACAAAAACCTTGACTTCTAAAGTCTTTGAGGCTCACGTGAAGGGCATGGGGATCAGGTGCTTAGGAGAGCCTTGACAGTTTTTTCTAGATAAATAGCAGCAGATTGGGAAGGATTGTATGTAGTTATATACTTAAAGCACAGCTTAAGTATTAGTGGGAGATTGTTGGAGTAGAATACATAAGCTATGCTTGAATTGTATAGTTTCCCAGTTTAATATATCGATTTGTGTTTCAGTCATATCTTGTTGTGCATTAATCGTCCATTTATATTATGTAAGTAGATGATGAGGTGTCTGGTACGACACAGTAGATCTCATCATTAGTTGAAAGACATAATATATAAATGAGGTTCGTAACCGAGACAGCTTTGGACAAACTGTCGGTCTAGGTTATTATGTGATTCAGATAATTAGTTTGTCTAAACTAATTGAATCATATAGATATGCCCGGGGCATATTGAACTTGACTCTTAGGAATAATTTATCTTGTACTGATTTAATAGACAAATCGATCCTTGTATTCTATCTCTAAATCCCTAGACTCGAGTGGGCATGAGGATTAGACATAGTGTGCTTTGATCTGCCAATGGGTGAGGTCAAATGTGGCCAATAGTCTCGGTGGGTTGGGTGCGTGTGTTTAGTTACTTGGTGTGCTACTGCTTGTCGAAAGAAAACCATGTACCGGTGCGTCTGGGGTGATTGTGCTCCCGAGATGAGCTCGAAATGTTTATTATACTAAACCTGGCCGATGGACTTATGTCCGGTATAGTAAAAAGGTCGAGTGGTACTAGTCTCGGAATATTAAGAAGTTGATGAATTAATTTATCAATAAATTAATGAATTAATGAGCACTATATCTTTGATGTGGGGAGATTATGAATATAATTTAATTAATTTGTTCCGGAAGCAATTCTGGTGTAGGGTGGTAGTGCCATAATTAATCCATTAGTGATACGATTAATTATGTACTGGGTTATTGACAAAGGTAGATTTAATTAATTTAGAAATTAATTAATCCTTGTGTCAGTTGGTTGTGAATCATCCCAGGAACTGGTTTGGGATAAGTGAATCCCTGTGTCAGTTGGGAGTGATTCATCCCAGGAACTGGATTGGGATAAGTGAATCCCTGTGACAGTTGGGAGTGTATCAGTCCAGGAACAGGATTGAAGGAAACAGAATCTGTATCAGTCCAGAAACAGGATTGAAGGAAAACAGAAACCCAGTAGGAAGACCAATCCTAAACCAACTTGGAGTCTCTCTTGTAACTCTATAAATAGACAAGGGATCAGTCATTCAGAAAACACAATTCAACAATTAATCCACAGGATTTCTAGAGAGAGAAAATGTTTCTCTCTCCAAGTCAAATTTTCAAGAAAGTGTGTAGCTGGTTTTTGGGTTTCTAGTGGCTGAAATTTTGGCCTTGGTTTATACCAGCTGCGCGTAGCTTTCTCTCTCTGTGGGCGGTCCGTTTATAGTACGTGCTAGGTGCTGCGGGGCTAGAGTTTTCTAGCAGGTGGATTGTGGTGAGTAGCTGATCAATTGACTTCTAGTTCGTTGCCCACACAACGTGAAGTCATAGTCTTGAGGCATACAAGAGAATCACAAGGTGCACGCTTCAAAGGTACTTTTCTAAGATTCCACTTTAATAGAAATTTTTGTTGCCTGGTAAATCGAGCAAGTGCAAACCCAGATTCTACCAAAATCTTTCACCACCACCTTCTGATCTTTAGGACTATAAAATAGACCACCTTTCGTTCCCTTAGGATATCCTACAAATAGCATTAACTCTGTTCTCGCATCTAACTTAGCCGTATCTGCCTCAAGCACATGTGCTGGGTAGCCCTAAATTTTGAGATGTCTTAGACTGGGCTTGTGCCCATTCCACAACTCTACTGGGGTTGAAGGCACGGTTTTAGATGGTACAAGATTAAGAATATACATTGCTGTTTCTAAGGTATATCCCCATAACGAACTTGGCAAATCACTATAGCTCATCATGGACCTAACAAGTTCCATAAGAGTTCGATTCCTCATTTTGCTGCACTATTCTGCTGTGGCGTGCCAGGTGCAAACAACTGAGACTGAATTCCTACCTCAGTGAGGTAATCTCGAAATTCATGGGACAGGTACTCCCCACCACGATTTGAACGCAGTTTCTTGATACTCTTACCATGATGCTTTTCCACATCTGCCCAAAACTCTTTGAACTAGCCAAAACATTCAGACTTGTGGTGCATTAGGTAAATGTACCCGTACCTAGAGTAGTTATCCGTGAACGTCACGAAATACTCAAATCCCCCTCGTACCTGGACCATTATAGGTCCACACAATTCAGAATGAATCAACTCTAATACTTCTTTAGCTCTATAACCTTTTGCCTTAAAAGGTCTCTTGGTCATTTTAGCTTCCAAGCAAGATTCGCAGGTTGCATAACTGTCAATCTCTAATGAACCTAAAGGTCCATCATTGACCAACCTCTGAATCCTACTAAGGTTTATATGACCTAGCCTGAGATGCCAAAGATAGGTTTGATTCATTTTAGAAGGTTTCTTCCTCTTATTAATGTTAGATACTGAGCTATCTATTTCTATGTTTTGCGAAACAGGGGAGTTATAATTAACCACAAATAAATTGTCAACCAATGAACCATAACAAATAAGTTTTTCATTTCTTCTAATAAGTATAGAGTCATAAAAAAAATGAACTTATAACCGTTCTTCAAGAGTTTAGAAACCGAAATTAGGTTCTTTTTAAAACTCGGTACATAAAGACAATTCACTAATTCTAAACTACAATTTTCAAAAATTAAGCTAACAACTCCCACTGTTTCTACTGACACTCTTGTAGTGTCGTCCATGTAGATGTCCAGTTCGCCCTCTCTAAGCTTCCGGGTTACTTGGAACCCCGACAAAGATTTACAAACATGGTCTGTGGCGCTTGAATCCACACACCAAGTATCTGTGGGAATCACCGCTAAACATGTCTCAGTAATTAGGGCAGAAACAATCGTACCTTTGAGCTTTGGACAATTCACTTTCCAGTGTCCTGCTTTACCGCATTTAAAGCACTTGCCCTTGGGCTTGCCTTTCTTCGCGATGTCTGGCTTTGCAGCAAGTTTCCTGGCATTCTTCTTCTTATTATTATTCTTGCCTTTAGGCACAGAAGAAGAACTCGAACCCTTTACTGCGACCAAAGCTTACTTCTTCTCGTGGAAGATGCCTTCGGCCGCCACCAAATCAATCAAGAGCTCGGGCAAAGTATAAACCCTCTGGTTCATATTGTAGTTAACCCAAAACTGCTCAAAACAAGAGGGTAGACTCTGGAGGATAATATCTATCTGACTTTCGGGGTCGATTTCTCCTCCCAACATCTCTATTTCATTGATGTTGCTCATCATGTGTAAAACATGATCTCTCACCGATCCGCCTTCAGCCATTTTGGTGTTCATCTATTTCCTCATGGATGCCTGCCTAGCAATCCTGCTTTGATGTGCAAACATCTCCATTAGGTGTGCCATCATGTTGAAGGCGGAGACCATGGGGATGAAGCTGATGTTGTAGCACATTTGACACAGAAGCCAAAATAAAGCACCGTGCTATCTCATCCGCTTTCCTCCACCTGGCATAGGCATCCCTATCCTCTTGGGTAGAGTTCTCATCAGGCACTTCTGGACATACTTTGGTGAGCACGAACTTATACTGCTCAGCTGTTAGGACAATGTCCAAGTTACGACTCCAGTCGACATAATTGGTTCCAGTTAATTTGTTGTCTTTCAAAATAGCAGCTAAGGGGCTGATTGCCATATCGATTAAACTGGAAAATAAACAAACAATGTTTCAATTATTTAGCCTAGAATTTCGAAAAACATGAAATTCTATTAATTATTGACTTCTCTCAAAACAATAATCTTAATCCACCAGCATCTCATCCACCGGGATTCTCGCAAGCCACGCAGTGTGGACGTTTACGCTAACCCACATTCGTTTGAGAAGAACCAAGTTCATTAACTACGCTACCTAACCAACGATCTTTTGATCAATGTAGCTAATAGTCGGTGCTTTCAGCTGTACAAATAAGCAGCGTAACCTCGCGGGAGGAATACTGCAGATCGTACACTAAGTGTATGCCATTACGTGACTTCTGAGTTTGTTACCTCAGGATAGTGCGCCTCAGATGGAGAGGGTGTCGCATTTCTCCTAGTTAAACTTGCTCTAGTCATCTTACTCAGAAGTTCATAGTCTAGCGATCTCGGGGCTGGACTCATCTGAATGGAGGAAGGCCCTAATGCTAACGCACAAGTCCACCCATATCGCATATGAACCCGTAATGGTGGCTAAGGGAATATTAAACCAACCCGCTCCCACTTAGATTTCCAAATTGAGGGTTTTTCTGGTTTTAACATGCAATTAAATAACCTAAGTTATATACAACCACAAAACCAGTCATGCTTTAAATCATGCATCTAAAATACAGCATAAAATAAAGCATAAAAATTAAAACGTTAAATACGGGAAATGAATACGAAAAATAAATTCCCCTACTATTATGGTTTTAATTGCTTCCATCTTCTGCCTTGATCTCGTGTCCCGTCACGTCACTCGATGGAGAGAGTCTTGAACTTCAAAAAAAGAAAATTGGAGGAAAAATGGGCTGAAAATGTAGGAGCCCAACAGCAGCAGCGCGCTACCTGACGTGGTTGCCGGCGGTGGCTACTGCCGGTGGTCGTCGCCGGCGCCGCCTCCTGCCACCACATCCTCCTTCGCTTTTCCCACACTATTTGGTCTTCTTGCAACTCGTTCTGGGTTTTCCTGGGTTTCTACGAATTAACGATAACCCAAAACCCACGAATTCAAGTTGCCCACCATAACGCCTTCGATTACAAAAATCAATTTTCCTACTACAAGGCTTTCTAGGAAAATTAAATAATCAAAATTACATAGAAAAAATCCTGCTACAGATTTAATCTAATCCTACACAGCTTCCAGCATGTGTTTATACTAGTACAAACATTCATAATAAAATCAAATCCGGCCATGTTCCGGAATTTAATTAAAACTCATACAAACGTAACCATAATAGTCGGGATTCTTAACCACCTGCAAATAAAACCATGTAATAATTCGAAAAAGTACCAAAAACCCAAAACCAGGCTCTGATACCAATTGAAAGGACTGCCACATAGGATCTGGGTTTGCACTTGCTCGATTTACCACGCAACAAAAATTTCTAATTATAGCGGAACCTTAGAAAAATACCTTTGAAGCGTGCACTTGGTGATTCTCTTGTATGCCTCAAGACTATGACTTCTTGTTGTGTGGGCAACAATCCAGAAGCCAATTGATCATCTATCACCACAACTCCACTTACTAGAAAAATCCAACACCTCCGCACCTAGCACGTACTGCAAACACACTGCCCGGAGAGAGAGAAAACAATTCACGCATCCAGCAAAATTTAGCCAAAAAATTCGGCCAAATAAAACCAAGGCCAGTCACAATTTGTTGTATAAAATTATTGAATTATGAATATATTGAATTGTATATCTTGAATAGCTAACCCCTTGTCTATTTATAGAGTTACAAGAGAGGCCCCAAGTTGGTTTAGGATTGCTCTTCCTAATGGGTTTAGGTAATGAATTAGTTCCCAAATCCAATTAGGCAACCAATCTGATAGGATAAACCAAATCCTAATAGATTTCCTAATCTCTAGGATTTCCTAATTCCAATTGAAACTTAAGACTTAATTATTAATTAAATAATTCCACTTTGTTAATTACTTAATTAACTCTTAGGAATTAATTAAATAATTCCACTTTGTTAATTACTGAATTAACCCTTAGGAATAATTAATCAATTAATTAATTAAATCTACCTATTCAATTAACCCATTACAAAATTAATCGTACCACTAACGGATTAATTTTGGCACTATCATCCTACACCAGAATTGCTTCCGGAACAACTTAGTTAAATTATATTCATTTATCTCCCCACATCAAAGATATAGTGCTCGTTAATTTAAATTAATTTGATAAATTAATTAATTAGCTTCTTTAATTCTGAGACTAGTACCGCTCGACCTTTTTACTATACCGAACATAAGTCCACCGGCCGGGTTTAGTATAATAAACATTTCGAGCTCATCTCGGGAGCACCATCACCCCGGACGCGCCGGTACATGGTTTCCTTTCGACAGGCAGCAGCACACTAAGTAACTAAACACGCACACCCAACCTACCGAGACTATTGGCCACAATTGGCCTCACCCTATGGCAGATCAAAGTACACAATGTCTAATCCTCATGCCCACTCGAGTCTAGGGATTAAGAGATAGAATACAAGGATCGATTTGTCTATTAAATCAGTACAAGATAAATCATTCATAAAGGTCAAGTTCAATGTGCCCCGGGCATATCTATATGATTCAATTAGTTTAGACAAATCAATTATCTGAATCACATAATAACCTAAACTGACAGTTTGTCCAAAACTGTCTCGGTTACGAACCTCATTTATATATTATGTCTTTCAACCAATGATGAGATCTACTGTATCACACAAGACACCTCATCATCTACTTAGATAATACAAATGGACAATCAATGCATAACATGATATAACCAAAACATAAATCGATATATTATTGGGAAAAAGTATAACACAAGCATAGCTTATGTATTCGATTCTAACAAAACTAGTTCCTGGTATGATTCACAACCAACTGATACAGGGATTCACTTATCCCAAACCAGTTCCTGGTATGATTCACAACCAATTGACACAAGGATTAATTAATTACTTAATTAATTAAATCTACCTTTGTGAATAACCCAATACATAATTAATCGTACCACTAACGAATTTATTATGACACTACCATCCTACACCAGAATTTCTTCTGGAACAACTTAATTAATTTATTCATAATCTCCCCACATCAAAGATATAGTGCTCGCTAATTTATTAATTTAATGATAAATTAATTTATTAACTTCTTTAATTCTGAGACTAGTACCACTCGACATTTTTACTATACCGGACATAAGTCCACCAGCTGGTTTTAGTATAGTAAACATAACGAGCTCATTTCGGGAGCACCATCACCCCGTACGCACCGGTACATAGTTTCCTTTCGACAAACAGCAGCACACCAAGCAACTAAACACGCGCACCCAACCTACCGAGATTATTGGCCACAATAGACCTCACCCATTGGCAGATCAAAGTACACTATGTCTAATCCTCATGCCCGCTTGAGTCTAGGGATTAAGAGATAGAATACCAAGAATGATTTGTCTATTAAATCAGTACAAGATAAATCAGTCCTAATGGTCAAGTTCAATTTGCCCCGGGCATATCTATATGATTCAATTAGTTTAGACAAAACAATTATCTGAATCACATAATAACCTCAAATGACAATTTATCCAAAACTGTCTCGGTTACGAACCTCATTTATATATTATGTCTTTCAACCAATGATGAGATCTACTGTGTCACACAAGACACCTTATCATCTACTTACATAATATAAATGGACATATCATGCACAACAAGATATAACCAAAACATAAATCGATATATTACTGGGAAAATATAAAATACAAGCATAGCTTATGTATTCAAATCCAACACAGAACACTCTCCATTGGTTTTCCACTTCATATCGGCAACTTTGGTGGTAAACCCTTAACAATTCAATTAAACCTTATTTCTATAAATTAAATATTATTAATTCTTTAGCTTATTTATGAATGGGTTTAGATTCATTTTTATATTTGGAGTTAGCTTGGAAGTAAAGGGGCTAATTGGAGAATAGTTTTAAGTTGGAATATGTAGAATCATGAACTAAGCCTTAACACCTTATTTATGGCTTAATTAGGAACTTGCCATTTTAAGATAGCTACTAAGTTGAACCCCTTTAGTAGGTTTATAATCATTTAGATTAGTAGCTCATAATGTCATACCAAAGTGTTGTACTTTGATTAAGGATGGATTGAAGGAATGCAAAATCTATTTGGGTGGCCACGCAAGTAGATTTCCATGCCCCTTAATCCTTAGTTAATCTTAAGGAACAATGCAAGTTTGTGTAATGTTGTGAATGTAGCTTACACATGAGCATTACGCATTTTGGAACTTATACTTTATAAGTTAGAATTCTTATGAGTTCTTTAATATGTATAGATACTCTTGACGAGTCCCAGGATGACACTGACCTCTTCCCTAAGTTAGGAGGTTTTTACTATTGATTTGCTATCAGGTGAGTGTCTCCCCTTTAGATGTTCTTGTTGTTCTAACTAGGAGTACACCAGTATGTTCTATGGATATACAGGCGTAACCTAGGAAGGACCTGGATTACATTCAAAGTTTTTCTTATGCTTGTGTCTGGTTTATATTCTGTATAGAAGATTATGGCATTGCCGGCACATAGGTTTCAGTTATGTATATTACGTGTGTTGTTGCTTGATTCTGTAGCTGTTTTTAAATGATTCTGTGCTGTTTGGGTCTTTGGTTTTGTGTGTTTACAGCAGTTATGCTGCTGAAATTTCTATAGAGTCTATGACACGACCATAATATTATTTATACTACTTGTTGTATGGTTTATTTAAGAGTCATGGTTATGTTTGCATCTTTAAGGGGCCCCGCCCTTTTCGCGCTGACCTACTAGGTAGGGGCCAGACTGAGGCTTAGTACATGGGACTGGTATGGCCTGGGGTACCTTTGGTGGCTCGATGGATATTGGTGACTCGGTTGATAGCGGGTGGGATACCCATTTCCGTTGGTTGGTACAGATCCAATTTGTTGGTTATTTTGCGTGCGCATTACGTGGTTAGTTGGCATAACATTGGCATGTTAGTTGAGTTACGTTTTGAATACAAGACTGGCGTTGTATGCTTTCCTGCTGTTTGTTGTCTTTCAATTATCCTTGTTGGGTCCAGGAGGTGACCTTCACTAGGTATGCGGTTTCGCATACTTATGTCCTTTTTCTCTTTGAATGTGATCCAGGTAAAAGCTTTCCGCGTGAGACTTGAGAGTAGTTTCGGAGAAACAATGGGTTGAATTTGTATAACCACCTTAGTAGTTGTAGTAATTGTATTAGGTAGTTGACTTGATACCAAAATAAACCCAGGTTAGATAAACAAAACAAAATCAACTTAAAAGGATATAGAAGACTTACAAATCTGGAAGATAGAATCCACCGTAATTAATTCCGAAAGAAATCTGGAAGATAGAATCCACCGTAATTAATTCCAAAAGCTATAATAGGAACACCAAGGTATAATTCTTAAAATTCTGATATTATTCAAATTCTGTGTAGAATACAAGAGAATGCTAAATGCTAGGTTTACAAACGAAGTTTGAGAGTGGTTTTTAGAAATGAGAGTTGAGAGCTTTAAGGAAGTTCTGTCTCTCCTTCTAATCGAACTCCCAATTTATAGATCCAACTACTACTATTACAAAGTTGAAATAATGCTGAACATAACATAAAAAATTCTGAGTGGGTCTTCCACTAATGGTGATAATATCCTTAGTGCGTCTTCCACTATTGCAAGGTTGAAAATTGAGGCCTTATTTAATACTGATAATGACATAAAGTATCCAGGTGCATCTTTCACTATTGTAGGTTGAAAATTGAGACCTTCTTTAATACTGATTATGACATAAAGTATCCTAGTGCATCCTCCATTATGGCAGATTTGAATAATGGTCCTGACATAAAGTATGTATGTCGTCATTAGGCACATGAATCTGTAGACATGTTTTGCAAAGATTCCATCCGGCTGGAAGATATTAGAAAGTTTAATCAGAGAACCAATATTCTGTATCCAAATAATCGGCATCCAAGCAATCTTCATCTTCATTACCTGACGAGAATTCATCCAAGGTAAAAGTCTGATCCAAATACATAGGATAAAAACAGAGTTGAACTTTAGATAGCTGGCCATCCTCATTAATCTGTAAAGATTGAATTCGGGTTCTATTAAAAAGTTCATCTTCATCTCTCCATAGTCGATCGAATGATAGTTGATTCTGTAATCCTTTATCGAGCATCTTTGTACCAATTTCTCTATTCAAAATCTGAGTAGCACAATTCTTCTTTTGATCGGGTATAATAAATCCACGGGCCTTAAGGTGTTCCTCCATCTGATCTGGACAATATTCCTGCAGCTGCAAAAATGAAAAAGAGTAAGAAATTTTTTTTTTTTTAAAAACTCCAGATGTTCCTGGACTAAATTGGAATCCATAGGATCAGAAGATGATCCTGTGGTAGAAGCACCCTTAAAACTATTAGATTTCTCTCGAAACTTTTTGAATTCCAAAAATTCTTGGTATTCCAAAAGGTCATTCTCCTGTTAAAGTTTTTGTTTTAATGTTAGAGCAGATGGCGGTTGGGAGATCTGACTCGTGCCCGAGCTTAAAACTTCCTTCTTTGCAGGAGTGGGGCAACTAGAAGGGGCAAAAGATTGGACTGGGAAGTTTCCGGACTGTTTTGGATTGTGTTGGAGCAATTTTTGTTCTTCAAAATAAATCTAAACAGTATCTTGGGTTACCTTGAGTGAGATCCACCATTTGATTTTAAATTCACGAACAAGAGAAAAGGGAATTGGCGTTGGAAAATACTGGGTGAGTTTAAAATTCCAACAGAGAATCCATGGAAGCTTCAATTTGAAATGGAACTGAATAATCTTGCCAAAGTCGGGAACAACAGAATCTAGCTTTCCACTGAATAACTGCCAAGCCTTCTTAGCATCAGGAGGATATATATCTTCATTGGCTTCATAATACATCCACCATTCATAAAACCATAGAGGAATACTAGCAAAATCAGTTCTTAATGTCTTATGGATGGTGTAAAACCAAGAATGATTGAAGGGTCTGAAGAGAAATCCTCGAAACCATGCTGCTTTATAATCCTCATAGGAATATCCTGGAGGATTATAAGAACCTCCAAAATGGACTTTACCAGTTGCTGATCCTGTCAAATCAATCCAATCGCGCCGATTTAAGATTTTTCTGATAACAGCCTTGGAGTACATAATGACTGAATTTGTTGGTGTATCCATAGTATGGTGTATATCCACTGATCCTGAGTGTACCAAAATATACTGATAATAACGTAAATCCTTGTTTGGCTCAGAAGAGACCCAATACTGTTTGTCTTGAAACATATTAAAAACATATCCCAAAAGATCTTGATATTCTAAAGGTCCATGATGCCTGGTAAGAGTTAATTGTTCAACATTAAGCTTGGTGGCATAACATGGAGGATTTGGATTGAATGACTTTTTATCCGTAGTATTATGGGTCAGACCCTGGGGGCTAGATGTCTGTGCCGGTTGACGTGAAGGGTAAGGAAAATGAATACTAGAATCTGGTATAGGGGATTGCTGTAATTTAGCTGAGGGATTTGAAGCAACTTGAACATAAGTTAAAGGTGGAAAATCCTGAAGAGACTGAAAACAGTTAGAAGTAAATGGAGGTGTAGGATTCTTCATGAAATCTCGGACCGTAAGGGTCTTATTCTTGGTATTCTGGGTATTCATCCTTGGAACCTGTTAAAAATTCTCGAGTTAGAAAATCAGGTAAAGAATTAGAATTTCCTTTGATATGTTCAATGTCAAAATCAAATACTGATAAAATAGCCTGCCATCTTGCAAATATTTGTTTGGAAACTAAATTCTTTACATCTTTTTGTAAAACATCTTTGGCAGGTTTGCAATCTACTTTTAAAAGAAACCTTTTGTTAATTAAATCATCTTGAAATTTAGAAATACAAAGAACAATAGATAAAATTTCTTTTTTTACTGTGGAATAATTCTTCTGCGGTCCAAGCCATAATCCTGAATGATATCTTACTAATTGATCTTTTGATTCAGATGGCAATCGTTGTTTAAAATACCACCATATCCTATGTCAGATGCATCTATTTCTACAATCATAAATGCTTGGGGGTGTGGAATAGTAATAAGTGGTAAAGTTTTTATTCGTTGTTTTAATAATTTTATAATATTAGTATGTTCTTCTGTCCATGCCGGTGGATTCTTCTGTAAACGTTTATATAAAGGAGCACATATCTCTCGTAATTTTGGAAAAAAATCAGAAATATAATTTAAACATCCTAAGAATCTTTGTAATTGAGTTTTATCTTCTAATTCGTTGGGAAATTTATTTGTAAATTCTAAAGATCTCTGTATAGGAATAAGGGTCCCTTTGTATATATTGTGGCCCAGAAACCTAATATTTGTTTGGAATAATTTAATTTTTGAAGCGGAAACTACTAATCCAGTTTTCTTAATTACACTTAAGAAGATATTCAAATGTTTAAAATGCTACTCTATTGAATCAGAAAAGATTAAAACATCATCAATGTATACTATAGAAAAATGTGTATAAGGATTTAATATATCATTCATTATTTTTTGAAATTCTGAAGGGGCATTTTTTAATCCAAATGGCATAACATTCCATTCATAATGACCAAATGGAACTGTAAAAGCTGTTTTATACCGATCTTTTGGGTCAATCTGAATCTGCCAAAATCCTGATTTCATATCAAATTTTGAATATATTTTTGCATTATAAATTCGTTTTAATAAATCTCTTTTATTAGGAATGGGATATCAAATTGTAAAACTTTATTAAGGGGTTTATAATTTATAACCAATCGGGGAACTCCTCTTTCTTTTTCAGCTTGCTTTTGAACATAAAATGCTGCACAACTCCAAGGTGATTTAGATGGAGTTATTAATCCCATACTTATTAATCCTTCAATTTCTTTTTTACAAACTTCTAATAATTCTGAATTCATTTGTATAGGTCTAGCTTTTGTTGGTATACTACGTTCATTAAAGTCTTTCTCATATGGCAAAGATACTAAACGTTTTTTCCTATCCCAAAAGGCATTAGGAATGTCTGAACATACTTTTTTTTGTATTAATACTTCGAAATCCTTGATTTGCTTTTGTAATCCTAATTCTTGTAATTGTTCTTCAATTCTTACATAACCTTTTTCTTCCTTAAGAAAATTAATCTTTTTTGATATTGAATTTATAGTATAAATTTGTTTGTAGATAGAATTACTTTGTAACAATAATAATTCTTTTCTTTTTACTGGAGATAAAAACTTAAAAAAAACTGTTAATCCCATTATTTTAGTTCCAACTCCTTGTTCATCAACCCAAAAAGGATAAATTTGTGTTAGAAAAGGAGTTCCTAAAATAGCCTGAATATTTAAATCCTCGACTACAATAAAATGATGTTTGAAGCAAAATTTATCATTACATATAGAAGGTTTTATTAACTTACCTTTTACTTTTAATGGCATACCATTTGCCGTGATTAAAGATTCTCTGGTTGGTACATAATATTTAGTTGGGATTAATCCATCTCTAATACAACTTTGATCTGCACCACTATCAATTATAGCTGTTATAGTCGTATGGTAAGATCCTATTGATATTGTAATATATACAATCCATTTTTGAAAATTTATTTGATCAATAACAGAAATGAATTGAGAATCTTGAGGCAGTTTATCTGATAGTGATACTTCTGCTAATTGAAATTCTGAATGACTAAATTCTGGTAGTGTGTCATCCTCTACTATATTTTTCCCTTTTGATGTACTAGATTTAAGAATGGAAATTTTAGTTTCTAATTCTAAATTCTTTGTTTCAATTCATAAAACATCTTCTTTTATTTGTTTCATTTGATTTTTTAACTGAGTAATCTCACTTTGTAAATCTGTAGTAGTATTCTTTCTAAATGAATTATCAGAGGAATAAGTATGTAATAATTTAGAAATACTAAAGGGTTTTACAATCTTAATTGGATCCTGATCCTCTTTTAATATCATATCCTTTAGTTAAGCAAATAAGTAGTTTGTAATTCTGAAGGTAATTCTTGAATTAAATCAAATAAAAGGTGTTTTTGTTCTTTATTGGTGGTTTGAGGATTAATCCTAATCATATTAATAGATTTACAACTACATTCTGGTTCTGTGGAACTGGATCCTGAAATACTATAAAAATCATCATTATAATCATTTGAACTATCTTGTACCAGGGATTTTCATTGGCCAAATTTTCTTTTAGATTTAAATCTAATTCAGCAAAATTTATCTAATACTTCATTAATCCGTTTCTTACTATTACAATTATTAGCCTTATGTCCTTTGTGTCCACACTTATAACAAATAATATTATCCTTATTGTACTTCTTTTTATTTTTGTTCCTATAATTTTTCCTAGGATTCTCATATTTGTGAGATCTTTGTGGTTTCTTGCTCCTATAAGTCAATCGTTTTTGTTTAGAGACTCTAGAGGGAGCTTTTATCCCTGTGATGCCAAAGGCTTCACAAAATGAGCCTAATTCTCTTCTTTCACTTCCATATTTAGCCTGAGATTTTAAATCTTGGCATGCTGTTAATGCTTCTTTTTTTACAAAAGCAAACAATTGCCCATAAGTCATATCATTAAAATTTATTGATTCTGTACCCATTTCTTTTTGTAAATTTGTCATAATCTTCTAAGAAAATAAATTAGGTAATCCTGTAACAAATTTTTCTTTCCATATGGGAGAATTACTATCAGGTCTTTTTAGGACATGAGTTAAAAACATATCCTTATACCATCTGAAATCAGATAAACTTGGGCATCTTAAATTAGTTAAAAAAATCTTTGAAGAAGTTAATGCTTCATTAGGGTTGCCTACAAAATGCATAGCTATTGCATAAATCAAGAAATCACAAGAATCATTTGTATTAGTAAGATTTCCTTCTGCATCCTCCTCTGATCTCATATGATCCATTATAGATATTTTATCCTGAAAGCTTAAAGAATTATCCCACCAATATTTTAACTGTCCAGTAAATCTTGTAATAATTAAAAGACAGGCATCCTTTTCTGACATATTTTTCAATCGATATGCTGTTTTTGCCATGCCTATTTCTTGTAAAGTATTTAGAATTTCATACTCGCTTTTACCATCTATATTCCAATTAGTCAAGGAATTACCGTCTTAACTACTAGATCTAAATTTTGTCCTTTCTTCATACTGGATATCCGGTGGTGTGGGTCTAGGATAATAAGATCTGGTTTCAGATTTTTCCAATTAGGCTTATTCATATATCTAGACCGTCTCCTTATCCTATTAATATTATTTGGCTTTTCGTCTAGTAATTCTTCTTCTAGCTTATTTATATGATGTATAAGTTCATTATCTGAATTACTACTAGAATATTCTTCAGAATCTAATTCTTTATAATCTAATTCTTTATCTAATCCTTTATTAATGACATTTATTTTTGAAGGACCAGGAGCAAGGTTGGAATTTAATTTTTCTAATGTCTGAGATATTTTTTCCATTAAAGGTGTCTGAAATCCATTAGAAGGTAATTTAATTTTATCTCTTTCAGTAATTAATACATTAGGTTGAAAATGAGGAAAAGAATGACTATCAGGGAATTTTTGACTGTGTCGATGTAAAGATTTAACCTCAACACATAAAGAATCCAATTGTTTAGTTATATGATGTAATACTACATTTGAATAATTATGCTGCATATGTAATTTTCGTATATCTTCCATCTTGACAGATTCATCATTATCTTTACCAATCTTAAATGGGGATGCAAGTAATTCACCATGGGCTGTATCTATCTTTAATGTATTTAAAGGGGGATAAGTTTGTGCTATCATTGTTCCATCCCCTAATTTCCATTTTTTTGCCAAATTAGTTTGAATATTGATATGAGATAAAGTGTATACATTGTTTAAATCCAGTGTAGTACAATAGTATTCTAACCATGAGAAGAAATTAAACGGAGTATTATGCCTTTTGACATCTATGATCCATTCGTGTTGTAATCTATCCTGAAATGGAGAGTCTAATGTATGATACCAATTTCTTTGTTCTATATATTCATCATCTTCTAAATCTGCTATTAATTGATCAAAATTAAAAGTAGATACTCTAGTGATAACATTAATATCCCCTTGCATCTGAGAATCTGTAGGGGATAAAGGTGGAGAATTATAAGAATTTATTTCTGGGATTGAATTTTTATGATAAACTTGTGTCTTTGGAAAATTATTTGGGAAATCATTAATACTAGATGTAGATCTCCGATGGGATTAAAAAGGAATATCATCTAAATTAGAATTATTATGTCTAAAAGAATTAAATCGTACTAAAACTGTACCATCATCTTCTTCTATGATTTGGGAAACATTTCTACGTTCAATATTTCTATTTGATTGTTGATTCTCTACCTGAAATTCTTCAGGTATAGTGATTTCATTCCATTTTAATCTTTTAGGAGTATATGTTTTTGAATGTACATCCTCTATCTGTAATAAAACAGTTTCTTCCTAAATTGATGGATACATTCGAAACTTAGGATTTAATTGACTACTCATTAATTTATAATAAATCCTATACATTACCACAAATTGTTCAGTCAATTTTTCAAATTCATCTCCTTGAATATGAATATCTAAAGTAAGAGAATTCATGACTAATGGATCAGTTAATGATACCGAAAAATTAGGGGCACAATTAAAAAATATGGGTCCATTACATATATTAGTCTGAACTAAAGTCAACAAAGAATTAAATCATCTTTGCATAAATTCTATAAAGAAGATATCAGAATTACAGCAATCACAATCAAATACTGATAAAATAATATTATCCTTATTGTACTTCTTTTACCTGATAAAATACAAATGATTCTTTTACCTGATAGTGGACTACTCAAAAATTTATACAATAGCTATTGTATAAATCAAGAAATCACAATAATCATTTGTATTAGTAAGATTTCCTTCTGCATCCTCCTCTGATCTCATATGATCCATTATTGATATTTTATCCTGAAAGCTTAAAGAAATATCCCACCAATATTTTAACTATCCAGTAAATCCTGTAATAATTAAAAGACAGGCATCCTTTTCTGACATATTTTTCAATCGATATGCTCTTTTTGCCATGCCTATTTCTTGTAAAGTATTTAGAATTTCATACTCACTTTTACCATCTATATTCCAATTAGTCAAGGAATTACCGTCATAACTACTAGATCTAAATTTTGCCCTTTCTTCATACTGGATATCCGGTGGTGTGGGTCTAGGATAATAAGATCTGGTTTCAGCTTTTTTCCAATACCAAGATTGATTTGTCTATTAAATCAGTACAAGATAAATCAGTCCTAATGGTCAAGTTCAATTCACCCCGGGCAAATCTATATGATTCAATTAGTTTAGACAAACCAATTATCTGAATCACATAATAACCTAAAATGACAGTTTGTCCAAAACTGTCTCTGTTACAAACCTCATTTATATATTATGTCTGTCAACAAATGATGAGATCAACTGTGTCACACAAGACACCTTATCATCTACTTACATAATATAAATGGACATATCATGCACAACAATATATAACCAAAACATAAATCGATATATTACTGGGAAAATGTACAATACAAGCATAGCTTATGTATTCAACTCAAACACAGAATACTCTCCATTGGTTTTCCACTTCATATCGGCAACTTTGGTGGTAAACCCTTAACAATTCAATTAAACCTTATTTTTATAAATTAAATATTATTAATTCTTTAGCTTATTTATGAATGGGTTTAGATTCATTTTCATATTTGGAGTTAGCTTGGAAGTAAAGGGGCTAATTGGAGAATAGTTTTAAGTTGGAATATGTAGAATCAAGAACTAAGCCTTACACCTTATTTATGGCTTAATTAGGAACTTGCCATTTTACGATAGCTACTAAGTTGAACCCCTTTAGTAGGTTTATAATCATTTAAATTAGTAGATCATAATGTCATACCAAAGTGTTGTACTTTGATTAAGGATAAATTGAAGGAATGCAAAATCTATTTGGGTGGCCACTCAAGTAGACTTCCATGCCCCTTAATCCTTAGTTAATCTTAAGGAACAATGCAAGTTGGTGTAATGTTATGAAAGTAGCTTACACATGAGCATTATGCATTTTGGAACTTATACTTTATAAGTTAGAATTCTTATGAGTTCTTTAATATGTATAGATACTCTTGACGAGTCCCAGGATGACACTGACCTCTTCCCTAAGTTAGGAGGTTTTTACTATTGAATTGCTATCAGGTGAGTGTCTCCCCTTTAGATGTGCTTGTTGTTCTGACTAGGAGTACACCAGTATGTTCTATGGACATACAGGCATAACCTAGGAAGGACCTGGATTACATTCAATGTTTTACTTATGCTTGTGTTTGGTTTATATTTTGTATAGAAGATTATGGCCTTGCCAGCACATAGGTTTCAGTTATGTATATTACGTGTGGTGTTGGTTGATTCTGTAGCTATTTTTAAATGATTCTGTGCTGTTTGGGTCTTTGGTTTTGTGTGTTTACAGCAGTTATGCTGCTGAAATTTCTGTAGAGTCTATGACACGACCATAATATTATTTGTACTACTTGTTGTATGGTTTAATTAAGAGTCATGGTTGTATTTGCATCTTTTAGGGGCGCCGCCCTTTTCGCGCTGACCTACTAGGTAGGGGCCAGGCTGAAGCTTAGTACATAGGACAGGTATGGCCTGGGGTACCTTTGGTGGCTCGATGGATATTGGTGACTCGGTTGATAGCGGGTGGGATACCCATTTCCGTTGGTTGGTACAGATCCAATTTGTTGGTTATTTTGCGTGCGCATTACGTGGTTAGTTGGCATAACATTGGCATGCTAGTTGAGTTACGTTTTGAATACAAGACTGGCGTTGTATGCTTTCCTGCTGTTTGTTGTCTTTCAATTATCCTTGTTGGGTCCAGGATGTGACCTTCACTAGGTATGCGGTTTCACATACTTATGTCCTTTTTCTCTTTGAATGTGATCCAGGTAAGAGCTTTCCGCGTGAGACTTGAGAGTAGTTTCGGGGAAACAATGGGTTGAATTTGTATAACCACCTTAGTAGTTGTAGTAACTGTATTAGGTAGTTGACTTGTATAATTCAGTTGTTAAACAGGATTCGAGCTTTTATGGATTGATTTATGTAGTATTTTCAGATGTTGGGATTGGGATATTATCCTTGTTCGAATTTACGCAGTTTATTTTGTTTGAACTATGGTGATAAATTAATTAACAAGGCAGGTTTTGATTTTAATTAGCTCGTTAGAGCCTTGTTATCAGTTTAGACAAGTCAAGTGCTTTTTCGGGCCTTGACAGATTGTATCTTTTGTGTCCTGATTGATAAATTAAATAATATAAGCCTAGATCCGTTTAGCAGAAAATGAATATGAGCTTGAGCTTTGTCAAAAGTTTCTGATTCTGGAATGCATTGCACCAAAGTGAGATTTTTTATTTAGCCCGGGCTTGTTATGTTTTCCTTCAAATTGGTATCAAAGCGAGAGTTTCGGCTTTATACTTGTTTAATTTATTACACGACTTTATTTTGGCATTATTATTTTTGTCAAAATGTTTAAACATGTGGTTATTAGTTTCCCTGCTATTATGGTAGAATTTATTTTTCATTCATAAACCCTGGGACATGTCCAGGCTAGTTTTGTTTTTGAATGGAAATGTCTGTAATAGTAATATCCAAGAGCTAGAAGCCGTGTATGATTAGATAAATCTTGTAGTAGGATTTAATCTAATGTTGTCGTCTTTAAATTTCTAGAAAAGCGCCTTGTATATAGGAATTTATGTATTATGACGAAGACGTTATTTTTGGTTTCTCGTAATTTTGGGTGATTCCTAATTACGTAGAAAATTGAGAAAACCCAGGAAAATCGAGAGTAATCCAAATAACGAGTGGGAGCAACAGGACGGGACGTGTCACCGAGACGTCAAGGAATCAACGATAAAGAAGACCATAATAGTTAGAAAATTTTATTTGTTTAATTTCCCGTATTTATGTCTTTTCGTTGATTGTGTGTTTTCGATTTATTTGCATGAACGAAAACCAAACCGTTTTAAAAGTAAAGTGCAATTAACTAAGGTAGATTATTCGCATATTAAAACTCCAACAGTTTTATGGGTTCGAATATCCATAGTTAAGATATTGCATGTTAAAACATAAAAATCCTCAAACTTAAAAATCTAAGTGGGAGCGGGTTGGTAAATATCCCCATTGCCTCCATTACGGGTTCATATGTGATGTGGTTAGACTTGCGAGTTGGTATTATGGCCTTCTTCCATACGGACAAGTCTTCAATCACAGATGTCACTATATTGAATTTTCGAAGGGACTATAGTGAGTTTAATTGGAGAAAGTTGCGACACCCTCTCTGCTGAAGGCACATTAGTATGCTAAGTAACAAACTTAGAAGTCACGTAATGGCATGCACTTAGTGTACTATTTATAGTATTCCTCCCGCGAGGTTACACTATTTATGTGTACGGCTAAAAGCATTGAATATTAATTTCATTGATCATAAGATCGTTGGTCAGATAGTGAAATTAATGAGCTTCGGTTATTCTCCAACGAATGTGGCTTAGCATAGACGTTCACCCGCGTGACCTGTGTTAATCCCGGTGTGAGAGATGTCAATGGGAGATTATATTGTTTTGAGGATATCAATATTTTTGAAAAAGTAATACTGAAACTTGATTGTTTTTTTTTTTTTTTTTTTGATATGTCGTTCAACCCGCTAGCTATCATACTGAATCAGAACAAACTTACAGGTCCATATTACATTGACTGGAAACGTAGCCTGTACATTGTCCTTACCGCTGAGGGTTACAAGTCTGTGCTCACTAAGGAGTGCCCCCTAAACCCAACGATGATGCCACCCCCGAGCAGCGAGAGCCATATACGAGGTGACAGAAGGCTGATGAGATGACCCGGTGCTACATCTTGGCTTCTATGTCGAGTGTACTGTAGCACCAACATCAGTTGTTTACCTCATCCTACGATATGATGCTCAACCTCAAGGAGATGTTTAGACATCAGGGCAGGACAGCCAAGCAGTCAGCTATAAGGAAACTCATGAATACTATGATGGCTGAGAGCTCTTCAGTGAGGGATCACGTGCTGGATATGATGAGCTGCATCAATGAGATCGAGGTATTGAGAGGTGATATTGATGGGGAGACCCAGGTCGATATCATCCTCCAGAGCTTGCCCCCCAGTTTTGAGCAGTTTCGGTTGAACTATAATATGGGCAAGCTCTCATATTCACTTCCCGAGCTCATGACTGCATTGGTGTTTACTGAGAGCCTCTTCGCAGAGAAGAAACAAGCCTTGGCTACTGTTGGTCCCTCAGGTTCCTCTGCTGGGCCCAAAGCCCGGAAGCACAAAAGAAAGAGAGGCCAAAAAGCAGGAGCTGCTGATCATGGACCCAAGGCGGGCATTGCTAAGAAGCATAAGCTGAAAGGCAATTACTTCAGATGTGGCAAAGCGGGACATTGGAAGAAGGATTTCCAGAACCCTCGAGGTATGTGCAAATTCTCCCTAGTTACTGAAACGTGTTTAGCGGCGATTCCCACGGATACTTGGTGTGTGGATTCAGGAGCCACTGATCACATTTGTAATTCTTTGTAGGGGTTCCAAGTGACCCGGCTGCTGAGAGAGAAAGAGTTGCAGGTTTACCTAGGTGATACTAGTAGAGTTTCTGTTGTTGCAGTGGGAGTTTTATGTCTTTATTTTTCAGACTCTATTTTAAATTTAAAGGATTGTCTTTATATACTAAGTTTTCGGAAGAACTTGCTTTCAGTTTCGAGACTTATTTTGGATAGTTATAAGTGTGTTTTTTCTGATAATTCTATTTTTATTAGAAAGAACTGGAAGCTTAATTGTTCCGGTACATTAGTTGACAACTGTTTTTAATCAAGACATACTCCCCAGTAATGCAAAACACAGAAACTAATAACTCATCACCAAATCATAGTAAGAGAAAGAAGTCTTCCCCTTTGAATCAAACTTATCTTTGGCACCTGAGACTCGGTCACATCAACCATAGTAGGATTCAAAAGGTTGGTCAATAATGGGTCTTTGGACTCATTGGACATTGACAACTATCCGACCTGTGAGTCCTGCTAGGAGGGTAATATGACCTTTCAAGGCAAAGGGGTATAGGGCCAAGGAGGTTTTAGAGTTGATTCATTCTGACTTGTGTGGGCCGATGTCAGTTCAGGCTAGAGGTGGTTATGAGTATTTCGTGACATTCATGAATAATTACTCTAGATATGGATACATATATCTGATGCGCCATAAGTCTGAATGCTTTGGCAAGTTCAAAGAGTTTAAGGCTGAGGTGGAGAACCATATGGGTAAGAGTATCAAGGCCTTACGATCTGATCACGGTGGCGAATACCTCTCTAGCGAATTTAGGTCCTATTTTTCAGAAGAGGGTATTCAGTCCCAGTTGTCTGCACCTGGCATACCCCAGCAGAATGGTGTAGCAGACAGGAGGAACAGGATTCTTATGGATATGGTTAGATCGATGATAAGTTATAGCAAATTGCCTATTTTGTTTTGGGGTTTAGCCTTGGAGTCAGCGTGTTATCTCCTTAATCTCGTACCATCTAAATATGTGCCTTCGACCCTAGTAGAGCTGTTGACTGGGCGAAAGCCTAGTTTGAGACATCTCAGGATTTGGGGTTGTCCAGCATATGTGCTTAAGACAGATGCAGCCAAGCTAGATGCGAGATATGAGATTATGCTTTTTGTAGGCTACCCCAAAGGAACAAAAGGTGGACTGTTTTATCGTCCTTAGGATCAGAAGGTGGTGGTAAGCACCAATGCCAAGTTTCTTGAGGAGGACTATGTTTTAGATCACAAGGCACAGAGCAATGTAGTATTGGAAAAGCTTAGGGGTCAGTCTAATATTCCAGATGCACAAGTATAGGAAGACACACCACAAGAGACTGCACACTATCACAAATGATGCTCTTACACAGGCTGTGCCTCATCATAGTGGGAGGGTTATTAGACAGCCCGAGAGGTACATGGGTTTGGGTGAGTCTTTGGACTTTATTCCTGGCGCTCATGAACCAGACCTAGTTAGCTGCAATGAGGCTCTCCAGGACAAAGATATAGATTATTGGCAAAGAGCGATGATTGCTGAGATGAGTTCTATGGACTCAAATCAGGTCTGGGAGCTAGTAGACCTTCCTGATGGGTTTCGGCCTATTGGGTGAAAATGGGTCTACAAGAGAAAGAAAAGATCTGACGGGAAGGTTGAGACCTTCAAGGCTAGGCTTGTGGCGAAGGGGTATACTTAGAAAAAGGGTATCAATTATGAGGAGACCTTTTCCCCGATAGCTATGCTTAAGTCGATCCGAATTCTCTTGGCCATAGTTGCTAATATGGACTATGAGATTTGGCAGATGGACGTCAAGACAGCTTTCCTTAATGGAAGTCTCAAAGAGACCATCTTTATTCAGAAACTAGAGGGTTTCATTGTTCAGGGCCAAGAGCACAAGGTATGCAGGCTTATAAGGTCTAGTTATGGACTTAAGCAAGCATCCAGATCTTGGAACATCCATTTTGACAAGGTTATCCAGTCCTATGGATTCACTCAGTGTCCGGATTAGCAGTGTGTATATCACAGGCGTGATGGTGATACAGTGGTGTTCCTCGTACTTTAAGTAGATGACATCTTTTTGATTGGCAACAGTAAGAAGGTGTCGTCAGACGTAAAGGCATTGTTGTCCAGGCAATTTGATATGAAGGATTTGGGAGAGGTTGGACATATCCTTGGGATCAAGATTATTCGAGATCGTTAGAGAAGTTCTTTAATACTCTCCCAAGCATCTTACATAGACACGATTCTGGCCCGTTTTAACATGTAGAACTCCAAGAGGGGTTCACTACCTTTCAGGCATGGAGTCTATCTATCAAAGGAGTAGTGTCCCAAGACTGCTGAGGAGATAGATGCCATACAGGCGGTACCCTATGCATCAGCATTGGGTAGCCTCATGTATGTTATGTTATGTTATGTACGAGACCTGATATTTGCTTTACCGTTGGCATGGTTAGCAGATATCAGAGTAACCCTGGGAAGGCTCACTAGGAGGCAATAAAATGCATTCTCAAGTACTTGCACAGGATGAGAGATCATGTCCTAGTTTATAGAGCACAGGAGCTTGTACCATTGGGTTACACAGATTCGGACTTTCAAGGTGATTTGGACAAGAGTAAGTCTACCTCTTGTTTTGTGTTTAGTCTAGGAGGTGGAGCCATAGTATGGCGGAATGTTAAGCAGAAATGCGTGGCGGACTCCACCATGGAGGCTGAGTACGTTGCCGCATTAGAGGCAGTGAAAGAAGCTGTATGGCTCTGAAACTTCTTGGTGGACATAGATGTGGTTCCTGAGTTGCCTAGGTCTATCACAGTTTATTGTGATAATAATGGTGCAGTTGCTAACTCGAGGGAACCACGAGCCTATAAAGCGAGTAAACACATAGAGCGCAAGTACCACCAAATACGAGAGATCGTAAAGAGGGGAGATGTGACAGTGGCCAAGATAGCATCAAATGACAACCTTGCAGATCCTTTCAAAAAGCCATTGACCCCAAAGGTCTTTGAGAGACACATGGAGGGCATGGGAGTTAGATTTTTGAAGGAGCCATGTGAGTGAGCTTAAAGGTGTTCTGTAGATTTCATTATGACAGCAGTGTAATAACGAGTTGGACAGTTTTTGTACTTCTTAGCATAGCTTTGAGTATTAGTGGGAGATTGTTAGTTTTGAATACGGAAAAGCTATGGCTTGTATCAAAAACTAATATTCACAGATGACATATCATTTTGTTTCAGTGTTAAATTGTCTCATTATATCATAGAACTAGACAACGGGGTGTGTGAAAGACACAGTAGATACCGTTATTGGTTAAAGTATTGATATATTAAAAGTATGCTCGTAACTGAGATAGTCTGAACATACTATCAGTATTGGTTATCGTGTGATTTGGAAATTAGTTTGTCTAGACTAATTAAATCACACGGATATGCATAGGGAATATTGAGCACGACTAGTTTGGATAGAATTGACTTGTACTGATCGGCGTAGTCAATTCGGTCCTAGTATTCAGCCTTTCAATCTTGAGATTGGGATGGGCGTGAGAGTTGGATATCGTATGCTTTGATGTGCCTAAGAGTGCGGTCAATTGAGGCCTATACCTCGGTAGGTTGGGTATGCGGTATTTAGCTTCTTACGTGTCGTTACTAGTCAGAGGAATCCACGTACCGGTTTGCTGGGTTGATGGTGCTCCCGAGATTAGCTCGTAAAGTTTATTGTACTAAAGCTGGCCAATGGACTTTATGTCTGGTATAATAAGAATGTCAAGTGGTACTAATCTCGGATACCAAGAAGTCGGTGAATTAGTTTAACAGTAAATTTATAAATCGACGAGCACTAGATCTTTGATGTGGGGAGATAGAAGAAAATAAAGTAGCGCGATGTAAAGTCATTTTTGAGCGGTAGTTCCATAATTGGTCCGTTAGTGGTATGACTAATTATGTATTTGACTAATCGATAAAGTGAATTAATTAATCCTAAAGGTTTAATTAATATTTAATTGACAAAATGAATTAAGAAAATTAATTATATATGAATTAATTAATCCTAAGGGTTCGATTAGATTAAATCAACAAAGTGGGTTAAAGAATTAATGCGAAAGGATCGATTGGAGTTGACTAGTCTATGGAAGACTAAGGCGTCAATGAAAGTCAAATTAAAATGCCCAACTCAAAGGCCCACTAGGTCTCCTTAGAAGCGCCCTATAAATATCCCTTGTTAGGCATTTGAAGACACAAGGAACTTGGAGGCAACTTAGCCTAGTGAGAGAAAGTCTAGCTTAGAGTGAGAAAATTCTTTCTTCTTTGAATCTTCTCCTTGAAGCTAGCTAGGATAGCTTTCTTCTTCGAAAAGAAACTCAGCCCACGAATTATTGAGTAGCCCGAGTCTTCTATTTTAGCTCCGCCGCCAGATTCCGCTCTTGGAGTAGTGCCGCCATGCGTTTTGGTTTTCCGGTGACCGCTCGGCTTCTCCAGGGTGCTAGATCTGGCTGGGTTGTGTTGATCTCTTCTTTGGGTTGGTGATCCGCAATCCCAGCTGTCCAGATCGTGACCTGTGGAAGTTTTTGGGTGGTCTAAGAGTGTGGTCTGAGTTTTGGGCTGCTTTGGGCAAGAACCGTTTCGATAGTTCTTGAGTTTTTCAAAGCGAGTTTCTTAGGATTTCTTTGTTTTGCTTTGGGCTACTCCGTAGACACTAGCCCACACTAGTTCAGAGTCGATTTGGAGTTATTCTTTGGATTTCTTGTGGATTTCGCTTGCCCGAAGTTTTGGTATTCTATTTGCTAAGGACTTCGCTAGAAAGGTATAATCTTTGATCATTCCGCTTTAATTAAAAATTGTATCTTTTGTGTCCCGATTAATAAATTAAATAAGTATAAGCCTAGATCCGTTTAAGGGAAAATGAATTTGAGCCGAGCTTTGTCAAAAGTTTCTGATTCTGGAATGCATTGCACGAAAGTGAGATTTTTTATTTAGCCCAGGCTTGTTCTGTTTTCCTTCAGTTTTGTCCAAATAATTTTAAAATTCTGAACATCTATCTTTTAGAAAGTATTGTATATTTGATACTGTGGATCCCTTTAGATGAACTGATGATATTTGTGAAATAATTGATAGAGTATTTGCTAGTTTAAAGTGTTAAGCATGATTATTGTGAGTGAGCATTCGAGCCTATAGTAAGTATTCTTGTGCTTGTTTTCTCATTTGATTGTGTGAATAACTTGTGTTGGATTGAAAATCCAGAATTTGAGGTAGTATACATGTTGCTTGCTGATTATGAGATGAGTTGTTGAAATGAAATAGGCATTAGAACTCTTTTCTCTTCTTTTTGGCCAGCCAAGGAAATAAAACCTTTAGGATTACCAAGTTGAGCCTAAGCCTTATTTTTGCTAAACCTTTCAGTAGCCTATTCTCCCTTAATTAAGTACATTGTCACTTCTGTTTAGTTTTTCCCTAAGGGCTTGATTTTGGTTATGGTAGACTAAAAGGTTAAATGAACTAAGCAGTTCATGGCAGTTTAATCCCAGATCTGGACACTCTAGGTGGAATCAGTGCATCTGCACTTGTAGTAGCTGTTTTGTAGTTCTCTTTCTTCAGTTTGGTAAAGGACTCTTGCTGTTTTGGGGTGACAGACCGTTATAAGCGAGGGTGAGCCGACTGAATCATGTATTGTGTATGCTCATATGTGTAGTGTATATGAATTCCTTTGATTTATTATATATTGGTGTAATGGTTTCTTGGGTTGATTTTGGCTAGGCTGATTTGTTGGCTATTTCGTTGTTATACTGTTGGAGATTGAATCTTGAGTAAGCTTATTATCTTGTTGGCAGTTTCCTCTTTTGGAGGTTGAATCTTGAATAAGTTTATGATCTTGTTGGCGGTTTCCTTGTGTAATATGTGAGATTGGATCTTGTCAGTCGCATAAGCCTAAGGTCTGAAAATAGATAATGAAACCAATGCATGATAAATACTTGAAGACAGTGAAGAAGATTAAACCACCATCCAAAATCCCATCAATTTATTTTCTGAATTTTGTTTGTTTCTGTTTGATCAAATCAAAGCTCTTTCAATCTTAGCACCCTGCATGTCTTTAGTTTAAATTGATACAAAAGCATGTAGTGTCCCCTGTGGATTCGATACCTTTCTCTACTACACGATAGGATTTATGGTCCTTTAGTGTGCTAAAACAAAGTTTTTATTAGTGTTGTATTTGAGCACATCAACGTCATCCGGTAATCGGCGTGCGGCGGTGAATGGCGATAGACAGCAGCGGCGGTGAGGAATTTTCAGAGTGAAATTCCAGTGGCGGCAAGACCCCGTTTTCTGAGGACTTTTTTGTGAACTAATTTTCTGTCAGGGCTAATTTTGTTTGGTTGAGTAGATCGTTGCCCACACAATGTCTGGACTTGTCCCAGAATCATACAAGGGATTTTCTTGAGGATCACGCTTCAAAGGTCGATTCTAATCTTCCGCTTTTATTTAGATATTATTTTGTATGCGTGACAAATCGAATAAAGTAAACCAAGATCCTGTGCAATGGTATTTCAAAAGGGTTTAAATCGGATTGCACAAGCATTTGGGTCTGAGCGGAAGTTTCCTAATCTGGAATGCTATGGACGATATAGAAAATTTCGATTGGGTCCGGACAGATAATTCTTACATCCCCCCCAAGTGATAAATGGTAGTGGAAATCCAACGATTAAGGATGATATTGAGACTATTCCATTGAGAGATGTTACTTTTTATTGGAACCCAAAGAATTGTTTGAGCTATGGCCATGAATTTGTGTTAAGGCTGCACCTTTCTTTATGGAAGGAAATTTTTATGGTCTAATTACTTATGGGCTTGTCTTGATTATCCTTAATTTTGGATTTTCATGTACATTATCAAGTGGGTTGTACCGACCCGCCTTGTGTCTTAGTGGTTCATGACCAAATATGTCAACCCCAAGACACGGGTTCGATGGTTGGTAAAGCCCAAAAAGAAGGATCAAGTATGTTGCATGCAAATGTGTTGATACTTGTATGGGTTGAAGATATTAAGCTTAGGATCTTGTGTTAGTTGTGGATTTTATGTATGGGCTTGTTGTTTCAAAGGTTGGTGTATGAATTCATTCGGTGGACTTGTGTTAATTGGGTTTAGTTTAATTGGGATTGAGAGATTCAATGTTCTTATTTTGGGTACTAGCATATTCCCTTGGAATGCAATGGTCATGGTATACATAAATGAAGGATAGTTGCAAAGTATTGACTACCCTATTCCAACTATGTGCTTTGTAGAGACAAGTTAGGGAATTTAGATTTGAAGCTAAGTAAGATTGACAACCTTGGTTAGTGGAAAACCGAAAGATTAATCTAACGAGTTGAGCAGGTAGCCTACTTGCCATAATCTAGATGCACTATGTCACTTCTTTGAAAGTATCAACAATCCCCCATTCATGTGTAATTTGCTTGTTATTATCAACAATGGATCTTGAGTGGTTGGTTCCCGTTTTTATCATTATTGTTATCCTTTATTTCTAGTTTTACTTGTTGCATGATCTCAAATCAACCCTTTCACATATTTTATCTTATCATGTTTTGTTTGTTTTATTTTGTTTGTTTTTGTTTGTTTTTTTAGTTTGCTTTTGTTTTCTTAGTTTTAACTACTAGAAATTCGAAATAGATTGGATCAATCTCACACACACTTATTATTTTAACCAACTATTGTTGCATAGTTGTTTGGTTAGTTTATTATAAATTTTATTTTGATGCGTTAAACCCAACACAATGACAATTTGAGCACATCAAAAAATGTTTCCTCCTGATCAATGTGTTGGAATAAGTGAATTTTTGTTAAATGAATTCCAAAACTATAATTCACTCCATAAAAGATACTATACTTTATAAATTTTCATCAAGGAGAAAGTGTTATGGACAGAAATGATATAATTAGTGATTTTTTTGAGTTTTTTAAAAATTAGCGATTGCACCAAAACCAAATTTATAATGCAGTCAAATTAAAATAGGGAAAGGAGACAATAGGTTGAATAAACTTTAAGCTTAAATGCAGTTTTAGTCCCTCATAATAAGGGTAGTTCTATTTTTATCCCTCTTATGTTTTGAGTGGCAATATTAATTCTCAATATTTTTTCTTTTAGCAGTTTTAGTCATTTTTTACGAAAAAATTTAGAAGATAACAATTAATTCATTTGATCACTAGTCAAACCTAATTTTTTCTTCACCATGATTTGTGCCATTATGTTTTCAACCAATTTTATGATCCGGATCCTCATAAATGTTCAACCCATTCAGGGTTTCGACCGTCATTTTGGATTGTGAGCCGATCTAAATGGGTTGAGCATTCACGAGAAATCGAGTCATAAAATGTATTGACAAAATCATGGTATAAATCATGGTAAAGAAAAAATTAGATTTGACTAGCGATCAAATGAGTTAATCCGTTATCTTCTAAATTTTTTTTGTAAATAAGGACTAAATATGCTAAAAAAAAAGATGAGGACTAATAGTGCCACTCAAAATAAAAAAGGGACTAAAAATAGAATTACTCCTATAATGATGGACTAGAATTGTATTTAAGCCTAAACTTTAATCCTTCAATCCCTTGCTCTTCCTCCAGTTTGGTTGAAAAATAACGTGAAAACTTTATTCAGAAAAGACTTCCAACTCGAATCAGAAGCTGAGACATCTTCTCCTCCCCCACCAACGATTATCGGCCAATTCACTTATCATCACCTCCCCAGCAACGGTTCTTATCCGAAATTGAATCTTCTCATACGGTATGTTTCTATCTCAATTAAATGGGAATTGTATAAATTTATATACTTGGTATTTTGTTTCCACGCTTGACGGTATCCTTTCATCCCCATCTTAGTGGTTTTCCTTCTGCATTAACATCAGTCTCTTGAGGTGCTTGCTTTCCTGTGGGGTCTTGTATTGTTCCTATCTGGGTTGGGAATCATTTAACATCTACACCGAATTCAAAAAATACTAGGGTAGATTACCAAAATTTACCTTAATAATCTTGTTAATTGCACTCCATTGCAGTTGATTCTGATTGAGCAGACGTTCTCTTTGACTTCCAAAGTTTCAAATTTGTTATTGGTTTAATAATTTGTTTTGACGGCCTAGAGAATAGTAGACCAAAGGAATAGGTGCTACAGCTTATAGTTTATTATTTTTACATGATAGAACCTAAGAGTGGAAACCATTTTTCTGGTGGAGGATTGTAACCATGGAGTCATCAAGCTCGTGGTCCAGGGCCATAGTCCAGATATCCCCGTACACCTTCTCTGCAGTGGGCATCGCCATTGCTATCGGCATTTCTGTACTTGGGGCCGCTTGGTAAATTGCTGTTCGTCCCTTTCTTACTATTCATAACTAGAATTGTACTTTAGAGCTTCAATGACTTTGAATATGATTCGCCCCAAAATCCACCCTTTCTTTTATGTGTTCCCAATGTTTGTAGGGGGATATTTATAACAGGGAGCAGTCTTATCGGTGCTGCCATTAAAGCCCCTCGCATTACCTCCAAAAATCTCATTAGGTAATTTTCTTGTATTCGTATTTTATGTTTTCGCCATGTAGAAGAATTTATCTTTGTCTTCACTTGCTTGTGAGTGGATGTGAATGGACGATTATGTATAAGTTATAGCACAAAGTTTAAATTGGATTATTTCGATGATCCGAATTTCGGTGGCGCCAGCTAGGTTTGCTTAGCTCCTGCTAAGTTCACTTTGCTGCTCATTCCAATGTGGAATTGGTAGCTATACGACTGGTTATAGTGCCATTGAGAAGTAACGAACAAGATCATTACTAGTAGCTCGTTGTGAATTGCGGTTGTGCAGCATATATTTGGAAAATAAAGATCTCTTGATTATAATTGCACTATATCTCTCTTGGTTGCATCAAGTCTGAAATTTTTCATGGTTAATAGTAGTGGGCTGACTAAATTATGTATCATCTATGAAATGATGACTGAATTAGTTTGCCAAACATATCTTGGTATGCTACAACAAGAAGTCACTTTGCTGCTCTTTGAAATGGTAAACTTAATCTAGAAATGGCATCTAAATTATTTGTTCTGCTGCCATTGAGAAAGGCTTTGCTGTTTTTTAAGATACAATTTGGTGCTAGAACAAGGAATCACTGTGCTGGTCTTTGAAGTGCTAAACTCAATTGGGAAATGGCGTCTAAATGAATGGTGCTGCCGTCAAGAAAGGAAGTCACTTTGCTGGTCTTTAAAATAGGAAATTTAATCTGGAAGTGTCAATCAAAATGACTGGTTCTGGAAATCAAGAATAAAGAAAACAGGATCATTTTTATGAGCGTGTACCCTTCTGGATAAATGACCATTGATAGTTTTGTTAAAAATGCATACATATCCAGCTATGGTTTAATATTGCAGAAATCAGGCGCTCTTTTAATTAAATATGTTTAATTGGTGAATGTAGCCATGATCAGTTCCTAGCCCTTAAGCAGAGGAGGGAAGCCTAGGACATGGTACCCAAGGAGACTATCTTTGAAGAGCTAGATGAAAATTATAGTGAGCTTGTTTTCTATGGTTTTTGGGTTTTGATTCGTATCTTTCGTTTATTAATCCTATTATATGTATCTATCCAGTCCACATATATTTCGCCTCATTGTCTTTCGCTTATAATCTTGAATGTTCAAGGACCATTTTCCTTCTTTTAATACTATGGTTCGGGAATGGAATGGTTGTTTATACTTTAAGCTATAAGATCATGGTACTGAAACCAAAACTATAAATGCCGCTGACTACATTTTCAACCTTTTGCACTTGCATAAGAAATTTGTTTTTGAAACCTTTGTGTGGAAAATTGAACAATTGATTACTGGTAAGGAACCCAGATTCTCGTTCTCCCCAAATTTTTAGTTTATATTGAGAAATCTGATTGTTTATGATTACAGATATTTCTAGAGCAGTAATGGTGGCATACAGTAAAGGCATTCAATATTCTTACAAATGTCTTTGATTAGTTACTTTACTGATGGGCGAGTTAGTAACCTTTTTCCAATATATTTTTAGTAGTTAAATGTAATGAGGTGATCCACTAATTTGTGTTCCTTCCTGCGTTTGTCATCACTCTCATAAATGATACACGTGCAGCTTATTTTCATAGAATAACAAATTTCTGAATACTAGTTATGTTTTTGTAATTTCTATTCGAACTATTTTGTTTGATATTGCTGAACGTATGATATGTTTGAAATGAGTTATTCAGCTGGTTCACTCTACAAATCAGATATCTTAGTGTTACTAATTTCTTTTTTTACCTCCAGTGTGATATTTTGTGAGGCTGTGGCTATATATGGAGTGATTGTTGCTATTATACTTCAAACAAAGCTAGAAAGTGTTCCTGCCAACCAGATCTATGCTCCTGAATCCCTTAGAGCAGGCTATTCAATCTTTGCTTCAGGAATTATTGTGGGCTTTGCAAATCTAGTTTGCGGGTAAGTGACTCTACTTTCTGTTACCTTTCTTATGTTAAGGTACTTAATACATTTTCTGAAAACTTTTCCAAATTTCATGCTCCCAAATACCATAATTTGCTGTTGTATGTCTGATTGGTTGCATAATTTGTTGTTGCAAAATGACAAAGGCTGTGCGTGGGAATAATTGGGAGCAGCTGTGCTTTATCTGATGCACAAAACTCATCACTCTTTGTTAAGATTCTGGTTATTGAGATCTTTGGTAGCGCACTCGGTCTGTTTGGTGTAATTGTTGGAATCATCATGTCAGCACAAGCTACATGGCCATCTAAAGGGGCTTGACTTGAGGTCACGATCTCAGGGGATTGCTTTGTATGATGATCTGTGGAAGTTATTTTTTCAGTCCTCTGTTCCCTCTTTTCAACGTGTTAAATATTCTTTTTATTGGTGGCGAGGTGAAAATGGTAATAATAAGAAAAGCCACATCATGTCCACGTTATTGAGTGCATTTCTACTTAATTGTATCTTCTTTTGACTAGGTATCATATTAGAACATGCAGTGGACCTGTAGATTTAAGACTCATTTCCAAGTTATTGAAATGTTAATATTTATGTTGTATTATATTAGACCGCTAGTTCAACATATGTTTCCTTCTTGTCTCTTTTAAATGGCTGTGCTCAATTTGCAAAATGGTCATGAAGCTCTGAGGTTTTGTGGTTGTGCTTACAATTTTTTTACTTTGGTACAAAGGGATATTGTTCTTGTATTTGTCGCTGAAGAAAACCCACACCCCCAACTACCACCAAAGCCTTTTTTTTTCTTTTTTAAAATTGTTTTTGCTTATTCTTTTTTCCCCCTTTTCACCTCCACCAACTCTGTCCGCCAACCAACAATGAAAGCAAGATGAATTTGATCACCAACCGAAGTTGATGGCAAGATGAATTGCTAATTTTGATGATGGGGTTTTAACTTAATAATTGGTGCTTCCATAAGGTACGAATTTGAGTTCCTAATGAAAATATATATTGACCATTTCTTAAAACATTGAGAAAATTGATAATCCACCGCAATTTGGAACATGTTAATGAATGATATATATATCCAGTTTGACCAAAGCATGCAACACAAAAGAAAGAAAGTGGGAAGCAATGGATTATGCAAGTGCCTGTTAAGTTTTGGGCAATACACTTGAACTAGCGGATGCTATTTAGAGGTTTTCATGATTGCTCTCTGTTCCCATTCCGGTAAGCTTTTAAAGATTTTTGTCCTTTTCATTTCAGCGACTCATGCTGGGCTCTTAAATTTCTCTAGTATATAGTTGTTTCTGTCGATCGACTTTTATAATTTTTATAATACATTCTTATCCTGAATTATAATTTTCTTTTCCTGAAAGAAGAATAAAGCAGGTTCCAGCAATGAATTCTATTTGGTTACAGATGTGACTTGTTTAGGTTCCCCACCTAATAGGAACCTCCAATGCTCCTTCTACATTGATACCAAGTCTCTCAAATTCCGAGACTCTTGATTCTACGGAAGCTGATGAACTGTTGGTTCCATCAAACACCCAGTCTCTTTAACTCCATGCAAGTTCAGGAGTTAACTGTTGATGATATTGATATTGATGATCTTGATGATGCTGATGACGATACGCTACAAAGGGTTTTGAATGATGCTGCAGATCTTGCACTGGGATTGCCTTTGCTTGCTACTGGTGACTATTTGTGAATAAAAGTTTTGAGAATAATTTTATCTTTTTTATTTTGGTAAACTGTAGTTAATATAGCTGATATAGTGTTGGTGGCCTGGCTTTGAAAACATGAAAATAAAACAAGTTTTAAGAACAGAGATAATCATATGTCCATGGTTCAACCAGTCATAATATAGATGCATTTGATAGAGATCATTATGATTTCGTATCATTTACTTGGTTGTGGAGTTATAAAAAAACTTACTTTGCTTCCTCTATCTGGATTACTGGTGTCAAGTAGGAGGTTAAGGGAGACCCGTTTGGATGGATCCTCTTACCATTTTCTGTTTGTTATTTGATGAAATTCGGCTATGATTCTAGTATATTAAATAAATACTATTATCTTGTATATAAAGTTTAGGAAATCTTCACTTAAAGGGAAATGTTAGCTAATTCTTTGCTATAATTTTACAATGAAGTAAACTAGATATGTCACTCTACAGCCCTGGAGAGATATCAAGTGGGTTATCTTCTCTGTTCCCTTAGAGACGTGTAGGTTGTATAGCCTATGGGATATGGGATTTCAATGACCTTATCATTCATTAATTTCTAATGTTGTTGTTTCAGCATGTATATGAGAATCTAAATGTTAGCCTCTTCCTGAGTTCATTTGTAACTGATAAAAGAATTGTTTGGGATCACTTTGGTCAAAGAGAGGACAGGTTGATTTTATGAAATAGATTTAGCCCACCTGATGGCATCTTTGGATTCCTGCAAGGAATGATCAAAATGCAATGCCGTTATTCATTGGATAATATGGAAGATGTTGTGCCATGGTGAATATGTGACTTCCACAGCGAATTAGATTCCTTATGTTTCAATGGCTATGATCAGCTGGTTGTTTGATTATATTTGGGAAAGAAATTAAAGGTGAATTTGTAGTGATGGTGTGGTGTTCGACAGCTCTAAAATCACTAGAGACGGGCTTTCCGAGCTTCAGACTGAATGTTTGGAAATCATACATGGTTGAGTTCTCAACTTGAATTGAAAAACAAGTAATATGCTTTTATTATATGTTGCTTCCCGGAGAAGTATATAGGTTTAATTGGGTATCTAACATCATGATTCATGATGTTGCATCTTGTTTCGAGCTTCAGGAAGTAGACGAAATCCTAGAGTTTCTGAGGTCCACTTGGCGACCATTCATTTATACTTGTTATGCCTGGTTGTATGCGTGCCTATTTACCATCCAAAATTTTATATTTTCTCATTTTCCATGGAATGGCATCCAAAAGTTAATTTTTATCGTTTAACGTAAATGGGATAAATGGGGTAGGGTTCAGCAATCATGGAGAATGGTGTTCAGTGCCAAATTATATCTTACTCCTAGGAGTAAAGGCTCAGATATATGTTCACCTGGTTTTTGATAAAAAATCGAGTTTATTAGACAAAAATCGGGTACAAATCGGTTTTTTTTTTTTAAAAATGACACAAAACAGGTGGGCTATTAAATGCGTCTGTCCCCTTTGCTCCTCATCTTTTCTCTCCCTCTCACTCCTCGCGCGCCTCATTTTTTTGAATTCTCACGTCACTTCACATAAACTTTTATGTAACTCTAGTTTACATAAAAGTTTATATAAACTGTCTTTATGTAAACTGCCAGTTCAATTCTTCCTCTTCAAAAATCTCTTCTTCTTCTTCAAAAATAACTTATTCTTCTTCAAAAATCACTACATCATAAAGTATGAACTGCATTTGATGAATTTACGAAATCTTATTTTCACGATTTGATGTTGGGTAATGTATTAATGATGTTATATTCGTGTTTTCTTATTCAAATAATGTTCTATTACTCCGATATATGATATATAAATATTTTTCGTAAGGTATTGACACTTTCATGTGAAATGGGTTGCTTCTGATTCCTCCTCGTTGTTGGACGTGGTAGAATGTGTTATGGGACGTAGGGGATATAGCGGTACGTATCTGGACGTGGCGCTAGTTTTTTTGGACGTAGCAAGACGTGGTAGACTATGTTATGTGAAAAATTCAGCTAAAATTTATATGTTTGGATGTATACGTGGTGTGGTAGTTATTTTTGACGTGGTTCTAGTTGTTCTGAGACGTGGGGAACTGTCTTTGTAAAAAAAATCAGTTTAAATTAACATGCATGAATGTAGACGTTTCTGGACGTGGTGTTAGTTGTTATGAGACGTGGTGGACTGTCTTTGCGAAAAAATCAATTAAAATTCACACGCATGGATGAAGACGTTTCTAGACGTGGTGCTAGTTGTTTTTGAAATGGTGCTAGTTGTTCTGAGACGTGGTGCAAGTTGTCTTTCTGAAAAAATCAGTTTAAATTCACACGCATGGATGTAGACGTTTCTGGACGTTGTGCTAGTTGTTTTTGACGTGGTGCTATTTGTTCTGAGACGTGGTGGACTGACTGTGAAAAAAATTGTTTAAATTCACACGCATGGATGAAGACGTTTCTGGACGTGGTGCTAATTGTTTTTGACGTGGTGCTAGTTGTTCGGAGACGTTGTGCTAGTTGTCTGTGTGAAAGAAATCAGTTTAAATTCACAGGCATGGATGTAGACGTTTCTGGACGTGGTGCTAGTTGTTTTTGACGTAGTGCTAGTTGTCTTTGTGAAAAAAATAGCTTAAATTCACACGCATGGATGTAGACGTTTCTGGACGTGGTGCTAGTTGTTCTGAGACGTGGTGGACTGCCTTTGTGAAAAAAATAGTTTAAATTCACACGCATGGATGTAGACGTTTCTGGACGTGGTGCTAGTTATTTTTGACGTGGGGCTAGTTGTTCTGAGACGTGGTGGACTGCTTTTACACAAACGAATTAGAACGATGTTTTTACACCAACAAAAGCCACTTTAAACCAGAAAACAATATTTTACACCAAGAAACAACATTTTGACCAAAGAATCAGTAGTTTACATAGTCAACAGTACTTTACATAAACATTCAGCACTTTACATAAACAAGCAACACTTTACACAAACAGTAGTTTACATAAGCCAACAGTACTTTACATAAACATTCACCACTTTACATAAACGAATGTTTTTACACTAACAAAGACCACTTTGAACCAGAAAAGAGAATTTTACACCAAGAAACAATATTTTGACCAAAGAATCAGTAGTTTACATAAGCCAACTGTAGTTTACATAAGCCAACAGTACTTAAATAAACATTCAGCACTTTACATAAACAAGCAGCACTTTACACAAATGAATCAGAACGGTGTTTTTACACTAACAAAGACCACTTTGAACCAGAAAAGAGTATTTTACACCAAGAAACAACATTTTGACCAAAGAATCAGTAGTTTACATAAGCCAACAGTACTTTACATAAACATTCAGCACTTTACATAAACAACCAGCACTTTACAAAAACGAATCTGAACGATGTTTTGAATAAGAAAACATTATTTTACAACAAGAAACAACATTTTGACCACAGATTCAGTAGTTTACTTAAGCAAACAGTACTTTACATATACATTCAGCACTTTACATAAACAACCAGCACTTTACACAAACGAATAAGAACGATGTTTTTACACTAACAAAGACCATTTTGAACCAGAAAAGAGTATTTTACACCAAAAAACAGCATTTTGACTCAGTAGTTTACATAAGCCAATTGTAGTTTACATATGCCAACAGTATTTTACATAAACAAACAGCACTTTACACAAACGAATCAGAACAATGTTTTTACACAAACAAAGACCACTTTGAGCTAGAAAAAGTATTTTACACCAAGAAACAACATTTTGACCAAAGAATCAGTAGTTTACATAAGCCAACAGTACTTAACATAAACATTCAGCACTTTACATAAACAACCAGCACTTTACACAAACGAATCAGAACGATGTTTTGAACAAGAAAGCATTATTTTACAACAAGAAATAGCATTTTGACCAAATAATCAGTAGTTTACATAAGCCAACAGTACTTTACATAAACATTCAGCACTTTACATAAACAACCAGCACTTTGCACAAACAAATCAGAACGATGTTTCTACACTAACAAAGACCACTTTAAACCAGAAAAGAGTATTTTACACCAAGAAACAGCATTTTGACTCAGTAGTTTACATAAGCCAATTGTAGTTTACATAAGCCAACAGTACTTTACATAAACATTCAGCACTTTACATAAAAAAATAGCACTTTACACAAACGAATCAGAACGAAATTTTTACACTAACAAAGACCACTTTGAACCAGAAAAAAGTATTTTACATCAAGAAATAGTATTTTGACCAATGAATCAGCAGTTTACATAAGTCAACAGTACTTTACATAAACATTCAGCACATTACATAAACAACCAGCACTTTACACAAACGAATCAGAATGATGTTTTGAACAAGAAAACATTATTTTACAACAAGAAACAACATTTTTACCAAAGAATCAGTAGTTTACATAAGCCAACAGTACTTTACATAAACATTCAGCACTTTACACAAACGAATAAGAACGATGTTTTTACACTAACAAAGACCACTTTGAACCAGAAAAGAGTATTTTACACCAAGAAACAGCATTTTGACTCAGTAGTTTACATAAGCCAATTGTAGTTTACATAAGCCAACAGTATTTTACATAAACAAACAACACTTTACACAAACGAATTAAAACGATGTTTTTACACAAAGAAAGACCACTTTGAGCTTGAAAAAAGTATTTTACACAAAGAAACAACATTTTGACCAAAGAATCAGTAGTTTACATAAGCCAACAGTACTTAACATAAACATTCAGCACTTTACATAAACAACCAGCACTTTACACAAACGAATCAGAACGATGTTTTGAACAAGAAAACATTATTTTACAACAAGAAATAGCATTTTGACCAAATAATCAGTAGTTTACATAAGCCAACAGTACTTTACATAAACATTCAGCACTTTACATAAACAACCAGCACTTTGCACAAACAAATCAGAACGATGTTTCTACACTAACAAAGACCACTTTAAACCAGAAAAGAGTATTTTACACCAAGAAACAGCATTTTGACTCAGTAGTTTACATAAGCCAATTGTAGTTTACATAAGCCAACAGTACTTTACATAAACATTCAGCACTTTACATAAAAAAATAGCACTTTACACAAACGAATCAGAACGAAATTTTTACACTAACAAAGACCACTTTGAACCAGAAAAAAGTATTTTACATCAAGAAATAGTATTTTGACCAATGAATCAGCAGTTTACATAAGTCAACAGTACTTTACATAAACATTCAGCACATTACATAAACAACCAGCACTTTACACAAACGAATCAGAATGATGTTTTGAACAAGAAAACATTATTTTACAACAAGAAACAACATTTTTACCAAAGAATCAGTAGTTTACATAAGCCAACAGTACTTTACATAAACATTCAACACTTTACACAAACGAATAAGAACGATGTTTTTACACTAACAAAGACCACTTTAAACCAGAAAAGAGTATTTTACACCAAGAAACAGCATTTTGACTCAGTAGTTTACATATGCCAATTGTAGTTTACACAAGCCAACAGTATTTTACATAAACAAACAGCACTTTACACAAACGAATCAGAACGATGTTTTTACACAAAGAAAGACCACTTTGAGCTAGAAAAAAGTATTTTTCACCAAGAAACAACATTTTAACCAAAGAATCAGTAGTTACATAAGCCAACAGTACTTAACATAAACATTCAGCACTTTACATAAACAACCAGCACTTTACACAAACGAATCAGAACGATGTTTTGAACAAGAAAGCATAATTTTACAACAAGAAACAACATTTTGACCAAATCATCAGTAGTTTACATAAACATTCAGCACTTTACATAAACAACCAGCACTTTGCACAAACAAATCAGAACGATGTTTCTACACTAACAAAGACCACATTAAACCAGAAAAGAGTATTTTACACCAAGAAACAGCATTTTGACTCAGTAGTTTACATAAGCCAATTGTAGTTTACATAAGCCAACAGTACTTTACATAAACATTCAGCACTTTACATAAACAAACAGCACTTTACACAAACGAATCAGAACAATGTTTTTACACAAACAATGACAACTTTGAACCAGAAAAAAGTATTTTACACCAAGAAACAGTATTTTGACCAAAAAATCAGCAGTTTACATAAGTCAACAGTACTTTACATAAACATTCAGCACTTTACATAAACAACCAGCACTTTACACAAACGAGTCAGAATGTTGTTTTGAACAAGAAAACATTATTTTACAACAAGAAACAACATTTTTACCAAAGAATCAGTAGTTTACATAATCCAACAGTACTTTACATAAACATTCAACACTTTACATAAACATTCAGCACTTTACACAAACGAATAAGAACGATGTTTTTACACTAACAAAGACCACTTTGAACCAGAAAAGAGTATTTTACACCAAGAAACAGCATTTTGACTCAGTAGTTTACATAAGCCAATTGTAGTTTACATAAGCCAACAGTATTTTACATAAACAAACAACACTTTACACAAACGAATCAAAACGATGTTTTTACACAAAGAAAGACCACTTTGAGCTAGAAAAAAGTATTTTACACCAAGAAACAACATTTTGACCAAAGAATCAGTAGTTTACATAAGCCAACAGTACTTAACATAAACATTCAGCACTTTACATAAACAACCAGCACTTTACACAAACGAATCAGAATGATGTTTTGAACAAGAAAACATTATTTTACAACAAGAAACAACATTTTTACCAAAGAATCAGTTGTTTACATAAGCCAACAGTACTTTACATAAACATTCAGCACTTTACACAAACGAATAAGAACGATGTTTTTACACTAACAAAGACCACTTTAAACCAGAAAAGAGTATTTTACACCAAGAAACAGCATTTTGACTCAGTAGTTTACATATGCCAATTGTAGTTTACACAAGCCAACAGTATTTTACATAAACAAACAGCACTTTACACAAACGAATCAGAACGATGTTTTTACACAAAGAAAGACCACTTTGAGCTAGAAAAAAGTATTTTTCACCAAGAAACAACATTTTGACCAAAGAATCAGTAGTTTACATAAGCCAACAGTACTTAACATAAACATTCAGCACTTTACATAAAAAACCAGCACTTTACACAAACGAATCAGAACGATGTTTTGAACAAGAAAGCATTATTTTACAACAAGAAACAACATTTTGACCAAATAATCAGTAGTTTACATAAACATTCAGCACTTACATAAACAACCAGCACTTTGCACAAACAAAATCAGAACGATGTTTCTACACTAACAAAGACCACATTAAACCAGAAAAGAGTATTTTACACCAAGAAACAGCATTTTGACTCAGTAGTTTACATAAGCCAATTGTAGTTTACATAAGCCAACAGTACTTTACATAAACATTCAGCACTTTACATAAACAAACAGCACTTTACACAAACGAATCAGAACAATGTTTTTACACAAACAAAGACAACTTTGAACCAGAAAAAAGTATTTTACACCAACAAACAGTATTTTGACCAAAAAATCAGCAGTTTACATAAGTCAACAGTACTTTACATAAACATTCAGCACTTTACATAAACAACCAGCACTTTACACAAACGAGTCAGAATGTTGTTTTGAACAAGAAAACATTATTTTACAACAAGAAACAACATTTTTACCAAAGAATCAGTAGTTTACATAATCCAACAGTACTTTACATAAACATTCAACACTTTACATAAACATTCAGCACTTTACACAAACGAATAAGAACGATGTTTTTACACTAACAAAGACCACTTTGAACCAGAAAAGAGTATTTTACACCAAGAAACAGCATTTTGACTCAGTAGTTTACATAAGCCAATTGTAGTTTACATAAGCCAACAGTATTTTACATAAACAAACAACACTTTACACAAACGAATTAAAACGATGTTTTTACACAAAGAAAGACCACTTTGAGCTTGAAAAAAGTATTTTACACAAAGAAACAACATTTTGACCAAAGAATCAGTAGTTTACATAAGCCAACAGTACTTAACATAAACATTCAGCACTTTACATAAACAACCAGCACTTTACACAAACGAATCAGAACGATGTTTTGAACAAGAAAACATTATTTTACAACAAGAAATAGCATTTTGACCAAATAATCAGTAGTTTACATAAGCCAACAGTACTTTACATAAACATTCAGCACTTTACATAAACAACCAGCACTTTGCACAAACAAATCAGAACGATGTTTCTACACTAACAAAGACCACTTTAAACCAGAAAAGAGTATTTTACACCAAGAAACAGCATTTTGACTCAGTAGTTTACATAAGCCAATTGTAGTTTACATAAGCCAACAGTACTTTACATAAACATTCAGCACTTTACATAAAAAAATAGCACTTTACACAAACGAATCAGAACGAAATTTTTACACTAACAAAGACCACTTTGAACCAGAAAAAAGTATTTTACATCAAGAAATAGTATTTTGACCAATGAATCAGCAGTTTACATAAGCCAACAGTATTTTACATAAACAAACAACACTTTACACAAACGAATCAAAACGATGTTTTTACACAAAGAAAGACCACTTTGAGCTAGAAAAAAGTATTTTACACCAAGAAACAACATTTTGACCAAAGAATCAGTAGTTTACATAAGCCAACAGTACTTAACATAAACATTCAGCACTTTACATAAACAACCAGCACTTTACACAAACGAATCAGAATGATGTTTTGAACAAGAAAACATTATTTTACAACAAGAAACAACATTTTTACCAAAGAATCAGTAGTTTACATAAGCCAACAGTACTTTACATAAACATTCAACACTTTACACAAACGAATAAGAACGATGTTTTTACACTAACAAAGACCACTTTAAACCAGAAAAGAGTATTTTACACCAAGAAACAGCATTTTGACTCAGTAGTTTACATATGCCAATTGTAGTTTACACAAGCCAACAGTATTTTACATAAACAAACAGCACTTTACACAAACGAATCAGAACGATGTTTTTACACAAAGAAAGACCACTTTGAGCTAGAAAAAAGTATTTTTCACCAAGAAACAACATTTTAACCAAAGAATCAGTAGTTACATAAGCCAACAGTACTTAACATAAACATTCAGCACTTTACATAAACAACCAGCACTTTACACAAACGAATCAGAACGATGTTTTGAACAAGAAAGCATAATTTTACAACAAGAAACAACATTTTGACCAAATCATCAGTAGTTTACATAAACATTCAGCACTTTACATAAACAACCAGCACTTTGCACAAACAAATCAGAACGATGTTTCTACACTAACAAAGACCACATTAAACCAGAAAAGAGTATTTTACACCAAGAAACAGCATTTTGACTCAGTAGTTTACATAAGCCAATTGTAGTTTACATAAGCCAACAGTACTTTACATAAACATTCAGCACTTTACATAAACAAACAGCACTTTACACAAACGAATCAGAACAATGTTTTTACACAAACAAAGACAACTTTGAACCAGAAAAAAGTATTTTACACCAAGAAACAGTATTTTGACCAAAAAATCAGCAGTTTACTTAAGTCAACAGTACTTTACATAAACATTCAGCACTTTACATAAACAACCAGCACTTTACACAAACGAGTCAGAATGTTGTTTTGAACAAGAAAACATTATTTTACAACAAGAAACAACATTTTTACCAAAGAATCAGTAGTTTACATAATCCAACAGTACTTTACATAAACATTCAACACTTTACATAAACATTCAGCACTTTACACAAACGAATAAGAACGATGTTTTTACACTAACAAAGACCACTTTGAACCAGAAAAGAGTATTTTACACCAAGAAACAGCATTTTGACTCAGTAGTTTACATAAGCCAATTGTAGTTCACATAAGCCAACAGTATTTTACATAAACAAACAACACTTTACACAAACGAATCAAAACGATGTTTTTACACAAAGAAAGACCACTTTGAGCTAAAAAAAAGTATTTTACACCAAGAAACAACATTTTGACCAAAGAATCAGTAGTTTACATAAGCCAACAGTACTTAACATAAACATTCAGCACTTTACATAAACAACCAGCACTTTACACAAACGAATCAGAATGATGTTTTGAACAAGAAAACATTATTTTACAACAAGAAACAACATTTTTACCAAAGAATCAGTTGTTTACATAAGCCAACAGTACTTTACATAAACATTCAGCACTTTACACAAACGAATAAGAACGATGTTTTTACACTAACAAAGACCACTTTAAACCAGAAAAGAGTATTTTACACCAAGAAACAGCATTTTGACTCAGTAGTTTACATATGCCAATTGTAGTTTACACAAGCCAACAGTATTTTACATAAACAAACATCACTTTACACAAACGAATCAGAACGATGTTTTTACACAAAGAAAGACCACTTTGAGCTAGAAAAAAGTATTTTTCACCAAGAAACAACATTTTGACCAAAGAATCAGTAGTTTACATAAGCCAACAGTACTTAACATAAACATTCAGCACTTTACATAAAAAACCAGCACTTTACACAAACGAATCAGAACGATGTTTTGAACAAGAAAGCATTATTTTACAACAAGAAACAACATTTTGACCAAATAATCAGTAGTTTACATAAACATTCAGCACTTTACATAAACAACCAGCACTTTGCACAAACAAAATCAGAACGATGTTTCTACACTAACAAAGACCACATTAAACCAGAAAAGAGTATTTTACACCAAGAAACAGCATTTTGACTCAGTAGTTTACATAAGCCAATTGTAGTTTACATAAGCCAACAGTACTTTACATAAACATTCAGCACTTTACATAAACAAACAGCACTTTACACAAACGAATCAGAACAATGTTTTTACACAAACAAAGACAACTTTGAACCAGAAAAAAGTATTTTACACCAAGAAACAGTATTTTGACCAAAAAATCAGCAGTTTACATAAGTCAACAGTACTTTACATAAACATTCAGCACTTTACATAAACAACCAGCACTTTACACAAACGAGTCAGAATGTTGTTTTGAACAAGAAAACATTATTTTACAACAAGAAACAACATTTTTACCAAAGAATCAGTAGTTTACATAATCCAACAGTACTTTACATAAACATTCAACACTTTACATAAACATTCAGCACTTTACACAAACGAATAAGAACGATGTTTTTACACTAACAAAGACCACTTTGAACAAGAAAAGAGTATTTTACACCAAGAAACAGCATTTTGACTCAGTAGTTTACATAAGCCAATTGTAGTTTACATAAGCCAACAGTATTTTACATAAACAAACAACACTTTACACAAACGAATTAAAACGATGTTTTTACACAAAGAAAGACCACTTTGAGCTTGAAAAAAGTATTTTACACAAAGAAACAACATTTTGACCAAAGAATCAGTAGTTTACATAAGCCAACAGTACTTAACATAAACATTCAGCACTTTACATAAACAACCAGCACTTTACACAAACGAATCAGAACGATGTTTTGAACAAGAAAGCATTATTTTACAACAAGAAACAACATTTTTACCAAATAATCAGTAGTTTACATAAACATTCAGCACTTTACGTAAACAACCAGCACTTTGCACAAACAAATCAGAACGATGTTTCTACACTAACAAAGACCACTTCAAACCAGAAAAGAGTATTTTACACCAAGAAACAGCATTTTGACTCAGTAGTTTACATAAGCCAACAGTACTTTACATAAACATTCAACACTTTACATAAACAAACAGCACTTTACACAAACGAATCAGAACGATGTTTTTACACAAACAAAGACCACTTTGAACCAGAAAAAAGTATTTTACACACCAAGAAACAGTATTTTGACCAAAGAATCAGCAGTTTACATAAGTCAACAGTATTTTCCATAAACAACAGCACTTTACACAAACGAATCAGAATGATGTTTTGAACAAGAAAACATTATTTTACAACAAGAAACAACATTTTTACCAAAGAATCAGTAGTTTACATAATCCAACAGTACTTTACATAAACATTCAACACTTTACATAAACATTCAGCACTTTACACAAACGAATAAGAACGATGTTTTTACACTAACAAAGACCACTTTGAACCAGAAAAGAGTATTTTACACCAAGAAACAGCATTTTGACTCAGTAGTTTACATAAGCCAATTGTTGTTTACATAAGCCAGCAGTATTTTACATAAACAAACAACACTTTACACAAACGAATCAAAACGATGTTTTTACACAAAGAAAGACCACTTTGAGCTAGAAAAAAGTATTTTACACCAAGAAACAACATTTTGACCAAAGAATCAGTAGTTTACATAAGCCAACAGTACTTAACATAAACATTCAACACTTTACATAAACAACCAGCATTTTACACAAACGAATCAGAACGATGTTTTGAACAAGAAAGCATTATTTTACAAGAAGAAACAACATTTTGACCAAATAATCAGTAGTTTACATAAGTCAACAGTACTTTACACAAACATTCAGCACTTTACATAAACAACCAGCACTTTACACAAACAAATCAAAACGATGTTTCTACACTAACAAAGACCACTTTAAACCAGAAAAGAGTATTTTACACCAAGAAACAGCATTTTGACTCAGTAGTTTACATAAGCCAATTGTAATTTACATAAGCCAACAGTACTTTACATAAACATTCAGCACTTTACATAAACAAACAGCACTTTACACAAACGAATCAGAACGATGTTTTTACACTAACAAAGACCACTTTGAACCAGAAAAAAGTATTTTACACCAAGAAATAGTATTTTGACCAAAGAATCAGCAGTTTACATAAGTCAACAGTACTTTACATAAACATTCAGCACTTTATACAAACGAATCAGAATGATGTTTTGAACAAGAAAATATTATTTTACAACAAGAAACAACATTTTTACCAAAGAATCAGTAGTTTACATAAGCCAACAGTACTTTACATAAACATTCAACACTTTACATAAACATTCAGTACTTTACACAAACGAATCAGAACGATGTTTTTACACTAACAAAGACCACTTTGAAGCAGAAAACATTATTTTTCACCAAGAAACAACATTTTTACCAAACAATCAGTAGTTTACATAAGCCAACAGTTCACAAAGAAGGTCCGGAGCCACCTCTTGACGGGCTGAAGCATCTGAGCATTTTACACCATCAGTTTACACCAATAAACACCATTTTACACCAACAAACCAGCAAAAACATATGATTTTACATAAAAACATACCTTTTTGCCAAAACCCTAGTTTTTCCTTTCATCTTCGTGGGCTGCAAACACAACCAAACGAATCCCCTACCTCAGATCTATAAAACCCTAGTTTTCCTTTCATTTTCGTGGCTGATTTAGGTTCTCCCAAACCAAGAAACGGCGAAATGGTAGAAGATAGTATGGGTTTTGAAGCTTGAGAGGTGGGGAGTATTTTGGCGGTGAGATATCTTCAAAAATCTTCACCGAATGGCCGGAATCGGTGCAAGAAAGGAGAGAAAAGAGGCTGTTGAAGGAGAAGACGAGAGAGAGTGAATAGATTAGGGTTTGAGGAGAGAGAGGCTGGTGAGGTATATATAATAGGCGCGTGTAAACACCTCCTCATCTTCAATTTTTTACCTTCATTTTTTTCCTTAATTTTTGAATTTTTTTAGCTAAGTGTATGAAAAATTCATTTACACCTAGTCTTACTATATAAGAACTAGGTGTTCTGTTGCCGCAAAGGCTATGTGTAAATGGTTTCGTCTAAATACTGAATACTGCAATTTGTAGAAAAGCAGTTTCATATTGAATAATATTCAAAACATTATAATTAATTATGATTTTGTAGGCAATGCATTTTATAGCTATCACATATCAAAACAGCATTGTGCAGGGTAGTCAAACACTCGCAAAGAATAATCATATACACGTTTAGTTTTTTCTACTGATAATTCAATGCAACCAGCCCCATAGCTAAACCTTAAATTAAGCAACCCTTTACACTGCCTAACACTATACATAACCAATAAATAAGACTCCATAATTTGAAGTTGTTTAGTGACCCAACCCAAGTAGAAACTGCCAACATTAATAACACCATACCATTTTAACGGAAAATTGTCTACCCTTTTTCAAGATTCAACTAATTTCAATGTTTTGTATGGTCGTTTTGAACTATCCTTTCATGTATCTTATCGATGAATTGAACGGCGGAATCACTCAACTCACAAACACAATTCTTTAACCTCTATGTGCAAAAATTCTAAGAGAATGGATGTTGGTTTATGATGAATTCTATCAAAATGACATTGATTAATAGCTCAACCTAAACTATTATGACCAGGAGCGCGTTTTGTGGTTCCTGTTGTTTTGAATAATAAAGTTTTGTTTGTATAAAAACTATTTCCCAGTTTATATATATCGATTGAATATTTTAGTTAATTGTTTTATGTTTTCTCTTATATCAAGTGACTAGATGATGAGGTGTCTGGTGCGATACAGTAGATCTCATCATTGGTTAAAGTCGTGATATATAATTTAGGCTCATAACTAAGATATTTGTGGACATACTGTCGGTTTAAGTCATTATGTGATTCGGGAATTGGTTTGTCTAAACTAGGGTTTTACTTTTCTTTGTAAAAATACAGATCTTTTGGCTTAAGAACATGAATTTCTAAGCCCGCACTTTGGATTCTCACCCCTCTATAGTGTAGAGAATGTGAGAATAAATGTACATATGAATGGAGAACACCACATGGTGAATTTTATTTGATCTCGGGTTTAAGTTGTCAAGGTTGTATCTTTCTTGCTTGTTCTTATTTAAATCTTCCTTGTTTGTGTTTTGTGCTTGTTTTGACCCAGGATCTATCATGTGTGTTTTTGTTCATCCATGTTTGCACTTGGCTATCTTTATATTGAGGTATATCTTTTAATGGGGTTTTAATGATAATGTTAATGTGATGTGTTCGATCTTCGTGGAATGCATTCATTATGCTGAAATTAGTTAGATAATTTAACAATCATGGTAGCATTTCATGAGTTAGGGTTCCTCGAACATACCTTGTTGGTTGCTTGGTGCAGTGCAGAAAATAAACCTACTAATAATACTCTTTTTCCACACTAAAGGACCCAAAAATCCCATCGTGTAGCAGTAAAGATGTCGAACCCACAGGGAGCAATCAAACTCTTTGTACTCAAAATGACTTGAACATACAAGCAACAAAGATTTGATTGATTTTGATTAACAAAGATAAACAACAAAACTGGAAATATAAATGGATATGATTTGAATGGGTGATTTAACCACCATCAACCATCGTTACGTATTCCCTTCATATTAGTTTGCTTAACCTCTCATGGGTTCCCAAGCCGTCCGTTAACCAATTTTAGCCTCAACTCACTTCTACTACCCCTATAAGAGGACCAGCTGGAGTACTACTATAAGTAGACAACTCAACTGCTAATCCAACAGAAAATAACACATAAACTTCAAGAACAAAAGAGGAAGCTAACAATAAAGTTAATATGGCAACAGACATCGCACTTGGAAATTAAGAAACTAAAATATACGAAGACAAAGGAGTTTTGATACACATACACTCAGAGGCTAAAAACAACACAACTCGCAGACTCCCTCAAACAATCGAGTCTATCACACCTCTGGGAAGTGGGCAACGCACCAAGCTGGCTTAAGAACTGAAGATCCTCTCTAATCGAGTGTAATGGCAGCTGAAGATATCCGGGGCTAAATCCCCATGAACTGCTTAGAACTGTATAGTTCTAAGCTTAATCACCATGTCTTGGTAAAAACCCTAGGACTACAACGACTAAGAAGGTACTGTTGAAAGATTATCTGCCCGGGCCCAGTCAAAATTCACTTTCATGCTATGCATCCCAGAATTGGAACTCTTGACCAGGCCTAACCTCTAGCACAATCTCCATTCCAATACTTTCTTGAAATAACATTGCACAGGATCTTAGCTTCTACTTGTTCGATTTGTCACGCAACAATAAATTCCTAATTAAAACGAAAGTTTAAGAATTACCTCATGAAGCGTGTAATTAACTGATTCTCTTGTATGACTTAAGACTTGATCGTACGTTGTGTAGGCAACGAACTAACGAACAATTTGATCAGCAATCACCACAACCTCCACAAAACTGTAGTCAGAATTCCTTACCGAAAAAATCCAACCACCGCTGCCCATGCGTGAATCACACACTCCGCCGGGAGAAGCTCGCTAAGCGCCAACCACACTATCCCAAGCACCGCCGGTCAAAGATGGAAGAATATCGCCGCCGCTTCATCGGGATATGGGCCGCCGCCTAGAGCTCGAGAAATCTGACTTTGAGAGAAAATATTAATTCTCTCTTTAGGATTTTCTCTCTCTAGTTTTCTTGTATTGAAAATTTATGAATTGTGAATTGCTAATCTCTTGTCTATTTATAGAGTTACAAGAGAGACCCCAAGTTGGTTTAGAACTGACCTTCCTAATGGGTTTAAGATTATTAATTAGTTTTCAAATCCAATTAGGTTCCAAATCTAATAGGATTTCCAAATCCAAATAGATTTCCTAATCTTTAGGATTTTTTAATTCTAATTGAACTTTAAAACTTAATTAATTAATTAAATAATTCCACTTTGTTGATTACTTAATTAACCCTTAGGAATAATTAATTAAATAATTAATTATACTTTATCAATTAACCCACTACATAATTAATTGTACCACTAACGGATTAATTATGACACTACCATCCTATACCAGAATTGCTTCCGGAACAACTAAATTAATTATTCTTTACTCTCCCCACATCAAAGATATAGTGCTCGTTAATTTATTAATTTACTGATAAATTAACTAATTAACTTCTTATAATTTGAGATTAGAACCACTCGACCTTTTTACTACACCGGAAATAAGTCCACCGGCCGAGTTTAGTATAATAAACATAACGAGCTCATCTCGGGAGCACCATCACCCCGGACACACCGGTAGATGGTTTCCTTTCGACAAGCAATAGCACACCAAACAACTAAACACGCGCACCTAACCTACCAAAACTATTGCCTTCAAATGACCTCACTCTTTGGCAGATCAAAGTACACTATGTGTAATCCTCATGCCTGCTCAAGTCTAGGGATTAAGAGATAGAATACTAGGAATGAATAGTCTATTAAATCAGTACAAGACAATTCATCCTAAATGGTCAAGTTTAATATGCCCTGGGCATATCTATATGATTCAATTAGTTTAGACAAACCAATTTTTCAAATCACATAATAACCTAAACTGATAGTGTGTCCAAAATTATCTCGGTTACGAATCTCATTTATATATTATGTCTTTTAACAAATGACGAGATCTATTGTGTCACACCAAACACCTCATCATCTAAATACATAACATAAATAGACAACATATGCAAAACATATAAACAATTAAACTAAAATATTCAATCGATATATAAAACTGGGAAATTGTTTAATACAAGCAAAGCTCTAGTATTCAAACCCAACACTGGTTGCTATGCACGAAAGTGGAATTTTTTATCGGACCCGGACAGATAATTCCATCAATTGGTTTCAGAGCTAAGGTTTTGGCTTTATACTTGTTCAATTTGTTACATGGTTTTTATTGCAGGTGGTTTGTGATCCCAACTATTATGGTTTCCGTTTATATTTTAATTAAACTTCAGGACATGTTCTGGTTGGTTTTTTATATGAATGCGTGTAATAGTAAAACCATGAGCTGGAAGCAGTGTAGGATTAGATTAAATCTATAGTAGGATTTTTTCTATGTAAATTTTCGATTTTATTTTTCCTAAAAAATCAGCCTTGTATTTAGGAAATTTTTATGTAATCGAAGACGTTATTTTTGGGCAACTTGGATTCGTGAGTTTTGGTTTATCACAATTTGGGTGATTCCAAAGATTACATTAAAACCAAGAAAACCCAAGAAAATTGCAAGAAGACCAAATAATGAGTGGGAGCTGAGGAAGAAAACAAAACAGGTAAGTGGCGGAAGCGACGGAAGTGCCACCAGCGGGAGGCAGCGTTGGCCGCTGCACCAGCGCCCAGCCGCGATACATGTGGCATTGCTGGTGCAGCGTTGCGTGACATCGGGTCTGTCAAAAGTTGGCAACTACGATGTTGTGTCCCCATAGCGTTAGCCTCGCGGCTCTGCTGCGGGGGTTGATTTTGAGGCACAGTTTTGAGAAGTTTTTTGAATTGTTCCAAGATCTTCAAGTTCAAGACTCAATCTATCAGAGTGGAGTAACGAGATATGAGACAAGGCAAAAGATGGAAGCGTGATGCAATTTTAGACCATAATAGTCAGAAAATTTACTTTACATATTTATTTCTCGTATTTATCATTTTAAGTTGCATGTTTATGTGTTTTAATTTATGTTATATTTTATGCATGATTAAAACAAATAATTTTTATGCATATAACTTAGGATAGTTGAAAGCATGTTAAACTTGAAAAACCCTCGTTTAAAAATCTAAGTGGGAGCGGGTTAGTTAAGTAATTCCTATGGCCACCATTACAAATTCATAAGTGATGTGGGTAGACTTGCGCATTGGCATTAGGGCCTTCCTCCATATCGGATGAGTCTAATTCACAAGACCACTAGATTGGATGACTATAGTAAGTTAAATTGGAGAATGTGATATCCTCTCCATCTAATGCGCACTATCATAGGTAATAAACTTAGAGGTCACTTAATGGTATACACTTAGTGTACAATTTGTAGTATTCCTCCCATCGAGGTTATGCTGCTTTAGTGTATGGCTAAAAGGTACCAACTATTAATTTTATTGATCAATAGAACATTCGGTCAGATAATAAGATTAATGAACTTAGTTCTTCTTAAACGAATTTAGGCTATCGTAAACGTTCACACTATCGTGATTTGCGTGAATCCCGGTGGATAAGATGTTGGTAGATAGATTATATTGTTTTGAGGGTTTAATATTTTTGAATTTTTTATTCTAAAACATGTCTGTTTATTTATTTTTCAGTTTTTGATATGGCATTCAATCCGTTAGCTATTATACTAAAAGAGAACAAATTAACCGGCCCAAATTTTGTCGATTGGAATATGAACTTGGACATTGTCCTAATGGCTGAGCATTATAAGTTCATGCTCATTGAGGTTTGTCTACCTACACCTAATGATGAGACACCTCAAGCAGATAGGGAAGCCTATCAGAGGTAGAGGAAGGCTGATGAGATGACGCGGTGTTACATTACGGTTCTATGTCGAATGTTCTGCAACATCAGATTCTGTCAATGATCTCCACTTCTAAAATGATGACTCACCTATGGGAGATGTTCGGTCATCAAGGCAGGTCGGCAAGGCAAACAGCCATGAGGAAGATAATGAACACCAAAATGTTTGAAGACATGAGAGATCACGTATTTGACATGATTAGCAACATCAATGAGGTTACGGTATTAGGAGGTGAGATTGATGTGGAAACGCAAGTTGACATGATCCTCCAGCATTTGCCTCAGAGTTTTGAGCAATTTTGGCTGAATTATAATACGAATCAGCGAGTTTATACTCTACCCGAGCTCTTAACTGCTTCGGTGTCAGCTAAAGGCCTCTTTCAAGAAAAGAAACAAGCTTTAGTCACAGTCAAGGCTCAAGGTTCCTCTTCTAAGCCCAAGGCTAAAAAGAGGAAAAAGAAGAAAGCCCAGAAGGCAGCTAGTCGTCTAAACCTGACATCGCAAAGAAGAAGAAGCCGAAAGGCAAGTGTTTCAAATGTGGTAAGACGGGGCATTGAAAGTCAGATTTTCCAAAGATTAAGGGGTTTCAAGTAACCTTGAACCTCTGAAGTGGTGAATTAGAAGTCTATTTGGGCGACACTACGAAAGTGTCAGTTGAAGCAGTGGGAGTAGTTAGGCTGAATTTTCAAAATTCTAGTTTAGTTTTAAAAGATTCTCTTTATGTTCTGAGTTTTAGAAAGAATTTAATTTCAATTTCTAGACTCATGTTGGATGGTTATAAGTTTATTTTTTCTGATAAATCTGTTTTTATTAGAAAGAATGAGAAACTTATTTGTTCCGGTCATTAGTAGATAATCTATTTTTATTAAAACCAAACTCCCATGTTGCTCAAAACACAGGAGTAAATAACAATTCATTAAACCATAATAAGAGGAAAGAACCTTCTGAGATGAACCGAACATATCTTTGGCACATTTGACTAGGTTATATTAACCTTGGTAGGATTCAAAGGTTGGTCACAAATTGACCTTTAGGTTCATTAGAAGTTGACAACTATTCGACTTGCTCATCCTGCTTGGAAGGTAAGATGACCAAAAGGCCTTTCAAGGCGAAGGGGTATAGGGCCAAAGAAGTGTTAGAATTGGTTCACTTTGAATTGTGTGGATCTATGTCTATTCAAGTGAGAGGAGGTTTCGAGTATTTTGTGGCGTTCACAGATGACTACTCGAGGTACAGATATATTTACCTAATGTGCCACAAGTCCAAATCCTTTGGGAAGTTTAAGGAGTTTCGGGCAGATATGGAGAAACATCATAGTAAAAGTATCAAGATACTACAATCAGATTGTGGTGGCAGATACCTTTCAGTTAAATTCAGAGTCTATTTGTTGGAGGTAGGAATTGAGTCTCAGTTATCTGCACCTGGCACACCCCAGCAGAATGGTGTAGCAGAACGGAGAAATAGAACTCTTATGGAAATTGATGGTCGATGATGAGTTATAGTGAATTGCCTAATTCATTTTGGGAATTTGCCTCAGAAATAGCTGCTAATATTTTTGAAAGATTATCTGCCCGGGCCTAGCCAGAAACTCACTTTCATGTTATGCATTCCAGAATCGGAATCTATGGCAGGCCTAGACGCTAGCACAATTGCTATTCTAACCATTTTAAAATAATATTGGCAGGATCTGGGTTTGCACTTATTCGATTTATCACGTAAAAAAATTATTAATTAAAAGCGGAAGAATAAGAATTACCTATTGAAGCGTATACCCAAGTGATTTTCTTGTATGCCTCAAGACCTTGCTTGTATGCTGTATGGGCAGTAATCTAACTAGCAATTTGATCAGCTAATCACCACAATCCACCTGCCAGAAAATTCCAGCACCGCTGCACCTGGCGCGCACAATTAACGCACCGCCCGGAGAGAGAGAAAAAACTACACGTTGCTGGCAAAAATAATAAGAATTTTTGGCTGCTATAGCTTATGGAAAATTGGAATTTCTTGAGAGAATTTTCTCTCTCTAGGATTTTCTCTCTCTCTAAGTTTTCTTGTCTTGAAAACTTATGAATTGTATATTGTGGAATAGCTAATTCCTTGTCTATATATAGAGTTACAAGAGAGACCCCAAGTTGGTTTAGAATTGGTCTTCTAATGGGTTTAAGTAATTAATTAGTTTCCAAATCCAATTAGGTAATGAATCTGATAGGATAAACCAATTCCTACTAGATTTCCTAATCTCTAGGATTTCATAATTTTAATTAAAACTTAAGACATAATTAATTAATTAAATAATTACACTCTGTTAATTACTCAATTAACCCTTAGGAATAATTAACCAATTAATTAATTCTACCTATTCAATTAACCCATTACAAAATTAATCGTACCACTAACAGACTAATTTTGACACTATCATCCTACACCAGAATTGCTTCCGGAGCAACTTAATTAATTTATATTCATAATCTCCCCACATCAAAGATATAGTGCTCGTTAATTTATTAATTTATTGATAAATAAATTATTAACTTCTTTAATTCCGAGACTAGTACAACTCGACCTTTTTACTATACCGGACATAAGTCCACCGGCCGAGTTTAGTATAATAAACATTACGAGCTCATCTCGGGAGCACCATCACCCCGGACGCACCGGTACATGGCTTCCTTTCGACAAGCAGCATCACACCAAGCAACTAAACACGCACACCCAACCTACCAAGACTATTGGCCACAATTGACCTCACCCATTGGTAGATCAAAGTACACTATGTCTAATCCTCATGCCCGCTAGAGTCTAAGGATTAAGAGATAGATTGCAAAGAACGATTTGTCTATTAAATCAGTACAAGACAAAACATTCCTATTGGTTAAGTTCAATACGCCCCGGGCATATCTATATGATTCAATCAGTTTAGACAAACCAATTATCCGAATCACATAATAACCTAAACCGACAGTTTGTCCAAAACTATCTAGGTTACGAACCTCATTTATATATTATGTCTTTGAACCAATGATGATATCTACTGTGTCACACAAGACACCTGATCATCTAACTACATAATATAGGTAGACAAGTAATGCACAACTAAATTTAACCAAAACATTAATCGAGATATTAACTGGGAAAAAGTACAATACAAGCATAGCTTATATATTCAACTCCAACAATCTCGCACTAATACTTAAGCTGTGCTTTAAGTATACATCTACATTCAACTCCTATACAATCTGCTACTATATATCTAGAAAAACTGTCATGGCTCTCCTAAGTATCTGATTCCCATGCCCTCCATGTGAGCCTCAAAGACTTTTGAAGTCAATGTCTTCGTGAACAGATCTGCAAGGATATCCTCTGATGCTATCTTAGCCATGACCACGTTTTACCTCTTTACGATATCTCGTATCAGATGGTACTTGCACTATATATGTTTACTCGCCTTGTGGGCTCGTGGTGTTGGTGAATGTGCCCTAATGAGGGCTATTTATGTAAATATACTTTGAGGGTATTTATGTAAATAAGATATTTGTCGCTTGATTGATTGTTTATCAAATGAGTTAATTTCATGATAGTAATATCCTTGTGCATATTTAAATTCATGAAATTGATCCGCCAAAAGAAACACTCCATGGACTAATTAGATCATGAGTGATTCTTTTGAGTAGTACTGGTACTAGGATCCTTAGACCAGAAATCACTACATGGTCTTAGGTGAATTGTAGTGTGCTTTGACATACGCCTAACGGGGCCGTAACAGGTTGCCAAGTACGGGTATGATTGGGTACACTATGAGACACACTAAGGTATGTAGGTGAAGTGATGGGACTACAAATCTCTCTTAAGTGAGAGATGATATCTTGGCCACTTGATAGTGAACTGAAAAGTGCATGGCCATGCCCAAGGAATGATAAGGATATCATTGGCTTGATGGATTCAGTGTCACTAAGAGATCAAGTAAAAGTTTAGCTACATAAGGATGACGGTTCCATGCCTTATGCTAAACTGGATATCGATGTAGAGGATCGTACGCAGTTTGCTCGGAAAGGTTATGTTGAATCTCCATTCGACCCTCCATTCTGAATTGGGTAGTCATTATGTCTTGCTAGAGACCACTAATGACTTATGGATTAATCAATAAGATTGAGTTATCCGTTGCCAATTTGGAATGGGCCTACAGGATCGCACATAAGAAAGTTCAATGATGCAAAATAAGGATTCTTGCCTACAATAAGTATAATTGTTATACTTAAAAAAATATGATTTAATTAAATGGTTTAATTAAATATTATTGGAAAGGTCTATGGTATTAATTAATAGTTAATTAATTACCTAAGAACAATTGGGATGGGCTGATAAATCAAGGGACTTAATTGCAATTGAAGTTCTTGACCCATCAGCCTGATCCATGGGTCATGGGTTGATCCATGGGCTTGGTGTATAACCCAAATCATTAAAGTATTATTTAAGGCTGATTTGGAATTAGTAAATATTATTTAAATACTGACTTGGAATCAGTTAAATAATATTTGGTAATAATACTGATTTGGAAAATTACTAAAATCAGTTAAGTTATAATTGGATAATTACAATACTGATTTTGGAAATTAAATCTCTACAAATATCCTAGGGATATAATTGTAGGGATAGGGGATTTTGAATTATTCCAATCAGACAAAAAAAAAAATACACAGTATTTCCCAAATTCTCCGGATAGGCAAGATTGGCTAGCACCAACCTGCGAAGGCTTTCGTGCTTGAGAGTAGAGGATCCTTCAAGGAAGGATTTTGGAGACAACAAAACGCCATCTTCTCAGAGGAGCCAGGCGACGTGCGCAACCGATTACGCTTCAAGGGTAAGACCCGATCCTTAGTGTTTAGGATTCCGCTGTTTAATTGGATTAAACACCTAAACAATTCCCAATAGTGGTATCAGAGCGAGGCTTTTAGTGTTAATTAAAATTAATTGTATTAATTGGCTGTGTTGGAAATTGTTCCAACGAATAAAAAAAAAATTTCTGGGTGGTTTTGAAAGTTACGCCGGGAATTAAATTTTTTTTCCCTTCTTTGCGTTTTGACGGACAAAAGGGTTATCTTGGGCTGCATTGGTCTTAGGGTTCCTTGCCAGAATCTGGGGTTTTGGAAACCCTCACCGGATAAACGACATTTTGGCCGGTTTGGGAAACTGATTTGAAAAAAAAATAAATAAATAAAAACAAAAGGTTTTAGTTTTGACACAAACTAGCTTGTTTTATTTTTTTGGTTACTTCATGATTTTGAACGGCGACGGTTTTGGCTAGAATTGAAAACTGGGTTTATGAATTTTGGCTGGGTACCTCGAAGAGGAAAACCGATTTGCATTTGGGGTTTTCTGAAATTGAATTTTGGGTTTTCTGGTTTATGTTTTGAAAAAAAACGGAAGGTCTGTTTTATGTTTTAAGGTTTGGCCAGAAAAGGAAATCTGGGTTTTTCGAAAACGGGATTTTGGTTTTCCGATTGGAATGTTTTCGAAATTTCTTGCTGGGCTGAATTGATCTGGAATTGGATTCTGGTTCTGGTGTTTATTGTTTTGGTTTTCTCCTGGAATTGTTTCGGTCACCAAATTTTCCAGAAATATTTTTCTGGGCTGGTTATATTTCTTCCGCAGGGGTTTTGGTCGCCGGGAAAACGAATCAGCCGGAAATGGTTTCTGGGCTGATTTGTTTTTCTCTCGCCGGTCTTCTAAGGAAATAATTAGCCGGAAGAATGTTTTGAACAGAAATTCTTTTGGGTTTTTCAAAATTGATTTGCTGGGTTCAATATTTTTGGTTTCGAAAATCTGGGCTGCTGTGGTTTTTGTCTTGATTTCGCCGGAAAAACGATGATGCTAAAACTGGGTTTAGTTGTTTCATTTGATGATTTTTTTTTTCCTTTTTTTCGTTTGTTGCGTTCTATCATCAGGAAAACATAATATACCGGGATGGTCTCGGAATTTTGGTTTCATTTTCTGGGTTTTCGAAGCTTTCATCGATCGCCGAAAAATTAGATTTCGCCGGGGAAAGTGACCGGCAAGGATGCCGGGGAAGAAGAACAGTGGCGGCGGGGGTGATGAAGCCCTGGGGGCTGAAAAGACTAAAATGCCCCCGCCGCACCATAAAACCCCAAATACACACCAATTTTAAAATTGTTTTAAAATTGCAAAAGGACCCCTGAAGGTTTAAGGAAGTAAAACCCTAAGCCCGGAAATTTTGGTTATTTACAAAATGACCCCAAAAAGTTTCAAAAAATTAAAATTTTAAAATTTTCTGAATTTTATTTAATAAGATTTAATTAAATAGTCTTATTAGATAAAGATAGGATTAATTTAGTATTTTATCCTATAAGTTTAAATTTATCTTAATTAGATAATTAGATAAATTTTAAAATAATTATTTTAATTAGATTAAAATAATTAGAAAAGATAAATAAATAAATAAATAATTAATTAGATTAATTAATTAGTTTAAATTTTGAATTGTTATTTATTTTATTTTATTTTGTTGCTTATTTAAATTGTTTAAATTTTATTTGAAGCATCATAATTATGCAAGCATGTTCATGTATCATTTTGAATAAATGTAAAATGAACAGAAGGATTGATTAAAATTGATCATGACACGATCAATTTTAATTCTGTAATAGTTACACAATCCTTAAAATTAATCAGCTTAAATTAAAATCGGCTTGTATGAGCATATGCATTTTATGTGTTTCAAAGCATGAATTGTGCTTTTAATTTTAACGTTTTAAAAGTTGGGGCCTGCGAGCCAATTTTGAATTTGGGCCTGCGTGCCTATAAAAATCATCATGTAATAGTTAGGCCCAAAAGAAGGTTCCAAGAGGAGTCCATGGTGGAGCCCAGGAGCGGAGGCCCAAACATGAAGATTTTAAAAGGCCCTGTAATAGACTAGAGCCCAGTTCATCGCTTTATTTCATTCTTTTATTTATGCGAATGAATGATAAACGAAAATGCATGTTAAGCCGATCAAACTTAAATACCAAAACCCCAAGATTTTGCTTCCATACTTGAGGGCCCTCTTGAGTGTCGAACGTCTGATGGACTTGGAGAGCCCAAGGGCCTCAGGTTTTCTTCATGCAGCGGGTTGTTACATAATAGTGCCCAACTTTATCACTGCCACTTGTTATGGAAAAACTGTGTGGGTGTCTATTGATGTGATGCCTTGAGGGATGGTTTAACTTGGGAAAATTAATCCTAGTTTGACCCGATAAGTTGACTAGGGATTAATTTTGCAAAGGTAGGATGGTGTCAAGCATTTGGAATGTTCATCCTATCACCGAAAAGTTGCATGGTATGCAATTGGAAAGCGTTAGATTACATGGAATGTGATTTGAACGTTGCCTACCAAAAGTGCCCGATTCCTACGATACTTGCCAAAGCAAGACTGGGGTTGACTCTTTGTGGATTTTGGGTCCACAATCTAGCACCAACACAAAATTGTTTGGGATTTCAATTTTGGCTATTGTGGAAAACATTTTTCAAAACTCATTCTAATATTTTGCAATTATCTTTTGTAGAAATGGCATCTTCTAGTACAAATGTTATCTTAAACTTTACTCTAAGAAGTATATTGGATAAAGATAAATTGGTTGGACCAAACTTCTTAGATTGGGAAAGAAACTTGAGAATAGTTCTCAAACAAGAAAGGAAGCTACATGTCTTAGAGACCGCTTTACCTGAACCACCACAAAATGCTTCGGCATCTGTTCAACGAGCCTGGGATAAGCTGAAAAGTGACTCCGATGATGTGACATGCTTGATGCTCGCGTCTATGACAGGCGAGCTTCAAAAGCAGTTCATGAATTTGGAAGCGTTCCAAATTTATGAGTTACTGACGGAAATGTTTCATGAACAAGCTTCAGGTATCTTTGTTATAGAAATAAATCTTTCTATGTCCACCTCATGGATATTAGATACTGGTTGTGGGGCTCACATTTGTACTAATGTGCAAGGACTCAGAAATAGAAGGATAACAAAGAAAGGTGAAGTAGATCTCCGAGTGGGCAACGGGCAAGAGTTGCTGCTGTTGAAGTTGGAGATTACACTCTGTCTTTACCTTCTGGTTTAAATATCGAACTTGAAAATTGTTATTATGTACCTGCTTTGAGCAGAAATATTATTTCAGTTTCGAGTTTAGATAATAAAGGTTTTCGATTTATTATAGAGAATAATTCGTTATCTTTATATCGAAATGATATTTTATACGGAGTTGCAAATATGTGTAACGGTCTGTATGTCTTGGAATTGACCCAAGAAAAACAAGTCTATAACATAGAAAAGAAAGCTAAATCAACTAAAGATGATTTAAGTCCAACATACCTTTGGCATTGTCGATTAGGCCATGCAAATGAAAAGCGAGTTCAAAAGCTTCACAAGGATGGAGTGCTTGGTTCATTTGATTTTGAATCATATGATACCTGCGAACCCTGCTTGCAAGGCAAAATGACAAAGAGTCCTTTCAACAAGAAAGGTGAAAGAACAAGTGAGCTATTGGCCCTAATACATACGGATGTATGTGGACCAATGAGCACACAAGCCAGAGGTGGATTTGAATACTTCGTGACTTTTACTGATGACTTTAGTAGATATGGGTATGTCTACTTAATGAGGTATAAAAGTGAAACTTTTGAAAAGTTCAAAGGGTTTAAAAACGAAGTAGAGAATCAGTTGGATAGAAGGATTAAGGCTATTCGCTCCGATCGGGGAGATGAATACCTTAGTGATGAGTTCGATGGCTATCTAAAACAGTGTGGAGTTGTTTCACAGCTGACTCCACTGGGAACACCTCAATGGAATGGTGTATCCGAGAGGAGAAATTAGACCTTATTAGATATGGTTCGATCTATGATGGGCCTAGCAACTCTCCCCACATTCTTTTGGGGTTATGCTCTCCTTTCTGCTGCCTACTTATTGAATCGTATTCCATCTAAGGCAGTAGATAAGACTCCATATGAGATATGGATGGGTCGGAAGCCCTATATGTCCTATCTACGAGTTTGGGGTTGTCAAGCTCATGTAAAATGTTTACAAAGTAATAAGCTTGAACCCAAAACTGACAAATGCCTATTTGTGGGATATTCTAAGGAAACTAAAGGATATCAATTCTACAACCCAACTGAGAACAAAGTGTTCGTTGCTCGAGGAGCCACTTTCTTGGAGAATTAATTTCTATACAAGAAAGACAGTGGGAGTAGAATAGAACTCGGAGAAGTTCAAGAACCACAAAAGAATGTAGAACGATCTACAGAAACTCATATGGAAGTTGACATGGAAACTCATGAAGATGAGCAACCTAAGTCAACAACACATGAACCTAGAAGGTCTAGTAGATCTCATCATGAACCCGAGAGATACAGATTTCTCTTGACTGACGATCAAGATTTGATCTTGGTGGACTCTAATGAGCCCACGAACTACAAACAAGTTTTAGAAAGTCCGGATTCCGGTAAATGGCTAGAAGCTATGGAATCTGAAATGCAATCCATGAGGGACAATAAAGTGTGGACTTTGATTGACCCTCTTGTTCAGGTAAAGGTTGTCGATTTCAAGTGGATTTTCAAGTTAAAACCTGGCGGGATCTTCAAGGCACGATTAGTGGCTAAAGGTTTCAGACAGACTCATGGTATAGACTATGATGAAACCTTCTCTCCTGTCGTGATACTCAAGTCCATTAGGACAATGCTTGCCATAGCAGCATATTTTGACTATGAGGTATGGCAGATGGATGTTAAGACGGCTTTCCTGAATAGAAACCTACTCGAGGATGTTTATATGAAACAACCCGAGGGATACATCGATCAAAAGTATCCTAATCGAGTATGTAAGCTTCAGAGGTCTATCTATGGACTAAAGCAAGCATCTCGAAGTTGGAATCTTCATTTTGATGAGGAATCAAAAGGTTACGGATTCATCAAGAACGAAGATGAGCCTTGTGTTTACAAGAAAGTTAGTGGGAGCAAGATTGTTTTCCTTTTCCTATATGTGGACGACATCCTACTCATAGGAAATGACATTCCTTTGATGAAAGACATCAAACAATGGTTGGGGAGTGTATTTTCTATGAAAGACTTAGGAGAAGCTGAGACTATACTAGGTATCAAGATCTATAGAGATAGGTCTAAAAGGCTTCTGGGGCTAAGTCAAGAAGGGTATATAGACAAGATATTGAAAAGATTCAATATGTTTAACTCCAAAAATGGTAACGTACCATTTAGACATGGCCTTCTCTTGAAGAAGAACCAAGGTCCCTCAACAAGAGAGGAGAGGGATACAATGAGTAGAGTCCCATATGCTTCGGCAATAGGATCTATCATGTATGCCATATTGTGTACCCGTCCGGATGTTGCACATGCACTTAGCATGACTAGCAGATACCAACAAGATCCAGGGATGGATCATTGGACTGCAGTCAAAGCAATCCTGAAGTACTTACGAAGAACTAAAGGATTAATGCTAGTGTATGGAGGACAAGAACAGCTCATTGTACAAGGTTACACTGATACTGCTTTCCAAACAGATCAAGATGACATAAAGTCACAATCAGGCTACGTGTTTAGTCTGAATGGCGGTGCAATAAGTTGGAAAAGCTCAAAGTAAGATACAACAACCGATTCTACAACAGAGTCTGAGTACATTGTTGCATCAGATGCGGCAAAGGAAGCTGTTTGGATGAGAAAGTTCGTGTCAGACATCAGAGTGATACCGAGTATCCAAGATCCGATAGAAATTTTCTGTGACAATAACGGGGCCATCGCACAAGCTAAGGAGCCTCGGTCACACCAGAAAACCAAACACATACTCAGAAGGTTTCACCTCATCCGAGAGATCATTGATCGAGGAGATGTGAAAGTGTGCAAAATAGGGTCAGACGACAATATAGCAGATCCTCTCACAAAAGCTCTACCACAGTCAAAGTTTGATAGACATGTAATAGAGCTTGGTCTTAAACAGTTTAGGACATAGCCCTTCATCAGGAAAGTGGGAGATTGTTGGTGAATGTGCCCTAATGAGGCTATTTATGTAAATATACTTTGAGGGTATTTATGTAAATAAGATATTTGTCGCTTGATTGATTGTTTATCAAATGAGTTAATTTCATGATAGTAATATCCTTGTGCATATTTAAATTCATGAAATCGATCCTCCAAAAGAAACACTCCATGGACTAATTAGATCATGAGTGATTCTTTTGAGTAGTACTGGTACTAGGATCCTTAGACCAGAAATCACTACATGGCCTTAGGTGAATTGTAGTGTGCTTTGACATACGCCTAACGGGGCCGTAACAGGTTGCCAAGTACGGGTATGATTGGGTACACTATGAGACACGCTAAGGTATGTAGGTGAAGTGATGGGACTACAAATCTCTCTTAAATGAGAGATGATATCTTGGCCACTTGATAGTGAACTGAAAAGTGCATGGCCATACCCAATGAATGATAAGGATATCATTTGCTTGATGGATTCAGTGTCACTAAGAGATCAAGTAAACGTTTAGCTACATAAGGATGATGGTTCCATGCCTTATGCTAAACTGGATATCGATGTAGAGGATCGTATGCAGTTTGCTCAGAAAGGTTGTGTTGGATCTCCATTCGACCCTCCATTCTGAATTGGGTAGTCATTATGGCTTGCTAGAGACCACTAATGACTTATGGATTAATCAATAAGATTGAGTTATCCGTTGCCAATTTGGAATGGGCCTACAGGATCGCACATAAGAAAGTTCAATGATGCTGAATAAGGATTCTTGCCTACAATAAGTATAATTGTTATACATAAATAAATAAGATTTAATTAAATAGTTTAATTAAATATTATTGGAAAGGTCTATGGTATTAATTAATAGTTAATTAATTACCTAAGAACAATTGGGATGGGCTGATAAATCAAGGGACTTAATTGCAATTGAAGTTCTTGACCCATCAGCCTGATCCATGGGTCATGGGTTGATCCATAAGCTTGGTGTATAACCCAAATCATTAAAGTATTATTTAAGGCTGATTTGGAATTAGTAAATATTATTTAAATATTGACTTGGAATCAGTTAAATAATATTTGGTAATAATACTGATTTGGAAAATTACTAAAATCAGTTAAGTTATAATTGGATAATTACAATACTGATTTTGGAAATTAATTCTCTACAAATATCCTAGGGATATAATTGTAGGGATAGGGGATTTTGAATTATTCCAATCAGACAAGAAAAAATACACAGTATTTCCCAAATTCTCCGGGTAGGCAAGATTGGCTAGCACCAACCTGCGAAGGCTTTCGTGCTTGAGAGTAGAGGATCCTTCAAGGAAGGATTTTGGAGACAACAAAATGCCATCTTCTCAGAGGAGCCAGGCGACGTGCGCAACCGATTACGCTTCAAGGGTAAGACCCGATCCTTAGTGTTTAGGATTCCACTGTTTAATTGGATTAAACACCTAAACAATTCCCAACACGTGGTTCTTCGAGTTTGTTACTGCACCGTTATCACAATATACCGTGATAGACTTCTGCAAACCAGGAATCACATCTAAGTCCATTAGAAAGTTCTTGAGCCACACTGCTTCCTTCGCTGCCTCTGATATGGCAACGTATTCAGCCTCCATGGTAGAGTCCACCATGCATTTCTTCTTGACACTCTGCCAAACTATGGCTCCACCTCTTAGAGTAAACACATACCCTGAGGTAGACTTGCTCTTGTCCCTGTCGCCTTGGAAATCTGAATCTGTGTAACCTCGGGGTACCAGCTCAGGCACCTGATAGACCAGAACTTGGTCCCTCGTTCTACGTAAATATTTGAGAATGCATTTTACTGCCTCCCAATGAGCTTTCTCTAATATCTGCTTACCATGCCAACGGTATAACAGATATCAGGCCTCGTACACAACATGGCATACTTGAGGCTTCCAACTGCTGAAGCATAAAGAACTGCCATCACGGCCTCTATCTCCTCAACAGTCTTGGGAGACTGTTCCTTAGATAGATGCACTCCGTGTCTGAAAGGTAGAAAACCTTTCTTAGAGTTCTGCATGTTAAAATGGGCTAGAATGGAGTTCTGCTGCTTGCCTAGCAGTCCTGCCTTGATGAGCGAACATCTCTCTCAGGTGAGCCATTATGTTGAAGGCAGAGACCATGGGATGAAGCTGATGTTGTAGCACATTTGACGCACCGGTACATGGTTTCCTTTCGACAAGCAGTAGCACACCAAGCAACTAAACGCGCGCACCCAACCTATCGAGATTATTGGCCATAATTGACCTCACCCATTGGCAGATCAAAGTACACTATGCCTAATCCTCATGCCTGCTCCAGTCTAGTGATTAAGAGATAGAATACCAATAACGATTTGTCTATTAAATCAGTACAAGACAAATCATTCCTATTGGTCAAGTTCAATACACCCCGGGCATATCTATATGATTCAATCATTTTAGACAAACCAATTATCCAAATCACATAATAACCTAAACTGACAGTTTGTCCAAAACTGTCTCGGTTACGAACCTCATTTATATATTATGTCTTTTAACCAATGATGAGATCTACTGTGTCACACAAGACACCTCATCATCTTACATAATATAAGTGGACAAGTAATGCATAACTAAATTTAACCAAAATATTAATCGATATATTAACTGGGAAAAAGTACAATACAAGCATAGCTTATGTATTCAGCTCCAACAATTTTTAACCTTGTACCATCTAAATCTGTATCTTTAACCCCTACGGAGATATGGACAGGACACAAGCTCAGTCTGAGACATCTCAGAATTTGAGGTTGCCCAGCACATGTGCTCAAGGCAGATGCGGGTAAGTTAGATTCAAGAGCAGAAGTAATGTTGTTTGTAGGATATCCTAGAGGAACGAAAGGTGATTTATTTTACAGTCATAAAGACCAGAAGGTGATAGTTAACACTAACGCCAGATTTTTAGAAGAAAACTATAATCTAGATTACGAGCCCAGTAGTAAGATCGTACTATAAGAACTTATAGGACAATCCACTAATCCTGTTACACCAGTACAAGTAGATACACCACAGAACACTGAACAAGAAGTCACAGATGATGCGCCTACATAGACGGTGCCTCGTTGTAGTGGGAGGGTTGTGAGACAACCCGAGAGGTAAGTGGGCTTGAGAGAATCCTCATATTTGGTCTCAGGCATGTACAAACCAGACCCAGTTAATGACAATGAGGCTCTTCGAGATAAAGATTCAAAATCTTGGCAAAAAGCAATGATATCCGAGATGGGGTTAATAGACTCTAATCAAGTCTGGGGGCTTGTAGACTTGCCTGATGGTTTTAAACCATTGGATGCAAGTGGGTCTACAAGAGAAAGAGAGGACCCGACAAAAAGGTTGAAACCTTTAAAGCTAGACTTGTGGCGAGGGGTATACTCAGAAAGAAGATATCGATTATGACGAAACCTTTTTCCGGTTGCTATTTTTAAGTTGATCCGGATTCTCTTGGTCATAGCTGCTCATTTAGATTATGAGATACGACAGATGGATGTTAAGGCAGCTTTCCTTAACAGAAGTTTTGAGGAAACCATATTCATGCAGCAACCAGAGGGATTCATTGCAGAAGGCTAAGAGCATAAGGTTTACAAGCTTAAAAGGTCCATCTACGGACTTAATCAAGCATCCAGATATTAGAACATCTGGTTTGATAAAGTAATCTAGTCCTACGAATTTACTCAATGTCTGGATGAGTAATGTGTGTACCGCAGACGTGATGGAAACGCGGTGGTGTTTCTTGTATTTTACGTAGATGACATCCTACTTATTGGCAACAATAAGAAAGTGTTATCAGATGTAAAGGCATGGTTGTCCAAGTAATTTGATATGAAAGACTTGTTGGTGTATATGCCCTTATTAAGGTTTTGTATTGACATTTGTCGTCTAGTTGATATAATATCAAATAAGTTAATTTCATCAGTTTAATATTCTTGTGCATATATAAATGATGAAATGATCTATGTACTAGAACATATGCTTATGATTGAACCTTAAGAATGTCTTGGTTATGAAACCCAATAAGAAAAACATGTTCTAAGTACAAAACTATCTCTAGTCGGTTACTGATGTGGGAACGTCAATATGATAAGACTAATATGTGCTTTAGTGATGGTAGAGTTTCACTAGCTAAGATGTAGTGACATCAACTAAAGATATAAATGAATATGTTAGGTAACATATCATTGGATCGATACGCCAAAAGAAACACTCCATGGACTACTTAGATCATGAGTGATTGTTTTATTAGTACTCGTACTAGAATCCTTAGACCATAAATCACTACATGCTCTTAGGTGAAGAGTAGTGGACTTTGACATACGCCTAACGGGGCCATAACAGGTTGCCAAATATGGTTATGATTGGGTATGCTATGAATCACGCTAAGACATGTGAGTGAAGTGATAGGACTACAAATCTCTCGTAAGTGAGAGATGATATCTTGGCCACTTGATAGTGAACTGAGAAGTGCATGGTCATGCCCAGGAAATGATAACCGTTATCATTTGCTTGATGAGTTTCAGTGTCACTAAGAGATCAAGTACACATTTAGCTAAATAAGGATGATGGTTCCATGCCTTATTGTAAACGGGATATCAATGGAGAGGATCGTATGAAGTATTCTCTAAAGGTTGTGTTGAATCACCATTCGACCCTCCGTTCTAAAGTGGGTAGTCATTATGTCCTGCTAGAGACCTGTCTTGCTAGAGACCACTAATGACTTATGGATTAATCAATTAGATTGAGTTATCCATTGCCGATATTAGAATGGGCCTACAGGATCGCACATAAGAGAGTTCGATGATAGAGAATAAATAATCATGCCTGCACTAAGTATAATTATTAGGTTTAGATAAATAATGCTTAATTAAGTATTATTAAAAGTTTTGTGGTATTAATTAAGAGTTAATTAAGTACCTAGGAGCTATTGGGATAGGCTGATGAATCAAGGGACCAAATTGCAATTGTGGTGCTTCTTGACCCATCAGCCTGATTCATAGGTCACTGGGTTGATTCGTGGGTCTGGTAAAAATCCAAATCAGTAAAAGTAATATTAAAATACTACTTACTGATTTGGAACTTTTTTGTTCTATATATCCTAGGGATATACACGTGAACAGTAAAGGATTCTTCCGGGAAGAATCTACGGTGATCAAAACCACAATCAAAATGATTTAGAAGAATGCAACTGATTACACTTCAAGGATATGATTTACATATTTTGAACGTAAAATTAAAACACTAAAATCAGATTAGGCATGAATCCGTTGTGAAAATTTTTAAAAAACATTCGTTAGATCCCAACAGAGGTATTAGAGCTAGGCTCGGATTTTAGTGTTAAAACTAAAATTAATTGATTAAAAATAATTTTTTTGTTTTTAGAAAAATCAATTCTTTATTGATGATAGCCCGAATTGAAACTGTTTTCTCATTTTGGATCTGGGTTTGCACTTGCTCGATTTACCACGCAACAAAAATTTCTATTAAAGCGGAATCTTAGAAAAGTACCTTTGAAGCGTGCACCTGGTGATTCTCTTGTATGCCTCAAGACTATGACTTCACGTTGTGTGGGCAACGAACTAGAAGTCAATTGATCAGCAACTCACCACAATCCACCTGCTAGAAAACTCTAGCCCCGCAGCACCTGGCACGTACTATAAACGCACCGCCCGCAGAGAGAGAAAGCTACGCGCAGCTGGTATAAACTAAGGCCAAAATTTCAGCCACTAGAAACCCAAAAACCAGTCGCACACTTTCTTGAAAATTCGACTTGGAGAGAGAAATATTTTCTCTCTCTAGAATTTTCTCTCTCTAGAAATCCTGTGGATTAATTATTGAATTGTATTTCTTGAATAACTGATCCCTTATCTATTTATAGAGTTACAAGAGAGACTCCAAGTTGCTTTAGGATTGGTCTTCCTAATGGGTTTAGGTAATGAATTAGTTTCCAAATCCAATTAGACAACCAATCTGATAGGATAACCAAATCCTACTGGATTCCTAATCTCTAAGATTTCCTAATTCTAATTGAAACTTAAGACTTAATTAATTAATTAAATAATTCTATTTTGTTAATTACTTAATTAACCCTTAGGAATTAATTAAATAATTCCACTTTGTTAATTACTGAATTAACCCTTAGGAATAATTAACCAATTAATTAATTAAATATACCTATTCAATTAACCCATTACAAAATTAATCGTACCACTAACGGATTAATTTTGGCACTACCATCCTACACCAAAATTTCTTTCGGAATAACTTAATTAAACTTTATTCATTAATCTCCCCACATCAAAGATATAGTGCTCGTTAATTAAAATTAATTTACTGATAAATTAATTAATTAACTTCTTTAATTTCGAGACTAGTACCACTCGACCTTTTTACTATTCCGGACATAAGTCCACCGGCCGGGTTTAGTATAATAAACATTTCGAGCTCATATCGGGAGCACCATAACCCCGGACGCACCGGTACATGGTTTCTTTTCGACCAACAGTAGCACACCAAGTAACTAAACACGCGCACCCAACCCACCGAGACTATTGGCCACATTTGACCTCACCCATTGGCAGATCAAAGTACACTATGTCTAATCCTCATGCCCACTCGAGTCTAGGGATTTAGAGATAGAATACAAGGATCGATTTGTCTATTAAATCAGTACAAGACAAATCATTCCTAAGAGTCAAGTTCAATATGCCCCGGGCATATCTATATGATTCAATTAGTTTAGACAAACTAATTATCTGAATCACATATTAACCTAGACCGACAGTTTGTCCAAAACTGTCTCGGTTACGAATCTCATTTATATATTATGTCTTTCAACCAATGATGAGATCTATTGTGTCACACCAGACACCTTATCATCTACTCACATAATATAAATGGACGATTAATGCACAACAGATATGACTGAAACACAAATCGATATATTAAACTGGGAAACTGTACAATACAAGCATAGCTTATGTATTCTACTCCAACAATCTCCCACTAATACTTTTGCTGTGCTTTAAGTATACAACTACATACAATCCTATACAATCTGCTGCTATCTATCTAAAAAAACTGTCAAGGCTCTCTTAAGCATCTGATCCCCATGCCCTTCACGTGAGCCTCAAAGACTTTTAAAGTCAATGTTTTCGTGAATGGATCTGCAAGGTTATCCTCTGATGCTATCTTAGCCACGACCACGTCTACCCTCTTTACGATGACTCGTATCAGGTGGTACTTGCGCTGTATATGTTTACTCACCTTGTGGGCTCGTGGTTCCTTCGAGTTTGCTACTGCACTGTTGTTATCACAATATACCATGATAGACTTCTGCAAACCAGGTATCACATCTAAGTCCACTAGGAAGTTCTTGAGCCATACTGCTTCTTTCGCTGCCTCTGATGTGGCAATGTATTCAGCCTCCATGGTGGAGTCCGCCACGCATTTCTGCTTGACACTCCACCAAACTATGGCTCCACCTCCTGGAGTAAACACATACGCTGAGGTAGACTTGCTCTTGTCCCTGTCGTCTTGGAATTCTAAATCTGTGTAACCTCGGGGTACCAGCTCAGACGCCTGATAGACCAGAACTTAGTCCCTCGTTCTGCTCAAATACTTGAGAATGTATTTTATTGCCTCCCAATGAGCTTTCCCGGGGTTACTCTGATATCTGCTCACCATGCCAACAGCATAACAGATCTCAGGCCTCGTACACAACATGGCATACATGAGACTTCCTACTGCCGAAGCATATGGAACTGTCTTCATGGTCTCTATCTCCTCAACAGTCTTAGGAGGCTGTTCCTTAGATAGAAACACTCCATGCCTGAAAGGTAGAAAACCTTTCTTGGAGTTCTGCATGTTAAAACGGGCCAGAATCGTGTCTATGTACGAAGCTTGAGAAAGCGTTAGCGAACATTTCCTACGATCTCGAATAATCTTGATCCCAAGGATATGTCCCGCTTCCCCTAAGCCCTTCATATCAAATTGCTTGGACAACCATGCCTTTACGTCTGATAACACTTTCTTGTTGTTGCCAATCAATAGAATGTCATCTACGTAAAGAACAAGAAACACCACTGAGTTTCCATCATGTCTGCGATATACACATTGCTCATCCGGACACTGAGTAAATCCAAAAGATTGAATTACCTCATCAAACCGGATGTTCCAAGATCTGGATGCCTGCTTAAGTCCATAAATAGACCTCTTAAGCCTGCAAACCTTATGCTCTTGACCTTTTTCAATGAATCTCTCTGGTTGCTGCATAAAGATGGTTTCCTCAAGACTTCCGTTTAGGAAAGCTGTATTGACATCCATCTGCCAAATCTCATAATCCATATGAGCAGCTATGGCCAAGAGAATCTAGATCAACTTAAGCATGGCTACCGGGGAGAAGGTTTCCTCATAATCGATTCCCTCTTTCTGAGTATACCCCTTCGTCACCAGCCTAGCTTTAAAGGTTTCCACCTTCCCGTCAGGTCCTCTCTTACGTTTGTAGACCCACTTGCATCCAATGGACTTAGACCCATCAGGCAGGTCCACAAGCTCCCAGACTTGATTGTGGTCCATTGACCCCATCTCAGATATCATTGCCTTACGCCAAGATTCTGCATCTTTATCTCGAAACGCCTCATTGTAGTTAACTGGGTCAGGTTCAGGCACACCTGGGACTAGGTCTGAAGACTCTCCCACGCCAATGAACCTGTATGGCTGTCTCACAACCCTCCCACTACGATGAGGCACCGCCTGTGTAGGCGCATCATCTGTGATCTCATGTGCAGTGTGTGGTGTATCTACTTGTGTTGGTGCATCAGGATTAGTAGTTTGTCATCTAAGCTCTTCTAGTACTGTCTTACTCTTGGGCTTGTGATCTAAGACATAGTCATCTTCTAAAAATCTAGCATTGGTACTTACCACCACCTTCTGATCTTTAGGACTATAGAATAGACCACCTTTCGTTCCCCTAGGATATCCTACAAACAGCATTAATTCTATTCTTGCATCTAACTTAGCCGTATCTGCCTTAAGCACATGTGCTGGGTAGCCCCAAATTCTGAGATGTCTTAGACTGGGCTTTCGCCCCGTTTCACAACTCTACTGGGGTTGAAGGCACGGTTTTATATGGTACAAGATTAAGAATATACATTGCCTTTTCCAAGGCATATCCCCAGAAAGAACTTGGCAAATCACTATAGCTCATCATGGACCTAACCATTTCCATAAGAGTTCGATTCCTCCTTTCTGCTACACCATTCTGTTGTGGTATGCCAGGTGCAGACAACTGAGACTGAATTCCTACCTCCGTGAGGTAATCTTAAAATTCATAGGACAGATACTCCCCACCACGATCTAAACGCAATGTCTTGATATCTTACCATGATACTTCTCCACATCTGCCCGAAACTCTTTGAACTTGCCAAAACATTCGGACTTGTGGTGCATTAGGTAAATGTATCCATACCTAGAGTAGTCATCCATGAACGTCATGAAATACTCATATCCCCCTCGTGCCTGGACCGTCATAGGTCCACACAAGTCAGAATGAATCAACTCTAATACTTCTTTAGCTCTATGACCTTTTGCCTTAAAAGGTCTCTTGGTCATCTTACCTTCCAAGCAAGATTCGCAGGTTGCATAACTGTCAATATCTAATGAACCCAAAGGTCCATCATTAACCAACCTCTGAATCATACTAAGGTTTATATGATCTAACCTAAGATGCCAAAGATAGGTTTGATTCATTTCAGAAGGTTTCTTCCTCTTATTAATGTTAGATCTTGAGCTGTCTATTTCTATGTTTTGCGCAACAGGGGAGTTAGAGTTAACCACAAACAAATTGTCCGCCAATGAACCAGAACAAATAATTTTCCATTTCTTCTAATAACAACACAGTTATCAGAAAAAATAAACTTATACCCGTTCTTCAAGAGTTTAGAAACCGAAATCAAGTTCTTTCTAAAACTCGGTACATAAAGACAATTTACTAACTCTAAGCTAGAATTTTTGAAATTCAACTTAACTACTCCCACTGCTTCTACTGACACTCTTGTAGTGTCGCCCATGTAGATGTCCAGTTCGCCCTCTCTAAGCTTCTGGGTTACTTGGAACCCTTGCAAAAAATTACGAACATAGTCAGTGGCACCTGAATCCACACACCAAGTATCTTTGGGAATCGCCGCTAAACATGTCTCAGTAATTAAGGCATAATTTATCGTACTTATAAGCTTTGGACAATCCGCTTTCCAATGTCCCGTCTTATTGCACTTGAAGCATTTGTCTTTCGACTTCTTCTTTGCAATATCTGGCTTAGGCGCAATTTGTGCCTTTTAGCTACTCCCTCGAGCTTTCTCTTCTTCTTTCAAGCCTCAGGCTCAGAAGAAGATTCTAAAGCTTCGACTATGACTAAAGCTCGCTTCTTATCTTGAAGAAGACTTTTAGCCACCATCAACTCTGCCAAGAGCTCGGATGAACTCCACAACATCTTACTTATGCTGTAGTTCAACCGAATCCGCTCATAGCTTTGAGGTGCCATCAACTCTGCCAAGAGCTGGGATGAACTCCACAACATCTTACTTATGTTATAGTTCAACCGAATCCGCTCATAGCTTTGAGCAGCCATCCACTCTGCCAAGAGCTCGGATGATGAACTCCACAACATCTTACTTATGTTGTAGTTCAACCGAATCCGCTCATAGCTTTGAGGCAAGCTCTGGAGGACAATATCGTCTTTGGTTTCACCAACGATTTCGCCTCTCACTACCTCAACCTTGTTGATGTTACTAATCATGTCAATGGCACGATCTCTCACAGGAGCGCTCTCAGCCCTAAGGACAATGTCCAAGTTACAACTTCCATCGACATTATTAGTTCCAGTTAAATTGTTGTTTTTCAAAATAGCAGCTAAAGGATTGAATGCCATATCGATTTAAACTGGAAAGTAAACAAAACAATGTTTCAATTATATGCTTACAATTTTCGAAAACATGAAAATCCATTTAATTATTGATTTCACTCAAAACAATAATATTAATCCACCAACATCTCATCCACCGGGATTCTCGCAAGCCACGCAGTGTGGACGTTTACGCTAACCCACATTCGTTTGAGAAGAACCAAGTTTATTAACTACACTATCTGATCAACGATCTTTTGATCAATGTAGCTAATAGTCGGTGCTTTCAGCCGTACAAGTAAGCAGCGTAACCTCGCGGGAGGAATACTGCAGATCGTACACTAAGTGTGTGCCATTACGTGACTTCTGAGTTTGTTACCTCAGGATAGTGCGCCTCAGATGGAGAGGGTGTCGCATTTCTCCTAGTTAAACTTGCTCTAGTCATCTTACTCAGAAGCTCATAGTCTAGCGATCTCGGGGCTGGACTCATCCGAATGGAAGAAGGCCCTAATGCCAACGTGCAAGCCCACCCACATCGCATACGAACCCGTAATGGTGTCCATGGGGATATAACACAACCCGCTCCCACTTAGATTTCCAAATTGAGGGTTTTTCCGGTTTTAACATGCAATTAACTAACCTAAGTTATATGCAACCATAAAACCAGACATGCTTTAATTCATGCATCTAAAATACAGCATAAAAATAAAGCATAAAAATTAAAACAATAAATATGGGAAATAAATACGTAAAATAAATTTCTCGACTATTATGGTTTTAATTGCTTCCATCTATTGCCTTGATCTCGTGTCTCATCACGTCACTCGATGGAGAGAGTCTTGAACTAAAAAAAAAAAAAACTGGAGGAAAAACGGGCTAAAAACGCAGCCAAGCAGCGTAACAGCCCAGCGCAGCCCAGCAGCAGCCCAGCGCGGCAGCCCAGCAGCAACAGCCCAACAGCAGCAGCCCAGCACAGCAGCGCAGCAGCCTGCTGCTACCTGCTGCTGTCGTACCTTGGCGCAGCAAGATGCTGAGCCGCACGGCAGCGGCCCTTGCTGCCTTCACTGGTTGCCGACGGCAGCTGCTGCCGGTGGTTGTCGCCGGTGCCGCCTCCTGCCGCCACCTCCTCCTTCGTTTTTCCCACGCTATTAGTCTTCTTGCAATTCGTTCTGGGTTTTCCTGGGTTTCTACGAATTCACGATAACCCAAAATCCACGAATTCAAGTCGCCCACCATAACGCCTTCGATTACAAAAATCAATTTTCCTACTATAAGGCTTTCTAGGAAAATTAAATAATCGAAATTACATAGAAAAAATCTTACTACAGATTTGATCTAATCCTACACGGCTTCCAGCACGTGGTTATACTATTACAAACATTCATAATAAAATTAAATCCGGACATGTCCCGGAGTTTAATTAAAACCCATACAAACGTAACCATAATAGTCGGGATTCTAAACCACCTGCAAATAAAACCATGTAATAAATCGAACAAGCACAGAACCCCCTAAACCAGGCTCTGATACCAATTGAAAGAAATTTGGTAGAATCTGGGTTTGCACTTGCTCGATTACCACGCAACAAAAATTTCTATTAAAGCGAAATCTTAGAAAAGTACCTTTGAAGCGTGCACCTGGTGATTCTTTTGTATGCCTCAAGACTATGACTTCACGTTGTGTGGGCAACGAACTAGAAGTCAATTGATCAGTTACTCACCACAATCCACCTGCTAGAAAACTCTAGCCCCGCAGCACCTGGCACGTACTCTAAATGCACCGCCCACAGAGAGAGAAAGCTACGCGCAGCTGGTATAAACCAAGGCCAAAATTTCAGCCACTAGAAACCCAAAAACCAGTCGCACACATTTTTTTGAAAATTTGACTTGGAGAGAGAAACATTTTCTCACTCTAGAAATCCTGTGGATTAATTGTTGAATTGTATTTCTTGAATAACTAATCCCTTGTCTATTTATAGAGTTACAAGAGAGACTCCAAGTTGGTTTATGATTGGTCGTCCTAATGGGTTTAGGTAATGAATTAGTTTCCAAATCCAATTAGGCAACCAATCTGATAGGATAACCAAATCCTACTGGATTCCTAATCTCTAGGATTTCCTAATTCCAATTGAAACTTAAGACTTAATTAATTAATTAAATAATTCCATTTTGTTAATTACTTAATTAACCCTTAGGAATTAATTAAATAATTCCACTTTGTTAATTACTGAATTAACCCTTAGGAATAATTAACCAATTAATTAATTAAATCTACCTATTCAATTAACCCATTACAAAATTAATCGTACCACTAACGGATTAATTTTGGCACTACCATCCTACACCAGAATTACTTCCGGAACAACTTAATTAAATTATATTCATTAATCTCCCCACATCAAAGATATAGTGCTCGTTAATTAAAATTAATTTACAGCTAAATTAATTAATTAACTTCTTTAATTTCGAGACTAGTACCACTCGACCTTTTTACTATACCGGACATAAGTCCACCGGCCGGGTTTAGTATAATAAACATTTCGAGCTAATCTCGGGAGCACCATCACCCCGAACGCACCGGTACATGGTTTCCTTTCTACCAGCAGTAGCACACCAAGTAAATAAACACATGCACCCAACCCACCGAGACTATTGGCCACATGTGACCTCACCCATTGGCAGATCAAAGTACACTATGTCTAATCCTCATGCCCACTCGAGTCTAGGGATTTAGAGATAGAATACAATGATCGATTTGTCTATTAAATCAGTACAAGACAAATCATTCCTAAGAGTCAAGTTCAATATGCCCCGGACATATCTATATGATTTAATTAGTTTAGACAAACTAATTATCTGAATCACATAATAACCTAGACCGACAGTTTGTCCAAAATTGTCTCGGTTACGAACCTCATTTATATATTATGTCTTTCAACCAATGATGAGATCTACTGTGTCGCACCAGACACCTCATCATCTACTCACATAATATAAATGGACGATTAATACACAACAGATATGACTGAAACACAAATCAATATATTAAACTGGGAAACTGTACAATACAAGCATAGCTTATGTATTCTACTCCAACAGGATTTTAGTGTTAAAACTAAAATTAATTGATTAAAAATAATTTGTTTGTTTTTAGAAAGATCAATTCTTTATTGTTGATAGCCCGAATTGAAACAGTTTTCTCATTTTGGAAACGAGTCTCAGAAAAGTTTATTCTTTCACTTTTCTTGGTTTTTTCGAAAAAGGCATTTTGACTGGAAGTTAAAAAAAAAAATAGGCTTCTTTTGGGTTTGTATTTTCTGCCGGAAAACCGTGTTTTGGGCTGCAAAGTCTTTCACCGAAATATGGGTTTTGTTATTTGGTTTATGCCCGAAATTTCAAATTTTGGTTTTCTCGTTTAGGTGGCTGTCTCACCGGGGAAAGGAAAAACGTTTTCTTTTTTCCACCGGAATCTGGGTTTTCAAAATTCATTTCCAGAAAGGGTTTTCTAGGTTTTGTTTCTTTTGATTAGGATGTTTTCGTTTTTTATCGGATTTTAAAAAATGAAAACAGATTTTTCTGGGTTTTTTGGTTGTTGCTTCGCCGGGGAAAATGAAGTTTCCGGGGAATTTTATTTTCCACTCGTTGGAGATCTAAGGATATCGAGAGGCCGAGATTGTTCCAGAATGACCTCAATCAATGGAGAATCTCGCTCTGAGGAACCTTCACCGCGGTTTCTCTCTTTGATCGCCCTTCATCCCGCAGGTGTTAGACGCTGGGATCTTTTTCTCCTCGATCGGTGGTTCCCGTCTGTTTTCAGAAGAGAACGATTGGGATAGGTTTTGGCTGGAAAAGACGACCGGGAGAAGCAAATCAATGCCGAAAGAGATGACCGACGTTGGATACTGGAAGTCGAGAAAGTCGGCGGTGAGTTTGAGGGAGGATGGTTGGCGGCGGCTGGGGGTGAAACCCTAGGGACTGATTTTACTATTATACCCCCCTCTGCCCATCAAACCCTAAAAAAGGGAAAGGCTGGAGTAGATGCCCTAATGGGCTTAAATTACCAAACTACCCCCACCCCTAACCCTAATTGGACCAGATTTTAAAAGGGGTTTTAAAATTGCAAAATTGGTCCCTGGACTGTGTGTCCTCCTCAAACCCTAGTCTAGAATTTTAAATCAATTACAAAATAGCTCTAAAATATTTAGAAAAAGAGTTCTTCTGATTTTTTTTAATTTGATAAGATTTGAATTTTTAATTTTTGGATAAAACTAAATTATCTTATCAGATTTTATTTTAAATTTGAGATAGGATTAAATTTGGTTTAAAATTCGTATCCTATTAAAATATTTAAAATTTTAATGTTAAATAATTATCTTAATGAGATTAGTAGAATTAGTAAATATTTAAAAATTTAATTTTAAATAAATATTTTTATGAGATTAGGATAATTAGATAATAAATAAAATAATTAATTAATGAAATTAGTTAATGTATTTATTTATTTATGATTTCAAATTTAAAGTGTTTAAATTGTGAAATGCATACATGATCATATGAATATGTTCCTGCATCATTTGACTAAAATGAATGAACAAAGTGATTGATTAAAATTGATCAATTTTAATAGTGTAAAAGTTACACAATCCTTTAAAATTATTCAGATTAAATTAAAAATGGCTTGTATGAAGCATTCTTAACTGTGCATTTCTGTGTTTTCATACATGAATTCGACTTTTTATTATTTTTTTTTAATTGGTGGTAATTTTGGGGGCCTGCGAGGCTATTAAAATCATTTGTAATAGAATAGATCAGATAGACTCAAATGTAAATTCCAAGGAGTCTAAGACCGAGCCAAGGAGCTGAAGCCCAGTTAAGAAGGCCCAAATGAAGACCAATATTAAATTCAAAAGTTGTAATAGATTAGTGTTGGTGTATGTGCCCTTTTAAGGGCTATATAGACATTTGTCGTTTGATTGATGATTTATCAGATGAGTTAATTTCATGAATATAATATTCTTGTGCATATTTGAATTTATGAAATCGATCCGCCAAAAGAAACACTCCATGGATTGATTGGATCATGAGTGATTCTTTTAAGTAGTACTCGTGCGAGGATTCTTAGACCAGAAATCACTATAAGGTCTTAGGTGAATTGTAGTGTGCTTTGACATACGCCTAATGAGGCCGTAACAGGTTGTCAAGTACGAGTATGATTGGGTATACTATGAGTCACACTAAGACATATATGTGAAGTGATGGGACTACAAGCCTCTCTTAATTGAGAGATGATATCTTGGCCACTTGATAGTGATATGAGCAGTGCATGGCCATGCCAAATGATAAGTGTTATCATTAGCTCGAATAGAATCAGTGTCACTAAGAGATCAAGTAAACGTCTAGTTAAATAAGGATGATAGTTCCATGACTTATGCTAAACGGGATATCAATATAGAGGACCATACGTAATATGCTCAGAAGGTTGTGTTGAATCACTATTCGACCCTTCGTTCGAAATTGGGTAGTCATTATATCTTGCTAGAGACCACTAATGACTTATGGATTAATTAATTAGATTTAATTATCCATTGCTAATTTTGAATAGGCCTACAGGATCACACATAAGAGAGTTCGATGATACAAAATTGCCTGCACTAAGTATAATTGTTATACATAGACAAATAGTATTTAATTAAATAGTTTAATTAAATATTATTGAGAAGTTCTGTTGTATTAATTAAGAGTTAACTAAGTACCTAGGAACAATTCGGATAGGCTGACAAATCAAGGGACCTAATTACAATTGAGGTTCTTGACCAATCAGCCTGATCCATGGGTTAATGGGTTGATCTATGGTTTTAGTAAAGACCCAGGTCAGTGAAAGTAATATTGATATTAATTAAATTAATATTAATTTAATTATAATTTTAACTGACTGAGTATCTGATTCTTATATATCCCGGAGATATTGAGTCAGATACTCAAGTGAGATTTCCTTTGAGAAAACGGTTTTACCAAAACAAAATATTCCCAAATATTTCTCTCTCTACAGACGGGCTAGCAACCACTCTGTGAGAACCCCGGTGCTTGAGAGTAGAGAGTTTCTTGAAATGAAGGAACTTTTTATGGTGATCAGCGTAATCGGAGCAGAAAGGATTGGACTAACACCAAACAAGAATACAGACGCGGCAACCGATTACGCTATGAGAGTAAGTTTTAGAAGCTTTAAATGTAGGATTTAATTAAACACTAAAACAAACAATTAGGCGTTTCCACTGTATTTTTTGAAAACTATGCCTAATCGATCCCAATAGTGGTATCAGAGCCAGGTTTGTTTCAGTGTTAAAATAAAAGTTAATTGTTTAAAACAAATTGTTTGTTTTGAAAATTAATTTACGTGCCAGAAAATTCTGACATTTTTCCCCCTGTTAAATTATTCTCGGGAAAATCTTCAAAAAAGGTTTTATTTTTGAGTGAATTTCAAAATAGGTCATCATACTTTGGTAAAGTTTAGGTTTTGGTCACTAACTTTTAAATATTCAAAAAAGGTCACTAACTTTTACATTTGAATTTTAAATTTGGTCATTCCGTCCATATTGGCTGTTAAACCTCTTAACAGAGCCTTTTTTTGAGGGCATTTATGTCATTCCGTCCATATTGACTACAGTAACGCGCTACAGTTGTCTTCTTTTCTTTTGTTATTTTTGGCTAATTTTTTTTTTGCCTTCCTCCTTGAGACTTTTTTCCGTCCGTTTTTTTCTAAACAATTCAGTATTTTTTTAATGTTTTTGAATTTTATAAAAAAATATTTTTAAATTATCATTTTATTTGTATTATAATTAAATAATCTGAATTGCTATTTGTATCATGAATTTGCTATTTGTATCACAAAAAAAAATAATAATAATAATAAAATGACCAAAATTCCCTTATGATGAAAAATGAGTAGAAAATACTAAGTACTGTATAAAAACGCAGCAAAAATGCGTTTTTACCATAGCCACAAACGCAAGGAAAAACGTTTTTTACATGTAAAAATTAAGTAAAATGACGTTTTTGATGCTTAAAAACGTCAAAACAATAATTTTTTAACCACATAAAACGCAACAAAATTACGTTTTTGACACTTCAAAAACGCAAAATCAGTGCGTTTCTCCCGCGGACAAAACGCCAAAAAGAGGCGTTTCCGCCGCGGATCGCTCGCCGATTTGGGGCGTTTTAGACACAAAAAAACCATAAAACCCCCAAATCGGCAGCAGCTTCATTAGGGCATTTTTTTCTCAAAAAATCAGTCCAAAAAACGCAAAAGGGGATAGATTTTGCCGGCCAAAAACGCAAATCATGGACGGAGGAGATGGCGAACAATCACGAAGGCACGGAGCGGGCAAAGGTCCACTGATAAACAGGGTAAAAATTGTTTTGAATTTGAGTTTTTTCAGCATTTTTTCAGCATTTTTTTTCGGCAGATCTGCTATTTTCGGGGCTGAAAACGCCATCTGCCGGCGTTTTCAGTCCCGAAAATGCCGACCGACAGTGTTTCGGTAACCCAAAACGCCATCGGCCGGCGTTTTGGGTATCGAAAACGCCATCGTCTGGCGTTTTCGATACCCAAAACGCCGGCCGTCGGCGTTCTGGATATCCAAACCGCCGGCCGTCGGCGTTTTGGGTATCCAAAACGCCATCGGCCGGCGTTTTGGAAACCCAAAACGCCGGCCGTCGGTGTTTTGTTTATACCAAAACGCCAGACGCCGGTGTTTTGGTGTGCTCAAAACGCCGGCCGCCGACGTTTTGAGTATCCAAAACGCCGGCGGCCGGCGTTTTGAGCATCTCAAAACGCCGGACGCCGGCGTTTTGGGTATCGAACACCACCCCCACCCATATTTTGATTTAAATTGATTTATCGTATGTTACAATATAATTGCTTCATTTTATTTAGTTATTTATTTATTTATGCAATTATTCGTTTATTTATTTAGGGTGGCACTAAGTTAAAGCCACAAGGCGATAGGCAGCGTCCCACAGCTTCTGCTAGGAGGCAGAAGGTGCCAGTTATTAGGGGAGGTGGTGGTAGACGGGGAGGTGGTGGTAGACGGGGAGGTGGGATTGTTATATCCGAGGGAGGACGGGGAGGTCGTGACTCCTCATTTCAGTTGAGGGATGAGTATTACGATACTACTGATTCCGATGACACTGATGCGAGTGAGGATGAGCAGTTTGGGCATGAGGGGGAGTTTGGGCATCCCCATGAGCAGTCACGGCAGGGGGATGCTAGTGGGAGTGGACGGCCACTAGGGGACCAGGGTGAGGGGTATACCTACGGAGGTGACCCTTCTCACCCACATGCTGAGAGGACGATCCGGTATAGGAATCCGGACCACGGACAGTTCGAGGAGGTGGATCCTGCTGCAGGTACGCGTTTTAATTTAATTGTATTATTATTTTTAATAAATAATTGATTTATTTTAATTGTTCATAAGATGAGAATTTGTTATTGCTTGACTTATATTAAAATTGTGCAATTTTTATGTAGTTCAGTAATTATTCTAATTCCTATACGTATTTGCTTTACTTATGTATGTTTTTCTTTATTTATTTTAATTATGTGTACTTATTTTTAATTAGCTTTATTTAATTACGTGTATTGTTTAAGTTTTACAATTAATTTACTTATATATTTTTATATGTATATGTTGTCGATATAGTTCCCCCTAGGAAGCGCGCGCGGGAGGATCGGAGTTGGATAGTTACAGGTCCCATTGAGGGGGGCCCTATAGATGATAGCCTTATCCCTAGCTTTTTAGGGCATGTGGTATCTAGATATTGGCAGGAGGGGGTGCCTACTAGATACCACCTTAGAGTCCACAATAGGGGTAGCATGTACGACCTTTTTGAGAGGTGGATCGGCTCGATGACGGTCGAGGGTGCGCAGATCTTGAGCGGGACAGGCCTTGGACACCTGCCCCGCATTATGCACCGGAGCATTGATGAGCCTCTCATCAATGCATTTTTGGAGAGGTGGCAGCCGGATACGAATTCGTTCCACCTCCCCTTCGGAGAGATGACCATCCTCCTACACGATGTGTGGGAGATTTTGAGGATTCCGGTCGATGGTCGACTCATCACCGAGGTGACACCGTCGTCTACCGTACTGTCATGGTCTAGAGGATTGCTAGAGATTCCTCCTGAGGAGAGGATAGACGGGGAGCTGTATAGGAATGGCGGATTTTCTACGCAGCGGGTGATCGAGCGGTGTATGCAGCGGGCCAGGGATGATTCGGACGTTGCTGTTTTAGTATGGAGCCTTATTGGGACTTGTCTGTTTACAGACAAAAGTTCCAATAAGTTTATGCCAGCCCCTGTTGTACAGGTCAGGAATGGGCTGGATCAGATTGGCCAGGAGGCATGGGGTACCGCGACACTCGCGTACTTGTATCACCATCTAGGGTGCGCGAGTCGTCATGGGACGCAGGCAGTCGCTGGATGCATGACTCTATTACAGTCATGGATGTACGAGCACTTTCCTGATTTCAGACCCCACCCTCTGACCCTTCCATTGCACGCCGCTCAGCCACGTGCAGCGAGGTGGGCCATCGACCACCACCGGGCCACAGAGCAGCGCTTGGCAGCCATACGACTTGCGCTGGACGAGATGACAGCCGACATGGTTAGTAAATAGTTACAAAACTCATCAAATATATTTTGATTTAATCTATTTTATATATTTTATTATTCATAGTCATTAACTACTTTTCAAAGGTTACTTGGATGCCTTACGGACGGGACGCCGTTTCGCGGACGCCGAGGACCCTGTACCGTGGACTTATTGCGTACAGGGACTACATCGAGCCGTACATGCCAGACCGATGCGTCTGCCAGCTTGGGTATGTACAGTGGATTCCCTCGCGCTTCATCCGTCCGGGCCGGGACACCTACCGCGGATACTCAGGGAGACCATACGTGGTACGACACGCCGTTGAGTATGCAGAGTCTGCGTGGGAGGAGTTCGGCACGTCTTCCATGGGTATTTCCCTAGCTGGCCGACAGCGGACAGGTGGCGCTGTTCCTCGGAGTGCTGCGGTCGATGGCTATTTAGAGTGGTTTCGTCCCCGATCACGTCCGCGCGTACTTCCCCCGGATCCCCAGGCTGCTATAGAGCCTCCTCGACCACGTCGCGCCGCCTCAGAGTTTGTAAGTATTCATATTAATTAATGTAATCTATTTTATTTGTTAAATTATGTTCAGATGAATCTAATATATTGTTTATATATTTGCAGTGGATGGGTCAGTATGGTCAGCTACATCATGCATTATTAGATGTAGTGCGGGAGAGCGTTCCTGATTTGTACGATCAGTTCGCACCTCGTACTGCAGATCTAGAGGATGAGTTTGACCGTTCCATATGATTTTTGGATTGTACTATTTTTTTATACATTATCCAAATATTGTATTATTATTTCGCTGATTATATTTTATTGTCTTCTTCATATATATGTTGTATTTTTATACGTATATTTCTTCAAAACCCAAAATAAGTAGTGGTAAGCACAAGATAATAATAATAAAACATATGTCACATGGCAATAAACGTCCTATCCATCACGGAGTGCATTCCAAGCATTAAATCTAGCTTCTAAATTTTGTGGCCACTCACCTACACTTTCAGCATGACGCTGATGGTGCCAAACGAAGCTCAACGGCGGGATAGGGCAGTCATCGACCACATCTACGCGTACATAATGGTTCCCATTCACAAGGGCAAGCGCTATAACCCTTTCCGGTTGGGTGTCGCCAGTAGAGCAATACAATGGTAGTACAGAATAATTTCCATCTGAACGAGTACGGTCAAACTGTATTACCAGTGCATTTGCATAAGTGGCGAGAGGGAACAAATCCGTAGGTGTAGCCATCCAATGCTGCTCACCACAATCAGTGCCTTCGAAATTTATTCGCCTAAGTACCATGGCAACAAAATCACCATCGAGGGGACGCAACTCCAATGATTGGAATACACCCCTATACCTGTCCGGGTGGCTCGTAATCTCTCCACTCAATGACCTGCGAGCTAACCTCCAATATTTCTCGTGGCCAAAAAGGTACGTAGAAATTACTCGGAAACCACAATGGCCATCCCCATTTACATCTGACCACCCTGTACAATAAGGCTGAAAAAATGCTGGCACACACTGAATGTCTCCACCAGACCCTGTTAAGTAATTATGTTACATTAAATAAACAAACCTTCATCATTTATTTATTTAATTGACTAAATTAAAGGACTTATTTACCTGTCCTTAATGGAGACTCACCATCAAAACCTGTATGAATGCGGTGTGATCTACCTGTTGATCGACCGGATGACCCTGAACGGCACCTGCCACGCCGGCCACGTGTCGCTCTTTCTCGTGAGCTCCACTCGCGCATAACAGAATGATGTATCTATTTGGTGGTCGCCCCCTTTGGGGTCCCGAGGAACCTGGCTCTCCAACACTGGCCATGTCAGGGTACATCTGCTCTACGTAAGCCCTATTCAACAGCCGGGCCAAAAAAGACGGACTGGTAGATACGGTGGGGACTACTTTCTCGTTGAAATACCTTAACAAACAAATATATCAACTCCAAATATTTCTTCAAAAAAATTTGTCAATTCAATTGCATAATATTAAAGTTCATAATTGAAAAATGCACCTGATGTCCTCATCAATGTAATTCGCATCACCATGTGATGGCACAATGGTCAGCCTCTTCCAAAACTCATGCACGTGTGGAAGTAAGGGATATTCAGGCAATGACTGTGCCTTGAATATGTCGCACGCACAGGGAATCCCACGTGTCACCTTGGGCACACATCCACATCGCTCAAGTACAAGGCCTCCCAACTTATCCTTCCGCCGAACTTCTTTCCTAACCAACTTCAAACAATGGTGTGACACGTACTTGTTCAAATAACAGTATGGATATCCCTGCATACTTGTTTGAGTCGTGGAGATGGAAGCCTCAAGAGAGCCTCTATAATAATGTCAATTAAAAATAAAATTAATTGAAACATCTAAATAAATAGAAGCATACCAAAAAATGAAATTCTAAGACATTAAATAACATCTGCTATAAACAATTAAATAAGTAAACTAACCCGATGTGAGGGTACAAGTGGCTGAGGTGAGAGTCAATCTTTGTGAACAAAGTGTCAAGGGAATTGGTGGAAGAATTAAGCCAATCTTTCATAGCAGCATGCGAAGCCTCTACTCTGTTAGTGGAAGTATTACCAAAGTGGAGAAATTGATTGGTCCAGGCTCGAACAAATTTCTCCTTGTGAATGAGCCATGTAGTCTCTAGATATTCAACAGCCAACGGCTCAAGGAGAGTGTACTTAACCTTGAAATTCTGCAATAAACGATTAAATTCCTCTACTGTCGGAGCCTTAATGATTTTCTTCCACCAGTTGTCATGAATATCACATGCTAAATTTTTGTTCCTCCTCCCAACATTTTTTTCCAACCACGCGTTCACATCACGCCCAATATGCCACAAACATAACAAGTGATGTGAAGCGGGAAAATGATCCTTAATCGGCTGTAACAAGCCCAACTCCCTATCTGTCACAATCACACTAGGTGACAAACTAGCCGGCAGCAAAAATCTCAAGTTCCTCATAACCCAGTCATATGTATCCTGTTTCTCATTCCTAACAATAGCAAATGCAATATTGAAATTCTTATTTGTAGGAGTCATACCTACCATCTCGACGACAGGCATTTGGTACTTGTTCGTCTTGTAGGTAGAATCAATCCCATCCACCCAATACCATCTGTTGAACATCTGAATTGATTTTGGATGTGCAAAGAAGACATGTGTGATCTCATCAGTGTTCGCATCCTTCAGAATCTTCAGATAGTACTGCTTCTCCTCAGCCAAATGAATAAATTGCTGCCCAATATTCCTACCTTCCAATCCGGCGGTCTTCATCTCTCCTTTCAAATTGTACACAGATTTGATTGGTACCTGGGAATCGGGAAACTGTTTATTCACAGCTTCCCAAACACACTTTGGCTTAACATTCGAACGCAGCATAAATTCAGCAACAGCCTTTGAATCCTTTGTAAAATGGCTCAACTGTCTGTGACCATATGGATGCATTATACCTGTAAATCACATGTAATTATAATAACAATTAATGCATACAACACATCAATCAACTTAATTAATATTATGCGCAAATAATGAAATACCAGTGTGATTGTGAGTTGACGCTGCTCCTGGGTTTGTATAAACCTTGTGCCGTCCCAAATCAAGCCGCTTACAAGTCAACCTAAAGGGGCAATTAGTGCCGCTCCTTCTTGTATTCTTCCGTCTAGTTGGGAGAGGGGCTTTGGCAGGATCTCTCCATCGCTTGCACGAGAAGTAGTACATCGCAAATCCTTGGTTACCTCCCCTCTTTGTAATTACAAACTTCAGCCTCTTAGCTATTTTCTGGCAATATTTCAAAGCCTTGCCAATAGTTCGAAACTCTCTGTCAATCTTGAAATATCCACTCAAATCTGCGCCAGGTTCAAGTTCCACCGGCTCCCCTTGAGTATTATCCGCCTCATTGTCATCTACATCCTCATCTTCATCGTCATCCTCCTCTTCATTCTCCGCCTCCTCATCATCATCATACAACTCATCCTCATCGTAATCATCATTATCAGCCTGTAGGTGAATACACAGATTAATTAAAATTACAGCACAGTTATGATTCTTGCAATCAAAAAACGCAACAGTTTGAAGTTTCATGCAACATGAAACGCTCCATTTTTGCATTTTTTCAGATAAAAACGCTACAAATGTGCGTTTCTTTCACAAAAAACACTATAATAGTGTGTTTCATGCAGTAAAAAACGCACCCAGATGTGGTTTTCAGCAACCTAAAACGCAGAACTTTTTATATAATGTATGTCAAAAACGCAGCCCTTTTTATATAATTCATGTCAAAAACGCAACACTTTTTATATAATGCATGTAAAAAACGCATCACTTTTTATATAATGCATGTCAAAAACGCAACACTTTTTATATAATGCATGTCGGAAACACTAAAAAGCGACTTTTTTTTACACTCAGAAACGCTAAAAAGGGACGTTTAACCGCTTCCTAAACGTCATTTTAGCGTGTTTCGACATACAATATTTTTAAAAAAACTTATATAACTTTAAGGTACGGAAACTTACCATATCGTGATGATTCGCTTGCTAAATATTCTTTCGCCGTCAAATGAATGATACAACAATGTTTTTAAGTTAAGAATTTATCTGGATTTGATTTTAGGATAGTTGTTGTGTATGAGTTTTTCATCCAATTCACATGAATGTATGTAAACGTTTTTTAACTTCTGTACATGTCAAAAACGCAACATTTTAACGAGCGAACCATGGTGGAAACTTCACATTTTGACGTTTATTGGTGTAAAAAACGCACTATTTTAACGAGCGAACCATGGTGGAAACATCACATTTTTGCGTTTTTTACATGCAAAAACGCCCTCATTTGGCGATTTTGACATACAAAAACGCACTCATTTGGCGTTTTTTACATATAAAAACGCAATTTAGGGTAAATTTTGTATGTCCAAAACGTTTTTGCATTGCGTTTTTTTTAGATTAAAACGCAATTTTCGCCCCTTTTTTTGACATAAAATCTGTCAATTTATTAATTTTTTTGTTCATAAGGGCATTTTGGTCATTTTATTATTATTTTTATTTTTCTTTGTGATACAAATAGCAAATTCATGATACAAATAGCAAGTCCCTTAAATAATTTTAGATATTATGATACATATTATGAACGGAATTTTTTTTAAAAAATAATAATACAGTAGATATCAGATCAACAGATTATAGATATCAGATCAAAAATATAAAAGAAATCATACAATAGAATTAAAACATACTTAACAAGGGAGATCAGATCAGGATTATATAGACATCAGATCAGCGAATACTTGACATCAGATCAACAGACTATAGATATCAGATCAAGAATATAAAAGAAATCATACAGTAGAACTAAAACATACTTAACAAGGGAGATCAGATCAGGATTATATAGACATCAGATCAGCGAATACTTGACATCAGATCAATAATTAGTCTTTTAGAAGGGTATTCGCTGATCCCTTCTAAAAGACTAATTATTGATCTAATGTCAAGTATTCGCTAATCTGATGTCTATATAATCCTGATCTGATCTCCCTTGTTAAGTATGTTTTAGTTCTACTGTATGATTTCTTTTATATTCTTGATCTGATATCTATAGTCTGTTGATCTAATGTCAAGTATTCGCTGATCTGATGTCTATATAATCCTGATCTGATCTCCCTTGTTAAGTATGTTTTAATTCTATTGTATAATTTCTTTTATATTCTTGATATGATATCTATAGTCTGTTGATCTGATGTCAAGTATTCGCTGATCTGATGTCTATATAATCCTGATCTGATCTCCCTTGTTAAGTATGTTTTAATTCTATTGTATAATTTCTTTTATATTCTTGATCTGATATCTATAGTCTGTTGATCTGATGTCAAGTATTTGCTGATCTGATGTCTATATAATCCTGATCTGATCTCCCTTGTTAAGTATGTTTTAATTCTATTGTATGATTTCTTTTATATTTTTGATCTGATATCTATAATCTGTTGATCTGATATCTACTGTATTATTATTTTTTAAAAAAATTTCGTTCATAATATGTATCATAATATCTAAAATTATTTAATTATAAAACAAATAAAATGATAATTTAAAAATATTTTTTTTATAAAATTCAAAAACATTAAAAAAATACTGGATTGTTTAAAAAAAAGGACGGAAAAAAGACTCAAGGAGGAAGGCAAAAAATAAAAAATTAGCCAAAAATAAAAAAAGAAAGGAAGACAACTGTAGCGCGTTACTGTAGCCAATATGGGCAGAATGACATAAATGCCCTCAAAAAAAGACTCCGTTAAGAGGGTTAACAGCCAATATGGACGGAATGACCAAATTTAAAATTCAGATGTAAAAGTTAGTGACGTTTTTTGAATATTTAAAAGTTAGTGACTAAAAGCTAAATTTTACCAAATTATGATGACCTATTTTGAAATTCACTCTTTATTTTTCTTTGGTTTTTGGCGTCTTCTGTAAACAGTCAAAAGGGAAAGCCTTTTGGGTTTTGAAAAGTTTGCCAAAAAATATACCGACTAGCTGGATTTTCAAATCGGGAAAATAATTTTGACCAAAGCTGCTATGGTTTTCGTTTTGCTTTCGAATGGGTTTCTGGGTTTTCAAAATTGAAAAAAAAAATTGAATCTGCCGAAAACTGGGCAGATCACCGGAAACTGGGTTTCCTTTTGGGTTTAAATTCCTTCGCCAGAGAATCTGGGTTTTTGTTTAAAATTTTCACCGGAAAAACGCGTCCAGCCTTCTTCATAGTTTTCCAATTCAAACAACTGTGGGTTTTGTTCTTTTTCTTCTGGAAAAGGGTTTCCCGCTTGATTGGGGTGTCAAAATCTAGATTGTTTGATTTCAAAACTGGTTTGGGTTTGAAAGTATTTCACCGGAAAAATGATCAAACGAAAAGGTATTAGATTGTTGTCTTTTCCCTCGGTTGTTGGCCGTCTATTCTAATCGAAAAGGATTCCGATCAAACTCGGAATGAGACGAAAAGGAGAAAAATGGCAGTTGCGATGGTCGCCACTGCGTTCTCCACGTTCGTTCGCCGATCTCGATTTTTCTTTCATTCGCTCGCTGGAAAAACGAGGAAGCCGATCGGGGCTGAGTTTTACAACGGGAAGATCGATGAAAGGAGACGATCGGGACCGGAAGAGATGAGCGGCGAGTGTCGCCATTCATCTAGGACGCCAGGAAAATGGGCCTGTAAGAACCGCCGGCGAAAGTTTTCGGTCGAAGGGGTTCATCGCGGAAGAAGAAGGTTTGGCGGCAGGGTGACTGAAGTCCTAGGGGCTGAAATTACCTAAATGCCCCCGCCGCAACCTTAAAACCCTAGGCTGCCAAATTTTAAAATTTTTTAAAAATTATAAAATATCCCCAGCAGTTTTGTTCCTGCAAAACCCTGAACCCATAATTTTTGGTTAATTATGAAATTACCTCTAAATTTTCAGGAAAAGGTTTTTCTGAAATTTTAATTTAATTTGATAAAATTTAGTTTTAATTTAAGACAAAATTAAATATCTTATCAGATTAAAGATAAGATAAAATTTTGATTTAAAATTTGATTTAAAATTACTATCCAATCAAAATATTTAAAATTTTGAATTTTAGATAATTATCTCAATTAGATTAGGATAATTAATAAATATTTGAAATTTTAAATTTAAAGAATTATCTTAATTAGATTAGGAGAATTAGAAATATTTTAAATTTAAATTTTAGATAATTATCTTAATTAGATTAGGATAGTTATGAAATATTAGAAATTTTAAAATTAAATAATTATCTTAATTTTTTTGGATAGTTAAAAATATCTTAAATTTTAAATTTAAATAATTATCTTAATTAGATTATGATAATTAGAGAATATTTAAAATTTTAAATTTAAAAGATTATCTTAATTGGATTAGAATAATTAAATAATAATAATAATAAATAAAATTAATTAATTAATGATATTAGTTAATTAATTAATTTGTTTATTATTTATTTATTTATTTATTTTCATGATTTATTTATGATTTCGAATTTAAATTGTTTAAATTGTGAAATGCATACATTGCATTTTATTTAAATGTATTTGATATATGTTAATGTGAATGATAATGAAATACATGTTAAACCACTCTAACTAAATCCCTAAATCGTAAATTACTTCCATACTTGGGGGATCGCCAGAGCATCGAACGTCTGATGAACTTGGAGAGCCCAAGGGCCTCAGGTTTTTCTTAGACTGGGAAAGAAATTTAAGAATTGTTCTTAAACAAGAAAGGAAGCTACATGTCTTGGAGACAGCTTTACTTGAACTACCACAAAATGTCACGGCCGCTGTTCAGCAAGCAAGGGATAAGCTGAAAAACGATTCCAATGATATGAAGTGTTTGATGCTCTCGTCTATGACAGGCGAGCTTCAAAAGCAGTTCATTAATTCGGAAGCGTTCCGGATTTATGAGTCACTGACGGAGATGTTCCATGAACAAGCCAGTAACGAAAGGTTCGTTACGATCAAGGCATTAATCTCATGCAAAATGGCGAAGGGTTCTTCAGTAAGCACGCATTTAATCAAAATGATAGGGTATATTGATACCTTGGAGTGATTAAATGCGCATCTTGCTAGAGAGTTAGCCATTGACATCATCTTGGCCTCACTGCCTGATGAATACAATGACTTTGTGGTGAACTACAACATGCACAACATGGAGAGGAGCATTCCTGTGCTTCATGGGATGCTGAAAAATAATGATCAAACCCTTCGGAAGGCCATGCCAGTAATGGTTGTAGAGAAAGGTAAAAGGGAACAAGAGGAAGTTCAAAGGCAAGGGCAAAGTTGGGCAAAACAAGAAGGCTCGCAGTAAGACTGCTGCCCAACCTCAAACTCCTCAACATGCTAAGACAAAATTCCGAAAATATGATACATGTCTCTTTTGCAAACAAAAGGGTCACTAGAAGAGAGATTATAAACAGTTTCTTGAAAGTAAGAATCCTTCAGCTTCTGGTATCTTTGTTATTGAAATAAATCTTTCTATGTCCACCTCATGGGTATTAGATACCGGATGTGGGGCTCACATTTGTACTAATGTGCAGGGACTCAGAAATAGAAGGATGATAAGAAAAGGTGAAGTTGATCTCCTAATGGGCAACGAGGCAAGAGTTGCTGCTGTTGAAGTGGAGATTATACTTTATCTTTACCTTCTGGTTTAAACATTGAACTTGAGAATTGTTATTATGTGCCTGCTTTGAGCAGAAATATTTTTTAATTTCTTGTTTAGATATTAAAGGTTTTTGTATTATTTTTGGTAATAATTCATTATCTTTATATCAGAATGATGTTTTATACGGAGTTGCAAATTTGTGCAGCGGCCTATATATCTTAAATTTGAACCAAGAAAGACCGGTCTATAACATTGACAAGAAAGCTAAATCAACTAAATCTGATTTAAGTCCAACATATCTTTGGCATTGTCGTTTTGGCCATGCAAATGAGAAAAGAGGTCAAAGACTTCATAAAGATCTTGGGTCATTTGATTTTGAATCATATGACACGTGTGAACCGTGTTTGCAAAGCAAAATGACAAAGAGTCCTTTCAACAAGAATGAGGAAATGACTAGTGAGCTATTGGCTCTAACACATACGGATGTATGTGGACCAATGAGTGAAAGATTATCTGCCTGGGCCTAGCTAGAAACTCACTTTCGTGCTATGTTGATGTGAATCCAAGGTACGAATTCACGTGAATTATAGAATCGTCCTCGATTGATCTTTTGAGCAAAACAACTAGCTCAAGTGGATTCAACAATATTGAGTATTAATGAACTCAACACCTTTGAATCACACTATATTGAAAGATGTCTTGAAATCTTCCAAGCAAAAACAACCCAAATCAAAATAGACCCAACAACAATAGGATGAAACCTATCACCTTTGAATCATAAAATGATAGTTTTGAAATTACTATTCCCAACCCCTCTAATTTTCAAACCCAACAACACTAGGATAAACCTAACACCTTTGGATTATGAAATGAATTAGAAAAGAAGAGTAGAAGGCGCCACAACTAAAAGGAAGAGTTTTAGTTGATAAGCCAAATAAGTTTTGCAAGCATACTTGCAAGACTAAAACTAGCTCACCAAGAAACTAGCAAAGAAAGGAAAATTCCTTAAAGTTTATAACATCAAATCTTGAATTCTAATAGTTAACCAAGGCCCCTATTTATAGAGTTTCAAGAGGGACCAAGGTTGGAAATTACAAAAGGATTAAAGGAGCAATTCTAAATCTTCTAGTCAAGACTAGCATTAACACTTCTCTTTGACCAAGAAAAGCTCTTTGACCTAGAAAAGCTCTTTGACCTAGAAGACTCTTGCACTTAATTCTAATATTCTAAATACTAAAAAAAATGCAGAAAACAACTTGAAAATATCACCCAAATGCTGTTGAATTTCGTCCATAAATTCAGCTTATAAATGCGAGGTTCAACCTTCTTCAGGCGACATGGGCATGTCAGAGGAAAAGTTATATTCTGCCCAACCTTTCTCAGGCGACATGGGCATGTCAGAAGAAAAGTTCTATTCTGCCCAACCTTTCTCAGGCGACATGGGCATGTCGGAGGAAATGTTCACTTCTGGAAGCTGCATAAAAAAGTACTTCCCACACCATTTGGATCAAGATCCAAGACTTGCAAAATGTTGTAATATTTGGCATGAATTGAGGTAGCCATTGGATCCTCTTTTGAACAGACTTCAAGAATCAAAATGTTCAAGGCTTCTTGCATCCTTTTCTTTTTCAAACGAGTCATTGGGCCCGTCATCCCTTCAAGTGGATTTGGTGGAATGATATGTGCAGAATTATTTGGAGTTGAGGGTGGTTCGGTCATGCCTTCGCCATCATCATCTTTGACATCTTTAGCATTACTTCCTTGGAACTCATCATCCTCTCTCCCTTGAAAAGGATTTGTCCTCGAATCCATTGGATCTACATCAAAATCAAAAAAAGATAAGTCAGAAATATTAAAAGTAGCACTTACACCATAGTCTCCGGGAAGATCAAGCTTGTAAGCATTATCATTGACTCGTGCCAAAACTTGAAATGGTCCATCACCACGGGGGTGCAACTTAGTTCTCCTTGAGGCTGGAAACCTCTCTTTCCTCATGTGTACCCAAACCCAATCACCGGGTTCAAACACAATTTTCTTACGGCCTTTATTTGCATTCTTTGCATATTGCTCATTTTTCTTCTCAATGCTCATGCAATTTCTTCACGGTTTCAGCTTTCTTCTTGCCATCCAAACTCACTTGATCCTGTAAAGGTAAAGGAGATAAGTCTAGAGGAGTTAGAGGATTGAAGCCATAAACCAACTCAAAAGGAGAAAAATTAGTAGAAGTGTGTAGTGTGCGATTGTATGCAAATTCAGCAATTGGCAAACACTCCTCCCAACTTTTCAAATTCTTTTTAATTATGGCCCTTAACAAAACACCCAAAGTTCTATTTGTTACTTCCGTTTGGCCATCTGTTTGTGGGTGACTTGTGGTTGAAAACAAAAGTTTTGTTCCCAATTTTCCCCAAAGAGTTTTCCAGAAATAACTCAAAAACTTTACATCCCTATCGGACACAATAGTCCTAGGAACACCATGTAGACGAACAATTTCTTTGAAAGAGAGATCAGCCACGTGTTTTGCATTGTCGACTTTCCTACAAGCAATAAAGTGAGCCATTTTGGAGAATCTGTCAACAACAACAAAATAGAGTCCATGCTTCTTTGAGATCTAGGCAAACCAAGATCAAAGTCCATAGAAATGTCAGTCCAAGGAGATTGAGGGACAGGGAGTGGAGTATACAATCCATGGGGAAGAGACTTAGATTTAGCTTTCTTGCAGTCAAGACATGTAGCACAAATTTTCTCAACATCCTTTTTCATGTTTGGCCAATAAAAGTGTTCATTCAAAATATCTAAAGTTTTTAGAACACCAAAATGTCCCATTAAACCTCCACAATGAGATTCACGAACCAAAAGCTCTCTAAGTGAACAAGAAAGAATACATAATTTGTTTTCTTTGAACAAAAACTGTTCACATTGATAAAACTTATTGAAAGCACCCTTTTCATATGCATTAAATATGTCAGAAAAATCATGATCCTTAGCATACAACTCCTTAATATACTCAAATCCCATGATTGTAGCATTAAAAGTAGTAATCAAGGCATACCTCCGAGAGAGTGCATCAGCCACAATGTTCTCTTTACCTTTTTTGTACTTTACCACATATGGGAAAGTTTCAATGAATGAGATCCATTTTGCATGTCTCTTGTGCAAATTCTTTTGTCCTTTGAGATACTTGATGGATTCATGATCGGTGTGAATCACAAACTCTCTCGGCATAAGGTAGTGCTGCCAAGTTTCTAATGCTCTCACTACTGCATAGAGCTCTTTGTCATATGTTGGGTAGTTCAATGTTGCTCCATTCAACTTCTCACTAAAGTAGGCAATGGGGCGGCCTCCTTGAAGCAACACAACACCTATTCCAATTCCTGAAGCATCACATTCAACTTCAAAAATGTTAGAAAAATTAGGCAAAGCTAAAACAGGAGCATTAGTCAAATCATGCTTCAATTGATCAAATGCCTTTTGTTGAGAATCTCCCCACTCAAACTTAACATTTTTCTTTACCAACTCATTTAGTGGAGCTGCTTTTGTTGAGAAATCTTTGACAAATCTCCTATAAAAACTTGCAAGTCCATGGAAGGATCTCACCTCAGTCACATTTGTGGGAATTGGCCAATCAAGAATTGCTGCCACCTTTGCTTCATCAACTCTCAAACCATTAGAACTCACAACATAGCCAAGAAAAACAACTTCTTCAACACAAAAAGTACATTTTTTCAAATTTGCAAACAATTTTTCTTTACGCAAAGTAGTAAGAACAAGCTTAAGATGTTCAACATGTTCTCTTATGTTCTTACTATAGATCAAGATATCATCAAAATAGACAACTACAAACTTTCCAATGAAACGTCTCAAAACATGATTCATTAGCCTCATAAATGTACTAGGGGCATTAGTTAAACCAAAAGGCATAACAAGCCACTCATAAAGACCAAATTTTGTCTTGAAAGTCGTTTTCCATTCATCACCCTTTTTGATTCTTATTTGATGATAACCATATTTCAAATCAATTTTTGTGAAAAATTTTGCACCAAATAATTCATCGAGCATATCGTCTAATCTTGGAATGGGGTGACGATACTTAATGGTGATTTTGTTCACAGCCCTACAATCAATGCACATACGCCATGTACCATCTTTTTTTGGAACTAAAATGACAGGAATAGCACAAGGGCTAAGAGACTCACGAATATATCCCATGCTTAGCAATTCTTCAACTTGCCTTTGAAGTTCTTTTGTTTCTTCTGGATTTACACGATAGGCTGGCCTATTTGGAATGGAAGCTCTGGGTAGAAAGTCGATTTGATGCTCAATTCCTCGAATTGGAGGTAACCTCTTAGGCACTTCCTCGGGTAGCACATCTGCAAATTCATTCAAAACAGCCACAATTTCTAAAGGTAAATTGTTAGGAAGCTCATCAAGAACAAGACATTCTTCATGGAATAAGAGCATAACAATTGGTTGGTGAGAATTGAGGGCTCTATCTACATCTCTCATGCTCGCAAAGAAGGCACCTTTTGTCTCACTTGCCTTTGGTTTTTCCCTCTCACTCACTTTGCTTTTTGCCTTTCCATCTCTTGCTTTTTCTTCACTCACTTTGCTTTTAGCACTCACATCTCTTGCTTTTTCACACTCTTTTGGCTTTTTCAACTCACTCTCCTCTTTTAGCCTTTTCTCCCTCATTCTCATTTGTTCTTTGTGCACCTGTTGAGGAGAAAGTGGAACAAGAGTAAAAGCTTTACGATTATGAACAATATGATACTTGTTAGATTTTCCCTCATGATTAGCATCATGATCAAACTCCCATGGTCGGCCAAGAAGAATATGGCCAGCTTGCATTGGTACTACATCACACAAAACTTCATCCTCATATTTCCCAATTGAAAATTTTACCTTTGCTTATCGATTCACCCTTAGCTCTCCACTATCATTGAGCCATTGCAAACGGTAAGGATTGGGATGAGCAGTCATGGATAGACCCAATTTGTCTACAAGATAAGAGCTAACATAATTAGTACAACTCCCACTATCAATGATGAACATGCATACCTTATCTTATACTTTGCATCTTGTGTGAAAGATAGTACTCCTTTGCTCTTCATCATAAGATCCAACTTGAGTATTCAATACTCTCAAAGTGACCAAAACCTCATCACCACTTGTTTCAAATTGTTCACCTTCATCTTCAACATCCGGATCCTCCTCATTTTCTTCTCCTTCACTTTGGCTTAAACAAGAACCATCTTCTCGCATTACCATAGTCCTAGAGTTAGGACATTGGGAAGCTATATGTCCCTTTCCCAAACACTTAAAACAAGTGAGTTTAGAAGTAGAAGAAGAAATTTTATTTGATTCACCCTTTTCAAACCTTTTAAAATCATGCTTCTTTGGTTCATCTTTCTTTTTACCAAAATCCCTTTTGTTTCCATTATTGTTTTTCCAAGAGGATTGATTAGAAAGAAACTTACTTGAACCACTCTTTCTTTTCAATTGCCTTTCCACCTTTTCTGCCACATGCATCATTTCTTCCAAATCCAAGTAATGTTGTAATTCAACAACATCGGCAATCTCTCTTCTTAAACCACCCAAAAACCGTGCCATAGTAGCTTCGGGATCTTCCTCAATGCTTGCTCTTGTCATTGCTAAATCCATCTCTTGGTAGTATTCTGCCACGGTCTTTGCTCCTTGAGTGATACTATGCAATTTGTTGTAAAGATCTCTATAGTAATGAGGGGGAATGAATCGTTTCCTCAAAACAGCCTTCATGTCTTCCCAAGTTGCAATTGGCCTCTCTCTATTCCTTCTTCTAGAAATAATCAATCAATCCCACCATGTTAATGCATAACCGTGAAATTCAAGGGTAGCAATTTTTACCTTCTTTTCTTCCGAATAATTGTGGATCGAAAATATCTTTTCCACCTTCATTTCCCAATCAAAATATGCCTCGGGATCTCCTTTTCCATCAAATTCAGGAATCTTCATTTTGAGACCGTTAAGGTTGCTATCAACTCCAAATCCATTCCTTCTCCTCTCATTCCCTCGGGATACTTCAGACATTTCTTCCTCGGACCTCCTATCATCTTCCTCGTCATCTTGTTGACTTCCTTGCCTTTCTTCTCTTTGCTAAAAAGCAAGTTCTAGTTGGTCCGTTCGGGTGGTGACCCTATCAATGATTTGTTCCAATCGCCTTATGGTGTGTTCCCTCCATGCTTTTTGTTCAGGTGTTTCACCAGTTGGATCTGCCATTAGAACAACAAAAGATAAAAGTACCTCGCACCCCTTGTCCCCTTTCCCTAATATGTCTCAACCCAAATGAAAAGAAATTTTCACTCGTGTTTAAGGCCGATCTAGTAGGGGTAAGTTGCACTCAGATTTTACCACTCTTTTCCTCCTGCAAGTTCTTGTGAGAATCGTTAAACCCTTACAAGATGCTACTCAAAGATCTTACTTGGCAACAAAGAAAATATAAAGGTCAAAGAAAGGATAGTAGGCAATGATTAGGTAAAAGAAACAAGAACAAGATTTAGAAAGAAATTATAAGAGTAGAAAGAAAACAATGATGATACCTTTTCCTCAAAACTTTTCCCACACTTGGAATCACAAATCCCTGCAATATTAATTTAAGAAGCTAGAAAGATTGTTTCTTCTCTCTTTTTTTTTTTTTTTTTTTTTTTTTTTCTTCTTGCAAACTTGAACCTTCAAATAGAAACAAGGTAACTATGATAAAAATAAGATGCAAGATAAAAAAAAATGATATGATCAAATCAAGGAAACTGAGCTCTGATACCAAACTGATGTGAATCCAAGGTACGAATTCACGTGAATTATAGAATCGTCCTCGATTGATCTTTTGAGCAAAACAACTAGCTCAAGTGGATTCAACAATATTGAGTATTAATGAACTCAACACCTTTGAATCACACTATATTGAAAGATGTCTTGAAATCTTCCAAGCAAAAACAACCCAAATCAAAATAGACCCAACAACAATAGGATGAAACCTATCACCTTTGAATCATAAAATGATAGTTTTGAAATTACTATTACCAACCCCTCTAATTTTCAAACCCAACAACACTAGGATAAACCTAACACCTTTGGATTATGAAATGAATTAGAAAAGAAGAGTAGAAGGCGCCACAACTAAAAGGAAGAGTTTTAGTTGATAAGCCAAATAAGTTTTGCAAGCATACTTGCAAGACTAAAACTAGCTCACTAAGAAACTAGCAAAGAAAGGAAAATTCCTTAAAGTTTATAACATCAAATCTTGAATTCTAATAGTTAACTAAGACCCCTATTTATAGAGTTTCAAGAGGGACCAAGGTTGGAAATTACAAAAGGATTAAAGGAGCAATTCTAAATCTTCTAGTCAAGACTAGCATTAACACTTCTCTTTGACCAAGAAAAGCTCTTTGACCTAGAAAAGCTCTTTGACCTAGAAGACTCTTGCACTTAATTCTAATATTCTAAATACTAAAAAAAAAATGCAAAAAACAACTTGAAAATATCACCCAAATGCTGTTGAATTTCGTCCATAAATTCAGCTTATAAATGCGATGTTCAACCTTCTTCAGGCGACATGGGCATGTCAGAGGAAAAGTTATATTCTGCCCAACCTTTCTCAAGCGACATGGGCATGTCAGAAGAAAAGTTCTATTCCGCCCAACCTTTCTCAGGCGACATGGGCATGTCGGAGGAAATGTTCACTTCTGGAAGCTGCATAAAAAAGTACTTCCCACACCATTTGGATCAAGATCCAAGACTTGCAAAATGTTGTAATATTTGGCATGAATTGAGGTAGCCATTGGATCCTCTTTTGAACAGACTTCAAGAATCAAAATGTTCAAGGCTTCTTGCATCCTTTTCTTTTTCAAACGAGTCATTGGGCCCGTCATCCCTTCAAGTGGATTTGGTGGAATGATATGTGCAGAATTATTTGGAGTTGAGGGTGGTTCGGTCATGCCTTCGCCATCATCATCTTTGACATCTTTAGCATTACTTCCTTGGAACTCATCATATGTATTCTAGAATCGAAATCTCTAGTCAGGCCTAGATGCTAGCTCAATTGCTATTCCAACCCTTTTGAAATAACATTGCGTAGGATCTGGGTTTGCACTTTTCAATTTACCATGAAACAAAAATTTCTAATTAAAAGCGGAACTTTATAAAATACCTTTGAGGCGTGCACTCAAGTGATTCTCTTGTATGCATAAAGACTTTGATTTCACGTTGTGTGGGCAACGATCTAGAAACCAATTTGATAAGCTAATCACCACAATCCACCTGCGAGAAAAATCCAGCACCGCTGCACCTGGCGCACCGACAGGAGAGAGAGAAAGCTACACTTTGATACCAAAATTCAATAGGAATTTCGGCTGCCTCAAGCCTTGAAAAATCCAAATTTCAGAGAGTGATTTTTCTCTCTCTAAGTTTTCTTGTCTTGAAAACTTATTAATTGTGTCTTCAATTGTGTGTCTTGAATAACTAATCACTTGTCTATATATAGAGTTACAAGTGAGACCCCAAGTTGGTTTAGGATTAGCCTTCCTACTGGGTTTCTGTTTCCTTCAATCCTGTTCCTGGCCTGATACACATCCAACTGATACAGGGATTCACTTATCCCAATCCAGTTCCTGATATGATTCACAACCAACCGATACAGGGACTCACTTATCTCAAACCAGTTCCTGGTATGATTCACAACCAACTGATACAGGGATTCACTTATCCCAAACCAGTTCCTGGTATGATTCACTACCAACTGACACAAGGATTACTTAATTTCTTAATTAATTAAATCTACCTTTGTCAATAACCCAATACATAGTTAATCGTACCACTAACAGATTAATTATGGCACTACCATCCCACACCACAATTGCTTCCCCACATCAAAGATATAGTGCTCGTTGAATTATTAATTTACTGATAAATTAATTAATTAACTTCTTTAATTCCGAGACTAGTACCACTCGAACTTTCTACTGTACCGGACATAAGTCCACCAGCTGGGTTTAGTATAATATACATAACGAGCTCATATCGAGAGCACATCACCCCGGACGCACCGGTACATGGTTTTCTTTCGACAAACAACAGCACACCAAGCAACTAAACACGCGCACCCAACATACTGAGATTATTGGCCTCAATAGACCTCACCCATTGGTAGATCAAAGTACAATATGTCTAATCCTCATGCCCGCTCGAGTCTAGGGATTAAGAGATAGAATACCAAGAACGATTTGTCTATTAAATCTATACAAGACAAATCATTCCTAATGGTCAAGTTCAATACGACCCGGGCATATCTATATGATTCAATTAGTTTAGATAAACTAATTATCCGAATCACATAATAACCTAAACTGACAGTTTGTCCAAAACTGTCTCGGTTATGAACCTCATTTATATATTATATCTTTCAACCTATGATGAGATCTACTGTGTCACATAAGACATCTCATCATCTACTGCACCGTTGTTATCACAATAAATCGTGATAGACTTCTGCAAACCAAGGAATCACATCTAAGTCCACTAGGAAGTTCTTAAGCCATACTGCTTCTTTCGCTGCCTTTGATACGACAACGTACTCAACCTCCATGGTAGAGTCCGCCACGCATTTTTGCTTGACACTTCGCTAAACTATAGCTCCACCTCCTAGAGTAAACACATACCTTGAGGTAGACTTGCTTTTGTCCCTGTCACCTTGAAAATCTGAATCTGTGTAACCTCGGGGTACCAGCTCAGGTGCCTGATAGACCAGAACTTGGTCCCTCGTTCTACGCAAATACTTGAGAATGCATTTTACTGCCTCCCAATGAGCTTTCCCGGGGTTATTTTGATATCTGCTTACGATGCCAACGGCATAACATATATCAGGCCTCGTACACAACATAGCATACATGAGACTTCCTACTGCTGAAGCATAAGGAACTGCTTTCATGGCCTCTATCTCTTCAACATTCTTGGGAAACTGTTCCTTAGATAGATGCACTCCTTGTCTGAAAGGTAGAAAACCTCTCTTGGAGTTTTGCATGTTAAAATAGGCCAGAATCGTATCTATGTACGAAGCTTGGGAGAGCGTTAACGAACGTTTCCTACAATCTCGAATTATCCTGATCCCAAGGATATGTCCCGCTTCCCCTAAGTCCTTCATATCAAACTACTTGGACAGCCATGCCTTTACGTCTGATAACACTTTCTTGTTGTTGCCAATAAATAGAATGTCATCTAAGTAAAGCACAAGAAAACACTGAGTTTCCATCACTTCTGCGGTACACACATTGCTAATCCGGACACTGAGTAAATCCGTAGGACTGGATTACCTCATCAAACTGGATGTTCCAAGATCTGAATGCCTGCTTTAAGTCTGTAAATGGACCTCTTAAGCTTGCAAACCTTATGCTCTTGGCCTTTTTCAACGAATCCCTCTGGTTGCTGCACAAAGATGGTTTTCTCAAGACTTCCGCTTAGGAAAGCTGTCTTGACATCCATGTGCCAAATCTCATAATCTAAATGAGCAACTATTGCCAAGAGAATCCGAATCGACTTAAGCATGGCTACCGGTGAGAAGGTTTCCTTATAATTGATTCGCTCTTTCTGAGTATATCCCTTCGCCACCAGCCTAGCTTTAAAGGTTTCCACCTTCCCGTCAGGTCCTCTCTTATGTTTGTAGACCCATTTGCATCTAATGGGCTTAAACCCATCAGGAAGGTCTACTAGCTCCCAGACTTGATTGTGGTCCCCATCTCGGATATCATTACCTTACGCCAAGATTCTGCATCTTTAACTCGGAGAGCCTCATTGTAGTTAACCTGGTCAGGTTCAGGAGCGCCTGGGACTAGGTCTGAGGTCTCTCCCACGCCAATGAACCTATCGGGCTGTCTCACAACCCTCCCACTATGACGAGGCACCACCTATGTAGGTGCATCATCTGTGATCTCATGTGCAGTGTGTGGTGTATCTACTTGTGCTGGTGCATCAGGATTAGTAGTTTGTCATCTAAGCTCTTCTAGTACTAACTTACTCTTGGGCTTGTGGTCTTAGACATAGTCCTCTTCCAAAAATCTAGCGTTGGTACTAACCATCACCTTCTGATCTTTAGGACTATAAAATAGACCACCTTTCGTTCCCTAGGATATCCTACAAACAGCATTAATTCAGTTCTCACATATAACTTAGCCGTATCTGCCTTAAGCACATGTGCTGGGAAACCCCAAATTCTGAGATGTCTTAGACTGAGCTTGCGCCCATTCCACAACTCTACTGGGGTTGAAGGCACGGTTTTAGATGGTACAAGATTAAGAATATACATCGCTATTTCTAAGGCATATCCCAGAACGAACTTGGCAAATCACTATAGCTCATCATCGACCTAACCATTTCCATGAGAGTCTGATTCCTCCTTTCTGTTACACCGTTCTGCTGTGGCATGCCAGGTGTAGACAACTGAGACTGAATTCCGACCTCACTGAGATATTCTCGAAATTCATGGGACAGGTACTCCCCACCATGATCTGAATGTAGTGTCTTGATACTCTTACCATGATGCTTTTTCATATCTGCCCGAAACTCTTTAAACTTTCCAAAACATTCAGACTTGTGACGCATTACGTAAATGTACCCGTACCTTGAGTAGTCATCCGTGAATGTCACGAAATACTCTAACCCACCTCGTGCCTGGACCGTCATTGGTCCACACAAGTCAGAATGAGTCAAATCCAATACTTCCTTAGCTCTATAACCTTTTGCCTTAAAAGGTCTCTTGGTCATTTTACCTTCAAAGCAAGATTCGCAGGTTGCATAACTGTCAATCTCTAATGAAGCTAAAGGTCCATCATTGACCAACCTCTGAATCCTACTAAGGTTTATATAACCTAGCCTGAGATGTTAAAGATATGTTTGATTCATTTTAGAAGGTTTCTTCCTCTTATTAATGTTAGATAAAGAGCTATCTATTTCTATATTTTGTGCAACAGGGGAATTAGAGTTAACCACAAATAAATTGTCAGCTAATGAACTAGAACAAATAAGTTTTCCATTTCTTCTAATAAATACAGACTCATCAGAAAAAACAAACTTATAACCGTTCTTCAAGAGTTTAGAAACCGAAATAAGGTTCTTTCTAAAACTTGGTACATAAAGACAATTAACTAACTCTAATCTATAATTTTTAAAATTTAAATTGACCACTCCCACTGCTTCTACTGACACTATGTAGTGTTGCCCATGTAGATGTCTAGCTCGCCCTCTCTAAGCTTCCGGGTTACTTGGAACCCCTGTAAAGAATTACAAACATGATCAGTGGTGCCTGAATCCATACACCAAGTATCTGTGGGAATCACCGCTAAACATGTCTCAGTAATTAGGGCAAAAACTATCGTACGTTTAAGCTTTGGACAATCCAATTTCCAATGTCCTTTCTTATTGCACTTAAAGCACTTGTCTTTCGACTTCTTCTTTACAGTAACTGGCTTAGGTGCAATTTGTGCCTTTTTAGCTACTTCCTCGAGCTTTCTCTTCTTCTTTCCAGCCTCAGGCTCAGAAGAAGATTCTAAAGCTTTGACTGCGACTAAAGCTCGCTTGTTCTCTTGAAGAAGACCTTTAGCCACCACCAACTCTGCCAAGAGCTCGAATGAAGTACAGAACATCTTACTTATGTTGTAGCTTAACCGAATCTGCTCATAGTTTGGAGGCAAGCTCCGGAGGACAATATCGACTTTGGTTTCACCAACGATTTTGCCTCCCACTACCTCAACCTTGTTGATGTTACTAATCACGTTAATGACATGATCTCTGATAGGAGTGCTCACAGCCATAAGGACAATGTTCAGTTAACTTGTTGTTTTTGAATATAGTAGCTAAGGGGTTGAATGCCATATCAAAAACTATAAATTAAACAGACAATGTTTTAGTTATCTAAGTCTAGAATTTCAAAAATCATGAAATTCTATTAATTATTGACTTCCCTCAAAACAATAATCTTAATCCACCAATATCTCATTCACCGGGTTCTCGCAAGCCACGCAGTGTGAACGTTTACGCTAACCCACATTCGTTTTAGAAGAACCAAGTTCATTGACTACACTATCTGACCAAATGATCTATTGATCAATGTAGCTAATAGTCGGTACTTTCAGCCATACAAATAATCAGATTAACCTCGAGGGAGGAATACTGCAGATCGTACACTAAGTGTGTGCCATTACATGACTTCTGAGTTTGTTACCTCAGGATAGTGCACTTCAGATGGAGAGGGTTTCACATTTCTCCTAGTTAAACTTACTCTAGTCATCTTACTCAGAAATTCATAATCTAGCGATCTCGGGGCTGGACTCATTTGAATGGAGGAAGGCCCTATTGCCAACGCGCAAGCTCACTCACATTGCATATGAACCCGTAATGGTGGCCATAGGGATGTCAAACTAACCCGCACCCACTTAGATTTTCAAATTGTGGGTTTTTCTAGTTTTAACATGCAATTAACTAAACCTCAGTTATGTTCAACCATAAAACCATCATGCTTTAAAATCATGCATCTAAAATATAGCATAAAAATAAAGCACAAAGATTAAAACAATAAATACGGGAAATAAATACTAAAAATAAATTTCCCGACTATTATGGTTTTAATCGCTTCCATCTTCTGCCTTGATGTCGTGTCCCACCATGTCACTCGATGGAGAGAGTCTTGAACTTCAAAAAATGAAAACTGGAGGAAAAACGGGCCAAAACGGAGCCAGAACAGGCCGCACACCCGCAGCACCCCCAAAGGGCGCACCGCGCGGCGCAGCAGGCAGCTGCGCCGGCATGTAGCATAGCAACTGCTGCGCGCTGCTGCCTCCTGCTACTACCGCGCGCTGGCGCAGCTGCCAGCTATGCCGTGCGGTAGCCCACTGCTGCTGGTGGGTCATCGCCGGCGCCGACACCTGCCGCCAATCCCTCATTCGCTTTTTCTCACGCTATTTGGTCTTCTTGCAATTTGTTCTGGGTTTTCATGGGTTTCTACGAATTAACGATAACCCAAAACCTACGAATTCAAGTTGTCCACCATAACGCCTTCGATTAAAAAATTTTAATGCTCCTACTACAAGGCTTTCTAGGAAAATTAAATAATCAAAATTACATAGAAAAAAATCCTACTATAGATTTGATCTAATCCTACACAGCTTCTAGCACATTGTTATACTATTACAAACATTCATAACAAAATCAAATCCGGTCATGTCCCGGAGTTTAATTAAAACCCATATAAATGTAACCGTAATAGTTGGGATTTCTTAACCACCTGCAAATATAACCGTGTAATAAATCGAACAAGCACAAAGCCCAAAATCAGGCTCTAATACCAATTGAAAGATTATCTACACGGGCCTAGCAAGAAACTCACTTTCGTGCTATATATTCCAGAATTGAAATCTCTGGCCAGGCCTAGACGCTAGCGCAATTGCTATTCGAACCCTTTTGAAATAACATTGTGCAGGATCTGGGTTTGCACTTATTCGATTTATCACATAACAAAAATTTCTAATTAAAAGCACAACTTTAGAAAATACCTTAAAAGCGTGCACTCAGGTGATTCTCTTGTATGCCTCAAGACTTTGATTTCACGATGTGTTGGCAACAATCTAGAAACCAATTTGATCATCTAATCACCACAATCCACCTGCCAAAAAAATTCAGCACCGTTGCACCTAGCACGCACAATAAACGCATCGCCCGAAGAGAGAGAAAGCTACACTTTGCTACCGAAATTCAATAAGAATTTCGGCTGCCTCAAGTGTTGAAAAATCCGAATTTCAGAGAGAGATTTTTCTCTCTCTAGGATTTTCTCTCTCTAAGTTTTCTTGTCTTGAAAACTTATTAATTGTGTCTTCAATTGTGTGTCTTGAATAACTAATCACTTGTCTATATATAGAGTTATAAGAGAGACCCCAAGTTGGTTTAGGATTGGCCTTCCTACTGGGTTTCTGTTTCCTTCAATCCTGTTCCTGGACTGATACACATCCAACTGATACAGGGATTCACTTATCCCAATCCAGTTCCTGATATGATTCACAACCAATTAATACAGGGATTCACTTATCCCAAACCAGTTCCTGGTATGATTCACAACCAACTGATACAGGGATTCACTTATCCCAAACCAGTTCCTGGTATGATTTACTACCAACTGACACAAGGATTAATTAATTACTTAATTAATTAAATCTACCTATGTCAATAACCCAATACATAATTAATCGTACCACTAATGGATTAATTATGGTACTACCATCCTACACCAGAATTGCTTCCGGAAGAACTTAATTAATTTATTCATAATCTCACCACATCAAAGATATAGTGCTCGTTAATTTATTAATTTACTGATAAATTAATTAATCAACTTCTTTAATTCTGAGACTAGTACTACTCGACCTTTTTACTGTACCGGACATAAGTCCATCAGCTGGGTTTAGTATAATAAACATAACGAGCTCATCTCGGGAGCACCATCACCCCAGACGCACCAGTACATGGTTTTTTTTCGACAAGCAGCAACACACCAAGCAACTAAACAAGCGCACCCAACCTACAGAGATTATTGGCCTCAATAGACCTCACCCATTGGCAGATCAAAGTACAATATGTCTAATCCTCATGCCCGCTCGAGTCTAAGGATTAAGAGATAGAATACCAAGAATGATTTGTCTACTAAATAAGTACAAGACAAATCATTCCTAATGGTCAAGTTCAATACGACCCGTGCATATCTATATGATTCAATTAGTTTAGACAAACCAATTATCCGAATCACATAATAACCTAAACCGACAGTTTGTCCAAAGCTGTCTCGGTTATGAGCCTTATTTATATGTCATGTCTTTCAACCAATGATGAGATCTACTGTGTCACACAAAACACATCATCATCTACTTACATGATATGAATGGACATATCATGCACAACAAGATATAACCAAAAAATAAATCGATGTATTACTGGGAAAAAGTACAATACAAGCATAGCTTATGTATTCAACTCCAACAATGAGCACATAAGCCAGAGGTGGATTTGAATACTTCGTGACTTTTACTGATGACTATAATAGATATGGTTATGTCTACTTAATGAGGTATAAATGTGAAACTTTTGAAAAGTTCAAAGAGTTCAAGAACGAAATAGAAAATCAGTTGGATAGAAGGATTAAGGCTATTCGCTCCGATCGGGGAGGTCAATACCTAAGTGATGAGTTCGATGGCTATCTAAAACAGTGTGGAATTGTTTCACAACTAACTTAATCGGGAACACCTCAATGGAATGGTGTATCTGAAAGGAGGAATCAGACCCTATTAGATATGGTTTGATCAATGATGGGCCAAGCAACTCTCCCTTTGTTCTTTTGGGGTTATACTTTCCTTTTTGCTGCCTACTTACTAAATTGTATTCCATCTAAGGTAGTAGATAAGACTCCATATGAGATATGGATGGGCCGAAAACCCTATATGTCTTATCTACGAGTTTGGGCTTGTCAAGCTCATGTAAAACATTTACAAAGGAATAAGCTTGAACCTAAAACTAACAAATGCCTATTTGTGGGGTATCCTAAGGAAACCAAAGGATATCAATTCTACCTCCCAATTGAGAACAAAAGTGTTTGTTGCTCGAGGAGTTACTTTCTTAGAGAAAGACTTTATGTACAAGAAAGACAGTGGGAGTAGAATAGAACTCGAAGAGGTTCGAGACCCACAAGTGAGTGTAGTACCATCTATAGAAACTCAGATGGAAGTTGGCATGGAAACTCATGAAGATGAGCAACCTGAGCCAATGACACAAGAAACTAGAAGATCTGGTAGATCTTTGTCAACAACCTGAGAGATATGAATTTCTCGTGACTGACGATCAAGATTTGATCTTGGTGGACTCTGATGAGCCCACGACCTACAGACAGGTTTTAGAAAGTCTAGATTTAGATAAATGGCTACAAGCCATGGAGTCTGAAATGCAATCCATGAGGGACAATAAAGTGTGGACTTTGATTGACCCTCCTGTTCAGGCAAAGGTTGTCGATTGCAAGTGGATTTTCAAGTTAAAACCTGAGGGATCTTCAAGGCAAGACTAGTGGCTAAAGGTTTCAAACAAACTCATGATATTAATTATAATAAAACCTTCTCCCCTGTCGTGATGCTTAAGTCCATTCAGACTATGCTCGCCATAGCTGCATATTATGACTATGAGATATGGCAGATGGATGTTAAGATGGCTTTCCTGAATGGAAACCTATTTGAGGATGTTTACATAAAACAAACCGAGGGATACATCGATCAAGAGCATCCAAATTGAGTGTGCAAACTTTAGAGGTCCATCTATGGACTAAAGCAGGCATCTCAAAGTTAGAATCTTCATTTTGACTAGACAGTAAAAGGTTACGGCTTCATAAAAAATGAAGATGAGCCTTGTGTTTACAAGAAGGTGAGTGGGAGTAGAAATGTTTTCCTTGTCCTATATATGGACGGCATCCTACTCATAGGAAATGACATCCCCATGTTGAAAGATATCAAACAATGGTTGGGGAGTGTATTTTCTATGAAAGACTTAGGAGAAACCAAAATGATACTAGGTATGAAGATCTATAGAAATAGATCTAAAAGGCTTGTAGGACTAAGTCAAGAAGGGTACATAGACAAGATATTGAAGAGATTCAGTATGTCTAACTCTTAGAATGGTATGTACAATTCAGACATGGCCTCCTCTTAAAGAAGAACCAATGTCATTCAACTAAATATAAGAGGGGAACAATGAGTAGAGTTCCATATGCTTCGGCAGTAGGATCAATCATGTATGCCATGTTATGTACCCGCCCAGATGTCGTACAACACTAAGCATGACTAGCAGATACCAACAAGATCCAGGAATGGCTCATTGGACTACAATTAAGGCAATCCTAAAGTACTTATGAAGAACTAAAAGATTGATGCTAGTGTATGGAGGACAAGAACAGCTCGTCGTACAAGGTTATGCCGATGCTGCTTCCCAAATAGATCAAGATGACATGAAGCCATAATCAAGTTATGTGTTTAGCCTGAATGGCATTGTAGTGAGTTGAAAAAGCTCGAAGCAAGATACCACAACCGACTCTGCAACAGATTCTAAGTAAATTGCTGCATCAGATGCTGTAAAGGAAGCTGTTTGGTTGAGGAAATTTGTGTCAGACATTGGAGTGATACCGAGTATCTAAGATCCGATATACCTATTTTGTGATAATAACGGGGCTATCGCACAAGCAAAAGAGCCTCGGTCACACCAGAAGACCAAACACATACTCAGAAGTTATCACCTCATTCGAGAAATCATCGATCGAGAAGATGTGAAAGTATGCAAAATAGGGTCAGACGACAATGTAGCAGATCTTCTCACAAAAGCTCTACCACAATCAAAGTTTGAGAGACATGTAATAGAGCTTAGTCTTAAAATGTTTAGGACATAGCCCTTCAACGGGCAAGTAGGAGATTGCTGGTGTATGTGCCTTTTTAAGGACTATATAGACATTTGTCATTTGATTGATGATTTATCAGATGAGTTAATTTCATGAATATAATATTCTTGTGCATATTTGAATTCATGAAATCGATCCGCCAAAAGAAACACTCCATGGATTGATTAGATCATGAGTGATTCTTTTGATTAGTACTCGTACAAGGATCCTTAGACCAGTAATCACTACATGGTCTTAGATAAATTGTAGTGTGATTTGACATACGTATAATGGGGCTGTAACAGGTTGCCAAGTACGGGTATGATTGGGTACACTATAAGTCACGCTAAGGCATGTAGGTGAAGTGATGGGACTAGAAGTCTCTTTTAATTGAGAGATTATATCTTGGCTACTTAATAGTGAACTAAGAAGTGCATGATCATGTCTGAGAAATGATAAGTGTTATCATTAGCTCGAACAGAATCAGTGTCACTAAGAGATCAAGTAAAGGTCTAGCTAAATAAGGATGATGGTTCCATGCCTTATGCTAAATGGGATATCAATGTAGAGGACCGTACGTAGTATGCTCGGAAGGTTGTGTTGAATCATAATTCGACCCTTCATTCCAAATTGGGTTGTCATTACATCTTGCTAGAGACCACTAATGGCTTATGGATTAATTAATTAGATTTAATTATCCATTGCCAATTCTGAATGGGCTTACAGGATCACACATAAGAGAGTTTGATGATACAAAATTATGGGTGTCAGGCGCGGGTACCTGCGATTCGATTCGGTTCAATTGGCCCGCCCCGCTGGTTAGGGCGGGTTTGGTTCAATGTGGGTACCCGCGTGTACCCGAGACAAGAGGCTGGTTCAAGCACGGGTTGTGGCGGGTCGATGGGTCGGCAGTTTGGCCCTGTGATCAGGCGGGTTGGGCAGGTTTAACCCGGTTAAATCGGGTTGACCTATTTTTTTTGGATGAAATGTAAAACTAATATTATATATACTATATTAACCTAAAATAAATCATTTTAATTCAAAGATATTTAAATCAACCTAGTATAAATTGGTTTAACCCGGATCGGTCTTTTTTTTTTTGAATTTGAATTTAACATTTTCATTCATTTTTATGTAAAACTATTATTATTTTCACATTTATACTATTTTAATTAAAATTGACTCATTTTAATTCAAAGTAGGGCTGCCCAAAAATTGCGGGCCGATTCGGTTCGAGCCGAACCCGAACCGAACTGACCCGAAACAAAATCAAAAACTGAGATTTGGTTCGGTTTGGTTTTTTTTGTATTTTTATTTGGTTTGGTTTTTAACCAAACCAACTCGCAAGATAGAGTTGAACGCCCTACGGTCGTCACAAACCTAAACGCAAAAGAACTCCCTACCATTGGCGAAATCCACCGCTGTCCATTCTCCCTCCCTTAATTCCTGACTTTTAACTATCTTTCTGCAGTGTCGTGAGGTTCTCCGGTGAAGATTTTCCTTGTTTCTTGGTAAGATTTTTGCAATGTTTGTTTAGTTCTAAGCTGCGACTAGGATATCAGTATGAAAGAGTAAAACTTATGGATTTTTTTTGGTATGGACAGAGCAAAACTTATGTTGAAGGGACGAGGGCCGACAGCAGACCAAAAGGGTTTTGGGTTTGACGCATTTTGCTGCTCCTAGCTTGCTTTCAACTTCTTCAATCTTTACGGTATCCCTGCTTTTCCTTTGCACGTGGGCTCATGTATTTTTTTCTTAAAAATTCTGGGTTTTCTATTTTGGTTGCAAGAAAGCTTAATTTTGGACGTGGTGGTAGTGTTATGAGACGTGTGGGCTGTCTTTGTGAAAAAAAATTAGTTAATTCACATGAATGGATGTAGACATTTCTGGACGTGGTTATAGTTATTTTTGACATGGTGGGCTGTTTTTTTTTTTAAAAAAAAATTAGTTTAAATTCACATGCATGGATGTAGATGTTTTTGGACGTGGTTCTTGTTGTTTTTGACGTGGTTTGCAGTGTTATGAGACGTGGTGAACTGTGTTTGTGAAAAAAAAATTAGCTTTAATTCACATGAATGGATGTAGACGTTTCTGGACGTGGGTCTATTTGTTTTTGACGTGGTGGGCTTTTTTTAAAAAAAATTAGTTTAAATTCACATGCATGGATGTAGATGTTTCTGGACGTGGTGCTGGTTGTTTTTTACGCGGTTCTTGTGTTATGAGACGAGGTGGACTGTCTTTGTGAAAAAAAATTAGCTTAAATTCACATGAATGGATGTAGACATTTCTGGACGTGGTTCTTGTTGGAGTTGAATACATAAGCTATGATTGTGTTGTACTTTTTCCCAGTAATATATCGATTTATGTTTTGGTTATAATTTGTTGTGCATAATATGTCCATTTATATTATGTAAGTAGATGATGAGGTGTCTTGTGTGACACAGTCGATCTCATCATTGGTTGAAAGACATAATATATAAATAATGTTCGTAATTGAGGCAGCTTTGGACAAACTGTCGCTTTGGGTTATTATGTGATTCGGACAATTGGTTTGTCTAAACTAATTGAATCATATAGATATGCCCGGGGCATATTGAACTTGACCTTTAGGAATGATTTGTCTTGTACTGATTTAATAGACAAATCGTTCCTTGTATTCTATCTCTTAATCCCTAGACTCGAGCGGGCATGACGATTAGACATAGTGTATTTTGATCTGCTAATGGGTGAGGTCAATTGTGACCAATAGTCTCGGTAGGTTGGGTACGCGTGTTTAGTTGCTTAGTGTGCTGCTGCTTGTCGAAAGGAAACCATGTACCGGTGCGTCCGGGGTGATGGTGCTCCCGAGATGAGCTCGAAATGTTTATTATGCTAAACCCAGCCGGTGGACTTATGTCCGGTATAGTAAAAAGGTCGAGTGGTACAAGTCTCGAAATTAAAGAAGTTAATTAATTAATTTATCAGTAAATTAATAAATTAATGAGCATTATATCTTTGATGTGGGGAGATTATGAATATAATTTAATTAAGTTGTTTTGGATGTAATTCTGGTGTAGGATGGTAGTGCCAAAATTAATTCGTTAGTGGTACGATTAATTTTGTAATGGGTTAATTGAATAAGTAGATTTAATAAATTAATTGGTTAATTATTCCTAAGGGTTAATTCATTAATTAACAAAATAGAATTATTTAATTAATTCCTAAGGGTTAATTAAGTAAATAATAAAGTGGAATTATTTAATTAATTAATTAAGTCTTAAGTTTCAATTAGAATTAGGAAATCCTAGAGATTAGAAATCTAGTAGGATTTGGTTTATCCTATTAGATTGGTTACCTAATTGGATTTGGAAACTAATTACCTAAACTCATTAGGAAGACCAATCCTAAACCAACTTGGGGTCTCTCTTGTAACTCTATATATAGACAAGGGATTAGCTATTCAAGACACACAATTAAATAGATTCATAATTCAAGAATCTAGAGAGATAAAATCCTAGAGAGAGAAACAAAGTTCTCTCTCATAGTCAGATTTAAGAACCAAAAATGCGGCAGCCTTTAGTAGCCTAGTTGACCGGATTTTTCCATTAATTCCGGCGGCAGTTTTAGGCTTTAGGCGGCGGCGCGTGTTGGTTGATCTCGAGCCTAGGCAGCGCGTGAAGGTCATGCGCTTGGCGATGGGTTTGCTGAATTTTTCTGGCGAATCCAGTTGTATTGATTACTGATCAATTCGCTTCTGGATCATTGCCCACACAACGAGAAGTCAAAGTCTTGAGTCATACAAGCCATCACCCAAGTCACGCTTCAAAGGTACTTTTCTAAGATTTCGCTTTTAAATAGAAGTTTTTTGTTGCGTGGTAAATCGAGCAAGTGCGAACCCAGATCCTATGTGGCATTCTTTCAATTGGTATCAGAGCCTGGTTTTGGGTTTTGTGTTTGTTCGATTTATTACATGGTTTATTGCATGTGGTTATGAAATCCCGACTATTATGGTTACGTTTGTATGGGTTTTAATTAAATTCTGGGACATGTCCGGATTTGATTTTATTATGAATGTTTGTAATAGTATAACCATGTGCTGGAAGCCGTGTATGATTAGATTAAATCTGTAGTAGGATTTTTTCTATGTAATTTCGATTATTTAATTTTTCCAGAAGCCTTGTAGTAGGAGAATTAATTTTTGTAATCGAAGGCGTTATGGTGGGCAACTTGAATTCGTGGGTTTTGGGCTATCATCAATTAGTAGAAACCCAGGAAAACCCAGAACGAATTGCAAGAAGACCAAATAGCATGGGAAAAGCGAAGGAGGAGGTGGCGGCAGGAGGCAGCGCCGGCGAGCAACTGCCGGCGGTAGTCGCCACCGGACCGCCGGCCAGGCAGCATCGTTTGCACCAGCCTTGGTAGCAGCAAGCGGCAGCAGCGTGCAGGCCGTGTGCACAGCCCGTGCAGGCTGTGCGCGCGCGGCATGCCCCTTTGAGCGTGCTGGGCGCTTGCGGCCCGTTCGGGCTGCTTTTTTGTCCCTTTTTTCCTCCTGTTTTTGTTTTTTGAAGTTTAAGACTCTCTCCATCGAGTGACGTGATAGGACACGAGATCAAGGCAGAAGGTGGAAGCAATTAAAACCATAATAGTCGGGGAATTTATTTTTCATATTTATTTCCCGTAATTATCATTTTAATTTTTATGCTTTATTTTTATGCTGTATTTTAGATGCATGATTTTAAAGCATGTAGGTTTTATGGTTGCATATAACTTAAGATTAGTTAATTGCATGTTAAAACCAGAAAAACCCTCAATTTGGAAATCTAAGTGGGATCGGGTTGGTTTAATATTCCCATGGCCACCATTACGGGTTCATATGCGATGTGGGTGGACTTGCGCGTTAGCATTAGGGCCTTCCTCCATTCGGATGAGTCTAACCCCGAGATCGCTAGACAATAAACTTCTGAGTAAGATGACTAGAGCAAGTTTAACTAGAAGAAATGCGACACCCTCTCCATCTGAGGCGCACTATCCTGAGGTAACAAACTCAGAAGTCACGTAATGGCATACACTTAGTGTACGATCTGCAGTATTCCTCCCAAGAGGTTACGCTGCTTATTTGTACGGCTGAAAGCACTGACTATTAGCTACATTGATCAATAGATCATTTGGTTAGATAATGTAGTTAATGAACTTGGTTCTTCTCAAACGAATGTGGGTTAGCATAAACGTTCACACAACATGGCTTGCGAGAATCCTGGTGGATGAGATGTTGGTGAATTAAGATTATTATTTTGAGGGAAGTCAATAATTAATAGAATTTCATGTTTTCAAAATTCTAGGCTAAATAACTGAAACATTGTTTGTTTATTTTCCAGTTTAATCGATATGGCATTCAACCCCTTAGCTGCTATTTTGAAAGATAACAAATTAACTGGAACCAATTATGTCGACTGGAGTCGTAACTTGGACATTTTGCTAACGGCTGAGTAGTATAAGTTTGTGCTCACCAAAGTATGTCCAGAAGTGCCTGATGAGAACTCTACCCAAGAGGATAGGGATGCCTATGCCAGTGGAGAAAACGGTTGAGATGGCGCGGTGCTACATTTTGGCTTCTGCGTCAAATGTGCTGCAACATCAGCTTCATCCCATGGTCTCCGCCTTCAACATGATGGCACACCTAAGGGAAATATTTGCACATCAAGGCAGGACTGCTAAGCAGGCAGCCATGAGGAAATTAATGAATACCAAAATGGCTGAAAGCAGATCGGTGAGAGATCATGTTCTACACATGATGAGCAATATCAATGAAATTGAGGTGTTGGGAGGAGAAATTGACCCGGAAAGTCAGATAGATATTATCTCCAGAGTCTACCCTCTAGTTTTGAGCAGTTTTGGGTCAACTACAATATAAACCAAAGGGTTTATGCTTTGCCCGAGCTCTTGACTGATTTGGTGGCGGCCGAAGGCATCTTCCACGAGAAGAAACAAGCTTTGGTCACAGTAAAGGCTTCGAGTTCTTCTTCTGGGCTAAAAGGCAAGAAGAATAAGAAGAATAAGAACACCAGGAAACTTGCTGCAAATCCAGACATCGCAAAGAAAAGTAAGCCCAAGGGCAAGTGCTTTAAATGCGGTAAAGCAGGACACTGGAAAGCGGATTGTCCAAAGCTCAAAGGTACGATTGTTTCTACCCTAATTACTGAGACATGTTTAGCGGTGATTCCCACAGATACTTGGTGTGTGGATTCAGGCGCCACTGACCATGTTTGTAATTCTTTGCAGGGGTTTCAAGTAACCCAAAAGCTTAGAGAGGGCGAATTGGACATCTACGTGGGCGACACTACGAGAGTGTCAGTAGAAGCAGTGGGAGTTGTCAACTTAATTTTCGAAAATTGTAGCTTAGAATTAGTGAATTGTTTTTATGTACCGAGTTTTAGAAATAACCTGATTTCTGTTTCTAAACTCTTGAAGAATGGTTATAAGTTTATTTTTCTGATGACTCTATACTTATTAGAAGAAATGGAAAACTTATTTGTTTTGGTTCATTGGTTGACAAATTATTTGTGGTTAATTCTAACTCCCCTGTTGCGCAAAACATAGAAATAGATAGCTCAGTATCTAACATTAATAAGAGGAAGAAACCTTCTGAAATGAATCAAACCTATCTTTGGCATCTCAGGCTAGGTCATATAAACCTTAGTAGGATTCAAAGGTTGGTAAATGATGGACCTTTAGGTTCATTAGAGATTGACAGTTATGCAACCTGCGAATCTTGCTTGGAAGGTAAAATGACTAAGAAACCTTTTAAGGCAAAAGGTTATAGAGCTAAAGAAGTATTGGAGTTGATTCATTCTGACTTGTGTGGACCTATGACGGTCCAGGAATAAGGGGGATTTGATTATTTTGTGACGTTCATGGATGACTACTCTAGGTACGGGTACATTTACCTAATGCGCCACAAGTCCGAATATTTTGGCTAGTTCAAAGAGTTTCGGGCAGATGTGGAGAAGCATCATGGTAAGAGTATCAAGACACTGTGTTCAGATCGTGGTGGGGAGTACCTATCCCATGAATTTCGAGATTACCTCAGTGAGGTAGGAATTCAGTCTCAGTTCTCTGCACCTGGCACGCCACAGCAGAATGGTATAACATAAAGGAGCAATTGAACTCTTATGGAAATGGTTAGGTCCATGATGAGCTATAGTGATTTGCTAAGTTCGTTCTGGGGATATGCCTTAGAAATGGCAATGTATATTCTTAATCTTGTACCATCTAAAACTGTGCCTTCAACCCTAGTAGAGTTGTGGAAAGGGCGCAAGCCCAGTCTAAGACATCTTAGAATTTGGGGCAGCCCAGCAAATATGCTTAAGGCAGATACGGCTAAGTTAGATGAGAGAACTGAGTTAATGCTATTTATAGGATATCCTATAGGAACAAAAGGTGGTCTATTCTATAGTTCTAAAGATCAGAAGTTGGTGGCTAGTACCAACATTAGATTTTTAGAAGAGGACTATGTCTTAGACCACAAGCCCAAGAGTAAGATGGTACTAGAAGAGCTTATGCGACAAACTACTAATCCTGATGCACCGGCACAAGTGGACACACCACACACTGCACATGAGATCACAGATGATGCGCCTACACAGGTGGTACCTCGTCGTAGTGGGAGGGTTGTAAGACAGCCTGACAGGTTCATTGGCGTAGGAGGGGCCTCAGACCTAGTCCCAGGTGCGCCTGAACCTGACCCAGTTAACTACAATAAGGCTCTCTAAGATAAAGATGCAGAATCTTGGCGTAAGGCAATGATATTCGAGATGGGGTCAATGGATCACAATCAAGTCTAGGAGCTTGTTGAAGGAAAACTGAACAAGCCCGGGCTAAATCGAAAACCTCACTTTCGTGCAATGCATTCCAGAATCGGAAGCTTTCGACCAAGCTCAGGCTCAAATTAGTTTACCCATGAACGGATCTAGGCTTATACTTATTTAATTTATTAATCGGGACACAAAAAATTAAATCTTTAATTAAAGCAGAATTTAAAGATTCTACCATTTGCAGCGAAGTCCCTTGCTTAAAGAAAAACCAATTCCTGGTCGCGATTTCCACAAGAAATCCAATCGATATCTCCGTAGAAACTTCGAATATTGCGTGGGCAATAATCTATCGAAGTCTACTCGTTCAGCCCACAAGGAAATCTCTCAAATTGGACTCAAAGAAAACCAAAATCTGATCACTAACTTTACCCTCAAGCAAAACCCGCTGCTGCCAAAATAAGAAAGGTACTGCCTTTCATAAAATCGCCACTCCTACTGCTAAAAATCAGACTGCCCACTCGTGATCTAGATAGACCCAAACCTCGAATCACCAAGGAGAGATCAACGAGGCTTGAGCCGAATCAAACGCAGCAGGCAGCAGCGAAATCCAGTAGCAGAATAAAACCAAGATCGCGGCTTGAAGACCTGCTCGCGACTGGATGAAAACCCACGACAGCAGCAGGTTTTCTTGCTTGAAAAACCAACCAAGAGCTGGGTAATATTGAATGAAAAACCCGCAGCAGTCCCTTTTAGCGATTAAAGAAATTGAGCAGCCCTTTTGTGCGAGAAAAACAAAAACCGGGACAGCAGCCCTTTTGTGCGAGAAAAACAAAAACTGGGACAACAGCCTTGCGAATTTGAGCAATAAAACTGGGCAGAATAATAACCCAAAAAAAATTGTGATCTTCTGTTTGAATCCAATCTAGAGGAAGTGAAAAATCTGGTTTGTTCTTGAGAGAAAATTCTTGAAGAAAAAATTCTCTCTCTAAAACCTTTTCACTCAAAAAAGCAAGAATAATGTCTTGCAAGACTTCCTTAGGGTTTTCTTGGGCATCAAGTCTTCTATTTATAGGAGCTCGATTGGAGACCTAATGGGCTCTCGAGTTAGGCCTTTTAATTTGACTTTCGTTGACCGCTAAGTCTTCCCGACTAATCAACTCCAATCGACCCATTTAAATCAATTTATTTAATCCACCTTGTTAATTTAATTTAATCGAACCCTTAGAATTAATTAATTCAAAATAGAATTAATTTCTAAATTCACTTTGTCGATTAAATATTAATTAAACCTTTTGGATTAATTAATTTACCTTGTCGATTAGTCAAATGCATAATCGGTCGTGCCACTATCGGACCAATTATGGAACTACCGCTCGAAAATAACTTTACATGGCGCCATTATTATTTCTTCTATCTCCCCACATTAAAGATCTAGCGCTCGTTGGTTTATCAATTTACTGACAAATTAATTCACCGACTTCTTGGTTTCCGAGATTAGTACCACTCGTCCTTTTATTATACCAAACATAAAGTTCACCGGCCGGGTTTAGTATAATAACCTTACGAGCTCATCTCGGGAGCACCATCAACCCGGCGAACCGGTACGTGGATTCCTCCGACTAGTAACGGCTCGCAAGAAGTTAAACACCGCATACCCAACTTACCGAGGTATTGGCCTCAATTGACCTCACTCTTTGGCAAATCAAAGCACACGATATCCAACCCTCACGCCCGTCCCAATCTCTGGATTGAGAGACGGAATACTAGGACCGAATTGACTACGCCGATCAGTATAAGTCAATTCTATCCAAACTGGTCGTTCTCAATATGTCCCGGGCATATCTGTGTGATTTAAACTAGTTTAGATAAACCAATTTCCAAACCACACAATAACCTATACCGATAGTATGTTCAGACTATCTCGGTTACTAGCATACTTTTTATATATCAATACTTTAACCAATAACGGTATCTACTGTGTTTGTCGACACCCCGTTATCTAGTTCTATGATATAAAGGAACAAATTTATACTGAAACAAAATGATATGTCATCTGTGGATATTAGTTTTTGATACAAGCCATAGCTTTTCTGTATTCAAAACCAACAATCTCCCACTAATACTCAAAGCTATGCTAAGAATTACAAAAACTGTCCAACCCGCTATTACACTGTTGTCATAATGAAATCTCCAGAACACCTTTAAGCTCACTCACATGGCTCTCTCAAGAATCTGACTCCCATGCCCTCCACATGCCTCTCAAAGACCTTTGGGGTCAATGGCTTGGTGAAAGGATCTGCAAGGTTGTCATCTGAAGCTATCTTGGCCACGATCACGTCTCCCCTCTTTACGATCTCTCGTATCAGGTGGTACTTGCGCTCTATGTGTTTACTCGCCTTATGGGCTCGTGGTTCCCTCGAGTTAGCATCTGCACCATTGTTATCACAATAAACTGTGATAGACCTAGGAAACTCAGGAACCACATCTAAGTCCATCAAGAAGCTCCTGAGCCATACAGCCTCTTTCGCTGCCTCTGAAGCAGCAACGTACTCGGCCTCCATGGTAGAGTCCGCCACGCATTTCTGCTTGACACTCTTCCATACTATGGCTCTACCTCCCAGAGTAAACACAAACCCAGAGGTAGACTTACTCATATCCAAATCTCCTTGAAAGTCCGAATCTGTGTAACCCAATGGTACAAGCTCCTGCGCTCTATAAACTAGGACATAATCTCTTGTCCTGCGCAAGTACTTGAGAATGCATTTTACTGCCTCCCAGTGAGCCTTCCCAGGGTTACTCTGATATCTGCTAACCATGCCAACGGCAAAGCAAATATCAGGCCTCGTGCACAACATAGCATACATGAGGCTACCTACTACAGAAGCATAGGGTACCACCTTCATGGTATCTATCTCCTCAGCAGTCTTAGGACACTGCTCCTTAGACAAATGCACTCCATGCCTGAAAGGTAGTGAACCCTTCTTGGAGTTCTGCATGTTAAAACGGGCCATAATCGTATCTATGTAGGATGCCTGAGAGAGAGTCAGAGAACATCTCCCACGATCTCGAATAATCTTGATCCCAAGGATATGTCCAGCCTCTCCCAAATCCTTCATATCGAACTGCTTGGACAACCATGCCTTTACGTCTGACAACACCTTCTTACTGTTGCCAATAAGAAGAATATCATCTACGTAAAGTACGAGGAACACCACCATATCACTATCACGCCTGCGATAAACACACTGCTCATCCGGAGACTGAGTGAATCCATAGGACTGGATAACCTCATCAAAACGAATGTTCCAAGATCTGGATGCTTGCTTAAGTCCATAAATGGACCTCCTAAGCCTGCATACCTTGTGCTCTTGGCCTTTAACAATGAAGCCCTCTGGTTGCTGCATAAAGATGGTCTCCTTAAGACTTCCATTAAGGAAAGCTGTCTTGATGTCCATCTGCCAAATCTCATAGTCCATATGAGCAGCTATGGCCAAGAGAATCCTGATCGACTTAAGCATAGCTACCGGGGAAAAGATCTCCTCATAATCGATCCCTTCTTTCTGAGTATACCCCTTGGCCACAAGCCTAGCCTTGAAGGTCTCAACCCTCCTGTCAGATCCTCTCTTTCACTTGTAAACCCATTTAAACCCAATAGGCCTAAACCCATCAGGAAGGTCTACCAGCTCCCAGACTTGATTTGAGTCCATAGAACCCATCTCAGCAATCATCGCTCTCTGCCAAGAATCTACATCTTTATCCTGGAGAGCCTCATTGTAGTTAACTGGGTCTGGTTCATGAGCGCCAGGGATAAAGTCCGAAGACTCACCCAAACCCATGTACCTCTCGGGCTGTCTCACAACCCTCCCACTACAACGAGGCACAACCTGTGCAAGAGCATCATCTGTGATACTGTGTGCAGTCTCTTGTGGTGTGTCTTCCTGTACGTGTGCATCTGGAATAGTGAACTGACTTCTAAGCTCTTCCAATACTATCTTGCTGCTTGACTTGTGATCTAAAATATAGTCCTCCTCAAGAAATCTGGCATTGGTGCTGACCACCACCTTCTGATCCTGAGGACTATAAAATAAACCACCTCTCGTTCCTTTGGGGTAGCCTATAAACAGCATAACCTTGGATCTCGCCTCTAACTTGCCTGCATCTGCCTCGAGCACATGTGCTGGACAACCCCAAATCCTGAGATGTCTCAGACTAGGCTTTCGCCCACTCCACAACTCTACTGGGGTCGTAGGCACAGACTTAGATGGCACAAGGTTGAGGATAAAACATGCTGTATCTAAGGCATAACCCCAAAATGAGGTAGGCAACTCACTGTAACTCATCATCGATCTAACCATCTCCATAAGAGTCCTGTTCCTCCTCTCTGCTACACCATTCTGCTAGGGTGTGCCAGGTGCAGACAACTGGGTCTGAATACCCTCCTCTGACAAATAGGTCCTAAATTCACTAGAGAGGTATTCGCCACCGCGATCAGACCGCAGTGACTTGATACTCTTACCCAGATGGTTCTCCACCTCTGCCTTGAATTCTCTGAACTTGCCAAAGCATTCAGACTTGTGGCGCATCAGGTATATGTATCCATATCTAGAGTAATCATCCGTGAAAGTCACGATATACTCATAACCACCTCTAGCCTGAACTGACATGGTCCCACACACGTCAGAATGAATCAGCTCTAAAACCTCCTTGGCCCTATACCCCTTCGCCTTAAAAGGCCTCTTGGTCATTTTACCCTCCAAGCAGGACTCACAGGTCGAATAGCTGTCAATATCTAGTAAGTCCAAAGACCCACTCTTGACCAACCTTTGAATCCTACTAAGGTTGATATGACCTAGTCTCAGGTGCCAAAGATAAGTCTGATTCAAAGGGGAAGACTCTTTTCTCTTATTATGATTTGGTGATGAGTTACTAGTTTATGTGTTTTGCATAACTGGGGAGTAAGTCTTAATTAAAAACAAATTGTCAACCAATGTACCGGAACATATAAGTTTCTGGCCTTTTCTAATAAATATAGATCTATCAGAAAAAACACACTTATAACCATCCAAAACAAGTTTAGAAACTGAAAGCAAGTTTTTACGAAAACTAGGTACATAAAGACAATCTCTCAACAATAAAGTAGAGTCTGAAAAATAAAGACATAAAACTCCCACTGCAGCAACAGAAACTCTGGTAGTATCACCAAGGTAGACCTGCAACTCTCCCTCTCTAAGCAGCCGGGTCACTTGGAACCCCTGCAAAAAATTACAAACATGATCAGTGGCTCCTGAATCCACACACCAAGTATCTGTGAGAATTGCCGCTAAACATGTCTCAGTGACTAGGGAAAATTTACACGTACCTCGAGGCTTTGGGCAGTCCTTCTTCCAATCTCCCGCTTTGCCACATCTGAAGCATTTGTCTCTCGGCTTCTGCTTCTTGGCAATGCCCGCCTTGGGTCCATGACTGGCTCCTGCTTTCTGGCCTCTCTTCCTCTTTTGCTTCATGGCTTTGGGCCCAGCAGAGGAACCTGAAGGACCAACAGTAGCCAAGGCTTGCTTCTTCTCTGCGAAGAGGCTCTCAGCAGACACCAATGCAGTCATGAGCTCAGAAAGTGAATATGAGAGATTCCCCATATTATAGTTCAATCGAAACTGCTCAAACTGGGAGGCAAGCTCTGAAGGATGATATCGACCTGGGTTTCCCCATCAATCTCACCTCCCAATACCTCAATCTCATTGATGCAACCAATCATGTCCAGTACGTGATCTCTCACTGAAGTGCCCTCAGCCATCTTAGCATTCATGAATTTCCTCATAGCTGACTGCTTGGCTGCCTTACCCTGATGTCCAAACATCTCCCTGAGGTGGAGCATCATATCGTAGGCTGAGGTCATCTGCTGATGCTGGTGCTGCAATACACTCGACATAGAAGCCAAGATGTAGCACCTGGTCATCTCATCAGCCTTCTGCCACCTCGTATATGGCTCTCGCTGCTCAGGGGTGGCATCATCGCTGGGCTTAGGGGGGCACTCCTCAGTGAGCACGTACTTGTAACCCTCAGCGGTAAGGACAATGTCCAGGTTACGTTTCTAATCAATGTAATTTGGACCGGTGAGTTTGTTTTGGTTCAGAATGACAGCTAGCGGGTTGAACGACATATCAACTGAAAATAAACAAACAAGTCTCAGTATACTTTTTCAAAAATATTGAAAAATCCTCAGAAAAGAAATATAATCTTCTACCGACATCTCTCACACCGGGATTAACGCAGGTCACGATGGGTGAACGTCTACGCCAACCCACATTCGTTCGAGAAGAACCGAAATTCATTAATTTCATTATCTGACCAACGATCTTATGATCAATGAAATTAATAGTCGATAATTTTAGCCGTACACGTAGATAGCGTAACCTCGATGGGAGGGATACTATAAACAGTACACTAAATGTATGCCATTACGTGACTTCTAAGTTTGTTACTTAGGGTACTAATGCGCCTCGGATGGCGAGGGTGTCGCAACTTTTCCCAATTAAACGCACTATAGTCATCCCTTTAGAAATTCATTCCGGTGATATCTGTGATTGAAAACTCATCCGATAGGGAGGAAGGTCTAAGCCAGCACGCAAGTTTAACCACATCACCAATGAACCCATAATGGAGGCCATGGGGCTATTAACCAACCCGCTCCCACTTAGATTTTTAATTAATTTTAATTCGCCCTGGTTTTCTCGGTTTTCTACGTAATTAGGAATCACCCAAAATTACGATAAACCAAAACCCGGGTTTTCTCAGTTTTCTACATAATTAGAAATCACCCAAAATTACGATTAAACCAAAACCCACGAATTTAATTAAGTTTGAGGATTTTTACGTTTTAACATGCAATATCTTAACTATGGATATTCGCACCCATAAAACCGTTGGAGTTTTAATATGCGAATAATCTACCTTAGTTAATTGCACATTACCTTTTAAAAAACATTTGGTTTGGATTTTGAAAATCACACAATCAACGAAAAGACATAAATATGGGAAATTAAATAAAATAAAAATTTCCCGACTATTATGGCCTTCTCTATCGTTGATTCCTTGACGCCTCGGTGACACTTCCCGTCGTGTCGCTCCCACTCGTTATTTGGATTCCTCTCGACTCGCCCGGGTTTTCTCGGTTTACTACGTAATTAGGAATCACCCAAAATTACGATAAACCAAAACCCGCGAATATAAGTTACCCAAAATAACGTCTTCGTCATAGTACATAAATTCCTATATACAAAGGCGTTTTTCTAGGAATTTAAAGACGACATGATTAGATCAAATCCTACTACAAGATTTTTCTAATCCTACACAGCTTCCAGCTCGTGGTTATTACTATTACAGAAATTTCCATTCAAAAATAAAACGAGCCCGGACATGTCCCGGGGTTTATGAATGAAAATTAAATTTCTACCATAATAGCCGGGAAACCAATAACCACCTGTTTATGCATTTAGACAAAAATAATAATGCCAAAATAAAGCCGTGTAATAAATCAAACAAGTATAAGACCGAAACCATCGCTCTGATACCAATTTGAAGGAAAACTGAACAAGCCCGGGCTAAATCGAAAACCTCACTTTCGTGCAATGCATTCCAGAATCGGAAGCTTTCGACCAAGCTCAGGCTCAAATTAGTTTACCCATGAACGGATCTAGGCTTATACTTATTTAATTTATTAATCGGGACACAAAAAATTAAATCTTTAATTAAAGCGAAATTTAAAGATTCTACCTTTTGTAGCGAAGTCCCTTGCTTAAAGAATAACCAATTCTTTGTCGCGATTTCCACAAGAAATCCAATCGATATCTCCGTAGAAACTTCGAATATTGCATGGGCAATAATCTATTGAAGTCTACTCGTTCAGCCCACAAGGAAATCTCTCAAATTGGACTCAAAGAAAACCAAAATCTGATCACTAACTTTACCCTCAAGCAAAACCCGCTACTGCCAAAATAAGAAAGGTACTGCCTTTCATAAAATCGCCACTCCTACTACTAAAAATCGGACTGCCCACTCGTGATCTAGACAGCCCCAAACCTCGGATCACCAAGGAAAGATCAACGAGGCTTGAGCTGAATCAAACGCAGCAGGCAGCAGCGAAATCCAGCAGCAGAATAAAACCAAGATCGCGGCTTGAAGACCTGCTCGCGACTGGATGACAGCCCACGGCAGCAGCAGGTTTTTCCTGCTTGAAAAACTGACCAAGAGCTGGGTAATATTGAATGAAAAACCCGCAGCAGTCCCTTTTAGCAATTAAAGAAATCGAGCAGCCCTTTTGTGTGAGAAAAACAAAAACCGGGACAGCAGCCCTTTTGTGCGAGAAAAACAAAAACTGGGACAGCAGCCTTGCGGATTTGAGCAATAAAACTGGGCAGAATAATAACCCAAAAAAAAACTGTGATCTTTGGTTTGAATCCAATCTAGAGGAAGTGAAAAATCTGGTTTGTTCTTGAGAGAAAATTCTTGAAGAAAAAATTCTCTCTCTAAAACCTTTTCACTCAAAAAAGCAAGAATAATGTCTTGCAAGACTTCCTTAGGGTTTTCTTGGGCATCAAGTCTTCTATTTATAGGAGCTCGATTGGAGACCTAATGGGCTCTCGAGTTAGGCCTTTTAATTTGACTTTCGTTGACCGCTAAGTCTTCCTGACTAATCAACTCCAATCGACCCATTTAAATTAATTTATTTAATCCACCTTGTTAATTTAATTTAATCGAACCCTTAGAATTAATTAATTCAAAATAGAATTAATTTCTAAATTCACTTTGTCGATTAAATATTAATTAAACCTTTTGGATTAATTAATTTACCTTGTCGATTAGTCAAATGCATAATCGGTCGTGCCACTATCGGACCAATTATGGAACTACCGCTCGAAAACGACTTTACATCGTGCCATTATTATTTCTTCTATCTCCCCACATTAAAGATCTAGCGCTCGTCGGTTTATCAATTTATTGACAAATTAATTCACCGACTTCTTGGTTTCCGAGATTAGTACCACTCGTCCTTTTATTATACCGAACATAAAGTTCACCGGACGGGTTTAGTATAATAACCTTACGAGCTCATCTCGGGAGCACCATCAACCCAGCGAACCGGTACGTGGATTCCTCCGATTAGAAACGGCACGCAAGAAGTTAAACACCGCATACCCAACTTACCAAGGTATTGGCCTCAATTGACCTCACTCTTTGGCAAATCAAAGCACACGATATCCAACCCTCACGCCCGTCCCAATCTCGGGATTGAGAGACGGAATACTAGGACCGAATTGACTACGCCGATCAGTATAAGTCAATTCTATCCAAACTGGTCGTGCTCAATATGCCCCGGGCATATCTGTGTGATTTAAACTAGTTTAGATAAACCAATTTCCAAACCACACAATAACCTATACCGATAGTATGTTCAAACTATCTCGGTTACGAGCATACTTTTTATATTTCAATACTTTAACCAATAACTGTATCTACTGTGTTTGTCGACACCCCGTTATCTAGTTCTATGATATAAAGGAACAAATTTATACTGAAACAAAATGATATGTCATCTGTGGATATTAGTTTTTGATACAAGCCATAGCTTTTCTGTATTCAAAACTAACACTTGTGGACCTGCCTGATGGGTTTCAGCCCATTGGATGCAAGTGGGTCTACAAACGTAAGAGAGGACCTGATGGAAAGGTGAAAACCTTTAAAGCTAGGCTGGTGGTGAAGGGGTATACTCAGAAAGAGGGAATCGATTATGAGGAAACCTTCTCCCCGGTATGCTTAAGTCGATCCGGATTCTCTTGGCCAAAGCTGCTCATTTGGATTATGAGATTTGGCAGATGGATATCAAGACAACTTTCCTAAATGGAAGTCTTGAGGAAACCATTTTTATGCAGCAACCAGAGGGATTCATTGAAAAAGGCCATAAACATAAGGTTTGCAGGCTTAAGAGGTCTATTTATGGACTTAAGCAGGTATCCAGATCTTGGAACATTTGATTTGATGAGGTAATCCAGTCCTTTGGATTTACTCAGTGTCCGGATGAGCAATGTGTGTACCGCAGACGTGATGGAAACTCATTGGTGTTTCTTATGCTTTACGTAGATGACATTCTATTGATTGGCAATAACAAGAAAGTGTTATCAGACGTAAAGACATGGCTATCCAAGCAGTTTGATATGAAGGACTTAGGAGAAGCGAGACATATCCTTGGGATCAAGATAATTTGAGATCATAGGAAACTTTCGTTAACGCTCTCCCAAGCTTCGTATATAGATACAATTTTGGCCCGTTTTAACATGCAGAACTCCAAGAAAGGTTTTCTACCTTTCAGACATGGAGTGTATCTATCTAAAGAACAGTGTCCTAAGACTGTTGAGGAGATAGAGGCCATGAAGACAGTTTTGTATGCTTCGGCAGTAGGAAATCTCATGTATGCAATGTTGTTTTCGATGCTTGATATCTGTTATGTCGTTGGCATGGTAAGCAGATATCAGAGTAACCCCGGGAAAGCTCATTGGGAGACAGTAAAATACATTCTCAAGCATTTGCGCAGAACGAGGGATCAAGTTATGGTCTATCAAGCACCTGGGCTGGTACCCCGAGGTTACACATATTCAGATTTCCAAGGCGACAGGGACAAGAGCAAGTCTACCTCAGGGTATGTATTTACTCTAGGAGGTGAAGCCATAGTTTGGCAGAGTGTCAAGCAGAAATGCGTGGAGGACTCTACCATGGAGGCTGAGTAAGTTATCGCATCAGAGGCAGTGAAAGAAGCAGTATGGCTCAAGAACTTCCTAGTGGACTTAGATGTGATTCCTTGTTTGCAAAAGTCTATCATGGTGTATTGTGATAACAACGGTGCAGTAGTAAACTCGAAGGAACCACGAGCCCACAAGGCGAGTAAATATATACAGCACAAGTACCACCTGATAAGAGACATCGTAAAGAGGGAAGACGTGGTCATGGCTAAGATAGCATCAGAGGATAACCTTGCAGATCCATTCACGAAGACATTGATTTCGAAAGTCTTTGAGACTCACGTGAAGAGCATGGGGATCAGATACTTAGGAGAGCCATGATAGTTTTTTCTAGATAGATAGCAGCAGAATGTATAGGAGTTGTATGTAGTTGTATACTTAAAGCACAACTTAAGTATTAGTGGGAGATTGTTGGAGTTGAATACATAAACTATGTTTGTGTTGTACTTTTTCCCAGTAATATATCGATTTATGTTTTGGTTATAATTTGTTGTTCATAATATGTCTATTTATATTATATAAGTAGATGATGAGGTGTCTTGTGTGACACAGTAGATCTCATCATTGGTTGAAAGACATAATATATAAATAAGGTTCGTAACTGAGACAGATTTTGACAAACTGTGGGTTTATTATGTGATTCGGATAATTGATTTGTCCAAACTAATTGAACCATATAGATATGCCTGAGGCATATTGAACTTGACCTTTAGGAATGATTTGTCTTGTACTGATTCATTAGACAAATCGTTCCTTGTATTCTATCTCTTAATCCCTAGACTCGAGCAGGCATGGGGATTAGACATAGTGTACTTTTATCTGCCAATGGGTGAGGTCAATCGTGACCAATAGTCTCGATAGGTTGGGTGCACGTGTTAAGTTGCTTGGTGTGCTGTTGCTTGTCGAAAGAAAACCATGTACCGGTGCGTCCGGGGTGATGGTCCTCCGGAGATGAGCCCAAAATGTTTATTATACTAAACTCGGCCAGTGGACTTATGTCCGGTATAGTAAAAAGGTCGAGTGATACTAGTCTCGAAAATAAAGAAGTTAATTAATTAGTTTATCAGTAAATTAATAAATTAACGAGCACTATATCTTTGATGTGGGGAGATTATGAATATAATTTAATTAAGTTGTTTCGGAAGCAATTATGGTGTAGGATGGTAGTGCCAAAATTAATCCGTTAGTGGTACGATTAATTTTGTAATGGGTTAATTGAATAAGTAGATTTAATTAATTAATTGGTTAATTATTCCTAAGGGTTAATTCAGTAATTAACAAAGTAGAATTATTTAATTAATTCATAAAGGTTAATTAAGTAATTAACAAAGTGGAATTAATTAATTAATTAAGTCGTAAGTTTCAATTAGAATTAGAAAATCCTAGAGATTAGGAATCTAGTAGGATTTGGTTTATCCTATTAGATTGGTTACCTAATTGGATTGGGAAAATAATTACCTAAACCCATTAGGAAGACCAATCCTAAACCAACTTGGGGTCTCTCTTGTAACTCTATATATAGACAAGGGATTAGCTATTCAAGACACACAATTTAATAGATTCATAATTCAAGAATCTAGAGAGATAAAATTCTAGAGAGAGAAACAACGTTCTCTCTCATAGTCGGATTTAAGAACCAAAACTGCGGCAGCCTTTAGTAGCCTAGTTGACTGGATTTTTCCATTATTTCTGGCAGTAGTTTTAGGCTTTAGGCGGCGGCGGCGCGTGTTGGTGGATCTCGAGCCTGGCGGCGCGTGAAGGTCACACGCTTGGTGGTGGGTTTGCTGAATTTTTCTGGCGAATCCAGTTGTGTTGATTGCTGATCAATTGGCTTCTAGATCGTTGCCTACACAACGAGAAGTCAAAGTCTTGAGTCATACAAGCAATCACCCAAGTCACGCTTCAAAGGTACTTTTCTAAGATTCCGCTTTTAAATAGAAGTTTTTTGTTGCGTGGTAAATCGAGCAAGTGCGAACCCAGATCCTATGTGGCATTCTTTCAGTTCTAGTGTTATGAGACGTGGTGGACTGTCTTTGTGAAAAAAAAAATAGCTTAAATTCACATGCATAGATGTAGCGTTTCTGGACGTGGTTCTAGTATTATGAGACGCGGTGGACTGTCTTTGTGAAAAAAAAAATTAGCTTAAATTCACATGAATAGATGTAGACATTTTTAGAGGTGGTTCTAGTTTTTTTTTTTTTTTTACGTGGTTCTCTTTTTACAATATTTGCATGAAGCCTTTCTAACCTCCTTAGGATCCCCTTCTAAAATGGAATAATGGTCCCACACCCAAGCTATTGTCCTTTCAGAGTTTACCTGAGTTTTTACGCGCTTGTTTGGTTGTGTACTAGCTGTTGTGGTCGGAGTCTCGATAGGAGAATTTGTTGTTAAATCAATCCGCTCCTCATTAGTTAATGGAGTAAAATCTTCTTTCATATTTGACATCTACAAAATAAAAATGATAAAATTAAAGGAAAAATGAATACATTCTGAGGTGGATTCTTTACCACAGAAGTTGTGAATATATTAAGGCAATAATAACAAGACAAATTTAGGGTCAAATACTCATTATGATGAGGTTAGATCACATGTGAAGTTTAATGAACTGTTAGAATATGAGCAATTTATGTTCAGACGAGATGTAGGCTTTGTTTAAGAAATAAACAAAAACAACTAGCACCATGTCTCATAACACTAGAACCACGTCAAAAACAACTAGAACCACATACAGAATCGTCTACATCCATTCATATGAATTTAAGCTAATTTTTTTTACAAAGATAGTCCACCACGTCTCATAACACTAGAACCAGGTCAAAAACAACTAGAACCACATCCAGAATCGTCTACATCCATTCATGTGAATTTAAGCTAATTTTTTTTACAAAGTAGTCCACCACGTCTCATAACACTAGAACCAGGTCAAAAACAACTAGAACCACGTCCAGAAACGTCTAAATCTATTCATGTGAATTTAAGCTAATTTTTTTTTACAAAGACAGTCCACCACGTCTCATAACACTAGAACCACATCCAGAAATGTCTACATCCATTCATGTGAATTTAAGCTAATTGTTTTTTCACAAAGACAGTCCACCACGTTTCATAACACTAAAACCACGTAAAAAATAACTAGTACCATGTCCATAAACGTCTACATCCATGCATGTGAATTTAAACTAATTTTTTTTTTACAAAGACAGTCCACCACGTCTCATAACACTAGAACCACATCCAGAAACGTCTACATCCATTCATGTGAATTTATGCTAATTGTTTTTTCACAAAGACAGTCCACCACGTCTCATAACACTAAAACCACGTAAAAAATAACTAGTACCACGTCCATAAACGTCTACATCCATGCATGTGAATTTAAACTAATTTTTTTTTTACAAAAAAATAACCCACCACGTCAAAAACAACTAGAACCGCGTCCAGAAACGTCTACATCTATGTATGTGAATTTAAACTAATTTTTTTCAAAAAAATAGCCCACCACGTCAAAAACAACTAGAACCACGTCCAGAAATGTCTACATTCATTCATGTGAATTTAAGCTAATTTTTTTTTCACAAAGACAGTCCACCACGTCTTATACCACTAGAACCATGTCAAAATCAACTAGAACAACGTCCAAAAATGTCTACATCCATGCATGTGAATTTAAACTAATTTTTTTCCCAAAGATAGCCCACCACGTCTCATAACACTAGCACCACGTCAAAAACAACTAGCACCACGTCCATAATTAAGTTTTCTTGTAACCAAAATAGAAAACCGAGAATTTTTAAGCAAAAAATACATGAGCCCACGTGCACATGAAAAACAGGGATACCGCTAAGATCGAAAAAGTTGAAAGCAAGCTAGGAGCAGCAAAATGCGTCAAACCCAAAACCCTTTTGGTCTGCTTTCGGCCCTCGAAGTGAAAATTCCCTCCAACATAAGTTTTGCTCTGTCCATACAAAATCCATAAGTTTTACTCTTTCGTACTGATATGCTAGTCGCAGCTTAGGACTAAACAAACACTGAAAAATCCAACAAGAATAAAGAAAAATCTTACCAAGAAATAGGGAAAATCTTCACCAGAGAAGCTCACGACACTGCAGCAAGAGAGTTAAAAGTCAAGAATTAAGGGAGAGAGAACGGACGGCGATGGATTTCGCCGATGGTAGGGAGTTCTTTTGCTTTTAGATTTGCGTTTTGGTTTACGATGATGGTAGGGAGTTTAACTCTATCTTGCGGGTCGGTTCAGTTGTTGGGAATAGTCTAGGTGTTTAATCTAATTAAACAGCGGAATCCTAAACTATGAGGATCGGGTCTTACCCTTGAAGCGTAATCAGTTGCGCACGTCGTCTGGCTCCTCTGAGAAGATGGCATTTTTGTCTCCAAAATCCTTCCTCGAAGGATTCTCTACTCTTACGCACGAAAGCCTTCGCAGGTTGGTGCTAGCCGAACTTGCCTACCCAGAGAATTGGGAAAAACTGTGTATTTTGGTTTGATGAGAATTATACCAAAATCCCCTTTCCCTACAATTATATCCCTAAGATATTTGTAGAGAATTAATTTCCAAAATCAGTATTGTAATTATCCAATTATAACTTAACTGATTTTAGTAATTTTCCAAATCAGTATTATTACCAAATATTATTTAACTGATTCCAAGTCAGTATTTAAATAATATTTACTAATTCCAAATCAGCCTTAAATAATACTTTAATGATTTGGGTTATACACCATGACCCATGGATCAGGCTGATGGGTCAAGAACTTCAATTGCAATTAAGTCCTTTGATTTATCAGCCCATCCCAATTGTTCTTAGGTAATTAATTAACTATTAATTAATACCATAGACCTTTCCAATAATATTTAATTAAACCATTTAATTAAATCTTATTTATTTAAGTATAACAATTATACTTATTGTAGGCAAGAATCCTTATTCTGCATCATTGAACTTTCTTATGTGCGATCCTGTAGGCCCATTCCAAATTGGCAACGGATAACTCAATCTTATTGATTAATCCATAAGTCATTAGTGGTCTCTAGCAAGACATAATGACTACCAAATTCAGAATAGAGGGTCGAATGGAGATTCAACACAACCTTTCCAAGCAAACTGCGTACGATCCTCTACATCGATATCCAGTTTAGCATAAGGCATGGAACCATCATCCTTATGTAGCTAAACGTTTACTTGATCTCTTAGTGACACTGAATCCATCAGGCAAATGATATCCTTATCATTCATTGGGCATGACCATGCACTTTTTAGTTCACTATCAAGTGGCCAAGATATCATCTCTCACTTAAGAGAGATTTGTAGTCCCATCACTTCACCTACATACCTTAGCGTGTCTCATAGTGTACCCAATCATACCCGTACTTGGAAACCTGTTACGGCCCCGTTAGGCATATGTCAAAGCACACTACAATTCACCTAAGACCATGTAGTGATTTCTGGTCTAAGGATCCTAGTACCAGTACTACTCAAAAGAATCACTCATGATCTAATTAGTCCATGGAGTGTTTCTTTTGGCGGATCGATTTCATGAATTTAAATATGCACAAGGATATTACTATCATGAAATTAACTTATTTGATAAACAATCAATCAAGCGACAAATATCTTATTTACATAAATACCCTCAAAGTATATTTACATAAATAGCCCTCATTAGGGCACATTCACCAACAATCTCCCACTTGCCCGATGAAGGGCTATGTCCTAAACTGTTTAAGACCAAACTCTATTACATGTCTATCAAACTTTGACTGTGGTAGAGCTTTTGTGAGAGGATCTGCTATATTGTCGTCTGACCCTATTTTGCATACTTTCACATCGCCTCGATCAATGATCTCTCGGATGAGGTGAAACCTTCTGAGTATGTGTTTGGTTTTCTGGTGTGACCGAGGCTCCTTTGCTTGTGCGATGGCCCCGTTATTGTCACAAAAAAGTTCTATCGGATTTTGGATACTCGGTATCACTCCAATGTCTAACACGAACTTTCTCAGCCAAACAGCTTCCTTTGCAGCATCTGATGCAGCAATGTACTCAGACTCTGTTGTAGAATCGGCTATTGTATCTTGCTTTGAGCTTTTCCAACTTATTGCACCACCATTCAGACTAAACACGTAGCCTGATTGTGACATCATGTCATCTTGATCTGTTTGGAAAGCAGCGTCAGCGTAACCTTGTACAATGAGCTGTTCTTGTCCTCCATACACTAGCATTAATCCTTTAGTTCTTCATAAGTACTTCAGGATTACTTTGACTACAGTCCAATGATCCACCCCTGGATCTTGTTGGTATGTGCTAGTCATGCTAAGTGCATGTGCAACATCCAGACGGGTACACAACATGGTATACATGATAGATCCTATTGCCGAAGCATATGGGACTCTACTCATTGTATCCCTCTCCTCTCTTGTTGAAGGACCTTGGTTATTCTTCAAGAGAAGGCCATGCCAAAATGGTACCTTACCATTTTTGGAGTTAGACATATTGAATCTTTTCAATATCTTGTCTATGTACCCTTCTTGACTTAGTCCCAGAAGCCTTTTAGACCTATCCCTATAGATCATGATACCTAGTATCGTCTCAGCTTCTCCTAAGTCTTTCATAGAAAATACACTCCCCAACCATTGTTTGATGTCCTTCATCAAGGGAATGTCATTTCCTATGAGCAGGATGTCGTCCATATATAGGACAAGGAAAACAATCTTTCTCCCACTAACTTTCTTGTAAACACAAGGCTCATCTTCGTTCTTGATGAATCCGTAACCTTTTACTTCCTCATCAAAACGAAAATTCCAACTCCGAGATGCTTGTTTTAGTCCATAGATAGACCTCTGAAGCTTCCATACTCGATTAGGATACTTTTGATCGATTATCCCTCGGGTTGTTTCATATAAACATCCTTGAGTTCCATTCAGGAAAGTCGTCTTAACATCCATCTGCCATACCTCATAGTCAAAATATGCTGCTATGGCAAGCATTGTCCTAATGGACTTGAGCATCACGACAGGAGAGAAGGTTTCATCATAGTCTATACCATGAGTCTGTCTGAAACCTTTAGCCACTAGTCGTGCCTTGAAGATCCCGCCAGGTTTTAACTTGAAAATCCACTTGCAATCGATAACCTTTGTCTGAACAGGAGGGTCAATCAAAGTCCACACTTTATTGTCCCTCATGGATTGCATTTTGAATTCCATGGCTTCTAGCCATTTACCAGAATCCGGACTTTCTAAAACCTGTTTGTAGTTCGCGGGCTCATTAGAGTCCACCAAGATCAAATCTTGATCGTCAATCACGAGAAATCCGTATCTTTCGGGTTCATAAAGAGATCTACTAGACATTCTAGGTTCTTGTGTTGTTGACTCAGGTTGCTCATCTTCATGAGTTTCCATGTCAACTTCCATCTGAGTTTCTGTAGATCGTTCTACATTCTCTTGTGGTTCTTGAACTTCTCCGAGTTCTATTCTACTCCCACTGTCTTTCTTGTACAAAAATTCTTTCTCTAAGAAAGTGGCTCCTCGAGCAACGAACACTTTGTTCACAGTTGGGTTGTAGAATTAATATCCTTTAGTTTTCTTAGGATATCCCACAAATAGGCATTTGTCAGTTTTGGGTTCAAGCTTATTACTTTGTAAACGTTTTACATGAGCTTGACAACCCCAAACTCGTAGATAGGACATATAGGGCTTCCGACCCATCCATATCTCATATGGAGTCTTATCTACTGCCTTAGATGGAATACGATTCAATAAGTAGGCAGTAGAAAGGAGAGTATAACCCCAAAAGGATGTAGGGAGAGTCGCTAGGCCCATCATAGATCGAACCATATCTAATAAGGTCCGATTTCTCCTCTCGGATACAACATTCCATCGAGGTGTTCCGGTGAAGTTAGCTGTGAAACAATTCCACACTGTTTTAGATAGCCATCGAACTCATCACTAAGGTATTCACCTCCCCGATTGGAGCGAATAGCCTTAATCCTTTTATCCAACTGATTCTCTACTTCATTTTTTAAACTCTTTGAACTTTTCAAAAGTTTCACTTTTATACCTCATTAAGTAGACATACCCATATCTACTAAAGTCATCAGTAAAAGTCACAAAGTATTCATATCCACCTCTGGCTTGTATGCTCATTGGTCCACATACATCCGTATGTATTAGGGCCCATAGCTCACTTGTTCTTTCACATTTCTTGTTGAAAGGACTCTTTGTCATTTTGCCTTGCAAGCAGGGTTCATAGGTATCATATGATTCAAAATCAAATGAACCAAGCACTCCATCCTTGTGAAGCTTTTGAACTCGCTTTTCATTTGCATGGCCTAATCGACAATGCCAAAGGTATGTTGGACTTAAATCATTTTTAGATGATTTAGCTTTCTTTTCTATGTTATAGACTGGTTTTTCTTGGGTCAAATCCAAGACATACAGACCGTTACACATATTTGCAACTCCGTATAAAATATCATTTCGATATAAAGATAACGAATTATTCTCTATAATAAATCGAAAACCTTTATTATCTAAACTCGAAACTGAAATAATATTTCTGCTCAAAGCAGGTACATAATAACAATTTTCAAGTTCGATTTTTAAACCAGAAGGTAAAAACAGAGTGTAATCTCTAACTTCAACAGCAGCAACTCTTGCCCCATTGCCCACTCGGAGATCTACTTCATCTTTTTTTGTTATCCTTCTATTTCTGAGTCCTTTCACATTAGTACAAATGTGAGCCCCACAACCACTATCTAATACCCATGAGGTGGACATAGAAAGATTAATTTCTATAACAAAGATACCTAAATCTTGTTCACCAAACATTTCGTCAGTGACTCATAAATTCGGAACGCTTCCAAATTCATGAACTGCTTTTGAAGCTCGCCTGTCATAGACGCGAGCATCAAGCATGTCACATCATTGGAGTCACTTTTCAGCTTATCCCAGGCTCGTTGAACATTTGCCGAAACATTTTGTGGTGGTTCAGGTAAAGGGTCTCTAAGACATGTAGCTTCCTTTATTGTTTGAGAACTATTCTCAAGTTTCTTTCCCAATCTAAGAAGTTTGGTCCAACCAATTTATCTTTATCCAATATACTGTTAGAGTAAAGATAACATTTGTGCTAGATGATGCCATTTCTACAGAGAGTAAATGCAAAATATTAGAATGAGTTTTTGAAAAATGTTTTCCACAATAGCCAAAATTGAAATCCCTAACAATTTTGTGTTGGTGCTAGATTGTGGGCCGAAAATCCACAAAGAGTCAACCCCAGTCTTTCTTTGGCAAGTATCATAGGGATCGGGCTCTTCTGGTTGGCAACGTTCAAATCACATTCCATGTAATTTTCCCAAGTTAAACCATCCCTCAAGGCATCACATCAATAGACACCCACTTTCCAATTGCATACCATGCAACTTTTCGGTGATAGGATGAACATTCCAAATGTTTGACACCATCCTATCTTTGCAAAATTAATCCCTAGTCAACTTATCGGGTCAAGCTAGGATTAATTTTCCCAAGTTAAACCATCCCTCAAGGCATCACATCAATAGACACCCACACAATTTTTCCATAACAAGTGGTAGTGATAAAGTTTGAGCATCTAATACCCAAACAGTTTTTCCACTCATTAATGGTAGTGATAAAGTTGGGCACTATTATGTCACAACCCGCCGTATGAAGAAAACCTGAGGCCCTTGGGCTCTCCAAGTCCATCAGACGTTCGACACTCAAGCGGGCCCTCAAGTATGGAAGAAAAATCTTTGGTTTTTGGGATTTAGGTTTGATCGGCTTATCATGCATTTTCGTTTATCATTCATTCACATAAACAAAAGAATGAAATAAAGCGATGAATTGGGCTCTAGTCTATTACAGGGCCTTTTAAAATCTTCATGTTTGGGCCTCCGCTCTTGGGCTCCACCATGGACTCCTCTTGGAACCTTCTTTTGGGCCTAACTATTAAATGATGATTTTTATAGGCACGCAGGCCCAAATTCAAAATTGGCTTGCAGGCCCCAACTATTAAAACGTTAAAATTAAAAGCCCAATTCATGCTTTGAAACACATAAAATGCATATGCTCATACAAGCCCATTTTAATTAAACCGATTAATTTTAATGATTGTGTAACTATTAAAAAATTAAAATTGATCGTGTCACGATCAATTTTAATCAATTATTCTGTTCATTTTATATTTATCCAAAATGATGCATGAACATGCTAGCATAATTATGATGCTTCATAAAATTTAAACAATTTAAATTAAGCATCAAAATTAAAATAAATAAATAAATAAAAATTCAAAATTTAAACTAATTAATTAATCTAAATAATTAATTAATTATTTATTTATTTATCCTTTTTTAATTATTTTAATCTAATTAAAATAATTATTTTAAAATTTATCTAATTATCTAATTAAGATAAAGTTAAACTTATAGGATAAAATTCTAAATTAATCCTATCTTTATCCAATAATACTATTTAAAATTCAAAAATTTTAATTTTCTGAAACTTTTGGGGAAATTTTGTAATTTAAATAAAATTCTGGGCTAGGGTTTTGAGGAGGACTCAAAGTCCAGGGACCATTCTGCAATTTTAAAACCATTTTAAAATCTGCATTCCATTTTGGTAATTAGAGGCTGAGGCGGGGGCATTTTGGTAAATTCACCCTTTCAGGGTTTCAGCCCATGTCACATCTCTTCTTTAACCAATTAGGGTTTCTTTGGGCGCGGGGTATTTTAGTAAAATCACCCTTTAGGGTTTTAAGGTTCAAGTGGCGGCGGGGCATTTTGGTCTTTTCCGCCCAATTAGGGCTTTCGACACCCACCGCCAGCCTCTTTCTTCTTCCCCAAATTTTCTGTCGGCATCCTCGACTCCCCAGCAACCCAACGCCGGTCGTCTCTTCCGGCAAAAACCATCTCTCTCGGTCGACTGAATCCAACCGGAACTCTTCTGGTGACCATCAACATTTCTAGCATAGAAAAACTAAACGTCTAGAAAACCATTTCCCGGCGTTCACGTTTTTCCGGCGTCGACTCAAGAAGGTGCAACGGCGATTCGCCGTTTGTTTCCAGTCCAATCGGGATCTTGATTCGGCTGAAGTCCAACCAGAACGATTCTGGGATTTTCGACTTCATTCGAAGACCGACAAAAGAAAGCAAAACCAACCCGGAAACCATTTCCGGCAATCTCGCTTTCCCGTCGACGCTACAACCCTGCGAAAGAAACAGAAAACAACAGCCCAGTACTATACCAATAAACCAAAACATCCCAAACACATTGTTTCCGGTCAAGTTCTAAACATCCCAGATTTCCGGCAAGGAAATAAACCAGAAAAAAAAAACACGTTCTGAAAATTCGGCTACTTTCAAAACCAAAACTCAATTTCTGGCAATAAAATGAACCCCAATTTAGCCCAGCAAGAAATTTCGAAAACATTCCAATCGAAAAACAAAATCCCGTTTTCGAAAAACCCAGATTTCCTTTTCTGAAATTCCAGCTAATGTTCAAATGAAACCCAGTTTTTTTTTTTTTTCAACTCAAAAGGAACCCAGAAATTGAAATTCGTTTAATTCGTTTTCCTTTTGGTTTAAACATTTTAGCAGTCCAAATAAACCATACTGCTTTTCCGGTGATGTTTAGCGACCAAAACACTGGCGGAACAATTCCGAATGAGGGTTTCATTTTTTTTTTTTTTTACTTTTCGACAAGAACATTCAACATCGAAAGAGAAAAATTTATCCAACTGGGCTGCTATTTGCAGCACAGATTTGCTATTTGTAGCACAAAAAATTGATGAAATGCCTAAAATACCCTTAAAAATAGAACATGTGAATTTTGCATGAAAAATCGCCTGTAATTTGCGATAGCTGAACAAAAAATCGGACCCTAAATGCAACTTTTAAAGCAAAAATCGGATGAAATGTGCGAAAATGTGGCGAAAAATCGCCACACTTATCCGATTTTTGGGAGAAAAATCGAATAAGTGGGGCGATTTTCCCCCCAAAAATCGGATAAGTGGGGCGATTTTTTGACCTATTTTCGCACATTTCGTCCGATTTTTTCTTTAAAAATTGGAAAGTAGGTGCGATTTTTTCATATTTGTATGTTTATATAAGGGACTTGCTATTTGTATCATACCACAAATTTGCTATTTGTATCACAAAAAAAATATATATATATTAATTATGACCAAAATGCACTTATGAACAAAATCATATTAAATTCACATGCATGGATGTAGATGTTTTTGGACGTGGTTCTTGTGTTTTGAGACGTGGTAGACTGTATTTGTGAAAAAATTCCGTTAAAATTGACATGAATGGATGCGGACGTTTTTGGACGTGGTTATAGTTGTTATGAGACGAGTTGAGATGTTTTGTGCAAAAATCAGTTTAAATTCACATGCATGGATGTAGACGTTTTTGGAAGTGGTTCTTGTGTTTTGAGACGTTATGCTAGTGTTATGAGACGTGGTTGACTGTCTTTGTGAAAAAAATCAGTTTAAATTCACATGAATGGATGTAGACGTTTTTTGACGTGGTTCTAGTTGTTATGAGATGAGTTGAGATGTTTTGTGCAAAAATCAGTTTAAATTCACATGCATGGATGTAGACATTTTTGGACGTGGTTCCTGTGTTTTGAGACGTTGTGCTAGTGTTATGAGACATGGTTGACTGTCTTTGTGAAAAAAATCAGTTTAAATTCACATGAATGGATGTAGACGTTTTTTGACGTGGTTATAGTTGTTATGAGACGAGTTGAGATGTTGTATGGCCATTTTATTTGTTTTATCTTATTATAACACCTACTTACAAGATCATGAACATTGCTAAGAGTAATATGGTCATTTTAATTGTTTTATATTCACAAAACTCTTAGATAAGATATCATGAACATTTCTAAGAGTTGAATGGTCATTTTATTTTTCTTATCTCATTACAACTCTCAGATATGAGATTATGATCCTTTCTGAGAATTGTATAGTCGTTTTCTTTGTTTTGTCTTTTCAAAACCCTTAGATAATAGATTATGCACATTTCGGTCCACATCAGACGTTTTTGGATGTGGTTATAGTTGTTATGAGATGAGTTGAGATGTTTTGTGCAAAAATCAGTTTAAATTCACATGCATGGATGTAGACGTTTTTGGACGTGGTTCTTGTGTTTTGAGACATTGTGCTAGTGTTCTGAGACGTGGTTGACTGTCTTTGTGAAAAAAATAAGTTAAAATTGAAATGAATGGATGCAGACGTTTTTAGACGTAAATATAGTTGTTATGAGACGAGTTGAGATGTTTTGTGCAAAAATCCTTGCCTTCAATTCACAAGAATGGATGTAGACGTTTTTGGACGTGGTTCATGTGTTTTGAGACGTTGTGCTAGTGTTCTGAGACGTGGTTGACTTTCTTTGTGGAAAAAATTGTTAAATCAGTTTAAAAATCAGTTTAAATCAGTTTAAAAATCAGTTTAAGTCCACCACGTCTCAGAACACTAGCACCACGTCAAAAATAACTCACACCACGTCCAGAAACGTCTACATGTATTCATGTGAATTTAAGCTGATTTTTTCCACAAAGACAGTCCACCACGTCTCAGAACACTTGCACCACGTCAAAAAGAACTTTCACCACGTCCAGAAATGTCTACATCTGTTCATGTGAATTTAAGCTGATTTTTTTCACAAGGACAGTCCACCACGTCTCAGAACAACTAGCACCACGTCTCCGAACACTAGCACCACGTCCAAAACAACCAGGAACACGTTCAGAAACGTCTGCATCCATGCGTGTGAATTTTAGCTGAATTTTTCACAGAACATAGTCTACCACGTCTCGCTACGTCCAAAACAACTATCGCCACGTCTCAAAACGTCTAGCTACGTCATTTCATAATTATTTTGATTTTTTATTGACATACAAATAGCAAATAGTAACTTTGTGCTGCAAATAGTAAGATCCACTTAGTATTGTCTTGCAAACCTTACAACTCCAAACTGCATTTCCGATTTTCAAAGCAAAAATCTCTCAGACCACCCAAAAATTTTGAAAAAATCGCACGATGGACGGAGACGGCTCTCAACCACCACGGGCTCCCGGGAGGGAGACAGGCTTATACAAGAAGGTAATAATCATATTATTACATTTGAAATTGTTGGAAACAACATAGGAAATCGGATCTATTGTGCGATTTTGTTGGTAAAAGTCGCATCTGATGTGCGGTTTTTACCAAGAAAATCGCACAATAGATCCGATATGGTGCGATTTTTCATAAAGAAATCGCAATCTGGGGCAATTTTACCTTACAAAATCGCAATCTGGTGCGATTTTTTTGAACAAAATCGCACCAGATTGCGATTTTTCGGATAAAAAATCGCACTCCTCTTGGTCGAGTTTTTAGGTAAAATCGCACATGATGTGCGATTTTGTTCGGACAGGCCGCGAATCATGTGCGATTTTTCTGAACAAAATCGCACCTACTGTGCGATTTTACCTAAAATAATCCCACTTCAGATGCGATTTTGATTTGGAAAATCGCACCTCTTGTGCGAGTTTTTTAGGTAAAATCGCACAGTATGTGCGATTTTTACTCATAATTAGTATTTTATGTTCGTTTTTAATTAATTTCAAATATGATTAACATTTTTCATGTTTTTAATTATTATTCATAGTTTTAACGTTGTTTTCATGAAATTGGCTGTAGGTTACGGGGAAGTCTCTCCCGCGACAGCGGCCCACAGCTTCTAATAGGAAGAAGAAAGCAGGGAGAGGTGTCCCTTTACATGGGCTGGTAGATGAGGACAGCGACAGGGAGGAGTAGGCCTTCATTGGCGGAGAGGAGTGTCCATCATCTTCAGGACGAGATGAGCAGCCTCCACGAGGTCAGTTTTAAATTTACGAATAACATAATGTATATTTATTTATATTATTATGTGTTGTTATTTGCATTATATTAGTGAATGGTATTATTTATGTAATTTGATTATATTATTATGTGTTGTTATTTGAATTAAATTATTGATTTTTATAATTATTTATGTTAAATAAGTTTATTTATAATAAATGATTTTTGAAATGAGCTACAAGTAAGCGTGGGAGGACCGACACGTCTTGGATTGTGACTGAGCCGTGTACTGGTGGCCCTATTGATGGGTCGGTTATTCCTAGTTGGAAGGGGCATGTGGCCTATAGGTACATACAGGACGGGGAGGATGGTGAGGAGGCTTTACCACCTAGGGTGTCCATGCGATGCCACAATAGGTCAGGGGTTTGTGAGCGACTAGTGACCTGGTTTGCCGCTTTGCCTGATGACTGTCAGACATTGTTGAGGGGGACCGGTTTGGCTCACTTGCCCTCTGTCATGCACACGTCTATCGATGGGCCGCTTATTTGTGCATTCATTGAGCGGTGGCAGCCCGATACGAACACGTTTCATCTCCTTATCGGTGAGATGAGTATACTCCTGCACGATGTGTGGGAGATACTACGCATCCCCGTATCTGGCAGTATGGTCGCTGATTGTACTGACAAGAGTGTGATGTGGGGACTGTGCAAAGAGATTTGCTGCAGGTGTCGGAGAGGGATGGGGAGTGGATGATGAACCACTCAGATGGTGAGGTTATAGCTGATTTTGTGTTCAGGCGGCGGTCGATGTTGGAGACAGACACTATACACTTGCCTCGAGATCTGGAGGCTTGGTTGTGGCTGGCAATTGGTTCCACTTTATTTGTGGACAAGAGTTCGAATAGGATTAGGCCACAACATATAGTCCAGATTAGGGGCCAGTTGCACACTGTGCATCAGTATGCTTGGGGCACCTCTACACTAGCTTACCGGTACAGACACCTAGGTAAGGCGAGTAGAGGTGGTTGCAGCCATATGACGGGTTGTTTGACGCTGCTTCAGGCATGGATATACGAGCACTTTCCATCGTTCAGGCCTCACTCCATGCCTATGCCTGATGATCCATAGACTCCGCGCGCTGCTTTGTGGAGTGTTGGCACCCGACAGGGCTCCCGTTCTCATCTCCAGAGGTACCAACATGCACTTGACCACCTGCGTCCGGAGGAGGTATGTTAAAATATAGTTGTACAATTCATGATTACATTTTGAGGTAAATTTTAAATATTTACTAAATATCTTACCACAAGTTAATGTGATACAGGTGACATGGACCCCTTACGGTCAGTTTCCTTAGCTGCAAACCCCGTTGACCACGTACAGGGGATTTATCGCTTGTGGTGCCGAGGTTGAGCCGTACATGCCAGATAGGTGCGTGCGGCAGTTGGGGTTCGTGCAGGATATACCATTCGCCATCTTCCGACTGAAGACGGCGTATAGGCCGTATACTGGTGGATATGATGTGGATTTTGATTTGGAGTTCGCCAAGAGCCTATGGCAGTCTGCTGCCCTCTCTGGTTTACGGGCTGATCTACTGCAGCAGTCTGACTATCCCGGCGCATCCACACAGGATTACATCACATGGTATCGCCAGCACTCCCACCCGTACCTGTTCATCGATGGCCCACCCGTTGATGATGGTGGAGTTTCGCCGCACACCAACACAGAATATGTATGTTTTTTGTGTTTTTTATTTGTTTATTATTTAATAATATGTTATATTGTTTTAGAATATATAAACTTACTAATGTAATCGTGTTGTCTTTGTAGTGGGTGAGCCGATTTAGTCGCATGACCGAGGACTGTATACAGACCATGAGAGACAATGGAGTACCCCAGTCAGATGAATATGAAGCTAGGTTGAGGGCGGAGAGGGATAGATGGCATCTGGCTGGGTGATTGTATTACTTTACTTTGTTATTGTTATTAGCTTTTCAAATTTGTTTGTAAACCATATTGTACTTTTTATTTTTATTTCTTTAAGCAATAGTTAGCACCACGTCTCAGAACACTAGCACCACGTCTCAGAACACTAGCACCACGTCCCAGAACACTAGCACCACGTCCCACAACACTAACACCACGTCTCCGAACACTAGCACCACGTCTCAAAACACTAGCACCACGTCCCAGAACACTAACACCACGTCTCAGAACAACTAACACCATGTCTCAGAACACTAGCACCACGTCAAAAATAACTAGCACCACGTCTAAAAACGTCTACATCTATTCATGTGAATTTAAGCTGATTTTTTCCACGTCTCAGAACACTAGCACCACGTCTCGGAACACTAGCACCACGTCAAAAATAACTAGCACCACGTCCAGAAACGTCTACATCTATTCATGTGAATTTAAGCTGATTTTTTCCACGTCTCAGAACACTAGCACCACGTCTCGGAACACTAGCACCACGTCAAAAATAACTAGCACCACGTCCAGAAACGTCTACATCTATTCATGTGAATTTAAGCTGATTTTTTCCATGTCTCAGAACACTAGCACCACGTCTCGGAACACTAGTACCACGTCAAAAATAACTAGCAACACGTCCAGAAATGTCTACATCTATTCACGTGAATTTAAGCTAATTTTTTCCACAAATAACACTGGCACCACGTCTCCGAACACTAGCACCACGTCAAAAATAACTAGCACCACGTCCAGAAACGTCTACATCTATTCATGTGCATTTAATCTGAATTTAAGCTGAATTTAAGCAATTTAGTGATACAAATAGCAATTCAGATATTGAAATCAAAGTGAAATGTTACAAACAATCATGATCCACAAATCGCCTTTAATGGTCAACCCGCTGTTTAAATTCCGCAGTTTCTGCAAATTGCGCCATAACATCATCGCAGTGATACCTCCACAAATATGCCAAGCGAGGGACAGGACAATCATCAGTCAAACTGACATGGACAAAATGCATACCATGTACGTGGGCAATGGCAATCTGGCGAGAAGGTCGTCCGACACCACGTAACGACCTCAAAGGTAAAACAGAGAAACAACAACCGCGAGCGATACTGAGATGGATTACCAAGGCGTTTGCATAAGTGACGATAGCAAACAGGTCTGCGGGGTACTCATCCAGCCATTAAAGGGACATAGTGATGAAAAATGATTCAATCGACCAATCGCCCAAGCAATAGAGTCAGTGTCTTCAGGAAGAGTATGTGGTAGACAAGCATGTAGAAGCGATCTGTAAATATCCTGATGCACAAGAATCTCTCCAATAGACACAGTTCGAACCGTTTCCCATTCATTCTGATTGCCATACAGACCATGTGCAACAGCTCAAAATCCATAATTACCATCTGACTCTACATCCGAAATGCCATTACAGAAAGAATGGACATAAGGTGGTATCATGGGACTGCTCGCACTGTCTCCTCCAACTTCGAATTGGGAATAAACAACCATTGTTATTTTAGCATTGCAGTAAAATTAAAAGAAACCATTCAATCATAAGTGACAAAAAACAATGCTTACATTCCTCAAATTGCAACGATTTCTTGGAAGATCTCACGGATGCAGCACTGCGCCGTGCACCTTTCTCTCGAGCGCTCAGCTCGCGCCACACAGATTGATGTAATCTTGGGCGACCCCTTGATGTTAACATAATAGCTGGCTCACACACACTTGAATTGTCAGGATTCAGCGACGCGTTCATCTTGACAATCAGATCACGCATGACAACGCGTGGACTGTTCTCAAATATATGAACGATTTCCTCGCGGAAGAATCTGTTTGAAAAAATTATTTACAACATATAAATAATAATGTACTTAAAAATGTATGTAAAAACGAAAATCATAACATTGTAAAATAACGTACATAATGTGAATCATACCTAAGTTCCTCAGAAATAGTGTTCGAACCAACTTCCGATGTCTCAATCGTCAATCTCTTCCAAAAATCGTGCACCATTTCAATGGTGATCGTGTCGTGTGATTCCTTCAACTTCCAAATGTCACATGCACAAGGAATCCCATGCGTCGCCTTGCAGACACAACCACACCTCTCAAACAACTCATTGCCCAAACTGGTCATCCTTTCAACTTGTTCGCTGATCAACTCCAAATAATAGTGCGACACATGACCATTCAACAATTCATACTGAAAACACAACATAGAGGTTGATTTCTTAGAAATGCATGCCTCAAGCGTTTCCCTAAAAATACATTAATGAAGTAAAAATTCCATAAATTAAATTAATAAAGTAATTATAGAATCATGTTAAATAATAAAGCTAAAATTGGTAATTAAAATAAGTAATAAAATTACCTTATCTATGATAACTGGTAATTGACGTGGTTGTCAATCACTCCAAATAGCGTGTCAAGTGAATGGGTGCCAGCATTCATCCAATCCTTCAGTGCAGCATGAGTACTCTTCACTCTGTTACTACTTGTATTGCCAAAGTGAAGAATTTTGTTTGTCCACGCCCTACAAATCATCTCTTTATAGACCAGCCACGTCCTCTCCAAATAGACAACAACAGACGGCGCAACCATAGAGTAACTATCCTTCAGCAGCTTCAAGTACATCTCATACTCTTCAACTGTTGGCGCATGAACAATTGCCTTCCAAAGCTTTTTTATAGCTTTTTTCCTTTCACCCTCACCAACAAGCTTTTTTAACTGATTATCGACATCACGGTCGATATGCCACAAACATAACAGGTGGTGTGATCCCGGAAAATGATCACGTATAGGATCCATCAAACCCATCTCTCTATCAGAAACAATAGCACTAGGAACATTTTCAACATCCAACAACTCCCTCAACTGCTCAAACACCCAATCATAAGTAATTTTTTTCTCATCCCTCAAAAGGGCACATTCAATGTTAAAATTCTTATTGGAAGGAGTCATACCAATTATCTGAAAGAGTGGCATCATGTACTTGTTGGTCTTGTATGTTGCATCCACCACAATAACCCAATAATATCTGTTCAACAACTGAATTGACATTGGATGCGCTATGAATGCATGTGTGATCACATCTGTGCCCTCTTCTGTCAAAACTTTAACATAATAATGCTTTTCCTCGGCGTAATGCACAAACTGCTGCCCAATATTTCTGCCATCAAATTTTGCCTTCCTGTCAGCAGATTTAAGATTGTTTAGTTGCCTCACAGTCACATTATCTGTAGGATGCGTCACAGCAAGGTGATTCCGAATCAGCTTTGGCTTCATATTTGTATTGTTCAAGGTTCTTGCAGCCTGTTTTGCTTCATCACTCAAGCAGCTGAGCTGTCTGTGACCCTCTGGATACACTATAGCAGTGTGATTGTGCATTGATTTTGCACCTGGTGTAACTTTGACCCACCAACCATTATCCTTCAGCTCCTTGCAATATAACTTGAACATACACTTACATCCTCACCGTTTGGTGTTCTTCCTCTATTGTGGGGGAGGCCCTTGTTGAATTGGATCTCTGTATCTGCTGCAACGATATGTGACCGATTTACCATTATTACCCCACCCTGCTTTAATCAGCTCGAAACGAAATGTAAGAGCCAAATCCGAGTAATAAGTGTAGGCTGCTGCTTCAGTAGGAAAAAAGCCAGGACACTGAAAATCATAACCCATATCCCTCTGAAGATCGGGGAATCCATTTGGATCCTGCGTCATTAATCAAATTGAAACTAATAATAATTAATTACACAAACAATTACAAACCGTACAAAATATATTATTTTAAAAAATTGGAGCAAATACCTTATTTTCATAAAAAAATCGCACATAAAGTGTGATTTTTTAAATAAATCCCGTGCACAATGTGCAAGATTTCAATGAAAAATCGCCTGCAAGGAGGGAATTTTTGCTGAAAAATCACCTGCAATAGGCGATTTTCCGCAGAAAAATCGCCGGCAATAGGGGATTTTCCTAAGAAAAATCGCCAGCAATGTGCGATTTTTCTGTGAAAAATCGCCAGCATTGTGCGATTTTCCAAGAAAAAATCGCCATCACTGTGCGATTTTTCCAGTGAAAATCGCACCTTGCATGCGATTTTGTCTGGAAAAATCACCTCTAATTGGCGAAATTTTTTTAAAAAATCGCCAACATTGGGCGATTTTTTAATACAGTCTCGCCAATTAAGGGCGATTTTACTGAATAAAATTGCAAAACATGTGCGATTTTTTTGCAGCATGATAAAAACAATACAAAAGTATTAAATTCGTACCATTTTTTCGTAAATTTTGAAGTAGACTCAATCCCAAATTGAACGAACTATGTGTTTGAATTTGTTTCTACGATTTTGAACAGTTTTTAAACAATTTGGAAGGCTTTCGTAAGATTTTTGAGAGAGTTTTGAATGTTTTGAGATGTTTTTTGAATTTTGTGAAGTATATAACTTATTCATATATTAAGGGCATTTTTGTCATTTCATTTTTTTGTGTGCTGCAAATAGTAAATTTGTGCTGCAAATAGTAAGATCCTTTATCCAACTACCAAGTTTCAACAAAAAAAAAAAAAAAATTTCTCTGGCTCTTCCCGAAGCTGTTTCCAAAACCGGTGCGACTCAAAATTCATCCAAGAAATTGACTCTGTTACAACCCTCTAAGGTAAACAAACCCAGAAAATAAGTTTCATTTTTCTTTAGAAACTTAAATTTTTAAATTGGGTTTACCAAAATTAATTTTTTTTTAATAAAACAAAGAATTTGTTTTAATCAATTACTTTTGATTTTAACACTAAAATCTTGAGCCTAGCTCTGATACCACTGTTGGGAATAGTCTAGGTGTTTAATCCAATTAAACAGCGGAATCCTAAACTATGAGGATCGGGTCTTACCCTTGAAGCGTAATCGGTTCTGCACGTCGTCTGGCTCCTCTGAGAAGATGGCGTTTTTGTCTCCAAAATCCTTCCTCGAAGGATTCTCTACTCTTACGCACGAAAGCCTTCGCAGGTTGGTGCTAGCCGATCTTGCCTACCCAGAGAATTGGGAAAAACTGTGTATTTTGGTTTGATGAGAATTATTCCAAAATCCCCTTTCCCTACAATTATATCCCTAAGATATTTGTAGAGAATTAATTTCCAAAATCAGTATTGTAATTATCCAATTATAACTTAACTGATTTTAGTAATTTTCCAAATCAGTATTATTACCAAATATTATTTAACTGATTCCAAGTCAGTATTTAAATAATATTTACTAATTCCAAATCAGCCTTAAATAATACTTTAATGATTTGGGTTATACACCAAGCCCATGGATCAACCCATGACCCATGGATCAGGCTGATGGGTCAAGAACTTCAATTGCAATTAAGTCCCTTGATTTATCAGCCCATCCCAATTGTTCTTAGGTAATTAATTAACTATTAATTAATACCATAGACCTTTCCAATAATATTTAATTAAACTATTTAATTAAATCTTATTTATTTAAGTATAACAATTATACTTATTGTAGGCAAGAATCCTTATTCTGCATCATTGAACTTTCTTATGTACGATCCTGTAGGCCCATTCCAAATTGGCAACGGATAACTCAATCTTATTGATTAACCCATAAGTCATTAGTGGTCTCTAGCAAGACATAATGACTACCCAATTCAGAATGCAGGGTCGAATGGAGATTCAACACAACCTTTCCAAGCAAACTGCGTACGATCCTCTACATCGATATCCAGTTTAGCATAAGGCATGGAACCATCATCCTTATGTAGCTAAATGTTTACTTGATCTCTTAGTGACACTGAATCCATCAAGCAAATGATATCCTTATCATTCCTTGGGCATGGCCATGCACTTTTCAGTTCACTATCAAGTGGCCAAGATATCATCTCTCACTTAAGAGAGATTTGTAGTCCCATCACTTCACCTACATAGCTTAGCGTGTCTCATAGTGTACCCAATCATACCCGTACTTGGCAACCTGTTACGGCCCCGTTAGGCGTATGTCAAAGCACACTACAATTTACCTAAGACCATGTAGTGATTTTTGGTCTAAGGATCCTAGTACCAGTACTACTCAAAAGAATCACTCATGATTTAATTAGTCCATGGAGTGTTTCTTTTGGCGGATCGATTTCATGAATTTAAATATGTACAACGATATTACTATCATGAAATTAACTCATTTGATAAACAATCAATCAAGCGACAAATATCTTATTTACATAAATACCCTCAAAGTACATTTACATAAATAGCCCTCATTAGGGCACATTCACCAACATCAGTTAAAAACCAAACCGAACCAAAATTAAAAAACTGAACTGAAGCTCGATTTTTTATTCAATTTTGGGTCAGTTCGGCTCGAGTTTGGTTCGAAGCGAACCGGCCCGCAATTTTGGACAGCCCTATGCAGAATTGCCTGCACTAAGTATAATTGTTATACTTAGACAAATAGAATTTAATTAAATAGTTTAATTAAATATTATTGAGAAGTTTTGTGGTATTAATTAAGAATTAATTAAATACCTAGGAATAATTAGGATATGCTGACAAATTAAATGACCTAATTGCAATTGAGGTTCTTAACCCATCAGCCTGATCCATGGGTTAATGGGTTAATCCATGTTTTTGGTAAAGACCCAGGTCAGTGAAAGTAATATTGATATAAATTAAATTAATATTAATATTAATTATAATTTTAATTGACTAAGTATCTGACTCTTATATATCCCGGGGATATTGAGTTAAATACTCAAGTAGATTTCCTTTGAGAAAATGGTTTTACCAAAACAAAATATTCCCAAATTTGTCTCTCTCTGCAGACGGGCTAGCAACCAGTCTGTGAGAATCCCTGTGCTTGAGAGTAGAGAGTTTCTTTAAAAGAAGGAATTTTTGGTGGTGATCAGCGTAATCGGAGCAGAAAGGATTGGACTAACATCAAACAAGTATCCAGACGCGGCAATCGATTACACTATGAGTGTAAGCTTTAGAAGCTTTAAACGTAGGATTTAATTAAAAACTAAAACAAATAATTAGGCTTTTCCGCTGCGTTTTTTAAAACTATGCCTAATCGATCCCAAAATTAAAGCCCAATTTATTGCATTTATTTATTCACTTTTTTATATATATGAGATATATATATATATATATTGTGCGAATGTTGAAAACGAAATGCATATTAAGCCGTTCAAATAAAATACCTAAAAATCTAAGTCGTAAAATTACTTCCATACTTGGGGGCTCGTCAAGGCATCAAACATCTGAAAGCGGAAAGATTAAAGATTTGACCTTTGAAGCGAGTCCTTCAAGAAATCAATTTAGAAAGATTCCACCTTTGAAACTTGTCCCTCAAGAAATACCTCGAATGTCTCCAAGATAAATTCGGAAGTCATGTGGGAAACTATCTACTGGATAGATCTACCCAAAAACACCTCAAGAACACTCGTTGGGAAAACAAAAATCAGATCTGGCCAGAAATCACCCAACGTATCAGATCTTGCCGGAACTGTTAGGATCGGAGGCATGTTTTTTCAAAATTTTTACGCAGCGGATTCATGCCAATTTCAATTTTAGTGTTTCAATCCTATGTTCAAAACAAGTAAACTATACCCTTGAAGCGTAATTGGTAGCCGCGTCTGGATCCTAGATTGATGTTGGTCCAAACCTTCTGCTCCTGTTACGTTTGTCACACCAAAATCCTTCCTTGAAGGACTCTCTACTTTCAAGCACTGAAGTTCTTCGCAGATCCGGTGCCAGCCGTTTTTGCCTACGAAGAGAGTTTGGGATTTTGTGTATATTTTGCTTGTTCTAATTGAAAATTATCATCTTACTACAATAAAATCCCTAGGATATTTGTAGAGTTAAAATTTCCAAAATCAGTATTGCAATCAATCAATTCTTACTTAACTAATTTAATCAGATTCCAAATCAGTATGATTACCAAATATTATTTTATTGATTCCAAATCAGTATTAAATATTATTTATTGACTCCAAATCAGTATTAGATAATACTTTAATGATTTGGGTTATACACCAAGCCCACGGATCAACCCATGACCCATGGATCAGGCTGATGGGTCAAGAACTTCAATTGCAATTAAGTCTCTTGATTTATCAGTCCATCCCAATTGTTCCCATGTAATTAATTAACTCATAATTAATACCACAGAACTTTTAAATAATATTTAATTAAACCATTTAATTAAATCTTATTTATTTAAGTATAACAATTATATTTATTGTAGGCAATAATTCTTATTCTGCATCATCGAGCTTTCTTATGTGCGATCCTGTAGGCCCATTCTAAATTGGTAATAGATAATTCAATCTCATTGATTAATCCATAAGTCATTAGTGGTCTCTAGCAAGACATAATGACTACCCAATTCGGAATGGAGATTCGAATGGTGATTCAACACAACCTTTTCGAGCAAACTGCGTACGATCCTCTACATTGATATCCCGTTTAGCATAAGGCACGGAACCATCATCCTTATATAGCTAAATGTTTACTTGATCTCATGGTGACACTGAATTCATCAAGCAAATGATAATGCTTATCATTCCTTGGGCACGGCCATGCACTTCTCAGTTCACTATTAGGTGGCCTAGATATCATCTCTCACTGAAGAGAGACTTGTAGTCCCATCACTTCACCTACATACTTAGCGTGTCTCATAGTGTACCCAATCATACCCGTACTTGGTAACCTGTTACGACCTTGTTAGGCGTATGTCAAAGCACACTACAATTTACCTAAGACCATGTAGTGATTTCTGGTCTAAGGATCCTCGTACGAGTACTACTCAAAAGAATCACTGATGATCTAAAAGTCCACGGAGTGTTTCTTTTGGCGGATCAATTTCATGAAATTAAATATGCACAAGAATATAATTATCATGAAATTAACTCATTTGATAAATTATCAAACACACGATCCATCCCTGGATATTACATTAATACCCTTCATACTACTCTAAATTACATAAATAGCCTTCAAAAGGGCATACACCAACAATCTCCCACTTACACTATGAAGGGTTATGTCCTAAACATTTTAAGACCAAGCTCGATTATATGTCGCTCAAACTTTGACTGTGGTAGAGCTTTTGTGAGAGGATCTACTACATTGTCATCTGATCCTATTTTACACACTTTCACATCTCCTCGATCGATGATCTCTCGGATGAGGTGAAACCTTCTGAGTATATTTTTGGTTTTCTGGTGTGACCGAGGCTCCTTAGCTTGTGCGATGGCCCCGTTGTTATCACAGAACAGTTTTATCAGATCTTGGATACTTGGTATCACTCCGATGTCTGACACAAACTTCCTCAACCAAACAGCTTCCTTTGCAGCATCTGATGCAGCAATGTACTCAGACTCTGTTGTAGAATCGGCTGTTGTATCTTGCTTTGAGCTTTTCCAACTTATTGCACCGCCATTCAGACTAAACACGTAGCCTGATTATGACTTCATGTCATCTTGATCTGTTTGGAAAACAGCATCAGTGTAACCTTGTACAATAAGCTGTTCTTGTCCTCCATACACTAGCATTAATCCTTTAGTTCTTCGTAAGTACTTCAGGATTGCTTGACTGCAGTCCAATGATCCATCCCTGGATATTGTTGGTATCTGCTAGTCATGCTAAGTGCATATACAACATTTGGACGGGTACACAACATGGCATACATGATAGATCCTATTGCCGAAGCATATGGGACTCTACTCATTGTATCTCTCTCCTCTCTTGTTGAAGGACCTTGGTTCTTCTTCAAGAGAAGGTCTTCTTCAAGAGAAGGCCATGTCTAAATGGTATCTTACCATTTTTGGAGTTACACATATTGAATCTTTTCAATATCTTGTCTATGTACCCTTCTGAACTTAGTCCAAGAAGCCTTTTAGACCTATCTCTATAGATCTTGATACCTAGTATCGTCTCAGTTTCTCCTAAGTCTTTCATAGAAAATACACTCCCCAACCATTGTTTGATGTCTTTCATCAAGGGAATGTCATTTCTTATGAGCAGGATGTCGTCTACATATAGGACAAGGAAAAATATTTTGCTCTCACTAACTTTCTTGTAAACACAAGGCTTATCTTCGTTCTTGATGAATCCGTAACATTTTACTTCCTCATCAAAACGAAGATTCTAACTTCGAGATGCTTGCTTTAGAGCATAGATGGACCTCTAAAGCTTACATACTCGGTTAGGATGCTTTTGATCGATGTATCCCTTGGGTTGTTTCATATAAAAATCCTCGAGTAGGTTTCCATTCAGGAAAGCCGTCTTAACATCTATCTGCCATACATCATAGTCAAAATATGCTGCTACGGCAAGCATTGTCCTAATGGACTTGAGCATCACAACAGGGGAGAAGGTTTCTTCATAGTCTATACCATGAGTCTGTCTGGAACCTTTAGCCACTAGTCGTGCCTTGAAGATCCCGCCAGGTTTTAACTTGAAAATCCACTTGCAATCGACAACCTTTGCCTGAACAGGAGGGTCAATCAAAGTCCACACTTTATTGTCCCTTATGGATTGCATTTCAGATTCAATGACTTGCAGCCATTTATCTGAATCTAGACTTTCTAAAACCTGTCCGTAGGTCGTGGGCTCATCAGAGTCCACCAAGATCAAATCTTGATCGTCAGTCACGAGAAATCCGTATCTCTTGCGTTCATGACGAGATCTACAAGACCTTCTTGGTTCTTGTGTTGTTGACTCAGGTTGCTCATCTTCATGAGTTTCCATGTCAACATCCATCTAAGTTTCTGTAGATCGTTCTACATTCTCTTGTGGTTCTTGAACTTCTTCGAGTTGTATTCTACTCCCACTGTCTTTCTTGTACAGAAATTCTTTCTCTAAGAAAGTAGCTCCTCGAGCAACGAACACTTTGTTCTCAGTTGGGTTATAGAATTGATATCCTTTGGTTTCCTTAGGATATCCCACAAATAGGCAATTGTCAGTTTTGGGTTCAAGCTTATTACTTTGTAAACGCTTTACATGAGCTTGACAACCCCAAACTTGTAGATAGGACATATAGGGCTTCCGACCCATCCATATCTCATATGGAGTCTTATCTACTGCCTTAGATGGAATACGATTTAATAAGTAGGCAGCAGAAAGGAGAGCATAACCCCAAAAGGATGTAGGGAGAGTCGCTAGGACCATCATTGATTGAACCATATCTAATAAGGTCCGATTTCTCATTTCGAATCACCATTCCATTGAGGTGTTCCCGATGGAGCCAGCTGTGAAACAATTCCACACTATTTTACATAGCCATCGAACTCATCACTAAGGTATTCACCTCCCCGATCAGAGCGAATAGCCTTAATCCTTCTATCCAACTCATTCTCTACTTCATTTTTAAACTCTTTGAACCTTTCAAAGGTTTCACTTTTGTACCTCATTAAGTAGACATAACCATATCTACTATAGTCATCAGTAAAAGTGACGAAGTATTCAAATCCACCTCTGGCTTGTGTACTCATTGGTCCACATACATCCGTGTGTATTAGAGCCAATAGCTCACTTGTTCTGTCACCTTTCTTGTTGAAAGGACTCTTTGTCATTTTGCCTTGCAAGCAGGGTTCACAGGTATCATATGATTCAAAATCAAATGACCCAAGCACTCCATCTTTGTGAAGCTTTTGAACCCGCTTTTCATTTGCATGGCCTAATCGACAATGTCAAAGGTATGTTGGACTTAAATCATTTTTAGTTGATTTAGCTTTCTTTTCTATGTTATAGACTGGTTTTTTTTGGGTCAAATCCAAGACATACAGACCGTTACACATATTTGCAACTCTGTATAAAATATCATTTTGATATAAAGATAACGAATTATTCTCTATAATAAATCGAAAACCTTTATTGTCTAAACTCGAAACTGAAATAATATTTCTGCTCAAAGCAGGTACATAATAACAATTTTCAAGTTCGATATTTAAACCAGAAGGTAAAGACAGAGTGTAATCTCTAACTTCAACAGCAGCAACTCTTGTCCCGTTGCCCACTCGGAGATCTACTTCACCTTTCGTTGTTATCCTTTTATTTCTAAGTCCCTGCACATTAGTACAAATGTGAGCCCCACAACCAGTATCTAATACCCATGAGGTGGACATAGAAAGATTAATTTCTATAACAAAGATACCTGAAGCTGAAGGATTACTTTCGAGAAACTTCTTGCAGTCTCTCTTCCAATGACCCTTCTGTTTGTATAAGAGACATGTATAATCCTTTTTGGATCTTGTCTTAGCAGTTGGAAGAGCTTGTGGTTGGGGAGCAAGCTTTCTTATTCTGCTCAACTTTGGCTTTGCCATTAAGCTTCCTCTTTCCTTTACCTTTTTCTACAACTAATACTTGTGTTGCCTTCCGAAGGGTCTGCTCAGTATTTTTAAGCATGCCCTGAAGCTCAGGAATGCTCCTCTCCATGTTATGCATATTGTAGTTCACAACGAAATCATTGTAATCACAGGCGGTGAAGCCAAGATGATATCAATGGCCAACTCTCTAGCAAGAGGCGCATTTAATCTCTCTAGGGTATTAATATACCCCTTCATCTTGATCAAATGCGTAGTTACTGACGAACCCTTCGCCATCTTGCATGAGATTAATGCTTTTATCGTAATGAACCTTTCATTATGGGCTTGCTCGCGGAACATTTCCGTGAGTGACTCATAAATCCGGAATGCTTCTGAATTCATGAATTGCTTCTGAAGCTCACCCGTCATAGACGCGAGCATCAAGCAAGTCACATCATCAGAGTCGCTTTTCATCTTCTCCCAGGCTCGTTGAACATTTGCTGAAGCATTTTGTGGTGGTTCAGGTAAAGCGGTCTCTAAGACATTTACCTTTCTTTCTTGCTCGAGAACTATTCTCAAATTTCTTTCCCAATCCAAGAAGTTTGGACCAACAAGTTTTTCTTTGTCCAAAATACTTCTTAGTGTGAGATTTGAAGTGACATTAGTGCAAGAAGATGCCATTTCTACAAAAGAAAAATGCAAAATATTAGAATGAGTTTTTTAAAATTATTTTCCACAATAGCCAAAATTAAAATTCCTAACAATTTTGTGTTGGTGCTAGATTGTGGGCCGAAAATTCACAAAGAGTCAACCCCAGTCTTGCTTTGGCAAGTGTCGTAGGGATCGGGCTCTTTTGGTGGCAACGTTCAAATCACATTCCATGTAATGTAACGCTTTTCAATTGCATACCATGCAACTTTTCGGTGATAGGATGAACATTCTAAATGTTTGACACCATCCTATCTTTGCAAAATTAATCCCTAGTCAACTTATCGGGTCAAGTTAGGATTAATTTTCCCAAGTTAAAACATCCCTCAAGGCATCACATCAATAGACACCCACACAGTTTTTCCATAACAAGTGGTAGTGATAAAGTTGAGCATCTAATACCCAAATAGTTTTTCCACTCATTAATGGTAGTGATAAAGTTGGGCACTATTATGTAACAACCCGCCGCACGAAAAAAACCTGAGGCCCTTGGGCTCTCCAAGTCCATCAGACGTTCGACGCTCAAGCGGGCCCTCAAGTATGGAAGCAAAATCTTGGGATTTTGGGATTTAAGTTTGATCGGCTTAACATGCATTTTCGTTTATTATTCATTTGTATAAATAAAAGAATGAATTAAAGCAATGAACTGGGCTCTAGTCTATTACAGGGTCTTTTAAAATCTTCATGTTTGGGCCTCCGTTCGTGGGCTCCACCATGGACTCCTCTTGGAACCTCCTTTTGGACCTAACTATTACATGATGATTTTTTATAGGCACGCAGGCCCAAATTCAAAATTGGCTCGCAAGCCCCAACTTTTAAACAGTTAAAATTAAAAGCCCAATTCATGCTTTGAAACACATAAAATGCATATGCTCATACAAGCCGATTTTTAATTTAAGTCGATTAATTTTAAGGATTGTTTAACTATTACAGAATTAAAATTGATCGTGTCATGATCAATTTTAATCAATCCTTCTGTTCATTTTACATTTATCCAAAATGATGCATGAACATGCTTGCATAATTATGATGCATGAACATGCTTGCATAATTATGATGCTTCAAATAAAATTTAAACAATTTAAATAAGCATCAAAATTAAAATAAAATAAAATAAATAAATAAAAATTCAAAATTTAAACAAATTAATTAATCTAATTATTTATTTATTTATCTTTTCTAATTATTTTAATCTAATTAAAATAATTATTTTAAAATTTATCTAATTATCTAATTAAGATAAATTTTCAAATTTAAACTTATAGGATAAAATTCTAAATTAATCCTATATTTATCTAATAAGATTATTTAATTAAAATATTATTAAATAAAATTCAAAAATTTTAAAATTTTAATTTTCTGAAACTTTTTTGGGGCAGTTCTCTAATTTACCAAAATTCCCGGGCTTAGGGTTTTACAGGAACAAAACTGCGGGTCTATTTTGTAATTTTTAAAAACATTAAAATATGGCAGATCAGGGTTTTAGAGATGCGACGGGGGCATTTCTATAATTTCAGCCCCTAGGGCTTCAGCCACCCGCCGCCCAGAATTCTCTTTCTTCTCCGATATGTCGACGGTCTTTTTCCCAGCGGAAAAAAAATTTCACGGCGTCATCGATGAACACCGTTCATCTCGTCTGATCTCTCTCGGTGATCTAGATTTCCCGATGATCAAAGAACCATCATCGATCTTCGAATAACCAAACGGAAATCTCGTTCAATCAAATTTCTGGCGACCCCGATTTTTCGACGAAATTCGAAGAACGAACTTCTCCGGCCGACAAGCAACAAAAACCTTCTAAACCAATTGGAAAATCACTGGAATCATCCCGGTCACAAAACCCAACCTTTAAAACTTAATATTCTGAGCAAAAACATCCCCAAAACCTTTGTTTTAAAATCGTTTTTCCGGCGGTCGGTTTCGAAAACACAAGAAAAAACAATTTCGATTCTCACAAATCATTTTAGTTTTGAAACCCAAATCACCCGAAAATGATTTCCGGGAGAACGAAGAACAAAACCCTCAAAGAATTTTGAACCAAAATCATGAAATCCGGCCATATCGGGCGCTTGCGATTTTCGGCGAGAATCCGACCAGTGGGAAAATTTTTCGACCGGTTGATATCAACCCAGTCCGGCAGAGCTTCAAATTAATTTCCAGAAAATAATTTTTAATTATTTTTCCCAGATTTTTTTTCTTTTGCTTTCTAAAAGCCCGATTTTTCCAAAATTTTATTAAAATCAATTTTAATTAAAATCAATTTTAATTTTAACACTAAAATTATAAGCCTAGCTTTGATACCACTGTTGGAAACTGTTTAGGCGTTTAATCTAATTAAACGGTGGAATCCTAAACTATAATGATCGGGTCTTACCCTTGAAGCGTAATCGGTTACGCACGTCAACTGGCTCCTCTGAGAAGAAGGCGTTTTGTTGTCTCCAAAATCCTTCCTCGAAGGATTCTCTACTCTCAAGCACGAAAGTCTTCGCAGGTTGGTGCTAGCCGATCTTGCCTACCGAGAGAATTTTGGGAAAATCTGGTATATTTTGGCTGATATGAATTTTTTAATTCAAAATCATCATTTTACTACAATATCCCTAGGATATTTGTAGAGAATTAATTTCCAAAATCAGTATTGTAATTATCCAATTATAACTTACCTGATTTTAGTCATATTCCAATCAGTATTATTACCAAATATTATTTTACTGATTCCAAATCAGTAGTTAAATAATATTTACTAATTCCAAATCAGCCTTAAATAATACCTTAATTTGGGTTATACACCAAGCCCATGAATCAACCCATGACCCATGGATCAGGCTTAAGGGTCAAGAACTTCAATTGCAATTAAGTCCCTTGATTTATCAGCCTGTCCCAATTGTTCCCAGGTAATTAATTAAGTATTAATTAATACCCCAGAACTTCTCAATAATATTTAATTAAACCATTTAATTAAATCTTCTTTATTTAAGTATAACAATTATACTTATTGTAGGCAAGAATACTTATTCTGCATCATCAAACTTTCTTATGTGCGATCCTGTAGGCCCATTCCAAATTGGCAATAGATAACTCAATCTCAGTGATTAGTCCATAAGTCATTAGTGGTCTCTAGCAAGACATAATGACTACCCAATTCGGAATGGAGGGTCGAATGGTGATTCAACACAACCTTTCCGAACAAACTGCGTACGATCCTCTACATCGATATCCCATTTAGCAGAAGGCATGGAACCATCATCCTTATATGGCTAAACGTTTACTTGATCTCTTAGTGACACTGAATCCATCAAGCAAATGATATCGTTAGCATTCCTTGGGCATGGCCATGCACTTTCAGTTCACTATCAAGTGGCCAAGATATCATCTCTCACTTAAGAGAGATTTGTAGTCCCATCACTTCATCTACTTATCTTAGTGTGAATCATAGTGTACCCAATCATACCCGTACTTGGCAACCTGTTACGGCCCCGTTAGGCGTATGTCAAAGCACACCACAATTCACCTAAGACCATGTAGTGATTTCCGGTCTAAGGATCCTAGTACCAAAACAATCAATCAAACGACAAATGTCTTATTTACATAAATACCCTCAAAGTCTATTTACATAAACAGCCCTCATTAGGGCACATTCACCAACAATGCCATGGAGCTCAGGAATGCTCCTATCCATGTTGTACATATTGTAGTTCACCACAAAATCATTGTATTCATTAGGCAATGATGCCAAGTTGATATCAATGGCCAATTCCCTAGGAAGAGGTGCATTCAATCGCTCTAGGGTATCAATGTACCCTTTCATCTTAATCAAATGCATGCTAACTGACAAACCCTTCGCCATCTTGCACGAAATTAAAGCTTTTATAGTAACGAACCCTTCGTTACGGGCTTGTTTACGGAACATCTCCATCAGTGACTCAAAAATCCAGAAAGCTTTCGAATTCATGAACTGCTTTTGAAGCTTACCCGTCATTGTTGGAGTAGAATACATAAGCTATGGTTGTATTGTACAGTTTCCCAGTTTAATATATCGATTTGTGCTTCAGTTATATTTTGTTGTGCATGTTTACGTCGATTTATATTATGTAAGCAGATGATGAGGTGTCTGGTGCGACACAGTAGATGTCATCATTGGTTGAAAGACATAATATATAAATGAGGTTCATAACCGAGACAGCTTTGGACAAACTGTCGGTCTAGGTTATTATGTGATTCAGATAATTAGTTTGTCTAAACTAATTGAATCATATAGATATGCCCGGGGCATATTGAACTTGACTCTTAGGAATGATTTGTCTTGTACTGATTTAATAGATAAATCGATTCTTGTATTCTATCTCTAAATCCCTAGACTCGAGTGGGCATGAGGATTAGACATAGTGTACTTTGATCTGCCAATGGGTGAGGTCAAATGTGGCCAATAGTCTCGGTGGGTTGGGTGCGCGTGTTTAGTTACTTGGTGTGCTACTGCTTGTCGAAAGGAAACTATGTACCGGTGCGTCCAGGGTGATGGTGCTCCTGAGATGAGCTTGAAATGTTTATTATACTAAACCCGGCTGGTGGACTTATGTCCGGTATAGTAACAAGGTCGAGTGGTACTAGTCTCAAAATTAAAGAAGTTAATTAATTAATTTATCAGTAAATTAATTTTAATTAACGAGCACTATATCTTTGATGTGGGGAGATTAAATGAATATAATTTAATTATGTTGTTCCGGAAGCAATTCTGGTGTAGGATGGTAGTGCCAAAATGAATCCGTTAGTGGTACGATTAATTTTGTAATGGGTTAATTAAATAGGTAGATTTAATTAATTAATTGGTTAATTATTCCTAAGGGTTAATTCAGTAATTAACAAAGTGGAATTATTTAATTAATTCCTAAGGGTTAATTAAGTAATTAACAAAGTGGAATTGTTTAATTAATTAATTAAGTCTTAAGTTTCAATTGGAATTAGGAAATCCTAGAGATTAGGAATCTAGTAGGATTTGGTTATCCTATCAGATTGGTTGCTTAATTGGATTTGGAAACTAATTCATTACCTAAACCCATTAGGAAGACCAATCCTAAACCAACTTGGAGTCTCTCTTGTAACTCTATAAATAGACAAGGGATCAGTTATTCAAGAATCACAATTAACACAATTAATCCGCAGGATTTCTAAAGAGAGAAAATTCTAGAGAGAGAAAATGTTTCTCTCTCCAAGTCGAATTTTTAAGAAAGTGTGCGGCTGGTTTTTGGGTTTCTAGTGGCTGAAATTTTGGCCTTGGTGTATAGCAGCTGTGCGTAGCTTTCTCTCTATGTGGGCGGTGCGTTTATAGTACGCGCCAGGTGCTGCGGGGCTAGAGTTTTCTAGCAGGTGGATTGTGGTAAGTAGCTGATCAATTGGCTTCTAGTTTGTTGCCCACACAACGTGAAGTCATAGTCTTGAGGCATACAAGAGAATCACCAAGTCACGCTTCAAATGTACTTTTCTAAGATTCCGCTTTAGTAGAAATTTTTGTTGCGTGGTAAATCGAGCAAGTGCAAACCCAGATCCTACCAAATTTCTTTCAGTCATAGACGCAAGCATCAAGCAAGACACATCATCGGAGTCGCTTTTTAGCTTATCCCAAGCTCGTTGAACAGTTACCGAAGCATTTTGTGGTGGTTCGAGTAAAATGGTGTCTAAGACATGCAGCTTCCTTTCTTGCATGGAAACTATTCTCAAGTTTCTTTCCCAATCTAAGAAGTTTTGTCCAACCAATTTATCCTTATCCAATATACTTCTTAGAGTAAAGTTTGAGATGACATTAGTGCTAGATGATGCTATTTCTACAAAGAATAAATGCAAAATATTAGAATGAGTTTTTGAAAAAATATTTTCCACAATAGCCAAAATTGAAATCCCAAACAATTTTGTGTTGGTGCTAGATTGTGGGCCGAAAATCCACAAAGAGTTAACCTCAGTCTTGCTTCGGCAAGTATCGTAGGGATCGGGCTCTTTTGGTAGGCAACGTTGAAATTACATTCCATGTAATCTAACGCTTTCCAATTGCATACCATGCAACTTTTCAGTGATAGGATGAACATTCCAAATGTTTGACACCATCATATCTTTGCAAAATTAATCCCTAGTCAATTTATCGGGTCAAGCTAGGATTAATTTTCCCAAGTCAAACCATCCCTCGAGGCATCACATCAATCGATACCCACACAGTTTTTCCATAACGAGTGGTAGTGGTAAAGTTGAGCATCTGGATACCCAAATAGTTTTTCCACTCATTAACGGTAGTGATAAAGTTGGGTACCTATTATGTGACAACCCGCCGCACGAAGAAAACCTGAGGCCCATGGGCTCTCTAAGTCAATCAGACGTTCGATGCTCAAGTAGGCCCCCAAGTATGGAAGCAATTTACAACTTAGGTTTTTAGGGATTTAGTTTGAGCGGCTTAACATGCATTTCGTTTTTCATTATTCACAAAATATAAAATATAAAGCGAAAAATGCAATGAATTGGGCTCTAGTCTATTATAAGGCTTTTAAAACTTTGTCTTCAATTGGGCCTCCATTATTGGGCTTCAACTCCATGACTCCGTCTTGGCTTGTTGGAATTTCTTGGGCCTAATTTCTAATCTATTCTATTACAATAAATTTTAATAGGCTCGCAGGCCCAATTTAAATGGCTCGCAGACCCCAAATTAAAACAAAATAAATAAAGCCCAATTCATGCATGAAAAACATATAAAATGCAAGTGCTTCATACAAGCTCATTTTAATTAAGCCAATCAATTTAAAAGATGGTGTAATTGAATATTTTCAAAATATTCTATACTATTAAAATTGATCATGTCATAATCAATTTTAATCAATCTTTCATTTTTCTTGTTCAATCATTTATGAAAAAATGATGCATGAACATACCAAATATGTATACAAATATTTAAACCATTTAAATAAATCATACCATATTTAAAGGCATAAATAAAGAATAAAATTAATCAAATTAATAATTCCATTTATTATCTAATTATCCTAATCTCATTAAGATAATTGATTTAAGATAATTTTAAAATCTTAAAATCCAATTTTAACATTTGAAAACTAAAATCTAATAAGATTTTATTTAATTCCAAAATTAAGATTTTAAAATTTTACCAAAATCAGAAAATAATTTTCCTTAAAATTTTGGGTCAATTTTGTGATTAATATAAGTTCTGGGCTTAGGGTTGAAAGGAAACAAAACTACAGGGTCTGGTTTGTAATTCTTAAAACATTTAAAAGTTGCCAGCTAGGGTTTGGGCTTGCGGCGGGGGCATTTCTATAATTTCTCCACTAGGGTTTACGCCACCCGCCGCTCCGTTCAGTCGTCTTTCTCGACGAGCAAATCGTTTCCCGGCGACAAAAAAACTTCGCGACTTTATCGATGAACACCGTTCATCTCATCCGCTCCTTCCCGGTGATCTAGTTATCTTGATGATCGAAGAACCACCCTCGATATTCGAAGAGCCAGATCAAATTCCGTCCAACGGTATTTCCAACGAACCCGATTTTCTGACGAAAATCGAAGAACCCAATTCTCTGGCAGAAAAACAACCCAAATCCTTTTAAATCAATTGGAAAAGCACCGTAATCATCCCAATTACAAAACCCAGGATTTAAAACTTAATTTTCCAACCAAAAACCGAACCCCTAATTTCTTTCCCTTTCAATCGTTTTTCCTGTGAAATTTTTTTAAAAAATCCAGATTTTGAACCATTCAATCCAGACGTGTTTTTAACCTCAAACCAAAATGAAAACGGTTTCAAGGAAAGGGAGAACAAAACCCACAAAAAAAAATTGAACCAAAACCATAAAAATCGAGCATGTTCGAAACACGCGATTTTCAGGAGAAATTCTGGCCTGTAGGCGGCACCCAGTCCGGAGAGCTTCAACCAATTTCCAGAAAATAATATTTTAATTATTTTTTTCCAGGAAAGATTTTTTTTCTTTTGGTTTCTGAAAGCCAAATTTTTTTTAAAAAAAAATTTGGTTTTTATTAAAACCAATTTTAATTAAAAAATTCAATTTCTTTTAATCAAAATCAATTTTAATTTTAACACTAAAATGAAGCCTAGCTTTGATACCACTGTTAGGACCGGAGGCATGTTTTTCAAAATTTTTACACAGCAAATTCATGCCAATTTCAATTTCAGTGTTTTAATCCTATGTTCAAAACAAATAAACCATACCCTTGAAGCGTAATTGGTAGCCGCGTCTGGACCCTAGATTGATGTTGGTCCAAACCTTCTGCTCCTGTTACGTTTGTCACACCAAAATCCTTCTTTGAAGGACTCTCTACTTTCAAGCACTGAAGTTCTTCGCAGATCCGGTGCTAGCCGTTTTTGCCTACGGAGAGAGTTTGAGATTTTGTGTATATTTTGCTTGTTTTGATTTTCTGATTGAAAATCATCATCTTACTACAATAATATCCCCAGGATATTTGTAGAGTTAAAATTTCCAAAATCAGTATTGTAATCAATCAATTATTACTTAACCGATTTAATCAGATTCCAAATCAGTATTATTACTAAATATTATTTTACTAATTTCAAATCAGTATTAAATAATATTTACTGATTCCAAATCAGTATTAAATAATACTTTAATGATTTGGGTTATATACCAAGCCCACGGATCAACCCATGACCCATGGATCAGGCTGATGGGTCAAGAACTTCAATTGCAATTAAGTCCCTTGATTTATCAGTCCATCCCAATTGTTCCAAGGTAATTAATTAACTCTTAATTAATATCACGAAACTTTTCAATAATATTTAATTAAACCTTTTAATTAAATCTTATTTATTTAAGTATAACAATTATATTTATTATAGGCAATAATACTTATTCTGCATCATCGAACTTTCTTATGTGCGATCAAAAGCCCATTCTATATTCGTAATGGATAATTCAATCTCATTGATTAATCCATAAGTCATTAATGGTCTCTAGCAAGACATAATGACTACCCAGTTCAGAATGGAGGGTCGAATGGTGATTCAACACAACCTTTTCGAGCAAACTGCGTACGATCCTCTACATTAATATCCCATTTAGCATAAGGCATGGAACCATCATCCTTATATAGCTAAACGTTTACTTGATCTCTTAGTGACACTGAATTCACCAAGCAAATGAAAACACTTATCATTCCTTAAGCACGGCCATACACTTCTCAGTTCACTATCAAGTGGCCAAGATATCATCTCTCACTGAAGAGAGACTTGTAGTCCCATCACTACACCCACATAACTTAGTGTGTCTCATAGTGTACCCAATCATACTCGTACTTGGCAACTTGTTACGGCCCCGTTAGGCGTATGTCAAAGTACACTACAATTCACCTAAGACTATGTAGTGATTTCTGGTCTAAGGATCCTCGTACGAATACTACTCATCACTCATGATCTAAAAGTCCATGGAGTGTTTCTTTTGGCGGATCGATTTCATGAAATTAAATATGCACAAGAGTATAATTATCATGAAATTAACTCATTTGATAAATTATCAAACAGACGACAAATGTCTAAATTACATAAATAGCCTTCAAAAGGGCATACACCAACAGGAACCGCGCTCCAATCAGATAGATCGGGCCTCCGGAAGTCCGATCGACGGCCAAATCTTACGACCCACCGAAAATCAAGCCCACCAAAAAACCCTGTATGCTGGAAATCATGCCCCACAGAAAAATGTTGCCAGCTGCCGTAAATCCCCAGCTCGCATAAATTTTTGAGCTAGCCAAAAATCGCAAGCTAGCCGGGGAGCTGAACTGTCATTGGATCTGCTCTTCGCCTTGCCGAAATCTGCTCACGCCGACGAACTTCAAAATCCACACACCACCGATTCAAGTTTGCACGTATCCGGGAAGGAATCATCACGTGTTTTTGAGAGAAAATTTACCGACTTTGATAAAGATTTGATTAGATCTAAAAATCTTTCTCTAGGTGCTTCTCTCTCTAGAGGCAAGCTAAGAATTCTTGTTATGATTTTAAGGCATCACCTAATCTATTTGTATATGGTTCAAGGGAGACCTGGTGGCCTTTTCGAGTTGAGCCGTCTAGTTAGACTTTTGTTGACTTCAAAGTTTTTACTAGACTAGTCAATACTAATTGACCCAAGGATAAATAATTATATCCATTTTGTCAATTAATCCAACACATAATTAATCATACCACTAGTGGATTAATTATGGAACTACCGCTCAAAACAAATTGCTTCGGGGTACCACTTTCATTATTCTTTTATCTCCACACGTCAACCATATAGTGCTCGTCAATTTTTTAATTTACTGATAAATGAATTAATCGACATCTTATCATCCGAGATTAGTACCACTTGACCTTGTTAGTTTTGAATACTGAAAATCTATTGTTTATATCAAAAACTAATACCCAGTTGACATATCATTTTGTTTCAGTATTAAGTTGTTCCTTTATATCATATATCTAGATAACGAGGTGTAGAGAAACACAGTAGATCTCGTTATTGGTTAAAGTAATAATATATTAACAGATGCTCGTAACTGAGATAGTTTGAACATACTATCGATTTAAGTTATCGTGTGATTTGGATACTTAGTTTGTCTAGACTAATTAAATCATACGGATGTACCCGGGGCATATTGTGCACGACCTTTTCAAGATTGAATTAACATGTACTAACGGTGTTGTTAATTCGAACCTAATATTTTAATCTCTTAATCCCTAGACTAGAGCGGACGCGAGAGTTAGATATCATATGCCTTGATTTGCCAAAGGGTGCGGTCAATTGAGGCCTATATCTCGGTAAGTTGGGTGTGTGGTGTTTGACTTCTTTATGTGCCCTTGCTTATCGAAGGAATCCATGTACCAGTTTGTCGGGTTGATGGTGCTCCCGAGATAAGCTCATAAGGTTTATTATACTAAACCCGACCGATGGACTTTATGTCCGGTATAATAAGAAAGTTGAGTGGTACTAATCTCGGATACCAAGAAGTCGATGAATTAATTTGTCAGTAAATTTATGAATCACCGAGCACTAGATCTTTGATGTGCGGAGATAGAAGAATAATAAAGTGAGTGCGAAGTAAATTCAATTTTTAGCGGTAGTTACATAATTGGTCCGTTAGTCATACGACTAATTATACGTTTGACTAATCAAAAAAGTGAATTAAATAATCCTAAATGTTTAATTAATATTTAATTGACAAAGTGGGTTATATGAAATAATCTTAAAGGTTTGATTATTGTTTAATTAACGAAGTGGGTTAAGAAATTAATTCTAAAGGTTCGATTGGAGTTGATTAGTCTAGGGAAGACTAAGAGTGTCAACGAAAGTCCAACACTAAGGCACAACTCAAAAGCCCACTAGGTCTCCATTGAAGCTCCCTATAAATAGCTTATGTTAAGCACTTAAAGATATTAAGAAACCTTGGAGGTAAAGTTGCATAGAGTGAGAAAGAGTAGTCTAGAGAGAAATTTTCGTCTTCCTCATCGAATGAAAGTTTTCTTTCGAATTCGACTAAGGATCTTTCTTCTTCGAAAACTTAGCCCCAGGTTTATTTGTTTTTCTCGCTGCCTGACCGTTCGTTTCCTTGTCGCCCGACCATTCAGTTTCTCACCGGCGTTCCGATTCTGGCGGACTGGTCTGGCAATCTTTGTGCGCTTGATTCGCCTTCATCATGTTGATAGTGGTTTATGTGACCACCAATCCATGGTGTTGGACGTCTAGATCGCGGCTGAAGATCTCGTCCGGCCGTTTGTCCATTTCCGGTCAGGTGGCGCAAGGCGGCGATTATTGTGTAGCTTTTTTGGGCTAGATCTGTTTGGACAGATTTTGAGTTTTTGAAACAGGTTTCTTTTGGATTTTATCATTAGTGCTATTAGCCTTTCCATAGCCAATCGCCCACACGATTTTGGATTTGTAGGAGTTATTCTCCAGTCGAAGTGGTATTCGCTGTTTTCCGGCTTTGGATTTTCTTTATTGCTAGGGACACACTTCAAAGGTATAATCTTTAAGACTTTCACTTTTAATTAAAGATTTAATTTTTAGCATGTCCTTTTAATAAATCGAATTCCTATAAGCCTAGATCCTTTCAGGGAAAATGATTTAGAATCTGGGCCAGATCGAAAGTCTCTGATTCTGGAATACATAGCACGAAAGTGAGATTTTCAATTTAGTCCGGAACTGATATGTTTCCTTCAAATTGGTATCAGAGCGAGTGTTTTGGCTTTATACTTGTTCAATTTATTACAAGGCTTTGTTATTTTCACATTGTCGATATATGAACAGGTGGTTATTATTCCCAGCTATCATGCGATTTACATTCATAAACCCCGGGACATGTCCGGGCTTGTTTTATTTTCAATAAAAATGTCTGTAATAGTAATAACCACGAGCCAGAAGCCGTGTAGGATTAGATGAATCTTGTAGTAGGATGTAATCTAATGTTGTCGTCTTTAAATTCCTAAAAAGCCTCTGTGTATAGGAATTTATGTATTATGACGAAGACGTTATATTGGGTAGCTCATATTTGTGGGTTTTGGTTTATCATAATTTTGGGTGATTCCTAATTACGTAAAAAACTGAGAAAACCCGGACGAATTAGGAGAAATCCAAATAACGAGTGGGAGTGATGCGACGGGGCGTGTCAACAAGGCGTCAAAGGAAGGACGATTGAGAAGGCCATAATAGTCGGGAAATGTTTAATTATGTATTTCTCATTTTTATGTCCTTATCGTTGCTTGTGTGTTTTCGTTTTATGTTTTATGCATGATCGAAAATAAACAGGTTTTAATACGTGCAATTAACTAAGGTAGATTATTCGCATATTAAAACTTCAACGGTTTTATGGGTGCGAATATCCTAAAGTTAAGATATTGCATGTTAAAACGTAAAGATCCTCAATTTAATCTAAGTGGGAGCGGGTTAGTTAATATCCCCATGGCCTCCATTACGAATTCATATGTGATATGGATAGACCTACGCACTGGACAAGGGCCTTCTTCCATACGGATAAGTCTTCAATCCATAAGATCACTAGATTGAATTTCTAAAGGGATGACTATAGTGAGTTTAATTGAAGAAACTTGCGACACCCTCACTACTGAGGCGCATTGGTATCCTAAGTAACAAACATAGAAGTCACGTAATGGCATACACTTAGCGTACCATTTGTAGTATTACTCCTACGAGGTCACGCTACTTATGTGTGCAGCTAAAATCATCGACTTGAGAGCCACGTTGAGGGCATGGGAGTCAGATACTTAAGTGAGCCATGAGGTTTTGTAGCTTTTAGTATGACATACAGCAGATAAGTGTATTGAATAGTTTTTATACTTCAGAGCATACCTTTGAGTATTAGTGGGAGATTGTTAGTTTTGAATACTGAAAAACTTTGCTTGTCTGAAAAACTAATACCCATTTACATATTGATTGTGTTTTAGTATTATAATTTGTTCCTTTATATCATATGTATAGATGATAAGGTGCCAGGTGTAGCACAGTAGATCTTATCATTGGTTAAATTTATGCTATATAAATAAATGCTCGTAACCAAGATAGTTTGAACATACTATTTGTTTAGGTTATTGTATGATTTAGAAATTAGTTTGTCTAGCCTAATTAAAGCATATGGATGTGTCCGGGGCATATTGAGCAGGACCTAATAAGGATTGAATTAACTTGTACTGATCTTCATAGTTAATTCGAACCTCATATTCTAATCTCTTAATCCCTAGACTAGAGCGGGCATGAGAGATAGACATAGAGTACTTTGATTTACCAAAAGGTGCGGTCAATTGAGGTTTAGATCGCGGTAAGTTGGGTATGCATGTTTGACTTTTTAGTGTGTTGTTGCTTGTCGAAAGGAATCCATGTACCGGTTCGCCGTGTTAATGGTGCTCCCGAGATGAGCTCGTATGGATTATTATACTAAACCCAGCCAGTGGACTTATGTCAGGTATAATAAGAAGGTCGAGTGGTACTAATATCGGATAGCAAGAAGTCGGTGAATTAATTTGTCAGTAAATTTATGAATCGAGGAACATTATATCTTTGACATGGGGAGAGAGAATAATTAATAAAGTGAGGCGCGAAGTAATTTCATTTTTGAGCAGTAGTTCCATAATTGGTCCATTAGTGGTACGACTGATTATGCGTTGGATTAATTAGCAAAGTGGATTAATAAATTACCCTTGGGTTAGTTTTTATTTAATTGACAAATTGGGTTATACGAAATAATCTTAAGGGTCGATTAATATTTAATTGACGAAATGGGTTGAGAAATTAATTCTTCGGGCTAATTGGAGTTGATTAGTCTAGTGAGGACTAAGAAAGTTAACGAAAGCCCAACACTAAAGCCCAACTTAAAAGCCCACTAAGTCTCCCTTGAAGCTTGTTATAAATAGCTAATGTTAGGCACTTTTAAGACATTAAGAAACTTAGAGGCAAAGTTGACTGAAGTGGGAAAGAGTAGTCTAGAGAGAGAACTCCGTCTTCCTCGCCGAAGTTTTCTTTCGAAGTCGACTAAGGATCTTTCTCATTCAAAAAACTCAGATTGAATCTTTTCCTTGTTGTTGCCCTGTTTATTTCTGTCGCCCGGATCATCATTTCGTCGCCCAGTGTTTGATTGAAGATTTTTCGGCGCGCATGGATCCAAGCTATTGCATTGATCACCTTGTTGATCCGTAATATTTTGTCTCTATCGTGGTCGGTTATCTTCCTTGCTCGCGATCTCCGGTGGTGTTCAGCTACAAATGGCAGCGGATAGCAACTGGGCGCAAGGATTTTCATGTAACGATCTTTCACGGATCTGTCGAGTTTTTTTCGAAGTGGGTTTCTTTTGAATTTCTTATTTTGTGCCTTAGTCACCCCATTGATAGTCGCCCACATGACTGTGGAGTTGTCAGAGTCATTCTCGAGATTCTCTCGTGGTTGGCGCTTGGTTTTCTTTATTGCTTCAAGGACACGCTTTAAAGGTATAATCTTTATGTTCCGCTTTAAATCAAAGATTTAATTTTTATCATGTCATTTTAATAAATCGAATATGTATAAGCCTAAATCCGTTCAGGGAAAATGATTTTAGATTTTAGGCTCAATCGAAAGTCTCTGATTTTGGAATGCACAGTACGAAAGTGAGATTTTCAGTTTGGCCTGAACCAAATCTGTTTCCTTCAAATTCTATGTAATATAATAGAATTAGATAGGCCAAAATTTATGTAATTCCAAAGGAGTCCAAGGTGGAGCCTAGGAATGGAAGCCCAACAATGAAGGCTCAAATGAAGACAAATATATAAGAGCCTTGTAATAGACTAGAGCCCAATTCATTGCATTTTATTCACTTTAAATATATTTGATATTTGTTATTGTGAATGACAAAAATGAAATGCATGTTAAGCCGTTCAAACAAATTTAAAAAAAAAAAACCTAAGTTCTAAATTGCTTCCATACTTGGGGGCTCGCCAGAGCGTCGAAAGTCTGATGGACTTGGAGAACCCAAGGGCCTCAGGTTTTCTTTGTGAGGCGAGTTGTCACATAATAGGAGCCCAACTTTACTCACTACCAGTATATGGAAAAACTGTTTCGGTATTTATTGATGTGATGCTTCGAGGGTGGTTTGATTTAGGGAAATCGGTCCTGGTTTAACTAGATAAGTGACTATGATTGGTTTTGCAATGATAGGATGGTGTCAAACATTTGGAATATTCATCCTAACACCAAAAAGTTACATAGTGATGCAATTGGAAAGCATTAAGGTGCATGAGATGTGATTTGAACGTTGCCTACCAAAAGGGTCTGATCCCTACGATACATGCCAAATCAAGACTGGGGTTTAGTTCTTCGTGAATTTTTGGTCCACAATATAGCTCCAACACAAAATTGTAAGGGATTTCAATTTTGGCTATTTTGGAAATGATTTTATTAAAGCTAAATCAATTAAGTTTGATATGAGTCCAACTTATCTTTGGCACTGTTATTTAGGCCATGCAAACGAGAAACGAGTTTAAAGACTTCATAAGGATGGAGTGCTAGGGTCATTTGATTTTGAATCATATAACACATGTGAACCCTATTTGCAAGGAAAAATGACAGAGTTTTTTCAACAAGAAAGGCGAAAAAACTAGTGAGCTATTGGCCCTAACACACACGGATGTATGTGGACCAATGAGCACACAAGCCAGAGGTGGATTCGTATACTTTGTTACTTTTATCGATGACTATAGTAGATATGGCTATGTCTACTTAATGAGGTATAAAAGTGAAACTTTTGAAAAGTTCAAAGAGTTTAACAACGAAGTAGATAATCAGTTGGATAGAAGGATTAAGGCTATTCGCTCCGATCGGGGAGGTGAATACCTTAGTGATGAGTTCGATGGCTATCTAAAACAGTGTGGAATTGTTTCACAGCTGACTCCACCAGGAATACTGTTGGAGTAGAATACATAAGCTATGCTTGTATTGTACAGTTTCCCAGTTTAATATATCGATTTGTGTTTCAGTCATATCTTGTTGTGCATTAATCGTCCATTTATATTATGTAAGTAGATGATGAGGTGTCCGGTGCGACACAGAATATCTCATCATTGGTTGAAAGACATAATATATAAATGAGGTTCGTAACCGAGACAGGTTTGGACAAGCTGTCGGTCTAGGTTATTATGTGATTCAGATAATTGGTTTGTCTAAACTAATTGAATCATATAGATATGCCCGGGGCATATTGAACTTGACTCTTAGGAATGATTTGTCTTGTACTGATTTAATAGACAAATCGATCCTTGTATTCTATCTCTAAATCCCTAGACTCGAGTGGGCATGAGGATTAGACATAGTGTACTTTGATCTTCCAATGGGTGAGGTCAAATGTGGCCAATAGTCTCGGTGGGTTGGGTGCGCGTGTTTAGTTACATGGTGTGCTGCTGCTTGTCGAAAGAAAACCATGTACCGGTGAGTCCGGGGTGATGTGCTCCCGATATGAGCTCGAAATGTTTATTATACTAAACTCGGTCGGTGGACTTATGTCCGGTATAGTAAAAAGGTCGAGTGGTACTAGTCTCGGAATTAAATAAGTTGATGAATTAATTTATCAGTAAATTAATGAATTAACAAGCACTATATCTTTGATGTGGGGAGATTATGAATATAATTTAATTAAGTTGTTCTGGAAGCAATTCTAGTATAGGGTGGTAGTGCCATAATTAATCCGTTAGTGGTACGATTAATTATGTACTGGGTTAATGACAAAGGTAGATTTAATTAATTGAGAAATTAATTAATCCTTGTGTCAGTTGGTGGTGAATCATCCCAGGAACTGGTTTGGGATAAGTGAATCCCTGTGTCAGTTGGGAGTGATTCATCCCAGGAACTGGATTGGGATAAGTGAATCCCTGTGACAGTTGGGAGTGTATCAGTCCAGGAACAGGATTGAAGGAAACAGAATCTGTATCAGTCCAGAAACAGGATTGAAGGAAAACAAAAACCCAGTAGGAAGACCAATCCTAAACCAACTTGGAGTCTCTCTTGTAACTCTATAAATAGACAAGGGATCAGTTATTCAGAATAAACAATTACACAATTAATCCACAAGATTTCTAGAGAGAGAAAATGTTTCTCTCTCCAAGTCAAATTTTCAAGAAAGTGTGCAGCTGGTTTTTGGGTTTCTAGTGGCTGAAATTTTGGCCTTGGATTATACCAGCTGCGCGTAGCTTTCTCTCTCTGCGGGCGGTGCGTTTATAGTACGTGCCAGGTGCTGCGGGGCTAGAGTTTTCTAGCAGGTGGATTGTGGTGAGTAGCTAATCAATTGACTTCTAGTTCGTTGCCCACACAACGTGAAGTCATAGTCTTGAGGCATACAAGAGAATCACCAGGTGCACGCTTCAAAGGTACTTTTCTAAGATTCCGCTTTAATAGAAATTTTTGTTGCGTGGTAAATCGAGCAAGTGCAAACCCAGATCCAACCAAAATCTTTCAATTGGTATCAGAGCCTGGTTTAGGGGGTTCTGTGCTTGTTCGATTTATTACATGATTTTATTTGCAGGTGGTTTAGAATCCCGACTATTATGGTTACGTTTGTATAGGTTTTAATTAAACTCCGGGACTTGTCCGGATTTAATTTTATTATGAATGTTTGTAATAGTATAACCACGTGCTGGAAGCCGTGTAGGATTAGATCAAATCTGTAGTAGGATTTTTTCTATGTAATTTCAATTATTTAATTTTCCAAGAATGCCTTGTAGTAGGAAAATTGTTGTTTTTTGTAATCGAAGGCGTTATGGTGCGACTTAGATTCGTGGGTTTTGGGTTATCATGAATTTGAAGAAACCCAGGAAAACCCAGAACGAATTGCAAGAAGACCAAATAGCGAGGGAAAAAGCGAATGAGGAGTTGGCGGGAGGAGGCGACGCCGGCAACGATTGCCGGCAGCAAAATCGCCGCCGGCAGCCATAGAAAGGCAACAGCAGGCAGCTGCTGCACGCAGCAGCTATTGGGCGCTGATGCTGGGCGCGCAGGCCCGTGCGGGCCCTACGGGCGCGCGGGTGCGCGGGGCACTGGGCTGCGGGCGTTGGCCGCGCGCATGGCCCGTGCGGGCTGTGCGCGCGGGCTGCGGCCCGGACGGCCCGTTCGGGCTGTCCGGGCTGTTTTTGGCCCGTTTTTCCTCCAGTTTTCGTTTTTTGAAGTTCAAGACTCTCTCCATCGAGTGACGTGACGGGACACGAGATCAAGGCAGAAGATGGAAGCAATTAAAACCATAATAGTCGGGGAATTTTTTTCGAATTTATTTCCCGTATTTATTGTTTTAATTTTTATGCTGTATTTTAGATGCATGAATTAAAGCATGTCTGGTTTTATGGTTGCACATAACTTAGGTTAGTTAATTGCATGTTAAAACCGGAAAAACCCTCAATTTGGGAATCTAAGTGGGAGCGGGTTGTGTTATATCCCCATGGCCACCATTACGGGTTCATATGCGATGTGGGTGGGCTTGCGCGTTGGCATTAGGGCCTTCCTCCATTCGGATGAGTCCAGCCCCGAGATCGCTAGACTATGAGCTTCTGAGTAAGATGACTAGAGCGAGTTTAACTAGGAGAAATGCGACACCCTCTCCATCTGAGGCGCACTATCCTGAGGTAACAAACTCAGAAATCACGTAATAGCATACACTTAGTGTACGATCTGTAGTCTTCCTCCCGCGAGGTTACGCTGCTTACTTGTACGGCTGGAAGCACCGACTATTAGCTACATTGATCAAAAGATCATTGGTCAGATAGTGTAGTTAATGAACTTGGTTCTTCTCAAACGAATGTGGGTTAGCGTAAACGTCCACACTGCGTGGCTTGCGAGAATCCCGGTGGATGAGATGTTGGTGGATTAATATTATTGTTTTGAGGGAAATCAATAATTAATTGAATTTTCATGTTTTCGAAAATTCTAGCATATATAACTGAAACACTGTTTGTTTACTTTCCAGTTTAAATCGATATGGCATTCAATCCTTTAGCTGCTATTTTGAAAAACAACAATTTAACTGGAACTAATAATGTCAATGGAAGTCGTAACTTGGACATTGTCCTTAGGGCTGAGAGCGCTCCTGTGAGAGATCGTGTCATTGACATGATTAGTAACATCAACAAGATTGAGGTAGTGGGAGGCGAAATCGTTTGTGAAACCAAAGCCGATATTGTCCTCCAGAGCTTGCCTCAAAGCTATGAGCGGATTCGGTTGAACTACAACATAAGTAAGATGTTGTGGAGTTTATCCGAGCTCTTGGCAGAGTTGATGGCGCCTCAAAGCTTTGAGCGGATTCGGTTGAACTACAACATAAGTAAGATGTTGTGGAGTTCATCCCAGCTCTTAGCAGAGTTGATGACGGCTAAAAGTCTTCTTCAAGAGAAGAAGCGAGCTTTAGTCGCAGTCGAAGCTTTAGAATATTTTTCTGAGCCTGAGGCTGGAAAGAAGAAGAGAAAGCTCGAGGGAGTAGCTAAAAAGGCACAAATTATGCCTAAGCCAGATATTGCAATGAAGAAGTCGAAAGACAAGTGCTTCGAGTGCAACAAGACGGGACATTGGAAAGCGGATTGTCCAAAGCTTATAAGTACGATAAATTATGCCTTAATTACTGAGACATGTTTAGTGGCGATTCCCACAGATACTTGGTGTGTGGATTCAGGTGCCACTGACCATGTTTGTAATTATTTGCAAGGGTTCCAAGTAACCCAGAAGCTTAGAGCTGGCGAATTGGATATCTACTTGGGCGACACTACAAGAGTGTCAGTAGAAGCAGTGGGAGTAGTTAAGTTGAATTTCGAAAATTCTAGCTTGGAGTTAGTTAATTGTCTTTATGTACCGAGTTTTAGAAAGAACTTGATTTCGGTTTCTAAACTCTTGAAGAACGGGTATAAGTTTATTTTTTCTGATGACTGTGTTGTTATTAGAAGAAATGGAAAACTTATTTGTTCTGGTTCATTGGCGGACAATTTGTTTGTGGTTAACTCTAACTCCCCTGTTGCGCAAAACATAGAAATAGATAGCTCAGAATCTAACATTAATAAGAGGAAGAAACCTTCTGAAATGAATCAAACCTATCTTTGGCATCTAAGGCTAGGTCATATAAACCTTAGTAGGATTCAGAGGTTGGTCAATGATGGACCTTTGGGTTCATTAGATATTGTCAGTTATGCAACCTGCGAATCTTGCTTGGAAGGTAAGATGACCAAGAGACCTTTTAAAGCAAAAGGCTATAGAGCTAAAGAAGTATTAGAGTTGATTCATTCTGACTTGTGTGGACCTATGACGGTCCAGGCACGAGAGGGATATGAGTATTTCGTGACATTCACGGATGGTTACTCTAGGTACGGATACATTTACCTAATGCGCCACAAGTCCGAATGTTTTGGCAAGTTCAAAGAGTTTCGGGCAGATGTGGAGAAGCATCATGGTAAGAGTATCAAGACACTGCGTTCAGATCATGGTGGGGAGTACCTGTCCCATGAATTTCGAGATTACCTCACTGAGGTAGGAATTCAGTCTCAGTTGTCTGCACCTGGCACGCCATAGCAGAATGGTGTAGCAGAAAGGAGGAATCGAACTCTTATGGAAATGGTTAGGTCTATGATGAGCTATAGTGATTTGCCAAGTTCGTTCTGGGGATATGCCTTGGAAACGGCAATGTATATTCTTAATCTTGTACCATCTAAAATCGTGCCTTCAACCCCAGTAGAGTTGTGGAACGGGCGGAAACCCAGTCTAAGACATCTCAGAATTTGGGGCTGCCCAGCACATGTGCTTAAGGCAGATACGGCTAAGTTAGATGCAAGAACATAATTAATGCTGTTTGTAGAATATCCTAGAGGAACGAAAGGTGGTCTATTCTATAGTCCTAAAGATCAGAAGGTGGTGGTAAGTACCAACGCTAGATTTTTAGAAGAGGACTATGTCTTAGACCACAAGCCCAAGAGTAAGATAGTACTAGAAGAGCTTAGATGACAAACTACTAATCCTGATGCACCAGCACAAGTAGATACACCACACACTGCACATGAGATCACAGATGATGCGCCTACACAGGCGGTGCCTCGTCGTAGTGAGAGGGTTGTGAGACAACCCGACAGGTTCGTTGGCGTGGGAGAGGCTTCAGACCTAGTCCTAGGTGTGCCTGAACCTGACCCGTTAACTACAATGAGGCGCTTCGAGATAAAGATGTAGAATATTGGCGTAAGGCAATGATATCCGAGATGGGTCAATGGACCACAATCAAGTCTGGGAGCTTGTGGACCTGCCTGATGGGTTTAAGCCCATTGGATGCAAGTGGGTCTACAAACGTAAGAGAGGACCTGACGAGAAGGTGGAAACCTTCAAAGCTAGGCTGGTGGCGAAGGGGTATACTCAGAAAGAGGGAATCGATTATGAGGAAACCTTCTCCCCGGTAGCCATGCTTAAGTCGATCCGGATTCTCTTGGCCATAGCTGCTCATATGGATTATGAGATTTGGCAGATGGATGTCAAGACAGCTTTCCTAAACGGAAGTCTTGAGAAAACCATCTTGATGCAGCAACCAGAGGGATTCATTGAAAAAGGCCAAGAGCATAAGGTTTGCAGGCTTAAGAGGTCTATTTATGGATTTAAGCAGGCATCCAGATCTTGGAACATCCGGTTTGATGAGGTAATCCAGTCCTTTGGATTTACTCAGTGTCCGGATGAGCAATGTATATATCGCAGACGTGATGGAAACTCAGTGGTGTTTCTTGTGCTTTACGTAGATGACATTCTATTGATTGGCAACAACAAGAAAGTGTTATCAGACGTAAAAGTATGGTTGTCCAAGAAATTTGATATGAAGGACTTAGGGGAAGCGGGACATATCCTTGGGATCAAGATCATTCGAGATCGTAGGAAACGTTCAGTAACGCTCTCCCAAGCTTCATACATAGATATGATTCTGGCCCGTTTTAACATGCAGAAGACCAAGAAAGGTTTTCTACCTTTCAGGCATGGAGTGTTTCTATCTAAGGAACAGTCTCCTAAGACTGTTGAGGAGATAGAGACCATGAAGACAGTTCCATATGCTTCGGCAGTAGGAAGTCTCATGTATGTCATGTTGTGTACGAGGCCTGATATCTGTTATGTCGTTGGCATGGTGAGCAGATATCAGAGTAACCCCGGGAAAGCTCATTGGGAGGCAGTAAAATGCATTCTCAAGTATTTGCGCAGAATGAGGGACCAAGTTCTGGTCTATCAGGCGTCTGAGCTGGTACCCCGAGGTTACACAGATTCAGATTTCCAAGGCGATAGGGACAAGAGCAAGTCTACCTCAGGGTATGTGTTTACTCTAGGAGGTGGAGCCATAGTTTGGCGGAGTGTCAAGCAGAAATGTGTGGCAGACTCTACCATGGAGGCAGAGTACGTTGCCGCATCAAAGGCAGCGAAAGAAGCAGTATGGCTCAAGAACTTCCTAGTGGACTTAGATGTGATTCCTGGTTTGCAGCGGTCTATCACGGTATATTGTGATAACAATGGTGCAGTAGCAAACTCTAAGGAACCATGAGCCCACAAGGCGAGTAAACATATACAGCGCAAGTACCACCTGATACGAGACATCGTAAAGAGGGTAGACGTGGTCATGGCTAAGATAGCATCAGAGGATAACCTTGCAGATCCGTTCACGAAAACATTGACTTCTAAAGTCTTTGAGGCTCACGTGAAGGGCAAGGGGATCAGATGCTTAGGAGAGCCTTGACAGTTTTTCTAGATAGATAGCAGCAGATTGGGTAGGATTGTATGTAGTTGTATACTTAAAGCACAGCTTAAGTATTAGTGGGAGATTATTGGAGTAGAATACATAAGCTATGCTTGTATTGTACAGTTTCCCAGTTTAATATATCGATTTGTGTTTCAGTCATATCTTGTTGTGCATTAATCGTCCATTTATATTATGTAAGTAGATGATGAGGTGTCTGGTGCGACACAGTAGATCTCATCATTGGTTGAAAGACATAATATATAAATGAGGTTCGTAACCGAGACAGGTTTGGACAAGCTGTCGGTCTAGGTTATTATGTGATTCAGATAATTGGTTTGTCTAAACTAATTGAATCATATAGATATGCCCGGGGCATATTGAACTTGACTCTTAGGAATGATTTGTCTTGTACTGATTTAATAGACAAATCGATCCTTGTATTCTATCTCTAAATCCCTAGACTCGAGTGGGCATGAGGATTAGACATAGTGTACTTTGATCTGCCAATGGGTGAGGTCAAATGTGGCCAATAGTCTCGGTGGGTTGGGTGCGCGTGTTTAGTTACTTGGTGTGCTGCTGCTTGTCGAAAGGAAACCATGTACCGGTGAGTCCGGGGTGATGGTGCTCCCGAGATGAGCTCGAAATGTTTATTATACTAAACCCGGCCGGTGGACTTATGTCCGGTATAGTAAAAAGGTCGAGTGGTACTAGTCTCGGAATTAAAGAAGTTGATGAATTAATTTATCAGTAAATTAATGAATTAACGAGCACTATATCTTTGATGTGGGGAGATTATGAATATAATTTAATTAAGTTGTTCCGGAAGCAATTCTGGTGTAGGGTGGTAGTGCCATAATTAATCCGTTAGTGGTACGATTAATTATGTACTGGGTTAATGACAAAGGTAGATTTAATTAATTGAGAAATTAATTAATCCTTGTGTCAGTTGGTGGTGAATCATCCCAGGAACTGGTTTGGGATAAGTGAATCCCTGTGTCAGTTGGGAGTGATTCATCCCAGGAACTGGATTGGGATAAGTGAATCCCTGTGACAGTTGGGAGTGTATCAGTCCAGGAACAGGATTGAAGGAAACAGAATCTGTATCAGTCCAGAAACGGGATTGAAGGAAAACAGAAACCCAGTAGGAAGACCAATCCTAAACCAACTTGGAGTCTCTCTTGTAACTCTATAAATAGACAAGGGATCAGTCATTCAGAATAAACAATTACACAATTAATCCACAAGATATCTAGAGAGAGAAATTTCTAGAGAGAGAAAACGTTTCTCTCTCCAAGTCGAATTTTCAAGAAAGTGTGCAGCTGGTTTTTGGGTTTCTAGTGGCTGAAATTTTGGCCTTAGATTATACCAGCTGCGCGTAGTTTTCTCTCTCTGCGGGCGGTGCGTTTATAGTACGTGCCAGGTGCTGCGGGGCTAGAGTTTTCTAGCAGGTGGATTGTGGTGAGTAGCTGATCAATTGACTTCTAGTTAGTTGCCCACACAACGTGAAGTCATAGTCTTGAGGCATACAAGAGAATCACCAGGAGCACGCTTCAAAGGTACTTTTCTAAGATTCCGCTTTAATAGAAATTTTTGTTGCGTGGTAAATCGAGCAAGTGCAAACCCAGATCCAACCAAAATCTTTCAAATACCTCAATGGAATGGTGTATCTGAAAGGAGGAATCAGACCCTATTAGATATGGTTAGATCAATGATGGGCCAAGCAACTCTCCCTACATTCTTTTGGGGTTATGCTCTCCTTTCTGTTGCCTACTTACTGAACCATATTCCATCTAAGGCAGTAGATAAGACTGCATATGAGATATGGATGGGCCAAAAGCCATATATGTCCTATCTACGAGTTTGGGGTTGTCAAGCTCATGTAAAGTGTTTACAAAGTAATAAGTTGAACCTAAAACTGACAAATGCCTATTTGTTGGGTATCCTAAGGAAACTAAATGATATCAATTATACCTCCTAACTGAGAACAAAGTGTTTGTTGCTCGAGGAGCTACTATTTTAGAGAAAGACTTTCTATACAAGAAAGACAGTGGGAGTAGAATAGAACTCGAAGAGGTTCGAGACCCATAAGAGAGTGTAGAACCATCTACAGAAACTCAGATGGAAGTTGGCATGTAAACTCATGAAGATGAGCAACATGAGCCGACAACACAAGAACCTAGAAGATCTGGTAGATCTCATCAACAACCCGAGAAATATGGATTTCTCGTGACTGACGATCAAGATTTGATCTTGGTGGACTCTGATGAGCCCATTGTTAGTTTTGAATACAGAAAAGCTATGGCTTGTATCAAAAACTAATATCCACAGATGACATATCATTTTGTTTCAGTATAAATTTGTTTCTTTATATCATAGAACTAGATAACGGGGTGTGGACAGACACAGTAGATACCGTTATTGGTTAAAGTATTGATATATAAAAAGTATGCTCGTAACCGAGATAGTCTGAACATACTATCGGTATAGGTTATTGTGTGGTTTGGAAATTGGTTTATCTAAACTAGTTTAAATCACACAGATATGCCTGGGGCATATTGAGCACGACCAGTTTGGATAGAATTGACTTATACTGATCGGCGTAGTCAATTCGGTCCTAGTATTCCGTCTCTCAATCCCGAGATTGGGACGGGCGTGAGGGTTGGATATCGTGTGCTTTGATTTGCCAAAGAGTGAGGTCAATTGAGGCCAATACCTCGGTAAGTTGGGTATGCGGTGTTTAGCTTCTTACGTGCCGTTGCTAGTCGGAGGACTCCACGTACCGGTTCGCCGGGTTGATAGTGCTCCCGAGATGAGCTCGTAAGGTTATTATACTAAACCCGGCCAGTGAACTTTATGTTCGGTATAATAAAAGGACGAGTGGTACTAATCTCGGAAACCAAGAAGTCGCTGAATTAATTTGTCAGTAAATTGATAAACCGACAAGCGCTATATCTTTAATATGGGGAGATAGAATAAAATATAATGGCGCGATGTAAAGTCATTTTCGAGTGGTAGTTCCATAATTGGTCCGTTAGTGGTACGACCGATTATGCATTTGACTAATCGACAAGGTAAATTAATTAATCCGAAAGGTTTAATTAATATTTAATCGACAAAGTGAATTTAGAAATTAATTCGATTTTGAATTAATTAATTCTAAGGGTTCGATTAAATTAAATTAACAAAGTGGATTAAATAAATTAATTTAAATGGGTCGAATGGAGTTGATTAGTTGGGAAGACTTAGCGGTCAACGAAAGTCAAATTTTAAGGCCTAACTCGAGAGCCCATTAGGTCTCCTTAGAAGCTCCATATAAATACAACTTATTGGGCAAGTAAGAGATTAAGGGAAACTTGATAGCCAAGAAAGGGCTAGTGTGAGAAAGTCTAGCTTAGAGTGAGAAATTCTTCTTCTTCGAATCTTCTCCTCGAAGTCAGCTAGGATCTTTCTTCTTTGAAATTAACTCTGCCCATTTGTTAGTCCCTCGATTTAAAAAGGAGCAGACGCCACTGCTGCAGGTTTTTCCCGCTGAAGTTACAAGCTGCGATCGGCAGAACTGCACTGCTGGATTTGCGTGCAGGCCGGATCGCGATTGTTCTGTCCAGCAGTTGCTTCATCAAGCCACCACTGCTGCAGGTTTTTCCCGCTGGATTTACAAGTTGCGATCGGTAGAACTACGCTGCTGGATTTGCGCGCAGGCCAGATCGCGACTGTTATGTCCAGCAGTTGCTTCATCATGCGCCGCTTGATCTTGGTTGCAGATTGGTGTGGTGAACCGCTAGCTTGGCGAGAGCTTTGAGCTATTGTCTAGATCTCCGACCGGTCGGATCATTTTCTTGCGGAGCAAGTTAATTTTGTGGTTGCAGCTCCTGGGTTTTGCGCAGAAGATTTTAAGCAAATCTGTCCTTGGGTATTTTGAGTTATTTCGAAGTGGGTTTCCTTGGGTTTCTGTTGATTTGCCGTGGGTAACTCCGTAGATAATAGCCCACACTATTTCAGAGTTCGTATTGGAGATATTCTTCGGATTTCTTGTGGAAATTGCGCTAAAGATTGGATTTTTCTTTAAGCAAGGGACTTCGCTTCAAAAGGTAAAATTTTTAAATTCCGCTTTAATTAAAGATTTAATTTTTTGTGTCCCGATTAATAAATTAAATAAGTATAAGCCTAGATCCGTTCATGGGTAAACTAATTTGAGCCTGAGCTTGGTTGAAAGCTTCCGATTCTGGAATGCATTGCACGAAAGTGAGGTTTTAGATTTAGCCCGGGCTTGTTCAGTTTTGCTTCAAATTGGTATCAGTGCGAGGTTTCAGTCTTATACTTGTTTGATTTATTACACGGCTTTATTTTGGCATTATTATTTTTGTCGAAATGCTTAAACAGGTGGTTATTGATTTCCCAGCTATTATGGTAGAAATTTAATTTTCATTTATAAACCCCGGGACATGTCCGGGCTCGTTTTATTTTTGAATGGAAATTTCTGTAATAGTAATAATCACGAGCTGGAAGCCGTGTAGGATTAGAAAAATCTTGTAGTAGGATTTGATCTAATCATGTCGTCTTTAAATTCCTAGAAAAACGCCTTTGTATATGGGAATTTATGTACTACGATGAAGACGTTATTTTGGGTAACTTATATTCGCGAGTTTTGGTTTATCGTAATTTTGGGTGATTCCTAATTACGTAGTAAACTGAGAAAACCCGGGCGAATCGAGAGGAATCCAAATAACGAGTGAGAGCGACACGACAGGAAGTGTCACCGAGGCGTCAAAGAATCAACGATAGAGAAGGCCATAATAGTCGAGAAATTTTATTTAATTAATTTCTCGTATTTATGTCTTTTTGTTGATTGTGTGATTTTTGTTTTATTTTGCATTAACGAAATCCAAACCAAATTTTTTTTAAAAAAAGGGTAATGTGCAATTTGTTAGTTTTGAATACAGAAAAGCTATGGCTTGTATCAAAAACTAATATCCACAGATGACATATCATTTTGTTTCAGTATAAATCTGTTCCTTTATATCATAGAACTAGATAACGGGGTGTCGAAAAACACAGTAGATACCGTTATTGGTTAAAGTATTGATATATAAAAGTATGCTCGTAACCGAGATAGTCTGAACATACTATCGGTATAGGTTATTGTGTGGTTTGGAAATTGGTTTATCTGGACTAGTTTAAATCACACAGATATGCCCGGGGCATATTGAGCACGACCAGTTAGATAGAATTGACTTGTACTGATCGACGTTGTCAATTTGGTCCTAGTAATCCGTCTCTCAATCCCGAGATTAGGACGGGCGTGAGGGTTGGGTGTCGTGTGCTTTGATTTGCCAAAGAGTGAGGTCAATTGAGGCCAATACCTCGGTAAGTTGGGTATGCGGTGTTTAGCTTCTTACGTGCCGTTGCTGGTCGGAGGAATCCACGTACCGGTTCGCCGGGTTGATGGTGCTCCCGAGATGAGCTCGTAAGGTTATTATACTAAACCTGGCCAGTGAACTTTATGTTCGGTATAATAAAAGGTCGAGTGGTACTAATCTCGGAAACCAAGAAGTCGGTGAATTAATTTGTCAGTAAATTGATAAATCGACGAGCACTAGATCTTTAATGTGGGGAGATAGAAGAAATAATAATGGCGCGATGTAAAGTCGTTTTCGAGCGGTAGTTCCATAATTGGTCCGTTAGTGGTACGACCGATTATGCGTTTGACTAATCGACAAGGAAAATTAATTAATCCGAAGGGTTTTAATTAAATTTGATCGACGAAGTGAATTTAGAAATTAATTTGATTTTGAATTAATTAATTCTAAGGGTTCGATTAAATTAAATTAACAAAGTGGATTAAATAAATTAATTTAAAAGGTTCGATTGGAGTTGATTAGTCGGGAAGACTTAGCGGTCAACGAAAGTCAAATTTTAAGGCCTAACTCGAGAGCCCATTAGGTCTCCTTAGAAGCTCCTATAAATACAATACATTGGGCAGCACATAGAATTAGAAGCTTGAAGTCCAAGAAAGGGCAAAATCGAAAAAGTTTAGCTTAGAGAGAGAACACCGTCTTCCTCATCGGAGTTCTTTCTCGAGGTCAGCTAAGATAACTTTTTCTTTTGGAAGACTCGATCTTTATACTGCTCAGTTGATTTTATACTGCCTGGAAGTCGGATTCGCTGGTGGGCTTTCGGAAAAACAGCACCCGCTGCTGCTATTTTTTCTGGGTTTTAGAAATCCTGGGTGCTGCGATCAATTCGTGCCCTGAACCGGACTGGGCTTCACGTAGATCTTCTATATAGAGTGATCCGTGGGTCCGGTCTGTACAGATCGGGACGAGTGAGCATCATTCCGGGAGTGGGTAATATTGCAGTGAATTCCGGACAGTTCTAAGCGGCAGTGGGTAACCTTGCGCTGCAAGTTTATGAAAAAAACCCTGGGCAGTTAGTTTTTTTTAAAAAAAAAAAATGATTTTGAGTCAATATCCAAAGCAAGCTTCTTGGGTATTCTTCGATTGCTCGTGGGTAACTCCGTAGACGATAGCCCACACTATCTCGGAGTTGGTATTGGAGAATTCTTCGGATTTCTTGTGGAAATCGCAGCAGATTCGATTTGGTATTCTTTAATCAAGGGATTTCGCTACAAAAGGTATAATCTTTAAGTTCCGCTTTAATTAAAGATTTAATTTTTTGTGTCCCGATTAATAAATTAAATAAGTATAAGCCTAGATCCGTTCATGGGTAAACTAATTTGAGCCTGAGCTTGGTCGAAAGCTTCCGATTCTGGAATGCATAGCACGAAAGTGAGGTTTTCGATTTAGCCCGGGCTTGTTCAGTTTTCCTTCAAATTGGTATCAGAGCGTTGGTTTCGGTCTTATACTTGTTTGATTTATTACACGGCTTTATTTTGGCATTATTATTTTTGTCGAAATGTATAAACAGGTGGTTATTGGTTTCCCAGCTATTATGGTAGAAATTTAATTTTCATTCATAAACCCCGGGACATGTCCGGGCTCGTTTTATTTTTGAATGGAAATTTCTGTAATAGTAATAACCACGAGCTGGAAGCCGTGTAGGATTAGAAAAATCTTGTAGTAGGATTTGATCTAATCATGTCGTCTTTAAATTCCTAGAAAACGCCTTTGTATATAGGAATTTTTGTACTATGACGAAGACGTTATTTTGGGTAACTTATATTCGCGGGTTTTGGTTTATTGTAATTTTGGGTGATTCCTAATTACGGAATAAACCGAGAAAACCCGGGCGAATCGAGAGGAGCCCAAATAACGAGTGGGAGCGACACGACGGGAAGTGTCACCGAGGCGTCAAAGAATCAACGATAGAGAAGGCCATAATAGTCGGGAAATTTTATTTTATTTAATTTCCCGTATTTATGATTTTTTCGTTAATTGTGTGATTTTCGTTTTATTTTGCATGAACGAAATTCAAACCAAAAGTTTTTCAAAAAGGTAATGTGCAATTAACTAAGGTAGATTATTCGCATATTAAAACTCCAACGGTTTTATGGGTGCGAATATCCATAGTTAAGATATTGCATGTTAAAACGTAAAAATCCTCAAACTTAATTACATTCGCAAGTTTTGGTTTAATCGTAATTTTGGGTGATTCCTAATTACGTGGGGTTTTGGTTTATCGTAATTTTGGGTGATTCCTAATTACGTAGAAAATCGAGAAAACCCGGATTTTGGTTTTTCGTGATTTTTGGGTGATTCCTAATTACGTAGAAAACCGAAATGGAAAACCGAGAAAACTAAGGCGAATTTAAATTATTTTAAAAATCTAAGTGGGAGCGGGTTGGTTAATAGCCCCATGGCCTCCATTACTGGTTCATTGCCGATGTGGTTAAACGGCTTCCCTACGGATGAGTTTTCAATCACAGATATCGCTGGAATGAATTTCTAAAGGGATGACTATAGTGCGTTTAATTGGGAAAAGTTGCGACACCCTCGCTACCGAGGCACATTAGTACCCTAAGTAACAAACTTAGAAGTCACGTAATGGCATACACTTAGTGTACTGTTTATAGTATCCCTCCTACGAGGTAACGCTATTTACGTATACGGCTAAAATTATCGACTATTAATTTCATTGATCATAAGATCGTTGGTCAGATAATGAGATTAATGGACTTTGGTCCTTCTCGAACGAATGTGGATTGGCGTAGACGTTCACCTACGTGACCTGCGTTAATCCCGGTGGGAGAGATGTCGGTAGAAGATTATATTTCTTTTCTGAGGATTTTTCAATATTTTCGAAAAGTATACTGAGACATGTTTTTTCATTATTTTCAGTTGATATGTCGTTCAACCCGCTAGCTGTCATTCTGAACCAAAACAAACTCACCGGTCCTAATTACATTGATTGGAAACGGAACCTGGACATTGTCCTAACCGCCGAGGGTTATAAGTATGTGCTCACTGAGGAGTGTCCCCCTAAGCCCAGTGAGGATGCCACACCTGAGCAGCGAGAGCCATATACGAGGTGGCAGAAAGCTGATGAGATGACCAGGTGCTACATCTTGGCTTCCATGTCAAGTGTACTGCAGCACCAGCATCAGTTGATGACCTCAGCCTACGATATGATGCTCAACCTCAGGGAGATGTTTGGACATCAGGGCAGGGCAGCCAAGCAGTCAGCTATGAGGAAACTCATGAATGCTAAGATGACTGAGGGCACTTCAGTGAGAGATCACATACTGGACATGATTGGTTGCATCAATGAGATCGAGGTATTGGGAGGTGAGATTGATGGGGAAACCCAGGTCGATATCATCCTTCAGAGCTTACCTCCCAGTTTTGAGCAGTTTCGATTGAACTATAATATGGGGAATATCTCATATTCACTTTCTGAGCTCATGACTGCATTGGTGTCTGCTGAGAGCCTCTTCGCTGAGAAGAAGCAAGCCTTGGCTACTGTTGGTCCCTCAGGTTCCTCTGCTGGGCCCAAAGCCAGGAAGCAAAAGAGGAAGAGAGGCCAGAAAGCAGGAGCCAGTCATGGACCCAAGGCAGGCATTGCCAAGAAGCAGAAGCCGAGAGGAAAGTGCTTCAGATGTGGCAAAGCAGGACATTGGAAGAAGGACTGCCCAAAGCCTCGAGGTACGTGTAAATTTTCCCTAGTCACTGAGACGTGTTTAGCGGCGATTCCCACGGATACTTGGTGTGTGGATTCGGGAGCCACTGATCACGTTTGTAATTCTTTGCAGGGGTTCCAAGTGACCCGGCTACTTAGAGAGGGAGAGTTGCAGGTCTACCTTGGGGATACTACCAGAGTTTCTGTGGCTGCAGTGGGAGTTATTAGTCTTTACTTTTCAGACTCTATTTTATATTTGAAGTATGTACCTAGTTTTCGAAAGAACTTGCTTTCAGTTTCGAAACTTGTTTTGGATGGTTATAAGTGTGTATTTTCTGATGGTTCGGTTTTTATAAGAAAATGCCAGAAACTTATATGTTCCGGTACATTGGTTGACAATCTGTTTTTAATCAAGACTTACTCCCCAGTTATGCAAAACACAGAAACTAGTAATTCATCGCCGAATCATAATAAGAAAAAGGAATCTTCCCCTTTGAATCAGACTTATCTTTGGCACCTGAGACTAGGTCATATCAACCTTAGTAGGATTCAAAGATTGGTCAAGAGTGGGTCTTTGGACTTACTAGATATTGACAGCTATTCAACCTGTGAGTCCTGCTTGGAGGGTAAAATGACCAAGAGGCCTTTTAAGGCGAAGGGGTATAGGGCCAAAGAGGTTTTAGAGCTGATTCATTCTGACGTGTGTGGGCCTATGTCAGTTCAGGCTAGAGGTGGTTATGAGTATTTCGTGACTTTCACGGATGATTACTCTAGATATGGATACATATACCTGATGCGCCACAAGTCTGAATGCTTTGGCAAGTTCAGAGAATTCAAGGCAGAGGTGGAGAACCATCTGGGTAAGAGTATCAAGTCACTGCGGTCTGATCGCGGTGGCGAATACCTCTCTAGTGAATTTAGGACCTATTTGTCAGAGGAGGGTATTCAGACCCAGTTGTCTGCACCTGGCACACCCCAGCAGAATGGTGTAGCAGAGAGGAGGAACAGGACTCTTATGGAGATGGTTAGATCGATGATGAGTTACAGTGATTTGCCTACCTCGTTTTGGGGTTATGCCTTAGACACAGCATGTTATATCCTCAACCTTGTGCCATCTAAGTCTGTGCCAACGACCCCATTAGAGTTGTGGGATGGGCGCAAGCCTAGCCTGAGACATCTCAGGATTTGGGGTTGTCCAGCACATGTGCTCGAGGCAGATGCAGGCAAGTTAGAGGCGAGATCTAAGGTTATGCTGTTTGTAGGCTACCCCAAAGGAACGAGAGGTGGTTTATATTATAGTCCTCAGGATCAGAAGGTGGTGGTCAGCACCAATGCCAAATTTCTTGAGGAGGACTATATTTTAGATCACAAGTCAAGCAGCAAGGTAGTATTGGAAGAGCTTAGAAGTCAGTTCACTATTCCAGATGCACACGTACAGGAAGACACACCACAGGAAACTGCACGCACTATCACAGATGATGCTCTTACACAGGCTGCGCCTCGTCGTAGTGGGAGGGCTGTGAGACAGCCCGAGAGGTACATGGGTTTGGGTGAGTCTTCGGACTTTATCCCTGGTGCTCATGAACCAGACCCAGTTAACTACAATGAGGCTCTCCAGGATAAAGATGCAGATTCTTGGCAGAGAGCGATGATTGCTGAGATGGGTTCTATGGACTCAAATCAAGTCTGGGAGCTGGTAGACCTTCCTGATGGGTTTAGGCCTATTGGGTGCAAATGGGTCTACAAGCGAAAGAGAGGATCTGACGGGAGGGTTGAGACCTTCAAGGCTAGGCTTGTGGCGAAGGGGTATACTCAGAAAGAAGGGATCGATTATGAGGAGACCTTTTCCCCGGTAGCTATGCTTAAGTCGATCCGGATTCTCTTGGCCATAGCTGCTCATATGGATTATGAGATATGGCAGATGGACGTCAAGACAGCTTTCCTTAATGGAAGTCTTGAGGAGACCATCTTTATGCAGCAACCAGAGGGCTTCATTGTTAAGGGCCAAGAGCACAAGGTATGCAGGCTTAGGAGATCCATTTATGGACTTAAGCAAGCATCCAGATCTTGGAACATTCGTTTTGATGAGGTTATCCAGTCCTATGGATTCACTCAGTCTCCGGATGAGCAGTGTGTTTATTGCAGGTGTGATGGTGAGATAGTGGTGTTCCTCGTACTTTATGTAGATGACATTCTTCTTATTGGCAACAGTAAGAAGGTGTTGTCAGACGTAAAGGCATGGCTGTCCAGGCAATTTGATATGAAGGATTTGGGAGAGGCTGGACATATCCTTGGGATCAAGATTATTCGAGATCGTAGGAGACGTTCTCTGACTCTCTCACAGGCATCCTACATAGACACGATTCTGGCCCGTTTTAACATGCAGAACTCCAAGAAGGGTTCACTACCCTTCAGGCATGGAGTGCATTTGTCTAAGGAGCAGTGTCCTAAGACTGCTGAGGAGATAGATGCCATGAAGGTGGTACCCTATGCTTCTGCAGTGGGTAGCCTCATGTATGCTATGTTGTGCAATAGGCCTGATATTTGCTTTGCCGTTGGCATGGTTAGCAGATATCAGAGTAACCCTGGGAAGGCTCACTGGGAGGCAGTAAAATGCATTCTCAAGTACTTGCGCAGGACGAGAGATTATGTCCTAGTTTATAGAGCGCAGGAGCTTGTACCATTGGGTTACACAGATTCAGACTTTCAAAGAGATATGGACAAGAGTAAGTCTACCTCTGGGTTTGTGTTTACTCTGGGAGGTGGAGCCATAGTATGGAAGAGTGTCAAGCAGAAATGCGTGGCGGACTCTACCATGGAGGCCGAGTACGTTGCCGCTTCAGAGGCAGCGAAAGAGGCTGTATGGCTCAGGAGCTTCCTGATGGACTTGGATGTGGTTCCAGAGTTGCCTAGGTCTATCACAGTTTATTGTGATAACAATGGTGCAGTTGCTAACTCAAGGGAACCACGAGCCCATAAGGCGAGTAAACACATAGAGAGCAAGTACCACCTGATACGAGAGATCGTAAAGAGGGGAGACGTGATCGTGGCCAAGATAGCTTCAGAGGACAACCTTGCAGATCCTTTCACCAAGCCATTGACCCCAAAGGTTTTTGAGAGGCATGTGGAGGGCATGGGAGTCAGATTCTTGAGAGAGCCATGTGAGTGAGCTTAAAGGTGTTCTGGAGATTTCATTATGACAGCAGTGTAATAGCGGGTTGGACAGTTTTTGTACTTCTTAGCATAGCTTTGAGTATTAGTGGGAGATTGTTAGTTTTGAATACAGAAAAGCTATGGCTTGTATCAAAAACTAATATCCACAGATGACATATCATTTTGTTTCAGTATAAATCTGTTCCTTTATATCATAGAACTAGATAACGGGGTGTCGAAAAACACAGTAGATACCGTTATTGGTTAAAGTATTGATATATAAAAGTATGCTCGTAACCGAGATAGTCTGAACATACTATCGGTATAGGTTATTGTGTGGTTTGGAAATTGGTTTATCTAGACTAGTTTAAATCACACAGATATGCCCGGGGCATATTGAGCACGACCAGTTGGATAGAATTGACTTGTACTGATCGATGTTGTCAATTTGGTCCTAGTATTCCGTCTCTCAATCCCGAGATTAGGACGGGCGTGAGGGTTGGGTGTCGTGTGCTTTGATTTGCCAAAGAGTGAGGTCAATTGAGGCCAATACCTCGGTAAGTTGGGTATGCGGTGTTTAGCTTCTTACGTGCCGTTGCTGGTCGGAGGAATCCACGTACCGGTTCGCCGGGTTGATGGTGCTCCCGAGATGAGCTCGTAAGGTTATTATACTAAACCTGGCCAGTGAACTTTATGTTCGGTATAATAAAAGGTCGAGTGGTACTAATCTCGGAAACCAAGAAGTCGGTGAATTAATTTGTTAGTAAATTGATAAATCGACGAGCACTAGATCTTTAATGTGGGGAGATAGAAGAAATAATAATGGCGCGATGCAAAGTCGTTTTCGAGCGGTAGTTCCATAATTGGTCCGTTAGTGGTACGACCGATTATGCGTTTGACTAATCGACAAGGAAAATTAATTAATCCAAAGGGTTTTAATTAAATTTGATCGATGAAGTGAATTTAGAAATTAATTCAATTTTGAATTAATTAATTCTAAGGGTTCGATTAAATTAAATTAACAAAGTGGATTAAATAAATTAATTTAAAAGGTTCGATTGGAGTTGATTAGTCGGGAAGGCTTAGCGGTCAACGAAAGTCAAATTTTAAGGCCCAACTCGAGAGCCCATTAGGTCTCCTTAGAAGCTCCTATAAATACAATACATTGGGCAGCACATAGAATTAGAAGCTTGAAGTCCAAGAAAGGGCAAAATCGAAAAAGTTTAGCTTAGAGAGAGAACACCGTCTTCCTCATCGGAGTTCTTTCTCGAGGTCAGCTAAGATAACTTTTTCTTTTGGAAGACTCGATCTTTATACTGCTCAGTTGATTTTATACTGCCTGGAAGTCGGATTCGCTGGTGGGCTTTCGGAAAAACAGCACCCGCTGCTGCTATTTTTTCTGGGTTTTAGAAATCCTGGGTGCTGCGATCAATTCGTGCCCTGAACCGGACTGGGCTTCACGTAGATCTTCTATATAGAGTGATCCGTGGGTCCGGTCTGTACAGATCGGGATGAGTGAGCATTATTCCGGGAGTGGGTAATATTGCAGTGAATTCCGGACAGTTCTAAGCGGCAGTGGGTAACCTTGCGCTGCAAGTTTATGAAAAAAACCCTGGGCAGTTAGTTTTTTTAAAAAAAAAAAAAGATTTTGAGTCAATATCCAAAGCAAGCTTCTTGGGTATTCTTCGATTGCTCATGGGTAACTCCGTAGACGATAGCCCACACTATCTCGGAGTTGGTATTGGAGAATTCTTCGGATTTCTTGTGGAAATCGCAGCAGATTCGATTTGGTATTCTTTAATCGAGGGACTTCGCTACAAAAGGTATAATCTTTAAGTTCCGCTTTAATTAAAGATTTAATTTTTTGTGTCCCGATTAATAAATTAAATAAGTATAAGCCTAGATCCGTTCATGGGTAAACTAATTTGAGCCTGAGCTTGGTCGAAAGCTTCCGATTCTGGAATGCATAGCACGAAAGTGAGGTTTTCGATTTAGCCCGGGCTTGTTCAGTTTTCCTTCACAATTAACTAAGGTAGATTATTCGCATATTAAAACTCCAACGGTTTTATGGGTGCGAATATCCATAGTTAAGATATTGCATGTTAAAACGTAAAAATCCTCAAACTTAATTAAATTCGCGGGTTTTGGTTTAATCGTAATTTTGGGTGATTCCTAATTACGTAGAAAACTGAGAAAACCCGGGTTTTGGTTTAATCATAATTTTGGGTGATTCCTAATTACGTAGAAAACAGAGAAAACCCAGGCGAATCGAAATTAATTAAAAATCTAAGTGGGAGCAGGTTGGTTAATAGCCCCATGGCCTCCATTACGGGTTCATTGGTGATGTGGTTAAACTTGCGTGCTGGCTTAGACCTTCCTCCCTATCGGATGAGTTTTCAATCACAGATATCACCGGAATGAATTTCTAAAGGGATGACTATAGTGCGTTTAATTGGAGAAAGTTGCGACACCCTCGCCATCCGAGGCGCATTAGTATCCTAAGTAACAAACTTAGAAGTCACGTAATGGCATACACTTAGTGTACTGTTTATAGTATCCCTCCCATCGAGGTTACGCTATCTACGTGTACGGCTAAAATTATCGACTATTAATTTCATTGATCATAAGATCGTTGGTCAGATAATGAAATTAATGAACTTCGGTTCTTCTCGAACGAATGTGGGTTGGCGTAGACGTTCACCCATCGTGACCTGCATTAATCCCGGTGTGAGAGATGTCGGTAGAAGATTATATTTATTTTCTGAGGATTTTTCAATATTTTCGAAAAAGTATACTGAAACTTGTTTGTTTATTTTCAGTTGATATGTCGTTCAACCCGCTAGCTGTCATTCTGAACCAAAACAAACTCACCAGTCCAAATTATATTGATTGGAAACGTAACCTGGACATTGTCCTTACCGCTGAGGGTTATAAGTATGTGCTTACTGAGGAGTGTCCCCCTAAGCCCAGCGATGATGCCACCCCTGAGCAGCGAGAGCCATATACGAGGTGGCAAAAGGCTGATGAGATGACCCGGTGCTACATCTTGGCTTCTATGTCGAGTGTACTACAGCACCAGCATCAGTTGTTTACCTCAGCCTACGATATGATGCTCAACCTCAGGGAGATGTTTGGACATCAGGGCAGGGCAGCCAAGCAGTCAGCTATGAGGAAACTCATGAATGCTAAGATGGCTGAGGGCACTTCAGTGAGAGATCACGTACTGGACATGATTGGTTGCATCAATGAGATCGAGGTATTGGGAGGTGGCATTGATGGGGATACCCAGGTCGATATCATTCTCCAGAGCTTGCCTCCCAGTTTTGAGCAGTTTCGATTGAACTATAATATGGGGAATCTCTCATATTCACTTTCTGAGCTCATGACTTCATTGGTGTCAGCTGAGGGCCTATTCGCTGAGAAGAAGCAAGCCTTTGCTACTATTGGTCCCTCAGGTTCCTCTTCTGGGCCCAAAGCCAGGAAGCAAAAGAGGAAGAGAGGCCAGAAAGCAGGAGCTGATCATGGACCCAAGGCAGGCATTGCCAAGAAGCACAAGCCAAAAGGCAAATGCTTCAGATGTGGCAAAGCAGGACATTGGAAGAATGACTGCCCAAAGTCTCGAGGTATTTGTAAATTCTCCCTAGTCACTGAGACGTGTTTAGCGGCGATTCCCACGGATACTTGGTGTGTGGATTCAGGAGCCACTGATCACGTTTGTAATTCTTTGTAGGGGTTCCAAGTGACCCGGCTGCTTAGAGAGGGAGAGTTGCAGGTCTACCTTGGGGATACTACCAGAATTTCTGTGGCTGCAGTGGGAGTTATCAGTCTTTATTTTTCAGACTCTATTTTACATTTAAAGGATTGTCTTTATGTACCTAGTTTTCGAAAGAACTTGCTTTCGATTTCGAGACTTGTTTTGGATGGTTATAAGTGTGTATTTTCTGATGGTTCAGTTTTTATTAGAAAATGCCAGAAACTTATATGTTCCGGTACATTGGTTGACAATTTGTTTTTAATTAAGACTTACTCCCCAGTTATGCAAAACACAAAAACTAGTAACTCATCACCGAATCATAATAAGAGAAAAGAGTCTTCCCCTTTGAATCAGACTTATCTTTGGCACCTGAGACTAGGTCATATCAACCTTAGTAGGATTCAAAGGTTGGTCAAGAGTGGGTCTTTGGACTTATTAGATATTGACAGCTATTCGACCTGTGAGTCCTGCTTGGAGGGTAAAATGACCAAGAGGCCTTTCAAGGCAAATGGGTATAGGGCCAAGGAGGTTTCAGAGCTGATTCATTCTGACGTGTGTGGGCCTATGTCAGTTCAGGCTAGAGGTGGTTATGAGTATTTCATGACTTTCACGGATGATTACTCTAGATATGGATACATATACCTGATGCGCCACAAGTCTGAATGCTTTGGCAAGTTCAGAGAATTCAAGGCAGAGGTGGAGAACCATCTGGGTAAGAGTATCAAGTCACTGCGGTCTGATCGCGGTGACGAATACCTCTCTAGTGAATTTAGGACCTATTTGTCAGAGGAGGGTATTCAGACCCAGTTTTCTGCACCTGGCACACCCCAGCAGAATGATGTAGCAGAGAGGAGGAACAGGACTCTTATAGAGATGGTTAGATCGATGATGAGTTACAGTGAGTTGCCTACCTCGTTTTGGGGTTATGCCTTAGATACTGCATGTTTTATCCTCAACCTTGTGCCATCTAAGTCTGTGCCTACAACCCCAGTAGAGTTGTGGAGTGGGCGAAAGCCTAGTCTGAGACATCTCAGGATTTGGGGTTGTCCAGCACATGTGCTCGAGGCAGATGCAGGCAAGTTAGAGGCGAGATCTAAGGTTATGCTGTTATAGGCTACCCCAAAGGAATGAGAGGTGGTTTATTTTATAGTCCTTAGGATCAGAAGGTGGTGGTCAGAACCAATGCCAGATTTCTTGAGGAGGACTATATTTTAGATCACAAGTCAAGCAGCAAGGTAGTATTGGAAGAGCTTAGAAGTCAGTCCACTATTCCAGATGCACACGTACAGGAAGACAAACCACAAGAGACTGCACACACTATCACAGATGATGCTCTTGCACAGGCTATGCCTCGTCGTAGTAGGACGGTTGTGAGACAGCCCGAGAGGTACATGGGTTTGGTTGAGTCTTCAAAATTTATCCCTGGCACTCATGAAACCCAGTTAACTACAATGAGGCTCTCCAGGATAAAGATGCAAGCATCCAGATCTTGGAACATCCATTTTGATAAGGTTATCCAGTCCTATGGATTCACTCAGTGTCCGGATGAGCAGTGTGTTTGTTGCAGGCGTGATGGTGATACGGTGGTGTTTCTAGTACTTTACGTAGATGACATTCTTATTATTGGTAACAGTAAAAAGGTGTTGTCAGACTTAAAGGTATGGCTGTCCAGGCAATTCGATATGAAGGATTTGGGAGAGGCTGGACATATCCTTGGGATTAAGATTATTCGAGATCGTAGGAGACGTTCTCTAACTCTCTCTCAGGCATCCTACATAGACACGATTCTGGCCCGTTTTAACATGCAGAACTCCAAGAAGAGTTCACTACCTTTCAGGCATGAAGTGCATTTGTCTAAGGAGAAGTGTCCTAAGACTGCTGAGGAGATAGATGCCATGAAGGCGGTACCCTATGCTTCTTCAGTGGGTAGCCTCACGTATGCTATGTTGTGCACGAGGCCTGATATTTGCTTTGCCATTGGCATGGTTAGTAGATATCAGAGTAACCCTTGGAAGGCTCACTGGGAGGCAGTAAAATGCATTCTCAAGTACTTGCGCAGGACGAGAGATTATGTCCTAGTTTATAGAGCGCAGGAGCATGTACCATTGGATTACACAGATTCGGACTTTTAAGGAGATTTGGACAAGAGTAAGTCTACCTCTGGGTTTGTGTTTACTCTAGGAGGTGGAGCCATAGTATGGAAGAGTGTCAAGCAGAAATGCGTGACGGACTCTACCATGGAGGCCGAGTACGTTGCCGCTTCAGAGGCAGCGAAAGAGGCTGTATGGCTCAGGAGCTTCCTGATGGACTTAGATGTGGTTCCTGAGTTGCCTAGGTCTATCACAGTTAATTGTGATAACAATGGTGCAGTTGCTAACTCGAGGGAACCACGAGCCCATAAGGCGAGTAAACACATAGAGCGCAAGTACCACCTGATACGAGAGATCTTAAAGAGGGAGACATGTGTGTGAGCTTAAAGGTGTTTTGGAGATATCATTATGATAGCAGTGTAATAGCGGGTTGGATAGTTTTTGTACTTCTTAGCATAGCTTTGAGTATTAGTGGGAGATTGTTAGTTTTGAATACAGAAAAGCTATGGCTTGTATCAAAAACTAATATCCACAGATGATATCATTTTGTTTCAGTATAAATTTGTTCCTTTGTATCATATAACTAGATAACGGGGTGTGGACAGACACAGTAGATACCGTTATTGGTTAAAGTATTGATATATAAAAAGTATGCTCGTAACCGAGATAGTCTGAACATACTATTGGTATAGGTTATTGTGTGGTTTGGAAATTGATTTATCTAAACTAGTTTAAATCACACAGATATGCCCGGGGCATATTGAGCACGACCAGTTTGGATAGAATTGACTTATACTGATCGGCGTAGTCAATTCGGTCCTAGTATTCCGTCTCTTAATCCTGAGATTGGGATGGGCGTGAGGGTTGGATATCGTGTGCTTTGATTTGCCAAAGAGTGAGGTCAATTGAGGCCAATACCTCGGTAAGTTGGGTATGCAGTGTTTAGCTTCTTACGTGTCGTTGCTAGTCGGAGGAATCCACGTACCGGTTCGCCGGGTTGATGGTGCTCCCGAGATGAGCTCATAAGGTTATTATACTAAACCCGGCCGGTGAACTTTATGTTCGGTATAATAAAAGGACGAGTGGTACTAATCTCGAAAACCAAGAAGTCGGTGAATTAATTTGTCATTAAATTGATAAACTGACGAGCGCTAGATCTTTAATGTGGGGAGATAGAATAAAATATAATGGCGCGATGTAACGTCGTTTTCGAGCGGTAGTTCCATAATTGGTCCGTTAGTTGTACGACCGATTATGCATTTGACTAATTGACAAGGTAAATTAATTAATCCGAAAGGTTTAATTAATATTTAATCGACAAAGTGAATTTAGAAATTAATTCGATTTTGAATTAATTAATTCTAAGGGTTCGATTAAATTAAATTAACAAAGTGGATTAAATAAATTAATTTAAATGGGTCGATTGGAGTTGATTAGTCGGGAAGACTTAGCGGTTAACGAAAGTCAAATTTTAAGGCCTAACTTGAGAGCCCATGAGGTCTCCTTAGAAGCTCCATATAAATACAACTTATTGGGCAAGTAAGAGATTAAGGGAAACTTGATAGCCAAGAAAGGGCTAGTGTGAGAAAGTCTAGCTTAGAGTGAGAAATTCTTCTTCTTCGAATCTTCTCCTCGAAGTCAGCTAGGATATTTCTTCTTCGAAATTAACTCTGCCCATTTGTTAGTCCCTCGATTTAAAAAGGAGCAGCCGCCACTGCTGCAGGTTTTTCCCGCCGGAGTTACAAGCTGTGATCGGCAGAATTGAACTGCTGGATTTGCGTGCAGGCCGAATCGTGATTGTTCTGTCCAGTAGTTGCTTCATCAAGACACCACTGCTGCAGGTTTTTCCCACTGGAGTTACAAGTTACGATCGGCAGAACTGCGCTGCTGGATTTGTGCGCAGGCCGGATCACGACTGTTATGTCCAGCAGTTGCTTCATCATGCGCCGCTTGATCTTGGTTGCAGATTGGTGTGGTGAACCGCTAGGTTGGCGAGAGCTTTGAGCTAGTGTCTAGATCTCCGACCGGTCGGATCATTTTCTTGCGGAGCAAGTTAATTTTGTGGCGGCAGCTCCTGGGTTTTGCGCAGAAGATTTTAAGCAAATTTGTCCTTGGGTATTTTGAGTTATTTCGAAGTGGGTTTCCATGGGTTTCGGTTGATTTGCCATGGGTAACTCCGTAGATAATAGCCCACACTATTTCGGAGTTCGTATTGGAGATATTCTTCTAATTTCTTGTGGAAATTACGCTAAAGATTGGATTTTTCTTTAAGCAAGGGACTTCGCTTCAAAAGGTAAAATCTTTAAATTCCGCTTTAATTAAAGATTTAATTTTTTGTGTCCCGATTAATAAATTAAATAAGTATAACCCTAGACCCGTTCATGGGTAAACTATTTTGAGCCTGAGCTTGGTCGAAAGCTTCCGATTCCGGAATGCATTGCACAAAAGTGAGGTTTTCGATTTAGCCCGGGCTTGTTCAGTTTTCCTTCACCCATGCCTTACAGATAGGTTTTACAAAGTCTAGATTCATATAAATGTCTACAAGCCATGGAGTCTGAAATGCAATCTATGATGAACAATAAAGTGTGAACTTTGATTGACCCCCATGTTCAGGCAATGGTTGTCGATTGCAAGTGGATTTTCAAGTTAAAACCTGGCGGGATCTTCAAGGCACGACTAGTGGCAAAAGGTTTCAGATAGACTCATGGTATTGACTATAATGAAACCTTCTCCCCTATCGTGATGATCAAGTCCATTCGGACTATGCTCGCCATAGCTGTATATTATGACTATGAGATATGGCATATGGATGTTAAGACGGCTTTCCTGAATGGAAACCTGCTCGAGGATGTTTACATAAAATAACCCAAGGGATACATCGATCAAGAGCATCCTAATCGAGTATGCAAGCTTCAGAGGTCCATCTACGGACTAAAGCAAGCATCTCGAAATTGGAATCTTTGTTTTAACGAGACAGTAAAAGGATATAGTTTTATAAAGAACGAAGATGAGCCTTGTGTTTACAAGAATGTTAGTGGGAGCAAGAATATTTTTATTGTCCTATATATGGAAGATATCCTACTCATAGGAAATGACATCCCCATGTTGAAAGATATCAAACAATGGTTGGGGAGTGTATTTTCTATGAAAGACTTATGAGAAGACGAAATGATACTAGGTATCAAGATCTATAGATATAGGTCTAAAAGGCTTCTAGGACTAAGTCAAGAAGGGTACATAGACAAGATATTGAAGAGATTCAGTATGTCTAACTCTAAGAATAGTATGGTACCATTCAGACATGGCATCCTATTAAAGAATAACCAATGTCCTTCTACTAAAGATGAGAAAGATGCGATGAGTAGAGTCTTATATGCTTCGGCAATAGGATCTATCATGTATGCCATGTTATGTACCCACCCGGATGTCGCACTAAGCATGACTAGCAGTTACCATGAAGACCCAGGAATGGCTCATTGGACTGTAGTCAAGGCAATCCTAAAGTACTTGCGAATGACTAAAGGATTAATGCTAGTGTACGGAGGATAAGAACAGCTCGTAGTATAAGGTTATGCCGATATTGCTTTCCAGAATAACCAAGATGACATAAAGTCACAATTAGGCTACATTTTTAGCCTAAATGGCGGTGCGGTGAGTTGGAAAAGCTCGAAGCAAGATACCACAGCCGACTCTACAACAGAATCTGAATATATTGCTGCATAGGATGCTGCAAAGGAAGCTGTTTGTTTAAGGAAGTTATTGTCAGACATCAGAGTGATACCGAGTATCTAAGATCTGATAGACCTATTATGTGATAATAACGGGGTAATCGCACAAGCAAAAGAGCCTCGGTCACACCAAAAGACCAAACACATACTCGGATATTATCACCTCATTCGAGAGATCATCGATTGAAGAGATGTGTAAGTAAGTAAAATAGGGTCAGACGACAATATAGCAGATCATCTCACAAAAGCTCTACCACAGTCAAAGTTTGAGAGACATATAATATTGCTTAGTCTTAAGATGTTTAGAACATAGCCCTATAACGGGCAAATGGGAGATTATCGATGTATGTGCCCTTTTAGAGCTATATAGACATTTGTCAATTGATTTATGTAATAATCAGATGAGTTAATTTCATGATAGTAATATTCTTGTGCATATTTAATTTCATGAAATCAATTTGCCAAAAGAAATAATCCATGGATTGCTTAGATAATGAGTGATTCTTTGGAGTAGTACTCATACGAAGATCTTTAGATCATAAATCACTACATGGTCTTAGGTGAATTGTAGTGTGTTTTGACATACGCTAAACGGGGCCATAACAGGTTGCCAAGTGAGGGTATAATGAACGATTTTCTGCCCAGGCCTAGCAAGAAACTCACTTTCGTGCTATGCATTCCAGAATCGGAATCTCTGGCCAGGCCTAGACGCTAGCATAATCGCTATTCTAACCCTTGCTTGAAATAACATTGCCCAGGATCTTGGTTTGTACTCATTCGATTTATCACGCAATAAATAAATTCTTAATTAAAAGCAGAAACATAAGAATTACCTATTGAAGCGTATACTCAGGTGATTCTCTTGTATGCCTCAAGACTTTGATCGTACATTGTGTGGGCAACGATCTAGCGAGCAATTGATAAGCTAATCACCACAATGCACCTGCCAGAAAAATTCCAGCACCGCTGCACCTGGCGCGTACAATCCACGCACCGCTTGGAGAGAGAGAAAACAACACGTCGCCACAGAAATTTACAAGCAATTTTTGCAGCCTTTAAGCTTAGAGAAATCCAAATTTAGTGAGAGAAATTTTCTCTCTCTAGGATTTTCTCTCTCTAAGTTTTCTTCCTTGAAAACTTATGCATTGTGCATCTTGTAATAGCTAATACATTGTCTATATGTAGAGTTACAAGAGAGACCCCAAGTTGGTTTAGGATTGGCCTTTCTACTGGGTTTCTGTTTCCCTAAATCCTGTTCCTGGACTGATACACATCAAACTGATACAGGGATTCACTTATCCCAATTCAGTTCCTGTTATAATTCACAACCAACTGATACAGGGATTCACTTAACCCCAATCCAGTTCCTGATATGATTCACAACCAACTGACACAAGGATTAATTAATTACTTAATTAATTAAATCTACCTTTGTCAATAACCCAATACATAATTAATCGTACCACTAACGGATTAATTATGGCACTACCATCCTACACCAAAATTACTTCCGAAACAACTTAATTAATTTATTCTTAATCTCCCCACATTAAAGATATATGCTTGTTAATTTATTAATTTACTGATAAATTAATTAATTAACTTCTTTAATTCCGAGACTAGCACCACTTGACCTTTTTACTATACCAGACATAAGTCCACCAGCTGGGTTCAATATAATAAACATAGCAAGCTCATCTCGGGAGCACCATCACCCCGGACGCACCGATACATGATTTCCTTTTGACAAGCAGCAACACACCAAGCAACTAAACACGCACGCCTAACCTACCGAGACTATTGGCCACAATTGATCTCACCCATTGACAGATCAAAGTACACTATGTCTAATCCTCATGGCTGCTCAAGTTTAGGGATTAAGAGATAGAATACTAAGAACGATTTGTCTATTAAATCAGTACAAGACAAATCATTCTAAATGGTCAAGTTAAATACGCCCTGGGCATATCTATATGATTTAATCAGTTTAGACAAACCAATTATCCGAATCACATAATAACCTAAACCGACAGTTTGTCCAAAGCTGTCTCGGTTACGAAGCTCATTTATATATTATGTCTTTTAACCAATGATGAGATCTACTGTGTCACACAAGACACTTCATCATCTAACTACATAATATAAATGGACAAATAACGCACAACAAAATATAACCAAAACATTAATCGATATATTAACTCGGAAAATGTACAATACAAGCATAGCTTATGTATTTAACTCCAACAATCTCCCACTAATACTTAAGTTATGCTTTAAGTATACATCTACATTCAACTCTTATACACTCTGCTACTATATATCTAGAAAAATTGTCATGGCTCCCCTAAGTATCTGATTCCCATGCCCTCCACGTGAGCCTCAAAGACCTTTGAAGTCAATGTTTTCATAAACGGATCTGCAAGATTATCCTCTGATGCTATCTTAGCCACGACCACGTTTTTCCTCTTTACGATATCTCGTATCAGGTGGTACTTGCGCTGTATATGTTTACTCGCCTTATGGGCTCGTGGTTCCTTCGAGTTTGCTACTGCACCGTTGTTATCACAATATACCATGATAGACTTCTACAAACTAGGAATCATATCTAAGTCCACTCGGAAGTTCTTGAGCCATACATCTTCTTTCGCTGCCTCTGATACGATAACGTATTCAGCCTCCATGGTAAAGTCCGCCACTCATTTCTGCTTGACACTTCGCCCAACTATGGCTCCACCTCCTAAAGTAAACACATACTCTGAGGTAGACTTGCTCTTGTCCCTATCGCCATGGAAATTTGAATCTGTGTAACCTCGGGGTACCAGCTCCGGCGCCTGATAGACCAACACTTGGTCTCTCGTTCTGCGCAAATACTTGAGAATGCATTTTACTGCCTCCAATGAACTTTCCCGGGGTTACTCTGATAGCTGCTTACAATGCCAATGGCATAACAGATATCAGGCCTCATACACAACATGGCATACATGAGACTTCCTACTGCTGAAGCATAAGGAAATGTCTTCATGGCCTCTATCTCATTAACAGTCTTGGGAGACTGTTCTTTAGACAGATGCACTCCGTGTATGAAAGGTAAAACACCTTTCTTGGAGTTCTTTATGTTAAAACGGGCCAGAATCATATCTATATATGAAACTTGGGAAAGCGTTAACGAGTGTTTCCTACGATCTCAAATTATCTTGATCCCAAGGATATGTCCCGCTTCCCCTAAGTCCTTCATATCAAATTGCTTGGACAACCATGCCTTTACGTCTGATAACACTTTCTTGTTGTTGTCAATCAATATAATGTCAACTACGTAAAGCACAAGAAACATCATTGAGTTTCCATCACATCTGCGATACACACATTGCTCATCCAGACACTGAGTAAATCTGTATGACTGGATTAACTCATCAAACCGGATGTTCCAAGATCTGGATGCCTGCTTAAGTCCATAAATGGACTTCTTAAGCCTGCAAACCTTAGTTTCCTCAAGACTTCTGTTTGGGAAAGCTGTCTTTATATCCATCTGCCATATCTCATAATCTAAATGAGCAGTTATGGCCAAGAGAATCTGGATCGACTTAATCTTGGCCACCGGGGAGAAGGTTTCCGCATAATCGATTCCCTCTTTCTAAGTATACCCCTTCGCCACCAGCCTAGCTTTAAAGGTTTCCACCTTTTTGTTAGTTTCTCTCTTACGTTTGTAGACCCACTAGCATCCAATGGGCTTAAACCCATCAGGCAGGTCCACAAGCTTCCAGACTTGATTGTGGTCCATTGACCCCATCTCGGATATCATTGCCTTACGCCAAGATTTTGCATCTTTATCTCATAGTGCCTCATTGTAGTGTACTGGGTCAGGCTCAGGCATGCCTAGGACTAGGTCTGAGGCCTCTCCCAAACCAATGAACCTGTCGGGCTGTCTTACAACCCTCCCACTATGACGAAGCATCACTTGTGTAGGCGCATCATCTGTGATCTCTTGTGCAGTGTGTGGTGTATCTACCTGTGTTGGTGCATCAGGATTATTAGTTTGTCTTCTAAGCTCTCCTAGTACTATCTTACTCTTGGGCTTGTGATCTAGGATATAGTATTCCTTCAAAAATCTAGCGTTGGTACTAACCACCACCTTCTAATCTTTAGGACTATAAAATAGACCACCTTTCGTTCCCTTATGATATCTTACAAACAGCATTAATTCTGTTATGGCATCTAACTTAGCTGCATCTGGGGTTGAAGGCACAGTTTTAGATGGTACAAGATTAAGAATATACATCGATGTTTCTAAGACATATCCCCAGAACGAACTCGGCAAATCACTATAGCTCATCAGCGACCTAACCATTTCCATGAGAGTTCGATTCCTTCTTTCTGCTACACCGTTCTGTTGTGGCATGTCAGGTGCAGACAACTGAGACTGAATTACTACCTCACTGAGGTATTCTCAAAATTCGTGCGACAAGTACTCCCTGAAAGATTATCTGCCCGGGCCTAGCCTGAAACTCACTTTCGTGCTATTCATTCCATAATCGGAATCTCTGGCCAGGCCTAGACGCTAGCACAATTGCTGTTCCAACCTTTTGAAATAACATTGCGCAGAATCTGGGTTTGCACTTATTCGATTTATCACGCAACAAAATTTTCTAATTAAAAACAAAATCTTAGAAAAATACCTTTGAAGCGTACACTCAGGTGATTCTCTTGTATGCCTCAAGACTTTGCTTGTATGCTGTGTGGGCAGCAATCTAACCAGTAACTTGATCAGATAATCACCACAATCCACCTGCAAGAAAATTCCAGCACAGCTGCACCTGGCACGTATAATAAATGCACCGCCCAGAGAGAGAGAAAGCCTATACTAGCAGCCAAAATTGGACAAAATCTCGGCAGCTTCAAAGCTTGGAGAATTTGAACTTTAAAAGAGAGATTTTTCTCTCTCTAGGATTTTCTCTCTCTAAGTTTTCTTGTCTTGAAAACTTGTGAATTGTATATTGTGGAATAGCTAATCCCTTGTCTATATATAGAGTTACAAGAGAGACTCCAAGTTGGTTTAGGATTGGTCTTCCTAATGGGTTTAGGTAATTAATTAGTTTCCAAATCCAATTACGTAACCAATCAGATAGGATAAACAAAATCCTACTAGATTTCCTAATCTCTAGGATTTCCTAATTCTAATTGAAACTTAAGACTTAATTAATTAAATAATTCCACTTTGTTAATTACACAATTAACCCTTAGGAATAATTAATCAATTAATTAATTCTACCTATTCAATTAACCCATTACAAAATTAATCGTACCACTAACGGATTAATTTTGGCACTACCACCCTACACCAGAATTGCTTCCGGAACAACTTAATTAAATTATATTCATAATCTCCCCACATCAAAGATATAGTGCTCGTTAATATATTAATTTACTGATAAATTGATTAATTAACCTCTTTAATTCCGAGACTAGGACCACTCAAACTTTTTACTATACCAGACATAAATCCACAAGCTGGGTTTAGTATAATAAACATAAAGAGCAGCACCATCACCCCGGACACACCGGTACATGGTTTCCTTTCGACAAGCAGCAGCACACCAAGCAACTAAACACGCGCACCCAACCTACCGAGACTATTGGCCACAATTGACCTCACCCTTTGGCAGATCAAAGTACACTATGTCTAATCCTCATGCCTGCTCGAGTCTAGGGATTAAGATATAGAATACCAAGAACAATTTGTTTATTAAATCAGTACAAGACAAATCATTCCTAATGGTCAAGTTCAATACGCCCCGGGCATATCTACATGATGCAATTAGTTTAGACAAACCAATCAAAGTTTCAACCCTTTTCTTATTTGCGAGGGACACGCTTCAAAGGTATAATATTAAATTCTGCCTTTTTTAAAGATTTAATTTTTAGCTTGTCGTTTAATAGATCTAACAAGTATAACCTAGATCTATTCAGGGGAAATGATTTTAGAGTTTGGGTTTGATCGAAAGGGTTTGATCGAAAGTATCCAATTCTGAAATGCATAGCACGAAAGTGAGATTTTTTGTTTAGCCCGAACCAAATCTGTTTCCTTTCGACAAGCAACAACATAATAAGAAATCAAACATGTATACCCAACTTACAGAGATCTAGGCCTCAATTGACCGCACCCTTTTGCAAATCAAAGTACACTATGTCTAACTCTCATGTCCGCTCTAGTCTAGGGATTAAGAGATTAGAATATAAGGTTCCGGAGATCAGTTCAAGTTAAGTCGATCCAAAATAGGTCCTGTTCAGTATGCCCCGAGCACATCCATAGAATTCAATTAGTCTAGACAAACTAATTTTCCGAATTACACAATAACTTAAACCGAAAGTATGTCCAAACTGTCTCAGTTACGAGCGTTATTTATATATCATAAATTTAACCAATGATAAGATCTACTGTGCTACACCAGGCACCTTATCATCTAGATATATGATATAAAGAGACAATTTATAATGCTGAGACACAATCGATATGTAACTGAGAAATAGTTTTTCATACAAGCAAAGCTTTTCAATATTCAAAACCAACATATATTGGATGGTTGTTGCTTCCTTATCGTTGGCTTTTAGTATCGTAGTTGTTTTCCTTGCATGTTCATAACTGGACTGAGATTGTTACTCCCCTTCCCCTATGCAAGTGCAATCAGAAAAGATTCTTTCTCTTCTCGGAGAGAAATCGAGACCCGCGAACTGAGACGACCCGCTGGGAACGAACCCGTTATAATCCCACCTATCCACTGTTATATAACACAACTCGAACTCAAATGGTAGTTGAATCTCCTCCTCAAACTCAATCCTCTTTCACAATATTTCTATTTGTGTGCTTTGTGAATTCATAGCTCGCTTATGTGTGTTTTTCCCTGCCCATTAATTAAAAGAAAATTGAATCTTGCAGTGGTTTAGTTGCGCTCTGTGCGATTGATACCTAATACACTTTACGACGGGGTCTTAGAATCCCTTAGTGCGAATTCTAAATTTTTTTATTTTGGTGTTTTAGGCACTCCAACCAGCCACATAAACTGGTTCTTGGGGTTGCATTTGATTGACCAGGCAAGAAGCACGTGGGACGTGAAAAAGTTTGGACCGAAGGAGCGTAAATCGTGCGAGAAAATTTGAGGACACCAGCACAATTACATATGCTGACTTGAAACCTTGGGCCGTGCAATCTACTCATTCCCCCGCTACTACATTGCACCAACCTCTCACCCCATTAAACCTTCTTGTAAAGAGTTGTACCACACCATGGTGTTGCCTCTCAAGGATAACGGAAAGAGCATTTTGCAAATTTGATCACTCGTCACACCATGGTGTTGCCTCTCACCCCATTGAACCTTTGTTTTGATGCAAAGGATGAGAAAAGCCTTCACGTGTGCATTTCCATCCTCATGCGCATATCCTTGGAAATTGGGGCCATATTAGATCAAATTGATAAGCATCCGCCTCTATCCTTTAGATGTTTTGAGTTTCTCTGAAATGTGGTTCAAAAAATTCTCCTAACTTTCTTAGTGGTTGTGCCATATTGAACTCTTCTCTTTCCTTTCTTTGCTTTCTTAAAGTCCTCCCAAGTTCAGGATTTTGCTCAAATAGTGGTTCACCTTGATATCTCGTTCGTGGCATATAACAAAGACAATAGCTATTAAGCAGATTTTCTAAAAGAAAATCAAGAACCCAAGAAATCTAACCTACAAGAAAAAGGAAATACACGAGTTAAATATTAAAATTAAGTAAAGCTACAAGAAACAAATGAATTTCACAAAACTTACTAAACATTAAAATCAAAGAAGAACGAAATATCGATACTAAAGTCTCCCTGGTAACAGTGCCAAAAACTTGATGTGAACAAGGCGTACTATAAAACTAATTCTAAATATCAAGTAATAAAAACCTTTCACACGTACTCAATGTCTAAGTATAAATCTCTCATTGTAATAGGTAAGGGTCGATCCTACGAGGAAGTTTAGTTGATAAAGTTATTATTTTTTTTTTTTCTAAGTAAAATTAAGGTAAAAGCACTTAAATAAAAGAGTGATGATGTGAAATAGGAAATATAGACTAAAATTACAAATAAGATAGTAATAAACAGATTTTAAAACTAAGGAAAACTTCTTAGTTAGAAGAGGGTGATACTCTCATGCTCAAGGGTTATTTCAACTTCCTATAAGTTACTAAACTACTAGTTGAGGGGTAAAGCACCAAGGGTCTAATCTATTTTTCACTCTGGATCGGATGGTCATGTCATTAGAATTAAACATTTAACTTTGATTATTGATCCTTCTCACCTAGATATTTCAACCAACACCGGTAAAATCTAAAACCAATAGGTCACCTAATTTGGTCTAGTCAAGGCTCCCTATTCTCTGCTCTTTTTTCTAACCAAATGGGGATAAATATTCACCCACAACGGCCTAGATATCTACAATGATGATTCACAGTTTATCTTATAAAATGAACCAATCCAAAGCATGAACAAAAACAAGACATTATTACCCACGACCAAAACTTAACAATTTATAAGAAATTTTAATAACCCACACACAATAGCATCACCCAAAGTAAAATTTAGCTACTCATGATAAGATTGCACAAAAACTAAATGAAATTAAGCATTGAAACCTTCATAAAAACTAAAGAAAAACAATACTTCCCTATAATTGTGAAATATACTTTAATCTCTCATTCCTACGAATCCAAACAGTAATCCCATAGAGAATTTGTGTTCTCTAATCACAAATAACCAAAAACTACACCTTTCACACAAGGAATTCAAGAAATATTCACCTAAAACAAAAACCCAGGTCTAATGTATGTAAAAGTGTGTTGAGTGTGTGTTTCTATGGTTCTTTCTCGTCGGTTCCCCTTTAAAATGAGTGTTTTTGCCTTTTTTAATTCGTTGGGCCTTTCTACAATTATGGAGGAATCAAAGGATCAAGTTAGCAAACATCATGATTTCTTCTTGTGTGAGGCCGCGAGCGACCGCAACTTGAGTTAAGTGGTCGCAGCCTCTCGCGGTCTTCATTTTCCTGGAGGATATTGACATCCGCGAGCAGCCACGAGCAGCAGAGGAGCTCTTAGTCTTGCTCGCGGTCTCCTGCTAAGTTTTCGATTTCTTCTTCTTCTCCCCTTGATCTTCATGCAGTTGACTTCCTTTTTCACATTATCTCCCGATGTGCATGAAATAAAGATATTTCCTTCAAAATCCTGCGTTTAACATAATCATCAACATAAGTCTTTGGATTAATCATTTTTAGACCAAATTATCCAAAACTTATGAAGAAACCATGTTTAAAAAGACTCCTAAACTAGTTTATATTGATTTTCATCAATGTATCAAAGTAGAAGTACAAATTCAAAGGTAATTGCTTCAATTATGGAAAATAAGGCCATAAATCGTTGGGGGTTACTGGTTACCGTCTCACTTTTTAGGACGGTAATCTATAAATTTTGATAAAAATATCTTTTTACATAAAAATAGGAAGAGAGAGGATATTGTAAAGGTATTTTTGTTCAAATTAGGACGATAAACCGAAAGTAATGAGACAGTTACTAGCAATTCTTTAAATGGTTACTAAATTGGGGTTTGATTATTGTGCTTCCAAGAAAGACCCTGACGCAAACATGGTCAATCAAATCATGATGTGGGAGACATGAATTTGGTTGTTGCCGTGTCCAAGTGAACAAAGTGGAGTTCAACCCAAAGGAGTGGTTTATGACTATGGTTCCTCTAGGCATGTGTGCAACAATAGAGTTCATACTAGGAACCCAGTGGTTACCAAGTTGAGGGGAAATGAACCATGCTACTAAAGATGACTTCTGGAAAGAGTCTTACCTTGAAGGATGTTTTGTTTGCACCTAAGGTTTGAAATAAATATATATATATATATATTGTATTTGGAGGTTCACGTTGAATATGTATGGATTTGGCATTGTAATAAAGTCTGAAAATTTTATTCTTTAAGTCAAGAATATATGTGGGGAAGGTATATGCAACCAAAAGATTGTTTAAGACGAATGTAATGACCACTTTCAATAAAAAGCCGCAATCAAAACTCTCTACTATTCTTGTTAGAATCGCAACTAGAACGTCGCGTCTGCAGATAATTGGTATTAGACCAAATGAAAACTCTATATATTGGAAGCCGCAATCAATTCCTTGTTGGAAGTGAAAGCGAGCTTTGAATAAAAATTTTTCTCTTGTTTGGAAGATGTCATGGAGTATGCGTGAAGCAGTTACATTCTGTTGTTCTGTATTGAAAAAAGTTTGAAAGTCTAGACCACTTTATAAGTGTTAAGACTTGGGTGGATTTGAATTCCTAATATACAATATACGTAAATTCTCCTCGCGTGTAGGCTTAGGGGGGTGCGAATCATAGTCCATCCCTAAGTGAAAATAGATTCAACCTATGTGCTAGCCTACACCCACAGTTGTAGACTCGAATGCTAGACCATTCATAGCTAAAATCCTTAGGCTGATCAACTGTGTTTTGATTTGGTTCGGAATTGAGCGTTTTCAATCAATTTATCTTGCAGAATTCCAAACATCCAAATAAATGTGAATTAATCAGGTGATTAAAACCTGATAATTGTTGATTAGTCCAAATTGAGTTGGATTAATTTCATAACTTCAAAAACTATTGAAACCTTATGGATGTTTATTTTGGCAAGAAAACTGTTCATATTAATTTATTTAGATGTAAAACTATTGCACATATTTGCAGATTAATTTGAGGTAGTGGCAAACAAATTCAGCTCGTTAAAAGGCTTAGTTCTCCAGTTTTGCTTCGGCTCAGATTGGATTTTTTCCAATCAATTTGTTTTGCAGAATTCTTAAAGCCCAAATAAATTGGAATTAATCGGGTATTAAAACCAGACTATTGTTGATGCAATAAGTCCAATTAAGTTTAATAAATTTCGTAACTACAAAAACTGTTCAAACCTTATCCAGCTTTATTTTTGGCAAGAAAAATTGTTCATATTAATATGTATTTAGATGTAAAACTGTTGCACTTATTTTCTGATTAATTTTTGGTAATGTAAAACTGATTCAGTTGGTCAAAAGGCTTATTTCTCTACCATTATCATATAATCTCTAGTTTTATTTCACTTTTTGTAGGTGTTTTATTTTTTACTAGCTTTAGGTCCCTCTTTTTGATTAGGCTTAAATTTAGTTTTGGGCCATGTAATAAGGGTAATTTAACTTTTGGTTCCTTTTAATTTTACGGGGATACTTTTAATCCTCTAACTTTTTTTATTAAGAGTTTTAGTCATTTTTTAGGAAAAATTTTAGAAGGTAACGGATTAACTCATTTAATCGCTAGTCAAATCTAATTTTTTTCTTCAAAATGATTTGTACCATGATGTTTTCAACTAATTTTATGATCCGGATCCTCATGAATGTTCAACCCATTTAAAGTTTCGGCCGTCATTTTGAATTGTGAGTCGATGAAAATGGGTTGAATATTCATAAGGAATCGAGTCATAAAATAGCTTGAAAATAACATGGTACAAATTATTTTGAAGGAAAAAATTATGTTTGACTAGCGATCAAATGAGTTAATCCGTTATTTTCTAAACTTTTTCGTAAAAAATGACCAAAACTCCTAATAAAAAAAATTAGGGGACTAAAAATGCCTCCGTAAAATTAAAAAGAACTAAAAATAGAATTACCCATATTATAAGGGACTAAAATTTGATTTTGGCCTTTTGAGTATTAGTGTTTGTATGACTTTTTTTCCAATAGCTAAAAGCCTATGGGCGCTAGTAAAGGTTCCTCTCCATTTTCTTCTTTCCCAATATGAATGCTTTATCTATAAAGTATTCTTTTTTATTTTTTGTTGTTATAAATTTTAAGGCCGGTCCTATATATTCTTTTTTCTCTTTTGAATTATATTAATAAAATGATTATAAATTCTACTGGTACTTAATATTACAGCAAATGTTAAGATATTCTAGATCATTAGATTAAAAAGAAAAGTTAAGTTTATACCATTTACAATTTTTCAGAAAAAAAAAAAAGAAGAAAAAGATTTAGAGCTCCAATTGTTGATGTATTGTCGTTTTCGTCCACCCCCCGTGAGACCCTTTTTTCTTAACTTTCATTGTGGTCCATTTGGGTAAGGAGTCCTTTATTCCGGCCAACATAGGGGACAAATTGCTCCATGGATTTCTTTGTTATTATGCAAAATTCGAAAATGCATTATTCAGAGAAAAGTTAGCCCCGCAGTCCTTTTGCACATGCATACCAGTTGCTGCACAAATGGATGAGATTGAAGCTCTCGCCTTTTCCGTTTTCTTTTCTTTTCCTTTCTTTCTTTCTTTTAGTTAATCTTCTTGAACGAAAGATTTTATCCCTACAGACAGCTAGAGGACATGGTCAAACTCAGACTCAATAATATAAATATATATATATATATATATATATATACACACACACACAGAGTATGTTTGCCAATTTGTGGTGCGGTGGAATAGCAACTCAGCTCGAGGGCTCTGCTAATTTGGAGATTCCAGGTTCTGTCACTATGGCAGGGAATGGAGATAAAAGGGTTGTTGGCAACCTAAATAATAATAATAATAATGATAATAATAATAATAATAATAATAATAATATCATTCATATATTCACTTCTCTCTTTTTAATAATTTTAATCATGAAAACTAAATTTGAAGAAAATATTATATAAACATAAAAAAATAATAACAAGTTACTCTCTGTTTAAGCAAAAGAGAATTGTAAAAATCAAATTTATTTTAGGATGGAGGGGGAATAACCTTTTTTTAGGGGTTAGTAACTTAATCTGGAGGACTTTGTTGCTCAAGTTTGTAGGGCTTAATTTGGATGGTCACTTTCGAGTATGGGCGACTCTATAGCACAAATTATATTATACTCGGTTTACTCCTAGTAGTATAACTCCCCATTCTCTCTCTCTCTCTTCCCCCCACCCATTTCTCTCTTTCCCACCCCATTCTCTCTCTCTCTCTCTCTCTCTCTCTCTCTCTCTCTCTCTCTCTCTCTCTCTCTCTCTCTTCCCCCCACCCGTTTCTCTTCTCGCGACACCACCTCCCCGTCGGTTCTTCACGGCCGCCCCTGTTCCAGCCAACTGGCGACCATTCTCGACCGTGCTAACCCATGAAAATGTTCCCCACACTCCATAGAACAAAACCATGTCCTCGTTTTTCTATTTCGTGTCTGTTTTCTCTCTCCGTGAATCTCCTTTTCCTGCCGACCATTCGCCACCGATTCATCCATTTTCGACCAAGATTTGGGTAGGTTCTCACCACTAAAAGATCCCCCATGGTCCCTAGAACAAAACCCCTCCATTATATTTGCATTTTGGAAGAGTTGGAGTGAGGTTGGTTTTTGGAAACCCTAGACCGCCACTTCCTCGCCTCGAACCGCCGTTCTTCGGCGTCTTCATGGGCTACCGACACCTGAGGGTTCTGACCTACTTATGTAAACTAAGGGTGCTGAACTACTTATGTAAACTGAGGGTTCTGAACTACTTATGTAAACTGATTCAATAATATATTTTTTGATCATTGAACTTTTTGACTTACCTAATAGGTCATTAAACTCTTAAAATGTAATATTTATCATTTAATTTTGGTATCCATGTTTCACCCAATGTATAAATACAAAGATTTGAACAACAACATTAATAAAAATTGCAACAACTAAATATTTAAATTACTTGTAATAAAAATCAAGTAAAAGTAAAACTCACAACATTTTGTTGATTTCAGAAGACTTATAATGGCTGCTGGAAAGGTGAAGAAAAAAGGAGGTGGCGCTAAGGGTGAAGAGGAGAACAAAGAAAAAAACTTAATTAAAATAAAATTTATAATGAGTATTCTATTTTTACCCTTTAAAAAACTACATGATTTTGTATAAATTAATTTTTTCATTGAAAAGTATGTCAAATGTTACGTTTTAAAAGTTTAATGAATTATTAGTCCAGTCAAAAAATTTAATAGTCAAAAATATATTATTAAATAAATTTAGTGAGCTCACGGGGTTTTAACCCCAAAAAAATAATAAATAAACAATAAAAACTCATATCCGATTGGTTTCCTTAACTATGAAAAGGTTTTTTTTTGGGGTAACCTGTTCTAGATTCTGGTTAATATGTGTACAACAAAACACCAAGTATTTCGCAAGGTCACCACGGAATTAACTAGTGTCTATAGGCTTAAAAAAAAAATAAAACTAACTAGTGTCTATAGGCTACTGTCTATTATTCTGGAGTCTAGAGTTCGTTATTTTTCTTTTTCAGTGATCAAGAGTTGAATTCGTGCATGTGCTGATCGCAAATTATATCCTGTACCTCGAGGTACATGTACCTAATAATACATCACCACTCTCACTATAAGAGATTGAGATACACACAGTCCGTATACCCTGTACACAGTGGTACATGTACCTACTACTATATATAGTAATTTTTTGCTTAACAACTGTACACTTACTAAATATAGTAAGTTTCGCCCACGCGCGCGCTCACTGAGTCCACAACGTCTTCGCTGAGTCCACAACGTCTCAGAACAACTGCCGCAACGTCCAAAAAACAACTGTCGCAACGTCTACATCCAGGTATGTCCACCACGTCTCATAACACAAGCACCACGTCAAAAACAACTAGCACCACGTCCAGAAATGTCTACATCTATTCATGTGAATTTAAACTGATTTTTTTCACAAATACAACTAGAACCACGTCAAAAACAACTAGCACCACGTCCAGAAACGTCTACATCCATGCATGTGAATTTTAACACTAGAACCACGTCAAAAAAAAAATAGCACTACGTCCAGAAACGTCCTCATCCATGCGTGTGAATTTAAATTGTTTTTTTTTACAAAGACAGTCCACCACGTCTCAGAACAACTAGAACCACGTCAAAAATAATTAGCACCACGTCCACAAACGTCTACATCCAGGCATGTCCACAACGTCTTCGCTGAGTCAACAACGTCTCAGAACAACTGCCGCAACGTCCAAAAAATAACTGTCGCAACGTCTACATCCCAGCATGTCCACAACGTCTACTAACACTGCCGTAACGTCCACCTACGTCCAAAAAACAACTGCCGCAACGTCCAAAAAACAACTGCCGCAACGTCAAAAAAATCTATATCCAGGCATGTGAATTTAAGTTGAATTTTTCACATAACACCTTCCACAACGTCTCCTAACACTGCCGCAACGTCCCCGCACGTCCAAAAAAATTGCTGCAACGTCCAAAAAACGGCTTAGCTAATTTTAGTAATGTAAAAAGCAGATACCATTTAAGTAACTATTAGTAAGAAAAAACCAAAAAAAAAATTTGTCAGGGGCGAGACTCGAACCCTGGTTGTTTTAGTCTTGTGACTTTCCAAAAAATTCAATTGCCATTAATCCACTTAAAGTTAGTTGACATTTAATTACACTTTTTTGTACATGTCATTTAAAAGATCACTATTGTCAATATTGAATTTCCCATCTCCCAATACATAGGTCAGTAGAACCCCGGAGGAACAAGGTTTTCATGCATGCAAATCGTAAAAAACTATTTTTTATACATGTCAAATGTTTCGTCAAAAATTGAAAAAACCCTTGAAATTATTAAAAATCTTTCGTATCTTGTAAAATATGACGTTTTTTGGAGTTTCGAGCTGTCCAAACCGCCTTCGGCAGTTTGCAGATAGATAGATCTCGAAAAGTTATATGAAATCAAAAAAAAATTCGTCTAAAACGGACCACCGAGCGCAAAGTTATGACCATTTAAAGTTTTTGTCCAAAACCACACATTTTTCAATATCGGAACCATCTCCAAATGCCGGTCTGATGTGTACATTGCGTAGATCTCGTCAAGAACCATCAAATTGACTACTCGTGCGTCCAAATCGGACAATCGAGTGCCGAGTTATGCCCTCTTGAACCGTCCGTGCAATACAACTTCATAGATTGCACATTCCACAACGTCTCCTAACACTGCCGCAACGTCCCTGCACGTCCAAAAAACAACTGCCGCAACGTCAACATTCGGGCATATGGTGAATTTTTCACCTAACACCTTCTACAACGTCTCCTAATACTGCCGCAACATCCATGCATGTCCAAAAAATAATTGCCTCAACGTCTACATCCAATCATGTGAACTTAAGCTGAATTTTTCATATTACACCTTCAACAACGTCTCCTAACACTAGAACCACGTCAAAAACAACTAGTACCACGTCCTGAAACGTCTACATCCATCCATGCATGTGAATTTAAGTTGATTTTTTTCACAAAGACAGTCCACCAAGTCCCATAACACTAGAACCACGTCAAAAACAACTAGCACCACGTCCTGAAACGTCTACATCTATGCGTGTGAATTTAAACTGATATTTTTCACGAAGACAGTCCACCACGTCTCGCTACGTCCGAAAAAACTAGCACCACGTCCAGATACGTCCAGCAACGTCTCGCAACGTCCGAAAATACAAAGCAGCAACGTCCCGCAACGTCCGAAAATACAAAGCAGCAACGTCCCGCAACGTCCCGCAACGTCCGAAAATACAAAACAGCAACGTCCCGCAACGTCCCTCAACGTCCGAAAATACAAAGCAGCAACGTCCTGCAACGTCTTGTTACGTCCCGCAACGTCCAAAATACAAAGCAGCAACATCCTGTTATGTCCCGCAACGTCCCGCAACGTCTAGTTACGTCCCATAACGCGTTCTACCAAGTCCAGCAGCGGGGAAGAATCAGAAGCAACCCATTTCACATGAAAGTGCCAATACCTCACGGAAACCATTTATATATCATATTTCGGAGCAATAGAGCATTATTTGAATAAGAAAACACGAATATAACATCATTAATACATTACCCAACATCAGATCGTGAAAATAAGGTTCCGTAAATCCATCAAATACAGTTTAAACTTTATGATGTGGTGATTTTTTAAGAAGAATAAGTTATTTTTGAAGAAGAAGAAGAGATTTTTGAACAGGAAAAAGTGATTTTTTAAGAAGAAGTGATTTTTCCGTTGTATTTGGTGTTGTTTGTCGGAAAAAATAATTGTCGATCTCTGTTAAATCTGTGTTTGAATGAAAATTTTGATTAAATGCGGTTTCAAATGGAGTACGGCGAAGAAGAATAACTGATTTTTTAAGAAGAATAAGTGATTTTTTGAAAAACAAGGATCTGGGTTTTTGGAGAAGAAGAAGAAGAAAAGTGCGTGTATCTCACTCTCTTATAGTGAGAGTGGTGATGTATTAAGTGGTACATGTACACAGTGGTACAGGATATAATTTGCGAGATACACACTCTTCTCTTCTTCTTCTTCTAAAAAAACCCAGTTCCTTCTATTTCAAAAAATCACTTATTCTTCTTAAAAAATCAGTTATTCTTCTTCGCCGTACTCCATTCGAAATCGCAATTAATCAAAATTTTCATTCAAACACAGATTTAACGGAGATCGACGATTGTTTTTTCCGACGAACAACACCAAATACAACGAAAAAATCACTTCTTTCTGTTCAAAAATCTATTCTTCTTCTTCAAAAATCTCTTCTTCTTCTTCAAAAATAATTTATTCTTCTTAAAAAATCACCACATCATAAAGACGGAACCTTATTTTCACGATTTGATGTTGGGTAATGTATTAATGATGTTATATTCGTGTTTTCTTATTCAAATAATGCTCTGTTGCTCCGAAATATGATATATAAATGGTTTCCGTGAGGTATTGGCACTTTCATGTGAAATAGGTTGCTTCTGATTCTTCCCCGCTGCTAGACTTGGTAGAACGCGTTATGGGACGTAACTAGATGTTGCGGGACATTGCCGGACATAACGGGATGTTGCTGCTTTGTATTTTGGACATAGCGGGACGTTATCGGACGTAGCTGGACGTATCTGGACGTGGTGCTAGGTTTTTTGGACGAAGCGAGACGTGGTAGACTTTGTTCTGTGAAAAAATAGCTCAAATTCACATGCATGGATGCAGACGTTTCAGGACGTGTTGCTAGTTATTTTTGACTTGGTTTTAGTGTTATGAGACTTGGTGGACTGTCTTTGTGAAAAAATCAACTTAAATTCACATGCATGGATGGATGTAAACGTTTCAGGATGTGGTGCTTGTTGTTTTTGACGTGGTTCTAGTGTTAGGAGACGTTGAAGGTGTAATATGAAAATTTCAGCTTAAATTCACATGTTTGGATGTAGGCGTTGCGGCAGTTATTTTTTGGACGTGCGTGGACGTTGCGACAGTATTAGGAGACGTTGTAGAAGGTGTTATGTGAAACATTCACCACATGCCTGGATGTAGACGTTGCAGCAGTTGTTTTTTGGACGTGCAGGGACGTTGCGGCAGTGTTAGGAGACATTGTGGAATGTGCAATCTATGAAATTGTATTGCGCAGACAGTTTAAGAGGGCATAACTCAGCACTCGATTGTCCGATTTGGATGCGCGAGTAGTCGATTTGATGGTTCTTGACGAGATCTACGCAATGTACATAGCAGACTGACATTTGGAGATGGTTTCGATATTGAAAAATGTGTGGTTTTGGATGAAAACTTTAAATGGTCATAACTTTGCGCTCGGTGGTCCGTTTTAGACGATTTTTTTTTTTTGATTTCATATAACTTTTCGAGATCTATCCAACCGAAAACTGCCAAAGGCGGTTTGGGCCGCTCGAAACTCCAAAAAGTGCCATATTTTAAAAGATACGAAAGATTTTTAAGAATTTCAAGGGTTTTTTGAATTTTCGACGAAACATTTAACATGTATGAAAAATAGTTTTTTACAATTTAACTGCATGAAAACCTTGTTCCTCCGGGGTTCTACTGACCTATCTATTGGGAGATTGGAAATTCAATATTAATAATAGTGATCTTTTAAATCAGATGTACAAAAAAGTGTAATTAAATGTCAATTAACTTTAAGTGGATTAATGGCAATTGAATTTTTTGGAGAGTCATAAGATTAAAATAACCAGGGTTCGAGTCTCCTCCCTAACAATTTTTTTTGGTTGTTTCCTACTAATAGTTATTTAAATGGTATCTGCTTTTTACATTACTAAAATCAGCTAAGCCATTTTTGGACTTTGCAGCAGTTTTTTTTTGGACGTGCGGGGACATTGTTGTCGTGTTAGGAGACGTTGCAGAAGGTGTTATGTGAAAATTTTAACTTAAATTCACATGCCTGGATGTAGATTTTTTTGGCGTTGCGACAGTTGTTTTTTGGACGTAGGTGAACCTTGCGGCAGTGTTAGTAGACGTTGTGGACATGCCTGAATGTAGACATTGCGACAGTTGTTTTTTGGACGTTGCGGCAGTTGTTCTGAGACATTGTTGACTTAGCGAAGACGTTATGGACATGCCTGGATGTAGACATTTGTGGACGTGGTGCTAGTTGTTTTTGACGTGGTTCTAGTTTTTCTGAGACGTGGTGGACTGTCTTTGTGAAAAAAATTAGTTGAAATTCACACGGATGGATGAGGACATTTCTGGACGTAGTGCTATTTGTTTTTGACATGGTTCTAGTTGTATTTGTGAAAAAATCAGTTTAAATTTACATGCATGGATGTAGACGTTTCTGGACGTGGTGCTAGTTGTTTCGAACGTGGTGCTAGTATTAGGAGACGTTGTAGACATGCCTGGATGTAGACGTTGCGACAGTTATTTTTTGGACGTTGCGACAGTTGTTCTGAGACATTGTTCACTCAGCGAAGACATTGTTCACTCAGCGCAGGAAAAAAAAGGCGCGCGCATAGGCGAAACTTACTATATTTAGTAAGTGTACAACTGTCACGCTAAAAATTACTATCTATAGTAATAGGTACATGTACACATTGTACAGGATATACGCGCTGTGTGCTGATGGAAAATTTGTGTGTGGGTCTGAGCCAACCGGTTTTATTATTTAGCTCCCCTTATTTGGGGGCCCGGCCCAATTGGAAAATATGGAGTGAAAAATGTGTATTTGAAAGGTGTGGACGAAAAAGAGGGTTCTTGGATTTGTAAAGTCTGAACTTCTAATTAAATTTAAAAATCAGATTTATAAAATTTGAAAAAATAGAATATTAATATAAAATTATAAACATTTGAAATTAAAAAATAATGAAAGCAAAACTCGAATTTTCAAAATCTGAACAAGAATTGAAGTTTCAATTATTTAAAATAAATTCCATAATTCGGATTTCAAAAATCCAAATTTCCATAAATTGGATTTAGTAAATCCAAACTCTTTGTTGACATTCTGTGTCAACGAAAAATTTTTTAGGGTCGAATACATTCGGATTTCAATAATCCAATTTTTCATAAATTTGGATGAAAAAAATCCAAATTTTTAGTTAATTCGGATTAAATTCGGTTTTTCTTCATCCGAATTAACCCAAAAAGCTAAAAAATTTTTAGGGTGGAATACATTCGGATTTCAGTCATCCAATTTTTAATAAATTCAGATGTAGGAAATCTGAATTTTAGTAAATTCAGATTTAACTTGGACTATAAAAAACAAAACCCTAACAGAATTTTTCATTCTTCTCCTTCTTCTTCCCTCAAACTTTCTCTCTCTAGATTGTTTGCAATATTCAATCGAAAATATTGGATTTCGACCATATTTCTTCAAAGATCTACGTCACATTGTGATATCGGACTAAAGTAAGTCATGGTTTAAGTGTTTTATGGTTGATATTTAATTATTCATATGATTTTCATGTGGTTAGATGATGTTTTGAGTAGTAGTGTATGTAGTTGAGGAAATGTGATTAGGAAATATAGGCACTAGTAGCTTATGACTAAGATTTTTGTACATTTTGTGGACTTTTTTAATAAGTAGGCATGGATTAGTAGTGTGATTATTTCAGTTACGATTTGAATTATGATTAGTAATAAGTGAAATATTATCTGCTCGGGCCTAGCCAGAAACTCACTTTCGTGTTATGCATTCCAGAATCGGAATCTCTGGCCAGGCCTAGACGCTAGCACAATCGCTATTCCAACCCTTTTGAAATAACATTGCGTAGGATCTGGGTTTGCACTAATTCGATTTACCACGCAACAATAATTTTGTAATTAAAGGTGGAATCTTAGAAAAATACCTTTTGAAGCGTGAACTCAGGTGATCATTTGTATGACTCAAGACTTTGATTGCACGTTGTGTGGGCAATGATCTAGCAATCAATTGATCAGCAATCAACACAACTGGATTTACCAAAAAATTCAGCAAACCAAACTGCCTAGAGCGTGGTGTTCACGCGCTGTCTAGGCCCGAATAAGCCACACGCGCCACCAATGCCATCACCGAAAAACTTAGGAAGTCCGGCCACCTGGACTTGCGTAAGGGCTGCCGCACTCAAGCTTATAAATCCGACTACGAGGGAGAAATTTATTTATCTCTCTAGGATTTTATCTCTCTAGTTTTTTTGTCTTGAAAACTTATGAATTGTGTCTAAAATAGCTAATCCCTTGTCTATATATAGAGTTACAAGAGAGACCCCAAGTTGGTTTAGGATTGGTCTTTCTAATGGGTTTAGGTAATTAATTAGTTTCCAAATCCAATGAGGTAACAAATTGATAGGATAAACCAAATTCGACTAGATTTCCCAATCTCTAGGATTTCCTAATTCTAATTGAAACTTAAGACTTAATTAATTAATTAAATAATTTCACTTTGTTGGTAATTTATATGGTGGTCCTATAGGACCACCATGCAATTTTACTCCCACCCCTAATATAGTAGTAGTTTCTATTTTAGCCCCCCAATTGTATTAGTAGTTTCTTTTTTTATAAAAATCGGACACGCGCCTTACTTACCCAAAGCTATATAAGGTTTTTTTTTTCTTTTTTCTGCGAGTTTGTTGCCGATATTTTGCTTCGTCTTTTGTTGTCGTTTTTTATCTTCGTCTTTTGCTTGGATTCTTTTGCTTCCAATTGTGATTACGGTATGTATTTTATGATTGTGATTGATTTTATGTTTAAAATTTTGTTGTTTATCTATTTTTCATCTTTTTTTTTCGCTTAGTCTATTTCCGTTTGTGCTCTGTTTATCTTTCTGTGGAGTTTTTGCTTCGAATTTGATAATTAAGATATTTATTCTTGTGTTTTAATCCTTTCAATTGATTTATGTGTTTGAATTTGTTGTTTCTACGGTTCTGTCATTCTTACCGTTTTGTTTTTGATAAAAAATTGTTGCTTAAAGTCTTTTTTTTTTTTTGTTGATAGATCATTCTGGATTGGAGAATTTTCAATGGAAGATACGGTTGGTGATATAGTTGATTTCTTTCGCGAAGAAGATGCTCCTGAATTGTTTGATTTCGATAAACAGCAAGAATTCGCGGTATCTATGTTAGAAAGTAAGTCATGATGTGATATTAATTATGAATTGATCTGATATTAGTTATGCATTGATCTGATATTAGTTCTATGTTGATGTGATACGTTTTCAGTATATTGTTCTGAATATATCAGATGATAGTTGACATCAGATCAGTAGAGTATTCATATCAGATTAGATAGTAATTGAAATCAGATCAATGTACTATCGATATCAGATCAATAATATTAAACAAATCATTGAATAGAACCAAAAATACTGAATAAGGAGGATTATAATTATAGATATCAGATTAAGTGACCATAGATATTAGATCAATTGACTATAGATATCAGATCAACTGACTATAGATATCAGATCAACTGATTATAGGCATCAGATGAACAGACTACCTATATCAGAAACTGACTATAGATATCAGATCAACTGACTATAGATATTAGATCAAATGACTATAAATATCAGATCAACTGATTATAGGTATCATATGAACTGACTACATATATCAGATCAACTGAATATAGATGTCAGATCAAATGACTATAGATATCAGATCAACTTACTATATATCAGATCAACTATGTTTAAACTAATATGATATTATTATTTTTTATACAGGTTCAGATGGTGAATCTATGGAATCTTTGTGTAAATCAGTGGTTGAAAATGAAGAAGCAACATAAAATTTATATAATGATTATGCTTTTAGGTTAGGATTTAGTGTGAGGAAAGGTAAAGATCGTAAAACCAAAACTACTGGAATCAGGTATTTGAGAAGATATCTTTGTAATAGAGAATGAGCTAAACAATGCAAGGAGAATTTGAAGAAGATTTATATGAAAGTTGATATGCGATCTAGATGTAAAGTTTTTATTGAATTTAAGAAAAGAGAATATGGGAGTTGGATTGTCCAAAAGCATTTCAGGAAGCATAATCATGAACTGTGTCCTGTAGCTGAGAGGCAGTTTTTACGTTCTCAGAGGAAGTTTGATGATTCTGCATTACAATATTTTGAGGAATTGAAAAGTTTAGGTGTTCTTGTAACGGATGGTTATCATATATTGTCCAAAGAGGTTAGTTATACTTTCAGTTTATTTTTTATGAATCTACATAAATGTGATATTTGTTATGATCTGATATTACGTTTGAGTTGATCTGATATTATGTTCCTCTTGATCTGATATTATTTTTCTGTTTGATCTGATATTATTTTTCAGTCTGGAGGTTCATCAAATGTTGATGTATATAATCATTTAGAACAAGAGAAGAGGAGGAAGATTGATGGTGGTGATAGTAATGCACTGATCAATATGTTAAAATAGAGATTTATGGATGAGAAGGAATTTTATTATGATTTTGATTTGGATAAGGAGTCTTCATTATGTAGTGTATTTTGGAGAGATCAGAAGATGAAGGAGGATTATAGTAGATTTGGGGATTTGTTGGTTCATGATACAACTTATCGGACAAACAAATACGACATGATCTGTGGACCTTTTGTTGGTATGGACAACCATTGTCGTAATGTTATGTTTGGTATAGGTTTCATAAAAAATGAGAAGGTGGAGTCTTTTATTTGGTTGTTTAGTACATTTTTGAGATCGATGGAGAACAAGCAACCAATGACATTTATGACAGACCAGGATTTTTCGATGGCAGCTGCTGTTCGTGTGGTTTTCCAAATGTTCGTCATCGTCTTTGTGTTTGGCACATTACAAAGAATGCTCGTAGTAATATACCTCATTTGATGAGTCAATAAGGATTTTCAGATGCCTTTCAATTCTTGCTTAATCAAGTTTGCACAAAAGCTGAATTTAATCACTTCTGGAACAGGTGTGTGTTTTTTCTGTATTAGTTGTTAGGTGATCTGATATTAGTTATGTATTGATCTGATATGAAGTTTGTGTTGATCTGATATATTATTATTATACTACTTTATTCTTTTTTAGCTGTAAGCTGATCTGATATTAGTTATGAATTGATCTGATATATTAATCAGTTACTTTTTTATTCCATCAATTTGTTGAAGGATTACAATGGCAAAGGCAACACTTGGTTGAAGAAATTAGATGAGATAAAAGAGAAGTGGTGCCCAGCATTCGGTAAACAATATTTTTCTGGTGGGGCAGTTTCTTCCCAAAGATGTGAGACAACCAATTATTCAGTTTCAATGAAGTTGTCGAAAACTTCTACTTTGTGTGAATTCTATCAGCAGTTTCTTGATGTTGTGACTGAGTGGAGAAACAATGGTATTGCAGAAGATTTTAGATGTAGAGGAAGGGTTGATACTGTTGTTGGAGATTCATTAATGCTTCAACATACTACTGAGGTTTATACGATAGAGGTGTTTGTAAGATTTCTGGAGCTGTATATCAAGATGTTATCTTATAATCACTTGCAGACGAGTAGCGATAATGGTGTTTATGAATATCAAGTTTGGCGTACCAAACTTGATTTGCTTCGACACGTAATTCGTTTTGATGAGAATGAGTATACAGTGAGCTGCACTTGTAATCTTTTTTCTGAGGCTGGGTTGTTATGCTCGCATGCTCTTCGTGTGCTAAATCTGAATAATTACTCGGTACGTATTTATTGCAACTTCAGAGCTTTTTGTTTTTGAGTTGATATGATATTAGGTTCTCTTTGATATGATATTATGTTTGATGTGATCTGATATTTTACAATTGAGTGATGCGATTTTTTTTAGTTTGCTGATGATTATTCTCTATGTAATGTGGTTGATCTGATATTAGTTGCTATTTGATATGATATTAGTTATTATTTGATCTGATATGTTTAACTTTTATATTTGTTATATACTGTAGAGAATCCCTGAGAAGTATGTATTGAAAAGGTGGACTAAGAGTGCAAGTAGATGTGATTATTATTCGAAAGAAGATTGTTTGTTGACATCAAGTAGTTTTGAGAAAGATTCAGATTCTGTTTGGAGAGTTAAAGCAAGCAGAGAATATTTGGATTTAATTAGACATGCACAGTCTAGTTCTGTTGCACGTTCTATTCTTGACAGGCACTTCAATTTGGCTAGAGATTCTATTAAATCAGATGTTGGTCCATCCTTTGTTGGTGAAAAATAAGAAGGTTTAAACATTGCTGAAATTAGAGATCCGAAGAGAAGAAGAGAAAAGGGTGTTAGAAACATTCGTCCAAAAAGCGTTGCGGAGAAAATGTGCAATAGGGCAAGAGGAAAGAAGACGAAAGCAGAAGCATTTGCATTGCGTACTAGAGAACGGGTCGCATCAATGGGGATTGAAAATTGTGGAGTTGTTGATGGTAATTTTGTAAATCCTGCTGTGGAGAAGTTGTAGTTGTAGTTGTAGTTTATATGAATTATTTTATTTAGTTGATACAAAACATTAAATGACTTGCTGTTGTGTGGGGAGAGATTGTATGTTATATGATTTTTTTTTTGTGAGTTGATTGTTATTTTATGTGATTTCTTTTTACTGTACTTAGTTGTTTCATTACAAAGTCTAGAAGATATCAGATCATAGGAATATAGACATCAGATCAGAGTGTTACAGACATCAGATCACATGTCTATAGAGATCAGATTAGAGGACTGTAGTCATCGGATAAGAGGAATATAGACATCAGATCAGAAATATATGGAGATCAGATCAGAGTACTATAGAGATCAGATCAGAGTACTATATATATCAGATCAAAGTATTATAGATATCATATCAATAATGCGATATCATATTAGGTGTTAGTTGTTAGTTGATACATTATCGTGTTCACAGTAAGCGTACAACTTCCTGCCACTTCTGAAAAACAACTCCCGCCAAGGTACAACACTCCATCACTTCATTCAATTTCCTCAACCACTTATTAATAGTTTAAACTACATTCATATTAATTGCCCAACCAACCTCGTACGTTCAACATAAACTCTTTCAAAAATTCTACTACAAACAAGACCCACATCTGGCAACGTCCATACAACATTTCCTCTGCTTTTCTTCTTCCCTTCGAAAAAAATCAAGCCCAAAACCTGAACTATTTCTCACCAATTTCCTCAATGGCCCTTCGCTACATTATTCGTGACCTGAATACGTTTGAAGAAAACCAAGAAACACAACAACAAATGCCGCCACCATTGCCCATTCCGCTTGACCATATCCCGATGAAGCATATGTTCAATGTTGAAGGTAATTCAGAACTTAAGGTATTTCTCGACAGTAATGGTATGTCGGGATTGTTTCCAATGGACCGTCATTTCATAAACAGATCGTTGGTCCTAGAGTTATATGATGCCCTACTCAACAAAAAATCAGTAAATATACTGAATGTGAGGGGTTTTAGAGTTAGCATATCAACAAAAGCAATAAACTCGCACTTGTACTGGAGGAACCCAAGTCCGAATACACTAACACATGAGGCTCTCGGAAGAAGAATGCCGACCAATGAAGAAGTCAGAGCAACCTAGATGATTTTTGGATGATCAGATTGGAAGATCTGAACCATTTTGCAATAACATTATACACCTTCCTACGTTTCAATGTCACTGCAGGAGAAGTCTCCAAGGCATTCGGGTTGCAACTGTTAATTGCCACGATGGCAAGAAAAAAAATAAATTGGGGCGACATCATCAAATACTACATGGAAGACGTTGGCACCAGATGGACTCGGGGTATCCTTTACCCCAGCCTAGTCATGGACATGCGTGGAATGGATGGAGAGCTACACCACAATGATGATGAAATGGTGAGACTTCCGGCGTATCTTGATGACACCTCTAGCGTTCTTCTTGACATTAACCATGCAAGAAGAAGACATATACAAAATCCTACGGTTGAACCATCCTCAAGCGTAGGTAGCAATTAAAAAATTATTGTACAATAAAATATATTTTTTAGTATAATCTCTAGTTTTCCTTTAATATCATTATCTTTATTTATAGTTCAATTCAAATCATCATTATAGAGACATTAGATCAAGAGCAGACAGATATCAGATCAGAATATAACAGACATCAAAACAGAACAATACCCACATCAGATCAGTATTTTTGATAGAAAATTATTTGAAACAACTAAAACAAAATTAACAGTATATAACAGACATCAGACATCAGATTAACAGGAAACAGATATCATATCAAATGAATACAAACATCATATCACAAGTTATTGAAAGGAAATATTTAACTGAACTAAAACAGACATCAGATCAGAAAATATAAACATCAGATCAACAAATAAAAGATATCAGATCAGTATATAACAGATATCAGATCACAACAATACCCACATCAAATCAGTAATTTTGATAGAAAATTATTTGAAACAACTAAAATAAAATTAACAGTATATAACAGACATCAGATCAAATTAATACAAACATCAGATCACAAGTTATTGAAAGGAAATATTTAACTGAAATAAAACAGACATCAGATCAAAAAATATTAACATCAGATCAACATATAAAAGATATCAAATCAGCATATTACAGACATCAGATCACAAAAATACCCCACATCATATCAGTAATTTTGATAGAAAATTATTTGAAACAACTAAAACAAAATTAACAGTATATAACAGACATCAAATCAATAGGAAACAGATATCAGATCAAATGAATACAAACATCAGATCACAAGTTATTGAAAGGAAATATTTAACTGAACTAATATATATTTCATATAATTGAAACTGTACATTGTCATTTACAATCAATATTGTCCTATGAAACTAGACTAATATAAATTTCTAATTTCTAAAGACTAGACTCAAGTACTTTTTACAATTTTGTACTATAAAACTTCTCAATTTTGGCCTTGACCTAATTTTTCATTGTATTTGTTTGAGAAGCCATTATAGTATAAGTATACTTGACTCTAAGAATTTGTATGGCTCTGTTGAGACCAGATTTGCTCTTGCGTGCTTCTCTTGTGAGCTCTGGATCCCAAGTCTGAGTTGTTTGTCCCTTGTAGAGCTCCATGTGCCTCATTAAAAGAATGCCACAATCAGCGTGGTTCTTGTTATCTTGCCAGGCCAATTTTGGATACTCCACTTTATATTCTTTGGGATCTCCAAAAATTCTTTCTGCTGTTGTCCCTTTTACTATCTCAACAAAATACCGCAGCTGGCATTAATGAAGAAAATAAATATCAGATCAGTGTAAAGAAGATATCAGATCAATGTAAAGAAGATATCAGATCAGTGTAAAGAAGATATCAAGTATAAAACAGGTACTTACCATGATTTCTGGAATTATGGTGGAATCTCCAATGCCCTCTAGGGCATCCACTTCTGAAATAAGAGAATCAAATATTTCCACTCCCTTAGCAGAAAAACTGTATATAAATAGAAATAATATAGTAAAAGAAAGTAATAATAATAGTTATAATAGTCATACTCATAATAGAAATGAGCTAGACCCGACAATGTCAGATATGGAATTTCCTATTTAATGGATATGAGTGAAAATATAGATTTTAGTCCTAGTTCTCCAGCAAGGAAAATAATTTCAGAAGAATTTAAAGATCCAAGTTATAACCAGTTTAAAATATGGTTTTCTGAAACTTTTACTTAGAAAGAAATGTTATATTTACAGGATGAATTTTATACTTACTGTAACATGATAAATGCATTAATACCTTTTGTGCATTGGTTTATACATAGGTATGTGAAAAATTATATTTCAGTCATTGAACGAGATTATAAACTTACAACAGGAAGTGTTTTTAAAGGAATATATCCTCCACAACAAGCTTTTCAAATAGAAAAGGATGGAAGGATTCGTCACTTTTCAGCGTTGTAAAATTAATTGAAAATGATACGTTAGCTATTACATGTAAACATATTAATCATATGTTTGAACATCAAAATTATACAAATTTATTCTTAAATGTTTTAGGAGAACAAATGCAATCACTTCATAATAAAATAGAAATCATCAATAAGGCTATTCATAAACTACAGCCAACAGTAATACAATCAACTACTGAGACTAAAGAGATTGCTCCAAGCTTTCAGCCACCCCGAGTGTATCAAATTTTAAGGTAAGACCAATATTTGAATTAGACAAACTTTTAGAAGAAAAATTTAATAAATTAAGTATTAAAACCTTAAACAAGGAATTTCAATACGAGGTTCTTGAAAATACTGATCATAGTCAGATAATTAGAAATCAAATAAATAAAATTAATACTAAATAGGCAGATAAGCCTATCCAGAATAAATATTATTATTCTAGACCTACCCCAATGGATGTATTACATGAAGAATATACTGATATAATTGATATTAGTTATTCTGGCAATAAAATATATGAATGGAACATTGATGGATATTCTAATAATCAAATTTACAATACAGTTCATAGAATGTTGATGTATGCTACTATATGCACGAGTAATAACAATACTGATAAGACAATTGCATCTATGATAGTTGCAGGATTTACTGGTCAACTTAAAGGTTGGTGGGATAATTTTTTATCTCAAGAAAATAAAGATGAAATTATGCAAACAGTAAAACAAGAAAATAATAATTTTGTAGAAAATGCAGTTTATACACTAACTATTAATATAATAGAACATTTTACTGGTAGATTCAGTGATAATAGTGATACTATTAGAATTTATTATAGAATTTAAGATGTAAAACACTGTGTGATTTCAGATGGTATAAAGATACCTTCTTAAGTAGAGTTATGGAATTACCCGAATGTGGTAATACTCATTGGAAATCTAAATTTATTGATGGACTTCCAAGTTTATTTACAGAAAAAATAAGAAAAACTCTTAGAAAAAATAATATTACCATAGCATATGAAAATTACACGTATGGATCATTAATAGATACTTGCATTCAAGAAGGATTAGCTCTTTGTAATGAAATAAAGTTGAATCAGCAAATTAAACGACAAAATTTAGATGAAAGAAAACAATTAGGACATTCTGTCAATAATTTGGATTAGAAAATCCTAGAACGAGTAAAACTAGTAAAACTCATAAAAAAACATGATAAGGTTTATAAAGCTAAAAAACGAAGACCTTCTCCATATTATATTGAAAAGAAAAAACAGAAAGAATATAATAAAACTCAAAAACCTAAGTATGATAAAAAGACATTGTAAAACATGTGGAAAATTTGGTCATACTACAGAATATTGTTGGACTAGAAAAAAGATTAATAATCTTAACATTCCTGAGGATATAAAATCTATAATTATACAGTCATTACAGCAATCTAAATCTGAAAAATCAGAAACAGATGATATATATACTTCTGACTCAGAAGAGGAAGAAATAATCAATGCTTTAAATAATGAGAATAGTTCTAAATCAGAATGTGAACCATGTAAAATAGGACAAATATGTTCTAAAGGAAAAGAAAAAAATAAAATTGAGGATGATAATTCAGATGAATTTTATAAGATAATGTCTCGATTTTTAGAAATGAAGATTAATGTATTAACTTCCAACAATATTATTGAATTATTAAAATCCATAAAAGATCCAGAATTAAGGATGCAGATTATTGAACAATTCAATATAAAAGAAGGAACTTCTTCATATAATAAAGGCTATACTTCAGAAAAATTTTAGACTCTAGAACATACAATATAAAGGAAGTTATGAGTCAATTAAAGAATAAGTATCAAACTAATAATGAAAATATATCGATACAAACTCTTAATAAAGAGATCAATAATTTGAAGGAAGAAATCAAAATATTAAGAGACCAGCAAGTAATACAGGAAAATAGAATCATCAAATTAGAAAATAATTCTAAGGATAATTTTTTAATAGGAAATAATTCAAAAAGTAGTATATTAAATGATGAGTTTAGTACTCCAGAAAAATTTCCAGACAATTTTCTTTCTACCTTATAAATGGTCATATCACAAAAATGGTATGTTAAAATATCATTATTAATTGATAATTATTATACCAAGATATTTATGGCATTTGTTGATAGTGGTGCAGATCTAAATGTTATTCAGGAAGGATTAATTCCTACAAGATATTTTCATAAAACTAGTCATAATTTATGGCATGCTGGTGAAGATAAACTACAGATTAAATATAAACTCCCTAAAGCTTTTATTTGTATTAATAATACATGTATTGCTCAAAGTTTTATTTTAGCAAAAGATATTTCTAACCAAGTGATACTTGGTACACCTTTTTTAAATAAAATGTACCCAATTAAGAAGATTGATAATAAAGGCATAATTGGAACTTTTGAAAATAATGATATCTTTCTTGAGTTTATAACAGAACCACATATTAAAATACTACATAATATGTATGATAATATTAAATCAAAACAGAATCAAATAAATTTTTTAAAACAAGAAATTCATATTTTGTCAATTGAAGAACAATTAAATAATCCTAGATTACAGAGTAAAATTGAATTATTAAAAAATAATTTCTCTATGAAAATTTGTAATGCACATCCAAATGCTTTTTGGAATAGGAAAAAACATATTGTTTCTTTACCATATGAAGATTCTTTTAATGAAAAAGAGATTCCTACTAAAGCTAGACCTTGCCAAATGAATGCAGAATATTTAGAAATTTATAAAAAAGAAATTGAGTCTCTTTTACAGAAAGGATTAATAAGCCCTTCCCAGTCATCATGGTCATGTACTGCATTTTATGTTAATAAACATTCTGAAATTGAAAGAGGTATACCTAGATTAGTTATAAATTATAAACCTTTGAATAAAGTTTTAAATGGATAAGGCATCCTATCCCTAATAAAAAGGGCTTATTAGATATACTATATGATAGTCTGATATTTTTTAAATTTGACTTAAAGTCAGGATATTGGCAAATTCAGATTGATAAATCTGATAGGTATAAAACAACATTTAATGTTTCTATTGGACATTATGAATGAAATGTAATGCCATTTGGATTAAAAAATGCCCCTTCTGAATTTCAAAAAATTATGAATGATATATTTAATCCCTATAGTACATTTATAATTGTGTACATTGATGATATCTTAGTTTATTCAAAAACGATTCAAATGCATTTTAAACATTTAAATATGTTTAAAACAATTGTTATCAAAAATGGTTTAGTTATTTCAAAACCGAAGATGGTTTTATTTCAAACCAAAATCAGATTTCTTGGTCACATAATTGAAAAGGGAAATATTATTTCTATAAATAGAAGTATTGATTTTGCAAAAAAATTTTCTGATAAAATCACTGATAAAACAATGTTACAAAGATTTGTAGGAACTTTAAATTATATTGCTCCTTATTATAAAGACTTGGTAAAGGATACAACTATTTTATATGATAGACTTAAAAAGAACCCTAAACCTTGGACGGAATTAGTAATCCTAGCTGGGAAAAAATAATTGAAACAGATGCTTCTGATATAGGATTTGGAGGAATTTTAACTCAGAAAAATCCAGAAAATAAACAAGTATATCTTGTTAGATTTCATTCAGGTAAATGGAATGAATCACAGAAAAATTATGCTACTGTGGCTAAGGAAATTTTAGCAATAGTTAAATGTGTCTTAAAATTTCAAGATGATTTATATAATCAGAAATTTCTTATAAAAACATATTATAATACTGCAAAATTTATGTTTCAAAACAAATGTTTGCAAGATGGCAGACTCATTTAGCCCCATTTGATTTTGAAATCATTTATAAAAAAGGAGAAGATAATAATCTTCCAAATTTTTTAACTAGAGAATATTTATCTCAATGATAGGTATAACAGGTATGAGTTCTCGTGGACGAGGAACTCCCTCTTATAGAGGAAGAGGTGGTAGAGGATATTCCTCTTAGGGTCAGACCTCATATGGTCAAAAGAAGATTCCAGAAGTTTTATCTCAATATGGGAAACAGAAGCTAATAGCTATGGACTTGTCTCAAGTCAAGAATTTTTGAACTTTAAGAAAAATCAGCAAAGTACTGCAGAAGGTACTAATACTCTTTCTTATGCCAAAGTCATTGAAAAGAGGAAACTGAATCCAATAATATTGGATTTTCAGAAAATGAATATAGAGAAATTATATTTCTCTTGGAAGAAAAAGATCTCAAATGGAAAGATGATCCATGGACCTTAATCCAAAGGTATATGGATAAATTCTTCATGCCTACTAGAACTTATAAAACGAGATTGTTTTATGAACAAATACTAATCCAAAGTGGTTCATGTGAAATAACACATTTCTTTGGAAAAACTAAAGAAATTTATAATTTTAGTAAAATTATACTACTATTAAATTAATAGTTAGTGTATTTTAATAAACTGTATTTTAATTTCAGTAGAATAAACTGTATTTTAACAATACAGTCCATAGCTATTAGCTTCTGTTTCCCATATTGAGATAAAACTTCTGGAATCTTCTTTTGACAATATGAGGTTTGACCATAAGAGGAATATTCTCTACCACCTCTTCCTCTATAAGAGGGAGTTCCTCGTCTACGAGAACTCATACCTGTTATACCTGTCATTGAGATGAATATTCCCTAGTTAAAAAATCTGGAAGATTATTATCTTCTCCTTTTTTTATAAATGATTTCAAAATCAAATGGGGCTAAATGAGCCTGCCATCTTGCAAACATTTGTTTAGAAACACCATGTTTAAAATCTTTTTGAAACATAAATTTTGCAGCATTACAATATGTTTTTATAAGAAATTTCTGATTATATAAATCATCTTGAAATTTTAAGACACATTTAACTATTGCTAAAATTTCCTTAGCCATAGTAGCATAATTTTTCTGTGATTCATTCCATTTACCTGAATGAAATCCAACAAGATATACTTGCTTGTTTTCTGGATTTTTCTGAGTTAAAATTCCTCCAAATCCTATATCAGAAGCATCTGTTTCAATTATTTTTTCCCAGCTAGGATTACTAATCATTAAACAAGGTAATACTTTTACCTTTGCTTATATTCTTCTTACTGCCTTAGAATGAGTTTTCGTCCAAGGTTTAGGGTTATTTTTAAGTCTATCATATAAAATAGCTGTATCCTTTACCAAGTCTTTATAATAAGGAGCAATATAATTTAAACTTCCTAAAAATCTTTGGAACATTGTTTTATCAGTGATTTTATCAGGAAATTTTTCTGCAAAATCAATACTTCTATTTATAGGAATAATATTTCCCTTTTCAAATATGTGACCAAGAAATCTGATTTTGGTTTGAAATAAAACCATCTTTGGTTTTGAAATAACTAAACCATTTTGGATAACAATTGTTTTAAACATAATTATAAATGTACTATAGGGATTAAATATATCATTCATAATTTTCTGAAATTCAGAAGGGACATTTTTTAATCCAAATGGCATTACATTCCATTCATAATGTCCAATAGGAACATTAAATGCTGTTTTATACCTATCAGATTTATCAATCTGAATTTGCCAATATCCTGACTTTAAATCAAATTTAGAAAATATCAGACTATCACATAGTCTATCTAATAAGTTCTTTTTATTAGGGATAGGATGCCTTATCCATTTTAAAACTTTATTCAAAGTTTTATAATTTATAACTAATCTAGGTATACCTCTTTCAATTTCAGAATGTTTATTAACATAAAATGCAGTACATGACCATGATGACTGAGAAGGGCTTATTAATCCTTTCTGTAAAAGAGACTCAATTTCTTTTTTACAAATTTCTAAATATTTTGCATTCATTTGGCAAGGTCTAGCTTTAGTAGGAATCTCTTTTTTATTAAAAGAATCTTCATATGGTAAAGAAACAATATATTTTTTCCTATTCCAAAAAGCATTTGGATGGTCATTACAAATTTCCATAGAGAAATTATTTTTTAATAATTCAATTTTACTCTGTAATCTAGGATTATTTAATTGTTCTTCAATTGACAAAATATGAATTTCTTGTTTTAAAAAATTTATTTGATTCTGTTTAGATTTAATATTATCATACATATTATGTAGCATTTTAATATGTGGTTCTGTTATAAACTAAAGAAAGATGTCATTATTTTCAAAAGTTCCAATTATGCCTTTATTATCAATCTTCTTAATTGGGTATATTTTATTTAAAAAAGGTGTACCAAGTATCACTTGGTTAGAAATATCTTTTGCTAAAATAAAACTTTGAGCAATACATGTATTATTAATACAAATTAAAGCTTTAGGGAGTTTATATTTAATCTGTAGTTTATGTCCACCAGCATGCCATAAATTATGACTAGTTTTATGAAAATATCTAGTAGGAATTAATCCTTCTTGAATAACATTTAGATCTGCACCACTATCAACTAATGCCATAAATATCTTGGTATAATAATTATCAATTAATAATGATATTTTAACATACAATCCATTTTATTAAGAAGGTTATATAGATACACTAATTTCAGTAAAATTATTATTAAGAAGGTTATATTCGTTGAAGATTGGGGTATTTCTCTTATGAGAGAAAGAGAGATTACAATGAATACATCAGCAGTAGTCAAATATAATTATTGGGACTACTGTGATGCTTTTATAAAAACATTTTACTATGAAAATGAAGCACAAACACTCCTGGTTTATAAAGATATGTGCTCAAGTTTATAATATGGAAATCCCACACTGGTTTATAAACTGGTTCTCTTATTTTGGGCCAACTCCGGATATATTACCGGAATCAATGAAAAAATATTTTGATAGATGGGTAGAAGTTTTCTCCCAACTTCTTAAAAAACAAGAAAATAAATTTTACATTGACTGAATAGCCTGATGCTTTTTCTTTATTGAATTTTCAATCCCATGGATATGTAAATGGAGTCCCGAAGTTGGTCATACCAAGACAGCTATTCCTTGTCTGCAAAGAAAATTTTTTACCAGATTGTGGGAAACAATTATGCAAGTAGACTCATCCATCCAAGAGATCTTGGCTCAGGACACTTTGGATTTGATGAAGACACAAATCGACTTATATGAGAGTCAACAAAATAATGTTGAGACTCCATCCCCTTTTGATTATATCTCTAAAAAATTCAGAATGAGATCTGAAATTTTGACCAAGCAACAAATGATAGCTGCCTATGTTGATGAAATGAAAAAAGACTTGATGTCTCAATTTGAAGAAACCAAATCAACTAAGTCAGATTCAACCATGGCATCGGAATATATGCATGATGTCCAAGATGATGTGCTTATTGATGATATCTTTGAAGCAATAAAAGATACCTTGGTGGAAAATATTTCAAAAAAGACAGAGGAAGCATCTTCTTCAACTCAAAAAGATAAAGACAAAGCAAAGATAGATGTTTGATAAGAGTTGCTGCTATAATGGATGATGATGGAGCTGCTGATGATATTGCTGTCCAATAATGGACCCAATAATGGATGCTGACGCAGGTGCTGATGATATTCCTCCTGTAATAATGATTGATAATAATTATAGAATGTATAGCTATTTTCTTTTCTTTCACTTTTTCTTAGTGCGGAGACTATTTACAAATAGTTCTTACGCCTTTTCAGTTGTATAAATAAGGGATGAAAGCTGAAGGAAAGGCATCATCTTCTCTGCTTCTTCATACTTTCTTTTGTATGCTCATGTACTGAGCCTTTTCCTCTTTGTAAATCATTTTCAAAGTAAATACAATTCCATAATTTGGTACAAAGGAGCTGAGTAGCTCTTGAAGACTGGTGGGCAGAAATAGTAAGTTTTCTTGAATTCTATTTGTTGAATGATGTTTAGCCTTATAGGCTAAATTATTTGTGTGTTGTCTGATAACTATTCATGCCAAACATGTAATCGATCTTGTTTATTGATTGCTTAAGGTATTAGCAGGTTAGATAATTATAACTGGCCTTAAACATAAATCTATATCCTGTTTAACATCTGGCCTAGTATGTCCCGCTTAAGCCATGGTTAGGCATTTAGGGCAGTTGGTATGATGTTGTTTTGGGTAGACTGTTTATTTTAGAGTACCGGTTTATATTATGATGTAAAATTATCCTATGTACCACCCCGAGCTGAGCCATAGATGGTATAAGAGCCTGGGTAGCATGTTTATGTTATTAGTCAACACACATAATTGTTAAACATGAATAAAATAAATAGTAAAATGAACATACATCAACATTCTATGAACTGTATTGTAAATTTGTTTATTAGAATATCCATCAATGTTCCATTCATATATTTTATTGCCAGAATAACTAATATCAATTATACAAGTATATTCTTCATGTAATACATCCATTGGGTAGGTCTAGGATAATAATATTTATTCTGGATAGGCTTATCTGCCCATTTAGTATTAATTATTTATTTGATTTCTAATTATCTGACTATGATCAGTATTTTCAAGAACCTCGTATTGAAATTCCTTGTTTAAGGTTTTAATACTTAATTTATTAAATTTTTCTTCTAGAAGTTTGTCTAATTCAAATTATATACACTCGAGGGTGGCTGAAAGCTTGGAGCAATCTCTTTAGTCTCAGTAGTTGATTGTATTACTGTTGGCTGTAGTTTATGAATAGCCTTATTGATGATTTATATTTTATTATGAAGTGATTGCATCTGTTCTCCTAAAACATTTAAGAATAAATTTGTATAATTTTGATGTTCAAACATATGATTAATATGTTTACATGTAATGGCTAACGTATCATTTTCAGTTAATTTTACAAACGCTGAAAAGTGATGAATCTTTACATTCTTTTCTATTTGAAAAGCTTGTTGTGGAGGATATATTCCTTTAAAAACACTTCCTGTTGTAAGTTTATAATCTCGTTCAATGACTGAAATATAATTTTTCACATACCTATGTATAAACCAATGCACAAAAGGTATTAATGCATTTATCATGTTACAGTATGTATAAAATTCATCCTGTAAATATAACATTTCTTTATGAGTAAAAGTTTCAGAAAACCATATTTTAAACTAGTTATAACCTGGATCGTTAAATTCTTCTGAAATTATTTTCCTTGCTTGAGAACCAGGACTAAAATCTATATTTTCACTCATATCCATTAAATAGGAAATTCCATATTTGACATTGTCGGGTCTAGCTCATTTCTATTATGAGTATGACTATTATAACTATTATTATTACTTTCTTTTACTATAGTATTTCTATTTATATACAGTTTTTCTGCTAAGGGAGTGGAAATATCTGATTCTCTTATTTGAGAAGTAGATGCCCTAGAGGGCATTGGAGATTCCACCCTATAATCTTGAGAAGTAGATGCCCGAGAAGGCATAGGAGGTTCCACCCTATAATCTATAGGTGAAATATATGATCTCATTGATTTACTTGTCGGATATGATAACAATTTTAATTGATTATCAAATCTAATATTAATATTTCCCTCATTATTCTGGATGATATTAATTATATCATTATGATCCTGAGTCTGTGGTTTAATAGGAACAGCTTGTTCTATTACCCAATGTTCTGGAAAAGTAATTTCTTCCCATTTGATAGGTCTTCTACTACTAATATTTGACCTATTAAAATTAGTTTCAATTATTATAGTTTCATTTTTATGTTTATCCATTATCTTGCAATGAGGATTCAATGTAAATAATGGTTTATAATATATTCTATAACAGAGGCATATTACTTTTGTTCCAGCAAGATAATCATAACCATGAGTCTTAATATTTAATGTCAAAGCATCCAATATATTTACATCAGACAGAGATAATTGTAAATTAGGATAAACATTAAAATACACTGGTCCATGTGCCAGACTGGATTGTATAATACCCCATCTGTTGTTCAGTACAACTACTCTTCTTGTTATTGCATTTATACAGCAAGTATAGTAGTGTTCATGTTGATATATTGAATTGAATGAATATAGGTATTAAAATTGTACTTACCATTTTTGTGTTTAATGTGTCCATTCTTTTGCTGGCTCGTTTGACATCATCTATGAATTTAGTCCTCATGATGTCCAAAATCTCAGGTTTAAGCTCTTGGTGAGGAAATATTGGTTTTGGTAATAAGGCACGAGGAGGGATGCCCATCTTCTTGGCAGCTGCATTTTCCTTATTTGCATTGTTGTAGTCATCCATGGCCGATACGAACTGTAAACGTTGAATTTCTGTACCTTTCATCAGTGGAAGCTAAAAAATAATGAATTGAATTCATATCAGATGGAATGATATTTTTCATATATTTGTAAATGAACTGCATAGTAAAGGAATTAGGGATTCATATCTTACACAAAATTCTTGAGATATAAACAGCCTTGAAGGATCTTTGTAGTTCATATGTATGATCCATGCATTTAGTACTGAAATTGTAATTCATTGTCTTGGATGTATGGTCTTGAAGTCCATTCGGTTTACTGAAATATGTGAAGCACCAGAGTACAGTTGTTCTCTGTATGTGAATATCAAAAGAATGTTAACAAAAGTATATTGAAATCCCAAAATATACACATCAGATCAACATATATAAGACATCAGATCAGAATATGAACATATCAGATCAACAAATAACAGATATCAGATCACAAAATGAAAAAATCAGATCAGCATATTACAGATATCAGATCACAAAATATACACATCAGATCAGCATATAACAGATATCAGATCACAAAATGAATAAGATATCAAATCATATTACAGAAAGGGTTCATATCACACAACTCAAATATACTTAAAACGTGGGATGGACTCATGCATTTTATACAAATTATATCATAAGACAGTAGATATCGGATCAGGTGACAATAGACATCAGATCAGATCACAAAATGAACATATCAGATCACCAAAAAAAGACATCAGATCAACTTAAAATAGACATCATCTCAATACGAAATAGACATCAGATCAACTAAAACAGGCATCAGATCAAAACGAAACAGACATCAGATCAATATGAAAGAGATATCAGATCACTATTTTTTAAAGAAAATCATTTTACAGTACTAAAACAAACTTAACACAGATATCAGATCAAGAAAATGAAAGCATCAGATCAGATGACAATGGACATCATACCAAAGGACTATATATGTAAATATACAATAGAATAGAACTTACTCCTCACTGAGTTGATTTTGCTTATTCCCCATCAGGTATGCATAATCTGTGAAGAGTTTCTCTTTCCTTGAGATTGTCAAGAATGGCTTAGCCTTCTTTAGCCAAAAATCTGATCTCAAACGGACAGGGAGTTTGTGATCTCAATGCTTTGAGTTCGGTGTCAAAATAACATCTTCCTCAGCATTGTCTGGTTCTTCATTGATCATGCTGGAAATAGAGTTCATATCAGCACATATTATATAACAAATCATTCGAGTAAAGATCATATCAGGAAGTAATTTGTTTTTACTTATATTATGAGGTCTGTGAAGACTTCATCAACTTTTGAAGTCTGAACTGGTTTTGGAGTCTGATTTGCTTTTGAAAAGATGGTGTTCATGTTTGTAGCAAGTAGTACTGCATCCTTCACCATTTTATCAGTATCTTCTTCATTATCTTGGGATTCTGTTTCTTCAGGCTTCTCACGTTCCTTATCTTTTCCTTTCTCATGAGCATATGTAATTGGATCTTCCTTTTGCTTTGTCCTGTTCTCTTCCCTTTCTATCTCCTCCCTTTCTATCTCTTCTGGATGAACTTCTATTTGTTTCAGCGGGAGTGGAGAGATATGTGATGACTGAGGTTCTTTTTGCTTTTCCTCCACCACATTTTCTTGTATTGGTTCTCCTTCTGCTTCATGAACGCTGTCTTCAGGTGCAGATTCTTGATCTTCTAAAGGTGTACAGAGGTTGAAATTTGGCATATCATCTTCCAAGCGTACAGTGGCGGATTTCTTCTGTATATTGTTGTAATATTCTTGTAGTTTATCCACAATTTCGGCACATGCCGCATAGAACCTTGCATCCTGTGATGGTGTTGGTTCATTTTCTTCTGTTGGGGATTTTGAGGATTGACCTTGTTGCTCAGGAGTTGTATTTTTTCCCCTCATGTCATGGATAATCCTTTCCACTGTGCTTATTATTGTGACAAATGCTGTAGCACCTTCTGGATTGTTTGCTGCCCCAACATTGTGCCATGCTTTGATGAAAGCCATCATGGACTTTGCCTAATCAACCACTGATTGCGTCATTTCATCAGCATTTTCAAAATCCTGTTGCAGAAGATAATTGTTATAGTTAGTTTGTTTCATACTAGTATATAAAAGATAAATCAAATCATGGTAAAATAGACATCAGATCAGCGTATAAGACACATCAGATCAGAACTATGAAAGAAATCATACTACAGAACGAAAACATAATTAAAAAAAGGGTGATTGAAACATCATTATAGAGACATCAGATCATAAAAAACAGATATCAGATCATCATATAACACATATCAGATCACAACTATAAAAGAAATCATGTAGTAAAACTAAAACGTACTTGACAATTAGACATTAGATCAAGAAAAAAATATATCAGATCATTAAATAAAACATATCAGATCAGAAGTTTACCTTGCTCTTTGATGTGGTTAGAGCTTGTTTCGATTTGCCTATCTTTTCAGAAGAATGTGCATGTTGTTGTTTTTCAAAATGCACCTCGGCTGTAGCCCTTTCTCTTATCCAGCCTTGATCATGTCCTCCCTTTTTCTCTTCGAGTCTTTGCTCTCTCAAAGAGTTGACTCTGACTCCAGTTTGTGAATGTTGGTAGGTTTCTTGGAATATCTTTGTGAATTCCACACACAACCCTATCAACATAGAATAACTGAAAAAAATATATTGGGTGTGAGTTAAAAAAATAAAATTTTTTAAGTAAAGCATTCCACAAACTAAAACAGACATCAGATCAAGAGGAAACAGATATCAGATCAACATATAAGATATATCCGATCACAAGAATACCCACATCAGATCAGTAATTTTGATAGAAAATTATTTGAAACAACTTAAACAAAATTAACAGTATATAACAGACATCAGATCAACAGGAAAAAGATATCAGATTAAATGAATACAAACATCAGATCACAAGTTATTAAAAGGAAATATTTAACTGAACTAAAACAGATATCAGATCATAAAATATACACATCAGATCAACATATAAAAGACATCAGATCACAATAATACAGACATCAGATCAGTAATCAAATGAATACAGAAAGGCCAGATAATAGACTTACAATAAGAAAAGTGAGTGGTCCATTGTAGGCTGTTGATGTTGTGCCATCTTTGTGGAAATACTTCTCTTGGCATTCCACTAATGCTCTGAATGTGTAGCTACACCAGCTTAGTTGCCTTATTTGATCAATACTGTTTAGGGATTTGAGGAGCCGATATCTGATATTGTTGATGCTCCCATGATGGTAAAGAAATATGGTGGCCAGGTAGATAAGGAAATCTTGGACGAAGTTGATGTCACTGTAGTCCTGATGGTTGACAATGTACTGTTCAAGCTGCTTGATGGTTGGTCTTTTTGTGAGTGGTATGGCAAATCTTTGACAGTAGTGTTCGACATTCTGCTCATAATCTTCACCCTTTGACTCAGCAGCTGTGTATTCTTCAACTTCAATTGGACCTCTTGGGAAGCCAATAACCAATTCCACATCTTCTTCAGCAATGGGAATAACTGTATCTTGTTCCAGCTCCAGTCTCAACTTGATAGAGTTGAAATTTTTTAGCAGGTATTGTCCCAATTTGTTTGGCATCTTGGTGTAGTTGATACTGAGGAAGCTGCCAAAGCCTATATCCCTCACAGCATTTCTTTGTGGTTCTGAGAGTCCAGAAACCACGAAACTTATACCGTTTGGAGATGTACTGCAACTGAATCTTTTGCTCATCTCATTATCAGCATCATCATCACTGTCATTTCTCATTTCTTTTTTCATTTTTTTTTGTGATTTGGACATCCACATCGCCCTGTTTTTTTCCTTATTGACCATCACATTGGTCTTTTTCTGTTGCTGCTTCTGCTGCAGATCTTTCTTCTGTATTTTTTGAAGAATTTCTTGATTTGTCTTCTTCTTTGCAGGTATTTTCATCCTTTTATTTGTTTGATCCTTTTGGGATAGTTGAACAACTTCCTGTTCTTTTCTTTTCTTGTCCGATTTACGTTTGTACGTATGTTGTAACGACTTGCTAGGGGTTTCTTGAAAATCTGAACTGTCATCTTGTGCTTGAATAACTTACTTGGTTTTATCAGCCATTATGTTTTATATTGTTGTTTCCTGTAATATGTCAGTAAGACTATGTAAGCAAAAATAAGTTGATATCAGATTAGAAGAAAGCAGATATCAGATCAGCAGATATAAGGCATCAGATCACGACATGAACACATAAGATCAGCATATGACAGACATCCGATGATGAAAACACAAAGATCAGATCAACTGAATACACACATCAGATCAAGCAAAAACACACATCAGATCAACAAAAAATGGACATCATATCACTATTTTATAAGAAAATCATTTCACAGAAAGAAAACAAATTTAACACAAAAATCAAATCACGATATAACTTATATCAGATAAAGAAAATGAAGGCATCAGATCAACTGAAAACACACATCAGATCACTGCTTTTGAAAAAAATCATTTCACATAACTAACACAAAATTAACAGTCAAGATCAATTGAGAAAAAACAAGACACAAGATCAACTAACTACATACATCAGATCAAAATAAAACAGAGATCAGATCAAAAGAATACAGTCAACAGATCAGTAATTTTGATAGAAACTTGTTTTGAAGAACTAAAACAAAATGAAAAGCATATAAGAGACATCAAGGTCAATTGAAAACATATATCAGATTAGAAGAATACAGACAACAGATCACAAATGTTTATAAAACATTATTTCTAAGAACTAAAACAAAATTAATAGCATATAACAGACATCAGATCAACTCAAAATATATATCAGACCAAAAGAAGATAAACATCAGGTCACAAAATATTGAAGGCAAATATTTCAATGAACTAAAATAGACATCAGATCACGATAATAAAGAGATCAGATCAACATATAACATACATCAGATCAACGAAATATAGACATCAGATCACTAATTTTGAAAGAAACTTGTTTCGAAGAACTAAAACAAAATTAAAAGCATATAAGAGACATCAAGTCAATTGAAAACATATATCAGATCACATGAATACAGACATCAGATAACAAATGTTTATAAAAAATTATTTTAAATAACTAAAACAAAATTAATAGCATATAACAGACATCAGATCAACTGAAAATATATATCAGACCAAAAGAATACAGACATCAAGTCACAAAATATTGAAGGCAAATATTTCAATGAACTAAAATAGACATCAGATTATGATAATACAGAGATCAGAGTAACATATAACATACATCAGATCAACGAAATATTGACATCAGATCACTAATTTTGATAGAAATTAACAAAATAAACAAAAACATATATCAGACATCAAAAAAAAAAAAATTTTGAACCCTAATTATATCAGATTAGAAAATTTCGAACCCTAATTATATCAGATAACAAAATTAATAGCATAAACAAACATCAGATCAATCGAAAACATATATCAGATTAGAACAATATAGACATCAGAACCCTAATTATTCAAAGAAAATAACGGTTATAAAATTGAAATCCTATGATAGGTATGTATAATTGTTAAAAAATTAGGTTTTTGTACTTGTCGATAAATGTCGAAACAGGAAAAACGTTGGTTTGAGAAAAACAGCAAGTTTTTCGTCCGATTTTGAGACTTTTTTTAGCGTTTGAGTTGAACAACAAGCTTTTCTTCGCGCAGATGATGGCTATGGTGTTTTCTGAACCGGAAGAAGAGTAGAAAATTGAAATGCATTGATCTCTGAATGTATTTGAGGTTAGAAATTTAGATTGTGGTGATCTGATGTTGTTAATGGAACAATGAAGATCGTGGGGGATGAAATCGGTTTGAGTGCGCGAAGGAAGGAAGGGTTTTGGGTTTTCAGTTTCAGAGCTAGAGAAACGAAAGTATTCCATTTTTAATTAAGTCGCGTGTTACCACGCGTGTATAATGCGACTGGGAATCCGCGCCTGCTACAGTAGGAGTAAAATTCACCCTACTCCTATAGACCCACCATAAACGAACTCTACTTTGTTAATTACTCAATTAACCCTTAGGAATAATTAATCAATTAATTAATTCTACCTATTCAATTAACCCTTTACAAAATTAATCGTACCACTAACGGATTAATTTTGACACTACCATTCTACACCAGAATTGCTTCCGGAACAACTTAATTAATTTATGTTTATAATCTCCCCACATCAAAGATATAATACTCGTTAATATATTAATTTACTGATAAATTAATTAATTAACTTCTTTAATTCCGAGACTAGTACCACTCAACCTTTTTACTGTACCGGACATAAGTCCACCAGGGATTAGTATAATAAACATAACGAGCTCATCTCGGGAGCACCATCACCCTGGAAGCACCGGTACATGGTTTCCTTTCGACAAGCAGCAGCACACCAAGCAACTAAACATGCGCACCCAACCTACCGAGATTATTGTGAAGGAAAACATAACAAGCTCGGGCTAAATTGAAAATCTCACTTTTGTGCTATGCATTCCAGAATCAGAGACTTTCGACTCAGCTTAGGCTCAAATTCATTTTCCCTGAACGGATCTAGGCTTATACTTATTTAATTTATTAATCGGGATACAAAAGATACAATATTTAATTAAAGCGGAAAGTTCAAAGGATTATACCTTTGAAGCGTGTCCCTAGCAATAAGAAAACTAAAGCTGAAAATCCTGCTGTTTACCGCCTGGGACCAATCACGAGAGAATCCCGATAACAACTCCGTCTCTAACTCGAAATCGCATGGGCGACTATCCAAAAGGTAGCTAAGACACTAAGGAAGAGATTCATATGAGACCCACTTCCAAAAACTCGTCAGATCCTCAGCAGATCGTTACCCGAAAATTATTGTGCTTATTTACCGCCTGGATGCAAAATCCACTCGAAATCCGATGAATAACTCCAATTCAACTCCGAACTAGTGTGGGCTAGTGTCTACGGAGTATCCCAAGGCAAAACGAAGAAATCCCAAAAAACTCACTTCAAGAATCACACAAATATGAAAAAATAGATTTAGCCCGGGAACTTAACCCAATTTGGAAATCCATACCAAAAGTGTTTGGAATGTGTTCCTACTCGTAGATCTAGACTCTAGCGATCTAAGAAGATCAAGCTAGAGGATCAACACAACAAGAATTAACAAGCCCACTTCAAAAAAAGCAAAGCTGCCGCCCCGAAAATAAACCAAACGTCGGCCGATCTATTTTCGGCGAACAAAACCCGGCGGAAAAGAAAACCAATCAAAGGCAGCAGCTTTTTACTCCAAAATGAAGGAAAACTGAACAAGACCGGGCTAAATCGAAAACCTCACTTTCGTGCTATGCATTCTAGAATCGGAAGCTTTCGACCAAGCTCAGGCTAAAATTAGTTTACCCATGAACGGATCTAAGCTTATACTTATTTAATTTATTAATCGGGACACAAAAAATTTAAATCTTTAATTAAAGTGGAATTTAAAGATTATACCTTTTGTAGCGAAGTCCCTCGCTTAAAGAAAACCAAATCTTTTAGCGCAAATTCCACAAGAAATCCGAAGAATTCTCCAATACAAACTCCGAGATAGTGTGGGCTATCGTCTACGGAGTTACCCACGGCAATACGATGAAAACCCAGAAACTTGATTCGTAAGAAACTCAATTAAAAACTGCCCAGTGCACTGCGCAATGAAAAACCCAAGTCGCTGGATTTCTACTTCTCAAAAAATCAACACCCGGCTGTGCGAGCAACCAATCCCAGCCACGATCTGTACGGTGGGTCACACGGATCACCAAGCAAGCAGAAGATCAATGTGAGAACTCCACCGGATCAGCACGCCAGGATCGAAGCTGCTCGCTGGACGGATAATCACGCAGCAGCTCAAAAATGAAAAACCCACCGACTGCTGCTGCGAATAAAAAGAATGAGCAGAATTCCAGCGACTTCTTAATGAAAGGAACAATCGGTCTGCACTATATTCGAGTGGGCTTGAGTTTTCCGCAAAGGAGAAAGCTATCTTGGTCGACTTCGAGAGAAAACTTGACGATGAAGACACGTTCTCTCTCTAGACCAAACTTTCTCTTTCTAGACTAAACTTGGCTGCCAAGTTTCTTAGGGTTTTTGCTGCCCATTATGTTGTATTTATAGGAGCTTCTAAGGAGACCTAATGGGCTCTCGAGTTAGGCCTTAAAATTTGACTTTCGTTGACCGCCAAGTCTTCCCGACTAATCAACTCCAATCGACCCTTTTAAATTAATTTATTGAATCCACTTTGTTAATTTAATTTAATCGACTTAGAATTAATTAATTCAAAATAGAATTAATTTCTAAATTCACTTCGTCGATCAAATATTAATTAAACCCTTCGGATTAATTAATTTACCTTGTCGATTAGTCAAATGCATAATCGGTCGTACCACTAACGGACCAATTATGGAACTACCGCTCGAAAATGACTTTACATCGCGCCATTATTATTTCTTCTATCTTCCCACATTAAAGATCTAGTGCTCGTCGATTTATCAATTTACTGACAAATTAATTCACCGACTTCTTGGTTTCCGAGATTAGTACCACTCGACCTTTTATTATACCAAACATAAAGTTCACTGGCCAGGTTTAGTATAATAACCTTACGAGCTCATCTCGGGAGCACCATCAATCCGGCGAACCGGTACGTGGATTCCTCCGACTAGCAACGGCACGCAAGAAGCTAAACACCGCATACCAAACTTTCCGAGGTATTGGCCTGAATTGACCTCACTTTTTGGCAAATCAAAGCACACGATATCCAACCCTCACGCCCGTCCCAATCTCGGGATTAAGAGACGGAATACTAGGACCGAATTGACTACGCTGATCAGTACAAGTCAATTCTATCCAAACTGGTCGTGCTCAATATGCCCCAGGCATATCTGTGTGATTTAAACTAGTCTAGATAAACCAATTTCCAAACCACACAATAACCTACACCGATAGTATGTTCAGACTATCTCGGTTACGAGCATACTTTTTATATATCAATACTTTAACCAATAACGGTATCTACTGTGTTTGTCGATACCCCGTTATCTAGTTCTATGATATAAAGGAACATATTTATACTGAAACAAAATGATATGTCATCTGTAGATATTGTTAGTTTTGATACAAGCCATAGCTTTTCTGTATTCAAAACTAACAATCTCCCACTAATACTCAAAGCTATGCTAAGAAGTACAAAAACTGTCCAACCCGCTATTACACTGCTGTCATAATGAAATCTCCAGAACACCTTTATGCTCACTCACATGGCTCTCTCAAGAATCTGACTCCCATGCCCTCCACATGCCTCTCAAAGACCTTTGGGGTCAATGGCTTGGTGAAAGGATCTGCAAGGTTGCCCTCTGAAGCTATCTTGGCCACGATCACGTCTCCCCTCTTTACGATCTCTTGTATCCGGTGGTACTTGTGCTCTATGTGTTTACTCGCCTTATGGGCTCGTGGTTCCCTTGAGTTAGCAACTGCACCATTATTATCACAATAAACTGTGATAGACCTAGGCAACTCAGGAACCACATCTAAGTCCATCAGGAAGCTCCTGAGCCATACAGCCTCTTTCGCTGCCTCTGAAGTGACAACGTACTCGGCCTCCATGGTAGAGTCCGCCACGCATTTCTGTTTGACACTCTTCCACACCATGGCTCCACCTCCTAGAGTAAACACAAACCCAGAGGTAGACTTGCTCTTGTCCAAATCTCCTTGAAAGTCCGAATCTGTGTAACCCAATGGTACAAGCTCCTGCGCTCTATAAACTATGACATAATCTCTCGTCCTATGCAAGTACTTAAGAATGCATTTTACTGCCTCCCAGTGAGCCTTCCCAGGGTTACTCTGATATCTGCTAACCATGCCAACGGCAAAGCAAATATCAGGCCTCGTGCACAACATAGCAAACATGAGGCTACCCACTGTAGAAGCATAGGGTACCGCCTTCATGGCATCTATTTCCTCAGCAGTCTTAGGACACTGCTCCTTAGACAAATACATTCCATGCCTGAAAGGTAGTGAACCCTTCTTGGAGTTCTGCATGTTAAAACAGGCCAGAATCGTGTCTATGTAGGATGCCTGAGAGAGAGTCAGAGAACGTCTCCTACGATCTCGAATAATCTTGATCCCAAGGATATGTCCAGCCTCTCCCAAATCCTTCATATCGAATTGCCTGGACAGCCATGCCTTTACGTCTGACAACACCTTCTTACTGTTGCCAATAAGAATAATGTCATCTACGTAAAGTACGAGGAACACCACTATATCACCATCACGCCTGCAATAAACACACTGCTCATCCGGAGACTGAGTGAATCCATAGGACTGGATAACCTCATCAAAACGAATGTTCCAAGATCTGGATGCTTGCTTAAGTCCATAAATGGACCTCCTAAGCCTGCATACCTCGTGCTCTTGGCCCTTAACAATGAAGCCCTCTGGTTGCTGCATAAAGATGGTCTCCTCAAGACTTCCATTAAGGAAAGCTGTCTTGACGTCCATCTGCCAAATCTCATAGTCCATATGAGTAGCTGTGGCCAAGAGAATCCAGATCGACTTAAGCATAGCTACCGGGGAAAAGGTTTTCTCATAATCGATCCCTTCTTTCTGAGTATACCCCTTCGCCACAAGCCTAGCTTTGAAGGTCTCAACCCTCCCATCAGATCCTCTCTTTTGCTTGTAGACCCATTTGCACCCAATAGGCCTAAACCCATCAGGAAGGTCTACCAGCACCCAGACTTGATTTGAGTCCATAGAACCCATCTCAGCAATCATCGCTCTCTGCCAAGAATCTGCATCTTTATCCTAGAGAGCCTCATTGTAGTTAACTGGGTCTGGTTCATGAGCACCAGGGATAAAGTCCGAAGACTCACCCAAACCCATGTACCTCTCGGGCTGTCTCACAGCCCTCCTACTACGACGAGGCGCAGCCTGTGTAAGAGCATCATCTGTGATAGTGTGTGCAGTCTCTTCTGGTGTGTCTTCCTGTACGTGTGCATCTGGAATAGTGGACTGACTTCTAAGCTCTTCCAATACTACCTTGCTGCTTGACTTGTGATCTAAAATATAGTCCTCCTCAAGAAATCTGGCATTGGTGCTTACCACCACCTTCTGATCTTGAGGACTATAAAATAAACCACCTCTCGTTCCTTTGGGGTAGCCTATAAAAAGCATAACCTTGGATCTCGCCTCTAACTTGCCTGCATCTGCCTCGAGCACATGTGCTGGACAACCCCAAATCCCGAGATGTCTTAGACTAGGCTTTCGCCCACTCCACAACTCTACTGGGGTCGTAGGCACAGACTTAGATGGCACAAGGTTGAGGATAAAACACGCTGTATCCAAGGCATAACCCCAAAACGAGGTAGGCAACTCACTGTAACTCATCATCGATCTAACCATCTCCATAAGAGTCCTGTTCCTCCTCTCTGCTACACCATTCTGCTGGGGTGTGCCAGGTGCAGACAACTGGGTCTGAATACCCTCCTCTGACAAATAGGTCCTAAATTCACTAGAGAGGTATTTGCCACCGCGATCAGACCTCAGTGACTTGATACTCTTATCGAGATGGTTCTCCACCTCTGCCTTGAATTCTCTGAACTTGCCAAACCATTCAGACTTGTGGCGCATCAGGTATATGTATCCATATCTAGAGTAATCATCCGTGAAAGTCACGAAATACTCATAACCTCCTCTAGCCTGAACTGACATAGGCCCACACACGTCAGAATGAATCAGCTCTAAAACCTCCTTGGCCCTATACCCCTTCGCCTTAAAAGGCCTCTTGGTCATTTTACCCTCCAAGCAGGACTCACAGGTCGAATAGTTGTCAATATCTAGTAAGTCCAATGACCCACTCTTGACCAACCTTTGAATCCTACTAAGGTTGACATGACCTAGTCTCAGGTGCCAAAGATAAGTCTGATTCAAAGGGGAAGATTCCTTTCTCTTATTATGATTCGGTGATGAGTTACTAGTTTCTGTGTTTTGCATAACTGGGGAGTAAGTCTTGATTAAAAACAAATTGTCAACCAATGTACCGGAACATATAAGTTTATGGCATTTTCTAATAAAAACCGAACCATCAGAAAATACGCACTTATAACCACCCAAAACAAGTTTCGAAACCGAAAGCAAGTTCTTTCGAAAACTAGGTGCATAAAGGCAATCCTTTAAATATAAAATAGAGTCTGAAAAATAAAGACTAATAACTCCCACTGCAGCCACAGAAACTCTGGTAGTATCCCCAAGGTAGACCTGCAACTCTCCCTCTCTAAGCAGCCGGGTCACTTGGAACCCCTGCAAAGAATTACAAACGTGATCAGTGGCTCCCGAATCCACACACCAAGTATCCATGGGAATCGCCGCTAAACACGTCTCAGTGACTAGGGAGAATTTACACATACCTCGAGGCTTTGGGCAGTCCTTCCTCCAATGTCCCGCTTAGCCACATCTAAAGCATTTGCCTCTCGACTTCTGCTTCTTGGCAATGCCTGCCTTAGGTCGATGACTGGCTCCTGCTTTCTGGCCTCTCTTCCTCTTATGCTTCCTGGCTTTGGGCCCAGCAGAGGAACCTGAGGGACCAACAGTAGCCAAGGCTTGCTTCTTCTCAGCGAAGAGGCTCTCAGCAGACACCAATGCAGTCATGAGCTCAGAAAGTGAATATGAGAGATTCCCCATATTATAGTTCAATCAGAATTGCTCAAAACTGGGAGGCAAGCTCTGAAGGATGATATCGACCTGGGTTTCCCCATCAATATCACCTCCCAATACCTCAATCTCATTGATGCAACCAATCATCCATAGCACGTGATCTCTCACTGAAGTGCCCTCAGTCATCCTGGCATTCAAGAGTTTCCTTATAGCTGACTGCCTGGCTGCCCTGTCCTGATGTCCAAACATCTCCCTGAGGTTGAGCATCATATCGTAGGCTGAGGTCATCAACTGATGCTGGTGCTGCAGTACACTTGACATGGAAGCCAAGATGTAGCACCTGGTCATCTCATCAGCTTTCTGCCACCTCGTATATGGCTCTCGCTGCTCAGGTGTGGCATCCTCACTGAGCTTAGGGGGGCACTCCTCAGTGAGCACGTACTTATAACCCTCAGCGGTTAGGACAATGTCCAGGTTTCATTTCCAATCAATGTAATTAGGACCGGTGAGTTTTTTTTGGTTCAGAATGACAGCTAGCGGGTTGAACGACATATCAACTGAAAAATAATAAAAAACAAGTATCAGTATACTTTTTCAAAAATATTGAAAAATCCTCAGAAAAGAAATATAATCTTCTACCGACATCTCTCCCACCGGGATTAACACAGGTCACGATGGGTGAACGTCTACGCCAACCCACATTCGTTCGAGAAGAACCGAAGTTCATTAATTTCATTATCTAACCAACGATCTTATGATCAATGAAATTAATAGTCGATAATTTTAGCCGTACACGTAAATAGCGTAACCTCGATGGGAGGGATACTATAAACAGTACACTAAGTGTATGCCATTACGTGACTTCTAAGTTTGTTACTTAGGGTACTAATGCGCCTCGGATGGCGAGGGTGTAGCAACTTTTCCCAATTAAACGCACTATAGTCATCCCTTTAGAAATTCATTCCAGCGATATCTGTGATTGAAAACTCATCCGATAGGGAGGAAGGTCTAAGCCAGCACGCAAGTTTAACCACATCGCCAATGAACCCGTAATGGAGGCCATGGGGCTATTAACCAACCCGCTCCCACTTTGATTTTTAATTAATTTCAATTCGCCCTGGTTTTCTCGGTTTTCTATCTCGGTTTTCTACGTAATTAGGAATCACCCTAAATTACGATAAACCAAAACCCCACGTAATTAGGAATCACCCAAAATTACGATTAAACCAAAACCCGCGAATGTAATTAATTTGAGGATTTTTACGTTTTAACATGCAATATCTTAACTATGGATATTAGCACCCATAAAACCGTTGGAGTTTTAATATGCGAATAATCTACCTTAGTTAATTGCACATTACCCTTTGAAAAACATTTGGTTTGGATTTCGTTCATGCAAAATAAAACGAAAATCACACAATCAACGAAAAAATCATAAATACGGGAAATTAAATAAAATAAAATTTCCCGACTATTATGGCCTTCTCTATTGTTGATTCCTTGACGCCTCGGTGACACTTCCCGTCGTGTCGCTCCCACTCGTTATTTGGATTCCTCTCGATTCGCCCGGGTTTTCTCGATTTACTCCGTAATTAGGAATCACCCAAAATTACGATAAACCAAAACCCGCGAATATAAGTTACCCAAAATAACGTCTTTGTCATAGTACATAAATTCCTATATACAAAGGCGTATTCTAGGAATTTAAAGACGACATGATTAGATCAAATCCTACTACAAGATTTTTCTAATCCTACACGGCTTCCAGCTCGTGGTTATTACTATTACAGAAATTTCCATTCAAAAATAAAACAAGCCGACATGTCCCGGGGTTTATGAATGAAAATTAAATTTCTACCATAATAGCCGGGAAACCAATAACCACCTGTTTATACATTTCGACAAAAATAATAATGCCAAAATAAAGCCGTGTAATAAATCAAACAAGTATAAGACCGAAACCAACGCTCTGATACCAATTTGAAGGAAAACTGAACAAGCCCGGGCTCAATCGAAAACCTCACTTTCGTGCTATGCATTCCAGAATCGGAAGCTTTCGACCAAGCTCAGGCTCAAATTAGTTTACCCATGAACGGATCTAGGCTTATACTTATTTAATTTATTAATCGGGACACAAAAAATTAAATCTTTAATTAAAGCGGAATTTAAAGATTATACCTTTTGTAGCGAAGTCCCTCGCTTAAAGAAAACCAAATCTTTTAGCGCAAATTCCACAAGAAATCCGAAGAATTCTCCAATACAAACTCCGAGATAGTGTGAGCTATCGTCTACGGAGTTACCCACGACAATACGATGAAAACCCAGAAACTTGCTTCGCAAGAAACTCAATTAAAAACTGCCCAGTGCACTGCGCAATGAAAAACCCAAGTCGCTGGATTTCTACTTCTCAAAAAATCAACACCCGGCTGTGCGAGCAACCAATCCCAGCCACGATCTGTACGGTGGGTCACACGGATCACCAAGCAAGCAGGAGATCAATGTGAGAACTCCACCGGATCAGCACGCCAGGATCAAAGCTGCTCGCTGGACGGATAATCACGCAGCAGCCCAAAAATGAAAAACCTACCGACTGCTGCTGCGAATAAAAAGAATGAGCAGAATTCCAGCGACTTCTTAATGAAAGGAATAATCGGTCTGCACTATATTCGAGTGGGCTTGAGTTTTCCGCGAAGGAGAAAGCTTTCTTGGTCAACTTCGAGAGAAAACTTGACGACGAAGACACGTTCTCTCTCTAGACCAAACTTTCTCTTTCTAGCCTAAACTTGGCTGCCAAGTTTCTTAGGGTTTTTGCTGCCCATTATGTTGTATTTATAGGAGCTTCTAAGGAGACCTAATGGGCTCTCGAGTTAGGCCTTAAAATTTGAGTTTCGTTGACCGCTAAGTCTTCCCGACTAATCAACTCCAATTGACCCTTTAAAATTAATTTATTTAATCCACTTTGTTAATTTAATTTAATCGAACCCTTAGAATTAATTAATTCAAAATAGAATTAATTTCTAAATTCACTTCGTCAATCAAATATTAATTAAACCCTTCGGATTAATTAATTTACCTTGTCGATTAGTCAAATGCATAATCGGTCGTACCACTAACGGACCAATTATGGAACTACCGCTCGAAAATGACTTTACATCGCGCCATTATTATTTCTTCAATCTCCCCACATTAAAGATCTAGTGCTCGTCGATTTATCAATTTACTGACAAATTAATTCACCGACTTCTTGGTTTCCGAGATTAGTACCATTCGACCTTTTATTATACCGAACATAAAGTTCACTGGCCAGGTTTAGTATAATAACCTTACGAGCTCATCTCGGGAGCACCATCAACCCGGCGAACCGGTACGTGGATTCCTCCGACTAGCAACGGCACGCAAGAAGCTAAACACCGCATACCCAACTTACCGAGGTATTGGCCTCAATTGACCTCACTCTTTGGCAAATCAAAGCACACGATATCCAACCCTCACGCCCGTCCCAATCTCGGGATTAAGAGACGGAATACTAGGACCGAATTGACTACGCCGATCAGTAGAAGTCAATTCTATCCAAACTGGTCGGGCTCAATATGCCCCGGGCATATCTGTGTGATTTAAACTAGTCTAGATAAACCAATTTCCAAACCACACAATAACCTATACCGATAGTATGTTCAGACTATCTCGGTTATGAGCATACTTTTTATATATCAGTACTTTAACCAATAACGGTATCTACTGTGTTTGTCGACACCCCGTTATCTAGTTCTATGATATAAAGGAACAGATTTATACTGTAACAAAATGATATGTCATCTGTGGATATTGTTAGTTTTGATACAAGCCATAGCTTTTCTGTATTCAAAACTAACAATCTCCCACTAATACTCAAAGCTATGCTAAGAAGTACAAAAACTATCCAACCCGCTATTACACTGCTGTCATAATGAAATCTCCAGAACACCTTTAAGCTCACTCACATGGCTCTCTCAAGAATCTGACTCCCATGCCCTCCACATGCCTCTCAAAGACCTTTGGGGTCAATGGCTTGGTGAAAGGATCTGCAAGGTTGTCCTCTGAAGCTATCTTGGCCACGATCACGTCTTCCCTCTTTATGATCTCTCGTATCAGGTGGTACTTGCGCTCTATGTGTTTACTCGCCTTATGGGCTCGTGGTTCCCTTGAGTTAGCAACTGCACCATTGTTATCACAATAAACTGTGATAGACCTAGGTAACTCAGGAACCACATCTAAGTCCATCAGGAAGCTCCTGAGCCATACAGCCTCTTTCGCTGCCTCTGAAGTGGCAACGTACTCGGCCTCCATGGTAGAGTCTGCCACGCATTTCTGCTTGACACTCTTCCATACTATGGCTCCACCTCCTACAGTAAACACAAACCCAGAGGTAGACTTGCTCTTGTCCAAATCCCCTTGAAAGTCCGAATCTGTGTAACCCAATGGTACATGCTCCTGCGCTCTATAAACTAGGACATAATCTCTCGTCCTGCGCAAGTACTTGAGAATGCATTTTACTGCCTCCCAGTGAGCCGTCCCAGGGTTACTCTGATATCTGCTAACCATGCTAACGGCAAAGCAAATATCAGGCCTCGTGCACAACATGGCATACATGAGGCTACCCACTGCAGAAGAATAGGGTATCGCCTTCATGGCATCTATTTCCTCAGCAGTTTTAGGACACTGCTCCTTAGACAAATGTACTCCATGCCTGAAAGATAGTGAACCCTTCTTGGAGTTCTGCATGTTAAAACGGGCCAGAATCGTGTCTATGTAGGATGCCTGAGAGAGAGTCAGAGAACGTCTCCTACGATCTCGAATAATCTTGATCCCAAGGATATGTCCAGCCTCTCCCAAATCCTTCATATCGAATTGTCTGGACAGCCATGCCTTTACGTCTGACAACACCTTCTTACTGTTGCCAATAAGAAGAATGTCATCTACGTAAAGTACGAGGAACACCACTATATCACCATCACGCCTGCAATAAACACACTGCTCATCCGGAGACTGAGTGAATCCATAGGACCGGATAACCTCATCAAAACGAATGTTCCAAGATCTGGATGCTTGCTTAAGTACATAAATGGACCTCCTAAGCCTGCATACCTTGTGCTCTTGGCCCTTAACAATGAAGCCCTCTGGTTGCTGCATAAAGATGGTCTCCTCAAGACTTCCATTAAGGAAAGCTGTCTTGACGTCCATCTGCCAAATCTCATAGTCCATATGAGCAGCTATAGCCAAGAGAATCCAGATCGACTTAAGCATAGCTACCGGGGAAAAGGTCTCCTCATAATCGATCCCTTCTTTCTGAGTATACCCTTCGCCACAAGCCTAGCCTTGAAGGTCTCAACCCTCCCGTCAGATCCTCTCTTTCACTTGTAGACCCATTTGCACCCAATAGGCCTAAACCCATCAGGAAGGTCTACCAGCTCCCAGACTTGATTTGAGTCCATAGAACTCATCTCAGCAATCATCGCTCTCTGCCAAGAATCTGCATCTTTATCCTGGAGAGCCTCATTGTAGTTAACTGGGTCTGGTTCATGAGCACCAGGGATAAAGTCTGAAGACTCACCCAAACCCATGTACCTCTCGGGCTGTCTCACAGCCCTCCCACTACGGCGAGGCGCAGCCGGTGTAAGAGCATCATCTGTGATAGTGTGTGCAGTCTCTTCTGGTGTGTCTTCCTGTACGTGTGCATCTGGAATAGTGGACTGACTTCTAAGCTCTTCCAATACTACCTTGCTGCTTGACTTGTGATCTAAAATATAGTCCTCCTCAAGAAATCTGGCATTGGTGCTTACCACCACCTTCTGATCCTGAGGACTATAAAATAAACCACCTCTCGTTCCTTTGGGGTAGCCTATAAACAACATAACCTTAGATCTCGCCTTTAACTTGCCTACATCTGCCTCGAGCACATGTGCTGGACAACCCTAAATCCTGAGATGTCTCAGACTAGGCTTTCGCCCACTCAACAACTCTACTGGGTCGTAGGCACAGACTTAGATGGCATAAGGTTGAGGATAAAACACGCTGTATCCAAGGCATAACCCCAATATGAGGTAGGCAACTCACTGTAACTCATCATCGATCTAACCATCTCCATAAGAGTCCTGTTCCTCCTCTCTGCTACACCATTCTGCTGGGGTGTGTCAGGTGCAGACAACTGGGTCTGAATACCCTCCTCTGACAAATAGGTCCTAAATTCACTAGAGAGGTATTTGCCACCGTGATCAGACCGCAGTGACTTGATACTCTTACCCAGATGGTTCTCCACCTCTACCTTGAATTCTCTGAACTTTCCAAAACATTCAGACTTGTGGTGCATCAGGTATATATATCCATATCTAGAGTAATCATCCGTGAAAGTCACAAAATACTCATAACCACCTCTAGCCTGAACTGACATAGGCCCACACACGTCAGAATGAATCAGCTCTAAAACCTCCTTGGCCCTATACCCCTTCGCCTTAAAAGGCCTCTTGGTCATTTTACCTTCCAAGCAGGACTCACAGGTCGAATAGCTGTCAATATCTAGTAAGTCCAAAGACCCACTCTTGACCAACCTTTGAATCCTACTAAGGTTGATATGACCTAGTCTCAGGTGCCAAAGATAAGTCTGATTCAAAGGGGAAGATTCCTTTCTCTTATTATGATTCAGTGATGAGTTACTAGTTTCTGTGTTTTGCATAACTGGGGAGTAAGTCTTGATTAAAAACAAATTGTCAACCAATATACTGGAACATATAAGTTTCTGACATTTTCTAATAAAAACCGAACCGTCAGAAAATACACACTTATAACCATCCAAAACAAGTTTCGAAACCGAAAGCAAGTTCTTTCGAAAACTAGGTACATAAAGACAATCCTTTAAATATAAAATAGAGTCTGAAAAATAAAGACTAATAACTCCCACTGCAGCCACAGAAACTCTGGTAGTATCCCCAAGGTAGACCTGCAACTCTCCCTCTCTAAGCAGCCGGGTCACTTGGAACCCCTGCAAAGAATTACAAACGTGATCAGTGGCTCCCGAATCCACACACCAAGTATCCGTGGGAATCGCCGCTAAACACGTCTCAGTGACTAGGGAGAATTTACACATACCTTGAGGATTTGGGCAGTCCTTCTTCCAATGTCCCGCTTTGTCACATCTAAAGCATTTGCCTCTCGACTTCTGCTTCTTGGCAATGCCTGCCTTGGGTCGATGACTGGCTCCTGCTTTCTGGCCTCTCTTCCTCTTATGCTTCCTGGCTTTGGGCCCAGCAGAGAAACCTGAGGGACCAACAGTAGCCAAGGCTTGCTTCTTCTCAGCGAAGAGGCGCTCAGCAGACACCAATGCAGTCATGAGCTCAGAAAGTGAATATGAGAGATTCCCCATATTATAGTTCAATCGAAACTGCTCAAAACTGGGAGGCAAGCTCTGAAGGATGATATCGACCTGGGTTTCCCCATCAATATCACCTCCCAATACCTCAATCTCATTGATGCAACCAATCATCTCCAGCACGTGATCTCTCACTGAAGTGCCTTCAGCCATCCTGGCATTCATGAGTTTCCTCATAGCTGACTGCCTGGCTGCACTGCCCTGATGTCCAAACATCTCCCTGAGGTTGAGCATCATATCGTAGGCTGAGGTCATTAACTGATGCTGGTGCAGCAGTACACTTGACATGGAAGCCAAGATGTAGCACCTGGTCATCTCATCAGCTTTCTGCCACCTCGTATATGGCTCTCTCTGCTCAGGTGTGGCATCCTCACTGGGCTTAGGGGGGCACTCCTCAGTGAGCACGTACTTATAACCCTCAGCGGTTAGGACAATGCCCAGGTTTCGTTTCCAATCAATGTAATTAGGACCGGTGAGTTTGTTTTGGTTCAGAATGACAACTAGCGGGTTGAACGACATATCAACTGAAAAATAATAAAAAACAAGTCTCAGTATACTTTTTCGAAAATATTGAAAAATCCTCAGACAAGAAATATAATCTTCTACCGAAACCTCTTCCACCGGGATTAACGCAGGTCACGATGGGTGAACGTCTACGCCAACCCACATTCGTTCGAGAAGAACCGAAGTTCATTAATTTCATTATCTGACCAACGATCTTATGATCAATGAAATTAATAGTCGATAATTTTAGCCGTACACGTAAATAGCATAATCTCGATAGGAGGGATACTATAAACAGTACACTAAGTGTATGCCATTACGTGACTTCTAAGTTTGTTACTTAGGGTACTAATGCGCCTCGGATGGCGAGGGTGTCGCAACTTTTCCCAATTAAACGCACTGTAGTTGTCCCTTTAGAAATTCATTCCAGCGATATCTGTGATTGAAAACTCATCTGATAGGGAGGAATGTCTAAGCCAGCACGCAAGTTTAACCACATCGCCAATGAACCCGTAATGGAGGCCATGGAGCTATTAACCAACCCGCTCCCACTTAGATTTTTAATTAATTTCAATTCACCCTGGTTTTCTCGGTTTTCTATCTCAGTTTTCTACGTAATTAGGAATCACCCAAAATTACGATAAACCAAAATCCGGGTTTTCTCGATTTTCTAAGTAATTAGGAATCACCCAAAATTACGATAAACCAAAACCCCACGTAATTAGGAGTCACCCAAAATTACGATTAAACCAAAACCCGCGAATGTAATTAATTTGAGGATTTTACGCTTTAACATGCAATATCTTAACTATGGATATTCGCACCCATAAAACCGTTGGAGTTTTAATATGCGAATAATCTACCTTAGTTAATTGCACATTACCTTTTGAAAAACATTTGGTTTGGATTTCGTTCATGCAAAATAAAATGAAAATCACACAATCAACGAAAAAATCATAAATACGGGAAATTAAATAAAATAAAATTTCCCGACTATTATGGCCTTCTCTATTGTTGATTCCTTGACGCCTCGGTGACACTTCCCGTCGTGTCGCTCCCACTCGTTATTTGGATTCTTCTCGATTCGCCCGGGTTTTCTCGGTTTACTCCGTAATTAGGAATCACCCAAAATTACGATAAACCAAAACCCGCGAATATAAGTTACCCAAAATAACGTCTTCGTCATAGTACATAAATTCCTATATACAAAGGCGTTTTCTAGGAATTTAAAGACGACATGATTAGATCAAATCCTACTACAAGATTTTTCTAATCCTACACGGCTTCCAGCTCATGGTTATTACTATTACAGAAATTTCCATTCAAAAATAAAACAAGCCCGGACATGTCCCGGGGTTTATGAATGAAAATTAAATTTCTACCATAATAGCCGGGAAACCAATAACCACCTGTTTATACATTTCGACAAAAATAATAATGCCAAAATCAAGCCGTGTAATAAATCAAACAAGTATAAGATCGAAACCAAAGCTCTGATACCAATTTGAAGGAAAACTGAACAAGCCCGAGCTAAATCGAAAACCTCACTTTCGTGCTATGTATTCCAGAATCGGAAGCTTTCGACCAAGCTCAGGCTCAAATTAGTTTACCCATGAACGGATCTAGGCTTATACTTATTTAATTTATTAATCAGGACACAAAAAATTAAATCTTTAATTAAAGCGGAATTTAAAGGTTATACCTTTTGTAGCGAAGTCCCTCGCTTAAAGAAAACCAAATGTTTTAGCGCAAATTCCACAAGAAATCCGAAGAATTCTCCAATACAAACTCCGAGATACTGTGGGCTATCGTCTACGGAGTTACCCACGGTAATACGATGAAAACCCAGAAACTTGCTTCGCAAGAAACTCAATTAAAAACTGCCCAGTGCACTGCGCAATGAAAAACCCAAGTCGCTGGATTTCTACTTCTCAAAAAATCAACACCCGGCTGTGCGAGCAACCAATCCCAGCCACGATCTGTACGGTGGGTCACACGGATCACCAAGCAAGCAGGAGATCAATGTGAGAACTCCACCGGATCAGCACGCCAGGATCGAAGCTGCTCGCTGGACGTATAATCACGCAGCAGCTCAAAAATGAAAAACCCACCGACTACTGCTGCGAATAAAAAGAATGAGCAGAATTCCAGCGACTTCTTAATGAAAGGAACAATCGGTCTGCACTATATTCGAGTGGGCTTGAGTTTTTCGCGAAGGAGAAAGCTATCTTGGTCGACTTCGAGAGAAAAATTGACGATGAAGACACGTTCTCTCTCTAAACCAAACTTTCTCTTTCTAGCCTAAACTTGGCTGCCAAGTTTCTTAGGGTTTTTGCTGCCCATTATGTTGTATTTATAGGAGCTTCTAAGGAGACCTAATGGGCTCTCGAGTTAGGCCTTAAAATTTGACTTTCGTTGACCGCTAAGTCTTCCCGACTAATCAACTCCAATCGACCCTTTTAAATTAATTTATTTAATCCACTTAGTTAATTTAATTTAATCGAACCCTTAGAATTAATTAATTCAAATATAATTAATTTCTAAATTCACTTCGTTGATCAAATATTAATTAAAGCCTTCGGATTAATTAATTTACCTTGTCGATTAGTCAAATGCATAATCAGTCGTACCACTAACGGACCAATTATGGAACTACCGCTCGAAAATGACTTTACATCGCGCCATTATTATTTCTTCTATCTCCCCACATTAAAGATCTAGTGCTCGTCGATTTATCAATTTACTGACAAATTAATTCACCGACTTCTTGGTTTCCGAGATTAGTACCACTCGACCTTTTATTATACCGAACATAAAGTTCACTGGCCAGGTTTAGTATAATAACCTTACGAGCTCATCTCGGGAGCACCATCAACCCGGCGAACCGGTACGTGGATTCCTCTAACTAGCAACGGCACGCAAGAAGCTAAACACCGCATACCCAACTTACCGAGGTATTGGCCTCAATTGACCTCACTCTTTGGCAAATCAAAGCACATGATATCCAACCCTCACGCCCGTCCCAATCTCGGGATTAAGAGACGGAATACTAGGACCGAATTGACTACGCCGATCAGTACAAGTCAATTCTATCCAAACTGGTCATGCTCAATATGCCCCGGGCATATCTGTGTGATTTAAACTAGTCTAGATAAACCAATTTCCAAACCACACAATAACCTAGACCGATAGTATGTTCAGACTATCTCGGTTACGAGCATACTTTTTATATATCAATACTTTAACCAATAACAGTATCTACTGTGTTTGTCGACACCCCGTTATCTAGTTCTATGATATAAAGGAACAGATTTATACTGAAACAAAATGATATGTCATATGTGGATATTAGTTTTTGATACAAGCCATAGCTTTTCTGTATTCAAAACTAACAAAAAAATGGTGATCTAGGATTCTCTACGTTATGGGCTTTTAGGATTCTCGAAGAAGAAAGCTCCAAAGTCGACTTCGAAAGAAAAGCTATTAAGAAATTTGAGAGCTTCTCTTTCTAGACTTAACTTTCTCTCACTAGGCAAATGCCTCTAAGGTTTCTAATGTCTTGTAAATTGCCTAACAAGGGATATTTATAGTGAGCTTCTAAGGAGACCTAATGGGCGTTGGGCATTTTAGTTTGACTTTCGTTGACCCCTTAGTCTTTCGTAGACTAGTCAACTCCAATCGATCCTTTTGAATTAAATATTTAACCCACTTCGTTAATTTAATTCAATCGAACCCTCTGGATTAACTAATTCATATAGAATTAATTTTCTTAATCCACATTGTCAATCAAGTATTAATTAAACCTTTAAGATTAATTAATGCACTTTATCTATTAGTCAAACGCATAATTAGTCGTACCACTAATGGACCAATTATGGAACTACCGCTCAAAAAAGACTTTACATCGTGCCACTATATTTTCTTCTATCTCCCCACATTAAAGATCTAGTGCTCATCGGTTTATCAATTTACTGACAAACTAATTCACCGACTTCTTAGTATCCAAGATTAGTACCACTCGACCTTTTTATTATACTGGACATAAAGTCCACCGGCCGGGTTTAGTATAATAAACCTTACGAGCTCATCTCGGGAGCACCATCAACCCGGAGAACCGGTACGTGGATTCCTCTGACTAGCAACAATACGTAAGTAGCTAAACACCGCATACCTAACCTACAGAGGTATAGGCCTCAATTGACCGCACTCTTTGGCACATCAAATCATACGATATCCAACTCTCAGGCCCGTCCCAATCTCGGGATTGAGAGATTGAATACTATGACAGAATTGACTACGCCGATCAGTACAAGTCAATTCTATCCAAACTAGTCACGCTTAATATGCCCTGGGCATATCCGTATGATTTAATTAGTCTAGATAAACCAATTTCCAAACCACACAATAACCTATACTGATAGTATGTTCAGACTATCTTAGTTATGAGCATACTTTTAATATATCAATGCTGTAACAATAACGGTATCTACTGTGTCTTTCCACACCCCGTTATCTAGTTCTATGATATAATAGAACAATTTAATACTGAAACAAAATGATATGTCATCTGTGGATATTAGTTTTTGATACAAGTCATAGTTTTTCTATATTCAAAACTAACATATTGGCCATAATAGACGTCACCCAATGGCAGATCAAAGCACACTATGTCTAATCCTCATGTCCGCTCGAGTCTAGGGATTAAGAGATAGAATATCAAGAACGATTTGTCTATTAAATCAGTACAAGACAAATAATTCCTAAATGGCCAAGTTCAATACGCCCCGAGCATATCTATATGATTCAATTAGTCTAGACAAACCAATTATCTGAATCACATAATAACCTAAAATGACAGTTTGTCCAAAGCTGTCTCAGTTATGAACCTCATTTATATATTATGTCTTTCAACCAATGATGACATTTACTGTGTCACACAAGACACCTCCTCATCTACTTACATAATATAAATGGACAAATCATGCACAACAAAATATAACCAAAATATAAATCGATATTTTAACTGGGAAAATGTACAATACAAGCATATCTTATGTATTCAACTCCAATAATCTCCCACTAATACTTAAGCTGTGCTTTAAGTATACATCTACATACAACTCCTATACACTCTGCTGCTATATATCTAGAAAAACTGTCATGGCTCTCCTAAGTATCTGATCCCCATGCCCTCCACGTGATCCTTAAAGACTTTTGAAGTCAATGTCTTTGTGAACGGATCTCCAAGGTTATCTTCTAATGCTATCTTAGCCACGATCACGTCTTTCCACTTTACGATGCCTCGTATCAGGTGGTACTTACGCTGTATATGTTTACTCGCCTTGTGGGCTCGTAGTTCCTTCGAGTTTGCTATTGCACCATTGTTATCACAATAAACCGTGATAGACTTCTGCAAACCAGGAATCACATCTAAGTCCACTAGGAAGTTCTTGAGCCATACTGCTTCTTTTGCTGCCTCTGATGCAGTAACGTATTCAGCCTCCATGGTAGAGTCCGCCATGCATTTCTGGTTGACACTCCTCCTATGGCTCCACCTCCTAGAGTAAACACATACCCTGAGGTAGACTTGCTCTTGTCCCTGTCACCTTAGAAATCTGAATATGTGTAATCTCGGGGTACCAGCTCAGATGCCTGATGACCAACACTTGGTCTCTCGTACTGCGTAAATACTTGAGAATGCATTTTACTACCTCCCAATGAGCTTTCCCAGCGTTACTTTGATATCTGCTTACCATGCCAATGGCATAACAGATATCCGGCCTCGTACACAATATGGCATACATGAGAATTCCTACTACCGAATTATAAGGACCTGTCTTCATGACCTTTATCTTCTCAACAGTCTTGGGAAACTGTTCCTTAGATAGATGCACTCCGTGTCTGAAAGGTATAAAACATTTCTTGGAGTTTTGCATGTTAAAACGGGCCAAAATCTTATCTATGTACGAAGCTTGGGAGAGCGTTAATGAACATTTCCTACGATCTCGAATTATCTTGATCCCAAGGATATGTCCCGCTTCCCCTAAGTCCTTCATATCAAACTACTTGGACAGGCATGCCTTTACATCTGATAACACTTTGTTGTTGTTGCCAATCAATAGAATGTCATCAACGTAAAGCACAAGAAACACCACTGAGTTTCCATCACGTCTGTGGTACACACATTGCTTATGCGGACACTGAGTAAATTCGAGGGACTGGATTACCTCATCAAAATGGATGTTCCAAGATTTGGTTGCCTGCTTAAGTCCATAAATTGACCTCTCAAGCCTGCAAACCTTATGCTCTTGGCATTTTTCAATGAATCCTTCTGGTTGCTGCATGAAGATGGTTTCCTCAATACTTCCCTTTAGGAAAGGTGTCTTGACATCCATCTGCCATATCTCATAATCTAAATGAGCAGCTATGGCTAAGAGAATCCTGATCGACTTAAACATGGCCACCGGGGAGAAGGTTTCCTCATAATCGATTCCCTCTTTCTGAGTATACCCCTTCGCCACCAGCCTAGCTTTAAAGGTTTGCACCTTTCTGTCAGGTCCTCTCTTATGTTTGCAGACCCACTTGCATCCAATGGGCTTAAACCCATCAGGCAGGTCCACAAGCTCCCAGACTTGATTGTGGTCCGTTGCCCCCATCTCGGATATCATTACCTTATGCCAAGATTCTGCATCTTTATCTCGGAGAGCCTCATTGTAGTTAATCGGGTCAGGTAAAGGCTCGCCTGGGACTTAGTCTGAGGCCTCTCCCAAGCCAATGAACCTGTCAGGCTGTCTCACAATCCTCCCACTACGACGAGGCACCACCTGTGTAGGCGTATCATCTGTGATCTCTTGTGCAGTGTGTGGTGTATCTACTTGTGCCGGTGCATCAGGATTAATAGTTTGTTGCCTAAGCTCTTCTAGTACTATCTTACTATTGGGCCTGTGATCTAAGATATAGTCATTTTCCAAAAATCTAGCGTTGGTACTAACCACCACCTTCTGATCTTTAGGACTATAAAACAGACCACCCTTCATTCCCCTAGGATATCCTACAAAAAACATTAATTCAGTTCTCGTATCGAACTTAGTCGTATTTGCCTTAAGCATATGTGCTGGGTAACCCTAAATTCTGAGATGTCTTAGACTAGGCTTTCGCCCGTTTCACAACTCTACTGGGGTTGAAGGCACGGTTTTAAATGGTACAAGATTAAGAATATACATCGCTGTTTCTAAGACATATCCCCAGAACGAACTTGGCAAATCACTATAGCTCATCATCGACCTAACCATTTTCATGAGAATCCGATTCCTCCTTTCTGCTACACCGTTTTGCTATGGCGTGCCAGGTGCAGGCAACTGAGACTGAATTCTGTCCTCACTGAGGTATTCTCGGAATTCATGGGACAGGTACTCCCCACCACGATCTGATTGCAGTGTCTTGATACTCTTATCATGATGCTTCTCCACATCTGCCCGAAACTCTTTGAACTTGCCAAAACACTCAGACTTGTGATACATTAGGTAAATGTACTCATACCTTTGTTGGATTTGAATACATAAGCTATGCTTGTGTTGTATAATTTCCCAGATTAATATATCGATTTGTGTTTCAATTATATTTAGTTGTGCATATCCATTTATATTATGTAAGTAGATGATGAGGTGTCTGGTGCGACACAGTAGATCTCATCATTGGTTGAAAGACATAATATATAAATAAGGTTCGTAACCGAGACAGCTTTGGATAAACTGTCGGTCTAGGTTATTATGTGATTCAGATAATTAGTTTGTCTAAACTAATTGAATCATATAGATGTGCCCGGGGCATATTGAACTTGACTCTTAGGAATGATTTGTCTTGTACTGATTTAATAGACAAATCGATCCTTGTATTCTATCTCTAAATCCCTAGACTCGAGCGGGCATGAGGATTAGACATAGTGTACTTTGATCTGCCAATGGGTGAGGTCAAATGTGGCCAATAATCTCGGTGGGTTGGGTGCGCGTGTTTAGTTACTTGGTGTGCTGCTGCTTGTCGAAAGGAAACCATGTACCGGTGCGTCCGGGGTGATGGTGCTCCCGAGATGAGCTCGAAATGTTTATTATACTAAACCTGGCCAGTGGACTTATGTCCGGTATAGTAAAAAGGTCGAGTGGTACTAGTCTCGAAATATTAAGAAGTTGATGAATTAATTTATCAGTAAATTAATGAATTAACGAGCACTATATCTTTGATGTGGGGAAATGATGAATATAATTTAATTAAGTTATTCCGGAAGCAATTCTGGTGTAGGTTGGTAGTGCCATAATTAATCCGTTAGTGGTACGATTAATTATGTACTGGGTTGTTGACAAAGGTAGATTTAATTAGTTGAGAAATTAATTAATCCTTGTGTCAGTTGGTTGTGAATCATCCCAGGAACTGGATTGGGATAAGTGAATCCCTGTGTCAGTTGGGAGTGATTCATCCCAGGAACTGGATTGGGATAAGTGAATCCCTGTGACAGTTGGGAGTGTTTCAGTCCAGGAACAGGATTGAAGAAAACAGAATCTGTATCAATCTAGAAACAGGATTGAAGGAAAACAGAAACCCAGTAGGAAGACCAATCCTATTCCAACTTGGAGTCTCTCTTGTAACTCTATAAATAGACAAGGGATCAGCCATTCAACAATTACAATTCAAGAGATTCATTATTCAAGAATCTAGAGAGATAAAATTCTAGAGAGAGAAATTTCTTTCTCTCTCAAGAACGAATTTTCAAGCTTGGGGCGGCGGGTTTTTAACCTTGAAGTGGCCGAAAATTCTTGGCCTTCTGGGCAGCCCCGTGTGTAGCTTTCTCTCTCTCCGGGCAGTGCGTTTGCAGTACGTGCTAGGTGCGGAGGTGCTGAATTTTTTCAGCAGGTGGATTGTGGTGAGTTGCTGATCAATTGATTTCTAGATTGTTGCCCACACAACAAGAGGTCATAGTCTTTGAGGCATACAAGAGATTCACCAGGTGCACACTTCAAAGGTATTATTCTATGGTTCCGCTTTTATTAGAATTTTTTTGTTGCGTGGTAAATCGAGCAGGTACAAACCCAGATCCTACCAAAAATCTTTCAACCTTGAGTAGTCATCCGTGAACGTCACGAAATACTCAAACCCACCTCGTGCTTGGATAGTCATTGGTCCACACAAGTCAGAATGAATCAACTCTAATAATTCCTTAGCTCTATAACCTTTTGCCTTAAAAGGTCTCTTGGTCATTTTACCTTCCAAGCAAGATTCTTAGGTTGCATAACTGTCAATCTCTAATGAACCTAAAGGTCCATCATTGACCAACCTCTGAATCCTACTAAGGTTTATATGACCTAGCCTGAGATGTCAAAGATAGGTTTGATTCATTTCAGAAGGTTTCTTCCTCTTATTAATGTTAGATAAAGAGCTATCTGTTTCTATATTTTGCACAACAGGGGAGTTAGAGTTAACCACAAACAATTACCAGGTAATGAACCAGAACAAATAAGTTTTCCATTTCTTCTAATAAATAAATACTTATCAGAAAAAATAAACTTATAACCGTTATTTAAGAGTTTAGAAACCGAAATAAGGTTCTTTCTAAAACTCGGTACATAAAGACAATTAACTAACTCTAAACTAGAACTTTCGAAATTTAAAGTAACAGATCCCACTGCTTCTACTGACACTCTGTAGTGTCGCCCATGTAGATGTCCAGCTCGCCCTCTCTAAGCTTCCGGGTTACTTGGAACCCCTGCAAAGAATTACAAACATGATCAGTGGTGCCTGAATCCACACACCAAGTATCTGTGAGAATCACCGTTAAACATGTCTCAGTAATTAGGGCAGAAACTATCGTACCTTTTGGCTTTGGACAATCTGCTTTCCAGTGTCCCGTTTTCCCGCACCTGAAGTACTTACCTTTGGGCATGCTCTTCTTTGCGATCTCAGGATTAGCAGTAAGTTTCTTGGCATTCTTTTTCTTCTTATTCTTCTTGCCTTTTGGTGCAGAAGAAGAACTTGATGCCTTCGCTGTGACCAAAGCTTGCTTCTTCTCGTGGAAGATGTCTTCGGTCGCCACCAAATCAGTTAAGAGCTCGGGTAGAGTGTAAACTCTTTGGTTCATGTTATAATCGACCCGAAACTGCTCAAAACAAGAAGGTAAGCTCCAGAGGATAATATCTATCTGACTTTCTGGGTCGATTTCTCCTCCCAACACCTCTATTTCATTGATGTTACTGATCATGTGAAGCACATGATCTCTCACCAATCCGCCCTCAACCATCTTTGTGTTCATTAACTTCCTCATGGCTGCTTGCCTAGCAGTCCTGCCTCGGTGTGCGAACATCTCCTCAGGTGAGCCATCAAGTTGAAGGCAGAGACCATGGGATGAACTTGATGTTCCAGTACATTTGACACAGAGGCCAAAATATAGCACCGCGCCAAAATATACCTTGAAGTGGCCGAAAATTCTTGGCCTTCTGGGCAGCCCCGTGTGTAGCTTTCTCTCTCTCCGGGCAGTGCGTTTGCAGTACGTGCTAGGTGCGGAGGTGCTGAATTTTTTCAGCAGGTGGATTGTGGTGAGTTGCTGATCAATTGATTTCTAGATTGTTGCCCACACAACAAGAGGTCATAGTCTTTGAGGCATACAAGAGATTCACCAGGTGCACGCTTCAAAGGTATTATTCTATGGTTCCGCTTTTATTAGAATTTTTTTGTTGCGTGGTAAATCGAGCAGGTACAAACCCAGATCCTACCAAAAATCTTTCAATTGGTATCAGAGCCTGGTTTAGGGGGTTCTGTGCTTGTTCGATTTATTACATGGTTATATTTGCAGGTGGTTTAGAATCCCGATTATTATGGTTACGTTTGTATGGTTTTTAATTAAACTCCGGGACATGTTCGGATTTAATTTTATTATGAATGTTTGTAATAGTATAACCACGTGCTGGAAGCCGTGTAGGATTAGATTAAATCTGTAGTAGGATTTTTTCTATGTAATTTCGATTATTTAATTTTCCTAGAATGCCTTGTAGTAGGAAAATTATTTTTTTTTGTAATCGAAGGCGTTATGGTGGGCAACTTGGATTCGTGGGTTTTGGGTTATCATGAATTTGAACAAACCCAGGAAAACCCAGAACGAATTGCAAGAAGACCAAATAGCGTGGGAAAAAGCGAAAGAGGAGTTGGCGGCAGGAGGCGACGCCGGCAACATTTGCCGGCAGCAAAATTGCCGGCCGGCAGGCAAACGGCAGCAGCAGGCAGCAGCAGCACGCAGCAGTTGCTGCACGCTGCTGCTGCAGTCGCGCGCAGGAGGCCGCGCGCGCTGGACGCGCGCGCAGTGCCGCGCGCACGGCCCGTGCGGGCTGTGCGCGCGGGCAGCGCGGCCCTCGGGCTGTGCTGCGGCCCGGGCGGCCCGTTCGGGCTGTTGGGGCTGTTTTTGGTCCGTTTTTCCTCCAGTTTTCGTTTTTTGAAATTCAAGACTCTCTCTATCGAGTGACGTGACGGGACACGAGATCAAGGCAGAAGATGGAAGCAATTAAAACCATAATAGTCGGGGAATTTATTTTTTCGAATTTATTTCCCGTATTTATTGTTTTAAATTTATGCTTTATTTTTTATGCTGTATTTTAGATGCATGAATTAAAGCATGTCTGGTTTTATGGTTGCACATAACTTAGGTTAGTTAATTGCATGTTAAAACCGGAAAAACCCTCAATTTGGAAATCTAAGTGGGAGCGGGTTGTGTTATATCCCCATGGCCACCATTACGGGTTCATATGCGATGTGGGTGGGCTTGCGCGTTGGCATTAGGGCCTTCCTCCATTCGGATGAGTCCAGCCCCGAGATCGCTAGACTATGAGCTTCTGAGTAAGATGACTAGAGCGAGTTTAACTAGGAGAATGAGACACCCTCTCCATCTGAGGCGCACTATCCTGAGGTAACAAACTCAGAAGTCACGTAATGGCATACACTTAGTGTACGATCTGTAGTATTCCTCCCGCGAGGTTACGCTGCTTACTTGTACGGCTGAAAGCACCGACTATTAGCTACATTGATCAAAAGATCGTTGATCAGATAGTGTAGTTAATGAACTTGGTTCTTCTCAAACGAATGTGGGTTAGCGTAAACGTCCACACTGCGTGGCTTGCGAGAATCCCGGTGGATGAGATGTTGGTGGATTAATATTATTGTTTTGAGGGAATCAATAATTAATTGAATTTTCATGTTTCCAAAAATTCTAGCATATATAACTGAAACACTGTTTGTTTACTTTCCAGTTTTAAATCGATATGGCATTCAATCCTTTAGCTGCTATCTTGAAAGACAACAAATTAACTGGAACAAATTATGTCGACTGGAGTCGAAATTTGGACATAGTCCTGACAGCTGAGCAGTACAAGTTTATGCTCATCGAAGCATGTCCAGAAACGCCTGATGAGGACTCCACCCAAGAGGAAAGGGACGCCTATGCCAGGTGGAGGAAAGCGGATGAGATGGCGCGGTGCTACATTTTGGCCTCTGTGTCGAATGTGCTGCAACATCAGCTTCATCCCATGCTCTCCGCCTTTGACATGATGGCGCACCTAAGGGAGATGTTTGCGCATCAAGGCAGGACTGCCAGGCAGTCAGCCATGAGGAAGTTAATGAACACCAAAATGGCTGAAGGCGGATCGGTGAGAGATCATGTTTTACACATGATCAGTAACATCAATGAAATAGAGGTGTTGGGAGGAAATATCGACCCAGAAAGTCAGATAGATATTATCCTCCAGAGTCTACCCTCTTGTTTTGAGCAGTTTCGGGTCAACTATAATATGAACCAAAGGGTTTATACGTTGCCCGAGCTCATGACTGATTTGGTGGCGGCTAAAGGCATCTTCCATGAGAAGAAGCAAGCTTTGGTCGCGGTAAAGGGTTCAAGCTCTTCTTCTGGGCCGAAAGGCAAGAAGAATAATAAGAAGAAGAACGCCAAGAAACTTGCGACAAAGCCAGATGTTGCGAAGAAAAGCAAGCCAAAAGGCAAGTGCTTTAAATGCGGCAAGGCAGGACATTGGAAAGTGGATTGTCCAAAGCTCAAAGGTACGATTGTTTCTGCCCTAATTACTGAGACATGTTTAGCGGTGATTCCCACAGATACTTGGTGTGTGGATTCAGGCGCCACTGACCATGTTTGTAATTCTTTGCAGGGGTTCCAAGTAACCCGGAAGCTTAGAGAGGGCGATCTGGACATCTACATGGGCGACACTACAAGAGTGTCAGTTGAAGCAGTGGGAGTAGTTAGGTTAAATTTCGAGAATTGTAACCTAGAGTTAGTAAACTGTCTTTATGTACCGAGTTTTAGAAAGAACCTGATTTCGGTTTCTAAACTCTGAAGAATGGTTACAAGTTTATTTTTTCTGATGAGTCTGTTTTTATTAGAAGAAATGGCAAACTTGTTTGTTCTGGTTCATTGGTGGACAATTTATTTGTGGTTAATTCTAACTCCCCTGTTGCGCAAAACATAGAAATAGATAACTCAGTATCTAACATTAATAAGAGGAAGAGACCTTCTGTAATGAATCAAACCTATCTTTGGCATCTAAGGCTAGGTCATATAAACCTTAGTAGGATTCAGAGGTTGGTCAATGATGGACCTTTGGGTTCATTAGATATTGACAGTTATGCAACCTGCGAATCTTGCTTGGAAGGTAAAATGACCAAGAGACCTTTTAAAGCAAAAGGCTATAGAGCTAAAGAAGTATTAGAGTTGATTCATTCTGACTTATGTGGACCTATGACGGTCCAGGCACGAAGGGGATATGAGTATTTCGTGACATTCACGGATGATTACTCTAGGTACGGATACATTTACCTAATGCGCCACAAGTCCGAATGTTTTGGCAAGTTCAAAGAGTTTCGGGTAGATGTGGAGAAGCATCATGGTAAGAGTATCAAGACATTGCGTTCAGATCGTGGTGGGGAGTACCTGTCCCATGAATTTCGAGATTACCTCACTGAGGTAGGAATTCAGTCTCAGTTGTCTGCACCTGGCACGCCACAGCAGAATGGTGTAGCAGAAAGGAGGAACCGAACTCTTATGGAAATGGTTAGGTCCATGATGAGCTATAGTGATTTGCCAAGTTCGTTCTGGGGATATGCCTTGGAAACGACAATGTATATTCTTAATCTTGTACCATCTAAAACCGTGCCTTCAACCCCAATAGAGTTGTGGAACGGGCGGAAGCCCAGTCTAAGACATCTCAGAATTTGGGGCTGCCCAGCACATGTGCTTAAGGCAGATACGGCTAAGTTAGATGCAAGAACAGAATTAATGCTGTTTGTAGGATATCCTAGGGGAACGAAAGGTGGTCTATTCTATAGTCTTAAAGATCAGAAGGTGGTGGTAAGTACCAACGCTAGATTTTTAGAAGAAGACTATGTCTTAGACCACAAGCCCAAGAGTAAGATAGTACTAGAAGAGCTTAGACGACAAACTACTAATCCTGATGCACCAGCGCAAGTAGATACACCACACACTGCACATGAGATCACAGATGATGCGCCTACACAGGCGGTGCCTCGTCGTAGTGGGAGGGTTGTGAGACAGCCAGACAGGTTTATTGGCATGGGAGAGGCTTCAGACCTGGTCCCAGGTGTGCCTGAACCTGACCCAGTTAACTATAATGAGGCGCTTCGAGATAAAGATGCAGAATCTTGGCGTAAGGCAATGATATCTGAGATGGGGTCAATGGACCACAATCAAGTCTGGGAGCTTGTGGACCTGCCTGATGGGTATAAGCCCATTGGATGCAAGTGGGTCTACAAACGTAAGAGAGGACCTGACGGGAAGGTGGAAACCTTTAAAGCTAGGCTGGTGGCGAAGGGGTATACTCAGAAAGAGGGAATCGACTATGAGGAAACCTTCTCCCCGGTAGCCATGCTTAAGTCGATCCGGATTCTCTTGGCCATAGCTGCTCATATGGATTATGAGATTTGGCAGATGGATGTCAAGACAGCTTTCCTAAACGGAAGTCTTGAAGAAACCATCTTTATGCAGCAACCAGAGGGATTCATTGAAAAAGGCCAAGAGCATAAGGTTTGCAGGCTTAAGAGGTCTATTTATGGACTTAAGCAGGCATCCAGATCTTGGAACATCCGGTTTGATGAAGTAATCCAGTCCTTTGGATTTACTCAGTGTCCGGATGAGCAATGTGTATATCGCAGACGTGATGAAAACTCAGTGGTGTTTCTTGTGCTTTACGTAGATGACATTCTATTGATTGGCAACAACAAGAAAGTGTTATCAGACGTAAAGGCATGGCTGTCCAAGCAATTTGATATGAAGGACTTAGGGGAAGCGGGACATATCCTTGGGATCAAGATTATTCGAGATCGTAGGAAACGTTCACTAACGCTCTCCCAAGCTTCATACATAGACACGATTCTGGCCCGTTTTAACATGCAGAACTCCAAGAAAGGTTTTCTACCATTCAGGCATGGAGTGTTTCTATCTAAGGAGCAGTCTCCTAAGACTGTTGAGGAGATAGAGACCATGAAGACAATTCCATATGCTTCGGCAGTAGGAAGTCTCATGTATGCCATGTTGTGTACGAGGCCTGATATCTGTTATGCCGTTGGCATGGTGAGCAGATATCAGAGTAACCCCGGGAAAGCTCATTGGGAGGCAGTAAAATGCATTCTCAAGTATTTACGCAGAACGAGGGACCTAGTTCTGGTCTATCAGGCGTCTGAGCTGGTACCCCGAGGTTACACAGATTCAGATTTCCAAGGCGACAGGGACAAGAGCAAGTCTACCTCAGGGTATGTGTTTACTCTAGGAGGTGGAGCCATAGTTTGGCAGAGTGTCAAGCAGAAATGCGTGGCGGACTCTACCATGGAGGCTGAATACGTTGCCGCATCAGAGGCAGCGAAAGAAGCAGTATGGCTCAAGAACTTCCTAGTTGACTTAGACGTGATTCCTGGTTTGCAGAAGTCTATCACAGTTTATTGTGATAACAATGGTGCAGTAGCAAACTCGAAGGAACCACGAGCCCACAAGGCGAGTAAACATATACAGCGCAAGTACCACCTGATACGAGACATCGTGAAGAGGGAAGACGTGGTCGTGGCTAAGATAGCATCAGAAGATAACCTTGCAGATCCATTCACGAAGACATTGACCTCTAAAGTCTTTGAGGTTCACGTGGAGGGCATGGGGATCAGATATCTAGAAGAGCCATGATAGTTTTTTAGATAGATAGCAGCAAGTATTATAGGATTGTATGTAGTTGTATACTTAAAGCACAGCTTAAGTATTAGTGGGAGATTGTTGGATTTGAATACATAACCTATGCTTGTGTTGTATAATTTCCCAGATTAATATATCGATTTGTGTTTCAATTATATTTAGTTGTGCATATCCATTTATATTATGTAAGTAGATGATGAGGTGTCTGGTGCGACACAGTAGATCTCATCATTGGTTGAAAGACATAATATATAAATAATGTTCGTAACCGAGACAGCTTTGGATAAACTGTCGGTCTAGGTTATTATGTGATTCAGATAATTAGTTTGTCTAAACTAATTGAATCATATAGATGTGCCCGGGGCATATTGAACTTGACTCTTAGGAATGATTTGTCTTGTACTGATTTAATAGACAAATCGATCCTTGTATTCTATCTCTAAATCCCTAGACTCGAGCGGGCATGTGGATTAGACATAGTGTACTTTGATCTGCCAATGGGTGAGGTCAAATGTGGCCAATAATCTCGGTGGGTTGGGTGCGCGTGTTTAGTTACTTGGTGTGCTGCTGCTTGTCGAAAGGAAACCATGTACCGGTGCGTCCGGGGTGATGGTGCTCCCGAGATGAGCTCGAAATGTTTATTATACTAAACCTGGCCAGTGGACTTATGTCCGGTATAGTAAAAAGGTCGAGTGGTACTAGTCTCGGAATATTAAGAAGTTGATGAATTAATTTATCAGTAAATTAATGAATTAACGAGCACTATATCTTTGATGTGGGGAAATGATAAATATAATTTAATTAAGTTGTTCCGGAAGCAATTCTGGTGTAGGTTGGTAGTGCCATAATTAATCCGTTAGTGGTACGATTAATTATGTACTGGGTTGTTGACAAAGGTAGATTTAATTAGTTGAGAAATTAATTAATCCTTGTGTCAGTTGGTTGTGAATCATCCCAGGAACTGGATTGGGATAAGTGAATCCCTGTGTCAGTTGGGAGTGATTCATCCCAGGAACTGGATTGGGATAAGTGAATCCCTGTGACAGTTGGGAGTGTTTCAGTCCAGGAACAGGATTGAAGAAAACAGAATCTGTATCAATCTAGAAACAGGATTGAAGGAAAACAGAAACCCAGTAGGAAGACCAATCCTATTCCAACTTGGAGTCTCTCTTGTAACTCTATAAATAGACAAGGGATCAGCCATTCAACAATTACAATTCAAGAGATTCATTATTCAAGAATCTAGAGAGATAAAATTCTAGAGAGAGAAATTTCTTTCTCTCTCAAGAACGAATTTTCAAGCTTGGGTCGGCGGGTTTTTAACCTTGAAGTGGCCGAAAATTCTTGGCCTTCTGGGCAGCCCCGTGTGTAGCTTTCTCTCTCTCCGGGCAGTGCGTTTGCAGTACGTGCTAGGTGCGGAGGTGCTGAATTTTTTCAGCAGGTGGATTGTGGTGAGTTGCTGATCAATTGATTTCTAGATTGTTGCCCACACAACAAGAGGTCATAGTCTTTGAGGCATACAAGAGATTCACCAGGTGCACGCTTCAAAGGTATTATTCTATGGTTCCGTTTTTATTAGAATTTTTTTGTTGCGTGGTAAATCGAGCAGGTACAAACCCAGATCCTACCAAAAATCTTTCAACCTTGAGTAGTCATCCGTGAACGTCACGAAATACTCAAACCCACCTCGTGCTTGGATAGTCATTGGTCCACACAAGTCAGAATGAATCAACTCTAATAATTCCTTAGCTCTATAACCTTTTGCCTTAAAAGGTCTCTTGGTCATTTTACCTTCCAAGCAAGATTCTTAGGTTGCATAACTGTCAATCTCTAATGAACCTAAAGGTCCATCATTGACCAACCTCTGAATCCTACTAAGGTTTATATGACCTAGCCTGAGATGTCAAAGATAGGTTTGATTCATTTCAGAAGGTTTCTTCCTCTTATTAATGTTTGATAAAGAGCTATCTGTTTCTATATTTTGCACAACAGGGGAGTTAGAGTTAACCACAAACAATTGCCAGGTAATGAACCAGAACAAATAAGTTTTCCATTTCTTCTAATAAATAAAGACTTATCAGAAAAAATAAACTTATAACCGTTATTTAAGAGTTTAGAAACCGAAATAAGGTTCTTTCTAAAACTCGGTACATAAAGACAATTAACTAACTCTAAACTAGAACTTTCGAAATTTAAAGTAACAGATCCCACTGCTTCTACTGACACTCTGTAGTGTCGCCCATGTAGATGTCCAGCTCGCCCTCTCTAAGCTTCCGGGTTACTTGGAACCCCTGCAAAGAATTACAAACATGATCAGTGGTGCCTGAATCCACACACCAAGTATCTGTGAGAATCACCGTTAAACATGTCTCAGTAATTAGGGCAGAAACTATCGTACCTTTTGGCTTTGGACAATCTACTTTCCAGTGTCCCGTTTTCCCGCACCTGAAGTACTTGCCTTTGGGCATGCTCTTCTTTGCGATCTCAGGATTAGCAGTAAGTTTCTTGGCATTCTTTTTCTTCTTATTCTTCTTGCCTTTTGGTGCAGAAGAAGAACTTGATGCCTTCGCTGTGACCAAAGCTTGCTTCTTCTCGTGGAAGATGTCTTCGGTCGCCACCAAATCAGTTAAGAGCTCGGGTAGAGTGTAAACTCTTTGGTTCATGTTATAATCGACCCGAAACTGCTCAAAACAAGAAGGTAAGCTCCAGAGGATAATATCTATCTGACTTTCTGGGTCGATTTCTCCTCCCAACACCTCTATTTCATTGATGTTACTGATCATGTGAAGCACATGATCTCTCACCAATCCGCCCTCAACCATCTTTGTGTTCATTAACTTCCTCATGGCTGCTTGCCTAGCAGTCCTGCCTCGGTGTGCGAACATCTCCTCAGGTGAGCCATCAAGTTGAAGGCAGAGACCATGGGATGAACTTGATGTTCCAGTACATTTGACACAGAGGCCAAAATATAGCACCGCGCTATCTCATCCGTTTTTCTCCACCTGGCATAGGCATCCCTATGTTAGTTTTGAATACAGAAAAACTATGGCTTGTATCAAAAACTAATATCCACAGTTGACATATCATTTTGTTTCGGCATAAATTTGTTCCTTTATATCATAGAACTAGATAACGGGGTGTGGACAGGCACAGTAGATACCGCTATTGGTTAAAGTATTGATATATAAAAAGTATGCTCGTAATCGAGATAGTCTGAACATACTATCGGTATAGGTTATTGTGTGGTTTGGAAATTAGTTTATCTAAACTAGTTTAAATCACACGGATATGCCCGGGGCATATTGAGCATGACCAGTATGGATAGAATTGACTTATACTGACCGGCGTAGTCAATTCGGTCCTAGTATTCCGTCTCTCAATCCCGAGATTGGGACTGGCATGAGAGTTGGATATCGTATGCTTTGATTTGCCAAAGAGTGCGGTCAATTGAGGCCTATACCTCGGTAGGTTGGGTATGCGGTGTTTAGCTTCTTACATGCCGTTGCTAGTCGGAGGAATCTGCGTACCGGTTCGCTGGGTTGATGGTGCTCCCGAGATGAGGTCGTAAAGTCTATTATACTAAACCCGGCCGTGAACTTTATGTTCGGTATACTAAAAGGACGAGTGGTACTAATCTCAGAAACCAAGAAGTCAGTGAATTAATTTGTCAGTAAATTGATAAACCGACGAGCACTGGATATTTAATGTGGGGAGATAGAATAAAATATAATGGCGCGATGTAAAGTCATTTTCGAGTGGTAGTTCCATAATTGGTCCGTTAGTGGTACGACCGATTATGCATTTGACTAATCGACAAGGTAAATTAATTAATCCAAAAGGTTTAATTAATATTTAATCGACAAAGTGAATTTATAAATTAATTCTATTTGAATAAATTAATTCTAAGGGTTCGATTAAATTAAATTAACAAAGTGGGTTAAATAAATTAATTTAAATGGGTCGATTGGAGTGGATTAGTAGGGAAGACTTAGCGGTCAACAAAAGTCAAATTTTAAGCCTAACTCGAGAGCCCATTAGGTCTCCTTAGAAGCTCCTTTTAAATACAACTTATTGGGCAAGAAAAGAACTAAGGAAACTTGATAGTCAAGAAAAGACTAGTAAGAGAAAGTCTAGTCTAGAGAGAGAACTTTGTCTTCCTCGTCAAGTTTTCTCTCGAAGTCGACTAGGAAGCTTCTTCTTCGAAAAGAAACTCAGCCCATCATATTTGGAGAAGTCGCACATCATTTTCTCCTTGGAAATCAGCCGACCGCCACCAGTTATATTTGATCGCCCGCAGCAGTTTTTCGCGCCGCAGTGTGGACGGATTTTTGGTGGCAGTCCTTCATCCCGGGGTCCTGATCCGGTTGTTCCTCACGTAGATCTCTTCTCCGGTCGGTGATCCATGGGGGCAGTCATGCAGATCGTGGCCGGGAAGAGGGCTGCTGATCGGTTGAAGTCCGAACGGCAGCAGGCGGCCGGCAGTTTCTTGCTGCGCAAGTCTCTGGGCAAGAACTGTTTCATCAGTTCTTGAGTTTTTAGAAGTGGGTTTCCTTTGGATTTCTTTTATTTTGCCGTGGGTAACTCCGTAGACAATAGCCCACACTATTTCGGAGTTTGTATCGGAGTCATTCCTCGAATTCTTGTGGTAATTGCGTAAAAGATTGGATTTTTTCTTTAGGCAAGGGACTTCGCTACAAAAGGTATAATCTTTAATATTCCGCTTTAATTAAAGATCGAATCTTTTGGATCCCGATTAATAAATTAAATAAGTATAAGCCTAGATCCGTTCATGGGTAAACTAATTTGAGCCTGAGCTTGGTCGAAAGCTTCCGATTCTGGGATGCATTGCACGAAAGTGAGGTTTTCGATTTAGCCCGGGCTTGTTCAGTTTTCCTTCACCCTATCCTCTTGAGGAGAGTCCTCATCAGGCACATCTGGACATATTTGGGTGGTCACAAACTCATACTGCTCTGCCGTCAGGGCAATGTTCAAGTTACGACTCAAGTCGACATAGTTGGTTCCAGTTAATTTATTGTCTTCCAAATAGCAGCTAAGGGGTTGAATGCCATATCGATAAAAATTGTAAATAAACCAACAATGTTTTAGTTATTATGTCTAGAATTTCAAAAACAAGAAAATTCTATCAATTATTGACTTCCCTCAAAACAATAATCTTAGTCCACCAACATCTCATTCACCGGGATTCTGGTAAGCCACGTAGTGTGGATGTTTACGCTAACCCACATTCGTTTGAGAAGAACCAAGTTCATTAACTATAATATCTGACCAAACGATCTTTTGATCAATGTAGTTAATAGTCGGTACTTTCAGCTGTACAAATAAGCAGCGTAACCTTGAGGGAGGAATACTGCAGATCGTATACTAAGTGTGTGCCATTACGTGACTTCTAAGTTTGTTATCTCAAGATAATACGCCTCAGATGGAGAGGGTGTCGCTTTCTCCTAGTTAAACTTACTCTAGTCATCTTACTCAGAAATTCATAATCTAGCGATCTCGGGGCTGGACTCATCCGAATGGAGGAAGGCCCTAATGCCAACGCGCAAGCCCACCCACATCGCATATGAACTCATAATGGTGGCTGTGGGGATATTAAACTAACCCGCTCCCACTTAGATTTCCGAATTGAGGGTTTTTCTGGTTTTAACATGCAATTAACTAACCCTAAGTTATATGCAACCATAAAACCAACACGCTTTAAAATCATGCATCTAAAATACAGCATAAAAATAAAGGATAAAAATTAAAATAATAAATATGGAAAATAAATACAAAAAAATGCCTTAATAAATTTCCCAACTATTATGGTTTTAATCGCCTCCATCTTCTGCCTTGATCTCGTGTCACGCCACGTAACTCGATGGCGAGAGTCTTGAACTTCAAAAAATGAAAATTGGAGGAAAAATGGGCCAAAATACAACCCGAACGGGTCACGTGAGCACAACATGTCCTAAGGTGCGCAGTGCACGGGCGGCCCAGCAGCACCGCTGCTGCCGGCAGTTGCGGGCGGCGGTTTATGCCGGCGAGACGTCGGCACCGCACCCTGCCGCCAATCTCTCATTCACTTCTTTCCCATGCTATTTGGTCTTCTTGCAATTCGTTCTGAGTTTTCCTGGGTTTATACGAATTAATGATAGCCCAAAATCCACGAATTCAAGTTGCCCAACATAACGCCTTTGATTACAAAAAGTTAATTCTCCTATTACAAGGCTTTCTCGGAAAATTAAATAATCAAAATTACATAGAAAAAATCCTACTATAGATTTAATCTAATCCTACAAGGCTTCCAGCACGTGGTTATACTATTACAAACATTCATAATAAAATCAAATCCAGACATGTCCCGGAGTTTAATTATCCATACAAACGTAACCATAATAGTTGGGATTTCTTAATCACTTGCAAATAAAACCATGTAATAAATCGAACAAGCAGAAAACCCAAAACCAGGCTCTGATACCATTGAAAGATTATCTACCAGGGCCTAGTCAGAAACTCACTTTCGTTCTATGCATTCCAGAATCGGAATCTCTGGCCAGGCCTAGACGCTAGCACAATCGCTATTCCAACCCTTTCGAAATAACATTGCACATGATCTGGGTTTGCACTTATTCTATTTACCACGCAACAATAATTTTGTAATTAAAAGCGGTATCTTAGAAAAATACCTCTTGAAGCGTGAACTCAGGTGATCGCTTGTATGACTTAAGACTTTGATTGCACGTTGTGTGGGTAACGATCTAGCAATCAATTAATCAGAAATCAACATAATTGGATTCGCCAAAAAATTTAGCAAACCAAACTGCCTAGCGCGTAGTGTTCATACGTTGTCTAGGACCGAGATAAGCCACACGCGCCGCCAATGCTGCGCCAGAAAACTTAGGAAGTCTGGCCACCTGGACTTGCTTAAGGGCTGCCGCACTCAAGCTTATAAATCCGACTATGAGGGATAAATTTATTTCTCTCTCAAGGATTTTATCTCTCTAGTTTTCTTGTCTTGAAAACTTATGAATTGTGTGTCTAGAATAGCTAATCCCTTGTCTATATAGAGTTACAAGAGAGACCCCAAGTTGGTTTAGGATTGGTCTTCCTAATGGGTTTAGGTAATTAATTAGTTCCCAAATCCAATTAGGTAACCAATCTGATAGGATAAACCAAATCATACTAGATTTCCCAATCTCTAGGATTTCCTAATTCTAATTGAAACTTAATACTTAATTAATTAAACAATTTCACTTGTTTAATTAGTCAATTAACCCTTAGGAATAATTAATCAATTAATTAATTCTACCTATTCAATTAACCCATTACAAAATTAATCGTACCACTAACGGATTAATTTTGGCACTACCATCCTACACCAGAATTGCTTCCTGAACAACTTAATTAATTTATATTCATAATCTCCCCACATCAAAGATATAGTGCTCATTAATTTATTAATTTGCTGATAAATTAATTAATTAACTTCTTTAATTCCAAGACTAGTACCACTCGACCTTTTTACTATACCGGACATAAGTCCACCGGCCGGGTTTAGTATAATAAACATTACGAGCTCATCTCGGGAGCACTATTACCCTGGACGCACCGGTACATGGTTTCCTTTCGACAAGCAGCAGCACACCAAGCAACTAAACACACGCACCCAATCTACCGAGATTATTGGCCACAATAGACCTCACTCATTGGCAGATCAATGTACACTATGTCTAATACTCATGCCCACTCGATTCTAGGGATTAAGAGATAGAATACCAAGAACGATTTGTCTATTAAATCAGTACAAGACAAATCATTCCTAAATGGTCAAGTTCAATACGCCCCGGGCATATCTATATGATTCAATTAGTTTAGACAAACCAATTATCTGGATGACATAATAACCAAAATCGATAGTTTGTCCAAAGCTGTCTCGGTTACGAACCTCATTTATATATTATGTCTTTCAACCAATGATGAAATCTACTGTGTCACACAAGACACCTCATTATCTACTCACATAATATAAATGGACAAATCATGCACAACAAAATATAACCAAAACATAAATTGATATATTAACTGGGAAAATGTACAATACAAGCATAGCTTATCTATTCAACTCCAGCAATAATTGGTCATGAAGTTACAATTAAAATCATATTATCGTAATGGAAATATTGACGTATGTTTATAATGTTGTTGGTTGTTTCATGTATTGTGGTTTATAAATTTTATTGATAATAAATTTTGATTAAGAAAATCAACATAAATTGTTATAATTGTTGAATTTGAATACTAACCCTTTGCTTGTATTAAACTATTTCCCAGTTTTATATATCGATTAAATGTTTTAGTTAAAATGTTTATATGTTTTACATATGTCATCCATTTATATTATGTAATTATATGACGAGGTGTCTGGTATGACACAATAGATCTCATTATTGGTTAAAAGACATAATATATAAATGAGGTTCGTAACCGAGATAGTTTTGGACACACTGTCAGTTTAGGTTATTATATGATTCGGAAAATTGGTTTGTCAAAACTAATTGAATCATATAGATATGCCCGAGGCATATTGAACTTGACCATTTAGGACGAATTGTGTTGTACTGATTTAATGGACTATTCATTCCTAGTATTCTATCTCTTAATCCCTAGACTTGAGCAGGCATGAGGATTAGACATAGTGTACTTTGATCTGCCAAAGAGTAAGGTCATTTAAGACCAATAGTTTTGGTAGGTTGGGTGCACGTGTTTAGTTGCTTGGTGTGTTGTTGCTTGTCGAAAAGAAACCATGTACCATGTGTCTGGGGTGATGGTGCTCCCAAGATGAACTCGTTATGTTTATTATACTAAACCGAGCCGGTGGACTTATGTCCAGTATTGTAAAAAGGTCGAGTAGTACTAGTATTGGATTATAAGAAATTAATTAATTAATTTATCAATAAATTAATAAATTAACGAGCACTATATCTTTGATGTAGGGAGATTAAAGAATAATTAATTTAGTTGTTCCGGAAGCAATTCTGGTGTAGGATGGTAGTACCATAATTAATCCGTTAGTGGTACGATTAATTATGTAGTGGGTCGATTTATAAAGTAGAATTAGTTATTTAATTAATTATTCCTATGTGTTAATTAAGTAATTAAAAAAGTAGAATTATTTAATTAATTAATTAAGTCTTAAAGTTCAATTGGAATTAGGAAATCCTAGAGATTAGGAAATCTATTTGGATTTGGAAATCTAATTAGATTTGGTTACAAATTGGATTTGGAAACTAATTAATTATCTTAAACCCATTAGGAAGGCCAACTTGGGGTCTCTCTTGTAACTATATAAATAAATAAGAGATTATCAATTTACAATACACAATTCATTAGTTTTCAAGACAAGAAAACTAGAAAGAGAAAATTCTAGAGAGAGAATTAATATTTTATCTCAAAGTCAGATTTGCCAAGCTCTAGGTGGCGGCCCAAATCCCGAGAAAGTGGCGGCGATCTTTGTTGGTGTATGTGCCCTTATGAGGGCTATTTATGTAAATAAACTTTGAGGGTTATTTATATAAATAAGATATTTTCGTTTGATTGATAATTTATCTGATGAGTTAATTTCATGAAATTATATTCTTGTGCATATTGAATTTCATGAAATCGATCCGCCAAAAGAAACACTCCATGGACTGTTAGATCATGAGTGATTCTTTTGAGTAGTACTCGTACGAGGATCCTTAGACCAGAAATCACTGCATAGTCTTAGGTGAATTAGAGTGTGCTTTGACATATGCCTAACGGGACCGTAACAGGTTGCCAAGTACGGGTATGATTGGGTACACTATGAGTCACGCTAAGGTATGTAGGTGAAGTGATGGGACTACAAGTCTCTCTTAAATGAGAGATGATATCTTGGCCGCTTGATAGTGAACTGAGAAGTGCATGGCCGTGCCCAAGAAATGATAAGTGTTATCATTTGCTTGATTAAGTTCAGTGTCACTAAGAGATCAAGTAAAACGTTTAGCTATATATAAGGATGATTGGTTCCATGCCTTATGCTAAACTGGATATCAGTGTAGAGGACATTACGTAGTATACTCGGAAGGTTGTGTTGAATCACCATTCGACCCTCCGTTCTGAATTGTGTAGTCATTATGTCTTGCTAGAGACCACTAATGCTTTATGGATTCATTAATGAGATTAATTTATTCATTGTCAATTTGGAATAGGCCTACAGGATCGCACATAAGTGAGTTCGATGATTCAGAATTAATTAAATTGTATGTTTTAAGTATAAGAGTTATACTTAAATTGATAATATTTAATTAAATAGTTTAATTAAATATTATTGAAGAGTATTATGGTATTAATTAAGAGTTAATTAATTACCTATGAAGAATTGAGTTGGGCTGACAAATCAAGGGACCTAATTGTGAATTAAGGTTTTTGACCCATCAGCCTGACCCATGGATCAATGGGTTGATCCATGGTGTTGGTTAAATCCAACTCAGTAAATAATTAATTATTATTAATAATTAACAGATACTTCTCAAATCAGAGAAGTATCTATGAGCTGGGAGCAGTCTTAACTGGAATTCAGTTTTAAGAAACACGTTTTGATGATTTTAAAAAGACTCTCTCTCTCACTTTTGAAAAAAAGGGGACTCTTCCAGAAATTCTTCCAGAGAAAAAGCTTTTCTCTTTTACAGGAAATTTTGGCTAGCACCAGTTCTGAGAGACTCCAGTGCAAGAACGTAGAGGCAATTCGTGTGAATTGTTTTGGTGGTGAACGCAATCTTCCCAAGGGATCCAGGCGACGAGCACAACCGATTACGCGTAGAGGGTAAGACCCAATTCCATAGAATTTAGGCTATTCCGTATCATAATTTTGGAAATTATGCATGCCTAAAACCAACAATCTTTTTCCATCTTTGACCGACGGCACATGGGATAGTGGTGGTCGGCGCGTGGCGAGCTTCTCCCGGTGGCGGTTGGATTTTTCTTGCAAGGAATTCCGACGGTAGCTTTGTTGAGGTTGTAGTGATTGCTGATCAAATTGTTCATTAGTTTGTTGCCTACACAACATACGATCAAGTCTTGAGTCATACAAGATAATCACCTAAGTACACGCTTCAAGAGGTAGTTCTTAAACTTCCGCTTTAGTTGGGGATTTATTGTTGCGTGGCAAATCGAACAAGTAAAAGCTAAGATCCTGCGTAATGTTATTTCAAGCAAGGATTGGAATAGCGACTGTGCTAGAGTTTAGGCCTTGTCAAGAGTTCCGATTCTGGAATGTGTAGCACGAAAGTGAATTTTTTACTGGGCCCGGGCAGATAATCTTTTAATAATAACATTTTAATGATTGACAGGTATAATGACATTTAATGGTCCGTATATGTTTAACTTCTATTGAACATCTATGTATGCTATTGATAACACTCTGACTGCGGATCATACATTAGTCGTTAATCGTAGTTTGTCAAGGGATGATTTGGTAGACAGCATTTGCAATGAAATTAGGGTGTCAATGAATTCTTGAAAAATCCCATTCATAGTGGATTTTATGTATAATTTTTGAGCATGGAGTTTTATTGATGTGTACATCGGGCTTGAGGAAAATCAGTCTTCAGAAATAGTGGATAGGCGAAATGTTGCTTCGAGTTCTTCACAGGGTGGAGAAGGTCAAATTGATTTTGGAATGAACGAAGCATTCCATTTTGATTTCGAAGAGGAGTTACGGGACTTGGATTATAACATTGAGGACGATGTCGATCATGCCCACGATGCCTATAGATCCAACGGTGATTTTTGTTCAGACTTTACCGAGTTCAGTACCGATGAAGATGAAAGTGAGGAAGAGTTTAGGATGCCAGAAAGGGCACATTTTGTATATTCTTATGTGGGCACCTAGATCATTACGCCATTGATCGAGATGAACATGCTTTGCTTTGATATAATGGTAATCCTGATAATATTACCTTGGGAACTATTTTCAAAGACAAGAAAGAAGCACAACGGGCCATAGCCGCATGGGACGTGGCAAGGTTTATGGAATATGTCAATTGTGAGAGAAATAAAACCACATGGTGCGTTGAATGTAAAAGTCAAAAATTTCCTGCAGCCGAAGGTTATCATCCATGTGAATGAAAAATCCGCGTGTCCAAAAAAAATCACGGTCGCACTCACCGTCTATGGGTAGTGACTATATGGTGTCAGAGTCACAATTGCGTTGGAATGTCCATTGGGAATGACCACCATAATATGACATCGTCCACAATAGACCGCTCATATTGACACAAATTAAAAGAGACTTATAGTATGGCTGCTATTATAACTGAGGTGAAAAAAATTAAAAGTTGACGTCATGCAGAAGAAAGCATGGCATGCTAAAAGGAAAGCCATCGAGCTTATATTTAGTACTTAGGTGATGAATTTTGTGGAATTACCGAGGTAAGTTTTAAAAGTTTATTATTTTCGTAAATAGGATCATTGATGTTTAGATGATGATTGGGTGATGATTTTGTTAATGTTTGGTTGATTTATGTATAGTTTGTTGTTTTTTTTGTAAATAGGATCGTTGATGTTTAGATGATGATTGGGTTATGATTTTGTTACTATTTATTTACGTCGCTTTCTTGATGCTTTAAAATCATTGAATCTCGAAACAATTGTCGAATTGGATTATGAAGGAGGGTCGATTGAAACACAAAGGAAGTTCAAATATTTGTTTTGGTCATTTGGCCCAACTCGACATATGTTTCTCAGATGTCCACCGGTTGTTAGTATTGATAGGCATATTTGCGGGGTGGATACAAGGGGAAGTTGGTTAGTTAATGTTGTTTTGGTTAATGTAATAGGTATAATGGCTTGTTTGATGTTCTTATACTGTATAAACTCAGAAAATATTCCAATTTATTTAAATACGAATTTTGTGAAACTTGATACAATTCCGATTTGTTAAATCTAAATTTTAAAAAATTTCAGATGTTACAAATACGAATTTTATCAAATTCGGAATTATTAAATCTGAATTCGGTTAAATTTGGATTTATAAAATCCGAATTTAACTAAATTCGAATTTTGGAGTTAAAATGGTTCAGATTTTAAAAAATCTGAACCTCTTTTTAACAATTTGTCAAATTAGACAGAATGTTTAAGAAGAGTTCAAATTTTCTTTAACATACTGTTTGGTGGACATAATTAATAGAGTTTTGATTTAAAATCAAAACTCTATTAATTATGTCCACCGGACTGTATGTCGAATAAGTTCGGATTTCATAAATCTGAACTCTTCTTTAACAAACTGTATGGTGGACAGAATTAATAGAATTTGGATTTACAAAATCTGAATTTTAGAGACTTCGGATTTTGTAAATCCGAATTATTGCGGGGCTTTATAAACGAAAACCTTCTCTCTCTCTCTCTCTCTCTCTCTCTCTCTTTCTCTCTCTCTTGTTTTCTCTCCACGTGTTTCGCCCACAAACCGCCGGACCTCTTAAATTTTGGCTCACCCACCCTAAACTCGAGACCAACTTCATTAAAATACTTCGCAAACTCCATAGAACAAATTGTTAGTTTTGAATACAGAAAAGCTATGGCTTGTATCAAAAACTAATATCCACAGATGACATATCATTTTGTTTCAGTATTAAATTGTTCCATTCTATCATAGAACTAGATAACAGGGTGTGGAAAGACACAGTAGATACCGTTATTGGTTAAAATATTGACATATAAAAAGTATGCTCGTAACTGAGATAGTCTGAACATACTATTGGTATAAGTTATCGTGTGGTTTGGAAATTAGTTTATCTAGACTAATTAAATCACACAGATATGCCCGGGCATATTGAGCACGACCAGTTTGGATAGAATTAACTTGTACTGATTGGCGTAGTCAATTCGGTTATAGTATTCAGTCTCTCAATCCCGAGATTCGGATGGGCGTGAGAGTTGGATATCGTATGCTTTGATTTGCCAAAGAGTGCGGTCAATTGAGGCCTATACCTCGGTAGGTTGGGTATGCGGTTTCTAGCTTTTACATGCCGTTGCTTGTCGGAGGAATCCACGTACCGGTTCCCTGGGTTGATGGTGCTCCCGAGATGAGCTTGTAAAGTTTATTGTACTAAATCTGGCCAGTGGATTTTACGTCCGGTATAATAAGAAGGTCGAGTGGTACTAATCTTGGATACCAAGAAGTCGGTAAATTAGTTTGTCAGTAAATTGATAAACGGACGAGCACTAGATTTTTGATGTGGGGAGATAGAAGAAAATACAGTGGCGCGATGTAAAGTCATTTTTGAGCGGTAGTTCCATAGTTAGTCGGATAGTGGTACGACTGATTTTGTATTTGACTAATCCACATAGTGAATTAATTAATCCTAAAGGTTTAATTAATATTTAATTGACAAAGTGGACTAAGAAAATTAATTCTATATGAATTAATTAATCCTAAGGGTTCGATTAAATTAAATTAATGAAGTGGGTTAAGAAATTAATTCAAATGGGTCGATTGGAGTTGATTAGTCTAGGAAAGACTAAGCGGTCAACGAAAGTCAAATTAAAAGGCCCAACTCAAAAGGCCACTAGGTCTCCATTGGAGCTCCTTATAAATAGAAAGCTTATGCCTTAAGAAACTTAAGAAAATCTTGCAAGACAACTTTGTTTTCCTCTAGAGTGAGAAAGTTCTAGAGATAGACTCTCATTCCTTCTTGGGTTTCTTTCAAAAAAGGAACTTAGAATCTCACTTCTCGATTTAGATTAAGTTTGAAGATCAAACTTTTAGATAGCCCTTTGATTTATTTGAGTTTCCTACTGCTGGAATTTTATTTTCGCCCGGTTTTTCATCAATCTTTTGGCCGGATCTTCACGGTAGTTTTTCATCTTGTCCGCCTGGCTGCTTCTAATCACTCCGGGGTGCTTGATCCAGCTGGGTTTGTGTTGATCTCTCCCTTGGGTTGGTGATCCACAATCCCGATTTTCCAGATCGTGACCGGAGTTGAAGTGGGTTCGATTTTATTGGCGAGAAAAGTAGTGGGCAGCAGCAGTTTTTGGGTTAAAGGTTTGATCTTTTGGGCAGATTTAATCTAATTGAGGGATTTTCTTAGTGGGTTTCTCGTGGGCTTGACAACACACCTCGATAGAGTATTGCCCACGCAATATTCGAGGCTTCTTGTAGTAATCCAGTGGATTCCAGTGGTGATAGCAACATAAAGATTTGGTTTTTATTATTGCGTTGGACTTCACTACAAAGGTATAACCTTTATGTATTCCGCTTTTAATTAAATGTCGATTCTTTGTGCGTTGTTTGTCGATTTAATAAATTAAATAAGTATTAGCCTAGATCTATTCATGGGAAAATGAATTTGAGCCTGAGCTTTGTCAAAAGTTTCTGATTCTGGAATGCTTTGCACGAAAGTGAGATTTTTTATTTTGCCCGGGCTTGTTCTGTTTTCCTTCACAATCCCTTCAGTCATTTCCCAATTTTTGGGGCGATTTTTTTCTATTCAACAAACACTAGGTAACTTTTCCACCTTCCACCGTTGCCATCCGGCCACCTATTGCGAAATACATACAACAAAAACACTCCTCTAGTTTAGAGCTACAAAACCATACAAGAACTTTTGCATTTGAATTACCGGTAGCCACCGCCGTCACCGGACCACCACTCCCCCACCGGTAATAGTTTTTATTTTTTTATTCTTATAGTATTTTCCTTATTGTCATATTCTTTTAGTATGTTAATTTTTTAATTTTTGTTCGGGTTGAATGATTATTTAAAGAGTACTATTATTATTTTGATTTAATTTTGTATGTTAATTATTTAATTTTTGTTTGGGTTGAATGATTATTGAAAGATTACTATTATTATTTTCATTTAATATTGTATGTTCATTGTTTAATTTTTGCATATTAATTCTTAAATGATTTTATGGAGTTTCATATTGTGAAAGTTGGAGAATCGTATTATTATTATTGCGCACTGGTTAAAAATTTGGAAAATTGCATTTACTATTTTTATGCTGCCGGATTTTTGTTGATTATGAAATAATTATTTATGTCTTTTGTGTTGTTGCAGGTACGTACACAATGGCATCATCGAGCAGCACCAGTTAGAACCACGAAGGTATCTTAATCAGGGGCCAATTGAGCCGGACCTTCAATATCTATAAGCACAACACCGATCTCAAATGGTGTGGAGGGGCAATGGAAATTCTAGAAACGAAGACCCTCAAGTGTCGACGCCATGATAGTCCAATGTGGGAGCCTTTGTACGGTTGGTTTCGAATACTAAAGCTTTGCTTGTATTAAAACTATTTCCCAGTTTATATATCGCTTAAATATTTTAGTTCAATTATTTTTATGTTTTACATATATTTTCTATTTATATTATGTGATTAGATGATGAGGTGTCTGGTGTGACACAATAGATCTCATCATTGGTTAAAAGACATAATATATAAGTGAGGTTCGTAACTGTGACAGTTTTGGACACACTGACAGTTTAAGTTATTGTGTGATTCTAAAATTGGTTTGTCTAAACTAATTGAATCATATATGCCCGAGGCATATTGAGAATTACCATTTTGGATTGAATTGTCTTATACTAATTTAATAGACTATTTGATCATAGTATTCTATCTCTAAATCCCAAGACTTGAACAAACATGAGAATTAGACATAGTGTACTTTAATCTGCCAAAGAGTGATGTCACTTAAGGCCAATAGTCTCGGTAGGTTGGGTGCGCGTGTTTGATAGCTTGGTGTTCTGTTACATGTCAAAAGGAAACCATGTACCGGTTCGTCCGGGGTGATGGTGCTCCCGAGATGAGTTTGAAATGTTTATTATACTAAGCTCAGCTGGTGGACTTATGTCCGGTATAGTAAAAAGGTTGAGTGGTACTAATCTCGGATCATAAGAAGTTAATTAATTAATTTATCAGTAAATCAATAAATTAACGAGCACTATATCTTTGATGTGGGGAGATTGAAGAATAATTAATTTAATTGTTCCGGAAGCAATTATGGTGTAGGATGGTAGTGCTATAATTAATCCGTTAGTCGTACGATTAATTATGTAATGGTTAATTAATAAATTAGAATTAATTATTTAATTAATTATTCCCAAGGGTTAATTAGTAAATTAACAAATTAGAATTAATTAATTAATTAAGTCTTAAAGTTCAATTGGAATTACAAAATTCAGGATATTCAAAAATCTATTTGGATTTGGAATCTAATTAGATTTAGTTCCTAATTGGATTTAGAAAATAATTAAAACCAAAACCCAATAGAAAGACCAATCGTAAACCAACTTGGTGTCTCTCTTGTAACTCTATAAATAGACATAGAGAGTTGGCAAGTAGAATACACAATTCATAGTTTCAAAGTTCAAGAAACTTAGAGAGAGAAGCTTTGAGAGAGAAATAAAATATTTCTCCCTCAAAGCTCGGCGGCGGTCATCTCACTAGGTGGCGGCCAGAATTGTTTTTCATGGCAGCGGCGGATGGCGATCATCGGACGGCGGCGGCGACTTCTGTCAAATTTCGACGAGAATTTTCTGACGAGTTTGTGTGATTGCTGATCGTTTTATTCGTTAGTTTATTGCCCACACAACGTACGATCAAGTCTAAGAGTCATACAAGACAATCACCTAAGTACACGCTTCAAGAGGTAATTCTTAAATTTTCACTTTAGTTAAGAATTTTATTTGTTGCGTGACAAATCGAATAAAGTAAAACTAAGATCATGCGCAATGGTGTTTCAAGCAATGATTGGAATAGTAATTGCGCTAGTGCTTAGGCCCAGTCAAGAGTTTCAATTCTGGAATACAATGCACGAAAGTAAATTTTTGACTGGATCGGGTGGATAATCTTTCAATTGGTATCAGAGCATGGTTTTTTGGCTTTGCTTTATTCGATTTGTTACATGGCTTTATTTGCAGGTGATTTTGTTATCTCGGCTATTATGGTTGCATTTGTATGTTTCAATTAAACCTCGAGACATGTCCGGGTTGTTTTAATGAATGCTTGTAATAGTAAGACCACGAGCTAGAAGCCATGTAGGATTAGATTTAATATGTAGTAGGATTTTCTCTATGTAATTGTCTATTTGTTTTTCCTAGAAATCTAGCCTTGTATTAGGAAATTTACGTAATCGAAGACGTAGTTGTTGGCGACTGATTTTGTGGGGTTTTTGGTTTATCGTAATTTGGGTAATTCCAAGGATTACGTAGAAAACTAAGAAAACCCGGGCGAATTGCAAGAAGACCAAATAACAAGTGGGAGCAAAATGGAAGACCCAAAAGGCGACGCCGATGAAAGAGTTACCGGCAAATATTGCGCAGCACTGCTGCGTAAGCGAAGGCCGCATGCACGCACAGCTGGTGCGGTGCTGCACTTGTTCAGCTCCAGGGCACTAGTCCCGTGCGTGACCCAACCCAGCATGCGCGGGCAGGCACGCACAGCCTTGCGTCTGCGTGCGAAGCCCAGCGCACGTAGCCCGTTCGCGGGCTGTGTGCGCGGCGCACATGCAAAGCTCGTTGGGCTGCACGCGTTGGTCCGTATTCCATATTTTTGAATTAGATATGAGATTCAAAATTTTCAAGATTCAATCCATCAAGTGATGTGACGGGACACGAGACAAGGCAACATATAGAAACAATAATAGTTGGGAAATTTATTTTTACACATTTATTTTCCATCTTTATTGTTTTAATTTTTATTTACATGTTTTAAATTTTGTGTTTTATTTTACGCATAGTTAAAGCATGTTGGTTTTATGTTGCACATAACTTAGGATTAGTTAATTGCATGTAAAATCGAAAAACCCCTCATTTTAGAAATCTAAGTGGGAGCGGGTTGGTTAATATTCCCATAATATCCACTACGAATTCATATGTGATGTGGGTAGACTTACGCGTTTGCATTAGAGCATTCCTCCATATTGGATAAGTTTTATTCACAAGATCACTAAGTTGAATTTCTAAGTTAGATGACTATAGTAAGTAAAACTGGAGAACTGCGATATCCTCTCCATCTGAGACGCACTATCTTAGTAACAAACTTAGAAGTCACGTAATGGCATACACTTATTGTACGATTTGTAGTATTCCTCCCATCGAGGTTCCGCTGCTTATTTGTATGGCTGAAAGCATGGATTATTAGCTACATTAATCAATAGATCGCTTGGTTAGATGGTGTAGTTAATGAACTTAGTTCTTCTCAAACGAATGTGGGCTAGCGTAAACGTTCACACTATCGTGACTTGCACAAATCCCGGTGAATGAGATGTCGGTGGATTTAATTATTGTTTTGAGGGATGTCAATAATTGTTTTGTGAATTTCAAATTCCTGCGTTATTTACTGAAACATTCTCTATTTATTTATGTGCAGTATTCGATATGGCTTTTAATCCATTAGCTACAATTTTGAAAGACGACAAATTAACTGGTCCAAATTATGTTGATTGGAGTCACAACTTGGATATTGTCCTAACGGCTGAGCAGTATAAGTTCGTGCTCACTGAAGAGTGTCCAGAAACGTCTACTGATGAAACACCTCAAGAAGAAAGGAAGCCTATCAAAGGTGGAAGAAGGCTGATGAGATGACGCGGTGTTACATTTTGGCTTCTGTGTCGAATGTTCTGCAGCATCAACTTCATCCTATGATCTCTGCCTTTAACATGATGGCTCACCTGAGGGAGATGTTTGGTCATCAAGGCAGGACAGGAAGGCAGTCAACCATGAGGAAGATAATGAACACCAAAATGACTGAAGGCATCTCAGTGAGAGATCACGTGTTTAACATGATTAGTAACATCAATGAGATAGAGGTGTTAGGAGGTGAGATTGATCCTGAAAGTCTGATTGATATCATTCTCAAGAGTTTACCTCACAGTTTTGAGTAGTTTCAGGTGAACTACAATATGAATCAAAAAGTTTATACTCCTCTCAAGCTTCTAACTGCATTGGTGTCGGCTGAAGGCATCTTTCAAGAAAACAAGCAAGCTTTAGTCACAGTCAAGGCTTCAAGTTCCTCTTCTACGCCTAAAGGCAAGAATAAGAAGACGAACAAGTGTTAGTTTAGAATACAAAAAAGCTATGGCTTGTATCAAAAGCTAATATCCACAGATGACATATCAAAAACTATATCATAGAACTATATAACGGGGTGTGGAACGACACAGTAGATACTGTTATTGGTTAAAGTATTGATATATAAAAAGTATGCTCGTAACTGAGATAGTCTAAACATACTATCGGTATAGGTTATCAATTTATTGACCAAGCGGTCAACGAAAGTCAAATTAAAAGGCTCAACTCAAAAGCCCACTAGGTCTCCATTAGAGCTCCCTATAAATAGATAACTTAAGGCCAAATAAACATTAAGGAAGTCTTGCAAGACAACTCTGCTTTCTTGAGTGAGAAGGTTCAAGAGAGAGAATTCCTTCATCTTCAAGAATTCTTTCTCAAAAACGAACTATATTTCTCGCTTGCTCAAAAAATTGGATTCAGTCCAAATAGATTAAACACCAAGTGCTGCCGGATTTATTTTTTCTTCTGCCGGTTTTTCCAAGTGCTCCCGCCCAGCCGCCCAACTTGGTTCTTCGGTTTTCTTGGAGAAAAAAATCCAATATTTGCACGTTTGATTCGGCCTTTTCATTGTGTTGATCTCTCTTTTGGTGATCCATGATGTGGGCTGTCTAGATCACGGCAAAGAAAGGATTTTTAGTTTGATTTTGGTGATGTACTAGCGGCGGGGGCAGTAATTTTGGTGGAAAAGGGGCAGCAGTTTAATCGGATCTTTTGGGCAGTTTTGAATCCATTTTTTGAGCGAGTTTCTTGTGGGTTTTCGTGGGCAATATGAGTACACTTCGATAGATTATTGCCCACGCAATATTCAAAGTTTCCAGGAGTCATCTTTTGAATTTTGGTGGTATTCAATTGCCCGAGACTTTGGTTTTCTTTATACTAAGGACTTCGCTTCAAAGGTATAACGTTTAATCCTTCCGCTTTAATTAAAGGTCCGATCTTTGTGCATTGTTTGTCGATTTAATAAATTAAATAAGTATAAGACTAGATCCGTTCAGGGGAAAATAAATTTGAGCCTGAGCTTCGTTGAAACTTTCCGATTTTGGAATGCATTGCACGAAAATGAGATTTTCGATTTAGCTCGGGCTTGTTCTATTTTCCTTCAAAATGGTATCAGAGCGAGTGTTTTGGCTTTATACTTGTTTAATTTATTACACGAATTTATTTTTGCATTATTATTTTTTGTCAAAGTGTTTAAACAGGTGGTTATTAGTTTCCCGGCTATTATGGTAGAATTTTATTTTTCATTCATAAGCCCCGGGACATGTCCGTAGTAGGATTTTATTTTGTTTTTGAATAGAAATGTCTGTAATAGTAATAACCACGAGCTGGAAGCCGTGTAGGATTAGAAAAATCTTGTAGTAGGATTTGATCTAATAATGTCGTCTTTAAATTCATAGAAAAACACATTTGAATATAGGAATTTATGTATTATGATGAAGACGTTATTTTGGGTAACTTATATTCACGGGTTTTGGTTTCTCATAATTTTGGGTGATTTTTAATCACGTAGAAAACCAAGAAAACCCAGGCAAATCGAGAGGAATCCAAATAACGAGTGGGAGCGACATGACGGGACGTGTCACCGAGGTGTCAAGGAATCAACGATAGAGAACGCCATGATAGTCTGGAAATTTTAATTCCTTAATTTCTCATATTTGTCTTTTCGTTGATTGTGTGTTTTCTGTTTTGTTTTGCATGAACGAAAACCAAACCAAACCATTTTAAAAGTAGAGTGCAATTAACTAAGGTAGATTATTCGCATATTAAAACTCCAACGGTTTTATGGGTGCAAATATCCATAGTTAAGATATTGCATGTTAAAATGTAAAAATCCTCAAACTTAAAAATCTAAGTGGGAGCGGGTTGGTAAGTATCCCCATGGCCTCCATTATGGGTTCATTGGTGATGTGGTTATTCTTGCGAGTTGGTATTATGGCCTTCCTCCATGCAGACAAGTCTTCAATCACAGATATCACCGGAATGAATTTCTGAAGGGATGACTATAGTGAGTTTAATTGGAGAAAGTTGCGACACCCTCTCTACTGAGGGCACATTAGTATCCTAAGCAACAAACTTAGAAGTCACGTAATGGCATACATAGTGTACAATTTATAGTATTCCTCCCGCGAGGTTACGTTATCTATGTGTACGGCTAAAAGTATTGACTATTAATTTTATTTATCATAAGATCATTGGTCAGATAGTGAAATTAATGAACTTCGGTTCTTCTTGAACGAATATGGGTTGGCGTAGACGTTCACCCGCGTGACCTGCGTTAATCCCGGTGTGAGAGATGTCAATGGAGATTATATTGTTTTTTGAGAATATCAATATTTTCGAAAAAGTATAGAAACTTGATTGTTTATTTTTCAGTTGTCGATATGTCCTTTAACCCGATAGCTGTCATACTTAATCAGAACAAACTTACGGGTCCAAATTACATTGACTCGAAACGTAACCTGGACATTGTCCTTACCGCTGAGGGTTACAGGTGCGTGCTCACTGAGGAGTGCCCCCTTAAGCACAGTGATGATGCCACACCTGAGTAGCGAGAGCCATATACGAGGTGGCAGAAGGCTGATGAGATGACCCGGCTACATCTTGGCTTCTATGTCGAGTGTACTGCAGCACCAGCACCAGTTGTTTACCTTAGCATACGATACGATGCTCAACCTCAGGGAGATGTTTGGACATCAGGGCAACGCAGCCAAACAGTCAGCTATGAGGAAACTCATGAATGCTAGGATGGCTGAGGGCACTTCAGTGAGAGATCATGTGCCGGACGATTTGTCTATTAAACGGATTCTATCTCTTAATCCTTAGACAAATCATCCTGGCTTATTGAATGGATTGCCACATAGGATCTGGACTTGCACTTGCTCGATCTACCTCGCAACAAAAATTTCTAATCAAAAGCGGAATCTTAGAAAAGTACCTTTGAAGCGTGCACTCAGGTGATTCTCTTGTATGCCTCAAGACTTTGACTTCACGTTGTGTGGGCAATGAACTAGAAGTCAATTGATCAGCTAATCACCACAATCCACCTGCTAGAAAATTCTAGCACCGCTGCACCTGGCATGTACTGTAAACGCACTGCCCGGAGAGAGAGAAAGTTGTGCGCAGCTAGTAAAAAGTAGGCCAGAAAATCAGCCAAAAACCCAAAAAACAGCCGCAAATTTAAGCTAGGATTTTCTCTCTCTAGTTTTCTTGTCTTGAAAACTTATGGAATTGTATGTCTTGAATAGCTAATCCCTTGTCTATATATAGAGTTACAAGAGAGACCCCAAGTTGGTTTAGAATTGGTCTTCCTAATGGGTTTAGGTAATTAATTAGTTTCCAAATCCAATTAAGTAACCAATCTGATAGGATAAACCAAATCCTACTAGATTTCCTAATCTCTAGGATTTTCTAATTCGAATTGAAACTAAAGACTTAATTAATTAATTAATTAATACCACTTTGTTAATTACTCAATTAACCCTTAGGAATAATTAATCAATTAATTAATTCTGCCTATTCAATTAACCCATTACAAAATTAATCATATCACTAATGGATTAATTTTGGCACTACCATCCTATACCAGAATTACTTCCGGAACAACTTAATTAAATTATATTCATAATCTCCCCACATCAAAGATATAGTGCTCATTAATATATTAATTTACTGATAAATTAATTAATTAACCTCTTTAATTCCGAGACCAGTACCACTCGACCTTTTTACTATACCGGATATAACTCCACCGGCCGGGTTTAGTATAATAAACTTTACGAGCTCATCTCGGGAGAACCATCACCCTGGACTCTCCGGTACATGGTTTCATTTCGACAAGCAGCAGCACACCAAGTAACTAAACACGCGCACCCAACCTACCGCGACTATTGGCCACAATTGACCTCTCCATTTGGCAGATCAAAATACACTATGTCTAATCCTCATGCCCGCTCAAGTCTAAGGATTAAGATATAGAATACCAATAACGATTTTTTTATTAAATCAGAACAAGACAAATCATTCTTAAAGGTCAAGTTTAATATGCCCTGGGCATATTTATATGATTCAATTAGTTTAGACAAACCAATTATCCGAATCACATAATAACCTAAACCAAAAGTTTGTCCAAAACTATCTCGGTTACGGACCTCATTTATATATTATGTCTTTTAACCAATGATGAGATCTACTGTGTCACACAAGACACCTCATGATCTACTTACATAGTACAAATGGACAATTAATGCACAACAAGATATAACTAAAACATAAATCGATATATTACTGGGAAAAAGTACAACACAAGCATAGCTTATGTATTCAACTCCAACACCATGGCGGGCATTGCCAAGAAGAATAAACCGAAAGGCAAGTGCTTAAGATGTGGCAAAGTAGGACATTGGAATAAGGACTTCCCAAAGCCTCGAGGTATGTGTAAATTTTCCCTAGTTACTGAGACATGTTTAGCGGCGATTCCCACAGATACTTGGTGTGTGGATTCAGGAGCAAGTGATCATGTTTGTAATTCTTTGCAGGGGTTCCAAGTGACCCGGCTGCTTAGAGAGGGAGATTTGCATGTCTACCTTGGGGATACTACCAGAGTTTCTGTTGTTGCAGTGGAAGTTTTATGTCTTTATTTTTTAGACTCAGTTTTACATTTGAGAGATTGTTTATATGTACCCAGTTTTCAGAAGAATTTGCTTTCAGTTTCTAAACTTATTTTGGATGGTTATAAGTGTGTTTTTTCTGATAATTCTGTTTTTATTAGAAAAAGCCAGAAGCTTATATGTTCTGGTACATTAGTTGACAATTTATTTTTTATCTAGACATACTCCCCAGTAATGCAAAACATAGAAACTAATAACTCATCACCGAATCATAGTACGAGAAAGGAGTCTTCCCCTTTGAATCAAACTTATCTTTGACACCTGAGACTAGGTCATATTAACCTTAGTAGGATTCAAAGGTTGGTCAATAATGAGTCTTTGAACTCATTGGATATTGACAGCTATCCGACCTGTGAGTCCTGCTTGGAGGGTAAGATGACCAAAAGGCCTTTAAAGGCAAAGGGGTATAGGGCTAATGAGGTTTTAGAGTTGATACATTCTGACTTGTGTGGGCCTATGTCAGTTCAGGCTAGAGGTGGTTATCAATGTTTCGTGACTTTCACAGATGATTATTCTAGATATGGATTAATATATCTGATGCGCCACAAGTCTGAATGCTTTGGCAAGTTCAAAGAGTTTAAGGCTGAGGTGGAGAACCATCTGGGTAAGAGTATCAAGGCCTTGAGATCTGATCGCGGTGGTGAATACCTCTCTAGTGAATTTTTGTCCTATTTATCGGAGGAGGGTATTCAGACCCAGTTTTCTGCACCTGGCAAACCCCAGCAGAATGGTGTGGCAGAGAGGAGGAACAAGACTCTTATCGATATGGTTAGATTGATGATGAGTTATAGCAAATTGCCTATATCATTTTGGGGTTTAGCCTTGGAGTCAGCGTGGTATCTCCTTAATCTCGTACCATCTAAGTCCATGCATTCGACTCCAGTAGAGCTATGGACTGGTCAAAGCCTAGTCTGAGACATCTCAGGATTTTAGGTTATCCAGCATATTTTTTTAAGGCAGACACAACCAAGTTAGATACGAAATCTAAGATTATGCTTTTTGAAGGCTACCCCAAAGGAACGAAAGGTGGTCTGTTTTATAGTCCTCAGCAACAGAAGGTGGTGGTGAACACCAATGAAAAGTTTCTTGAAAAGGATTATGTTTAAGATCACAAGGCAATGAGCAAGGTAGTATTGGAAGAGCTTAGGGGTCAGTCCACTATTCCAGATGCACGAGTACAGGAAGACACACCACAAGAAACTGCACACACTATCATAGATGATACTCTTACACAGGTTGCGCCTCGTCGTAGTGGGAGGGTTGTCAGACAGCCCGAGAGGTACATGGGTTTGGGTGAGTATTCGGGCTTTATCCCTGGTGTTCTTAAACTAGACCCAGTTAGCTACAATGAGGCTCTCCATGATAAAGATGCAGATTCTTGGCAGAGAGCGATGATTGCTGAGATTGGTTCTATGGACTCAAATCAGGTCTGGGAGCTGGTAGACCTTCCTGATGGGTTTTGGCCTATTGGGTGCAAATGTGTCTACAAGCAAAAGAGAGGATCTGATGGGAGGGTTGAGACCTTCAAGGCTAGGCTGTGCCAAAGGGGTATACTCAGAAATAGGGTATCGATTATGAGGAGACCTCTTCCCCAGTAGCTATGCTTAAGTCAATCCCAATTATGTTGTCCATAGCTGCTCATATGTATTATGAGATTTAGTAAATAGACATCAAGACAACTTTCCTTAATGGAAGTCTTGAGGAGACCAACTTTATGCAGCAACCAGAGGGTGTCATTGTTCAGGGCCAAGAGCACAAGGTATGCAGGCTTTGGAGGTCCATTTATGGACCTAAGCAAGCATCCAGATCTTGGAACATCTGTTTTGATGAGGTTATCCAGTCCTATGGATTCACTTAGTGTCCGGATGAGTAGTGTGTATATCACAGGCATGATGGTGATACAGTGGTGTTCCTCGTACTTACGTAGATAACAACCTTCTGATTGGCAACAGTAAGAAGGTGTTGTCAGACATAAAGGCATGGTTGTCAAGGTAGTTTGACATGAAGGATTTGGGAGAGGCTGGACATATCCTTGGGATCAAGATTATTTGAGATCGTAGGAGACATTCTTTGACTCTCTCTCAGACATCCTACATAGACACGATTCTGGCCTATTTTAACATGCAAAACTCCAAGAAGAGTTCACTACCTTTCACATATGGGGTGCATTTGTCGAAGGAGCAGTGTCTCAAGACTGCTGAGGAGATAGTGTTGGAGTTGAGTACATAAGCTATGCATGTATTGTACTTTTTCCCAGTAATATATCGATTTATGTTTTGGTTATGTCTTGTTGTGCATGATATGTCCATTTATATTATATAAGTAGATGATGAGGTGTCTTGTGTGACACAGTCGTTACCGAGACAGCTTTGGACAAACTGTCGGTTTAGGTTGTTATTTGATTCGGGTAATTGGTTTGTCTAAATTGATTGAATCATATAGATATGCCCGGGGCATATTGAACTATACCATTAAGAATGATTTGTCTTGTACTGATTTAATAGGCAAATCATTCTTGGTATTCTATCTCTTAATCCCTAGACTCGAGTGGGCATGAGGATTAGACATAGCGTACTTTGATCTGCCAAAGAGTGAGGTCAAGTGTGGCTAATAATCTCGGTAGGTTTGGTGCGTGTGTTTAGTTGCTTGGTGTGTTGCTGCTTGTCGAAAGGAAACCATGTACCTGTGCGTCTGGGGTAATAGTGCTCCCGAGATGAGCTCATTATGTTTATTATACTAAACCAGCTGGTAGACTTATGTCCGGTATAGTAAAAAGATCGAGTGGTACTAGTCTCGAAATTAAAGAGGTTAATTAATTAATTTATCAATAAATTAATATATTAACGAGCACTATATCTTTGATGTGGGGAGATTATGAATATAATTTAATTAAGTTGTTCCGGAAGCAATTCTGGTGTAGGATGGTAGTGTCATAATTAATCCGTTAGTGGTACGATTAATTATGTATTGGGTTATTGACAAAGGTAGATTTAATTAATTAATCATTGTGTCAGTTGGTTATGAATCATACCAGGAACTGGTTTGAGATAAGTGAATCTTTGCATCAGTTGGTTGTGAATCGTACTAGGAACTGGTTTGGGATAACTGGATCCCTGTATCAGTTGGATGTTTTTAGTCCAGGAACAGGATTGAAGGAAAACAGAATCCCAGTAGGTAGGCCAATCCTAAACCAACTTGGGGTCTCTTTTGTAACTCTATATATAGACAAGGGATTAGCTATTCAAGACACACAATTCAATAGATTCATAATTTAAGAATCTAGAGAGAGAAAATTCTCTCTCTAAAATTTGGATTTTACAAGCTTTGGGGCTGCCAAATTTTTCTCAAATATTTGGCAGTCTGCGTGTGGCTTTCTCTCTGTCTCGGCAGTGCGTTTACAGTGAGTGACAGGTGCAGCGGTGATGGAATTTTCTAGCAGGTGGATTGTGGTGATTAGTTGATCAATTGGTTTCTAGATCATTGCCCACGCAACGTAAAATCAAAGTCTTAAGGCATATAAGAGAATCACCTAAGTGCACGCTTCAAAGGTATTTTTCTAAAGTTCCGCTTTTAATTTGAAATTTTTGTTGCGTGGTAAATCGAATAAGTGCGAACCCAGATCCTGTGTAATGTTATTTCAAAAGGGTTGGAATAGTATTGTGCTAGTGTCTAGCCTGGCCAGAGATTCCGATTCTGGAATGCATAGCACGAAAGTGAGTTTCTGGCTAGGCCAGGGCAGATAATCTTTCAATTGGTATCAGAGCCTGGTTTTGGGTTTTGTACTTGTTCGATTTATTACATGGTTTTATTTTGCAGGTGGTTAAGAAATCCTGACTATTATGGTTACGTTTGTATGGGTTTTAATTAAACTCCGGGACATGTCCAGATTTGATTTTATTATGAATGTTTGTAATAGTATAACCATGTGTTGAAAGCCGTGTAGGATTAGATCAAATCTGTAGTAGGATTTTTTCTATGTAATTTCGATTATTTAATTTTCCTAGAAAGCCTTGTAGTAGGAGAATTAATTTTTTGTAATCGAAAGCGTTATGGTGGGCAACTTGAATTCGTGGGTTTTGGGTTATCGTTAATTCGTAGAAACCCAAGAAAACCCATAATGAATTACAAGAAGACCAAATAGCGTGGGAAGAAGCGAATGAGGGATTGGCGGCAGGGGCCGGCGGCGACTGCCTGGAAGCAGGCTGCCGCGCGTTGCAGCAGGAGGCGGCGCCAGCTTTTTGGGCGTGCTGCCCACGTGCGGCCCGTTCAGGCTGCGTTTTGGCCCATTTTTTCTCCAGTTTTTGTTTTTTGAAATTCAAGACTCTCTCCATCGAGTGACGTGGCAAAACACGAGATCAAGACAGAAAATGGAAGCGATTAAAACCATAATAGTCGGGAAATTTATTTTTCGTATTTATTTCCCGTATTTATTGTTTTAATTTTTATGCTTTATTTTTAAGCTGTATTTTAGATGCATGATTTTAAAGCATGTTGGTTTTACGGTTGCATATAACTTAGGGTTAGTTAATTGCATGTTAAAACTGGAAAAACCCTCTATTTGAAATCTAAGTTGGAGCAGGTTGGTTTAATATCCCCATGGCCACCATTACGAGTTCATGCGCGATGTGGGTGGGCTTGCACGTTGTCATTAGGGCCTTCCTCCGTTCAGATGAGTCCAGCCCCGATATCGCTAGATTATGAATTTCTGAGTAAGATGACTAGAGTAGGTTTAACTAGGAGAAATGCGACACCCTCTCCATCTAAGGTGCACTATCATGAGGTAACAAACTCATAAGTCACGTAATGGCATACACTTAGTGTACAATCTGCAGCATTCCTCCTAAGACGTTACGCTGCTTATTTGTACGACTGAAAGCACCGACTAATAGCTACATTGATCAATAGATCGTTCGGTCAGATATTGTAGTTAATGAACTTGGTTCTTCTCAAACGAATGTGAGTTAGTGTAAACGTCCACACTGCGTGGCTTGCGAGAATCCTGGTGTATGAGATGTTGGTGGATTTTAATTATTGTTTTGAGGAAACTTAATAATTAATAGAATTTCATGTTTTTCAAAATTATTGGTTAATAACTGAAACATTGTCTGTTTGTTAACTTTACAGTTTTATCGATATGGCATTTAACCCCTTAGCTGCTATTTTGAAAGACAATAAATTAGTTGCCCCTAATTATGTTGATTGGAGTCGTAACTTAGACATTGTCCTTATGGCTGAGAGCACTCCTGTGAGAGATCATGTCATTGACGTGATTAGTAAAATCAACAAGGTTGAGGTAGTGGGAGGCAAAATCGTTGGTGAAACCAAAGTCGATATTGTCCTCCGGAGCTTGCCTCAAAGCTTTGAGCAGATTCGGTTGAACTACAACATAAGTAAGATGTTGAGTACTTCATCCGAGCTCTTGGCAGAGCTGGTGGCAGTTAAAAGTCTTCTTCAAGAGAAGAAGTGAGCTTTAGTCGCAGTCAAAGCTTTAGAATCTTCTTCTGAGCCTGAGGCTGGAAAGAAGAATAGAAAGCTCAAGGGAGTAGCTAAAAAGGCACAAATTGTGCCTAAGCCAGATATTACAAAGAAGAAGTCGAAAGACAAGTGTTTCAAGTGTAATAAGACTGGACATTGGAAATCGGATTGTCCAAAGCTTAAACGTACGATAGTTTCTTCCCTAATTGCTGAGACATGTTTAGCGGTGATTCCTACAGATACTTGGTGTGTGGATTCAGGCGCCACTGATCATGTTTATAATTCTTTGCAGGGGTTCTAAGTAACCCGAAAGCTTAGAGAGGGCGAACTGGACATCTACATGGGCGACACTACAAAAGTGTCAGTAGAAGCAGTGGGAGTGGTCAATTTAAATTTCAAAAATTGTAGATTAGAGTTAGTTAATTGTCTTTATGTCCCGATTTTAGAAAGAACCTTATTTCGGTTTCTAAACTCTTGAAGAATGGTTATAAATTTGTTTTTTCTGATGATTCTGTATTTATTAGAAAAAATGGAAAACTTATTTGTTCTGGTTCATTGGCTGACAATTTATTTGTCGTTAACTCTAATTCCCCTCTTGCGCAAAGCATAGAAACAGATAGCTCTTTATCTAACATTAATAAGAGAAAGAAACCTTCTGAAATGAATCAAACCTATCTTTGGCATCTCAAGCTAGGTCATATAAACTTTAGTAGGATTCAGAGGTCGTCAATGATCGACCTTTAGGTTCATTAGAGATTGACAGTTATGCAACCTGCGAATCTTGCTTAGAAGGTAAAATGACCAAGAGACATTTTAAGGCAAAAGGTTATAGAGCTAAGGAGTATTAGAGTTGATTCATTCTAACTTGTGTGGACCAATGACGGTCCAGGCACGAGGTGGGTTCAAGTATTTTGTGATGTTCACAGATGACTACTCAAGGTATGGGTACATTTACCTAATGCGTCACAAGTCCTAATGTTTTGGTAAGTTCAAAGAGTTTCTGGCAGATGTGGAAAAGAAACATGGTAAGAGTATCTAGACACTGCGTTCAGATCATGGTGGGGAGTACCTATCCATGAATTTCGAGAATACCTCAGTGAGGTTGGAATTCAGTCTCAGTTGTCTGCACCTGGCATACCACAGCAGAATGGTGTAGCAGAAAGGAGGAATCGGACTCTCATGGAAATGGTTAGGTCGATGATGAGCTATAGTGATTTGCCAAGTTCGTTCTGGGGATATGCCTTAGAAATGGTGATGTATATTCTTAATCTTGTACCATCTAAAACCGAGCCTTCAACCCCATTAGAGTTGTGGAATGGGTACAAGCCCAGTCTAAGACATCTCCAAATTTGAGGTTGCCCTGCACATGTGCTTAAGGCAGATACGGCTAAGTTAGATGCGAGAACTAAATTAATGTTGTTTGTAGGATATCCTAGGGGAACGAAAGGTGGTCTATTTAATAGTCCTAAAGATCAGAAGGTGGTGGTTAGTACCAACGCTAGATTTTTGGAAGAGGACTATGTCTTCGACCACAAGCCCAAGAGTAAGATAGTACTAGAAGAGCTTAGGCGGCAAACTACTAATCCTGATGCACTTGCACAAGTAGATACACCACACACTACACATGAGATCACAGATAATGCGCCTTCACAGGTGGTGCCCCATCGTAGTGGGAGGGTTGTCAGACAGCCCGATAAGTTTATTGGCATGGAAGAGGCCTCAGACTTAGTCCCAGGCGCGCCTGAACCAGACTCGGTTAACTACAATGAGGCTCTCTGAGATAAAGATGCAGAGTGTTGGCGTAAGGCAAAGATATCCGAGATGGGGTCAATGGACGACAATCAAGTCTGGGAGCTGGTGGACCTGCCCGATGGGTTTAAACCCATTGGATGCAAGTGGGTCTACAAATGTAAGAGAGAACCTGACGAGAAGGTGAAAATCTTTAAAGCTAGGCTGGTGGCGAAGGGGTATACTTAGAAACAGGGAATCGATTATCAGGAAACCTTTTCCCCGGTAGCCATGCTTAAGTCGATCTGGATTCTCTTGGACATAGCTGCTCATTTAGATTATGAGATTTGGCATATGGATGTCAAGACAGCTTTCCTAAACGAAAGTCTTGAGGAAACCATCTTTATGCAGCAACCAGAGGGATTCGTTGGAAAAGGCAAAGAGCATAAGGTTTGCAGGCTTAAAAGGTCCATTTACGGACTTAAGCAGGCCTCCAGATCTTGGAACATCTGGTTTGATGAGGTAATCTAGTTCTTCAGGTTTACTCAGTGTCTGGATGAGAAATGTGTGTACCGCAGACGTGATGGAAACTCAGTGGTGTTTCTTGTACTTTACTTAGATGACATTCTATTGATTGGCAACAACAAGAAAGTGTTATCAGATATAAAGGTATGGCTGTCCAAGCAGTTTAATATGAAGGACTTAGGGGAAGCGGGACATATCCTTGGGATCAAGATAATTCGAGATCGTAAGAAACATTCGTTAACGTTTTCCCAAACTTCATACATAGATACAATCCTGGCCCGTTTTAACATGCAGAACTCCAAGAAAGGTTTTCTACCTTTCAGACATAGAGTGTATCTATCTAAGGAACAGTCCCCTAAGACTGTTGAAGAGATAGAGGTCATGAAGAAAGTTACTTATGCTTCGGCAGTAGGAAGTCTCTTGTATGCCATATTGTGTACGAGGCCTGATATCTGCTATGCCGTTGGCATGGTAAGTAGATATCAGAGTAACCCCGGGAAAGCTCATTGGGAGGCAGTAAAATGTATTCTCAAGTATTTGCGCAGAACGAGGGACCAAGTTTTGGTCTATCAGGCTCCTGAGCTGGTATTCCGAGGTTACACAGATTCAGATTTCTAAGGCGACAGGGACAAGAGCAAGTCAACCTCAGGGTATGTGTTTACTCTGGGAGGTGGATCCATAGTTTGGTGGAGTGTCAAGCAGAAATACATGGCGGGCTCCACCATAGAGGCTGAGTACGTTGCCGCATCAGAGGCAGCGAAAGAAGCAGTATGGCTCAAGAACTTCCTAGTGGACTTAGATGTGATTGCTGGTTTGCAGAAGTCTATCACAGTTTATTGTGATAACAACGGTGCAGTAGAAAACTCGAAGGAACCACTAGCCCACAAGGCGAGTAAACATATACAGCGCAAGTACCACCTGATACGAGACATCGTAAAGAGGAAAATCGTAGTCGTTGCTAAGATAACATCAGAGGATAACCTTGCAGATTCGTTCACAAAAACATTGACTTCAAAAGTCTTTGAGGCTCACGTAGAGGGCAGGGGAATCAGATATTTAGGAGAGCCATGACAGTTTTTCTAGATATATAGTAGCAGAATGTATAGGAATTGTATGTAGTTGTATGCTTAAAGCACAGCTTAAGTACTAGTGGGAGATCGTTGGAGTTGAATACATAAGCTATGCTTGTATAGCACTTTTTCCCAGTAATATATCGATTTATGTTTTGGTTATTTCTTGTTGTGCATGATATGTCTATTTATATTATGTAAGTAGATGATGAGGTGTCTTGTGTGACACAGTAGATCTCATCATTGGTTGAAAGACATAATATATAAATGAGTTTCGTAACTGAGACGGCTTTGGACAAACTATCAGTTTAGGTTATTATGTGATTCAGGTAATTGGTTTGTCTAAACTGATTGAATCATATAGATATCCCCGGGGCGTATTCAACTGAACCATTAAGAATGATTTGTCTTGTATCGATTTAATAGACAAATCTATCTCTTAATCCCTAGACTCGAGCGGGCATGAGGATTAGACATAGCGTACTTCGATCTGCCAAAGGGTGAGGTCAAGTGTGGCCAATAATCTCGGTAGGTTGGGTGCTCGTGTTTAGTTGCTTGGTGTGCTGCTGCTTGTCGAAAGGAAACTATGTACCAGTGCGTCCGGGGTGATGTGCTCTCGAGATGAGCTCGTTATGTTTATTATACTAAACCCAGCTGGAGGACTTATGTCCGGTATAGTTAAAAGGTCGAGTGGTACTAGTCTCAGAATTAAAGAGGTTAATTAATTAATTTATCAGTAAATTAATATATTAACAAGCACTATAGCTTTGATGTGGGGAGATTATGAATATAATTTAATTAAGTTATTCCGGAAGCAATTCTGGTGTAGGATGGTAGTGCCATAATTAATTCGTTAGTGGTACAATTAATTATGTATTAGGTTATTGACAAAGGTAGATTTAATTAATTAACTAATTAATTAATCCTTGTGTCAGTTGGTTGTGAATCATACTAGGAACTGGTTTGGGATAAGTGAATCCCTGTATCAGTTGGTTGTGAATCATACCAAGAACTGGTTTGGGATAAGTGGATCCCTGTATCAGTTGGATGTGTTTCAGTCCAGGAATAAGATCGAAGCAAAACAGAATCCCAGTAGGAAGGCCAATCCTAAGCCAACTTGAGGTCTCTTTTGTAACTCTATATATAGACAAGAGATTAGTTATTCAAGACACACAATTCAATAGATTCATAATTCAAGAATCTAGAGAGAGAAAATTCTCTCTCTAAAATTTGGATTTTATAAGCTTTGGGGCTGCCGAATTTTTCTCAAATATTTGGCGGTCTGTGTGTGGCTTTCTCTCTCTCCCGGCGGTGCATTTATTGTAAGTGCCAGGTGCGGCGGTGATGGAATTTTCTGGCAGGTGGATTGTGGTGATTAGCTGATCAATTGGTTTCTAGATCGTTGCCACACAACATGAAATCAAAGTCTTGAGACATACAAGAGAATCACCTAAGTGCACACTTCAAAGGTATTTTTCTAAAGTTCCGCTTTTAATTAGAAATTTTTGTTGTGTGGTAAATCGAATAAGTACGAACCCAGATCCTGTGCAATGTTATTTCAAAAGGGTTGGAATAGCATTGTGCTAGCGTCTAGGCCTGGCCAGAGATTTTGATTCTGGAATGCATAGCACGAAAGTGAGTTTCTTGCTAGGCCTGGGCAGATTATCTTTCAGATAGATGCCATACAGGCGGTACCCTATGCTTCTGCAGTGGGTAGCCTCATGTATGCTATGTTATGTACGAGGCCTGATATTTGCTTTGCCGTTGGCATGGTTAGTATATATCAGAGTAACCCTGGGAAGGCTCACTGGGAGGCAGTAAGTACTTGCGCAGGATGAGAGATTATGTCCTAGTTTATAGAGCGCAGGATCTTGTACCATTGGGTTACACAGATTCAGACTTTCAAGGTGATATAGACAAGAGTAAGTCTACCTCTAGGTTTGTGTTTACTCTAGGAGGTGGAGCCATAGTATAGCGGAGTGTTAAGGAGAAATGCGTGGCGGACTCTGAAGGAAAACTGAACAAGCCCGGGCTAAATCGAAAACCTCACTTTCGTGCAATGCATTCCAGAATCGGAAGCTTTCGACCAAGCTCAGGCTCAAATTAGTTTACCCATGAACGGATCTAGGCTTATACTTATTTAATTTATTAATTGGAACATAAAAGATTCAATCTTTAATAAAAGCGGAATTTAAAGATTATACCTTTTGTAGCGAAGTCCCTTGCCTAAAGAAAAAATCCAATCTTTGTTGCGATTCCAATAGAAATACAATAGAGATCTCTGTAGAAACTTCGAATATTGTGTGGGCAATAATCTATCGAAGTCTACTTGCTTAGCCCACAAGGAAATCACACGAATTGAATAACTAACAACCCAAAATTTGATCAAAACTTTCGCTGCACACTACTGCCTTACTACCGCTGAAAATGAAGACCCTCGCCAGACTAAAAGGTTCGGCCACCCACCTTAAACCAGCCACCACCCAGCCGTGATCTAGACAACCTTCATCACGGATAACCAGCAAAGATCAATGTGATGAAGGTCGAATCAATGCGCGGGCAGCAAGCTAGCAGGATCGGCGCTGGATGATAATATCGGACTGCCCGGCAGAAAAACTCAGCAGCAGCGGCGGCAAAATAACAGCAGCAGTGGCGAGAATATAAACCCACAAATGAAGAAGATTTGATCTTTGGGCTGATTTCAATTCGTAGAGTGAGATATCAAGTTCGACTTGGAAAGAGAAAACTTCTGGAAGAAGAAAACTCTCTCTAGAACTTTCTCTCTCTAAAAGGGGCAAGACTTGTCTTGCAAGATTTCCTTAGGTTTTCTTAGGCATCAAGTCTTCTATTTATAGGAGCTCAATTGGAGACCTAATGGGCTCTCGAGTTAGGCTTTTTAATTTGACTTTCGTTGACCACTAAGTCTTCCCGACTAATCAACTCCAATCGACCTATTTAAATTAATTTATTTAACCCACTTTGTTAATTTAATTTAATCGAACCCTTAGAATTAATTAATTCAAATAGAATTAATTTCTTAATTCACTTTGTCGATTAAATATTAATTAAACCTTTTGGATTAATTAATTCACCTTGTCGATTAGTCAAATGCATAATCGGTTGTGCCAGTATCGGACCAATTATGGAACTACCACTCGAGAAGGACTTTACATCGTGCCATTATATTTTATTCTATCTCCCCACATTAAAGATCTAGCGCTAGTCGGTTTATCAATTTACTGACAAATTAATTCACCGACTTCTTGGTTTCCGAGATTAGTACCACTCGTCCTTTTATTATACCGAACATAAAGTTCACCGGCCGGGTTTAGTATAATAGACTTTACGAGCTCATCTCGGGAGCACCATCAACCCGGCGAACCGGTAAGTGAATTCCTCTTACTAGCAACGGCACGTAAGAAGCTAAACATCGCATACCCAACCTACCGAGGTATAGGCCTCAATCGACCGCAATCTTTGACAAATCAAAGCATGCGATATCCAACTCTCACGCCCGTCCCAATCTCGGGATTGAGAGATGGAATACTAGGACCGAATTGACTACGCCGATCAGTATAAGTCAATTCTATCCAAACTAGTCGTGGTCAATATGCCCCGGGCATATCCGTTTGAATTAAACTAATTTAGTTAAATTAATTTCCAAACCACACGATAACCTATACTGATAGTATGTTCAGACTATCACGGTTACGAGCATACTTTTTATATATCAATACTTTAACCAATAACGGTTTCTACTGTGTCTGTCCACACCCCGTTATCTAGTTCTATGATATAAAGAAACAAATTTATACCGAAACAAAATGATATGTTAACTGTGGATATTAGTTTTTGATACAAGCCATAGCTTTTCTGTATTCAAAACTAACAATCTCCCACTAATACTCAAAGCTATACTAAGAAGTACAAAAACTGTCCAACCCGTTATTACACTGCTATCATAATGAAATCTCCAGAACACCTTTAAGCTCACTCACATGGCTCCCTCAGAATCTGACTCCCATTCCCTCCGCATGTCTCTCAAAGACCTTTGGGGTCAATGGCTTGGTGAAAGGATATGCAAGGTTGTCATCTGAAGCTGTCTTGGCCACGATCACATCTCCCCTCTTTATGATCTCTAGTATCAGGTGGTACTTGCGCTCTATGTTTTTACTCGCCTTATGGGCTCGTGGTTCCCTCGAGTTAGCAACCGCACCATTGTTATCACAATAAACTGTGATAGACCTAGGCAACTCAGAAACCACATCTAAGTCCATCAGGAAGCTCCTGAGCCATACAGCCTCTTTCGCTGCCTCTGAAGCGGCAACCTACTCAGCCTCCATGGCGGAGTCTACCACGCATTTCTGCTTGACACTCCTCCATACTATGGCTCCACCTCCTAGAGTAAACACAAACCCAGAGGTAGACTTACTCTTGTCCAAATCACCTTGAAAGTCCGAATATGTGTAACCCAATGGTACAAGCTCCTGCACTCTATAAACTAGGACATAATCTCTCGTCCTGAGCAAGTACTTGAGAATGCATTTTACTGCCTCCCAGTGAGCCTTCCCAGGGTTACTCTGATATCTGCTAACCATGGCAACGGCAAAGCAAATATCAGGCCTCGTGCACAACATAGCATACATGAGCTACCCATTGCAGAAGCATATGCACTCCATGTCATGGCATCTATCTCCTCAGCAGTCTTGGAGTTCTGCATGTTAAAACGGGCCAGAATCGTGTCTATGTAGGTTGCCTGAGAGAGAGTCAGATAACGTCTCCTACGATCTCGAATAATCTTAATCCCAAATATATGTCCAGCCTCTCCCAAATCCTTCATATCGAATTGCCTGGACAGCCATGCCTTTACGTCTGACAACACCTTCTTAGTGTTGCCAATAAGAAGAATGTCATCTACGTAAAGTACGAGGAACACCACCATATCACCATCACGCCTGCGATAAACACACTGCTCATCCGGACACTGAGTGAATCCATAGGACTGGATAACCTCGTCAAAACAGATGTTCCAAGTTCTGGATGTTTGCTTAAGTCCATAAATGGACCTCCTAAGCCTGCATACCTTGTGCTATTGGCCCTTAACAATGAAGCCCTCTGGTTATTGCATAAAGATGGTCTCCTCAAGACTTCCATTTAGGAAAGCTATCTTGACGTCCATCTGCCAAATCTCATAGTCTATATGAGCAGCTATGGCCAAGAGAATCCGGATTGACTTAAGCATAGCTACCGGGGAAAAGGTCTCCTCATAATCGATCCCTTCTTTCTGAGTATACCCCTTCACCACAAGCCTAGCCTTGAAGGTCTCAACCCTCCCGTCAGATCCTCTCTTTCGCTTGTAAACCCATTTGCACCCAATAGGCCTAAACCCATCAGGAAGGTCTACCAGCTCCCAGACTTGATTTGAGTCCATAGAACCCATCTCAGCAATCATCGCTCTCTGCCAAGAATCTGCATCTTTATGCTGGAGAGCCTCATTGTAGTTAACTGGGTCTGGTTCATGAGCGCCAGGGATAAAGTCCGAAGACTCACCCAAACCCATGTGCCTCTCGGGATATCTCACAACCCTCCCACTACGACGAGGCACAACCTTTGCAAGAGCATCATCGGTGATAGTGTGTGCAGTCTCTTTTGGTGTGTCTTCCTGTACGTGTGCATCTGGAATAATGGACTGACTTCTAAGCTCTTCCAATACTACCTTGCTGTTTGACTTGTGATCTAAAATATAGTTCTCCTCAAGAAATCTGGCATTGGTGCTGATCACCACCTTTTGATCCTGAGGACTATAAAATAAACCACCTCTCGTTCCTTTGGGGTAGTCTATAAACAGCATAGCCTTGGATCTCGCCTCTAACTTGTCTGCATCTGCCTCGAGCACATGTGCTGGACAACCCCATATTCTGAGATGTCTCAGACTAGGCTTTCACCCATTCCACAACTCTGATGGGGTCGAAGGCACAGACTTAGATGGCACAAGGCTGAGAATAAAACATGTTGTCTCCAAGGCATAACCCCAAAATGAGATAGGCAACTCACTGTAACTCATCATCGATCTAACCATCTCCATAAGAGTCCTGTTCCTCCTCTCTGCTACTCCATTCTGATGGGGTGTGCCAGGTGCAGACAACTGGGTCTGAATACCCTCCTCTGACAAATAGGATCTAAATTCACTAGAGAGTATTCGCCACCGCGATCAGACCGCAGTGACTTGATACTCTTACCCAGATGGTTCTCCACCTTAGCCTTGAATTCTCTGAACTTGCCAAAGCTTTCAGACTTGTGGCGCATCAGGTATATGTATCCATATCTAGAGTAATCATCCGTGAAAGTCACGAAATACTCATAACCACCTCTAGCCTGAACCGACATAGGCTCACACACGTCAGAATGAATCAGCTCTAAAATCTCATTGGCCCTATACCCCTTTGCCTTGAAAGGCCTCTGGGTCATTTTACCCTCCAAGCAGGACTCACAGGTCGAATAGCTGTCAATATCTAATTAGTCCAAAGACCCATTCTTAACCAACCTTTGAATCCTACTAAGGTTGATATGACCTAGTCTCAGGTGCCAAAGAAAAGTCTGATTTAAAGGGGAAGACTCTTTTCTCTTATTATGATTCGGTGATGAGTTACTAGTTTCTATGTTTTGCATTACTGGGGAGTATGCCTTAATTAGAAACAAATTATCAACCAATATACCGGAACATATAAGTTTCTGGCCTTTTCTAATAAATATAGATCTATCAGAAAAAACACACTTATAACCATCCAAAACAAGTTTAGAAACTGAAAGTAAGTTCTTGCGAAAACTGGGTACATAAAGACAATCTCTCAACAATAAAGTAGAGTCTGAAAAATAACAAATAACTCACACTGCAGCAATAGAAACTCTTGTAGTATCCTCAAGGTAGACCTGCAACTTTCCCTCTCTAAGCAGCCAGGTCACTTGGAACCCCTGCAAAGAATTACAAACATGATCAGTGGCTCCTAAATCCACACACCAAGTATCTGTGGGAATCGCCGCTAAACACGTCTCAGTGACTAGGGAAAATTTACACATACCTCGAGGCTTTGGGCAGTCTTTCTTCCAATGTCCTGCTTTGCCACACCTAAAACATTTGCCTTTCGGCTTCTGTTTCTTGGCAATGCCTGCCTTGGGTCCATGATTGGCTCCTGCTTTCTAGCCTCTCTTCCTCTTTTGCATCCTGGCTTTGGGCCTAGCAGAGGAACCTGAGGGACCAACAGTAGCTAAGGCTTGCTTCTTCTCAGCGAATAGGCTCTCAGCAGACACCAATACAGTCATGAGCTCAGAAAGTGAATATGAGAGATTCCCCATATTATCGACCTGGGTTTCCCCATCAATCTCACCTCCCAATACCTCAATATCATTGATGCAACCAATCATGTCTAGTACGTGATCTCTCACTGAAGTGCCCTCAGCCATCTTAGCATTCACGAGTTTCCTTATAGCTGACTGCTTGGCTGCCCTGCCCTGATGTCCAAACATCTCCCTGAGGTTGAGCTTCATATCGTAGGCTGAGGTCATCTGCTGATGCTGGTGCTGCAATACACTCCACATAGAAGCCAAGATGTAGCACCTGGTCATCTCATCAGCCTTCTGCCACCTCATATATGGCTCTCGCTGCTCAGGGGTGGCATCATCGCTAGGCTTAGGGGGACACTCCTTAGTAAGCACATACTTGTAACCCTCAGCGCTAAGGACAATGTCCAGGTTACGTTTCCAGTCAATATAGTTTGGACCGGTGAGTTTGTTTTGGTTCAGAATGACAGCTAGCGGGTTGAACGACATATCAACTGAAAATAAAAAATTTAAGTTTCAGTATACTTTTTTGAAAATATTGAAAATTCTCAAAAAATAAATATAATCTTCTACCGACATCTCTCACACCGGGATTAACGCATGTCACGATAGGTGAACGTCTACGCTAACCCACATTCATTCGAGAAGAACCGAAGTTCATTAATTTCATTATCTGACCAACGATCTTATGATCAATGAAATTAATAGTCGATAATTTTAGCCGTACCCAAAAATAGCGTAACCTCGATAGGAGGGATACTAAAAATGGTACACTAAGTGTATGCCATTACGTGACTTCTAAGTTTGTTACTTAGGATACTAATGCGCCTCGGATGGCGAGGGTGTCGCAACTTTTTTCAATTAAACTCTCTATAGTCATCCCTTTAGAAATTCATTCCGGTGATATCCGTATTTGAAAACTCATCCGATAGGGAGGAAGGTCTAAGCCAGCACGCAAGTTTAACCACATCACCAATGAACCCGTAATGGAGGCCATGGGGATATTAACCAACCCGCTCCCACTTAGATTTTTAAACTTGAGGATTTTTACGTTTTAACATGCAATATCTTAACTATGGATATTCGCACCCATAAAACTGTTGGAGTTTTAATATGCGAATAATCTACCTTAGTTAATTGCATATTACCTTTTAAAAACTTTGGTTTGGTTTTCGTTCATGCAAAATAAAATGAAAATCACACAATCAATGAAAAGACATAAATACGGGAAATTAAAATTAAATAAAATTTCCCGACTATTATGGCCTTCTCTATCGTTGATTCCTTGAAGCCTCGGTGACACGTCCCATCATGTCGCTCCCACTCGTTATTTGGATTCCTCTCGATTCGCCCGGGTTTTCTCAATTTTATACGTAATTAGGAATCACCCAAAACTACGATAAACCAAAACCCGCGAATATAAGTTACCCAAAATAACGTCTTCGTCATAGTACATAAATTCCTATATACAAAGGCGTTTTTCTAGGAATTTAAAGACGACATGATTAGATCAAATCCTACTACAAGATTTTTCTAATCCTACACGACTTCCAGCTCGTGGTTATTACTATTACAGAAATTTCCATTCAAAAATAAAACAAGCCCGGACATGTCCCGGGGTTTATGAATGAAAATTAAATTTCTACCATAATAGCCGGGAAACCAATAACCACCTGTTTAAGCATTTCGACAAAAATAATAATGCCAAAATATAGTCGTGTAATAAATCAAACAAGTATAAGACCGAAACCAACGCTCTGATACCAATTTGAAGGAAAACTGAACAAGCCGGGGCTAAATCGAAAACCTCACTTTCATGCAATGCATTCCAGAATCGGAAGCTTTCGACCAAGCTCAGACTCAAATTAGTTTACCCATGAACGAATCTAGGCTTATACTTATTTAATTTATTAATCAGGACATAAATGATTCAATCTTTAATAAAAGCGGAATTTAAAGATTATACCTTTTGTAGCGAAGTCCCTTGCCTAAAGAAAAAATCCAATCTTAGTTGCGATTCCAATAGAAATCCAATAGATATCTCCGTAGAAACTTCGAATATTGCGTGGGCAATAATCTATCGAAGTCTAATTGCTTAGCCCACAAGGAAATCACACGAATTGAATAACTAACAACCCAAAATCTGATCAAAACTTTCGCTCCACACTACTGCCTTACTACCGCTGAGAATGAATACCCTCGCCGGACTAAAAGGTTCGGCCACCCACCTTAAACCAGCCACCACCCAGCCGTGATCTAGACAACCTTCACCACTGATCACCAGAAGAGATCAACGTGATGAAGGTCGAATCAACGCGGGGGCAGCAAGCTAGCAGGATCGGTGCCGGATGATAATATCGGACTGCCTGGCGAAAAAACTCAGCAGTAGGGGCGGCAAAATAACAGCAGCAGTGGCGAGAATATAAACCCACGAATGAAGAATATTCGATCTTTGGGCTGATTTCAATTCGTAGAGTGAGATATCAAGTTCAACTTCGAAAGAGAAAACTTCGGGAAGAAAACTCTCTCTAGAACTTTCTCTCTCTAAAAGGGGCAAGACTTGTCTTGCAAGATGTCCTTAGGTTTTCTTGGGCATCAAGCCTTCTATTTATAGGAGCTCAATTGGAGACCTAATGGGCTCTCGAGTTAGGCCTTTTATTTTGACTTTCGTTGACCACTAAGTCTTCCCGACTAATCAACTCCAATCGACCTATTTAAATTAATTTATTTAACCCACTTTGTTAATTTAATTTAATCGAACCATTAGAATTAATTAATTCAAATAGAATTAATTTCTTAATTCCCTTTGTCAATTAAATATTAATTAAACCTTTTGGATTAATTAATTCACTTTGTCGATTAGTCAAATGCATAATCGGTCGTGCCACTATCGGACCAATTATGGAACTACCGCTCAAAAATGACTTTACATTGCACCATTATATTTTATTCTATCTCCCCACATTAAAGATCTAGCGCTCATCGGTTTATCAATTTACTGACAAATTAATTCACCGACTTCTTGGTTTCCGAGATTAGTACCACTCGTCCATTTATTATACCGAACATAAAGTTCACTGGCCGGGTTTAATATAATAGACTTTACAAGCTCATCTTGGGAGCACCATCAACCCGACGAATCGGTATGTGGATTCCTCTGACTAGCAACGGCACGTAAGAAGCTAAACACCGCATACCCAACCTACCGAAGTATAGGCCTCAATCGACCGCACTTTTTGGCAAATCAAAGCATACGATATCCAACTCTCACGCCCGTCCCAATCTCAGGATTGAGAAACGGAATACTAGGACCGAATTGACTACGCCGATCAGTATAAATCAATTCTATCCAAACTGGTCGTGGTCAATATGCCCCGGGCATATCCGTGTGATTTAAACTAATTTAGATAAATTAATTTCCAAACCACACGATAACCTATACCGATAGTGAAGGAAAACTGAACAAGCCCGGGCTAAATCGAAAACCTCACTTTCGTGCAATGCATTCCAGAATCGGAAGCTTTCGACCAAGCTCAGGCTCAAATTAGTTTACCCATGAACGGATCTAGGCTTATACTTATTTAATTTATTATTCGGGACACAAAAAATTAAATCTTTAATAAAAGCAGAATTTAAAGATTATACCTTTTGTAGCAAAGTCCCTTGCTTAAAGAAAAATCCAATCTTTGACGCAACTTCCACAAGAAATCTGAAGAATATCTCCAATACGAACTCCGAGATAGTGTGGGCTATCGTCTACGGAGTTACCCACGGTGAAACAAAGAAAACCCAGAAACTTGCTTCACAAGAAATCAAAAATCTGCTCGGAGCAACTAAGAACAGCCGCCCGTTTCTTTTTTCTTCTCAATCGGCCAGCCGACTACCAAGACTCAGCCACGATCTGCACAACAGGCCCACGGATCACCAACCAATAAATGGAAGAGATCAACGCAAGGTCACTGCTGGATCAGCACCCTGAATCTATGATATTCGCTGGTCAACAAAAATTACTGCGTGAGCAGCGTTGGAAAAATACAGCGGACGATCAACAAAAACTGCTGCGTGTAGCGAAGGAAAAATACAGCAGCGAAAAAAACTTGAGAAAAAAAAACCGGCGGCCCTTCCAAAATTATAACCAAGCTGCTCTAAAATCAAATGGGCCGATTTTCTTGTTGAAGAAGAAAGCTATCTTGGTCGACTTCGAGAGAAAACTTGACGAGGAAGCGCCGTTCTCTCTCTAGACCAAACTTTCTCTTTCTCGCCTAAACTTGGCTGCCAAGTTTTTTAGGTGTTTTCTTGCCCAATAAGTTGTATTTATAAGGAGCTTGTAAGGAGACCTAATGGGCCCTCGAGTTAGGCCTTTTAATTTGACTTTCGTTGACCGCTAAGTCTTCCCGACTAATCAACTCCAATCGACCCATTTAAATTAATTTATTTAATCCACTTTGTTAATTTAATTTAATCGAACCCTTAGAATTAATTAATTCAAAATCGAATTAATTTCTAAATTCACTTTGTCGATTAAATATTAATTAAACCCTTTAGATTAATTAATTTACCTTGTCGATTAGTCAAATGCATAATCGGTCGTGCCACTAACGGACCAATTATGGAACTACCGCTCGAAAATGACTTTACATCGCACCATTATTATTTCTTCTATCTCCCCACATTAAAGATCTAGCGCTCGTCGGTTTATCAATTTACTGACAAATTAATTCACCGACTTCTTGGTATCCGAGATCAGTACCACTCGTCATTTTATTATACCGAACATAAAGTTCACCGGCCGGGTTTAGTATAATAACCTTACGAGCTCATCTCGGTAGCACCATCAACCCGTCGAACTGGTACGTGGATTCCTCCGACTAGCAACGGCACGCAAGAAGCTAAACACCGCATACCCAACTTACCGAGGTATTGGCCTCAATTGACCTCACTCTTTGGCAAATGAAAGCACACGATATCCAACCCTCACGCCCGTCCCAATCTTGGAATTGAGAGACGGAATACTAGGACCAAATTGACTACGTCGATCAGTATAAGTCAATTATATCCAAACTGGTCGTGCTCAATATGCCCCGAGCACATCTGTGTGATTTAAACTAGTTTAGATAAACCAATTTCCAAACCACACAATAACCTATACCGATAGTATGTTCAGACTATCTCGGTTACGAGTATACTTTTTATATATCAATACTTTAACCAATAACGGTATCTACTGTGTTTGTCGACACCCCATTATCTAGTTCTATGATATAAAGAAACAAATTTATACTGAAACAAAATGATATGTCATCTGTGGATATTAGTTTTTGATACAAGCCATAGCTTTTCTGTATTCAAAACTAACAGATAGTATGTTCAGACTATCTCGGTTACGAGAATACTTTTTATATATCAATACTTTAACCAATAACGGTATCTACTATGTTTGTCCACACCCCGTTATCTAGTTCTATGATATAAAGGAGCAAATTTATACCAAAACAAAATGATATGTCAACTGTGGATATTAGTTTTTTATACAAGCCATAGTTTTTCTGTATTCAAAACTAACAGACTCCACCATGGAGGCTGAGTACGTTGTCGCATCAGAGGACGGGAAAGAAGCTGTATGGCTCCGAAACTTCCTGGTGGAATTAGATGTGGTTCCTGAGTTGCCTAGGTCTATCACAGTTTACTGTTATAACAACGGTGCAGTTGCTAACTCTAGGGAACCACGAGCCCACCAAGCGAGTAAACACATAGAGCGCAAGTACCACCTGATACGAGAGATCGTAAAGAGGAGAGCCGTGATCGTGGCCAATATAGCATCAGATGACACCCTTACAGATCCTTTCACAAAGCCATTGACCCCAAAGGTCTTTGAGAGACATGCGAAGGGCATGGGAGTCAGATTCTTGAGGTATCCATGTGAGTGAGCTTAAAGGTGCTCAGTAGATTTCATTATGACAGCAGTGTAATAGCGGGTTGGACAATTTTTGTACTTCTTAGCATAGCTTTGAGTATTAGTGGGAGATTGTTTGTTTTGAATATACAAAAGCTATGGCTTGTATCAAAAACTAATATCCATAGATGACATATCATTTTGTTTCAGTATTAAATTGTTCTATTATATCATAGAACTAGATAACGGGGTGTGAAAAGACACAGTAGATACTGTTATTGGTTAAAGAATTGATATATAAAAAGTATGTTCGTAACTGAGATAGTCTAAACATACTATCAGTATAGGTTATCGTGTGGTTTGGAAATTAGTTTATCTAGACTAATTAAATCACACAGATATGCCCGGGGAATATTGAGCATGACCAGTTTGGATAGATTTGACTTGTATTGATCGGCGTACTCAATTCGGTCCTAGCATTCAGTCTCTCAATGCCGAAATTGGGACGGGCGTGAGAGTTAGATATCGTATACTTTGATGTGCTAAAGAGTGCGGTCAATTGAGGCCTATACCTTGGTAGGTTGGGTATGCGGTGTTTAGCTTCTTACGTGTCTTTGCTAGTCGGAGGAATCCACGTACCAGTTCGCTAGGTTGATTGAGCTCCCGAGATAAGCTCGTAAGGTTTATTGTACTAAAACTGGCCTGTGGACTTTGCGTCCGGTATAATAAAAAGGTCGAGTGGTACTAATCTCGGATACCAAGAAGTCAGTGAATTAGTTTGTCAGTAAATTGATAAATCGACGAGCACTAGATCTTTGAAGTGGAGAGATAGAAGAAAATATAGTGATGCGATGTAAAGTAAATTTTTTAGTGGTAGTTCCATAGTTAGTCCGATAGTGGTACGACTAATTATGTATTTGACTAATCGACAAAGTGAATTAATTAATCCTAAAGGTTTAATTAATATTTAATTGACAAAGTGGATTAATAAACTAATTCTATATGAATTAATTAATCTTAAGGGTTCGATTAAATTAAAATTAACGAAATGGGTTAAGAAATTAATTCGAATTGGTCGATTGGAGTTGATTAGTCTAGGAAAGACTAAGAGGTCAATGAAAGTCAAATTAAAATGCCCAACTCAAAAGCCCACTAGGTTTCCATTAGAGCTCCCTATAAATAGATAACTTAAGGCCAAAGAAACATTAAGGAAGTCTTGCAAGACAACTCTTGCTTTATTGAGTGAAAAGGTTATAGAGAGAGAATTCCTTCATCTTCAAGAATTCTTTCTCAAAAAATGAACTCGATTTCTCGCTTGCTCAAAAAATTGGATTCAATCCAAATGGATTAAACACCAAGTGCTGTCGGATTTATTTTTTCTTCTGCCGGTTTTTCCAAGTGCTGCCGCACAGCCGCCCAGCTTGGTTCTTCTATTTTCTTGGAGAAAAAAATCCAATCTTTGAGCGTTTGATTCAGCCTTTTCATTGTGTTGATCTCTCTTTTGGTGGTCCATGATGTGGGCTCTAGATCACAGCAAAGAAAGGATTTTTAGTTTGATTTTTGTGATGTACTAGCGGCAGCCAACAGCAGTTTTGGTGAAAAAGGGGCAGCAGTTTAATCGGATCTTTTGGGCAGTTTTGAATCCCTTTTTTGAGATACTTTCTTCTGGGTTTTCATGGGTTGTATCAGTACACTTCAATAGATTATTGCCCACACAATATTTGAAATTTCTAGGAGTCATCTTTTGGATTTCGGTGGTATTCGATTACCCGAGACTTTGGTTTTCTTTATACTAAGGACTTCTTTTCAAAGGTATAACTTTTAATCATTCCTCTTTAATTAAAGGTCCAATTTTTGTGCATTGTTTGTCTATTTAATAAATTAAATAAGTATAAGCCTAGATCCGTTCAGGGGAAAATGAATTTGAGCCTGAGCTTCGTCAAAAGTTTTTGATTCTGGAATGCATTGCACGAACGTGAGATTTTCGATTTAGTCCGGGCTTGTTCTGTTTTCCTTCAACAAGACCAACAAGAAGACTGATAAGTATATGCTTAAGCCTAACATCGGAAATAAGAAGAAGCCTAAAGGCAAATGCTTCAAGTGTGGGAAAACTGGACATTGGAAATTAGATGGTCCATAACTTAAATGTACGACTGTTTTTGCCTTCGTTATTGAGACATGCTTAGCGGTGATTCCCATAGATACTTGGTGTATGGATTCAGGCACCACTGACCATGTTTGTAATTCTTTGTAGGGGTTCTAAGTAAACCAGAAGCTCAGAAGTGGCGAGTTTGAAGTCTACTTGTGCGACACTACAAGAGTGTCAGTAGAAGCAGTGGGAGTAGTTAGTCTTATTTCGAAAATATTAGACTAGATTTAAAGAATTGTCTTTATGTACCGAGTTTTCGAAAGAACTTGATTTCAGTTTCTAAACTCTTAGTGGATAATTATAAGTTTATTTTTTCTGATAGATCTGTTGTTATTAGAAAAAGTAATAAACTTATTTGTTCCGGTTCATTAGTAGATAGTCTATTTTTGATAAAATCAAATTCCCCTGTTGCACAAAACACAAAGACAAATGGCGTATCATTTAACCAAAATAAGAGGAAAAAACCTTCTGAAATGAATCAAACCTATATTTGGCATCTTAGACTAGATCATATATACCTTAGTAGGATTCAGAGGTTAGTCAATGATGGATCTTTAAGTTCATTAGAGATTGAAAAACAAATCCTGCTTGGAAGGTAAAATGACAAAGAGAACCTTTAAGGCAAAAGGTTATAGAGCTAGAGATGTATTTGAAAGATTATCTGCCCGGGCCTGATCAAAATTTCATTTTCGTGCTACGCATTCCAGAATCAAAACTCCTAACCAGCCCTAAACTCTAGCACAATTGCTATTCCAATCCTTACTTGAAATAACATTGCGCAGGATCTTAGCTTCTACTTGTTCGATTTGTCACGCAATAATAAATTACTAATTAAAGCGAAAGTTTAAGAATTACTTCTTGAAACGTGTACTTAGGTGATTCTCTTGTATGCCTCAAGAATTTGATCGTACGTTGTGTGGGCAATGATCTAACGAATAATTGATCCGCAATTACTACAAAACTCGTCAGGATAAATGCAGCAAAAAGACCGTCGAAAAAATCTCGACTGAAAGCTACAGCTCGTGCGTGCACTCCATGCGTCGCCGACTGCCTCCACGAGCAGTCGCCGATTACCAAGCGCCACCACAGGATTAGAACTTCTGAGTACCTCCCCTTGCCCAGGGAATCAAGCCACCGGGTTTGGAGGTAAATCTTACTTTGAGGGAGTATTATAATTCTCTCTCTAGAATTTTCTCTCTCTAGTTTCTTGAATATGAAACTAATGAATTGTGTACTGTAAATTGCTAATATCTTTTCTATTTGTTGAGTTACAAGAGAGACCCCAAGTTGGTTTAGGATTGGCCTTCCTAATGGGTTTATGATTATTAATTAGTTTCCAAATCCAATTAGGTTCCAAATCTAATAGGATTTCCAAATCCAAATAGATTTCCTAATTCCAATTGAACTTTAAGATTTAATTAATTAATTTTGTTAATTACTTAATTAACCCTTAGGAATAATTAATTAAATAATTAATTCTACTTTATCAATTAACCACTAGATAATTATTCGTAACACTAACAGATTAATTATGGCACTACCATCCTACACCAAAATTGCTTCTGGAATAACTAAATTAATTATTCTTTAATCTCCTCATATCAAAGATATAGTGCTCATTAATTTATTAATTTACTGATAAATTAATTAAATAACTTCTTATAATCTGAGAATAGTACCACTCGACATTTTTACTATATCGGACATAAGTCCACCGCCCCGGTTTACTACAATAAACATAACGAGCTTATCTCGGGAGCACTATTACCCCGGACACACCGGTACATGGTTTCTTGTCGACAAGCAATAGTATGCCAAGTAACTAAACACGGCACCCAACCTACCGAGACTATTAGCCTCAAGTGACCTCACTCTTTGGCCGATCAAAGTACACTATGGCTAACCCTCATGCCTGCTCAAGTCTATGGATTAAGACATAGAATACTAGGAATGAATAGTCTATTAAATCAGTACAAGACAATTCATTCTAAATAGTCAAGTTCAATATACCCCGGGCATATCTATATTATTCAATCAGTTTAGACAAACCAATTTCTGAATCACATAATAACCTAAACCGACAGTGTGTCCAATACTATCTCGGTTATGAATGTCATTTATATATGATGTATTTTAACCAATGATGAGATATACTGTGTCGCACCAGATACCTCATCATCTAACTACATAATATAAATGGACAACATATGTAAAAAGATATAAACAATTTAACTAAAACATGTAATTGATATATAAAACTGGAAAATAGTTTAATACAAGCACAACTTTAGTATTCAAACCCAACAATCTCCCACTAATACTTAAGCTGCGCTTTAAGTATAAAACTATGGTTCGACCTCCCAAAGTAAACACATACCCTGAGGTAGACTTGCTCTTGTCCCTGTCGCCTTGGAAATCTGAATCTGTGTAACCTCGGGGCACAAGCTCAGGCGCCTGATAGACCAAGACTTGAGCATTCATTCTACTCAAATACTTGAGAATGTATTTTACTATCTCTCAATGAGCTTTCTCAGGGTTACTTTCATATCTGCTTACAATGCCAACGACATAACAGATATCAGGCCTCGTACACAACATCGCATACATGAGACTTCCTATTGCCGATGCATAAGGAACAGTCATCATGGCTTCTATCTCCTGAACAGTCTTAGAAGACTGTTCTTTAGATAGATGCACTTTATGTTTGAAAGGTAGAAAACCTTTCTTGGAGTTTTCCATGTTAAAACGAACCAGAATTGTGTCTATGTATCAAGCTTGAGAGAGCGTTAGTGAACGTTTCCTACAATCTCGAATTATCTTGATCCCAAGGATATGTCCCCTTTCTCCGAAGTCTTTCATATCAAAGTGTTTGGATATCAATGCCTTTACATCTGATAACACTTTCTTATTATTTCCAATTAATAAAATGTCATCTACGTAAAGCACAAGAAACACCATCGCGTTTCTATCACGTCTGCGATACACACATTGTTCTTCCGGGCACTAAGTAAATCCGTAGGATTGGATTACCTCATTAAACTGGATGTTCCATAAATAAACCTCTTAAGCCTGCAAACCTTATGTTTTTGGCCTCTTTCAACGAATCCCTCTGGTTGCTGCATGAAGATGGTTTCTTCAAGACTTCTTTTGAGGAAAGTTGTTTTGACATCCATCTGTCATATCTCATAATCTAAATGAGTAGCTATGGCCAAGAGAATCCGGATTGACTTAAGCATAGCCACCGGGGAGAAGGTTTCCTCATAATCGATTACCTCCTTCTAAGTATACCCCTTTGCCACAAGCCAAGCTTTAAAGGTTTCAACCTTTCCGTTAGGTTCTCTATTGAGTTTGTAGACCCACTTACATCCAATGGGTTTGAAACCATCAGGTGGGTCCATAAGCTCCCAGACTTGATTGTGGTCCATCGACCCCATCTTGGATATCATTGCCTTTTGCCAAGATTCTGCATCTTTATCTCGGAGAGCCTCATTGTAGTTTACAGGGTCCAGTTTAGGAGCACCTGGGATGAAGTCAGAGGCTTCTCCCATGCCAATGAACCTATCGGGTTGTCTCACAACCCTCCCATTACGATGAGGCTAAAGGAAACAGATCTAGCCGAGGCTAAACCGAAAATCTCACTTTTGCGTTATTTATTCCAGAATTGGAGATTTTTAATTCGGCTCAGGCTCAAAATCATTTCCCCTGAACGGATCTAGGCTTATACTAGTTCAATTTATTAAAATGACACAAAATTGAATCTTTAAATTAAAGCGAAAACCTTTAAAGATTATACATTTGAAGCGTGTCCCTCACAAATAAAGAAAATCAGGTGTTGAGTTGTAAATCCACTAAAGAGTCCCGAGAATAACTCTAAACGATCCTAAATTTGAGTGGGAAAATGTCTATGGGATGGATAAGGCACAATATGAAGAAATCCAAAGAAACCCACTTCAAGAAAACTCAATCTGCCCAAATCTGAAACAGCTTGGAGGCCTGATCCTAATCTAAAAACCAACTTGCCAGGAAAAGCTTTTGCCCAGAGATATATACTTTGGCAAACCCAAAGGAATGAACCAAAGGATCATCATGACAAAAGAACAAGAACCACGACAAAAAATGCCCAATCACAATCCGTTCCCCAGCTCCAGAAATATACACGCCGACGGCAATGAAAGGGTGTGGCAGCGGACTACTCTCTATCAGACTCTAGGATTTTCAAGGATAAATTGTGGGCTGAGTTCATGAAGAAGAAGGATCTAGAAACCAACTTCGACAAAGAACTAATCGAAGAAGATAAAGTTCCCTCTCTAGGCTCTTCCTTCTCTCTAAAGAGGTAACTTTACCTACAAGGTTTCTTATATCTTCTAAATGCCTAACTTAAACTATTTATAGGAGTTTCAAGGAATACCTAGTAGGCTTTTGAGTTGGGCCTTAATGTTTGACTTTTGTTGACCCCTTAGACTTCCCGAAACTAATCAACTCTAATCGAGCCTTTCGAATTAATTTCTTAACCCACTTCATTAATTAGATTTAATTGAACCCTTAGGATTATTTCGTATAACCCACTTAGCTAATTAAATATTAATTAAAATTTAGGATTAATTAATTCACTTTGTCAATTAGCCAAACACATAATTAGTCGTACAACTAACGGACCAATAATGGGACTACCACTCAAAAATGAATTTACATCGCGCTCACTTATTATTCTTCTATCTCCCCACATCAAAGATCTAGTGTTCGTCGATTCATAAAGTTACTGACAAATTAATTCAACAACTTCTTGGTACCCGAGATTAGTACCACTCGACTTTCTTATTATACCGGGTCCACTGGCCAGATTTAGTATAATAAACCTTTGGAGCTCATCTCAGGAGCACCATCAACCCTGTGAACTGGTACATGGATTCCTTTGACTAGCAATGGCACACAAAGAAGCCAAACACCACATACCTCACTTACCAAGATTTAGGCCTCAATTGCCCGCACCCTTTGGCAAATCAAAGCATACGATATCTAACTCTCATGCCCTCTCTAATCTAGGGATCAAGAGATTAGAATACTAAGATCTAATTAACTATGCTGATCAGTACAAGTTAATTCAATCCCGAACAGGTCGTGCTCAATATGGCCCGGGCACATCCGTATGATTTAATTGTTGGTGTATGTGCCCTAATGAGGGCTATTTATGTAAAAAACTGTGAGGGTTATTTATGTAAATAAGACATATGTCGTTTGTTTGATAATTTATCAAATGAGTTAATTTCATGATAGTAATATTCTTGTGCATATTTAAATTCATGAAATTGATCCGCTAAAAGAAACACTCCATGGACTAATTAGATCATGAGTGATTCTTTTAAGTAGTACTGGTGCGAGGATCCTTAGACCATAAATCACTACATGGTTCTAGGTGAAATGTAGTGTGCTTTGACATACGCCTAACGGGGCCGTAACAGGTTGCCAAGTACGGGTATGATTGGGTACACTATGATTCATGCTAAGACATGTAGGTGAAGTGATGGGACTACAAATCTCTCTTAAGTGAGAGATGATATCTTGGCCACTTGATGGTGAACTGAAAAGTGCATGGCCATACCCAAGGAATGATAATGATATTATTTGCTTGATGGATTCAGTGTTAGTAAGAGATCAAGTAAACGTTTAGCTATATAAGGATGATGGTTCCATGCCTTATGCTAAACGAGATATCAATGTAGATGATCGTACGCAGTTTGCTCGGAAAGGTTGTGTTGAATCACCATTCGACCCTCCATTCTGAATTGGGTAGTCATTATGTCTTGCTAGAGACCACTAATGACTTATGGATTAATCAATAAGATTGACTTATCCGTTGCCAATTTGGAATGGGCCTACAGGATCACACATAAAAAGTTCGATGATGCAGAATAAGTATTCTTGCCTACAATAAGTATAATTGTTATACTTAAATAAAGAATATTTAATTAAATGGTTTAATTAAATATTATTGGAAAGTTCTGGGATATTAATTAATAGTTAATTAATTACCTGGGAATAATTGGAGTGAGCTGATAAATCAAGGGATTGAATTGCAATTGAAGTTCTTAACCCATCAGCCTGATCCATGGGTCATGGGTTGATCCATGGGCTTGGTGTATAACCCAAATCATTAAAGTATTATTTAATGCTGATTTGGAATCAGTAAATATTATTTAAATACTGATTTGGAATCAGTAAAATAATATTTGGTAATAATACTGATTTGGAATATGACTAAAATCAGTTAAGTTATAATTGGATAATTACAATACTGATTTTGGAAATTTAATCTCTACAAATATCCTAGGGATATTATTTTAGGATGATGATGATTTTGAATTAGAAAATCATATCAGACAAAAATACACCATATACCAAAATTCTCTCTGTAGGCAAGATCGGCTAGCACCAGATCTGCGAAGACTTTCGTGCTTGAGAGTAAGAATCCTTCAAGGAAGGATTTTGGTGGTGACGAACGTAACCGAAGTAGAAGGCTTAGACCAGCATCAAACAAGGATCCAGGTGCGGCAACCGATTACGCTATAAGGGTAAGCTTTAGAAGCTTTAAACGTAGGATTAATTGAACACTAAATTGGAATAGGCATGAATCCGCTGCGCAAAATTTTTTATAAATCATGCCTTCGATCCCAACAGTGGTATCAGATCTAGTCTCAAGATTTTAGTGTTAAAATCAAAAGTAATTGATTAAAACAAATTCTTTTTTTATTAAAATTAATTTTTGGTAAATCCGATTTAAAATTTAAGTTTCTAAAGAAAAATGAAACTTATTTTCTGGGTTGATGAACAAAGTATTTTCAGCTCATTTTGGTTTCGTCGAAAAACTGGGTTTTGTTCCGACCCTCGCCGGGAAAACGGGCTGGTCGAAATGGTTCCGTCCAAGCTTTGGTTTTGGTATGATTTGGTTTAAAATCTTTGCTGGGCTGAATAGGTTTTAATTTCCTTGAATGCAAATCAAGGTTTCTAAAATTTTGCCGAAAATTGGTTGCGATGAAATTTTAGCTTTCGAAAATCTGGGCTACTGTTATTTTCTGGGTTGTAGCGTCGTCGGGAAAGCGAGATTGTCGGGAATGGTTTCCGGGCTGGTATTGCTTTCCTTTGTCGGTCTTCGAATGAAGTCGGAAATCCCAGAATCATTCTGGTTGGACTTTAGCCGACTCAAGATACCGGTTGGACTGGGAACAAGCGGCGAATCACCGCGACAACTTCTTGAGTCGAAGCTGGAAAAATGCGAATGCTGAGAACTGGTTTTCTGGTTGTTTCGTTTTTCATGACGGAAAGGTTGATGGTCACCAGAAGAGTTCCGTTTGGATTCAGTAGACCGAGAGAGATGGTTTTCGCCGGAAGAGACGACCGGTGTGGGATGCCGGGGAGTCGAGGATGCCGGAGAAAAAATTCGAGGTTGAAGGAGATGAGGGTTGGCGGCCGGGGTCTGATGCCCTAATTGGGATGAAATTACAACACTGCCCCGCCGCCCCCAACCCTAATGAGACCAAGTTTTATAATAGTTGTATAAAATTGCAGAATGGCCCCTGGACTTTGAGTACTCAAAACCCTGGCCCAAAATTTTATTTAAATTACCAAATTGCCCCAAATGTTACAGAAAATTAATTTTGTAAATTTTCTGAATTTTATTATTATTTGATAAGATATTAAAGAAATTATCTTAACTAGATTAGGATAATTGAAATAATTTAAAATTTATTTAAATTTTAAATTTGAAAAATTTATCTTAATTAGATAATTAGATATATCTTAAAATAATTATTTTAATTAGATTAAAATAATTAGAAAAGATAAATAAATAACTAAGTAAATAAATAAATAATTAGATTAATTAATTTGTTTAAATTTTGAATTGTTATTTATTTATTTTATTTTTTTGATGCTTATTTTAAATTGTTTAAATTTTACAAGAAGCATCATTATTATGCTAGCATGTTCATGCATCATTTTGGTTAAATGTAAAATGAACAAAAGGATTGATTAAAATTGATCATGACACGATCAATTTTAATTTTGTAATAGTTACACAATCCTTAAAATTAATCGGCTTAAATTAAAACCGGCTTGTATGAGCATATGCTTTTTGTTTGTTTCAAAGCATGAATTGGGCTTTTAATTTTAACATTTTAAAAGTTGGGGCCTGTGAGCCAATTTTGAATTTGGGCCTGCGTGCCTATATATAAAAATCAACATGTAATAGTTAGGCCCAAAAGGAGGTTCTAAGAGGAGTCCATGGTGGAGCCCACGAACGGAGGCCCAAACATGAAGATTTTAAAAAGTCCTGTAATAGACTAGAGCCCAGTTCATCGCTTTAATTCATTTGTTTATTTATGCAAATGAATGAAAACAAAAATGCATGTTAAGCCGATCAAACTTAAATCCCAAAAACCCAAGATTTTGCTTCCATACTTGAGGGCCCGCTTGAGCGTCGAACGTCTTATGGACTTGGACAGCCCAAGGGCCTCAGGTTTTCTTCGTGCGGAGGGTTGTTACATAATAGTGCCCAACTTTATCACTACCATTAATGAGTGGAAAAACTGTTTGGGTATTAGATGCTCAACTTTATCACTACCACTTGTTATGGAAAAATTGTGTGGGTGTCTATTGATGTGATGCCTTGAGGGATGGTTTAACTTGGGAAAATTAATCCTAGCTTGACCCGATAAGTTGACTAGGGATTAATTTTGCAAAGGTAGGATGGTGTTAAACATTTGGAATATTCATCCTATCACCGAAAAGTTGCATGGTATGCAATTGGAAAGCGTTAGATTACATGGAATGTAATTTGAACGTTGCCTACCAAAAGAGACCGATCCCTACGATACTTGCCAAAGCAAGACTGGGGTTAACTCTTTGTGGATTTTCGGCCCACAATCTAGCACCAACACAAAATTGTTTGGGATTTCAATTTTGGCTATTGTGGAAAATGATTTTAAAAACTCATCCTAATATTTTGCATTTATTCTTTGTAGAAATGGCATCATCTAGCACTAATGTCATCTCAAACTTTACTCTAAGAAGTATATTGGATAAGGATAAATTGGTTGGACCAAACTTCTTATACTGGGAAAGAAACTTGAGAATAGTTCTCAAGCAAGAAAGGAAGCTACATGTCTCAGGGACTGTTTTACCTGAACCACCACAGAATGCCACGACCTCTGTTCAGCGAGCATGGGATAAGCTGAAAAGCAATTCCGATGATGTGACGTGCTTGATGCTCGCGTCTCTGACAGGCAAGTTTCAAAAGCAGTTCATGAATTTGGAAGCGTTCCGGATTTATGAGTCACTGATGGAAATATTTCGTGAACAAGCTCGTATCTTTGTTATTGAAATAAATCTTTCTATGTCCACCTCATGGGTATTAGATACCGGATGTGGGGCTCACATTTGTACTAATGTGCAAGGACTCAGAAATAGAAGGATGACAAAGAAAGGTGAAATTGATCTCCGAGTGGGCAACGGGGCAAGGGTTGCTACTGTTGAAGTGGGAGATTACACTTTATCTTTACCTTCCGGTTTAAACTTTGAACTTGAGAATTGTTCTTATGTACCTGCTTTGAGCAGGAATATTATTTCAGTTTCTTGTTTGGATATTAAAGGATTTTGTTTTATTATTGGTAATAATTCGTTATCTTTATATCGAAATGATGTTTTATACGGAGTTGCGAATTTGTGCAATGGCCTGTATGTCTTGGATTTGGGCCGAGAAAGACCGGTCTATAACATTGAAAAAAAGGCCAAATCAATTAAATTTAATATGAGTCCAACTTACCTTTGGCATTGTCGATTAGGCCATGCAAATGAAAAGCGAGTTCAAAAGCTTCACAAGGATGGAGTGCTTGGGTCGTTTGATTTTGAATCATATGATACCTGTGAACCCTGCTTGCAAGGAAAAATGACAAAAAATCCTTTCAACAAGAAAGGGGAAAGAACAAGTGGGCTATTGGATCTAATACATACTGATGTATGTGGACCAATGACCACACAAGCCAGAGGTGGATTTGAATACTTCGTGACTTTTACTGATGACTATAGTAGATATGGGTATGTCTACTTAATGACGTATAAAAGTGAAACTTTTGAAAAGTTCAAAGAGTTTAAAAATGAAGTAGAGAATCAGTTGGATAGAAGGATTAAGGCTATTCGCTCCGATCGTGGAGGTGAATACCTGAGTGATGAGTTCGATGGCTATCTAAAACAGTGTGGAATTATTTCACAACTGACTCCACCGGGAACACCTCAATGGAATGGTGTATCTGAAAGGAGAAATCGGACCTTATTAGATATGGTTCGATCAATGATGGGCCAAGCAACTCTCCCTACATCCTTTTGGGGTTATGCTCTCCTTTCTGCTACCTACTTATTGAATCGTATTCCATCTAAGGCAGTAGATAAGACTCCATATGAGATGGATGGGTCGGAAGCCCTATATATCCTATCTACGAGTTTAGGGTTGTCCTCAAACTGACAAATGCCTATTTGTAGGATATCCTAAGGAAACCAAAGGATATAAATTCTACAACCCAACTGAGAACAAAGTGTTCGTTGCTCGAGGAGCTACTTTCTTAAAGAAAGAATTTCTGTACAAGAAAGATAGTGGGAGTAGAATAGAACTCGAAGAAGTTCAAGAACCACAAGAGAATGTAGAAAGATCTACAGAAACTCAGATGGAAGTTGACATGGAAACTCATAAAAATGAGCAACCTGAGTCAACAACACAAGAACCTAGAAGATCTGGTAGATCTCGTCACAAACCCGATAGATACGGTTTTCTCGTGACTGACGATCAAGATTTGATTTTGGTGGACTCTAATAACCCGCGAACTACAAACAGGTTTTAGAAAGTCCATATTCGGATAAATGGCTGCAAGCCATGGAATCTGAAATGCAATCCATGAGGGACAATAAAGTGTGGACTTTGATTGACCCTCCTGTTCAGGCAAAGGTTGTCGATTGCAAGTGGATTTTCAAGTTAAAACCTGGCGGGATCTTCAAGGCACGACTAGTGGCTAAAGGTTTTAGACAGACTCATGGTATAGACTATGATGAAACCTTCTCCCCTGTCTTGATGCTCAAGTCCATTAGGACAATGTTTTCCATAGCAGCATATTTTGACTATGAGGTATGGCAGATGGATGTTAAGATGGCTTTCTTGAATGGAAACCTACTCGAGGATGTTTATATGAAACAATCTGAGGGATACATCGATTAAAAGCATCCTAATCGAGTATGTAAGCTTCAGAGATCCATCTATGGACTAAAGAAAGCATCTCGAAGTTGGAATCTTCGTTTTGATGAAGAAGTAAAAGGATACGGATTCATCAAGAACAAAGATAAGCCTTTAGTTTACAAGAAAGTTAGTGGGAGCAAGATTGTTTTCCTTGTCCTATATGTGGACGACATCCTGCTCATAGGAAATGACATTCCCTTGATGAAAGACATCAAACAATGGTTGGGGAGTGTATTTTCTATGAACGACTTAGGAGAAGCCGAAATGATACTAGGTATCAAGATCTATAGAGATAGGTCAAAAAAAAGGCTTCTAGGACTAAGTCAAGAAGGGTATATAGACAAGATATTGAAGAGGTTCAATATGTCTAATTCTAAGAATGGTATGCTACCATTCAGACATGGCCTCCTCTTAAAGAAGAACCAATGTCATTCTAATAAAGAGGAGAGGGATGCGATGAGTAGAGTCCCATATGCTTCGGCAATAGGATCTATCATGTATGCCATGTTATGTACCCGCCCGGATGTCGCACATGCACTGAGCATGACTAGCAGATACCAACAAAATCTAGGAATGGATCATTGGACTGCAATCGAGGTAATCCAGAAGTACATGCGAAGGACTAAAGGATTAATGCTAGTGTACGAAGGACAAGAACAGCTCGTCGTATAAGGTTACGCCGATGCTGCTTTCCATACTGATCAATATGACATGAAGTCACAATCAGACTATGTATTTAGCCTGAATGGCAGTGCGGTGAGTTAGAACAGCTTGAAGCAAGATACCACAGCTGACTCTACAACAGAATCTGAGTATATTACTGCATCAGATGCTGCAAAGGAAGCTGTTTGGTTAAGAAAGTTTGTGTCAGACACTGGAGTGATACCGAGTATCCAAGATCTGATAGACCTCTTCTGTGATAATAATGGGGCAATCACACAAGCAAAAGAGCCTCGGTCACACCAGAAGACTAAACACATACTCAGATGTTATCACCTCATTCGAGAGATCGTCGATCGAGGAGATGTTAAAGTATGCAAAATAGGGTCAGACGACAATATAGCAGATCCTCTCACAAAAGTTCTACCACAGTCAAAGTTTGAGAGACATGTAATAGAGCTTGGTCTTAAACAGTTTAGGACATAGCCCTTCAACGGCCAAGTGGGAGATTGTTGTTGTAAGTGCCCTAATGAGGGCTATTTATATAAATAAACTTTGAGGGTTATTTATGTAAATAAGACATATGTCGTTTGTTTGATAATTTATCAAGGAGTTAATTTCATGATAGTAATATTCTTGTGCATATTTAAATTCATGAAATCGATCCGCCAAAAAAAAACAATCCATGGACTAATTAGATCATGAGTGATTCTTTTGAGTAGTACTGGTATGAGGATCCTTAGACCAGAAATCACTACATGGTTCTAGGTGAATTGTAATGTACTTTGACATATGCCTAACTGGGCCGTAATAGGTTACCAAGTACGGGTATGATTAGGTAGACTATGATTCACGCTAAGATATGTAGGTCAAGTGATGAGACTACAAATCTCTCTTAAGTGAGAGATGATATCTTGGCCACTTGATGGTGAACTGAAAAGTGCATGGCCAAGCCCAAGGAATGATAAGGATATCATTTGCTTGATAGATTCAGTGTCACTAAGATATCAAGTAAACGTTTAGCTATATAAGGATGATGGTTCCATGCCTTATACTAAACGAGATATCAATGTAGAGGATCGTACGCAGTTTGCTCGGATAGGTTGTGTTGAATCACCATTCGACCCTCCATTCTGAATTGGGTAGTCATTATGTCTTGCTAGAGACCACTAATGACTTATGGATTAATCAATAAGATTGACTTATCCGTTGCCAATTTGGAATGGGCCTAAAGGATCGCACATAAGAAAGTTCGATGATGCAGAATAAGTATTCTTGCCTACAATAAGTATAATTGTTATACTTAAATAAAGAAGATTTAATTAAATGGTTTAATTAAATATTATTGAGAAGTTCTGGGGTATTAATTAATAGTTAATTAATTACCTGGGATTAATTGGGGTGAGCTGATAATCAAGAGACTTAATTACAATAGAAGTTCTTGACCCATCAGCCTGATCCATGGGTTTGGTGTATAACCCAAATCATTAAAGTATTATTTAAAGCTGATTTGAAATCAGTAAATATTATTTAAATACTGATTTGTAGAGATTAAATTTCCAAAATCAGTATTGTAATTATCCAATTATAACTTAACTGATTTTAGTCATATTCCAAATCAGTATTATTACCAAATATTATTGTAGGATGATGATGATTTTGAATTAGAAAATCAGATCAGACAAAAATACACCATATACCAAAATTCTCTCTGTAGGCAAGATCGGCTAGCACCAGATCTGCGAAGACTTTCGTGCTTGAGAGTAGAGAATCCTTCAAGGAAGGATTTTGGTGGTGACGAACATAACCGGAGCAGAAGGCTTGGACCAACATCAAACAAGGATCCAGGTGCGGCAACCGATTACACTACAAGGGTAAGCTTTAGAAGCTTTAAATGTAGGATTAATTGAACACTAAATTAGAATAGGCATGAATGCGCTGCGCAAAAATTTTTGTAAATCATGCCTTCGATCCCAACATTAATTAGTCTAGACAAACTAATTTCCAAATCACACGATAACCTATACCGATAGTATGTTCAAACTATTTCAGTTATGAGTATCTGTTTATTTATCATTATTTGAACCAATAACGATATCTAATGTACTTTTCTACACCTCGTTATCTAGTTCTATGATATAATGGAACAAATTTAATACTGAAATAAAATGATATGTCAATTGGGTATTAGTTTTTTATCCAAGCAATAGTTTTTCAGTATTCAAAACTAACAGAGGCACCACCTGTGTAGGCGCATTATCTGTGATATGTTATGCAGTGTGTGGTGTATCTACTTGTGCTAGTGCATCAGGATTATTAGATTGCTTTCTAAGTTCTTCTAGCACTATCTTACTTTTTGGCTTGTGATCTAGAATATAGTCTTCCTCTAAAAATCTGGCGTTAGTACTAACTATCACCTTCTGATTTTTAGGACTATAGAACATACCACCTTTCGTTCCTCTAGGATATCCTACAAATAATATTACTTCTATTATTGCATCTAATTTAGTCGCATCTGCCTTAAGCATGTGTGATAGACAACTCCAAATTCTGAAATGTCTTAGACTGGGCTTGCGCCCGTTCCATAACTCTGTAGGGGTTGAGGCACGGTTTTAGATGGTACAAGATTTAGAATGTACATTGCAGTTTCTAAGGCATATTCCCATAACGAACTAGGCAAATCACTATAGCTCATCATTGACCTAACCATTTCCATAAGAGTTCTGTTTCTTCTTTCTGCTACGCCGTTCTGCTGTGGTGTGCCAGCTACAGACAATTGAGACTAAATTCCAACATCACTGAGGTATTCTCAAAATTCATAGAACAAGTACTCACCACCATGATCTGATCGCAGTATCTTAATACTCTTACCGTGATGTTTCTCCACATCTGCCCGATAATATTTGAATTTACTAAAGCATTCAGACTTGTGGCACATTAGGTAAATGTATCGGTACAATGAGTAATTATCTATGAGTGTCACAAAATACTCAAATCCACCTCGTGCTTGGACTGAAATTGGTCCACACAAGTCAGAGTGAATCAACTCTAATGCTTCTTTGGCTCAATAACCTTTCGCTTTAAAAGGTCTATTGGTCATCTTACATTCTAAACAGGATTCACAGGTTGAGTAACTGTTAATCTCTAATGAACTTAAAGGTTCATTATTGACTAACCTCTGAATCCTACTAAGGTTTATATGACCTAGCCTGAGATGCCAAAGATAGGTTTGATTCATTTTATAAGGTTTTTTTCTCTTATTTTGGTTAGATGATACGCCATTTTGTTCAGTGTTTTACACAACAAGGGAGTTTGATTTCACCAAAAAACAAATTGTCTACTAATGAACCTGAAAAAATAAGTTTACCATCTCTTCTAATAACAACAGATTGATCAGAAAAAGATAAACTTATAACCATTCATTAAGAGTTTAGAAATCGAAATAAGGTTCTTTCTAAAACTCGGTACATAAAGACAATTAGGTAAATCTAGCCTAGAATTTTTGAAAATTAAAGTGACTACTCCTACTGCTTCCACTGACACTCTTGTAGTGTCACCCAAGTAGACTTCTAGCTCGTCTTCTCTAAGTTTTCGGGTTACTTGGAACCCCTACAAAGAATTACAAACGTGGTCAGTGGCGCCTGAATCCACACACCAATTATCTGAGGGAATCACCGCTAAACACTTCTCAGTAATTAAGGCAAAAACTGTTGTACCTTTGAGCTTTGGATAATTTGATTTCTAATGTCCCATCTTACCGCCCTTGAAACATTTGCCTTTAGGCTTCTTCTTCTTTGCGATGTCTGGCTTGGCAGCATGATTTTTGGTCTTCTTATTCTTCTTGTTCTTGCCTTTAGGCACAAAAAAGGAACTCTAAGCCTTCATTGTGACCAAGTTTTGCTTATTCTCTTGGAAGATGCCTTCGGCCAACACCAATATTGTTAGGAGCTCGGGAAGAGTGTAAACTCTTTGATTCATATTGTAGTTTACCCGAAACTGTTCGAAACTTGAAGGTAAGCTCTGAAGGATGATATCGATATGAGTTTCTTGATCAATTTCGCCTCCCAACACTTCTATTTTATTGATGTTACTGATCATCTGAAGAATATGATCTTTTACTGATGAGCGTTTAGCCATTCTAGTTTCATAATTTTCCTCATGGCTGTTTGCCTTGCTGTCCGGCCTTGATAAGCAAACATCTCTCTCAAGTGAGCCATCATGTTAAAAGCAGAGACCATGGGAGCTGATGTTGTAGAACATTCGACACAGAGGCTAGAATGTAACACCGTGTCATCTCATCCGCTTTTCTCCACCTTACATAGGCATCTCTTTCCTCTTGAGGAGAGTCATTAGTAGGCGCATCTGGACAAACTTTGGTGAGCACAAACTTATACTGCTCAACCGTCAGGACAATGTCCAAATTATAACTCCAATCGACATAGTTCGGACGAGTTAATTTGTTGTCTTTGAATATCGTAGCTAACAGATTAAATGCCATATCGAAAACTGTAAATAAATAAACAGAAAATATTTCAGAAAAATAAGCGCAGAATTTTGAAAATAAATTCACTGCAATTATTGACATCCCTCAAACAATAATTAAATCCACCGACATCTCTTTCACCAGGATTTTCGCAAGTCACGATAGTGTGGAAGTTTACGCTAACCCACATTCGTTTGAGAAGAACTAAGTTCATTAACTACACTATCTGACCAAACTATCTATCGATCAATGTAGCTAATAGTCAGTGCTTTTAGCCGTACAAATAAGCAGCGTAACCTCGATATGAGGAATAATACAAATCGTACACTAAAAGTGTGCCATTACTCGACTTCTGAGTTTGGTACCTTAGGATAGTGCGCCTAATATGGAGAGGGTATCGCATTTCTCCAATTTCTGAAGGAAAACAGAACTAGCCCGGGCTAAACCGAACATCTCACTTTCATGCAATGCATTCCAGAATCGGAGACTTTTAATTCGGCTTAGGCTAAAATTCATTTCTCGTGAATGGATCTAGGCTTATACTAGTTCGATCCATTAAAATGACACGCAAAAATAAATCTTTAATTAAAGAGTAAGATAACGATTATACCTTTGAAGTGTGTCCCTCACAAATAAGAATACCAAATCCTAAAATGCGAAACCCACAAGAAAATATCTTTTCTTTTTAATTTGGAATCACCCAAAATCAAAAGATAAGAACTTTGCCCAAGAAAAGATTTTTCCTTTCAATTAGGAATCACCCAAAATCGAAAAGAAAGAATCTTTAACGAAAAGGTTGAAACTTTGGTTACGAAAACTACAAAAAAAATCCCTCAAATGACTCCGACACACCCCGAAATTGATTGAACAACTATCTATAGGGTAGATCTAGTAATAACTAAGAAACCCATAAGAACTTAGCCTTGAAGAAACTCAAAAAACTGCTGCCCAAAAACTGGACAGCAGCTGCCAAAAATAAAACCAAAACAGCCACGCAAAAAGACTGCCGCAAAGACCACCGTGATGAAATCCGAGCTGAGCAGCAAAGCTTAAAAAACTATGGACTAGGCTGCTAATAAAATAGGTGGACAGCTAATAATTAAAATGGGTAATCAGCCGCTCATAAAATGGGTAATCAGCCGCTCAAAAAAAAAAAAAATTCCTAACAGCAGCTACTTTTAATTAATATGGGCGGACAGCAGCTAGCTTAACCGAATAAAAAAGTATTTCTTTTTTGGCTGCGCTTTTCCTTCAAGGAAGAAGGATCCTTAGTCGACTTCGAAAGAGACCTCCACGAAGAAGATGAAGTTCTCTCTCCAGACTACTCCTTCTCTCTCTAGGCAAATGTTGCCTCCTAAGTTTTCTTATGTTTTGAAATTGCAAGACTTTAAGTATTTATAAGGAGCTTCAAGGGAGACCTAGTGGGCTTTTGTGTTGGGCTTCAATGTTTTGTTGGATCGTGTCAAGTGTTGAGAGGGGGGGGTGAATCAACACTCTATCAATTTTTCTTTCAACTAAAGGATTCCCTCTCAAATGTTAGCTCAGTTAGAGCTTATTGTTGAACTCACGTTTTGGCTTAGATGGACTGTTGGCAGATCAGATCAACCAAGGAAGACATCAGATCAACCAAGGAAGACATCAGATCAATTCAATCACTCAAGGAGGGTTTACTTACACAACCATGACACTCCTGTTCAAGCTTACAGTTTGATAATACCACACCAGTCAAGACACACTCAAAGCAGTAAATGTGCAAGGGGGATTTTTACGTGGTTCGATCAAATGATCTACATCCACGGACAGATTCACTCCTGTCAATCTTCACTATCACAGAATCATTCAGCTCTGGCCTCACTGACCATAAGCAACATAAACAAGAGCTCACTGCTCAACACATTGAGGTTCACTACCTCTACAAGTTCATCAACTAAAACAATAACATGTAAATCTCTGTTGTGCTGCCTTTTCTACACAAATATCTTTCAAAATCACTTAATGAAAGACGTTTGATAGTGTTCTAGGCTTACCACCTGAAGCTGCAATCTCAGGGTCAGTTCTCCCGATTCTGCTCCTCCTCAGCTTCTTCTTCTCCTTGACTTCTGCCTCTCCAGCGCTTCAGCTTCTCCTTGTGCAGCAGACTGTTTCTTTCTCTCTTGTGTTTCTCATATCATCTTTTTCTGCTCTCTCTCTTTTTCTCCTCCCTTTTCTCGATTTCGTTCTATTCAGCACTCACCTTGGCTGCTGCTCCTCTCTCTCTGTTTGGGTTTTTCCTCCCAATGTGGTTTATCCTGCATTCTACAGTTGTTGTGCCTACCACACCTACTCATCTGCCCGTTTCTTTTCCCAGAAGAAAAACTGTGCCCTACGTGCGGTGTGTCAGCATATCTTACACGGAAGGCGGCTCAAGATTCATATAATCCATTTTCAACCTTTTTAAGTTGCAACTTGCTTGCCATGTCATATTGTTGACTGTACTCCTTCAGACTTTCTCGAGTAGCTTGTCTTAGATATGTTGAAACAGCAGAAGTGATCTGATCTTAGCTTATAGCTGATCTGATGTGCCCGGCATTTGATCTGATGTCACGCTTCGGTTGATCTGATGTTAGCATGCAGTTGATCTGATGTTAGCCTTCGGTTGATCTGATGTTAGCTTGCAGTTGATCTGATGTTAGCCTTCGGTTGATCTGATGTTAGCTTGCAGTTGATCTGATGTTAGCCTCCGGTTGATCTGATGTTAGCTTGCAGTTGATCTGATGTTAGCTTGCAGTTGATCTGATGTTAGCCTCCGGTTGATCTGATGTTAGCTTCATGTCACAACGTTCTGTCCAGCAACTCAGAACCATCCATGTAGCTCCTGCAGTTCTTCTGATCGGCACTTCTTGATTCTTTTGTATTTCTGCTCGCTCACCGGATTGCTAGATACTTCAACATGATGCTCCTGCGTCTTCTGAATCTTTGGGAGACTTTTAGAGTCGCGCGTTTGAGGTGTGATTCACTAGCCGTCCTTGACTTCAGCTTCTTAGGTGTCTGCTCTAGCTCTCCAGCCTTGAGTTGTTCTCTTCTGCTGCAAATATGTTTTGTTGCTGACTTGCCTTGCTTCTGTGAAACTAAGCTGCTGAGCAATCCCTTGAGAATTTGATCTGATCTTTACTTCCCTTGATCTGATCTGTGTGGCCTTTGATCTGATGTGCGCGTAACTTGTCTGTGCAACCTTTGATCTGCTGTGCGCGTAACTTGATCTGATCTGTGCAGCCTTTGATCTGATGTGCGCGTAACTTGATCTGATCTGTGCAGCCTTTGATCTGATGTGCGCGTAACTTGATCTGATCTGTGCAGCCTTTGATCTGATGTGCGCGTAACTTGTCTGTGCAACCTTTGATCTGCTGTGCGCGTAACTTGATCTGATCTGTGCAGCCTTTGATCTGATGTGCGCGTAACTTGATCTGATCTGTGCAGCCTTTGATCTGATGTGCGCGTAACTTGATCTGATCTGTGTAGCCTTTGATCTGATGTGCCAACAGTACACTTCCTTCTCATTTTGGCACTTCAGTTTATTCATCGACTTCTTGCTGAGATTTTGTCCAGACAATCCTCATGAACTCAGTCCATTATTGCCTTAGTAATTCACAGATTTGTCACAATGTGGTTGCAACAATTACAACACAACATTGGACTTTAATAAAGGCTAATAAAGCTTCATTGTAGCAGCTCCAATGGCTCAACAATCTCCCCCTTTGGAATTGTTGGCAACCACATTTGCAGCCAATCAGTCAACTCAGTGCTAAGCTCCCCCTGAACCTTATTCCCCCTGAACCAGCTCCCCCTGAACCTTATTCTTCTACATAGTAAGCTCCCCCTGCATAGAGCTTTTCCAACGTCCTTCTCTCCCAAGGACAATACTGCTGCGTCTGGCCGGCCTGCTGCGGCTATCTCTCCCCCTTTGACAACCAATTTCAAAGGGATTTGGGGATGCTCAACTGATTCAGCATGAGAAGGAGGACTGCACTCCCATTTGCATCCTCAAAGTTTCAAACACCTCGGCTGGAAGAGGCTTTGTCATTACATCAGCTATTTGTTTAGCTGTGGGAACATACTCTAGCATAATTTCTCCTTTCTCAACCTTGTCCTTTATGAAGTGATACTTGATTTCTATATGTTTGGCTCTCGAGTGCTGGACTGAATTCTTTGACAAATCAATGGCACTTTTGTTGTCACAAAGAATTATCAGTGGCAAGAGAACTTCTTCTTTAAGATTTTGCAGTTCAGATCTCATCCATATAGCTTGAGTGCATGCCTTGGTTGCTGCTATGTACTCAGCTTCAGCAGTGCTTAAGGCTATACTTTCTTGCTTCTTGCTTAACCAGCTCACACATCTATTTCCAAGAAAGAATACTCCTCCTGAAGTGGATCTCCTGTCATCAACATTTCCTGCCCAATCAGCATCAGTGAAGCTTCTTAATCCCAAGCTTCCTTTCCTTGCATACCACAGACCATAATCTACTGTCCCTTGCAAATATCTTAGCACCCTCTTTAGTGCAATCATATGAGAACTCTTTGGATTTGCCTGGTATCTAGCAGCTTGGCAGACAGCAAAGGTAATATCAGGCCTTGTTGCTGTTAAGTACAATAAGCTTCCTATCATGCTTCTGTATAGACTTTGATCAGCTTCAGCTCCTTTTTCATCCTTGCTCAGCTTGCAGTTAGTTGCCATGGGTGTAGACATTGGCTTAGCATCAGTCATACCAAATTTCTTCAGCACTTCTTTGGTATACTTGGTTTGAGATATAAAAATTCCAGTTGCTTTTTGATGAATCTGCAGTCCAAGGAAAAATGAGAGCTCTCCTATCATGGACATTTCAAACTCTTCTTGCATCTTTCTAGCAAATTCATGGCACAGCTGCTCCTTATCTCCTCCAAATATTATGTCATCAACATAGACTATGGCTATTAACTGTCCACCCTTTCCATCAAGAACATATAAATTGCTATTTATGCAACTTTTTCTGAAATTCAGATTCTTCAGGTAGCTGTCCAGCCTTGAGTACCATGCTCTTGGGGCTTGTTTTAATCCATACAGTGCCTTTTTGAGCCTGCACACCTTGTTTTCATCTTCACAAACTAGAAAACCATCTGGTTGTTCAATGTACACTTCTTCCTCCAGATTTCCATTCAAGAAGGCAGATTTAACATCCATTTGGAAGACCTTGTAACTCCTTGCTGAAGCCACTGCCAAAAACATTCTTATGGCTTCAAGCCTTGCTACTGGGGCAAAGGTTTCATCCACATCTACTCCTTCAATTTGAGAGTATCCTTTGCACACAAGCCTTGCCTTATTCTTTACAACCTTTCCTTCCTCATTCAACTTGTTCCTGAACACCCATTTTGTGCCTATCACATTCTTGTTTGCTGGCCTATCCACGAGCTCCCAAGTTTGGTTTTTCTCAATTTGGTCCAGCTCTTCATTCATGGCTTGCAGCCATGACTGGTCCTCCAGGGCTTCCTCTATTGACCTTGGCTCAACTTGAGACAGTAGGGCAGTTGCAACCATACTTTTCAGTTGCCTTCTTGTTCTTACTGGAGCTTTGGGGTCTCCAATGATAGGCATCTTGTCAATTCTCTTGTTGTACTTTCTTTTTGCTTTTTCCTGGCCTTCTGTAACTTCTGTCTCTGATCCTTCTGCATCAGTCTCCTCAGTAGCTGATTTCAGCTCCAGGTCTGCCTCATCTTGGCTCTCTAAGTCATCTAAGTGATCCAGAAAATTTTCAGGATCAGTGGCTTTCATCTTGACTTCCTCAACCACTTTCACATCATAGCTTTCCATAATCTTATCCAGCCTCTTGTTATAAACCTTGTAAGCCTTGCTCTTATTTGAGTAACCAAGGAAAATGCCCTCATCAGCCCTCTCTTCAAATTTTCCAAGGCTTTGCTCCTTGTTCTTGATGAAGCATTTGCTGCCAAAAACTCTAAAGTACTTCACATTTGGCTTGTGACCATACCAAAGTTCATATGGTGTCTTTTCAGTGTTTGGCCTCAACATGGTTCTATTTTGTACATGCACAGCTGCCATTGTGGCTTCCTTCCAGAAGTGCTTTGGAGTATTGTGCTCCAACAGCATGGTTCTTGCCATCTCAATCACACTTCTATTTTTCCTCTCTACAACTCCATTTTGCTGGGGAGTGTGAGGACTTGAGACTTGATGTTTGATTCCCATTTCCTCCAAGTATTCTTCAAATTCCTGCGAGGTAAACTCTCCTCCATTATCTGATCTCAAAACTTTGATCTTCCTTCCATGCTGGTTTTCTGCCAGTTTTTGAAATCTTTTGAAACAGTTGAAGGCTTCACTCTTTTGCTTCATGTGCATGATGCACATCATCCTAGTGAAGTCATCCACAAAAAGAATGAAATACATCTCTTTACCTGTACCTTTTCTTTTCATTGGTCCACATACATCAGTGTGAACTAGCTCCAATGGCTTAGAGGTTCTATGCTCCTTGGACTTGTGAGAAAGCTTTGCAAATTTCCCTTTTTGGCATGAGTCACAAGTGCTGTTGTCCCTCTTTAGTACAGGGAGGTTTAACACTGCATTGCACTTCACCAGGCTTCTCATGCTCTTTTGATTTAAATGTCCAAGCCTGCAATGCCAAAGCGTATTTTCATCCATTTTGCTTAGCATGCACAACTTTTCCTTCACATCTATGAGATATAAATCCTTGTTGTCTCTTATTCCTTTGGCCATGATTTCTCCAGTCTTGCAGTCTTTGATGAAACAGCCATTTTTTGAGAAGTCTACTTTGAAACCATTGTCACACAGTTGTCTTACACTCAGCAAGTTGTACTTCAGCCCTTCTACAAACAGCACCTCCTTAGATTTGAACTTTTCTGATCCAATGGTGGCTTCTCCAACAGCCTTGATCTTTAACCCACTCTTATCTGCAAACTTGACAAACCCTCTTTCAACTTCTTTTGTGTTTCTCAGTAGAGTTTTGTCTCCAGTCATATGGCTTGTGCACCCACTGTCAATGATCCATTGGGCTTCCTTAGCTTTTGTTTTCAGTGCAACTTCAGCAATGCAAGCTTCTTCAAATCTGTTTTTCTTCCTCCAAATTTTTCTTGCTGCTGGTATGCCTTGCTGTTCATTCAATCTCTGATTGCTCCTGCTGCAGCTCCAGTGATCATTCTCTTCTAACCCTTCAAAAATTTGAAATCTGTTTCTCAGATTAAGTGGCTGCATTAGAGACTGATTTCTTCTTGTGTAATCTGCTTGGTTTCTTCTTGTTCCTGCTGCAAAGTTTCTTCTATTTGTAGCTTGTTGCAGTGGCAGGGCTCTCCTGCTATTCACTTCTTCCGACCACTTGCTTCTCTTATTTGGCAATCTGCATCTGCACCAGACATTCAATTTTTGATACACTTCTCCAGGTTGTATGACATGGCCTTTTCTGATTTCAGCTTCAGGGATCCTTCTTGAAGTACTTAGGCTTCTTTGATGATAATACTCTTTTCTATTCCATCCTCTTGACTGCATTGTTCTTCCTCCAAATCTCCAGAATGCCTTCCTCCAGCAATTTGCTGCATAGTGACCTGATTCTCCACAGGTGAAACATACTCCAGCAATCAGCCTTCTACTTTTGAGCAGGCTTCTTTGATACATAGATTGCCTCCCCCTCAGCTCGTGCAGTCTTTCATTTTGCTCATTAGACTTTCTTGATCCATTAGAAATTTCCATCTTCTTAGCATCAACAAAACTAGTTCCTGCCTTTACACCAGCAACACAAATTGAACCTTCTTTGACAAAGGTAACAGTCTTCTTGATTGTTGCAGCTGGTTGTCCTTCTAATTTTTGATCTCCTTCATAACCAAGACCTTTCTTCCCTTCTGAATGAGATCTCTGCTTGCTGAGGCACTCATCTAACTTCCTTGTGGCTTCTTCAGTTTTTGCAGCCACTTCTTTGCTCCTTGAGTATTCACCATGCTCAGTTTTGCTTGACTGAAGCTCCAGCTTTCCTTTCAATTTTGATTCTACAGTAGTTCCATCAGTCATTTCTTTAGCTTTGATCACAGTTTGTTGAGACAGCAGATCTTCTATCTTTCTTGTTGCATCCTCTAGTTCGGCAGTGGTGGCATCTAGCTTTTCTACCAAGGTTTCACATGTCTTTTGAAGTTCCATCTTTTCTCTTGTACAATTTTTGTGAACCTCAGCTTCATTTTGCATGAGAATCAGTTCCTGCTCCAATTCAGTTACTCTATTCTCCAGTATTGAGTTTTCTTCTTGACTGCTCAAGATGACCTTTTCCATCTCCTTCATTGTCTTCATTGTCTTCTTGTGCAATCTCTTCTGCTCCTCTATCTTGTTGTATGCAAACTCCAGTTCTTCCTCTAGATCCACTTCTTCATCATCAGCTGATTGGTTCTCTAGTTCAGCATCCTCCTTTAATGAAACAGTTGAAGATTTCATTACCATGAGAGTCTCCTCTTCAGCTTCAGACTCATCTTCACTGTCTGAGACATCAGTCTCTTCATCCTCCTCAGAGCTATCATTCTTCTTCTTGCTCAGGTAGCTCCGTTTTCTGTAAGCTTTCCCTTTTCTTGATTTGAAGCTCATCTTCTTCTTTCCTTTCTGCTCAGGCCACCTGTCTGATGGCTTGTCAGCTTCCTCATCTTCTGTTCTCTTGTTCTTCATGAAGCACTTGCTTGCAAAGTGGCCTATTTTGCCACAATTGAAGCATTTTAAGGGCAACTTTCCCTTGTACTTTCCAGTCTGGCCTCTGAAACTCCTTGAAATCAGCACCATCATTCTTTCAAGATCACTGTCTGCTGCTTCATCTTCACTGCTTTCCTCCTTTAGCTTCCTTGAGTGTTTTGTTTTAAATGCTATCTCCTTGACTGCCTTTGAAGTCTCCTCCTTTGAATTTGAAATCCTCATTTCATATGCTACAAGGGTGCTTTGTAGCTCATCTAATGTCACTTTATCTAGGTCCCTCTCCTCTATAGCAGAGACCTTAGAATCATATCTTGCTGGTAGGGATCTAAGAACCTTTTTAACTATATTGGAATCTCCAACACTCTCACCCAGACCCCTCATTGAGCTAACTAATTCAACAACTCTGTTTAGAAAGTCCTCAATGTTTTCACCTTCTCCCATCTTAAGACCTTCAAACTTACTTCTAAGAACCTGCAATTTTGCCTCCTTAACCTTGATATCTCCCTCATGAATATTAATCAGTTTAATCCATATTTCATGAGCAGTAACACAGTCTATAACTTTAAAGTTCTCTTTTTCTGACAGAGCTGCATATAGAGCATTCCTTGCCTTTCCATCAGCTTCTAAGTTTCTAATTTCTGCAGCTGTAGGATTCTCCTCATCTACGGTTGGTGTAAATCCATGCAAGACTACTCTTTGTACTTGTAGACCTTGTGCTAAGAGATAAGCACCCATTCTCTTTTTCCATAACTGGAAATTTTGGCCACTGAAATAAGGAACTCCCTTAACAGTTGTTGCTTGATTCTCCATTTCTACTGCTGGTTTTAAGTTTCAACAATCACTTGACAAAAGCAAACCTTGCTCTGATACCAATTGTTGGATCGTGTCAAGTGTTGAGAGGGGGGGGTGAATCAACACTCTATCAATTTTTCTTTCAACTAAAGGATTCCCTCTCAAATGTTAGCTCAGTTAGAGCTTATTGTTGAACTCACGTTTTGGCTTAGATGGACTGTTGGCAGATCAGATCAACCAAGGAAGACATCAGATCAACCAAGGAAGACATCAGATCAATTCAATCACTCAAGGAGGGTTTACTTACACAACCATGACACTCCTGTTCAAGCTTACAGTTTGATAATACCACACCAGTCAAGACACACTCAAAGCAGTAAATGTGCAAGGGGGATTTTTACGTGGTTCGATCAAATGATCTACATCCACGGACAGATTCACTCCTGTCAATCTTCACTATCACAGAATCATTCAGCTCTGGCCTCACTGACCATAAGCAACATAAACAAGAGCTCACTGCTCAACACATTGAGGTTCACTACCTCTACAAGTTCATCAACTAAAACAATAACATGTAAATCTCTGTTGTGCTGCCTTTTCTACACAAATATCTTTCAAAATCACTTAATGAAAGACGTTTGATAGTGTTCTAGGCTTACCACCTGAAGCTGCAATCTCAGGGTCAGTTCTCCCGATTCTGCTCCTCCTCAGCTTCTTCTTCTCCTTGACTTCTGCCTCTCCAGCGCTTCAGCTTCTCCTTGTGCAGCAGACTGTTTCTTTCTCTCTTGTGTTTCTCATATCATCTTTTTCTGCTCTCTCTCTTTTTCTCCTCCCTTTTCTCGATTTCGTTCTATTCAGCACTCACCTTGGCTGCTGCTCCTCTCTCTCTGTTTGGGTTTTTCCTCCCAATGTGGTTTATCCTGCATTCTACAGTTGTTGTGCCTACCACACCTACTCATCTGCCCGTTTCTTTTCCCAGAAGAAAAACTGTGCCCTACGTGCGGTGTGTCAGCATATCTTACACGGAAGGCGGCTCAAGATTCATATAATCCATTTTCAACCTTTTTAAGTTGCAACTTGCTTGCCATGTCATATTGTTGACTGTACTCCTTCAGACTTTCTCGAGTAGCTTGTCTTAGATATGTTGAAACAGCAGAAGTGATCTGATCTTAGCTTATAGCTGATCTGATGTGCCCGGCATTTGATCTGATGTCACGCTTCGGTTGATCTGATGTTAGCATGCAGTTGATCTGATGTTAGCCTTCGGTTGATCTGATGTTAGCTTGCAGTTGATCTGATGTTAGCCTTCGGTTGATCTGATGTTAGCTTGCAGTTGATCTGATGTTAGCCTCCGGTTGATCTGATGTTAGCTTGCAGTTGATCTGATGTTAGCTTGCAGTTGATCTGATGTTAGCCTCCGGTTGATCTGATGTTAGCTTCATGTCACAACGTTCTGTCCAGCAACTCAGAACCATCCATGTAGCTCCTGCAGTTCTTCTGATCGGCACTTCTTGATTCTTTTGTATTTCTGCTCGCTCACCGGATTGCTAGATACTTCAACATGATGCTCCTGCGTCTTCTGAATCTTTGGGAGACTTTTAGAGTCGCGCGTTTGAGGTGTGATTCACTAGCCGTCCTTGACTTCAGCTTCTTAGGTGTCTGCTCTAGCTCTCCAGCCTTGAGTTGTTCTCTTCTGCTGCAAATATGTTTTGTTGCTGACTTGCCTTGCTTCTGTGAAACTAAGCTGCTGAGCAATCCCTTGAGAATTTGATCTGATCTTTACTTCCCTTGATCTGATCTGTGTGGCCTTTGATCTGATGTGCGCGTAACTTGTCTGTGCAACCTTTGATCTGCTGTGCGCGTAACTTGATCTGATCTGTGCAGCCTTTGATCTGATGTGCGCGTAACTTGATCTGATCTGTGCAGCCTTTGATCTGATGTGCGCGTAACTTGATCTGATCTGTGCAGCCTTTGATCTGATGTGCGCGTAACTTGTCTGTGCAACCTTTGATCTGCTGTGCGCGTAACTTGATCTGATCTGTGCAGCCTTTGATCTGATGTGCGCGTAACTTGATCTGATCTGTGCAGCCTTTGATCTGATGTGCGCGTAACTTGATCTGATCTGTGTAGCCTTTGATCTGATGTGCCAACAGTACACTTCCTTCTCATTTTGGCACTTCAGTTTATTCATCGACTTCTTGCTGAGATTTTGTCCAGACAATCCTCATGAACTCAGTCCATTATTGCCTTAGTAATTCACAGATTTGTCACAATGTGGTTGCAACAATTACAACACAACATTGGACTTTAATAAAGGCTAATAAAGCTTCATTGTAGCAGCTCCAATGGCTCAACATGTTTGACTTTCGTTGGCCCCTTAGTCTTACCTAGACTAATCAACTCCAATCGAGTCTTTTGAATTAATTTCTTAACCCACTTCGTTAAATAAATTTAATCGAACCCTTAGAATTATTTCGTATAACCCACTTAGTCAATTAAAAATTAATTAAACCTTTAGAATTAATTAATTCACTTTGTCGACTAGTCAAACGCATAATTAGTCGTACCACTAACGGACCAATTGTGAAACTACAGCTAAAAAATGAATTTACTTTGCGCTCATTTTATTATTCTTATATCTTCCCATGTCAAAGATCTAGTGCTTGTTGATTCATAAATTTAATGAAAAATTAATTCATCGACTTCTTTGTATCCGAGATTAGTACCACTCGACTTTCTTATTATATCTGACATAAAGTCCACTGGCCAGATTTGGTATAATAAACCTTACGAGCTCATCTCGAGAGCACCATCAACCCGGCGAACCGGTACATGGATTCTGACTTACCCAACTTACCAAGATTTAGGCCTCAATTGACCGCACCCTTTGGCAAATCAAAGCATACGATATCTAACTCTCATGCCGGTCCCAATTTAGGGATTAAGAGATTAGAGTAAGACTATCGAATTAATTATGCCAATCAGTACAAATTAATTCAATCCAAACTGGTCGTGCTCAATATGCCCCTGGCACATCCGTATGATTTAATTAGTCTAGAGAAACTAATTTCCAAATCACATGATAACATATACCGATAGTATGTTCAGACTATCTCAGTTACAAAAATCTTTTTATATATCAATACTTTAACCAATAACGAGATCTACTGTTCTTTTCTACTCCTCGTTATCTAGTTCTATGATATAACGGAACAAATTTAATACTGAAACATAATCGATATGTAAACTGTGGATATTAGTTTTTCATACAAGCAATAGCTTTTCAGTATTCAAAACTTAGTCATCTTATTTAAAAATTATTAAACTAGTAATCTTATGGTTGAACTCATACGATATGGTGAAAGGCCTTAATGCCAATGCGCAATTCCACCCACATCATATATGAATTCGTAATTGAGGCTATGGGAATATTAACCAACCCGTTCCCACATAGATTTCTAAAATGAGGGTTTTCCCGATTTTAACATGCAATTAACTAATCCTAAGTTATGTGCAATATAAAACCAGCATGCTTTGAAATATGCATCTAACATACATCACAAAAACTAAAGCATATTATTAAAACTGTAAATACGGGAAATAAATATGTAAAATAAATTTTCTAACTATCATGGTTGAATTGCTGCCATCTTCTGCCATGATCTCGTGTCCCGTCACATCACTCGATGGATTGAGTCTTGAAAAACTAGATCTCAGAGAATATCTCGAAAAGCAAAAAATGGCCCGCGCTTGCAGCCCGAACGAGTCGGGCTAAAGCATACAATTAAAATTGTAAATACGGAAAATAAATGCGTAAAATAAATTTCTGGACTAATATGGTTTTAATTTCATCCATCTTCTGCCTTGATCTAGTGTCCCGTCACGTCACTCGATGGATTGAGTCTTGAAAAAATAGATCTCAGAGAATATCCAAAAAAAAAAAGGCCCATACATGCAACCCGAACGGGCCCGGCTGAGCGCGCGCATAGGTCGCGCGGGCTGGGCCTACACTCAGCGCCAGTGCCAGCGCACCAGCACCACGTGCGCTCTCTTGCTGCCATTTTGACGGTAACTTCTGGCTGCAATTTCTTCACCGGCGTCGCCTTCCGGGTTTTTCGTCCTGCTCCCACTACGTTATTTGATCTTCTTGCAATTCATTCTGGGTTTTCTTGGTTTTCTTCGAATTAACGATAAACCAAAACCCACGAAATCAAGTTGTCCACCATAACACCTTCGATTACATAAAAACTTTCCTACTACATGGCGTCTACGAAAACAAAATCGAAAATTACATAGAAAAAATCCTACTACAGATTTTATCTAATCCTACACGGCTTCTAGCACGTGGTTTTACTATTACAAGCATTCATACAAAAAACAACCCGAACATGTCCATGGTTTAATTAAAACATATAAAATTAACCATAATAGCTGGGACTTCTAAACCACCTACAAACAAAACAATGTAACAAATCGAACAAGCACAAAGCCAAAATCAGGTTTTGATACCAATTGAAAGATTATCTGCTCAGGCCCGATCAAAAATTCACTTTCATGCTATGCATTCCATAATCGAAATTTTTGACCAGGCGTAAGCTCTAGCATAATCGCTATTCCAATCCTTGCTTAAAATAACATTGCACGGGATCTTAGCTTCTACTTGTTCGATTTGCCACGCAACAATAAATTCTTAATTAAAGCGGAAGCTTAAGAATTACCTCTTGAAGCGTGTACGTAGGTGATCGCTTATATCACTCAAGACCAGCTTGTACGTTGTGTGGGAAACAAACCAACAATCAACAATTCACCACAAAATTGACAAAGCAGTCGCCGAAAATCCACCGAAACCGCCGCTTGCCGTCCACGCGTGAAAGACACGTCGCCGCTCCCCAAGTCCAAGCACCGCCGAAAACTCTTGGAAAGAAGCCGGCTGCCGAACTTGGTGGAGAGCTGCCTCCTGGAGCTCTTGAAAATCCGACTTTGAGAGAAAATATTAATTCTCTCTCTAGGATTTTCTCTCTTTAGTTTTCTTGTCTTCAAAACTAATGAATTGTAAATTGTGAATTGCTAATCTCTTGTCTATTTGTAGAGTTAGAAGAGAGACGTCAAGTTGGTTTAGGATTGGTCATCCTAATGGGTTTAGGATAATTAATTAGTTTCCAAATCCAATTAGAAACCAAATCTAATTTGATTTCCAAATCCAAATAGATTTCCTGATCTCTAGGATTTCCTAATTCCAATTGAATTTTAAGACTTAATTAATTAATTAATTAATTTCACCTTTTTAATTACTTAATTAACACTTAGGAATAATTAATTAAATAATTAATTCTATTTTCTCAATTAACCCACTACATAATTAATCGTACCACTAACGGATTAATTATGGCACTACCATCCTATACCAGAATTGCTAATTATTCTTTAATCTCCCCACATCAAAGATCTATTGCTCGTTAATTTATTAATTTACTGATAACTGAATTAATTAACTTCTTATAATCCGAGATTAGTACCACTCGACCTTTTTACTATACCTTACATAAGTTCACCGGCCAAGTTTAGTATAATAAACATAACGAGCTCATCTCGGGAGCACCATCACCCTGGATGCACCGGTACATGGTTTCCTTTCGACAAGCAATAGCACACCAAGCAATCAAACACGCGCACCCAACCTACCGAGACGATTGGTCTCAAGTGAACTCACTCATTGCCAGATCAAAGTACACTATGTCTAATCCGCATGCCTGCTCAAGCCTAAGGACTAGGAGATAGAATACTAGGAATGAATAGTCTATTAAATCTATACAAGACAATTCATCCTAAATGGTCAAGTTCAATATGCCCCAGGTATATCTATATGATTCAATTTGTTTAGACAAACCAATTTCTAAATCACATAATAAGCTAAACCGACAGTGTTTTCAAAACTGTCTCGGTTACGAACTTCATTTATATATTATGTCTTTTAACTAATGACGAGATCTACTGTGTCACACCAGACACCTCATCATCTAACTACATAATATAAATGGACAACATATGTAAAAGCATATAAACAATTTAACTGAAACATTCAATCGATATATAAAACTGAAAATAGTTTAATACAAGCAAAACTTTAGTATTCAAACCCAATATAAGGAACGTTGCTCCTGAAGCAAACAGATCTGGTCCGGGCCAAACCAAAAATCTCACTTTTGTGCAATGCATTCCAGAATCAGAAACTTTCGATCCAGCCCAAACTCTAAAATCATTTTTCCTGAATGGATCTAGGCTTATACATGTTCGATCTATTAAATGACACACTAAAAATTAAATCTTTAATTAAAGCGAAACATAAAGATTATACCTTTGAATCGTGTCCCTCACAAATAAAGACAACCAAGCAAAATCCACAAGAGAATCCCTCGAATGAATTCGAAAACCCCCAAAGTCGTGTGAGCAACTATCTACAGGGTGGATCTAGCACCAAACAAGAAAACCCACAACAACTTAGCCTCAAATAGCTCAAAAAAATAGCTGCCTAAACTAGCAAAACTGATCAGCCATAAAAGGGAGTTCACCGTCATGGACTGCCATGATCTACACGCAAGATTTTGGATCGGTGCGCTGGAACCAAGGAGTGATTGGAAGCTTCCTAGAAAATAGATCGCCGGTCAAAATCGGACAGCAAGAAAAAATGAACTGCGAGATGAACCGAGTAACGATGAAAAAACATTGGGCTGAGCTTTTCGAGAAAGAAATATCCCAGTTCGACTTCGAAAGGGTTCTTCAATCGAAGAAGATAAAGCTCTCTCTCAAGACTTCTGTTTCTCACATTAAGCAAACTTGCCTCCTAAGTTCTCATTTTTGAAATATGTTATTTATAGGGAGCTTCAAGGAAGACCTAGTGGGCTTTTGAGATGGACCTTCTAATTAGATTTAATTGACTTTCTTAGTCTTCCCTAGACTAGTCAATTCTCAATTAGCCCAAGGATTACTTATTCGACCCACTTCGACAATTAAATATTAATCGACCTTAGGATTATTTCGTAACCCACTTTGTCAATTAAATATAAACATAACCCAAGGGTGAATTTATTTAATCCACTTTTCCAATTAATCTAATTCATAATTAATCGTACCACTAACAGTCAATTATTGAACTACCGCTCAAAAACAAAATTACTTCGTGCTCACTTTATTAATTTTTCTATCTCCCACATCAAAGATATAGTGCTCATCGACTTATTAATTTACTGACAAATAAATAATCGACTTCTTGCTATCCGAGACTAGTACCACTCGACGACCTTATTATTATACCAGACATAAGTCCACCGGCCGAGTTTAGTATAATAATCCCTACGAGCTCATCTCGGGAGCACCATCAACCCAGACGAACCAGTATATGGATTCCTTTCGACTAGCAACGAAACACTAGGAAGCCAAACACGCATACCCAACTTACCGAGATCTAGGCTTTAATTGACCACACCCTTTGGCAAATCAAAGTACACAATGTCTAACTCTTATGCCCGCTCTAGTTTAGGGATTAATATATTAGAATATGAGGTTCGAATTAACTACGAAGATCAGTACAAGTCAATTCAATCCTAAATAGCTCTGGCTCAATATGCCCCGGGCACATCCGTATGATTTAATTAGTCTAGACAAACTAATTTCTAAATCATACGAGAACCTAAATCGATAGTATGTTCAAACTCTCGGTTATGAGCATTTATTTATACATCATAAACTTAACCAATGATAATATCTACTGTGCTACACCCGACACCTTATCATCTATACATATGATATAAAGGAACAATTAACACTGAAACACAATCAATATGTAAACTGGGTATTAGTTTTTCATACAAGCAAAGCTTTTCAGTATTCAAAACTAACAGCTCCGCAGGGAGAAGGAAGAAAGAGGAGAGCACAACAGGGACAACCTTTGAATATGAAAAATATTGGGGGCAAAGATGATGATGATGATGAACAAGAGGATGAGCCACATGGTGGAGGTCCACAGGGTGGCGGAGGTCCGAGTTTAGGCCCTATTGCTGGGATAGTGGGTTAAAGACAGGTGGCTTGACCTCGAAGATTAGAATTTGATAGGTAGAATTTTAGTTTTTGCTTTGGATATTTTTTGATTGATATTTGGAATTTATAATATGTAACATATTTTAACATTTCCGATTATGGTTATATAATTCTATTTATACGATTATAGCCTTGCCGGTGCGTAGGTTGTGGTTTATAGTTGATTGTGTGTTGATGGTGGTTTGATATGGATTTGTTATTAATTTTATATGCTGTTTGGGAATTATGAAAATTGCATTTACTATCGTTATGCTGCCGGATTTTAGTTCAAAAAATTCGTAGTTGCACAATATTTAATTAGTTGCATACATTTTGTCCCAATTTATTTACATTTTCTGTCGAATAGGACAGAATGTTAAACAGGAGTTCGGATTTTGTAAATCCGAACTCCTTTTTAATATTCTGTCCAATTCAATAGAAAAATTAGTTTCAAATTTTGTAAATCCGAATATTTTTATCTCAAAAAGATTCGGATTTGGAAAATCCAAATTTTAGTCAAAATTACCAGAGATCCGGATTTTGCTAATGCGAATTCAGTTTTTATTAATATTTAGTTCCCACAAAATTCATTTTTAATTTTAATTTATTTTTTTTCCTTAAAATTCGGATTTGTGAAATCTGAATTCCTTTAAATTCGAATTTTATAAATCCAAATTTGTTTAATTAACATAATTAGTGACTAAGGTAAACTCAAGTTCAGATTTACAAAATTTGAACCTCTTTGAATTCGGATTTGCAAAATCCGGGAGCTCTATATCCGTCCACAATTTCAAAATTCATATTTTTCAATCCACACTTTCCAAATACGGATTTTTTTGGTCAAAAATTCCCCCGTATTCTTCGTTACTTTCTCTTCTTTATTTATGATTTTATCTCTGAATTTTTTAATGGACTTAACTCCAAAAATACTCCATTACATATTGCGAAAATATCATTTTGGTCCAAAATAAAAAAAAAAACTACTTTTTTAGTCCACTACATCATGTTTTTTAAAAATTTTGGTCTAAAACTCACATATGTCTCTCTTGACCAGGGGTATTTTGGTCTTAATAAAAAGTATTTTTCCTTTAACCCTTTAAAATTATAAAATAATAATTTTTTGACTATACTCCAAAAATGGTCGAAAATATCATTTTGGTCCAAAACAAAAAAAATTACTTTTTTAGTCCACTACATTATGTTTTTTAAAAATTTTGGTCCAAAACTCACTTTTGCCTATCTTGACCAGGGGTATTTTGGTCTTAATAAAAATATTTTTATTTTAATCTTTTAAAATTATAAAATAATAAAAAAATATTTACTCTTCTGCTCTCTCTCCTCTCTCCTTTCCCTCCGTCGCTCCTCATCCTCTTCACCTTCCTTCGCCCCCTTCTTCACCACCATCCCTGCCTACTCCTTCACCTCCACCGCCGCCGCTCCCTCCACCTCACACCCCGGCCGTCGCCCCTCTCTCTCCTCCTATTTTTTGGCTTCTCTGGCCTCGCCTCTCTCCTCCTCCTTCTTCTTCTTCTCCTCCCTTCCCTCCCCCTCCCTTTCCTCTCGCCCCTTTGCCCTCCTTTCTCTTCCCCGGCTAGCCAAGATCCCAAATTTGTCTGCAAGACAGGTGATTACAAGGCAACAATAACAAAAGTTTAATCAACTTTAGGGAACAAGTAAGGCACTGATGCGTAAGAAGAAACAAGAGCCACAGATTTTGCAAGTCTTTTTTTTCAGTACACGATCTGATCTGTCATAGAGCGGTGTAAACTAATTTATTTTTTTTAATTTTTTCCAAACCATAGAACCCTAGATCCCCAAATGTTGTCTCCACCAATCTTCCACCTCCCTCCACCTCCTTTTTCCTGCTGTCGTCTTCCCTCTTCCCCTCACAGGCTCGGCAGTCTCCATAGCCACCACCCTCATTTCCCGCCTCCTCTTCCTCCACTCTCTCACCGCTACTTTCCCCTTCTCTTTTTCATCATTTTCTATATATCTCAATCGATTCATCATCTCATTTTATTCATTCCAAAAGTGTGACACGATTAATACATAATATTTGGACCTTTGAATTCATTTATATTTTGAAGGGCGATTTTAGGGAGCCGGACGACGCTCTATCTCAGTCAAGCTCTTCGCTCAGCTCATTTGTTTTTTTTATCGGTCAACCTCTTCACTCATCTATTTTTTCTATTTTTTCCCTGTGGTTTCAATTTTTTTTTACTTGCTTGCTGCTGCTGCTGAAATTTCTAATTGTTCTAAATAAATCGACTGGGTTTCTATTGCTGCCAACTTTTTCTACCTTCTGGTTTTCTTGGCTGCAGCCATTGTCGTTGAAGTTAATGGATAATCCCACTTGCCTGCTGACTTTGTATTTGGTCCAGAAATCTCTCTCTCTCTCTCTCTTCTTCTTTTGATTCATGTTGCCATTTCTTACACCCTCTCCATCTCTTGCCCTTTTTTGTTCAACTCTTTTTCCCTTGACTCATTTGCCACTCACATACTGATTCAAGAATTTTGGTAATTTTTTTTGTTTGCATTTTGATTTTGAATAAAATTTTGTTAATTTTTGAAATTGTGGTGTTCTAGATGGGGACGTGGTGGAGGTGAGAGAAGGGATGGTGGTGAAGAAAAAAGGAGGATGGGCGGGGACAGTGGTGAAGAAAGGAGGAGAGTCACGACGGGAAGGTAGAGGGGAGAGAGAGGAGAGAGGGGGAGGATAAATTTTTTTGAATAATTTATTATTTGTGGTGGTTAAAAGAAAAATAATTTTTATTAGGACCAAAATGCCCATGATCAAGACATGTAAAAGTGGATTTTGGACTAAAATTTTTAAAAATATGATGTAGTGGACTAAAAAAGTAATTTTTTTTTGTTTTGGACCAAAATGATATTTTCGCTATATATAATGGACCATTTTTTGAGTATAGTCAAAAAATTATTATTTTATTATTTTAAAGGGTTAAAAAAAATACTTTTCATTAAAACCAAAATACCCCTGGTCAAGAGAGGCAAAAGTGGGTTTTGGACCAAAATTTTTTAAAAAATGATGTATTTGACTAAAAAAGTAGTTTTTTTTGTTTTGGACCAAAATGATATTTTCGCAATATGTAATGGATTATTTTTGGAGTTAAGTCTTTTTATTAATATAACAAACCCCCAGATGCATACGACCGAATACGTGTTTTGATTTTTAGGATTAGGACTGAAAATTTATTTCGAATTTTGAAATTATGACCGTAAATTCATTTTGGTGGTGATCAGGAAGAATGAAATGCCTCTTTAGTCGACTTTAGAGGAGACTAAAATTCCTCTCGAGTCTATTTGATTTAGTTGTCCAAACGGACGACTGACCATTTCTTTTGGTTGTCCAAAGAGGCAACGTGGTCCCATGGGATGACTGAAATTCATGGTTGATGTTAGTTTGGATGACTAGAAGAAAAAAAAAAAACTATTGGGTCAAATTAGAGAATCTGGTTTGCAGTGGCAAACTACGGAAGAGCCACAACCAGACTACAGTTCCTTACAGTTAGATGGTCAGAAACCGCTGCAGAAGAATGAGAAGGTCAACGAATGAGGGAGTTTTCCGACTGATGTAGTAGGAATGAGAGAGTTTTTGACTAATGAAATTATCCCCTTTTTGGGTTTCTCGGTGTTGTCGTAGCTTGTATTCCGAGTGACGGAGTAGCCACAAGGGAGTATTCCACATGGAGGGAGTACGAATGAGGAAGTATTTGTTGTGGCTGGTCGAGGGAGTATTGTAGAGGGAGAGACATAAAAGGGGGTCCGGACCAATTTAATACAAATTTTGGGGGTGTGCACGGAGATATTTAGAATTTGAAATATATGGACTATTTTTATGAAGTAAAACAGAACAAGCCCGGGCTAAATCGAAAACCTCACTTTCGTGCAATGCATTTCAGAATCGGAAGCTGTCGACCAAGCTCAGGCTCAAATTCATTTACCCATGAACGGCCCTTGGCTTATACTTATTTAATTTATTAAATCGACACAAAAGATGCAATCTTTAATTAAAGTGGAATATTCAAAGATTATACCTTTTGTAGCGAAGTCCCTTGCAATAAGAAAAATCCAATCTTTCCTAGCGATAACCACAAGAAATCAGAAGAATGACTCCGATCCAACTCTGAAATAGTGTGGACTATTATCTACGGAGTAACCCACGGCAAAATTAAGAAATCCGAAGAAAACCCGCTTCGAAAAACTCAAGGACTGTTGAAATAGTCCTTGCCAGGAACCTTGCACAGAGAAGCAGCCGGCCGCTACACAGAACTCAACACCGTCCGACCAAAAACCCTCTTCCAGTCACGATCTATACCACCATCATCATGGATCACCAAGTCCAGCAAGAAATCAACACAATGATGGCAGGATCAGCACACCGGAAAGGACAAGAAGTCGCCGGAAATACCAAACTACAGTCGTGCAGTTTTCTCAGCGGCAGCGCGGCTTCTTCAGTAGCGGAGCAACGAAAAAACTGATTACAATCCGATGGGCTGCTCTCTAAATCAACGGGCTGAGTATCTATTTCGAAGGAGAAAGCTTTTCGACTTCGAGAGAAAACTTGACGAGGAAGACAAAGTTCTCTCTCTAGAATAGACTTTCTCTTACTAGCCTTTTCTTGGCTATCAACTTAATGTCTTTCTTTCCCAACAAGGATATTTATATGGAGCTTCTATGGAGGCCTAATGGGCTATCGAGTTGGGCCTTTTAATTTGACTTTCGTTGACCGCTAAGTCTTTCCCGACTAATCAACTCCAATCGACCCATTCGAATTAATTTCTTTAACCCACTTTGTTAATTTAATTTAATCAAACCTTTTGAATTAATTAATTCAAATATAATTAATTTCTTAATTCCCTTTGTCAATTAAATATTAATTAAACCTTTAGGATTAATTAATTCACCTTGTCGATTAGTCAAATGCATAATTAGTCGTCCTACTAACGAACTAATTATGGAACTACCGCTCGAACATGACTTTACATCGCGCCGTTATATTTTCTTCTATCTCCCCACATTAAAGATCTAGCGCTCGTCGGTTTATCAATTTACTGACAAATTAATTCACCGACTTCTTAGTATCCGATATTAGTACCACTTGACCTTTTATTATACAGGATATAAAGTCCACCGGCCGGGTTTAGTATAATAGACCTTACGAGTTCATCTCAGGACCACCATCAATCCGGCGAACCGGTACGTGGATTCTTCCGACTAGCAACGACACGTAAGAAGCTAAACGTTGCATACCCAACCTACCGAGGTATAGGTCTCAATTGACAGCACTCTTTGGCAAATCAAAGCATACGATATTCAACCCTCACGCCCATCCCAATCTCGGGATTGAGAGATTGAATACTAAGACCGAATTGACTACGCCGATCAGTATAAGTCAATTCTATCCAAACTGGTCGTGCTCAATATGCCCCGGGCATATCCGTGTGATTTAAACTAGTTTAGATAAACTAATTTCCAAACCACATGATAACCTATACTGATAGTATGTTCAGACTATCTCTGTTACGAGCATACTTTTTATATATCAATACTTTAACCAATAACGGTATCTACTGTGTCTTTCCACGCCCCGTTATCTAGTTCTATGATATAAAGGAATAAATTTATACCAAAACAAAATGATATGTCTATTAGTTTTTGATACAAGCCATAGCTTTTCTGTATTCAAAACTAACAATCTCCCACTAATACTCAAAGCTATGCTAAGAAATACAAAAGCTGTCCAACCCGCTATTACACTGCTGTCATAGTGAAATCTCCAGAACGCCTTTAAGCTCACTTACATGGCTCCCTCAATAATCTGACTCCCATGCCCTCCACATGTCTCTCAAAGACCTTTGGGGTCAATGGCTTGGTGAAAGGATCTGCAAGGTTGTCATCTGATGCTATCTTGGCCACGATCACGTCTCCCCTCTTTATGATCTCTCGTATCAGGTGATACTTGCGCTCTATGTGTTTACTCGCCTTATGGGCTCGTAGTTCCCTCGAGTTAGCAACTGCACCATTGTTATCACAGTAAACTATGATAGACCTAGGCAACTCAGGAACCACATCTAAGTCCATCAGGAAGCTCTGGAGCCATACAGATTCTTTGGTTGCCTCTGAAGCGGCAACGTACTCAGACTCTATGGTGGAGTCCGCCACGCATTTCTGCTTGACACTCCTCCATACTATGGCTCTACCTCCTAGAGTAAACACAAACCCAGAGGTAGACTTACTCTTGTCCAAATCACCTTAAAAGTCCAAATCTGTGTAGCCCAATGGTACAAGCTCATGCGCTCTATAAACTAGGACATAATCTCTCGTCCTGCGCAAGTACTTGAGAATGCATTTTACTGCCTCCCAGTGAGCCTTCCCAGGGTTATTTTGATATCTGTTAACCATGGCAATGGCAAAACAAATATCAAGCCTCGTACACAACATAGCATACATGAGGCTACCCACTGCAGAAGCATAGGGTACCGCCTTCATGACATCTATCTCCTCAGCAGTCTTAGAACACTGCTCCTTAGACAAATGCACCCCATGCCTGAAAGGTAGTGAACCCTTCTTGGAGTTCTGCATGTTAAAATGGGCCAAAATCGTGTCTATGTAGGATGCCTGAGAGAGAGTCAGAGAACGTCTCCTACGATCTCAAATAATCTTAATCCCAAGGATATGTCCAGCCTCTCCCAAATCCTTCATATCGAATTGCTTGGACAACTATGCCTTTACGTCTGACAACACCTTCTTACTGTTGCCAATAAGAAGGATGTCATCTACGTAAAGTACGAGGAACACCACCATATCATCATCACGCCTGCGATAAACACCCTGCACATCCGGACACTAACTGAATCCATAGGACTGGATAACCTCATCAAAACGGATGTTCCAAGATCTGGATACTTGCTTAAGTCCATAAATGGATCTCCTAAGCCTGCATACTTGTGCTCTTGGCCCTTAACAATGAAGCCCTCTGGTCACTGCATAAAGATGGTCTCCTCAAGACTTTCATTAAGGAAAGCTGTATTGATGTCCATCTGCCAAATCTCATAGTCCATATGAGTAGCTATGGCCAAGAGAATCCGGATTGACTTAAGCACAGCTACCGGGGAAAAGGTCTCCTCATAATCGATACCCTCTTTCTGAGTATACCCCTTCGCCACAAGCCTAGCCTTAAAGGTCTCAACCCTCCCGTCAGATCCTCTCTTTCGCTTGTAGACCCATTTGCACCCAATAAGCCTAAACCCATCAGGAAGGTTTACCAGCTCCCAGACTTGATTTGAGTCCATAGAACCCATCTCAGCAATCATCGCTCTCTGCCAAGAATCTGCATCTTTATCCTGGAGAGCCACATTGTAGTTAACTGGGTCTAGTTCATGAGCGCCAGGGATAAAGTCTGAAGACTCACCCAAACCCATGTACCTCTCAGGCTGTCTAACAACCCTCCCACTATGACGAGGCGTAGCCTGTGCAAGAGCATCATCTGTGATAGTGTGTGCAGTCTCTTGTGGTGTGTCTTCCTGTACTTGTGCATCTGGAATAATAGACTGACTTCTAAGCTCTTCCAATACTACCTTGCTGCTTGACTTGTGATCTAAAATACAGTCCTCCTCAAGAAATCTGGCATTGGTGCTGATCACCACTTTCTGATCCTGAGAACTATAAAATAGACCACCTCTCGTTCCTTTGGGGTAGCCTATAAACAGCATAGCCTTGGTTCTTGCCTCTAACTTGCCTGTATCTGCCTCGAGCACATTGCTGGACAACCCCATATTCTGAGATGTCTCAGACTAGGCTTTCGCCCATTCCACAACTCTGATGGGGTTAAAGGCACAGACTTAGATGGCACAAGGTTGAGGATAAAACATGTTGTCTCCAAGGCATAACCCCAAAACGAGATAGGCAACTCACTGTAACTCATCATCGATCTAACCATATCCATAAGAGTCATGTTCCTCCTCTCTGCTACACCATTCTGCTAGGGTGTGCCAGGTGTAGACAACTGGGTCTGAATACCCTCCTCTGACAAATAGGACCTAAATTCACTAGAGAGGTATTCGCCACCACGATCAGATTGCAAGGTCTTGATACTCTTACCCATATGGTTCTCCACCTCAGCCTTGAACTCTCTGAACTTGCCAAAGCATTCAGACTTATGGCGCATCAGGTATATGTATCCATATCTAGAGTAATCATCCGTGAAAGTCACGAAATACTCATAACCACCTCTAGCCTAAACTGACATAGGCCCACACACGTCAGAACGAATCAACTCTAAAACCTCCTTGGCCCTATACCCCTTTGCCTTGAAAAGCCTCTTGGTCATTTTACCCTCCAAGCAGGACTCACAGGTCGAATAGCTGTCAATATCCAGTAAGTCCAAAGACCCACTATTGACCAACCTTTGAATCCTACTAAGGTTGATGTAACCAAGTATCAGGTGCCAAAGATAAGTCTGATTCAAATCGGAAGATTTTTTTCTCTGATTATGATTCGGTGATGAGTTACTAGTTTCTGTGTTTTGCATTACTGGGGAATATGTCTTAATTAAAAACAAATTGTCAACCAATATACCGGAACATATAAGTTTATATCCTTTTCTAATAAAAATAGATCCATCAGAAAAAGCACACTTACAACCATCCAAAACAAGTTTAGAAACTGAAAGTAAGTTTTTGTGAAAACTGGGTACATAAAGACAATCTCTCAACTGTAAAGTAGAGTCTGAAAAATAAAGACAAATAACTCCCACTGTAGCAACAGAAACTCTGGTAGTATCCCCAAGGTAGACCTGCAACTCTCCCTCTCTAAGCAGTCGGGTCACTTGGAACCCCTGCAAAGAATTACAAACATGATCAGTGGCTCCTGAATCCACACCAAGTATCTGTGGGAATCGCCGCTAAACACGTCTCGGTTACTAGGGAAAATTTACACATACCTCGAGGCTTTGGGCAGTCCTTCTTCCAATGTCCTGCTTTACCACACCTGAAACATTTGCCTTTCAGCTTGTGCTTCTTGGTAATGCCCGTCTTGGGTCCATGATCAACTTCTGCCTTCTGGCCTCTCTTCCTCTTTTTCTTCCTGACTTTAGGCCCAGTAGAGGAACCTGATGGACCAACAATAGCCAAGGCTTGCTTCTTCTCTGCGAATAGGCCCTCAGCAGACACCAATGCAGTCATGAGCTCGGGAAGTGAATATGAGAGATTCCCCATATTGTAGTTCAACTGAAACTACTCAAAACTAGGAGGCAAGCTCTGGAGGATGATATCGACCTGGGTCTCCCCATCAATGTCACCACCCAATACCTCAATCTCATTGATGCACCTTATCATGTCTTGCACGTGATCCCTCACTGGAGTACCCTCAGCCATCCTAGTATTCATGAGTTTCCTCATAGCTGACTGCTTGGCTGCCCTACCCTGATGTCCAAACAACCCCCTGAGGTTGAGCATCATATCGTAGGCTGAGGTAAACAACTGATGCTGGTGCTGCAGTACACTTGACATAGAAGCCAAGATGTAGCACCGGGTCATCTCATCAGCCTTCTGCCACCTCGTATATGGCTCTCGCTGCTCAGGGGTGGCATCATCGCTGGGCTTAGGGGGGCACTCCTCAGTGAGCATGTACCTGTAACCCTCAGCGGTAAGGACAATGTCCAGGTTACGTTTCCAGTCAATATAGTTTGGACCCGTGAGTTTGTTTTGGTTCAAAATGACAGCTAGCGGGTTTAACGACATATCAACTGAAAAATAAACAATTCAAGTTTCAGTATACTTTTTCGAAAATATTGAAAATCCTCCAAAAACCAATATAATCTTCTACCGACATCTCTCACACCGGGATTAACGCAGGTCACGATGGGTGAACGTCTATGCTAACCCACATTCTTTCGAGAAGAATCGAAGTTCATTAATTTCATTATCTGACCAACGATCTTATGATCAATGAAATTAATAGTCGATAATTTTAGCCGTACACGAAAATAGCGTAACCTCGATGGGAGGGATACTAAAAATGGTACACTAAGTGTATGCCATTACGTGACTTCTAAGTTTGTTACTTAGGATACTAATGCGCCTCGGATGGCGAGGGTGTCGCAACTTTCTCCAATTAAACTCACTATAATCATCCCTTTAGAAATTCATTCTGGTGATATCTGTGGTTGAAAACTCATCCGATAGGGAGGAAGGTCTAAGCCAGCACGCAAGTTTAACCACATCACCAATGAACCCGTAATTGAGGCCATGGGGATATTTACCAACCCGCTCCCGCTTAGATTTTTAAGTTTGAGGATTTTTACGTTTTAACATGCAATATCTTAACCATGGATATTTGCACCCATAAAAGCGTTGGAGTTTTAATATGCAAATAATATACCTTAGTTAAATGCACATTACCTTTTAAAAACTTTTAGTTTGGTTTTCATTCATACAAAGGAAAACGAAAAACACACAATTAACAAAAAGACATACATACGGGAAATTAAAGAAATAAAATTTCCTGACTATTATGGCCTTCTCTATCATTGATTCCTTAACACCTCGGTGACACGTCCCGCCATGTCGCTCCCACTCGTTATTTGGATTCCTCTCGATTCGCCCGGGTTTTCTCAGTTTACTATGTAATTAGGAATCACCCAAAATTACGAGAAAGCAAAACCCGCAAATATAAGTTACCCAAAATAACGTCTTCGTCATAATACATAAATTCCTATATACAAAGGCGTTTTTCTAGGAATTTAATGACGACATGATTAGATCAAATCCTACTACAAGATTTTTCTAATCCTACACGGCTTCCAGCTCGTGGTTATTACTATTACAGACATTCCATTCAAAAAAAAAACAATACAAGCCCGGACATGTCCCGGGGTTTATGAATGAAAAATAAATTTCTACCATAATAGCTGGGAATAACCACCTGTTTAAGCATTTTGACAAAAATAATAATGCTAAAATAAAGTCGTGTAATAAATCAAACAAGTATAAGACCGAAACCAACGCTCCGATACCAATTTGAAGGAAAATAGAACAAGCCCAGGCTAAATCAAAATCCTCACTTTCGTGCAATGCATTCCAGAATCGGAAGCTTTTAACCAAGCTCAGGCTCAAATTCATTTACCCACGAACGGATCTTGGCTTATACTTATTTAATTTATTAAATCGACAGAAAAGATGCAATCTTTAATTAAAGCGGAATATTCAAAGATTATACCTTTTGTAGCGAAGTAACTTGCAATAAGAAAAATCCAATCTTTCCTAGCGATAACCACAAGAAATCCGAAGAATGACTCCGATCCAACTCCGAAATAGTGTGGGCTATTATCTACGGAGTAACCCACAAAAAAATTAAGAAATTCGAAGAAAACCCGCTTCAAAAAACTCAAGGACTGTTGAAACAGTCCTTGCCCGGAACCTTGCGCAGAGAAGCCGCCGGCCGCTGGACAGAACTCAACACCGTCTGACCAAAAACCCTCTTCCAGTTACGATCTGTACCACCATCATCATGGATCACCAAGTCCAGCAAGAGATCAACACAATGATGGCAGGATCAGCACATCGGAAAGAACAAGAAGTCGCCGGAAATACCAAACTGCAGTTGTGCAGTTTTCTCAGCGGCAGCGCGACTTCTTCAGCAGCGGAGCAGCGAAAAAACTGATTACAATCTGATGGGCTGCTCTCTAAATCAACGGGCTGAGTATCTATTTCGAAGGAGAAAGCTTCCTATTCGACTTCGAGAGAAAACTTGACGACGAAGACAAAGCTCTCGCTCTCTAGAATAGACTTTCTCTTACTAGCCTTTTCTTGGCTATCAAGTTTCTTGATGTCTTTCTTGCCCAACAAGGATATTTATATGGAGCTTATAAGGAGACCTAATAGGCTCTCGAGTTGGGCCTTTTAATTTGACTTTCGTTGACCTCCAAGTCTTTCCCGACTAATCAACTCCAATCGACCCATTCGAATTAATTTCTTTAACCCACTTTGTTAATTTAATTTAATCGAACCCTTAGAATTAATTAATTCAAATAGAATTAATTTCTTAATTCACTTTGTCGATTAAATATGAATTAAACCTTTAGGATTAATTAATTCACCTTGTCGATTAGTCAAATGCATAATTAGTCGTACCACTAACGGACTAATTATGGAACTACCGCTCGAAAATGACTTTACATCGCGACATTATATTTTCTTCTATCTCCCCACATTAAAGATCTAGCACTCGTCGATTTATCAATTTACTGAAAAATTAATTCACCGACTTCTTAGTATCCGAGATTAGTACCACTCGACCTTTTATTATACTGGACATAAACTCCACCGGCCGGGTTTAGTATAATAGACCTTACGAGTTCATCTCGGGAGCACCATCAACCCGGCGAACCGGTACGTGGATTCCTCCGACTAACAAAGGCACGTAAGAAGCTAAACGCAGCATACCCAACCTACCGAGGTATAGGTCTCAATTGACCGCACTCTTTGGCAATTCACGGCCATCCCAATCTCGGGATTGAAAGATTGAATACTAGGACCGAATTGACTACGCCGATCAGTATAAGTCAATTCTATCCAAACTAGTCATGCTCAATATGCCCCGGGCATATCCGTGTGATTTGAACTAGGTTAGATAAACTAATTTCCAAACCACACGATAACCTATACCGATAGTACGTTCAGACTATCTCGGTTACGAGCATACTTTTTATATATCAATACTTTAACCAATAACGGTATCTACTGTGTCTTTCCACACCCCGTTATCTAGTTCTATGATATAAAAGAACAAATTTATACCGAAACAAAATGATATGTCAACTGTGGATATTAGTTTTTGATACAAGCCATAGCTTTTCTGTATTCAAAACTAACATTTTAGGCCTCTCGAATTTGTGAAATCCGAGTTCCCTAATCAATTTGAGATTCGAATTTCACAAATCTGATTTATTAATCCAAAACTAATTCAGATTTTAAAAATCCGATTTATGAAAAAAAATTTATAATTTAATTTGTTAATTTTAACGGCAGCAAGTACTAAAAAATTTGAGGGACACATCAGATTTTGAAAATCCGAATAAATATTAACTTCAACTTTTAAAATCCGTATTCGCTGAGTCCACCACGTCTCAGAACAACTAGCACCACGTCCAAAACATCTACATTCAGAACAACTAGCACCACGTCAAAAAACAACTAGCACCACATCCAAAAACGTCTATATCCAGGCATGTGAATTTAAACGGATTTTTTTCGCAAAGACATCCCACCACGTCTCAAAACAACTAGCACCACGTCAAAAAAACTAGCACCACATCCAGAAATGTCTACATCCATTCATGTGAATTTAAATTGTTTTTTTCACAAAAACAACCCACCAAGTCTCAGAACAACTGGCACCACATCCAAAAACAACTAGAACTACGTATACATCCAAACATGTGAATTTTAACTGAATTTTTCACAGAACATAGTCTACCACGGCTAGATACGTCCAAAACAACTAGCACCACGTCAAAAAAAAAACTAGCACCATTTCCAGAAACATCTATATCCATTCGTGTCAATTTAAACTGATTTTTTTACAAAACAACCCACCACATCTCAGAACACTATAACCACGTTCAAAAAATGTCTACATCAATTCATGTGAATTTTAACTAATTTTGTTTCATAAAGACAGTCTACCACGTCTCAGAACAACTAGCACCACGTCTCAAACAACTAGCACCACGTCCAAAAACGTCAACATCCATACATGTGAATTTAAACTGATTTTTTCACAAAACATCTCACCTTGTATTAGAACAACTAGCACCACGTCCAAAAACGTCTGAGATGGACCGAAATGTGCATAATCTGTTATCTAAGGGTTTTGATAAGAAAAAACAAAGAAAACAGCTATACAATTCTTAGAAATGATCACGATCTCATATCTAAGAGTTGTAATGAGATAAACCAAATAAAATGACCATTCAACTCTTAGAAATGTTCATGATCTCTGATCTAAGAGTTTTGTGAAGATAAAACAATTAAAATGACCATATAACTCTTAGAAATGTTCATGATCTTGTAAGTAGGTGTTGTAATAAGATAAAACAAATAAAATGGTCATACAACATCTCAAATCATCTCAGAACAACTAGCACCACGTCCAAAAATGTCTACATCCATTCATGTGAATTTAAACTATTTTTTTTCACAAAGACATCCCACCACGTCTCAGAACAACTAGCATCACGTCTCAAAAAACTAGCGCCACGTCCAAAAATGTCAACATCCAGACATGTGAATTTAAATTGATTTTTTCACAAAACATCTCACCTCGTCTCAAAACAACTAGCACCACGTACAAAAACATCTACAACCATGCATGTGAATTTAAACTGATTTTTTTCACAAAAACATTCTACCACGTCTCAGAACTAGCACCACGTCTCAAACAACTAGCATCACATCCAGAAACATCTACCATGTCTCGATACATCCCAAACAACTAGCCCCACATGCAGCTTCGTTAAAATTTAGCTAATTTCGCATTTTCAAAATGCGAATTTAGTTTAACTATATAAACACAAACCCTAGTATTTTTTGCAGCATTGTTCTTCTCTTCTTCCTTCAAACATTCTCTTTGTAGCGGCTAAACACTTTTCACCTACAAAATTTGGATTCCGCCTAAATTATTCTGAAGATCCACGTCACGTTATGATATCGTGATAAGATAAGTCAAGATTTTAGTGTTTTATGGTTGATATTTCATAAAAGTTTAGATTTTCATGTAATTATATTAATGGTAATGAGATTAGATGATATCTTGAGTAGTGGTGTATGTAATTGATGAAATGTGGTTAGGAAATACACGTATTAGTAGTATAAGACTAAAATTTGTGTAAGTTTTGTGGACTTTTTAATTATTAGTCATGCATTTTGTGTAGTTGTGTACGTATTAGATGAAATGTGGTTTGGAAATACATTTATTAGTAGTATATGACTAATATGTGGGTAAGTTTTGTAGAATTTTTAAGTTGTAGTCAAGGGAAATTATTCTAATTACTATTTTAAATATGATTAGTCGTAAGTGGTAATGAAATTATAATTAAAATCGTAATGTTGTGGATTGTTTATAATATTGTGGGTTGTTTAATGAATTGTGGTTTATATATTTGATTAAAAAAAATTTTGGTGATGAAAATGGATAATTAATTGATATAATGATATTTTTATGATTGACAGGTATAATGGCATTTAATGGTCCATATATTTTTAATTTCTATTGGACATTTACGTTTTATTTTGATAACTGCCCAAATCCGGATCATTCAATATGCGTTAATTTTAGAATGTCAAGGGATGATTTGTTAGAAACCATTTGCAATGTAATTGGGGTGTTTATGAATTCGTGCAAAATCACACTTACAGGATCTTTTGAAGTGGATGTGAGTAAGACAAAAGTAGTAATTACGTCTGATGTTATGCTGGATTTTTTTATACTTTTCGACCATGGAGTTTTATTAATGTTAACGTCGGTATTGAGGAAATTCAGTATTTAGATAGAGTTGATAGACGAAATATTGCTTCGAGTTCTTCACATGGCAGAGAAGGGCAACTTGATTATGGATTCCGTGATGATTTTGAAGAGGATGCAGGGGACTTAGATTATAACACTGAGGACGATTCTAACTGTGACCGCCCATCACTTTTTTATTTTTGTCTATTCTTTATTCTTTCTTCTCATTTCTTCTTCCTCATCAGATTTTTCATTTCCGACCAATCGGACCTTCAAACAACAATATAAACTGATCAACACATTATTCTCAGCTCAAGGAATATGACCATACATTCCATTTCATTTTTTTTTTTTTTTTGGTTTTCTATATTTCACAAAAATCAAAACCCATCAAATTTTCTTAGATTTACAAAAATCTGGCGGGTATTTGTGTGAAACAACACCACTGAACAATTCATCTTGTTGAACTCTACAAAACGCACCGATCATTTTTCAATTGCGACGCCGGACCTCCGCCAGCCGCCAGCCACTGCCAACACAACCCATACTGATCCAAAAAAAATTGCATGTTTCTCCTAATTATTATTCTAAATTTAGTATTATTATGAATATAGTAGTTTTATTTTTGTTTATTCAATATTTACTACTCTTCAAAATATAATTTAATTTATGTTGAATTTAGAAAATTATGGCTTTGCCGGCACATAGGTTGTTTTATATTTATAAATGTGTGTTGCCATAAATTGTGTTGTGCTGAGTTTATGTCTTATGCACTGGTTTGGAATTCAAAAACGTTACTTTTACTGCCGTTATGTTGCCGAAAGTTTTACTTTTTTCAATAAATTCTTAATTTAGGTCAAATGGCGTCATCCAGTGGATTACAAGGTCATCGACAGTACCATCATCCAGGACCCATAGATTCAGAGTTATTATGTATGCAGCAGCGACACCGTTCGCAGAGTGTATACTTAGGTTCTAAAGGGTTTCACTCAAGGACTATCAAGTGTCATAGATCGGATAGCCAGATATGGAAACCATTGTCTCTGGAACCGCCAAAAGTTTGGGCTGAGATTCAAAATTTTGGATTTTGGGATCTATGCCGAGTGGGCAATATCAGACTTGACCATTTCCTTATCACGGCGTTGTGTGAGAGATGGCGTCTAGAGATGCACACCTTTCACTTCAACTTCGGTGAGGCCACTGTGACGTTACAAGACGTCCAGGTTCTTTTTGGCCTTGCTACAAACGGGGATCCAGTTACCGGCCGATGTTTTGACCTGACACCCCAAGAGTGGTGTGGTGAGTGTGAGCGGCTTTTGGGCTTCCCTGTCCGGGTGGATCAATTGATGACGAGCGTCAATTTACATATTGATGCGCTTAAGGATGCACTCAATCCATCACTGATACGACATGAGGTTGACCAACTGGCTTATAAGAAGAGGGCTCGATGCTACATCTTGTACGTGTGCTTCGGTTTGCTCTTTGCGGACACTGCCGGCAACATCGTTCCTCTATATCTTCTAAAAAATATAGAGGATACTGAGAGATGCTCGTGACTGAGTTGGGGGTCAGGAGCACTTTGCAGTTTGTACGGCGGCTTTTGCAAGGCTTGGCTGCAGAAATCAAATTATATTACGGGTTTTTCACTCCTACTACAGGTAAATTAATGTTATATTTATTTTATATTTAATGTTTTGCATTTTATTTTTCGTAATGTTTATTTTTTTAATATCAATTTTATTTTATTTTCTAGTATGGGCTTGGGAGCGTATTCGTGCTGTCAGGCCAAATAGAGTGGCTCTTAGTGCCCTGCGGTCAGATGATTGCCCTTTGGCAGAACAGTGGCACACGCCTAATAAATATCACAGCACGACTACGCAATGTCTGCCCACTTTCAGAGATCAGCTAGATGGTCTCCGAGAGGACGAGGTTGGTTTAAATTTTGTTGTCAGATTTTGATGACTATTTAAATATAATTTATAATTTTTGCTTGTTTGATTGGTTTTTATTTTATTTTTTTCAATTTATATTGCAGCCTTATCTAGTAGATAATTTGCTTGATGGATACCTCATACAATATTTTCGAGAAGGGAGGGAGTGTTGGATGTCCAACACTTGGATGATCTACTATGATGCACACGAGCCACATGAGGCTTCGAGGGTCATTCGCCAATTTGGCTGCCATCAGCCTATCCCTGGGCCACCAATGATTTATCCTTTGAGTGCAAACGTATATGAACGGTCGCATAGCAAAGGTATGCAAGGCAAGCAGTACGCTGACTGGGGGCTTGAATGTGCTTGTTACACCATGGATTGGAGAGCTAGGATGTCAGCTGACCATTTAGCTGATGCTATGCCAGAGGATCCTCTAGTTGCTGACGCGGAGTACCAGAGTTGGTATAACCGCAGAACAGTGTGGCTCATTAGCGATCCTAGCAGAGATGATCCAACCCAGATTGGCTACCATGGAGAGATGAATCGAGCCAAAGTATACGTAAGTTTTTCATTTGGTATTTGTTTAAATTATTTTAATTTTATGCCATAATTATCTATTTTTTTCCTAACTATTACACTTATTCTATTTATTTGTAGTCGGATCAGATGAGTGAATTGTACAAAAGGGGCATTCAATTTCAAACTGATTACTATCATAGAGATGACGCTCACCCTAAAGTACTTCAATTCATCGAGGAGATGTCCACCTCGTTCCAGAGCACCCTTACGCTTTGGTCTTCACATCTTCAAGAATTACAGGATAGTGGTTCCCAATTTCTCGTAGATGATCCACCTCCTTTCACTGAAGCCCCTATTCCAGCTCGCCAACAAAGGCAAGCTCCTCCAAGGGGGGGAGGCAGAAAAAAGAGGGTCATTCATAAAGAGCAAGGAGTTTCACTACATGTGGAACAACTTGGAGCAGAAGAAGAAGAGGATGAGGATGATCCAAGTGGAGGTGAAGGTGGAGGTGGACCTGGAGGTAGAGGTTCTCAAGGTGGAGGTTTGTAGGGTTCAGGTTCTTCTACTGGACCTATTTCAAAGAGAATAGCTAGAAGAAATACGCCGCCACCTTCGAGATATGGATTTAGTAGTTAGTTTTTTTATTTTTCATTGTTTGTTTTTGTTGGTGAATGTGCCCTAATGAGGGCTATTTATGTAAATATACTTTGAGGGTATTTATGTAAATAAGACATTTGTCGCTTGATTGATTGTTTATCAAATGAATAAAATTTCATGATAGTAATATCCTTGTGCATATTTAAATTCATGAAATCGATCCGCCAAAAGAAAAACTCCATGGACTAATTAGATCATGAGTGATTCTTTTGAGTAGTACTGGTACTAGGATCCTTAGACCAGAAATCACTACATGGTCTTAGGTGAATTGTAGTGTGCTTTGACATACGCCTAACGGGGCCGTAACAGGTTGCCAAGTACGGGTATGATTGGGTACACTATGAGACACGCTAAGGTATGTAGTGAAGTGATGGGACTACAAATCTCTCTTAAGTGAGAGATGATATCTTGGCCACTTGATAGTGAACTGAAAAGTGCATGGCCATGCCCAAGGAATGATAAGGATATCATTTGCTTGATGGATTCAGTGTCACTAAGAGATCAAGTAAACGTTTAGCCATATAAGGATGATGGTTCCATGCCTTATGCTAAACGGGATATCAATGTAGAGGATCGTACGCAGTTTGCTCGGAAAGGTTGTGTTGAATCTCCATTCGACCCTCCATTCTGAATTGGGTAGTCATTATGTCTTGCTAGAGACCACTAATGACTTATGGGCTAATCAATGAGATTGAGTTATCCATTGCCAATTTGGAGTGGGCCTACAGGATCTCACATAAGAAAGTTTGATGATGCAGAATAAGGATTCTTTCCTACAATAAGTATAATTGTTATCCTTAAATAAATAAGATTTAATTAAATGGTTTAATTAAATATTATTGGAAAGTTCTGTGGTATTAATTAATAGTTAATTAATTACCAGGGAACAATTGGGATGAGCTGATAAATCAAGGGACTTAATTGCAATTGAACCCATCAGCCTGATCCATGGGTCAGGGGTTGATCCATGGGCTTGGTGTATAACCCAAATCATTAAGGTATTATTTAAGGCTGATTTGGAATTAGTAAATATTATTTAAATAATGATTTGGAATCAGTTAAATAATATTTGGTAAGGATACTGATTTAGAATATGACTAAAATCAGTTAAGTTATAATTGGATAATTACAATACTGATTTTGGAAATTAATTCTCTACAAATATCCTAGGGATATAATTGTAGAAGGATGATGATTTTGAATTATTCTCATCAGACAAAAATACACAGAATTCCCAAATTCTCTTAGTAGGCAAGATCGGCTAGCACCAACCTGCGAAGACTTTCATGCTTGAGAGTAGAGGATCCTTCGAGGAAGGATTTTGGAGACAACAAAACGCCATCTTCTCAGAGGAGCCAGGCGACGTGCGCAACCGATTACGCTTCAAGGGTAAGACCCGATCCTTAGTGTTTAAGATTCTGCCATTTAATTAGATTAAATGCCTAAGCAAATTCCGACAGTGGTATCAGAGCGAGGTTCCTAATTTTAATGTTAAAATTAAAATTGATTTTAATTAAAAGTTTTGAATCTTAATTAAAATTGATTTTAATTGAATTTGGAAATTCATTCCAAAACAAAAGGGTAAAAAATTATTTTTTTCCCGTGAAAGGGGCTGGGATCAAATTGATTTTATGAGAATGGATTTTGGGTTACCCGCAAAACTGGGTTTTTGGTTTTTTCATTTCTTCGTCGGAAATCAAAATTGCCAAAATTGAATGAATTGGCTGGAACAGATTTTTTTTTTTTTTTCCCTTTCATTGGATGATTTGTGGTTTTGATCGGAACTGGGTGCCTTCAAAATGAAAGCCACCGGCAAATGGGTTTTTTCATCGGGAAATTAAATTTTAGCTGGAAATTGGAGTTTGGTATGTTTTGGTTTCAGAATTTTCTGGGCTGCTGTGGTTTTGTGTTTCTTGTGCAGGTTGCTTCACCGGGATAAAACGAATACACTGGAAAAGTTTTGGATGTTTTTTGTTTCGATTATCCTGTCGGTAGTCGACGTAAAGATGAGACGTGCTGGTTGGATTTCGGTCCTTACTCGGTTCTGGTAACCAGGTAGTGATCGGAAAAGGACAACGGCCCAGTCGACGAAAGCCACTGCGTGACGTTCTTCTAGACGTTTGCATCGTTGCTTACCGTGCGATCGAAACCCCTCAGATTTGGTGTTTCATGCCGATGTATTGATCTCCAATGGGGTTTAGATGATCGCGGATGGAGAACGAGTGGCGACGATAGTCAATACTGCGGTGTTCTTGGAATAAAGGCTACCGGATTCACGATTCGTGATCAGAAACACGGCCTGATTCAGCCTCGATCGGGGACCGGATATTCTCTGGCCACCAAATAGGGAGATCGCTAGAGAGAACAACGGCAGAAGGGATGACCGGCGTCAGACGTCGGAAGTTAAGAAATCCGCCGGCGAGTTTGAGGAAGAAAAAGGGCTGGCGGCGGCTAGGGTGAAACCCTAGGGGCTGATTTTACTAAAATACCCCCGCCGCCCTATCAAACCCTAAAATGGAAAGGGAGGAGGCAGATGCCCTAATAGGCTTAAATTAATAAACTGCCCCAGCCTAGCCAGATTTTAAAATGATTTTAAAATTGCAGAATGGCCCCTGGTCTTTGAGTCCTCCTCAAAACCCTAGCCCAAAATTTTATTTAAATTACAAAATGCCCCAAAAAGTTTCAGAAAATTAAAATTTTCTGAATTTTTAAATAATCTTATTAGATAAAGATAGGATTAATTTAGAATTTTATCCTATAAGTTTAAATTTGAAAATTTATCTAAATTAGATAATTAGATAAATTTGAAAATTTATCTTAATTAGATAATTAGATAAATTTTAAAATAATTATTTTAATTAGATTAAAATAATTAGAAAAGATAAATAAATAAATAAATAATTAGACTAATTATTTTATTTAAATTTTGAATTGTTATTTATTTATTTTATTTTATTTTGATGCTTATTGAAATTGTTTAAATTTTATTTGAAGCATCATAATTATGCAAGCATGTTCAAGCATCATTTTGGATAAATGTAAAATGAACAGAAGGATTGATTAAAATTGATCATGACACGATCAATTTTAATTCTGTAATAGTTACACAATCCTTAAAATTAATCGGCTTAAATTAAAACTGACTTGTGTGAGCATATGCATTTTATGTGTTTCAAAGCATGAATTGGGCTTTTAATTTTAACGTTTTAAAAGTTGGGGCCTGCGAGCCAATTTTGAATTTGGGCCTGCGTGCCTATTAAATCATCATGTAATAGTTAAGCCCAAAAGAAGGTTCCAAGAGGAGTCCATAGTGGAGCCCAGGAGCGAAGACCCAAACATGAAGATTTTAAAATGCCCTGTAATAAACTAGAGCCCAGTTCATCGCTTTAATTTCATTCATTTATTTATGCGAATGAATGATAAACGAAAATGCATGTTAAGCCGATCAAACTTAAGTCCCAAAAACCCAAGATTTTGCTTCCATACTTGAGGGCCCGCTTGAGTGTCGAACGTCTGATGGACTTGGAGAGCCCAGGGGCCTCAGGTTTTCTTCATGTGGCGGGTTATTACATAATAGTGCCCAACTTTATCACTACCATTAATGAGTGGAAAAACTGTTTGGGTATTAGATGCTCAACTTTATCACTACCACTTGTTATGGAAAAACTGTGTGGGTGTCTATTGATGTGATGCCATGAGGGATGGTTTAACTTGGGAAAATTAATCCTAGCTTGACCCGATAAGTTGACTAGGGATTAATTTTGCAAAGGTAGGATGGTGTCAAACATTTGGAATGATCATCCTATCACCAAAAAGTTGCATGGTATGCAATTGGAAAGCGTTAGATTTCATGGAATGTGATTTGAACGTTGCCTACCAAAAGAGCCCGATCCCTACGATACTTGCCAAAGTAAGACTGGGGTTGACTCTTTGTGAATTTTTGGCCCACAATCTAGCACCAACACAAAATTGTCGGGGATTTCAATTTTGGCTATTGTGGAAAATAATTTTAAAACTCATTCTAATATTTTGCATTTTATTCTTTGTAGAAATGGCGTTATCTAGCACAAATGTTATCTTAAACTTTACTCTAAGAAGTATATTGAATAAAGATAAATTGGTTGGACCAAACTTCTTAGATTGGGAAAGAAACTTGAGAATAGTTCTCAAACAAGAAAGGAAGCTACATGTCTTAGAGACCGCTTTACCTGAACCACCACAAAATGCTTCGGCAACTGTTCAATCAGCCTGGGATAAGTTGAAAAGTGACTCTGATGATGTGACTTGCTTGATACTCGCGTCAATGACGGGCGAGCTTCAAAAGCAGTTCATGAATTTGGAAGCATTCCAAATTTATGAGTCACTGACGAAAATGTTTCGTGAACAAGCTTCAGGTATCTTTGTTATAGAAATAAATCTTTCTATGTCCTCCTCATGGGTATTAGATACTGGTTGTGGGGCTCACATTTGTACTAATGTGCAAGGACTCATAAATAGAAGGATAACAAAGAAAGGTGAAGTAGATCTCCGAGTGGGCAACGGGGCAAGAGTTGCTGCTGTTGAAATTGGAGATTACACTCTGTCTTTACCTTCTGGTTTAAATATCAAACTCAAAAATTGTTATTATGTACCTGCTTTGAGCAGAAATATTATTTTAGTTTCGAGTTTAGATAATAAAGGTTTTCGGTTTATTATAGAGAATAATTTGTTATCTTTATATCGAAATGATATTTTATACGGAGTTGCAAATATTTGTAACGGTCTGTATGTCTTGGATTTGACCCAAGAAAAACCAGTTTATAACATAGAAAAGAAAGTTAAATCAACTAAAGATGATTTAAGTCCAACATACCTTTGGCATTGTCGATTAGGCCATGCAAATGAAAAGCGAGTTCAAAAGCTTCACAAGGATGGAGTGTTTGGTTCATTTGATTTTGAATCATATGAAACCTGCAAACCCTGCTTGCAAGGCAAAATGACAAAGAGTCTTTTCAACAAGAAAGGTGAAAGAACAAGTGAGTTGTTGGCCCTTATACATACGGATGTATGTGGACCAATGAGCACACAAGCCAGAGGTGGATTTGAATATTTCGTGACTTTTACTGATGACTTTAGTAGATATGGGTATGCCTACATAATGAGGTATAAAAGTGAAACTTTTGAAAAGTTCAAAGAGTTTAAAAATGAAGTAGAGAATCAGTTGGATAGAAGGATTAAGGCTATTCGCTCCGATCGGGGAGGTGAATACCTTAGTGATGAGTTCGATGGCTATCTAAAACAGTGTGGAATTATTTCACAGCTGGCTCCATCGGGAACACCTCAATGGAATGGTGTGTCTAAAAGGAGAAATCAGACCTTATTAGATATGGTTCGATCAATGATGGGCCTAGCGACTCTCCCTACATCCTTTTGGGGTTATGCTCTCCTTTCTGCTGCCTACTTATTGAATCGTATTCCATCTAAGGCAGTATATAAGACTCCATATGAGATATGGATGGGTCGGAAGCCCTATATATCCTATCTACGAGTTTGGGGTTGTCAAGCTCATGTAAAGTGTTTACAAAGTAATAAGCTTGAACACAAAACTGACAAATGCCTATTTGTGGGATATCCTAAGGAAACCAAAGGATATTAATTCTACAACCCAACTGAGAACAAAGTGTTCGTTGCTCGAGGAGCTACTTTCTTAGAGAAAGAATTTCTGTACAAGAACGACAGTGGGAGTAGAATAGAACTTGGAGAAGTTCAAGAACCATAAGAGAATGTAGAACGATCTACAGAAACTCAGATGGATGTTGACATTGAAACTCATGAATATGAGCAACCTGAGTCAACAACACAAAAACCTAGAAGGTCTAGTAGATCTCGTCACGAACCCGAGAGATATGGATTTCTCGTGACTGACGATCAAGATTTGATCTTGGTGGACTCTGATGAGCCCATGACGTACAGACAGGTTTTAGAAAGTCCAGATTTAGATAAATGGCTACAAGCCATGGAATCTGAAATGCAATCCATGAGGGACAATAAAGTGTGGACTTTGATTGACCCTCCTGTTCAGGCAAAGGTTGTCGATTGCAAGTGGATTTTCAAGTTAAACCCTGGCGGGATCTTCAAGGCACGACTAGTGGCTAAAGGTTTCAGACAGACTCATGGTATAGACTATGATGAAACCTTCTCCCCTGTCGTGATGCTCAAGTCCATTAGGACAATGCTTGCCATAGCAGCATATTTTGACTATGAGGTATGGCAGATGGATATTAAGACAGTTTTCCTGAATGGAAACCTACTCGAGGATGTTTATATGAAACAACCCGAGGGATACATCGATCAAAAGCATCCTAATCGAGTATGTAAGCTTCAGAGGTCCATCTATGGACTAAAGCAAGCATCTCGAAGTTGGAATCTTCGTTTTGATGAGGAAGTAAAAGGTTACGGATTCATCAAGAACGAAGATGAGCCTTGTGTTTACAAGAAAGTTAGTGAGAGCAAGATTGTTTTCCTTGTCCTATATGTGGACGACATCCTGCTCATAGGAAATGATATTCCTTTGATGAAAGACATCAAACAATGGTTGGGGAGTGTATTTTTTATGAAATACTTAGGACAAGCTGAGACGATACTAGGTATCAAGATCTATAGAGATAGGTCTAAAAGGCTTCTGGGATTAAGTCAAGAAGGGTACATAGACAAGATATTGAAAAGATTCAATATGTCTAACTCCAAAAATGGTAAGGTACCATTTAGACATGGCCTTCTTTTGAAGAAGAACCAAGAGTCCTTCAACAAGAGAGAATATACAATGAGTAGAGTCCCATATGCTTCGGCAATAGGATCTATCATGTATGCCATGTTGTGTACCCGTTCGGATGTTGCACATGCACTTAGCATGACTAACAGATACCAACAAGATCCAGGGATGGATCATTGGACTGCAGTAAAAGCAATCCTGAAGTACTTACGAATAACTAAAGGATTAATGCTAGTGTATGGAGGACAAGAACAGCTCATTGTACAAGGTTAGGCTGATGATGCTTTCCAAACAGATCAAGATGACATGAAGTCACAATCAGGCTACGTGTTTAGTCTGAATGGCGGTGCAATAAGTTGGAAAAGCTCAAAGCAAGATACAACAGCCGATTCTACAACAGAGTCTGAGTACATTGCTGCATCAGATGCTGTAAAGGAAGCTATTTGGCTGAGAAAGTTCATGTCAGACATCGGAATGATACCGAGTATCCAAGATCCGATAGAACTTTTCTGTGACAATAACGGGGCCATCGCACAAGCTAAGGAGCCTCGGTCACACCAGAAAACCAAACACATACTCAGAAGGTTTCACCTCATCCGAGAGATCATTGATCGAGGAGATGTGAAAGTGTGCAAAATAGGGTCAGACGACAATATAGCAGATCCTCTCACAAAAGCTCTACCACAGTCAAAGTTTGATAGACATGTAATAGAGCTTGGTCTTAAACTGTTTAGGACATAGCCCTTCATCGGGCAAGTGGGAGGTTGTTGGTAAATGTGCCCTAATGAGGGCTATTTATGTAAATATACTTTGAGGGTATTTATGTAAATAAGACATTTGTCGATTGATTGATTGTTTATCAAATGAGTTAATTTCATGATAGTAATATCCTTGTGCATATTTAAATTCATGAAATCGATCCACCAAAAGAAACACTCCATGGACTAATTAGATCATGAGTGATTCTTTTGAGTAGTACTGGTACTAGGATCCTTAGACCAGAAATCACTACATGGTCTTAGGTGAATTGTAGTGTACTTTGACATATGCCTAACGGGGCCGTAACAGGTTGCCAAGTACGGGTATGATTGGGTACACTATGAGACACGCTAAGGTATGTAGGTGAAGTGATGGGACTACAAATCTCTCTTAAGTGAGAGATGATATCTTGGCCACTTGATAGTGAACTGAAAAGTGTATGGTCATGCCCAAGGAATGATAAGCATATCATTTGCTTGATGGATTCAGTGTCACTATGAGATCAAGTAAACGTTTAGCCATCTAAGGATGATAGTTCTATGCCTTATGCTAAACGGGATATCAATGTAGAGGATCGTACGCAGTTTGCTCAGAAAGGTTGTCTTAAATCTCCATTCGACCCTCCATTCTGAATTGGGTAGTCATTATGTCTTGCTAGAGACCACTAATGACTTATGGGCTAATCAATGAGATTGCGTTATCCATTGCCAATTTGGAGTGGGCCTACAGGATCTCACATAAGAAAGTTCGATGATGCAGAATAAGGATTCTTGCCTACAATAAGTATAATTGTTATACTTAAATAAATAAGATTTAATTAAATGGTTTAATTAAATATTATTGGAAAGTTCTGTGGTATTAATTAATAGTTAATTAATTACATGGGAATAATTGGGATGGCTGATAAATCAAGGGACTTAATTACAATTGAAGTTCTTGACCCATCAGCCTGATCCATGGGTCATGGGTTGATCCATGGGCTTGGTGTATAACCCAAATCATTAAGGTATTTAAGGCTGATTTGGAATTAGTAAATATTATTTAAATACTGATTTGGAATCAGTTAAATAATATTTGGTAATAATACTGATTTGGAATATGACTAAAATCAGTTAAGTTATAATTGGATAATTACAATACTGATTTTGGAAATTAATTCTCTACAAATATCCTAGGGATATAATTGTAGAAGGATGATGATTTTGAAATATTTTCATCAGACAAAAATACACAGAATTCCCAAATTCTCTTGGTAGGCAAGATCGGCTAGCACCAACCTGCGAAGACTTTCATGCTTGAGAGTAGAGGATCCTTCGAGGAAGGATTTTGGTGACAAAAAAACACCATCTTCTCAGAGGAGCCAGGCGACGTGCGCAACCGATTACGCTTCAAGGGTAAGACCTGATCCTTAGTGTTTAGGATTCCACCATTTAATTAGATTAAATGCCTAAGCAAATTCCAACAGTTTTGATATTCATATTTTATAATATTTATAATATTTCAAAATCATTTCAAATTCAAATGAATGGATGTAGACGTGGTGGACTGTCTATGTTGAAAAAATCCGTTTAAATTCAATTGAATGAATGTATACGTTTCTGGGCGTGGTCCTAATTTAATTTGACGTGGTGCATGCTATTTTTGACGTGGTGAACTGTCTTCATTCAAAAAATCAGTTTAAATTCAAATGAATGGATGTAGACATTTCTGGACGTGGTCCTAGTTGTTTTTGACGTGGTGCATGTTGTTCTGAGACGTGGTGAAATGTCTTTGTTGAAAAAATCAGTTTAAATTCTAATGAATGGATGTAGATGTTTCTGGATATGGTACTAGTTGTTTTTCACGTGATGGACTGTCTTTGTTGAAAAAATCAATTTAAATTCAAATGAATGGATGTAGACATTTCTGAACGTGGTGCTAGTTATTTTTTACGTGGTTCATGTTAATATGAGACGTGGTGTACTCTTTTTGTTGAAAATTAATCAGTTTAAAATCTAATGAATGGATGTAGACATTTTTGGACGTGGTACTAGTTGTTTTTGACGTGGTGGACTGTCTTTGTTGAAAAAATCTGTTTACATTCAAATGAATGGATGTAGATGTTTTTGGACGTGATGCTATTTTTTTTTGACGTGGTGCATGTTGTTCTGAGACATGGTGGACTATCTTTGTGAAAAAAATAGCTTAAATTCACATGCATGGATATAGACATTTCTGGACTTGGTCATAGTTATTCTTGACGTGGTGGATTGTCTTTGTTGAAAAAATCAGTTTACATTCAAATGAATGGATGTAGACGTTTCTGGACGTGGTGCTAGTTTTTTTTTTTTTTACGTTGTGCATGTTGTTCTGAGATGTGGTGGATTGTGTTTGTTAAAAAAAATCTTAAATTCACATGCATGGATGTAGACGTTTCAGGATGTGGTCCTTCTTGTTTTTTACGTGGTGGAATGTCTTTGTTGAAAAAATCAGTTTCAATTTACATTAATGGATGTAGACGTTTCTTAACGTAGTACTAGTTGTTTTTGACGTGGTGCATGTTGTTCTGAGACGTGGTTGACTGTCTTTGTGAAAAAAATAGCTTAAATTCACATGCATGGATGTAGACATTTCTGGACGTGGTCCAAGTTGTTTTTGACGTGGTTCATGTTGTTCTGAGACATGGTGGGCTGTCTTTATGGAAAAAAATTCGAATTCTCACAATTCGGATTTTCGAAATCTAAATCGTTTTAATTCCATTTTTTAATTTACGCAAAAAATTTCAATTTCATTATTCTTTTCAAAAAAAATATTCATAAATGATTCGGATTTTGGAAATCCGAATTCCATTGATTTCGGATTTTTGGAATCCAAATTTAATTAATCTAATTAATCTCCCTTATTAATTTTTAATTTGATTAGGGTTATTGATATTTTGGATTTTAAAAATCCGAAAGTTGATAAATTCAGATTTCTAAAATCTGATTTTGTCTTATTTCGGATTTTCAAAATCTGAAAGGCCTCTTTTAGGCCACACCTTCCCATTTTTTATTTTTTTGTCCAAAAATTTATTTAGGGGATTAATTTGGTCAAAAATTCTACCTAAAAGAGGGGGTTGGGTAAAAATTTTAGAAAATTGAAGGTTATTTCAATAATTAGAAAAGGAAGGGGTAGTATTTTTTTTTGGGTACAAAGAAGGCACAGTAGTTAATAATCCATATGTATAAAATAAATATGCAACCCAACTAAAGAAAGTAGAAAACTCCATCTTTGAAAAAAATATTTTTATTAAATTGAAACAATTTGATAAATAAAATTGTTAGTTTAGAATGTAGAAAATAATATTCTCTTTCTCTCCCATTCTCTTAGTGCAAGGTTTTATCTTGGTAAAATTGAAGTTTTGATACGTAACTTATGACGTGTCACCATAGTTAGTGTTTTTGCAGTATTTTATTGAAAATTAGGTCAAATTACTTTTTTGGTCCCTCTTAATAAAGTAGTTACGCTTTTAGTCCTAAATAATTTTACAACTGCACTATTTATCCCTTAACATTTTTTTATTAGCATTTTAGTCATTTTTACAAAAAACTTTAGAAAATAACGGATTAACTCATTTGATCGCTAGTCAAACTTATTTTTTTTCTTCAAAATGATTTGTACCACGATATTTTCAACTTATTTTATGATCTGGACCCTTATGAATATTCATCACATTTAGGACTCGACCGTTATTTTGGAATTGTCAGTTGATTTAAATGAGTTGACCGGATAGCTGATAAAAGGATTTTTTTCTGTCATCTTTTCTTTGACAAAAAATGGTTCATATAATTTGAACTTTTGTTGGTAATTGACGAATTCTTAATTTTACTTATTAAAAAACACAAACTTAACTTAATATTTCCTCGTTATTTCAATTTCATTCCAAACTCAAAAGTCCCAACCATTGGCACCCTTGTTGCCCAATTCTTATACTATAAGGATAGGAGTACATAGCTACCGGTACACCACGAAGAAAAAATTAAAGCTGCCCTAGAGTTTGAACCCCACGCGCCTCTTATATATAAAAACCATCAGTAGCCACTTTTTTTCCCCCTAAACCCTAATCCCCCCCTCTCTCTCTCTCTCTCTCTCTCTATTTTCTCTCTCCAGCGGCTCCTCTCCCCCAAACTCTCTTTCCCCGCCACATCTTGCAGGCAATTCCGGCCAGAATTTTGAATATCTCTCAATGCCAAAATACTCCACACCTTTTAAAATTCAAAACTCATACCTTATTCCACTATTTTCATACGTATTTAAATTAACATAAGGCCAAGAATAGGTGGCTCGTGGTGGTGCTGACAGCGGCGGCCAAGAAGAGATGATTTTTTATGAAAGAAAAACTAGGGTTTGGCCAAAAAAGTATATTTTTTATGTAAAATCGTATATTTTTTTTATGTAGAATCATTTATTTTGAATATGGACAGATCTGATGTTGGTGACAGTGGCGGCCGGCGAGGGTGGTGGAAGGGAAGAGGGGAGAGGGGCTGGCAGCTGGAAAGTGGAAAAGAGAGGAAGGAAAACTAGGGTTATGGCAAAAAGTTGTTTTTTTTTTATGTAAAATCGTATATTTTTGTTTGTGTAAAATGCTGATTGTTAATGTAAAATGCTGTTAGTAGGTGTAAAATGCTGTTTGTTGGAATAAAATGCTGATTGTTGATGTAAAATGTTGTTTGTTGGTGTAAAATCGTATGTTTTTGTTGTGTTTTATGTAAAATCGTATGTTTTTGTTGTTGGTGTAAATTGCTCGTACTGATCTGTTGGTGTATGCCCTTTTGAGGGCTATTTATGTAGTTTAGACATTTGTCATCTTCATGATAATTTATCAAATGAGTTAATTTCATGATAATTATATTCTTGTGCATATTTAATTTCATGAAATTGATCCGCCAAAAGAAACACTCCATGGACTTTTAGATCATGAGTGATTCTTTTGAGTATTATTCGTACGAGGATCCTTAGACCAGAAATCACTGCATAGTTTTAGGTGAATCATAGTGTGCTTTGACATACGCCTAACGGGGCCGTAACAGGTTGCCAAGTACGGGTATGGTTGGGTACACTATGAGTCACGCTAAGGTATGTAGGTAAAGTGATGGGACTACATGTCTCTCTTAAATGAGAGATGATATCTTGGCCACTTGATAGTGAACTGGGAAGTGCATGGTCGTGCCGAAGAAATGATAAGCTTTTTCATTTGCTTGATTAAGTTCAGTGTCACTAATAGATCAAGTAAACGTTTAGCTATATAAAGATGATGGATCCGTGCCTTATGCTAAACTGGATATCGAAGTAGAGGATCGTACGTAGTATACTCGGAAGGTTGTGTTGAATCACCATTCGATCTCCATTCTGAATTGAGTAGTCATTATGTCTTGCTAAAGACCACTAATGATTTATGGATTAATTAATGAGATTAATTGTCTTTTGTCAATTTAGAATGGCCCTACAAGATTGCACATAAGTGAGTTAGATGATTTAGAATTGTCTGTACTAAGTATAAGAGTTATACTGAAATGAATAATGTTTAATTAAATAGTTTAATTAAATATTATTGAAGAGTTTTATGGTATTAATTAAGAGTTAATTAATTACATAGGAAGAATTGAAATAGGCTGATAAATGAAGGGACCAAATTATAAATTGAGGTTCTTGACCCATCAACCTGATCCATGAGTCAATGGGTTGATCCATGGTGTTGGTTAAACCCAACACAGTAAATAATTATATTACTATTTAATTAATTAATTAATAAAAAATTATTTACTTAACACATAAGTCTTTACCTTTTATTAAAAGGGTAAGAGACATATCTATGGAGAGAAAGAGATCATTCTTCTATTTTTCCAAAAAGGTGAAAAAGTTTTTTTTTCTTTTTCCAAAACCCTCTTCCAGAGAAAAATAGTTTTTCTCTTATGCAGGTAAGAATTGGCTAGCACCCATTCTGATAGACTCCGGTGCAAGATGGTAGAGACAATTCATCTGAACTGTTGGTGAACGCAATCTTCTCAAAGGAGCCAGGCGACGAGCGCAACCGATTACGCTTCGAGGGTAAGACCCGATTTCTGATAATTTAGGCATCTTCCACTGCGAAAACTATAATCATGCCTAATCGATCCCAACATTGGTATCAGAGCGAGGTTCTTATTCAGTATTAATTAATTTGAATTTTGGTGAAAGAATTTTTTTTTTTTGGAAAAACGGTTTTGAAAAAAAATTTCTGGCAAAATATGAGGGTCACCGAATTCTAGGTTTTGAGTCACCGGAATGTTTTTCGGCCGGCCGGAGGATCGCCAGAAAATCGCGTGCCACCAGAATTCATTTTTTTGGCCTTAATTTTATTGGTTTTTGTTCCTTTCTTCTTCGAGAATGATTCCATGATATTTGGGGTTTCAACATCGGGTTTTATTGCAAGGATTTTGAAAGAAGTCACCGGAAATATTTTTGGGTTAGATTTTCATACGAAAAACGAAAGGTTTTAAAAGAGTTTTGGTTTGAAACGAAGTCTCGGGATGATTCTGATCTTTTTTCGTCAGTTTTACAAACATTTTGGGTAAATTTTGACGGAGATTTGGTTTCACCGGTTGAATCATCAAAAAAACGGGCACCTTCATTTCTTGGGTTTTCACCGGTGAATCATGACTGGGTTCCCTAGGGTTTTCCTCACAATGGTAGCCGCTGCTATTTTTGAGGCTCCATCTTCTCCGGGAGAGTTTTTTTCGTTGGGGATGGTGTTCGAAAATGGGTAAGATCACCGGGGAAGAAAGTGTTGCGGCGGGGTGGGTGTGCCCTAGATGTGTGAAATTACCAAAATGCCCCGCCGCAACAAAACCCTAGCTGGCATAATTTTTCCAAAACTGTTTAAAATAGCCCAACAGTTTTATTTCTTTAAAACCCTAAGTTCGGATTTTGGTTAGTTACAGAATTGCCTAAAGAACTTTCCAGAAATTGATTTTTCTGAAATTTTAAAATTTGATAAGTTTTAAATTTTAATTCAGGATAAATTAAAATATCTTATCAGATTTTTGTTTTACTATGTTTGATAAGATTTAATTATTTAGATAAATAAGAATATCTTATCAAATAAAAGAAGATAGGATTAGATTTAAATTTGAAATCTTATCCTATAGATTTAAAATTTAAAATTTGAATAATTATCTCAATTAGATTAGGATAATTAGAAATATTTGGATTCTAAATTGAATAATTATCTTAATTATATTAGGATAATTAGAAATATTTGAATTTTAAATTTTGAATAATTATCTTAATAAAGATTAGGATTATTAAGATAAATTTTAAAATAATTATTGTAATAAGATTAATATAATTAGAAAAGAAAAAAATTAATTAATTAATTAATTTGTTTAATTTTGAATTATTATTTATTTATTTATTTTACGACGTTTTAATTTAAATTGTTTAAATTTTGTGTGTGAAACATCATAATTATGACGAGGCATGTTCATGCATCATTTTGGTGAAATGAAAAATGAACAAAAGAGATTGATTAAAATTGATCATGACACGATCAATTTTAATTTTGTAATAGTTACACAATCCTTCAATTTAATCGGTTTAAATTAAAATGGGCTTGTATGAGCATATGCATTTATGTGTTTCAAAGCATGAATTGGGCTTTTTAATGTTTTAAAAGTTGTGGTCTGCGAGCATTTAAATTTGGGCCTGCGTGCCTATTAAAATTATTATGTAATAGTTAGGCCCAAGAGGAGTTTCCAAGAGGATTCTATGGTGGAGCCCAGGAACGGAAGCCCAACAATGAGGCCCAAATATGAAGAATTTTAAAAGGCTATATAATATACTAGACCCCAATTCATTGATTTTATTCATTTTATTTATTTGATATACCAAATGAATGTTAAAATGAAAAATGCATGTTAAGCCGATCAAACTAAAAATCCTCAAAACCCGAGTTGATTTTGCTTCCATACTTGGGGGCCCGCTTGAGCGTCGAACGTCTGATGGACTTGGAGAGCCCGAGGGCCTCAGGTTTTCTTCATGCAGCGGGTTGTCACATAATAGGTGCCCAACTTTATCACTACCGTTAATGAATGGAAAAACTGTTTGGGTATCTAGATGCTCAACTTTATCACTACCACTCGTTATGGAAAAACTGTGTGGGTATCGATTAATGTGATGTCTCGAGGGATGGTTTGACTTGGGAAAATTAATCCTATCTTGACCTAATAAGTTGACTAGGGATTAATTTTGCAAAGATAGGATGGTGTCAAACATTTGGAATGTTCATCCTATCACCAAAAAGTTGCATGGTATGCAATTGGAAAGCGTTAGATTACATGGAATGTAATTTGAATGTTGCCAACCAAAAGAGCCCGATCCTCTACGATACTTGCCAAAGCAAGACTGGGGTTAACTCTTTGTGGATTTTCGGCCCACAATCTAGCACCATCACAAAATTGTTAGGGATTTGAATTTTGGCTATTGTGGAAAATATTTTTTCAAAAACTCATTCTAATATTTTGCATTTATTCTTTGTAGAAATGGCATCATCTAGCACTAATGTCATCTCCAACTTTACTCTAAGAAGTATATTGGATAAGGATAAATTGGTTGGACCAAACTTCTTAGATTGGGAAAGAAACTTGAGAATAGTTCTCAAGTAAGAAAGGAAGCTACATGTCTTACAGACCGCTTTACCTGAACCACCACAAAATGCTTCGGTAACTGTTCAACGAGCCTGGGATAAGCTGAAAAGCAACTCTGATGATGTGACTTGCTTGATGCTCGCGTCTATGACGGGCGAGCTTCAAAAGCAGTTCATGAATTCAGAAGCCTTCCAGATTTTTTAGTCCTAACGAAAGGTTCGTTACTATAAAAGCTTTAATTTCGTGCAAGATGCCAAAGGGTTCGTCAGTTAGCACAGATTTGATCAAGATGAAAGGGTACATTGATACACTAGAGAGATTGAATACACCCTTTCCTAGGGAATTGGCCATTGATATCATCTTGGCATCATTGCCTGATGAATACAATGATTTTGTGATGAACTACAATATGCACAACATGGATAGGAGCATTCTTGAGCTCCATGACATGTTGAAGAACACTAAGCAGACCCTTCGGAAGGCAACGCCAGTGTTGGTTGTAGAGAAAGGTAAAAGGAAGAGGAAGTGTAAAGGTAAGGCCAAAGTTGGGCAGAACAAGAAAGCTCGCAGTAAGACTGCTTCCCAACCACAAGCTCCTCCAACTGCTAAGACAAGATCCAAAAAGGATGATGCATGTCTCTTCTGCAAACAGAAGGGTCATTTGAAGAGAGACTGCAAAAAGGTTCTCGAAAGCAATCCTTTAGCTTCAGGTATTTTTGTTGTAGAAATTAATCTTTCTATGTTCACCTCATGGGCATTAGATACTGGTTATGGGGCTCACATTTGTACTAATGTGCAGGGACTCAGAAATAGAAGGATGACAAAGAAAGGTGAAGTAGATCTCCAAGTGGGCAACGGGGCAAGAGTTGCTGCTGTTGAAGTTGGAGATTATACTTTGTCTTTACCTTCTGGTTTAAATATCGAACTTGAAAAATGTTATTATGTACCTGCTTTGAGCAGAAATATTATTTCAGTTTCTTGTTTAGACAATAAAGGTTTTCGATTAATTATTGACAATAATTCATTATCTTTATATCGAAATGATATTTTATATGAAGTTGCATATATGTGTAACGGTCTGTATGTCTTGGATTTGACTCAAGGAAAACCAGTCTATAACATAGAAAAGAAAGCTAAATCAACAAAAAATGATTTAAGTCCAGCATATCTTTGGCATTGTCGATTAAGCTATACAAATGAAAAACGAGTTCAAAAGCTTTACAAGGATGGAGTGCTTGGGTCGTTTGATTTTGAATCATATGATACCTGTGAACCCTGGTTGCAAGGCAAAATGACAAAGAGTCCTTTCAACAAGAAAGGTGAAAGAACAAGTGAGCTATTGGCTCTAATACACACGGATGTATGTGGACCAATGAACACACAAGCCAGAGGTGGATTTGAATACTTCGTCACTTTTACTGATGACTATAGTAGATATGGTTATGTCTATTTAATGAGGCATAAAAGTGAAACTTTTGAAAGGTTCAAAGAGTTTAAAAATGAAGTAGAAAATCAATTGGATAGAAGGATTAAGGTTATTCGCTTCGATCGAGGAGGTGAATACCTAAGTGATGAGTTCAATAGCTATCTAAAACAGTGTGAAATTGTTTCATTGCTGACTCCATCGGGAACACCTCAATGGAATGGTGTATCTGAAAGGAGGAATCGTACCCTATTAGATATGGTTCTATCAATGATGGGCCAAGCGACTCTCCCTATGTCCTTTTGGGGTTCTGCTCTCCTTTCTGCTACATGCTTATTAAACCTTATTCCATCTAAGACTGTAGATAGGACTTCATATGAGATATGGATGGGTCGAAAGCCCTGTATGTCTTATCTACGAGTTTGGGGTTGTCAAGCTCATGTAAAACGTTTACAAAGTAATAAGCTTGAACCTAAAACTGACAAATGCTTATTTGTGGGATATCCTAAGGAAACTAAAGGATATAAATTCTACAACCCAACTGAGAACAAAGTGTTCGTTGCTCGAGGAGCTACTTTCTTAGAGAAAGAATTTCTGTACAGGAAAGACAGTAGGAGTAGAATAGAACTCGGATAAGTTCAAGAACTACAAGAGAATATAGAACGATCTACTGAAACTCAGATGGAAGTTGACATGGAAACTCATGAAGATGAGCAACCAAAGTCACCAGCACAATAACCTAGAAGGTCTAGTAGATCTCATCATGAACCTGAAAGATACGAATTTCTCATTACTGACGATCAAGATTTGATCGTGGTGGACTCTAATGAGCTCGCGAACTACAAATAGGTTTTAGAAAGTTTGGATTCAGATAAATGGCTAAAAGCCATGGAATCTGAAATGCAATCCATAAGGAACAATAAAGTGTGGACTTTGATTGATCCTCTTGTTCAGGCAAAAGTTGTCGATTGCAAATGGATTTTCAAATTAAAACCTGGCTGGATTTTCAAGGCAAAACTAGTGGCTAAAGGTTTCAGACAGACTCATGGTATTGAATATGACAAAACCTTCTCCCCTGTTGTGATGCTCAAGTCCATTAGGACAATGCTTGCCATAGCAGCATATTTTGACTATGAGGTATGGCAGATGGATGTTAAGATGGCTTTCCTGAATGGAAACCTACTCGAGGATGTTTATATGAAATAATCTGAGGGATACATTGATGAAAAGCATTCTAATCGAGTATGTAAGCTTCAGAGGTCCATCTATGGACTAAAGCAAGCATCTCGAAGTTGGAATCTTCGTTTTGATGAGGAAGTAAAAGGTTACGGATTCATCAAGAACGAAGATGAGCCTTGTATTTACAAGAAGGTTAGTGGGAGCAAGATTGTTTTCCTTGTCCTATATGTGGAAATGACAACCCCATGTTGAAAGAAATCAAACAATGGTTGGGGAGTGTATTTTCTATGAAACATTTAGGAGAAGCCGAGATGATACTAGGTATCAAAATCTATAGAGATAGATCTAAGAGGCTCTAGGACTAAGTCAAGAAGGGTACATAGACAATATATTGAAGAGGTTCAATATATCTAACTCTAAGAATGGTATGGTACCATTCAGACATGGTCTTCTCTTGAAGAAAAACCAATGTCCTTCAACAAGAGAGGAGAGAGAAATAATGAGTAGAGTCCCATATGCTTCGGCTATAGGATCTATCAGTATGCCATGTTGTGCACCCGTCTGGATGTCGCACATGCACTTAGCATGACTAGCAGATACCAACAAGATCTAGGAATGGCTCATTGGACTGTAGTCAAAGCAATCCTGAAATACTTGCGAAGGACAAAAGGATTGATGCTAGTGTATGGAGGACAAGAACGACTCATCGTACAAGGTTACACTGATGCTGCTTTCCAAACAGATCAACATGATATGAAGTCACAATCAGGCTACGTGTTTAGTCTGAATGGCAGTGCGATAAGTTGGAAAAGCTTGAAGCAAGATATTACAGCCAATTCTACAACAGAATCTGAGTACATTGTTGTATCAGATGCTGTAAAGGAAGCTGTTTGGTTGAGAAAGTTTGTGTCTGACATCGGAGTGATACCGAGCATCCAAGATCTGATAAACCTGTTCTGTGATAACAACGGGGCCATCGCACAAGCTAAGGAGCCTCGGTCACACTAGAAAACCAAACACATACTCAGAAGGTTTCACCTCATCCGAGAAATCATCGATCGAGGAGATGTGAAAGTGTGTAAAATAGGATCAGACGATAATGTAGCAAATCCTCCCACAAAAGCTCTACCACAATCAAAGTTTGAGAGACATGTAATAGTGCTTGGTCTTAAAATGTTTAGGACATAGCCCTTTAAAGGGCAAGTGAGAGATTATTGGTGTATGCCTTTTTGAGCGCTATTTATGTAATTTACACATTTGTCGTCTGTATTATAATTTATCAAATGAGTTAATTTCATGATAATTATATTCTTGTGCATATTTAATTTCATGAAATTGATCCGCCAAAACAACCACTCCACGGATTTTTAGATCATGAGTGATTCTTTTGAGTAGTACTCGTACGAGGATCCTTAGACCAGAAATCCTGCATAGTCTTAGGTGAATTGTAGTGTGCTTTGGCATACGCCTAACGGGGTCGTAATAGGTTGTCAAGTAAGCTATGAGTCACGCTAAGGTATGTAGGTGAAGTGATGTGACTACAAGTCCCTCTTAAATGAGAGATGATATCTTGGCCACTTGATAGTGAACTGGGAAGTGCATGGTCGTGCCCAAAAAATGATAAAGCATTATCATTTGCTTGATTAAGTTCATTGTCACTAAGAGATCAAGTAAACGTTTAGCTATATAAGGATGATGGTTCCATGCCTTATGCTAAACTGGATATCGAAGTAGAGGATCATACGTAGTATACTCGGAAGATTGTGTTGAATCACCATTCGACCCTCAATTCTGAATTGAGTAGTCATTATGTCTTGCTACAGACCACTAATGATTTATGGATTAATTAATGAGATTAATTATCTATTGCCAATTTGTAATGGGCCAACAGGATCGCATATAAGTGAGTTCGTTTATTCAGAATTGCCTGTACTAAGTATAAAAGTTATACTTAAATGAATAATATTTAATTAAATAGTTTAATTAAATATCATTGAAGAGTTTTATGGTATTAATTAAGAGTTAATTAATTGCCTAGGAAGAATTGAAATAGGCTGACAAATGAAGGGACCTAATTATAAATTGAGGTTCTTAACCAATCAGCCTGATCCATGGGTCAATAGGTTGATCCATGGTGTTGGTTAAACCAACACAGTAAATAATTATATTATTATTTAATTTATTAAATAATAAAAAAATTATTTACTTAACAGATAAGTCTTTACCTTTTATTAAAAGGGTAAGAGACATATCTGTGGAGAGAAAGAGATCATTCTTCTATTTTTCCAAAAAGGTGAAAGTTTTTTTTTCCAAAACCCTCTTCCAGAGAAAAATAGTTTTTCTCTTGTGCAGGTAATAATTGGCTAGCACCCATTCTGATAGACTCCGGTGCAAGATCGTAGAGACAATTCATTTGAATTGTTTGTGAACGCAATCTTCTCAAAGGAGCCAGGCGACGAGCGCAACCGATTACACTTCGAGGGTAAGACCCGATTTCTGATAATTTAGGCATCTTCCTCTGCGAAAACTATAATCATGCCTTATCGATCCCAACAGTTGGTTGGTATAATGATGTTCGTTGGTGTGCAATGCTCGTACTGATCTATTGGTGTAAAGTTATCGCACTCATATAAAAATACAGTTTGTTGGTGTAAAATGATGTTTGTTGGTGTAAAATTCTCTTAATTAGTGTAAAAAGATGTTCGTTGGTGTAAAATACTGCTCGTTAGTGTAAAATGTTGTTTCTTGGTGTAAAATGATGTTGGTTTGTGTAAAATGATGTTTGTTAGTGTAAAATGTTGTTTATTGGTGCAAAACAATGTTCGTTGGTGTAAAATGATGTTTATTGGTGTAAAATGCTCGTACTGATATGTTGGTGTAAAGTCATCGCACTCATGTAAAAATATTGTTCATTGTTATAAAATGATTTTTGTTGGAGTAAAATTCTCTTAGTTGGTGTAAAACGATGTCCGTTGGTGTAAAATACTGGTCGTTGGTGTAATATGCTGTTTGTCGGTGTAAAATTCTCTTAGTTGGTGTGAAACAATGTTCATCGGTATAAAATACTGTTCGTTGGTGTAAAATGCTATTTGTTTGTGTAAAATGCATATACTGATCTGTTGGTGTAAAGTCGTCACACTCATGTAAAAATATTGTTCGTTGGTGTAAAATACTGTTCGAACATTTTAAAATGTCATTTTACACCAACAAATCAGTACGAGCATTTTAAAAATCGCATGTTTTGGTTGTTGGTATAAAATGCTTGTACTGATGTAAAATGTTGTTTGTTGGTGTCCAGATGCTTCAGCCCGGTGAGAGACGGCTCCGACACTTCTGTGAATGAGCCGCAGCGTACTACTCTGGTCATAATTCGCAAAGAAAAAATCGTGATGTAAAATGATGTAAAATCATTTATTTTTGCTATTTTTTATGTAAAATCGTATGTTTTTTGTTTTTAGTGTAAAATGCTCGTACTGATCTTTTGGTGTAAAGTCATCGCACTCATGTAAAAATATTGTTCATTGGTATAAAATACTGTTTTTTGGTGTAAAATGATATTTGTTGGTGTAAAATTCTCTTAGTTGGTGTAAAACAATGGTCGTTGGTCGTTGGTGTAAAATGTTGTTTCTTCGTGTTAAATGTTGTTGGTTTGTGTAAAATGATGTTCGTTGGTGTAAAATGTCGTTTATTGATGTAAAATGATGTTCATTGGTGTAAAATGATGTTTGTTGGTGTAAAACGATGTTCGTTGGTGTAAAATACTGGTTGTTGGTGTAAAATGCCATTTTACATGTAAAATGTCATTTTACATCATTCTTGATGTAAAATGCTATATTATACCAACATTGATGTAAAATGCTGGTTGGTGTAAAATTTTGTTGGTTGGTGTAACTGCTGTTTATTGATGTAAAATGTTGTTGGTTAGTGTAAAATAATGTTCGTTGGTGTAAAATGCTATTTATTGATGTAAAATGATCTTCATTGATGTAAAATGATGTTTGTTGGTGTAAAACGATGTTCGTTGCTTTAAAATACTGGTTGTTGGTGTAAAATCATTGTTCATGTAAAATGCTATTTTACACCAAGATTGATGTAAAATGTTGGTTGGTGTAAAATTTTGTTGGTTGGTGTAAATGTTGTTTATTGGTATAAAATGCTGTTGATTGGTGTAAAATGATGTTTGTTATTGTAAAATGCTCGCACTGATCTGTTGGTGTAAAGTCGTCGCACTCATGTAAAAATGCTATTCGTTGCTTTAAAATACTATTCGTTGGTGTAAAATGATGTTTGTTGGTGTAAAATTCTCTTCTTTGTTATAAAATGATGTTCTTGGTGTAAAATACTGGTCGTTGGTGTAAAATGTTGTTTATTGGTGTAAAATGTTGTTGGTTAGTGTAAAATGCTGTTCGGTTGTGTAAAATGTTGTTTATTGATGTAAAATGATGTTCGTTGGTGTAAAATGATGTTTGTTGGTGTAAGATGCTAGTACTGATCTATTGGTGTAAAGTCGTCGCACTCATGTAAAAATACTATTTGTTGGTGTAAAATACTGGTCGTTGGTGTAAAATGCTGTTTGTTGGTGTAAAATTCTCTTAGTTGGTATAAAATACTGTTCGTTGGTGTAAAATGCTCTTACTGATCTGTTGGTGTAAAGTAGACTGATGTGATGTAAAATATCATTTTACATCGTTTGACTTCAAACAAATGAGACGCGTGACAAAAGAGAGGGAGAGAGAAACTGAGGACAATTGGGGACAGGCGTATTTAATATGCATTAAATGCGCCTAGCCCACCTCTTTATGAGAAAAAATTGGGTTACCATAAACCTGTTTTTTTTTTTTTTTTTTGAAAAACCGGCTAGGAGTAAAATCAGCCTTGTCCTCCTATCCTACGGTATAATTTGCGCTTGTTGCCGACCAGCTTTGCAAGACCACCGATGCTATTTAGACCAGATAGCTCATTTTAACATATTTGATTTTTGTCAGTTAAATGCAATATTGTTTTTATCAGAATTTTATCGATTTAAACTGCATCCAACCTTTAGACATGAATTTTTGTTACAGTTGAATACATAAACTATGCTTGTATTGTACATTTTTCCCAGTTAATATATCGATTTCTGTTTTGGTTATATTATGTTGTGCATTATTTGCCCATTTATATTATGTAGTTAGATGATGAGGTGTCTTGTGTGACACAGAAGATCTCATCATTGGTTAAAAGACATAATATATAAATGAGGTTTGTAATTGAGACAGCTTTGGACAAACTGTCGGTATAGGTTATTATGTGATTCGGATAATTGGTTTGTCTAAACTGATTGAATCATATAGATATGCCCGGGGTGTATTGAACTTGACCATTTAGAATGATTTGTCTTGTACTGATTTATTAGACTAATCATTATTGGTATTCTATCTCTTAATCTCTATACTTGAGCGGGCATGAGGATTAGACATAGTGTACTTTGATCTGCAAATGGGTGAGGTCAATTGTGGCCAATAGTCTCGGTAGGTTGGGTGCAGGTGTTTAGTTGTTTGGTGTGCTGCTGCTTGTCGAAAGGAAACCATGTACCGATGTGTCCAGGGTGATGGTGCTCCCGAGATGAGCTCGTTAATGTTTATTATACTAAACTCAGCTGGTGGACTTATGTCCGGTATAGTAAAAAGGTCGAGTGGTACTAGTCTCAGAATTAAAGAAGTTAATTAATTAATTTATCAGTAATTTAATAAATTAAAGAGCACTATATCTTTGATGTGGGGAGATTATGAATAAATTAATTAAGTTGTTTCGGAAATAATTCTGGTGTAGGATGGTAGAGCCAAAATTAATCCGTTAGTGGTACGATTAATTTTGTAATGGGTTAATTGAATAGGTAGAATTAATTAATTGATTAATTATTCCTAAGGGTTAATTGAGTAATTAACAAAGTGGAATTATTTAATTAATTAATTAAGTCTTAAGTTTCAATTAGAATTAGGAAATCCTAGAGATTAGGAATCTAATTTGGATTTGATTTATCCTATTAGATTGGTTACCTAATTGGATTTGGAAACTAATTACCTAAACAAATTAGGAAGACCAATCCTAAACCAACTTGGGGTCTCTCTTGTAACTCTATATATAGACAAGGGATTAGCTATTCCACAATATACAATTCATAAGTTTTCAAGACAAGAAAACTAGAGAGAGAAAATCCTACAGAGAGAAATAATTCTCACTCTAAGAATCGGATTTTTTAGGCTAATAGCTGCCCTTTTTTTCTTTTATTTGGGAGACTAAATTTTGTCCAAATCGGCGGTGCGTGTAGCTCCTCTCTCGGGTTCCAGGCGGCGCATGTACATCACGCTCTAGGGACAAGTGGTTGTAGAATTTTTCAGGCTACCCAGTTGTGGTGATTAGCTGATCAATTGGTTGATAGATCATTGCCCACACAATGAACAATCAAAGTCTTGAGGCATACAAGAGAATCACCTGAGTATATGCTTCAATAGGTAATTCTTATGTTTCGCTTTAATTAAGAATTTATTTGTTACGTGATAAATCGAATAAGTACAAACCAAGATCCTGCGCAATGTTATTTCAAGCAAGGGTTGGAATAGCGATTGTGCTAGCGTCTAGGCCTGGCCAGAGATTCTAATTTTGGAATGCGTAGCACGAAAGTAGGTTTCTGGCTAGGCCCGGGCAGATAATCTTTCAATTGGTATCAGAGCCTGGTTTTCAGGTTTTGTGCTTGTTCGATTTATTACATGGTTTTATTTGCAGGTGGTTAAGAAATCCCGACTATTATGGTTACGTTTGTATGGGTTTTAATTAAACTCCGGGACATGTCCAGATTTGATTTTATTATGAATGTTTGTAATAGTATAATCACGTGCTGGAAGCCGTGTAGGATTAGATCAAATCTGTAGTAAGATTTTTTCTATGTAATTTTGATTCTTTAATTTTCCTAGAAAGCCTTGTAGTAGGAGAATTAATTTTTGTAATCCAAGGCGTTATGGTGGAAACTTGAATTCGTAGGCTTTGGGTTATCGTTAATTTGTAGAAACCCAGGAAAATTCAGAACAAATTGCAAGAAGACCAAATAGCATAAAAGAAGCGAATGAGGGATTGGTGGCAGGGGGCGACGCCGCCGCTGGCAACCGCTGGAAAATGGGCGCATCAGATTTGCTGCGCGCGGCCAGTACTGGTCACATTTTGGCCCTTTTTTCTTTTATTTTTCATTTTTTGAAGTTCAAGACTCTTTCCAACGAGTTACATGATGGGGGACGAGATCAAGGCAGAAGATGTAAGCGATAGAAACCATAATTTTCGCATTTATTTCCCATATTTATTGTTTTAATTTTTATGCTTTAATTTTTTTGTGCTTTATTTTAGATGCGTGATTTTAAAGCATGATGGTTTTATGGTTGCATATAACTTAGAGTTAGTTAATTGCATGTTAAAATGGGAAAAACCCTCAATTTAGAAATCTAAGTGGGAGCGGGTTGGTTTAATTTCCCCACGACCACCATTACGAGTTCATGTGCGATGTGGGTGGACTTGCGCGTTGGCATTAGGGCATTCCTCCATTCGGATGAGTCTAACCACTAGATCGCTAGATTATGAATTTCTGAGTAAGATGACTAGAGTAAGTTTAACTAGGAGAAATGCGACACCCTCTCCATCTGTGGCACACTATCCTGAGGTAACAAGCTCAGAAGTCACGTAATGGTACAAACTTAGTGTACGATCTGCAGTATTCCTTCCATCGAGGTTACACTACTTATTTGTACAGCTGAAAGTACCGACTATTAGCTACATTGATCGATAGATCGTTTGGTCAGATAGTGTAGTTAATGAACTTGGTTCTTTTCAAATGAATGTGGGTTAGCATAAACATCCACACTATCGTAGCTTGCGAGAATCCCGGTGAATGAGATGTTGGTGTATTAAAATTATTGTTTTGAGGGAAGTCAATAATTGTTAGAATTTTCTTGTTTTGGAAATTCTAGATTTAATAACTGAAACATTGTCTGTTTATTTATTTTACAATTTTTCGATATGGCATTCAACCCTTTTAGCTACTATATTGAAAGACGATAAGTTAACTGGACCTAATTATGTCAGCTGGAGTCGTAACTTGGACATTGTCCTAATGGCAGAGCAGTATAAGTTTGTGCTCACCGAAGTATGTCCAGATGTGCCTAACGAGGACTCTCCTCAAGAGGATAGGGATGTCTATGCCAGGTAAAGAAAAGCGGATAAGATGCCGCGGTGCTATATTTTGGCCTCTGTGTCAAATATGCTGCAACATCAGTTTCATCCCATGGTCTCTGCTTTCAACATGATGGCTCACCTGAGGGAGATGTTCACTCATCAAGGTAGGACTACTAGGCAATCGGCCATGAGAAAGTTGATGAACACTAAAATGGCTGAGGGCGGATCGGTGAGAGATCATGTGCTTCACATGATCAGTAACATCAACGAGATAGAGGTGTTGGGAGGGGAAATCGACCCAGAAAGTCAGATAGATATCATCCTCCAGAACTTACCCTCTAGTTTTGAGCAGTTTCGGGTTAATTATAATATGAATCAAAAAGTTTACACTCTACCCGAGCTCTTAACTGATTTGGCGTCGGTCGAAGGCATTTTCCACCAGAAGAAGCAAGCTTTGGCATAGCGAAGGCTTCAAGTTCTTCTTCTGCCCCTAAAGGAAAAAAGAATAAGAAGAAGAAGAATGCCAAGAAACTCGCTTCTAAGCTCAAAATCACAAAGAAAAGCAAGCCGAAAGGCAAGTGCTTCAGGTGTGGGAAAAAGGGACATTGGAAAGCGGATTGTCCAAAGCCTAAAGGTACGATAGTTTCTATCCTAATTACTGAGACATGTTTAGCGGTGATTCCCACAGATACTTGGTGTGTGGATTCAGGCGCCACTGATCATGTTTGTAATTCTTTGCAGGGGTTCCAAGTAACCCAAAAGCTTAGAGAAGACGAATTGGATATTTACATGGGTGACACTACAAGAGCGTCAGTAGAATCAGTGGGAGTTGTCACTCTAAATTTCGAGAGTTCTAGATTAGAATTATTTAATTGTCTTTATGTACCGAGTTTTAGAAAGAACCTTATTTCGGTTTCTAAACTCTTGAAGAACAGCTATAAGTTTATTTTTTGTGATGATTCTGTATTTATTAGAAGAAATGAAAAACTTATTTTTTCTGGTTCATTGGCTAACAATTTGTTTGTGGTTAATTCTAACTCCCCTGTTGTGCAAAACATAGAAACAGATAGCTCTTTATCTAACATTAATAAGAGGAAGAAACCTTCTGAAATGAATCAAACCTATCTTTGGCATCTCAGGCTAGGTCATATAAACCTTAGTAGGATTCAGAGGTTGGTCAACGATGGTCCTTTAGGTTCATTAGAGATTGACAGTTATTCAACCTGTGAATCTTGCTTGGAGGGTAAGATGACCAAGAGACATTTTAAAGTAAAAGGTTATAGAGCCAAAGAAGTACTAGAGTTGATTCATTCTGACTTATGTGGACCAATTTCGGTCCAAGCACAAGGTGGGTTTGAGTATTTTGTGACGTTTACGGATGACTACCCAAGGTACGGGTACATTTACCTAATGCGTCACAAGTCCGAGTGCTTTGGCAAGTTCAAAGAATTTTGGGCAGTCTCAGTTGTCTGCACCTGGCACACCATAGCATGACGGTGTAGCAGAAAGAAGGAATCAAACTCTCATGGAAATGGTTAGGTTGATGATGAGCTATAGTGATTTGTCGAGTTCGTTATGGGGATATGCCTTAGAAACAGCGACGTATATTCTTAATCTTGTACCATCTAAAACCGTGACTTCAACCCCAGTAGAGTTTTGGAACGGACGAAAGCCTAGTCTAAGACATCTCAGAGTTTGGGGTTGCCTAGCATATGTGCTTAAGGCAGATGCGATAAAGTTAGATGCAAGAACAGAATTAATGCTGTTTGTAGGATATCCTAGGGGAACCAAAAGGTGGTCTGTTTTAGAGTCCTAAAGATCAGAAAGTGGTGGTTGTTAGAGTTGAATACATAAGCTATGCTTGTATTGTACTTTTTCTCAGTAATATATCGATTTATGTTTTGGTTATATCTTGTTGTGCATAATATGTCCATTTATATTATGTAAGTAGATAATGAGGTGTCTTGTGTGACACAGTAGATCTCATCATTGGTTGAAAGACATAATATATAAATGAGGTTCGTAACTGAGACAGTTTTGGACAAACTGTCGGTTTAGGTTATTATATGATTCAGATAATTGGTTTGTCTAAACTGATTGAATCATATAGATATGCCCGGGGCATATTGAACTAAACCATTAAGAATGATTTGTCTTGTACTGATTTAATAGACAAATCATTCTTGGTATTCTATCATTTAATCCCTAGACTCGAGCGGGCATGAGGATTAGACATAGCGTACTTTGATCTGCCAAAGGGTGAGGTCAATTGTGGCCAATAATCTCGGTTGGTTGGGTGCATGTGTTTAGTTGCTTGGTGTGCTGCTGCTTGTCGAAAGGAAACCATGTACCGGTGCGTCCGGGGTGATGTGCTCCTGAGATGAGCTCGTTATGTTTATTATACTAAACCCAGCTGGTGGACTTATGTCCGGTATAGTAAAAAAGTCGAGTGGTACTAGTCTCGGAATTAAAGAAGTTGATTAATTAATTTATCAGTAAATTAATAAATTAAAGAGCACTATATCTTTGATGTGGGGGGATTATGAATATAATTTAATTAAGTTGTTCCGGAAGCAATTCTGGGGTAGGATGGTAGTACTATAATTAATCCGTTAGTGGTACGATTAATTATGTATTGGGTTGTTGACAAAGGTAGACTTAATTAATTAATCCTTGTGTCAGTTGGTTGTGAATCATACAAAGAACTGGTTTGGGATAATTGAATCCCTGTATCAGTTGGTTGTGAATCATACTAGGAACTGGATTGGGATAAGTGAATCCCTGTATCAGTTGGATGTGTATCAGTCCAGGAACAGGATTGAAGGAAACATAATCCCAGTAGGAAGGCCAATCCTAAACCAACTTGGGGTCTCTCTTGTAACTCTATATATAGACAAGGGATTAGCTATTCAAGGCACACAATTCAATAGATTCGTAATTCAATAATCTAGAGAGAGAAAATTCTCTCTCTCTAAAATTTGGATTTTACAAGCTTTGGGGCTGCAGAATTTTTCTCAAATATTTGGCGGTCTGCGTATGGCTTTCTCTCTCTCCGGGTGTGTTTACAGTACGTGTCAGGTGCAGCGGTGCTGGAATTTTCTGGCAGGTGGATTGTGGTGATTAGCTGATCAATTGGTTTCAAGATCGTTGCCTACACAACATGAAATCAAAGTCTTGAGGCATACAAGAGAATAACCTAAGTGCGCGTTTCAAAGGTATTTTTCTAAAGTTCCGCTTTTGATTAGAAATTTTTGTTACATGGTAAATCGAATAAGTGCGAACCCAGATCCTGTGCAATGTTATTTCAAAAGGGTTGGAATAGCATTGTGCTAGCATTTAGGCCTGGCCAGAGATTCCGATTCTGGAATGCATAGCACGAAAGTGAGTTTCTGGCTAGGCCCGACAGATAATCTTTCAGTGGTTGGTACCAACACTAGAGTTTTGGAGGAATACTATATCCTAGATCACAAGCCCAAGAGTAAGATAGTACTAAAAGAGCTTATGAGATAAACTAATAATCCTGATGTACCAGTACAAGTAGATACACCACAAACTGCATAAGAGATCACAGATGATGCGCCTACACAGGTAGTGCCTTGTCGTAGTGGGAGGGTTGTAAGACAGCCCGACAGGTTCATTGGCCTGGGAGATTCCTCACATCTAGTCCCAAGCGCGCCTGAGCCTGACCCAGTAAATTACAATGAGGCTCTCCGAGATAAAGATGCAGAATCTTGGCGTAAGGAAATGATATCCGCGATGGGGTCAATGGACCACAATCAAGTCTGGGAGCTTGTGGACCTGCCTGGTGGGTTTAAACCCATTGGATGCAAGTGGGCCTACAAACGTAAGAGAGGACCTGACGGAATGGTGAAAACCTTTAAAGCTAGGCTGGTGGCGAAGGGGTATACTTAGAAAAAGGGAATCGATTATGAGGAAACATTCTCCTTGGTAGCCATGCTTAAGTTGATCCGGATTCTCTTGGCCATAGCTGCTCATTTAGATTATGTGATATGGCAGATGGATGTCAAGACATCTTTCCTAAATGGAAGTCTTAATGAAACAATCTTCATACAGCAACTAGAGGGATTCGTTGAAAAAAGCCAAGAGCATAAGGTTTTTAGGCTTAAGAAGTCCATTTACAGACTTAAGCAGGCATCCAGATCTTGGGACATCTGGTTTGATGAGGTAATCCAGTCCTACGGATTTACTCAGTGTCTGGATAAGCAATGTGTGTACCGCAGACGTGACGAAAACGCAGTGGTGTTTCTTGTATTTTACGTAGATGACATTCTATTGATTGGCAACAACATGAAAGTGTTATCAGACGTAAAGGCATGGTTGTCCAAGAAGTTTGATATAAAGGACTTAGGGAAAACAGGACATATCCTTACGATCAAGATAATTCAAGATCGTATGAAATGTTCGTTAATGCTCTCCAAGCTTCATACATAGATACGATTCTGGCCCGTTTTAATATGCAGAACTCAAAGAAATGTTTTCTACCTTTCAAACACGGAGTGCATCTGTCTAAAGAACAGTCTCCCAAGACTGTTGAGGAGATAGAGGCCATGAAGACAGTTCCTTATGCTTTGGCAGTAGGAAGTCTCATGTATGTCATGTTGTGTACGAGGCCTGATATCTGTTATGCCGTTGGCATTGTAAGCAGATATCAGAGTAACCCCGGGAAAGCTTATTGAGAGGTAGTAAAATGCATTCTCAAGTATTTGCGCAGAACAAAAGACCAAGTGTTGGTCTATCAGGCGCCTGAGCTGGTACCCCGAGGTTACACATATTCAGATTTCCAAGGCGACAGGGACAAGAGCAAGTCTACCTCAGGGTATGTGTTTACTCTGGGAAGTGAAGCCATAGTTTGGTGGAGTGTCAAGCAGAAATACGTGCCGGTCTCTACTATGGAGGCTGAATACTCTGTCGCATCAGAGGCAGCGAATGAAGCATTGTGGCTCAACAACTTCCTAATGGACTTAGATGTGATTCCTGGTTTGCAGAAGTCTATCACATTATATTATGATAACAACGGTGCAGTAGCAAACTCGAAGGAACCACGAGCCCACAAGACGAGTAAACATATATAGCACAAGTACCACCTGATACGAGATACCGTAAAGAGGGAAGACGTGGTCGTGGCTAAGAAAGCATTAGAGGATAACCTTGCAAATCCGTTCACGAAGACATTGACTTCAAAAGTCTTTGAGGCACACGTGGAGGGCATGAGAATTAAATACTTAGGAGAGCCATGATAGTTTTTCTAGATATATAGTAGCAGAGTGTATAGGAGTTGAATGTAGATGTATACTTAAAGCACAACTTAAGTATTAGTGGGAGATTATTGGAGTTGAATACATAAGCTATGCTTGTATTGTATATTTTCCCAGTTAATATATCGATTTATGTTTTGGTTATATTATGTTATGCTTTATTTGTCCATTTATATTATGTAATTAGATGATGAGGTGTCTTGTGAAAGATTATCTGCCCAGGCCCAGCCAGAAACTCACTTTCGAGCTATGCATTCCAGAATCGGAATATCTGGCGAGGCCTAGATGCTAGCACAATTGCTATTCCAACCCTTTTGAAATAACATTGCGCAGGATATGGGTTTGCACTCATTCGATTTACCACGCAACAAAAATTCTTAATTAAAGCGGAATCATAAGAATTACCTATTGAAGCGTTCACTCAGGTGATTCTCTTGTATGCCTCAAGACTTTGCTTATATGCTGTGTGGGCAGCAATCTAACTAGCAATTTGATCATCTAATCACCACAATCCACCTGCCGGAAAATTCCAGCACAGCTGCACCTGACGCGTACAAATCACGCACCGCCCGGAGAGAGAGAAAGCTACACCTTGCTGCCAAAATTTTGAAGAAAATTTCGACTGCCTCAAGCTCTATGAAATCCAAATTCTTGAGAGAGAATTTTCTCTCTCTAGGATTTTCTCTCTCTAATTTTTCTTGTCTTGAAAACTTGAGAATTGTATATTGTGGAATAGCTAATCCCTTGTATATATATAGAGTTACAAGAGAGATCCCAAGTTGGTTTAGGATTGGCCTTCCTACTGGGTTTCTGTTTCCTTCAATCCTGTTCCTGGACTGATACACATCCAACTGATACAGGGATTCACTTATCCCAATCTAGTTCCTGATATGAATCACAATCAACTGATACAAGGATTCACTTATCCCAAACCAGTTCCTGGTATGATTCACAACCAACTGATACAGGGATTCACTTATCCCAAACCAGTTCCTGGTATGATTCACAACCAACTGACACAAAGATAAATTAATTACTTAATTAATTAAATCTACCTTTGTCAATAACCCAATACATAATTAATCGTACCACTAACGGATTAATTATGGCACTACCATCCTACATCAGAATTGCTTCCGGAATAACTTAATTAAATTATATTCATAATCTCCCCACATCAAAGATATAGTGCTCATTAATTTATTAATTTACTGATAAATAAATTAATTAACATTTTTAATTTCGAGACTAGTACCATTCGATCTTTTTACTATACAGGACATAAGTTCACAGGTCGAGTTTAGTATAATAAACTTTACGAGCTCATCTCGGGAGTATCATCACCCCGGACGCACAGGTACATGGTTTCCTTTCGACAAGCAGCTGTACACCAAGCAACCAAACACGCGCACCCAACCTACCGACACTATTGGCCACAATTGACCTCACCCATTGGCAGATCAAAGTACACTATGTCTAATCCTCATGCCCGCTCGAGTATAGGGATTAAGAGATAGAATACGAAAAATGATTTGTCTATTAAATCAGTACAGGACAAATCTTTTCTAACTGGTCAGGTTTAATACGCCCCGGGCATATCTATATGATTCAATTAGTTTAGACAAACCAATTATCCGAATCACATAATTAGTTTAGACAAACCAATTAACCTAAATCGACAGTTTGTCCAAAGCTGTCTCGTTACGAACCTCATATCGTTGCATGAGGATTAGACAGTTTGTCCAAAGCTGTTTGGACAAACTGTCGGTTTAGGTTATTATATGATTCGGATAATTAGTTTGTCTAAACTGATTGAATCATATAGATATGCCCGGGGCGTATTGAACTTGACAATTTAGAATGATTTGTCTTGTACTGATTTAATAGACAAATCGTTCTTAGTATTCTATCTCTTAATCCCTAGACTTGAGCGGGCATGAGAATTAGACATAGTGTACTTTGATATGCCAATGGGTGATGTCAATTATGGCCAATAGTCTCGGTGGGTTGGGTGCGCGTGTTTGGTTACTTGGTGTGCTGCTGCTAGTCGAAAGGAAATCATGTACTGGTACGTCCGGGGTGATGTGCTCCCGAGATGAGCTCGTTATGTTTATTATACTAAACCCAACTGGCGGACTTATGTCCGGTATAGTAAAAAGGTCGAGTGGTACTAGTCTCGGAATTAAAAAAGTTAATTAATTAATTTATCAGTAAATTAATAAATTAAAGAGCATTATATCTTTGATGTAGGAGATTATGAATAAATTAATTAAGTTGTTCCGGAAGCAATTCTGGTATAGGATGGTAGTGCCAAAATTAATCTGATAGTGGTACAATTAATTTTTTAATGGGTTAATTGAATAGGTAGAATTAATTAATTGATTAATCCTAATGGTTAATTAAGTAATTAACAAAGTGAAATTATTTAATTAATTAATTAAATCTTAAGTTTCAATTAGATTTAGGAAATCCTAGAGATTAGGAAATCTAATTGGATTTAGATTATCCTATTAGATTAGTTACCTAATTGGAGTTGGAAACTAATTAATTACCTAAACCCATTAGGGCGACCAATCTTAAACCAACTTGGAGTCTCTCTTGTAACTCTATATATAGACAAGGGTTTAGCTATTATACAATATACAATTCATTAGTTTTCAAGACAAGAAAACTAGAAAGATAAAATTCTTGTCTCAAGGTCCGAATTTTGAGCTTCAATAGGCGACTGGAATTTTCCCAATTTTCCGGAGGCGCGTGGCTCTCTCTCTTCTCCCGGGCGGCGCGTGAAGTACACGTGCCAGGTGCGGTAGTGCTGGAATTTTTCCGGCAGGTGAATTGTGGTGATTAGCTGATCAATTGTTCGTTGGATTGTTGCTCACACAACATTCGAACAAAGTCTTGAGTCATACAAGAGAATCACCTAAGTACACGATTCAAGAGGTAATTCTTAAACTTTCGTTTTCATTAAGAATTTGTTGTTGCGTGACAAATCGGATGAGAAGAAGTTAAAATCCTGTGCAATGGTATTTCATGCAAGGGTTGGAATAGTAATTGCGCTAGTGCTTTGGTTGGTAAAGAGTTTCGATTCTAAAATGTATAGCACGAAAGTAAATTTTTTACCGGACGCGACTAGATAATATTTTATATTGCTTTTTTAAGCAAAAACAAAACAAAGAAAAATACAAGCAAATAACCTACCGTATATGTGGGATCCACCCTTAATTACTACGATGAGAAGCTTATAATTGAGTCTTTAGTTATAATCGAGATTTATTTTATTATTTGTCGTGTCACTAAATCCTACTTTGCATTAGTAAGCCCGGTTCCGATCAATCCATTTACAATTTTTTCATTTTCTCATTGCTTGCAAAAAAAAGTTTTATTCATTTAACTAAAATAAATATAAAAAGTATTACTATTATTTTTATGATAGAGGTGATATTTCTTTTTAGTTCGAATATACAAATAGTATAAAATTTTGTAAAAATGTCTCAAAAAATAGTTTTAAAAAAGCTCAAAAAATTTAAAAAAAAAGGTTTAAATAAATTTATACTGTAAAAAGGGGCGGACGGAGCAAAAAATTTGTAAGTATATATTGCATCATTCTCTTCCCAATATAATTCATATACATTTAAGAGATTACATGCAATTAATGCGATCATCAAATCCAAATCATGTACACTTTTCTTTAGGGAAAAAAAAAAAAAAAAAACTATGATATCCTTAGTCAAAATACGAAAGTCGTTTATAAGATTATAATATAAGAATTTCAGTATGAGTGTTAGGATATAATTTTATTTTGGGATAGAAAATATTAATATTCCAATATAATTTGCATCAATATATTATCCCTTTACATTCTGGTTGGCATTGAAGTAAATATGGTCGACACCCCAATGTGGAGTGTGTAAGGATGATAGATATATGATTGAGAAGTAGTGGAGGAAAAGCTACTTCACCTGTTTCTCTGCACATTCCCTTTATTCTTTGGTCCTCTTCATCTTTGTCAGACTTGTTATCCATCCATGTCTCAACTTCACCCCATCAAGCTTCTTTCTAACATGGCACACAGAAAAGGCACCTTTACTACTAGACTTCCTCCACCTGCTGAGCTGGAAAATGTGCCCAATCTTCTTCCGCCACTGGAGCGAGCCGTGGCCCACATTCGGATGCTCAATCACAGCTGCCTTGTTGGCCCTTTGACGATGACCATCATCATCATCAGCAGCAACAACCAGGTCCTTGTTCTGCAGTCTTTGCTTCAAAGAAATGTTATAATGCTCTAAAGATACCTTAGGAGGGGGTACTATGCTCTTCTCCCAGGAGGCAGCACCATTATCTCCAAACTTTATGGATATAAATGATTCTGTAACAACTAAAAGTTGCATCTATTCGAATCATGCACCCAAATTCAATTCATTTCGTACACATAACATATGCTAAAACTAACAAGTTCCAAACCATTTTCAATAGTCTGCTAGTCCATAGTACCATATTGATTTATTGACAAATAAGATACTTTTTTGGGCCTATAGTAAAAGTTACCTTTTATCCAAAACCATTTGTCTCTCTCATATATCTAAATTGATCAAATAATGTCATATAAAATGAGTATCCAAAGTGATTACAAACTTAGGAGTATCATTATCTGTATCTATATTTAATATCAAAAGGGCTAGATAAACAATGCATTTATCAAAGGAAATTCCATATGGTCAATAGTTGGAGTAGTGGGCCCCACTAAGCAAAGAAGATCAAAATAAGCAACTTCAAAAAAGTGTTGATTTATTATTCATTCAAGAACTTCCTTCACAAGAATTCTATGTTGCCATGACTAAACTGATAAAATATAATTGAGTTGTAATGTTTTAATAATTAATTAGTCAAAGAAAAGTTAAAAGAATTTATCGTGTTTGTGTTGGCAGATCTTTGTCCCTCTTTGCCATACGTGGATAAATCCGGCTTTGATTATAACAGGAGTTAACATAAAAATAATAATAATAAAATTGTTGAATCAAATCAAGAAAGAAAACGTTAAAGCCAACTGAAGCTTGCCTCACCTTCTTGGCTGCCGGAGCTACCACTATGACATTGATCGTCATCTGTTTTTCTTGTTGGCCGAAGATCAAGCCGACTGAGCAAAGAACTGAGAGCAAAAATCTTGGGCAAATTTATGGGGTAGTTTCTTCTATGATGATCAAAGTTATGGCGGCATGTTCCGTTACTGCTGATCCGGCGAAGTCGCCGCTCTTGCCTCCGCGAGGCGGCCAAGACAACAAGTCGTTCATTCAAACACAAAGCGCAAATCCCAATGACTACTTCTCTGGGATGGAAGTAACATGTGTGGCCTTCCATTTGCAGTTGCTGTGGGTGTTCGATCTTTGAAATAATAGTATGAACACTGTGAGAGAGAGAGAGAGAGAGAGAGAGAGAGAGAGAGAGAGAATTTGAAGGAGGTGGTCACCGGTCAGGAACAGAGTAAATGCGACAGTGGAAAAGGAGAGGTGAATGTATTGCAGCAATCAGGAAACAAAGGACACTACTAATCTATATGTATATATTTTTGGAAGCCACCATTATTTATTATTTAATGGTATTGGTCAAAGTCTCAAGGATCGGGATTTGGATTAAATACTGTTTTAAGCCTTCTTAAAGCCTAAAATTATCTTTCTCGAACAGCATAACAAATCTTTAGGAATTTTTTCTTTTCCCGCTGCAGGGTGAACCCAAAAGAATTAAGCTGATCGACTGCAGAAATTATCCGAGCATTTATCATAATTTTTTACACACTTGTTCTACAAAAAATTGACTTTGCTATCAAATCCACAGGACTATTTACTTATCATTTATAGGCAATTTATATTTTGGCATTAGAAGAACCACACCAAGTAAGAGTAAGTGGTTCATTGATTTACTATGATGGTGTTTTACTAGTAGTAAATATTTGTTTACTATTTAAAAAAAATTTTTAATCAACACGGCTTTTTGTGGTTTGAGAAACATACCTTGATTTTGGGGGGAGTGAGTTATCAAACTAAATTCAAATATTTTAATTTCATATTTTGCGTCATCAACAGAAATGAATTTTTTTTAGTCGTTGTCATCATCGTCATTTTCTGGTATATATTCATCGTCGTACTTTGTTGCTGTATTGATGAGGAGAATTCTATAGTTTTTTTGTCTATAATGAAAATCCCACTCGTTTACAATGAATATCCCACCTATTTTCTTTAACTATTCCACCTGGTACAATGAAATGCTACTTAATTTCTGTTGCCAGTATTGTGAAATTGTTGTAAACTACCCCTACTGATTCTATGGTTTACATTTGATGGAAATTAGCTTTATATACTACATGTTTACTGGAATGTCCTACTTTGTTTTCTTGATTATTCCACCCATTTTTATATTTTTTTTTATTTTCTGCAACTTCAAATTGGGACATTACATGTATCTTCTGCATTTTATTCAGTTTAAAGTGAATATCTCACATGTGCCATAGATAGTTGTAATAAGGTAAGATTTCAACAATAGTTGATTCTGCATTTTTTGGTCAAAACGAATATCCCATTTGTTTTCAATTAGTGTCCTATCTTGTTATCTTGATTATATATCCCACATTTTGCAACAAATATCTTATGTGAATAAATTTCACATCTTTTAAAGTGATTAAATCATGCAATTTTGGCTTGTTTTTTGTAGATTTTTCAATCTAATTGTGCTTTAAAATGTTATTTATGGTTGATTTTGTGTGATTTATAGTGAAATGCAAAGATGTGGAGTTGATGAAGACACTTGAAGACTTTCGAGTTTAAAGTGATGAAATCTTGAAAAAAAGAAGGAAACTTTGAGAACAAGTTAGGAAAAAGAGCAAAAGTTTGAAGTGTTAAACAAGGCAACTAGAAGGCCGTAATATGGTGGTCGCCAGCATAGGTGGCGACTGACAGGTTCCAGCGCCTGATGGATGTTTTTTCCGGAAGAAGCTCTAGGCAACCATCAGGTGCCAGCGCTGTTATATTTGAATACTGAAGCTATGCTTGTATTATACCATTTTTCAGTTAATATATCGATTTAATGTTTTGGTTTATATGTTGTGCATACATCGTCCATATATATTATTTAATTAGATAATGAGGTGTCTGGTGTGACACAGTAGATCTCATCATTGGTTAAAAGACATAATATATAAATGAGGTTCGTAACCGAGACAGTTTTGGACACATTGTCAGTTTAGGTTATTATGTGATTCAGAAAATTGGTCTATCTAAACTAATTGAATCATATAGACATGCCCGTGCATATTGAACTTAACCATTTAGGATGAATTCTCTTAAACTGATTTAATAGACAATTCGTTCCTTGTATTCTATCACTTAATCCCTAGACTTGAGCAGGCATTAGGATTAGACATAGTGTACTTTGATCTGCCAAAGAGTAAGGTCATTTGTGGCTAATAGTCTCGGTAGGTTGGGTGCTCGTGTTTAGTTGCTTGGTGTGTTGTTGCTTGTCGAAAGGAAACCATGTACCTGTGCGTCCGGGGTGATGGTGCTCCCAAGATGAGCTCGTTATGTTTATTATACTAAACCCAGCTGGTGAACTTATGTCCAGTATAGTAAAAAGGTCGAGTGGTACTAATCTCGGTCTATAAGAAGTTAATTAATTAATTTATCTGTAAATTAATAAATTAACGAGCACTATATCTTTGATGTGGGAAAATTAAAGAATAATTAATTTAGTTGTTCCAGAAACAATTCTGGTGTAGGATGGTAGTGCCATAATTAATCCGTGTATTGGGTTATTGACAAAGGTAGATTTAATTAATTAAGTAATTAATTAATCCTTGTGTAAATTAGTTGTGAATCAGAGCATGAACTAGATTAAGGACAAGTGAATCCTTGTGTCAGTTGGTTGTGAATCGGACCAGGAACTAGATTAATGATAAGTGAATCCTTGTGTCAGTTCGTTGTGAATCAGTCCAGGAACTGGATTGAAGGAAAATAGAAACCCAGTAGGAAAACCAATTCTAAACTAACTTGGGGTCTCTCTTGTAGCTCTATATGTAGACAAGGGATTAGCAATTCCATAACACACAATTCATAAGTTTTCAAGACAAGAAAACTAGAGAGATAAAATCCTAGAGAGAGAATTTATTTTTTCTTTCAAAGTTGGATTTTTGCAAAGCTTCGTGTGGCAGCCTTCTCTCCAAGAAATCGGCGGCCGGTTCTTCCTCAATTTTCCAGGCGGCGTCGATGCTGGAATTTTTCGGCGAGTGGGTTGTGGTAATTTGCTGATCAATTGCTCATTAGATTGTTGCCCACACAACATACCATCAAATTCTTGAGTCATACAAGAGAATCACCTGAGTATACGCTTCAAAAGGTATTTCTAAACTTCGCTTTAATTAGAAATTATTTGTTGCGTGATAAATCAAATAAGTGCAAACCAAGATCCAGCGCAATGTTATTTGAAATAAGGATTGGAATATGGATTGTGCTAGAGTCTAGGCCTGCCTGGTCAAGAGTTCCGATTCTGGAATGCGTAGCACGAAAGTGAATTTTTGACCAGGCCCGGACATATAATCTTTCAATTGGTATCAGAGTCTGGTTTTGGTTTTATGCTTGTTCGATTTATTACATGGTTTTATTTTCAAGTGGTTAAGAAATCTCAGCTATTATGGTTGCGTTTGTATGTTTTAATTAAACCCAGGGACATGTCCGGGTTTGGTTTTTATGAATGCTCTGTGCGTGCTGCGCATGCCCGGCCCGTTTGCCTCGCGCGTGCAGCCCTTTTTTTCTCCGGTATTCATTTTTTTTGAAGATTTATTTTTTCAAGACTCAATCGATCGAGTAGCGTGACGGGACACAAGATCAAGGCAGAAGATGGAAAGAATTAAAACCATAATAGTCGGGAAATTTATTTTAAGTATTTATTTCTCGTATTTATAGTTTTAATTTTATTCTTTAATTTTTGTGCTGTATATTAGATGCATAATTTTTAAAGCATGCTGGTTTTATGTTTGCACATAACTTAGGATTAGTTAATTGCATGTTAAAACTAGAAAAACCCTCGCTTTAGAAATCTAAGTGGGAGCGGGTTGGTTTAATATCCCCATAGCCTCCATTACGAATTCATATGTGATGTGGGTGGATTTGCGCGTTGGCATTAGGGCCTTCCTACATATCGGATGAGTCCAACCATAAGATCACTAGATTATGAATTTCTAAGTAAGATGAATAGAGTAAGTTGAACTAGGAGAAATGCAATACCCTCTCCATCTGAGGCGCACTATCCTAAGGTAATAACTCAGAAGTTACGTAATGGCACACACTTAGTGTACGATTTGTAGTATCCCTCCCATCGAGGTTACGCTGCTTATTTGTATGGCTGAAAGCACTGACTATTAGCTACATTGATCAATAGATCATTTGGTCAGATAGTGTAGTTAATGAACTTGGTTCTTCTTTAACTAATGTGGGTTAGCGTAAACGTTCACACTATCGTAGCTTGTGAGAATCCCGGTGAATGAGATGTCGGTGGATTTAATTATTGTTTGAGGGAAGTCAATAATTGTAGAATTTTCTGTTTTTCAAAATTCTAGGTTAAATACTAAAACATTGTCTGTTTATTTAATTTACTGTCTTCGATATGGCATTCAATCCTTTATCTACAATATTGAAAGACAACAAACTTACTAGTCCAAATTATGTTGACTAGAGTCATAATTTGGACATTATCTTGACGGCTGAGAGCACTCCTGCGAGAGATCATGTCATTGACATGATAAGTAACATCAATGAGGTTGAGGTAGTGGGAGGCGAAATCGATGGTGAAACCAAAGTCGATATTGTCCTCCAGAACTTGCCTCAAAGCTATGAGCTGTTTCGACTGAACTACACCAAAAGTCAATTATTGTGTATTGAAAGATTATCTGCCCGGGCCTAGCAAGAAACTCACTTTCGTGCTATGCATTCCATAATCGGAATCTCTGGCCAGGCCTAGACCCTAGCACAATGCTATTCCAACCATTTTGAAATAACATTGCACAGGATCTGGGTTCGCACTCATTCGATTTACCATGCAACAAAAATTTCTAAATAAAAGTGAAACTTTAGAAAAATACCTTTGAAGCGTGCACTCAGGTGATTCTCTTGCATGCCTCAAGACTTTGATTTCACGTTGTGTGGGCAACGATCTAGAAACCAATTGATCAGCTAATCACTACAATCCACTTGCTAGAAAATTTTAGCACCGCTGCAACTGGCACGCACTGTAAACTCACCGCCCAGAGAGAGATAAAGCTACACATGCAGCTGGCTTGACAGGCCCAAAATTCGGCCAAGAAGAGAAAAAACCAGCCGCAGATTTTGCCCATAAATCTGACTTTGAGAGAGAGAATTTTCTCTCTCTAGGATTTCCTCTCTCTAGATTCTTGAATTATGAATCTATTGAATTATATATCTAGAATAACTAATCCCTTGTCTATACATAGAGTTACAAGAGAGACCCCAAGTTGGTTTAGGATTGGCCTTCCTACTGGGTTTCTGTTTTCCTTCAATCCTGTTCCTGGACTGATACACATCCAACTGATACAGGGATTCACTTATCCCAAACCAGTTCCTGGTATGATTCACAACCAACTGACACAGGGATTCACTTATCCCAAACCAGTTCCTGGTATAATTCACAACCAACTGACACAAGGATTAATTAATTACTTAATTAATTAAATATACCTTTGTCAACAACCCAATACATAATTAATCGTACCACTAACAGATTAATTATGACACTACCATCCTGCACTAGAATTGATTCCGGAACAACTTAATTAAATTATATTCATAATCTCCCCACATCAAAGATATAGTGCTCGTTAATATATTAATTTACTTATAAATTAATTAATTAACCTCTTTAATTCCGAGACTAGTACCACTCGACCTTTTTACTATACTGGACGTAAGTCCACTAGCCGGGTTTAGTATAATAAACTTTACGAGCTCATCTCGGGAGCACCATCACCCCAGACGCACCGGTAAATGGTTTTCTTTCGACAAACAGCAGCACACCAAGTAACTAAACACGCGCACCCAACCTACCGAGACTATTGGCCACAATTGACCTCACCCATTGGCAGATCAAATTACACTATGTCTAATCCTCATGCCCGCTCGAGTCTAGGGATTAAGAGATAGAATACCAAGAATTATTTGTCTATTAAATCAGTACAAGACAAATAATTCTTAATGGTCAAGTTCAATACGCCTCGGGCATATCTATTGATTCAATTAGTTTAGACAAATTAATTATTCGAATCACATGATAACCTAAACTGACGGTTTGTCCAAAGCTGTCTCGATTACGAACCTCATTTATATATTATGTCTTTTAACCAATTATGAGATCTACTATGTCACACAAGACACCTCATCATCTAACTACATAATATAAATGGACAATTAATGCACAACAAGATATAACCAAAACATAAATCGATATATTAACTGGGAAAATGTACAATACAAGCATAACTTATGTATTCAACTCCAACATGTACTTCATCCGACCTCTTAGCAGAGTTGGTGGAGGCTAAAGGTTCTTTTCAAGAGAAGAAGCGAGCTTTAGTCGTAGTCAAAGCTTCATAATCTTTTTCTAAGCCTAAGGCTGGAAAGAAGAAGAGAAAACTCAAGGGAATAGCTTAAAATGCACAAATTGTGCCAAAGCCAGAGATTGCAAAGAAGAAGCCGAAAGGCAAGTGCTTCAACTGTAATCAGACGGGACATTGGAAATCAGATTGTCTAAAGCTCAAAAGTACGACAGCTTCTGCCTTCATTACTGAGACATGTTTAGCGGCGATTCTCACAGATACTTGGTGTGTGGATTCAGGTGCCACTTACCACGTTTGTAATTCTTTGCAAGGGTTCCAATTAACCCGAAAGCTTAAAGAAGACGAGTGAAAGTCTACTTGGGCGACACTACAAGAGTGTTAGTAGAAGCAGTGGGAGTAGTCACCTTGATTTTCGAAAATTCTATAGTAGAATTAGTTAATTGTCTTTATGTACCGAGGTTTATAAAGAACCTTCTTTCAGTTTTCATACTCTTAAAGAATGGTTATAAGTTTATTTTTTCTAATGATTCTGTTATTATTAGAAAAGATAGCAAACTTATTTGTTCTGGTTCATTAGTTGACAATTTTTTTTAATTAAATCAAACTCCCCTGTTGTGCAAAACACGTAACTAAATGGTGCAACATCTAACAATAATAAGAGGAAAGAACCTTATAAAACGAATCAAACCTATCTTTGGCATCTCAGGCTAGGTCATATAAACCTTAGTAGAATTCAGAGGTTAATCAATGATGGACCTTTCAATTCATTAGAGATTGACAGTTATTCAACCTACGAATCCTGCTTGGAAGGTAAGATGACCAAGAGAACTTTCAAAGCAAAAGGTTATAGAGCCAAAGGAGTATTAGAGTTGATTCACTCTGACTTGTGTGGACCAATGTCGGTCCAAACACGAGGTGAGTTTGAGTATTTTGTGATATTCACAGATGATTACTCAAGGTACAGATACATTTACCTAATGCGTCACAAGTCCGAATGCTTTAGTAAATTTAAAGAGTATCGGGCAGATGTAGAGAAGTATCATGGTAAGAGTATCAAGACACTGCGATCAGATCGTGGTGCTGAGTACCTGTCCGACAATTTCGAGAATACCTCAGTGAGGTCAGAATTCAGTCTCAGTTGTCTGCACCTGGCACATCACAATAGAACGGTGTAGCATAAAGAAGGAACCGAACAGAGTTGTGGAACGACGATGTACAATCCAAATCTTGTACCATCTAAAACTGTGCCTTCAACCCCTATAGAGTTGTGGAACGGGCGCAAGCCCCAATCTAAGACATCTCAGAATTTGGGGTTGTCCAGCATATGTGCTTAAGGCAGATGTTGCTAAGTTAGATGCAAGAACAGATGTAATGTTGTTTGTAGGATATCCTAGAGAACGAAAGGTGGTCTGTTCTATAGTCCTAAAGATCAGAAGGTGATAGTTAGCACTAACGCCAGATTTTTAGATGAAGACTATATTCTAGTTCACAAGCCCAAGAGCAAGATAGTACTAGAATAACTTAAGAAGCAATATGATAATCTTGATGCACCAACACGAGTAGATACTCCACACACTCTATAAGATTTAATTAATTAAGTAATTAATTAATTCTTGTGTCAATTGGTTGTGAATCATGTTGGAGTAGAATACATAAGCTATGCTTGTATTGTACAGTTTCCCAGTTTAATATATCGATTTGTGTTTCAATTATATTTTGTTGTGCATATTTATGTCCATTTATATTATGTAAGTAGATTATGAGGTGTCTGGTGTGACACAGTAGATCTCATCATTGGTTGAAAGACATAATATATAAATGAGGTTCGTAACCGAGACAGCTTTGGACAAACTGTCAGTTTAGGTTATTATGTGATTCAGATAATTAGTTTGTCTAAACTAATTGAATCATATAGATATGCCCGGGGCATATTGTGAAAGATTTTGGTAGGATCTGGGTTTGCACTTGCTCGATTTACCACACAACAAAAATTTCTATTAAAGCGGAATCTTAGAAAAGTACCTTTGAAGCGTGCACCTGGTGATTCTCTTGTATGCCTCAAGACTATGACTTCACGTTGTGTGCGCAACGAACTAGAAGTCAATTGATCAGCTACTCACCACAATCCACCTGCTAGAAAACTCTAGCCCCGCAGCACCTGACACGTACTATAAACGCACCGCCCGCAGAGAGAGAAGGCTACGCGCAGCTGGTATAAACCAAGGCCAAAATTTCAGCCACTAGAAACCCAAAAACCAGCTGCACACTTTCTTGAAAATTCGACTTGGAGAGAGAAATGTTTTCTCTCTCTAGAATTTTCTCTCTCTAGAAATCCTGTGGATTAATTGTGTTGAATTGTCTTGAATGACTGATCCCTTGTCTATTTATAGAGTTACAAGAGAGACTCCAAGTTGGTTTAGGATTGGTCTTCCTACTGGGTTTCTATTTTCCTTCAATCCTGTTCCTGGACTGATACACTCCCAACTGTCACAGGGATTCCCTTATCCCAATCCAGTTCCTGGGATGAATCACTCCCAACTGACACAGGGATTCACTTATCCCAAACCAGTTCCTGGGATGATTCACAACCAACTGACACAAGGATTAATTAATTTCTAAATTAATTAAATCTACCTTTGTCAACAACCCAGTACATAATTAATTGTACCACTAACGGATTAATTATGGCACTACCAACCTACACCAGAATTGCTTCCGGAACAACTTAATTAAATTATATTCATAATCTCTCCACATCAAAGATATAGTGCTCGTTAATTCATTAATTTACTGATAAATTAATTCATCAACTTCTTAATATTCCGAGACTAGTACCACTCGACCTTTTTACTGTACCGGACATAAGTCCACCGTCCGGGTTTAGTATAATAAACATTTTGAGCTCATCTCGGGAGCACCATCACCCCGGACGCACCGGTACATGGTTTCCTTTCGACAAGCAGCAGTACACCAAGTAACTAAACACGCGCAGCCAACCCACCGAGACTATTGGCCACATTTGACCTCACCCATTGGCAGATCAAAGTACACTATGTCTAATCCTCATGCCCACTCGAGTCTAGGGATTTAGAGATAGAATACAATGATCGATTTGTCTATTGAATCAGTACAAGACAAATCATTCCTAAGAGTCAAGTTCAATATGCCCCGGGCATATCTATATGATTCAATTAGTTTAGACAAACTAATTATCTGAATCACATAATAACCTAGACCGATAGTTTGTCCAAAGCTGTCTCAGTTACGAACCTCATATATATATTATGTCTTTCAACGAATAATGAGATCTACTGTGTCACACCAGACACCTCATCATCTACTTACATAATATAAATGGACATAAATATACACAACAAAATATGACTGAAAGACAAATCGATATGTTAAACTGGGAAACTGTACAATACAAGCATAGCTTATGTATTCTACTCCAACAATCTCCCACTAATACTTAAGCTGTGCTTTAAGTATACAACTACATACAATCCTACCCATTCTGGTGCTATCTATCTAGAAAAACTGTCAAGGCTCTCCTAAGCATCTGATCCCCATGCCCTTCACGTGAGCCTCAAAGACTTTTAAAATCAATGTTTTCGTGAATGGATCTGCAAGGTTATCCTCTGATGCTATCTTAGCCACGACTACGTCTACCCTCTTTACGATGCCTCGTATCAGGTGGTACTTGTGCTGTATATGTTTACTCGCCTTGTGGGCTCGTGGTTCCTTCGAGTTTGCTACTGCACCGTCGTTATCACAATAAACCGTGATAGACTTCTGCAAACCAGGAATCACATCTAAGTCCACTCGGAAGTTCTTGAGCCATACTGCTTTTTTCACTGCCTCTGATGCGGCAACATACTCAGCCTCCATGGTAGAGTCCGTTACGCATTTCTGCTTGACACTCTGCCAAACTATGGCTCCACCTCCTAGAGTAAACACATACCCTGAGGTAGACTTGCTCTTGTCCCTGTCGCCTTGGAAATCTGAATCTGTGTAACCTCGGGGTACCAGCTCAGACGCCTGATAGACCAGAACTTGGTCCATCGTTCTGCGCAAATACTTGAGAATGCATTTTACTGCCTCCCAATGAGCTTTCCTGGGGTTACTCTGATATCTGCTCACCATGCCCACGGCATAACAGATATCAGGCCTCGTACACAACATGGCATACATGAGACTTCCTACTGCCGAAGCATATGGAACTGTCTTCATGGTCTCTATCCCCTCAATAGTCTTAGGAGACTGTTCCTTAGATAGAAACACTCCATGCCTGAAAGGTAAAAAAACCTTTCTTGGAGTTCTGCATGTTAAAACGGGCCAGAATCGTGTCTATGTATGAAGCTTGGGAGAGCATTAGCGAACGTTTCCTACGATCTCGAATAATCTTGATCCCAAGGATATGTCCCGCTTCCCCTAAGTCCTTCATATCAAATTGCTTGGACAGCCATGCCTTTACGTCTGATAACACTTTTTTGTTGTTGCCAATCAATAGAATGTCATCTACGTAAAGCACAAGAAACACCACTGAGTTTCTATCACATCTGCGATATACACATTGCTCATCCGGACACTGAGTAAATCCAAAGGACTGGATTACCTCATCAAACCGGATGTTCCAAGATCTGGATGCCTGCTTAAGTCCATAAATAGACCTCTTAAGCCTGCAAACCTTATGCTCTTGGCTTTTTTCAATGAATCCATCTGGTTGCTGCAAAAAGATGGTTTCCTCAAGACTTCCGTTTAGGAAAGCTGTCTTGACATCCATCTGCCAAATCTCATAATCCATATGAGTAGCTATGGCCAAGAGAATCCGGATCGACTTAAGCATGGCTACCGGGGAGAAGGTTTCCTCATAGTCGATTCCCTCTTTCTGAGTATACCCCTTCGCCACCAGCCTAGCTTGAAAGGTTTCCACCTTCCTGTCAGGTCCTCTCTTACGTTTATAGACCCACTTGCATCCAATGGGCTTAAACCCATCAGGAAGGTCCACAAGCTCCCAGACTTGATTGTGGTCCATTGACCCCATATCGGATATCATTGCCTTACGCCAAGATTCTGCATCTTTATCTCGAAGTGCCTCATTGTAGTTAACTGGGTCAGGTTCAGGCATACCTGGGACTAGGTCTAAAGCCTCTCCCACGCCAACGAACCTGTCGGGTTATCTCACAACCCTCCCACTACGACGAGGAACCGCATCATCTGTGATCTCATGTGCAGTGTGTGGTGTATCTACTTGTGCTGGTGCATCAGGATTAGTAGTTTGTCGTCTAAGCTATTCTAGTACTATCTTACTCTTGGGCTTGTGGTCTAAGACATAGTCCTCTTCTAAAAATCTAGCGTTGGTACTTACCACCACCTTCTGATCTTTAGGACTATACAATAGACCACCTTTTGTTCCCCTAGGATATCCTACAAACAGCATTAATTCTGTTCTTGCATCTAACTTAGCCGTATCTGCTTTAAGCACATGTGCTGGGCAGCCCCAAATTCTGAGATGTCTTAGATTGGGCTTCCGTCTGTTCCATAACTCTACTGGGGTTGAAGGCACGATTTTAGATGGTACAAGATTAAGAATATACATTGCCGTTTCCAAGGCATATCCCCAGAACGAACTTGGCAAATCACTATAGCTCATCATGGACCTAACCATTTCCATAAGAGTTCGGTTCCTCTTTTCTGCTACACCATTCTGCTGTGGCGTGCCAGGTGCAGACAACTGAGACTGAATTCCTACCTCAGTGAGGTAATCTCGAAATTCATGGGACAGGTACTCCCCACCACGATCTGAATGCAGTGTCTTGATACTCTTACCATGATGCTTCTCCACATCTGCCCGAAACTCTTTGAACTTGCCAAAACATTCGGACTTGTGGTGCATTAGGTAAATGTATCCGTACCTAGAGTAGTCATCTGTGAACGTCACGAAATACTCATATCCCCCTCGTGCCTGGACCGTCATAGGTCCACACAAGTCAGAATGAATCAACTCTAATACTTCTTTAGCTCTATAGCCTTTTGCTTTAAAAGGTCTTTTGGTCATCTTACCTTCCAAGCAAGATTCGCCGGTTGCATAACTGTCAATATCTAATGAACCCAAAGGTCCATCATTGACCAACCTCTGAATCCTACTAAGGTATATATGACATAGCCTTAGATGCCAAAGATAGGTTTGATTCATTTTAGAAGGTTTCTTCCTCTTATTAATGTTAGATTCTGAGCTATCTATCTCTATGTTTTGTGCAACAGGGGAGTTAGAGTTAACCACAAACAAATTGTCCGCCAATGAACCAGAACAAATAAGTTTTCCATTTCTTCTAATAACAACACAATCATCAGAAAAAATAAACTTATACCCGTTCTTCAAGAGTTTAGAAACCGAAACTAAGTTCTTTCTAAAACTCGGTACATAAAGACAATTAACTAACTCTAAGCTAGAATTTTCGAAATTCAACTTTAACTACTCCCACTGCTTCTACTGACACTCTTGTAGTACAATTCGCCCAAGTAGATATCCAATTCGCCTTCTCTAAGTTTCTGGGTTACTTGGAACCCTTGCAAAGAATTACAAACATGGTCAATGGCACCTGAATCCACACACCAAGCATCTGTGGGAATCGCCGCTAAACATGTCTCAGTAATTAAGGCATAATTTATCGTACTTATAAGCTTTGGACAATCGGCTTTCCAATGTCCCATTTTATTGCACTTGAAGCACTTGTCTTTCGACTTCTTCTTTGCAATATCTGGCTTAGGCACAATTTGTGCCTTTTTAGCTACTCCCTCGAGCTTTCTCTTCTTCTTTCCAGCCTCAGGCTTAGAAGAAGATTCTAAAGCTTCGACTGCGACTAAAGCTCGCTTCTTCTCTTGAAGAAGACTTTTAGCCGCCATCAACTCTGCCAAGAGCTCGGATGAACTCCACAACATCTTACTTATGCTGTAGTTCAACCGAATCCGCTCATAGCTTTGAGGCAAGCTCTGGAGTACAATATCGGCTTTGGTTTCACCAATGATTTCGCCTCCCACTACCTCAACCTTGTTGATGTTACTAATCATGTTAATGACACGATCTCTCACAGGAGCGCTCTCAGCCCTAAGGACAATGTCCAAGTTACGACTTCCATCGACATTATTAGTTCCAGTTAAATTGTTGTTTTTCAAAATAGCAGCTAAAGGATTGAATGCCATATCGATTTAAACTGGAAAGTAAACAAACAATGTTTCAGTTATATATGCTAGAATTTTCAAAAACATGAAAATTCAATTAATTATTGATTTCCCTCAAAACAATAATATTAATCCACCAACATCTCATCCACCGAAATTCTAGCAAGCCACGCAGTGTGGACGTTTACGCTAACCCACATTCGTTTAAGAAGAACCAAGTTCATTAACTACACTATCTGACCAACGATCTTTTGATCAATGTAGTTAATAGTTGTTGCTTTCAGCCGTACAAGTAAGCAGCGTAACCTCGCGGGAGGAATACTACAGATCGTACACTAAGTGTATGCCATTACGTGACTTCTGAGTTTGTTACCTCAGGATAGTGCGCCTCAGATGGAGAGGGTGTCGCATTTCTCCTAGTTAAACTCGCTCTAGTCATCTTACTCAGAAGCTCATAGTCTAGCGATCTCGGGGCTGGACTCATCCGAATGGAGGAAGGCCCTAATGCCAAAGTGCAAGCCCACCCACATCGCATATGAACCCGTAATGGTGGCCATGGGGATATAACACAACCTGCTCCCACTTAGATTTCCAAATTGAGGGTTTTTTCGATTTTAACATGCAATTAACTAACCTAAGTTATATGCAACCATAAAACCAGACATGCTTTAATTCATGCATCTAAAATATAGCATAAAAATTAAAACAATAAATACGGGAAATAAATACGTAAAATAAATTTCCCGACTATTATGGTTTTAATTGCTTCCATCCTTTGCCTTGATCTCGTGTCCCGTCACGTCACTCGATGGAGAGAGTCTTGAACTTCAAAAAATGAAAAATGGAGGAAAACGGACCAAAAACAGCCCGAACGGCCCGAATGGGCCGCCCGGGCCGCAGCACGGCCCGAGGGCCGCGCTGCCCGCGCGCACAGCCTGCACAGGCCCTGCGCGCCCGCGCGAGCGCGGCGCGCCCGGTCCGGGCGCGCAGCAGCTGCTGCGTGCAGCGACTGCTGCGCGTTGCTGCTGCATGCTGCTGCCTTTTTGGCCTGCCGGCCGACAATTTTGCTACCGGCAAACGTTGCCGGCGTCGCCTCCTGCCGCCAACTCCTCCTTCACTTTTTCCCACGTTATTTGGTCTTCTTGCAATTCGTTCTGGGTTTTCCTGGGTTTCTTCAAATTCATGATAACCCAAAACCCACGAATCCAAGTCGCCCACCATAACGCCTTCGATTACATAAAAAACAATTTTCCTACTACAAGGCATTCTAGGAAAATTAAATAATCGAAATTACAAAGAAAAAATCATACTACAGATTTGATCTAATCCTACACGGCTTCCAACACATGGTTAAACTATCACAAACATTCATAATAAAATTAAATCCGGACAAGTCCTGGAGTTTAATTAAAACCCATACAAACGTAACCATAATAGTCGAGATTCTAAACCACCTGCAAATAAAACCATGTAATAAATCGAACAAGTACCAAAACCCCCTAAACCAGGCTCTGATACCAATTGAAAGATTTTGGTAGGATCTGGGTTTGCACTTGCTCGATTTACCACGCAACAAAAATTTCTATTAAAGCGGAATCTTAGAAAAGTACCTTTGAAGTGTGCACCTGGTGATTCTCTTGTATGCCTCAAGACTATGACTTCACGTTGTCTGGGCAACGAACTAGAAGTCAATTGATCAGCTACTCACCACAATCCACCTGCTAGAAAACTCTAGCCCCGCAACACCTGACACGTACTATAAACGCACCGCCCGTAGAGAGAGAAAGCTACGCGCAGCTGGTATAAACCAAGGCCAAAATTTCAGCCACTAGAAACCGAAAAACCAGCTGCACACTTTCTTGAAAATTCGACTTGGAGAGAGAAATGTTTTCTCTCTCTAGAATTTTCTCTCTCTAGAAATCCTGTGGATTAATTGTGTTGAATTGTCTTGAATGACTGATCCCTTGTCTATTTATAGAGTTACAAGAGAGACTCCAAGTTGGTTTAGGATTGGTCTTCCTACTGGGTTTCTGTTTTCCTTCAATCCTGTTCCTGGACTGATACACTCCCAACTGTCACAGGGATTCACTTATCCCAATCCAGTTCCTGGGATGAATCACTCCCAACTGACACAGGGATTCACTTATCCCAAACCAGTTCCTGGGATGATTCACAACCAACTGACACAAGGATTAATTAATTTCTAAATTAATTAAATCTACCTTTGTCAACAACCCAGTACATAATTAATCGTACCACTAACGGATTAATTATGGCACTACCAACCTACACCAGAATTGCTTCCGAAACAACTTAATTAAATTATATTCATAATCTCCCCACATCAAATATATAGTGCTCGTTAATTCATTAATTTACTGATAAATTAATTCATCAACTTCTTAATATTCCGAGACTAGTACCACTCGACCTTTTTACTATACCGGACATAAGTCCACTGGCCGGGTTTAGTATAATAAACATTTCGAGCTCATCTCGGGTGCACCATCACCACGGACACACCGGTACATGGTTTCCTTTCGACAAGCAGCAGTACACCAAGTAACTAAACACGTGCACCCAACCCACCGAGACTATTGGCTACATTTGACCTCACCCATTGGCAGATCAAAGTACACTATGTCTATTCCTCATGCCCACTCGAGTCTAGGGATTTAGAGATAGAATACAAGGATCGATTTGTCTATTGAATTAGTAGAAGACAAATCATTCCTAAGAGTCAAGTTCAATATGCCCCGGGCATATCTATATGATTCAATTAGTTTAGACAAACTAATTATCTGAATCACATAATAACCTAGACCGACAGTTTGTCCAAAGCTGTCTCGGTTACGAACCTCATTTATATATTATGTCTTTCAACCAATGATGAGATCTACTGTGTCACACCAGACACCTCATCACCTATTTACATAATATAAATGGACATAAATATGCACAACAAAATATGACTGAAACACAAATCGATATATTAAACTGGGAAACTGTACAATACAAGCATAGCTTATGTATTCTACTCCAACATATTGAACTTGACTTTTAGGAATGATTTGTTTTGTACTGATTTAATAGACAAATCGATCCTTGTATTCTATCTCTAAATCCCTAGACTCGAGTGGGTATGAGGATTAGACATAGTGTACTTTGATCTGCCAATGGGTGAGGTCAAATGTGGCCAATAGTCTCGGTGGGTTGGGTGCACGTGTTTAGTTACTTGGTGTGCTACTGCTTGTCGAAAGAAACCATGTACCCGTGCGTCCGGGGTGATGGTGCTCCCGAGATGAGCTTGAAATGTTTATTATACTAAATCAGCCGGTGGACTTATGTCCGGTATAGTAAAAAGGTCGAGTGGTACTAGTCTCAAAATTAAAGAAGTTAATTAATTAATTTATCAATAAATTAATTTTAATTAACGAGCACTATATCTTTGATGTGGGGAGATTAATGAATATAATTTAATTAAGTTGTTCCGGAAGCAATTCTGGTGTAGGATGGTAGTGCCAAAATTAATCCGTTAGTGGTACGATTAATTTTGTAATGGGTTAATTGAATAGGTAGATTTAATTAATTAATTGGTTAATTATTCCTAAGGGTTAATTCAGTAATTAACAAAGTAGAATTATTTAATTAACTCCTAAGGGTTAATTAAATAATTAACAAAGTGGAATTATTTAATTAATTAATTAAGTCTTAAGTTTCAATTGGAATTAGGAAATCCTAGAGATTAGGAATCCAGTAGGATTTGGTTTATCCTATCAGATTGGTTGCCTAATTGGATTTGGAAACTAATCATTCATTACCTAAACTCATTAGAAAGACCAATCCTAAACCAACTTGGGGTCTCTCTTGTAACTCTATAAATAAACAAGGGATCAGTTATTCAAGAAACACAATTAATCCACAGGATTTCTAGAGAGAGAAAATTCTAGAGAGAGAAAACTTTCTCTCTCCAAGTCGAATTTTCTTAGCATAGGGGCGGCTGATTTTTGGGTCTGAGGTGGCCGAATTTTGGCTTGATCTTGGCAGCCCCATGTGTTGCTTTCTCTCTCTCTGGGCAGTGCGTTTGCAGTACGCGCTAGGTGCTTAGGTGCTGGATTTTTCTAGCAGGTGGATTACGGTGAGTAGTTGATCAATTGGCTTCTAGTTCATTGCCCACATAACGTGAAGTTATAGTCTTGAGGCATACAAGAGAGTCACCAGGTGCACGCTTCAAAGGTACTTTTCTAAGGTTCCGCTTTAATTAGAAATTTTTGTTGCGTGATAAATCGAACTAGTGCGAACCCAGATCCTACCAAAACTTTCAAATCAGACCAGAAATTGGATTAAGGACAAATGAATCCTTGTGTCAGTTGGTTGTGAATCAGACCAGGAACTGGATTAAAGATAAGTGAATCCTTGTGAATCAGTCTAGGAACTGGATTGAAGGAAAATAGAACCCAGTACGAAGGCCAATCCTAAACCAACTTGGGGTCTCTCTTGTGTCTCTATATATAGACAAGGTATTAGAAATTTCATAACACACAATTCATAAGTTTTCAAGACAAGAAAACTAGAGAGATAAAATCCTAGAGAGAGAATTTATTTTTTCTATTCAAAGTTTGATTCTTGCAAAGCTCCGTGCGGCAGCCTTCTCTGTAAGAAACCAGCGAACGATTATTCCTTAAGTTTCCCGACGGCATGTGGTTTTTGAAGGAAGCGGCGTGTGGAGACAACGCGCGGGCTGCGGTGGTGTTGGAATTTTCCGGCGAGTGGATTGTGGTGATTTGCTTATCAATTGCTCGTTGGATTGTTGCCCAACAACATACGATCAAAGTCTTCAGTCATACAAGAGAATCATCTGAGTATACGCTTCAAAAGGTATTTCTAAACTTCCGCTTTAATTAGAAAATATTTGTTGCATGATAAATCGAACAAGTGCGAACCAAGTTCTTGCGCAATGTTATTTCAAGCAAGGATTAGAATAATGATTGTGCTAGAGTCTTGGCCTGGTCAAGAGCTCGATTCTGGAATGCATAGCACGAAAGTGAATTTTTGATCAGGCCCGGGCAGATAATCTTTCAAGCTCCACCCCAGCGCTAGGCAGAGCGGCACAAGGTGACAGCGCCACCTCACTGCCAGCTGCAAAATTCCTAAATTGCCCCTCCATACTTTTAAGTTCTGAATGTCCAAAATAAGCTTATAATACATTTTATTCCTTTATTCTTTATTTTTAAATGACCCAAAGGTTAGAAAAACATATAGTAGACACCATTCAATACACATAATTACACTTGATTACACATAGTGAGTTTTCTTAGTACTGAAGGGATGTAAATAATTTTACACATATTTTCATATGTTTTTAGTACGGGTTTAAACTTCCCATAGATAGATTCTTAATCTATTGATGCGATGAATTTTACACATATTTCTATGTGTTTTTGGCCCTGTTTTGAGCTGCCTATGGACAGATTCATAATCTGTTCGTATGGTAAAAATACCAGTTATGGCTCTACTTGTGCTAATTACATGTGAAATGTGCATGAAATGAAGACTGTAGTGGAGTGCACAGGATTAATCACATTTCTTATGGTTTTTCATGAATTAATCTAACTACTTGATTCATGGAATTGTCTTCATCCTCATTATTTAAGCTACTTATGTTGGATAATTGTGAATCGCAGGTGAACTTTCAAAAGTGATGAATCCATGCACATTTGGCCCAGAAGTTGCTGGTGAAGCTTGCCATGTAAGCTGCAGATTTTGGAAATGTAAAATGGAGGGAGGAGCCAGCTAGCGACCACACCAAAGACTAGCTCCCAAACTGAAGTTACTATTTTGTCCCCACACTTGTACTTAATATCAACTCTAATTTGTAGGACAAGGCCAGTAGGGCATCTTTTCTTCACGTTACATTCGGCCGCTTTTGTATCTTCTCATAGAAGCCTCCTGAGCTAGGGTTACAATGTAGACGGTTTGTGAGCTTCGATCTATGGAGTTTTAAGCTCCATATCGGAGAGGAAGCCCCAGATGATTTAGTGTTGGTGAAATCAGGTGTACAACATCATTTTTTCTCGTGATCGTAGTCCAACCATAGAGCTCATCATTGGTAGAGTTGCATATTTTGGCTTGTCACTGTAATTTCTCCCAATTCCACGGTAGAGCAGTACTTGGTTGTATGTGTATTTCCTAATTTTTTTAGCTGTATATATATCGGATGGTTATAGCTATATTTTCTACGGTTAAATTCAAGTTCTATAGTTACTTACTCCTTGCATGTTTGTAGCTGGACCTTGATTGTTTACAATCGGAGTATGTATTTCGTTTCATTCTGGGTATACATCGAGTTGTACCGAACTTGGAAATAAGATAAGTAGCCTGATAGAAAAGAATCCTGGTTAAGCCTGCTCCCATCTGCTGTGTTATAACCCAACTCTAACTTTAATGTTGGCCTAATCTCCCCGTCAAAACCAACCTTATTTCCAATCTTGCTATTTTGTGTGCTTTATTACTACTTGTTAGTTGTCTGTATGCTTCTCTGCCTTTTAATCATAAGAAAATTAAATATGTGCAAAGCTCAGTTGCTCTCTGTGGGTTTGACACCTATTCTACTGCACAATGGGGTCTTGGAATCCTTTAGTGTGGAAATTTAGGTTTTTATTTTGTAGTGTTTTCCGCACTCCATGTAGAAAACCACACTTCGGACATAGCATTTGGAGCAGACGCAAGGATTCTCAAGTGAATAAGTGGGAGACAGCCAGTAGATGAAACCTTCACATGAGCATGAAATTCACTAAGTCCAGTAAAAGTCCAACGTTTGGCGAACCTGAGCTAAAGATGTCCAGTTCACGACACTGTTCACTGGACGTGACCCCGATGAAGAGAAGTTACGCTGAAATGAAGCAGCAGGAGCTAAACGAAATACGAAGGCATCCCCAGAAAGTTCCAATGTGATGATCACCAAACGCCACCATCAGGAGAACGTGAGAAGATGGCAATCGAGAACTGCAACATCTAGAGAAACCAAGTTCAACCCTTCAGTGTAAGGTGACTGAGACAGAACACTTCCAGGTGCCGCTTAGCTGAAGCCACGGTCAGCTAAGAGTCTGACCACCATCACCGGCACAGGCAGTGGGCAGATTTAAGGAGGACAGTCAGTATGCCGGCACCAGCAAAGGGCAGGACCACAGGAGACAAGAAATACAATATGAAAGCTAATGATACTGCCTTATGAGACAAGAAGTATACCGGCACGTGGATGAAGTACCCTCGGAATAGTGTTGCACGGTACTTTAACCAGTTCTGAACAATGCAGGTTGCTTTTACGGTTGAGTGTCAGTGTTTGCTCCCTGGAAGATGCCGATAAGCCAGCTTGCAATCCTTAGCCACCAAGCAAATTAGAAACTCCTATTTTAGGCACTAAACATTTCATTCACTAGATTTCTTCTATAAATGGCAGTAGCCAACTCTAAACTCATTAACAATAAATAGTAGGGAGTAAGGAGTAGTAGTAGGAGTTCGATGTTTTTTCCCTTGTAATTCTTACTTGGGTTGTTTTATCCGAAACACATATTTATTTTTATTTATTCATGTTTTTCTTAGCATTTGAGTGTTGATTTGGAACTGATGAGGTTCTAAGTCTTTACAGGGATTTTTACTCCTCTAATGAGGTAGAGGCAAGGTGAAAGCCTCATTTACAAGATGTGCACTAAAGCGGATTTGATAGTGCTAAACTGTACGCCTAAGCTTCTCTGCCGGCTGATGAGTGGAATAGACTACTATCAAAACCTGCTGAGCACTTCCTTGTATTTGAGCTTTCTGTAACAGTCTAGGTGTTTAATCCAATTAAACAGTGGAATCCTAAACTACAAGGAACGGGTCTTACCCTTGAAGCGTAATCGATTGCGCACGTCGCCTGGCTCCTCTGAGAAGATGGCATTTTTGTCTCCAAAATCCTTCCTCGAAGGATTCTCTACTCTTACGTACGTAAGCCTTCGCAGGTTGGTGCTAGCCAATCTTGCCTACTCCAAGAATTTGGGAAATTCTGTGTATTTTGGTTTGATGAGAATCATCAAAAATCCTCTCCCCTACAATTATATCCCTAGGATATTTGTAGATTATTAATTTCCAAATTAGTATTATTACCAAATATTATTTTACTGATTCCAAATCAGTATTTAAATAATATTTACTGATTCCAAATCAGCATTAAATAACACTTTAATGATTTGGGTTATACACCAAGCCCATGGATCAACCCATGACCCATGGATCAGACTGATGGGTCAAGAACTTCAATTGCAATTAAGTCCCTTGATTTATCAGCCCATCCCAATTGTTCCCAGGTAATTAATTGACTATTAATTAATACTACAGAACTTTTCAATAATATTTAATTAAACCATTTAATTAAATCTTATTTATTTAAGTATAACAATTATACTTATTGTAGGCAAGAATCCTTACTCTGCATCATCGAACTTTCTTGTGTGCGATCCTGTAGGCCCATTCCAAATTGGCAATGGATAACTCAATCTCATTGATTAATCCATAAGTCATTAGTGGTCTCTAGCAAGACATAATGACTAACCAATTCGGAATGGAGGGTCGAATGGTGATTCAACACAACCTTTCTGAGCAAACTGCGTACGATCCTCTACATCGATATCCAGCTTAGCATAAGGCGTGGAGCCATCATCCTTATCAAGCAAATGATATCCTTATCATTCCTTGGGTATGGCCACGCACTTTCAGTTCACTATCAAGTGGCCAAGATATCATCTCTCACTTAAGAGAGATTTGTAGTCCCATCACTTCACCTACATATCTTAGCATGAATCATAGTGTACCCAATTATACCCATACTTGGCAACCTGTTACGGCCCCGTTAGGTGTATGTCAAAGCACACCACAATTCACCTAAGACCATGTAGTGATTTCTGGTCTTAGGATCCTAGTACCAGTACTACTCAAAAGAATCACTCATGATCTAATTAGTCCATGGAGTGTTTCTTTTGGCGGATCGATTTCATGAATTTAAATATGCACAAGGATATTACTATCATGAAATTAACTCATTTGATAAATAATCAATCAAGCGACAAATGTCTTATTTGCATAAATACCCTCAAAGTATATTTACATAAATAGCCCTCATTAGGGCACATTCACCAACAATCTCCCACTTGCCCGATGAAGGGCTATGTCCTAAACTATTTAAGACCAAGCTCTATTGCATGTCTATCAAACTTTGACTGTGGTAGAGCTTTTGTGAGAGGATCTGCTATATTGTCGTCAGACCCTATTTTGCATACTTTCACATCTCCTTGATCAATGATCTCTCGGATGAGATGAAACCTTCTGAGTATGTGTTTAGTTTTCTGGTGTGACCGAGGCTCCTTAGCTTGTGCGATGGCCCCGTTATTGTCACAGAAAAGTTTTATCGGATCTTGGATACTCAGTATCACTCTAATGTCTAACACGAACTTTCTCAGCCAAACAGCTTCCTTTGCAGCATCTGATGCAGCAATGTACTCAGACTCTGTTGTAGAATCGGCTGTTGTATCTTGCTTTGAGCTTTTCCAACTTATTGCACCGCTATTCAGACTAAACACGTAGCCTGATTGTGGCTTCATGTCATCTTGATTTGTTTGGAAAGCAGCATCAGCGTAACCTTGTACAATGAGCTGTTCTTGTCCTCCATTCACTAGCATTAATCCTTTAGTTCTTCGTAAGTACTTCAGGATTGCTTTGACTGCAGTCCAATGATCCATCCCTGGATCTTGTTGGTATCTGCTAGTCATGCTAAGTGCATGTGTAACATCCGGACGGGTACACAACATGGCATACATGATAGATCCTATTGCCGAAGCATATGGGACTCTACTCATTGTATCCCTCTCCTCTCTTGTTGAAGGACCTTGGTTCTTCTTCAAGAGAAGGCCATGTCTAAATGGTACCTTACCATTTTTGGAGTTAGACATATTGAATCATTTCAATATCTTGTCTATGTACCCTTCTTGACTTAGTCCCAGAAGCCTTTTAGACCTATCTCTATAGATCTTGATACCTAGTATCGTCTCAGCTTCTCCTAAGTCTTTCATAGAAAATACACTCCCCAACCATTGTTTGATGTCTTTCATCAAAGGAATGTCATTTCCTATAAGCAGGATGTCGTCCACATATAGGACAAGGAAAAGAATCTTGCTCCCACTAACTTTCTTGTAAACACAAGGCTCATCTTCGTTCTTGATGAATCTGTAACCTTTTACTTCCTCATCAAAATGAAGATTCCAACTTCGAGATGCTTGCTTTAGTCCATAGATGGACCTCTGAAGCTTACATACTCGATTAGGATGCTTTTGATCGATGTATCCCTCGGGTTGTTTTATATAAACATCCTCGAGTAGGTTTCCATTCAGGAAAGCCGTCTTAACATCCATCTGCCATACCTCATAGTCAAAATATGCTGCTATGGCAAGCATTGTCCTAATGGACTTGAGCATTATGACAGGGGAGAAGGTTTCATCATAGTCAATACCATGAGTCTGTCTGAAACCTTTAGCCACTAATCGTGCCTTGAAGATCCCGCCAGGTTTTAACTTGAAAATCCACTTGCAATCAACAACCTTTGCCTGAACAGGAGGGTCAATCAAAGTCCACACTTTATTGTCCCTCATGGATTGCATTTCAGATTCCATAGCTTCTAGCCATTTATCAGAATCCGGACTTTCTAAAACCTGTTTGTAGTTCGCAGGCTCATTAGAGTCCACCAAGATCAAATCTTGATCGTCAGTCACGAGAAATCCGTATCTCTTGGGTTGGTGACGAGATCTACCAGATCTTCTAGGTTCTTGTGTTGTTGACTCAGGTTGCTCATCTTCATGAGTTTCCATGTCAATTTCCATCTGAGTTTCTGTAGATCGTTCTACATTCTCTTGTGGTTCTTGAACTTCTCCGAGTTCTATTCTACTCCAACTGTCTTTCTTGTACAGAAATTCTTTCTCTAAGAAAGTAGCTCCTCCAACAACGAACACTTTGTTCTCTGTTGGGTTATAGAATTGATATCCTTTGGTTTCCTTAGGATATCCCACAAATAGGCATTTGTCAGTTTTGGGTTCAAGCTTATTACTTTGTAAACGTTTTACACGAGCTTGACAACCCGAAACTCGCAGATAGGACATATAGGGCTTCCGACCTATCCATATCTCATATGGAGTCTTATCTGCTGCCTTAGATGGAATACGATTCAATAAGTAGGCAGCAGAAAGGAGAGCATAACCCCAAAAGGATGTAGGGAGAGTCGCTAGGCCCATCATTGATCGAACCATATCTAATAAGGTACGATTTCTCCTTTCAGATACACCATTCCATTGAGATGTTCCTGGTGGAGTCAGCTGTGAAACAATTCAACACTGTTTTAGACAGCCATCAAACTCCTCACTAAGGTATTCACCTTCTCGATTGGAGCAAATAGCCTTAATCATTCTATCCAAATGATTCTCTACTTCGTTTTTAAACTCTTTGAACTTTTCAAAAGTTTCACTTTTATACCTCATTAAGTAGACATACCCATATCTACTAAAGTCATCAGTAAAAGTCACGAAGTATTCAAATCCACCTCTGGCTTGTGTGCTCATTGGTCCACATACATCCGTATGTATTAGGGCCAATAGCTCACTTGTTCTTTCACCTTTCTTGTTGAAAGGACTCTTTGTCATTTTGCCTTGCAAGCAGGGTTCACAGGTATCATATGATTCAAAATCAAATGACCCAAGCACTTAATCCTTGTGAAGCTTTTGAACTCACTTTTTCATTTGCATGGCCTAATCGACAATGCCAAAGGTATGTTGGACTTAAATCATTTTTAGTTGATTTAGCTTTCCTTTCTATGTTATAGACTGGTTTTTCTTGGGTCAAATCCAAGACATACAGACCGTTACACATATTTGTAACTCCGTATAAAATATCATTTCGATATAAAGATAACGAATTATTCTCTATAATAAATCGAAAACCTTTATTATCTAAACTCGAAACTGAAATAATATTTCTGCTCAAAGCAGGTACATAATAACAATTTTTAAGTTCGATATTTAAACCAGAAGGTAAAGACAGAGTGTAATCTCCAACTTCAACAGCAGCAACTCTTGCCCCGTTGCCCACTCGGAGATCTACTTTCTTTGTTATCCTTCTATTTCTGAGTCCTTTCACATTAGTACAAATGTGAGCCCCACAACCAGTATCTAATACCCATGAGGTGGACATAGAAAGATTAATTTCTATAACAAAGATACCTGAAGCTTGTTCACGAAACATTTCCGTCAGTGACTCATAAATTCGGAACGCTTCCAAATTCATGAACTGCTTTTGAAGCTCGCCTGTCATAGACGCGAGCATCAAGAACGTCACATCATCGGAGTCACTTTTCAGCTTATCCCAGGCTCATTGAACATTTGCCGAAGCATTTTGTGGTGGTTCAGGTAAAGCGGTCTCTAAGACATGTAGCTTCCTTTCTTGTTTGAGAACTATTCTCAAGTTTCTTTCCCAATCTAAGAAGTTTGGTCCAACCAATTTATCTTTATCCAATATACTTCTTAGAGTAAAGTTTAAGATAACATTTGTGTTAGAATATGCCATTTCTACAAAAGATAATTGCAACATATTAGAATGAGTTTTGAAAAATGTTTTCCAGAATAGCCAAAATTGAAATCTCAAACAATTTTGTGTTGGTGCTAGATTGTGGGCCAAAAATCCACAAAGAGTCAACCCCAGTCTTGCTTTGGCAAGTATCGTAGGGATCGGGCTCTTTTGGTAGGCAACGTTCAAATCACATTCCATGTAATCTAACGCTTTCCAATTGCATACCATGTAACTTTTCGGTGATAGGATGAACATTCCAAATGTTTGACACCATCCTACCTTTTCAAAATTAATCCCTAGTCAACTTATCGGGTCAAGCTAGGATTAATTTTCCCAAGTTAAACCATCCCTCAAGGCATCACATCAATAGACACCCAAACAGTTTTTCCATAACAAGTGGTAGTGATAAAGTTGAGCATCTAATACCCAAACAGTTTTTCCACTCATTAATGGTAGTGATAAAGTTGGGCACTATTATGTAACAACTCGCCGCATGAAGAAAACCTGAGGCCCTTGGGTTCTCCAAGTCCATCAGACATTCGTCACTCAAGCGGGCCCTCAAGTATGGAAGCAAAATCTTGAGTTATTGGGATTTAAGTTTGATCGGCTTAACATGCATTTTCGTTTGTCATTCATTTGCATAAATAAAAGAATGAAATTAAAGCGTTGAACTGGGCTCTAGTCTATTACAGGGCCTTTTAAAATCTTCATGTTTGGGCCTCCGCTCCTGGGCTCCACCATGGACTCCTCTTGGAACCCCCTTTTGGGCCTAACTATTACATGATAATTTTATAGGCATGCAGGCCCAAATTCAAAATTGGCTCGCAGGCCCCAACTTTTAAAACGTTAAAATTAAAAGCCCAATTCATGCTTTGAAACACATAAAATGCATATGCTCATACAAGCCGATTTTAATTTAAGACGATTAATTTTAAGGATTGTGTAACTATTACAGAATTAAAATTGATCGTGTCATGATCAATTTTAATCAATCCTTCTGTTTATTCTACATTTATCCAAAATGATGCATGAACATGCTTGCATAATTATGATGCTTCAAATTTAAACAATTTAAATAAGCATCAAAATTAAAATAAAATAAAATAAATAAATAACAATTCAAAATTTAAACTAATTAATTAATTTAATTAATTAATTAATTATTTATTTATTTATTTATCTTTTCTAATTATTTTAATCTAATTAAAATAATTATTTGAAATTTATCTAATTATCTAATTAAGATAAATTAAAACTTATAGGATAAAATTGTAAATTAATCATATCTTTATCTAATAAGACTATTTAATTAAAATCTTATTAAATAAAATTCAGAAAATTTTAAAAGTTTCATTTTCTGAAACTTTTGGGGCAATTATGTAATTTAAATAAAATTCTGGGCTAGGGTTTTGAGGAGGACTCAAAGTCCAGGGGCCATTCTACAATTTAAAACTATTTTAAAAAACTGATGGCACTTTTGGTAATTAGAGGCTACAACGGGGCAATTTGGTAAATCTACCCTTTTAGGGTTTTATGGGGCGTCGGGGTTATTATAGTAAAATCAGCCCCTAGGGCTTCACCCCCATCCGCCGCCAACCATCATTTCCTCAATCTCGCCGTCGGTTTTTTGAACTTCCGGAGTCCAACGCCGGTTGTCTCTTCTGGTATTGTTTTTGCATTGCAGCGCCGACATCCCTCTTCGATATCAAGACCATATCTGGTCCCAGATTGAGGTGAAAGCCTTTCGTGTCTCCGATCACGAATCGTGACTTCGGAACATTCAAAGAATGAGTAGCGGAGACCTTCTCCACTGCCCATTCTTCGCCTGAGACCTCTCGCCCGAAAGATCGCGAGGAGCTGCAGATTGATTCGATCGATCTCTGATCCCGTTGGTAATTGCGACGGAAAAATTCCATGCCCAAACTCCAAGTCCGGCTCATGCATTTTTTCGGCAAAAACTAAATCCATGCCCAAACTCCAAGTCCAGCTTGTGCGTTTTTCGGCGAAAACTTCCCCAACAAATCAAAATCCCAAAAACAAAATTGTTTTTCCCTTGGATTCTATTGAATAACCCAGATTTCCGACAAGGAAATAAAACAATAATTCAGCCCAGCAAGAAATTTAAACCAAAGCAGACAAAAAAAAAATTTTCATTTCTCCGACAAAAAAATATGAAGAAACCCAGTCTTCCGGTCAAGAACCAAAACCAAAGAAAAACCATCCCGTTTTGAAAAACTGCAGGCAAAGAGAAGGACAAATGATGTCCGGGACCTTCACAACTCTTCTTTCCTTTTTCGTTTTTCCGAAACCAAAAAAAGCTTCTGTTAACACCAAAAGTTCATATCAAAGCTTTAATTTCCTTTTCAAGAATGGTTTCCAAAACCAAAACAAAACTTTTGATAGCTCCGGAAAGAAAAAAAAAAATTAACACCTCAATTATTCCCTTTTAATTAAAACCAATTTTAATTAAAACTGAGCAACCTAGCTCTGATACCACTGTAATAGTCTAGGTGTTTAATCCAATTAAACAGCGGAATCCTAAACTATAAGGATCGGATCTTACCCTTGAAGCGTAATCGGTTGCGCACGTCGCCTGGCTCCTCTGAGAAGATGGCGTTTTGTCTCAAAAATCCTTCCTCGAAGAATTCTCTACTCTTATGCACGAAAGCCTTCGCAGGTTGGTGCTAGCCAATCTTGCCTACTCCAAGAATTTGGGAAATTCTGTGTATTTTGGTTTGATGAGAATCATGAAAAATCCTCTCCCCTACAATTATATCCCTAGGATATTTGTAGAGAATTAATTTCCAAATCAGTATTATTACCAAATATTATTTTACTGATTCCAAATCAGTATTTAAATAATATTTACTGATTCCAAATCAGCATTAAATAACACTTTAATGATTTGGGTTATACACCAAGCCCATGGATCAACCCATGACCCATGGATCAGGCTGATGGGTCAAGAACTTCAATGTGCGATCCTGTAGGCCCATTCCAAATTGGCAATGGATAACTCAATCTCATTGATTAATCCATAAGTCATTAGTGGTCTCTAGCAAGACATAATGACTACCCAATTCGGAATAGAGGGTCGAATGGTGATTCAACACAACCTTTCCGAGCAAACTGCGTACGATCCTCTACATCGATATCCACCTTAGCATAAGGCATGGAGCCATCATCCTTGTATAGCTAAGCATTTACTTGATCTCTTAGTGACACTGAATCCTTCAAGAAAATGATATCATATCATTCCTTGGGCATGGCCATGCACTTTCAATTCACTATCAAGGGGCCAAGATATCATCTCTCACTTAAGAGAGATTTATAGTCCCATCACTTCACCTACATATCTTAGCATGAATCATAGTGTACCCAATCATACCCGTACTTGGCAACCTGTTACGGCCCCGTTAGGCGTATGTCAAAGCACACCACAATTCACCTAAGACCATGTGGTGATTTCTGGTCTTAGGATCCTAGTACTAGTACTACTCAAAAGAATCAATCATGATCTAATTAGTCCATGGAGTGTTTCTTTTGGCGGATTGATTTCATGAATTTAAATATGCACAAGGATATTACTATCATGAAATTAACTCATTTGATAAACAATCAATCAAGCAACAAATATCTTATTTACATAAATACCCTCAAAGTATATTTACATAAATAGCCCTCATTAGGGCACATTCACCAACACTTTCACTTATTCTATTTATGGTGAGTGTTGTAGCTTAGGGTCTCTAGTTAAACAAACAATGTGAGTAGAGAGTGAAGAGATGATGCGACAAAAGTTCGAATTATGACCGTATCATACACTCTAAGGGGCTGTGGTAGCACATGATTTGAATACTTGTAAGGAAATCTTAATTGATAACACTGTAATAATCAATAATCTTGTGTTATCCAGAGTCTAGCAGAATAAGAATGCTTGTAGGGGAAGTCTTAATTGACAATACCTTAGCAACGAATTATTATGTGAAGCTCACAAATGAACAAAAGTCAAAATACTTGTAGGGTGATCTTAATTGATGATACCTTAGCAACTACATACTCTGTTCATTTAAGTTCTGGTGTGTTATATGTATGGTGAGGAGGTTCAGTCCCCTAGTTGGTTGGGTTGATGCTAGGCCGTACACAAGAGTGACCAGGGACTACATGGTCGAAAAGGTAGGGCGATCCTGGAGTAAGAGACATGGGTGTTGTTCGAATTGAGTTAGAACTATGCTCTACATCACATTCTTGATCATCGCTGTTTGGAAGCTTTAATCTTTCTTGTCAATTGCAAGCCGCAATCAGAGCCTTTATTCTTATAGGGAAGTACAAATCAAAACTCTCATCCTCTGTTTCTCTATTATTATAATTCCTCTTTTCATCCTTATTTTACATACCTCACTAATCTGCTTACTTTACTGCTTTATACTTGTTCTATTTCTATTTTACTATTATTTATAACTTGGCAGCCGGATTCTACCCTCCGTTCCCTGTGGATCGACCCATATACTATGTAAGGTATATAAATTAATAATTATGAGCAGTACACGACACTAAATCCATTGGCATTAGAATTTTGGTGCCGTTGCTAGGGAACGGTTGCTAGGATTTTGTTATTATATGGTAGGAGTAGAGGTAGAACAGAGCAGTATGAGGACAACATGATAAGCAAATATAAATAATACTACTTTTGATGATTTTGCTTCCGAACCTGGGCCTAGGCTATTTGGGGAACTCTTTGGGTTTAAATATGAGGATCTAGTAGAGCTTCCTGATGAATTGTGTCAGAAGATGGGAAAGGAAAATCAGGGTAGTATAAATATTGACTGGAGTGATTCAGAGGACTCTATAATCGAACTCAGGATGTATCTTGACTTACGAGCTCTTGAGAAAATTAATGAGCAAGTGTTAAGAAGACTTCACGAATCTGAGCAGAAGGTTCTCTCATTCGAATCACAATAGTCATGAATAGTTATTAAAATCTATAGTAAAATAAGAGACCTGGAAAAGAGAGTTATGTCTCTGGAGTTTAGTCATTATAAAAAGCTTATAAAAGATTATGCCCTTATGATGGAACAAGCAATTCAGCAAGTAAAACAGCTTGGAGCAATTGATGAACTTGAGCCTAAAGAGAAGTTCGAAAATAAGAGTTATTCTGAACCTGAAATAGCTAAGATCACAGATTTAGAGCCTTTGACTCTGAGTTTAACTTTAGTAACTAAGGATCAGAATAATACCAGGATAGATAAACTTATAATGACTGAAGTCAGAAGCTTGAGCATATGAGTAGTTAGGCTTGAAGAACCAATTACTCTTGAAAGTTCCAAAGTTTATGACTTAATAGGAAGGTCTCTGAAAGATAGAAGAATGTACCCTGTGCATAGATTCTTGATCCCAAATCATTTTTTTATTGAAGGAATTATCTGTCCGGGTTTGGTAAAAAATTCCACTTTCGTGCTACGCATTCTAGAATATGAAATTCTTAACCAAACATGAAAGCAAACCCTTTTGAAATACAATACGAGCACCAGATCTCAGTTTCACTTTATTCGATTTGTCACACATACAAATTTATGATAACTAATAAAAGCAGAAAGATAGAAATCAAGCTCTTAAAGTGTGCCCCTTAAGTAATCGCTTTTATGACTCTTAGACAGATCCGTACGTTGTGTGGGCAACGAACCAACGAACCAATTAAATCAGCAATAAACAACTCACAAAATTCACCGAAAAACCAGATCACCGCTGTCGTACGCGCTGAACTGTCGTCGCATGTGTCCACTAGCCACCGCGAGTCCACCCACATGTGCCGCCGCACCACCCCGCTTGTAAAAATTGACGACGATATTCCCAGCGTGGTATTTGACCTGACGACCCGGAGAAGAAACTCAAAGACTTGAAAGTTTATCTCCCCTGATTTTTTTCTCTCTCTAGTTTCTAAAAGAGCTTTCTCAATTGTCAGTATTATGTGTCTTGAATTGCTAATCCCCTTGTCTATTTATAGAGTTACAAGGGAGACCTTGAGTGGGTTTGAGTTAGGCCTTCTTCTTGGGCTTGGGTTTTTGTAATTTCCAAATCATAATTAGATTACCTAATTCTTAGATTTCCTAATTCTTAATTGAAACAAGAATTAATTAATTAATCAAATAACTAAATTCACTTTGTCAATTTACTAATTGACTCTTAGGATTAATTAATTAAATAATTAATTCACTTTATCAATTAACCCAACAACATAATTAATCGTACCACTAATGGATTAATTATGACATCATCGCTAAAACCAGAATTGCTTCCGGAACCACTAATTTAATTATTCTTTATTCTCCCAATGGCAAAGATATAGTGCTCATCAATTTATTAATTTACTGATAAATTAATTAATCGACTTCTTATAATACGAGATTAGTACCACTCGACATTATTACTATACCTGACATAAGTCCACCGGCCGATTTTAGTATAATAAACATTACGAGCTCATCTCGAGAGCACCATCACCCAGCACACACCGGTACATGGTTTCCTTTCGACAAGTAACAGCACACTAAGCAATCAAACACACGCACCCAACCTACCGAGAATATAAGTCTCAAGTGACCACACTCATTGGCAGATTAAAATACACTATGCTAATCCTCATGCTCGTTCAAGTCTAGGGATTAAGAGATAAAATACTAGGATCGAATAGTCTACTAAATCAGTATAAGACAATTCAATCCAAATGGTCATTTCAATATGCCCCGAACATATTTATATGATTCAACTAGTTTAGACAAACTAATTCCTGAATCACAAAATAACTTAAACTGACAGTATGTCCAAAACTATCTCAGTCATGAGCCTCATTTATATATTACGACTTTAACCAATGACGAGATCTACTGTGTCACTCAAGACACCTCACTATCTAGTCATACGATATAAATGGATGACATATGTAAAAACATAATGACAATTTAGCTAAATCATTCAATTGATATATATATAAACCAGGAAATAGTTTTAATACAAGCAAAGCTTTATTATTCAAAACCAACAATCTCCCACTAATACTTAAGCTACGCGTTAAGTATAAAACTACATTAATCTATAGCTACACTAATAACTAGAAAACAGTCAAGGCTCAGCTAAGTATCTAATTTCCATGCCCTCTACGTGAGCCTCAAAGACTTTCACTGTCAATGTCTTCATGAATAAATCTGCAAGGTTCTCTGTTGATGCTATCTTTACCATGATCATGTCTTCTCTCTTTACGATTCTCCAAGTACAAATCAAATGAATCCCCAAATACTGAAAAGTCATCAATGAACACTTCTATGGTTTTTTCATTCATATCATCCAAAATAGACATCATACATCACTGAAAAGTTACTGGTGCATTGCATAACCCAAAGGGCATTCTTCTGAAGGCAAATGTTCCCGATGCACAAGTAAAAGTTGTCTTTTCCTGATCTCCTGTGTGTATATGGATCTGATTATACCCTGAATATTCATTAAGGAAGCAATAATACTCATGTTCTGCAACCCTATCCAACATCTGATTCATGAATGGCAATGGAAAATAATCTTTATGGGTAACCTCATTCAACATCCTATAATCAATACATACCCTCCAAGAATTTACCAATCGAGTGGCCAGGTGTTCATCTTTATAACTCTTTATAATAGTGATACCTCATTTCTTTGGTACACAGTGAACTGGGGCTCTCCCACTTGTTATTGGCGATTTGGTAAATAGTGCCTGCATCCAGGTTGTACTTGCTGTCTATGTGCTTACTCGCCTTGTGGGCTCGTGGTTCCCTTGAGTTTGTTACTGCACCACTGTTATCACAATACACCGTGATAGACCTCGGAAACTTAGAAATCACGTCTAAGTCCACTAGGAAGTTCTTGAGCCATACCGCTTCTTTCGCTGCCTGTGATGCTGCAACGTACTCGGCTTTCTTGGTAGAGTCTGCCACGTATTTCTGCTTGACACTCTTCCAAACTATGGCTCCGCCTGTTAGTTTTGAATACTAAAAAGCTTTGCTTGTATGAAAAACTATTTCTCAGTTACATATCGATTGTGTTTCAGTATTATAAATTGTCCCTTTATATAATATGTATAGATGATAAGGCCTCAGGTGTAGCATGGTAGATCTTATCATTGGTTATGATATATAAATAATGCTCATAACCAAGACAGTTTGGATATACTGTCGGTTTAGGTTATAGTATGATTCGGAAAATTAGTTTGTCTAGTCTAATTGAATTATACGAATGTGCCCGGGGCATATTGAGCAGGACCTATTCAGGATCGAATTAACTTATACTGATCTTTGTAGTTAATTCGAACCTAATATTCTAATCTCATAATCCTTAGACTAGAACGGGCATGAGTTTTAGACATAGTGTACTTTGATTTGCCAAAGGGTGCGATCAATTGAGGCCTAGATCTCGGTACGTTGGGTATATGTGTTTGACTTCTTAATGTGCCATTGCTTGTTCAAAGGAAACCACGTACCAGCACGTCCAGGGTGATGATGTTCTCTAGATGAGCTCATAAGGATTATTATACTAAACTCGGCCAGTCGACTTATGTCCTGTATAATAATAAAGTCGAGTGGTAGTTCCATAATTGGTTCATTTTTTAGCGTGAGTTCCATAATTGATCCGTCAGTGGTACGATTAATTATGTGTTTGACTAATTGGGAAATTTGATTAAATAAATATTTACCCGTGGGTTCATTTATATTTAATTGACAAAGTGGGTTGGGTAGATTAATATTTAATTGACGAAGTGGGTCAAATAAATAATCATTGGGTAATTGGTATTGACTAGTCTAGCGAGGACTGAGAAAAGCAATTAAAGTCTAACACTAAGGCCCAACTCAAAAGCTCACTATGTCTCCCTTGAAGCTCCTTATAGATACAATAAGTCTTGACATTCAAGACATTAGAAACTTAGGAGGCAATTTTGCCTAGAGAGAGAAGGAGTAGTCTAGAGAGAGAACTCCGTTTTTCTCATAGGAGATCTCTTTCAAAGTTGACTAAGGATCCTTCTTCCACGAACAGCTCAGCCCCCCAATTTGCTGCCCGATTTTCTCGCTACCATCCGATTATTTCCCGGTGATTGGATTCAGTTTTTTCGGCCACCGTTAGCGACTTCGACATGCCATATCCGCGCCTGCTGTGTTCGATTTGTTAGTTTTGAAGATAGAAAAGCTATGGCTTGTATCAAAAAATAATATCCACAGATGACGTATCATTTTGTTTCAGTATTAAATTGTTCCATTATATCATAGAACTAGATAACGGGGTGTGGAAATACACAGTAGATACCGTTATTAGTTAAAGTATTGATATATTAAAAGTATGCTCATAACTGAGATAGTCTGAACATACTATCGGTATACGTTATCGTGTGGTTTGGAAATTGGTTTATGCCCGGGGCATATTGAGCACGACCAATTTGGATAGAATTGACTTATACTGATCGGCGTAGTCAATTCAATCCTAGTATTCAGTCTCTTAATCCCGAGATTGGGATGGGCGTGAGAGTTGGATATCGTATGCTTTGATTTGCCAAAAAGTGCGGTCAATTGAGGCCTATACCTCGATAGGTTGGGTATGCAGTGTTCAGCTTCTTACGTGCCGTTGCTAGTCGGAGGAATCCATGTACCAGTTCGCCGGGTTGATGGTGCTCCCGAGATGAGCTCGAAAGGTTTGTATACTAAACCCGGCTGGTGGGCTTTATGTCCGATATAGTAAAAAGTTCGAGTGGTACTAATCTCGGATACCAAAAAGTCAGTGAATTAGTTTGTCAGTAAATTAATAAATCGATGAGCACTAGATCTTTAATGTGGGGAGATAGAAGAAAATATAGTGGCGCGATATAAAGTCATTTTTGAGTGGTAGTTCCATAGTTAGTCCGATAGTGGTACGACTAATTATGTATTTGACTAATCGACAAAGTGAATTAATTAATCCTAAAGGTAATTAATATTTAATTGATAAAGTGGATTAAGAAATTAATATTATATGAATTAATTAATCCTAAGGGTTCGATTAAATTAAATTAACGAAGTGGGTTAAGAAATTTATTCGAATGGGTCGATTGGAGTCGATTAGTCTAGGAAAGACTAAGCGGTATACAAAAGTCAAATTAAAAGGCCCAACTCAAAAGCCCACTAGGTCTCCATTAGAGCTCCCTATAAATAGAAAGGTTAAGGCCAAATAAACTTAAGAAAATCTTGCAAGACAACTTTGTCTTCCTTGAGTGAGAAAGTTCTAGAGAGAGACTCTCCTTCCTTCTTAGGTTTATTTCAAAAACAAACTTGGAATCTTCTCGATTTAGATTAAGCTTGAAAGATCAAACTTTTAGATAGCCCATCGATTTTTGAGTTTCCTACTGCTGGATTTCATTTCGTTTTGCCGGATTCTTCACATTTTTGGCAAAAATTCTGCCCAGTTTTTTTTTTTTTTTTTTTTTGGTGTTTGGCCGAATTTTAGTTCTTCACTTGGGCAGTTCAACAGCTGCTTCTAAGCACTCTGGGGTGCTTGATCCAACTGGGTTTGTGTTGATCTCTCCCTTGGGTTGGTGATCCACAATCCCGGTTGTCCAGATCGTGACCGGAGTTGGAGTGGGTTCGATTTTATTGGTGAGAAAAGTAGTGGGCAGCAGTTTTTTGGGTTAAAGGTTTGATCTTTTGGGCAGATTTAATCTTTTTGAGGGATTTTCTTTGTGGGTTTCTCGTGGGCTTTGGTAGCACACTTCGATAGATTATTGCCCACGCAATATTCAAAGTTTTCTCGGAGTCATCTTTTGGATTTCGGTGGTAATCGCCAAGAAAGATTTGGTTTTTCTTATTGCGTTGAACTTCGCTTCAAAGGTATAACCTTTAATCCTTCTGCTTTTAATTGAAGGTGTAATCTTTGTGCGTTAGATCTCGATTTAATAAATTAAATAAGTATAAGCCTAGATCCGTTCATGGGAAAATGAATTTGAACCTGAGCTTTGTCGAAAGCTTCCGATTCTGGAATGCATTACAGGAAAGTGAGGTTTTCGATTTAGCCCGGGCTTGTTCTGTTTTCCTTCATGATTATGACTGTCCAGCAATCCGCAATGGTGACGTCTTGATCGCGGTCGGTTCCGGCATTTGGTCGTGGCTGATCCGGCGTGTTCACGACGGTGCTCTGGCGAGTCATTTTGGGCAGCGGCTGTCCAGTTTTTAGGTAGCAGTTTCTTGAGTTTTTTGAGGCTAGTTTCTTGTTGGTGTCTTGGATTTCGGTAAATTCACCCAGTAGATAATTGCCCACTCAACTTCTGGGTGTGTTGGAGTCATTCGAGGGATTTTCTAGTGGATTTCGCAATCAAAGATTTGGTTTTTCTTATTTGCGATGGACATGATTCAAAGGTATAATCTTTATCTTCTGCTTTAATTAAGGATTTAATTTTTAGCGTGTTGTTTAATAGACTAACAAGTATAAGCCTAGATCCGCTCAGGGGAATTGATTTTAGTGTTTGGGCTCGATCAAAAGTCTCTGATTCTGGAATGCATAGTACGAAAGTGAGATTTTCGATTTGGCCCAGACCGGATCTTAAATCCTTCAAATTGTATCAGAGCTAAGGTTTTGACTTTATACTTGTTCGATTTATTACATGGTTTTGTTACAGGTGGTTATTATTCTTGACTATTATGGTTCTACATTCATTTATAAACCCCGTGACATGTCTGGGCTCGTTTTTATTTATGAATGTGAATGTCTGTAATTTTAATAACCACAAACTGGAAGCCGTGTAGGATTAGATTAAATCTTCTAGTAGGATTTATTCTAAAGATGTCATCTTTATTTTCCTAGACAAGCTTGTATATAGGAATTTATGTTAAATGACGAAGACATTATTGTGGGTAACTTATATTCGTGGGTTTTGGTTTATCATAATTTTGGGTGATTCCTAATTACATAGAAAATCAAAAAAAACCCAAACAAATTAGGAGAAATTTAAATAACGAGTGGGAGCGACGTGACGGGACGTGTCAACAAGGCATAAAAATGAAGCAACAATCGAGAAGGCCATAATAGTCCAAAAATATTTCATTATGTATTTATTTCCTGCTTTATATGTACTAATTGTTGCTTGTGTGTTTTTGTTTTATGTTTTTATGCATGATCGTAAACAAACGGTTTTATGGGTGCAAATTACTAAAATTAGAAATGACTAAAGTTAAGTCGTTGCATGTTAAAACCGGAAAAACCCTCAATTTAGGAATCTAAATGGGAGTGGGTTGGTTAATATCCCCATGGCATCCTTTGCGAATTCATTTGTGATGTGGATAGACTTGCGCGTTGGCATTAGGGCCTTCCTCCATATCGGATGATTCTTTATTCATAAGATCACTAGATTGAATTTCTAAAGGGATGACTATAGTGCGTTTAATTGGAGAACTGCGACACCCTCTCTATCTGAGGTGCATAAGTATCCTAAGTAACAAACTAAAAAGTCAGGTAATAGCATACACTTAGTATAGCATTTGTAGTATCCCTCTTAATGAGGTTACACTACTTTTGTGCGGCAAAAATCACCGACTATTAATTTCATTGATCAATAGATCATTTCGTCAGATAGTGAAATTAATGAACTTGGTTCTTCTCGAATGAATGTGGACTAGCATAGATGTTCACACGATCGTGACCTGCGTAAATCACGGTGAACAAGATGTTGGTGAATTATGATTATATTGTTTTGAGGGTGTCAATAGTTCTAAAAAGATAAAATACTAAAACTTTTCTGTTTATTTATTTTCAATATTCAATATGTCGTTCAATCCACTTGTTGTCTTACTTAGTCAAAACAAACTCACCAATCGAAATTACATTGACTGGAAACGTAACTTGGACATTGTCCTTACCGCTGAAAGGTACAAGTATGTTCTCATAGAAGAGTGCCCAGTTGAGTCCACTGATGAGTCAACTCCGAAGGAGAAGGAAACTTATAAAAGGTGAAAGAAAGCTGATGAGATGACCAGGTGCTACATCTTGGCTTCTATATCAAGTGTGTTGCAGCACCAACATCAGTTGATGACCTCAGCCTATGAAATGATGTTCAACCTTAAGGAGATATTTGGACATCAGGGCAGGGAAGCCAGGTAGGCAGATAGTTATGAGGAAACTCATGAATGCCAAGATGGCTGAGGGTACTTCTGTGAGGGATCACGTGCTTGACATATGGCATGCATAAATGAAATCGTGGTATTGGGAGGTGACATTGACGGGGAGACCCAGGTTGATATCATTCTCTAAAGCTTGTCTCAGAGTTTTGAGCAGTTTCTTTTGAACTATAATATGTGCAAGCTCAGTTATTCTCTTCCCGAGCTATTGCCTTTATTGGTGTCAGCTGAAGGCCTTATCAATGAGAGGAAGTAAGCTTTGGCATCTATCGGGCCTTCGGGATCTTCTTTTGAGCCCAAAGCCAGAAAGAAGAAGAAGAAGTCCCAGAAGACTGCTGCTAATCATAGACCCAAGGCAAGGATTTCCAAGAAGCACAAGTCAAAAGGAAAGTGTTTCAAGTGTGGCAAAACAGGACATTGGAAGCCAAACTACCCAAAGTTGAGAGGTATGAGCAATTTCACCTTTGTTACTGAGACATGTTTAGCGGTGATTCCAACAGATACTTGGTGTGTGGATTCAGGAACCACTGATCATGTTTGTAATTCTTTGCAGGGTTTCCAAGTAACCCGGATGCTTAGAGATGATGAGTTGTAGGTCTATTTGGGAGATACTACCAGAGTATCAGTTGTTGCAGTGGGAGTTTTCAAGCTTGTTTTTTCGAGTTCTGTTGTTTTAATTTTGAGAGATTGTCTTTATGTTCTCAGTTTTAGAAAGAACTTGCTTTCAGTTTCTAAGATTTTAACAGATGGTTATAAGTTTTTTTCCTAATGACTCTGTTGATGTTAGAAAGATTAAGAAACTTATATGTTCTGGTTCGTTGGTTGACCATCTTTTCTTAATTAAGACTAACTCCCCTGTAGTGCAAAATGCAGAGATTGATGACACATTATCGAATCATAGTAAGAGAAAAGAGCCTTCCTAAATGAACCAAACTTATCTCTGGCACCTAAGACTAGGTCATATCAACCTTAGCAGGATTCAAAGGTTGGTCAATGATAGGCCTTTAGGCACATTAGATGTTAGTTTTGAACACAAAAAATCTATGACATGTATCAAAAACTAATATCCACAGTTGACATATCATTTTGTTTTGGTATAAATTTGTTCCTTTATATCATAGAACTAGATAACGGGGTGTGAAAAGACACAGTAGATACCGTTATTGGTTAAAGTATTGATATATAAAAAGTATGCTCGTAACCAAGATAGTCTGAACATACTATCGGTATAGGTTATCGTATGGTTTGGAAATTAGTTTATCTAAACTAGTTTAAATCACACGGATATGCCCGGGGCACATTGAGCACAACCATTTTGGATAGAATTGATTTATACTGATCGGCGTAGTCAATTCGGCCCAGTATTCAGTCTCTCAATCCCGAGATTGGGACGGGTGTGAGAGTTGGATATCATATGCTTTGATTTGCCAAAGAGTGCGATCAATTGAGGCCTATATCTCGGTAGGTTGGGTATGCGTTGTTTAGCTTCTTACGTGCCGTTACTAATCGGAGGAATCCACTTACCGGTTGGCCGGGTTGATGGTGCTCCCGAGATAAGCTCGTAAGGTCTATTATACTAAACCCGGCCAGTGGTACTAATCTTGGATACCAAGAAGTCGGTGAATTAATTTGTCAGTAAATATATAAATCGACGAGGTTTAGATCTTTAATGTGGGGAGATAGAATAAAATATAATGGCGCGATGTAAAGTCATTTTCGAGCGGTAGTCTATAATTAGTCCGTTAGTGGTACGACTAATTATGCATTTGACTAATCGCCAAGGTGAATTAATTAATCCTAAAGGTTTAATTAATATTTAATCGACAAAGTGAATTAAGAAATTAATTCTATTTGAATTAATTAATTCTAAGGGTTCGATTAAATTAAATTAACAAAGGGGGTTAAAGAAATTAATTCAAATGGGTAGATTGGAGTTGATTAGTTGGGAAAGACTTAGCGGTCAACGAAAGTCAAATTAAAAGGCCTAACTCGAGAGCCCATTAGGTCTCCTTAGAAGCTCCTTATAAATATCCTTGTTGGGCAAGAAAGAATTAAGGAAACTTGATAGCCAAGAAAGGGCTAGAGTGAGACAGTCTAGCTTAGAGTGAGAAGTTCTTCTTCTTCGAATCTTCTCCTCGAAGTCAGCTAGGATCTTTCTTCTTCGAGATTAACTCTGCCCTTATTATTAGTCCCTCGATTCCATAGAGCTGTTACCGCCGTTTATTTTTTTTTGCCGGAATCGCCATCAGCGATTTCTGTCCGACGAGTCGCGGCTGCTGTGTGCTCAGTGATCTGCTGTCCGGCGCCCGGCGGTTGCACAGCCTTTGTGCTACTGTGTTTTGATTGCAGACCAGTGTGGTGAACCGCTAGCTTGGCGAGAGCTTTAAGCTAGTGTCTAGATCTCTGACCGGTCGGATCATTTTCTTGCGAAGCAAGTTACAGTTTTCCGGCGGCAGCTCTAAGATTGGCGCAGAAGCCTCCGGGCTAGTCTGTTCCTGGGCATTTAGAGTTATTTCGAAGTGGGTTTCCTTGGGTTTTCTTAATTTTGCTGTGGGCTACTCCGTAGATACTAGCCCACACTAGTTCGGAGTTAGATCGGAGTTATTCTTCGGATTTCTTGTGGTTATCGCTAGGAAAGATTGGACTTTTCTTATTGCAAGGGACTTCGCTACAAAAGGTATAATCTTCGAATATTCCACTTTAATTAAAGATTGCATCTTTTGTGTTGATTTAATAAATTAAATAAGTATAAGCCAAGATCCGTTCGTGGGTAAATGAATTTGAGCCTGAGCTTGGTCGAAAGCTTCTGATTCTGGAATGCATTGCACGAAAGTGAGGTTTTCGATTTAGCCCGGGCTTGTTTTGTTTTCCTTCAAATTGGTATCAGAGCGTCGGTTTTGGTCTTATACTTGTTTGATTTATTAAACGGCTTTATTTTGGCATTATTATTTTGGTCGAAATGCTTAAACAGGTGGTTATTGTTTTCCCGGCTATTATGGTAGAAATTTATTTTTCATTCATAAACCCCGGGACATGTCCGGGCTCGTATTGTTTTTTGAATGGAAATGTCTGTAATAGTAATAACCACGAGTTGGAAGTCGTGTAGGATTAGAAAAATCTTATAGTAGGATTTGATCTAATCACGTCGTCTTTAAATTCCTAGAAAAATGCCTTTGTATATAGGAATTTATGTATTATGACGAAGACGTTATTTTAGGTAACTTATATTCGCGGGTTTTGGTTTCTCATAATTTTGGGTGATTCCTAATTACGTAGTAACTCGAGAAAACCCGGGCGAATCGAGAGGAATCCAAATAACGAGTGGGAGCGACATGACAGGACGTGTCACTGAGGCGTCAAGGAATCAACAATAGAGAAGGCTATAATAGTCAGGAAATTTTATTTCTTTAATTTCCCGTATTTATGCCTTTTCGTTGATTGTGTATTTTTCTTTTTTCTTTGCATGAACGAAAACCAAACTAAAAGTTTTTTAAAAGGTAACGTGCAATTAACTAAGGTAGATTATTCGCATATTAAAACTCCAACGGTTTTATGGGTGTGAATATCCATGGTTAAGATATTGCTTGTTAAAACGTAAAAATCCTCAAGCTTAAAAATCTAAGTGGGAGCGGGTTGGTAAGTATCCCCATGGCCTCCATTACGGGTTCATTGGTGATATGGTTAAACTTGCGTGCTAGCTTAGACCTTTCTCCATATCGGATGAGTTTTCAACCACAGATATCACCGGAATGAATTTCTAAAGGGATGACTATAGTGAGTTTAATTGGAGAAAGTTGCGACACCCTCGCCATTCGAGGCGCATTAGTATCCTAAGTAACAAACTTAGAAGTCACGTAATGGCATACACTTAGTGTACAGTTTTTTAGTATCCCTCCCATCGAGGTTACACTATTTTTGGGAACGGCTAAAATTATCGACTATTAATTTCATTGATCATAAGATCATTGGTCAGATAATGAAATTAATGAACTTCGGTTCTTCTCGAATGAATGTGGGTTAGCGTAGACGTTCACCCATCGTGACATGCGTTAATCCTGGTGTGAGAGATGTCGGTAGAAGATTATATTTGTTTTTTGAGGATTTTCAATATTTTCAAAAAAGTATACTGAAACGTGAATTGTTTATTTTTCAGTTGATATGTCGTTCAACCCGATAGCTGTCATTTTGAACCAAAACAAACTCACGGGTCCAAACTATATTGACTGGAAACGTAACCTGGACATTGTCCTTACCGCTGAGGGTTACAGGTATGTGCTCACTGAGGAGTGCCCCCTAGGCCCAGTGATGATGCCACCCCTGAGCAGCGAGAGCCATATACGAGGTGGCAGAAGGCTGATGAGATGACTCGGTGCTACATCTTTGCTTCTATGTCTAGTGTACTGCAGCACCAGCATCAGTTGTTTACCTCAGCCTACGATGTGATGCTCAACCTCAGGGGGTTATTTGGACATCAAGGTAGGGCAGCCAAGCAGTCAGCAATGAGGAAACTCATGAATGCTAGGATGGCTGAGGGTACTCCAGTGAGGGATCACGTGCTAGACATGATAAGCTGTATCAATGAGATTGAGGTATTGGGAGGTGACATTGATTGGGAGACCAAGGTCGATATCATCCTCCAGAGCTTGCCTCTTAGTTTTGAGCAGTTTCTGTTGAACTACAATATGAGGAATCTCTCATATTCACTTCCCAAGCTCATGACTGCATTTGTGTCTGCTGAGGGCTTATTCGCAGAGAAGAAGCAAGCATTGGCTACTGTTGGTCCCTCAGGTTCCTCTGTTGGGCCAAAAGCTAGGAAGTAAAAGAGGAAGAGAGGCCAGAAGGCAGGAGCTGATCATGGACCCAAGGCGGGCATTGCCAAGAAGCACAAGCCAAAAGGCAAATATTTCAGGTGTGACAAAGTAGGACATTGGAAGAAGGACTGCCCAAAGCATCGAGTTATGTGTAAATTTTCCCTAGTCACTAAGACTTGTTTAGCGGCGATTCCCACAGATACTTGCCGTGGATTCAGGAGCCACTGATCATGTTTGTAATTCTTTGCAGGGGTTCCAAGTGACTCGGCTACTTAGAGAGGGAGAGTTGCAGGTCTACCTTGGGGATACTAGCAGAGTTTCTGTTGCTGCAGTGGGAGTTGTTTGTCTTTATTTTTCAAACTCTACTTTGCATTTGAGAGATTGTCTTTATGTACCCAGTTTTCGCAAGAACTTACTTTCAGTTTCTAAACTTGTTTTGGATGGTTATAAGTGTGTTTTTTCTGTTGGATCTGTTTTTATTAGAAAAGGCCAGAAACTTATATGTTCCGGTACATTGGTTGACAATTTGTTTTTAATTAAGACATACTCCCCAATAATGCAAAACACAGAAACTAGCAGCTCATCACCGAATCATAATAAGAGAAAAGAGTCTTCCCCTTTGAATCAGACTTATCTTTGGCACCTGAGACTCGGTCACATCAACCTTAGTAGGATTCAAAGGTTGGTCAATAGTGGGTCTTTGGACTTACTGGATATTGACAGCTATTCGACCTGTGAGTCCTGCTTGGAGGGTAAAATGACCAAGAGGCCTTTCAAGGCAAAAGGGTATAGGGCCAAGAAGGTTTTAGAGTTGATTCATTCTCACGTGTGTGGGCCTATGTCAGTTCAGGGTAGAGGTGGTTATGAGTATTTCTTGACTTTCACGGATGATTACTCTAGATATGGATACATATACCTGATGTGCCACAAGTTTGAATGCTTTGGCAAGTTCAGAGAGTTCAAGGCTGAGGTGGAGAACCATCTGGGTAAGAGTATCAAGGCCTTGTGATCTGATCGCGGTGGCGAATACCTCTCTAGTGAATTTAGGTCGTATTTGTTAGAGGAGGGTATTCAGACCCAGTTGTCTGCACCAGGCACACCCCAGCAGAATGGTGTAGCGGAGAGGAGGAACAAGACTCTTATGGATATGGTTAGATCGATGATGAGTTACAGTGAGTTGCCTATCTCGTTTTGAGGTTATGCCTTGGAGACAACATGTTTTATCCTCAACCTTATGCCATCTAAGTCTGTGTCTTCGACCCCATCAGAGTTGTGAAATGGGCGAAAGCCTAGTCTGAGACATCTCAGAATATGAGGTTGTCCAGCACATGTGCTCGAGGCAGATGTAGGCAAGTTAGAGGCAAGATCCAAGGCTATGCTGTTTATAGGCTACCCCAAAGGAATGAGAGGTGGTCTATTTTATAGTCATTTGGATCAGAAGGTGGTGATCAGCACCAATGCCAAATTTCTTGAGGAGGACTATATTTTAGATCACAAGTTAAACAGCAAGATAGTATTGGAAGAGCTTAGAAGTCAGTCTATTATTCCAGATGCACAAGTACAGGAAGACACACCACAAGAGACTGCACACACTATCACAGATGATGCTCTTGCACAGGCTGCGCCTCATCGTAGTGAGAGGGTTGTTAGATAGCTTAAGAGGTACATGGGTTTGGGTGAGTCTTCGGACTTTATCCCTGGTGCTCATGAACCAGACCCAGTTAACTACAATGAGGCTCTCCAGGATAAAGATGCAAATTCTTGGTAGAGAGCGATGATTGCTGATATGGGTTCTATGGACTCAAATCAAGTCTGGGAGCTGGTAGACCTTCCTGTTGGGTTTAGGCCTATTGGGTGCAAATGGGTTTATAAGCGAAAGAGAGGATCTGACGGGAGGGTTAAGATATTCAAGGCTAGGCTTGTGGCGAAGGGGTATACTCAAAAAGAGGTTATCGATTATGAGGAGACCTTTTTCCCGGTAGCTATGCTTAAGTCAATCAGGATTCTCTTGGCCATAGCTGCTCATATGGACTAATAGATTTGGTAGATGGATGTCAAGACAACTTTCCTTAATGGAAGTCTTGAGGAGACCATCTTTATGCAGCAACCAGAGGACTTCATTGTTAAGGGCCAAGAGCACAAGGTATGCTGGCTTAGGATGTCCATTTATGGACTTAAGCAAGTATCCAGATCTTGGAACATCCATTTTGACGAGGTTATCCAGTCCTACGGATTCACTCAGTGCCCGGATGAGCAGTGTGTTTATCGCAGGCGTGACGGTGATACGATGGTGTTCCTCGTACTTTACGTAGATGACATCCTTCTTATTACCAACAGTAAGAAGGTGTTGTCAGACGTAAAGGCATGGTTGTCCAGGCAATTCGATATGAAGGATTTGGGAGAGGTTGGACATATCCTTGGGATTAAGATTATTCGAGATCGTAGGAGACGTTCTCTGACTCTCTCCTAGGCATCCTACATAGACACGATTCTGGCCCATTTTAACATGCAAAACTCCAAGAAGGGTTCACTACCTTTCAGGCATGGGGTGCATTTGTCTAAGGAGAAGTGTCCTAAGACTGCTGAGGAGATAGATGCCATGAAGGCGGTACCCTATGCTTCTGCAGTGGGTAGCCTCATGTATGCTATGTTGTGTACGAGGACTGATATTTGCTTTGCCGTTGGCATGGTTAGCAGATATCAGAGTAATCCTGGGAAAGCTCACTGGGAGGCAGTAAAATGTATTCTCAAGTACTTGCGCAGGACGAGAGATTATGTCATAGTTTATAGAGCGTAGGAGCTTGTACCATTGGGTTACACATATTCGAACTTTCAAGGTGATTTGGAAAGAGTAAGTCTACCTCTGGGTTTGTGTTTACTCTAGGAGGTGGAGCCCTAGTATGGAGGAGTGTCAAGCAGAAATGTGTGGCAGACTCCACCATGGAGGCTGAGTACGTTGCCGCTTCAGAGGCAGCGAAAGAGGCTGTATGGCTCCGGAGCTTCCTGATGGACTTAGATGTGGTTCCTGAGTTGCCTAGGTCTATCACAGTTTATTGTGATAACAATGGTGCAGTTGCTAACTCGAGGGAACCACAAGCCCATAAGGCGAGTAAACACATAGAGCGCAAGTACCACCTGATACGAGAGATCGTAAAGAGGATAGATGTGATCGTGGCCAATATAGCGGGTTGGACAGTTTTTGTACTTCTTAGCATAGCTTTAAGTATTAGTGGGAGATTGTTAGTTTTGAATACAGAAAAGCTATGGCTTGTATCAAAAACTAATATCCACAGTTGACATATCATTTTATTTCGGTATAAATTTGTTCCTTTATATTATAGAACTAGATAACGGGGTGTGAAAAGACACAGTAGATACTGTTATTGGTTAAAGTATTGATATATAAAAAGTATGCTCGTAACCGAGATAGTCTGAACATACTATCAGTATAGGTTATCATGTGGTTTGGAAATTAGTTTATCTAAACTAGTTTAAATCACACGGATATGCCCGGGGCATATTGAGCATGACCAGTATGGATAGAATTGATTTATACTGATCGGCATAGTCAATTCAGTCCTAGTATTCAGTCTCTCAATCCCGAGATTGGGACGGGTGTGAGAGTTGGATATCGTATGCTTTCATTTGCCAAAGAGTGCGGTAAATTGAGGCCTATATCTCGGTAGGTTGGGTTTGCGGTGTTTAGCTTCTTATTTGCCGTTACTAGTCGGAGGAATCCACGTATTGGTTCGTCGGGTGATGGTGCTCCCGAGATAAGCTCGTAAGGTCTGTTATACTAAACCCGACCGGTGGACTTTACGTCTGGTATAATAAAAGGACGAGTGGTACTAATCTCGGATACCAAGAAGTCGGTGAATTAATTTGTCAGTAAATTGATAAACCGATGAGGGCTAGATCTTTAATGTGGGAAGATAGAATAAAATATAATGGCGTGATGTAAAGTCATTTTCAAGCGGTAGTTCCATAATTAGTCCGTTAGTGGTACGACTAATTATGCATTTGACTAATCGACAAGGTAAATTAATAAAAAGATTTAATTAATATTTAATCGACAAAGTGAATTAAGAAATTAATTATATTTTAATTAATTAATTCTATGGGTTTGATTAAATTAAATTAAAAAAGTGATTTAAGAAATTAATTCTATTTTAATTAATTAATTCAAATGGGTCGATTGGAGTTGATTAGTCGGGAAAGACTGAGCGGTCAATGAAAGTCAAATTAAAAGGCCTAACTCGAGAGCCCATTAGGTCTCCTTAGAAGCTCCTTATAAATATCCTTGTTGGGCAAGAAAAGAATTAAGGAAACTTGATAGCCCAGAAAGGGCTAGAGTGAGAAAGTCTAGCTTAGAGTGAGAAGTTCTTCTTCTTCGAATCTTCTCCTCGAAGTCAGCTAGGATCTTTCTTCTTCGAGATTAACTCTGCCCATATTATTGGTCCCTCGATTCTCTAGAGCTGCTGCTAGAGTGAGAAAGTCGTGGCTGCTGTGTGTGCAGCAATCTGCTGTCCGGTGCCCGGCGGTTGCGCAGCCTTTATGCTGCTGGGTTTTGATTGCAGACCGTTGTGGTGAACCGCTAGCTTGGCGAGAGCTTTGAGCTAGTGTCTAGATCTCCGACCGGTCGGATCATTTCCTTGCGAAGCAAGTTACAGTTTTTCGGCGGCAACCCTAAGATTGGCGCAGAAGCCTCCGGGCTAGTCTGTTCCTGGGCATTTAGAGTTATTTCGAAGTGGGTTTCCTTGGGTTTTCTTAATTTTGCCGTGGGCTACTCCGTAGATACTAGCCCACACTAGTTCGGGGTTAGATCGGAGTTATTATTTGGATTTCTTGTGGTTATCGCTAGGAAAGATTGGATTTTTCTTATTGCAAGGGACTTCGCTACAAATGGTATAATCTTTGAATATTCCGCTTTAATTAAAGATTGCATCATTTGTGCCGATTTAATAAATTAAATAAGTATAAGCCAAGATCCGTTCGTGGGTAAATGAATTTGAGCCTGAGCTTGGTCAAAAGCTTCCGATTCTGGAATGCATTGCACGAAAGTGAGGTTTTCGATTTAACCCGGGCTTGTTCTGTTTTCCTTCATTAGAGATTGACATGTGAGTCTTACTTCGAGGGTAAAATGACCAAGAGGCCTTTCACGGCAAAGCGGTATAACGCCAAAGAAGGTTTAGAGTTGATTCACTCTGATTTATATAGGCCTATGTCAGTTTAGGCTAGAGGTGGTTTTGAGTACTTTGTGACCTTCACAGATGATTACTCTAGATATGGGTATATTTATCTAATACGTCAAAAGTCTGAATGTTTTGGCAAGTTCAAAGAGTTTAGGGTAGATGTGGAGAAGTATCATGGTAAGTATATCATGACACTATGATCTGATGTGGTGGCGAATACCCCTCTAGTGAATTTAGCAGCTACTTGTAAGATGAAGGTATTCAGTCTTAGTTGTCCGCACCTGGCACACCCCAGCAGAATGGTGTAGCAGAGAGGAGGAACATGACTCTTATGGATATGGTGAGATCGATGGTGAGTTATAGTGAGTTGCCCAGATCGTTTTGGGGATATGCCTTGGAGACAGCGGCTTATATTCTGAACCTCGTACCATCTAAGACTGTGCCTTTATCTCAAGATTTAGGGTTGCCCAGCACATGTGCTTCAGGCATATACAGGCAAGTTAGATGCGGGTCAGAGGTAATGTTATTTGTAAGATATCCTAGAGAAACAAATGGTGGTCTATTTTAAAGTCCTAAGGATCAGAAGGTGGTGGTTAGCACTAACGCCAGATTTTTAGAGGGGGACTATATTTTAGATCACAAGCCCAGTAGCAAGATCATACTAGAAGAGCTTAGGGGACTGTCCAGTATTCCAGATGCACCAGTACAAGTAGATACACCACAAAATACTGAACGAGATATCACAGATGATGCACCTACACAGGTTGCACCTTGTCGTAGTGGGAGGGTTATGAGACAACCCGAGAGATACGTGGGATTGTGAGAGTCTTTGGATTTTGTCCCTGGTGCTCACGAACCAGACCCAGTTAACTACAATGAGGCTTTCCAATATAAAGATACAGATTATTGGCAGAAAGCGATGATTTTTGAGATGGGTTTGATGGACTCAAATCAAGTATGGGAGCTGGTAGACCTTCCTGATGGGTTTCGACCTATTGGGTGCAAATGGGTTTACAAGCAAAAAATAGGATCTGATGGTAAGGTTGAAACCTTCAAGGTGAAAGATTATCTGTCAGGGCCTAGCCAAAAACTCACTTTCATGCTACGCATTCCAGAATCAGAATCTCTAGCCAGGCTTAGACGCTAGCACAATCGCTATTCTAATCCTTGCTTGAAATAACATTGCGCAAGATCTTGGTTTACAGTTATTCGATTTATCACAAAACAAATAAATTCTTAATTAAAAGCGGAAACATGAGAATTACCTATTGAAGCGTAAACTCAGGTGATTCTCTTGTATGCCTCAAGACTTTGATCACACGTTGTGTGGGCAACGATCTAGGAACCACCTGTGTAGGCGCATCATCTGTGATCTCTTGTGCAGTGTGTGGTGTATCTACTTGTGCTGGTGTATCAGGATTATTAGTTTGTCTCCTAAGCTCTTATAGTACTATCTTACTCTTGGGATTGTGATCTAGGATATAGTTTTCCTCCTAAAATCTAGCGTTGGTACTAACCACCACCTTCTGATCTTTAGGACTATAAAACAGATCACCATTTGTTTCCCTAGGATATCCTATAAACAACATTAAATCTGTTATTGCATCTAACTTAACCGCATTTGCCTTAAGCACATATACTGGGAACCCCAAACTCTGAGATGTCTTATACTAGGCTTTCGCCCGTTCCACAACTCTACCGGGGTTGAAGGCACGGTTTTAGATGGTACAAGATTAAGAATATATATCGCTGTTTCTAAGGCATATCCCCAAAATGAACTTGGAAAATCATTGTAGCTCATCATTGACCTAACCATTTCCATAAGAGTTCGATTCCTTCTTTTTGCTACACCGTTCTGCTGTGGTGTGCCAGGTGCAGACAACTGAGACTGAATTCCTACCTCACTGAGGTATTCTCAAAATTTGTGGGACAGGTACTCCCCATCACGATCTGATTGCAGTATCTTGATACTCTTATCATGATCTTCTCCACATCTGCCCAAAACTCTTTGAACTTGCCAAAACACTTGGACTTGTGACGCATTAGGTAAATGTACCCGTACCTTGAGTAGTCATCCATAAACGTCACGAAATACTCAAACCCACCTCGTGATTGGACCAAAATTGGTCCACACAAGTCAGAATGAATCAACTCTAGTACTTCTTTGGCTCTATAACCTTTTGGTTTAAAAGGTCTCTTGGCCATCTTACCCTCCAAGCAAGATTCACAGGTTGAATAACTGTCAATCTCTAATGAACCTAAAGGTCCATCATTGACCAACCTCGAAATCCTACTAAGGTTTATATGACCTAGCCTGAGATGCCAAATATTGGTTTGATTCATTTCAGAAGGTTTCCTCCTCTTATTAATGTTAGATAAAGAGCTATCTGTTTCTATGTTTTGCACAACATGGGAGTTAGAATTAACCACAAACAAATTGTCAGCCAATGAACCAGAACAAATAAGTTTTCCATTTCTTCTAATAACAACATAATCATCAGAAAAAATAAACTTATAACTGTTCTTTAAGAGTTTAGAAACCGAAATAAGGTTCTTTCTAAAACTCAGTACATAAAGACAATTAAATAATTCTAATCTAGAACTCTCGAAATTTAGAGTGACAACTCCCACTGCTTCTACTGACACTCTTGTAGTGTCACCCATGTAAATATCCAATTCGCATTCTCTAAGCTTCTGGGTTACTTGGCACCCCACAAAGAATTACAAACATGGTCAGTGGCACCTGAATCCACACACCAAGTATCTGTGGGAATCACCGCTAAACATATCTCAGTAATTAAGGCAGAACCTATCGTACTTTTAAGCTTTGAACAATCCAATTTCCAATGTCCTATCTTATTGCACTTGAAGCACTTGTCTTTCGACTTCTTCTTTGTAATATCAGGCTTAGCAGCAAATTTCTTGGCTTTCTTGTTCTTCTTATTCTTCTTGCCTTTAGGCGCAGAAGAAGAACTTGAAGCCTTCGCTGTGACCAAAGCTTGCTTCTTCTCGTGGAAGATGCCTTCGGTAGAGTGTAATCTCTTTGATTCATATTATAATTAACCCAAAACTGCTCAAAACTAGAGGGAAAGCTCTGGAGGATGATATCTATCTGACTTTCTGGGTCGATTTCACCTCCTAACATCTCTATCTCGTAGATGTTACTGATCATGTGAAGCACATGATCTCTCACCGATCCGCCCTTAGCCATTTTAGTGTTTATAAACTTTCTCATGGTTGATTGCCTAGCAGTCTTGCCTTGATGAGCGAACATCTCCCTCAGGCGAGCCATCATGTTGAATGCAGAGACCATGGGATGAAGCTGATGTTGCAGCATATTTGACACAGAGGCAAAAATATAGCACCGCACAATCTCATCCACTTTTCTCCACCTGGCATAGGCATCCCTATTCTCTTGAGGAGAGTCCTCATTAGGCACATCTGGACATACTTCGGTGAGCACAAACTTATACTGCTCTGCCGTCAGGACAATGCCCAAGTTATAACTCCAGTCAACATAATTTGTTCCAGTTAACTTATTGTCTTTCAATATATCAGCTAAGGGGTTGAATGTCATATCGAAAAAACTATAAAAAAATAAACAGACAATGTTTTAGTTATTAAATCTAGAATTTCAAAAACAAGGAAATTCTAACAAATGTTAACTTCCCTCAAAAAAATAATTTTAATCCACCAACATCTCATTCACCGGGATTCTCGTAAGCCACGATCGTGTGGATGTTTACCCTAACTCACATTCGTTTGAGAATTACCAAGTTCATTAACTACACTATCTGACCAAACGATCTAATGTAGCTAATAGTTGGTGCTTTCAGCTGTACAAATAAGCAGCGTAACCTCGATGGAGGAATACTGCAGATTATACACAAAGTGTGTACCATTACGTGACTTCTGAGCTTGTTACCTTACGTGACTGCAGATCACCCACATTTCTCCTAGTTAAACTTACTCTAGTCATCTTACTCAGAAATTCATAATCTAACGATCGTGTGGTTTGACTCATCCGAATGGAGGAAGACCATAATGCCAATGCGCAAGCCCACCCAGATCGCATATGAACTCGTAATGGTGGTCGTGGGGATATTAAACCAACCTGCTCCCACTTAGATTTCTAAATTTACTTTCCAGTTTTAACATGCAATTCACTAACCCTAAGTTATATACAACCACAAAACCATCATGCTTTAAAATCATGCATCTAAAATACAACACAAAAAATTAAAGAATAAAAATTAAAATAATAAATACGGGAAATAAATGCAAAAATTAAATTTCCCGACTATTATGGTTTTAATCGCTTCCATATTTTGCCTTGATCTCGTGTCCCATCACGTAACTCGATGGAAAGAGTCTTGAACATCAAAAAACAAAAAATTGAAGAAAAAACGGGCCAAAACGTGACCCGAATGGGCTGCGTACTCGTAGCACGCCTAAAGGTGTGCCGCATGCTGACCCTGCTGCCACGCGCTGGTGCAGCAAAACTGCTGCACAGCGCCGTAGCGGTGCTGCTGCTTCCGGTGGTTGCCGTGGTGGCTCTTGTCGGTGAATCATCGCCAGCGCCGCCCCCTGCCACCAGTCCCTCATTCGCTTCTTCTATGCTATTTGGTCTTCTTGCAATTCATTTTGGGTTTTCCTGGGTTTCTACGAAATTATGATAACCCAAAACCCACGAATTCAAGTTGCGCACCATAACGCCTTCGATTACAAAAATTAATTCTCCTACTATAAGGTTTTCTAGGAAAATTAAAGAATCGAAATTGCATAGAAAAAATCCTACTACAGATTTGATCTAATCCTACACGGCTTCCAGCACGTGGTTATACTATTACAAACACTCATAATAAAATCAAATCCGAACATGTCCCAGAGTTTAATTAAAACCCATACGAATGTAACCACAATAGTTGGGATTTCTTAAATACCTACAAATAAAACCATGTAATAAATCGAACAAGCACAAAACCCAAAACAAGGCTCTGATACCAATTGAAAGATTATCTGCCCGGGCCTAGCCAGAAACTCACTTTCGTACTACGTATTCCAGAATCGGAATCTCTGACAAGGCCTAGATGCGAGCACAATCGCTATTCCAACCCTTACTTGAAATAACATTGTGCAGGATCTTGGTTTGCACTTATTCGATTTATCACGCAACAAATAAATTCTTAATTAAAAGCGAAAATATAAGTATTACCTATTGAAGCGTAAACTCAGGTGATTCTCTTGTATGCCTCAAGACTTTGATCGCACGTTGTGTGGTCAATGATATAGCAACTAATTGATCCACTAATAATCACCACAATCCACCTGCCGCAAAAGTTCTGCACCTCGTCGCCGCTTGAATTTCAACTGCCGCCATCGCCGGATTTCTCCTGCCACCGCCGGCTGCAGGAATTAATCACCGACTGCCTGGGATAATAACCGACCGCCTGAGATTATGCTAGAGGGAGAAAAACATTTTCTCTTTAGACTTTTCTCTCTCTAGTTTTCTTGTCTTGAAAATTTATGAATTGTGTATGTTGAATAGCTAATCCCTTGTCTATATATAGAGTCACAAGAGAGACCCCAAGTTGGTTTAGGATTGGCCTTCCTACTGGGTTTCTGTTTCCTTCAATCCTGTTCTTGGACTGATACATATCCAACTGATACAGGGATTCACTTATCCCAATCCAGTTCCTAGTATGATTCACAACCAACTGATACAGGGATTCACTAATCCCAAATCCAGTTCTTGGTATGATTTACAACAAACTGATACAGGGATTCACTAATCCCAAATCCAGTTCTTGGTATGATTTACAAAAAACTGATACAGGGATTCATTTATCCCCAATCCAGTTTCTGGTATGATTCACAACCAACTGACACAAGGATTAATTAATTACTTAATTAATTAAATCTACCTTTGTCAATAACCCAATACATAATTAATTGTACCACTAATGGATTAATTATGGCACTACCATCTGATGTGAATCCCAGGTACGAATTCATGTGAATTGTAGAATCGTCCTCGATTGATCTTTTGAGCAAAACAACGATCTTAAATGGATTCAACAATATTTAGTATTAATGAACTCAACACCTTTGAATCACACTATATTGAAAGATGTCTTGAAATCTTCGAAGCAAAAACAACCCAAACCAAAATAGACCCAACAACAATGGATGAAACCTATCACCTTTGAATCATAAAATGGTAGTTTTGAAATTACTATTCCCGACCCATATAATTTTCCAACCCAACAACACTACGATAAACCTAACACCTTTGGATTATGAAATGAATTAGAAAAGAAGAGCAGAAGGCGCCACAACTAAAATGAAGAGTTTTAGTTGATAAGCCAAATAAGTTTTGCAAACATACTTGCAAGACTAAAACTAGCTCACTAAGAAACTAGCAAAGAAAGGAAAATTCCTTAAAGTTTATAACATCAAATGTTGCCTTCTAATAGTTAAGCCTATTTATAGAGTTTCAAGAGGGACCAAGGTTGAAAATTACAAAAGGATTAAAATAGCAATTCTAAATCTTCTAGTCAAGACTGGCATTAACACTTCTCTTTGACCAAGAAAAGCTCTTTGACCTAGAAGACTCTTGCACTTAATTCTAATATTATAAATAAAAAAAACTTCAAATTATCCCCAAAATGCAGCTGAAATTCGTCCATAATTCTGCCCAATAAATGTGATCTTCAAACTTCCACATTTAAACCTTTCTATAGTCTTCAAACTTCCAACCATTTTGTTGAATCTTTGACCAACTTAAATGTAGGTTTTTGGCCTCCAAAATACTTCAAAATTTCGTGCAAATGGTGTTGAATCGGAACCCTAAAGATCCTTTAAGGATTAACTCCAATTTACTAAAATTTGGGTTGCACCAATTTGGCTGATTTATTCACTTGAAAAGTAGTCCAAAACACTTATTTAGAACCATTTGGATCAAGATCCAAAGCTTGCAAAATGTTGTAATATTTGGGCAGAATTGAGGTAGCTGTTGTATCCTCTTTTGAATGGACTTCAATAATCAAAATGTTCTGGGCTTCTTGCATCCTCTTCTTTCTCAAACGAGTCATTGGGCCCGTCATCCCTTCAAGTGGATTTGGTGGAATGATATGTGCAGAATTATTTAGAGTTGAGGGTGGTTCGGCCATGCTTTTGCCATCATCATCTTTGACATCTTTAGCATTACTTCCTTGGATCTCATCATCCCCTCTCTTTTGAAAACGATTCGTCCTCGAATCCATTGGATCTACATCAAAATCAAAAGGAGATAAGTCAGAAATATTAAAAGTAGCACTTATACCATAGTCTCCGGGAAGATCAAGCTTGTAAGCACTATCATTGACTCGTGCCAAAACTTGAAATAGCCCATCACCACGGGGGTGTAACTTAGTTCTCCTTGAGGCTGGAAAACTCTCTTTCCTCATGTGTACCCAAACCCAATCACCGGGTTCAAACACAATTTTCTTACGGCCTTTATTTGCATTCTTTGGATATTGCTCATTTTTCTTCTAAATATTTGCACGAGCTTGCTCATACAATTTCTTCACGGTTTCAACTTTCTTCTTGCCATCCAAACTCAATTGATCCTGTAAAGGTAAAGGAGATAAGTCTAAAGGAGTTAGATGATTGAAGACATAAACCAACTCAAAAGGAGAAAAATTAGTAGAAGTGTGTAGTATGCGATTGTATGCAAATTCAGCAATTGGCAAACACTCCTCCCAACTTTTCAAATTCTTTTTAATTATGGCCCTTAACAAAACACCCAAAGTCCTATTTGTTACTTCTGTTTGGCCATCCGTTTGTAGGTGACTTGTGGTTGAAAACAAAAGCTTTGTTCCCAATTTTCCCCAAAGAGTTTTCAAGAAATAACTCAAAAACTTTACATCACTATCGGACACAATAGTCCTAAGAACACCATGTAGATGAACAATTTCTTTGAAGAAGAGATCAGCCACATGTTTTGCATTGTCGGCTTTCCTACAAGAAATAAAGTTAACCATTTTGGAGAATCTATCAACAACAACAATAATAGAGTCCATGCCTCTTTGAGATCTAGGCAAACCAAGAACAAAGTCCACAGAAATGTCAGTCCTAGGAGATTGAGGAACAGGGAGTGGAGTATACAATCCATGGGGAAGAGACTTAGATTTAGCTTTCTTGCAGTCAAGATATGTAGCACAAATTTTCTCAACATCCTTTTTCATGTTTGGCCAATAAAAGTGTTCATTCAAAATATCTAAAGGTTTTAGAACACCAAAATGTCCCATTAAACCTTCACAATGAGATTTACGAACCAAAAGCTCTCTAAGTGAACAAGAAGGAATACATAATTTGTTTTCTTTGAACAAAAACCATTCACATTGATAAAACTTATTGAAAGAACCCTTTTCACATGCATTAAATATGTCAGCAAAATCATGATCCTTAGCATACAACTCCTTAATATACTCAAATCCCATGATTGTAGCATTAACAGTAGTAATCAAGGCATACCTTCGAGAGAGTGCATCAGCCACAATGTTCTCTTTACCTTTTTTGTACTTTACCACATACGGGAAAGTTTCAATGAATGAGATCCATTTTGCATGCCTCTTGTGCAAATTCTTTTTTCCTTTGAGATACTTGATGGATTCATGATCGGTGTGAATCACAAACTCTCTCAGTATAAGGTAGTGCTGCCAAGTTTCCAATGCTTCCACCACTGCATAGAGCTTTTTGTCATCTGTTGGGTAGTTCAATGTTGCTCCATTCAGCTTCTCACTAAAGTAGGCAATGGGGCGGCCTACTTGAAGCAACACATCACCTATTCCAATTCCTGAAGCATCACATTCAACTTCAAAAGTGTTACAAAAATTAGGCGAAGCTAAAACAGGAGCATTAGTCAAATCATGCTTCAATTGATCAAATGCCTTTTGTTAAGAATCTCCCCACTCAAATTTAACATTTTTCTTTACCAACTCATTTAGTGGAGCAGTTTTTGTTGAGAAATCTTTGACAAATCTCCTATAAAAACTTGCAAGTCCATGGAAAGATCTCACCTCAGTCACATTTGTGGGAATTGGCCAATCAAGAATTTCTGCCACCTTTGCTTCATCAACTCTCAAACCATTAGAACTCACAACATAGCCAAGAAAAACAACTTCTTCAACACAAAAAGTACACTTTTTCAAATTAGCAAACAATTTTTCTTTACGCAAAGTAGTAAGAACAAGCTTAAGATGTTCAACATGTTCTCCTATGTTCATACTATAGATCAAGATATCATCAAAATAGACACCTACAAACTTTCCAATGAAACGTCTCAAAACATGATTCATTAGCCTCATAAATGTACTAGGGGCATTAGTTAAACCAAAAGGCATAACAAGCCACTCATAAAGAACAAATTTTGTCTTGAAAGCCATTTTCCATTCATCACCCTCTTTGATTCTTATTTGATGATAACCAAATTTCAAATCAATTTTTGTGAAAAATTTTGCACCAAACAATTCATCGAGCATATTGTCTAATCTTGGAATGGGGTGACGATACATAATTGTGATTTTGTTCACAGCCCTACAATCAATGCACATACGCCATGTACCATCTTTTTTTAGAACTAAAATGACAGGGATAGCACAAGGGCTAAGAGACTCACGAATAAATCCTATGCTTAGCAATTCTTCAACTTGCCTTTGAAGTTCTTTTGTTTCTTCCGGATTTGCATGATAGGCTGGCCTATTTGGAATGGAAGATCCTGGTTGAAAGTCGATTTGATGCTCAATTCCTCGAATTGGAGGTAACCCCTCAGGCACTTGATCGGGTAGCACATATGGAAATTCATTCAAAATAGCCACAATTTCTGAAGGCAAATTGTTAGGAAGCTCATCAAGAACAAGACATTCTTCGTGGAAGAAGAGCATAAAAATTGGCTTGTGAGAATTGAGGGCTCTATCTACATCTCTCAAGCTCGCAAAAAAGGAACCTTTTGTCTCACTTGCCTTTGGTTTTTCCCTCTCACTCACTTTGTTTTTTACCTTTCCATCTCTTGCTTTTTCTTCACTCACTTTGCTTTTCACACTCACATCTCTTGCTTTTTCACACTCTTTTGGCTTTTTCAACTCACTCTCCTCTTTTACCCTTTTCTCTCTCATTCTCATTTGTCCTTTGTGCACCTGTTTAGGAGAAAGTGAAACAAGAGTAAAAGCTTTACGATTATGAACAATATGATACTAGTTAGACTTTCTCTCATAATTAGCACCATAATCAAACTCCCATGTGTTAGTTTGGAATACAAAAAAGCTATGGCTTGTATCAGAAACTAATATCCATAGTTGACATATCATTTTGTTACAGTATAAATTTGTTCCTTTATATCATAGAACTAGATAACGGGGTGTGAAAAGACACAGTAGATACCGTTGTTTGTTAAAGTATTGATATATTAAAAGTATGCTCGTAACCGAGATAGTCTGAACATACTATCGATATAGGTTATCGTGTGGTTTGGGAATTAATTTATCTAAATTAGTTTAAATCACACGAATATGCCCGGGGCATATTGAGCACGACCAGTTTGGATAGAATTGACTTATACTAATTGGCGTAGTCAATTTAGTCCTAGTATTCGGTCTCTCAATCCCGAGATTGGGACGGACGCGAGAGTTGAATATTGTATGCTTTGATTTGCCAAAAAGTGCGGTCGATTGAGGCCTATACCTCGGTAGGTTGGGTATCTGGTGTTTAGCTTCTTAGTGTCGTTGCTAATCGGAGGAATCCACGTACCTGTTCGCTGGGTTGATGGTGCTCCCGAGATGAGCTCATAAAGTCTATTATACTAAACCCGGCCGGTGAACTTTATGTTCGGTATAATAAAAAGACGAGTGCTACTAATCTCGGAAACCAAGAAGTCGATGAATTAATTTGTCAGTGAATTGATAAACCGAAGAGCGCTAGATCTTTAATGTGGGGAGATAGAATAAAATATAATGGCGCAATGTAAAGTCATTTTCGAGCGGTAGTTCCACAATTAGTCCGATAGTGGCACGACTAATTATGCATTTGACTAATCGAGAAAGTGAATTAATTAATCCTAAAGGTTTAATTAATATTTAATCGACAAAGTGAATTAAGAAATTAATTCTATTTGAATTAATTAATTCTAAGGGTTCGATTAAATTAAATTAACGAAGTGGGTTAAGAAATTAATTCTAATGGGTCAATTGGAGTTGATAAGTCGGGAAAGACTTAGCGGTCGAAAGTCAAATTAAAAGGCCTAACTCGAGAGCCCATTAGGTCTCCATTAGAGCTCCTATAAATAGAAAACTTGAGGCAAAAGAAAACTAAGAAAAATCTTGCAAGACAAGTCTTGCCCTTTTAGAGTGAGAAAGTTCTAGAGAGAGATCTTCTTCTTCTCAAAGTTTCTCTCTCGAAGTCGAACTTGATATCTCGCTCCTTGAATTAGATAAAGCTCAAAGATATAAACTTTATGAAATTAAGCTGCTGCAGTTTTCAGTTTTTCAAAAATCCTGCTGCTCGGTTTCTTCAAAAACCCACTGGACAGTTTTTTTAATTTTTTGCTGCTGCACTTAATTTTCGGTGGGTAAAAATGTTAGCCTAGGGTGCTGATCCTGCTACTACCATGTTGATCTCTTCATTATCATGGTAGAGATCAACATGGTGATCCATGGTAGTGGTGGTGCAGATCGTGGCTGGACGAATCATTTGAGTTTTCGATAATTCATTTTTGCGGCTGAAAAAAAAAGCAGTTTTTTTTTTGTGGGTTTTGCAGCATAATTTCAAGGAAAGTTTTGGGCTAGTTGTTATCTTTTTCAAGTGATTTTTCTTGTGGGTTTTCGTGGGCTAAGCAAGTAGACTTCGATAGATTATTGCCCACGCAATATTCGAAGTTTCTACGGAGATATCTGTTGGATTTCTATTGGAATCGCAACAAAGATTGGATTTTTTCTTTAGGCAAGGGACTTTGCTACAAAAGGTAGAATCTTTAAATTCCGATTTAATTAAATATTTAATTTTTTGTGTCCCGATTAATAAATTAAATAAGTATAAGCTAAGATCCGTTCATGGGTAAACTAATTTGAGCCTGAGCTTGGTCGAAAGCTTCCGATTCTGGAAAGCATTGCACGAAAGTGAGGTTTTCGATTTAGCCCGGGCTTGTTCAGTTTTCCTTCACCATGGTCGGCCAAGAAGAATATGACCAGCTTGCATTGGTACTACATCACACAAAACTTCATCCTCATATTTCCCAATTAAAAATTTTACCTTTGCTTGCCGATTCACCCTTAGCTCTCCACTATCATTGAGCCATTACAAATGGTAAGGATTGGGATGAGCAGTCATGGATAGACCCAATTTGTCTACAAGATAAGAGCTAACACAATTAATACAACTCCCACTATCAATGATGAGCATGCATACCTTATCTTGTACTTTGCAGTTTGTGTGAAAGATAGTACTCCTTTACTCTTTATCATAAGATCCAACTTGAGTATTCAATACTCTCAAAGTGACCAAAACCTCATCACCACTTATTTCAAATTGTTCAACTTCATCTTCAACATCCGGATCCTCATCATTTTCTTCTCCTTCTCTTTGGCTCAAACAAGAACCATCTTCTCGCATTGTCATAGTCCTAGAGTTAAAACATTGGAAAACTATATGGCCCTTTCCCAAACACTTAAAACAAGTGAGTTTAGAAGTAGAAGAAGAACTTTTACTTGATTCACCCTTTTCAAACCTTTTAAAATCATGCTTCTTTGGTTCATCTTTCTTTTTACCAAAATCCCTTTTGTTTCCATTATTGTTTTTCCAAGAGGATTGGTTAGAAAGAAACTTACTTGAACCACTCTTTCTTTTCAATTGCCTTTCCACCTTTTCTGCCACATGCATCATTTCTTCCAAATCCAAGTAATGTTGTAATTCAACAACATCGGCAATGTCTCTTCTTAAACCACCCAAAAACCGTGTCATAGTAGCTTCGGGATCTTCCTCAATGCTTGCTCTTGTCATTGCTAAATGCATCTCTTGGTAATATTCTGCCACAGTCTTTGCCCCTTGAGTGATACTATGCAACTTGTTGTAATGGTCTCTATAGTAATGAGGAGGAATGAAACGTTTCCTCAAAACAGCCTCCATGTCTTCCCAAGTTGCAATTGGCTTCTCTCTATTCCTTCTTCCAGAAATAATCAATCGATCCCACCATGTTAGTGCATAACCGTGAAATTCAAGGGAAGCAATTTTTACCTTCTTTTCTTCCGAATATTTGTGGATAGAAAAGATCTTTTCCACCTTCATTTCCCAATCAAAATATGCCTCGGGATCTCCTTTTCCATCAAATTCAGGAATCTTCATTTTGAGACCATTAAGGTTGCTATCAACTCCAAATCCATTCCTTCTCCTCCCATTCCTTCGGGATACTTCAGACATTTCTTCCTCGGACCTCCTACCATGTTCCTCGTAATCTTGTTGACTTCCTTGTCTTTCTTCTCTTTGCTAAAAAGCAAGTTCTAGTTGGTCAATTCCGGTGGTGACCCTATCAATGATTTGTTCCAATCGCCTTGTGGTGTGTTCTCTCCATGCTTTTTGTTCAGGTGTTTCACCTGTTGGATCTGCCATTAGAACAAAAAAAGATAAAAGTACCTCCCCTTTCCCTAATATGTCTCAACCCAAATGAAAAGAAATTTTCACTCGTGTTTAAGGCCGATCTAGTAAGGGTAAGTTGCACTCAGATTTTACAACTCTTTTCCTTCTGTAAGTTCTTGTGAGAATCGTTAAACCCTTACAAGATGCTACTCCAAGATCTTACTTGGCAACAAAGAAAGTATAGAGGTCAAAGAAAGGATAGTATGCAATAATTATGTAAAAGAAACAAGAATAAAATTTAGAAAGAAATTATAAGAGTAGAAAGGAAACAATGATGATACCTTTTCCTCAAAACTTTTCCCACATTTGGAATCACAAATCCCTGCAATATTAATTTAAGAAGCAATTTTTTTTTTTTTACGTACTCTTTCCTTTTTATTTTTTCTTTTTTTTTTGACAATTTTTTTTTCTTCTTGCAAACTTGAACCTTCAAATAGAAACAAGACAAATATGATAATAATAAGATACGAGATAGATAGATAAAAAAAAATGATATGATCAAATCAAGGAAACTGCAGTCTGATACCAAACTGATATGAATCCAAGGCATGAATTCACGTGAATTGTAGAATCGTCCTCGATTGATCTTTTGAGCAAAACAACTTGCTCAAGTGGATTCAACAATAATGAGTATTAATGAACTCAACACCTTTGAATCACACTATATTGAAAGATGTCTTAAAATCTTCCAAGCAAAAACAACCCAAACCAAAATAGACCCAACAAAAATAGGATGAAACCTATCACCTTTGAATCATAAAATGGTAGTTTTGAAATTACTATTCCCAACCCCTCTAATTTTCAAACCCAACAACACTACGATAAACCTAACACCTTCGGATTATGAAATGAATTAGAAAAGAAGAGTAGAGGCTCCACAACTAAAAGGAAGAGTTTTAGTTGATAAGCCAAATAAGTTTTGCAAGCATACTTGCAAGACTAAAACTAGCTCACTACGAAACTAGCAAAGAAAGGAAAATTCCTTAAAGTTTATAACATCAAATCTTGCCTTCTAATAGTTAACCAAGGCCCCTATGTATAAAGTTTCAAGAGAGACCAAGGTTGAAAATTACAAAAGGATTAAAATAGCAATTCTCAATCTTGTAGTCAAGACTAGCATTAATACTTCTCTTTGACCAATAAGAGCTCTTTGACCATGAAGAACTCTTTGACCTAGAAGACTCTTGCACTTAATTCTAATATTATAAATAAAAAAACTTCAAATTATCCCCAAGATGCAGCTGAAATTCGTCCATAATTCTGCCCAATAAATGCGATCTTCAAACTTCCCCATTTAAACCTTTCTATAGTCTTTAAGCTTCCAACCACTTTACTGAATCTTTGACCAACTTGAATATAGGTTTTTGGCCTCCAAAAGACTTCAAAATTTCGTGCAAATGGTTTTGAATTGGAACCCTAAAGAAACTTCAAGGATTAACTCCAATTTGCTGAAATTTGGGCTTGCACCCTTTCGAGTTTCGGGCTAAAAATTGGCTGTACCAATTGGGCTGATTTATTCACTTGAAAAGTGGTCCAAAACACTTATTTAGAACCATTTGGATAAAGATCAAAAGCGTGCAAAATGTTGTAATATTTGGGCTGAATTGAGGTAGCCATTGTATCCTCTTTTGAATGGACTTCAATAATCAAAATGTTCAGGGCTTCTTGCATCCTCTTATTTCTTAAACGAATCATTGGGACCGTCATCCCTTCGAGTGGATTTGGTGGAATGATATGTGCATAATTATTTGGAGTTGAGGGTTGTTCTGCCATGCCTTCGCCATCATCATCATTGACATCTTTAGCATTACTTCCTTGGCACTCATCACCATCCTACACCAGAATTGCTTTCGGAACAACTTAATTAATTTATTATTAATCTCCCCACATCAAAGATATAGTGCTCATTAATTTATTAATTTACTGAAAAATTAATTAACTAACTTCTTTAATTCTGAGTATAGTACCACTCGACCTTTTACCTATACCGGACATAAGTCCACCAGCTGGGTTTAGTATAATAAACATAACGAGCTCATCTCGGGAGCACCATCACTCTGGTCGCACCGGTACATGGTTTCCTTTCGATAAGCAGTAACACACCAAGCAACTAAATACGCGCACCCAACCTACCGAGAATATTGGCCACAATTGACCTCACCCATTGGCAGATCAAAGTTCACTATGTCTAATCCTCATGCCCTCTCGAGTATAGGGATTAAGAGATAGAATACTAAAAATGATTTGTCTATTAAATTAGTACAAGATAAATCATTCTAAATGGTCAAGTTCAACACGCCCCGGGAATATCTATATGATTCAATTAGTTTAGACAAACCAATTATCTTAATCACATAATAACCTAAACTGACAGTTTATCCAAAGCTATCTGGGTTACGAACCTCATTTATATATTATGTCTTTTAACTAATGATGAGATCTATTATGTCACAAAATACACCTCATCATCTAACTACATAATATAAATGGACAAATAATGCACAAAAAGATATAACCAAAACATAAATCGATATATTGACTGGGAAAATGTACAATACAAGCATAGCTTATGTATTAAACTCCAACACAAGGCTAGGCTTGTGGCAAATAGGTATACTCAGAAAGAGGGTATCGATTATGAGTAGACCTTTTCCCCGGTAGATATGCTTAAGTCGATCCAGATTCTCTTGGCCATAGCTGCTCATTTAGATGATGAGATTTGGCAGATGGATGTCAAAACAGCTTTCCTTAATATAAGTCTTGAGTAGACCATCTTTATACAGCAACCAGAGGGATTCATTGCAGAAAGCCAAGAGCACAAGGTTTGGAGGCTCAAGAAGTCTATCTAAGGTTTTAAGCAAGCATCCAGATCTTGGAATATCCGTTTTGACGAGGTTATCCAGTTCTATGGATTTACTCAGTGTCCAGATAAGCAGTGTGTACACCGCAGACAGTGTAATGGAAATATGGTGGTGTTTTTTGTACTTTAAGTAGATGATATTCTTCTTATTGGCAATAGTAAGAAGGTATTATCAGACGTAAAGGCATGGTTATCCAACCAGTTTGATAGAAAAGATTTGGGAGAGGCTGAAAATATCGTTGGGATCAAGATCATTCGAGATCATAGGAGACGTTTGCTGACACTCTCTTAGGCTTCATACATAGACACGATTCTGGCCCGTTTTAACATGCAGAACTCCAAGAAGGGTACACTACCTTTCAGATATGGAGTGCATCTATCTAAAGAGCAATGTCATAAGACTGAGGAGATAGAAGCCACGAAGGCAGTTTCTTATGCATCTGCAGTGGGAAGCCTCATGTATGTCATGTTGTGTACCAGGCCTAATATTTGCTATGTCGTTGGCATGGTTAGTAGATATCAGAGTAACCCAGGAAAACTCATTGGGGGCTGTCAAGTGTATCCTCAAGTATTTGCGCAGGACGAGAGACCATGTGTTGATCTATCGAGCGCATGAGCTAGTTCCTAAAGGTTACACAGATTGAGATTTCCAAGGTGATATGGACAAGAGTAAGTCTACCTTTGGTTTTGTGTTTACTCTGGGAGGTGGAGCCATAGTTTGGCAGAGTGTGAAACAGACATGTATGGTAGACTTCACCATGGAAGCTGAGTACATTGCCACATCAGAGGCAGCGAAAGAAGCTGTGTGGCTCAAAAACTTCCAAGTGGACTTAGACGTGATTCCTGAGTTGCCGAGGTCTATCATAGTTTATTGTGATAACAATGGTACAGTTGCTAACTCAAAGGAACCACGAGCCCACAAGGTCAATAAACACATAGACCGCAAGTACCACCTGATACGAGAAATCATAAAAATGGGAGACATGATCATGGCCAAAATAGCATCAGCAGAGAACCTTGAAGATCCATTCACGAATGCGTTGACTCCAAAAGTCTTTGAGACCCACGTGGAGGGCATGGGCGTCAGATACTTAAGTGAGCCATGAGGGTTTTTTAGATTTTGGTATGACAACAAAATAAGTGTATTGAACAGTTTTTATACTTCAGATCATAGCTTTGGTATTAGTGGGAGATTGTTAGTTTTGAATATTGAAAAACTTTGCTTGCATGAAAAACTATTTCTCAGTTACATTCGATTGTGTTTCAGTATTATAACTTGTCCCATTATATCATAGGTATAGATCATAAGGTGCCGGGTGTAGCACAGTAGATCTTATCATTGGTTAAATTTATGATGTATAAATAACGCTAGTACCACTCCACTTTCTTATTATACCGGACGAAAAGTCCACTGGCCAAATTTAGTACAATAAACCTTATGAACTCATCTCACGAGCACAATCAACCCGGCCAACCGGTACATGGATTCCTTCGGTAAGCTACGGTACACAAAGAAGCTAAACACCGCATACACAACTTACCTAGATTTATGCCTCAAGTGACTACACCCTTTGGCAAATCAAAGTATACGATATCTAACTCTCATGCCTACTCCAATCTCGGGATTAAGAGATTAGAATACTAGAATCGAATTAACTAAGCCGATCAGTACAAGTTATTTCAATATAAACTGGTCGTGCTCAATATGCCCCGGACACATCCGTATGATTTAATTAGACTAGATAAACTAATTTCCAAATTACAAAACTAATTTCCAAATTACAAGATATGTTCAAACTATCTCAGTTACGAGCATATTTTTATATTTAAATTCTTCAACCAATAACGAGATCTACTGTGTCTCTCCACACCTCATTATCTAGTTCTATGATATAATGGAATAAATTTAGTACTGAAACAATGCGATATGTAAACTGGGTATTAGTTTTTGATTAAAGCAAATAGCTTTCTAGTATTCAAAACTAATAATCTCCCACTAATACTCAAAGCTACGCTCTGAAGTACAAAAATACTGTTCAACCCACTTTATTACACTGCTGTCATAATGAAAGCTCTAAAACATTCTTAAAGCTCACTTAGATGGCTCCCTTAAGAATCTCAGTCACATGCCCTCCACATGTCTCCCAAAGACCTTTGGGGTTAATGGCATTGTGAAAGGATCTACAAGGTTGGCTCCTGATGCTATCTTGGCCACGATCACATCTCTGCTCTTTACTATCTCTCGTATCAGGTGGTACTTGCCCTCTATGTGTTTACTCTCCTTATGGGCTCGTAGTTCCCTTGAGTTAGCAACTGCACCATTGTTATCACAATAAATTGTGATAGACCTCGACAACTCAGGGATCACATCTAAATCCACTAGGAAGTTCCTGAGCTATACAACTTCTTTTGCTGACTCTGATGCGGCAATGTATTCAGCCTCCACGGTCGAGTCTGCTATGCATTTCTGCTTGACACTCCACCATACTATAGATTAAGCTCCTAGAGTAAACACAAACTCAGAGGTAGACTTACTCTTGTCCATATCACCTTTAAAGTCCGAATCTGTGTAACCCAATAGAACTAGCTCCTGTGCTTGATAAATCAAGACGTGATATCTCATTCTGCGCAAGTACTTGAGAATGCATTTTACTGCCTCCCAATGAGCTTTCCTAGGGTTACTCTGATATTTTCTAACCATGCCAACGGTAAAGAAAATATCAGGCCTAGTACATAACATAGCTTAAATGAGACTACCCACTGCAGATGCATAGGGTACCGCCTTCATGGCATCTATTGTTGGATTTGAATACATAAGCTATGCTTGTGTTGTACATTTTCCCAGTTTAATATATCAATTCGTGTTTCAATTATATTTTGTTGTGCATATCTATGTCCATTTATATTATGTAAGTAGATGATGAGGTGTCTGGTGTGACACAGTAGATCTCATCATTGGTTGAAAGACATTATATATAAATGAGGCTCGTAACCGAGACAAGTTTGGACAAACTGTCGGTCTAGGTTATTATGTGATTCCGATAATTAGTTTGTCTAAACTAATTGAATCATATAGATATGCCCGGGGCATATTGAACTTGACATTTAGGAATGATTTGTCTTGTACTGATTTAATAGACAAATCGATCCTTATATTCTATCTCTAAATCCCTAGACCGGCATGAGGATTAGACATAGTGTACTTTGATCTGCCAATGGGTGAGGTCAAATGTGGCCAATAGTCTCGGTGTGTTGGGTACGCGTGTTTAGTTACTTGGTGTGCTGTTGCTTGTCGAAAAAAAACCATGTATCGGTGAATCTGGGGTGATTGTGCTCCCGAGATGAGCTCAAAATGTTTATTATACTAAACCCGGCCGGTGAACTTATGTCCGGTATAGTAAAAAGGTCGAGTGGTACTAGTCTCGAAATTAAAGAAGTTAATTAATTAATTTATCAGTAAATTAATTTTAATTAATGAGCACTGTATCTTTGATGTGGGGAGATTAATGAATATAATTTAATTAAGTTGTTCCGGAAGTAATTCTGGTGTTGGATGGTAGTGCCAAAATTAATACGTTAGTGGTACGATTAATTTTGTAATGGGTTAATTGAATAGGTAGATTTAATTAATTCATTGGTTAATTATTCCTAAGGGTTAATTCAATAATTAACAATGTGGAATTATTTAATTAATTCCTAAGGGTTAATTAAGTAATTAACAAAGTGGAATTATTTAATTAATTAATTAAGTCTTAAGTTTCAATTAGAATTAGGAAATCCTAGAGATTAAGAAATCTAGTAGGATTTGGTTTATCCTATCAGATTGGTTACCTAATCGGATTTGGAAACTAATTCATCACCTAAACCTATTAGGAAGACCAATCCTAAACCAAGTTGGGGTCTCTCTTGTAACTCTATAAATAGACAAGGGATTAGCTATTCAAGATACACAATTCAATAGATTCATAATTCAAGAATCTAGAGAGAGAAAATGTTTCTCTCTCCAAGTCAGATTTTCAAGAAAGTGTGCGGCTGGTTTTTGGGTTTCTAGTGGCTGAAATTTTGGCCTTGGTTTATACCAGCTGCGTGTAGCTTTCTCTCTCTGCGGGCGGTGCGTTTCTAGTACGTGCCAGGTGCTGCGGCGCTAGAGTTTTCTAGCAGGTGGATTGTGGTGAGTAGCTGATCAATTGACTTCTAGTTCATTGCCCACACAACGTGAAGTCATAGTCTTGAGACATACAAGAGAATCACCAGGTGCACGCTTCAAAGGTATTTTTCTAAGGTTCTGCTTTAATTAGAAATTTTTGTTGCGTGGTAAATCGAGCAAGTGCAAACCCAGATCCTATGTGGCAAAATTTCTTTCAATTGGTATCAGAGCCTGGTTTAGGGGGTTTTGGTACTTGTTTGATTTATTACATGGTTTTATTTGCAGGTGGTTTAGAATCCCGACTATTATGGTTACATTTGTATGGGTTTTAATTAAACTCCGGGACTTGTCCGGATTTAATTTTATTATGAATGTTTGTAATAGTATAACCAAGAGCTGGAAGCCGTGTAGGATTAGATTAAATCTGTAGTAGGATTTTTTCTATGTAATTTAGATTATTTAATTTTCCTAGAAGCCTTGTAGTAGGAAAATTGTTTTTTGTAATCGAAGGCATTATGGTGGGCAACTGGAATTCGTGGGTTTTGGGTTATCATTAATTCGTAGAAACCCAGGAAAACCCTGAACGAATTGCAAGAAGACCAAATAGCGTGAGAAAAACAAAGGAGGAGGTGGCGGCAGGAGGCGACGCCGGCGACGACCGCCGGCAGCAGCCACCGCTGGCAACCAGTGAAGGCAGCAACAGCCGCTGCCGTACGGCGCAGCATATTGCTGCACCAAGGCACAACAGCAGTAGGCAGCAGGGCTGCTGCGCTGCTGGGCTGCTGCTGCTGGGCTGCACTGTTGAGCTGATGGGCTGCTGCATTGCTGGGCTGCGCTGTTGCGCTGCGGCGTTTTTTGCCCATTTTTTGTTTTTTTAGTTTAAGATTCTCTCCATCGAGTAACGTGACGGGACACGAGATCAAGGCAGAAGATGGAAGCAATTAAAACCATAATAGTCGGGAAATTTATTTCTCATATTTATTTCCCGTATTTATCATTTTAATTTTTATGTTGTATTTTAGATGCATGAATTAAAGCATGTCTGGTTTTATGGTTGCACATAACTTAGGTTTAGTTAATTGCACGTTACATCTAGAAAAACCCTCAATTTGGAAATCTAAGTGGAAGCGGGTTGGTTTAATATCCCCATGGCCGCCATTACGGGTTCATATGCGATGTGGGTGGGCTTGCGCGTTGGCATTAGGGCCTTTCTCCATTCGGATGAGTCCAGCCCCGAGATCGCTAGACTATGAACTTATGAGTAAGATGACTAGAGCGAGTTGAACTAGGAGAAATGCGACACCTCTCTATCTGAGGCGCACAATCCTGAGGTAACAAACTCAGAAGTCACGTAATGGCATACACTTAGTGCACGATATGAAATATTCCTCCCGCGAGGTTACGCTGCTTACTTGTACGGCTGAAAGCACCGACTATTAGCTACATTGATCAAAAGATCGTTGGTCAGATAGTGTAATTAATGAACTAGGATCTTCTTAAACGAATGTGGGTTAGCGTAAACGTCCACACTGCGTGGCTTGCGAGAATCCCGGTGGATGAGATGTTGGTGGATAATGATTATTGTTTTGAGGGAAGTCAATAATTAATTAGAATTTTTTTCAAAATTCTAAGCATATATAACTGAAACATTGTTTATTTATTTTCCAGTTTAATTGATATGGCATTCAATCCTTTAGCTGCTATTTTAAAAAACAACAATTTAACTGGAACTAATAATGTCGATGGAAGTCGTAACTTGGACATTGTCCTTAAAGCTGAGAGCGCTCCTATGAAAGATTATGTCATTGACATGATTAGTAACATCAACAAAGTTGAGGTAGTGGGAGGCGAAATCGTTGGTGAAACCAAAGCTGATATTATCCTATGGAGCTTGCCTCAAAGCTATAAGCGGATTCGGTTGAACTACAACATAAGTGAGATGTTGTGGAGTTCATCCGAGCTCTTGGCAGAGTTGGTGGCAGCTAAAAATCTTCTTCAAGAGAAGAAGCGAGCTTTAGTCACAGTCGAAGCTTTAAAATCTTCTTATGAGCCTGAGGCTAGAAAGAAGAAGAGGAAGCTCGAGGGAATAGCTCAAGTGGCGCAAATTATGCCTAAGCCATGTACTGCAAAGAAGAAGTCGAAAGACAAGTGCTTCAAGTGCAATAAGACGGGACATTGGAAAGCGGATTGTCCAAAGCTTATAAGTACAAAAAATTCTGCCTTAATTACTGAGACATGTTTAGCGGCGATTCCCACAGATACTTGGTGTGTTGATTCAGGTGCCACCGACCATGTTTGTAATTTTTTGTAAGGGTTCCAAGTAACTCGAAAGCTTAGAGAAGGCGAATTGGATATCTACTTTGGCGACACTACAAGAGTGTCAGCTGAAGCAATGGGAGTAGTTAGGTTAAATTTTGAGAATTGTAACCTAGAGTTAGTAAACTGTCTTTATGTACCGAGTTTTAGAAAGAACTTGATTTCGGTTTCTAAACTCTTGAAGAACGGTTACAAGTTTAGTTTTTCTGATGAGTCTGTATTTATTAGAAGAAATGAGAAACTTGTTTGTTCTGGTTCATTGGTGGACAATTTATTTGTAATTAATTCTAACTCCCCTGTTGCGCAAAACATAGAGATAGATAGCTCAGAATCTAACATTAATAAGAGGAAGAAACCTTCTGAAATGAATCAAACCTATCTTTGGCATCTAAGGCTAGGTCATATAAACCTTAGTAGGATTCAAAAGTTGGTTAATGATGGACCTTTGGGTTCATTAGATATTGACAGTTATGCAACCTGCGAATCTTGCTTGGAAGGTAAGATGACCAAGATGAAGGAAAACTGAACAAGCCCGGGCTAAATCGAAAACCTCACTTTTGTGCTATGCATTCCAGAATCGGAAGTTTTCGACCAAGCTCAGGCTCAAATTAGTTTACCCATGAACGGATCTAGGCTTATACTTATTTAATTTATTAATCGGGACACAAAAAATTAAATCTTTAATTAAAGCAGAATTTAAAGATTATACCTTTTGTAGCGAAGTCCCTCGCTTAAAGAAAACCAAATCTTTTAGCGCGAAATCCACAAGAAGTCCGAAGAATTCTCCAATACAAGCTCCGAGATAGTGTGGGCTATCGTCTACGGAGCTACCCTCGGCAATATGACTTAAAACCCAAGAAACTTGCTTATCAAGAAACTCAAAATAAATCTGCCCAGAATTTTTTTGTGAAAAATAAGCTGCCCAGAATTTTTTTTTAACAAAAATGAAGCTGCCCAGAAATTTTTCTTTCAAACTGTAGCTGCCCAGAAATTGTAAAACTGCTGCACTTAAAACCCGCCTGAAAAATCCTGCGCAGCCCGCTGATTAATCAGAAAACAGTCCGCCGGGAAAGCTTAATCCACTCCCGATCTGTACAACTAATTTCATGGATCACTCATCAAGAAGATCTACATGAAATCGGTCGGCTCAGGGCAGTGAACGAAACAATCGCCGGGGTTTAAAGAGACGAAAAAATTTGCTGCTGCAGTCCGATAGAAATCCAACAAGAGGCGGGTTTTCTTAAAGAATAATCGAGTGGGCTGAGCGAATAAAGGTCCGGGCTGCTCTATTAATTCATGGGCTGAGTTCCTTGACAAAGAAGAAAGCTTTCTTGATCGACTTCGAGAGAAAACTTGACGATGAAGACACCGTTTTCTCTCTAGACCAAACTTTCTCTATCTAGCCTAACTTGGCTGCCAAGTTTCTTTCTTAGGGTTTTCTTGCCTATTATGTTGTATTTATAGGAGCTTCTAAGGAGACCTAATGGGCTCTCGAGTTAGGCCTTAAAATTTGACTTTCGTTGACCGCTAAGTCTTCCCGACTAATCAACTCCAATCGACCCTTTTAAATTAATTTATTTAATCCACTTTGTTAATTTAATTTAATCGAACCCTTAGAATTAATTAATTCAAAATAGAATTAATTTCTAAATTCACTTCGTCGATCAAATATTAATTAAACCCTTCGGATTAATTAATTTACCTTGTCGATTAGTCAAATGCATAATCGGTCGTACCACTAACGGACCAATTATGGAACTACCGCTCGAAAACGACTTTATATCGCGCCATTATTATTTCTTCTATATCCCCACATTAAAGATCTAGTGCTCGTCGATTTATCAATTTACTGACAAATTAATTCACCGACTTCTTGGTTTCCGAGATTAGTACCACTCGACCTTTTATTATACCGAACATAAAGTTCACTGGCCAGGTTTAGTATAATAACCTTACGAGCTCATCTCGGGAGCACCATCAACCCGACGAACCGGTACGTGGATTCCTCCGACTAGCAACGGCACACAAGAAGCTAAACACCGCATACCCAACTTATCGAGGTATTGGCCTCAATTGACCTCACTCTTTGGCAAATCAAAGCACACGACACCCAACCCTCACGCCCGTCCCAATCTCGGGATTGAGAGACGGAATACTAGGATCGAATTGACTACGCCGATCAGTACAAGTCAATTCTATCCATACTGGTCGTGCTCAATATGCCTCGGGCATATCTGTGTGATTTAAACTAGTCTAGATAAACCAATTTTGCAAACCACACAATAACCTATACCGATAGTATGTTCAGATTATCTCGGTTACGAGCATACTTTTTATATATCAATACTTTAACCAATAACGGTATCTACTGTGTTTGCCGACACCCCGTTATCTAGTTCTATGATATAAAGGAACAGATTTATACTGAAACAAAATGATATGTCATCTGTGGATATTAGTTTTTGATACAAGCCATAGCTTTTCTGTATTCAAAACTAACAATCTCCCACTAATACTCAAAGCTATGCTAAGAAGTACAAAAAAAAACTGTCCAACCCGGTATTACACTACTGTCATGCTGAAATCTCCAGAACACCTTTAAGCTCACTCACATGGCTCTCTCAAGAATCTGACTCCCATGCCCTCCACATGCCTCTCAAAGACCTTTGGGGTCAATGGCTTGGTGAAAAGATCTGCAAGGTTGTCCTCTGAAGCTATCTTGGGCACGATCACGTCTCCCCTCTTTACGATCTCTCGTATCAGGTGGTACTTGCGCTCTATGTGTTTACTTGCCTTATGGATTCGTGGTTCCCTTGAGTTAGCAACTGCACCATTGTTATCACATTAAACTGTTATAAACCTAGGCAACTCTAGAACCATATCTAAGTCCATCAGGAAGCTCCTGAGCCATACAGCCTCTTTCGCTGCCTCTGAAGCGGCAACGTACTCGGCCTCCATGGTAGAGTCCGCCACGCATTTCTGCTTGACACTCTTCCATACTATGGCTCCACCTCCTAGAGTAAACACAAACCCATAGGTAGACTTACTCTTGTCCAAATCTCCTTGAAATCTGAATCTGTGTAACCCAATGGTACAAGCTCCTGCGCTCTATAAACTAGGACATAATCTCTCGTCCTGCGCAAGTACTTGAGAATGCATTTTACTGCCTCTCAGGGTTACTCTGATATCTGCTAACCATGCCAACGGCAAAGCAAATATCAGGCCTCGTGCACAACATAGCATACATGAGGCTACCCACTGCAGAAGCATAGGGTACCACCTTCATGGCATCTATCTCCTCAGCAGTCTTAGGACACTGCTCCTTAGACAAATGCACTCCATGCCTGAAAGGTAGTGAACCCTTCTTGGAGTTCTGCATGTTAAAACTGGCCAGAATCGTGTCTATGTAGAATGCCTGTGAGAGAGTCAGAGAACGTCTCCTACGATCTCGAATAATCTTGATCCCAAGGATATGTCCAGCCTCTCCCAAATCCTTCATATCGAATTGCCTGGACAGCCATGCTTTTACGTCTGACAACACCTTCTTACTGTTGCCAATAAGAAGAATGTCATCTACATAAAGTACGAGGAACACCACTATCTCACCATCACGCCTGCAATAAACACACTGCTCATCCGGAGACTGAGTGAATCCATAGGACTGGATAACCTCATCAAAACGAATTTTCCAAGATCTGGATGCTTGCTTAAGTCCATAAATGGACCTCCTAAGCCTGCATACCTTGTGCTCTTGGCCCTTAACAATGAAGCCCTCTGGTTGCTGCATAAAGATGGTCTCCTCAAGACTTCCATTAAGGAAAGCTGTCTTGACGTCCATCTGCCAAATCTCATAATCCATATGAGCAGCTATGGCCAAGAGAATCCGGATCGACTTAAGCATAGCTACCGGGGAAAAGGTCTCCTCATAATCGATCCCTTCTTTCTGAGTATACCCCTTCGCCACAAGCCTAGCCTTGAAGGTCTCAACCCTCCCGTCAGATCCTCTCTTTCGCTTGTAGACTCATTTGCACCCAATAGGCCTAAACCCATCAGGAAGGTCTACCAGCTCCCAAACTTGATTTGAGTCCATAGAACCCATCTCAGCAATCATCGCTCTCTGCCAAGAATCTGCATCTTTATCCTGGAGAGCCTCATTGTAGTTAACTGGGTCTGGTTCATGAGCACCAGGGATAAAGTCTGAAGAGTCACCCAAACCCATGTACTTCTCGGGCTGTCTCACAGCCCTCCTACTACGACGAGGCGCAGCCTGTGTAAGAGCATCATCTGTGATAGTGCGTGCAGTTTCCTGTGGTGTATCTTCCTGTACGTGTGCATCTGGAATAGTGGACTGAATTCTAAGCTCTTCCAATACTACCTTGCTGCTTGACTTGTGATCTAAAATATAGTCCTCCTCAAGAAATCTAGCATTGGTGCTGACCACCACCTTCTGATCCTAAGGACTATAAAATAAACCACCTCTCGTTCCTTTGGGATAGCCTACAAACAACATAACCTTAGATCTCGCCTCTAACTTGCCTGCATCTACCTCGAGCACATGTGCTGGACAACTCCAAATCCTGAGATGTCTCAGAGTAGGCTTGCGCCCATTCCACAACTCTACTGGGGTCGTAGGCACAGACTTAGATGGCACAAGGTTGAGGATATAACATGCTGTATCTAAGGCATAACCCCAAAACGGGGTAGGCAACTCACTGTAACTCATCATCAATCTAACCATCTCCATAAGAGTCCTGTTCCTCCTCTCTGCTACACCATTCTGCTGGGGTGTGCCAGGTGCAGACAACTGGGTCTGAATACCCACCTCTGACAAATAGGTCCTAAATTCACTAGAGAGGTATTCGCCACCGCGATCAGACCGCAGTGACTTGATACTCTTACCCAGATGGTTCTCCACTTATGCCTTGAATTCTCTTAACTTGCCAAAACATTCAGACTTGTGGCGCATCAGGTATATGCATCCATATCTAGAGTAATCATCCGTGAAAGTCACAAAATACTCATAACCACCTCTAGCCTGAACTGACATAGGCCCACACACGTCAGAATGAATCAGCTCTAAAACCTCCTTGGCCCTATACCCCTTCGCCTTAAAAGGCCTCTTGGTCATTTTACCCTCCAAGCAGGACTCACAGGTTGAATAGCTGTCAATATCTAGTAAGTCCAAAGACCCACTCTTGACCAACCTTTGAATCCTACTAAGGTTGATATGACCTAGTCTCAGGTGCCAAAGATAAGTCTGATTCAAATGGGAAGATTCCTTTCTGTTATTATGATTCGGTGATGAGTTACTAGTTTCTGTGTTTTGCATAACTGGGGAGTAAGTTTTGATTAAAAACAGATTGTCAACCAATGTACCGGAACATATAAGTTTCTGGCATTTTCTTATAATAACCGAACCGTCAGAAAATACACACTTATAACCATCCAAAATAAGTTTCGAAACCGAAAGCAAGTTCTTTCGAAAACTGGGTACATAAAGACAATCCTTTAAAAGTAAAATAGAGTCTGAAAAGTAAAGACTAATAACTCCCACAGCAGCCACAGAAACTCTGGTAGTATCCCAAGGTAGACCTGCAACTCTCCCTCTCTAAGCAGCCGGGTCACTTAGAACCCCTGCAAAGAATTACAAACGTGATCAGTGGCTCCCGAATCCACACACCAAATATCCGTGGGAATCGCAGCTAAACACGTCTCAGTAACTAGAGAGAATTTACACATACCTCGAGGCTTTGGGCAGTCATTCTTCCAATGTCCTGCTTTGCCACATCTGAAGCACTTTCCTTTCGGCTTCTGCTTCTTGGCAATGCCTGCCATGGGTCCATGACTGGCTCCTACTTTCTGGCCTTTCTTCCTCTTTTGCTTCCTGGCTTTGGGCCCAGCAGAGGAACCTGAAGGACCAACAGTAGCCAAGGCTTGCTTCTTCTCAGCGAAGAGGCCCTCAGCAGACACCAATGCAGTTATGAGCTCAGAAAGTGAATATAAGATATTCCCCATATTATAATTCAATCGAAACTGCTCAAAACTGGGAGGCAAGCTCTGAAGGATGATATCGACCTGGGTTTCCCCATCAATCTCACCTCCTAATACCTCAATCTCATTGATGTAGCCAATCATGCCCAGTACGTGATCTCTCACTGAAGTGCCCTCGGCCATCTTAGCATTCATGAGTTTCCTCATAGCTGACTGCTTGGCCGCCCTACCCTGATGACCAAACATCTCCCTGAGGTTGAGCAACATATCGTAGGCTGAGGTCATCAACTGATGCTGGTGCTGCAGTACACTCGACATGGAAGCCAAGATGTAGCACCTGGTTATCTCATCAGCTTTCTGCCACCTCGTATATGGCTCTCGCTGCTCAGGTGTGGCATCCTCACTGGGCTTAGGGGGGCACTCCTCAGTGAGCACGTACTTATAACCCTCAGCGGTTAGGACAATGTCCAGGTTTCGTTTCCAATCAATGTAATTAGGACCAGTGAGTTTGTTTTGGTTCAGAATGATAGCTAGCGGGTTGAACGACATATCAACTGAAAATAATGAAAAAAAACATGTCTCAGTATACTTTTCGAAAATATTGAAAAATCCTCAGAAAAGAAATATAATCTTCTATCGACATCTCTCTCACCGGGATTAACGCAGGTCACGATGGGTGAACGTATACGCCAACCCACATTTGTTCGAGAAGGACCGAAGTCCATTAATCTCATTATCTGACCAACGATCTTATGATCAATGAAATTAATAGTCGATAATTTTAGCCATACACGTAAATAGCGTTACCTCGTAGGAGGGATACTATAAACAGTACACTAAGTGTATGCCATTACGTGACTTCTAAGTTTGTTACTTAGGGTACTAATGCGCCTCGGACGGCGAGGGTGTCACAACTTTTCCCAATTAAACGCACTATAGTCATCCCTTTAGAAATTCATTCCAGCGATATCTGTGATTGAAAACTCAACCGACGGGGAAGCCGTTTAACCACATCGCAATGAACCCGCAATGGAGGCCATGGGGCTATTAACCAACCCGCTCCCACTTAGATTTTTAAAATAATCTCAATTCGCCCTAGTTTTTCTCGGTTTTCCATTTCGGTTTTCTACGTAATTAGGAATCACCCAAAAATTACGAAAAACCAAAATCCTGGTTTTCTCGGTTTTCTACATAATTAGGAATCACCCAAAATTACGATAAACCAAAACCCCACGTAATTAGGAATCACCCAAAATTACGATTAAACCAAAACTTGTGAATGTAATTAAGTTTGAGGATTTTTACGTTTTAACATGCAATATCTTAACTATGGTTATTCGCACCCATAAAACCGTTGGAGTTTTAATATGCGAATAATCTACCTTAGTTAATTGCACATTACCTTTTTGAAAAAAACTTTTGGTTTGAATTTCGTTCAAGCAAAACAAAACGAAAATCACACAATCAACGAAAAAAATCATAAATACGGGAAATTAAACAAAATAAAATTTCCCGACTATTATGGCCTTCTCTATCATTGATTCCTTGACGCCTCGGTGACACTTCCCGTCGTGTCGCTCCACTCGTTATTTGGATTCCTCTCGATTCGCCCGGGTTTTCTCGGTTTATTCCGTAATTAGGAATCACCCAAAATTACAATAAACCAAAACCCGCGAATATAAGTTACCCAAAATAACGTCTTCGTCATAGTACAAAAATTCCTATATACAAAGGCGTTTTCTAGGAAATTAAAGACGACATGATTAGATCAAATCCTACTACAAGATTTTTCTAATCCTACACGACTTCCAGCTCGTGGTTATTACTATTACAGAAATTTCCATTCAAAATAAAATGAGCCCGGACATGTCCCGGGGTTTATGAATGAAAAATAAATTTCTACCATAATAGCCGGGAAACCAATAACCACCTGTTTATACATTTTGATAAAAATAATAATGCCAAAATAAAACCGTGTAATAAATCAAACAAGTATAAGACCGAAACCAACGCTCTGATACCAATTTGAAGGAAAACTGAACAAGCCCGGGCTAAATCGAAAACCTCATTTTCTTGCTATGCATTCCAGAATCGGAAGTTTTCGACCAAGCTCAGGCTCAAATTAGTTTACCCATGAACGGATCTAGGCTTATACTTATTTAATTTATTAATCGGGACACGAAAAATTAAATCTTTAATTAAAGCGGAATTTAAAGATTATACCTTTTGTAGCGAAGTCCCTCGCTTAAAGAAAACCAAATCTTTTAGCGCGAAATCCACAAGAAGTCCGAAGAATTCTCCAATACAAGCTCCGAGATAGTGTGGGCTATCGTCTACGGAGCTACCCTCGGCAATATGACTGAAAACCCAAGAAACTTGCTCATCAAGAAACTCAAAATAAATCTGCCCAGAATTTTTTTGTGAAAAATAAGCTGCCCAGAATTTTTTTTAACAAAAATGAAGCTGCCCAGAAATTTTTCTTCCAAACTGTAGCTGCCCAGAAATTGTAAAACTGCTGCACTTAAAACCCGCCTGAAAAATCCTGCGCAGCCCGCTGATTAATCGGAAAACAGTCCGCCGGATAAGCTTAATCCCCCCTCGATCTGTACAACTAATTTCATGGATCACTCATCAAGAACATCTACATGAAATCGGTCGGCTCAGGGCAGTGAACGAAACAATCGCCGGGGTTTAAAGAGACAAAAAAATTTGCTGCTGCAGTCCGATAGAAATCCAACAAGAGGCGGGTTTTCTTAAAGAATAATCGAGTGGGCTGAGTGAATAAAGGTCCGGGCTGCTCTATTAATTCATGGGCTGAGTTCCTTGACAAAGAAGAAAGCTTTCTTGATCGACTTCGAGAGAAAACTTGACGATGAAGACATCGTTTTCTCTCTAGACCAAACTTTCTCTATCTAGCCTAACTTGGCTGCCAAGTTTCTTTCTTAGGGTTTTCTTGCCTATTATGTTGTATTTATAGGAGCTTCTAAGGAGACCTAATGGGCTCTCGAGTTAGGCCTTAAAATTTGACTTTCGTTGACCGCTAAGTCTTCCCGACTAATCAACTCCAATCGACCCTTTTAAATTAATTTATTTAATCCACTTTGTTAATTTAATTTAATCGAACCCTTAGAATTAATTAATTCAAAATAGAATTAATTTCTAAATTCACTTCGTCGATCAAATATTAATTAAACCCTTCGGATTAATTAATTTACCTTGTCGATTAGTCAAACGCATAATCGGTCGTACCACTAACGGACCAATTATGGAACTACCGCTCGAAAATGACTTTACATCGCGCCATTATTATTTCTTCTATCTCCCCACATTAAAGATCTAGTGCTCGTCGATTTATCAATTTACTGACAAATTAATTCACCGACTTCTTGGTTTCCGAGATTAGTACCACTCGACCTTTTATTATACCGAACATAAAGTTCACTGGCCAGGTTTAGTATAATAACCTTACGAGCTCATCTCGGGAGCACCATCAACCCGACGAATCGGTACGTAGATTCCTCCGACTAGCAACAGCACGCAAGAAGCTAAACACCGCATACCCAACTTACTGAGGTATTGGCCTCAATTGACCTCACTCTTTGGCAAATCAAAGCACACGACACCCAACCCTCACGCCCATCCCAATCTCGGGATTGAGAGACGGAATACTAGGACCGAATGACTACGCCGATCAGTACAAGTCAATTTTATCCAAACTGGTCGTGCTCAATATGCCCCGGGCATATCTGTGTGATTTAAACTAGTCTAGATAAACCAATTTCGAAACCACACAATAACCTATACCGATAGTATGTTCAGACTATCTCGGTTACGAGCATACTTTTTATATATCAATACTTTAACCAATAACGGTATCTACTGTGTTTGTCGACACCCCGTTATCTAGTTCTATGATATAAAGGAACAGATTTATATTGAAACAAAATGATATGTCATCTGTGGATATTAGTTTTTGATACAAGCCATAGCTTTTCTGTATTCAAAACTAACACAAGAGACCTTTTAAAGCAAAAGGTTATAGAGCTAAAAAAGTATTAGAGTTGATTCATTCTGACTTGTGTGGACCTGTGACGGTCCAGGCACACGAGGGGGATATGAGTATTTCGTGATGTTCACGGATGACTACTCTAGGCACGGATACATTTACCTAATGCGCCATAAGTCTGAATGTTTTGGCAAGATCAAAAAGTTTCGGGCAGATGTGGAGAAGCATCATGGTAAGAGTATCAAGACACTGTGTTCAGATCGTGGTGGGGAGTACCTGTCCCATGAATTTCAAGATTACCTCACTGAGGTAGGAATTCAGTCTCAGTTGTCTGCACCTGGCACGCCACAGCAGAATGGTGTAGCAGAAAAGAGGAATCGAACTCTTATGGAAATGGTTAGGTCCATGATGAGCTATAGTGATTTGCCAAGTTCGTTCTGGGGATATGCCTTAGAAACGGCAATGTATATTCTTAATCTTGTACCATCTAAAATCGTGCCTTCAACCCCAGTAGAGTTGTAGAACGGGCAGATGCCCAATCTAAGACATCTCAGAATTTGGGGCTGCCCAGCACATGTGCTTAAGGCAGATACGGCTAAGTTAGATGCAGGAACAGAATTAATGTTGTTTGTAGGATATCCTAGGGGAACGAAAGGTGGTCTATTCTACAGTCCTAAAGATCAGAAGGTGGTGGTAAGTACCAATGCTATATTTTTGGAAGAGGACTATGTCTTAGACCACAAGCCCAAGAGTAAGACAGTACTAGAAGAGCTTAGATGACAAACTACTAATCCCGATGCACCAGCACAAGTAGATACACCACACACTGCACATGAGATCACAGATGATGTGCCTACACAGGCAGTGCCTCGTCGTAGTGGGAGGGTTGTGAGACAGCCCGACAGGTTCGATGGCGTGGGAGAGGCCTCAGACCTAGTCACAGGTGTGCCTGAACCTGACCCAGTTAACTACAATGAGGCGCTTTGCGATAAAGATACAGAATCTTGGCGTAAGGCAATGATATCCGATATGGGGTCAATGGACCACAATCAAGTATGGGAGCTTGTGGACCTGCCTGATGGGTTTAAGCCCATTGGATGCAAGTGGGTCTATAAATGTAAGAGAGGACCTGACGGGAAGGTGGAAACTTTTAAAGCTAGGCTGGTGGCGAAGGGGTATACTCAGAAAAAGGGAATCGATTATGAGGAAACCTTCTCCCCGGTAGCCATGCTTAAGTCGATCCGGATTCTCTTGGTCATAGCTGCTCATATGGATTATGAGATTTGGAAGATGGATGTCAAGACAGCTTTCCTAAACGGAAGTCTTGAGGAAACCATTTTTATGCAGCAACCAGAGGGATTCATTGAAAAAGGCCAAGAGCATAAGGTTTGCAGGCTTAAGAGGTCTATTTATGGACTTAAGCAGGCATCCAGATCTTGGAACATCCGGTTTGATGAGATAATCCAATCCTTTGGATTTACTCAGTGTCCGGATGAGCATTGTGTATATCGCAGATATGATGGAAACTCAGTGGTATTTCTTGTGCTTTACGTAGATGACATTCTATTGATTGGCAACAACAAGAAAGTGTTATCAGACGTAAAGGCATGGCTGTCCAAGCAATTTGATATGAAGGACTTAGGGGAAGCGGGACATATCCTTGGGATCAAGATTATTCGAGATCGTAGGAAACGTTCATTAACGCTCTCCCAAGCTTCGTACATAGACACGATTCTGGCCCATTTTAACATGCAAAACTTCAAGAAAGGTTTTCTACCTTTCAGGCATGGAGTGTTTCTATCTAAGGAACAGTCTCCTAAGACTGTTGAGAAAATAGAGACCATGAAGACAGTTTCGCATGCTCCGGCAGTAGGAAGTCTCATATATGCCATGTTGCGTACGAGGCCTGATATCTGTTATGCCATTGGCATGGTGAGCAGATATCAGAGTAACCCCGGGAAAGCTCATTGGGAGGCAGTAAAATGCATTCTCAAGTATTTGCGCAGAACGAGGGACCAAGTTCTGGTCTATCAGGCGTCTAAGCTAGTACCCCAAGGTTACACAGATTCAGATTTCCAAGGCGACAGGGACAAGAGCAAGTCTACCTCAGGGTATGTGTTTACTCTAGGAGGTGGAGCCATAGTTTGGTGGAGTGTCAAGCAGAAATGCATGGCGGACTCTACTTTGGAGGCTAATTACGTTACCACATCAGAGGCAGCGAAAGAAGCAGTATGGCTCAAGAACTTCTTAGTGGACTTAGATGTGATTCCTGGTTTGCAGAAGTCTATCATGGTTTATTGTGATAACAACGGTGTAGTAGCAAACTCGAAGGAACCACGAGTCCACAAGGCGAGTAAACATACACAGCACAAGTACCACCTGATATGAGATATCATAAAGAGGGTAGACGTGGTCGTGGTTAAGATAGCATCAGAGGATATCCTTGCAGATCCATTCACAAAAACATTGACTTCAAAAGTCTTTGAGGCTCACGTGAAGGGTAAGGGGATCAGATGCTTAAGAGAGCCTTGACAGTTTTTCTAGATAGATAGCAGCAGATAGTATAGGATTGTATGTAGTTGTATACTTAAAGCACAACTTAAGTATTAGTGGGAGATTGTTGGATTTGAATACATAAGCGATGCTTGTGTTGTACATTTTCACAATTTAATATATCGATTTGTGTTTCAATTATATTTTGTTGTGCATATCTATGCCCATTTATATTATGTAAGTAGATGATGAGGTGTCTGGTGTGACACAGTAGATCTCATTATTGGTTGAAATACATAATATATAAATGAGGTTCGTAACCGAGATAGTTTTGGACAAACTGTCAGTCCAGGTTATTATGTGATTGAGATAATTAGTTTGTCTAAACTAATTGAATCATATAGATATGCCCGGGGCATATTGAACTTGACCTTTAGGAATGATTTCTCTTGTACTGATTTAATAGACAAATCAATCCTTGTATTCTATCTCTAAATCCCTAGACTCGAGCGACATGAGGATTAGACATAGTGTACTTTGATCTACCAATGAGTGAGGTCAAATGTGGCCAATAGTCTCGGTGGGTTAGGTACGCGTGTTTAGTTACTTTGTGTGTTGTTGCTTGTCGAAAGGAAACCATGTACCAGTGAATCCGGTGTGATGGTGCTCCCGAGATGAGCTCGAAATGTTTATTATACTAAACCCGGCCGGTGGACTTATGTCCGGTATAGTAAAAAGGTCGAGTGGTACTAGTCTCGAAATTAAAGAAGTTAATTAATTAATTTATCAGTAAATTAATTTTAATTAACGAGCACTATATCTTTGATGTGGGGAGATTAATGAATATAATTTAATTAAGTTGTTCCGGAAGCAATTATGGTGTAGGATGGTAGTGCCAAAATTAATCCGTTAGTGGTACGATTAATTTTGTTATGGGTTAATTGAATAGGTAGATTTAATTAATTAATTGGTTAAATATTCCTAAGGGTTAATTCAGCAATTAACAAAGTGGAATTATTTAATTAATTTCTAAGGGTTAATTAAGTAATTAACAAAGTGGAATTATCTAACAAATTAATTAAGTCTTAAGTTTCAATTGGAATTAGGAAATCCTAGAGATTAGGAAATCTAGTAGGATTTGGTTTATCTTATCAGATTGGTTACCTAATTGGATTTGGAAACCTAAACCCATTAGGAAGACCAATCATAAACCAACTTGGGGTCTCTCTTGTAACTCTATAAATTGACAAGGGATTAGCTATTCAAGATACACAATTCAATAGATTCATAATTCAAGAATCTAGAGAGAGAAGATCCTAGAGAGAGAAAACGTTTCTCTCTCCAAGTCGGATTTTCAAGAAAGTGTGTAGCTGGTTTTTGGGTTTCTAGTGGCTGAAATTTTGGCCTTGGTTTATACCAGCTGCGCATAGCTTTCTCTCTCTGCGGGCGGTCCGTGTATAGTACGTGCCAGGTGTTGCGGCGCTAGAGTTTTCTAGCAGGTGGATGGTGGTGAGTAGCTGATCAATTGACTTCTAGTTCGTTGCCCACACAACGTTAAGTCATAGTCTTGAGGCATACAAGAGAATCACCAGGTGCATGCTTCAAAGGTATTTTTCTAAGGTTCCGCTTTAATTAGAAATTTTTGTTGCGTGGTAAATCGAGCAAGTGCAAACCCGGATCCTATGTGGCACAATTTCTTTCATCTATCTCCTCAACAATCTTGAGACACTGCTCCTTTGATAAATGCACACCATGCCTGAAAGGTAGCAAACCTTTCTTAGAGTTCTGCATGTTCAAACAGGCCAGAATCGTGTCCATGCCTCAGTGAACGTCTCCTATGATCTCGAATAATCTTGATCCCAATGATATGTCCAGCCCCTCCAAAGTCCTTCATATCAAACTGCCTGGACAACCATACCTTTACATCTGACAACACCTTCTTACTGTTGCCAATCAGAAGGATGTCATCTACATAAAGTACGAGAAACATCACCAAATCACCATCACGTATGCGGTATACACACGGCTTATTCGGACACTAAGTGAATCTATAGGACTGGATAACCTCGTTAAAATGGATGTTCCAAGATCTGGATGCCTGCTTAAGTCCATAAATGGACCTCTTAAGACTGCATACCTTATGCTCTTGGACCTGAACAATGAAACCCTCTGGTTGCTACATAAAGATGGTCTCCTCAAGACTCCCATTAAGGAAAGCTGTCTTAACGTCCATCTGTAGCCTAGCCTTGAAAGTCTCAACCCTCCCGTCAGATCCTCTCTTTCGCTTGTAGACCCATTTGCACCCAATAGGCCGAAACCTATCAGGAAAGTCTACCATCTCCCAGACCTGATTTGAGTCCATAGAACCCATCTCAGCAATTATCGCTCTCTGCCAAGAATCTGCATCTTTATCCTAGAGAGCCTCATTGTAGTTAATTAGGTCTAGTTCATGGGCACCAGGGATAAAGTTTGAAGACTCACCCAAACTCATGTACCTCTCGGCCTATCTGACAACCCTCCCTCTACGACTTTGCGCAGCCTGTGTAAGTGCATCATTTGTGATAGTGCATGTAGTACTCTGTGGTGTGTCATCCTGTACTGGTGCATCTGGAATACTATCTGACCCCTAAGCTCTTCCAATACTACCTTTCTCATTGACTTGAGATCTAAAATATAGTCTTCCTCAAAAAATTTGGCATTGGTGTTTACCATCACCTTCCGATCCTAAGGACTATAAAATAGACCACCTTTCATTCCTTTGGGATAGCCTATAAAAAGCATTACCTCAGACCTCACATCTAGGTTGGCTGCATCTACTTTAAGCACATGTGCTGTGCAAACCCAAATCCTGAGATGTCTCAGACAAGGCTTTAGCCCAGTCCACAACTCTACTGGGGTCGAAGGCACAGACTTAGATGGTACGAGATTAAGGATATAACACGTTGTCTCTAAGGCATAACCCCAAAATGAATTGGGCAATTCATAATAACTCATAATCGATCTAACTATGTCCATAAGAGTCATGTCCTTCCTCTCTGCTACACTATTCTGCTGAGGTGTGCCAGGTGCAGATAACTGGGACTGAATAGCCCCTCTAACAAATAGGTCCTAAATTCACTAGAGAGGTATTCACCACCACGATCATATCGCAGGGCCTTGATACTCTTACTGTGATGCTTTTCCACATCTGCCTTAAACTCTTTGAACTTGTCAAAGCATTCAGACTTGTGGCACATTAGGTATATGTATCCAAATTGAGAGTAATCATTCGTGAATATCACAAAATACTCATAATTTTCTCTAGCCTGAACTGACATAGGTCCACACAAGTCAGAATGAACCAACTCTAAAACCTCAATGGCCCTATACCCCTTTGCCTTAAAAGGCCTCTTGGTCATTTTGCCCTCCAAGTAGGACTTACAGGTCGAATAACTGTCAATCTCTAATGAGCCCAAGGGCGCATCATTGACCAACCTCTGAATCCTACTAAAGTGGATATGACCTAGTCATAGGTGCCAAAGATAATTCTGGTTAAGAGGGAAAGACTCCTTTCTCTTACTATGATTCAATTATGGGTTATTAATTTATGTGTTTTGCATTTATATGGAGTTAGTTTTAATCAAAAACAAATTATCAACCAATGCACAGGAACATATAAGTCTTTTGTTCTTTGTAATAAAAATAGAGTCATCAGAAAAAACAAACTTATAACCATCTAAAAGCAGCTTAGAAACCAAAAGCAAGTTCTTTCTAAAGCTGGTACATAAATACAATGTCTCAAAATCAAAACAACAGAATCTGGAAAATAAAGGCGAATAACTCCCACTGCAGCAACAGAAACTCTTGTAGTATTTCCAAGGTAGACTTGCAACTCACCCTCTCTAAGCAGCTGGGTCACTTGGAACCCCTGCAATGAATAACAAACATGATCAGTGACTCCTGAATCCACACACCAAGTATCTGTGTGAATCGCCGCTAAACATGTGTCGGTAACAAGGGTAAAATTACACATGCCTCGAGGCTTTAGGCAATCTTTCTTTAAATGTCTTGGTTTACTACATCTGAAGCACTTACCTTTCGGCTTGTGCTTCTTGGCAATGCCTCCCTAGGGTCCATGATCAGCACCTACTTTCTGCCCCTTATTCCTCTTGTGCTTCCTGGCTTTGGGCCCAACAGAGGAACCTGAAGGTCCAACAGTAGCCAAAGCTTGCTTCTTCTCAAAGAATAAGCCTTCGGTAGACACCAACGCAGTCATGAGCTCGGGCAAAGTATATCGAAGCTTGTTCATGTTATAGTTCAACCGAAACCGCTCAAAACTGGGAGCTAAGCTCTGGAGGATGATGTCACACTGTGACTCACAATCAATCTCGCCTCCCAATACCTCAATCTCATTGATGTTGCTGATCATTTCCATCACGTGATCTCTCACTTGGGTGCATGGCACTCATGAGTTTCTGCATAGCTGACTGCTGGCCGCCCTGCCCTGATGTCCAAACATCTCCATGAGGTTAGTCAATATATCGTAGGCTGAGATCATCAACTGATGTTGGTTTTGCAGTACACTCGACATAGAAGCCAAGATGTAGAACTTGGTCATCTTATCAGCTTTTTTCCACTTCGTATATGATTCCCTCTCCTCAGGGGTGGAATCGTCTCTTGGTGTCTCAGGGCACACCTCAGTAAGCATATACTTGTAACCCTTAGCAGTAGGGACAATGTCCAGGTTACACTTCCAATCAATGTAATTAGGACCGATGAGTTAGTTCTGATTCAAAATGATAGCTAGCGGGTTGAAGAACATATCGACAAACTAAAAAATAAACGGTTATGTTTTAGTATTATTTTTTAAAAATATTGATATCCTAACAAATAATATAATCTCTCATCGACATCTCTCACACCCGGATTTACACAGGCCACATGGGCTAATGTCTAAGCTGAGCCACATTCGTTCGAGAAGAACCAAAATTCATTAATTTCACTATCTGACCAACGATATTATGATCAATGAAATTAATAGTAGATGATTTTAGCTGTACACATAAATAGCGTAACCCCTCATGAGGGATACCATAAATAGTATATTAAGTGTATGCCATTAAGTGACTTCTAAGTTTGTTACTTAGGAGGTAGAGCTCCTCGGCTGAGAGGGTGTCACAATCATCCAATTCAACTCACTATAGTCATCCCTTTAGAAATTCAATCTAGTGATCTCGTGACTGAAGACTTATCCGAATGAAGGAAGGCCCTAGTGCCAATGCGCAAGTCTAACCACATCACATATGAATTCTTAATGAAGGCCATGGGATATTTACCAACCCGCTCCCACTTAGATTTTTAACTTTGAGGATTTTTACGTTTTAACATTCAATATCTTAACCATGATATTCGCACCCATAAAACCGTTGGAGTTTTAATATGCTAATAATCTACCTTAGTTAATTGCACGTACTCTTAAAAACGGTTTGTTTTTTCTCATGCATAAAAATGAAAACATGCAATCAACGAAAAGACATAAATATAGGAATTACATACGTAAACATTTCCCGACTATTATGGCCTTCTATGTCATTGATTCCTTTGACGCCTTGTTGACACGTCCTATCAAGTCACTCCCACTCATTATTTGGATTCCTCAAAATTTGTCCAAGTTTTCTCAGTTTTCTACGTAATTAGGAATCACCCAAAATTATGAGAAACCAAAACCCACGAATATGAATTACCCAAAAAAACATCTTCGTCATAATACATAAATTCCTATATACGAAGACGTTTTCTAGGAATTTAAAGACGACAACATTAGATTAAATCTTACTACAAGATTTATCTAATCTTACACGGCTTTCAACTCGTGGTTATTACTATTACAGACATTTCCATTAAAAAACAAAACGAGCCCGGACATGTCCCGGGGTTTATGAATGAAAATTAAATCAACTATAATAGCCTGGAATAATAACCAACGGTTAATATATATCGACAATGCAAATTAGCAATGCCAAAACAAACCCGTGTAATAAATTGAACAAGTATAAAGCAAAACACTCATTCTGATACCAATTTAAGGGAAACAGAACTAGCCCAGGCTAAACCAAAAATCTCTTTTTCATGCAATGTATTACAGAATCGGAGACTTTTGATCTGGCTCAGGCTAAAATTCATTTCCCCTGAACGGATCTTAGCTTATACTAGTTTGATCTATTAAAAGGACATGCAAAAATTGAATCTTTAAATTAAAGCTCAAATCTTGAAAGATTATACCTTTGGAGCGTGTCCCTCACAAATATTGAAAACCTGCGAAATCCACTAAAATATCCTCTGGATGACTCCAACAACTCTGAGATCGCGTGGGCAATCAACTATGTAGTGGCAAATAGTACGATCTAAGAAATCCAAAGAAACCCACTTTAAGAAATTCACAAATCTTAAAAACAGATTTAGCCCGGGAACTGATCCTAATATGAAAACCAACTTCAGGAATGACCTTTGCTCGTAGATCTAGACTTTGGCAAACCCGAAGGAATGAGCTAAAAGATCAGCACAATAAGACGATCAAAACCCAAACAAGCCTACTCAAAAAATAGGTCGGAAAAATCCCACTGGTGGTACAACGGCGCGGCGGCGATCCTGGTAGAGCGGCGGTGAGATAGGTGGACTATAGGCAGCGACCGGCGAAAACTAAATGGGCTCGGGTTTTCTAGGAATTCAGACTTGAGTTTCTCGAAAAGAAAGATTGCAAACCGACTTCAAAAAAGATACTTCAATGAAAGAGATGAAGTTCTCTCTCTAGGCTTGTCTTTCTCACTCTAAGGCTAATTTGCCTACAAAGGTTTCTTGTCTTAAGTGCCTAACATTAGCTATTTATAGGGAGCTCCAAAAGAGACCTAGTGAACTTTTGAGTTGGGATTTAATGTTTGACTTTTTATTGACCCCTTAGTCTTCCCTAGACTAATCAAATCCAATCGAGCCTTTTGAATTAAATTCTTAATTCACTTCGTTAATTAAATTTAATCGGACCCTTATGATTATTTTGAATAATCCACTCTGTCAATTAATTAATTAAACCTTTAGAATTAATTAATTCACTTTGTCGATTAGTCAAACGCATAATTAATTGTACCACTAACGGACCAATTATGGAAATACCACTCAAAATTGACTTTACATCGCACTCACTTTATTATTCTTTAATCTCCCCACATCAAATATCTAGTGCTCGTCGATTCATCAATTTACTGACAAATTAATTCATCGACTTCTTGGTATTTGAGATTAGTACCACTCGACTTTCTTATTATGCCGGACGTAAATTCCACTGGCCAGATTTAGTATAAGAAACCTTACGAGCTCATCTCGGGAGGACTATCAACTCGGCAAACTGGTACATGGATTCCTTCGACTAGCAATGGTACACAAATAAGCTAAACACCGTATACCCAACTTACCAAGATTTAGGCCTCAATTGACTACACCCTTTAGAAAATCAAAGCATGCGATATCTAACTCTCATGCCCACTCTAATCTCGAGATTAAGAGATTAGAATAATAGAATCAAATTAACTACGCTGATCAGTACAAGTTAATTCAATCCAACTGGTCGTGTTCAATATGCCCCGGGCACATCTGTATGATTTAATTAGCCGCGATAGACTAATTTCCAAATCAAAATATAACCTATACCGATAGTATATTCAAAATATCTCAGTTACAAGCATCTTTTTATATATCAATACTTTAACCAATAACGAGATCTACTGTGTCTTTCCAAACCTCGTTATCTAGTTCTATGATATAATGAAACAAATTTAATACTGAAACAAAGTGATATGTCAACTGGGTATTAGTTTTTGATACAAGCAAATAGCTTTCTAGTATTCACAACTATATCCCACTAATACTAAAAGCTATGCTTTAAAGTACAAAAATACTGTCCATCCTACTTTATTACACTGTGGTCATAATGAAAGCTACAAAACACTCTTAAAGCTCACTCATATGGCTCCTTTAAGAATCTGACTCCCATGCCCTCCACATGTCTCTCAAAGACCTTTGGGGTCAATGGCTTTGTGAAAGGATTTGCAAGGTTGTCTCCTGATGCTATCTTGGCCACGGTCACATCTCTCCTCTTTATGATCTCTCGTGTCAGGTGGTACTTGCGCTCTATGTGTTTACTCGTCTTGTGGGCTCGTGGTTCCCTTGAGTTAGCAACCGCACCATTGTTATCACAATAAATTGTGATAGATCTCGGCAACTCAGAGATCACATATAAGTCCACAGGAAGTTTCTGAGCCATACAGCTTCTTCCACTGCCTCTGATGTGGCAACGTACTCAACCTCCATGATGGAGTCTGCCACGCATTTCTTCTTTACACTCCACCTGAAAGATCGGTCAAAAATTCACTTTCGTGCTGCGTATTCCAGAATCAGAATCTTTGACCCAGCCTAGACTCGAGCACAATCGTTATTCCAGTCATCTCTTGAAATAACATTGAGCAGGATATTGGTATTTACTCATTCGATTTATCACACAACAAAATATTTCTAATTAAAAGTACCTCTTGAAGTTAACTCAGATGATCGCTTGTATGACTCAAGACTTTGATCGCACATTGTGTGGACAATGATCTAGTGATTAGTTGATCAGCAATCAACACAAAAAGTATCCCCCAAAAAATTCTGTAGCTCGACGCTGTCTGAATTGAACCGCCGTCGCCGCCGGACCTTGCTTCCTGTCGCCCGAAAATCATCCAAGAGGAAGAAAAATATTTTCTCTCTCAAAACTTTCTCTCTCTAGTTTTTCTGTCTTGATAACTTATGAGTTGTGTGTTGTAGAATTGCTAATCCCTCGTCTATATATAGAGCTACAAGAGAGAACCCAAGTTTGTTTAGAATTGGTCTATCATCCAAGAGGAAGAAAAATATTTTCTCTCTCTATTTTTTTCTCTTGAAAACTTATGAGTTGTGTGTTGTAGAATTGCTAATCCCTTGTCTATATATAGAGCTACAAGAGAGACCCCAAGTTTGTTTAAGATTGGTCTTCGTAATGGGTTTAGGTAATTAATTAGTTTCCAAATTCAATTAGGTAACTAATCTAATAGGATAATCCAAATCCAATTAGATTTCCTAATCACTAGGATTTCCTAATTCTAATTGAAACTTAATACTTAATTAATTAATTAAATAATTCCACTTTGTTTATTACTTAATTAACCCTTTGGGGATAATTAATTAAATAATTAATTCTACTTATTCAATTAACCCATTAAAAAATTAATCGTACAATTAACAGATTAATTTAGGCACTACCATTCTACACCAGAATTGCTTCTGGAATAACTAAATTAATTTATTCTTAATCCCCACATCAAAAATTTATTGCTCATTAATTTATTAATTTACAAATAAATTAATTAATTAACTTCTTTAATTCTAAGACTAGTACCACTCAACCATTTTACTACACCGGACATAAGTCCACCAACTGGGTTTATTATAATAAACAAAATGAGCTCATCTCGGGAGCACCATCACCCCGGACGCACCAGTACATGGTTTCCTTTCGACAAGCAGCAGCACACTAAATAACTAAACATGCGTACCCAACACACCGAGACTATTGGCCACAATTGACCTCACCCATTGGCAGATCAAAGTACGCTATGTCTAATCCTCATACAGGCTCAAGTCTAGGGATTAAGAGAAAGAATACTAAGAATGAATTGTCTATTAAATTAGTACAAGATAAATCATTCTAAATGGTTAAGTTCAATACGCCCCGGGCATATCTATATGATTCAATTAGTTTAGAAAAACCAATTATCCAAATCTTTTAATAACCTAAACTGACAGCATGTCCAAAACTATCTCGGTTATGAATCTCATTTATATATTATGTCTTTTAACCAATGATGAGATCTACTGTGTCACACTAGACATCTCATCATCTAACTACATAATATAAATAGACTTAACATGCACAACATATAAACCAAAACATTAAATCGATATATTAACTGGGAAAAGTACAATACTAGCATAGCTTATGTATTCAAACCTAATACCGCCATACTATGGCTCCACAACCTAGAGTAAACACAAACTCAAAGGTAGACTTATTCTTGTCCATATTACCTTGAAAGTCTGAATCTGTGTAACCCAATGGATCTAGCTCCTACACTTGATAAATGAAGACATGATCTCTCATCCTGCGCAAGTACTAGAGAATGCATTGTACTGCCTCCGAATGAGCATTCCCATGGTTACCCTGATATCTGCAAACCATGCCAATGGCAAAACAAATATCAGGCCTAGTACATAATATAACATACATGAGACTACCCACAGCAGATGCACAGGGTACCGTATTCATGGCATCTATCTCCTCAGCAGTCTTGGGACACTACTCCTTTGATAAATACACTCCATGTCTAAAAGGTAGTGAACCCTTCTTGGAGTTCTGTATGTTAAAACGGGCCAGAATCGTGTCTATGTATGAAGCTTGAGAAAGCGTCAGTGAACGTCTCCTATGATCTCTAATAATCTTGATCCCAAGGATATGTCCAGCCTCTCCCAAATCTTTCGTGTCAAATTTCCTGGACAACCATGCCTTTACGTCTGATAACACCTTATTATTGTTGCCAATCGGAAAGATGTCATCTACATAAAGTATGAGGAACAACACGGTATCACCATCATGCCTGCGATAAACACACTACTCATCTAGACACTGAGTGAATCCATAGGATTGGATAACCTCTTTAAAACGGATGTTGCAAGATCTGGATGCTTTCTTAAGTCTATAAATGGGCCTCTTAAGCCTGCATACCTTGTGCTCTTGGCCCTGAACAATAAAACCCTCTGGTTGTTGCATAAAGATAGTCTTCTCAAGACTTCCATTAAGGAAAGCTGTCTTGACGTCCATCTGCCAAATCTCATAGTCTATATGAGTAGCTATGGCCAAGAGAATCTGGATTGACTTAAGCATAGCTACTGGGGAAAAGATCTCCTCATAATCGATACCCTCTTTCTGAGTATACCCCTTCACCACAAGCCTAGCCTTAAAGGTCTCAACACTCCCGTCAGATCCTCTCTTTCGCTTGTAGACCCATTTGCACCCAATAGGCCAAAACACATCAGGAAGGTCTACCAGCTCCTAGACCTGATTTGCGTCCATGGAACCCATCTCAGCAATTATCGCTCTCTGCCCAGAATCTGTATCTTTATCTTGGAGAGCCTTATTGTAGCTAACTTGGTCTGGTTCATGAGCGCCAGGGATAAAGTCTGAATAATCACCCAAACCCATGTACCTCTCGGGCTATCTGACAACCCTCCCACTACGACGAGGCGCAGCCTGTGTAAGAGCATCATCTGTGATAGTGTGTGCAGTCGCTTGTGGTGTGTCTTCCTGTTCTAGTGCATATGGAAAAATGGATTGTCTTCTAAGCTCTTCTAATACTACCTTGTTGTTTGACTTGTGATCTAAAACATAGCCCTCCTCAAGAAATATGGCATTGGTACTGATCAACACCTTTTCTGATCTTGAGGACTACAAAATAGACCACCTCTCGTTCCTTTGGGGTAGCCTATAAATAACATAGCCTTGGTTCTTGCCTCTAACTTGCCTGCATCTGCCTCGAGCGCATGTGCTGGACAACCCCAAATCTTGAGATGTCTCAGACTAGGCTTTCGCCCAATCCACAACTCTACTGGGGTTGAAGGCACAGACTTAGATGGCATAAGGTTGAGGATAAAAAATGTTGTCTCTAAGGCATAACCCCAAAACGAGATAGGCAACTCACTGTAGCTCATCATCGATCTAACCATATCCATAAGAATCCTATTCCTCCTCTCTGCTACACCATTATGCTGGGGTGTGCCAGGTGCAGACAATTGGCACTGAATATCCTGCTCTGACAAATAGGACCTAAATTCACTATAGAGGTATTCGCCACCACGATCAGATAACAAGGCCTTAATACTCTTACCCAGATGGTTCTCCGCCTCAGTCTTAAACTCTTTGAACTTGCTAAAGCATTCAAACTTGTGGCGCATCAGGTATATGTATCCATATCTAGAGTAATCATCCGTGAATGTCATGAAATACTCATACCCATCTCTAGCCTGAATTGACATAGGCCCACACAAGTCTGAATGAATCAACTCTAAACCTCCTTGGCCCTATACCCCTTTGCCTTGAAAGGCCTCTTGGTCATCTTACCCTCCAAGCAGGACTCACAGGTCGGATAGCTGACAGTATCCAATGAGCCCAAAGGCCCAATATTGACCAACCTTTGAATCCTACTAAGGTTCATATGACATAGTCTCAGGTGCCAAAGATAAGTTTGATTCAAATGGGAGGACTCTTTTCTCTTACAATTATTCGGTGATGAATTACCAGTTTCAGTGTTTTGCACTACAGGGGAGTATGTCATGATTAAAAACAGATTGTCAACTAATGTACCAGAACATATAAGACTCTGGTTCTTTCTAATAAAAATAGAAATTTTATCAAAAACACACTTATAACCATCCAATAAATGTCTCGAAGCTGAATGCAAGTTCATCCAAAAACTGGGTACATAAGACAATCCTTCAAATTTAAAACTAAGTCTGAAAAGTAAATACATAAAACTCCCACTGGAACAACCGAAACTCTGGTAGTATCCCTAAGATAGACCTGCAACTCTCCCTCTCAAAGCAACCTGGTCACTTGGAACCCCTGCAAAGAATTACAAACGTGATCAGTGCCTTCTGAATCCACACACCAAGTATCCGTGAGAATAGCCGCTAAATAAGTCTCAGTAACTAGGGAAAATTTGCACATACCTTGAGGTTTTGGGCAATCCTTCTTCTAATGTCCTGCTTTGTCACATCTAAAGCACTTGCCTTTTGGCTTATACTTCTTGGAAATGCCAGTCTTGGGTCCATGATCAGCTGCTGCCCTCTAGCCTCTCTTCCTCTTATGCTTCCTGGCTTCGGGCCAGCAGAGGAACCTGAGGGACCAACAGTAGCCAAGGCTTGCTTCTTCTCTGCGAATAGGCCCTCAGCAGACACCAATGCAGTCATGAGCTCGGGAAGTGAATATGAGAGCTTACCCATATTGTAGTTCAACCAAAACTGCTCAAAACTGGTGGGCAAGCTCTGGAGGATGATATCAACCTGGGCCTCCTCATCAATATCACCTCCCAATACCTCTATCTCATTGATGCAACTGATCATGTCCAATAGTGATCCCTCACTGAAGTGCCTTCAGCCATCCTAGCATTAATGAGTTTCCTCATAGCTGACTATTTAGCTACCCTGCCCTGATGTCCAAACATCTCCCTGAGGTTGAGCATCATATCGTAGGCTGAGGTAAACAATTGATGCTGGTGCTACAGTACACTCAACATAGAAGCCAAGATGTAGCACTGGGTCATCTCATCAGCTTTCTGCCACCTCGTATGTGGCTCTCGCTGCTCAGGGGTGGCATCATCTTACCAACGATCTTATGATCAATGAAATTAATAATCGATAATTTTATCCGTATATGAAGATAGCGTAACCTCGATGGGAGGGATACTAAAAATGGTACACTAAGTGTATGCCATTAAGTGACTTCTAAGTTTGTTACTTAGCATACTAATGCACCTCAGATAGCGAGGGTGTCACAACTTTCTCCAATTAAACTCACTATATTCATCCCTTTAGAAATTCATTCCAGTGATATCTGTGGTTGAAAACTCATCCAATATGGAGGAAGCTCTAAGCTAGCACGCAAGTTTAACCACATCACCAATGAACCTGTAATGGAGGCCATGGGGATATTTACCAACCCGCTCCCACTTAGATTTTTAAGTTTGAGGATTTTCCATTTTAACATGCAATATCTTAACAAAGGATATTCGCACCCATAAAACCATTGAAGTTTTAATATGCAAATAATCTACCTTAGTTAATTGCACTTTACTTTTTAAAATGTTTTGGTTTTCATTCATGCAAATAAATTGAAAACACACAATCAACGAAAAGATATAATTACGGGAAATTAAAGAAATAAAATTTCTCGACTATTATGGCCTTCTCAATACTTGATTCCTTGACGTCTTGGTGACATGTCCCGTCATGTTGCCCCTACTCGTTATTTGGATTCCTCTCAATTCGCCTGGGTTTTCTCAGTTTCTACGTAATTAGGAATCACCCAAAATTGCGAGAAACAAAAACCCGAGAATATAAGTTACCCAAAATAACGTCTTCATCACAATATATAAATTCCTATATACAAGGCTTTTTTCTCAGAATTTAAAGACGACAACATTAGATCAAATCCTACTACAAGATTTATCTAATCCTACATGGCTGCAGCTCGTGGTTATTACTATTACAGACATTTTCATTCAAAAACAATATGAGCCCGGACATGTCCCATGGTTTATGAATGAAAAATAAATTCTATCATAATAGACAGGAAACTAATAACCATCTGTTTAAACATTTTGACAAAAATAATAATGCCAAAATAAAGCCCTGTAATAAATTAAACAAGTATAAAGCCAAAACACTCGCTCTGATACCAATTTGAAGGAAAACAGAACAAGCCTGGGCTAAATAAAAAATCTCACTTTCGTGCAATACATTCCATAATTGGAAACTTTTGACGAAGCTCAGGCTCAAATTCATTTTCCCCTGAACGGATCTAGGTTTATACGAGTTCAATTTATTAAAGCAGAATATAAAGGTTATACCTTTGAAGCGTGTCCCTCGAAAAAAAGAATACCAAATCCTGAAAAGCGAAAATCTACAAGGAAAGATCTTTTATTTTTAATTTAGAATCACCCAGAATCACCCACAAGCTATGGCTTGTATAAAAAACTAATATCCACAGATGACATATCATTTTGTTTCAGTATTAATTTGTTCCATTATATCATAGAACTAGATAACGGGGTGTAGAAAGACACAGTAGATACCGTTATTGGTTAAAGTATTGATATATAAAAAGTATGCTCGTAACTGAGATAGTTTGAACATACTATCGGTATAAGTTATTGTGTGGTTTGGAAATTAGTTTATCTATACTAATTAAATCACACGGATATGCCCGGGGAATATTGAGCACAACCAGTTTGGATAGAATTGACTTGTACTGATCGACATAGTCAATTCGGTCCCAGTATTCATCTCTTAATTCCGATATTTGGATGGGCGTGGGAGTTAGATATCGTATGCTTTGATGTGCCAAAGAGTGTGGTCAGTTGAGGCCTATACCTCGGTAGGTTGTGTATGCGGTGTTTAGCTTCTTATGTGCCGTTGCTAGTCGGAGGAATCCATGTACCAGTTCGCAGGGTTGATGGTGCTCTTGAGATGAGCTCGTATGGTTTATTGTACTAAATATGGCCAGCGGACTTTACGTCTGGTATAATAAGAAAGTCGAGTGGTACTAATCTCGGATACCAAGAAGTCGGTGAATTAGTTTATCAGTAAATTGATAAACTGAGGAGCACTAGATCTTTGATGTGGAGAGATAGAAGAAAATATAGCGGTGCGATGTAAAGTCATTTTTGAGCGATAGTTCAATAGTTAGTCCGATAGTGGTACAACTAATTATGTATTTGACTAATCGACAAAGTGAATTAATTAATCCTACAGGTTTAATTAATATTTATTTGACAAAGTGATTGAGAAATTAATTCTATATGAATTAATTAATCCTAAGGGTTCGATTAAATTAAATTAACGAAGCGGGTTAAGAAAATAATTCAAATGGGTCTATTGGAGTTGATTAGTCTAGGAAAGAGTAAGCGGTCAACGAAAGTAAAATTAAAATACCCAACTCAAAAGCCCACTAGGTCTCCATTAGATCTCCTTATAAATAGAAAACTTGATGCAAAAGAAAACTAAGAAAATCTTACAAGACAAGTCATGCCTCTTAGAGTGAGAAAGTTCTGGAAAGAGAACTTCTTCTTCTTGAAGTTTTTTCTCAAAGTCAATTTGAAATCTCATTCGTTCGGATTAGATTTAGCTCAAAGATTAAAACTTTCAAGCTGCCCAGTTTATATTTCATTGCCACCAGACATAATAGTCACCGCCGCGAGTTTGTTTTTTTTCGGCGACCATCTTGATTGATTTCCTTGGGGTACTTGTGAAAGATTATCTGTCCGGCCAAACCAAAAACTCACTTTCGTGCTATGCATTCCAGAATTGGAATCTCAGACCAGGCCTAGACGCTAGCGCAATCGCTATTCCAACCCTTTTGAAATAACATTGTGCAGGATTTGGGTTTGCACTTATTCGATTTACCACGCAACAAAATTCTTAATAAAAGCGGAAGAATAAGAATTACCTATTGAAGTGTATACCCAGGTGATTCTCTTGTATGCCTCAAGACTTTGCTTGTATGCTGTATGGGCAGCAATCTAACAAACAATTTGATCAGCTAATCAACACAAACCACTTGCCAAAAAAATTTCTGCAGCTTGTCGTCGCTTGAATTTCAACCGCCGCCGCCGCCAAATTTCTCCTGCCACTGTCGCCTACAGGAATTAACCACTGACCGGCTCCTGGGACAATAATCGGCCGCCTGAGATTATACTAGAGGGAGAAAAATGTTTTCTCTCTATAAGTTTTCTTGTCTTGAAAACTTATGAATTGTATATCTTGAATTGCTAATCCCTTGTCTATATATAGAGTTACAAGAGAGACCACAAGCTGGTTTAGGATTGGCCTTCCTACTGGGTTTGTGTTTCTTTTAATCCTGTTCCTGGACTGATTCACATCCAACTGATACAGGGATTCACTTATCCCAATCCAGTTTCTGGTATGATTCACAACCAACTGATACAGGGATTCACTTATCCCCCGTCCTGTTCCTGGTATGATTAACAATCAACTGACACAAGGATTAATTAATTACTTAATTAATTAAATCTACCTTTATCAATAACCCAATACATAATTAATCGTACCACTAACAGATTAATTATGGCACTACCATCCTACACCAGAATTGCTTTCGGAACAACTTAATTAATTTATTCATAATCTCCCCACATCAAAGATTTAGTGCTCGTTAATATATTAATTTTCTGATAAATTAATTAATTAACTCCTTTAATTCCGAGACTAGTACCACTCGACCATTTTACTATACCAGACATAAGTCCACCGACTGGGTTTAGTATAATAAACATTATGAGCTCATCTTGGGAGCACCATCACCCCGGACGCACCGATACATGGTTTCCTTTCGACAAGCAGCAGCACACCAAGTAACTAAACACGCGCACCCAACATACCGAGACTATTGGCCACAATTGACCTCACCCATTGGCAAATCAAAGTACACTATGTCTAATCCTCGTGCCCGCTTGAGTCTAGTGATTAAGAGATAGAATACCAATAACGATTTGTCTTTTAAATCAGTACAAGACAAATCATTCTAAATGGTCAAGTTCAATACGCCCCGGGCATATCTATATGATTCAATCATATTAGATAAACCAATTATCCGAATCACATAATAGCCTAAACCAATAGTTTGTCCAAAGCTGTATCGGTTACGAACCTCATTTATATATTATGTCTTTTAACCATGATGAGATCTATTGTATCACACAAGACACTTCATCATCTAACTACATAATATAAATGAACAAATAACGCACACCAAAATATAACCAAAAAATAGATTGATATATTAACTGAGAAAATGTACAATACAAGCATAACTTATGTATTCAACTCCAACAATCTCAAACTAATACTTAAGCTGTGCTTTAAGTATACATCTGTATACAACTTCTATACACTCTGCTACTATATATCTAGAAAAAATGTCATATTTCTCCTAAGTATCTGATTCCCATGCCCTACATGTGAGCCTCAAAAACTTTTGAAGTCAATGTCTTCGTGAACGGATCTGCAAGGTTATCCTCTAATGCTATCTTAGCCACGACGACGTCTTCCCTCTTTATGATATCTCGTATCAGGTGGTACTTGCACTGTATATGTTTACTCGCCTTGTGGACTCGAGGTTCCTTCGAGTTTGCTACTGCACCATTGATATCACAATACACTATGATAGACTTCTGCAAACTAGGAATCACATCTAAGTCCACTAAGAAGTTCTTGAGCCATACTGCTTCATTCGCTGCCTCTGATGCGGCAATGTATTCAGCCTCTATGGTAGAGTCCGCCACGCATTTCTACTTGACACTCTGCCAAACTATTGCTCCACCTCCCAGAGTAAACACATACCCTGAGGTAGACTTGCTCTTGTCCCTGTCGCCTTGGAAATCTGAATCTATGTAACCTCGAGGTACCAGCTTAGATGCCTGATAAACCAACACTTGGTCTCTCGTTCTGCGCAAATACTTGAGAATGCATTTTACTGCCTCCCAATGAGCTTCCCCTGGGTTACTCTAATATCTACTTACAATGCTAACGGCATAACAAATATCAGGCCTCACACGCAACTTGGCATACATGAGACTTTCTTCTGCCGAAGCATAAAGAACTGTCTTCATGGCCTCTATCTTCTCAACAGTCTTGGGAGACTGTTATTTAGACAGATACACTCCGTTTCTGAAAGGTAAAAAACCCTTATTGGAGTTTTGCATATTAAAACAGGCAAGAATAGTATCCATGTACGAAGCTTGGGAGAGCGTTAACGAACATTTCCTACGATCTCAAATTTTATTGATCCCAAGCATATGTTCCGCTTCCCCTAAGTCCATCATATCAAACTGCTTAGACTGTCATGCCTTTACGTCTGATAACACTTTCTTGTTGTTGCCAATCAATAGAATGTCATCTACATAAAGCACAAGAAACACCACTGAGTTTCCATCACGTTTGCGGTACATACATTGCTCATCCAGACACTGAGTAAATCCGTAGGTCTGGATTACCTCATCAAACCAGATGTTCTAAGATATGGATGCCTGTTTAAGTCTGTAAATGGACCACTTAAGCCTTCAAACCTTATGCTCTTGGCCTTTTTCACAAATCCCTCTGGTTGCTGCATGAAGATGGTTTCCTCAAGACTTCCGTTTAGGAAAGCTATCTTGACATCCATCTGCCATATCTCATAATCTAAATGAGTAGCTATGGCCAAGAGATTCCGGATGACTTAAGCATGGCAACCGGGGAGAAGGTTTTCTCATAATCGATTTCCTTTTTCTGAGTATACCCCTTCGCCACCAGCCTAGCTTCAAAGGTTTTCACCTTTCTGTCAGGTCCTCTCTTACGTTTGTAGACTCACTTGCATCCAATGGGCTTAAACCCATTAGGCAGTCCACAAGCTACCAGACTTGATTGTGGTCCATTGACCCCATCTCGGATATCATTTCCTTACGCAAAGATTTTGCATTTTTATCTCGGATAGCTTCATTGTAGTTAATCGGGTCAGGTTCAGGCGCCCCTGGGACTAGGTCTGAGGCCTCTCCCACTCTAATGAACCTGTCGGGCTATCTTACAACCCTCCACTACGATGAGACACCACCTGTGTAGGCGCATCATCTATGATCTCATGTGCACTGTGTGGTGTATCTACTTGTGCTGGTGCATCATGATTATTGGTTTGTCTTCTAAGCTCTTCTACTACAATCTTACTTTTGGGCTTGTGATCTAAGATATAGTCTTCCTCCAAAAATCTAGCTTTAGTGCTAACCACCACCTTTTGATCTTTAGGACTATAAAACAGACCACCTTTCGTTCTCCTAGGATATCCTACAAATAACATTAATTCAGTTCTCGCATCTAACTTAGCTGCATCTGCCTTAAGCACATGTGTTGGGCAACCCAAAATTCTTAAATGTCTTAGACTAGGCTTTCGCCCGTTCCATAGCTCTACTAGGGTTGAAGGCAAGGTTTTAGATGGTATAAGATTAAGAATATACACCTCTGTTTCTCAGGCATATCCCCAGAACGAACTCGGCAAAACACTATAGCTCATCATCGACCTAACCATTTCATGAGAGTTCGATTTTTTTTTCCTACACCGTTCTGCAGTGGCGTGCTTGGTGCAGACAACTGAGACTGAATTCTGACCTCACTGAGGTATTCTCAAAATTCGTGGGACAGGTACTCCCCACCATGATTTGATCACAGTATCTTGATACTCTCACCATGATGTTTCTCCACATCTGCCCGAATCTCTTTGAATTTGCCAAAGCACTCGGACTTGTGACGCATTAGGTAAATGTACCCGTACCTTGAGTAGTCATCCGTGAACGTCACCAAATACTCGAACCCACCTCGTGCTTGGACCGACATTGGTCCACACAAGTCAGAATGAATCAACTCTAGTACTTTTTTGGCTCTATAACCTTTTGCTTTAAAAGGTCTCTTGGTCATCTGACCCTCCAAGCAAGATTCGCAGGTTGAATAACTGTCAATCTCTAATGAACCTAAAGGTCCATCATTGACCAACCTCTGAATTCTACTAAGGTTTATATGACCTAGCCTAAGATGCCAAAGATAGGTTTGATTCATATCAGAAGGTTTCTTCCTCTTATTAATGTTAGATAAAGAGTTGTTTGTTTCTATGTTTTGCACAACAGGGGAGTTAGAATTAACCAAAAACAAATTGTCAGCCAATTAACAAGAATAAATAAGTTTTCCATTTCTTATAATAAATACATACTCATCAGAAAAAATAAACTTATAACCGTTCTTTAAGAGTTTAGGAACCGAAATAAGGTTCTTTCTAAATCTCGATACATAAAGACAATTAACTAACACTAAACTAGAATTCTCAAAACTCAGAGTAACTACACTCACTGTTTCCACTGAAACTCTTGTAGTGTCGCCCAAGTAGATATCCAGCTCGCCCTCTCTAAGGTTCTGGGTCACTTGGAACCCTTGCAAAGAATTACGAACATGGTTAGTGGCACCTGAATCCACACACCAAGTATCTGTGGGAATCGCCGCTAAACATGTCAGAATGAATCAACTCTAGTACTTTGTTGGCTCTATAACCTTTTGCTTTAAAAGTTCTCTTGGTCATCTGACCCTCCAAGCAAGATTCGCAGGTTGAATAACTGTCAATCTCTAATGAACCTAAAGGTCCATCATTGACCAACCTCTGAATTCTACTAAGGTTTATATGACCTAGCCTGAGATGCCAAAGATAGGTTTGATTCATATCAGAAGGTTTCTTCCTCTTATTAATGTTAGATAAAGAGTTGTTTGTTTCTATGTTTTGCACAACAGGGGAGTTAGAATTAACCAAAAACAAATTGTCAGCCAATTAACAAGAACAAATAAGTTTTCCATTTCTTATAATAAATACATACTCATCAGAAAAAATAAACTTATAACCGTTCTTTAAGAGTTTAGGAACCGAAATAAGGTTCTTTCTAAATCTCGATACATAAAGACAATTAACTAACACTAAACTAGAATTCTCAAAACTCAGAGTAACTACACTCACTGTTTCCACTGACACTCTTGTAGTGTCGCCCAAGTAGATATCCAGCTCGCCCTCTCTAAGGTTCTGGGTCACTTGGAACCCTTGCAAAGAATTACGAACATGGTTAGTGGCACCTGAATCCACACACCAAGTATCTGTGGGAATCGCCGCTAAACATGTCTCAGTAATTAAGGCAGAAACTATCGTACCTATAAGCTTTGGACAATCCGATTTCCAATTTCCCATCTTATTGCACTTGAATCACTTGTCTTTCGACTTCTTCTGTGCAATATCTGGCTTAAGCGCAATCTGCAATAGGTGCAAATTCTGACATCACCATAGCCCACTTGGTTCTCTCGCTCCTTTCTCGTGGAGTGGTATACCGACAAAAAGAAAAGGCTTACCGGGCTTGGACCATGTCTCCCGAACAATCTCAATACATATGGCGCAAGACGATTCCACATATCGAGGTCAGAATGGGAGTTTGGTGTTTTCACGTCTCACCGTGGTGCCTGGTTTGTCTTGATTGCCGATTGATGAACAAGAAGGAAAATGGAAACTCTTTTCTTTTGTGACTCGCCCCCGGCTACGTGTCCTTTGGACCCTTCGCCCGCCCGCCACCAGTGGGAAGCAAGCTAGTCCCCTCCCTCAAGCCTTCTTTTCTTCTTTCTAACCTCAGGCTCAGAAGAAGATTCTGAAGCTTTGTCTACGACTAAAGGTCGCTCCTTCTCTTCAAGATGACTTTTAGCCGCCACCAACTGAAAGTTTATCTGCCCGGGCCTAGGCAGAAACTCGCTTTCGTGCTATGCATTCTAGAATCGGAATCTCTGGATAGGCCTAGACGTTAACACAATTGCTATTCCAACCCTTTTGAAATAACATTGCATAGGATCTAGGTTTGCACTTATTCGATTTACCATGCAACAAAATTTCTAATTAAAAGCGGATCTTAGAAAATACCTTTGAAGCGTGCACTCAGGTGATTCTCTTGTATACCTCAAAACTTTGATTTCACGTTGTGTGGGCAATGATCTAGAAACCAATTGATAAGCTAATGACCACAATCTACCTGCTAGAAAATTTCAGCACCACTGCACCTGGCACGTACTCTAAACGCACCGCCCAGAGAGAGAAAGCTACACACGCAGTTGGCTTAACCGGCTAAAAATTTGGCCAATAAGAGAAGAAAACCAGCAGTAATATTGCTCAAAAAATCCGAATTTGGGAGAGAGAATTTTCTCTCTAGGATTTTCTCTCTCTAGATTCTTAAATTATGAATCTATTGAATTGTGTGTCTTGAATAACTAATCCCTTGTCAGTATATAGAGTTACAAGAGAGACCCCAAGTTGGTTTAGGATTGGCCTTCCTACTGGTTTTTTGTTTCCTTCAATCCTATTCCTAAACTGATACACATCAAACTGATACAGGGATTCACTTATCCCAAACCAGTTCCTGGTATGATTCAGAACCAACTGACACAGGGATTCACTTATCCCAAACCAGTTCCTGGTATGATTCACAACCAACTGACACAAGGATTAATAAATTACTTAATTAATTAAATCTACCTTTGTCAATAACCCAATACATAATTAAATACTAACAGATTAATTATGTCACTACCACCCTACACCAGAATTGCTTCCGGAATAACTTAATTAATTTATATTCATAATCTCCACACATCAAAGATATAGTGCTCGTTAATATATTAATTTACTGATAAATTAATTAATTAATTAACTTTTTAAATTTCGAGACTAATACCACTCAACCTTTTTGCTATATTGAACATATGTCCACCGTCCGGGTTTAGTATAATAAACTTTATGTGTTAGTTTTGAATACAGAAAAGCTATGGCTTGTATCAAAAACTAATATCCACAGATGACATATCATTTTGTTTCAGTATAAATCTGTTCCTTTATATCATAGAACTAGATAACGGGGTGTCGACAAACACAGTAGATACCGTTATTGGTTAAAGTATTGATATATAAAAAGTATGCTCGTAACCGAGATAGTCTGAACATACTATCGGTATAGGTTATTGTGTGGTTTGGAAATTGGTTTATCTAGACTAGTTTAAATCACACAGATATGCCCGGGGCATATTGAGCACGACCAGTTTGGATAGAATTGACTTGTACTGATTGGCGTAGTCAATTCGGTCCTAGTATTCCGTCTCTCAATCCCGAGATTGGGACGGGCGTGAGGGTTGGGTGTCGTATGCTTTGATTTGCCAAAGAGTGAGGTCAATTGAGGCCAATACCTCGGTAAGTTGGGTATGCGGTGTTTAGCTTCTTACGTGCCGTTGCTAGTCGGAGGAATCCACGTACCGGTTCGCCGGGTTGATGGTGCTCCCGAGATGAGCTCGTAAGGTTATTATACTAAACCTGGCCAGTGAACTTTATGTTCGGTATAATAAAAGGTCGAGTGGTACTAATCTCAGAAACAAAGAAGTCGGTGAATTAATTTGTCAGTAAATTGATAAATCGACGAGCACTAGATCTTTAATGTGGGGAGATAGAAGAAATAATAATGGCGCGATGTAAAGTCGTTTTCGAGCGGTAGTTCCATAATTGGTCCGTTAGTGGTACGACCGATTATGCGTTTGACTAATCGACAAGGTAAATTAATTAATCCGAAGGGTTTAATTAATATTTAATCGACGAAGTGAATTTAGAAATTAATTCGATTTTGAATTAATTAATTCTAAGGGTTCGATTAAATTAAATTAACAAAGTGGATTAAATAAATTAATTTAAAAAAGGTCGATTGGAGTTGATTAGTCGGGAAGACTTAGCGGTCAACGAAAGTCAAATTTTAAGGCCTAACTCGAGAGCCCATTAGGTCTCCAATCGAGCTACTATAAATACAAAATAATGAGCAGCCAAAAAGATTAAGAAACTTGGCAGCCAAGTTAGGCTAGAAAGAGAAAGTTTGGTCTAGAGAGAGGACGTGTCTTCTTCGTCAATTCTTCTCTCGAAGTCGACCAAGAGAACTTTCTTCTTTGGAAGATTACTCTTTTAAGTTGCCCAGATTATTTCTAAGTGAGCAGGCGGTTGGAATTTTGCTGGGCAGTGCTGATCGTTCTTCCGGACAGGATCGCGCGCCAGCAGCGTCTTCAACCTGCAGCTCCGGCGATCAGTTCGAGCGGTGCCCAGAACCGGTCCTGTTCTGTGTTCGATCTTCCCAAGGGAGTGATCCGCAGACTGGACTGTCTAGATCGGGACCGATCACTCGATCTCCGGTGGGTTTTTCATGCTGCAGGACAGCAGTTTTATTACTTGCGAAGTGGGTTTTCTAAAAATTATGGGCAGCAGTTTTTAATTGCAGTTTTTTTTTGAGTTTTCTTCTAAAGCAAGTTTCTGGGTTTTGTTCGATTGCTCGTGGGTAACTCCGTAGAAGATAGCCCACACTATCTCGGAGTTAGTATTGTAGAATCGATCGGATTTCTTGTGGAAATCGCAGCAGATTTTATTTGGTATTCTTTAATCGAGGGACTTCGCATCAAAAGGTAGAATCTTTAACTTCCGCTTTTATTAAAGATTCGATTTTTAGTGTCCCGATTAATAAATTAAATAAGTATAAGCCTAGATCCGTTCATGGGTAAACTAATTTGAGCCTGAGCTTGGTCGAAAGCTTCCGATTCTGGAATGCATAGCACGAAAGTGAGGTTTTCGATTTAGCCCGGGCTTGTTCAGTTTTCCTTCAAATTGGTATCAGAGCGTTGGTTTCGGTCTTATACTTGTTTGATTTATTACACGGCTTTATTTTGGCATTAGTATTTTTGTCGAAATGTTTAAACAGGTGGTTATTGGTTTCCCGGCTATTATGGTAGAAATTTAATTTTCATTCATAAACCCCGGGACATGTCCGGGCTCGTTTTTTTTTGAATGGAAATTTCTGTAATAGTAATAACCACGAGCTGGAAGCCGTGTAGGATTAGAAAAATCTTATAGTAGGATTTGATCTAATCATGTCGTCTTTAAATTTCTAGAAAACGCCTTTGTATATAGGAATTTTTGTACTATGACGAAGACGTTATTTTGGGTAACTTATATTCGCGGGTTTTGGTTTATTGTAATTTTGGGTGATTCCTAATTACGGAATAAACCGAGAAAACCCGGGCGAATCGAGAGGAATCCAAATAACGAGTGGGAGCGACACGACGGGAAGTGTCACCGAGGCGTCAAAGAATCAACGATAGAGAAGGCCATAATAGTCGGGAAATTTTATTTTATTTAATTTCCCGTATTTATGATTTTTTCGTTGATTGTGTGATTTTCGTTTTATTTTGCATGAACGAAATTCAAACCAAAAGTTTTTCAAAAAGGTGATGTGCAATTAGCTAAGGTAGATTATTCGCATATTAAAACTCCAACGGTTTTATGGGTGCGAATATCCATAGTTAAGATATTGCATGTTAAAACGTAAAAATCCTCAAACTTAATTACATTCGCAAGTTTTGGTTTAATCGTAATTTTGGGTGATTCCTAATTACGTGGGGTTTTGGTTTATCGTAATTTTGGGTGATTCCTAATTACGTAGAAAACCGAGAAAACTCGGATTTTGGTTTATCGTAATTTTTGGGTGATTCCTAATTACGTAGAAAACCGAAATGGAAAACCGAGAAAACTAGGGCGAATTGAAATTATTTTAAAAATCTAAGTGGGAGCGGGTTGGTTAATAGCCCCATGGCCTCCATTACGGGTTCATTGGCGATGTGGTTAAACGGCTTCCCCATCGGATGAGTTTTCAATCACAGATATCGCTGGAATGAATTTCTAAAGGGATGACTATAGTGCGTTTAATTGGGAAAAGTTGCGACACCCTCGCCATCCGAGGCGCATTAGTACCCTAAGTAACAAACTTAGAAGTCACGTAATGGCATACACTTAGTGTACTGTTTATAGTATCCCTCCTATCAAGGTAACGCTATTTACGTGTACGGCTAAAATTATCGACTATTAATTTCATTGATCATAAGATCGTTGGTCAGATAATGAGATTAATGGACTTCGGTCCTTCTCGAACGAATGTGGGTTGGCGTAGACGTACACCCATCGTGACCTGCGTTAATCCCGGTGGGAGAGATGTCGGTAGAAGATTATATTTCTTTTATGAGGATTTTTCAATATTTTCGAAAAGTATACTGAGACATGTTTTTTCATTATTTTCAGTTGATATGTCGTTCAACCCGCTAGCTGTCATTCTGAACCAAAACAAACTCACCGGTCCTAATTACATTGATTGGAAATGAAACCTGGACATTGTCCTAACTGCCGAGGGTTATAAGTACGTGCTCACTGAGGAGTGCCCCCCTAAGCCCAGTGAGGATGCCACACCTGAGCAGCGAGAGCCATATACGAGGTGGCAGAAAGCTGATGAGATGACCAGGTGCTACATCTTGGCTTCCATGTCAAGTGTACTGCAGCACCAGCATCAGTTGATGACCTCAGCCTACGATATGATGCTCAACCTCAGGGAGATGTTTGGACATCAGGGCAGGGCAGCCAGGCAGTCAGCTATGAGGAAACTCATGAATGCCAAGATGGCTGAGGGCACTTCAGTGAGAGATCACGTGCTGGAGATGATTGGTTGCATCAATGAGATTGAGGTATTGGGAGGTGAGATTGATGGGGAAACCCAGGTCGATATCATCCTTCAGAGCTTGCCTCCCAGTTTTGAGCAGTTTCGATTGAACTATAATATGGGGAATCTCTCATATTCACTTTCTGAGCTCATGACTGCATTGGTGTCTGCTGAGAGCCTCTTCGTTGAGAGGAAGCAAGCCTTGGCTACTGTTGGTCCCTCAGGTTCCTCTGCTGGGCCCAAAGCCAGGAAGCAAAAGAGGAAGAGAGGCCAGAAAGCAGGAGCCAGTCATCGACCCAAGGCAGGCATTGCCAAGAAGCAGAAGCTGAGAGGAAAGTGCTTCAGATGTGGCAAAGCAGGACATTGGAAGAAGGACTGCCCAAAGCCTCGCGGTATGTGTAAATTCTCTCTAGTTACTGAGACGTGTTTAGCGGCGATTCCCACGGATACTTGGTGTGTGGATTCGGGAGCCACTGATCACGTTTGTAATTCTTTGCAGGGGTTCCAAGTGACCCGGCTGCTTAGAGAGGGAGAGTTGCAGGTCTACCTTGGGGATACTACCAGAGTTTCTGTGGCTGCAGTGGGAGTTATTAGTCTTTACTTTTCAGACTCTATTTTATATTTGAAGGATTGTCTTTATGTACCTAGTTTTCGAAAGAACTTGCTTTCAGTTTCGAAACTTGTTTTGGATGGTTATAAGTGTGTATTTTCTGATGGTTCGGTTTTTATAAGAAAATGCCAGAAACTTATGTGTTCCGGTACATTGGTTGACAATCTGTTTTTAATCAAGACTTACTCCCCAGTTATGCAAAACACAGAAACTAGTAACTCATCACCGAATCATAATAAGAGAAAGGAATCTTCCCCTTTGAATCAGACTTATCTTTGGCACCTGAGACTAGGTCATATCAACCTTAGTAGGATTCAAAGGTTGGTCAAGAGTGGGTCTTTGGACTTACTAGATATTGACAGCTATTCAACCTGTGAGTCCTGCTTGGAGGGTAAAATGACCAAGAGGCCTTTTAAGGCGAAGGGGTATAGGGCCAAAGAGGTTTTAGAGCTGATTCATTCTGACGTGTGTGGGCCTATGTCAATTCAGGCTAGAGGTGGTTATGAGTATTTCGTGACTTTCACGGATGATTACTCTAGATATGGATACATATACCTGATGCGCCACAAGTCTGAATGCTTTGGCAAGTTCAGAGAATTCAAGGCAGAGGTGGAGAACCATCTGGGTAAGAGTATCAAGTCACTGCGGTCTGATCGCGGTGGCGAATACCTCTCTAGTGAATTTAGGACCTATTTGTCAGAGGAGGGTATTCAGACCCAGTTGTCTGCACCTGGCACACCCCAGCAGAATGGTGTAGCAGAGAGGAGGAACAGGACTCTTATGGAGATGGTTAGATCGATGATGAGTTACAGTGAGTTGCCTACCTCATTTTGGGGTTATGCCTTAGAGACAACATGTTTTATCCTCAACCATGTGCCATCTAAGTCTGTGCCTATGACCCCAGTAGAGTTGTGGGGTGGGCGTAAGCCTACTCTGAGACATCTCAGGATTTGGGGCTGTCCAGCACATGTGCTCGAGGCAGATGCAGGCAAGTTAGAGGCGAGATCTAAGGTTATGCTGTTTGTAGGCTACCCCAAAGGAACGAGAGGTGGTTTATTTTATAGTCCTCAGGATCAAAAGGTGGTGGTAAGCACCAATGCCAGATTTCTTGAGGAGGACTATATTTTAGATCACAAGTCAAGCAGCAAGGTAGTATTGGAAGAGCTTAGAAGTCAGTCCACTATTCCAGATGCATACGTACAGGAAGACACACCACAGGAAACTGCATGCACTATCACAGATGATGCTCTTACACAGGCTGCGCCTCGTCGTAGTGGGAGGGCTGTGAGACAGCCCGAGAGGTACATGGGTTTGGGTGAGTCTTCGGACTTTATCCCTGGTGCTCATGAACCAAACCCAGTTAACAACAATGAGGCTCTCCAGGATAAAGATGCAGATTCTTGGCAGAGAGCGATGATTGCTGAGATGGGCTCTATGGACTCAAATCAAGTCTGGGAGCTGGTAGACCTTCCTGATGGGTTTAGGCCTATTGGGTACAAATGGGTCTACAAGCGAAAGAGAGGATCTGACGGGAGGGTTGAGACCTTCAAGGCTAGGCTTGTGGCGAAGGGGTATACTCAGAAAGAAGGGATCGATTATGAGGAGACCTCTTCCCCGGTAGCTATGCTTAAGTCGATCCGGATTCTCTTGGCCATAGCTGCTCATATGGATTATGAGATATGGCAGATGGACGTCAAGACAGCTTTCCTTAATGGAAGTCTTGAGGAGACCATCTTTATGCAGCAACCAGAGGGCTTCATTGTTAAGGGCCAAGAGCACAAGGTATGCAGGCTTAGGAGGTCCATTTATGGACTTAAGCAAGCATCCAGATCTTGGAACATTCGTTTTGATGAGGTTATCCAGTCCTATGGATTCACTCAGTCTCCGGATGAGTAGTGTGTTTATTGCAGGCGTGATGGTGAGATAGTGGTGTTCCTCGTACTTTATGTAGATGACATTCTTCTTATTGGCAACAGTAAGAAGGTGTTGTCAGACGTAAAGGCATGGTTGTCCAGGCAATTCGATATGAAGGATTTGGGAGAGGCTCGACATATCCTTGGGATCAAGATTATTCGAGATCGTAGGAGACGTTCTCTGACTCTCTCACAGGCATCCTACATAGACATGATTCTGGCCCGTTTTAACATGCAGAACTCCAAGAAGGGTTCACTACCTTTCAGGCATGGAGTGCATTTGTCTAAGGAGCAGTGTCCTAAGACTGCTGAGGAGATAGATGCCATGAAGGCGGTACCCTATGCTTCTGCAGTGGGTAGCCTCATGTATGTTATGTTGTGCACGAGGCCTGATATTTGCTTTGCCGTTGGCATGGTTAGCAGATATCAGAGTAACCCTGGGAAGGCTCACTGGGAGGCAGTAAAATGCATTCTCAAGTACTTGCACAGGACGAGAGATTATGTCCTAGTTTATAGAGCGCAGGAGCTTGTACCATTGGGTTACACAGATTCGGATTTTCAAGGAGATATGGACAAGAGTAAGTCTACCTCTGGGTTTGTGTTTACTCTGGGAGGTGGAGCCATAGTATAGAAGAGTGTCAAGCAGAAATGCGTGGTGGACTCTACCATGGAGGCCGAGTACGTTGCCGCTTCAGAGGCAGCGAAAGAGGCTGTATGGCTCAGGAGCTTCCTGATGGACTTGGATGTGGTTCCAGAGTTGCCTAGGTCTATCACAGTTTATTGTGATAACAATGGTGCAGTTGCTAACTCAAGGGAACCACGAGCCCATAAGGCGAGTAAACACATAGAGCGCAAGTACCACCTGATACGAGAGATCGTAAAGAGGGGAGACGTGATCGTGGCCAAGATAGCTTCAGAGGACAACCTTGCAGATCCTTTCACCAAGCCATTGACCCCAAAGGTCTTTGAGAGGCATGTGGAGGGCATGGGAGTCAGATTCTTGAGAGAGCCAAGTCAGTGAGCTTAAAGGTGTTTTGGAGATTTCATTATGACAGCAGTGTAATAGCGGGTTGGACAGTTTTTGTACTTTTTAGCATAGCTTTGAGTATTAGTGGGAGATTGTTAGTTTTGAATACAGAAAAGCTATGGCTTGTATCAAAAACTAATATCCACAGATGACATATCATTTTGTTTCAGTATAAATCTGTTCCTTTATATCATAGAACTAGATAACGGGGTGTCGACAAACACAATAGATACCGTTATTGGTTAAAGTATTGATATATAAAAAGTATGCTCGTAACCGAGATAGTCTGAACATACTATCGGTATAGGTTATTGTGTGGTTTGGAAATTGGTTTATCTAGACTAGTTTAAATCACACAGATATGCCCGGGGCATATTGAGCACGACCAGTTTGGATAGAATTGACTTGTACTGATTGGCGTAGTCAATTCGGTCCTAGTATTCCGTCTCTCAATCCCGAGATTGGGACGGGCGTGAGGGTTGGGTGTCGTATGCTTTGATTTGCCAAAGAGTGAGGTCAATTGAGGCCAATACCTCGGTAAGTTGGGTATGCGGTGTTTAGCTTCTTACGTGCCGTTGCTAGTCGGAGGAATCCACGTACCGGTTCGCCGGGTTGATGGTGCTCCCGTGATGAGCTCGTAAGGTTATTATACTAAACCTGGCCAGTGAACTTTATGTTCGGTATAATAAAAGGTCGAGTGGTACTAATCTCGGAAACAAAGAAGTCGGTGAATTAATTTGTCAGTAAATTGATAAATCGACGAGCACTAGATCTTTAATGTGGGGAGATAGAAGAAATAATAATGGCGCGATGTAAAGTCGTTTTTGAGCGGTAGTTCCATAATTGGTCCGTTAGTGGTACGACCGATTATGCGTTTGACTAATCGACAAGGTAAATTAATTAATCCGAAGGGTTTAATTAATATTTAATCGACGAAGTGAATTTAGAAATTAATTCGATTTTGAATTAATTAATTCTAAGGGTTCGATTAAATTAAATTAACAAAGTGGATTAAATAAATTAATTTAAAAAAGGTCGATTGGAGTTGATTAGTCGGGAAGACTTAGCGGTCAACGAAAGTCAAATTTGAAGGCCTAACTCGAGAGCCCATTAGGTCTCCAATCGAGCTACTATAAATACAAAATAATGAGCAGCCAAAAAGATTAAGAAACTTGGCAGCCAAGTTAGGCTAGAAAGAGAAAGTTTGGTCTAGAGAGAGGACGTGTCTTCTTCGTCAATTCTTCTCTCGAAGTCGACCAAGAGAACTTTCTTCTTTGGAAGATTACTCTTTTAAGTTGCCCAGATTATTTCTAAGTGAGCAGGCGGTTGGAATTTCCCTGGGCAGTGCTGATCGTTCTTCCGGACAGGATCGCGCGCCAGCAGCGTCTTCAACCTGCAGCTCCGGCGATCAGTTCGAGCGGTGCCCAGAACCGGTCCTGTTCTGTGTTCGATCTTCCCAAGGGAGTGATCCGCAGACTGGACTGTCTAGATCGGGACCGATCACTCGATCTCCGGTGGGTTTTTCATGCTGCAAGACAGCAGTTTTATTACTTGCGAAGTGGGTTTTCTAAAAATTCTGGGCAGCAGTTTTTAATTGCAGTTTTTTTTTGAGTTTTCTTCTAAAGCAAGTTTCTGGGTTTTGTTCGATTGCTCGTGGGTAACTCCGTAGAAGATAGCCAACACTATCTCGGAGTTAGTACTGTAGAATCGATCGAATTTCTTGTGGAAATCGCAGCAGATTTTATTTGGTATTCTTTAATCGAGGGACTTCGCATCAAAAGGTAGAATCTTTAACTTCCGCTTTTATTAAAGATTCGATTTTTAGTGTCCCGATTAATAAATTAAATAAGTATAAGCCTAGATCCGTTCATGGGTAAACTAATTTGAGCCTGAGCTTGGTCGAAAGCTTCCGATTCTGGAATGCATAGCACGAAAGTGAGGTTTTCGATTTAGCCCGGGCTTGTTCAGTTTTCCTTCATTATGAGCTCATCTCGGGAGCACCATCACCCCGGACGCACTGGTACATGGTTTCCTTTCGAGTCTAGGGATTAAGAGACAGAATACCAAGAATGATTTGTCTATTAAATCAGTACAAGACAAATCATTCCAAATGGTCAAGTTCAATATGCCCCGGGCATATCTACATGATTCAATTAGTTTGGACAAACCAATTATCCTAATCACATAATAACCTAAACCGACAGTTTGTCCAAAGCTGTCTCGGTTACGAACCTCATTTATATATTATGTCTTTCAACCAATGATGAGATCTACTGTGTCACACAAGACACCTCATCATCTACTTACATAATATAAATAGACATATTATGCACAACAAAATATAACCAAAACAAAAATCGATATATTACTGGGAAAATGTACAATACAAGCATACCTTATGTATTCAACTCCAACAATCTCCCACTAATACTTAAGCTGTGCTTTAAGTATACATCTACATACAACTTCTATACACTCTGCTGCTATATATCTAGAAAAACTGTCATGGCTCTCTCTCTAAGTATCTGATCTCCATTCCCTCCACATGAGCCTCAAAGACTTTTGAAGTCAATGTCTTCGTGAACGGATCTGCAAGGTTATCTTTGGATGCTATCTTAGCCACGACCATGCCTTTCCTCTTTATAATGTCTCGTATCAGGTGGTACTTGTGCTGTATATGTTTACTCGCCTTGTGGGCTCGTTGTTCCTTCGGGGTACCAGCTCAGGCGCCTGATAAACCAGAACTTGGTATCTCGTTCTGCATAAATACTTCAGAATGCATTTTACTGCCTCTCAATGATCTTTCCCGGGGTTACTCTGATTTCTGCTCACCATGCCAACGGCATAACAGATATCAGGCCTCGTGCACAACATGGCATACATGAGACTTCCTATTGCAGAAGCATAAGGAACTGTCTTCATGACCTCTATCTCCTCAACAGTCTTAGGGGACTGTTCCTTAGATAGATGCACTCTGTGTCTGAAAGGTAGAAAACCTTTCTTGGAGTTCCGCATGATATAACGGGCCAGAATCGTGTCTATGTATGAAGCTTGGAAGAGCGTTAATGAACATTTCCTATAATCTCGAATTATCTTGATCCCAAGGATATGCCCCACTTCCCCTAAGTCCTTCATATCAAACTGCTTGGACAGCCATACCTTTACGTCTGATAACACTTTCTTGTTGTTTCCAATCAATAGAATGTCATCTACTTAAACCACAAGAAACACCACTGAGTTTCAATCACGTATGCGGTATAAACATTGTTCATTCGGACACTGAGTAAATTCAAAGGACTGGATTACCTCATCAAATCGGATATTCCAAGATCTGGATACCTGCTTAAGTCCATAAATAGACCTCTTAAGCCTGCAAACCTTATGTTCTTGGCATTTTTCAATGAATCCCTCTGGTTGCTGCATAAAGATGGTTTCCTCAAGACTTCCGTTTAGGATAGCTGTCTTGACATCCATCTCCCCAAATCTCACAATCTAAATGAGCAACTATGGCCAAGAGAATCCGGATCGACTTAAACATGGCTACCTGGGAGAAGGTTTCCTCATAATCGATTCCGTTTTTCTGAGTATACCTCTTCGCCACCAGCCTAGCTTTAAAGGTTTCCTCCTTTCCGTCAGGTCCTCTCTTATGTTTGTAGACCCACTTACATCCAATGGGTTTAAACCCATCAGGCAGGTCCACAAGCTCCCAGACTTAATTGTGGTCCATTGACCCCGTCTGGAATATCATTGCCTTATGCCAAGATTCTGCATCTTTATCTCGGAGAGCCTCATTATAGTTAACTGGGTCAGGCTCAGGCGCGCCTGGGACTAGGTCTGAGGCCTCTCCCATGCCAATGAACCTGTCGGGCTATCTTACAACCCTCCCACTACGACGAGACACTACCTGTGTAGGTGCATCATCTGTGATCTCATGTGCAGAGTGTGGTGTATCTACTTATGCCCGTGCATAGGATTATTTGTTTGTCGTCTAAGCTCTTCTAGTACTATCTTACTCTTGGGCTTGTGATCTAAGACATAGTCCTCTTCCAAAAATCTAGCGTTGGTACTAACCACCACCTTCTAATCTTTAGGACTAAAAAATAGAACACCCTTCTTTCCCCTAGGATATCCTACAAACAACATCAATTCAGTTCTCGCATCTAACTTAGCCATATCTGCCTTAAGCACATGTGCTGGGCAACCCTAAATTCTGAGATGTCTTAGACTGGGCTTGCACGCATTGCACAACTCTACTGGGGTTGAAGGCACAGTTTTAGATGGTACAATATTAAGAATATACATCGCCGTTTCTAAGGCATATCCCCAAACGAACTTGACAAATCACTATACCTCATCATCGACCTAACCTTTGCCAGGTGCAGACAACTGAGACTGAATTCTGACCTCACTGAGGTATTCTTGAAATTCATGGGACAGGTACTCCCCACCATGATCTGAATGCAGTGTCTTGATACTTTTACCATATTGCTTCTCCACATCTGCCCGAAACTCTTTGAACTTGCCAAAACATTCGGACTTGTGACGCATTAGGTAAATGTACCTGTACCTTGAGTAGTCATCTGTCAACATCACAAAATACTCAAATCCACCTCTTGTCTAGACTGTCATTGGTCCACACAAGTCAGAATAAATCAATTCTAATACTTCCTTAGCTCTATAACCTTTTGCTTTAAAAGGTCTCTTGGTCATCTTACCTTCCAAGCAAGATTCGTAGGTTGCATAACTGTCAATCTCTAATGAACCTAAAGGTCCATCAGTGACCAACCTCTGAATCCTACTAAGGTTTATATGACCTACCCTGAAATGCCAAAGATAGGTTTGATTCATTTCAGAAGGTTTTTTCCTCTTATTAATGTTAGATAAAAAGCTATCTGTTTCTATGTTTTGCGCAACAGGGGAATTAGAGTTATCCACGAATAAATTATCAGCCAATAAACCAGAACAAATAAATTTTCTATTTCTTATAATAAATACAGACTCATCAAAAAAAACAAACTTGTAACCATTCTTCAAGAGTTTAGAAATTGAAATAAGATTCTTTCTAAAACTCGATACATAAAGATAATTAACTAACTCTAAAATAGAATTCTCGAAATTCAGATTAACTACTCCCACTGCTTCTACTGACACTCTTGTAGTGTCGCCCAAGTAGATATCCAATTCGCCTTCTCTAAGCTTCCGGGTTACTTGGATCCCTTGCAAAGAATTACAAACATGGTCATTGGCACCTGAATCCGCACACCAAGTATCTGTGGGAATCACCGCTAAACATGTCTCAGTAATTAAGATAGAAACTATCATACTTATAAGCTTTGGACAATCTGATTTCCAATGTCCCGTCTTATGGCACTTGAAGCACTTGTCTTTCGACTTTTTCTATACAATATCTGGCTTAGGCGCAATCTGCGCCTTTTGAGCTATTCCCTCGAGCTTTTTCTTCTTCTTTCTAGCCTCAGGCTCAAAAGAAGATTCTGAAGCTTTGCCTGCGACTAAAGCTCGCTTCTTCTCTTGAAGAAGACTTTTAGCCGCCATCAACTCTGTCAAGAGCTCGGGTGAAATACACAACATCTTACTAATGTTGTAGTTCGACCAAATCTGCTCATAGCTTAAAGGCAAGCTCCGGAGGACAATATCGATTTTGGTTTCACCAACAATTTCGCCTCCCACTACCTCAACCTTGTTAATGTTACTAATCACGTCAATGACATGATCTCTCACAGGAGTGCTCTCAGCCATAAGGACAATGTCCAAGTTATGACTCCAATCGACATAATTAGGTCCAGTTAACTTGTTGTTTTTCAATATAATAGCTAAGGGGTTGAATTCCATATCGAAAACTGTAAATTAAACATACAATGTTTTAGTTATCTAACTTAGAATTTCGAAAACAAGGAAATTCTATTAATTATTGACTTCCCTCAAAACAATAATCTTAATTCACCAATATCTCATTCACTGGGATTCTCGCAAGCCACGCAGTGTGGACGTTTACGCTAACCCACATTCGTTTGAAAAGAACCAAGTTCATTAACTACACTAACTGACCAGACGATCAATTGATCAATGTAGCTAATAGTCGGTGCTTTCTGCCGTACAAATAAGCAGCGTAACCTCGTGGGAGGAATACTGCAGATTGTACACTAAGTGTGTGCCATTACGTGACTTCTGAGTTTGTTACCTCAGGATATTAAACCAACCCGCTCCCACTTAGATTTCCAAATTGAGGGTTTTTTCGGTTTTAACATGCAATTAGCTAACCCTAAGTTATATGCAACCATAAAACCATCATGCTTTAAAATCATGCATATAAAATTTCCAGACTCTTATGGTTTTAATCGCTTCCATCTTCTGCCTTGATCTCGTGTCCCCTCACGTAACTCGATGGAAAGAGTCTTGAACATCAAAAAACAAAAACTGGAGGAAAAATGGGCCAAAACATGACCCGAATGGGCTGATCACGTGGAGCACGCAAAAGGCGTGCCACGTGCGTGTAGCAGTTGCTGCTGCCGCACACTAGCGCAGCAAATCTGCTGTGCCGCGTGACAGTAGTGCAGCATCTCCTTCCGGTGAATTGTTGCCGGCGCCGCCCCCTGCCACCAATCCCTCTTTCATTTCTTCAATGCTATTTGGTCTTCTTGTAATTCGTTTTGGGTTTTCCTGGGTTTCTACGAATTAACGATAACCCAAAACCCACGAATTCAAGTTGCACACCATAACACCTTCAATTACGAAAAATTAATTCTCATTCTACAAGGCTTTCTAGGAAAATTAAAAAATAAAAATTACATAGAAAAAATCCTACTACAGATTTGATCTAATCCTACACGGCTTTCAGCACGTGGTTATACTATTACAAACATTCATAAAAAAATCAAATCCGGACATATCCCGGAGTTTAATTAAAACCAATACAAATGTAACCATAATAGTCAGGATTTCTTAAACACCTGCAAATAAAACCATGTAATAAATTGAACAAGAACAAAACCCAAAAACCAGGCTTTGATACCAATTGAAAGATTATCTGCCCGGGCCTAGCCAGAAACTCACTTTCGTGCGATGCATTCCAGAATCGGAATAGCTGGCCAGGCCTAGATGCTAGCGCAATTGCTATTCCAACCCTTTTGAAATAACATTGAGCAGGATCTGGGTTTGCACTTATTTGATTTACCACGTAACAAAAATTCTTAATAAAAGTAGAAGAATAAGAATTACCTATTGAAGCATATACCCTGGTGATTCTCTTGTATACCTCAAGTATTTGCTTGTATACTGTGTGAGCAGTAATCTAATGAGCAATTTGATCAGCTAATCACCACAATCCACTTGCCTGAAAAAATTCTGCAGCTCGTCGCCGCCTAAATTTTAACCGTCACTACAGCCTAATTTCTCCTGCCAATGCCGCCTGCCGAAATTTACCACCGACCTCCGACTGGGACAATAACCGGCCGCCTGAGATTATACTAGAGGGAGAAAAATGTTCTCTCTCTCTAGAATTTCTCTCTAAGTTTTCTTGTCTTGAAAACTTATGAATTGTATATCTTGAATAGCTAATCCCTTGTCTATATATAGAGTTACAAAAGAGACCCCAAGTTGGTTTAGGATTGGCCTTCCCACTGGGTTTCTGTTTCTTTCAATCCTGTTCCTGGACTGATTCACATCCAACTGATACAGGGATTCACTTATCCCAGTCTAGTTTCTGGTATGATTCACAACCAACTGATACAAGGATTCACTTATCCCCAATCCAGTTCCTGGTATGATTCACAACCAACTGACACAAGGATTAATTGATTACTTAATTAATTAAATCTACCTTTGTCAATAACACAATACATAATTAATCGTACCACTAACGGATTAATTATGAAACTACCATCCTACAGCAGAATTGCTTCCGGAACAACTTAATTAATTTATTCATAATCTCCCCACATCAAAGATTTAGTGCTTGTTAATATATTACTTTACTGATAAATTAATTAATTAACTTCTTTATTTCTGAGACTAGTACCACTCGACCTTTTTACTATAAACATTACGAGCTCATCTCGGGAGCACCAGCACCTCGGACGCACAGGTATATGGTTTTCTTTCGACAAACAGCAACACACCAAGTAACTAAACACATGCACCTAACCTATCGAGACTATTGGCCACAATTAACCTCACCCATTGGCAGATCAGAGTACACTATGTCTAATCCTCATGCCCGCTCGAGTCTAGGGATTAAGAGATAGAATACCAATAACGATTTGTCTTTTAAATCAGTACAAGACAAATTATTCTAAATGGTCAAGTTCAATATGCCCCGGGCATATCTATATGATTCAACCAAATTAGATAAACCAATTATCCGAATCACATAATAACCTAAATGGACAGTTTGTCCAAAGCTGTATCGGTTATGAACCTTATTTATATACTATGTCTTTTAACCAATGATGAGATCTACTGTGTCATACAAGACACCTCATCATCTAACTACATAATATAAATGGACAAATAATGCACACCAAAATATAACCAAAACATAGATCGAGATATTAACTGGGAAAATGTACAATACAAGCATAGCTTATCTATCAACTCCAACAGCTTGATCTGAATCCTTCACGTTTTAATCTCAGCTGGTGATCCGTGAAGGGTTTGTGTAGATCGTGACCAAGGCATCAGTTTTTGGTGGTTTCTTATCGGTTTTTTGTAGCGGACGCTGGCTTGGTGTGGGTTTTGCGGCAGTTTTGTTTTAGTCGGATTTTAAGCAGATTTTATCTTTTTCCAAGAGATTTTCTTATGGGTTTTTCTCGGTTGTGCGAGTACACTTCGATAGATTATTGCTCACACAATATTCAAAGTTTCTAGGAGTCATATTTTGGATTTCAATGGTATCCGATTGCCCGAGACTTTGGTTTTCTTCATGCTGAGGACTTCGCTTCAAAGGTATAACCTTTAATCCTTCCGCTTTTAATTAAAGGTCCGATCTTTGTGCGTTAGTTGTCAAATTAATAAATTAAATAAGTATAAGCCTAGATCCGTTCAGGGGAAAATGAATTTGAGCCTGAGCTTCGTCGAAAGTTTTCGATTCTGGAATGCATTGCACGAAAGTGAGATTTTTTATTTAGCCCGGGCTTGTTCTGTTTTCCTTCAAATTGGTATCAGAGCGAGTGTTTTGGCTTTATACTTGTTTAATGTATTACACTGCTTTATTTTGGCAATATTATTTTCGTCAAAATGTATAAACAGGTGGTTATTAGTTTCCCGACTAATACGGTAGAATTTATTTTTCATTCATAAACCCCGAGACATGTCCGGGCTTGTATTGTTTTTGAATGAAAATATCTATAATAGTAATAACCACGAGCTGGAAGCCGTGTAGGATTAGATAAATCTTGTAGTAGGATTTAATCTAATTATGTCGTCTTTAAATTCCTAGAAAAATGCCTTGTATATAGGAATTTATGTATTATGACGAAGACGTTATTTTGGGTAACTTATATTCGTGGGTTTTGGTTTCTCGTAATTTTGGGAGATTCCTAATTACGTAGTAAACTGAGAAAACCCGGGCAAATCGAGAGGAATCCAAATAATGAGTGGGAGCGACATGATGGGATGTGTCACCGAGATGTTAAGGAATCAACGATAGAGAAGGCCATGATAGTCGAGAAATTTTAATTCCTTAATTTCTCGTATTTATATCTTTTTGTTGATTATGTGTTTTTTCATTTTGTTTTGCATGAACAAAAACCAAACCAAACAGTTTTAAAATGTAAAGTACAATTAACTAATGTAGATTATTCGCATGTTAAAACTCCAATGGTTTTATGGGTGCGAATATCCATAGTTAAGATATTGCATGTTAAAAGGTAAAAATCCTCAAACTTAAAAATCTAAGTGGGAGCGGGTAGGTAAATATCCCCATGGCCTCCATTACGAGTTCATTGGTGATGTGGTTATTCTTGCAAGATGGTATTATGGCCTTCCTCCATGCGGACAAGTCTTCAATCACCGATATCACCGAAATGAATTTTCGAAGGGATAACTATAGTGAGTTTAATTGGAGAAAGTTGTGACACCCTCTCTGCTGAGGGCGCATTACTATCCTAAGTAACAAACTTGGAAGTCACGTAATGGCATACATTTATTGTACTATTTATAGTATTCCTCGCATGAGGTTACGCTATTTATGTGTACGACTAAAATCATTGACTATTAATTTCATTGATCATAAGATCGTTGGTCAGATAGTGAAATTAATGAACTTCGGTTCTTCTCGAATGAATATGGTTCGTGTAGACGTTCACCTGCGTGGCCTACGTTAATCCCGATGTGAGGGATGTCAATGGAGATTATATTGTTTTTTGAGGATATCAATATTTTCGAAAAAGTATACTGAAACTTGATTGTTTATTTTTCAGTTATTGATATGTCATTTAACCTGCTAGCTGTCATACTTAATCAGAACAAACTTACGGGTCCAAATTACATTGACTGGAAACATAACCTAGACATTGCCCTTACACTTAGGGTTACAAGTACGTGCTCACTGAGGAGTGCCCCCTTAAGCCCAGTGATGATGCCACCCCTGAGCAGCGAGATCCACATATGAGGTGGCAAAAGGCTAATGAGATGACTCGGTGCTATATCATGGCTTCTATGTCGAGTGTATTGCAGCCCCAGCATCAGTTGTTTACCTCAGCCTGCGATATGATGCTCAACCTCAGGGAGATGTTTGGACATTAGGGCAGGGCAGCCAAGCAGTCAGCTATGAGGAAACTCATGAATGCTAGGATGGCTGAGGGCACTTCAGTGATGGATCACGTGCTGGACATGATGAGATGCATCGATGAGATCAAGGTATTAAGAGGTGATATTGATGGGGAGACCCATATTGATATCATCCTCTAGAGCTTGCCCCCAAGTTTTGAGCAGTTTTGGTTAAACTATGATATGAGCCAACTCTCATATTCACTTCCTGAGCTCATGACTGCATTGGTGTCTGCCGAGGGCCTCTTCGTAGAGAAGAAGCAAGCCTTGGCTACTGTTGGTCCCTTAGGTTACTCTGTTGGGCCCAAAGCCATGAATCAAAAGAAGAAGAGAGGCTAGAAAGCAGGAGCAATAGACCATGGACCTAAGGCGGGCATTGACAAGAAGCATAAGCCGAAAGGCAAGTGCTTCAGATGTGGCGAAGCATGATATTGGAAGAAGGACTGCCCAAAGCCTTGAAGTATGTGTAAATTTTCCCTAGTTACTGAGACATGTTTAGCTGCGATTCCCACAGATACTTGGTGTGTGGATTCAAGAGCCACTGATCATGTTAGTAATTCTTTGTAGAGGTTCCAAGTGACCCGGTAGCTTAGAGAGGGAGAGTTGTAGGTCTACCTTGGGGATACTACCAGAGTTTCTATTGTTGCAATGGGAGTTTTTTGTCTTTATTTTTCAGACCCAGTTTTACATTTGAGAGATTGTTTATATGTACCTAGTTTTCGGAAGAATTTGCTTTCAGTTTCTAAACTTATTTTGGATGGTTATAAGTGTGTTTTTTCTGATAATTCTATTTTTATTAGAAAAAGCCTGAAGCTTATATGTTCTGGTACATTAGTTGACAATCTGTTTTTAATGAAGACATACTCCCTAATAATGCAGAACATATAAACTAATAACTCATCACAGAATCATAGTAAGAGAAAGGAGACTTCCCCTTTGAATCAACCTTATTTTTGGCACCTGAGACTAGGTCATACTAACCTTAGTAGGATTCAAAGGTTGGTCAATAATGGGTCTTTGGACTCATTGGATATTGATAGCTATCTGACCTGTGAGTCCTGCTTGGAGGATAAGATGACCAAGAGGCCTTTCAAGGCAAAGGGGTATAAGGCAAGAAGGTTTTAGAGTTGATTCATTCTGACTTGTGTGGGCCTAAGTCAGTTCAGGCTAGAGGTGGTTATGAGTATTTCGTGACTTTCACGGATGATTACTCTAGATATGGATGCATATACCTGATGTGCCACAAGTCTGAATGTTTCGGCAAATTCAAAGAGTTTAAGGCTGAGGTGGAGAACCATCTGGGTAAGAGTATTAAGGCCTTACGATCTGATCACGGTGGTTAATACCTCTCTAGTGAATTTAGGTCCTATTTGTCGGAGGAGGGTATTCAGACCCAGTTGTCTGCACCTGGCACACCCCAGCAGAATGGTGTAGTAGAGAGGAGGAATATGACTCTTATGGATATGGTTAGATCGATAATGAGTTATAGCAAATTGCCTATATCATTTTGGGGTTTAGCCTTGGAGTCAGCGTGTTATTTTCTTAATCTCATACCATCTAAGTCTGTGTCTTCAACTCCAGTAGAGCTATGGACTTGGCGAAAGCCTAGTCTGAGACATCTCAGGATTTGGGGTTGTCCAGTATATGTGCTTAAGGCAGACACAACCAAGTTAGATGCAAGATCTAAGATTATGCTTTTTGTAGGCTACCCCAATGGAACGAAAGGGGGTCTGTTTTATAGTCCTCAAGATTAGAAGGTGGTGGTGAGCACCAATGCCAAGTTTCTTGAGGAAGACTATGTTTTAGATCACAAGGTAAAAAGCAATATAGTATTGGAAGAGCTTAGGGGTCAGTCCACAATTCCAGATGCATGAGTGCAGGAAGACACACCACAAGAAACTGCAAACACTGTCACAGATGATGCTTTCACACAGCTATGCCTCATCGTAGTGGGAGGGTTACTAAACAGCCCGAGAGGTACATGGGTTTGGGTGAGTCTTCGGACTTTATCCCTGGCGCTCATGAACCAGACCCAGTTAGCTATAATGAGGCTCTCCAGGATAAAGATGCAGATTCTTGCCAGAGAGCAATGATTGCTGAGATGGGTTCTATGGACTCAAATCAGGTCTGGGAGCTGGTAGACCTTCCTGATGGGTTTCGGCCTATTGGGTGCAAATGGGTCTACAACAGAAAGGGAGGATCTGACGGGAGGGTTGAGACCTTCAAGGATAGGCTTGTGGTAAAAGGGGTATACTCAGAAAGAGGGTATCGATTATGAGGAGACCTTTTCTCATGTAGCTATACTTAAGTTGATCCAGATTCTCTTGGCCATAGCTGCTCATATGAACTATGAGATTTGGCAGATGGACGTCAAGACAGCTTTCCTTAATGGAAGTCTTTAGGAGACCATCTTTTTGCAGCAACCAGAGGGTTTCATTGTTCAGGCCAAGAGCACAAGGTATGCAGGCTTAGGAGGTCCGTTTATGGACTTAAGTAAGCATCTAAATCTTGGAACATCCGTTGTGACGAGGTTATCCAGTCCAATGGATTCACTCAGTGTCTGGAAGAGCAGTGTGTATATCGCAGGCATGATGATGCTACGGTGGTGTTACTCGTACTTTACGTAGATGACATCCTTCGGATTGGCAATAGTAAGAAGGTGTTGTCAGACATAAAAGAATGGTTGTCCAGGCAATTTGATATGAAGAATTTGGGAGAGGCTGGACATATCCTTGGGATCAAAATTATTCGAGATCGTAGGAGACGTTCTCTGACTCTCTCTCAGGCATCCTACATAGACACGATTCTGGCCCATTTTAACAGGCAGAACTCCAAGAAGGGATCACTACCTTTCAGGCATGGGGTGCATTTGTCTAAGGAGCAGTGTCACAAGACTGCTGAGGAGATAGATGCCATGCAGGCGGTACCCTATACTTCTGCAGTGGGTAGCCTCATGTATGCTATGTTATGTACGAGGCCTGATATTTTCTTTGCCGTTGGCATGGTTAGCAGATATCAGAGTAACCCTAGGAAAGCTCACTGGGAGGCAGTAAAATGCATTCTCACGTACTTGCAGGAGGAGAAATTATATCCTAGTTTATAGAGCGCAGGAGCTTGTATCATTGGGTTACACAGATTCAGACTTTCAAGGTGATATGGGCAAGAGTAAGTCTACCTCTGGGTTTGTCTTTACTCTAGGAGGTGGAGCCATATTATGGCGAAGTGTCAAGAAGAAATACGTGGTGGACTCTACCATGGAGGCTGCGTTACCGCATCAAAGGCCGCAAAAGAAGCTGTATGGCTCCAGAACTTCCTGGTGGACTTAGATGTGGTTCATGAGTTGCCTAGGTCTATCACAGTTTATTGTGATAACAAAGCTGCAGTTGCTAACTCGAGGGAACCATGAGCCCACAAAGCAAGTAAACACATAGAGCTCAAGTACCACCTGATACGAGAGATCGTAAAAAGGAGAGACGTCACCGTGGCCAAGATAGCATCAGATGATAACCTTGCAGATCCATTCACAAAGCCATTGACCCCAAAGGTCGTTGTGAGACATGTGGATGGCATGGGAGTCAGATTCTTGAGGGAGCCATGTGAGTGAGCTTAAAGGTGTTCTGTAGATTTCAGTATGACAGCAGTATAATAGCGGGTTGGACAGTTTTTGTACTTCTTAGCATAGCTTTGAATATTAGTGGGAGATTGTTAGTTTTGAATACAGAAAAACTATGGCTTGTATCAAAAACTAATATTCACAGATGACATATCATTTTGTTTCAGTATTAATTTGTTCCATTATATCGTAGAACTAGGTAACAGGGTGTGGAAAGACACAGTAGATACCGTTATTGGTTAAAGTAATGATATATAAAAAGTATGCTCGTAACTGAGATAGTTTGTACATACTATCAGTATAGGTTATCGTGTGGTTTGGAAATTAGTTTATCTAGACAAATTAAATCACATGGATATGCCCGAGGCATATTGAGCACGACCAGTTTGGATAGAATTGACTTGTAGTGATCGGCGTAGTCAATTCGGTCCTAGTATTTAGTTTCTTAATCCCGAGATTGGGATGGGTGTGAGAGTTAGATATCATATGTTTTGATGTGCCAAAGAGTGTGGTCAATTAAGGCTACCTCGGTAGGTTGGGTATGCAGTGTTTAGCTTCTTACGTGCTGTTGCTAGTCGGAGGAATCCATGTACCAGTTTGCCAGGTTGATGGTGCTCCCGAGATGAGCTCTTAAGGTTTATTGTACTAAATATGGCCAGCGGACTTTACAACTGGTATAATAAGAAAGTCGAGTAGTACTAATCTCAGATACCAAGAAGTCGCTGAATTAGTTTATCAGCAAAATGATAAACCGACGAGCACTAGATTTTTGATGTGGGGAGATAGAAGAAAATATAGTGGCGCGATGTAAAGTCGTTTTTGAGCGGTAGTTCCATAGTTAGTCCGATAGTGGTACGACTAATTATGTATTTGACTAATCGACAAAGTGAATTATTAATCCTAAAGGTTTAATTAATATTTAATTGACAAAGTGGATTGAGAAATTAATTCTATATGAGTAATTAATCCTAAGGTTCGATTGAATTAAATTAACGAAGTGGGTTAAGAAATTAATTCAAATCGGTCGATTGGAATTGATTAGTCTAGAAAAGACTAAGCGGTCAACGAAAGTCAAATTAAAAGGCCCAACTCAAAAGCCCACTAGGTCTCCATTAAAGCTCCCTATAAATAGAAAACTTGAGGCAAAAGAAAACTAAGAAAATCTTGCAAGACAAGTCTTGCCTCTTAGAGGGAGGAAGTTCTAGAGAGAGCACTTCTTCTTCTTGAAGTTTTTTCTCAAAGTCGAACTTGAAATCTCATTCGTTCGGATTAGATTTTGGTCAAAGATTAAAACTTTCAAGCTGCCCGGTTTATATTTCATTGCCGCCGGACAGAATAGTCACAGCGACGAGTTTTTTTTTCTGGCTACCATCTTGGTTGATTTCCTTGGGGTGTTTGATCCGAATCCTTGACATTTTGATATCAGCTGGTGATCCATGAAGCTTTTGTGCAGATCGTGACCAAGGCGTCAGTTTTTGCTAGTGTCCGATCGGTTTTTTGTGGTGGACAGTGGCTTGGTGTGGCATCCGGCAAGTTGGTTTTGTGGCAGTTTTGTTTTAGTCAGATCTTAAGCAGATTTTATCTTTTTCCGAGAGATTTTCTTATGGGTTTTCATGGTCTGTGTGAGTACACTTCGATAGATTGTTGCCCACACTATATTCAAAGTTTCTAGGAGTCATCTTTTGGATACGGTGGTATTCAATTGCCCAAGACTTTGGTTTTCTTTATACTGAGGACTTCGCTTCAAAGGTATAACCTTTCATCCTTCCGCTTTTAATAAAAGGTCAGATATTTGTGCGTTAGTTATCAATTTAATAAATTAAATAAGTATAAGCGTAGATCAGTTTGGGGGAAAATGAATTTGATCCTGAGCTTCGAAAGTTTCCAATTATGGAATGCATTGCACGAAAGTGAGATTTTTTATTTATCCCGGGTTTGTTCTATTTTCCTTTAGTGGCAACATACTCAGCCTCCATGGTGGAGTCCGCCATGCATTTCTGCTTGACACTCCACCATACTATGACTCCACCTCCTGGAGTAAACACAAACCCAGAGGTAGACATACTCTTGTCCAAATCACCTTGAAGTCCGAATCTGTGTAACCCAATTGTACAAGCTCCTGCGCTCTATAAACTAGGACATGATATCTCGTCCTATGTAAGTACTTAAGAATGCATTTTACTGCCTCCCAGTGAGCCTTGCCAGGGTTACTCGGATATCTGCTACCCATGCCAATGGCAAAGCAAATATCAGGCCTCGTACATAACATAGCATACATGAGGCTACCCGCTGCAGAAGCATATGGTACCGCCTGCATGGTATCTATCTCCTCAGCAGTCTTATGACACTGCTCCTTTGATAAATACACTTCATGCCTGAAAGATAATGAACATTTCTTGGAGTTCTACTTTTTAAAACGGGCCAGAATCGTGTCTATGTAGGATACCTGAGAGAGTGTCAAAGATCCCTTACGATCTCGAATAATCTTGATCTCAAGGATATGTTCAGCCTCTCCCAAAATCCTTCGTGTCAAATTTCCTGGACAACCATGCCTTTACTTTTGACGACACCTTCTTACTGTTGCCAATCAGAAGAATGTCATCTAAGTAAAGTACAAGGAACACCACCGTATCACCCTCACGCCTGCGATATACACACTGCTCATCCGAACACTGAGTGAATCCATAGGACTGGATAACCTCATCAAAATGGATGTTCTAAGATCTGGATGTTTGTTTAAGTCCATAAATGGACATCCTAAGCCTGCATACCTCGTGTTCTTGGCCCTGAACAATGAAACCCTCTGGTTGCGGCATAAAAATGGTCTCCTCAAGATTTCCATTAAGGGAAGCTGTCTTGACGTCCATCTGTCAAATCTCATAGTCCATATGAGTAGCTATGTCCAAGAGAATCTGGATTGACTTAAGTATAGCTACCGGGGAAAAGTTCTCCTCATAATCGATACCCTCTTTCTGAGTATACCCCTTCACCACAAGCCTAGCCTTGAAGGTCTCAACCCTCTCGTCAGATCATCTCTTTCGCTTGTAGACCCATTTGCACCTAATAGGCCCAAACCCATCAGGAAGGTCCACCAGCTCCTAGACCTGATTTGAGTCCATTGAACCTATATCAGCAATCATCGCTCTCTACCAAGAATCTGTATCTTTATCCTCAAGAGCCTCATTGTTGCTAACTGGGTCAGGTTCATGAGTGCCAGGGATAAAGTACGAAGACTCACCCAAACCCATGTACCTCTCGGGCTGTCTGACAACCCTCCCACTACGATGAGGCGCAGCATGTGTAAGAGCATCATCTGTGATAGTGTGTGCAGTCTCTTGTGATAGTGTGTAAGAGCATCATCGCTCTATGCTGGACAACCCCAAATCCTGAGATATCTCAGACTAGCTTTCGCCCAGTCCACAGCTCTACTAGGGTTGAGGGCATAGACTTAGATGGTACGAGATTAAGGAGATAACACGCTGACTCTAAGGCTAAACCCCAAAACAAAATTGGCATTTCGCAATAACTCATCATCGATCTAACCATATCCATAAGAGTCCTGTTCATCCTCTCTGCAACTCCATTCTGCTGGGGTGTGCCAGGTGCAGACAACTGGGACTGAATACCCTCCTCTGACAAATAGGACCTAAATTCACTAGAGAGGTATTCACCATTGAGATTAGATCGCAAGGCCGTGATACTCTTACCCAGATGGTTCTCCACCTCAGCCTTAAACTCTTTGAACTTACCAAAGCATTCAGACTTGTGGCGCATCAGGTATATGAATCCATATCTAGAGTAATCATCCGTGAATGTCACAAAATACTCATAACCACCTCTATTCTGAACTGACATAGCCCTACACAAGTCAGAATGAATCAATTCTAAAACCTCCTTGGCCCTATACCTCTTTGCCTTGAAAGGCCTCTTGGTCATCTTACCCTCAAATTAGGACTCACAGGTCGGATAGCTGTCAATACCCAATAAGTCCAAAGACCCATTATTGACCAAAGATAATGGCTGAGTCTCAGGTGCCAAAGATAAGTTTGATTCAAAGGGAAAGACTCTTTTCTCTTTCTATGATTCGGTGATGAGTTATTAGTTTCTATGTTTTGCATTACTGGAGAGCATGTCTTGATTAAAAATAGATTGTCAACTAATGTAACGGAACATATAAGCTTCTGGTTCTTTCTAATAAAAACAAAATTATCAGAGAAAACGCACTTATAACCATCAAAAATAATTCTCGCAACGGAAAGTAAATTCTTCCGAAAACTAGGTACTTATAAACAATATTTCAAACGTAAAACTGAGTCTGAAAGGTAAGGACATAAAACTCCCACTACAACAATAAAAACTCTGGTACTATCCCCAAGGTCGACCTGTAACTCTCCCTCTCTTAGCAGCCGGGTCACTTGGAACCCCTAAAAAGAATTACAAATGTCAGCATTGGCTCATGAATCCACACACCAAGTATCCGTGGGAATCTCCGCTAAACACGTCTCAGTAACTAGGGAAAATTTGCACATACCTCTAGGCTTTTGGCAACCCTTCTTCCAATGTCCCTTCTTGCTACATCTGAAGCACTTGTCTTTCGGCTTATGCTTCTTGGCAATGCCCACCTTGGGTCCACGATCAGTAGCTCCTGGTTTCTGGCCTCTCTTCCTCTTATACTTTCTGGCTTTGGGCCTAGCAGAGGAACCTGAGGGACAAACAGTAGCCAAGGCTTGCTTATTCCATGCGAAGAGGCCCTCAGCGGACACCAATGCAGTCATGAACTTGGGAAGTAAATATGAGAGCTTGCCCATATTGTAGTTCAACCAAAACTGTTCAAAACTAGGGGGCAAGCTCTAGAGAATGATATCGACCTGGGTCTCCCTATCAACATCACCTCCCAATACCTCGATCTCATTAATGCAGCTCATCATGTCCAACACGTGATCTCTCATTGAGGTGCCTTCAGCCATCCTAGCATTTATGAGTTTCCTCATAGCTGACTGCTTAGCTGCCCTGCCCTGATGTCTAAATATCTCCCTGAGGTTGAGCATTATATCAGAGGCTGAGGTAAACAACTGATGCTAGCACTACAGTACACTTGACATAGAAGCCAAGACGTAGAGGGTCATCTCATCAGCCTTCTGCCACCTCGTATATGTCTCTTGCTGCTCAGGGGTGACATCATCGCTGGGTTTAGGGGAGGCACTCCTCAGTGAGCATGTATTTGTAACCCTCAGCGGTAAGGAAAATGTCCAGGTTAAGTTTCCAGTCAATGTAATTTGGACACGTAAGCTTGTTCTGATTCAGTATGACATCTAGTTCAGTAGCAGGTTGAACGACATATTATCGAATGAAAAATAAACAATCAAGTTTCAGTATTACTTTTTCAAAAATATTGATATCCTCAAAAACAATATAATCTCCATCAACATCTCTCACACCAGGATTATCACAGTTCACGCGGTGAATGTCTACGCCAACCCACATTCGTTCGAGGAGAACCGAGTTCATTAATTTCCCTGTCTGACCAACGATCTTATGATCAATGAAATTAATAGTCAATTCTTTTAGCCGTATACATAAATAGCGTAACCTCATGGGAGGAATAATATAAATAGTACACTAAGTGTATGCCATTACGCGACTTCTATGTTTGTTACTTAGGATACTAATGCGCCCTTAGCAGAGAGGGTGTCGCAACTTTCTCCAATTAAACTCACTATAGTCATCCCTTTGGAAATTCATTCTAGTGATATATGTGATTGAAGACTTGTCCGCATGGAGGAAGGCCATAATACCAACTCACAAGAATAACCACATCACCAATGAACCCGTAATGAAGGTCATGGGGATATTTATCAACCCGCTCCCACTTAGATTTTTAAGTTTGGGGATTTTTCAGTTTTAACATGCAATATCTTAACAAAGGATATTCGCGCCCATAAAACCATTGGAGTTTTAATATTCAAATAATCTACCTTAGTTAACTGCACTTTACTTTTTAAAATGTTTTAGTTTTTGTTCATGTAAAGAAATCGAAAACACACAATGAACGAAAATACATAAATACGGGAAATTAAAGAAATAAAATTTCTCGACTATTATGGTCTTCTCTATCGTTAATTCCTTGACGCCTCCGTGACATGTCCCGTCATGTCACCACCACTCGTTATTTGGATTCCTCTAAATTTGCTCAGGTTTTCTTTGTTTTCTATGCACCTAGGAATCACCCAAAATTACGAGAAAACAAAACCCGCGAATATAAGTTACCCAAAATAACGCCTTCGTCATAGTAGATAAATTCCTATATATAAAGGCGTTTTTCTACGAAATTAAAGACGACATCATTAGATCAAATCCAACTACAAGATTTATCTAATCCTACACGACTTCCAGCTCGTGGTTATTACTATTACAGACATTTCCATTAGAAAAACAATACAAGCCCGGACATGTGCCGGGGTTTATGAATGAATAATAAATTCTACCATAATAGCCAGGAAACTAATAACCACCTGTTTAAACATTTTGAAAAAAATAATAATGCCAAAATAAAGCCGTGTAATAAATTAAACAAGTATAAAGCCAAAACACTCGCTCTGATACCAATTTGAAGGAAAACAGAACAAGCCCGAACTAAATCAAAATCTCACTGTCGTGCAATGTATTCCAGAATAGGAAAATTTCGACGAAGCTCAGGCTCAAATTCATTTTCCCTTGAACGCATCTACGCTTATACTTATTTAATTTATTAAATCGGAACACAAAGATACAACCTTTAAATTAAAAGCAAAACCTTTAAAAGTTATACCTTTGAAGCGAAGTCGAACGTAATACAGAAAACCAAATCTTCAATTTGCGATCACCACTGGAATCCACTGGATTACTCCTAGAAGCCTCGAATAATGCGTGGGCAATACTATATCGAGGTGTACTACCAAGCCCACGAGAAACCCACTAAGAAAATCCCTCGAGACGAGTAAATTTGCCTAAAAAATCAAACCTTTAGCCACAAAAATTGCTGCCCACTACTTTTCTCCACAAAATAATCGAACCCACTTTAACTCCGGCCACGATCTGGACAGACGGGATTGTGGATCACCAACCCAAGGGAGAGATCAACACAAACCCAGCCAGATCAAGCACCCCGGAGCTGTTAGAAGTGGCTGTCGGACTGCCCAATGAAGACCGAGAAGATCCGGCCAAAAATAAAGAAATTCGGGAAGAAATTCTGGCGAAAAAACTTAAATCCAGCAGCGGGCGGCTCAAATAAATCGATGCACTATCTAAAAGTTTGATCTTTCAAGCTTAATCTAAATCGAGAAGTGAGATTCCAAGTTCATTTTTGAAAGAAATTCAACAAGGAAGAAGAGTCTCTCTCTATAACTTTCTCACTCAAGGGGAAGACAAAAATGTATTGCAAGATTTTCTTAAGTTTGTTGAGGCCTAAGCTTTCTATTTATAGGGAGCTCCAATGGAGACCTAGTGGGCTTTTGAGTTGGGCCTTTTAATTTGACTTTCATTGATCGCTTAGTTTTCCTATACTAATCAACTCCAATCGACCCATTCGAATTAATTTCTTAACTCACTTCGGTAATTTAATTTAATCTAACCCTTAGGATTAATTAATTCATATAGAATTAATTTCTTAATCCACTTAGTCAATTAAATATTAATTAAACTTTTAGGATTAATTAATTCACTTTTTGATTAGTCAAATACATAATTAGTCCTACAACTATCGGACTAACTATGGAACTATAGCTCAAAAATGACTTTACATCGCGCCACTATATTTTCTTCTATCTCCCCACATTAAAGATCTATTGCTTTTATCAATTTACTGGCAAACTAATTCACCGACTTCTTGGTATCCTAAATTAGTACCACTCGACCTTCTTATTATATCGGACATAAAGTCCACTGGCCAAATTTAGTATAATAAACAGTACGAGCACATCTCGGGAGCACCATAAATCAGCGAACAGGTACGTGGATTCGTCCGACTAGCAACGACACGTAAGAAGCTAAACACCGCATAACCAATCTATCGAGGTATAGGCCTCAATTGACTGCACTCTTTGGGACATCAAAACATATGATATCTAGCTCTCACGCCCGTCCCAATCTCGGGATTGAATGACAGAATTCTATCCAAACTGGTCGTGCTCAATATGTCCCGGGCATATCCGTGTGAATTTAATTAGTCTAGATAAACGAATTTCCAAACCACACGATAACATATACCGATAGTGAAGAAAAACTGAACAAGCCAGGGCTAAATCGAAAACCTCACTTTCGTGCAATGCATTCCAGAATCGAAAGCTTTCGACCAAGCTCAGGCTCAAATTAGTTTACCCATGAATGGATCTTAGCTTATACTTATTTAATTTATTATTCGGGACACAAAAAAATAAATCTTTAATTAAAGTGGAATATTAAAGATTCTACCTATTGTAGCGAAGTCCCTTGCCTAAAGAAAAATCCAATCTTTGATTGCGATTCCAATAGAAATCCGAAGAATTACTCCTATCCAACTCCGAAATAGTGTGGGCTATTATCTACGGAGTTACCCACGGCAAAATAATGAAATCCTAAGGAAACCCACTTCGGAAAAAATCAAATCTGCCCAATAATTAGTGCTGCCCAATAACTTCCTGTGCAAGTCACTCAAAATCCAGCCACCGATCCTAAGAACAGAACCTAGACATCGAAATTCAGATGATCTGATCGCGATCTGTACGCGAGCTCAAAGTTGGCAGCCGAACCAGCGGATGGGCGTAGCAGACAACCCAAAATTCTGGCACTGGGCAAACCAATCGACAGCAGCGTGAATAACACGAAGACAGCAAGATACCGCGGCAGCAGTGACGAACTGAAGCAGTCGAACAGTCGCACGCCGGGTTTGAGGAAGACGAACAGTCACACGTCGGACTGAAAAAACCGGGCAATCAACAATAAAATCGATGGGCTGCTCTAATCAATCTATGGGCTTGAGTTTTCCAAAGAAGATAAAGATTTCCTATTCGACTTTGAGAGAAAACTTGATGAGGAAGACAATGTTCTCTCTCTAGACTAGACTTTCTCTCACTAGGCTTTTCTTGGCCTTCAAGTTTCCTTAATTTTCTTTCTTGCCAAACAAGGATATTTATAAGGAGCTTCTAAGGAGACCTAATGGGTTCTCGAGTTAGGCCTTTTAATTTGACTTTCGTTGACCGCTAAGTCTTTCCCGACTAGTCAACTCCAATCGACCCATTTGAATTCATTTATTAAACCCACTTTGTTAATTTAATTTAATCGAACCCTTAGAATTAATTAATTCATATACAATTAATTTCTTAATTCACTTTGTCGATTAAATACAAATTAAACGTTTATGATTAATTAATTCACCTTGTCGATTAGTCAAATGCATAATTAGTCGTACCACTAACGGACCAATTATGAAACTACCGCTCGAAAACGACTTTACATCGCGCCATTATATTTTATTCTATCTTCCCACATTAAAGATCTTGCGCTCGTCGGTTTATCAATTTACTGACAAAATAATTCACCGACTTCTTTATATCCGAGATTAGTACCACTCATCCTTTTATTCTACCGAACATAAAGTTCACCGGCCGGGTTTAGTATAATAGACTTTACGAGCTCATCTCGGGAGCACCATCAACCCGACGAACTGGTACGTGGATTCCTCTGACTAGCAACGACACGTAAGAAGCTAAACACCGCATACCCAACTTATCGAGGTTTAGGCCTCAATTGACCGCTTGGCAAATCAAAGCATACAATATTCAACTCTCACGCCCGTCCCAATCTCGGGATTGAGAGATGGAATACTAGGACCGAATTGACTACGCCATCAGTATAAGTCAATTCTATCCAAACTGGTCATGCTCAATATGCCCCGGGCATATCCGTATGATTTAAACTAGTTTAGATAAACTAATTTCCAAACCACACGATAACCTATACCAATAGTATGTTCAGACTATCTCAGTTATAAGCATACTTTTGATATATCAATACTTTAACCAAAAACGGTATCTACTGTGTCTTTCCACACCCCGTTATCTAGTTCTATGATATAAAGGAACAAATTTATACCGAAACAAAATGATATGTTAACAGTGGATATTAGTTTTTGATACAAGCCATAGCTTTTCTGTATTCAAAACTAACAATCTCCCACTAATACTCAAAGCTATGCTAAGAAGTACAAAAACTGTCCAACCGGCTATTACACTGCTGTCATAATGAAATCTCCAAAACACCTTTAAGCTCACTCACATGGCTCCCTCAAGAATCTGACTCCAATGCCCGCCACATGTCTCTCAAAGACCTTTGGGGTCAATGGCTTGGTGAAAGGATCTACAAGGTTATCATCTGATGCTATCTTGGCCACAATCACGTCTCCCCTATTTACGATCTCTCGTATCAGGTGGTACTTGCGCTTTATGTGTTTACTAGCCTTATGGGCTCGTGGTTCCCTCGAGTTAGCAACTGCACCATTGTTATCACAATAAAAAGTGATAGACCAAGGAAACTCAGGAACCACATCTAAGTCCATCAGGAAGCTCCGGAGCCATACAGCCTCTTTCGCTGCCTCTGAAGCGGCAACATACTCAGCCTTCATGGTAGAGTCCGCCACGCATTTCTGCTTGACACTCCTCCATACTATGGCTCCACCTCCAAGAGTAAACACAAACCCAGAGGTAGACTTACTCTTGTCCAAATCACCTTGAAAGGCCGAATCTGTATAACCCAATGGTACAAGCTCCTGCGCTCTATAAACTAGGACATAATCTCTCGTCCTGCGCAAGTACTTGAGAATGCATTTTACTGCCTCCCAGTGAGCCTTCCCAGGGTTACTCTGATATCTGCTAACTATGCCAACGGAAAAGCAAATATCAGGCCTCGTGCACAACATAGCATACATGAGGCTACCTACTGCAGAAGCATAGGGTAGCACCTTCATGGCATCTATCTCCTCAGCAGTTTTAGGACACTGCTCCTTATACAAATGTACTCCATGCTTGAAAGGTAGTGAACCCTTCTTGGAGTTCTTCATGTTAAAACGAGCTAGAATCATATCTATGTAGGATGCCTGAGAGAGAGTCAGAGAACGTCTCCTACGATCTCGAATAATCTTAATCCCAAGGATATGTCCAGCCTCTCCCAAATCCTTCATATCGAATTTCCTGGACAGCCATGCCTTTATGTCTGACAACACCTTCTTACTGTTGCCAATAAGAAGGATGTCATCTATGTAAAGTATGAGGAACACCACCGTATCACCATCACGCCTGCGATAAACACACTGCTCATCCAGACACTGAGTGAATCCATAAGACTGGATAACTTCATCAAAACGGATGTTCCAAGATCTGGATGCTTGCTTAAGTCCATAAATGGACCTCCTAAGCCTGCATACCTTGTGCTCTTGGCCTTTAACAATGAAGCCCTCTGGTTGCTGCATAAAGATGGTCTCCTCAAGACTTCCATTAAGGAAAGCTGTCTTGACGTCCATCTACCAAATCTGATAGTCCATATAAGTAGCTATGGCCAAGAGAATCCGGATTGACTTAAGCATAGCTACCAGGAAAAAGGTCTCCTTATAATCGATCCCTTCTTTCTGAGTATACCCCTTCGCCACAAGCCTAGCCTTGAAGTTCTCAACCCTCCCGTCAGATCCTCTCTTTCGCTTGTAAACCCATTTGCATCTAATAGGCCTAAACCCATCAGGAAGGTCTACCAGCTCCCAGACTTGATTTGAGTCCATAGAACCCATATCAGCAATCATTGCTCTCTGCCAAGAATATGCATCTTTATCATGGAGAGCCTCATTGCAGTTAACTGGGTCCGGTTCATGAGCACCAGGGATAAAGTCAGAAGACTCACCCAAACCCATGTACCTCTCGGTCTGTCTCACAACCCTCCCACTACGACGAGGCGCAGCCTGTGCAAGAGCATCATCTGTGATAGTGTGTGCAGTCTCTTGTGGTGTGTCTTCCTGTACTTATGCATCTGGAATAATGGACTGACTTCTAAGCTCTTCCAATACTACCTTGCTGCTTGACTTGTGATCTAAAATATAGTCCTCCTCAAGAAATCTGGCATTGGTGCTGATCACCACCTTCTGATCCTGGGGACTATAAAATAAACCACCTCTCGTTCCTTTGGGGTAGCCTATAAACAGCATAGCCTTGGATCTTGCCTCTAACTTGCCTGGATCTGCCTCGAGCACATGTGCTGGACAACCCCATATTCTGAGATGTCTCAGACTAGGCTTTTGCCCATTCCACAATTCTGATTGGGTCGAAGGTGCAGATTTAGATGGCACAAGGTTGAGGATAAAACATGTTGCCTCCAAGGCATAACCCCAAAATGAGATAGGCAACTCACTGTAACTCATCATCGATATAACCATCTCCATAAGAGTCCTGTTTCTCCTCTCTGCTACACCATTCTGCTGGGGTGTGCCAAGTGCAGACAACTGGGTCTGAATACCCTCCTCTAACAAATAGGATCTAAATTCACTAGAGAGGTATTCACCACCGCGATCAGATCGCAGGGCCTTGATACTCTTACCTAAATGGTTCTCCACCTCAGCCTTGAATTTTCTGAACTTGCCAAAGCATTCAGACTTGTGGCGCATCAGGTATATGTATCCATATCTAGAGTAATCATCCGTGAAATTCACGAAATACTCATAACCACCTCTAGCCTGAACTGACATAGGCCCACACACATCAGAATGAATCAGCTCTAAAACCTCCTTGGCCCTATACCCCTTTGCCTTGAAAGGCCTCTTGGTCATTTTACAGTCCAAACAGGACTCACAGGTCGAATAGCTGTCAATATCTAGTAAGTCCAAAGACCCACTCTTGACCAACCTTTGAATCCTACTAAGGTTGATGTGACCTAGTCTCAGGTGCCAAAGATAAGTCTGATTCAAAGGGGAAGACTCTTTTCTCTTATTATGATTCAGTGATGAGCTACTAGTTTCTGTGTTTTGCATTACTGGAGAGTATGTCTTAATTAAAAACAAATTGTCAACCAATGTACTGGAACATATAAATTTCTGGCCTTTTCTAATTAATATAGATCTATCAGAAAAAACACACTTATAACCATCCAAAACAAGTTTAGAAACTAAAAGTAAGTTCTTGCGAAAACTGGGTACATAAAGACAATCTCTCAACAATAAAGTAGAGTCTGAAAAATAAAGACAAATAACTCCCACTGCATCAACAGAAACTCTGGTAGTATCCCCAAGGTAGACCTGCAACTCTCCCTCTCTAAGTAGCCGGGTCACTTGGAACCCCTGCAAAGAATTACAAACATGATCAGTTGCTCCTGAATCCACACACCAAGTATCTGTGGGAATCGCCGCTAAACACGTCTCAGTGACTAGGGAAAATTTACACATACCTCGAGGCTTTGGGCAGTCCTTCTTCTAATATCCCGCTTTGCCACATCTAAAGCATTTGCTTTTCGGCTTCTGCTTCTTGGCAATGCCCGCCTTGGGTCCATGATCAGTTCCTGCTTTTCGGCCTCTCTTTCTCTTTTGCTTCCTGGCTTTCGGCCCAGCAGAGGAACTTGAGAGACCAACAGTAGCCAAGGATTCCTTCTTCTCTGCGAATAGGCTCTCAGCAGACACCAATGCAGTCATGAGCTCAGAAAGTGAATATGAGAGATTCCCCTTATATAATTCAACCGAAACTGCTCAAAACTGGGAGGCAAGCTCTGAAGGATGATATCGACCTGGGTTTCCCCATCAATCTCACCTCCCAATACCTCGATCTCATTGATGCAACCAATCATGTCCAGCACGTGATCTCTCACTGAAGTGCCCTCAGCCATCTTAGCATTTATGAGTTTCCTCATAGCTGACTGCTTGGCTGCCCTGCCCTAATGTCGAAACATCTTCCTGAGGTTGAGCATCATATCGTAGGCTGAGGTCATCTGCTGATGCTGGTGCTGTAATACACTTGACATAGAAGCCAAGATGTAGCACCTGGTCATCTCATCAGCCTTCTGCCACCTCGTATATGGCTCTCGTTGCTCAGGGGTGGCATCATCTCTGGGCTTAGGGGGACACTCCTCAATAAGCACGTACTTGTAACCCTCAGTGGTCAGGACAATGTCCAGGTTACGTTTCTAGTCAATATAGTTTGGACCGGTGAGTTTGTTTTGGTCCAGAATGACAGCTAGTGGGTTGAACGACATATCAACTGAAAATAAATAATTCAAGTTTCAGTATACTTTTTGGAAAATACTCAAAATCCTCAAAAAACAAATATAATATTCTATCGACATCTCTCACACCAGGATTAACGCATGTCACGATAGGTGAATGTCAACGCTAACCCGCATTCTTTCGAGAAGAACCGAAGTTCATTAATTTTATTATCTGACCAACGATCTTATGATCAATGAAATTAATAGTCGATAATTTTAGCCGTACCCAAAAATAGCATAACCTCGATGGGAGGGATACTAAAAACGGTACACTAAGTGTATGCCATTACGTGACTTCTAAGTTTGTTACTTAGGATACTAATGTGCCTCGGATGGCGAGGGTGTTGCAACTTTCTCCAATTAAACTCACTATAGTCATCCCTTTAGAAATTCATTCCGGTGATATCCGTGGTTGAAAACTCATCCGATAGGGACGAAGGTCTAAGCCAGCACGCAAGTTTAACCACATCACCAATGAACCCGTAATGGAGGCCATGGGGATATTTACCAACCCTCTCCCACTTAGATTTTTAAACTTGAGGATTTTTAACGTTTTAACATGCAATATCTTAACTATGGATATTCGCACCCATAAAATCGTTGGAGTTTTAATATGCGAATAATCTACCTTAGTTAATTGCACATTACCTTTTAAAAAACATTTTGGTTTGGTTTTCGTTCATGCAAAATAAAACGAAAAACACACAATCAACGAAAATTCATAAATACTGGAAATTAAAATTAAATAAAATTTCCCGACTATTATGGCCATCTCTATCGTTGATTCCTTGGCGCCTCGGTGACACGTCCCGTCATGTCGCTCCCACTTGTTATTTGGATTCCTCTCGATTCGCCCAGGTTTTCTCGGTTTTCTACGTAATTAGGAATCACCCAAAATTACGATTAAACCAAAACCCGGGAATATAAGTTACCCAAAATAACGTCTTCGTCATAGTACATAAATTCCTATAGACAAAGGTGTTTTCTAGGAATTTAAACACGACATGATTAGATCAAATCCTACTACAAATCCAACACTGCTTCCAGCTCGTGGTTATTACTATTACAGACATTTCCATTCAAAAACAATACAAGCCCGGACATGTCCCGGGGTTTATGAATGAAAAATAAATTTCTACCATAATAGCCGGGAAACCAATGACCACCTATTTAAGCATTTCGACAAAAATAATAATGCCAAAATAAAGCCATGTAATAAATCAAACAAGTATAAGACCGAAACCAACACTCTGATACCAATTTGAAGGAAAACTGAACAAGCCCGGGCTAAATCAAAAACCTCACTTTCGTGCAATGCATTCCAGAATCGGAAGCTTTCGACCAAGCTCAGGCTCAAATTAGTTTACCCATGAACGGATCTTAGCTTATACTTATTTAATTTATTAATCGGGACACAAAAAATTAAATCTTTAATTAAAGCGGAATATTAAAGATTCTACCTTTTGTAGCGAAGTCCCTTGCCTAAGGAAAAATCCAATCTTTGATTGCGATTCCAATAGAAATCCGAAGAATTACTCCGATCCAACTCCGAAATAATGTAATCCTAAGGAAACCCACTTTGGAAAAAATCAAATCTGCCCAATAATTAGTGCTGCCAATAATTTATTAAACCCACTTTGTTAATTTAATTTAATCGAACCCTTAGAATTAATTAATTCATATAGAATTAATTTCTTAATTCACTTTGTCGATTAAATATTAATTAAACCTTTAGGATTAATTAATTCACCTTGTCGATTAGTCAAATGCATAATTAGTCGTACTACTAACGGACCAATTATAGAACTACCGCTCGAAAATGACTTTACATCGCGCCATTATATTTTATTCTATCTCCCCACATTAAAGATCTAGCGCTTGTCGGTTTATCAATTTACTGACAAAATAATTCACCGGCTTCTTTATATCCGAGATTAGTACCACTCGCCCTTTTATTATACCGAACATAAAGATCACTGGCCGAGTTTAGTTTAATAGACTTTACGAGCTCATCTCGGGAGCACCATCAACCCGGCGAACCGGTACGTGGATTCCTCTGACTAGCAACGGCACGTAAGAAGCTAAACACCGCATTCCCAACTTACCGATGTATAGGCCTCAATTGACCGCACTCTTTGGCAAATCAAAGCATACAATATTCAACTCTCGCGCCCGTCCCAATCTCGGGATTGAGAGATGGAATACTAGGACCGAATTGACTACGCCGATCAGTATAAGTCAATTCTATCCAAACTGGTCGTGCTCAATATGCCCCGGGCATATCCGTGTGATTTAAACTGGTTTAGATAAACTAATTTCCAAACCACACGATAACCTATACCGATAGTATGTTCAGACTATCTCGGTTACGAGCATACTTTTAATATATCAATACTTTAACCAATAATGGTATCTACTGTATCTTTCCACACACCGTTATCTAGTTCTATGATATAAAGGAACAAATTTATACCGAAACAAAATGATATGTCAACTGTGGATATTAGTTTTTGATACAAGCCATAGCTTTTCTGTATTCAAAACTAACAATCTCCAACTAATACTCAAAGCAATGCTAAGAAGTACAAAAACTGTCCAACCCGCTATTACACTGCTGTCATAGTGAAATCTAAAGAACACCTTTAAGCTCACTCACATGGCTCCTTAAGAATCTGACTCCCATGCCCTCTACATATCTCTGAAAGACCTTTGGGGTCAAAGGCTTTGTGAAAGGATCTGCAAGGTTGTCATCTGATGCTATCTTGGACACGATCACGTCCCCTCTTTACGATTTCTCGTATTAGGTGGTACTTGCGCTCTATGTGTTTACTCGCTTTGTGGGCTCGTGGTTCCCTCGAGTTAGCAACTGCACCATTGTTATCACAATAATCTGTGATAAACGTAGGCAACTCAGGAACCAAATCTAAGTCCACTAGGAAGTTCCAGAGCCATACAGCTTCTTTTGCTGCTTCTTGCGCAGCAACATACTCCGCCTCCAAGGTGGAGTCCGCCATGCATTTGTGCTTGACACTCCGCCATAATATGGCTCCACCTCCTAGAGTAAACACAAACCCAGAGGTAGACTTACATTTGTCCAAATCACCTTGAAAGTCTGAATATGTGTAACCCAATGGTACAAGCTCCTGCACTCTAAGAACTAGGACATGATCTCTCGTCCTGCATAAGTTTTTATAGCTGTTGGGAATTCATTTAGGTGTTTAATCCAATTAAACAGCAGAATCCTAAACTATAAGGATCGGGTCTTACCCTTGAAGCGTAATCGGTTGCGCACGTCGCCTGGCTCCTCCGAGAAGATGGCGTTTTTGTCTCCAAAATCCTTCCTTGAAGGATTCTCTACTCTTACGCACGAAAGCCTTCGCAAGTTGGTGCTAGCCAATCTTGCCTACTCCAAGAATTTGGGAAATTCTGTGTATTTTGGTTTGAGCAGAATCATCAAAAATCCTCTTCCCTACAATTATATCCCTAGGATATTTGTAGAGAATTAATTTCCAAAATCAGTATTGTAATTATCCAATTATAACTTAACTAATTTTGTTCATATTCCAAATCAGTATTATTACCAAATATTATTTTACTGATTCCAAATCAGTATTTAAATAATATTTACTGATTCCAAATCAGCATTAAATAACACTTTAATGATTTGGGTTATACACCAAGCCCATGGATCAACCCATGACCCATGGATCAGGCTGATGGGTTAAGAACTTCAATTGCAATTAAGTCCCTTGATTTATCAGCCCATCCCAATTGTTCTCAGATAATTAATTGACTATTAATTAATACCACAGAACTTTTCAATAATATTTAATTAAACCATTTAATTAAATCTTATTTATTTAAGTATAACAATTATACTTATTGTAGGCAAGAATCCTTATTCTGCATCATTGAACTTTCTTATGTGCGATCCTGTAGGCCCATTCCAAATTGGCAACGGATAACTCAATCTCATTGATTAATCCATAAGTCATTAGTGGTCTCTAGCAAGACATAATGACTACCCAATTCAGAATGGAGGGTCGAATGGAGATTCAACACAACCTTTCCGAGCAAACTGCGTACGATCCTCTACATCGATATCCAGTTTAGCATAAGGCATGGAACCATCATCCTTATGTAGCTAAACGTTTACTTGATCTCTTAGTGACACTGAATCCATCAAGCAAATGATATCCTTATCATTCCTTGGGTATGGCCATGCACTTTTCAGTTCACTATCAAGTGGCCAAGATATCATCTCTCACTTAAGAGAGATTTATAGTCCCATCATTTCACCTACATACCTTAGCGTGTCTCATAGTGTACCCAATCATACCCGTACTTGGCAACCTGTTACGACCCCGTTAGGCGTATGTCAAAGCACACTACAATTCACCTAAGACCATGTAGTGATTTCTGGTCTAAGGATCCTAGTACCAGTACTACTCAAAAGAATCACTCATGATCTAATTAGTCCATGGAGTGTTTCTTTTGGCGGATCGATTTCATGAATTTAAATATGCACAAGGATATTACTATCATGAAATTAACTCATTTGATAAACAATCAATCAAACGACAAATATCTTATTTACATAAATACCCTCAAAGTATATTTACATAAATAGCCCTCATTAGGGCACATTCACCAACAATCTCCCACTTGCCCGATGAAGGGCTATGTCTTAAACAGTTTAAGACCAAGCTCTATTACATGTCTATCAAACTTTGACTGTGGTAGAGCTTTTGTGAGAGGATCTGCTATATTGTCGTCTGACCCTATTTTGCACACTTTCACATCTCCTCGATCAATGATCTCTCGGATGGGGTGAAACCTTCTGAGTATGTGTTTGGTTTTCTGGTGTGACCGAGGCTCCTTAGCTAGTGCGATAGCCCCGTTATTGTAACAGAAAAGTTCTATCGGATCTTGGATACTCGGTATCACTCCGATGTCTGACATGAACTTTCTCAGCCAAACAGCTTCCTTTGCAGCATCTGATGCAGCAATGTACTCAGACTCTGTTGTAGAATCGGCTGTTGTTTCTTGCATTGAGCTTTTCCAACTTATTGCACCGCCATTCAGACTAAACACATAGCCTGATTGTGACTTCATGTCATCTTGATCTGTTTGGAAAGCAGCATCAGCGTAACCTTGTACAATGAGCTGTTCTTGTCCTCCATACACTAGCATTAATCCTTTAGTTCTTCGTAAGTACTTCAGGATTGCTTTGACCGCAGTCCAATGATCCATCCCTGGATCTTGTTGGTATCTGCTAGTCATGCTAAGTGTATGTGCAACATCCGGACGGGTACACAACATGGCATACATGATAGATCCTATTGCCGAAGCATATGGGACTCTACTCATTGTATCCCTCTCCTCTCTTGTTGAAGGACCTTGGTTCTTCTTCAAGAGAAGGCCATGTCTAAATGGTACATTACCATTTTTGGAGTTAGACATATTGAATCTTTTCAATATCTTGTCTATGTACCCTTCTTGACTTAGTCCCAGAAGCCTTTTAGACCTATCTCTATAGATCTTGATACCTAGTATCGTCTCAGCTTCTCCTAAGTCTTTCATAGAAAATACACTCCCCAGCCATTGTTTGATGTCTTTCATCAAAGGAATGTCATTTCCTATGAGCAGGATGTCGTCCACATATAGGACAAGGAAAACAATCTTGTTCCCACTCATTTTCTTGTAAACACAACGCTCATCTTCATTCTTGATGAATCCGTAACCTTTTACTTCCTCATCAAAACGAAGATTCCAACTTCGAGATGCTTGCTTTAGTCCATAGATAGACCTCCGAAGCTTACATACTCGATTAGGATGCTTTTGATCGATGTATCCCTCAGGTTATTTCATATAAACATCCTCAAGTAGGTTTCCATTCAGGAAAGCCGTCTTAACATCCATCTGCCATACCTCATAGTCAAAATATGCTGTTATGACAAGCATTGTCCTAATGTACTTGAGCATCACGACCGGAGATAAGGTTTCATCATAGTCTATACCATGAGTCTGTCTGAAACCTTTAGCCACTAGTCGTGCCTTGAAGATCCCGCCAGGTTTTAACTTGAAAATCCACTTGCAATCGACAACCTTTGCCTGAACAAGAGGGTCAATAAAAGTCCACACTTTATTGTCCCTCATGGATTGCATTTCAGATTCCATGGCTTCTAGCCATTTACCAGAATCCAGACTTTCTAAAACCTGTTTGTAGTTCGCGGGCTCATTAGAGTCCACCAAGATCAAATCTTGATCGTCAGTCTCGAGAAATCCGTATCTCTCGGGTTCATGACGAGATCTACTAGACCTTCTAGGTTCTTGTGTTGTTGACTCAGGTTGCTCATCTTCATGAGTTTCCATGTCAACTTCCATCTGAGTTTCTGTAGATCGTTCTACATTCTCTTGTGGTTCTTGAACTTCTCCGAGTTCTATTCTCCTCCCACTGTCTTTCTTGTACAGAAATTCTTTCTCTAAGAAAGTGGCTCATCGATCAACGAACACTTTGTTCTCAATTGGGTTGTAGAATTGATATCCTTTAGTTTGCTTAGGATATCTCACAAATAGGCATTTGTCAGTTTTGGGTTCAAGCTTATTACTTTGTAAACGTTTTACATGAGCTTGACAACCCCAAACTCGTAGATAGGACATATAGGGCTTCCGACCCATCCATATCTCATATGGAGTCTTATCTACTGCCTTAGATGGAATACGATTCAATAAGTAGGCAGCAGAAAGGAGAGCATAACCCCAAAAGGATGTAGGGAGAGTCGCTAGGCCCATCATAGATCGAACCATATCTAATAAGGTCCGATTTCTCCTCTCGGATGCACCATTCCATTGAGGTGTTCCCGGTGGAGTCAGCTGTGAAATAATTCCACACTGTTTTAGATAGCCATTGAACTCATCACTAAGGTATTCACCTCCCCGATCGGAGCGAATAGCCTTAATCCTTTTATCCAACTGATTCTCTACTTCGTTTTTAAACTCTTTTAACTTTTTAAAAGTTTCATTTTTATACCTCATTAAGTAGACATACCCATATCTACTAAAGTCATCAGTAAAAGTCACGAAGTATTCAAATCCACCTCTGGCTTGTGTGCTCATTGGTCCACATACATCCGTATATATTAGGGCCAATAACTCACTTGTTCTTTCACCTTTCTTGTTGAAAGGACTATTTGTCATTTTGCCTTGCAAGCAGGGTTCGCAGGTTTCATATGATTCAAAATCAAATGAACCAAGCACTCCATCCTTGTGAAGCTTTTGAACTCGCTTTTCATTTGCATGGCCTAATCGACAATGCCAAAGGTATGTTGGACTTAAATTATTTTTAGATGATTTAGTTTTCTTTTCTATGTTATAGACTGGGTTTTCTTGGGTCAAATCCAAGACATACAGACCGTTACACATATTTGCAACTCCGTATAAAATATCATTTCGATATAAAGATAACGAATTATTCTCTATAATAAATCGAAAACCTTTATTATCTAAACTCGAAACTGAAATAATGTTTCTGCTCAAAGCAGGTACAAATTAACAATTTTCGAGTTCGATATTTAAACCAGAAGGTAAAGACAGAGTGTAATCTCCAACTTCAACAGCAACAACTCTTGCCCCGTTGCCAACTCGGATATCTACTTCACCTTTCTTTGTTATCCTTCTATTTCTAAGTCCTTGCACATTAGTACAAATGTGAGCCCCACAACCAGTATCTAATACCCATGAGGAGGACATAGAAAGATTTATTTCTATAACAAAGATACCTGAAGCTTGTTCAAGAAACATTTCCTTCAGTGACTCATAAATTCGGAACGCTTCCAAATTCATGAACTGTTTTTGAAACTCGCCCGTCATTGACGCGAGCATCAAGCAAGTCACATCATCGGAGTCACTTTTCAGCTTATCCCAGGGTCGTTGAACAGTTGCCGAAGCATTTTGTGGTGGTTCAGGTAAAGCGGTCTCTAAGACATGTAGCTTCCTTTCTTGTTTGAGAACTATTCTCAAGTTTCTTTCCCAATCTAAGAAGTTTGGTCCAACCAATTTATTTTTGTCCAATATACTTCTTAGAGTAAAGTTTAAGATAACATTTGTGCTAGAAGATGCCATTTCTACAAAAGATAATTGCAAAATATTAGAATGAGTTTTGAAAAATGTTTTCCACAATAGCCAAAATTGAAATCCCAAACAATTTTGTGTTGGTGCTAGATTGTGGGCCAAAAATCCACAAAGAGTCAACCCCAGTCTTGCTTTGGCAAGTATCGTAGGGATCGAGCTCTTTTGGTAGGCAACGTTCAAATCACATTCCATGTAATCTAACGCTTTCCAATTGCATACCATGCAACTTTTCGGTGATAGGATGAACATTCCAAATGTTTGACACCATCCTATCTTTGCAAAATTAATCCCTAGTCAACTTATCGGTCAAACTAGGATTAATTTTCCCAAGTTAAACCATCCCTCAAGGCATCACATCAATAGACACCCACACAGTTTTTCCATAACAAGTGGTAGTGATAAAGTTGAGCATCTAATACCCAAACAGTTTTTCCACTCATTAATGGTAGTGATAAAGTTGGACACTATTATGTAACAACCCGCCGCATGAAGAAAACCTGAGGCCCTTGGGCTCTCCAAGTCCATCAGACGTTCGACACTCAAGCGGGCCCTCAAGTATGGAAGCAAATCTTGGGTTTTTGGGATTTAAGTTTGATCGGCTTAACATGCATTTTCGTTTATCATTCATTCGCATAAATAAAAGAATGAAATAAAGCGATGAACTGGGCTCTAGTATATTACAGGGCCTTTTAAAATCTTCAAGTTTGGGCCTCCGCTCCTGGGCTCCACCATGGACTCCTCTTGGAACCTCCTTTTGGGCCTAACTATTACATGAATGATTTTTATAGGCACGCAAGCCCAAATTCAAAATTGGCTCGCAGGCCCCAACTTTTAAAACATTAAAATTAAAAGCCCAATTCATGCTTTGAAACACATAAAATGCATATGCTCATACAAGCCGATTTTAATTTAAGCCGATTAATTTTAAGGACTGTGTAATTATTACAGAATTAAAATTGATCGTGTCATGATCAATTTTAATCAATCCTTCTGTTCATTTTACATTTATCTAAAATGATGCATGAACATGCTTGCATAATTATGATGCTTCAAATAAAATTTAAACAATTTAAATAAGCATCAAAATTAAAATAAGATAAAATAAATAAATAACAATTCAAAATTTAAACAAATTAATTAATCTAATTAATTAATTACTTATTTATTTATCTTATTTATTTATTTTAATCTAATTAAAATAATTATTTTAAAATTTATCTAATTATCTAATTAAGATAAATTTTAAAATTTAAAATTTAAATAATTTTAATTATCCTAATCTAATTAAGATAATTTATTTCAAAATTTTAAATTTAAACTTATAGGATAAAATTCTAAATTAATCCTATCTTTATCTAATAAGATTATTTAATTAAAATCTTATTAAATAAAATTCAGAAAATTTTAAAATTTTAATTTTCTGAAACTTTTGGGGCAGTTCTCTAATTTACAAAAATTCCTGGGCTTAGGGTTTTAAAGGAACAAAATTGTGGGTCCATTTTGTAATTTTTCAAATTAAAAAAAATTTTTGGCAGGTTAGGAATTATGGGCTGCGACAGGGGCATAAAGGTGATTTCACCCATTTAGGGTTTTGCCCCCAAGCCGCGGCAACCCTTCTTCTTCCTCAAGCCATTTTCGTCGCCGGCCACTTCGAATTCTCCGTCCGACATCCCAGATTTCCCAGCGTCCAACGCTGGTCATCTCTTCCGTCAACCAAGACCAGACGCGAATCCGACGTTCCCTTCGTTGAAACCGAAGTAGCCCGCGCAGGAAAACTCCATCTCCACCGGGTTTTCGAACGGCCAATGAAACCATTCCGTTGGTTCGCGTTTTCCCGGTGAGGAGTCGTAACAAAATCGAGAAAGAAAAATTGGTTTCAAAAAAAACTCGATTTTACCCCAAATCGAAGCAGAACATTTTCGACTTCCTTTTTCGATCTAAGAGGAAAGCCAAACAGTCCAGAAACAAAACCATTCAGTCCCCTTTCCCGTTTTGAAATTTCGGCCACAACCCAGATTCTGGTGATATATTTTTTTAAAAAAAAAAAAACCCCAGATTTCCAGCGAGGAAATTAAAACCAATTCATAGCAAAACCAAAGCTTGGACGGAACCATTCCGACCAGCCCGTTTTCCCGACGAAGCAACCTGCACAAGAATCACAAAACCACAGCAGCCCAGCAAAATAATTTTGAACCAAAATACACCGAAAATGACCAAATTGATGGCGGACCACCTGTTCAACTCGTTTTTCCGGTAATGAATTTAACAACCCAATTTTGAAACCATTTCAGCCAAACCTTTTCCCAGAAACTAAGACTAAAAGAAAATTCTCCATCAACAATCCATAATCCGGCAAGGGGGGGGAAACACAGTAAAACAACAAGCAGCCCAGTTTCATTTTTTTTTTTTCCGGTGAGCGAACCGAAAACCCAGAAGAACATTTTTGTGAGAAAAAACCAGTTTCTCTGTGAACAGTTTTGGGAAAAATCAGCCCAGATTTCGTTTTATTCAAAGGGTAATCTATTTTCCGTTCTAGCCAATTCGGTTTTTCCAATAAGGGTTTCCAAAACCCAGAAAACCAAAAACAAATTTAGCCCTTGTTTAATTCTGGCCAAAAAAAAAAATTTCTCAATTCCCGAAACAATTATGACGGCAGAATTTTTTTTTTTTCTTCAGTCACATAAATTAATTCTCAAAACAAACAATTTGTTTTAAACAATTAACTTTATTTTAACACTAAAACAACCTGGCTCTGATACCACTGTTGGGAATTCATTTAGGTGTTTAATCCAATTAAACAGCGGAATCCTAAACTATAAGGATCGGGTCTTACCCTTGAAGCGTAATCGGTTGCGCACGTCGCCTGGCTCCTCTGAGAAGATGGCGTTTTTGTCTCCAAAAATCCTTCCTTGAAGGATTCTCTACTCTTACGCACGAAAGCCTTCGCAGGTTGGTGCTAGCCAATCTTGCCTACTCCAAGAATTTGGGAAATTCTGTGTATTTTGGTTTGATCAGAATCATCAAAAATCCTCTTCCCTACAATTATATCCCTAGGATATTTGTTGAGAATTAATTTCCAAAATCCGTATTGTAATTATCCAATTATAACTTAACTGATTTTGTTCATATTCCAAATCAGTATTATTACCAAATATTATTTTACTGATTCCAAATCAGTATTTAAATAATATTTACTGATTCCAAATCAGCATTAAATAACACTTTAATGATTTGGGTTATTCACCAAGCCCATAGATCAACCCATGACCCATGGATCAGGCTGATGGGTCAAGAACTTCAATTCCAATTAAGTCCCTTGATTTATCAGCCCGTCCCAATTGTTCCCAGATAATTAATTGACTATTAATTAATACCACAGAACTTTTCAATAATATTTAATTAAACCATTTAATTAAATCTTATTTATTTAAGTATAACAATTATACTTATTGTAGGCAAGAATCCTTATTCTGCATCATTGAACTTTCTTATGTACGATCCTGTAGGCCCATTCCAAATTGGCAACGGATAACTCAATCTCATTGATTAATCCATAAGTCATTAATGGTCTCTAGCAAGACATAATGACTACCCAATTCAGAATGGAGGGTCGAATGGAGATTCAACACAACCTTTCCGAGCAAACTGCGTACGATCCTCTACATCGATATCCAGTTTAGCATAAGGCATGGAACCATCATCCTTATGTAGCTAAACGTTTACTTGATCTCTTAGTGACACTGAATCCATCAAGCAAATGATATCCTTATCATTCCTCGGGCATGGCCATGCACTTTTCAGTTCACTATCAAGTGGCCAAGATATCATCTCTCACTTAAGAGAGATTTGTAGTCCCATCATTTCACCTACATACCTTAGCGTGTCTCATAGTGTACCCAATCATACCCGTACTTGGCAACCTATTACGGCCCCGTTAGGCGTATGTCAAAGCACACTACAATTCACCTAAGACCATGTAGTGATTTCTGGTCTAAGGATCCTAGTACCAGTACTACTCAAAAGAATCACTCATGATCTAATTAGTCCATGGAGTGTTTCTTTTGGCGGATCGATTTCATGAATTTAAATATGCACAAGGATATTACAATCATGAAATTAACTCATTTGATAAACAATCAATCAAACGACAAATATCTTATTTACATAAATACCCTCAAAGTATATTTACATAAATAGCCCTCATTAGGGCACATTCACCAACTAGAACTACGTCCAAAAAATGTCTACATCCATTCATGTGAATTTAAACTGATTTTGTTTCACAAAGACAGTTTACCACGTCTCAGAACAACTAGAACAACGTCGCAAAACACAAGAACCATGTCCAAAAACGTCTCCATCCATGCATGTGAATTTAAACTGATTTTTTCATAAAACATCTCAACTCGTCTCAGAACAACTAGAACTACATCGAAAAACGTCTGGTGTGGACCGAAATGTGCATAATCTATTATCTAAGGGTTTTGAAAAGATAAAACAAATAAAATGGCTATACAATTCTTAGAAATGATCATGATCTCATATCTAAGAGTTGTAATGAGATAAAACAAATAAAATGACCATTCAACTCTTAGAAATGTTCATGATATTTGATCTAAGAGTTTTGTGAATATAAAACAATTAAAATGACCATATTACTTTTAGAAATGTTCATGATGTTGTAAGTAGGTGTTATAATAAGATAAAACGAATAAAATGACCATACAATATCTCAATTCATCTCAAAACAACTAGAACCACAACAAAAAATGTCTACATCCATTCATGTGAATTTAAACTGATTTTTTTCACAAAGACAATCTACCACGTCACAGAACAACTAGCACCACGTCTCAAAACACTAGAACCACGTCCAAAAACGTCTACATCAAGACATGTGAATTTAAAATGATTTTTTCACAAAACATCTTAACTCGTCTTGGAAAAACTATAACCACGTCAAAAAATGTCTACATTTATTCATGTGAATTTAAACTGATTTTTTTCACAAAGACAATCTACCACGTCACAGAACAACTAGCACCACATCTCAAAACACTAGAACCACGTCCTAAAACGTCTACATCAAGCATGTGAATTTAAAATGATTTTTTCACAAAACATCACAAGTCGTCTCAGAAAAACTATAACCATGTCCAAAAATGTCTACATCCATTCATGTGAAATTAAACTGATTTTTTTCACAAAGACAATCTACCACATCTCAGAACAACTAGCACCATGTCTAAAAATACTAGAACCACGTCCAAAAACGTCTACATCAAGACATGTGAATTTAAAATATTTTTTCTCAAAACATCTCAAGTTGTCTCAGAAAAACTATAACCACGTCCAAAAATGTCTACATCCATTCATGTGAATTTAAACTGATTTTTTCACAAAAACAGTCTACCACGTATCAGAACAACTAGCACCACGTCTCAAGACACTAAAACCAAGTCCAAAAACGTCTACATCAAGACATGTGAATTTAAAATGATTTTTTACAAAACTTCTCAACTCGTCTCAGAACAACTATAACCACGTCCAAAAACGTCTACATCCATTAATGTGTATTTAAGCTGATTTTTTTACATAGACAGTCTACCACGTCTCAGAACAACTACCACAACGTCTCAAAACACAAGACCCACGTCCAAAAACGTCTACATCCATGCATGTGAATTTAAACTGATTTTGTCACAAAACGTCTCAACTCGTCTCAGAACAACTAGAACTACGTCCAAAACCGTCTGATGTGGACCAAAATGTGCAAAATCTATTATCTAAGGGTTTTGAAAAGATAAAACATATAAAACGGCTATACAATTCTTAGAAATAATCATGATCTCATATCTAAGACTGGTAATGAGATAAAACAAATAAAATGACCTTTCAACTCTTAGAAATGTTCCTGATTTCTGATCTAAGAGTTTTGTGAATATAAAACAATTAAAATGACCATATTACTATTAGAAATGTTCATGATGTTGTAAGTAGGTGTTATAATAAGATAAAATGAATAAAATGGCCATACAATATCTCAACTCATCTCAAAACAACTAGAACCACGTCAAAAAATGTCTACATCCATTCATGTGAATTTAAACTGATTTTTTTCACAAAAACAATCTACCACGTCACAGAACAACTAGCACCACGTCTCAAGACACTAAAACCAAGTCCAAAAACGTCTACATCAAGACATGTGAATTTAAAATGATTTTTTTACAAAAAAATCATGTCCAAAAACTATAACCACGTCCAAAAATGTCTACATCCATTCCTGTGAATTTAAACTGATTTTTTTCACAAAGACAATCTATCACGTCACAGAACAACTAGCACCACTTTTCAAAACACTAGAACCACGTCCAAAAATGTCTACATCAGGACATATGAATTTTAAATGATTTTCTCACAAAACATCTCAACTCGTTTTAGAAAAACTGTAACCACGTCAAAAAATATCTACGACCATTCATGTGTATTTAAACTGATTTTTTTACAAAGACAGTCTACCACGTCTCAGAACAACTACCACAGCGTCTAAAAACACAAGAACCACGTCCAAAAACGTCTATATCCATGCATGTGAATTTAAACTGATTTTTTCATAAAACATCTCAACTCGTCTCAGAACAACTAGAACTACGTCCAAAAACGTCTGATGTGGACCGAAATGTGCATAATTTATTATCTAAGGGTTTTGAAAAGATAAAACATATAAAACGGCTATACAATTCTTAGAAATAATCATGATCTCATATCTAAGAATGGTAATGAGATAAAACAAATAAAATGACCTTTCAACTCTTAGAAATGTTCATGATTTCTGATCTAAGAGTTTTGTGAATATAAAACAATTAAAATGACCATATTACTCTTAGAAATGTGCATGATGTTGTAAGTAGGTGTTATCATAAGATAAAATGAATAAAATGGCCATACAATATCTCAACTCGTCTCAAAACAACTAGAACCACGTCAAAAAATGTCTACATCCATTCATGTGAATTTAAACTGATTTTTTTCACAAAAACAATCTACCACGTCACAGAACAACTAGCACCACTTCTCAAAACACTAGAACCACGTCCAAAAATGTCTACATCAAGACATGTGAATTTAAAATGATTTTTTCACAAAACATCTCAAATCGTCTTAGAAAAACTATAACCACGTCAAAAAATGTCTACATCTATTCATGTGAATTTGATCTGATTTTTTTCACAAAGACAATCTACCACGTCACAGAACAACTAGCACCACGTCTCAAAACGCTATAACCACGTCTAAAAACGTCTACATCAAGACATGTGAATTTAAAATGATTTTTTTACAAAACATCTCAACTCATCTTAGAAAAACTATAACCACGTCAAAAAATGTCTACATCCATTCATGTGAAGTTAAACTGATTTTTTTCACAAAGACAATCTACCACGTCTCACAACAACTAGCACCACATCTCAAAACACTAGAACCACGTCCAAAAACGTCTACATCAAGACATATGAATTTAAAGTATTTTTTCACAAAACATCTCAACTCGCCTCAAAAAAATTATAACCACTTCCAAAAATGTCTACATCCATTCATGTGAAATTAAACTGATTTTTTTCACAAAGACAATCTACCACGTCTAAGAACAACTAGCACCACGTCTCAAAACACTAAAACCACGTCCAAAAATGTCTACATCAAGACATGTGAATTTAAAATATTTTTTCGCAAAACATCTCAACTCGTCTCAGAAAAACTAGAACCACGTCCAAAAATGTCTACATCCATTTATGTGAATTTAAGCTTATTTTTTTACAAAGACAGTCTACCACGTCTCAGAACAACTAGCACCACGTCTCAAAACACTAGAACCGTATCCACAAACGTCTATGTCAAGACATGTGAAATTAAAATATTTTTTCACAAAACATCTCAACTCGTCTTAGAAAAACTATAACCACGTCAAAAAATGTCTACATCCATTCATGTGAAATTAAACAGATTTTTTCACAAAGACAATCTATCACGTCTCAGAACAACTAGCTCCACGTCTAAAAACACTAGAACCACGTCCAAAAACGTCTACATCAAGACATGTGAATTTAAAATATTTTTTTGCAAAACATCTCAAGTCATCTCAGAAAAACTATAACCACGTCCAAAAATGTCTACATTCATTCATGAGAAATTAAACTGATTTTTTTCACAAAGACAATCTACCACGTCACAGAACAACTAGCACCACTTTTCAAAACACTAGAACCACGTCCAAAAATGTCTACATCGGGACATATGAATTTAAAATGATTTTCTCACAAAACATCTCAACTCGTTTTAGAAAAACTGTAACCACGTCAAAAAATGTCTACGTCCATTCATGTGTATTTAAACTGAATTTTTTTACAAAGACAGTCTACCACGTCTCAGAACAACTACCACAGCGTCAAAAAACACAAGAACCACGTCCAAAAACGTCTACATCCATGCATGTGAATTTAAACTGATTTTTTCATAAAACATCTCAACTCGTCTCAGAACAACTAGAACTACGTCCAAAAACGTCTGATGTGGACCGAAATGTGCATAATTTATTATCTAAGGGTTTTGAAAAGATAAAACATATAAAATGGATATACAATTCTTAGAAATGATCATTATCTCATATCTAAGAGTGGTAATGAGATAAAACAAATAAAATGACCTTTCAACTCTTAGAAATGTTCATGATTTATGATCTAAGAGTTTTGTGAATATAAAACAATTTAAATGACCATATTACTCTTAGAAATGTTCATGATGTTGTAAGTAGGTGTTATAATAAGATAAAATGAATAAAATGGCCATACAATATCTCAACTCGTCTCAAAACAACTAGAACCACGTCAAAAAATGTCTACATCCATTCATGTGAATTTAAACTGATTTTTTTCACAAAGACAATCTACCACGTCACAGAACAACTAGAACCACTTCTCAAAACACTAGAACCACTTCCAAAAATGTCTACATCAAGACATGTGAATTTAAAATGATTTTTTTACAAAACATCTCAACTCGTCTTAGAAAAACTATAACCACAGCAAAAAACGTCTATATCCATTCATGTGTATTTAAACTGATTTTTTTACAAAGACAGTCTACCATGTCTCAGAACAACTACCACAACGTCTAAAAAGACAACAACCACGTCCAAAAACATCTACATCCATGCATGTGAATTTAAACTGATTTTTTCATAAAACATATCAACTCGTCTCAGAACAACAAGAACTACATCCAAAAACGTCTGATGTGGACCGAAATGTGCATAATCTATTATCTAAGGGTTTTGAAAAGATAAAACATATAAAATGACTATACAATTATTAGAAATGATCATGATCTCATATATAAGAGTGGCAATGAGATAAAACAAATAAAATGACCTTTCAACTCTTAGAAATGTTCATGATATCTGATCTAAGAGTTTTGTGAATATAAAACAATTAAAATGACCATATTACTCTTAGAAATGTGCATGATGTTGTAAGTAGGTGTTATCATAAGATAAATTGAATAAAATGGCCATACAATATCTCAACTCGTCTCAAAACAACTAGAACCACGTCAAAGAATGTCTACATCCATTCACGTGAATTTAAACTGATTTTTTTCACAAAAACAATCTACCACGTCACAGAACAACTAGCACCACTTCTCAAACACTAGAACCACGTCCAAAAATGTCTACATCAAGGCATGTGAATTTAAAATGATTTTTTCACAAAACATCTCAACTCGTCTTAGAAAAACTATAACCACAGCAAAAAACGTCTATATCCATTCATGTGTATTTAAACTGATTTTTTTACAAAGACAGTCTACCATGTCTCAGAACAACTACCACAACGTCTAAAAAGACAACAACCACGTCCAAAAACATCTTCATCCATGCATGTGAATTTAAACTGATTTTTTCATAAAACATCTCAACTCGTCTCAGAACAACTAGAACTACATCCAAAAACGTTTGATGTGGACCGAAATGTGCATAATCTATTATCTAAGGGTTTTGAAAAGATAAAACATATAAAATGACTATACAATTATTAGAAATGATCATGATCTCATATCTAAGAGTGGCAATGAGATAAAACAAATAAAATGATCTTTCAACTCTTAGAAATGTTGATGATATCTGATCTAAGAGTTTTGTGAATATAAAACAATTAAAATGACCATATTACTCTTAGAAATGTGCATGATGTTGTAAGTAGGTGTTATCATAAGATAAATTGAATAAAATGGCCATACAATATCTCAACTAGTCTCAAAACAACTAGAACCACGTCAAAGAATGTCTACATCCATTCACGTGAATTTAAACTGATTTTTTTCACAAAAACAATCCACCACGTCACAGAACAACTAGCACCACTTCTCAAACACTAGAACCACGTCCAAAAATGTCTACATCAAGACATGTGAATTTAAAATGATTTTTTCACAAAACATCTCAAATCGTCTTAGAAAAACTATAACCACGTCAAAAAATGTCTACATCTATTCATGTGAATTTAATCTGATTTTCTTCACAAAGACAATCTACCACGTCACAGAACAACTAGCACCCCGTCTCAAAACACTATAACCACGTCTAAAAACGTCTACATCAAGACATGTGAATTTAAAATGATTTTTTAACAAAACATCTCAACTCATCTTAGAAAAACTATAACCACGTGAAAAAATGTCTACATCCATTCATGTGAATTTAAACTGATTTTTTTCACAAAGACAATCTACCAAGTCTCAGAACAACTAGCACCACATCTCAAAACACAAGAACCACGTCCAAAAACGTCTACATCAAGACCTGTGAATTTAAAATATTTTTTCACAAAAGATCTCAACTCGCCTCAAAAAAAACTATAACCACTTCCAAAAATGTCTACATCCATTCAAGTGAAATTAAACTGATTTTTTTCACAAAGACAATCTACCACGTCTAAGAACAACTAGCACCACGTCCAAAAATGTCTACATCAAGACATGTGAATTTAAAATATTTTTTCACAAAACATCTCAACTCATCTCAGAAAAACTAGAACCACGTCAAAAAATGTCTATATCCATTCATGTGAATTTAAGCTTATTTTTTTACAAAGACAGTCTACCACGTCTCAGAACAACTAGCACCACGTCTCAAAACACTAGAACCGTATCCACAAACGTCGATATCAAGACATGTGAAATTAAAATATTTTTTCACAAAACATCTCAACTCGTCTTAGAAAAACTATAACCACGTCAAAAAATGTCTACATCCATTCATGTGAAATTAAACTGATTTTTTCACAAAGACAATCTATCACGTCTCAGAACAACTAGCTCCACGTCTAAAAACACTAGAACCACGTCCAAAAACGTCTACATCAAGACATGTGAATTTAAAATTTTTTTTTCAAAACATCTCAAGTCATCTCAGAAAAACTATAACCACGTCCAAAAATATCTACATTCATTCATGTGAAATTAAACTGATTTTTTTCACAAAGACAATCTACCACGTCTCATAACAACTAGCACCACGTCTAAAAACACTAGAACCACGTCCAAAAAGTCTACATCCATGCATGTGAATTTAAAGTGATTTTTTCACAAAAACAGTCTACCACGTATCAGAACAACTAGCATCACGTCTCATGACACTAAAACTAAGTCCAAAAACGTCTACATCAAGACAAGTGAATTTAAAATAATTTTTTTACAAAACTTCTCAAATCGTCTCAGAACAACTATAACCACGTCCAAAAACGTCTACATCCATTAATGTGTATTTAAACTGATTTTTTTACATAGACAGTCTACCACGTCTCAGAACAACTACCACAACGTCTCAAAACACAAGACCCACGTCAAAAAACGTCTACATCCATGCATGTGAATTTAAACTGATTTTTTCATAAAACATCTCAACTCCTCTCAAAACAACTAGAACTACGTCCAAAACCGTCTGATGTGGACCGAAATGTGCATAATCTATTATCTAAGGGTTTTGAAAAGATAAAACATATAAAATGGCTATACAATTCTTAGAAATAATCATGATCTCATATCTAAGACTGGTAAGGAGATAAAACAAATAAAATGACCTTTCAACTCTTAGAAATGTTCATGATTTCTGATCTAAGAGTTTTGTGAATATAAAACAATTAAAATGACCATATTACTATTAGAAATGTTCATGATGTTGTAAGTAGGTGTTATAATAAGATAAAACGAATAAAATGGCCATACAATATCTCAACTCGTCTCAAAACAACTAGAACCACGTCAAAAAAATGTCTACATCCATTCATGTGAATTTAAACTGATTTTTTTACAAAGACAATCTACCACGTCACAGAACAACTAGCACCACTTCTCAAAACACTAGAACCACGTCCAAAAATGTCTACATCAGGACATATGAATTTAAAATGATTTTTTCACAAAACATCTCAACTCGTTTTAGAAAAACTATAACCACGTCAAAAAATGTCTACATCCATTCATGTGTATTTAAACTGATTTTTTTACAAAGATAGTCTACCACGTCTCAGAACAACAACCACAGCGTCTAAAAACACAAGAACCACGTCCAAATACGTCTACATCCATGCATGTGAATTTAAACTGATTTTTTCATAAAACATCTCAACTCGTCTCAGAACAACTAGAACTACGTCCTAAAACGTCTGATGTGGACCGAAAAGTGCATAATTTATTATCTAAGGGTTTTGAAAAGATAAAACATATAAAACGGCTATACAATTCTTAGAAATGATCATGATCTCATATCTAAGAGTGGTAATGAGATAAAACAAATAAAATGACCTTTCAACTCTTAGAAATGTTCATGATTTCTGATCTAAGAGTTTTGTGAATATAAAACAATTTAAATGACCATATTACTCTTAGAAATGTTCATGATGTTGTAAGTAGGTGTTATAATAAGATAAAATGAATAAAATGGTCATACAATATCTCAACTCGTCTCAAAACAACTAGAACCACGTCAAAAAATGTCCACATCCATTCATGTGAATTTAAACTGATTTTTTTCACAAAGACAATCTACCACGTCACAGAACAAGTAGCACCACTTCTCAAAACATTAGAACCACGTCCAAAAATGTCTACATCAAGACATGTGAATTTAAAATGATTTTTTCACAAAACATCTCAACTCGTCTTAGAAAAACTATAACCACAGCAAAAAACGTCTATATCCATTCATGTGTATTTAAACTGATTTTTTTACAAAGACAGTCTACCATGTCTCAGAACAACTACCACAACGTCTAACAAGACAACAACAACGTCCAAAAACATCTACATCCATGCATGTGAATTTAAAGTGATTTTTTCACAAAAATAGTCTACCACGTATCAGAACAATTAGCATCACGTCTCATGACACTAAAACTAAGTCCAAAAACGTCTACATCAAGACAAGTGAATTTAAAATAATTTTTTTACAAAACTTCTCAAATCGTCTCAGAACAACTATAACCACGTCCAAAAACGTCTACATCCATTAATGTGTATTTAAACTGATTTTTTTACATAGACAGTCTACCACGTCTTAGAACAACTACCACAACGTCTCAAAACACAAGACCCACGTCCAAAAACGTCTACATCCATGCATGTGAATTTAAACTGATTTTTTCATAAAACATCTCAACTCCTCTCAGAACAACTAGAACTACGTCCAAAACCGTCTGATGTGGACCGAAATGTGCATAATCTATTATCTAAGGGTTTTGAAAAGATAAAACATATAAAATGGCTATACAATTCTTAGAAATAATCATGATCTCATATCTAAGACTGGTAATGAGATAAAACAAATAAAATGACCTTTCAACTCTTAGAAATGTTCATGATTTCTGATCTAAGAGTTTTGTGAATATAAAACAATTAAAATGACCATATTACTATTAGAAATGTTCATGATGTTGTAAGTAGGTGTTATAATAAGATAAAACGAATAAAATGGCCATACAATATCTCAACTCGTCTCTAAACAACTAGAACCACGTCAAAAAATGTCTACATCCATTCATGTGAATTTAAACTGATTTTTTTACAAAGACAATCTACCACGTCACAGAACAACTAGCACCACTTCTCAAAACACTAGAACCACGTCCAAAAATGTCTACATCAGGACATATGAATTTAAAATGATTTTTTCACAAAACATCTCAACTCGTTTTAGAAAAACTTTAACCACGTCAAAAAATGTCTACATCCATTCATGTGTATTTAAACTGATTTTTTTACAAATATAGTCTACCACGTCTCAGAACAACAACCACAGCGTCTAAAAACACAAGAACCACGTCCAAATACGTCTACATCCATGCATGTGAATTTAAACTGATTTTTTCATAAAACATCTCAACTCGTCTCAGAACAACTAGAACTACGTCCAAAAACGTCTGATGTGGACCGAAATGTGCATAATTTATTATCTAAGGGTTTTGAAAAGATAAAACATATAAAACGGCTATACAATTCTTAGAAATAATCATGATCTCATATCTAAGACTGGTAATGAGATAAAACAAATAAAATGACCTTTCAACTCTTAGAAATGTTCATGATTTCTGATCTAAGAGTTTTGTGAATATAAAACAATTAAAATGACCATATTACTATTAGAAATGTTCATGATGTTGTAAGTAGGTGTTATAATAAGATAAAACGATTAAAATGGCCATACAATATCTCAACTCGTCTCAAAACAACTAGAACCACGTCAAAAAATGTCTACATCCATTCATGTGAATTTAAACTGATTTTTTTACAAAGACAATCTACCACGTCACAGAACAACTAGCACCACTTCTCAAAACACTAGAACCACGTCCAAAAATGTCTACATCAGGACATATGAATTTAAAATGATTTTTTCACAAAACATCTCAACTCGTTTTAGAAAAACTATAACCACGTCAAAAAATGTCTACATCCATTCATGTGTATTTAAACTGATTTTTTTACAAAGATAGTCTACCACGTCTCAGAACAACAACCACAGCGTCTAAAAACACAAGAACCACGTCCAAATACGTCTACATCCATGCATGTGAATTTATACTGATTTTTGCATAAAACATCTCAACTCGTCTCAGAACAACTAGAACTACGTCCAAAAACGTCTGATGTGGACCGAAATGTGCATAATTTATTATCTAAGGGTTTTGAAAAGTTAAAACATATAAAACGGCTATACAATTCTTAGAAATGATCATGATCTCATATCTAAGACTGGTAATGAGATAAAACAAATAAAATGACCTTTCAACTCTTAGAAATGTTCATGATTTCTGATCTAAGAGTTTTGTGAATATAAAACAATTAAAATGACCATATTACTATTAGAAATGTTCATGATGTTGTAAGTAGGTGTTATAATAAGATAAAACGAATAAAATGGCCATACAATATCTCAACTCGTCTCAAAACAACTAGAACCACGTCAAAAAATGTCTACATCCATTCATGTGAATTTAAACTGATTTTTTTACAAAGATAGTCTACCACGTCTCAGAACAACAACCACAGCGTCTAAAAACACAAGAACCACGTCCAAATACGTCTACATCCATGCATGTGAATTTAAACTGATTTTTTCATAAAACATCTCAACTCGTCTCAGAACAACTAGAACTACGTCCAAAAACGTCTGATGTGGACCGAAATGTGCATAATTTATTATCTAAGGGTTTTGAAAAGATAAAACATATAAAACGGCTATACAATTCTTAGAAATAATCATGATCTCATATCTAAGACTGGTAATGAGATAAAACAAATAAAATGACCTTTCAACTCTTAGAAATGTTCATGATTTCTGATCTAAGAGTTTTGTGAATATAAAACAATTAAAATGACCATATTACTATTAGAAATGTTCATGATGTTGTAAGTAGGTGTTATAATAAGATAAAACGAATAAAATGGCCATACAATATCTCAACTCGTCTCAAAACAACTAGAACCACGTCAAAAAATGTCTACATCCATTCATGTGAATTTAAACTGATTTTTTTACAAAGACAATCTACCACGTCACAGAACAACTAGCACCACTTCTCAAAACACTAGAACCACGTCCAAAAATGTCTATATCAGGACATATGAATTTAAAATGATTTTTTCACAAAACATCTCAACTCGTTTTAGAAAAACTATAACCACGTCAAAAAATGTCTACATCCATTCATGTGTATTTAAACTGATTTTTTTACAAAGATAGTCTACCACGTCTCAGAACAACAACCACAGCGTCTAAAAACACAAGAACCACGTCCAAATACGTCTACATCCATGCATGTGAATTTATACTGATTTTTGCATAAAACATCTCAACTCGTCTCAGAACAACTAGAACTACGTCCAAAAACGTCTGATGTGGACCGAAATGTGCATAATTTATTATCTAAGGGTTTTGAAAAGTTAAAACATATAAAACGGCTATACAATTCTTAGAAATGATCATGATCACATATCTAAGACTGGTAATGAGATAAAACAAATAAAATGACCTTTCAACTCTTAGAAATGTTCATGATTTCTGATCTAAGAGTTTTGTGAATATAAAACAATTAAAATGACCATATTACTATTAGAAATGTTCATGATGTTGTAAGTAGGTGTTATAATAAGATAAAACGAATAAAATGGCCATACAATATCTCAACTCGTCTCAAAACAACTAGAACCACGTCAAAAAATGTCTACATCCATTCATGTGAATTTAAACTGATTTTTTTCACAAAGACAATCTACCACGTCACAGAACAACTAGCACCACTTCTCAAAATACTAGAACCACGTCCAAAAATGTCTACATCAAGACATGTGAATTTAAAATGATTTTTTCACAAAACATCTCAACTCGTCTTAGAAAAACTATAACCACAGCAAAAAACGTCTATATCCATTCATGTGTATTTAAACTGATTTTTTTACAAAGACAGTCTACCATGTCTCAGAACAACTACCACAACGTCTAAAAAGACAACAACCACGTCCAAAAACATCTACATCCATGCATGTGAATTTAAACTGATTTTTTCATAAAACATCTCAACTCGTCTCAGAACAACTAGAACTACATCCAAAAACGTCTGATGTGGACCGAAATGTGCATAATCTATTATCTAAGGGTTTTGAAAAGATAAAACATATAAAATGGCTATACAATTATTAGAAATGATCATGATCTCATATCTAAGAGTGGCAATGAGATAAAACAAATAAAATGACCTTTCAACTCTTAGAAATGTTCATGATATCTGATCTAAGAGTTTTGTGAATATAAAACAATTAAAATGACCATATTACTCTTAGAAATGTGCATGATGTTGTAAGTAGGTGTTATCATAAGATAAAATGAATAAAATGGCCATACAATATCTCAACTCGTCTCAAAACAACTAGAACCACGTCAAAGAATGTCTACATCCATTCATGTGAATTTAAACTGATTTTTTTCACAAAAACAATCCACCACGTCACAGAACAACTAGCACCACTTCTCAAACACTAGAACCACGTCCAAAAATGTCTACATCAAGACATGTGAATTTAAAATGATTTTTTCACAAAACATCTCAAATCGTCTTAGAAAAACTATAACCACGTCAAAAAATGTCTACATCTATTCATGTGAATTTAATCTGATTTTCTTCACAAAGACAATCTACCACGTCACAGAACAACTAGCACCCCGTCTCAAAACACTATAACCACGTCTAAAAACGTCTACATCAAGACATGTGAATTTAAAATGATTTTTTAACAAAACATCTCAACTCATCTTAGAAAAACTATAACCACGTCAAAAAATGTCTACATCCATTCATGTGAATTTAAACTGATTTTTTTCACAAAGACAATCTACCAAGTCTCCGAACAACTAGCACCACATCTCAAAACACAAGAACCACGTCCAAAAATGTCTACATCAAGACATGTGAATTTAAAATGATTTTTTCACAAAGCATCTCAACTCGCCTCAAAAAAACTATAACCACTTCCAAAAATGTCTACATCCATTCATGTGAAATTAAACTGATTTTTTTCTCAAAGACAATCTACCACGTCTAAGAACAACTAGCACCACGTCCAAAAATGTCTACATCAAGACATGTGAATTTAAAATATTTTTTCACAAAACATCTCAACTCATCTCAGAAAAACTAGAACCACGTCCAAAAATATCTACATCCATTCATGTGAATTTAAGCTTATTTTTTTACAAAGACAGTCTACCACGTCTCAGAACAACTAGCACCACGTCTCAAAACACTAGAACCGTATCCACAAACGTCTATATCAAGACATGTGAAATTAAAATATTTTTTCACAAAACATCTCAACTCGTCTTAGAAAAACTATAACCACGTCAAAAAATGTCTACATCCATTCATGTGAAATTAAACTGATTTTTTCACAAGACAATCTATCACGTCTCAGAACAACTAGCTCCACGTCTAAAAACACTAGAACCACGTCAAAAAACGTCTACATGAAGACATGTGAATTTAAAATATATTTTTTTCAAAACATCTCAAGTCATCTCAGAAAAACTATAACCACGTCCAAAAATGTCTACATTCATTCATGTGAAATTAAACTGATTTTTTTCACAAAGACAATCTACTGTTGGATCGTGTCAAGTGTTGAGAGGGGGGGGGGGTGAATCAACACTCTATCAATTTTTCTTTCAACTAAAGGATTCCCTCTCAAATGTTAGCTCAGTTAGAGCTTATTGTTGAACTCACGTTTTGGCTTAGATGGACTGTTGGCAGATCAGATCAACCAAGGAAGACATCAGATCAGCCAAGGAAGACATCAGATCAATTCAATCACTCAAGGAGGGTTTACTTACACAACCATGACACTCCTGTTCAAGCTTACAGTTTGATAATACCACACCAGTCAAGACACACTCAAAGCAGTAAATGTGCAAGGGGGATTTTTACGTGGTTCGATCAAATGATCTACATCCACGGACAGATTCACTCCTGTCAATCTTCACTATCACAGAATCATTCAGCTCTGGCCTCACTGACCATAAGCAACATAAACAAGAGCTCACTGCTCAACACATTGAGGTTCACTACCTCTACAAGTTCATCAACTAAAACAATAACATGTAAATCTCTGTTGTGCTGCCTTTTCTACACAAATATCTTTCAAAATCACTTAATGAAAGACGTTTGATAGTGTTCTAGGCTTACCACCTGAAGCTGCAATCTCAGGGTCAGTTCTCCCGATTCTCCTCCTCCTCAGCTTCTTCTTCTCCTTGACTTCTGCCTCTCCAGCGCTTCAGCTTCTCCTTGTGCAGCAGACTGTTTCTTTCTTTCTTGTGTTTCTCATATCATCTTTTTCTGCTCTCACTCTTTTTTTCTCCTCCCTTTTCTCGGTTTCGTTCTGTTCAGCACTCACCTTGGCTGCTGCTCCTCTCTCTCTCTTTTTCTTTCTTTTCGTGCCTTATCTCTCTTTGGGTTTTTCCTCCCAATGTGGTTTATCCTGCATTCTGCAGTTGTTGTGCCTACCACACCTACTCATCTGCCCGTTTCTTTTCCCAGAAGAAAAACTGTGCCCTACGTGCGGTGTGTCAGCATATCTTACACGGAAGGCGGCTCAAGATTCATATAATCCATTTTCAACCTTTTTAAGTTGCAACTTGCTTGCCATGTCATATTGTTGACTGTACTCCTTCAGACTTTCTCGAGTAGCTTGTCTTAGATATGTTGAAACAGCAGAAGTGATCTGATCTTAGCTTATAGCTGATCTGATGTGCCCGGCATTTGATCTGATGTCACGCTTCGGTTGATCTGATGTTAGCATGCAGTTGATCTGATGTTAGCCTTCGGTTGATCTGATGTTAGCTTGCAGTTGATCTGATGTTAGCCTTCGGTTGATCTGATGTTAGCTTGCAGTTGATCTGATGTTAGCCTCCGGTTGATCTGATGTTAGCTTGCAGTTGATCTGATGTTAGCCTCCGGTTGATCTGATGTTAGCTTGCAGTTGATCTGATGTTAGCCTCCGGTTGATCTGATGTTAGCTTCATGTCACAACGTTCTGTCCAGCAACTCAGAACCATCCATGTAGCTCCTGCAGTTCTTCTGATCGGCACTTCTTGATTCTTTTGTATTTCTGCTCGCTCACCGGATTGCTAGATACTTCAACATGATGCTCCTGCGTCTTCTGAATCTTTGGGAGACTTTTAGAGTCGCGCGTTTGAGGTGTGATTCACTAGCCGTCCTTGACTTCAGCTTCTTAGGTGTCTGCTCTAGCTCTCCAGCCTTGAGTTATTCTCTTCTGCTGCAAATATGTTTTGTTGCCGACTTGCCTTGCTTCTGTGAAACTAAGCTGCTGAGCAATCCCTTGAGAATTTGATCTGATCTTTACTTCCGTTGATCTGATTTGTGCTGCATGTGATCTGATGTGTGCATCCTTTGATCTGATGCGCACTGCATTTGATCTGATCTTCACTTCCCTTGATCTGATCTGTGTGGCCTTTGATCTGATGTGCGCGTAACTTGTCTGTGCAGCCTTTGATCTGCTGTGCGCGTAACTTGATCTGATCTGTGCAGCCTTTGATCTGATGTGCGCGTAACTTGATCTGATCTGTGCAGCCTTTGATCTGATGTGCGCGTAACTTGTCTGTGCAGCCTTTGATCTGATGTGCGCGTAACTTGATCTGATCTGTGCAGCCTTTGATCTGATATGCGCGTAACTTGTCTGTGCAGCCTTTGATCTGATGTGCGCGTAACTTGATCTGATGTGCGCGTAACTTGATCTGATCTGTGTAGCCTTTGATCTGATGTGCCAACAGTACACTTCCCTCTCATTTTGGCACTTCAGTTTATTCATCGGCTTCTTGCTGAGATTTTGTCCAGACAATCCTCATGAACTCAGTCCATTATTGCCTTAGTAATTCACAGATTTGTCACAATGTGGTTGCAACAATTACAACACAACATTGGACTTTAATAAAGGCTAAGAAAGCTTCATTGTAGCAGCTCCAATGGCTCAACAATCTCCCCCTTTGGAATTGTTGGCAACCACATTTGCAGCCAATCAGTCAACTCAGTGCTAAGCTCCCCCTGAACCTTATTCCCCCTGAACCAGCTCCCCCTGCATAGAGCTTTTCCAACGTCCTTCTCTCCCAAGGACAATACTGCTGCGTCTGGCCGGCCTGCTGCGGCTATCTGTCCCCCTTTGACAACCAATTTCAAAGGGATTTGGGGATACTCAACTGATTCAGCATGAGAAGGAGGACTGCACTCCCATTTGCATCCTCAAAGTTTCAAACACCTCGGCTGGAAGAGGCTTTGTCATTACATCAGCTATTTGTTTAGCTGTGGGAACATACTCTAGCATAATTTCTCCTTTCTCAACCTTGTCCTTTATGAAGTGATACTTGATTTCTATATGTTTGGCTCTCGAGTGCTGGACTGAATTCTTTGACAAATCAATGGCACTTTTGTTGTCACAAAGAATTATCAGTGGCAAGAGAACTTCTTCTTTAAGATTTTGCAGTTCAGATCTCATCCATATAGCTTGAGTGCATGCCTTGGTTGCTGCTATGTACTCAGCTTCAGCAGTGCTTAAGGCTATACTTTCTTGCTTCTTGCTTAACCAGCTCACACATCTATTTCCAAGAAAGAATACTCCTCCTGAAGTGGATCTCCTGTCATCAACATTTCCTGCCCAATCAGCATCAGTGAAGCTTCTTAATCCCAAGCTTCCTTTCCTTGCATACCACAGACCATAATCTACTGTCCCTTGCAAATATCTTAGCACCCTCTTTAGTGCAATCATATGAGAACTCTTTGGATTTGCCTGGTATCTAGCAGCTTGGCAGACAGCAAAGGTAATATCAGGCCTTGTTGCTGTTAAGTACAATAAGCTTCCTATCATGCTTCTGTATAGACTTTGATCAGCTTCAGCTCCTTTTTCATCCTTGCTCAGCTTGCAGTTAGTTGCCATGGGTGTAGACATTGGCTTAGCATCAGTCATACCAAATTTCTTCAGCACTTCTTTGGTATACTTGGTTTGAGAGATAAAAATTCCAGTTGCTTTTTGATGAATCTGCAGTCCAAGGAAAAATGAGAGCTCTCCTATCATGGACATTTCAAACTCTTCTTGCATCTTTCTAGCAAATTCATGGCACAGCTGCTCCTTATCTCCTCCAAATATTATGTCATCAACATAGACTATGGCTATTAACTGTCCACCCTTTCCATCAAGAACATATAAATTGCTATTTATGCAACTTTTTCTGAAATTCAGATTCTTCAGGTAGCTGTCCAGCCTTGAGTACCATGCTCTTGGGGCTTGTTTTAATCCATACAGTGCCTTTTTGAGCCTGCACACCTTGTTTTCATCTTCACAAACTAGAAAACCATCTGGTTGCTCAATGTACACTTCTTCCTCCAGATTTCCATTCAAGAAGGCAGATTTAACATCCATTTGGAAGACCTTGTAACTCCTTGCTGAAGCCACTGCCAAAAACATTCTTATGGCTTCAAGCCTTGCTACTGGGGCAAAGGTTTCATCCACATCTACTCCTTCAATTTGAGAGTATCCTTTGCACACAAGCCTTGCCTTATTCTTTACAACCTTTCCTTCCTCATTCAACTTGTTCCTGAACACCCATTTTGTGCCTATCACATTTTTGTTTGCTGGCCTATCCACGAGCTCCCAAGTTTGGTTTTTCTCAATTTGGTCCAGCTCTTCATTCATGGCTTGCAGCCATGACTGGTCCTCCAGGGCTTCCTCTATTGACCTTGGCTCAACTTGAGACAGTAGGGCAGTTGCAACCATACTTTTCAGTTGCCTTCTTGTTCTTACTGGAGCTTTGGGATCTCCAATGATAGGCATCTTGTCAATTCTCTTGTTGTACTTTCTTTTTGCTACTTCCAAGCCTTCTGTAACTTCTGTCTCTGATCCTTCTGCATCAGTCTCCTCAGTAGCTGATTTCAGCTCCAGATCTGCCTCATCTTGGCTCTCTAAGTCATCTAAGTGATCCAGAAAATTTTCAGGATCAGTGGCTTTCATCTTGACTTCCTCAACCACTTTCACATCATAGCTTTCCATAATCTTATCCAGCCTCTTGTTATAAACCTTGTAAGCCTTGCTCTTATTTGAGTAACCAAGGAAAATGCCCTCATCAGCCCTCTCTTCAAATTTTCCAAGGCTTTGCTCCTTGTTCTTGATGAAGCATTTGCTGCCAAAAACTCTAAAGTACTTCACATTTGGCTTGTGACCATACCAAAGTTCATATGGTGTCTTTTCAGTGTTTGGCCTCAACATGGTTCTATTTTGTACATGCACAGCTGCCATTGTGGCTTCCTTCCAGAAGTGCTTTGGAGTATTGTGCTCCAACAGCATGGTTCTTGCCATCTCAATCACACTTCTATTTTTCCTCTCTACAACTCCATTTTGCTGGGGAGTGTGAGGACTTGAGACTTGATGTTTGATTCCCATTTCCTCCAAGTATTCTTCAAATTCCTGCGAGGTAAACTCTCCTCCATTATCTGATCTCAAAACTTTGATCTTCCTTCCATGCTGGTTTTCTGCCAGTTTTTGAAATCTTTTGAAACAGTTGAAGGCTTCACTCTTTTGCTTCATGTGCATGATGCACATCATCCTAGTGAAGTCATCCACAAAAAGAATGAAATACATCTCTTTACCTGTACCTTTTCTTTTCATTGGTCCACATACATCAGTGTGAACTAGCTCCAATGGCTTAGAGGTTCTATGCTCCTTGGACTTGTGAGAAAGCTTTGCAAATTTCCCTTTTTGGCATGAGTCACAAGTGCTGTTGTCCCTCTTTAGTACAGGGAGGTTTAACACTGCATTGCACTTCACCAGGCTTCTCATGCTTTTTTGATTTAAATGTCCAAGCCTGCAATGCCAAAGCGTATTTTCATCCATTTTGCTTAGCATGCACAACTTTTCCTTCACATCTATGAGATATAAATCCTTGTTGTCTCTTATTCCTTTGGCCATGATTTCTCCAGTCTTGCAGTCTTTGATGAAACAGCCATTTTTTGAGAAGTCTACTTTGAAACCATTGTCACACAGTTGTCTTACACTCAGCAAGTTGTACTTCAGCCCTTCTACAAACAGCACCTCCTTAGATTTGAACTTTTCTGATCCAATGGTGGCTTCTCCAACAGCCTTGATCTTTAACCCACTCTTATCTGCAAACTTGACAAACCCTCTTTCAACTTCTTTTGTGTTTCTCAGTAGAGTTTTGTCTCCAGTCATATGGCTTGTGCACCCACTGTCAATGATCCATTGGGCTTCCTTAGCTTTTGTTTTCAGTGCAACTTCAGCAATGCAAGCTTCTTCAAATCTGTTTTTCTTCCTCCAAATTTTTCTTGCTGCTGGTATGCCTTGCTGTTCATTCAATCTCTGATTGCTCCTGCTGCAGCTCCAGTGATCATTCTCTTCTAACCCTTCAAAAATTTGAAATCTGTTTCTCAGATTAAGTGGCTGCATTAGAGACTGATTTCTTCTTGTGTAATCTGCTTGGTTTCTTCTTGTTCCTGCTGCAAAGTTTCTTCTATTTGTAGCTTGTTGCAGTGGCAGGGCTCTCCTGCTATTCACTTCTTCCGACCACTTGCTTCTCTTATTTGGCAATCTGCATCTGCACCAGACATTCAATTTTTGATACACTTCTCCAGGTTGTATGATATGGCCTTTTCTGATTTCAGCTTCAGGGATCCTTCTTGAAGTACTTAGGCTTCTTTGATGATAATACTCTTTTCTATTCCATCCTCTTGACTGCATTGTTCTTCCTCCAAATCTCCAGAATGCCTTCCTCCAGCAATTTGCTGCATAGTGACCTGATTCTCCACAGGTGAAACATACTCCAGCAATCAGCCTTCTACTTTTGAGCAGGCTTCTTTGATACATAGATTGCCTCCCCCTCAGCTCGTGCAGTCTTTCATTTTGCTCATTAGACTTTCTTGATCCATTAGAAATTTCTATCTTCTTAGCATCAACAAAACTAGTTCCTGCCTTTACACCAGCAACACAAATTGAACCTTCTTTGACAAAGGTAACAGTCTTCTTGATTGTTGCAGCTGGTTGTCCTTCTAATTTTTGATCTCCTTCATAACCAAGACCTTTCTTCCCTTCTGAATGAGATCTCTGCTTGCTGAGGCACTCATCTAACTTCCTTGTGGCTTCTTCAGTTTTTGCAGCCACTTCTTTGCTCCTTGAGTATTCACCATGCTCAGTTTTGCTTGACTGAAGCTCCAGCTTTCCTTTCAATTTTGATTCTACAGTAGTTCCATCAGTCATTTCTTTAGCTTTGATCACAGTTTGTTGAGACAGCAGATCTTCTATCTTTCTTGTTGCATCCTCTAGTTCGGCAGTGGTGGCATCTAGCTTTTCTACCAAGGTTTCACATGTCTTTTGAAGTTCCATCTTTTCTCTTGTACAATTTTTGTGAACCTCAGCTTCATTTTGCATGAGAATCAGTTCCTGCTCCAATTCAGTTACTCTATTCTCCAGTATTGAGTTTTCTTCTTGACTGCTCAAGATGACCTTTTCCATCTCCTTCATTGTCTTCATTGTCTTCTTGTGCAATCTCTTCTGCTCCTCTATCTTGTTGTATGCAAACTCCAGTTCTTCCTCTAGATCCACTTCTTCATCATCAGCTGATTGGTTCTCTAGTTCAGCATCCTCCTTTAATGAAACAGTTGAAGATTTCATTACCATGAGAGTCTCCTCTTCAGCTTCAGACTCATCTTCACTGTCTGAGACATCAGTCTCTTCATCCTCCTCAGAGCTATCATTCTTCTTCTTGCTCAGGTAGCTCCGTTTTCTGTAAGCTTTCCCTTTTCTTGATTTGAAGCTCATCTTCTTCTTTCCTTTCTGCTCAGGCCACCTGTCTGATGGCTTGTCAGCTTTCTCATCTTCTGTTCTCTTGTTCTTCATGAAGCACTTGCTTGCAAAGTGGCCTATTTTGCCACAATTGAAGCATTTTAAGGGCAACTTTCCCTTGTACTTTCCAGTCTGGCCTCTGAAACTCCTTGAAATCAGCACCATCATTCTTTCAAGATCACTGTCTGCTGCTTCATCTTCACTGCTTTCCTCCTTTAGCTTCCTTGAGTGTTTTGTTTTAAATGCTATCTCCTTGACTGCCTTTGAAGTCTCCTCCTTTGAATTTGAAATCCTCATTTCATATGCTACAAGGGTGCTTTGCAGCTCATCTAACGTCACTCTATCTAGGTCCCTCTCCTCTATAGCAGAGACCTTAGAATCATATCTTGCTGGTAGGGATCTAAGAACCTTTTTAACTATATTGGAATCTCCAACACTCTCACCCAGACCCCTCATTGAGCTAACTAATTCAACAACTCTGTTTAGAAAGTCCTCAATGTTTTCACCTTCTCCCATCTTAAGACCTTCAAACTTACTTCTAAGAACCTGCAATTTTGCCTCCTTAACCTTGATGTCTCCCTCATGAATATTAATCAGTTTAATCCATATTTCATGAGCAGTAACACAGTCTATAACTTTAAAGTTCTCTTTTTCTGACAGAGCTGCATATAGAGCATTCCTTGCCTTTCCATCAGCTTCTAAGTTTCTAATTTCTGCAGCTGTAGGATTCTCCTCATCTACGGTTGGTGTAAATCCATGCAAGACTACTCTTTGTACTTGTAGACCTTGTGCTAAGAGATAAGCACTCATTCTCTTTTTCCATAACTGGAAATTTTGGCCACTGAAATAAGGAACTCCCTTAACAGTTGTTGCTTGATTCTCCATTTCTACTGCTGGTTTTAAGTTTTAACAATCACTTGACAAAAGCAAACCTTGCTCTGATACCAATTGTTGGATCGTGTCAAGTGTTGAGAGGGGGGGGGGTGAATCAACACTCTATCAATTTTTCTTTCAACTAAAGGATTCCCTCTCAAATGTTAGCTCAGTTAGAGCTTATTGTTGAACTCACGTTTTGGCTTAGATGGACTGTTGGCAGATCAGATCAACCAAGGAAGACATCAGATCAGCCAAGGAAGACATCAGATCAATTCAATCACTCAAGGAGGGTTTACTTACACAACCATGACACTCCTGTTCAAGCTTACAGTTTGATAATACCACACCAGTCAAGACACACTCAAAGCAGTAAATGTGCAAGGGGGATTTTTACGTGGTTCGATCAAATGATCTACATCCACGGACAGATTCACTCCTGTCAATCTTCACTATCACAGAATCATTCAGCTCTGGCCTCACTGACCATAAGCAACATAAACAAGAGCTCACTGCTCAACACATTGAGGTTCACTACCTCTACAAGTTCATCAACTAAAACAATAACATGTAAATCTCTGTTGTGCTGCCTTTTCTACACAAATATCTTTCAAAATCACTTAATGAAAGACGTTTGATAGTGTTCTAGGCTTACCACCTGAAGCTGCAATCTCAGGGTCAGTTCTCCCGATTCTCCTCCTCCTCAGCTTCTTCTTCTCCTTGACTTCTGCCTCTCCAGCGCTTCAGCTTCTCCTTGTGCAGCAGACTGTTTCTTTCTTTCTTGTGTTTCTCATATCATCTTTTTCTGCTCTCACTCTTTTTTTCTCCTCCCTTTTCTCGGTTTCGTTCTGTTCAGCACTCACCTTGGCTGCTGCTCCTCTCTCTCTCTTTTTCTTTCTTTTCGTGCCTTATCTCTCTTTGGGTTTTTCCTCCCAATGTGGTTTATCCTGCATTCTGCAGTTGTTGTGCCTACCACACCTACTCATCTGCCCGTTTCTTTTCCCAGAAGAAAAACTGTGCCCTACGTGCGGTGTGTCAGCATATCTTACACGGAAGGCGGCTCAAGATTCATATAATCCATTTTCAACCTTTTTAAGTTGCAACTTGCTTGCCATGTCATATTGTTGACTGTACTCCTTCAGACTTTCTCGAGTAGCTTGTCTTAGATATGTTGAAACAGCAGAAGTGATCTGATCTTAGCTTATAGCTGATCTGATGTGCCCGGCATTTGATCTGATGTCACGCTTCGGTTGATCTGATGTTAGCATGCAGTTGATCTGATGTTAGCCTTCGGTTGATCTGATGTTAGCTTGCAGTTGATCTGATGTTAGCCTTCGGTTGATCTGATGTTAGCTTGCAGTTGATCTGATGTTAGCCTCCGGTTGATCTGATGTTAGCTTGCAGTTGATCTGATGTTAGCCTCCGGTTGATCTGATGTTAGCTTGCAGTTGATCTGATGTTAGCCTCCGGTTGATCTGATGTTAGCTTCATGTCACAACGTTCTGTCCAGCAACTCAGAACCATCCATGTAGCTCCTGCAGTTCTTCTGATCGGCACTTCTTGATTCTTTTGTATTTCTGCTCGCTCACCGGATTGCTAGATACTTCAACATGATGCTCCTGCGTCTTCTGAATCTTTGGGAGACTTTTAGAGTCGCGCGTTTGAGGTGTGATTCACTAGCCGTCCTTGACTTCAGCTTCTTAGGTGTCTGCTCTAGCTCTCCAGCCTTGAGTTATTCTCTTCTGCTGCAAATATGTTTTGTTGCCGACTTGCCTTGCTTCTGTGAAACTAAGCTGCTGAGCAATCCCTTGAGAATTTGATCTGATCTTTACTTCCGTTGATCTGATTTGTGCTGCATGTGATCTGATGTGTGCATCCTTTGATCTGATGCGCACTGCATTTGATCTGATCTTCACTTCCCTTGATCTGATCTGTGTGGCCTTTGATCTGATGTGCGCGTAACTTGTCTGTGCAGCCTTTGATCTGCTGTGCGCGTAACTTGATCTGATCTGTGCAGCCTTTGATCTGATGTGCGCGTAACTTGATCTGATCTGTGCAGCCTTTGATCTGATGTGCGCGTAACTTGTCTGTGCAGCCTTTGATCTGATGTGCGCGTAACTTGATCTGATCTGTGCAGCCTTTGATCTGATATGCGCGTAACTTGTCTGTGCAGCCTTTGATCTGATGTGCGCGTAACTTGATCTGATGTGCGCGTAACTTGATCTGATCTGTGTAGCCTTTGATCTGATGTGCCAACAGTACACTTCCCTCTCATTTTGGCACTTCAGTTTATTCATCGGCTTCTTGCTGAGATTTTGTCCAGACAATCCTCATGAACTCAGTCCATTATTGCCTTAGTAATTCACAGATTTGTCACAATGTGGTTGCAACAATTACAACACAACATTGGACTTTAATAAAGGCTAAGAAAGCTTCATTGTAGCAGCTCCAATGGCTCAACATCTACCACGTCTCATAACAACTAGCACCACGTCTAAAAACACTAGAACCACGTCCAAAAACGTCTACATCCATGCATGTGAATTTAAAGTGATTTTTTCACAAAAACAGTCTACCACGTATCAGAACAACTAGCATCACGTCTCATGACACTAAAACTAAGTCCAAAAACGTCTACATCAAGACAAGTGAATTTAAAATAATTTTTTTACAAAACTTCTCAAATCGTCTCAGAACAACTATAACCACGTCCAAAAACGTCTACATCCATTAATGTGTATTTAAACTGATTTTTTTACATAGACAGTCTACCACGTCTCAGAACAACTACCACAACGTCTCAAAACACAAGACCCACGTCCAAAAACGTCTACATCCATGCATGTGAATTTAAACTGATTTTTTCATAAAACATCTCAAATCATCTCAGAACAACTAGAACTACGTCCAAAAACGTCTGATGTTGACCGAAATGTGCATAATCTATTGTCTAAGGGTTTTGAAAAGGTAAAATATATAAAACGGCTATACAATTCTTAGAAATGATCATGATCTCATATCTAAGAGTGGCAATGAGATAAAACAAATAAAATGACCTTTCAACTCTTAGAAATGTCCATGATATCTGATCTAAGAGTTTTGTGAATATAAAACAATGAAAATGACCATATTACTCTTAGAAATGTGCATGATGTTGTAAGTAGGTGTTATCATAAGATAAAATGAATAAAATGGCCATATAATATCTCAACTCGTCTCAAAACAACTAGAACCACGTCAAAAAATGTCTACATCCATTCATGTGAATTTAAACTGATTTTTTTCACAAAAACAATCTACCACGTCACAGAACAACTAGCACCACTTCTCAAAACACGAGAACCACGTCCAAAAATGTCTACATCAAGACATGTGAATTTAAAATGATTTTTTCACAAAACATCTCAAATCGTCTTAGAAAAACTATAACCACGTCAAAAAATGTCTACATCCATTCATGTGAATTTAAACTGATTTTTTTCACAAAAACAATCTACCACGTCACAGAACAACTAGCACCACTTCGCAAAACACTAGAACCACGTCCAAAAATGTCTACATCAAGACATGTGAATTTAAAATGATTTTTTCACAAAACATCTCAAATCGTCTTAGAAAAACTATAACCACGTCAAAAAATGTCTACATATATTCATGTGAATTTAATCTGATTTTTTCACAAAGACAATCTACCACGTCACAGAACAACTAGCACCACGTCTCAAAACACTATAACCACGTCTAAAAACGTCTACATCAAGACATGTGAATTTAAAATGATTTTTTTACAAAACATCTCAACTCATCTTAGAAAAACTATAACCACGTCAAAAAATGTCTACATCCATTCATGTGATTTTAAACTGATTTTTTTTCACAAAGACAATCAACCACGTCTCAGAACAACTAGCACCACATCTCGAAAACACTAGAACCACGTCCAAAAAACGTCTACATCACGACAAGTGAATTTAAAATATTTTTTCACAAAACATCTCAACTCGACTCAAAAAAACTATAACCACTTCCAAAAATGTCTACATCTATTCATGTGAAATTAAACTGATTTTTTTCACAAAGACAATCTACCACGTCTAAGAACAACTAGCACCACGTCTCAAAACACTAAAACCACGTCCAAAAATGTCTGCATCAAGACATGTGAATTTAAAATATTTTTTCACAAAACATCTCAACTCGTCTCAGAAAAACTATAACCACTTCCAAAAATGTCTACATCTATTCATGTGAAATTAAACTGATTTTTTTCACAAAGACAATCTACCACGTCTAAGAACAACTAGCACCACGTCTCAAAACACTAAAACCACGTCCAAAAATGTCTGCATCAAGACATGTGAATTTAAAATATTTTTTCACAAAACATCTCAACTCGTCTCAGAAAAGCTAGAACCACGTCCAAAAATGTCTACATCCATTCATGTGAATTTAAACTTATTTTTTTACAAAGACAGTGTACCACGTCTCAGAACAACTAGCACCACGTCTCAAAACACTAGAACCGTATCCACAAACGTCTATATCAACACATGTGAAATTAAAATATTTTTTCACAAAACATCTCAACTCGTCTTAGAAAAACTATAACCACGTCAAAAAATGTCTACATCCATTCATGTGAAATTAAACTGATTTTTTCACAAAGACAATCTATCACGTCTCAGAACAACTAGCACCACGTCTAAAAACACTAGAACCAACGTCCAAAAAACGTCTACATCAAGACATGTGAATTTAAAATATTTTTTTTCAAAACATCTCAAGTCGTCTCAGAAAAACTATAACCACGTCCAAAAATGTCTACATTCATTCATGTGAAATTAAACTGATTTTTTTCACAAAGACAATCTACCACGTCTCATAACAACTAGCACCACGTCTAAAAACACTAGAACCACATCCAAAAACGTATACATCAAGACATGTGAATTTAAAATATTTTTTCTCAAAACATCTCAAGTCGTCTCAGAAAAACTATAACCACGTCAAAAAATGTCTACATCCATTCATGTGAATTTAAACTGATTTTTTCACAAAAACAGTTTACCACGTATCACAACAACTAGCATCACGTCTCAAGACACTAAAACCAAGTCCAAAAACGTCTACATCAAGACAAGTGAATTTAAAATAATTTTTTTACAAAAAAATCACGTCCAAAAACTATAACCACGTTCAAAATTGTCTGCATCCATTCATGTGAATTTAAACTGATTTTTTTCACAAAAACAGTCTACCACGTATCAAAACAACTAGCATCACGTCTCAAGACACTAAAACCAAGTCCAAAAACGTATACATCGAGACATGTGTATTTAAAATGATTTTTTTACAAAACTTCTCAACTCGCCTCAGAACAACTATAACCACGCCCAAAAAACGTCTACATCCATTCATGTGTATTTAAACTGATTTTTTTACAAAAACTGTCTACCACGTCTCAGAACTGTGAATTTAAACTGATTTTTTCAAAAAACATCTCAACTCGTCTCATAACAACTAGAACTACGTCTAACAACGCATGATGTGGACCGAAATGTGCGCAATCTATTATCTAAAGGTTTTGAAAAGATAAAACATATAAAACGGCTATACAATTCTTAGAAATGATCATGATCTCATATCTAAGAGTGGTAATGAGATAAAACAAATAAAATGACCTTTCAACTATTAAAAATGTTCATGATATCTGATCTAAGAGTTTTGTGAATATAAAACAATTAAAATGACCATATTACTCTTAGAAATGTTCATGATGTTGTAAGTAGGTGTTATAAAAAGATAAAACGAATAAAATGGCCATATAATATCTCAACTCGTCTCAAAACAACTAGGACCACGTCAAAAAATGTCTACATCCATTCATGTGAATTTAAACTGATTTTTTTTCACAAAGACAATCAACCACGTCTCAGAACAACTAGCACCACATCTCAAAACACTAGAACCACGTCCAAAAAACGTCTACATCACGACAAGTGAATTTAAAATATTTTTTCACAAAACATCTCAACTCGACTCAAAAAAACTATAACCACTTCCAAAAATGTCTACATCTATTCATGTGAAATTAAACTGATTTTTTTCACAAAGACAATCTACCACGTCTAAGAACAACTAGCACCACGTCTCAAAACACTAAAACCACGTCCAAAAATGTCTGCATCAAGACATGTGAATTTAAAATATTTTTTCACAAAACATCTCAACTCGTCTCAGAAAAACTATAACCACTTCCAAAAATGTCTACATCTATTCATGTGAAATTAAACTGATTTTTTTCACAAAGACAATCTACCACGTCTAAGAACAACTAGCACCACGTCTCAAAACACTAAAACCACGTCCAAAAATGTCTGCATCAAGACATGTGAATTTAAAATATTTTTTCACAAAACATCTCAACTCGTCTCAGAAAAGCTAGAACCACGTCCAAAAATGTCTACATCCATTCATGTGAATTTAAACTTATTTTTTTACAAAGACAGTGTACCACGTCTCAGAACAACTAGCACCACGTCTCAAAACACTAGAACCGTATCCACAAACGTCTATATCAAGACATGTGAAATTAAAATATTTTTTCACAAAACATCTCAACTCGTCTTAGAAAAACTATAACCACGTCAAAAAATGTCTACATCCATTCATGTGAAATTAAACTGATTTTTTCACAAAGACAATCTATCACGTCTCAGAACAACTAGCACCACGTCTAAAAACACTAGAACCAACGTCCAAAAAACGTCTACATCAAGACATGTGAATTTAAAATATTTTTTTTCAAAACATCTCAAGTCGTCTCAGAAAAACTATAACCACGTCCAAAAATGTCTACATTCATTCATGTGAAATTAAACTGATTTTTTTCACAAAGACAATCTACCACGTCTCATAACAACTAGCACCACGTCTAAAAACACTAGAACCACATCCAAAAACGTATACATCAAGACATGTGAATTTAAAATATTTTTTCTCAAAACATCTCAAGTCGTCTCAGAAAAACTATAACCACGTCAAAAAATGTCTACATCCATTCATGTGAATTTAAACTGATTTTTTCACAAAAACAGTTTACCACGTATCACAACAACTAGCATCACGTCTCAAGACACTAAAACCAAGTCCAAAAACGTCTACATCAAGACAAGTGAATTTAAAATAATTTTTTTACAAAAAAATCACGTCCAAAAACTATAACCACGTTCAAAATTGTCTGCATCCATTCATGTGAATTTAAACTGATTTTTTTCACAAAAACAGTCTACCACGTATCAAAACAACTAGCATCACGTCTCAAGACACTAAAACCAAGTCCAAAAACGTATACATCGAGACATGTGTATTTAAAATGATTTTTTTACAAAACTTCTCAACTCGCCTCAGAACAACTATAACCACGCCCAAAAAACGTCTACATCCATTCATGTGTATTTAAACTGATTTTTTTACAAAAACTGTCTACCACGTCTCAGAACTGTGAATTTAAACTGATTTTTTCAAAAAACATCTCAACTCGTCTCATAACAACTAGAACTACGTCTAACAACGCATGATGTGGACCGAAATGTGCGCAATCTATTATCTAAAGGTTTTGAAAAGATAAAACATATAAAACGGCTATACAATTCTTAGAAATGATCATGATCTCATATCTAAGAGTGGTAATGAGATAAAACAAATAAAATGACCTTTCAACTATTAAAAATGTTCATGATATCTGATCTAAGAGTTTTGTGAATATAAAACAATTAAAATGACCATATTACTCTTAGAAATGTTCATGATGTTGTAAGTAGGTGTTATAAAAAGATAAAACGAATAAAATGGCCATATAATATCTCAACTCGTCTCAAAACAACTAGGACCACGTCAAAAATGTCTACAGCCATTCATGTGAATTTAAACTGATTTTTTTCACAAAGACAATCTACCACGTCACAGAACAACTAGCACCACTTCTCAAAACACTAGAACCACGTCCAAAAATGTCTATATCAAGACATGTGAATTTAAAATGATTTTTTCACAAAACATCTCAACTCGTCTTAGAAAAACTATACCCACGTCAAAAAACGTCTACATCCATTCATGTGTATTTAAACTGATTTTTTTACAAAGACAGTCTACCACGTCTCAGAACAACTACCACAACGTCTAAAAACACAAGAACCACGTCCAAAAATGTCTACATCCATGGATGTGAATTTAAACTGATTTTTTCATAAAACATCTCAGCTCGTCTCAGAAGAACTAGAACTACGTCCAAAAACGTCTGATGTGGACTGAAATGTGCATAATCTATTATCTAAGGGTTTTGAAAAGATAAAACATATAAAACGGCTATACAATTCTTAGAAATGATCATGATCTCATATCTAAGAGTGGTAATGAGATAAAACAAATAAAATGACCTTTCAACTCTTAGAAATGTTCATGATATCTGATATAAGAGTTTTGTGAATATAAAACAATTAAAATGACCATATTACTCTAAGAAATGTTCATGATGTTGTAAGTAGGTGTTATAATAAGATAAAATGAATAAAATGGCCATACAATATCTCAACTCGTCTCAAAACAACTAGAACCACGTCAAAAAATGTCTACATCCATTCATGTGAATTTAAACTGATTTTTTTCACAAAGACAATCTACCACGTCACAGAACAACTAGCACCACTTCTCAAAACACTAGAACCACGTCCAAAAATGTCTATATCAGGACATGTGAATTTAAAATATTTTTTCACAAAACATCTCAACTCGTCTTAGAAAAACTATAACCACGTCAAAAAACGTCTACATCCATTCTTGTGTATTTAAACTAATTTTTTTACAAAGACAGTCTACAACGTCTCAGAACAACTACCACAACGTCTAAAAACACAACAACCACGTCCAAAAACGTCTACATCGATGCATGTGAATTTAAACTGATTTTTTCATAAAACATCTCAACTCGTCTCAGAACAACTAGAACTACGTCCAAAAACTTCTGATGTGGACCTAAATGTGCATAATCTATTATCTAAGGGTTTTGAAAAGATAAAACATATAAAACGGCTATACAATTCTTAGAAATGATCATGATCTCATATATAAGAGTTGTAATAAGATAAAACAAATAAAATGACCTTTCAACTCTTAAAAATGTTCATGATATCTGATCTAAATATTTTGTGAATATAAAACAATTAAAATGACCATATTACTCTTACAAATGTTCATGATGCTGTAAGTAGGTGTTATCGTAAGATAAAATGAATAAAATGGCCATACAATATCTCAACTCGTCTCAAAACAACTAGAACCACGTCAAAAAATGTCTACATCCATTCATGTGAATTTAAACTGATTTTTTTCACAAAGACAATCTACCACGTCACAGAACAACTAGCACCACTTCTCAAAACACTAGAACCACGTCCAAAATTGTCTACATCAAGACATGTGAATTTAAAATGATTTTTTCACAAAACATCTCAACTCTTCTTAGAAAAACTATAACCACGTCAAAAAATGTCTACATCTATTCATGTGAATTTAATCTCATTTTTTTTCACAAAAACAAACTAACACGTCAAAGAACAACTACCACCACGTCTCAAAACACTATAACCACGTCTAAAAATGTCTACATCAAGACATGTGAATTTAAAATGATTTTTTTACAAAACATCTCAACTCGTCTTAGAAAAACTACAACCACGTCAAAAAATGTCTACATCCATTCATGTGAATTTAAACTGATTTTTTTCACAAAGACAATCAACCACGTCTCATAACAACTAACACCACACATCAAAACACTAGAACCACGTCCAAAAACATCTACATCAAGACATGTGAATTTAAAATATTTTTTCACAAAACATCTCAACTCGCCTCAAAAAAACTATAACCAGTTCCAAAAATATCTACATCCATTCATGTGAAATTAAACTGATTTTTTTCACAAAGACAATCTACCACGTCTAAGAACAACTAGCACCACGTCTCAAAACACTAAAACCACGTCCAAAAATGTCTACATCAAGACATGTGAATTTAAAATATTTTTTCACAAAATATCTCAACTCGTCTCAGAAAAACTATAACCACGTCCAAAAATGTCTACATCCTTTCATGTGAATTTAAACTTATTTCTTTACAAAGACAGTCTACCACGTCTCAGAACAACTTGCACCACGTCTCAAAACACTAGAACCATATCCACAAACGTCTATATCAAGACATGTGAAATTAAAATATTTTTTCACAAAACATCTCAACTCATCTCAGAAAAACTATAACCACGTCCAAAATTGTCTACATCCATTCATGTGAATTTAAACTGATTTTTTTCACAAAAACAGTCTACCACGTATCAGAACAACTAGCACACCGTCTCAAGACACTAAAACCAACTCCAAAAACGTCAACATCAAGACATGTGAATTTAAAATGATTTTTTTACAAAACTTCTCAACTCGTCTGAGAACAACTATAACCACGTCCAAAAACGTCTACATCCATTCATGTGTATTTAAACTAATTTTTTTACAAAGACAGTCTACTAAGTCTTAGAACAACTACCACAACGTCTCAAAACACAAGAACCACGTCCAAAAATGTCTACATTCATGCATGTGAATTTAAACTGATTTTTTCATAAAACATCTCAACTCATCTCCGAACAACTAGAACTACGTCCAAATATGTCTGATGTGGACCGAAATGTGCATAATCTATTATCTAAGGGTTTTGAAAAGATAAAACATATAAAACGGCTATACAATTCTTAGAAATGATCACGATCTCATATCTAAGAGTTGTAATGAGATAAAACAAATAAAATGACCATTCAACTCTTAGAAATGTTCATGATATCTGATCTAAGAGTTTTGTGAATATAAAACAATTAAAATGACCATATTACTCTTAGAAATGTTCATGATCTTGTAAGTAGGTGTTATAATGAGATAAAACAAATAAAATGGCCATACAACATCTCAACTCGTCTCAAAACAACTAGAACCACGTAAAAAATGTCTATATCCATTAATGTGAATTTTAAGTGATTTTGTTTCACGAAGACAGTCTACTACGTCTCAGAACAACTGAAACACGTCTAAAAAAACTAGCACCATGTCCAAAAATGTCAATATCCATACATGTGAATTTTAACTATTTTTTCACAAAACATCTCACCTCGTCACAGAACAACTAGCACCACGTACAAAAACATCTACATCCAAGCATGTGAATTTAAAATTTTTTTTCACAATGACAGTCTACCACATCTCAGAATAACTAGCATCACGTCTCAAACAACTAGAACCACGTCCAAAAATGTCTAAAAAAAATTCACAAATACAAACAGTAAAGACATTGTTTCTCTACTAAATTCCATAAAATATATTGCAACGTCCAGTATAACAAACACAAAGGTAATTTTTTCACAAAAAAAAGGGCAAACAGACGCACAACATCAAATATAATGGGTACCAACTTCTCGTTACTGAAGAAAAACTGAACAAGCCCGGGCTAAATCGAAAACCTCACTTTCGTGCAATGCATTCCAGAATCGAAAGTTTTCGATCAAGCTCAGGCTCAAATTAGTTTACCCATGAACGAATCTAGGTTTATACTTATTTAATTTATTAATCGGGACACAAAAGATTCGATCTTTAATTAAAGCGGAATACTTAAAGATTTTACCTTTTGTAGGGAAGTCCCTTGCTTAAAGAAAAATCCAATTGCGATTCCACTAGAAATCCGAAGAATTACTCAAATACGAACTCCGAAATAGTGTGGGCTATTTTCTACGGAGTTACCCACGGCGAAATTATGAAAACCCAAGAAACTTGCTCTTCAAGATAACTCAAAAACTGCACAAAAATGCTGCCTTTTGCACCGCCAGACCGCTGCTGCCCTTTCGAAGTCCAGACGATCTACTGCCCTCTTCCCAGCCACGATCTGCACCACCGTCTTCATGGATCACCCACCGAAGAGGAGATCAACGTGAAGATCAGCAAGATCAAGCATGCTGGGTTGAAGAACGATCGCTGGACAGCTGCACTAAAACCTGCGCAATTTTCTTGCAGCGCAAGAAAAAAAAAACTGGGCAGCGAATCCGGCTAGAGGAAAAAAATCAGGCGGCAGCAGTTTTGTAAAATCGAGGGACTAATCAAAGGGACAGAGTTAATCTCGAAGAAGAAAGATCCAAGCTGACTTCGAGGAGAAGATTCGAAGAAGAAGAAGAATTTCTCACTCTAAGCTAGACTTTCTCTTACTGGCCTTGTCTTGGCTCTCAAGTTTCTTAATCGATTTCTTGCCCAATAAGTTGTATTTATAAGGAGCTTCTAAGGAGACCTAATGGGCTCTCGAGTTAGGCCTTTAAATTTGACTTTCGTTGACCGCTAAGTCTTCCCGACTAATCAACTCCAATCGACCCATTTAAATTAATTTATTTAATCCACTTTGTTAATTTAATTTAATCAAACCCTTTGAATTAATTAATTCAAAATAGAATTAATTTCTAAATTCACTTTGTCGATTAAATATTAATTAAACCTTTCGGATTAATTAATTTACCTTATCGATTAGTCAAATGCATAATCGGTCGTACCACTAACGGACCAATTATGAAACTATCGCTCAAAAACGACTTTATATCGCGCCATTATATTTTATTCTATCTCCCCACATTAAAGATCTAGCGCTCGTTGGTTTATCAATTTACTGACAAATTAATTCACCGACTTCTTGGTTTCCGAGATTAGTACCACTCGTCCTTTTATTATACCGAACATAAAGTACACCGGCCAGGTTTAGTATAATAACCTTACGAGCTCATCTCGGGAGCACCATTAACCCGGTGAACCGGTACGTGGATTCCTCCGACTAGCAACGGCACGTAAGAAGCTAAACACCGCATACCCAACCTACCGAGGTATAGGCCTCAATCGACCGCACTGTTTGGCAAATCAAAGCATACAATATCCAGCCCTCACGCCCGTCCCAATCTCGGAATTGCGAGACGGAATACTAGGACCGAATTGACTATGTCGATCAGTATAAGTCAATTCTATCCAAACTGGTCGTGCTCAATATGCCCCGGGCATATCCGTGGGATTTAAACTAGTTTATATAAACTAATTTCCAAACCACACAATAACCTATACCGATAGTATGTTCAGACTATCTCGGTTACGAGCATATTTTTTATATATCAATACTTTAACCAATAACGGTATCTTCTGTGTCTGTCCACACCCCGTTATCTAGTTCTATGATATAAAGGAACAAATTTATACCGAAACAAAATGATATGTCAACAGTGGATATTAGTTTTCGATACAAGTCATAGCTTTTCTGTATTCAAAACTAATAGTTACGTCCACAATAATAGGTACCACGTCCCGCTACGTCCACTATAATGCGTACCACGTCCAGATACGTCCACTATAATGGGTACCACGTCTCACTGCATCCACTATAATGAGTACCACGTCCCGATACGTCCACTATAATGGGTACCACGTCTCACTGCATCCACTATAATGAGTACCACGTCCCGATACGTCCACTATAATGGGTACCACGTCCTGCTACATCCAAAATACAAAGTAGCAACGTGAGCTCAACTCGTGACTCAGCCGAGTCATGAGCCAAGCTCAAGCTCAAAAATTATTTACCGAGCCGAGCTCGAGCACTGAGAAAGGGAGCTCTCCGAGCTTGAGCTCGAGCTCGAGCTCCCTTGATTAGTACTGAGCTGAGCTCGGCTCAGCTCAATTACACCCCTACGCCTGCGATATACACACTGCTCATCCGGACACTGAGTGAATCCATAGGACTGGATAACCTTATCAAAACGGATGTTCCAAGATCTGGTATAGTGGACTGACCCCTAAGCTCTTCCAATACTACCTTGCTCTTTGCCTTGTAATCTAAAACCTAGTCCTCCTCAAGAAACTTGGCATTGGCGCTCACCACCACCTTTTGATCCCAAGGACTATAAAACAGACCACCTTTCATTCCTTTGGGGTATCCTACAAAAAGCATAATCTTAGATCTCGCATCTAGCTTGGCTGCATCTGTCTTAAGAGCACATATGCTGGACAATCCCAAATCCTGAGATGTCTCATACTAGGTTTTCGCCCAGTCTACAGCTCTACTGGGGTCGAGGGCACAGACTTAGATGGTACAAGATTAAAGAGATAACACACTGACTCCAAGGCTAAACCCCAAAATGAAATAGGCAATTCGCTATAACTCATCATCGATCTAACCATATCCATAAGAGTCCTGTTAATCCTCTCTGCTACACCATTCTGCTGGGGTGTGCCAGGTGCAGACAACTGGGACTGAATACCCTCCTCTGTCAAATAGGACCTAAATTCACTAGAGAGGTATTCGCTACCGTGATTAGATCACAAGGCCTTGATACTCTTACCCAGATGGTTCTCCACCTCAGCCTTAAACTCTTTGAACTTGCTAAAGCATTCAGACTTGTGGTGCATCAGGTATATGTATCCATATCTAGAGTAATCATCCGTGAATATCATGAAATACTCATAACCACCGCTAGCCTAAACTTACATAGGCCCACATAAGTCAGAATGAATAAACTCTAATACCTCATCGGCCCATACCCCTTTGCCTTGAAAGGCCTCTTGGTAATCTTACCATCCACTCAGGACTCACAGGTCGGATAGCTGTCAATATCCAATGAGTCCAAAGACCCATTATTGACCAACCTTTGAATCCTACTAAGGTTGATATGACCGAGTCTCAGGTGCCAAAGATAAGTTTGATTCAAAGGGGAAGACTCCTTTCTCTTACTATGATTCGGTGATGAGTTATTAGTTTCTGGGTTTTGTATTACTGGGAGTATGTCTTGATTAAAAACAGATTGTCAACTAATGTAAGGGAACATATAAGCTTCTGGTTCTTTCTAATAAAAACAGAATTATCAGAGAAAACACACTTATAACTATCAAAAATAAGTCTCGAAACGGAAAGTAAATTCTTCCGAAAACTGGGTACTTATAAAAAATCTTTCAAATGTAAAACTGAGTCTGAAAAGTAAAGACATAAACCACCCACTACAACAATAGAAACTCTGGTAGTATCCCCAAGGTAGACCTGCAACTCTCCATCTCTAAGCAGCCGGGTCACTTGGAACCCTTGCGAAGAATTACAAACGTGATCATTGGCTCCTGAATTCACACACCAAGTATCCCTGGGAATCGCCGCGAAACACGTCTCAGTAACTAGGGAAAAGTTGCACATATATCTAGGTTTTTGGTAATCCTTCTTCCAATGTCCCTCCTTGCCACATCTGAAGCACTTACCATTCGACTTATGCTTCTTGGCAATGCCCGCCTTGGGTCCATGATCAGTAGCACATGGTTTCTGGCCTTTTTTCCTCTTATACTTCCTAGCTTTGGGCCTAGCAGAGAAACCTTAGGGACAAACTGTAGCCAAGGCTTGCTTCTTCTCTGCGAAGAGTCCCTCAGCAGACACCGATGCAGTCATGAGCTTGGGAAGTGATATGAGAGCTTGCCCATATTGTAGTTCAACCAAAACTGTTCAAAACTATGGGGCAAGTCTGGAGGATGATATCAACCTGGGTCTCCCCATAAATATCACCTCCCAATACCTCGATCTCATTGATGCAGCTCATCATGTCAAACACGTGATCTGTCACTGAGGTGCCTTCAGCTATCTTAGCATTCATGAGTTTTCTCATAGCTGACTTCTTAGCTGGCCTGCCCTGATGTCCAAACATCTCCCTGAGGTTGAGCATCATATCGGAGGCTGAGGTAAACAACTGATGCTGGTGTTGCAGTACACTAGACATAGAAGCCAAGATGTAGAACCGGGTCATCTCATCAGTCTTTTGCCACCTTGTATATGCCTCTCGCCGCACAGGGGTGGCATCATCGCTGGGCTTAGGGTGGACACTCCTCAGTAAGCACGTATTTGTAACCCTCAGCGGTAAGGAAAATGTGCAGGTTACATTTCTAGTCAATATAATTTGGACCCGTAAGCTTGTTCTGATTCAGTATGACATCTAGCACGTTGAATGACATATCATCGACTGAAAAATAAACAATCAAGTTTCAGTATTACTTTTTCAAAAATATTGATATCCTCAAAAATAATATAATCTTCATTAACATCTCTCCCACCGGGATTAACGCAGTCCACTCGGGTGAACGTCTACGCCAAACCATATTCGTTCGAGAAGAATCGAAGTTCATTAATTTCACTATCTGACCAACGATCTTATGATCAATGAAATTAATGGTCAATGCTTTTAGCCATACACATAAATAGCATAACCTCACGGGAGGAATACTATAAATAATACACTAAGTGTATACCGTTACGTGACTTCTAAGTTTATTACTTAGGATACTAATGCGCCATCAACAGAGAGGGTGTCACAATTTTTTCCAATTAAACTCACTATAGTCATCCCTTCAGAAATTCATTATAGTGATATCTGCGATTGAAGACTTGTCCGCATGGAGGAAAGCCATAATACCAACTCGTAAGAATAACCACATCACCAATGAACCCGTAATGGAGGCCATGGGGATATTTATCAACCCGCTCCCACATAGATTTTTAAGTTTGAGGATTTTTCTGTTTTAACATGCAATATCTTAACAAAGGATATCCGCACCCATAAAACCGTTGGAGTTTTAATATGCGAATAATCTACCTTAGTTCATTGCGCTTTACTTTTTAAAACGTTTTAGTTTTCGTTCATGCAAATAAATCAAAAACACACAATCAACGAAAAGACATAAATACGGGAAATTAAAGTAATAAAATTTTCTGACTATTATGGTCTTCTCTATTGTTGATTCCTTGACGCCTCGGTGACTTGTCCCGTCATGTCACTCCTACTAGTTATTTGGATTTCTCTCGATTCGCCCAGGTTTTCTCAATTTTCGACATAATTATGAATCACCCAAAATTATGAGAAACCAAAACCCGCGAATATAAGTTACCCAAAATAACATCTTCGTCATAGTACATAAATTCCTATATACAAAGGCCTTTTTTTTAGGAATTTAAAGCCGGCAACATTATATCAAATCCTACTACAAGATCTATCTAATCCTACACAGCTTCCAGCTCGTGGTTATTACTATTACAGACATTTGCATTCAAAAAAATACGAGACCGGACATGTGCTGGGGTTTATGAATGAAAAATAAATTCTACCATAATAGCCGGGAAACTAATAACCACCTGTTTAAACATTTTGACAAAAATAATAATGCCAAAGTAAAGCTGTGTAATAAATTAAACAAGTATAAAGCCAAAACACTCACTCTGATACCAATTTGAAGGAAAATAGAAAAAACTCAGGCTAGGTCAAAAATCTCACTTTCGTGCAATGCATTCAAGAATCTGAAACTTTCGACGAAGCTCAGGCTCAAATTCATTTTCCCCTTAATGGATCTAGGCTTATACGTATTTAATTTATTAAATTAGAACGCAAAGATACAACCTTTAAATTAAATGTGGAACATTTAAAAGTTATACTTTTGAAGCGAAGTCCAACGCAATAAAGAAAACCAAATCTTCATTTTGCGATCACCACTGGAATCTACTGGATTACTCCTAGAAGCCTCGAATATTGCATGGGCAATACTCTATCGAGGTGTACTACCAAGCCCACGAGAAACTCATAAAGAAAATCCCTCGAGAAGATTAAATCTGCCCAAAAGATCAAACCTTTAGCCATAAAAACTTCTGCCTGTTAGTGTATGTTTAAGGGCTATATAGATATTTGTCATTTTGTTTGATGTTATAATCAGATGAGTTAATTTCGTGATAGTAATATTCTTGTGCATATTTAATTTCATGAAATCGATCCGCCAAAAGAAACACTCCATGGACTTTTAGATCATGAGTGATTCTTTTGAGTAGTACTCGTACGAGGATCCTTATACCAGAAATCACTGCATGGTCTTTGGTGAATTGTAGTGTGCTTTGACATACGCCTAACGGGGCCGTAACAGGTTGCCAAGTACGGGTATGATTGGATACACTATGAGTCACGCTAAGGTATGTAGGTGAAGTGATGGGACTACAAGTCTCTCTTAAGTGAGAGATGATATATTGGCCACTTGATAGTGAACTGAGAAGTGTATGGTCGTACCCAAGGAATGATAAGCGTTATCATTTGCTTGATGAATTCAGTGTCACTAAGAGATCAAGTAAATGTTTAGTTATATAAGAATGATGGTTCCATGCCTTATGTTGTGTTGAATCACCATTCGACCCTCCATTTTGAATTGGGTAGTCATTATGTCTTGCTAGAGACCCCTAATGACTTATGGATTAATCAATGAGATTGAGTTATCCATTGCCAATTTAGAATGTGCCTACAGGATCGCACATAAGAAAGTTCGATGATGCAGAATAAGTATTCTTGCCTACAATAAGTATAATTGTTATACTTAAATAAATAATATTTAATTAAATGGTTTAATTAAATATTATTGAAAAGTTCTGTGGTATTAATTAAGAGTTAATTAATTACCTAGGAACAATTAGGATGGGTTGATAAATCAAGGAACTTAATTGCAATTGAAGTTCTTGACCCATCAGCCTGATCCATGGGTCATGGGTTGATCCATGGGCTTGGTGTATAACCCAAATCATTAAGGTATTATTTAATACTGATTTGGAATCAGTAAATATTATTTGATACTGATTTGGAATTAGTAAAAGAATATTTGGTAATAATACTAATTTGGAATCTGATTAAATCAGTAATGTAATAATTGATTGATTACAATACTGATTTTGAAAATTTGTAACTCTACAAATATCATAGGGATATTATTGTAGTATGATGATGATTTTTTAAAATCAGAAAATCAGAACAAGCAAAAATATACACAAAATCCAAAACTCTCTCCGTAGGCAAAAATGGCTAGCACCGGATCTGCAAAGAACTTTTGTGCTTGAAAGTAGAGATTCCTTCAAGGAAGGATTTTGGTGGTGACAAATGTAACCAGAGCAGAAGGTTTAGACTAACATCAAACAAGGATCCAGACGCGGCAATCGATTACGCTACGAGGGTAAGCTTTAGAAGCTTTGAACGTAGGATTAATTAAACACTAAAATTGGAATTGGCATGAATCCGCTACGTAAAATTTTGAAAATCATGCCTCCGATCCCAACAGTGGTATCAGAGCTAGGCTCATATAAATTTTAGTGTTAGAATTAAAATTGGATTTTAATTAAAATTGGTTTTAATAGGATTTTTGGAAAAATCATGATTTTGAAAGCAAGAAAACAAAGAAAAAGATTTTTTATTATTTTCTGAGAAAATAATTTAAAAAAATTCAATTTCTGAAAATTTTTAAGAAACTACCTGAATAGCCCCGACCCGCCGAAATCTTTGCCGAAAAATTGAGGATCGCCGGAGTTTAGTTTTGACTTCAAAAAAGTTGGTTTGGTTCCTTAGTATCCCGGAAATGTTTTCTGCACAATTGGGGTTTCAAATCTGGGTTCAAATCGGATTTAAAATTGTGTTTCTGGGTTTTATTTTGGATTTCTCCGGAAAAACATTTTCTGGGCTTTTTTCATCTTGTTTTCCCCACGCCGGCAAATTGATTTTTTTTTTGAAGAATTTTGATCGTATGTTCTTCGCTCGTCTTTTGTATCTCGAACGGTTGTAGCATCTGATGGAGCGGTCACTTGGTCATTGCGTCTTCGACCGGGACTTGTATTGTCGGTGTTACAGTCAGGGAGGGAACAGAACGGAAAGCGGGATGGCCAGAGGTGTCAAATCCCGATTGAAACGTTCTTCGAACGGCGGTCTCCATTAGATGGGTGGCCAAAATCGGGAAGGAGAAGACCGGGGAAGGCCGGCCGAACACTGGCATTGTAATTGCTGCGTCGAAAAATTGCTTTCTCGCCTAGGAAGATGATCAGACTGGCTCACCGGCGAAGAAAAGGGGGTGGTGGCGGGTTGGCCGAGACCCTAGTAGGTGAAATTATAGAAATACCCCTGCCGCATCCCAAAAACCCTTGCTGGCAAAAGTTTTAAACTTTTAAAAATTACAAACAAGCCCCAACAGTTTTATTTTCCTTTAAACCCTAAGCCCAGAACTTATGTTAATCATAAAATTGACCCAAAATTTTAAGGAAAATTGTTTTCTGATTTTGGTAAGATTTTAAAACCTTAATTTTGGAATTAAATCAAATCTTATTAGATTTTAGTTTTAAAATGTTAAAATTGGATTTTAAGATTTTAAAATTAGCTTAAATCAATTATCTTAATGAGATTATGATAATTAGATAATAAATAGAATAATTAATTTGATTAATTATATTCTTTATTTATGCCTTTAAATATGGTATGATTTATTTAAATGGTCTAAGTATTTGCATACATATTTGTTATGTTCATGCATCATTTTTCACAAATGACTGAACAAGAAAGAGGAAAGATTGATTAAAATTGATTATGACACGATCAATTTTAATAATATAGAATATTTTGGAAATATTCAATTATACAATCTTTTAAATTGATTGGCTTAATTAAAATGGGCTTGTATGAAGCACTTGCATTTTATGTGTTTTTCATGCATGAATTGGGCTTTTAATTATTTTAATTTGGGGCCTGCGAGCCAATTAAATTGGGCCTGCGAGCCTATTAAATGCTATGTAATATAATAGAATTATAAATTAGGCCCAAGAAATTCCAACAAGTCAAGACGGAGTCATGAAGTTGAAGCCCAATAATGGAGGCTCAAATGAAGACAAAGTTTTAAAAGCCATGTAATAGACTAGAGCCCAATTCATTGCATTTTTCACTTTATATTTTATATTTTGTGAATAACGCAAAACGAAATGCATGTTAAGCTGCTCAAACTAAATCCCTAAAAACCTAAGTTGTACATTGCTTCCATACTTGGGGGCCCATTTGAGCGTCGAACGTCTGATGGACTTGGAGAGCCCAAGGGTCTCATGTTTTCTTCGTGCGGCGGGTTGTCACATAATAGGTACCCAACTTTATCACTACCACTCGTTATGGAAAACCTGTGTGGGTATCGATTGATGTGATGCCTTGAGGGATGGTTTGACTTGGGAAAATTAATCCTAGCTTGACCCGATAAGTTGACTAGGGATTAATTTTGCAAAGATAGGATGGTGTCAAACATTTAGAATGTTCATCCTGTCACCGAAAAGTTGCATGGTATGCAATTGGAAAGCGTTAGATTACATGGAATGTAATTTGAACGTTGTCTACCAAAAGAGCCCGATCCCTATGATACTTGCCAAAGTAAGAATGGGGTTGATTCTTTGTGGATTTTTGGCCCACAATCTAGCACCAACACAAAATTGTTTGGGATTTCAATTTTGGCTATTGTCGAAATTTTTTTTTCAAAAACTCATTCTAATATTTTGCATTTATTCTTTGTAGAAATGGCATCATCTAGCACTAATGTCATCTCAAACTTTACTCTAAGAAGTATTTTGGATAAGGATAAATTGGATGGACCAAACTTCTTAGATTGGGAAAGAAACTTGAGAATAGTTCTCAAGCAAGAAAGGAAGCTACATGTCATAGAGACTGTTTTACCTGAACCACCACAAAATGCCACTGCTACTGTTCAGCGAGCATGGGATAAGCTGAAAAGCGATTCCGATGATGTGACGTGCTTGATGCTCGCGTCTATGACAGGTAAGCGTCAAAAGCAGTTCATGAATTTGGAAGCGTACCAGATTTATGAGTCACTGACGAAAATGTTTCGTGAACAAGCCCGTATCTTTGTTATTGAAATAAATCTTTTTATGTCCACCTCATGGGTATTAGATACCGGATGTGGGGCTCACATTTGTACTAATGTGCAAGGACTCAGAAATAGAAGGATGACAAGGAAAGGTGAAGTTGATCTCTGAGTGGGCAACGGGACAAGGGTTGTTGCTGTTGAAGTGAGAGATTACACTTTATCTTTACTTTCCAGTTTAGACATTGAACTTGAGAATTGTTATTATGTACCTACTTTGAGCAGGAATATTATTTCAATTTCTTGTTTGGATATTAAAGGATTTCATTTTTTTATTGGTAATAATTAGTTATCTTTATATCGGAATGATGTTTAATACGGAGTTGCAAATTTGTGCAACTGCCTATATGTTTTGGATTGGAGCCAAGAAAGACCAGTCTATAACATTGAAAAGAAGGCTAAATCAATTAAATTTGATATGAGTCTAACTTATCTTTGGCACTGTTGTTTAGGCCATGTAAACGAGAAATGAGTTCAAAGACTTCACAAGGATGGAGTGCTGGGGTCATTTGATTTTGAATCATATGACACGTGTAAACCCTGTTTGCAAATAACAATGACAAAGAGTCATTTCAACAAGAAAGGCGAAAGAACTAGTGAGCTATTGGCCCTAATACACATGGATGTATGTGGACCAATGAGCACACAAGCCATAGGTGGATTCATATAATTCGTTACTTTTATTGATGACTATAGTAAATATGGCTATGTCTACTTAATGAGGCATAAAAGTAAAACTTTTGAAAGGTTCAAAGAGTTTAAAAATGAAGTATAGAATCAGTTGGATAGAAGGATTAAGGCTATTCGCTCCAATCGGGGAGGTGAATACCTTAGAGATGAGTTCGATGGCTATCTAAAACAGTGTGGAATTGTTTCACAGCTAACTCCACCGGGAACACCTCAATGGAATGGTGTATCTGACAGGAGGAACCGTACCCTATTAGATGTGGTTCGATTAATGATGGGCCAAGCAACTCTTCCTACATCCTTTTGGGGTTATGCTCTCCTTTTTACTGCTTACTTATTGAATCGTATTCCAATAAGGCAATAGATAAGACTCCATATGAGATATGGATGGGCCAAAAGCACTATATGTCCTATCTACGCATTTCGGGTTGTCAAGCTCATGTAAAGCGTTTACAAAGTAATAAGCTTGAACCCAAAACTGACAAATACCTATTTGTGGGGTATTCTAAGAAAACCAAAGGATATCAATTCTACCTCCCGACTGAGAACAAAGTTTTTGTTGCTCGACTTTCTTAAAGAAAGACTTTCTGTACAAGAAAGACAGTGGGAGTAGAATAGAACTCGAAGAGGTTCGAGACCCACAAGAGAGTGTAGAACCATCTACAGAAACTCAGATGGATGTTGGCATGGAAACTCATGAAGATGAGTAACCTGAGCCAACAATACAAGAACCTAGAAGATCTAGTAGATCTTTTCACCAACCTGAGAGATACGAATTTCTCGTGACTGACGATCCATATTTGATCTTGGTGGACTCTGATGAGCCCACGATCTACAGATAGGTTTTAGAAAGTCCAGATTCAGATAAATGGCTACAGGCCATGGAATCTGAAATGCAATCCGTGAGGGACAATAAAGTGAGGACTTTGATTGACCCTCCTTTTCAGGCATGGTTATCGATTGCAAGTGGATTTTTAAGTTAAAACCTGGCGAGATCTTCAAGGCACGACTAGTGGCTAAAGGTTTCAGACAAACTCATGGTATAAACTATGATGAAACCTTCTCCCCTGTCATAATGCTCAAGTCCATTCAGACTATGCTCGCCATAGCTGCATATTATGACTATGAGATATGGCAGATGGATGTTAAGACGGCTTTACTGAATGGAAACCTACTTGAGGATGTTTACATGAAACAACTCGAGGGATACATCAATCAAGAGCATCCAAATCGTGTATGCAAGCTTCAGAGGTCTATCTAAGGACTAAAGCAAGCAGCTAGAAGTTGGAATCTTTATTTTGACGAGGGAGTAAAAGGTTACGGCTTCATAAAGAACGAAGATGAGCCTTGTGTTTACAAGAAGGTTAGTGGGAGCAAGAATCTTTTTCTCGTCCTATATGTGGACGACATCCTACTCATAGGAAATGACATTCACATTATGAAAGACATCAAACAATGGTTGGGGAGTGTATTTTCTATGAAATACTTAGGAGAAGCCAAAATGATACTAGGTATCAAGATCTATAGAGATAGGTCTAAAAGGCTTCTAGGACTAAGTCAACAAGGGTATATAGACAAGATATTGAAGAGGTCCAATATGTATAATTCTAAGAATGGTATGGTACCATTCAGACATGGCCTTCTCTTAAAGAAGAACCAATATCCTTCTACTAAAGAGGAGACGAATGTGATGAGTAGATGTTGGTATCTGCTAGTTATGCTAAGTGCATGTGCGATATCCGGATGAGTACATAACATGGCATACATGATAGATCCTATTGCCGAAGCATATGGGACTCTACTCATTGTATCCTTCTCCTCTCTTGTTGAAGGACCCTGGTTCTTCTTCAAAAGAAGGCCATGTCTAAATGGTACCTTACCATTGTTCGAGTTAGACATATTGAATTTTTCAATATCTTGTCTATGTACCCTTCTTAACTTAGTCCCAAAATCCTTTTGGACCTATCTCTATAGATCTTGATACCTAGTATCATTTCGGCTTCTCCTAAGTCTTTCATAGAAAATACAGTTCCCAGCCATTGTTTGATGTCTTTCATCATGGGAATGTCATTTCCTATGAGTAGGATGTCGTCCACATATAGGACAAGGAAAACTATCTTGCTCCCACTAACCTTCTTGTAAACACAAAGCACATCTTCATTCTTGATGAATCCGTAACCTTTTACTTCCTCATCAAAATGAAGATTCCAACTTCTAGATGCTTGCTTTAGTCCATAGATGGACCTCTGAAACTTACATACTTGATTAGGATGCTTTTGATCGATGTATCCCTCGGGTTGTTTCATATAAACATCCTCAAGTAGGTTTCCATTCAGGAAAGTCATTTTAACATCCATCTGTCACACCTCATAGTCAAAATATGCTGTTATGGCAAGCATAGTCCGAATGGACTTGAGCATCATGACAGGGGAGAAGGTTTCATCATAGTCTATACCATGAGTCTGTCTGAAACCTTTAGCCACTAGTCGTGCCTTGAAGATCCCGCCAGGTTTTAACTTGAAAATCCATTTGCAATCGACAACCTTTGCCTGAACAGGAGGATCAATCAAAGTCCATACTTTATTGTCCCTCATGGATTGCATTTCAGATTCCATTGCTTGTAGCCATTTATTTGAATCTGGACTTTCTAAAACCTGTTTGTAGTTCACAGGCTCATTAGAGTCCACCAAGATCAAATCTTGATCATCAGTCATGAGAAATCCGTATCTCTCGGGTTCATGACGAGATCTATTAGACCTTCTAGGTTCTTGTGTTGTTGACTCAGGCTGCTCATCTTCATGAGTTTCCATGTCAACTTCCATCTGAGTTTCTGTAGATCGTTCTACATTCACTTGTGGTTCTGGAACTTCTTCGAGTTCTATTATACTCTCACTGTCTTTCTTGTACAGAAATTCTTTCTCTAAGAAAGTAGCTCCTCGAGCAACGAACACTTTGTTCTCAGTTGGGTTATAGAACTGATATCCTTTGGTTTCTTTAGGATATCCCACAAATAGGCTTTTGTCAGTTTTAGGTTCAAGCTTATCACTTTGTAAACGTTTTACGTGAGCTTCACAATCCCAAACTCGTAGATAGGACATATAGGGTTTCCTACCCATCCATATCTCATATGGAGTCTTATCTACTGCCTTAGATGGACTACGGTTTAATAAGTAAGCAACAGAAAGTAGAGCATAACCCCAAAAAGACATAGGGAGAGTCGCTTGGCCCATCATTGATCGAACTATATCTAATAGGGTATGATTCCTCCTTTCAGATACACCATTCCATTGAGGTGTTCCTAGTGGAGTCAGTTGTGAAACAATTCCACACTATTTTAGATAGCTATTGAACTCATCACTTAGGTATTCACCTCCTCGATCGGAGCGAAAAACCTTAATCCTTCTATCCAACTGATTTTCTATTTCGTTTTTAAACTCTTTGAACCTTTCAAAAGTTTCAGTTTTATACCTCATTAAGTAGACATAACCATATCTATTATAGTCATCAGTAAAAGTCACAAAGTATTCAAATCCACCTCTGACTTGTGTACTCATTGGTCCACATACATCCGTATGTATTAGAGCCAATGGCTCACTTGTCCTTTCCCCTTTCTTGGTGAAAGGACTTTTTGTCATTTTGCCTTGCAAGCAGGGTTCACAAGTATTATATGATTCAAAATCAAACGACCCAAGCATTCCATCTTTGTGAAGCTTTTGAACTCGCTTTTCATTTGCATGGCCTAATCGACAATGCCAAAGGTATGTTGGATTTAAATCATTTTTAGTTGATTTAACTTTCTTTTCTATGTTATAGATTTGTTTTTCTTGGGTCAAATCAAAGACATACAGACCGTTACACATATTTGCAACTCCGTATAAAATATCATTTCGATATAAAGATAACGAATTATTCTCTATAATAAATCAAAAACCTTTATTATCTAAACTCAAAACTGAAATAATATTTCTGCTCAAACCAGGTACATAATAACAATTTTCAAGTTCGATATTTAAACCAGAAGGTAAAGACAGAGTGTAATCTCCAACTTCAACAGCAGCAACTCTTGCCCCGTTGCCCACTCGGAGATCCACTTCACCTTTCTTTGTCATCCTTCTATTTCTAAGTCCCTGCACATTAGTACAAATGTGAGCCCCACAACCAGTATCTAATACCATGAGGTGGATATAGAAAGATTAATTTCTATAACAAAGATACCTGAGCTGAAGGATTGCTTTCGAGAAACTTTTTGCAGTCTCTCTTCCAATGACCCTTCTGTTTGCAGAATAGACATGTATCATCTTTTTTGGATCTTGTCTTAGCTCGAGGAGTTTTTTGTTGGGAAGAAGTCTTACTGCGAGATTTCTTGTTCTGCCCACCTTTGGCCTTGCCTTTAAACTTCCTCCTCCCTTTACCTTTCTCTACTACCAACACTGGTGTTGCTTTCCGAAGGGTCTGCTCAGTGTTGTTCAACATGCCATGGAGCTTAAGAATGCTCCTATCCATGTTGTGCATATTGTAGTTCACCACAAAATCATTGAATTCATCAAAAAATGATGCCAAGATGATATCAATGGCCAATTCCATATGAAGAGGTGCATTCAATCGCTCTTGGGTATCAATGTACCCTTTCATCTTGATCAAATGTGTGCTTACTTACATACCCTTTGCCATTTTGCACGAAATTAAAGCTTTTATCGTAATCGTTATGGGCTTGTTCATAGAACATCTCCGTCAGTGACTCGTAAATCCGGAATGCTTCCGAATTCATGAACTGTTTTTAAAGCTCGCCCGTCATAGACGCGAGCATCAAGCAAGTCACATCATCGGAGTCACTTTTCGCTTATCCCAGGCTCGTTGAACAGTCGCCGAAGCATTTTGTGGTGGTTCAGGTAAAGCGGTCTTTAAGACATGTAGCTTCCTTTCTTGCTTGAGAACTATTCTCAAGTTTCTTTCCCAATCTAAGAAGTTTGGTCCAACCAATTTATCTTTATCCAATATACTTCTTAGAGTAAATTTTGAGATAACATTTGTGCTAGATGATGTCATTTCTACAATGAATAAATGCAAAATATTAGAATGAGTTTTAAAATTATTTTTCCACAATAGCCAAAATTGAAATCCCTAACAATTTTGTGTTGGTGCTAGATTGTGGGCCAAAAATTCACAAAGAGTCAACCCCAGTTTTACTTTGGCAAGTGTCGTAGGGATCAGGCTCTTTTGGTAGGGAACGTTCAAATCACATTCCATGTAATCTAACGCTTTCCAATTGCATACCATGCAACTTTTCGGTGATAGGATGAACATTCCAAATGTTTGACACCATCTTATCTTTGCAAAATTAATCCCTAGTCAACTTATCGGGTCAAGCTAGGATTAATTTTCCCAAGTTAAACCATCCCTCAAGGCATCACATCAATAGACACCCACACAGTTTTTCCATAATAAGTAGTAGTGATAAAGTTGAGCATCTAATACCCAAACAGTTTTTCCACTCATTAATGGTAGTGATAAAGTTGGGCACTATTATGGGACAACCCACCGTATGAAGAAAACCTGAGGCCCTTGGGCTCTCTAAGTCCATCAGACGTTCGACACTCAAGCGGGTCCTCAAGTATGGAAGCAAAATCTTGGGTTTTTGGGATTTAAATTTGATCGGCTTAGCATGCATTTTCGTTTATCATTCATTTGCATAAAAATAAAAGAATTAATTAAAGCAATGAACTGGGCTCTAGTCTATTACAGGGCCTTTAAACTAAAAAAAAAAAACTTCAAGTGTTGGGCCTTCGCTCCTGGGCTCCACCATGGACTCCTCTTGGAACGTCCTTTTTGGCCTAACTATTACATGATATTTTTATAGGCACGCAGACCCAAATTCAAAATAGGCGCGCAGGCCCCAACTTTTAAAATGTTAAAATTAAAAGCCCAATTTATGCTTTTAAACACATAAAATGCTATGCTCATACAAGCCCGTTTTTAATTTAAGCCGATTAATTTTAAGGACTGTGTAACTATTACATAATTAAAATTGATCGTGCCATGATCAATTTTAATCAATCCTTCTGTTCATTTTACATTTACCCAAAATGATGCCTGAACATGCAAGCATAATTATGATGCTTCACATAAAATTTAAACAATTTCAATTAAGCATCAAAATTAAATAAAGTAAAATAAATAACAATTCAAAATTTAAACTAATTAATTAATCTAATTAATTAATTATTTATTTATCTTTTCTAATTATTTTAATCTAATTAAATTAATTATTTAAAATTTATCTAATTATCTAATAAATTTTCAAATTCAAAATTTAAATATCCTAATCTAATTAAGATAATTATTCAATTTTAAATTTTAAATCATTTTAATTATCCTAATCTATTTATGATAGTTTATTTCAAAATTTTAAATTTAAACTTATAGGATAAAATTCAAAATTAATCCTATCTTTATCTAATAAGATTATTTAATTAAAATCTTATTAAATAAAATTCAGAAAATTTTAAAATTTTAATTTTCTGAAACTCTTGGGGTTATTTCGTAAATAACCAAAATTTATGGGCTAGGGTTTCAAGGAATAAAACTTTTTTGGGCTAGGGTTTCAAGGAATAAAACTTTTTTGGGGTCCTTTTGTAATTTTTTATAAACAATTTTAAAACAGGGGCATCTTTGGGATTTAATGGTGTGGCGGGGCATTTTAGTCTTTTCAGCCCGTAGGGCTTCATCACCCCCACCGCCACTGTTCTTCTTCCCCGGCATCCTTGCCGGTCACCTTCCCCGGTGAAATCTAATTTTCCGACGAGGAAAATTTTTTTTTCTCGGTGAAAGCTTCGAACCCAGAAAATGAAACCAAAATCCCGAGACCATCCTGGCATACTATGTTTTCCCGGTGATAAAACGCAACAAAAGAAAACAAAATTAAATCCCAGATATTTCAATTTCCATTTCCGGCGAATGCACAGTGACCAAGTAAAGCAATACACAAACCCAGTTTCTGTTTTGGTATTACGGCCAAAATAAGAACAAAACCCAGAATGTAAAACAAAATTGAAGACTTGGCCGGACCCGATTTCGCTGCAAAAGTTTCCGAAACCCAGAGCAAAATGAAAACCCAGTTCTTCGTTCAAAACGCAAGCACCAGATTTTCCTACTAAAAGTTTCGAAGTCAAAAAAAAAAAAAAAAAAAAAACCCCAGCGTATACAAGAAAACCATTTTCAAAATTCAGACAGCAAATTCCAAGCCGTTTCCAAACGGCAGCCCCCACCCCGACTCCCAGTTTCAATTTCTGACCAAAGAGCCAAAACTTTTCAACAAATTTTCATTTTTGAAAAACCCAGAAAACCCAACTTGGCTTTCATTTTACAAAACCATTTCACAACCTAGCGATTCAATTAATTTTGACGACGCAAACTATTTGCTTTAATCGAAAATTAATTTTAATTTTAATTTTAACACTAAAAACCTCGCTCTGATACCACTGTTATGGAAAGCACTTAGTGTTGGTGAATGTGCCCTAATAAGGGCTATTTATGTAAATATACTTTGAGGGTATTTATGTAAATAAGATATTTGTCGCTTGATTGATTGTTTATCAAATGAGTTAATTTCATGATAGTAATATCCTTGTGCATATTTAAATTCATGAAATCGATCCGCCAAAAGAAACACTCCATGGACTAATTAGATCATGAGTGATTCTTTTGAGTAGTACTGGTACTAGGATCCTTAGACCAGAAATCACTACATGGTCTTAGGTGAATTGTAGTGTGCTTTGACATACGCCTAACGGGGCCGTAACAGGTTGCCAAGTACGGGTATGATTGGGTACACTATGAGACACGCTAAGGTATGTAGGTGAAGTGATGGGACTACAAATCTCTCTTAAGTGAGAGATGATATCTTGGCCACTTGATAGTGAACTGAAAAGTGCATGGCCATGCCCAAGGAATGATAGGATATCATTTGCTTGAAGGATTCAGTGTCACTAAGAGATCAAGTAAACGTTTAGCTACATAAGGATGATGGTTCCATGCCTTATGCTAAACTGGATATCGATGTAGAGGATCGTACGCAGTTTGCTCGGAAAGGTTGTGTTGAATCTCCATTCGACCCTCCATTCCAAATTGGGTAGTCATTATGTCTTGCTAGAGACCACTAATGACTTATGGATTAATCAATGGGTTTGAGTTATCCATTGCCAATTTGGAATGGGCCTACAGGATCGCACATAAGAAAGTTCGATGATGCAGAATAAGAATTATTGCCTACAATAAGTATAATTGTTATACTTAAATAAATAAGATTTAATTAAATGGTTTAATTAAATATTATTAGAAAGTTATATGGTATTAATTAATAGTTAATTAATTACCTGAGAACAATTGGGATGGGCTGATAAATCAAGGGACTTAATTGCAATTGAAGTTCTTGACCCATCAGCCTGATCCATGGGTCATGGGTTGATCCATGGGCTTGGTGTATAACCCAAATCATTAAAGTGTTATTTAATGCTGATTTGGAATCAGTAAATATTATTTAAATACTGATTTGGAATCAGTAAAATAATATTTGGTAATAATACTGATTTAGAATATGACCAAAATCAGTTAAGTTATAATTGGATAATTACAATACTGATTTTGGAAATTAATTCTCTACAAATATCCTAGGGATATAATTGTAGGAAGGGATTTTTTTGGAATAATTCTCATCAGAAAAATACACAGATTTTCCCAAATTCTCCGGGTAGGCAAGATTGGCTAGCACCAACCTGCGAAGGCTTTTGTGCTTGAGAGTAGAGGATCCTTCAAGGAAGGATTTTGGAGACAACAAAACGCCATCTTCTCAGAGGAGCCAGGCGACGTGCGCAACCGATTACGCTTCAAGGGTAAGACCCGATCCTCATAGTTTAGGATTCCGCTGTTTAATTGGATTAAACACCTAGACTATTCCCAACACTTAGCATGACTAGCAGATACCAACAAGATCCAGGGATGAATCATTGGACTGCAGTCAAAGCAATCCTAAAGTACTTACGAAGAACTAAAGGATTAATGCTAGTGTATGGAGGACAAAAACAGCTCATTGTACAAGGTTACACTGATCCTGCTTTCCAAACAGATCAAGAAGACATGAAGTCACAATCAAGCTATGTGTTTAGTCTGAATGGCGATACAATAAGTTTGAAAAGCTCAAAGCAAGTTACAATAGCCGATTCTACAACAGAGTCTGAGTACATTGCTGCATCAGATGCTGCAAAGGAAGCTATTTGGTTGAGAAAGTTCGTGTCAGACTTCGGAGTGATACCGAGTATCCAAGATCCGATAGAACTTTTCTGTGAAAATAACGGGGCCATCGCACAAGCTAAGGAGCCTCGGTCACACCAGAAAACCAAACACATACTCAGAAGGTTTCACCTCATCCGAGAGATCATTTATCAAGGAGATGTGAAAGTGTGCAAAATAGGGTCAGACAACAATGTAGCAGATCCTCTCACAAAAGCTCTACCACAGTCAAAGTTTGATAGACATGTAATAGAGATTGGTCTTAAATAGTTTAGGACATAGCCATTCATCGGGCAAAGTGGGAGATTGTTGGTGTATGTGCCCTAATGAGGGCTATTTATGTAAATAAACTTTGAGGGTATTTATGTAAATAAGACATTTGTCACTTGATTGATTGTTTATCAAATGAGTTAATTTCATGATAATTATATTCTTGTGCATATCTAATTTCATGAAATCAATCCGCTAAAAGAAATACTCCATGGACTAATAGATCATGAGTGATTCTTTTAAGTATACTCGTACGAGGATCCTTAGACCAGAAATCATTGCATGGTCTTAGGTGAATTATGGTGTACTTTGACATACGCCTAACGGGACTGTAACAGGTTGCCAAGTATGGGTATGATTGGGTACACTATGAGTCACGCTAAGATATGTAGGTGAAGTGATGGGACTACAAATCTCTCTTAAATGAGAGATGATATCCGGGCCACTTGATAGTGAACTGAGAAGTGCATGGCCATGCCCGAGAAATGATAATTGTTATCATTTGCTTGAATAGAATCATTGTCACAGAGAGATCAAGTAAATTGTTTAGCTTAATAGGGATGATGGTTCCATGCCTTATGCTAAACGGGATATCGATGTAGAGGATCGTGCATAGTATGCTTAGAAAGGTTGTGTTGAATCACCATTCGACCATCCATTCTAAATTGAGTAGTCATCATGTCTTGCTAGAGGCCACAGATGATTTATGAATTAATCTGTGAGATTAATTTATCCATTGTCAATTTGGAATGGACTTACAGGATTGCACGTAAGTGAGTTCGAAGATTCTTGATGGTACTAGGTATAATTGTTATACTTAGAAGAATAATATTAAATTAAATAGTTTAATTGAATATTATTGAGAAGTTTTGGGTATTAATTAATAGTTAATTAATTACTCAGGAAGAATTGAGAGAGACTGACAAATCAAGGGACCTAGTTGCAATTGAGGGTCTTGACCCATCAGTCTGATCCATGGGTAAATGGTTTGATCCAAGGGTCAAGTAAAACCCATATCAGTAAAAGTAAAATATTATATAATATTTAATATTTAATTTTAAACAACCCCGGGGGTTGTGGGATTGGGGAATCAAACTTGTTTTATAAAAGTCTGTGAGAGAAAAAGTAGAGATAAGAGATTTTTCAAATCAAAAAAATTGTTTTTCTTGAAAAGAAAATTTTCATTTTCTCTCTCGAAATTTTTCTCTCTCTCTTCCATTCAAAATTTCTTCACAGGAATCTACTAGCATTGAAGAACTTCGGTGTCTGAGAGTAGAGGATGCTTCAAGGAAGTGTTAGAAGGAAAGACGTCGAAACACCATCTTCTCAGAGGAGCCGGGCGATGAGCGCAACCAATTACGCTTTGAGGGTAAGACCCGATCCTTAATGTTTAGGATTTCGTGGTTTAATTAGATTAAATGCCTAAACTTAAACCAACAGTAGAGCCCCGGTCTCACCAGAAGACCAAACATATACTCAGACGTTATCACCTCACTTGAGAGATCGTCGATCGAGGAGATGTTAAATTATGCAAAATAGGATCATATGAAAATATAGTAGATCCTCTCACAAAAGCTCTACCACAGCCAAAGTTTGAGAGACATGTAATAGAGCTTGGTCTTAAAATGTTTAGGACATAGCCCTTCAACTGGCAAGTGGGAGATTGTTGGTGTATGTGCTCTTTTTAAGGGCTATATAGATGTTTGTTGTTTTGATTGATGTAATAATCAGATGAGTTAATTTCACGATAGTAATATTCTTGTGCATATTTAATTTCATGAAATCGATCCGCCAAAAGAAACATTCCATGGACTTTTAGATCATGAGAGATTCTTTTGAGTAGTACTCGTATGAGTATCCTTAGACCAGAAATCACTGCATGGTCTTAGGTGAATTTTAGCATGCTTTGATATACGCCTAACGGGGCCGTAATAGGTTACCAAGTACGGGTATGATTGGGTAAACTATGAGACACGCTAAGGCATATAGGTGAAGTGATGGGACTACAAGTCTCTCTTAAGTGAGAGATGATATCTTGGCCACTTGATAGTGAAATGAGAAGTGCGAAGCCGTGCCCAAAGAATCATAAGCGTTATCATTTGCTTAATGAATTCAATGTCACTAAGAGATCAAGTAAACATTTAGCTATATAAGGATGGTGGTTTCATGCCTTATGCTAAACGGGATATCAATGTAGAGGATCGTACGCAGTTTGCTCGGAAAGGTTGTGTTGAATCACCATTCGACCTCAATTCTGAATTGGGTAGTCATTATGTCTTACTAGAGACCACTAATGACTTATGGATTAATCAATGAGATTGAGTTATCCATTGCCAATTTAGAATGGGCTTACGGGATCGCACATAAGAAAGTTCGATGATACAGAATAAGTATTCTTGCTACAATAAGTATAATTGTTATACTTAAATAAATAAGATTTAATTAAATAGTTTAATTAAATATTATTGAAAAGTTCTGTGATATTAATTAAGAGTTAATTAATTACATAAGAACAATTGGGATGGGATGATAAATCAAGGAACTTAATTGCAATTGAAGTTTTGACCCATCAGCCTGATCCATGGGTCATGAGTTGATCCATGGACTTGGTGTATAACCCAAATCATTAAGGTATTATTTAATACTGATTTGGAATCAGTAAATATTATTTGATACTAATTTGGAATTAGTAAAAGAATATTTGGTAATAATACTGATTTGGAATCTGATTAAATCAGTAATGTAATAATTGATTGATTACAATACTGATTTTAAAAATTTTAACTCTACAAATATCCTAGGGATATTATTGTAGTATGATGATATTTTTTAAAATCAGAACAAGCAAAAATATACACAAAATCCCAAACTCTCTCCGTAGGCAAAAACGGCTAGCACGGGATCTGCGAAGAACTTCAGTGCTTGAAAGTAGAGATTCCTTCAAGGAAGGATTTTGGTGGTGACAAACGTAACCGGAGCAGAAGGTTTGGACTAACATCAAACAAGGATCCAGACGCGGCAACCGATTACGCTACGAGGGTAAGCTTTAGAAGCTTTGAACGTATGATTAATTAAACACTAAAATTGGAATTGGCATGAATCCTCTGCGTAAAATTTTGAAAATCATGCCTCCGATCCCAACACTGCCCATTACTTTTTGCCACAAAATAATCGAACCCACTTCATCTCCGGTCACGATCTGGATGGCCGGGATTGTGGATCACTAACCCAAGAGAGAGATCAACACAAACCTATCCGGATCAGGCACCCTGGAGCTGTTAGAAGTGGCCGCTGGACTGCCCAGGGAAGACCGAGAAAATCTGGCAAAAAATCCGGGCAGAAATTCTGGCGAAAAAATTAAATCCAGCAGCGGGCAGCTCAAATAAATTGATGCACTATCTAAAAGTTTGATCTTTCAAGCTTTTCTGAAAGATTTTCAAGTTCATTTTTTAAAGAAACTCAAGAAGGAAGGAGAGTCTCTCTCTAGAACTTTCTCACTCAAGGGGAAGACAAAAATGTCTTGCAAGATTTTCTTAAGTTTCTCATGGTATTACTGAGGTTTATATGGCCTAGCCTGAGATGCCAAAGATAGGTTTGATTCATTTTAGAAGGTTCTTTTCTCTTATTATTGTTAGATGTCGCGCCATTCAATTCTGTGGTTTGCACAACAATAGGGGAGTTTGATTTAATTAAAAACAATTTGTCAACTAATGAACCAGAATAAATAAGTTTGTCATCTTTTATAATAACAACAGAATTATCATAAAAATAAACTTATAACCATTCTTTAAGAGTTTAGAAACCAAAACAAGGTTCTTTCTAAAAGTCGGTACATAAAGACAATTAACTAAATCTACTCTAGAATTTTTGAAAATCAATGTGGCTACTCCAACTACTTCTACCGACACTCTTGTAGTGTCGCCCAAGTAGACTTCTAGCTCACCTTCTCTAAGCTTCCGGGTTACTTGGAACCCTTGAAAAGATTTACAATCATGGTCAGTAGTGCCTGAATCCACACACCAAGTATCTGTGAGAATCGCTGCTAAACATGTCTCAGTAATTAAGGTAGAAACTGTCGTACTTTTGAGCTTTAGACAATCTGAATTCCAATGTCCCATATGATTGCACTTGAAGCACTTTCCTTTCTACTTATTCTTTGCAATCTCGGCTTTGGCACAATTTGTGCCTTTTGAGCTATTCCTTCGAGCTTTATCTTCTTCTTCCAAGCCTCAGGCTCAGAAGAAGATTCTGAAACTTTGACTGCGACTAAAGCTTGCTTATTCTCTTGAAAAAGACTTTTAGCTACCACCAATTCCGCTAAGAGCTCGGATGAAGTACACAACAATTGACATATGGTGTAGTTCAACTAAAACTGCTCATAGTTTTAAGGCAAGTTCTGGAGGACAATATCGACTTTGGTTTCACCATCGATTTTGCTTCCCACTACCTTAACCTCATTGATGTTACTAATCATGTCAATGAAATGATCTCTCACAGGAGTACTCTTAGCCGTTAGGATAATGTCTAAATTTTGACTCCAATCGACATGGTTCGGACCGGTTAATTTGTTGTCTTTCAATATTGTAGCTAACGGATTAAAAGCCATATCGAAGACTGTAAATAAATAAACAAACAATGTTTAAGAAAAATAATCATAGAATTTTGAAAATAAATTCTATAATTATTGACTTCCCTCAAATAATAATTAAATCCACAAACATCTCATTCAAAGGGTTTTTGCAAGCTACGATAGTGTGGACATTTACGCTAACCCACATTCGTTTGAGAAGAACTATGTTCATTAACTACACTATCTGACCAAATGATCTATTGATCAATGTAGTTAATAGTCAGTGCCTTTTAGCCGTACAAATAAGCAGTGTAACCTCGATGGGAGGGATACTACAAATCATACACTAAGTGTGTGCCATTACGTGACATATGAGCTTGTTACCTTAGGATAGTACGCCTCAGATGGAGAGAATATCGCATTTCTCCTATTTCAACTTACTCTAGTCATCTTACTTAGAAATTCATAAGCTAGTGATCTTATGGTTGAACTCATCCGATATGGAGGAAGGCCCTAATGCCAACGTGCAAGTCTACCCACATCACATATGAATTCATAATAGAGGCTATGGGAATATTAACCAATCCGCCCCCACATGCAATTAACTAATCATAAGTTATGTGCAAACATAAAACTAGCATGCATTAAAATTATGCATATAAAATACAACACAAAAGTTATAGTGTAAAATTAAAACTATAAATATGGGAAATAAATGCGTAAAATAAATTGCCCGACTATTATAGTTTTAATCACTTCTATCTACTGCCTTGATCTCATGTCCCGTCAAGTCACTCGATGGATTGAGTCTTGAAAGTTGAATCTCGAAAAAATTTTTGAAAAAAATAGAAACGAAAAACGGCCCGCGCGCATGCTGCGCGGCACCAGTGCTGTCTGCGCCGCAATTTTGCAATGCAACATTGGTTCTGTCGCTCGCCCGCTTGCGCCCCATCTTGCCGGCAACTTCTGCCGGTGATTTATTCACCGACGTCGTCCTCCAGGTTCTACATCCTGCTCTCACTACATTATTTGATCTTTTTGCAATTCGTTCTGGGGTTTTCTTGGTTTTCTACGAATTAAGAATAAACCAAAACCCACGAATTCAAGTCGTCCACCATAACGCCTCTGATTACATAAAATTCTCCTACTACAAGGCTTCTAGGAAAATTGAATCGAGAAGTACATAGAAAAAATCCTACTAGAGATTTGATCTAATCTTACACGACTTTTAGCATGTGGTTTTACTATTACAAGCATTTATAAAAACAAAACCCAGACATGTCTCGGGGTTTAAAAAAATAAAATGCAACCATAATAGCCGGTATTAGTAAACCACCTGCAAATAAAACTATGTAACGAATCGAACAAGTACAAAACCAAAAACTAGGCTCTGATACTATTGAAAGATTATCTGCCCAGGGCCGATCAAAAATTAACTTTCGTGCAATGCATTCTAGAACGAAATTAATCCTACCACTAATGGATTAATTTTAGCACTACCATCCTACACCAGAATTGCTTCAGGAATAAATAAATAAATTATTCTTTAATCTCCCCACATCAAAGATATAGTGCTCGTTAATTTATCAACGCACTAATAAATTGATTAATTAACTTCTTATAATCGAAGATTAGTACCACTTGACCTTTGTTAAAACGAGCCAGAATCGTGTCTATTTATAAAGCTTGAGAGAGCGTTAATGAACGTTTTCTACGATCTCAAATTATCTTGATCCCAAGGATATGTCCTATTTTTCCTAAGTCTTTCATATCAAACTGTTTGGACAGCCATGTCTTTACGTCTGATAACACTTTCTTATTGTAGCTAATAAGTAAAATGTCATCTACGTAAAACACAAGAAACACCACCGCGTCTCTATCACATCTGGATCCACATAAGCATGGCAAAGGGAGAAGGTTTCCTCATAATCGATTCCCTCTTTCAGAGTATACCTCATCGCCACAAGCCTAGCTTTAAAGGTTTCAACCTTTCCGGCTGGTCCTCTATTGTGTTTATAGACCTACTTACATCCAATAAGTTTGAAACCCTCAGGTAGGTCCACAAGCTCCCAGACTTGACTGTGGTCCATCGACCCCATCTCGGATATCATTGCTTTTCACCAAGATTCTGCATCTTTATCTTTGAGAGCATCATTGTAGTTTATGGATCTGGTTCAGGCGCGATTGAGATAAAGTCAGAGGCTTCTCTCACAACCCTCCCACTGCGTTAAGGCACCACCTGTGTAGGCGCATCATATATGATATCTTGTGCAGTGTGTGGTGTATCTACTTTTGCTGTTGCTTCAGGAAAATCATATTGCTTTCTAAGTTCTTCTAGTACTATCTTACTTTTGGGCTTGTGATCTGGAATATAGTCTTTCTCTGAAAATCTGGCGTTAGTGCTAACTATCACCTTCTGATCTTTAGGACTACAGAACAGACCACCTTTCGTTCCTCCAAGATATCCAACAAATAGTATTACTTCTATTCTTGCATCTTACTTAGCCGCATCTGCCTTAAACATATGTGCTAGACAACCCCAAATTCTGAGATGTCTTAGACTGAGCTTGCGCTCGTTCCACAACTCTGTAGGGGTTGAAGGCATGGTTTTATTTGATTTAATTAGTTTAGACAAACCAATTTCTGAATCACATAATAACCTAAATCGACAGTGTGACCAAAACTTTCTCGGTTACGAACCTCATTTATATATTATATCTGTTAAGCAATGATGAGATTTACTATGTCACACCGGACACCTTATCATCTAATTACATAATATAAATGCACGAAATATGTATAATATCTAAAAAAATTAACTAAAACATTTAATCGATATATAAACATGGAAATAGTTTAATAGAAGCAAAGCATTAGTATTCAAACCTAACATTATCATCTATGCATATGATATAAATGAACAACTAATACTGAAACACAATCGATATGTAAACTGGGTATTAATTTTTCATACAAGCAAAGCTTTTCAGTATTCAAAACTAAAAGCTAGATCCACCTGGTAGATAGTTGCCCACTCAACTTCCGGGTTTGTTGGAGTCATTCGAGGGAGTTTCTAGTGGATTTCACAATCAAATATTTGGTTTTTCTTTTTGTGAAGGACACGCTTCAAAGGTATAATATTTATCTTCCACTTTAATTAAAGATTTAATTTTTAGCGTGTTGTTTAATAGATCTAACAAGTGTAAACCTAGATCAGCTCAGGGGAATTGATTTTAGTGTTTGGGCTAGATTGAAAGTCTCGGATTCTGTAATGCATAGCACAAAAGTGAGATTTTTTATTTGGCCCGGACTGGATCTTAATTCTTTCACCGCCTCCTAAAGTAAACACAAAACCGAATGTAGACATACTTTTGTCCCTATTGCCTTGGTAATCAGAATCTGTGTAACCCCTCAAAACTAACTCTTGCACCTGATACACCAAAACATGGTCTCTCGTTCTGTGCAAATACTCGAGGATGCACTTGGCAGCCTCCTAATGAGATTTTCTGTGGTTATTCTGATATATGCTAACCATGCTAACGACATAGCAAATATCATGTATCATACAAAACACGCATACATGAGGCTTTCTACTGCCTAAGCATAGGGAACCATCTTCATGGCTTCGATCTCCTCAACTATCTTCAAAGACTGCTCTTTAAATAAATGCACTTCGTGTCTAAAAGGTACAAAACCTTTCTTAGAGTTCTGCATGTTCAAATGAGCCAGAATTGTATATATGTATGAAGCCTGGGAAAGCGTTAGTGAATTTTTCCTACGATCTAGAATAATCTTGATCCCATGGATATGTCCAGCTTCTCCCAAGTCCTTCATATGAAATTGCTTGGAAAACCATGCCTTTACGCCTGATAACTCTTTCTTATTGTTGCCAATAAGTAGGATGTCATCTACGTAAAGTATAAGAAACACCACCGCATTTTCATCACGTCTGCAGTACACGTATTGCTCATCCGGACACTAGTAAATCCGTAGGACTGGATTACTTCATCAAATCTGATGTTCCAAGATCTGGATTGCTTGCCTAAGTACGTAAATAGAGCTCTTAAGCTTGCAAACCTTATACTCTTGGCCTTCAGCAATAAATCCCTCTGGTTGCTGTATGAAGATGGTTTCCTCAAGACTTCCGTTAAGGAAAGTTGTCTTGATATTCATATGCCATATCTCTTAATCTCAATGAGCAGCTATGGCTTAGAGAATCCGGATCGACTTAAGAATAGCTACCGGGGAGAAGGTTTCCTCATAATCGATACCTTATTTCTGAGTATACCCATTCACCACAAGCCTGACTTTGATGGTTTAAACCTTTCTATCGGGTCATTCTCTTTCTTTTTTGGACCCACTTGCATCCAATGGGTTTAAAACCATCAGGTAAGTCTACAAGCTCCCAGACATTATTAGAGTCCAATGACCTCATCTCAGATATCATTGCTTTTTGCCAGGATTCTGTATCTTTATCTTGGAGAGTCTCATTGTAGTTAATTGGGTTTGGTTTGTGTGACTTGGGACTAAATTTGATGATTCTCCCAAGCCCACGTACCTCTTGGGTTGTCTCATAACCCTCCTATTAAGACGAGGCACCATCTGTGTAGGTGCATCATCTGTGACTTCTTGTGCAGTGTTCTGAGGTGTATCCTCTTGTGCCGGTGCAACAGGATTATTGGATTGTCGTCTAAGTTCTTCTAGTACGATCTTACTTCTGGGCTTGTGATCTAGAATATAGTCTTCTTCTAAAAATATTGCATTAGTGCTAACTATCACCTTCTGATCTTTAGGACTATAAAAGTAACCACCTTTCGTTCCTCTAGGATATCCTACAAACAAAATTACTTATGTTTTTGAATCTAACGTACCCACATCTGCCTTGAGCACATATGCTGGGTAATCCCAAATTCTGAAATGACTGACATTGGGCTTGCGCCCCGTCCACAACTCTGTAGGGGTCGAAGACACGAATTTTAATGGTACAAGATTTAGAATGTATGCATCTGTTTATAAGGAAAATCCCCAAAACAAAATAAGGCAATTCACTATAACTCATCATCTTCCTTTTCAACTGGGTTCTCTAGCTCCAGCTCCTGTTCCAGTTGCATCAATTGTAATTCCCTTTCCATTCTGACAAAGTTGAACTTAAAATCCATTTCTTCCCTAGTCAAATCATGACTTCGTCTTTTTTCTAACCACTCATTCCATCCTGACTCTTCATCAGTACACATTCCATATCCTTTACCTACAATAGTTAAATAATAATTTCTTAACTCTTCCTCTACTACATCCCCAAAAACAAGAGGTCGACCAATTTTTTGTACTTAGGATCCATTTTGCTGTCTCTACACTACACAAACAACAAACAAAATTAGATACACAAGGGCTACCGTGATCCCCGGCAATGGAGCCAAAAAGTGATGTGCTCAAATACAAAACTAATAAAAACCTTCTATTTGCACACTTAAGGACCACAAATCCTATCGTGTAGTAGAGAAGGGTATCGAATCCAGAGGGAAAATAGGACGCTTGTGTATCAAACTAGAATAAAAACATACAAGGTGCAGAGATTGAAATGGATTTGGTTTGATCAAACAGAAACAAATAAAATTTAGAAAATAAATTGATGAGATGTTTAAGCAGTGGTTTAATCATCTTCAATGTCTTCTAGTATTCATCATGTATTGGTTTCACTATCTCTTTTCAGACCTTAGTCTTATGCAGCAGACAAGATCCAATTTTGATATTACACAAGGAAATGGCAACAAGATCATAAACTTACTCAAGATTCAATTCCCAAAAGAGGAAACCGCCAACAAGAAAATAAGTTTATTTAGGATTCAATCTCCAACAGTATAATAGCCAAATCGCCAAAAGTCGACAAGCCCAAATCAACCTAAGAAACCATTACACCAATACATAATAAATCAAAGGAATTCATATACACTACACAATAGGAGCATAAACAATACAAGATTCAGCCGGCTCACCCGTGCTTACAACGGTCTGTCACCCCAGAGTAGCAGAAGTGCCTCACCAATCTGAAGAAAAGGAACTACAGAACAGCTCCAACAAGTGCAAATACACTGATGCCCCCAAGGATTGCCAGATCTGAGATTAAACCGCCATGAACTGCTTAGAACCACATGGTTTTAATCTGAATTGCCATATCCAAATGAAACCCTAGGTAGCCGAAGAACAAGCAGAGAATTCGGCTCCAAAATAGAATAAAACAAAGCAAAAGTTACAACCATGATTTATCTTTACACAATTTATAATAATACAGTATTCTAGGGTTATAAATAACTTAAAACAGCAGGGGTACAACAATCCTTTTAGCACACTTGCCCATCTGAAATGACTTATTTAGTCCAACAATGACCAACTTGCCCACCTTCAACAATTTAATACTTTATAACCTTAATTTGAGAGTCCTGAGCCTGCATTTCCCACAAAGCACATAATAAACTTAAAAAGTACGAAAGAGTGATTAAAATCTATCTAAATGTAATGAACTTCCGTGGATAATGCTATGAGAATTGATGTAACTTAGGGTTACATCATTCATCTTTTTATGATTTCTCATATTAGGTGGTACTTACGCTCTATGTGTTACTCGCCTTGTGGGCTCGTGGTTATCTTGAGTTGGCTACTACACCATTGTTATCACAGAACACTGTGATTGACATCGGTAACTCATGAATCACGTCTAAGTCCACCAGTAAGTTCTTGAGCCACACAGTTTCTTTCACTACCTCTGATACTGCGACATACTCAGCTTCCATGGTAGAGTCTGCCATGCATTTATGCTTGACACTCCGCCAAACAATGGCTCCACCTCCCAAAGTAAACACAAACCCAGAGGTAGACTTGCTCTTATCTCTATCGCCTTAGAAATCTGAATTTGTGTAACCTTTAGGGATAAGTGCAGGCACCTGATAGACCAATACTTTGTCCCTTATTCTATGTAAATACATTAGGATGCATTTTAAAGCTTCCCAATGAGCTTTTTTGGGCTTACTCTGACATCTTCTAACTTTGCTAACCGTATAGCAAATATTAGGTCTCGTACACAACATTGCATCCATGAGACTTCCTACTGTAGAAGCATAAGGAACTGTCTTCACGGCTTTTATCTCCTCAGTAGTCTTTGGAGACTATTATTTGGATAGATACACTCAATGTCTGAAAGGTAAAAAACCTTTCTTGGAGTTTTGCATGTTGAATCGAGCCAGAATAGTATATATGTATGAAGCTTGATAGAGTGTTAGTGAGCGTTTCCTACGATCTCGAATGATCTTCATCCCAATAATATGTCCAGCTTCTTCCAAGTCTTTCATATCAAACTGTTTGGACAATCATGCCTTTACGTCTGATAACACTTTCTTACAGATGCCAATAAGTAAAATGTCATCTATGTAAAGTACAAGAAACACCATGGCGTTCCCGTCACGCCTGCGATATACACATTACTCATCCGGACATTGAGTAAATCCGTAGGACTGGATTACCTCATCAAACTAGATATTCCAGATCTAGATACTTACTTAAGTCCGTAGATGGACCTCTTAAGCTTGCAAGCTTTATGCTCTTGGCCTTTTACAATGAATCCCTCTGGTTGCTACATGATGATGGTTTCCTCAATACTTCCATTAAGGAAAGTTGTCTTGACATCCATCTGCCATATCTCATAATCTAAATGAGCAGCTATGGCCAAAAGAATCTAGATTGACTTATGCATAACTACTGGGAAGAAGGTTTCCTCACAATCGATACTTTCTTTCTGAGTCTACCCCTTCGTCACAAGCCTAACTTTAAAAGATTTAATCTTTCGTTCAGGTCCTCTCTTGCGTTTGTATACCCACTTGCATCCAATGGGTTTGAAACCATCTGGCTGGTCCACAAGCTCCTAGACTTGATTAGAGTCCATTGACCACATCTCAGATATCATTGCTTTTTGCCAAGATTCTGAATCTTTATCTTGGAGCGCCTCATTGAAGTTGATAGGATCTAGCTCGTGCGCGCCTGGGACTGAGTCTGACAACTCTCCCAAGCCCACGTACCTCTCAGGTTGTCTCACAACCCTCCCACTACGATGATGCACCTCTTGTGCAGACACATTATCTGTGACATCTTGTGTAGTATTGTGTGGTTTATCTACTTGTACTGGTGCATCTGAAGTTTTAGATTGTTCCATAAATTCCTCTAGTATTATCTTACAACTGCGCTTGTGATCTAGAATATAGTCTTCTTTAGAAAATCTTGCATTCGTACTGCCTACCACCTTCTGATCTTTAGGACTATAAAATACTGTTAGTTTTGAATACAGAAAAGCTATGGCTTGTATCAAAAACTAATATCCACAGTTGACATATCATTTTGTTTCAGTATAAATTTGTTCCTTTATATCATAGAACTAGATAACGGGGCGTGGACAGACACAGTAGATACCGTTATTGGTTAAAGTATTGATATATAAAAAGTATGCTCATAACCGAGATAGTCTGAACATACTATCGGTATAGGTTATTGTGTGGTTTGGAGATTAGTTTATCTAAACTTGTTTAAATCACACAGATATGCCCGAGGCATATTGAGCACGACCAGTTTGGATAGAATTGACTTATACTGATCGGCGTAGTCAATTTGGTCCTAGTATTCCGTCTCTCAATCCTGAGATTGGGGCGGGCGTGAGGGTTGGATATCGTGTGCTTTGATTTGTCAAAGAGTGAGGTCAATTGAGGCCAATACCTCGGTAGGTTGGGTATGCGGTGTTTAGCTTCTTACGTGCTGTTGCTAGTCAGAGGAATCCACGTACCGGTTTGCCGGGTTGATGGTGCTCCCGAGATGAGCTCGTAAGGTTATTATACTAAACCCGATCGGTGAACTTTATGTTCGGTATAATAAAAGGACGAGTGGTACTAATCTCGGAAACCAATAAGTCGGTGAATTAATTTGTCAGTAAATTGATAAACCGACGAGCACTAGATCTTTAATGTGGGGAGATAGAATAAAATATAATGGCGCGATGTAAAGTCGTTTTCGAGCGGTAGTTCCATAATTGGTCCGATAGTGGCACGATCGATTATGCATTTGACTAATCGACAAGGTAAATTAATTAATCCAAAAGGTTTAATTAATATTTAATCGACAAAGTGAATTTAGAAATTAATTCTATTTTGAATTAATTAATTCTAAGTGTTCGATTAAATTAAATTAACAAAGTGGATTAAATAAATTTATTTAAATGGATCGATTGGAGTTGATTAGTCGGGAAGACTTAGCGGTCAACGAAAGTCAAATTTTAAGGCCTAACTCGAGAGCCCAATAGGTCTCCAATCGAGCTCCTATAAATAAAAGACTTGATGCCCAAGAAAACCCTAAGGAAATCTTGCAAGACAAGTCTTGCCCATTTCTTGAGTAAGAAGGTTCTAGAGAGAGAATTTTTCTTCACGAATTCTTTCTCAAAAACGAACTAGATTTCTTGCTCCTTAAATTGAATTCATCCCAAAGATTAAACCTTCAAGTTATTTTCATACAGCCCGCCAGTTTTTTCTTCTTGGACAGCCGCGATTGAATTTATTTTCTGGCCGCTACTTAGAAGAATTTTCCAGCGCAATTTAGTGGGTGTTCGGTGCTGTTTTCTTAGCAGCGACTTCATGTGTTTGATTCGAGAAAGGCTGATGTTGATCTCTTTCTACAGATCGGTGATCCATTAGCCCCTCTTGTCTAGATCACAATGAAGTTGTAGTTTAGTTAGCAGCAGTCCGTGGGTTTTTTAAAATAGTTGGAGCAGTTTTTCTGTAAAAAAAAGGGGCTGGGCTGTACCGGGTTTTTGATAAGTTTTTGGGATTATTTTGAGTCTGATTTTTGAAAGATTTCCAGGTGGGTTTTTCGAGGGCTAAGCGAGTAGACTTCGATAGATTATTGCCCACGCAATATTCGAAGTTTCTACGGAGATATCGATTGGATTTCTTGTGGAAATTGCGCAAAGAAATGGTTTTTCTTTAGGCAAGGGACTTCGCTACAAAAGGTAGAATCTTTAAATTCCGCTTTTATTAAAGATTTAATTTTTCGTGTCCCGATTAATAAATTAAATAAGTATAAGCCTAGATCCGTTCATGGGTAAACTAATTTGAGCCTGAGCTTGGTCGAAAGCTTCCGATTCTGGAATGCATTGCACGAAAGTGAGGTTTTCGATTTAGCCCGGGCTTATTCAGTTTTTCTTCAAATATACCACTTTTCGTTCCTCTTGGATATCCTACAAATAACATTACTTCTGTTCTTGCATCTAACTTAGTGCGTCTGCCTTAATCACATGTTCTGGATAACCCTAAATTCAAAGGTGTCTCACACTGGGTATTCGCATAGACCACAACTCCACAGGGGTTGAAGGCACGGATTTAGATGGTACAAGATATAGAATGTAAGCTGCTGTTTCTAAGGTATTGTTGGTGAATGTGCCCTAATGAGGGCTATTTATGTAAATATACTTTGAGGGTATTTATGTAAATAAGATATTTGTCGCTTGATTGATTGTTTATCAAATGAGTTAATTTCATGATAGTAATATCCTTGTGCATATTTAAATTCATGAAATCGATTCGCCAAAAGAAACACTCCATGGACTAATTAGATCATGAGTGATTCTTTTGAGTAGTACTGGTACTAGGATCCTTAGACCAGAAATCACTACATGGTCTTAGGTGAATTGTAGTGTGCTTTGACATACGCCTAACGGGGCCATAACAGGTTGCCAAGTACGGGTATGATTGGGTACACTATGAGACACACTAAGTTATGTAGGTGAAGTGATGGGACTACAAATCTCTCTTAAGTGAGAGATGATATCTTGGCCACTTGATAGTGAACTGAAAAGTGCATGGCCATGCCCAAGGAATGATAAGGATATCATTTGCTTGATGGATTCATTGTCACTAAGAGATCAAGTAAACATTTAGCCATATAAGGATGATGGTTCCATGCCTTATGCTAAATGGGATATCAATGTAGAGGATCGTACGCAGTTTGCTCATAAAGGTTGTGTTGAATCTCCATTCGACCCTCCATTCTGAATTGGGTAGTCATTATGTCTTGCTAGAGACCACTAATGATTTATGGATTAATCAATGAGATTGAGTTATCCATTGCCAATTTAGAATAGGCCTACAAGATCGCACATAAGAAAGTTCGATGATGCAGAATAAGGATTCTTGCCTACAATAAGTATAATTGTTATACTTAAATAAATAAGATTTAATTAAATGGTTTAATTAAATACTATTGGAAAGTTCTGTGGTATTAATTAATAGTTAATTAATTACCTGGGAACAATTGGGATGGGCTGATAAATCAAGGGACTTAATTGCAATTGAAGTTCTTGACCCATCAGCCTGATCCATGGGTCATGGGTTGATCCATGGGCTTGGTGTATAACCCAAATCATTAAGGTATTATTTAAGGCTGATTTGGAATTAGTAAATATTATTTAAATACCGATTTGGAATCAGTTAAATAATATTTGGTAATAATACTGATTTGGAATATTACTAAAATCAGTTAAGTTATAATTGGATAGTTACGATACTGATTTTGGAAATTAATTCTCTACAAATATCCTAGGGATATAATTGTAGGATGATGATTTTGAATTATTCTCATCAGACAAAAATACACAGGTTTTCCCAAATTCTCCGGGTAGGCAAGATTGGCAAGCACCAACCTGCGAAGGCTTTCGTGCTTGAGAGTAGAGGATCCTTCAAGGAAGGATTTTAGAGACAACAAAACGCCATCTTCTCAGAGGAGCCAGGCGACGTGTTCAACCGATCACGTTTCAAGGGTAAGACCCGATCCTTAGTGTTTAGGATTCCGCCATTTAATTAGATTAAATGCCTAAACAAATCCCAACAGTGGTATCAGAGCCAGGTTAAGGATTTTAGTTTTAAAATCAAAATTAATTGATTAAAACAAATTGTTTGTTTTAGAGAAATTAATTTTGTTGAAAATCCGATTTTAGTTTCAAAGAAAAACCAAATATAATTTATCTGGTTTTTTTTGCTTACGTTGAGGATTGTGCCGGAATTTTGAAGATTTACCAAACTGAAAAAAAGGATTCTTTTTTGGTCTCAAAATTGGTCTACTTCAAGGAAAGGGTTCTCTTTTCGGTTTTCACCAAAATTTAAAACTGGGTTTTAATTTTTTTTTGTGTTTGGGAACCTCGACAGAAAAAAAAAAAAAAGGGCTCGTCGGATTTGTTCCGTTTTGAATTGTTCTGGGTTTTTCAAAACGTTCGCCGGCAAAAGTTTCAGCCAGGGGAAAGGAATTTTATTGAAATCAAGATTTGGTTTTGAATGTTTCTGCCGGAAAATTGGATTTCGTGATACTGGGTTCTCCGTAAATGAATCGGCTGGAATTTTCCTTTTGAATGAAATCTGGCATCCTGGTTGTTTTTGCTTTTTCTGGTTTTGGTTTTCAAATCTTTGCTGGGATAATTTGTTTTGAAAACCTTGCTGAAATTTTTTTTTGCGATGCTCACCGGAAAATGGATGAACGGATTGGGTTCTGTTTATTTATTTTGGTTTGGTTTAAATTGTTTTCTGGGCTTCTATTGTTTTGTATTGGCCGGATTTGAAATGGTTTCAAAACGAAAATGATGTTGTTTTGCTGAGTTTTTGGTCTTGTGTCTTCGCCGGGAAAACGGGGTCACCGGAAAGGTCCCGGTTGAGCTTGGTCGATCGCGTTGTCTTCATTGGATGACAGTCGTGGATGCGGACTGAGCAAAGGCGAATGTCGCCGCTGCGTTAACCACCAATGGGGCCGCCGGTTTCGAGCCTCACCGTTCGGAACGCGGTCGGACCTCACCCAGATCTCGCTTCAATCGGCGGCCAGAAGTATTATGGCCACCGAAAGAAGATCGGCGCTTGCGAATTCGCAGCATCGGAAGAGAAAGAATGGCGCTGGGCACCGGAAACGAAGACCGGAAAAAGAACCAGGCGAAGAGAGGGTTTTGAGGAAGGGTCGCGGCGGCTGGGGGTAAAAACCCTAACGGGTGAATTTACTAAATTGCCCCGCCGTCACCAAGAACCCTAATTGGCTGAGAAGGCGGCGGGGGCAGGAACCCTAAAAAGGTGAATTTACCAAAATGCCCCCACCGCAGCCTCTAATTACCAAAATGGAATGCAGATTTTAAAATGGTTTTAAAATTGCATAATGGTCCGTGGACTTTGAGTCCTCCTCAAAACCCTAGCCCAGAATTTTATTTAAATTACATAATTACCCCAAAAGTTTCAGAAAATTAAAATTTTAAAATTTTCTGAATTTTATTTAATAAGATTTTAATTAAATAGATCTTATTAGATAAAGATAGGATTAATTTAGAAATTTATCCTATAAATTTTAATTTATCTTGATTAGATAATTAGATAAATTTTAAAATAATTATTTTAATTAGATTAAAATAATTAGAAAAGATAAATAAATAAATAATTAATTAATTAATTAATTAGATTAATAAGTTTAAATGTTGAATTGTTATTTATTTATTTTATTTTATTTTAATTTTGATGCTTATTTAAATTGTTTAAATTTTATTTGAAGCATCATAATTATGCAAGCATGTTCATGCATCATTTTGGACAAATGTAAAATGAACAGAAGGATTGATTAAAATTGATCATGACACGATCAATTTTAATTCTGTAATAGTTACACAATCCTTAAAATTAATCGGCTTAAACTAAAATCGGCTTGTATGAGCATATGCATTTTATGTGTTTAAAAGCATGAATTGGGCTTTTAATTTTAACATTTTAAAAGTTGGGGCCTGCGAGCCAATTTTGAATTTGGGCCTGCGTGCCTATAAAAATCATCATGTAATAGTTAGGCCCAAAAGGAGGTTCCAAGAGGAGTCCATGGTGGAGCCCAGGAGCGGAGGCCCAAACATGAAGATTTTAAAAGGCCCTGTAATAGACTAGAGCCCAGTTCATCGCTTTATTTCATTCTTTTATTTATGCGAATGAATGATAAACGAAAATGCATGTTAAGCCGATCAAACTTAAATCCCAAAAACCCAAGATTTTGCTTCCATACTTGAGGGCCCGCTTGAGTGTCGAACATCTGATGGACTCAGAGAACCCAAGAGCCTCAGGTTTTCTTCATGCGGCGGGTTGTTACATAATAGTGCCCAACTTTATCACTACCATTAATGAGTGGAAAAACTGTTTGGGTATTAGATGCTCAACTTTATCACTACCACTTGTTATGAAAAAACTGTGTGGGTGTCTATTGATGTGATGCCTTGAGGGATGGTTTAACTTGGGAAAAGTAATCCTAGCTTGACCCGATAAGTTGACTAGGGATTAATTTTGCAAAGATAGGATGGTGTCAAACATTTGGAATGTTCATCTTATCGCCGAAAAGTTGCATGGTATGCAATTGGAAAGCGTTAGATTACTTGGAATGTGATTTGAACGTTGCCTACCAGAAGAGCCCGATCCCTACGATACTTGCCAAAGCAAGACTGGGGTTGACTCTTTGTGGATTTTCGGCCCACAATCTAGCACCAACACAAAATTGTTTAGGATTTCAATTTTGGCTATTGTGGAAAACATTTTTCAAAACTCATTCTAATATTTTGCATTCACTCTTTGTAGAAATGGCATCATATAGCACAAATGTTATCGCAAACTTTACTCTAAGAAGTATATTGAATAAAGATAAATTGGTTGGACCAAACTTCTTAGATTGGGAAAGAAATTTGAGAATAGTTCTCAAGCAAGAAATGAAGCTACATGTCTTAGAGACCGCTTTACTTGAACAACCAAAAAATACTTCAGCAACTGTTCAACGAGCCTGGGATAAGCTGAAAAGCGACTCTGATGATGTGACGTGCTTGATGCTCGCGTCTATGACAGGCGAGCTTCAAAAGCAGTTCATGAATTTGGAAGCGTTTCGAATTTATGAGCCACTGACGGAAATGTTTTGTGAACAAGCTTCATGCATCTTTGTTATAGAAATAAATCTTTCTATGTCCACCTCATGGGTATTAGATACTGGTTGTGGGGCTCACATTTGTACTAATGTGCAGGGACTCAGGAATAGAAGGATAACAAAGAAAGGTGAAATAGATCTCCGAGTGGGCAACGGGGCGAGAGTTGCTGCTGTTGAAGTTGGAGATTACACTCTGTCTTTACCTTCTGGTTTAAATATCGAACTTGAAAATTGTTATTATGTACCTGCTTTGAGCAGAAATATTATTTCAGTTTCAAGTTTAGATAATAAAGGTTTTTGATTTATTATAGAGAATAACTCGTTATCTTTATATCGAAATGATATTTTATACGGAGTTGCAAATATGTGTAACGGTCTGTATGTCTTGGATTTGACCCAAGAAAAGCCAGCCTATAACATAGAAAAGAAAGCTAAATCAATTAAAAATGATTTGAGTCCAACATACCTTTGGCATTGTCAATTAGGCCATACAAATGAAAAGCGAGTTCAAAAGCTTCACAAGGATGAAGTGCTTGGTTCATTTGATTTTGAATCATATGATACCTGCGAACCCTGCTTGTAAGGCAAAATGACAAAGAGTCCTTTCAACAAGAAAGGTGAAAGAACAAGTGACCTATTGGCCCTAATACATACGAATCTATGTGGACCAATGAGCACACAAGCAAGAGGTGTTTCTTGTGCTTTACGTAGATGACATTCTATTGATTGGCAACAACAAGAAAGTGTTATCAGAAGTAAAGGCATGGCTGTCCAAGCAGTTTGATATGAAGGACTTAGGGGAAGCGGGACATATCCTTGGGATCAAGATTATTCTAGATCGTAGGAAACGTTCGTTAACGCTCTCCTAAGCTTAGTACATAGACACGATTCTGGCTCATTTTAACATGTAGAACTCCAAGAAAGGTTTTCTACCTTTTAGACACGGAGTGTATCTATCTAAGGAACAGTCTCCTAAGACTGTTGAGAAGATAGAAGCCATGAAGACAGTTCCATATACTTCGGCTGTAGGATGTCTTATGTATGCCATGTTGTGTACGAGGCATGATATATGTTACGCCATTGGCATAGTGAGCAGATATCAGAGTAACCCCGGGAAAGCTCATTGGGAGGTAGTAAAATGCATTCTCAGGTATTTACGCAGAACGAGGGACTAAGTTCTTGTCTATCAGGCGCCCGAGCTGGTACCCAGAGATTACACAAATTCAGATTTCTAAGGCGACAGGGACAAGAGCAAGTCTACCTCAGGGTATGTGTTTACTCTAGGAGGTGGAGCCATAGTTTGGCGGAGTGTCAAGCAAAAATGCGTGGAGGACTCTGCAATGGAGGCTGAGTACGTTGCCGCATCAGAGGCAGGGAAAGAAGCAGTATGGCTCAAGAACTTCCTAGTAGACTTAGATGTGATTCCTGGTTTGCAGAAGTCTATCACGGTTTATTGTGATAACAACGGTGCAGTAGCAAAATCGAAGGAACCACGAGCCCACAAGGCGAGTAAACATATACAGCGCAAGTACCACCTGATACGAGACATCGTAAAGAGGGAAGACGTGGTCGTGGCTAAGGTAGCATCAGAGGATAACCTTGCAGATCCATTCAAAAAACATTGCCTTCAAAAGTCTTTGAGGCTCACATGGAGGGCATGGGGATCAGATACTTAAGAGAGCCTTGACAGTTTTTCTAGATAGATAGCAGCAGATTGTATATGAGTTGTATGCAGATGTATACTTAAAGCACAGGTTAAGTATTAGTGAGAGATTGTTAGAATTGAATACATAAGCTATGCTTGTGTTGTACTTTTTCCCTGTAATATATCGATTTATGTTTTGGTTATATCTTGTTGTGCATTAAATGTCCATTTATATTATGTAAGTAGATGATGAGGTGTCTGGTGTGACACAGTAGATCTCATCATTGGTTGAAAGACATAATATATAAATGAGATTCGTAACCGAGACAGTTTTGGACAAACTGTCAGTTTAGGTTATTATATGATTCGGATAATTAGTTTGTCTAAACTAATTGAATCATATAAATATGCCCGGGGCATATTGAACTTGACCTTTAGGAATGATTTGTCTTGTACTGATTTAATAGACAAATCGATCCTTGTATTCTATCTCTTAATCCCTAGAATCGAGCGGGCATGAGGATTAGACAGTGTACTTTGATCTGCCAATGGGTGAGGTCAATTGTGGCCAATAGTCTCGGTGGGTTGGGTGCGCGTGTTTAGTTACTTGGTGTGCTGCTGCTTGTCAAAGGAAACCATGTACCGGTGCGTTCGGGGTGATGGTGCTCCCGAGATGAGCTCAAAATGTTTATTATACTAAACCTGGCCGGTGGACTTTTGTCCGGTATAGTAAAAAGGTAGAGTGGTACTAGTCTTGGAATTAAAGAAGTTAATTAATTAATTTATCAGTAAATTAATTTATAATTAACGAACACTATATCTTTGATGTGGGGAGATTAATGAATATAATTTATTTAAGTTGTTCCGGAAGCAATTCTGGTGTAGGATGGTAGTGCCAAAATTAATCCGTTAGTGGTACGATTAATTTTGTAATGGGTTAATTAAATAGGTAGATTTAATTAATTAATTGGTTAATTATTCCTAAGGGTTAATTCAATAATTAACAAAGTAGAATTATTTAATTAATTCCTAAGGGTTAATTAAGTAATTAACAAAGTGGAATTAATTAATTAATTAATTAATTAAGTTTAACTTTCAATTAGAATTAGGAATTCCTAGAGATTGGGAAATCTAGTAGAATTTGGTTTATCCTATCACATTGGTTGCCTAATTGGATTTGGAAACTAATTTATTACCTAAACTCATTAGGCAGACCAATCCTAAACCAATTTGGGGTCTCTCTTGTAACTCTATAAATAGACAAGGGATTAGCTATTCAAGACATAACAATTCAATAGATTCACAATTCAAGAATCTAGAGAGAAAAAATTCTAGAGAGAAAAAATTCTAGAGAGAGAAAATTTTCTCTCTCCTAAACGAATTTTAAGAACAAACTTGCGGCTGGTTTTTGGCAGAGTTGGCCGAAAATTTTGGTCTTTTTTCTTAAGCTGCGAGTATAGTTTTCTCTCTCTGGGCAGTGCGTTTGCAGCACGAGCTAGGTGCAGAGGTGCTGGATTTTTCTAGCAGGTGGATTGTGGTGAGTAGCTGATCAATTGGCTTCTAGTTCATTGCCCACACAATGTGAAGTCATAGTCTTGAGGCATACAAGAGAATCACCAGGTGCACGCTTCAAAGGTACTTTTCTAAGGTTTCGCTTTAATTAGAAATTTTTGTTGCGTGGTAAATCGAGCAAGTGCAAACCCAGATCTTATGTGGCAATCCTTTCATAATAAACTTTACGAGCTCATCTCGAGAGCACCATCACCCCACACGCAATGGTACATGGTTTCCTTTTGACAAGCAGCAGCACACTAAGCAACTAAACACTTGCACCCAACCTACCGAGATTATTGGCCATAATTGACTTCACCTATTGGCAGATCAAAGTACACTATGTCTAATCCTCATGCCCACTCGAGTCTAGGGATTAGACATAGTGTACTTTGATCTGGCAATGGGTGAGGTCAATTATGGCTAATAGTCTCGGTAGGTTGGGTGCGAGTGTTTAGTTACTTGGTGTGCTACTGCTTGTCGAAAGGAAACCATGTACCGGTGAGTCCAAGGTGATGGTGCTCCTGATATGAGCTCATTATGTTTATTATACTAAACCCAGCTGGTGGACTTTTGTCCGGTATAGTAAAAAGGTCGAGTGGTACTAGTCTCAGAATTAAAGAAGTTAATTAATTAATTTATCAGTAAATTAATAAATTAACGAGCACTATATCTTTGATGTGGGGAGATTAAGAATAAATTAATTAAGTTATTCCGGAAGCAATTCTGGTGTAGGATGGTAGTGCCATAATTAATCCGTTAGTGGTACGATTAATTATGTATTGGGTTATTGACAAAAGTATATTTAATTAATTAAGTAATTAATTAATCCCTATGTTAGTTGGTTGTGAATCATACAAGGAACTGGATTGGGGATAAGTGAATCCCTGTATCAGTTGTTTGTGAATCATACCATGAACTGGATTGGGATAAGTGAATCCCTGTATGAGTTGGATGTGTATCAGTCCAGGAACAGGATTGAAGGAAACAGAAACCCAGTAGGAAGGCCAATCCTAAACCATCTTGGGGTCTCTCTTGTAACTCTATATATAGACAAGGGATTAGCCATTCAAGACACACAATTCATAAGTTTTCATGACAAGAAAACTTAGAGAGAGAAAGTCTAGAGAGAGGGAAAATGTTTTTCTCCCTCTAGCATAATCTCAGGCTGCCGATTATTGTCCCAGACGGCGGTCAGTGGTTAATTCCGGCAGGCGACGGTGGCAGGAGAAATCTGGCGGCGGCGATGGTTGAAATTCAGGCGGCAATGAGCTGCAGAATTCTTCCGGCAGGTGGATTGTGGTGATTAGCCGATCAATTGGTTGCTAGATCGTTGCCCACACAACGTGCAATCAAAGTCTTGAGGCATACAAGAGAATCACCTGAGTACACGTTTCAATAGGTAATTCTTATTCTTAATCTTTTAATTAAGAATTTATTTGTTGCGTGATAAATCGAATAAGTACAAACAAAGATCCTGCGCAATGTTAGTTCAAGCAAGGGTTGGAATAGCAATTGTGCTAGCGTCTAGGCCTGGCCAGAGATTCCGATTCTAGAATGCATAGCACGAAAGTGAGTTTCTGGCTAGGCTCGAGCAGATAATCTTTCACTTGATACTCTTACAATGATGTTTCTCCACATCTACCCGAAACTCTTTTAACTTACCAAAGCATTCGGATTTGTGACGCGTTAAGTAAATGTATCTGTATCTTGAGTAGTCATCTATGAATGTCACAAAATACGCATATCCTCATCTCACCTGTGTAGTCATCGGTCCACACAAGTCAGAGTGAACCAGCTCTAACACGTCTTTGGCCCTATACCCCTTAGCCTTAAAATGTCTCTTGGTCATCTTACCTTCGAAGCATGATTCACAGGTTGAATAGTTATCCATCTCTAATGAACTTAAAGGTCTATCATTGACAAAACTTTGAATCTTAGTAAGGTTAATGTGACCTAGTCTAAGGTGCCAAAGATATGTTTGGTTCATCTCAGACGGTTCTTTCCTCTTATTTATGTTCAATGATGCTACATTTTTTGTGTTTTGCGCGATAAGGGAGTTTGATTTTATCAAAAGTAAATTATCTACTAACGAACCAAAAAAAATAAGTTTTTTATGCTTTCTAACTTAAAAAACAATCATTAGAAAAAATAAACTTATAACCATCCTTGAAGAGTTTAGAAACTAAATCAAGTTCTTTCTAAAACTTGGTACACAAAGACAATTCTTTAAAATCAAACTACTACTACTATTTTTGAAAAATAGACTAATTGCTCCCACTGCTTCCACTGACACACTTGTAGTGTCACCCAAGTAGCTTCAAGCTCACCACTTCTAAGCTTCCGGGTTACCTGAAACCGCTACAAAGAATTGCCAACATGATCAGTGGCTCCCGAATCAACACTCCAGGTATTTGTGGGAATCACCGCTAAACATGTCTCAGTAATTAAAGCTAAAATTGTCATACTTTTGAGTTTTGGACAATCTGACTTCTCTTTCAAGTTCTTCTTCTTCGTGAGGTCTGGTTTTGGTGCAAGTTTTTGTGCCTGATTAGCCTTCTTTGCCTTCTTCTTGTTGTTGTCATTGCTCTTAAGCGCAGAAGAAGAGCTTGAAGCCTTGACTGTGACTAAAGCTTGTTTTTTCTCTCGTAAAAGACCTTTAGTCGACACCAATGATGTTAAGAGCTTGGCCAGAGTATAATCTCTCTCGTTCATATTATAATTCAGCCTGACTTGCTCAAAACTCTAAGGCAAGCTCTGAAGGATGATATCCGCTTCGCTCTGATGGTCGATTTCACCTCCCAACACCTCTATCTCGTTGATGGTGCTAATCATCTCAAGCACATGATCTCTCACAGTGGTGCCCTCTTTCATCTTAGTAGTCATGAGTTTACCCATAGCTACTTGCCCAACAGCTCGATCTTGATGTCCAGACATTTCTCTGAGATTCAACATCATCTGTTGGTCGGTAAGATTGAATGATGTTGATGCTGCAAAACACTCGACATAGATGCCAAGAACACGCCATCTTATTAGTTTTCCTCCACCTCTAATATGCATCTCTTTGTTCATCAGTAGGTGCATGAAGACTTGGTTCTGTGAACACGAACATGTATTTCTCAGCCTTCAATATAATGTCCAAGTTGCATTTCCATTCGATATAATTAGTGCTAGTTAACTTGTTCTCTTTCAGTATAATAGACAACAGATTAAATCCCATATCAAATAACAGATAATAAATAAATAGACCTATTTCAGTAAATCAAAAAAATTCAAAAATATTGTACCCTCATAAATAACAATATAATCTATCCACTAACATCTCATCCACTGTGATTCACGCAAGTCACGTTAGTGTGAACGTTTAAGTTAGCTCACATTTTTTTGAGAAGAACCTAAATTCATTAACTTTACTATCTGACCAATCGATCTATTGATTAATAAAATTAATAATATGTCTCTTCAGCCGTACACAGAAAGAGCATGACCACAATGGGAGGAATACTACTAATTGTAGACTAAGTGTATGCCATTACGTGACTTCTAAGCTTGTTACCAAGGATAGTGTGCCTCAGTTGGAGAGGGTATCAAATTTCTCCAATTTAACTTACTATAGTCATCTTACTTAGAAATTCAATCTAATGATCTTATGAATTAGACTCATCCGTTATGGAGGAAGGCTCTAATGCAAACGCGCAACCCACTCCCACTTAAATTTTCAAAATGAGGGTTTTCCAGTTTTAACATGTAATTAATTAATCCTACGTTATAAGAAACCATAAAACCACATGTTTTAATCATGCATAGAAAATAGAGCATTAATTAAAACATGTAAGCATTGAATTAAAAACAATAAGAAAGTGGGAAATAAATACATAAAATAAATTTCCTGACTATTATGGCTTTAATTCCGCATGCCGCTTCCATCTGTTGCCTTGTCTCGTGTCCTGTCACATCACTTTGATGGGTTGACTCTTGAAAATTTGGATCTCAAAATTATCTCAGAAAATGGGCCCACATGAACAACGCAGGCCTTGCCCCAGCTGGGCTGCATGCACAGCTAGGGCAACGCCCGATGCTGGTGTCCCAAGTGCGGTACTGTACCAGTGCACGCTGGGTGCTGTACCACGTACAGCGGTGCTACTGCCTGGCCGTTTCTGATGGTGAGTTTTCTGCTAGCTTCACCTTTCCCGCTATCTTCCTGAGTCTTCAACCTCGTTCCCACTTCGTTATTTAGTTTCTTGCAATTCACCGGGATTTTCTCGGTTTTCTACGTAATCCATGGAATTACCCAAATCACGATAAACCAAAACCCACGAATTCAAGTTGCCCACAACGACGGCTTTGTATTACATATCTTTCTGAATACAAGGCTAAATCTATCTAGGAAAATAAAAATGAAAATTACATAGAAAAAATCCTACTACAGATTCAATCTAATCTTACACGGCTTCTAGCACGTGGTTTTAATATTACAAGCATTCATGTAAAAAACCATTCGGATATGTCCCTGAGTTAAATTAAAAACATACAAATGCAAACCATAATAATTGGGATAAACAAACCACCTGCATATAAAAAACCATGCAATCAAATCAAATAAAGCAGAGTCAAAACCTTAGCTCTAATACCAATTGAAAGAATTATCTGCTCGGGCCTGATAAAAAATTTCACTTTCGTGCATTGCATTCCAGAATCGAAAATCAATCATAAGCCCGGACACTAGTGCAATACTATTCAAACCCTTTTGAAACACCATTGTACATGATCTTAGTTAACACAAAACAAAATAATTCTAATTAAAAGCGGAAGCAACAGAATTGACCTTTGAAAATCTCTTGTATGAATCTAGACCAGTTTGTATATTGTGTGGGCAACGGACCAAAGAACCAAAACTAATCAGCAATCACAAAAACGTAGCACAAAAACTCTTCTCGAAAAACCCACTTGGTTTCTCAATTTGTGCGACACCACCTGGACCACCACACGCCGCTTTCGAGTGTTCCACGCGCCACTTGCCACGGTAAACTCAACGGGAGACAAGTCGAAGAAATCCTGCCATCAGCACTGGGTGATACTGCCACCGCCGCTAGCTGATTCCCGACGTTTGCTAAGGGGAGGTTTTGAAGAGAATTGTTGAATTGCTTTTCTCTACTTTCTCTCTCTAGCTTTCTCTCCCTAGTTTCTAGAATTATGAAACTTATTAACTGTGCCTTGTGTTGTTTACCCTCTTTGTCTATTTATAGAGCTATAAGAGAGACCTCAAGTTGGAAAAAGATTGGTCTTCCTATTGGGTTTGTATTTTACTTCAATCCTACTCCTGGACTGATTCACATCCAACTAATACAAGAATTCACTTATCCTTAATCCAGTTCCTGGACTGATTCACAACCAACTGACACAATGATTAATTAATATCTTAATTAATTAAATATACCTTTTCCAATTAACAAATACATAATTAATCATACCACTAACGGATTAATTATTGCACTACTATCCAAACCATAATTGATTATAGTACAACTAAATTAATTATTCTTGAATCTCGCCATATCAAAGATATAGTGCTCGTCAATATATTAATTTATTGATAAATTAATTGATCGACTTCTTATTATCCGAGACTAGTACCACTCAACCTTTTTACTATACCGGACATTAGTCCACTGGCCTGGTTTAGTACAATAAACATTACGAGCTCATCTCGGGAGCACTATTAACCCGGATGCACCGGTACGTGGTTCCCTTCGAACAAGCAACAACACAGTAAGCAATCAAAAACTCCGCACCCAACCTACTGAGACTATTGGCCTCAAGTGACCTCACTCTTTAGCAGATCAAAGTACACTAGTCTAATCCTCATGCCTGTTCAAGTCAAGGGATTAAAAGACAGAACACAAGGTTCGACTTAACTACTAACGATCAGTACAAGTTAATTCAATCCTTAATGGTCATGTTCAATATACCCCAGGCATATCTATATGATTCAATTAGTCTAGAATAACTAATTTCAGAATCACATAATAATCTAAACTTACAGTTTGACCAAAACTGTCTCAGTTACGAGCCTGCTTTATATATCAAGACTTTAACCAACAATGAGATCTACTGTGTCACACCAGACACCTCATCATCTAGTCACTTGATACAAGTGGTCAACGTATGTAAAACATAATATGATTTAACTAAACCAATTAATCGACATAAATGGGAAATAGTTTTCATACAAGCACAGCTTTTCAGTATTCAAAATTAACAAAATCTATCTAGGAAAATAAAAATGACAGGTACATAGAAAAAAAATCCTACTACAGATTTGAGTTTTACTTTATTCGATTTATCACGCATACAAATTTTCAATTACTAATAAAAGCGGAAAGATAGAAATCGATCTCTTGAAGTATGTCCCTTAAGTAATCACTTGTATGACTCTTAGACGAGATTCGTACGTTGTGGTGAAAACAATCTAACGAACCAGTTGATTAGTAATTACACAAAATTTTGAGAGAAAAACTGCCCGGAAAAACCCCTAGACGCCGTCGCAGTTCCTTCGCATGTTCCTCATGCACCACCACGAACCCCACTCGCCGCCTGCTCCAATCCTACGCGCTGCCGGTCTCAAAACAAAGAAGTCACCGCAGCTAATCTTTGGATTGATGTTGCCTACCAAAGGGGTTGAAAACCTACTTTGAGAAAGAACCTTGTAGTTTTTCTTTCTAGCCTTTCTCTCTCTAGGTTCTTGAATTATGAAACTTTAGAGTTGTCTTGTGTATTGATTATTGCTACTCCCTTGTCTATTTATAGAGTTATAAGAGAGACCTTAAGTGGGCTTGAGTTAAGCATTTCTTGATGGGATTTTGATTTACTAATTTCCTAATCCTAATTAGTTACGAAATCCAATTTGTTTCCAATTCCAATTAGTTACCAAATCTAATTAGATTTCCTTATCCAATTAGATTTCATAATTTATTGGATTTTTTAATTCTAATTGAACTTTAAGACTTAATTAATTAATTAATTAATTCCACCTTGTCAATTTACTAATTGACCCTTAGGATTAATTTATTAAATAATTAATTCTTCTTTATCAATTAACCCATCACATAATTAATCGTACCACTAACGGATTAATTCTGGAATCACTACTCAAACCAAAATTGCTTCCAGAACCACTAATTAATTAATTCTTTATTCTCCCCACGTCAAAGATATAATGCTCGCAAGTTTATTAATTTACTGATAAATTAATTAATTAGCTTCTTATTATGTGAGACTAGTACCATTTGACTTTATTACTATACCAGACATAAAGTCCACCGATCAGATTCAGTATAATAAACTTCTCAAGTTTATCTCGAGAGCACCACCCCGAAAGCACCAGTACGCGGTTTTCTTTGACTCGCAACGACAAACCAAGCAACTAAGCACGCGCAACCAACCTACCGAGACTATAGGCCTCGAGCGACCTCACTCTTTGTCAAATCAAACTACACAATGCTCAATCCTTGTGCTCATTCTTATATAGGGATTAAGAGATAGAATTCAAGGTTTGAATGAATTATGAATAGTACAAGTCAATTCAATACTAAACGGTCATGCTCAATATGCCCCGGGCATACCTATATGATTTAATTAGTCTAGACCAACTAATCTTAGAATCACATAATGACTTAAACTGACATATTTCCAAAGTTGTCTCTTCCACAAGCCTAATTTATATATCAAGACTTCAAACAACGATGAGATCTACTGTGTTACACCCTGCACCTCATCATCTAGTCACTAGATATAGTAGTACCACATATGTAAAACACAAAGTATTTAACTGAAACATTTAACTCGATATAAATAGGAAATAGTTTTTCATACAAGCTCAGTATTTCAGTATTCAAAACTAACAATCTCTCACTAATACTCAAACTTGTGCTTTAAAGTAATACAAAACCTGGAAAATCCAAAATTTACTACTTCTTTATTAATATCTAGATAACTGTCAAGGCTTAACTAAGTATCTAACTCCCATGCCCTCCACATGAGCCTCAAAGACTTAAGTAGTCAATGTTTCTATGAATGGATCTGCAAGGTTGTCTACGGATGCTAATCTTTCCACGATCCCGTCTCCTCTTTTAACAATCTCTCGTATTAGGTGGTACTTGCACTCTATGTCTTTACCCGCTTTGTGAGCTCGTGTTTCTCTTGAGTTTGCTACTTCAGCATTGTTATCACAGTACATTGTGATTAATATTGGTAACTCAGGAATCACATCTAAGTCCACTAGAATGTTTTTGAGCCACACTACTTCTTTCGCTGCCTCTGATGCTGCGACATACTTAGCCTTCATGGTAGATTCCACCATGTATTTATGCTTGACACTCATACAAACTATAGTTCCACCTCCAAAAGTAAACACAAACCCGGAGGTAGACTTACCCTTGTCTTCATCACCTTGAAAATTTGAATCCGTGTAACCCCGAAGCACAAGCTCTTGCACCTGATAGACCAACACTTAGTCTCTCATTCTGTGCAAATACTCGAAGATGCATTTTACAGCCTCCCAATGAGCTTTTTTGGGGTTACTCTGATATCTGCTAACTATGCCAACATCATAGTAAATATCAGGCCTCGTACATAACATTGGATAGATGGGACTTCCTACTGTAGATGGATAAGGAATTGTCTTCGTGGCTTCTATCTCCTCAACAGTCTTCGAAGAATGTTCTTTAGATAGACGCACTCCGTGTCTGAAAGGAAGAAAACCTTTCTAGTTGTTTTGCATGTTAAAATGAGCTAGAATCTTATCTATGTATGAAGCCTGAGAGAGCATCAAGGAACATTTCTTACGATCTTGAATAATCTTGATCCCAATAATATATCTAGCTTCTCCCAAGTCCTTCATATCAAACTTCTTAGACAACTATGCATTTACGTATGATAATACTTTCTTACTGTTACCAATAAGAAAATATCATCTACGTAAAGTACAAGAAACACCACTGTGTTTTCGTCACGTATGCTGTATACACACTGCTTATCCGGATATTGAGTAAATCTGAATGACTGCATTACTTAATCAAACCGGATGTTCTAAGATCTGGATGTTTACTTAAGTCCGTAGATGGACCTCTTAAGCTTGCAAACTTTATGCTCTTGGCATTTCGAAATAAATACCTCTGGTTGCTGCATGGAGATGGTTTCCTCAAGGCTTCTGTTAAGAAAAGCTGTCTTGACATCCATGTGAGACCCCAGGTTATGACAAGTATAAATACATTATAGTATGAGCACATAATATGGCTTGCAGGTGTTTGAACAGGGTTTATAGGTGTAATCAAAATAGAGAGGAGTTTGAGTTAGAACCTAATAACCAAATCTAAAGAATGGAAGTGTTGAAATGGAAAATTATAGGAAATAAGGCTTGAATTGTAATTTGCTAAGAATCAAAATTAATTAAAAAGAAATGAAAGGAGGAGAAGAAGCGGTGGGAAAAAAAGAAACAAATAATGTAGAAACTTCTCCTCCCTTCTCTATTTTCTTGCACATAGCCTTCTTTTCCTTATATTCTCTATTTTTATCCCTCATCAGGTTGTTTTTCATCTTTACTAACTCAAAATCTCCCACCATCTTCTTGTCCTGCATCTTCCATTCAGCAATAGAGAAGGGAAGCCATAACAGAACCTTAAACTTGAACCCATCTCTGACTCTCAAAAACATAGTTCTTCACCTAAACCCTCAAAGCCTTGTTCCAATTCCCTCTAGCCTCTCTAGCATAGGAAAATCATGGAATGAATCTAGATTGGGTTTCTAGAATTGGAAACAATTAAGGCATAAGATGAAGATAGGGCTGTTTAATCAAGAGTGGCAGGAACTCCAATTAGAGTGGCTACGCCAATTCTAATGTTTGAGAGGTGACGTATGAGTTTCACAAAGCTTCAAATCTTTAGGGAAAATGCTTACCAATGCAGATTTCATTGGATTCAAGGTGTTTTGGACAGTAAGTGAGGTTATTCAACTATTAGAACTACATTTGACCAGCTACAGTTATGTTTGGTTAACTTAGGGTGTTTTGGCCGATGAGGTGGAACTTTCAAAGTTGGTTTCTAATTATGTTTTGAAGCAGTAGTTTAAAAAAGGGGAAGTGGTTTTGAGCATGTGTGAATCTAATTCCTGAATCATTTATATTTTGCTATTGCAGATTTTTCAGAAATTGCTGATTGGAGTAGCCAACTTCAAAACTGTGTAACTCCCTCATTTTGTATCCTATTTGAATGAACCATATCTTGTTTTAAACCTCTACATAGAGGGATTACAAAATATTTTATGGCTCTCCATTTGGATTTTTAAATTTCCCATAAATCAGCTCTGAAATATAGCTGAACAAGCTATTCTTCTCACAGAAAAATCTGAAGAAATAGCTATACTTTAGAAACTCATATTTTCTTCGTTCTTTGTCCGATTTAAGTAAATTATAACTCAATTTAAACCTATTTGAATAAGTTTTACTCATAAATTCATAGATTCCAGTTTTGATTTCTATATTTTCCGAAAAATAGCAAAGAACATAGCTGCATTCTGCAGCATTTTTCTGAAAATTAAAGCCATCATTGAAATCTTGGAAGTTCCTTTCTTACTCCTCTATTTTTAAGTCCTATTGAATTTCTTTTGTAGAAAAGTCTTGTTTTTAAACATTCTCTTGTTGGAAAATATCATAGTGCTTTTGAGAAGTTTCTCCCTTTCTTCTGTTTACGTCATGACTTGTTTTTCCTTTAAATTTCTTAACTAAGAATGTTAATTTGTCCAAGAGACATAACTTGAAACCTGCACCCTACTTTAGACTAGAAGAAGTAAATTGTATAGGCTAGTTGAAAATACATGTAAGAAGGAAGAGAACCTAAGTCTTAAAGTTGGTAACCTTGACTTTTCCTTGTTGTAGGAACTCAACGGGGCAAAGGTGACCGTCCAAAGCCTTGAAGATTGGTGGGTGTTCTCGCTATTTTTCTTGTGGTGTAAATGATTTGCTATCACCTATATGTGTTCTGCATATATATGTATGTAATATATATAGTTATATCCGTGCTTATCAAGTTATCCCATGCCTTTACATGAATGATTTGTATATGTTACTGATTGGATTGAACGACTATTCCTTGACATTACTGTTACGGTAGTGTAAATAGTTACCCGGGTATACCTTGATTGTGATTGTAACAGTTGGCCATTAAGGGGATCCCTTGAGTTGAACTCTCCAGGGCAGCGACAGGCTCGGCTAGTTGAGTAAGGCTATCGGGAGGTACTGTTTTAGCTTGCTACACTGACCGTTAAGGGCGAAGGTTGACGATAGTGCGGGACGCCGCACAAACTGGTACAACACGTGGTTAGTTCACTTTTTTGGGTCCAGGTAGCCCAAGGTGAATTCTAGCCATGCTAAATGTGCATTTACTAATTGATAGATTAGAGGCTGAAGGAAAACAGAACAAGCCCGGGCTAAATCGAAAATCTCACTTTTGTGCAATGAATTCCAGAATCGAAAACTTTCGACCAAGCTCAGGCTCAAATTCATTTTCCCCTGAATGGATCTAGGCTTATACTTATTTAATTTATTAAAACGTAAATCAACATGCAAAGATTTAACCTTTAATTAAAAGTGGAAACTTTAAAACTTATACATTTGAAGCAAAGTCCAATGCAAATAAGAAAACTGAATCTTTAACTTGCGATCACCACCGAAATTCAAAAGATAACTCCTAGAAAACTCTGAATATTGCATGGGAAATAATCTATCGGAGTTTGCCAACAAAACCCATAAGAACCACCAAAAGTGGCTAGCCCAAAATTCTCAAAATAACCAAAAACTTGGTCCGATAAAAAACTGGCAAAACTGCCGCCGTAAGAAGAACCTCCGCTGCGAACTCCCGGCGATTGTCACGACCAAAAAACTGCCAACCAAGATCAGAATCTCAGTCGTGATCTGGACACGGACAAGGTCCGCGGATCAACACATCGAAACTCAACAATCGACGACACCTCACCAGAAATTCATGAAATCGGCGGAATAATGAAGACCGACGACTATGAAAAATTAGACCTTTTTGGTTTGAGTATATTTTGGGAGAAAGAAAGATACGGGTGACTTTGAGAAAGATTCAAAGATTCAATCTTTTCTTGATTCTCTCTCTAACCCCTTTCTTTCTCTAGAAGACAACTTCTTGTCTTGCAAGCCAGACTTATGATTTCTTAAGGTAAAAGCTTTCTATTTATAGGGAGCTCTAAACCTAGTGGGCCTTTCAGTTGGGTCTTTTAATTTGACTTTCGTTGACCGCTTAGTCTTTCCTAGACTAATCAACTCCAATCGATCCATTCGAATTAATTTTTTAACCCACTTTGTTAATTTTATTTAATCGAACCTTTAGGATTAATTAATTCATATAGAATTAATTTCTTAATCCACTTAGTCAATTAAATATTAATTAAACCTTTAGAGTTAATTAATTCACTTTGTCGATTAGTCAAATACATAATTAGTCGTACCACTATCGGACTAACTATGGAACTACAGCTCAAAAACATCTTTCTATCGTGCCACTATATTTTCTTCTATCTCCCCACATCAAAGATCTAGTGCACGTCAGTTTATGAATTTATTGACAAACTAATTCACCGACTTATTGGTATCCAAGATTAGTACCACTTGACCTTTTTATTATATAGGACGTAAAGTCCACTGGCCAGTTTTAGTACAATAAACCTTACGAGCTCATCTCGGGAGCACCATCAACCCGACGAACCGGTACGTGGATTGCTCTGACTAGCAACAGCACATAAGAAGTTGAACACCGCATACCCAACCTACCGAGGTATACGTCTCAATTGACCGCATTCTATGGCACATCAAAACATACCATATCTAACTCTCAACCCTGTCCCAATCTCGGGATTGAGAGACTGAATACTAGGACCGAATTGACTACGCCGATTAGTACAATTCAATTCTATCAAATCTGGTCGTGCTCAATATGCCCCAGGCATATCCGTGTTATTTAAATTAGTCTAGATAAAATAATTTCCAAACCGCATGATAACCTATACCGATAGTTTGTTCAGACTATCTCAGTTACGAGCATACTTTTTATATATTAATACTTTAACCAATAACGGTATCTACTGTTTCTGTCCACACCCCGTTATCTAGTTCTATGATATAATAGAACAATTTAATACTGAAACAAATGATATGTTATCTGTGGATATTAGTTTTTGATACAAGCCATAGCTTTTCTGTATTCAAAAATAACAGAGGCTCTATTGTTGAGCTCAATGTGTTTTGATTGAAATGATTGTTTCCTTGTTATATGTTTATTGAATGTGAAACTGATTGTGGCATAGGCTATCTCTGTAAACTATTGTTTTAAGAATAAAAGAGAACCTCACGGGCGTTAGCTCACCATTATTTTCAAACCTATTATTTTCCTTTAGGTTGGAAGGCAAGAGCAGGTGCTAGATCAGAGTGACATAGTAACTAAACTAATTATTAGAGTTTTGAGGATTTTAACCCAGTCGTTGCGTTAGTAAACATGTTGTATCTTGCCTTTATATGTGTAAAAGCATTAAATAGGATCAAAGGTTCTAAATTTGTAATTCTATTCATTAAGATTGTACTTTTCGAATTTGACTAGGCACAAGTCAGGCAGACATCCGATTTGACTTTCGTATTAGATAGGGGTGTGGTTGGGGCGTTATAATCCATCTGCCAAATCTCATAACCTAAATGAGCCGCTATGGCCAAGAGTCTCCGGATCAACTTAAGCATAGCCACCAGAGAGAAGGTTTCCATATAATTGATTCCCTCTTTCTGAGTATACCCCTTTGCTACAAGCCTAGCTTTAAAGGTTTAAACCTTTCCATCAGATCCTCTCTTGCATTTATAGACCCCCTTATATCCCATGGGTTTAAAGACATCGAGTAGGTCCATAAGCTTCTAGACTAGATTCGAGTCCATCGAACCCATCTTTGATTTCATTGCCTTCTGCCAAGATTTTGCATCTTTATCTCGGGGAGCCTCATTATAGTTTACTGGGTCTGGATCATGCACGCCTGGGATGCAATCAGAGGATTCTCCCAAGCCCACTAACCTCTAGGGTTGTCTCACAAACCTCCCACTACGACGAGACACCACCTGTACAGACACATCATCTGTGACATCTTCTACATTTTTCTATGGTGTATCTACTTGTACTGGTGTAATAGGAGTAGTGGATTGTCCTCTAAGTCCGTCTAGTACGATTTTGCTATTGGGCTTGAGATCTAGAATATAGTCATCATCTAAAAATCTGGTGTTAGTACTTAGTACAACCTTGTGATCTTTAGGACTATAGAATAAACCACCTTTTGTACCTTTTGGGTATCCTACAAACAACATTCCTTCTATTCTTGCATCTAACTTGTCTGTATCTGCATTAAGCACGTGTGCCAGGTGCAGATAACTGGGACTAAACACCTACTTCTGCTAGGTAATTTTGAAATTCACATGACATGTATTCACTACCATGATCTGATCATAGTGTCTTGATACTTTTACCATGATGTTTATTTATATCTGCCCGATATTCTTTGAACTTATCAAAGCACTCAGACTTGTGGTGCATTAAATAAATATATCTGTACCTCGAGTAATCATCTATAAATGTCACAAAATACTCGAAACCTCCCCGAGCTCGAGTGCACATTGGTCCACACAAGTTAGAATGGACCAGCTCTAGTACTTCTTTGGCCCGACACCCCTTTGCCTTAAAAGGCCTATTGGTCATCATACATTCTAAGCAAGATTCGCAAGTTGAGTAGTTGTCAATCTCTAATGATCCTAATGGTCCATCATTGACTAACCTCTGAATCCAACTAAGGTTTATATGACCTAGTCTCAGGTGCCAAAGATAAGTTTGGCTCATTTCAAAAGGCTCTTTCCTCTTATTATGGTTTAATGATGTTTAATTTGCTGTTGCGTGTCTAGTAGGTGAAGTTGGTTTTAGAATAAACAAATTGTCTACTAATGAACTAGAACAAATGAGTTTCTTATTTCTTCTAATAAATAAAGACCTATCAGAAAAAATAAACTCAAAACCATTCTTTAAAAGTTTAGAAACTGAAATAAGATTCTTTCTAAAATTAGCAACATAAAGACAATTTTCTAAAACTAAACAATTTGAATTTTCGAAAATGAGCTTCACGTCTCCCACTGCAACAACTGACACTCTTGTATTGTCGCTCAAGTAGACATCTGACTTGCCCTCTGTAACCTTTCGGTTTACTTGGAACCCATTCAAAGAATTACAAACATGGTCAGTGGTGCCTGAATCCACACACCAAGTATCTATGAGAATCACCATTAAACATGTCTCAGTAACTAAGGCAAGATTATTCGTACCTTTCAACTTTGGACAGTCCGATTTCTAATGTCCCTTATTCCCGCATTTGAAACACTTGCCTTTTTCCTTCTTCTTCTTTGCGATGTCAGGCTTAGGCGCATGATTTCTTATCTTTTTCTTCTTTTCAGCCTTCGGCTTATAAGTAGATCCCGAAGCCTTGACAGTGACTAAAGCTTGGTTTTTCTCTTGAAAAAGACCTTCATCCGTCACCAATGTTGTTAAGAGCTTGGCCAAAGTATAATCCCTTTGGTTCATATTGTATTCAAGCAAAAACTACTAAAAACTCTGTGGCAAGCTCTGGAGGATTATGTCATTTAGAGACTGATGATCAATCTCTCCTCCCAATATCTCTATCTCATTGATGTTGCTAATCATTTTAAGCACGAGATCTCTCACAGGTGTGCCCTCTTTCATCTTAGTAGTCATAAGTTTCCTCATGGCCACTTGTCTAGCCTCCCGACCTTGATGTCCGTGAAGGAATTAGGATCCGGTCTGTGCCAAATAAAAAATCTCACTTTTGTACTATAATTCCATATCGGAGACTTTCAATTGAGCCCATACACTAAAATCAATTCCCCTGAGTGGATCTAGGCTTATACTTGTTAGATATATTAAATGACAAGCTAAAAATTAAATCTTTAATTAAAGTGGAAGATAAAGATGAAGGAAAGAGATCTAGCCCGGGCTAAACCGAAAATCTCACTTTTGTACTATGCATTCGAGAATCGTAGACTTTCGATTCGGCTCAGGCTTAACATTATTTCTTCTAAATGGATCTAAGCTTATACTAATTCGATTTATTAAAAAGACACGCAAAAATTGAATCTTTAATTGAAGCAAAAAGTATAAAGAATATACCTTTGAAGTGTGTCCCTCGCAATAAGAAAACCCAAAGCTGGGGAATAGAGAATACCACCAAAAGTCCCCAGAATAACTCCTACAACTTCAAAATCGGGTGGGCGATTAGCTACGGAGAGGCAAATAGCATTAATAAAGAAAACCAACAGATACCCGCTTCGAAAAAACTCAAAAAACCCTGACGAAACCTTGCCTGGAACTCCTTGCGCTGATCGTTGCTCAAGGCCACCGTTTGCCGTGTAAAAAACTCCCAACAAGATCAATGGCCAGCCACGATCTAGACGGATCTATCTACAGATCACCAAATAGAGAACAAACGTGGATAATCTGGATCAAGCACCCCGGTCACCGATCGAGAAAACCTCTTTGGAATCACGCCGGCGAAATTGGACACGGCGGTGGTGATGAGCAAGTTCGATGAACAAAGAGAATAATCCCGGGGCAAAAATGGGTTGAGTTTTTTGAAGAAGAAAGATCTCCAAACCGACTTAGAAAGAAAACTTCAATGAGGAAGATGAAGTTCTCTTTCTAGGCTTGACTTTCTCACTCTAGAAAACTTGGCCTCTAAGGTTTCTTAATGTCTTAAGTGCCTAACATTAGCTATTTATAGGGAGTTTCAAGGGTGGACTTTTGAGTGGGGCCTTAGTGTTGGACTTTCGTTAACCTCTTAGTCATCCCTAGACTAATCAACTCCAATTGAACGTTTTAAATTAATTTCTTAACCCACTTCGTTAATTAAATTTAATCAAACCCTTAGGATTATTATTAGGTTTAAATACATAAGCTAAGCTTGTATTGTACTTTTCCCGAGTTAATATATCGATTTAATGTTTTAATTTATATGTTGTACATATGTCGTCCGTTTATACTATGTAGTTAAATGACGAGGAGTCATGTGCGACACAGTAGATCTCATTATTGGTTGAAAGAAATAATATATAAATGAGGTTCTTAACCGAGACAGTTTTGGACACGCTGTCGGTTTAGGTTATTATGTGATTCGGATAATTAGTTTTTCTAAACTAATTGAATCATATAGATATGTCCGAGGCATATTGAACATGACCATTTAGAATGATTTGTCTTGTACTTATTTAATAGACAATTCGTTATTAGTATTCTATCTCTTAATCCCTAGACTTGAGTGGGCATAATTAATTACCTAAACCCATTAGGAAGACCAATCCTAAACCTACTTGAGGTCTCTCTTGTAGGTCTATATATAGACAAGGGATTACTAATTCTATAATACACAATTCATAGTTTCATAATTCAAGAAACGTAGAGAGAGAAAGCTTAGAGAGAGAATTTTCAAGAATTCTTCCTCGTAGTCAGTTTTCTTCTCAGAAGCTCAATGGTTCAATTTATTAAGGTGGCTGGTGGTTGGTATTCTCAATCGCACATGGCGGCGCGTGAACAACCGGTAAGCGGCGCGTGGGATTAGACTTCAGTGCGTAGACCACACGCGCGGTAGTTGACAGAGAGGAATTCTGGCATAGATTTTCTTTGTGTTGATTGCTGATCAGTTGGTTCATTGGTCCATTGTCCACACAACGTTCGAGCCTAGTCTTGAGTCATAAAAGTGATCACATAAGTAACACACTTCAAGAGGTACTTTCTATGTTTCCACTTTAATTATAAATATTTTTGTTGCGTGATAAATCGAATGAGTACATACCAAGATCCTGTGTAATGTTATTTCAAGAAAGGATTGGAATAACGATTGTGCTAGAGTATAGGCCTGGTCAAAGATTTCAATTCTGGAATGCGCGGCACGAAAGTGAATTTTTTGACTGGGCCCGGGCAGATAATCTTTCAATTGGTATCAGAGCCTGTTTTTGGGTTTTGTGCTTGTTCAATTTATTACATGGTTTTATTTGCAGGTGGTTTAGAAATCCCGACTATTATGGTTGCGTTTGTATGATTTTTAATTAATCTCTGGGACATGTCCGGGTTTGATTTTATTATGAATGCTTGTTATAATAAGACCATTTGTTTGAAGCCGTGTAGCATTAAATCAAATATGTATTAGGATTTTGTCAATGTAATTTCGATTTTAATTTTCCTAGAAGCCTTGTAGTAGGAGAATTTTTTGTGTAATCGAACGCGTTATGTTGGATGACTTGAATTCGTGAGTTTTGGGCTATCATTAATTTGTAGAAAATACATAAAGAATTTCTAGAGGACCAACTAGCATAGCAAAAGCAAATGAGGAATCAGAGGTGGCCTGCGGCGCCGGCGACGAACCGCCAATAGGAGCCGCCGGCCGGCGCAAGCGGCACCGCTGCCGCACAGGCGCGAGGCAACGACAGCAGCAGTAGCTTGCTGAAGTAGCTGCGCACAGTAACTATTGTGCACGGCCCATTTGGCTCGCGCGTTTAGGCCAATTTTTCCTCCGGAGTTCATTTTTTTAAATTCAACTTTTCAAAACTCAATCCATCGAGTGGCGTGACGGGAGACGAGATCAAGGCAGAAGATGGAAGCAATTGAATCCATAATAGTCGAGAAATTTATTTTTCGTATTTATTTCCCATATTTATAGTTTTAATTTTTTGTTTAATTTTTGTGTTGTATTTTAGGTGCATAATTTTAAAGCATATTGGTTTTATGTTTGCATATAACTTAAGATTAGTTAATTGCATGTTAAAATTAGAAAAGCCGTCAATTTAGAAATCTAAGTGGGAGCGGGTTGGTTTAATATCCCCACAACCACCATTACGAGTTCATATGTTTTGTGGGTGGACTTGTGTGTTGGCATTAGGGCCTTCCTCCATTTAGATGAGGCCAACCACACGATCGCTAGATTATGAATTTCTAAATAAAATGACTAGAGTATGTTTAACTAGGTGAAATGTGATAGCCTCTCCATCTGAGGCGCACTATCCTGAGGTAACAAGCTCAGAAGTCACGTAATGACACACTTTTATTGTACGATCTGTAGCATTCCTCCCATCGAGGTTATGCTGCTTATTTGTACGGCTGAAAGCATTGACTATTAGCTACATTTATCAATAGATCGTATGGTCGGATAGTGTAGTTAATGAACTTGGTTCTTCTCAAACGAATGTGGGTTAGCGTAAACATTCACACTATCGTGGCTTGCGAGAATCCTGGTGAATGAGATGTCGATGGTTTAAATTATTGTTTTTAGGGAAGTCAATAATTGTTAGAATATCTTGTTATTTTCGAAATTCTAGGATATACACTAAAACGTTGTCTATTTATTTAATTTACAGTATTCGATATGGCATTCAATCCTTTAGCTACAATTTTGAAACACAACAAACTTACCGGTCCCAATTATGTCGATTGGAGTCGTAACTTGGACATTGTCCTGACGGCTGAGCAGTATAAATTTGTGCTCACCGAAGTCTGTCTAGATGTTCCTAATGATGATTCTCCCCAATAGGATAGGGATGTTAGAGTAGAATACATAAGATATGCTTGTATTATACATTTTCCGAATTAATATATCGATTTAATGTTTTGGTTTATATGTTGTGCATTATTTGTCCATTTATATTATGTAGTTAGATGACGAGGTGTGTTATGTGACACAGTAGGTCTCATAATTGGTTAAAAGACAAAATATATAAATGAGATTTGTAACCGAGACAGCTTTGGACAAACTGTCGATTTAGGTTATTATGTGATTCGGAGAATTGGTTTGTCTAAACTAATTGAATCATATAGATATGCCCGGGGCATATTGGAATTGACCATTTAGAATGATTTGTCTTGTACTGATTTAATAGACAAATCGTTCTTAGTATTCTATCTTTTAATCCCTACACATGAGTGGGCATAAGGATTAGACATAGTGTACTTTGATCTGCCAATGGGTGAGGTCAATTGTGGCCAATAGTCTCGGTGGGTTGGGTACACGTGTTTAGTTACTTGGTGTGCTGCTGATTGTCGAAAGGAAACCATGTACCGGTGTGTTTGGGTGATGGTGCTCCCAAGATGAGCTCGTTATGTTTATTATACTAAACCCGAGTGGTGGACTTATGTGTGGTATAGTAAAAAGGTCAAGTGGTACTAGTTTCGGAATTAAAGAAGTTAATTAATTAATTTATCAGTAAATTAATAAATTTACGAGCACTAAATCTTTGATGTGGGGAGATTAAGAATAAATTAATTTAGTTGTTCTGGTGCAGGATGGTAGTGCCAAAATTAATCTGTTAGTGGTACGATTAATTTTGTAGTGGGTTAATTGAATAGGTAGAATTAATTAATTAATTAATTATTACTAAGGGTTAATTAAGCAATTAACAAAGTTGAATTATTTAATTAATTAATTAAGTCTTAAGTTTTAATTAGAATTAAGAAATCCTAGAGATTAGGAAATCTAATTGGATTTGGTTTATCCTATTAGATTAGTTACATAATTGGATTTAGAAACTAATTAATTACCTAAACCAATTAGGAAGGTCAATCCTAAACCATCTTGGGTCTCTCTTGTAACTCTATATACAGACAAGGGATTAGCAATTACATAACTCACAACTCATAAGTTTTCAAGACAAGAAAACTAGAGAAAGAAAATGTTTTTCTCCCTCTAGCATAATTTCGAGCGCCCAAAATTTGTCCCAAGGCAGCGGCTGGTTGAAAATTCCGGTAGACGGCGGCGACAAGTGGTTTCCGGCGGCGGTGGGTGGATTTTTCATGCGGCGAAGAGCTGCTGAATTTTTGCTGATAACCCAGTTGTGTTGATTGCTAATCAATTGGTTGCTAGATTGTTGTCCACACAACGTACAATCATAGTTTTGAGTCATACAAGCGATCACCTGAGTTAACACGCTTCAAGAGGTACTTTTCTATGATTCCACTTTTAATTAGAAAATTGTTATTGCGTGATAAATCGAATAAGTACAAACTGAGATCCAGCGCATTGTTATTTCAAGCAAAGATTTGAATAGCGATTGTGCTAGAATCTAGGCCAGGTCAAAGATTCCGATTCTGGAATGCGTAGCACGAAAGTGAGTTTTTGATCGTGCCCGGGCATATAATCTTTCAAGGGATGCCTATGCGAGGTGGAGAAAAGCGAATGAGATAGCGCAGTTTTACATTTTTGACCTCTGTGTCAAATGTTCTAAAACATCAGCTTTGTCCCATGGTCTCTGCCTTTAACATGATGGCTCACCTGAGAGAGATGTTTGCTCATCAAGGCAGGACAGCTAGACAAGCAGCCATGAGGAAGATCATGAATACCAAAATGACTAAGGGCTCATTGGTGAGAGCTCATATGCATATCATGATAAGTAACATCAATGAGATAGAGGTGTTGGGAGGTGAGATTGATCCAGATCAGATTGATATTATCCTCCAAAACTTACCCTCTAGTTTTGAGCAGTTTCGGGTCAACTATAACATGAACCAAAGAGTGTATACTCTACCCAAGCTCCTAATAGCATTGGTGTCGGCCAAAAGAATCTTCCACGAGAAGAAGCAAGCTTTGGCCACAGTAAAGGCTTCAAGCTCCTCTTTTGCGCCCAAAGGCAAGAACAAGAAGGAAAAGAATGCCAAGAAACATGCTGCCAAGCTAAAAATTGCAAAGAAGAATAAACCTAAAGACAAATGCTTCAAGTGAGGGAAAACGGAACGTTGGAAATCGGATTGTCCAAAGCATAAAGGTACGGTAGTTTCTGCCTTAGTTACTGAGATATGTTTAGTGGCGATTCCCACAGGTACTTGGTGTGTAGATTCAGGAGCCACCGACCGTGTTTGTAATTCGTTGCAAGCGTTCCAAGTAACCCGGAAGCTTAAAGAAGGCGAGCTAGATATCTACTGGGGCGACACTACAAGAGTGTCAGTATAAGCAGTGAGAGCAGTCAGCCTTAATTCTGAAAATTCTAGGCTATCTTTATTTAATTGTCTTTATGTACCAAGTTTTAGCAAGAACCTTGTTTCAATCTCTAAACTCTTAAAGAATATTTATCAGTTTATTTTTTCTAATGATTCTATTGTTATTAGAAAAGATGGAAAACTTATTTGTTCTGGTTTATTAGCTGAAAATTTGTTTATGATTAAATCAAACTCCCCTGTTGGGCAAAATATAGAGATAAATGACGCATCATCTAACACTAATAAGAGGAAAGAACCTTCTAAAACGAATCAAACCAATTTTTGGTATCTCAGGCTAGGTCATATAAACCTTAGTAGGATTCAAATCTTGGTCAATGATGGACCTTTAAGGTCATTTGAGATTTACAGTTATTCAACCTGTGAATCTTGCTTGGAAGGTAAGATGACCAAGAGACCTTTTAAGGCAAAAGGCTATAGATCCAAAGAAATATTAGAGTTGATTCATTCTCACTTGTGTGTACTAATGTCGGTAAGCACGAGGTGGGTTTGAGTATTTTGTGACGTTCACGAATGATTAATCAATGTACGAATATATTTACCTAATGCGTCACAAGTCCGAATGCTTTAGTAAATTCAAAGAGTATCTGGCAGATATTGAGAAACATCACGGGTAAAAGTATCAAGACACTACGATCAGATCATGGTGGTGAGTTCCTGTCCCACTAATTTTGAGAATACCTCAATGAGGTCAGAATTCAATCTCAGTTATCTTCACCCGGCACACCACAACAGAACAGTGTAGGAGAAAGAATGAATCGAACTCTCATGGAAATAGTTTGGTCAATGATGAGCTATAGTGATTTTCCGAGTTCGTTCTGGGGGTATGCCTTAGAAACAACAATGTACATCCTTAATCTTGTACCATCTAAAACCATGCCTTCAACCCTAGTAGAGTTGTAGAACGGGCGTAAGTCCAATCTAAGACATCTCAGATTTTGCGGTTGCCCAGCACATGTGCTTAAGGCAAATGCGGCTAAGTTCGATGCAAGAACGAAAGTAATGTTGTTTGTAGGATATCCGAAAGGAACGAAAGGTGGTATGTTTTATAGTTCTAAAGATCAGAAGGTGATAGTTTGCAATAACGCCAGATTTTTAGAGGAATACTATATTCCAGATCACAAGTCCAAGAGTAAGATAGTACTAGAAGAGCTTAGGAAAAAATTTGATAATCCTGATGCACCAGCATAATTAGATACACCTTACACTGCACAAGATATCACAGATGATGCGCCTACACAAGTGGAGCCTCGTCATAGTGGAAAGGTTGTGAGACAGCCCGACAGGTTCATTGGTGTGGGAAACGCTTCTGATCTAGTCTCAGGCGCGCCTGAGACTTACCCTGTGAACTAAATGAGGCTCTCTAAGATAAATATACAGAATCTTGGCGTAAAGCAGTGATATCCGAGATGGGGTCGATGGACCACAATCAAGTCTAGGAGCTTGTGGACCTGCCTGATGGGTTCAAGCTCATTGGGTGTAAGTAGGTCTACAAACGCAAGAGAGAACCTGACAGAAAGGTTGAAACCTTTAAAGCCAGGCTTGTGGCGAAGGGGTATACTCACAAATTGGGAATCGATTATGAGGAAACCTTCTCCCCGATAGCCATGCTTAAGTCAATCTGGATTCTCTTGGCTATAGATGCTCATTTAAATTATGAGATATAGCAGATCGATGTCAAGACAGCTTTCCTTAACGGAATTCTTCAGGAAACCATCTTCATGCTGCAATCATTGGGGTTCGTTGAGAAAGGCCAAGAGCATAAGGTTTGTAGGCTTAAGAGGTGCATTTATGGACTTAAGTAGGCATCCAGTTCTTGGAACATCCTGTTTGATGAGGTGATCCAATCCTATAAATTTACTCAGTATTCGGATGAGCAATGTGTGTATCGCAGACGTAATGGAAATGCGGTGGTGTTTGTTGTGTTTTACGTAGATGACATTTTACTAATTGGCAACAATAAGAAAGTGTTATCAGGGGTGAAGGCATGGTTGTCCAAGCAATTTGATATGAAGGACTTAGGAGTAGCAGGACATATCCTTGGAATCAAGATAATTTGAGATCATAGGAAATGTTCGTTAATGCTCTCTCAGGCTTCATACATAGATATGATTCTGGCCCTTTTTAACATGCAGAACACCAAGAAAGGTTTTCTGCCTTTCAGACACGGGGTACATCTATCTAAAGAACAGTTTCCTAAGGCTGTTGAGGAGATAGAGGCCATGAATACAGTTCCTTATGCTTCGGTAGTAGGAAGTCTCACGTATGCCATGTTGTGTACGAGGCCTGATGTCTGTTATATTGTTGGCATTGTAAGCAGATATCAGAGAAACCCCGGGAAAGCTCATTGGGAGGAAGTAAAATGCATTCTGAAGTATTTGCACAGAACGAGAGACCAAGTCTTGGTCTATCAGGTGCCTGACCTGGTACCCCGAGGTTATATAGATTCAGATTTCCATTGTGACAGGGGCAAGAGCAAGTCTACCTCAGGGTATGTGTTTACTTTAGGAGGTGGATCCATAATTTGGCTGAGTGTCAAGCAGAAATGCGTGGCAGACTCTACCAATGAGGCTGAATACGTTGCCACATCAGAGGCAGTGAAAGAAGCAGTGTGGCTCAAAAACTTCCTAGTGGACTTAGATGTGATTCCTGGTTTGCAGAATTCAATCACAATGTACTGTCATAACAACGGGGCAGTAGCAAACTCAAAGGAACCACGAGCCCACAAGGTAAGTAAACACATACAGCGCAAGTACCACCTGATATGAGATATCTTCAAGAGAGAAGACGTGGTCGTGGCTAAGATTGTATCCGAGGATAACCTTACAGATCCGTTCACAAAAACATTGACTTCAAAAGTCTTTGAGGCTCACGTGGAGGCCATGGGGATCAGATACTTAGTAGAGCCATGATAGTTTTTCTATATGTATTGTAGATTGTAAAAGTTGAATGTAGTTATATATACTTAAAGCACAGATTAAGTATAAGTGGGAGATTATTAGGTTTGAATACATAAGCTATGCTTATATTGTACTTTTTTTCAGTTAGTATATCAATTTAATGTTTTAGTTTATATGTTGTGCATATGTCGTCCATTTATATTATGTAGTTAGATGATGAGGTGTCTGGTGTGACACAGAAGATCTCATTATTGGTTAAAATACATAATATATAAATGAGGTTCATAACCAAGACAGTTTGGGACACACTGTCGGTTTAGGTTATTATGTGATTCAGATAATTGGTTTGTCTAAACTAATTGAATCACATAGATATGCCCGGGGCATATTGAACTTGACCATTTTGAATGATTTGTATTGTACTGATTTAATAGACAATGTGTTCTTAGTATTCTATCTCTTAATCTCTAGACTTGAGCGGGCATGAGGGTTAGATAGAGTGTACTTTGATCTGCCAATGGGTGAGGTCATTTGTGGCCAATAGTCAAAGTGAAAGAAATATTGGTAGACTCCAAGTTGGTTTAGGATTGGTCTTCCTAATGGGTTTAGGTAATGAATTAGTTTCCAAATCCAATTAGGCAACCAATCTGATAGGATAAACCAAATCGTACTGGATTCCTAATCTCTAGGATTTCTTAATTCCAATTGAAACTTAAGACTTAATTAATTAATTAAATAATTCCACTTTGTTAATTACTTAATTAACCCGTAGGAATTAATTAAATAATTCCACTTTGTTAATTACTGAATTAACCCTTAGGAATAATTAACCAATTAATTAATTAAATCTACATATTCAATTAACCCATAACAAAATTAATTTTGGCACTACCATCCTACGCTAGAATTGCTTTCGGAACAACTTAATTAAATTATAATCATTAATCTCCCTGAAGGAAAACTGAACAAGCCCGTATTAAATCGAAAACCTCACTTTCGTGCAATGCATTCCAGAATCGAAAGCTTTCGACCAAGCTCAGGCTCAAATTAGTTTACCCATGAACGGATCTAGGCTTATACTTATTTAATTTACTAATCGGGACACAAAAAATTAAATCTTTAATTAAAGCGGAATTTAAAGATTCTACCTTTTGTAGCGAAGTCCCTTGCTTAAAGAAAAACAAAATCTTTGACGCAACTTCCACAAGAAATCCGAAGAATTCTCCAATACGAACTCCGAGATAGTGTGGGCTATCGTCTACGGAGTTACCCACGGCAATACGAAGAAAACCCAGAAACTTGCTTCGCAAGAAAACTCAAAAATTGCCCAAAGCTGCTGCCTTTTTGGACCGCCAACTGCCTACTGCCCTATTGAAGTCCGATCGGCCTGCTGTCCCTTTTCCCGGCCACGATCTGGACCACCGTCTTCACGGATCACCAACCGGAGAATAGATCAACGTGAAGAACGGCAGGATAAAGCACCCCAGGTTGAGGAACAGCCGCTGGACTGCTGCGCAAAACAACCTGCGAGATTGTCTTGCTGCGCAAGGAAAAACTGCACGAGAAATTTTGGAAAAACTGGGCGGCGATCGTCTGTCCAAGGTGAAATAATCTGTGGCAGCTAATAGAAAACTGATGGGCTGAGTTTCTAATCGAAGAAGAAAGTTATCTTGGTCGACTTCGAGAGAAAACTTGACGAGGAAGACAACGTTCTCTCTCTAGACCAAACTTTCTCTTTCTAGCCTAAACTTGGCTGCCAAGTTTCTTAGGTTATGTCTTGCCCAACATGTTGTATTTATAGGAGCTTCTAAGAAGACCTAATGGGCTCTCGAGTTAGGCCTTTAAATTTGACTTTCGTTGATCGCTAAGTCTTCCCGACTAATCAACTCCAATCGACCCATTTAAATTAATCTATTTAATCCACTTTGTTAATTTAATTTAATCGAACCCTTAGAATTAATTAATTCAAAATAGAATTAATTTCTAAATTCACTTTGTCGATTAAATATTAATTAAACCCTTCGGATTAATTAATTTACCTTGTCGATTAGTCAAATGCATAATCGGTCGTACCACTAACGGACCAATTATGGAACTACCGCTCGAAAACGACTTTACATAGCGCCATTATTATTTCTTCTATCTCCCCACATTAAAGATCTAGCGCTCGTCGGTTTATCAATTTACTGACAAATTAATTCACCAACTTATTGGTTTCCGAGATTAGTACCACTCAACCTTTTATTATACCAAACATAAAGTTCACCGGTCGGGTTTAGTATAATAACCTTACGAGCTCATCTCGGGAGCACCATCAACCCGGCGAACCGGTACGTGGATTCCTCCGACTAGCAACGGCACGCAAGAAGCTAAACACCGCATACCTAACTTACCGAGGTATTGGCCTCAATTGACCTCACTCTTTGGCAAATCAAAGCACACGATATCCAACCCTCACGACCGTCCCAATCTCGGGATTAAGAGACGGAATACTAGGACCGAATTGACTACGCCGATCAGTATAAGTCAATTCTATCCAAACTGGTCATGCTCAATATGCCCCGGGTATATCTGTGTGATTTAAACTAGTCTAGATAAACCAATTTCCAAACCACACAATAACCTATACCGATAGTATGTTCAGACTATCTCGGTTACGAGCATACTTTTATATATCAATACTTTAACCAATAACGGTATCTACTGTGTTTGTCGACACCCCGTTATCTAGTTCTATGATATAAAGGAACAAATTTGTACTGAAACAAAAATGATATGTCATCTGTGGATATTAGTTTTTGATACAAGCCATAGCTTTTCTGTATTCAAAACTAACAATCTCCCACTAATACTCAATGCTATGCTAAGAAGTACAAAAACTGTCCAACCCGCTATTACACTGCTGTCATAATGAAATCTCCAGAACACCTTTAAGCTCACTCACATGGCTCTCTCAAGAATCTGACTCCCATGCCCTCCACATGCCTCTCAAAGACCTTTGGGGTCAATGGCTTGGTGAAAGGATCTGCAAGGTTGTCCTCTGAAGCTATCTTGGCCATGATCACGTCTCCTCTCTTTACGATCTCTCGTATCAGGTGGTACTTGCGCTCTATGTGTTTACTCGCCTTATAGGCTCGTGGTTCCCTCGAATTAGCAACTGCACCATTGTTATCACAATAAACTGTGATAGACCTAGGCAACTCAGGAACCACATCTAAGTCCATCTGAAAGCTCCTGAGCCATACAGCCTCTTTCGCTGCCTCTGAAGTGGCAATGTACTCGGCCTCCATGGTAGAGTTCACCACGCATTTCTGCTTGACACTCTTCCATACTATGGCTCCACCTCCTAGAGTAAACACAAACCCAGAGGTAGACTTACTCTTGTCCAAATCTCCTTGAAAGTCCGAATCTGTGTAACCCAATGGTACAAGCTCCTGCGCTCTATAAACTAGGACATAATCTCTCGTCCTGCGCAAGTACTTGAGAATGTATTTTACTGCCTCCCAGTGAGCCTTCCCAGGGTTACTCTGATATCTGCTAACCATGCCAACGGCAAAGCAAATATCAGGCCTCGTGCACAACATAGCATACATGAGGCTATCCACTGCAGAAGCATAGGGTACCGCCTTCATGGCATCTATCTCCTCAGCAGTCTTAGGACTGCTCCTTAGACAAATGCACTCCATACCTGAAAGGTAGTGAACCCTTCTTGGAGTTCTGCTTGTTAAAATGGGAAAGAATCGTGTCTATGTAGGATGCCTGAGAGAGAGTCAGAGAACGTCTCCTACGATCTCGAATAATCTTGATCCCAAGGATATGTCCAGCCTCTCCCAAATCCTTCATATCGAATTGCCTGCACAACCATGCCTTTACGTCTGACAACACCTTCTTACTGTTACCAATAAGAAGAATGTCATCTACATAAAGTACGAGGAACACCACCATATCACCATCACGCCTGCAATAAACACACTGCTCATCCAGAGACTAAGTGAATCCATAGGACTGGATAACCTCATCAAAACGAATGTTCCAAGATCTGGATGGTTGCTTAAGTCCATAAATGGACCTCCTAAGCCTGCATACCTTGTGCTCTTGGCCTTTAACAATGAATCCCTCTGGTTGCTGCATAAAAATGGTCTCCTCAAGAATTCCATTAAGGAAAGCTGTCTTGACGTCCATCTGCCAAATCTCATTGTCCATATGAGCAGCTATGACCAAGAGAATCCGGATCGACTTAAGCATAGCTACCGGGGAAAAGGTCTCCTCATAATCGATCCCTTCTTTCTGAGTATACCCCTTCGCCACAAGCCTAGCCTTGAAGGTCTCAACCCTCCCATCAGATCATCTCTTTCGCTTGTAAACCCATTTGCACCCAATAGGCCTAAACCCATCAGGAAGGTCTACCAGCTCCCAGACTTGATTTGAGTCCATAGAACCCATCTCAGCAATCATCGTTCTCTGCCAAGAATCTGCATCTTTATCCTGGAGAGCCTCATTGTAGTTAAATGGGTCTGGTTCATGAGCGCCAGGGATAAAGTCCGAAGACTCACCCAAACCCATGTACCTCTCAGGCTGTCTCACAACCCTCCCACTAAGACGAGGCGCAGCCTATGCAAGAGCATCATCTGTGATAGTGTGTGCAGTCTCTTGTGGTGTGTCTTCCTGCACGTGTGCATCTGGAATAGTGGACTGACTTCTAAGCTCTTCCAATACTACCTTGCTGCTTGACTTGTGATCTAAAATATAGTCCTCCTCAAGAAATCTGGCATTGGTGCTGACCACCACCTTCTGATCTTGAGGACTATAAAATAAACCACCTCTCGTTCCTTTGGGGTAGCCTATAAACAGCATAACCTTGGATCTCGCCTCTAACTTGCCTGCATCTGCCTCGAGCACATGTGCTGGACAACCCCAAATCCTGAGATGTCTCAGACTAGGCTTTCGCCCACTCCACAACTCTACTGGGGTCGTACGCACAGACATAGATGGCACAAGGTTGAGGATAAAACATGCTGTATTTAAGGCATAACCCCAAAACGAGGTAGGCAACTCACTGTAACTCATCATCGATCTAACCATCTCCATAAGAGTCCTGTTCCTTCTCTCTGCTACACCATTCTGCTGGGGTGTGCCAGGTGTAGAGAACTGGGTCTGAATACCCTCCTCTGACAAATAGGTCCTAAATTCACTAGAGAGGTATTCGCCACCGCGATCAGACCACAGTGACTTGATACTCTTACCCAGATGGTTCTCCACCTCTGTCTTGAATTCTCTGAACTTGCCAAAGCATTCAGACTTGTGGCGCATCAGGTATATGTATCCATATCTAGAGTAATCATCCGTTAAAGTCACGAAATACTTATAACCACCTCTAGCCTGAACTGACATAGGCCCACACACGTCAGAATGAATCAGCTCTAAAACCCCCTTGACCCTATACCCCTTCGCCTTAAAAGGCCCCTTGGTCATTTTACCCTCCAAGCAGGACTCACATGTCGAATAGATGTCAATATCTAGTAAGTCCAAAGACCTACTCTTGACCAACCTTTGAATCCTACTAAGGTTGATATGACCTAGTCTCAGGTGCCAAAGATAAGTCTGATTCAAAGGGGAAGTCTCTTTTCTCTTATTATGATTCGGTGATGAGTTACTAGTTTCTGTGTTTTGCATAACTGGGGAGTAAGTCTTAATTAAAAACAAATTGTCAACCAATGTACCGGAAGATATAAGTTTCTGGCATTTTCTAATAAAAACCGAACCGTCAGAAAATACACACTTATAACCATCCAAAACAAGTTTCGAAACCGAAAGCAAGTTCTTTTGAAAACTAGGTACATAAAGATAATCCTTTAAATATAAAATAGAGTCTGAAAAATAAAGACTAATAACTCCCACTGCAGCCACAGAAACTCTGGTAGTATCCCCAAGGTAGACCTGCAACTCTCACTCTCTAAGCAGCCGGGTCACTTGGAACCCCTGAAAAGAATTACAAACATGATCAGTGGCTCCTGAATCCACACACCAAGTATCTGTGGGAATCGCCGCTAAACACGTCTCAGTGACTAGGGAAAATTTACACGTACCTCGAGGCTTTGGGCAGTCCTTCTTCCAATGTCCCGCTTTGCCACATCTGAAGCATTTTCCTCTCGGCTTCTGCTTCTTGGCAATGCCCACCTTGGGTCCATGACTGGCTCCTACTTTCTGGCCTCTCTTCCTCTTTTGCTTCTTGGCTTTGGGCCCAGCAGAGGAACCTGAGGGACCAACAGTAGCCAAGGCTTGCTTCTTCTCTGCGAAGAGGCTCTCAGCAGACACCAATACAGTCATGAGCTCAGAAAGTGAATATGAGAGATTCCCCATATTATAGTTCAATCAAAACTGCTCAAAACTGGGAGGCAAGCTCTGAAGGATGATATCGACCGGGGTTTCTCCATCAATCTCACCTCCCAATACCTCGATCTCATTGATGCAACCAATCATGTCCAGTACGTGATCTCTCACTGAAGTGCCTTCAGCCATCTTAGCATTCATGAGTTTCCTCATAGCTGACTGCTTGGCTGCCCTGCCCTGATGTCCAAACATCTCCCTGAGGTTGAGCATCATATCGTAGGCTGAGGTCATATGCTGATGCTGGTGCTGCAGAACACTTGACATGGAAGCCAAGATGTAGCACCTGGTCATCTCATCAGCCTTCTGCCACCTCGTATATGGCTCTCGCTGCTCAGGGGTGGCATCATCGCTGGGCTTAGGGGGCACTCCTCAGTGAGCACATACTTGTAACCCTCAGCGGTAAGGACAATGTCCAGGTTACGTTTCCAATCAATGTAATTTGGACTGGTGAGTTTGTTTTGGTTCAGAATGACAGCTAGCGGGTTGAACGACATATCAACTGAAAATAAACAAACAAGTTTCAGAATACTTTTTCGAAAATATTGAAAAATCCTCAGAAAATAAATATAATCTTCTACCGACATCTCTCACACCGGGATTAACGCAGGTCACGATGGGTGAACATCTACGCCAACCCACATTCGTTCGAGAAGAACCGAAGTTTATTAATTTCATTATCTGACCAACGATCTTATGATCAATGAAATTAATAGTCGATAATTTTAGCCATACACGTAGATAGCGTAACCTCGATGGGAGGGATACTATAAACAGTACACTAAGTGTATGCCATTACGTGACTTCTAAGTTTGTTACTTAGGGTACTAATGCACCTCGGATGGCGAGGGTGTCGCAACTTTTCCCAATTAAACGCACTATAGTCATCCCTTTAGAAATTCATTCCGGTGATATCTGTGATTGAAAACTCATCCGATAGGGAGGAAGGTCTAAGCCAGCACGCAAGTTTAACCACATCACCAATGAACCTGTAATGGAGGCCATGGGGCTATTAACCAACCCGTTCCCACTTAGATTTTTAATTAATTTCAATTCGCCCTTGTTTTCTCGGTTTTCTACGTAATTAGGAATCACCCAAAATTACGATAACCAAAACCCGGGTTTTCTTGGTTTTCTACGTAATTAGGAATCACCCAAAATTATGATTAAACCAAAACCCGTGAATTTAATTAAGTTTGAGGATTTTTACGTTTTAACATGCAATACCTTAACTATGGATATTCGCGCCCATAAAACCGTTGGAGTTTTAATATGCGAATAATCTACCTTAGTTAATTGCACATTACCTTTTAAAAACATTTGGTTTGGATTTCAAAAATCACACAATCAATGAAAAATCATAAATACGGCAAATTAAATAAATAAAATTTCCCGACTATTATGGCCTCGGTGACACTTCCCGTCGTGTCGCTCCCACTCGTTATTTGGATTCCTCTCAATTCGCCCGGGTTTTCTCGGTTTACTACGTAATTAGGAATCACCCAAAATTATGATAAACCAAAACCCGCGAATATAAGTTACCCAAAATAACGTCTTCGTCATAGTACATAAATTCCTATATACAAAGGCGTTTTCTAGGAATTTAAAGACGACATGATTAGATCAAATCCTACTACAAGATTTATCTAATCCTACATGGCTTCCAGCTCGTGGTTATTACTATTACAGAAATTTCCATTCAAAAATAAAACGAGCCCGGACAAGTCCCGGGGTTTATGAATGAAAATTAAATTTCTACCATAATAGTCGGGAAACCAATAACCACCTGTTTATACATTTCGACAAAAATAATAATGCCAAAATAAAGCCGTGTAATAAATCAAACAAGTATAAGACCGAAACCAACGCTCTGATACCAATTTGAAGGAAAACTGAACAAGCCCGGGCTAAAACGAAAACCTCACTTTCGTGCAATGCATTCCAGAATCGGAAGCTTTCGACCAAGCTCAGGCTCAAATTAGTTTACCCATGAACGGATCTAGGCTTATACTTATTTAATTTATTAATCAGGACACAAAAAATTAAATCTTTAATTAAAGCAGAATTTAAAGATTCTACCTTTTGTAGCGAAGTCCCTTGCCTAAAGAAAAACCAAATCTTTGACGCAACTTCCACAAGAAATCCGAAGAATTCTCAATATGAACTCCGAGATAGTGTGGGCTATCGTCTACGGAATTACCCACGGCAATACGAAGAAAACCCAGAAACTTGCTTCGCAAGAAAACTCAAAAACTGCCCAAAGCTGCTGCCTTTTTGGACCGCCAGCCGCCTACTGCCCTATTGAAATCTGATCGGCCTGCTGTCCCTTTTCCCGGCCACGATCTGGACCACCGTCTTCACGGATCACCAACCGGAGAAGAGATCAACGTGAAGAATGGCAGGATCAAGCACCCCAGGTTGAGGAACAGCCACTGGACTGCTGCGCAAAACAGCCTGGGCGATTGTCTTGCTGCGGAAATACTGTGCAAGAAATTTTGGAAAAACTGGGCGGCAGTCGGCTGTCCAAGGTGAAATAATCTGCGGCAGCTAATAGAAAACCGATGGGCTGAGTTTCTAATCGAAGAAGAAAGTTATCTTGGTCGACTTCGAGAGAAAACTTGACGAGGAAGACAACGTTCTCTCTCTAGACCAAACTTTCACTTTCTAGCCTAAACTTGGCTGCCAAGTTTCTTAGGTTATGTCTTGCCCAACATGTTGTATTTATAGGAGCTTCTAAGGAGACCTAATGGGCTCTCGAGTTAGGCCTTTAAATTTGACTTTCGTTGACCGCTAAGTCTTCCCGACTAATCAACTCCAATTGACCCATTTAAATTAATCTATTTAATCCACTTTGTTAATTTAATTTAATCGAACCCTTAGAATTAATTAATTCAAAATAGAATTAATTTCTAAATTCACTTTGTCGATTAAATATTAATTAAACCCTTCGGATTAATTAATTTACCTTGTCGATTAGTCAAATGCATAATCGGTCGTACCACAATGGACCAATTATGGAACTACCGCTCGAAAACGACTTTACATCGCGCCATTATTATTTCTTCAATCTCCCCACATTAAAGATCTATCGCTCGTCGGTTTATCAATTCACTGACAAATTAATTCACCGACTTTTGGTTTCCGAGATTAGTACCACTCGACCTTTTATTATACCGAACATAAAGTTCACCGGCCGGGTTTAGTATAATAACCTTACGAGCTCATCTCGGGAGCACCATCAACCCGGCGAACCGGTACTTGGATTCCTCCGACTAGCAACGGCACGCAAGAAGCTAAACACCGCACACCCAACTTACTGAGGTATTGGCCCCAATTGACCTCACTCTTTGGCAAATCAAAGCACACGATATCCAACCCTCACGCCCGTCCCAATCTCGGGATTGAGAGACGGAATAGTAGGACCGAATTGACTACGCCGATCAGTATAAGTGAATTCTATCCAAACTGGTCGTGCTCAATATGCCCCGGGCATATCTGTGTGATTTAAACTAGTCTAGATAAACCAATTTCCAATCCACACAATAACCTATACCAATAGTATGTTCAGACTATCTCGGTTACGAGCATACTTTTTTATATCAATACTTTTACCAATAACGGTATCTACTGTGTTTGTCGACACCCCGTTATCTAGTTCTATGATATAAAAGAACAAATTTATACTGAAACAAAAATGATATGTCATCTGTGGATATTAGTTTTTGATACAAGTCATAGCTTTTCTGTATTCAAAACTAATACTCCCCGCATCAAAGATATAGTGCTCATTAATTAAAATTAATTTACTGATAAATTAATTAATTAACTTCTTTAATTCCGAGACTAGTACCACTCGACCTTTCTACTATACCGGACATAAGTCCACCGGCCGGGTTTAGTATAATAAACATTTCGAGTTCATCTCGGGAGCACCATCACCCCGGACGCACCGGTACATGATTTGCTTTCGACAAGTAGCAGCACACCAAGTAAGTAAACATGCGCACCCAACCCACCGAGACTATTGGCCACATTTGACCTCGCCCATTGGCAGATCAAAGTACACTATGTCTAATCCTCATGCCCACTCGAGTCTAGGGATTTAGAGATAGAATACAAGGATCGATTTGTCTATTAAATCAGTACAAGACAAATCATTCCAAATGGTCAAGTTCAATATGTCCCAAACATATCTATATGATTCAATTAGTTTAGACAAACTAATTATCTGAATCACATAATAACCTAGACCGACAGTTTCTCCAAAACTGTCTCGGTTACGAACCTCATTTATATATTATGTCTTTCAACCAATGATGAGATCTACTGTGTCACACCAGACACCTCATCATCTACTTACATAATATAAATGGACATAAACATGCACAACAAAATATAATTGAAACACAAATCGATATATTAAAATGGGAAACTGTACAATACAAGCATAGCTTATGTATTCTACTTCAACAATCTCCCACTAATACTTAAGCTGTGCTTTAAGTATACAACTACATACAATCCTATACAATCTGCTGCTATCTATCTAGAAAAACTTTCATGGCTCTCCTAGATATCTGATCCCCATGCCCTCCACGTGAGCCTCAAAGACTTTAGAGGTCAATGTTTTTGTGAACGGATCTGCAAGGTTATACTCTGATGCTATCTTAACCACGACCACGTCTTCCCTCTTCACGATGTCTCGTATCAGGTGGTACTTGCGCTGTATATGTTTACTCACCTTGTGGGCTCGTGGTTCCTTCGAGTTTGCTACTACACCGTTGTTATCACAATAAACCGTGATAGACTTCGGCAAACCAGGAATCACATCTAAGTCCACTAGGAAGTTCTTGAGCCATATTGCTTCTTTCGCTGCCTCTGATGCGGTAACGTACTCAGCCTCCATGGTAGAGTTCGCAACGCATTTCTGCTTGACACTCCGCCAAACTATGGCTCCACCTCCTAGAGTAAACACATACCTTGAGGTAGACTTGCTCTTGTACCTGTCGCCTTGGAAATCTGAATCTGCGTAACCTCGGGGTACCAGCTCAAGCGCCTGATAGACCAGAACTTGGTCCCTCATTCTGCGCAAATACTTGAGAATGCATTTTACTGCTTCCCAATGAGCTTTCCCGGGGTTACTCTGATATCTGCTCACTATGCCAATGACATAACAGATATCTGGCCTCGTACACAACATGGCATACATGAGACTTCCTACTGCCGAAGTATATGGAACTGTCTTCATGGTATCTATCTCCTCAATAGGCTTAGGAGACTGTTCCTTAGATAGAAACACTTCATGCCTGAACGGTAGAAAACCTTTCTTGGAGTTCTGTATGTTAAAACGGGCCAGAATCGTATCTATGTACGAAGCTTGGGAGAGCGTTAGTGAACGTTTCCTACGATCTCAAATAATCTTGATCCCAAGGATATGTCCTGCTTTTCCTGAGTCCTTCATATCAAATTGCTTGGACAGCCATGCCTTTACGTCTGATAACACTTTCTTGTTGTTGCCAATCAATAGAATGTCATCTACATAAAGTATAAGAAACACCACTGAGTTTCCATCACGTCTGCGATACACACATTGCTCATCCGAACACTGAGTAAATCCAAAGGACTAGATTACCTCATCAAACCGGATGTTCTAAGATCTGGATGCCTGCTTAAGTCCATAGATATACCTCTTAAGCCTGCAAACTTTATGCTCTTGGCCCTTTTCAATGAATCCCTCTCGTTGCTGCATAAAGATGGTTTCCTCAAGACTTCCATTTAGGAAAGCTATCTTGACATTCCTCTGCCAAATCTCATAATCCATATGAGCAGCTATGGCCAAGAGAATCTGGATTAGCTTTAAAGGTTTCCTCATAATCGATTCCCTTTTTCTGAGTATACCCCTTCGCCACCAGCCTAGCTTTAAAGGTTTCCACCTTCTCGTTAGGTCCTCTCTTACGTTTGTAGACCCAATTGCATCCAATGGGCTTAAACCTATCAGGCACGTCCATAAGCTCCCAGACTTGATTGTGGTCCATTGACCCCATCTCGGATATCATTGCCTTACGCCAAGATTCTGCATCTTTATCTCGAAAAGCCTCATTGTAGTTAACTGGGTCAGGTTCAGGCACACCTGGGACTAGGTCCGAGGTCTCTCCCACGCCAACGAACCTGTCGGGCTGTCTTACAACCCTCCCACTACGATGAGGCACCGCCTGTGTAGGCGCATCATCTGTGATCTCATGTGCAGTGTGTGGTGTATCTACTTGTGTTGGTGCATTAGGATTAGTAGTTTGTCGTCTAAGCTCTCCTAGTACTATCTTAATCTTGGGCTTGTGGTCTAAGACATAGTCCTCTTCTAAAAATCTAGCGTTGGTACTTACCACCACCTTCTGATCTTTAGGACTATAGAATATACCACCTTTCGTTCCTCTAGGATAACCTACAAACAGCATTAATTCTGTTCTTGCATCTAACTTGGCTGTATCTGCCTTAAGCACATGTGCCGGGCAACCCCAAATTCTGAGATGTCTTAGACTGGGCTTCCGCTCGTTCCACAACTCTACTGGGGTTGAAGGCACAGTTTTAGATGGTACAAGATTAAGAATATACATTGCTGTTTCCAAGGCATATCCCCAGAACGAACTTGGCAAATCACTGTAGCTCATCATGGACCTAACCATTTCCATAAGAGTTTGATTCCTCCTTTCTGCTACACCATTTTGCTGTGGCGTACCAGGTGCAGACAACTGAGACTTAATTCCTACCTCAGCGAGGTAATCTCGAAATTCATTGGATAGGTACTCCCCACCACGATCTGAACGCAGTGTCTTGATACTCTTACCATGATGCTTCTCCACATCTACCTGAAATTCTTTGAACTTGCCAAAACATTCGGACTTGTGGCGCATTAGGTAAATGAATCCGTACCTAGAGTAGTCATCCGTGAACGTCACGAAATACTCATATCCCCCTCGTGCCTGGACCGTCATAGGTCCACACAAGTCAGAATGAATCAACTCTAATACTTATTTAGCTCTATGACCTTTTGCCTTAAAAGGTCTCTTGGTCATCTTACCCTCCAAGCAAGATTCGCAGGTTGCATAACTGTCAATATCTAATGAACCCAAAAGTCCATCATTGACCAACCTCTGAATCCTACTAAGGTTTATATGACCTAGCCTTAGATGCCAAAGATAGGTTTGATTCATTTCAGAAGGTCTCTTCCTCTTATTAATGTTAGATACTGAGCTATCTATTTCAATGTTTTGCGCAACAGGGGAGTTAGAATTAACCACAAATAAATTGTCCACCAATGAACCAGAACAAACAAGTTTCCCATTTCTTCTAATAAAAACAGACTCATCAGAAAAAATAAACTTGTAACCGTTCTTTAAGAGTTTAGAAACCGAAATCAGGTACTTTCTAAAACTCGATTCAAAAAGACAGTTTACTAACTCTAGGTTACAATTCTCGAAATTTAACCTAACTACTCCCACTGCTTCAACTGACACTCTTGTAGTGTCGCCCATGTAGATGTCCAGTTCGCCCTCTCTAAGCTTTCGGTACTTGGAACCCCTGCAAAGAATTACAAACATGGTCAGTGGCGCCTGAATCCACACACCAAGTATCTGTGGGAATCACCGCTAAACATGTCTCAGTAATTAGGGCAGAAACAATCGTACCTTTGAGCTTCGAACAATCCACTTTCCAGTGTCCTGCCTTGCTGCATTTAAAGCACTTGCCCTTTGGCTTGCTTTTCTTCGCGATATCTGGCTTTGCTGCAAGTTTCTTGGCGTTCTTCTTCTTCTTATTCTTATTGCCTTTCGGCCCAGAAGAAGAACTCGAACCCTTTACCGCGACCAAAGCTTGCTTCTTCTCATGGAAGATGCCTTCAGCCTCCACCAAATCAGTCATGAGCTCGGGCAATGTATAAACCCTTTGGTTCATATTGTAGTTGACCCGAAACTGCTTAAAACAAGAGGGTAAACTCTGGAGGATAATATCTAACTGACTCTCCGGGTCGATATTTTCTCCCAACACCTCTATTTCATTGATGTTACTATCATGTGTAAAACATAATCTCTCACCGATCCGCCTTTAGCCATTTTGGTGTTCATTAACTTCCTCATGGCTGACTGCCTGGCAGTTCTGCCTTGATGCGCAAACATCTCCCTTAGGTGCACCAACATGTCGAAGGCGGAGAGCATGGGATGAAGATGATGTTGCAGCACATTTGACACAGAGGCCAAAATGTAGCACCGCGCCATCTCATCCACTTTCCTCCACCTGGCATAGGCGTCCCTTTCCTCTTGGATAGAGTCCTCATCAGGCACTTCTGGACATGCTTCGATGAGCACAAACTTGTACTGCTCAGCCGTCAGGACTATGTCCAAATTATGACTCCAGTCGACATAATTGGTTCCAGTTAATTTGTTGTCTTTCAAGACAGCAGCTAAAGGATTGAATGCCAAATCGATTTAAACTGGAAAGTAAACAAACAATGTTTCAGTTATATGCTTAGAATTTTCAAAAACATGAAAATCCATTTAATTATTGATTTCCCTCAAAAAAATAATATTAATCCACCAACATCTCATCCACCGGGATTCTCGCAAGCCACGCAGTGTGGACATTTACGCTAACCCACATTCGTTTGAGAAGAACCAAATTCATTAACTACACTATCTGACCAACGATCTTTTGTTCAATGTAGCTAATAGTCAGTGCTTTCAGCTGTATAAGTAAGCAGCATAACCTCACGGGAGGAATACTGCAGATCGTACACTAAGTGCGTGCCATTTCGTGACTTCTGAGTCTGTTACCTCAGGATAGTGCGCCTCAGATGGAGAGGGTGTCGCATTTCTCCTAGTTAAACTTGCTCTAGTCACCTTACTCAGAAGCTCATAGTCTAGCGATCTCGGGGCTGGACTCAACCGAATGGAGGAAGGCCCTAATGCCAATGCGCAAGCCCACCCACATCGCATATGAACCCGTAATGGTGGCCATGGGGATATAACACAACCCGCTCCCACTTAGATTTCCAAATTAAGGGTTTTTTCGATTTTAACATGCAATTAACTAACCTAAGTTATATGCATCCATAAAACCAGACATGCTTTAATTCATGCATCTAAAATACAGCATAAAAATTAAAACAATAAATACGGGAAATAAATACGTAAAATAAATTTCCTGACTATTATGGTTTTAATTGCTTCCATCCTTTACCTTGATCTCATGTCCCATCACGTCATTTGATGGAGAGAGTCTTGAACTTCAAAAAATGAAAATTGAAGGAAAAACGGGCCAAAAATAGCCCGAATGGGTCGCCTGTGCCGCAGCACGGCCTGAGGGCCGCACTGCCCGCGCGCAGCCCGCACGGGCCCTGCGCTTGTGGCCCTGCGCGCCCAGCAGCAGCGCACAGCAGCTGCTGTTGCACGCTGCTGGTGCCTGCTGCTGCCTTTTTTGCCTGCCGACTGGCGCGACTGCTGTCGGCGGTCGTTGCCGGCGTCGCCTCCTGCCGCCAACTCCTCCTTCACTTTTTTCCACACTTTTTGGTCTTCTTGCAATTCATTCTGGGTTTTCCTGGGTTTCTTCAAATTTATGATAACACAAAACCCACGAATCCAAGTCGCCCACCATAACGCCTTCAATTACATAAAAACCAATTTTCCTACTACAAGGCATTCTAGAAAAATCAAATAATCAAAATTACATAGAAAGAATCCTACTACAGATTTGATATATTCCTACACGGCTTCCAGCACGTGGTGATACTATTACAAACATTCATAATAAAATTAAATCCGGACAAGTCCCGGAGTTTAATTAAAACCCATACAAACGTAACCATAATAGTCAGGATTTCTTAACCACCTGCAAAACAGAACCATGTAATAAATTGAGCAAGCATAGAACCCCCTAAACTTTGCTTTGATACCAATTGAAAGAAATATTGGCAGGATCTGGGTTTGCACTTGCTCGATTTACCATGCAACAAAAATTTCTATTAAAGCGGAATCGTAGAAAAGTACATTTGAAGCGTGCACCTGGTGATTCTCTTGTATGCCTCAAAGACTATGACTTCTTATTGTGTGGGCAACAATCTAGAAGTCAATTGATAAGCAACTCACCACAATCCACCTGCTGAAAAATTCAGCACCTCCGCACCTAGCACGTACTGCAAACGCACTGCCCGGAGAGAGAGAAAACAACACGAGCAGCTAGAGAAGGGAAGACCAAAATTTCAGCCAAAAATTCCCAAAACCCAGCCGCCACTTTTGTTCTTAAAATTCGTTTAGGATAGAGAAAATTTTCTCTCTCTAGAATTTTATCTCTCTAGATTCTTGAATTATGAATCTATTGAATTGTGTTCTTGAATGGCTAATCCCTTGTCTATTTATAGAGTTACAAGACAGCCTCCAAGTTAGTTTAGGATTGGTCTTCCTAATGGGTTTAGGTAATGAATTAGTTTCCAAATCTAATTAGGCAACCAATCTGATAGGATAAACCAAATCCTACTGGATTCCTAATCTCTAGGATTTCCTAATTTCAATTGAAACTTAAGACTTAATTAATTAATTAAATAATTCCACTTTGTTAATTACTTAAAACCCTTAGAAATTAATTAAATAATTCCACTTTGTTAATTACTAAATTAGCCCTTAGGAATAATTAACCAATTAATTAATTAAATCTACCTATTCAATTAACCCATTACAAAATTAATCGTACCACTAACGGATTAATTTTGGCACTACCATCATACACAAGAATTGCTTCCGGAACAACTTAATTAAATTATATTCATTAATCTCCCCACATCAAAGATATAGTGCTCGTTAATTAAAATTAATTTACTGATAAATTAATTAATTAACTTCTTTAATTCTGAGACTAGTACTACTCGACCTTTGTACTATACCGGACATAAGTCCACCGGCCGAGTTTAGTATAATAAACATTTTCAGTTCATCTCGGGAGTACCATCACCCCAGACGTATAGGTACATGGTTTCCTTTCGACAAGCAGCAGCGCACCAAGTAACTAAACACGCGCACCGAACCCACCGAGACTACTGGCCACATTTGACCTCACCCATTGGCAGATCAAAGTACACTATGTCTAATCCTCATGCCCACTCGAGTCTAGGGATTTAGAGATAAAATACAAGGATCGATTTGTCTATTAAATCAGTACAAGACAAATCATTCCTAATGGTCAAGTTCAATATGCCCCGGGCATATCTATATGATTCAATTAGTTTAGACAAACTAATTATCTAAATCACATAATAACCTAGACCGACAGTTTGTCCAAAACCATCTCGGTTACGAACCTTATTTATATATTATGTCTTTCAACCAATGATGAGATCTACTGTGTCACACCAGACACCTCATCATCTACTTACATAATATAAATGGACATGAACATGCACAACAAAATATAATTGAAACACAAATCGATATATTAAAGTGGAAAACTGTACAATACAAGCATAGCTTATGTATTCTACTTCAACACTCAGTGGGTTGGGTGTGCGTGTTTAGTTACTTGGTGTGCTGCTGCTTGTTGAAAGGAAACCATGCACTGGTGTGTCCGGGTGATGGTGCTCCCGAGATCAGCTCATTATGTTTATTATACTAAACCCAGCTGGTGGACTTATGTTCAATATAGTAAAAAGGTCATGTGGTACTAGTCTCAGAATTAAGAATTTAATTAATTAATTTGTCAGTAAATTAATAAATTAACGAGTAATAAATCTTTAATGTGGGGAGATTAAGAAAAAATTAATTTAGTTGTTCCGGAAACAATTCTAGTGTGGGGTGGTGGTCCAAAATTAATCCGTTAGTGGTACGCTTAATTTTGTAGTGGGTTAATTGAATAAGTTGAATTCATTATTTAATTAATTATTCCTAAGGATTAATTATGTAATTAACAAAGCGCAAATAATTAATTAATTGAGTCTTAAATTTTAATTAGAATTAGAAAATCCTATAGATTAGGAAATCTATTTGGATTTGGATTATCCTATTCGATTAGTTACCTAAGTGGGTTTGGAAACTAATTAATTATCTAAACCCATTACGAAGACCAATCCTGTAATATCCCTGCAAAGCAAGTATATTACGACTAGAAGATTTTAGGAGTTTAAACCTTTAGAAGAATAAAATAAGTTGGGCTGAAATAAATATAGGTTGGTCAATTAGTTAAAAATAATGTATGGGCATGAACTACATATTATAGTTCGTTTTAGGATTAATGTAATTGAAATGATTAGAGTAATTAAGCTATAAAGTTAAGGAAAGGATTTAATAGGATGAATTGGGCATTATTTTGGGTGAAATTGAAAGAGCCTAAGAATCCTGGGAATTAAAAGGAAATTTCCCTAAACTTTCCACTTTCCCAATTTTCTTTTAAATCGTAGCCGATCAAACTCTTCTTTCTCTTTTCTTTCCTTTCTTTTATTTTCTTCTCTTATTCTATCTTTTCTTCCTATCGCCCAAAGATGTTTTCATTGTCACCGGTCACCACCGATTCCGCCTTTCCTGATGCCGATTCGAGCATGCAAAACGCCGACGAGCGTCCCTTCTTCTCAAAGATCAAAACCTGATCACATTTTCTCCGTTTCGCTCAGCCTTGGTCTCCTCCCGTCAAGCTTGGCTACCGCTATTTCCACCGTTATTCAGGCTCTTCCGACATCTATTTGGATGAAAACCACCACGAAAAGACTCATACACGTTATATCTTCAAAACCCAAACTTCATTTTCCTTGTCTTGGTGAGCTCCTCCCCTTATCGGAACTCTAGTCTTCGCCGCCGCACCGCCGCCATCAATGGCCTCGTTGTGTCATCCCAACTGTTCTATCAAGTATAGGTATAATGTCCACTCCTTTGGTAGTTTTAATTCAAGAGTAACATATTTTAGGAAAAGTTATGTTCATATTTAAGGTAGATTGTTCAATTGAAATGGTAACTATCTAGGCTAGTATGCATGTTTCGATTAAGGGAGTCATTGGGTCAAATGGTAGTAGTGAACGATTAATGAACTATAGGATATTTAATGGATTCATCTCTCTAATGGAAATACAGTTTATATAAAAAATATTGTTAATTTAGGGACGATAAAACTGGATAGCTAAGGGTAGACTTGTGAGAAGTAAGATAACTGGAGTTTTGGAGGGGTGGACTAGGGTGGCTAAGTTAGTAATTCGTAAGTTATTAAAATGTATACATTCATGCAAATGACAGTCTAGAAATTACATAGAGAGAGTTCATCTTAGTAATGGAAATAGACTTGCATGTGCCTTGGGATTAACCTAAGGTTAAAAGGACATGAGAATCAATGTGGGATTCGCGGCCCCCTTCTAGAATCTCATTCCATTTAGTCTTGGAATTAGTCTTAAGACATGAATAGGATTAGGATAGTTTTCATTTAGTAACCCTTAGGACACATGCACTATATACAATCTTAATGTGGGATTTTGATAAGTGGACTTTATATGTTATGTGTAATAGGAATATTTGTGACCAAGAGACAACTGGTGTCTTCTTGTCAACTTGAGTTGTGCGAGATTAACCCAGTAAAGGTGAGTTGATTCTTTTTATGTGTTGGTTTGTTAAATTCAGGATTACGTATTTGCCCTCAAAAGCATATGTGTAGCCTGGGTTTAACCTTGAAAACATTCGTATGTACTTTTGCGTGTCTCTGCTTATTGCTCTCGATGCATGTAGACAATTATGGCCTTGCTGACACTTAGGATTTGTTCTGTGTGACCATGGTTATGTTTTAATGCTAGTTTGTGGTAATGAATTATGTGTGGCATTTACGACTTTGGATGTTTAGTATGATGGTTGATGGGTGTTATTTCTGCACATTTGTTGTGTTTGCATCTTTTGGGGGCCCCTCCCTTTTCGCGCCGACCTACTAGGTAGGGGTCGGACTGAGGTTTAGTATGTAGGACAGGTATAGCCTGGGGTACCTTTGGTGGCTCGGAGGATATTGGTGGCTCGGTTGATAGCGGGTGGAATGCCCGTTTCCGTTGGTTGGTACAGAAGTATCCTAGGGAGGGCATTGGCTGCGATGACCTAGACCTCTCTATGATTTAGGTTGACTTTATTTAAGTTATTGCACATTATTTGGTTAGCTGACATTTCTTGTTTGTATGTTTAAATGCTTTACGGTTTTGATGCCTAATTATGTGGTCATGTTATCGATGGTTCTTTTATATGTTTGTGGGTTTGTTGTTTGTGTGCTTATCTTTTTGACCCTCTTTCTAGCGCAGACGACACCAGGTAAGCTAAAAGAGAATCCTCACTGAGTATGCCTAGCATGCTTATTTAGTTACGTGTGTTTTCAGGGAATAAGTTCAGAGCGAGCCTAGAGGGAAGCTGGGTTGGTTTATGGGTTTGAAAGGAGGTGTTTGAAGCTACGAACTAAGGAATTGAATTTAAAACTAGAACTTGTATGTAATGTACTTAAGTACTTTATGATTTAAACTTGTTTAGGATTCTTGTAAAGCAAATGTAGAAAGATAATGATGATTTTGGGTTTAGTTGTTATGAATTTGATGTTAAATAAGTTAATTTATTTTGGAAAAGTCCAATCGAGCTTTGTATGCTGATTCAGGTAGAACGACCCTTTCTGGGGTCATTACAATTGGTATTAGAGGAAATATGTATTGGGTAGTAAATAGGTGTCTTATTAGGTTAGAACCTCTCACCTGTGAGTTGTGATACTTAATCCAAATTACTTTGGTTTAAGTTTCTTTATGTATTGCCTGTATGTTATGGTGTTGTGTAGACTTGTGATGTGAAAACATCACATAGATCATATATGTATAGGGATCATGTAGCTTTTGAGATGTTGTATGTAAGGTTTAGTTATTTCTATCTCTGTAGCAATTTGATTTGGTTGCTTTTGGTTTGTTTGCCTGTATTATAAACAATCAGGTGGACCTCTCAAGAGGAAGGTCAACAATTATGCAGCTCTGTCATGAGAGGCTGCGACTATTCCTCTACTTGTCATGATTTACGGTGGCTATGCGGGAGATTTTTTACCTTTGGCCACGATGGGTCATGGTTGAAAGTTTTGGTAGGATGTGGGTTCGCACTAGCTCGATTTATCACGCAACAAAAATTTCTATTAAAGTGGAATCTTAGAAAAATACCTTTGAAGCTGACTTGGGTGATTCTCTCGTATGCCTCAAGACTATGACTTCACGTTGTGTGGGCAAAGAACTAGAAGTCAATTGATCAGCTATCACCACAACTCCACCCGCCAGAAAAATCCAGCAACTCCGCACCTAGCACGTACTGCAAACGCACTGGAGAGAGAGATAAAGCAACACACGGGGCTAGTAAAAAAGGGCTAAAATTAGGCCAACTCTAAGGAAAACCAGCCGCCTATTGTTTGGAAAAATTCGACTTGGAGAGAGAAAGTTTTATCTCTCTAGAAATCTTGTCGATAATTGTGTGTCTTGAATAACTGATCCCTTGTCTATTTATAGAGTTACAAGAGAGACTCCAAGTTGGTTTAGAATTGGTCTTCCTAATGGGTTTAGGTAATGAATTAGTTTCCAAATCCAATTAGGCAACCAATCTGATAGGATAAACCAAATCCTACTGGATTCTTAATCTCTTGGATTTTCTAATTCCAATTGAAACTTAAGACTTAATTAATTAATTAAATAATTCCACTTTGTTAATTATTTAATTAACCCTTATCAATTAATTAAATAATTCTACTTCGTTAATTACTGAATTAACCCTTAGGAATAATTAACCTATTAATTAATTAAATCTACCTATTCAATTAACCCATTACAAAATTAATTGCTTCCGGAACAACTTAATTAAATTATATTCATTAATCTCCCCACATCAAAGATATAGTGCTCGTTAATTGAAATTAATTTGCTGATTAATTAATTAATTAACTTCTTTAATTTTGAGACAAGTACCACTCGACCTTTTTACTATACCGGACATAAGTCCACCGGTCGGGTTTAGCATAATAAACATTTCGAGTTCATCTCGGGATCACCATCACCCTGGACGCACCAGTACATGGTTTCCTTTCGACAAGTAGCTGCACACCAAGTAACTAAACACGCTCACCCAACCCACCGAGACTATTGGCCACATTTGACGTCACCCATTGGCAGATCAAAGTACACTATGTCTAATCCTTATGCCCACTCGAGTTTAGGGATTTAGAGATAGAATACAAGGATCGATTTGTCTATTAAATCAGTACAAGACAAATCATTCCTAATGGTCCAGTTCAATATGCCCCAGGAATATCTATATGATTCAATTAGTTTAGACAAACTAATTATCTGAATCTCATAATAACCTAGACTGACAGTTTGTCCAAAACTGTCTCGGTTATGAACCTCATTTATATATTATGTCTTTCAACCAATGATGAGATCTACTGTGTCACACCAGACACCTCATCATCTACTTACATAAAATAAACGGATATAAATATGCACAACAAAATTTAATTGAAACACAAATCGATATATTAAACTGGGAAACTGTACAATACAAGTATAGCTTATGTATTCTACTCCAACAATCTCCCACTAATACTTAAGCTGTGCTTTAAGTATACAACTACATACAATCCTATACAATCTGCTGCTATCTATCTAGAAAAACTGTCAAAGCTCTCCTAGATATCTGATCCCCATGCCCTCCACGTGAGCCTCAAAGACTTTAGAGGTCAATATTTTTGTGAACGGATCAGCAAGGTTATCCTCTGATGCTATCTTAGCCACGACCACGTCTTCCCTCTTCATGATGTCTCGTATCATGTGGTATTTGCGCTGTATATGTTTACTCGCCTTGTGGGCTCGTGGTTCCTTCGAGTTTGCTACTGCACCATTGTTATCACAATAAACCATGATAGACTTCGGCAAACCAGGAATCACATCTAAGTCCACTAGGAAGTTCTTGAGCCATACTGCTTCTTTCGCTGCCTCTGATGTGGCAACGTACTCAGCTTCCATGGTAGAGTCCGCCACGCATTTCTGCTTGACACTCTGCTAAACAATGGCTCCACCTCCTAGACTAAACACATACCCTGAGGTAGACTTGCTCCTGTCCCTGTCGCCTTGGAAATCTGAATCTGTGTAACCTCGGGGTACCAGCTCAGGCGCCTGATAGACCAGAACTTGGTCCCTCGTTCTGCGCAAATACTTGAGAATGAATTTTACTCCTTCCCAATGAGCTTTCCCGGGGTTACTCTGATTTCTGCTCACCATGCCAACGGCATAACAGATATCAGGCCTCGTACACAACATGACATACATGAGACTTCCTACTGCCGAAGCATATAGAACTATCTTCATGGTCTCTATCTCCTCAACAGTCTTAGGAGACTGCTCCTTAGATAGAAACACTCCATGCCTGAAAGCTAGAAAACCTTTATTGGAGTTCTGCATGTTCAAATGGGCCAGAATCGTGTCTATGTCCGAAGCTTGAGAGAGCGTTAACAAACGTTTCCTACGATCTCGAATAATCTTGATCCCAAGGATATGTCTCGCTTTCCCTAAGTCCTTCATATCAAATTGCTTAGACAGCCATCCCTTTACATCTGATAACACTTTCTTCTTGTTGCCAATCAATAGAATGTCATCTACGTAAAGCACATGAAACACCACTGAGTTTCCATCACGTCTGCGATACACACATTGCTCATCCGGACACTGAGTAAATCCAAATGACTGGATTACCTCATCAAACCAGATGTTCCAAGATCTGGATGTCTGCTTAAGTCCATAAATGGACCTCTTAAGCCTACAAACCTTAGACTCTTGGTCTTTTTCAATGAATCCCTCTGGTTGCTACATAAAGATGGTTTCCTCAAGACTTCTGTTTAGGAAAGCTGTCTTGACATCCATCTGCCAAATTTCATAATCCATATGAGCAGCTATGGCCAAGAGAATCTGGATCGACTTAAGCATGGCTACCGGGAAGAAGGTTTCCTCATAATCGATTCCCTCTTTCTGAGTATACCCCTTCGCCACTAGCCTAGCTTTAAAGGTTTTCACCTTCCCATCAGGTCCTCTCTTACGTTTGTAGACCCACTTGCATCCAATGGGCTTGAACCCATCAGGCAAGTCCACAAGCTCCCAAACTTGATTGTGGTCCATTGACCCCATCTCAGATATCATTGCCTTACGCCAAGATTCTGCATCTTTATCTCGAAGCACCTCATTGTAGTTAACTGGGTCAGGTTCAGGCACACCTGGGACTAGGTCTGAGACCTCTCCCACGCCAATGAACCTGTAGGGCTGTATTATAACTCTCCCACTACGACGAGGCACCGCCTGTGTAGGTGCATCATCTGTGATCTCTTGTGCAGTGTGTGGTATATCTACTTGTGCTGGTGCATCAGGATAAGTAGTTTGTCGTCTAAGCTCTTCTAGTACTATCTTACTTTTGGGCTTGTGGTCTAACATATAGTCCTCTTCTAAAAATCTAGCGTTGGTACTTACCACCACCTTTTGATCTTTAGGACTATAGAATAGACCACCTTTCGTTCCCTTAGGATATCCTACAAACAGCATTAATTATGTTCTTGCATCTAACTTAGTCGTATCTGCCTTAAGCACATGTGTTGGGCAGCCCCAAATTCTGAGATGTCTTAGACTGGGCTTCCGCCCATTCCAATACACTACTGGGGTTGAAGGCACGGTTTTAGATGGTACATGATTAAGAATATACATTGCCATTTCTAAGGCATATCCTAAGAACGAACTTGGCAAATCACTATAGCTCATCATGGACCTAACCACTTCCATAAGAGTTCGATTCCTCCTTTCTGCTACACCATTCTGCTGTGGCGTGCCCGGTGCAGACAACTGAGACTGAGTTCCTACCTCAGTGAGGTAATCTCGAAATTCATGGGACAGGTACTCCCCACCATGATCTGAACGCAATGTCTTGATACTCTTACCAAGATGCTTCTCCACATCTGCCCGAAACTCTTTGAACTTGCCAAAACATTCAGACTTGTGGCGCATTAGGTAAATGTATCCGTACCTAGAGTAGTTATCCGTGAACGTCACGCAATACTCATATCCCCCTCGTGCCTGGACCGTCATAGGTCCACACAAGTCAGAATGAATCAACTCTAATACTTCTTTAGCTCTATAACCTTTTGCCTTAAAAGGTCTCTTGGTCATCTTACCCTCCAAGCAAGATTCGCAGGTTGCATAACTGTCAATATCTAATGAACCCAAAGGTCCATCATTGACCAACCTCTGAATCCTACTAAGGTTTATATGACCTAGCCTTAGATGCCAAATATAGGTTTGATTCATTTCAGAAGGTCTCTTCCTCTTATTAATGTTAGATACTGAGCTATCTATTTCTATATTTTGCGGAAAAGGGGAGTTAGAATTAACCACAAATAAATTGTTCACCAATTAACCAGAACAAACAAGTTTCCCATTAATTTGAATAAAAACAGACTCATCAGAAAAAATAAACTTGTAACCGTTCTTCAAGAGTTTAGAAACCGAAATCAGGTTCTTTCTAAAACTCGGTACATAAAGACAGTTTACTAACTCTAGGTTACAATTCTCGAAATTTAACCTAACTACTCTCACTGCTTCAACTGACACTCTTGTAGTGTCACCCATGTAGATGTCCAGTTCGCCCTCTCTAAGCTTCCGGGTTACTTGGAACCCCTGCAAAGAATTACAAACATGGTCAGTGGCGCCTGAATCCACACACCAAGTATCTGTGGGAATCACCGCTAAACATATCTCAGTAATTAGGCAGAAACAATCGTACCTTTGATATTCGGACAATCCACTTTCCAGTGTCCTGCCTTGCCGCATTTAAAGCACTTTCCCTTTGGCTTGCTTTTCTTCGCGATATCTGGCTTTGCTGCAAGTTTCTTGGCGTTCTTCTTCTTCTTATTCTTCTTGCCTTTCGGCCCAGAAGAAGAACTCGAACCCTTTACCGCGACCAAAGCTTGCTTCTTCTCATGGAAGATGCCTTCTGCCGTCCACCAAATCAGTCATGAGCTCGGGCAACATATAAACCCTTTGGTTCATATTGTAGTTGACCCGAAACTGCTCAAAACAAGAGGGTAGACTCTGGAGGATCACATCTATCTGACTCTCCGGGTCGATATTTCCTCCCAACACCTCTATTTCATTGATGTTACTTATCATGTGTAAAACATGATTTCTCACCGATCCGCCTTCAGCCATTTTGGTGTTCATTAACTTCCTCATAGCTGAATGCCTGGCAGTCCTGCTTGATGTGCAAACATCTCCCTCAGGAGCGCCAACTTGTCGAAGGCGGAGAGCATGGGATGAAGCTGATGTTGCAGCACATTTGAGACAGAGGCCAAAATGTAGCACCACGCCATCTCATCCGCTTTCTTCCACCTGGCATAGGTGTCCCTTTCCTCTTGGGTAGAGCCCTCATCAGGCACTTCTGGACATGCTCCGATGAGCTCAAACTTGTACTGCTCATCCGTCAGGACTATGTCCGAATTCCGACTCCAGTCGACATAATTAGTTCTAGTTAATTTGTTGTCTTTCAATATAGCAGCTAAAGGATTGAATGCCATATCGATTTAAATTGGAAAGTAAACAAACAATGTTTCAGTTATATGCTTGGAATTTTCGAAATCATGAAAATCCATTTAATTATTGATTTCCCTCAAAACAATAATACTAATCCACCAACATCTCATCCACCAGGATTCTCGCAAGCCACACAGTGTGGACATTTATGCTAACCCACATTCGTATGAGAAGAACCAAGTTCATTAACTACACTATCTGACCAACGATCTTTTGATCAATGTAGCTAATAGTCGGTGTTTTCAGCCGTACAAGTAAGCAGCATAACCTCGTGGGAGGAATACTGCTGATCGTACACTAAATGTGTGCCATTACGTGACTTCTGAGTTTATTACCTCAGGATAGTACGCCTCAAATTCAGAGGGTGTCGCATTTCTCCTAGTTAAACTCGCTCTAGTCATCTTACTCAGAAGCTCATAGTCTAGCGATCTCGGGGCTGGACTCATCCAAATGGAGGAAGGCCCTAATGCTAACGCGCAAGCCCACCCACATTGCATATGAACCCGTAATGGTGGCCATGGGGATATAACACAACCCGCTCCCACTTAGATTTCCAAATTGAGGGTTTTTCCGGTTTTAACATGCAGTTAGCTAACCTAAGTTATATGCAACCACAAAACCGGACATGCTTTAATTCATGCATCTAAACTACATCATAAAAATAAAGCATAAAAATTAAAACAATAAATACGGGAAATAAATACGTAAAATAAATTTCCCGACTATTATGGTTTTAATTGCTTCCATCCTTTGCCTTGATCTAGTGTCCCGTCACGTCACTCGATGGAGAGAGTCTTGAACTTCAAAAAATGAAAACTGGAGGAAAAACGGGCCAAAAATAGCTTGAACAGCCCGAACGGGCCGTCCGTGCTGCAGCACGGCCCGAAGCCCGCGCTGCCCCCGCGCTCTCGCAAACAGCCCGTAAGGGCCATGCTCGCGCGGCCCACTGCGCGTGCGGTCGTGTGCGCGGCCTAGACGCTCGCGGCCCAGCGCGCGCGTCCCTGCATGTGCTGCTCGCGCCCAGCTGCTGCTGCTGCCTGCCGCAGCACCTTCTAGCCGGCGCGACTGCTGCCGGCGGTCGTTGCCGGCGTCGCCTCCTGCCGCCAATTCCTAATTCCCTTTTTCCCACACTATTTGGTCTTCTTGCAATTCGTTCTGGGTTTTCCTGGGTTTCTTCAAATTCATGATAACCCAAAACCCACGAATCCAAGTCGCCCACCATAACGCCTTCGATTACATAAAAATAATTTTCCTAGAATTTCCTACCACAAGGCATTCTAGGAAAATTAAATAATCGAAATTACATAGAAAAAATCCTACTACAGATTTGATCTAATCCTACATGGCTTCCAGCACGTGGTTATACTATTACCAACATTCATACTAAAATTAAATCTGGACATATCCCGGAGTTTAATTAAAACCCAAACAAACGTAACCATAATAGTCGGGATCCTAAACCACCTGCAAATAAAACCATGTAATAAATCGAACAAGCACAGAACCCCCTAAACCAGGCTCTGATACTTATTGAAAGTTTTGGTAGGATTTGGGTTCGCACTAGCTCGATTTATCACGCAACAAAATTTTCTATTAAAGCAGAATCTTAGAAAAATACCTTTGAAGCGTGACGTGGGTGATTCTCTTGTATGCCTCAAGACTAGAAGTGAATTGATCAGCTATCACCACAACTCCACCCGCCAGAAAAATCCAGCACACCTGCACCTAGCACGTACTGCAAACGCACTGCCCGGAGAGAGAAAGCAACACACGGGGCTAGTAAAAGAGGGCTAAAATTCGGCCAACTCTAAGGAAAACCAGCAGCCTATTTCTTGGAAAAATTCGACTTGGAGAGAGAAAGTTTTCTCTCTCTAGAATTTTCTCTCTCTATAAATCTTGTGGATTAATTGTGTGTCTTGAATAACTGATCCCTTGTCTATTTATAGAGTTACAAGAGAGACTCCAAGTTGGTTTAGGATTGGTCTTCCTAATGGGTTTAGGTAATGAATTAGTTTCCACATCCAATTAGGCAACCAATCTGATAGGATAAACCAAATCCTACTGGATTCCTAATCTCTAGGATTTCCTAATTCTAATTGAAACTTAAGACTTAATTAATTAATTAAATAATTCCACTTTGTTAATTACTTTATTAACCCTTAGGAATTAATTAAATAATTCCACTTTGTTAATTACTTAATTAACCCTTAAGAATAATTAACCAATTAATTAATTAAATCTACCTATTCAATTAACCCATTACAAAATTAATCGTACCACTTTGTAGGAACACAAGAATTGCTTCCGGAACAACTTAATTAAATTATATTTATTAATCTCCCCACATCAAAGATATAGTGCTTGTTAATTAAAATTAATCTACTGATAAATTAATTAATTAACTTCTTTAATTCTGAGACTAGTACCACTCGACCTTTTTACTATACTGGACATAAGTCCACCGGCCGGGTTTAGTATAATAAACATTTCGAGTTCATCTCGGGAGCACCATCACCCCGGACGCACCGGTACATGGTTTTCTTTCGACAAGCAGCAACACACCAAGTAACTAAACACCCGCACCCAACCCACCGAGATTATTGGCCACATTTGACCTCACCCATTGGCAGATCAAAGTACACTATGTCTAATCCTCATTCCCACTCGAGTCTAGGGATTTAGAGATAGAATACAAGGATCGATTTGTCTATTAAATCAGTACAAGACAAATCATTCTTAATGATCAAGTTCAATATGCCCCGGGCATATCTATATGATTCAATTGATTTATACAAACTAATTATCTGAATCACATAATAACGTAGACCGACAGTTTGTCCAAAATTGTCTCGGTTATGAACCTCATTTATATATTATGTCTTTCAACCAATGATGAGATCTACTGTGTCACACCAGACACCTCATCATCTACTCACATAATATAAATGGACATAAATATGCACAACAAAATATAATTGAAACACAAATCGATATATTAAACTGGGAAACTGTACAATACAAACATAGCTTATGTATTGTACTCCGACAATGGTTTGGCAAAAGATAGCCGCAGTTCCTAGTAATTGAGGGGTAGAATTTCTACCATTCGACTACTAGGGGTCTTCAATTTTCTTAACTAACCTAATCATAACACATAGTTCTTAGGGTGTGCTAAAATGAACATATTGCTGGTAATAGGAGTAATTCACTAATAGTTATAATCGTAATAATCGTTAACTTAGCAAAATACTTGTTATTAGTAAATCTTTGTTGTATAAATACCAATAAAACCAAACAAATCTAATCACTCAAGTTATGTAAATGGACACTAAAACATAAGCTTAACATTGTGAGTTTAAAAAGGAAACTTAGGCTAAAAATTCCAGTCATCTTTGCTTCTGTTTTGCCTCTGTTCCTGTTTTACATGTTCAACCTGAAGCCCCAACTTTTGTTTTAAGCCCTGAGTCTTCAATCATCATTCTACCCTTAATTGTGCATCAAATCCACTCTTAGATATGATTATGCACATTTTATATCTGTCCAGCAAATTTGGAAACCAAAATCCAAGTAAATTCGTAACCAAGGAACAAAGAAAAATCTCAACTAAAATTCATAGCCAAAGCTTTTGGATTTCTGCTGCACCACTTCAATTTTCTAAAAGCGTTATTGAACAACTAGAATTCATCTGTCTTATTCATTTTTTGTAACTCTTTATATGCATTTCAACCCTTTATACCAAGGTTTGAGATTGTTCCCTTTGTTTGTGAAACGAATTCTAGATCCTTCCGGAAAACAGTTTGGAAACAGTTATTTGCTGCTGGATTTTACTTTCAGGAAATCCAGGTCGAGAAACTAACTTTAAAGCTCAAGATTTTCTTCGATCAATAATGCTTTTGACTGAAATTTGTGTTGGTTTTAACCTCCATACTTTTAATTTTAGAGTGTTCCTTTCGATTTGCAGAATGAGATTTTAGACCACCTGTAAACTTACTTCAAAACAGTGCAACAAATGCAGTTTTTTCATGGAAAGATTCAACAAGGCTCTGATTTGAACCTTCAACTTTGGGACCTCATATCTCCCTCATCTTACATCCGACTGAAGCAAACTTTATTTTGATTCAAAAATTATTCAACCAGGGTTTTCCATAAATTTCTAGCTCGCAATTTAGATCTGTAAATTGGTCAGAAAACTTGTTTGAAACCAGACTACCGTGCTGTTCCCTGCAGAAATTATACGGTCATTGCTACCTTCAAAAAATCATCTCTCTTTCATTCCCTGACCAATTTTATCAAGCCATAGCTTGATTTAAACCTACAACAAGGATTTCTAACAATTTTATAGATCACAATTTGGATATGCAAATTGTCCAGATACCCGTTTTTAAAATCGGACCAGCTGGCTGTTCTCTGCAGCAACTCTACAGTTTTTGCCAATTTTGGAAAAATCATATCTTCACCATTCTTTATCCGTTTTAGCCAAAATTTTTCTTGTTTTTAAACCTTTCAATTCAAGGTTTCTTTAGAATTTTATAACTTTCCAAAGAACTCTACATATTTTATAGAATCTAGCATCGAAAAGGGCACTTTGCCGCATATTTCTAAAGATTTCTCTTCTAATTTGACTAATAGAGAGCTTTATTCCTCTATTTTAAGTCCATGTTCTGCAAAGTATAGCTCGCCCTAAACATTCCACAGCTTCTATACATTATCAATTAATTTGAAGCCTACCAGTACTTCCTAGATCCTAATTTGGATCTATAAATTGCCTAGATAACTTCCTTGAAGTCTGCCTACTCCTGTATTTCTACAGAATTCCTATACTTATTTTCCAACCTCATAACTCCTTTGTTGTAAGCTCATTTTCTATAAGCCATAGCTTGATGCAAATTCACTTAGAAATGTCTAAGTTCTGCTTGCACTGCTGCCAGCTACGATAGTAAATTTCTCACGAAAACCTTCAGCGACATACCTTTTCTTCCACCAAGATCCCTACCGTGGACTGTTTTTAGAATGCTTCCCACCTATAACCTTTCTCTGATTTATTAAGTTCATCCCTTGTCTTAGACTTCATTTAAAAGTCAGTTTCACTAGGTAACGTCTCAAAAACATATTTTGAACTAATGACATATGAATCTCCTTTCAAAGAGTTTTAACGCTAAGGAAAATTTCACCTATACGCTAAAGAACTTAAACGGATGCGCCCCTAACCCATATTGTACAATAGAAAGAAAATTACTGGAATAACATTCAGTTTATCAACACCATCAGAAATTTGTAAATCGTTTAAAATAATAATAACGAAATAATAAAAAAAAGTGAAACCACTTCACACCAATAGGGATCTCCTTCTTTAAGAATTTTTTCAATACAAGATTTGTCATATCGATAGACTTGACAATCAACACCTTGTCAACTCCTTCGAATCTATTGAACCTCATCGAACCTTGAGTGATTTAGGGTTTAAAACTATGAATCACATGTTGGTGAATGTGCCCTAATGAGGGCTATTTATGTAAATATACTTTGAGGGTATTTATGTAAAATAAGACATTTGTCGCTTGATTGATTGTTTATCAAATGAGTTAATTTCATGATAGTAAATCCTTGTGCATATTTAAATTCATGAAATCGATCCGCCAAAAGAAACACTCCATGGACTAATTAGATCACGAGTGATTCTTTTGAGTAGTACTGGTACTAGGATCCTTAGACCAGAAATCACTACATGGTCTTAGGTGAATTGTGGTGTGCTTTGACATACACCTAACGGGGCCGTAACAGGTTACCAAGTACAGGTATGATTGGGTACACTATGATTCACACTAAGATATGTAGGTGAAGTGATGAGACTACAAATTTCTCTTAAGTGAGAGATGATATCTTGGCCACTTGATAGTGAACTGAAAGTGCATGGCCATGCCCAAGGAATGATAAGGATATCATTTTCTTGATGGATTCAGTGTTACTAAGAGATCAAGTAAATGTTTAGCCATATAAGGATGATGGTTCCATGCCTTATGCTAAACGGGATATCAATGTAGAGGATCATACGCAGTTTGCTCGGAAAGGTTGTGTTGAATCTCCATTCAACACTCCATTCTGAATTGGGTGGTCATTATGTCTTGCTAGAGACCACTAATGACTTATGGATAAATCAATGAGATTGAGTTATCCGTTGCCAATTTAGAATGGGCCTACAGGATCGCACATAAGAAAGTTCGATGATGCAGAATAAGGATTCTTGCCTACAATAAGTATAATTGTTATACTTAAATAAATAAGATTTAATTAAATGGTTTAATTAAATATTATTGGAAAGTTCTGTGGTATTAATTAATAGTTAATTAATTACCTGAGAACAATTGGGATGGGCTGATAAATCAAGGGACTTAATTGCAATTGAAGTTCTTGACCCAGGGGTTGATCCATGGGCTTGGTGTATAACCCAAATCATTAAGGTATTATTTAAGGCTGATTTGGAATTAGTAAATATTATTTAAATACTTATTTGGAATCAGTTAAATAATATTTGGTAATAATACTGATTTGGAATATTGCTAAAATCAGTTAAGTTATAATTAGATAATTACAATACTGATTTTGGAAATTAATTCTCTACAAATATCCTAGGGATATAATTGTAGAATGATGATGATTTTGAATTATTCTCATCAGAAAAAAAAACACAGGATTTCCCAAATTCTCCCGGTAGGCAAGATTGGCTAGCACCAACCTGCGAAGGCTTTCATGCGTAAGAGTAGAGAATCCTTCGAGGAAGGATTTTGGAGACAACAAAACGCCATCTTCTCAGTGGAGCCAGGCGACGTGCGCAACCGATTATGCTTCAAGGGTAAGACGCGATCCTCATAGTTTAGGATTCCGCTGTTTAATTGGATTAAACACCTAAACAAATTCCAACAGTGGTATCAGAGCCAGGTTCAAGATTTTAGTATTAAAATTAAAATTGATATTTATTAAAACTTTGGTTTTAATTAAAATTGATTTTAATTAAAAGGGGCTTGAATCAATTTGATTTTCTGGAAAATTGATTTCGGGTTAACCGCAAACTTGGTTTTGCTTCTCGTTTTTCTCACCAAAAATCAAAATGGCCAAAATAGAACGGAAATAGCTTACCCTGTGATTAAACGAAAATCTGGGCTGTTTTTTTTTTTTTTTTCCATTGACAGAGAAGCTGGGTTTTTTCACGAAATTGTTTTTCTGGGTTTTTTGGTTCACTCGCCGGAAATCGGGGTTTCAAAACATGATTTTTCTAAGCGGAACAGTGGGTTTTCGGTTCTCGTTTTTGGGCTAGAAAATTTTTTTCCCCCACCCAGAAATTGCTTGGATTTTGGGGTTGTTTTGATCGAAATAATGAAAGACGAAATGGTTCCGTTTTGTTTTGAGCTTTAAAATCATGGGTTTTTGGTCGCTGCTCACCGAAAATGGATGAACAGATTGGATTCCGTTTATTTATTTTGTTTTGGTTTAAATTGTTTGCTGGGCTGAATGGGGGTTCATTTCCTTGCCGGAAATTGAATACTTAGTTTTGAAAATTGTCTGAATCTTGAATTGGATGACCGGAATTGTTTCGCTGTTGATTTGGGTTTCTGTTTTTTTTTTGGAAAGAATTATTTTCTGGGCTGTTGTGTTGCTGGGTTTTTGTTTCTTTCGCAGGTTGTTCTTCGTCGGGAAAACGCGGACGCCGGAATCATTCTGGTTGCGTCGGTTTTAATGCGAAGGCTGTCAGCCGATCCTTAATGTCGGTTGAGGATGGAGAGCAGCGGCGAGCGTTGCCGCTGAATCTTCATCGCGACGGCCTTCACTTCGACCGGTGTTAGACGTCGGATGTTGCAGCTACGGCTTTGTGGTTTCTTCGAACAGCGGTCTTCGTCTTTTGGGGAGGCCACGGTCGTGGAAAGGCTGTGATCGGGAGGAAAGACGGTGACTGGTGCTGTAATTGCAGTGCCGGGAGAGGCCAATCGCTCCGGAGAAGACTATCAGCATGGACGCCGAGAGTCGAAAACGTCGAGGAAACGACCGGCGATTGTCACCGGAAGTCGAGAATCCGACAAGGGTCGCTGGGGAAAAAGATGTTGGCGGCGGCTGGGGGTTAAGCCCTAGGGGCTGATTTTACTAAAATACCCCCCTCATGCCGCCCCAACAAACCCTAAGCAGCACCTGTTTTAAAATTGTTTAAAAAATTACAAAAGGACCATGAAAAGTTTTATTCCTTGAAACCCTAGCCCAGAAATTTTGGTTATTTACGAAATGACCCCAAGAGTTTCAGAAAATTAAAATTTTAAAATTTTTTGAATTTTATTTAATAAGATTTTAATTAAATAATCTTATTAGATAAAGATAGGATTAATTTAGAATTTTATCCTATAAGTTTAAATTTAAAATTTTGAAATAAATTATCTTAATTAGATTAGGATAATTAGAATTGTTTAAATTTAAATTCAAAACATTATCTTAATTAGACTAGGATAATTAGAAAAGATAAATAAATAATTAATTAGATTAATTATTTTGTTTAAATTTTGAATTGTTATTTATTTATTTTAATTTTAATTTTGATGCTTATTTAAATTGTTTAAATTTTATTTGAAGTATCATAATTATGCAAGCATGTTCATGCATCATTTTGGATAAATGTAAAATGAACATAAGGATTGATTAAAATTGATCATGACACGATCAATTTTAATTCTGTAATAGTTACACAATCCTTAAAATTAATCGGCTTAAATTAAAATCGGCTTGTATGAGCATATGCATTTTATGTGTTTCAAAGCATGAATTAGGCTTTTAATTTTAACGTTTTAAAAGTTAGGGCCTGCGTGCCTATAAAAATCATCATGTAATAGTTAGGCCCAAAAGGAGGTTCCAAGATGAGTCCATGGTGGAGCCCAGGAGCGGAGGCCCAAACATGAAGATTTTAAAAGGCCCTGTAATAGACTAGAGCCCAGTTCATCGCTTTCATTCATTCTTTTATTTATGCAAATGAATGATAAACGAAAATGCATGTTAAGCCGATCAAACTTAAATCCCAAAAACCCAAGATTTTGCTTCCATACTTAAGGGTCCGCTTGAGTGTCGAACGTCTGATGGACTTGGAGAGCCCAAGGGCCTCAGGTTGTCTTCATACGGCAGGTTGTTATATAATAGTGCCCAACTTTATCACTACCGTTAATGAGTGGAAAAACTGTTTGGCTATTAGATGCTCAACTTTATCACTACCACTTGTTATGAAAAAACTGTGTGGGTGTCTATTGATGTGATGCCTTGAGGGATGGTTTAACTTGGGAAAATTAATCCTAGCTTAACCCGATAAGTTGACTAGGGATTAATTTTGCAAAGATAGGATGGTGTCAAACATTTGGAATGTTCATCCTATCACTGAAAAGTTGCATGGTATGCAATTGGAAAGCGTTAGATTACATGGAATGTAATTTGAACGTTGCCTACCAAAAGAGCCCGATCCCTACGATACTTGCCAAAGCAAGACTGGGGTTGACTCTTTGTGGATTTTTGGCCCACAATCTAGCACCAACACAAAATTGTTTGGGATTTCAATTTTGGCTATTGTGGAAAACATTTTTCAAAACTCATTCTAATATTTTGCATTTACTCTTTGTAGAAATGGCATCATATAGCACAAATGTTATCTCAAACTTTACTCTAAGAAGTATATTAGATAAAGATAAATTGGTTGGACCAAACTTCTTAGATTGGGAAAGAAACATGAGAATAGTTCTCAAGCAAGAAAGGAAGCTACATGTCTTAGAGACTGTTTTACCTGAACCACCATAGAATGCCACGGCTATTGTTCAGCGAGCATGGGATAAGCTGAAAAGCGATTCCGATGATGTGACATTCTTGATGCTCGCGTCTATGATGGGCGAGCTTCAAAAGCAGTTCATGAATTTGGAAGCGTTCCGAATTTATGAGTCACTGACGGAAATGTTTCATGAACAAGCTTCAGGCATCTTTGTTATAGAAATAAATCTTTCTATGTCCACCTCATGGGTATTAGATACTGGTTGTGGGGCTCACATTTGTACTAATGTGCAGGGACTAAGAAATAGAAGGATAACAAAGAAAGGTGAAGTAGATCTCCGAGTGGGCAACGGGGCAAGAATTGCTGCTGTTTAAGTTGGAGATTACACTCTGTCTTTACCTTCTGGTTTAAATATCGAACTTGAAAATTGTTGTTATGTACCTGCTTTGAGCAGAAATATTATTTCAGTTTCGAGTTTAGATAATAAAGGTTTTCGATTTATTATAGAGAATAATTCGTTATCTTTATATCGAAATGATATTTTATACGGAGTTGCAAATATGTGTAACTGCCTGTATGTCATGGATTTGACCCAAGAAAAACCAGTCTATAACATAGAAAAGAAAGCTAAATCATCTAAAAATGATTTAAGTCCAACATACCTTTGGCATTGTATATTAGGTCATGCAAATGAAAAGCGAGTTCAAAAGCTTCACAACGATGGAGTGCTTGGTTCATTTGATTTTGAATCATATGAAACCTGCGAACCCTGCTTGTAAGGCAAAATGACAAAGAGTCCTTTCAACAAGAAAGGTGAAAGAACAAGTGAGCTATTGACCCTAATACATACGGATGTATGTGGACCAATGAGCACACAAGCCAGAGGTGGCTTTGAATACTTCATGACTTTTACTGATGACTTTAGTACATATGGGTATGTCTACTTAATGAGGTATAAAAGTGAAACTTTTAAAAAGTTCAAAGAGTTTAAAAATGAAGTAGAGAATCAGTTGGATAAAAGGATTAAGGCTATTCGCTCCGATCGGGGAGGTGAATACCTTAGTGATGAGTTTGATGGCTATCCGAAATAGTGTGGAATTGTTTCACAGCTGACTCCACCGGGAACACCTCAATGGAATGGTGTATCCGAAAGGAGAAATCAGAATTTATTAGATATGGTTCGATCAATGATGGGCCTAGCGACTCTCCCTACATCCTTTTGGGGTTATGCTCTCCTTTCTGCTGCCTACTTATTGAATCGTATTCCATCTAAGGCAGTAGATAAGACTCCATATGAGATATGGATGGGTCGGAAGCCCTATATGTCCTATCTACGAGTTTGGGGTTGTCAAGCTCATGTAAAGCGTTTATAAAGTAATAAGCTTGAACCCAAAACTGATAAATGCCTATTTGTGGGATATCCTAAAGAAACCAAAGGATATCAATTCTACAACCCAACAGAGAACAAAGTGTTTGTTGCTCGATGAGCTACTTTCTTAGAGAAAGAATTTGTGTACAAGAAAGACAGTGGGAGTAGAATAGAACTCGGAAAAGTTCAAGAACCACAAGAGAATGTAGAACGATCTACAGAAACTCAGATGGAAGTTCGCATTGAAACTCATGAAGATGAGCAACCTGAGCCTACAACACAAGAACCTAGAAGATCTGGTAGATCTCGTCACCAACCCAAGATATACGGATTTCTCATAACTGACGATAAAGATTTGATCCTGGTGGACTCTAATGAGCCCGCGAACTACAAACAGGTTTTAGAAAGTCCGGATTCAGATAAATGGCTACAAGCCATGGAATCTAAAATGCAATCCATGAGGGACAATAAAGTGTGGACTTTGATTGACCCTCCTGTTCAGGCAAAGGTTGTCGATTGCAAGTGGATTTTCAAGTTAAAACCTGGCGGGATCTTCAAGGCACGACTAGTGGCTAAAGGTTTCAGACAGACTCATGGTATAGACTATGATGAAACCTTCTCCCCTGTCGTGATGCTAAAGTCCATTAGGACAATGCTTGCCATAGCAGTATAGTTTGACTATGAGGTATGGCAGATGGATGTTAAGACGGCTTTCCTGAATGGAAACCTACTCGAGGATGTTTATATGAAACAACCTGAGGGATATATCGATCAAAAGCATCCTAATCGAATATGTAAGCTTCAGAGGTCCATCTATGGACTAAAGCAAGCATCTCGAAGTTGGAATCTTCGTTTTGATGAGGAAGTAAAAGGTTACGGATTCATCAAGAATGATGATGAGCCTTGTGTTTACATGAAAGTTAGTGGGAACAAGATTGTTTTCCTTGTCCTATATGTGGACGACATCCTGCTCATAGGAAATGAATTCCCTTGATGAAAGACATCAAACAATGGTTGTGAGTGTATTTTCTATGAAAGACTTAGGAGAAGATGAGACAATACTAGGTATCAAGATCTATAGAGATAGGTCTAAAAGGCTTCTGGGACTAAGTCAAGAAGGGTACATAGATAAGATATTGAAAAGATTCAATATGTCTAACTCCAAAAATGGATCAAACAATAGGATTGAAGAAGAACCAAGGTCCTTCAACAAGATAGGAGAGGGATACAATGAGTAGAGTCCCATATGCTTCGGCAATAGGATCTATCATGTATGCCATGTTGTGTACCCGTTCGGATGTTGCACATGCACTTAGCATGACTAGCAGATACCAACAAGATCCAGGGATGGATCATTGGACTGCAGTCAAAGCAATCCTGAAGTACTTACGAAGAACTAAAGGATTAATGCTAGTGTATGGAGGACAAGAACAACTCATTGTACATGGTTACGCTGATGCTGCTTTCCAAACAGATCAATATGACATGAAGTCACAATCAGGCTACGTGTTTAGTCTGAATGGCGGTGCAATAAGTTGGAAAAGCTCAAAGCAAGATACAACAGCCGATTCTACAACAGAGTCTGAGTACATTGCTGCATCAGATGCTGCACAGGAAGCTGTTTGGCTGAGAAAGTTCATGTCAGACATCGGAGTAATACCGAGTATCAAAGATCTGATAAAACTTTTCTGTGACAATAATGGGGCCATTGCACAAGCTAAGGAGCCTCGGTCACACCAGAAAACCAAACACATACTCAGAAGGTTTCACCTCATCCAAGAGATCATTGATCGAGGAGATGTGAAAGTGTGCAAAATAGGGTCAGACGACAATATAGCAGATCCTCTCACAAAAGCTCTACCACAGTCAAAGTTTGATAGCCATGTAATAGAGCTTGGTCTTAAACAGTTTAGGACATAGCCCTTCATCGGGCAAGTGAGAGATTGTTGGTGAATGTGCCCTAATGAGGGCTATTTATGTAAATATACTTTGAGGGTATTTATATAAAATAAGACATTTGTCGCTTGATTGATTGTTTATCAAATGAGTTAATTTCATGATAGTAATATTCTTGTGCATATTTAAATTCATAAAATCGATCCACCAAAAGAAACACTCGATGGACTAATTAGATCATGAGTGATTCTTTTCAGTAGTAGTGGTATTAGGATCCTTAGACCAGAAATCACTACATGGTCTTAGGTGAATTGTGGTGTGCTTTGACATACGCCTAACGGGGCCGTAACAGGTTGCCATGTACGGGTATGATTGGGTACACTATGATTCACGCTAAGATATGTAGGTGAAGTGATGAGACTACAAATCTCTCTTGAGTGAGAGATGATATCTTGGCCACTTGATAGTGAACTGAAAGTGCATGGACATGCCCAAGGAATAATAAAGATATCATTTGCTTGATGGATTCAGTGTCACTAAGAGATCAAGTAAACGTTTAGCCATATAAGGATGATGGTTCCATGCCTTATGCTAAACGAGATATCAATGTAGAGGATCGTACGCAGTTCGCGCGGAAAGGTTGTGTTGAATCTCCATTCAACCCTCCATTCTAAATTGGGTGGTCATTATGTCTTGCTAGAGGCCACTAATGACTTATGGATAAATTGATGAGATTGAGTTATTCGTTGCCAATTTAGAATGGGCCTACAGGATCGCACATAAGAAAGTTCGATGATACAGAATAAGGATTCTTGCCTACAATAAGTATAATTGTTATACTTAAATAAATAAGATTTAATTAAATGGTTTAATTAAATATTATTGAAAAGTTCTGTGGTATTAATTAATAGTTAATTAATTACCTGAGAACAATTGGGATGGGCTGATAAATCAAGGGACTTAATTGCAATTGATGTTCTTGACCCATCAGCCCGATCCATGGGTCATGGGTTGATCCATGGGCTTGGTGTATAACCCAAATCATTAAGGTATTATTTAAGGCTGATTTGGAATTAGTAAATATTATTTAAATACTGATTTGGAATCAGTTAAATAATATTTGGTAATAATACTGATTTGGAATATTACTAAAATCAGTTAAGTTATAATTAGATAATTACAATACTGATTTTGGAAATTAATTCTCTACAAATATCCTAGGGATATAATTGCAGAATGATGATGATTTTGAATTATTCTCATCAGACAAAAATACACAGGATTTTCCAAATTCTCCGGGTAGGCAAGATTGGCTAGCACCAACCTGCGAAGGCTTTCGTGCGTAAGAGTAGAGAATCCTTCGAGGAAGGATTTTGGAGACAACAAAACACCATCTTCTCAGAGTAGCCAGGCGACGTGCGCAACCGATTACGCTTCAAGAGTAAGACCCGATCCTCATAGTTTAGGATTCCGCTGTTTAATTGGATTAAACACCTAAACAAATTCCAACATCACAAGCATCAAAGGATGGCAATAGTAATAACAAAGCCTGAAGAATACAACTGAAAATTCAAGCTTGTTTCTTGGAAATACATGTTGGTGTGTGTTTAGGCATTTAATTCAAAATTAAACGGCGGAATTCCTAAACACTAAGGATTCGGGTCTTACCCTCGATGCGTAATCGGTTGTGCAGTTGCCTAGCTCCTCTGAGAAGATGGCGTTCACCAACAATTCACGTGAATTGTCTCTACGATCTTGCACTGGAGTCTCTCAGAATTGGTGCTAGCCCAAAAGTGTCTGTCAAGAGAAAACAATTTTCTCTGGGAAGAGTTTTGGAAGAGCGTCTGTTTTTTTTTTTTTTTCTTTCTGGAGTCAGAGTGTTTTTTTTTCAAAATCTTTAAAACCTCTTTTAAAATGAATTTTGTTAAAATTCATTTAACAGACTCCCAGATACTTCTCTGATTTGAGAAGTATCTGTTTTAATAATAATAAATAATAATTAATAAATTATTTACTGAGTTGGGTTTAACCAACACCATGGATCAACCCATTGATCCATGGATCAGGCTGATGGGTCAAGAACCTTAATTCACAATTAGGTCCCTTGATTTATCAGCTCAACTCAATTCTTCCCAGGTAATTAATTAACTTTTAATTAATACCATTAAAACTCATCAATAATATTTAATTAAACCATTTAATTAAATATTATCTATTTAAGCATAACTCTTATACTTATTACAGGCAATTTAATTCTGAATCATCAACTCTCTTATGTGCGATCCTGTAGGCCCATTCCAAATTGACAATGAATAAATTAATCTCATTAATTAATCCATAAATCATTAGTGGTCTCTAGCAAGACATAATGACTACACAATTCAGAACGGAGGGTCGAATAGTGATTCAACACAACCTTCCCAGTATACTACGTAATGTCCTCTACACTGATATCCAGTTTAGCATAAGGCATGGAACCAATCATCCTTATATAGCTAAACGTTTTACTTAATCTCTTAGTGACACTGAACTTAATCAAGCAAATGATAACCCTTCTCATTTCTTGGGCACGACCATGCACTTCTCAGTTCACTATCAAGCGGCCAAGATATCATCTCTCATTTAAGAGAGACTTGTAGTCTCATCACTTCACCTACATACCTTAGCGTGACTTATGGTGTACCCAATCATTCCCGTACTTGGCAACCTGTTACGGTCCCGTTAGGCATATGTCAAAGCACACTCTAATTCACCTAAGACTATGCAGTGATTTCTGGTCTAAGGATCCTCGTACGAGTACTACTCAAAAGAATCACTCATGATCTCACAGTCCATGGAATGTTTCTTTTGGCGAATCGATTTCATGAAATTCAATACGCACAAGAATATAATTTCATGAAACTAACTCATCAGATAAATAATCAATCAAATGACAAATGTCTTATTTACATAAATAACCCTCAAAGTTTATTTACATAAATAGCCCTCATTAGGGCACATACACCGACAATCTCCCACATGCCCGTTGAAGGGCTATGTCCTAAACTGTTTAAGACCAAGCTCTATTACATGTCTATCAAACTTTGACTGCGGTAGAGCTTTTGTGAGAGGATCTGCTACATTGTCGTCTGACCCTATTTTGCACACTTTCACATCTCCTCGATCAATGATCTCTCAGATGAGGTGAAACCTTCTGAGTATGTGTTTGGTTTTCTGGTGTGACCGAGGCTCCTTTGCTTGTGCGATGGCCCCGTTATTGTCACAGAAAAGTTCCATCGGATCTTGGATACTCGGTATCACTCCGACATCTGACACGAACTTTCTCAACCAAACAGCTTCCTTTGCAGCATCTGATGCAGCTATGTACTCAGACTCTGTTGTAGAATCGGCTGTTGTATTTTGCTTTGAGCTTTTCCAACTTATTGCACCGCCATTCAGACTAAACACGTAGCCTGATTGTGACTTCATGTCATCTTTATCTGTTTGGAAAGCAGCATCAGCGTAACCTTGTACGATGAGCTGTTCTTGTCCTCCATACACTAGCATCAATCCTTTAGTCCTTCGCAAGTACTTCAGGATTGCTTTGACTGCAGTCCAATGATCCATTCCAGGATCTTGTTGGTATCTGCTAGTCATGCTCAGTGCATGTGCGACATCCGGGCGGGTACACAACATGGCATACATGATAGATCCTATTGCCGAAGCATATGGAACTCTACTCATTGTATCCCTCTCCTCTCTTGTTGAAGGACCTTGGTTCTTCTTCAAGAGAAGGCCATGTCTGAATGGTACCATGCCATTCTTAGAGTTAGACATATTGAACCTCTTCAATATTTTGTCTATGTACCCTTCTTGACTTAGTCCTAGAAGCCTCTTTGATCTATCTCTATAGATTTTGATACCCAGTATCATTTCATCTTCTCGTAAGTCTTTCATAGAAAATACACTCCCCAGCCATTGTTTGATATCTTTCAACATGGGAATGTCATTTCCTATGAGTAGGATGTCGTCCACATATAGGACAAGGAAAACTATCTTGCTCCCACTAACCTTCTTGTAAACACAAGGCTCATCTTTGTTCTTTATGAAGCTGTAACCTTTTACTGCCTCGTCAAAACTAAGATTCCAACTCCGAGATGCTTGCTTTAGTCCGTAGATGGACCTCTGAAGCTTGCATACACGATTTGGATGCTCTTGATCGATGTATCCCTCGGGTTGTTTCATATAAACATCCTCGAGTAGGTTTCCATTCAGGAATGCCGTCTTAACATCCATCTGCCATATCTCATAGTCATAATATGCAGCTATGGCGAGCATAGTCCGAATGGACTTGAGCATCACAACAGGGGAGAAGGTTTCATCATAGTCTATACCATGAGTCTGTCTGAAACCTTTAGCCACTAGTCGTGCCTTGAAGATCCTGCCAGGTTTTAACTTGAAAATCCACTTGCAATCGACAACCTTTGCCTGAACAGGAGGATCAATCAAAGTCCAAACTTTATTGTCCTTCATGGATTGCATTTCAGATTCCATTGCTTGTAGCCATTTATCTGAATCTGGACTTTCTAAAACCTATTTGTAGTTCACGGGCTCATTAGAGTCCACCAAGATCAAATCTTGATCGTCAGTCACGAGAAATCCGTATCTCTCGGTTCATGACGAGATCTACTAGACCTTCTAGGTTCTTGTGTTGTTGACTCAGGCTGCTCATCTTCATGAGTTCCCATGTCAACTTCCATCTCAGTTTCTGTAGATCGTTCTACATTCTCTTGCGGTTCAGGAACTTCTCCGAGTTCTATTCTACTCCCACTATATTTCTTGTAGAGAAAATCTTTCTCTAAGAAAGTGGCTCCTCGAGCAACAAACACTTTGTTCTCAGTTGGATTGTAGAATTGATATCCTTTAGTTTCATTAGGATATCCCACAAACAGGCATTTGTCATTTTTAGGTTCAAGCTTACTACTTTGTAAACGCTTTACATGAGCTTGACAACCCCAAACTCGTAGATATGACATATAGGGTTTTTAACTCGTCCACATCTCATATGGAGTCTTATCTACGGCCTTAGATGGATTACGATTTAGTAAGTAGGCAGCTGAAAGGAGGGCATAACCCCAAAAGGACATAGGGAGAGTTGCTTGGCCCATCATAGATCGAACCATATCTAATAAGGTCTGATTCCTCCTCTCGGATACACCATTCCATTGAGGTGTTCCTGGTGGAGTCAGTTGTGAAATAATTCCACACTGTTTTAGATAGCCATCAAACTCATCATTCAGGTATTCACCTTCCCGATCGGAGCGAATAGCCTTAATCCTTCTATTTAACTGATTTTTTACTTCGTTTTTAAACTCTTTGAACTTTTCAAAAGTTTCACTTTTATACCTCATTACGTAGACATAACCATATCTACTATAGTCATCAGTAAAAGTCACGAAGTATTCAAATCCACCTCTGGCTTGTGTGCTCATCGGTCCACATACATCTGTATGTATTAGTGCCAATAGCTCACTAGTCCTCTCGCCTTTCTTGCTGAAAGGACTCTTCGTCATTTTGCCTTGCAAACAGGGTTCACATGTGTCATATGATTCGACTTAAATCAGATTGAATTAATTTGGCTTTCTTTTCAATGTTATATACCGGTTTCTCTTGGGTCAAATCCAAGATATATAGGCCATTGCACAAATTTGCAACTCCATATAAAACATCTTTTTGATATAAAGACAACGATTTATTATCAATAATAAAACGAAATCCTTTGATATCCAAACAAGAAATTGAAATAATATTCCTACTCATAGTAGGTACATAATAACAATTCTCTAAAACAATGTTTAAACCGGAAGGCAAAGACAAAGTGTAATCTCCAACTTCAACGGCTGTAACTCTTTCCCCATTGCCAACTCGGAGATCTACTTCGCCTTTCTTTGTCATCCTTCTATTGCTCAGTCCCTGCACATTAGTACAAATGTGAGCCCCACATCCGGTATCTAATATCCATGAGGTGGACATAGAAAGATTAATTTCAATAACAAAGATACCTGAAGCCGAAGGATTCTATTTCTTCTCTTCAAGAAACAACTTGCAGTTTCTTCTCCAATGCCCCTTTTGATTGCAATGGAAACATACCGCGTCCTTCTGAGCATTTTTCTTAGCAGGAGGAGTTTGAGGCTGAGCCTTATAAGCAGTCTTACTGCGAGGCTTCTTGTTTTTATCAACTTTTGACTTGCCTTTAAACTTTCTCTTGGTGCCCTTACCTTTTTCTACAACAAGACTGGCGTTGCCTTCCGAAGGGTTTGCTCAGTATTTTTAAGCATTCCATGGAGCTCAGGAATCATCCTCTCCATTTTATGCATGTTGTAGTTTACCACAAAATCATTGTAATCATCAGGCAGTGAAGCCAAGATGATGTCAATGGCTAACTCTCTAGAAAGAGGTGCATTTAATCTCTCTAGGGTATCAATATACCCCTTCATCTTGATCAAATACGTGCTTACTGATGAACCCTTCGCCATCTTGCACGAGATCAATGTTTTTATCGTAACGAACCTTTCGTTACGGGCTTGTTCACGGAACATTTCCGTTAGTGACACATAAATTTAGAACGCTTTCGAATTCATGAATTGTTTCTGAAGCTCGCCTGACATAGTCGCGAGCATCAGACATGTCACATCATCGGAATTGCTTTTTAGCTTTTCCCATGCTCGTTGAACAGCAGCCGTAGCATTTACAGGTGGTTCAGGTAAAGCAGCGTCTAGGATATTTAGCTTCCTTTCTTGTTTGAGAACAATTCTCAAGTTTCTTTCCCAATCTAAAAAGTCTGGACCAACAAGTTTTTCATTGTCCAAAATGCTTCTTAGAGTGAGATTAGATGTATTAGTGCTAGTAGATGCCATTTCTACAAAAGAAAGATGCAATACATTAGAATGAGTTTTAAAATATTTTCCACAATAGCCAAAATTGAAATCCCAAACAATTTTGTGTCGGTGCTAGATTGTGGCCCGAAAATCCACAAAGAGTCAACCCCAGTCTTGCTTTGGCAAGTATCGTAGGGATTGGGCTCTTTTGGTAGGCAACGTTCAAATCACATCCCTATGTAATTTAACGATTTCCAATTGCATCACTATGCAACTTTTAGGTGATAGGATGCACATTCCAAATGTTTGACACCATCCTATCTTTGCAAAATTAATCCCTAGTCAACTTATCGGGTCAAGCTAGGATTAATTTTCCCAAGTTAAACCATCCCTCAAGGCATCACATCAATAGACACCTACACAGTTTTTCCATAACAAGTGGTAGTGATAAAGTTGAGCATCTAATACCCAAACAGTTTTTCCACTCATTAATGGTAGTGATAAAGTTGGGCACTATTATGCAACAACCCGCCGCACGAAGAAAACCTGAGGCCCTTGGGCTCTCCAAGTCCACCAGACGTTCAACGCTCAAGCGGGCCCTTAAGTATGGAAGCAAAATCTTGGGTTTTTGGGATTTAAGTTTGATCGGCTTAACATGCATTGTCGTTTTCATTCATTCACAAAACATAAAATTGTGGAAATGCGATGAATTGGGCTCTAATCTATTACAGGGCCTTTAAAAAAAAAAAAACTTCTTTTTAGGCCTCCATTTTGGGCTTCCGTTCCTGGGCTCCACCATGGACTCCTTCGGAATCTCCTTTTGGGCCTAACTATTACATAATTATTTAATAGGCACGCAAGCCTAATTTTAAAATGGCTCGCAGGCCCAAAATTTAAATAATAAATTTTAAGCCCAATTCAACGCATCGAAAAACACATAAATGCATATACTTCATACAAGCCAATTTTATCAAGCCGAATCATTTAATTAGGGATTGTGTAACTCTTACACTATTAAAATTGATCGTGTCATGATCAATTTTAATCAATTCCATATTCATTCATTTTAATCGAATGATGCATGGTCATACCAATAATGCGTGCAATTATTTAAACATTTTAAATAAATAACACATTATTTCAGAAAATGAATAAATAAATAAAACATAATAATTAATTAACTAATCTTATTAATTAATTAATTATTTATTCATTTAATTATCTAATTTTATTAAGATAATTTTTTTCTAATTTTAAAATTTAAATATTTCTAATTATCCTAATCTCATTAAGATAATTATTCAAAATTCTAAATTTTAAAATTCTATAGGATAAGAATTAAATCTAAATCTAATCTTATCTTATCGTGATTTAAAAATCTGATAATATCTTTTAATTTATCCTAAATTATAAATTAAAACATTATCAAATTTTAAAATTCAGAAAATTAAGGTTTTTCTGAAAATTTTGAGGCCAATCTGTAATTTACAAAACCTCTCGGGCTAGGGTTTTAAGGTTTAAAACTTCTGAGGTTGTTTTGCAAATTTTTAAAACAATTTTAAAAGGCTGGCATTTCTGAGATTATGGAGTGTGACGGGGGCAATTTGGTCATTTCACCCAATTAGGGCACCAGCCTCCCGCAAACATGCCATCGGGTTCAGCCGGCTCGGTTCCGACCGATCGTCGTCTCTCCGTCGCTGCAATCGTTCGGCGACCATAACATTTTCGGCCCCGATAGAGATTGACCAGTCGCGAACCCAGCGACCGCTTCGATGAAAACGAAGCAGCTCGCCAACATGGATTCCGGCGAAACGGACGACCCAATCACTTGCAAATCAAAACGGAAAAAAACACAGCAACCCAGCAACTAGTTTAATCCAAAGCAAGCTTTCCGAAAACAGAAATCGGCGGAAGTTTCCGAAACCCAGAGGAAAAATTGAAAAAGCAGTTCTTCGTACAAAATGCAAGCATCCAGATTTTCCAAAATTCGATTTCCGGCAATGAAATATACACCAAAATGAAACCCAAGTTCTGGCGAATCAAATTGAACCCAAAACTTTCAAACCCCAGCAGTGTTTGTTTTGATAATCAGTACCGGTAATACCAAACCAGAAACATGTTTTGAAAACCCAAACAATACAAAATCATTCCCCATTAATAAAAGAACAAAAGGCACAGGAAAAATTCAGGCCAAAACCAATTTTTCTTTCTGTTTGCGATTTTTCGGCGAACTTCCGACCGGCCGAAACACCTTTCCGGCGACCATTCCCAGAAAACCGGCGACAGCATCTTATGTTTTATTTTCTTTTCAAACGTTTTTGTTCAAGAAAGAAAAACTTATACCATTTCTAAACTCTTTTGTTTCAATTAAAACATTTTTAATTAAAACAAAATTAACCTATTGCTCTGATACCACTGTTGGTGTGTGTTTAGGCATTTAATTCAAAATTAAACGGCGGAATTCCTAAACACTAAGGATTCGGGTCTTACTCTCGATGCGTAATCGGTTGTGCAGTCGCCTGGCTCCTCTGAGAAGATGGCGTTCACCAACAATTCACGTGAATTGTCTCTACGATCTTGCACTGGAGTCTCTCAGAATCGGTGCTAGCCCAAAAGTGCCTGTCAAGAGAAAACAATTTTCTCTGGGAAGAGTTTTGGAAGAGCGTCTTTTTTTTTTTTTTTTCTTTCTGGAGTCAGAGTGTTTTTTTTCAAAATCTTTAAAACCTCTTTTAAACTGAATTTTGTTAAAATTCATTTAACAGACTCCCAGATACTTCTCTGATTTGAGAAGTATCTGTTTTAATAATAATAAATAATAATTAATAAATTATTTACTGAGTTGGGTTTAACCAACACCATGGATCAACCCATTGATCCATGGATCAGGCTGATGGGTCAAGAACCTTAATTCACAATTAGGTCCCTTGATTTATCAGCTCAACTCAATTCTTCCCAGGAAATTAATTAACTTTTAATTAATACCATTAAAACTCTTCAATAATATTTAATTAAACCATTTAATTAAATAATATCTATTTAAGCATAACTGTTATACTTATTACAGGCAATTTAATTCTGAATCATCAACTCTCTTATGTGCGATCCTGTAGGCCCATTCCAAATTGACAATGAATAAATTAATCTCATTAATTAATCCATAAATCATTAGTGGTCTCTCGCAAGACATAATGACTACACAATTCAGAACGGAGGGTTGAATGGTGATTCAACACAACCTTCCGAGTATACTACGTAATGTCCTCTACACTGATATCCAGTTTAGCATAAGGCATGGAACCAATCATCCTTATATAGCTAAACGTTTTACTTGATCTCTTAGTGACACTGAACTTAATCAAGCAAATGATAACCCTTATCATTTCTTGGGCATGACCATGCACTTCTCAGTTCAATATCAAGCGGCCAAGATATCATCTCTCATTTAAGAGAGACTTGTAGTCCCATCACTTCACCTACATACCTTAGCGTGACTTATGGTGTACCCAATCATACCCGTACTTGGCAACCTGTTACGGTCCCGCTAGGCATATGTCAAAGCACACTCTAATTCACCTAAGACTATGCAGTGATTTATGGTCTAAGGATCCTCGTACGAGTACTACTCAAAAGAATCACTCATGATCTCACAGTCCATGGAGTGTTTCTTTTGGCGGATCGATTTCATGAAATTCAATATGCACAAGAATATAATTTCATGAAATTAACTCATCAGATAAATAATCAATCAAACGACAAATGTCTTATTTACATAAATAACCCTCAAAGTTTATTTACATAAATAGCCCTCATTAGGGCACATACACCAACAATACACAACCAGGAAAAAAAAACTATCCTTTCTATCACACCTAAGACGAAAAGAACCATAAATTGTGAGTAAAATAGTTATCATAAAACTTACCCAAAGAAATTTTGAGGACGAAATTTCCTAAGGGGGTTGATTGTAATATCCCTGTGAAACAGGTATATTACGACTAGAAGATTTTAGGGGTTTAAACCTTTAGAAGAATAAAATAAGTCAGGCTGAAATAAATATAGGTTGGTCAATTAGCTAAAATAATGTATAGGCATGAACTACATATTATAGTTCTTTTTACGATTAATGTAATTCAAATGATAATAGTAATCAAGCTAGAAAGTTAAGGAAAGTATTTAATAGGAGAAATTGGGCATTATTTAGGGTGAAATTGAAAGAGCCTAAGAATCCTGGGAATTAAAAGAAAATTTCCCTAAGCTTTCCATTTTCCCAATTTTCTTTTAAATCCCAGCCGGTCAAACTCTTCATTCTCTTTTCTTTTTCTTCTCTCCTTCTTTCTTTTCTTCCTATCGCCCAACGCTGTTTTCATTGTCACCGGTCACTACCGATTCTGCCTTTCCTGACGCCGATTCATGCATGGAAAACCCCAACAAGTGTCCCCACTTCTCCAAGATCCAAACCTGACCACATTTTCTCCGTGTCACTGGCCTTGGTCTCTCCCCGTCAAGCTTGGCCGCCGCTATTTCCGCCGTGATTCAGCTTCTTCTGGCATCTATTTGGAAGGAAACCACCAAGAAAAGACTACTCCACCTTATATTTGCAAAACCCAAGCTTCATTTTCCTTGTCTTGGTGAGCTCCTCCCCTTATCGAAACTCTAGTTTTCGTCGCCGCACCGCCACAATCAATGGGGTCGTTGTGTCATCATAACCCTTCTATCATGTATAGGTGTAATGTCCACTCCATTAGTAGTTTTAATTCAAGAGTAACATATTTTAGCAAAAGTTATAATAATATTTAAAGTAGATTGTTCAATTGAAATGGTAACTATCTAGGCTAGTATGCATGTTTGTCATTGGGTCAAATGGTTGTAGTGAATGATTAATGAACTATAGGATATTTAATGGATTCATCTCTCTAATGGAAATACAGTTTATATAAAAAATATCATTAATTTAGGGATGATAAAACTTGATAGCTAAGGGTAGACTTGTGAGGAGTAAGATAACTGGAGTCTTGGAAGGGTGGACTAGGGTGGCTAGGTTAGTAATTCATAAGTTATTAACATGTATACATTCATGTAAATGACAGTCTAGAAATCACATAGAGAGAGTTCATCTTAGTAATGGAAATACATTTGCATGTGCCGTGGGATTAACCTAAAGGTAAAAGGACGTGAGAATCAATGTTGGATTCCAGACCCCTTGTAGAATCTCATTCCATTTAGTCTTGGAATTAGTCTTAAGATATGAATAGGATTAGGATAGTTTTCATTTAGTAACCCTAAGGACATATGCACTATATACAATCTTTATGTGGGATTTTGATAAGTGGACTTTATATGTTATGTGTAATAGGAATATTTGTGACCAAGAGACAGGTGGTGTCTTCTTGTCAACTTGAGTTGTGCGAGATTAACTCAGTAAAGGTGAGTTGATTCTTTTTATGTGTTGCTTTGTTAAATTCAGGAGCACGTATATGCCCTCAAAAGTATATGGGTAGCCTGGGTTTAACCTGGAAAACATTCGTATGTACTTTTGCGTGTCTCTGCTTATTGCTCTTGATATATCTAGACAATTATGTCCTTGCCGGCACATAGGATTTGTTCTCTGTGACCATGGCTATGTTTTGATGCTAGTTTGTGGTAATGAATTATGTGTGGTATTTACCACTTTGGATGTTTAGTATGATGGTTGATGGGTGTTACTTTCGCACATTTGTTATGTTTGTATCTTTTGGGGGCCCCACTATTTTTGCGCCGACCTACTAGGTAGGGGCCGGAATGAGGCTTAATATGTAGGACAGGTATGACCTGGGGTACCTTTGGTGGCTCGGTGGATATTGGTGGCTCTGTTGAAAGTGGGTGGGATGCCCATTTTTGTTGGTTAGTACAGAAATATCCTTGGGAGGGTATTGGCTACTATGACGTAGACCTCTCTAGGATTCAGGTTGGCTTTATTTAAGTTGTCGCACATTATTTGGTTAGTTGACGTTTCTTGTTAGCATGTTTAAATTTTTTACCATTTTGATGCCTAATTATGTGGTCATGTTATCGATGGTTCTTGTTTATGTTTGTGGGTTTGTTGTTTGTGTGCTTATCTTTTTCACACTCATTCCAGAGAAGGCGGTGCCAGGTAAGCTAAAAGAGAATCCTCACTCAGTATGCCTAGCATGCTTATTTAGTTACATGTGTTTTCCAGGAATAAGTCTGGAGCGAGCATAGGGGGAAGCTGGGTTGGTTTCTGGGTTTGAAGTTGCGAACTAAGGAATTGAATTTAAAACTAGAACTTGTATGTAATGTACTTAAGTACTTTATGATTTAAACTTTTTTAGGATTCTAGTAAAACAAATGTCGCAAGATAATGATGATTTTGGGTATAGTTGTTACGAATTTGATGTGAAACAGGTTAATTTATTTTGGAAAAGTCAAATCGAGCTTTGTATACTGATTCAGGTAGAAGGACCGTTTCTGGGGTCATTACAAATCCTAAACAACTTGGGGTCTCTCTTGTAGCTCTATATATAGACAAGGGATTAACAAATTCTATAACACACAATTCATAGTTTCATAATTCAAAAAACTTATAGAGAGAAAGCTTAGAGAGAGAATTTTTAAGAATTCTTCCTCGTAGTCAGTTTTATTCTCAGAAGTTCAGTGGTTCAGTTCATTAAGGTGGCCGGCGGTTGTTATTCTTAATCGCACACATCAGCGCGTGAGCAACCGCAAACGGGGTGTGGGATTAGACTTCAGTGCGTGGACCACACATGTGCGTTTTCTTTGTGTTGATTACTGATCAGCTGGTTTGTTAGTTCGTTGCCCACACAACTTTTGAGCCTTGTCTTAAGTCATACAAGCAATCACCTAAGTAACACGCTTCAAGAGGTACTTTCTATGTTTCCGCTTTAATTAGAAATATTTTTGTTGCGTGATAAATCGAATGAGTACATACCAAGATCCTGCGCAATGTTATTTCAAGCAAGGATTGGAATAACGATTATGATAGAGTCTAGGCTTTGTTAAAGATTCTGATTCTGGAATACGTAGCACGAAAGTGAATTTTTTGATCTGGCATGGGCAGATAATCTTTCAATTATTTTGTATAACCCACTTTGTCAATTAAATATTAATTAAATCTTTAGGATTAATTAATTCACTTTGTTGATGAGTCCAATGCATAATTAGTATTACCACTAATATACCAATTATGGAACTACCACTCAAAAATGAATTTACTTCGCGCTCACTTTATTATTCTTATATCTCTCCACATCAAAGATCTAGTGCTCGTCGATTCATAAATTTACTGACAAATTAATTCATCGACTTCTTGGTATCCGAGATTAGTACCACTCGAATTTCTTATTATACCAGTAATAAAGTCCACCGGGTTTAGTATCAGAAACCTTTCGAGCTTATCTCGGCAGCATCATCAACCCGACGAACCGGTACATGGATTTCTTGGACTAGCAACGGCACACAAAGAAGTCAAACACCGCATACCCAACTTACCGATATTTTGTAAGTTTTGAATACTAGAAAGCTATTTGCTTGAATAAAAACTAATACCCAGTTGACATATCATTTTGTTTCAGTATTAAATTTGTTCCATAATATCATAGAACTAGATAACGATGTGTGGAAAGACACAGTAGATCTCGTTATTTGTTAAAGTATTAATATATAAAGAATGCTCGTAACTGAGATAGTCTGAACATACTATCGATATAGGTTATCGTGAGATTTTAAAATTAGTTTGTCTAGATTAATTAAATAGTACCGATATGCCCGGAACATATTGAGCATGATTAGTTAAGGATTGAATTAACTTGTACTGATTAGCGTAGTTAATTCTATCCTAGTATTCTAATCCCTTAATCTCGAGATTGGGACGGGCATGAGAGTTAGATATTGTTTGCTTTGACTGGCCAAAGGGTGCGGTCAATTGAGGCCTAAATCTTGATAAGTTTGGTATACGGTGTTTAGTTTCTTTGTGTACCGTTGCTAGTCTGAGTAATCCACGTACCGGTTTGGCGGGTTGATGGTGCTCCCGAGATGTGCTCGTAAGGTTTTTTATACTAAACCCGGCTGGTGAACTTTATGTCCGGTATAATAAGAAAGTCGAGTGGTACTAATCTTGGATACCAAGAAGTCGGTGAATTAATTTGTTAGTAAATTGATGAACCAACGAGCACTAGATCTTTGATGTGGGGAGATAGAAGAATAATAAAGTAAGTGCGACGTAAATCATTTTTGAGCGGTAGTTCCATAATTTGTCCGTTAGTGGTATGACTAATTACGCGTTTGACTAATCGACAAAGTGAATTGATTAATTCTAAAGGTTTAATTAATATTTAATTGACTAAGTGGACTAAGGAATTAATTCATATTGAATTAATTAATCATAAGGGTTCGATTAAATTAAATTAACGAAGTGGGTTAATAAATTAATTCGAAAGGCTCAATTGGAGTTGACTAGTCTAGGGAAGACTAAGGGGTCAACAAAAGTTAAACACTAAGGCCCAACTCAAAATCCCACTAGTTTCATAAGGAGCTCCCTATAAATAGCTAATGTTAGGCACATTTGAAAACATTAGAAACCTTGTAGGCAAATGCCTTAGTGTAAGAAATACAAGCCTAGAGAGAACTTCTTCTTATTCCTTGAGAGTTCTTTCTCGAAGTCAGTTTGTGGTCTTTCTTTTCTAGAAACTCAGCCCACAATTCTAGAAGCCCAAGACCACCGCCTGGAAGTTCGAACGCCACTCGAGAAGTTCGATCACCGCTCTTTTTCTGGCCAGTTAGTGCTGTTGGTTTTTTTTTTTGGATTTTTCAGCTCTATTTTGGTGCATTTTAATTGTGGCTTTGTTTATTTGTTACGTTGATCCTTTGGATAATTCCTTTTTGTTGAGGCTAAATATGTGTTCAGATTATCGTGGGTTTTCATATTAGAATCAAGTTCCCGGGCTAAATATGTTTTTCAGATCTACGAGTTTCTTGAAGTGGGTTTCTTTGGATTTCTTCACCAGTGCCTTTAGCCACCTCATAGTTACTTGCCCACCCATGTTCGAGGTCATTTGGAGTTATCCTTGGGATTCTGAGTGGATTTCACTTTCCTGGAGATTTGGTTTTCTATATTGCTTGGGACTTCGTTTGAAAGGTATAATCTCTAGTCCTTCCGCTTTACTTAAAAATTTAATCTTTGAGCATCGTTTTAATTAATTAAACTAGTATAAGCCTAGATCCATTCAGGAGAAATGAATTTGAGCCTGAGCTGAGCCGAAAGTCTCCGATTCTTGAATGCATAGCACGCAAGTTAGATTTTTTATTTAGCCCGGGCTTGTTCTGTTTTCTTTTAGATTTAGGCATCAATTGACCGCACCCTTTGGCAAATCAAAGCATGTGATATCTACCTCTCATGGCGGCTCTATTATAGGGATTAAGAGATTAGAATATTAGGTTTGAATTAACTACACCGATCAGTACAAGTTAATTCAATCCCGAACAGGTCGTGCTCAATATGCCCCATGCATATCTGTATGATTTAATTAGTGTAGACAAACTAATTTCCGAATCACATAATAACCTAAACTGATAGTATGTTCAAACTATCTCAATTACGAGCATCTGTTTATATATCATTACTTTAACCTATAACGAGATCTACTGTGCTTTTCTACACCTTGTTATCTAGATATATGTTATAAAAGAACAAATTTAATACTGAAACAAAATGATATGTCAACTGGGTATTAGTTTTTTATACAAGCAATAGCTTTTCAGTATTTAAAACCAACAATCTCCCACTAATACTCAAAACTATGCTCTGAAGTATAAAAACACTGTTAAATCCACTTATTACACCGCTGTCATAATGAAAGCTACAAAACACTCTTAGCTCACTCACATGGCTTTCTTAAGAATCTTACTCCCATGCCCTCTACATGGATCTTAAAGACCTTTGGCGTCAATGACTTCATGAAAGGATCATCAAGGTTGTCTCCTAATGCTATCTTGGCCACAGTCACGTCTCCCCTCTTAACGATCTCTCGTATCAGGTGGTACTTGCGCTCTATGTGTTTACTAGCCTTGTGGGCTCGTGGTTCCCTTGAGTTAGCAACTGCACCATTGTTATAACAATAGACTGTGATAGACCTCGGCAACTTAGGGACTGCATCTAAGTCCACCAGGAAGTTCCTGAGCCATACAATTTCATTCACTGCCTTTGATGCAGCAACGTACTCAGCCTCCACGGTGGAGTCCGCCACGCATTTCTACTTGACACTCTGCCATACTATGGCTCCACACTCTGCCATACTCTTTTCCATATCACCTTGAAAATCCAAATCTGTGTAACCTAATGGAACTAGTTCATATGTTTGATAAATCAATACATGATTTCTCGTTCTGCACAAGTACTTGAGAATGCATTTGACTGCCTCCCAATGAGCTTTCTCAGGGTTCCTCTAATATCTACTAACCATGCCAACGGGAAAGCAAATATCAGGCCTAGTACATAAGATAGCATACATGAGACTACCAACTGCAGATGTATAGGGCACTGCTCGGCAGTCTTGGGGCACTGCTCCTTTGATAAATGCACTTCATGCCTGAAAGGTAGTGAACCTTCTTGGAGTTTTGCATGTTAAAACGGGCTAGAATAGTGTCTATGTAAGAAGCCTGGAAGAGTGTTAGAGAACATCTCCTACGATCTTGAATAATCTTTATCCCAAGGATATGTCCAGCCTCTCCCAAGTCCTTCATTTCAAACTGCTGGGATAACCATGAATTTACGTCTGACAACATCTTTTTACTGTTGCCAATAAGAAAGATGTAATCTAGGTAAAGTACAAGGAACACCACCAAGTCACGTCATGCCTGTGGTATACACACTACTCATCCAGATACTGAGTGAATCCATAGGACTCGATGACCTTGTCAAAACGAATCTTCCAATATCTAGATGCTTGCTTAAATCCATAGATGGACCTCTTGAGCTTGCATACCTTGTGCTCTTGGCCCTGAACAATGAAACCCTCTGGTTGCTGCATAAAGATGAACTTCTCAAGACTTCCATTAAGAAAAGCTGTCTTGACGTCCATCTGCCAAATCTCAAATCTAAATGAGCAATTATGGCTAAGAGAATTCAGATCGACTTAAGGATAGCTACCGGGGAAAAGGTATTCTCACAATCGATATCCTCTTTTTGAGTATACCCTTTCGCCACAAGCCTAGCATAGAAGGTCTCAACCCTCCCATCAGATCCTCTCTTTCACTTATAGACCAATTTGCACCAAATAGTTCGAAACCCATCAGGAAGGTCTACCAGCTCCCAGGCTTGATTTGAGTCCATAGAACCCATCTCAGCAATTTGCTCTCTGCTAAGAATCTGTATCTTTATCCTGTAGAGCCTCATTGTAGCTAACTGGGTCTGGTTTATGAGTACCAGGGATAAAGTCCGAAGACTCACCCAAACCCATCTACCTCTCAGGCTATCTGATAACCCTCCCACTACGATGAGGTGCAACCTATGTAGGTGCATCATCTGTGATAGTACGTGCAATACTCTGTAGTGTGTCATCCTGTACTTGTGCATCTAGAATACTTGACTGACCCTTAAACTCCACTAATATGACTTTGTTGCTGGGCTTGTGATCTAAAATATATGCCTTCTCTAGAAATCAAGCATTGGTGCTGACCACCACTTTCTGATCATGAGGACTATAAAATAGATCACCTCTCGTTCCCTTGGGGTAGCCTATAAACAGCATAACCTTTGATCTCGCATCTAACTTACCTGCATCTGCCTCAAGCATATGAGCTGGACAACCTCAAATCCTGAGATGTCTCAGACTGGGCTTTCGCCCAGTCCACTACTCCAGGGGTGTCGTAGGCACAGATTTAAATGGTACGAGATTAAGGATATAACACGCAGTCTCTAAGACATAAACCCAAAATGAGTTGGGCAACTTACTATAACTCATCATCAATCTAACCATATCCATAAGAGTCATGCTCCTCCTATCTGCTACACCATTATGATGGGGCGTACCAAGTGCAGACAATTGGGACTGAATATCCTCATCTGACAAATAGGTCCTAAATTCACTAGAGAGGTATTCATCGCCACGATCAGATCGTAAAGTCTTGATACTCTTACCCAGATACTTTTCCACTTCTGCCTTAAACTCTTTGAACTTGCCAAAGCATTTAGACTTGTGGTGCATCAGGTATATGCATCTATATCTAGAGTAATCATCTGTGAGTGTAATAAAATACTCATAACCACCTCTAGCCCAAATTGACATAGGTCCACTCAAGTCAAAATGAACTAACTCTAAAACCTCTTTAACCCTATACCCCTTTGCCGTAAAAGGCTTCTTGGTAATTTTACCCTCCAACAAATACTCACAGGTCGGATAACTATCAATATCTAATGAGTCTAAATACCAGTCATTGACCGACCTCCGAACGCTACTAAGGTTGATATGACCTAGTCTTAGGTGGCAAAGATAAGTCTAGTTCAAAGGGGAAGACTCATTTCTATTATTATGATTCGATGATGTGTTATTAATTTCCGTGTTTTGCAATACTGGGGAGTCGTCTTAATTAAAAACAAATTGTCAACCAATGCACCGAAATATATAAGTTTCTTGTTCTTTCTAATAAAAACAGAATTATCAGAAAAGACAAACTTATAACAATCCAAAAGCAGCTTCGAAACTGAAAGTAAGCTCTTTCTAAAGTTGGGTACATAAAGACAATCTCTCAAATGTAAAACAGAGTATGAAAAATAAAGATGAACTACTCCCACTGCAGCAACTGATACTCTGTTAGTATCCCCCAAGGTAGACCTTCAAATCACCATCTCTAAGCAGCTTGGTCACTTAGAACCCCTGCAAAGAATTATAAACATGATCAATGGCTCCTGAATCCACACACCAAGTATCTGTGGGAATCGCCGCTAAACATATTTCAGTAACAAAAGTGAATTTGCTCATACCTCTAGGCTTTGGGCAGTCTTTCTTCTAGTGTCATACTTTGCCATATCTGAAACACTTATCTTTCGACTTGTGTTTCTTGGCAACACCTCATTTGGGTCCAGGATCAACACCTATTTTCTGGCCCTTCTTCCTATTGTGATTCCTGGCTTCGAGCCCAACAGAGGAACCTGAAGGTCCAACATTAGCCAAACTTGCTTTATCTCAAAAAAGAGGCATTCAACATACACCAACACAGTCACGAGCTCGAGCAAAGTATACTGAAGCTTGTTCATGTTATAGTTCAGCTGAAATGGCTCAAAACTATGAGGCAAACTTTGGAGGATGATGTCACACTGTGACTCATAATCAATTTTGCCTCCCAATACCTCAATCTCATTGATGTTACTGATCATTTCCAGCACCTAATCTCTTACTGGGGTGCCTTCAGCAATCTTGGCACACATGAGTTTCCTCATAGCTGACTGTCTGGCTGCCCTGCCATGATGTCCAAACATTTCCCTGAGGTTAGTCATCATATCGTAGGCTGAGGTCATCAACTGATTCTGGTGCTGCAGTACACTCAACATAAAAGCCAAGATGTAGCACCTGGTCATCTCATCAGCTTTCTTCCACCTCGTATATGACTCTTTCTCCTTATGAGCGACATCATCTCTCGGTGTCTCAGGGCATACCTTAGTAAGCACCTACTTGTAACCCTCAGCAGTAAGGTTAATGTCCAGGTTATGCTTCGAATCAATGTAATTAGGATTGGTGAGTTTGTTTTGATTCAAAATGACAGCAAGTGGATTGAAAGACATATCAACAACTGAAAAAAATAAGCAGTCAAATTTCAGTATTCTTTTTTGAAAATATTGATATCTTAAAAACAATATAATCTCCTACCGACATCTCTCACACCGGGATTGAAAGACAGCAAGTGGATTGAAAGACATATCGACATCTCTTTTTTGAACGTCCACCCCAAGCCACATTCATTCGAGAAGAACATAAGTTCATTAATTTCACTATCTGACCAATGATCTTATGATCAATGAAATTAATAGTCAATGATTTTTTCCGCACACATAAGTAGCACAACCTCGTAGGAGGAATACTACAAACAGTACACTAAGTATATGCCTTTATGTGACTTCTAAGTTTGTTACTTATGATACTAATGCACCTCAGTAGTGAGGGTGTCGCAATTTTCTCCAATTAAACTCACTATAGTCATCCCTTTAGAAATTCAATCTAGTGATCTCGTGGTTTGAAGACTTATCCTTAGGGAAGAAGGCCCTTGGCCAGTGTGTAGGTCTATCCACATCACCTATGAATTCGTAATAGAGGCCATGGGGATATATACAAACTTGCTCCCACGTAGATTTTTTTAAATTTGAGGATTTTTACGTTTTAACATGCAATATCTTAACTTTAGGATATTCGGACCCATAAAACCATTGGAATTTTAACATCCGAATAATCTACCTTAGTTAATTGCACATATTAAAAAATGGTTTGTTTTTTATCATGTATAAAAAAAAATGAAAACACACAAGCAACGATAAGGACATAAAACAGAAAATACGTAATTAAACATTTTCTGACTATTATGGCCTTCTCAATTGTCCCTTCCTTTGATGCCTTATTAACACGTCCCATCACATCGCTCCGACTTATTATTTGGATTCTTATCAATTTGTCTGGGTTTTCTTGTTTGTTTTGAATACTAGAAATCTATTTGCTTGTATAAAAACTAATAACCAGTTGATATATCTTTATGCTCCTGTATTAAATTTGTTCAATTATATCATAAAACTAGATAAAAAGGTGTAGAAAAACACAGTAGATCTCGTTATTGGTTAAAGTATTAATATATAAAAAGATACTCATAATTGAGATAGTCTAAACATACTATCGATATAGGTTATCGTGTGATTTAGAAATTAGTTTGTCTAGACTAATTAAATCATACGGATGTGCCCGGGGCATATTGAGCACGACTAGTTCGGGATTAGATTAACTTGTACAGATCGACGTAGTTAATTTGATCCTAGTATTCTAATCTCTTAATCTCTAGATTGGGACGAGCATGAGAGTTAGATATCGTATGCTTTAATTTTCCAAAGGGTGCGGTCAATTGAGGCCTAAATCTTGGCAAGTTATGTATGTGGTGTTTGGCTTCTTGTGTGTCGTTGCTAATCTAAGGAATCTATGTAGCGGTTTGCCGAGTTGATGGTCCTCACGAGATAAGCTCGTAAGGTTTATTATTGAAGGAAAGCTGAACAAGCCCGGGCTAAATCGAAAACCTCACTTTCGTGCAATGCATTCCAGAATCGGAAGCTTTCGACCAAGCTCAGGCTCAAATTAGTTTACCCTTGAACGGATCTTAGCTTATACTTATTTAATTTATTATTCGGGACACAAAAGATTCAATCTTTAATAAAAGTGGAATTTAAAGATACTACCTTTTGTAGCGAAGTCCCTTGCCTAAAGAAAAATTCCAATCTTTGTTGCGATTCCAATAGAAATCCAATAGATATCTCCATAGAAACTTCGAATATTGCGTGGGCAATAATCTATCGAAGTCTACTTGCTTAGCCCACAAGGAAATCACTCAAATTGGATTCAATACAATTCCAAAATCTGACCAAAAAACCCAAAAACAGTTTCGCCTCCTGCTGTATAAAACTGCTTCCGCTGCTATATTAGAAAACCCTTTTTCGAACTGCTAGAACCCAGCTTTAATCCCGTCGTGATCTGGACAAGGAAGGCTAGTGGATCACCAATCAATTGAAAGAGATCAACACAAGCTCCCTCGAATCAAACGCACGGAACAGCTGAAGACTACAGCGGGGAAAACTGCTGAAAAATCGCGCAGCAGCACCGGGAAAAACCCTCGGAAAAACTGGGTAGCAGTTCGATAGAAACCCAAGCAAGAATCCGGCGAAATCTTTAGTACACCAACTGGAAAATTCGATCTTTGGATGAATCCAATTCGGAGAGCAAGAAATCTAGTTCGTTTTTTAAAGAAAACTTCGAAAGGAAGAAGTTCTCTCTCTAGAACTTTCTTACTCTAAAAGGGGCAAGAATTGTCTTGCAAGATTTCCTTATTTTTCTTGAGCTTCAAGTTTTCTATTTATAGGAGCTCTAATGGAGACCTAATGGGCTCTCGAGTTAGGCCTTTTAATTTGACTTTCGTTGACCGCTAAGTCTTTCCCGACTAATCATCTCCAATCGACCCATTTGAATTAATTTCATAACCCACTTTGTTAATTTAATTTAATCGAATCCTTAGAATTAATTAATTCAAATAGAATTAATTTCTTAATTCACTTTGTTGATTAAATATTAATTAAACCTTTAGGATTAATTAATTCACCTTGTCAATTAATCAAATGCATAATTAGTAGTGCCACTATCGGACTAATTATGGAACTACCGCTCGAAAACGACTTTACATCGCGCCATTATATTTTATTCTATCTCCCCACATTAATGATCTAGCACTCGTCAGTTTATCAATTTACTGACAAATTAATTCACCGACTTCTTGATATCCGAGATTAGTACCACTCGTCATTTTATTATACCGAACATAAAGTTCACCGGCTGGGTTTACTATAATAGACTTTACGAGCTTATCTCGGGAGCACATCAACCTGGCAAACCGGTACGTGGATTCCTCCGACTAGCAACGACACGTAAGAACCTAAACATCGTATACCCAACCTACCGAGGTATAGGCCTCAATTGACCTCACTCTTTGGCAAATCAAAGCATACAATATTCAACTCTCGCGCCTGTCCCAATCTCGGGATTGAGAGACGGAATACTAGGACCGAATTGACTACGCCGATCAGTATAAGTCAATTCTATCCAAAATGGTCGTGCTCAATATGCCCCGGGCATATCCGTGTGATTTAAACTAGCTTAGATAATTTAATTTCCAAACCACACGATAACCTATACCGATAGTATGTTTAGACTATCTCGGTTACGAGCATACTTTTAATATATCAATACTTTAACCAATAACGGTATCTACTTTGTCTTTCCACACCCCGTTATCTAGTTATATGATATAAAGGAACAAATTTATACCGAAACAAAATGATATGTCAACTGTGGATATTAGTTTTTGATACAAGCCATAGCTTTTCTGTATTCAAAACTAACAATTATACTAAGTCTGGTCAGTGGATTTTACGCCCGGTATAATAAGAAAGTCGAGTGGTACTAATCTCAGATACCAAGAGGTTGATGAATTAATTTTTCAGCAAATTGATGAATCGACGAGCCTTAGATCTTTGATGTGGGGAGATATAAGAATAATAAAGTGAGCGCGAAGTAAATTCATTTTTGAGCGGTAGATCCATAATTGGTCCGTTAGTGGTATGACTAAATATGCGTTTGACTAATTGAATTAATTAATCCTAAAGGTTTAATTAATATTTAATTGACTAAGTGGGTTATACAAAATGATCCAAAGGGTTTGATTAAATTTAATTAGCGAATTGGGTTAAGAAATTAATTCGAAAGGCTCGATTGGAGTTTATTAGTCTATGGAAGACTAAGGGGTCAATGAAAGTCAAACATTAAGGCCCAACTCAAAAGCCCACTTGTTCTCCTTAGAAGCTCCCTATAAATAGCTAATGTTAGGCATTTGAAGACATATGGAAACTTGCAGGCCACTTAACCTAGTGAAAGAAAGTCTAGCTTAGAGAGAGAACTTTGTCTTCCTCATCGAAGATATTTCTCGAAGGCAGCTAGGAGAACTCTCTTCTTTGAAAATATTCAAGTTTTTTGCCCGGATTCTTCTCATCCTTGCCATTTATTGGGTTTTTTCCGTCGGATAGTTTCGTCGCCGTGTGGGTTTTTTTCGGTGACCGTTCGTTTACTCTGGTATGCTGATCCTATTGATGCCAAGTAGATATCTTGTTGGGCTAGGTGATTCGTGGTATTGGTGGTGCAGATCATGGCTTGGTAGCAGTGGTTGACCGATCGGAGGGCGGCGGTGCTAGTAATGTTTTGTTGAGTATTTTCGAAGGGGGCTTCAGCCAAGCTTTCGTCATGTTTTGTTGAGTATTTTCGAAGGGGTTTTCTTTAGATTTCTTCGTTTATGGTTTTAGCCACTCCATAGTTGATTGTCCAATCGATCTCGGAGATGTTGGAGTTATTCTTCAGATTTTTTGGTTAAATCGAAGTTTCCCGGCTTTGGGTTTTCTTATTGCGAGGGACACGCTCCAAAGGTAAAATCTTTAAAGGTTTCCACTTTAATTTAAAGATTTAATTTTGAGCATCAATTTAATAAATCAAACTAGTGTAAGCCTAGATCCATTCAGGGAAAATGAATTTTAGCCTGAGCCGAATCGAAAGTATCTGATGCTGGAATGCATTGCACGAAAGTGAGATTTTTTGTTCAACTCGGGCTACTTCTGTTTTCTTCAAATTAGTATCAGAGTGAGTGTTTTGGCTTTATACTTGTTCGATTTATTACACGGCTTTGTTTTGGAATTGTTATATAAACAGGTGGTTATTATTCCCGGCTATTATGGTAATTTAATTTTCATTCATAAACCCCGGGACATGTCCGGGCTCATTTTGTTTTTTGAATGGAAATGTCTGTAATAGTAATAACCACGAACTGGAAGCCGTGTAGGATTAGATAAATCTTGTTGTAGGATTTAATCTAATGTTGTTTTGTTTAAATTCCTAGAAACGCCTTTGTATATAGGAATTTATATATTATGACAAAGACGTTATTTTGGGTAACACGTATTCGTGGGTTTTGGTTTATCGTCAGTTTGGGTGATTCCTAATTAAGAAGAAAATTGAGAAAACTCAGACGAATTGAGAGGAATACAAATAACGAGTTGGAGCGACATGACGGGACATGTGAACAAGCCGTCAAAGGAATCCATGATAGAGAAGGCCATAATAGTCGGGAAATATTTAATTATGTATTTCCCGTTTTATGTTCTTTTTGTTGATTACATGTTTTCGTTTTTGTGCATAAACAAAAAACAAACCGTTTTTAAAAGTAAAGTGCAACTAACTAAGGTAGACTATTCGCATATTAAAACTCCAATGGTTTTATGGGTGCGAATATCCATAGAGAATATATTGCATGTTAAAACATAAAAAATCCTCAAACTTAAAATCTAAGTGGGAGCGGGATGGTATATCCCCATAGCCTCCATTGCGAATTCATATGTGATGTGGTTAGACTTGCGTGTTGGCATTAGAGCCTTCATCCCTATCGGATGAGTCTGCAATCACGAGATCACTAGATTGAATTTCTAAAGGGATGACTATAATGAGTTTAATTGGAGAACTTTGCGACACCCTCACCATCTGAGGTGCATTAGTATCCTAAGTAACAAACTTAGAAGTCACGTAATAGTAAAACACTCAGTGTACCATTTGTAGTATTCCTCCCATCGAGGTTATGCTACTTATGTGTGCGACTAAAATCACCGACTATTAATTTCATTGATCATATGATCATTGATCAGATGGTGAAATTAATGAGCTTAGGCTCTTCTCGAACGAATGTGGCTTAGCGTAGATGTTCACCCTATCATGATCTGCGTTAATCCTGGTGTGAGAGATGTCGGTGAAAGATTATATTGTTTTTTGAGGATATCAATATTTTCAAAAAAGAATACTGAAACTTGAATAATTATTTTTGAAGTTTGATGTCGCTCAACCCGCTAGCGGTCATATTGAATCAGAACAAACTCACGGGTCCTAACTATATTGATTGGAAATGTAACTTGGACATTGTCCTTACTGCTGAGCGTTACAATTATGTGCTCGATGAAGAGTGCCCCCAGTGCCCACAGATGATTCCACTCCTAAGGAGAGAGAGGCTCACTCTAGGTGGAAGAAACTTGATGAGGTAACAAGGTGCTACATCTTGGCTTGTCGAGTGTACTGCAGCTCCAGCATCAGTTGATGACCTCAGCCTATGATATTATGCTTAACCTCAGGGAGATGTTCAGCCTATGACATCGACGGGGAGACCCAGGTTGATATCATTCTCTATATCGTGCCCCCCAGTTTTGAGCAGTTTCTGTTGATCTACAATATGGGCAAGCTCTCATATTCACTTCCCGAGCACATGACTGCATTGGTGTCTGCTGAAGGACTCTTCACTAAGAAGAAGAAAGCTTTGGCTACTGTTGGTCATTCAGGTTCTTGAAGGAAACATATCTGATCCTGGCTAAACTAAAAAGCTCACTTTCGTGCTATGCATTCCAGAATCGAAGATTTTCGATCGGGCCCAGACTCTAAATCATTTCTCCTGAACGGATCTAGGCTTATACAAATTCAATTTATTAAAATGACACACTAAAAATTAAATCTTTAATTTGAAGTAGAAGTCTTAAAGATTATATCTTTGAAGCGTGTCCCTAACAATAAGAAAACCAAAGCTGAAAATCCTGCTGTTTACCACTCGGGACCAACCACGAGAGAATCCTGAGAATAACTCCGTCTCTACCTCAAAATCATATAGGTGACTATCCAAAATGTATCTAAATCACTATAGAAGAAATCCATCAAAGATCCACTTCGAAAAACTTGTCAGATCTTCAGCAGATCGTTACCCAAAAATTACTGCTCTTATTTACTGCCTGACTGTGCAATCCACTATCGAATCCCTCGAATGACTCTATCTCCATCCTAAAATCATGTGGGCGACTATCCACGGGGTAGCTAAAGAAATCCACTTCAATAAACTCGTCAGATCCTCAGTAGATCGTTGCCCGAAGATCAGGCACCTATTTACCGTCTGGTGCAAAAAATCGAAGAACTACCACCAAAAGAATTCTCCCACCATAATGTAGACAACCACCATCATCGATCACCAATCAAGACCGAGATGTACACAACGGAGGTCGAATCAAGTGACTAGGAGAATCAAATAATCTGGCGGCGGAAATCAAGGGATTGTGGTGAATAGGAAACCAGTGATCTAAAGGGCTGAGCTTTTCGAAAATCGAAGGATCCTAATCCGACTTCGAGAAAAAACACAATGAGGAAGAAAAAGTTCTTTCTCTAGGCTACTCCTTGTCACTCCAGGCAACTTAGCCACCAAGGTTTTTTAATGTCTTCCAAATGCCTAACAAGGACTATTTATAGGAGCTTCAAGGGAAACCTTGTGGGCTTTTGAGTTAGGCCTTAATATTGGACTTTCGTTGACTCTTTTAGTCTTCTCTAGACTAATCAATTCCAATCGAACATTTAGAATTAATTTCTTATCCCAATTCGTTAATTAAATATTTATCGAACCTTTTGGATTATTTTATATAACCCACTTTATCAATTAAATATTAATTAAACCTTTAGGATTATTTAATTAATTTTGTCAATTAGTTTAACACATAATTAGTTGTACCACTAACGGACCAATTATAAAATTACTGATAAAAAATGAATTTATTTCCCGCTCACTTTATTATTCTTCTATCTCCCTACATCAAAGATCTAGTGCTCATTGATTCATAAATTTAATAACAAATTAATTCATCAACTTCTTGGTATCCGATATTAGTACCACTCGATTTTCTTATTATACCGGACATAAAGTCCACTGGCCGGGTTTAGTATAATAAACTTACGAGCTCATCTCGGGAGCACCATCAACCTGGTGAACAGGTACATGGATTCCTTTAACAAGCAACGACACACAAAGAAGTCAAACACTACATACCCTATTTACCGAGATCTAGGCCTTAATTGACCGCACCCTTTGGCAAATCAAAGCATACGATATCTAACTCTAGTGACCGCTCTAGTCTAGGGATTAAGAAATTAGAATATTAGGTTCGAATTAACTACGGTGATAAGTACAAGTTAATTCAGTCCCAAACAGGTCGTGCTCAATATGCCCTCGGCACATCCGTATGATTTAATTAGTCTAGACAAACAAATCATCCAAATCACAAGATAACCTAGACTGATAGTATGTTCAAAAAATCTTAGTTACGAGCATCTGTTTAAATATCATTAATTTAACAAATAACAAGATCTACTGTGCTTTTTTACACCTCGTTATCTAGATATATGATATAAAATAACAATTTAATACTGAAACAAAATCGATATGTAAACTGTGGATATTAGTTTTTGATACAAGCAATAACTTTTCAGTATTTAAAACTAACAATCTCTCATTAATAGTCAAAGCTATGCTCTAAAGTATAAAAATCAGTTTAATACACTTATTCTATTGTCACACCAAAATCTAGAGAACTATCATGGTTTAGTCAAGTATCTAACAAACATGCCCTTTATGTGGGTCTCAAAGACTTCTGCATTCAATGCTTTTCATTAATGGATCTGCAAGGTTGTCTACTGATACTATCTTCACCACGATTACAACTACGTCTTCCCTCTTTATGATTTCTTGTACTGAGTGGTACTTGCTCTCTATGTGTTTACTTGCCTTGTAGATTTGTGGTTCCTTTGAGTTTCCTACTGCACTATTGTTATCGCAATAAACTATGATAAACCTAGGCAACTCAACAATCACATCTAAACCCACTATAAAGTTCATGAACCACACTACTTCCTTCACTACCTCTGACATGGCAACATATTCAGGCTTAATGGTGAAGTCTGCCATGCAATTCTGCTTGACACTCCGTTATACTATGGTTTCACTTCCCAGAGAAAACACAAACCCAGAGGTAGACATTCTTTTGTCCATATAACTTTGGAAATCCTATTATCTGCAATCGTCTTAAAACTAGCTCTTGCGCCTGATAGACCAAACCTTGGTCCTTCATTCTGCACAATTACTTGAGCTTTTCTTGGGTTACTCTGATATCTGCCAACTATGCCAACGGCAAAGCAAATATCAGACTCGTACACAACATAGCATAGTGAGACTTCCTATCGTAAATGCATAAGCAACTGTCTTCATGGATTCTATCTACTTAGGAGACTGCTCCTTAGATAGATGCACTCCATATTTGAAAGGTGAAAAACCATTCTTAGAGTTATGCATGTTAAAACTATTAGGTTTGAATACTGAAACTATGTTAGTATTATACTATTTCGCTGTTAATATATCGATTGAATGTTTTGGTTTATATGTTGTGCATATATTGTCCATTTATATTATGTAATTAGATGATGAGGTGTCTGGTATGACATAGTAGATCTCATCATTGGTTAAAAGACATAATATATAAATGAGGTTAGTAACCGAGACAGTTTTGGACACACTGTCGGTTTAGGTTATTATGTGATTTGGATAGTTGGTTTGTCTAAACTAATTGAATCACATAGATATGCCCGAGGCATATTGAACTTGACCATTTAGGATAAATTGTCTTATACTGATTTAATAGAAAATTCGTTCCTTGTATTCTATCTCTTAATCCCTAGACTTGAGCAGGCATAAGATTAGACATAGTGTACTTTGATATGCCAATGGGTGAGTTCATTTGTGGCCAATAGTCTCAGTAGTTTGGGTGCGCGTGTTTGATTGCTTGGTGTGCTGCTGCTTGTCGAAAGGAAACCATGTATCTATGTGTCCAGGGTGATGGTGCTTCTAAGATGAGCTCGTTATGTTTATTATACTAAACTCTTTCGGTGGACTTATGTCCAGTATAGTAAAAAGATCGAGTTGTACTAATCTCGGATTATAAGCAGTTAATTAATTAATTTATCAGTAAATTAATAAATTAACAAGCACCAAATCTTTGATGTGGGGAGATTAAAGAATAATTAATTTAGTAATTCAGGAAGCAATTCTTGTGTAGGATGATAGTGCCGTAATTAATCCGTAAGTAGTACGATTAATTATGTATTGGGTTATTGACAAATGTATATTTAGTTAATTAAGTATTTAATTAATCATTGTGTCAACTGGTTGTGAATCAGAACAGGTACTAGATTAAAGATAAGTGAATTCTTGTGTCAGTTGGTTGTGAATCAGTCCAGGAACTGGATTGAAGGAAAACAAAAACCAGTAGAAAGACCAATCCTAAACCAACTTGGGGTCTCTCTTGTAACTCTATGTATAGACAAGGGAATAGCAATTCAATAAGTTTTCAAGACAAGAAAACTAGAGAGAGAAAACTTGAGAGAGAAATCAAATTTCCTTCTCTCTCAAACGTTTTTCTTTCCTTCATGCGGTTGCCCAGTTCCCGAAGTGTAGCCCCGGCATTTTGGATTTATTCTCGGTCAGCTGGTAGTGCATGGAATCAAATGGGGCAGCGCGTGAGCTATACGCGTAGGCAAGGCAGTTACTGGATTTTTCCGATGACTCAATTGTGTTGGATTATTTGATCATTGGTTCGTAGCCCACATAATTTTCAAACCTTTCTTGAGTCATACAAGCGATCACCTGAGTTTTTGCTTCAAGAGGTATTTCTAATCTTCCGCTTCAATTATAAATTATTTGTTGCGTGATAAATTGAATAAGTGCAAACCAAGATCCTACGCAATATTATTTCAAGCAAGGATTGGAATAGCAATTGTGTTAGAGTTTAGGCCTAGTCAAGAATTCCGATTCTAGAATGCATACCATGAAAGTGAATTTTTTACTGGCCATGGGCAGATAATCTTTCAATTGGTATCAGAGCCTGGTTTTGGTTTTATGCTTGTTCGATTTGTTACATGGTTTTATTTGCTGGTGGTCTAGAAATCGCGACTATTATAGTTGCGTTTGTATGATTTAATTAAACCGTGGGACATATCTGGGTTTGGTTTTTATGAATGATTGTAATAGTAAAATCACGTGCTGGAAGCCGTGTAGGATTATATCAAATCTGTAGTAGGATTTTTTCTATGTAATTTTTTTATTTTATTTTCCTAGATGCCTTGTAGTAGGAAAATTTTTATCTAACCGAATGCGTTATAGTGTGCGACTTGAATTCATAGGTTTTGGTTTATCATTAACTCATAGAAAACCTAGAATGAATTGCAATGCAAGAAGACCAAATAACGTAATGGGAGTAGGATAGAAGACCCGGAAGCCAAACTGGGCAGGCGGGCCAGCAAACGACTTCTTGCCAGAAACCGCCGGCAGTAGAAGCTATTGCAGTGCCACAATTCTGCGGTGCTGGGCACACCAGCACAGTAGCGCGCGGCAATGGGCTGCCACGCTCGCAGGCCCGTCAAGGGCTGTGCGCGCTCGGTATGCTCCATGTGCAAGCGCGCAGCCTGGCCTATTTGGGTTGCGCGCACGGCCCATTTTTTGTTTGTTTCGAGTTTTTTTGAGATCCGACTTTCAAGACTCATTCCATCGAGTGGCGTGACGTGACACGAGATCAAAGCAGAAGATGCAAGTAATTAAAACTATAATAGTAATAAAATTTATTTTATGCATTTATTTCCCGTATTTATAGTTTTAATTTTGTGCTGTATTTTAAATGCATAATTTTAAAGCATGCTGGTTTTATGTTTGCACATAACTTAGGATTAGTTAATTGCATGTTAAAACCAGAAAAACCCTCATTTTAGAAATATAAGTGGTAGCGGGTTGGTTAATATACCCAGAGCCTCCATTACGAGTTCATATGTGATGTGGGTGGACTTGTGCGTTGGCATTAGAGTCTTCCTCCATATCGGATGAGTTCAAGCACAAGATCACTAGATTATGAATTTCTAAGTAAGATGACTAGTGTAAGTTAAACTAGGTGAAATGCGATACCCTCTCCATCTGAGGCACACTATCCTGGCGTAACAAGTTCAGAAGTCACGTAATGGCACACACATAGTGTATTATTTGTAGTATTCCTCCCATTGAGGTTACGCTGCTTATTTGTACGACTAAAAAACACTGACTATTAGCTACATTGATCAGTAGATCGTTTGGTCAGATAGTGTAGTTAATGAACTTGGTTCTTCTCAAACGAATGTGGGTTTGCAGAAATGTCCACACTATCATGGCTTGCAAAAATCCCGGTGAATGATATGTCAGTGGATTTAATTATTGTTTGAAGGAAGTCAATAATTCTAGAATTTTGTTTTTTGACATTCTAGGCTTAAAATACTTAAAAATTTCCTGTTTATTTAATTACTATCTTCGATATCACATTGAATACGTTAGTTACAATATTGAAAGACAACAAACTAACCGGTTCGAACTATGTCAATTGGAGTCAAAACTTGGACATTGTCCTAACGGCTAAGAGCACTCCTATGAGAGATCATGTCATTGACATGATTAGAAACATTAACGAGATTGAGGTAGTGAGAGGCGAAATCGATGGTGAAACCAAAGTCGATATTGTCCTCTAGAACTTGCCTCACAGCTTTGAGCAGTTTTGGTAAAACTACAACATAAGTCAGATGTTGTGTATTTCATCTGAGCTCTTGGCAAAGTTGTTGGCGGCTAAAAGTCTTTTTTAAGAGAAGAAGTGAGCTTTAGTCGCAGTCAAAGCTTCAGAATCTTCTTCTAAGTATGAGGCTGGATATAATGAGAGAAAACTAGAGGAAATAGCTCAAAAGGCACAAATTGTGCTAAAGCCGGAGATTGGAAAGAAGAAGCCAGAAGGCAAGTGCTTCAAGTGCAATTAGACGAGACATTGGAAATCAAATTGTCCAAAGCTTAAAAGTGCGATAGTTTCTTCCTTAATTACTGAGACATGTTTAGCGGAAATTCCCATAGATACTTGGTGTGTGATTTCAGGTACCACTGACCATGTTTGTAATTATTTTCAAGGGTTCCAAGTAACCCAGAAGCTTAGAAAAGACGGGCTGGAAATCTACTTGGGTGGCACTACGAGAGTATCAGTCAAAGCAGTGTGAGTAGTTAGTTTAATTTTCAAAAATTCTAGACTAGATTTACCAAATTGTCTTTATGTACTGAGTTTTAGAAAGAACCTTATTTCGGTTTCTAAACTCTTAATGAATCGTTACAAGTTTACTTTTTCTGATAATTATGTTGTTAGAAAATATGGGAAACTTGTTTGTTCTGGTTCATTAGTAGACAATTTATTTGTTGTTAAATAAAACTCCCTTGTTGTGCAAAACATAGAAATTAATGGCGCATCATCTAACAATAATAAAATGAAATAACCATCAAAAACGAATCAAACCTATATTTGGCATCTCAGGCTAGGTCATATAAACCTTAGTAGGATTCAGAGGTTGGTCAATGATGGACCTTAAAGTTCATTAGAGTTTGACTGTTATTTAACCTGCGAATCTTGCTTGGAATGTAAGATGACCAAGAGACCTTTTAAGGCAAAAGGTTATAGCGCCAAAGAAGTATTAGAGTTGATTCACTCTGACTTGTGTGGACAAAATGTTGGTCCAAGCACGAGGTGGGTTTGAGTATTTTGTGACATTCACTAATGATTACTCAAGGTCAAGATATATTTACCTAATGCGTCACAAGTCCGAATGCTTTAGTAAATTCAAAGAGTATCGGGCAGATGTGGAGAAACATCATGGTAAGAGTATCAAGAAACTGCGATTAGATCGTGATTGCGAGTACCTGTCCCACGAATTTTGATAATACCTCAATGAGGTCAGAATTCAGTCTCAGTTGTCTACAGCTCGTACACCACAGTAGAATGGTGTAGCAGAAATAAAGAACCAAACTCTTATAGAAATTGTCAGGTCAATGATGAGCTATAGTGATTTGTCGAGTTTGTTATGGGGATATTCCTTAGAAACGGTGATGTACATTCTAAATCTTTTACCATCTAAAATCGTGCCTTCAACCCTATTAGAGTTGTGGAACGGGCACAAGCCCAGCCTAAGACATCTCAGAATTTGGGGTTGTCCAGCATATGTGATTAAGGCAGATGCAGCTAAGTTAGATACAAGAATGAAAGTAATGATGTTTGTAGGATATCCTAGGGGAATAAAAGGTGGTCTGTTCTATAGTTCTAAAGATCAGAAGGTGATAGTTAGCACTAACACCATGTTTTTAGAGAAAGACTATATTTTAGATCACAAGCCCAAGAGCAAGATAGTACTTGAAGAACTTAGAAAGCAGTCTGATAATCCTGATGCACCAACACAAGTAGATACACCACACACTGCATAAGATATCACAGATGATGTGCCTACGCAAGTGGTGCTTCATCGTAGTGGGAGGGTTGTAAGACAGCTACAATGAAGCTCTTTGAGATAGCGTGGGAGAGGCCCACTCGCACCTGAGGCTGACTCGGCAAACTACAATGAAGCTCTTTGAGATAGAGATGCAGAATCTTGGCAAAAAGCAATAATATCGAAGATAGGGTCGATGGACCACAATCAAGTCCGGGAGCTCGTGGACCTGCGTGATGGTTTCAAACCCATTGGATGTAAGTGGGTCTACAAAAGCAAGAGAGGACCTAACAAAAAGGTTAAAACCTTTAAAGCTAGGCTTGTGGCAAAGGGGTATACTCAGAAATAGGGAATCGATTATGAGGAAACCTTCTCCCCGGTGGCCATGCTTAAGTCAATCCGGATTCTCTTGGCTATAGCTGCTCATTTAGATTATGAGATATGGCAGATGGATATCAACACAGCTTTCCTTATCGAAAGTCGTGAGGAAACCATCTTCATGTAGTAACCAGAGGGATTCGTTGAAAAATGCCAAGAACATAAGGTTTGCAGGCTTAAGAGGTCCATATACGGACTTAAGCAGGTATCAAGATCTTGGAACATCCGATTTGATGAGGTAATCTAATCCTACGGATTTACTCAGTGCCCGGATGAACAATGTGTATACCGCAGACGTGATGGAAATGCGGTGGTGTTTCTTGTGCTTTACGTATATGACATTTACTAATTGGCAACAATAAGAAAGTGTTATCAGATGTAAAGGCATGGCTGTGCAAACAGTTTGATATGAAAGAATTAGGAGAAGTGGGACATATCCTTGGGATCAAGATAATTCGAGATAGTAGGAAACATTCGCAAATGCTCTCTCAAACATCATACATAGATACGATTCTGTGTTTTTCTACCTTTTAAACACAGAGTGCATCTGTCTAAAAAGCAGTCTCCCAAGACTGTTGAGGAGATAGAAGCCATTAAGACAGTTCCTTACATTTCAACACTAGGAAGTCTCGTGTATGCAATGTTATGTACAAGGCCTGATATCTGTTATGCCTTTGGTATTATAAGCAGATATTAGAGTAACCCTGGGAAAGCTCATTGGGAGGCCGAAAATGTATTCTCAAGTATTTGCATAGAACGAGAGACCAAACGTTGGTCTATCAGGCACCTGAGCTGGTACCCCGAGGTTACACAGATTCAGATTTCCAAGGCGACAGAGACAAGAGCAAGTCTACCTCAGGGTATGTATTTACTTTAGGAGGTGGAGCCATAGTTTGCGGAGTGTCAAGTAAAAATACGTGGCTGACTCTACCATGGAGGTTGAATACGTTGCAACATCAGAGGCAGCGAAAGGAGCAGTGTGGCTCAAGAACTTTCTAGTAGACTTAGATGTGATACCTGGTTTTTAGAAGTCAATCACAGTGTACTGTGACAACAACAGTGCAGTAGCAAACTCAAAGGAACCATGAGCCAACAAGGCGAGTAAACATATACAGCGTAAGTATCACCTAATACGAGATATCGTCAAGAAAGAAGATGTGGTCGTGGCTAAGATAGTATCGAAATATAACCTTGCAGATCCTTTCACGAAAACATTGACTGCAATAGTCTTTGAAGCTCACGTGGAGGGCATTAGGATCAAATACTTAGTAGAGCTATGGTAGTTTTTCTAGGTATATTGTAGTTGTAAAAGATTAATGTAGTTTTATACTTAAAGAACAACTTAAGTATTAGTGGGAGATTGTTAGGTTTGAATAATGAAGCTATGCTTGTATTATACTATTTCCCAGTTAATATATCGATTGCATGTTTTGGTTTATATGTTGTGCGTATATTGTCTATTTATATTATGCAATTAAATGATGACGTGTCTGGTGTGACACAATAGATCTCATCATTAGTTAAAAGACATAATATATAAATGAGGTTCATAACCGAGACAATTTTGGACACACTGTCGGTTTAGGTTATTATGTGATTCGGATAATTAGTTTGTCTAAACTAACTGAATCATATAGATATTCCAGGGGCATATTGAACTTGACCATTTAGGATGAATTGTCTTATACTGATTTAATAGACAATTCGTTCCTTGTATTTTATCTCTTAATCCCTATACTTGAGCAGACAGGAGGATTAGACATAATTTACTTTGATCTACCAATGGCTGAGGTCATTTGTGGCCGATAGTCTCTGTAGTTTGGGTGCGCGTGTTTGGTTGCTTGGTGTGTTGTTGCTTGTCGAAAGGAAATCATGTACCGGTGCGTCCGGGTGATGGTGCTCCTAATATGAGCTCGTTATATTTATTATACTAAACACGGACGGTGGACTTATGTCCTGTATAGTAAATAGGTCGAGTGGTACTAATCTCGAATTATAAGAAGTTAATTAATTAATTCATCAGTAAATTAATAAATTAATGAGCACTAAATCTTTAATGTGAGGAGATTAAAGAATAATTAATTTAGTTATTTTGTAACAATTTTAGGGTAGGATGGTAGTGTCATAATTAATCCGTTAGTGGTACGATTAATTATGTATTGGGTTATTGACAAAGGTAGATTTAATTAATTAAGTAACTAATTAATCATTGTGTCAATTGGTTGTGAATCAGACCAGGAACTAGATTAAGGATAAGTGAATCCTTATGTCAGTTTGTTGTGAATCAGTCCAGGAACTGGATTGAAGGAAAACAAAAACCCAGTAGGAAGACCAATCCAAAACCAACTTTGGGTCTCTCCTGTAACTCTATATATAGACAAGGGATTAGCTATTAAAGACACACAATTCATAAGTTTTAAAGACAAGAAAACTAGAGAAAGAAATCAAGTGTTCTTCTCTCAAAAACATTTTTTATTCCCTTCGTACGGCTGCCCAATTCCCGAAGTATAGTAGTGGCATTTTGGATTTATTCCCGGTCAGCTGGTGGCGCGTGGGACCAAAAGGGATGGCGGCGCGTGAGCTATACGCGCAGGCAAGGCAGTTGCTGGATTTTTCTGGTGACTCAATTGTGTTGGATTGTTGATCATTGGTTCGTTGGTTCGTTGCCCACACAACGTTCGAACCTTTCTTGAGCCATACATGTGATCACCTGAGTTTACGCTTCAAGAGGTATTTCTAAACTTCCACTTTAATTAGAAATTATTTGTTGCGTGATAAATCGAATAAGTGCAAACCAAGATTCTGTGCAATGTTATTTCAAGCAAGGATTGGAATAGTAATTGTGCTAGAGTCTAGGCCTGGTCAAGAATTCTGAATCTGGAATGCATAGCACGAAAGTGAATTTTTTACCGGGCCCAGGCAGATAATCTTTAAAAAATGAGCCAGAAAATTATGTCTACGTAGGAAGCCTGAGAAAGTGTATGTGAACATCTCCTACGACATCGAATAATCTTGATCCCAAGGATATGTCAAATCTTTCCCAAATCCTTCATATCAAACTTGCTTGAATGACCATGCCTTTACGTCTGACAATACCTTCTTACTGTTGTCAATAAAAAGAATATCATCTACTTAAAGTACAAGAAAACACCACTTAGTTTCCATCACGTCTGCGATATGCATAATGCTCATCTGGTCACTGAGTAAACCTACGGGACTGGATTACCTCATCAAACCGGAAGTTTCAAGATCTGGATGCTTGCTTAAGTCCATAAATGAACTTCTTAAGCTTGCAAACCTTGTGCTCTTGGGCCCTTGCCTGTTGAGATTTGTTTAGGCATTTAATCTAATTAAATGGCAGAATCCTAAACACTAAGGATCGGGTCTTACCCTTGAAGCGTAATCGGTTGCGCACGTCGCCTGGCTCCTCTGAGAAGATGGCGTTTTGTTGTCTCCAAAATCCTTCCTCGAAGGATCCTCTACTCTCAAGAACGAAAGTCTTCGCAGGTTGGTGCTAGCCGATCTTGCCTACCAAGAGAAATTGGGAATTCTGTGTATTTTGTCTAATGCGCATAATTCAAAAAATCATCCTCCTACAATTATATCCCTAGGATATTTGTAGAATTAATTTCCAAAATCAGTATTGTAATTATCCAATTATAACTTAACTGATTTTAGTAATATTCCAAATCAGTATTATTACCAAATATTATTTAACTGATTCCAAGTCAGTATTTAAATAATATTTACTAATTCCAAATCAGCCTTAAATAATACTTTAATGATTTGGGTTATACACCAAGCCCATGGATCAACCCATGACCCATGGATCAGGCTGATGGGTCAAGAACTTCAATTGCAATTAAGTTCCTTGATTAATCAGCACATCCCAATTGTTCTCAGGTAATTAATTAACTATTAATTAATACCATAGAACTTTCTAATAATATTTAATTAAACTATTTAATTAAATCTTATTTATTCAAGTATAACAATTATACTTATTGTAGGCAAGAATCCTTATTATGCATCATTGAACTTTCTTATGTGCGATCCTGTAGGCCCATTCCAAATTGGCAACGGATAACTCAATCTCATTGATTAATCCTTAAGTCATTAGTGGTCTCTAGCAAGACATAATGACTACCCAATTCAGAATGGAGGGTCGAATAGAGATTCAACACAACCTTTCTGAGCAAACTGCGTACGATCCTCTACATCGATATCCAGTTTAGCATAAGGCATGGAACCATTATCCTTATGTAGCTAAACGTTTACTTGATCTCTTAGTGACACTGAATCCATCAAGCAAATGATATCCTTATCATTCCTTGGGCATGGCCATGCACTTTCAGTTCACTATCAAGTGGCCAAGATATCATCTCTCACTTAAGAGAGATTTGTAGTCCCATTACTTCACCTACATATCTTAGTGTGTCTCATAGTGTACCCAATCATACCCGTACTTGGCAACCTGTTACGGCCCCGTTAGGCGTATGTCAAAGCACACTACAATTAACCTAAGACCATGTAGTGATTTCTGGTCTAAGGATCCTAGTACCGGTACTACTCAAAAGAATCGCTCATGATCTAATTAGTCCATGGAGTGTTTCTTTTGGCGGATCGATTTCATGAATTTAAATATGCACAAGGATATTACTATCATGAAATTAACTCATTTGATAAACAATCAATTAAGCGACAAATGTCTTATTTACATAAATACCCTCAAAGTATATTTACATAAATAGCCCTCATTAGGGCACATTCACCAACAATCTCCCACTTGCCCGATGAAGGGCTATGTCCTAAAATGTTTAAGACTAAGCTCTATTACATGTCTATCAAACTTTGACAGTGGTAGAGCTTTTGTGAGAGGATCTGCTATATTTTCGTGTGACCCTATTTTGCATACTTTCACATCTCCTCGATCAATGATCTCTCGGATGAGGTGAAACCTTCTGAGTATGTGTTTGGTTTTCTGGTGTGACCGAGGCTCCTTAGCTTGTGCGATGGCCCCGTTATTATCACAGAAAGTTCTATCGGATCTTGGATACTCGGTATCACTCCGATATCGGACACGAACTTTCTCAGCCAAATAGTTTCATTTTCAGCATCTGATGCAGCAATGTACTCAGACTCTGTTGTAGAATCAACTGTTGTATCTTGCTTTGAGCTTTTCCAACTTATTGCATAACCATTCAGACTAAACACGTAGCCTGATTGTGACTTCATGTCATCTTGATCTGTTTGGAAAGCAGCATCAGCGTAACCTTATACAATGAGCTGTTCTTGTCCTCCATACACTAGCATTAATCCTTTAGTTCTTCGTAAGTACTTCAGGATTGCTTTGACTGCAGTCCAATGATCCATCCCTGGATCTTGTTGGTATCTGCTAGTCATGCTAAGTGCATGTGCAACATCCAGATGGGTACATAACATGGCATACATGATAGATCCTATTGCCGAAGCATATGGGACTCTACTCATTGTATCCCTCTCCTCTCTTATTGAAAGACATTGGTTTTTCTTCAAGAGAAGGTCATGTCTAAATGGTACCTTACCATTTTTGGAGTTAGACATATTGAATCTTTTCAATATCTTGTCTATGTACCCTTCTTGACTTAGTCCCAGAAGCCTTTTAGACCTATCTCTATAGATCTTGATACCTAGTATCGTCTCAGCTTCTCCTAAGTCTTTCATAGAAAATACACTCCCCAACCATCGTTTTATGTCTTTCATCAAAGGAATGTCATTTCCTATGAGCAGGATGTCGTCCACATATAGGACAAAGGAAAACAATCTTGCTCCCACTAATTTTCTTGTAAACACAAGGCTCATCTTCGTTCTTGATGAATCCGTAACCTTTTATTTCCTCATCAAAACGAAGATTCCAACTTCGAGATGCTTGCTTTAGTCAATAGATGGACCTCTGAAGCTTACATACTCGATTAGGACGCTTTTGATCGATGTATCCCTCGAGTTGTTTCATATAAACATCCTCGAGTAGGTTTCCATTCAGGAAAGCCTTCTTAACATCCATCTGCCATACCTCATAGTCAAAATATGCTGCTATGGCAAGCATTGTCCTAATGGACTTGAGCATCATGACAGGAGAAAAGGTTTCATCATAGTCTATACCATGAGTCTGTCTGAAACCTTTAGCCACTAGTCGTGCCTTGAAGATCCCGCTAGGTTTTAACTTGAAAATCCACTTGCAATCGACAACCTTTGCCTGAACAGGAGGGTCAATCAAAGTCCACACTTTATTGTCCCTCATGGATTGCATTTCAGATTCCATGGCTTGCACCCATTTATCTGAATCTGGACTTTCTAAAACCTGTCTGTAGGTCATGGGCTCATCAGAGTCCACCAAGATCAAATCTTGTTCATCAGTCATGAGAAATTCTTATCTCTCGGGTTCATGATGAGATCTACTAGACCTTCTAGGTTCTTGTGTTGTTGACTCATGTTGCTCATCTTCTTGAGTTTCCATGTCAACTTCCATCTGAGTTTCTGTAGATCGTTCTGCATTCTCTTGTGGTTCTTGAACTTCTCCGAGTTCTATTCTACTCTCACTGTCTTTCTTGTACATAAATTCTTTCTTTAAGAAAGTAGCTCCTCGAGCAACGAACACTTTGTTCTCAGTTGGGTTGTAGAATTGATATCCTTTGGTTTCCTTAGGATATCCCACAAATAGGCATTTGTCAGTTCTGGGTTCAAGCTTATTACTTTGTAAACGCTTTACATGAGCTTGACAACCCTAAACTCGTAGATAGGACATATAGGGCTTCCGACCCATCCATATCTCATGTGGAGTCTTCTCTACTGCCTTAGATGGAATACGATTCAATAAGTAGGCAGCAGAAAGGAGAGCATAACCCCAAAAGGATGTAGGGAGAGTCGCTAGGCTCATCATTGATCGAACCATATCTAATAAGGTCCGATTTCTCCTTTCGGATACACCTTTCCATTGAGGTGTTCCCGGTGGAGTCAGCTGTGAAACAATTCCACACTGTTTTAGATAGCCGTCGAACTCATCACTAAGGTATTCACCTCCCCGATCGGAGCGAATAGCCTTAATCCTTCTATCAAACTGATTCTCTACTTCATTTTTAAACTCTTTGAACCTTTTAAAGGTTTCACTTTTGTACCTCATTAAGTAGACATACCCATATCTACTATAGTCATCGGTAAAAGTCACGAAGTATTCAAATCCACCTCTGGCTTGTGTGCTCATTGGTCCACATGCATCCGTATGTATTAGGGCCAATAGCTCACTAGTTCTTTCACCTTTCTTGTTGAAAGGACTCTTTGTCATTTTACCTTGCAAGCAGGGTTCACAGGTATCATATGATTCAAAATCAAATGACCCAAGCACTCAATCCTTGTGAAGCTTTTGAACTCGTTTTTCATTTGCATGGCCTAATCGACAATGCCAAAGGTATGTTGGACTTAAATCATCTTTAGTTGATTTAGCTTTCTTTTCTATGTTATAAACTGGTTTTTCTTGGGTCAAATCCAAGACATACAGACCGTTACACATATTTGCAACTTCGTATAAAATATCATTTCGATATAAAGATAACGAATTATTCTCTATAATAAATCGAAAACCTTTATTATCTAAACTCGAAACTGAAATAATATTTCTGCTCAAAGTAGGTACATAATAACAATTTTCAAGTTTGATATTTAAACCAGAAGGTAAAGATAGAGTGTAATCTCCAACATCAACAGCAGCAACTCTTGCCCCGTTGCCCACTCGGAGATCTACTTCACCTTTCTTTGTTATCCTTCTATTTCTGAGTCCCTGAACATTAGTACAAATGTGCGCCCCACAACCAGTATCTAATACTCATGAGGTGGACATAGAAAGATTAATTTCTATAACAAAGTTACCTGAAACTGAAGGATTGCTTTCGAGAAACTTCTTGCAGTCTCTCTTCCAATGACCCTTCTGTTTGCAGAAGAGACATGTATCATCCTTTTTGGATCTTGTCTTAGCAGCTGGAAGAGCTTGTGGTTGGGAAGCAGTCTTACTGCATGCTTTCTTATTCTGCCCAACTTTAGCCTTGCCATTAAGCTTCCTCTTCCCTTTACCTTTCTCTATAACTAACACTGGCGTTGCCTTCCGAAGGGTCTGCTCAGTGTTCTTTAACATGCCATGGAGCTCAGGAATGCTCCTCTCTATGTTGTGCATATTGTAGTTCACAACAAAATCATTGTAATCATCAGGCAGTGAAGCCAAGATGATAGCAATGGCCAACTCTCTAGCAAGAGGCGCATTTAATCTCTCTAGGTATCAATATACCCCTTCATATTGATCAAATGCGTACTTACTGAGGAACCCTTCGCCATCTTGTACGAGATTAATGCTTTTATCATAATGAACCTTTCATTAAGGGCTTGCTCTCGAAATATTTCCATGAGTGACTCATAAATCCGGAATGCTTCCGAATTCATGAATTGCTTCTGAAGCTCGCCAGACATAGTCGCGAGCATTAGGCAAGTCACATCATCAGAATCGCTTTTCAGCTTTTTCCAGGTTCTTTGAACAGCAGCCGTAGCATTAACGGGTTGTTCAGGTAAATGAGCGTCTAAAATATTCAACTTCCTTTCTTGTTTGAGAACTATTCTCAGGTTTCTTTTCCAATCGAAGAAGTTTGGACCAACAAGTTTTTCTTTGTCCAAAATACTTCTTAAAGTGAGATTTAAAGTGACATTAGTGCTAGAAGATGCCATTTCTACAAAAGAAATAAAATGCAAAATATTAGAATGAGTTTTAAAATTATTTTCCACAATAGCCAAAATTGAAATCCCCAATAATTTTGTGTTGGTGCTAGATTGTGGGCCGAAAATCCACAAAGAGTCAACCCCAGTCTTGCTTTGGCAAGTATCGTAGGGATCGGGCTCTTTTGGTAGGCAACGTTCAAATCACATTCCATGTAATCTAACGCTTTCCAATTGCATACCATGCAACTTTTCGGTGATAGGATGAACATTCCAAATGTTTGACACCATCCTATCTTTGCAAAATTAATCCCTAGTCAACTTATCGGGTCAAGCTAGAATTAATTTTCTCAAGTTAAACCATCCCTCGAGGCATCACATCAATAGACACCCACACAGTTTTTCCATAACAAATGGTAGTGATAAAGTTGAGCATCTAATACCCAAACAGTTTTTCCACTCATTAATGGTAGTGATAAAGTTGGGCACTATTATGTAACAACCCGCCGCATGAAGAAAACCTGAGGCCCTTGGGCTCTCCAAGTCCATCAGACGTTCGACACTCAAGCGGGCCCTCAAGTATGGAAGCAAAATCTTGGGTTTTTTGGGATTTAAGTTTGATCGGCTTAACATGCATTTTTGTTTATCATTCATTTGCATAAATAAAAGAACGAAATAAAGCGATGAACTGGGCTCTAGTCTATTACAGGGCCTTTCCAAATCTTCATGTTTGGGCCTCCGCTCCTGGGCTCCACCATGGACTCCTCTTGGAACCGCCTTTTTGGGCCTAACTATTACATGATGATTTTATAGGCACGCAGGCCCAAATTCAAAATTGACTCGCAGGCCCAACTTTTAAAACGTTAAAATTAAAAGCCCAATTCATGCTTTGAAACACATAAAATGCATATGCTCATACAAGCCAATTTTAATTTAAGCTGATTAATTTTAAGGATTGTGTAACTATTACATAATTAAAATTGATCGTGTCATGATCAATTTTAATCAATCATTCTGTTCATTTTACATTTATCCAAAATGATGCATGAACATGCTTGCATAATTATGATGCTTCAAATAAAATTTAAACAATTTAAATAAGTATCAAAATTAAAATAAAATAAAATAAATAAATAAAAATTCAAAATTAAAACTAATTAATTAATCTAATTAATTATTTATTTATTTATCTTTTCTAATTATTTTAATCTAATTAAAATAATTATTTTAAAATTTATCTAATTATCTAATTAAGATAAATTTAAACTTATAGGATAAAATTCTAAATTAATCCTATCTTTATCTAATAAGACTATTTAATTAAAATCTTATTAAATAAAATTCAGAAAATTTTAAAATTTTAATTTTCTGAAACTTTTGGGGCAATTATGTAATTTAAATAAAATTCTAGGCTAGGGTTTTGAGGAGGACTCAAAGTCCAGGGACCATATTTGCAATTAAAACGATTTTAAAACCAGCTTTCCCCTTTTTGGTAATTAGAGGAAGCGGCATGGGCAATATAGTACATACACCCATTAGGGTTTCTTGGGGCATTGGGGTATTTTAGTAAATATGGCCTATTAGGGCTTCACCCCCAAGCCGCCGCCAACCCTCTTTGTCCTCTTTGGCCTCCCGCCGGCCTCCTCGACTCCCGACGACATTCGCCAGTCATCTCTTCCGGCGCCAATGGCCTTGCATCGCCGGTCTCCAACTCGTCGACCAGAACGTTCCTGGCCACGATCGGAATTAGACCCGGTAGAAATCACGACCGAAATCCAGCCGGAACCTTTCTGACTCTCTTTGATCACCGGAGGTGAAAAACGACGCAAACCTCCGATGAGGCGCGTTTTCCCCCGCAGCTTTGCAAAACCGACACCTGAAAATGAAAATCCCAGAAAATAACAACAGCCAGATTTTCGAAACCAAATTGAACCCAGCAAATAAATTTTGAAAAACCCAAAAGAATTTCTGTTCAAAACATTTTTTCGGCCAAACGGAAACCCAGCAAATCAAAATCCCAAAACAAAATCATTTTTCTGGTGGAGTACTTGAATAACCCAAACTTCCGATGAACACAAACGTTTTTCCGGTCAGATTTTGAAGCCAAAACAAAACCCCAGGTTTCTATTTCCTTCCTTTTCAATCCCAGAATCCGACGAGGCTTTGAAACCAAAAACCCAAATAAAACCCAGTTTCGTGCACCTACCGTAGGCCCCGACCAACTTTGGGTGAAGAAATATGGCTTCCCGACCAAAAAAAAAAAAAACTCCCTTTCCCGACCCAAAAAAAAATCCCGACGAGAAGGGAAAAATAAAATACGGGGAAAAACAGCCCAGTGCTAATCACCAAAAAAATTCATTTTGGTACTTGACCAGAAAGGCATTGACGGAAAGAAAAAAATTTCTTTCTTAAACCAGATTCTTAATTTTAATTTTAATTTAATTCTAATTAAATTAAAATCAACCTCACTCTGATACCGCTGTTGAGATTTGTTTAGGCATTTAATCTAATTAAATGGCTGAATCCTAAACACTAAGGATCGGGTCTTACCCTTGAAGCGTAATCGGTTACGCACGTCGCCTGGCTCCTCTGAGAAGATGGCATTTTGTTGTCTCCAAAATCCTTCCTCGAAGGATCCTCTACTCTCAAACACGAAAGTCTTCGCAGGTTGGTGCTAGCCGATTTGCCTACCAAGAGAATTTGGGAATTCTGTGTATTTTGTCTAATGAGAATAATTCAAAAAATCATTCTCCTAGAATTATATCCCTAGGATATTTGTAGAGAATTAATTTTCAAAATCAGTATTGTAATTATCCAATTATAACTTAACTAATTTTAGTAATATTCCAAATCAGTATTATTACCAAATATTATTTAACTGATTCCAAGTCAGTATTTAAATAATATTTACTAATTCCAAAACAGCCTTAAATAATACTTTAATGATTTGGGTTATACACCAAGCCCATGGATCAACCCATGACCCATGGATCAGGCTGATGGGTCAAGAACTTCAATTGCAATTAAGTCCCTTGATTTATCAGCCCATCCCAATTGTTCTCAGGTAATTAATTATTAATTAATACCATAGAACTTTCCAATAATATTTAATTAAACCATTTAATTAAATCTTATTTATTTAAGTATAACAATTATACTTATTGTAGGCAAGAATCCTTATTCTGCATCATTGAACCTTCTTATGTGCGATCCTGTAGGCCCATTCCAAATTGGCAATGGATAACTCAATCTCATTGATTAATCCATAAGTCATTAGTGGTCTCTAGCAAGACATAATGACTACCTAATTCAGAATTGAGGGTCGAATGGAGATTCAACACAACCTTTCCGAGCAAACTGCGTACGATCCTCTACATCGATATCCAGTTTAGCATAAGGCATGGAACCATCATCCTTATGTAGCTAAACGTTTACTTGATCTCTTAGTGACACTGAATCCATCAAGCAAATGATAGCATCAAGTTTGATATGAGTTGTAGTCCCATCACTTCACCTACATATCTTAGCGTGTCTCATAGTGTACCCAATCATACCCGTACTTGGTAACCTATTACGACCCCGTTAGGCGTATGTCAAAGCACACTACAATTCACCTAAGACCATGTAGTGATTTCTGGTCTAAGGATCCTAGTACCAGTACTACTCAAAAGAATCACTCATGATCTAATTAGTCCATGGAGTGTTTCTTTTGGCGGATCAATTTCATGAATTTAAATATGCACAAGGATATTACTATCATGAAATTAACTCATTTGATAAACAATCAATCAAGCGACAAATGTCTTATTTACATAAATACCCTCAAAGAATATTTACATAAATAGCCCTCATTAGGGCACATTCACCAACATTGCCATGTAATCATTGCCCTTTTCCAAGTATCCGCATTTTTATCTTAGAGTGCCTTATTGTAGTTAACTGGGTCTGGTTTGTGTTAGTGTATGTGCCCTTTTAAGGGCTATATATAGATATTTGTCGTTTTGATTGATATTATAATCAAATGAGTTAATTTCATGATAGTAATATTCTTGTGCATATTTAATTTCATGAAATCGATCGTCCAAAAGAAACACTACATGGACTGATTAGATCATGAGTGATTCTTTTGAGTAGTACTCGTACGAGGATCCTTAGACCAGAAATCACTACATGGTCTGAGGTTAATTGTAGTGTGCTTTGACATACGCCTAACGGGACCATAACAGGTTGCCAAGTACGAGTATGATTCGGTACACTATGAGACACTCTAAGGTATGTAGGTGAAGTGATAGGACTACAAGTGAGAGATGATATCTGGGCCACTTGAGAGTGAACTGAGAAATGCATGGCCATGCCCAAGGAATGATAAGCGTTATCATTTGCTTGATGAATTCAGTGTCACTAAGAGATCAAGTAAACATTTAGCTATATAAGGATGATAGTTCCATGCCTTATGCTAAACGGGATATCAATGTAGAGGATCGTACGCAGGCTGCTTAGAAAGGTTGTGTTGAATCACCATTCGACCCTCCATTCCAAATTGGGTAATGATTATGTCTTGCTAGAGACCACTAATGACTTATGGATTAATCAATGAGACTGAATTATCCATTACCAATTTAGAATGGGCCTACAGGATCGCACATAAGAAAGTTCGATGATGCAGAATAAGTATTCTTGCCTACAATAAATATAATTGTTATACTTAAATAAATATGATTTAATTAAATGGTTTAATTAAATTTTATTTAAAAGTTCTATGGTATTAATTAAGAGTTAATTAATTACCTGGGAACAATTGGGATGGACTGATAAATCAAGGGACTTAATAGCAATTGAAGTTCTTGACCCATCAGCCTGATCCATGGGTCATGGGTTGATCCGTGGGCTTGGTGTATAACCTAAATCATTAAAGTAATATTTAATACTGATTTAGAATCAGTAAATATTATTTAATGCTAATTTGGATTCAGTAAAATAATATTTGGTAATAATACTGATTTGGAATCTGATTAAATTAGTAATGTACTAATTGATTGATTACAATACTGGTTTTGGAAATTTTAACTCTACAAATATCCTAGGGATATTATTGTAGGAGTTAGAAGTTTTCAATTAGAAAAAATCAGAACAAGCAAAATATACACAAAATCTCAATTCTCTCTGTAAGCAGAAAACGGCTAGCACCGAATCTGCAAAGGCTTTCGTGTTTGAAAGTAAAGAGTCCTTCAAGGAAGGATTTTGGTGATGACAAACGTAAACGGAGCAGAAGGTTTGGACCAACATCAAACAAGGATCCAGACGCGGTAGCCGATTACGCTACGAGGGTAAGCTTTAGAAACTTTGAATGTAGGATTATTATAACACTAAAATTAGAATTGGCATGAATCTGCTGCGTAAAATTTTGAAAATCATGCCTCCGATCCCAACAGTGGTATCAGAGCAAGGTTTGATTTTAGTGTTACAATCAAGATTAATTTTGATTAAAAACAAATAGTTTGTTTGTTTATCAAAGATTAAATTTTTCTTGATTTGGGTTTCTTCTCTGGGTTGTCTTGAAAGCATCGTCGAAAAGGAAAATTAATTGCAAGGTTTTGTACAGGTCACTTTTTCACCTTTAGGTTTTGGTTTTGGAAAATGTCTTTGGAAGGGTCAAAAGAAAAGTTCTTTTGGATGGTGTTTTGTATTTTGAACCAAATTAGGTTTCTTCATTATTCTTCGCCAGAATTAAACCTGAAAACGAATTGGAAAGAATTTCGTGTTAGCTAGAACTGGGTTCATTTTCTTGACGGAAATCATGTTTTTGAAATGTGGATTTTGGTTTCAAAAATTTATACGTGGCCTGTTTTGTTTTCTTTTTCCTCACTGAGAAAACATGTTTGGTTTTTGGTCATTAAGGTCACTGGAAAAATGGGCCGCTTGTTTAGAAATCTGGGGTGTTTAGAACTTGATGGGAAACAATGTGTTTGGATTGTTTTGGTTTATTGGCCTAGATCTGGGATATGTTTCGGTTTCGGTTTGTAGGGATTCTTTCACCGAAATAGCGTGCAAGCCAGACTTGGAGTCTGGGCATGTCGTTATTCCGTCATGAAGGTCGGTGATAGTTCGAATTGGCCATGGGACTTCATCTTGTGACGGAGGATGGCAGAGATAGCAGCGGCGAGAGTCGCTGTCCGTCTTCATCGGACAAAACCGTCAGCCGTTACTCGAATAACTCTCCGCAATATTTTTTTCCGAATGACGTTTTGTTGAACGGGAAGATCGAACGAGGCTAGAAGCATTCTGGTTGTCGATGACAGAGACCGACACTGCGAACGTAATCGGAGAAGACCGCCGGAGAAGACGATCGGCATTGGAAGTCGGAAGTCATGGGATACCGGTGTCTGGCTTGGAGAAGAAGAGGTTGGAAGCGACTGGGGCCCAAAAATCCTAAAAGGGTAAATTTACCAAATTGCCCCTGCCGTAGCCTCTAATTACCAAAAGTGACATCAGCTTTTAAAATGGTTTTAAATTACAAAATAGCCCCTGACTTTGAGTCCTCCTCAAAACCCTAGCCAATAATTTTATTTAAATTACCAAACTGCCCCATAATTTAAAGAATAATTGTTTTCTGATTTTGGTAAGATTTTAAGTTTGGAATAAAATCAAATCTTATCAAATTTTAGTTTTAAAATATTAAAATTGGATTTTAAGGTTTTAAAATTTTCTTAAATCTATTATCTTAATAAGATTAGGATAATTAGATAATAAATAAAATAATTAATTTTATTAATTTTATTCTTTATTTATGCTTTGAAATATGGTATGATTTATTTAAATGGTTTAAATATTTGCATACATATTTGGCATGTTCATGCATCATTTATCACAAATGATTGAACAAGAAAAAGGAAAGATTGATTAAAATTGATTATGACAAGATCAATTTTAATAGTATAGAATATTTTGGAAATATTTAATTACACAATATTTTAAATTGATTGGCGTAATTAAAATGACCTTGTATGAAGCACTTGCATTTTATGTGTTTTTCATCCATGAATTGGGCTTTATTTATTTTGTTTTAATTCCGGGCCTGCGACCCTATTAAAATTTATTGTAATAGAATAGATTAGAAATTAGGCCCAAGAAATTCCAACAAGTCAAGATGGAGTCATGAAGTTGGAGCCCAATAATGGAGACTCAAATGAAGACAAAGTTTTAAAAGCCTTGTAATAGACTAGAGCCAAATTCATTGCATTTTTTGCTTTATATTTTATATTTTTTGAATGATGAAAAATGAAATGCATGTTAAGCCGCTCAAACTAAATCCCTAAAAACCTAAGTTGTAAATTGCTTCCATACTTGGGGGATCGCCAGAGCGTCGAACGTCTGTCGACTGGGAGAGCCCAAGGGCCTCAGGTTTTCTTTGTGTGGAGGGTTGTCACATAATAGGTGCCCAACTTTATCACTACCACTATGTAGAAAAATTGTTTGGTATTTATTGATGTGATGCTTCGAGGGTTGGTTTGACTTAGAGAAATCGGTATAGTTTAACCTGATAAGTTTACTAGGATTGGTTTTGCAATGATAGGATGGTGTCAAACATTTAGAATGTTCATCCTATCACCGAAAAATTGCATGGGATGCAATTGGAAAACGTTAAGTTGCATGAGATGTGATTTGAACGTTGCCTACCAAAAGGGCCCTATCCCTACGATACTTGCAAAAGCAAGACTGGGGTTTGGTTCTTTGTGGATTTTCTGCCCACAATCTAGCACCAACACAAAATTGTTTGGGATTTCAATTTTGGCTATTGTGGAATTTTTTTTAAAAAAAAAAACTCATCCTAATATTTTGCATTTATTCATTGTAGAAATGGCATCATCTATCACTAATGTTGTCTCAAATTTCACTCTAAGAACTATATTAGATAAAGACAAATTGGTTGGACCAAACTTCTTAGACTGGGAAACAAACTTGAGAATTGTTCTCAAACAAGAAAGGATAGAGACTACTTTACCTGAACCATCACAGAATGCCACGGCCACTGTTCAGTGAGCATGGGATAAGTTGAAAAGTGATTCCGACGATGTGACGTGCTTGATGCTTACATTTATGACAGGCGAGCTTCAAAAGTAGTTCATGAATTCGAAAGCGTTCTGGATTTATGAGTCATTGACGGAAATGTTTCGTTAACAAGCCCGTATCTTTGTTATTGAAATAAATCTTTCTATGTCCACCTCATGGGTATTAGATACCGGATGTGGGGCTCACATTTGTAGTAATGTGCAAGGACTCAGAAATAGAAGGATGACAAGGAAAGGTGAATTTGATCTCCGAGTGGGCAACGGGGCAAGGGTTGATGCTGTTGAAGTGGGAGATTACACCTTATCTTTACCTTCCGGTTTAAACATTGAAATTGAGAATTGTTATTATGTACCTGCTTTGAACAGGAATATTATTTCAATTTCTTGTTTTGGATAGTAAAGGATTTTGTTTTATTATTGGTAATAATTCGTTATCTTTATATCATAATGATGTTTTATATGGAGTTGCAAATTTGTGCAATGGCCTATATGTCTTGGATTTGAGCCAAGAAAAGCAGGTCTATAACATTGAAAAGAAGGCAAAATCAATTAAGTTTGATATGAGTCCAACTTATCTTTGGCACTGTCGTTTAGGCCATGCAAAAGAGAAACGAGTTCAAAGACTTCATAAGGATGGAGTGCTAGGATCATTTGATTTCGAATCATATGACACGTGTGAACCCTGTTTGCAAGGAAAAATGACAAAGACCCTTTCAACAAAAAAGGTGAAAGAACTAGTGAGCTATTGGCCCTAATACACACGGATGGATGTGGACCAATGAGTACACAAGCCAGAGGTGGATTCGTATACTTCTTTACTTTTATCGATGACTATAGTAGATATGGCTATGTCTACTTAATGAGATATAAAAGTGAAACTTTTGAAAGGTTCAAAGATTTTAAAAACGAAGTAGAGAATCAATTGGATAGAAGGATTAAGGCTATTCGCTCCGATCGGGGAGGTGAATACCTTAGTGATGAGCTTGATGCTTATCTAAAACAGTGTGGAATTGTTTCACAGCTAACTCCACCGGGAACACCTCAATGGAATGTTGTATCTGAAAGGAGGAATCGGACCCTATTAGATATGGTTCGATCAATGATGGGCCAAGCGACTCTCCCTATATCCTTTTGGGGTTATGCTCTCCTTTCTGCTACCTACTTATTGAATCGTATTCCATCTAAGGCAGTAGATAAGACTCCATATGAGATATGGATGGGCCAAAAGCACTATATGTCCTATATGGGAGTTTGGGGTTGTCAAGCTCATGTAAAGCGTTTAGAAAATAATAAGCTTGAACCCAAAACTGACAAATGCCTGTTTGTGGGGTATCCTAAGGAAACCAAATGATATCAATTCTACCTTCCGACTGAGAACAAAGGGTTTGTTGCTCGATGAGCTACTTTCTTAGAGAAAAACTTTATGTACAAGAAAAACAGTGGGAGTAGAATAGAACTCGAAGAGGTTCGAGACCCACAAGAGAGTGTAAAACCATCTACAAAAACTCAGATGGAAGTTGGCGTGAAAACTCTTGAAGATGAGCAACCTGAGCCAACAACACAAGAACCTAGAAGATCTGGTCGATCTTGTCACCAACCTGAGAGATACGGATTTCTCGTGACTGATGATCAAGATTTGATCTTGGTGGACTCTGATGAGCCCACGACCTACAGACAGGTTTTAGAAAGTCCAGATTCAGATAAATAGCTATAAGCCATGGAGTCTGAAATGCTATCCTTGAGAGACAATAAAGTGTGGACTTTGATTGACCCTCCTGTTCAGGCAAAGGTTGTCGATTACAAATGGATTTTCAAGTTAAAACCTAGCAGATCTTCAAGGCACGGCTAGTGGCTAAAGGTTTCAGACAAACTCACGGTAGTGACTATGATGAAACCTTCTCCCCTGTCGTTATGCTCAAGTCCATTCGGACTATGCTCACCATAGCTGCATATTATGACTATGAGATATGGCAGATAGATGTTAAGACGGCTTTGGAAACCTACTTAGGGATGTTTATATGAAACAACCCGAGGGATACATATATCGAGAGTATCCAAATCAAGTATGCAAGCTTCAGAGGTCTATCTACGGATTAAAGAAAGCATCTCAAAGTTGGAATCTTCATTTTGACGAGGCAGAAAAAGGTTACGTCTTCATAAAGAAAGAAGATGAGCCTTGTGTTTACAAGAAGGTTAGTGGGAGCAAGAATTTTTTTTCTTGTCCTATATGTGGACGACATCCTACTCATAGGAAATGACATTCCCATGATGAAAGACATCCAACAATGGTTGGGGAGTGTTATTTTATGAAAGAATTAGGAGGAGCCGAAATGATACTAGGTATCAAGATCTATAGAGATAGGTCTAAAAGGCTTCTGGGACTAAGTCAAAAAGGGTACATAGATAAGATATTGAATAGATTCAATATGTCTAACTCTAAGAATGGTATGGTACCATTCAGATATGGCCTCCTCTTGAAGAAGAACCAATGTCCTTCAACTAAAGAGGAGAGGGATGCTATGAGTAGAGTCCCATATGCTTCAGCAATAGGATATATCATGTATACCATGTTATGTACCCGCCGGGATGTCGCACATGCTCTAAGCATAACAAGCAGATACCAACAAGATCCTGGAATAGATCATTGGACTGTAGTCAAGGCAATCCTGAAGTACTTGCGAATGACTAAAGGATTAATGTTAGTGTACGGATAACAAGAATAGCTCGTCGTACAAGGTTACGCAGATGATGCTTTCTAGACTGATCGAAATAATATGAAGTCACAATCAGGTTACGTTTTTAGCCTGATTGGCGGTGCAGTGAGTTGGAAAAACTCAAAGCAAGATAGAATGGCCGACTCTACAACATAATCTGACTACTTTGCTGCATAAGACGTTGCTATGTGAGTGTCAGTTGAGAGAAGTTTGTGTCTAACAGCAGAGAAGTTTGTGTCTAATATCAGAGAAGTTTGTCTCTGTAGGTAGAAAACGACTAGCACCGAATCTGCAAAGGCTTTCGTGCTTAAAAGTAGAGAGTCATTCAAGGAAGGATTTTGTTGGTGACAAACGTAACCAGAGTAGAAGGTTTGGACCAACATTAAACAAGGATCCAGACACGGCAGCTGATTATGCTACGAGGGTAAGCTTTAGAAGCTTTGTACGTAGGATTATTAAAACACTAAAATTGGAATTGGAATGAATCCATTGCATAAAATTTTGAAAATCATGTCTCCAATCCCAACATTTTGTGAGCGCGAGGGACCAAATCCAAAGATTTTCCCAAGCCCACGTACCTCTTGGGTTGTCTGGCAAACCTCCCACTACGACAAGGTACCGCCTGCGTGATCGCAGCATCTGTGACAACTCAAGCAATATTATGTGATGTATCTAGTTGTACTGGTGTATCAGGAACTCTAAACTGTCCCTTAAGCTCTTCTAGCACAATCTTGTTACTTGGTTTGTGGTTTAGAATATAATCCTCTTCTAAAATTTAGTATTGGTATTAACCACCACCTTCTAATCTTCAGAACTATAGAATAAACCAACCTTCGTTCCTCTGGGATATCCTACAAATAGCATTACCTCCAATATTGCATCTAACTTGTTTGCATCTACTTTAAGCATATGTGCTGGACAACCCTAGATTCTGAGACATTTAATACTGGGCTTTTGTCCTGACCATAACTTTACAAGGGTTGAAGGCATGGACACAGTGTTAGTTTTGAATACAGAAAAGCTATGGCTTGTATCAAAAACTAATATCCACATATGACATAACATTTTGTTTCGGTATTAAATTGTTCTATTATATCATAGAACTAGATAATGGGGTGTGAAAAGACACAGTAGATACCATTATTGGTTAAAGCATTGATATATAAAAAGTATACTCGTAACCGAGATAGTCTGAACATACTATCGGTATAGGTTATCATGTGGTTTGGTAATTAGTTTATCTAAACTAGTTTAAATCACACGAATATGCCCGGGGTATATTGAGCACGACCAGTTTGGATAGAATTGACTTATACTGATCGACGTAGTCAATTCGGTCCTAGTATTCAGTCTCTCAATCCCGAGATTGGGATAGGCATGAGAGTTGGATATCGTATGCTTTAATTTGCCAAAGAGTGAGGTCAATTGAGGCCTATACCTCGATAGGTTGTGCATGCGGTGTTTGCTTCTTGCGTAGCGTTGCTAGTCGGAGGAATCCACGTACCGGTTCACCGGGTTGATGGTGCTCCCGAGATGAGCTCGTAAGGTCTATTATACTAAACCCGGCCGGTGGACTTTATCTCCGGTATAATAAAAGGTCGAGTGGTACTAATCTCGAATACCAAGAAGTTGGTGAATTAGTTTGTTAGTAAATTGATAAACCGACGAGCGCTAGATCTTTAATGTGGGGAGATAGAATAAAATATAATGGTGCGATGTAAAGTCATTTTTGAGCAGTAGTTCCATAATTAGTCCGATGGTGGTACGACTAATTATGCATTTGACTAATCAACAAGGTGAATTAATTAATCCTAAAGGTTGATTAATTAATATTTAATCGACAAGGTGAATTAAGAAATTAATTATATTTGAATTAATTAATTCTAAGGGTTCGATTGAATTAAATTAACGACGTGGGTTAAAATTAATTCAAATGGGTCGATTGGAGTTGATTAGTCGGGAAAGACTAAGCGGTCAACAAAAGTCAAATTAAAAGGCCCAACTATCTTGCAAGACATTTATGTCTTCCTTAGAGTGAAAAAGTTCTAGAGAGAAACTCTCTTCCATTTCGAGTTTTCTTTCAAAAACGAACTTGGATTCTCATTTCTTGATTTAGATTAAGCTTGAAAGATTAAACTTTTAGATAGCCCATCGATTTTTGGAGTTGCCCACTGCTGGAATTACTGTTCACGGGAGTACTGTTCACCTGTATTGTTCACGGATACTGTTCACGTCGAAAATACTGTTCACGGACACTGTTCATTGGCGCTGTTCACTCCGGGGTGCTTGATCCAGCTGGGTTTGTGTTGATCTCTTCCTTGGGTTAGTGATCCACAATCCCGGTTGTCCAGATCGTGACCGGAGTTGAAGTGGGTTCTATTTTATTAGTGAGAAAAGTAGTGGGCAGCAGTTTTTTGGGTTAATGGTTTGATCTTTTGGGCAGATTTGATCTAATTGAGGGATTTTATTGGCGGGTTTCTCATGGGCTTTGGTAGTAGACTTTGATAGATTATTGCCCACGCAATATTCGAAGTTTTCTCGGAGTTATCTTTTGGATTTCTTGTGGAACTCGCATAAAGATTGGATTTTTCTTATTGCGTTGGACTTTGCTACAAAGGTATAACCTTTAATCCTTCCGCTTTTAATTAAAGGTGTGATCTTTGTGCGTTAGGTGTCGTTTTAATAAATTAAATAAGTATAAGCCAAGATCCATTCGTGGGTAAATGAATTTGAGCCTGAGCTTGGTCGAAAGCTTCCGATTCTGGAATGCATTGCACGAAAGTGAGGTTTTCGATTTAGCCTGGGCTTGTTCTGTTTTCCTTCACTTAGATGGTACAAGATTTAGATTGTAAGCCGCTGTTTCTAAAGTATATCCCCAAAATGAATGAAGCAACTCACTGTAACTCGTCACATATCTAACCATTTCCATAAGAGTTCTGTTTCACTGTTCTGCTACAGCATTCTGCTGGAATGTGCCAGGTGCAGACAACTGGGATCGAATTCTCATCTCTGATAAGTAGCTCTTAAATTCACCAGATAGTTATTCACCACCACGATCAGATCGTAATGACTTGATACTTTTACAATGATGATTTTCCACATTTGTCCAAAACTCTTTGAACTTGCCAAAACATTTGGACTTGTTGCGTATCAAGTAAATGTACCAGTACCTCGAGTAGTAATCTATGAAGATCACAAAATACTCAAAACCACCTCTGGCCTGAATTATCATAGGTCCACATAAGTCTGAATGAACCAACTTTAAAACCTCTTTGACCCCTTAAAAACTTCTTGGTCATTTTACCCTCTAAGCAGAATTTGTCGGTTGAGTAATTGTAAATATCTAATGAGCCTAAGGGCCTATCATTGAACAAACTTTGAATTCTACTAAGGTTTATATGACCTAGTCTTAGGTGCCAAAAAATGAGTTTGGTTCATTTTACACGATTATGTCCTCTTATTATGATTCAATGATGTATTATTTATATCAATGTTTTGTACTAATGGGGAGTTAGTTTTTATCGAGAAGAGATTGTCCACCAATGAACTAGAACATATAAGTTTCTCGTTCTTTCCAATAATAGAATTATTAGATAAAACAAACTTATAACTATTCAGTAAGAGTTTAGAAACATCAAGTAAATTCTTTCTAAAACTCAGATCATAAAGACAATTCTTCAAAAAACTATTACAGCATTATTTTGAAAATAGTCTAGCCAATCCCACTACTTTCACTAAGACCCTAATAGTATCACCCAAGTAAACTTCCATCTCGCCCTCCCTAAGCATCGGGGTTACTTGGTAAACCCTGCAAAGAATTACAAACATGATCAGTGGTTCCTAAATCCACACACCAAGTATCTATGGCAGTCACCACTAAATATGTCTCAGTAACTAAGGCAAAATAGTTGTATTTTTGAGCTTTGGACAATCTGGCTTCCAATGTCCTGCCTTGCTATATCTGAAGCACTTGCCTTTCGGCTTCTTCTTCTTGGAAATATCTAGCTTAAGCACATGATTAGCAATATTCAAAGTTATGAAGCAAGCCCTGGAGTATCACCTCTCAAAGCCTCAATCTCAGTCATGTTACTAATCATCTCAAGTTCATGGTCTCTCACAAGTGTGCCCTTAGCCATATTTAACATTAGGCGATTCTGGGCATACATCAGTGAGTACGAACTTGCATTTCTCAGCCGTGAGGACAATGTCCAAATCACATTTCCAGTTGATATAATTTGGACCAGTTAATTTGTTCTCCTTTAATGTGACAAATATTGTATGAAACACCATATCGAAAACTGAATAAATTAACAGTCAAGTTTCAGTATTCTTTTTCAAAAATATTGATATCCTCAAAACAATATAATCTCTCACCGACATCTCTCACACCGGGATTAATGCAGGTTACTTTAGGTGAACGTCTACGCCAAGCCACATTCGTTCGAGAAGAGCATAAGCTCATTAACCTCACTATCTGACAAATGACCTTATGATCAGTGAAATTAATAGTCGATGATTTTAGCTGTACACATAAGCAGCGTGACCCCTTAGGAGGAATACTACAAATGGTACACTACGTGTATGCCATTACATGACTTCTAAGTTTGTTACTTAGGATACTAATGCATCTCATTAGTGAGGGTGTCACAACTTTCTCCAATTAAACTCACTATAGTCATCCCTTTAGAAATTCAATCTAGTGATCTCGTGGATTGAAGACTTATCCTTAGGGAAGAAGGCCCTTGGCCACCGCGTAGGTCTATCCACATCACATATGAATTCGTAATGGAGGTCATGGGGATATATACCAACCTGCTCCCACTTAGATTTTTAAATTTGAGGATTTTTATGTTTTAACATGCAATATCTTAACTATGGATATTCACACATAAAACCGTTGGAGTTTTAATATGCGAATAATCTACCTTAGTTAATTGCACCTATAAAACCAACATGCAATATCTTAACTTCGGTTATTCGCACCTATTAAAACCGTTGGAGTTTTAATATGTGAATAATCTACTTTAGTTAATTGCATGCAAAAAAATGGTTTGTTTTTGATCATACATAAAACATAAAACAAAAATACACAAGCAACAATAAGGAAATAAAATGGGAAATACGTAATTAAACATTTCTCGACTAATATGGTCTTCTCAATCATTGCTTCCTTTGAACGCCTTGTTGACACGTCCCATCGTGTTGCTCCTACTCATTATAAGGACCCTTAGAATTTATCTGGTTTTTCTTGGTTTACTACGTAATTAGGAATCACCCATAATTAAGACAAACCAAAAACCATAAATTCAATTTGCCTATAACGACTCGTTATTTGGTTCCTCCTAATTCGTACGGGTTTTCTTTGTTTTCTACATAATTAGGAATCACCCAAAATTATGATAAACCAAAACCCACGAATATGAGTTACCAACAATAACGTCTTCGTCAAAATACATAAATTCCTATATACAAAGGCTTTCTAGGAATTTAAAGACAACAAAATTAGATTAAATCATACTACAATATTCATCTAATCCAACACGACTTCCAGCTCGTAGTTATTACTATCACAGACATCTTCATTCAAAAATAAAAATGAGCCCGGACAAGTCTGGCGTTTATGAATGAATGTAAATACCATAATAGTTGGGAATAATAACCACCTGTTAATAGATCGACAATGCAAAAATAATAAAGCCGTGTAATAAATCGAATAATTATAAAGCCAAAACACTCGCTCTGATATCAATTTGAAGAAAATAGATCTGGTCCAGGCTAAACAAAAAATCTCACTTTCGTATCATGTATTCCAGAATCAGAGATTTTCGATCTGGCCCAAACTCTAAATCATTTCCCCTAAACATATCTAGGCTTATACAAATTTGATTTATTAAAATGAAACATAAAAAATTAAATCTTCAATTTAAATCAGAAGTGTTAAAGATTATACTTTTGAAGCGTGTCCTTAGCAATAAGAAAACCAAAGTGAAAATCCTGTTGTTTATCACCCAGGACTAACCACGAGAGAATCCTGAGAATAACTCCGTATCTACCTCAAAATCGTGTGGGCAATAATCCAAAAGGTATCTAAGTCACTAAGGAAGAAATTCATAAAATACCCTCTTCGAAAAAATCGTCAAATCCTCAGCAGATCGTTGCCCGAAAATTGTTGTGCTTAATTACTGCCTAGCTGCGCAATCCAGTATCGAATCCCTCGAATGACTCAGTCTCCACCCCAAAATCGTGTGGGTGACTATCCACTAGGTAGCTAAGACACTAAGGAAGAAATCTAAAAGAAACCCACTTCGAAAAACTCATCAGATCCTCAGTAGATTGTTACCCGAAGATTAGCCGCCTATTTACCGCTTGGTGCAAAAAATCCAAGAACCACCACCAAAAGAATTCTCCCACCACGATCAAGAAAACCACCGCATTGGATCACCGATCAAGACCAATATCTACACAATAGAGGTCGAATCAAGTGACTAGGAGAATCAAAACCGGCGATCGAGGGACAGAGCGGCGTTCAAATAGAGGGACAGGGTGGCGCGCAAATCGAGAGACTGTGGTGAATAGAAAACTGGCGATCCAAAGGGTTGAGTTTTTCGAAGATCGAAGGATCTCAAGCCGACTTCAAGAAAAAACACAAGGAAGAAGAATAAGTTATCTCTCTAGACTAGTCCTCACTCTACGTAACTTAGCCACCAAGGTTTCTTAATGTCTTCCAAATGCCTAACAAGGACTATTTATAGGAGCTTCAAGGGAGGCCTAGTTGGCTTTTGAGTTAGGCCTTAATATTGGACTTTCGTTGACTCTCTTAGTCTTCCATAGACTAATCAACTCCAATCGAACCTTTAGAATTAATTTCGTGACCCATTTCGTAAATTAAATGTTAGTCGAACCTTTAGGATTATTTTATATAACCCACTTTATCAATTAAATATTAATTTAACCTTTAGGATTATTTAATTCACTTTATCGATTAGTTCAACTCATAATTAGTCGTACCAGTAACGGACTAATTATAGAGCTACCGCTTAAAAACAAATTTATTTTGCACTCACTTTATTATTCTTTTATCTCCTCACATCAAAGATCTAGTGCTCGTCGATTCATAAATTTACTAACAAATTAATTCATCGACTTCTTGGTAATCGAGATTAGTACCACTCGACTTTCTTATTATACTGGACATAAAGTCCATTGACCGTGTTTAGTATAATAAACCTTACGAGCTCATCTCAGGAACACCATCAACCCGGCGAACTAGTAGATGGATTCCTTCGACAAGCAACGGAACACAAAGAAGTCAAACATCGCATACCCAACATACCGAGATCTAGGCCTTAATTGACCGCACCCTTTGGCAAATGAAAGCATACGATATATAACTTTCGTGCCTGCTCTAGTATAGGGATTAAGAGATTAGAATATTAGGTTTGAATTTATTACGCTGATCAGTACAAGTTAATTCAATGCCGAAAAGGTCGTGCTCAATATGCCCCCGGGCACATCCATATGATTTAATTAGTCTAGAAAAACTAATTATCCAAATCACTGTTGGGTTTAACCAACACCATGGATCAACCCATTGATCCATGGATCAGGCTGATGGGTCAAGAACCTTAATTCACAATTAGGTCCCTTGATTTATCAGCTCAACTCAATTCTTCCCAGGTAATTAATTAACTTTTAATTAATACCATAAAACTCTTCAATAATATTTAATTAAACCATTTAATCAAATATTATCAATTTAAGTATAACTCTTATACTTAGAACAGGCAATTTAATTAATTCTGAATCATCGAACTCACTTATGTGCGATCCTGTAGGCCCATTCCAAATTGACAATGAATAAATTAATCTCATTAATTAATCCATAAATCATTAGTGGTCTCTAGCAAGACATAATGACTACACAATTCAGAACGGAGGGTCGAATGGTGATTCAACACAACCTTCCGAGTATACTACGTAATGTCCTCTACACTGATATCCAGTTTAGCATAACGCATGGAACCAATCATCCTTATATAGCTAAACGTTTTACTTGATCTCTTAGTGACACTGAACTTAATCAAGCAAATGATAACCCTTATCATTTCTTGGGCACGGCCATGCACTTCTCAGTTCACTATCAAGCGGCCAAGATATCATCTCTCATTTAAGAGAGACTTGTAGTCCCATCACTTCACCTACATACCTTAGCGTGACTCATAGTGTACCCAATCATACCCGTACTTGGCAACCTATTACGATCCCGTTAGGCATATGTCAAAGCACACTCTAATTCACCTAAGACTATGCTGTGATTTCTGGTCTAAGGATCCTCGTACGAGTACTACTCAAAAGAATCACTCATGATCTAACAGTCCATGAAGTGTTTCTTTTGGCGGATCGATTTCATAAAATTCAATATGCACAAGAATATAATTTCATGAAATTAACTCATCAGATAAATAATCAATCAAACGACAAATGTCTTATTTGCATAAATAACCCTCAAAGTTTATTTACATAAATAGCCCTCATTAGGGCATATACACCAACAATCTCCCACTTGCCCGTTGAAGGGCTATGTCCTAAACTGTTTAAGACCAAGCTCTATTACATGTCTATCAAACTTTGACTGTGGCAGAGCTTTTGTGAGAGGATCTGCTACATTGTCGTCTGACCCTATTTTGCATACTTTCACATCTCCTCGATCAATGATCTCTCGGATGAGGTGAAACCTTCTGAGTATATGTTTGGTTTTCTGGTGTGACCGAGGCTCCTTAGCTTGTGCGATGACCCCGTTATTGTCACAGAAAAGTTCTATTGGATCTTGGATTCTCGGTATCACTCCGATGTCTGACACGAACTTTCTTAACCAAACAGCTTCCTTTGCAGCATCGGATGCAGCAATGTACTCAGACTCTGTTGTAGAATCGGCTGTTATATCTTGCTTTGAGCTTTTCCAACTTATTGCACCACCATTCAGACTAAACACGTAGCCTGATTGTGACTTCATGTCATCTTGATCTGTTTGGAAAGTAGCATCAGCGTAACCTTGTACGATGAGCTGTTCTTGTCCTCCATACACTAGCATCAATCCTTTAGTCCTTCGCAAGTACTTTAGGATTGCTTTGACTGCAGTCCAATGATCTGTTCCTGGATCTTGTTGGTATCTGCTAGTCATGCTCAGTGCATGTGCGACATCCGGGCGGGTACATAACGTGGCATACATGATAGATCCTATTGCCGAAGCATATGGTACTCTACTCATTGTATCCCTCTCCTCTCTTGTTGAAGGACCTTGGTTCTTCTTCAAGAGAAGGCCATGTCTAAATGGTACCTTACCATTTTTGGAGTTAGACATATTAAACCTCTTCAATATTTTGTCTATGTACCCTTCTTGACTTAGTTCTAGAAGCCTTTTTGACCTATCTCTATAGATCTTGATACCTAGTATCATTTCGGCTTCTCCTAAGTCTTTCATAGAAAATACAGTCCCCAATCATTGTTTGATGTCTTTCATCATAGGAATGTCATTTCCTATGAGTAGGATGTCATCCACATATAGGACAAGGAAAACTATCTTGCTCCCACTAACCTTCTTGTAAACACAAGGCTCATCTTCGTTCTTTATGAAGCTGTAACCTTTTACTGCCTCATCAAAACGAAGATTCCAACTCCGAGATGCTTGCTTTAGTCCGTAGATGGACCTTTGAGGCTTTTATACACGATTTGGATACTCTTGATCGATGTATCCCTCGGGTTGTTTCATATAAGCATCCTCGAGTAGGTTTCCATTCAGGAAAGCCGTCTTAACATCCATCTGCCATATCTCATAGTCATAATATGCAGCTATAGCGAGCATAGTCCGAATGGACTTGAGCATCACGACAGGGGAGAAGGTTTCATCATAGTCTATACCATGAGTCTGTCTGAAACCTTTAGCCACTAGTCGTGCCTTGAAGATCCCGCCAGGTTTTAACTTGAAAATCCACTTGCAATCGACAACCTTTGCCTGAACAGGAAGGTCAATCAAAGTCCTTACTTTATTGTCCCTTATGGATTGCATTTCAGATTCCATTGCTTGTAGCCATTTATCTGAATCTGGACTTTCTAAAACCTGTTTGTAGTTCACGGGCTCATTAGAGTCCACCAAGATTAAATCTTGATCGTCAGTTACGAGAAATCCGTATCTCTCAGGTTCATGACGAGATCTACTAGACCTTCTAGGTTATTGTGTTGTTGACTCAGGCTGCTCATCTTCATGAGTTCCCATGTCAACTTCCATCTCAGTTTCTGTAGATCGTTCTACATTCTCTTGTGGTTCTGGAACTTCTCCGAGTTCTATTCTACTCCCACTATCTTTCTTGTAGAGAAAATCTTTCTCTAAGAAAGTGGCTCCTCGAGCAATAAACACTTTGTTCTCAGTTGGATTGTAGAATTGATATCCTTCAGTTTCCTTAGGATATCCCACAAACAGGCATTTGTCAGTTTTAGGTTCAAGCTTACTACTTTGTAAACGCTTTACATGAGCTTGACAACCCCAAACTCGTAGATATGACATATAGGGTTTTTGACCCGTCCACATCTCATATGGAGTCTTATCCACTGCCTTAGATGGAATACGATTTAGTAAGTAGGCAGCTGAAAGGAGGGCATAACCCCAAAAGGACATAGGGAGAGTCGCTTGGCCCATCATAGATCGAACCATATCTAATAAGGTCCGATTCCTCCTCTCGGATACACCATTCCATTGAGGTGTTCCTGGTGGAGTCAGCTGTGAAACAATTCTACACTGTTTTAGATAGCCATCGAACTCATCACTAAGGTATTCACCTCCCCGATCGGAGCGAATAGCTTTAATCCTTCTATCTAACTGATTTTCTACTTCGTTTTTAAACTCTTTGAACTTTTCAAAAGTTTCATTTTTATACCTCATTACGTAGACATAACCATATCTACTATAGTCATCGGTAAAAGTCACGAAGTATTCAAATCCACCTCTGGCTTGTGTGCTCATCGGTCCACATACATCTGTATGTATTAGTGCCAATAGCTCACTAGTCCTCTCGCCTTTCTTGCTGAAAGGACTCTTCGTCATTTTGCCTTGTAAACAGGGTTCACATGTGTCATATGATTCGAAATCAAATGAACCAAGCACTCCATCCTTATGAAGTCTTTGAACTCGCTTCTCATTTGCATGTCCTAGACAATAGTGCCACAGATATGTTGGACTTAAATCAGATTGAATTAATTTGGCTTTCTTTTCAATGTTATATACCGGTTTCTCTTGGGTCAAATCCAAGATATATAGGTCATTGCACAAATTTGCAACTCCATATAAAACATCTTTTTAATATAAAGACAACGATTTATTACCAATAATAAAACGAAATCCTTTGATATCCAAGCAAGAAATTGAAATAATATTCCTACTCATAGTAGGTACATAATAACAATTCTCTAAAACAATGTTTAAACCGGAAGGCAAAGACAAAATGTAATCTCCAACTTCCACGGCTGCAACTCTTGCCCCGTTGCCTACTCGGAGATCTACTTCGCCTTTCTTTGTCATCCTTCTATTGCTCAGTCCCTGCACATCAGTACAAATGTGAGCCCCACATCCGGTATCTAATACCCATGAGGTGGACATAGAAAGATTAATTTCAATAACAAAGATACCTGAAGCCGAAGGATTCTGTTTCTTCTCTTCAAGAAACAGCTTGCAGTTTCTTCTCCAATGCCCCTTCTGATTGCAATGGAAACATACTGCGTCCTTCTGAGCATTTTTCTTAGCAGGAGGAGTTTGAGGCTGAGCCTTAGGAGCAGTCTTACTGCGAGGCTTCTTGTTTTCAGCAACTTTTGCCTTGCCTTTAAACTTTCTCTTGTTGCCCTTACCCTTTTCCACAACAAGTACTGGCGTTGCCTTCCGAAGGGTTTGCTCAGTATTTTTAAGCATTCCATGGAGCTCAGGAATCGTCCTCTCCATGTTATGCATGTTGTAGTTCACCACAAAGTCATTGTAATCATCAGGCAGTGAAGCCAAGATGATGTCAATGGCTAACTCTCTAGAAAGAGGTGCATTTAATCTCTCTAGGGTATCAATATACCCCTTCATCTTGATCAAATGCGTGCTTACTGACGAACCCTTCGTCATCTTGCACGAGATCAATGCTTTTATCGTAACGAACCTTTCGTTATGGGCTTGTTCACGGAACATTTCCGTTAGTGACACATAAATTTGGAACGCTTCCGAATTCATTAATTGTTTCTGAAGCTCGCCTGACATAGTCGCGAGCATCAGACATGTCACGTCATCGGAATCACTTTTTAGCTTTTCCCATGCTCTTTGAACAGTAGCTGTAGCATTTACAGGTGGTTCAGGTAAAGCAGCGTCTAAGATAGTAAGCTTCCTTTCTTGTTTGAGAACAATTCTCAAGTTTCTTTCCCAATCTAAGAAGTTCGGACCAACAAGTTTTTCTTTGTCCAAAATGCTTCTTAGAGTGAGATTAGATGTATTAGTGCTAGTAGATGCCATTTCTACAAAAGAAAATGCAAAATATTAGAATGAGTTTTAAAATATTTTCCACAATAGCCAAAATTGAAATCCCAAACAATTTTGTGTTGGTGCTAGATTGTGGGCCGAAAATCCACAAAGAATCAACCCCAGTCTTGCTTTGGCAAGTATCGTAGAGATTGGGCTCTTTTGGTAGGCAACGTTCAAATCACATCCCTATGTAATTTAACGATTTCCAATTGCATCACTATGCAACTTTTCGGTGATAGGATGAACATTCCAAATGTTTGACACCATCTTATCTTTGCAAAATTAATCCCTAGTCAACTTATCGGGTCAAGCTAGGATTAATTTTCCCAAGTTAAACCATCCCTCGAGGCATTACATCAATAGACACCCACACAGTTTTTCCATAACAAGTGGTAGTGATAAAGTCGAGCATCTAATACCCAAACAGTTTTTCCACTCATTAATGGCAGTGATAAAGTTGGGCACTATTATGCAACAACCCGCCGCACGAAGAAAACCTGAGGCCCTTGGGCTCTCCAAGTCCATCAGACGTTCAACGCTCAAGCGGGCCCTCAAGTATGGAAGCAAAATCTTGGGTTTTTGGGATTTAAGTTTGATCGGCTTAACATGCATTGTCGTTTTTCATTCATTCACAAAACATAAAATTGCGGAAATGCGATGAATTGGGCTCTAATCTATTACAGGGCCTTTTAACAAAAAAACTTCTTTTTGGGCCTCCATTTTGGGCTTCCGTTCCTGGGCTTCACCATGGACTCCTTTGGAACCTCCTTTTTGGGCCTAACTATTACATAATTATTTAATAGGCACACAGGCCCAATTTTAAAATGGCTCGCAGGTCCAAAAAATTTAAATAATAAATTTTAAGCCTAATTCATGCATAGAAAAACACACAAATGCATATGCTTCATACAAGCCAATTTTATTAAGCCGAATTATTTAATTAGGGATTGTGTAACTCTTACACTATTAAAATTGATCGTGTCATGATCAATTTTAATCAATCCCATATTCATTCATTTTAATCGAATGATGCATGGTCATACCAATAATGTGTGCAATTATTTAAACACTTTAAATAAATAACACATTATTTCGGAAAAATAAATAAATAAAACATAATAATTAATTAACTAATCTCATTAATTAATTAATTATTTATTTATTTACCTAATTATCTCATTTTATTAAGATAATCTTTCAAATTTTAAAATTTAAATATTTCTAATTATCCTAATCTCATTAAGATAATTATTCAAAATTCTAAATTTTAAAATTCTATAAGATAAGAATTAAATCTAAATCTAATCCTATCTTATCGTAATTTAAAATCTGATAAAATTTTTTAATTTATCCTAAATTATAAATTAAAATTTTATCAAATTTTAAAATTCAGAAAATTAGGTTTTTCTGAAAATTTTAGGGCAAATCTGTAATTAACAAAAACTCTCGGGCTAGGGTTTTAAGGTTTAAAACTTATGGGGTTGTTTTGCAAATTTTAAAACAATTTTTAAATGCTGGCATTTTTGAGATTATGGAGTGCGGCGGGGGCAAATATGTCTTTTCATCCCAATTAGGGCGTCACCCCCTTTCGGCCGCCTCCTTCCTTTCTTCTCCGACTTGCGCAGCCGACGTCCATCTTCCTTTCCGGCGAACTCTTCGCCTATTCCGGTGCTGCTCGCAGCGCCGGACGTCGCCTCTTCGCCCCGGTCTGACCCCGATCGAATCGAAGTCGTTTTTTGGCCTGATTTTTCCTTGGGTTTTGTTCTTTTCTTCATGGGGAACCATTTCGGTTTGATTTGGGGTGTCAAAAATGTTTTGATTGTAAAGATTATCTGTAGGAACTAGGCATGCATAATTTCCTAAATTATGCTACGGAATAGCCTAAATTCTAAGAGGATTCGGGTCTTACCCTCGAAGCGTAATCGGTTGTGCAGACGCCTGGCTCCTCTGAGAAGATGGCGTTCACCAACAATTCACGTGAATTGTCTCTACGTTCTTGCACTGGAGTTCTCTCAGAACTGGTGCTAGCCCAAAAATTTGCCTGTTAAAGAGCAAAACCTTTTTCTCTGGGAAGAATCGTTTTGAAGAGTCTGTTTTCCTCTTTCAAAAGTGTCAGAGAGAGTCTCGTTTTAAAATCTTTAAAACATGTTTTTTAAAAAAACTAATTTTCCTAAAACTCTCAACTGACAGATACTTCTCTGATTTTGAGAAGTATTTGTTAAATAATTAATCATAATTAATTATTTACTGTTGGGTTTAACCAACACCATGGATCAACCCATTGATCCATGGATCAGGCTGATGGGTCAAGAACCTTAATTCACAATTAGGTCCCTTGATTTATCAGCTCAACTCAATTCTTCCCAGGTAATTAATTAACTTTTAATTAATACCATAAAACTCTTCAATAATATTTAATTAAACCATTTAATCAAATATTATCAATTTAAGTATAACTCTTATACTTAGAACAGGCAATTTAATTAATTCTGAATCATCGAACTCGCTTATGTGTGATCCTGTAGGCCCATTCCAAATTGACAATGAATAAATTAATCTCATTAATTAATCCATAAATCATTAGTGGTCTCTAGCAAGACATAATGACTACACAATTCAGAACGGAGGGTCGAATGGTGATTCAACACAACCTTCCGAGTATACTACGTAATGTCCTCTACACTGATATCCAGTTTAGCATAAGGCATGGAACCAATCATCCTTATATAGCTAAACGTTTTACTTGATCTCTTAGTGACACTGAACTTAATCAAGCAAATGATAACCCTTATCATTTCTTGGGCACGGCCATGCACTTCTCAGTTCACTATCAAGCGGCCAAGATATCATCTCTCATTTAAGAGAGACTTGTAGTCCCATCACTTCACCTACATACCTTAGCGTGACTCATAGTGTACCCAATCATACCCGTACTTGGCAACCTGTTACGGTCGCGTTAGGCATATGTCAAAGCACACTCTAATTCACCTAAGACTATGCAGTGATTTCTGGTCTAAGGATCCTCGTACGAGTACTACTCAAAAGAATCACTCATGATCTAACAGTCCATGGAGTGTTTCTTTTGGCGGATCGATTTCATAAAATTCAATATGCACAAGAATATAATTTCATGAAATTAACTCATCAGATAAATAATCAATCAAACGACAAATGTCTTATTTACATAAATAACCCTCAAAGTTTATTTACATAAATAGCCCTCATTAGGGCATATACACCAACACTTTGGTCCTCCCTTCATGCTGATCCCTTGGCTCATTACTTTGTGTTTGCCAAGGTCTAGATCTACTGTTGGTGAGAGATCTTTTTAGAGGCAAAGTGGGTTTTCATTTTAGGCTTGACAGTTCCCGGGCTAAATCTATTTTTACAAATTTGGGGTTTTTTGAAGCGGATTTCTTCGTTTTTGCCTTGGACCACACCGTAGACATTAGGCCACACTAATTTGGAGGTGTTTGGAGTTGTTCTTTGGATTTCTAGTGGATTTCACTTTCCCAAAGTTTTGGTTTTCTTTTTTGCTTGGGACTTCGCTTCAAAGGTATAATCTTTAGACTTTCCACTTTAATTAAAGATTTAATTTTTGAGTGTCATTTTAATAAATTAAACTAGTAGAAGCCTATATCCGTTCAGGGGAAATGAATTTGAGTCTGAGCCTGAGCCGAGTCGAAAGTTTTCGATTCTAGAATGCATTGCACTAATGTGAGATTTTTTATTTAGCCCAGGCTTGTTCTGTTTTCTTCAAATTAGTATCAGAACGAGTGTTTTGGCTTTATACTTGTTTGAGTTATTACACGGCTTTGTTTTGGCATTATTATTTTTGTCAAAATGTTTAAACAGGTGGTTATTAGTTCCCAGCTATAATAGTAGATTTATTTTTCATTCATAAACCTCGGGACATGTACGGGCTCATTTTGTTTTTGAAATGGAAATGTCTGTAATAGTAATAACCATGAGCTGGAAGTCGTATTGGATTAGATAAATCTTGTAGTAGGATTTAATCTAATGATTATCGTCTTTAAATTCCTAGAAAAATGCCTTTGTATATAGGAATTTATGTATTATGATGAAGACGTTATTTTGGTTAACTTATATTCGTGGGTTTTGGTTTCTCATAATTTTGGGGATTCCTAATTACACAGAAAACCGAGAAAACCCGGACGAATCGAGAGGAATCCAAATAACGAGTGGGAGCGACATGACGGGACGTGTCAAAAAGGCGTCAAAGGAATCAACGATAGAGAAGGCCATAATAGTCGGAAAATTTTAATTTTTTAATTTCCCGTATTTATGTTTTTCATTGATTGTGTGTTTTCAATTTATTTTGCATGAACGAAAACCAAACCGTTTTAAAAGTTAAGAGCAATTAACTAAGGTATTAAAACTCTAACGGTTTTATGGGTGCGAATATCCGTAGTTAAGATATCGCATGTTAAACCATAAGAATCCTCAAATTTAAAAATCTAAGTGGGAGTGGGTTGGTAAATATCCCCATGGCCTCTATTACGAATTCATATGTGGTGTGGTTAGACTTGCGAGTTAGCATTAGGGTTTTCCTCCATGCGGATCAGTCTTCAATCACAGATATCACTAGATTGAATTTATAAAGGGGTGACTATAGTGAGTATAATTGGAGAAAGTCGTGACACCTTCTCTGCTAAGGCGTATTAGTATCCTACGTAACAAACTTAGAAGTCACGTAATCATTAGATTTGAATACTAAAGATATGCTTGTATTAAAATTTTTCCCAGTTAATATATCGATTTAATGTTTTGGTTTATATGTTGTGCATATTTAATCCATTTATATTATGTAGTTAGATGATGAGGTGTTTGGTGTGAGACAGTAGATCTCATCATTGGTTAAAAGAAATAATATATAAATGAGGTTCGTAACTGAGACAGTTTTGGACAAACTGTCGGTTTAGGTTATTATGTGATTCAGATAATTGGTTTGTCTAAATTAATTGAATCATATAGATATGTCCGGGGCGTATTGAACTTGACCATTTAGAGTGAATTGTCTTGTACTGATTTAATAGACAAATCGTTCTTAGTATTCTATCTCTTAATCCCTAGACTTGAGCGGGCATGAGGATTAGACATAGTGTACTTTGATATGCTAATGAGTGAGATCAATTGTGGCCAATAGTCTCGGTGGGTTGGGTGCGCGTGTTTAGTTGCTTAGTGTACTGCTGCTTGTCAAAAGGAAACCATGTACCGGTGCGTCCGAGGTGATGGTGCTTCCGAGATGAGCTCGTTATGTTTATTATACTAAACCCTGCTGGTGGACTTATATCCGGTATTGTAAAAAGGTTGAGTGGTACTAGTCTCGGAATTAAAGAAGTTAATTAATTAATTCATCAGTAAATTAATAAATTAATGAGCACTAAATCTTTGATGTGGGGAGAATAAGAATAAATTAATTTAGTTGTTCCGGAAGTAATTTTGCTATAGGATGGTAGTGTCATAATTAATCCGTTAGTGGTACGATTAATTTTGTGATGGGTTACTTGAATAAGTAGAATTAATTAATTATTCCAAAGGGTTAATTAAGTAATTAACAAAGTGGAATTATTAAATTTGTTAATTAAGTCTTAAGTTTCAATTAGAATTAGGAAATCCTAGAGATTAGGAAATCTAATTGGATTTGGTTTATCCTATTAGGTTTGTTACCTAATTGGATTTGGAAACTAATTAATTACCTAAACCCATTAGGAAGGCCAATCCTAAACCAACTCGGGGTCTCTCTTGTAACTCTATATATAGAAAATGGATTAGCAGTTACATAACACACAACTCATACGTTTTCAAGACAATAAAACTAAAGAGAAAAAACATTTTTCCCCCTCTAGAATAATTTTGGGCGGCCGATTCTTGTCCCTAGCCTTCGGTCGGTGTTCAACTCTAGCAGGAGGCAGCAACAAGTGGTTTCTGGCGGTGGCAGTGGAATTTTTTTGGGGGCGAAGAGCTGCTGAATTTTTCCTGACAACGCAGTTGTGTTGATTGCTGATCAATTGGTTGCCAGATCGTTGCCCACACAATGTGCAATCATAGTCTTGAGTTATACAAGCGATCACCTGAGTTAACACGATTCAAGAGGTACTTTTCTATGATTCCGCTTTTTATTCGAAAATTATTGTTTTGTGATAAATCGAATAAGTACAAACCAAGATCCTGCGCAATGTTATTTCAAGCAAGGATTGGAATAGCGATTGTGCTAGAGTCTAAGCCTGGTCAAAGATTCCAATTTTGGAATGCGTAGCACGAAAGTGAGTTTTGGACCGGGCCCAGACAGATAATCTTTCAGTAATGGCATACACTTAGTGTACTATTTATAGTATTCCTCCCGCGATATTGTGCTATTCATGTGTACGGCTAAAATCATTGACTATTAATTTCATTGATCATAAGATCATTGGTCAGATAGTGAATTCAATAAACTTTGGTTCTTCTCGAACGAATGTGGCTTAGCGTAGACGTTCACCCACGTGACCTGCTTTAATCCCGGTGTGAGAGATGTTAATGGCAAATTACATTGTTTTTTGAGGATATCAATATTTTTGAAAAAGTATACTGAAACTTGACTATTTATTTTTCAGTTTGTCGATATGTCATTCGGGTCCTAATTACATTGACTGGAAACGTAACCTGGACATTGTCCTTGCTGCCTAGGGTTACAAGTATGTGCCCACTGAGGAGTGCCCCCTAAGCCCAGCGATGATGCCACCCCTAAGCAGCGAGAGCCATGTACGAGGTGGCAAAAGGCTGATGAGAAGACTCGGTGCTACATCTCGGCTTCTATGTCGAGTGTACTGCAACACCAGCATCAGTTGTTTACCTCAGCCTACAATATGATGCTCAACCTCAAGGAGATGTTTGGACATCAGAGCAGGGCAGCTAAGCAGTCAACTATGAGGAAACTCATGAATGCAAGGATGGCTGAGAGCTCTTCAGTAAGAGATCACGTACTGGACATGATGAGCTGCATCAATGAGATCATAGTATTGGGAGGTGATATTAATGGCGAAACCCAGGTCGATGTCATTCTCCAGAACTTGCCCCCTAGTTTTGAGCAGTTTTGGTTGAATTACAATATAGGCAAACTCTCATATTCACTTCCCAGGCTCATGACCGTATTGGTGTCTGCTGAAGGCCTTTTCACTGAGAAGAAGCAAGCTTTGGCTACTGTTGGACCCTCAGGTTCCTCTGCTGAGCCCAAAGCCAGGAAGCACATCCTCTTGAGTAGAATCATCATTTGGCACATCTGGACAGACTTCGGTGAGCACAAACATATACTGATCAGCCGTCAGAACAATGCCAAATTACGACTCCAATCGACATAATTAGGACCAGTTAACTTGTTGTCTTTCAAAATTGTAGCTAAATGATTGAATGCCATATCAAATACTAAAAATTAAATAAACAGACAATGCTTTAGTGCATATCCTAGAATTTCAAAAATAACAAAGAAATTCTAACAATTATTGACGTCCCTTAAAACAATAATTTAAACCACCGACATCTCATTCGTCGGGATTCTCGCAAGCCACGAAAGTGTGGACGTTTACGCTAACCCACATTCGTTTGAGAAGAACCAAGTTCATTAACTACACTATCTGACTAAACGATCTATTGATCAATGTAGCTAATAGTCAGTGCTTCCAGCCGTACAAGTAAGCAGTATAACCTCGATGGGAGGAATACTACAAATCGTACACTAAGTGTATGCCATTACGTGACTTCTAAAATTGTTAGTTCAAGATAGTGCGCCTCAGATGGAGAGGGAATCGCATTTCTCCTAGTTAATCTTACTCTAGTCATCTTACTCAAAAATTCATAATCTAGCGATCTCATGGTTGGACTCTTCCGAATGGAGGAAGGCCCTAATGCCAACGCGCAAGTCCACCCACATCATATATGAACCCGTAATGGTGGCTATGGGAATATTAAACCAACCCGCTCCCACTTAGATTTCTAAATTGAGGGTTTTTCCTGTTTCAACACGCAATTAACTAATCCTAAGTTATATGCAAACATAAAACCAGCATGCTTTAAAATTATGCAGCACGCTTTAAATTTATGCATCTAAAATACATCACAAAAATTAAAGCACAAAAAATAAAACTATAAATACGGAAATAAATGCGAAAAATAAATTTCCCGACTACCATGGTGGTTTTAATTACTTCCATCTTCTGCCTTGATCTCGTGTCCCATCACGTCACTTGATGGATTGAGTCTTGAACTTCAAAAAATGAAATCTGAAAGAAAAATGGGCCAAAAAGCGAGCCAAACAGGCAGAGCTTGCTACCGCACTGTGCGGCAGCAATGCTGCCGGTTACCGGTGGCATTTCCCGTTATTAAGCTGTCGCCGGCAAGGCTACCCACCTTTGATTCCTCCTTCGCTTTTTCTATGCTATTTGGTCTTTTTGCAATTCGTTCTGAGTTTTCCTGGGTTTTTACGAATTAACGATAACCCAAAACCCACGAATTCAAGTTTTCCACCATAACGCCATCGATTACAAACAAATTCTCCTACTACAAGGCTTCTAGGAAAATTAAAATCAAAATTACATAGAAAAAATCTGACTACAGATTTGATCTAATCCTACACGGCTTCCAGCACATGGTTATATTATTACAAGCATTCATAATAAAACCAAACCTAGACATGTCCCGGGGTTTAATTAAATACCATACAAACGCAACCATAATAGTCGGGATTTCTCAACCACCTGCAAATAAAACCATGTAATAAATTGAACAAGCACAAAACCCAAAAACCAGGATGTGATACCAATTGAAGGATTATCTGCCCGAGTCCGGTCAAAAATTCACTTTTGTGGTATGCATTCCAGAATCAGAATCTTTGACCCAGCCTAGACTCTAGCACAATCGCTATTCCAACCCTTGCTTTCAATAACATTGCGCAAGATCTATGTTTGTACTCATTTGATTTATCACGCAACAATAATTTCTAATTAAAGCGGAAACATAGAAAGTACCTATTGAAGCATGTTACTCAAGTGATCGCTTGTATGACACAAGACTTTTGATCGCTCATTGTGTAGGCAACGATCTAGCAACTAATTGAATAGCAATCAACACAATTGAACTCGTCGGAATAAACAAGCTACCGCCGCCGCCCAGAAAATCCAAACCCTACCGCCGAAAAATAACCTGAGCAACTGCCGCCGCCTAGGAGTCTGAACTCCAGCCAAAGAGAGACAAAGTCCGACTTCGAGAGCTTGAATTGTTGTTCTCTCTCTAGGAGTGCATTGTGTAATTGCTAATCCCTTGTCTATATATAGAGTTGCAAGAGAGACTCCAAGTTGGTTTAGGATTGGCCTTCCTAATGGGTTTAGGTAATTAGTTTTCCAAATCCAATTAGGTAACTAATCTAATAGGATAAACCAAATCCAATTAGATTTCCTAATCTCTGGGATTTCCTAATTATAATTGAAACTTAAGACTTAATTAATTAATTAAATAATTCCACTTTGTTAATTACTTAATTAACCCTTGGGAATAATTAATTAATTAATTACACTTATTCAATTAACTCATTACAAAATTAATTGTACCTCTAACGGATTAATTTTTGCTCTACCATCCTACACCAGAATTACTTCCGGAACAACAAAATTAATTTATTCTTAATCTCCCCACATCAAAGATATAGTACTCGTTAATTTATTAATTTACTGATAAATTAATTAATTAACTTCTTTAATTCTGAAACTAGTATCACTCGACCTTTTTACTATACCAGACATAAGTCCACCGACCGAGTTTAGTATAATAAACTTAACGAGCTTATCTCGGGAGCACCATAACCCCAGAAGTACCGGTACATGGTTTCCTTTCGACAAGCAGCAGCACACCAAGTAACTAAACACGTGCACCCAACCTACCGAGACTATTGGCCACAATTGACCTCACCCATTGGCATATCAAACTACACTATGTCTAATCCTCATTCCCGCTGAAGTATATGGATTAAGAGATAGAATACTAAGAAATATTTAGGTATTAAATCAGTACAAGACAAATCATTATGAATGGTCAAGTTCAATACGCCCCTGACATATCTATATGATTCAATTAGTTTACACAAACCAATTATCTGAATAACATAATAACCTAAACCGACAGCGTGTCCAAAGCTGTCTCAGTTATGAACCTCATTTATATATTATGTCTTTTAACCAATGATGAGATCTACTGTGTCACACCAAGCATCTCATCATCTAACTACATAATATAAATGAGCCAAACATGCACAACATATAAACCAAAACATTAGATCGATATATTAACTGGGAAAAATTGAATACAAGCATAGCTTTAGTATTCAAACCTAACTGCAACCAGATGTTTTCATTGTTCAGGGCCAAGAGTATAAGATAGGCAGGCTTAAGAGGTATATCTATGGACTTAAGCAAGCATCCAGATCTTGGAACATCTATTTTGATGAGGTTGTCCAGCCCTATGGATTCACTCATTGTCCGGATGAGTAGTGTGTATGCCACAGGCATGATGGTGATTGGCAACAGTAAGAAGTTGTTGTCAAATGTAAAGGCATGGTTATCCAGGCAGTTTGATATGAAGAACTTGGGAGAGACTGGACATATCCTTGGGATGAAGATTATTCGAGATCGTAGGAAACATTCACTGACGCTCTCTCCGGCTTTATACACGATTCTGGCCCTTTTTAGCAGGTAGAACTCCAAGAAGGGTTCACTACCTTTCGGGCATGGAGTGCATTTATCAAAGAAGCAGTGTCCTAAGACTACCGAGGAGATAGATGCCATGAAGGTGGTACCCTATGCATCTGCTATGTGTAGGCTCATGTATGCTATATTATATACTAGGCCCGATATTTGCTTTGCCGTTGGCATGGTCAGCAGATATCAGAGCAACCCTGGAAAGGCTCATTGGAAGGCGGTAAAACGAATTCTAAAGTACTTGCGCAGGACAAGAAATCATATCCCAGTTTATAGAGCGTAGGAGCTGGTACCATTAGGTTACATAGATTCAGACTTTCAAGGTGATATAGACAATATTAAGTCTACCTCTCGGTTTATGCTTATTGTAGGAGGTGTGGCCATAGTATGGCGGAGTGTCAAGCAGAAATATGTGGCGGACTCCACCATGGAGGCTGAGTACGTTGTCGGATCAGAGGAAGTGTAAGAAGCTATATGGCTCAGGAACTTCCGGGTGGTCCCTGTGAAAGATTACCTGCTCGGGTCTGATCAAAAATTCACTTTCGTGCTATGCATTCCAGAATTGGAACTCTTGACCAGGCCTAAGCTCTAGCACAATCACTATTTCAATCTTTGCTTGAAATAACATTGTGCAGGATCTTGGTTTGCATTTATTCGATTTGTCACGCAACAAATAAATTCTTAATTAAAAGCGGAAGTATATGAATTACCTCTTGAAGTGTGTTACTCAGGTTATTCTCTTGTATGCCTCAATACTTTGATCGTACATTGTGTGGGCAACAATCCAGCGAGCAATTGATTAGCAATCACCACCACAATCAACTCGAAATTCCTAAGCTAGCTGCCCGGAACCTCTTGCGCCACCGCATCGCCAGAGAGATCCACCCACGCACCGCTGCACCTCGATTCACGTGCCGCCGCACCTTGGTTCATGCATCGCCAGAAGAAGAAAAATCCGGCCGCCTGAACTGTGAAACCGTGCATACGCTTAGATGACTAGGAAGTCGCATTTGAGGGAGAATTAATTAATTTTCTCTCTAGACTTTCTCTCTCTAGTTTTCTTATCTTAAAAAATTATGAATTGTGTATGTAGAATTGCTAATCTCTTGTTTATTTATAAAGTTACAAGAGAGACCCCAAGTTGGTTTATGATTGGCCTTCCCAATGGGTTTCGGTAATTAATTAGTTTCCAAATCAAATTTGGTAACAAATCTAATTGGATTTCCAAATCCAATTAGATTTCCTAATCTCTAGGATTTTCTAATTCTAATTAAAGTTTAAGACTTAATTAATTAATTAAATAATTCCACTTTATTAATTACTTAATTAACCCATTACAAAATTAATCGTACCACTAATGGATTAATTTTGACACTACCATCCTACACCAGAATTGCTTCCGGAATAACTAAATTAATTATTCTTTAATCTCCCCACATCAAAGATATAGTGCTCGTTAATTTATTAATTTATTGATAAATTAATTAATTAACTTCTTCTAATCCGAGATTAGTACCACTCGACCTTTTTACTATACCGGACATAAGTCCACCGGTCGGGTTTAGTATAATAAACATAACGAGCTCATCTAGAGAACACCATCACCCCGGACGCACCAGTACATGGTTTCCTTTCGACAAGCAACAGCACACCAATCAACTAAACACACGCACCCAACCTACTAAGATTATTGGCCACAAATGACCTCATTCTTTGGCAGATCAAAGACACTATGTCTAATCCTCATGCCTGCTCAAGTATAGGGATTAAGAGATAGAATACTAGGAATGAATAGTCTATTAAATCATTATAAGACAATTCATCCTAAATGGTCAAGTTCAATATGCCCCGGGCATAACTATATGATTCAATTAGTTTAGACAAACCAATTTCTGAATAACATAATAACCTAAACAAACAGTGTATCCAAAACTGTCTCGGTTATGAACCTCATTTATACATTATGTCTTTCAACAAATAATAAGATCTACTATGTCACACCAGACACCTCATCATCTAATTACATAATATAAATGGACGACATATGCACAACATGTTTGGATCGATTAGGCATAATTTTCAAAAAAATGCCTAATTGTTTGTTTAGTGTTTAATTAAATCCAACGTTTAAAGCTTCTAAAGCTTACCCTAGTTGTGTAATCGGTTGCAACGCCTGGATCCTTGGTTGATGTTAGTCCAATCCTTCTGCTCCGATTACGCTGATCACCACCGAAAAATTTTTCCTTTTGAAGAAACTCTCTACACTCAAGCACAGGGGTTCTCACAGAGAGGTGCTAGCCTATTGTTTGCTACAGAGAGATTTTGGGAATGGTTTTTGGTAAACTATTTTTTTCTAAAAAAACTCGTATCGTATCTGACTCACATATCCTAGATATATTGAGTCAGATACTACAAATCAGTAAAAAAATATATAAAAGTAATATTAAATCAATATTACTTTCTACTGACTTGGGTTTTACCAAAACCATGGAACAACCCATTGATGCATGGATCAGGCTGATAGGTCAAGAACCTCAATTGCAATTAGGTCTCTTGATTTATCAGTCTATCCCAATTGTTCCTAGGTACTTAATTAACTCTTAATTAATATCACAGAACTTCTCAATAATATATAATTAAACTATTTAATTAAATACTATTTGTCTAAGTATAAGAATTATACTTAGCGCAGGCAATTCCGTATTATCGAACCCTCTTATGTGCGATCCTGTAGACCCATTCCAAATTGGCAATAGATAACTAAATATAATTAATAATCCATAAGTCATTAGTGGTCTCTAGCAAGACATAATGACTTCCCGATTCAGAATGGAGGGTCAATGGTGATTCAACACAACCTTCCGAGTATACTACGTACGGTCATCTACATTGATATCCTGTTTAGCATAAGGCATGGAACTATCATCCTTATTTAGCTAAATATTTACTTAATTTCTTAGTGACACTGATTCTGTTCGAGCTGATGATCATTTCTCGAGCATGGCCATGCACTTCTCAGTTCACTATCAAGTGGCCAAGATATCATCTCTCACTTAAGAGAGAGTTGTAGTCCCATCACTTCACTTATATATCTTAGCATGAATCATAGTGTACCTAATCATACCCGTACTTGGCAACCTGTTACGGTCTTGTTAGGCGTATGTCAAAACACACTACAATTCACCTAAGACAATGTAGTGATTTATGGTCTAAGGATCATCGTACGAGTACTACTCAAAAGAATCACTTATGATCTAATCAATCTATAGTGTTTCTTTTGGCGGATTAATTTCATGAATTCAAATATGCACAAGAATATTATATTCATGAAATTAACTCATCTGATACATCATCAATCAAACGAAAAATATCTATCTAGCCCTTAAAAAGGCACATACACCAACAATTTCTCACTTGCCCGTTGAAAGGCTATGTCCTAAACATTTTAAGACCAAGCTTTATTACATGTCTCTCAAACTTTGACTGTGGTAGATCTTTTATGAGAAGATCTGCTACATTGTCGTCTGACCCTATTTTGCATACTTTCACATCTCCTCGATCGATGATCTCCCGAATGAGGTGATAATGTCTGAGTGTGTGTTTGGTATCACTGAATAGGTCTATTAGATCTTGGATACTTGGTATCACTCTGATGTCTGACACGAACTTTCTCAACCAAACATCTTCCTTGCAGCATCTGATGCAGCAATGTCTTAGATTCTGTTGTAGAGTCGGCTGTGGTATCTTGCTTCGAGCTTTTCCAACTCACTACACCACCATTCAGGCCAAACACATAACTTGATTGTGACTTCATGTCATCTTGATCTATTTGGAAAGCAGCATTGGTGTAACCTTGTACGACGAGTTGTTCTTGTCCTCCGTACACTAGCATTAATCCTTTAGCCTTTCATAAGTACTTTAGGATTGCCTTGACTGCAGTCCAATGAGCCATTCCTGGATCTTGTTAGTATTTGCTAGTCATGCTTAGTGCATGTGCGATATTCGGGCGGGTACATAACATGGCATACATGATAGATCCTATTGTCGAAGCATATAGAACTCAATTCATTATTTCTCTCTCTTCTTAGTTGAAGGACTTTGGTTCTTTTTTAAGAGGAGGCCATGTCTGAATGGTACCATACCATTCTTAGAGTTATACATATTAAATCTCTTCAATATCTTGTCTATGTGCCGTTTTTGACTTACTCCTATAAGCCTTTTAGACCTATCTATATAGATCTTGATACCTAGTATGATTTTGGTTTCTTCTAAGTCTTTCATAAAAAACACACTTCCAAACCATTATTTGATATCTTTCAACATGGGGATGCCATTTTCTATGAGTATGATGTTGTCTACATATAGGACAAGAAAAACATTCCTGCTCTCAATAACCTTCTTGTAAACACAAGGCTCATCTTCGTTCTTTATGAAGCTGTAACCTTTTTCTGCCTCGTCAAAACGAAGATTCCAATTTCGAGAAGCCTGCTTTAATCCATAGATGGACCTCTAAAGCTTGCATAATCGATTAGGATGCTCCTAATTGATGTATCCCTCGGGCTGTTTCATGTAAACATTCAAGAGTAGGTTTCTATTCAGGAAATCCATCTTAACATCTATCTGTCATATCTCATAATCATAATATGCAATTATGGCGAGCATAGTCGTAATGGACTCGAACATCATGACAGTGGAGAAGGTTTCATCATAGTCAATATCTTGAGTCTATCTGAAACCTTTAGCCACTAGTTGCGACTTGAAGATCCCGCCAGGTTTTAACTTGAAAATCTACTTGCAATCGATAAACTTTACCTGAACAAGAGGGTTAATCAAAGTCCACACTTTATTGTCCCTCATAGATTGCATTTCAGACTCCATGACTTGTAGCCATTTATCTGAATTTGGACTTTCTAAAACCTATCTGTAGGTCATGGGCTCATTAGAGGCCCCCAAGATCAAATCTTGATCGTTAGTCACGAGAAATCCATATCTCTCGGGTTGTTGACGAGATCTAACAGATCTTCTAGGTTCTTGTGTCGTTAGCTCAGGTTGTTCATCATCATGAGTTTCCTTGCCAACTTCCATTTGAGTTTCTGTAGATGCTTGTACATTCTCTTGTGGGTCTCAAACCTCTTCGAGTTCTACTCTACTCCCACCGTCTTTCTTATACAGAAAGTCTTTCTCTAAGAAAGTAGCTCCTCGAGCAACAAACACTTTGTTCTCAGTTGGCAGGTAGAATTGATATTCTGTGGTTTCCTTAGGGTACCCCACAAATAGGCATTTGTCAATTTTGGGTTCAAGCTTATTACTTTGTAAACGCTTTACATGAGCTTGAAAACCCTAAACTCGTAGATAGGATATATATGGTTTTTGGCGCATCCATATCTCATATGGAGTCTTATCCACTACCTTAGATGGAATAAGGTTTAGTAAGTGGGCAGCAGAAAGGAGAGCATAACCCCAAAAGGACATAGGGAGAGTCGCTTGGCCCATCATTGATCGAACCATATCTAATAGGATCTGATTCCTCCTTTCAGATACACCATTCCATTGAGGTGTTCTCAGTGGAGTTAGCTGTGAAATAATTCCACACTACTTTAGATAGCCATCGAACTCATCACTTAGGTATTCACCTCCCTGATCGGAGTGAATAGCCTTAATCTTTCTATCCAACTAATTTTCTACTTTATTCTTGAACTGTTTGAACTTTTCAAAGGTCTCACTTTTATACCTCATTAAGTAGACATAACCATATCTACTATAGTCATCATTTAAAGTCACGAAGTATTCAAAACCACCTCTGGCTTGTGTGCTCATTGGTCCACATACATCCGTATGTATTAGAGCCAATAGCTCACTAGTTCTTTCCCCTTTCTTGTTGAAATGACTCTTTTTCATTTTGCCTTGCAAACAAGGTTTACATGTGTCATATGATTCGAAATCAAATGACCCAAGCACTCCATCTTTATGAACTCTTTGAACTCTTTTCTCATTTGCATTGCCTAAAGGACAATGCCAAAGATATGTTGGACGTAAATCAGATTTAGTTGATTTAGCTTTCTTTTCAATGTTATAGAGGGTCTTTCTTGGTTCAAATCCAAGATATATAGGCCACTGCACAAATTTGCTACTTTGTATAAAACATCATTCCAATATAAAGATAACGAATTATTTCCAATAATAATACTAAAACCTTTAATATCTAAACAAGAAATTGAAATAATAGTTCGGCTCAAAGCAGGCACATAATAACAATTTTCAAGTTCAATGTTTAAAACAGAAGGTAAAGATAAAGTAGAATCTCCCACTTCAATAGTAGCAACTCTTGCCCCATTGCCCACTCGGAGATCAACTTCACATTTCATTGTCATCCTTCTATTTCTGAGTCCCTGCACATTAGTACAAATGTGAGCCCCACATCCGGTATCTAATACCCATGAGGTGGACATAGAAAGATTTATTTCAATAACAAATATACCTGAAGCTGAAGGATTCTTGCTTTCAATAAACTGTTTACAGTCTCTCTTTGTTTGCAGAAGAGACATGTATCATCCTTTTGGGATTTTGTCTTAGCAGGTTGAGGAGCTTGAGGTTGGGCAGCAGTCTTACTGCGAGCTTTCTTGTTTTGCCCAACTTTGGCCTTGACTTTAAACTTCCTATCGTTCCCTTTATCTTTCTCTACAACCATCACTGGCGTAGCATTCCGAAAGGTTTGCTCAGTGTTTTTCAGCATTCCATGAAGCTCAGGAATGTTCATCTCCATGTTGTGCATGTTGTAGTTCACCACAAAGTCATTGTATTCATCAGGCAGTGAGGCCAAGATGATGTCAATGGCTAACTCTCTAGTAAGAGGGGCATTTAATCGCTCTAGGGTATCAATATACCCTTTCATCTTGATTAAATGTGTGCTTACTGATGAACCCTTTGCCATCTTACGCGAGATCAACGCCTTTATTGTAACGAACCTTTCGTTACGGGATTGTTCATGGAACATCTCCGTCAGTGACTTATAAATCTGGAATGCTTCCAAATTCATGAACTGCTTTTGAAGCTCGCCTATCATAGACGCGTGCATCAAACACGTCACATCATCGGAATCTCTTTTCAACTTCTCCCATGCTCGCTGAACATCAGCCGTGGCATTCTGTGGTGATTCAGGTAAAGCAGTCTCTAAGACATGTAGCTTCCTTTCTTGTTTGAGAACAATTCTCAAATTTCTTTCCCAGTCTAAGAAATTTGGAACAATCATTTTGTCTTTATCCAAAATACTTCTTAGAGTGAAGTTTGAGACAACATTAGTGCTAGATGATGCCATTTCTACAAGAATAAATGTAAAATAATTGGATGAGTTTTTAAAATCATTTTCCATAATAGCCAAAATTGAAATCCTAAACAATTTTGTGTTGGTGCTAGATTGTGAGTCGAAAATCCACAAAGAGTTTCTTGCTTTGGCAAGTATCGTAGGGATCGGGCTCTTTTGGTAGGCAATGTTCAAATCACATCTCATGCAACTTAATGCTTTCCAATTGCATCGTCATGCAATTTTTCGGTGATAGGATGAACATTCCAAATGTTTGACACCATCCTATCATTGCAAAACCAATCCTAGTCAACTTATTGGGTCAAACTAGGACCAATTTCCCTCGAAGCATCACATCAATAAATAGCCGAACAGTTTTTCCACATAGTAGTAGTGAGTAAAGTTGGGCTCCTAAATACCCCAACAGTTTTTTTACACGGTGGTAGTGAGTAAAGTTGGGCACTAATTATGTGACAACCTGCCTCACAAAGAAAACCTGAGGGTCCATCAGACGTTCGACACTCTGGAGAGTCCCCAAGTATGGAAGCAATTTACGACTTAGGTTTTTAGGGGATTTAGTTTGTGCGGGTTAACATGCATTTCTTTATCATTCACATTAACATATATCAAATATATTTTAAACGAATAAAATGCAATGAATTGGGCTCTAGTCTATTGCAAGGCTTTAAAATATTTGTCTTCATTTGGGCCTCCTTAACTGGGGTTCAGTTCCTTGGCTCCATCTTGTGCTCCTTGGAATTTTACATTTGAGTCTATCTAATTCTATTCTATTACATAGAATTTAATAGGCTCGCAGGCCCAATTTAATTGGCTCGCATGCCCCAAATTAAAACAATTAAAAGCCAATTTATGCATGGAAAAACACATAATAATGCAAGTGCTTCATACAAGCCCATTTTAATTAAGTCGAATAATTTTAAAGGATTGTGTAACTATTACACCATTAAAATTGATCGTGTCATGATCAAATTTAATCAACCCCTTGTTCATTCATTTTTTATCAAAATGATGCATGAACATATTCAACATGATTATGTATGCATTTCACAATTTAAACAATTTAAATTTGAAATCATAAATACATAATGAAAATGAATAAATAAATAAACAATAAACAAATACATTAATTAACTAATCTCATTAATTAATTAATTTTATTTATTTATTATTTATTTTATTTTATTATCCTAATCTAATTAAGATAATCTTTTAAAATTACAAATATCTTTTTCTAATTATCCCAATCTATTTAAGATAATTATTTAAAATTTTAAATTTAAAATATTTCTAATTATCCTAATCTAATTAAGATAATTCTTTAAATTTTAAAATTTCAAATATTTCCTATCTAAAATTTAAAATTTTAAATATTTTGATAGGATAATAATTTTAAATCAAATTTTAATCATATCTCTAACTTGATAAGATTTTTCAATTAATCCTAAATAATCTAAAATCTTAGCAAACTATCCTAAAACTAAATATGATAAGATATTTAAAATTTATAAAATTAAAGTTAAAAAACTCTTATCAATATAAAATTTGGAAAAGTAAATTCTGAAAATTTTCTAGGGCAATTCGTAATTAATGAAAATTTAGGGCTTAGGGTTTTGAAAAGAACAAAACTGCTGGGGTCAATCTGTAAATTTTAAAATTAAATTTTTTTTTGCAATTAGAGTTTAGAGACTGCGGTGGGGGCATTTTGGTCATTTTAGCCCCTAGAGCTTCAACCAACCGTCGTGTTCCTCAGCCAGCGCCGGTCTCCATCTCGTAGACTGTTCCTGACACTTTCGGTGAAGAATCCACAGCAACAGCTGTGATTCTCAGCTCCGATTGATAATGCAAAACAACGGGGATTATCATCACTGCTTCAACCCGGGGTCAATGGAACCCAAATGCGATCCAGCGTCCACTTCGATGAAACTGAAGTAGCCCGCCAAGTTGGATCTGTCTTCACCGATTCCCAACGAGAAAACAACGCCAGAAAATCCCTGCGCAAGGAAAGAAAAAAAACAGAAAAACCCAGCAAGGCAATTTCGAAAACACAATCTCAAACCCAACCATCGTTAATTTTTTGGTTAATAAAACCCATAAACCCATAAATTCAGTTTTGAAAAACGAAACACACCAAAATCGAATGGAAACAATTTCCGGCCAATAACCAATACATTTGAAAACATGAAATCAGGCTTTCTCGCGATTTTTCGACGAAAGAATTTTGAAAAAACCAGATTCTGGTCAATAACCAAACTCATTTTGAAATTCTGGGCAAAACTCTAAACCTGACAAAGTTTTCACATCAACCTGGAAAAATTTATTTTCATTTGGAACATTTTTCCAAGAAAAACGACCGAGCCATTCAATAAGGCAAAGGGGAAAAAAATTAATTTTCGAAAACAAACCTTTTGTTTTACTCAATTAATTTTAATCTTTAACACTAAATCGAACCTCGCTTTGATACGACTGTTAGGATCGATTATGCAGAAGGTATATCCTGCACCATGGTACATGTACCTATTACTATATATAGTAATTTCTCGCATGCCAACTGTACACTTACTAAATATAGTAAATTTTGCCAACGCGTGCGCCTTTTTTTTTTCATCGCTGAGTGAACAACGTCTTCGCTAAGTCAACAACGTCTCAGAACAACTGCCGCAACGTCCAAAAAACAACTGTCGCACCGTCTACATCCAGGCAAGTCCACAACGTCTCCTAACACTAGCACCACGTCCAAAACAACTAGCACCACGTCCAAAAACGCTATATCTATGCATGTGAATTTAAACTAATTTTTTCACAAATACAACTAGCACCATGTCAAAAACAACTAGAACCACGTCCAGAAACGTCTTCATCCATGCGTGTGAATTTAAACTGATTTTTTCACAAAGACAGTCCACCACGTCTTAGAACAACTAGCACCACGTCAACAACAACTATCACAATGTCCAAAAACGTCTACATCCATGCATGTGAATTTAAGCTATTTTTTTCACAAATACAACTATCACCACGTCAAAAACAACTATCACCATGTCCAGAAATGTCTACATCCATGGGTGTGACTTTAAACTAATTTTTTTCTCAAAGACAGTCCGCCATGTCTCTGAACAACAGCACCATGTCAAATACTACTAGCACCACGTCCATAAACGTCTACATCCATTCGTATGAATTTAAAATTATTTTTTTCACAAATTGGAGATAATACTTGGATATATTGTTGTATAAATTTTGTTGTGTAAAATTGTTATTCTAAAAAAATTTTCTTGTCAAATTTGGTAGCCGGAATCACGACTGACCACCAGCAAATTTGGTAGTCGGAATCACAACTGGCCACGACCACACCACGTATGCATCCAAACATGTGAATTTTAGCGGAATTTTTCACAGAACATAGTCGACCATGTCCAGCTACGTCCAAAAAAACTAGCACTACGTCCATCTATGTCCCACCACAACGTCTCATCCAGAAGCATCCACAAATGTCCAGAAACGTCTCAGAACAACTAGAACCACGTCAAAAACAACTAGCACCAGGTCCTGAAATGTCTTCATCCATGCGTGTGAATTTAAACTAATTTTTTTTCACAAAGACAGTCCACCACGTCTCAGAACAACTAAAACCACGTCAAAAGCAACTAGAACCACGTCCAGAAATGTCTACATCCATGCATGTGAATTTAAACTAATTTTTTTCACAAAGACAGTCCACCACGTCTTAAAACAACTAGCACCACGTCAAAAACAACTAGCACAACATCCAAAAACGTCTAGATCCATGCGTATGAATTTAGACTAATTTTTTCACAAATTGAAGATAATACTTGGAGATATTGTTGTACAAATTGCATTATGTAAAATTGTTATTTTAAAATTTTCTTGTCAAATTTGGCAGCTGGAATCACAACTGGAAACTACCACAACACGTATACATCCAAACATGTGAATTTTAGCTGAATATTTCACAGAACATAGTCTACCACGTCTCGCTACGTCCAAAAAAACTAGCACAACGTCCATCTACGTCCCTCAACGTCCCGTCACGTCCAAAATACAAAATAGCTTCCCGCTATGTCCAAAATACAAAGCAGCAACATCCCGTTATGTCCCACAACGTCCCGCAATGTCTAGTTACGTCCCATAACACGTTCTACCAAGTCCAAAAATGGGGATGAATCAGAAGCAACCGATTTCACATGAAAGTGCCAAACCTCACGGAAAACAATTATATTCAGAGTAACAGAGTATTATTTGAATAAGAAAACACGAATATAACATCATTAATACATTATCCAACATCAAATCACGAAAATAAGGTTCTATAAATCCATCAAATACAGTTCATACTTTATGATGTAGTATTTTTTAAGAAGAATAAGTTGTTTTTTAAGAACAAAAAAGATTTTTGAGGAGAAAGAAGTAATTTTTTAAGAAGAAGTGATTTTTCAATTGTATTTGGTGTTGTTCGTCGAAAAAATACAATCGTCGTCGATCTCCATTAAATCTGTGTTTGGATGAAAATTTTGATTAAATGCGGTTTTGAATGGAGTATGGTGAAGAAGAATAACTAATTTTTTAAGAAGAAGAAGTGATTTTCGAAGAAAAAGAAGTGATTTTTGAAAAAGAAGGAAGTGGGTTATTTGAAGACGAAAAAGAAGAAGAGAAGAGAGTGTATCTCACTATCTTATAATAAGAGTGGTGATGTATTACTAGGTACATGTATCTAGTGGTACAACACATAATTTGCCTCGATTAGGCATAGTTTTCAAAAAAAATGTAGCGGAAAATGCCTAATAGTTTGTTTAGTGTATAATTAAATTCTACATTTAAAACATCTAAAACTTAACCTCGTAACATAATCAGTTGCTGTGCCTGGATCCTTGGTTGATGTTAGTCCAATCCTTCTGCTCCTATTACGCTGATCACCACCAAAAATTTCTTCCTTTTGAAGAAACTCTCTACACTCAAGCACCATGGTTCTCACAGAGAGGTGCTAGCTTATTCTTTGCTACAGAGAGATTTTGGGAATGGTTTTTTGTAAACTATTTTTTTTCTAAAAAAACTCGTTTCGTATCTGACTCACATATGCTAGATATATAGAGTCAGATACTACAAATCAGTAAAAAATATATAAAAGTAATATAAAATCAATATTACTTTTTACTGACTTGGGTTTTACCAAAATAATGGATCAACCCATTGAACCATGGAACGGGCTGATAGGTCAATTACCTCAATTGCAATTAGGTCCCTTAATTTATCAGCCTATCCCAATTGTTACTAGGTATTTGATTAACTCTTAATTAATACCACAGAACTTCTCAATAATATCTAATTAAACTATTGAACTAAATACTATTTGTCTAATTATAACAATTATATTAGCGCAGACAATTATGTATTATCGAACTCTCTTATGTGCGATCTTGTAGGCCCATTCCAAATTGGAAATGGATAATTAAATCTAATTAATTAATCCATAAGTCATTAGTGGTCTCTAGTGAGACATAATGACTACCCAATTCAGAACGGAGGGTCGAATGGTGATTCAACACAACCTTCCGAGCATACTACATACACTCCTCTACATTGATATCCCGTTTAGCATAAGGCATGGAACCATCATCCTTATTTAGCTAAACGTTTACTTGATTTCTTAGTGACACTAATTCTGTTCGAGCTAATGATAACACTTATCATTTCTTAGGCATGGCACTTCTCAGTTCACTATCAAGTGGCCAAGATATCATCTCTCACTTAAAAGTGTTAGTTTTGAATACAGAAAAGCTATGGCTTGTATCAAAAACTAATATCCACAGTTGACATATCATGTTGTTTCGGTATTAAATTGTTCCATTATATCATAGAACTAGATAACGGGGTGTGAAAAGACACAGTAGATCCCGTTATTGGTTAAAGGGTTGATATATAAAAAGTATGCTCGTAACTGAGATAGTCTAAATATGCTATCGATATAGTTTATCATGTGATTTGGAAATTAGTTTGTCTAGACTAATTAAATCACACGGATATGCCTGGGGCATATTGAGCACGACGAGTTTGGATATAATTAACTTGTACTGATCGGCGTAGTTAATTCGGTCCTAGTATTCAGTCTCTCAATCCTGAGATTGGGATGAAGGAAAACTGAACAAGCCGGGGCTAAATCAAAAACCTCACTTTCGTGCAATGCATTCCAGAATCGGAAGCTTTCGACCAAGCTCAGGCTCAAATTAGTTTACCCATGAACGAATCTAGGCTTATACTTATTTAATTTATTAATCGGGACACAAAAAATTAAATCTTTAATAAAAGTGGAATTTAAAGATTATACCTTTTGTAGCGAAGTCCCTTGCTTAAAGAAAAACCAATTCTTTGTTGCGATTCCAATAGAAATCCAATTGATATCTCCGTAGAAACTTTGAATATTGCTTGGGCAATAATCTATCGAAGTCTACTTGCTTAGCCCACGAAAACCCACAAGAAAAATCACACGAAAAAGATATCAATCAGCCCAATACTCTTCCTAGAACTAAGCTGCGAAAAACCCACAAAAAACTGCTATTTTCAGCCGCAAGAAAAGAAAACAGCCGGCAGTTCAAATGGTTCACCCAGCCACGATCAGCACCACCACTACCATGGATCACTGAGACAAGCAAGAGATCAACATGATAGCAGCAGGATCAGCACCCCAAGCTAACACCTGAACCCACCAGAAAAATAGTTGCAGCGGCTGTCTTAGAAAATAAAACTGGACAGCAAGTTAATAAACCCAGCAGCGGGTATCAAAAATTGAGCAGCAGTAATTTGAAAAACTGCAGCATCTTAGCTTCACAAAGTTTATATCTTTGAGCTTTATCTAATTCGAGGAGCGAGATATCAAGTTCGACTTCGAGAAAGAAACTTCGAGAAGAAGAAGATCTCTCTCTAGAACTTTCTCACTCTAAAAAGGGCAAGACTTGTCTTGCAAGATTTTTCTTATTTTTCTTGAGCTTCAAGTCTTCTATTTATAGGAGCTCAATTGGAGACCTAATGGGCTCTCGAGTTAGGCCTTTTAATTTGACTTTCGTTGACCGCTAAGTCTTCCCGACTAATCAACTCCAATCGATCCATTTAAATTAATTTATTTAACCCAATTTGTTAATTTAATTTAATCAAACCCTTAGAATTAATTAATTCAAAAAAGAATTAATTTCTAAATTCACTTTGTCGATTAAATATTAATTAAACCTTTTGAATTAATTAATTTACCTTGTCGATTAGTCAAATGCATAATCGGTCGTACCACTAACGAACCAATTATGGAACTACCGCTCAAAAATGACTTTACATCGCGCCATTATATTTTATTCTATCTCCCCACATTAAAGATCTAGCACTCATCGGTTTATCAATTTACTGACAAATTAATTCACCGACTTCTTGGTTTTCGAGATTAGTACCACTCGTCCTTTTATTATACCGAACATAAAGTTCATCGGCCGGGTTTAGTATAATAACCTTACGAGCTCATCTTGGTAGCACCATCAACCCGGCGAACCGGTACGTGGATTCCTCCGACTAGCAACGGCACGTAAGAAGCTAAACCCCGCATACCCAACCTACCGAGGTATTGGCCTCAATTGACCGCACTCTTTGGCAAATCAAAGCACACGATATCCAACCCTCACGCCCGTCCCAATCTCGGGATTGAGAGACGGAATACTAGGACCGAATTGACTATGCCGATCAGTATAAGTCAATTCTATCCAAACTGGTCGTGCTCAATATGCCCCGGGCATATCCGTGTGATTTAAACTAGTTTAGATAAACTAATTTCCAAACCACACAATAACCTATACCGATAGTATGTTTAGACTATATCGGTTACGAGTATACTTTTTATATATCAATACTTTAACCAATAACGGTATCTACTGTGTCTGTCCACACCCCGTTATCTAGTTCTATGATATAAAGGAACAAATTTATACTGAAACAAAATGATATGTCAACTGTGGATATTAGTTTTTGATACAAGCCATAGCTTTTCTGTATTCAAAACTAACATGGGACGGGCGTGAGAGTTAGATATCGTATGTATTGATTTGCCAAAGAGTGTGGTCAATTGTGGCCCATACCTCGGTAAGTTGGGTATGCGGTGTTTAACTTCTTATATGCCGTTCTTAGTTTGAGGAAGCCACGTACTGGTTCACAGGGTTGGTGGTGATCCCGAGATGAGCTCGTAAGGTTTATTATACTAAATCTGGACAGGGGACTTTACGTTCAATATAATAAGAAAGTCGAGTGGTACTAATCTCGGATACAAAGAAGCCGGTGAATTAATTTGTCAGTAAATTGATAAACCAACGAGCACTAGATCTTTGATGTGGGGAGATAAAAGAAAATATAGTGGCGTGATGTAAAGTCATTTTTGAGGGGTAGTTCCATAATTGGTCCGTTAGTGGTACGACTAATTATGCATTTGAATAATTGATAATGTGAATTAATTAATCCTAAAGGTTTAATTAATATTTAATTGACAAAGTGGATTAATAAAATTAATTCTATGTGAATTATTTAATTCTAAGGGTTCGATTAAATTAAATTAACGAAGTGCGTTAAATAATTAATTCGAAATGATCGATTGGAGTTTACTAGTCTAGAAAAGACTAAGGGGTCAACGAAAGTCAAATTAAAAGGCCCAACTCAAAGGCCCATTAGGTCTCCTTGGAAACTCTCTATAAATATCCCTTGTTAGGCATTAATAAAGGCATTAGCAATCTTAGAGGCATTTTGCCTAGTTTGAGAAATAGTGGTCTACAGAGAGAACTTCTTCCTTTACCTTGAAGTTTTCTTTCGAAGTCGACAAAGGCTCTTTCTTCTTTGAGATTCTTCAGCCCGATCTAAGAAAATCCAAGATTACCACCTTGTTTTTTGTGCGCCGCCGTGACCCATTTTTTAGCCGCCGCATTTGTCAGCAGTTTTTGTGTTTTCAGCATTGGCGAGTGGGTATAACTTGTGGGCTTTGTGTTTTTCATTGTGTTGATCCTCTGGCTTGTTGCTTTGGTTCGCCAGAGTCTAGATCTACTAGCAAAAACCATTTTCCAACAAGTTTTATATAGGTGGTGTGTGTTTTCAGATTTAGATCAGGTTCCTAGGCTAAATCTGTCTTTCAGATTTGTGTGCTTCTTGAATTGGGTTTCTTAGGATTTCTTCATTTTATTTTGGGCTACTCTGTATACACTAGCCCGCACTAGTTCGAAGTCGATTTGGAGTGTTATTCTTTGGATTTCTTATGGATTTCGCTTGCCCAAAGTTTTCGATTTCTATTTACAAAGTACTTCGCTACAAAGGTATAACCTTTAGACTTTCTATTTTTAATTAAAGGTTGAATCTTTGTTTGTCGATTTAATAAATTAAATAAGTATAAGCCTAGATCCATTCAGGGAAAAATGAATTTGAGCCTAAGTTTTATCGAAAGTTTCTGATTCTGGAATGCATTGCACGAAAGTGAGATTTTCGATTTAACCCGGACTTGTTCTGTTTTCCTTCAAATTGATATTAGAGCGAGTGTTTTAGCTTTATACTTGTTTGATTTATTACACGGCTTTGTTTTGGCATTATTATTTTTGTCAAAATGTTTAAACAGTTAGTTATTAGTTTCCCGGCTATTATGGTAGAATTTATTTTTCATTCATAAACCCTGGGACATGTCCAGGCTTGTTTTGTTTTTTGAATGAAAATGTCTGTAATAGTAGTAACCACAAACTGGAAGCCGTGTAGGATTAGATAAATCTTGTAGTAGGATTTGATCTAATTATGTCGTCTTTAAATTCCTTGAAAAATGCCTTTGTATATAGAAATTTATGTATTATGACAAAAACGTTATTTTGGGTAACTTATATTCACGGGTTTTGGTTTCTCGTATTTTGGGTGACTCCTAATTACAATGAAAACTGAGAAAACTAGGGCGAATCGAGAGGAATCCAAATAACGAGCGGGAGTGACATGACAGGACGTGTCATCAAGGCGTCAAGGAATCAACGATAGAGAAGGCCATAATAGTCAGGAAATTTTATTTCTTTAATTTCCCATATTTATATCTTTTCGTTGATTGTGTGTTTTTGATTTATTTTGCATGAATGAAAACCAAATCAAACCATTTTAAAATGTAAAGTGCAATTAACTAAGGTAGATTATTTGCATATTAAAACTTTAACAGTTTTATGGGTACGAATATCCATAGTTAAGATATTGTATGTTAAAACATAAAAATCCTCAAACTTAAAAAAATCTAAGTGACATCGGGTTGGTAAATATCCCCATGGCCTCCATTACGAATTCATATGTGATGTGGTTAGACTTGCGAGTTGGCATTAGGGCCTTCCTCCATGCGGATGAGTCTTCAATCACAGATATCACTAGATTGAATTTCTAAAGAGATGACTATAGTGAGTTCAATTGGGGAAAGTTGGAACACCCTCTCTACTAGACGCATTAGTATCCTAAGTAACAAACTTAGAAGTCACGTAATGGCATACACTTAGTGTACTATTTATAGTATTCCTCCTGCAAGATTATGCTATTTATGTGTACGGATAAAATCATTGACTATTAATTTAACTGTTCATAAAATCGTTGGTCAGATAGTAAAATTAATGAGCTTCGGTTCTTCTGGAACGAATGTGGCTTAGCATAGACGTTCACCCGCATGACCTGTGTTAATCACGGTGTGAGAGATGTCAATGGGAGATTATATTTTTTTTTAGAATATCAATATTTTTGAAAATGTATACGGAAACTTGACTGTTTATTTTTTAGTTTGTTGATATGTTGTTCAACCCACTAGCTGTCATACTGGTTCAAAACAAACTTACGGGTCCTAATTATATTGACTGGAAACATAACATGGACATTGTCCTTACTGCTGAGTGTTACAAATACGTGCTCACTGAGGAATGCCCCCCTAAGCCCATTGATGATGCCACCCCTGAGCAGCTAGAGCCATATACAAGGTGGCAAAGGCTGATGAGATGACCCGGTGCTACATCTTGGTTTCTATGTCGAGTGTACTTCAGCACCAGCATCAGTTATTTACCTCAGCCTACGATATGATGTTCAACCTCAGGGAGATGTTTGGACATCTGGGCAGGGTAGCTAAGCAGTCAGTTTTGAGGAAACTCATGAATGCTTGGATGGCTGAAGGCACCTCAGTGAAGGATCACGTATTGGACATTATGAGCTCCATCAATGAGATCAAGGTATTGGGAGGTGATATTGATGGGGAGATCCAGGTTGATATCATCCTTCAGAGCTTGCCCCATAGTTTTGAGCAGTTTTGGTTGAACTACAATATAGGCAAGCTCTCATATTCACTTTCGAGCTCATAACTGCATTGATGTCTGTTGAGGGCCTCTTTGTAGAGAAGAAGCAAACCTTGGCTACTGTTGGTTCCTCAGGTTCCTCTGCTGGGCCCAAAGCCAGGAAACACAAGAGGAAGAGAGGCCAAAAAAAGTAGCTGATCATGGACCTAAGGTGGGTATTGCTAAGAAGCATAAGTTGGAAGACAAGTGCTTCAGATGTGGCAAAACAGGACATTAGAATAAGGACTGCCCAAAGCCTCGAGGTATGTGTAAATTTTCCCTATTTACTGAGACGTGTTTAGCGGCAATTTCCACTGATACTTGGTGTGTGGATTCAGGAGCCACTGATCACATTTGCAATTCTTTACAGAGGTTCCAAGTGACCTGGCTGCTTAGAGAGGGAGAGTTGCAGGTCTACCTTGGGGATACTACCAGAGTTTCTGTTGTTGCAGTGGGAGTTTTATGTCTTTACTTGTCAGACTCAGTTTTACATTTGAGAGATTGTTTATATGTATCCAGTTTTCTAAATAACTTACTTTCAGTTTCTAAACTTTTATTGGATAGTTATAAGTGTGTTTTTTCTGATAATTCTATTTTTATTAGAAAGAACAATAAACTTATATGTTCCGGTACATTAGTTGACAATCTATTTTTAATCAAGACATACTTCCCAGTAATGCAAAATACAGGAACAGATAACTCATCACCGAATCATAGTAAGAGAAAGGAGTCTTCCCCTTTGAATCAAACTTATCTTTGGCACCTGAGACTCGGTCACATCAACCTTAGTAAGATTCAAAGGTTGGTCAATAATGGGCCCTTGGACTCATTAGACATTGACAGCTATTTAACCTGTGAGTCCTGCTTGGAGGGTAAGATGCCCAAGAGGCCTTTCAAGGCAAAGGGGTATAGGGCCAAGGAGGTTTTAGAGTTGATTCATTCTGGCTTTTGTGGACCTATAACAGTTCAGGCTAGAGGTGGTTATGAGTATTTCGTGACTTTCACGGATGATTACTCTATATATGGATACATATACCTGATGTGCCATAAGTCTGAATGCTTTGAAAAGTTCAAAAAGTTTAAGGCAGATGTGGAAAAGCATCACAGTAAGAATATCAAGACTCTGCGATCTGATAGCAGTGGTGAATACCTCTCTAGTGAATTTAGGGCCTATTTGTCAGAGCAGGGTATTCATTCCCAGTTGTCTGCACTTGGCACACCCCAGCAGAATGGTGTAGCAGAGAGGAGGAACAGGACTCTTATGGATATGGTTAGATCGATGATGATTTATAGTGATTTTCCCAATTCATTTTGGGGTTTTGCCTTAGAGTGAGCGTGTTATCTCCTTAATCTTGTACCATCTAAATTTGTGCCTTCGACCCCTGTAGAGCTGTGGACTTGGCAAAAGCCTAGTCTGAGACATCTCAAAATCTATGGTTGTCCATCATTTATGTGCTTAAGTCAGATGCAGGCAAGCTAGATGCGAGATCTAAGGTTATGCTTTTTGTAGGCTACCCCAAAGGAATGAAGGGTGGTTTATTTTATAGTCCTCAGGATCGAAAGGTGGTGGTGAGCACCAATGCTAGATTTCTTGAGGATGACTATATTTTAGATCAAAAGCAAATGAGCAACGTAGTATTGGAAGAGCTTAGGGGTCAGTCCTGTATTGCAGATGCACAAGTACAGGAAGACACACCATAAGAGACTTCACACACTATCACAGATGATACTCTTGCACAGGTTACGCCTCCTCATTGTGGGAGGGTTGTCAGACAGTCCGAGAGGTACATGGGTTTGGGTGAGTCTTCAGACTTTATCCCTGGTGCCCATGAACCAGACCTAGTTAGGAAGGATATAAGTGATCCATTTTAGCTCCTTGACAATGAGGCTCTCCAGGATAAAGATGCTGATTCTTGGCAGAGAGCGATGATTGCTGAGATGGGTTCTATGGACTCAAATCAGGTCTGAGAGCTAGTAGACCTTCCTGTTGGTTTTGGCCTATTGGGTGTAAATGGGTCTGCAAGCGAAAGAAAGGATCTGATGGGAAGGTTCAGACCTTCAAGGCTAGGCTTATGGCGAAGGGGTATACTCAGAAAAAGTGTATCGATTATGAGGAGACATTTTCCCTTATAGCTATGCTTAAGTCAATCCAGATTTTCTTGGCCATAGCTGCTAATATGGACTATGAGATTTGGCAGATGGATGTCAAAATAGCTTTCCTTAATGGAAGTCTTCAGGAGACCATCTTTATGCAGCAACCAGAGGGTTTCATTGTTCAGGGCCAAGAGCACAAGGTAAGCAAGCTTAAGAGGTCCATTTATGGACTTAAGCAAGTATCTAATTCTTGGAAGATCAGTTTTGACGAGGTTATCCAGTACTATAGATTTACTCAGTACCCAGATGAGCAGTGCGTATATCGCACGCGTGATGATGATATGGTGGTGTTCCTCGTACTTTACGTAGATGACATCCTTCTGATTGGCAACTGTAAGAAGGTGTTGTCGGACGTAAAGGCATGGTTGTCCAGACAGTTTGATATGAAGGATTTGGGAGAGGCTAGACATATCCTCAGGATCAAGATTATTCGTGATCGTATGAGAAATTCTCTGACACTCTGTCAGACATCCTACATAGACACGATTCTGGACCGTTTTAACATACAGAACTCCAAGAAGGGTTCACTACCTTTCAGGCATGGGGTGCATCTATCAAATGAGCAGTGTGCCAAGACTGCTGAGGAGATAGATACCTTGCAGGTGGTACCCTATGCATCTGCAGTGGGTAGCCTCATGTATGCTATGTTATGTATAAGGCCTGATATTTGCTTTGTCGTTGGCATGGTTAGCAGATATCAGAGTAACCCTGGGAAGGCTCATGGGAAGGCAGTAAAATGCATTCTCAAGTACTTGCGCAGGACAAAAGATCATGTCCTAGTTTATAGAGTGCAGGAGCTTGTATCATTGGGTTACACAGATTCAGACTTTCAAGGTGATATGGACCAGAGTAAGTCTACCTCTGGGTTTGTGTTTACTCTAGGAGGTGGAGCTATTGTATGGCGGTGTGTCAAGTAGAAATGCGTGGCGGACTCCACCATGGAGGCTGAGAATGTTGCCGCATCAGAGGTAGCGTAAGAAGCTGTATGGCTCCGGAACATCCTGGTGGACTTGGATGTGGTTCCTGAGTTGCCTAGGTCTATCATAGTTTACTGTGATAATAATGGTGCAATTGCTAACTCGAGGGAACCATAAGCCCACAAAGCGAGTAAACACATAGAGCGCAAGTACCACCTGATACGAGAGATCGTAAAGAGAGGAGACGTGATGGTGGCCAAGATAGCATCAGATGAAAACTTTGCAGATCCTTTCACAAAGCCATTGACCCCAAAGGTCTTTGAGAGACATGTGGAGGGCATAAGAGTCAGATTCTTAAGAGAGCCATGTGAGTGAGCTTAAATGTGTTCTGTAGATTTTATTATGGCAGTAGTGTAATAGCGGGCTGGATAGTTTTTGTACTTCCTAGCATAGCTTTGAGTATTAGTGAGAGATTGTTAGTTTTGAATACAAAAAAGTTATGGCTTGTATCAAAAATTAATATCCACAGTTGACATATTATAGAACTAGATAACGGGGTGTGGAAAGACACAGTAGATCCCGTTATTGGTTAAAGTATTGATATATAAAAAGTATGCTCGTAACTGAGATAGCCTGAATATGCTCTCGGTATAGGTTATTGTGTGATTTGAAATTAGTTTATCTAGACTAATTAAAACACACGGATATACCTGGGGCATATTGAGCACGACCATTTTGGATAAAATTAACTTGTACTGATCAATGTAGTTAATTCGGTCCTAGTATTCAGTTTCTCAATCCCGAGATTGGGACGGACATGAGAATTAGATATCATATGCTTTGATTTACCAATGAGTGCGGTCAATTGAGGCCTATACCTCAGTAAGTTGGGTATGCAGTGTTTAGCTTCTTATGTGTCGTTGTCAGTCAGAGGAATCCACGTATCGGTTCACCGGGTTGATGGTGCTCCATATATGAGCTCGTAAGGTTTATTATACTAAATCTGGCCAGTGGACTTTACGTTCAGTATAATAAGAAAGTTGAGTGGTACTAGTCTCGGATACAAAGAAGTCAGTGAATTAATTTGTCAGTAAATTGATAAACCGACGAGCACTAGATCTTTGATGTGGGGAGATAGAAGAAAATATAGTGGCGCAATGTAAAGTCATTTTTGAGCGGTAGTTCCATAATTGGTCCATTCGTTGTACAACTAATTAATCCTAAAAGTTTAATTAATATTTAATTGAAAAAAGTGGATTAAGAAAATTAATTCTATGTGAATTAATTAATCCTAAGGGTTCGATTAAATTAAATTAACGAAGTGGGTTAAAGAATTAATTCAAAATGATCAATTGGAGTTGACTAGTCTAGGAAAGACTAAGAGGTCAACGAAAGTTAAACTAAAAGGCCCAACTCAAGGCCGATTAGGTCTCCTTAGATGCTCCCTATAAATATCCCTTGCTAGGCATTAATGAAGACATTAGAAACCTTAGAGGCATTTAGCCTAGTGTGAGAAAGAGTGGTCTATAGAGAGAACTTCTTCCTCCACATTGAAGTTTTCCTTTCGAAGTCGACCAAGGATCTTTCTTCTTCGAGATTCTTTAGCTAAATCTAAGAAACCCAAAGACCGCCACCTCTTTTTTTGTGCCGCCACCGTGACCCATTTTTTGACCGCCGTATTTGTTCGCCATTTCTGTGTTTGCAACGCCTGCGAGTTGGTATAACTTGTGGGCTTTGTGTTTTTTGTTGTGTTGATCCTCTGTCTTGTTCTTTTGGTTTGCCAGAGTGTAGATCTATGAGCAAAAACCATTTCCCAACAAGTTTTATATAGGTGGTGTGGGTTTTTAGATTTAGATCAGGTTACCAGGCTAAATCTGTTTTTCAGATTTGTGTGATTCTTAAAGTGGGTTTCTTAGGATTTCTTCATTTTGTTTTTGGCTACTCCATAGACACTAGCCCACACTAGTTCGGAGTCGATTTGAGTTATTCTTCAGATTTCTTGTGGATTACGCTTGCCCGAAGTTTTGGATTTCTATTTACTAAGGACTTCGCTATAAAGGTATAACCTTTAGACTTTCCGCTTTTTATTAAATGTTGAATCTTTGTTTGTCGATTTAATAAATTAAATAAGTATAAGCCTAGATCCATTCAGGGAAAAATGAATTTGAGCCTGAGCTTTGTCGAAAGTTTTTGATTCTTGAATGCATTGCACGAAAGTGAGATTTTCGATTTAGTCCAGACTTGTTATTTTTTTCTTCAAAGAGAGACTTGTAGTCCCATCACTTCACTTACATATCTTAACGTGACTCATAGTGTACCTAATCATACCCGTACTAGGCAACCTGTTACGGTCCCGTTAGGCGTATGTCAAAGCACACTACAATTCACCTCAAACCATGTAGTGATTTCTAGTCTAAGGATCCTCGTACGAGTACTACTCAAAAGAATCACTCATGATCTAATCAATCCATGGAGTGTTTCTTTTGGCGAATCAATTTCATGAAATTAAATATGCACAAGAATATTACTATCACGAAATGAACTTATCTTATTATAACATCAATCAAAACAAAAAATATCTATATATAGCCCTTAAAAGGGCACATACACCAACAATCTCCCACTTGCCCGTTGAAGGGTTATATCCTAAGCTCTATTACATGTCTCTCAAACTTTGACTATGGTAGAGTTTTTGTGAGAGGATCTACTATATTGTCATCTGACCCTATTTTGTATACTTTAACATCTCATCGATCGACGATCTCTCGAATGAGGTGATAATGTCTGAGTGTGTGTTTGGTCTTCTGGTGTGACTGAGGCTCCTTTGCTTGTGCGATAGCCCCATTATTATCACATAATAGGTCTATCGGATCTTAGGTACTCGTTATCGCACTGATATCTAACACAAAATTCTTTAACAAAACAACTTCCTTTGCAGCATCTGATGCAGCAATATACTCAGATTCTGTTGTAGAGTCGATTGTGGTATCTTGCTTCGAGCTTTTCCAACTCACCGCACCGCAATTCAGGCTAAAAAATTAGCCTAATTGTGACTTCATATCGTCTTGATCAGTCTGGAAAATAGCATCGGCATAACCTTGTACGATGAGTTATTCTTATCCTCCGTACACTAGCATTAATCCTTTAATCCTTCGTAAGTACTTCAGGATTGCCTTGACTACAGTCCAATGATCTATTCCTGGATTTTGTTGGCATCTTCTAGTCATGCTTAGTGCATGTGCGACATCCGGACGGGTACATAGCATGGCATATATGATAGATCCTATTACCGAAGCATGTGGGACTCTACTCATCGCATCTCTCTCCTCTTTAGTAGAAGGACATTTGTTATTCTTTAAGAGGATGCCATGTCTAAATGGTACCATACCATTTTTAGAGTTAGACATATTGAATCTCTTCAATATCTTGTCTATGTACCCTTCTTGACTTAGTCCTAGAAGCCTTTTAGACCTATCTCTATAGATCTTGATACATAATATCATTTCGGCTTCTCCTAAGTCTTTCATAGAAAATATATTCCCCAACCATTGTTTGATATATTTCAACATAAGGATGTCATTTCCTATGAGTAGGATGTCATCCATATATAGGACAAGAAAAAAATTCTTGCTCCCACTAACCTTCTTGTAAACACAAGGCTCATCTTCGTTCTTTATGAAGTCGTAACCTTTAACTGCCTCGTCAAAATGAAGATTCCAACTTCGAGATGCTTGCTTTAGTCCATAGATGGACCTCTGAAGTTTGTATACTCAATTAGGATGTTCTTGATTGAAGTATCCATCGGGTTATTTCATATAAACATCCTCCAGTAGGTTCCATTCAGGAAAGCCATCTTAACATCCATCTGTCATATCTTATCATTAAAATATGCATCTATGGCGAACATAGTCCGCATGGACTTGAGCATCACGACAGGGGAGTAGGTTTCATCATAGTCAGCACCATGAGTCTGTGTGACACCTTTAGCCACTAGTCGTGCCTTGAAGATCCTGCCAGGTTTGAACTTGAAAATCCACTTGCAATTGATAACAGGAGGGTCAATCAAAGTCCACACTTTATTATCCCTCATGGATTGTATTTGAGATTCCATGGCTTATAGTCATTTATCAGAATCTGGACTTTCTAAAACCTATCTATAAGTCGTGGGCTCATCAGAGTCCACTAAGATCAAATCTTGATCGTCAGTCACGAGAAATCCATATCTCTTGGGTTTTTGACGAGATCAACCAGATCTTCTAGGTTTTTGTGTTGTTGGCTCAGGTTGCTCATCTTCATGAGTTTCGACACCAACTTCCACTGAGTTTCCGTATATTGTTCTACACTCTCTTGTGGGTCACGAACCTTTTCGAGTTCTATTCTACTCCTACTATCTTTCTTGTACAGAAAGTCTTTCTCTAAGAAAGTAGCTCCTCGAGCAACAAACACTTTGTTCTTAGTTGGGAGGTAAATTGATATCATTTGGTTTCCTTAGGATACCCCACAAATAGGCATTTGTCAGTTTTGGGTTCAAGCTTATTACTTTGTAAACGCTTTACATGAGCTTGACAACTCCAAACTCGTAGATAGGATATATAGGGCTTTTGGCCCATCCATATCTCATATGGAGTCTTATCTACGTCCTTAGATGGAATACGGTTCAGTAAATAGGCAGCAGAAAGGATAGCATAACCCTAAAAGAACATAGGGAGAGTTGCTTGGCCCATCATTGATAGAACCATATCTAATAGGGTCCGATTCCTCCTTTCGGATACACCATTTTATTGAGGTGTTCTCGGTGGAGTCAGCTGTGAAACAATTCAACACTGTTTTAGATAGTCATCGAACTCATCACTAAGGTATTCACCTCCCCAATTGGAGTGAAAAGACTTAATCCTTCTATTCAACTGATTTTCTACTTCGTTCTCAAACTCTTTAAACTTTTCAAAAGTTTCACTTTTATGCCTCATTAAGTAGACATAGTCATATCTACTGTAGTCATCGATAAAAGTAATGAAGTATACGAATCCACCTCTGGCTTGTGTGCTCATTGGTCCACATACATCCGTGTGTATTAGGGCCAATAGCTCGCTAGTTCTTTCACATTTCTTATTAAAATGACTCTTTGTTATATGATTCAAAATCAAATGACCCTAGCACTCCATCCTTATGAAGTCTTTGAACTCGTTTCTCACTTGCATGGCCTAAACGATAGTGCTGTTAGGTTTGAATACTAAAGCTATGCTTGTATTAAACTTTTTTCCCAGTTCATATATCGATTTGATGTTTTGGTTTATAGTTTATGAATAATTAGTCCATTTATATTATGTAATTAGATGATGAGGTATCTGGTGTGACACAGTAGATCTCATCTTTGGTTAGAAGACATAATATATAAATAAAGTTTGTAACCGAGACAGTTTTGGACAAGCTATCAATTTAGGTTATTATGTGATTCAGATAATTGGTTTGTCTAAACTAATTAAATCATATAGATATGCGCAGGGCGTATTGAACTTGACCATTTAGAATGATTTGTCTTGTACTGATTCAATAGACAAATCGTTCTTAGTATTCTATCTTTTAATCCCTAGACTTGAGCGGGCATGAGGATTAGACATAGTGTAATTTGATTTGCCAATGGGTGAGGTCAAATGTGGCCAATAGTCTCGGTGGGTTGGGTGCGCATGTTTAGTTACTTGGTGTGCTACTGCTTGTCGAAAGGAAACCATGTACAGGTGCGTCCGGGTTGATGGTGCTCCCGAGATGAGCTCATTATGTTTATTATACTAAATCTGAATCTGTGTAACCTCGGGGTACCAGCTCAGGCGCCTGATAGACCAACACTTATTCTCTCGTTCTGCGCAAATACTTGAGAATGCATTTTACTACCTCCCAATGAGCTTTCCCAGGGTTACTTTGATATTTGATTACAATGCCAACGGTATAACAGATATCAGGCCTCGTACACAACATGGCATACATGAGACTTCCAACTGCCAAAGTATAAGGAACTGTCTTCATGGCCTCTATCTCCTCAACAGTCTTGAGAGACTGTTCTTTAGATAGATACACTCCGTGTCTGAAAGGTAGAAAACCTTTCTTGGAGTTCTGCATGTTAAAACGAGCCAGAATCATATCTATGTATGAAGCTTAAGAGAGAGTTAATGAACGTTTTCTATGATCTCGAATTATCTTGATCCCAAGGATATGTCCTGCTTCTCATAAGTTCTTCATATCAAATTGCTTGGACAGTCATGCCTTTACATCTGATAACACTTTCTTATTGTTTCCAATCAATAGAATGTCATCTACGTAAAACACAAGAAACACCACCACGTTTCCATCACGTCTGCGAGACACATATTGCTTATTTGGATACTGAGTAAATTCGTAGGACTGCATTACCTTATCAAACTGGATATTCCAAGATCTAGATGCCTGTGGCCATGCTTAAGTCCATCGGGATTCTCTTGGCCATAGCTGCTCATTTAGATTATGAGATGTGGTAGATGGATGTCAAGACAGCTTTCCTTAATGGAAGCCTTGAGGAAACCATCTTCATACAGCAACCAGAGGGATACCCCTTCACCACCAGCCTAGCTTTAAAGGTTTCAACCTTTTCGTCAGGTCTTCTCTTGCGTTTGTAGACCCACTTACATCCAATGGGCTTAAAACCATCAGGTAGGTCCACAGGCTCCCAGACTTGATTGTGGTCCATCGACCCCATCTCGGATATTATTGCCTTTCGCCAAGATTCTGCATCTTTATCTCAAAGAGCTTCATTGTAGTTTACTGGGTCAGGCTCAGGTGCACCTGTCGGGCTATTTCATTGTAATTTATTGGGCTAAGATTCCGCATCTTTATCTCAAAGAGCTTCATTGTAGTTTATCTCGGATATCATTGCATCTTTCGCCAATAAACCTGTCAGGTTGTTTCACAACCCTCCCACTACGATGGGGCACCACCTGTGTAGGCGCATCATCTGTGATATCTTGTGCAGTGTGTGGTGTATCTACTTGTGCTGGTGCATCAAGATTATCAGTTTGTTTTCTAAGCTCTTATAGTACTATCTTGCTCTTGGGTTTGTAATCTAGAATGTAGTCATCCTCTAAAAATCTAGCATTGGTACTAACCACCGCTTTCTAATCTTTAGGACTATAAAACAGACCACCCTTCGTTCTCCTAGGATATCCTACAAATAGCAATACTTTCATTCTTGCATCTAACTTAGCCGTATCTGCCGTAAGCACATGTGCTGGGCAACCCCAAATTCTGAGATGTCTTAGACTGGGCTTACGCCCGTTCCACAACAATACTGTGGTTGAAGGCACGGTTTTAGATAGTACAAGATTAAGGATGTACGTTGCTATTTCTAAGGCATATCTCCAGAACGAACTCAATAAATCACTAAAGCTCATCATTTACCTAACCATTTCCATGAGAGTACGATTCTTTCTTTCCGTTACACCGTTCTACTGTGGTGTGCCAGGTGCAGACAATTGAAACTGAATTCCAACCTCACTGAGGTATTCTCAAAATTGGTTGGACAGGTACTCCCCACCACGATCTGATCGCAGTATCTAGATACTCTTACCATGATGTTTCTTCACATCTGCCTGATACTCTTTGAATTTACTAAAGCATTCGAACTTGTGGCGCATTAAGTAAATGTACCTGTACCTTGAGTAGTCATCCGTGAACGTCACGAAATACTCAAACACACCTCGTGCTTGGACCAAAATTGGTCCACACAAGTCAGAATGAATCAACTCTAGTACTTCTTTGGCTCTATAACCTTTTGCTTTAAAAGATCTCTTGGTCATCTTACCTTCCAAGCAAGATTCGCAGGTTGAATAACTGTCATTCTCTAATAAACCTAAACATCCATCATTGACTAACCTCTGAATCCTACTAAGGTATATATGACCTAGCCTGAGATGCCAAAGATAGGTTTGATTCAATTCAGAAGGCTGTTTCCTCTAATTAGTGTTAGATGATGCGCTATCTATCTCTATGTTTTGCATAACAGGGGAGTTTGATTTAATTATAAACAAATTATCAGCAAATGAACCGGAACAAATAAGTTTGCCATCTTTTCTAATAACAACAGAATCATCAGAAAAAATAAACTTATAACCATTCTTTAATAGTTTAGAAACTGAAACAAGGTTCTTTCTAAAACTCAGTACATAAAGACAATTAACTAACTCTAATCTAGAATTCTAGAAAATCAGAGTAACCACTCCCACTGCTTTCACTGACACTCTTGTAGTGTCACCCAAGTAGATGTCCAGCTCGCCCTCTCTAAGCTTCCAGGTTACTTAGAACCCCTGCAAAGAATTATAACATGATCAGTGGTGCTTGAATCCACACACCAAGAATATGTAGGAATCACCGCTAAACATGTCTCAGTAATTAGGGTAGAAACTATCGTACCTTTAGGCTTTGGACAATCCGTTTTCCAGTGTCCTGTTTTCTCGCACCTGAAGCACTTGCCTTTGGGCTTGCTCTTTTTTGTGATTTCAGGCTTGGCAGTAAGTTTCTTGGCATTCTTCTACTTCTTATTCTTTTTGTCTTTAGGCGCAGAAGAAGAACTTGAAGCCTGTACGATGACCAAAGCTTGCTTCTTCTCGTGGAAGATGCCTTCGGCCTACACCAAATCAGTTAAGAGCTCGGGTAGAGTGTATACTCTTTGATTCTTGTTATAGATGACCCAAAACTACTCAAAACTAGAGGGTAAGCTCTAGAGAATGATATCTATCTGACTTTCTGGGTCGATTTCACCTCCCAACACCTCTATCTCATTGATGTTACTGATCATGTGAAGCACAGGATCTCTTACCCACCCGCCTTCAGCCATTTTGGTGTTCATTAACTTCCTCATGGCTGCTTACCTCGCTGTTCTGCATTGATGAGTGAACATCTCTCTCAGGTGAGCTATCATATTGAAGGTAGAGATCATGGGATGATGCTGATGTTGCAGCACATTTGACACAGAGGCCAAAATGTAGCACTGCGCCATCTCATCCGCTTTTCTCCACCTATATTATAGGCATCCCTATCCTCTTGAGGAGAGTCCTCGTTAGACACATCTGGACAGACGTCGGTGAACACAAACTTGTATTGCTCAACCGTCAGGACAATGTCCAAGTTACGACTCATGTCGACATAGTTAGGACCAGTAAGTTTGTTGTCTTTCAATATAGTAGCTAAAGTGTTGAATGCCAAAACGAAAAAACTGTAAATTAAATAAACAGACATTGTTTTAGTGTTTATCATAGAATTTCAAAAACAACAAGGAAATTCTAACAATTATTTATTTCTCTCAAAAAAATAATTTTAAACCACCGACATCTCATCCACAAGGATTCTCGCAAGCCACGATAGTGTGAACGTTTACGCTAACCCACATTTGTTTGAGAATAACCTAGTTCATTAACTACACCATCTGACCAAACGATCTATTGATAAATGTAGCTAATAGTCATTGCTTTTATCCGTAAAAATAAGCAGCGTAACCTCGATGGGAGGAATACTACAAATCTTACACTAAGTGTGTGCCATTACATGACTTCTAAGTTTGTTAACTCAGGATAGTGCGCCTGGAGAGGGTATCACATTTCTCCTAGTTAAACATACTCTAATCATCTGACTCATAAATTCATAATCTAGCGATCTTGTGGCTGAACTCATCCGAATAGAGGAATACCCTAATGCCAACACGTAAGTCCACCCACATCGCATATGAACTCGTAATGGTGGCTGTGGGGATATTAAACCAACCCGCTCCCACTTAGATTTCTAAATTGAGGGTTTTTTCGGTTTTAGCATGCAATTAACTAATCCTAACTTATATGCAAACATAAAACCAGTCATACTTTAAAATCATGCATCTAAAAGACAGTATAAAAATTAAAACTATAAATACGGGAAATAAATACAAAAAATAAATTTCCCTACTATCATGGTTTTAATTCCTTCCATCTTCTGCCTTGATCTCGTGTCCTATCACGTCACTCGATGGATTGAGTCTTGAAACTTCAAAAAAATGAAATCTAGAAGAAAAACGGGCCAAAACGCAAGCCAAACTTGTCGTGCGCGTGGCGCATTAGGAGTGCCACAAATCTACTGCGCCTCGCGGTAGCTGTATTGCTTTCTCCAGCAGTTGCCAGCAGCGGCTTCGGCGGCGATGCACCCTCCCACCAATTCCTCCTTCGATTCTTCAACGCTATTTGGTCTTTTTACAATTCGTTCTGGGTTTTCCTGGGTTTATGCGAATTAACGATAACCCAAAAACCACGAATTCAAGTTGCCCACCATAGCGCCTTCTATTACAAAAATTAATTCTCCTACTACAAGGCGTTTTAGGAAAATTTAAAAAAATTGAATTACATAGAAAAAAAAACTACATATTTGATCTAATCATGCACGGCTTCCAGCACGTGGTTATACTATTACAAGCATTCATAATAAAACTAAACCCGGACATATCCTGGGGTTTAATTAAAAACAATACAAACGCAGCCATAATAGTCGGGATTTCTTAACCACCTGGAAATAAAACCATGTAATAAATCGAATAAGCACAAAACCCAAAACCAGGCTCTGATACCAATTGAAAGATTATCTTCATAGGCCCGGTCAAAAACTCACTTTCGTGCTACGCATTCCAGAATCGGAATCTTTGACCAGGCCTAGACTCTAGCACAATCCCTATTACAATCCTTTCTTAAAATAACATTGCGCAGGATCTTGGTATGTACTCATTTGATTTATCATGCAACAAATAAATTCTTAATTAAAAGCAAAAACATAAGAATTACCTATTGAAGCGTTTACTCAGGTGATTCTCTCGTATGCCTCAAGACTTTGTTCGTATGTTGTGTGGGCAACAATCTAACGATCAATTGATCAGCTAATCACCACAATTGAGTTGCCAAAAAATTCAGCAACCACCACACACGCCACCACAAAGCTGTTGGTGAATGTGCCCTAATGAAGGCTATTTATGTAAATATACTTTGAGGGTATTTATGTAAATAAGACATTTGTCGCTTGATTGATTGTTTATCAAATGAGTTAATTTCATGATAGTAATATCCTTGTGCATATTTAAATTCATGAAATCGATCCGCCAAAAGAAACACTCCATGGACTAATTAGATCATGAGTGATTCTTTTGAGTAGTACTGGTACTAGGATCCTTAGACCAGAAATCACTACATGGTCTTAGGTGAATTGTAGTGTGCTTTGACATACGCCTAACGGGGTCATAACAGGTTTCCAAGTACGGGTATGATTGGGTACACTATGAGACACGCTAAGGTATGTACGTGAAGTGATGGGACTACAAATCTCTCTTAAGTGAGAGATTATATCTTGGCCACTTGATAGTGAATTGAAAAGTGCATGGCCATGCCCAAGGAATGCTAAGGATATCATTTTCTTGATGGATTCAGTGTCACTAAGAGATCAAGTAAACGTTTAGCTACATAAGGATGATGGTTCCATGCCTTATGCTAAACTGGATATCGATGTAGACGATCGTACGCAGTTTGCTCGGAAAGGTTGTGTTGAATCTCCATTCGACCCTCCATTCTGAATTGGGTAGTCATTATGTCTTGCTAGAGACCACTAATGACTTATGGATTAATCAATGAGATTGAGTTATCCGTTGCCAATTTGGAATGGGCCTACAGGATCGCACATAAGAAAGTTCAATGATGCAGAATAAGGATTCTTGCCTACAATAAGTATAATTGTTATACTTAAATAAATAAGATTTAATTAAATGGTTTAATTAAATACTAGTGGAAAGTTCTGTGGTATTAATTAATAGTTAATTAATTACCTGGGAACAGTGTGGATGGGCTGATAAATCAAGGGACTTAATTGCAATTGAAGTTCTTGACCCATCAGCCTGATCCATGGGTCATGGGTTGATCCATGGGCTTTGTGTATAACCCAAATCATTAAGGTATTATTTAAGGCTGATTTAGAATTAGTAAATATTATTTAAATACTGATTTGGAATCAGTTAAATAATATTTGGTAATACTGATTTAGAATATTACTAAAATCAGTTAAGTTATAATTGGATAATTACAAATACTGATTTTGGAAATTAATTATCTACAAATATCCTAGGGATATAATTGTAGGAAAGGGATTTTTGAATTATTCTCATTAGACAAAATACACAGAATTCCCAAATTCTCTTGGTAGGCAAGATCGGCTAGCACCAACCTGCAAAGACTTTCGTGCTTGAGAGTAGAGGATCCTTCGAGGAAGGATTTTGGAGACAACAAAACGCCATCTTCTCAGAGGAGCCAGGCGACGTGCGCAACCGATTACGCTTCAAGGGTAAGACCCGATCCTTAGTGTTTAGGATTCCGCCATTTAATTAGATTAAATGCCTAAACAAATCCCAACAGTGGTATCAGAGCCAGGTTTTGATTTAAGATTAAATAAGATTTTGGAAAAATCGGTTTTTCTTTTTAAAAGAAATAAATAAGGAAAACAATTTTTATTATTATTTTCTTGGAAAAAATAATTAAAATTAATTTTCTGAAATTGCATGAATGTCTGCCGGACTGTGTGCCGCCGACCGGCCGGAATAGTTTCGGTCGGCCGGATTCTCATTGGAAATTCGCGAGCGCTTAGTCTGGCCGATCTTCATGGTTTTTGTTCAAAATTTTGTGGGTTTTGATCTCTCTTTCCTTGAAATTGTTTTCATTTTGGTTTGAGGTTAAAAACGAGTCTAGATTGGATGGTTTGAAAACTGGGTTTAAAATCTTTCTGCCAGAATTTCTTTTTGTTCTTTTTGATCGGAAAAACGTGAGAAGAAAAATCATTTTGGGGTTTATTTTTCCTTTTCAAAATGGAATCGCAGAATGATTTGGATGATTTCGTCGGTTTCGAAAAGAATTTTGGTTAGTTTTCGCCGGGTTATTGGTCGTTCACCGGAAGAATGAAGGGGGCAGTGAAATATTTCGAACTAGGTTTCGTTTTATGGTTTTGCCGGAGAATCGGGCATTGTACGCTTTGGGTTCACCTCGCGAAGGTTTCCGGTGGATTTTGCTGCATCCCCTAGGCCGAAAGAGATGAACGGCTGGTCAACATTCATCCAGGATGCCGGTCGGAAACCAAAAAGGGGTCGCTGGCGAAGAAAGGAGGTTGAGGAAGAAGACGGGCTGGTGGCGGCTGGGGCAAGAAACCCTAATGGGTGAAATTACCTTTATGCCCCGCCGCAGGCCCTTATTCCTAACCTGGAAAAAAAAATTTTAAATGTTTTAAGAATTACAAACCAGCCCCAGCAGTTTTGTTTCTTTTAAACCCTAAGCCCAGAAATTAAGATAAATTGGAAATTGCCCCAAAAGTTTCAGAAAATTAAAATTTTAAAATTTTCTGAATTTTATTTAATAAGATTTTAATTATATAGTCTTATTTGATAAAGATAGAATTAATTTAGAATTTTATCCTATAAGTTTAAATTTATCGTAATTAGATAAATTTTAAAATAATTATTTTAATTAGATTAAAATAATTAGAAAAGATAAATAAATAAATAAATAATTAATTAGATTAATTAATTAGTTTAAATTTTGAATTATTATTTATTTATTTTATTTTATTTTGATGCTTATTGTTTAAATTTTATTTGAAGCATCATAATTATGCAAGCATGTTCATGCATCATTTTGGATAAATGTAAAATGAACAGAAGGATTGATTAAAATTTATCATGACACGATCAATTTTAATTCTGTAATAGTTACACAATCCTTAAAATTAATCGGCTTAAATTAAAACCGGCTTGTATGAGCATATGCATTTTATGTGTTTCAAAGCATGAATTGGGCTTTAATTTTAACGTTTTAAAAGTTGGGGCCTGCGAGCCAATTTTGAATTTGGGCCTGCGTGCCTATAAAATCATCATGTAATAGTTAGGCCCAAAAGGAGGTTCCGAGAGGAGTCCATGGTGGAGCCCAGGAGTGGAGGCCCAACATGAAGATTTTAAAAGGCCCTGTAATAGACTAGAGCCCAGTTCATCACTTTATTTCATTCTTTTATTTATGCGAATGAATGATAAACGAAAAATGCATGTTAAACCGATCAAACTTAAATCCCAAAAACCCAAGATTTTGCTTCCATACTTGAGGCCCCGCTTGAGTGTCGAACGTCTGATGGACTTGGAGAGCCCAAGGGCCTAAGGTTTTCTTCATGCGGCGGGTTGTTACATAATAGTGCCCAACTTTTTCACTACCATTAATGAGTGGAAAAACTGTTTGGGTATTAGATGCTCAACTTTATCACTACCACTTGTTATGGAAAAACTGTGTGAGTGTCTATTGATGTGATGCCTTGAGGGATGGTTTAACTTGGGAAAATTAATCCTAGCTTGACCCGATAAGTTGACTAGGGATTAATTTTGCAAAGATAGGATGGTGTCAAACATTTGGAATGTTCATCCTATCACCGAAAAGTTGCATGGTATGTAATTGGAAAGCGTTAGATTACATGGAATGTGATTTGAACGTTGCCTACCAAAAGAGCCCGATCCCTACGATACTTGCCAAAGCAAGACTGGGGTTGACTCTTTGTCGATTTTCGGCCCACAATCTAGCACCAACACAAAATTGTTGGGGATTTCAATTTTGGCTATTGTGGAAAATAATTTTAAAACTCATTCTAATATTTTGCATTTTATTTCTTATGTAGAAATGGCATCTTCTAGCACTAATGTCACTTCAAATCTCACTCTAAGAAGTATTTTGGACAAAGAAAAACTTGTTGGTCCAAACTTCTTGGATTGGGAAAGAAACCTGAGAATAGTTCTCAAACAAGAAAGGAAGTTGAATATTTTAGACGCTCCTTTACCTGAACAACCCGTTAATGCTACGGCTGCTGTTCAAAGAACCTGGGAAAAGCTGAAAAGCGATTCCGATGATGTGACTTGCCTAATGCTCGCGACTATGTCCGGCGAGCTTCAGAAGCAATTCATGAATTCGGGAGCGTTCCGGATTTATGAGTCACTCACGAAAATGTTCCGAGAGCAAGCCCGTAATGAAAGGTTAATTACGATAAAAGCATTAATCTCATGCAAGATGGCGAAGGGTTCGTCAGTAAGTACGCATTTGATCAAGATGAAGGGGTATATTGATACCCTAGAGAGATTAAATGCGCCTCTTGCTAGAGAGTTGGCCATTGATATCATCTTCGCTTCACTGCCTGATGATTACAATGATTTTGTTGTGAACTATAATATGCACAACATGGAGATGAGCATTCCTGAGCTCCATGGCATGTTAAAGAACACTGAGCAGACCCTTCGGAAGGCAACGCCAGTGTTAGTTGTAGAGAAAGGTAAAGGGAAAAGGAAGCTTAATGACAAGGCCAAAGTTGGGCAGAATAAGAAATCTCGCAGTAAGACTGCTTCCCAACCACAAGCTCCTCCAGCTGCTAAGACAAGATCCAAAAAGGATGATACATGTCTCTTCTGCAAACAGAAGGGTCATTGGAAGAGAGACTGCAAGAAGTTTCTCGAAAGCTTTAGCTTTAGGTATCTTTGTTATAGAAATTAATCTTTCTATGTCCACCTCATGGGTATTAGATACTGGTTGTGGGGCTCACATTTGTACTAATGTGCAGGGACTCAGAAATAGAAGGATAACAAAGAAAGGTGAAGTAGATCTCCGAGTGGGCAACGGGGCAAGAGTTGCTGCTGTTGAAGTTGGAGATTACACTCTGTCTTTACCTTCTGGTTTAAATATCGAACTTGAAAATTGTTATTATGTACCTGCTTTGAGCAAAAATATTATTTCAATTTCGAGTTTAAATAATAAAGGTTTCCGATTTATTATAGAGAATAATTCGTTATCTTTCGTGCTTGAGAGTAGATAACGACTTTCGTGCTTGAGAGTAGATAAAGACTTTCATGCTTGAGACTAGAGGATCCTTCGAGGAAGGATTTTGGAGACAACAAAACGCCATCTTCTCAGAGGAGTCAGACGACGTGCGCAACCGATTACGCTTCAAGGGTAAGACCCGATCCTTAGTGTTTAGGATTCCGCCATTTAATTAGATTAAATGCCTAAACAAATCCCAACAAAAGCCACGCGCACCGCCTGGGAAAATCAAACGCCGCAGCCAGAAAAAAGTCCGACCAAACGCCGCCGCCTAGAAATTTGCGCAGCAAAAAATTATTCTAAGAGGGAGAAAATATTTTCTCTCTCTAGTTTTCTTGTCTTGAAAACATATGCATTTTGTCTTGTGTAATAGCTAATCCCTTGTCTATATATAGAGTTACAAGAGAGACCCCAACTTGGTTTAGGATTGGTGTTCCTAATGGGTTTAGGTAATTAGTTTCTAAATCCAATTAGGTAACTAATCTAATAGGATAAACCAAATCCAATTAGATTTCCTAATCTCTAGGATTTCCTAATTGTAATTGAGACTTAAGACTTAATTAATTAATTAATTCCACTTTGTTAATTACTTAATTAACCCTTAGGAATAATTAATTAATTAATTCTACTTATGTAATTAACCCACTACAAAATTAATCGTACCACTAACGGATTAATTTTGGCACTACCATCCTACACCAGAATTACTTCCAAAACAACTTAATTAATTTATTCATAATCTCCCCACATCAAAGATTTAGTGTTCGTTAATTTATTAATTTACAGATAAATTAATTAATTAACTTCTTGAATTCCGAGACTAGTACCACTCGACCTTTTCACTATACCGAACATATGTCCACCAGCTGGGTTTAGTATAATAAACATAATGAGCTAATCTCGGGAGCACCATCACCCCGGACACACCGGTACATGGTTTCCTTTCGACAAGCAGCAGCACACCAAGTAACTAAACACGCGCACCCAACCCACCGAAACTATTGGCTACAATTGACCTCACCCTTTGGCAGATCAAAATACACTATATCTAATCCTCATTCCAGCTCAAGTCTAGGGATTACGAGATAGTATATTAAGAACAATTTGTCAATTAAATCATACAAGACAAATCATTCTAAATGGTCAAGTTAAATATGCTCCGGACATATCTATATGATTCAATCAGTTTAGATAAACCAATTATCCGAATCACATAATAACCCAAACCGACAGTTTGTCCAAAACTATCTCAGTTATGAACCTCATTTATATATTATGTCTTTCAACCAATGACGAGATCTACTGTGTCACACAAGACACCTCATCATCTAACTACATAATATAAATGGACAAATAATGCACAAAAAAATATAACCAAAACATAAATCAATATATTAGCTGGGAAAATGTACAATACAAGCATAGCTTATGTATTCAACTCTAAAAGATTTAGGTGACACTGACCATGTTTGTAATTCTTTGTAAGGGTTCTAAGTAACCCGGAAGCTTAGAGAAGGCAAGCTGGATATCTACTTGGGCGACACTAAAAGAGTGTCAGTATAAGCAGTGGGAGTTGTTACTCGAAATTTTGAAAATTCTAGATTAGAGTTAGTTAATTGTCTTTATGTACTGAGTGTTAGAAAGAACCTTGTTTCAGTTTCTAAACTCTTAAAGAATGGTTATAAGGTTATTTTTTCTGATGATTCTGTTGTTACTAGAAAAGATAGAAAACTTATTTGTTCTGGTTCATTAGCTGACAATTTGTTTATAATAAAATCAAACTCCCATGTTGTGCAAAACATAGAGATAGATAGCACATCATCTAACACTAATAAGAGGAAAGAGCCTTCTAAAATGTATCAAACCTATCTTTGGCATCTAAGGCTGGGTCATATAAACATTAGTAGGATTCAAAGGTTGGTCAATGATGGACCTTTAAGTTCATTAGAGATTGACAGTTATTCAACTTGCAAATCTTGCTTGGAAGATAGGATGACCAAGAGACCTGTTAAGGCAAAAGGTTATCGATCCTAAGAAGTATTAGAGTTGATTCACTCTGACTTGTGTTGAACTATGTAGGTCCAAGCACGATGTGGGTTTGAGTATTTTGTAACTTTTACAGATGACTACTCAATGTACGGATACATTTACCTAATGCGCTACAAGTCTGAATACTTTAGTAAATTCAAAAAGTATCGGGCAGATGTGGAGAAACATCACAGTAAAAGTATCAAGTCTCTATGATCAGATCATGGTGAGGAGTACCTGTCCTACGAATTTTGAGAATACCTCAATGAGGTTAGAATTTAGTCTCAATTATCTGCAACTGGCACACCATAGCAGAATGGTGTAGCAGAAAGAAGGAACCGAACCCTCACAGAAATAGTTAGGTCAATGATGAGCTTTAGTGATTTGCCGAGTTTGTTCTGGGGATATGCCTTAGAAACAGAAATGAACATCCTTAATCTTGTACCATCTAAACCGTGCCTTCAACCCCAATAGAGTTGTGGAACAGACATAAGCCCAGTCTAAAACATCTCAGAATTTGGGGTTGCCCAACACGTGTGCTTAAGGTAGATGCGGCTAAGTTAGATGCAAGAACGGAAGTAATGTTGTTTGTAGGATATCATAGGGGAACGAAAGGTGGTTTATTCTATAGTCATAAAGATCAGAAGGTGATAGTTAGCACTAATGCCAGATTTTTAGAGAAAGACTACATTTTAGATCACAAGCCCAAGAGCAATATAGTACTAGAAGAGCTTAGGAAAAATTCTGATAATCCTGATACACCAGCACAAGTAGATACACCACGCACTGCACAAGATATCACAGATGATACGCCTACACAGGTGGTGCCTCGTCATATTGGGAGGGTTGTGAGATAGCCCGACAGGTTCATTGGCATGGGAGAGGCCTCAGACCTAGTCCCAGGCGCGCCTGAGCCTGACCCAATTAACTACAACGAGGCTCTCCGAGATAAAGATACAGAATCTTGGCAAAAGGCAATGATATCCGAGATGGGGTCGATGGACCACAATCATGTTTGGGAGCTTGTGGACCTGCCTGATAGGTTTAAGCCCATTGGATGTAAGTGGGTCTACAAACGCAAGAGAGGACCTGAAGGAAAGGTTGAAACCTTTAAATCTAGGCTTGTGGCGAAAGGGTATACTCAGAAAGAAGGTATCGATTATGAGGAAACCTTCTCCCCGGTAGCCATGCTTAAGTTGATCCAGATTCTCTTGGTCATAGCTGCTCATTTAAATTATGAGATAGGGCAGATGGATGTCAAGACAGCTTTTCTTAAAGAAACCATCTTCATGTAGCAACTAGAGTGATTCATTAAAAAACACCAAGAGCATAAGGTTTGCAGGCTAAAGAAGTCTATTTACGGACTTAAGCAGGCATCCAGATCTTGGAACATCCAGTTTGATGAGGTGATCCAGTCCTACAGATTTACTCAGTGTCCGGATAAATAATGTGTGGATCACAGACGTGATGGAAATGCGTTGGTGTTTCTTGTGTTTTACATAGATGACATTCTATTGATTGGCAATAACAAGAAAGTGTTATCAGACATAATGGCATGGCTGTCCAAACAGTTTGATATGAAGGAGAGGTAGGACATTTTCTTGGGATCAAGATAAATCGAGATCATGGGAAATGTTCATTAACGTTCTCTCAATCTTCATACATAGATACGATTCTGGCCCGTTTTAACATGCAAAAATCCAAGAAAGGTTTTCTACCTTTCAGACATGGAGTGCATCTATCTAAAGAATAGTCTCCCAAAACTGTTGAGGAGATAGAGGCCATGAAGACAGTTCCTTATGCTTCGGCAGTATGAAGTCTTATGTATGTGATGTTGTGTACGAGGCTTGATATCTGTTATGTCGTTGGCATTGTAAGCAGATATCAAAGTAACCCTGGGAAAGCTCATTGGGAAGTAGTAAAATGCATTCTCAAGTATTTGCGCAGAATGAGAAACCAAGTGTTGGTCTATCAGACGCCTGAGCTGGTACCTCGAGGTTACACAGATTCAGATTTCCAAGGCGATAGAGACAAGAGCAAGTCTACCTCAGGGTATGTGTTTACTCGGGAGGTAGAGCCATAGTTTGGCGGAGTGTCAAGCAGAAATACGTGGCGGACTCTACCATAGAGGCTGAATACGTCGTCGCATCAGAGGCAGCAAAAAAAAGCAGTATGGCTCAAGAACTTCCTAGTGGACTTAGATGTGATTCCTGGTTGCAGAAGTCAATCACAGTGTGTTGTGATAACAACGGTACAGTAGCAAACTCGAAGGAACCAAGAGCCCACAAAACAAGTAAACACATACAGCACAAGTACCACCTGATACGAGATATCGTCAAGAGGGAAGATGTGGTCGTGGCTAAGATAGTATCAGAGGATAACCTTACAGATCCGTTCACGAAGACATTGACTTCAAAAGTCTTTGAGACTCACGTGGAGGACAGGGGGATCAGATACTTAGGAGTGCCATGATAGTTTTTCTAGATATATTGTAGAATGTAAAGATTGAATGTAGTTATGTACTTAATGCACAGCTTAAGTATTAGTGTGAGATTGTTAGGTTTGAATACTAAAGTTATGCTTGTATTAAAATTTTTTCCCAGTTAATATATCGATTTGATGTTTTGGTTTATATGTTGTGCATGATTAGTCCATTTATATTATGTAATTAGATGATGAGGTGTCTGGTGTGCCACAGTAGATCTCATCATTGGTTAAAAGACATAATATATAAATAAAGTTTGTAACCGTGATAGTTTTGGACAAGCTGTCGGTTTAGGTGATTATATGATTCAGATAATTGGTTTGTCTAAACTAATTGAATCATATAGATATGCCCGGGGCGTATTGAACTTGACCATTTAGAATGATTTATCTTGTACTGATTTAATAGATAATTCGTTCTTAATATTCTATCTCTTAATCCCTAGACTTGAGCGGGCATGAGGATTAGACATAGTGCACTTTGATCTGTCAATGGGTGAGGTCAATTGTGGTCAATAGTCTAGGTGGGTTGGGTGCGTGTGTTTAGTTACTTGGTACGTTGCTGCTTGTCGAAAGGAAACCATATACCGTTGCGTCCGGGATGATGGTGCTCCCGAGATGAGCTCGTTATGTTTATTATACTAAACCTAACTGGTGGACGTATGTCAGGTATAGTAAAAAGGTCGAGTGGTACTAGTCTCAGAATTAAAGAAGTTAACTAATTAATTCATCAGTAAATTAATAAATTAACGAGCACTATATCTTTGATGTGGAGAGAAAAAGAATAAATTAATTTAGTTGTTCTGGAAGCAATTCTGGAGTAGGATGGTAGTGCCAAAATTAATCTGTTAGTGCTACGATTAATTTTGTAATGGGTTAATTGAATAAGTAGAATTAATTAATTAATTATTCCTAAGGATTAATTAAGTAATTAACAAAGTGTAATTAATTAAGTCTTAAGTTTCAATTAGAATTAGGAAATCTAATTGGATTTGATTTATCCTATTAGATTAGTTACCTAATTGGATTTGGAAATTAATTAATTACCTAAACCCATTAGGAAGACCAATCATAAACCAACTTGGGGTCTCTCTTGTAACTCTATATATAAACAAGGGATTAGCAATTACATAATACACAACTCATAAGGTTTCAAGACAAGAAAAATAGAGAGAGAAAATAATTTTCTCCCTCTAGAGAGACTTTGGGTGGCCGAAATTTTGGTCTCAGGCGGCGAGCGGCGGTTTGTTTTTTGGCCAAGAATCTTGACACAATTTTTGTGTTGATTGCTGATCAATTGGTTGCTAGATCGTTACCCACACAACGTGCAATCATAGTCTTGAGTCATACAAGCGATCACCAGAGTGAACACGCTTCAAGATGTACTTTCTATGTTTCCGCTTTAATTAGAAATATTTTGTTGCATGATAAATCGAATAAGTACATACCAAAACCCTGCACAATATTATTTTAAACAAGGATTGGAATAGCGATTGTGCTAGAGGCTAGGCCTGATCAAAGATTCTGATTCTGGAATACGTAGCATGAAAGTGAATTTTTTATCGGGCCCGGGCAAAAAATCTTTCAAGTGCCGAAGATAAGTTGGACTCATATCAAACTTAATTGATTTAGCTTTCTTTTCAATGTTATAGACCGGTCTTTCTTGGTTCAAATCAAAGACATATAGGCCGTTGCACAAATTTACAACTCCGTATAAAACATCATTCCGATATAAAGATAACGAATTATTTCCAATAATAAAATGAAAACCTTTAATATCCGAACAAGAAATTGAAATAATATTCCTGCTCAAAGCAGGTACATAATAACAATTCTCAAGTTCAATGTTTAAACTGGAAGGTAAAGATAAAGTGTAATCTCCCAATTCAACAGTAGGAACTCTTGCCCCGTACAAATGTAAACCCCACATTCGGTATCCAATACCCATGAGGTGGACATACAAAGATTTATTTCAATAACAAAGATACCTGAAGCCGAAGGATTCTATTTTCTTTCAAGAAACCGTTTGCAGTTTCTCTTCCAGTGACCTTTCTGCTTGCAGAAGAGACATGAATTATCCTTTTGAGGCTTTGTCTTAGCAGATAGAGGAGCTTAAGGCTGGGATTTGGTAGCAGTCTTATTGCGAGCTTTCTTGTTTTACCCAGCTATGGTCTTGCCTTTAAACTTCCTCTTTTTACCTTTCTCTACAACCATTACTGGCGTGGTCTTCCTAAGGGTCTGCTCAGTATTTTTCAGCATCCCATGAAGCTCAGGAATGCTCATTTCCATGTTATGCATGTTGTACTTTACCACAAAGGCATTGTATTCATCAGGCAGTGAGGCCAAAATGATGTCAATGGCTAACTCTCTAACAAGAGGCGCATTTAATCACTCTAGGGTGTCAATATTGTTGGTGTATGTGCCCTTATGAGGGCTATTTATGTAAATAAACTTTGTGGGTTATTTATGTAAATAAGATATTTGTCGTTTGATTGATTATTTATCTGATGAGTTAATTTCATGAAATTATATTCTTGTGCATATTGAATTTCATGAAATCGATCCGCCAAAAGAAACACTCCATGGACTGTTAGATCATGAGTGATTCTTTTGAGTAGTACTCGTACGAGGATCCTTAGACCAGAAATCACTGCATAGTCTTAGGTGAATTAGAGTGTGCTTTGACATATGCCTAACGGGACCGTAACAGGTTTCCAAGTACGGGTATGATTGGGTACACTATGAGTCACGCTAAGGTATGTAGGTGAAGTGATGGGACTACAAGTCTCTCTTAAATGAGAGATGATATCTTGGCCGCTTGATAGTGAACTGAGAAGTGCATGGCCGTGCCCAAGAAATGATAAGGGTTATCATTTACTTGATTAAGTTCAGTGTCACTAAGAGATCAAGTAAAATGTTTAGCTATATAAGGATGATTGGTTCCATGCCTTATGCTAAACTGGATATCAGTGTAGAGGACATTACGTAGTATACTCGGAAGGTTGTGTTGAATCACCATTCGACCCTCCGTTCTGAATTATGTAGTCATTATGTCTTGCTAGAGACCACTAATGATTTATGGATTAATTAATGAGATTAATTTATTCATTGTCAATTTGGAATGGGCCTACAGGATCGCACATAAGTGAGATCGATGATTCAGAATTAATTAAATTTTTTGTTTTAAGTATAAGAGTTATACTTAAATTGATAATATCTAATTAAATAGTTTAATTAAATATTATTGAAGAGTATTATGGTATTAATTAAGAGTTAATTAATTACCTAGGAAGAATTGAATTGGGCTGACAAATCAAGGGACCTAATTGTGAATTGAGGTTCTTGACCCATCAGCCTGATCCATGGATCAATGGGTTGATCCATGGTGTTGGTTAAACCCAACTCAGTAAATAATTAATTAATTATTATTAATTATTATTAAAAACAGATACTTCTCAAATCAGAGAAGTATCTGGGAGTCTGTTAAAGTTTTTTTTAACAGAATTGGTTTTAAAAGACGTTTGAAATGGATTTTGAAAAAAAAAAAAAGAACAGACTTCAGTACAGAGTCTTCCAAAACTCTTCCCCAGAGAGAAAAACGTTTTCTCTTTTGCAGGCAACAATTTTTGGCTAGCACCAATTCTGATAGGCTCCGGTGCAAGATCGTAGAGACAATTCACGTGAATTGTTGGTGAACGCTATCTTCTCAAAGGAGCCAGGCGACTGCACAACCGATTACGCTTAAAGGGTAAGACCTGATTCCATAGAATTTAGGCTATTCCGTAGCATAATTTAGGAAATTATGCATGCCTAGTTCCAACAGTGGTATCAGAGCCATAGGTTGAAAAAATCGGGTATAAGAATTTTTTTTTTTTACTAAAACATTTTTTTTTCAAAAAAAAAAAATGTCTTGATTGAATGTCGCCGGATTCTGGGAAATTTTCGCCGGAAAGTTTTCCGGCCGGCCGGAAGTTTGCCGGAAAATCGCATATTGCTCAAAATTGGTTTTTTGGCCTGAATTTTTTGTGCGTTTTTGTTCTTTTCTTCATGGGAAACTATTTCGGGCTTGTTTCGTTTCAAAACATTTGATGCATGGTTGTTTTTGAAAGATTTTTTTTTTCTGGGTTTGCAAAAAGGTTCACCGGGAAAGAAATTTTTTTTTTCCGATTTGGGTTTTGAGAACCGTTGGCAACTTGCGCCGGTTGTTTCGCTAAGGCGGGGGAAAAGTTCCTCGCGCCGCGGGGAAACGAAGTGACGGAGAACTGGCTTCGTCATTTGCTCCGTCGGGAAATTGTTTTTGCCTGAGGAGTCGCGGGGTCACGGTTTTCATGTCTTTTCGTCGATCGATGAATTGCCGAGGTGGGCTTCGATTTGATCGGGGTCGGACCGGGGCGAAGAGACGAAGTTCGGCGCTGGAAGAGGCGAAGCGTTCGCCGGAAAACCGAAGCATGACGACGGCAGCTAGTCGGGGAAGAAGAGAGGAGGCAGCGGGGGCTGGTGCCCTAATTGGGCTGAAATAACCAGATTGCCCTCGCCGCACTCCAAAATCCCGAAAATGCCAGTGTTTAAAAATTGTTTTAAAATTTGCAAAACAACCCCAGAACTTTTAATCTTTAAAACCCTAGCCCGAGGATTTTGTGAAATTACAGATTGGCCTCAAAATTTTCAGAAAAACCTTAATTTTCTGAATTTTAAAATTTGATAATATTTTATTTTATAATTTAGGATAAATTAAAAGATATTATCAGATTTTAAATTACGATAAGATAGGATTAGATTTAGATTTAATTCTTATCCTATAGAATTTTAAAATTTAGAATTTTGAATAATTATCTTAATGAGATTAGGATAATTAGAAATATTTAAATTTTAAAATTAGAAAAAAATTATCTTAATAAAATTAGATAATTAAATGAATAAATAAATAATTAATTAATTAATAAGATTAGTTAATTAATTATTATATTTTTTATTTATTTATTCATTTTCCAAATAATGTGTTATTTATTTAAAGTGTTTAAATAATTACACGCATTATTGGTATGTTCATGCATCATTCGATTAAAATGAATGATCATGGGATTGATTAAAATTGATCATGACACGATCAATTTTAATAGTGTAAGAGTTACACAATCCCTAATTAAATAATTCGGCTTAATAAAATTGGCTTGTATGAAGCATATGCATTTGTGTGTTTTTCTATGCATGAATTGGGCTTAAAATTTATTATTTAAATTTTTGGGCCTGCGAGCCATTTTAAAATTGGGCCTGCGTGCCTATTAAATAATTATGTAATAGTTTGGCCCAAAAAGGAGGTTCCAAAGGAGTCCATGGTGGAGCCCAGGAACGGAAGCCCAAAATGGAGGCCCAAAAGAAGTTTTTTTTTTTTTTTTGTTAAAAGGCCCTGTAATAGATTAGAGCCCAATTCATCGCATTTTCGCAATCTTATGTTTTGTGAATGAATGAAAACGACAATGCATGTTAAACCGTTCAAAATATAAAATCCCAAAAACCCAAGATTTTGCTTCCATACTTGAGGGCCCGCTAGAGCGTTGAACGTCTGGTGGACTTGGAGAGCCCAAGGGCCTCAGGTTTCCTTCGTGCGGCGGGTTGTTACATAATAGTACCCAACTTTATCACTACCATTAATGAGTGCAAAAACTGTTTGGGTATTAGATGCTCAACTTTATCACTACCACTTGTTATGGAAAAACTGTGTGGGTGTCTATTGATGTGATGCCTTGAGGGATGGTTTAACTTGGGAAAATTAATCCTAGCTTGACCCGATAAGTTGACTAGGGATTAATTTTGCAAAGATAGGATGGTGTCAAACATTTGGAATGTTCATCCTATCACCGAAAAGTTGCATAGTGATGTAATTGGAAATCGTTAAATTACATAGGGATGTGATTTGAACGTTGCCTACCAAAAGAGCCCAATCCCTACGATACTTGCCAAAGCAAGACTGGGGTTGACTCTTTGTGATTTTCGGCCCACAATCTAGCACCAACACAAAATTGTTTGGGATTTCAATTTTGGCTATTGTGGAAAATATTTTAAAATTGATTCTAATGTTTTGCATCTTTCTTTTGTAGAAATGGCATCTACTAGCACTAATACGTCTAATCTCACTCTAAGAAGCATTTTGGACAAAGAAAAACTTGTTGGTCCAAACTTTTTAGATTGGGAAAGAAACTTTAGAATTGTTCTCAAACAAGAAAGGAAGCTAAATATCTTAGACGCTGCTTTACCTGAACCACCTGTAAATGCTACGGCTGCTGTTCAACGAGCATGGGAAAAGCTGAAAAGCGATTCCGATGACGTGACATGTCTGATGCTCGCGACTATGTCAGGCGAGCTTCAGAAACAATTCATGAATTCGGAAGCGTTCCAAATTTATGTGTCAATAGCGGAAATGTTCCGTGAACAAGCCCATAACGAAAGGTTCGTTACGATAAAAGAATTGATCTCGTGCAAGATGGCGAAGGGTTCGTCAGTAAGCACGCATTTGATCAAGATGAAGGGGTATATTGATACCCTAGAGAGATTAAATGCACCTCTTTCTAGAGAGTTAGCCATTGACATCATCTTGGCTTCACTGCCTAATGATTACAATGATTTTGTGGTAAACTACAACATGCATAACATGGAGAGGATGATTCCTGAGCTCCATGGAATGCTTAAAAATACTGAGCAAACCCTTCGGAAGGCAACGCCAGTACTTGTTGTATAAAAAGGTAAGGGCAACAAGAGAAAGTTTAAAGGCAAGGCAAAAGTTGCTGAAAACAAGAAGCCTCGCAGTAGACTGCTCCTAAGGCTCAGCCTCAAACTCCTCCTGCTAAGAAAAATGCTCAGAAGGACGCGGTATGTTTCCATTGCAATCAAAAGGGGCATTGGAGAAGAAACTGCAAGTTGTTTCTTGAAGAGAAAAAACAGAATCCTTCGGCTTCAGGTATATTTGTTATTGAAATTAATCTTTCTATGTCCACCTCATGGGTATTAGATACCGGATGTGGGGCTCACATTTGTACTAATGTGCAGGGACTGAGAAATAGAAGGATGACAAAGAAAGGCGAAGTAGATCTCCGAGTGGGCAACGGGGCAAGAGTTGCAGCCGTTGAAGTTGGAGATTACATTTTGTCTTTGCCTTCCGGTTTAAACATTGTTTTAGAGAATTGTTATTATGTACCTACTATGAGTAGGAATATTATTTCAATTTCTTGTTTGGATATTAAAGGAATTCATTTTATTATTGGTAATAATTCGTTGTCTTTATATCAAAAAGATGTTTTATACGGAGTTGCAAATTTGTGCAATGGCCTATATATCTTGGATTTGACCCAAGAGAAACCGGTTTATAACATTGAAAAGAAAGCCAAATTAATTCAATCTGATTTAAGTCCAACATATCTGTGGCATTGTCATTTAGGCCATGCAAATGAGAAGCGAGTTCAAAGACTTCATGAGGATGGAGTGCTTGGGTCATTTGATTTCGAATCATATGACACATGTGAACCCTGTTTGCAAGGCAAAATGACGAAGAGTCCTTTCATCAAGAAAGGCGAGAGGACTAGTGAGCTACTGGCTCTAATACATACAGATGTATATGGACCAACGAACACACAAGCCAGAGGTGGATTTGAATACTTCGTGACTTTTACCGATGACTATAGTAGATATGGTTATGTCTACGTAATGAGGTATAAAAGTGAAACTTTTGAAAAGTTCAATGAGTTTAAAAATGAAGTAGAAAATCAGTTAAATAGAAGGATTAAGGCTATTCGCTTCGACCGGGGAGGTGAGTACCTTAGTGATGAGTTCGATGGCTATCTAAAACAGTGTGGAATTGTTTCACAGCTGACTCCACCAGGAACACCTCAATGGAATGGTGTATCCGAGAGGAGGAATCGGACCTTATTAGATATGGTTTGATCTATGATGGGCCAAGCGACTCTCCCTATGTCCTTTTGGGGTTATGCCCTCCTTTCAGCGGCCTACTTACTCAATCGTATTCCATCTAAGGCAGTAGATAAGACTCCATATGAGATGTGGACGGGTAAAAAACCTATATGTCATATCTACGAGTTTGGGGTTGTCAAGCTCATGTAAAGCGTTTACAAAGTAGTAAGCTTGAACCTAAAACTGACAAATGTCTGTTTGTGGGATATCCTAAGGAAACAAAAGGATATCAATCCAACTGAGAACAAAGTGTTTGTTGCTCGAGGAGCCACTTTCTTAGAGAAAGATTTTCTCTACAAGAAAGAGAGTGGGAGTAGAATAGAACTCGGAGAAGTTCCAGAACCACAAGAGAATGTAGAACGATCTACAGAAACTCAGATGGAAGTTGACATGGGAACTCATGAAGATGAGCAGCCTGAGTCAACAACACAAGAACCTAGAAGGTCTAGTAGATCTCGTCATGAACCCGAGAGATACGGATTTCTCGTGACTGACGATCAAGATTTGATCTTGGTGGACTCTAATGAGCCCATGAACTACAAACAGGTTTTAGAAAGTCCAGATTCAGATAAATGGCTATAAGCAATGGAATCTGAAATGCAATCCATGAGGGACAATAAAGTATGGACTTTGATTGATCCTCCTATTCAGGCAAAGGTTGTCGATTGCAAGTGGATTTTCAAGTTAAAACCTGGCGGGATTTTCAAGGCACGACTATGATTGATCCTTCTCCCATGTCGTGATGCTCAAGTCCATTCGGACTATGCTCGCCATAGCTGCATATTATGACTATGAGATATGGCAGATGGATGTTAAGACGACTTTCCTAAATGGAAACCTACTCGAGGATGTTTACATGAAACAACCTGAGGGATACATCGATCAAGAGTATCCAAATCGTGTATGCAAGCTTTAGAGGTCCATCTACGAACTAAAGCAAGCATCTCGGAGTTGGAATCTTCGTTTTGACGAGGCAGTAAAAGGTTACGGCTTCATAAAGAACGAAGATGAGCCTTGTGTTTACAAGAAGGTTAGTGGGAGCAAGATAGTTTTCCTTGTCCTATATGTGGACGACATCCTACTCATAGGAAATGACATTCCCATGTTGAAAGATATCAAACAATGGTTGGGGAGTGTATTTTCTATGAAAGACTTAGGAGAAGCTGAAATGATACTGGGTATCAAATCTATAGAGATAGATCAAAGAGGCTTCTAGGACTAAGTCAAGAAGGGTACATAGACAAAATATTGAAGAGGTTCAATATGTATAACTCTAAGAATGGTATGGTACCATTCAGACATGGCCTTCTCTTGAAGAAGAACCAAGGTCCTTCAACAAGAGAGGAGAGGGATACAATGAGTAGAGTTTCATATGCTTCGGCAATAGGATCTATCATGTATGCCATGTTGTGTACCCGCCCGGACGTCGCACATGCACTGAGCATGACTAGCAGATATCAACAAGATCCTGGAATGGATCATTGGACTGCAGTCAAAGCAATCCTAAAGTACTTACAACAGCCGATTCTACAACAGAGTCTGAGTATATTGCTGCATCAGATGCTGCAAAGGAAGCTGTTTGGTTAAGAAAGTTCGTGTCAGACATCGGAGTGATACCGAGTATCCAAGATCCGATAGAACTTTTCTATGACAATAACGAGGCCATCGCACAAGCTAAGGAGCCTCGGTCACACCAGAAAACCAAACATATACTTAGAAGTTTTCACCACATCCGAGAGATCATTGATCGAGGAGATGTGAAAGTGTGCAAAATAGGGTCAGACGAAAATGTAGCAGATCCTCTCACAAAAGCTCTACCGCAGTCAAAGTTTGATAGACATGTAATAGAGCTTGGTCTTAAATAGTTTAGGACATAGCCCTTCAATGGTCAAGTGGGAGATTGTCGGTGTATGTGCCCTTATGAGGGCTATTTATGTAAATAAACTTTGTGGGTTATTTATGTAAATAAGATATTTGTCGTTTGATTGATTATTTATCTGATGAGTTAATTTCATGAAATTATATTCTTGTGTATATTGAATTTCATGAAATCGATCCGCCAAAAGAAACACTCCATGGACTGTTAGATCATGAGTGATTCTATTGAGAAGTACTCGTACGAGGATCTTTAGACCAGAAATCACTGCATAGTCTTAGGTGAATTAGAGTGTGCTTTGACATATGCCTAACGGGACCGTAACAGGTTGCCAAGTACGGGTATGATTGGGTACACTATGAGTCACGCTAAGGTATGTAGGTGAAGTGATGGGACTACAAGTCTCTCTTAAATGAGAGATGATATCTTGGCCGCTTGATAGTGAACTGAGAAGTGCATGGCCGTGCCCAAGAAATGATAAGGGTTATCATTTGCTTGATTAAGTTCAGTGTCACTAATAGATCAAGTAAAACGTTTAGCTATATAATGATGATTGGTTACATGCCTTATGCTAAACTGGATATCAGTGTAGAGGACATTACGTAGTATACTCGGAAGGTTGTGTTGAATCCTCATTCGGCCCTCCGTTCTGAATTGTGTAGTCATTATGTCTTGCTAGAGACCACTAATGATTTATGGATTAATTAATGAGATTAATTTATTCATTGTCAATTTGGAATGGGCCTACAGGATCGCACATAAGTGAGTTCGATGATTCAGAATTAATTAAATTGTCTGTTTTAAGTATAAGAGTTATACTTAAATTGATAATATTTAATTAAATAGTTTAATTAAATATTATTGAAGAGTATTATAGTATTAATTAAGAGTTAATTAATTACCTATGAAGAATTGAATTGGGCTGACAAATCAAGGGACCTAATTGTGAATTGAGGTTCTTGACCCATCAGCCTGATCCATGGATCAATGGGTTGATCCATGGTGTTGGTTAAACCCAACTCAGTAAATAATTAATTAATTATTATTAATTATTATTAAAAACAGATACTTCTCAAATCAGAGAAGTATCTGGGATTCTGTTAAAGTTTCTTTTAACAGAATTGGTTTTAAAAGACGTTTGAAAAGGATTTTGAAAAAAAAAAAAAGAACAGACTTCAGTACAGACTCTTCCAAAACTCTTCCCCAGAGAGAAAAACATTTTCTCTTTTGCAGGCAACAATTTTTGGCTAGCACCAATTCTGATAGGCTCCGATGCAAGATCGTAGAGACAATTCACGTGAATTGTTGGTGAACGCTGTCTTCTCAAAGGAGCCAGGTGACTGCACAAATGATTACGCTTCAAGGGTAAGACCCGATTCCATAGAATTTAGGCTATTCCGTAGCATAATTTAGGAAATTATGCATGCCTAGTTCTAACAAATATACCCTTTCATCTTGATTAAATGTGTGCTTACTGATGAACCCTTCGCCATCTTGCATGAGATCAATGCCTTAATTGTAACGAACCTTTCATTACGAGCTTGTTCATGAAATATTCTGTCAGTGACTCATAAATCAGGAATGCTTCCGAAATTCATGAACTACTTTCAAAGCTTGCCTGTCATAGACACAAGCATCAAACACGTCACATAGTCAGATTCACTTTTCAGTTTATCCCACGCACACTGAACAGTAGCCGAGGTATTCTGTGGTGGTTCAAGTAAAGCAGTCTCTAAGACATGTAGCTTCCTTTCTTGCTTAAGAACAATCCTCAAGTTTCTTTCCCAATCTAAGAAGTTTGGTCCAACCAATTTGTCTTTATCCAAGGTACTTCTTAGAGTGAATTTTGAAACAACATTAGTGCTAGATGATGCCATTTCTATTAAACATTAAATGCAAAATATTAGGATGAGTTTTTAAAATCATTTTCCACAATAGCCAAAATTGAAATCCCAAACAATTTTGTGTTGGTACTAGATTTTGGGCCGAAAATCCACAAAGAACCAAACCCCAGTCTTGCTTTGGCAAGTATAGTAGGGATTGGGTCCTTTTGGTACATAATGTTCAAATCACATCGCATGTAACTTAACGCTTTCCAATTGCATTCCATGCAACTTTTTGGTGATAGGATAAATATTCTGAATGTTTGACACCATCCTATCATTGCAAAACCAATCCTAGTCAACTTATCGGGTCAAGCTAGGACCAATTTCCCTAAGCCAAACCATCCATCGAAACATCACATCAATAAATACCCAAACAGTTTTTCCACATAGTGCTAGTGAGTAAAGTTGGGCACCTATTATGTGACAACCCATCTCAAGAAGAAAACCTGAGGCCCTTGGGCTCTCCAAGTCCACTAACGTTCGACGCTCTGGCGAGCCCCCAAGTATGGAAGCAATTTATAACTTATGTTTTTAGGGATTTAGTTTGAATGGCTTAACATGCATTTCGTTTTTCATCATTCACAAAATATGAAATATAAAACAAAAAAACAATGAATTGGGCCTCCATCGATGGGCTCCAACTCTATGACTCTATCTTGGCTTGTTGGAATTTCTTGGGCCTAATTTCTAATCTATTCTATTACAATAAATTAATAAAACCCAATTCATGCATGAAAAACACATAAAATCCAAGTGCTTCATACATGCCCATTTTAATTAAGCAAATAAATTTAAAAGATTGTGTAATTGAATATTTCCAAAATATTCTATACCATTAAAATTGATCGTGTCATAATCAATTTTAATCAATTTTTCCTTTTTCCTGTTCAATCATTTTTGAAAAATGATGCATAAACATACCAAATATGTATGCAAATATTTAAACTATTTAAATAAATCATACCATATTTGAAAGCATAAATAAATGAATCAAATTAATTATTCTATTTATTAACTAATTATCAAAATCTTATTAAGATAATTGATTTAAGATAATTTTAAAATCTTAAAATCCAATTTTAACATTTTAAAACTAAAATCTGATAAGATTTGATTTAATATTCCAAAATCAAAATCTTAAAATCTTACCAAAATTAAAAAATTAGAAACAAAATTTCTTGAAAAATTTTGGGTCGATTTTGTAATTAATAGAAATTATGGGCTTAGGGTTTAAAAGAAAACAAAACTGTTGGGGCCAGTTTGTAATTCTTAAAACATTTAAAAGAATGGAAGTCTAGGGTTTAAAGGTTGCGGTAGGGGTATTATTGTAATTTCAACCCCTAGGGTTTTTAGCCACCCGCCGCCAGCCTTCATTTCTTCCCCGGCCAACCCTCATCGTCGGCTCTGATCGTCTCTCCCGGCATCCTCAATGAACAACGACCTTTATCTTCATCTCTACCAGAATCAACGAATTCTGCCAGCAATAGAAGAATCTTCATCCTTCATCGAATCCCGAAGAACCCGATCGAAGAAATCACGCAAACCAGAAGACTTCCGGCAGCCCCGATTTTCTGACGAGAATCGAAGAACCCAGTTCTTCGGCTGAAAAACAACCGAAATCCTTTAAAACCAATTTGAAAAACACCGGAATAATCCCGGTTACAAAACCCAACCTTCAAATATTAATTTTCTGATAAAAAATGAACCCTTAATTTATCTTTTCTGTTCAATCATTTTTCCGACGAAGATTTTTTAAAAACTCCATATTTCGAACCATCCAATCCAGACGTGTTGTTAACCTCGAACCAAAACTAAAACCGTTTCAAGGAAAGGGAGAACAAAACCTACTATAAGATTTGAATAAAAATCATGAAAATCGAGCCATTCTGAAAGCTCGCGAAAATCCAGCGACATTCCAACCAACTGGAACTGTTTCGGCCGGTCAAATTTGTTCGCTTTGGTTGTTCTTCAAAATTTCCATAAATTTGAATATTTTAATTATTTTCCCAGAAAATTAAAAAAGTTAATTTTCTTTGTTTTCTTGCTTTCCAAAAGCACAATTTTGCAAAAATTGTTAAAATCAATTTTAATTAAAAAATCCAATTACTTTTAATCAAAATTAATTTTAATTTTAACACTAAAATTAAAAGCCTAGCTCTGATACCACTGTTGGGATCAGAGGCAAGATTTTAAAAAATTTATGCAGCAGATTCATGCCAATTCCAATTTTAGTGTTTTAATTAATCCTATGTTTAAAACATTTAAGCTTACCCTCGTAGCGTAATCGGTTGTCGCACCTGGATCCTTGTTTGATGTTAGTCCAAGCCTTCTGCTCCAGTTACGTTTGTCACCACCAAAAATCCTTTCTTGAAGGATTCTCTACTTTCAAGCACGGAAGCTCTTTGCAGATTCGGTGCTAGGCGTTTTGTGCCTACAGAGAAAATTTGGGATTCTGTGTATAATTTTCTTTCTCTGAATTTTTTTTATTGAAACTTCTAATTTCTACAATAATATCCCTAGGATATTTGTAGAGTCAAAATTTCCAAAATCAGTATTGTAATCAATCAATTATTACATTATTGATTTAATCAAATTCCAAATCAGTATTATTACCAAATATTATTTTACTGATTCCAAATTAGTATTAAATAATATTTACTGATTCCAAATCAGTATTAAATAATAATTTAATGATTTGGATTATACACCAAGCCCATGGATCAACCCATGACCCATGGATCAGGCTGAAGGGTCAAGAATCTCAATCGCAAGTAAGTCCCTTGATTTATCAGCCCATCCCAATTATTCCTGGGTAATTAATTAACTCTTAATTAATACCACAAAACTTTTCAATAATATTTAATTAAACCATTTAAATAAATCTTATTTATTTAAGTATACAATTATACTTACTGTAGGCAAGAATACTTATTCTGCATCATCGAACTTTCTTATGTGCGATCCTGTAGGCCCATTCTAAATTTTTAATTATTACTCAATCTCATTGATTAATCCATAAGTCATTAGTGGTCTCTAGCAAGACACAATGACTGCCCAATTCAGAATGGAGGGTCGAATGGTGATTCAACACAACCTTTCCAAGCAAACTACGTATGATCCTCTAAACTGATATCCGGTTAGCATAAGGCATGGAACCATCATCCTTATATAGCTAAACGTTTACTTGACTCTTAGTGACACTGAATTCATCAAGCAAATGATAACACTTATCATTCCTGGGCACAGCCATGCACTTCTCAGTTCACTATCAAGTGGCCAAGATATCATCTCTCACTTAAGAGAGACTTGTAGCCCCATCACTTCACCTACATACCTTAGCGCGTCTCATAGTGTACCCAATCATACCCGTACTTGGCAACCTGTTACAGGCCCCTTAAGCTTATGTCAAAGCACACTACAATTAGCCTCAGACTATGTAGTGATTTCTGGTCTAAGGATCCTCGTACGAGTACTACTCAAAAGAATCACTCATGATCTAATCAATCCATGGAGTGTTTCTTTTGGCTGATCGATGTCATGAAATTAAATATGCACAAGAATATTACAATCATGAAATTAACTCATCTGATTGTAACATCAATCAAAACGACAAATATCTATATATCGCCCTTAAAAGGGCACATACACCAATAGTAGGATGAAAGACAATTCAAGATTAGCTCAAGTGGAAAAGCACGCAAGTGAAACTATAGTGACCCTTGCATTTGTGACTAAAAGTCCAAGGCCAGCTGTAACAGTAGTAGCCAAGAAAACCTTTTGGGACCATCAAAATATTGTCGCTAAAGCATTTTTGGGCAGCTGTTTGACTTCTCACACAAAGCGCAGCCAAGAAGGATCAAAGCTCGCGCCATGCGCGCAAATACGGTAACCTACTTTGCCGTCCTTGTATTTTATTTTGCTTTTCTGTCATTTTTTTTTTCCTTTTTTTATTTGTGTTTTTTTTATTATTTTAAAGATTCTGTGAATTTAATTCTTAGGTTTTTAAAATAAATATCTTTTTTTGATTTTTGAGTCATTCCCATTACTTCTAATATTTTTGAGAATTTTATTTCTTAAAAGTGTCAGACGTAAATATCTTTTTATTTTTTGAGTCTTGAGAGTCTTTTTATTATTTTCAAGAGTTATAAGAAATTGATTTTCTTGAAATTTTTGAAAGTAAATATCCTTTTTCGTTTTAGAGTCTTTTCATTATTTTCAAAATAAGTGATAAAAAGTATTTCTTGAATTTTTTTTGAAAGTAAATATCCCCTATATATCCATTTGAGGTTTGGAGAAATGAGGAGTATTATCCTTTCTTTTTATGAATACCTTGTTTTCCCGTCTATTCTTGGTGTTGTTGTTTTCGTTGTATGCAGGACATCCCACTAGGAAATAAGAGACCATGGAAGCAAGCTACCCGAGCATCACAAGCACAGTCTCTATGAGTCTTGTTATATGCTCTTGTTCCATCTCTAGTGATCAGAGGTGAAGAGGATGATGAGCTCTTCATTGGCAAGACCAGTGATGCAGTTGAGGATGAAACTCGACAAACCCTCATTTTCTTACATTAGGATTGTTCACTAGTTAGAGGACCAAGCCCATTAACATCTCAAGATTATTCGATAATGGACTTGCAGATGGAATATAGATGTGGACTGAAGCCCCTTACTAAAGGGTGAGATTGGGTTGAAAGAGTTAAAGGCTTAAATACAAAGCCCAGCCATTCCCTACACCTAACTGTTACTGGGAAAGATCTTCCTAATAGGTTTATGTTTTACATTTCCTTAGACTAGACGGTTTTGTAAGTCTATTCTAATTCAACAAGGATAGATGAAGTTTTTCCTTTTAATTAAGATTTTGTTTTGTCTTTAATTTTCTCTCTATTTGGCCGAATTTCCCTTAGCCAAATAGAGTTGTAATAGGTTTTGTTTTCTTAATCTCCAAGTCACTAGGATTTGAGATTACCATTTCAGAAAACGAGTAGTCCCTTGTAATTGCCTATATAAGTCCCCCATACCCGAATTTTTAATATAGTTTGATATTTTCCCCTTGAATTTTCGAATTCTTTGAATTGCTAACTCAGTTAAAATATAATTGAGTGATCTTGCGAGATCATGAGTTGTCCTTGCGAGCAAACCCACAAACCTTTTGTTGATTTCAATAGTTTAGGTTAAACTATTAAGTCTTATCATGCGTTGACTAAATCAATCACCAACTATTACCCATCCTCTAAATAGTATTTTGCACAATCTAAACAATAGTGCGTTTTGTTGAGTTGAGCGATTCCGCCACTTCAAATCATGCTTTGGAAGATATTGAGAGAATAGTTTGAAAGATTGGGACACAACTTTAGGTCTAATTCGAGAAGCAGATCAGCCTGGTAGCTTCGCTACCATCGTTGACTTGAATTCCAAAGAAGATAACCTGTCACTCTGTGTTGCTGGGCAGACTACCTTTCTTCCTGATATATTGACCCTTAAGGAATGCACCCAACTGCATTTGCATGTCTTTCATCATGTTCGTCATGTTCTTCATTTTCTTCATATCTCTCTTAGTTCCTTCAAAATCCTGCTTCATGCTTTCAACACTAGGATCGTGTCTTGTGCGGACTCTTTCTCCTCTTCGGGGTTCCTAATTTTGCTGAGCTAGCCTAAAATTCCCTTGTTGTGGGTTACCACTATAATTTCCTCGGTTGTATGTGCCTCTTCCCGAGTTTTGTCTAGTGTATTATGCAACTCTCATGGCCGGCTGACCACTAGCATATCCTAAATTTGTCAATCAGTGTGGGCAATCCAAATTCCTGTGAGAACCCTAGCATATTCCACACACATTCATAGCTATTCCAGCTACTTCCACTATACTATCAGCCGGTTCATGGGTAAATATTTCAGCTGCTATGATATGGTTGCCAATCTGAACTTTCAATTTTTCAATCATTGCTTGCAGTTCTACTATCTTATCTTTCCCTGAAGTGGCTGCCTCTATTACTTTCTGTAGTTTTGGATACCTTTCCCTTGACAATTTGTACAGGTCTGGGACATCTGATCATACAGCTCCCTTACCTCATCCAATTGCTTACTATACAAATTCGTCTAGCACTGGCATCCACCAAACTCATTGCAGAAAGCGTCAGTCCTCTGTAAAAACAAAGTAACTCTCTTCCCCTATCAAAGCCGTGGCTTGGACATTTCCTCACAAGATTCTGGAACTTCTCCCATGCAATTGCAATGGACTCATCTTTCCCTTGCCTAAATCCCTGAATCTCATTTGTCATTTTGTTAATCTTGGAAGGTGGATAGTACTTAGCTAGGAATTTTTTCTTTAGATCCTCGAATTTCCTAATCGATTCAGCTGCTAATGAGTTCAGCCAACTACTTGCACAGTCTCTCAAAGAAAAAGGGAACAACAACCGCCTCAACTGATCTTAGGTCAAATTCTATATTTTGGCGGTGTTGCAGATATCCAGGAATGCCTTCAAATAATCATTGGCATCTTCATGATCTTTCCCATAAAAATTTAAGCCATTAAAACTAGATTAATCAACTGCGAAGGCACCACATATGTGACAGCCTCAACTCCTACTGCTCTATCAGTGTCACGAAAAGTCAGTTCAAAAAATTAACCGAACGTTGGCTGTGGTGGTTCTGCCATTTTTGCAGCAACTACTTCCCTACCTTTATCAGCTTCCTTTTGAGTCTTACTCCCACTAGCCGTTCTTGGTGTAACTACCTTTGTGGTCTGAACCATAAATAACACTGACTCCTGCACATTCAACAATGTCGAATTAAATACACAAAGGCTACCGTGCTCCCCAGCAACAGTGCCAAAAAGTGGTGTGTGGAAACTACACCTACTAATAATAACATATTTTCCACACTAAATTACCCAAACATCCCATCGCGTAGTAGCAAGGGTGTCAAACCACACAGAGCAACTGACGTAACTCAAAAATATCATATTTTATGACCAAAAATCATGCATATTTAGCTTACTTTTAGTTGGTTTTCAATGATTATGATATCTTTTATGAGCTTTCAATGCACTTATAGTTGGATTTGCATGATCTTGTAGTAAAACGTTATGTTGGAGATTTTGGAAAAAACTTAAAGATTTTTGCTGAAAAAGATAAGAAAACACGAAGTAATTGAGCCAAAATAGAAGAATTTGGAAAAGATCAAATTTGAGCTGAAGAGACCAAGACCGGCTACATACAGGCGCTAGCGCATGTACGCTGTTTACCTCGGCGTCCGCTCGGTGCCTAGCCATCACCCGAAAAATGATGTTGAATGTTCCAAATTACCCTTAGTATGTTTTAAATTATATTTTGTCATTTTTAGCCCTCAGACCTCTTTCCTAATGGCCAAGGCCCTTTGTAAAACACATATTTTTCACACTTTAGTAGGTTTTCTTGTAGAGATTAGCTTAGTGGAGAAGACACACACTTCTACACCTTTCACACACACACTAGATGAATTCTCTTAGAACAGTGATGTTCTAAGTAGATTCTAGCGAATTCTACCCTTCTAAATGACAGAGGGTAGTGGATTTCAAAAGATGTAGAACAAAAACCATGGATTCAATGAGAAGAAATTGTTTATGAGAGTCTTGTCAAAGTTTTAGTGGTTTTTATCATTATTGGTTGATAAAAGTTGCACCTTTTTTTATTCATTTCTTTCGTTATTTTGTTCTCTTTAATAGTTTTCCATGCATATTGACAAATGGGTTTCGTGCAAATGAGTTATTTCTTGAATTATTGTATTGATTTTTCTTTGTTATGGTTATATGGAGTTGAATCTACTCATTGTTTGTAGAATAGATTTATTCTCTAACTTATATAGCATTTGATTTAGTCTAATTCTGATTTCTTGTGTTGCAAGGTTAACTGTTTCTAGATCTATTTGCTATATACTTTAGTGGATTTTCATTACCTAGAGGTAAATGTTTAGAGGATTATTAGTAGGATAGGATTGATGACCCTATCTTTATTATTGACCAATATGGTTGTTGTTATGTTTCCTACTCTATGGGTTGAGCATTACTTTGCTTCACCAAGGAATTGGACCTCATAAACTCAATGTGTATGGTTCCCATATGATTGTAAGTCAAAGGGATCATCAAGACACCTTGGAAAGACTTAACTACCCACATTTGCATGGTATTTGCTTGTCAATAACCCTTTGGATCTTGAGATGGTGTGATTTCACGCTTTTATCCCACTATTATTATCTTTTACTTTGTTTTGTTACTTTCATGACACACTTGAAATTACTACTTTACCTTTGTTTTGTTAACTCTTAGGTATAAAAACTACTAAAATCGTGGTAAATAAGGATTTGAATCCAAGCACAACTTCAATCAAGACAACTTTCTCATGGGAACGAAACCTTAAGTACTATAATTTTGGTATTTAGTTTTGTTTTATTATAAATTTATTTTGAAGTGGTCGCCCTTAACTTTTACAACGACAAGAGCACGTCAGCAACTAAACACTTGTGTACTTAAACAAATTGAAACATGCAGGTAGCAAAGATCCAAACAAGTTTGATTTCATAAAATAAATAACAAAACACAGAAAAGATAAATGGATATGATTTGGAAAGGGTGATTTAACCACCGTCAGTCTTAGCGCGTATCCCTTCTATATTGAGTTCTTTAGTTTCCTATGGATTCCTAGCCGGTCTATTAATTTATTCCAGCCTCAATTCACTCTACTACCCTTGGATCAGAACCCTCTAGAGTACTACTCTTGGTAGATAATTCAACTGCTAGTCCCACGACAGAAAATAGCACATACTTCTTACTCACAAAAAAGGAAGCTGATAATCAAATTAACAAAGCTAAAGACATCACAACAGGAAAGTAAATACGCCAATATATATGAAATCAAAGGAATTCAGATACAACTATAGTCAAAGAACAAAAAGAACAACACAACTCGTGGATTCCCTCAACGCAAGGCCTGTCACACCTCTAAGGGGCTAAGCACCGAGCTGGGTTGGTGAACTGTGGGACTTCTCTGGTCGAGTGTAATGCTCCTGATTCTATTAGAGCTGAAGGGATCTGAGGCTGAATCCCCATGAACTGCTTAGAACTGCATAGTTCTAAGCTCAATCGGCATCCTTAGTGAAAACCCTAGCACTATAATCGAAGATGCTGCAGACTACCAGAATGAAAATGAAAGCAAAAATTACCCGTAGGACTTGTCCTTAAGCTATTTGTAGTATTACAAATTCTAGGGTTGTTAATAACTAGAACAGTAGGGGTAAAATAGTCATTTAAGCAACAATTAACTCTCTAAGTTGATTTTCACAACTCATATTTGACAAATATCTCTAGCTTTCAATATTTTTACATTTTTCCAGTAAGAATTAGGTGATAAAGTGCTAAACCCGAACCAAAACCTGCAATTCCCACATGAACTATTATAAGACATTAAATAACACAAGAGTAACAAAAACTCTATTCAACTGTCACGAATCATGTGAAAAATGTTATGAAATAAGATGTAACTTCGGGTTACATCAGTAAGTCACATTATTGGTGGAGTAACTATTAGTGACATGGCTACAAGGGCGTCACAATAGAATTCCTCCAATTTCTTGATAGAAAGTTGTTGGAGTTGAATACATAAGCTATGCTTCTATTGTACATTTTTCCAGTTAATATATCAATTTATATTTTGGTTATATTTTTGTTGTGCATGATTTGTCCATTTATATTATTTAAGTAGATGATGAGGTGTCTTGTGTGACATAGAAGATCTTATCATTGGTTGAAAGACATAATATATAAATGAGGTTCATAACCGAGATAGTTTTGGACAAACTGTCAGTTTAGGTTATTATGTGATTCGAATAATTGGTTTGTCTAAACTAATTGAATCATATGGATATGCCCGGGGCGTATTGAACTTGACCATTAGGAATGATTTGTCTTATACTGATTTAATAGACAAATCGTCTTGGTATTCTATCTCTTAATCCCTAGACTCGAGCGGGCATGAAGATTAGGCATAGTGTACTTTGATCTGCCAATGGGCGAGGTCTATTGTGGCCAATAATCTCGGTAGGTTGGGTGCGCGTGTTTAGTTGCTTGGTGTGCTGCTGCTTGTCGAAAGAAAACCATGTACCGGTGCGTCTGAGGTGATGGTGCTCCCGAGATGAGCTCGTTATGTTTATTATACTAAACCAGCTGGTGGACTTATGTTCGGTATAGTAAAAAGGTCGAGTGGTACTAGTCCCGAAATTAAAAAAGTTAATAAATTAATTTATTAGTAAATTAATAAATTAACGAGCACTATATCTTTGATGTGGGGAGATTATGAATAAATTAATTAAGTTGTTCCGGAAGCAATTCTTGAAGGAAAACTGAACAAGCCCGGGCTAAATCGAAAACCTCACTTTCGTGCAATGCATTCCAGAATCGGAAGCTTTCGACCAAGCTCAGGCTCAAATTAGTTTACCCATGAACGGATCTAGGCTTATACTTATTTAATTTATTAATCGGGACACAAAAGATTCAATCTTTAATAAAAGCGGAATTTAAAGATTATACCTTTTGTAGCGACGTCCCTTGCTTAAAGAAAAATCCAATCTTTGTTGCGATTCCAATAGAAATCCAATAGATTACTCCGTAGAAACTTCGAATATTGCGTGGGCAATAATCTATCGAAGTCTACTTGCTTAGCCCACAAGGAAATCACATGAATCGGATTCAATTTGTTCTCCAAAAACTAACCGAACAAAAGGAACAAAAATCTGCCTCTTGCGCACGGTTGCTGCTGTTTTCTTCTTCAACAATCCATCACCGGACTGCTACACGATCGGCCTTCACCACACCGTGATCTAGACAAGGAAGTCCGGTGGATCACCAAACAATTGAGAGAGATCAACACCGGCTTCCTCGAATCAAACGCACGCAGCTAGGACCGAACTGCAGCAGCAATAAACCCTCTTTTTGGGCAGCAGCAAGTCCGGCGAAATCCAGCAAGAATCCGGCAGATTTCTTGATGACAAAATCAAACAGTTCAGTCTTTGGAATGAATCCAATCCAAGGAGCAAGAAATCTAGTTCATTTTTGAGAAAGAATTTTTGAAGAAAAAATTCTCTCTCTAGAACCTTCTTGCTCAAGAAAAGGGGCAAGGCAAGTCTTGCAAAATTTCCTTAGGTTTTCTTGGGCATCAAGTCTTCTATTTATAGGAGCTCAATCGGAGACCTAATGGGCTCTCGAGTTAGGCCTTAAAATTTGACTTTCGTTGACCACTAAGTCTTTCCGACTAATCAACTCCAATCGACCCATTTAAATTAATTTATTTAACCCACTTTGTTAATTTAATTTAATCGAACCCTTAGAATTAATTAATTCAAATAGAATTAATTTCTAAATTCACTTTGTCGATTAAATATTAATTAAACCTTTTGGATTAATTAATTTACCTTGTCGATTAGTCAAACGCATAATCGGTCGTACCACTATCGGACCAATTATGGAACTACCACTCGAAAATGACTTTATATCGCGCCATTATATTTTATTCTATCTCTCCACATTAAAGATCTAGCGCTCGTCGGTTTTATCAATTTACTGACAAATTAATTCATCGACTTCTTGGTTTCCGAGATTAGTACCACTCATCCTTTTATTATACCGAACATAAAGTTCACCGGCCGGGTTTAGTATAATAACCTTACGAGCTCATCTCGGGAGCACCATCAACCCGGCGAACAGGTACGTGGATTCCTCCGACTAGCAACGGCACGTAAGAAGCTAAACACCGCATACCCAACCTACCGAGGTATAGGTCTCAATTGACTGCACTCTTTGGCAAATCAAAGCATACGATATCCAACCCTCACGCCCGTCCCAATCTCGGGATTGAGAGACGGAATACTAGGACCGAATTGACTACGCTGATCAGTATAAGTCAATTCTATCCAAACTGGTCGTGCTCAATATGCCCAGGGCATATCCGTGATTTAAACTAGTTTAGATAAACTAATTTCCAAACCACACAATAACTTATACCGATAGTATGTTCAGACTTATCTCGGTTACGAGCATACTTTTTATATATCAATACTTTAACCAATAACGGTATCTACTATGTCTGTCCACACCCCGTTATCTAGTTCTATGATATAAAGGAACAAATTTATACTGAAACAAAATGATATGTCAACTGTGGATATTAGTTTTTGATACAAGCCATAGCTTTTTTGTATTCAAAACTAACAATTCTGGTGTAGGATGGTAGTGCCAAAATTAATCTGTTAGTGTACGATTAATTTTGTAATGGGTTAATTGAATAGGTAGAATTAATTAATTGATTAATTATTCCTAAGGGTTAATTGAGTAATTACCAAAGTGGAATTATTTAATTAATTAATTAAGTCTTAAGTTTCAATTAGAATTAGGAAATCCTAGAGATTAGGAAATCTAGTAGGATTTGGTTTATCCTATCAGATTGGTTACCTAATTTGATTTAAAACTAATTAATTACCTAAACCCATTAGGAAGACCAATTCTAAACCAACTTGGGGTCTCTTTTGTAACTCTATATATAGACAAGGGATTAGCTATTCAAGACATACAATTCAATAGTTTCATAATTCAAGAAACTAGAGAGATAAAATCCTAGAGAGAGAATTAAAATTTAGCTCTCGTAGTCAGATTTTCCAAAGTTCTAGGCGGGAGCTCTCTATCCTCAAAACCGGCGGCCGGATCTTTATTATTTCCCTACGGCGCGTGGTTGTAGAGGGCGGCGGCGAGTGGACTTCGGGGCGGCGCGTGTGGCACACGGGCAGGCGGCGGACGACAGAATTTTTCGGCCAGATTTCCCGACTATTATGGTTACATTTGTATGGGTTTTAATTAAACTTTGGGACATGTCTGGATTTAATTTTATTATGAATGTTTGTAATAGTATAACCACGTGCTGGAAGCCGTGTAGGATTAGATCAAATCTGTAGTAGGATTTTTTCTATGTAATTGCGATTATTTAATTTTCCTAGAAAGTCTTGTAGTAGGAGAATTAATTTTTTTTGTAATCGAAGGCGTTATGGTGGGCAACTTGAATTCGTTGGTTTTTGGTTATCGTTAATTCGTAGAAACCCAGGAAAACCCATAACGAATTGCAAGAAGACCAAATAGCGTGGGAAGAAGCGAATGAGGGATTGGCGGCAGGGGGCGGTGCCAGCGATGACTCGCCGACAAGAGCTACCGCCGGCAACCACCAGCAGAAGTAGCGGTGCTGCCGTGCAAATGCAGTAGGTTGTTGTGCCAGCACGAGGCAGCAGGCACAGCAGCAGCGCGCTTTGTCCACGCTACGCGCGTGCGGCCCTTTGAGTCGCGTTTTTGCCCCTTTTCTCCAGTTTTCATTTTTCAAGATCAAGACTCAATCCATCGAGTTGCGTGGTGGGACACGAGATCAAGGCAGAAGATGGAAACAATTAAAACCATGATAGTCAGGAAATTTATTTTTCGTATTTATTTCCCGTATTTATTGTTTTAATTTTTGTGCTGTATTTTAGATGTATATTTTTAAAGCATGATGGTTTTATGGTTGCACATAACTTAGGGTTAGTTAATTGCATGTTAAAACTGAAAGAACCCTCAATTTGGAAATCTAAGTGGGAGCGGGTTGGTTTAATATCCCCATGGCCACCATTACGAGTTCATATACGATGTGAGTGGGCTTGTGCGTTGGCATTGGGGTCTTTCTTCATTCAGATGAGTTCAACCCCGAGAACGCTAGATTATGAATTTCTGAGTAAGATGACTAGAGTAAGTTTAACTAGGAGAAATGCGACACCCTCTCGCTCTGAGGCGCACTATCCTGAGGTAACAAACTCAGAAGTCACGTAATGGCACACACTTAGTGTACGATCTGCAGTATTCCTCCCTCAAGGTTATGCTGCTTATTTGTATGGATAAAAGCACCGACTATTAGCTACATTGATCAATAGATTATTTGTTCAGATAGTGTAGTTAATGAACTTAGTTCTTCTCAAACGAATGTGGGTTAGAGTAAACATCCACACTATGTGGCTTGCGAGAATCTCGGTGAATGAGATGTTGGTGGATTAAGATTATTGTTTTGAGGGAAGTCAATAATTGATAGAATTTCCTTGTTTTCAAAATTCTAGACTTAATAATTGAAACATTGTCTGTTTATTTATTTTATAATTTTTATCAATATGGCATTCAACCCCTGAGGAAGATGTTCGTTCATCAAGGCAGGACTGCCAGGCAAGCAGCCATGAGAAAGTTGATAAACACTAAGATGGCAGAGGGCGGTTCGGTGAGAGATCATGTGCTCCACATGATCAGTAACATCAATGAAATAGAGGTGTTAGAAGGAGAAATCTACCTAGAAAGTCATATAGATATTATCATCCAGAGCTTACCCTCTTGTTAAGCAGTTTTGGGTCAATTACAATATGAACCAAAGAGTTTACACTCTGCCCGAGCTCTTAACTGATTTGTGTTGGTGTATATGCCCTAATGAGGGCTATTTATGTAAATAAACTTTGAGGGTTATTTATGTAAATAAGACATTTGTCGTTTGATTGATTATTTATCTGATGAGTTAATTTCATGAAATTATATTCTTGTGCATATTGAATTTTATGAAATCGATCCGCCAAAAGAAACACTCCATGGACTGTTAGATCATGAGTGATTCTTTTGAGTAGTACTCGTACGAGGATCCTTAGACCAGAAATCACTGCATAGTCTTAGGTGAATTAGAGTGTGCTTTGACATATGCCTAACGGGACCGTAACAGGTTGCCAAGTACGGGTATGATTGGGTACACTATGAGTCACGCTAAGGTATGTAGGTGAAGTGATGGGACTACAAGTCTCTCTTAAATGAGAGATGATATCTTGGCCGCTTGATAGTGAACTGAGAAGTGCATGGCCGTGCCCAAGAAATGATAAGGGTTATCATTTGCTTGATTAAGTTCAGTGTCACTAAGAGATCAAGTAAAACGTTTAGCTATATAAGGATGATTGGTTCCATGCCTTATGCTAAACTGGATATCAATGTAGAGGACATTACGTAGTATACTCGGAAGGTTGTGTTGAATCACCATTCGACCCTCCGTTCTGAATTGTGTAGTCATTATGTCTTGCTAGAGACCACTAATGATTTATGGATTAATTAATGAGATTAATTTATTCATTGTCAATTTGGAATGGGCCTACAGGATCGCACATAAGTGAGTTCGATGAGTCAGAATTAATTAAGTTGCCTGTTCTAAGTATAAGAGTTATACTTAAATAGATAATATTTAATTAAATGGTTTAATTAAATATTATTGAAGAGTTTTATGGTATTAATTAAAAGTTAATTAATTACCTGGGAAGAATTGAGTTGAGCTGATAAATCAAGGGACCTAATTGTGAATTAAGGTTCTTGACCCATCAGCCTGATCCATGGATCAATGGGTTGATCCATGGTGTTGGTTAAACCCAACTCAGTAAATAATTAATTAATTATTATTAATTATTAATTATTATTTATTAATTAAAACAGATACTTCTCAAATCTGAGAAGTATCTGGAGTCTGTTAAAAACGTTTTAACAGACTCATTTTTTTTAAATATACCTTTTGAAAAATTTTTGACAACGACAGACTATCAGACTTGAGAATAAACGTTCTTCCAGAAACTTATTCTTCCCACAGAGAAAAAGGTTTTCTCTAAAACAGGCAAATTTTGGGGCTAGCACCGGTTCTGAGAGAACTCCAGTGCAAGAACGTAGAGACAATTCGCTTGAATTGTTCTGTGGTGGTGAACGCAATCTTCCCAAAGGATCCAGGCGGCTGCACAACCGATTACGCGTCGAGGGTAAGACCCGAATCCTTTAGCGTTTAGGAATTCCGCCATTTAATTTAGAATTAAATGCCTAAACGCAGGGCAACAGTGGTATCAGAGCCATAGGTTAATTTTTTGTTTTAATTAAAAATGGTTTAATTAAAACAAAAGAGTTAAGAAAATTGGGTATAAGTTTTTTCCTTGAAAACGGTTTTAAAGAAAAAAAAAAAGTTGCTGCTTTGAAGTCGCCTGTTTTCTGGGAAGACTCGCCGGAATTGTTCCGGCCGGCCGGAAGTTCGCCGGAAAAACGGGATTTACCCGGAAATTGATTTTTTTTTTTTTTGGTGTTGTTTGAATTCCGTTTTTTTGGGTTACCAAATTGTTTGGCTGGATTGTTGATTTCATAATTCTGGACTAAATTGAATTTTTTTTTTGGCATTTGGAGTTTTCGAAAACAGACGGGATTCTTCCTTTCTTTTCCGATTGAAATAGTTTCTGGGATAAGGGTTTCGAAACTAGCCTAAATTGATTCGGTTTGGTCGGTTTTTGATTAAAATCTTTGCTGGGCTGAATAGTTTTCGTTTTTTTTTTTGGCCGGAAATCTGGGTTTATATGTTGATTTGCCGGAAAAACGTTTTTGACTGGTTTTGTGTTCACTGAAAACATATGGGTTTTGATTTTGACGATGCAGGGGTTATATGTTTTGTGGTTATCGGAAACCGACTGATGGAGAAAACAACAGCGGCGAAGGTCGCCGCTGAGTTCTCTTTTCCGGACGCCGGGAAAGGGGCATCGGAGTCGCGGTTTTCGAACTGGCGTTAGACGCCAAGACGAAGATCGCTTCTTCGTGGTTTTCTTCGGACGGAGATCTTCATTTTGTTGGGAAGGTCACGATCGGTCGGATGAGCCGGATGAGATGAACGGCGAGTGTCGCCGGGATTCAAGGACGCCGGCCAGGAACCCGAGGGCATGTTTGCCGGAGAAGAAAGGAGGCGGCGGGAGGCTGGTGCCCTAATTGGGTGAAATGACCAAATTGCCCCCGCCGCACTCCATAATCTCGGAAATGCCAGCCTTTTTAAAATTGTTTTAAAATTTTGCAAAACAACCCCAGAAGTTTTTTTTTCCTTTAAACCCTAAGCCCAGAATTTTGGTTATTTACGAAATGACCCCAAGAGTTTCAGAAAATTAAAATTTTAAAAATTTTCTGAATTTTATTTAATAAGATTTTAATTAAATAATCTTATTAGATAAAGATAGGATTAATTTAGAATTTTATCCTATAAGTTTAAATTTTGAAATAAATTATCTTAATTAGATTAGGATAATTAGAAAAGATAAATAAATAAATAATTAGTTAGATTAATTAATTGTTATTTATTTATTTTAGTTTACTTATGATGCTTAAATTTAAATTGTTTAAATTTTATGTGAAGCATCATAATTATGCTAGCATGTTCATGCATCATTCGATTAAAATGAATGAACATGGGATTGATTAAAATTGATCATGACACGATCAATTTTAATAGTGTAAGAGTTACACAATCCCTAATTAAATGATTCGGCCTAATAAAATTGGCTTGTATGAAGCATATGCAATTGTGTGTTTTTCTATGCATGAATTGGGCTTAAAATTTATTATTTAAATTTTTGGGCCTGCGAGCCATTTTAATATTGGGCCTGCGTGCCTATTAAATAATTATGTAATAGTTAGGCCCAAAAGGAGGTTCCAAAGGAGTCCATGGTGGAGCCCAGGAACGGAAGCCCAAAATGGAGGCCCAAAAGAAGTTTTTCTTGTTAAAAGGCCCTGTAATAGATTAGAGCCCAATTCATCGCATTTCCGCAGTTTTATGTTTTGTGAATGAATGAAAACGACAATGCATGTTAAGCCGATCAAACTTAAATCCCAAAAACCCAAGATTTTGCTTCCATACTTGAGGGCCCGCTTGAGCGTTGAACGTCTGGTGGACTTGGAGAGCCCAAGGGCCTCAGATTTTCTTCGTGCGGTGGGTTATTGCATAATAGTGCCCAACTTTATCACTGCCATTAATGAGTGGAAAAACTGTTTGGGTATTAGATGCCCAACTTTATCACTACCACTTGTTATGGAAAAACTGTGTGGGTGTCTATTGATGTGATGCCTTGAGGGATGGTTTAACTTGGGAAAATTAATCCTAGCTTGACCCGATAAGTTGACTAGGGATTAATTTTGCAAAGATAGGATGGTGTCAAACATTTGGAATGTTCATCCTATCACCGAAAAGTTGCATAGTGATGCAATTGGAAATCGTTAAATTACATAGGGATGTGATTTGAACGTTGCCTACCAAAAGAGCCCAATCCCTACGATACTTGCCAAAGCAAGACTGGGGTTGATTCTTTGTGGATTTTCGGCCCACAATCTAGCACCAACACAAAATTGTTTGGGATTTCAATTTTGGCTATTGTGGAAAATATTTTAAAACTCATTCTAATATTTTGCATTTTCTTTTGTAGAAATGGCATCTACTAGCACTAATACATCTAATCTCACTCTAAGAAGTATTTTGGACAAAGAAAAACTTGTTGGTCCGAACTTCTTAGATTGGGAAAGAAACTTGAGAATCGTTCTCAAACAAGAAAGGAAGCTTAATATCTTAGACGCTGCTTTACCTGAACCACCAGTAAATGCTACGGCTGCGGTTCAACGAGCATGGGAAAAGCTGAAAAGCGATTCTGATGACGTGACATGTCTGATGCTCGCGACTAAGTCAGGCGAGCTTCAGAAACAATTCATGAATTCGGAAGCGTTCCAAATTTATGTGTCACTAACGGAAATGTTCCGTGAACAAGCCCGTAACGAAAGGTTCGTTACGATAAAAGCATTGATCTCGTGCAAGATGGCGAAGGGTTCGTCAGTAAGCACGCATTTGATCAAGATGAAGGGGTATATTGATACCCTAGAGAGATTAAATGCACCTCTTTCTAGAGAGTTAGCCATTGACATCATCTTGGCTTCACTGCCTGATGATTACAATGACTTTGTGGTGAACTACAACATGCATAACATGGAGAGGACAATTCCTGAGCTCCATGGAATGCTTAAAAATACTGAGCAAACCCTTCGGAAGGCAACGCCAGTACTTGTTGTGGAAAAAGGTAAGGGCAACAAGAGAAAGTTTAAAGGCAAGGCAAAAGTTGCTGAAAACAAGAAGCCTCGCAGTAAGACTGCTCCTAAGGCTCAGCCTCAAACTCCTCCTGCTAAGAAAAATGCTCAGAAGGACGCAGTATGTTTCCATTGCAATCAGAAGGGGCATTGGAGAAGAAACTGCAAGCTGTTTCTTGAAGAGAAGAAACAGAATCCTTCGGCTTCAGGTATCTTTGTTATTGAAATTAATCTTTCTATGTCCACCTCATGGGTATTAGATACCGGTTGTGGGGCTCACATTTGTACTGATGTGCAGGGACTGAGCAATAGAAGGATGACAAAGAAAAGCGAAGTAGATCTCCGAGTAGGCAACGGGGCAAGAGTTGCAGCCGTTGAAGTTGGAGATTACATTTTGTCATTGCCTTCCGGTTTAAACATTGTATTAGAGAATTGTTATTATGTGCCTACTATGAGTAGGAATATTATTTCAATCTCTTGTTTAGATATTAAAGGATTTCGTTTTATTATTGGTAATAAATCGTTGTCTTTATATCAAAAAGATGTTTTATATGGAGTTGCAAATTTGTGCAATGGCCTATATATCTTGGATTTGACCCAAGAGAAACCGGTATATAACATTGAAAAGAAAGCCAAATTAATTCAATCTGATTTAAGTCCAACATATCTGTGGCACTGTCGTCTAGGCCATGCAAATGAGAAGCGAGTTCAAAGACTTCATAAGGATGGAGTGCTTGGTTCATTTGATTTCGAATCATATGACACATGTGAACCCTGTTTGCAAGGCAAAATGACGAAAAGTCCTTTCAACAAGAAAGGCGAGAGGACTAGTGAGCTATTGGCACTAATACATACAGATGTATGTGGACCGATGAGCACACAAGCCAGAGGTGGATTTGAATACTTCGTGACTTTTACCGATGACTATAGTAGATATGGTTATGTCTACGTAATGAGGTATAAAAATGAAACTTTTGAAAAGTTCAAAGAGTTTAAAAACGAAGTAGAAAATCAGTTAGATAGAAGGATTAAGGCTATTCGCTCCGATCGGGGAGGTGAATACCTTAGTGATGAGTTCGATGGCTATCTAAAACAGTGTGGAATTGTTTCACAGCTGACTCCACCAGGAACACCTCAATGGAATGGTGTATCCGAGAGGAGGAATCGGACCTTATTAGATATGGTTCGATCTATGATGGGCCAAGCGACTCTCCCTATGTCCTTTTGGGGTTATGCCCTCCTTTCAGCTGCCTACTTACTAAATCGTATTCCATCTAAGGCAGTAGATAAGACTCCATATGAGATGTGGATGGGTCAAAAACCCTATATGTCATATCTACGAGTTTGGGGTTGTCAAGCTCATGTAAAGCGTTTACAAAGTAGTAAGCTTGAACCTAAAACTGACAAATGCCTGTTTGTGGGATATCCTAAGGAAACTAAAGGATATCAATTCTACAATCCAACTGAGAACAAAGTGTTTGTTGCTCGGGGAGCCACTTTCTTAGAGAAAGATTTTCTCTACAAGAAAGATAGTGGGAGTAGAATAGAACTCGGAGAAGTTCCAGAACCACAAGAGAATGTAGAACGATCTACAGAAACTGAGATGGAAGTTGACATGGGAACTCATGAAGATGAGCAGCCTGAGTCAACAACACAAGAACCTAGAAGGTCTAGTAGATCTCGTCATGAACCTGAGAGATACGGATTTCTCGTAACTGATGATCAAGATTTGATCTTGGTGGACTCTAATGAGCCCGTGAACTACAAACAGGTTTTAGAAAGTCCAGATTCAGATAAATGGCTACAAGCAATGGAATCTGAAATGCAATCCATGAGGGACAATAAAGTTTGGACTTTGATTGATCCTCCTGTTCAGACAAAGGTTGTCGATTGCAAGTGGATTTTCAAGTTAAAACCTGGCGGGATCTTCAAGGCACGACTAGTGGCTAAAGGTTTCAGACAGACTCATGGTATAGACTATGATGAAACCTTCTCCCCTGTCGTGATGCTCAAGTCCATTCGGACTATGCTCGCCATAGCTGCATATTATGACTATGAGATATGGCAGATGGATGTTAAGACGGCTTTCCTGAATGGAAACCTACTCGAGGATGTTTATATGAAACAACCCGAGGGATACATCGATCAAGAGCATCCAAATCGTGTATGCAAGCTTCAGAGGTCCATCTACGGACTAAAGCAAGTATCTCGGAGTTGGAATCTTCGTTTTGACGAGGCAGTAAAAGGTTACGGCTTCATAAAGAACGAAGATGAGCCTTGTGTTTACAAGAAGGTTAGTGGGAGCAAGATAGTTTTCCTTGTCCTATATGTGGACGACATCCTACTCATAGGAAATGACATTCCCATGATGAAAGACATCAAACAATGGTTGGGGACTGTATTTTCTATGAAAGACTTAGGAGAAGCCGAAATGATACTAGGTATCAAGATCTATAGAGATAGGTCAAAAAGGCTTCTAGGACTAAGTCAAGAAGGGTACATAGACAAAATATTGAAGAGGTTCAATATGTCTAACTCAAAAAATGGTAAGGTACCATTTAGACATGGCCTTCTCTTAAAGAAGAACCAAGGTCCTTCAACAAGAGAGGAGAGGGATACAATGAGTAGAGTACCATATGCTTCGGCAATAGGATCTATTATGTATGCCATGTTATGTACCCGCCCGGATGTCGCACATGCACTGAGCATGACTAGCAGATACCAACAAGATCCAGGAACAGATCATTGGACTGCAGTCAAAGCAATCCTAAAGTACTTACGAAGGACTAAAGGATTGATGCTAGTGTATGGAGGACAAGAACAGCTCATCGTACAAGGTTACGCTGATGCTGCTTTCCAAACAGATCAAGATGACATGAAGTCACAATCAGGCTACGTGTTTAGTCTGAATGGTGGTGCAATAAGTTGGAAAAGCTCAAAGCAAGATACAACAGCCGATTCTACAACAGAGTCTGAGTACATTGCTGCATCCGATGCTGCAAAGGAAGCTGTTTGGTTAAGAAAGTTCATGTCAGACATCGGAGTGATACCGAGTATCCAAGATCCGATAGAACTTTTCTGTGACAATAACGGGGCCATCGCACAAGCTAAGGAGCCTCGGTCACACCAGAAAACCAAACATATACTCAGAAGGTTTCACCTCATCCGAGAGATCATTGATCGAGGAGATGTGAAAGTGTGCAAAATAGGGTCAGACGACAATGTAGCAGATCCTCTCACAAAAGCTCTACCACAATCAAAGTTTGATAGACATGTAATAGAGCTTGGTCTTAAACAGTTTAGGACATAGCCCTTCAACGGGCAAGTGGGAGATTGTTGGTGTATATGCCCTAATGAGGGCTATTTATGTAAATAAACTTTGAGGGTTATTTATGTAAATAAGACATTTGTCGTTTGATTGATTATTTATCTAATGAGTTAATTTCATGAAATTATATTCTTGTGCATATTGAATTTTATGAAATCGATCCGCCAAAAGAAACACTCCATGGACTGTTAGATCATGAGTGATTCTTTTGAGTAGTACTCGTACGAGGATCCTTAGACCAGAAATCACTGCATAGTCTTAGGTGAATTAGAGTGTGCTTTGACATATGCCTAACGGGACCGTAACAGGTTGCCAAGTACGGGTATGATTGGGTACACTATAAGTCACGCTAAGGTATGTAGGTGAAGTGATGGGACTACAAGTCTCTCTTAAATGAGTGATGATATCTTGGCCGCTTGATAGTGAACTGAGAAGTGCATGGCCGTGCCCAAGAAATGATAAGGGTTATCATTTGCTTGATTAAGTTCAGTGTCACTAAGAGATCAAGTAAAACGTTTAGCTATATAAGGATGATTGGTTCCATGCCTTATGCTAAACTGGATATCAATGTAGAGGACATTACGTAGTATACTCGGAAGGTTGTGTTGAATCACCATTCGACCCTCCGTTCTGAATTGTGTAGTCATTATGTCTTGCTAGAGACCACTAATGATTTATGGATTAATTAATGAGATTAATTTATTCATTGTCAATTTGGAATGGGCCTACAGGATCGCACATAAGTGAGTTCGATGAGTCAGAATTAATTAAATTGCCTGTTCTAAGTATAAGAGTTATACTTAAATAGATAATATTTAATTAAATGGTTTAATTAAATATTATTGAAGAGTTTTATGGTATTAATTAAAAGTTAATTAATTACCTGGGAAGAATTGAGTTGAGCTGATAAATCAAGGGACCTAATTGTGAATTAAGGTTCTTGACCCATCAGCCTGATCCATGGATCAATGGGTTGATCCATGGTGTTGGTTAAACCCAACTCAGTAAATAATTAATTAATTATTATTAATTATTAATTATTATTTATTAATTAAAACAGTCTGTTAAAAACGTTTTAACAGACTCATTTTTTTTAAATATACCTTTTGAAAAATTTTTGACAACGACAGACTATCAGACTTGAGAATAAACGTTCTTCCAGAAACTTATTCTTCCCACAGAGAAAAAGGTTTTCTCTAAAACAGGCAAATTTTGGGGCTAGCACCGGTTCTGAGAGAACTCCAGTGCAAGAACGTAGAGACAATTCGCTTGAATTGTTCTGTGGTGGTGAACGCAATCTTCCCAAAGGATCCAGGCGGCTGCACAACCGATTACGCGTCGAGGGTAAGACCCGAATCCTTTAGCGTTTAGGAATTCCGCCATTTAATTTAGAATTAAATGCCTAAACGCAGGGCAACAATTTGGTGGCAGCCGAAGGCATCTTCCACGAGAAGAAGCAAGCTTTGGTCTCAATAAAGGCTTCATGTTCTTCTTCTGTGCCTAAAGACAAGAAGAATAAGAAGAAGAATAATGCCAAGAAACTTGCTGCAAAGCCCGAAATCGCAAAGAAGAGCAAGCCTAAAGGCAAGTGTTTCAGGTGCGGGAAAATGGGACACTGGAAAATAGATTGTCAAAGCCTAAAGGTACGATAGTTTATGCCCTAATTACTGAGACATGTTTAGCGGTGATTCCCACAGATACTTGGTGTGTGGATTCAGACGCCACTGACCATGTTTGTAATTCTTTGCAGGGGTTCCAAGTAACCGGGAAGCTTAGAGAGGGCGAGCTGAACATCTACATGGGTGACACTACAAGAGTGTCAGTAGAAGCAGTGGGAGTAGTCACTTTAAATTTTGAAAGTTGTGGATTAGAGTTAGTTAATTTTCTTTATGTACCGAGTTTTAGAAAGAACCTTATTTTATTTTCTAAACTCTTAAAGAACAGTTATAAGTTTATTTTTTCTGATGAGTCCGTATTTATTAGAAGAAATGGAAAGCTTATTTGTTATGGTTCATTGGCTGACAATTTGTTTGTGGTTAACTCTAACTCCCCTGTTGTGCAAAACATAGAAACAGATAGCTCTTCATCTAACATTAATAAGAGAAAAAAACCTTCTGGAATGAATCAAACCTATATTTGGCATCTCAGGCTAGGTCATATAAACCTTAGTAGGATTCAGAGGTTGGTCAATGATAGACCATTAGGTTCATTAGAGATTGACAGTTATTTAACCCGCGAATCTTGCTTGGAGGGTAAGATGACTAAGAGACCTTTTAAAGCAAAAGTTTATAGAGCCAAAGAAGTACTAGAGTTAATTAATTCTGACTTGTGTGGACCAATGTCGGTCCAAGCATGAGGTGGGTTTGAGTATTTTGTGACGTTCACGAATGACTACTCAAAGTACGGGTACATTTACCTAATGCGTCACAAGTCCGAGTGCTTTGGCAAGTTCAAAGAATTTCAGGCAGATGTGGAGAAGCATCATGGTAAGAGTATCAAGATACTACGATCAGATCGTGGTGGGAAGTACCTGTCCCACGAATTTCAAGAATACATCAGTGAGGTCGGAATTCAGTCTCAGTTGTCTGCACCTGGCACTCTACAGCAGAACAATGTAGCAGAAAAAAGGAATCGAACTCTCATGGAAATGGTTAGGTCAATGATGAGCTATAGTGATTTGCCGAGTTCGTTCTGGGGATATGCCTTAGAAACAGTGATGTATATTCTTAATCTTGTACCATCTAAAACATTCCCTTCAAACCCAATAGAGTTGTGGAACGGACGAAAGCCTAGTCTAAGACATCTCAGAATTTGGGGTTGTCCAATATATATGCTTAAGGCAGATGCGGCTAAGTTAGATACGAGAACAGAATTAATGTTGTTTGTAGGATATTCCAGGGGAACGAAGGGTGGTCTGTTTTATAGTCCTAAAGATCAGAAGGTGGTGGTTAGTACGAACGCTAGATTTTTGGAAGAAGACTATATCTTAGATCGCAAGCCCAAGAGTAAGATAGTACTAGAAGAGCTTAGGAGACAAACTACTAATCCTGATGCACCAGCACAAGTAGATACACCACACACTGCACATGAGATCACAGATGATGCTCCTACACAGGTGGTGCCTCGTCGTAGTGGGAGGGTTGTGAGACAGCCCGATAGGTTCATTGGCATAGGAGAGGCCTCAGACCTAGTTCCAGGTGCGCCTGAACCTGACCTGGTTAACAACAATGAGGCTCTACGAGATAAAGATGCAGAATCTTGGTTTAAGGCAATGATATCCGAGATGGGGTCAATGGACCACAATCAAGTCTGGGAGCTGGTGGACCTGCGAGATGGGTTTAAGCCCATTGGATGCAAGTGGGTCTACAAACGTAAGAGAGGACCTGACGGAAAGGTGGAAACCTTTAAAGCTAGGCTGGTGGCAAAGGGGTATACTCAGAAAGAGGGAATCGATTATGAGAAAACCTTCTCCCCGGTAGCCATGCTTAAGTCGATCCAGATTCTCTTGGCCATAGCTACTCATTTGGATTATGAGATATGGTAGATGGATGTCAAGACAGCTTTCCTGAACGGAAGTCTTGAGGAAACAATTTTTGTGCAGCAACCAGAGGGATTCATTGAAAAAGGCCAAGAGCATAAGGTTTGCAGGCTTAAGAGGTCTATTTACGGACTTACGTAGGCATCCAGATCTTAGAACATCCGGTTTGATGAGGTAATCCAATCCTACAGATTTACTCAGTGTCCGAATGAGCAATGTGTGTACCGCAGACGTGATGGAAACTCAGTGGTGTTTCTTGTGCTTTACGTAGATGACATTCTATTGATTGGCAACAACAAGAAAGTGTTATCCGACGTAAAGGCATGGTTGTCCAAGCAGTTTGATATGAATGACTTAGGGGAAGTGGGACATATCCTTGGGATCAAGATAATTCGAGATCTTAGGAAACGTTCGTCAAACGCTCTCTCAAGCTTCGTACATAGATATGATTCTAGCCCATTTTAACCAGAACTCCAAGAAAGGTTTTCTACCTTTCAGACATGGAGTGCATTTATCTAAGGAACAGTCTCCCAAGACTGTTGAGGAGATATAGGCCATGAAGGCAGTTTCTTATGCTTTGGCAGTAAGAAGTCTCATGTATGTCAAGTTATGTACTAAGCCTGATATATGTTATGTCGTTGGCATGGTAAACAGATATTAGAGTAACCCCGGGAAAGCTCATTGGGAGGCAGTAAAATGCATTCTCAAGTATTTGCGCAGAACAAGAGACCAAGTGCTGGTCTATCAGGCGCCTGAGCTGGTACCCCGAGGTTACACACATTCAGATTTCCAAGGCGACAGGGACAAGAGCAAGTCTACCTCAGGGTATGTGTTTACTCTAAGAGGTGAGGCCATAGTTTGGCGGAGTGTCAAGCAGAAATGTGTGACAGACTCTACCATGGAGGCCGAATACGTTGCCGCATCAGAGGTAGAGAAGGAAGCAGTGTGGCTCAAGAATTTCCTAATGGATTTAGATGTGATTCCTGGTTTGCAGAAGTCTATCATGGTGTATTGTGATAACAATGGTGCAGTAGCAAACTCGAGCGCAAGTACCACCTGATATGAGACATCATAAGGAGGGAAGACGTGGTCGTGACTAAGATAGCATCAGAGGATAACTTTACAGATCCGTTCACGAAGACATTGACTTCAAAAGTCTATGAGACTCACGTGGAGGGCATTGGAATCAGATACTTAGGAGAACCATGACAGTTTTTCTAGATATATAGTAGCAAAGTGTATAGGAGTTGAATGTAGTTGTATACTTAAAGCAAAGCTTAAGTATTAGTGGGAGATTGTTGGAGTTGAATACATAAGCTATGCTTGTATTGTACATTTTCCCAGTTAATATATCTATTTATGTTTTGGTTATATTTTTGTTGTGCATTATTTGTCCATTTATATTATGTAACTAGATGATGAGGTGTCTTGTGTGACATAGTAGATCTCATCATTGGTTGAAAGACATAATATATAAATGAGGTTCGTAACCGAGACAGCTTTGGACAAACTATCGGTTTATGTTATTATGTGATTCGGATAATTGGTTTGTCTAAACTAATTGAATCATATAGATATGCCCGGGGCGTATTGAACTTGACCATTAGGAATGATTTATTTTGTACTAATTTAATAGACAAATCATTTTTGGTATTCTATCTCTTAATCCCTAGACTTGAGTGGGCATAAGGATTAGGCATAGTGTATTTTGATCTGCCAATGGGTAAGTTCTATTGTGGCCAATAATCTCGGTAGGTTGGGTACGTGTGTTTAGTTGATTGGTGTGCTGCTGCTTGTCGAAAGGAAACCATGTACCGGTGCGTTCGGGGTGATGGTGCTCCCGAGATGAGCTCGTTATGTTTATTGTACTAAACTCAGCTGGTGGACTTATGTCCGGTATAGTAAAAAGGTCGAGTGGTACTAGTCTCAGAATTAAAGAAGTTAATAAATTAATTTATCAGTAAATTAATACATTAACGAGCACTATATCTTTGATGTGGGGAGATTATGAATAAATTAATTAAGTTGTTCCGGAAGCAATTCTAGTGTAGGATGATAGTGCTAAAATTAATCCGTTAGTGGTACAATTAATTTTGTAATGGGTTAATTGAATAGGTAGAATTAATTAATTGATTAATTATTCCTAAAGGTTAATTGAGTAATTAACAAAGTGGAATTATTTAATTAATTAATTAAGTCTTAAGTTTCAATTAGAATTAGGAAATCTAGTAGGATTTAGTTTATCCTATCAGATCGGTTACCTAATTGGATTTGGAAACTAATTAATTACCTAAACCCATTAGGAAGACCAATCCTAAACCAACTTGGGGTCTCTCTTGTAACTCTATATATAGACAAGGAATTAACTATTCAAGACATACAATTCAATAGTTTCATAATTCAAGAAACTAGAGAGATAAATTCTTAGAGAGAGAATTAAACTTCATCTCTCGTAGTCGGATTTTCCAAAGTTCTAGGCGGCTGCTCTCTATCCTCAAAACCGGCGGCCGGATCTTCATTATTTCCCAGCGGCGCGTCGTTGTAGAGGGCGGCGGCGAGTGGACTTCAAGGCGGCGTGTGTGGCCCACGCGCAGGCTGCGGACGGTAGAATTTTTCGGCCAGATTTTTGACGCAGTTTTTGTGTTGATTGCTGATCAATTGGTTGCTAGATAGTTGCCCACACAACGTGCAATCAAAGTCTTGAGTCATACAAGCGATCACCTGAGTTCACGCTTCAAGAGGTACTTTTCTAAGATTCCGCTTTTAATTAGAATATTATTGTTGCGTGGTAAATCGAATAAGTGCAAACCCAGATTCTGCGCAATGTTATTTTAAGCAAGTGTTGGAATAGCGATTGTGCTAGAGTCTAGGTCTGACCAGATATTCGGATTATGGAATGCATAGCACGAAAGTGAGTTTCTGGCTAGGCCCGAGCAGATAATCTTTCAAAAGTATTAAACTGTTTATGAGTTAAATTGAACACCAAATTGGGCAAGAAATTGTTAATAAGGGCTGCAAGGTTACTATGGAGCATGAATTAGCTATGAATTGATGTAATTTTGAATTTTAAACTTAGGTACTATTCTTCTCTATTGTTATGATTTTAGTTGGATGAATTAATTTTGTATGAATGGGTTTTTTATTCAGAGTTGACTTTGATTTATTAGGTCATAAGTTGGTATTTATATTGTATTTTTGGCTTTTTCTTAGAATGAATTGAAGGTTGAAAGAAGGATGAGTTTTAGTTTGAATAGGACAAAAAAAAAAAAAAAAAAAGGATTGTGATGGATTGTTTTTGGACTAGATTTACGAATTGGGAAACTAAGGAATTTCTTCGGACTGTTGGCTTCATTTAGGATGGCGACATAGCACCAACCTCGATAATGTATGACAATATGAGAGTGAATTGTCTACTTAACAAGTAGACTTTTGTCGTCGATGGGAAATGTGGCAGTTGAGATGGGGATGGGACGATAGTAGTGAAGATAGGTGGTGGATGAGATGAGAGTGGTGTGGTCATGACTACGAGTTAGGTAAAAACGAAAGAAATAGGAAGAAGAAAATAGTTGTGTACGAGCATTTATGTCTTAAAAATTTTAGGAGGGTTATATTTGTCTTTACATTCAGTAATATTGTTGACATTGTTTGCTTTGCTCATTTATTTTTTTTAGGGGTTATTTGTTAAAAGTTTGGATGGTCATGTAAATGTAATTTGCCCTTAATGATTTGTCCATTAATTAATGAGTGGTTCAATTCATTGCTTGTGTTACAAACGTAGTAGCCAAATTGGGATCGTTAATGTCAACCTCTATTCGGTTCCTCATCCAGCTGTGAATGTATTAGATCATCCAAAATTTATCTGGATCTACACGTGTATGATCCAAATGGAAAAGATTTTCTACCCCATGAAGGAAAAAAAGGAAAAAAAAAAAAAGAAAGAAAAAGGAAAACAATATGAAACGAAAACAACAATTAATGCTACAGAATAAAACACAGTCACACAGTGACGCAACTCTCTGTTCTGAAACTCCCAAGTCTGCCTCAAAGCCTCTGCAGACTGCCCTGCCTTGATCTCTCCGCCAAACCTATACCACCATTTTGAACCCATTCAAACTTAAGCTTCTGCGGTCCTTCCATAACCTTCTTCGATCCTTTTGAATAAGCAATGCTCTTGCCCCATTTTGCACGGCTGCCGCTTTAAATGTATAGCATCTGGATTGATTGATATATGCTCTAGTTATTGACTGCTGCTTGAAAGTGTATGCCTCTCTCTCTTTTGCTTCTGTTCACACTGCCCCTTAGTTTTTAGAAATGGGTTCATTTTTGTTTTTCCAATTCTTGATGTGTTTCAGTATTATACCCAAGTTTGGCATGTGGAGTTTTGAGCTTTGTTGCATGTTCGGAAGTATTTGTTTCTTGTTTATAATGTTTTTTTTCGCTTTGGATGACTTGTTTTCAAGAATTGCATAATCTAGTAAAGTTTTGCGATGATAAAAAATAAATTCTTTCTCCTCTCGGTAAAATTTGAATACAATTCGGGTATTAAGAGTTCTTGGTGCCCATTAAATACTGGTCTTTTTTGCAATCGTTATTTTAGATAGTATTCCAATAATTTGCTTCAGCAATTGTTGGGTTTTGGTTTTTAAACTTCCGTTCTAATAATCATGGTTCCTTGCGGCCGAGGTAATGAAAAATTTAAAACACAGTGTATCCTAGTTAGAAGGATCCACTAAATATACTTCAATGTTGACTATTTATGATACTAAAGCTAATTTTACTGGTCATAGGGTGAGCCTTCCCGTCGTGAATGCTCCAGTGCTAATTGTTTAGTGATAATGCCAAATGCTGGTTTCTATCAATTCTGTCTAGTATTCGAGTGTTCATAACGGGCTGGTACATTTTATTTGATATTTTTGTCCGCAGGTACATTTGCTTTCGAACACTTGCAGTTAGATTAGTGATTCGAACATTAATTTAGTAGCTTTCTTTCAGTGTTGAAGAGAAGACCCCGGGAGATGGGAGCTTACATTGTTGGTGTCCTCATCCCTCTTGTATTCACGCTTATATTTAGGAGTTCGAAGACTGCTAAAAGACGGGGTGTACCAGTTGATGTTGGCGGGGAACCTGGTTATGCAATTCGAAACCAACGGTTTCATGCACCAGTGGAAACGGCTTGGGAAGGGATTACAACTCTTGCGGAGCTTTTTGAGCAAGCATGCAAGGAACATTTTGACAAAAGGTTACTAGGAACTAGGGAGTTAATATCTCGAGAAATGGAAAAATCTGAGGATGGAAGGTCCTTTGAGAAGCTTCATTTAGGCGATTACAAGTGGTTGACTTATGGCCAAGCCTTTGAAGCTGTGTGTGGCTTTGCCTCTGGCTTGGTACAACTTGGTCATGGAAGGGGAGAACGTGTAGCAATCTTTGCTGATACACGCCAGGAATGGTTTATTGCGTTGCAGGTATAAATTGTTCTGCTGTATCAAAAGAGTGGATTATGCTTTAATATCTTTGTTATACTCTAGATAACATTCTGAAGTCAATATTTGATCATCCAAATTTCACTAGTTCTTTGAATTTCATCACAAATTATATTCTTAAGCAAGTATGCATTTCACTTTAACCAGTTTACAGAGTCTTGTTTTGATGTGACAATAAAACTTGTATCTTTATACCTATTCTTTTGTTTAATGCTTTTTAATTGGGTCTTCTACTAGGGTTGTTTCAGACGCAATGTCACTGTTGTGACCATATATGCATCTCTGGGTGAAGAAGCTCTCTGTTATTCATTGAATGAGGTATGTCTCTGGTTGTCTTGCAGCCTCATGTTACGTAGACATGCTCCAACTATTTGTTCTTTTTGAGAAAAACCTGTAGTTGAATCTCATCAAGCACTTAAAGCACAAAATTTCAATCAACAAAGATAACATTTGTTTGGATTTTATAATTATTCTATTGATTTATCAATAGATAGCTGAAAAGATTATTAGCGGGTCCATTATCCTTAAGCTGCAATCTTTATCTTTAAGGAGCCAAAAGATAAACTGCATAAAACTATCTTTCTAACCAAAGTATCAATAGTGAATAATTGAGCAGCCCTCTACTAAACTATAGTTTATTATTGCTCAAGTGTTCACTCATAGAATAACTTATGGTGTAATATTTTCTGTATTACCATTGGGTATAATTTGTTGCTTAATATTCACTGCAATTTCACTTATTTCAACTTCATGTCACAGCTGGGGAAGTTTTTCCAAGACTTAAATCATTCTGTGTTCATATAAATTTAGAAAGCAATTATGTATTTGGGGGCATTTCAAAGCACTTGCTTTGATGGCATAAACTTGACTAGGCTAGGTACTTCATATTATTGGGTCTGCCATTGGAATTTTTTTTGGGGTGGTGGGGGTGGGGGGGGGGGGGGGGGGGGGGGGGTGAAGAGGTGTGGTGGGTGGGGTGTGTTGAAGTTTGTGTTTGTGCATATGTTACTACCTTCATGTTGTACTGTAAGCTTTGATTCACATTTTTCCAAATGGTTGTTGAGGCGGTAAACCATTGGAAGAGAAATGATCATTATTTTTTATTTTATGGAATATTTGGAAGTCTTAGTTGCAATTTTTAATCAGTTTCTATAGTCAAAGTCATATAGTCTCACTTCGAATGCTTATCCATTTGTTAGACTGAGGTGACAACAGTTATTTGTGGGCACAAAGAACTGACGAAATTAATAGATATTAGCGGTCAACTAGACTCAGTGAAACGTGTAATAAACATGGACGATGAAGTTCCATCAAATCCAGCATCAGTTCCTGCTAGTGCCAGCTGGACGCTCACATCCTTTTCTGAGGTTTTAAGGCTTGGTCAAGAAAACCCTGTTGAACCTGAATTACCTCTTCCTGCTGATGTTGCAGTGATAATGTATACCAGTGGTAGTACTGGTCTGCCTAAGGTTGGTCTCTGATTTTATCATAACAAGTATCCATTTGTTATATGCTTATTTTGGTTGGATGTGCTTAAAGGGGATTCATCATATGCTATGCTTCCTGAGAAATTTCCCAATGGTTGGTCCAGATATGGGTCAGAAGCTAAGGTGGCATTCTTCTAAGAATGTTGTGTGGTTGGAAGACACTGAGAGGTCTTCTAAATGTTGTGAGGGAGATATGTCCTAGTTTAAATGGCCATTATTTTAACCCCTACTTAAAGATGTTCTGAAATTACTTGCTTAGGAATAAGGAAGGAAACCAGGCCACTGTCTTATTTATGTAACACTCATTTTGCAGGGTGTAATGATGACACATGGCAATATTTTGGCAACGGGTTCTGCTGTTATGACCATTGTTCCTGACCTTGGCACCAAGGATGTTTATATGGCATACCTTCCCCTTGCACATATTCTTGAACTAGCTGCTGAGGTAATGCTTTACTGAATCATGGAAAGACATTAACTGGATGAATGTCATTGGATTGGTTATTCGTACAAATAATGACAAAATAGTGAGTTTAAGACTGCAAATGATTCTTATGCTACAGAATATTATGGCAGCTGTTGGAATTTCTATTGGATATGGCTCACCCTTAACTCTTACTGATACTTCAAACAAGATAAAGAAGGGAACCAAAGGAGATGCCTCTGTGTTGAAGCCGACATTGCTGGCTTGTGTACCAGCAATTCTTGATCGTGTTCGAGATGGTGTGCGCAAGAAGGTCTGTAGAAAAATTAGCTAGTTAAAGCTGTATAAGGCATTATTTTGTTTTACTTCTTATTATCATTGTTGCCTTTTGCAAGTTTGTTTGATAATTTATTAGTTGTGGAATATTTTAAGGTGGATGCCACTGGGGGATTATCAAGGACATTGTTTAATTTGGCATATGCTCGTCGACTGTCTGCTGTCAATGGCAGTTGGCTTGGGGCATGGGGTTTGGAGAGGATTCTCTGGGATTTTTTGGTATTCCGAAAAGTAAGAGCAATTTTGGGTGGCCGTGTACGTTTTGTACTATCTGGTGGTGCTCCTCTATCTGCTGATACTCAAAGATTCATCAACATATGTCTAGGGTTAGTTGATACAGAATATAAGTTCTATTAATACATAAGGATCGTTATTATGTACTTTATCCACATATTCTCATACTGCTAATTGATTATCATATTGGTCATCTTGGTGTTAATGAACATGCTGAGCATTTAATGGACAAATTCATAACTCTGTTAACCTGATTTGTTCATACTTAATATAAATGATAAACTGTCGTCAGTATTGTGCGTTGGTCTCTGGCACATTTCATTGGATGCCATCTTTATTTTTATTCTTTTATTAAGTTTCATATTTTTGTTATTTTCAAGGCTTTTTTATTTATATTTTTATTCTTTCCCCTCAGTGCTCCTATAGGGCAGGGATATGGTCTCACCGAGACATGTGCTGGTGGGACATTTAGTGAGGTGGATGATACATCTGTTGGTAGAGTTGGTGCTCCTCTGCCTTGCTCATATATCAAGGTAGACAAGGAATAGGTGTTAATTACACTTCATATTAAGATAAATATTCAACTTCTAGTGGTGCAACTAGAAATCTCCTTGCGATTCAAAGAAAAACAATGAATATAATCTTATACAGGTCGTTTCTATGCCACCTATACTTTGTAAAGGTTCACTTATGCATGTATGTTCCGATTCCATCCATAAAATGCATAGTAGCGAACTCTGGACTAGTTTTTGGTGTGCAGTGCACCTGTTGTATACACATTGACTGGAATTTTCATCTCTTTCATTTGTTATTCTTTGCTGTTTCTGAATGTAGTCCCTTTCCTCTTCTCCCAAGATAGCCACTGAATACATTCTTTTCAATGACTTTAAACTGTTTGCTGCATGGTTTTTTTACTTGTTTCTACTTGGTCTAGCAACTTCTAGTCTCACGTAGTTGGAGTTTACCTCAACTTATTTTGATGACATTATATCGACAAACTATTTTTTCAATCTCATTTCAACTATTGGATTTTAGTTGATAGATTGGCCTGAGGGTGGATATTTAGCAAGTGATTCACCAAAACCTCGAGGGGAAATTGTTGTTGGCGGTCCAAATGTTACAGTTGGATATTTCAAAAATGAAGTGAAAACTAAAGAAGTATACAAGGTAACGAATTTGAGGTTTTTGCTGTTTTTTCTTTTGTTTGAGATCCAAAGATGAACGGCTCCTACCTTTCTTTTCTTGTAAGATTGATGAACAAGGCATAAGATGGTTCTACACTGGTGATATTGGGCAATTTCATCCTGATGGTTGCCTTGAAATAATTGATCGCAAAAAGGACATTGTGAAACTTCAGCATGGAGAGTACGTTTCTTTGGGAAAGGTAATAACGTTTTTTTCTTCACTCTGGTTCTTGTGCAATCTGGTTGTTACTCAGTCCTTGGTATTTTCTTTTTCAGGTTGAGGCTGCTTTAATTGTTAGTCCATATGTTGACAACATTATGTTGCATGCCGATCCTTTCCATAGCTACTGCGTTGCTTTGGTTGTGGCTTCCCAAGCCGCCATTGAAGACTGGGCATCAAAGCAAGGCGTTAAATATGATGACTTCACAGACTTGTGCCAGAAAGAAGAAACTGTTAAGGAAGTGCACGGTTCACTTGTAAAGGTACTCAATCAACAATCTTTTGATTCAACTTCTGTATTTCTACACCATCTTTTTGCTGTGACTGTTGTTACAATGGTTTGCTGAGTCTGCATTTTACTGATTGCAACATTCTCAAATTCAGGCTGCAAAGGCTGCACGCCTCGAGAAATTTGAGATTCCTGCAAAGATTATACTTCTTTCTGAAGCATGGACTCCTGAATCTGGCCTTGTGACTGCAGCTCTAAAGATCAAGAGAGAGGCCATTAGGAAGGCATTTTCTGAAGATCTAGCCAAACTATATTCTTCATGACTTTGCAGATTTTGATAACTTCTGAGTAATCTATGTAAAATTTTGTCCGTTCTAAATGGCAAAAAATAAACTGGTGTATCTGAACTGTCATTACGGCATATCCGATCTTATATGGTTGATGGGGTCGTATGAATTACTCGGCAAAGTTTGTTGCTGTGAGTCAAGTTAAAGATATGATGAGAAAGGGTCACATTCTGTATCACCCTTTAGGTACTGAGAAAGAAAGAAGAAACAGAACAAATTTTTCTTCCTTTGTTTTTTTTTTTTTTTTTTTTTGGGTACAAATAAGGAGGCCAAGGCTATATCAATTTGTAAATATCCGACTAAGGTAAGACATTCCCATCTGAAATCAAATACGCTCTTAAATTTAGAGTAATATCAAATACCTCTTTCATCAATAAAAAAATTTCAGAAAATAATTAAAAATTCATATATATTTGTTAATTAAAAATATAACTGGAATAATAGAAGCAAATTCTCAACTCTAGATTTGAAGGTAATAAATAAACAGGGGAGGGGCGGCAAGGTGACATAGTGAGGAGGGGCGATGGAAGTCAGCAGACAGTAGTGTTAATAACCATAATTCTATATACGATGAACTTCCCCCTTCCTAATATAACTATGCGGTGCCTTACAAGCCTTCGCAATTATAATTCTGGCAGATATTATATAGTAGGGATAGAAATATATAATTTGTCCATACACTTAGAAAAAAAAAAAGGAAAAAACGAATATCAAAAATTGAATAAGTGGGGGGTGTTTATACGCGCGTCTTATATATATCCTCACTAACCACTTTATTTCCCTAAACCCTAATTTTCTTTTCTCTCTTTTCTCTCTCCCGAACTCTCTTCCCCGCAGCTGATTATGACCATTCCGGGCGGAGTTTTGAAGATCTCTCTGAAGGAAAACAGAACAAGCCCGGGCTAAATCGAAAATCTCACTTTCGTGTAATTCATTCCAGAATCGGAAACTTTCGACAAAGCTCAGGCTCAAATTCATTTTTTCCTAAACGGATGTAGGCTTATACTTATTTAATTTATTAAACAACACACAAAGATTCAACCTTTAATTAAAAGCTAAAAGTCTAAAGGCTATACCTTTGTAGCGAAGTTCCACGCAAAAAAAATACCAAATCTTCGGGCAAGCAAAATCCACAAGTAATCCGAGAAATAACTCCAAACGCCTCCGAATTAGTGTGGGCTAATGTCTACGGAGGGGTCCAAATCAATACCGAAGAAATCCAAAGAAACCTGTTTCAAAAACCCCAAAATCTGTAAAAACAGATTTAGCCCAGGAACTGTCAGGCCAAATCTGAAAACCCAATAAGTCACCAAAAGAGATCGTACACCAACAGTAGATCTAGACTTTGGCGAACCCAAGGGAACGGGCCAAAGGATCAACGCGAAGGGAGGATCAAAACCCACCAAAACTGCCCGGATTTAGCTCACTAGAACACCTACCGTCGGCCGGAAAAAATACCTAGCGGCGCCGGCGACTTTAATGGATTCTGGGCAAAAAATCCAAACAAATTGGGTGACTTAATCTATGGGTTTTCTTGGCTAATCGATGGGCTGGGTTTTTCGAAGTAGAAAGCTCCAAAGTCGACTTCGAAAGAGAAGATTCAATGAAGAAGGAGAACTTCTCTTTCTAGACTTAACTTTCTCACACTAGGCTTGTAACCACCAAGGTTTCTAATGTTTTGTAAATTGCCTAACAATGACTATTTATAGGGAGCTTCTAAGGAGACCTAGTGGGCCTTTTAGTTTGACTTTCGTTGACCTCTTAGTCTTTCCTACACTAGTCAACTCCAATCCAATCGAGCCTTTCGAATTAATTCTTTAACCCACTTCGTTAATTTAATTTAATCGAACCCTTATGATTAATTAATTCATATAGAATTAATTTCTTAATCGACTTAGTCAATTAAATATTAATTAAATCTTTAGGATTGATTAATTCACTTTGTCGATTAGTCAAACGCATAATTAGTCGGACCACTAACGGACCAATTATGGAACTACAGCTAAAAAATGACTTTACATCGTGCCACTTTATTTTTCTTCTATCTCCCCACATCAAAGATCTAGTGCTTGTCGGTTCATCAATTTACTGACAAATTAATTAACCGACTTCTTGGTATCCGAGATTAGTACCATTCGAATTTCTTATTATACCGGACGTAAAGTCCACTGGCCAGATTTAGTATAATAGACCTTACAAGCTCATCTCGGGAACACCATCAACCCGACGAACCGGTACGTGGATTCCTCATACTAGCAAAGGCACATAAGAAGCTAAACACCGCATACCCAACTTACTGAGGTATAGGCCTCAATTGACCGAACTCTTTGGCAAATCAAAGCGTACGATATCTAACTCTCACACCCGCCCCAATCTCGGGATTGAGAGATTGAATACTAGGACCGAATTAACTACGTCGATCAGTACAAGTTAATTCTATCCAAACTGGTCGTGCTCAATATGCCCCGGACATATCCATGTGATTTAATTAGTCTAGACAAACTAATTTACAAATCACACGATAACCTATACCGATAGTATGTTCAGACTATCTCAGTTACGAGCATACTTTTTTATATATTAATACTTTAACCAATAACAGGATCTACTGTGTCTTTCCACTCTCGTTATCTAGTTCTATGATATAATGGAACAATTTAATACTAAAAACAATGATATGTCAACTGTGGATATTAGTTTTTGATACAAGCCATAGCTTTTCTGTATTCAAAACTAACAATCTCCTACTAATACTCAAAACTATGCTAAGAAGTACAAAAACTGTCCAACCCACTATTACACTGCTGTCATAATGAAATCTACATAACACCTTTAAGCTCACTCACATGACCCTCTTAAGAATCTGACTCCCATGCCCTCCACATGTCTCTCAAAGACCTTTGGGGTCAATGGCTTTGTGAAAGGATCTGCAAGGTTGTCATCTGATGCTATTTTGGCCACGATCACGTCTCCACTCGTTACGATCTCTCGTATCAGGTGGTACTTGTGCTTTATGTGTTTATTCACTTTGTGGGCTCGTGGTTCCCTCGAGTTAGCAATTGCACCATTGTTATCACAGTAAACTATGATAGACCTAGGCAACTTAGGAACCACATCTAAGTCCCCCAGGAAGTTCCGGAGCCATACAACTTCTTTCACTGCCTCTGATACGACAACGTACTCAGCCTCCATGGTGGAGTCCGCCACACATTTCTTCTTGACACTCCGTCATACAATGGCTCCACCTCCTAGAGTAAACACAAACCCAGAGGTAGACTTACTCTTGTCCATATCACCTTGAAAGTCTAAATCTGTGTAACCCAATGGTATAAGCTCCTAAGCTCTATAAACTAGGACATGGTCTCTCGTCCTGCGCAAGTACTTGAGAATGCATTTTACTGCTTCCCAGTCAGCCTTCCCAGGATTACTCTGATATATGCTAACCATACCAATGGCAAAGCAAATATCAGGCCTCGTACATAACATAGCATACATGAGGCTACCCACTGCATAAACATAGGGTACCGTCTGCATGGCCTCTATCTCCTCAGCGTCTTGGGACACTGCTCCTTTGATAAATGCACTCCATGCCTGAAAGGTAGTGAACCCTGAAAGAATTTTGCTACATAGGATCTGGGTTTGCACTTGCTCGATTTACCACGCAACAAAAATTTCTAATAAAAGCGAAACCATAGAAAAATACCTTTGAAGCGTGACTTGGGTGATTCTCTTGTATGCCTCAAGACTATGACTTCACGTTGTGTGGGCAACGAACTAGAAGCCAGTTGATCTACCAATCACCACAACTCCACCCGCTAGAAAAATCCAGCACCTCCGCACTAGCACGTACTGCAAACGCACTGCCCGGGGAGAGAGAAAGCAACACACGGGGCTAGTATTTTGGACCAATATTTTTGGCCACTTGATGAAGAAAACCAGCCGCCTATTTGCTCTTCAAAATTCGTTTAGGAGAGAGAAATTATTTTCTCTATCTAGAATTTTTTCTCTCTAGTTTTTTTGTCTTGAAAACTTATGAGTTGTGTCTCTTGAATGGTTGATCCCTTGTCTATATATAGAGTTATAAGAGAGACCCCAAGTTGGAATAGGATTGGTCTTCCTAATGGGTTTAGGTAATGATTAGTTTCCAAATCCAAATAGGCAACCAATCTGATAGGATAAACCAAATCCTACTAGATTTCCTAATCCCTAGGATTTCCTAATTCCAATTGAAACTTAAGACTTAATTAATTAATTAAATAATTCCACTTTATTAATTACTTAATTAACCCTTAGGAATTAATTAAATAATTCCACTTTGTTAATTACTGAATTAACCCTTACGAATAATTAACCAATTAATTAATTAAATCTACCTATTCAATTAACCCATTACAAAATTAATCGTACCACTAACGGATTAATTTTGGCACTACCATCCTACACCAGAATTGCTTCCTGAACAACTTAATTAAATTATATTCGTTAATCTCCCCACATCAAAGATATAGTGCTCGTTAATTAAAATTAATTAATTAACTTCTTTAATTCCGAGACTAGTACCACTCGATCTTTTTAATATACCGGACATAAGTCCACCGGCGGGTTTAGTATAATAAACATTTCAAGCTCATCTCGGGAGCACCATCACCCTGGATTCACCGGTATATGGTTTCCTTTCGACTAGCAGCAGCACACCAAGTAACTAAACACGCGTACCCAACCCACCAAGACTATTGGCCACATTTGACCTTATCCATTGGCAGATCAAAGTACACTATGTCTAATCCTCATGCCCACTCGAGTCTAGGGATTTAGAGATAGAATACAAGGATCGATTTGTCTATTAAATCAGTACAAGACAAATCATTCCTGAAGGTCAAGTTCAATATGCCCGGGCATATCTATATGATTCAATTAGTTTATACAAACTAATTATCCGAATCAAATAATAACCTAAACTGACAATTTGTCCAAAACTGTCTCGGTTACGAACCTCATTTATATATTATGTCTTTCAACCAATGATGAGATCTACTGTGTCACACCAGACACCTCATTATCTACTTACATAATATAAATGGACAATTAATGCACAACAAGATATGACTGAAACACGAATCGATATATTAATCTGGGAAACTGTACAATACAAGCATAGCTTATGTATTCTACTCCAACAAACCCTTCTTGGAGTTCTGCATGTTAAAACGGGCCAGAATCGTGTCTATGTAGGATGCCTGGGAGAGTGTCAGAGAACGTCTCTTACGATCTCGAATAATCTTGATCCCAAGGATATGTCTAGCCTCTCCCAAATCCTTCATATCAAATTGGCTAGACAACCATGCCTTTACGTCTGAAAAACACGTTCTTACTATTGCCAATCAGAAGGATGTCATCTACGTAAAGTATGAGGAACACCACCATATTATTGGGATCAATTAGGCATAGTTTTCAAAAATCACAGCAGAAATATCTAATTGATTGGTTTTAGTGTTAATTAAATCCTAGATTGAAAGCATTGAATGCTTATCCTAGTAGCGTAATCGGTTCCCGCGCCTGGATCCCTGGTTGATGTTTGTCCAAACATTCTGCTCCGATTACGTTGATCACCACCACGAGTTCTTATATTGAAGAACACTATACTTTTAGGCACTGGGATTCTCACAGAGAGGTGCTAGCCTTTTACCGAGAGAGAATAATTTTGGAATTTTTTCAAATTTTGGTAAACTGTTTTCTATATCTCTACCCATATCTAACTCACATATCCTAGATATATAGAGTCATATACTGTCAGTAACAAAATTCGATTAACATAAAATATAAAATAAAATAAAAATGTAAAATATAAAAGTAATATTAAATCAATATTACTTTCTAATGACTTGGGTTTTACAAAATTCATGGATCAACCCATTGATCCATGGGTCAGGCTGATGGGAACCTCAATTGCAATTGGGTCCCTTGATTTATCAGCCTATTCCAATTGTTCCTGGGTACTTAATTAACTATTAATTAATACCATAGAACATCTTAATAATATCTAATTAAACTATTTAATCAAATACTATTTGTCTAAGTATAATAATTATACATAGTACATGCAACTCTGTATCATCGAACCCTCTTATATGCGATCCTATAGGCCTATTCCAAATTGGAAATGGATAATTAAATCTAACTAATTAATCCATAAGTCACTAGTGGTCTCTAGCAAGACATAATGACTACCCTATTCAGAACGGAGGGTCGAATGGTGATTCAACGCAACCTTCCGACCATACTTCGTACGGTCCTCTACCTGCTCCCAGACCTGATTTGAGTCCATATAATCCATCTAAGCAATCATTGCTCTCTGTCAAGAATCTGCATCTTTATCCTGGAGAGCCTCATTGTAGCTAACTGGGTCTGGTTCATGAGCGCCAGGGATAAAGTCCGATGACTCACCCAAACCCATATACCTCTTGGTTTGTCTGATAACCCTCCCACTACGATGAGGCACAGCCTGTGTAAGAGCATCATCTGTGATAGTGTGCAGTCTCTTGTGGTCTGTCTTCTTGTACTTCTGCATCTGGAATAATGGACTGATTTCTAAGCTCTTCCAATACTACCTTGCTGCTGGACTTGTGATCTAAAATATAGTCCTCCTTAAGAAATCTGGCATTGGTGCTGACCACCACCTTTTAATCCTAAGGACTATAAAATAGACCACCTCTCGTTCCTTTGGGGTAGCCTACAAACAGCATATCCTTTGATCTCGAATCTAACTTACCTGCATATGCCTCGAGCACATGTGCTGGACAACACCAAATCCTGAGATGTCCTAGACTAGGCTTTCAACTAGTCCACAACTCTAGAGGTGTCGTAGGCACATATTTAGATGGTACGATATTAAGGAGATAACACAATGTCGCTAAGACATAACCCAAAAATGAGATAGGCAACTCACTATAACTCATTATCAATCTAACCATATCCATAAGAGTCATGTTCCTCCTCTCTGCTACACCATTTTGCTAGGGTGTGCCAAGTGCGAAAACTGGGACTGAATACCCTCATCTGACAAATAGGACCTAAATTCACTAGAGAGGTATTCACCACCACGATCAGATCGCAGGGTCTTGATACTCTTACCCAGATAGTTCTCCACCTCTGTCTTAAACTCTTTGAACTTGCCAAAGCATTCAGACTTGTGGCACATCAGGTATATGTATCCATATCTAGAGTAATCATCTGTGAATGTCACGAAATACCCATAATCACTTCTAGCCTGAACTGACATAGGCCCACATAAGTAAGAATGAATCAACTCTAAAATCTCTTTGGCCCTGTACCCTTTTGCCTTGAAAGACCTCTTGGTCATTTTACCCTCAAAGCAGGACTCACAGGTAGGAAAACTGTCAATATCTAATGAGTCTAAAGACCCATCATTGACCAACCTTTGAATCCTACTAAGGTTAATATGACATAGTCTCAGGTGCCAAAGATAAGTTTGATTCAAAGGGGAAGACTCCTTTCTCTTACTATGATTCGGTGATGAGTTACTAGTTTCTGTGTTTTGCACAACTGAAGAGTTTGTCTTAATTAAAAACAGATTGTCAACTAATGTACCAGAACATATAAGCCTCTGGTTCTTTCTAATAAAAACATAATTATCAGAAAAAACACACTTATAACCATGCAATAAAAGTTTAGAAACTGAAAGAAAATTCTTCTGAACACTGGGTACATATAAACAATCTCTTAAATGTAAAATAGAGTCTGAAAAATAAAGATATAAAACTCTAATTGCAACAATAGAAACTCTGGTAGTATCCCTAAGGTAGACCTGCAACTCTCCCTCTCTAAGCAGCTGGGTCACTTGGAACCCCTGCAAAGAATTACAAACATGATCAGTGGATCATGAATCCACACACCAAGTATATGTGGGAATCGCCGCTAAACACGTCTCAGTAACTAGGAAAAATTTACAAATACCTCGAGGCTTTGGTAATCCTTTTTCCAATGTCCTGCTTGGTCACATCTGAAGCACTTGCCTTTCGGCTTGTGCTTCTTGGCAATGCCCGCCTTGGGTCCATGATCAGCTGCTGCTTTCTAGCCTCTTTTCCTCTTGTGTTTCCTGGCTTTGGTCCCAATAGAGAAACCTGAGGGAACAACAGTAGCCAAGACTTGCTTCTTCTCTGCGAAGAGGCCCTCAGCAGACACCAATGCAGTCATGAGCTCGGGAAGTGAGTATGAGAGCTTGCCCATACTGTAGTTCAATCAAAACTATTCAAAACTGGGGGGTAAGCTCTGGAAGATGATATCGACCTGGGTCTCCCATCAATATCACCTCCCAATACTTCGATCTCATTGATGCTGCTCATCATGTCCAATACGTGATCCCTCACTGAGGTGCCTTCAGTCATCCTAGTATTAATGAGTTTCCTTATAGCTGACTACTCAGCTGCCCCACCTGGTGCTGCAGTACACTCGACATAGAAGCAAAGATGTAGCACCGGGTTATCTCATCAGCCTTCTGTCATCTCGTATATGGCTCTCGCTGCTCACGGGTGGCATCATCGCTGGCCTTAAGGGGACACTCCTCTGTGAGCACATATTTCTAACCCTCAGCAGTAAGGACAATATCCAGGTTACGTTTCCAGTCAATGTAATTAGGACCCGTAAGTTTGTTCTGATTCAGTATGACAGCTAGCGGGTTGAACGACATATCAACAACTGAAAAATAAACAGTCAAGTTTTAGTATATTTTTTTGAAAATATTGATATCCTCAAAACAATACATTCTCCTACCGATATCTCTCACACCGGGATTAATGCAGGTCACGTTGGGTGAACGTCTACGCCAACCCACATTCGTTCTAGAAGAACCGAAGTTCATTAATTTCATTATCTGACCAACGAACTTATGATTAATGAAATTAATAGTCGATAATTTTAGCCATACTCATAAATAGCGTAACCTCTTAGGAGGAATACTACAAACGATACACTAAGTGTTTGCCATTACGTGACTTCTAAGCTTATTCCTTAGGATACTAATGCACCTCGGTTAGCGAAGGTGTCACAACTTTCTCCAATTAAACTTGCTATAGTCATCCCTTTAGAAATTCAATCTAGTGATATCTCAGGGTTGAAGACTTATCCGTAGAGAAGAAGGCCCTTGGCTAGTGTGTCGGTCTAACCCACATCACAGATGAATCCATAATGGAGGCCATAGGGATTTTTACCAACCCGCTCCCACTTAGATTTTTTAGTTTGAGGATTTTTACTTTTTAACGTGCAGTATCTGAACTATGGCAAGACGGGAATCTATTGAATATTTTGATGCCTTGTTGAAAGATCTAATGACTTGTAATGCACTATTTGGTGAGATAGTTGTTGTTTTTAGTGGTGATTTCAGGCACACATTGCTTGTACTCCAAAATGTATCCAGACAAACATTGGTGGAATCAACAAATGTCAGCTCTTATTTGTAGCCATACATTGTCAAGTTAAAATTTATGATTAACATGAGAGCACTTCTTGATCCTACATTTAGTAATTTTTTATTAAGAATAGGTGAAGGTAGAGAAATGATTGATGTTAACTGTAATGTCCAACTTCCAGCAGATATAACTCTTCTATATACAGGAAAAGATGATTCTCTTACCAGGTATAGTATAAATCCATGCTTTGTTATGCTTTCTTATATTTACCCACTTATTATGACTTGAATACCATCTTTCGCTTTACAGGTTAGTTGAGAGTGTATTTACTGATATGAATTTATATGCAAAATAACCTATAAAGATGGTTAGTAGACGTATTCTTACTGCTAAAAATAATCTTGTTGATGACATTTATGACATGTTAATTGAGCAATTCCCAGGTCTTGTGCTCATATAAACAAGTGTGGCCCACACTTTGGACCACAAACATCAAAGTGATTTTGAAGATTTGTTAAATTCTCTGAATCCAAAGGGAATGCCACAATATAAGTTAAGTTTGAAGAAACATTGTCCTATAATTTTGATATGAAATTTAAATCCAACGGAAGGACTGTGTAATGAAACGTGACTAATCTGTATAGATTTTAAACATAATACTATCATGATAGAGATAGCTTTTGGTCAGTATAGTGGCAAACATGTGTTCTTGCATAGAATTTCAAATATTAGCTCTGATAATTGTTAGTTTTGAATACAGAAAAGCTATGGCTTGTATCAAAAACTAATATCCACAGATGACATATCATTTTGTTTCAGTATTAAATTGTTCCATTATATCGTAGAACTAGATAACGGGGTGTGGAAAGACACAGTAGATATCATTATTGGTTAAAGTATTGATATATAAAAAGTATGCTCGTAACTGAGATAGTCTGAACATACTATCGGTATAGGTTATTGTGTTGTTTGGAAATTAGTTTATCTAGACTAGTTTAAATCACACGGATATGCCCGGGGCATATTAGCACGACCAGTTTGGATAGAATTGACTTATACTGATCGGCATAGTCAATTCGGTCCTAGTATTCAGTCTCTTAATCCCGAGATTGGGACGGGCATGAGAGTTGGATATCGTATACTTTGATTTACCAAAGAGTGCGATCAATTGAGGCCTATAGCTCGGTAGGTTGGGTATGCGGTGTTTAGTTTCTTACGTGCCATTGCTAGTCTGAGGAATCCATGTGCCGGTTCGCCGGGTTGATGGTGCTCCCGAGATGAGCTCGTAAGGTTTATTATATTAAACCCGGCCGGTGGACTTTATGTTCGGTATAATAAAAAGGTCGAGTGGTAATAATCTCGGATACCAAGAAGTCGGTGAATTAGTTTGTCAGCAAATTGATAAACCAACGACCACTAGATCTTTAATGTGGAGAGATAGAAGAAAATATAGTGGCGCGATATAATGTCATTTTTGAGCTGTAGTTCCATAGTTAGTCCGATAGTGGTACGACTAATTATGTATTTGACTAATCGACAAAGTGAATTTATTAATCCAAAAGGTTTAATTAATATTGAATTGACAAAGTGGATTAAGAAATTAATTCTATATGAATTAATTAATCCTAAGGGTTCGATTAAATTAAATTAACGAAGTGGGTTAAGAAATTAATTCGAATGGGTCGATTGGAGTTGATTAGTCTAAGAAAGACTAAGCGGTCAACGAAAGTCAAATTAAAAGGCCCAACTCAAAAAACAACTAGGTCTCCATTAGAGCTCCCTATAAATAGAAAACTTGAGGCCAAAGAAAATTAAGAAAAATCTTGCAAGACAAGTCTTGCCATTTAGAGTGAGAAAGTTCTAGAGAGAGATCTTCTTCTTCTTGAAGTTTCTTTCTCGAAGTTGAACTTGATATCTCACTTCTCAAATTAGATAAGGTCCGAAGGTATTAACTTTGCGAAGCTTAGCCTGCTGTAATTTTTTTTAAGAACTGCCGCCAGCATTCATTTTCGTCCGCGCGCAATTTTCTTCTTCCGGTGATCCGGGCAGCGGCTGTCTTGGCGTGCTGATCCTGCTGCTGCCGTGTTGATCTCTTGCCAGCTTGGTGATCCACGGTGGTAGTGGTCCAAATCACGGCTGAGCAAGTTGTTTAGTTAACTGGATTGTGGGTTTTTACGGCGGAAAGGAGGCGGGTTCAAGTGGGTTTTGCGGCTGAGATTTAGGCAGAATTTCAAGCCAGTTTTTATCTTTTTCGAGGGATTTTTCTTGTGGGTTTTCGTGGGCTTTGCGAGTAGACTTCGATAGATTATTGCCCACACAATATTCGAAGTTTTCTTGGAATCATCTTTTGGATTTCGGTGGTATTCACATATAAAGATTGGGTTTTTCTTATTGATTTGGACTTCGCTTCAAAGGTATAACCTTTAATCCTTCCACTTTTAATTAAAGGTGTAATCTTTGTAGGTTAGATGTCGATTTAATAAATTAAATAAGTATAAGCCTAGATCCATTCATGGGAAAATGAATTTGAGCCTGAGCTTTGTCGAAAGGTTCCGATTCTGGAATGCATTGCACGAAAGTGAGGTTTTCGATTTAGCCCAGGCTTGTTCTGTTTTCCTTCAAATTGGTATCAGAGCGAGTGTTTCGGCTTTATACTTGTTTGATTTATTACACGGCTTTATTTTTGCATTATTATTTTTGAAAAATGTTTAAACAGGTGGTTATTGGTTTCCCAACTATGATGGTAGAATTTTATTTTTCATTCATAAACCCCGGGACATGTCCGGGCTCGTATTGTTTTTGAATGGAAATGTCTGTAATAGTAATAACCATGAGCTGAAAGCCGTGTGGGATTAGAAAAATCTTATAGTAGGATTTTATTTAATCATGTCGTCTCTAAATTCCTAGAAAAACGCCTTTGTATATAGGAATTTATGTATTACGACAAAGAAATTATAGTGGGTAGCTTATATTTGCGGGTTTTGGTTTCTCGTAATTTTGGGTGATTCCTAATTATGTAGAAAACCGAGAAAACCCGGGCGAATCGAGAGGAATCCAAATAACTAGTGGGAGCGACATGACGGGACGTGTCACCGAGGCGTCAAGGAATCAACGATAGAGAAGGCCATAATAGTCGGGAAATTTTATTTCTTTAATTTCCCATATTTATGTATTTTCGTTGATTGTGTATTTTTCGTTTTATTTTGCATGAACAAAAACCAAACCAAAATGTTTTAAAAAGTAAAGTGCAATTAACTAAGGTAGATTATTCGCATATTAAAACTCCAATGGTTTTATGGGTGCGAATATCCTTTGTCAAGATATTGCATGTTAAAATGGAAAAATCCTCAAACTTAAAAATCTAAGTGGGAGCGGGTTGGTAAATATCCCCATGGCCTCCATTATAGATTCATATGTGATGTGGGTTAGACCAACGCGCTGGCCAAGGGCCTTCTTCCCTACGGATAAGTGGTCAATCCCGAGATATCACTAGATTGAATTTATAAAGGGATGACTATAGCAAGTTTAATTGGAGAAAGTTGCGACACCCTTGCTAACCGAGGCGCATTAGTATCCTAAGTAACAAGCTTAGAAGTCACGTAATGGCAAACACTTAGTGTACCGTTTGTAGTATTCCTCCTAAGAGGTTACACTGCTTATTGAGTATGGCTAAAATTATCGACTATTAATTTCATTGATCATAAGATCGTTGGTCAGATAATGGAATTAATGAACTTCGTTTCTTCTCAAACGAATGTGGGTTGGCGTAGACGTTCACCCAACGTGACCTGCGTTAATCCCGGCGTGAGAGATATCGGTAGGAGAATGTATTGTTTTGAGGATATCAATATTTTTTGAAAAAATATACTGAAACTTGACTGTTTATTTTTTCAGTTGTTGATATGTCGTTCAACCTGCTAGCTGTCATTTTGAATCAGAACAAACTTACGGGTCTAAATTACATTGAATGGAAACGTAACCTGGATATTGTCCTTACCGCTGAGGGTTACAAATACGTGCTCACTGAGGAGTGCCCCCTAAGCCCAGCGATGATGCCACCCTTGAGCAGCAAGAGCCATATACGAGGTGGCATAAGGCTGATGAGATGACCCGGTGCTACATCTTGGCTTCTATGTCGAGTGTACTGTAGCACCAGCATCAGTTGTTTACCTCAGCCTACGATATGATGCTCAACCTTAGGGGGATGTTTGGATATTAAGGCAGGGCAGCCAAGCAGTCAGCTATGAGGAAACTCATGAATGCTAGGATGGCTGAGGGCACTTCAATGAGGGATCTCGTGCTGGATATGATGAGCTGCATCAATGAGATTGAGGTATTGGGAGGTGACATTGATGGGGAGACCTAGGTCGATATCATCCTCCAGAGCTTGCCCTCCAGTTTTTAGCAGTTTCGGTTAAACTATAATATAGGCCAGCTCTCATATTCACTTCCCGAGCTCATGACTGCATTGATGTCTGCTGAGGGCCTATTCGCAGAGAAGAAGCAAGCCTTGACTACTGTTGGTCCCTCAGGTTCCTCTGCTGGGCCCAAAGCCAGGAAGCAAAAGAGGAAGAGAGGCCAGAAAGCAGGAGCTGATCATGGACCCAAGGCGGGCATTGCCAAGAAGCATAAGCCGAAAGGCAAGTGCTTCAGATGTGGCAAAACAGGACATTGGAAGAAGGATTGCCTAAAGCCTCGAGGTATGTGTAAATTTTCCCTAGTTACTGAGACGTGTTTAGCGACGATTCCCACAGATACTTGGTGTGTGGATTCCGGAGCCACTGATTATGTTTGTAATCCTTTGCAGGGGTTCCAAGTGACCCGGCTGCTTAGAGAGGTAGAGTTACAGGTCTACCTTGGGGATACTACCAGAGTTTATGCTGTTGCAGTAGGAGTTCTTTGTCTTTATTTTTTTGGCTCAGTTTTACATTTGAGAGATTGTTTATATGTACCCAGTTTTCATAAGAATTTGCTTTCAGTTTCTAAACTTATTTTGGATGGTTATAAGTGTGCTTTTTCTGATGGATCTATTTTTATTAGAAAAGGCCAAAAACTTATATGTTCCGGTATATTAGTTGACAATCTATTTTTAATCAAGATATACTCCCCAGTAATGCAAAACATAGAAACTAATAACTCATCACCGAATCATAGTAAGAGAAATGAGTCTTCCCCTTTAAATCAAACTTATCTTTGGCACCTGAGACTCGGTCACATATTCAAAGGTTGGTCAATAATGGGTCTTTGGACTAATTGGATATTGACAGCTATCCGACCTGTGAGTCCTGCTTGGAGGGTAAAATGACCAAGAGGCCTTTTAAGGCAAAGGGGTATAGGGCCAAGGAGGTTTTAGAGTTGATTCATTCTGACGTGTGTGGGCCTATGTCAGTTCAGGCTAGAGGTGGTTATGAGTATTTCGTGACTTTCTTGGATGATTACTGTAGATATGGATACATATACCTGATGTGCCACAAGTCTGAATGCTTTGGCAAGTTCAAAGAGTTTAAGGCTGAGGTGGAGAACCATTCGGGTAAGAGTATCAAGGCCTTGTGATCTGATCGTGGTGGCGAATACCCCTCCTATTTGTTGGAGGAGGGTATTCAGACCTAGTTGTCTGCACCTGGCACACCCCAGCAGAATGGTGTAACGGAGAGGAGGAACAGGACTCTTATGGATATGGTTAGATCGATGATGAGTTATAGTGAGTTGCCTACCTCGTTTTAGGGTTATACCTTAAAGACATCGTGTTATCTCCTAAATCTCGTGCCATCTAAATCTGTGCCTACGACACCCCTAGAGTTATGAACTGGGTGAAAGCCTAGTCTGAGACATCTCAGGATTTGGGGTTGTCCAGCACATGTGCTCGAGGCAGATGCAGGTAAGTTAGATTCGAGATCAAAGGTTATACTGTTTGTAGGCTACCCAAAAGGAACGAGAGGTGATCTGTTTTATAGTCCTCAGGATCAGAAGGTGGTGGTGAGCACCAATTCCAAATTTTTTAAGGAGGACTATATTTTAGATCACAAGTTAAGTAGCAAGGTAGTATTGGAAAAGCTTAGAAGTTAGTCCATTATTTCAGATGCACAAGTACAAAAAAACACACCACAAGAGACTGCACACACTATCATAGATGACGCTCTTACACAGGCTGCGCCTCGTCGTAGTGAGAGGGTTACTAGACAGCCCGAGAGGTACATGTTTGGGTGAGTCTTCAAACTTTATCCCTGGCTCTCGTGAACCAGACCCAGTTAGCTATAATGAGGTTCTCCAGGATAAAGATGCAGATTCTTGGCAGAGAGTGATGATTGCTGAGATAGGTTCTATGGACTCAAATCAGGTCTAGGAGCTGGTAGACCTTCCTGATAGGTTTTGACCTATTGGGTGCAAATGGGTCTACAAGCGAAAGAGAGGATCTGATGGGAGGGTTGAGACCTTCAAGGCTAGGCTTATGGCACAAGGTGTATACTCAGAAAGAGGGTATCGATTATGAGGAGACTTTTTCCCCGGTAGCTATGCTTAAGTCAATCTGGATTCTCTTGGCCATAGCTGCTCATATGGACTATGAGATTTGGCAGATGGACGTCAAGACAGCTTTCCTTAATGGAAGTCTTGAGGAGACTATCTTCATGCAGCAATCAGAGGGTTTCATTGTTCAGGGATAAGAGCACAAGGTATGCAGGCTTAGGAGGTCCATTTATGTACTTAAGCAAGCATCCAGAACTTGGAACATCCATTTTGACGAGGTTATCCAGTCCTATGGATTCACTCTGTGTCCGTATGAGCAGTGTGTTTATCGCAGGTGTGATGGTGATACGGTGGTATTTCTCGTACTTTACGTAGATGACATCCTTCTGATTGGCAACAGTAAGAAGGTGTTGTCAGACGTAAAGGCATGGTTGTCTAGGCAATTTGATGTGAAGGATTTAGGAGAGGCTGGACATATCCCTGGGATCAAGATTATTAGATATCGTAGGAGACGTTCTCTGACTCTCTCTCAGGCATCCTACATAGACACAATTCTGGCCCGTTTTAACGTGTAGAACTCCAAGAAGGGTTCACTCCCTTTCAGGCATGGGGTGCATTTGTCTAAGGAGCAGTGTCCCAAGATTGCTGAGGAGATAGATGCCATGCAGGTGGTACTCTATGCTTTTGCAGTGGGTAGCCTCATGTATGCTATGTTATGTACGAGGCCTGATATTTGCTTTGCCGTTGGCATGGTTAGCAGATATCAGAGTAACCCTGGGATGGCTCACTGGGAGGCAGTAAAATGTATTCTTAAGTACTTGCGTAGGATGAGAGATTATGTCGTAGTTTATAGAGTACAGGAGCTTGTACCATTGGGTTACACAGATTCGAACTTTCAAGGTGATATGGACAAAAGTAAATCTACCTCTTGGTTTGTGTTTAATATAGGAGGTGGAGCCATAGTATGGCGGAGTGTCAAGCAGAAATGCGTGGTGGACTCCACCATGGAGGCTATGTACGTTGCAGAATCAGAGGCAGCGAAAGAAGCTGTATGGCTCCAGAGCTTCCTGATGGACTTAGATGTGGTTCCTGAGTTGCCTAGGTCTATCACAGTTTACTGTGATAACAATGGTGCAGTTGCTAACTTGAGGGAACCAATAGCCCATAAAGCGAGTAAACACATAGAGCGCAAGTACCACCTGATACGAGAGATCGTAAAGAGGGGAGACGTGATCGTGGCTAAGATAGCATCAGATGACAACCTTGTAGATTGTTTCACAAAGCCATTGACCCCAAAGGTCTTTGAGAGACATGTGAAGGGCATGGGAGTCAGATTCTTGAGGGAGCCATGTGAGTGAGCTTAAAAGTGTTCTGTAGATTTCATTATGACAGCAGTGTAATAGCGGGTTGGACAGTTTTTGTACTACTTAGCATAGCTTTGAGTACTAGTGGGAGATTGTTAGTTTTGAATACAGAAAAGCTATGGCTTGTATCAAAACCTAATATCCACAGATGACATATCATTTTGTCTCAGTATTAAATTGTTCCATTATATCATAGAACTAGATAACGGGGTGTGAAAAGACACAGTAGATACCGTTATTGGTTAAAGTATTGATATATAAAAAGTATGCTCGTAACTGAGATAGTCTAAACATACTATCGGTATTGGTTATCGTGTGGGTTGGAAATTAGTTTATCTAGACCAGTTTAAATCACACAGATATGCCCGGGGCATATTGAGCACATCCAGTTTGGATAGAATTGACTTATACTGATCGGCATAGTCAATTCGGTCCCAGTATTCAGTCTCTTAATCCCGAGATTGGGATAGGCGTGAGAGTTGGATATCGTATGTTCTGATTTACCAAAGAGTGCGGTCAATTGAGGCCTATACCTCTGTAGGTTGAGTATGCGGTGTTTAGCTTCTTACGTGTCGTTGCTAGTCGGAGGAGTCCACGTACCGGTTCGCCGGTTGATGGTTCTCTCGAGATGAGCTCCTAAGGTTTATTATACTAAAGCTGGCCGGTGGACTTTATGTCCGGTATAATAAAAAGGTCGAGTGGTACTAATCTCGGATACCAAGAAGTCGATGAATTAGTTTGTCAGTAAATTGATAAATCGACGACCACTAGATCTTTAATGTGGGGAGATAGAAGAAAAATAGTGGCGCGATACAAAGTCGTTTTTGAGCGGTAGTTCCATAGTTAGTCCGATAGTGGTACGACTAATTATATATTTGACTAATCAACAAAGTGAATTAATTAATCCTAAAGGTTTAATTAATATTTAATTGACAAAGTATATTAAGAAATTAATTCTATATGAATTAATTAATCCTAAGGGTTCGATTAAATTAAATTAACGAAGTGGGTTAAGAAATTAATTCGAATGGGTTGATTGTAGTTGATTAGTCTAGGAAAGACTAAGCGATCAACGAAAGTCAAATTAAAAGGCCCAACTCAAAAGCCCACTAGGTCTCCATTAGAGCTCCCTATAAATAGAAAACTTGAGGCCAAAGAAAATTAAGAAAAATCTTGCAAGACAAGTCTTGCCTTTTAGAGTGAGCAAGTTCTAGAGAGAGATCTTCTTTTTCTTGAAGTTTCTTTCTCGAAGTCGAACTTGATATCTCACTTCTTGAATTAGATAAGGTCCAAAGGTATTAACTTTGCGAAGCTTAGCCTGCTGTAATTTTTTTTTAAGGACTGCCGCCAGCTTTCATTTCCGTCCGCGCGCTGTTTTTTTCTTCCGGTGATCCGGGCAGCGGCTGTCTTGGCATGCTGATCTTGCTGCTGCCGTGTTGATCTCTTGCTCAGCTTGGTGATCCACGGTGGTAGTGGTCCAGATCGCAGCTGAGCAAGTTGTTTGTTTAACCGGATTGTGAGTTTTTGCGGCGGAAAGGAGACGGGTTCAAGTGGGTTTTGTGGCTGAGCTTCCGGCATAATTTTGGGCCAGTTTTAATCTTTTTCGAGGGATTTTTCTTGTGGGTTTTCTTGGGCTTTACGAGTAGACTTTGATAGATTATTGCCCATGCAATATTCGAAGTTTTCTTGGAGTCATCTTTTGGATTCCGTTGGTATTCGCATATAAAGATTGGGTTTTTCTTATTGCGTTGAACTTCCCTTCAAAGGTATAACCTTTAATCCTTCCGCTTTTAATTAAAGGTGTAATCTTTGTGTGTTAGATGTCGATTTAATAAATTAAATAAGTGTAAGCCTAGATCCGTTCATGGGAAAATGAATTTGAGCCTGAGCTTTGTCGAAAGCTTCCGATTTTGGAATGCATTCCAAGAAAGTGGGGTTTTCGATTTAGCCCGAGCTTGTTCTGTTTTCCTTCAATAATTAGAAAAATGGGGTGCCTTTCAAGAGGATTCAATTTTCAATTAGATTATGTTTTGCTATGACAATTAATAAATCTCAGAGTCAAACACTTGACTTCGTTGGATTGTATCTTAAAGAACTTGTATTTTCTCATGACCAATTATATGTACCTTTGTCAAGAGCTAAAAGGGCTTTTGACATCAAAGTTTTGATTGTGCCTCCAACATTTGATGAATACACGGAAGATTTTAAAACTAGGAATGTTTTGTATGAAGAAATATTTGAACTAGCTAATCAATGCTTTATTTAATTTTAATTTTTCCCTTAAATTTATTACCTTTAATGTACATAATTATGATATTTTACTCATTCAGTTCCAAGACTTACAAAAGCTCTCACCATATTTGGAGTAAACCTATACCACTTTTCATTAGACTTATTCATCTGAAAGAATTCAATTAACATTGTTTTGGCTAATTGGTAATTTTCAGCAACATTTATAAGGTTCATATCTTCTCCAAAAGAAATATACTATTGTCCCTCAAGATGAACTTGAAGTGTATAAACTGAAGGGCTCATATGATTCAATTTAAAACTATAGATCCTCTATATAGTTTCAGAGAAGCCAACCTATCTAGCCTATTGAACTGTCTTACATCCTCCTTCAACTTTTTTTTTCCTTGTAAGTGGAGTTTCTGTGAACTCACGTTATTCTTTAGTCTTTCTTTGGCCTATTTTATTTTACATTTTTATATTGACTTTTGATGTTTGCATTATTGGAGATTCGTCAGAGGTATATCATGAAATTGAGAAAGAATTTGCAGTATGACGAGCAAATAAATTACAACAAAAAAAGAGTAAGAGTTTATCGAATGTCACATGATATTAGGTTAAAATTTTTCCTTGTATCTATATTGTACAATATAATCCTGCTGATACTTATGTGTTCTGGTCATCATAACATTTGATCACCCTCTAGTAGCACATACACCTGATGGAAAAAGCTTTACTACTCGGAATGTTGATCTGCATTGTTTAGATTGGAATCCTCATAATATGTTTCCTTCAGATCGGCTGATAATTCTGTTCGCATGTTTGATCGCAGAAATCTTACTTCAGGGGGTGTTGGATCCCATATCCACACTTTTGAAGGTCACACTTCTGTTGTCCTATGTGTTCAGGTATCCTTAATAACTTTCTCTCTTTCTTTGTTATCTTTGTCATTCCTTCTTATTGATCAGTTAAACAGATAATGTGTCTGGCTGACACTTATTACTGCCAATGACTGAACGAAGCTTTCGCTTCTCAATGGTCCCCACACAAGTCATCTATATTTAGAAGTTCTGCAGAGGATGGAATGTTGAATCTTTGGGATTATGACCGGGTATGTTAATTCCTGTTTGTGCTTCCTGGCTTTGGGCCCAGCAGAGGAACCTGAGGGACCAACAGTAGCCAAGGCTTGCTTATTCTCTGCGAAGAGGCCCTCAGCAGATACCAATGCAGTTATGAACTCGGGAAGTGAATGTGAGAGCTTACCCATATTGTAGTTCAACCGAAACTGCTCAAAACTGGGGAGCAAGCTCTGGAGGATGATATCGACCTGGGTCTCCCTATCAATAACACCTCCCAATACATCGATCTCATTGATGCAGCTCATCATGTCTAATACGTGATCCCTCACTGAGGTGCCTTCAGCTATCCTAGCATTCATGAGTTTCCTCATAGTTGACTGCTTAGCTGCCCTGCCCTGATGTCAAAACATCTCCCTGAGGTTGAGTGTCATATCGTAGGCTGAGGTAAACAATTGATGCTGGTGCTGTAGTACACTCGACATAGAAGTCAGGATGTAGCATTGGCTCATCTCATCAGCCTTCTGCTACCTCGTATATGGCTCTCGCTGCTTAGGGGTAGCATCATCGCTGGGCTTAGGGGGCACTCCTCAGTGAGTACATATTTGTAACCCTCAGCAGTAAGGACAATGTCCATGTTACATTTCCAGTCAATGTAATTAGGACCCCGTAAGTTTGTCCTGATTCAGTATGATAGGTAGTGGGTTGAACGACATATCAACAACTAAAAATGAACAGTCAAGTTTCAGTATACTTTTTCGAAAATATTGATATCCTCAAAACAATACATTCTCCTACCGACATCTCTCACACTGGGATTAACGCAGGTCGCGTTGGGTGAACATCTATGCCAACCCACATTCATTCGAGAAGAACCAAAGTTCATTAATTCCATTATCTGACCAACGATCTTATGATCAATGAAATCAATAGTCGATAATTTTAGCCATACTCATAGTGTAACCTCTTAAGAGGAATACTACAAATGGTACACTAAGTGTTTGCTATTACGTGACTTCTAAGATTGTTACTTAGGATACTAATGCGTCTCGGTTAGTGAGGGTGTCACAACTTTCTCCAATTAAACTTGCTATAGTTATCCCTCTAGAAATTCAATCTAGTGATATCTCGGGGTTGAGGACTAATCCGTCGGGAAGAAGGCCCTTGGCCAGTGTGTCGGTCTAACCCACATCACATACGAATCCGTAATGGAGGCCATGGGGATTTTTACCAACCCGCTCCCACTTAGCTTTTTAAGTTTGAGGATTTTTACGTTTTGACATGCAGTATCTTAACTATGGATATTCACACCCATAAAACCGTTGGAGTTTCAATATGCGAATAATCTACCTTAGTTAATTGCACTTTACTTTTTAAAATGGTTTGGTTTTCGTTCATGCAAAATAAATCCAATCAACGAAAAGACATAAATACGGGAAATTAAAGAAATAAAATTTCCTGACTATTATGGACTTCTCTATTGTTGATTCCTTTGACACCTCGATGACACTTCCCGTCATATTGCTCCCACTCGTTATTTGGATTCCCTCGATTTGTCCGGGTTTTCTCAGTTTACTACGTAATTCGGAATCACCTAAAGTTACGATAAACCAAAACCCACAAATATAAGTTATCCAAAATAACATCTTCGTCATAATAAATAAATTCCTATATACAAGGGTTTTCTAGGAATTTAAAGACGACAACATTAGATTAAATCCTACTACAAGATTTATCTAATCCTACACGGCTTCAAGCTCGTGGTTATTACTATTATAGATATTTCCATTCAAAAACAATACGAACCTGGACATGTCCTGAGGTTTATGAATGAAAAATAAATTCTCCCATAATAGCCAGGAAACTAATAACCACTTTAAACATTTTGACAACAATAATAATGCCAAAACAAAGCCGTGTAATAAATTAAACAAGTATAAAGCCAAAACACTCGCTCTGATACCATTTTGAAGGAAAACAGAACAAGCCCGGGCTAAATCAAAAATCTCACTTTCGTGCAACGCATTCCAGAATCGAAAACTTTCGACAAAGCTCAGGCTCAAATCTTCGGCCAAGCGAAATCCACAAGTAATCTGAAGAATAACTCCAAATGCCTCCGAATTAGTGTGGGCTAATGTCTACGGAGGGGTCCAAGGCAACACCGAAGAAATCCAAAGAAACCTTCTTTAAAAACCCCAAAATCTATGAAAACAGATTTAGAACGGAACTGTCTGTTGGAGTTGACTATATAAGGTATGCTTGTATTGTACATTTTTCCAGTTAATATATCGATTTATATTTTGGTTATATTTTGTTGTGCATTATTTCTCCATTTATATTATGTAGTTAGATGATGAGGTGTCTTGTGTAACACGGTAGATCTCATTACTGGTTAAAAGACATAATATATAAATGAGGTTCATAGCTGAGACAACTTTGGACAAACTGTCGATTTAGGTTATTATGTGATTCGGATAATTGGTTTGTCAAAACTAATTGAATCATGTAGATATGTCCGGGGCGTATTGAACTTAACAATTTAGAATGATTTGTCTTGTACTGATTTAATAGACAAATCATTCTTAGTATTCTATCTCTTAATCCCTAAACTTGACCGGGCATGAGGATTAGACATAGTGTACTTTGATCTACCAATGGGTGAGGTCAATTGTGGACAATAGTCTCGGTGGGTTGGGTGCGTGTGTTTGGTTACTTGGTGTGCTGCCGCTTGTCGAAAGGAAACCATGTACCGGTGCGTCCGGGGTGATGGTGCTCCCGAGATGAGCTCGTTATGTTTATTATACTAAACCCAGCCTGTGGACTTATGTCTTGTATAGTAAAAAGGTCGAGTGGTACTAGTCTCGAAATTAAAGAAGTTAATTAATTGATTTATCAGTAAATTAAAAAATTAACAAGCACTATATCTTTGATGTTGAGAGATTATGAATAAATTAATTAAGTCATTCTGGAAGCAATTCTGGTGTAGGATGGTAGTGCCAAAATTAATCCGTTAGTGGTACGATTAATTTTGTAATTGTTTAATTGAATAAGTAGAATTAATTATTTAATTAATTATTCCTAATGGTTAATTAAATAATTAACAAAGTGGAATTATTTTATCAATTAATTAAGTCTTAAGATTCAATTAGAATTAGGAAATCCTAGAGATTAGGAAATCTAATTGGATTTGGTTTATCCTATTAGATTGGTTACCTAATTGGATTTGGAAACTAATTAATTACCTAAATCCATTAGGAAGACCAGTCCTAAACCAACTTGGGGTCTCTCTTGTAACCCTATATATAGACAAGGGATTAGCTATTACACAATATACAATTCATAAGTTTTCAAGACAAGAAAACTTTGAGAGAGAAAATCTTTTCTCTCTCTAAAATCGGATTTTATAAGCTCAATAGGCTGTCGATTTCTTCTACCTTTGGCCGGCCGAATTTTGGTGGCACGTTCGAGAGTTTCCGGCGGCGCGTGAGTTCTTGGGTCCTAGGTGGAGTGTGATCTTCACGTGCTAGGGACAGGTGGTTGCAGAGTTTTTCAGGTAACCCAGTTGTGGTGATTAGCTGATCAATAGCTCGTTAGATTGTAGCCCACACAATATACGATCAAAATCTTGAGGCTTACAAGAGAATCACCTGAGTAAATGCTTCAATAGGTAATTCTTATACTTTCACTTTTAATTACGAATTTATTTGTTGCGTCATAAATCGAATAAATACAAACAAAGATCCTGCGCCATGTTATTTCAAGCAAGGTTGGAATAGCGATTGTGCTAGCGTCTAGGCCTGGCCAGAGATTCCGATTCTGTAATGCGTAGCACGAAAGTGAGTTTCTAGATAGGCCCCGGCAGATAATCTTTCAATTAGTATCAGAGCTTGGTTTTTGGGTTTTGTGCCTGCTCGATTTATTACATGGATTTATTTGCAGGTGGTTAAGAAATCCTGACTATTATGGTTACATTTGTATGGGTTTTAATTAAACTTCGGGACATGTCCGAATTTGATTTTATTATGAATGTTTGTAATAGTATAACCACATGCTGGAAGCCGTGTAGGATTAGATCAAATCTGTAGTAGGATTTTTTCTATGTAATTTCGATTCTTTTATTTTCCTGGAAAGCCTTGTAGTAGGAGAATTAAATTTTTTGTAATCGAAGACATTATGGTGGGCAACTTGAATTCATGAGTTTTGGGTTATCGTTAATTCGTAGAAACCTAGGAAAACCCAGAATGAATTGCAAGAATACCAAATAGCGTAGGAAGAAGCGAAGAAGGAATTGGAGGTGGGGGCGGCACCTGCGTCCACTCGCCAACGGGAGCCGCCGCCTATAACCATCGAGTCAGTAGCACCGTTGTCGCGCAGCGCAACAGATTTTCTTCGCCAGTACGCTGCAGTAGGCGCAGCAGTTGTTGCGCTCTTGCGGCCAGTTTGGGGCGCGTTGTGGCCTGTTTTTCCTCTAGTTTTCATTTTTTCAAGTTCATGACTCAATCCATCGAGTGATGTGGCGGGACACGAGATCAATACAGAAGATGGAAGCAATTAAAACCATAATAGTCGGGAAATTTAATTTTGCATTTATTTCCCATATTTATTGTTTTAATTTTTGTGCTTTAATTTTTATGCTGTATTATATATGCATGATTTTAAAGCATGACTGGTTTTATGTTTGCGTATAACGTAGGGTTAGTTAATTGCATGTTAAAACCAAAAAAATCATTAATTTAGAAATCTAAGTGGGAGTGGGTTAGTTTAATTTCCCCACGGCCACCATTATGGGTTTATTTGCAATGTGGTGGACTTGCGCGTTGGCATTAGGGCCTTCCTCCATTTGGATGAGTTCAACCATAAGATCGCTAGATTATGAATTTCTGAGTAAGATGACTAGAGTAAGTTTAACTAGGAAAATGCGATACCTTTTCCATCTGAGGCGCACTATCCTGAGGTAACAAGCTTAGAAGTCACGTAATGGCTCACTCTTAGTGTACGATTTGTAGTATTCTTCCCATCGAGGTTACGCTACTTATTTGTATGGCTGAAAGTAACGACTATTAGCTACATTGATCAATAGATCGTTTGGTCAGATAGTGTACTTAATGAACTTGATTATTCTCAAATGAATGTGGGTTAGCGTAAACGTCCACACTATCATGGCTTGCGAGAATCCCGGTGAATGAGATGTTGGTGAATTAAAATTATTGTTTTGAGGGAAGTCAATTATTGTTAGAATTTCCTTGTTTTCAAAATTCTAGGTTTAAACACTGAAACATTTTCTGTTTATTTAATTCACAGTTTTTTGATATGGCATTCTGAAGGAAAACTGAATAAGCCCGGGCTAAATCGAAAACCTCACTTTCGTGCAATGCATTCCAGAATCGGAAGCTTTCGACCAAGCTCAGGCTCAAATTAGTTTACCCAAGAACGGATCTAGGCTTATACTTATTTAATTTATTAATCGGGACACAAAAGATTCGATCTTTAATTAAAGCGGAATACTTTAAGATTTTACCTTTTGTAGCGAAGTCCCTTGCTTAAAGAAAAATCCAATCTTTGCGCAATTTCCACAAGAAATCCGAAGAATATCTCCAATACGAACTCCGAAATAGTGTGGGCTATTATCTACGGAGTTACCCACGGTGAATCGATGAAACCCAAGAAACTTGCTTCTCAAGAAACTCAAAAACTGCCCAAAAAATGCTGCCTTTTTCTGACCGCCAACCATCTGCTGCCTTTTTCCCAAAATCCGATCAGCCTGCTGCAGTCCGATCAAGCTACTGCCTTCTTCCCAGCCACGATCTGCACCACCGTCTTCACGGATCACCAACCGGAGAAGAGATCAACGTGAAGATCAGCAGGATCAAGCACCCTGGGATGAAGAATAGCCACTGCACTGCTGCACCAAGAAAACCCTACGCGCACTGGACTGCTGCGCCAAGAAAAATCGCGCGCGCTGGACTGCTGCGCCAAGGAAAAAATCGCGCGCCCTTCTTGCTGCGCAAGGGAAAAATCCAGGCAGCGATCGGCTGTCCTTTTTGGCAAAATAATGTGCGACTGCTCTAAGAAAACCGATGGGCTGAGTTTCTTTTCGAAGAAGAAAGCTTCCTAGTCGACTTCGAGAGAAAACTTGACGAGGAAGACAAAGTTTTCTCTCTAGACTAGACTTTCTCTCACTACCCTTTACTTGGGTGTCAAGTTTCTTATTTGATTTCTTGCCCAATAAGTTGTATTTATAAGGAGCTTCTAAGGAGACCTAATGGGCTCTCGAGTTAGGCGTTTAAATTTGACTTTCGTTGGCCGCTAAGTCTTCCCGACTAATCAACTCCAATCGACCCATTTAAATTAATTTATTTAATCCACTTTGTTAATTTAATTTAATCGAGCCCTTAGAATTAATTAATTCAAAATCGAATTAATTTCTAAATTCACTTTGTCGATTAAATATTAATTAAACCTTTTGGATTAATTAATTTACCTTGTCGATTAGTCAAATGCATAATCGGTCGTACCACTAACGGACCAATTATGGAACTACCGCTCGAAAATGACTTTATATCGTGCCATTATATTTTATTCTATCTCCCCACATTAAAGATCTAGCGCTCGTCGGTTATCAATTTACTGACAAATTAATTCACCGACTTCTTGGTTTCTGAGATTAGTACCACTCGTCCTTTTATTATACCGAACATAAAGTTCACCGGCCGGGTTTAGTATAATAACCTTACAAGCTCATCTCGGGAGCACCATCAACCCGGCGAACCGGTACGTGGATTCCTCCGACTATCAACGACACGTAAGAAGCTAAACACCACATACCCAACCTACCGAGGTATAGGCCTCAATTGACCGCACTCTTTGGCAAATCAAAGCATACGATATCCAACCCTCACACCTATCCCAATCTCGGGATTGAGAGACGGAATACTAGGACCGATTGACTACGCCGATCAGTACAAGTCAATTCTATCCAAACTGGTTATGCTCAAAATGCCTCGGGCATATCCGTGTGATTTAAACTAGTTTAGATAAACTAATTTCCAAACCACACAATAACCTATACCGATAGTATGTTCAGAATATCTCGGTTACGAGCATACTTTTTATATATCAATACTTTAACCAATAACGGTATCTACTGTGTCTGTCCACACCCCATTATCTAGTTCTATGATATAAAGGAACAAATTTATACTGAAACAAAGTGATATGTCAACTGTGGATATTAGTTTTTGATACAAGCCATAGCTTTTATGTATTCAAAACTAACACATTCAACCCTTTAGCTACTATATTGAAAGACAACAAATTAATTAGTCTGAACAATGTCGATTGGAGTCATAATTTGGACATTGTCCTGATGGCTGAGAGCACTTCTGTTAGAGATCATGTCATTGACATGACTAGTAACATCAACAACGTTGAGGTAGTGGGAGGCGAAATCAATGGTCAAACCAAAGTCGATATTGTCCTCCAGAACTTGCCTCAAGGCTGTGAGCAGTTTCGGTTGAACTACAACATGAATCAATTATTGTGTACTTTATCAGAGCTTTTAGCAGAGTTGGTGGCGGCTAAAAGTCTTTTTGAAGAGAATAAGTGAGTTTTAGTCACAGTCAAAGCTTTAGAATCTTCTTCTAAACCTGAGGCTGGAAAGAAGAAGAGAAAGCTCGAGGGAATAGCTCAAAAGGCGTAAAATGCTCCTAAGCCAGATATTGCAAAGAAGAAGTCAAAAGACAAGTACTTCAAGTGCAATAAGAGGGGACATTGGAAATTGGATTGTCCAAAGCTTAGAGGTACAATAGTTTCTGCCTTAATTACTGAGACATATTTAGCGGTGATTCCCACAGATCTTGGTGTGTGGATTCAGGTGCCACTGACCATGTTTGTAATTCTTTGCAAGTGTTCCAAGTAACCTAGAAGCTTAGAGAAGGCGAGCTGGATATCTACTTGGGCGATACTAAAAAGAGTATCAGTGGAAGCAGTGGGAGTGGTTACTCTAATTTTTGAGAATTCTATATTAGAGTTAGTTAATTGTCTTTATATACTGAGTTTTAGAAATAACCTTATTTTTGTTTCTAAACACTTAAAGAACGGTTATAAGTTTATTTTTTTTTGATGATTCTATTGTTATTAGAAGAAATGACAAACTTATTTGTTTTGGTTCATTGATAGATAAATTATTTGTGGTCAATTCTAACTCCCCTGTTGTGTAAAACATAGAAACAAATAGCTCTTTATCTAACATTAATAAGAGGAAGAAACCTTCTAAATTGAATCAAACCTATCTTTGGCATCTCAGGCTAGGTCATATAAACCTTAGTAGGATTCAGAGGTTGGTTAATGATGGACCTTTAGGTTCATTAGAGATTGACAGTTATTCAACCTGTGAATCTTGCTTGGAAGGTAAGATGACCAAGAGACCTTTTAAAACAAAATGAGCCAAATAAGTATTAGAATTAATTCATTCTGACTTGTGTGGACCAATGACGGTCCAAGCACGAGGTGGATTCGAGTATTTCGTGACAGTCACGGATGACTACTCAAGGTATGGGTACATTTACCTAATGCGCCACAAGTCCGAGTGTTTTGGCAAGTTCAAAAAGTTTTAGGCCGATGTGGAGAAGTATCATGGTAAGAGTATCAGGATATTGCGATCAGATCGTGATGAGGAGTACCTGTCCCACGAATTTCAAGAATACCTCAGTGAGGTCAGAATTCAGTCTCAGTTGTCTGCATATGGCACACCACAGTAGAACAGTGTAGCAGATGTGATTTGTCGAGTTCGTTCTGGAAATGGTTAGGTTGATGATGATCTATAGTGATTTGTCGAGTTCGTTTTATTGATATGCCTTAGAAACAACTATGTATATTCTTAATCTTGTACCATCTAAAACCGTGCCTTCAACCACAGTAGTGTTGTGGAATGGGCGCAAGCCCAGTCTAAGACATCTCAGAGTTTGGGGTTGCCCAGCACATGTGCTTCAGGCAGATGAGGCTCAGTTAGATGTAAGAACATCATTAATGCTGTTTGTAGGATATCCTAGGGGAACGAAAGGTGGTATATTTTATAGTCATAAAGATCAGAAGGTGGTGGTTAGTACCAACGCTAGTTTTTTTGGAGGAAGACTATATCCTAGATCACAAGCCTAAGAGTAAGATATTACTAGAAGAGCTTATGAGACAAACTAATAATCCTGATGCACCAGCACAAGTAGATACACCACACACTACACAAGATATCACAGATGATGCGCCTACATAGGTGGTGCCTCATCGTAGTGAGAGGGTTGTTATATAGCCCGACAGGTTCATTGGTGTGGGAGAGGCCTCAGACGTAGTCCCAGGCGCGCCTGAACCAGACCCAATGAAATACAATGAGGCTTTCTGAGATAAAGATGTAAAATCTTGGCGTAAAGCAATAATATCCGAGATGGTGTCGATGGACCACAATCAAGTCTGGGAGCTTGTGGACCTGCCTGATGGTTTTAAAACCAGTGGATGTAAGTGGGTCTACAAACATAAGAGAGGACATTACAAAAAGTTTGAAACCTTTAAAGCTAGGCTGGTGGTGAAGGGGTATACTCAGAAAGAGGGAATCAATTATGAGGAAACCTTCTCCCTGGTGGTCATGCTTAGGTCGATCCGGATTCTCTTGATCATAGCTGCTCATTTAGATTATGTGATGTGGAATATGGATGCCAAGACAACTTTCCTAAACGGAAGTCTTGAGGGAACCATCTTCATGCAGCAACCAGAGGGATTCATTGAAAAATGGCAGGAGCATAAGGTATGCAGGCTTAAGAGGTCTATTTACAGACTTAAGTAGGCATCCAGATCTTGGAATATCCATTTTGATGAGGTAATCCAGTCATACGGATTTACTCAGTATCCGGATGAGCAGTGTGTGTACCGCAGACGTGATGGAAACTCAGTGGTGTTTTTTGTGCTTTACGTAGATGACATTCTATTGATTGACAACAACAAGAAAGTGTTATCAGATGTAAAGGCATGGCTATCCAAACAGTTTCATATGAAGGACTTAGGGGAAGTGGGAGATATCTTTGGGATCAAGATAATTCGAGATCGTAGGAAACGTTCATTAACGCTCTCCCAAGATTTATACATAGATACGATTCTGGCCCATTTTAACATGCAGAACTCCAATAAAGGTTTTCTACCTTTCCGACATGGAGTGCATCTGTCTAAAGAACAGTCTCCCAAGACTGTTGAGGAGATAGAGGCCATGAAGACAGTTCCTTATGCTTCTGCAGTAGGAAGTCTCATGTATGCCATGTTGTGTACGAGGCCTGATATCTGTTATGTTATTGCATTGTAAGCAGACATCAAAGTAACCCCGGGAAAGCTCATTGGGAAGCAGTAAAATGCATTCTCAAGTATTTAGGCAGAATGAGAGACCAAGTGTTGGTCTATCAGGCACTTGAGCTGGTACCCCGAGGTTACACAGATTCAGCTTTCCAAGGAGACAAGGACAAGAGCAAGTTGAAAGATTATCTGCCCGGGCTTAGCCAGAAACTCACTTCTGTGCAATGTATTCCAGAATCGGAATCTCTGGCCAGGTCTAGATGCTAGCACAATCGCTATTCTAACCATTTTGAAATAACATTGCACAGGATCTAGGTTTGCACTTATTCGATTTACCATGCAACAAATATTCTTAATAAAAGTGGAAGAATAAGAATTACCTATTGAACCGTATACCAGGTGATTCTCTTGTATGCCTAAAGATTTTGCTTGTATGCCGTGTGGGCAGCAATCTAACTTATCAAAAAATTCCAGCACCGCTGTACCTGGCGCGTACAAATTCACACCGCCCAGAGAGAGAGAAAGCTACACGTTGCTGCCAAAACTTGAAGAAATTTTGGCTGCCCCAAAGTTTAAAAAATCCGAAATTTAGAGTGAGAATTTTCTCTCTCTAGTATTTTTCTCTCATTAAGTTTTCTTTTCTTGAAAACGTATGAATTGTGTAATTATGTATCTTTAATAGCTAATCCCTTGTCTATATATAGAGCTACAAGAGAGACCCCAAGTTGGTTTAGCATTGGCCTTCCTACTGGGTTTCTGTTTCTTTCAATCCTATTCCTGGACTGATACATATTCAACTGATACAGGGATTCACTTATCCCAATCCAGTTCTTGGTATGATTCACAACCAACTGATACAGGGATTCACTTATCCCCAATCCAGTTCCAGGTATGATTCACAACCAACTGACACAAGGATTAATTAATTACCTAATTAATTAAATCTACCTTTGTCAATAACCCAATCATAATTAATCGTACACAAACCGATTAATTATGACACTACCATTCTACACCAAAATTGCTTCTGGAATAACTTAATTAATTTATTCATCATCTCCCCACATCAAAGATTTAGTACTCGTTAATATATTAATTTACTGATAAATTAATTAATTAACTTCTTTAATTCTGAGACTGTACCACTCGACCTTTTTACTATACTGGACATAAGTCCACCTGCCGGGTTTAGTATAATAAACATTACGAGCTCATCTCGGGAGCACTATCACCCCGGACGCACTGGTGCATGGTTTCCTTTCGACAAGCAGTAGCACACCAAGCAACTAAACAAGCGCACCCAACCTACCAAGACTATTGGCCAAATTTGACCTCAACCATTGGTAGATCAAAGTACACTATGTCTAATCCTTATGCCCGCTCGAGTCTAGGGATTAAGAGATAGAATACTAAGAACGATTTGTCTATTAAATCAGTACAAGACAAATCATTCTAAATGGTCAAGTTCAATATGCCCTGGGCGTATCTATATGATTCAATTAGTTTAGACAAACCAATTATCCAAATCACATAATAACCTAAACCAACAGTTTGTCCAAAGCTGTATCGGTTACGAACCTCATTTATATATTATGTCTTTTAACAAATGATGAGATCTACTGTGTCACACAAGACACCTCATCATCTAACTACATAATATAAATGGACAAATAATGCACAATAAGATATATATTAACTGGGAAAATGTACAATACAAGCATAGCTTATGTATTCAACTCCAACAATCTCCCACTAATACTTAAGCTGTGCTTTAAGTATACATCTACATACAACCCCTACATACTCTGCTACTATATATCTAGAAAAAACTGTCATGGCTCTCCTAAGTATCTGATTCCCATGCCCTCCACGTGAGCCTCATAGACTTTTGAAGTCAATGTCTTCATGAATGGATCTGCAAGGTTATCCGCTCATGCTATCTTAGCCACGACCATGTCTTCCCTCTTTACGATATCTTGTATCAGGTGATACTTGCGCTGTATATGTTTACTCGCCTTGTGGGCTCGCGGTTCCTTCGAGTTTGCTACTGCACCGTTGTTATCACAATACACTGTGATAGACTTCTGCAAACCAGGAATCACATCTAAGTCCAGTAGGAAGTTTTTGAGCCACACTACTTCATTCGCTGCCTCTGATGCGGTAACGTATTCAGCCTCCAAGGTAGAGTCCGCCACGCATTTCTGCTTGACACTTCGCCAAACTATGGCTCCACCTCCCAGAGTAAACACATACCCTGAGGTAGACTTGCTCTTGTCCCTTTGCCTTGGAAGGGTTACCAGCTCAGGCACCTGATAAACGAACACATGGTCTGTCGTTCTGCGCAAATACTTGAGAATGCATTTTACTGCCTCCTAATGAGCAAATACTTGAGAATGCATTTTACTTACAATGTATTTTTCTGCGCAAATACATGAGAATGCATTTTACTTACAATGCCAATGGCATAACAGATATCAGGTCTCGTACAAAACATGACATACATGAGACTTCCTACTGCCGAAGCATAAGGAACTGTCTTCGTGGCCTCTATCTCCTCAATAGTCTTGGAAGACTGTTCTTTAGACAGATGCACTCCGTGTCTGAAAGGTAGAAAACCTTTCTTGGAGTTCTGCATGTTAAAATGAGCCAGAATCGTATCTATGTACGAAGCTTGGGAGAGCGTTAATGAACGTTTCCTACGATCTCGAATTATCTTGATCCCAAGGATATGTCTCGCTTTCTCTAAGTTCTTCATATTAAACTGCTTGCACAGCCATGCCTTTACGTCTGATAACACTTTCTTGTTGTTGCCAATCAGTAGAATGTCATATGCATAAAGCACAAGAAACACCACTGAGTTTTCATCACATCTGCGGTTCACACATTGCTCATCCGGACACTGAGTAAATCCGTAGGACTGGAGTACCTCATAAAACCAGATGTTCCAAGATCTGGATGCCTGCTTAAGTCTATAAATAGACCTCTTAATCCTGCAAACCTTATGCTCTTGGCTTTTTTCAACGAATTCCTCTGGTTGCTGCATGAAGATGGTTTTCTTAAGACTTCCGTTTAGGAAAGCTGTCTTGACATCTGCCATGTCTCATAATCTAAATGAGCAGCTATGGCCAAGAGAATCCGGATCGACTTAAGCATGGCTATCGGGGAGAAGGTTTCCTCATAATAGATTCCCTCTTTCTGAGTATACCCCTTCGCCATCTGCCTAGCTTTAAAGGTTTCCACCTTTCTGTCAGGTCCTCTCTTACGTTTCTAGACCCACTTGCATCTAATGGGCTTAAACCAATCAGGCAGGTTCATAAGCTCCCAGACTTGATTGTGGTCCATTGACCCTATCTCGGATATCATTGCCTTATGCCAAGATTCTGTATCTTTATCTCGAAGAGCCTCATTATAGTTAACTGAGTTAGGTTCAGGCGCCCCTAGGACTAGGTCTAAGGCCTCTCTCACGCCTATGAACCTGTCGGGCTGTCTTATAACCTTCCCATTATGACGAGGCACCACCTGTGTAGGCACATAATCTGTGATCTTATGTGTAGTGTGTGGTGTATCTATTTGTGCTGGTGCATTAGGATTATTAGTTTGTCTCCTAAGCTCTTCTAGTACTATTTTACTCTTTGGCTTATGATCTAGGATATAGTATTCTTCCAAAAATCTAGCGTTGGTACTAACCATCACCTCCTGATCTTTAGGACTACAAAATAGACCACCTTTCATTCCCCTATGATATCCTACAAACAACATTAATTCAGTTCTCACATCTAACTTAGCCGCATCTGCCTTAAGCACATGTGTTGGGTAACCCCAAATTCTTAGATGTCTTAGACTAGGCTTTCGCCCGTTCCACAACTCTACTGGGTTGAAGGCACGGCTTTAGATGGTACAAGATTAAGAATATACATTGCTATTTCTAAGGCATATCCTCAAAATAAACTCGATAAATCACTATAGCTCATCATTGACCTAACCATTTCTAGTAGAGTTCGATTCCTTCTTTCTGCTACATCGTTCTGCTATGGCGTGCCAGGTGCAGAAAACTGAGACTGAATTCCTACCTCACTGAGGTATTCTTGAAATTCATGGGACAGGTACTCCCCACCACGTTCTGATTATTTTGTCTTGATACTCTTATCATGATGCTTCTCTACATCTGCCCGAAACTCTTTGAACTTGCCAAAGCACTCAGACTTGTGACACATTAGGTAAATATACCCGTACCTTAAGTAGTTATCCATGAACGTCACAAAATACTCTAACCCACCTCATGCTTGGACCGACATTGGTCCACACAAGTCAGAATGAATCAACTCTAGTTTTTCCTCGGCTCTATAACCTTTTGCTTTAAAGGGTCTTTTGGTTATCTTACCCTCTAAGCAAGATTCGTAGGTTGAATAACTGTCAATCTATAATGAACCTAAAGGTCCATCATTGACCAACCTCTGAATCCTACTAAGGTTTATATGACCTAGCCTGAGATTCCAAAGATAGGTTTGATTCAGAAGGTTTTTTCCTCTTATTAATGTTAGACTAAGAGTTATCTGTTTCTATGTTTTGCACAACAGGGGAGTTAGAATTAACCACAAACAAATTGTCAGCCAATGAACCAGAACAAATAAGTTTTCCATTTCTTCTAATAAATACAGACTCATCAGAAAAAATAAACTTATAACTGTTCTTTAAGAGTTTAGAAACTGAAATAAGGTTCTTTCTAAAACTCGATACATAAAGACCGTTAACTAAATCTAGCCTAGAATTAGCGAAATTTAGGCTGACTACTCCCACTGCTTCTACTGACACTCTTGTAGTGTCGCCCATGTAGATGTCCAGCTCACCCTCTCTAAGCTTCCGGGATACTTGGAACCCCTGGAAAGAATTACAAACATGATTAGTTGCGCCTGAATCCACACACCAAGTATTTGTAGAAATCACCGCTAAACATGTCTCATGAATTAGGGTAGAAACTATTGTACCTTTAGGCTTTGGACAATCCGCTTTCCAGTGTCCCGTTTTCCTGCACCTGAAGCACTTGCCTTTAGGCTTGCTCTTCTTTGTGATTTCCGGCTTAGCAATAAGTTTCTTGGCATTCTTCTTCTGCATATTCTTCTTGCCTTTAGGCGCAAAAGAAGAACTTGAAGCCTTCGCTGTCACCAAAGCTTGCTTCTTCTCATGTAAGATGCTTCGGTAGACACAAATCAGTTAAGAGCTCGGGTAGAGTGTAAACTCTTTGATTCATGTTATAGTTAACCCAAAACTGATCAAAACTAGAGGGTAAGCTCTAGAGGATGATATCTATCTGACTTTCTGGGTCAATTTCACCTCCCAACACCTCTATCTCGTTGATGTTAATGATCATGTGAAGCACATAATCTCTCACTGATCTGCCCTCAGCCACTATAGTGTTCATCAACTTTCTCATGGCTGATTACCTAGCAGTCCTGCCTTGATGAGAAAACATCTCCCTCAGGTGAGCCATCATGTTGAAGGTAGAGACCATGGGATGAAGCTGATGTTGCAGCACATTTGACACAGAGGCCAAAATATAGCACCGTGCCATCTCATCCACTTTTCTCCACCTGGTATAGGCATCCCTATCCTCTTGAGGAGAGTCCTCGTTAGGCACATCTGGACATACTTCGGTGAGCACAAACTTATACAGCTCTGCCATCAGGACAATGTCCAAGTTACGACTCCATTCGACATAGTTAGTTACAGTTAACTTATTGTCTTTCAATATAGCAGTAAGGGGTTGAATGTCATATGAAAAAACTGTAAATTAAATAAGCAGACAATGTTTCAGTTATTAAATCTAGAATTTCATAAAACAAGGAAATTCTAACAATTATTGACTTCCCTCAAAACAATCATTTTAATCCACCAACATCTCATTCACCGGGATTCTCACAAGCCACGATAGTGTGGATGTTTACGCTAACCCACATTCGTTTGAGAAGAACAAAGTTTATTAACTACACTATCAGACCAAATGATCTATTGATCAATATAGCTAATAGTCGGTGCTTTCAGCCGCATAAATAAGCAGTGTAACCTCGATGGGAGGAATACTACAGATCATACACTAAGTGTGTGCCATTACGTGACTTCTGAGTTTGTTACCTTCGGATAGTGAGCCTCAGATGGAGAGGGTGTCGCATTTCTCATAAATTCATAATCTAGAGATCTCGATGTTGGACTCATCCGAGTGTAGGAAAGCCCTAATGCCAATGCGCAAGCCCACCCACATCGCATATGAACTCGTAATCGTGGCCATGGGGATATTAAACCAACCTACTCCCACTTAGATTTCCAAATTGAGGGTGTTTCCGGTTTTAACATGCAATTAACTAATCCTAAGTTATATGCAACCATAAAACCATCATGCTTTAAAATCATGCATATAAAATATAGCATAAAAATTAAAGCACAAAAATTGAAACAATAAATATGGGAAATAAATACGAAAATTAAAATTTCTGACTATTATGGTTTTAATCGCTTCCATCTTCTGCCTTGATATCGTGTCCTACCATGCAACTCGATGGATTGAGTCTTGATCTTGAAAAATGAAAATTGGAGGAAAAAAGGGCCAAAAACCCGACCTGAACGGGCCGCGCGCAGCACGCCTAAGGCGCGCCGCACTCGTAGCCCACATGGGCCGGACGGGGCAGTTGCTGCTATGTCGCGCGGCAGCTGTACAGTCGGTGGTTGCCGACGGCGGCTCCCGCCGGAGAGTCATCGCCGGTGTCACCCCCTTTCACCAATCTCTCCTTCGCTTCTTCCCACACTATTTAGTCTTCTTACAATTCGTTCTGGGTTTTCTTGGGTTTCTATGAATTCACGATAACCCAGAACCCACGAATTCAAGTTGCCTACCGTAATGCCTTCGATTACAAAAAAATTAATTCTCCTACTACAACGCTTTTTAGGAAAATTAAAGAATCGAAATTGCATAGAAAGAATCCTACTACAGATTTGATCTAATCCTACATGGCTTCCAGCACGTGGTTATACTATTACAAACATTCATAATAAAATCAAATCCAGACATGTCCTAGAGTTTAATTAAAACCCATACAAACTTAACCATAATAGTCGGGATTTCTTAACCACCTATAAATAAAACCATGTAATAAATCGAACAAGCACAAAACCCAAAACCAGGCTTAATTCCAATTGAAAGATTATCTGCCCGGGCCTAGCCAGAAACTCACTTTCGTGCTATACATTCCAGAATCCGAATCTCTGGCTAGGCCTAGACGCTAGCACAATCGCTATTCTAACCCTTTTGAAATAACATTGCGTAGGATCTGGGTTTGCACTTATTCGATTTACCACGAAACAAATATTCTTAATAAAAGCGAAAGACTAAGAATTACCTATTGAAGTATATACCAGGTGATTCTCTTGTATGCCTCAAGACTTTGCTTGTATGCTGTGTGCGCAGCAATCTAACTAGCAATTTGATCAGCAAAATTCCAGCACCGCTGCACCTGGCGCGTACAAATCATGTACCACCTGGAGAGAGATAAAGCTACACGTTGCTGCCAAAATTTGAAGAAATTTTGGATGCCCCAAAGCTTAAGAAATCCAAAATTTAGGGTGAGAATTTTCTCTCTCTAGGATTTTCTCCCTCTAAGTTTTCTTGTCTTGAAAACTTATTAATTGTGTAATTGTGTATCTTGAATAGCTAATCCCTTGTCTACATATAGAGTTACAAGGGAGACCCCAAGTTGGTTTAGGATTGGCCTTCCTACTGGATTTCTATTTCCTTTAATCACGTTCTTGGACTGATACACATCCAACTGATACAGGGATTCACTTATCCCAATCCAGTTCTTGGTATGATTCACAACCAACTGATACAGGGATTCACTTATCCCCAATCCAGTTCTTGGTATGATTCACAACCAACTGACATAATGATTAATTAATTACTTAATTAATTAAATCTACCTTTGTCAATAACCCAATACATAATTAACCGTACCACTAATGGATTAATTATGGCAATACCATCCTACACCAGAATTGCTTCTGGAACAACTTAATTAATTTATTCATAATCTCCCCACATCAAAGATTTAGTACTCGTTAATATATTAATTTACTGATAAATTAATTAATTAACTTCTTTAATTTCGAGACTAGTACCACTCGACCTTTTTACTATATCGACATAAGTCCACCGGTCGGGTTTAGTATAATAAACATTACGACCTCATCTCGGGAACACTATCACCCCGGACGCACTGGTACATGGTTTCCTTTCTACAAGCAGCAACACACCAAGCAACTAAACACGTGCACCCAACCTACCGAGACTACTGGGCACAATTGACCTCACCCATTTGCAGATTAAAGTCCAGATGTCTAATCCTCATGCCCGCTCGAGTCTAGGGATTAAGAGATAGAATACTAAGAACAATTTGTCTATTAAATCAGTACAATTCAATTAGTTTAGACAAACCAATTATCCGAATCACATAATAATCTAAACTGACAGTTTGTCCAAAGCTGTCTCGGTTACAAACCTCATTTATATATTATATCTTTTAACCAATGATGAGATCTACCGTGTCACACAAGACACCTCATCAAGAAAGGGTTGGAATATCGATTGTGATAACATTTAGGCTGGCCAAAGACTCCAATTCTGGAATGCGTAGCACGAAAATGAGTTTCTGGATAGGCCAGGCAAATAATCTTTCAATTGGTATCAGAGCCTGGTTTGTGGGTTTGTGCTTGTTCAATTTATTACATGGTTTTATTTGCAGGTGGTTAAGAAATCTCGACTATTATGGTTACGTTTGTATGGGTTTTAATTAAACTCCGGGACGTGTCCGGATTTGATTTTATTGTGAATGTTTGTAATTGTATAACCATGTGCTGGAAGCCATGTAGGATTAGATAAAATCTGTAGTAGGATTTTTTATATGTAATTTCGATAATTTTCCTAGAAAGCCTTGTAGTAGGATAATTAAATTTTTTGTAATCGAAGGCATTATGGTGGGCAACTTGAATTCGTGGGTTTAGGGTTATTGTTATGGGGAGCTTCTAAGGAGACCTAGTGGGCCTTTGAGTTGGGCCTTTTAGTTTGACTTTCGTTGACCCCTTAGTCTTTCCTAGACTAGTCAACTCCAATCGAGCCTTTCGAATTAATTCTTTAACCCTCTTCGCTAATTTAATTTAATCGAACCCTTAGGATTAATTAATTCATATAGAATTAATTTCTTAATCCACTTAGTCAATTAAATATTAATTAAACCTTTAGGATTAATTAATTCACTTTGTCGATTAGTCAAACGCATAATTAGTCGTATCACTAACAAAACAATTATAGAACTACCGCTCAAAAAAAACTTTATATCGTACCACTTTATTTTTCTTCTATCTCCCCACATCAAAGATATAGTGCCCATCGGTTCATCAATTTTCAGACAAATTAATTTACCGACTTCTTGGTATCCAAGATTAGTACCACTCTCTTATTATACCGGACATAAAGTTCACTGGCCAGATTTAGTATAATAAACCTTACGAGCTCATCTCGGAAGCACCATTAACACGACAAACCGGTACGTGGATTTCTCTGACTAGCAATGGCAGATAAGAAGCTAAACACTGCATACCCAACTTACCGAGGTATAGGCCTCAATTGACCGAACTCTTTGGAAAATCAAAGCATCTGATATCTAACTCTCACACCCATCCCAATCTCGGGATTGAGAGATTGAATACTATTACCGAATTAACTACGCCGATCAGTACAAGTTAATTCTATCCAAACTGGTCGTGCTCAATATGCCCCAGGCATATCCGTGTGATTTAATTAGTCTAGACAAACTAATTTCCAAATCACAAGATAACCTATACCAATAGTATGTTCAAACTATTTCAGTTACGAACATACTTTTTATATATCAATAATTTAACCAATAACTGGATCTACTGTGTCTTTCCACACCCCGTTATCTAGTTCTATGATATAATGGAACAATTTAATACTGAAAAAAATGATATGTCAACTGTGTATATTAGTTTTTGATACAATCCATAGCTTTTCTATATTCAAAACTAACAATCTCACCTCCAAAATACTCCCCACCTCTCAAGCTTCAGAACCCATACCCTTTTCCACCATTTTTTATATTTCTTAAGTTTGAGAGAATCACAAATTAGTCATGAAGATGAAAGGAAAATTATGGTTTTATAGATCTGAGGTAGGGGATTTGATTGGTTGTGTTTGCAGCCCACGAAGATGACAGGAAAACAAGGGTTAGTGCAAAAAGGTATATTTATTCCATTTGTTTGATGCAAAAATGTGTATTTATTCCGTTTGGTTGTGTTTACAGCTCACGAAGATGAAAGAAAAACGATGGTTTTGGCAAAAATGTATTTTTTTATGTAAAATCGTATATTTTTTTATGTCAAATGATGCTATTGATGTTAAATGCTATTTTTTGAGGTACTGATGTTAAATGCTATTTTTTGAGGTATTTTTTACATGATTTGGTTTTATTGATGTCAAATGCTAGTTTGTATTGATGTAAAATGCTGATTTGTGCTGTGAAATGGTGATTTGTGATGTTAAATGGTTGTACTGATGTCAAATGCTGATTTTTAATGTGAAATGATGGTTCTGATGTAAAATACTAGTTTGTGATGTTAAATGGTTGTACTGATGTCAAATGCTGGTTTGTGATGTAAAATGGTTATTCTAATGTAAAATGTTGGTTTGTGATGTAAAATGCTGGTTTGTGATGTGAAATGGTGATTTGTGATGTTAAATGGTTGTACTGATGTCAAATGTTGATTTGTAATGTGAAATGGTGGTGCTGATGTAAAATGCTTGTTTGTGATGTTAAATGCTTGTACTGATGTCAAATGCTTGTTTATGATGTAAAATGGTTGTTCTGATGTCAAATGCTGGTTTGTGATGTAAAATGGTTATTTTGATGTCAAATGCTGGTTTGTGATGTTAAATGGTGGTACTGATATGGTATCATATATTTTGAACAAAAATTGATATTAAATATTTTTTTATAGCCGGAATCTGGTGTTAAATTGGAATTGAATAATTACAGCCAGAAATCGTGATGTAAAATGCTATGATGTTTGATGTAAAGCATTCAAATCACTGCCATCAACAAATATCCTGTTTGCAATTTCGAGTTCGTTGTATACATGCATCCCTTGATGTAAAACCAACATACCACCTAACTACATAAAATTAATCGAATGACATCAAAAAATGAGATTTAACATTAGAATTCATCATAATGACATTTTACATCAAAACAAAAAAATGCTGTAAAATGACATTTTACATTATGTAAAATGACATTTTACATCAAACATCAAAGATGATGTAAAATGACATTTCACATAAAAAAAATGATGTAAAATGCCATTTGACATAAAAAATGATGTAAAATGTCATTTGATGGGGACCAGAAGTAAGAAGCGTAAAATGGCATTTGACATCAATGTCAAATGCCATTTGGCATAAAAATTGATGTAAAATGTCATTTTACATCAATTTATCTCGGATTTGGCATCAAATTTCTCGAAGGAATTAGAGAAGGAGAAAAGTGAGATAAGAAAATGATGGGTATTGGCACTAAATAGGACAGAGGAAGGAAGTAGAGAGAGAGAGATAGAATGAGGTTATTGGCAATAAATAGGAGAGAGTGAGGGAGAAAGTGAGGGTGTGTACAAAAAGTGGGAGGCGCGTGAGAAGAGAGGGAGAGAGAAATTAGGGGCCAAGCGCATTAAATGCGTCTGACCCGCAAAATTGTTGAAACAAACCCGGTTTCAGTGGTTTAATCAATAAAAGCCTGATTTTTTAAAAAAATCGGGTTAGGTGTACCAAATGGCCCCTACTTGTATCCCTACAATATAATTTGCATAATTATAGTGCCCTGGACAAGCCTTCCTGCATTATTAGGCCTCTTTTTTCTGGTTCTCACAAAATCTGAACACTTATGGATAAAATTTCAATTATTTTTCAGCAACTATATTAAAGTTTTCATCTCTTCTGCGATTTGTTTGTGGCATTTAGCCGCTCATTCTTTTCTATGTTCTTCGGTCAAAGAGAATTTCCGCACTCTTCTACTCTTTGGCACTCCGACCAAGTGAAGGATATAAGTGAATGATGTGGCATTTGGAATTAAACTTTTCAAGTCATATGAGTGAAGGATATATTTGTCTAAATTTTTGTATTTTAGTTGATGAAAGTCAATATAATAATTAGGATAAAATCCAGTTTTAGTCATTTACATATACCTCTTATCAAAAATTAGTCTTTAAAAATTTTTAAGTTCCTAAATTAGTCATTTTCCTTTATATTGTAAATTTCTTCTTATTCATCTCATTCTCTTTTCTTATTTTTCTCTACTCATTCCAAAATTATCCTTATTTTTTTATTCACCGCCTTACTTTTCTTATTCACTGTCCCCTGTTCTATGCTCATCCTTCTACCGTCGCCACCGGGCTCTGCCGCTAGACTCCCGTCTTCATCACTGATATTTCGTTGCCGATATCATCGCACCGCCGCTTCTTCTTCTCCTTATTTCCCAACCAGAATTTTAAGGGAGCTCATCACCCGACAGGTCTTTATATATCTCGTCAACCGGTCTGGTGATGAGCATTCTTTAAATTTTGGTTGGGAGAGAAGGTGAAAAGGAAGAAAAAATGACATCGGTGATGAGATCGATGGCGGGATATCGGCAGTAAAGACGGGAGTTTGACGGCGAAGCCCAGCAGGTACGAAAGAAGGATTGGGCTGAGAATAGAGGATGGTGAATAAGAAAAGTGAGGCAGTAAATAAGAAATTGAGGACAATTTTGGAAAGGTTCAAAAAAATAAGAAAAGAGGAGGCAGTAAATAAGAAAGGACTTAAAATATAAAGCAAAAATACTAATTTTGGAACTTACAAATTTTTAAGGACTAACTTTGTATAGGAGTTATACCTATTGGACTAAAACTGGATTTGGTCATAATAATTAATTAGTTAACATGGGGTGGGGGGTGGGGGGTGGGGGGAGGGGTTATGTTCCCCAAATATGTGTTTGATTTATTGATGGAGGGTGGGGGGAGGGGTTATGTGTTTGATTTATTGAGTAGAAGAAAGCTCGAATTTTGCCATGATCTAGTGCTATGATTCCCACGATTCTCTCTTTCTCTTTGTGTTGGAGAAGTATAGTTATATGGTATAGATTTCAAAAAGAAGTTCCAGGTAAAGTGACACCACAATATAGATAACCTCGCACTATTGATATAGTCTATAGGTGATGCAAAGTGTATTGTTTCTTGTCTATTCTTGCTCACAAGGTTTAATATTATTAATTGCACGAATATTATTGAATGCACACACATTTTTATAGGGGGTGGTGGTGGGGGTGGCCGAAAAACACAAAGGGCAAATCCTAGTAGTGCTAGTGATACGTTTTCTTAAGAATTCAAAACCTAGGTTAAGCTTCCTAAAAGAATTGCCAATGGTTGCCTGATATTCTTAATCTATTCTATTCATTATCTGACTAGAGGGTTAATTGGCGGAAACAATTAAGCCTCAGAGCACGTGTTTCTTTCGCTTCCTCACGTGAAAGATGGTAGGAAGATGGATGAATGGCTTATGTGTTGGATTTAAATACTGAAGCTTTGCTTGTATTAAACTATTTATCAGTTGTATATATCGATTAAACATTTTAGTTAAATCGTTTGTATGTTTTACATATGTTGTCCATTTATATTATGTATTTAGATGATGAGGTGTCTAGTGTGACACAGTGGATCTCATCATTGGTTAAAATATATAATATATAAATGAGATTCGTAACCAAGACAGTTTTGGACACACTGTCAGTGTAGGTTATTATGTGATTCAGAAATTGGTTTGTCTAAACTAAATGAATCACATAGATATGCCTGGGGCATATTGAACTTGACCATTTAGGACGAATTGTCTTGTACTGATTTAATAGACTATTTGTTCCTAGTATTCTATCTCTTAATCCATAGACTTAAGCAGGCATGAGGATTAGACATAGTGTACATTGATCTGCCAAAGAGTGTGGTTATTTGAGGCCAATAGTCTCGGTACGTTGGGTGCGCGTGTTTGGTTGCTTGGTGTGCTGTTGTTTTTCGAAAGGAAACCATATACCGGTGTGTCTGGGGTGATGGTGCTCCTGAGATGAGCTGGTTATGTTTATTATACTAGACCCAGCTGGTGGACTTATGTCTCGTATAGTAAAAAGGTCGAGTGGTACTAGTCTCAGATTATAAGAAGTTAATTAATTAATTTATCATTAAATTAATAAATTAACAGGAACTATATCTTTGATGTGGGGAGATTGAAGAATAATTAATTTAGTTGTTCCGGAAGCAATTCTGGTGTAGGATGGTAGTGCCATAATTAATCCGTTAGTAGTACGATTAATTATGTAGTGTGTTAATTGATAAAGTAGAATTAATTATTTAATTAATTATTCCTAAGGGTTAATTTAGTAATTGAAAAAATGGAATTATTTAAATAATTAATTAAGTCGTAAAGTTCAATTGAAATTAGGAAAGCCTAGAGATTAGGAAATCTATTTGGATTTGGAAATCCTATTAGATTTGGAACCTAATTGGATTTGGAAACTTATTAAGAAACCTAAACCCATTAGGAAGACCAATCCTAAATCAACTTGGGATCTCTCTTATAACTCTATAAATAGACAAGAGATTAGCAACACACAATTCATAAGTTTTTAAGACAAAAAAACTATAGAGAGAAAGTCTAGAGAGAATTAGTATATTCTCCCTCAAAGTCGATTTTCTAAGTCCAGGCGGCGGCTCACCTACCTAGGTCTGGCGATCGGTTTTCTTACCAGAATTCGGTAGCACATGGGTGGAGCGGCGGCGACTCATGGTCTTCACCCCACACGGGGGCGGGTCTGGTTATTTTCTTTCGGCGGCGGCCTGGTGGAGGTTGTGGTGATTTGCTGATCAATTGCTCGTTAGTTCGTTGCCCACACAACGTACGATCAAGTCTTGAGTTATACGAGAGAAGCTAAGATCTTGCGTAATGGTATTTCAAGCAAGGATTGGAATAGTAATTGTGTTAGAGCTTAGGCCTGGTCAAGAATTTCAATTCAGGAATGCATAGCACGAAAGTAAGTTTTTTACAGGACCCGGGCAGATAATCTTTCATTATGGTTAGTTCGTCTTTCTCGAAAACTTGGTATGATAGTCAACCTACACTACTAGCCAAAGAAAAATGGGGTGTGGTTTCCTCGCAAGGACAACTCACAATCTCGCAAGATCACTTAAATGATATTTTTAATTTATCAAAATATCATCAAAATATGTATTAATTTCGTGCAGAATGAGGCCTATATATAGGCTTAAAGTAGTTCTCATCCTTTTCTATAAAGGTAATCACTCAATCCTAATGAAAGAGAGATTAGAAAATAAAAACCTATTCTAACTCTATTTGGTCTTATAATTTCAAACCATTAGAGATAGATTACAAATAAAATCCTAATCAAGAAGGAAAAACTCAGTATATCCTATTTGGAATACGATACATTTTTTAAACATTCAAGAATTCTAATACAAACAAAAGACAAAAACCTATAAGAAGAGATAGGGGTCCCAAATGGGTTTAAGAAGAGTAGTGGGTCTGCACATCTTGGCTTGTATCTCTTTAACCCAATCTTCAACCTTTATTTAGAGCTTGGATCATCATCTACATTGACTCAAAGAGTTCATCTTCACTTTGTGTTGAGATGTTAATGGGCTAGGGTCTCGAGCTTGTAAATGGGCCTGAACCTGTTGGGCTTTTGGACTTGATCAGCAACTTTGAAGCTGGGCTTATTAAAAAAGCCTTATTTGTTCAGGATATTTTCATTGGGCTCAACGATAGCTACTAATGGATATAAGGATCTACAATAGTGATTTCCATGGACTCCCATGGGGAATTCCGTAACTAGGCATATCCTGGAATTTGGACATGCATATTGATGTCATATGACATCTGTTTTCACCCGTTTGAAGGGTTTGACCCTTATACTGACCCAAATGTCTTTTAACATGATAACATCTTCATTTTGGGTCTCTTTAAAGCTCCCTAAAACTGACATACGAATTTCCTTCAGATTTCTTAGAGATTGGCGCATGAGCTCTAGGAGAGGGAGAAGTATCTTCTGTTGCTTCTTCCTGAGGTAGAGCATCATCTATTTTGATGTCCTTATCAACTAGGATTTCCTTCTTTAAGGTTACAAGTCTTCGCTCTTACAATTTGGAAAAGTGAGAGATATGAACTTGTTTCCTTAATAACTATTTCCTAAATTATCTAAATATTCTAAAAATCTTACAATGTCTTAATCTTGCTATATCCTAGAAGAATAAGACCTTATTTAATAGAAATTAGCAAAATTTAAAAATCATAAACCTGGCAGTAGAGGGGGTTGCCGCACTTCGGCATTCAAGGGTGCTTTCACCTTCCTTCCTCTTGTCTTCTTGTCCAAGTAAGCTTTGTGTACTTTTTAGAAGAGCCTTGCACTAAATCATTCTCTTGTTGGGCCTCATGGGACTTTATTGGAATTGTTTAAGAAAAAGAATAAATTCTAAAATTTGTCATCATACTATTTTTGAGTTCGGGTTTTGGTCATCATTCTTTGAAAACTACTTTTTTGGTCATCAAATTTTACTTTTAGTTTCAAAAAGGGTCATTATGTCAATTTTGATCGTTAGTAACCTTAACGGACTATTCTTTTAAGGTTAAATGGGTGAAAACATTTTTTCCCTTCCTTTGTTATTACATTTCTTATCTATTTATCCTTTGAATATTTTCTTTATAAATTATATATTTTTTATTCACTCGTCTTCGTCACCACTCACTCCATCCTCATCATCACCGCACCTGTTCATCCTCACTTATTCTCCCACCACCCCTTTCCAGCACTCATTTCCACCGTCGCTTCTGCCCTCTTATCCACCTTCACAAGAAAAAACAATCCCATCAACCTCTTTTTCTACCATTATTAACCTTGTTGGAGTTGAATACATAAGCTACGCTTGTATTGTACATTTTCCCAGTTAATATATCGATTTAGGTTTTGGTTATATCTTGTTGTGCATTATTTGTCCATTTATATTATGTAAGTAGATGATGAGGTGTCTTGTGTGACAAAGTAGATCTCATCATTGGTTGAAAGACATAATATATAAATAAGGTTCATAACCGAGACAGCTTTGTACAAACCGTCAGTTTAGGTTATTATGTGATTCGAATAATTGGTTTGTCTAAACTAATTGAATCACATAGATATGCCCGGGGTGTATTGAACTTGACCATTAGGAATGATTTTTCTTGTACTGATTTAATAGACAAATCGTTCTTAGTATTCTATCTCTTAATCCATAGACAAATCATTCTTGGAGGGTAAGATGACCAAGAGACCTTTTAAAGCAAAAGGTTATAGAGCCAATGAAGTACTAGATTGATTCATTCTGACTTTTGTGGACCAATGTCAGTCCAAGCACGAGGTGGGTTTGAGTATTTTGTGACGTTCATGGATGACTACTCAAGGTACGGGTCATTTACCTAATGTGTCATAAGTCAGAGTGCTTTGGCAAGTTCAAAGAGTTTCGGGCAGATGTGGAGAAGCATCATGGTAAGAGTATCAAGACACTATAATTAGATCATGGTGGGGAGTACCTGTCCCATGAATTTCGAGAATACGTCAGTGAGGTCAGAATTCAGTCTCAGTTGTCTGCACCTGGCACGCCACAGCAGAACGGTGTAGCAAAAAGAAGGAATCGAACTCTCATGGAAATGGTTAGGTTTATGATGAACTATAGTAATTTGTCAAGTTTGTTCTGGGGATATGCCTTAGAAACAGTGGTGTATATTCTTAATCTTGTACCACCTAAAATCGTGCCTTTAACCCAAGTAGAGTTGTGGAACGGGCGAAAGCCTAGTCTAAGACATCTCAGAGTTTGGGGTTGCCAAGCACCTGTGCTTAAGGTAGATGTGGCTAAGTTTGATGCAGGAACAGAATTAATGCTGTTTGTAGGATATCCTAGGGGAAAGAAAGGTGGTCTTTTTTATAGTCCTAAAGATTAGAAAGTAGTGGTTAGTACCAACGCTAGATTTTTGGAGGAAGACAATATCCTAGATCATAAGCCCAAGAGTAAGATAGTACTAGAAGAGCTTAGAAGAGAAACTAATAATCCTGATGCACCAGCACAAGTAGATACACCACACATTGCACAGGAGATCACAGATGACGTGCCTACACAGGTGGTGCCTCGTCGTAGTAGGAGGGTTGTAAGACAGCCCGACAGGTTCATTGGCATGGGAGAGGCCTCAAACCTTGTCCCAGGTGTGCCTGAACCTGACCCGATTAACTAGAAAGAGGTTCTCTGAGATAAAGATGCAGAATCTTTGTATAAGGCAATGATATCCGAGATGGGGTCAATGGATCACAATCAAGTCTGGGAGCTGGTAAACCTGCCTGATGGGTTTAAGCCCATTGGATGCAAGTGGGTCTACAAACGTAAGAGAGGACTAGACGGGAAGGTGGAAACCTTTAAAGCTAGGCTTGTGGCGAAGGGGTATACTCAGAAATAGGGAATCAAATATGAGGAAACCTTCTCCCATGTAGCCATGCTTAAGTCAATCTGGATTCTCTTGGCCATAGCTAATTATTTAGATTATGAGATATGGCAGATGGATGTCAAGATAGCTTTCCTAAACGGAAGTCTTGAGGAAACCATCTTCATGCAGCAACCAAAGGGATTCGTTGAGAAAGGCCAAGAGCATAAGGTTTACAGGCTTAAGAGGTCTATTTACGGACTTAAGCAGGCATCCAGATCTTGGAACATCCTATTTGATGAGGTAATCCAGTCATACGGATTTACTCAATGTCTGGATAAGCAATGTGTGTACCGCAGACGTGATGAAAACTCAGTGGTGTTTCTTGTGCTTTATGTAGATGACATTCTATTGATTGGAAACAACAAGAAAGTGTTATCAGACGTAAAGGCATGGCTGTCCAAGCAGTTTGATATGAAGGACTTAGGGGAAGCGGGACATATCCTTGGGATCAAGATAATTTGAAATCGTAGGAAATGTTCGTTGACTCCCTCCCAAGCTTTATACATAGATACGATTCTGACACATTTTAACATGCAGAACACCAAGAAAGGTTTTCTCCCTTTCAGACACGGAGTGCATCTGTCTAAATAACACTCTCCCAAGACTGTTGAGGAGATAGAGGCCATAAAGATAATTCCTTATGCTTCGGCAGTAGGCTCATGTAGATATCTGTTATGCCATTGGCATTGTAAGCAGATATCAGAGTAACCCCGGGAAAGCTCATTGGGAGACAATAAAATGCATTCTCAAGTATTTGTGCAGAACGAGAGACCAAGTGTTAGTTTATCAGGAGCCTTAGCTGGTACCCCGAGGTTACACAGATTCAGATTTCCAAGGCGACAGGGACAAGAGTAAGTCTACCTCAGGGTATCTGTTTACTCTGAGAAGTGGAGCCATAGTTTGGCGGAGTGTCAAGCAGAAATATGTGGCGGACTCTACCATGGAGGCTGAATACGTTGCCGCATCAGTGGCAGTGAATGAAGTAGTGTGGCTCAAGAACTTCCTAGTGGACTTAGATGTGATTCCTGGTTTGCAGAAGTCTATCACAGTGTATTGTGATAACAACGATGCAGTAGCAAACTCGAAGGAACCATGAGCCCACAAGGCGAGTAAACATATACATCATAAGTACCACCTATACGAGATATTGTAAAGATGGAAGACGTGGTCGTGGCTAAGATAGCATCATAGGATAACATCGCAGATCCGTTCACAAAGACATTGACTTCAAAAGTCTTTGAGGCTCACGTGGAGGGCATGGGAATCAGATACTTAGGATAGCCATGACAGTTTTTCTAGATATATAGTAGCAGAGTATGTAGGGGTTGTTTGTAGATGTATACTTAAAGCACAACTTAAGTATTAGTGGGAGATTGTTGGAGTTGAATACATAAACTATACTTGTATTGTACATTTTCCCAGTTAATATATCGATTTATATTTTGGTTATATCTTGTTGTGCATTATTTGTCCATTTATATTATGTAAGTAGATGATGAGGTGTCTTGTGTGACACAATAGATCTCATCATTGGTTGAAAAACATAATATATAAATGAGGTTCCTAACAGAGAAAGCTTTGGATAAACTGTCAGTTTAGGTTATTATGTGATTCGGATAATTGGTTTGTCTAAACTAATTGAATCATATAGATATGCCCGGGGTGTATTGAACTTGACCATTAGGAATGATTTGTCTTGTACTGATTTAATAGACAAATTGTTCTTAGTATTCTATCTCTTAATCCCTAGACTCTAACGGGCATTAGGATTAGACATAGTGTACTTTGATCTGCCAATGGGTGAGGTCAATTGTGGCCAATAGTCTCGGTAGGTTCGGTACGCGTGTTTAGTTGCTTGGTGTGCTGCTGCTTGTCGAAAGGAAACCATGTACCGGTGTGTCCGGGGTGATGGTGCTCCCGAGATGAGCTCGTGATGTTTATTATACTAAACCCAGCCGGTGGACTTATGTCCGGTATAGTAAAAAGGTTGAGTGGTACTAGTTTCGGAATTAAAGAAGTTAATTAATTAATTTATCAGTAAATTAATAAATTAACGAGCACTATATCTTTGATGTGGGGAGATTATGAATAAATTAATTAAGTTATTCCGGAAGCAATTCAGGTGTAGGATGGTAGTGCCAAAATTAATCTGTTAGTGGTACGATTAATTTTGTAATGGGTTAATTGAATAGGTATAATTAATTATTTGATTAATTATTCCTAAGGGTTAATTGAGTAATTAACAAAGTGGAATTAATTAATTAATTAAGTCTTAAGTGTCAATTAGAATTAGGAAATCCTAGAGATTAGTAAATCTAATTGGATTTGGTTTATCTTATTAGATTGGTTACCTAATTGGATTTGGAAACTAATTAATTGCCTAAACCCATTAGGAAAACCAATCTTAAACCAACTTGGGGTGATAAGTTCCTAGGAAGTAATGCTAAAGATGTCAAATGTGATGATGGCGAAGGCATGGCCGAACCACCCTCAACTCCAAATAATTCTGCACATATCATTCCACCAAATCCACTTGAAGGGATGACGGGCCCAATGACTCGTTTGAGAAAGAAAAGCATGCAATAAGCCTTGAACATTTTGATTCTTGAAGTCTATTCAAAAGAGGATCCAAAGGCTACCTCAATTCATGCCAAATATAACAACATTTTGCAAGTCTTGGATCTTGATCCAAATAGTGTGAGAAGTACTTTTTATGAAGATTTCAGAAGTGAACATTTCCTCTGACATGCCCATGTCGCCTGAGGAAGGTTGTGCAGAATAGAACTTTTCCTCCGACATGCTCATGTCGCCTTAGGAAGGTTGACAGTCGCATTTATGAGCTGAATTTATGGATGAATTTTAACAGCATTTGGGTGATATTTTCAAGTTGTTTTCTGTATTTTTTTAGTATTTAGAATATTAGAATTAAGTGCAAGAGTCTTCTAGATCAAAGAACTTTTCTTGGCCAAAGAGAAGTGTTAATGCTAGTCTTGACTAGAATACTTTGAATTGCTATTTTAATCCTTTTGTAATTTTCAACCTTGGTCCCTCTTGAAACTCTATAAATATGGGCCTTGGTTAACTATTATAATTCAAAATTTGATGTTATAAACTTTAAGGAATTTTCCTTTCTTTGCTAGTTTCTTAGTGAGCTGGTTTTAGTCTTGCAAGTATGTTTGCAAAACTTTTTTGGCTTATCAACTAAAACTCTTCCTTTTAGTTGTGGCGCCTTCTACTCTTCTTTTCTAATTCATTTCATAATCCAAAGGTGTTAGGTATATCCTAGTGTTGTTGGGTTTGAAAATTAGAGGGGTTGGGAATAGTAATTTTAAAACTACCATTTTATGATTCAAAGGTGATAGGTGAATCCTATTGTTGTTGGGTCTATTTTGGTTTGGGCTGTTTTTGCTTGGAAGATTTCAAGACATCTTTCAATATAGTGTGATTTAAAGGTGTTGAGTTCATTAATACTCAATATTGTTGAATCTATTTGAGCTAGTTGTTTTGCTCAAAAGATCAATCGAGGACGATTCTACAATCCACGTGAATTCGTACCTTGGATTCACATCAGTTTGGTATCAAAGCGCAGTTTCCTTGATTTGATCATATCATTTTTTTATCTATCTATCTTGCATCTTATTATTATCATATTTGTCTTGTTTCTATTTGAAGGTTCAAGTTTGCAAGAAGAAAAAGAAAAAATAAAAGATTGTCAAAAAAGAAAAAGTACGTTAAAAAAAAAAAAGAGAAGAAAGTATCTTTCTAGCTTCTTAAATTAATATTGTAGGGATTTGTGATTCCAAGTGTGGGAAAAGTTTTGAGGAAAAAGTATCATCATTGTTTTCTTTCTACTCTTATAATTTCTTTCTAAATCTTATTCTTGTTTCTTTTACCTATTCATTGCATACTATCCTTTCTTTGACCTCTATACTTTCTTTGTTCCCAAGTAAGATATTTGAGTAGCATCTTGTAAGGGTTTAACGATTGTCACAAGAACTTGCAAGAGGAAAAGAGTGGTAAAATCTGAGTGCAACTTACCCCTAGTAGATCCGCCTTAAACACAAGTGAAAATTTCTTTTCATTTGGGTTGAGACATATTAGGGAAAGGGGAAAAGGGGTGCGAGGTACTTTTATCTTTTTTGTTCTAATGGTAGATCTGAAGGAAAACATAACAAGCCCGGGCTAAATCGAAAACCTCACTTTCGTGCAATGCATTCCAAAATCGAAAGCTTTCGACTAAGCTCAGGCTCAATTTCATTTACCCACGAACGGATCTTGGCTTATAAGTATTTAATTTATTAATCGTGACACAAAAGATTCAATCTTTAATTAAAGCGGAATATTCAAAGGTTATACATTTTATAGCGAAGTCCCTTGCAATAAGAAAAATCCAATCTTTGAGCGAATTCCAATAGAAATCCAAAAGATTACTCCGTAGAAACTTCGAATATTGCGTGGGCAATAATCTATCGATGTCCACTTGCTTAGCCCACAAGGAAATCACTCAAATCGGATTCAATTTGGTTCCAAAATCTGATCCAAAAAACCAAAACAGTTTCGCCTCCTACTATATAGAACTGCTGCTGCTGCTATATTAGAAAACCCATTTTCAGACTGCTAGAACCCAGCTTTAATCCCGTCGTGATCTAGACAAGGAAGACTAGTGGATCACCAATCAATTGAAAGAGATCAACACAAGCTCCCTCGAATCAAACGCACGGAACAGCTGAGGACTAGCGTCGGGAAACCCACGGAAAAATTGTGCAGCAGCGTCGGGAAAACCCTCGAAAAAATTGGGCAGCAGTTCGATAGAAATCCAAGCAAGAATCCAGCGAAATCTTTAGTAGACCAAATGGAAAATTCGATCTTTGGATGAATCCAATTCGGAGAGCAAGAAATCTAGTTCGTTTTTGAAAGAAAACTTCAAAAGGAAGAAGTTCTCTCTCTAGAACTTTCTTACTCTAAAAGGGGCAAGACTTGTCTTGCAAGATTTCCTTGTCTTTCTTTGGTCTGAAGTTTTCTATTTATAGGAGCTCCAATGGAGACCTAGTGGGCTTTTGAGTTGGGCCTTTTAATTTGACTTTCGTTGACCGCTAAGTCTTTCCCGACTATTCAACTCCAATCGACCCATTAGAATTAATTTCTTAACCCACTTCGTTAATTTAATTTAATCGAACCCTTAGAATTAATTAATTTAAATAGAATTAATTTCTTAATTCACTTTGTCGATTAAATATTAATTAAACCTTTGGATTAATTAATTCACCTTGCCGAGTAGTCAAATGCATAATTTGTCGTGCCACTATCGGACAAATTATGGAACTACCGCTCGAAAATGACTTTACATCGAGCCATAATATTTTATTCTATCTCCCCACATTAAAGATCTAGCGCTCATCAGTTTATCAATTTACTGACAAATTAATTCACCGACTTCTTGATATTCGAGATTAGTACCACTCGTCCTTTATTATACCGGACATACAGTCCACCAGCCGGGTTTAGTAAAATAGACCTTACGAGCTCATCTCGGGAGCACCATCAACCCGGTGAACATGTACGTGGATTCCTTCGAGTAGCAACGGCACGTAAGAAGCTAAACACCGCATACCCAACCTACCGAGGTATAGGCCTCAATTGACCGCACTCTTTGGCAAATCAAAGCATACGATATCCAACTCTCATGCCCTTTCCAATCTCGAGATTGAGAGACTGAATACTAGGATCAAATTGACTACGCCGATCAATGTCAATTTTATCCAAACTGGTTGTGCTCAACCGATATATTCGTGTGATTTAAACTAGTTTAGATAAACTAATTTCCAAACCACACAATAACCTATACCGATAGTATGTTCAGAATATATCGGTTACGAGCATACTTTTATATATCAATACTTTAACCAATAACGGTATCTACTGTGTCTTTTCACACCCCGTCATCTAGTTCTATGATATAAAGGAACAAATTTATACCAAAACAAAATGATATGTCAATTGTGGATATTAGTTTTTGGTACAAGCCATAGCTTTTCTGTATTCAAAACTAACAATCTCCCACTAATACTCAAAATTATGCTAAGAAATACAAAAACTGTCCAACCCGCTATTACACTACTGTCATAGTGAAATCTCCAGAACGCCATTTAAGCTCACTCACATGGCTCTCTCAATAATCTGACTCCCATGCCCTCCACATGTCTCTCAAAGACATTTGGGGTCAATGACTTGGTGAAAGGATCTGCAAGGTTGTCATCTGAAGCTATCTTGCCCACAATCACGTCTCCCCTCTTTATGATCTCTCGTATCATGTGGTACTTGCTCTCTATGTGTTTACTCGCCTTATGGGCTCGTGGTTCCCTCGAGTTAGCAACTGCATCATTGTTATCACAGTAAACTATGATAGACCTAGGCAACTCAGGAACCACATCTAAGTCCATCAGGAAGCTCCGGAGCCATGCAGCCTCTTTCGCTGCCTCTGAAGCGGCAACGTACTCAGCTTCCATGGTGGAGTCTACCACGCATTTCTGCTTGACACTCCTCCATACTATAGCTCCACCTCTTAGAATAAACACAAACCCAGAGGTAGACTTACACTTGTCCAAATCACCTTGCAAGTCCAAATATGTGTAACCCAATGGTACAAGCTCCTGCGCTCTATAAACTAGGACATAATCTCTCGTCCTAGGCAAGTACTTGAGAATGCATTTTACTGCCTCCCAGTGAGACTTCCCAGGGTTACTCTGATATCTGCTAACCATGCCAATGGCAAAGCAAATATCAGGCCTCGTACACAACATAGCATACATGAGGCTACCCACTGTCGAAGCGTAGGGTACCGCCTTCATGGCATCTATCTCCTCAGCAGTCTTAGGACACTGCTCCTTAGACAAATGCACCCCATGCCTGAAAGGTAGTGAACCCTTCTTGGAGTTCTGCATGTTAAAATGGGCCAAAATCGTGTTTATGTAGGATGCCTGAGAGAGAGTCAGAGAATGTCTCCTACGATCTCGAATAATCTTAATCCCAATGATATTTCCAGCTCTCCCAAATCCTTCATATCGAATTGCCTAGACAACCATGCCTTTACGTCTGACAACACCTTCTTACTATTGCCAATAAGAAGGATGTCATCTACGTAAAGTACGACGAACACCACCGTATCACCATCACGCCTACGATAAACACACTGCTCATCCGGACACTGAGTGAATTCATAGGACTGGATAACCTCATCAAAATGGATGTTCCAAGATCTGGATGCTTGTTTAAGTCATAAATGGGCCTCCTAAGCCTACATACCTTGTGCTCTTGGCCCTTAACAATGAAGCCCTCTGGTTGCTGCATAAAGATGGTCTTCTCAAGACTTCCATTAAGGAAAGCTGTCTTGACGTCCATCTGCCAAATCTCATAGTCCATATGAGCAGCTATGGCCAAGAGAATCCAGATTGACTTAAGCATAGCTACCGAGGAAAAGGTCTGCTCACAATCGATACCCTCTTTCTGAGTATCCCCCTTCGCCACAAGCCTAGCCTTGAAGTTCTCAACCCTCCAGTCAGATCCTCTCTTTCGCTTGTAGACCCATTTGCAACCAATAGAACTAAACCCATCAGGAAGGTCTACCAGCTCCCAGACTTGATTTGAGTCCATAGAACCCATCTCAGCAATCATCGCTCTCTGCCAAGAATCTGCATCTTTATCCTAGAGAGCCTCATTGTAGTTAACTGGGTCTGGTTCATGAGCGCCAGGGATAAAGTCCGAAGACTCACCCAAACCCATGTACCTCTCAGGCTGTCTAACAACCCTTCTACTATGACGACGCGCAGCCTGTGCAAGAGCATCATCTGTGATAGTGTGTGCAGTCTCTTGTGGTGTGTCTTCTTGTACTTGTGCATCTGGAATAATGGACTGACTTCTAAGCTCTTCCAATACTACCTTGCTGCTTGACTTGTGATCTAAAATATAGTCCTCCTCAAGAAATCTGGCATTGGTGCTGATCACCACATTCTGATCCTGAGGACTATAAAATAGACCACCTCTCGTTCCTTTGGGGTAGCCTATAAACAGTATAGCCTTGGTTCTTGCCTCTAACTTGCCTGCATCTGCCTCGAGCACATGTGCTGGACAACCCCATATTCTGAGATGTCTCAGACTAGGCTTTCGTCCATTCCACATCTCTGATGGGGTCGAAGGCACAGACTTAGATAGCACGAGGTTGAGGATAAAACATGCTGTCTCTAAGGCATAACCCCAAAACGAGAGAGGCAACTCACTGTAACTCATCATCAATCTAACCATATCCATAAGAGTCATGTTCCTCCTCTCTGCTACACCATTCTGCTGGGGTGTGCCAGGTGCAGACAACTGGGTCTGAATACCCTTCTCTGACAAATGGGACCTAAATTCAGTAGAGAGGTATTCCCTACCGTGATCAGATCGCAAGGTCTTGATCTCTTACTAAGATGGTTCTCCACCTCAGCCTTGAACTCTCTGAACTTGCCAAAGTATTCAGACTTATGGCGCATTAGGTATATGTATCCATATCTAGAGTAATCATCCGTGAAAGTCATGAAATTCTCATAACCACCTCTAGCCTGAACTGACATAGGCCCACACACTTCAGAATGAATCAACTCTAAAACCTCCTTGGCCCTATACCCCTTTGCCTTGAAAGGCCTCTTGGTCATTTTACCCTCCAAGCAGGACTCACAGGTCGAATAGCTGTCAATATCTAGTAAGTCCAAAGACCCACTATTGACCAACCTTTGAATCCTACTAAGGTTGATGTGACCGAGTCTCAGGTGCCAAAGATAAGTCTGATTCAAAGGGGAAGATTCTTTTCTCTTATTATGATTCGGTGATGAGTTACTAGTTTCTGTGTTTTGTATTACTGGGGAGTATGTCTTAATTAAAAACAAATTGTCAACCAATGTACTGAAACATATAAGTTTCTGGCCTTTTCTAATAAAAATAGATCCATCAGAAAAAGCACACTTATAACCATCCAAAACAAGTTTAGAAACTAAATGTAAGTTCTTGCGAAAACTAGGTACATAAAGACAATCTCTCAAATATAAAGTAGAGTCTAAAAATAAAGACAAACAACTCCCACTGTAGCAACAGAAACTCTGGTAGTATCCCCAAGGTAGACCTGAAACTCTCCCTCTCTAAGCAGCCGGGTCACTTGGAACCCCTACAAAGAATTGCAAACATGATCAGTGGCTCCTGAATCCACACACCAAGTATCTGTGGGAATCGCCGCTAAACACGTCTCAGTGACTAGGGAAAATTTACACATACCTCGAGGCTTTGGGCAGTCCTTCTTCCAATGTCCTGTTTTGCCACTCCTGAAACATTTACCTTTCGGCTTGTGCTTATTGGCAATGCCCGCCTTGGGTCCATGATCAGCTCCTGCCTTCTGGCATCTCTTCCACTTTTGCTTCACTTTGGGCCCAGCAGTGGAACCTGAGGGACCAACAGTAGCCAAGGCTTGCTTCTTCTCTGCGAATAGGCCCTCAGCAGACACCAATGCAGTCATAAGCTCGGGAAGTGAAAATGAGAGATTCTCCATATTGTAGTTCAACTGAAACTGCTCAAAACTAGGAGGCAAGCTCTGGAGTATGATATCGACCTGGGTCTCCCCATCAATGTCACCTCCCAATACCTCAATCTCATTGATGCAGCTTATCATGTCTAGCATGTGATCTCTCACTGGAGTACCCTCAGTCATCCTAGCATTCATGAGTTTCTTCATAGCTGACTGCTTGGCTGCCCTTCCCTGATGTCCAAACAACCCCTTGAGGTTGAGCATCATATCGTAGGCTGAGGTAAACAATTGATGTTGGTACTACAGTACACTCGACATAGAATCCAAGATGTAGCACCGGGTCATCTCATCAGCCTTCTGCCACCTCGTATATGGCTGTCGCTGCTCAGGGGTGGCATCATCGCTGGGCCAAGGGAGGCACTCCTCAGTGAGCACGTACCTGTAACCCTCAGTGGTAAGGACAATGTCCATGTTACGTTTCCAGTCAATATAGTTTGGACCGGTGACTTTGTTTTGGTTCAAATTGACAGCTAGCGGGTTGAACGACATATCAACAGAAAAATAAACAATTCAAGTTTCAGTATACTTTTTCAAAAATATTGAAAATCCTAAAACAACTAATATAATCTTCTACCAACATCTCTCACACCGGGATTAACACATGTCACGATGGGTGAACATCTACGCCAACCCACATTCGTTTGAGAAGAACCGAAGTTCATTAATTTCATTATCTGACCAACGATCTTATGATCAATGAAATTAATAGTCGATAATTTTAGCCGTACACGAAAATAGTGTAACCTCGATGGGAGGGATACTAAAAATGGTACACTAAGTGGATGCCATTATGTGACTTCTAAGTTTGTTACTTAGGATACTAATGTGCCTCGGATGGCGAGGGTGTCGCAACATTCTCCAATTAAACTCACTATAGTCATCCCTTTAGAAATTCATTCCGGTGATATCTGTGGTTGAAAACTCATCCGATAGGGAGAAAGGTCTACGCCAACACGCAAGTTTAACCACATCATCAATGAACCCGTAATGGAGGCCATGGGGATATTTACCAACCCGCTCCCACTTAGATTTTTAATCTTGAGGATTTTACATTTTAACATGCAATATCTTAACAAAGGATATTCGCACCCATAAAACCGTTGGAGTTTTAATATGCGAATAATCTAGCTTAGTTAATTGCATATCACCTTTTAAAAATGTTTTGGTTTGGTTTTCGTTCATGCAAAATAAAAACGAAAAACACACAATCAGCAAAAAGTCATAAATATGGGAAATTAAAATAAATAAAATTTCCTGACTATTATGGCTTTCTCTATCATTGATTCCTTGACGCCTCGGTGACACGTCCCGTCATGTCGCTCCCACTCGTTATTTAGATTCCTCTTGATTTGCCCGGGTTTTCTCGATTTAATACGTAATTAGGAATCACCCAAAATTACGAGAAACCAAAACCCGTGAATATAAGTTACCCAAAATAACGTCTTCGTCATAATACATAAATTCCTATATACAAAGGCATTTTTCTAGGAATTTAAAGACGACATGATTAGATCAAATCCTACTACAAGATATTTCTAATCCTACACGGCTTCCAGCTCATGGTTATTACTATTACAGACATTTCCATTCAAAAACAATACGAGCCCGGACATGTCCCGGGGTTTATGAATGAAAAATAAATTTATATCATAATAGCCGGGAAACCAATAACCACCTGTTTAAGCATTTTGACAAAAATAATAATGCCAAAATAAAGCCGTGTAATAAATCAAACAAGTATAAGACCGAAACCTCGCTCTGATACCAATTTGAAGGAAAACAGAACAGGCCCCGGCTAAATCAAAAACCTCACTTTCGTTCAATGCATTCCAGAATCGTAAGTTTTCGACCCAGCTCAGGCTCAATTTCATTTACCCACAAATGGATCTTGGCTTATACTTATTTAGTTTATTAATCGGGACACAAAAGATTCAATCTTTAATTAAAGCGGAATATTCAAAGATTATACCTTTTGTAGCGAAGTCCCTTGCAATAAGAAAAATCCAATCTTTGAGCGAATTCCAATAGAAATCCAAAAGATTACTCCGTAGAAACTTCGAATATTGCGTGGGCAATAATCTATCGAAGTGTACTTGCTTAGCTCATAAGGAAATCACTCAAATCGGATTCAATTTGGTTCCAAAATCTGACCGAAAAAACCAAAACAGTTTCGCCTCCTACTATATAGAACTGTTGTCGCTGCTATATTAGAAACCCATTTTCAGACTGCTAGAACCCAGCTTTAATCCCGTCGTAATCAATTGAAAGAGATCAACACAGGCTCCCTCAAATCAAATGCATGGAACGGCTGAAGACTAGCACCAGGAAACCCACGGAAAAATCGTGCAGCAGTGCCGGGAAAACCCTCGAAAAAACTGGGCAGCAGTTCGATAGAAATCCTAGCAAGAATCCGGCAAAATCTGTAGTACACCAACTGGAAAATTTGATCTTTGGATGAATCCAATTCGGAGAGTAAGAAATCTAGTTCGTTTTTGAAAGAAAACTTCAAAAGGAAGAAGTTCTCTCTCTAGAACTTTCTTACTCTAAAAAGGGCAAGACTTGTCTTGCAGGATTTCCTTGTCTTTCTTTGGTCTCAAGTTTTCTATTTATAGGAGCTCTAATGGAGACCTAATGGGCTCTCGAGTTGGGCCTTTTAATTTGACTTTCGTTGACCGCTAAGTCTTTCCCGACTAATCAACTCCAATCGAAACATTGGAATTAATTTCTTAACACACTTTGTTAATTAAATTTAATCGAACCCTTAGAATTAATTAATTCAAATAGAATTAATTTTTTAATTCACTCTGTCGATTAAATATTAATTAAACCTTTTGGATTAATTAATTCACCTTGTCGATTAGTCAAATGCATAATTAGTCGTGCCACTACCGGGCTAATTATGGAACTACCATTCGAAATGACTTTACATCGCGCCATTATATTTTATTCTATCTCCCCACATTAAAGATCTATCGCTTGTCGGTTTATCAATTTACTGACAAATCAATTCACCGACTTCTTGATATTCGAAATTAGTACCACTCGTCCTTTTATTATACCGGACATAAAGTCCACCGGCCAGGTTTAGTATAATAGACCTTACGAGCTCAACTCGGGAGCACCATCAACCCGGTGAACTGGTACGTGGATTCCTCCGACTAGCAACGGCACGTAAGAAGCTAAACACCGCATACCCAACCTACCGAGGTATAGGCCTCACTTGACCGCACTCTTTGGCAAATCAAAGCATACGATATCCAACTCTCATGCCCGTCCCAATCTCAGGATTGAGAGACCAAATACTAGGACCGAATTGACTACGCCGATCAGTATAAGTCAATTTTATCTAAACTGGTCGTGCTCAATATGCCTCGGGCATATCCGTGTGATTTAAACTAGTTTTGATAAACTAATTTCCAAACCACACAATAACCTATACCGATAGTATGTTCAGACTATCTCGGTTACGAGCATACTTTTATATATCAATACTTTAACCAATAACGATATCTACTGTGTCTTTCTACACCCCATCATCTAGTTCTATGATATAACAGAACAAATTTATAGCGAAACAAAATGATATGTCAACTGTGGATATTAGTTTTTGATACAAACCATAGCTTTTCTGTATTCAAAACTAACAAGATCCAACCGGTGAAACACCTGAACAAAAAGCATAGAGGGAACACACCACAAGGCGATTGGAACAAATCACTGATAGGGTCACTACCCGAATGGACCAACTAGAACTTGCTTTTTAACAAAGAGATGAAAGGCAAGGAAGTCAACAAGATGACGAGGAAGATGATAGGAGGTCCGAGAAAGAAATATCTGAAGTATCCCGATGGAATGGGATGAGAAGGAATGGATTTGGAGTTAATAGCAACCTTAATGGTCTCAAAATGAAGATTCCTGAATTTGATGGAAAAGGAGATCCTGAGGCATATTTTGATTGGGAAATGAAGGAGGAAATGATCTTTTCTATTCACAATTATTCAGAAGAAAAGAAGGTAAAAATTGTTTCCCTTGAATTTCACGGTTATGCACTAACATGGTGGGATCGATTGATTGTTTCTAGAAGAAGGAATAGAAAGAGGCCAATTGCAACTTGGGAAGACATGAAGGCTGTTTTGAGGAAACATTTCATTCCTCCTCATTACTATAGAGATCTTTACAACAAGCTGCATAGTATCACTCAAGGTGCAAAGACCGTGACAGGATATTACCAAGAGATGGATTTAGCAATGACAAGAGCAAGCATTGAGGAAGATCCCGAAGCTACTATGGCACGGTTTTTGGGTGGTATAAGAAGAGACATTGCCGATGTTGTTGAATTACAACTTTACTTGGATTTGGAAGAAATGATGCATGTGGCAGAAAAGGTGGAAAGGCAATTGAAAAGAAAGAGTGGTTCAAGTAAGTTTCTTTCTAACCAATCCTCTTGGAAAAACAATAATAGAAACAAAAGGGGTTTTGGTAAAAAGAAAGATGAACCAAAGAAGCATGATTTTAAAAGGTTTAGAAAGGCTGAATCAAGTAAAAGTTCTTCTTCTACTTCTAAACTCACTTGTTTTAAGTGTTTGGAAAAGGGCCATATAGCTTCCCAATGTCCTAACTCTAGGACTATGGTAATGCGAGAAGATGGTTCTTGTTTGAGCCAAAGTGAAGCAGAAGAAAATAAGGAGGATCCGAATGTTGAAGATGAAGGTGAATAATTTGAAACAAGTGGTGATAAGGTTTTGGTCACTTTGAGAGTATTGAATACTCAAGTTGGATCTTATGATGAAGAGCAAAGGAGTACTATCTTTCACACAAGATGCAAAGTACAAGATAAGGTATGCATGCTCATCATTAATAGTGGGAGTTGTACTAATTATGTTAGCTCTTATCTTGTAGACAAATTGGGTCTATCCATGACTGCTCATCCCAATCCTTACCATTTGTAATGGCTCAATGATAGTGGAGAGCTAAGGGTGAATCGGCAAGCAAAGGTAAAATTTTCAATTGGGAAATATGAGGATGAAGTTTTGTGTGATGTAGTACCAATGCAAGCTGGCCATATTCTTCTTGGCCGACCATGGGAGTTTGATCATGATGCCAATCATAAGGGAAAGTCTAACAAGTATCATATTGTTCATAATCGTAAAGCTTTTACTCTTGTTCCACTTTCTCCTCAACAGGTGCACAAATAACAAATGAGAATGAGAGAGAAAAGGCTAAAAGAGGAGAGTGAGTTGAAAAAACCAAAAGAGTGTGAAAAAGCAAGAGATGTGAGTGCTAAAAAGCAAAGTGAGTGAAGAAAATGCAAGAGATGGAAAGGTAAAAGGCAAAGTGAGTGAGAGGGAAAAACCAAAGGCAAGTGAGACAAAAGGTGCCTTCTTTGTGAGCATGAGAGATGTAGATAGAGCCCTCAATTCTCACAAGCCAATTTTTATGCTCTTGTTCCAAGAATGTCTTGTTCTTGATGAGCTTCCTAACAATTTGCCTTTAGAAATTGTGGCTGTTTTGAATGAATTTGCAGATGTGCTACTAGAGGAAGTGCCTAAGGGGTTACCTCCAATTCGAGGAATTGAGCATCAAATCAAATTTCTACCCGGAGCTTCCATTCCAAATAGGCCAGCCTATCGTGCAAATCCGGAAGAAACAAAAGAACTTCAAAGGCAAGCTAAAGAATTGCTAAGCATGGGATATATTCGTGAGTCTCTTAGCCCTTGTGCTATTCCTGTCATTTTAGTTCCAAAAAAAAGATGGTACATGGCGTATGTGCATTGATTGTAGGGCTGTGAACAAAATCACCATTAAGTATCGTCACCCCATTCCAAGATTAGACGATATGCTCGATGAATTGTTTGGTGCAAAATTTTTCACAAAAATTGATTTGAAATCTGGTTATCATCAAATAAGAATCAAAGAGGGTGATGAATGGAAAATGGCTTTCAAGACAAAATTTGGTCTTTATGAGTGGCTTGTTATGCCTTTTTGTTTAACTAATGCCCTTAGTACATTTATGAGGCTAATGAATCATGTTTTGAGACGTTTCATTGGAAAGTTTGCAGTTGTCTATTTTGATGATATCTTTATCTATAGTAAGAACATAGGAGAACATTTTGAACATCTTAAGCTTGTTCTTACTACTTTGCGTAAAGAAAAATTGTTTGCAAATTTGAAAAAGTGTACTTTTGTGTTGAAGAAGTTGTTTTTCTTGGCTATGTTGTGAGTTCTAATAGTTTGAGAGTTGATGAAGCAAAGGTGGCAGCAATTCTTGATTGGCCAATTCCCACAAATGTGACTGAGGTGAGATCTTTCCATGGACTTGCAAGTTTTTACAGGAGATTTGTCAAAGATTTCTCAACAAAAGCAGCTCCACTAAATGAGTTGGTAAAGAAAAATGCTAAGTTTGAGTGAGGAGATTCTCAACAAAAAGCATTTGATCAATTGAAGCTTGATTTGACTAATGCTCCTGTTTTAGTTTTGCCTAATTTTTCTAACACTTTTGAAGTTGAATGTGATGCTTCAGGAATTGGAATAGGTGTTGTGTTCCTTCAAGGAGGCCGGCCCATTGCCTACTTTAGTGAGAAGCTGAATGGAGCAACATTAAACTACCCAACATATGACAAAGAGCTCTATGCAGTGGTGAGAGCAATGGAAACTTGGCAGCACTACCTTATGCCAAGAGAGTTTGTGATTCACACCAATCATGAATCCATCAAGTATCTCAAAGGACAAAAGAATTTGCACAAGAGGCATGGAAAATGGATTTTATTCATTGAAACTTTCCCATATGTGGTAAAGTATGTTGGGAATAGTCTAGGTGTTTAATCCAATTAAACAGCAGAATCCTAAACTATAAGGATTGGGTCTTACCCTTGAAGCGTAATCGGTTACGCACGTCGCCTGGCTCCTCTGAGAAGATGGCGTTTTTGTCTCCAAAATCCTTCCTCGAAGGATTCTCTACTCTTACGCACGAAAGCCTTCGCAGGTTGGTGCTAGCCAATCTTGCCTACTCCAAGAATTTGGGAAATTCTGTGTATTTTGGTTTGATGAGAATCATCAAAAATCCTCTCCCCTACAATTATATCCCTAGGATATTTGTAGAGAATTAATTTCCAAAATCAGTATTGTAATTATCCAATTATAACTTAACTGATTTTGGTCATATTCCAAATCAGTATTATTATTAAATATTATTTTACTGATTCCAAATCAGTATTTAAATAATATTTACTGATTCCAAATCAGCATTAAATAACACTTTAATGATTTGGGTTATACACCAAGCCCATGGATCAACCCATGACCCATGGATCAGGCTGATGGGTCAAGAACTTCAATTGCAATTAAGTCCCTTGATTTATCAGCTCATCCCAATTGTTCCCAGGTAATTAATTGACTATTAATTAATACCACATAACTTTTCAATAATATTTAATTAAACCATTTAATTAAATCTTATTTATTTAAGTATAACAATTATACTTATTGTAGGCAAGAATCCTTACTCTGCATCATCAAACTTTCTTTTGTGCGATCCTGTAGGCCCATTCCAAATTGGCAATGGATAACTCAATCTCATTGATTAATCCATAAGTCATTAGTGGTCTCTAGCAAGACATAATGACTACCCAATTTGGAATGGAGGGTCGAATGGTGATTCAACACAACCTTTCTGAGCAAACTGCGTACGATCCTCTACATCGATATCCAGCTTAGCATAAGGCATGGAGCCATCATCCTTATATAGCTAAGCGTTTACTTGATCTCTTAGTGACACTGAATCCTTCAAGCAAATGATATCCTATCATTCCTTGGGCATGGCCATGCACTTTCAGTTCACTATCAAGTGGCCAAGATATCATCTCTCACTTAAGAGAGATTTGTAGTCCCATCACTTCACCTACATATCTTAGCATGAATCATAGTGTACCCAATCATACCCGTACTTGGCAACCTGTTACGGCCCCGTTAGGCGTATGTCAAAGCACACTACAATTCACCTAAGACCATGTAGTGATTTCTGGTCTTAGGATCCTAGTACCAGTACTACTCAAAAGAATCACTCATGATCTAATTAGTCCATTGAGTGTTTCTTTTGGCGGATCAATTTCATGAATTTAAATATGCACAAGGATATTACTATCATGAAATTAACTCATTTGATAAACAATCAATCAAGCGACAAATGTCTTCTTTACATAAATACCCTCAAAGTATATTTACATAAATAGCCCTCATTAGGGCACATTCACCAACAAAGTACAAAAAAGGTAAAGAGAACATTGTGGCTGATGCACTCTCTCGAAGGTATGCCTTGATTACTACTGTTAATGCTACAATCATGGGATTTGAGTATATTAAGGAGTTGTATGCTAAGGATCGTGATTTTGCTGACATATTTAATGAATGTGAAAAGGGTGCTTTCAATAAGTTTTATAAATGTGAATGATTTTTGTTCAAATAAAACAAATTATGTATTCCTTCTTGTTCACTTAGAGAGCTTTTGGTTCGTGAATCTCATTGTGGAGGTTTAATGGGACATTTTGGTGTTCTAAAACTTTATATATTTTGAATGAACACTTTTATTGGCCAAACATGAAAAAGGATATTGAGAAAATTTGTGCTACATGTCTTGACTGCAAGAAAGCTAAATCTAAGTCTCTTCCCCATGGATTGTATACTCCACTCTCTGTCCCTCAATCTCCTTGGACTGACATTTCGATGGACTTTGTTCTTGGTTTGCCTAGATCTCAAAGAGGCATGGACTCCATTTTTGTTGTTGTTGACAGATTCTCCAAAATGGCTTAATTTATTGCTTGTAGGAAAGCCAACAATGCAAAACATGTGGCTGATCTGTTCTTCAAAGATATTGTTCATCTACATGGTGTTCCTAGGACTATTGTGTCCGATAGGGATGTAAAGTTTTTGAGTTATTTCTGGAAAACTCTTTGGGGAAAATTAGGAACAAAACTTTTGTTTTCAACCACAAGTCATCCACAAACAGATGGCCAAACGGAAATAACAAATAGGACTTTGGGTGTTTTGTTAAGGGCCATAATTAAAACGAATTTGAAAAGTTGGGAAGAGTGTTTGCCAATTGCTGAATTTGCATACAATCGCACACTACACACTTCTACTAATTTTTCTCCTTTTGAGTTGGTTTATCGCTTCAATCCTCTAACTCCTTTAGACTTATCTCCTTTACCTTTACAGGATCAAGTGAGTTTGGATGGCAAGAAGAAAGCTAAAACCGTGAAGAAATTGCATGAGCAAGCTCGTACAAACATTTAGAAAAATAAATGAGCAATATGCAAAGAATGCAAATAAAGGCCGTAAGAAAATTGTGTTTGAACTCGGTGATTGGGTTTGGGTACACATGTGGAAAGAGAGGTTTCCTACCTCAAGGAGAACTAAGTTACACCCCCGTGGTGATGGGCCATTTCAAGTTTTGGCACGAGTCAATGATAATGCCTACAAGCTTGATCTTCTGGAAGACTATGGCATAAGTGCTACATGTAATATTTCTGACTTATCTCCTTTTGATTTTGATGTAGATCCAATGGATTCGAGGACGAATACTTTTCAGGGAGAGGGGATGATGAGTTCCAAGGAAGTAATGCTAAAGATGTCAAAGATGATGATGGCGAAGGCATGGCCGAACCACCCTCAACTCCAAATAATTCTGCACATATCATTCCACCAAATCCACTTGAAGAGATGACGGGCCCAATGACTCGTTTGATAAAGAAAAGGATACAAGAAGCCTTGAACATTTTGATTCTTGAAGTCTATTCAAAAGAGGATCCAAAGGCTACCTCAATTCATGCCAAAGTCTTGGATCTTGATCCAAATGGTGTGGGAAGTACTTTTTATGAAGATTCCAGAAGTGAACATTTCCTCCGACATGCCCATGTCGCCTGAGAAAGGTTGGGCAGAATAGAACTTTTCCTCCGACATGCCCAGTCGCCTGAGGAAGGTTGGGCAGAATAGAACTTTTCCTCCGACATGCCCATGTCGCCTTAGGAAGGTTGAAAGTCGCATTTATGAGCAGAATTTATGGATGAATTTCAACAGCATTTGGGTGATATTTTCAAGTTGTTTTCTATATTTTTTTAGTATTTAGAATATTAGAATTAAGTGCAAGAGTCTTCTAGGTCAAAGAGCTTTTCTAGATCAAAGAGCTTTTCTTGATCAAAGAGAAGTGTTAATGCTAGTCTTGACTAGAAGATTTAGAATTGCTATTTTAATCCTTTTGTAATTTTCAACCTTGGTCCCTCTTGAAACTCTATAAATAGGGGCCTTGGTTAACTATTAGAATTCAAGATTTGATGTTATAAACTTTAAGGAATTTTCCTTTCTTTGCTAGTTTCTTAGTGAGCTAGTTTTAGTCTTGCAAGTATGCTTGCAAACTTATTTGGCTTATCAACTAAAACTCTTCCTTTTAGTTGTGGCGCCTTCTACTCTTCTTTTCTAGTTCATTTCAAAATCCAAAGGTGTTAGGTATATCCTGGTGTTGTTGGGTTTGAAAATTAGAGGGCTTGGGAATAGTAATTTCAAAACTACTATTTTATGATTCAAAGGTGATAGGTGAATCCTATTGTTGTTGGGTCTATTTTGGTTTGGGTTGTTTTTGCTTGGAATATTTCAAGACATCTTTCAATATAGTGTGATTCAAAGGTGTTGAGTTCATTAATACTCAATATTGTTTAATCCACTTGAGCTAGTTGTTTTGCTTAAAAGATCAATCGATGACGATTCTACAATTTACGTGAATTCGTACCTTGGATTCACATGATGGGGTCTCTCTTGTAACTCTATAATAGACAAGAGATTAGTTATTCCACAATATACAATTCATAAGTTTTCAAGATAAGAAAACTAAAGAGATAAAATCCTAAAAAAATAAATAAATTTTCTCTCTCATAGTCGGATTTTAGAGGCTTAATTGCGGCTGGTTTTCTCCTCTATTGGTGGCCGAAATTTTGGCCTGTTAAACCGACAACGCGTGGCATTCTCTCTCCTCCCAGGCAGCGCGTGTAGTACACTTTCCAGGTGTGGTGGTGCTGGAATTTTTCTGGCAGGTGGATTGTGGTGATTAGCTGATAAATTGGTTGCTAGATCGTTGCCCACACAACGAGCGATCAAAGTCTTGAGGCATACAAGAGATCACTTGAGTATATACTTCAATAGGTAATTGTTATGTTTCTACATTTAATTAAGAATTTATTTGTTACATGATAAATCGAATAAGTACAAACCAAGATCCTGCGCAATGTTATTTCAAAAGGGTTAGAATAGCGATTGTTCTAGCATCTAGGCCTGACCAGAGATTCCGATTCTAAAATGCATAGCACGAAAGTGAGTTTCTGGCTAGGTCCGGACAGATAATCTTTCAAACCTCTCTTCCTCCGCATCAGCACCACCTTCCTTCTGTTTTTCTTTTTCTCCTTCTCCTTGTCCGAATCTAGAATTGACCCACTATCTTTAAACATGGAGACGATTACCTCCAAAATCTGACTTATAGTGTATTTTTGCTTGGAATTTTTACTATTTTTTTTTTCCTTTAGGGAGCTTTGATTTCTATGGACTTTCAGAACTATGATTTTTTGTTTTCTCGGATCATCTGAGGGCATTTGGTTTATCCAAATGAGGAGGTCGAATTGGTCAGAACGAATTGGGGCTTTTTTTTTTTCTTGATAGAAATTTTAATGAGTTCCTGTGAATGGTGAAATCTGGTGTCCTGTTGGCTGATTCTGAATTTTTATTCGATAGAAGATGTTCTTCTTGGTTCATAATTACATAAATGATGGTTTTGCCGAAATCATTCCAAATCCATACACTCCCGCCTCCCCTCTGTTACGAAACTGAGCTGGGGTTCCAAGGTCCGTCGAAACGCTGGTGACCCACTAAAGTTATCCTCCTATTGGATACTGGGTTGTTGGCCATCGCAGGGCTGTTTGTGATGGTGGGAGGCATTGTGGATGTGGAAAGATCCTTTTGTGATGTTCTTAGTAAATAGTCTGCATTCTGGGTTTTCCTTAAATCCTTTGCCCAGCTTTGTTCTTCTTGATAGGGATGATATTCAATTTTGGACCATTGTTTTTTGCTAAAATGGTGTACCATTTAATTTCCACCTTTTAAGAAAAAAGGAACCGCACCGCACATACTTGTTCGATGTATCCCACTCCATCTTGGAAGGAATAACGTCGGCTTCTCCGCTGCATTAGGCCGCTTTTGATTTTTAATTTGATTTAGATCTTTGCTATTAAAAAAAAGTTGTAAAAAGGAAACAAAAAATATGTAAAAGTTGTCCCAGATAATTGACAGACGTGAAATTCGAAATTTAATGGGAAAACAGAAATGATGAAGAAGAAGGTGAAAGAGAGAGGAGAAAGCTCAAGGCAGGAGATAAAGAGGATAACACAATTTTACCCCATACAAATGAAATATAAAAAAGAGGATAATGGTTTAATTGCAATAGTGATTGGACAGTTTTATCCTTGAAAAATAAGTCAGTTAACATAATTAACGGACCATATTGACCGAATGACCATTTTTAAAAGTAAAAATAAAGTTTGATGATCAAAAAAATAGTTTTCAAAGTATGATGACCAAAACTCGAAATTGACTCTAATATGGTGACCAATTTTATAATTTACTCTGGAAAAAAAAACTAATCCATTAAGGATTTACAAAAGCCCTTAAACAAATACAAAGACTCAAAAATTCAAATGAAAAGTATGGCCCAATGACCGAAAATAATTGTCTTTGCATAAAAACGAAAGCTAGCTCTCAAACATGCTTAGCATGCTTGTCCTTGAAGGCAAGCTCTTCATTATAGCATTTGATGATCAAAGTGATAAGGGCTTCAAGTGCCTTGGTTACAAGATTTTTCTGATTATTACAAATTCTCAGATCAATATTTATTTCCTGAGAAGGATTTTACTCAGGTGCAACGTAAAAAATGACGCCCTAAGAAACTTTTAGATTCCTCATCACAGGTGCCAACACGGCGTTCGGTGCGCATTCACCGTCTGCCCCATCGCTTTCCTTGATCTATTTGTCTGAGTTTTATGTTGTAATTCGGATAGTTCATCTTGTATAGGGTAGTTCAGTTTTAATACTAGACACTTACAGAGTAGTAAGGGATCTTAGCCCTTGTATTCTTTTGGAATTTTAAATTTTTATAAATAAACTATAGTATCATAAGATTAAAAAAAATACACACACACCCAACAAATAATTATAAATTCAATCATCAATCAAAAAAAAAAAAAAAAAAAAAAAACCTCAAAGGTGCCACTAAAACTTTAATATAAAAAATATTTGTCATTTAATATTGTGGCCCCTCTGAATGTCCATTGTTTTTCCCTTTAGCTGATGTAGTCATGTCATTTGTCAAAAAAACACTTTACAATGTAAGACTAGAACTACTATATAACGATAGTAACTCAACCCCTCCTTAGGCTGTGTTTTTTATTTTCTAATGCCAAGATTATTGAGATGGCAAATTGAATTGTATAAAAGATCCTCCCCATTACTTGCAAAACAAATAAAGTTAGGGATGGCAATTTCTGACCCAACCCGTGAACCCGTCATGACCCAACACGGAAAAACAGTGGGTTAGTTGAGATTTTTAACCCGTTTATTAAATGGGTCGGGCTAGACCCAACCTGTTTAATAAGATGGTTGGGTCGGGTCAACCCAACAGGTTAACAGGTCAACCCGTTAACCCGCCAAAAAATAATTTTTTTTTCGAAAAAAAATTTATGTGAAGAAAAACCTAATTAATTTTTGTTTGCTGCTCAGCCGTCTCTCACATAGTCAGCCACTCACTTTTTTGTGTGGTTGGAAATTTTATAAGTATATTTTTATTTTATGTTCAATCTTTTAAAGTAATTTTTATAATTTTTTAATTAGATGATAATTTGGTATTATTTACGATTAAGTAAATTATTTTTATATCTTCCTTTGTTTCTTTTTTTTTTTTTCTATCTATGGTAATGTGAGTATGATGTCTGAACTAAATTCAAAAGAGCGAATTTCATGCGAAAGTAAACGAATCTAATTAACATTGAAAACGCAATGACTAATGTGCAATGTACAAGTGAATTAATTATGGTTAAACATTGACATTGTTACTTAATGTGTAAAAATGAGTAATTTAACTATAAATTTTAACAATTTAAAATTATACTTTTTTTTGAAGCAAAAATTAGACTTGTTAATAGCATGAAACATGCCTTCTAGGAATACTTTTTATTAGTAATGATTGTAATGTATATTTTATTCCGGAATTGTAAAAATTGATGATAATAAATGCTTTATATTGATAAAAAAAAATTAAAATATATTAGGTGTGTCGGAGGGTTGACAGGTTGGCGGGTTAAATTGGTTAAACGAATGACATGTTTAATTAAATGAGTTAGACGGGTTGGGTTAGGTTAGGTTGACCTGTATATGAGTTGGGTTTTATATTCTTAACCCATTTAAATAACGGGTTGGGTTCGCGATTTGAGTTGACCCAACAAATTTACATCGGGTCAACCCGTTTTGCCAGCCCTAAATAAAGCCATCTGAGTTCGTATACAGTAGTACTATAGTAGTACTATGCTATTGTACCCGTCCCTAATTATCCACAAATCGCAGTAACGGGCGTGACAGGACACTTATTCTTTTCCTCCCTACTTTTGCTCCGAACCTTTGTTTTCTATCTACGTTTTCTACCCCTACTGCCTCCTTCCTCCAGATTTCCTACCTCTCATCGTCGACCTTTTCTCTCTCGCCTCCCAATCTCCACCCTCCCCCCACCTCCTCCCTTCCTCCTGTTGGAGTTGAATATATAAGCTATGCTTGTATTGTACATTTTCCTAGTTAATGTATCGATTTATATTTTGGTTATATCTTGCTGTGCATTATTTGTCCATTTATATTATGTAGTTAGATGATGAGGTGTCTTTTGTGACACATTAGATCTCATCATTGGTTAAAAGACATAAAATATAAATCAGGTTCGTAACCGAGACAGCTTTGGACAAACTGTCAGTTTAAATTATTATGTGATTTGGATAATTGGTTTGTCTAAACTAATTGAATCATATAGATATGTCCGGGGCATATTGGACTTGACCATTTAGAATGATATGTCTTGTACTGATTTAATAGACAAATCGTTCTTGGTATTCTATCTCTTAATCCCTAGACTTGAGTGGGCATGAGGATTAGACATAGTGTACTTTGATCTACTAATGGGAGAGGTAAATTGTGGCCAATAGTCTCGGTAGGTTGGGTGCGCGTGTTTAGTTGTTTGGTGTGCTGCTGCTTGTAGAAAGGAAACCATGTACTGGTGCGTCCGGGGTGATGGTGCTCCCGATATGAGCTCGTTATGTTTATTATACTAAACCCAGCTGGTGGACTTATGTCCAGTATAGTAAAAAGGTAGAGTGGTACTAGTCTCAGAATTAAAGAAGTTAATTAATTAATTTATCAGTAAATTAATAAAATTAACGAGCACTATATCTTTGAAGTGGTGAGATTATGAATAAATAAATTAAGTTGTTCCGAAAGCAATTCTGGTGTAGGATGGTAGTGCCATAATTAATCCGTTAGTGGTACGATTAATTATGTATTGGGTTATTGACAAAGGTAGATTTAATTAATTAAGTAATTAATTAATCCTTGTGTCAGTTGGTTGTGAATCATACCAGGAACTGGATTGGGGATAAGTGAATCCCTGTATCAATTGGTTGTGAATCATACCAGGAAATGGATTGGGATAAGTGAATCCCTGTATTAGTTGGATGTGTATTAGTCTAGGAACAGGATTGAAGGAAACAGAAACCCAGTAGGAAGGCCAATCCTAAACCAACTTGGGGTCTCTCTTATAACTCTAAATATAGACAAGGGATTAGCTTTTTCACAATATACAATTCATAAGTTTTAAAGACAAGAAAACTAGAGAGAAAATGTTTTTCTCTCTCTACCATAATCTCAGGCGGCCGATAATTGTCCCAGGCGGCAGTGGCAGGAGAAATTTGGCGGCGGCGGCAGTTGAAATTCAGGCAGCGACGAGCTGCAAATCTTTTCCGGGAAGTCGATTGTGGTGATTAGCTGATCAATTCATTGCTAGATCATTACCCACACAACGAGCGATCAAAGTCTTGAGGCATACAAGAGAATCACCTGAGTGAACGCTTCAATAGGTAATTCTTTCGCTTTTAATTAAGAATTTATTTATTGCATGATAAATCGAATAAGTACAAACCAAGATCATGCGTAATGTTATTTCATGCAAGGGTTGGAACAGCGATTGTGCTAGTGTTTAGGCCTGGCTAGGGATTCCGATTCTTGAATGCGTAGCACGAAAGTGAGTTTCTAGCTAGGCCCGGGTAGATAATCTTTCAATGGGTATCAGAGCCTGGTTTTTGGGTTTTGTGCTTGTTCGATTTATTACATGGTTTTATTTGCATGTGGTTAAGAAATCCCGACTATTATGGTTGTTGTTGTATGTGCCCTTTTGAAGGCTATTTATGTAAATAAACTTTGAGGGTTATTTATGTAAATAAGACATTTGTCGTTTGATTGATTATTTATCTGATGAGTTAATTTCATGAAATTATATTCTTGTGCATATTGAATTTCATGAAATCGATCCGCCAAAAGAAACACTCCATGGATTGTTAGATCATGAGTGATTCTTTTGAGTAGTACTCGTACGAGGATCCTTAGACCAGAAATCACTGCATAGTCTTAGGTGAATTAGAGTGTGCTTTGACATATGCCTAACAGGACCGTAACAGCCGTAACAGGTTGCCAAGTACGGGTATGATTGGGTACACTATGAGTCACGCTAAGGTATGTGAGTGAAGTGATGGGACTACAAGTCTCTCTTAAATGAGAGATGATATCTTGGACGCTTGATAGTGAACTGAGAAGTGCATGGTCGTGCCCAAGAAATGATAAGTGTTATCATTTGCTTGATTAAGTTCAGTGTCACTAAGAGATCAAGTAAAACGTTTAGCTATATATAAGGATGATTGGTTCCATGCCTTATGCTAAATTGGATATCAGTGTAGAGGACATTACGTAGTATACTCGGAAGGTTGTGTTGAATCACCATTCGACCCTCCGTTCTGAATTGTGTAGTCATTATGTCCTGCTAGAGACCACTAATGATTTATGGATTAATTAATGAGATTAATTTATTCATTGTCAATTTGGAATGGGCCTACAGGATCGCACATAAGTGAGTTCGATGATTCAGAATTAATTAAATTGCCTGTTTTAAGTATAAGAGTTATACTTAAATTGATAATATTTAATTAAATAGTTTAATTAAATATTATTGAAGAGTATTATGGTATTAATTAAGAGTTAATTAATTACCTAGGAAGAATTGAGTTGGGCTGACAAATCAAGGGACCTAATAGTGAATTAAGGTTCTTGACCCATCAGCCTGACCCATGGTGTTGGTTAAACCCAACTCAGTAAATAATTAATTATTATTAATAATTAATTATTTACAGATACTTCTCAACTCTTTAATCAGAGAAGTATTTGGGAGTCTGTTGAGAGATTTTAACTAATTTAGTTTTAAAACACGTTTTGAAAAAAAATTTTAAAGGGCTCTATCTGACTCTTCCAGAAGATCACTATTTTTTTTCAAAAACATTCTTCCAGAGAGAAAAAGGTTTTCTCTTTGACAGGCACTTTTGGGCTAGCACCGGTTCTGAGAGACTCCAGTGCAAGAACGTAGAGGCAATTCGTGTGAATTGTTCTTGGTGGTGAACGCAATCTTCCCAAGGAATCCAGGCGACGAGCACAACCGATTATGCGTCGAGGGTAAGACCCGATTCCATAGAATTTAGGCTATTCCGTAGCATAATTTAGGAAATTATGCATGCCTAGTTCCTAACAGTGGTATCAGAGCCAGGTTCTTTTTCCCTGTTTTAATTAAAAGTGTTTTAATTAAAACAAAAGTTGAAAAAAAAAAACCGGGTATAACAATATTTTTTTTCCTTGAGAAACGTTTTGAAAGAAGAAAAAAATATATATGCTTGAAGTCGCCGGTTTCTGGGAATTGTCGCCGGAATTGTTCCGGCCGGTTGGAAGGACGCCGGGAAATCGCGCCACTTCAAAAATTGTTTCTTTTTGGCCTGATTTTTCCTTGGGTTTTGTTCTTTTCTTAATGGGGAACAATTTTGTGTTCATTGGGTTGTCAAAAACATTTTGATTGCAAAGATTTTGGAAAGAATTTTCTGGGTTGTTGGTTTGTTTTGCTTGCCGAAAAAACGGAATAGTTCCGCCTTGTGTTGGTTACAATATTTGGCTATTTTGCTTCTGGGTTTTTGTCGTAGGGACGCGCCGGAATCAACGCCAGGTTTTGGAAATCGTTTCCAAACGGTTTTGAGGTTATATCGCCAGAAAAACGTGGCCACCGAAAAATGTAATGTCGCGGGTTTCATTTTTCTTCGTCGTTCGATGAGTCGCCGAGGTCCACTTCGATTCGATCGGGGTCAGACCGTGGCGAAGAGGCGACGTCCGGCGCTACTTGCAGCGCCGGAATAGGCGAAGTGTTCGCCGGAAAAACCAAGGAGCGACGCCGGCAACAAATCGGGGAAGAAGAAAGGAGGCGGCGGGGGCTGGTGCCCTGATTGGGCTGAAATGACCAGATTGCCCCCGCCGCACTCCAAAATCCCAAAAATTCCAAGTTTTAAAATTGTTTTAAAATTTGCAAAACAACCCCAGCAGTTTTAATCTTTAAAACCCTAGCCCGATAATTTTGTTAAATTACAAATTTGCCTCAAAATTTTCAGAAAAATTTAATCTTTTTGAATTTTAAAATTTGATAAAATCTTAATTTATGATTTAGGATAAATTAAAAGATATTATCAGATTTTAAATTACGATAAGATAGGATTAGATTTAGATTTAATTCTTATCCTATAGAATTTTAAAATTTAGAATTTTGAATAATTATCTTAATAAGATTAGGATAATTAGAAATATTTAAATTTTAAAATTTGAAAGATTATCTTAATAAAATTAGATAATTAGATGAATAAATAAATAATTAATTATTATGGTTTTATTTATTTATTCAATTTTTTTATATATTGTGTTATTTATTTAAAATGTTTAAATAATTGCACGCATTATTGGTATGTCCATGCATCATTCGATTAAAATGAATGAACATGGGATTGATTAAAATTGATCATGACATGATCAATTTTAATAGTGTAAGAGTTACACAATCCCTAATTAAATGATTCGGCTTAATTAAAATTGGCTTGTATGAAGCATATGCATTTGTGTGTTTTTATAAGCATGAATTGGGCTTAAAATTTATTATTTAAATTTTTGGGCCTGCGAGCCATTTTAATATTGGGCCTGCGTGCCTATTAAATAATTATGTAATAGTTAGGCCCAAAAGGAGGTTCCGAAGGAGTCCATGGTGGAGCCCAGGAACGGAAGCCCAAAATGGAGGCCCAAAAGAAGTTTTTTTTTAAAGGCCCTGTAATAGATTAGAGCCCAATTCATCGTATTTTCGCAATTTTATTTTATGTTTTGTGAATGAATGAAAATGACAATGCATGTTAAGCCGATCAAACTAAAATCCCGAAAAACCAGAGTTGATTTTGCTTCCATACTTGGGGGCCCGCCAGAGCGTCGAACGTCTGTGGACTTGGAGAGCCCAAGGGCCTCAGGTTTTCTTCGTCTGGCGAGTTGTCACATAATAGGTGCTCAACTTTATCACTACCATTAATGAGTGGAAAAACTGTTTGGGTATTAGATGCTAAACTTTATCACTACCACTTGTTATGGATAAACTGTGTGGGTATCGATTGATGTGATGCCTTGAGGGATGGTTTAACTTGGAAAATTAATCCTAGCTTGACCCGATAAGTTGACTAGGGATTAATTTTGCAAATATAGGATGGTGTCAAACATTTGGAATGTTCATCCTATCACCGAAAAGTTGCATAGTGATGTAATTGGAAATCGTTAAATTACATAGGGATGTGATTTGAACGTTGCCTACCAAAAGAGCCCAATCCCTATGATACTTGCCAAAGCAAGACTGGGGTTGACTCTTTGTGGATTTTCTGCCCACAATCTAGCACCAACACAAAATTGTTTGGGATTTCAATTTTGGCTATTGTGGAAAATATTTTAAAACTCATTCTAATGTTTTGCATCTTTCTTTTGTAGAAATGGCATCTACTAGCACTAATACATCTAATCTCACTCTAAGAAGCATTTTGGACAAAGAAAAACTTGTTGGTCCAAACTTTTTAGATTGGGAAAGAAACTTGAGAATTGTTCTCAAACAAGAAAGGAAGCTAAATATCTTAGACGCTGCTTTACCTGAACCACCTGTAAATGCTACAGCTGCTGTTCAACGAGCATGGGAAAAGCTGAAAAGCGATTCCAATGACGTGACATGTCTGATGCTCGCGACCATGTCAGGCGAGCTTCAGAAACAATTCATGAATTCGGAAGCATTCTAAATTTATGTGTCACTAATAGAAATGTTCCATGAACAAGCCCGTAACGAAAGGTTCGTTACGATAAAAGCATTGATCTCGTGCAAGATGGCGAAGGGTTCGTCAGTAAGCACGCATTTGATCAAGATGAAGGGGTATATGTTGGTGAATGTGCCCTAATGAGGGCTATTTATGTAAATATACTTTGAGGGTATTTATGTAAATAAGATATTTGTCGCTTGATTGATTGTTTATCAAATGAGTTAATTTCATGATAGTAATATCCTTGTGCATATTTAAATTCATGAAATCGATCCGCCAAAAGAAACACTCCATGGACTAACCAGATCATGAGTGATTCTTTTGAGTAGTACTGGTACTAGGATCCTTAGACCAGAAATCACTACATGGTCTTAGGTGAATTGTAGTGTGCTTTGACATACGCCTAACGGGGCCGTAACAGGTTGCCAAGTACGGGTATGATTGGGTACACTATGAGACACGCTAAGGTATGTAGGTGAAGTGATGGGACTACAAATCTCTCTTAAGTGAGAGATGATATCTTGGCCACTTGATAGTGAACTGAAAAGTGCATGGCCATGCCCAAGGAATGATAAGGATATCATTTGCTTGATGGATTCAGTGTCACTAAGAGATCAAGTAAACGCTTAGCTACATAAGGATGATGGTTCCATGCCTTATGCTAAGCTGGATATCGATGTAGAGGATCGTACGCAGTTTGCTCGGAAAGGTTGTGTTGAATCTCCATTCGACCCTCCATTCTGAATTGGGTAGTCATTATGTCTTGCTAGAGACCACTAATGACTTATGGATTAATCAATGAGATTGAGTTATCCGTTGCCAATTTGGAATGGGCCTACAGGATCGCACATAAGAAAGTCCAATGATGCAGAATAAGTATTCTTGCCTACAATAAGTATAATTGTTATACTTAAATAAATAAGATTTAATTAAATGGTTTAATTGAATATTATTGGAAAGTTCGGTGGTATTAATTAATAGTTAATTAATTACCTGGGAACAATTGGGATGGGCTGATAAATCAAGGGACTTAATTGCAATTGAAGTTCTTGACCCATCAGCCTGATCCATGGGTCATGGGTTGATCCATGGGCTTGGTGTATAACCCAAATCATTAAAGTGTTATTTAAGGCTGATTTGGAATTAGTAAATACTATTTAAATACTGACTTGGAATCAGTTAAATAATATTTGGTAATAATACTGATTTGGAAATTACTAAAATCAGTTAAGTTATAATTGGATAATTACAATACTGATTTTGGAAATTAATTCTCTACAAATATCCTAGGGATATAATTGTAGGAAAAGGATTTTTGGATGATTCTCATCAGAAAAATACACAGATTTCCCAAATTCTCCGGGTAGGCAAGATTGGCTAGCACCAACCTGCGAAGGCTTTCGTGCTTGAGAGTAGAGGATCCTTCGAGGAAGGATTTTGGAGACAACAAAACGCCATCTTCTCAGAGGAGCCAGGCGACGTGCGCAACCGATTACGCTTCAAGGGTAAGACCCGATCCTCATAGTTTAGGATTCCGCTGTTTAATTGGATTAAACACCTAGACTATTCCCAACAGTGGTATCAGAGCCAGGTTAAAATTAAAATTGATTTTAATTAAAAGTAATTGGATTTTTATTAAAATTGATTTTAATAAAATTTTGAAAAAAAAAAACGGGCTTTTAAAAAGCAAAAAGAAAAAAAAAATTTTCTGGGAAAAATAAATAAAATATTATTTTATTATTTCTGGGAAAATAATAAAATAATGATGAAGATCGGCCGGCCTTGGTGGGTGACATCGGCACGTCGGAAAAAGTTCCGACCAGCCGGATTCTCGCCGGAAAATCGCGAGCTCCCGATATGGCTGAATTTTATGGTTTTTGGTTCAAAATTTTGTGGGTTTTGATCTCCCGTTCCTTGAAATTGTTTTCGTTTTGGTTAAACGAGTCAGGATTAGATGGTTTCAAGACTGGGTTTAATAAAATTTTTCCGCTGGATTTTTTTTCTTTTCAATCGGAAAAACGGGGAGAAACAAAATCGTTTTGGGGTTTGTTTTTCTTTTTCAAAACGGAATCGCAGAATGGTTTGGATGATTTCGTTGATTTCGAAAAGGATTTTGGTTAGTTTTTCGCCGGGTTATTGGTCGTTCGCCGGAAAAACGGGGGCTGTGATAGAAATCCTTCCTAACTGGGTTTCGGTTTTATGGATTTTTTGCCGGAGAATCGGGCCTAGGATGCTTCGGGTATCTTTCGCGAACGTTTCTGGTGAGATCCGCGTCATTTTCTTTGGCCGGAAAGGATGAATGGTTCATCGAGCATTCTGTCGCAGCTGGTCGTAAACGGGAACTGGTTAAAGAAGACGACCGGAGGCTGGCGGCGGGCGGTTGAAGCCCTAGGGGCTGAAATTACCAAAATGCCCCCGCCGCAGCCTCAAAACCCTAAAATGCCATCAGTTTTAAAATTGTTTTAAAATTGCAAAAGGAACCCTGAAGTTTTCAAGAAATAAAACCCTAAGCCCAGAAATTTTGGTTATTTACGAAATGACCCCAAAAGTTTCAGAAAATTAGATTTTAAATTTTTCTGAATTTTATTTAATAAGATATTAATTAAATAGTCTTATTAGATAAAGATAGGATTAATTTAGAATTTTATCCTATAAGTTTAAATTTATCCTAATTAGATAAATTTTAAAATAATTATTTTTATTAGATTAAAATAATTAGAAAAGATAAATAAATAAATAATTAATTAATTAGATTAATTAATTAGTTTAAATTTTGAATTGTTATTTATTTATTTTAATTTTGATGCTTAATTTAAATTGTTTAAATTTTATGTGAAGCATCATAATTATGCTAGCATGTTCATGCATCATTTTGGATAAATGTAAAATGAACAGAATGATTGATTAAAATTGATCATGACACGATCAATTTTAATTCTGTAATAGTTACACAATCCTTAAAATTAATCGGCTTAAATTAAAACTGGCTTGTATGAGCATATGCATTTTATGTGTTTCAAAGCATGAATTGGGCTTTTAATTTTAACGTTTTAAAAGTTGGGGCCTGCGAGCCAATTTTGAATTGGGCCTGCGTGCCTATAAAATCATCATGTAATAGTTAGGCCCAAAAGGAGGTTCCAAGAGGAGTCCATGGTGGAGCCCAGGAGCGGAGGCCAAATATGAAGATTTTAAAAGGCCCTGTAATAGACTAGAGCCCAGTTCATCGCTTTAATTTTATTCATTTTATTTGATATGCTAATGAATATGATAAACGAAAATGCATGTTAAGCCGATCAAACTTAAATCCCAAAAACCCAAGATTTTGCTTCCATACTTAAGGGCCCGCTTGAGTGTCGAACGTCTGATGGACTTGGAGAGCCCAAGGGCCTCAGGTTTTCTTCATGCGGCGGGTTGTTACATAATAGTGCCCAACTTTATCACTACCATTAATGAGTGGAAAAACTGTTTGGGTATTAGATGCTCAACTTTATCACTACCACTTGTTATGGAAAAACTGTGTGGGTGTCTATTGATGTGATGCCTTGAGGGATGGTTTAACTTGGGAAAATTAATCCTAGCTTGACCCGATAAGTTGACTAGGGATTAATTTTGCAAAGATAGGATGGTGTCAAACATTTGGAATGTTCATCCTATCACCGAAAAGTTGCATGGTATGCAATTGGAAAGCGTTAAATTACATGGAATGTGATTTGAACGTTGCCTACCAGAAGAGCCCGATCCCTACGATACTTGCCAAAGCAAGACTGGGGTTGACTCTTTGTGGATTTTCGGCCCACAATCTAGCACCAACACAAAATTGTTTGGGATTTCAATTTTGGCTATTGTGGAAAACATTTTTCAAAACTCATTCTAATATTTTGCATTTACTCTTTGTAGAAATGGCATCATCTAGCACAAATGTTATCTTAAACTCTACTCTAAGAAGTGTATTGGATAAAGGTAAATTGGTTGGACCAAACTTCTTAGATTGGGAAAGAAACTTGAGAATAGTTCTCAAACAAGAAAGGAAGCTACATGTCTTAGAGACCGCTTTACCTGAACCACCACAAAATGCTTCGGCAAATGTTCAACGAGCCTGGGATAAGCTGAAAAGTGACTCCGATGATGTGACGTGCTTGATGCTCGCGTCTATGACAGGCGAGCTTCAAAAGCAGTTCATGAATTTGGAAGCGTTCCGAATTTATGAGTCACTGACGGAAATGTTTCGTGAACAAGTTTCAGGTATCTTTGTTATAGAAATAAATCTTTCTATGTCCACCTCATGGGTATTAGATACTGGTTGTGGGGCTCACATTTGTACTAATGTGCAAGGACTCAGAAATAGAAGGATAACAAAGAAAGGTGAAGTAGATCTCCGAGTGGGCAACGGGGCAAGAGTTGCTGCTGTTGAAGTTGGAGATTACACTCTGTCTTTACCTTCTGGTTTAAATATCGAACTTGAAAATTGTTATTATGTACCTGCTTTGAGCAGAAATATTATTTCAGTTTCGAGTTTAGATAATAAAGGTTTTCGATTTATTATAGAGAATAACTCGTTATCTTTATATCAAAATGATATTTTATACGGAGTTGCAAATATGTGTAACGGTCTGTATGTCTTGGATTTGACCCAAGAAAAACCAGTCTATAACATAGAAAAGAAAGCTAAATCATCTAAAAATGATTTAAGTCCAACATACCTTTGGCATTGTAGATTAGGCCATGCAAATGAAAAACGAGTTCAAAAGCTTCACAAGGATGGAGTGCTTGGTTCATTTGATTTTGAATCATATGATACCTGCGAACCCTGCTTGCAAGGCAAAATGACAAAGAGTCCTTTCAATAAGAAAGATGAAAGAACAAGTGAGCTATTGGCCCTAATACATACGGATGTATGTGGACCAATGAGCACACAAGCCAGAGGTGGATTTGAATACTTCGTGACTTTTACTGATGACTTTAGTAGATATGGGTATGTCTACTTAATGAGGTATAAAAGTGAAACTTTTGAAAAGTTCAAAGAGTTTAAAAACGAAGTAGAGAATCAGTTGGATAGAAGGATTAAGGCTATTCGCTCCGATCGAGGAGGTGAATACCTTAGTGATGAGTTCGATGGCTATCTAAAACAGTGTGGAATTGTTTCACAGCTGACTCCACCGGGAACACCTCAATGGAAGGGTGTATCCGAAAGGAGAAATCGGACCTTATTAGATATGGTTCGATCAATGATGGGCCTAGCGACTCTCCCTACATCCTTTTGGGGTTATGCTCTCCTTTCTGCTGCCTATTTATTGAATCGTATTCCATCTAAGGCAGTAGATAAGACTCCATATGAGATATGGATGGGTCGAAAGCCCTATATGTCCTATCTACGAGTTTGGGGTTGTCAAGCTCATGTAAAGCGTTTACAAAGTAATAAGCTTGAACCCAAAACTGACAAATGCCTATTTGTGGGATATCCTAAGGAAACCAAAGGATATCAATTCTACAACCCAACTGAGAACAAAGTGTTCGTTGCTCGAGGAGCTACTTTCTTAGAGAAAGAATTTCTGTACAAGAAAGACAGTGGGAGTAGAATAGAACTCAGAGAAGTTCAAGAACCACAAGAGGATGTAGAACGATCTACAGAAACTCAGATGGAAGTTGACATGGAAACTCATGAAGATGAGCAACCTGAGTCAACAGCACAAGAACCTAGAAGGTCTAGTAGATCTCGTCACCAACCCGAGAGATACGGATTTCTCGTGACTGACGATCAAGATTTGATCTTGGTGGACTCTAATGAGCCCGCGAACTACAAACAGGTTTTAGAAAGTCCGAATTCCGATAAATGGCTAGAAGCTATGGAATCTGAAATGCAATCCATGAGGGACAATAAAGTGTGGACTTTGATTGACCCTCCTGTTCAGGCAAAGGTTGTCGATTGCAAGTGGATTTTCAAGTTAAAACCTGGCAGGATCTTCAAGGCACGACTAGTGGCTAAAGGTTTCAGACAGACTCATGGTATTGACTATGATGAAACCTTCTCCCCTGTCGTAATGCTCAAGTCCATTAGGACAATGCTTGCCATAGCAGCATATTTTGACTATGAGGTATGGCAGATGGATGTTAAGACGGCTTTCCTGAATGGAAACCTACTCGAGGATGTTTATATGAAACAACCCGAGGGATACATCGATCAAAAGCATCCTAATCGAGTATGTAAGCTTCAGAGGTCCATCTATGGACTAAAGCAAGCATCTCGAAGTTGGAATCTTCGTTTTGATGAGGAAGTAAAAGGTTACGGATTCATCAAGAACGAAGATGAGCCTTGTGTTTACAAGAAAGTTAGTGGGAGCAAGATTGTTTTCCTTGTCCTATATGTAGACGACATCCTGCTCATAGGAAATGACATTCCTTTGATGAAAGACATCAAACAATGGTTGGGGAGTGTATTTTCTATGAAAGATTTAGGAGAAGCTGAGACGATACTAGGTATCAAGATCTATAGAGATAGGTCTAAAAGGCTTCTGGGACTAAGTCAAGAAGGGTACATAGACAAGATATTGAAAAGATTCAATATGTCTAACTCCAAAAATGGTAACGTACCATTTAGACATGGCCTTCTCTTGAAAAAGAACCAAGGTCCTTCAACAAGAGAGGAGAGGGATACAATGAGTAGAGTCCCATATGCTTCGGCAATAGGATCTATCATGTATGCCATGTTATGTACCCGTCCGGATGTTGCACATGCACTTAGCATGACTAGCAGATACCAACAAGATCCAGGGATGGATCATTGGACTGCAGTCAAAGCAATCCTGAAGTACTTACGAAGAACTAAAGGATTAATGCTAGTGTATGGAGGACAAGAACAGCTCATTGTACAAGGTTACGCTGATGCTGCTTTCCAAACAGATCAAGATGACATGAAGTCACAATCAGGCTACGTGTTTAGTCTGAATGGCGGTGCAATAAGTTGGAAAAGCTCAAAGCAAGATACAACAGCCGATTCTACAACAGAGTCTGAGTACATTGCTACATCAGATGCTGCAAAGGAAGCTGTTTGGCTGAGAAAGTTTGTGTCAGACATCGGAGTGATACCGAGTATCCAAGATCCGATAGAACTTTTCTGTGACAATAACGGGGCCATCGCACAAGCTAAGGAGCCTCGGTCACACCAGAAAACCAAACACATACTTAGAAGATTTCACCTCATCCGAGAGATCATTGATCGAGGAGATGTGAAAGTGTGCAAAATAGGGTCAGACGACAATATAGCAGATCCTCTCACAAAAGCTCTACCACAGTCAAAGTTTGATAGACATGTAATAGAGCTTGGTCTTAAACAGTTTAGGACATAGCCCTTCATCGGGCAAGTGGGAGATTGTTGGTGAATGTGCCCTAATGAGGGCTATTTATGTAAATATACTTTGAGGGTATTTATGTAAATAAGATATTTGTCGCTTGATTGATTGTTTATCAAATGAGTTAATTTCATGATAGTAATATCCTTGTGCATATTTAAATTCATGAAATCGATCCGCCAAAAGAAACACTCCATGGACTAACCAGATCATGAGTGATTCTTTTGAGTAGTACTGGTACTAGGATCCTTAGACCAGAAATCACTACATGGTCTTAGGTGAATTGTAGTGTGCTTTGACATACGCCTAACGGGGCCGTAACAGGTTGCCAAGTACGGGTATGATTGGGTACACTATGAGACACGCTAAGGTATGTAGGTGAAGTGATGGGACTACAAATCTCTCTTAAGTGAGAGATGATATCTTGGCCACTTGATAGTGAACTGAAAAGTGCATGGCCATGCCCAAGGAATGATAAGGATATCATTTGCTTGATGGATTCAGTGTCACTAAGAGATCAAGTAAACGCTTAGCTACATAAGGATGATGGTTCCATGCCTTATGCTAAGCTGGATATCGATGTAGAGGATCGTACGCAGTTTGCTCGGAAAGGTTGTGTTGAATCTCCATTCGACCCTCCATTCTGAATTGGGTAGTCATTATGTCTTGCTAGAGACCACTAATGACTTATGGATTAATCAATGAGATTGAGTTATCCGTTGCCAATTTGGAATGGGCCTACAGGATCGCACATAAGAAAGTCCAATGATGCAGAATAAGTATTCTTGCCTACAATAAGTATAATTGTTATACTTAAATAAATAAGATTTAATTAAATGGTTTAATTGAATATTATTGGAAAGTTCGGTGGTATTAATTAATAGTTAATTAATTACCTGGGAACAATTGGGATGGGCTGATAAATCAAGGGACTTAATTGCAATTGAAGTTCTTGACCCATCAGCCTGATCCATGGGTCATGGGTTGATCCATGGGCTTGGTGTATAACCCAAATCATTAAAGTGTTATTTAAGGCTGATTTGGAATTAGTAAATACTATTTAAATACTGACTTGGAATCAGTTAAATAATATTTGGTAATAATACTGATTTGGAAATTACTAAAATCAGTTAAGTTATAATTGGATAATTACAATACTGATTTTGGAAATTAATTCTCTACAAATATCCTAGGGATATAATTGTAGGAAAAGGATTTTTGGATGATTCTCATCAGAAAAATACACAGATTTCCCAAATTCTCCGGGTAGGCAAGATTGGCTAGCACCAACCTGCGAAGGCTTTCGTGCTTGAGAGTAGAGGATCCTTCGAGGAAGGATTTTGGAGACAACAAAACGCCATCTTCTCAGAGGAGCCAGGCGACGTGCGCAACCGATTACGCTTCAAGGGTAAGACCCGATCCTCATAGTTTAGGATTCCGCTGTTTAATTGGATTAAACACCTAGACTATTCCCAACAGTATATTGATACCCTAGAGAGATTAAATGCACCTCTTGCTAGAGAGTTAGCCATTGACATCATCTTGGCTTCACTGCCTGATGATTACAATGATTTTGTGGTGAACTACAACATGCATAACATGGAGAGGACGATTCCTGAGCTCCATGGAATGCTTAAAAATACTGAGCAAACCCTTCGGAAGGCAATGCCAGTACTTGTTGTAGAAAAGGGTAAGGGCACCAAGAGAAAGTTTAAGGGCAAGGCAAAAGTTGCTGAAAACAAGAAGCCTCGCAGTAAGACTGCTCCTAAGGCTCAGCCTCAAACTCCTCCTGCTAAGAAAAATGCTCAGAAGGACGCTGTATGTTTCCATTGCAATCAGAAGGGGCATTGGAGAAGAAACTGCAAGCTGTTTCTTGAAGAGAAGAAACAGAATCCTTCGGCTTCAGGTATCTTTGTTATTGAAATTAATCTTTCTATGTCCACCTCATGGGTATTAGATACCGGATGTGGGGCTCACATTTGTACTAATGTGCAGGGACTGAGAAATATAAGGATGACAAAGAAAGGCGAAGTAGATCTCCGAGTGGGCAACGGGGCAAGAGTTGCAGCTGTTGAAGTTGGAGATTACACTTTGTATTTGCCTTCCGGTTTAAACATTGTTTTAGAGAATTGTTATTATATACCTACTATGAATAGGAATATTATTTGAATTTCTTGCTTGGATATTAAAGGATTTCGTTTTATTATTGGTAATAAATCGTTGTCTTTATATCAAAAAGATGTTTTATACGGAGTTGCAAATTTGTGCAATGGCCTATATATCTTGGATTTGACCCAAGAGAAACCAGTTTATAACATTGAAAAGAAAGCCAAATTACTTCAATCTGATTTAAGTCCAACATATCTGTGGCATTGTCGTTTAGGCCATGCAAATGAGAAGCGAGTTCAAAGACTTCATAAGGATGGAGTGCTTGGGTCATTTGATTTCGAATCATATGACACATGTGAACCCTGTTTGCAAGGAAAAATGATGAAGAGTCCTTTTAGCAAGAAAGGCGAGAGGACTAGTGAGCTATTGGCTCTAATACATACAGATGTATGTGGACCAATGAGCACACAAGCCAGAGGTGGATTTGAATACTTCATGACTTTTACCGATGACTATAGTAGATATGGTTATGTCTACTTAATGAGGTATAAAAATGAAACTTTTGAAAATTTCAAAGAGTTTAAAAACGAAGTAGAAAATCAGTTAAATAGAAGGATTAAGGCTATTCGCTCCGATTGGGGAGGCGAATACCTTAGTGATGAATTCGATGTCTATCTAAAACAGTGTGGAATTGTTTCACAGCTGACTCCACCAGGAACACCTCAATGGAATGGTGTATCCGAGAGAAGGAATCAGACCTTATTAGATATGGTTTGATCGATGATGGGCCAAGCAACTCTCCCTATGTCCTTTTGGGGTTATGCCCTCCTTTCAGCAGCCTACTTACTAAATCGTATTCCATCTAAGGCAGTAGATAAGACTCCATATGAGATGTGGATGGGTCAAAAACCCTATATGTCATATCTACGAGTTTGGGGTTGTCAAGCTCATGTAAAGCCTTTACAAAGTAGTAAGCTTGAACCTAAAACTGACACATGCCTGTTTGTGGGATATCCTAAGGAAACAAAAGGATATCAATTCTACAATCCAACTGAGAACAAAGTGTTTGTTGCTCGAGGTGCCACTTTCTTAAAGAGAAATATTTCCTCTACAAGAAAGATAGTGGGAGTAGAATAGAACTCGGAGAAGTTCCAGAACCACAAGAGAATGTAGAACGATCTACAGAAACTCAGATGGAAGTTGACATGGGAACTTATGAAGATGAGCAGCCTGAGTCAACAACATAAGAACCTAGAAGTTCTAGTAGATCTCGTCATGAACCCGGGAGATACGGATTTCTCATGACTGACGATCAAGATTTGATCTTGGTGGACTCTAATGAGCCCGTGAACTACAAACAGGTTTTAGAAAGTCCAGATTCAGATAAATGGCTACAAGCAATGGAATTTGAAATGCAATCCATGAGGGACAATAAAGTATGGACTTTGATTGATCCTCCTGTTCAGGCAAAGGTTGTCGATTGCAAGTGGATTTTCAAGTTAAAACCTGGCGGGATCTTCAAGGCACGACTAGTGGCTAAAGGTTTCAGACAGACTCATGGTATAGACTATGATGAAACCTTCTCCCCTGTCATGATGCTCAAGTCCATTCGGACTATGCTAGCCATAGCTGCATATTATGACTATGAGATATGGTAGATGGATGTTAAGACGGCTTTCCTAAATGGAAACCTACTCGAGGATGTTTACATGAAACAACCAGAGGGATACATCAATCAAGAGCATCTAAATCGTGTATGCAAGCTTTAGAGGTCCATCTACGGACTAAAGCAAGCATCTCGGAGTTGGAATCTTCGTTTTGATGAGGCAGTAAAAGGTTACGGCTTCATAAAGAACGAAGATGAGCCTTGTGTTTACAAGAAGGTTAGTGAGAGCAAGATAGTTTTCCTTGTCCTATATGTGGATGACATCCTACTCATAGGAAATGACATTCCCATGTTGAAAGATATCAAACAATGGTTGGGGAGTGTATTTTCTATGAAAGCCTTAAGAGAAGCTGAAATGATACCGGGTATCAAAATCTATAGAGATAGATCAAAGAGGCTTCTAGGACTAAGTCAAGAAGGGTACATAGACAAAATATTGAAGAGGTTCAATATGTCTAACTCTAAGAATGGTATGGTACCATTCAGACATGGCCTTCTCTTGAAGAAGAACCAAGGTCCTTCAACAAGAGATGAGAGGGATACAATGAGTAGAGTTCCATATGCTTCGGCAATAGGATCTATAATGTATGTCATGTTGTGTGCCCGCCCGGATGTCGCACATGCACTGAGCATGACTAGCAGATACAAATAAGATCCTGGAATTGATCATTGGACTACAGTCAAAGCAATCCTAAAGTGCTTACGAAGAACTAAAGGATTAATGCTAGTGTATGGAGGACAAGAACAGCTCATTGTACAAGGTTACGCTGATGCTACTTTCCAAAGAGATCAAGATGACATGAAGTCACAATCAGGCTACGTGTTTAGTCTGAATGGCGGTGCAATAAGTTGGAAAAGCTCAAAGTAAGATACAACAGCCGATTCTACAACAGAGTCTGAGTACATTGCTGCATCAGATGCTACAAAGGAAGCTGTTTGGTTAAGAAAGTTCGTGTCAGACATCGGAGTGATACCGAGTATCCAAGATCCGATAGAACTTTTCTGTGACAATAACGAGGCCATCGCACAAGCTAAGGAGCCTCGGTCACACCAGAAAACCAAACATATACTTAGAAGGTTTCATCTCATCCGAGAGATCATTGATCGAGGAGATGTGAAAGTGAGAAAAATAGGGTCAGACGACAATGTAGCAGATCCTCTCACAAAAGCTCTACGGCAGTCAAAGTTTGATAGACATGTAATAGAGCTTGGTCTTAAACAGTTTAGGACATAGCCCTTCAACGGGCAAGTGGGAGCTTGTTGGTGTATGTGCCCTTTTGAGGGCTATTTATGTAAATAAACTTTGAGGGTTATTTATGTAAATAAGACATTTGTCGTTTGATTGATTATTTATCTGATGAGTTAATTTCATGAAATTATATTCTTGTGCATATTGTATTTCCTGAAATCGATCCGCCAAAAGAAACACTCCATGGACTGTTTGATCATGAGTGATTCTTTTGAGTAGTACTCGTACGAGGATCCTTAGACCAGAAATCACTGAATAGTCTTAGGTGAATTAGAGTGTGCTTTGACATATGCCTAACGGGACCTTAACAGGTTGCCAAGTACAGGTATGATTGGGTACACTATGAGTCATGCTAAGGTATGTGAGTGAAGTGATGGGACTACAAGTCTCTCTTAAATGAGAGATGATATCTTGGACGCTTGATAGTGAACTGAGAAGTGCATGGCCGTGCCCAAGAAATGATAAGTGTTATCATTTGCTTGATTAAGTTCAGTGTCACTAAGAGATCAAGTAAAACGTTTAGCTATATATAAGGATGATTGGTTCCAAGCCTTATGCTAAACTGGATATCAGTGTAGAGGACATTACATAGTATACTCGGAAGGTTGTGTTGAATCACCATTCGACCCTCCGTTTTGAATTGTGTAGTCATTATGTCTTGCTAGAGACCACTAATGATTTATGGATTAATTAATGAGATCAATTTATTCATTGTCAATTTGGAATGGGCCTACAGGATCGCACATAAGTGAGTTCGATGATTCAAAATTAATTAAATTGCCTGTTTTAAGTATAAGAGTTATACTTAAATTGATAATATTTAATTAAATAGTTTAATTAAATATTATTGAAGAGTATTATGGTATTAATTAAGAGTTAATTACCTAGGAAGAATTGAGTTGGGCTGACAAATCAAGGGACCTAATTGTGAGTTAAGGTTCTTGACCCATCTGCCTGACCCATGGATCAATGGGTTGATCCATGGTGTTGGTTAAACCCAACTCACTAAATAATTAATTATTATTAATAATTAATTATTTACAGATACTTCTCAACTCTTTAATCAGAGAAGTATCTGGGAGTCTGTTGAGAGATTTTAGCTAATTTAGTTTTAAAACACGTTTTGAAAAAAAATTTTAAAGGGCTCTCTCTGACTCTTCCAGAAGATCACTATTTTTTTCAAAAACATTCTTCCAGAGAGAAAAAGGTTTTCTCTTTGACAGGCACTTTTGGGCTAGCACCGGTTCTGAGAGACTCCAGTACAAGAACGTAGAGGCAATTCGTGTGAATTGTTCTTGGTGGTGAACGCAATCTTCCCAAGGGATCCAGGCGACGAGCGCAACCGATTACGCGTCGAGGGTAAGACCCGATTCCATAGAATTTAGTATGGGTTTTAATTAAACTCCGGGACATGTCCAGATTTGATTTTATTATGAATGTTCATAATAGTATAACCACGTGCTGGAAGCCGTGTAGGATTAGAACAAATCTGTAGAAGGATTTTTTCTATGAAATTTCGATTCTTTAATTTTCCTATAAAGCCTTGTAGTATGAGAATTAATTTTTGTAATCGAAGGGGTTATGGTGGGGAACTTGAATTCGTTGGTTTTGGGTTATCGTTAATTCGTAGAAACCCATGAAAACCCAGAACGAATTGCAAGAACACCAAATAGCATGGGAAGAAGTGAAGGAGGGAATGGTGGAAGGGGGTGGCGCCGGCGATGACTCGCCGGCTGGAGCCGCCACCGGTAATCGCCAGTAACAGCAGCAGCGCGCAGCAGTTGTGCGCGCGGTGCCCCTTAGGCGTGCTACGCGCACGCGGTCAGTTTGGGTCACGTTTTGGCCCGTCTTTTCCTTCAGTTTTTGTTTGTTTTTGAAGTTCAAGACTCTTTCAATTGAGTTACATGATGGGACACGAGATCAAGGCAGAAGATGGAAACGATTAAAACCATAATAGTCGGGAAATTTAATTTTTGCATTTATTTCCCGTATCTATTGTTTTAATTTGTATGCTTTAATTTTTTGTGCTGTATTTTAGATGCCTGATTTTAAAGCATGATGGTTTTATGGTTGCATATAACTTAGGGTTAGTTAATTGCATGTTAAAACCAGAAAAACCCTCAATTTAGAAATCTAAGTGGGAGCGGGTTGGTTTAATATCTCCACGGCCACCATTACGAGTTCATATGCGTTGTGGGTGGGCTTGTGCGTTGGCATTAGGGCCTTCCTCCATTCGGATGAGTCCAACCACGAGATCGCTAGTTTATGAATTTCTGAGTAAGATGGCTCAAGTAAGTTTAACTAGGAAAAATGCGACACCCTCTCCATCTGAGGCGCATTATCCTGAGGTAGCAATCTCAGAAGTCACGTAATGGCACACACTTAGGAGCTGCTTGGTTCACAAATAGTAATCGGAATGGGAATGACTATAATAGTAATCTGGAATGACAATGGATTTCTGAAAGTGATTGTTGCTGCTTGGTTCATTATCTGGAATGAATTTCATTACCATTGTTAATGCCTGGTTATTTAAAATTTTTGGAATCAGAATGAATTAAACATTTTACCATTCATGTAAAGACTAAAATTATGAAAACATGATTAACATTAGATAAACTCTAATATGTATGTAGTGCTACATTCAAAATTTTCACGCATGATTATATAGACATCAGATCAGCGACTACTAGACATCAGATCAACAGACTATAGATATCAGATCAAGAATATAAAAGAAATCATACAGTAGAACTAAAACATACTTAACAAGGGAGATCACATCAGGATTATATAGACATCAGATCAGGGAATACTAGACATCAGATCAACAGACTATAGATATCAGATCAAGAATATAAAAGAAATCATACAATAGAACTAAAACATACTTAACAATGGAGATCAGATCAGGATTATATAGACATCAGATCAGCGAATACTTGACATCAGATCAACAGACTATAGATATCAGATCAAGAATATAAAAGAAATCATACAGTAGAACTAAAACATACTTAACAATGGAGATCAGATCAGGATTATATAGACATCAGATCAGCGAATACTTGACATCAGGTCAACAGACCATAGATATCAGATCAATAATATAAAAGAAATCATACACTAGAACTAAAACATACTTAAAAAGGGAGATCACATCAGGATTATATAGACATCAGATCAGCGAATACTTGACATCAGATCAACAGACTATAGATATCAGATCAAGAATATAAAAGAAATCATACAATAGAATTAAAACATACTTAACAAGGGAGATCACATCAGGATTATATAGACATCAGATCAGTGAATACTTGACATCAGATCAATAGACTATAGATATCAGATCAAGAAAATAGAAGAAATCATACAGTTTGTAGAATCTGCAATCAATTCTCATATCTAAAAATTTGATGATTGATTGTAGATTTTACAATTAAAGGTATACCTTTAATTGTAAAATCTACCTTTAATTGTAAAATCTACAATCAATCATCAAATTTTTTAAGCAGATCCAAGATAACTCCCTTCTTCATCTCTTACAATCAAAGACTTCACATCCATGTAATCAGCATACCTTTAATTGTTAGGTTTACATAAGACCTATAAAATAGTTACAAAAGTGGTTATCATCATCTTCTTTTTTATATCGCAAAATATTACATTTCAAACCTTTACAAAATATTAGCAAAAGTATATATTAAAGGGTAGCATTATTCTTAAACTGAAGCTGGATATAAAAAACTAAACACATACATCCTTCGCATATCTTCAGGTAAACTAAACAGCATTTCAACCTTTGCAGGTTGTGAGCATAAAATTTCACCAGCCTTATATACATCTCCACTTGTCAAACCAAGGCTAAGCAATTCTTTAACAACTTCTTTCATTTTATTAGAAGCAAGTGGTTCAGCTTTAGGCTCAGAAGTGAAGGCATTGTTAATAGCAGTATATTGATTTGCCATTACCTCCATAAAAGCTCCAAACTTTCCCGTTATGTCATCAAACTTAGACTCAAGAGTTTGTGGTTGTGGTGTTTTTTTCTTCTTTGCAACAAACTCTCTTCTTGGAGATAGTTTCTTTCTTTTGCCTAAACCTTGTGTGCTTGGTGAAGTTATTGGTGTCACTTTTGCTGCAGATTTGTTAGTATTTGCATCATCACCATCGTCACTAGAGGAAGAAAGAGTAGTGTAAGTTGAATGTTCCCTTTCCACATTGATGGTGTTTCCTAAGTCTTCCACAGCTTCAGTGAATGTCTCAGCAATAATTCCAGTTGCTCTGTCCCTGCCATAAACATCATCTAATGCACACAAATATGGGAAATTAAAATCCCATAAACCTTTCGCATTTGAATGTTTCTGTTCACAATCAAAATCAAAAAAAAAAAAAGGAAAAGGAAAAAACTATGACATATCAAACTAATTTAAATAGCACTAAATTGAGAAAATATATATACATATATAAATTAAACAATGAAAAAAATACAATTTACCTTGCACCAATCATCATACCACTGCTTTTCACAAGCTATTTTGCTTTCAATATGATTCCATTGACATCCACTTTGTCTACAAATCTCAGTAATAGCATGATACTTCGTCTTTAGCCACTTAATTTTGGATTCAATGTGGGGTGAAATGAGCTTTTTACATGACGGAATCTTTTGTAATAGTCTCCTATGAACCTCATTCATGTAATTGTTTCTAAAATCCCCATCTGTTTTCCAAAGTGGATCAGATGCCAACTCTTGCAATATCTCAATCAATACTTTGGATTCCTCATCGCTCCAAGATACTTTATTTTTTCCTCATCCACGGGTGGCTTCATCTTCTCCCTTCCCTCCCTTATATTTGCCTCGTCCAAGGGTTATTTCATCATCATCTTCCATTCTAACATAAGAGTTATACGAATTGAGTTAAAATAATATAAATTATAAAACAATCTAATATGGTTTACTGGCTAATACAAAAATATGGTCATATTTATGTACAAACAGTATTGCACAAAAGGGAAGATTAAAAAATAAAAAAATGGTGCAAAAAGTAAATATCATTTCAATTTACATAAAAGCAGATGATATTAACAGCTAAAGAAAAGGAACATACCATGCTTAGGTAGTAACTTGTAATGTTAACAAGAAACCACATGTAAATAATACAATAATGCCTAATGATTGGTTATATTGTTCCAATTATTGAATATATCATTTGACAAATTATTCCTAAATGCAACCCATTCATCAGTAGGAGCTATATGAGTGATATAATCTCCCATGTTCATTGTTTCATCATGTTGTTCTTCGTAATCTTCATGGTCTTCAAAAAATTCCTCATCTTCACTATTAACTTCCTCTTGCATGAAAGTCTCTTGTGGATCAAAACTCATGTACCGACGAATCAAATTATGCAAAAGACAACATGCCATAATGATTCGAACTTGAGTTTGAATTGAGAAAAATGAAGGGGAAGCCAAAATTTTCCATCTTCCTTTTAGCAATGCAAAACACTTTTCGATGCAATTCCTAGCTTTTGAATGTTTCATATTAAAAACTTCTTGTGCCGTTTCAGGTCTGCGACTGCCAAATTCATTAAGATGATATCTTTGCCCCCGATATGGGGCAAGAAATCCTTTGGCATTGCAATATCCAGCATCGACCAAATAATAACCACCTTCAAAACATATCACAATTTATCCCGTGTTAATTTTAAGAGCAAAAAATTTAGAATTTGAGGGTGCTAGATATTACAACGTCATATTACCTTGGGGAACTCTAAAACCATGAGGTCTAGAGATAGCATCTCTGAGCACGCGACCATCATGAGCAGACCCTTCCCAACCAGCTAAGACATAAATAAATTGCATTTTTGGACAACAAACACCTAGGACATTAGTTGCAATAGTTCCTTTTCTTGTTCGATATCATGGTTTTTCTTCTTTGGGAGGTGTGACGCTAACTAAAGTTCTATCTAAAGCACCTAGACATCCCTAAAAAAATAAAAAATAAAAACACACGCACATACACATATCATTCAACATTCAACATTATAATGAAATAAATTATATGATTATAATTTAAATTACCTTGAAATATCGCCATTTTTCATCTTGGCACTCCTCTGTGATAGGTTCTGGTTTCATAAACAGCAATTCATGTAGTTTTAATACTGCCAAAAGGATTCGGCTAAATTGACGACTAACAGTTTCTCTACTTCATAAAAATAATACACTTATTGTTCTACTTTTTTTATGATGAGCTAGGACATACAAAAACTGTGCAACAACTTCTTCAATTCTTGTGTTTCTAGTGGGTTTTAAACCACCAACATCTCTTAGCATTTCACAAAGTAAACCAAATGTCGATCTATCCATTCTAAGTTCACTTATACAACAAGAATCACTTTCTTGTGTGAGTCTAGTCATCCATATCATTCTCTCAAACATTTTTTCTTCCTTAGTCTTTATTGTATGAACAAAACTACGGAAGTAGACAATAGCAGCAAGATACCAAATAGAGAAAAGAATGAATATATTCGTAGTTGTTGCTTGTTGGTGTAATACAAAATGCATCAATTTTCTTCTTTGATCAGTAATAGGAAGTCGAGCCATCTAAATCTACATGTCAAAACATTATTGATATGTATTAGAAAGATAATACTATTAGTTCACCCAAAACCAATACAGTTATACATAGAGACTGTGTTGGTGTATATGCCCTAATGAGGCCTATTTATGTAAATAAACTTTGAGGGTTATTTATGCAAATAAGACATTTGTCATTTGATTGATTATTTATCTGATGAGTTAATTTCATGAAATTATATTCTTGTGCATATTGAATTTTATGAAATCGATCCGCCAAAAGAAACACTCCATGGACTGTTAGATCATGGGTGATTCTTTTGAGTAGTACTCGTACGAGGATCCTTAGACCAGAAGTCACTGCATAGTCTTAGGTGAATTAGAGTGTGCTTTGACATATGCCTAACGGGACCGTAACAGGTTACCAAGTACGGGTATGATTGGGTACACTATGAGTCACGCTAAGGTATGTAGGTGAAGTGATGGGACTACAAGTCTCTCTTAAATAAGAGATGATATCTTGGCCGCTTGATAGTGAACTGAGAAGTGCATGGCCGTGCCCAATAAATGATAAGGGTTATCATTTGCTTGATTAAGTTCAGTGTCACTAAGAGATCAAGTAAAACGTTTTTCCATGCCTTATGCTAAACTGGATATCAGTGTAGAAGACATTACGTAGTATACTCGGAAGGTTGAGTTGAATCACCATTCGACCCTCCGTTCTGAATTGTGTAGTCATTATGTCTTGCTAGAGACCACTAATGATTTATGGATTAATTAATGAGATTAATTTATTCATTGTCAATTTGGAATGGGCCTACAGGATCGCACATAAGTGAGTTCGATGATTCAGAATTAATTAAATTGCCTGTTCTAAGTATAAGAGTTATACTTAAATAGATAATATTTAATTAAATGGTTTAATTAAATATTATTGAAGAGTTTTATGGTATTAATTAAAAGTTAATTAATTACCTGGGAAGAATTGAGTTGAGCTGATAAATCAAGGGACCTAATTGTGAAATAAGGTTCTTGACCCATCAGCCTGATCCATGGATCAATGGGTTGATCCATGGTGTTGGTTAAACCCAACAGTAAATAATTAATTATGATTAATTATTTATTTAACAAATACTTCTCAAATCAGAGAAGTATCTGTCAGTTGAGGGGTTTTTAGAAAATTTGTTTTAAAAACACGTTTGAAGGATTTTAAAAAGTGGGACTCTCTGAGACAAAAAAAAAATAATAATAAGAGACGTTCTTTCAAAAAAAAATATTCTTCCTAGAGAAAAATGTTTTCTCTTAAAACAGGCAAATTTTGGGGCTAGCACCGGTTCTGAGAGAACTCCAGTGCAAGAACGTAGAGGCAATTCGCTTGAATTGTTCTTTGGTGGTGAACGCAATCTTCCCAAAGGATCCAGGTGACTGCACAACCGATTACGCGTCGAGGGTAAGACCCGAATCCTTTAGTGTTTAGGAATTCCGCCATTTAATTTAGAATTAAATGCCTAAACACAATCCAACAGACTGGTCCATAGTTACGTCTATTGGCGTTTATTTAATTCACATCAGATCATCGAATACTATACATCAGATCAGCGAATACTTGACATTAGATCAACATACAATAGATATCAGATCAAGAATATAAAAGAAATCATACAATAGAAAACATAATCAAAATTATATAGACATCAGATCATTGAATACTATACATCAGATCAGCGAATATTTGACATCAGATCAACATACAATAGATATCAGATCAAGAATATAAAAGAAATCATACAATAGAAAACAAAATCAGAATTATATAGACATCAGATCATCGAATACTATACATCAGATCAACAGACTATACACATCAGATCAAGAAGTACAATACAATGGTAACATATCATTTCATCATTCAATGCAATCAACATTGTGCAATTTGCTTGCTCATAACACTTCATAAATAAAGTTGACAGAAAGAAACTAAAACATGCTTACACAACCAAGTTCGGCTCTGTACATTCAAATACTAAAGCTTATAGTGTTATTATACCAGTTCTAATGGTTTAGAAACAACACTTTTTAGATACATAGTTCGTACATTAGACTCCTGTATAGGGATTAATTAAATCCAGAGACATTCGGTGAAATTCTAAAACTGGTTTAAAGATTATGTTTTCAGGCATGTTAAAGTCATATCTATAGAGAAAACAAAAGTATATATAGAGAAAATACAAAAAAAAATTCCTCTTTTATTTAAGAACTACCCATTATACACACACATGGAGCGAGAGACGTAAGAGTCAAAAGGGTAAAACTTACCCGGATGATTTCAACGGGAGATGGAGTGATATATGACTTACCCAGATGATTTCAAATTAGTCAAGAAGGAGGAAATCTGCGTGGACAATTCTGGAGAGGAAGGGCGCGGAGAAATGGTGAAGGAAGGGCGCGGAGAAATGGTGAAGGAAGGGAGCGGAGAAATGGTGGGAAAATGGTGAAAATTCATTCCAGATTAATCAATCCCACCAATTTACCTAAGAATGAGTCATTGTTATAAACTTGGGTATCAATTACTGTTTTCAATCCCACACATATTAACCAAGCACCTTGAATGGTATTGATAGCCATTGATTGATTCCGATAGGCACGAACCAAGCAGCCCCTTAGTGTATGATCTGTAGTATTCCTCTCATCAAGGTTACGCTGCTTATTTGTATGGCTGAAAGCACCGACTATCAGCTACATTGATCAATAGGTCATTTTGTCAGATAGTGTAGTTAATGAACTTGGTACTTCTCAAACAAATGTGGGTTAGCGTAAATGTCTACACTATTGTGGCTTGCGAGAATCCCGGTGAATGAGATGTTGGTGGATTAAAATTATTGTTTTGAGGGAAGTCAATAATTTTTAGAATTTTGTCATTTTTGAAATTCTAGTTTAGATAACTAAAAAATTGTCTATTTAATTTACAGTTTTTGATATGGCATTCAACCCCTTAGCTACTATATTGAAAGACAATAAGTTAACTGGACCTAATTATGTCGATTGGAGTCGTAACTTGGACATTGTCCTTATGGCTGAGAGCACTCCGGTGAGAGATTATGTCATTGACGTGATTACTAACATCAACAAGGTTGAGGTAGTGGGAGGCGAAATCATTGGTGATACCAAAGTCGATATTGTCTTCCGGAGCTTGCCTAAAAGGTATGAGCAGATTTGGTTGAACTACAACATAAGTAAGATGTTGTGTACTCTATCCGATTGGCAGAGTTGGTGGCGGCTAAAAGTCTTTTTCAAGAGAAGAAGCGAGCTTTAGTCACAGGCAAAGCTTCAGAATCTTCTTATGAGCATGAGGCTAGAAAGAAGAAAAGAAAGCTCGAGGGAATAGCTTAAAAGGCGCGAATTACACCAAAGCCAGATTGTGCAAAGAAGAAGTCGAAAGACAAGTGCTTCAAGTGCAATAAGACGGGACATTGGAAATCGGATTGTTCAAAGCCTAAATGTACTATAGTTTTTGCCTTAATTACTGGGACATGTTTAGCGCCAATTCCCACAGATACTTGGTGTGTGGATTCAGTTGCCACTGACCATGATTGTAATTTTTTGCAAGGGTTCCATCTAACCCGGAAGCTTAGAGAAGGCGAATTGGATATCTACATGGGCGACACTACAAGAGTGTCAGTAGAAGCAGTGAGAGTTGTCACTATAAATTTCGAGAGTTCTAGATTAGAATTATTTAATTGTCTTTATATACCGAGTTTTAGAAAGAACCTTATTTCGGTTTCTAAACTCTTAAAGAACGGTTATAAGTTTATTTTTTCTGATGAGTCTATATTTATTAGAAGAAATGAAAAACTTATTTGTTCTAGTTTATTGGCTGACAATTTTTTTATGGTTAATTCTAACTCCCATGTTGTACAAAACATAGAAACAGATAGCTCTTTATCTAACATTAATAAGAGGAAGAAACCTTCTGAAATGAATCAAACCTCTCTTTGGCATCTCAGGCTAGGTCATATAAACCTTAGTAGGATTCAGAGGTTGGTCAATGATGGAGCTTTAGGTTCATTAGAGATTGGCAGTTATTCAACCTGTGAATCTTGCTTGGAGGGTAAGATGACCAAGAGACCTTTTAAAGCAAAAGGTTATAGAGCCAAATAAGTACTAGAGTTGATTCATTCCAACTTGTGCGGACCAATTTCGGTCCAAGCATGAGGTAGGTTTGAGTATTTCGTGACGTTCACGGATGACTACTCAAGGTACGGGTACATTTACCTAATGCGTCACAAGTCCGAGTGCTTTGGAAAATTCAAAGAGTTTCGGATAAATGTGGAGAAGCATCATGGTAAGAGTATCAAAATACTGCGATCAGATCATGGAGGGAGTACCTGTCCCACAAATTTCGAAAATACCTAAATGAGGTAGGAATTAAGTCTCAGTTTTCTGCACCTGGCATGCCACAGCAGAACGGTGTAGCAGAAAGAAAGAATCGAACTTTCATGAAAATGGTTAGGTTGATGATGAGCTATAGTGATTTGCTGAGTTTGTTCTGTGGATATTCCTTAGAAATAATGGTGTATATTCTTAATCTTGTAGCATCTAAAACCGTGCTTTCAACCCCAGTAGAGTTGTGGAACGGGCGAAAGCCTAGTCTAAAATATCTCAGAATTTGGGGTTGCCCAGCACATGTGCTTAAGGCAGATGCGGCTAAGTTAGATACAAGAACAGAATTAATGCTGTTTGCAGGATATCCTAGGGGAACGAAAGGTGGTCTGTTTTATAGTCCTAAAGATCAGAAGGTGGTGGTTAGTACCAACACTAGATTTTTGGAGGAAGACTATATCCTAGATCACATGCCCAAGAGTCAGATAGTACTAGAAGAGCTTAGGAGACAAACTAATAATCATGATGCACCAGCACAAGTAGATACACCACACACTGCACAAGAGATCATAGATGATGCGCCAATACAGGTGGTGCGTCGTCGTACTAGGGAGGTTGTAAGATAGCCCGATAGGTTCATTGGTGTGAGAGAGGCCTTAGATCTAGTCCCAGACCCACCTAAATCTGACCCGGTTAGCTACAATGAGGCTCTTCGAGACAAAGATGTAGAATCTTGGCATAAGGCAATGATATCCGAACATACTATCGGTATAGGTTATTGTGTGGTTTGGAAATTGGTTTATCTAGACTAGTTTAAATCACACAGATATGCCCGGGGCTTATTAAGCATGACCAGTTTGGATAGAATTGACTTGTACTGATCGGCGTAGTCAATTCGGTCCTAGTATTCCGTCTCTCAATCCCGAGATTGGGATGGGCGTGAGGGTTGGATATCGTGTGCTTTGATTTGCCAAAGAGTGAGGTCAATTGAGGCCAATACCTCGGTAAGTTGGGTATGCGGTATTTAGCTTCTTGTGTGCCGTTGCTAGTCGGAGGAATCCACGTACCAGTTCGTCGGGTTGATGGTGCTCTCGAGATGAGCTCGTAAGGTTATTATACTAAACCTGGCCAGTGAACTTTATGTTCGGTATAATAAAAGGTCGAGTGGTACTAATCTCGGAAACCAAGAAGTCGGTGAATTAATTTGTCAGTAAATTGATAAATCGACGAGCACTAGATCTTTAATGTGGGGAGATAGAAGAAATAATAATGGCGCGATGTAAAGTCATTTTCGAGCTGTAGTTCCTGTTGGATTTGAATACATAAGCTATGCTTGTGTTGTACATTTTCCCAGTTTAATATATCGATTTGTGTTTCAGTCATATTTAGTTGTGCATTAATCATCCATTTATATTATGTAAGTAGATGATGAGGTGTCTGGTGTGACACAGTAGATCTCATCATTGGTTGAAAGACATAATATATAAATGAGGTTCGTAACCGAGACAGCTTTGGATAAACTGTCGGTCTAGGTTATTATGTGATTCAGATAATTAGTTTGTCTAAACTAATTGAATCATATAGATATGCCCGGGGCATATTGAACTTGACTCTTAGGAATGATTTGTCTTATACTGATTTAATAGACAAATCGATCCTTGTATTCTATCTCTAAATCCCTAGACTCGAGCGGGCATGAGGATTAGACATAGTGTACTTTGATCTGCCAAAGGGTGAGGTCAATTGTGGCCAATAATCTCGGTAGGTTGGGTGCGCCTGTTTAGTTACTTGGTGTGCTGCTGCTTGTCGAAAGGAAACCATGTACCGGTGAATCCGGGGTGATGGTGCTCCCGAGATGAGCTCGAAATGTTTATTATACTAAACCCGGCCGGTGGACTTATGTCCGGTATAGTAAAAAGGTCGAGTGGTACTAGTCTCGGAATTAAAGAAGTTGATGAATTAATTTATCAGTAAATTAATGAATTAACGAGCACTATATCTTTGATGTGGGGAGATTATGAATATAATTTAATTAAGTTGTTCCGGAAGCAATTCTGGTGTAGGGTGGTAGTGCCATAATTAATCCGTTAGTGATACGATTAATTATGTACTGGGTTGTTGACAAAGGTAGATTTAATTAATTTAGAAATTAATTAATCCTTGTGTCAGTTGGTTGTGAATCATCCCAGGAACTGGTTTGGGATAAGTGAATCCCTGTGTCAGTTGGGAGTGATTCATCCCAGGAACTGGATTGGGATAAGTGAATCCCTGTGACAGTTGGGAGTGTATCATTCCAGGAACAGGATTGAAGGAAATAGAATCTGTATCAGTCCAGAAACAGGATTGAAGGAAAACAGAAACCCAGTAGGATGACCAATCCTAAACCAACTTGGAGTCTCTCTTGTAACTCTATAAATAGACAAGGGATCAGTCATTCAGAAAACAATAACACAATTAATCCACAGGATTTCTAGAGAGAGAAAATTATAGAGAGAGAAAACGTTTCTCTCTCCAAGTCGAATTTTTAAGAAAGTGTGCAGCTGGTTTTTGGGTTTCTAGTGGTTGAAATTTTGGCCTTGGTCTATACCAGCTGCGCGTAGCTTTCTCTCTCTGCGGGCGGTGCGTTTATAGTACGTGCCAGGTGCTGCGGGGCTAGAGTTTTCTAGCAGGTGGATTGTGGTGAGTAGCTGATCAATTGACTTCTAGTTCGTTGCCCACACAACGTGAAGTCATAGTCTTGAGGCATACAAGAGAATCACCAAGTGCACGCTTCAAAGGTACTTTTCTAAGATTCCGCTTTAATAGAAATTTTTGTTGCGTGGTAAATCGAGCAATTGCAAACCCAGATCCTACCAAAATCTTTCAGTTCCATAATTAGTCCGTTAGTGGTACGCCCGATTATGCGTTTGACTAATCGACAAGGTAAATTAATTAATCCGAAGGGTTTAATTAATATTTAATCGACAAAGTGAATTTAGAAATTAATTCGATTTTGAATTAATTACTTCTAAGGGTTCGATTAAATTAAATTAACAAAGTGGATTAAATAAATTAATTTAAATGGGTCGATTGGAGTTGATTAGTCGGGAAGACTTAGCGGTCAACGATAGTCAAATTTTAAGGCCTAACTCGAGAGCCCATTAGGTCTCCTTAGAAGCTCCTATAAATACAACATAATGGGCATCAAAAACCCTAAGAAACTTGGCAGCCAAATTAGGCTAGATAGAGAAAGTTTGGTCTAGAGAGAGAACGTGTCTTCCTCGTCAAGTTTTCTCTCGAAGTCGACCAAGATAGCTTTCTTCTTCGACAAGGAACTCAGCCCATTCGATAATAGAGCAGTCCGATTATATTTTAGAAAAAGGGGCCGCTGGATTTCTTCCATTTTCAAGCTGTTCGGTCGTTTGCAGTATTTTACTGCTGCGCGATTTTTGAGCAGGGTTTTTGCTAGCGATCTGTTTGAGGACTCGGCGTGCTGTTCCAGTAGCAACCTCACGTTGATCTCTTCCTCTTGGTTGGTGATCCGTGAGGCCTATTGTACAGATCGTGGCTGGGTCTTCACAGTTCAAACTGCTGGCCGTCCGATCGAGTAAGAAGAAAACCAGCGGCTGGTTCATTTTTCTGGCAGCTTCAATTTGAGAAAAAAAAATTCTGGGCAGCTTCAATTTTGATAAAAAAATTCTGGGCAGCTTCAATTTTGATAAAAAAATTCTGGACAGCTTTAATTTGAGTTTCTTGAGAAGTAAGTTTCTTGGGTTTTCAATCGTATTGTCGTGGGTAACTCCGTAGATGATAGCCCATCTATCTCGGAATTCGTATTGGAGAATTCATCGGATTTCTTGTGGAAATTGCGCTAAAGAATTGGGTTTTCTTTTAGGCAAGGGACTTCGCTACAAAAGGTATAATCTTTAAATTCCGCTTTTATTAAAGATTTAATTTTTTCTGTCCCGATTAATAAATTAAATAAGTATAAGCCTAGATCCGTTCATGGGTAAACTAATTTGAGCCCGAGCTTGGTCGAAAGCTTCCGATTCTGGAATGCATAGCACGAAAGTGAGGGTTTCGATTTAGCCCGGGCTTGTTCAGTTTTCCTTCAGTTGCCACATCAGAGGTAGCGAAAGAAGCAGTATGGCTCAAGAACTTCCTAGTGGACTTAGATGTGATTCCTGGTTTGCAGATGTCTATCACGGTGTATTGTGATAACAATGGTAAAGTAACAAACTCGAAGGAACCATGAGCCCACAAGGCGAGTAAACATATACAGCGCAAGTACCACCTGATACGAGATATCGTAAAGAGGGAAGACGTGGTCGTGGCTAAGATAGCATCATAGGATAACCTTGCAGATCCGTTCACGAAGACATTGACTTCAAAAGTCTTTGAGGCTCACGTGGAGGGTATGGAATCAGATACTTATGAGAGCCATGATAGTTTTTCTAGATATATAGTAGCAGAGTATATTGGGGTTGTATGTAGATGTATATTTAAAGCACAACTTAAGTATTAGTAGGAGATTGTTGAAGTTGAATACACAAGCTATGCTTGTATTATACATTTTCCCAGTTAATATATCGATTTATATTTTGGTTATATCTTGTTGTGCATTATTTGTCCATTTATATTATGTAGTTAGATGATGAGGTGTCTTGTGTGACACAGTAGATCTCATCATTGGTTAAAAGACATAATATATAAATGAGATTCGTAACCAAGACAGCTTTGGACAAACTGTCGGTTTAGGTTATTATGTGATTCGGATAATTGGTTTGTCTAAACTGATTGAATCATATAGATATGCCCGGGGCGTTTTAAACTTGACCGTTTAGAATGATTTGTCTTGTACTAATTTAATAGACAAATTGTTCTTGGTATTGTATCTCTTAATTCCTAGACTTGAGCAGGCATGAGGATTAGACAGAGTGTACTTTGATCTGCCAATGGGTGAAATCAACTGTGGCCAATAGTCTCGGTAAGTTTCGTGCGCGTGTTTAGTTGCTTGGTGTGCTGCTGCTTAGGTGAAATCAATAGTCTCGTTATGTTTATTATACTAAACCTAGCTGGTGGACTTATGTCCGGTATAGTAAAAAGGTCGAGTGCTACTAGTCTCAGAATTAAAGAAATTAATTAATTAATTTATCAGTAAATTAATAAAATTAACGAGCACTATATCTTTGATGTGAGGAGATTATGAATAAATTAATTAAGTTGTTTCGAAAGCAATTCTGGTGTAGGATGGTAGTGCCATAATTAATCCGTTAGTGGTAGATTAATTATGTATTCGGTTATTGACAAATGTAGATTTAATTAATTAAGTAATTAATTAATCCTTGTGTCAGTTGATTGTGAATCATACCAGGAACTGGATTTGGGATAAGTGAATCCCTGTGTCAGTTGGTTGTGAATTATACCAGGAACTGGATTGGGATAAGTGAATCCCTATATCAGTTGGATGTGTATCAATCCATTAACAGGATTGAACGAAACAGAAACCCAGTAGGAAGGCCAATCCTAAACCAACTTGGGGTCTCTCTTATAACTTTATATATAGACAAGGGATTAGCTATTCCATAATATACAATTCATAAGTTTTCAAGAAAAGAAAACTAGAGAGAGAAAGTCTAGAGAGAGAAAATGTTTTTCTCCCTCCAGCATAATCTCAAGTGGCCAGTTATTGTTCCAGGGGGCGGTCAGTGGTTAATTCCGGCAGGCGACGGTGGCAGGAGAAATTCGGTGGTGGCGGCGATTAAAATTCAGGCGGTGACGAGCTGCAAAATTTTTTTCGGCAAGTGGATTGTGGTGATTAGCTGATTAATTGGTTGCTAGATCATTGCCCACACAATGAGTGATCAAAGTCTTGAGACATACCAGAGAATCACCTGAGTGAACGCTTCAATATGTAAGTCTTATTCTTCCGCTTTTAATTAAGAATTTATTTGTTGCGTGATAAATCGAATAAGTACAAACCAATATCCTGCACAATGTTATTTCATGCAATGGTTGGAATAGCAATTGTCCTAGTGTTTAGGCCTGGCCAGGGATTCCGGTTCTTGAATGTGTAGCACGAAATTGAGTTTCTGGCTAGGCCCGGGTAGATAATCTTTCAATTAGTATCAGAGCCTGGTTTATGGGTTTGTGCTTGTTTGATTTATTACATGGTTTTATTTGCAGGTGGTTAAGAAATCCCGACTATTATGGTTACGTTTGTATGTGTTTTAATTAAACTCTGGGACATGTTCGGATTTGATTTTATTATGAATGTTTGTAATAGTATAACCACGTACTGGAAGCCATGTAGGATTAGATCAAATCTGTAGTAGGATTTTTCTATGTAATTTTGATTCTTTAATTTTCCTAAAAAGCCTTGTAGTATGAGAATTAATTTTTGTAATCAAAGGGGTTATGGTGGGCAACTTGAATTTGTGGGTTTTGGGTTATCGTTAATTCGTAGAAAACCCGGAAAACCCAGAACGAATTGCAAGAAGACCAAATAGCGTGGGAAGAAGCGAAGGAGGGAATGGTGGCAGGGGGCGGCGCCGGTAGCAGTAGTACCGCTGCAGCGCGGCACAGCAGTTTTTGCTACGCCAGTGCGCGGTAGCAGGCGCAGTAGCAGTTGCGCGCGTAGTGCCCCTTAGGTGTGCTACGCTCACGCAGCCCATTCGGGTCGCATTTTGGCCTTTTTTTCCTCCATTTTTCATTTTTTTTAAGTTCAAGACTCTTTCCATCAAGTTCGTAATGGGACACGAGATCAAGGCAGAAGATGGAAGTGATTAAAACCATAACAGTCGAGAAATTTAATTTTCACATTTATTTTCCGTATTTATTGTTTTAATTTTTATGCTTTAATTTTTTGTGTTGTATTTTAGATGCATGATTTTAAAGCACGATGGTTTTATGGTTGCATATAACTTAGGGTTAGTTAATCGCATGTTAAAATCGAAAAAACCCTCAATTTAGAAATCTAAGTGGGAGCGGTTGGTTTAATATCCCCACGGCCACCATTACGAGTTCATAGCGATGTGGGTGGGCTTGCGAGTTGGCATTAGGGCCTTCCTCCATTCGGATGAGTCCAACCACAAGATCGCTAGTTTATGAATTTCTAAGTAAGATGGCTAGAGTAAGTTTAACTAGGAAAAATGCGACACCATCTCCATCTGAGACACACTATCCTGAGTTAACAAACTCAGAAGTCATGTAATGGCACACACTTAGTGTATGATCTGTAGTATTCCTCCCATCAAGGTTACACTGCTTATTTGTACGGCTGAAAGCACCGACTATTAGCTACATTGATCAATAGATCGTTTTGTCAGATAGTGTAGTTACTGAACTTGGTTCTTCTCTAATGAATGTGGGTTAGCGTAAATGTCTACACTATCGTGGCTTGCAAGAATCCTGGTGAATGAGATATTGGTGGATTAAAATTATTATTTTGAGTGAAGTCAATAATTTTAAGAATTTTTTCATGTTTGAAATTCTAGGTTAGATAACCAAAACATTGTCTGTTTGTTAATTTTATAGTTTTATCGATATCACATTCAACCCCGTAGCTGCTATTTTGAAAGACAATAAATTAACTGGAACCAATTATGTCGACTGGAGTCGTAACTTGGACATTGTCCTGACGGCTGAGCAATATAAGTTTGTGCTCACCGAAGTATGTCCAGATGTGCCTGATGAGAACTCTCCTCAAGATGATAGGGATGTCTATGCCCGGTGGAGAAAAGCGGATGAGATGGCGCGGTGCTATATTTTGGCCTCTGCGTCAAATGTGCTGCAACATCAGTTTCATCCCATGGTCTATGCCTTCAACATGATGGCTCACCTGAGAGAGATGATCGCACATCAAGGCAGGACTGCTAGGCAAGCAGCCATGAGGAAGTTAATAAACTCAAAGATGGCTGAAGGCGAATCGGTGAGAGATCATGTGCTACACATGATCTGTCACATCAATGAGATAGAGGTGCTGGGATGAGAAATTGACCCAGAAAGTCAGATAGATATTATCCTCCAGAGTCTAGCCTCTTGTTTTGAGCAGTTTCAGGTCAATTACAATATGAACCAAAGAGTCTATACTCTACCCGAGCTCTTAACTGATTTGGTGGCGGCCGAAGGCATCTTCTACGAAAAGAAGCAACCTTTGGTCGCAGTAAAGGCTTCAGGTTCTTCTTCTGCACCTAATGGCAAGAAAAATAAGAAGAAGAAGAAGAAGAATGCCAGGAAACTTGCTGCGAAGCCCGAGATCGCAAAGAGGAGCAAGCCCAAAGTCAAGTGCTTCAAGTGCGGTAAACCAGGACACTGGAAAGCGGATTGTTCAAAGCTTAAAGGTATGATAGTTTATTTCCTAATTACTGAGACATGGTTAGCGGTGATTCCCACAGATACTTGGTGTGTGGATTCAGGCGCCACTGATCATGTTTGTATTTCTTTGCCGGGGTTCCAAGTAACCCGGAAGCTTAGAGAGGGCAAACTGGACATCTACATGGGCGACACTACAAGAGTGTCAGTAGAAGCAGTTGGAGTGGTTAATTTAAATTTCAAAAATTGTAGATTAGAGTTAGTTAATTGTCTTTATGTACCGAGTTTTAGAAAGAACCTTATTTCGGTTTCTAAACTCTTAAAGAACGGTTATAAGTTTTTTTTTTCTGATGAGTCTGTATTTATTAGAATAAATGGAAAACTTATTTGTTCTGGTTCATTGGCTGACAATTTGTTTGTGGTTAACTCTAATTCCCCTGTTGTGCAAAACATAGAAACAGATAGCTCTTTATCTAACATTAATAAGAGGAAGAAACCTTCTGAAATGAATCAAACCTATCTTTGGCATCTCAGGCTAGGTCATATAAACCTTAGTAGGATTCAGAGGTTGGTCAATGATGGACCTTTAGGTTTATTAGAGATTGACAGTTATGCAACCTACGAATCTTGCTTGGAAGGTAAAATGACCAAGAGACCTTTTAAGGAAAAAGGTTATAGAGCTAAGAAAGTATTAGAGTTGATTCATTCTGACTTGTGTGGACCAATGACGGTCCAGGCACGAGGTGGGTTTGAGTATTTCGTGACGTTCACGGATGACTACTCAAGGTACGGGTACATTTACCTAATGCGTCACAAGTCCGAATGTTTTGGCAAGTTTAAAGAATTTCGGGCAGATGTGGAAAAGCAACATGGTAAGAGTATCAAGACACTGCGTTCAGATCGTGGTGGGGAGTACCTGTCCCATGAATTTTGAGAATACCTCAGTGAGGTCGGAATTCAGTCTCAGTTGTCTGCACCTGGCACGCCACAGCAGAACGGTGTAGCAGAAAGGAGGAATCGGACTCTCATGGAAATGGTTAGGTCGATGATGAGTTATAGTGATTTGCCAAGTTCGTTCTGGGGATATGCCTTAGAAATGGTGATGTATATTCTTAATCTTGTACCATCTAAAATCGTGCCTTCAACCCAATTAGAGTTGTGGAATGGGCGCAAGCCCAGTCTAAGACATCTCAGAATTTGGGGTTGCCTAGCACATGTGCTTAAGGCAGATACTGCTAAGTTAGATGCGAGAACTGAATTAATGTTGTTTGTAGGATATCATAGGGGAATGAAAGGTGGTCTGTTTTATAGTCCTAAAGATCAGAAGGTGGTGGTTAGTACCAACGCTAGATGTTTGGAAGAGGACTATGTCTTAGACCACAAGCCCAAGAGTAAGATAGTACTATAAGAGCTTAGATGACAAACTACTAATCCTTATGCACCTGCACAAGTAGATACTGTTGGGTTTGTGTTTAGGCATTTAATTCAAAATTAAACGGCGTTATGTTTATTATACTAAACCCAGCTGGTGGACTTATGTCCGGTATAGTAAAAAGGTCGAGTGGTACTAGTCTCAGAATTAAAGAAGTTAATTAATTTATTTATCAGTAAATTAATATATTAACGAGCACTATATCTTTGATGTGGGGAGATTATGAATATAATTTAATTAAGTTATTCCGGAAGCAATTCTGGTGTAGGATGGTAGTGCCATAATTAATCCGTTAGTGGTACGATTAATTATGTATTGGGTTATTGACAAAGGTAGATTTAATTAATTAAGTAACTAATTAATCCTTGTGTCAGTTGGTTGTGAATCATACCAGGAACTGGTTTGGGATGATTGAATCCCTGTATCAGTTGGTTGTGAATCATACCAGGAACTGATTTGGGATAAGTGAATCCATATATCAGTTGGATGTGTATCAGTTCAGGAACAGGATTGAAGGAAACGGAATCCCAGTAGGAAGGCCAATCCTAAACCAACTTGGAGTCTCTCTTGTAACTCTATATATAGACAAGGGATTAGCTATTCAAGACACACAATTCAATAGATTCATAATTCAAGAATCTAGAGAGATAAAATCCTAGAGAGAAATAAATACTTTCTTCCTCGAAGTTAGATTTTGAGCTTTTTGGCCTGTGATTTTTCGCTCTCCTAGGCAGTGGCGTTGATCGGATTTAATCTCTGGCGGCAGCGTTTGGTGAGCAAGTAGGCGGCGCGTGGAAAAGCCACTCTCAGGCGGCAGCGCGTGCTGCAGCTTCAGGCGGCACGTGAGGCAGCAGTTGGTCGGGATTCTATCCGACGAGTTTTTGCTGGATTTTCCTGACGGGTTTTGTGTAGATTGCTGATCAATTGATTTCTTGAGCGTTGCCCACACAACATGAGATCAAAGTCTTGAGTCATACAAGCGATCACCTAAGTTCATGCTTCAAAGGTATTTTTCTAAGATTCTGCTTTTTAATTATAAATTTTGTTGCGTGGTAAATCGAATAAGTGCGAACCCAGATCCTGTGCAATGTTATTTCAAAAGGGTTGGAATAGCATTGTGCTAGCGTCTAGGCCTGGCCAGAGATTCTGATTCTGGAATGCATAGCATGAAAGTGAGTTTCTGGCTAGGCCAGGGCAGATAATCTTTCACGTCTACACTATCGTGGCTTGCGAGAATCCCGGTGAATGAGATGTTGGTGGATTAAAATTATTGTTTTGAGAGAAGTCAATAATTTTTAGAATTTTGTCATGTTCGAAATTCTAAAACATTGTCTGTTTAATTTACAGTTTTCGATATGGCATTCAACCCCTTAGCTACTATATTGAAAGGCAATAAGTTAACTGGACCTAATTATGTCGATTGGAGTCGTAACTTGGACAATGTCTTTATTGTTAGTTTTGAATACAGAAAAGCTATGGCTTGTATCAAAAACTAATATCCACAGATGACATATCATTTTGTTTCAGTATAAATCTGTTCCTTTATATCATAGAACTAGATAACGGGGTGTCGACAAACACAGTAGATACCGTTATTGGTTAAAGTATTGATATATTAAAAGTATGCTCATAACCGAGATAGTCTGAACATACTATCGGTATAGGTTATTGTGTGGTTTGGAAATTGGTTTATCTAGACTAGTTTGAATCACACAGATATGCCCGGGCATATTGAGCATGACCAGTTTGGATAGAATTGACTTGTACTGATCGGCGTAGTCAATTCGGTCCTAGTATTCCGTCTCTCAATCCCGAGATTGGGACGGGCGTGAGGGTTGGATATCGTGTGCTTTGATTTGCCAAAGAGTGAGGTCAATTGAGGCCAATACCTCGGTAAGTTGGGTATGCGGTGTTTAGCTTCTTGCGTGCCGTTGCTAGTCGGAGGAATCCACGTACCGGTTCGCCGGGTTGATGGTGCTCCCGAGATGAGCTCGTAAGGTTATTATACTAAACCTGGCCAGTGAACTTTATGTTCGGTATAATAAAAGGTCGAGTGGTACTAATCTCGGAAACCAAGAAGTCGGTGAATTAATTTGTCAGTAAATTGATAAATCGACGAGCACTAGATCTTTAATGTGGGGAGATAGAAGAAATAATAATGGCGCGATGTAAAGTCGTTTTCGAGCGGTAGTTCCATAATTGGTCCGTTAGTGGTACGACCGATTATGCGTTTGACTAATCGACAAGGTAAATTAATTAATCCGAAGGGTTTAATTAAATTTGATCGACGAAGTGAATTTAGAAATTAATTCTATTGTTGAATTAATTAATTCTAAGGGTTCGATTAAATTAAATTGACAAAGTGGATTAAATAAATTAATTTAAATGGGTTGATTGGAGTTGATTAGTCGGGAAGACTTAGCGGTCAACGAAAGTCAAATTTTAAGGCCTAACTCGAGAGCCCATTAGGTCTCCAATCGAGCTCCTATAAATAGAAGACTTGATGCCCAAGAAACCCTAAGGAAATTTTGCAAGACTTGTCTTGCTTCTTTTTTGAGTAAGAAGGTTCTAGAGAGAGAATTTTTCTTCATGAATTCTTTCTCAAAAACGAACTAGATTTCTTGCTCCAAAAATCGGATTCATCCCAAAGATTAAACCTTCAAGTTATTTTCATACAGCCCGCCAGTGTTTTCTTCTTGGACAGCCGCGAGTGAATTTATTTCTGGCCGCGACTTAGAAGAATTTTCCAGCGAAATTTAGTGGGTATTTTATCAAGCTGCTGCCCAGTTTTTGAAGGTTTATTCGCCAGATTAAAAAACCAAAGATCACAGTTTTAATTGGGATTTATTTTCCCAGTTTTTTCGCCAGATTATTGCTGGAGTATTTTATTAAGCTGCTGCCCAGTTTTTTGAGGGTTTATTACCCGGTACTGCTGTGTGTTTTTTTTCGTGGGTTTTATTAGCGTTGAAGTCCAGCTGTTCTGTGCATTTGATTCGAGGGAGATGATGTTGATCTCTTCCATTTTTGGTCGGTGATCCATCAGCTTCCCTTGTCTAGATCATGACGGGATTCAAGCTGGGTTTTAGCGGACTGAAGATGGGATTTTTAATCACAGCTGCGGCAGCAGTTTATTAAAGCAATAGGTGAAATTAGTGATCAGATTTTGGTTGTCTTGAGTCCGATTTGAGAGATTTCCTTGTGGGCTAAGCAAGTAGACTTCGATAGATTATTGCCCACGCAATATTCGAAGTTTCTACGGAGATATCGATTGGATTTCTTGTGGAAATTGCGCAAAGAATTGGTTTTTCTTTAGGCAAGGGACTTCGCTACAAAAGGTAGAATCTTTAAATTCCGCTTTTATTAAAGATTTAATTTTTTGTATCCCGATTAATAAATTAAATAAGTATAAGCCTAGATCCGTTCATGGGTAAACTAATTTGAGCCTGAGCTTGGTCGAAAGCTTCCGATTCTGGAATGCATTGCAAGAAAGTGAGGTTTTCGATTTAGCCCGGGCTTGTTCAGTTTTCCTTCAATTGGTATCAGAGCGTTGGTTTCGGTCTTATACTTGTTTGATTTATTACACGGCTTTATTTTGGCATTATTATTTTTGTCGAAATGTATAAATAGGTGGTTATTGGTTTCCCGGCTATTATGGTAGAAATTTAATTTTCATTCATAAACCCCGGGACATGTCCGGGTTCGTTTTATTTTTGAATGGAAATTTCTGTAATAGTAATAATCATGAGCTGGAAGCCGTGTAGGATTAGAAAAATCTTGTAGTAGGATTTGATCTAATCATGTCGTCTTTAAATTCCTAGAAAACGCCTTTGTATATAGGAATTTTTGTACTATGACGAAGACGTTATTTTGGGTGACTTATATTCGCGGGTTTTGGTTTATTGTAATTTTGGGTGATTCCTAATTACGGAATAAACCGAGAAAACCCGGGCGAATCGAGAGGAATCCAAATAACGAGTGGGAGCGACACGACGGGAAGTGTCACCGAGGCGTCAAGGAATCAACGATAGAGAAGGCCATAATAGTCGGGAAATTTTATTTTATTTAATTTCCCGTATTTATGATTTTTTCGTTGATTGTGTGATTTTCGTTTTATTTTGCATGAATGAAATTCAAACCAAAAGTTTTTCAAAAGGTAATGTGCAATTAACTAAGGTAGATTATTCGCATATTAAAACTCCAACGGTTTTATGGGTGCGAATATCCATAGTTAAGATATTGCATGTTAAAACGTAAAAATCCTCAAACTTAATTACATTCGCAAGTTTTGGTTTAATCGTAATTTTGGGTGATTCCTAATTACGTGGGGTTTTGGTTTATCGTAATTTTGGGTGATTCCTAATTACGTAGAAAACCGAGAAAACCCGGATTTTGGTTTATCGTAATTTTTGGGTGATTCCTAATTACGTAGAAAACCGAAATGGAAAACCGAGAAAACTAGGGCGAATTAAAATTATTTTAAAAATCTAAGTGGGAGCGGGTTGGTTAATAGCCCCATGGCCTCCATTACGGATTCATTGGCGATGTGGTTAAACGGCTTCCCCATCGGTTGAGTTTTCAATCACAGATATCGCTGGAATGAATTTCTAAAGGGATGACTATAGTGCGTTTAATTGGGAAAAGTTGCGACACCCTCGCCATCCGAGGCGCATTAGTACCCTAAGTAACAAACTTAGAAGTCACGTAATGGCATACACTTAGTGTACTGTTTATAGTATCCCTCCCATCGAGGTAACGCTATTTACGTGTACGGCTAAAATTATCGACTATTAATTTCATTGATCATAAGATCGTTGGTCAGATAATGAGATTAATGGACTTCGGTCCTTCTCGAACGAATGTGGGTTGGCGTAGACGTTCACCCATCGTGACCTGCGTTAATCCCGGTGGGAGAGATGTCGGTAGAAGATTATATTTCTTTTCTGAGGATTTTTCAATATTTTCGAAAAGTATACTGAGACATGTTTTTTCATTATTTTCAGTTGATATGTCGTTCAACCCGCTAGCTGTCATTCTGAACCAAAACAAACTCACGAGTCCAAACTATATTGACTGGAAACGTAACCTGGACATTGTCCTTACCGCTGAGGGTTACAAGTACGTGCTTACTGAGGAGTGTCCCCTTAAGCAGGGTAGCCAAGCATTCAGCTATGAGGTAACTCATGAATGCTAGAATGGCTGAGGGCATTTCAGTGAGGGATCACGTGCTGAACATGATCAGTTGCATCAATGAGATCGAGGTACTGGGAGGTGATATTGATGGGGAGACCCAGGTCGATATCATTCTCCAGAGCTTGCCTCCCAGTTTTGAGCAGTTTCGGTTGAACTATAATATGGGCAAGCTCTCATATTCACTTCCCGAGCTCATGAATACATTGGTGTCAGCCGAGGGCCTATTCGCTGAGAAGAAGCAAGCCTTTGCTACTGTTGGTCACTCAGGTTCCTCTGCTGGGCCCAAAGCCAGGAAGCAAGAGAGGAAGAGAGGCCAGAAAGCAGGAGCCAGTCATCGACCCAAGGCAGGCATTGCCAAGAAGCAGAAGCCGAGAGGAAAATGCTTCAGATGTGGCAAAGCAGGACATTGGAAGAAGGACTGCCCAAAGCCTTGAGGTATGTGTAAATTCTCTCTAGTTACTGAGACGTGTTTAGTGGCGATTCCCACGGATACTTGGTGTGTGGATTCGGGAGCCACTGATCACGTTTGTAATTCTTTGCAGGGGTTCCAAGTGACCCGGCTGCTTAGAGAGGGAGAGTTGCAGGTCTACCTTGGGGATACTACCAGAGTTTCTGTGGCTGCAGTGGGAGTAATTTGTCTTTATTTTTCCAGACTCTATTTTACATTTAAAGGATTGTCTTTATGTACCTAGTTTTCGAAAGAACTTGCTTTCGGTTTCGAAACTTGTTTTGGATGGTTATAAGTGTGTATTTTCTGACGGTTCGGTTTTTATAAGAAAATGCCAGAAACTTATATGTTCCGGTACATTGGTTGACAATCTGTTTTTAATCAAGACTTACTCCCCAGTTATGCAAAACATAGAAACTAGTAACTCATCGCCGAATCATAATAAGAGAAAGGAATCTTCCCCTTTGAATCAGACTTTTCTTTGGCACCTGAGACTAGGTCATATCAACCTTAGTAGGATTCAAAGGTTGGTCAATAGTGGGTCTTTGGACTTACTAGATATTGACAGCTATTCGACCTGTGAGTCCTGCTTGGAGGGTAAAATGACCAAGAGGCTTTTTAAGGCGAAGGGGTATAGGGCCAAGGAGGTTTTACAGTTGATTCATTCTGACGTGTGTGGACCTATGTAAGTTCAGGCTAGAGGTGGTGAATACCTCTCTAGTGAATTTAGGATCTATTTGTCAGAGGAGGGTATTCAGACCCAGTTGTCTGCACCTGGCACACCCCAGCAGAATGGTGTGGCAGAGAGGAGGAACAGGTCTCTTATGGAGATGGTTAGATCGATGATGAGTTACAGTGAGTTGCCTACCTCGTTTTGGGGTTATGCCTTGGATACAGCGTGTTTTATTCTCAGCCTTGTGCCATCTAAGTCTATGCCTACGACCCCAGTAGAGTTGTAGAGTGGGCCGCAAGCCTAGTCTGAGACATCTCAGGATTTGGGGTTGTCCAGCATATGTGCTAGAGGCAGATGCAGGCAAGTTAGAGGCGAGATCTAAGGTTATGCTGTTTGTAGGCTACCCCAAAGGAACGAGAGGTGGTTTATTTTATAGTCCTCAGGATCAGAAGGTAGTGGTCAGCACCAATGCCAGATTTCTTGAGGAGGACTATATTTTAGATCACAAGTCAAGCAGCAAGGTAGTATTGGAAGAGCTTAGAAGTCAGTCCACTATTCCAGATACACACGTACAGGAAGATACACCACAAGAGACTGCACACACTATCACAGATGATGCTCTTACACAGGCTGCGCCTCGTTGTAGAGGGAGGGTTGTGAGACAGCCCGAGAGGTACATGGGTTTGGGTGAGTCTTCGGACTTTATCCCTGGTGCTCGTGAACCAGACCCAGTTAACTAAAATGAGGTTCTTCAGGATAGAGATGCAAGCATCCAGATCTTGGAACATCCATTTTGACAAGGTTATCCAGTCCTATGGATTCACTCGGTGTCCGGATGAGCAGTGTATTTATAGCAGGCGTGATGATGATATAGTGGTGTTCCTCGTACTTTACATAGATGACATTCTTCTTATTGGCAACAGTAAGAAGGCGTTGTCAGACGTAAAGGCATGGCTGTCCAGGCAATTCGATATGAAGGATTTGGGAGAGGTTGGACATATCCTTGGGATCAAGATTATTCGAGATTGTAGGAGACGTTCTCTGACTCTCCCTCAGGCATCCTACATAGACACGATTCTGGCCCGTTTTAACATGCAGAACTCCAAGAAGGGTTCACTACCTTTCAGGCATGGGGTGCATTTGTCTAAGGAGCAGTGTCCTAAGACTGCTGAGGAGATAGATGCCATGAAGGCGGTACCCTATGCTTCTGCAATGGGTAGCCTCATGTATGCTATGTTGTGCACGAGGCCTGATATTTGCTTTGCCGTTGGCATGGTTAGCAGATATCAGAGTAATCCTGGGAAGGCTCACTGGGAGGCAGTAAAATGCATTCTCAAGTACTTGCGCAGGACGAGAGATTATGTCCAAGTTTATAGAGCGCAGGAGCTTGTACCTTTGGGTTACACAGACTCGGACTTTCAAGGTGATTTGGACAGGAGTAAGTCTACCTCTGGGTTTGTGTTTACTCTAGGAGGTGGAGTCATAGTATGGAAGAGTGTCAAGCAGAAATGCGTGGCGGACTCTACCATGGAGGCCGAGTACGTTGCCGCTTCAGAGGCAGCGAAAGAGGCTGTGTGGCTCAGGAGGTTCCTGATGGACTTAGATGTGGTTCCAGAGTTGCCTAGGTCTATCACAGTTTATTGTGATAACAATGGTGCAGTTGCTAACTCAAGGGAACCACGAGCTCATAAGGCGAGTAAACACATAGAGCGCAAGTACCACCTGATACGAGAGATCGTAAAGAGGGGAGACGTGACCGTGGCCAAGATAGTATCAGATGACAACCATGCAGATCCTTTCACAAAGCCATTGACCCTAAAGGTTTTTGAGAGACATGTAGAGGGCATGGGAGTCAGATTCTTGAGGGAGCCATGTTAGTGAGCTTAAAGGTGTTTTGGAGATTTCATTATGACAGCAGTGTAATAGCGGGTTGGACAGTTTTTGTACTTCTTAGCATAGCTTTCAGTATTAGTGGGAGATTGTTAGTTTTGAATACAGAAAAGCTATGGCTTGTATCAAAAACTAATATCCACAGATGACATATCATTTTGTTTCAGTATAAATCTGTTCCTTTATATCATAGAACTAGATAACGGGGTGTCGACAAACACAGTAGATACCGTTATTGGTTAAAGTATTGATATATTAAAAGTATGCTCATAACCGAGATAGTCTGAACATACTATCGGTATAGGTTATTGTGTGGTTTGGAAATTGGTTTATCTAGACTAGTTTGAATCACACAGATATGCCCGGGCATATTGAGCATGACCAGTTTGGATAGAATTGACTTGTACTGATCGGCGTAGTCAATTCGGTCCTAGTATTCCGTCTCTCAATCCCGAGATTGGGACGGGCGTGAGGGTTGGATATCGTGTGCTTTGATTTGCCAAAGAGTGAGGTCAATTGAGGCCAATACCTCGGTAAGTTGGGTATGCGGTGTTTAGCTTCTTGCGTGCCGTTGCTAGTCGGAGGAATCCACGTACCGGTTCGCCGGGTTGATGGTGCTCCCGAGATGAGCTCGTAAGGTTATTATACTAAACCTGGCCAGTGAACTTTATGTTCGGTATAATAAAAGGTCGAGTGGTACTAATCTCGGAAACCAAGAAGTCGGTGAATTAATTTGTCAGTAAATTGATAAATCGACGAGCACTAGATCTTTAATGTGGGGAGATAGAAGAAATAATAATGGCGCGATGTAAAGTCGTTTTCGAGCGGTAGTTCCATAATTGGTCCGTTAGTGGTACGACCGATTATGCGTTTGACTAATCGACAAGGTAAATTAATTAATCCGAAGGGTTTAATTAAATTTGATCGACGAAGTGAATTTAGAAATTAATTCTATTTTTGAATTAATTAATTCTAAGGGTTCGATTAAATTAAATTGACAAAGTGGATTAAATAAATTAATTTAAATGGGTTGATTGGAGTTGATTAGTCGGGAAGACTTAGCGGTCAACGAAAGTCAAATTTTAAGGCCTAACTCGAGAGCCCATTAGGTCTCCAATCGAGCTCCTATAAATAGAAGACTTGATGCCCAAGAAACCCTAAGGAAATTTTGCAAGACTTGTCTTGCTTCTTTTTTGAGTAAGAAGGTTCTAGAGAGAGAATTTTTCTTCATGAATTCTTTCTCAAAAACGAACTAGATTTCTTGCTCCAAAAATCGGATTCATCCCAAAGATTAAACCTTCAAGTTATTTTCATACAGCCCGCCAGTGTTTTCTTCTTGGACAGCCGCGAGTGAATTTATTTCTGGCCGCGACTTAGAAGAATTTTCCAGCGAAATTTAGTGGGTATTTTATCAAGCTGCTGCCCAGTTTTTGAAGGTTTATTCGCCAGATTAAAAAACCAAAGATCACAGTTTTAATTGGGATTTATTTTCCCAGTTTTTTCGCCAGATTATTGCTGGAGTATTTTATTAAGCTGCTGCCCAGTTTTTTGAGGGTTTATTACCCGGTACTGCTGTGTGTTTTTTTTCGTGGGTTTTATTAGCGTTGAAGTCCAGCTGTTCTGTGCATTTGATTCGAGGGAGATGATGTTGATCTCTTCCATTTTTGGTCGGTGATCCATCAGCTTCCCTTGTCTAGATCATGACGGGATTCAAGCTGGGTTTTAGCGGACTGAAGATGGGATTTTTAATCACAGCTGCGGCAGCAGTTTATTAAAGCAATAGGTGAAATTAGTGATCAGATTTTGGTTGTCTTGAGTCCGATTTGAGAGATTTCCTTGTGGGCTAAGCAAGTAGACTTCGATAGATTATTGCCCACGCAATATTCGAAGTTTCTACGGAGATATCGATTGGATTTCTTGTGGAAATTGCGCAAAGAATTGGTTTTTCTTTAGGCAAGGGACTTCGCTACAAAAGGTAGAATCTTTAAATTCCGCTTTTATTAAAGATTTAATTTTTTGTGTCCCGATTAATAAATTAAATAAGTATAAGCCTAGATCCGTTCATGGGTAAACTAATTTGAGCCTGAGTTTGGTCGAAAGCTTCCGATTCTGGAATGCATTGCAAGAAAGTGAGGTTTTCGATTTAGCCTGGGCTTGTTCAGTTTTCCTTCACTTATGGCTGAGAGCACTCCTGTGAGAGATTCTGTGATTGATGTGAATAGTAACATCAACAAGGTTGAGGTAGTGGGAGGCAAAATCGTTGGTGAAACCAAAGTCGATATTGTCCTCCGGAGCTTGCCTCATAGCTATGAGCAGATTTGGTTGAACTACGACATAAGTAAGATGTTGTCTACTTCATCCGAGCTCTTGGCAGAGTTGGTGGCGGCTAAAAGTCTTCTTCAAGAGAAGAAGCGAGCTTTAGTCACAGGCAAAGCTTCAGAATCTTCTTCAGAGCCTGAGGCTAGAAAGAAGAAGAGAAAGCTCAAGGGAATAGCTCAAAAGGTGCAAATTGTGCCTAAGCCAGATATTGCAAAGAAGAAGTCGAAAGACAAGTGCTTCAAGTGCAATAAGAAGGGACATTGGAAATCGGATTGTTCAAAGCTTAAACGTACGATAGTTTCTGCCTTAATTATTGAGACATGTTTAGCGGCAATTTCCACAGATACTTGGTGTGTGGATTCAGGTGCCACTGACCATGTTTGTAATTCTTTGCAAGGGTTCCAAGTAACCCGGAAGCTTAGAGAAGGCGAATTGGATATCTACATGGGTGACACTACAAGAGTGTCAGTAGAAGCAGTGGGAGTTGTCACTCTAAATTTGAGAGTTCTAGATTAGAATTATTTAATTGTCTTTATGTACCGAGGTTTAGAAAGAACCTTATTTCGGTTTCTAAACTCTTAAAGAACGGTTATAAGTTTATTTTTTCTAATGTGCCTGTATTTATTAGAAGAAATGGAAAACTTATTTGTTCTGGTTCATTGGCTGACAATTTGTTTGTGGTTAATTCTAACTCCCCTGTTGTGCAAAACATAAAAACAGATAGCTCTTTATCTAACATTATTAAGAGGAAGAAACCTTCTGAAATGAATCAAACCTATCTTTGGCATCTCAAGCTAGGTCATATAAACCTTAGTAGGATTCAGAGGTTGGTCAATGATGGACCTTTAGGTTCATTAGATATTGACAGTTATTCAACCTGCGAATCTTGCTTTGAGGGTAAGATGACCAAAAGACCTTTTAAAGCAAAATGTTATAGAGCCAAAGAAGTACTAGAGTTAATTCATTCTGACTTGGATGGACCAATATCGGTCCAAGCATGATGTGGGTTTGAGTATTTCGTGACGTTCACGGATGACTACTCAAGGTACGGGTACATTTACCTAATGTGTCACAAGTCCGAGTGCTTTGGCAAGTCCAAAGAGTTTTAGGCATATGTGGAGAAGCATCATGGTAAGAGTATCAAAATAATGTGATCAGATCGTGGTGGGGAGTACCTGTCCCACGAATTTTGAAAATACCTCAGTGAGGTAGGAAATCAGTCTCAGTTGTCTGCACCTGGCACGTCACAGCAGAACGGTGTAACAGAAAGAAGGAATCAAACTCTCATGGAAATGGTTAGGTTGATGATGAGCTATAGTGCTTTGCCGAGTTCGTTCTGGGGATATTCTTTAGAAACAGCGTTCTATATTCTTAATCTTGTACCATCGAAAACCGTGCCTTCAACCCCAGTAGAGTTGTGGAACGGGCGAAAGCCTAGTCTAAGACATCTCAGAATTTGGGGTTACCCAGCACATGTGCTTAAGGTAGATGCAGCAAAGTTAGATACAAGAACAGAATTAATTTTGTTTGTAGGATATCCTAGGGGAACAAAAGGTGGTCTGTTTTATAGTCCTAAAGATCAGAAGGTGGTGGTTAGTACCAACGCTAGATTTTTGGAGGAAGACTATATCCTAGATAACAAGCCCAAGAGTAAGATAGTAAGAAAATAGCTTAGGAGACAAACTAATAATCCTGATGCACCAGCACAAGTAGATACACCACACATTGCACAAGAGATCACTGATGATGCGCCTACACAGGTGGTGCCTCGTCGTAGTGGGAGGGTTGTAAGACAGCCCGACTGGTTCATTGGCGTGGGAGAGACCTCAGACCTAGTCCCAGGCCCGCCTGATTCTGACCCGGTTAACTACAATGAGGCTCTCTAAGACAAAGATGTAGAATATTGGCGTAAGGCAATGATATCCGAGATGGGGTCAATGGACCACAATCAAGTCTGGGAGCTTGTGGACCTACCTGATGGATTTAAGCCCAATGGATGCAAGTGGGTCTACAAACGTAAGAGAGGACCTGACGATAAGGTGGAAACCTTCAAAGCTAGGCTGGTGGCAAATGGGTATACTCAGAAAGAGGGAATCGATTATGAGGAAACATTCTCCCCGGTAGCCATGCTTAAGTCGATCCAGATTCTCTTGGCCATAGCTGCTCATTTAGATTATGAGATATGGCAGATAAATGTCAAGACATCTTTTCTAAACGGAAGTCTTGAGGAAACCATCTTCATGCAGCAACCAGAGGGATTCGTTGAAAAAGGCCAAGAGTATAAGGTTTGCAGGCTTAAGAGGTCCATTTACGGACTTAAGCAGGCATCCAAATCTTGGAACATCCGGTTTGATGAGGTAAACCAGTCATACGGATTTACTCAGTGTCCAGATGAGCAATGTGTGTACCGCTGACATGATGGAAACTCAGTGGTGTTTCTTGTGCTTTAGGTAGATGACATTCTATTGATTGGCAACAACAAGAAAGTGTTATCAGACGTAAAGGCATGGTTGTCTAAACAGTTTAATATGAAGGACTTAGGGGAAGCGAGACATATCCTTGGGATCAAGATAATTTGAGATCGTAGAAAATGTTCGTTAACGCTCTCCCAAACTTCAAACATAGATGCGATTCTGGCCCGTTTTAACATGCAGAACTCCAAGAAAGGTTTTCTACCTTTCAGACACGGAGTGCATCTGTCTAAAGAACAGTCTCCCAAGACTGTTGAGGAGATAGAGGCCACGAAGACTGTTATTTATGCTTCGGCAGTAGGAAGTCTCATATATGTCATGTATTATACGATGCCTGATATCTGTTATGCCGTTGGCATTGTAAGAAGATATCAGAGTAACCCTGGGAAAACTCATTAGGAGGCAGTAAAATGCATTCTCAAGTATTTACGCAGAACGAGAAACCAAGTGTTGGTTTATCAGGCGCCTGAGCTGGTAACCCGAGGTTACACATATTCAGATTTCCAAGGCGACAGGGACAAAAGCAAGTCTACCTCAGGGTATGTGTTTACTCTGGGAGGTGGAGCCATAGTTTGATGGAATGTCAAGTAGAAATGTGTGGCGGACTCTACCATGGAGGCTGAATACGTTGCCGCATCAGAGGTAACGAAAGAAGCAGTATGGCTCAAGAACTTCCTGTGGACTTATATGTGATTCCTGGTTTACAGAAGTCTATCACGGTGTATTGTGATAACAACGGTGCAATAGCAAACTCGAAAGAACCACGAGCCCACAAGGCGAGTAAACATATACAGCGCAAGTACCACCTGATACGAGATATCGTAAAGAGGGAAGACGTGGTCGTTGCTAAGATAGCATCAGAGGATAACCTTGCAGATCCGTTCACGAATACATTGACTTCAAAAGTCTCTGAGGCTCACGTAGAGGGCATGGGAATCAGATACTTATGAGAGCCATGATAGTTTTTCTAGATATATAGTAGCAGAGTATATAGGGGTTATATGTAGATGTATACTTAAAGCACAACTTAAGTATTAGTGGGAGATTGTTGGAGTTGAATACATAAGCTATGCCTGTATTGTACATTTTTCCAGTTAATATATCGATTTATATTTTGGTTATATCTTGTTGTGCATTATTTGTCCATTTATATTATGTAGTTAGATGATGAGGTGTCTTGTGCGACACAGTAGATCTCATCATTGTTTAAAAGACATAATATATAAATGAGGTTCGTAACTGAGATAGCGTTGGACAAACTGTCGGTTTAGGTTATTATGAGATTCAGATAATTGGTTTGTCTAAACTAATTGAATCATATAGAGATGCCCTGGGCGTATTGAACTTGACCATTTAGAATGATTTGTCTTGTACTGATTTAATAGACAAATCATTCTTGGTATTGTATCTCTTAATCCCTAGACTTGAGCGGGCATGAGGATTAGACATAGTGTACTTTGATCTTCCAATGGGTGAAATCAATTGTTGCCAATAGTCTCGGTAGGTTGGGCCCGGGTTTAGTTGATTGGTGTGCTGCTGCTTGTCGAAAGGAAACCATGTACCGGTGCGTCCGGGGTGATGGTGCTCCCGAGATGAGCTCGTTATGTTTATTATACTAAACTCAGCTGGTGGACTTATGTCCGGTATAGTCAAAAGGTCGAGTGGTACTAGTCTCAGATTAAAAAAGTTAATTAATTAATTTATTAGTAAATTAATAAAATTAACGAGCACTATATCTTTGTTGTGGGGAGATTATAAATAAATTAATTAAGTTGTTCCGGAAGCAATTATGGTGTAGGATGGTAGTGCCATAGTTAATCCGTTAGTGGTACGATTAATTATGTATTGGGTTATTGACAAAGGTAGATTTAATTAATTAAGTAATTAATTAATCATTGTGTGAGTTGGTTGTGAATCATACCAGGAACTGGATTGGGGATAAGTGAATCCCTGTATCAGTTGGTTGTGAATCATACCAGGAACTTGATTGGGATAAGTGAATCCCTGTATCAGTTGGATGTGTATCAGTCCAAGAAAATGATTGAAAGAAACAGAAACCCAGTAGGAAGGCCAATCCTAAACCAACTTGGGGTCTCTCTTATAACTCTATATATAGCAAGGGATTAGCTATTCCACAATATACAATTCATAAGTTTTCAAGACAAGAAAACTAGAGAGAGAAAGTCTAGAAAGAGAAAATGTTTTTCTCCCTCTAGCATAATCTCAGGTGGCCGGTTATTGTTCCAGGAGGCGTTGGCAGGAGAAATCCGGTGGCGATGGCGGTTAAAATTCAGGCGGCGACGAGCTGCAGAATTTTTTCCGGCAAGTGGATTATGGTGATTAGCTAATCAATTGGTTGCTAGATCGTTTCCCACACAACGAGCGATCAAAGTTTTGAGGCACACAAGAGAATCACCTGAGTGAACGCTTCAATAGGTAATTCTTATTCTTTCATTTTTAATTAAGAATTTATTTGTTGCGTGATAAATCGAATAAGTACAAACCAAGATCCAGCGCAATGTTATTTCAAGCAAGGGTTGGAATAGCGATTGTGCTGGCGTCTAGGCCTGGCCAGGAATTTTGATTCTTGAATGTGTAGCACGAAAGTGAGTTTCTGGTTGGGCCCGGGCAGATAATCTTTTACCTCCCTCCGCGCTCGATCTCCTTCATTGGGATCAAACATTTTGGTATAAAATTGTTTAGATTGCTGGGAAATTTGATAAAGAAATGATATAGTTCTGTTCTAAAATTTGTTACCCAAATTGAGGACAACGGGCCCTAGATGTAATGAGCTGTTATCTGATATGTCTTAATTGAAATTGACCTAGAGCTGGTTGATTTTGTTGTTCTTTAACTTTGGAATTAAGAAGTGTATCCTCTCTAAACTTTTTAGAGAGTGGCACTTTTGGTAATTTTAGGCGTTGTTTGATTTGAGATGCAACTTTGATTGGATGTTGTAGGATTGTGTACTAAGAGTTTGAGATTTACTATAATATTGAATTTTAATATCTGGTTGGCATCTTTGTAGGTAGGGTTTGTGGTGCGGAATGGCATATGTTTCCAGTCAGCCTGAGTTCGGCTACACACAGCCCCTATCCAAGGTTCTCCATTTAAGAAACTTACCATGGGAATGTACGAAGGAGGAACTTGTTGAATTAGAAAAGCCATTTGGGAAAGTTGTTAACACCAAGTGGTCCATATTCATTTTTAGGGGGAAAAAGTCAAGATCAAGGTCACCTTCTCGCCGAAAAAGATGATAGCGAAGCCATGGGAACCATGAAAGAATCGGAGTGAGCATGAAGATCTTGTGGGAATGGAATGAGATATTTAAATTTTTGGTGATGCAAGTATTGGAGTGTGTTTGCATATTATCAAGTAGATTAGGCATGTAGCATAGATGTGTAAAATGTATATTCTTCTGAACATTCAATGCCAAATTCCTAATGTCAATCGCCAGAGATACATGTTTGATAAGATAGATTTTGTTATTGTTTTTAAATAGAAAATGTTTTTCTTGGTGTGTTCTATTCTAGTGAATTATTGATATTCTTGATATTGGAAATGGCTTTTGTGCTAGATCATGATTAAAAAAAAATACTTTATTAAAACTCATATAAACTCTTATTTGATATGATATAAACTCTATATAAGTGTTGATTTATTTGATATAAATTCTTCTTTTAATTGATGAAAATCCTAACTTGATATAAATCACTCAGTTTCAGTTATATAAACTCTATATAAGGACTAATATAAATTCTTTTATTTGATATAAATAGTCACTTAATGATATATAGATATAGAACCCCTTGTTATATTGATACAAACACATGTTTTACACTATATAAATTCATATTTTTCAATGATATAAAATCTTGTTTTGAATGATATAATCAAATCTTTACTTTATATATATATATATATATATACATATACAAATAAAACTTCATCAAACCATTGTATACATAATATAAACCCTTGTTATACTGATATAAACACATGCTCTATATGATATAAAATCATGTTCTACTTGATATAAAACTCGTGTTTTCAATGATATAATCAAATCTTTACTTTATATATATACATATAAAAATTTGATGAAACACTATACACTGACTCCTTGTTATATTGATATAAACACATGCTTTACGTGATATAAACTCACGTTCTACTTGATATAAACTCATGTTTTCAATGATATAATCAAATCTTTACTTTATATATACATATACATATAAAACTTCCTGAAACCATGATATAAACTCATGTTTCGACTGATATAATAAAATATTTACTTTATATATAAACAAAAATTCAAAAAAACAAAAAAAAACTCTATGAAATAAAAAATTTGATATAATCTCATATTTTAACTTGATTAAATAATTTTAAAATTTTAATTACAAATTTTTTAATCTAAAAAAATAAAATTTTTTATTTTGAAATAAAATAAATAAAATTAATTTTCAAAATAAAAACTGAAAAGAAAAATTGAAGGCAAAAAAAAAAGAAAAAAATGTGAAGATTAATTAAAAAATAAAGAAATTAAAAAAAATTAAATAATTCCACTTTGTTAATTACTCAATTAACCCTTATGAATAACTAATCAATTAATTAATTCTACCTATTCAATTAACCCATTACAAAATTAATCGTACCAGAAACGGATTAATTTTGGCACTACCATCCTACACCAGAATTGCTTCCGGAACAAGTTAATTAAATTATATTCATTTATCTCCCCACATCAAAGATATAGTGCTCGTTAATTAAAATTAATTTACTGATAAATTAATTAATTAACTTCCTTAATTAACTTCTTTAAGACCAATCCTAAACCAACTTGGAGTCTCTCTTGTAACTCTATAAATAGACAAGGGATCAGTCATTCAGATTACAACAATAACACAATTAATCCACAGGATTTCTAGAGAGAGAAAATTCTAGAGAGAGAAAACGTTTCTCTCTCCAAGTCGAATTTTCAAGAAAGTGTGCAGCTGGTTTTTGGGTTTCTAGTTGCTGAAATTTTGGCCTTGGTCTATACCAGCTGCGCGTAGCTTTCTCTCTCTACGGGCTGTGCGTTTATAGTACGTACCAGGTGCTGCGGGGCTAGAGTTTTCTAGCAAGTGGATTGTGGTGAGTAGCTGATCAATTGATTTCTAGTTCGTTGTCCACACAACGTGAAGTCATAGTCTTGAGGCATACAAGAGAATCACCAAGTGCACGCTTCAAAGGTACTTTTCTAAGATTCCGCTTTAATAGAAGTTTTTGTTGCGTGGTAAATCGAGCAAGTGCAAACCCAGATCCTACCAAAATCTTTCAATTGGTATCAGAGCCTGGTTTAGGGGGTTCTGTGCTTGTTCGATTTATTACATGGTTTTATTTGCAGGTGGTTTAGAATCCCGACTATTATGGTTACGTTTGTATGGGTTTTAATTAAACTCCGGGACTTGTCCGGATTTAATTTTATTATGAATGTTTGTAATAGTATAACCACGTGCTGGAAGCCGTGTAGGATTAGATCAAATCTGTAGTAGGATTTTTTCTATGTAATTTCGATTATTTAATTTTCCTAGAATGCCTTGTAGTAGGAAAATTGTTTTTTTTGTAATCGAAGGCGTTATGGTGGGCGACTTGGATTCGTGGGTTTTGGGTTATCATGAATTTGAAGAAATCCAGGAAAACCCAGAACGAATTGCAAGAAGACCAAATAGCGTGGGAAAAAGCGAATGAGGAGTTGGCGGCAGGAGGCGACGCCGGCGACGACCGCCGGCAGCAAATCGCGCCGGCCGGGTGGATGAGCAATGTGTATACCTCAGTGTCTACGTAAAGCACAAAAAACACCACTGAGTTTATATCACGTCTGCGATATACACATTGCTCATCCGGACACTGAGTAAATCCAAAGGATTGGATTACCTCATCAAACCGGATGTTCCAAGATCTGGATGCCTGCTTAAGTCCATAAATAGACCTCTTAAGCCTGCAAACCTTATGCTCTTGGCCTTTTTCAATGAATCCCTCTGGTTGTTGCATAAAGATGGTTTCCTCAAGACTTCCGTTTAGAAAAGTTGTCTTGACATCCATCTACCAAATCTCATAATCCATATGAGCAGCAATGGCCAAGAGAATCCGGATCGACTTAAGCATGGCTACCGGGGAGAAGGTTTCCTCATAATCGATTCCCTCTTTCTGAGTATACCCCTTCGCCACCAGCCTAGCTTTAAAGGTTTCCACCTTCCCGTCAGGTCCTCTCTTACGTTTGTAGACCCACTTGCATCCAATGGGCTTGAACCCATCAGGCAGGTCCACAAGCTCCCAGACTTGATTGTGGTCCATTGACCCCATCTCGGATATCATTGCCTTACGCCAAGATTCTGCATCTTTATCTCGAAGCGCCTCATTGTAGTTAACTGGGTCAGGTTCAAGCACACCTGGGACTAGGTCTGAGGCCTATCCCACGCCAATGAACATGTCAGGCTGTCTCACAACCCTCCCACTACGACGAGGCACCGCCTGTGTAGGCGCATCATCTGTGATCTCATGTGCAGTGTGTGGTGTATCTACTTGTGCTGGTGCATCAGGATTAGTAGTTTGTCGTCTAAGCTCTTCTAGTACTATCTTACTCTTGGGCTTATGGTCTAAGATATAGTCCTCTTCTAAAAATCTAGCGTTGGTACTTACCACCACCTTCTGAGCATTAGGACTATAGAATAGACCACCTTTCGTTCCCCTAGGATATCCTACAAACAGTATTAATTCTATTCTTACATCTAACTTAGTCGTATCTGCCTTAAGCACATGTGCTGGGCAGCCCCAAATTCTGAGATGTCTTAGACTTGGCTTCCGCCCGTTCCACAACTCTACTGGGGTTGAAGGCACGGTTTTAGATGGTACAAGATTAAGAATATACATTGCTGTTTCTAAGGCAATTCCCCAGAACGAACTTGGCAAATCACTATAACTCATCATGGACCTAACCATTTCCATAAGAGTTCGATTCCTCCTTTCTGCTACACCATTCTGCTGTGGCGTGCCAGGTGCAGACAACTGAGACTGAATTCCTACCTCAGTGAGGTAATCTCGAAATCTCAAAATTCATGGGACAGGTACTCCTCACCACGATCTGAATGCAATGTCTTGATACTCTTACCATGATGCTTCTCCACATCTGCCCGAAACTCTTTGAACTTGCCAAAACATTCAGACTTGTGGCGCATTAGGTAAACGTATCCGTACCTAGAGTAGTCATCCGTGAACGTCACGAAATACTCATATCACCCTCGTGCCTAGACCGTCATAGGTCCACACAAGTCAGAATGAATCAGCTCTAATACTTCTTTGCTCTATAACCTTTTGCCTTAAAAGGTCTCTAGGTCATCTTACCCTCCAAGCAAGATTCGCAGGTTGCATAACTGTCAATATCTAATGAACCCTAAGGTCCATCATTGACCAACCTCTGAATCCTACTAAGGTTTATATGACCTAGCCTTAGATGCCAAAGATAGGTTTGATTCATTTCAGAAGGTCTCTTCCTCTTATTAATGTTAGATACTGAGCTATCTATTTCTATGTTTTGCGCAACAGGGGAGTTAGAATTAACCACAAATAAATTGTTCACCAATGAACTAGAACAAACAAGTTTGCCATTTCTTCTAATAAAAATACACTCATCAGAAAAAATAAACTTGTAACCGTTCTTCAAGAGTTTAGAAACCGAAATCAGGTTCTTTCTAAAAATCAGTACATAAAGACAGTTTACTAACTCTAGGTTACAATTCTCGAAATTTAACCTAACTACTCCCACTGCATCAACTGACACTCTTGTAGTGTCGCCCATGTAGATGTCCAGTTCGCCCTCTCTAAGCTTCCGGGTTACTTGGAACCCCTGCAAAGAATTACAAACATGGTCAGTGGCACCTGAATCCACACACCAAGTATATGTGGGAATCACCGCTAAACATGTCTCAATAATTAGGACAGAAACAATCGTACCTTTAAGCCTTGGACAATCCACTTTCCAGTGTCCTGCCTTGTCGCATTTAAAGCACTTGCCCTTTGGCTTGCTTTTCTTCGCGATATCTGGCTTTGCTGCAAGTTTCTTGGCATTCTTCTTCTTCTTATTCTTCTTGCCTTTCGGCCTAGAAGAAGAAGTCGAACCCTTTACCGCGACCAAAGCTTGCTTCTTCTCATGGAAGATGCCTTCAGCCGCCACCAAATCAGTCATGAGCTCGGGCAACGTATAAACCCTTTGGTTCATATTGTAGTTGACCCGAAACTGCTCAAAACAAGAGGGTAGACTCTGGAGGATAATATCTATCTGACTCTCCGGGTCGATATTTCCTCCCAACACCTCTATTTCATTGATGTTACTTATCATGTGTAAAACATGAACTCTCACCGATCCGCCTTCAGCCATTTTGGTGTTCATTAACTTCCTCATGGCTGACTGCCTAGCAGTCCTGCCTTGATGCGCAAACATCTCCCTTAGGTGCGCCAACATGTCGAAGGCGGAGAGCATGGGATGAAGCTGATGTTGCAGCACATTTGACACAGAGGCCAAAATGTAGCACCGCGCCATCTCATCTGCTTTCCTCCACCTGGCATACGCGTCCCTTTCCTATTGGGTAGAGTCCTCATCAGGCACTTCTATACATGCTTCGATGAGCACAAACTTATTTGTTTTCTTAATCTCCAAATCACTAGGACTTGAGATTACCTTTTTAGAAAAGTAAGAGTCCCTTATAATTGCCTGTATAAATGCCACCCTACCACACAAAATTATAGACTTGTTTTGATAGTTGATATTGAATTTTTGAATTGTATGAGTTATTAACTCACCCCTAAAATCTCTTTGAGTGATCTTGCGAGATCGTGAGTTGTCTTTGCGAGGAAACTCACAAACCCTTTTTTTGTTGGCAATAGTTTAGGTTAAACTATCTAGCCTTGTCATGTATTGACTAAAATCAATCATAAACCATCACCCGTCCTCTGAGATATATATCTTCTCACAAAGAGGAATAAATAATAGTGTGTTTTCTTGAGTTGAGCGATTCTGCCTCTTCAATTTATGCTTGTGGAGATAATAGGAAGGAGTAGATGAGATAATAGTGTGTTTTCTTGAGTTGAGCGATTCTGCCTCTTCAATTTATGCTTGTGGAGATAATAGGAAGGAGTAGACGAGAAAGGTCCGTCAACATATAAAGGTCTTGTTCGTGTAGCAGCTCAGCTTGTCAGCATCGCTTTCACGTTGAATTGAATTCCAAAGAAGATAACCTATCACACATGCTCCAAATGAATATTCTCACAAATCTCATAAGAACATATGACAAATTTGCATTTGAAAAATTCAAAAACCTAAAATCTAGAAAATGAACTAAAAAGAAATTAAAACATTTGGGTTGCCTCCCAAGAAGCGCTTTCGACTTTAGAGTCTCCTGCTAGATTTGTTTCATGTAAAGGATCAAGTTGGTACAAGACTCATGGAGTCTTGCACATAATTAGCACTTCCAATGGCTTTATTGATCTTTCCAAACTTCCTTCAACTTTGAGAAATTCTCAAACATTTTCTTGCAATTCTCCTTGGCTAGTTTCTTCTTCAACTTCCTTTTGAGCTTTCTTCTATTCTTTCTGTTTCTCACTATCTCCTCATGAGTAAGCTCACTTTTCTCCATTTTAGTGCTATCTTCTAATTCCTTCAACTTGTCCTTATACAACTTCTCTTTCTTTGGATCTTTCCATAAAGCATCATTGATCTCCAACATATTGATCATGAGAATATCAAGAGTGTCTTTCACCTTATTCATCTTAAGCTCTATTTTCCTTGAACCACTAAGGCACAAGAGAATATTCTCATCTTATTTAAGCTCATTAGCATCACTAGTTTCACTAAGTTCCTCAATGACTAGTCCAACCTCTCCCGGTTCATTCCAATACCAATCACATACCCCAACCTTGATTATACCACTGACTAAATCATCAACTTCACTTTTCATACCTAAGGAGTGGTCATCTTTATCTAAAGAATCTACATCCATATAATCATTGTTGGGCATGCTTTGAATGTTCAAAGGAAGTTTGGTAGCATCAAATCTTTCATTCCCCGCTTTCCTTTGATTTCGAATCTCATAATCCATATATATAGCTTCTATCTTTCATTCTATCTCTTCTAATTGTGCCTCTATACCTCTAATAGAAATTGTATTTCTACTAGCTCTATAGATCACATCTTGCAATTGCTTTTTCATAAATCCCATTACTTCATTTCTCCTCGAGTCAATTGCATTATCATGACCAATAAACTCACTCCTCCAAGGCTCATGAAACCTTGGATTAGCCCAAATTTGTTGTGTCAATGCTCCAAATAACCAAGTACCTAAAGAAACGAAAGAAAAACTATTAAAATCAAACTAAAACACAAAAAGGATATGTGCAATAAATAAACTATTGCACTCAAAAGATTACTTACAAAAACTCAAAAGCTAATAAAAACTACTAAAAATGCAAAAATAAGTAAACACCACAAACTAACAACACAATAATCACTCAAAATAAACAATTTTCGTCAATGGCACCAATTTTTGACGTGCTCTTGTCGTTGTATAAGTTTTATGTGAACACTTCAAAATAAATTTATAAATTAAAAAAACAAAAATGCTAAAACTATAGTACTTAAGATTTCATTCCCATGAAATTGTCACTTACTACAATTTCTAGTAGTTTAGTAGCCTAAGAATCTAGTAAAAACAAAGGTAATATAATAATTTGGTGTAAGTCATGCAAATAGAAAAATAAATAAAAGAAAATATAATATGGGTAAATGCGGAAAATCATGCCACAACCAAGATCCAAAGAGCTATTGACAAGGAAATATCATGCAAAACGGCCATGTATAACTCCAATGCTATCCATATTGCACATATCCATAAAATAGCCAATAATAGAAATAGGGTCGTCAATCCTATCTATTATCAATCCTCTATCTCATCACATTAATGATAAGTGTGATCACCAACTTCTATGATACATGAATGTAAGGCAATGAAGCTTGCAACACAAGGAAACCCACTAATCCCATACAACATGCTCACTAAAAGTTATGTAATCCACAATTCAATCATCGTAATGAAGTAGATTAAACATATATATAACAACATGAAGGCAAAATCAATATGCATAGACTAAAATTACTACGATTGCATGAAATTCACTTGACAATAATAACCATAGATTAGAACTAAATACACATGGAATTATGAATAATAGTAATAAATAACTAGATCCACAAAAGAAGGTGAGACCTTCCAACCATAAAGGAACAAGAACTCCCAACTCTTGAAGTCTTATCATTAAAGAACACAACTTCTCCATTTGATCCATGAATATGTTATACATCACATGGAAATCCATTACCCCCTATCACTTAGAAGGGTAGATTTCCCTAGAAATCTACTTAGAATATAGTAGTTCTAAGAGAATTCATAGTGTGTGTGTGTGTGTGTGAAAATTGAGAAAGTGTGTGTTTCTTCCTCCTTAAATTACTCTCTCTAAAACTATCAAAAAAACTACACATGTGTCTTTACAAAGGGCCTTGGCCATTAAAAAAGGTTCCAGATGGCTAAAATTGGAATTACATAAGTAGAATCACGCCAAGGGCAATTTTGGATTTTCATCAGCGATTTCTGGGCCACGACCAGGCGGTGGCGCCGTGATGACAACGAGGTCGGCGGCGATCAGGCGCCAATGCCCAGTGGACGCCGATCTCGGACTTTTTCTTCTCTTTGCGCTCTTTCTAAAATCTTCTCTTTAAACTCCAATTCTGCGTGTTTTCTTCCTTATCCTTCAAAAGTCTTTAAGATTGTTTAAGAATCTCCAACATGCCTCCTTACTACAAAATTATGCAAATCCAACTATAAGTGCATTGTAAACTCATAAAAGGTGTCATAATCATTGAAATTCAACCAAAAGTAAGCTAAACATGCATGATTTTAGGTCATAAAAAATTATATTTTGGAGTCACGTCAACTACCCTTATTACTAACATAGCCAATTTCTAGTAAATCACAAATACATTCAAAATCCATTCCACCAATAAATGCAATTTGCAGAACTCCAAACAAGATAAATCCAAAAATATATCTCAAGCAAACATTATAACAACATAAAGAACAATGGGGGATGCTTTATCAAAATAAGAATTGGAAATAGGGATCGGAATGAAAATAGTGCATACTGATACTGGTTTGAACAAAATGCATATGTAGCAGTTCCTTTAATGTAGAGAAAGTGTTACAGAGGTGCACTGACTAAACTTTCATTCTCCTCAACATTAAAAGGAACGGCTCATTCTCAAAAGTGAGATATGAAAAAATTATGAAAACTTGTCGTACTCGTTGAGAATAAATGTTCCCTTTTTTTGTCTCAAACTCCACGACATTGTTGAATTTGTGAAGCAAATTTGAGATGTTTTAGTCGAGAAGAAGAAACGAGAATAAGTAGAGATGACAGGAAGAAGATGATGATTGGCGGGAAGAATAGACAATTAGGTAAATTAGGGAAAAGTTATTTTTAGATTTTTTTCAAACATGTGCTTTCATTTTTGCCCTTAAAAACTTAACAGTTTTTGTTTACGTTAAGTTTTTCATCGGGACAAATGTGAATACTCGATGAAAATATGACAACGGATACGTTTAAATAATTTAATGAGTAATTAGGTAAGTCAAAAAGTTTAATAACCTAAAATATATTATTAACTAAGTTTCACACGTATTTAACCGGTAATTTATATGGTGGTCCTATAGGACCACCATGCAATTTTACTCCTACCACTGTAGCGCGCTACAGTAGCGCGTTACAGTACGCGCTACAGAAACGCGCTACAGTTCCATTCGCGCTACAGTAACGCGCGCTACAGTACCTTCCTTTCTTTTGTTATTTTTTGCTATTTTTTTATTTTATTTTTTTGTCTTCCTCCTTGAGACTTTTTTCCGTCCATTTTTTTTTCTAAACAATTCAGTATTTTTTTTAATGTTTTTGAATTTTATAAAAAAATTATTTTTAAATTATCATTTTATTTGTTTTATAATTAAATAATTTTAGATATTATGATACATATTATGGAAGTTTTTGTTGTACTGTTGATCTGATGTCTGTATAATCCTGATCTGATCTCTCTTGTTAAGTATGTTTTAGTTCTAGTGTATGATTTCTTTTATATTTTTGATCTGATATCTATAGTTTGTTGATCTGATGTCAAGTATTCGCTGATCTGATGTCTATATAATCCTGATCTGATCTCCATTGTTAAGTATGTTTTAGTTCTAGTGTATGATTTTTTTATATTCTTGATCTGATATCTATAGTCCGTTGATCTGATGTCTAGTATTCGCTAATCTGATGTCTATATAATCCTGATCTGATCTCCATTGTTAAGTATGTTTTAGTTCTAGTGTATGATTTCTTTTAAATTCTTGATCTGATATCTATAGTTTGTTGATCTGATGTCAAGTATTCGCTGATCTGATGTCTATATAATCCTGATCTGATCTCTCTTGTTAAGTATGTTTTAGTTCTACTGTATGATTTCTTTTATATTCTTGATCTGATATCTATAGTCTGTTGATCTGATGTCAAGTATTCGCTGATCTAATGTCAATATAATCCTGATCTGATCTCCATTGTTAAGTATGATTTAATTCTACTGTATGATTTCTTTTATATTCTTGATCTGATATCTATAGTATGTTGATCTGATGTTTAGTATTCGCTGATCTGATGTCTATATAATCCTGATCTGATCTCACTTGTTAAGTAAGTTTTAGTTCTAGTGTATGATTTCTTTTATATTCTTGATCTGATATCTATAGTCTGTTGATCTGATGTCAAGTATTCTCTGATCTGATGTCTATATAATCCTAATCTGATCTCACTTGTTAAGTATGTTTTAGTTATAGTGTATAATTTCTTTTATATTCTTGATCTGATATCTATAGTCTGTTGATCTGATGTCAAGTATTCGCTGATCTGATCTCTATATAATCCTGATCTGATCTCCATTTTTAAGTATGTTTTAGTTCTAGTGTATGATTTCTTTTATATTCTTGATCTGATATCTATAGTCTGTTGATCTGATGTCAAGTATTCGCTGATCTGATGTCTATATAATCCTGATCTGATCTCTCTTGTTAAGTATGTTTTAGTTCTACTGTATGATTTCTTTTATATTCTTGATCTGATATCTATAGTCTGTTGATCTGATGTCAAGTATTCGCTGATCTAATGTCTATATAATCCTGATCTGATCTCCATTGTTAAGTATGATTTAGTTCTACTGTATGATTTCTTTTATATTCTTGATCTGATATCTATAGTCTGTTGATCTGATGTCTAGTATTCGCTGATCTGATGTCTATATAATCCTGATCTGATCTCACTTGTTAAGTAAGTTTTAGTTCTAGTGTATGATTTCTTTTATATTCTTGATCTGATATCTATAGTCTGTTGATCCGATGTCAAGTATTCTCTGATCTGATGTCTATATAATCCTGATCTGATCTCACTTGTTAAGTATATTTTAGTTCTAGTGTATAATTTCTTTTATATTCTTGATCTGATATCTATAGTCTGTTGATCTGATGTCAAGTATTCGCTGATCTGATCTCTATATAATCCTGATCTGATCTCCATTGTTAAGTATGTTTTAGTTCTAGTGTATAATTTCTTTTATATTCTTGATCTGATATCTATAGTCTGTTGATCTGATGTCTAGTATTCCCTGATCTGATGTCTATATAATCCTGATCTGATCTCACTTGTTAAGTAAGTTTTAGTTCTAGTGTATGATTTCTTTTATATTCTTGATCTGATATCTATAGTCTGTTGATCTGATGTCAAGTATTCTCTGATCTGATGTCTATATAATCCTGATCTAATCTCACTTGTTAAGTATGTTTTAGTTCTACTGTATGATGTCTTTTATATTCTTGATCTGATATCTATAGTCTGTTGATCTGATGTCAAGTATTCGCTGATCTGTCTATATAATCCTGATCTGATCTCCATTGTTAAGTATGTTTTAGTTCTACTGTATGATTTATTTTTTATTCTTGATCTGATATCTATAGTCTGTTGATCTGATGTCTAGTATTCCCTGATCTGATGTCTATAAAATCCTGATCTGATCTCCATTGTTAAGTATGTTTTAGTTCTAGTGTATGATTTCTTTTATATTCTTGATCTGATATCTATAGTCTGTTGATCTGATGTCAAGTATTCGCTGATCTGATGTCTATATAATCCTGATCTGATCTCTCTTGTTAAGTATGTTTTAGTTCTACTGTATGATTTCTTTTATATTCTTGATCTGATATCTATAGTCTGTTGATCTGATGTCAAGTATTCGCTGATCTAATGTCTATATAATCCTGATCTGATCTCCATTGTTAAGTATGATTTAGTTCTACTGTATGATTTCTTTTATATTCTTGATCTGATATCTATAGTCTGTTGATCTGATGTCTAGTATTCGCTGATCTAATGTCTATATAATCCTGATCTGATCTCACTTGTTAAGTAAGTTTTCGTTCTAGTGTATGATTTCTTTTATATTCTTGATCTGATATCTATAGTCTGTTGATCTGATGTCAAGTATTCGCTGATCTGATGTCTATATAATCCTGATCTGATCTCTCTTGTTAAGTATGTTTTAGTTCTACTGTATGATTTCTTTTATATTCTTGATCTGATATCTATAGTCTGTTGATCTGATGTCAAGTATTCGCTGATCTAATGTCTATATAATCCTGATCTGATCTCCATTGTTAAGTATGATTTAGTTCTACTGTATGATTTCTTTTATATTCTTGATCTGATATCTATAGTCTGTTAATCTGATGTCTAGTATTCGCTGATCTGATGTCTATATAATCCTGATCTGATCTCACTTGTTAAGTAAGTTTTAGTTCTAGTGTATGATTTCTTTTATATTCTTGATCTGATATCTATAGTCTGTTGATCCGATGTCAAGTATTCTCTGATCTGATGTCTATATAATCCTGATCTGATCTCACTTGTTAAGTATATTTTAGTTCTAGTGTATAATTTCTTTTATATTCTTGATCTGATATCTATAGTCTGTTGATCTGATGTCAAGTATTCGCTGATCTGATCTCTATATAATCCTGATCTGATCTCCATTGTTAAGTATGTTTTAGTTCTAGTGTATAATTTCTTTTATATTCTTGATCTGATATCTATAGTCTGTTGATCTGATGTCTAGTATTCCCTGATCTGATGTCTATATAATCCCGATCTGATCTCACTTGTTAAGTAAGTTTTAGTTCTAGTGTATGATTTCTTTTATATTCTTGATCTGATATCTATAGTCTGTTGATCTGATGTCAAGTATTCTCTGATCTGATGTCTATATAATCCTGATCTAATCTCACTTGTTAAGTATGTTTTAGTTCTAGTGTATGATGTCTTTTATATTCTTGATCTGATATCTACAGTCTGTTGATCTGATGTCAAGTATTCGCTGATCTGTCTATATAATCCTGATCTGATCTCCATTGTTAAGTATGTTTTAGTTCTACTGTATGATTTCTTTTTTATTCTTGATCTGATATCTATAGTCTGTTGATCTGATGTCTTGTATTCCCTGATGTGATGTCTATAAAATCCTGATCTGATCTCCATTGTTAAGTATGTTTTAGTTCTAGTGTATGATTTCTTTTATATTCTTGATCTGATATCTATAGTCTGTTGATCTGATGTCAAGTATTCTCTGATCTGATGTCTATATAATCCTGATCTGATCTCCCTTGTTAAGTATGTTTTAGTTCTAGTGTATGATTTCTTTTATATTCTTGATCTGATATCTATAGTCTGTTGATCTGATGTCAAGTAGTCTCTGATCTGATGTCTATATAATCCTGATCTGATCTCCCTTGTTAAGTATGTTTTAGTTCTAGTGTATGATTTCTTTTATATTCTTGATCTGATATCTATAGTCTGTTGATCTGATGTCAAGTATTCGCTGATCTAATGTCTATATAATCCTGATCTGATCTCCATTGTTAAGTATGATTTAATTCTACTGTATGATTTCTTTTATATTCTTGATCTGATATCTATAGTATGTTGATCTGATGTTTAGTATTCGCTGATCTGATGTCTATATAATCCTGATCTGATCTCACTTGTTAAGTAAGTTTTAGTTCTAGTGTATGATTTCTTTTATATTCTTGATCTGATATCTATAGTCTGTTGATCTGATGTCAAGTATTCTCTGATCTGATGTCTATATAATCCTAATCTGATCTCACTTGTTAAGTATGTTTTAGTTATAGTGTATAATTTCTTTTATATTCTTGATCTGATATCTATAGTCTGTTGATCTGATGTCAAGTATTCGCTGATCTGATCTCTATATAATCCTGATCTGATCTCCATTGTTAAGTATGTTTTAGTTCTAGTGTATGATTTCTTTTATATTCTTGATCTGATATCTATAGTCTGTTGATCTGATGTCAAGTATTCGCTGATCTGATGTCTATATAATCCTGATCTGATCTCTCTTGTTAAGTATGTTTTAGTTCTACTGTATGATTTCTTTTATATTCTTGATCTGATATCTATAGTCTGTTGATCTGATGTCAAGTATTCGCTGATCTAATGTCTATATAATCCTGATCTGATCTCCATTGTTAAGTATGATTTAGTTCTACTGTATGATTTCTTTTATATTCTTGATCTGATATCTATAGTCTGTTGATCTGATGTCTAGTATTCGCTGATCTGATTTCTATATAATCCTGATCTGATCTCACTTGTTAAGTAAGTTTTAGTTCTAGTGTATGATTTCTTTTATATTCTTGATCTGATATCTATAGTCTGTTGATCCGATGTCAAGTATTCTCTGATCTGATGTCTATATAATCCTGATCTGATCTCACTTGTTAAGTATGTTTTAGTTATAGTGTATAATTTCTTTTATATTCTTGATCTGATATCTATAGTCTGTTGATCTGATGTCAAGTATTCGCTGATCTGATCTCTATATAATCCTGATCTGATCTCCATTGTTAAGTATGTTTTAGTTCTAGTGTATGATTTCTTTTATATTCTTGATCTGATATCTATAGTCTGTTGATCTGATGTCAAGTATTCGCTGATCTGATGTCTATATAATCCTGATCTGATCTCTCTTGTTAAGTATGTTTTAGTTCTACTGTATGATTTCTTTTATATTCTTGATCTGATATCTATAGTCTGTTGATCTGATGTCAAGTATTCGCTGATCTAATGTCTATATAATCCTGATCTGATCTCCATTGTTAAGTATGATTTAGTTCTACTGTATGATTTCTTTTATATTCTTGATCTGATATCTATAGTCTGTTGATCTGATGTCTAGTATTCGCTGATCTGATTTCTATATAATCCTGATCTGATCTCACTTGTTAAGTAAGTTTTAGTTCTAGTGTATGATTTCTTTTATATTCTTGATCTGATATCTATAGTCTGTTGATCCGATGTCAAGTATTCTCTGATCTGATGTCTATATAATCCTGATCTGATCTCACTTGTTAAGTATATTTTAGTTCTAGTGTATAATTTCTTTTATATTTTTGATCTGATATCTATAGTCTGTTGATCTGATTTCAAGTATTCGCTGATCTGATCTCTATATAATCCTGATCTGATCTCCATTGTTAAGTATGTTTTAGTTCTAGTGTATAATTTCTTTTATATTCTTGATCTGATATCTATAGTCTGTTGATCTGATGTCTAGTATTCCCTGATCTGATGTCTATATAATCCTGATCTGATCTCACTTGTTAAGTAAGTTTTAGTTCTAGTGTATGATTTCTTTTATATTCTTGATCTGATATCTATAGTCTGTTGATCTGATGTCAAGTATTCTCTGATCTGATGTCTATATAATCCTGATCTAATCTCACTTGTTAAGTATGTTTTAGTTCTAGTGTATGATGTCTTTTATATTCTTGATCTGATATCTATAGTCTGTTGATCTGATGTCAAGTATTCGCTGATCTGTCTATATAATCCTGATCTGATCTCCATTGTTAAGTATGTTTTAGTTCTACTGTATGATTTCTTTTTTATTCTTGATCTGATATCTATAGTCTGTTGATCTGATGTCTAGTATTCCCTGATGTGATGTCTATAAAATCATGATCTGATCTCCATTGTTAAGTATGTTTTAGTTCTAGTGTATGATTTCTTTTATATTCTTGATCTGATATCTATAGTCTGTTGATCTGATGTCAAGTATTCTCTGATCTGATGTCTATATAATCCTGATCTGATCTCCCTTGTTAAGTATGTTTTAGTTCTAGTGTATGATTTCTTTTATATTATTGATCTGATATCTATAGTGTGTTGATCTGATGTTAATTATTCGCTGATTTGATGTCTACATAATCCTGATCTGATCTCCATTGTTAAGAATGTTTTAGTTCTAGTGTATGATTTCTTTTATATTCTTGATCTGATATCTATAGTCTGTTGATCTGATGTCAAGTATTCGCTGATCTAATGTCTATATAATCCTTATCTGATCTCCATTGTTAAGTATGATTTAGTTCTACTGTATGATTTCTTTTATATTCTTGATCTGATATCTATAGTCTGTTGATCTGATGTCTAGTATTCGCTGATCTGATGTCTATATAATCCTGATCTGATCTCACTTGTTAAGTAAGTTTTAGTTCTAGTGTATGATTTTTTTTATATTCTTGATCTGATATCTATAGTCTGTTGATCTGATGTCAAGTATTCTCTGATCTGATGTCTATATAATCCTGATCTGATCTCACTTGTTAAGTATGTTTTAGTTCTAGTGTATAATTTCTTTTATATTCTTGATCTGATGTCTATAGTCTGTTGATCTGATGTCAAGTATTCGCTGATCTGATCTCTATATAATCCTGATCTGATCTCCATTGTTAAGTATGTTTTAGTTCTAGTGTATGATTTCTTTTATATTCTTGATCTGATATCTATAGTCTGTTGATCTGATGTCTAGTATTCCCTGATCTGATGTCTATATAATCCTGATCTGATCTCACTTGTTAAGTAAGTTTTAGTTCTAGTGTATGATTTCTTTTATATTCTTGATCTGATATCTATAGTCTGTTGATCTGATGTCTAGTATTCGCTGATCTGATGTCTATATAATCCTGATCTGATCTCACTTGTTAAGTAAGTTTTAGTTCTAGTGTATTATTTCTTTTATATTCTTGATCTGATATCTATAGTCTGTTGATCTGATGTCAAGTATTCTCTGATCTGATGTCTATATAATCCTGATCTGATCTCACTTGTTAAGTATGTTTTAGTTCTAGTGTATAATTTCTTTTATATTCTTGATCTGATATCTATAGTCTGTTGATCTGATGTCAAGTATTCGCTGATCTGATTTCTATATAATCCTGATCTGATCTCCATTGTTAAGTATGTTTTAGTTCTAGTGTATGATTTCTTTTATATTCTTGATCTGATATCTATAGTCTGTTGATCTGATGTCTAGAATTCCCTGATCTGATGTCTATATAATCCTGATCTGATCTCACTTGTTAAGTAAGTTTTAGTTCTAGTGTATGATTTCTTTTATATTCTTGATCTGATATCTATAGTCTGTTGATCTGATGTCTATATAATCCTGATCTAATCTCACTTGTTAAGTAAGTTTTAGTTCTAGTGTATGATTTCTTTTATATTCTTGATCTGATATCTATAGTCTGTTGATCTGATGTCAAGTATTCGCTGATCTGTCTATATAATCCTGATCTGATCTCCATTGTTAAGTATGTTTTAGTTCTACTGTATGATTTCTTTTTTATTCTTGATTTGATATCTATAGTCTGTTGATCTGATGTCTAGTATTCCCTGATCTGATGTCTATAAAATCCTGATCTGATCTCCATTGTTAAGTATGTTTTAGTTCTAGTGTATGATTTCTTTTATATTCTTGATCTGATATCTATAGTCTGTTGATCTGATGTCAAGTATTCTCTGATCTGATGTCTATATAATCCTGATCTGATCTCCCTTGTTAAGTATGTTTTAGTTCTAGTGTATGATTTCTTTTATATTCTTGATCTGATATCTATAGTGTGTTGATCTGATGTTAATTATTCGCTGATCTGATGTCTATATAATCCTGATCTGATCTCACTTGTTAAGTATGTTTTAGTTCTAGTGTATAATTTCTTTTATATTCTTGATCTGATATCTATAGTCTGTTGATCTGATGTCAAGTATTCGCTGATCTGATCTCTATATAATCCTGATCTGATCTCCATTGTTAAGTATGTTTTAGTTCTAGTGTATGATTTCTTTTATATTCTTGATCTGATATCTATAGTGTGTTGATCTGATGTTAATTATTCGCTGATCTGATGTCTATATAATCCTGATCTGATCTCTCTTGTTAAGTATGTTTTAGTTCTACTGTATGATTTCTTTTATATTCTTGATCTGATATCTATAGTCTGTTGATCTGATGTCAAGTATTCGCTGATCTAATGTCTATATAATCCTTATCTGATCTCTATTGTTAAGTATGATTTAGTTCTACTGTATGATTTCTTTTATATTCTTGATCTGATATCTATAGTCTGTTGATCTGATGTCTAGTATTCGCTGATCTGATGTCTATATAATCCTGATCTGATCTCACTTGTTAAGTAAGTTTTAGTTCTAGTGTATGATTTCTTTTATATTCTTGATCTGATATCTATAGTCTGTTGATCTGATGTCAAGTATTCTCTGATCTGAAGTCTATATAATCCTGATCTGATCTCACTTGTTAAGTATGTTTTAGTTCTAGTGTATAATTTCTTTTATATTCTTGATCTGATATCTATAGTCTGTTGATCTGATGTCAAGTATTCGCTGATCTGATCTCTATATAATCCTGATCTGATCTCCATTGTTAAGTATGTTTTAGTTCTAGTGTATGATTTCTTTTATATTCTTGATCTGATATCTATAGTCTGTTGATCTGATGTCTAGTATTCCCTGATCTGATGTCTATATAATCCTGATCTGATCTCACTTGTTAAGTAAGTTTTAGTTCTAGTGTATGATTTCTTTTATATTCTTGATCTGATATCTATAGTCTGTTGATCTGATGTCTATATAATCCTGATCTAATCTCACTTGTTAAGTAAGTTTTAGTTCTAGTGTATGATTTCTTTTATATTCTTGATCTGATATCTATAGTCTGTTGATCTGATGTCAAGTATTCGCTGATCTGTCTATATAATCCTGATCTGATCTCCATTGTTAAGTATGTTTTAGTTCTACTGTATGATTTCTTTTATATTCTTGATCTGATATCTATAGTGTGTTGATCTGATGTTAATTATTCGCTGATCTGATGTCTATATAATCCTGATCTGATCTCTCTTGTTAAGTATGTTTTCGTTCTACTGTATGATTTCTTTTATATTCTTGATATGATATCTATAGTCTGTTGATCTGATGTCAAGTATTCGCTGATCTAATGTCTATATAATCCTTATCTGATCTCCATTGTTAAGTATGATTTAGTTCTACTGTATGATTTCTTTTATATTCTTTATCTGATATCTATAGTCTGTTGATCTGATGTCTAGTATTCGCTGATCTGATGTCTATATAATCCTGATCTGATCTCACTTGTTAAGTAAGTTTTAGTTCTAGTGTATGATTTCTTTTATATTCTTGATCTGATATCTATAGTCTGTTGATCTGATGTCAAGTATTCTCTGATCTGATGTCTATATAATCCTGATCTGATCTCACTTGTTAAGTATGTTTTAGTTCTAGTGTATAATTTCTTTTATATTCTTGATCTGATATCTATAGTCTGTTGATCTGATGTCAAGTATTCGCTGATCTGATCTCTATATAATCCTGATCTGATCTCCATTGTTAAGTATGTTTTAGTTCTAGTGTATGATTTCTTTTATATTCTTGATCTGATATCTATAGTCTGTTGATCTGATGTCTAGTATTCGCTGATCTAATGTCTATATAATCCTGATCTGATCTCACTTGTTAAGTAAGTTTTCGTTCTAGTGTATGATTTCTTTTATATTCTTGATCTGATATCTATAGTCTGTTGATCTGATGTCAAGTATTCTCTGATCTGATGTCTATATAATCCTGATCTGATCTCCCTTGTTAAGTATGTTTTAGTTCTACTGTATGATTTCTTTTTTATTCTTGATCTGATATCTATAGTCTGTTGATCTGATGTCTAGTATTCCCTGATCTGATGTCTATAAAATCCTGATCTGATCTCCATTGTTAAGTATGTTTTAGTTCTAGTGTATGATTTCTTTTATATTCTTGATCTGATATCTATAGTCTGTTGATCTGATGTCAAGTATTCTCTGATCTGATGTCTATATAATCCTGATCTGATCTCCCTTGTTAAGTATGTTTTAGTTCTAGTGTATGATTTCTTTTATATTATTGATCTGATATCTATAGTGTGTTGATCTGATGTTAATTATTCGCTGATTTGATGTCTACATAATCCTGATCTGATCTCCATTGTTAAGAATGTTTTAGTTCTAGTGTATGATTTCTTTTATATTCTTGATCTGATATCTATAGTCTGTTGATCTGATGTCAAGTATTCTCTGATCTGATGTATATATAATCCTGATTTGATCTCCCTTGTTAAGTATGTTTTAGTTCTAGTGTATGATTTCTTTTATATTCTTGATCTGATATCTATATTGTGTTGATCTGATGTTAATTATTCGCTGATCTGATGTCTATATAATCCTGATCTGATCTCTCTTGTTAAGTATGTTTTAGTTCTACTGTATGATTTCTTTTATATTGTTGATCTGATATCTATAGTCTGTTGATCTGATGTCAAGTATTCGCTGATCTAATGTCTATATAATCCTTATCTGATCTCCATTGTTAAGTATGATTTAGTTCTACTGTATGATTTCTTTTATATTCTTGATCTGATATCTATAGTCTGTTGATCTGATGTCTAGTATTCGCTGATCTGATGTCTATATAATCCTGATCTGATCTCACTTGTTAAGTAAGTTTTAGTTCTAGTGTATGATTTCTTTTATATTCTTGATCTGATATCTATAGTCTGTTGATCTGATGTCAAGTATTCTCTGATCTGATGTCTATATAATCCTGATCTGATCTCACTTGTTAAGTATGTTTTAGTTCTAGTGTATAATTTCTTTTATATTCTTGATCTGATATCTATAGTCTGTTGATCTGATGTCAAGTATTCGCTGATCTGATTTCTATATAATCCTGATCTGATCTCCATTGTTAAGTATGTTTTAGTTCTAGTGTATGATTTCTTTTATATTCTTGATCTGATATCTATAGTCTGTTGATCTGATGTCTAGAATTCCCTGATCTGATGTCTATATAATCCTGATCTGATCTCACTTATTAAGTAAGTTTTAGTTCTAGTGTATGATTTCTTTTATATTCTTGATCTGATATCTATAGTCTGTTGATCTGATGTCTATATAATCCTGATCTAATCTCACTTGTTAAGTAAGTTTTAGTTCTAGTGTATGATTTCTTTTATATTCTTGATCTGATATCTATAGTCTGTTGATCTGATGTCAAGTATTCGCTGATCTGTCTATATAATCCTGATCTGATCTCCATTGTTAAGTATGTTTTAGTTCTACTGTATGATTTCTTTTTTATTCTTGATTTGATATCTATAGTCTGTTGATCTGATGTCTAGTATTCCCTGATCTGATGTCTATAAAATCCTGATCTGATCTCCATTGTTAAGTATGTTTTAGTTCTAGTGTATAATTTCTTTTATATTCTTGATCTGATATCTATAGTCTGTTGATCTGATGTCAAGTATTCGCTGATCTGATCTCTATATAATCCTGATCTGATCTCCATTGTTAAGTATGTTTTAGTTCTAGTGTATGATTTCTTTTATATTCTTGATCTGATATCTATAGTCTGTTGATCTGATGTCTAGTATTCGCTGATCTAATGTCTATATAATCCTGATCTGATCTCACTTGTTAAGTAAGTTTTCGTTCTAGTGTATGATTTCTTTTATATTCTTGATCTGATATCTATAGTCTGTTGATCTGATGTCAAGTATTCTCTGATCTGATGTCTATATAATCCTGATCAGATCTCCCTTGTTAAGTATGTTTTAGTTCTATTGTATGATTTCTTTTTTATTCTTGATCTGATATCTATAGTCTGTTGATCTGATGTCTAGTATTCCCTGATCTGATGTCTATAAAATCCTGATCTGATCTCCATTGTTAAGTATGTTTTAGTTCTAGTGTATGATTTCTTTTATATTCTTGATCTGATATCTATAGTCTGTTGATCTGATGTCAAGTATTCTCTGATCTGATGTCTATATAATCCTGATCTGATCTCCCTTGTTAAGTATGTTTTAGTTCTAGTGTATGATTTCTTTTATATTATTGATCTGATATCTATAGTGTGTTGATCTGATGTTAATTATTCGCTGATTTGATGTCTACATAATCCTGATCTGATCTCCATTGTTAAGAATGTTTTAGTTCTAGTGTATGATTTCTTTTATATTCTTGATCTGATATCTATAGTCTGTTGATCTGATGTCAAGTATTCTCTGATCTGATGTATATATAATCCTGATTTGATCTCCCTTGTTAAGTATGTTTTAGTTCTAGTGTATGATTTCTTTTATATTCTTGATCTGATATCTATAGTGTGCTGATCTGATGTTAATTATTCGCTGATCTGATGTCTATATAATCCTGATCTGATCTCTCTTGTTAAGTATGTTTTAGTTCTACTGTATGATTTCTTTTATATTCTTGATCTGATATCTATAGTCTGTTGATCTGATGTCAAGTATTCGCTGATCTAATGTCTATATAATCCTTATCTGATCTCCATTGTTAAGTATGATTTAGTTCTACTGTATGATTTCTTTTATATTCTTGATCTGATATCTATAGTCTGTTGATCTGATGTCTAGTATTCGCTGATCTGATGTCTATATAATCCTGATCTGATCTCACTTGTTAAGTAAGTTTTAGTTCTAGTGTATGATTTCTTTTATATTCTTGATCTGATATCTATAGTCTGTTGATCTGATGTCAAGTATTCTCTGATCTGATGTCTATATAATCCTGATCTGATCTCACTTGTTAAGTATGTTTTAGTTCTAGTGTATAATTTCTTTTATATTCTTGATCTGATATCTATAGTCTGTTGATCTGATGTCAAGTATTCGCTGATCTGATTTCTATATAATCCTGATCTGATCTCCATTGTTAAGTATGTTTTAGTTCTAGTGTATGATTTCTTTTATATTCTTGATCTGATATCTATAGTCTGTTGATCTGATGTCTAGAATTCCCTGATCTGATGTCTATATAATCCTGATCTGATCTCACTTGTTAAGTAAGTTTTAGTTCTAGTGTATGATTTCTTTTATATTTTTGATCTGATATCTATAGTCTGTTGATCTGATGTCTATATAATCCTGATCTAATCTCACTTGTTAAGTAAGTTTTAGTTCTAGTGTATGATTTCTTTTATATTCTTGATCTGATATCTATAGTCTGTTGATCTGATGTCAAGTATTCGCTGATCTGTCTATATAATCCTGATCTGATCTCCATTGTTAAGTATGTTTTAGTTCTACTGTATGATTTCTTTTTTATTCTTGATTTGATATCTATAGTCTGTTGATCTGATGTCTAGTATTCCCTGATCTGATGTCTATAAAATCCTGATCTGATCTCCATTGTTAAGTATGTTTTAGTTCTAGTGTATAATTTCTTTTATATTCTTGATCTGATATCTATAGTCTGTTGATCTGATGTCAAGTATTCGCTGATCTGATCTCTATATAATCCTGATCTGATCTCCATTGTTAAGTATGTTTTAGTTCTAGTGTATGATTTCTTTTATATTCTTGATCTGATATCTATAGTCTGTTGATCTGATGTCTAGTATTCGCTGATCTAATGTCTATATAATCCTGATCTGATCTCACTTGTTAAGTAAGTTTTCGTTCTAGTGTATGATTTCTTTTATATTCTTGATCTGATATCTATAGTCTGTTGATCTGATGTCAAGTATTCTCTGATCTGATGTCTATATAATCCTGATCTGATCTCCCTTGTTAAGTATGTTTTAGTTCTATTGTATGATTTCTTTTTTATTCTTGATCTGATATCTATAGTCTGTTGATCTGATGTCTAGTATTCCCTGATCTGATGTCTATAAAATCCTGATCTGATCTCCATTGTTAAGTATGTTTTAGTTCTAGTGTATGATTTCTTTTATATTCTTGATCTGATATCTATAGTCTGTTGATCTGATGTCAAGTATTCTCTGATCTGATGTCTATATAATCCTGATCTGATCTCCCTTGTTAAGTATGTTTTAGTTCTAGTGTATGATTTCTTTTATATTATTGATCTGATATCTATAGTGTGTTGATCTGATGTTAATTATTCGCTGATTTGATGTCTACATAATCCTGATCTGATCTCCATTGTTAAGAATGTTTTAGTTCTAGTGTATGATTTCTTTTATATTCTTGATCTGATATCTATAGTCTGTTGATCTGATGTCAAGTATTCTCTGATCTGATGTATATATAATCCTGATTTGATCTTCCTTGTTAAGTATGTTTTAGTTTTAGTGTATGATTTCTTTTATATTCTTGATCTGATATCTATAGTGTGTTGATCTGATGTTAATTATTCGCTGATCTGATGTCTATATAATCCTGATCTGATCTCTCTTGTTAAGTATGTTTTAGTTCTACTGTATGATTTCTTTTATATTCTTGATCTGATATCTATAGTCTGTTGATCTGATGTCAAGTATTCGCTGATCTAATGTCTATATAATCCTTATCTGATCTCCATTGTTAAGTATGATTTAGTTCTACTGTATGATTTCTTTTATATTCTTGATCTGATATCTATAGTCTGTTGATCTGATGTCTAGTATTCGCTGATCTGATGTCTATATAATCCTGATCTGATCTCACTTGTTAAGTAAGTTTTAGTTCTAGTGTATGATTTCTTTTATATTCTTGATCTGATATCTATAGTCTGTTGATCTGATGTCAAGTATTCTCTGATCTGATGTCTATATAATCCTGATCTGATCTCACTTGTTAAGTATGTTTTAGTTCTAGTGTATAATTTCTTTTATATTCTTGATCTGATATCTATAGTCTGTTGATCTGATGTCAAGTATTCGCTGATCTGATTTCTATATAATCCTGATCTGATCTCCATTGTTAAGTATGTTTTAGTTCTAGTGTATGATTTCTTTTATATTCTTGATCTGATATCTATAGTCTGTTGATCTGATGTCTAGAATTCCCTGATCTGATGTCTATATAATCCTGATCTGATCTCACTTGTTAAGTAAGTTTTAGTTCTAGTGTATGATTTCTTTTATATTCTTGATCTGATATCTATAGTCTGTTGATCTGATGTCTATATAATCCTGATCTAATCTCACTTGTTAAGTAAGTTTTAGTTCTAGTGTATGATTTCTTTTATATTCTTGATCTGATATCTATAGTCTGTTGATCTGATGTCAAGTATTCGCTGATCTGTCTATATAATCCTGATCTGATCTCCATTGTTAAGTATGTTTTAGTTCTACTGTATGATTTCTTTTTTATTCTTGATTTGATATCTATAGTCTGTTGATCTGATGTCTAGTATTCCCTGATCTGATGTCTATAAAATCCTGATCTGATCTCCATTGTTAAGTATGTTTTAGTTCTAGTGTATGATTTCTTTTATATTCTTGATCTGATATCTATAGTCTGTTGATCTGATGTCAAGTATTCTCTGATCTGATGTCTATATAATCCTGATCTGATCTCCCTTGTTAAGTATGTTTTAGTTCTAGTGTATGATTTCTTTTATATTCTTGATCTGATATCTATAGTGTGTTGATCTGATGTTAATTATTCGCTGATCTGATGTCTATATAATCCTGATCTGATCTCACTTGTTAAGTATGTTTTAGTTCTAGTGTATAATTTCTTTTATATTCTTGATCTGATATCTATAGTCTGTTGATCTGATGTCAAGTATTCGCTGATCTGATCTCTATATAATCCTGATCTGATCTCCATTGTTAAGTATGTTTTAGTTCTAGTGTATGATTTCTTTTATATTCTTGATCTGATATCTATAGTGTGTTGATCTGATGTTAATTATTCGCTGATCTGATGTCTATATAATCCTGATCTGATCTCTCTTGTTAAGTATGTTTTAGTTCTACTGTATGATTTCTTTTATATTCTTGATCTGATATCTATAGTCTGTTGATCTGATGTCAAGTATTCGCTGATCTAATGTCTATATAATCCTTATCTGATCTCCATTGTTAAGTATGATTTAGTTCTACTGTATGATTTCTTTTATATTCTTGATCTGATATCTATAGTCTGTTGATCTGATGTCTAGTATCCGCTGATCTGATGTCTATATAATCCTGATCTGATCTCACTTGTTAAGTAAGTTTTAGTTCTAGTGTATGATTTCTTTTATATTCTTGATCTGATATCTATAGTCTGTTGATCTGATGTCAAGTATTCTCTGATCTGATGTCTATATAATCCTGATCTGATCTCACTTGTTAAGTATGTTTTAGTTCTAGTGTATAATTTCTTTTATATTCTTGATCTGATATCTATAGTCTGTTGATCTGATGTCAAGTATTCGCTGATCTGATCTCTATATAATCCTGATCTGATCTCCATTGTTAAGTATGTTTTAGTTCTAGTGTATGATTTCTTTTATATTCTTGATCTGATATCTATAGTCTGTTGATCTGATGTCTAGTATTCCCTGATCTGATGTCTATATAATCCTGATCTGATCTCACTTGTTAAGTAAGTTTTAGTTCTAGTGTATGATTTCTTTTATATTCTTGATCTGATTTCTATAGTCTGTTGATCTGATGTCTATATAATCCTGATCTAATCTCACTTGTTAAGTAAGTTTTAGTTCTAGTGTATGATTTCTTTTATATTCTTGATCTGATATCTATAGTCTGTTGATCTGATGTCAAGTATTCGCTGATCTGTCTATATAATCCTGATCTGATCTCCATTGTTAAGTATGTTTTAGTTCTACTGTATGATTTCTTTTTTATTCTTGATTTGATATCTATAGTCTGTTGATCTGATGTCTAGTATTCCCTGATCTGATGTCTATAAAATCCTGATCTGATCTCCATTGTTAAGTATGTTTTAGTTCTAGTGTATGATTTCTTTTATATTCTTGATCTGATATCTATAGTCTGTTGATCTGATGTCAAGTATTCTCTGATCTGATGTCTATATAATCCTGATCTGATCTCCCTTGTTAAGTATGTTTTAGTTCTAGTGTATGATTTCTTTTATATTCTTGATCTGATATCTATAGTCTGTTGATCTGATGTCAAGTATTCGCTGATCTAATGTCTATATAATCCTTATTTGATCTCCATTGTTATGTATGATTTAGTTCTACTGTATGATTTCTTTTATATTCTTGATCTGATATCTATAGTCTGTTGATCTGATGTCTAGAATTCCCTGATCTGATGTCTATATAATCCTGATCTGATCTCACTTGTTAAGTAAGTTTTAGTTCTAGTGTATGATTTCTTTTATATTCTTGATCTGATATCTATAGTGTGTTGATCTGATGTTAATTATTCGCTGATCTGATGTCTATATAATCCTGATCTGATCTCTCTTGTTAAGTATGTTTTAGTTCTACTGTATGATTTCTTTTATATTCTTGATCTGATATCTATAGTCTGTTGATCTGATGTCAAGTATTCGCTGATCTAATGTCTATATAATCCTTATTTGATCTCCATTGTTATGTATGATTTAGTTCTACTGTATGATTTCTTTTATATTCTTGATCTGATATCTATAGTCTGTTGATCTGATGTCTAGTATTCGCTGATCTGATGTCTATATAATCCTGATCTGATCTCACTTGTTAAGTAAGTTTTAGTTCTAGTGTATGATTTCTTTTATATTCTTGATCTGATATCTATAGTCTGTTGATCTGATGTCAAGTATTCTCTGATCTGATGTCTATATAATCCTGATCTGATCTCACTTGTTAAGTATGTTTTAGTTCTAGTGTATAATTTCTTTTATATTCTTGATCTGATATCTATAGTCTGTTGATCTGATGTCAAGTATTCGCTGATCTGATCTCTATATAATCCTGATCTGATCTCCATTGTTAAGTATGTTTTAGTTCTAGTGTATGATTTCTTTTATATTCTTGATCTGATATCTATAGTCTGTTGATCTGATGTCTAGTATTCGCTGATCTGATGTCTATATAATCCTGATCTGACCTCACTTGTTAAGTATGTTTTAGTTCTACTGTATGATTTCTTTTATATTCTTGATCTGATATCTATAGTGTGTTGATCTGATGTTAATTATTCGCTGATCTGATGTCTATATAATCCTGATCTGATCTCTCTTGTTAAGTATGTTTTCGTTCTACTGTATGATTTCTTTTATATTCTTGATCTGATATCTATAGTCTGTTGATCTGATGTCAAGTATTCGCTGATCTAATGTCTATATAATCCTTATCTGATCTCCATTGTTAAGTATGATTTAGTTCTACTGTATGATTTCTTTTATATTCTTTATCTGATATCTATAGTCTGTTGATCTGATGTCTAGTATTCGCTGATCTGATGTCTATATAATCCTGATCTGATCTCACTTGTTAAGTAAGTTTTAGTTCTAGTGTATGATTTCTTTTATATTCTTGATCTGATATCTATAGTCTGTTGATCTGATGTCAAGTATTCTCTGATCTGATGTCTATATAATCCTGATCTGATCTCACTTGTTAAGTATGTTTTAGTTCTAGTGTATAATTTCTTTTATATTCTTGATCTGATATCTATAGTCTGTTGATCTGATGTCAAGTATTCGCTGATCTGATCTCTATATAATCCTGATCTGATCTCCATTGTTAAGTATGTTTTAGTTCTAGTGTATGATTTCTTTTATATTCTTAATCTGATATCTATAGTCTGTAGATCTGATGTCTAGTATTCGCTGATCTAATGTCTATATAATCCTGATCTGATCTCACTTGTTAAGTAAGTTTTCGTTCTAGTGTATGATTTCTTTTATATTCTTGATCTGATATCTATAGTCTGTTGATCTGATGTCAAGTATTCTCTGATCTGATGTCTATATAATCCTGATCTGATCTCCCTTGTTAAGTATGTTTTAGTTCTACTGTATGATTTCTTTTTTATTCTTGATCTGATATCTATAGTCTGTTGATCTGATGTCTAGTATTCCCTGATCTGATGTCTATAAAATCCTGGTCTGATCTCCATTGTTAAGTATGTTTTAGTTCTAGTGTATGATTTCTTTTATATTCTTGATCTGATATCTATAGTCTGTTGATCTGATGTCAAGTATTCTCTGATCTGATATCTATATAATCCTGATCTGATCTCCCTTGTTAAGTATGTTTTAGTTCTAGTGTATGATTTCTTTTATATTATTGATCTGATATCAATAGTGTGTTGATCTGATGTTAATTATTCGCTGATTTGATGTCTACATAATCCTGATCTGATCTCCATTGTTAAGAATGTTTTAGTTCTAGTGTATGATTTCTTTTATATTCTTGATCTGATATCTATAGTCTGTTGATCTGATGTCAAGTATTCTCTGATCTGATGTATATATAATCCTGATTTGATCTCCCTTGTTAAGTATGTTTTAGTTCTAGTGTATGATTTCTTTTATATTCTTGATCTGATATCTATAGTGTGTTGATCTGATGTTAATTATTCGCTGATCTGATGTCTATATAATCCTGATCTGATCTCTCTTGTTAAGTATGTTTTAGTTCTACTGTATGATTTCTTTTATATTCTTGATCTGATATCTATAGTCTGTTGATCTGATGTCAAGTATTCGCTGATCTAATGTCTATATAATCCTTATCTGATCTCCATTGTTAAGTATGATTTAGTTCTACTGTATGATTTCTTTTATATTCTTGATCTGATATCTATAGTCTGTTGATCTGATGTCTAGTATTCGCTGATCTGATGTCTATATAATCCTGATCTGATCTCACTTGTTAAGTAAGTTTTAGTTCTAGTGTATGATTTCTTTTATATTCTTGATCTGATATCTATAGTCTGTTGATCTGATGTCAAGTATTCTCTGATCTGATGTCTATATAATCCTGATCTGATCTCACTTGTTAAGTATGTTTTAGTTCTAGTGTATAATTTCTTTTATATTCTTGATCTGATATCTATAGTCTGTTGATCTGATGTCAAGTATTCGCTGATCTGATTTCTATATAATCCTGATCTGATCTCCATTGTTAAGTATGTTTTAGTTCTAGTGTATGATTTCTTTTATATTCTTGATCTGATATCTATAGTCTGTTGATCTGATGTCTAGAATTCCCTGATCTGATGTCTATATAATCCTGATCTGATCTCACTTGTTAAGTAAGTTTTAGTTCTAGTGTATGATTTCTTTTATATTCTTGATCTGATATCTATAGTCTGTTGATCTGATGTCTATATAATCCTGATCTAATCTCACTTGTTAAGTAAGTTTTAGTTCTAGTGTATGATTTCTTTTATATTCTTGATCTGATATCTATAGTCTGTTGATCTGATGTCAAGTATTCGCTGATCTGTCTATATAATCCTGATCTGATCTCCATTGTTAAGTATGTTTTAGTTCTACTGTATGATTTCTTTTTTATTCTTGATTTGATATCTATAGTCTGTTGATCTGATGTCTAGTATTCCCTGATCTGATGTCTATAAAATCCTGATCTGATCTCCATTGTTAAGTATGTTTTAGTTCTAGTGTATGATTTTTTTTATATTCTTGATCTGATATCTATAGTCTGTTGATCTGATGTCAAGTATTCTCTGATCTGATGTCTATATAATCCTGATCTGATCTCCCTTGTTAAGTATGTTTTAGTTCTAGTGTATGATTTCTTTTATATTCTTGATCTGATATCTATAGTGTGTTGATCTGATGTTAATTATTCGCTGATCTGATGTCTATATAATCCTGATCTGATCTCACTTGTTAAGTATGTTTTAGTTCTAGTGTATAATTTCTTTTATATTCTTGATCTGATATCTATAGTTTGTTGATCTGATGTCAAGTATTCGCTGATCTGATCTCTATATAATCCTGATCTGATCTCCATTGTTAAGTATGTTTTAGTTCTAGTGTATGATTTCTTTTATATTCTTGATCTGATATCTATAGTGTGTTGATCTGATGTTAATTATTCGCTGATCTGATGTCTATATAATCCTGATCTGATCTCTCTTGTTAAGTATGTTTTAGTTCTACTGTATGATTTCTTTTATATTCTTGATCTGATATCTATAGTCTGTTGATCTGATGTCAAGTATTCGCTGATCTAATGTCTATATAATCCTTATCTGATCTCCATTGTTAAGTATGATTTAGTTCTACTGTATGATTTCTTTTATATTCTTGATCTGATATCTATAGTCTGTTGATCTGATGTCTAGTATCCGCTGATCTGATGTCTATATAATCCTGATCTGATCTCACTTGTTAAGTAAGTTTTAGTTCTAGTGTATGATTTCTTTTATATTCTTGATCTGATATCTATAGTCTGTTGATCTGATGTCAAGTATTCTCTGATCTGATGTCTATATAATCCTGATCTGATCTCACTTGTTAAGTATGTTTTAGTTCTAGTGTATAATTTCTTTTATATTCTTGATCTGATATCTATAGTCTGTTGATCTGATGTCAAGTATTCGCTGATCTGATCTCTATATAATCTTGATCTGATCTCCATTGTTAAATATGTTTTAGTTCTAGTGTATGATTTCTTTTATATTCTTGATCTGATATCTATAGTCTGTTGATCTGATGTCTAGTATTCCCTGATCTGATGTCTATATAATCCTGATCTGATCTCACTTGTTAAGTAAGTTTTAGTTCTAGTGTATAATTTCTTTTATATTCTTGATCTGATATCTATAGTCTGTTGATCTGATTTCTATGTAATCCTGATCTAATCTCACTTGTTAAGTAAGTTTTAGTTCTAGTGTATGATTTCTTTTATATTCTTGATCTGATATCTATAGTCTGTTGATCTGATGTCAAGTATTCGCTGATCTGTCTATATAATCCTGATCTGATCTCCATTGTTAAGTATGTTTTAGTTCTACTGTATGATTTCTTTTTTATTCTTGATTTGATATCTATAGTCTGTTGATCTGATGTCTAGTATTCCCTGATCTGATGTCTATAAAATCCTGATCTGATCTCCATTGTTAAGTATGTTTTAGTTCTAGTGTATGATTTCTTTTATATTCTTGATCTGATATCTATAGTCTGTTGATCTGATGTCAAGTATTCTCTGATCTGATGTCTATATAATCCTGATCTGATCTCCCTTGTTAAGTATGTTTTAGTTCTAGTGTATGATTTCTTTTATATTCTTGATCTGATATCTATAGTGTGTTGATCTGATGTTAATTATTCGCTGATCTGATGTCTATATAATCCTGATCTGATCTCACTTGTTAAGTATGTTTTAGTTCTAGTGTATAATTTCTTTTATATTCTTGATCTGATATCTATAGTTTGTTGATCTGATGTCAAGTATTCGCTGATCTGATCTCTATATAATCCTGATCTGATCTCCATTGTTAAGTATGTTTTAGTTCTAGTGTATGATTTCTTTTATATTCTTGATCTGATATCTATAGTGTGTTGATCTGATGTTAATTATTCGCTGATCTGATGTCTATATAATCCTGATCTGATCTCTCTTGTTAAGTATGTTTTAGTTCTACTGTATGATTTCTTTTATATTCTTGATCTGATATCTATAGTCTGTTGATCTGATGTCAAGTATTCGCTGATCTAATGTCTATATAATCCTTATCTGATCTCCATTGTTAAGTATGATTTAGTTCTACTGTATGATTTCTTTTATATTCTTGATCTGATATCTATAGTCTGTTGATCTGATGTCTAGTATCCGCTGATCTGATGTCTATATAATCCTGATCTGATCTCACTTGTTAAGTAAGTTTTAGTTCTAGTGTATGATTTCTTTTATATTCTTGATCTGATATCTATAGTCTGTTGATCTGATGTCAAGTATTCTCTGATCTGATGTCTATATAATCCTGATCTGATCTCACTTGTTAAGTATGTTTTAGTTCTAGTGTATAATTTCTTTTATATTCTTGATCTGATATCTATAGTCTGTTGATCTGATGTCAAGTATTCGCTGATCTGATCTCTATATAATCTTGATCTGATCTCCATTGTTAAGTATGTTTTAGTTCTAGTGTATGATTTCTTTTATATTCTTGATCTGATATCTATAGTCTGTTGATCTGATGTCTAGTATTCCCTGATCTGATGTCTATATAATCCTGATCTGATCTCACTTGTTAAGTAAGTTTTAGTTCTAGTGTATGATTTCTTTTATATTCTTGATCTGATATCTATAGTCTGTTGATCTGATGTCTATGTAATCCTGATCTAATCTCACTTGTTAAGTAAGTTTTAGTTCTAGTGTATGATTTCTTTTATATTCTTGATCTGATATCTATAGTCTGTTGATCTGATGTCAAGTATTCGCTGATCTGTCTATATAATCCTGATCTGATCTCCATTGTTAAGTATGTTTTAGTTCTACTGTATGATTTCTTTTTTATTCTTGATTTGATATCTATAGTCTGTTGATCTGATGTCTAGTATTCCCTGATCTGATGTCTATAAAATCCTGATCTGATCTCCATTGTTAAGTATGTTTTAGTTCTAGTGTATGATTTCTTTTATATTCTTGATCTGATATCTATAGTCTGTTGATCTGATGTCAAGTATTCTCTGATCTGATGTCTATATAATCCTGATCTGATCTCCCTTGTTAAGTATGTTTTAGTTCTAGTGTATGATTTCTTTTATATTCTTGATCTGATATCTATAGTGTGTTGATCTGATGTTAATTATTCGCTGATCTGATGTCTATATAATCCTGATCTGATCTCACTTGTTAAGTATGTTTTAGTTCTAGTGTATAATTTCTTTTATATTCTTGATCTGATATCTATAGTCTGTTGATCTGATGTCAAGTATTCGCTGATCTGATCTCTATATAATCCTGATCTGATCTCCATTGTTAAGTATGTTTTAGTTCTAGTGTATGATTTCTTTTATATTCTTGATCTGATATCTATAGTGTGTTGATCTGATGTTAATTATTCGCTGATCTGATGTCTATATAATCCTGATCTGATCTCTCTTGTTAAGTATGTTTTAGTTCTACTGTATGATTTCTTTTATATTCTTGATCTGATATCTATAGTCTGTTGATCTGATGTCAAGTATTCGCTGATCTAATGTCTATATAATCCTTATTTGATCTCCATTGTTATGTATGATTTAGTTCTACTGTATGATTTCTTTTATATTCTTGATCTGATATCTATAGTCTGTTGATCTGATGTCTAGTATTCGCTGATCTGATGTCTATATAATCCTGATCTGATCTCACTTGTTAAGTAAGTTTTAGTTCTAGTGTATGATTTCTTTTATATTCTTGATCTGATATCTATAGTCTGTTGATCTGATGTCAAGTATTCTCTGATCTGATGTCTATATAATCCTGATCTGATCTCACTTGTTAAGTATGTTTTAGTTCTAGTGTATAATTTCTTTTATATTCTTGATCTGATATCTATAGTCTGTTGATCTGATGTCAAGTATTCGCTGATCTGATCTCTATATAATCCTGATCTGATCTCCATTGTTAAGTATGTTTTAGTTCTAGTGTATGATTTCTTTTATATTCTTGATCTGATATCTATAGTCTGTTGATCTGATGTCTAGTATTCCCTGATCTGATGTCTATATAATCCTGATCTGATCTCACTTGTTAAGTAAGTTTTAGTTCTAGTGTATGATTTCTTTTATATTCTTGATCTGATATCTATAGTCTGTTGATCTGATGTCTATATAATCCTGATCTAATCTCACTTGTTAAGTAAGTTTTAGTTCTAGTGTATGATTTGTTTTATATTCTTGATCTGATATCTATAGTCTGTTGATCTGATGTCAAGTATTCGCTGATCTGTCTATATAATCCTGATCTGATCTCCATTGTTAAGTATGTTTTAGTTCTACTGTATGATTTCTTTTTTATTCTTGATTTGATATCTATAGTCTGTTGATCTGATGTCTAGTATTCCCTGATCTGATGTCTATAAAATCCTGATCTGATCTCCATTGTTAAGTATGTTTTAGTTCTAGTGTATGATTTCTTTTATATTCTTGATCTGATATCTATAGTCTGTTGATCTGATGTCAAGTATTCTCTGATCTGATGTCTATATAATCCTGATCTGATCTCCCTTGTTAAGTATGTTTTAGTTCTAGTGTATGATTTCTTTTATATTCTTGATCTGATATCTATAGTGTGTTGATCTGATGTTAATTATTCGCTGATCTGATGTCTATATAATCCTGATCTGATCTCACTTGTTAAGTATGTTTTAGTTCTAGTGTATAATTTCTTTTATATTCTTGATCTGATATCTATAGTCTGTTGATCTGATGTCAAGTATTCGCTGATCTGATCTCTATATAATCCTGATCTGATCTCCATTGTTAAGTATGTTTTAGTTCTAGTGTATGATTTCTTTTATATTCTTGATCTGATATCTATAGTGTGTTGATCTGATGTTAATTATTCGCTGATCTGATGTCTATATAATCCTGATCTGATCTCTCTTGTTAAGTATGTTTTAGTTCTACTGTATGATTTCTTTTATATTCTTGATCTGATATCTATAGTCTGTTGATCTGATGTCAAGTATTCGCTGATCTAATGTCTATATAATCCTTATTTGATCTCCATTGTTATGTATGATTTAGTTCTACTGTATGATTTCTTTTATATTCTTGATCTGATATCTATAGTCTGTTGATCTGATGTCTAGTATTCGCTGATCTGATATCTATATAATCCTGATCTGATCTCACTTGTTAAGTAAGTTTTAGTTCTAGTGTATGATTTCTTTTATATTCTTGATCTGATATCTATAGTCTGTTGATCTGATGTCAAGTATTCTCTGATCTGATGTCTATATAATCCTGATCTGATCTCACTTGTTAAGTATGTTTTAGTTCTAGTGTATAATTTCTTTTATATTCTTGATCTGATATCTATAGTCTGTTGATCTGATCTCTATATAATCCTGATCTGATCTCCATTGTTAAGTATGTTTTAGTTCTAGTGTATGATTTCTTTTATATTCTTGATCTGATATCTATAGTCTGTTGATCTGATGTCTAGTATTCCCTGATCTGATGTCTATATAATCCTGATCTGATCTCACTTGTTAAGTAAGTTTTAGTTCTAGTGTATGATTTCTTTTATATTCTTGATCTGATATCTATAGTCTGTTGATCTGATGTCTATATAATCCTGATCTAATCTCACTTGTTAAGTAAGTTTTAGTTCTAGTGTATGATTTGTTTTATATTCTTGATCTGATATCTATAGTCTGTTGATCTGATGTCAAGTATTCGCTGATCTGTCTATATAATCCTGATCTGATCTCCATTGTTAAGTATGTTTTAGTTCTACTGTATGATTTCTTTTTTATTCTTGATTTGATATCTATAGTCTGTTGATCTGATGTCTAGTATTCCCTGATCTGATGTCTATAAAATCCTGATCTGATCTCCATTGTTAAGTATGTTTTAGTTCTAGTGTATGATTTCTTTTATATTCTTGATCTGATATCTATAGTCTGTTGATCTGATGTCAAGTATTCTCTGATCTGATGTCTATATAATCCTGATCTGATCTCCCTTGTTAAGTATGTTTTAGTTCTAGTGTATGATTTCTTTTATATTCTTGATCTGATATCTATAGTGTGTTGATCTGATGTTAATTATTCGCTGATCTGATGTCTATATAATCCTGATCTGATCTCACTTGTTAAGTATGTTTTAGTTCTAGTGTATAATTTCTTTTATATTCTTGATCTGATATCTATAGTCTGTTGATCTGATGTCAAGTATTCGCTGATCTGATCTCTATATAATCCTGATCTGATCTCCATTGTTAAGTATGTTTTAGTTCTAGTGTATGATTTCTTTTATATTCTTGATCTGATATCTATAGTGTGTTGATCTGATGTTAATTATTCGCTGATCTGATGTCTATATAATCCTGATCTGATCTCTCTTGTTAAGTATGTTTTAGTTCTACTGTATGATTTCTTTTATATTCTTGATCTGATATCTATAGTCTGTTGATCTGATGTCAAGTATTCGCTGATCTAATGTCTATATAATCCTTATTTGATCTCCATTGTTATGTATGATTTAGTTCTACTGTATGATTTCTTTTATATTCTTGATCTGATATCTATAGTCTGTTGATCTGATGTCTAGTATTCGCTGATCTGATATCTATATAATCCTGATCTGATCTCACTTGTTAAGTAAGTTTTAGTTCTAGTGTATGATTTCTTTTATATTCTTGATCTGATATCTATAGTCTGTTGATCTGATGTCAAGTATTCTCTGATCTGATGTCTATATAATCCTGATCTGATCTCACTTGTTAAGTATGTTTTAGTTCTAGTGTATAATTTCTTTTATATTCTTGATCTGATATCTATAGTCTGTTGATCTGATCTCTATATAATCCTGATCTGATCTCCATTGTTAAGTATGTTTTAGTTCTAGTGTATGATTTCTTTTATATTCTTGATCTGATATCTATAGTCTGTTGATCTGATGTCTAGTATTCCCTGATCTGATGTCTATATAATCCTGATCTGATCTCACTTGTTAAGTAAGTTTTAGTTCTAGTGTATGATTTCTTTTATATTCTTGATCTGATATCTATAGTCTGTTGATCTGATGTCTATATAATCCTGATCTAATCTCACTTGTTAAGTAAGTTTTAGTTCTAGTGTATGATTTGTTTTATATTCTTGATCTGATATCTATAGTCTGTTGATCTGATGTCAAGTATTCGCTGATCTGTCTATATAATCCTGATCTGATCTCCATTGTTAAGTATGTTTTAGTTCTACTGTATGATTTCTTTTTTATTCTTGATTTGATATCTATAGTCTGTTGATCTGATGTCTAGTATTCCCTGATCTGATGTCTATAAAATCCTGATCTGATCTCCATTGTTAAGTATGTTTTAGTTCTAGTGTATGATTTCTTTTATATTCTTGATCTGATATCTATAGTCTGTTGATCTGATGTCAAGTATTCTCTGATCTGATGTCTATATAATCCTGATCTGATCTCCCTTGTTAAGTATGTTTTAGTTCTAGTGTATGATTTCTTTTATATTCTTGATCTGATATCTATAGTGTGTTGATCATATGTTAATTATTCGCTGATCTGATGTCTATATAATCCTGATCTGATCTCCATTGTTAAGTATTTTTTTTAAAAAAATATTTTTTTTTAAAAAGGTTGTGCGTCAAAAAAAAAAAAAATGTAGCGCGCGCTACAGTAGGTAGGAATAAAATTCACGATAGTCCTATAGTACTACTGTAAACGGACTCTATTTAACCTATATCTTTTGTAATTCAAAGACATTTAGTTGGATATACAATAAGTCGAAATAGTGAAGAATATTATTCTCGGAATGAATTTCAATCAAATTACACCACTCAAGAGGTCAAAATCTTTGTCAGAACAAGTTCAATCCAAACGACGAATCTCGATTGTTGAATTCCTACTGAATTCACATCACAGTGTCATTCTTTTCTTTTTAATTATAACTCAACTCTCAAAAAAATCTATTTTCCACCCGATGAAATTTCCACCATTAAAAGAAACATCTTAAAATAAAAAATTTTAAAACTGCACTGGAATGTAAAACATCAAATAGGGGGAAAAAATCAGTTTTGTAAAACATTTTGTATAATAACTGAAAGGTTTTACTAAACCATGCTTGTGTTTCAAAGGGCATTCATACGTCCACACAGAAAATCATGGAAGAGAGATATGTAAGAAAAAGCCGCCATTTTTTTTTTTCTTTTGTTTTAGTTGATAGCTGAATAGATTTTACAGAAAGTTCACCAGTCTAGTTATCTATGATCATTTCCTATCAAGTATCAACTATATTTCCCCCGAACTAAGCCAAAGGCTAATCAAAGATCAACCATCACTAACAAGTTCAAACTTTGTCATCTAATTTTTCACTAACAAGCGGAATCAACTCGATCTTGTTCCTTGGAGTCCGAGGTGTACGAGGTGTTCCCGGGGTCTGTTGAGACAGCAGATGTCTCACATAACCATAGAATGTACATCCCACAAGTGTCACTGCACATCCTACAGCGTTCATAATTGAAATAGGGTTCCTAAATATCAGCCAGGAGCATGTAATAGCCACTGCAACCTATCCAAAACCCAAAAGAATACAACAAAGTTTTAGTTAAAAATCAAGGACTCTAAATGCAACAACAGTTACGTATTTATCCCACTATGTGGATCCATATTTCGGTTCATGTTCTGTAAAGACTTAGTTTGCTACAAATGCATAGAAAGCTCATAATAATTTATATCTCAGGAATTGTATCTGCTATGGAATCTTTCTAGTTTCCTTTTTGACATTTTTTTTTCTTTTTTAAGATTGGATAGAATGTGAAGAAGTTAAACCTGTTTACTAGTCTTCTTGATTTATAGGTGAAAATAAATACTACCATGCGGAAAATAAAGTCACTGAAATTACCATTAATCGTAAAAGCAAAAATAAATGAAAGAAACAAAAACAGGAAGCTGATAGAAAAGGATGCTATAGTTGAACACCGTTGTTGTCCTTAAGTTACCCTGGTAACTTTCCTATCCATCCACCACATTACAAACAGAAACCAGTTCAGTATCTAATTTTAAGAGTGAAGGGGAGTTATGCATTGTCCTACTTGGTAGTTTTTAAATGAAAAGAAACTAGTTCTCAATTACTAATATTAACCAGAAATGCTAAGGTACCTGCACGTGTGTTCAAAAAAGCAATCAACTATTTCCGAATTTGAGAATGTTTGGCTCTCACCTTAAGGTTTCCAGCCACATTAAACGTGACTGCAGTTGTAGAGTGAATAACATAAAAGATAGAAAAGTTGAGGCAGAATGCTGTGACTCCAGAGCCAAAAATAATTAGCAGTGGTGAGAGAAACGAAGGATGCATACTGAACCATTCCAAAACTCCTGGTCCTTCAAGTACTAAAGCTGGCACAGACAAGATCATTGTTGCAAAAGGTGCCATGTAATACACAGTGTTTATACTGCATATCAAAGGGAACAAAATAACTGTCAATCACTAATGACTTCTTTAAATCGACAGAAAGTACAAAACAATCCAAAATTCATTACTTTTCACAAGGGGAAAATTCCTTTTTTCCCTGGTGTTCCTCATAATTGTATAGCAGTTAATTATTCAAACAATAATAAGTGAAAGAATATAGACAAATGTACACAAGTACACATGATAGTTGTGAAACTAAGCAGAGCACGTTCAAACAGGAGAACTATCAGAGACAAACAGATATTTAACATTTGCAAAATTGAGCCAAGCCTTCGTAGTCAGTAAGTGAGGATTTCTCTGCTTTTTCTTTGCATTCAGGTTATCAATTCATTGACAATAACTATCCATAATACTTTCCAACCCGATGACAGAGATTAAAAACCAACCAGATCTAATAATGACTTTAGAAAACAATATAAAAGGCTTTACATTTATCCTTTATCAACATATGTTGTAGTTTAGACTATAGCACCTAACAAACAAAACAAAATTCAAAATTCAAAATGCTACTCTATCTTCATTCTTCCATAGTCCAACTATACTCACTTTAGCTGAAAAGATTTGGCAAAATAGGTGTGCTAACTGTAGTCACAATCCACAAATCAATCCCTTCAACAATGGAAGGTAGATGAAGCATTGAGATGTTACAAAGAAATTTCCTTTTCAAAAGCATAAACAATAAAGAAAAATAGGACAACGTATATATATGTCTATCAGCACTCTCCTTCTCTCCTTCCCCATTTTTTATTACCCTTGTCAAGGCATAGCAATTATAGCCAAGTAGTTCTTTTAGTTGACAAGGGTGACACTTGTCCTCCAACTTCCGCAAGTGGCCACAGTGTTATGTATCTCCACTTTCATCCGATCTTTACACACTTGTTTTCTCCTTCCTTCCAATTCAAGAAAATTTAATAATCGAAGAAGTGGTGTAAAATTCCGTCCCACACCACTAATGTAGTGTAGTTAGTGACTTGTATAGACATTCTAGCCCTATAGGCTAATAATAATTGGGTTAACGAAGACGAAGTCTGAAAATTATTGGGTCAGCCTATGGGGGTCAACCTATGGACTGGGATGTTACTAATGGTATTAGAATGGATCATCCAGGCCCTAACTCTTATGTGAAAAGACTGGGCAGCCAATTGACAGTCCCTAGCAGTTATGTATAGCCACCTCTAAAGTTTTATTCCGAGAAATTTTATGTGAAAAGACTGGGCAGCCGATTGACAGTCCCTAACAGTTATGTGTAGCCAACTCTAAAGTTTTATTCCGAGGAAAGACTGGGCAGCCGACTAATGGGACAAGTGCTAAGCATAGGGGCCACCTCTAAAGTTTCATTCCAAAGAAAGACTGGTCAGCCGACTAATGGGACAAATGCTAAGCACAGGAGACACCTCTAAAGTTTCATTTCGTAGAAAGACTGTACTATGAATGCGTGTTGCGCTTTACAAGGACGCAAAGATCCAAAGGGTCAAGGTGACATTCCATCTTTCATCGGGAGAATGCCGCCTTACATCATGATAGTGTAGTGGGTGACTAGTATATGTAGTGAGGGTCCCATTCCGGTAAAAGATTGGGCAACATGAGTGAACGTGAGTGACTAGTATATGTAGTGAGAGTCCCAGTATAGCGAAAGATTGGGCCACAAGTGCATGTTGGGGTGAGTGACTAGTATATGTAGTGAGAGTCCCATTCCGGGGAAAGATTGGCCACAAGCGCGTGTTGGGCTTCGTGAGAACGCAAATATCCAGAGGGAGAATGTGAAATCCTGTCCTACATCACGCTAGTTAGTGAGTGAATGACTAGTATATTTAGTTATGGGAAAGATTGGGTCACTAGTATATGTAGTGGGAATCCCATTCTGGGTGAAGGATTGGGCCACATGAGTGACTAGCATATGTAGTGAGAGTCCCATTCCAGGGATAGATTGGGTCACAAGTACGTGAATGTGAAATCCCATCCTACCTCGCGCTAGTGTAGTGAGTGACTAACTTGTAATAAGTTCTAACCTAATAACTCATAAGTTACTAATAACTTGGGCTATAGGTGGGAATAGAAATGGAAAGTTGGACGGTTAAGGTCTCATGAGTGGATGATTCAGAATAGTGGTTGCAAAATCCATCTTCAGATATGCTTTTAAATAACCACATGGTTGATAACAAAGCACTTTAAACTATACTAAAATGATTTCTAAAGCAGATGCTAAATGCAGTCATTCCTTCGGTTCATATGATACCAAAGTTACTTTTGAAACAAAATTTTCAACTTGATGAGAGCACAAGAAGCAAGAATAAGAATTATTCATTCCACGAATAAAATGGAAAAATATAGACCAAGAAAGGTCTGATAATGGTCTTTGAATTAAACCTGCACAATTTGGCGTCGATTATTTCCTTTAGAGAAATAACTGAAATGGCAATGACAAATGTATTATAAAACTTGTGCAATTTGAAACAAGTAAAAGCATGAACTATAAGAAAACATCCTTGTCATCATGTAGTAGAAATTAGAAAGCTGACCATTTACTGGTTTCCTAGAAGGCATAATTTTCCCACAAATTCCTTCTGTAACCCTTCTACTTTGCCAACTGTGTCTGCCTTTATTACAGGTTTATTCTGACAGGTAATCCTAAAAGGAGGTTTTTGTTCCTAGAAAATGAGCCTAACATAATATGCAGCTGAAGCAATTGAAATTACAATGAACCACCAAAAACAAAAAAGGAGCAGTGTAGTCTCTGTTTTCCTCCCTGCATTTCATATTCTTTTATTCTATTCTCCTCACTTTCATCATAGGTTGGAGAAAGGAGGAGGAGATTTACCTGTCAAATTTGTAACCATGCAGCAGAGATTCTGCAAGGATAGTTTTAGTAGAAGTGGCAAGACAGCCAAACAACGCAGCCAAGAATCCAAAGGCATTAAAACTAAGCTCTGTGATAGAGGTAAGAAGAATTCCTCCAACAATGGGGATCAGTGATGCCCATATTCTCCAGTCAAAGTATTTTCTCCAAATAAGCCACTGCAAAATAACTGTAGCCAGCAACAGAATAAGATGCAAGCGCAGCATAAAAAAAATTCAGATCAGATGAACTAACAAATTATATAGTCAATCCTAATCAAAGAGTCAGTTCAACAGGAAAATAGGAAGCACAAGGTAATAATTGACATTTACTGTCAAAGTTCTATTTTTTATTTTATTATTGCTGCTTATGGATAACAAGGTTTTAAACTTATTTCTCCAATTTTGATCAAACTCTTAGATCTGCAGTTAAATCATAGACTCTTCTCACCTGTTGTTGCCGGAGTAAAGGATTTTATGGTTTGCATGAAAGAAACAGGAATGAAACGCAAACTGACATTCCCCAAGACAATGTTTATGCAGAACACGAAGGACATAGGAAAGATCCTTCTCCATCTATCTTCAGGTTCCACCACAATAAGCGGCTTGAGTTTTAGCACCTTGATTACAGTATATGCACCAATAGCCGAACATATGAAGTGTACACAAGATACCGTCAATGGGAACTTAAAATCCAGTTTCTGTAAATAAAAACTGTGAGAAGCCAAGAAGCTACATATGAATAGCACACAAGAGTTCAGGCATTGAAGGAATGTATGAGAAGAATTCAGGTTATCTAAAAAGTAACAAAAATAGGTCTTCTTGTAGAAGTAATATTTTATCTCCTTGATCAAGATTAAATAGCAGAAAAGGATCTCAGATTGACTTAGAGAATGGAATGCAAACTTACATGGCTAGAAATGCAAAAATGAACAGAAAAAACGATTTGATTGATCTGTTTAAGCAAAATTTCCAAGTAATTATTGAATGACAACCTTCATATCAACATATAAAATAATTAACTGAGTCCTGTTACAGATCTACAGTCTCTAAAAGTCTATCAGGAAAATCATACATCACTAAATAGAACCCATCGCTTCGCTTCTTCAGGGTAGCGGCTTAATCATAAAATATTCTGAAAAAGTAAATCCCAGCGTTTGTCAAGCTACACTTATCCAAAAACACTACACCAAAAATCAAATTGAAGAACAAGAAAAGTGAGAGAATCAAAGAATCTTAGACAGTTTGTAAACAGCATAATTATGCCAAAAATAGACACGAATCAACTGTTATATTCAAAACCCCATTTCAATCCTTATTCTTTTCCAGAAAGCAATAAATTTTCAGAGGCCACAAATCCACAATATACACACATACATAAAAGTAAATCCCAGGAAAAAAAGAGAAATACAACAATTGAGACAAACACACAGACTCATCCACGAGCAAAAGTACGCCAGTTAGAAGAAGAGATTTACCTGAAAGATCCACTTGTTCATGATAATAACAGTAACATTGAAACCCCACCATTGAAAAATGGCTAATATAGATCGAATGACGGTCCAATCACAAATCCCATTTCCTTCCATCTCCGCCCGCAAAATGCCCCCTTTTTTTTCTCTTCTCTAAGTCTGCAACCCAATCCCAAAAGGCCGCCTTTTGCGCGCTAAATCAGTAGTTCAATAGCTCTGATACTTATGAAAAGAAGCAGAGCTAATAAAACTGGCACCACACCCGTTCATGACGCCATAAGAATGCACAAGGACTTTGTTTTCTCCATTGTTCGTGTGGTTTTTCTCAAGGTATTCCAGAAAAAAGTGGTTTTGATTTCGTCGTTCGGAAGTCTTTCTCAAAGTACGCTACTGCTATTGCCAGTATTTTGGGGCTTGTTTCCCTCAGCTGCAATATTAGCGTGCGACTCTGTATATGCGTGTATATGCGTGAATTGTTTGGTTTCGTTTTGCGTTGTTGTCCTTTGTTTAATGCTAGTGGTATTTTCTTTTTTCCTCCTGAAATCAATATACTAGTATTTGTATTTGAGTTTTAAACGTTGTCTCACATCCAGTCCACACTTTCGGGCCTGTCCTTAGGCATCATAGTCACGTTAAGAGACATCGTTTCCTTAGGTTGAAATTCAGCTTTTCCGTTTTGAAATAAAAGGTTGTGAGCTTCAACAATGGTTTTAAGCTATTTCTAACACTTGCAAACAAGCAATAACCTTTGTCTATTGGGCTGATTTGGACTCTAGAAATTGACCCTCCAATTGACAAAGCACGTTACACAATTACCTCAAACAATTGCAGACATCAGAATAGACTATCCTCCACCAAAGGAAAAAGTAGCTCGCGACTTCTGCCTCTCCCACAAGCTATACGCCGCCTTTCCCAGAGGGAAGATATTGTTGGATTCATGACAAGAACATAATTAAAAAGGTTGAAGAAATCTTAAAGTTGTTGATCGAGCACGAGCCCCAACTTCTCAACTCAAGGCCCAGGCTCATTAGTCTGACGAACTAGACAAAAGACGGACTTGAATAGTAGAAAAGTCAATGGACTGAAGCCCAATAACAGGAAGTCCATTGGACCTCTACAGAGATGGGAAAACATGCACTAACCCACTCCTTAAAACCAATTGAGACCCATAAATCTATTCTTACTAGGATTTTACTTTTACTTTCATAGTACTAAAGGTTTTAGAAGTATATATTATTTGTAATAGGATAAACTGAGTTTTTCCATCTAGAATAGGATTTAATTTTCGTGTAATAGCTCTATTTGACCGAAAATTATAAGGCTAAGTTGTGTTTGATTATGATTTGGTTTTTCAATCTCTCTTCACTAGGATTAGAGGTTACCTTTTTAGAATAACAAAAGAAGACATTGTAGCCTATGTATAGACTCCCGCATGTCATGAAACTCTCGTGTTGCCTGTAAACGAGACAAAGAAGTTAGAGTAATTTATTTGCGACCAAAGTTGAAGCAATATTCATTGGTGTGACCATCATGCTTTGTCTTGCTGTCAAACTGCCAGGGACGTTCTAGAATGACGTCTGCTACATCCAACGGAACCACATCACATAGTGTATAATATTGGAATTCATATTGTGAAGGGTATCACACATTGCCTTGTTACTTCAACTTTTCCTCTGTTGTTGAGCCATTGAAGTGTGTAGGGCCGAGGATGATTGGGCATATAAAAGTTCAAGAATGACACAAATTGGGACACTAGATTGTTTTGACTTCCGCTATCGATCATGAACAGACACTTCTTTCGAACGACTTCTCCTCTAATGTTGAAAATGTTGTTCCTTTGCTCGACTAAACTCTTTAGCCTTTTCGAAGGATTGACAACCACTTCGGTACTAGAAGGTTGTGACAATAAGTCACTCATAGAAGGTACTTGTAAGGCAACACAACAAGGTCCCTCTATTGCCTCAGTCTCTTCTCCTTCCTCGAGACTGAGTTCATTGTCGGAACCTCATCTTCCTCAAGGATTTCGAATTCCTCTCCTTCTTCTATTTCTTTGATGGTGTCGTCTTCTGGTGCAATCATTGTTCTCTAGTTTGGGCATTGCTACAGGATATGACATTTGTCTAAATATTTAAAACAAGTAACTTGCTTTAGGGAGGCTTGTTAGTAGCATCTGCACTAGAAATAGATTTGGAATGAACAAAAGTATTAGAATTGGTCAACATTTTACCTTGGGGTGAAGCGCCACAGGTACCTCTTGAAGGTATTGTACTTTGCATCCTCTTGTTGCTCCTCCAAGTACTGGAAGTCGTAGACATTCGACCTTCACCTTTTTGTCTAGATTCCACTAGGGTGGCTTTGTGAACTAGTTCATCTAAGTCCAAGTAGTGGTGTAATTCCACAACTTGTGCCATTGATGAACCTAGCCATGGTGACTTCTTCATCTTCTTGCACTCCACATCAGATCTTCATATTTTCAAACTCTCGGCTGTAATCAGTTACGCTTCTTGTTCATTGGGCCAACTTTTTGAATGTATGAAGCATCATCCTTGCATAGCTCAGAGGCACGTATCGCTTGCGCAATACTATCTTCATTTCTTCCCAATCATAGATTAGTTCTTCTCCTCTACTTGGTGTAATAGTCCCACCAGTTCAGAGCATAGTTAGTGAATTCTGAGGAAACTATGTTCACCCCATCTTCCTCTGGATACTTGCTGACTATTAGTAGAGAATCCATACGTTTCTTTCACAGCAAGTGCGTCTCAGGGTCTTATTTTCCATTAAACTGAGGAAACGTAACCTTTCGTCTATGTGGGCATCTAGGCCTAGGATTCTCCTCATAATCATCGTCATAGACCTTGCGAGGTTGTAACTTTTGGACCCTGGGGAAAGGTGTCCTTTCGGCTTCTCTCCTTTGGCCGAATTCTTAGGGTCTGACCCGTGCCTCAAACTTTTCATCTTCCTCATAATACGGGATATTGTTCCAGGGTTGTCTGGGGTGGCATCTACCAAACTCTTATTCCTCGTAATATTGGATATTGTTTCAAGGTCTAGGGTGTCGAATGTGGCGTCCACTTTGTTCTTCTTCCTCCTCACCATATTCTTTTTTAGGCTTCTCACTCCTGAGAGTTCTTGATTGCTGAGGCGTCTGTGATATGTATATCTTACCTAGGCCATCAATAATGTCTTTCGCCTTGGATGTGGAAGGTACCTTTGAATTGAACTTTGGTATGCTAGGAAACCTGTTGGCATTTGCTTGAGTTCGACCATTGTGTCGGCTAAGAAATTGATCTTGTTGGACACGTTATGAAAGAATTGCAACATTTGAGCTTTGAAAGATTTTTGGTAGGATCTAGGTTTGTACCTGCTCGATTTACCACGCAACAAAAAATTATAATAAAAGCGGAACCATAGAATAATACCTTTGAAGCGTGCACCTGGTGAATCTCTTGTATGCCTCAAAGACTATGACCTCTTGTTGTGTGGGCAACAATCTAGAAGTCAATTGATCAGCAACTCACCACAATCCACTTGCTGGAAAAATTCAGCACCTCCGCACCTAGCACGTACTGCAAACGCACTGCCCGGAGAGAGAGAAAGCAACACACGGGGCTGCCCAAAAAGGACCAAATTTTTGGCCACAATATAGGAAAACCAGCCGCCCCTTCTTGCTTGTTAAAATTCGTTTTAGAGAGAGAGAGAATTTTCTCTCTCTAGAATTTTATCTCTCTAGATTCTTGAGTTATGAATCTATTGAATTGTGATTTCTGAATGGCTGATCCCTTGTCTATTTATAGAGTTACAAGAGAGACTCCAAGTTGGAATAGGATTGATCTTTCCTACTGGGTTTCTGTTTCCCTTCAATCCTGTTTCTAGATTGATACAGATTCTGTTTCCTTCAATCCTGTTCCTGGACTGAAACACTCCCAACTGTCACAGGGATTCACTTATCCCAATCCAGTTCCTGGGATGAATCACACCCAACTGACACAGGGATTCACTTATCCCAATCCAGTTCCTGGGATAATTCACAACCAACTGACACAAGGATTAATTAATTTTTCAACTAATTAAATCTACCTTCGTCAACAACCCAGTACATAATTAATCGTACCACTAACGGATTAATTATGGCACTACCAACCTACACCAGAATTGCTTCCTGAACAACTTAATTAAATTATATTCATAATCTCTCCACATCAAAGATATAGTGCTCGTTAATTCATTAATTTACTGATAAATTAATTCATCAACTTCTTAATATTCCGAGACTAGTACCACTCGACCTTTTTACTATACCGGACATAAGTCCACTGGCCAGGTTTAGTATAATAAACATTTCGAGCTCATCTCGGGAGCACCATCACCCCGGACGCACCGGTACATGGTTTCCTTTCGACAAGCAGCAGCACACCAAGTAGCGCACCCAACCCACCGAGACTATTGGCCACATTTGACCTCACCCATTGGCAGATCAAAGTACACTATGTCTAATCCTCATGCCCGCTCGAGTCTAGGGATTTAGAGATAGAATACAAGGATCGATTTGTCTATTAAATCAGTACAAGACAAATCATTCCTAAGAGTCAAGTTCAATATGCCCCGGGCACATCTATATGATTCAATTAGTTTAGACAAACTAATTATCTGAATCACATAATAACCTAGACCGACAGTTTATCCAAAGCTGTCTCGGTTACGAACCTCATTTATATATTATGTCTTTCAACCAATGATGAGATCTACTGTGTCGCACCAGACACCTCATCATCTACTTACATAATATAAATGGATATGCACAACTAAATATAATTGAAACACAAATCGATATATTAATCTGGGAAATTATACAACACAAGCATAGCTTATGTATTCAAATCCAACAAGCTTAACTGAGAGGTTCTTCTGGAATTGGTTCCATATTCTCTGACAAGCAAAAATTTAGAGAGGTAGAAGTAAAGACTTCTCCTTGAGGATTAATAACCAAAACACAAACAAACTATAAAAACAAAACTAACAAAACTAACAAAAACCAAAAACTAAAAATCCTGCTCTACCAGAAACCAAACAACTCAAAAACCAACAAATAAGACAATAATCAAACAATTAAAAACCAACTAAAAAAAACCAACAAAATTTTGGCAAAACTAGAATTTTAGCAAAACCAAAAAAAAAAACAAAAACAAAATCAAACAAATCAAGCAATCAAAATTCAACACAAAAATTAACAAACTCGGCAAAGCTAAAAAACTAGACAAAACCCGACGTCAACTCTCACGAAATTCGAAAAACCTGAAAAAATCACAAAACTAAAAAAAAAACAAGAATTATGAAAAACTAAAAATCCTAAAAATCACAAAAAATACAACAATTACAATATGCAAGATGCTAGTGTGAATTTGCTCAAATTCTAACTTTTTCCTTAAAAAATTAAAATTTTTAAGTCTCTAAACTTCACTTCAGCACGCCTTCTCTTAACCTCGGTTATCAAACTCAAAACTGGGAGATACCTGTTATAAGAATCAAGAGTCTGATGAGTTCACTTAGACCTTTATTCTTACTCAAGTACGGGTCCTAATGTTGATAGCTATGTGTATCTCAATTCTCACCTTACCGACCCTCATTTTAGCTCAAATATAAGTTTTGTAGATTTGTACTTTCGCCTCAATGACTCAACTTTTAGTCTCAACTTTTAGACTCAACGAGCCCGGACATGTCATGGGGTTTATGAATAAAAATAAAACTCATAATAGCTGGGAATAATAACCACCTGTTAATATATCAACAATACGAAAATAACAAAGCCAAAACAAAGCCGTGTAATAAATCAAAAAAATATAAAGCGAAAACACTCGCTCTGATACCAATTTGAAGGAAACAAAACTAGCTTGGGCTAAACTGAAAATCTCACTTTCGTGCAATGCATTCAGAATTAGAGACTTTCGATTCGGTTCAGGCTTAAATTTATTTCCCCTGAATGGATATAGGCTTATACTAGTTTGATTTGTTAAATCGATGCTTAAAAATTAAATCTTTAAATTAAAGCGGAAACCTTTAACGAATATACCTTCAGAGCGTGTCCCTCGCAATAAGAAAACCCCAAGTAGGGAAACTGTGATACCACCAGAAATCCAAAGAATAACTCCAACAACTCCGAGATCAGGTGGGCAATCAACTACGGAGTGGCTAATAGCATAAACGAAGAAATTGTTAGTTTTGAATACAGAAAAGCTATGGTTTGTATCAAAAACTAATATCCACAGATGACATATCATTTTGTTTCAGTATAAATCTGTTCCTTTATATCATAGAACTAGATAACGGGGTGTCGACAAACACAGTAGATACCGTTATTGGTTAAAGTATTGATATATAAAAAGTATGCTCGTAACCGAGATAGTCTGAACATACTATCGGTATAGGTTATTGTGTGGTTTGGAAATTGGTTTATCTAGACTAGTTTAAATCACACAGATATGCCCGGGGCATATTGAGCACAACCAGTTTGGATAGAATTGACTTGTACTGATCGGCGTAGTCAATTCGGTCCTAGTATTCCGTCTCTCAATCCCGAGATTGGGACGGGCGTGAGGGTTGGATATCGTGTGCTTTGATTTGCCAAAGAGTGAGGTCAATTGAGGCCAATACCTCGGTAAGTTAGGTATGTGTTGTTTAGCTTCTTGCGTGCCGTTGCTAGTCGGAGGAATCCACGTACCGGTTCGCCGGGTTGATGGTGCTCCCGAGATGAGCTCGTAAGGTTATTATAGTAAACCTGGCCAGTGAACTTTATGTTTGGTATAATAAAAGGTCGAGTGGTACTAATCTCGGAAACCAAGATGTCGGTGAATTAATTTGTCAGTAAATTGATAAATCGACGAGCACTAGATCTTTAATGTGGGGAGATAGAAGAAATAATAATGGCGCGATGTAAAGTCGTTTTCGAGCGGTAGTTCCATAATTGGTCCGTTAGTGGTACGACCGATTATGCGTTTGACTAATCGACAAGGTAAATTAATTAATCCGAAGGGTTTAATTAATATTTGATCGACGAAGTGAATTTAGAAATTAATTCTATTTTGAATTAATTAATTCTAAGGGTTCGATTAAATTAAATTAACAAAGTGGATTAAATAAATTAATTTAAAAGGGTCGATTGGAGTTGATTAGTCGGGAAGACTTAGCGGTCAACGAAAGTCAAATTTTAAGGCCTAACTCGAGAGCCCATTAGGTCTCCTTAGAAGCTCCTATAAATACAACATATTGGGCAACACAAACCCGAAGAAACTTGGCAGCCAAGTTAGGCTAGAAAGAGAAAGTTTGGTCTAGAGAGAAAATGGTGTCTTCATCGTCAAGTTTTCTCTCGAAGTTGATCAAGAAAGTTTTCTTCTTTGTCAAGGAACTCAGCCCATGAATTAATAGAGCAGCCCGGACCCTTCTTCACTCAGCCCATGAATTAATAGAGCAACTCGCTCAGCCCATGAATTAATTTTTGAGCAGTTCGATTATTTCTCCAACAAAATTAGCCGCTGGATTTTCTGCTGGGTTTTTCTAATTGCGCAGTCGCGCAGTTCTTCAAGGTCCGGCAGGTTGCTGCTAAAGCTTCAGGGTGCTGATCCGGTGGCTCCTTCACGTTGATCTCTTCTTTTGTCGGTGATCCGTGAAGCCCACCGTGCAGATCGTGGCCGAGCTTGGCAGTTCCTCTCGCCGCAGTCCGCTAGTGAAGCAGAAAAATCAGGAGGCTGGTTTTTTGCGTTTTATGCTCTGGGCAGCTTCAATTTGAGAAAAAAAAAATTCTGGGCAGCTTCAATTTTGATAAAAAAAATTCTGGGCAGCTTTAATTTTCAGAAAAAAATTCTGGGCAGATTTATTTTGAGTTTCTTGAGAAGCAAGTTTCTTGGGTTTTCAATCGTATTGCCGTGGGTAACTCCGTAGACTATAGCCCACACTATCTCGGAGTTTGTATTGGAGAATTCTTCGGATTTCTTGTGGAATTTGCCCTAAAGATTGGGTTTTCTTTAAGCGAGGGACTTCGCTACAAAAGGTATAATCTTTAAATTCCGCTTTAATTAAAGATTTAATTTTTTGTGTCCCGATTAATAAATTAAATAAGTATAAGCCTAGATCCGTTCATGGGTAAACTAATTTGAGCCTGAGCTTGGTCAAAAGCTTCCGATTCTGGAATGCATAGCACGAAAGTGAGGTTTTCGATTTAGCCCGGGCTTGTTCAGTTTTCCTTCAAATTGGTATCAGAGCGTTGGTTTCGGTCTTATACTTGTTTGATTTAGTACACGGCTTTATTTTGGCATTAGTATTTTTGTCGAAATGTATAAACAGGTGGTTATTAGTTTCCCGGCTATTATGGTAGAAATTTAATTTTCATTCATAAACCCCGGGACATGTCCGGGCTCGTTTTTATTTTTGAATGGAAATTTCTGTAATAGTAATAACCACGAGCTGGAAGCCGTGTAGGATTAGAAAAATCTTGTAGTAGGATTTGATCTAATCATGTCGTCTTTAAATTCCTAGAAAACGCCTTTGTATATAGGAATTTATGTACTATGACGAAGACGTTATTTTGGGTAACTTATATTCGCGGGTTTTGGTTTATCGTAATTTTGGGTGATTCCTAATTACGGAGTAAACCGAGAAAACCCGGGCGAATCGAGAGGAATCCACATAACGAGTGGGAGCGACACGACGGGAAGTGTCACCGAGGCGTCGAGGAATCAACGATAGAGAAGGCCATAATAGTCGGGAAATTTTATTTTATTTAATTTCCCGTATTTATGATTTTTCGTTGATTGTGTGATTTTCGTTTTATTTTGCATGAACGAAATTCAAACCAAATGTTTTTCAAAAAGGTAATGTGCAATTAACTAAGGTAGATTATTCGCATATTAAAATTCCAACGGTTTTATGGGTGCGAATATCCATAGTTAAGATATTGCATGTTAAAACGTAAAAATCCTCAAACTTAATTACATTCGCGGGTTTTGGTTTAATCGTAATTTTGGGTGATTCCTAATTGCATGGGGTTTTGGTTTATCGTAATTTTGGGTGATTCCTAATTACGTAGAAAACCGAGACAACCCGGATTTTGGTTTATCGTAATTTTGGGTGATTCCTAATTACGTAGAAAACCGAGATAGAAAATCGAGAAAACCAGGGCGAATTGAAATTAATTAAAAATCTAAGTGGGAGCGGGTTGGTTAATAGCCCCATGGCCTCCATTACGGGTTCATTAGCGATGTGGTTAAACTTGCGTGCTGGCTTAGACCTTCCTCCCTATCGGATGAGTTTTCAATCACAGATATCGCCGGAATGAATTTCTAAAGGGATGACTATAGTGTGTTTAATTGGGAAAAGTTGCGACACCCTCGCCATCCGAGGCGCATTAGTACCCTAAGTAACAAACTTAGAAGTCACGTAATGGCATACACTTAGTGTACTGTTTATAGTATCCCTCCCATCGAGGTTACGCTATTTACGTGTACGGCTAAAATTATCGACTATTAATTTCATTGATTATAAGATCGTTGGTCAGATAATGAAATTAATGAACTTCGGTTCTTCTCGAACGAATGTGGGTTGGCATAGACGTCGTGACCTGCGTTAATCCCGGTGGGAGAGATGTCGGTAGAAGATTATATTTCTTTTCTGAGGATTTTTCAATAGTTTCGAAAAAGTATACTGAGACTTGTTTTTTATTATTTTTCAGTTGATATGTCGTTCAACCCGCTAGCTGTCATTCTGAACCAAAACAAACTCACCGGTCCTAATTACATTGATTGGAAACGAAACCTGGACATTGTCCTAACCGCTGAGGGTTATAAGTACGTGCTCACTGAGGAGTGCCCCCCTAAGCCCAGTGAGAATGCCACACCTGAGCAGCGAGAGCCATATACGAGGTGGCAGAAAGCTGATGAGATGACCAGGTGCTACATCTTGGCTTCCATGTCAAGTGTACTGCAGCACCAGCATCAGTTGATGACCTCAGCCTACGATATGATGCTCAACCTCAGGGAGATGTTTGGACATCAGGGCAAGGCAACCAGGCAGTCAGCTATGAGGAAACTCATGAATGCCAGGATGGCTGAGGGCACTTCAGTGAGAGATCACGTGCTGGAGATGATTGGTTGCATCAATGAGATCGAGGTATTGGGAGGTGATATTGATGGGGAAACCCAGGTCGATATCATCCTTCAGAGCTTGCCTCCCAGTTTTGAGCAGTTTCGATTGAACTATAATATGGGGAATCTCTCATATTCACTTTCTGAGCTCATGACTACATTGGTGTCTGCTGAGAGCCTCTTCGCTGAGAAGAAGCAAGCCTTGGCTACTGTTGGTCCCTCAGGTTCCTCTGCTGGGCCCAAAGCCAGGAAGCAAAAGAGGAAGAGAGGCCAGAAAGTAGGAGCCAGTCATCGACCCAAGGCAGGCATTGCCAAGAAGCAGAAGTCGATAGGCAAATGTTTCAGATGTGGCAAAGCGGGACATTGGAAGAAGGACTGCCCAAAGCCTCGAGGTACGTGTAAATTTTCCCTAGTCACTGAGACGTGTTTAGCGACGATTCCCACAGATACTTGGTGTGTGGATTCAGGAGCCACTGATCACGTTTGTAATTCTTTGCAGGGGTTCCAAGTGACCCGGCTGCTTAGAGAGGGAGAGTTGCAGGTCTACCTTGGGGATACTACCAGAGTTTCTGTGGCTGTAGTGGGAGTTATTAGTCTTTATTTTTCAGACTCTATTTTATATTTAAAGGATTGTCTTTATGTACCTAGTTTTCGAAAGAACTTGCTTTCGATTTCGAAACTTGTTTTGGATGGTTATAAGTGTGTATTTTCTGACGGTTCGGTTTTTATTATAAAATGCCAGAAACTTATATGTTCCGGTACATTGGTTGACAATTTGTTTTTAATCAAGACTTACTCCCCAGTTATGCAAAACACAGAAACTAGTAACTCATCACCGAATCATAATAAGAGAAAGGAATCTTCCCCTTTGAATCAGACTTATCTTTGGCACCTGAGACTAGGTCATATCAACCTTAGTAGGATTCAAAGGTTGGTCAAGAGTGGGTCTTTGGACTTACTAGATATTGACAGCTATTCGACCTGTGAGTCCTGCTTGGAGGGTAAAATGACCAAGAGGCCTTTTAAGGCGAAGGGGTATAGGGCCAAGGAGGTTTTAGAGCTGATTCATTTTGACGTGTGTGGGCCTATGTCAGTTCAGGCTAGAGGTGGTTATGAGTATTTCGTGACTTTCACGGATGATTACTCTAGATATGGATACATATACCTGATGCGCCACAAGTCTGAATGCTTTGGCAAGTTCAGAGAATTCAAGGCAGAGGTGGAGAACCATCTGGGTAAGAGTATCAAGTCACTGCGGTCTGATCGCGGTGGCGAATACCTCTCTAGTGAATTTAAGACCTATTTGTCAGAGGAGGGTATTCAGACCCAGTTGTCTGCACCTGGCACACCCCAGCAGAATGGTGTAGCAGAGAGGAGAAACAGGACTCTTATGGAGATGGTTAGATCGATGATGAGTTACAGTGAGTTGCCTACCTCGTTTTGGGGTTATACCTTGGATACAGCGTGTTTTATCCTCAACCTTGTGCCATCTAAGTCTGTGCCTATGACCCCAGTAGAGTTGTGGAGTGGGCGAAAGCCTAGTCTGAGACATCTCAGGATTTGGGGTTGTCCAGCACATGTGCTCGAGGCAGATGCAGGCAAGTTAGAGGCGAGATCCAAGGTTATGCTGTTTATAGGCTACCCCAAAGGAACGAGAGGTGGTTTATTTTATAGTCCTCAGGATCAGAAGGTGGTGGTTAGCACCAATGCCAGATTTCTTGAGGAGGACTATATTTTAGATCACAAGTCAAACAGCAAGGTAGTATTGGAAGAGCTTAAAAGTCAGTCCACTATTCCAGATGCACACGTACAGGAAGACACACTATAAGAGACTACACACACTATCACAGATGATGCTCTTACACAGGCTGCGCCTCATCGTAGTGGGAGGGTTGTGAGATAGCCCAACAGGTACATGGGTTTGGGTGAGTCTTCGGACTTTATCCCTGGTGCTCATGAACCAGACCCAGTTAACTACAATGAGGCTCTCCAGGATAAAGATGCAGATTCATGGTAGAGAGCGATGATTGCTGAGATGGGTTCTATGGACTCAAATCAATTCTGGGAGCTGGTAGATCTTCCTGATGGGTTTAGGCCTATTGGGTGCAAATGGGTCTACAAGCGAAAGAGAAGATCTGACGGGAGGGTTGAGACCTTCAAGGCTAGGCTTGTGGCGAAGGGGTATACTCAGAAAGACGGGATCGATTATGAGGAGACCTTTTCCCCGGTAGCTATGCTTAAGTCGATCCGGATTCTCTTGGCCATAGCTGCTCATATGGATTATGAGATTTGGCAGATGAACGTCAAGACAGCTTTCCTTAATGGAAGTCTTGAGGAGACCATCTTTTGCAGCAACCAGAGGGCTTCATTGTTAAGGGCCAAGAGCACAAGGTATGTAGGCTTAGAAGGTCCATTTATGGACTTAAGTAAGCATCCAGATCTTAGAACATTCGTTTTGATGAGGTTATCCAGTCCTATGGATTCACTCAGTCTTCGGATGAGCAGTGTGTTTATTGCAGGCGTGATGGTGATATAGTGGTGTTCCTCGTACTTTACGTAGATGACATTCTTCTTATTGGCAACAGTAAGAAGGTGTTGTCAGACGTAAAGGCATGGCTGTCCAGGAAATTCGATATGAAGGATTTGGGAGAGGCTGGACATATCCTTGGGATCAAGATTATTCGAGATCGTAGGAGACGTTCTCTGACTCTCTCTCAGGCATCCTACATAGACACGATTCTGGCCCGTTTTAACATGCAGAACTCCAAGAAGGGTTCACTACCTTTCAGGCATGGAGTGCATTTGTCTAAGGAGCAGTGTTCTAAGACTGCTGAGGAGATAGATGCCATGAAGGCGGTACCCTACGCTTCTGTAGTGTGTAGCCTCATGTATGCTATGTTGTGCACGGGACCTGATATTTGCTTTGCCGTTGGCATGGTTAGCAGATATCAGAGTAACCCTGGGAAGGCTCACTGGGAGGCAGTAAAATGCATTCTCAAGTATTTGCGCAGGACGAGAGATTATGTCCTAGTTTATAGAGCGCAGGAGCTTATACCATTGGGTTACACAGATTCGGACTTTCAAGGAGATTTGGACAAGAGTAAGTCTACCTCTGGGTTTGTGTTTACTCTAGGAGGTGGAGCCATAGTATGGAAGAGTGTCAAGCAGAAATGCGTGGCGGACTCTACCATGGAGGCCGAGTATGTTGCCGCTTCAGAGGCAGCGAAAGAGGCTGTATGGCTCAGGAGCTTCCTGATGGACTTAGATGTGGTTCCAGAGTTGTCTAGGTCTATCACAGTTTATTGTGATAACAATGGTGCAGTTGCTAACTCAAGGGAACCACGAGCCCATAAGGCGAGTAAACACATAGAGCGCAAGTACCACCTGATACGAGAGATCGTAAAGAGGGGAGACGTGATCGTGGCCAAGATAGCTTCAGAGGACAACCTTGCAGATCCTTTCACCAAGCCACAAATTTAGAGAGGTAGAAGTAAAGACTTCTCCTTGAGGATTAATAACCAAAACACAAACAAACTATAAAAACAAAACTAACAAAAACCAAAAACTAAAAATCCTGCTCTTCCAGAAACCAAACAACTCAAAAACTAACAAATAAGACAATAATAAAACAATTAAAAACAAACTAAAAAAAACCAACAAAATTTTGGCAAAACTAGAATTTTAGCAAAACCAAAAAAAAAAAAACAAAAACAAAATCAAACAAATCAAGCAATCAAAATTCAACACAAAAATTAACAAACTCGGCAAAGCTAAAAAACTAGACAAAACCCGACGTCAACTCTCACTAAATTCGAAAAACCTAAAAAAATCACAAAACTAAAAAAAAAAAAACAAGAATTCTGAAAAACTAAAAATCCTAAAAATCACAAAAAATACAACAATTACAATATGCAAGATGCTAGTGTGAATTTGCTCAAATTCTAACTTTTTCCTTAAAAAATTAAAATTTTTAAGTCTCTAAACTTCACTTCAGCACGCCTTCTCTTATCCTCGGTTATCAAACTCAAAACTGGGAGATACCTGTTATAAGAATCAAGAGTCCGATGAGTTCACTTAGACCTTTATTCTTACTCAAGTACGGGTCCTAATGTTGATAGCTATGTGTATCTCAATTCTCACCTTACCGACCCTCCTTTTAGCTCAAATATAAGTTTTGTATATTTGTACTTTCGCCTCGATGACTCAACTTTTAGACTCAACGAGCCCGGACATGTCATGGGGTTTATGAATAAAAATAAAACTCATAATAGCCGGGAATAATAACCACCTGTTAATATATCAACAATACGAAAATAACAAAGCCAAAACAAAGCCGTGTAATAAATCAAAAAAATATAAAGCCAAAACACTCGCTCTGATACCAATTTGAAGGAAACAAAACTAGCTTGGGCTAAACTGAAAATCTCACTTTCGTGCAATGCATTCAGAATCAGAGACTTTCGATTCGGTTCAGGCTTAAATTTATTTCCCCTGAATGGATATAGGCTTATACTAGTTTGATTTATTAAATCGATGCTCAAAAATTAAATCTTTAAATTAAAGCGGAAACCTTTAACGATTATACCTTCAGAGCGTGTCCCTCGCAATAAGAAAACCCCAAGTTGGGAAACTGTGATACCACCATAAATCCAAAGAATAACTCCAACAACTCCGAGATCAGGTGGGCAATCAACTACGGAATGGCTAATAGCATAAACGAAGAAATTGTTAGTTTTGAATACAGAAAAGCTATGGCTTGTATCAAAAACTAATATCCACAGATGACATATCATTTTGTTTCAGTATAAATCTGTTCCTTTATATCATAGAACTAGATAACGGGGTGTCGACAAACACAGTAGATACCGTTATTGGTTAAAGTATTGATATATAAAAAGTATGCTCGTAACCGAGATAGTCTGAACATACTATCGGTATAGGTTATTGTGTGGTTTGGAAATTGGTTTATCTAGACTAGTTTAAATCACACAGATATGCCCGGGGCATATTGAGCACGACCAGTTTAGATAGAATAGACTTGTACTGATCGGCGTAGTCAATTCGGTCCTAGTATTCCGTCTCTCAATCCCGAGATTGGGACGGGCGTGAGGGTTGGATATCATGTGCTTTGATTTGCCAAAGAGTGAGGTCAATTGAGGCCAATACCTCGGTAAGTTGGGTATGCGGTGTTTAGCTTCTTGCGTGCCGTTGCTAGTCGGAGGAATCCACGTACCGGTTCGCCGGGTTGATGGTGCTCCCGAGATGAGCTCGTAAGGTTATTATAGTAAACCTGGCCAGTGATGTTCGGTATAATAAAAGGTCGAGTGGTACTAATCTCGGAAACCAAGAAATCGGTGAATTAATTTGTCAGTAAATTGATAAATCGACGAGCACTAGATCTTTAATGTGGGGAGATAGAAGAAATAATAATGGCGGGATGTAAAGTCGTTTTCGAGCGGTAGTTCCATAATTGGTCCGTTAGTGGTACGACCAATTATGCGTTTGACTAATCGACAAGGTAAATTAATTAATCCGAAGGGTTTAATTAATATTTGATCGACGAAGTGAATTTAGAAATTAATTCTATTTTGAATTAATTAATTCTAAGGTTTCGATTAAATTAAATTAACAAAGTGGATTAAATAAATTAATTTAAAAGGGTCGATTGGAGTTGATTAGTCGGGAAGACTTAGCGGTCAACGAAAGTCAAATTTTAAGGCCTAACTCGAGAGCCCATTAGGTCTCCTTAGAAGCTCCTATAAATACAACATATTGGGCAGCACAAACCCGAAGAAACTTGGCAGCCAAGTTAGGCTAGAAAGAGCAAGTTTGGTCTAGAGAGAAAACGGTGTCTTCATCGTCAAGTTTTCTCTCGAAGTCGATCAAGAAAGTTTTCTTCTTTGTCAAGGAACTCAGCCCATGAATTAATAGAGCAGCCCGGACCCTTCTTCACTCAGCCCATGAATTAATAGAGCAGCTCGCTCAGCCCATGAATTAATTTTTGAGCAGTTCGATTATTTCTCCAACAAAATTAGCCGCTGGATTTTCTGCTGGGTTTTTCTAATTGCGCAGTCGCGCAGTTCTTCATGAAGGAAAACTGAACAAGCCCGGGCTAAATCGAAAACCTCACTTTCGTGCTATGCATTCCAGAATCGGAAGCTTTCGACCAAGCTCAGGCTCAAATTAGTTTACCCATGAACGGATCTAGGCTTATACTTATTTAATTTATTAATCGGGACACAAAAAATTAAATCTTTAATTAAAGCGGAATTTAAAGATTATACCTTTTGTAGCGAAGTCCCTCGCCTAAAAGAAAACCCAATTCTTTAGCGCGAAATCCACAAGAAATCCGAAGAATTCTCCAATACCAACTCCGAGATAGTGTGGGCTATCGTCTACGGAGTTACCCACGGCAAATCGAGAAATCCAAGAAACTTGCTCCGGAAGAAAAACCCAAAATCTGAAATTAAAATCTTGAAAAACAAACTGCCCAGTATTTTTTTTTCAAAATTAAACCTTGCTGCGCAAGTTTTTCTTCAGCTGCTTGCTCACTAATTTCCGCCGCAAAAATTACCCACTTTGAGCGAAACAATTCTGGTCCCGATCTGTACAGCGCAGATTCCACGGATCACTCTAATATAGAAGATCAACGTGAAACCCACAGCTGGCTCAGGGCACCGAATGAAGTTAACACTCAGATTATCTAGAAGACAACCGACCGAGAAAGGGTAACAAGCGCTGGGCGCTATTTCTTCGAAAAACCAACCAGCGGAAAAATCAGCGAGCAAAAGAAAACAGCGAATGATTTTAAATCGACTGGGCAGTATATAAAGATTTGATCTTCCGGAGGAGAAAGCTATCTTAGCTGACTTCGAGAGAGAATTTCGATGAAGAAGACGACGTTCTCTCTCTAAGCTAAACTTTCTCTCACTAGTCCTTTCTTGACTATCAAGTTTCTTAGGGTTTTTGGCTGCCCATTATGTTGTATTTATAGGAGCTTCTAAGGAGACCTAATGGGCTCTCGAGTTAGGCCTTAAAATTTGACTTTCGTTGACCGCTAAGTCTTCCCGACTAATCAACTCCAATCGACTCTTTTAAATTAATTTATTTAATCCACTTTGTTAATTTAATTTAATCGAACCCTTAGAATTAATTAATTCAAAATAGAATGAATTTCTAAATTCACTTCGTCGATCAAATATTAATTAAACCCTTCGGATTAATTAATTTACCTTGTCGATTAGTCAAACGCATAATCGGTCGTACCACTAACGGACCAATTATGGAACTAACGCTCGAAAACAACTTTACATCGCGCCATTATTATTTCTTCTATCTCCCCACATTAAAGATCTAGTGCTCGTCGATTTATCAATTTACTGACAAATTAATTCACCGACTTCTTGTTTTCCGAGATTAGTACCACTCGACCTTTTATTATACCGAACATAAAGTTCACTGGCCAGGTTTAGTATAATAACCTTACGAGCTCATCTCGGGAGCACCATCAACCCGGCGAACCGGTACGTGGATTCCTCCGACTAGCAACGGCACGCAAGAAGCTAAACACCGCATACCCAACTTACCGAGGTATTGGCCTCAATTGACCTCACTCTTTGGCAAATCAAAGCACACGACATCCAACCCTCACGCCCGTCCCAATCTCGGGATTGAGAGACAGAATACTAGGACCGAATTGACTACGCCGATCAGTACAAGTCAATTCTATCCAAACTGGTCGTGCTCAATATGCCCCGGGCATATCTGTGTGATTTAAACTAGTCTAGATAAACCAATTTCCAAACCACACAATAACCTATACCGATAGTATGTTCAAACTATCTCGGTTACGAGCATACTTTTTATATATCAATACTTTAACCAATAACGGTATCTACTGTGTTTGTCGACACCCCGTTATCTAGTTCTATGATATAAAGGAACAGATTTATACTGAAACAAAATGATATGTCATCTGTGGATATTAGTTTTTGATACAAGCCATAGCTTTTCTGTATTCAAAACTAACACTTCAAGGTCCGGCAGGTTGCTGCTAAAGCTTCGGGGTGCTGATCCGGTGGCTCCTTCACGTTGATCTCTTCTTTTGTCGGTGATCCGTGAAGCCCACCGTGCAGATCGTGGCCGAGCTTGGCAGTTCCTCTCGCCGGCAGTCCGCTAGTGAAGCAGAAAAATCAGGCGGCTGGTTTTTTGCGTTTTATGCTCTGGGCAGCTTCAATTTGAGAAAAAAAAAAAAAAATTTTTGGGCAGCTTCAATTTTGATAAAAAAAATTCTGGGCAGCTTTAATTTTCAGAAAAAAATTCTGGGCAGATTTATTTTGAGTTTCTTGAGAAGCAAGTTTCTTGGGTTTTCAATCGTATTGCCGTGGGTAACTCCGTAGATGATAGCCCACACTATCTCGGAGTTTGTATTGGAGAATTCTTCGGATTTCTTGTGGAATTTGCGCTAAAGATTGGGTTTTCTTTAAGCGAGGGACTTCGCTACAAAAGGTATAATCTTTAAATTCCGCTTTAATTAAAGATTTAATTTTTTGTGTCCCGATTAATAAATTAAATAAGTATAAGCCTAGATCCGTTCATGGGTAAACTAATTTGAGCCTGAGCTTGGTTGAAAGCTTCTGATTCTGGAATGCATAGCACGAAAGTGAGGTTTTCGATTTAGCCCGGGCTTGTTCAGTTTTCCTTCAGAAATCCTTAAAAAACCCACTTCGAAAAACTCGAGAAAACCCACGCTGATCCTTGGCCGGAAGCTGTCTGCGCTAGGCCTGAATTTTGCCGAACTTCACCGAAAAATAGAACTGTCACCGAAAAAGGAAACAACCGACCGGCCGGAGATCTACACGCAAGCTTAAATCTTTTGACAAGCTTGCGGATCAGCGAGCCAGACTAACCCCAAATGTAGCGGCGCCGATCGCTAGAAAACACCACACGTGGCGGTGCGAAAAATCGATCGGTGATATCAAGGTGGCGCGGTCACGGCGGAGATCCAAGACAAAATCTGAGTTGAGTTTTCGAAGAAGAAAGCTTTCCTAACCAACTTCGAGAGTGAGTTTCAATGAGGAAGACAACGTTCTCTCTCTAGGCTTGACTTTCTCTCACTAGGCAACTTAGCCTTTAAGTTTGTTAATTTCTTCAAATGCCTAACATTAGCTATTTATAGGGAGCTTCTAAGAAGACCTAGTGGGATTTTGAGTTGGACCTTAATGTTTGACTTTCGTTGACCCCTTAGTCTCCCTAGACTAATCAACTCCAATTGAGCATTTTGAATTAATTTCTTAACCCACTTCGTTAATTATATTTAATCGAACCTTTAGGATTATTTCGTATAACCCACTTAGTCAATTAAATATTAATTAAACATTTAGGATTAATTAATTCACTTTGTCAATTAGTCAAACGCATAATTAGTCGTACCACTAACGGACCAATTATGGAACTACCGCTCAAAAATGAATTTATTATGCGCTCACTTTATTATTCTTCTATCTCCCCACATCAAAGATCTAGTGCTCGTTGATTCATCAATTTACTGACAAATTAATTCATCGACTTCTTGGTATCCTAGATTAGTACCAATCAACTTTCTTATTATACCAGAAGTAAAGTCCACTGGCCAGATTTAGTATAATAAACCTTACGAGCTCATCTCGGGAGCATCATCAACCCGGTGAATTGGTACATGGATTCCTTCGACTAGCAACGGCACACAAGAAGCCAAACACAACATATCAAACTTACTGAGATTTAGACCTCAATTGACCGCACCCTTTGGCAACTCAAAGCATACGATATCTAACTCTCATGCCCGTCCTAATCTTGGGATTAAGAGATTAGAATACTAGCATCGAATTAACTATGCCGATCAGTACAAGTTAATTCAATACCGAACTGGTCGTACTCAATATGCCCCGAGCACATCTGTATGATTTAATTCATCTAAACAAACTAATTTTTAAATCACACGATAACATATACTGATATTATGTTGAAACTATCTCGGTTACGAGCATCTGTTTATATGTCAATATTTTAACCAATAACGAGATCTACTGTGCTTTTCTACACCTTGTTATCTAGTTCTATGATATAATGAAACAAATTTAATACTGAAACAAAATGAAATGTCAACTGAGTATTTGTTTTTGATACAAGTAAATACCTTTTCAGTATTCAAAACTAACAGTGGGATAAGGATTTCCTTTTCTTAAGGCACAAGTATTTTCCCTTTTCAATTTGGAAAAGAATAAGACTTGTTTCCTTATTCTACTTCTATCTTACTCAAAATAAACGAAGATTTTTGCTTAGATTTATTTTAATTCTAATTCCTAAAAGAATAAAGTTTATTTATCACTAATCAGAAAAAAATAAAAAATTGCTAAAATCGAGAGCTGAAGTGACGCGGCAATAGCCGAATTCTAGGCTAGGGTTACCCTTGCCTTCTTGTTGTCTTCTTGTCCAAGTAATCTTCTTGTGGACCTTCTAGAAGCTGTTGGCCAAAAATCTTTCCCTCCTTGGACATTATGGACTTTATTATACTTGTTTAAGGGAAAACCCTATCCTTCAAGGATTTACAAAAGCCCTTAAACAAGTACAAAGACTCAATAATTAAAATTATTCAAAAATAAATGTCTTGTACTCGAAAATAAAATGTAGAAGGCTGTAATTCAACTTGTTTAGCATAATGAATTCTCTTGATGGTGGTTTATCTTTGAAAATTAGAACCACAGTGCTAAGGGCTTCAAAAGCCTTCTTTATCTTTGCTATTGATCTTGGATCCCAAATGTCCACAATTTGGACCTGGCTCATGAAGAAAACAGATCTAGCCCGTGCTAAACCAAAAATCTCACTTTTGTGCTATGCATTCTAGAATTAGAGACTTTCCATTCGGCTCAGGCTTAAAATCATTTCCCTTGAACGGATCTAGGCTTATACTAATTCGATTTATTAAAATGACACACAAAAAGCAAATCTTTAATTTAAGCGGAAGACTTAAAGATTATACCTTTGAAGCGTGTCACTCGCAAATAAAGAATACCAAATCCTGAAATGCGAAAACCACCTCTAGCTCGATTTACCACGCAACAAAAATTTCTAATTAAAACGGAACATTAGAAAAGTACCTTTGAAGCGTGCACTTGGTGATTCTCTTGTATGCCTCAAGACTATGACTTCACGTTGTGTGGGCAACGAACTAGAAGTCAATTGATCAGCTATCACCACTACTCCACCTGCCAGAAAAATCCAGCACGTACTGCAAACGTACTGCCAAAACTTGGCTAAAATTTCAGCCAAAGTCACAAAAACTAGCCGCCTCTCTTGCGATAAAATTCAACAAGGAGAGAGAAATTATTTTCTCTCTCTAGAATTTTATCTCTCTAAAAATCCTGTGGATTAATTATATGAATTGTGATTCTTGAATAACTAATCCCTTGTAAATTTATAGAGTTACAAGAGAGACTCCAAGTTGGTTTAGGATTGGTCTTCCTAATGGGTTTAGGTAATGAATTAGTTTCCAAATCCAATTAGGCAACCAATCTGATAGGATAACCAAATCCTACTGGATTCCTAATCTCTAGGATTTCCTAATTCCAATTGAAACTTAAGACTTAATCAATTAATTAAATAATTCCACTTTGTTAATTACTGAATTAACCCTTAGGAATAATTAACCAATTAATTAATTAAATCTACCTATTCAATTAACCCATTACAAAATTAATCGTACCACTAACGGATTAATTTTGGCACTACCATCCTACACCAGAATTGCTTCCGGAACAACTTAATTAAATTATATTCATTAATCTCCCCACATCAAAGATATAGTGCTCGTTAATTAAAATTAATTTAATGATAAATTAATTAATTAACTTTTTTAATTCCGAGACTAGTACCACTCGACCTTTTTGCTATACCGGACATAAGTCCACCGGCCGGGTTTAGTATAATAAACATTTCGAGTTCATCTCGGGAGCACCATCACCCTGGACGCACCGGTACATGGTTTCCTTTCGACAAGCAGCAGCACACCAAGTAACTAAACACGCGCACCCAACCCACCGAGACTATTGGCCACATTTGACCTCACCCATTGGCAGATTAAAGTACACTATGTCTAATCCTCATGCCCACTCGAGTCTAGGGATTTAGAGATAGAATACAAGGATCGATTTATCTATTAAATCAGTACAAGACAAATCATTCCTAAGAGTCAAGTTCAATATGCCCCGGGCATATCTATATGATTCAATTAGTTTAGACGAACTAATTATCTGAATCACATAATAACCTTGACCGACAGTTTGTCCAAAGCTGTCTCGGTTATGAACCTCATTTATATAGTATGTCTTTCAACCAATGATGAGATCTACTGTGTCGCACCAGACACCCCATTATCTACTTACATAATATAAATGGACATAAACATGCACAACTAGTTATGACTGAAACACAAATCGATATATTAAACTGGGAAACTGTACAATACAAGCATAACTTATGTATTCTACTCCAACAATCTCTCACTAATACTTAAGCTGCGCTTTAAGTATACAACTACATACAATCCTACCCAATCTGCTGCTATCTATCTAGAAAAACTATCATGGCTCTCCTAGATATCTGATCCCCATGCCTTCCACGTGAGCCTCAAAGACTTTAGAGGTCAATGTTTTCGTGAACGGATGTGCAAGGTTATCCCCTGATGCTATCATAGCCATGACCACGTCTACCCTCTTTACGATGTCTCGTATCAGGTGGTACTTGCGCTGTATATGTTTACTCACCTTGTGGGCTCGTGGTTCCTTTGAGTTTGCTACTGCACCATTGTTATCACAATAAACCGTGATAGACTTCGGCAAACCAGGAATCATATCTAAGTCCACTAGGAATTTCTTGAGCCATACTGCTTCTTTCGCTGCCTCTGATGCAGCAACATACTCAGCCTCCATGGTAGAGTTCGCCACACATTTCTGCTTGACACTCCGCCAAACTATGGCTCCACCTCCTAGAGTAAACACATACCCTGAGGTAGACTTGCTCTTGTCCCTGTCGCCTTGGAAATCTGAATCTGTGTAACCTCGGGGTACCAGCTCAGATGCCTGATAGACCAGAACTTGGTCCCTCGTTCTGCACAAATACTTGAGAATGTATTTTACTGCCTCCCAATGAGCTTTCTCGGGGTTACTCTGATATCTACTCACCATGCCAACGGCATAGCAGATATCAGACCTCGTACACAACATGGCATACATGAGACTTCCTACTACCGAAGCATATGGAACTGTCTTCATGGTCTCTATCTCCTCAACAGTCTTAGGAGACTGTTCCTTAGATAGAAACACTCCATGCCTGAATGGTAGAAAACTTTTCTTGGAGTTCTGCATGTTAAAATGGGCCAGAATCGTGTCTATGTACAAAGCTTGGGAGAGCATTAGTGAACGTTTCCTACGATCTCGAATAATCTTGATCCCAAGGATATGTCCCGCTTCCCCTAAGTCCTACATATCAAATTACTTGGACAGCCATGCCTTTACGTCTGATAACACTTTCTTGTTGTTGCCAATCAATAGAATGTCATCTACGTAAAGCACAAGAAACACCACTGAGTTTCCATCACGTCTGCGATATACACATTGCTCATCCGGACACTGAGTAAATGCAAAGGACTAGATTTCTTCATCAAACCGGATGTTCCAAGATCTGGATACCTGCTTAAGTCCATAAATAGACCTCTTAAGCCTGCAAACCTTATGCTCTTGGCCTTTTTCAACGAATCCCTCTGGTTGCTGCATAAAGATGGTTTCCTCAAGACTTCCGTTTAGGAAAGCTGTCTTGACATCCACCTGCCAAATCTCATAATCCATATGAAAAGCTATGGCCAAGAGAATTCGGATCGACTTAAGTATGGCTACCGGGGAGAAGGTTTCCTCATAATCGATTCCCTCTTTCTGAGTATACCCCTTCGTCACCAGCCTAGCTTCAAAGGTTTCCACCTTCCCGTCAGGTCCTCTCTTACGTTTGTAGACCCACTTGCATCCAATGGGCTTAAACCCATCAGGCAGGTCCACAAGCTCCCAGACTTGATTGTGGTCCATTGACCCCATCTCGGATATCATTGCCTTACGCCAAGATTCTGCATCTTTATCTCGAAGCGCCTCATTGTAGTTAACTAGGTTAGGTTCAGGCACACCTGGGACTAGGTCTGAAGCCTCTCCCATGCCAACGAACCTGTCTGGCTGTCTCACAACCCTCCCACTACGACGAGGCACCGCCTGTGTAGGCGCATCATCTGTAATCTCATGTGCAGTATGTGGTGTATCTACTACTGTGCTGGTGCATCAGGATTAGTAGTTTGTCATCTAAGCTCTTCTAGTACTATCTTACTCTTGGGCTTGTGGTCTAAGACATAGTCCTCTTCTAAAAATCTAGCGTTGGTACTTACCACCACCTTCTGATCTTTAGGACTATAGAATAGACCACCTTTCGTTCCCCTAGGATATCCTACAAATAGCATTAATTCTGTTCTTGCATCTAACTTAGCCGTATCTGCCTTAAGCACATGTGCTGGACAGCCCCAAATTTTGAGATGTCTTAGGCTGGGCTTCCGCCCGTTCCACAACTCTATTAGGGTTGAAGGCACGATTTTAGATGGTACAAGATTAAGAATATACATTGCCGTTTCCAAGGCATATCCCCAGAATGAACTTGGCAAATCACTATAGCTCATCATGGACCTAACCATTTCCATAAGAGTCTGATTCCTCCTTTCTACTACACCATTCTGCTGTGGCGTGCCAGGTGCAGACAACTGAGACTGAATTCCTACCTCAGTGAGGTAATCTACAAATTCATGGGACAGGTACTCCCCACCATGATCTGAACGCAGTGTCTTGATACTCTTACCATGATGCTTCTCCACATCTGCCCGAAACTCTTTGAACTTGCCAAAACATTCGGACTTGTGGCGCATTAGGTAAATGTATCCGTACCTAGAGTAATCATTCGTGAACGTCACAAAATACTCATATCCCCCTCGTGCCTGGACCGTCATAGATCCACACAAGTCAGAATGAATCAACTCTAATACTTCTTTAGCTCTATGACCTTTTGCCTTAAAAAGTCTCTTGGTCATCTTACCCTCCAAGCAAGATTCACAGGTTGTATAACTGTCAATATCTAATGAACCCAAAGGTCCATCATTGACCAACCTCTGAATCATACTAAGGTTTATATGACCTAGCCTTAGATGCCAAAGATAGGTTTGATTTATTTTAGAAGGTCTATTCCTCTTATTAATGTTAGATACTGAGCTATCTATTTCTATGTTTTGCGCAACAGTGGAGTTAGAGTTAACCACAAACAAATTGTCCGCCAATGAACCAGAACAAATAAGTTTTCCATTTCTTCTAATAACAACACAGTTATCAGAAAAATAAACTTATACCCGTTCTTCAAGAGTTTAGAAACTGAAATCAAGTTCTTTCTAAAACTCGGTACATAAAGACAATTAACTAACTCTAAGCTAGAATTTTCGAAATTCAACTTAACTACTCCAACTGTCTCTACTGACACTCTTGTAGTGTCGCCCAAGTAGATATCCAATTCGCCTTCTCTAAGCTTCTGGGTTACTTGGAACCCTTGCAAAGAATTACAAACATGGTCAGTGGCACCTGAATCCACACACCAAGTATCTGTAGGAATCGCCGCTAAACATGTCTCAGTAATTAAGGCAGAATTTATCGTACTTATAAACTTTGGACAATCCGCTTTCCAATGTCCCATCTTATTGCACTTGAAGCACTTGTCTTTCGACTTCTTCTTTGCAATACCTGGCTTAGGCGCAATTTGTGCCTTTTTAGCTACTCCCTCGAGCTTTCTCTTCTTCTTTTCAGCCTCAGGCTCAGAAGAAGATTCTAAAGCTTCGACTGCGACTAAAGCTCGCTTCTTCTCTTGAAGAAGACTTTTAGCCGCCATCAACTCTGCCAAGAGCTCGGATAAACTCCACAACATCTTACTTATTTTTGTAGTTCAACCGAATCCGCTCAAAGCTTTGAGGCAAGCTTCGGAGGACAATATCGGCTTTGGTTTCACCAACGATTTCGCCTCCCACTACCTCAACCTTGTTGATGTTACTAATCATGTCCATGACACGATCTCTCACAGGAGCGCTCTCAGCCCTAAGGACAATGTCCAAGTTACGATTTCCATCGACATTATTAGTTCCAGTTAAATTATTGTTTTTCAAAATAGCAGCTAAAGGATTGAATGCCATATCGATTTAAACTGAAAAGTAAACAAACAATGTTTCAGTTATATATGCTAGAATTTTTGAAAACATAAAAATCCAATTTAATTATTGATTTCCCTCAAAACAATAATATTAATCAACCAACATCTCATCCACCGGGATTCTCCTAAGCCACGCAGTGTGGACGTTTACGCTAACCTACATTCGTTTGAGAAGAACCAAGTTCATTAACTACACTATCTGACCAACGATCTTTTGATCAATGTAGCTAATAGTCGGTGCTTTCAGCCGTACAAGTAAGCAGCGTAACCTCGCGGGAGGAATACTGCAGATCGTACACTAAGTGTGTGCCATTACGTGACTTCTGAGTTTGTTACCTCAGGATAGTGCGCCTCAGATGGAGAGGGTGTCGCATTTCTCCTAGTTAAACTCGATCTAGTCATCTTACTCAGAAGCTCATAGTCTAGCGATCTCGGGGCTGGACTCATCTGAATGGAAGAAGGCCCTAATGCCAACGCTCAAGCCCACCCACATCGCATATGAACCCGTAATGGTGGCCATGGGATATAACACAACCCGCTCCCACTTAGATTTCCAAATTGAGGGTTTTTCCGGTTTTAACATGCAATTAACTAACCTAAGATATGTGCAACCATAAAACTAGACATGCTTTGATTCATGCATCTAAAATACAGTATAAAAATAAAGCATAAAAATTAAAACAATAAATACGGGAAATAAATACGTAAAATAAATTTCCCGATTATTATGGTTTTAATTGCTTCCATCATTTGCCTTGATCTTGTGTCCCGTCACGTCACTCGATGGAGAGAGTCTTGAACTTCAAAAAATGAAAATTAGAGGAAAAACGGGCCAAAAAAGCTCGAACGGCCAGAACGGGCCGCCCGGGCCGCAGCACGGCCCGAAGGCCACGTGGCCCGCGCCCGGCAGCAGCTACTACGTGCAGCGACTGCTGCGCGCTCTTGCGTTTTTTGCCCGCCGGCCGGCGATTTTGCTGCCGGCAAACGTTGCTGGCGTCGCTTCCTGCCGCCAACTCCTCCTTCGCTTTTTCCCATGCTATTTGGTCTTCTTGCAATTCGTTCTGGGTTTTCCTGGGTTTCTTCAAATTCATGATAACCCAAAACCCACGAATCTAAGTCGCCCACCGTAACGCCTTCGATTACATAAAAACAATTTTCCTACAACAAGGCATTCTAGGAAAATTAAATAATCAAAAATTACATAGAAAAAATCCTACTACATATTTGATCTAATCGTACACGGCTTCCAGCACGTGGTTACACTATTACAAACATTCATAATAAAATTAAATCCGGACATGTCCCGGAGTTTAATTAAAACCCATACAAACGTAACCATAATAGTCGGGATTCTAAACCACCTGCAAATAAAACCATGTAATAAATCGAACAAGCACAGAACCCCCTAAACCAGGCTTTGATACCAATTGAAAGATTTTGGTAGGATCTGGGTTTGCACTAGCTCGATTTACCACACAACAAAAATTTCTAATTAAAGCGGAACCTTAGAAAAGTACCTTTGAAGTGTGCACTTGGTGATTCTCTTGTATGCCTCAAGATTATGACTTCACGTTATGTGGGCAACGAACTAGAAGCCAATTGATCAGCTATCACCACTACTCCACCTGCCAGAAAAATCCAGCACCTCCGCGCTTAGCACGTACTGCAAACGTACTGCCCGGAGAGAGAGAAAGCAACACGCGGGGCTGCCAAAACTTGGCTAAAATTTCGGCCAAAGTCACAAAAACCAGCCGCCCCTCTTGCTATAAAATTCGACCATGAGAGAGAAATTATTTTCTCTCTCTAGAATTTTATCTTTCTAAAAATCCTGTGGATTAATTGTATGAATTGTGATTCTTGAATAAACTGATCCCTTGTCTATTTATAGAGTTACAAGAGAGACTCCAAGTTGTTTAGGATTGGTCTTCCTAATGGGTTTAGGTAATGAATTAGTTTCCAAATCCAATTAGGCAACAAATCTGATAGGATAAGCAAATCCTACTGGATTCCTAATCTCTAGGATTTCCTAATTCCAATTGAAACTTAAGACTTAATTAATTAATTAAATAATTCATTTTGTTAATTAGTTAATTAACCCTTAGGAATTAATTAAATAATTCCACTTTGTTAATTACTGAATTAACCCTTAGGAATAATTAACCAATTAATTAATTAAATCTACCTATTCAATTAACCCATTACAAAATTAATCGTACCACTAACGGATTAATTTTGGCACTACCATCCTACACCAGAATTGCTTCCGGAACAATTTAATTAAATTATATTCATTAATCTCCCCACATCAAAGATATAGTGCTCGTTAATTAAAATTAATTTACTGATAAATTAATTAATTAACTTCTTTAATTACGAGGCTAGTACACTCGACCTTTTTACTATACCGGACATAAGTTTTCCGACCGGGTTTAGTATAATAAACATTTCGAGTTCACTCGGGAGCACAATCACCCCGGACGCACCGGTACATGGTTTCCTTTCGACAAGCAACAGCACACCAAGTAACTAAACACGCGCACCTACTGAGACTATTGGTCACATTTGACCTCACCTATTGGCAGATCAAAGTACACTATGTCTAATCCTCATACCCACTCGAGTTTGGGGATTTAGAGATAGAATATAAGGATCGATTTATCTAGTAAATCAGTACAAGACAAATCATTCCTAAGAGTCAAGTTCAATATGCCCCGGGCATATCTATATGATTCAATTAGTTTAGACAAACTAATTATCTGAATCACATAATAACCTAGACCGACAGTTTGTCCAAAGCTTTCTCGGTTATGAACCTCATTTATATATTATGTCTTTCAACCAATGATGAGATCTACTGTGTCGCACCAGACACCTCATCATCTACTTACATAATATAAATGGACATAAATATGCACAACTAGATATGACTGAAACACAAATCGATATATTAAACTGGGAAACTGTACAATACAAGCGTAGCTTATGTATTCTACTCCAACATTGACTGCACTCTTTGGCAAATCAAAGCATACAATATCTAACTCTCGTGCCCGCTCTAATGTAGCGATTAAGAGATTAGAATACTGGGTTCGAATTAACTACGCCGATCAGTACAAGTTAATTCAATCTCAAACAGGTCATGCTCAATATACCCCGGGCACATCCGTATGATTTAATTAGTCTACACAAACTAATTTCTAAATCACACGATAACCTAAACCAATAGTATGTTCAAACTATTTTAGATTGCAGGGTCTTGATACTCTTACCCAGATACTTCTCCACTTCTGCTTTAAGCTCTTTGAACTTGCCAAAACATTCAGACTTGCGGTGCATCAGGTAAATATATCCATATCTAGAGTACTCATCTGTGAATATCACGAAATACTCATAACCACCTCTATTCCGAATTGACATAGGTCCATACAAGTCAGAGTGAACCGACTCTATAACCTCTTTGGCCCTATACCCCTTTGCCTTACAAGGCCTCTTGGTCATTTTACCCTCTAAGCAAGACTCACAGATTGGATAGTTGTCAATATCCAATGGATCCAAGGACCTATCATTGACCAACCTCTGAATAATACTAAGGTTGATATGACCTAGTCTTAGGTGCCAAAGATAAGATTGGTTCAAAGGAGAAGACTCCTTTCTCTTACTATGATTCGATGATGTGTCATTAATTTCTGTGTTTTGCACTACTGGAGAGTTAGTCTTAACAAGAAACAAATTATCAACCAATACACCAGAACATATAAGTTTCTTGTTCTTTCTAATAATAACAGAATCATTAGAAAAGACAAACTTATAACCATCCAAAATCAGCTTAGAAACCAAAAGCAAGTTTTTTCTAAAGCTGGGTACATAAAGACAATAGCTGAAAATCAAAATAGAATCTGAAGAGACAGGCTTGAAAACTCCCACTGCAGCAACTGATGCTCTGGTAGTATCGCCGAGGCAGACCTGCAACTCACCATCTCTGAGCAGCTGGGTCACTTGGAACCCTTTCAATGAATTACAAATATGACCAGTGGCTCCTGAATCCACACACCAAGTATCCGTATGAATCACCGCTAAACACGTGTTAGTAACAAAGGTGAAATTGCTTATACCTCTAGGCTTTGGGCAGTCCTTCTTCCAGTGTACTGCTTTGGCACATCTGAAACAATTGTTTTTCGACTTGTGCTTCTTGTCAACACCTTATTTGGGTCCTAAGAAGTTTAGTATAACGGAAGCTGAATTAAGGGGTTTATTCAAAAGCATACAACTGGCTTGGGACCTGGGGTATAGGAGAGTGGATGTTGAAGTTGATAGTATAAGTACGGTGTAGCTGATTTCTAATACAAATGAAGTAGTGGGTTTGCATGGTACCATTGTGCGTGGTATTAAGGAATTGTTGAAAAGAGAATAACAAGTCCATCTTTTCTACATACGTAGGAAGAGAAATTTTGCAGCGGACTGTTTAGCTTCTTAGGCAGTCAACGGACAACGAGTGTTGCTATGTTTGTAGCGGCTCCAGAGGAGGTTAGACGATGGGTCCACCATGACAATGTAGGAGTATCTTACCTTAGGAATGTAGTCCAATAATGTATTGGGTGGTAATCTCTTTCTTTACAAATATATATGTTTATATATTCTACCAACCATGTTAAATTTAATTATTTCAATCTTGCTTTTTAATAATAACAAAAACAATATGTAAAACTAATAATTTCTCAAATTGTCTAAAATTAGTTTTTGTAGAAAGTTCAAATTTTCATATTGATATATTCAATTTCAATGAGCATAGCTTTCATTTCACTTAGCCAAAAATTAAGATTTTAGATGTTTTGAAAACCTCTTTGAATTATCTAAAAGATGGTGCCTCATAGTCAATGTGAAATTCCAATGAAATTTTGGTGAAAATAGACGAAAAAGAAACTGTCACTATAATGCCAAAACTCAGTAAATTAGATGTAACTTGAGTTACAAAAGTCCAAATCAACTGATTTTGATGGCCTTGAAAATTTAAGGAAAGGATCTAAAACATTTATTTCTAACACAAAAGTCAAAAGCAGCTGCAAGAAGCCAAAAAAATAGAAAGAAGGTTCAGACTATGTAAAATCACGTTTGGAGCCAAAATTCAAGTGTTTGAATTGGAGTTCAAAATTGTCTATAAATAGAGACCATAGGTGAAGACATTTAATACACAAGCTATCAAGCCATTGTTATTATTTTAAAATTCTCTCAAGTTTTCAAGTGCTCATTTTCAAATTTTACTTTCAAGTTCTAGTCATTTTTCAAAGTTCTAGATATTTTTCAATATGTTAATCTTAGACTATAACTTGTCACTTGTAAACCATAAACACTTCATACAAAAAAATGTTTTATTGTTCTTAAAAGAAATAGGTTGCAAGTCAAGAACAAATTAGAGGGTGAGTGGTGAAGAATCTTTTAGTAGAGTTACTAAGTTGTTCTTGGTAGATTTATAAATGTTTGAATTCTACCTCAAGGAATTTTTGTTTTTTGAAAAAGAAATAGGAATGACCTCAACTTTAGAAATTGGGGAGTGGATGTAGAGCTTCTAAGAGGGTTATAAGTTTAAACCACTTTAAAAAATCTTGTCTCTTGCATTGCATTGCATTTTGCATCCATACTATCTCTTCTATATTTCTTGCATCACAAAACATCACCATTAGAATTGTTCAATTCAAGTCTTACATTTTTAATTTCAAGATTTTATTTAAGACTTGTCCTTATTTCAAATCTTGCTTTCTTTAGTTAAGTATTCACTTTATCTTAGATTTGTCCTTATCAAGTCAAATAATTGTCCTTAATCTAGTCAATACTTTAGTTTTATTTTAAAGTATTTAATTTTAAGATTTGTCCATTTCAAGTAAAGGCTTGTCCTTAATCAAGTCAATACTTGAGCTTTATTTCAAATTATTCAACTTCAAGATTTGTCCATTTCAAGTCACATACTTGACTTTTATTTTAATTTGATTATTATATATTATGAACTAACAATTTCTTGTTTCCTTGATACTTTTATATTGTTGACTAATCTTATTATTCTTATTTTCATCATATTTTAATATTTATTTACTATTTATTTCATACACATAAATAGTCATTGTTTATTTTAAAAAGAAATTACTTTCAGATTTGTTCATACACATAAAACACTGTTCAATCCACTTATTAAACCGATGTTATAATGAAAGCTACAAAAACACTCTTTAGCTCACTCACATAGCTCTCTTAAGAATCTGACTCCCATGCCCTCCACATGGCTCTCAAAAACCTTTGGGGTCAATGCCTTTGTGAATGGATCTGCAAAGTTGTCTCCTGATGCTATCTTGGCCACGATCACGTCTCCCCTCTTTACGATCTCTCGTATCAGGTCGTATTTGAGCTCTATGTGTTTACTCGCCTTGTGGGCTCGTGGTTCCCTTGAGTTAGCAACTGCACCATTGTTATCACAATAGACTGTGATAGACCTCGACAACTTAGGGACCACATCTAAGTCTAATAAGAAGTTCCTGAGCCATACGGCTTCTTTCGCTGCCTCTGATGCGACAACATACTCAGCCTCTATGGTGGAGTCTGCCACATATTTCTACTTGATATTCCGCCATACTATGGCTCCACCTCCCAGAGTAAACACAAACACAGAGGTAGACTTACTCTTGTCCATATCACTTTGAAAGTCTGAATCTGTGTAACCCAATAGAACTAGCTCATACGCTCGATAAATCAAGACATGATCTCTTGTCTTGCGCAAGTACTTGAGAATGCATTTGACTGCCTCCCAATGAGCCTTCCCAGGATTACTCTGATATCTGCTGACCATGCCAATGGCAAAGCAAATATCAGGCCTAGTGCATAACATAGCATACCTTCATGGTATCTATGTCCTCGGCAGTCTTTGGGACACTGCTCCTTTGATAAATGCACTCCATGGCTGAAAGGTAGCAAACCCTTCTTGGAGTTCTGCATATTGAAAAGGGCTGGATCGTGTCTATGTATGAAGCCTGGGAGTGTCATAGAACGTCTCCTACAATCTCGAATAATCTTGATCACAAGGATACATCTAGCCTCTTCCAAGTCCATCATATCAAACTACTGGGACAACCATGCCTTTAAATCTGACAACACCCTCTTACTGTTTCCAATCAGAAGGATGTCATCTACATAAAGTACAAGGAACACCACAAAATCACCATCACGCCTGCGGTATACACACTGCTTATCCGGACACTGAGTGAATCCATATGACTAGATAACCTTGTCAAAATAGATGTTCCAAGATCTGAATGCTTGCTTAAGTCCATAGATAGACCTCTTGAACTTGCATACCTTGTGCACTTGGCCCTGAACAATGAAACCTTCCGGTTGCTGCATAAAGATGGTCTCCTCAAGACTTCCATTAAGGAAAGCTGTCTTGATATCCATATGCCAAATCTCATAATCTAAATGAGCAATTATGGCCAAGAGAATCCAGATCGACTTAAGCATAGCTACTGGGGAATAGGTCTCATCATAATCAATACACTCTTTCTCAGTGTACCCCTTAGCCACAAGCCTAGCCTTAAAGGTCTCGACCCTCTCGTCAGATCCTCTCTTTCCCTTGTAAACCCATTTGCACCCAATAGGTCAAAACCCATCAGGAAGGTCTACCAGCTCCCAGACTTGATTTGAGTTTATAGAACCCATCTCAGTAATTATCGCTCTTTGCTAAGAATCTGCGTCTTTATCCTGGAGAGCCTCATTGTAATTAGCTGGGTCTGGATTATGAGCACCAGGGATAAAGTCCGAAGACTCACCCAAACCCATGTACCTCTCTGGTTGTTTGATAACCCTCCCACTACGATGAGACGCAGCCTGTGTAGGTGCATCATCTGTGATAGTGTGTGCAGTACTCTGAGGTGTCTTATCATGTACTTGTTTATCTGGAATACTCGACTAACCCCTAAGCTCTTCTAATATGACATTGTTGCTAGGCTTGTGATCTAAGATATAATCCTCCTCTATAAATCTGGCGTTGGTTCTAACCGCCACATTCTGATCTTGAGGACTATAAAATAGACCACCTCTCTTTCCATTGGGGTAGCCTACAAATAGCATAACCTTTGACCTCGCATCTAACTTACCCGTATCTGCCTCAAGCACATGTGCTGGATAACTCCAAATCCTGAGATGTCTCAGACTGGGCTTTTGCCCAGTCCACAATTCCAGAGGTTTCATAGGCACGGATTTCGATAGTACGAGATTAAGGATATAACACAGTCTCTAAGGCATATCCCCAAAATGAGTTGGGCAACTCACTATAACTCATCATCAATCTAACCATATCCATAAGAGTCATGTTCCTCCTCTCCGCTACACTATTCTGCTGGGGTGTGCAATGTACAAACAACTGGGACTGAATACCCTCATCTGAAAAATAGGTCCTAAATTCACTAGAGAGGTATTCACCACCGTGATCAGATCGCAGGGTCTTTATACTCTTATCCAGATACTTCTCCACTGCTGCCTTAAACTTTTTGAACTTGCCAAAGCATTCAGACTTATGGTGCATTAGGTAAATATATCCATATCTATAGTAATCATCTGTGAATATCACGAAATACTCATAACCACCTCTAACCCGAATTGACATAGGTCCACACAAGTCAGAGTGAACCAACTCTATAACCTCATTGGCCCTATACCCCTTTACCTTAAAAGGCCTCTTGGTTATTTTACCCTCAAAGCAAGACTCACAGGTTGAATAATTGTCAATATTCAATAGATCCAAGGACCCATCATTGACCAATCTTTGAATCCAAGGACCCATCATAAAATTTAGGTTGATGTCATGTATAAGAATGTTATGGTTAAATTTAAATTGATGGATTTGAATTTGATAGATTCAAATTTTAGATGGTGTTATTATAAATAAACATGTATTGTATTGTTTTAGTCTCATTGAAAAAATCAATCCCTTTTTTTTGTGGTGAAAACTTGGACTGAAAAATCACCTATCAACAATTAAACGAGTTACGCAGGTTAGGTTCGGGTCAACACGATTATAAATAGGTTGGGTTAGGGTTGGAGTTTTTGACACGATTAATTAAATGGGTTAGGTTTGGGTTGGGGGTTTCTCGACATGCCAACACGCCAACCCGAACACGATAACACGAACACGACACGAATTGCCAGCCCTAATTATAATATCAAAAGAATTTTCAGAAATTTCAGGATTATCTCTTCAAGAATTCCTTAACTGTCAGGGTTTTATTCTTTGTTGGTTATGCACTCATCCTTGAAACCGGTAAAAAATTCTCTAGTTTATAAATCCGGTAAAGAATTCAAATTTCCTTTGATATGTTCGATCTCAAAATCAAAAATATATAAAATTGCTTGCCATCTTGCAAAATCTGTTTTGAAACCAAACTTTTTACATCCTTTTGTAAAACATCTTTTGCTGGTTTACACTGGTTTACAGTCTACTCTTAAAAGAAATTTATTATTTATAAGATCATCCTGAAATTTAGAAATGCACAAAATAATAGATAAAATTTTGTTTTTAACTATAGAATAATTCTTTTGTGGTCCAATCCATAATCCTGAATAATATCTTACTAATTGATCATTTGAGGATGATTCTATTGGTGTTTGTACCCTTTTAAAGGGCTATATAGACATTTGTCATTTGATTGATGATTTATCAGATGAGTTAATTTCATGATAATTATATTCTTGTGCATATTTAATTTTATGAAATCGATTCGCCAAAAGAAACACTTCATGGACTTTTAGATCATGAGTGATTCTTTTGAGTAGTACTTGTACGAGGATCCTTAGACCAGAAATCACTGCATAGTCTTAGCTAAATTGTAGTGTGCTTTGACATACGCCTAACGGGATCGTAACAGGTTGCCAAGTACGGGTATGATTGGGTACACTATGAGTCACGCTAAGGTATGTAGGTAAAGTGATGAGACTACAAGTCTCTCTTAAGTGAGAGATAATATCTTGGCCATTTGCTAGTGAACAGAAAAGTTCATGGACATACCCGAGAAATGATAAGTGTTATAATTTGCTCGAATAAAATCAGTGTCACTGCGAAATCAAGTAAATGTTTAGCTAAATAACGATGATGGTTCCATGCCTTATGCTAAACGGGATATCAATGTAGAGGACCGTACAAAGTATGCTCAGAAGGTAGCGTTGAATCACCATTCGACCCTTCGTTCTGAATTGGGTAGTCATTATGTCTTGCTAGAGACCACTAATGACTTATGGATTAATTAATTAGATTTAATTATCCATTTCCAATTTGGAATGGGCCTACAGGATCGCACATAAGAGGGTTCGATGATACAGAGTTGCCTGTACTAAGTATAATTGTTATACTTGGACAAATAGTATTTGATTAAATAGTTTAATTAGATATTATTGAGATGTTCTATGGTATTAATTAATAGTTAATTAAGTACCCAGGAACAATTGGAATAGGCTGATAAATCAAGGGACCTAATTGTAATTGAGGTTCTTGACCCATTAGCCTGATCCATGGGTCAATGGGTTTATCCATGGGTTTGGTAAAACCCAAGTCAGTAGAAAGTAATATTGATTTAATATTACTTTTACATTTTACATTTTATATTTTATTTTAATAAGTTTGTTACTACTGACTACAGTATCTGACTCTATATATCTAGGATATTGAGTCAGATACAGGGGAAGAAAGTTTTAGAAAACTGTTTTACCAAAATTTGTAAAATTCCAAAACATTTCTCTCTCGACAAAAGGCTAGCACCTCTCTGTGAGAATCCCGGTGCTTTAGTGTAGAGAGCTTCTTCAAGGAAGAAATTTTTAGTGGTGATCAATGTAACCGGAGTAGAAGGTTTGGATCAACATCAAACAAGGATCCAGGCGCGACAACCGATTTCGCTACGAGGGTAAGCTTTAGAAGCTTTAAAACGTAGTTTTTAATTAACACTAAAACAATCAATTAGGCTTTTCCGCTGCGAGTTTCTGAAACTAGGCCTAATCGATGCTAATAGTGGTATAAGAGCTAGGCTCATATGTTATTGTTAATTAAAATTAATTGATTAAAACAAATTCGTTGTTTTGAAAAATTAATTTTTATTGATTGCTGATTCTCAAATTGATTTCTCATTTTTGGCTGGGATGGATTTTGAAAATTGGCCTGGAGAAAAAAAGGTTTCAAATTTTTGGTCTGAATTTGTGAATTGTTCTCGAGAAAAAGTGATTTTTTACCCCACTTTTTGGTCGCCGGCATTGACCCGAAAAGCAGTTTTTTGTTCTCTTGGTTGTAAAAATCACACCGGAAAAACTTTTGATTTTAGGGTTTTTGATCGGAAATAGAGAGGAGCAAAAAAAAAAAAAGGGATTTTCTAAGAATTAGATTTCTGGGTTTTGAATCGGATTGCCAGAATCGTTCCGCCTTTGTTTTGGTTTCAAAATTGATTTTTTGGGCTGATCTTGCTTTTTTGCCGGATTTTAAAACTGGGTTTGTTATGCTGGAACAACCATTCAAAACTGGGTTTTGATCAGAAAAACGAGTGTTTTGAAAAAGGTTTTCTCCAATTTTGCTGTGGATTTTCAAAAATCGGAAAAAACCAACAGTTGAAAGAAAGGGTTTTGAGTTCTAGGTTTCGGTTTTGTTTGCGAAAGGGTTTTCTGGGCTGCTGTGTTTCTCCGCCGGTAAAACGAGGCCACCGGAGTTCTTTTCTATTTTTTTTGTTTTGAATTCTCGTCGGGAAAATAAGGAAGCTGACTCAAGGCTGAGGTTTTACTCTGGGAAGTTTGAAACAGCTGCGGGTTTTGTCTTCGTGACAAACGGCATCTGAGAAAGCCGCTGCGTCTTCATCGGACAAGGAGTCTTCTTTCTCGGGCGTTGGACGTCAGAGACGAAGATCCTTCTTCGCGTTGATCCTTCTTCGTGTTTTTTCCCGATCGGTGATCTTCATAGTTTTGAGGAGTCCATGGTTGGCCAAGCAGCATCGGAGGAACCGATTGACATCAGGAAGACGACCGGTGAGTTTTGCCGGAAGTCAAGAAATCCGACGGCAGGTCGATTGGGGAAAAAGAGGGTTGGCAGCGCAGCTGGGGTGAAGCCCTAGGGGCTGAATTTATGAAATTAACCCCGCTGCCCTATGAAACCCTAAAAGCAAATAATGGAGCAGATGCCCTAATGGGCTAAATTACTAAACTGCCCCGCCTGGCAAGATTTTAAAATAGTTTTTAAATTGCAGAATAGCCCTCGGACATTGTGTCTCTTTTAAACCCTAGCCTGGAATTTTATTTAAATTACCAAACTGCCCCATAATTTAAGGAAAATTATTTTCGGATTTTGTTTTAAAATTTGATAAGATTTTAAAATTAAATTATCTTATCAGATTTTATTTAAATTAGAGATAGGATTAAAATTTGATTTAAAATTATTATCCTATCAAAATATTTGAAATTTAAAGAATTATCTTAATTAGATTAGGATAATTAGGAAATATTTGAAATTTTAAATTTAAAGAATTATCTTAATTAGATTAGGATAATTAGAAATATTTTAAATTTTGAATTTAAATAATTATCTTAATTAAATTAGGATAATTAGAAAATATTTGAAATTTTGAATTTAAAAGATTATCTTAATTAGATTAGGATAATTAAATAATAATAATAAATAAAATTAATTAATTAATTAATGAGATTAGTTAATTAATCTATTTGTTCATTATTTATTTATTTATTTATTTTTCCATGATTTATTTATGATTTCAAATTTAAATTGTTTAAATTGTGAAATGCATACATAATCATGTTAAATATGTTCATGCATCATTTTGACCAAAATGAATGAACAAGGGATTTAATAAAGTTGATCATGACACAATCAGTTTTAATGGTGTAATAATTACACAATCCTTTAAAATTATTCGGCTTAATTAAAATGGGCTTGTATGAAGCACTTGCATTATTATGTGTTTCTCATGCATGAATTGGGCTTTTAATTATTTTAATTTGGGGCCTGCGAGCCAATTAAATTGGGCCTGCGAGCCTATTAAATTCTATTTAATACAATAGAATTAGATAGGCCCAAACTTCCAAGGAGCCCAATACAAAGCCAAGGAACTGAAGCCCAGTTGAGGTGGCCCAAATGAAGAAAATAATTTTAAAAGCCTTGTAATACACTAGAGCCCAATTTATTGCATTTATTCGCTTTAAATATATTTCATATATGTTATTGTGAATGATGAAAAACGAAATGCATGTTAAGCCGCTCAAACAAAATCCCCAGAAAACCTAAGTCGTAAATTGCTTCCATACTTGGGGGCTCGCCAGAGCGTTGAACGTTTATGGACTTGGAGAGCACGAGGGCCGCAGGTTTTCTTCGTGAGGTGTGTTGTTACATAATTGGTGCACAACTTTACTCACTACCACTACGTGGAAAAACTGTTTGGGTATTTATTGATGTGATGCTTCGAGGGATGATTGGACTTAGGGAAATTGGTCTAGTTTAACCCGATAAGTTGACTAGGACTGGTTTTGCAATGATAGGATGGTGTCAAACATTTGGAATTTTCATCCTATCACTGAAAAGTTGGATGGTGATGCAATTGGAAAGCGTTAAATTGCATGAGATGTGATTTGAACATTGCCTACCAAAAGGGCCCGATCCCTACGATACTTGCCAAAACAAGAATGGGGTTTGGTTCTCTGTGGATTTTTGGTCCACAATCTAGCACCAACACAAAATTGTATGGAATTTCAATTTTGGCTATTGTGGAAATGATTTTATTAAAACCCATTCTAATATTTTGCATTAATCTTTTGTGAATGGAATTATCTTGCACTTAAATTTCAAATCACTGTCCATAAGAAACATTTTAAAACATGAAAGGAACCGTTATTGTCTTAGAAGCTATTTTGCCCAAAATACCCGAAAAATGCTACAAAGGTTGCTCGAAAGGCCTTTAGAAGTCAAAAGGAACAAATCTAATTATCTGACATGTTTTGAGGACTACTTCAGAAACATGAATATGGAAGCGTTCTATATTTATACGTCACTAAGGAAAAGTGTTCTAAGAGCAGGTTCGTAACGAAAGGTTCGTTACATTTATAGCATTTATTTCCTGCAAGATGATGAAGGATTCGTCTGTGAGTACTTGCCTAGTAAATATAAAAGGGTATACTGATACTCTAGAGAGACTAGGTGTACATTGGTTTAGGAAATTAGACATTGACGTTATTTTGGTTTCATTGCTAGATGAGTGCAATGACTTTGTGGTAAATTTCAACATGCATGAGATGCTGGAAAAATGCTGAGCAGGCCTTTGAGAAGGGTACTCAAGTGTTAGTGGTTGAAAAGGGCAAAGTGAACAAGAGAAAGTTTAAGGGCAAGGCAAATTTGTTGGGAACAAGAAGGCACGCGGTAAGACTGTTGCCAAGGCCAAGCCTGATTCTAAGACTAAACCCGAAAATGACACTACATGTTTTTATTATAATTAATGTCATTGGAAGAGAAAATGCAAAGTGTATCGAGAAAAATCCTTCATATCTATGGCACTGTCATTAGCAAGAAAAGAGTTCAAAGACTTTATAAAGATTGAGTGCTTGGGTCATTCGATTTCGAATCATATGACACATGTGAACCTTGTTTGCAAGGAAAATGACAAAGAGTCATTTCAACAAGAAAGGGGAAAGGAGTAGTGAGCTATTGGCTCTAATACATATGGACGTATGTGGACCAATGAGCACACAAGCCAGAGGTGGATTTAAATACTTCGTGACTTTTACTGATGACTATAGTAGATATGGTTATGTCTACTTAATGAGGTATAAAAGTGAAACCTTTGAAAAGTTCAAAGAGTTCAAGAACGAAGTAGAAAATCAGTTGGATAGAAGGATTAAGGCTATTCGCTCCGATCGGGGAGGTGAATACCTAAGTGATGAGTCCGATGGCTATCTAAAACAGTGTGGAATTGTTTCACAGCTAACTCCACCGGGAACACCTCAATGGAATGGTGTAACTGAAAGGAGGAATCAGACCCTATTAGATATGGTTCGATCAATGATGGGCAAACCGACTCTCCCTATATTCTTTTGGGGTTATGCTCTCCTTTTTTGCTGCCTACTTACTAAACCATATTCCATCTAAGGCAGTAGATAAGATTCCATATGAGACATGGATGGGCCAAAATGTTGGGTTATGTTCAGGTGTTTAATCTAATTAAACAGTGGAATTCCTAAATATTAAGGATCGGGTCTTACCCTTGAAGCGTAATCGGTTGCGCACGTCACCTAGCTCCTCTGAGAAGATGCGTTTTGTTGTCTCCAAAATCCTTCTTCGAAGGATTCTCTACTCTCAAGCACAAAAGTCTTCGCAGGTTGGTGCTAGCCGATCTTGCTTACTGAGTGAATTTGGGAAAATCTTGTGTATTTTGTCTGATTTCAATTTTCTAATTCAAAATCATTATCATCCTACAATAATATCCCTAGGATATTTATAGAGATTAAATTTCCAAAATCAGTATTGTAATTATCCAATTATAACTTAACTGATTTTAGTCATATTCTAAATCAGTATTATTACCAAATATTATTTTACTGATTCCAAATCAGTATTTAAATAATATTTACTGATTCCAAATCAGCATTAAATAATACCTTCATGATTTGGGTTATACATTAAGCCTATGGATCAACCCATGACCCATGGATCAGGCTGATGGGTCAAGAACTTCAATTGTAATTAAGTCCCTTGATTTATCAGCTCACCCCAATTGTTCCCAGGTAATTAATTAACTATTAATTAATACCCCAGAACTTCTCAATAATATTTAATTAAATCATTTAATTAAATCTTCTTTATTTAAGTATAACAATTATACTTATTGTAGGCAAGAATACTTATTCTGCATCATAGATCTTTCTTATGTGCGATCCTGTAGGCCCATTCCAAATTGGCAACGGATAACTCAATCTCATTGATTAATCCATAAGTCATTAGTGGTCTCTAGCAAGACATAATGACTATCCAATTCAGAATAGAGGGTCGAATGGTGATTCAACACAACCTTTCCGAGCAAACTGCTTACGATCCTCTACATTGATATCCCGTTTAGCATAAGGCATGGAATCATCATCCTTATATAGCTAACGTTTACTTGATCTTTTAGTGACACTGAATCCATCAAGCAAATGATATCCTTATCATTCCTTGGGCATGGCCATGCTCTTTTCAGTTCACTATCAAGTGGCCAAGATATCATCTCTCACTTAAGAGAGATTTGTAGTCCCATCACTTCACCTACATACCTTAGCGTGTCTCATAGTACACCCAATCATACCCGTACTTGGCAACCTATTACGGCCCCGTTAGGCATATGTCAAAGCACACTACAATTCACCTAAGACCATGTAGTGATTTCTGGTCTAAGGATCCTCGTACCAGTACTACTCAAAAGAATCACTCATGATCTAATTAGTCCATGAAGTGTTTCTTTCGGCGGATCGATTTCATGAATTAAATATGCACAAGAATATTACTATCATGAAATTAACTCATTTGATAAACAATCAATCAAGCGAAAAATGTCTTATTTACATAAATACCCTCAAAGTCTATTTACATAAATAGCCCTCATTAGGGCACATTAACAATCTTCCACTTGCCCGATGAAGGGCTATGTCCTAAACTGTTTAAGACCAAGTTCTATTACATGTCTATCAAACTTTGACTGTGGTAGAGCTTTTGTGAGAGGATCTGCTATATTGTCATCTGACCCTATTTTGCACAATTTCACATCTCCTTAATTAATGATCTATCGGATGAGGTGAAACCTTCTGAGTATGTGTTTGGTTTTCTGGTGTGACCAAGGCTCCTTAGCTTGTGCGATGGCCCCATTATTGTCACATAAAAGTTCTATCAGAACTTGGATACTCGGTATCACTCTGATGTCTGACACGAACTTTCTCAACCAAACAGCTTCCTTTGCAGCATCTGATGCAGCAATGTACTCAGACTCTATTGTAGAATCGGCTGTTGTATCTTGCTTTGAGCTTTTCCAACTTATTGCACCACCATTCATACTAAACACTTAGCCTGATTGTGACTTCATGTCATCTTGATCTATTTGGAAAGCAGCATCAGTGTAACCTTGTACAATGAGATGTTCTTGTCCTACATACACTAGCATTAATCCTTTAGTACTTCGTAAGTACTTCAAGATTGCTTTGACTGTAGTCCAATGATCCATCCTTGGATCTTGTTGGTATCTGCTAGTCATGCTAAGTGCATGTGCAACATCCGGATGGGTACATAACATGGCATACATGATAGATCCTATTGTCGAAGCATATGGGACTCTACTAATTGTATCCCTCTCATCTTTTGTTGAAGAACCTTGGTTCTTCTTCAAGAGAAGGCCATGTCTAAATGGTCCCTTACCATTTTTGGAGTTAGACATATTGAATATTTTCAATATCTTGTCTATGTACCCTTTTTGACTTAGTCCCAGAAGCCTTTTAGACCTATCTCTATAGATTTTTATACCTAGTATCTTCTCAGCTTTTCCTAAGTCTTTCATAGAAAATACACTCCCAACCATTGTTTAATGTCTTTCATCAAGGGAATGTCATTTCCTATGAGTAGGATGTCGTCCACATATAGGACAAAGAAAACAATCTTGCTCCCACTAACTTTCTTGTAAACACAAGGCTCATCTTCGTTCTTGATGAATCCGTAACCTTTTACTTCCTCATCAAAATGAAGATTCCAACTTCTAGATGCTTGTTTTAGTCTATAGATGGACCTCTGAAGCTTACATACTCGATTAGGATGCTTTTGATCGATGTATCCCTCAGGTTGTTTTATATAAACATCCTCAAGTAGGTTTCCATTCAGGAAAGCCGTCTTAACATCCATCTGCCATACCTCATAGTCAAAATATGCTGCTATGGCAAGCATTGTCCTAATGGACTTGAGCATCACGACAGGGGAGAAGGTTTGTTGCTCAAGGAGTTACTTTCTTAGAGAAAGACTTTCTGTATAAGAAAGACAGTGAGAGTAGAATAGAACTCGAAGACGTTCAAGACCCACAAGAGAGTGTAGAACCATCTACAGAAACTATGATGGAAGTTGGTGTGGAAACTCATGAGATGAGCAACCTGAGCCAACAACACAAAAACCAAGAAGGTCTAGTAGATCTCTTCAATAACCCAAGAGATATAGTTTTCTCGTGAGTGACGATCAAGATTTGATCTTGGTGGACTCTAATGAGCCCACAACCTACAGAAATGTTTTAAAAAGTCCAGATTCAGATAAATGGCTACAAGACATGGAGTCTGAAATGTAATCCATGAGGGACAATAAAGTTTAGACTTTGATTGACCCTCCTATTCAGGCAAAGGTTATCGATTGCAAATGGATTTTCAAGTTAAAACCTGGCGGGATCTTAAAAGGCATGACTAGTGGCTAAAGATTTCAGACAGACTCATGGTATTAACTATGATAAAACCTTCTCCCCTGTCGTGATGTTCAAGTCCATTCAGATTATGCTCGCCATAGCTGCATATTACGAATATGAGATATGGTAGATGATGTTAAGACGACTTTTCTAAATGGAAACCTACTCGAGGATGTTTACTTGAAACAACCTGAGGGATACATCGATCAGGAGTATCCTAATCAAGTATACAAGCTTCAGAGATCCATCTACGGACTAAAGCAGACATCTCGAAGTTGGAATGTTTGTTTTGATGAGGCAGTAATGGTTACGATTTCATAAAGAACGAAGATGAGCCTTGTGTTTACAAGAAGGTTAGTGGGAGCAAGAATGTTTTTCTTGTCCTATATATGGATGACATCCTACTCGTAGGAAATGACATCCACGTTGTGTTAGATATCAAACAATGCTTGGGGAGTGGAGTGTATTTTCTATGAAAGACTTAAGAGAAGCCGAGACGATACTAGGTATCAAGATCTATAGAGATAGGTCAAAGAGGTTTCTAGGACTAAATCTAGAAGGGTACATAGATAAGATATTGAAGAGGTTCAATATGTCCAACTTTAAGAATGGTATGGTACCGTTCAGACATGGCCTCCTCTTAAAGAAGAACCAATGTCCTTCAACTAAAGAGAAGAGAGAAACAATGAGTAGAGTTCCATATGCTTCGGCAATAGGATCAATCATGTAAAACATGTTATGTACCCGCCCGAATTTCACACATGCACTAAGCATGACTAGCAGATACCAACAAAATCCATGAATAGTTTATTGGACTGCAGTCAAGGCCATCCTTAAGTACTTACGAATAACTAAAGGATTGATGCTAGTGTGTGGAGGACAAGAAAAAATTATTGTACAAGGCTACACCGATGCTACTTTTTAGACAGATTAAGATGACATAAAATCACAATCATGCTACAAGTTTAACCCGAATAGTGATGCAGTGAGTTAGAAAAACTCAAAGCAGGATAGAATGGCCGACTCTATAACTGAATCTGAGTACTTTGCTACATGAGATGTTGCAATGGGAGTGTCTAGTTGAGGGAAGTTTTTTCTAACATCGGAGTGATACCGAGTATCCAGGTTTTGATAGACCTCTTCTGTGACAACAACGGGGCCATCGCACAAGCTAAGGTGCCACGGTCACACTAAAAGACCAAACACATACTCAGAAGGTTTCACCTCATTCGAGAAAATGTCGATCGAGGAGATGTGAAAGTGTGTAAAATAGGGTCAAATGAAAATGTAGCATATTCTCTCACAAAAGCTCTACCACAGTCAATGTTTGAGAGACATGTAATAGAGCACGGTCTTAAAATGTTTAGGACATAGCCCTTCAACGGGCAAGTGGGAGATTGTTGGTGTATGTGCCCTTTTGAGGGCTATATAGACATTTATCGTTTGATTGATGATTTATCAGGTGAAGTGATGGGACTACAAGTCTCTCTTAAGTGAGAGATGATATCTTGGCCACTTGATAGTGAATTGAAAAGTGCATGGACATGCCCGAGAAATGATAAGTGTTATCATTTGCTCGAATAGAATCAGTGTCACTGGGAAATCAAGTAAACGTTTAGCTAAATAAGGATGATGTTACCATGCCTTATGCTAAACGGGATATCAATGTAGAGGACCATATGAAGTATGCTCAGAAGGTTGCGTTGAATCACCATTCGACCCTCCGTTCTGAATTGGGTAGTCATTATGTCTTGCTAGAGACCACTAATGACTTATGGATTAATTAATTAGATTTAATTATCCATTTCCAATTTGGAATGGGCCTACAGGATCGCACATAAGAGGTTTGATGATACAGAGTTGCCTGTACTAAGTATAATTGGTATACTTAGACAAATAGTATTTGATTAAATAGTTTAATTAGATATTATTGAGATGTTCTGTGGCATTAATTAATAGTTAATTAAGTACATAGGAACAATTGGAATAGGCAGAAAAATTAAGGGACCTAATTGCAATTGAGGTTCTTGACCCATCAGCCTGATCCATGGGTCAAGGGGTTGATCCATTGGTTTGGCAAAACCCAAGTCAGTAGAAAGTAATATTGATTTAATCTTACTTTTACATTTTATATTTTATTTTAATATGTTTGCTACTACTGACTATAGTATCTGACTCTATATATCTAGGATATTGAGTCAGATATGGGGGAAAATGTTTTAGAAAACTGTTTTACCAAAATTTGAGAAATTCCAAAACTTTTCTATCTCGGCAAAAGGATAGCACCTCTCTGTGAGAATCCCGGTGCTTGAGTGTAGAGAGCTTCTTCAAGGAAGAAATTTTTGGTGGTGATCAGCGTAACCGGAGCAGAAGGTTTGGATCAACATCAAATAAGGATCTAGGCTCGGCAACCGATTACGCTACAAGGGTAAGCTTTAGAAGCTTTAAAACGTAATTTTTAATTAACACTAAAATAATCAATTAGGCTTTTCCGCTGCGAGTTCCTAATTGATCCTAACAGATTCTACTTTTTGTTTTAAAATTCCTCCATATCCTATGTCAGATGCATCTATTTCTACTATCACGAATGTATGAGGATGTGGAATACTGATAAGTGGTAAAGTTTTTATTCTTTCTTTTAACAGCTTTACTATATTAGTATGCTCTTCTGACCATGCAGGTGGATTCTTCTGTAACCTTTTATACAAATGAGCACATTTTCCCTTAATTTTGTAAAAAAGTTAGAGATATAATTTAAACATCCTAAAAATCTTTGTAATTGAGTCTTATCCTTTAATTCATGTGGAAACTTTTCTGCAAATTCTAAAGATCTTTGAATGGGAATTATAGGTCCTCTATAAATATTATATCCTAAAAATCTTATATTAGTTTGAAATAATTTAATTTTTGATGCAGTAACTACTAATCCATTTTTCTTTACTATATTCAGAAAAATATTTATATGTTTAAAATGCTGATCTATTAATTCAGAAAAATTAAAACACCATCAATATATACTACGGAAAAATTTGTATAAGGATTTAATATATCATTCATAATTCTTTGAAATTCTGAAGAGGCATTTTTTAATCCAAAGGGCATGACATTCCATTCATAATGATCGAAAGGAACTGAAAAAAGCAGTTTTATATCTATTTTCTAGAGCAATTTGAATTTGCCAAAATCCTGATTTCATATCAAATTTTAAAAATATCTTTGCATTATAAATCCTTTTTAATAAATCTCTTTTATTGGGAATAGGGTACCTAATCCATTGTAATACTTTATTAAGTGGTTTATAATTACTAATTTTGAAACTTCTCTTTCTTTTTTAGCCTGTTTTTGAACGTAAAATGCTTAACAACTCCAAGGTGACTTAGATGGAGTAATTAGGCCTTTTTTTATTAATCCTTCTATTTCATTTTTACATACTTCTAATAATTCAGAATTCATTTGTATTGGTCTGGCTTTATTTGGTATATTTCTTTCATTAAAATCCTTTTCATATGGTAAATTTACTAAATGCTTTTTCCTATCCCAAAAAGCATTAGGAATTTCTGAACATACCTCTTGTTTTATTTTCTCTTATAAATCCTTTATTTTCTTCTGTAATCCTGAATTCTGTAGTTGTTCTTCTATTCTAACATAACTTTTTTCTTTCCTTAGAACATTAATTTTTCTTGTTATTTTATTAATACTATTGACCTGTTGATAAATAGAATTACTCTGTAGCATTAAAAGCTCCTTATGTTTCACTGGAGATAGGAATCTAAATATTACTTTTGAGCCTAAGATTTTAGTTCCTACCCCTTGTTCATTTACCCAAAAAGGATATATTTGTGTTAAAAAAGGAGTACCTAATACAGCCTAAATATTCAAATCTTCTACTAAAAGGATTGCCACATAGGATCTGGGTTTGCACTTGCTCGATTTACCACACAACAAAAATTTCTAATTAAAGTGGAACCTTAGAAAAATACCTTTGAAACGCGCACTTGGTGATTTTCTTATATGCCTCAAGACTTTGACTTCACGTTGTGTGGGCAACAAACTAGAAGCCAATCACAATCCACCTGCTAGAAAATTCTAGCACCGCAGCACCTGGCACGTACTGTAAACGCACCGCCCAGAGAGAAAGAAAATTACTCGCAGCTGGTATAAAACCAAAGCCTAAAATTCAGCCAATAAGGAGCAAAAACCAGCCGCCTATTTTCTCTTGAAATTTCGACTTGGAGAGAGTAAGTGTTCTCTCCCTAGGATTTTCTCTCTCTAGTTTTCTTGTCTTGAAAACTTATGGAATTGTATGTCTTGAATAGCTAATCCCTTGTCTATATATAGAGTTACAAGAGAGACCCCAAGTTGGTGTAGGATTGGTTTTCCTAATGGGTTTAGGTAATTAATTAGTTTCCAAATCCAATTAGGCAACCAATCTGATAGGATAAACCAAATCCTACTAGATTCCTAATCTCTAGGATTTTCTAATTCCAATTGAAACTTAAGACTTAATTAATTAATTAAATAATTCCACTTTGTTAATTACTTAATTAACCCTTAGGAATTAATCAAATAATTCCACTTTGTTAATTACTGAATTAACCCTTAAGAATAATTAACCAATTAATTAATTAAATCTACTTATTCAATTAACCCATTACAAAATTAATCGTACCACTAACGGATTAATTTTGGCACTACCATCCTACACCAGAATTGCTTCCGGAACAACTTAATTAAATTATATTCATAATCTCCCCACATCAAAGATATAGTGCTCGTTAATATAAATTAATTTACTGATAAATTAATTAATTAACTTCTTCAATTCCGAGACTAGTACCACTCGACCTTTTTACTATACCGGACATAAGTCCACCGGCCGGGTTTAGTATAATAAACATTTCGAGCTTATCTCGGGAGCACCATCACCCCGGACGCACCGGTACATGGTTTCCTTTCGACAAGCAGTTGCACACCAAGTAACTAAACACGCGCACCCAACCTACCGAGACTATTGGCCATAATTGACCTCACCCTTTGGCAGATCAAAGTACACTATGTCTAATCCTCATTCCCGCTCGAGTCTAGGGATTAAGAGATAGAATACAAGGAATGATTTGTCTATTAAATCAGTACAAGACAAATCATTCCTAAAGGTCAAGTTCAATATGCCCCGAGCATATCTATATGATTCAATTAGTTTAGACAAACCAATTATCCGAATCACATAATAACCTAAACCGACAGTTTGTCCAATACTATTTCAGTTACAAACCTCATTTATATATTATGTCTTTTAACCAATGATGAGATCTAATTTGTCATACAAGACACCTCATCATCTAATTACATAATATAAATGGACAATTAATGCACAACAAATTATAACCAAAACATAAATCGATATATTACAGGGAAAAAGTACAACACAAGCTTAGCTTATGTATTCAATTCCAAAAATCTCCCACTAATACTTAAGCTATGCTTTAAGTATACATCTACATACAACTTCTATACATTCTGCTGCTATCTATCTAGAAAAACTATCATGGCTCTCATAAGTATCTGATCCCCATGCCCTCCACGTGAGCCTCAAAGACTTTTGAAGTCAATGTCTTCGTGAATGGATCTGCAAGGTTATCCTCTGATGCTATCTTAGCCACGACCACATTTTCCCTCTTCACGATGTCTCGTATCAGGTGGTACTTACGCTATATATGTTTACTCACCTTGTGGGCTCGTGGTTCCTTCGAGTTTGCTACTGCACCGTTGTTATCACAATAAACCGAGACAGACTTTTGCAAACCAGGAATCACATCTAAGTCCACGAGGAAGTTCTTGGACCATACTGCTTCTTTTGCTGCCTCTGATGCGGCAACGTACTCAGCCTCCATGGTAGAGTCCGCCAAGCATTTCTACTTGACACTCCGCCAAACTATGGCTCCACCTCTCAGAGTAAACACATACCCTAAGGTAGACTTGCTCTTGTCCGTGTCGCTTGGAAATATGAATCTGTGTAACCTCGGGGTACTAGCTCAGGTGCTTAATAGACCAGAACTTGGTCCCTCATTCTGCGCAAATACTTGAGGATGCATTTTACTGCCTTCCAATGAGCTTTCTTGGGGTTACTCTGATATGTGCTTACCATACCAACGGCATAACAGATATCAGGCCTCGTACACAATATGGCATACATGAGACTTCCTACTGCCGAAGTATACGGAACTGTCTTCATGGCCTCTATCTCCTCAACAGTCTTAGAAGACTATTCCATAGATAGATGCACTCCGTGTCTGAAAGGTAGAAACCCTTTCTTGGAGTTCTACATGTTAAAATGGGCCAGAATTATGTCTTTGTATGAAGCTTGGAAGAGCGTTAACGAACGTTTCCTATGATCTCAAATAATCTTGATTCCAAAAATATGTCCCACTTCCCCTAAGTTCTTCATATCAAACTGCATGGATAGCCATGCCTTTACGTCTGATAACACTTTCTTGTTGTTGCCAATCAATAGAATGTCATATACGTAAAACACAAGAAACACCACTGAGTTTCCATCACGTCTGCCATACACACATTGCTCATCCGGACACTAAGTAAATCCAAAGGATTACCTCATCAAACCGGATGTTCCAAGATCTGGATGCCTGCTTAAGTCCATAAATAGACCTCTTAAGCCTGCTAACCTTATGCTCTTGGCCTTTTTTCGATGAATTCCTCTGGTTACTGCATAAAGATGGTTTCCTCAAGACTTCCATTTAGGAAAGCTGTCTTGACATCCATCTTCCAAATCTCATAATCCAAATGAGTAGCTATGGCCAAGAGAATCCGGATCGACTTAAGCATGGCTACCGGGGAGAAGGTTTCCTCATAATCGATTCCCTTTTTCTGAGTATACCCCTTCGTCACCAGCCTAGCTTTAAAGGTTTCCACCTTTCCATCAGGTCCTCTCTTACGTTTGTAGACCCACTTGCATCCAATGGGCTTAAACCCATCAGGCAGGTCCACAAGCTCCCAGACTTGATTGTGGTCCATTGACCCCATCTCGGATATTATTGCTTTATGCCAAGATTCTGCATCTGCATCTCGGAGAGCCTCATTGTAGTTAACGGGGTCAGGTTCAGGCACACCTGGGACTAGGTCTGAGGCCTCTCCCATGCCAATGAACCTGTTGGGCTATCTCATAACCCTCTCACTACGACAAGGCACCACCTGTGTAGGCGCATTATCTGTGATCTCATGTGCAGTGTGGTGTATCTACTTGTGCATGTGCATCAGGATTAGTTTGTCATCTAAGCTCTTCTAGTACTATCTTACTCTTGGGCTTGTGGTCTACGACATAGTCCTCTTTTAAAAATCTAGCGTTGGTACTAACCACCACCTTCTGATCTTTAGGACTATAGAATAAACCACTTTTCGTTCCCCAAGGATATCTTACAAACAACATTAACTCTGTTCTCGCATCTAACTTAGCCATATCTGCCTTAAGCACATGTGCTGGGCAGCCCCAAATTCTGAGATGTCTTAGATTGGGCTTGCGCCCATTCCACAGCTCTACTGGGGTTGAAGGCACGGTTTTAGATGGTACAAGATTAAGAATATACATTGCCGTTTCTAAGGCATATCCCCAGAACGAGCTTTGCAAATCACTATAGCTCATCATGGACCTAACCATTTCCATAAGAGTTCGATTCCTCATTTTTGCTACACCATTCTGTTGTGGCGTGCCTAGTGCAGACAACTGAGACTGAATTCCTACCTCACTGAGGTAATCTCGAAATTCATTAGACAGGTACTCCCTACCACGATCTGAACGCAGTGTCTTGATACTCTTACCATGATGCTTCTCCACATCTGCCCGAAACTCTTTGAACTTGCCAAAACATTCGGACTTGTGGCGCATTAGGTAAATGTACCCATACCTAGAGTAGTCATCCATAAACGTCACGAAATACTCAAATCCCCCTCGTGCCTAGACCGTCATTGGTCCACACAAGTCAGAATGAATCATCTCTAATACTTCCTTAGCTCTATAACCTTTTGCCTTAAAAGGTCTCTTGATCATCTTACCTTCTAAGCAAGATTTGCAGGTTGCGTAACTGTCAATTTCTAATGAACCTAAAGGTCCATCATTGACCAACCTCTGAATCCTACTAAGGTTTATATGACCTAGCCTGAGATGCCAAAGATAGGTTTGATTCATTTCAGAAGGTTTCTTCCTCTTATTAATGTTAGATACTGAGCTATCTATTTATATGTTTTGCACAACAGGGGAGTCAGAATTAACCACAAATAAATTGTCAACCAATAAACCAGAACAAATAAGTTTTCCATTTCTTCTAATAAGTACAGAGTCATCAGAAAAAATGAACTTATAACCGTTCTTCAAGAATTTAGAAACTGAAATCAGGTTTTTGTAAAACTCGGTACATAAATACAATTCACTAATTCTAAACTACAATTTTCGAAAATTAAATTGACAACTCCCACTGCTTCTACTGGCACTCTCGTAGTGTCGCCAATGTAGATGTCCAGTTCGCCCTCGATAAGCTTCCGGGTTACTTGGAACCCCTGCAAAGAATTACAAACATGGTCAGTGGCACCTGAATTCACACACCAAGTATCTGTGGGAATCACTGCTAAGCATGTCTCAGTAATTAGGGCAGAAACAATCGTACTTTTGAGCTTTGGACAATCTGCTTTCCAGTGTCCTGCTTTACCGCATTTAAAGCATTTGCCTTTGGGCTTGCTTTTCTTTGCGATATCAGGCTTTGCAGCAAGTTTCTTGGTGTTCTTATTCTTCTTATTCTTCTTTCCTTTCGGCCCAGAAGAAGAACTCGAAGCCTTTACTGCGACCAAAGCTTGCTTCTTCTCGTGAAAGATGCCTTCGGCCGTCACTAAATCAGTCAAGAGCTCGGGTAAAGTATAAACCCTTTGGTTCATATTGTAGTTGTCCCAAAACTACTCAAAACTAGAGGGTAGACTCTGGAGGATAATATCTATCTGACTTTCTGGGTCGATTTCTCCTCCCAAAACCTCTATCTCATTGATGTTGCTCATCATATGTAGAACATGATCTCTCACCGATCCATTTTTAGCCATTTTGGTGTTCATTTATTTCCTCATGGTTGCCTGCCTAGCAGTCCTGCCTTGATGTGCAAAGATTTCCCTTAGGTGTGCCATCATGTTGAAGGACAGAAGCCAAAATATTGCACCGCGCCATCTCATCCGCTTTTCTCCACCTGGCATAGGCACTATCCTCTTGGGTAGAGTTCTCATCAGGCACTTCTGGACATACTTCGGTAAGCACAAACTTATACTGCTCAGCCGTTAGGACAATGTCCAAGTTACGACTCTAGTACACATAATTTGTTCCAGTTAATTTGTTATCTTTCAAAATAGCAGCTAAGGGGTTGAATTCCATATCGATTAAACTGGAAAATAAACAAACAATGTTTCAGTTATATATGCTTAGAATTTCAAAAACATGAATTTCTAATTAATTATTGACTTCCCTCAAAACAATAATCTTAATCCACCAACATCTCATCCACTGGGATTCTCGCAAGCCACGCAGTGTGGACGTTTACGCTAACCCACATTCGTTTGAGAAGAACCAAGTTCATTATCTACACTATCTTACCAATGATCTTTTGATCAGTGTAGCTAATAGTCAGTGCTTTTAGCCGTACAAATAAGCAGTGTAACCTCGTGGGAGGAATACTCCAGATCGTAAACTAAGTGTATGCCATTACGTGACTTATGAGTTTGTTACCTTAGGATAGTGCACCTCAGATAGAGAGGGTGTCGTGTTTCTCCTAGTTAAACTTGCTCTAGTCATCTTACTCAGAAGTTCATAGTCTAGCGATCTCGGGACTGGACTCATCCAAATGGAGGAAGGCCCTAATGCCAACGCGCAAGTCCACCCACATCGCATATGAACCCGTAATGGTGGCTATGGGAATATTAAACCAACCCGCTCCCACTTAGATTTTCAAATTGAGAGTTTTTCAGTTTTAACATGCAATTAACTAACCTAAGTTATGTGCAACCATAAAACCATTCATGCTTTAAAATCATGCATCTAAAAGACAGCATAAAAATAAAGCATAAAAATTAAAAAGATAAATACGGGAAATAAATACGAAAAATAAATTCCCCGACTATTATGGTTTTAATTGCTTCCATCTTCTGCCTTGATCTCGTGTCCCATCACGTCACTAGATGGAGAGAGTCTTGAACTTCAAAAAAAATGAAAACTGGAGGAAAAACGGGCCAAAAATGCAGACCGAACGGGCCACACTCGCACAACACGCCCAACGGCACCCCAAGGGCTCAGCGCGTGGCCCAGCAGCGTGCTGCTGCCTCACGTCCTGCTGTCTGCCATGATTGCTAGCGGTCGTTGCCGGTGCCACCTCCTCATTCATTTTTCCCATGCTATTTGGTCTTCTTGCATTTCGTTCTGGGTTTTCCTGGGTTTCTACGAATTAAAAATAACCTAAACCCCACGAATTCAAGTTGCCCACAATAACGCTTTCGATTACAAAAAAAAATTCTCCTACTACAAGGCTTCTAGGAAAATTAAATAATCGAAATTACATAGAAAAAATCCTACTACAGATTTAATCTAATCCTACACGGCTTCCAGCAGGTGGTTATACTATTACAAACATTCATAATAAAATTAAATTCGGACATGTCCCGGAGTTTAATTAAAAACCCATACAAACGTAACCATAATAGTCGGGATTCTTAACTACCTGCAAATAAAACCATGTAGCAAATCGAACAAGCACAAAACCCAAAACCAGGCTCTGATACCAATTGAAAGGATTGCCACATAGGTTCTGGGTTTGCACTTGCTCGATTTACCACGCAACAAAAATTTCTAATTAAAGCGGAACCATAGAAAAATACCTTTGAAGCGCACACTTGGTGATTCTCTTGTATGCCTCAAGACTTTGACTTAACGTTGTGTGGGAAACAAACTAGAAGCCAATCGATCAGCAAATCACCACAATCCACCTACTAGCAGCTGGTGTCGGACTTTGACATAACGTTGTATGCCTCACGTACTGTAAACGCACCGCTCGGAGAGAGAGAAAATTACTCGCAGCTAGTATAAAACCAAGGCCTAAAATTCGGCCAATAAGGAGCAAAAACTAGCCACCTATTTTCTCGTGAAAATCTGACTTGGAGAGAGAAAGTTTTCTCTCTCTAGGATTTTCTCCCTCTAGTTTTCTTATCTTGAAAACTTATGGAATTGTATGTCTTGAATAGCTAATCCCTTGTCTATATATAGAGTTACAAGAGGGACCCCAAGTTCGTTTAGGATTGATCTTCCTAATGGGTTTCGGTAATTAATTAGTTTCCAAATCCAATTAGGCAACCAATCTGATAGGATAAACCAAATCCTACTAGATTCCTAATCTCTAGGATTTCCTAATTCCAATTGAAACTTAAGACTTAATTAATTAATTAAATAATTCCACTTTGTTAATTACTTAATTAACCCTTAGGAGTTAATTAAATAATTCTACTTTGTTAATTACTGAATTAACCCTTAGGAATAATTAACCAATTAATTAATTAAATCTACTTATTCAATTAACCCATTACAAAATTAATCGTACCACTAACGGATTAATTTTGGCACTTCCTACGCCAGAATTGCTTCCGGAATAGCTTAATTAAATTATATTCATAATCTAACCACATCAAAGATATAGTGCTCGTTAATATAAATTAATTTACTGATAAATTAATTAATTAACTTCTTTAATTCCGAGACTAGTACCACTCGACCTTTTTACTATACCGGACATAAGTCCACCGGCCGGGTTTAATATAATAAACATTTTGAGCTCATCTCGGGAGCATCATCACCCCGGACGCACCAGTACAAGGTTTCCTTTATACAAGCAGCAGCACACCAAGTAACTAAACACGTGCACCCAACCTACTGAGACTATTGGCCACAATTGACCTCATCCTTTGGCAGATCAAAGTACACTATGTCTAATCCTCATGCCCGCTCGAGTCTAGGGATTAAGTGATAGAATACAAGAAACGATTTGTCTATTAAATCAGTACAAGACAAATCATTCCTAAAGGTCAAGTTTAATATGCCCAGGGCATATCTATATGATTTAATTAGTTTAGACAAACCAATTATCTGAATCACATAATAACCTAAACTGACAGTTTGTCCAATACTGTCTCAGTTACGAACCTCATTTATGTATTATGTCTTTTAACCAATGATGAGATCTACTGTGTCACACAAAACACCTCATCATCTAATTACATAATATAAATGGACAATTAATGCACAACAAATTATAACCAAAACATAAATCGATATATTACAGGGAAAAGGTACAACACAAGCAATAACTCATGTATTCAATTCCAACATCTACAACAATAAACTGGGGTTTAAAACAAAATTTTCCATTACATATAGAATTCTTAGTTATTTTTCCTTTAACTCTTAGTGGCATTCCATTTGCTGTAAGTAAAGATTCTTTTGTTGGTACATAATACTTTGTAGGAATTAATCCTTCTCTTATATAACTCTGATCTGCAACACTATCTAACATAGCATTAATTGTTGTTTTAAAAGATCCTATTGATATCGTTATATAAACTATCCATTTTTGAAAAGTCATCCTTTCTATAGCATAAATAAATTTGGAATCCTGAGGTTGCTTATCTGAGAGTGAAATTTCTGCTAACTGGAATTCTGGAGGGTGAGATTCTGGATGTGGTATATCATCTATTTTATTTTTCCTTTTTGAAGTACTTGCTTTAATTATAGCTATCTTAGTTTCTAATTCTAAATTCTATGTCTATTCTAAAAAAATCTTCCTTTAGATGTTTCATATGATTCTTTAACTGATTTATTTCAACCTATAAATCTTTCGTACTATTTTTCCTAAATGAATTATCTATTGAATAAGTATTCAATAACTTAGAAATACTAAATGTTCAACTATTTTGACTGTATCCTGTTATTCTGATAATATTAAATATCTTAATTTATGTAAATAAGCAGGTTGCAAATCTGAAGGTAATTCTTGTATTAAATCAAATAAATGGTGTTTTTGATCCTTATTATTAGAATTTGTCCTAATCATATTAATGGAATTATTACAACTACATTCTGCTTCTCCCGTACTTGCTCCTGAGATACTATAAAAATCATCATTATAATCATCAGAATTATCTTGTACTAGAGAAATTTCATTTGCCCATTTTTCTTTCAAATCTAAATCTAAATCTGCAAACTTATCTAATATTTCATTAATCCTTTTCTTACTCTTGCATACATTAGCTTTATGGCCCTTTTTTCCACATTTATAACAAGTAATATTCTCCAAATTATATTTTCTTTTATACTTTTTATTTTTATAATATTTTTTGCTATCCTCGTTCCTCTGTATTTTTCTTCTTTTATAAGTTATCCTATTCTATTTAGCCACTGCTGAAGGGGCTTTAATTCCTGTTATTCCAAAAGCTTCACAAAATGATCATAATTCTTTTCTTTCACTACCATATTTAGCTTGAAATTTCAATTCCTGGCATGCTGTTAAAGCTTCCTTTTTCACGAAAGAAAATAATTGACCATAAGTCATATCGTTAAAATTTATTGTTTCTGTACCCATTTCTTTCTGTAAATTCATCATTACTTTTTGATAAAATAAATTAGGTAATCCTGTAACAAATTTTTCTTTCCATATTGGAGAATTACTATCTGGCCTTTTTAATACATGTGTTAAAAACATATCCTTATACCATCTAAAATCAGATAAACTCGGACATCTTAAATTTGTTAGAAAAATCTTTGAAGAAGTTAATGCTTCATTAGGATTTCCTACGAAATGCATAGCTATAGTATAAATTAAAAAGTCACAAGAATCATTTGTATTAGTAATATTTCCTTCTGCATCCTCCTCTGATCTCATATGATCTATTATAGCCATTTTATCTTGAAAGCCTCAAGAATTATCCCACCAATATTTTAATTGTCCTGTAAATCCTTTGATAATTAAAAGACATGCATCATTTCCAGACATATTTTTTAATCCATATGCTGTTTTTGTCATTCCTATGTCTTGTAATGTATTCAGAATTTCATATTCACTTCTACCATCTATATTCCAATTTGTCAAAGTGGTACCAACATAACTATTTGATCTAAATTTTGCTCTTTCTTTATATTGAATAACCGGTGAAGTTAGCCTAGGGTAATAATTCCTTGTTTCTGACATTCTCCAATTATTTCTATTAATATATCTTGGTCTTCTTCTAATCCTATTAATATCATTAGGTTGTTCTTCTAATTCATTTATTTGATGTATTAATTCATTTTCAGAATTAGAATTACAAGAATAATCCTCAGAATTTATTTCTTTATCTATCATATTTATCTTTGAAGGTCTAGGGGCAAGGCTAGAATTAAGTTTTTCTAATGTTTGTGATATTTTCTCCATTAAAAGTGTTTGTGAAGAATTAGAAGGTAATTTTATTTTATCCTTTTCTATTATTAATATGTTAGGTTGAAAATGAGGAAAAGATTGACTATCCGGGAACGTTTGACTATTCCTTGGTAATGATTTAATGTCTACAGATAAAGAATCCAACTGTTTAGTTATGTGATGTAATACTATATTTGAATAATTATGTCGCACATGTAATTTTTTAATGTCTTCTATTTTTACAGATTCATTATTATCTTTGCCAGTTTTAAAGGAAGATGCAATTAATTCACCATGAGCTGTATCTATTTTTAAAGTATGCAAAGGCGGATAAGTCTGAGTTACAAGTGTTCCATCTCCTAATTTCCATTTCTTTGCTAAATTCATATGTACATTAATATGAGATACTGTATATACATCATCTATATCAACTCTAGTAAAATAATATTCTAACCATGTATAAAAATTAAATGGAGTATTATGTCTTTTTACATCTGCTATCTATTCTTTTTGCAGTTCATCTGATAATAAGATTCTAACTATTGATACCAATTTCTCTGTTCTGAATATTCTTCATCTTCTAAATCCTCTATCAATTTATCAAAATTTAATTCTACTACTTTAGTTATAACATTAATATCTCATTGCATTTGAGAGGCTGTTGGTGACATAGGTGGAGAGTGATAAGAATTTATTTCTGGAATTGGACTTTTATGATAAACCTGAGTCTTTGTATAATTTCTTAAAAATTCTTCTGTACCTGATCTTCTATGAGCTTGGAAAGGAATTTCACTTAAATTATAAGCATTTTCCCTATAAGAATTAAATCTAACTAATATTGTACCATCTTCTTCTTCTACAATTTGTGATACATCTCTACGTTCAATATTTTTACGTGAATGATTTTCTACTTGAAATTCATCTGGTATTGTTATTTCATTCAATTTTAATCTATTAGGAGTATAATTTTTTGAATATACATAATCTATTTGTAGTAAAACAGTTTTCTCCTTTACTATTGGAAATAATTTAAACTTAGGATTCAATTGACTACTCATTAAAATAATAAATCCTATACATTACTACAAACTGTTCAGTTAATTTTTCAAATTCATCTCCTTGTATGTGAATATCCAAAATAAGAGAATCCAATATTAATGGATCTGTTAGTGATACCGAAAAATTAGGTGCACAATTAAAACATATTGGACCGTTACAGATATTAGTCTGAATTAATGCTAACAGTGATGTCTTATACTTTTTTAATCTCTTATCTCGTAATGCTACATATATGGGAGTATCTACCCAATACGAACTAAAGGTTTTATTCCAATCTGAATTAATCCAAAATGAACAAATCTATATCAATTATCTAAATAATACTTGATAGAAATATTAGATAATAATGACGAAGAATGAAATTTTTCTTGAATATTTAGTGTCTCTTCATGTGTCTTAATACTGAAAGCAGTTTTAAAATCCAAAGATCCTACTGTATAAATAGTCTCTATATTTTCTTCTGGAATAGACCAATCATTAAAACTACCATGAATAATTTCTTCTTTACTTTGAACAATCCTTTTAGTATTATTATTATTATGCAGGATTTTTCTTAGTATATTTGCCATAATGATGCACTAAAATGTTAACATGATCATTGTATTATAGTGGGAACAGTGAGAGACTGCACCGGGAACACCGAGCACTTCCTGTACTACAAGGCTTACCAATGGACTTACAAGCTTACTACCACTTTACAAAGCACCAATAGTACTACGATTATGTTACTGTTATAATGCAGGATAATGGCTTTGATACCAAAATAAACACAGGATAATAATGATAACAATAACAATAAACTAGTAGTAATAAGAATGATAAATAAACTAAATAAACTTACAGATATTGAAGACGCAATCCTAAAATAAAAGAAATCCCAAAAGCTGCATGATAGTTGATGTAGCTATCTGTAAAATAATTAGAACACAAAGAGATAATCCTGAAAATTCTTTTGATATTATAATGCTGAAAATTCTTTGATACAAAAGGAATACAAAAGATTTTGTTTACAAAAGACTTTTGAGAATAAGTGTAGTAGAAAACTAGTGAAGTAGAGTGAGAATAAGTGAAGAGTTGAGAACAAGTGTGAAGGAAAACAGAACAAGCCAGGGCTAAATCAAAAACCTCACTTTCGTGCATTGCATTCCAGAATCGGAAGCTTTCAACAAAGCTCAGGCTCAAATTCATGTTCCCATGAACGGATCTAGGCATATACTTATTTAATTTATTAAATCGACATCTAACGCATAAATATTGAACCTTTAGTTAAAAGCGGAAGAATTAAAGGTTATACCTTTGAAGCGAAGTCCAACGCAATAAGAAAAACCAAATCTTTCCTTGCGATTACCACCGAAATCCAATAGATAACTCCAAGAAGCTTCGAATATTGCGTGGGCAATAATCTATCGAAGTGTACTCGCAAAGCGCACGAAAATACCCACAAGGAAATCTCTCAAATCGGACTAAAAAATACCCAAAAACTGATCAACACCTTCACCAAAATTGCGCCACCACCCACCGCTTAAAATCGCCAATGATCAATAAACCCACGCCGACTGCCAATGATCAATAAACCCACACTGACTGTCATGATCTAGGCAGTCCAAACTTTGGATCACCAAGAAAAGATCAACGAAGTCCAGACCGAATCAAACACACCGAGCAAGACAAAACCCAGCGCCGGAAAAATCAAAGCTGTGGCAGTCCTAATCGGTGAGAAGAAAACCGGCTAGAAGAAAACCCAAATAAAAAGTCTTTGGTTCGAATCCAACCTTCTCACTCAAGAAAGCAAGAATTGTCTTGCAAGACTTCCTTAATGTTTCTTTAGCCCTAAGTTTTCTATTTATAGGGAGCTCTAATGGAGACCTAGTGGGCTTTCGAGTTGGGCCTTTTAATTTGACTTTCGTTGACCGCTTAGTCTTTCCTAGACTAATCAACTCCAATCGACCCATTCGAATTAATTTCTTAACCCACTTCGTTAATTTAATTTAATCGAACCCTTAGGATTAATTAATTCATATAGAATTAATTCCTTAATCCACTTTGTCAATTAATTATTAATTAAACCTTTAGGATTAATTAATTCACTTTGTCGATTAGTCGAATGCATAATTAGTCGTACCACTATCGGACTAATTATGGAACTACCGCTCAAAAAATGACTTTACATCGCTCCACTATTTTTTTCTATATCCCACATTAAAGATCTAGTGCTCGTCGGTTTATCAATTTACTGACAAACTAATTCACCGACTTCTTGGTATCCGAGATTAGTACCACTCGACATTCTTATTATACCTGAAAAAAAGTCCACCGGTCGGGTTTAGTATAATAAAACTTGCGAGCTCATCTCGGGAGCACCATCAACCCGGTGAACCGGTATGTGGATTCCTCCGACTAGCAATGGCACGTAAGAAGCTAAATACCGCATACCCAACCCACCGAGGTATAGGCCTCAATTGACCGCACTCTTTGACAAATCAAACAATACGATATCCAACTCTCATGCCCATCCCAATATTGGGATTGAGAGACCGAATACTAGGATCGAATTGACTACGCTGATCAGTACAAGTCAATTCTATCCAAACTAGTCGTGCTCAATATGTCCCGGGCATATCCGTGTGATTTAAATTAGTCTAGATAAACTAATTTCCAAACCACACAATAACCTATACCGATAGTATGTTCAGACTATCTCAGTTACGAGCTTTCTTTTTATATATCAATACTTTAACCAATAACGGTATCTACTGTGTCTTTCACAGACCCCGTTATCTAGTTTTATGATATAATAGAATAATTTAATACTGAAACAAAATGATATGTCATCTGTGGATATTAGTGCTTGATACAAGCCATAGAATTTTTATATTTAAAACTAGCAATCTCCCACTAATACTCTAAGCTATGCTAAGAAGTACAAAAACTGTCCGACCCGCTATTACACTGCTGTCATACTGAAATCTACAGAACACCTTTAAGCTCACTCACATGGCTCCCTCAAGAATCTGACTCCCATGCCCTCTACATGTCTCTCAAAGATCTTTGGGGTCAATGGCTTTGTGAATGGATCTGCAAGGTTATCTGATGCTATCTTGCTCACGGTCATGTCTCCACTCTTTACGATCTCTCGTATGAGGTGGTACTTGCGCTCTATATGTTTACTCGCTTTGTGGGCTCGTGGTTCTCTCGAGTTAGCAAGTGCACCATTGTTATCATAATAAACTGTGATAGACCTAGGCAACTCAGGAACCACATCTAAGTCCATCAGGAAGTTTCGGAGCCATACAGCTTCTTTCGCTGCCTCTGATGCAGCAACGTACTCAGCCTCTATGGTGGAGTCTGCCACGCATTTCTGCTTGACACTCTGCCATACTATGGCTCCACTTTCTAGAGTAAACACAAACCCAGAGGTAGACTTACTCCTGTCCATATCACCTTGAAAGTCCGAATCTGTGTAACCAAACGGTACAAGCTCCTGCGCTCTATAAACTAGGACATAACTCTCGTCCTGCGCAAGTACTTGAGAATGCATTTTACTGCCTCCCAGTGAGCCTTCCCAGGGTTACTCTGATATCTGCTAACCATGTCAATGGCAAAGCAAATATCAGGCCTCGTACATAACATAACATACATGAGACTACACATTGCTGAAACATTGGGTACCGCCTATATGGCATCTATCTCCTCAGCAGTCTTGAGACACTGGTCTTTAGAAAAATGCACCTCATGCCTGAAAGGTAGTGAACCCTTCTTGTAGTTCTGCATGTTAAAACGGGCTAGAATTGTGTCTATGTAGGATGCCTGGGAGAGAGTCAGTGATCGTCTCCTACGATCTCGAATAATCTTGATCCCAAGGATATATCCAGCCTCTCCCAAATCCTTCATAACAAATTGTCTGGATAACCATGCCTTTACGTCTGACAACACTTTCTTACTGTTGCCAATCAGAAGGATGTCATCTACGTAAAGTATGAGGAACACCACTGTATCACCATCATGCCTGCGATAAACACACTGCTCATCTGGACACTGAGTGAATCCACAGGATTGGATAACCTCGTCAAAACAGATGTTCTAAGATCTGGATGCTTGCTTCATTCCATAAATAGACCTCCTAAGCCTACATACCTTGTGTTCTTGGCCCTGAACAGCGAAGCCCTCTGGTTGCTGCATAAAGATTGTCTCCTCAAGACTACCATTAAGGAAAACTGTCTTGACGTCCATCTGTCAAATCTCATAGTCCATATGAGCAGCTATGGCTAAGAGAATCCGAATCGACTTAAGCATAACTACCGGGGAAAATGTCTCCTCATAATCGATACCCTCTTTCTGAGTATACCCTTTTACCACATGCCTAGCCTTAAATATCTCAACCCTCCCGTTAGATCCTCTATTTCGCTTGTATACCCATTGATCCTCTCTAAAAACCCATCAGGAAGATCTACCAGCTCCAGACTTAATTTGAGTCCATAGAACCCATCTCAGCAATCATTGCTCTCTGCCAAGAATCGACATGTTTATCCTAGAGAGCCTCATTATAGCTAACTGGGTCTGGTTCATGAGCGCCAGGGATAAAATCCGAAGACTCAACCAAACCTATATACTTCTCGGGTTGTCTGGCAACCCTTTTACTATGACGAAGCACAGCCTGTGTAAGAGCATCATCTGTGATAGCGTGTGCAGTCTTTTGTGGTGTGTCTTCCTGTACTCATGCATCTGGAATAGTGGACTGACCTCCAAGCTCTTCCAATACTGCCTTGCTCTTTGCCTTGTGATCTAAAACATAGTACTCCTCAAAAACTTGGTATTGGTGCTCACCACCACCTTCTGATCCTGAAGACTATAGAACAGACAACCTTTAGTTCCTTTGGGGTAGCCTACAAAAAGCATAATCTCAAATCTCGCATCTAGCTTGGCTGTGTCTGCTTTAAGCACATATGCTGAACAACCCCAAATCCTGAGATGTCTCAGACTAGGATTTCGTCCAGACCACAGCTCTACTGGGGTTGAAGGCACAAACTTATATGGTATGAGATTTAGAAGATAACACACTGACTCCAAGGCTAAACCCCAAAACGATATAGGCAATTCGCTATAACTCATCATCGATCTAACCATATCCATAAGAGTCATGTTCCTTCTCTCTGCTACACCATTCTACTGGGGTGTGCCAGGTGCAGACAACTAGGTCTGAATACCCTCCTCTGACAAATAGGACCTAAATTCACTAGAGAGGTATTCGCCACCGCGATCAGATCGCAAGGCCTTGATACTCTTACCTAGATGATTCTCCACCTCAGCCTGAAACTATTTGAACTTGCCAAAGCATTCAGACTTGTGGAGTATCAAGTATATGTATCCATATCTAGAGTAATCATCCGTGAAAGTCACAAAATACTCATAACCACCTCTAGCCTGAACTGACATAGGCCCACACAAGTCAGAATAAATCAACTCTAAAATCTCTTTGGCCCTATGCCCCTTTGCCTTGAAAGGCCTCTTGGTCATCTTGTCCTCCAAGTAGGACTCACAGGTCGGATAACTGTCAATATCCAATGAGTCCAAAGACCCATTATTGACCAACCTTTGAATCCTACTAATGTTAATGTGACCTAGTCTCAGGTGCCAAAAATAAGTTTGATTCAAAGGGGAATACTCCTTTCTCTTACTATGATTCAGTGATGAGTTATTAGTTTCTATGTTTTGCATTACTAGGGAGTATGTCTTGATTAAAAACAGATTGTCACTAATGTACCAGAACATAAAAACTTCTAGCTCTTTCTAACAAAAACAGAATTATCAGAAAAAACACACTTATAACCATCCAAAATAATTTTAGAAACTAAAAGCAAATTATTCCGAAAACTGGGTACATATAAACAAGCTCTCAAATGTAAAACTGAGTCTGAAAAATAAAGACATAAAACTCCCACTGCAACAATAGAAACTCTGGTAATATCCCCAAGGTAGACCTGTAACTCTCCCTCTCTAAGCAGCCGGGTCACTTAGAACCCCTACAAAGAAATACAAACATGATCAGTGGCTCCTGAATCCACACACCAAGTATCTGTGGGAATCGCCGCTAAACACGTCTCAGTAACTAGGGAAAATTTACACATACCTAGAGGCTTTGGGCAGTCCTTCTTCCAATATCTTGCGTTGCCACATCTGAAGCACTTGTCTTTCGGCTTATGCTTCTTGGCAATGCCTGCCTTTGGTCCATGATCAGCAGCTCCTACTTTCTTGCCTCTTTTCCTCTTTTTCTTCCTGGCTTTGGGCCCAGCAGAGGAACCTGAGGGACCAACAGTAGCCAAGGCTTGCTTCTTCTCTGTGAAGAGGCCCTCAGTAGACACCAATGCAGTCATGAGCTCGGGAAGTGAATATGAGAGCTGGCCCATATTATAGTTCAACCGAAACTGCTCAAAACTGGGAGGCAAGCTCTGGAGGATGATATCAACCTGGGTCTCCCCATCAATGTCACCTCCCAATACCTCAATCTCATTGATGCAGCTCATTATGTCCAGCACGTGATCCCTCACTGAAGTGCCCTCAGCCATCCTAACATTCATGAGTTTCCTCATAGCTGACTGCTTGGCTGCCCTGCCCTGATGTCCAAACATCTCCCTGAGGTTGAGCATCATATCTTAGGCTGAGGTAAACAACTGATACTGGTGTTGTAGTACACTCGACATAGAAGCCAAGATGTAGTATTGGGTCATCTCATTAGCCTTCTACCACCTCGTATATGGCTCTCGCTGCTCAAGGGTGGCATCATCTCTGGGCTTAGGGGGGCACTCCTCAGTGAACACGTACTTGAAACCCTCAGCGGTAAGGACAATGTCCAGTTTACATTTCCATTCAATATAATTTGGACTCGTAAGTTTGTTCTGATTCAAAATGATAGCTAGCGGGTTGAATGACATATCAACAACTGAAAAATAAACAATCAAGTTTTAGTATACTTTTTTGAAAATATTGATATCCTCAAAAACAATATAATCTCCATTGACATCTCTCACACCGGGATTAACGCAGGTTACTCGGGTGAACGTCTATGCCAACCCACATTCATTCGAGAAGAATCAACGTTCATTAATTTCACTATCTAACCAATGATCTTATGATCAATGAAATTAGTAGTCAATGATTTTAGCCATACACATAAATAGCGTAACCTCACGGAAGGAGTACTATAAATAGTACACTAAGTGAATGCCATTACGTGACTTCTAAGTTTGTTACTTAGGATACGAATGAGCCCTCAGTAGAGAGGGTGTCACAACTTTGTCTAATTAAACTCACTATAGTCATCCCTTCGGAAATTCATTCCGGTGATATCTGTGATTGATGATTTGTCCGCATGGAAGGAGACCATAATACCAACTTGCAAGAATAACCACATCACTAATGAATCCGTGGGGATATTTACCAACCCGCTCCCACTTAGATTTTTAAGTTTGAGGATTTTTACGTTTTAATATGCAATATTTAACTATGGATATTCGCACCCATAAAACCGTTGGAGTTTTAATATGCGAATAATCTACCTTAGTTAGTTGCACTTTACTTTTTAAAAAGATTTGGTTTGGTAATCATTCATGCAAAACAAAACAAAAAACACACAATCAACAAAAAGACATAAATACGGGAATTGAAGAATTAAAATTTCCCGACTATCATGGCCTTCTCTATCGTTGATTCCTTGATGCCTCGGTGACACGTCCCGTCATGTCACTCCCACTCGTTATTTGGATTCCTCTCGATTCGCCCGGGTTTTCTCAGTTTTCTAGGTAATTAGGAATCACCCAAAATTATGAGAAACCAAAACCCGTGAATATAAGTTACCCAAAATAACGTCTTCGTCATAATACATAAATTCCTATATAAAAAGGTGTTTTTCTAGGAATTTCAAGATGACACGATTATATCAAATCCTACTACAAGATTTTTCTAACCCTACATGACTTCCAGCTCGTGGTTATTACTATTACAGACATTTTCAATAAAAAACAATACGAGCCCGGACATGTCCCGGGGTTTATGAATGAAAAATAAAATTCTACCATAATAGCTAGGAAACTAATAACCACTTGTTTAAACATTTCGACAAAAATAATAATGCCAAAATAAAGCCGTGTAATAAATTAAACAAGTATAAAGCCGAAACACTCGCTTTGATACCATTTTGATGGAAAACAGAACAAGCCCAGGTTCAATAAAAAACCTCACTTTCGTGCAATGCATTCCAGAATCAGAAGCTTTCGACAAAGCTCAGGCTTAAATTCATTTTCCCATGAACGGATCTAGACATATAATTATTTAATATATTAAATCGACATCTAATGCATAAAGATTGAACCTTTAATTAAAACGGAATGATTAAAGGTTATACCTTTGAAGCGAAGTCCCATGCAATAAGAAAAACTAAATCTTTCCTTGCGAATTCCACCGAAATCCAATAGATAACTCCAAGAAGCTTCGAATATTGCATGAGCAATAATCTATCTTATTGTACTTGCAAAGCCCACGAAAAAACCCACAAGGAAATCTCTCAAATTGGACTCAAAAATACCCAAAAACTGATCAACACCTGCACCAAAATTACGTCACCACCCACCACTTAAAACTGCCACCAATGATCAATAAACCGACGCCGACTGCCAGAGTTCGAACTGCCAGGTCGTGATCTGGACAGTCCAAACTCCTGATCAACAAGAAGAGATCATTGAAGTCCAGACCGAATCAAACACACCGAGTAAGACAAAACCCAATACCGGAAAAATCAAAGCCGTGGCAATCCTAATCGGTGAGAAGAAAACCGGCTAGAAGAAAACCCAAATAAAAAGGTGTGATCTTTGGTTCGAATCCAACCTTGAGCAAGTGAGAAATATGGTTCATTTTTGAAAAAGAACCCTTGAAGAAGAAGTTCTCTCTCTAGAACCTTCTCACTCAAGAAAGCAAGAATTGTCTGGCAAGACTTCCTTAATGTTTCTTTGGCATTAAGTTTTCTATTTATAGGGAGCTCTAATGGAGACCTAGTGGGCCTTTGAGTTGGACCTTTTAATTTGACTTTCATTGACCACTTAGTCTTTCGTAGACTAATCAACTCCAATCGACCCATTAGAATTTATTTCTTAACCCACTTCATTAACCGGTACGTGGATTCCTCCAACTAGCAACGACACGTAAGAAACTAAACACTGCATACCCAACCCACCAAGGTATAGGCCTCAATTGACCGCACTCTTTGGAAAATCAAAGCATACGATATCTAACTCTCACGCCCGTCACAATCTCGGGATTGAGAGACTGAACACTAGGAACAAATTGACTACGCCGATCAGTACAAGTCAATTCTATCGAAACAGGTCATGTTCAATATGCCCCAGGCATATCCGTGTGATTTAAATTAGTCTAGATAAACTAATTTCCAAACCACATGATAACCTATACCGATAGTATGTTCAGACTATCTCAATTACGAGCGTACTTGTTATATATCAATACTTTAACCAATAACGGTATCTACTATGTCTTTCACACACCCCGTTATCTAGTTCTATGATATAATGGAACAATTTAATAATAAAATAAAATGATATGTCATCTGTGAATATTAATTTTTCATACAAGCCATAGCTTTTCTGTATTTAAAACTAACAAAGTGAGTGTGTGTTTGTTTTGCCGATCTTTTCATTCTTAAGCCTATTTATAGGGAAAAATTCTAACTATTCAAACACTATTTAACACTATTCTAGACATTTTTTGGTGCTCCACTAATATAGTGCACCACTTTAGTGGAAAAATCCTACAACAAGATACAGGATTCAGGGAACTGAGGAGGATTCAAACCAACACAGGCTGCGCCTCATAGTAGTGGGAGGGTTATCAAACAACCCTAGAGGTACATGGGTTTGGTGAGTCTTTGGACTTTATCCCTGGTGCTCATGAACCAGACCCAGTTAGCTACAATGAGGCTCTCCAGGATAAAGATGTAGATCCTTAGCAGAGAGCGACAATTGCTGAGATGGGTTCTATGAATGCAAATCAAGTCTGGGAGCTGGTAGATCTTTCTGATGGGTTTTGACCTATTTGGTGCAAATGAGTTTACAAGCGAAAGAGATGATCTGATGGGAGGGTTGAGACCTTTAAGGCTAGGCTTGTGGTGAAGAGGTATACTGAGAAAAAGGGTATCGATTATGATGAGAACTTTTCCCCCGTTGCTATGTTTAAGTCGATTCGGATTCTCTTGGCCATAACTGCTCATTTGGATTATGAGATTTGGCATATGGACGTTAAGACAACTTTCCTTAATAGAAGTATTGAGGAGACCATCTTTATGCAATAACCAGAGTGTTTCATTGTTCGTGCCAAGTGCACAAGTTATGTAAGCTTAAGAGGTCTATCTATGGACTTAAGCAAGTATCCATATCTTATAACATCAATTTTGACAAGGTTATCCAGTCCTATAGATTCACTCAGTATCCGGATGAGCAGTGTGTATACCGCAGGATGATGGTGATTTGGTGGTGTTCCTTGTACTTTTTGTAGATGACATCCTTCTGATTGGAAACAGTAAGAGGGTGTTGTCAGACGTAAAGACATGGTTGTCTTAGCAGTTTGATATGAAGAACTTGGGAGAGGCTGGACATATCCTTGGGATGAAGTCTATTCGAGATCGTAGGAGATGTTCTATGACACTCTCCCAGGCTTCATACATAAACACGATTTTGGCCCTTTTTAACATGTAGAACTCCAAGAAGGGTTCACTACCTTTCAGGCATGGAGTGCATTTATCAAATGAGCAGTGTCCCAAGACTGTTAAGGAGATAGATACCATGAAGGCAGTACCCTATGCATTTGCAGTGGGTAGTCTTTGTATGCTATGTTATGCACTAAGCCTGATATTTACTTTGCCGTTGGCATGGTTAGCAGATATCAGAGTAACCCTGGGAAGGCTCATTGGGAGGCAGTCAAATGCATTCTTAAGTACTTGCGCAAGATGAGAGATCATGTCTTAATTTATCGAGCGCAGGAGCTAGTTCCATTAGGTTACACAGATTTAGACTTTCAAGGTGATATGGACAAGAGTAAGTCTACCTATGGGTTAGTGTTTACTCTGGGAGATGAAGCCATAGTATGGCGGAGTATCAAGGAGAAATGGGTGGCAGACTTCGCCATTGAGGCTGAGTGCATTGCCTCATCAGAGGCAGCGAAGGAAGCCGTATGGCTCAGGAACATCCTGGTGGACTTAGATGTGGTCTCTGCGTTGCCGAGGTCTATCACAGTCTATTGTGATAACAATGGTGCAGTTGCTAACTCAAGGGAACCACGAGCCCACAAGGCGAGTAAACACATAGAGCACAAGTATCACATGATACGAGAGATCGTAAAGAGAGGAGACGTGACCGTGGCAAAGATAGCATCAGGAGACAACCTTGCAGATCCATTCACAAAGGCATTGACCTCAAAGCTTTTTGAGAGCCATGTGGAGGGCATGGGAGTCTGATTCTTAAGAGAGCCATGTGAGCGAGCTAAAGAGTGTTTTTGTAGCTTTCATTATGATAGCTGTGTAATAAGTGGATTGAACAGTGTTTTATGTGTATGAACAAATCTGAAAGTAATTTTTTTTAAAATAAACAATGACTATTTATGTGTATGAAATAAATAATAAATAAATATAAATTAAAATATGATGAAAACAAGAATAATAAGATTATTCAACAATATAAAAGTATCAAGAAAATAAGAAATTGTTAGTTCACAATATATAATAATCAAATTAAAATAAAAGTCAAGTATGTGACTTGAAATGGACAAATCTTGAAGTTGAATAATTTGAAATAAAGCTCAAGTATTGACTTGATTAAGGACAAGCCTTTACTTGAAATGGACAAATCTTAAAATTAAATACTTTAAAATAAAACTCAAGTATTGACTAGATTAAGGCAATTATTTGACTTGATAAGGACAAATCTAAGATAAAGTAAATACTTAACTAAAAAAAGTTAGATTTGAAATAAGGACAAGTCTTAAATAAAATCTTGAAATTAAAAATGTAAGACTTGAATTGAACAAGTCTAATGGTGATGTTTTATAATGCAAGAAATGTAGAAGAGATAGTATGGATGCAAAATGAAATGCAATGCCAGAGACACGATTTTTAAAGTGGTTCAAGCTTGTAAGCCTCTTAGAAACTCTACATCCACTCCCCAATTTCTAAAGTTGAATCCATTCCTATTTCATTTTCAAAAAACAAAAATTCCTTAAGGTGGAATTCAAACATTTACAAATCACCCAAGTACAACTTAGTAACTTTACTAAAAGGTTCTTCACCACTCACCCTCTAATTTGTTCTTGACTTGCAACCTCTTGCTTTCAAGAACAATAAAACATTTTTTTTTTTTTTGTGAAGTGTTTATGGTTTACAAGTGACAAGTTATAGTCTAAGATTGACACTTTGAAAAATAACTAGAACTTTGAAAAATGACTAGAACTTGAAAGTAAAATTTGAAAATGAGCACTTGAAAACTTGAGATAATTTTACAATAATAACAATGGCTTGATAGCTTGTGTATTAAATGTCTTCACCCATGGTCTCAATTTATAGGCAAATTTGAACTCCAATTCAAACACTTGAATTTTGGCTCCAAAGGTAATTTGACATAGTCTGAACCTTCTTTCTATTTTTTTGGCTTCTTGCAGCTGCTTTTGACTTTTGTGTCAGAAATAAATGTTTTAGATATTTCTTAAATAAAATCAGTTGATTTAGACTTTTGTAACTCAAGTTACATCTAATTTACTGAGTTGTGGCATTATAGTGATAGTTTCTTTTTTGTCTATTTTCACCAAAATTCCATTCCATTGGAATTTCACATTGATTATGAGACACCATCTTTTAGATAATTCAAAGAGGTTTACAAAACATCTAAAATCTTAATTTTTGGCTAAGTGAAATGAAAGTTATGCTCATTGAAATTGAATATATCAATATGAAAATATGCACTTTCAACAAAAACTAATTTTAGACAATTTGAGAAATTATTAGTTTTACATATTGTTTTTGTTATTAATGAAAAGCAAGATTGAAATACTTAAATTTAACACGGTTGGTAGAATATATATATATATTTTGTAAAGAAAGAGATTACCACCCGATACATTATTGGACTACATTCATAAGATAAGATACTCCTACATTGTCATGGTGGACCCATCATCTAACCTCCTCTGGAGCCGCTACCAACATAGCAACATTGTGTTGTCGGTTGACTACCTAAGAAGATAAACAGTCCGCTGCAAAATTCCTCTTCATATGTATGTAGGAAAGCATTAATGAGCTCGGGCAAAGTATACTGAAACTTGTTCATGTTATAGTTCAGCAGAAACTACTCAAAACTGTGAGGCAAGCTCTGGAGGACGATGTCATAATGTGACTCACAATCAATCTCGCCTCCCAATACCTCAATCTCATTGATGTTGCTGATCATTTCCAGCACGTGATCTCTCACTGGGGTGCCTTCAGCCATCTTGGCACTCATGAGTTTCCTCATAGTTGACTGTCTGGCTGCCCTGCCCTGATGCCCAAATATCTCCCTGAGGTTAGTCATCATATCATAGGCTGAGGTCATCAACTGATGCTTGTGCTGCAACACACTCGACATAAAAGCCAAGATGTAGCACCTGGTCATCTCATCAGCTTTCTTCCACCTTGTATATGGTTCATTCTCCTCAGGGGTGGCATCATCTTTGGGTGTCTCAGGGCACACCTCAGTAAGCACGTACTTGTAACCCGCAACAATAAGAACAATATCCAGTTTACGTTTCCAATCAATGTAATTAGGACTGGTGAGTTTGTTTTGATTCAAACTGATAGCAAATAGATTGAACGATATATCAACAACTGAAAAATAAACAGTCAAGTTTCAGTATTCTTTTTCAAAAATATTGATATCCTCAAAATAATATAATCTCCCACTGACATCTCTCACACCGGGATTAACGCAGGTCACGTTAGGTGAATGTCTACGCCAAGCCATATTCATTCGAGAAGAACATAAGTTCATTAATCTCACTATCTGACCAACGATCTTATGATCAGTGAAATTAATAGTCGATGATTTTAGCCGCACACATAAGTAGCGTGACCTCGTAATAGGAATACTACCAATGGTATACTATGTGTATGCCATAATGTGACTTCTAAGTTTGTTACTTAGGATACTAATGCGCCTCAGTAGTGAGGGTGTCGCAAGTTTTTCCAATTAAACTCACTATAGTCATCCCTTTAGAAATTCAATCTAGTGATCTCGTGGATTGAAGACTTATCCGTAGGGAAGAAGGCCCATGGCCAGTGCGTAGGTCTATCCACATCACATATGAATTCGTAATGGAGGCCATGGGGATATATACCAACCCGCTCCCATTTAGATTTTTAAATTTGAGAATTTTTATGTCTTAACATGCAATATCTTCACTATAGGATATTCGCACCCATAAAATCGTGGAGTTTTAATATGCGAATAATCTACCTTAGTTAATTGCACGTATTTAAAAACTGGTTGTTTTTGATCATGCAAAAAACATAAAACGACAACACACACACAACGATAAGGATATAAAACGGGAAATACGTAATTAAACATTTCTCAACTATTATGGCCTTCTCAATCGTCGCTTCCTTTGACTCCTTATTGACACGTCCCGTCGAGGTTCTCCCACTCGTTATTTGGATTTCTCCTAATTTGTTCGGGTTTTCTCAGTTTTTTACGTAATTAGGAATCAATCAAAATTACGATAAACCAAAACCCACGAATATGAGTTACCCAATTTTTTGGTGGAACACAATTTTTGAAATTTTCTAACCTTTGGGCAAAGATGATGTGCGATCTGTTGGGTTTGAATAATAAAGCTTTACTTGTATTAAACTATTTTCCAATTAATATATCAATTAAATATTTTAGTTTAACTGTTTATATGTTTTACATATGTTGTCCATTTATATTATGTAGTTAGATGATGAGGTGTTTGGTGTGACACAGTAGATCTCATTATTGGTTAAAAGACAAAATATATAAATAAGGTTCATAACCGAGATAGTTTTGGACACACTGTCGGTTTAGGTTATTATGTGATTCAAAAATTAGTTTGTCTAAACTAATTGAATCATATAGATATTCCCGGGGCATATTGAACTTGATCATTTATGATGAATTGTCTTATACTGATTTAATAGACTATTCGTTCCTAGTATTCTATTTCTAAATCCCTAGACTTGAGCAGGTATGAGGATTAGACATAGTGTACTTTGATCTGCCAAAGTGTGAGGTCGTTTTGTGGCCAATATTCTTGGTATGTTGTTGCGCGTGTTTAGTTTCTTAGTGTGGTGTTGCTTGTCGAAAGAAAACCATGTACCAGTGCGTCCGGGGTGATGGTGCTCCCGAGATGAGCTCATTATGTTTATTATACTAAACCTAGCTGGTGGACTTATGTCTGGTATAGTAAAAAGGTCGAGTGGTACTAATCTCGGATTATAAGAAGTTAATTAATTTATCAATAAATTAATAAAATTAACGAGCACTATAACTTTGATGTGGAGAGATTAAAGAATAATTAATTTAGTTATTCCGGAAGCAATTTTGGTGTAGGATGGTAGCGCCATAATTAATCCATTAGTGGTACGATTAATTATGTAGTGGGTTAATTGATAAAATAGAATTAATTATTCAATTAATTATTCATAAGGGTTAATTAAGTAATTAACAAAGTATAATTAATTAATAAATTAATTAAGTCTTAAAGTTCAATTAGAATTAGGAAATTCTAGAGATTAGGAAATCTAATTGGATTTGAAAATCTAATTAGATTTGTTACCTAATTGGATTTGGATATTAATTAATTACCTAAACTCATTAGGAAGACCAATCCTAAATTAACTTGGGGTCTCTCTTGTAACTCTATCAATAAACAAGAGATTAGAAATTCACAACACACAATTCATAAGTTTTCAAGACAAGAAAACTAGAGAGAAATTATTTTTTTTCTCAAAGTCGGGTTTTAGCTTCTTGGCCAGCAGCTTAATCTCCTAGACGGCGGCGGTGCTAGAAAATACTATTCTGGTGGCAACGTTTGGTGATTAAGTGGGCAGCACATGAGCTTCACTATCGGGGGTGGTTGCTCGTGAATTGCACGTGCAGGCAGTGGCGGTTCGCTAATTTTTCAAGCGATTGATTTGTGGTGTTTTGTTGATCGTTGGTTTGTTGGTTTGTTGGTTCGTTGCCCACACAACGTACGAGCTGTTCTTGAGTCATATAAGCGATCACCTAAGTACACGTTTCAAGAGGTAATTCTTAAACTTTCACTTTAATTAGGAATTAATTGTTGCGTGGCAAATCGAACAAGTAGAAGCTAAGATCCTCCGTAATGTTATTTCAAGCAAGGATTGAAATAGCGATTGTGCTAGAGTCTAGGCCTGGTCAAGAATTTCGATTCTGAAATGCATAGCACGAAAGTGAATTTTTGACTGGGCCCAGGTAGATAATCTTTCATGATCAACCCTTTGCACACACCAACATAGAATTGAAAATTAAAACAAGAAACTAGACTTGAAAACAAACAAAACAGATATGGACATTCAACCAGAAAAGTTAAAAGAACTATAAAAATAATTATGACAAATCAGTCTTTTTATGAAGTAAAATTTTGAAATTTCTTAAAACTTTGGTGTATAGAGGTTCGATAACCAAGATAAACACACAACCACACAATTTTGAAAATTTATTTGAATTAAAAACACAAAAACAAATAAAGAAAACAAAGTTTAACTTTTTGGCACGACTTATTCAACTTCAAAAATGGGAGAACTCGATCATTGGCCTCTTGTAAGAAAAATAAATCGGTTAAAAGATTATACCTTTTCTTGAAAAGGGATATTTTCAAGAATTACACTGACAAGCAAACTCGAGCATTCGTTTATCGATCAACTCCTTTTGAGGGGTTGTTGACACGTCTTCCTTGAAATAGATAGTCACTGCAAGGTGGTACTCGTTGGCTTTGATACCAAATGATGCGGTTTCTTCCATGGAGTGTAAGAAACAGCTATGTTGCCCACGTCCTAGTATCTTAGGACCTCACAATATCTTACAAACTAGCAGAATATTGGTTCTAAGATGGTAGAATGGAACCACAACAATAATAACCACGTATTTTTGATAAATCCTGTTGATGCACTATGTCTATAGAATTTGGTTTTGGGGCTATCACGATCTCTCACGAAAGGATTTCAATATTCATCAATACATAATAAAATTGAAGGCACAACCCTCTATTTATAGAGGTAGGGGCGGCCGAATTACAGAAAGGGAATCCTTGTGGGATAAGGATTTCCTTTTCTTAAGGCACAAGTATTTTCCTTTTTCAATTTGGAAAAGAATAAGACTTGTTTCCTTATTCTACTTCTATCTTATTCGAAATAAACTAAGATTTTTTCTGACATTTATTCTAATTATAATTCCTTAAATAATAAAGTTTATTTATCATTAATCAGCAAAAATTCAAAACTGCCAAAACCGAGGGCTGAAGGGAAGCGGCGACAGCCTAACTCTGGGCTAGGATTACCCTTGCCTCTTGTCGTCTTCTTGTACAAGTAATCTTCTTGTGGACGTTCTAGAAGCTTGTTGGCCAAAAATCCTTCCCTCCTTGGGCCTTATGGACTTTATTGGACTTGTTTAAGGAAAAAAACCATCATTCAAAGATTTAAAAAAGCCTTTAAACAAGTACTAAAATTCAATAATTAAAATTATTCAAAAATAAATGTAGAAGGCTACAATTCAACTTGCTTAGTATAATGACTTCTCTTGATTGTGGTTTATCTTTGAAAATTAGAACCACAGTGCTAAGGGCTCCAAATGCATTCTTTATCTTTGTTCTTGATCTTGGATCCCAAATGTCCACAATTTGGACCTGGCAAATGAAGGAAATAGATCTAGCCTGGGCTAAACCGAAAATCTCACTTTCGTGCTATGCATTCCAGAATCAGAGACTTTCGATTCAGCTCTGCCTTAAAATTATTTCCCTTGAACGGATCTAGACTTATACTAATTTGATTTATTAAAACGACACGCAATAATCAAATCTTTAATTTAAGCGGAAGACTTAAAGATTATACCTTTGAAGCGTGTTCCTCACAAATAAAGAATACCAAATCTTGAAATACGAAAACCAACAAAAGTCATTTGGATGCCTCCAAGAAATTTTGAATATCGTGTGGCAAAAAAAATATCAAGAAGTGCTCACAGAGCCCGATAAAAACTACTAGAAAAATCTTTCAACATAAATTCAAAACTGCCTAACACTGGTCGCCACTGTCCAGCTGGAAAACCCGCCGCCGGTCTGCCGAATTCTCTGCCCACTTGCCGGAATGATCCTCGGTCATCCTACCCTCCAACTGCTGATCTAGACTATGGCGAACCTTGTGGAATGTGCCAGGGATCCATGCGCAAATAGGGTCGTTGGAATCTAGTCGAATGGCGCGACGATGAAGCTCCGGCGCGGTGAGAATCGGCAAGGCGGAATATGAACTGACTCAAAGAAAAAATCCGACCTTTTGGGCTGAATCTATTTTGAACGAATAAGATCTCTATTTCAACTTTGATAGAAAACTTCAAGAAAAAGAAGTTCTTTCTTTAGAACTCTCTCACTCTAAGAGGCAAGACTTGTCTTGTAAAATTTTCCTTAAGTTTCTTTAGGCTTTATAGGGAGTTCCACAGTAGACCTAGTGGCCTTTTGAGTTGGGCCTTAGTGTTGGACTTTCGTTGACCTCGTAGTCTTCCCTAGACTAATCAACTCCAATCAAACCTTTCGAATTAATTTCTTAACCCACTTCGTTAATGAGCCCTTAGGATTATTTCGTATAACCCACTTTGTCAATTAAATATTAATTAAACCTTTAGGATTAATTAATTCCCTTTGTCGATTAGTCCAATGCATAATTAGTCGTACCACTAACGGAACAATTGTGGAACTATCGCTCAAAAATGAATTTATTTCACGCTCACTTTATTATTCTTCTATCTCCTCGCATCAAAGATCTAGTGCTCGTCGATTCATCAATTTACTGACAAATTAATTCTTCGACTTCTTGGTATCCGAGATTAGTACCACTCTACTTTCTTATTAAACAGAACATAAAGTTCACCGGCCGGGTTTAGTATAATAAACCGTACGAGCTCATCTTGGGAGCACCATTAACCTAAAAAACTGGTACATATATTCCTTTGACTAGCAAAGGCACACAAAGAAGCCAAACACCGCATACCCAACATACCGAGATTTAGGTCTCAATTGACACACGCTTTGGCAAATCAAAGTATACGATATCTAACTCTTGTGCCCGCTCTAATCTAGGGATTAAGAGATTAGAATACTGGGTTTGAATTAACTACGCCGATCAGTACAAGTTAATTCAATCCCGAACAGGTTGTGCTCAATATGCCCCGGGCATATTCGTATGATTTAATTAGTCAGGACAAATAAATTTCTAAATCACACAATAACCTAAACTGATAGTATGTTCAAACTATCTCAGTTATGAGCATCTTTTTATATATCATTACTTTAACCAATAACGAGATCTACTGTGATTTTCTATACCTCGTTATCTTGATATATAATATAAACGAACAAATTTAATACTGAAACAAAACAATATGTCAACTGGGTATTAGTTTTTGATACAAGCAATAGCTTTTCAGTATTCAAAACCAACATCTCATGCTCTTCATGTCTTGAGCTTGCTCTTGACTTGATGTAGTGGAGCTTGAACCATGAGGTGGTCTTGAGATCACATCACTGTTTTTTGATGAACATTGAGAAGTTTAGTATAACGGAAGCTGAATTAAAGGGTTTATTCAAAAACCTACAACTGGCTTGGGACCTGGGGTATAGGAGAGTGGAGGTTGAAATTGATAGTATAAGGACAGTATAGCTGATTTCTGATACAAATAAAGTAGTGGGTTTGCATGGTACCATTGTGCGTGGAATTAACGAATTGTTGAAAATAGAATAACAAGTCCATCTCTCCTATATACATAAGAATAGGAATTTGAAAGATTACCACAGGATCTGGGTTCGCACTTATTCGTTTACCACGCAACAAAATTAAAAGTGGAATTTTAGAAAAGTACCTTTGAAGCGTGCACTCAGGTGATTCTCTTGTATGCCTCAAGACTTTGACTTCACGTTGTGTGGGCAATGAACTAGAAATCAATCGATCAGCTAATCACCACAATTCACCTGCTAGAAAATTTTAGCACCGTTGCACCTAGCACGTACTGTAAATGCACCGCCCGGAGAGAGAGAAAGTTGCGCGCAGCTGGTAAAAACCAGGCCAAAAATTTGGCCACTTAAAACAAAAACCAGCCGCAATATTTGCCCAAAAATTTGACTTGGAGAGAGAAAAATTTCTCTCTCTAGGATTTTCTCTCTCTAGATTCTTGAATTATGAATCTATGGAATTGTGTGTCTTGAATAGCTAATCCCTTGTCTATATATAGAGTTACAAGAGAGACCCCAAGTTGGTTTAGGATTGGTCTTCCTACTGGGTTTCTGTTTTCCTTCAATCCTGTTCCTGGACTGATACACATCCAACTGTCACAGGGATTTACTTATCCCAATCCAGTTCCTGGGATGATTCACAACCAACTGATACAAGGATTCACTTATCCCAAACTAGTTCCTGGTATGATTCACAACCAACTGACACAAGGATTAATTAATTACTTAATTAATTAAATCTACCTTTGTCAACAACCCAATACATAATTAATCGTACCACTAACGGATTAATTATGGCACTACCATCCTCTCCCATAATTGCTTCCAGAACAACTTAATTAAATTATATTCATTATCTTCCCATATCAAAGATATAGTGCTCCTTAATATATTAATTTACTGATAAATTAATTAATTAACCTCTTTAATTCTGAGACTAGTACTACTCGACCTTTTTCCACAGGCCGGGTTTAGTATAATAAACTTTAGGAGATCATCTCGGGAGCACCATCACCCCAGACGCACCGGTACATGGTTTCCTTTCAACAAGCAGCAGCACACCAAGTAACTAAACACGCGCACCCAACTTACCGAGACTATTGGCCACAATTGACCTCACCCTTTGGCAGATCAAAGTACACTATGTCTAATCCACATGCCCGCTCGAGTCTAGGGATTAAGAGATAGAATACCAAGAATGATTTGTCTATTAAATCAGTACAAGACAAATTATTCTTAAAGGTCAAGTTCAATACGGCCTGACATATCTATATGATTCAATTAGTTTAGACAACCAATTATCCGAATCACATAATAACCTAAACTGACAATTTGTCCAAAGCTGTCTCGGTTATGAACCTCATTTATATATTATGTCTTTCATCCAATGATGAGATCTACTGTGTCACACAAGACACTTCATCATCTAACTACATAATATAAATGGACAATTAATGCACAACAAGATATAACCAAAACATAAATCGATATATTACTGGGAAAAAGTACAACACAAGCATAGCTTATGTATTCAACTCTAACAGAATTTTGTAGCGGACTATTTAGCTTCTTAGACGGTTAACGGACAATGCAATATTGCGATGTTGTTAGCGGCTCCAGAGGAGGTTAGACGATGGGTTCACCATGACAATGTCGGAGTATCTTACCTTAGGAATGTAGTCCTTGTTAGTGTATGTGCCCTTTTGAAGGGCTATATAGACATTTGTTGTTTGATTGATGATTTACCAGATGAGTTAATTTCATGATAATTATATTCTTGTGCATATTTAATCTCATGAAATCGATCCGCCAAAAGGAACACTCCATGAAATTTTAGATCATGAGTGATCGTTTTGAGTAGTACTTGTACGAGGATCCTTAGACCAAAAATCACTGCATAGTCTTAGGTGAATTGTAGTGTGCTTTGACATACGCCTAACAGGACCATAACAAGTTACCAAGTACGGGTATGATTAGGTAAACTATGAGTTACGCTAAGGTATGAAGGTGAAGTGATGGGACTACAAGTCTCTCTTAAGTGAGAGATGATATCTTGGCCACTTGATAGTGAACTGAAAAGTACATGGCCATGCTCGAGAAATGATAAGTATTATCATTTGCTCGAATAGAATCAGTATCACTGGGAAATCAAGTAAATTTTTAGCTAAATAAGGATGATGGTTCCGTGTCTTATGCTAAACGGGATATCAATGTAGAGGGTCGTACAAAGTATGCTCGGAAGGTTGTGTTGAATAACCATTCGACCCTCCGTTCTAAATTGGGTAGTCATTATATCTTGCTAGAGACCACTAATGACTTATGGATTAATTAATTAGATTTAATTATCCATTTCCAATTTGGAATGGACCTACAAGATCGCATATAAGAGGGTTCGATGATACATAGTTGCCTACACTTAGTATAATTGTTATACTTAGACAAATAGTATTTGATTAAATAGTTGGATTAGATATTATTGAGATGTTCTGTTGTATTAATTAAGAGTTAATTAATTATTTAGGAACAATTGGAATAGGCTGATAAATCAAGGGATCTAATTGCAATTGAGGTTCTTCACCCATCAGCCTGATCCATGGGTCAATGGGTTGATCCATGGGTTTGGTAAAACCCAAGTTAGTAGAAAGTAATATTGATTTAATATTACTTTTACATTTTACATTTTATATTTTATTTTAATAAGTTTGTTACAACAGACTACAGTATCTGACTCTATATATCTAGGCTATTGAGTCAGATACGGGGGACAAGTTTTTAGAAAACTGTTTACAAAAATTTGAAAAATTCCAAAAAACTATTCTCTCTCGGCAAAAGGCTAGCACCTCTCTGTGAGAATCCCAGTGCTTGAGTGTAGAGAGCTTCTTCAAGGAAGAAACTTTTGGTGGTAATCAGCGTATCCGGAGCAGAAGGTTTGGACCAACATCAAAAACAGATCCAGGCGCGGCAACCGATTACGCTACGAGGGTAAGCATTAAATGCTTTATACCTAGGATTTAATTAACACTAAAACCAATCAATTAGTCATTTCTACTGCGAATTTTTGTTAATCAGCCTAATCGATCTCAACAGTGGTATCAGAGCTAGCTCGTTTTAGTGTTAAAATAAAGTTAATTGTTTAAAACAAATTTTTTGTTTTGAGAATTAATTTGTTGTTGTATATGCCCTAATGAGGGCTATTTATGTAAATAAACTTTGAGGGTTATTTATGTAAATAAGACATTTGTCGTTTGATTGATTATTTATCTGATGAGTTAATTTCATGAAATTATATTCTTGTGCATATTGAATTTTATGAAATCGATCCGCCAAAAGAAACACTCCATGGACTGTTAGATCATGAGTGATTCTTTTGAGTAGTACTCGTACGAGGATCCTTAGACCAGAAATCACTGCATAGTCTTAGGTGAATTAGAGTGTGCTTTGACATATGCCTAACGGGACCGTAACAGGTTGCCAAGTACGGGTATGATTGGGTACACTATGAGTCATGCTAAGGTATGTAGGTGAAGTGATGGGACTACAAATCTCTCTTAAATGAGAGATGATATCTTGGCCGCTTGATAGTGAACTGAGAAGTGCATGGCCGTGCCCAAGAAATGATAAGGGTTATCATTTGCTTGATTAAGTTCAGTGTCACTAAGAGATCAAGTAAAACGTTTAGCTATATAAGGATGATTGGTTCCATGCCTTATGCTAAACTGGATATCAGTGTAGAGGACATTACGTAGTATACTCGGAAGGTTGTGTTGAATCACCATTCGACCCTCCGTTCTGAATTGTGTAGTCATTATGTCTTGCTAGAGACCACTAATGATTTATGGATTAATTAATGAGATTAATTTATTCATTGTCAATTTGGAATGGACCTACAGGATCGCACATAAGTGAGTTCGATGATTCAGAATTAATTAAATTGCCTGTTCTAAGTATAAGAGTTATACTTAAATAGATAATATTTAATTAAATGGTTTAATTAAATATTATTGAAGAGTTTTATGGTATTAATTAAAAGTTAATTAATTACCTGGGAAGAATTGAGTTGAGCTGATAAATCAAGGGACCTAATTGTGAATCAAGGTTCTTGACCCATCAGCCTGATCCATGGATCAATGGGTTGATCCATGGTGTTGGTTAAACCCAACTCAGTAAATAATTAATTAATTATTATTAATTATTATTTATAATTAATTAAAACAGATACTTCTCAAATCAGAGAAGTATCTGGAGTCTGTTAAAAACGTTTTAACAGACTCAGTTTTAAATATACGTTTGAAAATTTTGTTTTTAACAGACAATCAGACTTCAGAAAAAAAAAAGGAACGTTCTTCCAAAACCATTCTTCCCAGAGAGAAAAACGTTTTCTCTTAAAACAGGAAAATTTTGGGGCTAGCACCGGTTCTGAGAGAACTCCAGTGCAAGAACGTAGAGGCAATTCGCTTGAATTGTTCTTTGGTGGTGAACGCAATCTTCCCAAAGGATCCAAGCGACTGCACAACCGATTACGCGTCAAAGGTAAGACCCGAATCCTTTAGTGTTTAGGAATTCCGCCATTTAATTTAGAATTAAATGCTTAAACACAATCCAACAGTGGTATCAGAGCACAGGTTAATTTTGTTTTAATTAAAATTGTTTTAGTTGAAACAAAAGGATTTATTATCGGGAAAATTGTAAATGATTTTTTGTCGAAAAATTCTTTCATTTTTCTCTTCGAATTATGAAAGCCCCGTCCGAAAGTGGTCTTCGTTTCTGGGTTTTCAAAACCTTCACAGAAGAAATAACGATATTTGTATTCTGGGTTCTTCAAAATTGGTGTTTCTTTAGTCTCTCTTTGGCCGAAAATGTTCTGGTGTTTTTTTCTTGGTAGCCGCGTCGCCGGGAAAACGGGCTGGACAGAATGGTTCCGTCCAAGCTTTGATTTTGGTCGGTTTTCGAAGCCGAATTTTTGGGTTCTCAGTTTAGGTTTCAAAATTGATTTTGAAATTCTGGGTTGTTAAATTCATTACCGGAAAAACGAGTTGAATGGGTGGCTCCGCCATCAATTTGGTCCTTTTTTGGAATATTTTTGTTGCTGGGCTGCTGTGTTTGTTTTTCCGTTTTGATTTGCAGGTGTTGGGTCGTCCGAAATCCGGCGAAGACGCAATCCATGTTGGCGGGCTGCTTCGGTTTCATCGAAGCGGTCGCTGGGTTCGCGTCTGGGCTCGATTGGCGACAGAAATGAGCAGTGGCGAACGTCGCCGCTGCGTTTCATTGTCGATCGAAGCCGGGGATCACAACTGATGTTGTTGATTCTTCGCCGGAAGTCTTGCGGATTTTGAACGGCGATAAACGTCGCTCGGAGAGGCCGCTATTGGGGACAGAAAAGTTCTGACCACCAAGACAAGAGACGCCGGAAACCGATGGGTTCGCCGGGGAAGACGATCAGAGTCTGGCGGCGGGTGGTTGAAGCCCTAGGGGCTGAAATGACGAAAATACCCCCGCCGCAGCTTCTAAACCCTAATCAGCCAAAAGAAAAAAATTTTAAAATTTATAAAATGGCCCCAGCAGTTTTTGTTTCCCTTAAACCCTAAGCCCAGAATTTTGGTTATTTACAAAATGACCCCAAGAGTTTCAGAAAATTAAAATTTTAAAAATTTTCTGAATTTTATTTAATAAGATTTTAATTAAATAATCTTATTAGATAAAGATAGGATTAATTTAGAATTTTATCCTATAAGTTTAAATTTTGAAATAAATTATCTTAATTAGATTAGGATAATTAGAAAAGATAAATAAATAAATAATTAATTAGATTAATTAATTGTTATTTATTTATTTTATTTTACTTATGATGCTTAAATTTAAATTGTTTAAATTTTATATGAAGCATCATAATTATGCTAGCATGTTCATGCATCATTCGATTAAAATGAATGAACATGGGATTGATTAAAATTGATCATGACACGATCAATTTTAATAGTGTAAGAGTTACACAATCCCTAATTAAATGATTCGGCTTAATAAAATTGGCTTGTATGACGCATATGCATTTGTGTGTTTTTCTATGCATGAATTGGGCTTAAAATTTATTATTGAAATTTTTTTGGGCCTGTGAGCCATTTTAAAATTGGGCCTGCGTGCCTATTAAATAATTATGTAATAGTTAGGCCCAAAAGGAGGTTCCAAAGGAGTCCATGGTGGAGCCCAGGAACGGAAGCCCAAAATGGAGGCCCAAAAGAAGTTTTTTTTAAAAGGCCCTGTAATAGATTAGAGCCCAATTCATCGCATTTCCGCAATTTTATGTTTTGTGAATGAATGAAAACGACAATGCATGTTAAGCCGATCAAACTTAAATCCCAAAAACCCAAGATTTTGCTTCCATACTTGAGGGCCCGCTTGAGCGTTGAACGTCTGGTGGACTTGGAGAGCCCAAGGGCCTCAGGTTTTCTTCTTGCGGCGGGTTGTTGCATAATAGTGCCCAACTTTATCACTACCATTAATGAGTGGAAAAACTGTTTGGGTATTAGATGCTCGACTTTATCACTACCACTTGTTATGGAAAAACTGTGTGGGGTATCTATTGATGTAATGCCTTGAGGGATGGTTTAACTTGGGAAAATTAATCCTAGCTTGACCCGATAAGTTGACTAGGGATTAATTTTGCAAAGATAGGATGGTGTCAAACATTTGGAATGTTCATCCTATCACCGAAAAGTTGCATAGTGATGCAATTGGAAATCGTTAAATTACATAGGGATGTGATTTGAACGTTGCCTACTAAAAGAGCCCAATCCCTACGATACTTGCCAAAGCAAGACTGGGGTTGATTCTTTGTGGATTTTCGGCCCACAATCTAGCACCAACACAAAATTGTTTGGGATTTCAATTTTGGCTATTGTGGAAAATATTTTAAAACTCATTCTAATATTTTGCATTTTCTTTTGTAGAAATGGCATCTACTAGCACTAATACATCTAATCTCACTCTATGAAGCATTTTGGACAAAGAAAAGCTTGTTGGTCCAAACTTCTTAGATTGGGAAAGAAACTTGAGAATCGTTCTCAAACAAGAAAGGAAGCTAAATATCTTAGACGCTGCTTTACCTGAACCACCAGTAAATGCTACGGCTGCGGTTCAACGAGCATGGGAAAAGCTGAAAAGCGATTCCGATGACGTGACATGTCTGATGCTCGCGACTATGTCAGAATTGATTGGTTTTTTTTAAAGGGTCACTAGACAAAATTGATTGGTTTCAGAATTGAGTTTTAGTTTCAGGGGGGTTTAAAACTGTTACTGTTTGTTGTTGGTCTTACTCGCCAGAGAACCAAGATTCTTTTTTTGAGTCAAAAGGTTTCAAAACGAATTTGGTTATTGAACGAAATCTGGGTTTTTCAAAATTCGTTCGCTGGAGAAACGAGCAAAATGGAAAATTATTTTCTGGGTTTTGATTCAAATGACTGGAATTGTTCCACTTTTGATTTGGGTTTCTAGTTTTTTGTTTCATTTAAAATATGGGTTGCTGGTTGTTGTTGCTAGTAATTTCTTTCGCAAGTTTTGGGTCGTCAGGAAAACGGATTCACCGAAAATGGTTTTCATGCGATTCAAATTTCACGCGGGTTGTTGACGAAAGCCTAAAATGTTCCGACTAGAATTCGATAGCTATGTGGTTTCGTCCAGCTGATCGTCTCTGCTATGTCGGACTGGGTTCGACGGTGGACTTTTCCCAACGGGTTAAGCCTAGAGATCACTTCGATCGGGGCAGAAGGGTTCTTTCCACCGAAGATGGAGAGGAAAAGGCGATTGACACCAAAATTCGACCGGGAACAACGCCAAAAGAGACAACCGGCAAGCATCACCGGAATTCAAGATGTCAGAGAAGGGTTTGGGGAAGAAGAAGGTTTAACGGCGGGGTTCCTGAAGGCCTAGGGGCTGAAATTTCATAAATGCCCCGCCGCAACCTTAAAACCCTAGCTGCCAAATTTTAAACTTATTAAAATTATAAAATAGCCCCAGCAATTTTGTTCCTTCAAAACCCTAAGCCCATAATTTTTGGTTAATTATGAAATTACCCCAGAATTTCAGGAAAAATTACTTTCTGAATTTTTCCAATTAGATAAGATTTTGAATTTTGTTATTTTTTGATAAAATAATATCTCATCAAATTAGAGATAGGATTAACATTTGATTTAAAATTATTATCCTATCAAAATATTTGAAATTTTAGATAATTATCTTAATTAGATTAGGATAATTAGGAAATGTTTGAAATTTTAAATTTAAAGAATTACCTTAATTAGATTAGTATAATTAGAAATATTTTAAATTTTGAATTTAAATAATTATCTTAATTAAATTAGGATAATTAGAACATATTTGAAATTTTGAATTTAAAAGATTATCTTAATTAGATTAGGATAATTAAATAAATAAAATTAATTAATTTGTTATTTATTTATTTATTTATTCATGTTCATAATTTATTTATGATTTCAAATTTAAATTATTTAAATTGTGAAATGCATACATAATCATGTTAAATATGTTCATGCACTATTTTGACCAAAATGAATGAACAAGAGATTGATTAAAGTTGATCATGACACGATCAATTTTAATGATCAACTTTAATGGTGTAATAGTTACACAATCCTTTAAAATTATCCGGCTTAATTAAAATGAGTTTGTATGAAGCACTTGCATTATTATGTGTTTCACAAGCATGAATTAGGCTTTTAATTATTTTAATTTGAGGCCTGCGAGCCAATTAAATTGGGCCTGCGAGCCTATTAAATTCTATGTAATAGAACAGAATTAGTTAGGCCAAAACTTCCAAGGAGCCCAAGACGGAGCCAAGGAACTGAAGCCCAGTTGAGGTGACCCAAATGAAGAAAATAATTTTAAAAGCCTTGTAATAGACTAGAGCCCAATTTATTGCATTTTATTCGCTTTAAATATATTTGATATATGTTATTATGAATGATGAAAAACGAAATGCATGTTAAGCCGCTCAAACAAAATCCCCTAAAAATCTAAGTCGTAAATTGCTTCCATACTTGGGGGCTCGCCAGAGCGTCGGACGTCTGTGGACTTGGAGAGCACAAGGGCCGCAGGTTTTTTGCGTGAGGTGAGTTGTTACATAATAGGTGCCCAACTTTACTCACTACCACTATGTAGAAAAACTGTTTGCGCATTTATTGATGTGATGCTTCGAGGGATGGTTGGACTTAGGGAAATTGGTCTAGTTTAACCTGATAAGTTGACTAGGACTGGTTTTGCAATGATAGGATGGTGTCAAACATTTGGAATGTTCATCATGTCTCCGAAAAGTTGCATGGTAATGCAATTAGAAATTAAATTGCATGAGATGTGATTTGAACGTTACCTACCAAAAGGGCCCGATCCCTACGATACTTGCCAAAGCAAGACTGGGGTTTGGTTCTTTATGGATTTTCGATCCACAATCTAGCACCAACACAAAATTGTATGGGATTTCATTTTTGGCTATTGTGGAAATGATTTTATTAAAACTCATTCTAATATTTTGCATTATTCTTTTGTGGATGGAATTATCTTGCACTTAAATTTCAAATCACTGTCCATAAGAAACATTTTTAAACATGAAAGGAAGCGTTATTGTCTTAGAAGCTATTTTTCCCGAAATACCCGAAAAATGCTACAAAGGTTGCTCGAAAGGCCTTTAGAATGGAAAAGGAACAAATCCAATTATGTGACATGTTTTGAGGATTACTTCAGAAACATGAATATGGAAGCGTTTCATATTTTTGCGTCACTAAATAAATGTGTTCTAAGAGCAGGTTCGTAACGAAAGGTTTGTTACATTGATAGCATTTATTTCCTGTAAGATGACGAAGGGTTCGTCTGTGAGTACTTTCCTAGTCAATATAAAAGGGTATACTGATACTCTAGAGAGACTAGGTGTACCTTGGTTCAGGAAGACATTGACATCATTTTGGCCATGAAAAGGGCAAATTGAACAAGAGAAAGTTCAAGGGCAAGGCAAATTTGTTGGGAACAAGAAGGCACGCGGTAAGACTGTTACCAAGGCCAAGCCAGATTCTAAGACTAGACCCAAAAATGACACTACATGTTTCTATTACAATGAATGTCATTGGAAGAGAAAATGTAAAGTGTATCAAGAAAAATCCTTCATACCTATGGCACTGTTATTAGCGAGAAACGTGTTTAAAGACTTCATGTGATGGAGTCATTGGGTCATTTCATTAAGAATCTCATGACACATGTGAAATGTGTTGGATTTGAATACATAAGCTATGCTTGTGTTGTATAATTTCCCAGATTAATATATCGATTTGTGTTTCAATTATATTTAGTTGTGCATATCCATTTATATTATGTAAGTAGATGATGAGGTGTCTGGTGCGACACAGTAGATCTCATCATTGGTTGAAAGACATAATATATAAATGAGGTTCGTAACCGAGACAGCTTTGGATAAACTGTCGGTCTAGGTTATTATGTGATTCAGATAATTAGTTTGTCTAAACTAATTGAATCATATAGATGTGCCCGGGGCATATTGAACTTGACTCTTAGGAATGATTTGTCTTGTACTGATTTAATAGACAAATCGATCCTTGTATTCTATCTCTAAATCCCTAGACTCGAGCGGGCATGAGGATTAGACATAGTGTACTTTGATCTGCCAATGGGTGAGGTCAAATGTGGCCAATAGTCTCGGTGGGTTGGGTGCGCGTGTTTAGTTACTTGGTGTGCTGCTGCTTGTCGAAAGGAAACCATGTACCGGTGCGTCCGGGGTGATGGTGCTCCCGAGATGAGCTCGAAATGTTTATTATACTAAACTTGGCCAGTGGACTTATGTCCGGTATAGTAAAAAGGTCGAGTGGTACTAGTCTCGGAATATTAAGAAGTTGATGAATTAATTTATCAGTAAATTAATGAATTAACGAGCACTATATCTTTGATGTGGGGAGATGATGAATATAATTTAATTAAGTTGTTCCGGAAGCAATTCTGGTGTAGGTTGGTAGTGCCATAATTAATCCGTTAGTGGTACGATTAATTATGTACTGGGTTGTTGACAAAGGTAGATTTAATTAGTTGAAAAATTAATTAATCCTTGTGTCAGTTGGTTGTGAATCATCCCAGGAACTGGATTGGGATAAGTGAATCCCTGTGTCAGTTGGGTGTGATTCATCCCAGGAACTGGATTGGGATAAGTGAATCCCTGTGACAGTTGGGAGTGTTTCAGTCCAGGAACAGGATTGAAGGAAACAGAATCTGTATCAATCTAGAAACAGGATTGAAGGGAAACAGAAACCCAGTAGGAAAGATCAATCCTATTCCAACTTGGAGTCTCTCTTGTAACTCTATAAATAGACAAGGGATCAGCCATTCAGAATCACAATTCAAGAGATTCATAATTCAAGAATCTATAGAGATAAAATTCTAGAGAGAGAAAATTCTCTCTCTCTCAAAAACGAATTTTTTAGCAATTTTGGGGCGGCTGATTTCTCCTTCAAGTGGCCGAATTTTGGTCCTTCTTTGCTAGCCCCGTGTGTTGCTTTCTCTCTCTCCGGGCAGTGCGTTTGCAGTACGTGCTAGGTGCGGAGGTGCTGAATTTTTTCAGCAGGTGGATTGTGGTGAGTTGCTGATCAATTGACTTCTAGATTGTTGCCCACACAACAAGAGGTCATAGTCTTTGAGGCATACAAGAGATTCACCAGGTGCACGCTTCAAAGGTATTATTCTATAGTTCCGCTTTTATTAGAATTTTTGTTGCGTGGTAAATCGAGCAGGTACAAACCCAGATCCTACGAAAATCTTTCAATTGGTATCAGAGCCTGGTTTAGGGGGTTCTGTGCTTGTTCGATTTATTACATGGTTTTATTTGCAGGTGGTTTAGAATCCCGACTATTATGGTTACGTTTGTATGGGTTTTAATTAAACTCCGGGACTTGTCCGGATTTAATTTTATTATGAATGTTTGTAATAGTTTAACCACGTGCTGGAAGCCGTGTAGGATTAGATTAAATCTGTAGTAGGATTTTTTCTATGTAATTTCAATTATTTAATTTTCCTAGAATGCCTTGTAGTAGCAAAATTATTTTTTTTTGTAATCGAAGGCGTTATGGTGGGCAACTTGGATTCGTGGGTTTTGGGTTATCATGAATTTGAAGAAACCCAGGAAAACCCAGAACGAATTGCAAGAAGACCAAATAGCGTGGGAGAAAGCGAAAGAGGAGTTGGCGGCAGGAGGCGACGCCGGCAACATTTGCCGACAGCAAAATCGCCGGCCGGCAGGCCAAAAAGGCAGCAGCAGGCAGCAGCAGCTGCTGCGCGCTGCTGCCGGGCGCGGGCCACGCGCGCTGGGCAGCACGCGCAGGGGCCGCGCGCGCAGTGGCCGCGCGCGCTGGGCCGCGCGCACGGCCCGTGCGGGTCCATTCGGGCTGTGCGCGCTGGTTGCGGCCCGGGCGGCCCGTTCGGGCCGTTCGGGCTGTTTTTGGCCCGTTTTTCCTCCAGTTTTCGTTTTTTGAAATTCAAGACTCTCTCCATCGAGTGACGTGACGGGACACGAGATCAAGGCAAAGGATGGAAGCAATTAAAACCATAATAGTCGGGGAATTTATTTTTTCGAATTTATTTCCCGTATTTATTGTTTTAATTTTTATGCTTTATTTTTATGCTGTATTTTAGATGCATGAATTAAAGCATGTCTGGTTTTATGGTTGCACATAACTTAGGTTAGTTAATTGCATGTTAAAACCGGAAAAACCCTCAATTTGGAAATCTAAGTGGGAGCGGGTTGTGTTATATCCCCATGGCCACCATTACAGGTTCATATGCGATGTGGGTGGGCTTGCGCGTTGGCATTAGGGCCTTCCTCCATTCGGATGAGTCCAGCCCCGAGATCACTAGACTATGAGCTTCTGAGTAAGATGACTAGAGCGAGTTTAACTAGGAGAAATGCGACACCCTCTCCATCTGAGGCGCACTATCCTGAGGTAACAAACTTAGAAGTCACGTAATGGCATACACTTAGTGTACGATCTGTAGTATTCCTCCCGCGAGGTTACGCTGCTTACTTGTACGGCTGAAAGCACCGACTATTAGCTACATTGATCAAAAGATCGTTGGTCAGATAGTGTAGTTAATGAACTTGGTTCTTCTCAAACGAATGTGGGTTAGCGTAAACGTCCACACTGCGTGGCTTGCGAGAATCCCGGTGGATGAGATGTTGGTGGATTAATATTATTGTTTTGAGGGAATCAATAATTAATTGAATTTTCATGTTTTCGAAAATTCTAGCATATATAACTGAAACACTGTTTGTTTACTTTCCAGTTTTAAATCGATATGGCATTCAATCCTTTAGCTGCTATCTTGAAAGACAACAAATTAACTGGAACAAATTATGTCGACTGGAGTCGAAATTAGGACATAGTCCTGACAGCTGAGCAGTACAAGTTTGTGCTCATCGAAGCATGTCCAGAAGTGCCTGATGAGGACTCTACCCAAGAGGAAAGGGACGCCTATGCCAGGTGGAGGAAAGCGGATGAGATGGCGCGGTGCTACATTTTGGCCTCTGTGTCGAATGTGCTGCAACATCAGCTTCATCCCATACTCTCCGCCTTCGACATGATGGCGCACCTAAGGGAGATGTTTGCGCATCAAGGCAGGACTGCCAGGCAGTCAGCCATGAGGAAGTTAATGAACACAAAAATGGCTGAAGGCGGATCGGTGAGAGATCATGTTTTACACATGATCAGTAACATCAATGAAATAGAGGTGTTGGGAGGAAATATCGACCCAGAAAGTCATATAGATATTATCCTCCAGAGTCTACCCTCTTGTTTTGAGCAGTTTCGGGTCAACTACAATATGAACCAAAGGGTTTATACGTTGCCCGAGTTCATGACTGATTTGGTGGCGGCTGAAGGCATCTTCCATGAGAAGAAGCAAGCTTTGGTCGCGGTAAAGGGTTCAAGCTCTTCTTCTGGGCCGAAAGGCAAGAAGAATAAGAAGAAGAAGAACGCCAAGAAACTTGCGGCAAAGCCAGATGTTGCGAAGAAAAGCAAGCCAAAAGGCAAGTGCTTTAAATGCGGCAAGGCAGGACATTGGAAAGTGGATTGTCCAAAGCTCAAAGGTACGATTGTTTCTGCCCTAATTACTGAGACATGTTTAGCGGTGATTCCCACAGATACTTGGTGTATAGATTCAGGCGCCTCTGACCATGTTTGTAATTCTTTGCAGGGGTTCCAAGTAACCCGGAAGCTTAGAGAGGGCGAACTGGACATCTACATGGGCGACACTACAAGAGTGTCAGTTGAAGCAGTGGGAGTAGTTAGGTTAAATTTCGAGAATTGTAACCTAGAGTTAGTAAACTGTCTTTATGTACCGAGTTTTAGAAAGAACCTGATTTCGGTTTCTAAACTCTTGAAGAACGGTTACAAGTTTATTTTTCTGATGAGTCTGTTTTTATTAGAAGAAATGGCAAACTTGTTTGTTCTGGTTCATTGGTGGACAATTTATTTGTGGTTAATTCTAACTCCCCTGTTGCGCAAAACATAGAAATAGATAGCTCAGTATCTAACATTAATAAGAGGAAGAGACCTTCTGAAATGAATCAAACCTATCTTTGGCATCTAAGGCTAGGTCATATAAACCTTAGTAGGATTCAGAGGTTGGTCAATGATGGACCTTTGGGTTCATTAGATATTGACAGTTATGCAACCTGCGAATCCTGCTTGGAAGGTAAGATGACCAAGAGACCTTTTAAAGCAAAAGGCTATAGAGCTAAAGAAGTATTAGAGTTGATTCATTCTGACTTGTGTGGACCTATGACGGTCCAGGCACGAGGGGGATATGAGTATTTCGTGACATTCACGGATGATTACTCTAGGTACGGATACATTTACCTAATGCGCCACAAGTCCAATTGTTTTGGCAAGTTCAAAGAGTTTCGGGCAGATGTGGAGAAGCATCATGGTAAGAGTATCAAGACACTACGTTCAGATCGTGGTGGGGAGTACCTGTCCCATGAATTTCGAGATTACCTCACTGAGGTAGGAATTCAGTCTCAGTTGTCTGCACCTGGCACGCCACAGCAGAATGGTGTAGCAGAAAGGAGGAACCGAACTCTTATGAAAATGGTTAGGTCCATGATGAGCTATAGTGATTTGCCAAGTTCGTTCTGGGGATATGCCTTGGAAACGGCAATGTATATTCTTAATCTTGTACCATCTAAAACCGTGCCTTCAACCCCAATAGAGTTGTGGAACGGGCGGAAGCCCAGTCTAAGACATCTCAGAATTTGGGGCTGCCCAGCACATGTGCTTAAGGCAGATACAGCTAAGTTAGATGCAAGAACAGAATTAATGCTGTTTGTAGGATATCCTAGGGGAACGAAAGGTGGTCTATTCTATAGTCTTAAAGATCAGAAGGTGGTGGTAAGTACCAACGCTAGATTTTTAGAAGAGGACTATGTCTTAGACCACAAGCCCAAGAGTAAGATAGTACTAGAAGAGCTTAGACGACAAACTACTAATCCTGATGCACCAGCGCAAGTAGATACACCACACACTGCACATGAGATCACAGATGATGCGCCTACACAGGCGGTGCCTCGTCGTAGTGGGAGGGTTGTAAGACAGCCAGACAGGTTCATTGGCATGGGAGAGGCTTCAGACCTGGTCCCAGGTGTGCCTGAACCTGACCCAGTTAACTATAATGAGGCGCTTCGAGATAAAGATGCAGAATCTTGGCGTAAGGCAATGATATCCGAGATGGGGTCAATGGACCACAATCAAGTCTGGGAGCTTGTGGACCTGCCTGATGGGTATAAGCCCATTGGATGCAAGTGGGTCTACAAACGTAAGAGAGGACCTGACGGGAAGGTGGAAACCTTTAAAGCTAGGCTGGTGGCGAAGGGGTATACTCAGAAAGAGGGAATCGATTATGAGGAAACCTTCTCCCCGGTAGCCATGCTTAAGTCGATCCGGATTCTCTTGGCCATAGCTGCTCATATGGATTATGAGATTTGGCAGATGGATGTCAAGACAGCTTTCCTAAACGGAAGTCTTGAAGAAACCATCTTTATGCAGCAACCAGAGGGATTCATTGAAAAAGGCCAAGAGCATAAGGTTTGCAGGCTTAAGAGGTCTATTTATGGACTTAAGCAGGCATCCAGATCTTGGAACATCCGGTTTGATGAAGTAATCCAGTCCTTTGGATTTACTCAGTGTCCGGATGAGCAATGTGTATATCGCAGACGTGATGGAAACTCAGTGGTGTTTCTTGTACTTTACGTAGATGACATTCTATTGATTGGAAACAACAAAAAAGTGTTATCAGACGTAAAGGCATGGCTGTCCAAGAAATTTGATATGAAGGACTTAGGGGAAGCGGGACATATCATTGGGATCAAGATTATTCGAGATCGTAGGAAACGTTCACTAACGCTCTCCCAAGCTTCATACATAGACACGATTCTGGCCCGTTTTAACATGCAGAACTCCAAGAAAGGTTTTCTACCTTTCAGGCATGGAGTGTTTCTATCTAAGGAACAGTCTCCTAAGACTGTTGAGGAGATAGAGACCATGAAGACAGTTCCATATGCTTCGGCAGTAGGAAGTCTCATGTATGCCATGTTGTGTACGAGGCCTGATATCTGTTATGCCGTTGGCATGGTGAGCAGATATCAGAGTAACCCCGGAAAAGCTCATTGGGAGGCAGTAAAATGCATTCTCAAGTATTTACGCAGAACGAGGGACCTAGTTCTGGTCTATCAGGTGTCTGAGCTGGTACCCCGAGGTTATACAGATTCAGATTTCCAAGGCGACAGGGACAAGAGCAAGTCTACCTCAGGGTATGTGTTTACTCTAGGAGGTGGAGCCATAGTTTGGCGGAGTGTCAAGTAGAAATGCGTGGCGGACTCTACCATGGAGGCTGAATACGTTGCCACATCAGAGGCAGCGAAAGAAGCAGTATGGCTCAAGAACTTCCTAGTGGACTTAGTCGTGATTCCTGGTTTGCAGAAGTCTATCACAGTTTATTGTGATAACAATGGTGCAGTAGCAAACTCGAAGGAACCACGAGCCCACAAGGCGAGTAAATATATACAGCGCAAGTACCACCTGATACGAGACATCGTGAAGAGGGAAGACGTGATCGTGGCTAAGATAGCATCAGAAGATAACCTTGCAGATCCATTCACGAAGACATTGACCTCTAAAGTCTTTGAGGTTCACGTGGAGGGCATGGGGATCAGATATCTAGAAGAGCCATGATAGTTTTTTCTAGATAGATAGCAGCAGGTAGTATAGGATTGTATGTAGTTGTATACTTAAAGCACAGCTTAAGTATTAGTGGGAGATTGTTGGATTTGAATACATAAGCTATGCTTGTGTTGTATAATTTCCCAGATTAATATATCGATTTGTGTTTCAATTATATTTAGTTGTGCATATCCATTTATATTATGTAAGTAGATGATGAGGTGTCTGGTGCGACACAGTAGATCTCATCATTGGTTGAAAGACATAATATATAAATGAGGTTCGTAACCGAGACAGCTTTGGATAAACTGTCGGTCTAGGTTATTATGTGATTCAGATAATTAGTTTGTCTAAACTAATTGAATCATATAGATGTGCCCGGGGCATATTGAACTTGACTCTTAGGAATGATTTGTCTTGTACTGATTTAATAGACAAATCGATCCTTGTATTCTATCTCTAAATCCCTAGACTCGAGCGGGCATGAGGATTAGACATAGTGTACTTTGATCTGCCAATGGGTGAGGTCAAATGTGGCCAATAGTCTCGGTGGGTTGGGTGCGCGTGTTTAGTTACTTGGTGTGCTGCTGCTTGTCGAAAGGAAACCATGTACCGGTGCGTTCGGGGTGATGGTGCTCCCGAGATGAGCTCGAAATGTTTATTATACCAAACTTGGCCAGTGGACTTATGTCCGGTATAGTAAAAAGGTCGAGTGGTACTAGTCTCGGAATATTAAGAAGTTGATGAATTAATTTATCAGTAAATTAATGAATTAACGAGCACTATATCTTTGATGTGGGGAGATGATGAATATAATTTAATTAAGTTGTCCCGGAAGCAATTCTGGTGTAGGTTGGTAGTGCCATAATTAATCCGTTAGTGGTACGATTAATTATGTACTGGGTTGTTGACAAAGGTAGATTTAATTAGTTGAAAAATTAATTAATCCTTGTGTCAGTTGGTTGTGAATCATCCCAGGAACTGGATTGGGATAAGTGAATCCCTGTGTCAGTTGGGTGTGATTCATCCCAGGAACTGGATTGGGATAAGTGAATCCCTGTGACAGTTGGGAGTGTTTCAGTCCAGGAACAGGATTGAAGGAAACAGAATCTGTATCAATCTAGAAACAGGATTGAAGGGAAACAGAAACCCAGTAGGAAAGATCAATCCTATTCCAACTTGGAGTCTCTCTTGTAACACTATAAATAGACAAGGGATCAGCCATTCAGAATCACAATTCAAGAGATTCATAATTCAAGAATCTAGAGAGATAAAATTCTAGAGAGAGAAAATTCTCTCTCTCTCAAAAACGAATTTTTTAGCAATTTTGGGGCGGCTGATTTCTCCTTTAAGTGGCCGAATTTTGGTCATTCTTTGCTAGCCCCGTGTGTTGCTTTCTCTCTCTCCGGGCAGTGCGTTTGCAGTACGTGCTAGGTGCGGAGGTGCTGAATTTTTTCAGCAGGTGGATTGTGGTGAGTTGCTGATCAATTGACTTCTAGATTGTTGCCCACACAACAAGAGGTCATAGTCTTTGAGGCATACAAGAGATTCACCAGGTGCACGCTTCAAAGGTATTATTCTATAGTTCCGCTTTTATTAGAATTTTTGTTGCGTGGTAAATCGAGCAGGTACAAACCCAGATCCTACCAAAATCTTTCAAAATGTGCTTGCAAGGAAAAATGACAAAGAGTCCATTTTATGAAATGTGAAAAACTAGTGAGCTATTGGCCCTAATACAACGAGATGTAAGTCGAACAATGAGCACACAAGCCAAAGGTAGATTTGAATACTTCATAACTTTTACTGATGACTATAGTAGATATGGTTATGTCTACTTAATGAGGTATAAAAGTGAAACTTTTGAAAAGTTTAAAGAATTCAAGAACGAAGTAGAAAATCAGTTGGATAGAAAGATTAAGGCTATTCGCTCTGATCGGGGAGGTGAATACCTAAGTGATGAGTTCGATGGCTATCTAAAACAGTGTGGAATTGTTTCACAGCTGACTCCACCGGGAACACCTCAATGGAATGGTGTATCTGAAAGGAGAAATCAGACCCTATTAGATATGGTTCGATTAATGATGGGCAAAGTGACTCTCACTATGTTCTTTTGGGGTTATGGTATCCTTTCTGCTGCCTACTTACTAAACCGTATTCCATCTAAGGTAGTAGATAAGACTCCATATGAGATATGGATGGGCCAAAAGCCCTATATGTCATATCTACGAGTTTGGGGTTGTCAAGCTCATGTAAAGCGTTTACAAAGTAATAAGCTTGAACCTAAAACTGACAAATGCCTATTTGTGAGGTATCCTAAGGAAACCAAAGAATATCAATTCTACCTCCCAACTGAGAACAAAGTGTTTGTTGCTCGATGAGCTATTTTCTTAGAGAAAAACTTTCTGTACAAGAAAGACAGTGGGAGTATAATAGAACTCAAAGACGTTCGAGACCTACAAGAGAGTGTAGAACCATCTACAGAAACTTAAATGGAAGTTGGTGTGAAAACTCATGAGATGAGTAACCTGAGACAACAACACAAGAACCAAGAAGGTCTAGTAGATCTCGTCAATAACCCAAGAGATATGGTTTTCTCATGACTGACAATCGAGATTTAATCTTGGTGGACTCTAAAGAGCCCACGACCTACAGACAGGTTTTAGAAAGTCCAGATTCAGATAAATGGCTACAAGCCATGGAGTCTGAAATGCAATCCATGAGGGACAATAAAGTTTGGACTTTGATTGAACCTCCTGTTCAGGCAAAGGTTGTTGATTGCAAGTGGATTTTCAAGTTAAAACCTAGCGAGATCTTCAAAGGCACGACTAGTGGCTAAAGATTTCAGACAGACTCATGGTATTGACTATGATGAAACATTCTCCCCTGTCGTGATGTTCAAGTCTATTCGGACTATGCTCGACATAGCTGCATATTATGAATATGAGATATGGCAGATGGATGTTAGGACGGCTTTACTGAATGGAAACCTACTCGACAATGTTTACTTGAAACAACCCAAGGGATATATCGATCAAGAGTATGCTAATCGAGTATACAAGCTTCAGAGGTCCATCTACGGACAAAAGCAGACATCTCGAAGTTAGAATCTTCATTTCGATGAGACAGTAATGGTTACGATTTCATAAAGAACGAAGATGAGCCTTGTGTTTACAAGAATGTTAGTGGGAGCAAGAATGTTTTTCTTGTCCTATTTGTGGACGACATCCTACTGATAGTAAATGACATCCCCATGGTGTTAGATATCAAACAATGGTTGGGGAGTGTATTTTGTATGAAAGAATTAAGAGAAGCCGAGACGATACTAGGTATCAAGATCTATAGAGATAGGTCCAAGAGCCTTCTAGGACTAAGTCTAGAAGGGTACATAGATAACATATTGAAGAGGTTCAATATGTATAACTTTAAGAATGGTATGGTACCGTTCAGATATGGCCTCCTCTTAAAGAATAACCAATGTCCTTCAACTAAAAAGGAGAGAGAAACATTGAGTAGAGTTCCATATACTTCGGTAATAGGATCTATCATGCATGCCATGTTATGTACCCTCCCAGATGTCACATATGCACTAAGCATGACTAGCAGATACCAACAAAATCCATGAATAATTCATTGGACTGCAGCCAAGGCCATCATTAAGTACTTATGAAGAACTAAAGGATTGATGCTAGTGTGTGAAGGACAAGAACAAATCGTTGTACAAGGCTACACCGATGCTGATTTTAAGACAGATCAAGATGACATGAAATCACAATCAGGCTACGTGTTTAACCTGAATAGTGATGCAGTGAGTTAGAAAAACTCAAAGCAGGATAGAATGGCCGACTCTACAACAGAATCTGAGTACTTTGCTGCATGAGATGTTGCAATGGGAATGTCTGGTTGAGGGAAGTTTGTGTCTAACATCCAAGTGATACCGAGTATCCAGGTTCTGATAGACCTCTTCTGTGACAACAACGGGGCCATCGCACAAGCTAAGGTGCCCCGGTCACACCAAAAGACCAAACACATACTTAGAAGGTTTCACCTAAATCGAGAGAATGTCGAACGAGGAGATGTCAAATTGTGCAAAATAGGGTTAGATGACAATGTAGCATATCCTCTCACAAAAGCTCTACCACAATCAATGTTTGAGACATATGTAATAGAGCAAGGTCTTAAAATGTTTAGGACATGAAGGAAAATTGAACAAGCCTGGGCTAAATCGAAAACCTCACTTTCGTGCTATGCATTCCAGAATCGGAAGCTTTCGACCAAGCTTAGGCTCAAATTAGTTTACCCATTAACGGATATAGGCTTATACTCATTTAATTTATTAATCGGGACACAAAAAATTAAATCTTTAATTAAAGCGGAACTTAAAGATTATACCTTTTGTAGCAAAGTCCCTCGATTAAAGAATACCAAATATTCAGCTGCGATTTCCACAAGAAATCCATTCGATTCTACAAGAACACTCCGAATATTGCGTGGGCAATAATCTATCAGAGTTTACTCGCTTAGCCCACAAGGAAATCACACGAATTAATTAATCAAAACCAGCCCAAAATCTGATTAAACAGCTCGCTGCACACTGCTGCCTAAAACGAAACCCTCTAATGTCTTCACCGCCAGCCGCCGATCCTGCGCAAGGAGAAAAACCAGCCCGTCTGCTGCAGTTCCAGCCGCGATCTGTACAGCCTCCGCCGCGGATCACCTGCCTGAGGAGAGATCGACGCAGCGGGACAGCCGGCTCAGCACCCTGGAACGTGAACAGCAAATGGGCATGAAGAAAAAAACCGATCGAGCAGCGTTCAGCAACTGGGTATCAAAAACCCGCATGAACACTTGCTGTGCAAGTAATAAAAACCGGCAGCAGCGGTGGAATAATTATCGAAGTAGCAGTAGCGAAAATTATAAACCCACAATCGAAGAAGATTTAATCTTTAGGCTGATTACAATTCGTGGAGAGAAATGTCTAGTTCGACTTCGAAAGAGAAAACTTCAAGAAGAAGAAAACTCTCTCTAGAACTATCTCTCTCTAAAAGGGGCAAGAATAGTCTTGCAAGATTTCCTTAGGGTTTCTTGGGCATCAAGTATTCTATTTATAGTAGCTCGATTGGAGACCTAATGGGCTCTCGAGTTAGGCCTTAAAATTTGACTTTCGTTGACCGCTAATTCTTCCCGACTAATCAACTCCAATCGACCCTTTAAACTAATTTATTTAATCCACTTTGTTAATTTAATTTAATCGAACCCTTAGAATTAATTAATTCAAAATCGAATTAATTTATAAATTCACTTTGTCGATTAAATATTAATTAAACCCTTCGGATTAATTAATTTACCTTGTCGATTAGTCAAACGCATAATCGGTCGTACCACTATCGGACCAATTATGGAACTACCGCTTGAAAATGACTTTACATCGCGCCATTATTATTTCTTCTATCTCCCCACATTGAAGATCTAGTGCTCTTCGATTTATCAATTTATTGACAAATTAATTCGCCGACTTCTTTGTTTCCGAGATTAGTACCACTCGACCTTTTATTATACCGAACATAAAGTTCACTGGCCAGGTTTAGTATAATAACCTTACGAGCTCATCTCGGGAGCACCATCAACCCAGCGAACCGGTACGTGGATTCCTCCGACTAGGAAGGGCACGCAAGAAGCTAAACACCGCATACCCAACTTACCGAGGTATTGGCCTCAATTGACCTCACTCTTTGGCAAATCAAAGCATACGACACCCAACCCTCACGCCCGTCCCAATCTCGGGATTGAGAGATGGAATACTAGGACCGAATTGACTACGCCGATCAGTACAAGTCAATTCTATCCAAACTGGTCATGCTCAATATGCCCCGGGCATATCTGTGTGATTTAAACTAGTCTAGATAAACCAATTTCCAAACCACACAATAACCTATACCGATAGTATGTTCAGACTATCTCGGTTACGAGCATACTTTTTATATATCAATACTTTAACCAATAACGGTATCTACTGTGTTTGTCGACACCCCATTATCTAGTTCTATGATATAAAGGAACAGATTTATACTGAAACAAAATGATATGTCATCTGTGGATATTAGTTTTTGATACAAGCCATAGCTTTTCTGTATTCAAAACTAACAATCTCCCACTAATACTCAAAGCTATGCTAAGAAGTACAAAAACTGTCCAACCCGCTATTACACTGCTGTCATAATGAAATCTCCAGAACACCTTTAAGCTCACTCACATGGCTCTCTCAAGAATCTAACTCCCATGCCCTCCACATGCATCTCAAAGACCATTGGGGTCAATGGCTTGGTGAAAGGATCTGCAAGGTTGTCCTCTAAAGCTATCTTGGCCACGATCACGTCTCCCCTCTTTACGATCTCTCGTATCAGGTGGTACTTGCGCTCTATGTGTTTACTCGCCTTATGGGCTCGTGGTTCCCTTGAGTTAGCAACTGCACCATTGTTATCACAATAAACTATGATAGATCTAGGCAACTCTGGAACCACATCTAAGTCCATCAGGAAGCTCCTGAGCCATACAGCCTCTGTCGCTGCCTCTGAAGTGGCAACGTACTCGGCCTCCATGGTAGAGTCCGCCACGCATTTTTGCTTGACACTCTTCCATACTATGGCTCCACCTCCCAGAGTAAACACAAACCCAGAGGTAGACTTACTCTTGTCCATATCTCCTTGAAAGTCCGAATCTGTGTAACCCAATGGTACAAGCTCCTGCGCTCTATAAACTAGGACATAATCTCTCGTCCTGCGCAAGTACTTGAGAATGCATTTTACTGCCTCCCAGTGAGCCTTCCCAGGGTTACTCTGATATCTGCTAACCATGCCAACGGTAAAGCAAATATCAGGCCTCGTGCACAACATAGCATACATGGACTGAGTGAATCCATAGGACTGGATAACCTCATCAAAACGAATGTTCCAAGATCTGGATGCTTGCTTAAGTCCATAAATGGACCTCCTAATGAAGCCCTCTGGTTACTGCATAAAGATGGTCTCCTCAAGACTTCCATTAAGGAAAGCTGTCTTGACGTCCATATGCAAAATCTCATAATCCATATGAGCAGCAATGGCCAAGAGAATCCGGATCGACTTAAGCATAGCTACCGGGGAAAAGGTCTCCTCATAATCGATCCCTTCTTTCTGAGTATACCCCTTCGCCACAAGCCTAGCCTTCAAGGTCTCAACCCTCCCGTCAGATCCTCTCTTTCGCTTGTAGACCCATTTGCACCCAATAGGCCTAAACCCATCAGGAAGGTCTACCAGCTCCCAGACTTGATTTGAGTCCATAGAACCCATCTCAGCAATCATCGCTCTCTGCCAAGAATCTGTATCTTTATCCTGGAGAGCCTCATTGTAGTTAACTGGGTCTGGTTCATGAGCACCAGGGATAAAGTCCGAAGACTCACCCAAACCCATGTACCTCTCGGGCTATCTCACAGCCCTCCCACTACGACGAGGCGCAGCTTGTGTAAGAGCATCATCTGTGATAGTGCGTGCAGTTTCCTGTGATGTGTCTTCCTGTACGTGTGCATCTGGAATAGTGGACTGACTTCTAAGCTCTTCCAATACTACCTTGCTGCTTGACTTGTGATCTAAAATTTAGTCCTCCTCAAGAAATCTAGCATTGGTGCTGATCACCACCTTCTGATCCTGAGGACTATAATATAAACCACCTCTCGTTCCTTTGGGGTAGCCTACAAACAACATAACCTTAGATCTCGCCTCTAACTTGCCTGCATCTGCCTCGAGCACATGTGCTGGACAACCCCAAATCCTGAGATGTCTCAAACTAGGCTTGCGCCCACTCCACAACTCTAATGAGGTCGTAGGCACAGACTTAGATGGCACGAGGTTGATGATATAACATGCTGTATCTAAGGCATAACCCCAAAACGAGGTAGGCAACTCACTGTAACTCATCATCGATCTAACCATTTCCATAAGAGTCCTGTTCCTCCTCTCTGCTACACCATTCAGCTGGGGTGTGCCAGGTGCAGAAAATTGGGTCTGAATACCCTCCTCTGACAAATAGGTCGTAAATTCACTAGAGAGGTATTCGCCACCGTGATCAGACCGCAGTAACTTGATACTCTTACCCAGATGGTTCTCCACCTCTGCCTTGAATTCTCTGAACTTCCCAAAGCATTCAGACTTGTGGCACATCAGGTATATGTATCCATATCTAGAGTAATCATCCGTGAAAGTCACGAAATACTCATAACCACCGCTAGCCTAAACTGACATAGGCCTATACACGTCAGAATGAATCAGCTCTAAAACCTCTTTGGCCCTATACCCCTTCGCCTTAAAAGGCCTCTTGGTCATTTTACCCTCCAAGCAGGACTCACAGGTTGAATAGCTGTCAATATCTAGTGAGTCCAAAAACCCACTCTTGACCAACCTTTGAATCCTACTAAGGTTGATATGACCTAGTCTCAGGTGCCAAAGATAAGTCTGATTCAAAGGGGAAGATTCCTTTCTCTTATTATGATTCGGTGATAAGTTACTAGTTTATGTGTTTTGCATAACTAGGGAGTAAGTCTTGATTAAAAACAGATTGTCAACCAATGTACCGGAACATATAAGTTTCTGGCATTTTCTTATAAAAACCGAACCGTCAGAAAATACACACTTATAACCATCCAAAACAAGTTTCGAAACCGAAAGTAAGTTCTTTCGAAAACTAGGTACATAAAGACAATCCTTCAAATATAAAATAGTGTCTGGAAAATAAAGACTAATCACTCCCACTGCAGCCACAGAAACTCTGGTAATATCCCCAAGGTAGACCTGCAACTCTCCCTCTCTAAGCAGCCGGGTCACTTGGAACCCCTGCAAAGAATTACAAACGTGATCAGTGGCTCCCGAATCCACACACCAAGTATCCGTGGGAATCGCCGCTAAACACGTCTCATTAACTAGAGAGAATTTACACATACCTCGAGGCTTTGGGCAGTCCTTCTTCCAATGTCCTGCTTTGCCACATCTGAAGCACTTTCCTCTCGGCTTCTGCTTCTTGGCAATGCCTGCCTTGGGTTCATGACTGGCTCCTACTTTCTGGCCTCTCTTCCTCTTTTGCTTCCTGGCTTTGGGCCCAGCAGAGGAACCTGAAGGACCAACAGTAGCCAAGGCTTGCTTCTTCTCAGCGAAGAGGCCCTCAGCAGACACCAATGCAGTCATGAGCTCAGAAAGTGAATATGAGAGATTCCCCATATTATAATTCAATCGAAACTGCTCAAAACTGGGAGGCAGGCTCTGAAGGATGATATCAACCTGGGTTTCCCCATCAATCTCACCTCCCAATGCCTAAATCTCATTGATGTAGCCAATCATGCCCAGTACGTGATCTCTCACTGAAGTGCCCTCGGCCATCTTAGCATTCATGAGTTTCCTCATAGCTGACTGCTTGGCCGCCCTGCCCTGATGACCAAACATCTCCCTGAGGTTGAGCATCATATCGTAGGCTGAGGTCATCAACTGATGCTGGTGCTGCAGTACACTAGACATGGAAGTCAAGATGTAGCACCTGGTCATCTCATCAGCTTTCTGCCACCTCGTATATGGCTCTCGCTGCTCAGGTGTGGCATCCTCACTGGGCTTAGGGGGCACTCCTCAGTGAGCACGTACTTATAACCCTCAGCGGTTAGGACAATGTCCAGGTTTCATTTCCAATCAATGTAATTAGGACCGGTGAGTTTGTTTTGGTTAAGAATGACAGCTAGCGGGTTGAACGACATATCAACTGAAAATAATGAAAAAACATGTCTCAGTATACTTTTCGAAAATATTAAAAAATCCTCAGAAAAGAAATATAATCTTCTACCGACATCTCTCCCACCGGGATTAACGCAGGTCACGCTGGGTGAACATCTACACCAACCCACATTCGTTCGAGAAGGACCGAAGTCCATTAATCTCATTATCTGACCAACGATCTTATGATCAATAAAATTAATAGTCGATAATTTTAGCCATACACGTAAATAGCGTTACCTCGTGGGAGGGATACTATAAACAGTACACTAAGTGTATGCCATTACGTGACTTCTAAGTTTGTTACTTAGGGTACTAATGTGCCTCGGTTAGTGAGGGTGTCGCAACTTTTCCCAATTAAACGCACTATAGTCATCCCTTTAGAAATTCATTCCAGCGATATCTGTGATTGAAAACTCATCCGTAGGGAAGCCGTTTAACCACATCACCAATGAACTCGTAATGGAGGCCATGGGGCTATTAACCAACCCGCTCCCACTTAGATTTTTAAAATAATTTCAATTCGCCCTAGTTTTCTCAATTTTCCATTTCGGTTTTCTACGTAATTAGGAATCACCCAAAAATTACGATAAACCAAAATCCGGGTTTTCTCGGTTTTCTACGTAGTTAGGAATCACCCAAAATTATGATAAACCAAAAACCCACGTAATTAGGAATCACCCAAAATTACGATTAAACCAAAACTTGCGAATGTAATTAAGTTTGAGGATTTTTACGTTTTAACATGCAATATCTTAACTATGGATATTCGCACCCATAAAACCGTTGGAGTTTTAATATGCGAATAATCTATCTTAGTTAATTGCACATTACCTTTTGAAAAAACTTTTGGTTTGAATTTCGTTCATGCAAAATAAAACGAAAATCACACAATCAACGAAAAAATCATAAATACGGGAAATTAAATAACATAAAATTTCCTGACTATTATGGCCTTCTCTATCGTTGATTCCTTGACACCTCGGTGACACTTCCTGTCGTGTCGCTTCCACTCGTTATTTGGATTCCTCTCAATTCGCCCGGGTTTTCTCAGTTTATTCCGTAATTAGGAATCACCCAAAATTACAATAAACCAAAACCCGCGAATATAAGTTACCCAAAATAACGTCTTCGTCATAGTACAAAAATTCCTATATACAAAGGCGTTTTTCTAGGAATTTAAAGACGACATGATTAGATCAAATCCTACTACAAGATTTTTCTAATCCTACACGGCTTCCAGCTCGTGGTTATTACTATTACAGAAATTTCCATTCAAAAATAAAACGAGCCCGGACATGTCCCGGGGTTTATGAATGAAAATTAAATTTCTACCATAATAGCCGGGAAACCAATAACCACCTGTTTAAACATTTCGACAAAAATAATAATGCAAAAATAAAGCTGTGTAATAATTCAAACAAGTATAAGACCGAAACCAACGCTCTGATACCAATTTGAAGGAAAACTGAACAAGCCCGGGCTAAATCAAAAACCTCACTTTCGTGCTATGCATTCTAGAATCGGAAGCTTTCGACCAAGCTCAGGCTCAAATTAGTTTACCCATGAACGGATCTAGGCTTATACTCATTTAATTTATTAATCGGGACACAAAAAATTAAATCTTTAATTAAAGCGGAACTTAAAGATTATACCTTTTGTAGCGAAGTCCCTCGATTAAAGAATACCAAATATTCAGCTGCGATTTCCACAAGAAATCCAATCGATTCTACAAGAACACTCCGAATATTGCGTGGGCAATAATCTATCAGAGTTTACTCGCTTAGCCCACAAGGAAATCACACGAATTAATTAATCAAAACCAGCCCAAAATCTGATTAAACTGCTCGCTCCACACTGCTGCCTAAAACAAAACCCTCTAATGTCTTCACCGCCAGCCGCCGGTCCTGCGCAAGGAGAAAAACCAGCCCGTCTGCTGCAGTTCCAGCCGCGATCTGTACAGCCTCCGCCGCGGATCACCTGCCTGAGGAGAGATCGACGCAGCGGGACAGCCGGCTCAGCACCCTGGAACGTGAACAGCAAATGGGCATGAAGAAAAAAACCGATCGAGCAGCGTTCAGCAACTGGGTATCAAAAACCCGCATGAACACTTGCTGCGCAAGTAATAAAAACCGGCAGCAGCGGTGGAATAATTATCGAAGCAGCAGTAGCGAAAATTATAAACCCACAATCGAAGAAGATTTAATCTTTAGGCTGATTACAATTCATGGAGAGAAATGTCTAGTTCGACTTCGAAAGAGAAAACTTCAAGAAGAAGAAAACTCTCTCTAGAACTATCTCTCTCTAAAAGGGGCAAGAATAGTCTTGCAAGATTTCCTTAGGGTTTCTTGGGCATCAAGTATTCTATTTATAGTAGCTCGATTGGAGACCTAATGGGCTCTCGAGTTAGGCCTTAAAATTTGACTTTCGTTGACCGCTAAGTCTTCCCGACTAATCAACTCCAATCGACTCTTTAAACTAATTTATTTAATCCACTTTGTTAATTTAATTTAATCGAACCCTTAGAATTAATTAATTCAAAATCGAATTAATTTCTAAATTCACTTTGTCGATTAAATATTAGTTAAACCCTTCGGATTAATTAATTTACCTTGTCGATTAGTCAAACGTATAATCGGTCGTACCACTATCGTACCAATTATGGAACTACCGCTCGAAAATGACTTTACATCGCGCCATTATTATTTCTTCTATCTCCCCACATTAATGATCTAGTGCTCGTCGATTTATCAATTTACTGACAAATTAATTCACCGACTTCTTTGTTTCCGAGATTAGTACCACTCGACCTTTTATTATACCGAACATAAAGTTCACTGGCCAGGTTTAGTATAATAACCTTACGAGCTCATCTCGGGAGCACCATCAACCCGGCGAACCGGTACGTGGATTCCTCCGACTAGCAACGGCACGCAAGAAGCTAAACACCGCATACTCAACTTACCGAGGTATTGACCTCAATTGACCTCACTCTTTGGCAAATCAAAGCATACGACACCCAACCCTCACGCCCGTCCCAATCTCGGGATTGAGAGACAGAATACTAGGACCGAATTGACTACGCCGATCAGTGCAAGTCAATTCTATCAAAATTGGTCATGCTCAATATGCCCCGGGCATATCTGTGTGATTTAAACTAGTCTAGATAAACCAATTTCCAAACCACACAATAACCTATACCGATAGTATGTTCAGACTATCTTGGTTACGAGCATACTTTTTATATATCAATACTTTAACCAATAACGGTATCTACTGTATTTGTCGACACCCCATTATCTAGTTCTATGATATAAAGGAACAGATTTATACTGAAACAAAATGATATGTCATCTGTGAATATTAGTTTTTGATACAAGCCATAGCTTTTCTGTATTCAAAACTAACAGGACATAGCCCTTCAACTGGCAAGTGGGAGATTGTTGGTGTATGTGCCATTTTGAAGGGTTATATAGATATTTGTCATTTGATTGATGATTTATCAGATGAGTTAATTTCATGATAATTATATTCTTGTGCATATTTAATTTCATGAAATCGATCCGCCAAAAGAAACACTCCATGGACTTTTAGATCATGAGTGATTCTTTTAAGTAGTACTTGTACGAGGATCCTTAGACCAGAAATCACTGTATAGTCTTAGGTGAATTGTAGTGTGCTTTGACATACGCCTAACGGGACCGTAACTGGTTTCCATGTATGGGTATGATTCGGTACACTATGAGTCACGCTGAGGTATGAAGGTGAAGTGATGGGACTACAAGTCTCTCTTAAGTGAGAGATGATATCTTGGCCACTTGATAGTGAACTGAAAAGTACATGGCCATGCCCGAGAAATGATAAGTATTATCATTTGCTCGAATAGAATCAGTGTCACTGGGAAATCAAGTAAACTTTTAGCTAAATAAGGATGATGGTTCCATGCCTTATGCTAAATGGGATATCAATGTAGAGGGTCGTACGAAGTATACTCGGAAGGTTGTGTTGAATCACCATTCGACCTTCCGTTCTGAATTGGGTAGTCATTATGTCTTGCTAGAGACCACTAATGACTTATGGATTAATTAATTAGATTTAATTATCCATTTCCAATTTGGAATGGGCCTACAAGATCGCACATAAGAGGGTTCGATGATATATAGTTGCCTACACTAAGTATAATTGTTATACTTAGACAAATAGTATTTGATTAAATAGTTGAATTAGATATTATTGAGATTATCCATGGTATTAATTAAGAGTTAATTAAGTACCTAGGAACAATTAGAATAGCTGATAAATCAAGGGACCTAATTGCAATTGAGGTTCTTCACCCATCAGCCTGATCCATGGGTCAATGGGTTGATCCATGGATTTGGTAAATCCCAAGTCAGTAAAAAGTAATATTGATTTAATATTACTTTTACATTTTACATTTTATATTTTACTGAAATAAGTTTGTTACTACTGACTACAGTATCTGACTGTATATATCTAGGATATTGAGTCAGATACGGGGGACAAGTTTTTAAAAAACTGTTTACCGAAATTTGAAAAATTCCAAAAACTATTCTCTCTTGGAAAAAGGCCACCACCTCTCTGTGAGAATCCCAGTGCTTGAATGTAGAGAGCTTCTTCAAGGAAGAAACTTTTGGTGGTGATCAGCGTAACCGGAGCAGAAGGTTTGGACCAACATCAAAAAGGATCCAGGCGCGGCAACCGATTACTCTACGAGGGTAAGCATGAAGTGCTTTATACCTAGGATTTAATTAACACTAAAACCAATCAATTAGTCATTTCCACTGCGAATTTTTGTTAATCAGCCTAATCGATCCCAATCGTCCAATAATGTATGCGGTGGTCGTCTCATTTTTTACAAATATATATATTCTACCAATCGTGTTAAATTTAAGTATTTTAATATTTCTTTTTAATAATAACAAAAACAATATGTAAAACTAACAATTTCTCAAATTGTCTAAATTATTTTTTGTAGAAAGTGCAAATTTTCATATTGATATATTCAATTTCAATGAGCATAACTTTCGTTTCACTTAGCAAAAAATAAAGATTTTTGATGTTTTGAATACCTTTTTGAATCATCTAAAAGATGGTGTCCAATAGTCAATGTGAAATTCCAATGGAATTTTGGTGAAAATAGACGAAAAATAAACTGTCACTACTATGCCACAACTCAGTAAATTATATGTAACTTGAGTTTCAAAAGTCCAAATCAACTGATTTTGACGGCCTTGGAAATTTAAGAAAAAGATCTAAAATATTTATTTCTGACACAAAAGTCAAAAGCAGCTGCAAAAAGTCAAAAAAATAGAAGAAAGGTTCAGACTATGTCAAATCACCTTTGGAGCCGAAATTCAAGTGTTTGAATTGGAGTTCAAATTTGCCTATAAATAGAGACCATGGGTGAAGACATTTAATACACAAGCTATCAAGCCATTGTTATTATTGTAAAATTCTCTCAAGTTTTCAAGTGCTCGTTTTCAAATTTTACATTCAAGTTCTAGTTATTTTTCAAAGTTCTAGTTATTTTTCAAAGTGTCAATCTTAGACTATAACTTGTCAGTTGTAAACATAAAACACTTCACACAAAAAAATGTCTTATTGTTCTTGAAAGCAAGAGGTTGCAAGTCAAGAACAAATTAGAGGGTGAGTGGTGAAGAACCTTTTAGTAGAGTTACTAAGTTGTTATTGGGAGATTTGTAAATGTTTGAGTTCCACCTTAAGGAATTTTTGTTTTTTGAAAAAGAAATAGGAATTGCCTAAACTTTAGAAATTGAGGAGTGAATGTAGAGCTTCTAAGAGGGTTACAAGCTTGAACCACTTTAAAATTCTCATCTCTTGTATTGCATTGCATTTTGCATCCATACTCTCTCTTCTACATTTCTTGCATCACAAAACATCACTATTAGACTTGTTCAATTCAAGTCTTACATTTTTAATTTCAAGATTTTATTTAGGACTTGTCCTTATTTCAAATCTAGCTTTCTTTAGTTAAGTATTTACTTTATCTTAGATTTGTCATTATGAAGTCAATGAATTGTCCTCTCTAGTCAATACTTGAGTTTTATTTTAAAGTATTTAATTTTAAGATTGGTCCATTTCAAGTAAAGGCTTGTCCTTAATCAAGTCAATACTTGAGCTTTATTTCAAATTTTTCAACTTCAAGATTTGTCCATTTCAAGTCACACACTGGACTTTTATTTTAATTTGATTATTTTATATTGTTGACTAATCTTATTATTCTTGTATTAATCATATTTTAATTTATATTTATTTATTATTTATTTCATACACATCAACAGTGATTGTTTATTTTAAAAACAAATTACTTTCAGATTTGTTCATTTTTAAGTAACTTTTTTAAGATTAAACTCCATTTTTGGTCCATTACATATTGAGAAAATGATATTTTCGTCCAAAACAAAAAAAACCCAGGTTTTTGGACCATTATATTACATATTTAGAATATTTTGGTCTAAAACCCATTTCTGCTTATCTCGACAAGGGGTATTTTTGTCTTAATGAAATATATATTTGTTTTAAATGCCTGAAAATTATAAAATATTCAAACTAATTTTTATAGTCCCACTATTTTATCGACCCCTCCTAAATGTCCCTAACTTTTAGTAAATCATTTTACCATTCCCTTCCATTCCCCCTCGCTCCCCTATGCCCACCGACGACCCCGCCGACAACGTCTGTATCCAGAAAAAGAAGAAAAACCTAGTCAAAAAGAAAAACCAAAATTCAAATCCAACATTGCAGCCTTCAAAATCATCTTCTAAATTTGAATTCCAAGCTAAAATCATCTTCCAATACTGCATCATAAGCTTCCAGCCCAAATTAAATTCCAAGCTAATTGATATTCCAAATTCGAATTTCCAAAAAATCCTCCACGAAATTCTCCCACAAAAACAATCAACGAAGTTCTGTTTTGAAATCCAGCTAAGAACTCAGCTCCAAAATCAGTCACCCAAGTTTTGAAAATGCATCACAAGCTTCCATCCCAAATCAAATTCCAAGCCGATTGATATTCAAAGAATGAACAACAAATCCAGTGATGTGAACATTAGGATGATAGAACCTCCACCAGAAGGAGAACCAGCAAGAAGTGTCTGTTCTTCCTCCACTCTAGAGCAACTGGTGCAGGAATTCTCTTAGGGAGTAAGGCATTGATGTGCAAGGATTGGCTCAGAGAGGACCTCAATGGATCAAAATCTCTGTTCGAGAGATTAACGAGTTAATTATGCTGGATATGTCACAAGATCAAGAGCTAAGAAGACGTGTGGATTAAGCTCAATATCAACGTTTGAGATCAAGTCCAAGGCCCAACAGGTAGGGGTGTTCATTATTCGGATTCACCCGAATAACCCGCCCGACCCGCACACGTTTAAGGAATCAGTTTGGCTTATGATGGTGAATGGGTTATTTGGGTGGGTAACTGAATAATATATACGGTTTAGTTGGCAGGTTTGGTTTTTTATTTTGTTATTTGGGGCCCGCCCAAAACCCGAATAAGGCTTTAGGTATATGTGTAATTTCTAGGGTTTCTATATTCTTTTATTTTCCAAAACAAAGTAGCCGCATCTTGGTCCTCTTCTTTCCTTCTTCTCTCTGCTCCTTTATGTTCTCTCCTTCGTCAACCACCACCACTTCAATCACCATCATCTTCTAACAATCAAGCTTTGTAGTGCCACTGACCGCACCAGACTTCCTCTCCATATCTCTCTCCTCAAAGCGATTGAAACCTTTTTCATCCTCTCTGTTTCCAACGCAGCCCACAGAACAGAGCATGTACTCTTCCTCTTAGTTTTCAATGACTACCGAATGATTTGAGACCTTCCCCAAGGAATTATTGTAGATTATTGTAGATTTGAAGTCTGATTTTTCCTTACCGTCACCCACTATCTTCATTCTTTGTTTTCAAATGGATGATAAGGTTTTTTGTTTATATGTTCATTTATTAGTTAATTTTTCTTCACGGCTTCGAATTCATTTTGTGATTTAATTTTATGATTTTTTTTTTTGATTTAGGACTTGATTTAGAAGTCATTTTGTGAATTGATTTGGATCTGTGTAATTTTTTTGTGTTTTTGATTTGAGATTTGATTTGGGAGTGTATTTTGTGATACTACAACAATCCAACAAGCATAGCATTTTTTTGTGCTTATAAACTATGGAATTTTGTTTCAAAACAAAAGAAACTATGGAATTTTGCGTTCTTACCGGTTTGATTTATTTTTTTTCACAATTTTGGGTTTTAGTTGGGAACACGCACGCTGTGTGGATGATTTTTCTTAATTTTGTTTGTTTTTTTAAATTCGATTTAATCGATACCCGAACTGAAAATTGGAGATCTAAATCAGTTAGTTTGGTTCAGTTTCTAAGTAATCGGTTCGGAGGTCAGGCGGTCCAAAAATATTAAAAATTCGAATAACCCGAACAACCCGTAAATCGCCCGATTGAACACCCCTACCAACAAGTCGAAGCCTATCCACCAACAACAAGGCCCAAGCCCATTAATGTCATGAGATAGTTCGATAATGGACTTGTAGAGTTAACGTAGATGAGGACTGAAACCCAAGAATAAAAGGTTGAAGTGAAAAGTTAAAGGCTAAACTAGAAGGCCCATACACTCCCCAAGCCCATTTGAGACCTCAACGTCTCTTCATATTAGGATTGCATTTTACTTTCATAGTTCTAGAAGGTTTTGTAAGTTTATCCTAATACAACTAGGACAGATGGATTTTTACCCTTCTACAGTAGGTTTTTTATTTTCCTTGTAATACTACTCAAAGTGACCGAATTCTATAAGCCAACTAGTGTTAGTGTAGTACTTTGTTTTTGTAATCTCTCTTTCACTAGGATTGGAGATTTCCTTTTTAGAAAAGGAAGAGAACTTTTGTAAATGCTTATAAATAAGCCACCCTATACACGAATTTAATAGAATGTTATTGATTCATTTTTGAAACTTATGTTGAGTTATAGACTCTTTGAAATCTCTATTATAGAGTGATATTTTGAGATCATGTGTTGTCCTTGCGAGAAAACCACAAATCTTTTATGTTGGTTTAGATAGTTTAGGTTGAACTATTAAGCTTTGTCCTGAGTGACTAAATCAATCACAAACCATCACACATCCTCTAACTATATTTTTGCACAAAGAAGGTTATAGAATAGTGCGTATTCTTGAGTTAAGTGTTTCCTCCACTTAATTCATGCTTAGAAAGATAGTGGGACATAATAGTTCGAAAAGTCGGGACAACAATTGGTCTTTTTTCAAGAAGCAACTCAATTCAATAGCTTCACTTGTTAGTTTTGAATACTGAAAAGCTTTGCTTGTATGAAAAACTATTTCCCAGTTACATATCAATTGTGTTTTAGTATTATATATATTGTCATTTTATATCATATATCTAGATAACGAGATGTGGAAAGACACAGTAGATTTCGTTATTGGTTAAAGTAATGATATATAAATAAAAGCTTATAACTGAGATAATTTGGACATATTGTTGGTTTAGGTTGTTTTATAATTTAGAAATTAGTTTATCTAGACTAATTGAATTATACGGATGTGCCCAGGACATATTGAGCAGGACCTATTCGGGATCGAATTAACTTATACTGATCTTCAAAGTTAATTCGAACCTAATATTCTAATCTCTTAATCCCTAGACTAGAGCGGGCACGAGAGTTAGATATAGTGTCCTTTGATTTGCCAAAGAGCAATTGTGGCCTAGATCTCGGTAAGTTGGGTATACATGTTTAGCTTATTAGTGTGCCGTTACTTATCGAAAGGAATCCATGTACCGGTTCACCGGCTTGATGGTGCTCCCGCGGCGAGCTTGTAAGGATTATTATACTAAACCGGATCGTTGGACTTATGTTCGGTATAATAAGAAGGTCGAGTGATACTAGTCTCAGAGAATAAGAATTCGATGAATTAATTTGTCAGTAAATTTATGAATCGACGAGCACTTTATCTTTGACGCGAGGAGATAGAAGAATTAATAAAGTGAGCGCGAAGTAATTTTATTTTTGAGCAGTAGTTCCATAATTGGCCTGTTAGTGGTACGACTAATTATGCGTTGGACTAATTGGCAATGTGAATTAATTAAATTACCCTTGGGTTAATTTTATATTTAATTAACAAAGTGGGTTATACGAATTAATCCCAAAGGTCGATTAATATTTAATTTACGAAGTGGGTTGAGGAATTAATTCAAAGGGCTAATTGGAATTGACTAGTCTAGTGAGAACTAAGACAGTCAACGAAAGTCTAACACTAAAGCCCAACTCAAAAGCCCACTAGGTCTCCCTTGAAACTCCTTATAAATAGCTAATGTTAGGCACTTAAGACATTAAGAAACTAGGAGGCAAAGTTGCCTAGAGTGAGAAAGAGTAGTCTAGAGAGAGAACTTCATTTTCCTCGTTCAAAGTGAACTAAGGATTTTTCTTTCTTCGAAAACTCAGTCCACAATTTTCTCGATGTCCTATGTTCTCGCCGCCGCCAGATTTTATTCTCTCCATCGCGGTTTTGGTTCGATCGCCGATCTGGCTATCGGTTTTAGCACCGATTGAACTTTAGGTGCACTTGATCTGATCTCCACCGTGTAGATCGTGGTCTTCATTACTGATCCATGGTGATGATTGTCTTGATCGCAGTCAGAAGCTTCTTTGGTTGTAGTCAGTTTTTGGCGAGTTGGTGGCGGGCGGTAACTACACGCAGGGATCTTCGGGCAACGATCTGTCGAGTTTTTCGAAGTGGGTTTCTTTTGGATTTATTTAGTGCCTGAGCCACCCCATGGATAGGTACCCAATCAATTTTGGGGGTTTTCAGAGTCATTCGAGGGATTCCATAATGGATTTTGAATTTTAGGCTTTGTCTTTCTTTATTGTGAAGGACACGCTTCAAAGGTATAATCTTTTGTATTCCATTTTAAATTAAAGCTTTAATTTTTAGCATGTCATTTTAATTAATCGAATATATATAAGTCTAGATCCGTTCAGGGGAAATGATTTTATAGTCTGGGCCAGATCGAAAGCCTCCGATTCTGGAATGCATAGCACGAAAGTGAGATTTTTGGTTTAGCCCAGACTAGATTTGTTTCCTTCATCGCTATCGTCAGAGACTTGTTTCCTAAAGGAACAAATCGTCATCTAGTCCCAATTGCAGCACTTGAATCCAGAAAAAATTTCAAGATTGAATTTTTATTAGTTCCTATAACTGTTATGAATGCTGCTTAATGTTCAAGATCAAAGTAATCTTTTTATTCTTTTTGGTTTGGGTTTTATCTTTATGGCTCTTCGATCCTTGATGAATGTGGGCTGTACTTTATCCTTCAATTAATTAATCTTCTTAGACAAGCAGAACCCGAGAGCTTTGGGTTCTACGTTGTACTTCTTGCAAAACGGAACCAACCAGTGAGCAATGTAATATCCCTAAAATAGGTCGTTCAACTTGCAGCAGCATACAAAATACAACTTGACTTTTCAACAGGAAAATCACATGCTTAGACTAAATCAAATGTCAAGAGACCAGTTCTAAGTTAACTTTACAGATTCTTAAGTAAGAACATACGCGTTTATATCATAATTAAGGTTTAATCACCATACAAGTCTAAATACAAATTACATTGACAAACTCTTCAAAGGCTTAAAGTTCCCAAACACCCCAAAGTCTCTCCTACGGTTACTCTCCAAAGTGTTGGTGTTTGTGCCCTTTTAAGGGCTATATAGACATTTGTCGTTTGATTGATGTTTTATCAGATGAGTTAATTTTATGAATATAATATTCTTTTACATATTTGAATTCTTGAAATCGATCCGCCAAAAGAAACACTCCATAGATTGATTAGATCATGAGTGATTCTTCTGAGTAGTACTCATACGGGGATCCTTAGACCAGAAATCACTACATGATTTTAGGTTGATTGTAGTGTGCTTTGACATATGCCTAATGGGATCGTAACAGGTTTCCAAGTACGGGTATGATTGGGTGCACTATGAGTCACACTAAGATATGTAAGTGAATTGATGGGACTACAAGTCTCTCTTAAGTGAGAGATGATATCTTGGCCACTTGATATTGAACTGAGAAGTCCATGGCCATGCCCAAGAAATGATAAGTGTTATCATTAGCTCGAATAAAATCAGTGTCAAAGGGGTATAGGGCCAAAGAGGTTTTAGAGTTGATTCATTCTGACTTGTGTGGGCCTATGTTAGTTCAGGCTAGAGGTGGTTATGTGTATTTCGTGACTTTTATAGATACATATACCTGATGCGCCACAAGTCTGAATGCTTTGGCACGTTCAAAGAGTTTAAGGCTGGGGTGGAGAATCATCTGGGTAAGAGTATCAAGGCCTTATGATCTGATCATGGTGGTGAATACCTCTCTAGTGAATTTAGGTCCTATTTGTCAGAGGATGGTATTCAAACCCAGTTGTCTGCACTTGGCACACCCTAGTAGAATGGTGTAGCAGAGATGAGGAACATGACTATTATGGATATGGTTAGATCGATGATGAGTTATAGCGAATTGCCTATATCGTTTTGGGGTTTAGCCTTGGAGTCAGCGTGTTATCTCCTAATTCTCGTACCATCTAAGTCTGTGCCTTCAACCCCAGTAGAGCTGTGGACTAGGCGAAAGCTTAGTCTGAGACATCTCAAGATTTGGGGTTGTCCAGCATATGTGCTTAAGGCAAACACAGCCAAGCTAGATGCGAGATCTGAGATTATGCTTTTTGTAGGCTACCCCAAAGGAACGAAAAGTAGTCTGTTTCATAGTCCTCAGGATCAGAAGGTGGTGGTGAGCACCAATGCCAAGTTTTTTGAGGACGACTATGTTTTAAATCACAAGACAAAGAGCAAGGTAGCATTGGAAGAGCTTTCGGGTCAGTCCACTATTCCAGATGCGCGAGTACAGGAAGACACACCACAAGAGACTGCACACACTATCACAGATGATGCTCTTACACAGGCTGTGCCTCGTCGTAGTGAGAGGGTTTCCAGACAACCCGAGAGGTACGTGGGTTTGGGTGAGTGTTCAGACTTTATTCCTGGCGCTTATGAACCAGACCCAGTTAGCTACAATATGGCTCTCCAGGATAATGATGCATATTCTTGGCAGAGAGTGATGATTGCTAAGATGGGTTCTATTGACTCAAATCAAGTCTGGGAGCTGGTAGATCTTCCTGATTGGTTTCGGCCTATTGGGTGCAAATGGGTCTACAAGCGAAAGAGAGGATCTGACGGGAGGGTTGAGACCTTCAAGGCTAGGCTTGTGGCGAAAGAGTATACTCAGAAAGAGGGTATCGATTATGGGAGACCTTTTCCCTGGTAGCTATGCTTAAGTCAATCCGAATTCTCTTGGCCATAGCTGCTCATATGGACTATTAGATTTGGCAGATGGACGTCAAGACAGCTTTCCTTAGTGGAAGTCTTGAGGAGACCATCTTTATGCAGCAACCAGAGGCTTCATTGTTCAAGGCCAAGAGCACAAGGTATTGAAAGATTATCTGCCCGGACCTAGCAAGAAACTCACTTTCATGCTATGCATTCCAGAATCGGGATCTCTGGACAGGCCTAGACGCTAGCTATTCCAACCCTTTTGAAATAACATTACGCAGGATATTGGTTTGTACTTATTCGATTTATCACGCAACAAATAAATTCTTAATTAAATGCAGAAACATAAGAATTACCTATTGAAGCGTATACTCAGGTGATTCTCTTGGATGCCTCAAGACTTTGATCTAGCAACCAATTTATCAGCTAATCACCATAATCCACCTACCAGAAAAATTCCAGCACCACCTCACCTGGAATGTGTACTACACGCGCCGCCTGAGAGGAGAGAGAAAGCCACGCGCCGCCGGTTTAACAGGCCAAAATTTCGGCCACCAATAGAAAAAAAAACCAGCCACAATTAAGCCTCTAAAATCCGACTATGAGAGAGAAAATTTATTTATCTCTCTAGAATTTTATCTCTCTAGTTTTCTTGTCTTTAAAACTTATGAATCGTATATTGTGGAATAGCTAATCCCTTGTCTATATATAGAGTTACAAGAGAGACCCCAAGTTAGTTTAGGATTGGTCTTCCTAATGGGTTTAGGTAATTAATTAGTTTTTAAATCCAATTAGGTAACCAATCTAATAGGATAAACCAAATCCAATTAGATTTCCTAATCTCTAGGATTTCCAAATTCTAATTGAAACTTAAGACTTAATTAATTAATTAAATAATTTCACTTTGTTGATTACTCAATTAACCCTTAGGAATAATTAATCAATTAACCCATTACAAAATTAATCGTACCACTAACGGATTAATTTCGGCACCACCATCCTACAGCATAATTGCTTCCGAAACAACTTAATTAATTTATTCATAATCTCCCCACATCAAAGTTATAGTGCTCGTTAATTTATTAATTTACTGATAAATTAATTAATTAACTTCTTTAATTCCGAGACTAGTACCACGCGACCTTTTTACTATACCTGACATAAGTTCACCTACCGGGTTTAGTATAATAAACATTACGAGCTCATCTCGGGAGCACCTCACCCCGGACGCACTGATACATGGTTTCCTTTCGACAAACAGTAGTACACCAAGCAACTTAACACACGCACCCAACCTACCGACACTATTGGCCACAATTGACCTCGCCCATTGGCAAATCAAAGTACACTATGTCTAATCCTTATGCCCGCTAGAGTCTAGGGATTAAGAGATAGAATACTAAGAACGATTTGTATATTAAATCAGTACAAGACAAATCATTCCTAATGGTCAAGTTCAATACACCCCGGGCATATCTATATGATTCAATTAGTTTAGACAAACCAATTATCCGAATCATATAATAACTAAACCGACAGTTTGTCCAAAGCTGTCTCGGTTACGAACCTCATTTATATATTATGTCTTTCAACCAATGATGAGATCTACTGTGTCACACAAGACACCTCATCATCTACTTATATAATATAAATGGACAAATAATGCACAACAAGATATAACCAAAACATATTAACTGGGAAAATGTACAATACAAGCATAGCTTCTGTATTCAACTCCAATAATCTCCCACTAATACTTAAGCTGTGCTTTAAGTATACATCTACATACAACCCCTACATAACTGTCATGGCTCTTCTAAGTATCTAGTTCCTATGCCCTCCACGGTAGCCTCAAAGACTTTTGGAGTCAATGTCTTCGTGAAAGGATCTGCAAGGTTGTTTTCTGATGCTATCTTAGCTATGACCACGTCTTCCCTCTTTACGATATCTAGTATCAGGTGGTACTTGGGTTATATATGTTTACTCGCCTTGTGGGCTCATGGTTCGTTCGAGTTTGCTATTGCACCATTGTTATCACAATACACCGTGATAGACTTCTGCAAACTAGGAATCACATCTAAGTCCACTATGAAGTTCTTGAGCCACACTGCTTCATTCGCTACCTCCGATGCGGCAACATATTCAGCCTCCATGGTAGAGTCTGCCACGCATTTCTGCTTTACACTCTGCCAAACTATGGCTCCACCTCCCAGAGTAAATACATACCCTGAGGTAGACTTACTCTTATCCCTGTCGCCCCGGAAATACTTAAGAATGCATTTTACTGCCTCTCAATGAGCTTTCCCGGGGTTACTCTGATATCTGCAATGCCAACGGCATAACAGATATCAGGCCTCGTACACAACATAGCATATATGAGACTTCCTTCTGCTGAAGCATAAGAAACTGTCTTTATGGCCTCTATCTTCTCAACAGTCTTGGGAAACTGTTCTTTAGACAGATGCACTCTGTGTCTGAAAGGTAGAAAACCTTTCTTGGAGTTCTGCATATTAAAACATGCCATAATCGTATCTATATATGAAGCTTAGGAAAACGTCAATGAACGTTTCTTACGATCTCGAATTATCTTGATCCCAAGGATATGTCTCGCTTCCCCTAAGTCCTTCATATCAAACTGCTTCGACAGTCATGCCTTTACGTCTGATAACACTTTCTTGTTGTTTCCAATCAATAGAATGTCATATACCTAAAACACAAGAAACACCACTGAGTTTCCATCACATCTGTGGTACACACATTGCTCATCCGGACACTAATTAAATCCATATGACTGGATTACCTCATAAAACTGGATGTTCCAAGATCTGGATGCCTGCTTAAGTCCATAAATGGACCTCTTAATCCTGTAAACCTTATGATCTTGGCATTTTTCAATGAATCCCTCTGGTTGCTGCATGAAGATGGTTTTCTCAAGACTTCCCTTTAGGAAATCTGTCTTGATATCCATCTGCCATATCTCATAATCTAAAGGAGCAGCTATGGCCAAGAGAATCCGGATTGACTTAATCATGGCTACCGAGGAGAAGGTTTCCTCATAATTAATTCCCTCTTTCTGATTATACCCTTTCGCTACCAGCCTAGCTTTAAAGGTTTCCACTTTCCCATCAGGTCCTCTCTTATATTTATAGACCCACTTGCATCCAATGGGCTTAAACCCATCAGGCAGGTCTACCAACTCCCAGACTTGATTGTGGTCTACTAACCCCATCTCAAATATCATTTCCTTACGCTAAGATTCTACATCTTTGTCTCGAAGAGCCTCGTTGTAGTTAACCGGGTCAGATTCAGGCGCACCTGGGACTAGGTCTGAGGCCTCTCCCACGCCAATGAACCTGTCGGGCTATCTTACAGCCCTCCCACTAGGAAGAGGCACCACCTGTGTAGGCACATCATCTGTGATCTCTTGTGAAGTGTGTGGTGTATCTACTTATGTTGGTGCATCATGATTATTAGTTTGTCTTATAAGCTCTTCTAGTACTATCTTAACCTTGGGCTTGTGATCTAGGATATAGTCTTCCTCCAAAAATCTAGAATTGGTACTAACGACCACTTTTTGATCTTTATGACTATAAAACATACCACTTTTTGTTCCCCTAGGATATCCTACAAACAGTGTCAATTCTTTTCTTGAATCTAACTTAGCCGCATCTGCCCTAAGCACATATGCTGGGCAATCCCAAACTCTGAGATGTCTTAGGCTAGGCTTTCGCCCGTTCCACAACTCTACTGGGGTTGAAGGCACAGTTTTAGATTGTACAAGATTAAGAATATACACCGCTATTTCTAAGGCATATCCCCAGAACGAACTCGGCAAATCACTATAGCTCATCATCGACCTAACCATTTCAATGAGAGTTCAATTTTTTCTTTCTGCTACACCGTTCTATTATTGCGTGCCAGGTGCAGTCAACTAAGATTGAATTCTAACCTTACTGAGGTATTCTCGAAATTCGTTAGACAGGTACTCCCCACCATGATCTGATCACAGTGTTTTGATACTTTTGCCATGATGCTTCTCCACATCTGCCCGAAACTCTTTGAACTTGCCAAAGCACTCAGACTTGTCACGCATTAGATAAATGTACCCGTACCTTAAGTAGTCATCCGTGAATGTCACAAAATACTCAAACCCACCTCGTGCTTGGACCGACATTGGTCCACACAAGTCAAAATGAATTAACTCTAGTACTTCCTTGGCTCTATAACCTTTTGCTTTAAAAGGTCTCTTGGTCATCTTACCCTCCAAGCAAGATTCGCAGGTTGAATAACTGTCAATCTCTAATGAACCTAAAGGTCTATCCTTGACCAACCTCTGAATCCTACGAAGGTTTATATGACCTAGCCTGAGATGCCAAATATAGGTTTGATTCATTTCAGGAGGTTTATTCCTCTTATTAATGTTAGATAAAAAGCTATCTATTTCTATGGTTTGCACAACAAGGAAGTTAGAATTAACCACAAACAAATTGTCAGTCAATGAACCAGAACTAATAAGTTTTCAATTTCTTCTAATAAATATAGACCCATCAGAAAAAATAAACTTATAACCGTTCTTCAAGAGTTTAGAAACCGAAATAAGGTTCTTTCTAAAACTCGGTACATAAAGACAATTAACTAATTCTAATCTAGAATATTCGAAATTCAAAATGACCACTCCCACTGCTTCTACTAACACACTTGTAGTGTCGCCCAGGTAGTATCCAATTGGCCTTCTCTAAGCCTCCGGGTTACTTGGAACCCTTGCAAAGAATTACAAACATGGTCAGTGGCACCTGAATCCACACACCAAGTATCTGTGGGAATCACCGCTAAACATGTCTCAGTATTTAAGGCAGAAACTATCATACGTTTAAGCTTTAAACAATCCAATTTCCAATGTCCCGTCTTATTGCACTTAAAGCACTTGTCTTGTGACTTCTTCTTTGCAACATCTGGCTTAGGCGCATATTGCGCCTTTTGAGCTATTCCCTCGAGCTTTCTCTTTTTTTTTCTAGCCTCAGGCTCAGAAGATGGTTCTGAAGCTTTTCCTGTGACTGAAGCTCCTTCTTCTCTTGAAGAAGACTTTTAGCCGCCACCAACTCTGCCAAGAGCTTGGATGAAGTACACAACATCGTACTTTTGTTGTCGTTCAACTGAATCTGCTCATAGCTTTGAGGTAAGCTTCGGAAGACAATATTGACTTTGGTTTCACCAACGATTTTGCCTCCCACTACCACAACCTTGTTGATGTTACTAATCACGTCAATGACATGATCTCTCAAAGGAGTGCTCTTAGCCATAAGGATAATGTCCAAGTTACGACTCCAATCGATATAATTAGGTCCAGCTAACTTATTGTCTTTCAATATAGTAGCTAAGGGGTTGAATGCCATATGGAAAAACTGTAAATTAAATAAAACGACAATGTTTCAGTTATTAAGTATAGAATTTTTAAAACAAGGAAATTCTAATAATTATTGACTTCCCTCAAAACAATAATTATAATCCACCAACATCTCATTCACCAGGATTCTCGTAAGCCACGATAGTGTGGACGTTTATGCTAACCCACATTCGTTTGAGAAGAACCAAGTTCATTAACTACACTATCTGACCAAACGATCTATTGATCAATGTAGCTAATAGTCAGTGCTTTCAACCGTACAAATAAGCAGTGTAATATCGATGTGAGGAATACTGCAGATCATACACTAAGTGTATGCCATTATGTGACTTCTGAGTTTGTTACCTCAGGATAGTGCACCTCAGATGGAGAGGGTGTCGCATTTCTCCTAGTTAAACTTACTCTAGTCATCTTACTCAAAAATTCATAATCTAGCAATCTCGGGGTTGGACTCATCTGAATGGAGGAAAGCCCTAATGCCAATGCGCAAGCTCACCCACATCGCATATGAACTCGTAATGGTGGCTGTGGGGATATTAAACTAACCAGCTCCGACTTAGATTTCTAAATTGAGGGTTTTTCTGGTTTTAACATGCAATTAACTAAACCTAAGTTATGTGCAACCATAAAACCAGTCATGTTTTAAATCATGCATCTAAAATAGAGCATAAAAAAAAGCACAAGAATTAAAACAATAAATACGAGAAATAAATGTGAAAATTAAATTTCCTGATTATCATGGTTTTAATCGCTTTCTTCTTCTGCCTTGATCTCGTGTCCTGCCACGCAACTCGATGGATTGAGTCTTGATCTTGAAAAATGAAAAATGGAGAAAAATGGGTCAAAATTTTGATCCAAATGGGCCGAACGTGCGCAGCACTCACAAGGCTAGCTGTGCGAGCGCGTAGCTGTTATGGGCTGTGCGGCAGCGGTACAGCTGCCTCCGGCGGTTGCCGGCGGCGGCTCCTGCCGGCGAGTCATCACCAGCTCCGCCCCCTGCCACCAGTCCCTCTTTCGCTTCTTTCCCACGCTATTTGGTCTTCTTGCAATTCGTTCTGGGTTTTCCTGGGTTTCTACGAATTAACGATAACCCAAAATCCACCAATTCAAGTTGCCCACAATAACGCTTTCGATTACAAAAATTAGTTCTCCTACTACAAGACTTTCTAGAAAAATTAAATAATCAAAATTACATAGAAAAAATCCTACTATAGATTTGATCTAATCCTACACGGCTTCCAGCACGTGGTTATACTATTACAAGCATTCATAATAAAATCAAATCCGGACATGTCTCGAAGTTTAATTAAAACCCATACAAATGTAACATAATAGTCCTGATTTCTTAACCACCTGCAAATAAAATCATGAAATAAATCGAACAAGCACAAAACCCAAAACCAGGCTTTGATACCAATTGAAAGATTATCTGCCCGGACCTAGCCAGAAACTCACTTTCGTGCTATACATTCCAGTAATCTCTAGACAGGCCTAGACGCTAGCACAATCGCTATTCCAACCCTTTTGAAATAACATTGCATAAGATCTTGGTTTGTACTTATTCGATTTATCACGCAACAAATAAATTCTTAATTAAATGCAGAAACATAAGAATTACCTATTGAAGCGTATACTCAGGTAATTCTTTTGTATGCCTCAAGACTTTGATCGCTCGTTGTGTGGGCAACGATCTAACAACCAATTTATCAGCTAATCACCACAATCCACCTGCCAGGAAAATTCCAGCACCACCTCACCTAGAACGTGTACTACACACGCCGCCTGGAAGAGAGAGAAAGCCACGCGTCGCCGGTTTAACAGGCCAAAATTTTGGCCACCAATAGAGAAGAAAACCAGCCACAATTAAGCCTCTAAAATCTGACTATGAGAGAGAAAATTTATTTATCTCTCTAGGATTTTATCTCTATAGTTTTCTTGTCTTGAAAACTTATGAATTGTATATTGTGGAATAGCTAATCCCTTGTCTATATATAGAGTTACAAGAGAGACCCCAAGTTGGTTTAGGATTGATCTTTCTAATGGGTTTAGGTAATTAATTAGTTTCGAAATCCTATTAGGTAACCAATCTAATAGGATAAACCAAATCCAATTAAATTTTCTAATCTCTAGAATTTCCTTATTCTAATTGAAAATTAAGACTTAATTAATTAAATAATTCCACTTTGTCAATTACTCAATTAACCCTTAGCAATAATTAATTAATTAATTCTACCTATTCAATTAACTCATTACAAAATTAATCGTACCACTAACGGATTAATTTTTGCACTACCATCCTACACCAGAATTGCTTCCGGAACAACTTAATTAATTTATTCATAATCTCCCCACATCAAAATATAGTGCTCGTTAATTTATTAATTTACTGATAAATTAATTAATTAACTTCTTTAATTCTGAGACTAGACCCACTCGACCTTTTTACTATGCCGGATATAAGTCCATCGGCTAGGTTTGTTATAATAAACATTACGAGCTCATCTCGGGAGCACCTTCACCCCGAACGCATCGGTACATGGTTTCCTTTCGAGAAGCAGCAGCACACCAAGCAACTAAACACGTGCACCCAACCTACCGAGATTATTAGCCACAATTGACCTCACCCATTAGCAGATCAAAGTACACTATGTCTAATCCTCATGCCCACTAGAGTCTAGAGATTAAAAGATAGAATACTAAGAACGATTTGTCTATTAAATCAGTAAAAGATAAATCATTCCTAATGGTCAAGTTCAATACACCCCGGGCATATCTATATGATTCAATTAGTTTAGACAAAACAATTATCCGAATCACATAATATCCTAAACCGACAGTTTTTCGAAAGCTGTCTCGGTTACGAACCTCATTTATATATTATGTCTTTCAACCAATTATGAGATTTACTGTGTCACACAAGGCACCTCATCATTTACTTATATAATATAAATGGACAAATAATGAACAAAAAGATATAACCAAAACATAAATCGATATATTAACTGGGAAAATGTACAATACAAACATAGTTTATGTATTCAACTCCTACAGGTATGCAGGCTTAGGAGGTCTATTTATAGACTTAAACAAGCATCCAGATCTTGAAAAATCTGTTTTGAGGAGGTTATCCAGTCCTATGGATTCGCTCAGTGTCCGGATGAGCAGTGTGTATATCGCAGGCATGATGGTGATACAGTGGTGTTCCTCGTACTTTACGTAGATGACATCCTTCTGATTGGCAACAGTAAGAAGGTGTTATCAGACGTAAAGGCATGGTTATCCAGGCAATTTGATATGAAGGATTTGGGAGAGGCTGGACATATCCTTGGGATCAGGATTATTCGAGATCGTAGGAGACGTTCTCTGACTCTCTCCCAGGCATCCTACATAGACACGATTCTGGCACATTTTAACATGCAGAACTCCAAGAAGGGTTCATTACCTTTCAGGCATGGGGTTCATTTGTCTAAGGAGCAATGTCCCAAGACTGCTGAGGAGATAGATGCCATGCAGGCTGTACCCTATGCTTTAGCAGTGGGTAGTCTCATGTATGCTATGTTATGTACGAGGCCTGATATTTGCTTTGTTGTTGGCATGGTTAGCAGATATCAGAGTAACCCTGGGAAGGCTCACTTGGAGGCAGTAAAATGCATTCTCAAGTACTTGTGTAGGATGAGAGATTATGTTCTAGTTTATAGAGTTCATGAGCTTGTACCGTTGGACTACACAGATTCGGACTTTCAAGGTGATATGGATAAGAGTAAGTCTACCTCTGGGTTTGTGTTTACTCTAGGAGGTGGAGCCATAGTATGGCGGAGTGTCAAGCATCTATGCGTGGCGGACTCCACCATAGAGGCTGAGTACATTGCCGCATCAGAGTAGCGAAAGAAGCTGTATGGCTCCGAAACTTCCTGGTGGACTTAGATGTGGTTCTTGAGTTGCCTAGGTCTCTCACAGTTTATTGTGATAACAATGGTGCAGTTGCTAACTCGAGGGAACCACGAGCCCACAAAGCAAGTAAACACATAGAGCGCAAGTACCACTTGATACGAGAGATGTGACCGTGGCCAAGATAGCATCAGATGACAACCTTGCAGATCCATTCACAAAGCCATTGACCCCAAATGTCTTTGAAAGACATGTAGAGGGCATGGGAGTCAGATTCTTGAGGGATCCATGTGAGTGAGCTTAAAGGTGTTATGTAGATTTCAGTATGACAGCAGTGTAATAGCGGGTTGGATAGTTTTTGTACTTCTTAGCATAAATTTGAGTATTAGTGGGAGATTGTTAGTTTTAAATATAGAAAAGTTATGGCTTGTATCAAACACTAATATCCATAGATGACATATCATTTTGTTTCAGTATTAAATTGTTCTATTATATCATAGAACTAGATAACGAGGCGTGTGAAAGACACAGTAGATACCGTTATTGGTTAAAGTATTGATATATAAAAAGTACGATCGTAACTGAGATAGTCTGAACATACTATAGGTATAGGTTATCGTTTGGTTTGGAAATTAGTTTATCTAGACTAATTTAAATCACACGGATATGCCCGGGGCATATTTAGCACGACCAGTTTGGATAGAATTGACTTGTACCGATCGGCGTAGTCAATTCGGTCCTAGTATTCAGTCTCTCAATCCCGAGATTAGGGCGGGCATAAGATTTGGATATCGTATGCTTTGATTTGCCAAAGAGTGCAGTCAATTGAGGCCTATACCTCGGTGGGTTGGGTATGCGGTGTTTAGCTTCTTACGTGCCATTGCTAGTCGGAGGAATCCACGTACTGGGTTGATGGTGCTCCCAAGATGAGCTCGCAAGGTTTATTATACTAAACCCGACCGGTGGACTTTATGTCAGGTATAATAAGAAGGTCGAGTAGTCTAATATCGGATACCAAGAAGTTGATGAATTAGTTTGTCAGTAAATTGATAAACCGATGAGCACTGGATCTTTAATGTGGGGAGATAGAAGAAAATAGTGGCGCGATGTAAAGTCATTTTTGAGTGGTAGTTCCATAGTTAGTCCGACGGTGGTACGACTAATTATGCATTTGACTAATCGACAAAATGAATTAATTAATCCTAAAGATTTAATTAATATTTAATTGACAAAGTGGATTAAAGAATTAATTCTATATGAATTAATTAATCCTAAGGGTTCGATTAAATTAAATTAACGAAGTGGGTTAGGAAATTAATTCGAATGGGTCGATTGGAGTTGATTAGTCTAGGAAAGACTAAGCGGTCAATGAAAGTCAAATTAAAAGGCCCAACTGAAAAGCCCACTAGGTCTCCATTAGAGCTCCCTATAAATAGAAAACTTAAGGCCAAAGAAACATTAAGGAAGTCTTGCAATTTAATTCTTGCTTTCTTGAGTAAGAAGGTTCTAGAGAGAGAACTTCGTCTTCAAGGGTTCTTTTCCAAAAACGAACCAGATTTCTCACTTGCTCAAGGTTGGATTCTAACCTGAGATCACACCTTTTATTTGGGTTTTCTTCTAGCCGGTTTTCTTCTCGCCGATTAGGACTGTCGCGGCTTTGATTTTTCTAACACTGGGTTTGTATTGCTCGGTGCATTTGATTCGGTCTGGACTTCTTCGATCTCTTCTTGGTGATCCAAAGTTTGGACTGTCTAGATCACGACCGGGCAGTTCAAACTCCGGCAATCGGCGTGGATTTATTGATTATTGGCAGCAGTTTTAAGCGGCGGGTGGTGGCTCAATTTTGGTGAAGGTGTTGATCAGTTTTTGGGTATTTTTGAGTCTGATTTGAGAGATTTCCTTGTGGGTTTTTTGTGGGCTTTGCAAGTACATTTCGATAATTATTGCCCACGCAATATTCAAAACTTCTTGGAGCTATCTATTGGATTTCGGTGGTAATCGCAAGGAAAGATTTTTTTTCTTATTGCGTTGGACTTCGCTTCTAAGGTATAACCTTTAATCCTTCCACTTTTAATTAAAGGTTCAATCTTTATGTGTTAGATGCCGATTTAATAAATTAAATAAGTATATACCTAGATCCGTTCATGGGAAAATGAATTTGAGCCTGAGCTTTGTCGAAAGCTTCCGATTCTGGAATGCATTGCACGAAAGTGTGGTTTTCGATTTAGCCCGGGCTTGTTCTGTTTTCCTTCAAATGGTTCCATGCCTTACTCTAAACGGGATATTGATGTAGAGGACCGTACGTAGTATGCTCGGAAGGTTGTGTTGAATCACCATTCGACCCTCCGTTCTGAATTGGGTAGTCATTATGTCTTGCTAACGACCACTAATGACTTATGGATTAATTAATTAGATTTAATTATCCATTGCCAATTTTGAATGCGTCTACAGAATCGCACATAAGAGGGTTCGATGATACAAAATTGCCTGCACTAAGTATAATTATTATACTTAGACAAATAGTATTTAACTAAATAGTTTTGGTAAAACCCAAGTCAGTAGAAGGTAATATTAAATTTAATTTTACTTTTATGTTTTATATTTGATAAAATATATCTTGTAACTGACTTGCAGTATCTGACTCTATATATCTTGGATATGAGAGTCAGATACGTGATACGTTTTTAGAAAAAAAAATGGAAACAATTTTACGAAAACTTCATTATCGATGCCCGTTGTTTCGGTTTTCAGTAAAGTAAAAGTTAAAACTTTGGTCAGTTTTTCTGGGCTTTTTCAATTAACTGAAAACTGGGTTTTAAACTCTTCGCTGGAATTGGATTCTGGGTTATTTTGTTTATTTGTTTTGGCCTTGTCCCGGAATTGTTTTTTTTTGTCACTGGGGATGTTCATAATAAAAAAAAACCGGTTTATTCACCGAAATAGTTCCGGCATGATCAGATTTCCAAAACCAAAATTGTTATATTTTTCCTTTCTGGGTTGTTTTCGATTTCGCCGAAAAGATTTGACGAAAAAAAGGGTATTCATCATTTTTCGATTTCGGATTGATTTTCAAAAAAAAATGAGGGATTTCGAAGAATTTTCGTTCTGGGTTTCCGTTTTGTTTGCGAAAGCGCTTTCTGGGCTACTGTGTTTCTCCACCAAAAAAATAGGGTTACTGGAGTTGGTTTCTGTTTTGTGTTGTTTCGAATTCTCTCCAGGAAAACGAGGAAGCCGACTCGAGGCCGAGGTTTTACTCCCGGAAGTTCGAAACGAATGCAGGTTTCATCTTCGTGAAGAATGGCGTCAGAGAAAGCAGCGACGAACGTCGTCACTGCGTCTTCATCGGACAAGGAGTCTTCTTCCTCCGGCATTGGATGTCGGAGACGAAGATCCTTCTTAGTGTTTTTTTTTTTTTTTTTTTTTGGTAGGCGATCTTAGTCGTTTTGAGAAGTCCGACACCAAGCAGCATTGGAGGAACCGATTGACATCGGGGAGACGACCGGTGAGTTTTGCCAAAAGTCAAAAAATCCGATGGGTGGTCGATCGGGAAAAAAGAGGGTTGGCGGTGACTGGGGTGAAGCCTAGGGGCTGAATTTAAGAAATTGACCCCGCCGTCCCATGAAACCCTAAAAGGAAATGCTGGAGCAGATGCCCTAATGGGCTTAAATTACTAAACTGTCCGCCTGACAAGATTTTAAAATAGTTTTAAAATTACAGAATGGCCCTTGGATATTGTGTCTCTTTTAAACCTTAGCCTAGAATTTTAATTACATTACCGAATAGCCCCATAATTTTCAGAAAAATAGTTTTTCTGATTTTTTAAATTTTGATAAGATTTTCATTTAGATTTTATTGGATAAAATTATATCTTATCAGATTAGGATTTTGAAATAGGATTAAAAGTTTGATTTTAAATTATCATCCTATCAAAATATTTAAAATTTTAAATTTTAGATAATTATCTTAATTAGATTAGGATAATTGGGAAATATTTGAAATTTTAAAATTTAAAGAATTATCTTAATTAGATTAGGATAATTATAAATATTTTAAATTTTAAATAATTATCTTAATTAGATTAGGATAAATAGAAAAAAATATTTGAAATTTTAAATTTAAAATATTATCTTAATTAGATTAGGATAATTAAATAAAATAAATTAACGAATAATAAATAAATAAATTAATTAATCATATTAGTTAATTAATTTATTTTTTTATTATTTTTTATTCATTTTCATGATGTATTTATGATTTCAAATTTAAATTGTTTAAATTCTGAAATGCATACCTAATCATGTTAAATATGTTCATGCAACATTTTGACCAAAATGAATGAACAAGGGATTGATTAAAGTTGATCATGACACGATCAATTTTAATGATGTAATAGTTACACAATCCTTTAAAATAATTCGGCTTAATTAAAATGGGATTGTATGAAGCACTTGCATTATTATGTGTTTTTCATGCATGAATTGGGTTCTTTAATTATTTTAATTTGGGGCCTGCGTGCCAATTAAATTGGGCCTGCAAGCCTATTAAATTTTATGTAATAGAATAGAATTAGATAGGCCTGAATGTAAAATTCCAAGGACCCCAAGACGGAGCCAAGGAACTGAAGCCCAATTAAAGAGGCTCAAATGAAGAAAATATTTTAAAAGCCTTGTAATAGACTAGAGCCCAATTCATTGCATTTTTTTTCTCTTTAAATATATTGATATATGTTATTGTGAATGATGAAAAATGAAATGCATGTTACGCCGCTCAAAATAAAATCCCTAAAAACCTAAGTCATAAATTGCATCCATACTTGGGGGCTCGCCAGAGCGTCAAACGTCTGTGGACTTGGAGAGCACAAAGGCTGCAGGTTTTCTTCATGAGGCGAGTTGTTACATAATAGGTGCAACTTTACTCACTACCACTATGTGGAAAAACTGTTTGGGTATTTATTGATGTGATGCTTCGAGGGATGATTTGATTTAGGGAAATCAGTCATAGTTTAACTAGATAAATTTACTAGGACTAGTTTTACAATGATAGGATGGTGTCAAACATTTGGAATGTTCATCCTATCACCAAAAAGTTGCATGGTGATGCAATTGGAAAGCGTTAAATTGCATGAGATGATTTGAATGTTGCCTACCAAAAGGGCCTGATCCCTACGGTACTTGCCAAAGCAAGACTGGGGTTTGGTTCTTTGTGGATTTTCGGTCCACAATCTAGCGCCAACATAAAATTGTATGGGATTTCAATTTTGGCTATTGTGGAAATGATTTTATTAAAACTCATTCTAATATTTTGCATTATTCTTTTGTGGATGGCATTATCTTGCACTTAAATTTCAAATCATTGTCCATTAGAAACATTTTAAAACATGAAATGAAGCGTTATTGTCTTTGAAGTTATTTTGCCCAAAATACCCGAAAAATGCTACAAAGGTTGCTAGAAAGGCCTTTAGAAGGCAAAATGAACAAATCCAATTATGTGACATGTTTTGAGGACTACTTCAAAAACATGAATATAGAAGCGTTCCATATTTATGCGTCACTAAGGAACAATGTTCTAAGAGTAGGTCCGTAACGAAAGGTTTGTTGCATTGATAGCATTAATTTCCTGTAAGACGACAAACGGTTCATCTGTGCGTACTTGCCTAGTCAATATAAAAGGGTATATTGATACTCTAGAGAGACTAAGTGTACCTTGGTTTAGGAAATTAGGCATTGACGTCATTTTAGCTTCATTGCTAGATGAGTACAATGACTTCGTGGTAAATTTAAACATGCATGAGATGCTGGAAAAATGCTGAGCAGGCCTTTGAGAAGGGTACTCAAGTGTTAGTGGTTGAAAGGGCAAAGTGAACAAGAGAAAGTTCAAGGGCAAGGCAAATTTGTTGGGAACAATAAGGCACGCGGTAATACTATTGCCAAGGCCAAGCCAGATTCTAAGACTAAACCTAGAAATGACACTACATGTTTCTATTACAATGAATGTCATTAGAAGAGAAAACGTAAAGTGTATCAAGAAAAATCCTTCCTACTATGGCACTGTTATTATCGAGAAATGTGTTCAAAGACTTCATGAGATGGGGCCATTGTGTCATTTGATTTTGAATCATATGACACGTGTGAACCCTGTTTGCAAGGCTAAATGACAAAGAGTCCTTTCAACAAGAAAAGTGAAAGGACTAGTGAGCTATTGGCCCTAATACAACGAGATGTATGTAGCCCAATGAGCACACAATCCATAGAGGGATTCGTTTGTTTCATGACTTTCATTGATAACTATATTGGATGTGGTTATAAAAGTGAAGCCTTTGAAAAGTTCAAAGTGTTTAATATAAAGTAGAGAATCAATTGGAAAGAAGGATCAAGATTATTCGCTTCTATCTTGGAGGTGAATACCTAAGTGATGAGTTTGATGGCTATCTAAGGTAGTGTAAAATTGTTTCACAACTGACTCCACCGGGAACACCTCAATGGAATGGTGTATCTGAAAGGAGGAATCAGACCCTATTAGATATGGTTTGATCAATGATGGGACAAACAACTCTCCTTTTGTCCTTTTGGGGTTATGCTCTCCTTTCTGCTGCTGGCTTACTAAACCGTATTCCATCTAAGGCAGTATATAAGACTCCATATGAGATATGGATTGCCCAAAAACCTATATGTCCTATATACGAGTTTGGGGTTATCAAGCTCATGTAAAGCGTTTACAAAGTAATAAGCTTGAACCTAAAATTGACAAATGCCTATTTGTGGGGTATCCTAAGGAAAGCAAAGGATATCAATTCTACCTCCCAACTGAGAACAAAGTGTTTGTTGCTCGAGGAGCTACTTTCTTAGAGAAAGACTTTTTGTACAAGAAAGACAGTGGGTGTAGAATAGAATTTGAAGAGGTTCGAGACCCACAAGAGAGTGTAGAACCATCTACAAAAACTCAAATGGAAGTTGGTATGGAAACTCATGATGATAAGCAACCTGAGCCAACGACACAAGAACCTAGAAGATTTAATAGATCTCGTTAACAACCTGAGAGATATGGAATTCTCGTGACTGAAGATCAAGATTTGATCTCGGTGAACTCTGATAAGCCCAGGACCTACATAAAGGTTTTAGAAAGTCTAGATTCAGATAAATGGCTATAATCCATTGAGTCTGAAATGCAATCTATGAGGGACAATAAAGTGTGGACTTTGATTGACCCTCCTCTTCAGGCAAAGGTTGTCGATTGCAAGTGGATTTTCAAGTTAAAACTTGGCGGGATCTTCAAAGTCACGACTAGTGGCTAAAGGTTTCAGACAGGCTCATGGTATTGACTATGATGAAACCTTCTCCCCTGTCATGATGCTCAAGTTCATTCGGACTATGCTCGCCATAGCTGCATATTATGACTATGAGATATTGTAGATGGATGTTAAGACGGATTTCCTGAATGGAAACCTACTCGAGGATGTTTACATGAAACAACTCGATGGATACATCGATCAGGAGCATCCTACTTAAGTATACAAGCTTCAAAGGTCCATCTATAGATTAAAGCAGGCATCTCGGAGTTAGAATCTTCGTTTTGATGAGGCAGTAAAAGGTTACGGCTTCATAAAGAACGAAGATGAGCCTTATGTTTACAAGAAGGTTAGTGGGAGCAGGAATGTTTTTCTTGTCCTATATGTGACGACATCCTACTCATAGGAAATGACATCCCCATGTTAAAATATATTAAACAATGGTTGGGGAGTGTATTTTCTATGAAAGACTTAGGAGAAGCCGAAATTATACTATGTATCAAGATCTATAGAGATAGGTCTAAAAGGCTTCTAGGACTAAGTCAAAAAGGGTACATAGGAAAGATATTGAAAAAATTCAATATGTCTAACTCTAAGAATAGTATGGTACCATTCAGACATGGCCTCCTCTTGAAGAAGAACTAATGTCCTTCAACTAAAGAGGAGAGAGAAATAATGAATAGAGTTTCATATGCTTCGGCAATAGGATCTATCATGTATGTCATGTATGTACCCGCCCGAATGTTGCACATGCACTAAGCATGACTAGCAGACACCAACAACATCCAGGAATGGATCATTGGACTGCAGTAAAGGCAATCCTAAAGTACTTACGAATGACTAAAGGATTAATGTTAGTGTATGGAGGACAAGAACAGATCATTGTACAAGGATACACTGATGCTATTTTTCAGACAGATTAAGATGACATGAAATCACAATCAGGTTACGTGTTTAACCTGAATAGTGGTGCAGTGAGTTAGAAAAACTTAAAGCAAGAAAGAATGGCCGACTCTACAACAAAATTTGAGTATTTTGTTGCATTAGATGTTGCAATGGGAGTGTCTAGTTGAGGGAAGTTTGTGTCTAACATATGAGTGATACCGAGTATCCAAGTTCTGATAGACCTCTTCTGTGACAACAACAGGGCCATCGCACAAGCTAAGGTTGTTGGAGTAGAATACATAATATATGCTTGTTTTGTACAGTTTCCCAGTTTAATATATCGATTTGTGTTTCAATTATATTTTGTTGTGCATATTCATGTCCATTTATATTATGTAAGTAGATGATGAGGTGTCTGGTGTGACACAGTAGATCTCATCATTGGTTGAAAGACATAATATATAAATGAGGTTCGTAACCGAGACCACTTTGGACAAACTGTCAGTTTAGGTTATTATGTGATTCGGATAATTGGTTTGTCTAAACTAATTGAATCACATAGATATGCCCGGGGCATATTGAACTTGACTCTTAGGAATGATTTGTCTTGTACTAATTTAATAGACAAATCGATCCTTGTATTCTATCTCTAAATCCCTAGACTCGAGTGGGCATGAGGATTAGACATAGTGTACTTTGATCTGCCAATGGGTGAGGTCAAATGTGGCCAATAGTCTCAGTGGGTTGGGTGTGCGTGTTTAGTTACTTGGTGTGCTGCTGCTTGTCGAAAGGAAGTCATGTACCGGTGCGTCCGGGGTGATGGTGCTCCCGAGATGAACTCGAAATGCTTATTATACTTAACCCGACCGGTGGACTTATGTCCGGTATAGTAAAAAGGTGGAGTGGTACTAGTCTCAGAATTAAAGAAGTTAATTAATTAATTTATCAGTAAATTAATTTTAATTAACGAGCACTATATCTTTGATGTGGGGAGATTAATGAATAGAATTTAATTAAGTTGTTCCAGAAGTAATTCTGGTGTAGGATGGTAGTGCCAAAATTAATCCGTTAGTGGTACGATTAATTTTGTAATGGGTTAATTGAATAGGTAGATTTAATTAATTAATTGGTTAATTATTCCTAAGGGTTAATTTAGTAATTAACAAAGTGGAATTATTTAATTAATTCCTAAGGGTTAATTAAGTAATTAACAAAGTAGAATTATTTAATTAATTAATTAAGTCTTAAGTTTCAATTGGAATTAGGAAATCCTTGAGATTAGGAACCCAGTTGGATTTGGTTTATCCTATCAGATTAGTTGCTTAATTGGATTTGGAAACTAATTCATTACCTAAACCCATTAGGAAGACCAATCCTAAACCAACTTGGAGTCTCTCTTGTAACTCTATAAATAGACAAGGGATCAGTTATTCAGGAAACACAATTAATCCATGAGATTTCTAGAGAGAGAAAATGTTTCTCTCTCCAAGTCAGATTTTCAAGAAGTTTTGGCGGCTGGTTTTTCTTCCTATTGGCCGAATTTTTAAGCCCTTGGTGTATACCAGTTGCAAGCAACTTTCTCTCTCTCCGGGCAGTGCGTTTGCAGTACGCGCTAGGTGCGGAGGTGCTGAATTTTTCAGCAGGTGGATTGTGGTGAGTTGCTGATCAATTGACTTCTAGATTGTTGTCCACACACCAAGAAGTCATAGTCTTTGAGGCATACAAGAGAATCACCAGGTGCACACTTCAAAGGTACTTTTCTAAGGTTCCGCTTTAATTAGAAATTTTTGTTGCGTGATAAATTGAGCAAGTGCAAACCCAGATCCTACCAAAAACTTTCAAAGGTGCCCCGTTCACACCAAAAAGACTAAATACATACTCAGAAAGGTTCATCTCATTCGAGAGAATTTTGATCGAGGAGATGTGAAAGTGTGCAAAATAGGCTTCGACGACAATGTAGCAGATCTTCTCACAAAAGTTCTACCACAATCACAGTTTGAGGGACATATAATAGAGCTTGGTCTTAAAATGTTTACAACATAGCCCTTCAACGGGCAAGTGGGAGATTGTTGGTGTATGTGCCCTTTTAAGGGCTATGTAGACATTCGTCATTTGATTGATGTTTCACCAGATGAGTTAATTTCATGAATATAATATTCTTGTGCATATTTGAATTCATGAAATCGATTCGCCAAAAGAAACACTCCATAAATTGATTAGATCATGAGTGATTCTTTTGAGTAGTACTCGTACGAGGATCCTTAGACCAGAAATCACTACATGGTCTTAGGTGGATTGTAGTGTACTTTGACATACGCCTAACGGGATTATAACAGGTTTCCAAGTATGGTATGATTGGGTACACTATGAATCACACTAAGATATGTAGGTGAAATGATGGGACTACAAGTCTCTCTTAAATGAAAGATGATATATTGGCCACTTGATAGTGAACTGAGAAGTGCATGGCCATGCTCGAGAAATGATAAGTGTTATCATTAGCTCGAATAAAATCAGTGTCACTAGAAAATCAAGTAAATGTTTAGCTAAATAAGAATGATGGTTTCGTGCCTTATGCTAAACTGTATATCAATGTAGAGGACTGTACGTAGTATGCTCGGAAGGTTGTGTTGAATCACCATTCGACCCTCTGTTTTGAATTGGGTAGTCATTATATCTTGCTAGAGACCACTAATGACTTATGGATTAATTAATTAGATTTAATTGTTCATTACTAATTTGGAATGGGCCTACAGGATCGCACATAAGAGGGTTCGATGACACAGAATTGCCTGCACTAAGTATAATTGTTATACTTAGACAAATAGTATTTAATTAAATATTTTAATTAGATATTATTGAGAAGTTGTGTGGTATTAAATAAGAGTTAATTAAGTACCCAGGAACAATTAGGATAGGCTGATAAATCGAGGGACCTAATTGCAATTGAGGTTCTTAACCCATGAGCCTGATTCATAGGTCAATGGGTTGATCCATGATTTTGGTAAAACCCAAGTCAGTAGAAGGTAATATTAAATTTAATTTTAATTTTATATTTTATATTTTATAAAATATATCTTGTAACTGACTTGCAGTATCTTACTCTATATATCTAGGATATGAGAGTCGGATACGTGATACGTTTTTAGAAAAAATGAAAGAGTTTTACCAAAACCTACTCCCAAAATTTCTTTGAGGCAAAACAGGCTAGCACCTATCTCTGAGAATTCCCGTGCTAGAGTGTAGAGTGTTCTTTGACATAAGAACTTTTGGTGATAATCAGCGTAACCGGAGCAGATGTTTTGGACTAACATCAACCAAGGATCCAGGTGTGGCAACCGATTACGCTACGAGGGTAAGCTTTAGAAGCTTTAAACTTAGGTATTAATTAACACTAAAACTATTAATTAGGCTTTTCCGCTGCAAGTTTTGAAAACTAGGCCTAATCGATCCCTTCACGAAGTACGACCTGGAAAACAGCAGAATAAACTTAAGTATACAAGGCGTACTTAGTGAGGACTCCTAAGTTCTTATATGGCACCGCCTACGCTAGAGAATTTATCATGCCAAGTAGTAAAACAGAAAGATAACAAGCCAAGAAGCATAATCCAAAAACAAATATCGACGTTCATGTTGGTGTATATGTGCCCTTTTAAGGGCTATATAGACATTTGTCGTTTTGATTGATGATTTATCAGATGAGTTAATTTCATGAATATAATATTCTTGTGCATATTTGAATTCATGAAATCGATCCGCCAAAAGAAACCCTCTAAGGATTGATTAAATCATGAGTGATTCTTTTGAGTAGTACTCGTACGAGGATCCTTAGACCAGAAATCACTACATGGTCTTAGATGAATTGTAGTGTGCTTTGACATACGCCTAACGGGGCCATAATAGGTTGCCAAGTACGGGTATGATTGGGTACACTATGAGTCACGCTAAGGTATGTAGGTGAACTGATGGGACTATAAGTCTCTCATAAGTGAGAGATGATATCTTGGCCACTTGATAGTGAACTGAGAAGTGTATGGCCATGCCCGAGAAATGATAATTGTTATTATTTGATCGAATAGAATCAGTGTCACTGAGAAATCAAGTAAACGTTTAGCTAAATAAGGATAATGGTTTCATGCCTTATGCTAAACGGGATATCAATGTAGAGGACCGTACGAAGTATGCTCCGAAGGTTACGTTGAATCACCATTTGACCCTCCGTTCTGAATTAGGTAGTCATTATGTCTTGCTAGAGACCACTAATGACTTATGGATTAATTAATTAGATTTAATTATCCATTTCCAATTTGGAATGGCCTACAGGATCACACATAAGAGGGTTCGATGATACAGAGTTGCCTGCACCAAGTATAATTGTTATACTTAGAAAAATAGTATTTGATTAAATAGTATAATTAGATATTATTGAGATGTTTTGTGGTATTAATTAAGAGTTAATTAAGTACCCAGGAACAATTGAAATAGGCTGATAAATCAAGGGACCTAATTGCAATTGAGGTTCTTGACCCATCAGCCTGATCCATGGGTCAATGGGTTGATCCATGGGTTTGGTAAAACCCAAGTCAGTAGAACATAATATTGATTTAATATTACTTTAACATTTTTTATTTTATATTTTATGGTAATGAAGTTTGTTACTGACTACAGTATCTGACTCTATATATTTATGATATTTGAATAAGATACGGGATACAAGTTTTTAGAAAACCTTTTTACCAAAATTTGAGAAATTCCAGAATTTTTCTCTCTCGGCAAATGGCTAGCACCTCTCTGTGAGAATCCCGGTACTTGAGTGTAGAGAGCTTTTTTCAAGGAAGAAATTTTTGTTGGTGATCTGCGTAACCGGTACAGAAGGTTTGGACCAACATCAAACAAGGATCCTGCTGCGGCAACCGATTATGCTACGAGGGTAAGTTTTAGAAGCTTTAAACGTAGTTTTAATTAACACTAAAACAATCAATTAGCCTTTTTCGATGCGAGTTTTTTTGAAAACTAGACCCAATCGATCCCAACAACGGTATTAGAGCTAGGCTCGTTTTGGTGTTAAATTAAAATTAGTGGATTAAAAAAATTGTTTGTTTTAAAATTAATTATTCATAAACAGATTTGAAAAATTAGTTTCGAGAAACTGGGTTTAGTTTTGTTTTGCTCGCTGAACAAATTTTTCGATTGAAATGGTTTAATAAGAAAGAAAACGAATTGAAATGGGTTAAGCTTTGGATGGTCGGAATTGTTCTGCCCCGAATTAGTTTGAGTTTTTTTTTTTTGGGTTTCAAAAAATGCTGGGCTGAGTTGTTTCTTTTTTTGGGTTTTTGCAAATTGGATCACCGGACACTGGGTTTCCTTTTGGGCTGTTATAATTGTTCGTCAGAAATTGATTTTTGGTTTTTGGGGTTTGATCGGAAACCGGGAAGCAAAGAAAAAATGGATTTTGGGTTTTGAAATTTTGTTGGGCTAATTGCTGTCGGATTGACGTCAATCGGCAAACCGAAATCCCAAAATGGTTCCAAAGTTTTTTTCATTTTACGAATGGGTTTTCTGGGTTTTTCCGCTCGCGTTTTGGTCTTTGTTTTTGCAAGATGGTGAAGACGGAATCCCTGTTGGCGGTCTACTTCAGTTTCATTGAAGTGAATGCTTTGTTCGCGCCTTGGCTCGATTGGCGCTCGAAATGAGCAGTGGTGAGCGTCGTCGCTGCGTTTCTTTGTGGATCGGAGACGGGGATTTCAACTGTTGTTATTGATTCTTCTCTGGAAGTCTTGCGGATCTTAGAACGGCGATTATCGTCGCTCGGAAAGGCTGCGATTGGAGCCAGGAAAGTTCTGATCACCAATACGAAAGACATCGAAAAATGCCAGGTTCACCGGGGAAGACAACCAGATGGCTGAGGGCGGGGGCTTGAAGCCCTAGGGGGCTAAAATTACCAATATGCCCCGCCGCAGCCTCAAACCCTAAACTGCCATATTTTAAAACTTTTAAAATTACAAAATAGCCCAGTAGTTTTTTTTTCAAAACCCTAAGCCCTGTATTTTCGCAAATTGTAAATTTGCCCCAGAATTTCAAAAAATTTTTTTTCTGAATTTTAATTTGTGATAAGATTTTGAATTTTAAATATTGGATAAAATCATAATCTTATCAGATTTAATTCAAATTAGAGATAGGATTAAAATTTTATTTAAAAATTATTATCCTATCAAAATATTTAAAATTTTAAATTTTAAATAATTATCTTAATTAGACTAGGATAATTAGGAAATGTTTGAAATTTTAAATTTAAAGAATTATCTTAATTACATTAGGATAATTAGAAATATTTTAAATTTTGAATTTAAATAATTATCTTAATTAAATTAGGATAATTATTAAATATTTGAATTTTTAAATTTATAAGATTATCTTAATTAGATTAGGATAATTAAATAATAATAAATAAAATTAATTAATTAATGAGATTAGTTAATTAATTAATTTATTTGTTATTTATTTATTTATTCATGTTCATGATTTATTTATGATTTCAAATTTAAATTGTGAAATGCATACATAATCATGTTAAATATGTTCATGCATCATTTTGAAGCACTTGCATTATTATGTGTTTCTCATGCATGAATTGTGCTTTTAATTATTTTAATTTGGGGTCTGCGAGTCAATTAAATTGGGCCTATGAGCCTATTAAATTCTATGTAATAGAATAGAATTAGATAGGCCCAAACTTCCAAGGAGCCCAAGACGGAGCCAAGGAAATAAAGCCCAGTTGAGGTTGCCCAAATGAAGAAAATAATTTTATAAAACCTTGTAATAGACTAGAGCCCAATTCATTGCATTTAAATATATTTGATATATGTTAATGTGAATGATAACGAAATGCATGTTAAGCCGCTCAACCTAAATCCCTAAAAACCTAAGTCATAAATTGCTTCCATACTTGGGGGCTCGCCAGAGCATCGAACGTCTGTGGACTTAGAGAGCACAAGGGCCACAGGTTTTCTTCGTGAGGCGAGTTGTTACATTATAGGTGCCAAACTTTACTCACTACCACTATGTCGAAAAACTGTTTGGGTATTTATTGATGTGATGCTTCGAGGGATGGCTTATCTTAAGGAAATCGGTCCTAGTTTAACCCGATAAGTTGATTAGGACTGGTTTTGCAATGATAGGATGGTGTCAAACATTTGGAATGTTCATCCTATCACCAAAAAGTTGCATGGTGATGCAATTAGAAAGTGTTAAATTGCATGAGATGTGATTTGAAAATTGCCTACCAAAAGGGCCCGATCCCTACGATACTTGCCAAAGCAAGACTGAGGTTTGGTTCTTTGTGGATTTTCGGCCCACAATCTAGCACCAACACAAAATTGTACGGGATTTCAATTTTGGCTATTGTGGAAATGATTTTATTAAAAACTCATTCTAATATTTTGCATTATTTTTTTGTGGATGGCATTATCTTGCACTTAAATTTCAAATCACTATCCAAACAAAACATTTTAAAACATGGAAGGAAGCGCTATTGTCTTATAAGCTACTTTGCCTGAAATACCCAAAAAAATGCAACAAGGGTTGCTCGAAAGGCCTTTAGAAGGCAAAAGGAACAAATCCAATGATGTGACATGCTTTGAGGACTACTTCGGAATCATGAATATGGAAGTGTTCCATATTTATGCGTCACTAAGGAAAAGTGTTCTAAGAGAGGCCAGTAATGAAAGGTTCGTTACATTGATAGCATTAATTTTCCTGCAAGATGACGAAGGGTTCATCTGTGAGTACTTGCCTAGTCAAGATGAAAGGGTATACTGATACTCTAGAGATATTAGGTGTACCTCGGTTCAGGAAATTAGACATTGTTGTTATTTTGGCTTCGATGCTAGATGAGTACAATGATTTCGTGGTAAATTTCAACATGCATGAGATGCTAAAAAATAGTGAGTAGACCCTTGAGAAGGGTACTCAAGTGTTAGTGATTTAAAAAGGCAAAGTGATCAAGAGAAAGTTCAAAGGCAAAGCAAAATTATTGGGAACAAGGAGGCACGTAGTAAGATTACTGTCAAGGTCGAGCCAGATTCTATGACAAAACCCGAAAATGACACTATATTTTCCTATTACAATGAATGTCATTGGAAGAGAAAATGTAAAGTGTGTCAAGAAAAATCCTTCATACCTATGGCACTGTCATTGGCAAGAAACGTGTTCAAAGACTTCATGAGACGTGTGAACCCTGTTTGCAAGGCAAAATGACAAAGAGTCCTTTCAACAAGAAAGGTAAAAGGACTAGTGAGCTATTGGACCTAATACAACGAGATGCATGTATCTCAATAAGCACACAAGCCAGAGAAGGATTCATTTACTTCATGACTTTTACTGATAACTATATCAGATATGGTTATAAAAGTGAGACCTTTGAAAAGTTCAAAGTGTTTAATATGAAGTAGAAAATCAATTTGGAAAGAAGGATTGAGGTTATTCACTCCGATCAGGGAGGTGAATACCTTAGTGATGAGTTCGATGGCTATCTAAAATAGTGTAGAACTTTTCACAGCTAACTCCAGTAGGAACACCTCAATGGCATGGTGTATCTGAAATGAGGAATCAAACCCTATTAGATATGGTTCGATCAGTGATGGGCCAAATGACTCTCCCCATATCCTTTTGGGGTTATGCTCTTCTTTCTTTTGCCTACTAAACTGTATTCCATCTAAGGCAGTAAATAAGACTCCATATGAGATATGAATGGGCCAAAGGCCTATATGTTCTATCTACGAGTTTGGGGTTGTCAAGCTCCTGTAAAGCATTTAAAAAGTAATAAGCTTGAACCTAAAACTAACAAATGCCTATTTGTGGGGTATCATAAGGAAAGCAAAGGATATCAATTCTACCTCCCAACTAAGAACAAAGTGTTTGTTGCTCACTGAGCTACTTTCTTAGAGAAAGACTTTCTATACAAGAAGATAGTAGAAGTAGAATAGAACTCGAAGAGGTTCGAGACGCACAAGAAAGTGTAGAACCATCTACAGAAACTCAGATGGAAGTTGGTGTGGAAACTCATGAGATGAGCAACCTGAGCCAACAACACAAAAACCAAGAAGGTCTAGTAGATCTCCTCAATAACCCAAGAGATATGGTTTTCTCGTGACTGACGATCAAGATTTGATCTTGGTGGACTCTAATGAGCCCACGACCTACAGACAGGTTTTAGAAAATCCAGATTAAGATAAATGGCTACAAGCCATGGAGTCTGAAATGCAATCTGTAACATCCCGCCCTAATGGCCACGAAACGGGATGCCTTTCTTAACTCGTGCTGAGATTTATTAATTAAAAATATTAATAAAATTCTATAATCCTTCATAAACCATACAATATAACATGGATAATTGAAGTTTGCCCTAACATCCTAGAGCTCTCAAATACCTTATTTCCTGACACGTGTCCCGATCTCCGGAAATCGCGCATCTTTATTTGAAACCTAACTAAAATTGTAATACATAAAGAGATGAGCCACAGCCCAGTAAGAGAATTTAATAAGATTTAACATGCAAGCAAAACAAGTGTAAATCATAACCAAAAATTATTTCAAAAATACATATCAGAAGATTTTAAAAACAGAGGCACAGCGGAAGACATTTAAAATTGGTTAGAAGTTCAAAACAGTTTCAATAGCACGTATAAATAGTTAAAACAGTAGTCAAAATTTCAGTACAAGTATCACAATGCCAACTGATTTCGGTGTAAAAATCAAAAGTCAAATTATCTCATTACGATAGTAAGTAAAACAATACGAAAGTCAAAATTGATAGTTGTCGTCACGAAAACAAGTGATACAAATTTTAACAAAATAGTCAAAGTCAAATGGGTTTTCGTTATGAAAGTCAAAATCAATATCGATCGTTTAAAAAAAAATTAGTGAGACAAGTTTTAATATAGCAGTCAAATTCAAATGGGTTTTCGATATGGAAGTCAAAAGTCAAAACGATAGTCAAAATTAACACGCAGAGTAATCAAATAGCCAGATCAAATCTAAGCATGCAAGATAATATTATAATAATATAAAAATATGGGTTGGTGAGACCCGACAATTTTACGAAATTTTCCAACTAAAATCCCTCACCTTGTTATTGCTTAATATTTGACTGGACTTGAAATTTAACTCTAACCTTCATCTCCTGCATAAACAATCAAGACTACATTACTCATAATTTCTAGTTTTGGGTCTTTACCCATTGGATAAACAAAGAGAAATAATTAAAATATCCTACCTACTCTACCTTTCCCTCTCACATCAAATCACTTCACCTTCTTTTCTCCCTCTCACTTACGAGTCAACAACATCACTCACCCTCTTTTTATTATCTACTCTTTTCCTTCTTTCTCCCTTTTCCTCTTTCTTCACTCCCAATTTATTTCTGTTCTCTCTCCCCTCATTTTTACCTATACCATTCTTACTACTTGCAAGCTCCTTTCTGTTTTTTTTTTCGTTTTTTCAAAGAAAGAAAGGCCAGCCCCTACGGGAAACAAAAAGGATCGACTAAGAATTCAAAAAGAGAGTAAAGGGTCAACCGTAGGTGAATGTCATGAACGGAAAAACAGGCGGCACAATTTTGGATGAACGATTCCTGGGTTGTTGCTACTCCGCTCAGTCACCGGTCACCACCCGAGGATACTATTCCCTAGGGTTCTGCTGTGTTTTCTCAAGAATGGGGATGAAGGTTTTCTTTATTTTCTTTCTGCCCGATTTTGGCTAGGGGGTTCGGGGCATATATTACCATGATAGGGTTTGAGTTTTATGGTAAGATTGAATAATGAAATCTTGCCTAGTTTTATGTTGGAAGGATTTTGAAATCACTCCCAATTTAGTCATGTTTTTATTTAATTGAGAGGTTTCTACTTTTTTTTTTTTTTTATTTGGGGATTGTAATTTCCTATAAATCAGGCTAATGATGGATAGTTGACTAAAGCATGAATGATTCTAACCATAATTGTTGTTAAATGGAGGATAAATCAGCAATCACTGTATTAAAAAATAAGGAACACTTACCTTATTTTCTTTTTTGGGTCCTTATATTCTCCCCCCTTAAGAGAATTTCATCCCGAAATTCCATTACTCGAACAAGGACAGGTATTTATCCTTCATCTCACTTTCAACCTCCCAAGTCGGTTCCTCAATACCATGATGCCTCCAAAGTACCTTCACCATCGGAACACTCCGTTTCCTCAATACCTTAGTTTGTCGATCAAGAATTTTCATCGGTCGTTCTTTGAACGCAAGTTGTGAATCCAACTCTAAGTCTTCCAATTGTATTATATGTTGTTCAGCAGGCTGATATTTTCTTAGTAAGGATACGTGGACCACCGGGTGGAGTCTTCCTAGTTGACTAGGTAATTCAAGTCGGTATGCCACAGGACCCATGCGCTGCAGTATTAGAAAAAGGTCCTATATATCGTGGGCGCAACTTCCCTTTTTTCCGATGCCTTAAGATTCCTGACTGTGGGGTGACTTTCAGAAATACTCTATCCCCTTTGACAAATTCTAATTCCTTTCGGCGCTTGTCTGCATAACTTTTTTGTCTGCTTTGGGCTGTCTGTAATCGCTGCTTAATCACCCTCAAAACTTCATAAGTTTGCTCTAACACAGGTATGAGAGATGATTATGTCAAAGACCTTTCTCCAACTTCTTCCCAATATAGAGGTGACCGACATTTCCTCCCATACAATGCCTCATAAGGTGCTATTTCTATAGAAGCCTTCCAACTATTATTATAGGCGAACTCTACTAAAGCAAGTTGTTTATCCCATGCCTCACCAAAATCAAACACACAAGCTCTTAACATATCCTCAAATGTCTGAATCGTACGTTCAGACTGCTCGTCAGTTTGGGGATGAGATGAGGTACTAAAATTCAGACGTGTCCCCAAAGCCTTTTGTAGTTGTTGCCACAGCTTAGACGTGAAACGCGGATCTCTATCTGATACTATAGAGGCAGGAATTCCATGTAACCTCACTATCTCCTCGAGATATATCTTTGTCAACTTATCAATGGTATACCACACATTTATGGAAATGAAGTGTGCAGATTTTGTTAATCGGTCAACCACCACCCATATTGCGTCCTTATTCTTCAGTGTACGTGGGAACCCAACTACAAAGTCCATCGTGATGTGATCCCACTTCCATTCGGGAATTTTTAACGGTTGTAACAACCCTGACGGACGTTGATGTTCTGCTTTCACTTGTTGATAAATTAAACAAGATGCGATATATTGTGCGATATCCCTCTTCATATTATCCCAACAAACAACCTGCTTTAAATCTCTATACATTTTAGTATTTCCTGGGTGTATAGAAGATTGAGTCCGGTGAGCTTCTTCCAATATAGTTCGTCTTAACTCCAAATCATTGGGTACATACATTCTCCCCTTATGCCTTAAAATACCATCATCCTCAATGGTGTAATCTGGATGTACACCACTGCGGACCAATTCCCAACGATTCCTCAAAGATTCATCATTCCCCTGAGTTTCCTTAATCCTAACCGGTAGTTCTGGACTTATGGATATGTTAGCTATCATCACCTTCCCTCTGTTTACTATCGGTTTCCATTTACTCCATTACCCCATCATTCGTTTCTCTGTTACAATTATTCTAGCCAATTGAGCCTTCCTGCTAAGAGCATCTGCTACCACGTTAGCCTTTCCTGGGTGATAATTAATCTTGCAATCGTAATCTTAGAGCAACTCCACCCACCGTCTCTATCGTACATTCAATTCCTTTTGTGAGAACAGATACTGCAAGTTCTTATGGTCAGTCAATATTTCAAAACTTACTCCATAGAGGTAATGTCTCCATTTCTTGATTGAGAAAACCACAGCAGCTAACATAAGGTCATGCGTAGGATAATTTTGTTCATATGCTTTCATTTTTCTCGAAGCATATGCAATTACCCTACCATTTTGCATAAGTAAGCACCCTACCCCTTCCTTGGATACGTCCGTATAAACTACAAAGCCTTCTTGCCCTGCAGGTAGAGTTAGAACTGGAGCTATTGTCCATCTCTTCTTCAGCTCTTGGAAACTCTCTTCAGCTTTCTCATTCCACACAAACATCTCATGTTTCTGTGTAAGGTTTGTCATTGGAGCAGCGATTCTTGAGAAATCCTCTATAAAACGTCGATAATACCCCACCAAACCTAGAAAACTTTGCACTTCTGTCACATTTTGGAGTCTCTTCCATTCAGTGATAGCCTCAATCTTGGTAGGGTCCACTGAAATACCATCATTTGAGATTACATGCCCCAAGAACGACACACTCTCCAGCCAAAATTCACACTTGCTAAACTCAGCGTACAACTTCTGCTCTGTCAAAGTTTGAAGTACTTGTCTCAGGTGGTTGCCGTGTTCCTCCACACTTTTTGAATATACTAGGATATCATCAATAAACACTACCACAAACTGGTCTAAGTACGGTTGCAATACCCGATGCATCAAGTCCATAAATGTGGCTGGGGCATTGGTTAACCCGAATGGCATCACTACGAATTAAAAGTGACCATATCACGTATTGAAAGCCATTTTTGGTATACCATCCTCCTTTATCCTCAATTGATAGTACCCCTGCCATAAATCCAGCTTTGAGAAAATTACTGCCCCTTGAAGTTGATCGAATAGTTCATCGATTAAGGGCAAAGGATAAGTATTCTTAATGGTGACGTTATTCAGTCCTCTGTAATCAATACATAGGCTTAACGTGCCGTCTTTCTTCTTCACAAAGAGTATCGGGGCTCCCCAGGGTGATTTACTTGGTCGAATGAATCCTTGGGACAACAATTCTTAAAGCTGCAGTTTCAGTTCCTGAAGCTCCATCGGTGCCATGCGATATGGAGTTCGTGATATAGGTATTGCTTTAGAGTCCAGCTCAATAGTGAATTCCACTTCTCGCTCTGGTGGTAATGTGTCCAAATCAGTTGGGAACACATCAACAAAATCTTTGACAACTTGTACATCTTCTATCTTGACCTGATCCGCATTCTTGTTAATTATGTACGCCAAAAATCCTTAGGACCTATTCCGTATACACTTTCTGGCCCTCACCCCGGATATCATCCCCACAATCTTATTACCTCTTTCTAACATCACTTCCACCTCATCTCCTCCAGGTGGGCATAGCCACACTCTCTTCTTTCTGCAATCCAACTGGGCATGATATTTGGACAGTCAATCCATTCCCAAAATAACTTCATACCCTTGAAGTGGAAGTATCACCAAATTAATGGGATAATTCCTTCCTTGCACTTCTACGAGGCAGTCAGGAATAACGACATCTGAGCGTAAGATTATGGGTGATGTGGGCGTGGTAATTTCTAAGCGATAAGGGAAAGTTTTGGGTTTTTCCTTACTATTGCTAAGAATTGATGGGATAGCAAAAGAGTGAGTGAAACCCTGTACAAAGAGTACCGGGGCTCCCCAGGGTGATTTACTTGGTCGAATGTATCCTTGGGACAACAATTCTTAAAGCTGCAGTTTTATTTCCTAAAGCTCCATCGGTGCCATGCGATATGGAGTTCGTGATATAGGTATTGCTTTAGAGTCCAGCTCAATAGTGAATTCCACTTCTCACTCCGGTGGTAATGTGTCCAAATCAGTTGGGAACACATCAACGAAATCTTTAAAAACTTGTACATCTTCTATCTTGACATGATCCATATTCTTGTTAATTATGTACGCCAAAAATCCTTGAGACCCATTCCGTATACACTTCCTGGCCCTCACCCCGGATATCATCCCCACAATCTTATTACCTCTTTGTAACATCACTTCCACCTCATCTCCTCCAGGTGGGCATAGCCGCACTCTCTTCTTTCTGCAATCCAACTAGGCATGATATTTGGACAGCCAATCCATTCCCAAAATAACTTCATACCCTTGAAATGGAAGTATCACCAAATTAACGGGATAATTCCTTCCTTGCACTTCTTCGAGGCAGTCAGGAATAGCGACATCTGAGTGTAAGATTATGGGTGATATGGGCGTGGTAATTTCTAAGTGATAACGTAAAGTTTTGGGTTTTTCCTTACTATTGCTAAGAATTGATGAGACCGTAAAAGAGTGAGTGGAACCCGGTAAAAAGAGTACCGGGGCTCCCCAGGGTGATTTACTTGGTCGAATGAATCCTTGGGACAACAATTCTTGAAGCTGCAGTTTCAGTTCCTGAAGCTCCATCGGTGTCATGCGATATGGAGTTCGTGATATAGGTCTTGCTTCAGAGTCCAGCTTAGTAGTGAATTCCACTTTTTGCTCCAGTGGTAATGTGTCCAAATCAGTTGGGAACACAGCAACGAAATATTTGTTAACTTGTACATCTTCTATCTTGACCTGATCCGCATTCTTGTTAATTATGTACACCAAAAATCCTTGGGACCCATTCCATATACACTTCCTGGCCCTCACCCTGGATATCATTCCCATAATCTTATTACCTTTTTGTAACATCACTTCTATCTCATCTCCTCCAGGTGGGCATAGTTGCACTCTCTTCTTTCTGCAATCCAACTGGGCATGATATTTGGACAGCCAATCCATTCCAAAAATAACTTCATACCCTTGAAATGGAAGTATCACCAAATTAGCGGGATAATTCCTTCCTTGCACTTCTACGAGGCAGTCAGGAATAGTGACATCTGAGTGTAAGATTATGGGTGATGTGGGTGTGGTAATTTCTAAGCGATAAGGTAAAGTTTTGGGTTTTTCCTTACTATTGCTAAGAATTGATGGGACCGCAAAAGAGTGAGTGGAACCCGGATCTATCAATACTGTGGCTAGTTGGTTAAGTATAAAGAGCGTACCTTCCACCACATGGGAGTCGGAGCCAATCTTTTGATGCTCCAGAGCAAATACCCGTGCTGCCACAATTGGTTTACTTCCCACTTCAGGGTTAGCTTTGGATGTTGTTCCGGTCCGGAATACCATCAAAGGACATTCATACACTTGGTGGGCATCACTTCCGCACCTCAGACATTTTCTTAGACATCGCCAATAATTTGCTTCATTATGTCCTTTGAGTTTGTAGTGTTCACAAGTACTCTCTGCCCTTGCAGTCTGGGGCCCTGTCAGTGCAGCTACCTTCCCTTTATCTCTACCTTCCTTGCCAATGTCCGCTTTTGGTAGTAGCCATGCTTTAGGGCCGGTCGGTTTTTGAGCTTGAAACCCATTCAATTCAATCAGCGCATTCTCTGCTCATTGTGCTCTCTCCACTAAATCTGTATAAGACTCCAGTCGAACTACAGCTAGAGCACTCTTTACTTCAATTTTCAAGCCTTGGATGAATCGCTTCGTACGTTTCTCATCAGTATTCACAAACTCAGGTCCATATTTGGTAAGCTTAGAGAACAGAGCTTCATATTCCGTGACAGAGTGACTTCCCTGTTTTAAGTTAATAAATTCCGCTTCCTTGACTTCCCGAAGAACTGGCGGTATGAACTTCTCTTCAAAGGCCCTAACGAAATTTGCCCAAGTGAAAGGAGTATTTGAGGCAATCCATTCTCGGTTCACAATTTTCCACCAATCCCGAGCTGCACCCTCTAGTTGAAATGCGGCGAACCTCACCATCCTCTCTTCAGGATAATCTAGCGCTCCATAAATAGTTTCCAGGGGTTCCAACCACAATTCAGACTTAGCTATGCCATGTCCTCCATTAAAATGAGGTGGTCGGAATTTTAGAAACCTATCCAATGCCCTGTCCTCCGTCTCAACTTGTTGTGGTGGTGCCTGTCCTTCACGAGTATTCAACGGTGGAGTTCGGGCAGCTAGTTGTTGCAAGGTTTGAGCTATTGCCTCCATTGCAGTAGCAATTTGAGGCATAGTCTCTGATTCTTTGCTATGAGAAGGTGTCCTACTTGTACGGGCGAAAGAAGCTTCGGACTAGGCAGAATTTTTAGTTGTACACTTAACCATCTGACAGAAAAATTTACATAACAAATCAATTGACTAACAGTCAATTCCATAAAAAAATTCACTTGCTTATGACATAAAATAGAAAAATTAAACTTATAACATGATAAACTTATTAATATTTTAAATAAAACACTTATTCTATTCTTCTCGGTCTTATGCTTAATCATCAAATATACTTATTTTATTCCTCCTTTTCTATTTCCTCTTCCTCCTCTTCCTCCTCTTCTACCACCTCATTTGGTTTTGGTTCTAACTTTTCTTGAGCAGCTTCTAGTTTAGCCTTGTATTCTTCTGGTTTTAAATGCATGTTACGTAGGACCTCTTTGTATTGCTCTGCAGATTTCACGAAATTCCTACTTCTCTCCAACAGTTTTCGTATACTATATCGTGCTCCTGCATGAGCATATTCAAGATATTCCTTGTATTTTTTCACATCTTGCTCGAGGTCAGAGTTTTTCTTACATAGTGTGGTATACTCTCCTTCTAGTATGGTATTCTTTTCCCTCAGTTCTTGAACTTCCAACGTGAGTTGATGTCTACTCTCGTTGTCGGCTTCTACTTGATGTTGCAGGTGCCATACTTGGGTTCGTGTATTCTCTAGATCTTCCTCCAACCAACTATTCTCATTCGCTACCTGCAGAACTACATCATTTCCGTAGGAAAACTCCTCATCACAATGACATCTCCACTTTCGTGGTGTATAAAGAGCAATTGGTCCTTCACGCTCCCCAAGATAAGCGAGAAGAGGTAAATGATCAATCTTATTTCCCGAAGGGTTAATCACCTTAGGTACAGGTTCAACTTCGTTTCCTGTTGGGTTTTGGATTCCAGCCATCACAATGTCCACATATATAAAATAAATTAGTACTCGTTTTGCACCATTATTAATGCCTAATTAATTTTAAAATCTAACCGCGCTCTGATACCAATTGTAACATCCCGCCCTAATGGCCACGACACAGGATGCCTTTTACAACTCGCGCTGAGATTTACTAATTAAAAATATTAATAAAATTCTATAATCCTTCATAAACCATACAATATAACATGGATAATTGAAGTCTGCCCTAACATCCTAGAGCTCTCAAATACCTTATTCCTTGACACGTATCACGATTTCCGAAAATCACACATTTTTATTTAAAACCTAACTGAAATTGTAATATATAAAGGGATGAGCCACAGCCCAGTAAGAGAATTTAATAAGATTTAACATGCAAGCAAAACAAGTGTAAATCATAACCGAAAATTATTTAAAAAATACGTATCAGAAGATTTTAAAAACAGAGGCACAACGGAAGATATCTAAAATTGGTTAGAAGTTCAAAATAGTTTCAATAGCACGTATGAATAGTTAAAATATATCAGCAACAGAAAATAACAAATAGTGCCTGAAGGCCAGTACTCGAAGGCAAATAACAGTACCCGAAAGCTAATAACAGTACCCGAAGGCTAATAACAGTACCCGAAGGCTAATAATAGTGCCCGAAGGCTAGTAATAATGCCCCAAGGCCAGTACCCGAAGGCTAGTAACAGTACCCAAAGGCTAATAATAGTGCCCGAAGGCTAGTAATCGTGCCCGAAGGCCAGTACCCAAAGACTAAAAATAATCAGTCATATAACAAGTCGGACATATAGCGAAAAATCATATAACGAATGGTAATCATTTCAGTCAAATCAGTAGTCAAAATTTCAGTACAAGTATCAAAATGCCAACTAATTTCGGTGTAAAAATCAAAGTTAAATTATCTCATTACGATAGTAAGTAAAACAATACGAAAGTCAAAATCGATATTTGTTGTCACGAAAACAAGTGATACAAATTTTAACAAAATAGTCAAAGTCAAATGGGTTTTCGTTATGAAAGTCAAAATCAATATCGATCGTTTAAAAAAATTAGTGAGACAAGTTTTAATATAACAGTCAAATTCAAATGGGTTTTCGATATGGAAGTCAAAAGTCAAAACGATAGTCAAAATTAACACGCTGAGTAATCAAATAGCCAGATCAAATCTAAGCATGCAAGATAATAATATAATAATATAAAAATATGGGTTGGTGAGACCCGACAATTTTACAAAAATTTCCTACTAAAATCCCTCACCTTGTTATTGCTTAATGTTTGACTGAACTTGAAATTTAACTCTAACCTTCGTCTCCTGCATAAACAATCAAGACTACATTACTCATAATTTCTAGTTTTGGGCCTTTACCCATTGGATAAATGAAGAGAAATAATTAAAATATCCTACCTACTCTACCTTTCCCTCTCACATCAAATCACTTCACCTTCCTTTCTCCCTCTCACTTACGATTCAACAACATCACTCACCCTCTTTTTCTTATCTTCTCTTTTCCTTCTCTCTCCTTTTTCCTCTTTCTTCACTCCTGATTTATTTCTGTTCTCTCTCCCCTCATTTTTACCTCTACCATTCTTACTACTTGCAAGCTCCTTTCTGTTTTTTTTTTTTTTTTTCAAAGAAGGAAAGGCCAGCACCTACGGGAAACAAAAAGGATCGACTAAGAATTCAAAAAGAGAGTAAAGGGTCAACAGTAGGTGAAGGTCACGAGCGGAAAATCAAGCGGCACAATGTTGGATGAACGATTCTTAGGTTCTTGCTACTTCGCTCAGTCGCCGGTTACCACCCGAGGATACTATTCCCTAGGGTTCTGCTGTGTTTTCTCAAGAATTGGGATGAAGGTTTTCTTTATTTTCTTTCTACCCAATTTTGACTAGGGGGATTCGGGGCATATATTACCATGATAGGGTTTGAGTTTTATGGTAAGATTGAATAATGAAATCTTGCCTAGTTTTATGTTGGAAGGATTTTGAAATTCACTCCCAATTTAGTCATGTTTTTATTTAATTGAGAGGTTTCTATTTTTTTTTTGATTTGGGGATTGTAATTTCCTATTAATTAGGCTAATGATGGATAGTTGACTAAAGCATGAAGGATTCTAACCATAATTGTTGTTAAATGGAGGATAAATCAGCAATCACTGTATTAAAAAATAAGGAACACTTACCTTATTTTCTTTTTCGGGTCCTTACACAATCCATGAGGGACAATAAAGTTTGGACTTTGATGGACCCTCCTCTTCAGGCCAAGGTTGTCGATTGCAAGTGAATTTTCAAGTTAAAACCTCGCGGGATCTTCAAAGGCACGACTCGAGGCTAAAGGTTTCAAACAGATGCCTGGTATTAACTATGATGAAACCTTCTCCCCTGTCGTGATGTTCAAGTCCATTCGGACTATGCTCACCATAGCTGCATGTTATGAATATGAGATATGGCAGATGGATGTTAAGACGGCTTTCCTGAATGGAAACCTACTCGACGTTGTTTACTTGAAACAACCTGAGGGATACATCGATCAGGAGCATCCTAATCGAGTATGCGAGCTTCAAAGGTCCATCTACCGATTAAAGCAGGCATCTCAAAGTTGAAATCTTCGTTTTGATGAGGCAGTAATGGTTACGATTTCATAAAGAACGAAGATAAGCCTTGTGTTTACAAGAAGGTTGGTGGGAGCAAGAATGCTTTTCTTGTCCTATATGTGGACGACATCCTACTCATAGGAAATGACATCCCCATGGTGTTAGATATCAAACAATGATTCGGAAGTGTATTTTCCATGAAAGACTTTAGAGAAGTCGAGACGATACAAGGTATCAAGATCTATAGAGTTAAGTCCAAGAGGTTTCTAGGACTAAGTCTAGAAGGGTACATAGATAAGATATTGAAGAGGTTCAATATGTCTAACTCTAAGAATGGTATGGTACCGTTCAGACATGGCCACCTCTTAAAGAAGAACCAATGTCCTTCAACTAAAGAGGAGAAAGAAACAATGAGTAGAGTTCCATATGCTTCAGAAATAGGATCTATCATGTATGTCATGTTATGTACCTGTCCGGATACCGCACATGCACTAAGCATGACTAGTAGATACCAACAAATCCAGGAATAGTTCATTGGACTGCAGTCAAGGCTATCCTTAAGTACATAAGAAGAACTAAAGGATTGATGCTAGTGTGCGGAGGACAAGAACAAATCATTTTATAAGGCTTGAAGGAAAACTGAACAAGCCCGGGCTAAATCGAAAACCTCACTTTCGTGCAATGCATTCCAGAATCGGAAGCTTTCGACCAAGCTCAGGCTCAAATTAGTTTACCCATGAACGAATCTTACCTTACACTTATTTAATTTATTAATCGGGACACAAAAAATTAAATCTTAAATTAAAGTGGAATATTAAAGATTTTACCTTTTGTAGCGAAGTCCCTTGCATAAAGAAAAAATCCAATCTTTATGCGCAATTTTCACAAGAAATCCGAAGAATGACTCCTATACGAACTCCGAAATAGTGTGGGCTATCGTCTACGGAGTTACCCACGGCAATACGAAGAAAACCCAAGGAAACCCACTTCGAAATAACTCTAAAAACAAAGGACAGAACTGCCCAAAGTTTCTTGCGCAAAACTGAGTGCTGCCGCCGGAAAAGGAAGTTTGCTGCCCAAGGAAGAGATCCGACCAGTCGGAGATCTAGACACTAGCTCAAAGCTCTCGCCAAGCTAGCGGTTCACCACACTGGTCTGCAATCAAAACCCAGCACAAGGCTGCTCAACCGCTGGACAGCAGATCGCTGTACTCAGCTGCGCAACTTCGCCGGCCGAACTGAAATTTGCGAACAGCAATTCCCGGCAGGAGTAAAAACAAGCGGCAACAACTCTATATAATCGAGGGACTAATCGAAGGGACAGAGTTAATCTCAAAGAAGAAAGATCCTAGCTGACTTCGAGGAGAAGATTCGAAGAAGAATAACTTCTCACTCTAAGCTAGACTTTCTCACACTAGCCCTTTCTTGGCTATCAAGTTTCTTTATGTTATTTCTTGCCCAATAAGTTGTACTTATATGGAGCTTCAAAGGAGACCTAATGGGCTCTCGAGTTAGGCCTTTAAATTTGACTTTCGTTAACCGCTAAGTCTTCCCGACTAATCAACTCCAATCGACCCATTTAAATTAATTTATTTAATCCACTTTGTTAATTTAATTTAATCGAACCCTTAGAATTAATTAATTCAAAATAGAATTAATTTCTAAATTTACTTTGTCGATTAAATATTAATTGAACCTTTTGGATTAATTAATTTACCTCGTCGATTAGTCAAATGCATAATCGGTCGTACCACTAACGGACCAATTATGGAACTACCGCTCGAAAATGACTTTAGATCGCGCCATTATATTTTATTCTATCTCCCCACATTAAAGATCTAGTGCTCGTCGATTTATCAATTTACTGACAAATTAATTCACCGACTTCTTGGTTTCCGAGATTAGTACCACTCGTCCTTTTATTATACCGAACATAAAGTTCACCGGCCAGGTTTAGTATAATAACCTTACGAGCTCATCTCGGGAGCACCATCAACCCGGCGAACCGGTACGTGGATTCCTCCGACTAGCAACGGCACGTAAGTAGCTAAACACCGCATACCCAACTTACCGAGGTGTTGGCCTCAATTGACCTCACTCATTGGCAAATCAAAGCACACGATATCCAACCCTCACGCCCGTCCCAATCTCGGGATTGAGAGACGGAATACTAGGACCGAATTGACTACGCCATCAGTATAAGTCAATTCTATCCAAACTGGTCGTGCTCAATATGCCCCGGGCATATCTGTGTGATTTAAACTAGTTTAGATAAACTAATTTCCAAACCACACAATAACCTATACCGATAGTATGTTCAGACTATCTCGGTTACGAGCATACTTTTTATATATCAATACTTTAACCAATAACGGTATCTACTGTGTCTGTCCACACCCCGTTATCTAGTTCTATGATATAAAAGGAACAAATTTATACTGAAATAAAATGATATGTCAACTGTGGATATTAGTTTTTTATACAAGCCATAGCTTTTCTGTATTCAAAACTAATAATCTCCTGCTAATACTCAAAGCTATGCTAAGAAGTACAAAAACTGTCCAACCCGCTATTACACTGCTGTCATAATGAAATCTCCAGAACACCTTTAAGCTCAATCACATGGCTCTCTCAAGAATCTGACTCCCATGCCCTCCACATGCCTCTCAAAGACCTTTGGGGTCAATGGCTTGATGAAAGGATCTGCAAGGTTGTCCTCTGAAGCTATCTTGGCCACGATCACGTCTCCCCTCTTTACGATCTCTCGTATCAGGTGGTACTTGCGCTCTATGTGTTTACTCGCCTTATGGGCTCGTGGTTCCCTCGAGTTAGCAACTGCACCATTGTTATCACAATAAACTGTGATAGACCTAGGCAACTCAGGAACCACATCCAAGTCCATCAGGAAGCTCCTGAGCCATACAGCCTCTTTCACTGCCTCTGAAGCGGAAACGTACTCGGCCTCCATGGTAGAGTCCGCCACGGATTTCTGCTTGACACTCTTCCATACTATGGCTCCATCTCCTATAGTAAACACAAACCCAGAGGTAGACTTACTCTTGTCCAAATCACCTTGAAAGTCCGAATCTGTGTAACCCAATGGTACAAGCTCCTGCGCTCTATAAACTAGGACATAATCTCTCGTCCTGCGCAAGTATTTGAGAATGCATTTTACTGCCTCCCAGTGAGCCTTCCCAGGGTTACTCTGATATCTGCTAACCATGCCAACGGCAAAGCAAATATCAGGCCTCGTGCACAACATAGCATACATGAGGCTACCCACTGCAGAAGCATAGGGTACCGCCTTCATGGCATCTATCTCCTCAGCAGTCTTAGGACACTGCTCCTTAGACAAATGCACTCCATGCCTGAAAGGTAGTGAACCCTTCTTGGAGTTCTGCATGTTAAAACGGGCCAGAATCGTGTCTATGTAGGATGCCTGAGAGAGAGTCAGAGAACGTCTCCTACGATCTCGAATAATCTTAATCCCAGGGATATGTCCAGCCTCTCCCAAATCCTTCATATCGAATTATCTGGACAACCATGCCTTTACGTCTGACAACACCTTCTTGCTGTTGCCAATAAGAAGAATGTCATCTACGTAACGTACGAGGAACACCACCATATCACCATCACGCCTGCGATAAACACACTGCTCATCCGGAGACTGAGTGAATCCATAGGACTGGATAACCTCATCAAAACAGATGTTCCAAGATCTGGATGCTTACTTAAGTCCATAAATGGACCTCCTAAGCCTGCATACCTTGTGCTCTTGGCCCTTAGCAATGAAGCCCTCTGGTTGCTGCATAAAGATGGTCTCCTCAAGACTTCCATTAAGGAAAGCTGTCTTGACGTCCATCTGCCAATCTCATAGTCCATATGAGCAGCTATGGCCAAGAGAATCCGGATCGACTTAAGCATAGCTACCGGGGAAAAGGTCTCCTCACAATCGATCCCTTCTTTCTGAGTATACACCTTCGCCACAAGCCTAGCCTTGAAGGTCTCAACCCTCCCGTCAGATCCTCTCTTTTGCTTGTAAACCCATTTGCACCCAATAGGCCTAAACCCATCAGGAAGGTCTAGCAGCTCCCAGACTTGATTTGAGTCCATAGAACCCATCTCAGCAATCATCGCTCTCTGCCAAGAATCTGCATTTTTATCCTGGAGAGCCTCATTGTAGTTAACTGGGTCTGGTTCATGAGCACCAGGGATAAAATCCGAAGACTCACCCAAACCCATGTACCTCTCGGGCTGTCTCACAACCCTCCCACTACGACGAGGCGTAGCCTGTGCAAGAGCATCATCTGTGATAGTGTGTGCAGTCTCTTGTGGTGTGTCTTCCTGTACATGTGCATCTGGAACTGACTTCTAAGCTCTACCAATACTACCTTGCTGCTTGACTTGTGATCTAAAATATAGTCCTCCTCAAGAAATCTGGCATTGGTGCTGACCATCACCTTCTGATCTTGAGGACTATAAAATAAACCACCTCTCGTTCCTTTGGGGTAGCCTATAAACAGCATAACCTTGGATCTCGCCTCTAACTTGCCTGCATCTGCCTCGAGCACATGTGTTGGACAACCCCAAATCCTGAGATGTCTCAGACTAGGCTTTCGCCCACTCCACAACTCTACTGGGGTCGTAGGCATAGACTTAGATGGCACAAGGTTGAGGATAAAACATGCTGTGTCCAAGGCATAACCCCAAAACGAGGTAGGCAACTCACTGTAACTCATCATCGATCTAACCATCTCCATAAGAGTCCTGTTCTTCCTCTCTGCTACACCATTCTGCTGGGGTGTGCCAGGTGCAGACAACTGGGTCTGAATACCCTCCTCTGACAAATAGGTCCTAAATTCACTAGAGAGGTATTCGCCACCGCGATCAGACCACAGTGACTTGATACTCTTACCCAGATGGTTCTCCACCTCTGCCTTGAATTCTCTGAACTTGCCAAAGCATTCAGACTTGTGGCGCATCAGGTATATGTATCCATATCTAGAGTAATCATCCGTGAAAGTCACGAAATACTCATAACCACCTCTAGCCTGAACTGACATAGGCCCACACACGTCAGAATGAATCAGCTCTAAAACCTCCTTGGCCCTATGCCCCTTGGCCTTGAAAGGCCTCTTGGTCATTTTACCCTCCAAGCAGGACTCACAGGTCGAATAGTTGTCAATATCTAGTAAGTCCAAAGACCCACTCTTGACCAACCTTTGAATCCTACTAAGGTTGATATGACCTAGTCTCAGGTGCCAAAGATAAGTCTGATTCAAAGGGGAAGACTCTTTTCTCTTATTATGATTCGATGATGAGTTACTAGTTTCTGTGTTTTGCATAACTGGGGAGTAAGTCTTAATTAAAAACAAATTGTCAACCAATGTACCGGAACATATAAGTTTCTGGCATTTTCTAATAAAAACTGAACCATCAGAAAATACACACTTATAACCATCCAAAACAAGTCTCGAAACCGAAAGCAAGTTCTTTCGAAAACTAGGTACATAAAGACAATCCTTTAAGTGTAAAATAGAGTCTGAAAAATAAAGACTAATAACTCCCACTGCAGCCACAGAAACTCTGGTAGTATCCCCAAGGTAGACCTGCAACTCTCCCTCTCTAAGCAGCCGGGTCACTTGGAACCCCTGCAAAGAATTACAAACGTGATCAGTGGCTCCTGAATCCACACACCAAGTATCCGTGGGAATCGCCGCTAAACACATCTCAGTGACTAGGGAGAATTTACAAATACCTCAAGGCTTTGGGCAGTCCTTCTTCCAATGTCCTACTTTACCACATCTGAAGCATTTGCCTTTCGGCTTGTGCTTCTTGGCAATGCCTGCCTTGGGTCCATGATCAGCTCCTGTTTTCTGGCCTCTCTTCCTCTTTTGCTTCCTGGCTTTGGGCCTAGCAGAGGAACCTGAGGGACCAATAGTAGCAAATGCTTGCTTCTTCTCAGCGAATAGGCCCTCAGCTGACACCAATGAAGTCATGAGCTCAGAAAGTGAATATGAGAGATTCCCCATATTATAGTTCAATCGAAACTGCTCAAAACTGGGAGGCAAGCTCTGGAGAATGATATCGACCTGGGTATCCCCATCAATGTCACCTCCCAATACCTCGATCTCATTGATGCAACCAATCATGTCCAGTACGTGATCTCTCATTGAAGTGCCCTCAGCCATCTTAGCATTCATGAGTTTCCTCATAGCTGACTGCTTGGCTGCCCTGCCCTGATGTCCAAACATATCCCTGAGGTTGAGCATCATATCGTAGGCTGAGGTAAACAACTGATGCTGGTGTTGTAGTACACTCGACATAGAAGCCAAGATGTAGCACCGGGTCATCTCATCCGCCTTCTGCCACCTCGTGTATGGCTCTAGCTGCTCAGGGGTGGCATCATCGCTGGGCTTAGGGGGACACACATCAGTAAGCACATACTTATAACCCTCAGCGGTAAGGACAATGTCCAGGTTACGTTTCCAATCAATGTAATTTAGACCGGTGAGTTTGTTTTGGTTCAGAATGACAGCTAGCGGGTTGAACGACATATCAACTGAAAATGAACAAACAAGTTTCAGTATACTTTTTCGAAAATATTGAAAAATCCTCAGAAAACAAATATAATCTTCTACCGACATCTCTCACACCGGGATTAACACAGGTCACGATGGGTGAACGTCTACGCCAACCCACATTCGTTCGAGAAGAACCGAAGTTCATTAATTTTATTATCTGACCAACGATCTTATGATCAATGAAATTAATAGTCGATAATTTTAGCCGTACACGTAGATAGCGTAACCTCGATGGGAGGGATACTATAAACAGTACACTAAGTGTATGCCATTACGTGACTTCTAATGTGCCTCGGATGGCGAGGGTGTCGTAACTTTCTCCAATTAAACTCACTGTAGTCATCCCTTTAGAAATTCATTCCGGTGATATCTGTGATTGAAAACTCATCCGATAGGGAGGAAGGTCTAAGCCAGCACGCAAGTTTAACCACATCACCAATGAACCCGTAATGGAGGCCATGGGGCTATTAACCAACCCGCTCCCACTTAGATTTTTAATTAATTTCGATTCGCCCGGGTTTTCCCGGTTTTCTACGTAATTAGGAATCACCCAAAATTACAATTAAACCAAAACTCACGAATTTAATTAATTTGAGGATTTTTACGTTTTAACATGCAATATCTTAAATATGGATATTCGCACCCATAAAACCGTTAAAGTTTTAATATGCGAATAATCTACCTTAGTTAATTGCACATTACTTTTTAAAACTTTGGTTTGGTTTTCGTTCATGCAAAATAAAACGAAAAACACACAATCAACGAAAAGACATAAATACGGGAAATTAAACAAATAAAATTTCCCGACTATTATGGCCTTCTCTATCGTTGATTCCTTGACGCCTCGGTGACACTTCCCGTCGTGTCGCTCTCACTCATTATTTGGATTTCTCTCGATTCGCCCGGGTTTTCTCGGTTTACTACGTAATTAGGAATCACCCAAAATTACGATAAACCAAAACCCGCGAATATAAGTTACCCAAAATAACGTCTTCGTCATAGTACATAAATTCCTATATACAAAGGCATTTTTCTAGGAATTTAAAGACGACATGATTAGATCAAATCCTACTACAAGATTTTTCTAATCCTACACGGCTTCCAGCTCGTGGTTATTACTATTACAGAAATTTCCATTCAAAAATAAAATGAGCCCGGGCATGTCCCGAGGTTTATGAATGAAAATTAAATTTCTACCATAATAGCTGGGAAACCAATAACCACCTGTTTAAGCATTTCAACAAAAACAATAATGCCAAAATAAAGCCGTGTAATAAATCAAACAAGTATAAGACCGAAATCTCGCTCTGATACCAATTTGAAGGAAAACTGAACAAGCCCGGGCTAAATCAAAAACCTCACTTTCGTGCAATGCATTCCAGAATCGAAAGCTTTCGACCAAGCTCAGGCTCAAATTAGTTTACCCATGAACGGATCTTAGCTTATACTTATTTAATTTATTAATCGGGACACAAAAAATTAAATCTTTAATTAAAGCGGAATATTAAAGATTTTACCTTTTGTAGCGAAGTCCCTTGCCTAAAGAAAAAATCCAATCTTTACGCGCAATTTCCACAAGAAATCCGAAGAATGACTCCTATACGAACTCCGAAATAGTGTGGGCTATCGTCTACGGAGTTACCCACGGCAATACGAAGAAAACCCAAGGAAACCCACTTCGAAATAACTCTAAAAACAAAGGACAGAACTGCCCAAAGTTTCTTGCGCAAAACTGAGTGCTACCGCCGGAAAAGGAAGTTTGCTGCGCAAGGAAGAGATCCGACCAGTCGGAGATCTAGACACTAGCTCAAAGCTCTCGCCAAGCTAGCGGTTCACCACACAGGTCTGCAATCAAAACCCAACACAAGGCTGCTCAACCGCTGGACAGCAGATCACTGTACTCAGCTGCGCAACTTCGCCGGCCGAACTGGAATTCGCGAACAGCAATTCCCGGCGGGAGTAAAAACAGGCGGCAACAACTCTATATAATCGAGGGACTAATCGAAGGGACAGAGTTAATCTCGAAGAAGAAAGATCCTAGCTGACTTCGAGGAGAAGATTCGATGAAGAAGAACTTCTCACTCTAAGCTAGACTTTCTCACACTAGCCCTTTCTTGGCTATCAAGTTTCCTTATGTTATTTCTTGCCCAATAAATTGTATTTATATGGAGCTTCTAAGGAGACCTAATGGGCTCTCGAGTTAGGCCTTTAAATTTGACTTTCATTGACCGCTAAGTCTTCCCGACTAATCAACTCCAATCGACCCATTTAAATTAATTTATTTAATCCACTTTGTTAATTTAATTTAATCGAACCCTTTGAATTAATTAATTCAAAATAGAATTAATTTCTAAATTCACTTTGTTTATTAAATATAAATTAAACCTTTTGGATTAATTAATTTACCTCGTCGATTAGTCAAATGCATAATCGGTCGTACCACTAACGGACCAATTATGGAACTACCGCTCGAAAACGACTTTACATCGCACCATTATATTTTATTCTATCTCTCCACATTAAAGATCTAGCGCTCGTCGATTTATCAATTTACTGACAAATTAATTCACCGACTTCTTGGTTTCCGAGATTAGTACCACTCGTCCTTTTATTATACCGAACATAAAGTTCACCGGCCGGGTTTAGTATAATAACCTTACGAGCTCATCTCGGGAGCGCCATCAACCCCGCGAACCGGTACGTGGATTCCTCCGACTAGCAACGGCACGTAAGTAGCTAAACACCGCATACCCAACTTACCGAGGTAATGGCCTCAATTGACCTCACTCTTTGGCAAATCAAAGTACACGATATCCAACCCTCACGCCCGTCCCAATCTCAGGATTGAGAGACGGAATACTAGGACCGAATTGACTACGCTGATCAGTATAAGTCAATTCTATCCAAACTGGTCGTGCTCAATATGCCCCGTGCATATCTGTGTGATTTAAACTAGTTTAGATAAACTAATTTCCAAACCACACAATAACCCATACCGATAGTATGTTCAGACTATCTCGGTTACGAGCATACTTTTTATATATCAATACTTTAACCAATAACGGTATCTACTGTGTCTGTCCACACCCCGTTATCTAGTTCTATGATATAAAGGAACAAATTTATACTGAAACAAAATGATATGTCAACTGTGGATATTAGTTTTTTATACAAGCCATAGCTTTTCTGTATTCAAAACTAACATGCTACACCAATGCTGCTTTTTAGACAGATTAAGATGACATAAAATCACAATCAAGCTACGTGTTTAACCTGAATAGTGGTGCAGTGAGTTAGAAAAAGTCAAAGCAGTATAGAATGGCCGACTCTACAATAGAATCTAAGTATTTTGCTGCATGAGATATTGCAATGGGAGTGTCTGGTTGAGGGAAGTTTGTGTCTAACATCGGAGTGATACCGAGTATTCAGGTTCCGATAGACCTTTTCTGTGACAACAACTGGGCCATCGCACAAACTAAGGTGCCCCGGCCACACCAAACGACCAAACACATAATCAGAAGGTTTCACCTCATTCAAGAGAATGTCGATCGAGGAGATGTGAAAGTGTGCAAAATAAGGTCAAACGATAATGTAGTAGATCCTCTCATAAAAGCTCTACGACTGTCAAAGTTTGAGAGACATATAATAGAGATTGGTCTTAAAATGTTTAGGAAAGAGCCCTTCAACGGGCAAGTGAGAGATTATTGGTGTATATGTGCCCTTTTAAGGGCTATATAGACATTTGTCGTTTGGATTAATGATTTATCAGATGAGTTAATTTCATGAATATAATATTCTTGTGCATATTTGAATTCATGAAATCGATCCGCCAAAAGAAACACTCTATGGATTGATTAAATCATGAGTGATTCTTTTGAGTAGTACTCGTACGAGGATCCTTAGACCAGAAATCACTACATGGTCTTAGGTGAATTGTAGTGTGCTTTGACATATGCCTAACGTGGCCATAATAGGTTTCCAAGTATTGGTACGATTGGATACACTATGAGCCACGCTAAGGTATGTAGGTGAAGTGATGGGACAACAAGTCTCTCTTAAGTGAGAGATGATATCTTGGCCACTTGATAGTGAACTGAGAAGTGCATGACCATGCCTGAGAAATGATAATTGTTATTATTTGCTCGAATAGAATCAGTGTCACTGAGAAAATAAGTAAATGTCTTGCTAAATAATGATAATGGTTTCATGCCTTATGCTAAACGGGATATCAATGTAGAAGACCGTACGAAGTATGCTCGAAAGGTTGCCTTGAATCACCATTCGACCATCCGTTCTGAATTGGGTAGTCATTATGTCTTGCTAGAGACCATTAATGACTTATGGATTAATTAATTAGATTTAATTATCCATTTTCAATTTGTAATGGGCCTACAGGATCGCATATAAGAGGGTTCGATGATACAGAGTTGCCTGCACTAAGTATAATTGTTATACTTAGAAAATTAGTATTTGATTAAATAGTATAATTAGATATTATTGAGATGTTCTATGGTATTAATTAAGAGTTAATTAAGTACCCAGGAACAATTGGAATAGGCTGATAAATCAAGGGACCTAATTGCAATTGAGGTTCTTGACCCATCAGCCTGATACATGGGTCAATGGGTTGATCCATGGGTTTGGTAAAACCCAAGTCAGTAGAAAGTAATATTGATTTAATATTACTTTTACATTTTATATTTTATATTTTATGTTAATTAAGTTTGTTATTGACTATAGTATCTGACTCTATATATGGCACGGCAACCGATTGTGCTACGAGGGTAAGCTTTAGAAGCTTTTAACGTAGTTTTAATTAACACTAAAAAAATCAATTAGGCTTTTCCGCTGCGAGTTCTTTTGAAAACTAGGCCTAATCGATCCCAACAATTTAACCATAATGATATCAAATATTCCAGCTAATGCGCTGAAAAATTATCTGCCCGGCCCCGGTCAAAAACTCACTTTCATGCTACGCATTCCGGAATCGAAATCTTTGACTAGGCCTAGACTCTAGCACAATCGCTATTCCAATCCTTGCTTGAAATAACATGACGCAGGATCTTGGTATGTACTCATTCGATTTATCATGCAACAAAATATTTCTAATTAAAGCGGAAACATAGAAAGTACCTCTTAAAGCGTGTTACTCAAATGATCGTTTGTATGACTCAAGACTTTGATCGTATGTTGTGTGGGCAACAATCGAACAAGCACTTGATCAGCAAATCACCACAATCCACTCGCCAGAAAAATTTTGCAGCTCGTCGCCGCCTGAGTATCAACTGCCGCGGTTGGATTTTTCTTGCCCTCGCCACCAGAATGAATTCACCACCTGCAGCCACCTCTAGCAAAATCCGGCCACTTGAGAAAATAATTCGCGAGGGAGAAATTTGTTTTTTCTCTCTAGTTTTCTTGTCTTGAAAACATATGAATTGTGTATTATAGAATTGCTAATCCCTTGTCTATATATAGAGCTACAAGAGAGACCCCAAATTGGTTTAGGATTGGTCTTCCTAATAGATTTAGGTCATTAATTAGTTTCCAAATCCAATTAGATAACTAATCTAATAGGATAATCCAAATCGAATCAGATTTCCTAATATTTAGGATTTCCCAATTCTAATTGAAACTTAAGACTTAATTAATTAAATAACTCCACTTTGTTAATTACTTAATTAACCCTTAGGAATTATTAATTAAATAGTTAATTCTACTTATTCAATTAACCCACTACAAAATTAATCGTACCACTAACGGATTAATTTTGGCACTATCATCCTACACAGAATTGCTTCTGGAATAACTAAATTAATTTATTCTTAATCTCCCCACATCAAAGATTTAGTGCTCGTTAATTTATTAATTTATTGATAAATTAATTAATTAACTTCTTTAATTCCGAGACTAGTACCACTCAACCTTTTTACTATACCGAACATAAGTCCACCAGCCGGGTTTAGTATAATAAACATAACGAGCTCATCTTGGCAACACCATCACCCCGGACGCACCGGTACATGGTTTCCTTTCGACAAGCAACAGCACACCAAGTAACTAAACACGCGCACCCAACCCACCGAGACTATTGGCCACAAATGACCTCACCCATTGGCAGATAAAAGTACACTATGTCTAATCCTCATGCCCGCTCAAGTCTAGGAATTAAGAGATAGAATACTAAGAACGAATTGTCTATTAAGTCAGTACAAAACAAATCATTATAAATGGTCAAGTTCAATATGCCCCTGGCATATCTATATGATTCAATTAGTTTAGACAAATCAATTATCCGAATCACATAATAACCTAAACCGATAACATGTCCAAAACTGTCTCAGTTACGAATCTCATTTATATATTATGTCTTTTAACCAATGATGAGATCCACTGTGTCACACTAGACACCTCATCATCTAACTACATAATATAAATGGACTAAAATTGCACAACATATAAACCAAAACATTAAATCGATATATTAAATGGGAAAAAGTATAATACAAGCACAGCTTATGTATTCAAATCTAACAATCTCCCACTAATACTTAAGCTATGCTTTAAGTATATATAACTACATTCAATCTTTTACAATCTACAATACATCTAGAAAAACTATCATAGCTCTCCTAAGTATCTGATCCCCATGCCCTCCACATGAACCTCAAAGACTTTTGAAGTCAATGTCTTCGTGAACGGATCTGCAATGTCTTCCCACTTGATGATATCTCGTATTAGGTGGTACTTGCGCTGTATGTGTTTACTCACTTTGTGGGCTCTGATAGACCAACACTTGGTCTCTCGTTCTGCGCAAATACTTGAGAATGCATTTTACTACATCCCAATGAGCTTTCCCGAGGTTACTCTGATATCTACTTACAATGCCAACGACATAATAGATATTAGGCCTCATACACAACATGGCATACATAAGACTTCCTACTGCCGATGCATAAGGAACTGTCTTCATGGCCTCTATCTCCTCAACAGTCTTGGGAAATTGTTCTTTAGATAGATGCACTCCGTGTCTAAAAGGTAGAAAACCTTTCTTGGAGTTCTGCATGTTAAAATGGGCCAGAATCGTATCTATGTTTGAAGCTTAAGAAAGCGTTAGCGAACGTTTCCTACGATCTCGAATTATCTTGATCCCAAGGATATGTCTCACTTCTCCTAAGTCCTTTATATCAAATTTCTTGGACAGCCATATCTTTATGTCTAATAACACTTTCATATTGTTGTCAATTATTAAAATATCATCTACGTAAAGCATAAGAAACACCACCGCGTTTCCATCATGTCTGCGGTACATACATTGCTCATCCGAGCACTGAGTAAATCTGTAGGATTGGATTACCTCATCGAACCGGATGTTCTAAGATCTGGATGTCTGTTTAAGTCCATAAATGGACCTCTTAAGCCTGCAAACCTTATGCTCTTGGCTTTTTTCAATGAATACCTCTGGTTGCTGCATGAAGATGGTTTTCTCAAGACTTCCGTTAAGGAAAGCTATCTTGACATTCATCTGCCATATCGCATAATCTAAATAAGCAGCTAAAGCCAAGAGAATCCGGATTGACTTAAGTATGGCTACCAGGGAGAAGGTTTCCTCATAATCGATTACCTTTTTTCTGAGTATACCCCTTCGCCATAAGCCTAGCTTTAAAGTCTTCAACCTTTCCGTCAGGTCCTCTCTTACGTTTATAGACCCATTTACATCCAATGGGTTTGAACCCATCAGGCAAGACCAGAAGCTCCCAGACTTGATTGTGGTCCATCGACCCCATCTCGGATATCATTGCTTTTTGCAAAGATTCTGCATCTTTATCTCGGAGAGCCTCATTGTAGTTAACTGGGTCAGGCTCAGGCTCAGGCGCCTGGGACTAGGTCTGAGGCCTCTCCTACGCCAATGAACCTATCAAGCTGTCTTACAACCCTCCCAGTATAACGAGGCACCACTTATGTAAGCGCATCATCTATGATATCTTGTGTAGTGTGTGGTGTATCTGAAGGAAAACAGAACAAGCCCAGGCTAAATCAAAAACCTCACTTTTGTGCAATGCATTCCAGAATCAGAAGCTTTCGACAAAGCTTAGGCTCAAATTCATTTTCCCATGAACGGATCTAGGCTTATACTTATTTAATTTATTAAATCGACATCTAACGCACAAAGATTACACCTTTAATTAAAAGCGGAATGATTAAAGGTTATACCTTTGAAGCGAAGTCCAACGCAATAAGAAAAACCAAATCTTTCTTGGCGATTACCACCGAAATCCAAAAGATGACTCCGAGAAAACTTCGAATATTGCGTGGGCAATAATCTATCGAAGTGTGCTACCAAAGCCCACGAGAAATCCACAAAGAAAATCCCTTAATTAGATTAAATATACCCAAAAGATCAAACCTTTAACCCAAAAACTGCTGTCCACTACTTTTCTCGCCAATAAAATCGAACCCACTTTAACTCCGGTCACGATCTGGACAACCAGGATTGTGGATCACCAACCCAAGGAAGAGATCAACACAAACCCAGCTGGATCAAGCACCCTGGAGTGATTAGAAGTGGCTGCCATCTCACCAAGAAAATAGTGAACAGTAACCGGTGAACAGTGCCCGGTGAATAGTGATTACAGCAGTGGGCAACTCCAAAAATCGATGTGCTATCTAAATGTTTAATCTTTCAAGCTTAATCTAAATTGAGAAGTGAGAATCCAAGTTCGTTTTTGAAAGAAAACTCAAAAGGGAAGAGAGTTTCTCTCTAGAACTTTCTCACTCTAAGGAAGACATAAATGTCTTGCAAGATTTTCTTAAGTTTCTTTGGCCTTAGGCTTTCTATTTATAGGGAGCTCTATTGGAGACCTAGTGGGCTTTTGAGTTGGGCCTTTTAATTTGACTTTCATTGACCGCTTAGTCTTTCCCGACTAATCAACTCCAATCGACCCATTCGAATTAATTTCTTAACCCACTTCGTTAATTTAATTTAATCGAACCCTTAGAATTAATTAATTCAAATAGAATTAATTTCTTAATTCACTTTGTTGATTAAATATTAATTAAACCTTTAGGATTAATTAATTCACTTTGTCGATTAGTCAAATACATAATTAGTCGTACCACTATCGGACTAACTATGGAACTACCACTCAAAAATGACTTTACATCGCCCCACTATTTTTCTTCTATCTCCTCATATTAAAGATCTAGTGCTCGTCGGTTTATCAATTCACTGACAAACTAATTCACCGAACCAAGAATCCAAGATTAGTACCACTCGACCTTTTATTATACCGGACATAAATTCCACCGGCCGAGTTTAGTATAATAGACCTTATGAGCTCATCTCGGGAGCACCATCAACCCGGCGAACCGGTACGTGGATTCCTCCGACTAGCAACGACACATAAGAAGCTAAACACCGCATACCCAACCTACCGAGGTATAGGCCTCAATTGACCGCACTCTTTGGCAAATCAAAGCATATGATATCCAACTCTCACGCCCGTCCCAATCTCGGGATTGAGAAACTGAATACTAGGACCGAATTGACTACGCCGATCAGTATAAGTCAATTCTATCCAAACTGGTCGTGCTCAATATGCCCCGGCATATCCGCGTGATTTAAACTAGTCTAGATAAACTAATTTCCAAATCACACGATAATCTATATCGATAGTATGTTCAGACTATCTCAGTTACGAGCATACTTTTTATATATCAATACTTTAACCAATAACGGTATCTACTGTGTCTTTCACACACTCCATTATCTAGTTCTATGATATAATGGAACAATTTAATACTGAAACAAAATGATATGTCATCTGTGGATATTAGTTTTTGATACAAGCCATAGCTTTTCTGTATTCAAAACTAACAGTATCTACTTTTGCTAGTGCATCAGGATTATAAGATTATTTCCTAAGCTCTTCTAGTACTATATTGCTCTTGGGCTTGTGATCTAGAATATAGTATTCCTCTAAAAATCTGGCGTTAGTGCTAACTACCAACTTTTGATCTTTAGAACTATAGAATAGACCACCTTTCGTTCCCCTAGGATATCCTACAAACAGCATAACTTACGTTCTTGCATATAACTTAGCCGCATCTGCCTTAAGCACATGTGTTGGGCAACCCTAAATTCTGAGATGTCTTAGATTGGGCTTACGCCCATTCTATAACTCCACTGGGGCACGATTTTAGATGGTACAAGATTAAGGATGTACATGGCAGTTTCTAAGGCATATCCCCAGAATGAACTCGACAAATCACTATAGCTCATCATTGACCTAACCATTTCCATGAGAGTTTGGTTCTTTCTTTCTGCTACACCGTTCTGCTATGGTATGTCAGGTGCAGACAACTAAGACTGAATTCCGACCTCACTGAGGTATTCTTGAAATTCATGGGCGTGAGCTAATACACACAACCCGAGATTGAACAAGACAACAAATAATGGGAAGTTAACTCACATTTACCACCTTAAACCTATTCGCGAGCCTTACTTGAACAAAGAGACACCCTTGGTCTCTTAGTCATACCAATACCTATCCAAAAGCACGTATGCCAGTCAACTTAAGATTTTTTGAGAGATGCATATGAATACGTCCTACGAGTTTCTAAATGAAAACTATCCTAACCATATTCATATCTCAAAACCAAGTACAGAACCAAAGAGAATGAGATTCCTCTCGGGGTCACGAAACCCAAGGTGATTCTCACATCCTTTTGATATAAGTTTGATCCAAATGCACATGCAAGTTAATTTCTTATTCAACTAAGTTAGACTCCCTATCTTCGGTGGTTTCTTCCCTACTTATAGGAATGTATGCATGTTAATATCCTCGTGTTCTTAGGGTGAACACCCATCCTCTTTGTACTTTCCTAACCTAGTAGTATCCTAAATTAATTACTAACGTCTACTAACAACCTATTAACCATTAATCCATAATTCCAATCTAATTCTACCCTCCAAATAATTTTAACTAAATTAACAATAAACTTAACTTCAAGAACTATACCTCTTTAGAACCTATAGGACAAGGCGGAAATGGTAACGGGGTTCTGACCAACCCAACAACAGCAGGGACAGGGCGGCGAGGAGCAAATCGGTCATCAAAACGAAAGGACAAGGGTTGGGTTGTAAGAATCTGGATTGGGGGGTCCATGCATGGTGATGACAGTCTGATTCGACCGACGGTGAGCAGCAGCGTCGATGAGGAAGGTCAGCAGGGGAGAGAGAGAAGAGTGAAAAACTAACGGGCTTTGTTCCTTGTGAGGAGAGGAATATTTCCGGGTGACTGCATGGCTGAACTGGTGTCGAAAAAGGCAAAATTGGCCAGCAGTTGTGGAGGGTGGAAGAGAGACCGACGGGGAAGAAAGGAAAAGAAAGAAAGAAGAGAGTAGGGAAAGAAAATAAAGAAAATGGAAGAAAATTTGCCCAGCGGGGATTTAAAAGAAAATTGGGAAAATGGAGTCTTTTTAGGAAATTTACAATTTAAGTCCCTAAGTTTCCAAGAATCATATAATTTCGTCTCAAAGTCCTAAACTCCTTCAATTAAGCCCTTTTCTTAACTTTTAAACCTAACTATTTCAATTCTTCAAATTAGATTAACCCTAACAATAAGTATTATACGTATTTTATTGCCACCTATTCTATTTAACTATTTGTCTAACCTGTATTTATTTAAAATCTGATTTATTGCTACATATTCTTCTGAATGTTTAAACCCCTAAAATCTCATAGTCGTAATTTATCTGCTTTGTAGGTATATTATAGAAAAGCTCAGTGGTTCCGAGAACAAATCGAAGAGAAGCATCAAAGCGCTATCATGTGAGATGTAGCAGCTCACTTTTTCATCATCGGGGAGGGGGTTTTCTACCAGGGGAAAGGAAAATGATTGGGAAAGAAACGGGGGAGAGAGCCGATTATGCTGGATCGATCGACGGGAAGGAGGGCTGGCCAAGAAGGGAAGGTCGCCAGAGAAACGGGGAGGTGGAGGGTGGCGGTTGGCTAGGGCAAGGGAGAAAGGGGAAAGAAAAGAAAACTAGGTGGAAAGTTAACAGTTAGGTTAAATTCAAAATAATGGGACCGGGCGGTAAAATTTTTCTTAAATATTTTATAATTTTCAGGCTGTTAAAGTAAAAACACTTTAACAACATATTTCATTAAGACAAAAATGCTTCTGGTCGAGACACATAAAAATGAGTTTTGAACCAAAATATTTTAATTATGTAATGTAATTGACAAAAAATTTGGGTTTTTTTATTTTGGACGAAAATCTCATTTTTTCAATATGTAATGAACCAAAAATAGAGTTTAATCATTTTTTAAATAACCTAATTCACCTCCTCTTAGGTCGTGTTGTTGATTTTCAAATCACATGGTTAAACCAGCTAAGAGAATGAAATGGTTAAAAAATCGAACCAGTGACCATTTTAATCAAACGGGTTGAATCGGTCCGGTTTGGTTCCAACAGTATGGAGGTTCCGTTACGTGCATCCCCTTCCCGATTCACCCACGTTCCACCTTGGCGCTCTTTTACCCATCGACCCCTACTCCAGCAATCCCGTCACTCAGACATTGCCTACTGAGCTCCTTCTTTCCATTCCTCCCCGTTCCCCTTTGTAAACCCTTTTTAATTTGGTGCAGTTTGTATGCTCCATTTTCATCTGTATCGCTTCTACCTTGCTTCTATACTCAGACTGAGCCTTCGAAACTTGTAAACGCGTATTATTTACCATGGTTAAGGTGGAAGCTGATCAACAGACTTCAGAAGCCAAGTTACAAGATGCTCTAAAATCCCGCCTTCAGCATTTCAGAGACAACGCGGCGTATGGCCTACTATTATAACACTTCGTCTTCACGCCATTCTTTCAATTTTATCAAATGTTTCGAAATAATTATTGGCTTCTTTTATTCAATTTAATGGTTGTGTTTGGAAGTTGATGAGATTGTCTTGTGAATTTCCCAGTTCTTTAACTCTTGTAGCAATTCGGAGGCTGTTAGAGCAAGACCTGGGGCTTGAAAAAAATGCATTGGATGTGCATAAGACCTTCATTAAGCAATACATTGACAAGGTAGATGCAGTTTTCTGTTAGGGTTTAAGTTGAAACAGTTTAGTTGAGCTGAATTTTCTTTCTTTTTTATGTTATTTAAGTTTCACGCTGGTTAAAGTGGAGCAGTATATGTTCTTTGGATTCATACCTTTTTGAGTTTTCAGCTACCTTTCCCTTTCAGAAATTTTGGCTATAAAAATTGTAGAAGTTCTCCAATGGATAAGTTGATTGAATTCTTATAGTTGAAAAGTTCTCCAATGGATAAGTTGATTGACTTGTTATAGTTGATTGTCTGCTATTTTTGACACCTATGCTTTCTGAAATTGTTTTCTACTTATATAAAAGAGAGGAATTTTTGGTCGGGCTTATGGAACTCACAAAGCATACAAATATAATGCAAAATTGTAAGTAGAAAACAATGGGGATTTCACAAAGCTTATGGAACCCCAATGGTATTATGTTGAAGAGAGTATTTTATAGGAGCAATTTAAATGAAAAATTTTGTATGTACTGCTGAGATTTGGGAGAAGGAACATTGTTTCAGTAACTCTTTGTAACTTCTCAAATGAGTTTCCAGGGTGCCTCACTAGCAACCAGTTTTTTTCTTTGGTAGATTTCATTTAAGGGCATCTTCACAGGTAGGGAAGGACTTGCTGGTTTTGTTTGTTCTGTAATTAGGTCATCTGGAGGGGATAGTATTATGTTTACTGCTCCATAGGTCCCAAGTAGTTATGCCTTTCTGGTCACAAATAGGCTGGCACAAGACTACTGATCCTTTCCTACTACTGCTCTTTGCTATCTTTTAACTTTGTATAATGTGATAGTTTCTCTTTTGCTGAATGTAAGATTGTCATAAGGTCGACTCCTTTTGCTTAATTTTCATCAACAGTATTTACAAGTATCTTGAGCATTATTTCTCACATTACCAGCTCTTCCTTATATACTGTCTGTCCTGGTTAATTTATGCTCAAAATAAAATGACAATGTAGCAATTCCCCTGAAATTAATTTTATCTTGAAAATCTGTTGTGTTCCTCGGCTTACCAAGAATGCCATTACGCCTAGTATGCATAAAAATTCAAACTGAGACATCTAGGTAGAATTCCCCTTAGGATCTAGTGAACGGTTTTCTGATTGGTTATATGGGAATGGTTTTTGCTTATCTGTTTTAAGTGTAGACATTTTTGTTTCTGAAAATCTGCTTAGATCCCCTGAAATGGACTTATTCAGCAAAATGAATAGTATCGTCATACTGGGATCTTTATTTACAAACTGATAGAAAAGCAGGAAACCAACGTACTTTGTGCTCATGGTTCCCAAACCCATAACAATTGCTTGGTTACATCTTATGCTGTGTTTAACTTGATGAGTCAGTTTTCTCAATATCATGTAGTCTACATCATCTTCCCCACTTCACCAAACAAAAGCAGAAGAATAATGGAAGTTACCATATGCACTTGAAAAACAATGCATCTCTTCTGTGGCATTACCATTTTCAGTGCACAGACAGTTTGGAATTACAGAAAACAAATAATGTGAAACTTGAGCCATTAAAAATTCAACCACCAACCACCAAAATTACAGACTGAAAGAAAGATTAAAAAAAATGAAAGAGGATTGATTGCACATAGGCTACCACCGCCTACATCCTCTACCTTGCTCCCGTTTGATTTTAGTAGTCAATGGCTGTGTATTATTGTTAATTTTAAGTGTTTTTCTGAATTCTAGAATTTGCCTGCTGATGAGGAGATTGACTCTGAGAAGTCAGAGGGTAAAGTTTCAAAAGGAGAGAATTCAACTGTGGAGAAAGGCGAAGATTTGATTGCAGTGAGCCATAAAGACGATGCCAAATTGGATGATTCCCCTATAAAGGGCGTCTTGGATACAAATTCGGAGAAGGTTAGCAGCAGTCAATGGGACGGAATTAGTGAGAGCATGATAAAGAAGGCTATTCAGGAAAGAGCAGAGTATATCAGATCTCAATCTGAGTATGTATCTACCTTTTAAACTTTGTGTATTGACCACTCACTGTATTGTGAAAATGAGAATAAAAGAGAGTAAGAACAATGGATGCATGTATTTTGGTTTCCTTAACTTAAAAGTTCTCGTATGTTTTTAGTGATGATTTCATTGACACTCTCTAGGATGCTGACATTGGCTGGAGCTCGGCGATTTTTAGAGGAAGACCTAAAACTTAGTAAAAATTCTCTTGACCCCTTCAAGAAGTTTATACGTCAGGAAATTGAAAAGGTCTGGAAAGCTTTGAAGCTATTGTGCTCTGGTATTTCTGAATGAACTTTTTGAGTTTCTTCATTCACTAACTTTCTCACATCTTACAGGTGATAGATTCAGGAGTTGTTTCTTCTTCAGCAACTGCTTCTCAGAAGGGAAGTTCTAGAATTAGTCAGAACAATGCAGAAAGAAGTACTAGTAGTGAAGGGAGACAAGGTTCTGCAGATAGAGATAACAATCCTAAAGATCATAAAAAAAGGGCAACAGATAGATCAAGAGGGGAAGCTAAAAATTCAGACAGAGAGAAGAAACGTAAAGTAACGAAGATGACTGATGTCTCTGGCAAGAAACAGAGCAAACTTGCTAAAAAAAATTTAGAGGAAGATAGTAATGCTGATAATGACAACCTTGGAAGTGTGTCTGAAGATGAACCTCAATCCTCTGCAGAGAAACCTTCAAAGGTAATGTTTCTGCTATACCATGAGCATATGTTTCACATGTGCTTACTCTCATCTAAATAATTTTCTTTTTAACTGGACATTGATTTGATTGCTGAAGAATGAAGCGCAAACATCTGGATATGGAAAGCATGTTGAGCGCCTGAAATCCGTAATTAAAGCCTGTGGAATGAGGTTGCTATGATCTCTACCTTTTATTTATGTCTAAATATTTAATGCTGGTTTGTGCAATTCTGACAATCTTCAATTTCCCCTCCCAACTTGAAGTATTGCACCTACAGTGTACAAGAAAGCGAAAATGGTACCTGATAGCAAAAGAGAGTCTTTCTTGATAAAGGAATTGGAGGGCATTCTCTTGAAAGAAGGGTTATCAAAGACTCCCTCTGAGAAAGGTAAGATCATTTGTTTATTGTCTTCTTGATACTTGGGAGGTACCTTCAGTCAATTGTAAAAATCAATCCTCTAGTAATTTAATGTTTGGGGAAAAGGTAGATGATTCCAAATAGCAGAAAAATTTGATCCAACAAACTCTGTTACCAATTTTGTTAGTCTTTGAAATAATCATGGATAGAACTCATAATTGTTTCAAGTTTGGCGCCTTCATAAACCATGCAAAACTATTATTGATGTTAGTGGCGACATATCTCAACAGATCTAATGTCATGTTTCTTGTTCCATCCAAATTTCTTGACTTAGCTGGCTGGTATAGTTTGCAAAAGAAAAATGAAAAAACGGAGGTCAGGAGGATTAGTCTTCATCAAAATATAGTACGTCTAAATTGTTGTTTTACTGGGAAAGAAAGTATTGATTGTCAGCAGGAAAATAAACAGAAAAAGAAAAACTAATGTAGTGATTATTGCAATCCTTGGGGCATTCCAAATTGCCATGATCCTTCTCTTCTAAAATCTGCATAGAGGCACCATAATTTGGGAAAATAATTACTTTTTATCAAATAGAATATTGCTTGTTGTCGTGATGCATGTCAACAGATCTCATCAACTTCATTATTTACATTGAGATTCTGATCTCAGTATGGGAATATGCATATGATATGCACCTTATATGTTCAATTGCGAAAATAATCTAGGATTCGGTGATGTTGCATTCGACTGGAATTATCTGTTCTTCTGGTATTAGTTCAAACTTCAACAGAATTATGTGTTGTGAAATAATCGTGGTGTGAACTAAAAGAAGCAGTTATACTACTGTAGGATACATATAGATACCGGGTAAAGAAGTACAATGCTTTGCTAGAAACGAATTAAGAGGCATTCATTTTCCTATCTCAAGTTATGCTAATTTCAATTCATACACCTATGGTCTTCCCTCTTTAGAGTAATTCACTTTGCTACCTGAAACTGATGGCATTGCCTACAATAATGAGTGGTATTTGTTGCTTCAGCAGGAAGGTAAAGTGCTCAACATTTTGGCCTGTCTAAGAGATTATTTTGCTTATATCCTCTTCTCTTTCTACCTTAATTCCCCATGGCCCATCCTGGTGTATGTATCAACCTTCCCATTTCTGGTGTAAAATTTCCATTTTTGCAATGTTGCCTCTCCTAGGTTTGAGAGCAATGTTTCCACCTAATGCATGGAAACTTAGATGGTTCTCTGCTGAAACATTATACTATTTTAAGTCTGTCCAATTGTTATGAAATTGGCAGGCAGTGGCTATCCTACCTCACTTTACGAAGTAGCCTTCCTTGATCATTATGAATCCCCCATTTCAATATTTACAACTTGAAAATAAAGGGGACTGTATTGGGGGATCAGAAAGATCAAATGTTAGAAACACCAACATGTTTTACTTTTGGAACTAGATCCATGCGTTAGTGCTTGTTTGATAGGCCCGCGCTGATGCAAAAACTGAAAGCATCTTTTGGTCAATCTGGTCCCGAGTATAAAACTTTTAACAAATGAATGGGACCAAGTTACAAATTCTATTTCCGGTGTGATATTTTTCTTATATCACTGTCCTTTTCTTAGACTGCATTTACTACTGTTGCCAGCTGCCAAATATGGTTAAATGTAGTGTTATCGTTTTATTTTATTTCTCTTCTAGTTTTGCAACTCAACTGCCAGGTGCTGAATCTTGTAATAAGCCTTGCTGAATCTTCTTAAATTTTGTGGCATTTTACTTCTGAATTTACTCAGTTTTGAATTTCAAGAAAGTAAAAATCAGGGTTTGACTTGGATATCTTTTGTGGTTCATAAGATGGTGTTGTTGCTTATGATTACCATTAGTTATATATACATTTCTATGCTGAGTTCATTCACTGCACCTACGTGTATAACTAGTGCAGTACCTTTATATGTATCATTCCGGATATCTGTTTCAGAAATTAAAGAAGTCAGAAAGAGAAAGGAAAGAGCAAAAGAGCTGGAGGGAATAGATATGAGCAACATCATTACAAGCTCTCGTAGGAGGGCAACTATGAGTTTTCTGCCGCCCCCCAGACCCAAAAAAAATGAAGGAAGTGGTGGTGATTTTACGAGTACCAAAAAGGACAGGGATGATGCGAAAGATGCCGAGATGAAGGAAGAAGATGTCAAAGAGAAAGAAGATAAGGATCAGACAGATGAGAAGAAAAAAGGAGATGATGATGGTGTGGATCAAGAAGAGGAAGAAGATGATGAAGATGAAGATGATGATGATGAGGAGGACGATGATAGTCTAAATGAAGAGTTTAATGATGGTAAGTTTAAAATGTCTATGATTTCTGTTATTTTTTTTGGTGCTGAATGTAGTGGTATCATGGTGGATTATGCTTTAATGAATTGATCTGCCTCTCTTGAAATACAGATTGTTTTTTTCCTTTAAACAATCTAAATAGTAGCTTGGTCCCCTTGATCAAGGACATGCCATACAACTTGTTTTCGTGTTCGAAAATTGCAATCTAGCGGTGTCTCTGATGTTAGTGATCTTGCCAGTCGCTATCAGTAAATATTAATGTAAACAGAGTAATTGTGAGGTTTGACAGGGTGCTACGTCATGAGAATTCAATGTTGATACAAAGTGAGGATCATTTTCTGAATCTGTCCTGAACTTTAATATGCCAGAAAAATACAGCTGAATGGCAATATTATTGCAATGGAAGTTGTATATTTCTACCGTTAGATGTCTTGAATTGTATTCCTGTCTTAGGTTGTCTGTTAGTTTTGCCCCCTTAGTCCAACTTCATGCTTCTTCCTGAGTCTTGCCTATATAATATTGTCGCTTTCTGACACAGTTACCCACTACTTTACTCTTGCTGCTACGTATAGAAAATGAGACAAATGAATGATGACCTTTTAAACAAATCTGCTGACAACACTGTCCGCAATCAAAGCCTAAATACACTGATGCATGCCTTTTATTTGCAGAAGATGAAGGCAGTGACTGAACTCAATCCTGCTTATTACAAAGAGATGACAGACAATGAGAGGAAGCAAAGATTGTGTCAGTTAGGAGATCCCTGCCATACATTGTTTATTTTATTTTTGGACAGCTTGTTTTACTTGAGTCTTTTTCAAAAAGCATCATTTGAAAGAGGCTCTTAGATGTTAGCACTTGGACATTGTACTTTCAACTGCTTACACTACAAATTCAAACAAAACGTTTAGAGTGTGTATGGGTATTATTCTTTTTGGAAATTTTTTTGGTTCAAAGGGCGTGGAAGAAATTAAATTATTAAAAAGGGTGTGATTTTTATATATTGTGTTGTGAAATAAGAAATAATATTAGTCAAAAAAAGTACGTTAATAAGAAAAACCTCTCAGAAATATATATATATATATATATATATATTTTGTTGCATCTGTGGAACCTAAAGCGGTTAATTGCGTATGCCCACGATTTCCTTTCCATTTTTATACATAGGGGAGGGTCTCCCAGGAAATGCATAGAAAAATTCAAGGCCAATTTCGCAGACATATCAACACATACATGGCTCTCTCCTATATTTATATACGTAAGTTTTGGAGGACAAGTGATTGAGCAGGCGATAAGTTATGATGGTACTTAACGGGCTCAACTCGGGAAAATGGACAGTTACATTACGCTCCCCCTTGGATGTCCATTTCCTAGAAATCATGCATCGTTAAGATATTATTATGGGATGAATACTTTTTTTTTTTTTTTTCCAAGTAAATAGTCTCATATACCCCTAATGAGTATGGAAAATCGGTGAAATTGGTTACTATTTTATTAATTTAAAATTAATTTTTAATATATAAAATTTATATTTCTATACATTCACCAATGTTCACGAGGAGTTTTTATTTTTATACATTTACCAATAATCTTAGGGAGTACTTAAAACTAAAATAACTATAAAAAATTGTCAAACTCAAAAATTCCCACAAAAGAAACATCAAAGTTTAAAACAATAGAAAAGAAATTGTCCCTTGCCAAAGCATTGTTCCTGCAGTCCAGATGCCTTGGCAATTTATATGCTACTACAGTAGTAGTACAATACAATTGTATTACTATCCAAATTTATATATCACGCTATTTTAATTAGTGATCTTAGCTCGCAATTATTGACCTAACCCACAATTATTTACTTTTTATCCAGTAACTTTATACGCGCGCGTAACTTGAGTTCAGTTTTAGTTGCATTTGCTTTGCTGGTGGGTTTTGTCATGTACGGGTTTTTTTCCTTAAGGGTTAATTAAGTAATTAACAAAGTGGAATTATTTAATTAATTAATTATGTCTTAGGTTTCAATTAGAATTAGGAAATCCTAGAGATTAGGAATCTAGTAGGATTTGGTTTATCCTATCAGATTGGTTGCCTAAATGGATTTGGAAACTAGTTAATTACCTAAACCCATTAGGAAGACCAATCCTAAACCAACTTGGGGTCTCTCTTGTAACTCTATATATAGACAAGAGATTATCTATTATAGACACACAATTCAATAGATTCATTATTCAAGAATCTAGAGAGATAAAATCGCAGAGAGAGAAACAAAAGTTTCTTCTCATAACCGGATTTATAGACCAAAATTGCAGCTGCTCTTGGAAGTATTTTTGGCCGGATTTCTCACTAAATTCCGGTGGCTGGTTTAAGTACTTAGAGCAGTGGCGCGTGTTGGTTTATCTCAGGCCAGGTGGAACGTGAAGGTCACGTGCTAGGCAGAGTGGTTTGCTGATTATTTCGGCGAATCCAGTTGTGTTGATTACTGATCCATTGGCTTGTAGATTGTTGCCCACACAACAAGAAGTCAAAGTCTTGAGTCATACAAGCGATCTTCCAAGTCACGCTTCAAAGGTAACTTTCTAAAGTTCCGCTTATAATTAGAAATTTTTGTTGCGTGGTAAATCGAGCAAGTGCAAACCTAGATCCTACAAATCTTTCAGGATGGTAGTGCCATAAGTAATCCGTTAGTAGTACAATTAATTATGTATTGGGTTGTTGACAAAGGTAGATTTAATTAATTGAGTAATTAATTAATCCTTGTGTCAATTGGTTGTGAATCATACCAGGAACTGGTTTGGGATAAGTGAATCCCTGTATCAATTGGTTGTGAATCATACCAGGAACTAGTTTGGAATAAGTGAATCCCTGTATCAGTTGGTTGTAAATCATATCAGGAACTGGATTGGGATAAATGAATCCTTGTATTAGTTGGATGTGTATCAGTCCAGGAACAGGATTGAAGGAAACAGGAATCCAGTAGGAAGGCCAATCCTAAACCAATTTGAGGTCTCTCTTGTATCTCTATATATAGACAAGGGATTAGCTATTCCACAATATACAATTCATAAGTTTTCAAGATAATAAAACTAGGGAGATAAAATCCCCGAGAGAGAAATAAAATTTCTCCCTGAAAGTCGGATTTTACAAGCAAATTATGGCTAGTCCCTCTCTGTTTTTGGCTGAAATCATTGGTCTGTTAAATCAACAGCGCGTGTAGCTTTTTCTCTCTCCGGGCGGTGTATTTACAGTACGTGCCAAGTGCGGTGGTGCTGGAATTTTCTGGCAGGTGGATTGTGGTGATTAGTTGGTCAAATTGGTTCCTAGATCGTTGCCCACACAACGTGAAATCAAAGTCTTGAGGCATACAAGAGAATCACCTGACACGCTTCAAAGGTATTTTCTAAAGTTCCGCTTTTAATTAGAAATTTTTGTTGCGTGGTAAATCGAATAAGTGCAACCCAGATCTTGCTCAATGTTATTTCAAAAGGGTTGGAATAGCAATTGCTCTAGCGTCTAGGACTGGCCAGAGATTCCAATTCTGGAATGCATAGCACGAAAGTGAATTTCTGGCTAGGCACGGGCAGATAATCTTTCAAGTCTTTCTTCCAATGTCCAGCTTTGCCACATCTGAAACACTTGCCTTTCAACTTGTGCTTCTTAGAAATGCCTCCTTTGTGTCCATGATCAGCTGCTACCTTCTGGCCATTCTTCCTCTTTTGCTTCCTGGCTTTGGGCCCAACAGAGGAACCTGAAGGTCCAACAGTAGCCAAAGCTTGCTTATTCTCAGCGAAGAGGCCTTCAGCAGACACCAATGCAGTCATGAGCTTGGGAAGTGAATATGAGAGCTTGCTCATATTGTAGTTCAATCAAAATTGCTCAAAACTGAGGGACAAGCTCTGGAGAATGATATTAACCTGGGTCTCCCCGTCGATGTCAACTCCAAATACCTCAATCTCATTGATGCAACTGATCATGTCCAGTGCGTGATCCCTTAATGAAGTGCCCTTAGCCATCCTATCATTCATGAGTTTTCTCATAGCTGACTGCTTGGCTGCCCTACCCTACTGTCCGAACATCTCCCTGAGGTTAAGTATCATCTCATAGGCTGAGGTCATCAATTGATGTTAGTGCTGTAGTTCACTCGACATAGAAGCCAATATGTAGCACCTGGTCATCTTATCAGCTTTCTTCCACCTAGAGTTGTGCTTCTTTCTCCTCAGGAGTGGAATCATCAGTGGGCACTGTGGGGCACTCATCAACAAGTACATACTTGTAACCCTCAGCAGTAAGGACAATGTCCATGTTACGTTTCCAATCAATGTAATTAGGACCAGTGAGTTTGTTCTGACTCAAAATGACAGCTCGCGGGTTGAATGACATAACAACAAACTGAAAAAAATAAACAGTCAAGTTTTAGTATTCTTTTCGAAAATATTGATATCCTCAAAATAATATAATCTCCCATCAACATCTCTCACACAGGAATTAACGCAGGTCACGATGGGAGAACGTCTACGCCAACCCATATTCGTTTGAGAAGAACATAAGCTCGTTAATTTCACTATCTGACCAGCGATCTTATGATCAATGAAATTAATAGTCGATGATTTTAGCCGTAGACGTAAGTAGCATAACATCGATGAGAGGAATGTTAGAATAGAATACATAAGCTATTCTTGTATTGTACAGTTTCCCATATTAATATATCGATTCGTGTTTCAGTCATATCTATTGTGCATTAATTGTCCATTTATATTATGTAAGTAGATGATGAGGTGTCGGTGCGACACAGTAGATCTCATCATTCGTTGAAAGACATATTATATAAATGAGGTTCATAACTGAGACAGTTTTGGATAAACTGTCGGTTTTGGTTATTATGTGGTTCGGATAATTGGTTTGTCTAAACTAATTGAATAATATAGATATACCCGGGGCATATTGAACTTGACCTTTAGGAATGATTTGTCTTGTACTGATTTAATAGAAAAATTGATCCTTGTATTCTATATCTAAATCCCTAGACTCGAGCGGGCATGAGGATTAGACATAGTGTACTTTGATCTGCCAATGGGTGAGGTCAAATGTGGCCAATAGTCACGGTGGGTTGGGTACGCGTGTTTAGTTACTTGGTGTGCTGCTGCTTGTCGAAAAGAAACCATGTACCAGTGAATCCGGGGTGATGGTGCTCCCGAGATGAGCTCAAAACGTTTATTATACTAAACCCGGCCGGTGGACTTATGCCTGGTATAGTAAAAAGGTCGAGTGGTACTAGTCTCAGAATTAAATAAGCTAATTAATTAATTTATCAGTATATTAATTTAATTAACGAGCACTATATCTTTGATGTGGGGAGATTAATGAATATTATTTAATTAAGTTGTTCCAGAAGTAATTCTGGTGTAGGATGGTAGTGCCAAAATTAATCCGTTAGTGGTACGATTAATTTTGTAATGGGTTAATTGAATAGGTAGATTTAATTAATTAATTGGTTAATTATTCCTAAGGGTTAATTTAATAATTAACAAAGTGGAATTATATAATTAATTCCCAAGGGTTAATTAAGTAATTAACAAAGTGGAATTATTTAATTAATTAATTAATTAAGTCTTAAGTTTCAATTGGAATTAGGAAATCCTAGAGATTAGAAATCTAGTAGGATTTGTTTATCCTATCAGATTGGTTACCTAATTGGATTTGGAAACTAATTTATTACCTAAACCCATTAGGATGACCAATCCTAAACCAACTTGGGGTCTCTCTTGTAACTCTATAAATAGACAAGGGATTAGCTATTCAAGACAACAATTAATCCACAAGATTTCTAGAGAGAGAAAATTTTCTTAGCAATTGAAGGCTGGCCTTTTGGTTTATTTGGCTGAAATTTTGGCCTTATTTTGCTAGCCCCGTGTGTTGCTTTCTCTCTCTTCGGGCAGTGCGTTTGCAGTACGTGCTAGGTGCGGAGGTGCTGGATTTTTTTAGCAGGTGGATTGTGGTAAGTAGCTGATCAATTAACTTCTAGCTCATTGACCACACAACGTGAAGTCATAGTCTTGAGGCATACAAGAGAATCACTAGGTGCGCGCTTCAAAGGTAGTTTTCTAAGGTTCCGCTTTAATTAGAAATTTTTGTTGCGTGGTAAATCAAGCAAGTGCGAACCTAGATCCTATGTGGCAAATATTTCAATTGGTATCAAAGCCTGGTTTAGGGGGTTTTGGTACTTGTTCGATTTATTACATGGTTTTATTTGCAGGTAGTTTAGAATCCCGACTATTATGGTTACGTTTGTATGGGTTTTAATTAAACTCCGGGACTTGTCCGGATTTAATTTTATTATGAATGTTTGTAATTGTATAACCACGTGCTGGAAGCCGTGTAGGATTAGATTAAATCTATAGTAGGATTGTTTCTATGTAATTTCGATGATTTAATTTTTCCTAGAAAGCCTTGTAATAGGAAAATTGATTGTTGTAATCGAAGGTGTTATGGTGGACAACTTGAATTCGTGGGTTTTGGGTTATCGTTAATTCGTAGAAACCCAGGAAAACCCAGAACGAATTGCAAGAAGACCAAATAGTGAGGGAAAAGCGAATGAGGATTTGGAGGCAGGAAGTGACGCCGGCAACAACTGCCGGCAGCAGTCGCGCTGGCCAGGAGCAGCAGGAGCTGCTACCGTGAGACGCAGCAGGGTGCTGCACAGGGACGTGCGCACGGCCCATGCAGGCTGTGCACGCGGGTGGTGCGGCCTTCGGGCCGTGCTGCGGCACTGGTGGCTCGTTTGGGTCGTTTGGGCTGGTTTTTGCCCGTTTTTCCTCCAGGTTTTTTTTTAAGTTCAAGACTCTCTCCATCGAGTGACGTGAAGGGACATGAGATCAAGGCAAATGATGGAAGCAATTAAAACCATAATAGTCGAGAAATTTATTTTACGTATTTATTTCCCATATTTATTGCTTTAATTTTTATGCTTTATTTTTATGCTGTATTTTAGATGCATGAATTAAAGCATGTCTGGTTTTATGGTTGCACAAGACTTAGGTTAGTTAATTACATGTTAAAATTGGAAAAACCCTCAATTTGGAAATCTAAGTGGGAGCGAGTTGGTTTAACATCCCCATGGCCACCATTACGGGTTCATATGTGATGTGGGTGGGCTTGCGCATTGGCACTAGGGCCTTCCTCCTTTCGGATGAGCCCAGCCCCGAGATCGCTAGACTATAAACTTCTGAGCAAGAAGACTAGAGCGTGTTTAACTAGGAGAAATGAGACACCCTCTCCATCTGAGGCACTATACTGAGGTAACAAACTCAGAAGTCACGTAATGGCACACACTTAGTGTACGATCTGCAGTATTCCTCCCGCGAGGTTACACTGCTTATTCGTACGACTGAAAGCACCAACTATTAACTACATTAATCAAAAGATCGTTGGTCAGATAGTGTAGTTAATGAACTTGGTTCTTCTCAAACGAATGTGGGTTAGCGTAAATGTCCACACTGCGTGGCTTGCGAGAATCCCGGTGGATGAGATGTCGGTGGATTAAGATTATTGTTTTGAGGGAAGTCAATAATTAATTAGAATTTTTTTTCGAAAAACTAAGCATATATAACTGAAACATTGTTTTTTTATTTTCTAGTTTAATCGATATGGCATTCAATCCTTAGCTGCTATTTTGAAAAACAACAATTTAACTGGAACTAATAATGTCGATGGAAGTCGTAACTTGGATATTGTCCTTATGGCTGAGAGCATTCCTGTGAGAGATCATGTCATGGACATGATTAGTAACATCAACAAGGTTGAGGTAGTGGGAGGCGAAATCATTGGTGAAACCAAAGCCAATATTGTCCTCCGGAGCTTGCCTCAAAGCTATGAGCGGATTCACTTGAACTACAGCATAAGTAAGATGTTGTGGAGTTCATCTGAGCTCTTGGCAGAGTTGGTAGCAGCTAAAAGTCTTCTTCAAGAGAAGAAGCGAGCTTTAGTCGCAGTCGAAGCTTCAAAATCTTCTTCTGAGCCTGAGGCTAGAAAGAAGAAGAAGAAGAAGCTCGAGGGAATAGCTCAAGTGGCGCAAATTGCGCATTAAGCCATGTATTGCAAAGAAGAAGTCGGAAGACAAGTGCTTCAAGTGCAATAAGACGGGACATTGGAAAGCGGATTGTCCAAAGGTTATAAGTACGATAAATTCTTCCTTAATTACTGAGACATGTTTACCATGCGATTCCCACAGATACTTGGTGAGTGGATTCAGGTGCCACTGACCATGTTTGTAATTCTTTGCAAGGGTTCCAAGTAACCCGGAAGCTTAGAGAAGGCGAATTGGATATCTACTTGGGCGACACTACAAGAGTGTCAGTAGAAGCAGTGGGAGTAGTTAAGTTGAATTTTGAAAATTCTAGCTTAGAGTAAGTTAATTGTCTTTATGTACCGAGCTTTAGAAAGAACTTGATTTCGATTTCTAAACTCATGGAGAATGGTTATAAGTTTATTTTTTCTGATGACTCTGTATTTATTAGAAGAAATGGGAAACTTATTTGTTCTGGTTCATTGGTTGACAATTTATTTGTGGTTAATTCTAACTCCCCTGTTGCGCAAAACATAGAAATAGATAGCTCAGTATCTAACATTAATAAGAGGAAGAAGCCTTCTGAAATGAATCAAACCTATCTTTGGCATCTCAGGCTAGGTCATATAAACCTTAGTAGAATTCAGAGGTTGGTAAATGATGGACCTTTAGGTTCATTAGATATTGACAGTTACGCAACTTGCGAATCTTTCTTGGAAGGTAAGATGACCAATTGACCTTTTAAGGCAAAAGGTTATAGAGCTAAAGTAGTTTTAGAGTTGATTCATTCTGACTTGTGTGGACCTATGACGGTCCAGGCACGAGGGGGATATGAGTATTTCGCGACGTTCATGAAAGTTTTGGTAGGATCTGGGTTTGCACTTGCTCGATTTACCACGCAACAAAAATTTCTATTAAAGCGGAATCTTAGAAAAGTACCTTTGAAACGTGCACCTGGTGATTCTCTTGTATGCCTCAAGACTATGACTTCACGTTGTACGGGCAACGAACTAGAAGTCAATTGATCAGCTATCACCACAACTCCACCCGCCAGAAAAATCCAGAGAGAGAGAAAACAACACACGGGGCTTGCAAGATTGGACCAAAATTTTGGCCAAACTAGACAAAAATCAGCCGCCCCAAATTGCAAGAAAATTCTACTTGGAGAGAGAAGATTTTCTCTCTCTAGAATTTTCTCTCTCTAGAAATATTGTGGATTAATTGTGTTTCTTGAATAACTGATCCCTTGTCTATTTATAGAGTTACAAGAGAGACTCCAAGTTGGTTTAGGATTGGTCTTCCTAATGGGTTTAGGTAATAAATTAGTTTCCAAATCCAATTAGGCAACCAATCTGATAGGATAAACCAAATCCTACTGGATTCCTAATCTCTAGGATTTCCAAATTCTAATTGAAACTTAAGACTTAATTAATTAATTTAATAATTCCACTTTGTTAATTACTTAATTAACCCTTAGGAATTAATTAAATAATTCCATTTTGTTAATTACTGAATTAACCCTTAGGAATAATTAACCAATTAATTAATTAAATCTACCTATTCAATTAACCAATTACAAAATTAATCGTACCACTAACGGATTAATTTTGGCACTACCATCCTACACCAGAATTGCTTCCGGAACAACTTAATTAAATTATATTCATTAATCTCCCCACATCAAAGATATAGTGCTCGTTAATTAAAATTAATTTACTAATAAATTAATTAATTAACTTCTTTAATTCTGAGACTAGTACCACTCGACCTTTTTACTATACCGGACATAAGTCCACCGGCCGGGTTTAGTATAAACATTTCAAGCTCATCTTGGGAGCACCATCACCTCGGACGCACCGGTACATGGTTTCCTTTCGACAAGCAGTAGCATACCAAGTAACTACACACGCGCACCCAACCCACCGAGACTATTGGCCACATTTGACCTCATCCATTGGCAGATCAAAGTACACTATGTCTAATCCTCATACCCACTCAAGTCTAGGGATTTAGAGATAGAATACAAGGATCGATTTGTCTATTAAATCTGTACAAGACAAATCATTCCTAAAAGTCAAGTTCAATATGCTCCGGTCATATCTATATGATTCAATTAGTTTAGACAAACTCATTATCGAAATCACATAATAACCTAAACTGATAGTTTGTCCAAAGCTGTCTCGGTTACGAACCTGATTTATATATTATGTCTTTCAACCAATGATGAGATCTACTGTGTCACACCAGACACCTCATCATCTACTTAGATAATATAAATGGACATAAATATGCACAACAAAATATAATTGAAACACAAATCGATATATTAAACTGGGAAACTGTACAATACAAGCATAGCTTATGTATTCTACTCCAACAATCTCCCACTAATACTTAAGATGTGCTTTAAGTATACAACTACATACAATTCTATACAATCTGCTGCTATCAATCTAGAAAAACTATCATGGCTCTCCTAGATATCTGATCCCCATGCCCTCCACGTGAGCCTCAAAGACTTTAGAGGTTATTGTTTTTGTGAACGGATCTGCAAGGTTATTCTCTGATGCTATCTTAGCCACGACCATGTCTTCCCTCTTCACAATGTCTCGTATCAGGTGGTACTTGCGCTGTATATGTTTACTCGCCTTGTGGGCTCGTGGTTCCTTCGAGTTTGCTACTTTACCATTGTTATCATAATAAACCATGATAGACTTCGGCAAACCAGGAATCACATCTAAGTCCACTAGGAAGTTCTTAAGCCATACTACTTCTTTCGCTGCCTCTGATGCGGCAACGTACTCAGCCTCCATGGTAGAGTCCGCCACGCATTTCTGCTTGACACTCTGCCAAACTATGGCTCCACCTCCTAGAGTAAACAATAGCCTGAGGTAGACTTGCTCTTGTCCCTGTTGCCTTGGAAATCTGAATCTGTGTAACCTCGGGGAACCAGCTCAGGCGCCTGATAGACCAGAACTTGGTGCGTCGTTATGCGCAAATACTTGAGAATGCATTTTACTGCCTCCTAATGAGTTTTCCTGGGGTTACTCTGATATCAGGCCTCGTACAAAACATGGCATACATGAGACTTCCTACTGCTGAAGCATATGGAACGGTCTTCTTGGTCTCTATCTTCTCAACAGTCTTTGGAGACTGCTTTTTAGATAGAAACACTCCATGCTTGAAAGGTATAAAACCTTTCTTGGAGTTCTGCATGTTAAAACGGGCCAGAATCGTGTCTATGTATGAAGCTTGGGAGAGCGTTAACGAACGTTTCCTACGATCTCAAATAATATTGATCCCAAGGATATGTCCTGCTTCCTCTAAGTCCTTCATATCAAATTGCTTGGACAGCCATGCCTTTACGTATGATAACACATTCTTGTTGTTGCCAATCAATAGAATGTCATCTACATAAAGCACAAGAAACACCACTGAGTTTCCATCACGTCTGCGATATACACATTGCTCATCCGGACACTAAATAAATCCAAAAGACTGGATTACCTCATCAAACCTGATGTTCCAAGATCTGGATGCTGCAAACCTTATGCTCTTGGCCTTATTCAATGAATCCCTCTGGTTGCTGCATAAAGATGGTTTCCTCAAGACTTCCATTCAGGAAAGCTGTCTTGACATCCATCTGCCAAATCTCATAATCAATATGAGCAGCTATGGCCAAGAGAATCCAGATCGACTTAAGCATATCGATTCCCTCTTTCTGAGTATACCCATTCGCCACCAGCCTAGCTTTAAAGGTTTCCACCTTCCCGTCAGGTCCTCTCTTACGTTTGTAGACCCACTTGCATCCAATGCGCTTAAACCCATCAGGCAGGCCCACAAGCTCCCAGACTTGATTGTGGTCCATTGACCCCATCTCGGATATCATTGCTTTTAGTTTTGAATACAGAAAAGCTATGACTTGTATCAAAAACTAATATCCACAGTTGACATATCATTTTGTTTCGGTATAAATTTGTTCATTTATATCATAGAACTAGATAACGGGGTGTGGAAAGACACAATAGATACCGCTATTGGTTAAAGTATTGATATATTAAAAGTATGCTCGTAACCGAGATAGTCTGAACATACTATAGGTTATCATGTGGTTTGGAAATTAATTTATCTAAATTAGTTTAAATCACACGGATATGCCAGGGCATATTGAGCACGACCAGTTTGGATAGAATTGACTTATACTGATTGACGTAGTCAATTCAGTCCTAGTATTCGGTCTCTCAATCCCGAGATTGGGACGGGCGCGAGAGTTGAATATTGTATGCTTTGATTTGCCAAAGAGTGCGGTCGATTGAGGCCTATACCTCGGTAGGTTGGGTATGCGGTGTTTAGCTTCTTACGTGCTGTTGCTAGTCGAGAAATCCACGTACCGGTTCGCCGGGTTGATGGTGCTCCCGAGATGAGCTCGTAAAGTCTATTATACTAAACCCGGCCGGTGAACTTTATGTTCGGTATAATAAAAGGACGAGTGGTACTAATCTCAGAAACCAAGAAGTCGATGAATTAATTTGTCAGTAAATTGATAAACCGACGAGTGCTAGATCTTTAATGTGGGGAGATAGAATAAAATATAATAGCGCGATGTAAAGTCATTTTCGAGTGGTAGTTCCATAATTAGTCCGTTAGTGGTACGACTAATTATGCATTTGACTAATCGACAAGGTGAATTAATTAATCCTAAAGGTTTAATTAATATTTAATCGACAAAGTGAATTAAGAAATTAATTCTATATGAATTAATTAGTTCTAAGGGTTCGATTAAATTAAATTAACAAAGAGGGTTTAATAAATTAATTCAAATGGGTCCATTGGAGTTGACTAGTCGGGAAAGACATAGCGGTCAATGAAAGTCAAATTAAAAGGCCTAACTCGAGAGCCCATTAGGTCTCCTTAGAAGCTCCTTATAAATGCCCATTAACTCGAGGGCCTATGTCAGTTCAGGCGAATACCTCTCTAGTGAATTTAGATCCTATTTGTCAAAGGAGGGTATTCAGACCCAGTTGTCTGCACCTGGCACACCCCAGCAGAATGGTGTAGCAGAGAGGTGGAACAGGACTCTTATAGAGATGGTTAGATTGATGATGTGTTACAGTGAGTTGCCTATCTCATTTTGGGGTTATACCTTGGAGACAATATGTTTTATCCTCAACCTTGTGCCATCTAAGTCTGTGCCTTCGACCCCATCAGAGTTGTGGAATGGGCGAAAGCCTAGTCTGAGACATCTCAGAATATGGGGTTGTCCAGCACATGTGCTCGAGGCAGATGCAGACAAGTTAGAGGCGAGATCCAAGGCTATGCTGTTTATAGGCTACCCCAAAGGAACGAAAGGTTGTTTATTTTATAGTCCTCAGGATCAGAAGGTGGTGATCAGCACCAATGCCAGATTTTTTAAGGAGGACTATATTTTAGATCACAAGTCAAGCAGCAAGGTATTATTGGAAGAGCTTAGAAATCAGTCAATTATTCCAGATGCACAAGTACAGGAAGACACACCACAAGAGACTGCACACACTATCACAGATGATGCTCTTGCACAGGCTGCGCCTCGTCGTAGTGGGAGGGTTGTGAGACAGCCCGAGAGGTACATGGGTTTGGGTGAGTCTTCGGACTTTATCCCTGGCGCTCATGAACCAGACCCAATTAACTACAATGAGGCTCTCCAGGATAAAGATGTAGATTATTGGCAGAGAGCGATGATTGCTGAGATGGGTTCTAAGGACTCAAATCAAGTCTGGGAGCTGGTAGACCTACCTGATGGGTTTAGGCCTATTGGGTGCAAATGGGTTTACAAGCGAAAGAGAGGAACTGACGGGAGGGTTGAGACCTTCAAGGCTAGGCTTGTGGCGAAGGGGTATACTCAGAAAGAAGGGATCGATTATGAGGAGACCTTTTCCCGGTAGCCATGCTTAAGTCAATCCAGATTCTCTTGGCCATAGCTGCTCATATGGATTATGAGATTTGGCAGATGGATGTCAAGACAGCTTTCCTTAATGGAAGTCTTGAGGAGACCATCTTTATGCAGCAACCAGAGGGCTTCATTATTAAGGGCCAAGAGTACAAAGTGAGGTTAAGCAAGCATCCAGATCTTGGAACATCCATTTTGATGAGGTTATCCAGTCCTATAGATTCACTTAGTGTCCGGATGAGCAGTGTGTTTATCGCAGGCGTAATGGTGATACGGTGGTGTTCCTCGTACTTTACGTAGATGACATCCTTCTTATTGGAAATAGCAAGAAGGTGTTGTCAGACGTAAAGGCATGGTTGTCCAGGCAATTCGATATGAAGGATTTGGGAGAGGCTGGACATATCCTTGGGATTAAGATTATTCGAGATCGTAGGAGACGTTCTCTGACTCTCTCTCAGGCATCCTACATAGATACGATTCTGGCTCGTTTTAACATGCAGAACTCCAAGAAGGGTTCACTACCTTTCAGGCATGGAGTGCATTTGTCTAAGGAACAGTGTCCTAAGACTGCTGAGGAGATAGATGCCATGAAGACGGTACCCTATACTTCTGCAGTGGGTAGCCTCATGTATGCTATGTTGTGCACGAGGCCTGATATTTGCTTTCCCGTTGGCATGGTTAGCAGATATCATAGTAACCCTGGGAAGGTTTACTGGGAGGCAGTAAAATGCATTCTCAAGTACTTGCGCAGGACGAGAGATTATGTCCTAGTTTATAGAGCACAGGAGCTTGTACCATTGGGTTACACAGATTCAGACTTTCAAGGTGATTTGGACAAGAGTAAGTCTACCTCTGGGTTTGTGTTTACTCTAGGAGGTGGAGCCATAGTATGGAGGAGTGTCAAGCAGAAATGCGAGGTGGACTCCACCATGGAGGCTGACTACGTTGCCGCTTCAGAGGCAGCGAAAGAGGCTGTATGGCTCAGGAGCTTCCTGATGGACTCAGATGTGGTTCCTGAGTTGCCTAGGTCTATCTCAGTTTATTGTGATAACAATGGTGCAGTTGCTAACTCGAGGGAACCATGACCCCATAAGGCGAGTAAACACATAGGGCGCAAGTACCACCTGATACGAGAGATCGTAAAGAGGGGAGATGTGATCGTGGCCAAGATAGCATCATATAACAACCTTGCAGATCCTTTCACTAAGCCATTAACCCCAAAGGTCTTTGAGAGACATGTGGATGGCATGGGAGTCAAATTCTTGAGGGAGCCATGTGAGTGAGCTTAAAGGTGTTCTGGAGATTTCATTATGACAGCAGTGTAATAGCGGGTTGGACAATTTTTGTACTTCTTAGCATAGCTTTGAGTATTAGTGGGAGATTGTTAGTTTTGAATACAGAAAAGCTATGGCTTGTATCGAAAACTAATATCCACAGTTGACATATCATTTTGTTTTGGTATAAATTTGTTCCTTTATATCATAGAACTAGATAACGGGGTGTGGAAAGACATAGTAGATACCGTTATTGGTTAAAGTATTGATATGTTGAAAGTATGCTCGTAACCGAGATAGTCTGAACATACTATCGTTATAGGTTATCGTGTGGTTTGGAAATTAATTTATCTAAATTAGTTTAAATCACAAGAATATGCCCGGGGCATATTGAGCACGACCAGTTTGGATATAATTGACTTATACTTATCGACGTAGTCAATTCGGTCCTAGTATTCGGTCTCTCAATCCCGAGATTGGGATGGGCGCGAGAGTTGAATATTGTATGCATTGATTTGCCAAAGAGTGCGGTCGATTGGGGCCTATACCTCGGTAGGTTGGGTATGCGGTGTTTAGCTTCTGACGTGCCGTTGCTAGTTGAAGGAATCCACGTACTGGTTCGCCGGGTTGATGGTGCTCCCGAGATGAGCTCGTAAAGTCTATTATACTAAACCCGGCCGGTGAACTTTATGTTCGGTATAATAAAAGGACGAGTGGTACTAATCTCAGAAATGAAGAAGTCGGTGAATTAATTTGTCAGTAAATTGATAAACTAACGAGCGCTAGATCTTTAATGTGGGGAGATAGAATAAAATATAATGGCACGATGTAAAGTCGTTTTCGAGCGGTGGTTCCATAATTGGTCCTTTAATGGTACGACTAATTATGCATTTGACTAAATGACAAGGTGAATTAATTAATCCTAAAGGTTTAATTAATATTTAATCGACAAAGTGAATTAAGAAATTAATTCTATATGAATTAATTAGTTCGAAGGGTTCGATTAAATTAAATTAACAAAGAGGGTTTAATAAATTAATTCAAATGGGTCGATTGGAGTTGACTAGTTGGGAAAGACTTAGCGGTCAACGAAAGTCAAATTAAAAAGCCTAACTCGAGAGTCCATTAGGTCTCCTTAGAAGCTCCTTATAAATATCCTTGTTTGGCAAGAAAGACAATTAAGAAACTTGAAGTCCAAGAAAGGGCTAGAGTGAGAAAGTTTAGCTTAGAGAGACAACATCGTCTTCCTCGTCGAAGTTCCTTCTCGAAGTTAGCTAAGATAGCTTTCTACTTTGGAAGACTTATTCTTTATTTTGCCCGGAGAGTTCTTTAAGCCAGCCGCCGATCGGAATTTTAAAAGGGGCAGTGCCCAGCGCTGATCGGGTTTTACAGATTTCAAAACCCGGTGACTGTTTTCAGTCCAATGCCCTGAGCCGATTAATTCTCACGTTGATCTTCTTAGCTGAGTGATCCGTGAGATTGATTGTACAGATCGGGACTGGATTGGGCAGCTCCGGTGGTCAGTTTTTCCAGACAATTCGATGGCTTGTGCAGCAGGTCTGGTGACTTGCGCAGCAAGGTTCAGGAAATTCTGGGCAGTCCCGTTTTTTGGTTATTTTGAGTTTTCTTCCGGAGCAAGTTTCTTGGGTTTTCTATATTTTGCCGTGGGTAACTCTGTAGATAATAGCCCACACTATTTCGGAGTTGGATCGGAGTCATTCTTCGGATTTCTTGTGGTAATTGCAACAAAGATTGGATTTTTTCTTTAGGCAAGGGACTTCGCTACAAAAGGTAGAATCTTTAATATTCTGCTTTAATTAAAGATTTAATTTTTTGTGTCCCAATTAATAAATTAAATAAGTATAAGCTAAGATCCATTCATGGGTAAACTAATTTGAGCCTCAGCTTGGTCGAAAGCTTCTGATTCTGGAATGCATTGCACGAAAGTGAGGTTTTCGAATTAGCCCGGGCTTGTTCAGTTTTCCTTCAATTGCCTCACGCCAAGATTCTGCATCTTTATCTCGAAGCGCCTCATTGTAGTTAACTGGGTCAGGTTCAGCCACACCTGGGACCAGGTCTGAGGCCTCTCCCAAGCCAACGAACCTGTCAGGCTGTCTCACAACCCTCCCATTACGACGAGGCACCGCCTGTGTAGGCGCATCATCTGTGATCTCATGTGCAGTATGTGGTGTATCTACTTGTGCTGGTGCATCAGGATTAGTAGTTTGTCGTCTAAGCTCTTCTAGTACTATCTTAGTCTTCGGCTTGTGGTCTAAGACATAGTCTTCTTCTAAAAATCTACCGTTGGTACTTACCACCACCTTTTGATCTTTAGGACTATAGAATAGACCACCTTTCGTTCCCCTAGGATATCCTACAAACAGCATTAATTCTGTTCTTGCATCTAACTTAGCCATATCTGCCTTAAGCACATGTGCTGGGCAGCCCCAAATTCTGAGATGTTTTAGACTGGGCTTCCGCCTGTTCCACAACTCTACTGGGGTTGAAGGCACGGTTTTAGATAGTACAAGATTAAGAATATACATTGCCGTTTCTAAGGCATATCCCCAGAACGAACTTGGCAAATCACTATAGCTCATCATGGACCTAACCATTTCCATAAGAGTTCGATTTCTCCTTTCTGCTACACCATTCTACTGTGGCGTGCCAGGTGCAGACAACTGAGACTGAATTCCTACCTCAGTGAGGTAATCTTGAAATTCATGGGACAGGTACTCCCCACCACGATCTGAACGCAGTGTCTTGATACTCTTACCATGATGCTTCTCCACATCTGCCCGAAACTCTTTGGACTTGCCAAAACATTCGGACTTGTAGCGCATTAGGTAAATGTATCCGTACCTAGAGTAGTCATCCGTGAACGTCACGAAATACTCATATCCCCCTCGTGCCTGGACCGTCATAGGTCCACACAAGTCAGAATGAATCAACTCTAATACTTCTTTAGCTCTATAACCTTTTGCCTTAAAAGGTCTCTTGGTCATCTTACCCTCCAAGCAAGATTCGAAGGTTGCATAACTGTCAATATCTAATGAACCCAAAGGTCCATCATTGACCAACCTCTGAATCCTACTAAGGTTTATATGACCTAGCCTTAGATGCCAAAGATAGGTTTGATTCATTTCAGAAGGTCTCTTCCTCTTATTACTGTTAGATACTGAGCTATCTATTTCTATGTTTTGCGCGATAGGGGAGTTAGAATTAACCACAAATAAATTGTCCACCAATGAACTAGAACAAACAAGTTTGGCATTTCTTCTAATAAAAACAGACTCATCAGAAAAAAAAAAAAAAACTTGTAACCGTTCTTCAAGAGTTTAGAAACCGAAATCAGGTTCTTTCTAAAAGTCGGTACATAAAGACAGTTTACTAACTCTAGGTTACAATTCTCAAAGTTTAACCTAACTACTCCCACTGCTTCAACTGACACTCTTGTAGTGTCGTCCATGTAGATGTCCAGTTCGCCCTCTCTAAGTTTCCGGGTTACTTGGAACCCCTGCAAAGAATTACAAACATGGTCAGTGGTGCCTGAATCCACACACCAAGTATCTGTTGGAATCACCGCTAAACATGTCTCAGTAATTAGGGTAGAAACAATCGTACCTTTGAGCTTCGGATAATCCACTTTCCAGTGTCCTGCCTTGCCACATTTAAAGCACTTGCCCTTTGGCTTGCTTTTCTTCGTGATATCTAGCTTTGCTGCAAGTCTCTTGGCATTCTTCTTCTTCTTATTCTTCTTGCCTTTCGGCCCAGAAGAAGAACTCGAACCTTTTACCGCGACCAAAGCTTGCTTCTTCTCATGGAAGATGCCTTCAGCCGCCAGCAAATATGTCATGAGCTCGGGCAACGTATAAACCCTTTGCTCAAAACAAGAGGGTAGACTCCGGAGGATAATATCTATCTGACTCTCTGGGTCGATATTCCCTCCCAACACCTCTATTTCATTGATGTTACTTATCATGTGTAAAACATGATCTCTCACCGATCCGCCTTCAGCCATTTTGGTGTTCATTAACTTCCTCATCGCTGACTGCCTTGTAGTCTTGCCTTGATGCACAAACATCTCCCTTAGGTGCACCAACATATCAAAGGCGGAGAGCATGGGATGAAGCTGATGTTGCAGCACATTTGACACAGAGGCCAAAATGTAGCACCGCGCCATCTCATCCGCTTTCCTCCACCTTGCATAGGTGTCCCTTTCCTCTTGGGTAGAGTTCTCATCAGCCACTTCTGGACATGCTTCGATGAGCACAAACTTGTACTGCTCAGCCATCAGGACTATGTCCAAATTTCGACTCCAGTCGACGTAATTTGTTCCAGTTAATTTGTTGTCTTTCAAGATAGCAGCTAAAGGATTGAATGTCATATCGATTTAAAGTGGAAAGTAAACAAACAATGTTTCAGTTATATATGCTAGAATTTTCAAAAACATGAAAATCCAGTTAATTATTGATTTCCCTCAAAACAATAATATTAATCCACCAACATCTCATCCACCGGGATTCTCGCAAGACACGCAGTGTGGATGTTTACGCTAACCCATATTCGTTTGAGAAGAACCAAGTTCATTAACTACACTATCTGACCAACGATCTTTTGATCAATGTAGCTAATAGTCGGTGCTTTCAGCCGTACAAGTAAGCAGCGTAACCTCACGGGAGGAATACTGCAGATCGTACACTAAGTGTGTGCCATTACGTGACTTATGAGTTTGTTACCTCAGGATAGAGCGCCTCAGATGGAGAGGGTGTTGCATTTCTCCTAGTTAAACTCGCTCTAGTCATCTTACTCAGAAGCTCATAGTCAAGCGATCTCGAGGCTGGACCCATCCGAATGGAGGAAGGCCCTAATGCCAACGCGCGAGCCCACCCACATCGCATATGAACCCGTAATGGTGGCCATGGGGATATAACACAACCCGCTCCCACTTAGATTTCCAAATTGATGGTTTTTCCAGTTTTAACATGCAATTAACTAACCTAAGTTATATGCAACCATAAAACCAGACATGCTTTAATTTATGCATCTAAAATACAACATAAAAATAAAGCATAAAAATTAAATCAATAAATACGGGAAATAAATACGTAAAATAAATTTCCCAACTATTATGGTTTTAATTGCTTCATCATTTGCCTTGATCTCTTGTCCCGTCACGTCACTCGATGGAGAGAGTCTTGAACTTCAAAAAATTAAAACTGGAGGAAAAACGGGCCAAAAATAGCTCAAACGGCCCGAACTGGCCGTCCAGGCCGCAGCACGGCCCGAAGGCCGCGCTGCCCACGCGCGCGCGCACAGCTTGCACTGGCCGTGTGCGCGCGGTCGTGTGACCATGGACATGCGCGTGCGGCCCCTGTTCACGCGGCTCGAGCTTTGTAGCAATGCGCAGTAGCTGCTGTGTGCAGTAACTGCTGCGCGCTGCTGCTGCCTGCTGCTGCGTTTCCTTGGCTGCCGGCGGCGATTTTGCTGCTGGCGATCGTTGCTGGCGTCGCCTCCTGCCGCGAACTCCTCCTTTCATTTTTCCCACGCTATTTGGTCTTCTTGCAATTCGTTCTGGGTTTTCCTGGGTTTCTTCAAATTCCTGATAACCCAAAACCCACGAATCCAAGTCGCCCACCATAACGCCTTCGATTACATAAAAAACAATTTTCCTACTACAAGGCATTCTAGGAAAATTAAATAATCGAAATTACATAGAAAAAATCCTACTACAGATTTTATCTAATCCTATACGGCTTCCAGCACGTGGTTATACTATTACAAACATGCATAATAAAATTAAATTCGGACAAGTCCCGGAGTTTAATTAAAACCATACAAACGTAACCATAATAGTCGGGATTCTAAACCACCTGCAAATAAAACCATATAATAAATCGAACAAGCACAGAACCCCCTAAACCAGGCTCTGATACCAATTGAAAGTTTTGGTAGGATCTGGGTTTGCACTTGCTCGATCTATCACGCAACCAAAATTTCTATTAAAGCGGAATCTTAGAAAAGTACCTTGAAGCGTGAACCTGGTGATTCTCTTGTATGCCTCAAGACTATGACTTCACGTTGTGTGGGCAACGAACTTGAAGTCAATTGATCAGCTATCACCACAACTCCACCCGCCAGAAAAATCCAGCACCTCCGCACCTAGAACGTATTGCAAATGCACTGCCCGAAGAGAGAGAAAGAAACACACGGGGCTTGCAAGATTGAACCAAAATTTCGGCCAAACTAGAAAAAAATCAGCCGCCCCAAATTGCAAGAAAATTTGACTTGGAGAGAGAAGATTTTCTCTCTCTAGAAATCTTGTGGATTAATTGTGTTTCTTGAATAACTGATCCATTGTCTATTTATAGAGTTACAAGAGAGACTCCAAGTTGGTTTAGGATTGGTCTTCCTAATGGGTTTAGGTAATGAATTAGTTTCCAAATCCAATTAGGCAACCAATCTGATAGGATAAACCAAATCCTCCTGGATTCCTAATCTCTAGGATTTCCTAATTCCAATTGAAACTTAAGACTTAATTAATTAATTAAATAATTCCACTTTATTAATTACTTAATTAACCCTTAGGAATTAATTAAATAATTCCACTTTCTTAATTACTGAATTAACCCTTAGGAGTAATTAACCAATTAATTAATTAAATCTACCTATTAAATTAACCCATTACAAAATTAATCGTACCACTAACGGATTAATTTTGGCACTACCATCCTACACCAGAATTACTTCCAGAACAACTTAATTAAATTATATTCATTAATCTCCCCACATCAAAGATGTAGTGCTCATTAATTAAAATTAATTTACTGATAAATTAATTAATTAACTTCTTTAATTCTGAGACTAGTACCAATCGACCTTTTTACTATACCGGACATAAGTCCACCGGCTGGGTTTAGTATAATAAACATTTTGAGCTCATCTCGGGAGCACCATCACCCCGGACGCATCGGTACATGGTTTCCTTTCGACAAGCAGCAGCACACCAAGTAACTAAACACGCGTACCCAACCCACCGAGACTATTGGCCACATTTGACCTCACCCATTGGCAGATCAAAGTATACTATGTCTAATCCTCATGCCCACTCGAGTCTAGGGATTTAGAGATAGAATACAAGGATCGATTTGTCTATTAAATCAGTAAAAGACAAATCATTCCTAAAAGTCAAGTTCAATATGCCCTGGGCATATCTATATGATTCAATTAGTTTAGACAAACTAATTATCTGAATCACATAATAACCTAGACTAACAGTTTGTCCAAAGCTATCTCGGTTACGAACCTCATTTATATATTATGTCTTTCAACCAATGATGAGATCTACTGTGTCACACCAAACACCTCATCATCTACTTACATAATATAAATGGACATAAATATGCACAACAAAATATAATTGAAACACAAATTGATATATGAAGTTGGGAAACTATACAATACAAGCATAGCTTATGTATTCTACTCCAACAGTTCACGGATGACTACTCGAGGTAAGGGTACATTAACCTAATGCTCCATAAGTCTAAATGTTTTGGTAAGTTCAAAGAGTTTCGGGAGATATGGAGAAGCATCATGGTAAGAGTATCAAGACACTGCGTTCAGATCGTGATGGGGAGTACCTGTCCCATGAATTTGAGATTACCTCAGTGAGGTAGGAATTCAGTCTCAGTTGTCTGTACCTGGCACGCCACAGTAGAATGGTGTGGCAGAAAAGAGGAATCGAACTCTTATGGAAATGGTTAGGTCCATGATGAGCGATAGTGATTTGCCAAGTTTGTTCTGGGGATATCCTTAGAAACGACAATGTATAATTTTAATCTTGTACCATCTAAAACCGTGCCTTCAACCCCAGTAGAGTTGTGGAATGGGCGCAAGCCCAGTCTAAGACATCTCAGAATATAGGGTTGTCCAACACATGTGCTTAAGGCAGATAAGGCTAAGTTAGATGCGAGAATAGAATTAAAGTTGTTTGTAGGATATCCTAGGGGAACAAAAGGTGGTCTATTCTATAGTCCTAAAGATCAGAAGGTGGTGGTAAGTACCAAAGCTAGATTTTTAGAAGAGGATTATGTCTTAGACCACAAGCCCAAGAGTAAGATAGTACTAGAAGAGCTTAGACGACAAACTACTAATCCTGATAAATCAGCAGAAGTTAATACACCACAAACTGCATATGAGATCACAGATGATACGCCTACACAGGTGGTGCCTCGTCGTAGTGGGAGGGTTGTGAGACAGCCTGACAGATTTGTTGGCATGGGAGAGGCCTCAGACCTAGTCCCAGGTGTGCCTGAACCTGACTCGGTTAACTACAATGAGGCGCTTTGAGATAAAGATGCAGAATCTTAGCGTAAGGCAATGATATTCGAGATGGGGTCAATGGACCATAATCAAGTCCGGGAGCTTGTGGACCTGCCTGATGGGTTTAAGCCCATTGGATGCAAGTGGGTCTACAAACGTAAGAGAGGACCTGACGGAAAGGTGGAAACCTTTAAAGCTAGGCTGGTGGCGAAGGGGTATACTCAGAAAGAGGGAATCGATTATGAGAAAACCTTCTCCCCGGTAGCCATGCTTAAGTTGATTCGGATTCTCTTCGCCATAGCTGCTCATATGGATTATGAGATTTGGCAAATGGATGTCAAGACAGCTTTCCTAAATGGAAGTCTTGAGGAAACCATCTTTATGCAGTAACCAGAGGGATTCATTGAGAAAGGCCAAGAGCATAAGGTTTGCAGGCTTAAGAGGTCTATTTATAGACTTAAGTAGGCATCCAGATCTTGGAACATCCGGTTTGATGAGGTAATCCAGTCTTTTGGATTTACCCAGTGTCCGGATGAGCAATGTGTGTATCGCAGATGTGATAAAAACTCAGTGGTGTTTCTTGTGCTTTACGTAGATGACATTCTATTGATTGGCAATAACAAGAAAGTGTTATCAGACGTAAAGGCATGGCTGTCCAAACAGTTTGATATGAAGGACTTAGGAGAAGCGGGACATATCCTTGGGATCAAGATTATTCGAGATCGCAGGAAATGTTCGTTAACGCTCTCCCAAGCTTCGTACATATATATGATTCTGTCCCTTTTTAACATGCAGAACTCCAAGAAAGGTTTTCTATCTAAGGAATAGTCTCCTAAGACAGTTGAGGAGATAGAGGCCATGAAGACAGTTCCATATGCTTCGGCAGTAGGAAGTCTCATGTATGCCACGTTGTGTACGAGGCCTGATATTTGTTATGCCATTGGCATGGTGAGCAGATATCATAGTAACCCCGGGAAAGCTCATTGGGAGGCAGTAAAATGCATTCTCAAGTATTTGCGCAGAACGAGGGACCAAGTTCTGGTCTATCAGGCGTTTGAGCTGGTACCCTGAGGTTACACAGATTCAGATTTCCAAGGTGACCGAGACAAGAGCAAGTCTACCTCAGGGTATGTATTTACTCTAGGAGGTGGAGCCATTGTTTGGTGGAGTGTCAAGCAAAAATGCATGGCGGACTCCACCATGGAGGCTGAATACGTTGCAGCATCAGAGGTAGCGAAAGAAGCAGTATGGCTCAAGAAATTCCTAGTGGACTTAGATGTGATTCCTGGTTTGCAAAAGTCTATCACGGTATATTGTGATAACAACGGTGCAGTAGCAAACTCGAAGGAACCACGAGCCCACAAGGCGAATAAACATATACAGCGCAAATACCACCTGATACGAAACATCGTAAAGAGGGAAGACGTGGTCGTGGCTAAGATAGCATCAGAGGATAACCTTGCAGATCCATTCACAAAAACATTGACTTCTAAAGTCGTTGAGGCTCACGTGAAGGGCATGGGGATCATATACTTAGCAGAGCCATGATAGTTTTTCTAGATAGATAGCAGCAGATTTTATAGGAGTTGTATGCAGATGTATACTTAAAGCACAGATTAAATATTAGTGGGAGACTGTTGGAATAGAATACATAAGTTATGCTTGTATTGTACAGTTTCCCAGATTAATATATCGTTTCGTGTTTCAGTCATATCTAGTTGTGCATTAATTGTCCATTTATATTATGTAATTAGATGATGAGGTGTCTGGTGCGACACAGTAGATCTCATCATTGGTTGAAAGACATAATATATAAATGAGGTTCGTAACCGAGATAGTTTTGCACAAACTGTCAGTTTAGGTTATTTTATGGTTCGGATAATTGGTTTATCTAAACTAATTGAATCATATACATATGCCCGGGGCATATTGAACTTGACCTTTAGGAATGATTTGTCTTGTACTGATTTAATAGACAAATTGATCATTGTATTCTATCTCTATATCCCTAGACTCGAGCGGACATGAGGATTAGACATAGTGTACTTTGATCTGCCAATGGGTGAGGTCAAATGTGGCCAATATTCTTGGTGGGTTGGGTACGCGTGTTTAGTTAGTTGGTGTGCTGCTGCTTGTCAAAAGAAAACCATGTACCGGTGAATCCGCGGTGATGGTGCTCCTGAGATGAGCTCGAAATGTTTATTATACTTAACCCTGCTGGTGGACTTATGTCCGGTATAGTAAAAAGGTCGAGTGGTACTAGTCTCGGAATTAAAGAAGCTAATTAATTAATTTATCAGTAAATTAATTTAACTAACGAGCACTATATCTCTTATGCGGAGAGATTAATGAATATAATTTAATTAAGTTGTTCCGGAAGCAATTCTGGTGTAGGATGGTAGTGCCAAAATTAATCCGTTAGTGGTACGATTGATTTTGTAATGGGTTAATTGAATAGGTAGATTTAATTAATTAATTGGTTAATTATTCCTAAGGGTTAATTCAGTAATTAACAAAGTGGAATTATTTAATTAATTAATTAAGTCTTAAGTTTAATTGGAATTAGGAAATCCTATAGATTAGGAATCTAGTAGGATTTGGTTTATCCTATCATATTGGTTACCTAATTGGATTTGGAAACTAATTCATTACCTAAACCCATTAGGAAGACCAATCCTAAACCAACTTGGGGTCTCTCTTGTAACTCTATAAATAGACAAGGGATTAGCTATTCAAGACATAACAATTAATCCACAAGATTTCTAGAGAGAGAAAACTTTATCTCTTCAAGTCGAATTTTCTTAGAAATTGGCGGCTGGCCTTTTGGTTTATTTGGTCAAAATTTTGGCCTTATTTTGCTAGCCCCGTGTGTTGCTTTCTCTCTCTCCGGGCAGTGCGTTTGCAGTACGTGCTTGGTGCGGAGGTGCTGGATTTTTCTAGCTGGTGGATTGTGGTGAGTAGCTGATCAATCGACTTCTAGTTCGTTGCCCACACAACGTGAAGTCATAGTCTTGAGGCATACAAGAGAATCACCAGGTGCATGCTGCAAAGGTACTTTTCTAAGGTTCTGCTTTAATTAGAAATTTTTGTTGCGTGGTAAATGGAACAAGTGCAAACCCAGATCCTATGTGGCAAATATTTCAAGGAACACTACAAATGGTACACTAAGTGTATTCCATTACATGACTTCTAAGTTTGTTACTTAGGATACTAACGCGCCTCGGATGGCGAGGGTATCACAACCTTCTCCAATTAAACTCACTATAGTCATCCCTTTAGAAATTAAATCTAGTGATCTCGTGATTGAAGACTCATCCGATAGGGAGGAATACTATAATGCCAATGCACAAGTCTAACCACATAACATATGAATTCGTAATGAAGGCCATGAGGATATATACAAACATGCTCCCCTTAGATTTTTAAGTTTGAGGATTTTTTACGTTTTAACATGCAATATCTTAACTATGGATATTCGCACCCATAAAACCTTTGGAGTTTTAATATGCAAATAGTCTACCTTAGTTAGTTGTTGGTATTTTAAAAAATGGTTTGTTTTCACTCATGCATAAAAAATGAAAACATACAATCAACGAAAAGGACATCAAATGGCAAATACAAAATTAAACATTTTCTGACTATTATGGAATTCTCTATCATCGATTCCTTTGACGCCTTGTTGACACGTCTCGTAGCGTCGCGCCCACTCGTTATTTGGATTCGTCTAGGTTTTCTCAATTTTCTACGTAATTAGGAATCACTCAAAATTACGAGATAAACCAAAACTCACGAATACGAGTTACTCGAAATAATGTCTTCGTTATAATACATAAATTCCTATATACAAAGGCATTCTAGGAATTTAAAACGATAACATTAGATTAAATCCTACTACAAGATTCATCTAATCCTACATGGCTTCTAGCTCGTGGTTATTACCATTACAGACATTTCTTTCAAAAAACCAAAACGAGCCCGGACATGTCTAGGGGTCTATAAATGAAAATAAAAAAAAAACCAAAATAGCCGGGAATAATAACCACCTGTTAATATATCGACAATGCGAAAATAACAAAGCCATCTAATAAATCGAACAAGTATAAAACCAAAACACTCGCTCTGATACCAAATTGAAGGAAACATAACTAGCCCGGGCTACACCGAAAATCTCACTTTCGAGCAATGCATTCCAGAATTGGAGACTTTCGATTCGGCTCAGGCTAAAATTCATTTCCCCTAAACGGATCTAGGCTTATACTAATTCGATCTATTAAAATGACATGCAAAAATAGAATCTTTAAATTAAATCAGAAACCTTTAAAGATTATACCTTTGAAGTGTGTCCATCGCAAATATAGAAAACCCACGAAATCCACTAAAAAATCCTTTGGATTACCCCAACAGCTCCTAGATCGTGTGGGCAATCAACTACGGAGTGGCTAATAGCACAATCTAAGAAATCCAAAGAAACCCACTTCAAGAAATTCACAAATATGAAAAACAGATTTAGCCCGGGAACTGATCCTAATCTGAAAACCCACTTCATGAATGACATTTGCTCGTAGATATAGACTTTGGCGAACCCGAATGAATGAGCCAAAAGGATTAATGTAACAAGAGGAACAAAGCCCAAAGAAATTGTCGGTCAAAAAACACTACAACCGGCCGCCAAACTCAACGCCAGAAAATGGCGCTGGAAATCCACGGCGACGCGGGAGGAAACACCACGGTCGGCGGGTCAGAGAGAGAAATCAAAGGCCCACTTGGGTTCTCTACGATCTGGGTTTGAGTTCCTCGAACAAGAAAGATCACAAACCGATTTCAAAAGAGAAATCTCAGCGAAGGAGATGAAGTTTTCTCTCGACGCTTGACTTTCTCACTCTAAAGCTAATTTTTCTACAAGGTTTCTTAATGTCTTGTGTGCCTAACATTAGCTATTTATAGGGAGCTCTAAATGAGATCTAGTGGGCTTTTGAGTTGGACCTTAATGTTTGACTTTCGTTGACCCCTTATTATTCCCTAGACTAATCTTCTCCAATCGAGTCTTTCGAATTAATTTATTAATTCAATTCGTTAATTAAATTTAATCGAACCCTTAGGATTATTTTGTATAACCCACTTTGTCTATTAAATTAATTAAACCTTTAGAATTAATTAATTCACTTTTTTTATTAGTCAAACGCATAATTAGTCATACGACTGATGGATCAATTATGGAACTACCACTCAAAAATGACTTTACATCACACTCACTTTATTATTCTTCTATCTCCCCACATCAAAGATCTAGTGCTAGTCGATTAATCCATTTACTGACAAATTAATTCATCGAGTTCTTGGTATCCAAGATTAGTACCACTCGACTTTCTTATTATACCGGACGTAAAGTCTACTGACCATATTTAGTATATCAAACTTTACGAGCTCATCTCGAGAGCACCATCAATCCGGCGAACTGGTACATGGATTCCTTCGAATAGCAATGCCACACAAAAAGCTAAACACCAGATACCCAACTTACTAGATTTAGGCCTCAATTGACCGCACCCTTTGGCCAATCAAAGCATATGATATCTAACTCTCATGCTCGTCCCAATCGCGGGATGAAGAGATTAGAATACTAGAATCCAATTAACTACACCAATCAGTACAAGTTAATTCAATGCAAACTGGTCATGCTCAATATGCCCCGGGCACATCCGTATGATTTAATTAGTTTAGATAAACTAATATCCAAATCATACGATAACCTATACTGATAGTATGTACAGACTATCTCAGTTACGAGCATCTTTCTATATATCAATACTTTAACCAATAACGAGATCTACTGTGCTTTTCTACACCTCGTTATCTAGTTCTATGATATAATGGAACAAGTTTAATATTGAAACATAAAGATATGTCAACTGGGTATTAGTTTTTTATACAAGCAAATAGCTTTCTAGTATTCAAAACTAACTGCGCCAATGTCGGCGGTGTCAGGCATTGGTGTCGTGCGGACGCCAGTGTTGGCGGTAACCAGGCGCTAGCACCAAGTGGACGCCGGACTCAAAATCCTCTTCAATCTGTGCTGTTTCCAAACTCTTCTCTTTAAGCTTCATTCTTGCATGATTTTTTCCTTTTTTAAGGAAAAGTCTTTAACTTTTATCCAAAATCTCCAAAGTGCCTCCTTACTACAAAATCATGCAAATCCAACTATAAATGCATTAAAAGCTCATAGAATATATCATATTCATTGAAAACCAACTAAAAGGAAGCTAAACATGCATGAATTTGGGTCATAAAAAGGTGTATTTCTGAGTCACGTCACCCCCCACACTTAAGACTTTGCTTGTCCTCAAGCAAACTAGTCAAGAAAACAAATAGAAAGTGAGTCCAAAATATAACAATTTGCTCTAAGATGGTTTTTTCTCCTCACCAAGCTAAACAAGAAAATGCATGCACTCACTTTACACTCATGGTTTTATATGACTTCCATAATTAAGCAAGCCAAACATGAAATGAATTCTTTATCAACATCAATTGACCTCATCTCCTCACACTTTCAAGGATTCACTCAATAACGCTCAAACTGTATAGGTTTTGAAATATTTAACTACGCTCAAGTTAATTGCATGAAAGATCTTCAACCATAAGCTTGACTCAAGATCACCTCGCCACCAGCCTATTGCGAATGCAACACATTGATCAAAATACCTTGTATTAAGGTTTAATTGGGCTAGAAAAGTTGGCTAGGGATAAGAAAATGTTAAGGCCTGAAAATTGGAGTTATTGTAAAGAGATTTGCATTGATTGGATGTTTCATCAACAACTTCTATTCGGATTCTTCAACTACTAATGGAGGTTTAAGGCTTAGATGTCCTTTACTGCCCCATTCTTATTTCTTCAAACATTAAACTTCTTTTTTTTTTTTTTTTGAAACTACAAGAAACTGAAAACTAACAACTTAGAATCCATAAATTATTTTTTATTTCCATATCCAATCATATATAAACTCTTTAAGGGTCCAAAAATAAGGCTTTAACAAAGAAAAAGCCTTAAGTTTGCTTATTGGGATAAAAAGAAAACAAAGAAAAAGATGGGGCTCAACTTGTTTATGCCTAAGGGGATAAAGATGATTACAGGTAATCTAAAGCAATGAAAAGGTAAAAATAAAAGCTAACTAATTGCCTTCATCACTTCAATGTGTCACAAACACGTAAAAGGTCTTGATATGTATGCTAAAGTAAAGTTCTATATTCAACCATTCATGCAAGACAAATCACACAACCGAAGAAAAATGAGCAAGCAAATAATAAATGCTCAATAAAGGCTGAAATAAGCTCACATAAAATCAAGGGTTGATATGTGATTATATCTTAAGATGTCAACTAAGAACTCACATCATACCTATCAATACTCAACCATTTGCATCATATTCCACTAATAATGCAATACAAATACACAAAACTAGCTTGAAGGGGTCCTTTAGTTTTGAAATTTTGTTTATCAAAATAAAAAATAGAGCAAATTTTTTTGAAAATTAACCACAAAATGGACTCAACTTCATTACTATTTTATCAATTAGCAAGCATAAGGACTTTTAACACTATGTTTATCTTCCCCCCAAACTTAAAATATACATTGTCCTCAATGTATCAAAACAAAACAAAAGTGGGGTAATGGGGTACCAATTTCTTTTCCTTTAAAATCATTTATCACAATTAAGCTTATGCCCATATAATGTTAGCCAAATACTCAATGTAAATCATTCACACTAATTAAAAACATAAAAATAAACGCATCAAAGCAAATAAAATATTTAAATTACCAAGTGTCAACAAAATATAGTAAGAAAGTAATAGTGGTAAGGATTCTCAAACTCTTGTTGAAATGAACTAAATATGGAGGAAAATCAACAATGCATCACTTTATAAGCTTCCTCTTTCCCTCTATATCTCATCCTTTCTCTTCCTTACCCCTTAAATTAACCATGTAATAAAAATTGTAACGAATTAGTAAATTTCAAATAGAAAAGAATGGCTTCAGCATACCTCAGAGGTTGGCGTCCAACAGGTGTTGGCGCATGGTGATTGCACAGGCAACGTCCAACAGGCGTGGTGCCAGCATGTCGCATGGTGTCAGGGCCAGTAAATATAAGCCAATCTAATTCACTAAAGCAGTAGTAATAAGCAATAAAACACCACAAGACATGTTAATTAACCATATGATTAATCTACACTTAAGAACACATGATTTTTTTATCCATTTAAGCACAAGTTCTGCATGTTCTATAACAATAAAGCTCCAGGATAAAAATATTAGAACATTTAAAACATATAAGATTGAAAAATGCACACATTCATCCATTAGAAGCTCATTCAATCATATCAAGTATACATAGCATAGTACTATGCATAGTTTAAGAAATCCATTTTTGAAAAGGTAAGCACGTGGCAGCTCTATACTCTTGCCATTGATTCTTGATTTGTATAATGTATGAAATCTATAGAGAACTTAAAAACAACAATGTTATAGGTGAAATCACAAAAAATAAAGAATTTCAAATCTCATATTCATGAATTGGATGCATTGGAAGGGTAAATGATTCCCATTTATACTCATGGAAGTTTTGCAAATCTTGGGTAAGTATAATGGAGGTTTTAAACTACATAGTACCTCATTTAGAACATAAAAATGAAATAGGGGATCTGAGTATTGTGACGGCGTCAGGAAGACGCTGCTGATTGAAAGATTATCTGCCCGAGCCCGGTTAGAAATTCACTTTCGTGCTATGCATTCCAAAATCGGAACTCTTGTGTAGGCAATGGACCAACAATCAGTAAAACAACCACAAACTCGTTAGAAAAACAAGCAGGAAGTCACCGGTGAAGTCTAACCAAATGCCACCGCACGCGCATAATGTTCACAAGCCAACAACGATCCACACCCGCCGCCCTGTTCTAGTCCACGCACTGCCACCGGGAATAATCATCGACCGCCACTACTACCTCGGAACTAGAGCCGCCACCTGGAGGAAGAAAAAACTGACTTTGGGAAGAAATATTTATTTCTCTCTCTAGTTTTCTTGTATTGAAAACTTATGAATTGTGTGTTGTGAATTGCTAATCTCTTGTCTATTTATAAAGTTACAAGAGAGACCCCAAGTTGGTTTAGAATTGGCCTTCCTAATGGGTTTTGGTTTCTTAATTAGTTTCCAAATCCAATTAGGATCCAAATCTAATAGTTTTCCAAATCCAAATAGATTTCCTAATATCTAGAATTTTCTAATTCCAATTGAACTTTAAGACTTAATTAATTAATTAATTAATTTCACTTTGTTAATTACTTAATTAACCCTTAGGAATTATTAATTAAATAATTAATTCCACTTTATCAATTAACCCACTATATAATTAAGCGTACCACTAACCTATTAATTATGACACTATCATCCTACATCAGAATTGCTTCCGGAACAACTAAATTAATTATTCTTTAATCTCCCCAAGTCAAAGATATAGTTCTCATTAATTTATTAATTTACTGATAAATTAATTAATTAACTTCTTATAATCCAAGACTAGTACCACTCGACCTTTTTACTATACTGGACATAAGTTCACCAGCTGGGTTTAGTATAATAAACATAATGAGCTCATCTCGGGAGCACCATCACCCGGACGCACGGTACATGGTTTCCTTTTGACAAGTAACTGCACACCAATCAATCAAACATGAGCACCCAACCTACCGAGACTATTGGCCTCAAGTGGCCTCACTCTTTAGCATATCAAAGTACACTATGTCTAATCATTATGCCTGCTCAAGTCTAGGGATTAAGATATAGAATACTAGGATTGAATAGTCTATTAAATCAGTACAAGATAATTTGTCCTAAACTGTCAAGTTCAATATACCCCGGGCATGTCGTATGATTCAATTAGTTTAGACAAACCAATTTCTGAATCACATAATAAACTAAACTAACAGTGTGTCCAAAACTGCCTCGATTATGAACCTCATTTATATATTATGTCTTTTAACCAATGATGAGATCTACTGTGTCACAACATGTTAGTTTTGAATACAGAAAAGCTATGTCCTGTATAAAAAACTAATATCCACATATGACATATCATTTTGTTTCAGTATTAAATTTTTGGATTATATCACAGAACTAGATAACGGGGTGTAGAAAGACACAGTAGATACCGTTATTGTTTAAAGTATTGATATAGAAAAAGTATGCTCGTAACAGAGATAGTCTGAACATACTATCGGTGTAGGTTATCATGTGGTTTGGAAATTAGTTTATCTAGACTACTTAAATCACATGGATATGCCCGGGGCATATTAAGCACGACCAGTTTGGATAGAATTGACTTGTACTGATCGGCGTAGTCAATTCAGTCCTAGTATTCAATCTCTCAATCCCGAGATTGGGACGGGCGTGAGAGTTGGATATCGTATACTTTGATGTGTCAAAGAGTGAGGTCAATTGAGGCCTATACCTCAGTAAGTTGGGTATGAGGTGTTTAGCTTCTTTTGTGTCGTTCCTAGTCGGAGGAATCCACGTACCGGTTCACCGGGTTGATGGTGCTCCGAGATGAACTCGTAAGGCTTATTATACTAAACCCGGCCGGTGGACTTTATGTTCGGTATAATAAGAAGGTCGAGTGGTACTAATCTCAGATACAAAGAAGTTGGTAAATTAGTTTGTTAGTAAATTGATAAACCGACAAGCACTAGATCTTTAATGTGGGGAGATAGAAGAAAATATAGTGGCGCGATGTAAAGTCATTTTTCAGCGGTAGTTCCATAGTTAGTTCGATATTGGTATGACTAATTATGTATTTGACTAATCAACAAAGTGAATTAATTAATCCTAAAGGTTTAATTAATATTTAATTGACAAAGTGGATTAAGAAATTAATTCCATATGAATTAATTAATCCTAAGGGTTCAATTAAATTAAATTGACGAAGTGGGTTAAAAAATTAATTCGAATGGGTCGATTGGAGTTGATTAGTTTAGGAAAGAATAAGCAGTCAATGAAAGTCAAATTAAAAGGCCCAACTCAAAATCCCACTAGGTCTTCTTAAGAGCTCCCTATAAATAGAAAGCTTAAGGCCAAAGAAACTTAAGGAAGTCTTGCAAGACAATTCTTGCTTTCTTGAGTGAGAAGATTCTATAAAGAGAACTTCTTTATCAAGAGTCCTTTTTCAAAAATGAATTAGATTTTTCACTTGCTCGTGATTGGATTGGAAACAAAGATTACACCTTTTGGGTTTATTGTTTTATTCTCACCGGACCTCTATCGGACAGCCACCGCAGTTCGCTAATCGGACAGCTGCTGCAGTTTTTGATTTTTGGCGTTGGATCTTAAGTTTGCATGGTGTGTTTGATTTGGCCTAGGCTTCATTTGATCTCACTTAGGTGATCCGAGGTCTGGGCTGTCTAGATCACGACCGGGATGATTGAAATCCAATGTTTGGTGTGGTATTTGCGGCGGTCTTGAGCAGCTAGTGGTGGCGCAGTTTTGGGTGATCAAGTTTTAGTTTTTCAGTCCGATTTTGAGAGATTTCCTTGTGGGTTTTCATGGAATTTGCGAGTATACTTCGATAGATTATTGCTCACACAATATTCAAAGTTTCTTGGAGTTATCTTTTGGATTTCGGTGGTAATTGCAAGCAAAGATTTGGTTTTTCTTATTGCATTGGACTTCGCTACAAAGGTATAACCTTTAGACTTTCTGTTTTCAATTAAATGTCAAATCTTTGTGCGTTGTTTGTCGATTTAGTAAATTAAATAAGTATTAGCCTAGATCAGTTCATGGGAAAATGAATTTGATCATGAGCTTTGTCGAAAGTTTCCGATTCTAGAATGCATTGCACGAAAGTGAGATTTTTTATTTAGCCCGGGCTTGTTCCGTTTTCCTACAAATTGGTATCAGAGTGAGTGTTTTGGCTTTATACTTGTTTAATTTATTACACGGCTTATTTTGGCATTATTATTTTTGTCGAAATGTTTAAACCGGTGGTTATTAGTTTCTCGGCTATTATGGTAGAATTTTATTTTTCATTCATAAACCCCGGGACATGTCCGGGCTCGTATTGTTTTTGAATGGAAATGTCTGTCATAGTAATAACCACGAGCTGGAAGCCGTGTAGGATTAGAAAAATCTTTTAGTAGGAATTGATCTAATCATGTCATCTATAAATTCCTAGAAAAACGCCTTTGTATATAGGAATTTGTGTATTATGACAAAGACGTTATTTTGGGTAACTTATATTCGCGTGTTTTGGTTTCTCGTAATTTTGGGTGATTCCTAATTATGTAGAAAACTGAGAAAACCCGGGTGAATCGTGAGAAATCTAAATAACAAGTTGGAGAGACATGACGGGATGTGTCACCGAGGCGTCAAGGAATCAACGATAGAGAAGGCCATGATAGTCGGGAAATTTTATTTCTTTAATTTTTCGTATTATGTTTTTTCGTTGATTGTGTGTTTTTTGTTTTGTTTTGCATGAACAAAAACCAAACCAAACCATTTTAAAAAAGTAAATTGCAATTAACAAAGGTAGATTATTCGCATAGTAAAACTCCAACGGTTTTATGGGTGCGGATATCCATAGTTAAGATATTGACATGTTAAAACAAAAAAATCCTCAAACATAAAAATCTAAGTGGGAGCGGGTTGGTAAATGTCCCCATGGCCTCCATTACGGGTTCATTGGTGACGTGGTTATTCTTGCGAGTTGGTATTATGGCCTCCTCCATGCGGATAAGTCTTCAATCACATATATCACCGGAATGAATTTCTGAAGGATGACTATAGTGAGTTTAATTGGAGAAAATTGTGACACCCTCTCTGCTGAGGGCACATTAGTATCCTAACAAACTTAGAAGTCACGTAATGGCATACACTGAGTGTACTATTTATAGTATTATTCCCGAGAGGTTACGCTATATATGTGTATGACTAAAAGCATTGACTGTTAATTTCATTGCTCATAGATCGTTGGTAAAATAGTGAAATTAATGAACTTCGGTTCTTTGCGAACGATTGTGGGTTGGCGTAGTCATTCACCTGCGTGACCTGCGTTAATCCCGGTGTGAGAGATGTCAATGGAGATTATATTGTCTTTGAGGATATCAATATTTTCAGAAAACTATACTGAAACTTGATTTTTATTTTTCAGTTGTTGATATGTCGTTCAACCCGCTAGCTGTCATTTTAAATCAGAACAAACTTACGGGTCTGTTAGTTTTGAATACAGAAAAGCTACGGCTTGTATCAAAAACTAATATCCACAGATGACATATCATTTTGTTTCGGTATAAATTTGTTCCTTTATATCATAGAACCAGATAACGGGGTGTGGACAGACACAGTAGATACCGTTATTGGTTAAAGTATTGATATATAAAAAGTATGCTCGTAACCGAGATAGTCTGAACATACTATCCGTATAGGTTATTGTGTTGTTTGGAAATTAGTTTATCTAAACTAGTTTAAATCACACAGATATGCCCGGGGCATATTGAGCACGACCAGTTTGGATAGAATTGACTTATACTGATCGGCATAGTCAATTCGGTCATAGTATTCCGTCTCTCAATCGCGAGATTGGGACGGCCGTGAGGGTTGGATATCGTGTGCTTTGATTTTCCAAAAAGTGAGGCCAATTGAGGCCAATACCTCTGTAGGTTGGGTTTGCGGTGTTTAGCTTCTTACGTGCCATTGCTAGTCGGAGGAATCCACGTACCGGTTCGCCGGGTTGATGGTGCTCCCGAGATGAGCTCGCAAGGTTATTATACTAAACCCGGCCGGTGAACTTTATGTTCGGTATAATAAAAGGACGAGTGGTACTAATCTCGGAAACCAAGAAGTCAGTGAATTAATTTGTCAGTAAATTGATAAACCAACGAGCGCTAGATCTTTAATATGGGGAGATAGAATAAAATATAATGGCGCGATGTAAAGTCATTTTCGAGTGGTAGTTCCATAATTGGTCCGATAGTGGCACGACCGATTTTGCATTTGACTAATCGACAAGGTAAATTAATTAATCCAAAAGGTTTAATTAATATTTAATCGACAAAGTGAATTTGGAAATTTATTCTATTTTGAATTAATTAATTCTAAGGGTTCGATTAAATTAAATTAACAAAGTGGGTTAAATTAAATTAATTTAAATGGGTCAATTGGAGTTGATTAGTCAGGAAGACTTAGCGGTCAACGAAAGTCAAATTAAGAGGCCTAACTCGAGAGCCCATTAGGTCTCCAATCGAGCTCCTATAAATAGAAGACTTGATGTCCAAGAAAACCTAAGGAAGTCTTGCAAGACATTTTATTTCTTGCTTTCTTGAGTGAAAAGGTGTTAGAGAGAGAATTTTTTCTTCAACAATTTTCTCTCAAAAATAAACCAGATTTTTCACTTCCTCTAGATTGGATTAAAACCAAAGATCACAGCTTTTAATTGGGGGTTGTATTGCCCAGTTCTCGGTCGGTTTTTCAAGCAGGAAAAACCTGCTGCTGCTGCGGGTTTTTATTGCAGTGACTGGACTGCTGCTGCGGGTTTTCATTGAGCAGTGGCCGGACTGCTGTGTGGATTCCTGCTACTAAATTCGCTGCTGCCTACTGCGTTTGATTCGGCTCAAGTCTCGTTGATCTCTCTTTGGTGATCCGAGGTTTGGGCTGTCTAGATCACGAGTGGGTAGTTCGATTTTTGGTAGAAGGAATGGTGATTTTCATGAAAGGCAGCACCTTTCTTATTTCAGCAGCAGTGGGTTTTGCTTGTGGGTCAAGTTAGTGATTAGATTTTGGTTTTCTTTGAATCTGATTTGAGAGATTTCCTTGTGGGCTAAGCAAGTAGACTTCGATAGATTATTGCCCACGCAATATTCGAAGTTTCTACGGAGACATCAATTGGATTTCTTGTGGAAATCGCAACAAAGAATTGGTTTTTCTTTAAGCAAGGGACTTCGGTTCAAAAGGTATAATCTTTAAATTCCACTTTAATTAATGATCGAATCTTTTGTGTCCCAATTAATAAATTAAATAAGTATAAGCCTAGATCCATTCATGGGTAAACTAATTTGAGCCTGAGCTTGGTCGAAAGCTTCCGATTCTGGAATGCATTGTAAGAAAGTGAGGTTTTCGATTTAGCCCGGGCTTGTTCAGTTTTCCTTCAGGGTCCAAATTACATTGACTGGAAATGTAATTTGGACATTGTCCTTACCGTTGAGGGTTACAAGTACATGCTCATTGAGGAGTGCCTCCCTAAGCCCAGCGATGATGCCACCTTTGAGCAGCAAGAGCCATATACGAGGTGGCAGAAGGCTGATGAGATGACCTGGTGCTACATCTTGGCTTCTATGTCCAGTGTACTGCAGCACCAGCATCAGTTGTTTACCTCAGCCTACGATATGATGCTCAACCTCAGGGAGATGTTTGGACATCTGGGCAGGGCAGCTAAGTAGTCAGCTATGAGGAAACTCATGAATGCTAGGACGGATGAGGGCACTTCAGTGAGGGATCACGTGCTGGACACGATGAGCTGCATTAATGAGATAGAGGTATTGGGAGGTGATATTAATGGGGAGACCCAGGTCGATATTATCCTCTAGAGCTTTCCCCCCAGTTTTGAGCAGTTTTGATTGAACTATAATATGAGCCAGCTCTCATATTCACTTCCCGAGCTTATGACTGCATTGGTGTCTGCTGAGGGCCTCTTCGCAGAGAAGAAGCAAACCTTGGCTACTGTTGGTCCCTCAGGTTCCTCTGCTGGGCCCAAAGCCAGGAAGCAAAAAAGGAAGAGAGGCCAGAAAGCAGGAGCTGCTGATCATGGACCCATGGCGGGCATTGTTAAAAAGCATAAGTCGAAAGGCAAGTGCTTCAGATGTGGCAAAGCAAGACATTGGAAGAATGACTGCCCCAAGCCTCGAGGTATGTGTAAATTTTCCCTAGTTACTGAGACATGTTTACGGATAATTCCCACAGATACTTGGTGTGTGGATTCAGGAGCCACTGATCATGTTTGTAATTCTTTGCAAGGGTTCAAAGTGACCCAGCTGCTTAGAGAGGGAGAGTTGCAGGTCTACCTTGGGGATACTACCAGAGTTTCTGTTGTTGCAGTGGGAGTTTTATGTCTTTATTTTTCAGGCTCAGTTTTACATTTGAGAGATTGTTTATATGTTCCCAGTTTTCGAAAGAATTTGCTTTCAGTTTCTAAACTTATTTTGGATGGTTATAAGTGTGTTTTTTCTGATAATTCTGTTTTTATTAGAAAGAGCCAGAAGCTTATATGTTCAAGTACATTAGTTGACAATCTGTTTTTAATCAAGACACACTCCCTAGTAATGCAAAACATAGAAACTAATAACTCATCACCGAATCATAGTAAGAGAAAGGAGTCTTCCCCTTTGAATCAAACTTATCTTTGAGTTTTCCCCTTTCAAGGCAAATGGGTATAGGGCCAAGGAGGTTTTAGAGTTAGTTCATTCTGACATGTGTGGGCCTATGTCAGTTCAAGCTAGAGGTGATTATGAGTATTTCGTGACTTTCACGGATGATTACTCTAGATGTGGATACATATACGTGATGTGCCATAAGTCTGAATGCTTTGGCAAGTTCAAAGAATTTAAGGCTGAGGTGGAGAACCATCTGGGTAAGAGTATCAAGGCCTTGTGATGGGGAATACCTCTCTAGTGAATTTAGGTCCTATTTTTCGGAGGAGGGTATTCAGACCCAGTTGTGTGCACCTGGCACACCCCAGCAGAATGGTGTAGCAGAGAGGAGGAACAAGACTTTTATGGATATGGTTAGATCGATTATGAGTTATAGCGAATTGTTGGTGAATGTGCCCTAATGAGGGCTATTTATGTAAATATACTTTGAGGTTATTTATGTAAATAAGATATTTGTCGCTTGATTGATTGTTTATCAAATGAGTTAATTTCATGATAGTAATATCCTTGTGCATATTTAAATTCATGAAATCGATCCGCCAAAAGAAACACTCCATGGACTAATTAGATCATGAGTGATTCTTTTGAGTAGTACTGGTACTAGGATCCTAAGACCAGAAATCACTACATGGTCTTAGGTGAATTGTGGTGTGCTTTGACATACGCCTAACGGGGCCATAACAGGTTGCCAAGCACTGGTATGATTGGGTACACTATGATTCATGCTAAGATATGTAGGTGAAGTGATGGGACTACAAATCTCTCTTAAGTGAGAGATGATATCTTGGCCACTTGATAGTGAACTGAAAGTGCATGGCCATGCCTAAGGAATGAAAGGATATCATTTGCTTGATGGATTCAGTGTCACTAAGAGATCAAGTAAACGTTTAGCTACATAAGGATGATGGTTCCATGCCTTATGCTAAACTGGATATCGATGTAGAGGATCGTACGCAGTTTGCTCGGAAAGGTTGTGTTGAATCTCCATTCGACCCTCCATTCTGAATTGGGTAGTCATTATGTCTTGCTAGAGACCACTAATGACTTATGGATTAATCAATGAGATTGAGTTATCCGTTGCCAATTTGGAATGGGCCTACAGGATCGCACATAAGAAAGTTCAATGATGCAGAATAAGGATTCTTGCCTACAATAAGTATAATTGTCATACTTAAATAAATAAGATTTAATTAAATGGTTTAATTAAATATTATTGGAAAATTCTATGGTATTAATTAATAGTTAATTAATTACCTGAGAACAACTGGGATGGGCTGATAAATTAAGGGACTTAATTGCAATTGAAGTTCTTGACCCATCAGCCTGATCCATGGGTCATGGGTTGATCCATGGGCTTGGTGTATAACCCAAATCATTAAAGTATTATTTAAGGCTGATTTGGAATTGGTAAATATTATTTAAATACTGACTTGGAATCAGTTAAATAATATTTGGTAATAATACTGATTTGAAATATTACTAAAATCAGTTAAGTTATAATTGGATAATTACAATACTAATTTTGGAAATTAATTCTCTACAAATATCCTAGGGATATAATTGTAGGATAATGATTTTGAATGATTCTCATCAGACAAAAATACACAGAATTCCCAAATTCTCTTGGTAGGCAAGATCGGCTAGCACCAACATGCGAAGACTTTCGTGCTTGAGAGTAGAGGATCCTTCGAGGAAGGATTTTGGAGATAACAAAACGCCATCTTCTCAGAGGAGCCAGGCAACGTGCGCAACCGATTACGCTTCAAGGGTAAGACCCGATCCTCATAGTTTAGGATTCCGCTGTTTAATTGGATTAAACACCTAGACTATTCCCAACACGAATTGCCTATATCGTTTTGGGGTTTAGACTTGGAGTAAGCTTGTTATCTCCTAAATCTCGTAGCATCTAAGTCCGTGCCTTCGACCCCTGTAGAGCTGTGGACTGGGCGAAAGCCTAGTCTGAGACATCTCAGGATTTGGGGTTGTCCAACATATGTGCTTAAGGCAGACATGGCCAAGCTAGATACGAGATCTGAGATTATGCTTTTTGTAGGCTACCCCAAAAGAAAGAAAAGTGGTATGTTTTACAGTTCTCAGGATCAGAAGGTGGTGGTGAGTACCAATGCCAAGTTTCTTGAGGAGGACTATGTCTTAGATCACAAGGCCAAGAGCAAGGTAGCATTGGAAGAGGTTAGGGGTCAGTTCACTATTCTAGATGCATGAGTACAGGAACACACACCACAAAAGACTGCACACACTATCGCAGATGATGCTCTTACACAGGCAGCCCTCGTCATAGTGAGAGGGTTGCCAGACAACCCGAGACGTACATAGGTTTGGGTGAGTCTTCAAACTTTATCCCTGGCGCTCATGAACTAGACCCAGTTAGCTATAATGAGGCTCTTCAGGATAAAGATGCAGATTCTTGGCAGAGAGCGATAATTGCTGAGATGGGTTATATGGACTCAAATCAAGTCTGGGAGCTGGTAGATCGTCCTGATGGGTTTCGGCTTATTAGGTGCAAATGGGTCTACAAGCGAAAGAGAGAATCTGACGGGAGGGTTGAGACCTTCAAGGCTAGGCTTGTGACGAAGGGGTATACTTTGAAAAAGGGTATTGATTATAAGGAGACCGTTTCCCCGGTAGCTATGCTTAAGTCAATCCGGATTCTCTTGGCTATAGCTGTTCATATGGATTATGAGATTTGGCAGATGGGTGTCAAGACAGCTTTCCTTAATGGAAGTCTTGAGGAGACCATCTTCATGCAGCAACCAGAGGGTTTGTATGGCTCCGAAACTTCCTGGTGGACTTAGATGTGGTTCCTGAGTTGCCTAGGTCTATCACAGTTTATTGTGATAACAATGGTGCAGTTGCTAACTCGAGGTAATCACGAGCCCACAAAGCGAGTAAACACATAGAGCACAAGTACCACCTGATAAGAGAGATCGTAAAGAGGGGAGATGTGACCGTGACCAAGATAGCATCAGATGACAACCTTGTAGATCATTTCATAAAGACATTGACCCCTCAGGTTTTTGAGAGACATGTCGAGGGCATGGGAGTCAGATTATTGAGGGAGCCATGTGAATGAGCTTAAAGGTGTTATGTAGATTTCACTATGACAGCAGTGTAATAGCCGGTTGGACAGTTTTTGTACTTCTTAGCATAACTTTGAGTATTAGTGGGAGATTGTTAGTTTTCAATGCAGAAAAGCTATGGCTTGTATCAAAACTAATATCCACAGATGTCATATTATTTTGTTTGAGTATTAAATTGTTCCATTATATCATAGAACTCAATAACAGGGTGTGGAAAGGCAAATTATACACCGTTATTAGTTAAAGTATTGATATATAAAAAGCATGCTCGTAACTGAGATAGTCTGAACATACTATCGGTATAGGTTATCGTGTGGTTTGGAAATTAGTTTATCTAGACTAATTAATCACACGAATATACCCGGGGCATATTGAGCACGACCAGTTTGGATAGAATTGACTTGTACTGATCGGCGTAGTCAATTCGGTCCTAGTATTTAGTCTTTCAATCCCGAGATTGGGACAGGTGTGAGAGTTGGATATCGTATGCTTTGATGTGCCAAATAGTGTGGTCAATTGAGGCCTATACCTCGGTAGGTTGGGTATACGGTGTTTAGCTTCTTACGTGCCGTTACTAGTCAAAGGAATCCACGTATCGGTTCGCGGGGTTGATGGTGCTCCAGAGATGAGCTCGTAAGGTTTATTATACTAAATCTGGCCGGTGGACTTTATGTCTGGTATAATAAGAAGGTCGAGTGTACTAATCTCGGATACAAAGAAGTCGGTAAATTAGTTTGTCAGTAAATTGATAAACTGACGAGCACTAGATCTTTAATATTGAGAGATAGAAGAAAATATAGTGGCGATATGTAAAGTCATTTTTGAGTGTAGTTCCATAGTTAGTCCAATAGTGGTACGACTAATTATGTATTTGACTAATCGTCAAAGTGAATTAATTAATCCTAAAGGTTTAATTAATATTTAATTAACAAAGTGGATTATGAAATTAATTCTATACGAATTAATTAATCCTAAGGGTTCGATTAAATTAAATTAACGAAACGGGTTAAGAAATTAATTCAAGTGGGTCGATTGGAGTTGATTAGTCTAGGAAAGGCTAAGCGGTCAAAAAAAAATCCAAATTAAAAGGTCCAACTCAAAAGCCCACTAGGTCTCCTTAAGAGCTCTCTATAAACAGAAAGCTTAAGGCCAAAGAAACTTAAGGAAGTCTTGCAAGACAATTATTGCTTTCTTGAGTAAGAAGATTCTAGAAGGAGAACTTCTTCATCAAGAGTCCTTTTTCAAAAAACGAATCAGATTTTTCACTTGCTCGAGATTGGATTCGAACCAAAGATTACACCTATTGGGTTTATTTTTTTATTCTCATCGGACCTCTCGCTGATCGGACAGCCACCGCAGTTCGCTGATCGGACAGCCGCTGCAGTTTTTGATTTCCAGCGCCAGATCTTCAGTTTGCGCGGTTCGTTTGATTCGGCCTAGGCTTTGTTTGATCTCACATAGGTGATCCGAGGTCTGGGCTTTCTAGATCACGACCAAGCTGATTGAAATCCGGTGTTTGGTGTGGTATTTACGGCGGTCTTGAGCAGCGAGTGGCGGCGCAGTTTTGGGTGATCAAGTTTTGGTTTTTGAGTCCGATTTTGAGAGATTTCCTTGTGGGTTTTCGTGGGCTTTGCGAGTATATTTCAATAGATTATTGCCCACGCAATATTTGAAGTTTCTTGGAGTTATCTTTCGGATTTCGGTGGTAATCGCAAGCAAAGATTTGTTTTTTCTTATTGTGTTAGACTTCGCTACAAAGGTATAACCTTTAGACTTTTCGCTTTCAATTAAAGGTCAAATTTTTGTGCATTGTTTGTCGATTTAATAAATTAAATCAGTATTAGCCTAGATCCATTCATGGGAAAATGAATTTGAGCCTGACCTTTGTCAAAAGTTTCCGATTCTGGAATGCATTGCACGAAAGTGAGATTTTCGATTTAGCCCGGGCTTGTTCTGTTTTCCTTCACACCAGATACCTCATCATCTAATTACATAATATAAATGGACAACATAAATACTTTAACTAAAACATTCAACCGATATATAAAACTGGGAAATAGTTTAATACAAGCCAAGCTTTAGTATTTAAATCAAACACTGATACCGCCCAGAGCATCACGACAGCAACCTGGTGCATTCGCCTGGTGGACACCTACAGCTGGCGGCAACCCGGCGGCACACAGGTGCTGCAGTGTTGTTTTTTCTCGATCTGCACAAAATTGTTCCACTTAACTTTTACATGATCCAATCGCACCAAATCATGTACCTACAACATAGGAATGTGTTCAAAAACATTATACTCAAAAATCACATTGAAACTCATGACTTATTAGCAATTTAAAAATTTGAAAATCTAAAAACTAAAAAATGAACTAAGAAATGCTAAAACGCTTTGGTTGTCTCCCAAGAAGCGCGCGCTTTGGACTTAATAGTCTCCGACTATACTCATTTCATGATAAAGGATCCAGTTGGTACAAGACTCATGGAGTCTTGCACATAATTAACACTTCCAATGGCTTCATTGACCTTTCTAAGGACTTCCTTAAGCTTAGAGAAATTCTCAACCATTTTCTTACAATTCCCCTTGGCTAGCTTTTTATTCAACTTCATTTTGAGTTTTCTCCTATTCTTTCTATTTCTCACTATTTCCTCATGAGTAAGATCACTTTTCTCCATCTTAGTGCTATCTTCTAATTCCTTTAAATTTTCCTTATACAACTTCTCTCTCTTTGGATCTTTCCAGCAAGCATCTTTGAATTCCAACATATTAAGCATGAGAACATCAAGAGTGTCTTGTACCTTATTCACCTTAAGTTCTATTTTCCTCAAACCACTAAGGCACAAGAAAATATTCCCATCTTCTTCACACTCATTGGCATCACTTATTTCACTAATTTCCTCAATAACCGGTCCAACTTCATCCCAGTTCATACCTGAGGAGTAGTCATCTTTCCTTAAAGAATCTACACCCACATAATCATTGTTGGGCATGCTTTGAATGTTCAAAGGAAGCTTAGTAGCATCAACTCTTTCTCTTCCCACTTTCCTTTGATTATGGATCTCATAATCCCTGAATATAGCTTTCATTTTTGCTTATATCTTTTCTAATTGTGCCTCCATACAACTAATAGAAATTTTATTTCTACTAGCTCTATAGATCACATCTTGCAATTGCTTTTTCACAAATCCCATTACTTCACTTCTCTTTGAGTCAATTGCATCATCATGACCCACAAACTCACTCCTCCTGGGTTCATAAAACCTTGGATTAGCCCAAATTTGATGTGCCATTGTTATAAGTAGCCAAGTACCTAAAAACAAAAGAAAACTATTTAAATCAAACTAAAAACACAAAAAGGGATATGTACAATATATGAACTATTGCACTCAAAAGATTATTTACACAGACTCAAAAACAAAGAAAAACTACTAAAATGAAAAACAAGTAAACAACACAAACTCTCAATAACAACAATCACTCAAAAATAGGCAAATTTCTGTCGACGACGCCAATTTTTGACGTGCTCTTGTCGTTGTAAAAAGTTTTAAGCGAACACAAAAAAATAAATTTATAATAAACAAAACAAAACACTAAAACTATAGTATTTAACATTCCGTTCCCATGAAATTTGTGGTATCAAGTGAAGTGGTTGTTGAGTTCGAGTCCTTACTTACTACAATTTCTTGTAGTTTTTATGGCTAAGAGTCTAAGAAAGTAAAAATAAGATAGTGGCTTGGTAAAATCATGCAAAATAAAAAAAATAAAGATAATAAGATAATATGGATAAAAGGCAAAAAATCACACCACAACAAAGATCCAAGGGACTATTGCTCAGTAAATTATCATGCAATTATTTAAGAACATTCCATCAATACCATCGTCACCAAATCAATAAGGACTAGAACTAGCCAATAATAGAAATAGGGTCATCAATCCTATCTATTATCAATCCTCTACTTTACCGCAATAAGATCGAGTAAAATCAATCCAATCTAAGATAACTTTGTTCAAAAAATTAATGAAACTTGTATCACAAGATAACACTATCTATCACCACATGTTCCTCAAAATAGATAATCAACAATGAACCTCAGCAATAAAGTAGATTCAACATGGAGATCGACGACAAGATAAACAACATGTCCACAAGCGGGAGTTGTTCATTCCTTGCATGAAACCAACTTAACAATAAGCATGAATAGCCAAAGAATAGAACAAAAACCACATGGAAGTAGTAAGAATATCTTGCAATAGTTCAACGAATAAGAAAGGTGAGGCTTTAGCACCGAAAATGTAAGATAACTCAGCAATCCTTAGCATCTCCACCATATTAAAACACAAAATCATCACTATAACCATTGTTCTTGCCCACATCTATGGAAATCCACTACCCCCTATCACTTAAAAGGGTAGATTTCCCTTGAACCTCCTTAGAACATGAGTGTTCTAAGAGAATTCATAGGTGTGTCTGTGAAAATGTGAGAAAGTGTGTGTTTCTTCCTCACTAAGCAAAACTCTCTAAACTATCTAAATTATGAAAAACACACGTAAGGTGTGCTGTATGTGATCTACTATGTCTTTACAAAAAGTCTTGGCCACTAAGAAAGGTCAAGAGGGCTAAAATTGGTATTACATAAGAAAAGGCACGCTAAGGGTAAAGTTGGAACTTCAGCAGTAGTTCTCTGGGCGACGATCAGGCGGTGATGCCGTGGTGACGTCAAGGTCAGCTGCGGTCAGGCATTGGTGCTGTGCGGATGCCAGTATTAGCGGTGACCAGGCGCCAGCGCCAAGTGCTCGCCGGACTCAAAATCTTTTCAATCCGTGCTACTTCTAAACTCTTCTCTTTAAGCTTCATTCTTTTGTGATTTCTTTCTTTTCTAGCAAAAGCCTTTAAGTTTTATCCAAAATCTCCAAAGTGCCTCTTTACTACGAGATCACCAAATTAAACTATAAATGCATTGAAAGCTCATAAATATTCATTGAAAACCAACTAAAAGTAAGCTAAACATGCATGAATTTGGGTCATAAAAAAGTATGGAGTCACATCAATTACACGAAAGGTGTCGACTTTCTCTGTTTGTTTTCCAGCGTGGCATCTGGTGGTGGGGTAATCCCAGAGTGGTGGTTTTTTTTCAAAGCGGAAGTGTTTTGTGCTGATTCCTTTTGGTTCTGGAGATCGTTGCCCACACAATGCCAGAATTTGTCTTGAGTCATACAAGAGAATCACTTAAGGGACACACTTCAAAGGTGTAATCTTTATCTTCCCCTTTTATTAAAGATTGTTATTTTTTGTGCGTGTTAACAAATCAAATAAGATAAATCAAGATCCTGTGCAATGGTGTTTCAAAAGGATTTGAATTAGATTGCACGAGTGTCTAGGTTTGATTGGGAGTTCCCGATTCTGGAATGCATAGCACGAAAGTGGAATTTTTTATCGGACCCGAACAGATAATTCATTCAATTGGTATCAGAGCTAAGGTTTTGGCTTGATACTTGTTTGATTTGAAACATGACTTTTATTGCAGGTGGTTTTTTTATCCCGGCTATTATGGCTGTGCATTTATATTTTATTAAACCCCGGGACATGTCCGGGTTGGTTTTTTTATATTAATTCTTGTAATAGTAAAATCATGAGCTGACAGCCGTGTAGGATTAGATCAAATCTATAGTAGGATTTTTCTTTGTAATTGTCAATTTTATTTTCCTAAATAACTTTAGCCTTGTATTTAGGAAAGTTTTATGTAACTGAAGATGTTGTTGTGGACCACTTGAATTCGTGGGTTTTGGTTTTTTGTAATTTGGGTGATTTCAAGGATTGCGTTGAAAATCTAGAAAATCTTGGCGAATTGCAAGAATACCAAATAACAAGTGAGATTGGAACAGGAAATCCAGGAAGCAGGGGCGCTGCCGACTCATCGCCGGTAGGAGCACCGCCAACGCGTGCTTTAAACACACAAATGGTGCCACATGCCTATAGCAGTAGCGCTACACGCGCCGCTGTAGGCCCCTGAATCTGCGACATCAGGTAGGCCGCGAGCAGCTTGCTGGTATCGCGGTCTCCTCGAGGCTAGAATGCAGCGACTTATATGGCACACATTTTTTTTTTGGGTTGTTTCGAGATCTTCAAACCAAGACTCAATCCATCAGAGTGACGTGATGGGATACGTAAACAAGGCAGCAGATGGAAGTGAAGTACAATTTATGGAAGAACCATAATAGCTGGAAAATCAAATTGCGTATTTAATTTCCCATATTTATTATTTTGAATTGCATGCATATATGTTTTAATTGTTTTTTATGACTAAAGCATATGGTTTTATTGTTGCGTATAACTTAGGATTGTTAATTGCATGTTAAAACCAAAAAAAATCTTCATTTTAATAATCTAAGTGGAAGCGGGTTGGTTGATATTCCTATGCCCTCCATTACGAATTTATAGGTGATGTGGTTAGACTTGCGCGTTGGCTTTAGAACCTTCCTCCATATCAGATGAGTTAATCCATGGATCACCAGAATGAATTTCTAAGTAGATGACTATAGTAAGTTAGAATGGAGAAATGTGTTACCCTCTCTATTTGAGGTGCACTATCCGAGGTAACAAGCTTAGAAGTCACGTAATGGCATACGCTTAGTGTACAATTAGTAGTATCCCTCATAAGAGGTCAACTATTTTTGTGTATGACCAAAAGGTACCGACTATTAGTTTTGTTGGTCAATAGATCATTTGGTCAGATGATAAAATTAATAAACTAGGTTCTTCTCGAATGAATATGAGCTAACGTAAACATCCACACTATCGTGGCTTGCGTGAATCCCAGTGGCCGAGATGTCGATGGATTATATTAATTATATTGTTTAAGGGGTACAATGTTTCATAATTTTTCGAATTAAATTTTCTAAAGCATGTTTTCTGTTTATTTTCAGTTATCGATATGGCTTTAATCTGTTAGCTACTATACTTAAAGAGAACAAACTCATCGGTCAAAATTACACTGATTGGAAGCATAACTTAGATATTGTCCCAATGGCTGAGGGACATATATTTGTGCTAGTAGAGGAATGCCCAACAGTGCCCACTAATGAGACACCTGAACCTAACAGGCTAGCATATTAGAGGTGGAGAAAATCTGATGAGATGGAGCGGTGTTACATTCTTGCCTCGATGGAGAATGTTCTGTAACATTAGAATCAGGGAATGCTCAACGCTTTTGATATGATGATGAACCTTAGGGAGATGTTCAGTCATCAAGGTCAGGCAGCCAGGCAAGTTGCAATGAGAAAACTTATGTAAGCTAGAATGGCAGAAGGTACTCCAGTAAGAGATCATGTAATTCACATGATCAGTCATCTCAATAATATCGAGGTTTTGAGCGGTGAGTCGATCGTAAAACCAAGGTTGACATCATCCTCTGTAGTTTGCCTCAATCGTTTGAGTAGCTTCAACAAAACAATAACATGGACAACAGACAGTATAGTTTAGCTAAGATCTTAGGAGAGTTGGTGGCAGCAGAAGGTTTGTCTCACATGTAGGGCATGGAAGTAAGATATCAAGCAGAGCCTTGACAGTGTATAGTGATAGGCGAGTAGATTGAGCTAGTATTGTACTTGAGGCGTAGCTTTAAGTAATAGTAGGAGATTGTTAGTGTGAATACTGAAAGCATTGCTTGTATAAATGCTATTTCCCAGATACATCAATTAATAATGGTTTAGTTAATTGTTTCATATTTATGTTTTATATATGAATTCCATTTATATCAAGTGACTAGATAATGAAGTGCTTGGTGTGACACAGTAGATCTCATTATTGGTTAAATCATGATATATAAATAAGGCTCGTAACTGAGAAAGTTTGGACACACTGTTGGTTTAAGTTATTATGTGATTCAGAAATTGATTTTTCTAAACTAATTGAATCATATAGATATGCCCGGGGCATATTGAGCATGACCGTTAAGAATTGGATGAACTTATATTGATCATTAGTAGTTAATTCGAGCCTTGTATTCGATCTCTTAATCCCTATATTTGAACAGGCGTGAGAATTAGACATAGTGTACTTTAATCTATCAAAGAGTGCAATCACTTAAGGCCTATAATCTCGGTAGGTTGGGTGCATGTGTTTAATTGGTTGACGTGCTGTTGTTTGTCAAAAAGAAACCATGTACAGGTGCATTCGGGTTGATAGTGCTCCCAAGATGAGCTCGTAATGTTTATTATACTAAACCCAGTCGGTGAACTTATGTCCGGTATAGTAAAAAGGTCGAGTGGTACTAATCTCTAATATTAAAGAAGTTAATTAATTAATTTATCAGTAAATTAATAAATTAACAAGCACTATATCTTTGATGTGGGGAGATTAAAGAATAATTAATTTAGTAGTTTCGGAAGAATAATTAATCCATTAGTGGTACGATTAATTATGTATTGGGTAATTGACAAAGGTAGATTTAATTAATTAAGTAATTAATTAATCATTGTGTTAGTTATCTGTGAATTAGTCCAGGAATTGGATTGGAGTAAAACATAAACCCAATAGGAAGACTAATCATAATCCAATTTAAGGTCTCTCTTGAAGCTCTATAAATAGACATTGAGGGTCAGCAATACAATACACAATTCATAAGTTTAAGAACAACGGAATATTAGAGAGAGAAATCTAGAGAGAGAAAGAGAAGAAAACTTCTCAAGAAATATTCTATAAAACTGTGCGTGAGATCCAAGAGTGCGGTGGCAGTATGTGAAACTTGATGGCATTTGCGGCGTGTGGATTACACGAAAGGCGACGACTTTCTCCATTCATTTTTCGGCAGCAGCATATGGTGGTGCTGCAATTCTGGTGGTGCATTTTTTCGAAGCGCAGGTGTTTTGTGCTGATTCCATTTGGTTCTTGAGATCATTGCCAACACAACGCCAGAATTTGTCTTGAGTCATACAAGAGAATCACTTAATGGACACGTTTCAAAGGTATAATCTTTATCTTCCCATTTTATTAAAGATTGTTATTTTGTGTGCGTGTTAACAAATCGAATAAGATAAACCAAGATCTTGTAGAATGGTATTTCAAATGGATTTGGATCAGATTGCACGAGCGTATGGGTTTGATTGAGAGTTCCCAATTCTGAAATGCATAGCACGAAAGTAGAATTTTTTATCGGACCCAGACAGATAATTCCTTCATGGATTCGATCCAATCATTTTCTGGGTTGTTGATCTAGTAATTAGACCAACATACTCATATTGTGGACAACGTTTGAAAATGTCAGAATCCACATGTGATTCTCTAAAGGGACTGTGCCCTATTTTTCCTCTCTTTTCAGGGAAAAATTGCGCCAAAGCCTTTAAAGTAGAGAAAGAACTGGCTCTGATCACTGGTTCCTCTTCTGATGGGGAGTCTACCGTATTGATCTTCACATCATCCACTCCCTACCGAAATCGATTCATCCTCGAATTTGATGTGTCTGCATAATCAAACAAAGGATTAGAAAACACACTAGAAAAATGTTCTAACTTATCGGCTTTATGACTCTTGGATTTATTGGAACAATTGCGTGGAGAATTCTGAATTTGCTTAAACCTTCTGGTAGACCTTTTTTCCCTATGCCACAATGTCAAAAAAGGGTAATAAGTGTTGGTGTATGCCCTTTTTGAGGGCTATTTATGTAATTTAGACATTTCTCATCTGTATGATAATTTATCAATTTAGTTAATTTCATGATAAATATATTCTTGTGAATATTTAATTCCATGAAATTGATCCGCCAAAAGAAACACTCCATGGATTTTTAGATCATGAGTGACTCTTTTGAGTAGTACTAATACGAGGATCCTTAAACCAAAAATCACTGCATAGTCTTAGGTGAATTTTAGTGTGTTTTGACATACGCCTAACGGGGCCGTAAATGATTGCCAAGTACGGGTATGATTGGGTACACTATGAGTCACTCTAAGGTATGCTGGTGAAGTGATGGGACTACATGTCTCTCTTAAATGAGAGATTATATCTTGGCCACTTGATAGTGAACTGGGAAGTGCATGGACATGCCGAAGAAATGATAAGTATTATCATTTGCTTGATAAAGTTTAATGTCACTAAGAGGTCAAGTAAATGTTTAGCTATATAAGGGTGATAGTTCCGGGCCTTATGCTAAACTGGATACCGAAGTAGAGGATCGTACGTAGTATACTCTAAAGGTTGTATTGAATCACAATTCGACACCCTCCATTCTGAATTGAGTAGTCATTATGTCTTGCTAGAGACCACTAATGATTTATGGATTAATTAATGAGATTGATTATCTATTGTCAATTTGGAATGGACCTACAAGATCGTACATAAGTGAGTTCGATGATTCAGAATTGCCTATACTAAGTATAAGAGTTATACTTAAATGAATAATATTTAATTAAATAGTTTAATTAAATATTATTGAAGAGTTTTATGATATTAATTAAGAGTTAATTAATTTACCTCGGAAGAATTGAAATAGGCTGACAAATGAACGGACCTAATTATAAATTGAGGTTCTTGACCCATTAGCATGATCCATGGGTCAATGGATTAATCCATGGTGTTGGTTAAACCCAACACAGTAAATAATTATATTATTATTTAATTAATTAAATAATAAAGAAAATTATTTACTTAACAGATAAGTCTTTACCTTTTATTAAAAGGGTAAGAGACGTATCTGTGGAGAGATAGATCATTCTTCTATTTTTCCAAAAAGGTGAAAAAGTTTTTATTATTCCAAAACCCTCTTCCAGAGAAAAATAGTTTTTCTTTTGTGCATGTAAGAATGGCTAGCACCCATTCTGATAGACTCCAGTACAAGATCGCAGAGACAATTCATCTGAATTGTTGGTGAACGCAATCTTCTCAAAGGAGCCAGGTGACAAGCGCAACTGATTACTCTTCGAGGGTAAGACCCAATTTCTGATAATTTAGGCATCTCCCGCTGCGAAAACTATAATCATGCCTAATCAATTCCAACAGTGGTATCAAAACCAGGTTCTTATTCAGTATTAATTAATTTGAATTTTGGTGCAAGTATTTTTTTTTAAAAAACGGTTTTGAAAAAAAAATTTTTGGCAGAATATGAAGTTCGACGGATTCTAGGTTTCGAGTCACCGGAGGATCACCAAAAAATTGCGTGCCACCAGAATTCATGGTTTTTGGCCTGAATTTTTTGGTTTTTGTTCCTTTCTTCTCCGGGAACGATTCCATGATATTTGGGGTTTCAACATCGGGTTTTATTGCAAGGATTTTGAAAGTTGTTTTCTGGGTTTTTGAAAGAAGTTGCCAAAAAAATTTTTGTGTTAGATTTTCATAGGGAAAACGAAAAGCTTTTAAAAGAGTTTTGGTATGAAATGAAGTCCCGGGATGATTCCGATCTTTTTCTGTCAATTTTAAAAATGTTTTGGGTAAATTTTGGCGGAGATTTCGTTTCGCCGATTGAATCATCAGAAAAATGGGCATCTTTGTTTCTTGGGTTTTCGCCAGTGAATCGGGACTGGGTTCCCTTGGGTTTTCCTCACAATGGTTGCCGGTTTGAGCCGCTATTGTTTTCGAGGCTCCATATTCGCCGAGAGAGTTTTTTTTCACCGGGGATGGTGATCGGAAATGGACAAGATCACCGGGGAAGAAAGTGTTGTGGCGGGGTGAGTGATGCCCTAGATGGGTGAAATTACCAAAATGCCCCGCCGCAACAAAACCCTTGCTGGCATAATTTTTCCAAAACTTTTTAAAATATCCCAAAAGTTTTATTTCTTTAAAACCCTAAGTCCGGATTTTGGTTAATTTCAGAATTGCCTAAAGAACTTTCCAGAAATTGATTTTTCTGAAATTTTAAAATTTGATAAGTTTTAAATTTTAATTTAGGAAAAATTAAAATATCTTATCAGATTTTAGTTTAAGATATGTTTGATAAGATTTATTATTTAGATAAATAAGAATATCTTATCAAATAAAAGAAGATAGGAGTAGATTTAAATTTGAAATCTTATCCTATAGATTTAAATTTTAAAATTTGAATAATTATCTTAATTAGATTAGGATAATTAGAAATATTTGAATTTTAAATTTTGAATAATTATCTTAATAAAGATTAGGATGATTAAGATAAATTTTAAAATAATTATTTTAATAAGATTAAGATAATTTGAAAAGAATAAAATATAATTAATTAATTATTTAGATTAATTCATTTGTTTAATTTTGAATTATTATTTATTTATTTATTTTATGATGTTTTAATTTAAATTGTTTAAATTTTGTGTGTGAAATATCATAATTATGACAAGGCATGTTCATGCATCATTTTGGTTACATGAAAAATGAACAAAAGGGATTGATTGAAATTGATCATGACACGATCAATTTTAATTTTGTAATAGTTACACAATCCTTAAATTTAATCGGTTTAAATTAAAACAGGCTTGTATGATTATATGCATTTATGTGTTTTAAAGCATGAATTGGGCTTATTAATGTTTTAAAAGTTGGGGTCTGCCAGCCATTTAAATTTGGGCCTTTGTGCCTATTAAAATTATTATGTAATAGTTAGGCCCAAGAGGAGTGTCCAAGAGGAGTCCATGGTGGAGCCCAGGAACGGAAGCCCAACAATGAAGGCCCAAATATGAAGAATTTTAAAAGGCTCTCTAATAGACTAGAGCCCAATTCATTGCTTTTATTCATATTATTTATTTGATATACCAAATGAATGTTAAAACTAAAAATGCATGTTAAGCCGATCAAACTAAAAATCCCAAAAACCCGAGTTGATTTTGCTTCCATACTTGGGGGCCCTCTTGAGTGTCGAACGTCTGATGGACTTGGAGAGCCCGAGGGCCTCATGTTTTCTTCATGCGGCGGGTTATCACATAATAGGTACCCAACTTTATCACTACCGTTAATGAGTGAAAAAACTATTTGGGTATCCAGATGCTCAATTTTATCCCTACCACTCGTTATGGAAAAACTGTGTGGGTATCGATTGATGTGATGCCTCGAGGGATGGTTTGACTTGGGAAAATTAATCCTATCTTGACTCGATAAGTTGACTAGAGATTAATTTTGCAAAGATACGATGTTGTCCAACATTTGGAATGTTCATCCTATCACCGAAAAGTTGCATGGTATGCAATTGGAAAATATTAGATTCCATGGAATGCAATTTGAACGTTGCCTACCAAAAGAGCCCGATCCCTACGATACTTGCCAAAGCAAGACTAGGGTTAACTCTTTGTGGAATTTCGGCCCACAATCTACCACCATCACAAAATTGTTAGGGATTTCAATTTTGGCCATTGTGGAAAAATATTTTTTCGAAAACTCATTCTAATATTTTGCATTTATTATTTGTAGAAATGATACCATCTAGCACTAATGTCATCTCAAACTTTACTCTAAGAAGTATATTGGATAAGGATAAATTGGTTGGACCAAACTTCTTAATTGGGAAAGAAACTTGAGAATTGTTCTCAAGCAATAAAGGAATCTACATGTCTTAGAGACCGCTTTACCTGAACCACCACAAAATGTTGTGGCAACTGTTCAACTAGCATGGGATAAGCTGAAAAATGACACCGATGATGTGAGTTGCTTGATGCTAGCATCTATGACGGGCGAGCTTCTAAAGCAGTTTATGAATTTGGAAGCCTTCCGAATTTTTGAGTCACTGACGGAGATGTTCCGTGAACAAGCCCGTAACAAAAGGTTCGTTACGATAAAAGCTTTAATTTTATGCAAGATGGCGTAGGGTTCGTCAGTTAGCATGCATTTGATCAAGATGAAAGGGTACATTGATACACTAGAGCGATTGAATGCACCCCTTCCTAGGGAATTGGCCATTGATATCATCTTGGCATCTATGAATACAATGATTTTGTGGTGAACTACAGTATGCACAACATGGATAGGAGCATTCCTGAGCTCCATGGCATGTTGAAGAACACTGAGCAGACCCTTCGGAAGGCAACGCCAGTGTTGGTTGTAGAGAAAGGTAAAGGGAAGAGGAAGTTTAAAGGCAAGGCCAAAGTTGGGCAGAACAAGAAAGCTCATAGTAAGACTGCTTCCCAACCACATGCTCCTCCAACTGCTAAGAAAATATCCCAAAAGGATGATATATGTCTCTTCTGCCAACAGAAGGGTCATTGGAAGAGAGACTGCAAAAATTTTCTCGAAAATAATCCTTCAGCTTCAGGTATCTTTGTTATAGAAATCAATCTTTCTATGTCCCCCTCATGGGTATTAGATACTAGTTATGGGGCTCACATTTGTACTAATGTGTAGGGACTCAGAAATAGAAGGATGACAAAGAAATGTGAAGCAGATCTCCGAGTGGGCAACGGGGAAAGAGTTGCTGCTATTGAAGTTGGAGATTATACTTTGTCTTTACCTTCTGGTTTAAATATCAAACTTGAAAAATGTTATTATGTACCTTCTTTGAGCAGAAATATTATTTCAATTTCTGGTTTAGATAATAAAGGTTTTCGATTTATTATTGAGAATAATTCGTTATCTTCATATCGAAATGATATTTTATACGGAGTTGCATATATGTGTAACGGTCTGTATATCTTGGATTTGACTCAAGAAAAACCAGTCTATAACATAGAAAAGAAATCTAAATCAACTAAAAATGATTTAAGTCCAACACACCTTTGGCATTGTCGATTAGGCCATGCAAATGAAAAGCTAGTTCAAAAGCTTCACAAGGATAAATTGCTTGGGTCATTTGATTTTGAATCATATGATACCTGTGAACCCTGTTTGCAAGGCAAAATGACAAAGAGTCATTTCAACAAGAAAGGTGAAAGAACAAGTGAGCTATTAGCTATAATACACATGGATGTATGTGGACCAATGAGCACACAAGCCAGAGGTGGATTTGAATACTTCGTCACTTTTACTGATGATTATAGTAGATATAGTTATGTCTATTTAATGAGGTATAAAAGTGAAATTTTTTAACGGTTCAAAGAGTTTAAAAATGAATTAGAAAATCAGTTGGATAGAAGGATTAAGGTTATTCGCTCCGATTGGGGAGGTGAATTCCTAAGTGATAAGTTCAATAGCTATCTAAAACAGTGTGGAATTGTTTCACAGCTAACTCCATCGGGAACACCTCAATGGAATGGTGTATCTGAAATGAGGAATCGTACTCTATTAGATATGATTCGATCAATGATGGGCTAAGCGACTCTCCCTATGTCCTTTTGGGGTTCTGTTCTCCTTTCTACTACTTACTTATTAAACCGTATTCCATCTAAGGCAGTAGATAAAACTCCACATAAGATATGGATGGGTCAGAAGCCCTATATGTCCTATCTATGAGTTTGGTGTTGTCAAGCTCATGTAAAACATTTACAAAGTAATAAACTTGAACCTAAAACTAACAAATGCCTATTTGTGGGATATCCTAAGGAAACCAAATGATATCAATTCTACAACCCAACTGAGAACAAAGTGTTCGTTGCTCGAGAAGTTCTTTTTTAGAGAAAGAATTTTTGTACAAGAAACACAGTGGGAGTAGAATAGAACTGAGAGAAGTTCCAGAACCACAAGTGAATGTAGAATGATCTACAGAAACTCATATAGAAGTTGGCATGGAAACTCATGAAGATGAGCAACCTGAGTCAACAACACAAGAACCTAGAAAGTCTAGTAGATCTTGTCATGAACCCGAGAGATACGGATATCTCATTACTGACGATCAAGATTTGATCTTGGGGGACTCTAATGAGCCCGCGAACTACAAACAGGTTTTAGATAGTCCGGATTTGGATAAATGGCTACAAGCCATGGAATCTGAAATGCAATCCATGAGGGACAATAAAGTGTGGACTTTGATTGATCCTCCTGTTCAGGCAAAAGTTATCGATTGCAAATAGATTTTCAAATTAAAACCTAGTAGGAGAAGGTTTCAGACAAACTCATGGTATTGACTATGATGAACCTTCTCCCCTGTCATGATGCTCAAGTCCATTAGGACAATGCTTGCCATAGCAGTATATTTTAACTATGAGGTATGGCAGATGGATATTTAGATAACTTTCCTAAATAGAAACCTACTCGAGGATGTTTATATAAAACAACCCGAGGGATACATCTATCAAAAGTATCCTAATCGAGTATGTAAGCTTCAAATGTATATCTATGGACTAAAGCAAACATCTCGAAGTTGGAATCTTCGTTTTGATGAGGAAGTAAAAGGTTACTGATTTATCAAGAATGAAGATGAGCCTTGTGTTTACAAGAAGGTTAGTGGGAGCAAGATTGTTTTCCTTGTCCTATATGTGGACGACATCCTACTCATATGAAATGACATCCCCATGTTGAAAGAAATCAAACAATGGTTGGGGAGTGTATTTTCTATGAAAAATTTAGGAGAAAACGAGATGATACTAGGTATCAAAATCTATAGAGATAGATTTAAGAGGCTTCTAGGACTAAGTCAAGAAGGGTACATAGAAAAGATATTGAAGAGGTTCAATATGTCTAACTTTAACAAGAGCATGGTACCGTTCAGGAGAGGGAAATAATGAGTAGAGTCCCATATGCTTCGGCTACAGGATCTATCATGTATGCCATGTTGTGCACCCGTCCGGATGTCGTACACGCACTTAGTATGACTAGCAGATACCAACAAGACCTAGGAATAACTCATTGGACTGCAGGCAAAGCAATCCTAAAATACTTGCGAAGGACAAAATGATTGATGCTAGTGTATAGAGGACAAGAATGGCTCATCATACAAGGGTACGCTGATACTATTTTTCAAACAGGTCAAGATGACATGAAGTCACAATTAGGCTATGTGTTTAGTCTGAATGGCGGTGTGATAAGTTGGAAAAGCTCGAAGTAAGATAATAAAACCGATTCTACCACAAAATATGAGTACATTGTTGCATCAGATGCTGCAAAGTAAGCTATTTGGTTGAGAAAGTTCGGGTCTGACATCGGAGTGATACCAAGTATCCAAGATCTGATAGACCTATTCTGTGATAACAACGGGGCCATTGCATAAGCTAAGGAGCCTCGGTCACACCAGAAAACCAAACACATACACAGAAGGTTCCACCTCATCCGAGAGATCATCGATCGAGGAGATGTGAAAGTGTGCAAAATAGGATCAGACGAAAATGTAGCAGATCTTCTCACAAAAGCTCTACCACAGTCAAATTTTGAGAGATATGTAATAGAGATTGGTCTTAAAATGTTTAGGACATAGCCGTTCAAAAGGCAAGTGGGAGAATGTTGGTTTATGCCCTTTTGAGGGCTATTTATGTAATTTAGACATTTGTCATCTGTATGATAATTTATCAAATGAGTTAATTTCATGATAATTATATTCTTTTACATATTTAATTTCATGAAATCGATCTGCCAAAAGAAATACTCCATGGAATTTTAGATCATGAGTGATTCTTTTGAGTAGTACTCGTACGAGGATCCTTAGACCAGAAATCACTGCATAGTCTTAGGTGAATTGTAGTGTGCTTTCACATACGCCTAATGGGGCCATAACAGGTTGCCAAGTACGGGTATGATTGGGTACACTATGAGTCACGCTAAGCTATATAGGTGAAGTGATGGGACTACAAGTCTCTCTTAAATGAGACATGATATCTTGGCCAGTTGATAGTGAACTGGGAAGTGCATGGTCGTGCACAATAAATGATAAGCATTATCACTTACTTGATTAAGTTCAGTGTCACTAAGAGATCAAGTAAAGATTTAGCTATATAAGGATGATGGTTCCGTGCCTTATGCTGAACTGGATATCGAAGTAGAGGATCGTACGTAGTATACTCGGAAGGTTGTGTTAAATCACCATTCGACCATCCGTTTTGAATTTAGTAGTCATTATGTCTTGCTAGAGACCACTAATGATTTATAGATTAATTAATGAGATTAATTATCTATCGTCAATTTGGAATGGGCCTACAGGATCGCACATAAGTGAGTTCGATGATTCAGAATTGCCTGTACTAAGTATAAGAGTTATACTTAAATGAATAATATTTAATCAAATAGTTTAATTAAATATTGTTGAAGAGTTTTATGGTATTAATTAAGAGCTAATTAATTACCTAGGAAGAATTGAAATAGGCTGACAAATGAAAGGACCTAATTATAAATTGAGGTTCTTGACCCATCAGCCTGATTCATGGGTCAATGGGTTGATCCATGGTGTTGGTTAAACCCAACACAGTAAATAATTATATTATTATTTAATTAATTAAACAATAAAAAAAATTATTTACTTAACAGATATGTCTTTACCATTTATTAAAAGGGTAAGAGACATATCTGTGGAGAGATAGATCATTCTTCTATTTTTCCAAAAAGGTGAAAAAGTTTTTATTCTTCCAAAACCCTCTTCCAGAGAAAAATAGTTTTTCTCTTGTGCAGATAAGAATTGGCTAGCACCCATTCTAATAGACTCCAGTGTAAGATCGTAGAGACAATTCATCGGAATTGTTGGTGAACGCAATCGTCTCAAAGAGCCAGGCGACGAGTGCAACCGATTACGCTTTGTGAGTAAGACACGATTTCTGATAATTTAGCCATCTTCTGCTGTGAAAACTATAATCATGCCTAATCGATCCCAATAATAAGGTACATTAGCAGTTTTAAGAAGACAACTATGCCCTTGGCAGGGTCTAAATTGCGCAGGAGTCCAATTTCAAGCTAAGGGAGCTAAGCCAAGGATATTTTAGCCAAGGGTTGAAGAGCTTAAGAATCTTTATTCTTGGAGCTTTGCTAGTTTCATCTCATTGAACAAGTTCACTACAGACTTGCTCAAGGTTCCTTTGATACTATAGAGTCAATGGGTGAATCTAAATCAAAGAGCTAGTACAAAGGAAGTCACTCAAGCCCTTAATGTGATGGTTCTAGTGTTAGATAGCATGGAGATTGCCTTCAAGGACAGCCTCAATCCACGAGAGATCATCATATTAAGTGTCCACAATGATCAAGCTTCCAATTGGGTTGAATAACAATAGATGCCGCAACTATAAAGAGCATACACGGCCACTTTTGAGTCATTTTGCCATTTTGGTCTATTTGGAGTATTGGGTGTTAGTTTTGAATAGAAAAAAGATATGGCTTGTATCAAAAACTAATATCCACGTATGACATATCATTTTGTTTCAGTATTAAATTGTTCTATTATATCATAGAACTAGATAACGGGGTGTGGAAAGACACAGTAGATACCGTTATTGGTTAAAGTATTGATATATAAAAAGTATGCTCGTAACTGACATAGTCTGAATATACTATCGGTATAGGTTATCGTTTGGTTTGAGAATTTGTTTATATAGACTAATAAAATCACACGGATATGCCCAGGGCATATTGAGCATGACCAATTTGGATAGAATTGACTTGTACTAATCCGCGTAGTCAATTCTGTCATAGTATTCAGTCTCTCAATCCCGAGATTGGGATGGGGGTGAGAGTTGGATATCGTATGCTTTGATTTGCCAAAGTGTGCTGTCAATTTTGGCCTATACCTCAGTAGGTTGGGTATGCGGTGTTTAGCTTCTTAGTTCTAGTCGGAAAAATCCATGTACCAGTTTGCCGGGTTGATGGTGCTCTCGAGATGAGCTCGTAATGTTTATTATAGTAAATATGGCCAGTGGACTTTACATCCGGTATAATAAGAAGGTCGAGTGGTACTAACCTCGGTACCAAAAAGTCGGTTAATTAGTTTGTCAGTAAATTGATAAACCGACGAGCACTAGATCTTTGATGTGGAGAGATAGAAAAAAAATATAGTGGCGCGATGTAAAGTCATTTTTGAGCGGTAATTCCATAGTTAGTCCGATAGTGGTTCGACTAGTTATGTATTTGACTAATTGGCAAAGTGAATTAATTAATCCTAAAGGTTTAATAATATTTAATTGATAAAGTTGATTAAGAAATTAAATCTATATGAATTAATTAATCCTAAGGGTTCGATTAAATTAAATTAGCGAAGCGGGTTAAGAAATTAATTCAAATGGGTCGATTGGAGTTGATTAGTCTAGGAAAGACTAAGCGGTCAACGAAAGTCAAATTAAAAGGCCAAACTCAAAAGCCCACTAGGTCTCCTTAAGAGCTCCCTATAAATAGAAAACTTAAGGCCGAAGAAAATCAAGGAAATCATGCAAGACAAGTCTTGCCTCTTAGAGTATGAAAGTTCTAGAGAGAGAACTTCTTCCCTTTGAAGTTTTCTTTCAAAAACGAACTAGATTTCTTTTTTTTTTTTGAGTTGGATTCATCCCAAAAGATCAAATCTTCTAGTTGGTTTTTTATTCCTATTGCCAGATTCTCGCAGGTTTTTTCTCGATCCGCCGTGCGTCAGTTTTCTAACGTCGGTTCTTCAATTTGACTTCGCGCGTTTGATTCGATTTCACATCACGTTGATCTCTCTTGGTGATCCATGGTGGAAATTGTCTAGATCACGGCTGATTTTTGGTTGAGTTCCGGTGATCGGTGGGTTTATTTTTTACCAGCGGCGAACAGTTTTTTGTGGTGAGAGGCGGAGCAGTTTTTGAGGATTTGATTAGATTTTGGGAAAGTTTTGAATCCGATTTGAAAGATTTCCTTGTGGGTTTTTCATGGGCTTTGTGAGTACACTTCGATAGATTATTGCCCACGCAATATTCAAAGTTTTCTAGGAGTCATCTTTCAAATTTCGGTGGTAATCGCAAGCAAAGATTTGGTTTTTCTTATTGCATTAGACTTCGCTACAAAGCTATAACCTTAGACTTTCCACTTTTAATTAAAGGTCGAATCTTTGTGCGCTGTTTGTTGATTTAATAAATTAAATAACTATTAGCCTATATCCATTCATGGGAAAATGAATTTGAGCCTGAGCTTTGTCGAAAGTTTTCGATTCTGGAATGCATTGCACGAAAGTGAGATTTTTTATTTAGCCCGGGCTTATTCTGTTTTCCTTCAACTTGGTATCAAAGCGAGTGTTTTGGCTTTATACTTGTTTAATTTATTACACAGCTTTATTTTGGCATTATTATTTTTGTCGAAATGTTTAAATAGGTGGTTATTAGTTTCTCAGCTATTATGGTAGAATTTATTTTTAATTCATAAACCCCGGGACATGTCCAGGCTCGTATTGTTTTTGAATGGAAATGTCTGTAATAGTAATAACCACGAGCTGGAAGCCATGTAGGATTAGATAAATCTTTTAGTAGGATTTAATCTAATGTTCTCATCTTTAAATTCCTAGAAAAAACCTTGTATATAGGAATTTATGTATTATGACAAAGACGTTATTTTGGGTAACTTATATTCTGGTTTCTCGTAATTTTGGGTGATTCTTAATTACGTAGTAAACCTAGAAAACCTGAGCAAATTGAGAGGAATCCAAATAACGAGTGGGAGCGACATGATGGGACGTGTCACTGAAGCGTCAAGGAATCAACGATATAGAAGTGTCACGGGCTCACTCTTGGCCTAGTGAACCAGTGCGGCACTAGTTCTAACAAGCACGATCTAAAACTAGCTCAGCCTTACTCTTGCTCAAAAAAGAGCTTGTTCGCCTATAAAATGACTGAGATGGCAAAAGAATGTAGGCACAAAGATGACCCGAGATTGGTACGTAAGTATATTGCTTTGTACAAGTGCTTACAAACTCTTCCTTGGTAATCTTTACAAATGACCCTTGGCCCCTATTTATAGTGCTCAAGGTCGGCTACTATACATGGCTTCCATAAGAAGCTTTCTATATTTTAATCATGGAAGACTCTAGTCCATCAATTTTATATACAAAGGAATTCCTAGGGCTGACTTCACGCATGATGTCACCCGTGCCAACTTGCCAACTTGTGCAACTTGCAAGGGAATGGAACCTTTTTTTCCCTTCTAGAGAAGCTGCTGCTCATTGTGTCTCATTCAGTCCCCAAAACGTTCGAGAGATTCCCCTGCAACGGGCTGGGAAGCATTCCGTTTGACGGGCCGAAATGATTGGAACACTCGGCACGCAACTGTGTCGTTCTTAAACCCGTGCTTGGCGCATGATGTGCTGCCTGCTGCACCTAGTACCGTCCCAGCTTGGTCCCGTTGTTTTGGTCCATGCCCCATACACTCCAAAGCCCCTCAGTCCGTTCCCTTTTATGCATATGGGCCGAACCGTCCGTGTCAAGGCAGTGACACTCTCCCCCACATGAGCGAGGCATCGTCCCTGATGCCTCTCCCTCTTCAAGTACCGGTGTCTTAGCTGTCTCAAGCTTTCGACCCTGGTCCCTGTTTGGTGGTGCGCAACTTCAATCGGATTTCCTACTGGTGGCTTCTCCTTCAGCACCATTGCGGCAGAAGTATGTTGCATCTGTTTCTCGCCTCGGTCGGGCCGTTTCCTATACCGTTCGTGTTCCCATTTGATCGGTATGGTGCAAGGGTTTTTCCCTTGCAAGATGACTATGGCATCCGATCTCGTGATGTATGGCATGATTTTCTTTATGAAGTTCATGCCCAAGATAATGCCATAGTCATCAAGTGGAGCAACGGAGAAAGTTAACTTACCTTGCCACGCCCTGATCCTTAACATTGCATCAGCCTTGCCCCTAAGATCGGTCCATTCTCTGTTGATGCCCTTGATTTGACCCGTGGTAGGAGTCACCTTGATCCCTAGCTTTTGCGCAAGTCCCGTGTGCATGTAGCTCGTTACGGCCCCCGGGTCAAAGAGAGCCGGTTTTAGACTCCTCATAAAGTCTACGTCCACGAACATTCACCCTTGTTGTCGGTGTCCTTGGTCCACCTTGTCTTGAATGCAGGCTAAGTGCCCCCGTTCCCCTTCGTCCGACCATTGGATGATGGCGGCGAGCTTGTTTCGGGATGGGCAGTACCGTTCCATGTGCGGCCTGTCACACAAGAAGCAACCCTTGAACTTCTTGGGTTCGTCCCATTTTGTTGCCTGCCTTGTTTCTGTCGCCTTGATGGTCTCGTGAGACTTTGAGCGAGGCTTGCCCGTGTCCTCCTCATCGCCGTCCTCTATAATGGCCTTGCTTTTGTCTTTGCCCCCGTATTTCTTTTGAAACTCGATCAAAGACTCGGCCACATTCATGGCTTGGGTTATGTTGGAGACGTCCCTCCGTTGCAGCTCCTGTTGGTGTATGTGCCCTTTTGAGGGCTATTTATGTAAATAAACTTTGTGGGTTATTTATGTAAATAAGATATTTGTCGTTTGATTGATTATTTATCTGATGAGTTAATTTCATGAAATTATATTCTTGTGCATATTGAATTTTGAAATCGATCCGCCAAATGAAACACTCCATGGACTGTTAGATCATGAGTGATTCTTTTGAGTAGTACTCGTACGAGGATCCTTAGACCAGAAATCACTGCATAGTCTTAGGTGAATTAGGGTGTGCTTTGACATATGCCTAACGGGACTATAACAGGTTGCCAAGTACGGGTATGATTGGGTACACTATGAGTCACGCTAAGGTATGTAGGTGAAGTGATGGGACTACAAGTCTCTCTTAAATGAGAGATGATATCTTGGTCGCTTGATAGTGAACTGAGAAGTGCATGGCCGTGCCCAAGAAATGATAAGGGTTATTATTTGCTTGATTAAGTTCAGTGTCACTAAGAGATCAAGTAAAACGTTTAGCTATATAAGGATGATTGGTTCCATGCCTTATGCTAAACTGGATATCAGTGTAGATGACATTACGTAGTATACTCGGAAGGTTGTGTTGAATCACTACCACTTGTTATGGAAAAATTGTGTGGGTATCGATTGATGTGATGCCTTGAGAGATGGTTTAACTTGGGAAAATTAATCCTAGCTTGACCCGATAAGTTGACTAGGGATTAATTTTGCAAAGATAGGATGGTGTCAAACATTTGGAATGTTCATCCTATCACCAAAAAGTTGCATAGTGTTGTAATTGGAAATCGTTAAATTACATAGGGATGTGATTTGAACGTTGCCTACCAAAAGAGCCCAATCCCTACGATACTTGCCAAAGCAAGACTGGGGTTGACTTTTTGTGGATTTTCGGCCCACAATCTAGCACCAACACAAAATTGTTTGGGATTTCAATTTTGGCTATTGTGGAAAATATTTTAAAACTCATTCTAATGTTTTGCATATTTCTTTTGTAGAAATGGCATCTACTAGCACTAATACATCTAATCTCACTCTAAGAAGCATTTTGGACAAAGAAAAACTTGTTGGTCCAAACTTTTTAGATTGGGAAAGAAACTTGAGAATTGTTCTCAAACAAGAAAGGAAGCTAAATATCTTAGACGCTTTTTTACATGAACCACCTGTAAATGCTACGGCTGCTGTTCAACGAGCATGGGAAAAGCTGAAAAGTGATTTCGATGACGTGACATGTCTGATGCTCGCGACTATGTCAGGCGAGCTTCAGAAACAGTTCATGAATTCGGAAGCGTTTCAAATTTATGTATCATTAACGGAAATGTTCCGTGAACAAGCCCGTAACGAAAGGTTCGTTAAGATAAAAGCATTGATCTCGTGCAAGATGGCGAAGGGTTCGTCAGTAAGCACGCATTTGATCAAGATGAAGGGGTATATTGATACCCTAGAGAGATTAAATGCACCTCTTTCTAGAGAGTTAGCCATTGACATCATCTTGGCTTCACTGCCAGATGATTACAATGATTTTGTGGTAAACTACAACATGCATAACATGGAGAGGACGATTCCTGAGCTCCATGGAATGCTTAAAAATACTGAGCAAACCCTTCGAAAGGCAACGCCAGTACTTATTGTAGAAAAAGGTAAGGGCACCAAGAGAAAGTTTAAAGGCAAGGCAAAAGTTGCTGAAAACAAGAAGCCTCGCAGTAAGACTGCTTCTAAGGCTCAGCCTCAAACTCCTTCTGCTAAGAAAAATGCTCAGAAAGACGCGATATATTTCCATTGCAATCAAAAGGGGCATTGGAGAAGAAACTGCAAATTGTTTCTTGAAGAGAAGAAACAGAATCCTCCGGCTTCAGGTATCTTTGTTATTGAAATTAATCTTTCTATGTCCACCTCATGGGTATTAGATACCGGATGTGGGGCTCACATTTGTACTAATGTGCAGGGACTGAGAAATAGAAGGATGACAAAGAAATCCGAAGTAGATCTCTGAGTGGGCAACGGGGCAAGAGTTGCAGCCGTTGAAGTTGGAGATTACATTTTGTCTTTGCCTTCCGGTTTAAACATTGTTTTAGAGAATTGTTATTATGTACCTACTATGAGTAGGAATATTATTTCAATTTCTTGTTTGGATATTAAAGGATTTCGTTTTATTATTGGTAATAATTCGTTGTCTTTATATCAAAAAGATGTTTTATACGGAGTTGCAAATTTGTGCAATGGCCTATATATCTTGGATTTGACCCAAGAGAAACCGGTTTATAACATTGAAAAGAAAGCCAAATAAATTCAATCTGATTTAAGTCCAACATATATGTGGCATTATCGTTTAGGCCATGCAAATGAGAAGCGAGTTCAAAGACTTCATAAGGATAGAGTGCTCGGGTCATTTGATTTTGAATCATACGACACATGTGAACCCTGTTTGCAAGGCAAAATGACAAAGAGTCCTTTCAGCAAGAAAGGCGAGATGACTAGTGAGCTATTGGCTCTAATACATACAGATGTATGTGGACCAATGAGCACACAAGCCAGAGGTGGATTTGAATACTTCGCGACTTTTACCGATGACTATAGTAGATATGGTTATGTCTACTTAATGAGGTATAAAAATGAAACTTTTGGAAAGTTCAAAAAGTTTAAAAACGAAGTAGAAAATCAGTTAAATATAAGGATTAAGGCTATTCGCTCCGATCGGGGAGGTGAATACCTTAGTGATGAGTTCGATGGCTATCTAAAACAGTGTGGAATTGTTTCACAGCTGACTCCACCAGGAACACCTCAATGAAATGGTGTATCCGAGAGGAGGAATCGGACCTTATTAGATATGGTTCAATCTATGATGGGCCAAGCGACTCTCCCTATGTCCTTTTGGGATTATGCCCTCCTTTCAGCAGCCTACTTACTAAATCGTATTCCATCTAAGGCAGTAGATAAGACTCCATATGAGATGTGGACGGGTCAAAAACCCTATATGTCATATCTACGAGTTTGGGGTTGTCAAGCTCATGTAAAGCGTTTGCAAAGTAGTAAGCTTGAACCTAAAACTGACAAATGCCTGTTTGTGGGATATCCTAAGGAAACAAAAGGATATCAATTCTACAATCCAACTGAGAACAAAGTGTTTATTGCTCGAGGAGCCACTTTCTTAGAGAAAGATTTTCTCTATAAGAAAGACAGTGGGAGTAGAATAAATTTTGAAGAGGTTCAAGAACCACAAGAGAATGTAGAACGATCTACAGAAGCTCAGATGGAAGTTGACATGGGAACTCATGAAGATGAACAACCTGAGTCAACAACACAAGAACCTAGAAGGTCTAGTAGATCTCGTTATGAACCCGAGAGATAAGGATTTCTCGCATCTGAGGATCAAGATTTTATCTTGACGGACTCTAATGAGCTCGTGAACTACAAACAGGCTTTAGAAAGCCCAGATTCAGATAAATGGCTACAAGCAATGGAATCTGAAATGCAATCCATGAGGGACAATAAAGTGTGGACTTTGATTGACCCTCCTGTTCAGGCAAAGGTTGTCGATTGCAAGTGGATTTTCAAGTTAAAACCTGGCAAGATCTTCAAGGCACGACTAGTGGCTAAAGTTTTCAGACAGACTCATGGTATAGACTATGATGAAACCTTCTCCCCTGTCGTGATGCTCAAGTCCATTCGGACTATGCTCGCCATAGCTGCATATTATGACTATGAGATATGGCAGATGGATGTTAAGATGGCTTTCCTAAATGGAAACCTACTCGAGGATGTTTACATGAAACAACCCGAGGGATACATTGATCAAGAGCATCCAAATCGTGTATGCAAGCTTCAGAGGTCCATCTACGGACTAAAGCAAGCATCTCGGAGTTAGAATCTTCGTTTTGACGAGGCAGTAAAAGGTTACGGTTTCATAAAGAACGAAGATGAGCCTTGTGTTTACAAGAAGGTTAGTGGGAGCAAGATAGTTTTCCTTGTCCTATATGTTGACGACATCCTACTCATAGGAAATGACATTCCCATGTTGAAAGATATCAAACAATGGTTGGGGAGTGTATTTTCTATGAAAGACTTAGGAGAAGCTGAAATGATACTGGGTATCAAAATCTATAGAGATAGATCCCAGAGGCTTCTAGGACTAAGTCAAGAAGGGTACATAGACAAAATATTGAAGAGGTTCAATATGTCTAACTCTAATAATGGTATGGTACCATTCAGACATGGCCTTTTCTTGAAGAAGAACCAAGGTCCTTCAACAAGAGAGGAGGGGGATACAATGAGTAGAGTTCCATATGCTTCGGCAATAGGATCTATCATGTATGCCATGTTGTGTACCCGCCCGGATGTCGCACATGCACTGAGCATGACTAGCAGATACCAACAAGATCCTGGAATGGCTCATTGGACTGCAGTCAAAGCAATCCTAAAGTACTTGAGAAGGACTAAAGGATTGATGCTAATGTATGGAGGACAAGAACAGCTCATCGTACAAGGTTACGCTGATGTTGCTTTCCAAACAGATCAAGATGACATGAAGTCACAATCAGGCTACGTGTTTAGTCTGAATGGCGGTGCAATAAGTTGGAAAAGCTCAAAGCAAGATACAACAACCGATTCTACAACAGAGTCTGAGTACATTGCTGCATCAGATGCTGCAAAAAAAGCTGTTTAGTTGAGAAAGTTCGTGTTAGACATCGGAGTGATACCGAGTATCCAAGATCCGATAGAACTTTTCTGTGACAATAACGGGGCCATCGCACAAGCTAAGGAACCTCTGTCACACCAGAAAACCAAACACATACTCAGAAGGTTTCACCTCATCCGAGAGATCATTGATCGAGGAGATGTGAAAGTGTGCAAAATAGGGTCAGACGACAATGTAGCAGATCCTCTCACAAAAGCTCTACCGCTGTCAAAGTTTGATAGACATGTAATAGAGCTTGGTCTTAAACAGTTTAGGACATAGCCCTTCAACGGGCAAGTGGGAGATTGTTGGTGTATGTGCCCTTTTGAGGGCTATTTATGTAAATAAACTTTATGGGTTATTTATGTAAATAAGATATTTGTCGTTTGATTGATTATTTATCTGATGAGTTAATTTCATGAAATTATATTCTTATGCATATTGAATTTCATGAAATCAATCCGCCAAAAGAAACACTCCATGGACTGTTAGATCATGAGTGATTCTTTTGAGTAGTACTCGTACGAGGATCCTTAGACCAGAAATCACTGCATAGTCTTATGTGAATTAGAGTGTGCTTTGACATATGCCTAATGGGACCATAACAGGTTGCCAAGTACGGGTATGATTGGGTACACTATGAGTCACGCTAAGGTATGTAGGTGAAATGATGGGACTACAAGTCTCTCTTAAATGAGAGATGATATCTTGGCCGCTTGATAGTGAACTGAGAAATGCATGGTCGTGCCCAAGAAATGATAAGGGTTATCATTTGCTTGATTAAGTTCAGTGTCACTAAGAGATCAAGTATAACGTTTAGCTATATAAGGATGATTGGTTTCATGCCTTATGCTAAACTGGATATCAGTGTAGAGGACATTACGTAGTATACTCGGATGGTTGTGTTGAATCACCATTCAACCCTCCGTTCTGAATTGTGTAGTCATTATGTATTGCTAGAGACCACTAATGATTTATGGATTAATTAATGAGATTCATTTATTCATTGTCAATTTGGAATGGGCCTACAGGATCGTACATAAGAGAGTTGGTGATTCAGAATTAAATTGCCTGTAATAAGTATAAGAGTTATGCTTAAATAGATAATATTTAATTAAATGGTTTAATTAAATATTATTGAAGAGTTTTATGTATTAATTAAAAGTTAATTAATTACTTGGGAAGAATTGAGTTGGGCTGACAAATCAAGGGATCTAATTGTGAATTAAGGTTCTTGACCCATCAGCCTGATCCATGGGTCAATGGGTTGATCCATGGTGTTGGTTAAACCCGACTCAGTAAATAATTAATTAATTATTATTAAAAACAGATACTTCTCAAAATCTGAGAAGTATCTGGGAGTCTGTTAAAGTTTTTTTTAACAGAATTGGTTTTAAAGACGTTTGAAAAGGATTTTGAAAAAAAAAAAAAGAAAAAAAAAACTACAGACTTCAGTACAGACTCTCCAAAACTCTTCCCCACAGAGAAAAACGTTTTCTCTTTGACAGGCACTTTTGTGCTAGCACCAATTCTGATAGGCTCCGGTGCAAGATCGTAGAGACAATTCACATGAATTGTTGGTGAACGCCAGCTTCTCAGAGGAGCCAGGCGACTGCACAACCGATTACGCTTCAAGGGTAAGACCCGATCCTCTTAGAATTTAGGCTATTCCGTAGCATAATTTAGGAAATTATGCTTGCCTAGTTCCAACAGCTCCAACTTGGCCCAATGCTTGAGACCGTCCATGAATGTGAATAAGGACTCCTTAGGCGATAGGTCAGGGATCTCCAGCATTAGTTCTGAAAATTTCTTGACGTACTCCCTAATGCGGCCGTCCTTGTGGCTCAATCGATGAAGTCTAGCCCTTGCTTCGTCTTCAGCATCTTTCGGCAGAAATTGTTTCTTGAGCTCCACCTTGAAGCTCTCCCAAGTGTTGATGGGCTCGACCCCAATATCTACCGTTCCCGTGCTCCGTCTCCACCACACCAAGGTCGTGTCCTTGAGGTAGAGAGGAACGAAGTCCAGCCGGGTCTCATCCTCATATGCTCCAACGGCTTTGAAATATCTTTCCAAGCCATAGAGAAAATTCTCAATGTCCCTAGCCTTCCGGGCTCCCCCATAGGCCTCAGGCTTTGGGACTTCGACCCTTGCCACAGCTAGTGCTCCACCTTGAGCACTTAGACCGACACGAGCAGCTAAGGCCTTCACCGTCTCGAGCTCCCCCTGGAGCTTTAGCATCTCCCCCTGGAGCATGCTAATTTGAGCATCCTTTCCTCGTCGGCCTTTGAGAAACATTCAGCGATATGGTAGAGAGTCCCCAGCACTCTATCCTCAAACTCGTAGAACTGTCTATCTTGGTCTTCCCCTTGATCAAGATAGTCGGCAATGACCAACTCCATCTTGGCCACCCGTTGCTCAAATTCGTCCAATGTGTTGGTGAATGTGCCCTAATGAGGGCTATTTATGTAAATATACTTTGAGGGTATTTATGTAAATAAGATATTTGTGGCTTGATTGATTGTTTATCAAATGAGTTAATTTCATGATAGTAATATCCTTGTGCATATTTAAATTCATGAAATCGATCCGCCAAAAGAAACACTCCATGGACTAATTAGATCATGAGTGATTCTTTTGAGTAGTACTGGTACTAGGATCCTTAGACCAGAAATCACTACATGGTCTTAGGTGAATTATAGTGTGCTTTGACATACGCCTAACGGGACCGTAACAGGTTGCCAAGTACAGGTATGATTGGTTACACTATGAGACACGCTAAGGTATGTAGGTGAAGTGATGGGACTACAAATCTCTCTTAAGTGAGAGATGATATCTTGGCCACTTGATAGTGAACTGAAAGTGCATGGCCATGCCCAAGGAATGATAGGATATCATTTGCTTGAAGGATTCAGTGTCACTAAGAGATCAAGTAAACGCTAACTACATAAGGATGATGGCTCCATGGCTTATGCTAAGCTGGATATCGATGTAGAGGATCGTACACAGTTTGCTCGGAAAGGTTGTGTTGAATCTCCATTCGACCCTCCATTCCGAATTGGGTAGTCATTATGTCTTGCTAGAGACCATTAATGACTGATGGATTAATCAATGAGATTGAGTTATCCATTGCAAATTTGGAATGGGCCTACAGGATCGCACATAAGAAAGTTCGATGATGCAGAATAAGTATTCTTGCCTACAATAAGTATAATTGTTATACTTAAATAAACAAGATTTAATTAAATGGTTTAATTAAATATTATTGGAAAGTTCTGTGGTATTAATTAATAGTTAATTAATTACCTGGGAACAATTGGGATGGGCTGATAAATTAAGGGACTTAATTGCAATTGAAGTTCTTGACCCATCAGCCTGATCCATGGGTCATGGGTTGATCCATGGGCTTGGTGTATAACCCAAATCATTAAAGTGTTATTTAATGCTTATTTGGAATCAGTAAATATTATTTAAATACTAATTTGGAATCAGTAAAATAATATTTGGTAATAATACTGATTTGGAATATGACCAAAATCAGTTAAGTTATAATTGGATAATTACAATACTGATTTTGGAAATTAATTCTCTACAAATATCCTAGGGATATAATTGTAGGTGGGGGGATTTTGGAATAATTCTCATCAAACCAAAATACACAGATTTTCCCAATTCTCTGGGTAGGCAAGATCGGCTAGCACCAACCTGCGAAGGCTTTCGTGCGTAAGAGTAGAGAATCCTTCGAGGAAGGATTTTGGAGACAAAAACGCCATATTCTCAGAGGTAGGCTTAATTTTAGTGTTAAAAATTAAATTGATTTTAATGAATTTTGGAAATTCGTGCTTTTAGAAAGCAAGAAAAAATAAAATTATGGGAAAAATAATTAAAAATTAATTTCTTTGAAATTGCTGAAATCAGCCGGAGTGGGCTAATGTGACCGGCCGGAACAGTTCCAGTCGGCCGGAATGTCGCCGGATTTTCGCGAGCCCCGAACTGGTTTGAGTTTGAGTTTTTTTTATTTGAAATTTTGTGGGTTTTGTTCTTTTTATCCCGAAAATGGTTTCGACACAATTGCGTTTTCAAATTTGGTTTCGAAACATAATTTTGTTCTGGGTTAGGTCTGATTTTTCAGCCAGAAAAATTGATTTTAAAACAAGGTTTTGAGGATGATTTTGATCGGAAATCGGGGGATACCAAAATGGGTTTTGGGCTGTTTTATTTTCCATTTTTCGCAAGGTTTTTGCTTCACCGGGAAACGATTTTACCCAAAACAGTTTCTGGGTGTTTTCGTTTTTGTTCCGGCCTCGTTCGCTGTTTTGATTTCCGATTGAGTCTTCCTCTTCTCCGGCCGAAAGTAACGATTGGAGTCGGGAATCTTCTCGATCGGGGCCAGAAAGGTTCTGGCCATCGAAAAGTGAGAACGGCGCTGCGGTTGCAGCGATGAGAGAGGCCGGAGATGCCGGAGAAGGTGACCGGAACTAAGACGGGGGAGAAGATGGGTTGTGGCGGGTTGGCTGAAACCCTAGTGGGTGAAATTATAGAAATACCCCCGCCGCATCCCAAAAACCCTAGGTGGCAAAAGTCTTAAAATTTTAAAAAAATTACAAAATGGCCCCGCAATTTTGTTCTTTTAAAACCCTAAGCCCAAGAATTTTGATAAATTAGAGAACTGCCCCAAAAGTTACAGAAAAATTAATTTTGTAAATTTTCTGAATTTTATTTGATAAGATATTAAATAAATTATCTTAATTAGATTAGGATAATTAAAATAATTCAAAATTTATTTAAATTTTAAATTTGAAAGTTTATCTTAATCAGATAATTAGATAAATTTTAAAATAATTATTTTAATTAGATTAAAATAATTAGAAAATATAAATAAATAAATAAATAATTAATTAATTAGATTAATTAATTAGTTTAAATTTTGAATTGTTATTTATTTATTTTAATTTTGATGCTTATTTAAATTGTTTAAATTTTATTTGAAGCATCATAATTATGCAAGCATGTTCATGCATCATTTTGGATAAATGTAAAATGAACAGAAGGATTGATTAAAATTGATCATGACACGATCAATTTTAATTCTGTAATAGTTACACAATCCTTAAAATTAATCGGCTTAAATTAAAAATCGGCTTGTATGAGCATATGCATTTTGTTTGTTTCAAAGCATGAATTGGGCTATTAATTTTAACATTTTAAAGGTTGGGGCCTGCGAGCCAATTTTGAATTTGGGCCTGCGTGCCTATGAAATCATCATGTAATAGTTAGGCCCAAAAGGAGGTTCCAAGAGGAGTCCATGGTGGAGCTCAGGAGCGGAGGCCCGAACATGAAGATTTTAAAAGGCCCTGTAATAGACTAGAGCCCAGTTCATCGCTTTAAATTCATTCTTTTATTTATGCAAATGAATGATAAACGAAAATGCATCCATACTTGAGGACCCGCTTGAGTGTCGAACATCTGATGGACTTGCAGAGCCCAAGGGCCTCAGGTTTTCTTCATGCGGCGGGTTGTTACATAATAGTGCCCAACTTTATCACTACCATTAATGAGTGGAAAAACTGTTTGGGTATTAGATGCTCAACTTTATCACTACCACTTGTTATGGAAAAACTGTGTGGGTGTCTATTGATGTGATGCCTTGAGGGATGGTTTAACTTGGGAAAATTAATCCTAGTTTGACCCGATAAGTTGACTAGGGATTAATTCTGCAAAGATAGGATGGTGTCAAACATTTGGAATGTTCATTCTATCACCGAAAAGTTGCATGGTATGCAATTGGAAATCGTTAAATTACATGGAATGTGATTTAAACGTTGCCTACCAGAAGAGCCCGATCCCTACGATACTTGCCAAAACAAGACTTGTTCAAAATAGGCATGCATAATTTCCTAAATTATGCTACGGAATAGCCTAAATTCTAAGAGGATTCGGGTCTTACCCTTGAAGCGTAATCGGTTGTGCAGACGCCTGGCTCCTCTGAGAAGATAGTGTTCACCAACAATTCACGTGAATTGTCCCTACGATCTTGCACTGGAGTCTCTCAGAACCGGTGCTAGCCCAAAAGTGCCTGTCAAGAGAAAACAATTTTCTCTGGGGAAGAGTTTTTGGAAGAGCGTCTGTTTTTTCTTGGAGTCAGAGAGTTTCTTTTTTTTTCTTTTAAAAATTTTAAACGTTTTAAAACCAATTATTTTAAAACTTTTTAACAGACTCCCAGATACTTCTCTGATTTGAGAAGTATCTATTTTTAATAATAAATAATAATAATTAATTAATTATTTACTGAGTTGGGTTTAACCAACACCATGGATCAACCCATTGACCCATGGATCAGGCTGATGGGTCAAGAACCTTAATTCACAATTAGATCCCTTGATTTGTCAGCCCAACTCAATTCTTCCCAGGTAATTAATTAACTTTTAATTAATACCATAAAACTCTTCAATAATATTTAATTAAACCATTTAATTAAATATTATCTATTTAAGCATAACTCTTATACTTATTACAGGCAATTTAATTCTAAATCATCAACTCTCTTATGTGCGATCCTGTAGGCCCATTCCAAATTGACAATGAATAAATTAATCTCATTAATTAATCCATAAATCATTAGTGGTCTCTAGCAAGACATAATGACTACACAATTCATAATGGAGGGTCGAATGGTTATTCAACACAACCTTCCGAGTATACTACGTAATGTCCTCTACATTGATATCCAGTTTAGCATAAGGCATGGAACCAATCATCCTTATATATAGCTAAACGTTTTACTTGATCTCTTAGTGACACTGAACTTAATCAAGCAAATGATAACCCTTATCATTTCTTGGGCACGGCCATGCACTTCTCAGTTCACTATCAAGCGGCCAATATATCATCTCTCATTTAAGAGAGACTTGTAGTCCCATCACTTCACCTACATACCTTAGCGTGACTCATAGTGTACCCAATCATACCCGTACTTGGAAAACTGTTACGGTCCCGTTAGGCATATGTCAAAGCATACTCTAATTCACCTAAGACTATGCAGTGATTTCTGGTCTAAGGATCCTCGTACGAGTACTACTCAAAAGAATCACTCATGATCTAAAAGTCCATGGAGTGTTTCTTTTTTGCGGATCGATTTCATGAAATTCAATATGCACAAGAATATAATTTCATGAAATTAACTCATCAGATTAAATAATCAATCAAACGACATATGTCTTATTTACATAAATAACCCTCAAAGTTTATTTACATAAATAGCCCTCAAAAGGGCACATACACCAACAATCTCCCACTTGCCCGTTGAAGGGCTATGTCCTAAACTGTTTAAGACCAAGCTCTATTACATGTCTATCAAACTTTGACTGCGGCAGAGCTTTTGTGAGAGGATCTGCTACATTGTTGTCTGACCCTATTTTGCACACTTTCACATCTCCTCGATCAATGATCTCTCGGATGAGGTGAAACCTTCTGAGTATGTGTTTGGCTTTCTGGTGTGACCGAGGCACCTTAGCTTGTTCGATGGCCCCGTTATTGTCACAGAAAAGTTCTATCGGATCTTGGATACTCGGTATCACTCCGACGTCTGACACGAACTTTCTCAACCAAACAGCTTCCTTTGCAGCATCTGATGCAGCAATATACTCAGACTCTGTTGTAGAATCAGCTGTTGTATGCACCGCCATTAAGACTAAACACGTAGCCTGATTGTGACTTCATGTCATCTTGATCTGTTTGGAAAGCAGCATCAACGTAACCTTGTACAATGAGCTGTTCTTGTCCTCCATACACCAGCATTAGTCCTTTAGTTCTTCGTAAGTACTTTAGGATTGCTTTGACTGCAGTCCAATGAGCTGTTCCTGGATCTTGTTGGTATCTGCTAGTCATGCTCAGTGAATGTGCGACATCCGGGCGGGTACATAACATGGCATACATGATAGATCCTATTGCCGAAGCATATGGTACTCTACTCATTATATCCCTCTCCTCTCTTGTTGAAGGACCTTGGTTCTTCTTCAAGAGAAGGCCATGTCTAAATGGTACCTTACCATTTTTGGAGTTAGACATATTGAACGTCTTCAATATTTTGTCTATGTACCCTTATTGACTTAGTCCTAGAAGCCTTTGTGATCTATCTCTATAGATTTTGATACCCAGTATCATTTCAGCTTCTCCTAAGTCTTTCATAGAAAATACACTCCCCAACCATTGTTTGATATCTTTCAACATGGGAATGTCATTTCCTATGAGTAGGATGTCGTCCACATATAGGACAAGGAAAACTATCTTGCTCCCACTAACCTTCTTGTAAACACAAGGCTCATCTTCGTTCTTTATGAAGCCGTAACCTTTTACTACCTCGTCAAAACGAAGATTCCAACTCCGAGATGCTTGCTTTAGTCCGTAGATGGACCTCTGAAGCTTGCATACACGATTTGGATGCTCTTGATCGATGTATCCCTTGGGTTGTTTCATATAAACATCCTCGTGTAGGTTTCCATTCAGAAAAGCCGTCTTAACATCCATCTGCCCTATCTCATAGTCATAATATGCAGCTATGGCGAGCATAGTCCGAATGGACTTGAGCATCATGACAGGGGAGAAGGTTTCATCATAGTCTATACCATGAGTCTGTCTGAAACCTTTAGCCACTAGTCGTGCCTTGAAGATCCCGCAAGGTATTAACTTGAAAATCCACTTGCAATCGACAACCTTTGCCTGAACAGGAGGGTCAATCAAAGTCCACACTTTATTGTCCCTCATGGATTGTATTTCAGATTCCATGGCTTGTAGCCATTTATCCGAATCTGGACTTTCTAAAACCTGTTTGTAGTTCACGGGCTCATTAGAGTCCACCAAGATCAAATCTTCATCGTCAGTTATGAGAAATCCGTATCTATCGGGTTCATGACGAGATCTACTAGACCTTCTAGGTTCTTGTGTTGTTGACTCAGGCTGCTCATCTTCATGAGTTCCCATGTCAACTTCCATCTCAGCTTCTGTAGATCATTCTACATTCTCTTGTGGTTCTGGAACTTCTCCAAGTTCTATTCTACTCCCACTATCTTTCTTGTAGAGAAAATCTTTCTCTAAGAAAGTGGCTCCTCGAACAACAAACACTTTGTTCTCAGTTGGATTGTAGAATTGATATCCTTTAGTTTCCTTAGGATATCCCACAAACAGGCATTTGTCAGTTTTAGGTTTAAGCTTACTACTTTGTAAACGCTTTACATGAGCTTGACAACCCCAAACTCGTAGATATGACATATAGGGTTTTTGACCCGTCCACATCTCATATGGAGTCTTATCTACTGCCTTAGATGGAATACGATTTAGTAAGTAGGCAGGTGAAAGGAGGGCATAACCCCAAAAGGACATAGGGAGAGTTGTTTGGCCCATCATAGATCAAACCATATCTAACAAGGTCCGATTCCTCCGCTTGGATACACCATTCCATTGAGGTGTTCCTGGTGGAGTCAGTTGTGAAACAATTCCACACTGTTTTAGATAGCCATCGAACTCATCACTAAGGTATTCACCTCCCCTATCGGAGCGAATAGCCTTAATCCTTCTATCTAACTGATTTTCTACTTTGTTTTTAAACTCTTTGAACTTTTCAAAAGTTTCATTTTTATACCTCATTAAGTAGACATAACCATATCTACTATAGTCATCGGTAAAAGTCACGAAGTATTCAAATCCACCTCTGGCTTGTGTGCTCATTGGTCCACAAACATCTGTATGTATTAGAGCCAATAGCTCACTAGTCCTCTCGCCTTTCTTGCTGAAAGGACTCTTCGTCATTTTGCCTTGCAAACAGGGTTCACATGTGTCATATGATTCGAAATCAAATGAACCAAGCACTTCATCCTTATGAAGTCTTTGAACTCGCTTCTCATTTGCATGGCCTAGACGATAGTGCCACAGATATGTTGGACTTAAATCAGATTGAATTAATTTGGCTTTCTTTTCAATGTTATATACCGGTTTCTCTTGGGTCAAATCCAAGATATATAGGCCATTGCACAAATTTGCAACTCCATATAAAACATCTTTTTGATATAAAGATAACGAATTATTACCAATAATAAAATGAAATCCTTTAATATCCAAACAAGAAATTGAAATAATATTCCTACTCATAGTAGGTACATAATAACGATTCTCTAAAACAATGTTTAAACCGGAAGGCAAAGACAAAGTGTAATCTCCAACTTCAACAGCTGCAACTCTTGCCCTGTTGCCCACTCGGAGATCTACTTCGCCTTTCTTTGTTATCTTTCTATTGCTCAGTCCCTGCACATTAGTACAAATATGAGCCCCACATCCGGTATCTAATACCCATGAGGTGGATATAGAAAGATTAATTTCAATAACAAAGATACCTGAAGCCGAAGGATTCTGTTTCTTCTCTTCAAGAAACAGCTTGCAGTTTCTTCTCCAATGTCCCTTCTGATTGCAATGGAAACATACTGCGTCCTTCTGAGCATTTTTCTTAGCAGGAGGAGTTTGAGGCTGAGCCTTAGGAGCAGTCTTACTGCGAGGCTTCTTGTTCTCAGCAACTTTTTCCTTACCTTTAAACTTTCTCTTGTTGCCCTTACCTTTTTCTACAACAAGTACTGGCGTTACCTTCCGAAGGGTTTGCTCAGTATTTTTAAGCATTCCATGGAGCTCAGGAATCATCCTCTCCATGTTATGCATGTTATAGTTCACCACAAAATCATTGTAATCATCAGGCAGTGAAGCCGAGATGATGTCAATGGCTAACTCTCTAGCAAGAGGTGCATTTAATCTCTCTAGGGTATCAATATACCCCTTCATCTTGATCAAATGCGTGCTTACTGACGAACCCTTTGCCATCTTGCACGAGATCAATGCTTTTATCGTAACGAACCTTTCGTTCCGGGCTTGTTCACGGAACATTTCCATTAGTGACCTATAAATTTGGAACGCTTTCGAATTCATAAATTGTTTCTGAAGCTCGCCTGACATAGTTGCGAGCATCAGACATGTCACATCATCGGAATCGCTTTTCAGCTTTTCCCATGCTCGTTGAACAGTGGCCGTAGCATTTACAGGTGGTTCAGGTAAAGCAGCGTCTAAGATATTTAGCTTTCTTTCTTGTTTGAGAACAATTCTCAAGTTTCTTTCCCAATCTAAGAAGTTTGGACCAACAAGTATTTCTTTGTCCAAAATGCTTCTTAGAGTGAGATTAGATGTCTTAGTGCTAGTAGATGCCATTTCTACAAAAGAAAATTACAAAATATTAGAATGAGTTTTAAAATATTTTCCACAATAGCCAAAATTGAAATCCCAAACAATTTTGTGTTGGTGCTAGATTGTGGGCCGAAAATCCACATAGAGTCAACCCCAGTCTTGCTTTGGCAAGTATCGTAGGGATTGGGCTCTTTTGGTAGGCAACGTTCAAATCACATCCCTATGTAATTTAAAGATTTCCAATTGTATCACTATGCAACTTTTCGGTGATAGGATGAACATTCCAAATGTTGACACCATCCTATCTTTGCAAAATTAATCCCGAGTCAACTTATCGAGTCAAGCTAGGATTAATTTTCCCAAGTTAAACCATCCCTCAAGGCATCATATCAATAGACACCCACACAGTTTTTCCATAACAAGTGGTAGTGATAAAGTTGAGCATCTAATACCCAAACAGTTTTTCCACTCATTAATGGTAGTGATAAAGTTGGGCACTATTATGTGACAACCCGCTGCACGAAGAAAACCTGAGGCCCTTGGGCTCTCCAAGTCCACCAGACGTTCGACGCTCAAGCGGGCCCTCAATTATGGAAGCAAAATCTTGGGTTTTTGGGATTTAAGTTTGATCGGCTTAACATGCATTTTCGTTTTCATTCATTCACAAAACATAAAATTGTGGAAATGCGATGAATTGGGCTCTAATCTATTACAGGGCCTTTTTTTTAAAAAAAAAAAACTTCTTTTGGGCCTCCATTTTGGGCTTTCGTTCCTGGGCTCCACCATGGACTCCTTTGGAACCTCTTTTTGGGCCTAACTATTACATAATTATTTAATAGGCACGCAGACCCAATTTTAAAATGGCTCGCAGGCCCAAAACTTTAAATAATAAATTTTAAGCCCAATTCATGCATAGAAAAACACACAAATGCATATGCTTCATAAAAGCCAATTTTATTAAGCCGAATCATTTAATTAGGGATTGTGTAACTCTTACATTATTAAAATTGATCATGTCATGATCAATTTTAATCAATCCCATGTTCATTCATTTTAATCGAATGATGCATGGTCATACCAATAATGTGTGCAATTATTTAAACATTTTAAACAAATAACACATTATTTTTGGAAAAATGAATAAATAAATAAAACATAATAATTAATTAACTAATCTTATTAATTAATTAATTATTTATTTATTCATCTAATTATCTAATTTTATTAAGATAATCTTTCTAATTTTAAAATTTAAATATTTCTAATTATCCTAATCTCATTAAGATAATTATTCAGAATTCTAAATTTTAAAATTCTATAGGATAAGAATTAAATCTAAATCTAATCCTATCTTATCGTAATTTAAAATCTGATAATATCTTTTAATTTATCCTAAATCATAAATTAAAATTTTATCAAAAATTCAGAAAATTAAGTTTTCTGAAAATTTTAGGGCAAATCTGTAATTTACAAAAACTCTCGGGCTAGGGTTTTAAGGTTTAAAACTTCTGGGGTTGTTTTGCAATTTTTAAAACAATTTTTAAAAACTGGCATTTCTGGGATTATGGAGTGCGGCGGGGGCAATTTGGTCATTTCACCCAATTAGAGCACTAACCTCCCGCCGCCTCCTTTCTTCTCCGACAAACATGCCATCGGGTTACAGCCGGCATCCTCGAATCCCGGCGACACTCGCCGTTCATCTCATCCTGCTCGGTTTTGACCAATCGTCGTCTCTCCGTCGCTGCAATCTTTCGGCGACCAGAACCTTTCCGGCCCCGATGGAGATTGACCAGCCGCGAACCCAGCGACCGCTTCGATGAAACCGAAGCAGCTCGCGAACTTGGATTCCGGCGAAACGGACGTCCAAACATCCCGCAAATCAAAACAGAAAAACAAACACAGCAGCCCAGCAACCACAACAATCAGCAGTTCAATTTTCTGAAATGAAAACCAAAATAAAAAAAAAAACTTTTGAAATCATTTTTCCGGTGATGAAAACCCAGTTTCCAAACCAATTTCTCAGCAAAAATTTAGAACCATAAAATGGCGGAACAATTCCGACAAGAAAAACAACAATCCGGCCAAACAATTTGGCAGCCCAGAAAACGGAATTCAAACAACACCAAAAATCAATTTTCGGTCAAAATTCTTTTAAACCCCGATATCCAATTTTCTGGGTAAATCCCGTTTTTCGGCGAAATAAACCCAAAACCAAAACAATCCAAAGCATAAGCTTGGACGGAACCATTCCGTCCAGCCCGTTTTCCCGGCGACTCGGCCACCAAAGGAAAAACAGAATATAAGCGGTTTTCTGGCCAAAGTTGCAACAAAAATAAAAAGACCAATTTTGAAGAACCCAGAAACCCAAATTTGATATAATCCCGTTTTTCCAGTTTCTGGCCATAAAGGGAAAGATTTTGATAGCCCCGATTCTAAACCCTTTTGTTTCAACTAAAACAATTTTAATTAAAACAAAATTAACCTATGGCTCTGATACAACTGTTCAAAATAGGCATGCATAATTTCCTAAATTATACTACGGAATAGCCTAAATTCTAAGAGGATTCGGGTCTTACCCTTGAAGTGTAATCTGTTGTGCAGACGCCTGGCTCCTCTGAGAAGATAGTGTTCACCAACAATTCACGTGAATTGTCTCTACGATCTTGCACTGGAGTCTCTCAGAACCGGTGCTAGCCCAAAAGTGCCTGTCAAGAGAAAACAATTTTCTCTGGGGAAGAGTTTTTGGAAGAGCGTCTGTTTTTTCTTGGAGTCAGAGAGTTTTTTTTTCTTTTAAAAATTTTAAACGTTTTAAAACCAATTCTTTTAAAACTTTTTAACAGACTCCCAAATACTTCTCTGATTTGAAAAGTATCTGTTTTTAATAATAAATAATAAATAATAATAATTAATTAATTATTTACTGAGTTGGGTTTAACCAACACCATGGATCAACCCATTGACCCATGGATCAGGCTGATGGGTCAAGAACCTTAATTCACAATTAGATCCCTTGATTTGTCAGCCCAACTCAATTCTTCCCAGGTAATTAATTAACTTTTAATTAATACCATAAAACTCTTCAATAATATTTAATTAAACCATTTAATTAAATATTATCTATTTAAGCATAACTTTTATACTTATTACAGGCAATTTAATTCTGAATTCAACTCTCTTATGTGCGATCCTGTAGGCCCATTCCAAATTGACAATGAATAAATTAATCTCATTAATTAATCCATACATCATTAGTGGTCTCTAGCAAGACATAATGACTACACAATTCAGAACGGAGGGTCGAATGGTGATTCAACACAACCTTCTGAGTATACTACGTAATGTCCTCTACATTGATATCCAGTTTAGCATAAGGCATGGAACAAATCATCCTTATATATAGCTAAACGTTTTACTTGATCTCTTAGTGACACTGAACTTAATCAAGCAAATGATAACCCTTATCATTTCTTGGGCACGGCCATGCACTTCTCAGTTCACTATCAAGCGGCCAAGATATCATCTCTCATTTAAGAGAGACTTGTAGTCCCATCACTTCACCTACATACCTTAGCGTGACTCATAGTGTACCCAATCATACCCGTACTTGACAACCTGTTACGGTCCCGTTAGGCATATGTCAAAGCACACTCTAATTCACCTAAGACTATGCAGTGATTTCTGGTCTAAGGATCCTCGTACGAGTACTACTCAAAAGAATCACTCATGATCTAAAAGTCCATGGAGTGTTTCTTTTTGGCGGATCGATTTCATGAAATTCAATATGCACAAGAATATAATTTCATGAAATTAACTCATCAGATTAAATAATCAATCAAACGACATATGTCTTATTTACATAAATAACCCTCAAGGTTTATTTACATAAATAGCCCTCAAAAGGGCACATACACCAACAAGACTGGGGTTGACTCTTTGTGGATTTTCGGTCCACAATCTAGCACCAACACAAAATTGTTAGGGATTTCAATTTTGGCTATTGTGGAAAACATTTTTCAAAACTCATTCTAATATTTTGCATTTACTCTTTGTAGAAATGGCATCATCTAGCACAAATGTTATCTTAAACTTTACTCTAAGAAGTATATTGGACGAAGATAAATTGGTTGGACCAAACTTCTTAGATTGGGAAAGAAACTTGAGAATAGTTCTCAAACAAGAAAGGAAGCTACATGTCTTAGAGACCGCTTTACCAGAACCACCAAAAAATGCTTCGGTAACTGTTCAGCGAGCATGGGATAAGCTGAAAAGCGACTCCGATGATGTGACGTGCTTAATGCTCGCGTCTATGACAGATGAGCTTCGAAAGCAGGTCATGAATTCGGAAGCGTTCCGGATTTATGAGTCACTGACGAAAATGTTTCGTGAACAAGCCCGTATCTTTGTTATAGAAATTAATCTTTCTATGTCCACCTCATGGGTATTAGATACTGGTTGTGGGGCTCACATTTGTACTAATGTGCAAGGACTCAGAAATAGAATGATAACAAAGAAAGGTGAAGTAGATCTCCGAGTGGGCAATGGGGCAAGAGTTGCAGCTGTTGAAGTTGGAGATTACACTCTGTCTTTACCTTCTGGTTTAAATATCGAACTTGAAAATTGTTATTATATACCTGCTTTGAGCAGAAATATTATTTCAGTTTCAAGTTTAGAAAGGTTTTCGATTTCTTATAGAGAATAATTCGTTATCTTTATATCGAAATGATATTTTATAGGAGTTGCAAATATATGTAACGGTCTGTATGTCTTGGATTTGACCCAAGAAAAACCAGTCTATAACATAGAAAAGAAAGCTAAATCAACTAAAAATGATTTAAGTCAAACATACCATTGGCATTGTCGATTAGGCCATGCAAATGAAAATCGGGTTCAAAAGCTTCACAAGGATGGAGTGCTTGGTTCATTTGATTTTGAATCATATGAGACCTGCGAACCCTGCTTGCAAGGCAAAATGACAAAGAGTCATTTCAACAAGAAAGGTGAAAGAACAAGTGAGCCATTGGCCTTAATACATACGGATGTATGTGGACCAATGAGCACACAAGCCAGAGGTGGATTTGAATACTTCGTGACTTTTACTGATGACTTTAGTAGATATGGGTATGTCTACTTAATGAGGTATAAAAGTGAAACTTTTGAAAAGTTCAAAGAGTTTAAAAACGAAGTAGAGAATCAGTTGGATAGAAGGATTAAGGCTATTCGCTCCGATCGGGGAGGTGAATACCTTAGTGATGAGTTCGATGGCTATCTAAAACAGTGTGGAATTGTATTGCATCTGACTCCACCAGGAACACCTCAATGGAATGGTGTATCCGAGAGGAGAAATCGGACCTTATTAGATATGGTTCGATCTATAATGGGCCTAGCGACTCTCCCTACATCCTTTTGGGGTTATGCTCTCCTTTCTGCTACCTACTTATTGAATCGTATTCCATCTAAGGCAGTAGATAAGACTCCATATGAGATATGGATGGGTCGGAAGCCCTATATGTCTTATCTGCGAGTTTGGGGTTGTCAAGGTCATGTAAAGCGTTTACAAAGTAATAAGCTTAAACCCAAAACTGACAAATGCCTATTTGTGGGATATCCTAAGGAAACCAAAGGATATCAATTCTACAACCCAATTGAGAATAAAGTGTTCGTTGCTCAAGGAGCTACTTTCTTAGAGAAAGAATTTCTGTACAAGAAAGACAGTGGGAGTAGAATAGAACTCAGAGAAGTTCAAGAACCACAAGAGAATGTATAACGATCTACAAAAACTCAGATGGAAGTTGACATGGAAACTCATAAAGATGAGCAACCTGAGTCAACAACACAAGAACCTAGAAGATCTGATAGATCTCGTCACCAACCCGAGAGATACGGATTTCTCGTGACTGACGATCAAGATTTGATCTTGGTGGACTCTAATGAGCCCGCGAACTACAAACAGGTTTTAGAAAGTCTGGATTCCGGTAAATGGCTAGAAACCATGGAATCTGAAATGCAATCCATGAGGGACAATAAAGTGTGGACTTTGATTGACCCTCCTGTTCAGGCAAAGGTTGTCGATTGCAAGTGGATTTTCAAGTTAAAACCTGACGGGATCTTCAAGGCACGACTAGTGGCTAAAGGTTTCAGACAGACTCATGGTATAAGACTATGATGAAACCTTCTCTCCTGTCGTGATGCTCAAGTCCATTAGGATAATGCTTGCCATAGCAGCATATTTTGACTATGAGGTATGGCAGATGGATGTTAAGATGGCTTTCCTGAATGGAAACCTACTCGAGGATGTTTATATGAAACAACCCGAGGGATACATCGATCAAAAGCATCCTAATCGAGTATGTAAGCTTCAGAGGTCTATCTATGGACTAAAGCAAGCATCTCGAAGTTGGAATCTTCATTTTGATGAGGAAGTAAAAGGTTACGGATTCATCAAGAACGAAGATGAGCCTTGAGTTTACAAGAAAGTTAGTGGGAGCAAGATTGTTTTCCTTGTCCTATATGTGGACGACATCCTGCTCATAGGAAATGACATTCCTTTGATGAAAGACATCAAACAATGGTTGGGGAGTATATTTTCTATGAAAGACTTAGGAGAAGCTGAGACGATACTAGGTATCAAGACCTATAGAGATAGGTCTAAAAGGCTTCCGGGACTAAGTCAAGAAGGGTACATAGACAAGATATTGAAAAGATTCAATATGTCTAACTCTAAAAATGGTAACGTACCATTTAGACATGGCCTTCTCTTGAAGAAGAACCAATGTCCTTCAACAAGAGAGGAGAGGGATACAATGAGTAGAGTCCCATATGTTTCGGCAATAGGATCTATCATGTATGCCATATTGTGTACCCGTCCGGATGTTGGACATGCACTTAGCATGACTAGCAGATACCAACAAGATCCAGGGATGGATCATTGGACTGCAGTCAAAGCAATCCTGAAGTACTTAAGAAGAACTAAAGGATTAATGCTAGTGTATGGAGGACAAGAACAGCTCATTGTACAAGGTTACGCTGATGCTGTTTTCCAAACAAATTGAGATGACATGAAGTCACAATCAGGCTACGTGTTTAGTCTGAATGGCGGTGTAATAAGTTGGAAAAGCTCAAAGCAAGATACAACAGCCGATTCTACAACAGAGTCTGAGTACATTGCTGCATCAGATGCTGCAAAAGAAGCTGTTTGGCTGAGAAAGTTCGTGTTAGACATCAGAGTGATACCGAGTATCCAAGATCCGATAGAACTTTTCTGTGACAATAACGGGGCCATCGCACAAGCTAAGGAGCCTCGGTCACACCGGAAAACCAAACACATACTCAGAAGGTTTCACCTCATTCGAGAGATCATTGATCGAGGAGATGTGAAAGTGTGCAAAATAGGGTCAGACGACAATATAACAGATCCTCTCACAAAAGCTCTACCACAATCAAAGTTTGATAGACATGTAATAGAGCTTGGTCTTAAACAGTTTAGGACATAGCCCTTCATCGGGCAAGTGGGAGATTGTTGGTGAATGTGCCCTAATGAGGGCTATTTATGTAAATATACTTTGAGGGTATTTATGTAAATAAGATATTTGTCGCTTGATTGATTGTTTATCAAATGAGTTAATTTCTTGATAGTAATATCCTTGTGCATATTTAAATTCATGAAATCGATCCGTATGGACTAATTAGATCATGAGTGATTCTTTTGAGTAGTACTGGTACTAGGATCCTTAGACCAGAAATCACTACATGGTCTTACGTGAATTATAGTGTGCTTTGACATACACCTAATGGGACCGTAACAGGTTGCCAAGTACGGGTATGATTGGGTACACTATGAGACACGCTAAGGTATGTAGGTGAAGTGATGGGACTACAAATCTCTCTTAAGTGAGAGATGATATCTTGGCCACTTGATAGTGAACTGAAAGTGCATGGCCATGCCCAAGGAATGATAGGATATCATTTGCTTGAAGGATTCAGTGTCACTAAGAGATCAAGTAAACGCTTAGCTACATAAGGATGATGGCTCCATGCCTTATGCTAAGCTGGATATCGATGTAGAGGATCGTACGCAGTTTGCTCAGAAAGGTTGTGTTGAATCTCCATTCGACCCTCCATTCCGAATTGGGTAGTCATTATGTCTTGCTAGAGACCACTAATGACTGATGGATTAATCAATGAGATTGAGTTATCCATTGCCAATTTGGAATGGGCCTACAGGATCGCACATAAGAAAGTCCGATGATGCAGAATAAGTATTCTTGCCTACAATAAGTATAATTGTTATACTTAAATAAATAAGATTTAATTAAATGGTTTAATTAAATATTATTGGAAAGTTCTGTGGTATTAATCAATAGTTAATTAATTACCTGGGAACAATTGGGATGGGCTGATAAATCAAGGGACTTAATTGCAATTGAAGTTCTTGACCCATCAGCCTGATCCATAGGTCATGGGTTGATCCATGGGCTTGGTGTATAACCCAAATCATTAAAGTGTTATTTAATGCTGATTTGAAATCAGTAAATATTATTTAAATACTGATTTGGAATCAGTAAAATAATATTTGGTAATAATACTGATTTGGAATATGACCAAAATCAGTTAAGTTATAATTGGATAATTACAATATTGATTTTGGAAATTAATTCTCTACAAATATCCTAAGGATATAATTGTAGGTGGGGGGATTTTGGAATAATTCTCATCAAACCAAAATAAACAGATTTTCCCAATTCTCTGGGTAGGCAAGATCGGCTAGCACCAACCTGCGAAGGCTTTTGTGCGTAAGAGACAAAAACGCCATCTTCTCAGAGGATCCAGGCGACGTGCGTAACCGATTACGCTTCAAGGGTAAGACCCGATCCTCATAGTTTAGGATTCCGCTGTTTAATTGGATTAAACACCTAGACTATTCCCAACACAATGGCTCCCGGACAATGGACTTATCCTTACGGCCTCCCTTCTTAGAGGTCCGTTCCGTTTCCCTTGAGATGTGCTCCCCACCCTCGACTTCACCCACCTTGGTAACGTCACTTGGTGTGGCCATGATGCTATGCTCGTGCAGAACGAAGGCTTGGCTTTCACCCGATGTGCTAAACAGTCGCTCTGATACCACTTGTCACGGGCTCACTCTTTGCCTAGTGAACCGGTGCGACACTAGTTCTAACAAGCACGATCTAGAACTAGCTCAGCCTTATTCTCGCTAAAAAATGAGCTTGTTGGCCTAGAAAATGATCGAGATGGCAATGTAGGCACAAAGATGACCCGAGATTGGAACGTAAGTATATTACTTTGTACAAGTGCTTACAAACTCTCCCTTGGTGATCTTTACAAATGACCATTGGCCCCTATTTATAGTGCTCAAGGTCGGCTACTATTTATGGCTTCCATGAGAAGCTTTCTATATTTTAACCATGGAAGACTCTAGTCCTTCAATTTTATATACAAAGGAATTCATAGGGCTGACTTCATGCATGATGTCACCCGTGCCAACTTGCCAACTTGTGCAACTTGCAAGGAAATGGAACCTTCTTTTCCCTTATAGAGAAGCTGCTGCTCATCGCGTCCCATTTGGTCCCCAAAACGTTCGAGAGATTCCCCCGTAACGGGCTGGGAAGCATTCCGTTTGATGGGCTGAAATGATTGGAACACTCGGCACGCAGCCGTGTCGTTCTTTAACCCGTGCTTGGCGCATGATGTGCTGCCTGCTGCACCTAGTACCGTCCCAGCTTGGTCCCGTTGGTTTGGTCCGTGCCCCATGTACTCCAAAGCCCCTCGGTGCATTCCCTTTTGTGCATATGGCCCTGAATCTCAGCCACCGTTGCTTCCATCCCACTTGGGCCGAACCGTCCGTGTCAAGGCAGAGACAGAAGGCCATAATAGTCGGGAAATTTTATTTTTTTAATTTCCAGTATTTATGTCTCTTCGTTGATTGTGTGTTTTCATTTTATTTTGCATGAACGAAAATCAAACCAAACCGTTTTAAAAATTAAAGTGCAATTAACTAAGGTAGATTATTCGCATATTGAAACTCCAACAGTTTTATTGGTGCTTATATCCGTAGTTACGATATTGTATGTTAAAACGTAAAAATCGTCAAACTTCAAAATCTAAGTAGGAGTGGGTTGGTAAATATCCCCATGGCCTCCATTACGGATTCATATATGATGTGGGTTAGACCGACACGCAGGCCAAGGGCCTTCTTCCGTATGGATAAGTCTTCAACCACGAGATATAACTAGATTGAATTTTTAAAGGGATGACTATAGCGAGTTTAATTGGAGAAAGTTACGACACCCTCGCTAATCGAAGCTTATTAGTATCCTAAGTAATAAGCTTAGAAGTCGCGTAATGGCAAACACTTAGTGTACTGTCTGTAGTATTCCTCCTAAGAGATTGCGCTGCTTATTGTGTACGGCTAATATTATCGACTATTAATTTCATTGATTATAAGATCGTTGGTCAGATAATGGAATTAATGAACTTTGGTTCTTCTCAAATGAATATGGGTTGGCGTAGATGTTCACCCAATGTGACATGCGTTAATCTCGGTGTGAGAGATGTCGGTAGGAGAATGTATTGTTTTGAGGACATCAATATTTTTGAAAAAATATACTGAAACTTGTCGGTTTATTTTTTAGTTGTTGATATGTCGTTCAACCCGCTAGCTGTCATACTTAATCATTACAAACTTACCGGTCCAAATTACATTGACTGGAAATGTAACCTGGACATTGTTCTTACCGATGAGGGTTACAAGTACGTGCTCACTGAGGAGTGCCCCCAAAGCCCTGCGATGATGCCACCCCTGAGCAGCGATAGCCATATACGAGGTGGCAGAAGGCTCATGAGATGACCCGGTGCTACATATTGGCTTCTATGTCGAGTGTACTACAGCACCAGCATCAGTTGTTTACCTCAGCCTACGATATGATGCTCAACCTCAGGGAGATGTTTGGACATCAGGGCAGGGCAGCCAAACAATCAACTATGAGGAAACTCATGAATGCTAGGATGGCTGAGGCCAATTCAGTGAGGGATCACGTGCTGGACATGATGAGCTACATCAATGAGATCGAGGTATTGGGAGGTGATATTGATGGGGAGACCCAGGTCGATATTATCCTCCAGAGCTTGCCCCCTAGTTTTGAGCAGTTTTGGTTGAACTACAATATGGGTAAGCTCCCGAGCTCATGACTGTATTGGTGTCTGCTGAGGGCCTCTTCGCCGAGAAGAAGCAAGCCTTGGCTACTGTTGGTCCCTCAGGTTCCTCTGCTGGGCCCAAAGCTAGGAAGCAAAAGAGGAAGAGAGGCCAGAAAGCAGGAGCTACTGATCATGGACCAAAGGCGGGCATTGCCAAGAAGCATAAACCAAAAGGCAAGTGCTTCAGATGTGGCAAGTGTGGATATTGGAAGAAGGATTACCAGAAGCCTCGAGGTATGTGTAAATTTTCCGTACTTACTGAGACGTGTTTAGTGGCGATTCCAAAGGATACTTGGTGTGTGGATTCGGGAGCCACTGATCACGTTTGTATTTCTTTGAAGGGGTTCAAAGTGACCCAGCTGCTTAGAAAGGGAGAGTTGCAGGTCTACCTTGGGGATATTACCAGAGTTTCTGTTGTTGCAGTGAGAGTTTTATGTGTTTATTTTTTCGACTCTATTTTACATTTGAAAGATTGTCTATATGTACCCAATTTTCAGAAGAATTTGCTTTCAGTTTCTAAAGTTTTTATTGGATAGTTATAAGTGTGTTTTTTCTTAAAATTTTGTTTTTATTAGAAAGAACCAGAGGCTTATATGTTCTGGTACATTAGTTGACAATCTATTTTTAATTAAGACAAACTCCCCAGTTGTGCAAAATACATAAACTAGTAGCTCATCACCAAATTATAGTAAGAGAAATGAGTATTCCCCTTCGAATCAAACTTATCTTTGGCACCTGAGACTAGGTCACATTAGCCTTAGTAGGATTCAAAGGTTAGTAAATGATGAGTCTTTAGACTCATTAGATATTGACAGTTTTCCAACCTGTGAGTCCTGTTTGGAGGGTAAAATGACCAATAGGCCTTTAAGGCAAAGGGGTATAGGGCCAAGGAGGTTTTAGAGTTGATTCATTATGACTTGTGTGGGCCTATATCAGTTCATGCTAGAGGTGGTTATGATTATTTCTTAACATTCGCGGATGATTACTCTAGATATGGATACATATACCTGATGCACCACGAGTCTGAATGCTTTGGCAAGTTCAAAGAGTTTAAGGCTGAGGTGGAGAACCATCTGGGTAACAGTATCAAGGCCTTGCGATCTGATCGCGGTGGCGAACACCTCTCTAGTGAATTTAGGTCCTATTTGTCAGAGAAGGGTATTCAGTCCCAGTTGTCTACACCTGGCACACCCCAGCAGAATGGTGTAGCAGAGAGGAGGAACAAAACTCTTATGGATATGGTTATATCGATGTTGAGTTATAGTGAGTTGCCTACCTCGTTTTGGGGTTATGCCTTGGAGACAACGTGTTATCTCCTTAATCTCATACCATCTAAATCTGTGCCTACGACACTCCTAGAGTTGTGGACTGGGAGTAAGCCTAGTCTGAGACATCTCAGGATTTGGGGTTGTCCAGCACATGTGCTGGATGCAGATACAGGTAATTTAGATTAGAGATCAAAGGCTATGCTGTTTGTATGCAACCCCAATGGAACGAGATGTGGTCTATTTTATAGTCCTCAGGATTAGAAGGTAGTGGTGAGCATCAATGCCAGATTTCTTGAGGAGGACTACATTTTAGATCACAAGTCAAACAACAAGGTAGTATTGGAGGAGCTTACAAGTCAATCCATTATTCCAGATGCACGACTACAGGAAGACACATCACAAGAGACTCCACACACTGTCACAGATGATGCTCTTACACAGGCTGCGCCTCGTCGTAGTGGGAGGGTTGCCAGATAACCCAAGAGGTACATGGGTTTGGGTGAGTCTTCGGACTTTATCTCTGGCGCTCATAAACAATACCCAGTTAGCTACAATAAGGCTCTCCAGGATAAAGATGCAGATTCTTTGTAAAGAGTGATGATTCCTGAGATGGGTTCTATGGACTCAAATCAGGTCTGGGAGCTAGTAGACCTTCCTGATGGGTTTCAGCCTATTAGGTACAAATGGGTCTACAAGTGAAAGAGAGGATCTAAAGGGAGGGTTGAGACCTTCAAGGCTAGGCTTGTGGCGAAGGGGTATACTCAGAAAGAGGGTATCGATTATGAGGAGACGTTTTCCCCAGTAGCTATGCTTAAGTCAATCCAGATTCTGTTGGCCATAGCTGCTCATATGGATTATGAGACTTGGCAGATGGATGTCAAGACAGCTTTCCTTAATGGAAGTCTTGAGAAGACCATCTTTATTTAGCAACCAAAGGGTTTCATTGTTCAGGGCCAAGAGCACAAGGTATGGAGGCTTAGGAGGTCCATTCATGGACTTAAGCAAGTATCCAGATCTTGGAACATTCATTTTGACGAGTTTATCCAGTCTTATGGATTCACTTAGTGTCTGAATGAGCAGTGTGTATGTCGCAGGTGTGATGGTGATACAGTGGTGTTCCTCGTACATTACGTGGATGACATACTTCTGATTGGAAACAGTAAAAAGGTGTTGTAAGACGTAAAGACATGGTTGTCCAGGCAGTTTGACATGAAGGATTTGGGAGAGGCTGGACATATCCTTGTGATCAAGATTATTCGATATCGTAGGAGACGTTCTTTGGCTCTCTTTCATGCATCCTACATAGACACGATTCTGGCCCGTTTTAACATACAGAACTCCAAGAAGGGTTCACTACCTTTCACGCATGGGGTACATTTGTCTAAGGAGCAGTGTCCCAAGACTATGCAGGAGATAGATGCCATACAGGCGGTACCCTATGCTTCTGCAATGGGTAGCCTCATGTATGCTATGTTATGTACGAGGCCTGATATTTGCTTTGTCGTTGGCATGGTTAGCAAATTTTAGAGTAACCCTGGGAAGGTTCACTGGGAGGTAGTAAAATGAATTCTCAAGTACTTGCTCAGGATGAGAGATTATGTCCTAGTTTATAGAGCGTATGCGCTTGTACCGTTGGGTTACACAGATTTGGACTTTCAAGGTGATATGAACAAGAGTAAGTCTACCTCTGGGTTTGTGTTTACTCTAGGAGGTGGATCCATAGTATGGCAGAGTGTCAAGCATAAATGCGTGGCGGACTCCACCATGGAGGCTGAGTACGTTGCCACATCAGAGACAGCGACAGAAGCTGTATAGCTTCGAAACTTCTGGTGGACTTAGATGTGGTTCCTGAGTTGCCTAGGTCTATCACAGTTTATTGTGATAACAATGGTGCAGTTGTTAACTCGAGTGAACCACGAGCCCACAAAGCGAGTAAACACATAGAGCGCAAGTACCACTTGATACGAGAGATCGTAAAAAGGGGAGATGTGACCGTGGCCAAGATAGCATCAGATGAAAACCTTGCAGATCCTTTCACAAAGCCATTAACCCCAAAGGCCTTTGAGAGACATGTGGAGGGCATGGGAGTCAGATTCTTGAGGGAGCCATGTGAGTGAGCTTAAGGTGTTCTGTAGATTTCATTCTGACAGTAATGTAATAGCGGGTTGGATAGTTTTTGTACTTCTTAACATAGCTTTGAGTATAAATGGGAGATTGTTAGTTTTGAATACAGAAAAGCTATAGCTTGTATAAAAAACTAATATCCACAGATGACATACATTTTGTTTCAGTATTAAATTGTTTCATTATATCATAGAACTAGATAACGGGGTGTGGAAAGACACAGTACATACTGTTATTGGTTAAAGTATTGATATATAAAAAGTATGCTCGTAACTGAGATAGTCTGAACATACTATCGGTATAGGTTATTGTGTAGTTTGGAAATTAGTTTATCTAGACTAATTAAATCACACGGATAGGCCCTGGGCATATTGAGCACGACCAGTTTGGATAGAATTGACTTGTACTGATCGGCGTTGTCAATTCGGTCCTAGTATTCAGTCTCTCAATCCTGAGATTGGGATGGACGTGAGAGTTGGATATCGTATGCTTTGATTTGCCAAAGAGTGCGGTCAATTGAGGCCTATACCTCGGTAGGTTGGGTATGTGGTGTTTAGCTTCTTACATGTCATTGCTAGTCGGAGGAATCCACATACCGGTTCATCAGGTTGATCGTGCTCCCGAGATGAGCTCGCAAGGTTTATTGTACTAAAATTGGCCAAGGGACTTTACCTCTGGTATAATGAGAAGGTCGAGTGGTACTTATCTCGGATACTAAGAAGTCGGTGAATTAGTTTGTCAGTAAATTGATAAACCGATGAGCACTAGATCTTTGATGTGGGGAGATAGAAGAAAATATAGTGGCGCGATATAAAGTCATTTTTTAGCGGTTGTTTCATAATTGGTCCGTTAGTGATACGACCAATTATGCGTTTGACTAATCGATAAAGTGAAGTAATTAATCCTAAAAGTTTAATTAATATTTAATTGACAAAGTGGATTAAGAAAATTAATTTTATATGAATTAATTAATCCTAAGGGTTTGATTAAATTAAATTAACGAAGTGGGTAAAAGAATTAATTCAAAAGGATCGATTGGAATTGACTAGTATAGGAAAGACTAAGGGATCAACGAAAGTCAAACTAAAAGGCCAAACTCAAAGGCCCATTATGTCTCCTTAGAAGCTCCCTATAAATATCCTTGTTAGGAATTAATGAAGACATAAGGAACTTGGAGGCCACTTAGCCTAGTGAGAGAAAGTCTAGCTTACAGTGAGAAAGTCTTCTTCTTTGAATTTTCTCCTCAAAGTCAGCTAGGATAGCTTTCTTCTTCGAAAAGAAACTCAGCCCATGAATTTTTTAGCAGCCCAGATTCGATTTTAGTACCGCCATCGGTTTTCTTCAATCCATCTAGCTCCGCCGTGTTTTTGTTTTTCTGGTGACTATTTAAATTCCCGGGGTGCTAGATCTGATGGTTCTTCACGTTGATCTCTTCTCTGGTTGGTGATCCGTGAAGTCCACCATCCAAATCATGGCCGGGGTCGACGGTCAGGTGACCGGAAGTTGGGTGGTGAGTGGCGACCGGCGGTAGGCAGTGTTGGCTGCTCCGGGCAAGATCTGTTTCGACAGTTTTTGAGTTTTTCGAAGCAAGTTTCTTGGGATTTCTTCGTTTTCCTTTGGGCTACTCCGTAGACACTAGCCAACACTAGTTTGGAGTCGATTTGGAGTTATTGTTCAGATTTCTTGTGGATTTCGCTTGCCAGAAGTTTTGGATTTCTTTTTGCTAGGGATTTCGCTACAAAGGTATAATCTTTGAACTTTTTTCTTTAATTAAAGATTGTATCTTTTGTGTCCTGATTAATAAATTAAATAAGTATAAGTCTTATCTATTCAGGAAAAAATGAATTTGAGCCTGAGCTTCGTCGAAAGTTTTCGGTTCTGGAATGTATTGCACGAAAGTAAGATTTTCGATTTAGCCCCGGCTTGTTCTATTTTCCTTCACCAAGTCCAACTCAAAAGCTTCTAGAAGTTGTTTGCAAGAGAAGGCAACTAGAGAAAGGAAGGTGGACATGTAGGCGTGCAATTAAGGGAAGATCACGGCTGCCCTAATTCATTTTTAGTATAATTTCAGTTATTTTAGTTCGATTTGAGTTAATTATAGCCTTATCCTTGTAGGAATTAGCAAGATTAAGTCGTGCCTTAATTAGTTAGATTGATTGCAAGAATAATCAAGATAAGGAAACTAACCTTACAAGTTATTTCCTAATCTTGAGATTGATTGATTGAAATTGTCTTGCTTCTCAAGATAATAATTTCAGCCACCCTATTAGTATAAATAGGGGTATTGTGCTTCATTGTAAGACACAACTTTTTGCCAAGATATATGATATTTGAGATGATTTCTCTTTTGAAACTTGCAAGTTTCTTTTCTTGATTAATGCGTTAATCAACCCCCGACTTTGTCAGTAGTAGAGTTAAGTACTATTGTGGTGTCATTCTACCAGAATTCTTGTGAGAATTCTTCCCCCTAACACTTATTCCGTAATCCCTTCGAGGTATCCTTGATACAACACATTCCTAAACAGACCGCCGTCTTTGGAGAAATCTGAATTCCACATCATTTGGTATTAGAGCCAACTTGTTGTTCAAGGTGAGGAGTCCGAGTAACCTTTCAAAAAAAATGTTCTCACAATTTGTGTCTCCCACATCTACCACCTCACAAGTAGGAAAACTCAATTGGATAAACTAAGTTGGAGGAGACTAGGTCCCAATTGCCCATAGTCCAACGATGGTTAAATGACCTCTTGTCCATTGAGACTGGAGGCCCCCATTCTTTGAAGAGAGTTTTTCGAAATTCTTGACAAGGAAATATCAATCGAGTCAATCCAAAGTTTGATTGGTGTTCAGAGGAGACTGGGATATCAACCATGTTCAAAGGATATATCCATCAAACAAGGTAAAAACACTTAACTCAAAATAGGAAGACTAGTGAAGGTTAAAATCTTTACTATTTGACTTGTTATGTTTTCAATTGTTTTGTCTTGCTTGAATATCTTTTTGATTTTTGTTTTGTGTCAAAAACCCCAGATCTAAGTTTTAGGTTTAAATTTTTATTTTATTTTTTTTGGAATTTTTATAGTCTTGCATTTATTGTTACCATACAAGAAAATTCAGCACCATAAAAAATCAGTTTTGCATGTTTTCGTTTTTGGTCATTTTGCATATGCTATGTATTTTTGGTTGTTACAAAACTTAAAAGTGTAAAAGTACGAGTTATAAGGATTGTATAGGTATATTACTTGCATTTTCTAAAATTTTTCATCAAAGATTTTTGAAAATAAGAAAACAGTACCGCAAAAAGAGTAAAAAATTGCTTTAAGTCTTGCAATTGTTTTATTTTTGGTGTAAGTGATTTAAAAATTCATCCCCACCATAAATTAAAATTCAAAAATATTTAAGGGAGTTTTTTTTTGAGTCTTAACCATTAAATGCATTAATTTGAAGCAATTTGGTGAGTTCTAAGTAGAGAAGGTATCCTTAAATGATTGAAAAAAACATATTGGATTAAGGTCAAGTCTTGAGAACCAACCATTACCTTTAAAACTCTACACTTTGTGGCTTTCTTACTTGAGTCATTTAGTTTGTGTCAAAATCTTTTTATTTTAGTATTTCATTATTGTTTTGAGTCTAAGTTAGCTTATGCCGCTTTGTTGGAAAAAGAACAAAAAAAAATTGTACTTAAAGAGCAAAGTTCGTCAAAAAGTTTTGCTCAAAGTTTGAAAAAAGTTGCTAGTATTCAAAGAATACAAATTGTCACCTTGACAAAAAATGTAAAGCAACAAGAAAAAGAAAAGAAAAGAACACCTTGTGTCTATAAAAGGTGTCAAAAGAAAAATACATAGCCAATTCTCGAAGAGAATCAAAAGAAAAAGTCAAGGCTATTCAAGTGTCCAAAGTGAAAGTGTAAGTCTCCAAAATTTACGATTGAACTAAGAAAGGGATTCTAGGATTAAAAGTGAGATACATCTAGGTGTCTTAACATTAGGAACCACACATGACTGAGTAAAGGTGACGGGAAGGTTTCACTTGATTTTTGAATTTAATCTTGTGTCTCTCTACTCGAAAATTGATAACCAAAAAGTGGAAAGTAAAGTGTACTTCAGAGGTTAAGTTTAAAGCCAAAAGTTCTTAAGTTTTGTGACTTGAAATTAGATCAATTTCACACACCCCACTTGCATTATTTTGTAATTGTATTTGTTTTTGAATTTTTTAATTTTTTGAATTTTGTGATCATTTTAATGATTTGTTGTATCATTTGGCATTATTTGCATCATTTGGTATCTTTTAAATTTTATAATTTGTTTGCATCATTTGTTGTCTTTGTATTGTTACGTTTTAATTTATTTGTGTGTTTTCGGTGTCATCCGAATTTGTTGTGTGTCCTTTAATTTGTGAGTCTTACAAATTTTCGGACATAGGATTTGTTTTGGTTTTTGTAGTTATATTGGTTGTACTTAATTTCAGTTTTTTGCTTGTCCGAAGTTGTCCAATTTAAGTACTGCCCTAATTTGTCTAATATTTTAGTCCGTGAGTTGCATGTTTTAGGGAACTCCAAACAAGTGCTGGAGGAAAAGAGTGTGAATGAGAAAGAGAGGTTTTTGGAAATTTTGAAAAACAAGCAAGCTAATAAATGAACCCACATTGCTTGGGTAAGGGAAATAAAGTCACTTTATAAGCTGTGAGTGAACTTTGAAAATTCCTACACTATATTATACATCGTACATCCTGCTCGTGTGCGTGTGTGTATGGGGGGTGCAATCGAGGGGCTAAAATAGCTTGACTTGTGTGCAAGCGTATGCTCGCGCCTGCGGACTCGAATGTTGGACCGTCATAGGCTTAAACAAGAGGCCTGATCAACCTCCATTTTGCTTGACTGCTAGAAGTTTAACCATCTGCAGAGCAATAGGAGCAAGATTTTAGAATTTCAAATTCAATTATGCATACTAATTGCTGCAACGGATTGAATTGATAAAGAATTAATCCAAAATGTGTGAAGAATGATTGAGAGACAATTAAGCTGTGTCTTAATTTCATCCAGAAATTGCTCCAGCCTCCAGCCTATAAATACCTCACACCTTCAGCTTCCAAACCACACCGGAATTCATTTTTACATCCTCTCAACAAGAATTCTCCTCATTCTCTCTACATCTCTCTAGAATTTTAGCCTTTTCTAAATTTCTTTCCTGCAGTGTTCAGGCTTTGGTTTCCGTTTGTTGGTAAGGTAGTTTGTGTGCGAACTGACTTTACGAGTTTCATTGTATCGTGGGAGATAATTGTCCAAGCGGTCTTTAGCACACTTGTAGAGAGGACAAATTTATCTTAAGGAAATTGTTATTAACAAGCCTTGGAAATTTCCCGTTTGTGTTCTTCACTTACCAACCACACCTGTTTTAATTTCTTTTTGTTCAACAAGCTTAAGATAATTTTATTTTTTTTTGTTATTTACTAATGGCTACTTCAAGTGATATTCCAGTTATTGTGGCTGCCAACACTACCGAGGTCAATCCTGTCGTCACCACTAGTACAATGGTTTCTCCTAAAGTGGCAATTCCGAATGTGACAGGGAGCCACCATGAGAAACCTGAGAAATTTCAAGGGGTTGCTGTGATGTTCAAAAGATGGCAACAAAAGATGCTGTTCTACCTAACAATTTTGGGGTTGGCCAAGTTCTTCAAAGAGGATCGCCCTAAGATTCCAGAAGGGGGTGATGATGCCACAACTGAAGATACAATTGAGGCATGGGAGTACTTTAACTTCATATGTTGCAATTACATTTTGAATGGATTGCATTATTCCCTATATACTATATATGGGAAGTACAAAATGGCAAAGCAAATGTGGGAGGCTTTGGACCGTAAGTACAAGATCGAGAATGTGGGCGCAAAGAAATTTGTGGTCGGACACCTCCTTAACTACAATATGGTTAACTCCAAATCTCTGATTAGTAAAGTAGATGAGTTGTAGCCATCTTGCATGAGATAACTGCCAAAGGAATGATGCTGAGTGAGGCCTTCTAAGTGGCGGTAATAATCGAGAAGTTACCACCAAGTTGGAGGGATTTCAAGAACTACCTCATCCATAAACGCAAGGAGATAACCTTAGAGGATCTCATTGTCAGACTTTGGATTGAAGAAGACAACAAGAAGGATGAGATCAAGCCAATCAACCCTACAGAAGCCAAAGTCAATGTACTGGAACATGGCAAGGGAGGCTTCAAGAATAAGGCGAGATTCACCGACAAAGGAATGGCCAAGCTTGGACAATCGGGGGGTGTCTCAAAGTAGAAAGTCAAGTTTAAAGGGAAGTGCTTTAACTATGGAAAATAGGGTCACAAGTCATCAGAACGCCGTCTTTCCAGGAATAACCCTGAGGTAAATGTGATCCAAGAAAACTCAGAGGAAAACATCAGGTTGGTGGCTGTAATCTCCGAGGTCAACATGGTAGAGTCAAACCAGAAAGAGTGGTGGTATGACTCGGGTGCAACTAAGCATGTGTGCACCAATAAAATCCACTTCTTAACGTTTGAACCAACCAAATGTGAGAAGTTGTACATGGGAAACTCGGCTATCGCAAAGTTGAGGGGAAGGGAACGGTTTTGCTCAAGCTGACTTCGGGCAAAATGTTGACTCTGGAATATGTGTTGTATGCTCTAGAAGTTTGGAAGAATCTTATTTCAGGGTTCATGCTAAATAAGCATGAATTCTGCATTGTAATAGAATCGTAAAAGATTATTCTTTCAAAGTCGGGAATATACTTGGGAAAGGGGTATGCATCCGAGGGGTTGTTTAAAATGAATGTAACGACAATTGTCAAGAATAATACAAGTACCTCTTCTGCTTATTTGATTGAGTCTTCTTGCTTATGGCATGGTAGACTAGGTCATGTTAATTATGATTCGATACGTAGATTAATTAACTTGAACCATATCCCAAGTATTCAAATTGACCAAAGTAAAAAATGTGAAATTTGTGTGGAAGAAAAATTAACAATGTCATCGTTCCAAACTGTTGAAAGAAATAATAAACCCCTTGACTTGATATATAGCGATGTATGTGATTTGAAATCGGTTCAAACACGGGGCGGTAATAAATACTTTATTACCTTTATTGATGATAGCACAAAATATTGCTATGTTTATTTGCTCAAAAGAAAAGAAGAGGCATTAGAGAAATTTATTCTCTACAAGACCGAGGTTGAAAATCAACTTGAAAAATGGATCAAGAAAATGAGAAGTGATAGAGGTTGAGAGTACGAACTACCGATTGGTGACTATTGTGCTAAAAATGGTGTAGTTCATAAAGTAACTGCACCATACTCGCCTCAATCTAATCGGGTTGTAGAACGTAAGAATCGCTCATTAAAAGAAATGAATGATGAACATGATGTTATTAAGTTCAGGTTTACCTTCTAACTTGTGGGGGGATGGTATTCTATCAAGTAATTACGTACCAAATAGAATACCTCGCAATAAAGAATGGAAAACTCCATATGAATTATGGAAAGGAAAAATGCCTTCCTACGAACACTTATGAGTGTGGGGGTGCCTAGTGAAGGTAGCAGCAACAACACCAAAGAAAATAAAGATAGGTCCCAAAATGGTAGATTGTATCTTTATAGGCTACGCTCAAAATAGTACTGCATGCCGATTTCTTGTGTATGATTCAAAAATACCAGATATATATAAGAATACGACCATAGAATCTATAAATGCATGTTTCTTTGAAAATATGTTTCATTGGAAATCAGTTAGGGAGACTAGTTCAAAACGACCTAGTGAAACCATTGATGAAGAACAACAAAATCAAGAAGTGGTAGAATTAAGACGTAGCAAAATAGCAAGGGTGGAGAAATCATTTGGTGATGAATTTGAAACTTTTCTCGTTTAAAAAGAACCACAGATCTATGTTGAAGCTTTGAGTTCTTCGGATGCTCTTTTATGGAAAGAGGCCATTAAGTGTGAAATTGATTCTATTTTACAGAATCATATGCGGGTGCTAGTGGATCTCTCTCCTGGCTGTAATCCTTTAGAGTCAAAATGATTTTCAAACGAAAAATGAAAGCTGATGGCTCTATTGATAAATACTAAGCTAGACTAGTAATCAAAGGTTATAAATAGCGAGAAGCCTTAAACTACTTGGACACGTATTCTCCAGTGACAAGAATAAATTCCATAAGGATGATACTGACAATCGCAGCCTTACGAAATTTGGAAATCCACCAAATGGATTAAAAACAGCTTTCTTAAATGGAGATTTAGATGAGGAAATCTATATGGAGCAACCTGAAGGGTTTAAAGCTCTAGACTCCAATAAGAAAGTGTGTAAGTTGCTAAAGTCATTGTATGGTTTAAAACAAGCTCCAAAGAAATGGCATGATAACTATGCAATGATAACCAGTGGGTAAAAAATTTATGGGTGTGATAAATGTGTCTATATCAAAAAGACCGAAGATGGTTATGCCATCTTATGTCTATACGTAGACGACATACTCATAGTAGGTAGTAGCGAAAAATTGGTCAAGTCTACTAAAGCTATGTTAAATTCAAAATTTGACATGAAAGATATGAGACTGGCAGTTGTGATTCTTAGAATCAGAATCATTAGGTCCCCAGAAGGTCTAATTTTGAGTCAAGCTCACAATGTAGACAAGATTCTAGGGAAATTCAATCAGAATGATTCTGAAATTACTAGAACGCTATTAGATAACAATTTCCATTTATCCAAAAATCATGGAGAGAGTATTTCTCAAGTAGAATACTCCAGGATTATAGGAAGTTTGATGTATCTAATCAGATGTACTAGACCAGATATGGCTTATGTGGTAAGCAAACCGAGTTCATACACAAGTAATCCAGGGAAAGATCACTGGACTGCAATAATTAGGGTACTAAGGTACTTAAGATATACTCATGATTATGGATTACACTATACCAGATATTCATATGTATTAGAAAGCTATACAGATGCTGATTTGATATCTGATATAAGTGACTCGAAGTGCATGAATGGCTATGTATTTACACTTGCTGGGGCTGCGGTGTCATGGAAATCCTCAAAACAAACTGTGATAGTTAGATCCACAATGGAATTAGAGTTTATTTCTCTAGATAAATGTGGAGAATAAGCTGAGTGGCTTCGCCATTTCCTAGAGGATGTTCCAAAATGGGAAAAACCTATGCCACCAATTTGTATACATTGTGATAATCAATCTGCAATTGGTAGAGCACAGAGTACAATGTACAATGGTAAATCAAGACATATTTGTCGTCCACACAATACCATTAGACAACTGCTCTCAACAGGAGTTATCTCAATTGACTTTGTAAGGTCAAAAGATAACATCACGGATCCGCTAACCAAAGGGTTAAACAAAGAGACAGTTGAAAGATTGACAGAATGAATGGGGATAAAGCCTGTTAAGGATAAAAGGTTTTAAGAAGGAAAACCCAACCTAGTTGACTGGGTATCCCAAGATCTAGGTTCAAAGGGACAACCTAATCATAAGACCTGATACGGTCACTGTGGGCGCAACCTTAACTCATTCCTATCAAGAAACAGTGATCATATACATAAGGCTAGTGACTGTCGCTTTAATGACTCTTAAAAAAAGTAACTATAGTTATGTTTTAAATTAAGAAGTCACCTATGTGAGAGAGAATTGAAAAGGTTTAATTCTTCAAAAACTCTTACAAATCCAGGACGTGTTTCATAGCCGTAATGAACAAAACCATGAGAACGAAACAATTGAGATTGGTTCCTGTGTAGGGTACGCGGATCGTTTACACCAAAAAGCCAGATATTTCAAGGACATCATGTCTACTGGACAGCTAGTAAAGAAAGGGTAGTCTACAAAGGGGAAGTTCAAAGGGTAACACCTACTTTCTATTTTCAAGGATCAGTCACTGAACACTGAAAAACCAATATCTCATTTATTTGGGGGATTGTTGGAGGAAAAGAGTGTGAATGAGAAAGAGAGGTTTTTAGGAATTTGGAAAAACAAGCAAGCTAATAAATGAATCCCACATTGCTTGGTTAAGGGAAATAAAGTCACTTTATAAGCTTTTAAGCTGTAAGTGAACTTTAAAAATTCCTACACTATATTATACATCGTACATCCTGTTCGCGTGCGTGCACGCAAGGGGTGCAATTGAGGGGCCAAAATAGCTTGACTTGTGTGCGAACGTATGCCCGCGCCTGCAGACGCGAATGTCGGACCTCTCGTAGGCTTAAACGGGAGGCCTGATCAACTTCCGTTTTGCTACCGGATTCATTTTTTCCCTAAAAATTAATTTTCATATTAATGTGGTTGCAAATAATCTCTCTGTATGGCTGGTTGATTTCATTCTTTAAGATTAATTACCTAATTAATGAATTTAAACATTTTAGCATCAATGCATAAAACGTGTTGCTTAATTACTGGAAGTTTGACCGTCTGCAGTGCAATAGGTGCAAGATTTTAGAATTTCAAATTAATTCTTCATACTAATTGCTGCAAAGGATGGAATTGATGAAGAATTAATCCAAAACGATGATACAGAATTGCATGCACTAAGTATAATTGTTATACTTAGACAAATAATATTTAATTAAATAGTTTAATTAGATATTATTCAGAAGTTCTGTGGTATTAATTGAGAGTTAATTAAGTACCTAGGAACAATTGGGATAGGCTGACAAATCAAGGGACCTAATTGCAATTGAGGTTCTTGACCAATCAGCCTGATCCATGGGTCAATGGGTTGATCCATGGTTTTGGTAAACCCATGTCAGTAAAAATAATATTTATATTAATAATATTATTAACTAAATGAGTATCTGACTCTTATATATCCCGGGGGATTTTAAGTCAGATACTTATATCAATTTTCTTGGAGAAAACGGGTTTTAAAACAGAAAGAGATATTCCCAAAATGCTCTCTCTTAGCAGACAGGCTAGCACCAGTTCTGTGAGGGCTCCAATGCAAGGTCATAGAGACAATTCATCTAAATTGTTGGTGAACGCAATCTTCTCAAAGGAGCCAGGCGATGAGCGCAACCGATTACGCTTCGAGTGTAAGACCCGATTTCTGATAATTAGGCTTTTCCGCTGCAAGTTTTTTTGAAAACTAGGCCAAATCGATCCTAACAGTGGTATCAGAGCCAGGTTCGTTTTAGTGTTAATAAAAAAAATTTAAAAAAATTTATTAATTGAGTAAAACAAATTGTTTGTTTTGTAAAAATAATTGCGCCAATTTCTGGGTTTTAGAAACATCACCGAAAAATCGCAAATTGGATTTCAAGGATTTTGGTTTTTCTCGCTGAAAATTTTCCAATTGAAATGGTTTAACAAGAAAGAAAACGAATTGAAATGGGTTAAGCTTTGGATGGTCGGAATTGTTCTGCCCCGAATTAGTTTGAGTTTTTCTGGTTTCGAAAAATGTTGGGCTGAGTTGTTTCTTTTTCTGGGTTCAGAGAATCGGAAATCTTGATTTTGGTTTTTAAAACGGGGTTTCTTAATTCTATTGTCTGATGAACAAATTGAACGGAAGGGTTCCGTTGTTTTAAATTTTGGTTTATGGGTTTCTAAAATCTTTAACCGGAAGAGTTTTGTCATAAAAGGTGTTAGCTGGAAGCTGGGTTTTGGTTTTTCTCACTGGAATAGTTTTCGAGAGCTTCATTTTCAGTTTGCCGGCACTCAACAATGGGTGAAATTGTTCCGTTTTTGACGTAGCATTTTGGTTTATTGGTTTAGATCTGGGTTGTGTTTTGGTTTCCTTTTGCAGGGAAGAAGTATCACCGAAATAACGCGCAAGCCAGACTTGAAGTCGGGCATGTCATTATTCCATCGTGAAGATCGGCGACAGTTCGAATCAGCCATGAGAATTTGTTTTTGTGACGAGGGATGGCGGAGATGGTAGCGGCAAGAGTCACCGCCCGTCTTTATTGGATGAAACCGTTGACTGTAGCTGGCATAACTCTCCGCAATGATTTTCTTCAAACGACGTTTTGTTGAACGGGAAGATCCAACGAGGATGGAGACCCGTGCTGTGAACTTGACCGGAGAAGATGACCGGCATTGGAAGCCGAAAGTCGCGGATGCCGGCGATGGGTTTGGAGAAGAATAGCCATAGACATTGTGTCTCTTTTAAACCCTAGCCCAGAATTTTAATCAAATTGCTGAATAGCCCTATAATTTTCAGAAAATTTTTTTTTTTTGATTTTTAAAAATTTTGATAAGATTCTCATTTAGATTATATTGGATAGAATTATATCTTATTAGATTAGGATTTTAAAATATTTAAAATTTAAAATTTAAAATTTAATTAATTATATCAATTAGATTAATGATAATTAATTAAGTTTTATTTTAAATAGAATATTGGATTAAAATTTGATTTAAAAATTATTATCCTATCTAAATATTTAATATTTTAAAATTTGAATTTAAATAATTATCTTAATTAAATTAGGATAATTAGAAAATATTTGAAAATTTGTATTTAAAAGATTATCTTAATTAGATTAGGATAATTAAATAATAATAATAAATAAAATTAATTAATTAATGAGATTAGTTAATTAATTAATTTGTTTATTATTTATTTATGATTTGGAATGTAAATTGTTTAAATTGTGAAATGCATACATAATCATGTAAAAAATGTTCATGTATCATTTTGACCAAATGAATGAACAAGGGATTGATTAAAATTGATCATGACACGATCAATTTTAATAGTGTAATAGTTACACAATCCTTTAAAATTATTCGGCTTAATTAAAATGGGCTTGTATGAAGCATTTGCGTTATTATGTGTTTCTTATGCATGAATTGGACTTTTAATTATTTTAATTTGGGGCCTGCGAGCTAACTAAATTGGGCATGCGAGCCTATTAAATTCTACATAATAGAATAGAATTAGATAGGCCCAAACTTCCACTGAGCCCAAGATGGAGCAAAGGAAGTGAAGCCCAGTTGAGGTGGCCCAAATGAAAAAAATAATTTTATAAAGCCTTGTAATAGACTAGAGCCCAATTCATTGCATTTTATTCGCTTTAAATATATTTGATATATGTTAATGTGAATGATAACGAAATGCATGTTAAGCTGCTCAAACTGAATCCCTAAAAACCTAAGTCGTAAATTGCTTCCATACTTGGGGGTTCGCCAAAGCGTCGAACATCTGGGGACTTAGAGAGCACAAGGGCAGCAGGTTTTCTTCGTGAGTTGAGTTGTTACATAATAGGTGCCCAATTTTACTCACTACCACTATGTGGAAAATTTGTTTGGGTATTTATTGATGTGATGCTTCGAGGGATGGTTTGATTTAGGGAAATTGGTCTAGTTTAACCCGATAAGTTGACTAGGACTAATTTTGCAATGATAGGATGGTGTCAAACATTTGGAATGTTCATCCTATCATCGGAAAGTTGCACGGTGATGCAATTGGAAAGCATTAAATTTCATGAGATGTGATTTGAACGTTGCCAACCAAAAGGGCCCAATCTCTATGATATTTGACAAAGCAAGACTGGGGTTTGGTTCTTTGTGGATTTTCGGTCCACAATCTAGCACCAACACAAAATTGTATGGGATTTCAATTTTGGCTATTGTGGAAATGATTTTATTAAAACTCATTCTAATATTTTGCATTATTCTTTTGTGGATGACATTATCTTGCACTTAAATATCAAATCACTGTCCATAAGAAACATTTTAAAACATGAAAGGAAGCGTTATTGTCTTAGAAGCTATTTTGCCCGAAATACCCAAAAAATGCTACAAAGGTTGCTCGAAAGGCCTTTAGAAGGCAAAAGAAACAAATCCAATTATGTGGCATGTTTTGAGGACTACTTCAGAAACATTAATATGGAAGTGTTCCACACTTATGCATCACTAAGGAAGTGTTCTAAGAGCAGGTTCATAACCAAAGGTTCGTTACATTAATAGCATTTATTTCCTGCAAGATGACGAGGGGTTCGTTTGTGAGTACTTTTCTAGTCAATATGAAAGGGTATACTGATACTCTAGAGAGACTAGGTGTACCTTGGTTCAGGAAACTAGACACTGACGCCATTTTGGCTTCGATGCTAGATGAGTACAATGACTTCGTGGTAAATTTCAAGATGCATGAGATGCTGAAAAACACTGAGCAGACCCTTGAGAAGGGTACTCAAGTGTTAGTGGTTAAAAAAGGCAAAGTGAACAAGAGAAAGTTCAAAGGCAAGGCAAAATTGTTGGAACAATGAGGCACACAATAAGATTGTTGTTAAGGCCAAGCCAGATTCTAAGACAAAACCAGAAAATGACACTATATTTTTCTATTACAATGAATGTCATTGGAAGAGAAAATGTAAAGTGTGTCAAGAAAAATCCTTCATACCTATGGCACTATCATTAGCAAGAAAAGAGTTCAAAGACTTCATAAAGATGGACTGCTTGGGTCATTTGATTTCAAATCATATGACACATGTGAACCTTGTTTGTAAGGCAAATGACAAAGAGTCATTTCAACAAGAAAGGGGAAAGGACTAGTGAGCTATTGACTCTAATACATATGGATGTATGTGTACCAATGAGCACACAAGCCAGAGGTGGATTTGAATACTTCGTGACTTTTACTGATGACTATAGTAGATATGGTTATGTCTACTTAATGAGGTATAAAAGTAAAACCTTTGAAAATTTCAAAGAGTTCAAGAACGAAGTAGAAAATCAGTTGGATAAAAGGATTAAGGCTATTCACTCCTATCGGGGAGGTGAATACCTAAGTGATGAGTTCGATGGCTATCTAAAACAATGTGGAATTGTTTCACAGCTAACTTCACCAGGAACACCTCAATGGAATGGTTTATCTGAAAGGAGAAATCAGACACTATTAGATATGGTTCGATCAATGATGGGCCAAGCGACTCTCCCTATGTCCTTTTGGGGTTTTGCTCTCCTTTATGCTGCCTACTTCTTAAACCGTATTCCATCTAAGGCAGTAGATAAGACTCCATATGAGATATGGATGGGTCGGAAGCCCTATATGTCCTATCTACGAGTTTGGGGTTGTCAAGCTCATGTAAAACATTTACAAAGTAATAAGCTTGAACTAAAACTGACAAATGCCTATTTGTGGGATATCCTAAGGAAACCAAAGGATATCAATTATACAACCCAACTGAGAACAAAGTGTTCGTTGCTCGAGGAGCTACTTTCTTAGAGAAAGAATTTCTATACAAGAAAAACAGTGGGAGTAGAATAGAACTCAGAGAAGTTCAAGAACCACAAGAGAATGTAGAACGATCTACAAAAACTCAGATGGAAGTTGACATGGAAACTCATGAAGATGAGCAACCTGAGTCAACAACACAAAAACCTAGAAGGTCTAATAGATCTCGCCATGAACCCGAGAGATACAAATTTCTCGTGACTGATGATTAAGATTTGATCTTGGTGGACTCTAATGAGCCCGCGAACTACAAATAGGTTTTAGAAAGTCTTGATTTAGATAAATGGCTACAAGCCATGGAATCAGAAATGCAATCCATGGGGGACAATAAAGCGTGGACTTTGATTGATCCTCCTGTTCAGGCAAAAGTTATCGATTACAAATGGATTTTCAAATTAAAACCTGGCGGGATCTTCAAGGCACGACTAGTGGCTAAAGGTTTCAGACAGACTCATGGTATTGACTATGATGAAACCTTCTCCCCTGTCGTGATGCTCAAGTCCATTAGAACAATGCTTGCCATAGCAGCATATTTTGACTATGAGGTATGACAGATGGATGTTAAGATGACTTTCCTGAATGGAAACCTACTTGAGGATGTTTATACGAAACAACCCAAGGGATACATCGATCAAAAGCATCCTAATCGAGTATGTAAGCTTCAGAGGTCCATCTATGGACTAAAGTAAGCATCCCAAAGTTGGAATCTTCATTTTGATGAGGAAGTAATACGTTACAGATTCATCAAAAATGAATATGAGCCTTGTGTTTACAAGTAGGTTAGTGGGCGCAAGATTGTTTTCCTTGTCCTATATGTGGATGACATCCTACTCATAGGAAATGACATCCCCATGTTGAAAGGAATCAAACAATGGTTGGGGAGTGTATTTTCTATAAAAGACTTAGGAGAAGCCGAAATGATACTAGGTATCAAAATCTATAGAGATAGATCTAAGAGGCTTCTAGGACTAAGTCAAGAAGGGTACATAGACGAGATATTGAAGAGGTTTAATATGTCTAACTCTAAGAATGGTATGGTACCGTTCAGGCATTGCCTTCTCTTGAAGAAGAACCACGGTCCTTCAACAAGAGAGGAGAGGGAAATAATGAGTAGAGTCTCATATGCTTCGGCTATAGGATCTGTCATGTATGCTATGTTATGTACCCGTCTGGATGTGGCACCTGCAGTAAGCATAACTAGCAGATACCAACGAAATCTAGGAACGGCCCATTGGACTGCAGTCAAGGCAATCCTAAAGTACTTAAGAATAACTAAATCATTGATGATAGTGCATGGAGGACAAGAACAGCTCGTCATTCAAGGTTATGCCGATGCTGCTTTTCAAACAGATCAAGATGACATGAAGTCACAGTCAGGTTATGTGTTTAGCCTGAATGGCGGTGTAGTGAGTTTGAAAAGCTCGAAGCAAGATACCACAACCGACTCTACAATAGAATCTGAGTACATTGCTACCTCAGATGCTGCAAAGGAAGCTATTTAGTTGAGGAAGTTCGTATCAGGCATCGGAGTGATACCGAGTATCCAAGATCCGATAGAACTGTTCTGTGATAACAACGGGCCATCGCACAAGTTAAGGAGCCTCGGTTACACCAGAAAACCAAACACATACTCAGAAGGTTTCACCTCATCTGAGAGATCATCGATCGAGGAGATGTGAATGTGTGAAAAATAGGATCAGACGACAATGTAGCAGATACTCTCACAAAAGCTCTACCACAGTCAAAGTTTGAGAGACATATAATAGAGTTTGGTCTTAAAATGTTTAGGGCATAGCCCTTCAAAGGGCAAGTGGGAGATTGTTGTTGTATGCCCTTTTGAGGCTAATTTAGACATTTATCATCTATTTCATAATTTATCAAATGAGTTAATTTCATGATAATTATGTTCTTCTGCATATTTAATTTCATGAAATTGATCCATCAAAAGAAATACACCATGGACTTTTAGATCACGAGTGATTCTTTTGAGTAGTGCTTGTACGAGGATCCTTAGACCAGAAATCACTACATGGTCTTAGGTGAATTGTAGTGTGCTTTGACATACGCCTAACGGGACCATAACAGGTTGCCAAGTATGGGTATGATTGGGTACACTATGAGTCACACTAAGATATGTAGGTGAAGTGATGGAACTACAAACCTCTCTTAAGTGAGAGATGATATCATGGCCACTTGATAGTGAACTGAGAAGTGCATGGCCATGCCCAAGAAATGATAAGCGTTATCATTTGCTTGATTAAGTTCAGTGTCACTAAGAGATCAAGTAAACGTTTAGCTAAATAAGGATGATGGTTCCATGCCTTATGCTAAAAGAGATATCGATATAGAGGACCGTACGACGTATGCTCAAAAGGTTGTGTTGAATCACCATTCGACCATCCGTTCTGAATTGGGTAGTCATTATGTCTTGCTAGAGACCACTAATGATTTATGGATTAATTAATTAGATTTAATTGTCTATTTCCAATTTGGAGTGGCCTACAAGATCGCACATAAGAGAGTTCAATGATACAGAATTGCCTGCACTAAGTATAATTGTTATACTTAGACAAATAATATTTAATTAAATAGTTTAATTAGATATTATTCAGAAGTTCTGTGGTATTAATTAAGAGTTAATTAAATACCTAGGAACAATTGGGATAGGCTGACAAATTAAGGGACCTAATTGCAATTGAGGTTCTTGACCCATCAGCCTGATCCATGGGTCAATGGGATGATCCATGGTTTTGGTAAAAACCATGTCAGTAAAAATAATATTTATATTAATAATATTATTAACTGAAGGAGTATCTGACTCTTATATATCCCGGGGGATATTGAGTCAGATACTCATATCAATTTTCTTGGAGAAAATGGGTTTCAAAACAGAAAGAGATATTCCAGAAATTCTCTCTCTTGGCAGACAGGCTAGCACTAGTTCTGTGAGGGCTCCAGTGCAAGATCGTAGAGACAATTCATCTGAATTATTGGTGAACGCAATCTTCTCGAAGGAGCCAGGCGACGAGCGCAACCGATTACGCTTCGAGGGTAAGACCCGATTTCTGATAATTAGGTTTTTCCGCTGTAAGTTTTTTGAAAACTAGGCCTAATCGATCTTAACACCAAAGCCACCATTATTCAAAATCATGGCAAGAAGGTCGATTTCATCTAAGCTCAAGGTTAATGAACAATAATCTATATGATATAGAATATAAGCCAATGAGGGATCAAAGGAATTATAAAGATCAAAGAGATGATGACTATAGAACATGGAGGGATCGAGATAGTGCATATTGGTTCAAAGGTCCAAAATATTCATACAAGGGAGAGTGAGTATGGTGACCAATATTATAAGTCAATGGAAAGAATAAGAGGTATGAAAAAAAGGGATCATGGTGATTATAATGAGGATCACTCAAGGTCTAATCACTCACATAAGCCAAAGGTATTTTTCCTCAATTTAGAGGCATGAAATATCCCGATGCATATCTTGAGTGGGAAAAGAAAATGGAGTCTCTTCTAGTGGTGAGCAAACATTATGAGAAAGATTGTGTTAAGATAGCCTCCTCAGAGTTAACCGACTATGCTTTAAATTGGTGGGACTATTTTTGAGGAATTATCTGCCAGGACCCGGTAAAAAAATCTCACTTTCGTGCTACGCTTTCCAGAATTGGAGATTCTCAACTGATCCCAAACGCTAATTTAATACTATTCAAACCCTTTTGAAATACTACACGAGCACCGGATCTTAGTATTTGTTTTGAATACTGAAAATCTTTGCTTGTATGAAAAACTATTTCTCAATTACATATCGATTGTGTTTCAATATTATAAACTATCCCTTTATATTATATGTATAGATGATAAGGTGTCGGGTGAAGCACAGTAGATCTTATCTTTGGTTAAATTTATGATATATAAATAAATGCTCATAACTGAGACAATTTGGACGTACTGTCAGTTTAGGTTATTGTATGATTCAGAAAATTAGTTTTTCTAGACTAATTGAATTATACGGATGTTCCCGGGGCATATTGAGTAGGACCTATTCGGGATCGAATTAACATGTACTGATCTTCGTAGTTAATTCGAACATTATATTCTAATAACTAAATCCCTAGACTAGAGCGGGCATGAGAGTTAGACATAGTGTACTTTGATTTGCCAAAGGGTGCAGTCAATTGAGGTCTAGATTTCGCTAAGTTGGGTATGCGTGTTTGACTTTTTAATGTGTCGTTGCTTGTTGCAAGGAAATTATGTACCGATGTGTCTGGGGTGTCCGGGGTAATGGTGTTTCCGAGATGAGCTCATAAGGATTATTATACTAAACCTGACCGATGTACTTATGTCTGGTATAATAATAATGTGGAGTGGTACTAGTCTCGGATAACAAGAAGTCAATAAATTAATTTGTCAGTAAATTGATAAATTGACGAGCACTATATCTTTGAGTGGGGAGATAGAATAACAATTAAAGTGTACCCGAAATAATTTCATTTTTTAGCGGTAGTTCCATAATTGATTCGTTAGTGGTACGATTAATTATGAAATAGATTAATTGGCAAAGTGGATTAATTAAATATTTACCCTTGGGTTAATTAATATTTAATTGACAAAGTGGGTTACGAAATAATCCTTGGGTTGATTAATATTTAATTGACGAAGTAACTCGAATAAATAATCCTTGGGCTAGTTGATAATTGACTAGTCCAGGGAAGGCAAAAAAAGTCAATTAAATTTAATTAGTCAGGCCTAACTCAAAAGCCCACTACGTCTCCTTTGGAACTCCCTATAAATCGATATCTTACACCTGAAGAAAGCTTAAGAAAATCTTGCAAGACAAGTCTTGCCTCTTAGAGTGAGAAAGATCTAGAGAGAGAACTTCTCCTTCTTCATTGAAGTTTTCTTTCAAAGTCGATCTTGAGATCTCACTTTCTTGAAAAAGATTTAGCCCAAATATATCTAATCAAAGCACTAATTTTTCAAGCCATGTAGAACAATTTTCCAGCGGCTACGATTTGAATTCAAGCGGTTGTGGTTCGAGCCTTCTGAACAAGCATGCCAATCCATGCTAAGGCACATGTAGATCGCGGCTGATCGGAGACTTCACCGCAGCTGATCAGAGTTTGGGGTCGCGACTGTCTGGCATTGGTGTTAGCGATTTCCGGTGAGACTTGGTCGGACCGACGATTCTAAGGATAGATCGGTTTTGGGCAGCAAGTTTTAATCTTTTTCTGGGGATTTTCTTTGTCAGTTTTCTTGGGTTTCGTCAGTAGTACCCGATAGATAATCATGCACATGATTTTTGGGTTTTCTTTGAGGCATCCAAAGGATTCTTGTCGAATTTTGCAAAAGATTTGTTTTTTTATTTGTATCGAGGACACACTTCAAAGGTATAATCTTTATGTTTCACTTTAATTATAGATTTCATTTTTAGCGTGTCGTTAAGTATAAGCCTAGATCCGCAGAGGGGAATTGATTTTAGAGTTTGGACTCGATCGAAAGTCTCTGATTCTGGAATTCATATCAAGAAAGTGAGATTTTTTATTTAGCCTAGACCGGATCTTAATTCCTTCAAATTGGTATCAGAGCGAGGTTTTGGCTTTATACTTGTTCGATTTATTACACGGTTTTATTGCAGGTGGTTATTATTCCTGGCTATTATGGTTTTACATTCATTTATTAACCCCGGGACATGTTCGGGCTCGTTTTATTTTGAATGTGAATGTGTGTAATAGTAATAACCACGAGTTGGAAGCCGTGTAGGATTAGATTAAATCTTGTAGTAGGATTTATTCTAAAGACGCCATCTTTATTTTCCTAGACAATCCTTGTATATAGGAATTTATGTAAATGATGAAGACGTTATTGTGGGTAACTCATATTCGTGAGTTTTGGTTTATCATAGTTTTGGGTGATTCATAGCTACGTATAAAACCAATAAAATCTGAACGAATTAGAAGGAATCCAAATAACGAGTGGGAGGGACGCGACGGGATGTGTCAACAAGGCATAAAAGGAAGCAATGATTGAGAAGGCCATATTAGTCGGGAAATATTTCATGACATATTTATTTCCCACTTTATATATCCTGATTGTTGCTTGTGTGTTTTTGTTTTATGTTTTTTGCATGATCGAAAACAAACGGTTTTATGGGTGCAAATTACTAAAGTTAGAAATGACTAAAGTTAAGACGTTGCATCGAAAAAACCCTTAATTTAAGAATCTAAGTGGGAGTGGGTTGGTTTATAACCCTATGGCCTCCATTGCGAATTCATATGTGATGTGGATAGACTTGCGCGTTGCCATTAGGGCCTTCCTCTATATCGGATGAGTCTTTATTCATAAGATCACTAGATTGAATTTCTAAAGGATGACTATAGTGTATTTAATTGGAAAAAGTGTGACACCCTCTCTATCTGAGGTGCATACATGACAGATCAATAGAGGTCATGTATTGCCATGTACTTAGTGTACCATTTGTAGTATCCCTCCCAACGAGGTTACACTACTTATGTTTGCGGCTAAAATCACCGACTATTAATTTCATTGATCAATAGATCATTTGGTCAGATAGTGAAATTAATGAATTTGGTTCTTCTCGAACGAATGTGAACTAGCGTAGACATTCACACGATCGTGACCTGTGTAAATCCCGGTGAATGAGATGCTGGTGGATATGATTATATTGTTTTAAGGGTGTCAATATTTTCTAAAAAGATAAAATACTGAAACTTCTCTGTTTATTTAGTTTTAGCTTTCGATATGTCGTTCAATCCACTTGCTGTCATACTTAATCAAAACCGACTCACCGGTCCATATTTTATTGACTGGAAACACAACTTGGACATTGTCCTTACTGTTAAGGGGTACAAGTATGTGCTCACAGAAGAGTGCCAACAAGAGCCCACTGATAACTCCACACATAAGGAGAAAAAAGCTCATAAGAGGTGGAAGAAAGCTAATGAGATGACTAGGTGCTACATCTTGGCTTCTATGTCGAGTGTGTTGCAACACCAGCAATAGTTGATGACCTCAGCCTCGAAATGATGCTTAACGTTAAGGAGATGTTTGGTTATCAGGGCAGCCAGGCAGACAACTATGAGGAAACTCATGAATGCCAAGATGGCTGAGGGTACTTCTGTGATGGATCACATGCTTGACATGATGGCATGCATCAATGATATCGAGGTATTGAGAGGTGATATTGATGGGGAGACTCAGGTTGATATCATTCTCCAGAGCTAGCCTCAGAGTTTTGAGCAGTTTCGGTTGAACTATAATATAAGCAAGCTCTGTTATTCTCTTCCCGGGCTCTTGACTTCATTGGTGTCAGCTGAAGCCTCTTCAATGAGTAAAAACAAGATTTGGCAACTGTTCGGCCTTCAAGATCTTTTTCTGGGCCAAAAACCAGAAAGAAGAAGAAGTCCCAGAAGACTAGTGCTAATGATAGACCCAAAGCAGGTGTTGGGATTTGTTTAGGCATTTAATCTAATTAAATGGCGGAATCCAAAACTATAAGGATCGGGTCTTACCCTTGAAACGTAATCGGTTGCGCACGTCGCCTGGCTCCTCTAAGAAGATGGCATTTTGTTGTCTCCAAAATCCTTCCTCGAAGGATCCTCTACTCTCAAGCACGAAAGCCTTCGCAGGTTGGTGCTAGCCAATCTTGCCTACTCCAAGAATTTGGGAAATTCTGTGTATTTTGGTTTGATGAGAATCATCAAAAATTCTCTAACCTACAATTATATCCCTAGGATATTTGTAGAGAATTAATTTCCAAAATCAGTATTGTAATTATCCAATTATAACTTAACTGATTTTGGTCATATTTCAAATCAGTATTATTACCAAATATTATTTTACTAATTCCAAATCAGTATTTAAATAATATTTACTGATTCCAAATCAGCATTAAATAATACATTAATGATTTGGGTTATACACCAAGCCCATGGATCAACCCATGACCCATGGATCAGGCTGATGGGTCAAGAACTTCAATTGCAATTAAGTCCCTTGATTTATCAGTCCATCCCAATTGTTCCCAGGTAATTAATTGACTATTAATTAATACCACAGAACTTTTCAATAATATTTAATTAACCATTTAATTAAATCTTATTTATTTAAGTATACCAATTATACTTATTGTAGGCAAGAATCCTTATTCTGCGTCATTGAACTTTCTTATGTGCGATCCTGTAGGCCCATTCCAAATTGGCAACGGATAACTCAATTTCATTGATTAATCCATAAGTCATTAGTGGTCTCTAGCAAGACATAATGACTACCCAATTCAGAATGGAGGGTCGAATGGAGATTCAACACAACCTTTCCGAGCAAACTGCGTACGATCCTCTACATCGATATCCAGTTTAGCATAAGGCATGGAACCATCATCCTTATGTAGCTAAACGTTTACTTGATCTCTTAGTGACACTGAATCCTTCAAGCAAATGATATCTTATCATTCCTTGGGCATGGCCATGCACTTTCAGTTCACTATCAAGTGGCCAAGATATCATCTCTCACTTAAGAGAGATTTGTAGTCCCATCACTTCACCTACATATCTTAGCATGAATCATAGTGTACCCAATCATACCCGTACTTGGCAACCTGTTACGGCCCCGTTAGGCGTATGTCAAAGCACACCACAATTCACTTAAGACCATGTAGTGATTTCTGGTCTGAGGATCCTAGTACCAGTACTACTCAAAAGAATCACTCATGATCTAATTAGTCCATGGAGTGTTTCTTTTGGCGGATCGTTTTCATGAATTTAAATATGCACAAGGATATTACTATCATGAAATTAACTCATTTGATAAACAATCAATCAAGCGACAAATGTCTTATTTACATAAATACCCTCAAAGTATATTTACATAAATAGCCCTCATTAGGGCACATTCACCAACAATCTCCCACTTGCCCGATGAAGGGCTATGTCCTAAACTGTTTAAGACCAAGCTCTATTACATGTCTATCAAACTTTGACTGTGGTAGAGCTTTCATGAGAGGATCTGCTATATTGTCGTCTGACCCTATTTTGCATACTTTCACATCTCCTCGATCAATGATCTCTCGGATGAGGTGAAACCTTCTGAGTATGTGTTTGGTTTTCTGGTGTGACCGAGGCTCCATAGCTTGTGTGATGGCCCCGTTATTGTCACAGAAAAGTTCTATCGGATCTTGGATACTCGGTATCACTCCGATGTCTAACACGAACTTTCTCAGCCAAACAGCTTCCTTTGCAGCATCTGATGCAGCAATGTACTCAGACTCTGTTGTAGAATTGGCTATTGTATATTGCTTTGAGCTTTTCCAACTTATTGCACCGCCATTCAGACTAAACACGTAGCCTGATTGTGACTTCATGTCATCTTGATCTGTTTGGAAAGCAGCATCAGCGTAACCTTGTACGATGAGCTGTTCTTGTTCTCCATACACTAGCATTAATCCTTTAGTTCTTCGTAAGTACTTCAGGATTGCTTTGACTACAGTCCAATGATCTATCCCTGGATCTTGTTGGTATCTGCTAGTCATGCTAAGTGCATGTGCAACATCCGGATGGGTACACAACATGGCATACATGATAGATCCTATTGCCGAAGCATATGAGACTCTACTCATTGTATCCCTCTCCTCTCTTGTTGAAGGACCTTGGTTCTTCTTCAAGAGAAGGCCATGTCTAAATGGTACCTTACCATTTTTGGAGTTAGACATATTGAATCTTTTTAATATCTTGTCTATGTACCCTTCTTAACTTAGTCCCAGAAGCCTTTTAGACCTATCTCTATAGATCTTGATACCTAGTATCGTCTCAGCTTCTCCTAAGTCTTTCATAGAAAATACACTCCCCAACCATTGTTTGATGTCTTTCATCAAAGGAATGTCATTTCCTATAAGCAGGATGTCATCCACATATAGGACAAGGAAAACAATCTTGCTCCCACTAACTTTCTTGTAAACACAAGGCTCATCTTCGTTCTTGATGAATCTGTAACCTTTTACTTCCTCATCAAAACGAAGATTCCAACTTCGAGATGCTTATTTTAGTCCATAGATGGACCTCTGAAGCTTACATACTCGATTAGGATGCTTTTGATCGATGTATCCCTTGGGTTGTTTCATATAAACATCCTCGAGTAGGTTTCCATTCAGGAAAGCCGTCTTAACATCCATCTGCATACCTCATAGTCAAAATATGCTGCTATGGCAAGCATTGTCCTAATGGACTTGAGCAATATGACAGGGGAGAAGGTTTCATCATAGTCAATACAATGAGTTTGTCTGAAACCTTTAGCCACTAGTCGTGCCTTGAAGATCCCGCCAGGTTTTAACTTGAAAATCCACTTGCAATCGACAACCTTTACCTGAACAGGAGGGTCAATCAAAGTCCATACTTTATTGTCCCTCATAGATTGCATTTCAGATTCCATGGCTTGCAGCCATTTATCTGAATCTGGACTTTCTAAAACCTGTCTGTAGTTCGCAGGCTCATTAGAGTCCACCAAGATCAAATCTTGATTGTCAGTCACGAGAAATCCGTATCTCTCGGGTTCATGACGAGATCTACTAGACCTTCTAGGTTCTTGTGTTGTTGACTTAGGTTGCTCATCTTCATGAGTTTCCATGTCAACTTCCATCTGAGTTTCTGTAGATCATTCTACATTCTCTTGTGGTTCTTAAACTTCTCCGAGTTCTATTCTACTCCCACTGTCTTTCTTGTACAGAAATTCATTCTCTAAAAAAGTGGCTCCTCGAGCAACGAACACTTTGTTCTCAGTTGGGTTGTAGAATTGATATCCTTTAGTTTCCTTAGGATATCCCACAAATAGGCATTTGTCAGTTTTGGGTTCAAGCTTATTACTTTGTAAATGTTTTACATGAGCTTGACAACCCCAAACTCGTTGATAAGACATATAGGGCATCCGAACCATCCATATCTCATATGGAGTCTTATCTACTGCCTTAGATGGAATACGATTAAATAAGTAGGCAGCAGAAAAGAGAGCATAACCCCAAAAGGATGTAGGGAGAGTCGCTAGGCCCATCATTGATCGAAACATATCTAATAAGGTCCGATTTCTCCTTTCGGATACACATTCCATTGAGGTGTTCCCGGTGGAGTCAGCTGTGAAACAATTCCACAATGTTTTAGATAGCCATCGTACTCATCACTAAGGTATTTACCTCCCCGATCGGAGCGAATAGCCTTAATCCTTCTATCCAACTGATTCTCTACTTCGTTTTTAAACTCTTTGAACTTTTCAAAAGTTTCACTTTTATACCTCATTAAGTAGACATACCCATATCTACTAAAGTCATCAGTAAAAGTCACGAAGTATTCAAATCCACCTCTGGCTTGTGTGCTCATTGGTCCACATACATCCGTATGTATTAGGGCCAATAGCTCACTTGTTCTTTCACCTTTCTTGTTAAAAGGACTCTTTGCCATTTTTCCTTGCAAGTAGGGTTCGCAGGTATCATATGATTCAAAATCAAATGAACCAAGCACTCCATCCTTGTGAAGCTTTTGAACTCGCTTTTCATTTTCATGGCCTAATCGACAATGCCAAAGGTATGTTGGACTTAAATCATCTTTAGATGATTTAGCTTTCTTTTCTATGTTATAGACTGGTTTTTCTTGGGTCAAATCCAAGACATACAGATCGTTACACATATTTGCAACTCCGTATAAAATATCATTTCGATATAAAGATAACGAATTATTCTCTATAATAAATCGAAAACCTTTATTATCTAAACTCGAAACTGAAATAATATTTCTGCTCAAAGCAGGTACATAAAAACAATTTTCAAGTTCGATATTTAAACCAGAAGGTAAAGACAGAGTGTAATCTCCAACTTCAACAGCAGCAACTCTTGCCCCGTTGCCCACTCGGAGATCTACTTCACCTTTCTTTGTTATCCTTCTATTTTTGAGTCCTTGCACATTAGTACAAATGTGAGCCCCACAACCAGTATCTAATACCCATGAGGTGGACATTGAAAGATTTATTTCTATAACAAAGATACCTGAAGCTTGTTCACGAAACATTTCCGTCAGTGACTCATAAATTCGGAACGCTTCCAAATTCATGAACTACTTTTGAAGCTCGCCTGTCATAGACGCGAGCATCAAGCATGTCACATCATCGGAGTCGCTTTTCAGCTTATCCCAGGCTCGTTGAACAGAAGCCGAAGCATTTTGTGGTGGTTCAGGTAAAGCAGTCTCTAAGACATGTAGCTTCCTTTCTTGTTTGAGAACTATTCTCAAGTTTCTTTCCCAATCTAAGAAGTTTGGTCCAACCAATTTATCTTTATCCAATATACTTCTTAGAGTAAAGTTTAAGATAACATTTGTGCTAGAAGATGCCATTTCTACAAAAGATAATTGCAAAATATTAGAATGACTTTTGAAAAATGTTTTCCACAATAGCCAAAATTGAAATCCCAAACAATTTTGTGTTGGTGCTAGATTGTGGGCCGAAAATCCACAAAGAGTCAACCCCAGTCTTGCTTTGGCAAGTATCATAGGGATCGGGCTCTTCTAGTAGGCAACGTTCAAATCACATTCCATGTAATTTAACGCTTTTCAATTGCATACCATGCAACTTTTCAGTGATAGGATGAACATTCCAAATGTTTGACACAATCCTATCTTTGCAAAATTAATCCCTAGTCAACTTATCGGGTCAAGCTAGGATTAATTTTCCCAAGTTAAACCATCCCTCAAGGCATCACATCAATAGACACCCACACAATTTTTCCATAACAAGTGGTAGTGATAAAGTTTGAGCATCTAATACCCAAACAGTTTTTCCACTCATTAATGGTAGTGATAAAGTTGGGCACTATTATGTCACTACCCGCCGCATGAAGAAAACCTAAAGCCCTTGGGCTCTCCAAATCCATCAGACGTTCGACACTCAAGCGGGCCCTCAAGTATGGAAGCAAAATCTTGGGTTTTTGGGATTTAAGTTTGATCGGCTTAACATGCATTTTTCGTTTATCATTCATTCGCAAAAATAAAAGAATGAAATAAAGCGATGAACTGGGCTCTAGTCTATTACAGGGCCTTTTGAAATCTTCATGTTGGGCCTCCGCTCCTGGGCTCCACCATGGACTCCTCTTGGAACCTTCTTTTGGGCCTAACTATTACATGATGATTTTTATAGGCACGCAGACCCAAATTCAAAATTGGCTCGCAGGCCCCAACTTTTAAAACGTTAAAATTAAAAGCCCAATTCATGCTTTGAAACACATAAAATGCATATGCTCATACAAGCTGGTTTTAATTTAAGCCGATTAATTTTAAGGATTGTGTAACTATTACGGAACAAAAATTGATCGTGTCATGATCAATTTTAATCAATCCTTCTGTTCATTTTTCATTTATCCAAAATGATGCATGAACATGCTTGCATTATTATGATGCTTTAAATAAAATTTAAACAATTTAAATAAGCATCAAAATAAAATAAAATAAATAACAATTCAAAATTTTTAACTAATTAATTAATCTAATTAATTAATTATTTATTTATTTATTTATTTATCTTTTCTAATTATTTTAATCTAATTAAAATAATTATTTTAAAATTTATCTAATTAAGATAAATTTAAACTTAGAGGATAAAATTCTAAATTAATCCTATCTTTATCTAATAAGACTATTTAATTAAATCTTATTAAATAAAATTCAGAAAATTTTAGAATTTTAATTTTTTGAAACCTTTTTGGGGTAATTATATAATTTAAATAAAATTCTGGGCTAGGGTTTTGAGGACTCAAAGTCCAGGGACCATTCTGCAACTTTAAAACTATTTTAAAATTTAACTGTCTGTTTTGGTAATTATAGGCTGCAGCAGGGCAAGTTGGTAAACTCACCCTTTTAGGGTTTTAAGGTTCAAGTGGCGGCGGGGCATTTTGGTAATTTTTTATAATTTTAAAAAAATTTTGGCAGGTTAGGAATTAGGGGCTGTGGCGGGGGCATAAAGGTAATTTCACCCATTTAGGGTTTTGCCCCCAAGCCGCTTTCACCCTTCTTCTTCCTCAAGCCATTTTCGTCGTCGGCCGCTTCAAATTCTCCGTCCGACATCCCAGATTTCCCGGTGTCCAACGCCGGTCATCTCTTCCGGTCGAAGAATCCCAGCTCGGATTGATGGCGGAAAACCATCACCCGCCGAAGATCAAATCCCGACCAGCGATAGCACAGCGACGACATTTGCCGTTGCTTATTTCGACGTTCGCCGTAGCCCGCACAGCCGATCGAGCACCCCAGAACCTTTCCGGTGCACGATGACTTCCCGGTGATAAAGCCAACGCAGCCCCGAAAACCATTTTCAGCCAGGCTCGTTTTTCCGGTGACAAATTTTAAAAAAAAAAAAAAACCCAGCAAATTAAAACAAAACCACAGCAGCCTAGCAACCAAAAAAAAAAAAAAAAAAAAACCCGTTCTCCGGTCACTGATTTCCTTAGAAGACCGGCGAGAGAAAAACAAATCAGCCCAGAAACCATTTCCGGCTGATTCGTTTTCCCAGCGACCAAAACCCCTGCGGAAGAAATATAACCAGCCCAGCAAAATATTTTCGGTAAATTTGGCGACCGAAACAATTCCAGGAGAAAACCAAAACAATAAACACCAGAACCAGAATCCAATTCCAGATCAATTCAGCCCAGCAAGAAATTTCGAAAACATTCCAATCGGAAAAACAAAATCCCGTTTTCGAAAAACCCAGATTTCCTTTTCTGGCCAAACCTTAAAACATAAAACAGACCTTCCTTTTTTCAAAAAATAAAAACCAGAAAACCCAAAATCCAATTTCTGAAAACCCATTTCCAAAACTGGACAAATGGACTTTGAAGGTAAGCCACCAGAAAAATAAAGTTTCCCCTTTTTTTTTTCTTTGAAACTAAAGTCGGGACATTCAATACAAAGACCCAGAAAATTAATTTTCCTTCCCCGAAACTAATTTTCAAATCGTTCATTAACAAAATTAATTTTAAAACAAACAATTTGTTTTAATCTATTAATTTTAATCAGAACACTAAAATTATAAACCTGGCTCTGATACCACTGTTGGGATTTGTTTAGGCATTTAATCTAATTAAATGGCGGAATCCTAAACTATAAGGATCGGGTCTTACCCTTGAAGCGTAGTTGGTTGTGCACGTCGCCTGGCTCCTCTGAGAAGATGGCGTTTTGTTGTCTCCAAAATCCTTCCTCGAAGGATCCTCTACTCTCAAGCACTAAAGCCTTCGCAAGTTTGTGCTAGCCAATCTTGCCTACTCCAAGAATTTGGGAAATTCTGTGTATTTTGGTTTGATGAGAATCATCAAAAATCCTCTAACCTACAATTATATCCCTAGGATATTTGTAGAGAATTAATTTCCAAAATCAGTATTGTAATTATCCAATTATAACTTAACTGATTTTGGTCATATTCCAAATCAGTATTATTACCAAATATTATTTTACTGATTCCAAATCAGTATTTAAATAATATTTACTGATTCCAAATTAGCATTAAATAACACTTTAATGATTTGGGTTATACACCAAGCTCATGGATCAACCCATGACCCATAGATCGGGCTGATGGGTCAAGAACATCAATTGCAATTAAGTCCCTTGATTTATTAGCCCATCCTAATTGTTCCCAGGTAATTAATTGACTATTAATTAATACCACAGAACTTTTCAATAATATTTAATTAAATCATTTAATTAAATCTTATTTATTTAAGTATAACAATTATACTTATTGTAGGCAAGAATCCTTATTCTGCATCATTGAACTTTCTTATGTGCGATCCTGTAGGCCCATTCCAAATTGGCAACGGATAACTCAATCTCATTGATTAATCCATAAGTCATTAGTGGTCTCTAGCAAGACATAATGACTACCCAATTCAGAATGGAGGGTCGAATGGAGATTCAACACAACCTTTCTGAGCAAACTGCGTACGATCCTCTACATCGATATCCAGTTTAGCATAAGGCATGGAACCATCATCCTTATGTAGCTAAACGTTTACTTGATCTCTTAGTGACACTGAATCCTTCAAGCAAATGATATCCTATCATTCCTTGGGCATGGCCATGCACTTTCAGTTCACTATCAAGTGGCCAAGATATCATCTCTCACTTAAGAGAGATTTGTAGTCCCATCACTTCACCTACATATCTTAGCATGAATCATAGTATACCCAATCATACCCGTACTTGGCAACCTGTTACGGCCCCGTTAGGCGTATGTCAAAGCACACCACAATTCACCTAAGACCATGTAGTGATTTCTGGTCTTAGGATCCTAGTACCAGTACTACTCAAAAGAATCACTCATGATCTAATTAGTCCATGGAGTGTTTCTTTTGGCGGATCATTTTCATGAATTTAAATTTGCACAAGGATATTACTATCATGAAATTAACTCATTTGATAAACAATCAATCAAGTGACAAATGTATTATTTACATAAATACCCTCAAAGTATATTTACATAAATAGCCCTCATTAGGGCACATTCACCAACAGCAGGGACTGCCAAGAAGCACAAGCTAGAAGGCAAGTGTTTCAAGTGTGGCAAGACGGGACATTGGAAGCTAGACTGCCCAAAGTTGAGGTATGAGCAATTTCACATTAGTTACTGAGACATGTTTAGCAGTGATTCTCACAGATACTTGGTGTGTGGTTTCAGAAACCACTGATCATGTTTGTAATTCTTCGCAGGGGTTCCAAGTAACCTGGATGCTTAGAGAGGGTGAGTTGCAGGTCTACTTGGGAGATATTACCAGAGTATCAGTTGTTGCAGTGGGAGTTGTGAAGCTTGTTTTTTCAGATTTTGTTGTTTTAGTTTTGAGAGATTGTCTTTTTGTACAAAGCTTTTGGAAAAACTTGCTTTCAGTTTCTAAGCTTTTGAATGATGGATATAAGTATGTTTTTTCTGAAGACTCTGTTGATGTTAGAACAAGAAACTTATATATTCCGGTTCATTGGTTGACAATCTTTACTTAATTAAGAATAAATCCCCTGTAGTGCAAAACACAGAAATTAATGACACATCATCGAATCATAGTAAGAGAAAAGAGCCTTCCCAAATAAACCAAACTTATCTTTGGCACCTAAAACTAGATCATATCAACTTTAGTAGGATTCAAATGTTGGTCAATATAGGCCTTTAGGCTCATTGGAGATTGACATTTATCCAACCTGTGAGTCTTGCTTGGAGGGTAAAATGACCAAGAGGCCTTTTAAGGCAAAGGGGTATAGGGCTAAAGAAGTTTTAGAGTTGGTTCACTCTCACTTGTGTGGACCTATGACAGTTCAGGCTATAGGTGGTTTAGAGTATTTTGTGACCTTCACTGATGATTATTCTAGATATGGGTACATATACCTAATACGCCACAAGTTCGAATACTTTGGCAAGTTCAAAGAGTTTAGGGCAGATGCGGAGTGTTGGATTGCGTTTAGGCATTTAATTCTAAATTAAATGGCAGAATTCCTAAACACTAAAGGATTCGGGTCTTACCCTCGACGCGTAATCGGTTGTGCAGCCGCCTGGATCCTTTGGGAAGATTGCGTTTACCACCACAGAACAATTCAAGCGAATTGTCTCTACGTTCTTGCACTGGAGTTCTCTCAGAATCGGTGCTAGCCCCAAAATTTGCCTGTTTTAGAGAAAACCTTTTTCTCTAGGAAGAATCGTTTTAGTGGAAGAGCGTCTCTCTTCAAGTCTGATAGTAAGTACTTTTTAAAAGGTTTTTCAAATGTATATTTAAAATTGAGTCTGTTAAAACGTTTTTAACAGACTCCAGATACTTCTTAGATTTGAGAAGTATCTGTTTTAATTAATAATAAATAATAATTAATTAATTATTTACTGAGTTGGGTTTAACCAACACCATGGATCAACCCATTGATCCATGGATCAGGCTGATGGGTCAAGAACCTCAATTCACAATTAGGTCCCTTGATTTATCAGCTCAACTCAATTCTTCCCAGGTAATTAATTAACTTTTAATTAATACCATAAAACTCTTCAATAATATTTAATTAAACCATTTAATTAAATATTATCAATTTAAGTATAACTCTTATACTTAGAACAGGCAATTTAATTAATTCTGAATCATCGAACTCACTTATGTGCGATCCTGTAGGCCCATTCCAAATTGACAATGAATAAATTAATCTCATTAATTAATCCATAAATCATTAGTGGTCTCTAGCAAGACATAATGACTACACAATTCAGAACGGAGGGTCGAATGGTGATTCAACACAACCTTCCGAGTATACTACGTAATGTCCTCTACACTGATATCCAGTTTAGCATAAGGCATGGAACCAATCATCCTTATATAGCTAAACGTTTTACTTGATTTCTTAGTGACACTGATCTTAATCAAGCAAATGATAACCCTATCATTTCTTGGGCATGGCCATGCACTTCTCAGTTCACTATCAAGCGGCCAAGATATCATCTCTCATTTAAGAGAGACTTGTAGTCCCATCACTTCACCTACATACCTTAACGTGACTCATAGTGTACCCAATCATACCCGTACTTAGCAACCTGTTACGGTCCCGTTAGGCATATGTCAAAGCACACTCTAATTCACCTAAGACTATGCAGTGATTTCTGGTCTAAGGATCCTCGTACGAGTACTACTCAAAAGAATCACTCATGATCTAACAGTCCATGGAGTGCTTCTTTTGGCGGATCGATTTCATGAAATTCAATATGCACAAGAATATAATTTCATGAAATTAACTCATCAGATAAATAATCAATCAAACGACAAATGTCTTATTTACATAAATAGCCCTTATTAGGGCATATACACCAACAATCTCCCACTTGCCCGTTGAAGGGCTATGTCCTAAACTGTTTAAGACCAAGCTCTATTACATGTCTATCAAACTTGGACTGCGGTAAAGCTTTTGGGAGAGGATCTGCTACATTGTCGTCTGACCCTATTTTGCACACTTTCACATCTCCTCGATCAATGATCTCTCGGATGAGGTGAAACCTTCTGAGTATATGTTTGGTTTTCTGGTGTGACCGAGGCTCCTTAGCTTGTGCGATGGCCCCGTTATTGTCACAGAAAAGTTCTATCGAATCTTGGATACTCGGTATCACTCCGATGTCTGACACGAACTTTCTTAACCAAACAGCTTCCTTTGCAGCATCGGATGCAGCAATGTACTCAGACTCTGTTGTAGAATCGGCTGTTGTATCTTGCTTTGAGCTTTTCCAACTTATTGCACCACCATTCAGACTAAACACGTAGCCTGATTGTGACTTCATGTCATCTTGATCTGCTTGGAAAGCAGCATCAGCGTAACCTTGTACGATGGGCTGTTATTGTCCTCCAAACACTAGCATCAATCCTTTAGTCCTTCGCAAGTACTTTAGGATTGCTTTGACTGTAGTCCAATGATCTGTTCCTGGATCTTGTTGGTATCTGCTAGTCATGCTCAGTGCATGTGCGACATCCGGGCGGGTACATAACATGGCATACATGATAGATCCTATTGCCGAAGCATATGGTACTCTACTCATTGTATCCCTCTCCTCTCTTGTTGAAGGACCTTGGTTCTTCTTCAAGAGAAGGCCATGTCTAAATGGTACCTTACCATTTTTAGAGTTAGACATATTGAACCTCTTCAATATTTTGTCTATGTACCCTTCTTGACTTAGTCCTAGAAGCCTTTTTGACCTATCTCTATAGATCTTGATACCTAGTATCATTTCGGCTTCTCCTAAGTCTTTCATAGAAAATACAGTCCCCAACCATTGTTTGATGTCTTTCATCATGGGAATGTCATTTCCTATGAGTAGGATGTCGTCCACATATAGGACAAGGAAAACTATCTTGCTCCCACTAACTTTCTTGTAAACACAAGGCTCATCTTCATTCTTTATGAAGCCATAACCTTTTACTGCCTCATAAAATGAAGATTCCAACTCCGAGATGCTTGCTTTAGTCCGTAGATGGACCTCTGAAGCTTGCATACACGATTTGGATGCTCTTGATCGATGTATCCCTCGGGTTGTTTTATATAAACATCCTCGAGTAGGTTTCCATTCAGGAAAGCCGTCTTAACATCCATCTGCCATATCTCATAGTCATAATATGCAGCTATGGCGAGCATAGTCCGAATGGACTTGAGCATCACGACAGGGGAGAAGGTTTCATCATAGTCTATACCATGAGTCTGTCTGAAACCTTTAGCCACTAGTCGTGCCTTGAAGATCCCGCCAGGTTTTAACTTGAAAATCCACTTGTAATCGACAACCTTTGCCTGAACAGGAGGATCAATCAAAGTCCAAACTTTATTGTCCCTCATGGATTGCATTTCAGATTCCATTGCTTGTAGCCATTTATCTGAATCTGGACTTTCTAAAACCTGTTTGTAGTTCACGGGCTCATTAGAGTCCACCAAGATCAAATCTTGATCGTCAGTTACGAGAAATCCGTATCTCTCAGGTTCATGACGAGATCTACTAGACCTTCTAGGTTCTTGTGTTGTTGACTCAGGCTGCTCATCTTCATGAGTTCCCATGTCAACTTCCATCTCAGTTCCTGTAGATCGTTCTACATTCTCTTGTGGTTCTGGAACTTCTCCGAGTTCTATTCTACTCCCACTATCTTTCTTGTAGAGAAAATCTTTCTCTAAGAAAGTGGCTCCACGAGCAACAAACACTTTGTTCTCATTTGGATTGTAGAATTGATATCCTTTAGTTTCCTTAGGATATCCCACAAACAAGCATTTGTCAGTTTTAGGTTCAAGCTTACTACTTTGTAAACGCTTTACATGAGCTTGACAACCCCAAACTCGTAGATATGACATATAGGGTTTTTGACCCATCCACATCTCATATGGAGTCTTATCTACTGCCTTAGATGGAATACGATTTAGTAAGTAGGCAGCTGAAAGGAGGGCATAACCCCAAAAGGACATAGGGAGAGTCGCTTGGCCCATCATAGATCGAACCATATCTAATAAGGTCCGATTCCTCCTATCGGATACACCATTCCATTGAGGTGTTCCTGGTGGAGTCAGCTGTGAAACAATTCTACACTGTTTTAGATAGCCATCGAACTCATCATTAAGGTATTCACCTCCCCGATCGGAGCGAATAGCCTTAATCCTTCTATTTAACTGATTTTCTACTTCATTTTTAAACTCTTTGAACTTTTCAAAAGTTTCACTTTTATACCTCATTACGTAGACATAACCATATCTACTATAGTCATTGGTAAAAGTCACGAAGTATTCAAATCCACCTCTGGCTTGTGTGCTCATCGGTCCACATACATCTGTATGTATTAGTGCCAATAGCTCACTAGTCCTCTCGCCTTTCTTGCTGAAAGGACTCTTTATCATTTTGCCTTGCAAACAGGGTTCACATGTGTCATATGATTCGAAATCAAATGAACCAAGCACTCCATCCTTATGAAGTCTTTGAACTCGCTTCTCATTTGCATGGCCTAGACGACAGTGCCACAGATATGTTGGACTTAAATCAGATTGAATTAATTTGGCTTTCTTTCCAATGTTATATACCGGTTTCTCTTGGGTCAAATCCAAGATATATAGGCCATTGCACAAATTTGCAATTCCATATAAAACATCTTTTTGATATAAAGACAACGATTTATTACCAATAATAAAACGAAATCCTTTAATATCCAATCAAGAAATTGAAATAATATTCCTACTCATAGTAGGTACATAATAACAATTCTCTAAAACAATGTTTAAACCGGAAGGCAAAGACAAAATGTAATCTCCAACTTCAACGGCTGCAACTCTTGCCCCGTTGCCTACTCGGAGATCTACTTCGCCTTTCTTTGTCATCCTTCTATTGCTCAGTCCCTGCACATCAGTACAAATGTGAGCCCCACATCTGGTATCTAATACCCATGAGGTGGACATAGAAAGATTAATTTCAATAACAAAGATACCTGAAGCCGAAGGATTTTGTTTCTTCTCTTCAAGAAACAGCTTGCAGTTTCTTCTCCAATGCCCCTTCTGATTGCAATGGAAACATACTGCGTGCTTCTGAGCAATTTTCTTAGCAGGAGGAGTTTGAGGCTGAGCCTTAGGAGCAGTCTTACTGCGAGGCTTCTTGTTTTAAGCAACTTTTGCCTTGCCTTTAAACTTTCTCTTGTTGCCCTTAACTTTTTCCACAACAAGTACTGGCATTGCCTTCTGAAGGGTTTGCTCAGTATTTTTAAGCATTCCATGGAGCTCAGGAATCGTCCTCTCCATGTTATGCATGTTGTAGTTTACCACAAAGTCATTGTAATCATCAGGCAGTGAAGCCAAGATGATGTCAATGGCTAACTCTCTAGAAAGAGGTGTATTTAATCTCTCTAGGGTATCAATATACCCCTTCATCTTGATCAAATGCGTGCTTACTGACGAACCCTTCGCCATCTTGCACGAAATCAATGCTTTTATCGTAACGAACCTTTCGTTACGGGCTTGTTCACGGAACATTTCCGTTAGTGACACATAAATTTGGAACGCTTCCGAATTCATGAATTGTTTCTGAAGCTCGCCTGACATAGTCGCGAGCATCAGACATGTCACGTCATCGGAATCGCTTTTCAGCTTTTCCCATGCTCGTTGAACCGCAGCCGTAGTATTTACTGGTGGTTCAGGTAAAGCAGCGTCTAAGATATTTAGCTTCCTTTCTTGTTTGAGAACGATTCTCAAGTTTCTTTCCCAATCTAAGAAGTTTGGACCAACAAGATTTTCTTTGTCCAAAATGCTTCTTAGAGTGAGATTAGATGTATTAGTGCTAGTAGATGCCATTTCTACAAAAGAAAATGCAAAATATTAGAATGAGTTTTAAAATATTTTCCACAATAGCCAAAATTGAAATCCCAAACAATTTTGTGTTGGTGCTAGATTGTGGGCCGAAAATCCACAAAGAATCAACCCCAGTCTTGCTTTGGCAAGTATCGTAGGGATTGGGCTCTTTTGGTAGGCAACGTTCAAATCACATCCCTATGTAATTTAACGATTTCCAATTGCATCACTATGCAACTTTTCGGTGATAGGATGAACATTCCAAATGTTTGACACCATCCTATCTTTGCAAAATTAATCCCTAGTCAACTTATCGGGTCAGGCTAGGATTAATTTTCCCAAGTTAAACCATCCCTCAAGGCATCACATCAATAGACACCCACACAGTTTTTCCATAACAAGTGGTAGTGATAAAGTCGAGCATCTAATACCCAAACAGTTTTTCCACTCATTAATGGTAGTGATAAAGTTGGGCACTATTATGTGACAACCCGCCGCACGAAGAAAACCTGAGGCCCTTGGGCTCTCCAAGTCCACCAGACGTTCAACGCTCAAGCGGGCCCCCAAGTATGGAAGCAAAATCAACTCGGGTTTTTGGGATTTTAGTTTGATCGGCTTAACATGCATTGTCGTTTTCATTCATTCACAAAACATAAAATTGCGAAAATGCAATGAATTGGGCTCTAATCTATTACAGGGCCTTTTAACAAAAAACTTCTTTTGGGCCTTCATTTTGGGCTTCCGTTCCTGGGCTCCACCATGGACTCCTTCGAAACCTCCTTTTGGGCCTAACTATTACATAATCATTTAATAGGCATGCAGGCCCTATTTTAAAATGGCTCACAGGCCCAAAAAAATTTAAATAATAAATTTTAAGCCCAATTCATGCATAGAAAAACACACAAATGCATATGCTTCATACAAGCCAATTTTATTAAGCCGAATCATTAAATTAGGGATTGTGTAACTCTTACACTATTAAAATTGATCGTGTCATGATCAATTTTAATCAATCCCAAGTTCATTCATTTTAATCGAATGATGCATGGTCATACCAATAATGCGTGCAATTATTTAAACATTTTAAATAAAAAAACACATTATTTCAAAAAATGAATAAATAAATAAAAAACATAATAATTAATTAACTAATCTTATTAATTAATTAATTATTTATTCATTCATTCATTTAATTATCTAATTTTATTAAGATAATCTTTCTAATTTTAAAATTTAAATATTTCTAATTATCCTAATCTCATTAAGATAATTATTCAAAATTCAAAAATTTAAAATTCTATAGGATAAGAATTAAATCTAAATCTAATCTTATCTTATCGTAATTTAAAATCTGATAATATCTTTTAATTTATCCTATATCATAAATTAAAATTTTATCAAATTTTAAAATTCAGAAAAATTAAGTTTTCTGAAAATTTTAGGGCAAATCTGTAATTTACAAAATTCTCGGGCTAGGGTTTTAAGGAAATAAAACTTCTGGGCTATTTTGCAATTAAAACAATTTTCAAAACATTTGCAGATTAGGGTTTGTTGGGGCGGCAGGGGTATTTTAGTAAAATCAGCCCCTAGGGCTTCAACCCCTGCCGCCGCCAACATCTTTTTCCCCGGCGAGCGATTCGCCGGATTCCTTGACTTCCGGTGACATTCACCGGTCGTCTTCTCCGGCGATGCAAGCCTTTTTCACGATCGCACGACCCAGAACCATTCCGGACGTGCTTCCAATCGTAAAGTGGGAATCCGGAAGCCGTGATTTGAGAACGAAGCAGCCGCACAGATCAAATCCGGCGAGCCCATTTTTCCGGCTTGGAGAAACCCCAAAACAACCCAGACCGACTATCAGTTCCGAGCAGTCATCCTAATTATCTGGCGAAAGCACGGCAACCAAAACCCAGTTTTGAAAATAATCATTCAGAAAAACTGACCAAAACCTTTGGCAACCCACAAAACAAAAACCCAAAACAAATCAAAAGGATTTTCCGGTCAAAACACTGGCGGAACAATTCCGATGGAGGCTTCCATTTCATTTTTCGACAAGAACATTCAAAACCAAATCAGGGAAAAACAATAAACGCAAATCTGTTTTCATATTTGGTTTTCCGGCGAAAAGAGAAACCCAGCACCACATTCAATCCGGTTTTTCTTTTCAAATGGTTTCCGGCAAGAACACAAACCCAGTTCCCGATTTTTTTTCTGAAATCCGATTTCCAACAAAGTTGAAGAACCCAGAAAAGAAAGATAAAACTTGCCCATCAATTCCTTTACGTACTTTACGAAAATGAAATTTCGACGGAACCCGATTCTAAACCTTTTGTTTTAACTAAAACAATTTTAATTAAAACAAAAATTAACCTAGGCTCTGATACCACTGTTGGATTGCGTTTAGGCATTTAATTCTAAATTAAATGGCGAAATTCCTAAACACTAAAGGATTCGGGTCTTACCCTCGACGCGTAATCGGTTGTGCAGCCGTCTGGATCCTTTGGGAAGATTGCGTTCACCACCACAGAACAATTCAAGCGAATTGTCTCTACGTTCTTGCACTGGAGTTCTCTCAGAATCGGTGCTAGCCCCAAAATTTGCCTGTTTTAGAGAAAACCTTTTTCTCTAGGAAGAATCGTTTTAGTGGAAGAGCGTCTCTCTTCAAGTCTGATAGTAAGTACTTTTTAAAAGGTTTTTCAAATGTATATTTAAAATTGAGTCTGTTAAAACGTTTTTAACAGACTCCAGATACTTCTCAGATTTGAGAAGTATCTGTTTTAATTAATAATAAATAATAATTAATTAATTATTTACTGAGTTGGGTTTAACCAACACCATGGATCAACCCATTGATCCATGGATCAGGCTGATGGGTTAAGAACCTCAATTCACAATTAGGTCCCTTGATTTATCAGCTCAACTCAATTCTTCCCAGGTAATTAATTAACTATTAATTAATACCATAAAACTCTTCAATAATATTTAATTAAACCATTTAATTAAATATTATCAATTTAAGTATAACTCTTATACTTAGAACAGGCAATTTAATTAATTCTGAATCATCGAACTCACTTATGTGCGATCCTGTAGGCCCATTCCAAATTGACAATGAATAAATTAATCTCATTAATTAATCCATAAATCATTAGTGGTCTCTTGCAAGACATAATGACTACACAATTCAGAATGGAGGGTCGAATGGTGATTCAACACAACCTTCTGATTATACTACGTAATGTCCTCTACACTGATATCCAGTTTAGCATAAGGCATGGAACCAATCATCCTTATATAGCTAAACGTTTTACTTGATTTCTTAGTGACACTGATCTTAATCAAGCAAATGATAACCCTTATCATTTCTTGGGCACGGCCATGCACTTCTCAGTTCACTATCAAGCGGCCAAGATATCATCTCTCATTTAAGAGAGACTTGTAGTCCCATCACTTCACCTACATACCTTAGCGTGACTCATAGTGTACCCAATCATACCCGTACTTAGCAACCTGTTACGGTCCCGTTAGGCATATGTCAAAGCACACTCTAATTCACCTAAGACTATGCAGTGATTTCTGGTCTAAGGATCCTCGTACGAGTACTACTCAAAAGAATCACTCATGATCTAACAGTCCATGGAGTGTTTCTTTTGGCGGATCGATTTCATGAAATTTAATATGCACAAGAATATAATTTCATGAAATTAACTCATCAGATAAATAATAAATCAAACGACAAATGTCTTATTTACATAAATAGCCCTCATTAGGGCATATACACCAACACGGAGAAACATCACGGCAAGAATATCAAGACACTATGATTTGATCATGGTGGTGAACACCTCTCTAGTGAATTTAGGAGCTACTTTTCAGATAAGGGTATGCAGTCCCAGTTTTCTGCACCTAGCACACCTCATCATAATAGAGCAGAGAGAAGGAATAGGACTTTTATGGATATGGTGAGATCGATGATGAGTTATAGTGAGTTGCCTAGATCATTTTGGGGATATGCCTTGGAGACAGTGACTTACATTCTGAACCTCGTACCATCTAAGACTGTACCTTCGACCCCCTGTGGAATTGTGAACTCGGTGAACGTCTATTCTAAAACATCTTAGGATTTGGGGTTGCCCAACACATGTGCCTAAGGCAGATACAGGTAAGTTAGATGCGATATTATAGGTAATGCTGTTTGTAGGATATCCCAGATGAACGAAGGGTGGTCTATTTTATATACCTAAGGATCAGAATATGGTGGTTAGCACTAACGCCAGATTTTTAGAGGAGGACTATATTTTAGATCCCAAGCCCAGTAGTAATATCGTACTATAGGAGCTTAGGGGACAGTCCAATATTCCAGATGCACCAGTATAAGTAGATACACCACAGAGTACTACACAAGATATCATAGATGATGCACCTACACAGGTTGCTCATCGTCGTAGTGGAAGGGTTGTGAAACAACCCGAGAGGTACGTGGGCTTGGGAGAGTTTTTGAATTTCATCCTTAGTGTTCACGAACCAGACCAAGTTAACAACAATGAGGCTCTCCAAGATAAAGATACAGATTCTTGGCAAAGAGCGATGATCTCTGAAATGGGTTCGATGGACTCAAATTAATTTTGGGAGTTGGTAGACCTTCCTGATGGGTTTCGACCTATTGGGCACAAATGGGTCTACAAGAAAAAGAGAGGACCTGATGGGAAGGTTGAAACCTTCAAGGCTAGCCTTGTGGCGAAAGGGGTATACTCAGAAAAAGGATATCAATTATTGGGAGACCTTTTCCCCGGTAGCTATGTTTAATTCGATTGGATTCTCTTGGTCATAGCTGCTTATTTAGATTATGAGATTTTGTAGATGGACGTCAAGACAGCTTTCCTTAATGGAAGTATTGAGGAGAGCATTTTTATGCAGTAACCAAAGGGATTCATTGTAGAAGGCCAAGAGCACAAGGTTTTTAAGCTCAAGAAGTCTATCTATAGACTTAAACAAGCATCCAGATCTTGGAACATCCATTTTGACGAGGTGATTCACTCCTGTGGATTTACTCAGTGTCCGGATGAGCAGTGTGTATACCTCATGCGTGATGGAAATATGGTGGTGTTTCTTATACTTTACGTAGATGATATTCTTCTTCTTGGTAACAGTAAGAAGGTATTTTTAGACACAAAGGCATGGTTGTCCAACCAGTTTGATATGAAGGATTTGGGAGAGACTGCACATATCCTTAGGATCAAGATCATTCGAGATTATAAGAGAGGTTCACTGAAACTCTCTCAGGCTTCATACATAGACACGATTCTTGCCCGTTTTAACATGCAGAACTCCAAGAAAGGTACACTGCCTTTCAGACAAGGAGTGCATCTATATAAGGAGCAGTGTCCTAATCCTGCTGTAGAGATAGAAGATATGAAGGCAGTTCCCTATGCATCTGCAGTGGGAAACCTCATGTATGTCATGTTGTGTACCATACCTGATATTTGTTTTGTCGTTGGCATAGTTAAAAGATATTAGAGTAACCCTGGGAAAGCTCATTGGAAGGCTGTCAAGTGCATCCTCAAGTATTTGCACAGGACAACAGGCCATGTCTTGATCTATCGAGCGCAAGAGCTAGTTCCTAAGGGTTACACATATTCAGATTTCTTAGGTGATATGGACAAGAGTAAGTCTACCTCTGGGTTTGTGTTTACTCTGGGAGGTGGAGCCATAGTTTGGAGGAGTGTCAAGCAAAAATACTTGGTAGACTCCACTATGGACTTTGAGTACGATGTCGCATCAGAGGCACCGAAAGAAGCCGTATGGCACAAGAACTTCCTAGTGGACTTAGATGTGATTCCTGAGTTGCTGAGGTCTATCACAGTTTATTGTGATAATAATGGTGCAGTTGCTAACTCAAGGGGACCACGAGCCCACAAGGTGATTAAACACATAGAGCGCAAGTACCACCTGATACGGGAGATCATAAAGAGGGGAGACATGATCATGGCCAAGATAGCATAAGCAAACAACCTTGTAGATCCATTCACGAAGGCATTGACTCTAAAAGTCTTTGAGACCCATGTGGATGACATAGGAGTTAGATACTTAAGTGAGACAAGAGGGTTTTGTAGTTTTGGTATGCCAACAGAATAAGTGTATTTAACAGTTTTTATACTTCAGAGCATATCTTTGAGTATTAGAGGGAGATTGTTAGTTTTGACTACTAGAAAGCTTTGCTTGTACGAAAAACTATTTCTGAGTTACATATCGATTGTGTTTCAGTATTATAAATTATCCCTTTATATCATATGCATAGATGATAAGGTGTTGGGTGTAGCACAATATATCTTATCATTTGTTAAATTTATGATATTTAAATAAACGCTCTAACTAAGACAGTTTAGACATACTGTCAGTTTAGGTTATTTTATGATTTGGAAAATTAGTTTGTCTAGAGTAATTAAATTATACGGATGTGCCCGGGGCATATTGAGCAGGACCTATTCGGGATCGAATTAACTTGTACTGATCTTTGTAGTTAATTCGAACCTAAAACTCTAATCTCTTAATCCCTAGACTAGAGCGGACATGAGAGTTAGACATGGTGTACTTTGATTTGCCAAAGGGTGTGGTCAATTGAGGCCTAGATCTCGGTAAGTTGGGTATGCGTGTTTGACTTCTTAATGTGTCGTTACTTGTCGAAGGGAAATCATGTACTTGTGTGTCCGGGTGATAGTGCTCTAGAGATGAGCTCGTAAGGATTATTATACTAAACTCGGCCAGTGGACATATGCCCAGTATAATAATAAAGTCAGGTGGTACTAGTCTCGGAAAACAAGAAGTCCATAAATTAATTTGTCAGTAAATTAATAAATTGACGAACACTATATTTTTGACGTGGGAAGATAGAAGAATAATTAAAATGTGCGTGAAATAATTTAATTTTTGAGCGGTTGTTCCATAATTGATCCATTAGTAGTACGATTAATTATGAACTAGATTAATTGGAAAAGTGGATTAATTAAATATTTACCATTGGATTAATTAATATTTAATTGACAAAGGAGGTTACGAAATAATTCTTGGGTCGATTAATATTTAATTGACGAAGTGGGTCGAATAAATAATCCTTGACCTAATTGAGAATTGACTAGTCTAGGGAAGACTAATAAAGTCAATTAAATCTAATTAGTAAGGCCCAACTCAAAATCTCACTAGGTCTCCTTTGGAACTCCCTATAAATAGATAGCTTACTCCTAAAGAAAGCTTGAGAAAATCTTGCAAGACAGGTCTTGCCTCTTAGAGTTAGAAAGATCTAGAGAGAGACCTTCTGCTTCTTAATTGAAGTTTTCTTTCAAAATTCTTGAGATCTTGCTTTCTTGGAAAATATTTTGCCCAAATAGATATAATCAAAGCACCAATTTTTTTTCCTTGTAGTCTGATTTTCCAGTGACCGAAGTATTTTCTGGCGGCTGCGATTTGAATTCCAGCGATATCAGTTTGAGCCTTCCAAATGACCATGCCTATCCATGCTAAGGCACGTGCAAATCACTGCTGATCGGAGTCTTCATCGCGGCTGATCAGCGTTTGGGGTTGCGGCTGTCCGGCGTTAGTGTTAGCGATTTCTGGCGAGATTTGGGCCATCCGGCGGTGCTAAGGATAGATCAGTTTTGGGCAGCAAGTTTTAATCTTTTCTGGGGATTTTATTTGTCGGTTTTCTTGGGTTTTTTGAGTAGTACCTGGTAGATAATAGCCCACATGATTTCTGGATTTTCTTGGAGGCATCCAAAAGATTCTTGTGGAGTTTCGCCAAGGATTTGGTTTTCTTTATTTGCATCGAGGACAAGCTTCAAAATTATAATCTTTATGTTCCACTTTAATTAAAGATTTAATTTTTTAGCGTGTCGTTTAATAGATCTAACAAGTATAAGTCTAGATCCGCTCAGGGGAATTGATTTTAGAGTTTGGGCTCCACCGAAAGTCTCCGATTCTGTAATGCATAGCACGAAAATGAGATTTTCGATTTGGCCCGGACCGGATCTTCGTTCCTTCACTTAGTTATACTCTATTATATTTATCACACATTCAAAATAATTCTAATTAAAGCGAAGGAATAGAACTGACCTCTTGAAGCATGTCCCCTAAATAATCGCTTGTATGACTCTTAGATGAGATTCGTATGTTGTGTGGGCAACAATCCAATGAACAAGTTGATTAGCAATTACAAAAAATTCACCGCGAAAAAACCAGTTCCCCGGAAGCTTGCCGTTGCCGCCGGTTCACTGCTATTCACCGTAGATAGATCAACCACGTGTTGTTGACGAAGAAAGTTCTCGCCACGCTGCGATCTTAGGCATCGACCTCCTGATGAAATTGGGTTGTCACCGATCGAATCTGCGGACGAGTCTCGAGGAAGAAAAAAGAACTAAAAACTTTTTCTCTTATTTTCTCACTCTAACTTTCTCTCTCTAAGTTTAAGAATTATAAAACTAAGAATTGTGTGTTGTTATTGCTAATCCCTTGTCTATTTATAGAGTTACAAAGGAGACCTTGAGTGGGTTTGAGTTGGGTTTTGGATTTACTAATTTCCTAATCTCAATTAGTTACCAAATCAATTTTGTTTTCAAATCCTATTAGATTTCCTAATTTCTTGGATTTCATAATTCTAATTGAACTTTAAGACTTAATTAATTAATTGATTAATTCCACCTTATCAATTTACTGATTGACCCTTAGAATTAATTAATTAATAATTAATTCTACTTCATCAATTAACCCAACACATAATTAATCGTTATAATTAATCGTACCACTAATGAATTAATTATGGAATCACTACTCAAACCAAAATTGCTTCCAAAACCACTAATCAATTAATTCTTTATTCTCCAAACGTCAAAGATTTAGTCCTCGTTAATTTATTAATTTACTGATAAATTAATTTATCGACTTTTTATTATCCAAGACTAGTACCACTTGACTTTATTACTATACCGAACATAAAGTCAACTGGCTAGATTTAGTATAATAAACCTTTCAAGTTCATCTTGAGAGCACCATCACCCTGGACGCACGGGTGTGGTTTCCTTTGATTCGCAACAACATACCAATAAATTAAACACGCGCAGCTAACCTACCGAGACTATAGGCCTTAAGCGACTGCACTCTTTGGTAAATCAAACTACGCACTGCTTAATCCTCATACTCATTCTCATCTAGGGATTAAGAGATAGAATACAAGGGTTGAATTAACTACTAATGAACAGTACAAGTTAATTCAATCATTAACGGTCATGCTCATTTTTTCTGGGCATACCTATATGATTCAATTAGTCTAGACCAACTAATCTCAGAATCACATAATGGCTTATACCGACAGTATGTCCAAACTGTCTCAGCCAGGAGCCTAATTTATATATCAAGACTTCAATCAATGATGAGATCTACTGTACTACACTTGACACCTCATCATCTAGTCACACGATATAATTGGACTACATATGTAAAATACAAAGTATTTAACTGACATTTAACTCGATATAAATGGGAAATAGTTTTTCATACAAGCTCAGCTTTTCAGTATTCAAAAACTAACAATCTCCCACTAATACTCAAAGCTGTGCTTTAAAGTAATACAAACTGGCAAATCCAAAATTCTTACTACTGCTATACTAATATCAAGAGTATTGTCAAGGCTCAGCTAAGGATCTAACTCTCATGCCCTCCACATGAGCCTAAAAGATTTTAGCAGTCAATGTCTTTGTGAACGGATCTGCAAGATTGTCTGCTGATACTATCTTTGCCACGACCACATCTCCTCTTTTAATGATCTATTGTATTAGTTGGTACTTACATTCTATATGTTTACTCACTTTGTAAACTCATGGTTCTCTTGAGTTGGCTACTGCACCATTGTTATCATAGTACACTGTGATTGATCTTGGTAACTCAGGAATCACGTCTAAGTCCACTAGGAAGATCTTGAGCCACACTACTTCTTTTGCAGCCTCTGATGCTGCGACATACTCAGCCTCCAGGGTAGATTCTACTTGACACTCCTCTAAACTATGGTTCCACCTCCCAAAGTATTCACAAACTTGAAGGAAACAGATCTGGTCTGGGCTAAATCGAAAGTCTCACTTTCATGCTATGCATTCCAGAATCGGAGACTTTCGATCTGGCTCAGACTCTAAAATCATTTCCCCTGAACGGATCCAGCCTTACACATATTCCATTTATTAAAACAACATGCTAAAAATTAAATCTTTAATTTAAAGTGGAATACAAAAAATTATACCTTTGAAGCGTGTCCTCGAAGCAATAAAGAAAACCAAGCGCCAACCACGATAGAATCCCGAGAATGACTCCGACAATCCCCGAAGTCGTGTGGGCGACTATCTACGGGGTGGTTAATGAACTAAATAAGAAATCCAAAAGAAACCCACTTCAAAAACCTCGATAGATCTATGACAGATCGTTGCCTGAAGATCCTGCACCTATTTACCGCCTATCTTACCTAGTGACCGTCGAACAAATTTTGGCCATAAAGGTGTCCAATTTTTTGATCTAAACCACGATCTACACAAAGAAAACACAAAGGATCGAGCTTTGGATCGGTGGGCCTAAACAAAAAAACTAGTCACTGAAATCAACGGTCGAAATTGCACAACCCGCAACGGCGTTAATCTGGTCTGCGGCGATGAGAAAACCGGGCATGAAGAAGAAATCCGGGCAAAGGGCTGAGTTTTAATTTAAAAAGAATGATCCTAAGCCGACTTTAAGAAAAAACCCAATGAAGAAGATGAAGTTCTCTCTATAGGCTTCTCCTTCTCTCTCTAGGCAACTTTGCCTCCAAGTTTTTTAATGTATTAAGTGCCTAACATTAGCTATTTATAAGGAACTTCAAGGGAAACCTAGTGGGCTTTTGAGTTGGGCCTTAGTATTAGATTTTCGTTGACCTTCTTAGTCCTCACTAGACTTGTCAACTCCAACTAGCCCAAAGGATTAATTCCTCAATCCACTTCGTTAAAATTAAATATTAATCAACCCTTAGGATTATTTCGTATAACCCACTTTGTCAATTAAATATAAAATTAACCCAAGGGTAATTTATTTAGTCTACTTTGCTAATTAATTTAACGCATAGTTAGTTGTACCATTAACGGAACAATTATGGAACTACCGCTCAAAAACGAAATTACTTCGTGCTTACTTTATTAATTCTTCTATCTCCCCACATCAAAGATATAGTGCTCATCGATTCATAAATTTACTGACAAATTAATTCATCGACTTCTTGATATATGAGATTAGTACCACTCGACCTTCTTGTTGTACCAGACATAAGTCCACCGGTTGGGTTTAGTATAATAATCCTTATGAGCTTATCTCGGGAGCACCATCAACCCAGCGAACTGGTACGTGGATTCCTTTCGACAAGCAACGACACACTAAGAAGCCAAACATGCACACCAACTTACTAAAATCTAGTCCTCAATTGACCGCAACCTTTGGCAAATCAAAGTACACTATGTCTAACTCTCATGCCCGCTCTTGTCTGTGGATTAAGAGATTAGAATATTAGGTTTGAATTAACTATGAAGATCAGTACAAGTCAATTCGATCCCGAATAGATCCTGCTCAATATGCCCCATGCATATCCGCATAATTAAATTAGTCTAGACACACTAATTTTCCAAATCATACAATAACATAATAAGTCCAAATTAATTAAAGGAAAAGACCCAATTACAAAGATTCTTAGGATGTTTAAACTATATTTCTTACTTCTTTCAAAAATTAAGAGAATTGTGTGCTCCTTCATATAAATGATTACAAAAGAATCCACCTGCATGGACAGAAGAACATACTACAATTGTAAAATTATTGAAACAAAGAATAAAAACTCTACCACTTATTACTATCCCACCAGGATTATAAAGAAGCATGGTTTAGAGGATTTCTTTTCAGACCCTTCAATCATTCATGGTTTTACACAATTCATAAGAAACTAAGGACCGATTTTACCTGTATTCCTTTATGGTTTTATGAATGGTGGATGTATTATGGAGCCAATGAAGATATTTATCCTCCGGATGCCAAGAAGGCTTGGCAATTATTCAGCAGAAAGCTATATTCTACTGTCCCAGAATTTGGCAAGATTCTTCAGTTCCACTTCAAGCTGAAGCTTCCATGGATCCTCTGTTGGAATTTTAAATCCACTCAATATTTTTCGAAGGCCATGCCGCTGTCTCTTGTTCGTGAATTTAAGCACATGAACGAGTCAGGTCTCACAACCACAGTTGACTCTATCTTTAAAACAAAAACTTCAACAGGAGAATGAACTTCTAGAATACCAAGAGTTTTTTGAATTTAAGAAGTTCAAGGAGAAATCTAATAGTTTTAAAGGAGCATCTACCACAGGATCATCCTCTGATCCTATGGATTCTAATTTAGTACTGGAACATTTTGAGTTTAAAAAAAAAAGTATAAATTAATCTTTTCATTTTTGCAGCTGCAGGAATGTTGTCCAGATAAGATTGAGGAAAAACTTAAAGAATGGGGATTTCCTATGCCTGATAAAACGAAGAATTCTACCAGCCAGGTTTTAAATAGAGAAATTGGTATGAAGTTAGTTGACAAAGGATTGCAGAATCAACTATCATATGACAGATTATGGAGGGACAAAGATGAATTTTTTAATAGAACAAGAATTAAATCACTACAGATTAATGAGGATGGCCAGCTGTCTAAAGTTTAGCTCTGTTTTTATCCCATGTACCCGGATCATACTTTTACATTTGATGAATTTTCGTCAGGTAATGAAGATGAAGATTGCTTGGATGTAGATTATTTGGATACAGAATTTTGGTTTTCTGATTAAGTTTTAATTGGATACATTCCCCAATATATTCCTGCTGGATGGCATATTTGCAAAACATGTCTAAAGATCCATGTGACTAATGAGGATATGAACACTTTCTGTCAGAATCAATATTAAAGAATACCTCAATTTTCAACCCTGCAATAGTGGCTGACGCACTAAGGATACTTTATGTCATGTTCAGCATTAAAGAAGGCCTCCATTTTCAACCCTGCAATAGTGGAAGACGCACTAATGATACTTTTGTCATATTCAGCATTAAAGAAAGCCTCAATTTTCAACCCTGCAATATTGGAAGACGCACTTAGAATATTTTATGTCAAGATCCTTTATTGTTTTCAACTTTTTAATAGTAGTAGTTGGGTTCTATAAATTGTGATATAGATTAGAAGGATAGACAAAACTTCATAACTCTTTTCGAAATTACTCTCAATTCTCTAGATACTTTCTTGTAACTCAACACTCTCTTATATTTTACAAATAATTTGAATATTATCAGAATTCTAAGGATTATATCTCGGTTTTCATACTATCGCTTTTGAAATCTCTTTTATTACGGTGGCTTCTGTCTACAAGATTTGTAAGTCTTCATACTAATATCTTCTTATTCTTATTATCCTGGGTTGATTTGATATTAGAGCCATATATCCTTTACTGTAATAGTAACATCATCATCGTAACCTTAGTGTTTGGTAAGGTAGTAGTAAGCTCATAAGTCCGTTGGTAAGCCTTGAAGTACGGAAAGTGCTCGGTGTTCCAGGTGTAGTTTCCCACTATTCCCACTATAATACGTTGGTTATGTTTTAGTAAATCAATATGGCTAATATACTGAGAGAAATCTTCAATAATAATAATAATACCACTAAGAGGATTTTTCAAAGTAAAGAAGAAATTATTCATGACAATTTTGGTGATTGGTCTATTCCAGAAGAAAATATAGAGACAATTTATAAGATAGGATCATTGGATTTTAAAACTGCTTTTAGTATTAAAACGCATGAAGAAACATCGAATAATCAAGAAAAATTTCATTCTTCATCATTATTATCTAATATCTCTATAAAGAATTATTTGGAAAAAAGATACAGATTTGTTCATTTTTGATTAATTCAGATAGCAATTAAACATTTGGTTCATATTGGTGTTGATACTCCCATTTATGTAGCATTAAGAGCTAAGAGATTAAAAAATATAAAACTTCTTTGTTGGCTTTAATTCAGACAAATATATGTAATGGTCCCATATTTTTAATTGTGCTCCTAATTTCTCGGTATCATTGACAGATACATTAGTAATGAATTCTCTTATTTTAGATATTCGCATACAAGGAGATGAATTTGAAAAATTAACATAACAGTTTGTGATAATGTATCGAATTTATTACAAATTAATGAGTGGTCAATTGAATCCTAAATTTTGAATGTATCCAACAATTAAAGAACAAACGGTTTTTTTACAGATAGAGGATGCACGCTCAGAAACATATACTCCTAAAAGATTAAAATGGAATGGAATAACAATACCAGAAGAATTTCAAGTGGAGAATCAACAATCTAGTAGAAATATTGAATGAAGAGACGTTTTACAAATAATAGAAGAAGAGGATGGTACAGTCTTAGTTGGATTTAATTCTTTTAGATATAATAATTCTAGCATAGGAGACATTCCTTTTCAATCTCATCGAAGATCCACATCTAGTATTGAAGATTTCACAAATAATTTTACAAAGACTCAAGTTTATCATAAAAATCCAATCCCAGAAATAAATTCTTATCACTCTCCACCTTTGTCACCCACAGCCTCTCAGATGCAAGGGGATATTACTGTTATCACTAAAGTTACCACCGTCAATTTTGATCAATTAATAGTAGATTTAGAACAAAGAAATTGGTATCACACATTAGACTCTCTCGTTCAGGATCGATTACAAAGAGAATGGATAATAGATGTAAAACGACATAATACTCCGTTTAATTTCTTTACATGGTTAGAATGTTATTGTACTAAACTGAATCTAAAAAATGTATATACCTTATCTCACATTAATGTTCAGACTAATTTGGCAAAAAAATGGAAATTAGGGGTTGGAACAATGGTAGCACAAACTTATCCTCCTTTAAATACATTAAAGATAGATACCGCTCATGGCGAATTAACTGCATCTCCATTTAAGACTGGCAAAGATAATGATGACTCTGTTAAGATGGAAGACATAAAAAAATTACATATGTAGCATAATTATTCAAATGTCATATTGCATTATATAACTAAGCAATTAGATTTTTTATCAGTCGATGTTAAATCTGTACCTAGACATAGTAAAAAATTTCTTGATAGTTATTCTTTTCCTCATTTCCAACCTAATGTATTAATTACAGAAAGGGATAAAATCAAATTACCTTCTATTGGGTTACAGACACCTTTAATGGAGAAAATATCACAAACACTAGAAAAATTGAATTCCAATCTTGCTCCTGGTCCTTAAAAAATAAATGTAATCAATAAATGGTTAGATAAAGAATTAGATTATGAAGATTATTCTAGTAGTGATAATTTTGATAATGAACTCATTCATCACATAAATAATATAGAAAGAAGAATTATTAGAAGAACAGCCATATAATATCAATAGAATGAGGAGACGGTCTAGATATACGAATAAAACTAATTGGAAAAAAGCTGAAACAAGAACTTATTATCCGAAACCAACACCACCAGATATTCAGTATGAAGAAAGGGCAAAATTTAGATCTAACCATTATGATGGAAACTCCTTGACTAACTGGAATATAGATGGTAGAAGTGAGTATGAAATTTTGAATACTTTACAAGAAATAGGAATGGCAAAAACAACATATAGATTGAAAGATATGTCAGAAAATGATGCATGTCTTTTAATTATTACAGATTTACTGGACAATTAAAATACTGGTGGGATAATTCTTTAAGTTTCCAAGATAAAATATCTATAATGGATCATACGAGATCAGAGGAGGATGCAGAAGGAAATATCACTAATACAAATGATTCTTGTGATTTTTTGATTTATACAATAGCTATGCATTTTGTGGGAAAACCTAACGAAGCATTAACTTATTCAAAGATTTTTTTGACTAATTTAATATGTCCAAGTTTATCTGATTTCAGGAGGTATAAGGATATGTTTTTAACTCATGTATTAAAATGACCTGATAGTAATTCTCCCATATGGAAAGAAAAGTTTGTTACAGGTTTGCCTAATTTATTTTCTCAGCAGATTATTACAAATTTTCAAAAAGAAATGGGTACAGAATCAATAAATTTTAATGAGATGACTTATGGGCAGTTGTTTGCCTTTATAAAGAAAGAAGCTTTAACATCATGCCAAGATTTAAAATTTTAGGCTAAATATGGTAGTGAAAGAAGAGAATTAAGCTCATTTTGTGAAGCTTTTGGCATTACGGGGATAAAAGCTTCCTCTAGAGTTTCTAAACAGAAAAGATTGACCTATAGGAAAAAGAAACCACGTAAATATGAATCACAGAAATATGAGAATCCTAAGAAATATTACAGAAACAAAAATAAAAAGAAGTATAATAAGGAGAATATTATCTTTTATAAATGTGGACAAAAAGGACACAAGGCTAATACCTGCAATAGCAGGAGAAGGATTAATGAAGTATTGGATAAATTTTCTGCATTTGATTTAAATTTAAAAGAAAAATTGGCCAGTGAGATATCTTTGGTTCAAGAAAGTTCAGATGATTATAATGATGATTTTTATAGTGTCTCAGGATCGAGTTCAGTAGAACCAGAATGTAGTTGTAATTCTATTAATATGATTCAGATTAATCCTCAAAATAGGAATAAAGATAAAAAACACCTTCTATTTGATTTAATTTAGGAATTACCTCAGAATTACAAACAACTTATTTGCTTAAGTTGAAGGATTTGATATTAACAGAAGAACAGGATCCAGTTAAGATTGTAGAACCATTTAGTATTTCTAAATTATTACATACTTATTCTTCTGATAGTTCATTTCGGAAGAATAGTACGACAGATTTACAAAATGAGATTAATCAGTTAAAAAACCAAATGACGCAACTCAAAGAAGATGTTTTAAGGATTGAAACAAAGAATTTAGAATTAGAAACTAAAATTTTTATTCTTAAATCTAGTAAATCAAAAGGGAAAAACGTAGTAGAAGATGTGACACCACCAGAATTTAATCATTCGGAATTTCAGTTAGCAAAAATATCATTATCAGACAAACCACCACAAGATTCTAAATTCATTTCTGTCATCGAGAAGATAAATTTTCAAAAATGGATAGTATACATTACAATATCAATAGGATCTTATCAAATGACTATAACAGCTATGATTGATAGCGGTGCAGATCAAAGTAGTATTAGAGATAGATTGATTCCAACAAAATACTATGTACCAACAAAAAAATCTTTAATCACGGAAAATAGTATGTTGTTAAAGGTCAAAGGTAAGCTAGTTAAAACTTCTATATGCAATGAAAAATTTTGCTTCAAACATCATTTTATTGTAGTAGAGGATTTGAACATTCAGTCTATCTTAGGAACTCCTTTTTTAACACAAATTTACCCTTTTTGGGTGGATGAGCAAGGAGTTGGTACTAAGATAATGGGATCAACAGTTTTTTTTTTTTTTAGGTTTTTATCTCCAGTGAAACAAAAATAATAATTATTGTTACAAAGTAATTATATTTACAAACAAATTTATACTATAAATATAATATCAAAAATGATTAATTTTCTTAAGGAAGAAAAAAGTTATGTAAGGATTGAAGAACAATTACAAAATTTAGGATTACGAGAGAAAATAAAATATTTAGAGGAACGAATAAGAAAAGAAGTATGTTCAGACATTTATAATGCCTTTTGGGATAGAAAGAAATATTTAGTAACTTTGCCATATGAAAAGGATTTTAATGAACGAAGTATACCAACAAAAGCTAGACCAATACAAATGAATTCGAAATATAGAAATATGTAAAAAAGAAATTGAAGGATTAATAAACAAAGGATTAATTACTGCATCTAAATCGCCTTAGAGTTGTGCAGCATTTTATGTTCAAAGGCAAGCTGAAAAGGAAAGGCGAGTTCCTCGATTGGTCATAAAGTACAAATAGCTTAATAAAGTTTTACAATGGATTAGATACCCCATTCCTAATAAAAGTATTTATTAAAAAGGATTTATAATGCAAAAATATACTCAAAATTTGATATGACATCAAGATTTTGGCAAATACAAATTGACCAAAAGGATACATATAAAACGGCTTTTACAGTTCCATTCGGTCATTACGAGTGGAATGTTATGCCTTTTGGATTAAAAAATGCCCCTTCAGAATTCCAGAAAATAATCAATGACATATTAAACCCTTATACAAATTTTTCTATAGTATATATTGATGACGTTTTAATTTTTTCTGAATCAATTAAATAACATTTTAAACATTTAAATATCTTTTTAAGCGTAATCAAGAAAAATGGATTAGTAGTTTCTACTTCAAAAATTAAATTATTTTAGACAAATATTCAGTTTCTGGGTCACAATATATACAAAGGGACACTTATTCCTATGCATAGATCTTTAGAATTTACAAATAAATTTCCAAATGAATTAAAGGAAAAGACCCAATTACAAAGATTCTTAGGATGTTTAAACTATATTTCTTACTTATTTCCAAAATTAAGAGAATTGTGTGCTCCTTTATATAAATGATTACAAAAGAATCCACCTGCATGGACAGAAGAACATACTACAATTGTAAAATTATTGAAAAAAATAATAAAAACTCTACCACTTATTACTATCTGTTGGGAATTAGTCTAGGTGTTTAATCCAATTAAACAGCGGAATCCTAAACTATGAGGATCGGGTCTTACCCTTGAAGCGTAATCGGTTGCGCACGTCGCCTGGCTCCTCTGAGAAGATGGTGTTTTGTTGTCTCCAAAATCCTTCTTTGAAGGATCCTCTACTCTCAAGCACGAAAGCCTTCGCAGGTTGGTGCTAGCCAATCTTGCCTACCCGGAGAATTTGGGAAAATCTGTGTATTTTTCTGATGAGAATTATTCCAAAAAAATCCCTCTTCTTACAATTATATCCCTAGGATATTTGTAGAGAATTAATTTCCAAAATCAGTATTGTAATTATCCAATTATAACTTAACTGATTTTGGTCATATTCCAAATCAATATTATTACCAAATATTATTTTACTGATTCCAAATCAGTATTTAAATAATATTTACTGATTCCAAATCAGCATTAAATAACACTTTAATGATTTGGGTTATACACCAAGCCCATGGATCAACCCATGACCCATGGATCAGGCTGATGGGTCAAGAACTTCAATTGCAATTAAGTCCCTTGATTTATCAGGCCATCCCAATTGTTCTCAGGTAATTAATTAACTATTAATTAATACCATATAACTTTCTAATAATATTTAATTAAACCATTTAATTAAATCTTATTTATTTAAGTATAACAATTATACTTATTGTAGGCAAGAATTCTTATTCTGCATCATCGAACTTTCTTATGTGCGATCCTGTAGGCCCATTCCAAATTGGCAATGGATAACTCAAACCCATTGATTAATCCATAAGTCATTAGTGGTCTCTAGCAAGCCATAATGACTACCCAATTTGGAATGGAGGGTCGAATGGAGATTCAACACAACCTTTCCGAGCAAACTGCGTACGATCCTCTACATCGATATCCAGTTTAGCATAAGGCATGGAACCATCATCCTTATATAGCTAAACGTTTACTTGATCTCTTAGTGATACTGAATCCTTCAAGCAAATGATATCCTATCATTCCATGGGCATGGCCATGCACTTTTCAGTTCACTATCAAGTGGCCAAGATATCATCTCTCACTTAAGAGAGATTTGTAGTCCTATCACTTCACCTACATACCTTAGCGTGTCTCATAGTGTACCCAATCATACCCGTACTTGGCAACCTGTTACGGCCCCGTTAGGCGTATGTCAAAGCACACTACAATTCACCTAAGACCATGTAGTGATTTCTGGTCTAAGGATCCTAGTACCAGTACTACTCAAGAGAATCACTCATGATCTAATTAGTCCATGGAGTGTTTCTTTTGGCGGATCGATTTCATGAATTTAAATATGCACAAGGATATTACTATCATGAAATTAACTCATTTGATAAACAATCAATCAAGCGACAAATATCTTATTTACATAAATACCCTCAAAGTATATTTACATAAATAGCCCTCATTAGGGCACATTCACCAACAATCTCCCACTTGCCCGATGAAGGGCTATGTCCTAAACTGTTTAAGACCAAGCTCTATTACATGTCTATCAAACTTTGACTGTGGTAGAGCTTTTGTGAGAGGATCTGCTATATTGTCGTCTGACCCTATTTTGCACACTTTCACATCTCCTCGATCAATGATCTCTCGGATGAGGTGAAACCTTCTGTGTATGTGTTTGGTTTTCTGGTGTGACCGAGGCTCCTTAGCTTGTGCGATGGCCCCGTTATTGTCACAGAAAAGTTCTATCGGATCTTGGATACTCGGTATCACTCCGATGTCTGACACGAACTTTCTCAGCCAAACAGCTTCCTTTGCAGCATCTGATGCAGCAATATACTCAGACTCTGTTGTAGAATCGGCTGTTGTATCTTGCTTTGAGCTTTTCAACTTAATGCACCGCCATTCAGACTAAACACGTAGCCTGATTGTGACTTCATGTCATCTTGATCTGTTTAGAAAGCAGCATCAGCGTAACCTTGTACAATGAGTTGTTCTTGTCCTCCATACACTAGCATTAATCCTTTAGTTCTTCGTAAGTACTTCAGGATTGTTTTGACTGCGGTCCAATGATCCATCCCTGGATCTTGTTGGTATCTACTAGTCATGCTAAGTGCATGTGCAACATCCGGACGGGTACACAACATGGCATACATGATAGATCCTATTGCCGAAGCATATGGTACTCTACTCATTGTATCCCTCTCCTCTCTTGTTGAAGGACCTTGGTTCTTCTTCAAGAGAAGGCCATGTCTAAATGGTACCTTACCATTTTTGGAGTTAGACATATTGAATCTTTTCAATATCTTGTCTATGTACCCTTCTTGACTTAGTCCTAGAAGCCTTTTAGATCTATCCCTATAGATCTTGATACCTAGTATCGTCTCAGCTTCTCCTAAGTCTTTCATAGAAAATACACTCCCCAACCATTGTTTGATGTTCTTCATCAAGGGAATGTCATTTCCTATGAGCAGGATGTCGTCCACATATAGGACAAGGAAAACAATCTTGCTCCCACTAACTTTCTTGTAAACACAAGGCTCATCTTCGTTATTGATGAATCCGTAACCTTTTACTTCCTCATCAAAACGAAGATTCCAACTTCGAGATGCTTGCTTTAGTCCATAGATAGACCTCTGAAGCTTACATACTCGATTAGGATGCTTTTGATCGATGTATCCCTCGGGTTGTTTCATATAAACATCCTCGAGTAGGTTTCCATTCAGGAAAGCCGTCTTAACATCCATCTGCCATACCTCATAGTCAAAATATGCTGCTATGGCAAGCATTGTCCTAATGGACTTGAGCATCACGACAGGGGAGAAGGTTTCATCATAGTCTATACCATGAGTCTGTCTGAAACCTTTAGCTACTAGTCGTGCCTTGAAGATCCCGCCAGGTTTTACCTTGAAAATCCACTTGCAATCGACAACCTTTGCCTGAACAGGAGGGTCAATCAAAGTCCACACTTTATTGTCCCTCATGGATTGCATTTCAGATTCCATAGCTTCTAGCCATTTATCGGAATCCGGACTTTCTAAAACCTGTTTGTAGTTCGCGGGCTCATTAGAGTCCACCAAGATCAAATCTTGATCGTCAGTCACGAGAAATCCGTATCTCTCGGGTTGGTGACGAGATCTACCAGATCTTCTAGGTTCTTGTGTTGTTGACTCAGGTTGCTCATCTTCATGAGTTTCTATGTCAACTTCCATCTGAGTTTCTGTAGATCATTCTACATTCTCTTGAGGTTCTTGAACTTCTCCGAGTTCTATTCTACTCCCACTGTCTTTCTTGTACAGATATTCTTTCTCTAAGAAAGTAGCTCCTCGAGCAACGAACACTTTGTTCTCAGTTGGGTTGTAGAATTGATATCCTTTGGTTTCCTTAGGATATCCCACAAATAGGCATTTGTCAGTTTTGGGTTCAAGCTTATTACTTTGTAAACGCTTTACATGAGCTTGATAACCCCAAACTCGTAGATAGGACATATAGGGCTTCCGACCCATCCATATCTCATATGGAGTCTTATCTACTGCCTTAGATGGAATACGATTCAATAAGTAGGCAGCAGAAAGGAGAGTATAACCCCAAAAGGATGTAGGGAGAGTCGCTAGGCCCATCATTGATCGAACCATATCTAATAAGGTCCTATTTCTCCTTTCGGATACACCATTCCATTGAGGTGTTCCCGGTGGAGTCAGCTGTGAAACAATTCCACACTGTTTTAGATAGCCATCGAACTCATCACTAAGGTATTCACCTCCCCGATCGGAGCGAATAGCCTTAATCCTTATATCCAACTGATTCTCTACTTCATTTTTAAACTCTTTGAACTTTTCAAAAGTTTCACTTTTATACCTCATTAAGTAGACATACCCATATCTACTAAAGTCATCAGTAAAAGTCACGAAGTATTCAAATCCACCTCTGGCTTGTGTGCTCATTGGTCCACATACATCCGTATGTATTAGGGCCAATAGCTCACTTGTTCTTTCACCTTTCTTATTGAAAGGACTCTTTGTCATTTTGCCTTGCAAGCAGGGTTCGCAGGTATCATATGATTCAAAATCAAATGAACCAAGCACTCCATCCTTGTGAAGCTTTTGAACTCGCTTTTCATTTGCATGGCATAATCGACAATGCCAAAGGTATGTTGGACTTAAATCATTTTTAGATGATTTGGCTTTCTTTTCTATGTTATAGACTGGTTTTTCTTGGGTCAAATCCAAGAGATACAGACCGTTACACATATTTGCAACTCTGTATAAAATATCATTTCGATATAAAGATAACGAATTATTCTCTATAATAAATCGAAAACCTTTATTATCTAAACTCGAAACTGAAATAATATTTCTGCTCAAAGCAGGTACATAATAACAATTTTCAAGTTCGATATTTAAACCAGAAGGTAAAGACAGAGTGTAATCTCCAACTTCAACAGCAGCAACTCTTGCCCCGTTGCCCACTCGGAGATCTACTTCACCTTTCTTTGTTATCCTTCTATTTCTGAGTCCTTGTACATTAGTACAAATGTGAGCCCCACAACCAGTATCTAATACCCATGAGGTGGACATAGAAAGATTTATTTCTATAACAAAGATACCTGAAGCTTGTTCACGAAACATTTCCGTCAGTGACTCATAAATTCGGAACGCTTCCAAATTCATGAACTGCTTTTGAAGCTCACCTGTCATAGACGCTAGCATCAAGCACGTCACATCATCGGAGTCGCTTTTCAGCTTATCCCAGGCTAGTTGAACATTTGCCGAAGCATTTTGTGGTGGTTCAGGTAAAGCGGTCTCTAAGACATGTAGCTTCCTTTCTTGTTTGAGAACTATTCTCAAGTTTCTTTCCCAATCTAAGAAGTTTGGTCCAACCAATTTACCTTTATCCAATATACTTCTTAGAGTAGAGTTTAAGATAACATTTGTGCTAGATGATGCCATTTCTACAAAGAGTAAATGCAAAATATTAGAATGAGTTTTGAAAAATGTTTTCCACAATAGCCAAAATTGAAATCCCAAACAATTTTGTGTTGGTGCTAGATTGTGGGCCGAAAATCCACAAAGAGTCAACCCCAGTCTTGCTTTGGCAAGTATCGTAGGGATCGGGCTCTTCTGATAGGCAACGTTCAAATCACATTCCATGTAATTTAATGCTTTCCAATTGCATACCATGCAACTTTTCGGTGATAGGATGAACATTCCAAATGTTTGACACCATCCTACCTTTGCAAAATTAATCCCTAGTCAACTTATCGGGTCAAGCTAGGATTAATTTTCCCAAGTTAAACCATCCCTCAAGGCATCACATCAATAGACACCCACACAGTTTTTCCATAACAAGTGGTAGTGATAAAGTTGAGCATCTAATACCCAAACAGTTTTTCCACTCATTAATGGTAGTGATAAAGTTGGGCACTATTATGTAACAACCCGCCGCATGAAGAAAACCCGAGGCCCTTGGGCTCTCCAAGTCCATCAGACGTTCGACACTTAAGCGGGCCCTCAAGTATGGAAGCAAAATCTTGGGTTTTTGGGATTTAAGTTTGATCGGCTTAACATGCATTTTCGTTTATCATTCAATTGCATAAAATAACAGAATGAGATTAAAGCGATGAACTGGGCTCTAATCTATTACAGGGCCTTTTAAAATCTTCATATTTGGCCTCCGCTCCTGGGCTCCACCATGGACTCCTCTTGGAACCTCCTTTTGGGCCTAACTATTACATGATGATTTTATAGGCACGCAGGCCCAATTCAAAATTGGCTCGCAGGCCCCAACTTTTAAAACGTTAAAATTAAAAGCCCAATTCATGCTTTGAAACGCATAAAATGCATATGCTCATACAAGCCGGTTTTAATTTAAGCCGATTAGTTTTAAGGATTGTGTAACTATTACAGAATTAAAATTGATCGTGTCATGATCAATTTTAATCAATCCTTCTGTTCATTTTTCATTTATCCAAAATGATGCATGAACATGCTTGCATAATTATGATGCTTCAAATAAAATTTAAACAATTTAAATAAGCATCAAAATTAAAATAAAATAAATAAATAACAATTCAAAATTTAAACTAATTAATTAATCTAATTAATTAATTATTTATTTATTTATCTTTTTCTAATTATTTTAATCTAATTAAAATAATTATTTTAAAATTTATCTAATTATCTAATTAAGATAAATTTAAACTTATATGATCAAATTCTAAATTAATCCTATCTTTATCTAATAAGACTATTTAATTAAAATCTTATTAAATAAAATTCAGAAAAATTTAAAATTTTAAAATTTTTCTGAAAACTTTTGGGGCTATTTGGTAATTTAAATAAAATTCTGGGCTAGGGTTTTAAGGAGGACTCAAAGTCCAGGGGCCATTCTGCAATTTTAAAACTATTTTAAAATTTTGGCTGATTAGGGTTTGGGAGTGCGGCGGGGGCATTTTCGACTTTTCAGCCCATTAGGGTTTCATCCCTTCCGCCGCACCCTTTGTCTTCCCCAAACCCGCCGCCGGCATCATCGACTCCCGGCGTCTACGCCGGTTGTCTTCTCCTGCAGTTACTGGCTTCTTCCAGTCACAACCTTCCCGATCTCTGTCTTTTCGAATGTGAAGTCCCCGACCGACGAAAAACCCGTCGTTCGAAGATCCGGCTTTAAGAGATGCAGCAGCGACATCCACCGCTGCTTTATCTTCCAATCGATCGGGAACTCGCAGCCATTAAAGTCCGGCCGAAACCCTTTCGGCTTTCTTCGATTATCCGAGTAAAATAGAGTAAAACAAGAAATGATTTCAGCGACCGATTTTCTGGCGATGCGTCAACCAAAACTCAGAAAAATCCATTTTTCGTTTTTGAAAATTTGGCAGAAACAAGGTCAGCCCAGAAAACCCTTTTTAACCAAACCATAAAACTATAGCGAAAGACAACTTTCGAAAGCAAGAAAACTCCAAGAACCATTCTGGGATTTATTTTCCGACGGAAAAGAAAAAGCATCAACCGAGAAGAAGGCTACGGAACCCTTCCGTTAAAAACCCCTTTCCGGCGAAGTAAAGACAAAACCCACAGCAGCCCAGCTTTTCGAAACCAAAAATATTGAACCCAGCAAATCAATTTTGAAAATCCAAAAGAATTTCCTGTTCAAAACATTCTTCCGGCCAAAACGGAAATAACGATTTCGAAGCCCAGATTTCCGACAAACGACCAAGTTCAGTTCGGATTTTTTTGAAGCCAAAACAAAACCCCCAGGTTTCTATTTCCTTTAAAAGTGTTTCCAAAACAAAGACAAACAGAAATTTGTTTAGGTGTTTAACCAGAAAGGCTTCGACGGAAAAATTTTTTTTTTTTTTTCTTAAACCAGATTCTAAATTTTAATTTTAATTTAATTCTAATTAAATTAAAATTCAACCTGGCTCTGATACCACTGTTGGGAATTAGTCTAGGTGTTTAATCCAATTAAACAGCGGAATCCTAAACTATGAGGATCGGGTCTTACCCTTGAAGCGTAATCGGTTGCGCACGTCGCCTGGCTCCTCTGAGAAGATGGCGTTTTGTTGTCTCCAAAATCCTTCCTTGAAGGATCCTCTACTCTCAAGCACGAAAGCCTTCGCAGGTTGGTACTAGCCAATCTTGCCTACCCGGAGAATTTGGGAAAATCTGTGTATTTTTCTGATGAGAATTATTCCAAAAAAATCCCTCTTCTTACAATTATATCCCTAGGATATTTGTAGAGAATTAATTTCCAAAATCAGTATTGTAATTATCCAATTATAACTTAACTGATTTTGGTCATATTCCAAATAAGTATTATTACCAAATATTATTTTACTGATTCCAAATCAGTATTTAAATAATATTTACTGATTCCAAATCAGCATTAAATAACACTTTAATGATTTGGGTTATACACCAAGCCCATGGATCAACCCATGACCCATGGATCAGGCTGATGGGTCAAGAACTTCAATTGCAATTAAGTCCCTTGATTTATCAGCCCATCCCAATTGTTCTCAGGTAATTAATTAACTATTAATTAATACCATATAACTTTCTAATAATATTTAATTAAACCATTTAATTAAATCTTATTTATTTAAGTATAACAATTATACTTATTGTAGGCAAGAATTCTTATTCTGCATCATCGAACTTTCTTATGTGCGATCCTGTAGGCCCTTTCCAAATTGGCAATGGATAACTCAAACCCATTGATTAATCCATAAGTCATTAGTGGTCTCTAGCAAGACATAATGACTACCCAATTTGGAATGGAGGGTCGAATGGAGATTCAACACAACCTTTCCGAGCAAACTGCGTACGATCCTCTACATCGATATCCAGTTTAGCATAAGGCATGGAACCATCATCCTTATGTAGCTAACCGTTTACTTGATCTCTTAGTGATACTGAATCCTTCAAGCAAATGATATCCTATCATTCCTTGGGCATGGCCATGCACTTTTCAGTTCACTATCAAGTGGCCAAGATATCATCTCTCACTTAAGAGAGATTTGTAGTCCCATCACTTCACCTACATACCTTAGCGTGTCTCATAGTGTACCCAATCATACCCGTACTTGGCAACCTGTTACGGCCCCGTTAGGCGTATGTCAAAGCACACTACAATTCACCTAAGACCATGTAGTGATTTCTGGTCTAAGGATCCTAGTACCAATACTACTCAAAAGAATCACTCATGATCTAATTAGTCCATGGAGTGTTTCTTTTGGCGGATCGATTTCATGAATTTAAATATGCACAAGGATATTACTATCATGAAATTAACTCATTTGATAAACAATCAATCAAGCGACAAATATCTTATTTACATAAATACCCTCAAAGTATATTTACATAAATAGCCCTCATTAGGGCACATTCACCAACACTATCCCACACCCCCAGGCATTTATGATTGTGAAAACAAATGCATCTAATATAGGTTTTGGTGGTATTTTAAAACAAATATTGCCCTCTGAATCAAAAGATCAATTAGTACGATATCATTCAGGCTTATGGCTTGGACCTCAGAAGAATTATTCTACGGTTAAAAAAGAAATTTTTTCTATTGTTCTTTGTATTTCTAAATTTTAGGATGATCTAATCAACAAAAAGTTTCTTTTGAAAGTGGATTGCAAACCTTCCAAAGATGTTTTACAAAAGGATGTAAAGAATTTAGTTTCAAAACAAATATTTACAAGATGGCATGCAATTTTATCCGTATTTGATTTTGACATTGAACATATTAAAGGAAATTCCAATTCTTTACCTGACTTCTTAACTAGAGAATTTTTGAAAGGTTCCAAGGATGATTACCCAGCCTACCAAGAATAAGACCCTTACGGTCAGAGACTTCACGAAGAATCTAACACTTCCATCTACTTCTAACTGCTTTCAATCTCTTCAGGATTTTCCACCTCTAACTTATGTTCAAACTGCTTCAAATCCCTCAGCCAAATTACAATGATCCCCTATACCAGATTCTAGTATTCATTTTCCTTATCCTTCAAGACAACTAGCTTCTACATCCAGCCCCCAGAATCCAGCTCAGAATACTCAAGCTAAACAACCATTCAATCCAAATCCTCCATGTTATGCGACCAAACTTAATGTTGATACCAAATCAACCCAGAATAATAAGAATAAGAAGATATTAGTATGAAGACTTACAAATCTTGTAGACAAAAGCCACCATAATAAAAGAGATTCCAAAAGCTATAGTATGAACGCCAAGATATAATCCTTAGAATTAAATCTTGTAGACAGAAGCCACCGTAATAAAAGAGATTCCAAAAGCTATAGTATGAATGCCGAGATATAATCCTTAGAATTCTGATAATATTCAAATTATTTGTAAAATACAAGAGAGTGTTGAGTTACAAGAGAGTATCTAGAGAATTGAGAGTAATTTCCGAAAGAGTTATGAAGTTCTATCTATCCTTCTAATCGATATCACAATTTATAGAACCCAACTACTACTATTAAAAAGTTGAAAACAATAAAGGATCTTGACATAAAGTATTCTAAGTGCGTCTTCCACTATTGTAGGGTTAAAAATGGAGGTCTTCTTTAATGCTGAACATGGCATAAAGTATCCTTAGTGCGTCTTTCTCTATTGCAGGGTTAAAAATGGAGACCTTCTTTAATGCTGAACATGACATAAGGTATCCTTAGTGCATCTTCCACTGTTGCAGGGTTGAAAATGGAGGCCTGCTTTAATATTGATTCTGACATAAAATATTCATATCCTCATTAGTCACATGGATCTTTAGACATGTTTTGGAAATATGCCATCTAGCTGGAATATATTGGGGAATGTATCCAATTAAAACTTAATCAGAAAACCAATATTCCGTGTCTAAATAATCTGCATCCAAGTAATCTTCATCTTCATTACCTGACAAAAATTCATCCAATGTAAAAGTATGATCGGGTACATGGGATAAAAACAGAGCTAAACTTTAGACAGCTGGCCATCCTCATTAATCTGTAGTGATTTAATGCTTGTTATATTAAAAAGTTCATCTTTATCCCTCCATAATCTATCATATGATAGTTGATTCTGCAATCCTTTGTCAACTAACTTCATACCAATGTCTCTGTTTAAAACCTGGCTGGTATAATTCTTCTTTTTTTCAGGCATAGAAAATCCTCATTCTTTAAGTTTTTCCTCAATCTTATCTGGACAATATTCCTGCAACTGCAAAAATGAAAAGATTAATTTATACTTTTTTTGTAAACTCAAAATGTTCCAGTACTAAATTGGAATCCATAAGATCAGAGGATGATCCTATGGTAGATGCTCCTTTAAAACTATTAGATTTCTCCTTGAACTTCTTAAATTCTAGAAACTCTTGGTATTCTAGAAGTTCATTCTCCTGTTGAAGTTTTTGTTTTAAAGATAGAGTCGACTGTGGTTGTGAGACCTGACTCATTCCTGTGCTTAACACTTCCTTCTTTGCAGGAGTTGGAAAAGTGAGAGGAGCTGATGATTGTATTGGGAGTTTATGAGCGGAATTGTATTCTTTTGTATCAATTTTTGTGCTTCAAAATAAATCTGAACAGTATCCTGAGATACCTTGAGTGAAATCCACCATTTGATCTTAAATTCATCGACCAGAGAGAGTGGCATAGGCTTCGGAAAATATTGAGTGAATTTAAAATTCGAACAGAGGATCCATGGAAGCTTCAGCTTGAAGTGGAACTGAATAATCTTGCCAACAGTCGAATCTAGCTTTCCGCTGAATAAATGCCAAGCCTTCTTGGCATCAGGAGGATAAATACCTTCATTGGCTCCATAATAGATCCACCATTCATAAAACCATAAAGGAATACTAGTGAAATCGGTCCTTAGTGTCTTATGAATTGTGTAAAATCATGAATGATTGAAGGGTCTGAAAAGAAATCCTCTAAACCATGCTTCTTTATAATCCTCATATGAATATCCTGGAAGATCATAAGAGCCTCCAAAATGAACTTTGCCTGTTACAGATCCTGTCAAATCTATCCAGTCTTGTCAGTTTAAGATTTTCCTTATGACAACCTAGGAATACATAATGACTGAATTTGTTGGTGTATCCATCGTATGGTTAATATCCACCGATCCTGAGTGTATCAAGATGTACTGATAAAACCGCAAATCCTTGTTTGGTTCAGAAGATATCCAGTATTGTTTATCTTGACATATTAAAGACATATCCTCAAAGATCTTGATATTCTAAAGGGTCGTGATGTCTGGTAAGGGTTAAATGCTCAGCATTAAGTTTGGTCACTTAACATGGAGTATTTGGATTGAATGGTTGTTTAGCTTGAGTATTCTGAGCTGGATTCTGGGGGCTAGATGTAGAAGCTGGTTGTCTTAAATGATAAGGAAAATGAATACTAGAATCTGGTATAGGGGATCGTTGTAATTTGGCTGAGGGATTTGAAGCAGCTTGAACATAAGTTAGAGGTGGAAAATTCTGAAGAGATTGAAAGCGGTCAGAAGTAGATGAAAGTGTTGAATTCTTCATGAAGTCTTTGACCGTGAGGGTCTTATTCTTGGTAGGCTAGGTACTCATCATTGGAACCTGTCAAAAATTCTCTAGTTAGGTAAAGAATTGTAATTTCCATTAACATGTTCAATGTCAAAATCAAATACGGATAAAATTGCCTGCCATCTTGCAATTTTTTTTTTGAAACTAAATTCTTTACATCCTTTTGTAAAACATCTTTGGCAGGTTTGCAATCCACTTTCAAAAGAAACTTTTTGTTGATTAGATCATCCTGAAATTTAGAAATGCAAAGAACAATAGATAAAATTTCTTTTTTAACCATAGAATAATTCTTTTGAGGTCTAAGCCATAAGAATAAATGATATCTTACTAATTGATCTTTTGATTCAGAGGGCAATCTTTTTTTTAAAATACCACCATAACCTATATTAGATGCATCTGTTTCCACAATCATAAATGCCTGGGGGTGTGCGATAGGAATAAGTGGTAGAGTTTTTATTCTTTGTTTCAATAATTTCACAATTGTAGTATGTTCTTCTGTCCATAGAGGTGGATTCTTTTGTAATGAATTATATAAAGGAGCACACAATTCTCTTAATTTTGGAAAGAAGTCAGAAATATAGTTTAAACATCCTAAGAATCTTTGTAATTGGGTCTTTTCTTTTAATTCATTTGGGAATTTTTTTGTAAATTCTAAAGATCTTTGTTTAAGAATAAGTGTCCCTTTGTATATATTGTTGGAGTAGAATACATAAGCTATGCTTGTATTGTACAGTTTCCCAGTTTAATATATCGATTTGTGTTTCAATTAGTAGTTTGCCGTCTAAGCTCTTCTAGTACTATCTTACTCTTGGGCTTGTGGTCTAAGACATAGTCCTCTTCTAAAAATCTAGCGTTGGTACTTACCACCACCTTCTGATCTTTAGGACTATAGAATAGACCACCTTTCATTCTCCTAGATATCTGATCCCTATGCTCTCCACGTGAGCTTCAAAGACTTTAGAGGTCAATGTTTTCGTGAACGGATCTACAAGGTTATCCTCTGACGCTATATTAGCCACGACCACGTCTTCCCTCTTCACGATGTCTCGTATCAGGTGGTACTTGCGCTGTATATGTTTACTCGCCTTGTGGGTGTAGGAACTAGGCATGCATAATTTCCTAAATTATGCTACGGAATAGCCTAAATTCTAAGAGGATTCGGGTCTTACCCTCGAAGCGTAATCGGTTGTGCAGACACCTGGCTCCTCTGAGAAGATGGCGTTCACCAACAATTCACGTGAATTGTCTCTACGTTCTTGCACTGGAGTTCTCTCAGAACTGGTGCTAGCCTCAAACTTTGCCTGTCAAGAGAAAACAATTTTCTCTGGGAAGAATCATTTTTGAAGAATCTGTTTTTTTTTTTTCTCACTTCCAAGTGACAGAGAGAGTCTACCTCTTTAAAATCTTTAAAACGTGTTGTTTTAAAAACAAAACTGATTTTGTTTAAAAAAATCTCTCAACTGTCCAGATACTTCTCTGATGTTTATTTGAGAAGTATCTGTAAGTAAATAATTATTAATTATTTACTGAGTTGGGTTTAACCAACACCATGGATCAACCCATTGATCCATGGATCAGGCTGATGGGTCAAGAATCTTAATTCACAATTAGGTCCCTTGATTTATCAGCTCAACTCAATTCTTACCAGGTAATTAATTAACTTTTAATTAATACCATAAAACTCTTCAATAATATTTAATTAAACCATTTAATTAAATATTATCTATTTAAGTATAACTCTTATACTTCGAACAGGCAATTTAATTAATTCTGACTCATCGAACTCACTTACGTGCGATCCTGTAGGCCCATTCCAAATTGACAATGAATAAATTAATCTCATTAATTAATCCATAAATCATTAGTGGTCTCTAGCAAGACATAATGACTACACAATTCAGAACGGAGGGTCGAATGGTGATTCAACACAACCTTCCGAGTATACTACGTAATGTCCTCTACACTGATATCCAGTTTAGCATAAGGCATGGAACCAATCATCCTTATATAGCTAAACGTTTTACTTGATCTCTTAGTGACACTGAACTTAATCAAGCAAATGATAACCCTTATCATTTCTTGGGCACGACCATGCACTTCTCAGTTTACTATCAAGCGGCCAAGATATCATCTCTTATTTAAGAGAGACTTGTAGTCCCATCACTTCACCTACATACCTTAGCGTGACTCATAGTGTACCCAATCATACCCGTACTTGGCAACCTGTTACGGTCCCGTTAGGCATATGTCAAAGCACACTCTAATTCACCTAAGACTATGCAGTGATTTCTGGTGTAAGGATCCTCGTACGAGTACTACTCAAAAGAATCACTCATGATCTAACAGTCAATGGAGTGTTTCTTTTGGCGGATCGATTTCATAACATTCAATATGCACAAGAATATAATTTCATGAAATTAACTAATCAGATAAATAATCAATCAAACGACAAATGTCTTATTTACATAAATAACCCTCAAAGTTTATTTACATAAATAGCCCTCATTAGGGCATATACACCAACAATCTCCCACTTGCCCGTTGAAGGGCTATGTCCTAAACTGTTTAAGACCAAGCTCTATTACATGTCTATCAAACTTTGACTGTGGTAGAGCTTTTGTGAGAGGATCTGCTACATTGTCGTCTGACCCTATTTTGCACACTTTCACATCTCCTCGATCAATGATCTCTCGGATGAGGTGAAACCTTCTGAGTATATGTTTGGTTTTCTGGTGTGACCGAGGCTCCTTAGCTTGTGCGATGGCCCTGATATTGTCACAGAAAAGTTCTATCGGATCTTGGATACTCGGTATCACTCCGATGTCTGACACGAACTTTCTTAACCAAACAGCTTCCTTTACAGCATCGGATGCAGCAATGTACTCAGACTCTGTTGTAGAATCGGCTGTTGTATCTTGCTTTGAGCTTTTCCAACTTATTGCACCACCATTCAGACTAAACACGTAGCCTGATTGTGACTTCATGTCATCTTGATCTGTTTGGAAAGCAGCATCAGCGTAACCTTGTACGATGAGCTGTTCTTGTCCTCCATACACTAGCATCAATCCTTTAGTCCTTCGCAAGTACTTTAGGATTGCTTTGACTGCAGTCCAATGATCTGTTCCTGGATCTTGTTGGTATCTGCTAGTCATGCTCAGTGCATGAGTGACATCCGGGCGGGTACATAACATGGCATACATGATAGATCCTATTGCCGAAGCATATGGTACTCTACTCATTGTATCCCTCTCCTCTCTTGTTGAAGGACCCTTGTTCTTCTTCAAGAGAAGGCCATGTCTAAATGGTACCTTACCATTTTTTGAGTTAGACATATTGAACCTCTTCAATATTTTGTCTATGTACCCTTCTTGACTTAGTCCTAGAAGCCTTTTTGACCTATCTCTATAGATCTTGATACCTAGTATCATTTCGGCTTCTCCTAAGTCTTTCATAGAAAATACAGTCCCCAACCATTGTTTGATGTCTTTCATCATGGGAATGTCATTTCCTATGAGTAGGATGTCGTCCACATATAGGACAAGGAAAACTATCTTGCTCCCACTAACCTTCTTGTAAACACAAGGCTCATCTTCGTTCTTTATGAAGCCGTAACCTTTTACTGCCTCGTCAAAATGAAGATTCCAACTCCGAGATGCTTGCTTTAGTCCGTAGATGGACCTCTGAAGCTTGCATACACGATTTGGATGCTCTTGATCGATGTATCCCTCGGGTTGTTTCATATAAACATCCTCGAGTAGGTTTCCATTCAGGAAAGCCGTCTTAACATCCATCTGCCATATCTCATAGTCATAATATGCAGCTATGGCGAGCATAGTCCGAATGGACTTGAGCATTACGACAGGGGAGAAGGTTTCATCATAGTCTATACCATGAGTCTGTCTGAAACCTTTAGCCACTAGTCGTGCCTTGAAGATCTCGCCAGGTTTTAACTTGAAAATCCACTTGCAATCGACAACCTTTGCCTGAACAGGAGGATCAATCAAAGTCCAAACTTTATTGTCCCTCATGGATTGCATTTCAGATTCCATTGCTTGTAGCCATTTATCTGAATCTGGACTTTCTAAAACCTGTTTGTAGTTCACGGGCTCATTAGAGTCCACCAAGATCAAATCTTGATCGTCAGTTACAAGAAATCCGTATCTCTCAGGTTCATGACGAGATCTACTAGACCTTCTAGGTTCTTGTGTTGTTGACTCAGGCTGCTCATCTTCATGAGTTCCCATGTCAACTTCCATCTCAGTTTCTGTAGATCGTTCTACATTCTCTTGTGGTTCTGGAACTTCTCCGAGTTCTATTCTACTCCCACTATCTTTCTTGTAGAGAAAATCTTTCTCTAAGAAAGTGGCTCCCCGAGCAACAAACACTTTGTTCTCAGTTGGATTGTAGAATTGATATCCTTTAGTTTCCTTAGGATATCCCACAAACAGGCATTTGTCAGTTTTAGGTTCAAGCTTACTACTTTGTAAACGCTTTACATGAGCTTGACAACCCCAAACTCGTAGATATGACATATAGGGTTTTTGACCCGTCCACATCTCATATGGAGTCTTATCTACTGCCTTAGATGGAATACGATTTAGTAAGTAGGCAACTGAAAGGAGGGCATAACCCCAAAAGGACATAGGGAGAGTCGCTTGGCCCATCATAGATCGAACCATATCTAATAAGGTCCGATTCCTCCTCTCGGATACACCATTCCATTGAGGTGTTCCTGGTGGAGTCAGCTGTGAAACAATTCCACACTGTTTTAGATAGCCATCGAACTCATCATTAAGGTATTCACCTCCCCGATCGGAGCGAATAGCCTTAATCCTTCTATTTAACTGATTTTCTACTTCATTTTTAAACTCTTTGAACTTTTCAAAAGTTTCACTTTTATACCTCATTACGTAGACATAACCATATCTACTATAGTCATCGGTAAAAGTCACGAAGTATTCAAATCCACCTCTGGCTTGTGTGCTCATCGGTCCACATACATCTGTATGTATTAGTGCCAATAGCTCACTAGTCCTCTCGCCTTTCTTGCTGAAAGGACTCTTCGTCATTTTGCCATGCAAACAGGGTTCACATGTGTCATATGATTCGAAATCAAATGAACCAAGCACTCCATCCTTATGAAGTCTTTGAACTCGCTTCTCATTTGCATGGCCTAGACGACAGTGCCATAGATATGTTGGACTTAAATCAGATTGAATTAATTTGGCTTTCTTTTCAATGTTATATACCGGTTTCTCTTGGGTCAAATCCAAGATATATAGGCCATTGCACAAATTTGCAACTCCATATAAAACATCTTTTTGATATAAAGACAACGATTTATTACCAATAATAAAATGAAATCCTTTATTATCCAAACAAGAAATTGAAATAATATTCCTACTCATAGTAGGTACATAATAACAATTTTCTAATACAATGTTTAAACCGGAAGGCAAAGACAAAATGTAATCTCCAACTTCAACGGCTGCAACTCTTGCCCCGTTGCCTACTCGGAGATCTACTTCGCCTTTCTTTGTCATCCTTCTATTGCTCAGTCCCTGCACATCAGTACAAATGTGAGCCCCACATCCGGTATCTAATACCCATGAGGTGGACATAGAAAGATTAATCTCAATAACAAAGATACCTGAAGCCGAAGGATTCTGTTTCTTCTCTTCAAGAAACAGCTTGCAGTTTCTTCTCCAATGCCCCTTCTGATTGCAATGGAAACATACTGCGTCCTTCTGAGCATTTTTCTTAGCAGGAGGAGTTTGAGGCTGAGCCTTAGGAGCAGTCTTACTGCGAGGCTTCTTGTTTTCAGCAACTTTTGCCTTGCCTTTAAACTTTCTCTTGTTGCCCTTACCCTTTTCCACAACAAGTACTGGCGTTGCCTTCCGAAGGGTTTGCTCAGTATTTTTAAGCATTCCATGGAGCTCAGGAATTTTCGTCTCCATGTTATGCATGTTGTAGTTCACCACAAAGTCATTGTAATCATCAGGCAGTGAAGCCAAGATGATGTCAATGGCTAACTCTCTAGAAAGAGGTGCATTTAATCTCTCTAGGGTATCAATATACCCCTTCATCTTGATCAAATGCGTGCTTACTGACGAACCCTTCGCCATCTTGCACGAGATCAATGCTTTTATCGTAACGAACCTTTCGTTACAGGCTTGTTCACGGAACATTTCCGTTAGTGACACATAAATTTGGAACGCTTCCGAATTCATGAATTGTTTCTGAAGCTCGCCTGACATAGTCGCGAGCATCAGACATGTCACGTCATCAGAATCGCTTTTCAGCTTTTCCCATGCTCGTTGAACCGCAGCCGTAGCATTTACTGGTGGTTCAGGTAAAGCAGCGTCTAAGATATTTAGCTTCCTTTCTTGTTTGAGAACGATTCTCAAGTTTCTTTCCCAATCTAAGAAGTTTGGACCAACAAGTTTTTCTTTGTCCAAAATGCTTCTTAGAGTGAGATTAGATGTATTAGTGCTAGTAGATGCCATTTCTACAAAAGAAAATGCAAAATATTAGAATGAGTTTTAAAATATTTTCCACAATAGCCACAATTGAAATCCCAAACAATTTTGTGTTGGTGCTAGATCGTGGGCCGAAAATCCACAAAGAATCAACCCCAGTCTTGCTTTGGCAAGTATCGTAGGGATTGGGCTCTTTCGGTAGGCAACGTTCAAATCACATCCCTATGTAATTTAACGATTTCCAATTGCATCACTATGCAACTTTTCGGTGATAGGATGAACATTCCAAATGTTTGACACCATCCTATCTTTGCAAAATTAATCCCTAGTCAACTTATCGGGTCAAGCTAGGATTAATTTTCCCAAGTTAAACCATCCCTCAAGGCATCACATCAATAGACACCCACACAGTTTTTCCATAACAAGTGGTAGTGATAAAGTCGAGCATCTAATACTCAAACAGTTTTTCCACTCATTAATGGTAGTGATAAAGTTGAGGCCCTTGGGCTCTCCAAGTCCACCAGACCTTCAACGCTCAAGCGGGCCCCCAAGTATGGAAGCAAAATTAACTCGGGTTTTTGGGATTTTAGTTTGATCGGCTTAGCATGCATTGTCGTTTTCATTCATTCACAAAACATAAAATTGCGAAAATGCAATGAATTGGGCTCTAATCTATTACAGTGCCTTTTAACAAAAAAACTTCTTTTGGGCCTCCATTTTGGGCTTCCGTTCCTCGGCTCCACCATGGACTCCTTCGGAACCTCCTTTTGGGCCTAACTATTACATAATTATTTAATAGGCACGCAGGCCCAATATTAAAATGGCTCGCAGGCCCAAAAATTTAAATAATAAATTTTAAGCCCAATTCATGCATAGAAAAACACACAAATGCATATGCTTCATACAAGCCAATTTTATTAAGCCGAATCATTTAATTAGGGATTGTGTAACTCTTACACTATTAAATTTGATCGTGTCGTGATCAATTTTAATCAATCCCAAGTTCATTCATTTTAATTGAATGATGCATGGTCATACCAATAATGCGTGCAATTATTTAAACATTTTAAATAAACAAACACATTATTTCAAAAAAATGAATAAATAAATAAAAAACATAATAATTAATTAACTAATCTTATTAATTAATTAATTATTTATTTATTCATTTAATTATCTAATTTTATTAAGATAATCTTTCTAATTTTTAAAATTTAAATATTTCTAATTATCCTAATCTCATTAAGATAATTATTCAAAATTCAAAATTTTAAAATTCTATAGGATAAGAATTAAATCTAAATCTAATCCTATCTTATCGTAATTTAAAATCTGATAATATCTTTTAATTTATCCTATATCATAAATTAAAATTTTATCAAATTTTAAAATTCAGAAAAATTAAGTTTTCTGAAAATTTTGAGGCCAATCTGTAATTTACAAAACCTCTCGGGCTAGGGTTTTAAGGTTTAAAACTTCTGGGGTTGTTTTGCAATTTTAAAACAATTTTAAAACATTTGCTGCTTAGGGTTTGTTGGGGCGGCGGGGGTATTTTAGTAAAATCAGCCCCTAGGGCTTCACCCCCAGCCGCCGCCAACATCTTCTTCCCCGATTTGCTTCCGACGTCGTCTGCAATTTCCGGCGAACCGATTCACCAGCGCCGGATGTCGACTCTTCACCCAGGCCTGACCCCGATCACATCGAAGCCCACCTTGGCGATTCATCGATCGACAAAATCGAAGCCAACTTTCGATAACTCCGTCGGCGCGAGGAACCCGACGAAAACGATTTTCGTCAATTCGTATCCCCGCGGCACGAGGAACATTTCCCCGGCCTCGACGAAGCAGCCAGCACGAGGAACACTTCCCCGGCATCCAAACCTGCAAGCAGCTTACAAAAAAAAACGAAAACCCAAAACAACAGCAGAAAACTTTCGGTCATCCGATTTACGATTCAGACAATTTTCAAAACTAAGCATTCAATTTCCGGCAAGGAAATGAACCCCAATTCAGCCCAGCAAACAATTTAAACCAAACCAGCGGCTTTCAAAAAAAACCCCAAACGGAAAAAATAAATTTTCCCGGCGAAGCGGGTTTTTGTAAACCCAGAACACTTCTTCAAAAAACAACCATTCAACAAATGTTTTTGAAACAAAACAAGTCCGAAATAGTTTCCCATGAAAGGAAAAATAGAACGCACAGAAAAATTCAGGCCAAAATTCAATTTTTGAGCAGTATACGTTTTTTCGGCGAGCTTCCGGCCGGCCGGAACAATTCCGGCGAGTCCATCTCCAGAAACCGGCGGAAGCCTTTTTGAAGCAGCAACATTTTTTTTTTTTTTTTCTTAAAACTGTTTTTCAAGAAAAAAAAACTTATACCCAATTTTCTTAATTCTTTTGTTTCAATTAAACCATTTTTAATTAAAACAAAAATTAACCTATGGCTCTGATACCACTGTAGGAACTAGGCATGCATAATTTCCTAAATTATGCTACGGAATAGCCTAAATTCTAAGAGGATTTGGGTCTTACCCTCGAAGCGTAATCGGTTGTGCAGACGCCTGGCTCCTCTGAGAAGATGGCGTTCACCAACAATTCACGTGAATTGTCTCTACGTTCTTGCACTGGAGTTCTCTCAGAACTGGTGCTAGCCCCAAACTTTGCCTGTCAAGAGAAAACAATTTTCTCTGGGAAGAATCATTTTTGAAGAGTCTGTTTTTTTTTTCTCACTTCCAAGTGACAGAGAGAGTCTAGCTCTTTAAAATCTTTAAAACGTGTTGTTTTAAAAACAAAACTGATTTTGTTTAAAAAAATCTCTCAACTGTCCAGATACTTCTCTGATGTAAATAATTATTAATTATTTACTGAGTCGGGTTTAACCAACACCATGGATCAACCCATTGATCCATGGATCAGGCTGATGGGTCAAGAACCTTAATTCACAATTAGGTCCCTTGATTTATCAGCTCAACTCAATTCTTCCCAGGTAATTAATTAACTTTTAATTAATACCATAAAACTCTTCAATAATATTTAATTAAACCATTTAATTAAATATTATCTATTTAAGTATAACTCTTATACTTAGAACAGGCAATTTAGTTAATTCTGACTCATCGAACTCACTTATGTGCGATCCTGTAGGCCCATTCAAAATTGACAATGAATAAATTAATCTCATTAATTAATCCATAAATCATTAGTGGTCTCTAGCAAGACATAATGACTACACAATTCAGAACGGAGGGTCGAATGGTGATTCAACACAACCTTCCGAGTATACTACGTAATGTCCTCTACACTGATATCCAGTTTAGCATAAGGCATGGAACCAATCATTCTTATATAGCTAAACGTTTTACTTGATCTCTTAGTGACACTGAACTTAATCAAGCAAATGATAACCCTTATCATTTCTTGGGCACGGCCATGCACTTCTCAGTTTACTATCAAGCGGCCAAGATATCATCTCTCATTTAAGAGAGACTTGTAGTCCCATCACGTCACCTACATACCTTAGCGTGACTCATAGTGTACCCAATCATACCCGTACTTGGCAACCTGTTACGGTCCCGTTAGGTATATGTCAAAGCACACTCTAATTCACCTAAGACTATGCAGTGATTTCTGGTCTAAGGATCCTCGTACGAGTACTACTCAAAAGAATAACTCATGATCTAACAGTCCATTGAGTGTTTCTTTTGGCGGATCGATTTCATAAAATTCAATATGCACAAGAATATAATTTCATGAAATTAACTCATCAGATAAATAATCAATCAAACGACAAATGTCTTATTTACATAAATAACCCTCAAAGTTTATTTACATAAATAGCCCTCATTAGGGCATATACACCAACAGTGGGCTCGTGGTTCCTTCGAGTTTGCTACTGTACCATTGTTATCACAATAAACCGTGATAGACTTCGGCAAACCAGGAATCACTTCTAAGTTCACTAGGAAGTTCTTGAGCCATACTGCTTCTTTCGCTGCCTCTGATGCGACAACATACTCAGCCTCCATGGTAGAGTCCGCCACGCATTTCTGCTTGACACTCCGCCAAACTATGGCTCCACCACCTAGAGTAAACACATACCCTGAGGTAGACTTGCTCTTGTCCTTGTCGCCTTGGAAATCTGAATCTGTGTAACCTCGGGGTACCAGCTCAGATGCCTGATAGACCAGAACTTGGTCCCTCGTTCTGCGCAAATACTTGAGAATGCATTTTACTGCCTCCCAATGAGCTTTCCCGGGGTTACTCTGATATCTGCTCACCATGCCAACTGTAAAACAGATATCAGGCCTCGTACACAACATGGCATACATGAGACTTCCTACTGCCGAAGCATATGGAACTGTCTTCATAGTCTCTATCTCCTTAATAGTCTTAGGAGACTGTTTCTTAGATAGAAACACTCCATGCCTGAAAGGTAGAAAACCTTTCTTGGAGTTCTGCATGTTAAAACACTCCAAGGCATATCCCCAGAACGAACTTGGCAAATCACTATAGCTCATCATGGACCTAACCATTTTCATAAAAGTTCGGTTCCTCCTTTTTGCTACACCATTCTGCTGCAGGCGCTCAGGGCCACGCGCGTACGGCCTGTGCAGGCCGTGCGGGAATGTGGCCTCACGGGCGCAGTGCCGCGCGCACGGCCCGTGCCGGCAGCGCGGCCCTCGGGCCGAGCTGCGGCCCGGGTGGCCCGTTCGGGCTGTTTGGGCTGTTTTTGGCCCGTTTTTCCTCCATTTTTTGTTTTTTGAAATTCAAGACTCTCTCTATCGAGTGACGTGACGGGACACGAGATCAAGGCAGAAGATGGAAGCAATTAAAACCATAATAGTCGGGGAATTTATTTTTTCGAATTTATTTCCCGTATTTATTTTTTAATTTTTATGCTGTATTTTAGATGCATGAATCAAAGCATGTCTGGTTTTATGGTTACACATAACTTAGGTTAGTTAATTGCATGTTAAAACCGGAAAAACCCTCAATTTGGAAATCTAAGTGGGAGCGGGTTGTGTTATATCCCTATGGACACTATTACGGGTTCATATGCGATGTGGGTGGGCTTACGCATTGGCATTAGGGCCTTCATCCATTCGGATGAGTCCAGCCCCGAGATCGCTAGACTATGAGCTTCTGAGTAAGATGACTAGAGCGAGTTTAACTAGTAGAAATGCGACACCCTCTCCATCTGAGGCGCACTATCCTGAGGTAACAAACTCAGAAGTCACGTAATGGCATACACTTAGTGTACGATCTGTAGTATTCCTCCCGCAAGGTTACGCTGCTTACTTGTATGGCTGAAAGCACCGACTATTAGCTACATTGATTAAAAGATCGTTGGTCAGATAGTGTAGTTAATGAACTTGGTTCTTCTCAAACGAATGTGGGTTAGCGTAAACGTTCACACTGCGTGGCTTGCGAGAATCCCGGTGGATGAGATGTTAGTGGATTAATATTATTGTTTTAAGGGAAATCAATAATTAATTGGATTTTCATGTTTTCGAAAATTCTAGCATATATAACTGAAACACTGTTTGTTTACTTTCCAGTTTAAATCAATATGGAATTTAATCCTTTAGCTGCTATCTTGAAAGACAACAAATTAACTGGAACAAATTATGTCGACTGGAGTCAAAATTTGGACATAGTCTTGACGGCTGAGTAGTACAAGTTTGTGCTCATCGAAGCATGTCTAGAAGTGCCTGATGAGGACTCTACCCAAGAGGAAAGGGACGCCTATGCCAGGTGGAGGAAAGCTGATGAGATGGCGCGGTGCTACATTTTGGCCTCTGTGTCGAATGTGCTGCAACATCAGCTTCATCCCATGCTCTCCGCCTTCGACATAATGGCGCACCTAAGGGAGATGTTTGTGCATCAAGGCAGGACTGCCAGGCAGTCAGCCATGAGGAAGTTAACGAACACCAAAATGGCTGAAGGCGGATCGGTGAGAGATCATGTTTTACACATGATCAGTAACATTAATGAAATAGAGGTGTTGGGAGGAAATATCGACCCGGAAAGTCAGATAGATATTATTCTCCAGAGTCTACCCTCTTGTTTTGAGCAGTTTCGGGTCAACTACAATATGAACCAAAGGGTTTATACGTTGCCCGAGCTCATGACTGATTTGGTGGTGGCTGAAGGCATCTTCCATGAGAATAAGCAAGCTTTGGTCGCGGTAAAGGGTTCGAGCTCTTCTTCTGGGCCGAAAGGCAAGAAGAATAAGAAGGAGAAGAACACCAAGAAACTTGTAGCAAAGCCAGATGTTGAGAAGAAAAGCAAGCCAAAGGGCAAGTGCTTTAAATGCGGCAAGGCAGGACATTGGAAAGTGGATTGTCCAAAGCTCAAAGGTACGATTGTTTCTGCCCTAATTACTGAGACATGTTTAGCGGTGATTCCCACAGATACTTGGTGTGTGGATTCAGGCGCCACTGACCATGTTTGTAATTCTTTGCAGGGGTTCCAAGTAACCCGGAAGCTTAGAGAGGGCGAACTGGACATCTACATGGGCGACACTACAAGAGTGTCAGTTGAAGCAGTGGGAGTAGTTACGTTAAATTTCAAGAATTGTAACCTAGAGTTAGTAAACTGTCTTTATGTGCCGAGTTTTAGAAAGAACCTGATTTCGGTTTCTAAACTCTTGAAGAACGGTTACAATTTTATTTTTTTGATGAGTCTGTTTTTATTAAAAGAAATGGCAAACTTGTTTGTTCTAGTTCATTGGTGGACAATTTATTTGTGGTTAATTCTAACTCCCCTGTTGCGCAAAACATAGAAATAGATAGCTCAGTATCTAACATTAATAAGAGGAAGAGACCTTCTGAAATGAATCAAACCTATCTTTCGCATCTAAGGCTAGGTCATATAAACCTTAGTAGGATTCAGAGGTTGGTCAATGATGGACCTTTGGGTTCATTAGATATTGACAGTTATGCAACCTGCGAATCTTGCTTGGAAGGTAAGATGACCAAGAGACCTTTTAAAGCAAAAGGCTATAGAGCTAAAGAAGTATTAGAGTTGATTCATTCTGACTTGTGTGGACCTATGACGGTCCAGGCACAAGGGGGATATGAGTATTTCGTGACATTCACGGATGACTACTCTAGGTACGGATACATTTACCTAATGCGCCACAAGTCCGAATGTTTTGGCAAGTTCAAAGAGTTTCGGGCAGATGTGGAGAAGCATCATGGTAAGAGTATCAAGACACTGCGTTCAGATTGTGGTGGGGAGTACCTGTCCCATGAATTTCGAGATTACCTTACTGATGTAGGAATTCAGTCTCAGTTGTCTGCACCTGGCACGCCACAGCAGAATGGTGTAGCAGAAAGGAGGAACCGAACTCTTATGGAAATGGTTAGGTCCATGATGAGCTATAGTGATTTGCCAAGTTCGTTCTGAGGATATGCCTTGGAAATGGCAATGTATATTCTTAATCTTGTACCATCTAAAACCGTGCCTTCAACCCCAGTAGAGTTGTGGAACGGGCGGAAGCCCAGTCTAAGACATCTCAGAATTTGGGGCTGTCCAGCACATGTGCTTAAGGTAGATACGGCTAAGTTAGATGCAAGAACAGAATTAATGCTATTTGTAGGATATCCTAGGGGAACGAAAGGTGGTCTATTCTATAGTCCTAAAGATCAGAAGGTGGTGGTAAGTACCAACGCTAGATTTTTAGAAGAGGACTATGTCTTAGACCACAAGCCCAAGAGTAAGATAGTATTAGAAGAGCTTAGACGACAAACTACTAATCCTGATGCACCAGCGCAAGTAGATACATCACACACTGCATATGAGATCACAGATGATGCGCCTACACAGGCGGTTCCTCGTCGTAGTGAGAGGGTTGTGAGACAGCCAGACAGGTTCATTGGCATGGGAGAGGCTTCAGACCTGGTCCCAGGTCTGTCTGAACCTGACCCAGTTAACTATAATGAGGCGCTTCGAGATAAAGATGCAGAATCTTGGCGTAAGGCAATGATATCCGAGATGGGGTCAATGGACCACAATCAAGTCTGGGAGCTTGTGGACCTGCCTGATGGGTTTAAGCCCATTGGATGCAAGTGGGTCTACAAACATAAGAGAGGACCTGACGGGAAGGTGGAAACCTTTAAAGCTAGGCTGGTGGCGAAGGGGTATACTCAGAAAGAGGGAATCGACTATGACGAAACCTTCTCCCCGGCAGCCATGCTTAAGTCGATCCGGATTCTCTTGGCCATAGCTGCTCATATGGATTATGAGATTTGGCAGATGGATGTCAAGACAGCTTTCCTAAACGGAAGTCTTGAAGAAACCATCTTTATGCAGCAACCAGAGGGATTCATTGACAAAGGCCAAGAGCATAAGGTTTGCAGGCTTAAGAGGTCTATTTATGGACTTAAGCAGGCATCCAGATCTTGGAACATCCGGTTTGATGAAGCAATCCAGTCCTTTGCATTTACTCAGTGTCCGGATGAGCAATGTGTATATCACAGACGTGATGTTAACTCAGTGGTGTTTCTTGTGCTTTACGTAGATGACATTCTATTGATTGGCAACAACAAGAAAGTGTTATCAGACGTAAAGGCATGGCTGTCCAAGTAATTTGATATGAAGGACTTAGGGGAAGTGGGACATATCCTTGGGATCAAGATTATTCGAGATCGTAGGAAACATTCACTAACGCTCTCCCAAGCTTCATACATACACACGATTCTTGCCCATTTTAACATGCAGAACTCCAAGAAAGGTTTTCTACCTTTCAGGCATGGAGTGTTTCTATCTAAGGAATAGTCTCCTAAGACTATTGAGGAGATAGAGACCATGAAGACAGTTCCATATACTTCGGCAGTAGGAAGTCTCATGTATGCCATATTGTGTACGAGGCCTGATATCTGTTATGCCGTTGGCATGGTGAGCAGATATCAGAGTAACCCCGGGAAAGCTCATTGGGAGGCAGTAAAATGCATTCTCAAGTATTTGCGCAGAACGAGGGACCAAGTTCTGGTCTATCAGGCGTCTGAGCTGGTACCCCGAGGTTACACAGATTCAGATTTCCAAGGCGACAAGGACAAGAGCAAGTCTACCTCAGGGTATGTGTTTACTCTAGGAGGTGGAGCCATAGTTTGGCGGAGTGTCAAGCAGAAATGCGTGGCGGACTCTACCATGGAGGCTGAGTATGTTGCCGCATCAGAAGCAGCGAAAGAAATAGTATGGCTCAAGAACTTCCTAGTGGACTTAGATGTGATTCCTGGTTTGCCGAAGTCTATCACGGTTTATTGTGATAACAATGGTGCAGTAGCAAACTCGAAGGAACCACGAGCCCACAAGGCGAGTAAACATATACAGCGCAAGTACCACCTGATATGAGACATTGTGAAGAGGGAAGACGTGGTCGTGGTTAAGATAGTGTCAGAGGATAACCTTGCAGATCCGTTCACGAAAACATTGACCTCTAAAGTCTTTGAAGCTCACGTGGAGGGTATGGGGATCAGATATCTAGGAGAGCCATGATAGTTTTTCTAGATAGATAGCAGCAGATTGTATAGAATTGTATGTAGTTGTATACTTAAAGCACAGCTTAAGTATTAGTGGGAGATTTTTGGAGTAGAATACATAAGCTATGCTTGTATTGTATAGTTTCCCAGTTTAATATATCGATTTGTGTTTCAATTATATTTTGTTGTGCATGTTTATGTCCATTTATATTATGTAAGTAGATGATGAGATGTCTGGTGCGACACAGTAGATCTCATCATTGGTTGAAAGACATAATATATAAATGAGGTTCGTAACCGAGACAGCTTTGGACAAACTGTCGGTCTAGGTTATTATGTGATTCAGATAATTAGTTTGTCTAAACTAATTGAATCATATAGATGTGCCCGGGGCATATTGAACTTGACTCTTAGGAATAATTTGTCTTGTACTGATTTAATAGACAAATCGATCCTTGTATTCAATCTCTAAATCCCTAGACTCGAGTGAGCATGAGGATTAGACATAGTGTACTTTGATCTGCCAATGGGTGAGGTCAAATGTGGCCAATAGTCTCGGTGGGTTGGGTGCGCGTGTTTAGTTACTTGGTGTGCTACTGCTGGTCGAAAGGAAACCATGTACTGGTGCGTCCAGGGTGATGGTGCTCCCGAGATGAGCTCGAAATGTTTATTATACTAAACCTGGCCAGTGGACTTATGCCCAGTATAGTAAAAAGGTCGAGTGGTACTAGTCTCGGAATATTAAGAAGTTGATGAATTAATTTATCAGTAAATTAATAAATTAACGAGCACTATATCTTTGATGTGGGGAGATTGTGAATATAATTTAATTAAGTTGTTCCGGAAGTAATTCTGGTGTAGGTTGGTAGTGCCATAATTAATCCGTTAGTGGTACGATTAATTATGTACTGGGTTATTGACAAAGGTAGATTTAATTAATTGAGAAATTAATTAATCCTTGTGTCAGTTGGTTGTGAATCATCCCAGAAACTGGTTTGGGATAAGTGAATCCCTGTGTTAGTTGGGAGTGATTCATCCCAGGAACTGGATTGGGATAAGTGAATCCCTGTGACAGTTGGGAGTGTATCAGTCCAGGAACAGGATTGAAGGAAACAGAATTTGTATCAGTCCAGAAACAGGATTGAAGGAAAACAGAAACCCAGTAGGAAGACCAATCCTATTCCAACTTGGAGTCTCTCTTGTAACTCTATAAATAGACAAGGGATCAGCCATTCAGAATTCACAATTCAAGAGATTCATAATTCAAGAATCTAGAGAGATAAAAATTCTAGAGAGAGAAAATTCTCTCTCTCAAAAACGAATTTTTTAGCAATTTTGGGGCGGCTGATTTTTCCTTCAAGTGGCCGAATTTTGGTCCTTCTTTGCTAGCCCCGTGTGTTGTTTTCTCTCTCTCCGGGCAGTGCGTTTGCAGTACGTGCTAGGTGCTGAGGTGCTGAATTTTTCCAGCAGGTGGATTGTGGTGAGTTACTGATCAATTGACTTCTAGATTGTTGCCCACACAACAAGAGGTCATAGTCTTTGAGGCATACAAGAGATTCACCAGGTGCACGCTTCAAAGGTATTATACAATAGTTCCGCTTTTATTATAATTTTTTGTTGCGTGGTAAATCGAGCAGGTACAAACCCAGATCCTACCAAAATCTTTCATATATTGTGACCCAGAAACCGAATATTTGTCTGAAATAATTTAATTTTTGAAGCAGAAACTACTAATCCATTTTTCTTGATTACACTTAAAAATATATTTAAATGTTTAAAATGTTGTTCTATTGATTCAGAAAAAATTAAAACTTCATCAATATATACTATAGAAAAATTTGTATAAGGGTTTAATATGTCATTCATTATTTTCTGGAATTCTGAAGGGGAGTTTTTTAATCCAAAAGGCATAACATTCCACTCGTAATAACCGAATGGAACTGTAAAAGTCATTTTATATCTATTCTTTGGGTCAATTTGTATTTGCCAAAATCCTGATTTCATATCAAATTTTGAGTATATTTTTTCATTATAAATCCTTTTTAATAAATCCCTTTTATTAGGAATGGGGTATCTAATCCATTATAAAACTTTATTAAGCAGTTTTTAATTTATGACCAATCGGGGAACTCCTCTTTCTTTTTCAGCTTGCTTTTGAACATGAAATGCTGCATAACTCCAAGGTGATTTAGATGCAGTAATTAATCCTTTGTTTATTAATCCTTCAATTTCTTTTTTACATATTTCTAATAATTCCGAATTCATTTGTATTGGTCTAGCTTTTGTTGGTATACTTCGTTCATTAAAATCCTTTTCATATGAGAAAGTTACTAAATGTTTATTTCTATCCCAAAAGGTATTAGGAATGTCTGAACATACTTCTTTTCTTATTCGTTCCTCTAAATTCTTTATTTTCTATTGTAATCCTAAATCTTGTAATTGTTCTTCAATCCTTACATAACTTTTTTCTTCCTTAAGAAAATTAATCTTTTTTGATATTATATTTATAGTATAAATTTGTTTGTAAATAGAATTACTTTGTAACAATAATAATTCTTTCGTTTCACTAGAGATAAAAACCTAAAAAAAACTGTTGATCCCATTATCTTAGTACCTACTCCTTGCTCATCCACCCAAAAAGGATAAATTTGTGTTAACAAGGAGTTCCTAAGATAGCCTGAATGTTCAAATCCTCTACTACAATAAAATGATATTTGAAGCAAAATTTTTCATTGCATATAGAAGTTTTAACTAGCTTATCTTTGCCCTTTAATGACATACCATTTGCCGTGATTAAAGATTCTTTTGTTGGTACATAGTATTTTGTTGGACTCAATCCTTCTCTAATACAACTTCGATCTGCACCGCTATCAATCATAGCTGTTATATTCGTTTGATAAGAACCTATTGATATTGTAATGTATACTATCCATTTTTTAAAATTTATCTTCTCGCTGACAGAAATGAATTTAGAATCTTATGGTGGTTTGTCTGGTAATAATATTTCTGCTAACTGAAATTCTAAATGATTAAATTCTGGTGGTGTCACATCTTCTACTACATTTTTCCCTTTTGATGTACTGGATTTAAGAATGGCAATTTTAGTGTCTAATTCTATATTCTTTGTTTCAATCCTTAAGATATCTTCTTTGAGTTGCCTCATTTGATTTTTTAACTGATTAATCTCATTTTGTAAATCTGTGGTACTATTCTTCCGAAATGAACTATCAGAAGAATAAGTATGTAATAATTTGGAAATACTAAATGGTTCTACAATCTTAACTGGATCCTGTTCTTCTGTTAATATCAAATCCTTCAACTTAAGCAAATAAGTTGTTTGTAATTCTTAAGATAATTCCTGAATTAAATCAAATAGAAGGTGTTTTTGATCTTTATTTCTATTTTGAGCATTAATCCGAATCATATTAATAGAATTACAACTACATTCTGGTTCTGCTGAACTCGATCCTGAAACACTATAAAAATCAACATTATAATCACAACATTATAATCATTTGAACTTTCTTGAACCAAAGATATCTCATTGGCCAATTTTTCTTTCAAATTTAAATCTAATTGAGAAAATTTATCCAATACTTCATTAATCATTTTCCTGCTATTGCAGGTATTAGCCTTGTGTCCTTTTTATCCATATTTATAACAGATAATATTCTTCTTATTATACTTCTTTTTATTTTTGTTTCTGTAACATTTCATAGGATTCTCATATTTCTGTGATTCATATTTATGTGGTTTTTTTTCCTATAGGTCAATCTTTTCTGTTTAGAAACTCTAGAGGGAGCTTTTATCCCCGTAATGCCAAATGCTTCACAAAATGAGCCTAATTCTCTTCTTTCACTACCATATTTAGGCTGAAATTTTAAATCTTGGCATGCTGTTAAAGCTTCTTTCTTTACAAAGGCAAACCACTAGTCATAAGTCATGTCATTAAAATTTATTGTTTTTGTAGTCATTTCTTTTTGTAAATTTGTAATAATCATCTGGGAAAATAAATTAGGCAATCCTGTAACAAACTTTTCTTTCTATATGGGAGAATTACAATCAGGTGGTTTTAGTACATGAGTTAAAAACATATCCTTATACCACCTGAAATCAGATAAACTTGGACATCTTAAATTTGTCAAAACAATCTTTGAAGAAGTTAATGCTTCATTAGGATTTCCCACAAAATGCATAGCTATTGTATAAATCAAAAAATCACAAGAATCATTTGTATTAGTGATATTTCCTTCTGCATCCTCCTCTGATCTCATATAATCCATTATAGATATTTTATCTTGGAAACTTAAAGAATTATTTAACCAGTATTTTAACTGTCCAGTAAATCCTGTAAGACTTAAAAGACATGTATCCTTTTCAGACATATTTTTCAATCTATATGCTGTTTTTAGAATTCTGATAATATTCAAATTATTTGTAAAATACAAAAGAGTGTTGAGCTACAAGAGAGTATCTAGAGAATTGAGAGTAATTTCTGAAAAGAGTTCTGAAGTTCTGTCTATCCTTCTAATCTATATCACAATTTAAAGAACCCAACTACTACTATTAAAAAGTTGAAAACAATAAAGGATCTTGACATAAAGTATTCTAAGTGCGTCTTCCACTATTGCAGGGTTAAAAATGGAGGCCTTCTTTAATGCTAAACATGACATAAAGTATCCTTAGTGCATCTTATACTATTGCAGGGTTGAAAATGGAGGCCTTTTTTAATGCTGAACATGACATAAAGTATTCTTAGTGTGTCTTCCACTATTGCAGGGTTGAAAATGGAGGCCTGCTTTAATATTGATTCTGACATAACGTATTCATATCCTTATTAGTCATATGGATCTTTAGACATGGTTTGCAAAGATACCATCCAGCTGGAATATATTGGGAAATGTTTCCAATTAAAACTTAATCAGAAAACCAATATTCTGTATCCAAATAATCTGCATCCAAACTTAAAGAATGAGGATTTCCTATGCCTGATAAAAAGAAGAATTGTACCAGCCAGGTTTGAATAGAGAAATTGGTACAAAGTTAGTTGACAAAGGATTGCAGAATCAACTATCATATGACAGATTATGGAGGGATGAAAATGAACTTTTTAATAGAAAAAGGATTAAATCACTATAGATTAATGAGGATGGCCAGTTGTCTAAAGTTCAGCTCTATTTTTATCCCATGTACCTGGATCATACTTTTACATTGGATGAATTTTCGTCAGTTGGATCCTATATTCACAAAATTTGATATTGAATGAATTTGAAGCATATATTATCTTCAATACTGAATATAATATTTTACTCTATAAAGCGTTCTTTATTGAGTAAAATATAATATTAAGATTTATTTAATACATTCAGTATTACCCTATCCTTAGAATTAATCCAAAAGGCATAACATTCCACTCGTAATGACCGAATGGAACTGTAAAAGCCGTTTTATATCTATCCTTTGGGTCAATTTGTATTTGCCAAAATCCTGATTTCCTATCAAGTTTTGAGTATATTTTTGCATTATAAATCCTTTTTAATAAATCCGTTTTATTAGGAATGGGGTATGTAATCATTGTAAACCTTTATTAAGCGGTTTGTAATTTATGACCAATCGGGGAACTCCCATTTCTTGTTCAGCTTGCTTTTGAGCATAAAATGCTGAACAACTCCAAGGCGATTTAGATACAGTAATTAATCCTTTGTTTATTAATCATTCAATTTCTTTTTTACGTATTTCTAATAATTCCAAATTCATTTGTATTGGTCTAGCTTTTGTTGGTATACTCCGTTCATTAAAATCCTTTTCATATGGCAAAGTTACTAAATGTTTCTTTCTATCCCAAAAGGCATTAGGAATGTCTTAACATACTTCTTTTCTTATTCGTTCCTCTAAATTCTTTATTTTCTCTTGTAATCCTAAATCTTGTAATTGTTCTTAAATCCTTACATAACTTTTTTCTTCCTTAAGAAAATTAATCTTTTTTGATATTATATTTATAGTATAAATTTGTCTGTAAATAGAATTACTTTGTAACAATAATAATTCTTTTCGTTTCACTGGAGATAAAAACCTAAAAAAAAATTGTTGCTCCCATTATCTTAGTACCAACTGCTTGCTCATCCACCCAAAAAGGATAAATTTGTGTTTAAAAAGGATTTCCTAAGATAGACTGAATGTTCAAATCCTCTACTACAATAAAATGATGTTTGAAGCAAAATTTTTCATTGCATATAGAAGTTTTAACTAGCTTACCTTTGACCTGTTACGACATACCATTTGTCGTGATTAAAGATTCTTTTGTTGGTACATAGTATTTTGTTGGAATTATCCAACAATTAAAGAAGAAACTGTTTTATTAGAGATAGAGGACGCACACTCAAAAACATATACTCCTAAAAGATTAACATGGAATGAAATAAAAATACTAGAAGAATTTCAAGTGGAGAATCAACAATCTAGTAGAAATATTAAACGAAGAGACATTTCATAAATAATAGAAGAAGAGGATAGTACTGTCTTAGTTCGATTTAATACTTTTAGTTATAATAATTCTAGCATAGGAGACATTCCTTTTCAATCTCATCGAAGATCCACATCTAGTATTGAATATTTCACAAATAATTTTACAAAGACTCAAGTTTATCATAAAAATCCAATCCTAGAAATAAATTCTTATCACTCTCCACCTTTGTCACCCACAGACTCTCAGATGCAAGGGGATAATTATAGATTTCACAGTTTCTATACAGATAATTATTGATATAGTATGATACTCTTTTATTCAGGTCTGTGAACTCACAGTAAGCTATATTGTGATGAATGAGTTCATCACAATAAAGCAGACAAATTAATGATATTAATACTGAATTTTAACATAATATTAAGGATAGGGTAATACTGAAAGGATTAATTTATCTAAAGATTTTTAATACTGAATGTTAGACCTAAATTTTGCCATGCCTTCATACTGGATATCTGGTGTTGTTGGTCTGGGATGATAAGTTCTTATTTCAGCTTTTCTCCAATTAGTTTTATTTGTATCCTTTACTGTAATAGTAAAGGATTTAGAGTAAAGGATGAAGACTCTATATATAAAGGAGTAAGCCTTCTAATATTCGGTTTCTGGGTCGACCGTATTATAGTGTTTCAATATTAGGATAATTATAGATTTATTCAGGTCTAATCCTGAATTATTCTAGTAGTGATAATTCTGATAATGAACTCATTCATCACATAAATAATATTGAAGAATAATTATTATAAGAACAGCCATATAATATCAATAGAATGAGGCGACAGTCTAGATATATGAATAAAACTAATTGGAGAAAAACTTAAACAATAACTTATTATCCCAGACCAACACCACCAGATATTCAGTATGAAGAAAGGGCAAAATTTAGATCTAACAGTTATGATGGAAACTCCTTGACTATTATATTCAATGTAATAATCAATTTTGGAATCTCTTTTATTTCTTCAAGCATTTTAATACTGAAAGCTGTTTTAAAATCCAAAGACCTTATCTTATAAATTGTCTCTATATTTTCTTCTGGAATAGACCAGCCATCAAAATTTCCATGAATAATTTCTTATTTACTTTGAACAATCCTCTTAGTGGTATTATTATTATTATTCAGGATTTTCCTCAGTATATTAGCCATATTGATTTAATAAAATTTTAAAATAACCAACGTATTATAGAGGGAATAGTGGGAAACTACACCTGGAACACAAAGCACTTTCCGTACTTCAAGGCTTACCAACGGACTTATAAGCTTACTACCACCTTACCAAACACTAAGGTTACGATGATTATGTTACTATTACAGTAAATGATACATGGCTCTGATACCAAATCGACCCAGGATAATAAGAATAAGAAGATATTAGTATGAAGACTTACAAATCTTGACATAAGATATTAGTATGAAGACTTACAAATCTTGTAGACAGAAGCCACCGTAATAAAAGAGATTCCAAAAGCTATAGTATGAACGCCGAGATATAATCCTTAGAATTAAATATTGTAGACAGAAGTTACCGTAATAAAAGAGATTCAAAAGCTATAGTATGAACGCCGAGATATAATCGTTAAAATTCTGATAATATTCAAATTATTTGTAAAATACAAGAGAGTGTTGACTTACAAGAGAGTATCTAGAGAATTAAGAGTAATTTCTGAAAAGAGTTATGAAGTTCTTGAAAGGATTGCCACATAGGATCTGGGTTTGCACTTTCTCGATTTACCACGCAACAAAAATTTCTAATTAAAAGCGGAATCTTAGAAAAGTACCTTTGAAGCATGCACTCAGGTGATTCTCTTGTATGCCTCAAGACTTTGACTTCACGTTATGTGGGCAACGAACTAGAAGTCAATTGATCAGCTAATCACCACAATCCACCTACTAGAAAATTCTAGCACCGCAGCACCTGGCACGTACTGTAAACGCAATGCCCGGAGAGAAAGAAATATACATGCAGCTGGTATAAAACAAGGCCAAAATTTTGGCCAACACAGTCCAAAACCCAGCCGTAATTATCTCCAAAAATCCAACTTGGAGAGAGAAAGTTTTCTCTCTCTAGGATTTTCTCTCTCTAGTTTTCTTGTCTTGAAAACTTATGGAATTGTATATCTTGAATAGCTAATCCCTTGTCTATAGATAGAGTTACAAGAGAGACCCCAAGTTGGTTTAGGATTGGGTTTAGATAATTAATTAGTTTCCAAATCCAATTAGGTAACCAATCGGATAGGATAAACCAAATCCTACTAGATTTCCTAATCTCTAGGATTTCCTAATTCTAATTGAAATTTAAGATTTAATTAATTAATTAATTCCACTTTGTTAATTACTCAATTAATTAATTCTACCTATTCAATTAACCAATTACAAAATTAATCATACCACTAACGGATTAATTTTGGCACTACCATCCTACACCAGAATTGCTTCTGGAACAACTTAATTAAATTATATTCATAATCTCCCCACAACAAAGATATAGTGCTCGTTAATATATTAATTTACTAATAAATTAATTAATTAACCTCTTTAATTCCGAAACTAGTACCACTCGACCTTTTTACTATACCGGACATAAGTCCACCGGTCGGGTTTAGTATAATAAACTTTACGAGCTCATCTCGGGAGCACAATCACCCGGACGCACCGGTACATGGTTTCCTTTTGACAAGTAGTAGCACACCATGTAACTAAACACACGTACCCAACCTACCGAGCTATTGGCCACAATTGATCTCACCCTTTAGCAGATTAAAGTACACTATGTCTAATCCTTATGCCCGCTGAAGTCTAAGGATTAAGAGATAGAATACCAAGAACAATTTGTCTATTAAATCAGTACAAGACAAATCATTCTTAAAGGTCAAGTTCAATACGCCCCGGGTATATCTATATGATTCAATTAGTTTAGACAAACCAATTATCCGAATCACATAATAACCTAAACCGACAGTTTGTCCAAAACTATCTCGGTTACGAACCTCATTTATATATTATGTCTTTTAACCAATGATGAGATCTACTGTGTCACACAAGACACCTCATCATCTACTTACAAAATACAAATGGACAATTAATGCACAACAAGATATAACCAAAACATAAATCGATATATTACTGGGAAAAAATACAACACAAGCATAGCTTATGTATTCAACTCCAATAATCTCCCACTAATACTTATGTTGTGCTTTAAGTATACAACTACATACAACTCCTATACATTCTGCTGCTATATATATCTAGAAAAACTGTCATGGCTCTCCTAAGTATCTGAGTCTCATGCCCTCCACGTGAGCCTCAAAGACTTTTGAAGTCAATGTCTTCGTGAACGGATCTGTAAGGTTATCTTCTGATGCTATCTTAGCCATGACCACGTCTTCCCTCTTTACGATGTCTCGTATCTGGTGGTACTTGTGCTGTATATGTTTACTCGCCTTGTGGGCTCGTGGTTCCTTCGAGTTTGCTACTACACCGTTGTTATCACAATAAACCATGATAGACTTCAGCAAACCAGGAATCACATCTAAGTCCACTAGGAAGTTCTTGAGCCATATTGCTTCTTTTGCTACCTCTGATGTGGCAACGTACTCAGCCTCCATGGTAGAGTCTGCCACGCATTTCTGCTTGACACTCCGCCAAACTATGGCTCCACTTCCCAGAGTAAAAACATACCCTGAGGTAGACTTGTTCTTGTCCCTGTCGCCTTGGAAATCTGAATCTGTGTAATCTCAGGGTACCAACTCAGGCACCTGATAGACCAGAACTTGGTCCCTCGTTAATACTTGAGAATGCATTTTACTGCCTCCCAATGAGCTTTCTCGGGGTTACTCTGATATCTGCTCACCATGCCAACGACATAACAGATATCAGGACTCGTACACAACATGGCATAAGAAGATATTAGTATGAAGACTTACAAATCTTGTAGACAGAAGCCACCGTAATAAAAGAGATTCCAAAAGCTATAGTATAAATGCCGAGATATAATCCTTAGAATTCTGATAATATTCAAATTATTTGTAAAATACAAGAGAGTGTTGAGTTACAAGAGAATATCTAGAGAATTGAGAGTCATTTTCGAAAAGAGTTCTGAAGTTTTGTCTATCCTTCTAATCTATACCACAATTTATAGAACCCAACTACTACTATTAAAAAGTTGAAAACAATAAAGGATCTTGACATAAAGTATTCTAAGTGCGTCTTCCACTACTGCAGGGTTGAAAATGAAGGCATTCTTTAATGCTGAACATGACATAAAGTATCCTTAGTGTGTCTTCCACTATTGCAGGGTTGAAAATGGAGGCCTTCTTTAATGCTGAACATGACATAAAGTATCCTTAGTGCGTCTTCCACTATTGCAGGGTTGAAAATGGAGGTCTGCTTTAATATTGATTCTGACATAAAGTATTCATATCCTCATTAGTCACATGGATCTTTAGACATGTTTTGCAAAGATGCCATCCACCTGGAATATATTGGGGAATGTATCCAATTAAAACTTAATCAGAAAGCCAATATTCCGTATCCAAAAAATCTGCATCCAAGCAATCTTCATCTTCATTACCTGACGAAAATTCATCCAATGTAAAAGTATGATTCGGGTACATGGGATAAAAACAGAGCTGAAAAGAAGTATGTCTAACTCTATGTACACTATGTCTAACTCTGATTAAGTTTTAATTGATATTAGACCTTTGGCAAATTAAAGTACACTATGTCTAACTCTCATACCCGCTCTAGTCCAGGGATTGAGAGATTAGAATATTAGGTTCGAATTAACTATGAAGATCAGTACAAGTTAATTCGATCCCGAATAAGTCCTACTCAATATGCCCCAGGCATATCCGTATAATTAAATTAGTCTAGACAAACTAATTTTCTAAATCATACAATAACCTAAACCGACAGTATGTCCAAATTGTCTTGGTTACTTGGTGTCGAAAAGTACCTTGTTATCTAGATATATGATATAAAGGGACAATATAAAATATTGAAACACAATCAATATGTAACTGGGAAAGAGTTTTTCATACAAGCAAAGCTTTTCAGTATTCAAAACTAACAATGTCCCACTAATACTCAAAGCGATGCTTTTAAGTATAAAAACTGGTTTAATACACTTATTCTAATGTCACACCAAAATAGAGAACTATTATTCACCTACATCTCTCCTCTTTACGATTTCTCGTATTGAGTGGTACTTGCGCTCTATGTATTTACTCTCCTTGTGGATTTTTGGTTCGTTCGAGTCTCCCACTGCACTATTGTTATCGCAGTAAACTATGACAAAAATGGGCAACTCAGGATTCACATCTAATTCCACTAGGAAGTTCTTAAACCACATTGCATCTTTCACTACCTCTGATACGACAATGTATTCAGCCTCAATGGTGGAGTCTGCCATGCATTTCGAGTTGACACTCCGCCACACTATGGTTCCACTTCCCAGAGTAAACACAAACCCAGGGGTAGGCATTCTCTTGTCTTTATCACTTTGGAGATCCGAATCTGTGTAATTGTTAGTTTTGAATATAGAAAAGCTATTGCTTGTATAAAAAACTAATACCCAGTTGACATGTCATTTATGTTTCAGTATTAAATTGTTCCTTTCTATCATATATATAGATAACGAGGTGTCGAAAAGCACAGTAGATCTCGTTATTCGTTAAAGTAATGATATACAAACAGATTCTCGTAACTGATATAATTTGAACATACTATCTGAAGGAAAACTGAACAAGCCGGGCTAAATCGAAAACCTCACTTTCGTGCAATGCATTCCAGAATCGGAAGCTTTCGACCAAGCTCAGGCTCAAATTAGTTTACCCATGAACGGATCTAGGCTTATACTTATTTAATTTATTAATCGGGACACAAAAGATTCGATCTTTAATTAAAGCGGAATTTAAAGATTATACCTTTTGTAGCGAAGTCCCTTGCTTAAAGAAAAACCAATTCTTTGTTGCGATTCCAAAAGAAATCCAATTGACATCTCCGTAGAAACTTCGAATATTGCGTGGGCAATAATCTATCGAAGTCTACTTGCTTAGCCCACAAGGAAATCACTCAAATCGGATTCAATCCAATCTCAAAATCTGACTGAAACCCACAAACTGCTCAACCTCTCACTTTAATTTTGCTACTGCCGCATGAAAATAGAGAACCCACAAAGCTGCTAGTGTCCAGCCCTTTTGCCCCGTCATGATCTAGACAAGAAGAGCTTGCGGATCACCAATCCTTAGAAAGAGATCTACACCAGCCTTCTTGAATCAAACGCACGGAGTTTGGGACTGAAAACCAGCAGCTTAAAAGTGCGCCAATTGCTGCAGTTCAACCGTGAAGACTGTGCGCTGCCTGGAGATAATAACCCAGCACAATTGCTGCTGCTTCAAATAAAAAACCCAGCAGAATTGCTGCTGTCCACTGCGCTGTCCAGAAATAAAAAACCCAGCAGAATTGCTGCTGTCCACTGCACTGTCCGGAAATAAAAAACCTAGCAGAATTGCTGCTGTCCACTAAGCTGTCCGGAAATAAAAAACCCAGCAGAATTGCTGCTGTCCGAGCGAAAAATATAGTGAGAATCTGGTGAGCTTTGTATATAATCAACCAAAGTTTCAGTCTTTGAGATGAATCCAATTCGAAGAGCAAAAAATCTGGTTCGTTTTTGAGAAAGAATTCTTGAAGAAAAAATTCACTCTCTAGAACCTTTTTGCTCAAGAAAGAGGCAAGACAAGTCTTGCAAAATTTCCTTTTTTTTTTTATTTCCTGGGCATCAAGTCTTCTATTTATAGGAGCTCGATTGGAGACCTAATGGGCTCTCGAGTTAGGCCTTTTAATTTGACTTTCGTTGACCGCTAAGTTTTCCCGACTAATCAACTCCAATCGACCCATTTAAATTAATTTAATTTAATCCACTTTGTTAATTTAATTTAATCGAACCCTTAGAATTAATTAATTCAAATAGAATTAATTTCTAAATTCACTTTGTCGATTAAATATTAATTAAACCCTTTGGATTAATTAATTTACCTTGTCGATTAGTCAAATGCATAATCGGTCGTGCCACTATCGGACCAATTATGGAACTACCGCTCGAAAACGACTTTACATCACGCCATTATATTTTATTCTATCTCCCCACATTAAAGATCTAGCGCTCGTCAGTTTATCAATTTGCTGACAACTTAATTCACCGACTTCTTTGTTTCCGAGATTAGTACAACTCGTCCTTTTAATATACCGAACATAAAGTTCACCGGCCGGGTATAGTATAATAACCTTACGAGCTCATCTCGGGAGCACCATCAACCCGGCGAACCAGTACGTGGATTCCTCCGACTAGCAACGACACGTAAGAATCTAAATACCGCATACCCAACCTACCGAGGTATAGGCCTCAATTGACCGCACTCTTTGGCAAATCAAAGCATACGATATCCAACCCTAACGCCCGTCCCAATCTCGAGATTGAGAGACGGAATAATAGGACCGAATTGACTACGCCGATCAGTATAACTCAATTCTATCCAAACTGGTCGTGCTCAATATGCCCCGAGCATATCTGTGTGATTTAAACTAGTTTAGATAAACCAATTTCCAAACCACACAATAACCTATACCGATAGTATGTTCAGACTATCTCGGTTACGAGCATACTTTTTATATATCAATACTTTAACCAATAACGGTATCTACTGTGTTTGTCGACACCCCGTTACCTAGTTCTATGATATAAAGGAACAAATTTATACTGAAACAAAAATGATATGTCATCTGTGGATATTAGTTTTTGATACAAGCCATAGCTTTTCTGTATTCAAAACTAGCAATCTCCCACTAATACTCAAAGCTATGCTAAGAAGTACAAAACCTGTCCAACCCGCTATTACACTGCTGTCATAATGAAATCTCCAGAACACCTTTAAGCTCACTCACATGTCTCCCTCTTTATGATCTCTCGTATCAGGTGGTACTTGTGCTCTATGTGTTTACTCGCCTTATGGGATCGTGGTTCCCTCGAGTTAGCAACTGCACCATTGTTATCACAATAAACTGTGATAGACCTAGACAACTCAGGAACCACATCTAAGTCCATCAGGAAACTCCTGAGCCATACAGCCTCTTTCGCTGCCTCTGAAGTGGCAACGTACTCGGCCTCCATGGTAGAGTCCGCCACACATTTCTGCTTGACACTCTTCCATACTATGGCTCTACCTCCTAGAGTAAACACAAACCCAGAGGTAGACTTACCCTTGTCCAAATCACCTTGAAAGTCCGAATCTGTGTAACCCAACGGTACAAGTTCCTGCGCTCTATAAACTAGGACATAATCTCTCGTCCTGCGCAAGTACTTGAGAATGCATTTTACTGCCTCCCAGTGAGCCTTCCCAGGGTTACTCTGATATCTGCTAACCATGCCAACGACAAAGCAAATATCAGGCCTCGTACACAACATAGCATACATGAGGCTACCCACTGCAGAAGCATAGGGTACCGCCTTTATGGCATCTATCTCCTCAGCAGTCTTAGGACACTGCTCCTTAGACAAATGCATTCCATGCCTGAAAGGTAGAGAACCCTTCTTGGAGTTCTACTTGTTAAAACGGGCCAGAATCGTGTCTATGTAGGATGCCTGAGAGAGTGTCAGAGAACGTCTCCTACGATCTCGAATAATCTTAATCCCAAAGATATGCCCAGCCTCTCCCAAATCCTTCATATCGAATTGCCTGGACAGCCATGCCTTTACGTCTGACAACACCTTCTTATTGTTGCCAATAAAAAGGATGTCATCTACGTGAAGTACGATGAACACCACCATTTCACCATCATGCCTGCAATAAACACACTGCTCATCCGGACACTGAATAAATCCATAGGACTGGATAACCTTGTCAAAACGGATGTTCCAAGATCCTGGAAAACCTCATTGTAGTTAACTGGGTCTGGTTCATGAGCACCAGGGATAAAGTCCGAAGACTCACCCAAACCCATGTACCTCTCGGGCTGTCTCACAACCCTCCCACTACGACGAGGCGCAGCCTGTGTAAGAGCATCATCTGTGATAGTGTGTGCAGTCTCTTGTGGTGTGTCTTCCTGTACGTGTGCATCTGGAATAGTGGACTGATTTCTAAGCTCTTCCAATACTACCTTGCTGCTCGACTTGTGATCTAAAATATAGTCCTCCTCAAGAAATCTGGCATTGGTGCTTATCACCACCTTCTGATCCTGAGGACTATAAAATAAACCACCTCTCGTTCCTTTGGGGTAGCCTATAAACAGCATAGCCTTGGATCTCGCCTCTAACTTGCCTGCATCTACCTCGAGCACATGTGCTGGACAACCCCAAATCCTGAGATGTCTCAGACTAGGCTTCCGCCCATTCCACAACTCTACTGGCGTCGTAGGCACAGACTTAGATGGCACAAGGTTGAGGATAAAGCATGTTGTCTCCAAGGCGTAACCCCAAAACGAGATAGGCAACTCACTGTAACTCATCATCGATCTAAGCATCTCCATAAGAGTCCTGTTCCTCCTCTCTGCTACACCATTCTGCTGGGGTGTGCCAGGTGCAGACAACTGGGTCTGAATACCCTCCTCTGACAAATAGGTCCTAAATTCACTAGAGAGGTATTCACCACCTCTAGCCTGAACTGACATAGGTCCACACACGTCATAATGAATCAACTCTAAAACCTCCTTGGCCCTACACCCCTTTGCCTTGAAAGGCCTTTTGGTCATTTTACCCTCCAAGCAGGACTCACAGGTTGAATAGCTGTCAATATCCAGTAAGTCCAAAGACCCACTATTGACCAACCTGTTAATCCTACTAAGGTTGATATGACCGAGTCTCAGGTGCCAAAGATAAGTTTGATTCAAAGGGGAAGATTCCTTTCTCTTATTATGATTCGATGATGAGCTACTAGTTTCTGTGTTTGCATTGCTGGGGAGTATGTCTTAATTAAAACAAATTGTCAACCAATGTACCAGAACATATAAGTTTCTGGCCTTTTCTAATAAAAACTGAACCATCAGAAAATGCACACTTATAACCATCCAAAACATGTCTCGAAACCGAAAGCAAGTTCTTTTGAAAACTAGGTACATAAAGACAATCCTTTAAATGTAAAATAGAGTCTGAAAAATAAAGACAAATAACTCCCACTGCAGCCACAGAAAATCTGGTAGTATCCCTAAGGTAGACCTGCAATTCTCCCTCTCTAAGCAGCAGGGTCACTTGGAACCCTTGCAAAGAATTACAAACGTGATCAGTGGCTCCTGAATCCACACACCAAGTATCCGTGGGAATAGCCTCCAAACACGTCTCAGTGACTAGGGAAAATTTACACATACCTCGAGGCTTTAGGCAGTCCTTCTTCTAATGTCCTGCTTTGCCACACTTAAAACATTTGCCTTTCGGCTTCTGCTTCTTGGCAATGCCTGCCTTGGGTCCATGATCAGCTCCTGCCTTCTGGCCTCTCTTCCTTTTCTGCTTCCTGGCTTTGGGCCCAGCAGAGGAACCTGAGGGACCAACAGTAGCAAAGGCTTGCTTCTTCTCAGCGAACAGGCCCTCGGCTGACACCAATGTAGTCATGAGCTCGGGGAGTGAATATGAGAGCTTGCCCATATTATAGTTCAACCGAAACTGCTCAAAAACTGGGAGGCAAGCTCTGGAGAATGATATCGACCTGGGTCTCCCCATCAACATCACCTCCCAGTACCTCGATCTCATTGATGCAACTGATCATGTCCAGCACGTGATCCCTCACTAAAGTGCCCTTAGCCATTCTAGCATTCATGAGTTTCCTCATAGTTGACTGTTTGGCTGCCCTACTAAGGGGAACATTCCTCAGTAAGCACGTACTTGTAACCCTCAGCGTAAGGACAATGTCCAGGTTACGTTTCCAGTCAATATAGTTTGGACTCGTGAGTTTGTTTTGGTTCAAAATGACAGCTAGCGGGTTGAACGACATATCATAACCGAAAAATAAACAAACAAGTTTCAGTATACTTTTTTGAAAATATTGAAAAATCCTCAGAAAGCAAATATAATCTTCTACCGACATCTCTCACACCGGGATTAACGCAGGTCACGATGGGTGAACGTCTACGCCAACCCACATTCATTCGAGAAGAACCGAATTTCATTAATTTCATTATCTGACCAACGATCTTATGATCAATGAAATTAATAGTCGATAATTTTAGCCGTACACGTAGATAGCGTAACCTCGATGGGAGGGATACGATAAACAGTACACTAAGTGTATGCCATTACGTGACTTCTAAGTTTGTTACTTAGGATACTAATGCGGCTCGGATGGCGAGGGTGTCGCAATTTTCTCCAATTAAACTCACTATAGTCATCCCTTTAGAAATTCATTCCGGTGATATCTGTGATTGAAAACTCATCCGATAGGGAGGAAGGTCTAAGCCAGCACGCAAGTTTAACCACATCATCAATGAACCCGTAATGGAGGCCATGGGGCTATTAACCAACCCGCTCCCACTTAGATTTTAATTAATTTCAATTCGCCCGGGTTTTCTCGGTTTTCTACGTAATTAGGAATCACCCAAAATTACGATTAAACCAAAACCCGTGAATTTAATTAAGTTTGAGGATTTTTACGTTTTAACATGCAATATCTTAACTATGGATATTCGCACCCATAAAACCGTTGGAGTTTTAATATGCGAATAATCTACCTTAGTTAATTGCACATTACTTTTAAAACTTTGGTTTGGTTTTTGTTCATGCAAAATAAAACGAAAATCACACAATCAACGAAAAGACATAAATACGGGAAATTAAACAAATAAAATTTCCCGACTATTATGGCCTTCTCTATCGTTGATTCTTTGACGCCTCGGTGACACTTCCCGTCGTGTCGCTCCCACTCGTTATTTGGATTCCTCTCGTTTGCCCGGGTTTTCTCGGTTTACTACGTAATTAGGAATCACCCAAAATTACGATAAACCAAAAACCCGCGAATATAAGTTACCCAAAATAACGTCTTCGTCATAGTACATAAATTCCTATATACAAAGGCGTTTTTCTAGGAATTTAAAAATGACATGGTTAGATCAAATCCTACTACAAGATTTTTCTAATCCTACACGGCTTCCAGCTCGTGGTTATTACTATTACAGAAATTTCCATTCCAAAAATAAAACGAGCCCGGACATGTCCCGGGGTTTATGAATGAAAATTAAATTTCTACCATAATAGCCGGGAAATCAATAACCACCTGTTTAAGCATTTCGACAAAAATAATATTGCCAAAATAAAGCTGTGTAATAAATCAAACAAGTATAAGACCGAAACCAACGCTCTGATACCAATTTGAAGGAAAACTGAACAAGCCCGGGCTAAATCGAAAACCTCACTTTCGTGCAATGCATTCCAGAATCGGAAGCTTTCGACCAAGCTCAGGCTCAAATTAGTTTACCCATGAACGGATCTAGGCTTATACTTATTTAATTTATTAATCGGGACACAAAAGATTCGATCTTTAATTAAAGCGGAATTTAAAGATTATACCTTTTGTAGCGAAGTCCCTTGCTTAAAGAAAAACCAATTCTTTGTTGCGATTCCAAAAGAAATCCAATTGACATCTCCGTAGAAACTTCGAATATTGCGTGGGCAATAATCTATCGAAGTCTACTTGCTTAGCCCACAAGGAAATCACTCAAATCGGATTCAATCCAATCTCAAAATCTGACTGATACCCACAAACTGCTCAACCTCTCACTTTAATTTTGCTACTGCCGCATGAAAATAGAGAACCCACAAAGCTGCTAGTGATGTGAATCCATGGTACGAATTCACGTAAATTGTAGAATCGTCCTCGATTGATCTTTTGAGCAAAACAACTAGCTCAAGTGGATTCAACAATATTGAGTATTAATGAACTCAACACCTTTGAATCACACTATATTGAAAGATGTCTTGAAATCTTCCAAGCAAAAACAACCCAAACCAAAATAGACCCAACAACAATAGGATGAAACCTATCACCTTTGAATCATAAAATGGTAGTTTTGAAATTACTATTCCCAACCCCTCTAATTTTTAAACCCAACAACACTAGGATAAACCTAACACCTTTGGATTATGAAATGAATTAGAAAAGAAGAGTAGAAGGCGCCACAACTAAAAGGAAGAGTTTTAGTTGATAAGCCAAATAAGTTTTGCAAGCATACTTGCAAGACTAAAACTAGCTCACTAAGAAACTAGCAAAGAAAGGAAAATTCCTTAAAGTTTATATCATCAAATCTTGAATTCTAATAGTTAACCAAGGCCCCTATTTATAGAGTTTCAAGAGGGACCAAGGTTGGAAATTACAAAAGGATTAAAGGAGCAATTCTAAATCTTTTATTCAGGACTAGCATTAACACTTCTCTTTGACCAAGAAAAGCTCTTTGACCTAGAAAAGCTCTTTGACCTAGAAGACTCTTGCACTTAATTCTAATATTCTAAATACTAAAAAAAAATGCAAAAAACAACTTGAAAATATCACCCAAATGCTGTTGAATTTCGTCCATAAATCCAGCTTATAAATGCGACGTTCAACCTTTTTCAGGCGACATGGGCATGTCAGAGGAAAAGTTATATTCTGCCCAACCTTTCTCAGGCGACATGGGCATGTCAGAAGAAAAGTTCTATTCTGCCCAACCTTTCTCAGGCGACATGGGCATGTCGGAGGAAATGTTCACTTCTGGAAGCTGCATAAAAAAGTACTTCCCACACCATTTGGATCAAGATCCAAGACTTGCAAAATGTTGTAATATTTAGCATGAATTGAGGTAGCCGTTGGATCCTCTTTTGAACAGACTTCAAGAATCAAAATGCTCAAGGCTTCTTGCATCCTTTTCTTTTTCAAACGAGTCATTGGGCCCATCATCCCTTCAAGTGGATTTGGTGGAATGATATGTGCAGAATTATTTGGAGTTGAGGGTGGTTCGGTCATGCCTTCGCCATCATCATCTTTGACATCTTTAGCATTACTTCCTTGGAACTCATCATCCCCTCTCCCTTGAAAAGGATTCGTCCTCGAATCCATTGGATCTACATCAAAATCAAAAGAAGATAAGTCAGAAATATTAAAAGTAGCACTTACACCATAGTCTCCGGGAAGATCAAGCTTGTAAGCATTATCATTGACTCGTGCCAAAACTTGAAATGGTCCATCACCACGGGGGTGTAACTTAGTTCTCCTTGAGGCTGGAAACCTCTCTTTCCTCATGTGTACCCAAACCCAATCACCGGGTTCGAACACAATTTTCTTACGGCCTTTATTTGCATTCTTTGCATATTGCTCATTTTTCTTCTCAATGTTTGCACGAGCTTGCTCATGCAATTTCTTCACGGTTTCAGCTTTCTTTTTGCCATCCAAACTCACTTGATCCTGTAAAGGTAAAGGAGATAAGTCTAGAGGAGTTAGAGGATTGAAGCCATAAACCAACTCAAAAGGAGAAAAATTAGTAGAAGTGTGTAGTGTGCGATTGTATGCAAATTCAGCAACTGGCAAACACTCCTCCCAACTTTTCAAATTCTTTTTAATTATGGCCCTTAACAAAACACCTAAAGTTCTATTTGTTACTTCCGTTTGGCCATCTGTTTGTGGGTGACTTGTGGTTGAAACAAAAGTTTTGTTCCCAATTTTCCCCAAAGAGTTTTCCAGAAATAACTCAAAAACTTTACATCCCTATCCGACACAATAGTCCTAGGAACACCATGTAGACGAACAATTTCTTTGAAGAAGAGATCAGCCACGTGTTTTGCATTGTCGGCTTTCCTACAAGCAATAAAATGAGCCATTTTGGAGAATCTGTCAACAACAACAAAAATAGAGTCCATGCCTCTTTAAGATATAGGCAAACCAAGAACAAAGTCCATAGAAATGTCAGTCTAAGGAGATTGAGGGACAGGGAGTGGAGTATACAATCCATGGGGAAGAGACTTAGATTTAGCTTTCTTGCAGTCAAGACATGTAGCACAAATTTTCTCAACATCCTTTTTCATGTTTGGCCAATAAAAGTGTTCATTCAAAATATCTAAAGTTTTTAGAACACCAAAATGTCCCATTAAACCTCCACAATGAGATTCACGAACCAAAAGCTCTCTAAGTGAACAAGAAGGAATACATAATTTGTTTTCTTTGAACAAAAACCGTTCACATTGATAAAACTTATTGAAAGCACCCTTTTCACATGCATTAAATATGTCAGAAAAATCATGATCCTTAGCATACAACTCCTTAATATACTCAAATCCCATGATTGTAGCATTAATAGTAGAAATTAAGGCATACCTCCGAGAGAGTGCATCAGCCACAATGTTCTCTTTACCTTTTTTGTACTTTACCACATATGGGAAAGTTTCAATGAATGAGATCCATTTTGCATGCCTCTTGTGCAAATTCTTTTGTCCTTTGAGATACTTGATGGATTCATGATCGGTGTGAATCACAAACTCTCTCGGCATAAGGTAGTGCTGCCAAGTTTCCAATGCTCTCACTACTGCATAGAGCTCTTTGTCATATGTTGGGTAGTTCAATGTTGCTCCATTCAACTTCTCACTAAAGTAGGCAATGGGGCGGCCTCCTTGAAGCAACACAGCACCTATTCCAATTCCTGAAGCATCACATTCAACTTCAAAAGTGTTAGAAAAATTAGGCAAAGCTAAAACAGGAGCATTAGTCAAATCATGCTTCAATTTATCAAATGCCTTTTGTTGAGAATCTCCCCACTCAAACTTAACATTTTTCTTTACCAACTCATTTAGTGGAGCTGCTTTTGTTGAGAAATCTTTGACAAATCTCCTATAAAAACTTGCAAGTCCATGGAAGGATCTCACCTCAGTCACATTTGTGGGAATTGGCCAATCAAGAATTGCTGCCACCTTTGCTTCATCAACTCTCAAACCATTAGAACTCACAACATAGCCAAGAAAAACAACTTCTTCAACACAAAAAGTACATTTTTTCAAATTTGCAAACAATTTTTCTTTACGCAAAGTAGTAAGAACAAGTTTAAGATGTTCAACATGTTCTCCTATGTTCTTACTATAGATCAAGATATCATCAAAATAGACAACTACAAACTTTCCAATGAAACGTCTCAAAACATGATTCATTAGCCTCATAAATGTACTAGGGGCATTAGTTAAACCAAAAGGCATAACAAGCCACTCATAAAGACCAAATTTTGTCTTGAAAGCCGTTTTCCATTCATCACCCTCTTTGATTCTTATTTGATGATAACCAGATTTCAAATCAATTTTTGTGAAAAATTTTGCACTAAATAATTCATCGAGCATATCGTCTAATCTTGGAATGGGGTGACGATACTTAATGGTGATTTTGTTCACAGCCCTACAATCAATGCACATACGCTATGCATTCCAGAATCGGAAGATTTCGACCAAGCTCAGGCTCAAATTAGTTTACCCATGAACGGATCTAGGCTTATACTTATTTAATTTATTAATCGGGACACAAAAAATTAAATCTTTAATTAAAGCGGAATTTAAAGATTATACCTTTTGTAGCGAAGTCCCTCGCTTAAAGAAAACCAAATCTTTTAGCGCAAATTCCACAAGAAATCCGAAGAATTCTCAAATACAAGCTCCGAGATAGTGTGGGCTATCGTCTACGGAGCTACCCACGAGCAATCGATTGAAAATCCAAGAAACTTGCTTCTCAAGAAACTCAAATTGAGGCTGCCCAGAATTTTTTTCTCAAAATTAAACTGCCCAGAATTTTTTTTAACAAAATTGAAGCTGCCCAGAATTTTCTTTCTCAAATTGAAGCTACCCGAAAAAAAAAACTGCACAAAAATGCCGAATAACTCTGCGCAGGAAAACCCTGATCTTGATCGCTGGACTGCTGAGCGAATTTCACAACAGCCGGCTGTCCAGTCACGATCTGGACAGTACTACCAGCAGATCACTGACCTGATGAGGAAGAGATCAACGCTGGCAGCATGGATCAGCACACCGGATCGCCAGCTACTACGTGAAGACCACCGCTCGAAATAACGCAGAAAATCTGCTGCTCCGACAATCGGACTACCCAGCGATCACAGCAGTTTTCCGGCGCGAGTTAGAAGGTTTTAATAATCTGGGCTGAGTTCTTAAATGAAGAAGAAAGCTATCTTGGTCGACTTCGAGAGAAAACTTGACGAGGAAGACACGTTCTCTCTCTAGACCAAACTTTCTCTTTCTAGCCAAAACTTGGCTCCCAAGTTTCTTAGGGTTTTCTTGCCCAATATGTTGTATTTATAGGAGCTTCTAAGGAGACCAAATGGGCTCTCGAGTTAGGCCTTAAAATTTGACTTTCGTTGACCGCTAAGTCTTCCCGACTAATCAACTCCAATCGACCCTTTTAAATTAATTTATTTAATTCACTTTGTTAATTTAATTTAATCGAACCCTTAGAATTAATTAATTCAAAATAGAATTAATTTTTAAATTCACTTCGTCGATCAAATATTAATTAAACCCTTCGGATTAATTAATTTACCTTGTCGATTAGTCAAACGCATAATCAGTCGTACCACTAACGGACCAATTATGGAACTACCGCTCGAAAACGACTTTACATCGCGCCATTATTATTTCTTCTATCTCCCTACATTAAAGATCTAGTGCTCGTCGATTTATCAATTTACTGACAAATTAATTCACCAACTTCTTGGTTTCCGAGATTAGTACCACTCGACCTTTTATTAAACCGAACATAAAGTTCACTGGCCAGGTTTAGTATAATAACCTTACGAGCTCATCTCGGGAGCACCATCAACCCGGCGAACCGGTACGTGGATTCCTCCGACCAGCAACGGCACGCAAGAAGCTAAACACCGCATACCCAACTTACCGAGGTATTGGCCTCAATTGACCTCACTCTTTGGCAAATCAAAGCACACGACACCCAACCCTCACACCCGTCCTAATCTCAGGATTGAGAGACGAAATACTAGGACCAAATTGACAACGCCGATCAGTACAAGTCAATTCTATCCAACTGGTCGTGCTCAATATGCCCCGGGCATATCTGTGTGATTTAAACTAGTCTAGATAAACCAATTTCCAAACCACACAATAACCTATACCGATAGTATGTTCAGACTATCTCGGTTACAAGCATACTTTTATATATCAATACTTTAACCAATAACGGTATCTACTGTGTTTGTCGACACCCCGTTATCTAGTTCTATGATATAAAGGAACAGATTTATACTGAAACAAAATGATATGTCATCTGTGGATATTAGTTTTTGATACAAGCCATAGCTTTTCTGTATTCAAAACTAACAATCTCCCACTAATACTCAAAGCTATGCTAAGAAGTACAAAAACTGTCCAACCCGCTATTACACTGCTGTCATAATGAAATCTCTAGAACACCTTTAAGCTCACTCACATGGCTCTCTCAAGAATCTGACTCCCATGCCCTCCACATGCCTCTCAAAGACCTTTGGGGTCAATGGCTTGGTGAAAGGATCTGCAAGGTTGTCCTCTGAAGCTATCTTGGCCACGATCACGTCTCCCCTCTTTACGATCTCTCGTATCAGGTGGTACTTGCGCTCTATGTGTTTACTCGCCTTATGGGCTCGTGGTTCCCTTGAGTTAGCAACTGCACCATTGTTATCACAATAAACTGTGATAGACCTAGGCAACTCTGGAACCACATCCAAGTCCATCAGGAAGCTCCTGAGCCATACAGCCTCTTTCGCTGCCTCTGAAGTGGCAACGTACTCGGCCTCCATGGTAGAGTCCGCCACGTATTTCTGCTTGACACTCTTCCATACTATGGCTCCACCTCCTAGAGTAAACACAAACTCAGAGGTAGACTTACTCTTGTCCATATCTCCTTGAAAGTCCGAATCTGTGTAACCCAATGGTACAAGCTCCTGCGCTCTATAAACTAGGACATAATCTCTCGTCCTGCGCAAGTACTTGAGAATGCATTTTACTGCCTCCCAGTGAGCCTTCCCAGGGTTACTCTGATATCTGCTAACCATGCCTACGGCAAAGCAAATATCAGGCCTCGTGCACAACATAGCATACATGAGGCTACCCACTGCAGAAGCATAGGGTATCGCCTTCATGGCATCTATCTCCTCAGCAGTCTTAGGACACTGCTCCTTAGACAAATGCACTCCATGCCTGAAAGGTAGTAAACCCTTCTTGGAGTTCTGCATGTTAAAACGAGCCAGAATCGTGTCTATGTAGGATGCCTGTGTCACGGGCTCACTCTTGGCCTAGTGAACCGGTGCGGCACTAGTTCTAACAACTAACGATATAGAACTAGCTCAGCCTTACTCTTGCTCGAAAATGAGCTTGTTGGCCCAGAAAATGACCGAGACGGCAAGAGATTGTGGGCACAAAGTGACCCGAAAATGGAACTCAAGTATATTGCTTTGCACAAAGGCTTACAAACACTTCTATACTTGGTTGCCCTTTACAAATGACCCTTGGCCTCTATTTATAGGCCTCAAAGTCGGTTAAGCTTCCCAATATTTTATTCTAAGAAGATTCTAGTCCCTAATATTATATACAAGGGAATTTCCCAGGGCTGACGTCATGCATGATGTCACCCGTGCCAACTTGCCAACTTGCAAGGCCAACTTGTGCAACTTGCAAGGGAGATCCTTCTAGAGAAGCTGCTGCCCCTCGTGCCCCATTTGGTTCCGGAACGTTCGAGATATTCCACCGTAGCGGGCTGGGGAGCGTTCTGTTTGACGGGCCGAAATGACCGGAACATTCGGTCGTGTCGTTTCCCTGCTTGGCGCACGATGTGCTGCCTGCTGCGCCTAGGACGGTCCCAGCTCGGTCCCGTTTGTTTGGTCCGTGCCCCATGCACTCCAAAAGCTCCACGGTCCGCTCCCTTTTGTGCGCAAATGGCCTTGAATCTCGGCCGCTGATGCTTTCGTCCCACTTGGGTCGAACCGTCCATGTCACGGCCGTGACACCTGTGAGAGAGTCAGAGAACGTTTCCTACGATCTCGAATAATCTTGATCCGAGGATATGTCCAGCCTCTCCCAAATCCTTCATATCGAATTGCCTGGACAGCCATGCCTTTACGTCTGACAACACCTTCTTACTGTTGCCAATAAGAAGAATGTCATCTACATAAAGTACGAGGAACACCACTATCTCACCATCACGCCTGCAATAAACACACTGCTCATCCGGAGACTGAGTGAATCCATAGGACTGGATAACCTCATCAAAACGAATGTTCCAAGATCTGGATGCTTGCTTAAGTCCATAAATGGACCTCCTAAGCCTGCATACCTTGTGCTCTTGGCCCTTAACAATGAAGCCCTCTGGTTGCTGCATAAAGATGGTCTCCTCAAGACTTCCATTAAGGAAAGCTGTCTTGACATCCATCTGCCATATCTCATAATCCATATGAGCAGCTATGGCCAAGAGAATCCGGATCGACTTAAGCATAGCTACCGGGGAAAAGGTCTCCTCATAATCGATCCCTTCTTTCTGAGTATACCCTTTCGCCACAAGCCTAGCCTTGAAGGTCTCAACCCTCCCGTCAGATCCTCTCTTTCGCTTGTAGACCCATTTGCACCCAATAGGCCTAAACCCATCAGGAAGGTCTACCAGCTCCCAGACTTGATTTGAGTCCATAGAACCCATCTCAGCAATCATCGCTCTCTGCCAAGAATCTGCATCTTTATCCTGGAGAGCCTCATTGTAGTTAACTGGGTCTGGTTTATGAGCACCAGGGATAAAGTCCGAAGACTCACCCAAACCCATGTACCTCTCGGGCTGTCTCACAGCCCTCCCACTACGACGAGGCGTAACCTGTGTAAGAGCATCATCTGTGATAATGCGTGCAGTTTCCTGTGGTGTGTCTTCCTATACGTGTGTATCTGGAATAGTGGACTGACTTCTAAGCTCTTCCAATACTACCTTGCTGCTTGACTTGTGATCTAAAATATAGTCCTCCTCAAGAAATCTGGCATTGGTGCTGACCAGCACCTTCTGATCCTGAGGACTATAAAATAAACCACCTCTCGTTCCTTTGGGGTAGCCTACAAACAGCATAACCTTAGATCTTGCCTCTAACTTGCCTGCATCTGGCTCGAGCACATGTGCTGGACAACCCCAAATCCTGAGATGTCTCAGAGTAGGCTTACGCCCACCCCACAAATCTACTGGGGTCGTAGGCACAGACTTAGATTGCACAAGGTTGAGGATAAAACATGCTGTCTCTAAGGCATAACCCCAAAACGAGGTAGGCAACTCACTGTAACTCATCATCGATCTAACCATCTCCATAAGAGTCATGTTCCTCCTCTCTGCTACACCATTCTGCTGGGGTGTGCCAGGTGCAGACAACTGGGTCTGAATACCCTCCTCTGACAAATAGGTCCTAAATTCACTAGAGAGGTATTCGCCACCGCGATCAGACCGCAGTGACTTGATACTCTTACCCAGATGGTTCTCCACCTCTGCCTTGAATTCTCTGAACTGGCCAAAGCATTCAGACTTGTGGCGCATCAGGTATATGTATCCATATCTAGAGTAATCATCCGTGAAAGTCACGAAATACTCATAACCACCTCTAGCCTGAACTGACATAGGCCCACACACGTCAGAATGAATCAGCTCTAAAACCTCTTTGGCCCTATACCCCTTCGCCTTAAAAGGCCTTTTGGTCATTTTACCCTCCAAGCAGGACTCACAGGTTGAATAGTTGTCAATATCTAGTAAGTCCAAAGACCCACTCTTGACCAACCTTTGAATCCTACTAAGGTTGATATGACCTAGTCTCAGGTGCCAAAGATAAGTCTGATTCAAAGGGGAAGATTCCTTTCTCTTATTATGATTTAGTGATGAGTTACTAATTTCTGTGTTTTGCATAACTGGGGAGTATGTCTTGATTAAAAACAGATTGTCAACCAATGTACCGGAACATATAAGTTTCTGGCATTTTCTTATAAAAACCGAACCATCAGAAAATACACACTTATAACCATCCAAAACAAGTTTCGAAACTGAAAGCAAGTTCTTTCGAAAACTAGGTACATAAAGACAATCCTTCAAATATAAAATAGAGTCTGAAAAATAAAGACTAATAACTCCCACTGCAGCCACAGAAACTCTGGTAGTATCCCCAAGGTAGACCTGCAACTCTCCCTCTCTAAGCAGTCGGGTCACTTGGAACCCCTGCAAAGAATTACAAACGTGATCAGTGGCTCCCGAATCCACACACCAAGTATCCGTGAGAATCGCCGCTAAACACGTCTCAGTGACTAGGGAAAATTTACACGTACCTCGAGGCTTTGGGCAGTCCTTCTTCCAATGTCCTGCTTTGCCACATCTAAAGCATCTTCCTCTCGGCTTCTGCTTCTTGGCAATGCCTGCCTTGGGTCCATGACTGGCTCCTGCTTTCTGGCCTCTCTTCCTCTTTTGCTTCCTGGCTTTGGGCCCAGCAGAGGAACCTGAGGGACCAACAGTAGCCAAGGCTTGCTTCTTCTCAGCGAAGAGGCTCTCAGCAGACACCAATGCAGTCATGAGCTCAGAAAGTGAATATGAGAGATTCCCCATATTATAGTTCAATCGAAACTGCTCAAAACTGGGAGGCAAGCTCTGAAGGATGATATCGACCTGGGTTTCCCCATCAATCTCACCTCCCAATACCTCGATCTCATTGATGCAACCAATCATGTCCAGTACGTGATCTCTCACTGAAGTGCCCTCAGCCATCTTCGCATTCATGAGTTTCCTCATAGCTGACTGCTTGGCTGCCCTGCCCTGATGTCCAAACATCTCCCTGAGGTTGAGCATCATATCGTAGGCTGAGGTCATCAACTGATGCTGGTGCTGCAGTACACTTGGCATGGAAGCCAAGATGTAGCACCTGGTCATCTCATCAGCTTTCTGCCACCTCGTATATGGCTCTCGCTGCTCAGGTGTGGCATCCTCACTGGGCTTAGGGGGGCACTCCTCAGTGAGCACGTACTTATAACCCTCGGCGGTTAGGACAATGTCCAGGTTTCGTTTCCAATCAATGTAATTAGGACCGGTGAGTTTGTTTTGGTTCAGAATGACAGCTAGCGGGTTGAACGACATATCAACTGAAAAATAATGAAAAAACATGTCTCAGTATACTTTTCGAAAATATTGAAAAATCCTCAGAAAAGAAATATAATCTTCTACCGACATCTCTCCCACCGGGATTAACGCAGGTCACGATGGGTGAACGTCTACGCCAACCCATATTCGTTCGAGAAGGACCAAAGTCCATTAATCTCATTATCTGACCAACGATCTTATGATCAATGAAATTAATAATCGATAATTTTAGCCGTACACGTAAATAGCGTTACCTCGATGGGAGGGATACTATAAACAGTACACTAAGTGTATGCCATTACGTGACTTCTAAGTTTGCTACTTAGGGTACTAATGCGCCTCGGATGGCGAGGGTGTCGCAACTTTTCCCAATTAAACGTACTATAGTCATCCCTTTAGAAATTCATTCCAGCGATATCTGTGATTGAAAACTCATCCGATGGGGAAGCCGTTTAACCACATCGCCAATGAACCCGTAATGGAGGCCATGGGGCTATTAACCAACCCGCTCCCACTTAGATTTTTAAAATAATTTCAATTCGCCCTAGTTTTCTCGGTTTTCCATTTCGGTTTTCTACGTAATTAGGAATCACCCAAAAATTACGATAAACCAAAATCCGGGTTTTCTCAGTTTTCTACGTAATTAGGAATCACCCAAAATTACGATAAACCAAAACCCCACGTAATTAGGAATCACCCAAAATTACGATTAAACCAAAACTTGCGAATATAATTAAGTTTGAGGATTTTTACGTTTTAACATGCAATATCTTAACTATGGATATTCGCACCCATAAAACCGTTGGAGTTTTAATATGCGAATAATCTACCTTAGTTAATTGCACATTACCTTTTTGAAAAAACATTTGGTTTGAATTTCGTTCATGCAAAATAAAACAAAAATCACACAATCAAAGAAAAAATCATAAATACGGGAAATTAAATAAAATAAAATTTCCCGACTATTATGGCCTTCTCTATCGTTGATTCCTTGACGCCTCGGTGACACTTCCCGTCGTGTCGCTCCCACTCGTTATTTGGATTCCTCTCGATTCGCCCGGGTTTTCTCGGTTTATTCCGTAATTAGGAATCACCCAAAATTACAATAAACCAAAACCCGCGAATATAAGTTACCCAAAATAACGTCTTCGTCATAGTACAAAAATTCCTATATACAAAGGCGTTTTTCTAGGAATTTAAAGACGACATGATTAGATCAAATCCTACTACAAGATTTTTCTAATCCTACACGGCTTCCAGCTCATGGTTATTACTATTACAGAAATTTCCATTCAAAAATAAAACGAGCCCGGACATGTCCCGGGGTTTATGAATGAAAATTAAATTTCTACCATAATAGCCGGGAAACCAATAACCACCTGTTTATACATTTCGACAAAAAATACTAATGCCAAAATAAAGCCGTGTAATAAATCAAACAAGTATAAGACCGAAACCAACGCTCTGATACCAATTTGAAGGAAAACTGAACAAGCCCGGGCTAAATCAAAAACCTCACTTTCGTGCTATGCATTCCAGAATCGGAAGCTTTCGACCAAGCTCAGGCTCAAATTAGTTTACCCATGAACGGATCTAGGCTTATACTTATTTAATTTATTAATCGGGACACAAAAAATTAAATCTTTAATTAAAGCGGAATTTAAAGATTATACCTTTTGTAGCGAAGTCCCTCGCTTAAAGAAAACCAAATCTTTTAGCGCAAATTCCACAAGAAATTCGAAGAATTCTCCAATACAAGCTCCGAGATAGTGTGGGCTATCGTCTACGGAGCTACCCACGAGCAATCGATTGAAAATCCAAGAAACTTGCTTCTCAAGAAACTCAAATTGAGGCTGCCCAGAATTTTTTTCTCAAAATTAAACTGCCCAGAATTTTTTTTAACAAAATTGAAGCTGCCCAGAATTTTCTTTCCCAAATTGAAGCTGCCCGAAAAAAAAAACTGCACAAAAATGCCGAATAACTCTGTGCAGGAAAACCCTGATCTTGATCGCTGGACTGCTGAGCGAATTTCACAACAGCCGGCTGTCCAGTCACGATCTGGACAGTACTACCAGCAGATCACTGACCTGATGAGGAAGACATCAACGCTGGCAGCATGGATCAGCACACCGGATCGCCAGCTGCTGCGTGAAGACCACCGCTCGAAATAACGCAGAAAATCTGCTGCTCCGACAATCGGACTGCCCAGCGATCACAGCAGTTTTCCGGCGCGAGTTAGAAGGTTTTAATAATCTGGGCTGAGTTCTTAAACGAAGAAGAAAGCTTTCTTGGTCGACTTCGAGAGAAAACTTGACGAGGAAGACACGTTCTCTCTCTAGACCAAACTTTCTCTTTCTAGCCAAAACTTGGCTGCCAAGGCCCCTATTTATAGAGTTTCAAGAGGGACCAAGGTTGGAAATTACAAAAGGATTAAAGGAGCAATTCTAAATCTTCTAGTCAAGACTAGCATTAACACTTCTCTTTGACCAAGAAAAGCTCTTTGACCTAGAAAAGCTCTTTGACCTAGAAGACTCTTGCACTTAATTATAATATTCTAAATACTAAAAAAAATGCAGAAAACAACTTGAAAATATCACCCAAATGCTGTTGAATTTCGTCCAGAAATCCAGCTTATAAATGCGACGTTCAACCTTCTTCAGGCGACATGGGCATGTCAGAGGAAAAGTTATATTCTGCCCAACCTTTCTCAGGCGACATGGGCATGTCAGAAGAAAAGTTCTATTCTGCCCAACCTTCCTCAGGCGACATGGCATGTCGGAGGAAATGTTCACTTCTGGAAGCTGCATAAAAAAGTACTTCCCACACCATTTGGATCAAGATCCAAGACTTGCAAAATGTTGTAATATTTAGCATAAATTGAGGTAGCCGTTGGATCCTCTTTTGAACAGACTTCAAGAATCAAAATGCTCAAGGCTTCTTGCATCCTTTTCTTTTTCAAACGAGTCATTGGGCCCGTCATCCCTTCAAATGGATTTGGTGGAATGATATGTGCAGAATTATTTGGAGTTGAGGGTGGTTCGGTCATGCCTTCGCCATCATCATCTTTGACATCTTTAGCATTACTTCCTTGGAACTCATCAGCTAGTGTCCAGCCCTTTTGCCCCGTCATGATCTAGACAAGAAGAGCTTGCGGATCACCAATCCTTAGAAAGAGATCTACACCAGCCTTCTCGAATCAAACGCACGGACTGAAAACCAGCAGCTTAAAAGTGCGCCAATTGCTGCAGTTCAACCGTGAAGACTGTGCGCTGCCTGGAGATAATAACCCAGAACAATTGCTGCTGCTTCCAATAAAAAACCCAGCAGAATTGCTGCTGTCCACTGCGCTGTCCAGAAATAAAAAACCCAGCAGAATTGCTGCTGTCCACTGCACTGTCCGGAAATAAAAAACCCAGCAGAATTGCTGCTGTCCACTAAGCTGTCCGGAAATAAAAAACCCAGCAGAATTGCTGCTGTCCGAGCGAAAAATATAGTGAGAATCTGGTGAGCTTTGTATATAATCAACCAAAGTTTCAGTCTTTGAGATGAATCCAATTCGAAGAGCAAAAAATCTGGTTCGTTTTTGAGAAAGAATTCTTGAAGAAAAAATTCTCTCTCTAGAACCTTTTTGCTCAAGAAAGAGGCAAGACAAGTCTTGCAAAATTTCCTTTTTTTTTTATTTCTTGGGCATCAAGTCTTCTATTTATAGGAGCTCGATTGGAGACCTAATGGGCTCTCGAGTTAGGCCTTTTAATTTGATTTTCGTTGACCGCTAAGTCTTCCCGACTAATCAACTCCAATCGACCCATTTAAATTAATTTCATTTAATCCAGTTTGTTAATTTAATTTAGTCGAACCCTTAGAATTAATTAATTCAAATAGAATTAATTTCTAAATTCACTTTGTCGATTAAATATTAATTAAACCCTTTGGATTAATTAATTTACCTTGTCGATTAGTCAAATGCATAATCGGTCGTGCCACTATCGGACCAATTATGGAACTACCGCTCGAAAATGACTTTACATCGCGCCATTATATTTTATTCTATCTCCCCACATTAAAGATCTAGCGCTCGTCGGTTTATCAATTTACTGACAAATTAATTCACCGACTTCTTGGTTTCCGAGATTAGTACCACTCGTCCTTTTATTATACCGAACATAAAGTTCACCGGCCGGGTTTAGTATAATAACCTTACGAGCTCATCTCGGGAGCACCATCAACCCGGTGAACCGGTACGTGGATTCCTCTGACTAGCAACGACACGTAAGAAGCTAGACACCGCATACCCAACCTATCGAGGTACAAGCCTCAATTGACCGCACTCTTTGGCAAATCAAAGCATACGATATCCAACCCTCACGCCCGTCCCAATCTCGGGATTAAGAGACGGAATAGTAGGACCGAATTGACTGTGCCGATCAGTATAAGTCAATTCTATCCAAACTGGTCGTGCTTAATATGCCTCGGGCATATCTGTGTCATTTAAACTAGTTTAGATAAACCAATTTCCAAACCACACAATAACCTATACCGATAGTATGTTCAGACTATCTCGGTTACGAGCATACTTTTTATATATCAATACTTTAACCAATAACGGTATCTACTGTGTTTGTCGACACCCCGTTACCTAGTTCTATGATATAAAGGAACAAATTTATACTGAAACAAAAATGACATGTCATCTGTGGATATTAGTTTTTGATACAAGCCATAGCTTTTATGTATTCAAAACTAACAATCTCCCACTAATACTCAAAGCTATGCTAAGAAGTACAAAACCTGTCCAACCCGCTATTACACTGCTGCCATAATGAAATCTCCAGAACACCTTTAAGCTCACTCACATGTCTTCCTCTTTACGATCTCTCGTATCAGGTGGTACTTGCGAGGTGTTTACTCGCCTTATGGGCTCGTGGTTCCCTCGAGTTAGCAACTGCACCATTGTTATCACGATAAACTGTGATAGACCTAGACAACTCAGGAACCATATCTAAGTTCATCAGGAAACTCCTGAGCCATACAGCCTCTTTCGCTGCCTCTGAAGCGGCAACGTACTCGGCCTCCATGGTAGAGTCCGCCACGCATTTCTGCTTGACACTCTTCCATACTATGGCTCTACCTCCTAGAGTAAACACAAACCCAGAGGTAGACTTACCCTTGTCCAAATCACCTTGAAAGTCCGAATCTGTGTAACCCAACGGTACAAGCTCCTGCGCTCTATAAACTAGGACATAATCTCTCGTCCTGCGCAAGTACTTGAGAATGCATTTTACTGCCTCCCAGTGAGCCTTCCTCTTAAATAATTCCACTTTGTTAATTACTGAATTAACCCTTAGGAATAATTAACCAATTAATTAATTAAATCTACCTATTCAATTAACCCATTACAAAATTAATCGTACCACTAACGGATTAATTTTGGCACTACCATCCTACACCAGAATTACTTCCGGAACAACTTAATTAAATTATATTCATTAATCTCCCCACATCAAAGATATAATGCTCGTTAATTAAAATTAATTTACTGATAAATTAATTAATTAACTTCTTTAATTTCGAGACTAGTACCACTCGACCTTTTTACTATACCGGACATAAGTCCATCAGACGGGTTTAGTATAATAAACATTTCAAGTTCATCTCTGGAGCACCATCAACCCGGACACATCGGTACATGGTTTCCTTTCGACAAGCAGTAGCACACCAAGTAACTAAACACGCGCACCCAACCCACCGAGACTATTGGCCACATTTGACCTCACCCCTTGGCAGATCAAAGTACACTATGTCTAACCCTCTTGCCCACTCGAGTATAGGGATTTAGAGATAGAATACAAGGATCGATTTGTCTATTGAATCAGTACAAGACAAATCATTCCTAAAAGTCAAGTTCAATATGCCCCGGGCATATCTATATGATTCAATTAGTTTAGACAAACTAATTATCTGAATCACAGAATAACCTAGACCGACAGTTTGTCCAAAGCTGTCTCAGTTACGAACCTCATTTATATATTATGTCTTTCAACCAATGATGAGATCTACTGTGTCGCACCAGACACCTCATCATCTACTTACATAATATAAATGGACGATAAATATGCAAAACAAAATATAATTGAAACACAATCGATATATTAAACTGGGAAACTGTACAATACAAGCATAGCTTATGTATTCTACTCCAACATTCTCCTTGATAAAATGAGCCAGAATTGAAGGAAAACAGAACAAGCACGGCTAAATCGAAAATCTCACTTTCGTTCAATACATTCCAGAATCGGAAACTTTCGACAAAGCTCAGGCTCAAATTCATTTTCCCCTGAACGGATCTAGGCTTATACTTATTTAATTTATTAAATCGACAAACAACGCACAAAGAATCAACCTTTAATTAAAAGTGGAAAACATAAAGTTTATACCTTCGAAGCGAAGTCCAATGCAATAAAGAAAACCAAATCTTCGGGCAATCGATTACCACGAAATCCAAAAGATAACTCCAAGAAACATCAAATATTGCGTGGGCAATAATCTATCAAAGTGCGCAATCAAGACCCACGAAAAACCCACAAGAAAAATCCCTTGAATCATAACAAAATCTGCCCAAAATCTAATCAAGACACCTCAGCCGCTAGTACCGCTCCACTGCCCATTTTTGCCCAGCCCCGCCGCGCCAAAATTGAAACCAGACAAGCCTAAAGACTCAATCTTTGGTCATGATCTGCACAAGCCTATTCATGGATCACCAAAGGAGAGATCAACATGAAGAAACCTGGATCAAGCACACCAAAAACAAGCCAAAAGGCTGCCAGAAAAATGGATATGTAGCGGCGCGAAAATGGATCCGGTGGACTCAAAATTCTGGCGGCTGCTCAGTAAAAGTTTTGATCTTCGAGCTTTGCTTGTATTCAAGAAGTGAGATATCAAGTTCATTTTTGAAAGAACCTCAAAAGACAAGAGAGTCTCTCTCTAGAACTTTCTCACTCTAAGGGGCAACACTTGTCTTGCAAGATTTTCTTATGTTTCTTAAGTCTAAATATTTCTATTTATAGGGAGCTCTTAAGGAGACCTAGTGGGATTTTGAATTGGGCCTTTTAATTTGACTTTCGTTGATCGCTTAGTCTTTCCAGGACTGATCAACTCCAATAGAACCATTCAAATTAATTTCTCAACCCACTTCGTTAATTTAATTTAATCGAACCCTTAGGATTAATTAATTTAAATAGAATTAATTTATTAATTCACTTTGTTAATTAAATATAAATTAAATCTTTAGGATTAGTTAATTCACTTTGTCGATTAGTCAAATACATAATTAGTCGTACCACTATCGGACTAACTATGGAACATTCACTCAAAAATGACTTTACATTGCGCCACTTTATTTTCTTCTATCTCCCCACATTAAAGATCTAGTGCTCGTCAGTTTATCAATTTACTGACAAACTAATTCACCAACTTCTTGGTATCCAAGATTAGTAGCACTCGACCTTCTTATTATACCGGACGTAAAGTCCACTGGCCAGATTTAGTATAATAAACCTTACGAACTCATCTCTGGAGCACCATCAACCCGGTGAACAGTTACGTGGATTCCTCCAACTAGCAATGGTATGTAAGAAGCTAAACACCACATACCCAACCTACTGAGGTATAGGCCTCAATTGACGGCACTTTTTGGCGCATCAAAACATACAATATCTAACTCTCACACCCATCCCAATCTAGGGATTGAGAGACTGAATACTAGGACCGAATTGACTACACCAATCAGTACAAGTCAATTCTATCCAATCTGGTCGTACTCAATATGCTTTGGGCATATCTGTGTGATTTTAATTAGTCTAGATAGACTAATTTCCAAATCATACAATAACCTATGCTGATAGTATGTTCAGACTATCTTAGTTACGAGCATACTTTTTATATATCAATACTTTAACCAATAACGGTATCTACTGTGTTTTTCCACACCTCGTTATCTAGTTCTATGATATAATAGAACAATTTAATACTAAAACAAAATGATATGTCATCTGTGGATATTAGTTTTCGATACAAGCCATAGCTTTTCTGTATTTAAAACTAACAATTTCCCACTAATACTCAAAGCTATTCTAAGAAGTACAAAAACTGTCCAACCTGCTATTACGCTGCTGTCATAATGAAATTTACAGAACACCTTTAAGCTCACTCACATGGCTCCCTCAAGAATCTGACTTCCATGCCTTCCACGTGTCTCTCAAAGACCTTTAGGGTCAATGGCTTTGTGAAATGATCTGCAAGGTTGTCATCTGATGCTATATTGGCCACAGTTACATATTCTCTCTTTACGATCTCTAGTATCAGGTGGTACTTGCGCTCTATTGTTAGTTTTGAATACAGAAAAGCTATGGCTTGTATCAAAAACTAATATCCACAGATGACATATCATTTTGTTTCAGTATTAAATTGTTCCATTATATCATAGAACAAGATAACGGGGTGTGAAAAGACACAGTAGATATTGTTATTGGTTAAAGTATTGATATATAAAAAGTATGCTCATAACTGAGATAGTTTGAACATACTATCGGTATAGGTTATCGTATGATTTGGAAATTAGCTTATCTAGACTAATTAAAATCACACGGATATGCCTGAGGCATATTGAGCATGACCAGTTTGGATAGAATTGACTTGTACTGATCGGCGTAGTCAATTCGGTCCTAGTATTCAGTCTCTCAATCCCTATATTGGGACGGGTGTCAGAGTTGGATACCGTGTGTTTTGATTTTCCAAAGAGTTCGGTCAATTGAGGCTTATACCTCGGTAGGTTCGGTATGCGGTGTTTAGCTTCTTATGTGCCGTTGTTAGTTAGAGGAATTCACGTACCGGTTCGCTGAGTTGATGGTGTTCCCGAGATAAGCTCGTAAGGTTTGTTATACTAATTCTGGGCAGTGGACTTTACGTCCGGTATAATAAGAAGGTCGAGTGGTACTAATCTCGGATACCAAGAAGTTGGTTAATTAGTTTGTCAGTAAATTGATAAACCGACGAGCACTAGATCTTTAAGGTGAGGAGATAGAAGAAAATAAAGTGGTGTGATGTAAAGTCATTTTTGAGCGGTAGTTCCATAATTGGTACGTTAGTGGTATGACTAATTATGCGTTTGACTAATCCATAAAGTGAATTAATTAATCCTAAAGGTTTAATTAGTATTTAATTGACAAAGTGGATTAAGAAATTAATTCTACATGAATTAATTGATCCTAAGGGTTTGATAAATTAAATTAACGAAATGGGTTAAAGAAATTAATTTGAAAGATCGATTGGAGTTGACTAGTCTAGGGAAGACTAAGAGGTCAACGAAAGTCCAACACTAAGGCCCAAGTCAAAAGGCCACTAGGTCTCCCATGGAGCTCCATATAAATAGCTAATATTAGGAACATTTGAAGACATTAGAATGTTAGTTTTGAATACAGAAAAGCTATGACTTGTATAAAAAACTAATATCCACAGTTGACATATCATTTTGTTCCGGTATAAATTTGTTCCTTTATATCATAGAACTAGATAACAGGGTGTGGAAAGACACAGTTGAAACCGTTATTGGTTAAAGTATTGATATATAAAAAGTATGCTCGTAACCGAGATAGTCTGAACATACTATCGGTATAGGTTGTCGTGTGGTTTGGAAATTAGTTTATCTAGACTAGTTAAATCACACGGATATGCCCGGGGCATATTGAGCACGACCAGTTTGGATAGAATTGACTTGTACTGATCAGCATAGTCAATTCGGTCCTAGTTTTCAATCTCTCAATCCCGAGATTGGGACGGGCGTGAGAGTTGGATATCGTATGCTTTGATTGGCAAAAGAGTGCGGTCAATTTAGGCCTATACCTCGGTAGGTTGGGTATGCGGTGTTTAGCTTCTTACGTGCCGTTGCTAGTCAGAGGAATCCACGTACCGGTTCACTGGGTAAATGGTGCTCCCGAGATGAGCTCGTAAGGTCTATTATACTAAACCCGGCCGGTGAACTTTATGTCCGGTATAATAAAAGGACAAGTGGTACTAATCTCGGATACCAAGAAGTAGGTGAATTAATTTGTCAGTAAATTGATAAACTGGTGAGCACTAGATCTTTAATGTGGGGAGATAGAATAAAATATAATGGCGCGATGTAAAGTCATTTTCGAGCGGTAGTTCCATAATTGGTCCGATAGTGGCACGACTAATTATGCTTTTGACTAATCGATAAGGTGAATTAATTAATGTAAAAGGTTTAATTAATATTTAATCGACAAAGTGAATTAAGAAATCAATTCTATTTGAATTAATTAATTCTAAGGGTTCGATTATATTAAATTAACAAAGTGGGTTAAGAAATTATTTCTAATGGGTCGATTGGAGTTGATTAGTCGGGAAAGACTTAGCGGTCAACGTAAGTCAAATTAAAAGGCCTAACTCGAGAGCCCATTAGGTCTCTATTAGAGCTCCTATAAATAGAAAAATTGAAGCCCAAGAAACATAAGGAAATCTTGCAAGACAAGTCTTGCCCTTTTTTGAGTGAGAAAGTTCTAGAGAGAACTTCTTATTCTTGAAGTTTTCTTTCAAAAACGAACTAGATTTCTTACTCTTCATATTGGATTTGAACCAAAGATCACTCCTTTCTTAATTGAAAGATAGTTCGCTCGTTTTTTTTGAGCAGGAAAACCCTGCTGCTGCCGCGGTTTTCTTAATTTCAGAAAATGGCTGTTGCGCGGGTTTCTTCGAGAATTTCCTGCTACCGATTTTGCTGCTACTCATTGAGTTTGATTTGGCCTGAGTCTCGTTGATCTCTTCTTGGTGATCCGAGGCTTGGGTTGTCTAGATCACGAGTGGGTAGTTCGAAATTTGGTTGAAGGAGTGGCGGTTTTCATGAAAGGCAGCACCTTTCCATTTCGGCAGCAGTGGGTAGATTGTGGGTCAAGTTAGTGATCAGATTTTGTTTTCTTTGAGTTCGATTTGAGTGATTTCCTTGTGGCCTAAGCAAGTAAACTTCGATACATTATTGCCCACGCAATATTCAAAGTTTTCTCGGAGATATCTTTTGGATTTCTTGTGGACATTGCCGAAAGATTGGATTTTTCTTATTGCAAGGGACTTCGCTACAAAAGGTATAATCTTTGAATATTCTGCTTTAATTAAGGATTGCATCTATGTGTTGATTTAATAAATTAAATAAGTATAAGCCAAGATCCGTTCGTGGGTAAATGAATTTGAGCCTGAGCTTGGTCGAAAGCTTCCGATTCTGGAATGCAATGCACGAAAGTGAGGTTTTCGATTTAGCCCGGGCCTGTTCTGTTTTCCTTCAAATTGGTATCAGAGCGTTGGTTTCGGTCTTATACTTGTTTGATTTATTACACGGCTTTATTTTGGTATTATTATTTTTGTCGAAATGCTTAAACAGGTGGTTATTGGTTTCCCAGCTATTATGGTACAAATTTATTTTTCATTCATAAACCCCGGGACATGTCCGGGCTCGTATTGGTTTTGAATGGAAATGTCTGTAATAGTAATAACCACGAGCTGGAAGCAGTGTAGGATTAAAAAAATCTTGTAGTAGGATTTGATCTAATTATGTCGTCTTTAAATTCCTAGAAAAACGCCTTTGTATATAGGAATTTATGTATTATGACGAAGACATTATTTTGGGTAACTTATATTCGCGGGTTTTGGTTTCTCGTAATTTTGGGTGATTCCTAATTACGTAATAAACCGAGAAAAATCCGGGCGAATCGAGAGGAATCCAAATAACGAGTGGGAACGACATGACGGGACGTGTCACCGAGGAGTCAAGGAATCAACGATAGTGAATGCCATAATAGTCGGGAAATTTTATTTCTTTTAATTTCCCGTATTTATGACTTTTCATTGATTGTGTGTTTTTCGTTTTATTTTGCATGAACGAAAACCAAACAAAAATTGTTTTTAAAAGGTAATGAGCAATTAACTAAGGTAGATTATTCGTATATTAAAACTCCAACGGTTTTATGGGTGCGAATATCCATAGTTAAGATATTGCATGTTAAAACTTCAAAATCCTCAAGCTTAAAAATCTAAGTGGGAGAGGGTTGCTAATTATCCCCATGGCCTCCATTACAAATTCATTGGTGATGTGGTTAAACTTGCGTGTTGGCTTAGACCTTCCTCCCTATCGGATGAGTTTTCAACCACAGATATCACCGGAATGAATTTCTAAAGGGATGACTATAGTGAGTTTAATTGGAGAAAGTTGCGATACCCTCGCCATCTGAGGTGCATTAGTATCCTAAGTAACAAACTTAGACGTCACGTAATGGCATACACTTAGTGTACCATTTTTAGTATCCCTCCCTGATTCCTAATTACGAAGTAAACCGAGAAAACCCGGGCGAATCGAGAGGAATCCAAATAACGAGTGGGAGCGACATGACGGGACGTGTCACCGAGGCGTCAAGGAATCAACGATAGAGAAGGCCATAATAGTCGAGAAATTTTATTTGTTTAATTTCCCGTATTTATGTCTTTTCGTTGATTGTGTGATTTTCGTTTTAATTTTGCATGAACGAAAACCAAACCAAAATGTTTTAAAAGGTAATGTGCAATTAACTAAGGTAGATTATTCGCATATTAAAACTCCAACGGTTTTATGGGTCCGAATATCCATAGTTAAGATATTGCAAGATAAAACGTAAAAATCCTCAACTTAATTAAATTCGCGGGTTTTGGTTTAATCGTAATTTTGGGTGATTCCTAATTACGTAGAAAACCGAGAAAACCCGGGCGAATCGAAATTATTTGAAGGAAAACTGAACAAGCCCGGGCTAAATCGAAAACCTCACTTTCGTGCACTGCATTCCAGAATCGGAAGCTTTTGACCAAGCTCAGGCTCAAATTAGTTTACCCATGAACGGATCTAGGCTTATACTTATTTAATTTATTAATCGGGACACAAAAGGTTCGATCTTTAATAAAAGCGAAATTTAAAGATTATACCTTTTGTAGCGAAATCCCTTGCCTAAAAGAAAAATCCAATCTTTAGCGCAATTTCCACAAGAATTCCGAAGAATGACTCCTATACGAACTCCGAGATAGTGTGGGCTATCGTCTACGGAGTTACCCACGGCAATACGAAGAAATCCAAGAAAGTTGCTCCGGAAGAAAAACCCAAAATCTGAAAAATGAAGCTGCCCAGAATTTTTTCTAACTTGCTGCGCAAGCTGCTGTCATGCAGGATCAAAAATCGCCGGAGATGAACAGCTCAGTCTCGATCTAGACAACCAGAACTCACGGATCACTCAGCTAATAAAATCGAACATGAGGTCTGGTCGGTTCTGGGCACTGAACAAGAACAATCGCCGGGTTTTAGAACTGAAAGCTGACCGCCTGCGCGATCAGGCCGAGAAGGACCGATCTGCACAATCTGGCGATATCCGACTAGCGGGCTGCTTGGGGAAAGGTCTGGGCAAGCTAAAGGTTCAGTCTTCCGAAGGAGAAAATTGCCTTAGCTGACTTCGAGAAAGAACTTCGATGAGGAAGACGTAGTTCTCTCTCTAAGCTAAATTTTCTCATTCTAGTCCTTTCTTGGACTTCAAGTTTCTTAATGTCATACTTGCCCAATGAGTTGTATTTATATGGAGCTTCTAAGGAGACCTAATGGACTCTCGAGTTAGGCCTTAAAATTTGACTTTCGTTGACCGCTAAGTCTTCCCGACTAATCAACTCCAATCGACCCATTTAAATTAATTTATTTAATCCACTTTGTTAATTTAATTTAATCGAACCCTTAGAATTAATTAATTCAAAATAGAATTAATTTCTAAATTCACTTTGTCGATCAAATATTAATTAAACCTTTTGGATTAATTAATTTACATTGTCGATTAGTCAAATGCATAATCGGTCGTACCACTAACGGACCAATTATGGAACTACCGCTCGAAAACGACTTTACATCGCGCCATTATATTTTATTCTATCTCCCCACATTAAAGATCTAGTGCTCGTCGTTTCTCAATTTACTGACAAATTAATTCACCGACTTCTTGGTTTCCAAGATTAGTACCACTTGTCCTTTTATTATACCGAACATAAAGTTCACCGGCCGGGTTTAGTATAATAACCTTACGAGCTCATCACGGGAGCACCATCAACCCGGTGAACCGGTACGTGGATTCCTCCGACTAGCAACGGCACGTAAGAAGCTAAACACCGCATACCCAACTTACCGAGGTATTGGCCTCAATTGACCTCACTCTTTGGCAAATCAAAGCACATGATATCCAACCCTCACGCCCGCAATCTCGGGATTGAGAGACGGAATACTAGGACCGAATTGACTACGCCGATCAGTATAAGTCAATTCTATCCAAACTGGTCGTGCTCAATACGCCCCGGGCATATCTGTGTGATTTAAACTAGTTTAGATAAACCAATTTCCAAACCACACAATAACCTATACCGATACTATGTTTAGACTATATCGGTTACGAGCATACTTTTTATATATCAATACTTTAACCAATAACGGTATCTACGGTGTCTGTCCACACCCCGTTATCTAGTTCTAGGATATAAAGGAACAAATTTACACTGAAACAAAATGATATGTCATCTGTGGATATTAGTTTTTGATACAAGCCATAGCTTTTCTGTATTCAAAACTAACAATCTCTCACTAATACTCAAAGCTATGCTAAGAAGTACAAAAACTGTCAAACTCGCTATTACACTGCTGTCATAATGAATTCTCCAGAACACCTTTAAGCTCACTCACATGGCTCTCTCAAGAATCTGACTCCCATGCCCTCTACATGCCTCTCAAAGACCTTTGGGGTCAATGGCTTGGTAAAATGATCTGCAAGGTTGTCCTCTGAAGCTATCTTGGCCACGATCACGTCTCCCCTCTTTACGATCTCTCGTATCAGGTGGTACTTGCGCTCTATGTGTTTACTCGCCGTATAGGCTCGTGGTTCCCTCGAGTTAGCAACTGCACCATTGTTATCACAATAAACTGTGATAGACCTAGGCAACTCAGGAACCACATCTAAGTCCATCAGGAAACTCCTGAGCCATACAGCCTCTTTCGTTGCCTCTGAAGCGGCAACGTACTCGGCCTCCATGGTAGAGTCCACCACGCATTTCTGCTTGACACTCTTCCATACTATGGCTTCACCTCCTAGAGTAAACACAAACCCAGAGGTAGACTTACTCTTGTCCAAATCTCCTTGAAAGTCCGAATCTGTGTAACCAATGGTACAAGCTCCTGCGCTCTATAAACTAGGACATAATCTCTCGTCCTGCGCAAGTACTTGAGAATGCATTTTACTGCCTCCCAGTGAGCCTTCCCAGGGTTACTCTGATATCTGCTAACCATGCCAACGGCAAAGCAAATATCAGGCCTCGTGCACAACATAGCATACATGAGGCTACCCACTGCAGAAGCATTGGGTACCGCCTTCATGGCATCTATCTCCTCAGCAGTCTTAGGACACTGCTCCTTAGAAAAATGCACTCCATGCCTGAAAGGTAGTGATTCTTGGAGTTCTGCATGTTAAAATGGGCCAGAATCGTGTCTATGTAGGATACCTGAGAGAGAGTCAGAGAACGTCTCCTACGATCTCGAATAATCTTGATCCCAAGGATATGTCCAGCCTCTCCCAAATCCTTCATATCGAATTGCATGGACAACCATGCCTTTACATCTGACAACACCTTCTTACTGTTGCCAATAAGAAGAATGTCATCTACGTAAAGTACGAGAAACACCACCATATCACCATCACGCCTGCTATAAACACACTGCTCATCCAGAGACTGAGTGAATCCATAGGACTGGATAACCTCATCAAAATGAATGCTCCAAGATCTGAATGCTTACTTAAGTCCATAAATGGAACTCCTAAGCCTGCATACCTTCTGCTCTTGGCCCTTAGCAATGAAGCCCTCTGGTTGCTGCATAAAGATGGTCTCCTCAAGACTTCCATTAAGGAAAGCTGTCTTGACGTCCATCTGCCAAATCTCATAGTCTATATGCACAGCTATGGCCAAGAGAATCCGGATCGACTTAAGCATAGCTACCGGGGAAAAGGTCTCCTCATAATCGATCCCTTCTTTCTGAGTATACCCCTTCGCCACAAGCCTAGCCTTGAAGGTCTCAATCCTCCCGTCAGATCCTCTCTTTCGCTTGTAAACCCATTTACACCCAATAGGCCTAAACCCATCATCTGCGATAGTGTGTGCAGTCTCTCGTGGTGTGTCTTCCTTTACGTGTGCATCTGGAATAGTGGACTGACTTCTAAGCTCTTCCAATACTACCTTGCTGCTTGACTTGTGATCTAAAATATAGTCCTCCTCAAGAAATCTGGCATTGGTGCTGACCACCACCTTCTGATCCTGAGGACTATAAAATAAACTACCTCTCGTTCCTTTGGGGTAGCCTATAAACAGCATAACCTTGGATCTCGCCTCTAACTTGCCTGAATCTGCCTCGAGCACATGTGCTGGACAACCCCAAATCCTGAGATGTCTCAGACTAGGCTTTCGCACACTCCACAACTCTACTGGGGTCGTAGGCACAGACTTAGATGGCACAAGGTTAAGGATAAAACATGTTGTATCCAAGGCATAACCCCAAAACGAGGTAGGCAACTCACTCTAACTCATCATCGATCTAACCATCTCCATAAGAGTCTTGTTCCTCCTCTCTGCTACACCATTCTGCTGGGGTGTGCCAGTTGCAGACAACTGGGTCTGAATACCCTCATCTGACAAATAGGTCCTAAATTCACTAGAGAGGTATTCGTCACCGTGATCAGACCGCAGTGACTTGATACTCTTACCCAGATGGTTCTCCACCTCTGCCTTGAATTCTCTGAACTTGCCAAAGCATTCAGACTTATGGCGCATTAGGTATATGTATCCATATCTAGAGTAATCATCCGTGAAAGTCACGAAATACTCATAACCACCTCTAGCCTGAACTGACATAGGCCCACACACGTCAGAATGAATAAGCTCTAAAACCTCCTTGGCCCTATACCCCTTCGCCTCAAAAGGCCTCTTGGTCATTTTACATTCCAAGCAGGGCTCACAGGTCGAATAGCTGTCAATATCTAGTAAGTCCAAAGACCAACTCTTGACCAACCTTTGAATCCTACTAAGGTTGATATGACATAGTCTCAGTTGCCAAAGATAAGTCTGATTCAAAGGGAAAGACTCTTTTCTCTTATTATGATTCGGTGATGAGTTACTAGTTTCTGTGTTTTGCATATCTGGGGAGTAAGTCTTAATTAAAAACAAATTATCAACCAATGTACCAGAACATATAAGTTTCTGGCATTTTCTAATATAAACTGAACCATCAAAAAATACACACTTATAATCATCCAAAACAAGTCTGGAAACCGAAAGCAAGTTCTTTCGAAAACTAGGTACATAAAGACAATCCTTTAAATGTAAAATAGAGTCTGAAAAATAAAGACTAATAACTCCCACTGCAGCCACAGAAACTCTGGTAGTATCCCCAAGGTAGACCTGCAACTCTCCCTCTCTAAGCAGCCGGGTCACTTGGAACCCCTGCAAAGAATTACAAACATGATCAGTGGCTCCTGAATCCACACACCAAGTATCTGTGGAAATCGCCGCTAAACATGTCTCAGTGACTAGGGAAAATTTACACGTACCTCGAGGCTTTGGGCAGTCCTTCTTCCAATGTCCCGCTTTGCCACATCTGAAGCATTTGCCTCTATGCTTCTGCTTCTTGGCAATGCCCGCCTTGGGTCCATGACTGGCTCCTACTTTCTGGCCTCTCTTCCTCTTTTACTTCCTGGCTTTGGGCCCAGCAGAGGAACCTGAGGGACCAACAGTAGCCAAGGCTTGCTTCTTCTCTGCAAAGAGGCTCTAAGCAGACACCAATGCAGTCATGAGCTCAAAAAGTGAATATGAGAGATTTCCCATATTATAGTTCAATCGAAACTGCTCAAAACTGGGAGGCAAGCTCTGAAGGATAATATCGACCTGGGTTTCCCCATCAATCTCACCTCTCAATACCTCAATCTCATTGATGGAACCAATCATGTCCAGTACGTGATCTCTCACTGAAGTGCCCTCAGCCATCTTAGCATTCATGAGTTTCCTCATAGCTGACTGCTTGGCTGCCCTGCCCTGATGTCCAAACATCTTCTTGAGGTTGAGCATCATATCGTAGGCTGAGGTCATCTGTTGATGCTGGTGCTGCAGTACACTTGACATGGAAGCCAAGATGTAGCACCTGGTCATCTCATCAGCCTTCTGCCACCTCGTATATGGCTTTTGCTGCTCAGGGGTGGCATCATCACTGGGCTTAGGGGGACACTTCTCAGTAAGCACGTACTTGTAACCCTCAGCGGTAAGGACAATGTCCAGGTTACATTTCCAATCAATGTAATTTGGACCGGTGAGTTTGTTTTGGTTCAGAATGACAGCTAGCGGGTTGAACGACATATCAACTGAAAATAAACAAACAAGTTTCAGTATACTTTTTCAAAAATATTGAAAAATCCTCAGAAAACAAATATAATCTTCTACTGACATCTCTCACACCGGGATTAACGCAGGTCACGATGGGTGAACGTCTACGCCAACCCACATTCGTTCGAGAAGAACCGAAGTTCATTAATTTCAGTATCTGACCAACGATCTTATGATCAATGAAATTAATAGTCGATAATTTTAGCCGTACACATAGATAGCGTAACCTCGATGGGAGGGATATTATAAACAGTACACTAAGTGTATGCCATTACGTGACTTCTAAGTTTGTTACTTAGGATACTAATGCACCTCGGATGGCGAGGGTGTCGCAACTTTCTCCAATTAAACTCACTATAGTCATCCCTTTAGAAATTCATTCCGGTGATATCTGTGATTGAAAACTCATCCGATAAGGAGGAAGGTCTATGCCAGCACGCAAGTTTAACCACATCACCAATGAACCCGTAATGGAGGCCATGGGGCTATTAACCAACCCGCTCCCACTTAGATTTTTAATTAATTAATTTCGATTCGCCCGGGTTTTCTCGTTTTCTACGTAATTAGGAATCACCCAAAATTACGATTAAACCAAAACCCGCGAATTTAATTAAGTTGAGGATTTTTATGTTTTAACATGCAATATCTTAACTATGGATATTCGCATCCATAAAACCATTGGAGTTTTAATATGCGAATAATCTACCTTAGTTAATTGCACATTACCTTTTAAAACATTTTGGTTTGGTTTTCGTTCATGCAAAATAAAATGAAAATCACACAATCAATGAAAAGACATAAATACGGGAAATTAAACAAATAAAATTTCCCGACTATTATGGCCTTCTCTATCATTGATTCCTTGACACCTCGGTGACACGTTACCGTTATTTGCTCCCACTCATTATTTGGATTCCTCTCGATTCGCCCGGGTTTTCTCGGTTTACTTCGTAATTAGGAATCACCCAAATTTACGATAAACCAAAACCCGTGAATATAAGTTACCCAAAATAACGTCTTCGTCATAGTACATAAATTCCTATATACAAAGGCGTTTTCTAAGAATTTAAAGATGACATGATTAGATCAAATCCTACTACAAGATTTTTCTAATCCTACACGGCTTCCAGCTCGTGGTTATTACTATTACAGAAATTTCCATTCAAAAATAAAACAAGCCCGGACATGTCCCGGGGTTTATGAATGAAAATTAAATTTCTACCATAATAGCCGGGAAACCAATAACCACCTGTTTATGCATTTCGACAAAAATAATAATGCCAAAATAAAGTCGTGTAATAAATCAAACAAGTATAAGACCGAAGCCAACGCTCTGATACCAATTTGAAGGAAAACTGAACAAGCCCGGGCTAAATCGAAAACCTCACTTTCGTGTTATGCATTCCAGAATCAGAAGCTTTCGACCAAGCTCAGGCTCAAATTAGTTTACCCATGAACGGATCTAGGCTTATACTTATTTAATTTATTAATCGGGACACAAAAAAAATTAAATCTTTAATTAAAGCGGAATTTAAAGATTATACCTTTTGTAGCGAAGTCCTTTGCTTAAAGAAAACCAAATCTTTTAGCGCAAATTCCACAAGAAATCCAAAGAATTCTCCAATACAAACTCTGAGATAGTGTGGGCTATCGTCTACGGAGCTACCCTCGGCAATACGATTGAAAACCCAAGAAACTTGTTTCTCAAGAAACTCAAATTGAGGCTGCCCAGAATTTTGTCTCAAAATTAAAGCTGCCCATAATTTTTTTTATCAAAATTGAAGCTGCCCAGAATTTTCTTTCTCAAATTGAAGCTGCCCGGAGCATAAAATCAGTCACCGGATTCCTGCTTATCAAAACCGTCCACCAGCCGTGTGAACTGCTGGAACCTCGACCACGATCTGTACGATGGGACTCGCTGATCACCCCGCAAGTAAGAGATCAACGCGAGTCAACCACCGGATCAGCACCCCGAGGCTGGAGCAGTCGGCTGGCTGAAAATCGAACGCGCAACAGTGGCGCTAAAACCCAGCAGAATCCGGCGACCATTTTGTGAAGAAGATGACCGGGCTGCTCTAAAAAACCAGTGGGCTGAGTTTCTTGATAAAGAAGAAAGCTATCTTGGTCGACTTCGAGAGAAAACTTGACGAGGAAGACACGTTCTCTCTCTAGACCAAACTTTCTCTTTCTAGCGTAACTTGGCTGCCAAGTTTCTTCTTAGGGTTTTCTTGCCTATTATGTTGTATTTATAGGAGCTTCTAAGGAGACCTAATGGGCTCTCGAGTTAGGCCTTAAAATTTGACTTTCGTTGACCGCTAAGTCTTCCCGACTAATCAACTCCAATTGACCCTTTTAAATTAATTTATTTAATCCACTTTGTTAATTTAATTTAATCGAACCCTTAGCATTAATTAATTCAAAATAGAATTAATTTCTAAATTCACTTCGTCGATCAAATATTAATTAAGCCCTTCGGATTAATTAATTTACCTTGTCGATTAGTCAAACGCATAATCGGTCGTACCACTAACGGACCAATTATGGAACTACCACTCGAAAATGACTTTACATCGTGCCATTATTATTTCTTCTATCTCCCCACATTAAAGATCTAGTGCTCGTCGATTTATCAATTTACTGACAAATTAATTCACCAACTTCTTGGTTTCCGAGATTAGTACCACTCGGCCTTTTATTATACCGAACATAAAGTTCACTGGCCAGGTTTAGTATAATAACCTTACGAGGTCATCTCGGGAGCACCATCAACCCGGCGAACTGGTACGTGGATTCCTCCGACCAGCAACGGCACGCAAGAAGCTAAACATCGCATACCCAACTTACCGAGGTATTGGCCTCAATTGACCTCACTCTTTGGCAAATAGAAGCACACGACATCCAACCCTCACGCCCGTCCCAATCTCGGGATTGAGAGACGGAATACTATGACCGAATTGACTACGCCGATCAGTACAAGTCAATTCTATCCAAAATGGTCGTGCTCAATACGCCTCGGGCATATCTGTGTGATTTAAACTAGTTTAGATAAACCAATTTCCAAACCACACAATAACCTATACCGATAGTATGTTCAGACTATCTCGGTTACGAGCATACTTTTTATATATCAATACTTTAACCAATAACGGTATCTACTGTGTCTGTCCACACCCCGTTATCTAGTTCTATGATATAAATGAACAAATTTACACTGAAAAAGAATGATATGTCATTTGTGGATATTAGTTTTTGATACAAGCCATAGCTTTTCTGTATTCAAAACTAACACTCCCATCGAGGTTACGCTATTTTCGGGTACGGCTAAAATTATCGACTATTAATTTCATTTATCATAAGATCGTTGGTCAGATAATGAAATTAATGAACTTCGGTTCTTCTCGAATGAATGTGGGTTAGCGTAGATGTTCACCCATCGTGACCTGCGTTAATCCCTGTGTGAGAGATGTATGTAGAAGATTATATTTGTTTTTGAGGATTTTCAATATTTTCGAAAAAGTATACTGAAACTTGAATTGTTTATTTTTCAGTTGATATGTCGTTCAACCTGCTAGCTGTCATTTTGAACCAAACAAACTCACGGGTCCAAACTATATTGACTGGAAACGTAACCTGGACATTGTCCTTACTGTTGAGGGTTACAGGTACGTGCTCACTGAGGAGTGCCCCCCTAAGCCCAACGATGATGCCACCACTGAGCAGCGAGAGCCATATACGAGGTGGCATAAGGCTGATGAGATGACCCGTTGCTACATCTTGGCTTCAATGTCGAGAGTACTGTAGCACCAACATCAATTGTTTACCTCAGCCTACGATATGATGCTCAACCTCAGGGGGTTGTTTGGACATCAGGGTAGGGCAGCCAAGCAGTTAGCTATGAGGAAACTCATGAATGCTAGGATGGCTGAGGGTACTCCAGTGAGGGATCACGTGCTAGACATGATAAGCTGCATCAATGAGATTGAGGTATTGAGAGGTGACATTGATGAGGAGATCCAGGTTAATATCATTCTCCAGAGCTTGCCTCCTAGTTTTGAGTAGTTTCGATTGAACTACAATATGGGGAATCTCTCATATTCACTTCCCGAGCTCATGACTGCATTGGTGTCTGCAGAGGGCTTATTCGCAGAGAAGAAGCAAGCCTTGTCTACTGTTGGTCCCTCAGGTTCCTCTGCTGGGCCCAAAGCCAGGAAGCAAAAGAGAAAGAGAGGCCAGAAGGTAGGAGCTGATCATAGACCAAAGGCGGGCATTGCCAAGAAGCACAAGCTGAAAGGCAAATGTTTCAGGTGTGGAAAAGCAGGACATTGGAAGAAGAACTGCCCAAAGCCTCGAGGTATGCATAAATTTTCCCTAGTCACTGAGATGTGTTTAGCGGCGATTCCCACAGATACTTGGTGTGTGGATGAAGGAGCCACTGATCATGTTTGTAATTCTTTGCAGGGGTTCCAAGTGACCCGGCTGCTTAGAGAGGGAGAGTTGCAGGTCTACCTTCGGGATACTACCAAAGTTTCTGTTGCTGTAGTGGGAGTTGTTTGTCTTTATTTTTCAAACTCTACTTTACATTTGAGAGATTGTCTTTATGTACCCAGTTTTCGCAAGAACTTACTTTCAGTTTCTAAACTTGTTTTGGATAGTTATAAGTGTGCTTTTTCTGATGGATCTGTTTTTATTAGAAAAGGCCAGAAACTTATATATTCCGGTACATTGGTTGACAATTTGTTTTTAATTAAGACATACTCGCTAGTAATGCAAAACACAGAAACTAGTAGCTCATCACCGAATCATAATAAGAGAAAAGAGTCTTTCCCTTTGAATCAGACTTATCTTTGGCACATGAGACTCGGTCACATCAACCTTAGTAGGATTCAAAGGTTAGTCAATAGTGGGTCTTTAGACTTACTGGATATTGACAGTTATTCGACATGTGAGTCCTGCTTGGAGGGTAAAATGACCAAGAGGCCTTTCAAGGAAAATGGGTATAGGGCCAAGGAGGTTTTAGAGTTGATTCATTATGACGTGTGTGGTTATGAGTATTTCATGACTTTCACGGATGATTACTCTAGATATGGATACATGTACCTGATGCGCCACAAGTCTGAATGCTTTGGCAAGTTCAGAGAGTTCAAGGCTGAGGTGGAGAACCATCTGGGTAAGAGCAATAAGGCCTTGCGATCTGATCGTGGTGGCGAATACCTCTCTAGTGAATTTAGGTCCTATTTATCAGAGGAGGGTATTCAGACCCAGTTGTCTGCACCTGCCACACCCCAGCAGAATGGTATAGCAGAGAGGAGGAACATGACTCTTATGGATATGGTTAGATCGATGATGAGTTACAGTGAGTTGCCTATCTCGTTTTGGGGTTATGCCTTGGAGACAACATGTTTTATCCTCAACTTTGTGCCATCTAAGTCTGTGCCTTCGACTCCATCAGAGTTGTGGAATGGGCAAAAGCCTAGTTTGAGACATATCAGAATATGAGGTTGTCTAGCACATGTGCTCGAGGCAGATGCAGGCAAGAACCAAGGCTATGCTGTTTATAGGCTACCCCAAAGGAACGAGAGGTGGTCTATTTTATAGTCCTCAGGATCAGAAAGTGGTGTTCAGCACCAATGTCAGATTTCTTGAGGAGAACTATATTTTAGATCACAAGTCAAACAGTAAGGTAGTATTGGAAGAGCTTAGAAGTCAGTCCATTATTCCAGATGCACAACTACAGGAAGACACACCACAATTCACTGCACACACTATCACAGATGATACTCTTGCACAGGTTGCGCCTCGTCGTAGTGGGAGGGTTGTTAGACAGCCTGAGAGGTACATGGGATGACTTTATCCCTGGCGCTCATGAACCAGACCCAGTTAACTACAATGAGGCTCTCCATGATAAAGATGTAGATTGTTGGTGGAGAGCGATGATTGCTGAGATGGGTTCTATGGACTCAAATCAAGTCTGGGAGCTGGTAGACCTTCGTGATGGGTTTAGGCCTATTGGGTGCAAATGGGTCTGCAAGCAAAAGAGAGGATCTGACAGGAGGGTTAAGACCTTCAAGGCTAGGCTTGTGGCAAATGGGTATACTCAGAAAGAGGGTATCGATTATGAGGAGACCTTTTCCCCGGTAGCTATACTTAAGTCAATCTGGATTCTCTTGGCTATAGCTGCTCATATAGACTATGAGATTTGGCAGATGGATGTCAAGACAGCTTTCCTTAATGGAAGTCTTGAGGAGACCATCTTTATGCAGCAACCGGAGGGCTTCATTGTTAAGGGCCAAGAGCACAAGGTATGCAGGCTTAGGAGGTCCATTTATGGACTTAAGCAAGCATCCAGATCTTGGAACATCCATTTTGATGAGGTTATCCAGTCCTATGGATTCACTCAGTATCCGAATGAGCAGTGTGTTTGTCGCAGGCGTGATGGTGATATGGTGGTGTTCCTTGTACTTTACGTAGATGACATCCTTCTTATTGGCAACAGTGAGAGGGTGTTGTCAGACGTAAAGGCATGGTTGACTAGGCAATTCGATATGAAGGATTTGGGAGAGGCTGGACATATCCTTGGGATTAAGATTATTTGAGATCGTAGGAGATGTTCTCTGACTCTCTCTCAGGCATCCTACATAGACATGATTTTGGTTCGTTTTAACATGCAAAACTCCAAGAAGGGTTCACTACCTTTCAGGCATGGGGTGCATTTGTCTAAGGAGCAGTGTCCTAAGACTACTGAGGAGATAGATGCCATGAAGGCGGTACCCTATGCTTCTGCAGTGGGTAGCCTTATGTATGCTATGTTGTGTGCGAGGCCTGATATTTGCTTTGCCGTTGGCATGGTTAGCAGATATCAGAGTAACCCTGGGAAGGCTCACTGGAAGGCAGTAAATTGAATTCTCAAGTACTTGCACAGGACGAGAGATTATGTCATAGTTTATAGAGCGCAGGAACTTGTACCATTGGGTTACACAGATTCGGACTTTCAAGGTGATTTGGACAAGAGTAAGTCTACCTCTGGGTTTGTGTTTACTCTAGGAGGTGGAGCCATAGTATGGCAGAGTGTCAAGCAGAAATGCGAGGCGGGCTCCACCATGGAGGCTTAGTACGTTGCCGCTTCAAAGGCAACGAAAGAGGCTGTATGGCTCTGGAGCTTCTTGATGGACTTAGATATGGTTCCTGAGTTGCCTAGGTCTATCACAGTCTATTGTGATAACAATGGTGCAGTTGCTAACTCGAGGGAACCACGAGCCCATAATGCGAGTAAACACATAGAGCGCAAGTACCACCTGATACGAGAGATCGTAAAGAGGGGAGACGTGATCGTGGCCAAGATAGGATCAGATGGCAACCTTGCAGATCCTTTCACCAAGCCATTGACCCCAAAGGTCTTTGAGAGACATGTAGAGGGCATGGGAGTCAGATTCTTGAGGGAGTCATGTGAGTGAGCTTAAAGGCGTTCTGGAGATTTCATTATGACAGCAGTGTAATAGCGGGTTGGATAGTTTTTGTACTTATTAGCATAGCTTTGAGTATTAGTGGGAGATTGTTAGTTTTGAATACAGAAAAGCTATGGCTTGTATCAAAAACTAATATCCACAGTTGACATATCATTTTGTTTCAGTATAAATTTGTTCCTTTATATCATAGAACTAGATAATGGGGTGTGGAAAGACACAGTAGAAACCGTTATTGGTTAAAGTATTGATATATAAAATGTATGCTCGTAACCGAGATAGTCTGAACATACTATCGGTATAGGTTGTCGTGTGGTTTGGAAATTAGTTTATCTAGACTAGTTAAATCACACGGATATGCCCAGGGCATATTGAGCACGACCAGTTTGGATATAATTGACTTGTACTGATCGGTATAGTCAATTCGGCCCTAGTATTCAATCTGTCAATCCCAAGATTGGGACGGGCGTGAGAGTTGGATATCGTATGCTTTGATTTTCCAAAGAGTGCAGTCAATTTAGGCCTATACCTCGGTAGGTTAGGTATGCAGTGTTTAGCTTCTGTCGTGCGTTTCTAGTCGGAGGAATCCACGTACCGGTTCGCCGGGTTGATGGTGCTCCCGAGATGAGCTCGTAAGGTTATTATATTAAACCCGGCAGGTGGACTTTATGTCCGGTATAATAAAAGGACGAGTGGTACTAATCTCGGATACCAAGAAGTCAGTGAATTAATTTGTCAGTAAATTGATAAACCGACGAGCACTAGATCTTTAATGTTGGGAGATAGAATAAAATATAATGGCGCGATGTAAAGTCATTTTCGAGCGGTAGTTCCATAATTGGTTCGATAGTGGCACGACTAATTATGCATTTGACTAATCGACAAGGTGAATTAATTAATGCAAAAGGTTTAATTAATATTTAATCGACAAATTGAATTAATTAATTAATTCTAAGGGTTTGATTATATTAAATTAACAAAGTGGGTTAAGAAATTAATTCTAATGGGTCAATTGGAGTTGATTAGTCGGGAAAGACTTAGCGGTCAATGTAAGTCAAATTAAAAGGCCTAACTCGAGAGCCCATTAGAGCTCCTATAAATAGAAAACTTGAAGCCCAAGAAACATAAGGAAATCTTGCAAGACAAGTCTTGCCCTTTTAGAGTGAGAATGTTCTAGAGAGAGAACTTATTCTTCTTGAAGTTTTCTTTCAAAAACGAACTAGATTTCTTACTCTTCAGATTGGATTCGAACCAAAGATCACTCATTTCTAAATTCAAAGATAGTTCGCTCATTTTTTTTGAGCAGGAAAACCCTGTTGCTGCCGCGGTTTTCTTAATTTCAGAAAAGGCTGCTGCGCGGGTTTCTTCGAGAATTTCCTACTGCCGATTTTGCTGCTACTCATTGCGTTTGATTCGGCCTGAGTCTCGTTGATCTCTTCTTGGTGATCCGAGGCTTGGGCTATCTAGATCACGAGTGGGTAGTTCGAAATTTGGTTGAAGGAGTGGGTAGATTGTGGGTCAAGTTAGTGATCAGATTTTGTTTTCTTTGAGTCCGATTTGAGTGATTTCCTCGTGGGCTAAGCAAGTAAACTTCGATAGATTATTGCCCACGCAATATTCGAAGTTTTCTCAGAGATATCTTTTGGATTTTTTGTGGAAATCGCCTAAAGATTGGATTTTTCTTATTGCAAGGGACTTCGCTACAAAAGGTATAATCTTTGAATATTCCGCTTTAATTAAAGATTGCATCTTTTGTGTCGATTTAATAAATTAAATAAGTATAAGCCAAGATCCATTCTTGGGTAAATGAATTTGAGCCTGAGCTTGGTCGAAAGCTTCCGATTCTGGAATGCATTGCACGAAAGTGAGGTTTTCGATTTAGCCCGGGCTTGTTCTATTTTCCTTCATAGAAACCTTGTAGGCAAATGCCTTAGAGTGAGAAAGACAAGTCTAGAGAGAATTCTTTCTTCCTTATTGAGAATTCCTTTCTGATGTCGAATTGCAATCTCTCTTGTTTGAGAAACTTAGCCCATGATTCTAGAAGCCCAAGACTACTGCCTGGACGTTCAAACGCCGCTTGAGAAGTCCGTTCGCCGCTCTTTTTTTAGGGAATTAGCTCTGCCTGCGTTTTTGGTTTTTTCAGCGCCATTTTGGTATTTTCAAAGTGGACTTTGTTTATTTGTTGTGTTGATCCTTTGGCTCATTATTTTTGGTTTGCCAAAGTCTAGATCTATGAGCAAATAGCTCACCCACGAAGTTTTATTGAGGCGGTGTGGGTTTTCAGATTAGAATCAGTTTTCCGGGCTAGATCAATTTTTCAGATCTAGAAGATTCTTGAAATGGGTTTCTTTGGATTTCTTCGCCAGTGCCTTTAGCCACCTCCTTGACACTTGCCCACCCAAGTTCGAGGTTGTTTGGAGTTATCCTTGGGATTTCGAGTGGATTTCGCAGCCAGGTGGTAAATAGGCAGCAGGCAGAAAATAAGTGCAGTAATCTTCGGGCAACGATCTGCTGAGGATCTGACGAGTTTTTTCAAGTGGGTGTCATATGGATCTCTTCCTTAGTGTCTTAGCTACCTTTTGGATAGTCGCCCATTGATTTCAAGGTAGAGAATGAGTTGTTAACTGGATTCTCTCGTGATTGGTCCCGGGCGGTAAACAATAGGATTTTCAGCTTTGGTTTTCTTATTGCTAAGGACACGCTTCAAAGGTATAATCTTTAAGACTTCTGCTTTAAATTAAAGATTTAATTTTTAGCATGTTTTTTAATAAATTGAACTAGTATAAGCCTAGATCCGTTCAGGAGAAATGAATTTGAGCATGAGCCGAGTCGAAAGTCTCCGATTCTGGAATGCATAGCACGAAAGTGAGATTTTTGATTTAGCCCGGGCTTGTTCTGTTTTCCTTCAAATTGGTATCAGAGCGAATATTTTGGCTTTATACTTGTTTAATTTATTACACGGCTTTATTTTGGCATTATTATTTTTGTCAAAATGTTTAAACAAGTGGTTATTAGTTTCCCGACTATTATGGTAGAATTTATTTTTTATTCATAAACCCCAGGACACGTTCGGCCTCGTATTGTTTTTGAATGGAAATGTCTGTAACAGTAATACCATGAGATGGACGCCGTGTAGGATTAGATAAATCTTGTAGTAGGATTTAATCTAATGTGGTCATCTTTAAATTCCTAGAAAAATGCCTTTGTATATAGGAATTTATGTACTATGACGAAGACGCTATTTTGGCTAACTTATATTCGCGGGTTTTGCTTTTTCATAATTTTGGGTGATTCCTAATTACGTAATAAATCGAGAAAAATTAGGCGAATCGAGAGGAATCCAAATAATGAGTGGGAGCGATATGATGGGACGTGTCACCGAGGTGTCAAGAAATCAACGATAGAGAAGGCCATAATAGTCGAGAAATTTTATTTCTTTCATTTTTCGTATTTATGTCTTTTTGTTGATTTTGTGTTTTCGATTTATTTGCATGAATAAAAACCAAAACATTTTAAAAAGGTAAAGTGCAATTAACTAAGGTAGATTATTCGCATATTAAAACTCCAACGGTTCTATGGGTGCGAATGTTCTTTGTTAAGATATTGCATGTTAAAATGGAAAAATCCTCAAACTAAAAAATCTAAGTGGGAGCGGGTTGGTAAATATCTCAATGGCCTCCATTACGGGTTCATTGGTGATGTGGTTAAACTTACATGCTGGCTTAGACCTTCCTCCCTATCGGATGAGTTTCCAACCACAGATATCACCGGAATGAATTTCTAAAGGGATGCCTATAGTGAGTTTAATTGGAGAAAGTTGCGACACCCTGGCCATCTGAGGCGCATTAGTATTCTAAGTAACAAACTTAGAAGTCACATAATGGCAAACACTTAGTGTATCATTTTTAGTATCCCTCCCATTGAGGATACGCTATATTCGTGTACAGCTAAAATTATCGACTATTAATTTCATTGATCATAAGATCATTGGTCAGATACTGAAATTAATGAAATTTGCTCTTCTCGAAAGAATGTGGGTTGGCGTAGATATTCACCCATCATGACCAATAGTTTTGAAAAAGTAATACTGAAACTTGATTGTTTAGTTTTCAGTCGTTGATATGTCTTTCAACCCGCAAGCTGTCATACTGAATCAGAACAAACTTACGGGTCCTAATTACATTGCCTGGAAACGTAACCTGGACATTGTCCTTACCTCTAAGGGTTACAAATATGTGCTCACCTAGGAGTGCCCCCTAAGCCCAGCGATGATGCCACCCCTGAGCAGCGAGAGCCATATACGAGATGGAAGAAAACTGATGAGATGACTCGGTGCTACATCTTGGCTTCTATATTGAGTGTACTGCAGCACCAGTATCAATTACCTCAGCCTACAATATGAAGCTCAACCTCAGGGAGATGTTTGGATATCAGGGCAGGGCAGCTAAGTAGTCAGCTATGAGGAAACTCATGAATTCTAGGATGGTTGAAGGCACCTCAGTGAGGGATCACGTATTGGACATGATCAGTTGCATCAATGAGATCGAGGTATTGGAATGTGATATTGATGGGGAGACCCATGTCGATATCATCCTCTAGTGTTTTCCCCCCAGTTTTGAGCAGTTTTGGTTGAATTACAATATGGGAAAGCTCTCATGTTCACTTCTCGAGCTCATGACTGCATTGGTGTCTGCTGAGGGCTCGCAGAGAAGAAGCAAGCCTTGGCTACTGCTGGTCCCTCAGGTTCTTCTGCTGGGTGCAAAGCCAGGAAGCATAAGAGGAAAAGAGACTATAAAGCAGGAGCAGCTGATCATGGACCCAAGACGGGCATTGCTAAGATGCATAAGTCAAAAGACAAGTGCTTTAGATATGGCAAAGCAGGACATTGGGAGAAGGATTGCCCAAAGCCTCGAGGTATGTGCAAATTTTCCCTAGTTACTGAGACGGATTTAGCGGTGATTCTCACGGATACTTGGTGTGTGAATTCATGAGCCACTGATTACGTTTGTAATTCTTTGTAGGGGTCAAATCAACCTTAGTAAGATTCAAAGGTTAGTCAATAATGGGCCTTTGGGCTCATTGGAGATTGACAACTATCCGACCTGCGAGTCCTGCTTGGAGGGTAAGATAACCGAGAGTCCTTTTAAGGCAAAAGGGTATAGAGCCAATGAGGTTTTAGTGTTGATTCATTCTGAGTTGTGTGAGCCTATGTCAGTTCAGGCTAGGGGTGGTTATGAGTATTTCGTGACATTCACGGATGATTACTCTAGATATGGATACATATACCTGATGCGCCACAAGTCTAAATGATTTGGCAAGTTCAAAGAGTTTAAGGCTGAGGTGGAAAACCATCCGGGTAAGAGTATCAAGGCCTTGCGATCTGATCACAGTGGCGAATACCTCTCTAGGGAATTTAGATCCTATTAAACCTTTTGGATTAATTAATTTACCTTGTCGATTAGTCAAATACATAATCGGTCGTGCCACTATTGGACCAATTATGGAACTACCGCTCGAAAATGACTTTATATCGCGCCATCATATTTTATTCCATCTCCCTACATTAAAGATCTAGCGCTCGTCGGTTTATCAATTTACTGACAAATTAATTCATCGACTTCTTGGTTTCCGAGATTAGTACCACTCGTCCTTTTGTTATACCGAACATAAAGTTCACCGGTCGGGTTTAGTATAATAATCTTACGAGCTCATCTCGGGAGCACCATCAACCCGACGAACTGGTACGTGGATTCCTCCGACTAGCAACGGCACGTAAGAAGCTAAACACCGCATACCCAACCTACCGAGGTATTGGCCTCAATTGACCTCACTCTTTGGCAAATCAAAGCACACGATATCCAACCCTCACGCCCGTCCCAATCTCGGGATTGAGAGACGGAATACTAGGACCGAATTGACTACGCCGATCAGTATAAGTCAATTCTATCCAAACTGGTCGTGCTCAATATGCCCCGGGCATATCCGTGTGATTTAAACTAATTTAGATAAACTAATTTCCAAACCACACAATAACCTATACCGATAGTATGTTCAGACTATCTCGATTACGTGCATACTTTTTATATATTAATACTTTAACTAATAACTGTATCTACTGTGTCTGTCCACACCCCATTATCTAGTTCTATGATATAAAGGAACAAATTTATACCGAAACAAAATGATATGTCAACTGTGGATATTAGTTTTTGATACAAGCCATAGCTTTTCTGTATTCAAAACTAACAATCTCCCACTAATACTCAAAGCTATGCTAAGAAGTACAAAAACTGTCCAACCCACTATTACACTGCTGTCATAATGAAATCTCCAGAACAACTTTAAGCTCACTCACATGGCTCTCTCAAGAATCTGACTCCCATGCCCTCCACATGTCTCTCAAAGACCTTTGGGGTCAATGGCTTGGTGAAAGGATCTGCAAGGTTGTCATCTGAAGCTATCTTGGCCACGATCACGTCTCCCCTCTTTACGATCTCTCGTATCAGGTTGTACTTGCGCTCTATGTGTTTACTCGCCTTATGGGCTCGTGGTTCCCTCAAGTTAGCAACTGCACCATTGTTATCACAATACACTGTGATAGACCTAGGCAACTCAGGAACCACATCCAAGTCCATCAGGAAGCTCCTGACCCATATAGCCTCTCGGCTCCATGGTAGAGTCCGCCATGCATTTCTGCTTGACACTCTTCCATACTATAGCTCCACCTCCTAGAGTAAACACAAACCTAGAGGTAGACTTACTCTTGTCCAAATCACCTTGAAAGTCCGAATCTGTGTAACCCAATGGTACAAGCTCCTGTGCTCTATAAACTAGGACATAATCTCTCGTCCTGCGCAAGTACTTGAGAATGCATTTTACTGCCTCCCAGTGAGCCTTCCCAGGGTTACTCTGATATCTGCTAACCATGCCAATGGCAAAACAAATATCAGGCCTCGTGCACAACATAGCATACATGAGGCTACCCACTGCAGAAGCATAGGGTACCGCCTTCATGGCATCTATCTCCTCAGCAGTCTTAGGACACTGCTCCTCAGACAAATGCACTCCATGCCTGAAAGGTAGTGAACCCTTCATGGATTTCTGCATGTTTAAACGGGCCAGAATCGTGTCTATATAGGATGCCTGAGAGAGAGCCAGAGAACGTCTCCTACGATCTCGAATAATCTTAATCCCAAGGATATGTCCAGTCTTTCCCAAATCCTTCATATCGAATTGCTTGGACAACCATGCCTTTCCGTCTGACAACACCTTCTTACTGTTGCCAATAAGAAGAATGTCATCTACGTAAAGTACGAGGAACACCACCATATCACCATCACGCATGCGATAAACACACTGCTCATCCAGAGACTGAGTGAATCCATAGGACTGAATAACCTCATCAAAACGGATGTTCCAAGATCTGGATACTTGCTTAAGTCCATAAATGGACCTCCTAAGCCTGCATATATTGTGCTTTTGGCCCTTAACAATGAAGCCTCTGGTTGCTTTATAAAGATGGTCTCCTCAAGACTTCCATTAAGGAAAGCTGTCTTGACGTCCATCTGCCAAATCTCATAATCCATATGAGCAGTTATGGCCAAGAGAATCCGGATTGACTTAAGCATAGCTACTGGGGAAAAGGTCTCCTCATAATCGATCCCTTCTTTCTGAGTAAACCCCTTCGCCACAAGCCTAGCCTTGAAGGTCTCAACCCTCCCGTCAGATTCTCTCTTTCGCTTGTAAACCCATTTGCACCCAATAGGCCTCCAGCTCCCAGACTTGATTTGAGTCCATAGAACCCATCTCAGCAATCATTGCTCTCTGCCAAGAATCTGCATCTTTATCCTGGAGAGCCTCGTTGTAGTTAACTGGGTCCGGTTCATGAGCACCAGGGATAAAGTCCGAAGACTCACCCAAACCCATGTACCTCTCGGGCTGTCTCACAACCCTCCCACTACGACGTGGCGCAGCCTATGCAAGAGCATCATCTGTGATAGTGTGTGCAGTCTCTTTTGGTGTGTCTTCCTGTGCGTGTGCATCTGGAATAGTGGACTGACTTCTAAGCTCTTCCAATACTACCTTGCTGCTTGACTTGTGATCTAAAATATAGTCCTCCTCAAGAAATCTGGCATTGGTGCTGACCACCACCTTTTGATCCTGAGGACTATAAAATAAACCACCTCTCGTTCCTTGGGGTAGCCTATAAACAGCATAGCCTTGGATCTCGCCTCTAACTTGCTTGCATCTGCCTCGAGCACATGTGCTGGACAACCCCAAATCCTGAGATGTCTCAGACTAGGCTTTCGCCCATTCCACAACTCTACTGGGGTCGTAGGCACAGACTTATACGGCACAAGGTTGAGGATAAAACATGTTTTCTCCAAGGCATAACCCCAAAATGAGGTAGGCAACTCACTGTAACTCATCATCGATCTAACCATCTCCATAAGAGTCCTGTTCCTCCTCTCTGCAACACCATTCTGCTGGGGTATGCCAGGTGCAGACAAATGGGTCTGAATTCCCTCCTCTGATAAATAGGATCTAAATTCACTAGAGAGGTATTCGCCACCGCGATCAGACCGCAGTGACTTGATACTCTTACCCAGATGGTTCTCAACCTCTGCCTTGAATTCTCTGAACTTGCCAAAGCATTCAGACTTGTGGCGCATCAGGTATATGTATCCATATCTAGAGTAATCATCCGTGAAAATCACGAAATACTCATAACCACCTCTAGCCTGAACTGACATAGGCCCACACACGTCAGAATGAATCAGCTCTAAAACCTCCTTGGCCCTATACCCATTTGCCTTAAAAGGCCTCTTAGTCATTTTACCCTCCAAGCAGGACTCACAGGTCGAATAGCTGTCAATATCTAGTAAGTCCAAAGACCCAATCTTGACCAACCTTTGAATCCTACTAAGGTTGATATGACCTAGTCTCAGGTGCCAAAGATAAGTCTGATTCAAACGTGATGACTCTTTTCTCTTATTATGATTCGGTGATAAGTTACTAGTTTTTGTGTTTTGCATAGCTGGGGAGTAAGTCTTAATTAAAAACAAATTGTCAACCAATGTATCGGAACATATAAGTTTCTGGCCTTTTCTAAAAAAAAAAAATCAGAAAATGCACACTTATAACCATCCAAAACAAGTCTTGAAACCGAAAGCAAGTTCTTTCGAAAACTAGGTACATAAAGACAATCCTTTAAATGTAAAATAGAGTCTAAAAATAAAGACAAATAACTCCCACTGCAGTAACAGAAACTCTGGTAGTATCCGCAAGGCAGACCTGCAACTCTCCCTCTCTAAGCTGCCGGGTCACTTGGAACCCCTCTAAAGAATTACAAACGTGATCAGTGGCTCCTGAATCCACACACCAAGTATCTGTGGGAATCGCCGCTAAACACGTCTCAGTAACTAGGGAAAATTTACACATGCCTCGAGGCTTTGGGCATTCCTTCTTCCAATGTCCAGGTTACGTTTCCAGTCAATATAGTTTGGACCCGTGAGTTTGTTTTGGTTCAAAATGACAGCTAGCGGGTTGAACGACATATCATAACCGAAAAATTAACAATTCAAGTTTCAGTATACTTTTTCGAAAATATTGAAAATCCTCTAAAAACCAATATAATCTTCTACCGATATCTCTCACACCGGGATTAACGCATGTCACGATGGGTGAACGTCTACGCCAACCCACATTCGTTCGAGAAGAACCGAAGTTCATTAATCTCATTATCTGACCAACGATCTTATGATCAATGAAATTAATAGTCGATAATTTTAGCCGTACCCAAAAATAGCCTAACCTCGATGGGAGGGATACTAAAAATGGTACACTAAGTGTATGCCATTACGTGACTTCCAAGTTTGTTACTTAGGATACTAATGCGCCTCGGATGGCGAGGGTGTCGCAACTTTCTCCAATTAAACTCACTATAGTCATCCCTTTAGAAATTCATTCTGGTGATATCCGTGGTTGAAAACACATCCGATAGGGAGGAAGGTCTAAGCCAGCATGTAATTTTAACCACATCACCAATGAACCCGTAATGGAGGCCATGGGGCTATTAACCAACCCGCTCCAACTTAGATTTTTAATTTCGATTCGCCCGGGTTTTATCGGTTTTCTTACGTAATTAGGAATCACCCAAAATTACGATTAAACCAAAACCCGCGAATTTAATTAGTTTGAGGATTTTTTTTTTTTTACGTTTTAACATGCAATATCTTAACTATGGATATTCGCACCCATAAAACCGTTGGAGTTTTAATATGCGAATAATCTACCTTAGTTAATTGCACATTACCTTTTAAAAATATTTTGGTTTGGTTTTCGTTCATGCAAAATAAAACGAAAATCACACAATCAACGAAAGTCATAAATACGGGAAATTAAACAAATAAAATTTCCCGACTATTATGGCCTTCTCTATCATTGATTCCTTGACGCCTTGGTGACATGTCCCGTCATGTCGTTCCCACTCGTTATTTGGATTCCTCTCGATTCGCCTGGGTTTTCTCGGTGTTCTACGTAATTAGGAATCACCCAAAATTACGATAAACCAAAACCCGCGAATATAAGTTACCCAAAATAACGTCTTCATCATAGTACATAAATTCCTATATACAAAGGCGTTTTTCTAGGAATTTAAAGACGACATGATTAGATCAAATCCTATTACAAGATTTTTCTAATCCTACACGGCTTCCAGCTCGTGGTTATTACTATTACAGAAATTTCCATTCAAAAATAAAACAAGCCCGGACATGTCCCGGGGTTTAAGAATGAAAATTAAATTTCTACCATAATAGTCGAGAAACCAATAGCCACCTGTTTATGCATTTCGAAAAAAATAATAATGCCAAAATAAAGCCGTGTAATAACTCAAACAAGTATAAGACCGAAACCAATGCTTTGATACCAATTTGAAGGAAAACTGAACAAGCCCTGGCTAAATCAAAAACCTCACTTTCGTGCAATGCATTCCAGAATCGGAAGCTTTCGACCAATCTCAGGCTCAAATTAGTTTACCCATGAACGGATCTAGGCTTATACTTATTTAATTTATTAATCTGGACACAAAATATTCAATATTTAATAAAAGCGGAATTTAAAGATTCCACCTTTTGTAGCGAAGTCCCTTGCCAAAAGAAAAATCCAATCTTTGTTGCGATTCCAATAGAAATCCTATAGATATCTCCGTAGAAACTTCAAATATTGCGTGGGCAATAATCTATCGAAGTCTACTTGCTTAGCCCACAAGGAAATCTCTCTAAAACTGGACTCAAACAAACCAAAAACTGATCACAAAATTTAACCCACAAAAATCCTGCTGCTGCTGCCCAAAAAAGCTGCTGCCTTTAAATATAAACACCACTCCGACAGCAGTAATTCGAACTGCCCAGTCGTGATCTAGACAGCCCAAGCTTCGGATCACCAAGAAGAGATCAACGAAGCCCAGGCCGAATCAAACGCACTGGACAGCAGCAAAAAACTGCCGCCAGAAAACCCTGAAAAATCTGCTGCAGTCCCTTTGTTCGAGAGAAGGAAAAACTGGACAGCAGTTTTGCGTGGCAGCCCCTTTGCGCGAGAGAAGAAGAACTAGGCAGCAGTTTTTTGTGGCAGCCCCTTTGAGCGAGAGAAGAAGAACTGGGCAGAGATTTTCGTGGCAGCCCCTTTGTGCGAGAAACCAAAACCTGGGCAGCAGCTTTTGCGGATTGAGTAATAAAAACCGGGCAGAATGAAAACCCAAATGAAAGTTGTGATCTTTGGTTTGAATCCAATCTAGAGGAAGTGAAAAATCTGGTTTGTTTTTGAGAGAAAATTCTAGAAGAAAAATTCTCTCTCTTAAACCTTTTCACTCAAGAAAGCAAGAATGAATTGTCTTGCAAGACTTCCTTATTTTTTTATTGGGCTTCAAGTCTTCTATTTATAGGAGCTCGATTGGAGACCTAATGGGCTTTCGAGTTAGGCCTTTTAATTGGGCTTTCGTTGACCGCTAAGTCTTCCCGACTAATCAACTCCAAGCGACCCATTTAAATTAATTTATTTAATCCACTTTGTTAATTTAATTTAATCGAACCCTTAGAATTAATTAATTCAAAATAGAATTAATTTCTAAATTCACTTTGTCGATTAAATATCAATTAAACCTTTCGGATTAATTAATTTACCTTGTCGATTAGTCAAATACATAATCGGTCGTGCCACTATCGGACCAATTATGGAACTACCGCTCGAAAATGACTTTATATCGCGCCATTATATTTTATTCTATCTCCCCACATTAAAGATCTAGCGCTCGTTGGTTTATCAATTTACTGACAAATTAATTCATCGACTTCTTGGTTTCCGAGATTAGTACCACTCGTCCTTTTATTATACCGAACATAAAGTTCACCGGCCGGGTTTAGTATAATAACCTTACGAGCTCATCTCGGGAGCACCATCAACCCGGCGAACCGGTACGTGAATTCCTCCGACTAGCAACGGCACGTAAGAAGCTAAACACCGCATACCCAACCTACCGAGGTATTAGCCTCAATTGACCTCACTATTTGGCAAATCAAAGCACACGATATCCAACCCTCACGCCCGTCCCAATCTCGGGATTGAGAGACGGAATACTAGGACCGAATTGACTACGTCGATCAGTATAAGTCAATTCTATCCAAACTGGTCGTGCTCAATATGCCCCGGGCATATCCGTGTGATTTAGATTAGTTTAGATAAACTAATTTCCAAACCACACAATAACCTATACCGATAGTATGTTCAGACTATCTCGGTTACGAGCATACTTTTTATATATCAATACTTTAACCAATAACGGTATCTACTGTGCCTGTCCACACCCCGTTATCTAGTTCTATGATATAAAGGAACAAATATATACCAAAACAAAATGATATGTAAACTGTGGATATTAGTTTTTGATACAAGCCGTAGCTTTTTTGTATTCAAAACTAACAAGTTTACTGTGATAACAATGGTGCAGTTGCTAACTCGAGGGAACCACGATCCCACAAAGCGAGTAAACACATAGAGTGCAGGTACCACCTAATATGAGAGATCCTAAAGAATAGAGAAGTGACCGTGGCCAAGATAGCATCAGATGACAACCTTGCAGATTATTTCACAAAGCCATTAACCCCAATAGTCTTTGAGAGACATGTGGAGGGCATGGGAGACAGATTCTTGAGGGAGCCAAGTGATTCAGCTTAAAGGTGTTCTGTAGATTTCATTATGAAAGTAGTGTAATAGCGGGTTGGATAGTTTTTGTACTTCTTAGCATAGCTTTGAGTATTAGTGGTAGATTTTAGTTTTGAGTACAGAAAAGCTATGGCTTGTATCAAAAACTAATATCCACAGATGACCTAACATTTTGTTTTAGTATTAAATTGTTCCAATATATCATAGAACTAGTTAATGGGGTGTGGAAAGACACAGTAGATACCGTTATTGGTTAAAGTATCGATATATAAAAAGTATGCTCGTAACTGAGATAGTTTGAACATACTATCGGTATAGGTTATTGTGTGGTTTGGAAATTAGTTTATCTAGACTAATTAAATCACACGGATATGCCCGGGGCATATTGAGCACGACCAGTTTGGATAGAATTGACTTGTATTGATCGGTGTAGTCAATTCAGTCCTAGTGTTCAGTCTCTCAATCCCGAGATTGGGATGGGCGTGAGTTGGATATCATATGCTTTGATTTTCTAAAGAGTACGGTCAATTGAGGCCTATACCTCGGTAGGTTGGGTATGCGGTGTTTAGCTTCTTACGTGCCATCGCTAGTTGGAGGAATCCACGTACCGGTTCGCCGGGTTGATGGTGCTCCCGATATGAGCTCGTAAGTTTTATTATACTAAATCAGGCAAGTGGACTTTACGTCTGGTATAATAAGAAGGTCAAGTGGTACTAATCTCGGATACTAAGAAGTCGGTGAATTAGTTTGTTAGTAAATTGATAAACCGATGAGCACTAGATCTTTAATGTGGGGATATAGAAGAAAATAAAGTGGCACGATTTAAAGTCATTTTTGAGCGGTAGTTCCATAATTTGTCCGTTAGTGGTACGACTAATTATGCGTTTGACTAATCGATAAAGTGAATTAATTAATCCTAAAGGTTTAATTAATATTTAATTGACAAAGTGAATTAAGAAATTAATTCTACATGAATTAATTAATCCTAAGGGTTCGATTAAATTAAATTAACAAAGTGGGTTAAAGAAATTAATTCGAAAACTTGATTGGAGTTGACTTGTCTAAGGAAGACTAAGGGGTCAACGAAAGTCTAACACTAAGGCGCAACTCAAAAGCCCACTACGTTTCCCAAGGAGTTCCCTATAAATAGCTAATATTAGGTAAACTGCAGGATTTTCAGCTTTGGTTTTCTTATTGCTAGGGACACGCTTCAAAGGTATAATCTTTAAGACTTCTGCTTTAAATTAAAGATTTAATTTTAAGCGTGTTGTTTTAATAAATTGAACTAGTATGAGCCTAGATCCGTTCAGGGGAAATGAATTTAAGCCTGAGCCGAGTCAAAAGTCTCTGATTCTGGAATGTATAGCACGAAAGTGAGATTTTCAATTTAGCCCGGGCTTGTTCTGTTTTCCTTCAAATGTGTTTACTCGCTTTGTGGACTCGTGGTTCCCTCAAGTTAGCAACTGCACCATTGTTACCACAATAAACTGTGATAGACCTAGGCAACTCAGGAACTCCATCTAAGTCCACCAGGAAGTTCTGGAGCCATACAGCTTCTTTCGCTGCCTCTGATGCGGCAACGTACTCAACCTTCATGGTAGAGTCCGCCACGGATTTCTGCTTGACACTCTGCCATACTGTGGCTCCACCTCCTAGAGTAAACTCAAACCTAGAGGTACACTTACTCTTGTCCATATCACCTTGAAAGTCCGAATATGTGTAACCCAACGGTACAAGCTCCTGCACTATATAAAGTAGGACATAATCTCTCGTCCTGCACAAGTACTTGAGAATGCATTTTACTGTCTCCCAGTGAGTCTTCCCAGGGTTACTCTGATATCTGCTAACCATGCCAATGGCAAAGCAAATATCAGGCCTCGTACATAACATAACATACATGAGGCTACCCACTGCAGAAACATAGGGTACCGCCTGCATGACATCTATCTCCTCACCAGTTTTGGGACACTGCTCCTTATATAAATGCACCCCATACCTAAAAGGTAGTCAACCCTTCTTGGAGTTCTGCATGTTAAAACGGGCTAGAATTGTGTCTATGTAGAATGCCTGAGAGAGAGTCAAAGAATGTCTCATACGATCTCCAATCTGAAGGATATGTCCAGCCTCTCCCGAATCCTTCATATCAAATTGCCTGGACACCATGCCTTTACGTCTGACAACACCTTTTTACTGTTGCCAATCAGAAGGATGTCATCTATGTAAAGTACAAGGAACACCACCGTATCACCATCACGCCTGCGATATATACACTGCTCATCCGGACACTGAGTGAATCTATAGGACTGGATAACCTCGTCAAAATGGATGTTCCAAGATCTGGATGCTTACTTAAGTCCACAAATGGATCTCCTAAGCCTGCATACCTTGTGTTCTTGGCCCTGAACAATAGAACCCTTTAGTTTCTACATAAAGATAGTGTCCTCAAGATTTCCATTGAGGAAAGCTATCTTGATGTCCATCTGCCAAATCTCATAGTCCATATGAGCAGCTATGGCCAAGAGAATTCGAATCGACGTAAGCCTAGCATTGAAGGACTCAACCCTCCCGTCAGATCCTCTTTTTTGCTTGTAGACCCACTTGAACCTAATAGGCCAAAACCCATCAAGAAGGTCTACCAGCTCCCAGACCTGATTTGAGTCCATAGAACCAATCTCAGCAATCATCGCTCTCTTCCAAGAATCTGTATCTTTATCATAGAGAGCCACATTGTAGCTAACTGGGTCTGGTTCATGAGCGCCAGGATAAGGTACGAAGACTCAACCAAACCCATGTAACTCTCAGGTTATCTGACAACCCTCCCATTATGACGAGGGGTAACATGTGTGAGAACATCATCTGTGATAGTGTGTGTAGTCTCTTGTGGTGTGACTTCTTGTACTCATGCATTTGGAACAATGGATTGACTTTTAAGCTCTTCTAATACCACCTTGCTATTTGACTTGTGTTCTAAAATATAGTCCTTCTCAATAAATCTGGTATTGGTGCTCACCACCACCTTCTGATCCTGAGGACCATAAAATAGACCACCTCTCGTTCCTTTGGAGTAACCTACAAACAACATAGCCTTTGATCTTGAATCTAACTTACCTGCATCTGCCTCGAGAACATGTGCAGGACAACCCCAAATCCTGAGATGTCTCAGACTAGGCTTTCGCCCAGTCCACAACTCTATGGGTGTCGTAGGCACAGATTTAGATGGCATGAGATTAAGGAGATAATACGCTGTCTCTAAGGCATAACCCCAAAATAAGGTAGGAAACTCACTATAACGCATCATCGATCTAACCATATCCATAAGAGTCATGTTCCTCCTCTATGCTACACCATTCTGCTGGGGTGTGCCAGGTGCAGACAACTGGGACTGAATTCCCACCTCTGACAAATAAGACCTAAATTCACTAGAGATGTATTCGCCACCGCGATCAGATCACAAGGCCTTGATACTCTTACCCAGATGGTTCACCACCTTAGCCTTAAACTCTTTGAACTTGCCAAAACATTCAGACTTGTGGCGCATCAGGCATATGTATCCATATCTAGAGTAATTATCCGTGAATGTCACGAAATACTCATAACCACCTCTAGCCTGAGCTGACATAGGTCCACACAAGTCAGAATGAATCAACTCTAAAACCTCTTTGGCCCTATACCCCTTTGCCTTAAAAGGTCTCTTGGTATTTTACCCTCCAAGCAGAACTCACAGGTAGGAAAACTGTGAATACATAATGAATCCAAAGACTCATCATTGACCAACCTTTTAATCCTACTAATGTTAATGTGACCTAGTCTTAGATGCCAAAGATAAGTTTGATTCAAAGGGGAAGACTCTTTTGTCTTACTATGATTTGTTGATGAGTTACTAGTTTCTGTGTTTAGCACAACTGGGGAGTTTGTCTTAATTAAAAACCGATTGTCAACTAATGTACCGGAACATATAAGCCTCTGGTTCTTTCTAATAAAAACAGAATTATCAGGAAAAACACACTTATAACCATCCAATAAAAGTTTAAAATCGGAAATTAAATTCTTCCGAAAACTGGGTACATATATACAATCTCTCAAATGTAAAATAGAGTCTGAAAACTAAAGACATAAATCTCCCACTACAACAACAGAAAATCTGGTAGTATCCCCAAGGTAGACCTGCAACTCTCCTTCTCTAAGCAGATGGGTCACTTGGAACCCCTGCAAAGAATTACAAATGTGATCAGTGGCTCTTAAATCCACAAACCAAGTATCCGTGAGAATCGTCGCTAAACACATCTCAGTAACTAGGGAAAATTTGCACATATCTCGAGGCTTCTGGCAATCTTTCTTCCAATGTCCCGCCTTGCCACATTTAAAGCACTTGCCTTTCGGCTTATTCTTCTTTGCAATGCCCACCTTGGGTCGATGATCAGCTGCTCCTGCTCTTTGGCCTCTCTTCCTCTTATGCTTTCTGGCTTTAGGCCCAGCAGAGGAACCTGAATGACCAACAGTAGCCAAGGTTTGCTTTTTCTCTACGAAAAGGCCCTCAGAAGACACCAATGTAGTCATGAGCTCAGGAAGTGAATATGAGACCTTGCCCACGAAAGCTTATATGCCCGGGCTTAGCCAGAAACTCACTTTCATACTACGCATTCCAGAATACGAATCTTTGGCCAGGCCTAGATGCTAGTACAATCTCTATTCCAATCCTTGCTTGAAATAAAATTGCGCAGGATATTGGTTTTTATTTATTCGATTTATCACGTAGAATCATAGAATATACCTCTTGAAGCGTGTTAACTCAAGTGATTCTCTTGTATGCCTCAAGACTTTGATCACAAGTTGTGTGGGCAACGATCTAGTGAACAATTGATCAGCTAATCACCATAACTGGGTCGCCTGAAAAAATCTACAACCACCTACCCCTAGTGCGTGAAGATCACGCGCCACCTGGGACTCCGAGAGAACTCACGCACCGCCGGAAACTCTCCCACGCACCACCAACATATGGCCGGCCAAAGGGAGAAGAAATTGGCAGCCTATTGAGCTTATAAAATCCAATTTTAGAGAGAGAAAGTTTTCTCTCTCTAGGATTTTCTCTATCTAAGTTTTCTTGTCTTGAAAACATATGAATTGTATATCTTGAATAGCTAATCCCTTGTCTATATATAGAGTTACAAGAGAGACCCCAAGTTGGTTTAGGATTGGTCTTCCTAATGGGTTTAGGTAATTAGTTTCCAAATCCAATTAGGTAACCAATCTAATAGGATAAACCAAATCCAAATTAGATTTCCCAATCTCTAGAATTTCTTAATTCTAATTGAAACTTAAGACTTAATTAATTAATTAATTAATTCCACTTTGTTAATTACTCAATTAACCCTTAGGAATAATTAATCAATTAATTAATTCTACCTATTCAATTAACCCATTAAAAAATTAATCGTACCGCTAACGGATTAATTTTGGCACTACTATCCTATATCATAATTGCTTCCGGAACAACTTAATTAATTTATTCATAATCTCCCCACATCGAAGATATAGTGGTTGTTAATTTATTAATTTACTGATAAATTAATTAATTAACTTCTTTAATTCCGAGACTAGTACCACTCGACCTTTTTACTATATTGGACATAAGTCCACCAGCTGGGTTTATTATAATCAACATAACAAGCTCATCTCGGGAGCACCATCGCCCTGGACGCACCGGTACATGGTTTCCTTTCGACAAGCAGCAGCACCCCAAACAACTAAACACGTGCACCCAACCTACCAAGACTATTGGCCATAATTGACCTCACCCATTGGCAGATCAAAGTACATCATGCCCGCTGAAGTCTAGGGATTAAGATATAGAATACCAAGAATGACTTGTCTATTAAATCAGTACAAGACAAATCATTCTAAATGGTCAAGTTCAATATGCCCCAATCATATCTATAAGATTTAATCAGTTTAGACAAACCAATTATCCGAATTACATAATAACCTAAACCGGCAGTTTGTCCAAAGCAGTCCCGGTTATGAACCTCATTTACATATTATGTCTTTTAACCAATGATGAGATCTACTGTGTCACACAAGACACCTCATCATCTAACTACATAATATAAATGGACAAATAATGCACAACATAAGACAACCAAAACATAAATCGATATATTGACTGGAAAAATGTACAATACAAGCATAACTTATGTATTCAACTCCAACAATCTCCCACTAATACTTAAGTTGTGCTTTAAGTATACATCTACATTCAACTCCTATACACTCTGCTACTATATATCTAGAAAAACTATCATGGCTCTCCTAAGTATCTGATTCCCATGCCCTTCACGTGAGACTCAAAGACTTTTAAAGTAAATATCTTCGTGAACGGATCTGCAAGGTTATCCTCTGATGCTATTTTAGCCACGACCACATCTTCCCTCTTTACGATATCTCGTATCAGGTGGTACTTACGCTGTATATGTTTACTCGCCTTGTGGGCTCGTGGTTCCTTCAAGTGTGCTAGTGCATCATTGTTATCACAATACACCTTGATAGCCTTCTGCAAACCAGGAATCACATCTAAGTCCACTAGGAAGTTCTTGAGCCACACTGCTTCCTTCACTGCCTCTGATGCAGCAATGTATTCAGCCTCCAAGGTAGAGTACGCCACGGATTTCTGGTTGACACTCCGCCAAACTGTGGCTCCACCTCAATGAGTAAACACATACCCTGAGGTAGACTTGCTCTTATCCCTGTCGCCTTGGAAATATGAATTTGTGTAACCTAGGGGTACCAGCTCAAGCTCCTGATAGACCAACACTTGGTCGCTTGTTCTACGCAAATACTTGAGAATGCATTTTACTGCCTCCTAATGAGTTTTCTTGGGGTTACTCTGATATCTGCTTACAATGCCAACAACATAACAGATATCAGGCATCGCACACAATATGGCATACATGAGACTTCCTACTGCAGAAGCATAAGGAACTGTCTTCATGGCTTCTATCTCCTCAACAGTATTGGGAGACTATTCTTTTCACATATGCACTCCATGTCTGAAAGGTAGAAAACCTTTCTTGGAGTTCTGCATGTCAAAACGGGCAAGAATCGCATCTATGTATGAAGCTTGGGAGAGCGTTAATGAACGTTTCCTGTGATCTCGGGTTATCTTGATCCTAAGGATATGTCATGCTTCCCCTAAGTCTTCATATCCAACTGCTTGGACAACCATGTCTTTACATCTGATAACACTTTCTTGTTGTTGTCAATTAATAGAATGTCATCTACGTAAAGCACAAGAAACACCACTGAGTTTCCATCGAATCTGTGGTACACACATTGCTCATCCGGATACTGAGTAAATCCGTATGACTGGATTACCTCATCAAACAGGATGTTCCAAGATCTAGATGCCTGCTTAAGTCCGTAAATGGACTTCTTAAGCCTGCAAACCTTATGCTCTTGGCCTTTTTCAATGAATCCCTCTGGTTGCTGCATGAAGATGGTTTCTTCAAGACTTTCATTTAGGAAAGCTGTCTTGATATCCATCTGCCATATCTCATAACCTAAATGAGCAGCTATGGCCAAGAGAATCCAGATCGACTTAAGCATGGCTTCCAGGAAGAAGGTTTCCTCATAAACGATTCCCTCTTTCCGAGTATACCCCTTCGCCACCAGCCTAGCTTTAAATGTTTCCACGTTTCCGTCAAGTCCTCTCTTACATTTGTAGACCCACTTGCATCCAATGGATCTAAACCCATCAGGAAGGTCCACAAGCTCTCAGACTTGATTGTGGTCCATTGACCCCATATCGGATATCATTGCCTTACGCCAAGATTCTGCATGTTTATCTTGGAGAGCCTCATTGTAGTTTATTGGGTTAGGCTCAGGCACGCCTGGGACTAGGTCTGAGGCCTCTCTTACGGCAATGAACCTGTTGGGCTGTCTTACAACACTCCCACTACGACGAGGCACCACCTGTGTAGGCACATCATCTGTGATCTCTTTTACAGTGTGTGGTGTATCTACTTGTGCTGGTGCATCAGGGTTATTAGTTTGTATCCTAAGTGTTGGTGTATGTGCCCTTTTGAGGGCTATTTATGTAAATAAACTTTGAGGGTTATTTATATAATTAAGACATTTGTCGTTTGATTGATTATTTATCTGACGAGTTAATTTCATGTAATTATATTCTTGTGCATATTGAATTTCATGAAATCGATCCGCCAAAAAGAAACACTCCATGTACTGTTAGATCATGAGTAATTCTTTTGAGTAGTACTCGTACGAGGATCCTTAGACCAGAAATCATTGTATAGTCTTAGGTGAATTATAGTATGCTTTGACATATGCCCAACGGGATCGTAACAGGTTACCAAGTACGGGTATGATTGGGTACACTATGAGTCACGCTACGGTATGTAGGTGAAATGATGGGACTACAAGTCTCTCTTAAATGAGAGATGATATCTTGGCCACTTGATAGTGAACTGAGAAGTGCATGGTCGTGCCCAAGAAATGATAAGGGGTATCATTTGTTTGATTAAGTTCAGTGTCACTAAGAGATCAAGTAAAACGTTTAGCTATATAAGGATGATTGGTTCCATGCCTTATGCTAAACTGGATATCAATGTAGAGGACAATACGTAGTTTACTCAAAAGGTTGTGTTGAATCACCATTTGACCCTCCATTTTGAATTGTGTAGTCATTATGTCTTGCTAGAGACCACTAATGATTTATGGATTAATTAATGAGATTAATTTATTCATTGTCAATTTGGAATGGGCCTGCAGGATCGCACAAAAGAGAGTTGATGATTCAGAATTAAATTGCCTGTAATAAGTATAAGAGTTATGCTTAAATAGATAATATTTAATTAAATGGTTTAATTAAATATTATTGAAGAGTTTTATGGTATTAATTAAAAGTTAATTAATTACCTGGGAAGAATTGAGTTGGGCTGAAAAATCAAGGGACCTAATTGTGAATTAAGGTTTTTTACCCATCAGCCTGATCCATGGGTCAATGGGTTGATCCATGGTGTTGGTTAAACCCAACTCAGTAAATAATTAATTATTATTAAATTAATTATTATTAGCAGACAAGTCTCAACTCTTTTATAAAAAGAGCTGAGAAGTATCTGTGTGAGTAGAATTTTTTTAACCAATTCAGTTTTGAAACACGTGAAAAGATTTTTTGAGAAAAACTTCTCTCTCTCTCTTCCAAAATTCTTCCAGAGAAAAACGTTTTCTCTATTACAGGCAATTTTGGCTAGCACCGGTTTTGAGAGACTCCATTGCAAGAACGTAGAGGCAATTCATGTGAATTGCTTTGGTGGTGAACGCAATCTTCCCAAGGGATCCAGGCGACGAGCGCAACCGATTACGCATCGAGGGTAAGACCTGATTCCATAGAATTTAGGCTATTCCGCAGCATAATTTAGGAAATTATGCATGCCTAAGATCCCAACAGTGGTATCAGAGCATAGGTTTAATTTTGTTTTGATGAAAATTGTTTTAATTAAAACCAAAGTTGGAAATCTGGTCTAAGGAAATTTTGTATTGAAAAAATCTGTTTTGAAGAAATGCAAAAACTCACGCCGGTTTCTGGGAATGGACTCGCCGGAATTGTTCAGGCTGCCGGAAGGTCGATGGGAAATCGCGCGCCACTTCAAAATTGGTTTTTTTGGCCTGATTTTTCCTTGGGTTCTGTTCTTTTCTTCATGGGGAACGTTTTCGTGTTGATTGGAATGCCAAGAAAAAAAAAACGTTTTGATTGTGAAGATTTTGGAAAAGATTTTCTGGGTTTGAAAAACCCGCTTCGCCGGAAAATTTTTTTTTTTGTTTTAGGGTTTTGAAAGCCGCTTGCTGGTTTGGATGCCGGGGAAATGTTCCTCGTGCTGGCTGCTTCGTCGAGGCTGGCGAAATGTTCCTCACGCCGCGGGGAAACGAAGTGACGAAAATCGTTTTCGTCGGGTTCCTCGCGCTGACGGAGTTTTCGAAGGCCGGTAACGGGTTTCGTTTTTCTTCATCGTTCGATGAGTCACCGAGGTCGACTTCGATTCGATCGGGTTCAGATAGGGGCGAAGAGGCGATGTCCAACGCTGCAAGCAGCGCCAGAATAGGCGAAGAGTTCGCCGGAAAGGAAGACGGACGCCGGCTGTGCGAGTCGGGGAAGAAAGAAGGAGGCGGCCGGGGGGGTGACGCCCTAATTGGGCTGAAAATACCATTTTGCCCCCGCCTCACTCCATAATCTCAAAAATGCCAGCATTTAAAATTGTTTTAAAATTTTGCAAAATAACCCCAGCAGGTTTTAAACTTTAAAACCCTAGCCCGATAATTTTGTTAAATTACGAATTTGCCTCAAAATTTTTCAGAAAATTTAATTTTTCTGAATTTTAAAAATTTATGATTTAGGATAAATTAAAAAGATATTATCATATTTTAATTGATAAGATTTAATTATTAAGATAAATAAAATCTTATCAAATGGTTAAGATAGGATTAGATTTGAATTTAATTCTTATCCTATAGAATTTTAAAATTTAGAATTTTGAATAATTATCTTAATGAGATTAGGATAAATAGAAATATTTAAATTTTAAAATTTCAAAGATTATCTTAATAAAATTAGAGAATTAGATGAATAAATAAATAATTAATTAATTATTATGGTTTTATTTATTTATTCATTTTTCTGATATAATGTGTTATTTATTTAAAATGTTTAAATAATTGCACGCATTATTGGTATGTCCATGCATCATTCGAATAAAATAAATGAACATGGGATTGATTAAATTGATCATGACACGATTAATTTTAATAGTGTAAGAGTTACACAATCCCTAATTAAATGATTCGGCTTAATAAAATTGGTTTGTATGAAGCATATGCATTTGTGTGTTTTTCTATGCGTGAATTGGGCTTAAAATTTATTATTTAAATTTTGGGACTTGCGAGCCATTTTAAATTTGGGCCTACGTGCCTATTAAATCATTATGTAATAGTTAGGCCCAAAAAGGAAGTTCCAAAGGAGTCCATGGTAGAGCCCAGGAACGGAAGCCCAACCATGGAGGCCCAAAAGAAGATGTTTTTCCTATAAAGCCCTGTAATAGATTAGAGCTCAATTCATCGCATTTTCGCAATTTTATGTTTTGGGAATGAATGAAAACGACAATGCATGTTAAGCCGTTCAAAATATAAAATCCCTAAATACCTAAGTCTAAAGTTGCTTCCATACTTGGGGGCTTATCAAATCGTCGAACGTCTGGCGGACTTGGAGAGCCCATGGGCCTCAGATTTTCTTCGTGAGGCGAGTTGTCATGTAATAAAAGCCCAACTTTACTCACTACCACTATAGTGTGAAAAACTGTTTGGGCTAGCCCAACTTTACTCACTACCACTATAGTGTGAAAAACTGTTTGGGTCTTTATTGATATGAGGCTTAAAGGGATGGTTTGACTTAGGAAAATTGGTCCTAGTTGACCCGATAAGTTGAATAGGATTGGTTTTGCAATGATAGGATGGTGTCAAACATTTGGAATGTTCATCCTATCACCGAAAAGTTGCATAGTGATGTAATTGGAAATCGTTAAATTACATAGGGATGTGATTTGAACTTGCCTACCAAAAGAGCCCAATCCCTACGATACTTGCCAAAGCAAGACTGGGGTTGACTCTTTGTGGATTTTCGGCCCACAATCTAGCACCAACACAAAATTGTTTGGGATTTCAATTTTGGCTATTGTGGAAAATATTTTAAAACTCATTATAATGTTTTGCATTTTTTCTTTTGTAGAAATGGCATCAACTAGCACTAATACATCTAATCTCACTATAACAAGCATTTTGGACAAAGAAAAACTTGTTGGTCCAAACTTCTTAGATTGGAAAAGAAACTTGAGAATTGTTCTCAAACAAGAAAGGAAGCTAAATATCTTAGACGCCGCTTTACCTGAACCACCTGTAAATGCTACGGCTGTTATTCAACGAGCATGGGAAAAGCTGAAAAAACGATTCTGATGACGTGACATGCCTGATGCTCGCGACTATGTCAGGCGAGCTTCAGAAGCAATTCATGAATTCGGAAGGGTTCCAAATTTATGTGTCACTAACAGAAATGTTCCGTGAACAAGCCCGTAACGAAAGGTTCGTTACGATAAAAGCATTGATCTCGTGCAAGATGGTGAAGGGTTTGTCAGTACGCACGCATTTGATCAAGATGAAGGGGTATATTGATACCCTAGAGGGATTAAATGCACCTTTTGCTAGAGAGTTTGCCATTGACATCATCTTTGCTTCACTGCCTAATGATTACAATGACTTTGTGGTGAACTACAACATGCATAACATGGAGAGGACGATTCCTGATCTCCATGGAATGCTTAAAAATACTGAGCAAACCCTTTGGAAGGCAACGCCAGTACTTGTTGCAGAGCAAGGTAAAGGCAACAAGAGAAAGTTTAAAGGCAAGGCAAAAGTTGCTGAAAACAAGAAGCCTCGCAGTAAGACTGCCCCAAAGGCTCAGCCTCAAACTCCTCCTACTATGAAAAATGCTCAGAAGGACGCTGTATGTTTCCATTGCAATCAGAAGGGGCATTGGAGAAGAAACTGCAAACTGTTTCTTGAAGAGAAGAAACAGAATCCTTCGGCTTCAGGTATCTTTGTTATTGAAATTAATCTTTCTATGTCCACCTCATGGGTATTACATACCGGATGTGGGGCTCACATTTGTGCTAATGTGCAGGGACTAAGAAATAGAAGGATAACAAAGAAAGGCGAAGTAGATCTCCGAGTGGGCAACGGGGCAAGAGTTGCAGCTGTTGAAGTTGGAGATTACACTTTGTATTTGCCTTTCGGTTTAAACATTGTTTTAGAGAATTGTTATTATGTACCTACTATGAGTAGGAATATTATTTCAATTTCTTGTTTGGATATTAAAGGATTTCGTTTTATTATTGGTAATAAATCGTTGTCTTTATATCAAAAAGGTGTTTTATACGGAGTTGCAAATTTGTGCAATGGCCTATATATCTTGGATTTGACCCAAGAGAAACCGGTTTATAACATTGAAAAGAAAGCCAAATTAATTCTGATTTAAGTCCAACATATCTGTGGCATTGTTGTTTAGGCCATGCAAATGAGAAGCGAATTCAGAGACTTCATAAGGATAGAGTGCTTGGATTATTTGATTTCGAATCATATGACACATGTGAACCCTGTTTGCAAGGCAAAATGACGAAGAGTCCTTTAAGCAAGAAAGGCGAGAGGACTAGTGAACTATTGGCTCTAATACATACAGATTTATGTAGACCAATGAGCACACAAGCCAGAGGTGGATTTGAATACTTCGTGACTTTTACCGATGACTATAGTAGATATGGTTATGTCTACTTAATGAGGTATAAAAGTGAAACTTTAGAAAAGTTCAAAGAATTTAAAACCGAAGTAGAAAATTAGTTAAATAGAAGGATTAAGGCTATTCGCTCTGATCGGGGAGGTGAATACCTTAGTGATGAGTTTGATGGCTACCTAAAACAGTGTGGAATTGTTTCACAGCTGACTCCACCAGGAACACCTCAATGAAATGGTGTATCCGAGAGGAGGAATTGGACCTTATTAGATATGGTTCGATCTATGATGGGCCAAACAACTCTCCCTATGTCCTTTTGGGGTTATGCCCTCCTTTCAGCAGCCTACTTACTAAATCGTATTCCATCTAAGGCAATAGATAAGACTCCATATGAGATGTGGACGGGTCAAAAACCCTATATGTCTTATCTACGAGTTTGGGGTTGTCAAGCTCATGTAAAGTGTTTACAAAGTAATAAGCTTGAACCTAAAACTGACAAATGCCTGTTTGTGGGATATCCTAAGGAAACAAAAGGATATCAATTCTACAATCCAACTGAGAACAAAGTATTTGTTGCTCGAGGAGCCACTTTCTTAGAGAAAGATTTTCTCTACAAGAAAGACAGTGGGAGTAGAATAAATTTTGAAGAGGTTCAAGACCCACAAGAGAATGTAGATTGATCCATAGAAACTCAGATGGAAAATGACATGGAAATTCATGAAGATGAGCAACCTGAGTCAACAACACAACAACCTAGAAGGTCTAGTACATCTCGTCATGAACCCGAGAGATACGGATTTCTCGTGACTGACGATCAAGATTTGATGTTGGTGGACTCTAATGAGCCCTTGACCTACAGACAGGTTTTAGAAAGTCCAGATTCAGATAAATGGCTACAAGCAATGGAATCTGAAATACAATCCATGAGGGACAATAAAGTATGGACTTTGATTGATCCTCCTGTTCAGGCAAAGGTTGTCGATTGCAAGTGGATTTTCAAGTTAAAACCTGGCGGGATCTTCAAGGCACGACTAGTGGCTAAAGGTTTTAGACAGACTCATGGTATAGACTATGATGAAACCTTCTCCCCTGTCGTGATGCTCAAGTCCATTCGGACTATGCTCGTCATAGCTGCATATTATGACTATGAGATATGGCAGATGGATGTTAAGACGGCTTTCCTAAATGGAAACCTACTCGAGGATGTTTATATGAAACAACCCGAGGGATACATCGATTAAGAGCATCCAAATCGTGTATGCAAGCTTCAGAGGTCCATCTACGGACTAAAGCAAGCATCTCGGAGTTGGAATCTCGTTTTGACGAGGCAGTAAAAGGTTACGACTTCATAAAGAACGAAGATGAGCCTTGTGTTTACAAGAACGTTAGTGGGAGCAAGATAGTTTTCCTTGTCCTATATGTGGACGACATCCTACTCATAGGAAATGACATTCCCATGTTGAAAGATATCAAACAATGGTTGGGGAGTGTATTTTCTATGAAAGACTTAGGAGAAGCTGAAATCATACTGGGTAGCAAAATCTATAGAGATAGATCAAAGAGGCTTCTAGGACTAAGTCAAGAAGGGTACATAGACAAAATATTGAAGAGGTTCAATATGTCTAACTCTAAGAATGGTATGGTACCATTCAGACATGGCCTTCTCTTGAAGAAGAACCAAGGTCCTTCAACAAGAGAGGAGAGAGATACAATGAGTAGAGTTCCATATGCTTCGGCAATAGGATCTATCATGTATGCCATGTTGTGTACCGCCCGAATGTCGCACATGCACTGAGTATGACTAGCAGATACCAACAAGATCCTGAAATAGATCATTGGACTGCAGTCAAAGTAATCCTAAAGTACTTACGAAGGACTAAAGGATTGATGCTAGTGTATGGAGGACAAGAACAGCTCATCGTACACGGTTACGTTGATGCTGCTTTCCAAATAGATCAAGATGACATGAAGTCACAATCAGGTTATGTGTTTAACATGAATGGCGGTGCAGTGAGTTGGAAAAGCTCGAAGTAAGATACCATAGCCGACTCTATAACAGAATCTGAGTATATTGCTGCATCGGATGCCGCAAAGGAAGCTGTTTGGCTGAGAAAGTTCGTGTCTGATATCGGAGTGATACCGAGTATCCAAGATCCGATATACTTATTCTGTGATAATAACGGGGCTATCACACAAGCTAAGGAGCCTCGGTCACACCATAAAACCAAACACATACTCAGAAGGTTTCACCTCATCTGAGAGATCATCGATTGAAGATATGTGAAAGTGTGCAAAATAGGGTCAGACGAAAATGTAGCAGATCCTCTCACAAAAGCTCTACCACAGTCAAAGTTTGATAGACATGTAATAGAGCTTGGTCTTAAACAGTTTAGGACATAGCCCTTCAACGGGCAAGTGGGAGATTGTTAGTGTATGTGCCCTTTTGAGGGCTATTTATGTAAACAAACTTTGAGGTTATTTATGTAATTAAGACATTTATCGTTTGATTGATTATTTATCTGATGAGTTAATGTCATGTAATTATATTCTTGTGCATATTGAATTTCATGAAATCGATCTGCCAAAAGAAACACTCCATGGACTGTTAGATCATGAGTGATTCTTTTGAGTAGTACTCGTACGAGGATCCTTAGACCAGAAATCATTGCATAGTCTTAGGTGAATTATAGTATGCTTTGACATATGCCTAACGGGATCGTAACAGGTTGTCAAGTACGGGTATGATTGGGTACACTATGAGTCACGCTAAGGTATGTAGGTGAAGCGATGGGACTACAAGTCTCTCTTAAATGAGAGATGATATCTTGGCCACTTGATAGTGAACTGAGAAGTGCATGGCCGTGCCCAAGAAATGATAAAGGGTATCATTTGCTTGATTAAGTTCAGTGTCACTAAGAGATCAAGTAAAACGTTTAGCTATATAAGGATGAATGGTTTCATGCCTTATGCTAAACTGGATATCAATGTAGAGGACAGTACGTAGTTTACTTGAAAGGTTGTGTTGAATCACCATTCGACCCTCCATTCTGAATTGTGTAGTCATTATGTCTTGCTAGAGACCACTAATGATTTATGGATTAATTAATGAGATTAATTTATTCATTGTCAATTTGGAATGGGCCTACAGGATCGCACATAAGAGAGTTGATGATTCAGAATTAAATTGCCTGTAATAAGTATAAGAGTTATGCTTAAATAGATAATATTTAATTAAATGGTTTAATTAAATATTATTGAAGAGTTTTATGGTATTAATTAAAAGTTAATTAATTACCTGGAAAGAATTGAGTTGGGCTGACAAATCAAGGGACCTAATTGTGAATTAAGGGTCTTGACCCATCAGCCTGATCCATGGGTCAATGGGTTGATCCATGGTGTTGGTTAAACCCAACTCAGTAAATAATAAATTATTATTAAATTTATTATTATTAACAGACAAGTCTGAACTCTTTGATAAAAAGAGCTGAGAATTATCTGTGTGAGTAGAATTTTTTTAACCAATTCAGTTTTGAAACACGTGAAAAGATTTTTTGAGAAAAACTTCTCTATCTCTTCCAAAATTCTTCCAGAGAAAAACGTTTTCTCTTTTACAGGCATTTTTGGCTAGCACCGGTTCTGAGAGACTCCAGTCCAAGAACGTAGAGGCAATTCGTGTGAATTGTTTTGGTGGTGAACGCAATCTTCCCAAGGGATCCAGACGACGAGCGCAACCGATTACGCATCGAGGGTAAGACCTGATTCCATAGAATTTAGGCTATTCCGTAGCATAATTTAGGAAATTATGCATGCCTAAGATCCTAACACTAAGTTCTTCTTGTACTATCTTACTCTTAGGCTTGTGATCTAGGATATAATCTTCCTCCAGCGTTGGTACTAACCACCACCTTCTGATCTCTAGGACTATAAAACAGACCACATTTCGTTCCCATAGGATATCCTACAAACAACATTAATTTTGTTCTTGCATCTAACTTAGTTGCATCTGCCTTAAGCACACGTGCTTGGCAACCCCAAACTCTAAGATGTCTTAGACTACGCTTTCGCCCGTTCCACAACTCTACTGGGGTTGAAGGCATGGTTATAGATGGTACAAGATTAAGAATATACATCGTTATTTCTAAGCATATCCCAATAACGAACTCGAAAAATCACTATAGCTCATTATCGACCTAACCATTTCCATGAGAGTTCATTTCCTTCTTTCTGCTACACCGTTCTACTGTGGCATGCCAGGTGCAGACAACTGAGACTAAATTCCTACCTCACTGAGATATTCCCAAAATTTGTTGGACAGGTACTCCCACCACGATCTGATCGCATTGTCTTGATACTCTTACCATGATGTTTCTCCACATCTGTCCAAAACTCTTTGAACTTGCCAAAGTACTCGGACTTATGACGCATTAGGTAAATGTACCCGTACCTTGAGTAGTCATCCGTGAACGTCACAAAATAATCAAACCCACCTCGTGCTTGGACCGACATTGGTCCACACAAGTCAGAATGAATCAACTCTAGTACTTTTTTGGCTCTATAACCTTTTGGTTTAAAAGGTCTCTTAGTCATCTTACTTTCCAAACAAGATTCACAGGTTGAATAACTGTCAATCTCTAATGAACCTAAAGGTCCATCATTGACCAACCTCTGAATCCTACTAAGGTTTATATGACCTAGCCTGAGATACCAAATATAGGTTTGATTCATTTTAGAAGGTTTCTTCCTCTTATTAATGTTAGATAAAGAGCTATCTATTTATATGTTTTGCACAACAGGGGAGTTAGAATTAACCACAAACAAATTGTCAGCCAATGAACCAGAACAAAAAAGTTTTCCATTTCTTCTAATAAATGCAGAATCATCAGAAAAAATAAACTTATAGCCGTTCGTTAAGAGTTTAGAAACCAAAATATGGTTCTTTCTAAATATCAGTACATAAAGACAATTAACTAAATCTAGCCTAGAATTATGAAAATTTAGGCTGACTACTCCCACTGTTTCTACTGACACTCTTGTAGTGTTACCCAAGTAGATATCCAGCTCACCTTCTCTAAGCTTCCGGTTACTTGGAACCCTTGCAAAGAATTACAAACATGGTCAGTGACACCTGAACCCACACACCAAGTATCTGTGGGAATCGCCGCTAAACATGTTTCAGTAATTAAGGCAGAAACTATTGTACCTCTAAGCTTTGGACAATCCGATTTCCAATGTCCCGTCATATTGCACTTGAAGCATTTGTCTTTTACTTCTTCTTTGGAATATTTGGCTTAGGTGCAAACTGAGCCTTTTGAGCTATTTCCTCGAGCTTTCTCTTCTTCTTTCCAGCCTCAGGCTTAGAAGAAGATTCTAAAGCTTTGACTGCGACTAAAGCTCGTTTCTTCTCTTAAAGAAGCCTTTTATCTGTCACCAACTCTGTTAAGAGCTCGGATGAAGTACACAACATCTTACTTATGTTCTAGTTCAACCGAATCTGCTCATAGCTTTGAGGCAAGCTCCGGAGGACAATATCGACTTTGGTTTCACCAACGATTTTGCCTCCCACTAACTCAACCTTGTTGATGTTACTAATCACGTCGATGACATTATCTCTCACAGGAGTGCTCTCAGCCATAAGGACAATGTCCAAGTTATGACTCCAATCGACATAATTAGGTCCAGTTAACTTATTGTCTTTCAATATAGTAGCTAAGGAGTTGAATGCCATATCGAATACTGTAAATTAAACAGACAATGTTTTAGTTATTCAATCTAGAATTTTGAAAAAAAAAATTCTAATAATTATTGATTCTAGCAAAGTTCATTCACCGGGATTCTAGCAAGCCACGATAGTGTGGACGTTTACACTAACCCACATTCGTTTGAGTAGAACAAAGTTCATTAGCTACACTCTTTGACCAAACGATCTATTGATCAATGTAGCTAATAGTCGGTGCTTTCAGCCGTACAAACAAGCAGTGTAACCTCAATGGGAGGAATACTACAGATCGTACACTAAGTGTTTGCCATTACGTGACTTCAAAGCTTATTACCTCAGGATAGTGTGCCTCAGATGGAGAGGGTGTCGCATTTCTCCTAGTTAAACTTACTCTAGTCATCTTACTAAGAAATTCATAATCTAGAGATCTTGTGGTTGGACTCATCCAAATGGAGGAATGCCCTAATGCCAACGCGCAAGCCACCCACATCGCATAGGAACTCGTAATGGTGACTGTGGGGATATTAAACCAACCCGCTCCCACTTAGATTTCTAAATTGAGGGTTTTTCAGGTTTTAACATGCAATCAACTAACCCTAAGTTATATGCAACCATAAAAACATCATGTTTTAAAATCATCAATCTAAAATACAGCACAAAAAATTAAAGCACAAAAATTAAAATAATAAATACAGGAAATAAATACCAAAATTAAATTTCCCGACTATTATGGTTTTAATCGCTTCCATCTTCTGCCTTGATCTCGTGTCCCGTCACGTAACTCGATGGAAAGAGTCTTGAACTTCAAAATACAAAAACAGGAGAAAAAACGGGCCAAAACGTGACCCGAATGGCACGCGCGCGCAGCACGCGTAAGGCGCGTCGCGCGCGTGTGCGCAGCCCTCATGGGAATCTACTGCGCCGCGTGGCAGTGGTGCTGCCATTTTTCTGAGGTTGCCAGCGGCGGCTCCTACCACCAATCCCTCCTTCACTTCTTCTAAGCTATTTGGTCTTTCTTGCAATTCGTTATGGGTTTTCATGGGGTCCTACAAATTAACAATAACCCAAAATCCACGAATTCAAGTTGCCCACCATAACGCCTTCGATTACAAAAATTAATTCTCCTAATACAAGTCTTTCAAGGAAAATTAAAGAATCGAAATTACATAGAAAAAATCCTACTACATATTTTATCTAATCCTACACGGCTTCCAGCACGTGGTTATACAATTACAAACATTCATAATAAAATTAAATCCAGACATGTCTCAGAGTTTAATTAAAACTCATACAACGTAACCATAATAGACGGGATTTCTTAACCACCTATAAATAAAACCATGCAGTAAATCGAACAAGCACAAAACTTGAGAACCAGGCTCCAATACCAATTGAAAGATTATCTGCCCGTGACTAGCCAGAAATTCACATTCATGCTACGTATTCCAGAATCAAAATCTCTGGTCAGGCCTAGATGCTAGCACAATCGCTATTCCAACCTTTGCTTAAAATAACATTGCGCATGATCTTGGTTTGTACTTATTCGATTTATCATGCAAAAAAATGAATTCTAATACAAAGCGGAATCATAGAATATACCTCTTGAAGAGTGTTAACTTATATGATTCTCTTGTATGCCTCAAGATTTTGATCGCACGTTATGTGGGCAACTATCTAGCGAGCAATTGATCAGCTAATCACCATAACTCAGTCGCCTAAAAAATTTTGCAACCACATGCCCCTAGTGCGTGAAGATCACGCTCCACCTGGGACTCCGAGAGAACTCACGCGCCACCAGAAACAGAAAAAATCGGCATCCTATTGAGCTTATAAAATCCAATTTTCGAGAGAGAAAGTTTTCTCTCTAGGATTTTCTCTCTCTAAGTTTTCTTGTCTTGAAAACTTATGAATTGTATATCTTGAATAGCTAATCCCTTGTCTATATATAGAGTTAAATGAGAGACCTCAAGTTGGTTTAGGAGTGATCTTTCTATTGGGTTTAGGTAATTAGTTTCCAAATCCAATTAGGTAACCAAGCTAATAGGATAAACCAAATCCAAATTAAATTTCTCAATCTCTAGGATTTCCTAATTCTAATTGAAACTTAAAACTTAATTAATTAATTAAATAATTGCACTTCGTTAATTACTCAATCAACCCTTAGGAATAAAAATTAATCAATTAATTAATTCTACCTATTCAATTAACCCATTACAAAATTAATCGTACCACTAACGGATTAATTTTGGCATTACCATCCTACGCCAGAATTGCTTTCGGAACAACTTAATTAATTTATTCATAATCTCCCCACATCAAAGATATAGTGCTCGCTAATTTATTAATTTACTGATAAATTGATTAATTAACTTCTTTAATTCAGAGACTAGTACCACTTGACCTTTTTACTATACCGGACAAAAGTCCACCAGCTGGATTTAGTATAATAATCATAACGAGCTCATCTCGAGAGCACATCACCCCGAACGCACCGGTACATAGTTTCCTTTCGACAAGCAGCAGCACAACAAGCAACTAAACAAGTGCACCCAACCTACCGCGACTATTGGCCACAATTGACCTCACCCATTGGTCGATCAAAGTACACTATGTCTAATCCTCATGCCCACTCAAGTCTAGGGATTAAGAGATAGAATACCAAAAATGATTTGTCTATTAAATTAATACAACACAAATCATTCCAAATGGTCAAATTCAATACGTCCTGGGCATATCTACATGATTCAATCAGTTTAGATAAACCAATTATCCGAATCACATAATAACCTAAACCAACAGTTTGTCCAAAGTTGTCTCTGTTACGAACCTCTTTTATATATTATGGTTTTTAACCAATGATGAGATCTACTATGTCACACAAGACACCTCATCATCTAACTACATAATATAAATGGACAAATAATGCACAACATAATGTAACCAAAACATAAATCGATATATTGACTGGGAAAATGTACAATACAAGCATAGCTTATGTATTCAACTCTAACAGCCCATATTGTAGTTCATCCAAAACTGCTCAAAACTAGGGGGCAAGCTCTGGAGGATGATATCGACCTGGGTCTTCCCATCAATATCACCTCCTAATACATCGATCTCATTGATGCAGCTCATCATGTCCAATACGTGATCCCTCACTGAGGTGCCTTCAGCCTGAAAAATTTTGGTAGGATCTGGGTTTGCACTTGCTTGATTTTCCACGCAACAAAAATTTCTATTAAAGCGGAATTCTAGAAAAATACCTTTGAAGCGTGACTTGGATGATCGCTTGTATGACTCAAGACTTTGACTCCTCGTTGTGTGGGCAATGATCTAGAAGCCAATTGACTAGCAATCAACACAACTGGGTTCGCCGGAAAAATTAGCAACCTCCACCGCCTAGCGCGTGACCTTCACGCACCGCCTGGCACCGAGACAACCAACACGCGCCACCGCCCGGAGCTTACAAAAGGGCCGCCAGAATTTATAGGAAAAATTCGGCCAAAAGCTTCAAGTGGGCAGCAGCAATTTTGGTTAAAAAATCCGACTTTGAGAGAGTTTATCTCTCTAGGATTTTATCTCTCTAGATTCTAGAATTATGAATCTATGAATTGTGTTTCTTGAATGGCTAATCCCTTGTCTATTTATAGAGTTACAAGAGAGACTCCAAGTTGGTTTAGGATTCGTCTTCCTAATGGGTTTAGGTAATGAATTAGTTTCCAAATCCAATTACGCAACCAATCTGATAGGATAACCAAATCCTACTGGATTCCTAATCTCTGGGATTTCCTAATTCCAATTGAAACTTAAGACTTAATTAATTAATTAAATAATTCCACTTTGTTAATTACTTAATTAACCCTTATGAATTAATTAAATAATTCCACTTTGTTAATTACTGAATTAACCCTTAGAAATAATTAACCAATTAATTATATCTACCTATTCAATTAACCCATTACAAAATTAATCGTACCACTAACGGATTAATTTTGGCACTACCATCCTACACCAGAATTGCTTCCGGAACAACTTAATTAAACTATATTCATTTATCTCCCCACATCAAAGATATAGTGCTCGTTAATTAAAATTAATTTACTGATAAATTAATTAATTAACATCTTTAATTCCGAGACTAGTACCACTCGACCCTTTTACTATACCGGACATAAGTCCACCGGCATGGTTTAGTATAATAAATATTTCGAGCTCATCTCGGGAGCACCACCACCCCGGACGCACCGGTACATGGTTTCCTTTCGACCAGCAGTAGCACACCAAGTAACTAAACACGCGCACCCAACCCACCGAGACTATTGGCCACATTTGACCTCAACCATTGGCAGATCAAAGTACACTGTCTAATCCTCATGCCCACTCGAGTGTAGGGATTTAGAGATAGAATACAAGGATCAATTTGTCTATTAAATCAGTACAAGACAAATCATTCCTAAGAGTCAAGTTCAATATGCCCCGGGCATATCTATGTGATTCAATTAGTTTAGACAAACTAATTATCTGAATCACATAATAACCTAGACCGACAGTTTGTCCAAAGCTGTCTCGGTTACGAACTTTATTTATATATTATGTCTTTCAACCAATGATGAGATCTACTGTGTCGTACCAGACACCTCATCATCTACTTACATAATATAAATGGACATAAACATGCACAACAAAATATAATTGAAACACAAATCGATATATTAAATTGGGAAACTGTACAATACAAGCATAGCTTATGTATTCTACTCCAACAATCTCCCACTAATACTTAAGCTGTGCTTTAAGTATACAACTACATACAATCCTATACAATCTGCTGCTATCTATCTAGAAAAACTATCATGCCTCTCCTAGATATCTGATCCCCATGCCCTCCACGTGAGCCTCAAAGACTTTAGAGGTCAATGTTTTCGTGAACAGATCTGCAAGGTAATCCTCTGATGCTATCTTAGCCACGACCACGTCTTTCCTCTTCACGATGTCTCGTATCAGGTGGTACTTGCGTTGCATATGTTTACTCGCCTTGTGGGCTCGCGGTTCCTTCGAGTTTGCTACTGCACCATTGTTATCACAATAAACCGTGATAGACTTCGGCAAACCAGGAATCACGTCTAAGTCCACTAGGAAGTTCTTGAGCCATACTGCTTCTTTCGCTGCCTCTGATGCGGCAAAATACTCAGCCTCCATGGTAGAGTCCGCCACGCATTTCTGCTTGACACTCCGCCAAACTATGGCTCCACCTCCTAGAGTAAACACATGCCCTGAGGTAGACTTGCTGTTGTACCTGTCGCCTTGGAAATCTGAATCTATGTAACCTCGGGGTACCAGCTCAAACGCCTGATAGACCAGAACTTGGTCCCTCGTTCTGCGCAAATACTTGAGACTGCATTTTACTGCCTCCCAATGAGCTTTCCTGGGGTTACTCTGATATCTGCTCACCATGCCAACGGCATAACAGATATCAGGCCTCGTACACAACATGGCATACATGAGACTTCCTACTGTCAAAGTATATGGAACTGTCTTCATAGTCTCTATCTCCTCAACAGTCTTGGGAGACTGTTCCTTAGATAGAAACACTCCGTGTCTAAAAGGTAGAAAACCTTTCTTGGAGTTCTGCATGTTAAAACGGGCTAGAATCGTGTCTATGTATGAAGCTTGGGAGAGCGCTAGCGAACGTTTCCTACGATCTTGAATAATCTTGATCCCAAGGATATGTCCCGCTTCCCCTAAGTCCTTTATATCAAATTGCTTGAACAGCCATGCCTGTACGTCTGATAACACTTTCTTGTTGTTTCCAATCAATAGAATGTCATCTACGTAAAGCACAAGAAACACCACTGAGTTTCCATCACGTCTGCGATATACACATTGCTCATCCGGATACTGAGTAAATCCACAGGACTGGATTACTTCATCAAACCGGATGTTCCAAGATCTGGATGCCTGCTTAAGTCCATAGATAGACCTATTAAGCTTGCAAACCTTATGCTCTTGGCCTTTTTCAATAAATCCCTCTGGTTGCTTCATAAAGATGGTTTCCTCAAGACTTCCGTTTAGGAAAGCTGTCTTGACATCCATGTCCCAAATCTCATAATCCATATGAGCAGCTATGGCCAAGAGAATCCGGATCGACTTAAACATGGCTACCGGGGAGAAGGTTTCCTCATAATCGATTCCCTCTTTCTAAGTATACCCCTTCGCCACCAGCCTATCTTTAAAGGTTTCCACCTTCCCGTCAAGTCCTCTCTCACGTTTGTAGACCCACTTGCATCCAATGGGCTTGAACCCATCAGGCAGGTCCACAAGCTCCCAGACTTGATTGTGGTCCATTGACCCCATCTCGGATATCATTGCCTTACGCCAAGATTCTGTATCATTATCTCGAAGCTCCTCATTGTAGTTAACTGGGTCAGGTTCAGGCACACCTGGGACTAGGTCTGAAGCCTCTCCCACGCCAACGAACCTGTCGGGCTGTCTCACAACCCTCCCACTACGACGAGGCACCGCCTGTGTAGGCGCATCATCTGTGATCTCATGTGCAATGTGTGGTGTATCTATTTGCACTGGTGCATCAGGATTAGTATTTTGTCGTCTAAGCTCTTCTAATACTATCTTACTCTTGGGCTTGTGGTCTAAGACATAGTCCTCTTCTAAAAATCTAGCGTTGGTACTCACCACCACCTTCAGATCTTTCGGACTATAGAATAGACCACCTTTCGTTCCTCTAGGATATCCTACAAACAGCATTAATTCTGTTCTTGCATCTAACTTAGCTGTATCTGCCTTAAGCACATGTGCTGGGTAGCCCCAAATTTTGAGATGTCTTAGACTGGGCTTCCGCCCGTTCCACAACTCTACTGGGGTTGAAGGCATGGTTTTAGATGGTACAAGATTAAGAATATACATTGCCTTTTCCAAGGCATATCCCCAGAATGAACTTTGCAAATCACTATAGCTCATTATGGACCTAACCATTTCCATAAGAGTTCGGTTCCTCTTTTCTGCTACACCATTCTGTCGTGGCATGCCAGGTGCAGACAACTGAGACTGAATTCCTACCTCAGTGAGGTAATCTCGAAATTCATGGGACAGGTACTCCCCACCACGATCTGAGCGCAGTGTCTTGATACTCTTACCATGATGGTTCTCCATATCTACCTGAAACTCTTTGAACTGGCCAAAACATTCGGACTTGTGGGGCATTAGGTAAATGTATCCATACCTAGAGTAGTCATCCGTGAATGTCACGAAATACTCATATCCCCCTCGTGCTTGGACCGTCATAGGTCCACACAAGTCAGAATGAATCAACTCTAATACTTCTTTAGCTCTATGACCTTTTGCCTTAAAAGGTCTCTTGGTCATCTTACCCTCCAAGCAAGATTCGCAGGTTGCATAACTGTCAATATCTAATGAACTCAAAGGTCCATCATTGACCAACCTCTGAATCCTACTAAGGTTTATATAACCTAGCCTTAGATGTCAAAGATAGGTTTGATTCATTTCAGAAGGTTTCTTCCTCTTATTAATGTTAGATACTGAGCTATCTATTTCTATATTTTGCGCAACAGGGGAGTTAGAATTAACCACAAATAAATTGTCCACCAATGAACCAGAACAAACAAGTTTGCCATTTCTTCTAATAAAAATAGACTCATCAGAAAAAATAAACGTGTAACCGTTCTTTAAGAGTTCAGAAACTGAAATCAGGTTCTTTCTAAAACTCGGTACATAAAGACAGTTTACTAACTCTAGGTTACAATTCTCGAAATTTAACCTAACTACTCCCACTGCATCAACTGACACTCTTGTAGTGTCGCCCATGTAGATGTCCAGTTCGCCCTCTCTAAGCTTCCGGGTTACTTGGAACCCTGCAAAGAATTACAAACATGGTCAGTGGCGCCTGAATCCACACACCAAGTATCTGTGGGAATCACCGCTAAACATGTCTCAGTAATTAGGGCAGAAACAATCGTACCATTGAGCTTTGGATAATCCACTTTCCAATATCCTGCCTTACCGCATTTAAAGCACTTGCCCTTTGGCTTGCTTTTCTTCGCAACATGTGGCTTTGCTACAAGTTTCTTGGCGTTTTTCTTCTTTTTATTCTTCTTGCCTTTCGGCCCAGAAGAAGAACTCGAACCCTTTACCGCGACCAAAGCTTGTTTCTTCTCATGGAATATGCCTTCAGCCGCCACCAAATCAGTCATGAGCTCGGGCAACTTATAAACCCTTTGGTTCATATTGTAGTTGACCCGAAACTGTTCAAAACAAGATGGTAGACTCTGAAGCATAATATCTGACTTTCCGGGTCGATATTTCCTCCCAACACCTCTATTTCATTGATGTTACTGATCATGTGTAAAACATGATCTCTCACCGATCCGCCTTCAGCCATTTTGGTGTTCATTAACTTCCTCATGGCTGACTGCCTGGTAGTCCTACCTTGATGTCGATTTAATTAATTAAATAATTCCACTTTGTTAATTACTTAGTTAACCCTTAGGAATTAATTAAATAATTCCACTTTGTTAATTACTGAATTAACCCTTAGAAATAATTAACCAATTAATTAATTAAATCTACCTATTCAATTAACCCATTACAAAATTAATCGTACCACTAACGGATTAATTTTGGCACTATCATCCTACACCAGAATTGCTTCCGGAACAACATAATTAAATTATATTCATTTATCTCCCCACATCAAAGATATAGTGCTCGTTAATTAAAATTAATTTACTGATAAATTAATTAATTAACTTCTTTAATTCCGAGCCTAGTACCACTCGACCTTTTTACTATACAGGACATAAGTCCACCGGCCGGGTTTAGTATAATAAATATTTCGAGCTCATCTCGAGAGCACCACCACCCGTGACGCACCGGTACATGGTTTCCTTTCGACCAGCAGTAGCACACCAAATAACTAAACACGCGCACCCAACCCACCGAGACTATTGGCCACATTTGACCTCACCCATTGGTAGATCAAAGTACACTATGTCTAATCCTCATGCCCACTCGAGTCTAGGGATTTAGAGATAGAATACAAGGATTGATTTGTCTATTAAATCAGTACAAGACAAATCATTCCTAAGAGTCAAGTTCAATATGCCCCGGGCATATCTATATGATTCAATTAGTTTAGACAAACTAATTATCTGAATCACATAATAACCTAGACCGACAGTTTGTCCAAAGCTGTCTCGGTTACGAACCTCATTTATATATTATGTCTTTCAACCAATGATGAGATCTACTGTGTCGCACCAGACACCTCATCATCTACTTACATAATATAAATGGACATAAACATGCACCACAAAATATAATTGAAACACAAATCGATATATTAAACTGGGAAACTGTACAATACAAGCATAGCTTATGTATTTTACTCCAACACAGCCATCCTAGCATTCATGAGTTTCCTCATAGCTGACTACTTAGCTGCCCTGCCCTGATGTCCAAACATCTCCCTGGGATTGAGCATCATATCGTAGTCTGAGGTAAACAACTGATGCTGGTGCTGCAGTACACTGGACATAGAAGCTAAAATGTAGCACCAGGTCATCTCATCAGCCTTCTGCCCCCTCGTATATGGCTCTCGCTGCTCAGAGATGGCATCATCGATGGGCTTAGGGGGGCAATCCTCTGTGAGCACGTATTTGTAACCCTCAGCAGTAAGGACAATGTCCAGGTTACGATTCCAGTTAATGCAATTAGGACCCGTATGTTTGTTCTGATTCAATATGATAGATAGCGGGTTGAACGACATATCAACAACTGAAAAATTAACAGTCAAGTTTCAGTATACTTTTTTAAAAATATTGATATCCTCAAAACAATACATTCTCCTAACGACATTTCTCACACTGGGATTAACGCAGGTTAAGTTGGGTGAACATCTACGCCGACCCATATTCGTTCGAGAAGAACCGAAGTTCATTAATTCCATTATCTGACCAACGATCTTATAACCAATGAAATTAATAGTCGATAATTTTAGTCGTACATAATAAGCAGTGTAACCTCTTAGGAGGAATACTACAGATGGTACACTAAGTGTTGGCTATTACGTGACTTCTAAGCTTGTTACATAGGATACTAATGCGCCTCGGTTAGTGAGGGTGTCGCAACTTTCTCCATTTAAACTTGCTATATAAAGGAAAATAGAACAAGCCCGGGCTAAATCGAAAACCTCACTTTCGTGCAATGCATTCCAGAATCGAAAGCTTTCGACAAAGCTCAGGCTCAAATTCATTTTCCCATGAATGGATCTAGACTTATACTTATTTAATTTATTAAATCGACATCTAACGCACAAAGATTACACTTTTCATTAATTTTGAAAGGATTAAAGGTTATACCTTTGAAGTGAAGTCCAACGCAATAAGAAAAACCCAATCTTTATATGCAAATACCACCGAAATCCAAAAGATGACTCCAAGAAAACTTCGAATATTGAGTGCACAATAATCTATCGAAGTCTACTCGCAAAGCCCATGAAAACCCACAAGAAAAAAATCCCTCGAAAAAGATAAAAATTGGCCCAAAATTCTGCCTGAAGCTCAGCCGCAAACACTTGAACCCGCCTCCTTTCCGTCTCAAAAACCCACAATCCGGTTGACCAAACAACTTGCTCATCCGCGATCTAGACCATTACCACCGTGGATCACCAAGCTGGGCAAGAGATCAACACGACTGTAGCAGGATCGGCACGCCAAGACAGCCGCTGCCTTGATCAGCACCCAAAAAACTGCACGCGGACGGAAATGAAAACTGGCGGCAGTCCTTAAAAAAAATTACAGCAGGCTAAGCTTCACAAAGTTAATACCTTTGGACCTTATCTAATTCGAGAAGTGAGATACCAAGTTCGACTTCGAGAAAGAAACTTCAACAAGAAGAAGATCTCTCTCTAGAACTTTCTCACTCTAAAAGGAAAGACTTGTCTTGCAAGATTTTTCTTAATTTTCTTTGGCCTCAAGTTTTCTATTTATAGGGAGCTCTAATGGAGACCTAGTGGGCTTTTAAGTTGGGCCTTTTAATTTGATTTTTGCTGACCGCTTAGTCTTTCCTAGACTAATCAATTCCAATCGACCCATTCAAATTAATTTCTTCACCCACTTCGTTAATTTAATTTAATCGAACCCTTAGAATTAATTAATTCATATAGAATTAATTTCTTAATCCACTTTGTCAATTAAATATTAATTAAACCTTTCAAATTAATTAATTCACTTAGTCGATTAGTCAAATACATAATTAGTCGTACCATTATCGGACTAACTATGGAACTACCGCTCAAAAATGACTTTATATCGCGCCACTATATTTTCTTCTATCTCCCCACATTAAAGATCTAGTGCTCGTCGGTTTATCAATTTACTGACAAACTAATTCACCGACTTCTTGGTATCCAAGATTAGTACCACTCGACATTTTTATTATATCGGACATAAAGTCCACCGGTCGAATTTAGTATAATAAACCTTACGAGCTCATCTCGGGAGCACCATCAACCCGGTGAACCGGTAGTGGATTCCTCTGACTAGCAACGGCACATAAGAGGCCAAACACCGCATACCCAACCTACCGAGGTATAGGCCTCAATTGACCGCACTCTTTGACAAATCAAAGCATACGATATTCAACTCTCACGCCCGTCCAAATCATGGGGTTGAGAGATGGAATACTAAGATCGAATTGACAACGCCGATCAGTATAAGTCAATTCTATCCAAACTGGTCGTGCTCAATATGCCCCGGGTATATCCGTGTGATTTAATTAGTCTAGATAAACTAATTTCCAAACCACACGATAAACTATACCGTTAGTGTGTTCAGACTTTCTCAGTTACGAGCATACTTTTAATATATCAATACTTTAACCAATAAAGACATCTACTTTGTCTTTCCACACCCCGTTATCTAGTTCTATGATATAATGGAACAATTTAATACTGAAACAAAATGATATGTCATCTATGGATATTAGTTTTTGATACAAGCCATAGCTTTTCTGTATTCAAAACTAACACTATAGTCATCCCTTTAGAAATTCAATCTAGCTATATCTCGGGGTTGAAGACTTATCCGTAGGGAAGTTGGCCAGCGCATCGATCTAACCCACATCACATATGAATCCGTAATGGAGGCCATGGGGATATTTACCAACCCGCTCCCACTTAGATTTTTAAGTTTGAGGATTTTTATGTTTTAACATGCAATATCTTAACTATGGTTATTTGCACCCATAAAACAGTTTGAGTATTAATATGAGAATAATCTAACTTAGTTAATTGCACTTTACTTTTTAAAATGGTTTGGTTTGGTTTTCGTTCATGCAAATCAATCAAAAACACACAATCAATGAAAAGACCTAAATACAGAAAATTAAAGAAATCAAATTTCCCGACTATTATGGTCTTTTCTATCGTTGATTCCTTGTCGCCTCGGTGACACGTCCCGTCATGTCGCTCCCACTGGTTATTTGGATTCCTCTCAATTAGCCTAGGTTTTACGATTTTCTACGTAATTAGGAATCACCCGAAATTACGGGAAACCAAAACCCACGAATATAAGTTACCCAAAATAACATCTTCGTCATAATATATAAATTCTTGTATACAAGGCATTTTTCTAGGAATTTAAAAACGACAACATTAGATTAAATCCTACTACAAGATTTATCTAATCCTACACGGCTTACAGCTCGTGGTTATTACTATTACAGACATTTCCATTCATAAACAATACGAGCCCGGACATGTCCTGGGGTTTATGAATGAAAAATAAATTCTACCATAATTGTCGGGAAACTAATAACCACCTGTTTAAACATTTTGACAAAAATAATAATGCCAAAATAAGGTCGTGTAATAAATTAAACAAGTGTAAAGCCAAAACACTCGCTCTGATACCAATTTGAAGGAAAACAGAACAAGTCCAGGCTAAATCGAAAATCTCACATTCGTGGAATGCATTCCAGAATCGGAAACTTTAGACAAAGCTTAGGCTCAAATTCATTTTCCCCTGAACGGATCTATGCTTATACTTATTTAATTTATTAAATCGACAAACAACACCCAAAGAATCAACCTTTAATTAAAAGCGGAAAGGATAAAGGTTATACATTTGAAGTGAAGTCCAATGCAATAAAGAAAACCAAATCTTTGGGCAATCGATTACCACCAAAATCCGAAAGATAACTCCCAGAAACTTCGAATATTGCATGGGAAATAATTTATCGAAATGTGCTATCAAGACCCACAAAAAACCCACAAGAAAAATCCCTCAAATCAGAACAAAATCTGCCCAAAATCTAATCAAAACACCTCAGCCGCTAGTATCGCTCCACTGTCCCTTCTCTCCCAGCCCCGCCGCTCCAAAATTGAATCCGGACAAGCCTAAAGACTCAATCTTTGGTCACGATCTGCACAAGCCTATTCATGGATCACCAAAGGAGAGATCAACATGAAGAAACTTGGATCAAGCACACCAAAAACAAGCCAAAAGGCTACCCGAAAAAAAGGATACTATAGCGACGCAAAAATGGATCCGGCGGACTCAAAAATCAGGTGGCTGCTCAATAAAAGTTTTGATCTTTGAGCTTTGCTTGTATTCCAGAAGTGAGATATCAAGTTTGTTTTTGAAAGAAACTCAAAAGACAAGAGAGTCTCTCTAGAACTTTCTCACTCTAAGAGGCAAGACTTGTCTTGCAAGATTTTCTTATATTTCTTAAGTCTAAAGCTTTCATTTATAGGGAGCTCTTAAGGAGACCTAGTGAACTTTTGAATTGGGCCTTTTAATTTGACTTTCGTTGACCGCTTAGTCTTTCCTAGACTAATCAACTTCTATCGACTCATTCAAACTAATTTCTTAACCCACTTCGTTAATTTAATTTAATCGAACCCTTAGAATTAATTAATTCAAATAGAATTAATTTATTAATCCACTTTGTCGATTAAATATTAATTAAACCTTTAGGATTAATTAATTCACTTTGTCGATTAGTCAAATACATAATTAGTCGTACCACTATCGGACTAACTATGGAACTACTGCTAAAAAATGACATTACATCGTGCCACTTTATTTTCTTCTATTTCCCCACATTAAAGATCTAGTGCTTTTCGATTTATCAATTTACTGACAAACTAATTCACCAATTTCTTCGTATCCAAGATTAGTACCACTCGACCTTCTTATTATCCGGACGTAAAGTTCACTGGCCTGATTTAGTATAATAAACCTTACGAGCTAATCTCGGGAGCAACATCAACCCGGCGAACCGGTACGTGGATTCCTCCAACTAGAAACGACACATTAGAAGCTAAACACTGCATACCCAACCTACCGAGGTATAGGCCTCAATTAACCACACTCTTTGGCACATCAAAGCATACGATATCTAACTCTCACACCCGTCCCAATCTCGGGATTGAGAGACTGTATACTAGGACCGAATTGACTACACTGATCAGTACAAGTCAATTCTATTCAAACTGGTCGTACTCAATATGCCCCAGGCATATCCGTGTGATTTTAATTAGTCTAGATAAACTAATTTCCAAACCATACGATAACCTATACTGATAGTATGTTCAGACTATCTCAGTTACGAGCATACTTTTTATACATCAATACTTTAACCAATAATGGTATCTACTGTATCTTTTCACACCTTGTTATCTAGTTCTATGATATAATGGAATGATTTAATACTAAAACAAAATGATATGTCATCTATGGATATTAGTTTTTGATACAAGCCATAGCTTTTCTGTATTCAAAACTAACAAGAATCATGTCTATGTAGGATGCCTGAGAAAGTGTCTGCGAACATCTCCTACGATCTCGAATAATCTTATTCCTAAGGATATGTCCAGTCTTTCCCAAATCCTTCATATCAAACTTGCTTAAACAACCATGCCTTTACGTCTGACAATACCTTCTTACCATTACCAATAACAAGAATATCATCTACGTAAAGTATAATAAACACCATTGAGTTTCCATCACGCCTGCGATACATGCAATGCTCATCCAAACACTGAGTAAACCTATAGGACTGGATTATCTCGTTAAATCAGATGTTCCGAGATCTGGATACTTGCTTAAGTCCATAAATGGACTTCTTAAACTTGCAAACCTTGTGCTCTTAGGAATTTGCAATGTAATCATTGCCCTTTGCCAAGAATCTACATCTTTATCTTAGAGTGCCTTATTGTAGTTAACTGGGTCTAGTTCGTTAGTGCAAAGGACCAAATCCGAAGATTTTCCCAAGCCCATGTACTTCTCGGGTTGTCTGACAACCGTCCCACTATGACAAGGCACTGCTTGTGTAATCGTATCATTTATTACAACCCGTGCAGTATTCTGTGGTGTATCTACTTGTACTGGTGCAATACTAGACTATCTTTTAAACTCTTCTAGCACAATCTTGTTACTTGGTTTGTGGTTTAGAATATAGTCCTCTTCTAAAATCTAGTGTTGGTACTAACCACCACCTTCTGATCTTTAGCACTATAGATTAAACCACTATTCGTTCCTCTGGGATATCCTACAAACAGTATTACCTCCGTTCTTGCATCTAACTTGCCCGCATATGCCTTAAGCACATATGTTGGACAACCTCAGATTCTGAGATGTTTAATACTGGGCTTTTGCCCTTGCCATAACTCTACAGAGGTTGAAGTACGAACTTAGATGGTACAAGATTTAAATTGTAAACCGTTGTTTCTAAGGCATATCCCCAAAACGAATGGGGCAACTCATTGGAACTCATCATAGATCAAAACATTTCTATAAGAGTTCTATTTCTCCGTTCTACTACACCATTCTGCTAGAATGCCAGGTGTAGACAACTGGGATTGAATTCCTATATCTGATAAGTAGCTCCTAAATTCATCAGATAGTTATTCGCCACCATGATCAGATCGTAATGATTTGATACTTTTACAATGACGGTTCTCCACATCTGTTCTAAAATTTTTGAACATGCCAAAACATTCGAACTTGTGGCGCATCAAGTAAATGTACCAGTACCTCGAGTAGTAATCTGTGAAGATCACAAAATACTCGAAACCACCTCTGGCCTAAATTGTCATAGGTCCACATAAGTCAGAGTAAACCAACTCTAAAACCTCTTTGACCCTGAAAAACTTAGTGGTCATTTTACCATCCAAGAAAATTCGTTAATTGGGTAACTGTCAATATCTAATGAGCACAATGGTCCATCATTGACCACACTTTGAATTCTACTAAGGTTTATATTACCTAGTCTTAGGTGCCAAAAAAGTGTTTGGTTCATTTTACATGGTTCTTCCACTTATTATGATTCAATGATGTGTTATTTATCTCAGTGTTTTGCACTACGAGGAAGTTAGTTTTTATCGAGAAGAGATTGTCCACTAATGAACCGGAACATATAAGTTTCTCGTTCTTTCTAGTAACAGAATTATTAGATAAAACGAACTTATAACTATCCAATAAGAGTTTAGAAACATCAAGTAAATCATTTCTAAAACTCAGATCATAAAGACAATTCTTCAAACAAACTATTACAGCATTATTTTGAAAATAAGTCTAGCCACTCCCACTACTTTCACTGACACTCTGATAGTTTCACCCAAGTAAACTTCTATCTCGCCCTCTCTAAGCATCTAGGTTACTTGGCAAACCTTGCAAATAATTACAAACATAATCAATGGTTCCTAAATCCACACACCAAGTATCTGTGGGAATCACCACTAAACATATCTCAGTAATTAAAGCAGATAGCCGTACCTCTGAGATTTGGACAATCAGACTTCCAATATCTTCCTTTGCCACACTTGAAGCAGTTGCCTTTCGGCTTCTTTTTATTGGAAATTTCTGGCTTGGGCTTATAATTAGCAGTCTCCTAGGCTCTCTTCTTCTTCTTTCTGGCTTTGGGCCCAGAAAAAGAACCTAAAGGCCCAACTGTGGCTAAAGCTTGCTTCTTCTCTTGGAAGAGGCCTTCAGCAAACACCAACGCAGCTAAGAACTCAGAAAAAGTGTAAACATGCTGTTGCATTTTATAGCTTCGCCGAAACTGCTCAAAACTTTAAGGCAAGCTCTGAGTATAATATTGACCTGGGTTTCCCCGTCAATGTTTCCTCCCAGTACATTGATCTTATTGAAGTCGCTAATCATCTCAAGTACGTGATAACCCACAGGTATGGCCTCTGCCATCTTGCTAGTCATTAGCTTTCGTATGACGACTTGCCTAGCAGCTCTGCCTTGGTGACTAAACATCTCCTTTAGGTTTGCCATAATGTCAAAAGCAGAGTTCATTGACTGATGCTAATACTGCAATGCATTCAACATGGAAGTCAGAATGCATCATCTAGCCATCTCATCAGCCTTACTCCACTTTGGATAGGCTTTCCTATGCTCAGGAGGAGTGTCATCCCTAGGCTCATCTTGGCATACTTCAGTGAGGATGTACTTGTACCGCTTAGCCATGAGGACAATGTCCAAATCCCGTTTCCAGTTGATGTAATTTGAACCAGTTAATATCTTCTCATTTAATGCGACAAATATTGTATTAAACGCCATATCAAAAGCTGAAAATAAACAGACAAGTTTCAGTATTTTATATTTTTAGAAAATATTGATGTCCTCAAAATAATATAATCATCCACCAACGTCTCTCACACAAGGATTCACGCATGTCACGATCGTTTGAACGTCTATGCTAGGTCACATTCATTTGAGAAGAACCAAATTCATTAATTTCACTATCTAACTAATGATCTTTTGATCAATGAAAGTAATAGTCGGTGATTTTAGCCCGCACACATAAGTAGCGTAACCTCGTTGGAAGGAATACTACAAATGGTATACTAAGTGTAAGCCATTACGTGACTTCTAAGTTTGTTACTTAGGATACTAATGTGCCTCAAATAGAGAGCATGTCTCAGTGTTCTCTAATTAAACTCACTATAGTCATCCCTTTAGAAATTCAATATAGTGATCTTATGAATAAAGCCTCATCCGATATGGAGGAATGCCCTAATGCCAACGGGCATGTCTATCTACATCACATATGAATTTGTAATGGAGGCCATGGGGATATAACAAAACCCGCTCCCACTTAGATTCTTAAAATTGAGGATTTTTACTGGTTTTAATATACAGTGTCTTAACTTTGGATATTCGCACCTATAAAACTTTGAATTTTCTACCTTAGTTAATTGCATCCATAAAACCCGTTTTTTTTTTATCATGCATAAAACACAAAATAAAAAAACACAAGCAATGATTAGGACATAAATCGAGAAATAAATGCATAATGAAATATTTCTCGACTATTATGGCCTTCTTAATCATCGCTTCCTTTTACGCCTTGTTGACACGTCCCGTCACGTTACTCCCACTCGTTATTTGGATTTCTCCTAATTAATTCAGATTTTCTCGGTTTCTAAGTAATTAGGAATCACCAAAAATTATGACAAATCAAAACCCACGAACATGAGTTACCCAAAACAACGTCTTCGTCATTTTACATAAATTCTTATATACAAAGGCTTTCTAGGAATTTAAAGACAACATCATTAGATAAATCCTACTACAAGATTTAATCTAATCCAACACGGCTTCCAGCTCGTGGTTATTACTATTACACACATTCACATTTAAAATAAAACAAACCCAGACATGTCCCGGGGTTTGCAAATGTAAAACCATAATAGCCCGGACTAATAACCACCTGAAAATAAAACTAACAAGGTCGTGTAATAAATCAAATAATTATACAGCCAAAACCTTAGCTCTGATACCAGTTTGAAGGAAACAGATCTGGTCCAGGCTAAACCGAAAATCTCACTTTCATGCTATGCATTCCAGAATCGGAGACTTTCGATCTGGCCCGGACTCTAAAATCATTTCCCCTTAATGGATCTAAGCTTATACATATTCAATTTATTAAAATGACACGCTAAAATTAAATCTTTAATTTAAAGTGAAATACAAAAGATTATACCTTTGAAGCGTGTTCTCAAATCAATAAAGAAAACCAAGCGCCAACCACGATAGAATCCTGAGAATGACTCTGACAACCCCCAAAATCGTGTGGGTGACTATCTATGGGGTGGCTAAGGAAAAATAAACCTGCTTCAAAAACTCGACAGATCTGTGACAGATCGTTGGCCGAAGATCCTGTGCCTATTTACCGCCTGCCACACCTAGTCACTGGCGAACAAATTCTGACCATAAAGGCGTCCAATTTTTCAATCTAAACCAATATCTTTGTTAGTTTTGAATACAGAAAAGCTATGGCTTGTATCAAAAATTAATATCCACAGTTGACATATCATTTTGTTTCAGTATAAATTTGTTCTTTTATATCATAGAACTAGATAACGGGGTGTGGAAAGACACAGTAGATACCGTTATTGGTTAAAGTATTGATATATTAAAAGTATACTCGTAACTGAGATAGTCTGAACATACTATCGGTATAGGTTATCGTGTGGTTTGGAAATTAGTTTATCTAAACTAGTTTAAATCACACGGATATGCCCGGGGCATATTGAGCACGACCAATTTGGATAGAATTGACTTATACTGATCGGTATAGTCAATTCGGTCCTAGTATTCCGTCTCTCAATCTCGAGATTAGAACGGGCGCGAGAGTTGAATATTTTATGCTTTGATTTGCAAAAGAGTGCGGTCAATTGAGGCCTATACCTCGGTAGGTTGGGTATGCGGTGTTTAGCATCATACGTGCCATTGCTAGTCGGAGTAATCCACGTACCGGTTCGCCGGGTTGATGGTGTTCCCGAGATGAGCTCGTAAGGTCTATTATACTAAACCCGGTCTGTGGACTTTACGTCCGGTATAATACAAGGACGAGTGGTACTAATCTCGGAAACCAAGAAGTCGGTGAATTAATTTGTCAGTAAATTGATAAACCGACAAGCGCTAGATCTTTAATGTGGCGAGATAGAATAAAATATAATGGCGCGATGTAAAGTCGTTTTCGAGCTGTAGTTCCATAATTAGTCCGATAGTGGCACGACTAATTATGCATTTGACTAATCGACAAGATGAATTAATTAATCCTAAAGGTTTAATTAATATTTAATTGACAAAGTGAATTAAGAAATTAATTCTATTTGAATTAATTAATTCTACGGGTTCGATTAAATTAAATTAACAAAGTGGGTTAAGAAATTAATTCTAATGGGTCGATTGGAGTTGATTAGTCGGGAAAGACTTAGCGATCAACGAAAGTCAAATTAAAAGGCCCAACTCGAGAGCCCATTAGGTCTCCATTAGAGCTCCTTTAAATAGAAGACTTGAAGCCCAAGAAAAATAAGGAAGTCTTGCAAGACAATTTTTTTCTTGCTTTCTTGAGTGAGAAGGTTCTAGAGAGAGGATTTTTCTTCAATAATTCTTTCTCAAAAACGAACCAGATTTCTCACTTGCTCTTGATTGGATTAGAACCAAAGATCACAACTTTATATTTGGGTTTTATTCTGCCCAGTTTTTCCGATTCAGTCCGCTAAACTGCTGCCTGGTTTTCCTTCTCTCGCACAAAAAGGGCTGCCGCGGTTTTCTTGAATCTTGCTGCCGAACTTCACTGCTGTCCATTGCGTTTGATTCGGCCAGGGTCTCGTTGATCTCTTCTTGGTGATCCGATGCTTGGGCTGTATAGATCACGAGTGGGGAGCTTGAATTCCGGTTGCTGGACTGGTGGTTTTATTAAAGGCAGCAGCTTTTGGGCAGCAGTAGCAGTATTTTTGTGACTTGAATTTTGTGATCAGTTTTTTGGATTGTTTGAGTCCAGTTTTAGAGAGATTTCCTTGTGGGCTAAGCAAGTAGACTTCGATAGATTATTGCGCACGCAATATTCGAAGTTCTACGGAGTAATCTAGTGGATTTTCTATTGGAATTCGCTCAAAGATTTGGTTTTTCTTTAGGCAAGGGACTTCGCTACAAAAGGTAGAATCTTTAAACATTCCGCTTTAGTTAAAGATTTAATTTTTTGTGTCCCGATTAATAAATTAAATAAGGATAAGCTAAGATCCGTTCATGGGTAAACTAATTTGAGCCTGAGCTTGGTCGAAAGCTTCCGATTCTGGAATGCATTGCACGAAAGTGAGGTTTTCGATTTAGCCCGGGCTTGTTCAGTTTTCCTTCAAATTGGTATCAGAGCGTTGGTTTTGGTCTTATACTTGTTTGATTTATTACACGGCTTTATTTTGGCATTATTATTTTTGTCGAAATGCTTAAACAGGTGGTTATTGGTTTCCCTGCTATTATGGTAGAAATTTATTTTTCATTCAAAACCCCGGGAAATGTCCGGGCTTGTATTGTTTTTGAATGGAAATGTCTGTAATAGTAATAACCACGAGCTGGAAGCCATGTAGGATTAGAAAAATCTTGTAGTAGGATTTGATCTAATCATGTCGTCTTTAAATTCCTAGAAAACGCCTTTGTATATAGGAATTTATGTACTATGACGAATACGTTATTTTGGGTAACTTATATTCGCGAGTTTTGGTTTAATCGTAATTTTGGGTAATTCCTAATTATGAAGAAAAATTGAGAAAACCCGTGCGAATCGAGAGGAATCCAAATAACGAGTGGGAGCGACACGACGGGACGTGTCACCGAGGCGTCAAGGAATAAACGATAGAGAAGGCCATAATAGTCGGGAAATTTTATTTAATTTTAATTTCCCGTATTTATGACTTTTCGTTATTGTGTGATTTTCGTTTTATTTTGCATGAACGCAAACCAAACCAAAAATGTTTTTAAAAGGTAATGTGCAATTAACTAAGGTAGATTATTCGCATATTAAAACACCAACGGTTTTATGGTAGAAATTTATTTTTCATTCAAAACCCCGGGAAATGTCCGGGGTTTAGTTTTTTGTAAAAATCCATAAACACCAGCGCTTTAATTAAAGATTTAGTTTTTTGTGTCCCGATTAGTAAATTAAATAAGTATAAGCCTAGATCCGTTCATGGGTAAACTAATTTGAGCCAGAGCTTGGTCGAAAGCTTCCGATTTTGGAATGCATAGCACGAAAGTGAGGTTTTCGATCTAGCCCGGGCTTGTTCAGTTTTCCTTCAAATTGGTATCAGAGCGTTGGTTTCGGTCTTATACTTGTTTGATTTATTACACGGCTTTATTTTGGCATTATTATTTTTGTCGAAATGTATAAACAGGTGGTTATTGGTTTCCCGGCTATTATGGTAGAAATTTAATTTTCATTCATAAACCCCGGGACATGTCCGGGCTCGTTTTATTTTTGAATTGAAATTTCTGTAATAGTAATAACCACGAGCTGGAAGCCGTGTAGGATTAGAAAATCTTGTAGTAGGATTTGATCTAATCATGTCGTCTTTAAATTCCTAGAAAAACGCCTTTGTATATAGGAATTTTTGTACTATGACGAAGACGTTATTTTGGGTAACTTATATTCGCGGGTTTTGGTTTATTGTAATTTTGGGTGATTCCTAATTACGGAATAAACTGAGAAAACCCGGGCGAATCGAGAGGAATCCAAATAACGAGTGGGAGCGACACGACGGGAAGTGTCACCGAGGCGTCAAGGAATCAACGATAGAGAAGGCCATAATAGTCGGGAAATTTTATTTTATTTAATTTCCCGTATTTATGATTTTTTCGTTGATTGTGTGATTTTCGTTTTATTTTGCATGAACGAAATTCAAACCAAAAGTTTTTCCAAAAGGTAATGTGCAATTAACTAAGGTAGATTATTCGCATATTAAAACTCCAACAGTTTTATGGGTGCGAATATCCATAGTTAAGATATTGCATGTTAAAACGTAAAAATCCTCAAACTTAATTATATTCGCAAGTTTTGGTTTAATCATAATTTTGGGTGATTCCTAATTACGTAGAAAACCGAGAAAACCCAGATTTTGGTTTATCGTAATTTTTGGGTGATTCCTAATTACGTAGAAAACCGAAATGGAAAACCGAGAAAACTAGGGCGAATTGAAATTATTTTAAAAATCTAAGTGGGAGCGGGTTGGTTAATAGCCCCATGGCCTCCATTACGGGTTCATTGGCGATGTGGTTAAACGGCTTCCCCATCGGATGAGTTTTCAATCACAGATATCGCTGGAATGAATTTCTAAAGGGATGACTATAGTGCGTTTAATTGGGAAAAGTTGTGACACCCTCGCCATCCGAGGCGCATTAGTACCCTAAGTAACAAACTTAGAAGTCACGTAATGGCATACACTTAGTGTACTGTTTATAGTATCCCTCCTATCGAGGTAACGCTATTTACGTGTATGGCTAAAATTATCGACTATTAATTTCATTGATCATAAGATCGTTGGTCAGATAATGAGATTAATGGACTTTGGTCCTTCTCGAATGAATGTGGGTTGGCGTAGACGTTCACCCATCGTGACCTGCGTTAATCCCGGTGGGAGAGATGTCGGTAGAAGATTATATTTCTTTTCTGAGGATTTTTCAATATTTTAGAAAAGTATACTGAGACATGTTTTTTCATTATTTTCAGTTGATATGTCGTTCAACCCGCTAGCTGTCATTCTGAACCAAAACAAACTCACCGGTCCTAATTACATTGATTGGAAACGAAACCTGGACATTGTCCTAACCGCCGAGGGTTATAAGTACGTGCTCACTGAGGAGTGCCCCCCTAAGCCCAGTGAGGATGCCACACCTGAGCAGCGAGAGCCATATACGAGGTGGCAGAAAGCTGATGAGATGACCAGGTGCTACATCTTGGCTTCCATGTCAAGTATACTGCAGCACCAGCATCAGTTGATGACCTCAGCCTACGATATGATGCTCAACCTCAGAGAGATGTTTGGACATCAGGGCAGGGCAGCCAAGCAGTCAGCTATGAGGAAACTCATGAATGCTAAGATGGCTGAGGGCACTTCAGTGAGAGATCACGTACTGGACATGATTGGTTGCATCAATGAGAGCGAGGTATGGGGAGGTGAGATTGATGAGGAAACCCAGGTCGATATCATCCTTCAGAGCTTGCCTCCTAGTTTTGAGCAGTTTCGATTGAACTATAATATGGAGAATCTCTCATATTCACTTTCTGAGCTCATGACTGCATTGGTGTCTGCTGAGAGCCTCTTCGCTGAGAAGAAGCAAGCCTTGGCTACTGTTGGTCCCTCAGGTTCCTCTGCTGGGCCCAAAGCCAGGAAGCAAAAGAGGAAGAGAGGCCAGAAAGCAGGAGCCAGTCATCGACCCAAGGCAGGCATTGCCAAGAAGCAGAAGCCGAGAGGAAAGTGCTTCAGATGTGGCAAAGCAGGACATTGGAAGAAGGACTGCCCAAAGCCTCGAGGTATGTGTAAATTTTCCCTAGTCACTGAGACGTGTTTAGCGGCGATTCCCACGGATACTTGATGTGTGGATTCGGGAGCCACTGATCACGTTTGTAATTCTTTGCAGGGGTTCCAAGTGACCCGGCTGCTTAGAGAGGGAGAGTTGCAGGTCTACCTTGGGGATACTACCAGAGTTTCTGTGGCTGCAGTGGGAGTTATTAGTCTTTACTTTTCAGACTCTATTTTATATTTGAAGGATTGTCTTTATGTACCTAGTTTTCGAAAGAATTTGCTTTCAGTTTCGAAACTTATTTTGGATGGTTATAAGTGTGTATTTTCTGATGGTTCGGTTTTTATAAGAAAATGCCAGAAACTTATATGTTCTGGTACATTGGTTGACAATCTGTTTTTAATCAAGACTTACTCCCCAGTTATGCAAAACACAGAAACTAGTAACTCATCACTAAATCATAATAAGAGAAAGGAATCTTCCCCTTTGAATCAGACTTATCTTTGGCACCTGAGACTAGGTCATATCAACCTTAGTAGGATTCAAAGGTTGGTCAAGAGTGGGTCTTTGGACTTACTAGATATTGACAACTATTCAACCTGTGAGTCCTGCTTGGAGGGTAAAATGACCAAGAGGCCTTTTAAGGCGAAGGGGTATAGGGCCAAAGAGGTTTTAGAGTTGATTCATTCTGACGTGTGTGGGCCTATGTCAGTTCAGGCTAGAGGTGGTTGTGAGTATTTCGTGACTTTCACGGATGATTACTCTAGATATGGATACGTATACCTGATGCGCCACAAGTCTGAATGCTTTGGCAAGTTCAGAGAATTCAAGGCAGAGGTGGAGAACCATCTGGGTAAGAGTATCAAGTCACTGCGGTCTGATCGCGGTGGCGAATACCTCTCTAGTGAATTTAGGACCTATTTGTCAGAGGAGGGTATTCAGACCCAGTTGTCTGCACCTGGCACACCCCAGCAGAATGGTGTAGCAGAGAGGAGGAACAGGACTCTTATGGAGATGGTTAGATCGATGATGAGTTACAGTGAGTTGCCTACCTCGTTTTGGGGTTATGCCTTCGAGACAGCATGTTTTATCCTCAACCTTGTGCCATCTAAGTCTGTGCCTACGACCCCAGTAGAGTTGTGGGGTGGGCGTAAGCCTACTCTGAGACATCTCAGGATTTGGGGTTGTCCAGCACATGTGCTCGAGGCAGATGCAGGCAAGTTAGAGGCAAGATCTAAGGTTATGCTGTTTGTAGGCTACCCCAAAGGAACGAGAGGTGGTTTATTTTATAGTCCTCAGGATCAGAAGGTGGTGGTCAGCACCAATGCCAGATTTCTTGAGGAGGACTATATTTTAGATCACAAGTCAAGCAGCAAGGTAGTATTGGAAGAGCTTAGAAGTCAGTCCACTATTCCAGATGCACACGTACAGGAAGACACACCACAGGAAACTGCACGCATTATCACAGATGATGCTCTTACACAGGCTGCGCCTCATCGTAGTGGGAGGGCTGTGAGACAGCCCAAGAGGTACATGGGTTTGGGTGAGTCTTCGGACTTTATCCCTGGTGCTCATGAACTAGACCCAGTTAACTATAATGAGGCTCTCCAGGATAAAGATGCAGATTCTTGGCAGAGAGCAATGATTGCTGAGATGGGTTCTATGGACTCAAATCAAGTCTGGGAGCTGGTAGACCTTCCTGATGGGTTTAGGCCTATTGGGTGCAAATGGGTCTACAAGCGAAAGAGAGGATCTGACGGGAGGGTTGAGACCTTTAAGGCTAGGCTTGTGGCGAAAGGGTATACTCAGAAAGAAGGGATCGATTATGAGGAGACCTTTTCCCCGGTAGCTATACTTAAGTCGATCCGGATTCTCTTGGCCATAGCTGCTCATATGGATTATGAGATATGGCAGATGGATGTCAAGACAGCTTTCCTTAATGGAAGTCTTGAGGAGACCATCTTTATGCAGCAACCAGGGGGCTTCATTGTTAAGGGCCAAGAGCACAAGGTATGCAGGCTTAGGAGGTGCATTTATGGACTTAAGCAAGCATCCAGATCTTGGAACATTCGTTTTGATGAGGTTATCCAGTCCTATGGATTCACTCAGTCTCCGGATGAGCAGTGTGTTTATTGCAGGCGTGATGGTGAGATAGTGGTGTTCCTCGTACTTTATGTAGATGACATTCTTCTTATTGGCAACAGTAAGAAGGTGTTGTCAGACGTAAAGGCATGGCTGTCCAGGCAATTCGATATGAAGGATTTGGGAGAGCCTGGACATATCCTTGGGATCAAGATTATTCGAGATCGTGGGAGACGATCTCTGACTCTCTCATAGGCATCCTACATAGACACGATTCTGGCCCGTTTTAACATGCAAAACTCCAAGAAGGGTTCACTACCCTTCAGGCATGGAGTGCATTTGTCTAAGGAGCAGTGTCCTAAGACTGCTGAGGAGATAGATGCCATGAAGGCGGTACCCTATGCTTCTGCGGTGGGTAGCCTCATGTATGCTATGTTGTGCACGAGGCCTGATATTTGCTTTGCCGTTGGCATGGTTAGCAGATATCAGAGTAACCCTGGGAAGGCTCACTGGGAGGCAGTAAAATGCATTCTCAAGTACTTGCGCAGGACGAGAGATTATGTCCTAGTTTATAGAGCGCAGGAGCTTGTACCATTGCGTTACACAGATTTGGACTTTCAAGGAGATATGGACAAGAGTAAGTCTACCTCTGGGTTTGTGTTTACTCTAGGAGGTGGAGCCATAGTATGGAAGAGTGTCAAGCAGAAATGCGTGGCGGACTCTACCATGGAGGCCGAGTACGTTGCCGCTTCAGAGGCAGCGAAAGAGGCTGTATGGCTCAGGAGCTTCCTGATGGACTTGGATGTGGTTCCAGAGTTGCCTAGGTCTATCACAGTTTATTGTGATAACAATGGTGCAGTTGCTAACTCAAGGGAACCACGAGCCCATAAGGCGAGTAAACACATAGAGCGCAAGTACCACCTGATACGAGAGATCGTAAAGAGGGAAGACGTGATCGTGGCCAAGATAGCTTCAGAGGACAACCTTGCAGATCCTTTCACCAAGCCATTGACCCCAAAGGTCTTTGAGAGGCATGTGGAGGGCATGGGAGTCAGATTCTTGAGAGAGCCATGTGAGTGAGCTTAAAGGTGTTCTGGAGTTTTCATTATGACAGCAGTGTAATAGCGGGTTGGACAGTTTTTGTACTTCTTAGCATAGCTTTGAGTATTAGTGGGAGATTGTTAGTTTTGAATACAGAAAAGCTATGGCTTGTATCAAAAACTAATATCCACAGATGACATATCATTTTGTTTCAGTATAAATCTGTTTCTTTATATCATAGCACTAGATAACGGGGTGTCGACAAACACAATAGATACCGTTATTGGTTAAAGTATTGATATATAAAAAGTATGCTCATAACCGAGATAGTCTGAGCATACTATCGGTATAGGTTATTGTGTGGTTTGGAAATTGGTTTATCTAGACTAGTTTAAATCACACAGATATGCCCGGGGCATATTGAGCACGACCAGTATGGATAGAATTGACTTGTACTGATCAGCGTAGTCAATTCGGTCCTAGTATTGCGTCTCTCAATCCCGAGATTGGGACGGGCGTGAGGGTTAGGTGTCGTATGCTTTGATTTGCCAAAGAGTGAGGTCAATTGAGGCCAATACCTCGGTAAATTGGGTATGCGGTGTTTAGCTTCTTGCGTGCCGTTGCTAGTCGGAGGAATCCACGTACCGGTTCGCCGGGTTGATGGTGCTCCCGAGATGAGCTCGTAAGGATATTATACTAAACCTGGCCAGTGAACTTTATGTTCGGTATAATAAAAGGTCGAGTGGTACTAATCTCGGAAACCAAGAAGTCGGTGAATTAATTTGTCAGTGAATTGATAAATCGACGAGCACTAGATCTTTAATGTGTTGGAGATAGAAGAAATAATAATGGCGCGATGTAAAGTTGTTTTCGAGCGGTAGTTCAATAATTGGTCCGTTAGTGGTACGACCGATTATGCGTTTGACTAATTGACAAGGTAAATTAATTAATCCGAAGGGTTTAATTAAATTTTATCGACGAAGTGAATTTAGAAATTAATTCTATTTTGAATTAATTAATTCTAAGGGTTCGATTAAATTAAATTAACAAAGTGGATTAAATTAATTAATTTAAAAGGGTCAATTGGAGTTGATTAGTCGGGAAGACTTAGCGGTCAACAAAAGTCAAATTTAAAGGCCTAACTCGAGAGCCCATTAGGTCTCCAATCGAGCTTCTATAAATAGAAAGCTTTAGCCCTAAGAAATTAGAAGTGTGGCTTGAAAGACAAGAAATTTGTCTTGCAAAGAAAGAAAGGGGTTAGAGAGAGATTTGAACTAAAGATTGAATCTTTCTCGGAGTCACCCAGTCCTTTCTTTCTCCCGAATCATTCTCCAACCAAAAGGTTCCATCTTTGATAGTTGCTGGACATTATTCTCGCTGGGTTTTCAAAAGGGTTTTCTAGCGGAACTGCTGCTGCGTTTTTTTTTCCTGCTGCAGGTTTTCTTTTCGGCTGGGTTGTTGAGAATCGGTGCTCTGATCCAGGTGTTATTCACGTCATGATCTTCTACATGTTTGTAGAGTGATCCGTGGAAACATCCGTACAGATCGAGGCTGATGCTCCAGTTTTGGTTGGGTTTTCTCGGACTTGCGCAGCAGTGTGGTTGGCAGCGGCAGTTGCTAGTGAATTCTCGGCGGGTAGATTAATTTTGAGCAGCTAAGTACATAGCTTATTGAGCAGCTAGTTTGCAATTTATTGAGCAGCTAGTTTGCAGTTTAATTGAACCAGATTTTTGGTTAATTTTGGAGAAATTCGGGCAGCCCCTTTTGGTAGTTCTCATCGGCTTAGTTAGCAAATCCCGTTAGATTATTGCCCACCCAATATTCGGGATTTCTAAGGAGAATCGATTGGATTTCTTTTGGAAATCGCAGCAGATTTTATTTGGTATTCTTTAATCGAGGGACTTCGCTACAAAAGGTATAATCTTTAAGTTCCGCTTTAATTAATGATTTAGTTTTTTGTGTCCCGATTAGTAAATTAAATAAGTATAAGCCTAGATCCATTCATGGGTAAACTAATTTGAGCCAGAGCTTGGTCGAAAGCTTCCAATTTTGGAATGCATAGCACGAAAGTGAGGTTTTCGATCTAGCCCGGGCTTGTTCAGTTTTCCTTTAAATTGGTATCAGAGCGTTGGTTTCGGTCTTATACTTGTTTGATTTATTACACGGCTTTATTTTGGCATTATTATTTTTGTCGAAATGTATAAACAGGTGGTTATTGGTTTCCCGGCTATTATGGTAAAAATTTAATTTTCATTCATAAACCCCGGGACATGTCCGGGCTCATTTTATTTTTGAATTGAAATTTCTGTAATAGTAATAACCACGAGCTGGAAGCCGTGTAGGATTAGAAAATCTTGTAGTAGGATTTGATCTAATCATGTCGTCTTTAAATTCATAGAAAAACGCCTTTGTATATAGGAATTTTTGTACTATGACGAAGACGTTATTTTGGGTAACTTATATTCGCGGGTTTTGGTTTATTGTAATTTTGGGTGATTCCTAATTACGGAATAAACTGAGAAAACCCGGGCGAATCGAGAGGAATCCAAATAACGAGTGGGAGCGACACGACGGGAAGTGTCACCGAGGCGTCAAGGAATCAACGATAGAGAAGGCCATAATAGTCGGGAAATTTTATTTTATTTAATTTCCCGTATTTATGATTTTTTCGTTGATTGTGTGATTTTCGTTTTATTTTGCATGAACGAAATTCAAACCAAAAGTTTTTCCAAAAGGTAATGTGCAATTAACTAAGGTAGATTATTCGCATATTAAAACTCCAACGGTTTTATGGGTGCGAATATCCATAGTTAAGATATTGCATGTTAAAACGTAAAAATCCTCAAACTTAATTATATTCGCAAGTTTTGTTTTAATCGTAATTTTGGGTGATTCCTAATTACGTGGGGTTTTGGTTTATTGTAATTTTGGGTGATTCCTAATTACGTAGAAAACCGAGAAAACCCAGATTTTGGTTTATCGTAATTTTTGGGTGATTCCTAATTACGTAGAAAACCGAAATGGAAAACCGAGAAAACTAGGGCGAATTGAAATTATTTTAAAAATCTAAGTGGGAGCGGGTTGGTTAATAGCCCCATGGCCTCCATTACGGGTTCATTGGCGATGTGGTTAAACGGCTTCCCCTTCGGATGAGTTTTCAATCACAGATATCGCTGGAATGAATTTCTAAAGGGATGATTATAGTGCGTTTAATTGGGAAAAGTTGCGACACCCTCGCCATCCGAGGCGCATTAGTACCCTAAGTAACAAACTTAGAAGTCACATAATGGCATACACTTAGTGTACTGTTTATAGTATCCCTCCTATCGAGGTAACGCTATTTACGTGTATGGCTAAAATTATCGACTATTAATTTCATTGATCATAAGATCGTTGGTCAGATAATGAGATTAATGGACTTTGGTCCTTCTCGAATGAATGTGGGTTGGCGTAGACGTTCACCCATCGTGACCTGCGTTAATCCCGGTGGGAGAGATGTCGGTAGAAGAATATATTTCTTTTCTGAGGATTTTTCAATATTTTAGAAAAGTATACTGAGACATGTTTTTTCATTATTTTCAGTTGATATGTCGTTCAACCCGCTAGCTGTCATTCTGAACCAAAACAAACTCACCGGTCCTAATTACATTGATTGGAAACGAAACCTGGACATTGTCCTAACCGCCGAGGGTTATAAGTACGTGCTCACTGAGGAGTGCCCCCCTAAGCCCAGTGAGGATGCCACACCTGAGCAGCGAGAGCCATATACGAGGTGGCAGAAAGCTGATGAGATGACCAGGTGCTACATCTTGGCTTCCATGTCAAGTATACTGCAGCACCAGCATCAGTTGATGACCTCAGCCTACGATATGATGCTCAACCTCAGAGAGATGTTTGGACATCAGGGCAGGGCAGCCAAGCAGTCAGCTATGAGGAAACTCATGAATGCTAAGATGGCTGAGGGCACTTCAGTGAGAGATCACGTACTGGACATGATTGGTTGCATCAATGAGAGCGAGGTATGGGGAGGTGAGATTGATGAGGAAACCCAGGTCGATATCATCCTTCAGAGCTTGCCTCCCAGTTTTGAGCAGTTTTGATTGAACTATAATATGGAGAATCTCTCATATTCACTTTCTGAGCTCATGACTGCATTGGTGTCTGCTGAGAGCCTCTTCGCTGAGAAGAAGCAAGCCTTGGCTACTGTTGGTCCCTCAGGTTCCTCTGCTGGGCCCAAAGCCAGGAAGCAAAAGAGGAAGAGAGGCCAGAAAGTAGGAGCCAGTCATCGACCCAAGGCAGGCATTGCCAAGAAACAGAAGCCGAGAGGAAAGTGCTTCAGATGTGGCAAAGCAGGACATTGGAAGAAGGACTGCCCAAAGCCTCGAGGTATGTGTAAATTTTCCCTAGTCACTGAGACGTGTTTAGCGGCGATTCCCACGGATACTTGATGTGTGGATTCGGGAGCCACTGATCACGTTTGTAATTCTTTGAAGGGGTTCCAAGTGACCCGGCTGCTTAGAGAGGGAGAGTTGCAGGTCTACCTTGGGGATACTACCAGAGTTTCTGTGGCTGCAGTGGGAGTTATTAGTCTTTACTTTTCAGACTCTATTTTATATTTGAAGGATTGTCTTTATGTACCTAGTTTTCGAAAGAATTTGCTTTCAGTTTCGAAACTTATTTTGGATGGTTATAAGTGTGTATTTTCTGATGGTTCGGTTTTTATAAGAAAATGCCAGAAACTTATATGTTCTGGTACATTGGTTGACAATCTGTTTTTAATCAAGACTTACTCCCCAGTTATGCAAAACACAGAAACTAGTAACTCATCACTAAATCATAATAAGAGAAAGGAATCTTCCCCTTTGAATCAGACTTATCTTTGGCACCTGAGACTAGGTCATATCAACCTTAGTAGGATTCAAAGGTTGGTCAAGAGTGGGTCTTTGGACTTACTAGATATTGACAACTATTCAACCTGTGAGTCCTGCTTGGAGGGTAAAATGACCAAGAGGCCTTTTAAGGCGAAGGGGTATAGGGTCAAAGAGGTTTTAGAGTTGATTCATTCTGACGTGTGTGGGCCTATGTCAGTTCAGGCTAGAGGTGGTTGTGAGTATTTCGTGACTTTCACGGATGATTACTCTAGATATGGATACGTATACCTGATGCGCCACAAGTCTGAATGCTTTGGCAAGTTCAGAGAATTCAAGGCAGAGGTGGAGAACCATCTGGGTAAGAGTATCAAGTCACTGCGGTCTGATCGCGGTGGCGAATACCTCTCTAGTGAATTTAGGACCTATTTGTCAGAGGAGGGTATTCAGACCCAGTTGTCTGCACCTGGCACACCCCAGCAGAATGGTGTAGCAGAGAGGAGGAACAGGACTCTTATGGAGATGGTTAGATCGATGATGAGTTACAGTGAGTTGCCTACCTCGTTTTGGGGTTATGCCTTCGAGACAGCATGTTTTATCCTCAACCTTGTGCCATCTAAGTCTGTGCCTACGACCCCAGTAGAGTTGTGGGGTGGGCGTAAGCCTACTCTGAGACATCTCAGGATTTGGGGTTGTCCAGCACATGTGCTCGAGGCAGATACAGGCAAGTTAGAGGCAAGATCTAAGGTTATGCTGTTTGTAGGCTACCCCAAAGGAACGAGAGGTGGTTTATTTTATAGTCCTCAGGATCAGAAGGTGGTGGTCAGCACCAATGCCAGATTTCTTGAGGAGGACTATATTTTAGATCACAAGTCAAGCAGCAAGGTAGTATTGGAAGAGCTTAGAAGTCAGTCCACTATTCCAGATGCACACGTACAGGAAGACACACCACAGGAAACTGCACGCATTATCACAGATGATGCTCTTACACAGGCTGCGCTTCGTCGTAGTGGAAGGGCTGTGAGACAGCCCAAGAGGTACATGGGTTTGGGTGAGTCTTCGGACTTTATCCCTGGTGCTCATGAACCAGACCCAGTTAACTATAATGAGGCTCTCCAGGATAAAGATGCAGATTCTTGGAAGAGAGCAATGATTGTTGAGATGGGTTCTATGGACTCAAATCAAGTCTGGGAGCTGGTAGACCTTCCTGATGGGTTTAGGCCTATTGGGTGCAAATGGGTCTACAAGCGAAAGAGAGGATCTGACGGGAGGGTTGAGACCTTCAAGGCTAGGCTTGTGGCGAAAGGGTATACTCAGAAAGAAGGGATCGATTATGAGGAGACTTTTTCCCCGGTAGCTATACTTAAGTCGATCCGGATTCTCTTGGCCATAGCTGCTCATATGGATTATGAGATATGGCAGATGGATGTCAAGACAGCTTTCCTTAATGGAAGTCTTGAGGAGACCATCTTTATGCAGCAACCAGAGGGCTTCATTGTTAAGGGCCAAGAGCACAAGGTATGCAGGCTTAGGAGGTGCATTTATGGACTTAAGCAAGCATCCAGATCTTGGAATATTCGTTTTGATGAGGTTATCCAGTTCTATGGATTCACTCAGTCTCCGGATGAGCAGTGTGTTTATTGCAGGCGTGATGGTGAGATAGTGGTGTTTCTCGTACTTTATGTAGATGACATTCTTCTTATTGGCAACAGTAAGAAGGTGTTGTCAGACGTAAAGGCATGGCTGTCCAGGCAATTCGATATGAAGGATTTGGGAGAGCCTGGACATATCCTTGGGATCAAGATTATTCGAGATCGTGGGAGACGATCTCTGACTCTCTCATAGGCATCCTACATAGACACGATTGTGGCCCGTTTTAACATGCAGAACTCCAAGAAGGGTTCACTACCCTTCAGGCATGGAGTGCATTTGTCTAAGGAGCAGTGTCCTAAGACTGCTGAGGAGATAGATGCCATGAAGGCGGTACCCTATGCTTCTGCAGTGGGTAGCCTCATGTATGCTATGTTGTGCACGAGGCCTGATATTTGCTTTGCTGTTGGCATGGTTAGCAGATATCAGAGTAACCCTGGGAAGGCTCACTGGGAGGCAGTAAAATGCATTCTCAAGTACTTGCGCAGGACGAGAGATTATGTCCTAGTTTATAGAGCGCAGAAGCTTGTACCATTGCGTTACACAGATTCGGACTTTCAAGTAGATATGGACAAGAGTAAGTCTACCTCTGGGTTTGTGTTTACTCTAGGAGGTGGAGCCATAGTATGGAAGAGTGTCAAGCAGAAATGCGTGGCGGACTCTACCATGGAGGCCGAGTACGTTGCCGCTTCAGAGGCAGCGAAAGAGGCTGTATGGCTCAGGAGCTTCCTGATGGACTTGGATGTGGTTCCAGAGTTGCCTAGGTCTATCACAGTTTATTGTGATAACAATGGTGCAGTTGCTAACTCAAGGGAACCACGAGCCCATAAGGCGAGTAAACACATAGAGCGCAAGTACCACCTGATACGAGAGATCGTAAAGAGGGGAGACGTGATCGTGGCCAAGATAGCTTCAGAGGACAACCTTGCAGATCCTTTCACCAAGTCATTGACCCCAAAGGTCTTTGAGAGGCATGTGGAGGGCATGGGAGTCAGATTCTTGAGAGAGCCATGTGTGTGAGCTTAAAGGTGTTCTGGATTTTTCATTATGACAGCAGTGTAATAGCGGGTTGGACAGTTTTTGTACTTCTTAGCATAGCTTTGAGTATTAGTGGGAGATTGTTAGTTTTGAATACAGAAAAGCTATGGCTTGTATCAAAAACTAATATCCACAGATGACATATCATTTTGTTTCAGTATAAATCTGTTTCTTTATATCATAGAACTAGATAACGGGGTGTCGACAAACACAATAGATACCGTTATTGGTTAAAGTATTGATATATAAAAAGTATGCTCATAACCGAGATAGTATGAACATACTATCGGTATAGGTTATTGTGTGGTTTGGAAATTGGTTTATCTAGACTAGTTTAAATCACACAGATATGCCCGGGGCATATTGAGCACGACCAGTATGGATAGAATTGACTTGTACTGATCGGCGTAGTCAATTCGGTCCTAGTATTGCGTCTCTCAATCCCGAGATTGGGACGGGCGTGAGGGTTAGGTGTCGTATGCTTTGATTTGCCAAAGAGTGAGGTCAATTGAGGCCAATATCTCGGTAAATTGGGTATGCGGTGTTTAGCTTCTTGCGTGCCGTTGCTAGTCGGAGGAATCCACGTACCGGTTCGCCGGGTTGATGGTGCTCCCGAGATGAGCTCGTAAGGATATTATACTAAACCTGGCCAGTGAACTTTATGTTCGGTATAATAAAAGGTCGAGTGGTACTAATCTCGGAAACCAAGAAGTCGGTGAATTAATTTGTCAGTGAATTGATAAATCGACGAGCACTAGATCTTTAATGTGAGGAGATAGAAGAAATAATAATGGCGCGATGTAAAGTTGTTTTCGAGCGGTAGTTCAATAATTGGTCCGTTAGTGGTACGACCGATTATGCGTTTGACTAATTGACAAGGTAAATTAATTAATCCGAAGGGTTTAATTAAATTTGATCGACGAAGTGAATTTAGAAATTAATTCGATTTTGAATTAATTAATTCTAAGGTTCGATTAAATTAAATTAACAAAGTGGATTAAATTAATTAATTTAAAAGGGTCAATTGGAGTTGATTAGTCGGGAAGACTTAGCGGTCAACGAAAGTCAAATTTGAAGGCCTAACTCGAGAGTCCATTAGGTCTCCAATCGAGCTTCTATAAATAGAAAGCTTTAGCCCTAAGAAATTAGAAGTGTGGCTTGAAAGACAAGAAATTTGTCTTGCAAAGAAAGAAAGGGGTTAGAGAGAGATTTGAACTAAAGATTGAATCTTTCTCGGAGTCACCCAGTCCTTTCTTTCTCCCGAATCATTCTCCAACCAAAAGGTTCCATCTTTGATAGTTGCTGGACATTATTCTCGCTGGGTTTTCAAAAGGGTTTTCTAGCGGAACTGCTGCTGCGTTTTTTTTTCCTGCTGCAGGTTTTCTTTTCGGCTGGGTTGTTGAGAATCGGTGCTCTGATCCAGGTGTTATTCACGTCATGATCTTCTACATGTTTGTAGAGTGATCCGTGGAAACATCCGTACAGATCGAGGCTGATGCTCCAGTTTTGGTTGGGTTTTCTCGGACTTGCGCAGCAGTGTGGTTGGCAGCGGCAGTTGCTAGTGAATTCTCGGCGGGTAGATTAATTTTGAGCAGCTAAGTACATAGCTTATTGAGCAGCTAGTTTGCAATTTATTGAGCAGCTAGTTTGCAGTTTAATTGAACCAGATTTTTGGTTAATTTTGGAGAAATTCGGGCAGCCCCTTTTGGTAGTTCTCATCGGCTTAGTTAGCAAATCCCGTTAGATTATTGCCCACCCAATATTCGGGATTTCTAAGGAGAATCGATTGGATTTCTTTTGGAAATCGCAGCAGATTTTATTTGGTATTCTTTAATCGAGGGACTTCGCTACAAAAGGTATAATCTTTAAGTTCCGCTTTAATTAAAGATTTAGTTTTTTGTGTCCCGATTAGTAAATTAAATAAGTATAAGCCTAGATCCGTTCATGGGTAAACTAATTTGAGCCAGAGCTTGGTCGAAAGCTTCCGATTTTGGAATGCATAGCACGAAAGTGAGGTTTTCGATCTAGCCCGGGCTTGTTCAGTTTTCCTTCAAATTGGTATCAGAGCGTTGGTTTCGGTCTTATACTTGTTTGATTTATTACACGGCTTTATTTTGGCATTATTATTTTTGTCGAAATGTATAAACAGGTGGTTATTGGTTTCCCGGCTATTATGGTAGAAATTTAATTTTCATTCATAAACCCCGGGACATGTCCGGGCTCGTTTTATTTTTGAATTGAAATTTCTGTAATAGTAATAACCACGAGCTGGAAGCCGTGTAGGATTAGAAAATCTTGTAGTAGGATTTGATCTAATCATGTCGTCTTTAAATTCCTAGAAAAACGCCTTTGTATATAGGAATTTTTGTACTATGACGAAGACGTTATTTTGGGTAACTTATATTCGCGGGTTTTGGTTTATTGTAATTTTGGGTGATTCCTAATTACGGAATAAACTGAGAAAACCCGGGCGAATCGAGAGGAATCCAAATAACGAGTGGGAGCGACACGACGGGTGTTAGTTTTGAATACAGAAAAGCTATGGCTTGTATCAAAAACTAATATCCACAGATGACATATCATTTTGTTTCAGTATAAATCTGTTCCTTTATATCATAGAACTAGATAACGGGGTGTCGACAAACACAGTAGATACCGTTATTGGTTAAAGTATTGATATATAAAAAGTATGCTCATAACCGAGATAGTCTGAACATACTATCGCTATAGGTTATTGTGTGGTTTGGAAATTGGTTTATCTAGACTAGTTTAAATCACACAGATATGCCCGGGGCATATTGAGCACGACCAGTTTGGATAGAATTGACTTGTACTGATTGGCGTAGTCAATTCGGTCCTAGTATTTCGTCTCTCAATCCCGAGATTGGGACGGGCGTGAGGGTTGGATGTCGTATGCTTTGATTTGCCAAAGAGTGAGGTCAATTGAGGCCAATACCTCGGTAAGTTGGGTATGCGGTGTTTAGCTTCTTGCGTGCCGTTGCTAGTCGGAGGAATCCACGTACCGGTTCGCCGGGTTGATGGTGCTCCCGAGATGAGCTCGTAAGGTTATTATACTAAACCCGGCTGGTGAACTTTATGTTCGGTATAATAAAAGGTCGAGTGGTACTAATCTCGAAAACCAAGAAGTCGGTGAATTAATTTGTCAGTAAATTGATAAATCGACGAGCACTAGATCTTTAATGTGGGGAGATAGAAGAAATAATAATGGCGCGATGTAAAGTCGTTTTCGAGCGGTAGTTCCATAATTGGTCCGTTAGTGGTACGACCGATTATGCGTTTGACTAATCGGCAAGGTAAATTAATTAATCCAAAGGGTTTAATTAATATTTAATCGACGAAGTGAATTTAGAAATTAATTCGATTTTGAATTAATTAATTCTAAGGGTTCGATTAAATTAAATTAACAAAGTGGATTAAATAAATTAATTTAAAAGGGTCAATTGGAGTTGATTAGTCGGGAAGACTTAGCGGTCAACGAAAGTCAAATTTTAAGACCTAACTCGAGAGCCCATTAGGTCTCCTTAGAAGCTCCTATAAATACAACATATTGGGCAGCAAAAACCCTAAGAAACTTGGCAGCCAAGTTTGGCTAGAAAGAGAAAGTTTGGTCTAGAGAGAGAACGTGTCTTCCTCGTCAAGTTTTCTCTCGAAGTCGACCAAGATAGCTTTCTTCTTTGTCAAGAAACTCAGCCCATTGTTTTTCGAGAGCAGCCCATGGGATTTTGAGCAGCCCGGATCATTTTTCAGCCCGGTTTTACTATCACTGTTCGCTGCTGTTCATTATTCATTATTGCCGCCGCGGGTTCTTCTTGTTCAGCAGCTCCGGCGATCGGTCTTCAGGATTGCGCGCAGAACCGCCGCTGCAGCGTTGATCTCTGATCAGTCCAGGTGATCCGCTGCGGCTGGTGTCCAGATCGCGGTGATCTTTGGGCGGCCGATCGAAGGAGTTGGCTCGATTTTAGGCAGCAGCATCAAGGAAGCAGCGGACTGCTCCGGGCAACTTCAACTTGAAAAGGGAAAATTTTGGGCAGCTTCATTTTTGTTAAAAAAAATTCTGGGCAGCTCAATTTTCATAAGAAAATTCCGGGCAGCTTAATTTTGAGTTTCTTGATAGGCAAGTTTCTTGGGTTTTCAGTCGGATTGCCGTGGGTAGCTCCGTAGACGATAGCCCACACTATCTCGGAGCTCGTATTGGAGAATTCTTCGGATTTCTTGTGGATTTCGCGCTAAAGAATTGGGTTTTCTTTTAGGCGAGGGACTTCGCTACAAAAGGTATAATCTTTAAGTTCCGCTTTAATTAAAGATTTAATTTTTTGTGTCCCGATTAATAAATTAAATAAGTATAAGCCTAGATCCGTTCATGGGTAAACTAATTTGAGCCTGAGCTTGGTCGAAAGCTTCCGATTCTGGAATGCATAGCACGAAAGTGAGGTTTTCGATTTAGCACGGGCTTGTTCAGTTTTCCTTCAAATTGGTATCAGAGCGTTGGTTTCGGTCTTATACTTGTTTGATTTATTACATGGCTTTATTTTGGCATTATTATTTTTGTCGAAATATATAAACAGGTGGTTATTGGTTTCCCGGCTATTATGGTAGAAATTTAATTTTCATTCATAAACCCCGGGACATGTCCGGGCTCGTTTTATTTTTGAATGGAAATTTCTGTAATAGTAATAACCACGAGCTGGAAGCCGTGTAGGATTAGAAAAATCTTGTAGTAGGATTTGATCTAATCATGTCGTCTTTAAATTCCTAGAAAACGCCTTTGTATATAGGAATTTTTGTACTATGACGAAGACGTTATTTTGGGTAACTTATATTCGCGGGTTTTGGTTTATTGTAATTTTGGGTGTTTCCAAATTACGGACTAAACCGAGAAAACCCGGGCGAATCGAGAGGAATCCAAATAACGAGTGGGAGCGACACGACGGGAAGTGTCACCGAGGCGTCAAGGAATCAACGATAGAGAAGGCCATAATAGTCGGGAAATTTTATTTTATTTAATTTCCCGTATTTATGATTTTTTCGTTGATTGTGTGATTTTCGTTTTATTTTGCATGAACGAAATTCAAACCAAAAGTTTTTTCAAAAGGTAATGTGCAATTAACTAAGGTAGATTATTCGCATATTAAAACTCCAACGGTTTTATGGGTGCGAATATCCATAGTTAAGATATTGCATGTTAAAACGTAAAAATCCTCAAACTTAATTATATTCACAAGTTTTGGTTTAATCGTAATTTTGGGTGATTCCTAATTACGTGGGGTTTTGGTTTATCGTAATTTTGGGTGATTCCTAATTACGTAGAAAACTGAGAAAAACCGGATTTTGGTTTATCGTAATTTTTGGGTGATTCCTAATTACGTAGAAAACCGAAATGGAAAACCGAGAAAACTAGGGCGAATTAAAATTATTTTAAAAATCTAAGTGGGAGCGGGTTGGTTAATAGCCCCATGGCCTCCATTACGGATTCATTGGCGATGTGGTTAAAAGGCTTCCCCATCGGTTGAGTTTTCAATCACAGATATCGCTGGAATGAATTTCTAAAGGGATGACTATAGTGCGTTTAATTGGGAAAAGTTGCGACACCCTCGCCATCCGAGGCGCATTAGTACCCTAAGTAACAAACTTAGAAGTCACGTAATGGCATACACTTAGTGTACTGTTTATAGTATCCCTCCCATCGAGGTAACGCTATTTACGTGTACGGCTAAAATTATCGACTATTAATTTCATTGATCATAATATCATTGGTCAGATAATGAGATTAATGGACTTCGGTCCTTCTCGAACGAATGTGGGTTGGCGTAGACGTTCACCCATCGTGACCTGCGTTAATCCCGGTGGGAGAGATGTCGGTAGAAGATTATATTTCTTTTTTGAGGATTTTTCAATATTTTTGAAAAGTATACTGAGACATGTTTTTTCATTATTTTCAGTTGATATGTCGTTCAACCCGCTAGCTGTCATTCTGAACCAAAACAAACTCACCGGTCCTAATTACATTGATTGGAAACGAAACCTGGACATTGTCCTAACCGCTGAGGGTTATAAGTACGTGCTCACTGAGGAGTGCCCCCCTAAGCCCAGTGAGGATGCCACACCTGAGCAGCGAGAGCCATATACGAGGTGGCAGAAAGCTGATGAGATGACCAGGTGCTACATCTTGGCTTCCATGTCGAGTGTACTGCAGCACCAGCATCAGTTGATGACCTCAGCTTACGATATGATGCTCAACCTCAGGGAGATGTTTGGACATCAGGGCAGGGCAGCCAGGTAGTCAGCTATGAGGAACTCATGAATGCCAGGATGGCTGAGGGCACTTCAGTGAGAGATCACGTGCTGGAGATGATTGGTTGCATCAATGAGATTGAGGTATTGGGAGGTGATATTGATGGGGAGACCCTGGTCGACATCATCCTTCAGAGCTTGCCTCCCAGTTTTGAGCAGTTTCGATTGAACTATAATATGGGGAATCTCTCATATTCACTCTCTGAGCTCATGACTGCATTGGTGTCTGCTGAGAGCCTCTTCGCTGAGAAGAAGCAAGCCTTGGCTACTGTTGGTCCCTCAGGTTCCTCTGCTGGGCCCAAAGCCAGGAAGCAAAAAAGGGAGAGAGGCCAGAAAGCAGGAGCCAGTCATCGACCCAAGGCAGGCATTGCCAAGAAGCAGAACCAGAGAGGAAAGTGCTTCAGATGTGGCAAAGCAGGACATTGGAAAAAGGACTGCCCAAAGCCTCGAGCCCTAGTCACTGAGACGTGTTTAGTGGTGATTCCCACGGATACTTGGTGTGTGGATTCGGGATTCACTGATCACGTTTGTAATTCTTTGCAGGGGTTCCAAGTGACCCGGCTGCTTAGAGAGGGAGAGTTGCAGGTCTACCTTGGGGATACTACCAGAGTTTCTGTGGCTGCAGTGGGAGTGATTAGTCTTTATTTTCCAGACTCTATTTTACTTTTAAAGGATTGTCTTTATGTACCTAGTTTTCAAAAGAACTTGCTTTCGGTTTCGAAACTTGTTTTGGATAGTTATAAATGTGTATTTTCTGACGGTTCAGTTTTTATAAGAAAATGCCAGAAACTTATATGTTCCGGTACATTGGTTGACAATTTGTTTTTAATCAAGACTTACTCCCCAGTTATGCAAAACACAGAAACTAGTAACTCATCACCGAATCATAATAAGAGAAAGGAATCTTCCCCTTTGAATCAGACTTTTCTTTGGCACCTGAGAATAGGTCATATCAACCTTAGTAGGATTCAAAGGTTGGTCAAGAGTGGGTCTTTGGACTTACTAGATATTGACAGCTATTCGACCTGTGAGTCCTGCTTGGAGGGTAAAATGACCAAGAGGCCTTTTAAGGCGAAGGGGTATAGGGCCAAGGAGGTTTTAGAGTTGATTCATTATGACGTGTGTGGACCTATGTCAGTTCAGGCTAAAGGTGGTGAATACCTCTCTAGTGAATTTAGGACCTATTTGTCAGAGGAGGGTATTCAGACCCAGTTGTCTGCACCTGGCACACCCCAGCAGAATGGTGTGGCAGAGAGGAGGAACAGGTCTCTTATGGAGATGGTTAGATCGATGATGAGTTACAGTGAGTTGCCTACCTCGTTTTGGGGTTATGCCTTAGATACAGCATGTTTTATCCTCAACCTTGTGCCATCTAAGTCTGTGCCTACGACCCCAGTAGAGTTGTGGAGTGGGCGGAAGCCTAGTCCGAGACATCTCAGGGTTTGGGGTTGTCCAGCATATGTGCTCGAGGCAGATGCAGGCAAGTTAGAGGCGAGATCCAAGGTTATGCTGTTTATAGGCTACCCCAAAGGAACGAGATGTGGTTTATTTTATAGTCCTCAGGATCAGAAGGTGGTGGTCAGCACCAATGCCAGATTTCTTGAGGAGGACTATATTTTAGATCACAAGTCAAGCAGCAAGGTAGTATTGGAAGAGCTTAGAAGTCAGTCCACTATTCCAGATGCACACATACAGGAAGATACACCACAAGAGACTGAACACACTATCACAGATGATGCTCTTACACAGGTTGCGCCTCGTCGTAGTGGGAGGGTTGTGAGACAGCCCGAGAGGTACATGGGTTTGGGTGAGTCTTCGGACTTTATCCCTGGTGCTCGTGAACCAGACCCAGTTAACTACAATGAGGTTCTTTAGGATAGAGATGCAAGCATCCAGATCTTGGAACATCCGTTTTGACGAGGTTATCCAGTCCTATGGATTCACTCGGTGTCCAGATGAGCAGTGTGTTTATAGCAGGCGTGATGGTGATATAGTGGTGTTCCTCGTACTTTACGTAGATGACATTCTTCTTATTGGCAACAGTAAGAAGGTGTTGTCAGACGTAAAGGCATGGCTGTCCAGGCAATTCGATATGAAAGATTTGGGAGAGGCTGGACATATCCTTGGGATCAAGATTATTCGAGATCGTAGGAGACGTTCTCTGACTCTCTCATAGGCATCCTACATAGACACGATTCTGGCCCGTTTTAACATGCAGAACTCCAAGAAGGGTTCACTACCCTTCAGGCATGGAGTGCATTTGTCTAAGGAGCAGTGTCCTAAGACTGTTGAGGAGATAGATGCCATGAAGGCGGTACCCTATGCTTCTGCAGTGGGTAGCCTCATGTATGCTATGTTGTGCACGAGGCCTGATATTTGCTTTGCCGTTGGCATGGTTAGCAGATATCAGAGTAACCCTGGGAAGGCTCACTGGGAGGCAGTAAAATGCATTCTCAAGTATTTGCGCAGGACGATAGATTATGTCCTAGTTTATAGAGCGCAGGAGCTTGTACCATTGGGTTACACAGATTCGGACTTTCAAGGAGATATGGACAAGAGTAAGTCTACCTCTGGGTTTGTGTTTACTCTAGGAGGTGGAGCCATAGTATGGAAGAGTGTCAAGCAGAAATGCGTGGCGGACTCTACCATGGAGGCCGAGTACGTTGCCGCTTCAGAGGCAGCGAAAGAGGCTGTATGGCTCAGGAGCTTCCTGATGGACTTGGATGTGGTTCCTGAGTTGCCTAGGTCTATCACAGTTTATTGTGATAACAATAGTGCAGTTGCTAACTTGAGGGAACCACAAGCCCATAAGGCGAGTAAACACATAGAGCGCAAGTACCACCTGATACGAGAAATCGTAAAGAGGGGAGACGTGACCGTGGCCAAGATAGTATCAGATGACAACCATGCAGATCCTTTCACAAAGCCATTGACCCTAAAGGTCTTTGAGAGACATGTGGAGGGCATGGGAGTCAGATTCTTGAGGGAGCCATGTTAGTGAGCTTAAAGGTGTTCTGGAGATTTCATTGTGACAGCAGTGTAATAGTGGGTTGGACAGTTTTTGTACTTCTAAGCATAGCTTTGAGTATTAGTGGGAGATTGTTAGTTTTGAATACAGAAAAGCTATGGCTTGTATCAAAAACTAATATCCACAGATGACATATCATTTTGTTTCAGTATAAATCTGTTCCTTTATATCATAGAACTAGATAACGGGGTGTCGACAAACACAGTAGATACTGTTATTGGTTAAAGTATTGATATATAAAAAGTATGCTCATAACCGAGATAGTCTGAACATACTATCGCTATAGGTTATTGTGTGGTTTGGAAATTGGTTTATCTAGACTAGTTTAAATCACACAGATATGCCCGGGGCATATTGAGCACGACCAGTTTGGATAGAATTGACTTGTACTGATTGGCGTAGTCAATTCGGTCCTAGTATTCCGTCTCTCAATCCCGAGATTGGGACGGGCGTGAGGGTTGGATGTCGTATGCTTTGATTTGCCAAAGAGTGAGGTCAATTGAGGCCAATACCTCGGTAAGTTGGGTATGCGGTGTTTAGCTTCTTGCGTGCCGTTGCTAGTCGGAGGAATCCACGTACCGGTTCGCCGGGTTGATGGTGCTCCCGAGATGAGCTCGTAAGGTTATTATACTAAACCCGGCCAGTGAACTTTATGTTCGGTATAATAAAAGGTCGAGTGGTACTAATCTCGGAAACCAAGAAGTCGGTGAATTAATTTGTCAGTAAATTGATAAATTGACGAGCACTAGATCTTAAATGTGGGGAGATAGAAGAAATAATAATGGCGCGATGTAAAGTCGTTTTCGAGCGGTAGTTCCATAATTGGTCCGTTAGTGGTACGACCGATTATGCGTTTGACTAATCGGCAAGGTAAATTAATTAATCCAAAGGGTTTAATTAATATTTAATCGACGAAGTGAATTTAGAAATTAATTCGATTTTGAATTAATTAATTCTAAGGGTTCGATTAAATTAAATTAACAAAGTGGATTAAATAAATTAATTTAAAAGGGTCGATTGGAGTTGATTAGTCGGGAAGACTTAGCGGTCAACGAAAGTCAAATTTTAAGACCTAACTCGAGAGCCCATTAGGTCTCCTTAGAAGCTCCTATAAATACAACATATTGGGCAGCAAAAACCCTAAGAAACTTGGCAGCCAAGTTTGGCTAGAAAGAGAAAGTTTGGTCTAGAGAGAGAACGTGTCTTCCTCGTCATGTTTTCTCTCGAAGTCGACCAAGATAGCTTTCTTCTTTGTCAAGAAATTCAGCCCATTGTTTTTCGAGAGCAGCCCATGGGATTTTGAGCAGCCCGGATCATTTTTCAGCCCGGTTTTACTATCACTGTTCGCTGCTGTTCATTATTCATTATTGCCGCCGCGGGTTCTTCTTGTTCAGCAGCTCCGGCGATCGGTCTTCAGGATTGCGCGCAGAACCGCCGCTGCAGCGTTGATCTCTGATCAGTCCAGGTGATCCGCTGCGGCTGGTGTCCAGATCGCGGTGATCTTTGGGCGGCCGATCGAAGGAGTTGGCTCGATTTTAGGCAGCAGCATCAAGGAAGCAGCGGACTGCTCCGGGGCAACTTCAACTTGAAAAGGGAAAATTTTTGGCAGCTTCATTTTTGTTAAAAAAAATTCTGGGCAGCTCTATTTTCATAAGAAAATTCCGGGCAGCTTAATTTTGAGTTTCTTGATAGGCAAGTTTCTTGGGTTTTCAGTCGGATTGCCGTGGGTAGCTCCGTAGACGATAGCCCACACTATCTCGGAGCTCGTATTGGAGAACTCTTCGGATTTCTTGTGGATTTCGCGCTAAAGAATTGGGTTTTCTTTTAGGCGAGGGACTTCGCTACAAAAGGTATAATCTTTAAGTTCCGCTTTAATTAAAGATTTAATTTTTTGTGTCCCGATTAATAAATTAAATAAGTATAAGCCTAGATCCGTTCATGGGTAAACTAATTTGAGCCTGAGCTTGGTCGAAAGCTTCCGATTCTGGAATGCATAGCACGAAAGTGAGGTTTTCGATTTAGCCCGGGCTTGTTCAGTTTTCCTTCAACGGGAAGTGTCACCGAGGCGTCAAGGAATCAACGATAGAGAAGGCCATAATAGTCGGGAAATTTTATTTTATTTAATTTCCCGTATTTATGATTTTTTCGTTGATTGTGTGATTTTCGTTTTATTTTGCATGAACGAAATTCAAACCAAAAGTTTTTCCAAAAGGTAATGTGCAATTAACTAAGGTAGATTATTCGCATATTAAAACTCCAACGGTTTTATGGGTGCGAATATCCATAGTTAAGATATTGCATGTTAAAACGTAAAAATCCTCAAACTTAATTATATTCGCAAGTTTTGGTTTAATCGTAATTTTGGGTGATTCCTAATTACGTGGGGTTTTGGTTTATTGTAATTTTGGGTGATTCCTAATTACGTAGAAAACCGAGAAAACCCAGATTTTGGTTTATCGTAATTTTTGGGTGATTCCTAATTACGTAGAAAACCGAAATGGAAAACCGAGAAAACTAGGGCGAATTGAAATTATTTTAAAAATCTAAGTGGGAGCGGGTTGGTTAATAGCCCCATGGCCTCCATTACGGGTTCATTGGCGATGTGGTTAAACGGCTTCCCCATCGGATAAGTTTTCAATCACAGATATCGCTGGAATGAATTTCTAAATGGATGACTATAGTGCGTTTAATTGGGAAAAGTTGACACACCCTCGCCATCCGAGGCGCATTAGTACCCTAAGTAACAAACTTAGAAGTCACGTAATGGCATACACTTAGTGTACTGTTTATAGTATCCCTCCTATCGAGGTAACGCTATTTACGTGTATGGCTAAAATTATCGACTATTAATTTCATTGATCATAAGATCGTTGGTCAGATAATGAGATTAATGGACTTTGGTCCTTCTCGAATGAATGTGGGTTGGCGTAGACGTTCACCCATCGTGACCTGCGTTAATCCCGGTGGGAGAGATGTCGGTAGAAGATTATATTTCTTTTCTGAGGATTTTTCAATATTTTTGAAAAGTATACTGAGACATGTTTTTTCATTATTTTCAGTTGATATGTCGTTCAACCCGCTAGCTGTCATTCTGAACCAAAACAAACTCACCGGTCCTAATTACATTGATTGGAAACGAAACCTGGACATTGTCCTAACCGCCGAGGGTTATAAGTACGTGCTCACTGAGGAGTGCCCCCCTAAGCCCAGTGAGGATGCCACACCTGAGCAGCGAGAGCCATATACGAGGTGGCAGAAAGCTGATGAGATGACCAGGTGCTACATCTTGGCTTCCATGTCAAGTATACTGAAGCACCAGCATCAGTTGATGACCTCAGCCTACGATATGATGCTCAACCTCAGAGAGATGTTTGGACATCAGGGCAGGGCATCCAAGCAGTCAGCTATGAGGAAGGTGTTGTCAGACGTAAAGGCATGGTTGTCTAGGCAATTCGATATGAAGGATTTGGAAGAGGCTGGACATATCCTTGGGATTAAGATTATTCGAGATCGTAGGAGACATTCTCTGACTCTCTCTCAGGCATCCTACATAGATATGATTCTGGCCCATTTTAACATGCAGAACTCCAAGAAGGGTTCAGTACCTTTCAGGCATGGAGTGCATTTGTCTAAGGAGCAGTGTCCTAAGACTGCTGAGGAGATAGATGCCATGAAGGTGGTACCCTATGCTTCTGCAGTGGGTAGCCTCATATATGCTATGTTGTGTACGAGGCCTGATATTTGCTTGGCCGTTGGCATGGTTAGCAGATATCAGAGTAACCCTGGGAAGGCTCACTAGGAAGCAGTAAAATACATTCTCAAGTACTTGCACAGGATGAGAGATTATGTCCTAGTTTATAGAGCGCAGGAGCTTGTACCATTGGGTTACACAGATTCGGACTCTCAAGTTTATTTGGACAAGAGTAAGTCTACCTCTGGGTTTGTGTTTACTCTAGGAGGTGGAGCCATAGTATGGCGGAGTGTCAAGCAGAAATGCGTGGCGGACTCCACCATGGAGGCTGAGTACGTTGCCGCTTCAGAGGCAGCGAAAGAGGCTGTATGGCTCCGAAGCTTCCTGATAGACTTGGATGTGGTTCCTGAGTTGCCTAGGTCTATCACAGTTTATTGTGATAACAACGGTGCAGTTGCTAACTCGAGGGAACCACGAGCCCATAAGGTGAGTAAACACATAGAGCGCAAGTACCACCTGATACGAGAGATCGTAAAGAGTGGAGACGTGATTGTGGCCAAGATAGCATCAGATGACAACCTTGCAGATCCTTTCACCAAGCCATTGACCCCAAAGGTCTTTGAGAGGAATGTGGAGGGCATGGGAGTCAGATTCATAAGGGAGCCATGTGAGTGAGCTTAAAGGCGTTCTGGAGATTTCATTATGACAGCAGTGTAATAGCGGGCTGGACAGTTTTTTGTACTTCTTAGCATAGCTTTGAGTATTAGTGGGAGATTGTTAGTTTTGAACACAGAAAAGCTATGGCTTGTATCAAAAACTAATATCCACAGTTGACATATCATTTGTTTCAGTATAAATTTTTCCTTTATATTATAGAACTAGATAACGGGGTGTGGAAAGACACAGTAGATACTGTTATTGGTTAAAGTATTGATATATTAAAAGTATGCTCGTAACTGAGATAGTCTGAACATACTATCGGTATAGGTTATCGTGTGGTTTGGAAATTAGTTTATCTAAACTAGTTTAAATCACACGAATATGCCCAGGGCATATTGAGCATGACCAGTTTGGATAGAATTGACTTATACTGATCGGCGTAGTCAATTCGGTCCTAGTATTCCGTCTCTCAATCCCGAGATTGGGACGGGCGCGAGAGTTGAATAATGTATGCTTTGATTTGCCAACGAGTGCGGTCAATTGAGGCCTATACCTCTGTAGGTTGGGTATGCGGTGTTTAGCTTCTTACGTGACGTTGCTAGTCGGAGGAATCTAAGTACCAGTTTGCCGGGTTGATAGTGCTCCCGAGATGAGCTCGTAAGGTCTATTATACTAAACCCGGCCAGTGGACTTTACATCCGGTATAATAAAAGGACGAGTGGTACTAATCTCGGAAACCAAGAAGTCGATGAATTAATTTGTCAGTAAATTGATAAACCGATGAGCGCTAGATCTTTAATGTGGGGAGATAGAATAAAATATAATGGCGCGATGTAAAGTCGTTTTCGAGTGGTAGTTCCATAATTAGTCCGATAGTGGCATGACTAATTATGCATTTGACTAATCGACAAGATGAATTAATTAATCCTAAAGGTTTAATTAATATTTAATCAACAAAGTGAATTAAGAAATTAATTCTATTTGAATTAATTAATTCTAAGGGTTCGATTAAATTAAATTAACAAAGTGGGTTAAGAAATTAATTTCAATGGGTCGATTGGAGTTGATTAGTCGGGAAAGACTTAGCGGTCAACGAAAGTCAAATTAAAAGGTCCAACTCGAGAGCCCATTAGGTCTCCATTAGAGCTCCTATAAATAGAAGACTTGAAGCCCAAGAAAAATAAGGAAGTCTTGCAAGACAATTTTTTTCTTGCTTTCTTGAGTGAGAAGGTTCTATAGAGAGGATTTTTCTTCAAGAATTTTTTCTAAAAAAGAACCAGATTTCTCACTTGCTCTTGATTGGATTAGAACCAAACAGCTTTATATTTGGGTTTTATTCTGCCCAGTTTTTCTGATTCAGTCCGCTAAACGACTGCCCGGTTTTCTTTCTCTCACACAAAAAGGGCTGCCGCGGTTTTCTTAAATCTTGCTACCGAACTTCACTGCTGTCCATTGCGTTTGATTCGACCTGGGTCTCGTTGATCTCTTCTTGGTGATCCGAGGCTTGGGCTGTCCAGATCACAAGTGGGGAGCGTGAATTCCGGTGGCTGGACTGGTGGTTTTATTAAAGGCAGCAGGTTTTTGGCAGCAGTAGCAGTATTTTTGTGACTTGAATTTTGTGATCAGTTTTTTGGTTTGTTTGAGTCCAGTTTTAGAGATATTTCCTTGTGGGCTAAGCAAGTAGACTTCGATAGATTATTTCCCACGCAATATTTGAAGTTCTACGGAGTAATCTAGTGGATTTTCTATTGGAATTCGCTCAAAGATTTGGTTTTTCTTTAGGCAAGGGACTTCGCTACAAAAGGTAGAATCTTTAAACATTATGCTTTAATTAAAGATTTAATTTTTTGTGTCCCGATTAATAAATTAAATAAGTATAAACTAAGATCTGTTCATGGGTAAACTAATTTGAGCCTGAGCTTGGTCGAAAGCTTTCGATTCTGGAATACATTGCACGAAAGTGAGGTTTTCGATTTAGCCAGGGCTTGTTCAGTTTTCCTTCAATCTACACAAAGCGAACACAAAGGCTCGACCTTTGGATCTGTGCGCCTAAAACAAAAAAACTGATTGCTGGAATCAACAGCAGGAATTGCGCAACCCGCGGCGGTGTTCATCTGGTCGGTGGTGATACGAAAACCGGGCAGGAAGAAGAACTCTGGCAAAGGGCTGAGTTTTATTCGAATAAGAAGGATTCTAAGCCAACTTCGAGAAAGAACTCAACGAAGAAAATGATGTTCTCTCTCTAGGCTTCTCATTCTCTCTCTAAGCAACTTTGTCTCCAAGTTTCTTAATGTCTTAAGTGCCTAACATTAGCTATTTATAAGAAGCTTCATAGGAGACCTAGTAGGCTTTTGAGTTGAGCTTTAGTGTTGAACTTTCATTGACGTTCTTAGTATTCACTAGACTAGTCAACTCCAATTAGCCCGAAGGATTAATTACTCAATCCACTTCGTCAATTAAATATTAATTGACCCTTAGGATTATTTCATATAACCCACTTTGTCAATTAAATATAAAATTAACTCAAGGGTAATTAATTTAATCCACTTTCCTAATTAATCCAACGCATAATTAGTCGTACCACTAACTGACCAATTATAGAACTACTGCTCAAAAATGAAATTACTTCGCGCTTACTCTATTAATTCTTCTATCTCCCCACACCAAAGATATAGTGCTTGCCGATTCATATATTTACTGACAAATTAATTCATCGACTTATTGGTATCCGAGATTAGTACCACGCGACCTTCTTATTATACCGGACATAAGTCCACTGGCTGGGTTTAGAATAATAATCCTTACAATCTCATCTCGGGAGCGCCATCAACTCGGCGAACCGGTACGTGGATTCCTTTCGACAAGCAACGGCACACTAAGAAGCCAAACACGCATACCCAACTTACCGAGATCTAGGCCTCAATTGACCGCACCTTTTGACAAATCAAAGTACACTATGTCTAACTCTCATGCCCGCTCTAGTCTAGGGATTAAGAGATTAGAATATTAGGTTTGAATTAATTATGAATACCAATACAAGTTAATTCGATCCTGAATAGGACCTGCTCATTATACCCCAGGCATATCCACATAATTCAATTAGTCTTGAAAAACTAATTTCCCGAATCATACAATAACCTAAATCAACAGTATGTCCAAACTGTCTCGGTTACGAGCATTTATTTATATATCATTACTGTAACCAATAACGAGATCTATTGTGTCTTTCCACACCTCGTTATCTAGATATATGATATAAAGGGAAATATTGAAACACAATCGATATGTAACTGGGAAAGAGTTTATATGTTAAAAAGAGCCAGAATCGTATCTTTGTATGAAGGCTAAGAGAGCCCAGATCGACTTAAGCATAACCACTGGGGAACAGGTTTCCTCACAATCGATTCCCTTTTTCTGAGTGTACCACTTCACCACAAGTCTAACTTTAAAGGTTTTAACCTTTTCATCAGGTCCTCTCTTGCGTTTGTAGACACAATTGCATCCAATAGGTTAAAAGACATCGGGCAGGTCCACAAGCTCCCAGACTTTATTGGAGTTCATCGACCCCATCTAAAATTTCATTGCCTTTTGCCAAGATTCTGTATCTTTATCTCGGAGGGCCTCATTATAGTTCACTGGGTCCGGTTCGTGTACGCCTGGGATGAAATCAGAGGATTCTCCCAACCTCATGTACCTCGGCTTGTCTCACAACCCTCTCACTACGATGAGACACAACTTGTGTAGGTGTATCATCTCTGACATCTTGTGCAGTATTTTGTGGTGTATCTACTTATACTGGTGCAACAGGAGTAGTGGATTGTCCTCTAAGTTCTTCTAGTACGATTTTGCTACTGGGCTTGTGATCTAGAATATATTTCTCCTCTAAAAATCTGGCGTTAGTGCTAACCACTACCTTCTGATCTTTAGGACTATATAATTAACCACCTTTCATTCCTTTGGGGTATCCTACAAACAGCATCACTTCTGTTCTTGCATCTAACTTACCCACATCTGCCTTAAGCACATGTACTGGACAACCCCAAATTCGGAGGTGTCTGACACTGGGTTTTCACCTAGACCATAACGTCATAGGGGTTGAAGGCATGGATTTAAATTGTACAAGATTTAAAATGTATGCAGCTGTTTCTAAGGCATAACCCCAAAACAAATTTTGTAAATCACTATAGCTCATCATAGACCGAACCATTTCCATAAGAGTTCTATTTCTCCATTCTGCTACATCATTCTACTGGGGTGTGCCAAGTGTAGATAACTGAGACTGAATACCTACCTCTGCTAGTAATTTCAAAACTCACCTACAGGTATTCACCACCATAATCTGATCGTAGTGTCTTGATACTTTTACCATGATGTTTTTTCAAAGCTGCCCAATATTCTTTCAATTTCTCAAAACACTCAGACTTATGGTGCATCAAATAAATGTATCCATACCTCGAGTAATCATCTGTGAATATCATAAAATACTCGAAAACTCCCTTAGCTCTAATAGACATTGGTCCACACAAGTCAGAATGAATCAGTTCTAATACTTGTTTGGCTCGATACCCGTTTGCCTTAAAAAGCCTCTTGGTCATCTTACATTCTAAGCAAGATTCGCAGGTTGAGTAGTTATCAATCTCTAATGAACTTAGGGGTCCATCATTGACTAACCTTTGAATCGTACTAAGGTTTATATAACCTAGTCTCAGGGGCCAAAGATAAGTTTTGTTCATTTTAGAAGGCTTTTTCCTCTTATTATGGTTTAATGATGTCTGATTTGCAGTTGCATATCTAGTTGGAGAAGTCGGTTTTAGAATAAATAAATTGTCTACTAATAAACCAGAACAAATGAGTTTTTTATTTCTTCTATTAAATAAATACTCATAGAAAAAACAAACTCAAAACCATTCTTTAAAAGTTTAGAAACTGAAACATGGTTCTTTCTAAAACTAGAAATATAAAGAAAAATTTCTAAAAACAAGCTATTGCAATTTTTGAAATTGAGATTCACTTCTCCCACTGCAACAACTGACAATTTCGTAGTGTCTCCCAAGTAGACATCCGGCTCACCTTCTCTAATCTTCTGGGTTACTTGGAACTCCTGTAAGGAATTACAAACATGGTCAGTGGTGCATGAATCCACACACCAAGTATCTATGGGAATCACCGCTAAACATGTCTCAGTAATTAAGGCAAGATTAGTCGTACGTTTAAGCTTTGGACATTCCGTTTTCCAATGTCACGTTTTCTAGCATTTGAAGCACTTGTATTTTAGCTTCTTCTTCTTTACGATGTCAAGCTTAGGCGCATGATTTCCTCTCTTCTTGGCTTGCTTTTTCTCTTTAAAAGACCTTCAGTCGACACCAATGCTGTTAAGAGCTCAGCCAACGTATAATCCTTTTGGTTCATATTATAGTTTAGCCGAAACTGCTCAAAACTCTGAGGCAAGCTCTGGAGGATCATGTCAGGTAGAGACTGATCATCAATCTCTCCTCTCAATACCTCTATCTCATTGATGTTACTAATCATTTCTAGCATGTGATCTCTCACTGGTGCGTCTTCTTTCATCTTAGTAGTCATGAGTTTCCTCATGGCTACTTGTCTAGCTTCCCTACCTTGATGTCCAAACATTTCTATGAGATTCATTATCAATTCTGTGGCGGTGACCGTCGCCTGATGCTGATGTTGTAGAACATTTTGAAGGAAAATAGAACAAGCCTGGCCTAAATCAAAAATCTCACTTTCGTGGAATGCATTCCAGAATTAGAAACTTTCGACGAAGCTCAGGCTCAAATTCATTTTCCCCTGAATAAATCTAGGCTTATACTTATTTAATTTATTAAAACGTAAATCAACATGCAAAGATTCCACGTTTAATTAAAAGTGAAAACTTTAAAGGCTATACTTTTGAAGCGAAGTCAAACACAATAAGAAAAACCAAATCTTTACGTTCCGATCACCACCGAAATCCAAAAGATGACTCCTAGAAACTTGGAATATTGCGTGGGCAATAATCTATCGAATTGTACTCGCGAAGTCCATGAAAAAACCACAAGGAAATCTCTTAAATCGGATTCTAATTAACCTAAAAACTGATCAACACTTTCATAAAACTGCTGCCCAAAACCCGCCGCTAGAAACCCACTTCGCCGATCAAGAACTACCCATGCCAGTCACCAAAAAACACCCCAGCCCAGTCGTGATCTAGACAGCCCCAGCAGCGGATCACAGAGAGAGATCAACACTGCAAAAAGGCCGAATCAAATGCGCTGAATTTTGATGAACCTGGTGCCGGAAATCAAAGATAGCGGTGGAATAATGAGCAGTGTGTAGTTCGGCCAAAAGGGAATAAAAATCCAACTAGAAAAGTTCTATCTTTGGGATGAATCTGATCCAAGAAACAAGAAATATAGCTTGTTTTTTAAAGAAAACTTCAAAGGGAAGAAGTTCTCCCTCTAGAACTTTCTTACTCTAAGAGGCAAGACCTGTCTTACAAGATTTCCTTTGCTTTTCTTTGGCCTCAAGTTTTCTATTTATATGGAGCTCTAATGGAGACCTAGTGGGCTTTTGAGTTGGGCCTTTTAATTTGACTTTCGTTGACTGCTTAGTCTTTCCAAGACTAATCAACTACAATCGACACATTCGAATTAATTTCTTAACCCACTTCGCTAATTTAATTTAATCGAACCCTTAAAATTAATTAATTCATATAGAATTAATTTCTTAATCTACTTTGTCAATTAAATATTAATTAATTCACTTTATCGATTAGTCAAATACATAATTAGTCACACCACTGTCGGACTAACTATGGAACTACCCCTCAAAACTGACTTTACATCGCGCCACTATTTTGTTCTATCTCCCCACATCAAAGATCTAGTGCTCGTCAGTTTATCAATTTACAGACAAACTAATTCATCGACTTCTTCGTATCCAAGATTGGTACCACTCGACCTTCTTATTACACAAGACGTAAAGTCCACTGGCCAGAGTTAGTATAATAAACCTTACGATCTCATCTAGGGAGCACCATCAACCTGGCGAACCAGTACGTGGATTGCGCCGACTAGTAACGGCACGTAAGAAGCTAAACACCGCATACCCAACCTACCGAGGTATAGGCCTCAATTGACCACACTCTTTGGCACATCAAAGCATACGATATCTAGCTCTCACGCCCATCCCAATCTTGGGATTGATAGACTGAATACTAGGACCAAATTGACTACGCCGATTAGTATAAGTAAATTCTATCAAAACTGGTCATGTTCAATATATCCCGGGCATATCCGTGATTTAAATTAGTATAGATAAACAAATTTCCAAACTGCACGATATCCTATACCGATAGTATATTCAGACTATCTCAGTTACAAGCATACTTTTTATATATTAATACTTTAACCAATAACGGTATCTACGGTGTCATTCACACACCCCGTTATATAGTTTTATGATATAATGGAACAATTTAATGCTGAAACAAAATGATATGTCATCTGTGGATATTAGGTTTTGATACAAGCCATAGCTTTTTTGTATTCAAAACTAACAATCTCCCACTAATACTCAAAGTTTTGGTAAGAAGTACAAAAATTGTCTAACCCGCTATTACACTGCTGTCATAATGAAATCTACAGAACACCTTTAAGCTCATTCACATGGCTCCCTAAAGAATCTGACTCCCATGCCCTCCACATGTCTCTCAAAGACCTTTTTGGTCATTGGCTTTGTGAAAGGATCTGTAAGGTTGTCATCTGATGCTATCTTGGTCATGGTCACGTCTCCCCTCTTTACGATCTCTCGTATCAGATGGTACTTGCTCTCTATGAGTTTACTCACTTTGTGGGCTCGTGGTTCCCTCGAGTTAGCAACTGTACCTTTTTTATCACAATAAACTATGATAGACCTAGGCAACTCAGGAACCACATCTAAGTCCACCAGGAAGTTCCGGATGTTGGTGAATGTGCCCTAATGAGGGCTATTTATGTAAATATACTTTGAGGGTATTTGTGTAAATAAGATATTTGTCGCTTGATTGATTGTTTATCAAATGAGTTAATTTCATGATAGTAATATCCTTGTGCATATTTAAATTCATGAAATCGATCCGCCAAAAGAAACACTCCATGGACTAATTAGATCATGAGTGATTCTTTTGAGTAGTACTGGTACTAGGATCCTTAGACCAGAAATCACTACATGGTCTTAGGTGAATTCTAGTGTGCTTTGACATACGCCTAACGGGACCCTAATAGGTTGCCAAGTACGGGTATGATTGGGTACACTATGAGACACGCTAAGGTATGTAGGTGAAGTGATAGGACTACAAATCTCTCTTAAGTGAGAGATGATATCTTGGCCACTTGATAGTGAACTGAAAAGTGCATGGCCATGCCCAAGGAATGATAAGGATATCATTTGCTTGATGGATTCAATGTCACTAAGAGATCAAGTAAACGTTTAGCTACATAAGGATGATGGTTCCATGCCTTATGCTAAACTGGATATCGATGTAGAGGATCGTACGCAGTTTGCTCGGAAAGGTTGTGTTGAATCTCCATTCGACCCTCCATTCTGAATTGGGTAGTCATTATGTCTTGCTAGAGACCACTAATGACTTATGGATTAATCAATAAGATTGAGTTATCCGTTGCCAATTTGGAATGGGCCTACAGGATCGCACATGAGAAAGTTCAATGATGCAGAATAAGGATTCTTGCCTACAAGAAGTATAATTATTATACTTAAATAAATACGATTTAATTAAATAGTTTAATTAAATATTATTGGAAAGGTATATGGTATTAATTAATAGTTAATTAATTACCTAAGAACAATTGGGATGGGCTGATAAATCAAGGGACTTAATTGCAATTGAAGTTCTTGACCCATCAGCCTGATCCATGGGTCATGGGTTGATCCATGGGCTTGGTGTATAACCCAAATCATTAAAGTATTATTTAAGGCTGATTTGGAATTAGTAAATATTATTTAAATACTGACTTGGAATCAGTTAAATAATATTTGGTAATAATACTGATTTGGAAAATTACTAAAATCAGTTAAGTTATAATTGGATAATTACAATACTGATTTTGGAAATTAATTCTCTACAAATATCCTAGGGATATAATTGTAGGGATAGGAGATTTTGAATTTTTCTCATCAGACAAAAATACACAGGTTTTCCCAAATTCTCCAGGTAGGCAAGATTGGCTAGCACCAACCTGCGAAGGCTTTCGTGCGTAAGAGTAGAGAATCCTTCGAGGAAGGATTTTGGAGACAGAAAAATGCCGTCTTCCCAGAGGAGCCAGGCGACGTGCACAACCGATTACGCTTCAATGGTAAGACCCGATCTTTAGTGTTTAGGATTCCGCCGTTTAATTAGATTGAACGCCTAAACAAATTCCAACAGTGGTATCAGAGCGAGGTTGTTTTAGTGTTAAAATAAAGTTAATTGTTTAAAACAAATTGTTTGTTTTGAGAATTAATTTATGTGGCTGAAGAAAAAAAATTCTGCGGTCAAATTGTTTCGGGAATTGAAAAAAAAAAATTTTGTCAAAATTAAACAAGGGCTAAATTTGGTTTTGGTTTTCTGGGTTTTGGAAACCCTCATTAGAAAAAAACCAAATTGGCTATAGCAGAAAAAAAAAAGCTTACCCTCTGATTAAAACAGAAATCTGGGCTTCGAAATCGTTATTTCCGTTTGGCCGGAAGAATGTTTTGAACAGAAATTCTTTTGGGGTTTCAAAAATTGATTTGTTGGGTTCAATAATTTTGGTTTCGAAAATCTGGGCTGCTGTGGTTTTTGTCTTGATTTCGCCGGAAAAACGATGATGCTAAAACTGGGTTTAGTTGTTTCATTTGATGATTTTTTTTCCTTTCGATTGTTGCGTTTTATCACCGGGAAAACATAATATACCGGGATGGTCTCAGGATTTTGGTTTTAAAACGATTTGTAGTAATCTGGGTTTTGATTTCTATTCTAGGTTTTTGTTCTTACGTTTGTTCAGAATTGTTCCGCCCTGAAAATGGGTTTGGCTTCAAAAGGATTGTATGGGCTGACGTTATTCTATCGGATTTTAATTTGCTGGGTTTTTGAAAATTTGTCACCGGAAAAACGAGCCTGGCTGAAAATGGTTTTCGGGAATGCGTTGGCTTTATCACCGAGAAGTCACCGTGTACCGGAAAGGTTCTGGGGTGCTCGATCGGCAGCGCGGGCTACGGCGAATGTCAACATAAGCAACGGCAAATGTCGCCGCTGCGTTATCGCTGGTCGGGATTTGATCTTCGGCGGGTGATGGTTTTCCGCCATCGATTCGAGCTGGGATTCTTCGACCGGAAGAGATGACCGGCGTTGGACGCCGGGAAATATGGGATGTCGGACGGAGAATTCGAAGCGGTCGGCGACGGAAAAATTCGGGGAAGAAGAAAGAGGCTGGCGGCGGGTGTCAAAAGCCCTAATTGGGCAGAAAAGACCAAAATGCCCCGCCGCCACTTGAACCTTAAAACCTTAAAGGGTGATTTTACCAAAAACGGACAGCTGAATTTTAAAATAGTTTTAAAATTGCAGAATGGCCCCTGGACTTTGAGTCCTCCACAAAACCCTAACCCAGAATTTTATTTAAATTAGATAATTACCCCAAAAGTTTCAAAAAATTAAAATTTAAAAATTTTATGAATTTTATTTAATAAGATTTTAATTAAATAATCTTATTAGATAAAGATAGGATTAATTTAGAATTTTATCCTATAAGTTTAAATTTAAAATTTTGAAATAAATTATCTTAATTAAATTAGGATAATTAAAATTATTTAAATTTTAAATTTGAAAATTTATCTTAATTAGATAATTAGATCAATTTTAAAATAATTATTTTAATTAGATTAAAATAATTAGAAAAGATAAATAATTAATTAATTAATTAGATTAATTAGATTAATTAATTTGTTTAAATTTTGAATTTTGAATTTTGAATTTTTATTTATTTATTTTATCTTATTTTAATTTTGATGCTTATTTAAATTGTTTAAATTTTATTTGAAGCATCATAATTATGCAAGCATGTTTATGCATCATTTTGGATAAATGTAAAATGAACAGAAGGATTGATTAAAATTGATCATGACACGATCAATTTTAATTCTGTAATAGTTACACAATCCTTAAAATTAATCGGCTTAAATTAAAATTGGCTTGTATGAGCATATGCATTTTATGTGTTTCAAAGCATGAATTGGGCTTTTAATTTTAACGTTTTAAAAGTTGGATCCTGCGAGACAATTTTGAATTTGGGCCTGCGTGCCTATAAAAATCATCGTGTAATAGTTAGGCCCAAAAGAAGGTTCCAAGAGGAGTCCTGGTGGGCCTGCTAGCCAATTTTGAATTTGGGCCTGCGTGCCTATAAAAATCATCATGTAATAGTTAGGCCCAAAAGGAGGTTCTAAGAGGAGTCCATGTTGGAGCCCAGGAGCGGAGGCCCAAACATAAAGTTTTAAAAGGCCCTGTAATAGACTAGAGCCCAGTTCATCGCTTTATTTCATTCTTTTATTTATGCAAATGAATGATAAACGAAAATGCATGTTAAGCCGATCAAACTTAAATCCCAAAAACCCAAGATTTTGCTTCCATACTTGAGGGCCCGCTTGAGTGTCGAACGTCTGATGGACTTGGAGAGCCCTAGGGCCTCAGGTTTTCTTCATGCGGCGGGTTGTTACATAATAGTGCCCAACTTTATCACTACCATTAATGAGTGGAAAAACTGTTTGGGTATTAGATGCTCAACTTTATCACTACCACTTGTTATGGAAAAACTGTGTGGGTGTCTATTGATGTGATGCCTTGAGGGATGGTTTAACTTGGGAAAATTAATCCTAGCTTGACCCGATAAGTTGACTAGGGATTAATTTTGCAAAGATATGATGGTGTCAAACATTTTGGAATGTTCATTCTATCACCAAAAAGTTGCATGGTATGCAATTGGAAAGCGTTAGATTACATGGAATGTGATTTGAACGTTGCCTACCAGAAGAGCCCGATCCCTACGATACTTGCCAAAGCAAGATTGGGGTTGACTCTTTGTGGATTTTCAGCCCACAATCTAGCACCAACACAAAATTGTTTGGAATTTCAATTTTGGCTATTGTGGAAAACATTTTTCAAAACTCATTCTAATATTTTGCAAATATCTTTTGTAGAAATGGCATCTTCTAGCACAAATGTTATCTTAAACTTTACTCTAAGAAGTATATTGGATAAGGATAAATTGGTTGGACCAAACTTCTTAGATTGGGAAAGAAACTTGAGAATAGTTCTCAAACAATAAAGGAAGCTACATGTCTTAGAGACCGCTTTACCTGAACCACCACAAAATGCTTCGGCAACTGTTCAACGAGCCTGGGATAAGCTAAAAAATGACTCCGATGATGTGACTTGCTTGATGCTCGCGTCTATGACAGGCGAGCTTCAAAAGCAGTTCATGAATTTGGAAGCGTTCCGAATTTATGAGTCACTGACGGAAATGTTTCGTGAACAAGCTTCAGGTATCTTTGTTATAGAAATAAATCTTTCTATGTCCACCTCATGGGTATTAGATACTGGTTGTGGGGCTCACATTTGTACTAATGTGCAAGGACTCAGAAATATAAGGATAACAAATAAAGGTGAAGTAGATCTCCGAGTGGGCAACGGGGCAAGAGTTGCTGCTGTTGAAGTTGGAGATTACACTCTGTCTTTACCTTCTGGTTTAAATATCGAACTTGAAAATTGTTATTATGTACCTGCTTTGAGCAGAAATGTTATTTCAGTTTCGAGTTGAGATAATAAAGGTTTTCGATTTATTATAGAGAATAATTCGTTATCTTTATATCGAAATGATATTTTATACGGAGTTGCAAATATGTGTAACGGTCTGTATGTCTTGTATTTGACCCAAGAAAAACCAGTCTATAACATAGAAAAGAAAGCTAAATCAACTAAAAATAATTTAAGTCCAACATACCTTTGGCATTGTCGATTAGGCTATGAAAATGAAAAGTGGGTTCAAAAGCTTCACAAGGATGGAGTACTTGGTTCATTTGATTTTGAATCATATGATACCTGCGAACCCTACTTGCAAGGCAAAATGACAAAGAGTCCTTTCAACAAGAAAGGTGAAAGAACAAGTGAGCTATTGGCCCTAATACATACGGATGTATGTGGACCAATGAGCACACAAGCCAGGGGTGGATTTGAATACTTCGTGACTTTTACTGATGACTTTAGTAGATATGGGTATGTCTACTTAATGAGGTATAAAAGTGAAACTTTTGAAAAGTTCAAAGAGTTTAAAAACGAAGTAGAGAATCAGTTCGATAGAAGGATTAAGGCTATTCGCTTCGATCGGAGAGGAAAATACCTTAGTGATGAGTTCAAGAGCTATCTAAAACAGTGCGGAATTGTTTCACATCTGACTCCACCAGGAACACCTCAATGGAATGGTGTATCAGAAAGGAGAAATCGGGCCTTATGAGATATGGTTCGATCAATGATGGGCCTAGCGACTCTCCCTACATCCTTTTGGGGTTATGCTCTCCTTTCTGCTGCCTACTTATTGAATCATATTCCATCTAAGGCAGTAGAGAAGACTCCATACGAGATATAGATGGGTCGGAAGCCCTATATGTCCTATCTACGAGTTTGGGGTTGTCAAGCTCATGTAAAATGTTTACAAAGTAATAAGCTTGAACCCAAAACTGACAAATGCCTATTTGTGGGATATCCTAAGGAAACCAAAGGATATCAATTCTACAACCCAACTGAGAACAAAGTGTTCGTTGCTTGAGGAGCTACTTTCTTAGAGAAAGAATTTCTGTACAAGAAAGATAGTGGGGGTAGAATAGAACTCAGAGAAGTTCAAGAGCCACAAGAGAATGTAGAACGATCTACAAAAACTCAGATGGAAGTTGACATGGAAACTCATGAAGATGAGCAACCTGAGTCAACAACACAAGAACCTAGAAGGTCTAGTAGATCTCGTCATGAACCCGATAGATACGGATGTCTCGTGACTGACGATCAAGATTTGATCTTGGTGGACTCTGATGAGCTCACGACCTATAGACAGGTTTTAGAAAGTCCAGATTCAGATAAATGGCTGCAAGCCATGGAATCTGAAATGCAATCCATGAGGGACAATAAAGTGTGGACTTTGATTGACCCTCCTGTTCAGGCAAAGGTTGTCGATTGCAAGTGGATTTTCAAGTTAAAACCTGGCGGGATCTTTAAGGCACGACTAGTGGCTAAATGTTTCAGATAGACTCATGGTATAGACTATGATGAAACCTTCTCCCCTGTCGTGATGCTCAAGTCCATTAGGACAATGCTTGCCATTGTAGTATATTTTGACTATGAGGTATGGCAGATGGATGTTAAGACGGCTTTCCTGAATGGAAACCTACTCGAGGATGTTTATATCAAAAAACCCGAGGGATACATCGATTAAAAGCATCCTAATCGAGTATGTAAGCTTTAGATGTCCATCTATGGACTAAAGTAAGCATCTCGAAGTTGGAATCTTCGTTTTGATGAGGAAGTAAAAGGTTACGGATTCATCAAGAACGAAGATGAGCCTTGTGTTTACAAGAAAGTTAGTGGGAGCAAGATTGTTTTCCTTGTCCTATATGTGGACGACATCCTGCTCATAGTAAATGATATTCCTTTGATGAAAGACATCAAACAATGGTTGGGGAGTGTATTTTCTATGAAAGACTTAGGAGAAGGTGAGATGATACTAGGTATCAAGATCTATAGAGATATGTCTAAAAGGCTTCTGGGACTAAGACAAGAAGGGTACATAGACAAGATATTGAAAAGATTCAATATGTCTAACTCCAGAAATAGTAAGGTACCATTTAGACATGGCCTTCTCTTGAAGAAGAACCAAGGTCCTTCAACAAGAGAGGAGAGGGATACAATGAGTAGAGTCCCATATGCTTCGGCAATAGGATCTATCATGTATGCCATGTTGTGTACCCGTTCGGATGTTGCACATGCACTTAGCATGACTAGCAGATACCAACAAGATCCAGGGATGGATCATTGGACTGCAGTCAAAGCAATCCTGAAGTACTTACGAAGAACTAAAGGATTAATACTAGTGTATGGAGGACAAAAACAACTCATTATACAAGGTTACACTGATGCTGCTTTCCAAACAGATCAAGATGACATGAAGTCACAATCAGGCTACGTGTTTAGTCTGAATGGCGGTGCAATAAGTTGGAAAAGTTCAAAGCAAGATACAACAGCCGATTCTACAACAGAGTCTAAGTACATTGCTGCATCAGATGCTGCAAAGGAAGCTGTTTGGCTGAGAAAGTTCATGTCAGACATCGGAGTGATACCGAGTATCCAAGATCTGATAGAACTTTTCTGTGACAATAACGGGGCCATCGCATAAGCTAAGGAGCCTCGGTCACACCAGAAAACCAAACGCATACTCATAAGGTTTCACCTCATCCGAGAGATCGTTGATCGAGGAGATGTGAAAGTGTGCAAAATAGGGTCAGACGACAATATAGCAGATCCTCTCACAAAAGCTCTACCACAGTCAAAGTTTGATAGACATGTAATAGAGCTTGGTCTTAAACAGTTTAGGAAATAGCCCTTCATCGGGCAAGTGGGAGATTGTTGGTGAATGTGCCCTAATGAGGGCTATTTATGTAAATATACTTTGAGGGTATTTATGTAAATAAGATATTTGTCGCTTGATTGATTGTTTATCAAATGAGTTAATTTCATGATAGTAATATCCTTGTGCATATTTAAATTCATGAAATCGATCCGCCAAAAGAAACACTCCATGGACTAATTAGATCATGAGTGATTCTTTTGAGTAGTACTGGTACTAGGATCCTTAGACCAGAAATCACTACATGGTCTTAGGTGAATTCTAGTGTACTTTGACATACGCCTAACGGGGCCGTAACAGGTTGCCAAGTACGAGTATGATTGGGTACACTATGAGACACGCTAAGGTATGTAGGTGAAGTGATGGGACTACAAATCTCTCTTAAGTGAGAGATGATATCTTGGCCACTTGATAGTGAACTGAAAAGTGCATGGCCATGCCCAAGGAATGATAAGGATATCATTTTCTTGATGGATTCAGTGTCACTAAGAGATCAAGTAAACGTTTAGCTACATAAGGATGATGGTTTCATGCCTTATGTTAAACTGGATATCGATGTAGAGGATCGTACGCAGTTTGCTCGGAAAGGTTGTGTTGAATCGCCATTTGACCCTCCATTCTGAATTGGGTAGTCATTATGTCTTGCTAGAGACCACTAATGACTTATGGATTAATCAATAAGATTGAGTTATCCTTTGCCAATTTGGAATGGGCCTACAGGATCGCACATAAGAAAGTTCAATGATGCAGAATAAGGATTCTTGCCTACAATAAGTATAATTGTTATACTTAAATAAATAAGATTTAATTAAATGGTTTAATTAAATATTATTGGAAAGGTCTATGGTATTAATTAATAGTTAATTAATTACCTAAGAACAATTGGGATGGGCTGATAAATCAAGGGACTTAATTGCAATTGAAGTTTTTGACCCATCAGCCTGATCCATGGGTCATGGGTTGATCCATGGGCTTGGTGTATAACCCAAATCATTAAAGTATTATTTAATGCTGATTTGGAATTAGTAAATATTATTTAAATACTGACTTGGAATCAGTTAAATAGTATTTGGTAATAATACTGATTTGAAAAATTACTAAAATCAGTTAAGTTATAATTGGATAATTACAATACTGATTTTGGAAATTAATTCTCTACAAATATCCTAGGGATATAATTATAGGGATAGGGGATTTTGAATTATTCTCATCAGACAAAAATACACAGGTTTTCCCAAATTCTCCAAGTAGGCAAGATTGGCTAGCACCAACCTGCGAAGGCTTTCGTGAGTAAGAGTAGAGAATCCTTCGAGGAAGGATTTTGGAGACACAAAATCCGTCTTCTCAGAGGAGTCAGGCGACGTGCGCAACCGATTACGCTTCAAGGGTAAGACCTGGTCCTTAGTGTTTAGGATTCCGCCGTTTAATTAGATTGAACGCCTAAACAAATTCCAACACCGGAGCCATACAGCTTCTTTCACTGCCTCTGATGAGGCAACATACTCAGCCTCCATGGCGGAGTCCGCCACGCATTTCTGTTTGACACTCTGCCATACTATGACTCCACCTCTTAGAGTAAACAAAAACCCAGAGGTAGACTTACTCTTGTCCATATCACCTTAAAAGTCTGAATCTTTGTAACCCAACAGTACAAGCTCCTGCGCTCTATAAACTAGGATATAATCTCTTGTCCTACGCAAGTACTTGAGAATGCATTTTATTGCCTCCAAGTGACCTTCCCAGGGTTACTTTTATATCTGCTAACCATGCCAACGTCAAAGCAAATATCAAGCCTCATACATAACATAGCATACATGAGGCTACCTACTGTAGAAGCATAAGGTACCACTTGCATAGCGTCGATCTCCTCAGCAGTCTTGGGACACTGCTCCTTAGACAAATACACCCCATGCATGAAAGGTAGTGAACCCTTCTTGGAGTTCTGTATGTTAAAACGGGCCAGAATCGTGTCTATGTAGGATGCCTGGGAGAGTGTCAAAGAATGTCTCCTACGATCTCGAATAATCTTAATCCCAAGGATATGTCCAGCCTCTCCCAAATCCTTCATATCAAATTGCCTAGACAACCATGCCTTTATGTCTGAGAACACCTTCTTACTGTTGCCAATCAGAAGGATGTCATCTACATAAAGTACGAGAAATACCACGGTATCACCATCACGTCTGTGATATACACACTACTCATCTGGACACTGAATGAATCCATAGGACTAGATAACCTCGTCAAAATGGATGTTCCAAGATCTAGATGCTTGCTTAAGTCCATAAATAGACCTCCTAAGCTCCATACCTTATGCTCTTGGCCCTGAACAATGAAACCCTCTAGTTGCTGCATAAAGATGGTCTCCTCAAGACTTCCATGAAGGAAAGCTGTCTTGACGTCCATCTGCCAAATCTCATAGTCCATATGAGCAGCTATGGCCAAGAGAATCCAGATCGACTTAATCATAGCTACCGGGGAAAAAGTCTCCTCATAATCTATACCCTTTTTCTGAGTATACCCCAACATCACAAGCCTAGCCTTGTAGGTCTCAACCCTCCCGTCAGATTCTTTCTTTTACTTGTAGACCCATTTGCACCCAATAGGCCAAAACCCATCAGGAAGGTCCACCAGCTTCCAGACCTGATTTGAGTCCATAGAACCCATCTCAGGAATCATCGCTCTCTACCAAGAATCTGCATATTTATCCTTGAGAGCCTCATTGTAGCTAACTGCGTCTGGTTCATAAGCACCAGTGATAAAGTCCGAAGATTCACCCAAACCCATGTACCTCTCGGGTTGTCTGGCAACCCTCCCGCTACGATGAGGCACAGCCTGTGTAAGAGCATCATCTGTGATAGTATGTGCAGTCTCTTGTGGTGTGTCTTACTATACTAGTGCATCTGGAATAATGGACTGACTTTTAAGCTCTTCCAATACTACCTTGCTCTTTGCCTTGTGATAAAAAACATAGTCATCCTCAAGAAACTTGGCATTGGTGCTCACCACTACCTTCCGATCCTGAGGACTACAAAACAGACCACCTTTCGTTCCTTTGGGGTAGCCTACAAAAAACATAATCTCAAATCTCGCATCTAGCTTGGTTGTGTCTACCTTAAGCACATATGTTGGACAACCCCAAATCCTGAGATGTCTCAGACTAAGCTTTCGTCCAGTCCACAACTCTACTGGGGTCAATGGACATACTTAGATGGTACGCGATTAAGGAGATAACTCGTTGACTCCAAGGCTAAACCCCAAAATGATATAGACAATTCACTATAACTCATCATCGATCTAATCATATCCATAATAGTCCTGTTCCTCCTCTATGCTACACCATTCTGCTAGGGTGTGCCAGGTGCAGACAACTGGGTCTGAATACCCTCCTCTGAAAAATAGAACCTAAATTCACTAGAGAGGTATTCGCCACTGCGATCAGATAGCAAGGCCTTGATACTCTTACCCATATAGTTCTCCACCTCAGCCTTAAACTCTTTGAACTTGCCAAAGCATTCAGAGTTGTGGCACATCAGGTATATGTATCCATATCTAGAGTAATCATCCGTGTAAGTCACGAATTACTCATAACAACCTCTAGCCTGAACTGACATAGGCCCACACAAATCAGAATGAATCAACTCTAAAACCTCCTTGGCCCTATACCCATTTACCTTGAAAGGCTTCTTGGTCATCTTACCCTCCAAGCAGGTCTCACAGGTCGGATACCTGTCAATATCCAATGAGTCCAAAGACTCATTATTGACCAACCTTTGAATCCTACTAAGGTTAATGTGCCCAAGTCTCAGGTGCCAAAGATAAGTTTGATTCAAAAAGGAAGACTCATTTCTCTTACTATGATTCAGTGATGAGTTATTAGTTTCTGTGTTTTGCATTACTGGGGAGTATGTCTTGATTAAAAACAGATTTTCAACTAATGTATCGGAATATATAAGCTTCTGATTCTTTCTAATAAAAACAAATTTATCAGAAAAAACACACTTATAACCATCCAATTAAAGTTTAGAAACTGAAATCAAATTCTTTCGAAAACTTGGTACATATAAATAATCACTCAAATGTAAAACTGAGTCTGAAAAATAAAGACATAAACTCCCACTGCAATAACAGAAATTCTGGTAGTATCCCCAAGGTAGACCTGTAACTCTCCCTCTCTAAGCAGCCGGGTCACTTTCAACCCCTGCAAAGAATTACAAACATGATCAGTGGCTCCTGAATCCACACACCAAGTATCTGTGGGAATCGCCGCTAAACACGTCTCACTAACTAGGAAAAATTTACACATACCTCGAGGCTTTAGGATATCTTTCTTCCAATGTTCTGCTTTGCCACATCTGAGCTTCTTGGCAATGCCTGTCTTGGGTACATGATCAGCAGCTCCTATTTTCTAGCCTATCTTCCTCTTGTGCTTCCTGGCTTTGGGCCCAGCAGAGGAACCTAAGGGACCAACAGTAGCCAAGGCTTGTTTCTTCTTTGTGAAGAGGCCCTCAGCAGACACCAGTACAGTCATGAGCTCGGAAAGTGAATATGAGAGCTTGCCCATATTGTAATTCAACCGAAACTGCTCAAAACTAGGGGGCAAGCTCTGGAGAATGATATCGACCTGGGTCTCCCTATCAATATCGCCTCCCAATACCTCGATCTCATTGATGTGGCTCATCATGTCCAGCACGTGATCCCTTACTGAAGTGCCCTCCGCCATTCTAGCATTCATGAGTTTCCTCATAGCTAACTGTTTGGCTACCCTGCCCTGATGTCCAAACATCTCCCTGAGGTTGAGCATCATATCGTAGGTTGAGGTCAACAACTAATACTGGTGTTGCAGTACACTCAACATAGAAGCCAAGATGTAGCACTGGGTCATCTCATCAGCTTCTGTCACCTCGTATATGGCTCTCACTGCTCAGGGGTGGCATCATCACTGGGCTTAGGGGGGCACTCCTCAGTGAGCACATACTTGTAACCCTCAGCGGTAAGGACAATGTCCAGGTTACATTTCCAGTGAATGTAATTTGGATCCGTAAGTTTATTCTGATTCAGTATGATAGCTAGCGGGTTGAACGACATATCAACAACTGAAAAACAAACAATCAAGTTTCACTATTACTTTTTATAGAAAATATTGAAATCCTCAAAAAAAAATATATAATCTCCATTGACATCGCTCACACCGGGATTAACGTAAGTCACGCATAAATTAATAGTCAATGAAATAGTGCAAATTAATAGTCAATGATCTTATGATCAATGAAATTAATAGTCAATGCTTTTAGCCGTACACATAAATAGCGTAACCTTGCGGGAGGAATACTATAAATAGTACACTAAGTGTATGCCATTACGTGACTTCTAAATTTGTTACTTAGGATACTAATGTGCCCTCAACAAAGAGTGTGTCACAACTTTCTCCAATTAAACTCACTATAGTCATCCCTTCGAAAATTCATTCTAGTGATATCTGTGATTGAAGACTTTTTCGCATAGAGGAAGGCCATAATACCAACTCGCAAGAATAACCACATCACCAACGAACCCATAATGGAGGCCATGGAGACATTTACCGACCCGCTCCCACTTAGATTTTTAAGTTTGAGGATTTTTTCGTTTTAACATGCTATATCTTAACAAAGGGTATTTGCACCCATGAAACCGTTGAAATTTTAATATGCGAATAATCTACCTTAGTTAATTGCACTTTACTTTTTAAAATGTTTTAGTTTGGTTTTCGTTCATGCAAACTAAAACGAAAGCACACAATCAACTAAAAGACATAAATATAGGAAATTAAAAAAATAAAATTTACCGACTATTATGGTCTTCTCTATCGTTGATTCCTTGACGCCTCGGTGACACGTCTCGTCATGTCACTCCCACTCATTATTTTGATTCCTCTCGATTCGCCCAGGTTTACTCAGTTTACTACGTAATTAGGAATCACCCAAAATTACGACACACCAAAACCCTCGAATATAAGTTGCCCAAAATAATGTCTTCGTCATAGTACATAAATTCCTATATACAAAGGCGTTTTTCTAGGAATTTAAAGACGACATCATTAGATTAAATCCTACTACAAGATTTATCTAATCCTACACGGCTTGCAGCTCGTGGTTATTACTATTACAGACATTTCTATTCAAAAACAATATGAGCCTGGACATGTCCCGGGGTTTATGAATGAAAAATAAATTCTACCATAATAGTCGGGAAACTAATAACCACCTGTTTAAACAGTTTGACAAAAATAATGATGCCAAAATAAAGTCGTGTAATAAATTAAACAAGTATAAAGCCAAAACACTCGTTCTGATACCAATTTGAATGAATACAGAACAAGCCCGGTCTAAATCGAAAATCTCACTTTCGTGCAATGCATTCCAGAATCGGAAACTTTCGACGAAGTTCAGGCTCAAATTCATTTTCCCCTGCATAGATCTAGGCTTATACTTATTTAATTTATTAAAACGTAAATCGACATGCAAAGATTCAACCTTTAATTAAAAGCAGAAACTTTAAAGGTTATACCTTTGAAGCAAAATCCAACGCAATAAGAAAAACCAAATCTTTATGTTGCGATCACCACCGAAATCCAAAAGATGACTCCTAGAAACTTCGAATATTGTGTGGGCAATAATCTATCGAAGTGTACTCGCGAAGCCCATGAAAAAACCACAAGGAAATCTCTCAAATCGGATTCTAATTAACCCAAAAACTGATCAACACTTTCATAAAACTGCTGCCCGAAACCCGATGCTAGAAACCCACTTCGTCGATCAAGAACTACCCACTCCAGTCACCGGAAAACACCCCAGCCCAACCATGATCTAGACAGCCCCAACAACGGATCACTGAGAGAGATCAACACAGAAAAAAGGCCGAATTAAACGCACTGGATTTTGATGAACCCAGCTTCAAAAATCGAAGCTAGTGGCGGAAGAATGAGCAAGGTGCAATTCAGCCAAAAGGGAATAAAAATCCAACTAGAAAAGTGTGATCTTTGGGATGAATCCGATTCAGGAAGCAAGAAATCTAGTTCCCTTTTGAAAGAAAACTTCAAAGGGAAGAAGTCCTCTATCTAGAACTTTCTTACTCTAAGAGGCAAGATTTCCTTTGTTTTTTTTGGCCTCAAGTTTTCTATTTATAAAGAGCTCTAATGGAGACCTAATGGGCTTTTAAGTTGGGCTTTTTAATTTGACTTTCGTTGACCGCTTAGTCTTTCCTAGACTAATCAACTCCAATCGACCCATTCGAATTAATTTCTTAACCCACTTCGCTAATTTAATTTAGAGCGAATTGTAAAAAAGGTCATCATACTTTGGTAAAGTTTAGGTTTTGGTCACTAACTTTTAAATATTCAAAAAAGATCACTAACTTTAGCATTTGAATTTTAGTTTTGGTCATTCCGTTAGAATGAACCGTTAAGTCCACTAACAATCCTATATTTGGAGGGTATTTTTGTCCATTCATTAATGTTGTACACATGCTGCTCGCGCTACAGTAACGCGCTACAGTTATTTTTTTTTAACGCATAGCCTTTTTTAAAAAAATATACTTTTTTTAAAAAAATACTTTTTTTTAAAAAATAATTTACTAAAAATATCAAAAAATTTTATTTATAATTCCGCTCATCTATGCTACTTTATTTATAATTTAATATAAATTATAAATAAAGTAGCATAGATGAGCGGAATTATAAATAAAATTTTTTGGTATTTTTAGTAAATTATTTTTTTTAAAAAAGTATTTTTTAAAAAAAGTATATTTTTTTTAAAAAAAGGCTATGCGTTAAAAAAAAATAACTATAGCGTGTTACTGTAGCGCGCACTGTAGCGCGTACTGTAGCGCGAGCAGCATGTGTACAGCATTAATGAATGGACAAAAATACCCTCCAAATATAGGATTGTTAGTGGACTTAACGGTTCATTCTAACAGAATGACCAAAACTAAAATTCAAATGCTAAAGTTAGTGACCTTTTTTGAATATTTAAAAGTTAGTGAGCAAAACCTAAACTTTACCAAAGTATGATGACCTTTTTTACAATTCACTCTTTAATTTAATCGAACCCTTAGGAATAAATTCCAAAATTGGTCATTATACTATAGGCAGTTTCTATTTTTTGTCATCATACTTTGAAAACTATTTTTAAGGTTATCATACTTTACTTTTTTTTTCAAAAATGGTCACTCCATTAGAATGGGGCGTTAAAACAATAACCATCCATTTTTAATAGGCCTATTTTTGTCTTTTCATTGCCTCAAATTAATAAAAGGTAAAAATTACAGGAGCTAGGGAGTAAAGGGGCTAATAGTGCAATTTTAGAAAACCTAAAAACTAGTAGCCATCTCTTTCCTTTTCCTCCTCTGCCTCCCTCACTCCACCACAGCCGCCAACCCTCCTCCTTTCTCAAACACTTCGCCGGCGTCCTTGACTTCTGGCGACTTTCGAAAAACGTGAATCACAACTCTGGGATTCACACCGTGACCTCTCGAAGCAAAAGATCGTGAGGAGTTAGAGATCGATCCGATCCCGGTGGCCATTGCATTTTTCCGGCGAAGACTTCCCCTGCAAATCAAAATATAGCCCATCAAATTTTTAAACCAAAACACCAGTTAAAATTTGATTCCACACACAACCATAACAAAAAATGTCCGGGGAAAATGTTTTAGCAGCTCAGAACACAGAATCAATTTCCAGTGGCAAAACCCCAAAATAAGAACAGCAAATATTTAAACCAAAACAGACCAGAACACTTCTAGTCAGATGCGTTTTTTTGGCAACACTCAACATCCCAGAAACCCATTTTGAAAATCTGAACATCACGTCCCTTTTTCTTCTTTCAAATCCTAAAGCTTTCTTTTGCTCCTACATTGTTTTCTTGCCGTTTTTGAAGAAGGTCATGGAAAACCCTCTTCCAGATGACTAATGTATATTGATGACATTGACTTTTATTTGTAGGATTTCATCTTTAAAGATTAATTTTATTACTTCAAGTCCTGTTACGGTGTTTAGTCTAAGAATGATTCCTTATTACCTGTTGGCTTTTTGCCCCTTGGTTTACTATTAGTGAGATGGTGACGGTGGTGTTCGCGCATCATCGGAGAAGATGCAGAAGGTCCTTCGATCCAAAAAAGTTTACCTAAAAAAATCGGAAAAAAATTTGAAGAATGGGTTCTATTTTTATTTTTTTTATTTTAAGAGTCAATGAAAAGACAAAAATAACCCTAAAAAAATTTGGCCGTTAGTTTTCAAAGTATGGTGACCAAAACCAGAAACTGACTATAGTATGATGACCAATTTTGGAATTTACTCTTAATTAATTCATATGGAATTACTTTTTCGATTAGTCAAATACATAATTAGTCGTACCACTATCGGACTAACTATGGAACTACCGCTCAAAAATGACTCTATATCGCGCCACTATATTTTCTTCTATCTCCCCACATCAAAGATCTAGTGCTCGTTGGTTAATCAATTTACTGACAAACTAATTCACCAAGTTCTTGGTATCCGAGATTAGTACCACTCAACCTTCTTATTATACCAGACGTAAAGTCCACTAGCCAGATTTAGTATAATAAACCTTACGAGCTCATCTCGTGAGCACCATCAACCCGACGAACCTATACGTGGATTCTTCTAACTAGCAACCATACGTAAGAAGCTAAACACCACATACCCAACCTACAAGGTATAGGTCTCAATTGACTGCACTCTTTGGCACATCAAAGCATACGATATCTAACTCTCACGCCCATCCCAATCTTGGGATTGAGAGACTGAATACTAGGACCAAATTGACTACGCCGATCAGTACAAGTCAATTCTATCCAAATTGGCCGTGCTCATGCTTAATATACCCCGGGCATATCCGTGTGATTTAAATTAGTCTAGATAAACTAATTTTCAAAACACACGATAACCTATACCGATAGTATGTTTTGACTATCTCAGTTACGAGCATACTTTTCATATATCCATACTTTAACCAATAACGGAATCTACTGTGTCTTTCACACACTCCGTTATCTAGTTCTATGATATAATGGAACAATTTAATACTGAAACAAAATGATATGTCATCTGTGGATATTAGTTTTTGATACAAGCTATAGCCTTTCTGTATTCAAAACTAACACATTTGACATAGAAGCTAGAATATAACACCACGCCATCTCATCAGACTTTCTCCACCGTTGATATGCTTATTTTTGTTCATTAGTGGGCTCGCCATTTGGTTAGGCTGGGCACCGTTCTGTGAGCATGAACTTGTGTTGCTCAGCCGTAAGGACAATGTCTAAGTTATGTTTCCAATCGATGTAGTTTTGATCAGTTAGTTTGTTCTGTTTTAATATGACAGCTAACGGATTAAATGCCATATCAAAAACTGTAAAAATAAATAAACAGAGCGTGTTTCAATACATATGAAATTTTGAACCAAACATTGCAAAAATCCCTCAAAACAATATTTAAATCCCCTACATCTCATTCACCAGATTCGCACAAGTCACATTAGTGTGAACGTTTACGCTAGTCCACATTCGTCTGAGAAAAACCAAGTTCATTAATTTCACTATCTAACCAAATGATCTATTGATTAATAAAATTAATAGTCAGTACTTTTGGCCATATATAAGAGCAGCATAATTTCGTTCGGAGGAATACTACAAATTCTGCACTAAGTTTTGTGCCATTATGTGACATCTGTTGGAGTTGAATACATAAGCTATGCTTGTATTGTACTTTTTCCCAGTTAATATATCGATTAATGTTTTGGTTAAATTTAGTTGTGCATTATTTGTCCACTTATATATTATGTAGTTAGATGATGAGGTGTCTTGTGTGACATAGTAGCTCTCATCATTGGTTAAAAGACATAATATATAAAGGAGGTTCGTAACAGAGACAGCTTTGGACAAACTGTCGGTTTAGGTTATTATGTGATTCGGATAATTGGTTTTTCTAAATTGATTGAATCATATAGATATGCCCAGGGCATATTGAACTTGACCATTAGGAAAGATTTGTCTTGTACTGATTTAATAGACAAATCATTATTGGTATTCTATCTCTTAATCCCTAAACTCGAGCGGGCATAAGGATTAGACATAGTGTACTTTGATCTGCCAATGGGTGAGGTCAATTGTGGCCAATAGTCTCGGTAGGTTGGGTGCGCATGTTTAGTTGCTTGGTGTGCTGCTGCTTGTCGAAATGAAACCATGTACCAATGCGTCCGGGGTGAGGGTGCTCCCGAGATGAGCTCGTAATGTTTATTATACTAAACTTGGTCGGTGAACTTATGTCCGTAAAAAGGTCGAGTGGTACTAGTCTCAGAATTAAAGAGGTTAATTAATTAATTTATCAGTAAATTAATAAATTAACGAGCACTATATCTTTGATGTGGGAAGATTATGAATAAAATTAATTAAGTTATTTCGGAAGCAATTCTGGTGTAGGATGGTAGTGCCATAATTAATCCGTTAGTGGTACGATTAATTATGTATTGGGTTATTGACAAAGGTAGATATAATTAATTAAGTAATTAATTAATCCTTGTGTCAGTTGGTTGTGAATCATACCAGGAACTGGTTTGGGATAAGTGAATCTCTGTATCAGTCGGTTGTGAATCATACCAGGAATTGGTTTGGGATAATTGAATCCCTGTATCAGTTGGATGTGTATCAGTCCAGGAACAGGATTGAAGGAAACAGAAACCTAGTAGGAAGGCCAATCCTGAACCAACTTGGGGTCTCTCTTGTAACTCTATATATAGACAAGGGATTAGCAATTCAAGACACAAGATTCAATATATACAGTTCATAAGTTTTCAAGACAAGAAAACTTAGAGAGAGAAAACTTCTCTCTAAAATTCAGATTTTCCATAGCTAAGAGCAGCCAAAATTCTTCTTGATTTTTGGCAGCAAAGTTAGCTTTCTCTCTCTTCGGGCGGTGTGTTAATTGTACGCGCCAGGTGCAGCGGTGCTGGTTTCTTCCGGCAGGTGGATTGTGGTGATTAGCTGATCAAATTGCTAGTTAGATTGCTGCCACACAGCATATAGGCAAAGTCTTGAGGCATACAAGAGAATCACCAGGGTATACGCTTCAATAGGTAATTCTTATGTTTCCGCTTAATTAAAAATTTTTGTTGCGTGGTAAATCGAATAAGTGCTAACCCAGATCCTGCGTAATGTTATTTCAAAAGGGTTGGAATAGCAATTGTGCTAGCGTCTAGGCCTTGTTGGTGTATGTGCCCTTTTGAAGGGCTACATATAGACATTTGTCGTTTGATTGATGATTTATCATATGAGTTAATTTCATGAATATTATATTCTTATGCATATTTAATTTCATGAAATTGATCCGCCAAAAGAAACACTCCATGGACTTTTAGATCATGAGTGATTCTTTTGGGTTATACTCGTATGAGGATCCTTAGACCAGAAATCACTGCATTGTCATATGTGAATTGTAGTGTGCTTTGACATATGCCTAACGGGGCCGTAACATGTTGCCAAGTACGAGTATGATTGGGTACACTGTGAGTCACACTAAGATATGTAGGTGAAGTGATGGGACTACAAATCTCTCTTAAGTGAGAGATGATATCTTGGCCACTTGATAGTGAACTGAGAAGTGCATGGCCATGCCTGAGAAATGATAAGTGTTATCATTTGCTCGAATAGAATCAGTGTCACTAGGAAATCAAGTAAACGTTTATCTAAATAAGGATGATGGTTTCATGCCTTATGCTAAACGAGATATCAATGTAGAGGATCGTACGTATTATGCTCAGAAGGTTTTGTTGAATCACCATTCGACCCTCAGTTCTGAATTGGGTAGTCATTATGTCTTGCTAGAGACCACTAATGACTTATGGATTAATTAATTAGATTTAATTATCCATTGCCAATTTGGAATGGCCTACAGGATCGCACATAAGAGAGTTCGATGATACATAATTGCTTGCACTAAGTAGACCAATAGTATTTAATTACATAGTTTAATTAAATATTATTGAGAAGTTCTGTGGTATTAATTAAGAGTTAATTAAGTACCTAGGAACAATTGTGATAGGCTGACAAATCAAGGGACCTAATTGCAATTGAGGTTCTTAACCCATCAGCCAGATCCATGGGTCAATGGGTTGATCCATGGTTTTGGTAAAAGCCCATGTCAGTAAAAATAATATTATTTTTAATTAAATTTTGTTTTAACTGACTGGATATCTGACTCTTAAATATCCCGGGGATATTGAGTAAGAGACGCTGGTCATCTTTTAGAAAGAAAACAATTTACCAAAACTTCAAGAAAATTCCCAAAATTTTTCTCTCTAGGCAGACAGGCTAGCACCAATTCTATTAGAGCTCTGGTGCTTGAGAGTAGAGAGCATCTCCTGGGGAAATGCTTTGATGGTGATCAATCCCGGACGAATATCAATCAGGATCCAGGTGCGGTAACCGATTACGCTACGAGGGTAAGCATTCAATGTTTTCAATCTTGGATTTAATTAATACTAAAACAATCAATTAGGCTTTTCCGCTACGGATTTTGAAAACTAGGCCTAATCAATCCCAACAGTGGTATCAGAGCGAGGTTCATTTTAGTGTTAAACAATTAGGCTTTTTCTAGGGTCTTGTTCTTCTCTTCAAGGATTTTCTTGGTTGACCAGAAACTGGGTTTTTTAATCTTTGCCAGAATGGTTCCGGTGAGAGTGCTCATTGTGGGTCTTTTGATTTTGGTTTAAAGGTTATGCCAGAAAAAGACTGGTTTTGTTCCTACTTTGCCCTTTGTTTTGCCATCTCACCAAAAAACCAAAATTTTGCCAAAATGAAAACCGATTTGCATTTGGGGTTATCAGAAATCTTGATTTTGGTTTTTAAAACGGGGTTTCTTAATTCTATTATCAGATAAACAAATTGAACGGAAGGGTTCTATTGTTTTAAGTTTTGGTTTCTCGGTTTCTAAAATCTTTAACCGGAGGATTTTTGTCAGAAAAGATATTAGCTGGAAATTGGGTTTTGGTTTTTCTCGCTGGAATGGTTTCCGAGAGCTTCGTCTTCAGTTTGCCGGCACTCAACAATGGGCGAAATTGTTCCGTTTTTTACTTAGCATTTTGGTATATTGGTTTAGATCTGGGTCGTGTTTTGATTTTGTTTTGCAGGGAAGCTATCGCTAGAATAACGCGCAAGCCGGACTTGAGTCGGGCATGTCGTTATTCCGTCTGTAAGATCGGCGATAGTTCGAATCGGCCAGGGACTTCATTTTTGTGACGAAGGATGGCGGAGATGACAGCGGCGAGAGTCGCCGCCCGTCTTCATCAGACGAAACCGTTGGCCGTTGCTGGCATAACTATCTGCAATGATTTTCTTCGAATGACATTTTGTTGAACGGGAAGATCCAACGAGGCTAGAAGCGTTCTGGTTATCGAAGGTGAAGACCGGCGCTGTGAACTTGACTGGAGAAGATGACCGGCGTTGGAAGCCAGAAGTCATGGATGCCAGCGGCGGGTTTGTAGGAGAAGAGTTTGGAGGCGGCTGGGGGTAAAAACCCTAAAGGGTGAATTTACATAAATGCCCCCATCGCCCAAGAAACCCTAATTGGGTAAAGAGAGTGAGAGGCGGCAGGGCTTAAGCCCTACTTGGCGAATGTACTATATTGACCCTACCACAGCCTCTAATTACCAAAAAGGGATATCTAAGTTTTAAAATGGTTTTGAAATTGCATAATGGCCCCTGGACTTTATGTCCTCCTGAAACTCAAGCCCAGAATTTTATTTAAATTACCAAACTGCCCCATAATTTCAGGAAAAATTGTTTTCTAATTTTGTTTAAAATTTGATAAGATTTCATTTAGATTTTATTGGATAGAATTATATCTTATCAGGTTAGGATTTTGAAATATTTAAAATTTAAAATTTGATTAATTATATTAATTAGATTAATGAAAGTTAATTAAATTTTATTTTAAATTTGAGACAGGATTAGATTTGATTCAAAATTATCATCCTATCAAAATATTTTAAATTTTAAATTTATAGAATTATCTTAATTAGATTAGGATAATTAGAAAATATTTCAAATTTTAAATTTAAAAGATTATCTTAATTAGATTAGGATAATTAAATAATAAATAAAATTAATTAATTAATGAGATTAGTTCATTAATTAATTTATTTATTCTTGTTCATGATTTATTTATGATTTCAAATTTAAATTGTTTAAATTGTGAAATTCATACATAATCATGTTAAATATGTTCATGCATCATTTTGACCAAAATGAATGAACAAGGGATTGATTAAAGTTGATCATGACACGATCAATTTTAATGGTGTAATAGTTACAAAATCCTTTAAAATTATTCAACTTAATTAAAATGGGCTTGTATGAAGCATTTGCATTATTATGTGTTTCTCATGCATGAAATTGGGCTTTTAATTATTTTAATTTGGGGCCTGCGAGCCTATTAAATTCTATGTAATAGAATATAATTAGACAGGCTCAAACTTCCAAGGAGCCCAAGACAGAGCCAAGGAACTGAAGCCCAGTAGAGGCGCCCAAATGAAGAAAATAATTTTATAAAGCCTTGTAATAGACTAGAGCCAAATTCATTGCATTTTATTCGCTTTGAATATATTTGATATATGTTAATGTGAATGATAACGAAATGCATGTTAAGTCGCTCAAACTAAATCCCTAAAAACCTAAGTCGTAAATTGCTTCCATACTTGGGGGCTCGCCAGAGCGTCAAACGTCTGTGGACTTGGAGAGCACAAGGGCTGCAGGTTTTCTTCGTGAGGTGAGTTGTTACATAATAGGTGCCCAACTTTACTCACTACCACTATGTGGAGAAACTGTTTGGGTATTTATTGATGTGATGCTTCGAGGGATGTTTGACTTAGGGAAATTGGTCTACTTTAACCCGATAAGTTGACTAGGACTGATTTCGCAGTGATAGGATGGTGCCAAACATTTGGAATATTCATCCTATCACCGAAAAGTTGCACGGTGATGCAATTGGAAAGCGTTAAATTGCATGAGATGTGATTTGAATGTTGCTTACCAAAAGGGCCCGATCTCTACGATACTTGCCAAAGCAAGACTGGGGTTTGGTTCTTTGTGGATTTTCGGTCCACAATCTAGCACCAACACAAAATTGTATGGGATTTCAATTTTGGCTATTGTGAAAATGATTTTATTAAAACTCATTCTAATATTTTGCATTATTCTTTTGTGGATGGCATTATCTTGCACTTATATTTCAAATCACTGTCCATAAGAAACATTTTAAAACATGAAAGGAAGCGTTATTGTCTTAGAAGGTATTTTGCCTGAAATACCCAAAAAATGCTACAAAGGTTGCTCGAAAGGCTTTTAGAAGGCAAAAGGAACAAATCCAATTATGTGACATGTTTTGAGGACTACTTCAGAAATATGAATATGGAAGCGTTCCATATTTATGCTTCACTAAGGAAAAGTGTTCTAAGAGCAGGTTCGTAACGAAAGGTTCGTTAAATTGATAGCATTTATTTCCTGCAAGATGACGAAGGGTTCGTCTGTGAGTACTTGCCTAGTCAATATGAAAGGGTATACTGATACTCTAGAGACACTAGGTGTACCTTGGTTCAGGAATTTAGACATTGAGGTTATCTTGGCTTTATTGCTAGATGAGTACAATGACTTCGTGGTAAATTTCAACATGTATGAGATGCTGGAAAAACGCTGAGCAGGCTCTTGAGAAAGGTACTCAAGTGTCAGTGGTTGAAAAGGGCAAAGTGAACAAGAGAAAGTTCAAAGGCAAGGCAAAATTGTTGGGAACAAAGAGGCACGCAGTAAGATTGCTGCCAAGGCCAAGCCAGATTCTAAGACTAAACCCCAAAATGACACTACATGTTTCTATTACAATGAATGTCATTGGAAGTGAAAATGCAAAGTGTATCAAGAAAAATCCTTTACACCTATGGCCCTGTCATTAGCAAGAAATGTGTTCAAAGACTTCATGAGATGGAGTCGTTGGGTCATTTGATTACGAATCATATGACATGTGTGAACCCTGTTTTCAAGGAAAAATGACAAAGATTCCTTTCAACAAGAAAGGTAAAAAGACTAGTGAGCTATTGGACCTAAATACATACGGATGTATGTGGACCAATGAGCACACAAGCCAGAGGTGGATTTGAATACTTCGTGACTTTTACTGATGACTATAGTAGATATGGTTATGTCTACTTAATGAGGTATAAAAGTAAAACCTTTGAAAAGTTCAAACAGTTCAAGAACGAAGTAGAAAATCAGTTGGATAGAAGGATTAAGGCTATTCGCTCCGATCGGGGAAGTGAATACCTAAGTGATGAGTTCGATGTCTATCTAAAACAATGTGGAATTATTTCATAGCTAACTCCATCGGGAACACCTCAATCGAATGGTGTATCTGAAAGGAGGAATCAGACCCTATTAGATATGGTTCGATCAATGATGGGCCAAGCGACTCTCCCCATATCCTTTTGGGGTTATGCTCTCCTTTCTGCTGCCTACTTACTAAACCGTATTCCATCTAAGGCAGTGGATAAGACTCCATATGAGATATGGATGGGCCAAAAGCCCTATATATCCTATCTATGAGTTTGGGGTTGTCAAGCTCATGTAACGCATTTACAAAATAATAAACTTGAAGCTAAAACTGACAAATGCCTATTTATGAGGTATCCTAAGAAAACCAAAGGATATTAATTCTACCTCCCAACTGAGAACAAAGTGTTTGTTGCTCGAGGAGCTACTTTCTTAGAGAAAGACTTTCTGTACAAGAAAGACTGTGGGAGTAGAATAGAACTCGAAGAGGTTTGAGACCCACAAGAGAGTATAGAACCATCTACAGAAACTCAGATGGAAGTTGGTGTGGAAACTAATGAGATGAGCAACCTAAACCAAAAACAGAAAAACCAGGAAGGTCTAGTAGATCTCGTCAATAACCCAAGAGATATGGTTTTCTCGTGACTGACGATCAAGATTTGATCTTGCTGGACTCTAATGAGCCCGTAAACTACAAACAGGTTTTAGAAAGTCCAAATTTAGATAAATGGCTACAAGCCATGGAGTCTGAAATGCAATCCATGAGGGACAATGAAGTTTGGACTTTGATTGACCCTCCTGTTCAGGCAAAGGTTGTCGATTGCAAGTGGATTTTCAAGTTAAAACCTGGTGGGATCTTCAAAGGCACGACTAGTGGCTAAAGGTTTTGGACAGACTCATGGTATTGACTATGATGAAACCTTCTCCCCTGTCGTGATGCTCAAGTCTATTACGACTATGCTCGCCATAGCTGCATATTATGACTATGAGATATGGCAGATGGATGTTAAGACGATTTTCCTGAATGGAAACCTACTTGAGGATGTTTACTTGAAACAACTCGAGGGATACATTGATCAGGAGCATCCTACTTGAGTATGCAAGCTTCAGAGGTCAATCTATGGATTAAAGCAGGTATCTCGAAGTTGGAACCTTCGTTTCGATGAGGCAGTAATGGTTACGATTTCATAAAGAACGAAGATGAGCCTTGTGTTTACAAAAAGGTTAGTCGGAGCAAGAATGTTTTTCTTGTCCTATATGTGGACGATATCCTACTCATAGGAAATAACATCCCCATGGTGTTAGATATCAAACAATGGTTAGGCAGTGTATTTCTTATGAAAGACTTAAGAGAAGCCGAGACGATACTAGGTATCAAGATCTATAGAGATAGGTCCAAGAGGCTTCTAGGACTAAGTCTAGAAGGGTACATAGATAAGATATTAAAGAGGTTCAATATATCTAACTCTAAGAATGGTATGGTACCATTCAGACATGGCCTCCTCTTGAAGAAGAACCAATGTCCTTCAACTAAAGAGGAGAGGGAAACAATGAGTAGAGTTACATATGCTTCGGCAATAGGATCTATCATGTATGCCATGTTATATACCCATCCGAATGTCACACATGCACTAAGCATGACTAGCAGATACCAACAAGATCCAGGATTGGCTCATTGGACTGCTGTCAAGGTAATCCTTAAGTACTTACGAATAACAAGATCCAGGATTGGCTCATTGGACTGCTGTCAACGCAATCCTTAAATACTTACAAAGAACTAAAGGATTGATCCTAGTGTATGGAGGATAAGAACAAATCGTTGTACAAGGCTACACCGATGCTGCTTTTCAGATAGATTAAGATGACATGAAATCACAATTAGGCTATGTGTTTAACCTGAATAGTGGTGCAATGAGTTAAAAAACTCAAAGTAGGATAGAATGGCCGACTCTATAACAGAATTTAAGTACTTTGCTGCATGAGATGTGGCAATGAGAGTGCCTGGTTGAGGGAAGTTTGTGTCTAACATCGAAGTGATACCTGGCATCTAGGTTCTGATAGACCTTTTTTGTTATAACAACGGGGCCATCACACAAGCTAAGGTGCCCCGGTCACACAAAAAGACCAAACACATGCTCAGAAGGTTTCACCTCATTGGAGAAAATGTCGATCGAGGAGATGTGAAAGTGTGCAAAATAGGGTCAGAGGAAAATGTAGCAGATTCTCTCACAAAAGCTCTACAACAATCAATGTTTGAGAGACATGTAATAGAGCTTGGTCTTAAAATGTTTAGGATATAGCCCTTCAACGGGCAAGTGGGAGATTGTTGGTGTATGTGCCCTTTTGAACGGCTATATATAGACATTTGTCATTTGATTAATGATTTATCAGATGAGTTAATTTCATGAATATTATATCCTTGTGCATATTTAATTTCATGAAATCAATCTGCCAAAAGAAACACTCCATGGACTTTTAGATAATGAGTGATTCTTTTTAGTAGTACTCGTACGAGGATCCTTAGACCAGAAATTACTGCATAGTCTTAGGTGAATTGTAGTGTGCTTTGACATACGCCTAACGGGGCCATAACAGGTTGCCAAGTATGGGTATGATTGGGTACACTATGAGTCACGCTACAATATGTTGGTGAAGTGATGGGACTACAAATCTCTCTTAAGTGAGAGATGATATCTTGGCCACTTGATAGTGAACTGAGAAGTGCATGGTCATGCCCGAGAAATGATAAGTGTTATCATTTGCTCAAATATAATCAGTATCACTAGGAAATCAAGTAAACATTTATCTAAATAAGGATGATGGTTCCATGCCTTATGCTAAACGAGATATCAATGTAGAGGACCGTACGTGGTATGCTCGGAAGGTGGTGTTGAATCACCATTCGACCCTCCGTTCTGAATTGGGTAGTCATTATGTCTTGCTAGAGACCACTAATGACTTATAGATTAATTAATTAGATTTAATTATCCATTGCCAATTTGGAATGGGCCTACACGATCGCACATAAGAGAGTTCGACGATACACAATTGCCTGCACTAACTATAATTGTTATACTTAGCCAAATAGTATTTAATTAAATAGTTTAATTAAATATTATTGAGAAGTTTTCTGGTATTAATTAAGAGTTAATTAAGTACCTAGGAACAATTGGGATAGGCTGACAAATCAAGGGACCTAATTACAATTGAAGTTCTTGACCCATCAGCCTGATCCATGGGTCAATAGGTTGATCCATGGTTTTGGTAAAAACCCATGTCAGTAAAAATAATATTATTTTTAATTAAATTTTGTTTTAACTGACTGAATATCTACCTTTTAAATATCCCGGGGATATTAAGTTAGAGATGCTGGTCATCTTTTAGAAAGAAAACAGTTTACCAAAACTTTAAGAAAATTCCCAAAATTTTTCTCTCTCGGCAGACAAGCTAGCACCAATTCTGTTAGAGCTCCTGTGCTTGAGAGTAGAGAGCATCTCCTGGGGAAATGCTTTGATGGTGATCAATCCTGGATGAAAATCAATCAGGATCCAGGCGCGGCAACTAATTACGCTACGAGGGCAAGCATTCAATGCTTTCAATCTAGGATTTAATTAACTCTAAAACAATCAATTAGGCTTTTCCGCTGCGAATTTTGAAAACTATAATCGATCCCAACGGGCCTGGCCAGAGACTCCGATTCTGGAATGCATAACACAAAAGCGAGTTTCTGGCTAGGCCCCGGCAGATAATCTTTCAATTGGTATCAGAGCCTGGTTTTGGGTTTTGTGCTTGTTCGATTTATTACATGGTTTTATTTGCAGGTGGTTAAGAAATCCAGACTATTATGGTTACGTTTGTATGGGTTTTAATTAAATCTATAGTAGGATTTTTTCTATGTAATTTCGATTATTTAATTTTCCTAGAAAGTCTTGTAGTATGAGAATTAATTTTTTGTAATCGAAGGCATTATTGTGGGCAACTTAAATTCGTGAGTTTTGGGTTATCGTTATTTCGTAGAAACCCAGGAAAACCCAGAACAAATTGCATGAAGGCCAAATAGCGTGGGAAGAAACGAAGGAGGAACAGGTGGCAGGGGGCGGCACCGACGACGACTCACCGGTAGGAGCCACCACCGACAACCGTCGGTGGCAATAGCACCGCTGCCGCACGGCGTAGCAGGCCTGCTGCGCCGTGGTGCGATAGCAGGCACGACAGCAGCGAGCCTTGTGTGCGCTGTGTGCGTGCGGCCCATTCGGGTCGCATTTTTTGCCTGTTTTTCTCCAGTTTTCATTTTTCAAGATCAAGACTCAATCCATCGAGTTGCGTGGGGGGACACGAGATCAAGGCAGAAGATGGAAGCGATTAAAACCATGATAATTAAGAAATTTAATTTTCACATTTATTTCCCGTATTTATTGTTTTAATTCGTGTGCTTTATTTTTATGTTTTATTTTAGATGGATGATTTAAGGCATGACTGGTTTTATGGTTGCACATAACTTAGGGTTAGTTAATTGCATGTTAAAATCAGAAAAACCCTCAATTTGGAAATCTAAGTGGGAGCGGGTTGGTTTAATATCCCCACAGCCACCATTACGAGTACATATGCGATGTGGGTGGGATTTCGCGTTGGTGCTCCCGGGGTGGTGGTGTTCCCGAGATGAGCTCAAAATGTTTATTATACTAAACCCGGCCGGTGGGCTTATGTCCGGTATAGTAAAAATGTCAAGTGGTACTAGTCTCGGAATTAAAGAAGTTAATTAATTAATTTATCAGTAAATTAATTTATAATTTACGAGCACTATATCTTTGATGTGGAGATTAATGAATATGATTTAGTTAAGTTGTTCCGGAAGCAATTCTGGTGTAGGATGGTAGTGCCAAAATTAATACGTTAGTGGTACGATTAATTTTGTAATGGGTTAATTGAATAGGTAGATTTAATTAATTAATTGGTTAATTATTCATAAGGGTTAATTCAGTAATTAATAAAGTGGAATTATTTAATTAATTCATAAGGGTTAATTAAGTAATTAACAAAGTGGAATTATTTAATTAATTAATTAAGTCTTAAGTTTCAATTGGAATTAGGAAATCTTAGAGATTAGGAAATCTAGTAGGATTTGGTTTATCCTATCAGATTGGTTGCCTAATTGGATTTGAAAACTAATTCATTACTTAAACCCATTAGAAAGACCAATCCTAAACCAACTTGTGGTCTCTCTTGTAACTTTATAAATAGACAAGGGATTAGCTATTCAAGACATAACAATTAATCCACAAGATTTCTAGAGAGAGAAAACTTTCTCTCTCCAAGTTGAATTTTCTTAAGCAATTGGCGGCTGGCCTCTTGGTTTATTTGGCCAAAATTTTGGCCTTATTTTTCTAGCCCCGTGTGTTGCTTTCTCTCTCTCCAGGCAGTGCATTTGCAGTACGTGCTAGGTGCGGAGGTGCTGGATTTTTCTAGCAGGTGGATTGTGGTGAGTAGCTGATCAATTGACTTCTAGTTCATTGCCCACACAACGTGAAGTCATAGTCTTGAGGCATACAAGAGAATCACCAGGTGCACGCTTCAAAGGTACTTTTCTAAGGTTCCGCTTTAATTAGAAATTTTTGTTACGTGGTAAATCGAGCAAGTGCAAACCCAGATCCCATGTGGCAATCGTTTCACAGGTGCCACTGACCATGTTTGTAATTCTTTGCCAGGGTTCCAAGTAACGAGTGGGAGCGACACGACGGGACGTGTCACCGAGGCGTCAAGGATTCAACGATAGAGAAGGCCATAATAGTCAGGAAATTTTATTTCTTTTAATTTCCCGTTTTTATGTCTTTTCGTTGATTGTGTGATTTTTGTTTTATTTTGCATGAACGAAAACCAAACTAAAATGTTTTAAAAAGGGTAATGTGCAATTAACTAAGGTAGATTATTCACATATTAAAACTCCAACGGTTTTATGGGTGTGAATATCCATAGTTAAGATATTGCATGTTAAAGATAATGTGCAATTAACTAAGGTATATTATTCGCATATTAAAACTCCTACGGTTTTATGGGTGCGAATATCCATAGTTAAGATATTGCATGTTAAAACGTAAAAATCCTCAAATTAATTAAATTCGCGGGTTTTGGTTTAATCGTAATTTTGGGTGATTCCTAATTACGTAGAAAACCGAGAAAACCCGGGTTTTGGTTTAATCGTAATTTTGGGTGATTCCTAATTACGTAGAAAACCGAGAAAACCCGAGCGACTCGAAATTAATTAAAAATCTAAGTGGGAGCGGGTTGGTTAATAGCCCCATGGCCTCCATTACGGGTTCATTGGTGATGTGGTTAAACTTGCGTGCTGGCTTAGACCTTCCTCCCTATCGGATGAGTTTTCAATCACAGATATCACCAGAATGAATTTTTAAAGGGATGACTATAGTGCGTTTAATTGGAAAAAGTTGCGACACCCTCGCCATCCGAGGCGCATTAGTGCCCTAAGTAACAAACTTAGAAGTCACGTAATGGCATACACTTAGTGAACTGTTTATAGTATCCCTCCCATCGAGGTAACGCTATCTACGTGTACGGCTAAAATTATCGACTATTAATTTAATTGATCATAAGATCGTTGGTCAGATAATGAAATTAATGAACTTCGGTTCTTCTCGAACGAATGTGGGTTGGCGTAGACGTTCACCCATCGTGACCTGCGTTAATCCCGGTGAGAGAGATGTCGGTAGAAGATGATATTTGTTTTTTGAGGATTTTTCAATATTATCGAAAATGTATACTGGAACTTGACTGGTTATTTTTCAGTTGTAGTTGATATGTCGTTCAACCCGCTAGCTGTCATTTTGAACCAAAACAAACTCACGAGTCCAAACTATATTGACTGGAAACGTAACCTGGACATTGTCCTTACGCTGAGGGTTACAAGTACGTTCTTACTGGGGAGTGTCCCCCTAAGTAGGGCAGCCAAGCAGTCAGCTATGAGGAAACTCATGAATGCTAGGATGGCTGACGACACTACAGTGAGGGATCACGTGCTGGACATGATCAGTTGCAATAATGAGATCGAGGTACTGGGAGATGATATTGATGGGGAGACCCAGGTCGATATCATTTTCCAGAGCTTGCCCCCCAGTTTTGAGCAGTTTCGGTTGAACTAGAATGTGGGCAAGCTCTCATATTCACTCTCCGAGCTCATGACTGCATTGGTGTCAGCTGAGGGCCTATTCGCTGAGAAGAAGCAAGCCTTTGCTACTGTTGGTCCCTCAGGTTCCTCTGCTGGGCCCAAAGCCAGGAAGCAAAAAAGGAAGAGAGGCCAGAAGGCAGGAGCTGATCATGGACCTAAGGCGGGCATTGCCAAGAAGCACAAGCTGAAAGGAAAATGCTTCAGCTATGGAAAAGCAGGACATTGGAAGAAGGACTGCCCAAAGCCTCGAGGTAAATGTAAATTTTCCCTAGTTACTGAGACGTGATTAGTGGCGATTCCCACAGATACTTGGTGTGTGGATTCAGGAGCCACTGATAACGTTTGTAATTCTTTGCAAGTTGATGATAATTCTGGGCGAAAGCCTAGTCTGAGACATCTCAGGATTTGGGGCTGTCCAGCACATGTGCTCGAGGCAGATGCAGGCAAGTTAGGGGCGAGATCCAAGGTTATGCTGTTTATAGGCTACCCCAAAGGAGCGAGAGGTGGTTTATTTTATAGTCCTCAGGATCAGAAGGTGGTGGTCAGCACCAATGCCAGATTTCTTGAGGAGGACTATATTTTAGATCACAAGTCAAGCAGCAAGGAAGTATTGGAAGAGCTTAGAAGTCAGTTCACTATTCCAGATGCACACGTACAGGAAGACACACCACAAGAGACTGCACACACTATCACAGATGATGCTCTTGCACAGGCTGTGCCTCGTCGTAGTGGGAGGGTTGTGAGACAGCCCGAGAGGTACATGGGTTTGGGTGAGTCTTTGGACTTTATCCCTGGTGCTCATGAACCAGACCCAGTTAACTACAATGAGGCTCTCCAGGATAAAGATGCAGATTCTTGGCAGAGAGCGATGATTGCTGAGATGGGTTCTATGGACTCAAATCAAGTCTGGGAGCTGGTAGACCTTCCTGATGGGTTTAGGCCTATTGGGTGTAAATGAGTTTACAAGCGAAAGAGAGGATCTGACGGGAGGGTTGAGACCTTCAAGGCTAGGCTTGTGGTGAAGGGGTATACTCAGAAAGAAGGGATCGATTATGAGGAGACTTTTTCCCCGGTAGCTATGCTTAAGTCGATCCGGATTCTCTTGGCCATAGCTGCTCATATGGATTATGAGATTTGGCAGATGGACGTCAAGACAGCTTTCCTTAATAGAAGTCTTGAGGAGACCATTTTTATGCAGCAACCAGAGGGCTTCATTGCTAAGGGCCAAGAGCACAAGGTATGCAGGCTTAGGAGGTCCATTTATGGACTTAAGCAAGCATCCAGATCTTGGAACATTCGTTTTGATGAGGTTATCCAGTCCTATGGATTCACTCAGTCTCCGGATGAGCAGTGTGTTCATCGCAGGCGTGATGGTGATATGGTGGTGTTCCTAGTACTTTACGTATATGACATTCTTCTTATTGGCAACAGTAAGAAGGTGTTGTCAGACGTAAAGGCATGGTTGTCCTGGAAATTCGATATGAAGGATTTGGGAGAGGCTGGACATATCCTTGGGATCAAGATTATTCGAGATCATAGGAGACGTTCTCTGACAATCTCTCAGGCATCCTACATAGACACGATTCTGGCCCGTTTTAACATGTAGAACTCCAAGAAGGGTTCACTACCTTTCAGGCATGGAGTGCATTTGTCTAAGGCTGTTGAGGAGATAGATGCCATGAAGGCGGTACCCTATGCTTCTGCAGTGGGTAGCCTCATGTATGCTATGTTGTGCACGAGGCCTGATATTTACTTTGCCGTTGGCATGGTTAGCAGATATCAGATTAACCCTGGGAAGGCTCACTGGGAGGCAGTAAAATGCATTCTCAAGTACTTGCGCAGGACGAGAGATTATGTCCTAGTTTATAGAGCGCAGGAGCTTATACCATTAGGTTACACAAATTCGGACTTTCAAGGAGATTTGGACAAGAGTAAGTCTACCTCTGGGTTTGTGTTTACTCTAGGAGGTGGAGCCATAGTATGGAAGAGTGTCAAGCAGAAATGCGTGGCGGAGTCTACCATAGAGGCTGAGTACGTTGCCGCTTTAGAGGCAGTGAAAGAGGCTGTATGGCTCAGGAGCTTCCTGATGGACTTAGATGTGGTTCCTGAGTTGCCTAGGTCTATCACAGTTTATTGTGATAACAATGGTGCAGTTGCTAACTCGAGGGAACGACGAGCCCATAAGGCGAGTAAACACATAGAGCGCAAGTACCACCTGATACGACAGATCGTAAAGAGGGGAGATGTGATCGTGGCCAAGATAGCTTCAGAGGACAACCTTGCAGATTTTTTCACCAATCCATTGACCCCAAAGGTCTTTGAGAGGCATGTGGAGGGCATGGGAGTCAGATTCTTGAGAGAGCCATGTGAGTCAGCTTAAAGGTGTTCTGGAGATTTCATTATGACAGCAGTGTAATAGCGGGTTGGACAGTTTTTGTACTTCTTAGCATAGCTTTGAGTATTAGTGGGAGATTTTTAGTTTTGAATACAGAAAAGCTATGGCTTGTATCAAAAACTAATATCCACAGATGACATATCATTTTGTTTCAGTATAAATTTGTTCCTTTACATCATAGAACTAGATAACGGGGTGTCGACAAACACAGTAGATACTGTTATTGGTTAAAGTATTGATATATAAAAAGTATGCTCGTAACCGAGATAGTCTGAACATACTATCGGTATAGGTTATTGTGTGGTTTGGAAATTGGTTTATCTAAACTAGTTTAAATCACACAGATATGCCCGGGGCATATTGAGCACGACCAGTTTGGATAGAATTGACTTATACTGATCGACGTAGTCAATTCGGTCATAGTATTCCGTCTCTCAATCCCGATATTGGGACGGGCGTGTGGGTTGGATATCGTGTGCTTTGATTTGCCAAAGAGTGAGGTCAATTGAGGCCAATACCTCAGTAAGTTGGGTATGCGGTGTTTAGCTTCTTACGTGCAGTTGCTAGTCGGAGGAATCTACGTACCGGTTCGCCGGGTTGATGGTGCTCCCGAGATGAGCTCGTAAGGTTATTATACGAAACTCGGCCGGTGAACTTTATGTTCGGTATAATAAAAGGACGAGTGGTACTAATCTCAGAAACCAAGAAGTCGGTGAATTAATTTTTCAGTAAATTGATAAATCGACGAGCACTAGATCTTTAATGTGGGGAGATAGAATAAAATATAATGGCGCGATGTAAAGTCATTTTTGAGCGGTAGTTCCATAATTGGTCCGATAGTGGTACGACCGATTATGCGTTTGACTAATCAACAAGGTAAATTAATTAATCCAAAAGGTTTAATTAATATTTAATCGACAAAGTGAATTTAGAAATTAATTCGATTTTGAATTAATTAATTCTAAGGGTTCGATTAAATTAAATTAACAGAGTGGGTTAAATAAATTAATTTAAATGGGTCGATTGGAGTTGATTAGTAGGGAAGACTTAGCGGTCAACGAAAGTCAAATTAAAAGGCCTAACTCGAGAGCCCATTGGGTCTCCAATCGAGCTCCTATAAATAGAAGACTTGAAGCCCAAGAAAATTAAGGAAGTCTTGCAAGACATTATTCTTGCTTTCTTGAGTGAAAAGGTTTTAGAGAGAGAATTTTTTTTCAAGAATTTTCTCTCAAGAAAAAAACCAGATTTTTCACTTCCTCTTGATTGGATTCAAACCAAAGATCACAGTTTTTTTGGGTTATTATTCTGCCCAGTTTTATTGCTCAAATCCGCAAGGCTGCTGTCCCAGTTTTTGTTTTTCTCACACAAAAGGGCTGTTGTCCCGGTTTTTGTTTTTCTCGCACAAAAGGGCTGCTCGATTTCTTTAATCGCTAAAAGGGACTGCTGTGGGTTTTTTCATTCAATATTACCCAGCTCTTGGTCGGTTTTTCAAGCAGGAAAAACCTGCTGCTGCCGTGGGTTTTCATCCAGTCGCGAGCAGGTCTTCAAGCCGCGATCTTGGTTTTATTCTGCTGCTGGATTTCGCTGCTGCCTGCTGTGTTTGATTCGGCTCAAGCCTCGTTGATCTCTCCTTGGTGATCCGAGGTTTGGGGCTGTCTAGATCACGAGTGGGCAGTCCGATTTTTAGCAGTAGGAGTGGCGATTTTATGAAAGGCAGTACCTTTCTTATTTTGGCAGCAGCGGGTTTTGCTTGAGGGTAAAGTTAGTGATCAGATTTTGGTTTTCTTTGAGTCCATTTTGAGAGATTTCCTTGTGGGCTGAACGAGTAGACTTCGATAGATTATTGCCCACGCAATATTCGAAGTTTCTACGAAGATATCGATTGGATTTCTTATGGAAATCGCGACAAAGAATTTGTTTTTCTTTAAGCAAGGGACTTCGCTACAAAAGGTAGAATCTTTAAATTCCGCTTTAATTAAAGATTTAATTTTTTGTGTCCCGATTAATAAATTAAATAAGTATAAGCCTAGATCCGTTCATGGGTAAACTAATTTGAGCCTGAGCTTGGTCGAAAGCTTCCGATTCTGGAATGCATTGCACGAAAGTGAGGTTTTCGATTTAGCCCGGGCTTGTTCAGTTTTCCTTCAAATTGGTATCAGAGCGTTGGTTTCGGTCTTATACTTGTTTGATTTATTACACGGCTTTATTTTGGCATTATTATTTTTGTCGAAATGCATAAACAGGTGGTTATTGGTTTCCCGGCTATTATGGTAGAAATTTAATTTTCATTCATAAACCCCGGGACATGTCCGGGCTTGTTTTATTTTTGAATGGAAATTTCTGTAATAGTAATAACCACGAGCTGGAAGCCGTGTAGGATTAGAAAAATCTTGTAGTAGGATTTGATCTAATCATGTCGTCTTTAAATTCCTAGAAAAACGCCTTGAATTTATGTACTATGACGAAGACGTTATTTTGGGTAACTTATATTCGCGGGTTTTGGTTTATCGTAATTTTGGGTGATTCCTAATTACGTAGTAAACCGAGAAAACCCGGGCGAATCGAGAGGAATCCAAATAACGAGTGGGAGCGACACGACGGGACGTGTCACCGAGGCGTCAAGGAATCAACGATAGAGAAGGCCATAATAGTCGGGAAATTTTATTTCTTTTAATTTCCCGTATTTATGTCTTTTCGTTGATTGTGTGATTTTCGTTTTATTTTGCATGAACGAAAACCAAACTAAAATGTTTTAAAAAGGGTAATGTGCAATTAACTAAGGTAGATTATTCACATATTAAAACTCCAACGGTTTTATGGGTGTGAATATCCATAGTTAAGATATTGCATGTTAAAGGTAATGTGCAATTAACTAAGGTATATTATTCGCATATTAAAACTCCAACGGTTTTATGGGTGCGAATATCCATAGTTAAGATATTGCATGTTAAAACGTAAAAATCCTCAAATTAATTAAATTCGCGGGTTTTGGTTTAATCGTAATTTTGGGTGATTCCTAATTACGTAGAAAACCGAGAAAACTCGGGTTTTGGTTTAATCGTAATTTTGGGTGATTCCTAATTACGTAGAAAACCGAGAAAACCCGAGCGACTCAAAATTAATTAAAAATCTAAGTGGGAGCGGGTTGGTTAATAGCCCCATGGCCTCCATTACGGGTTCATTGGTGATGTGGTTAAACTTGCGTGCTGGCTTAGACCTTCCTCCCTATCGGATGAGTTTCAATCACAGATATCACCGGAATGAATTTCTAAAGGGATGACTATAGTGCGTTTAATTGGAAAAAGTTGTGACACCCTCGCCATCCGAGGCGCATTAGTACCCTAAGTAACAAACTTAGAAGTCACGTAATGGCATACACTTAGTGAACTGTTTATAGTATCCCTCCCATCGAGGTAACGCTATCTACGTGTACGGCTAAAATTATCGACTATTAATTTCATTGATCATAAGATCATTGGTCAGATAATGAAATTAATGAACTTCGGTTCTTCTCGAACGAATGTGGGTTGGCGTAGACGTTCACCCATCGTGACCTGCGTTAATCCCGGTGGGAGAGATGTCGGTAGAAGATGATATTTGTTTTTTGAGGATTTTTCAATATTATCGAAAAAGTATACTGGAACTTGACTGGTTATTTTTCAGTTGTAGTTGATATGTCATTCAACCCGCTAGCTGTCATTTTGAACCAAAACAAACTCACGAGTAAAAACTATATTGACTGGAAACATAACCTGGACATTGTCCTTACACTGAGGGTTACAAGTACGTGCTTACTGAGGAGTGTCCCCCTAAGTAGGGCAGCCAAGCAGTCAGCTATACGGAAACTCATGAATGCTAAGATGGCTGACGACACTACAGTGAGGGATCACGTGCTGGACATGATCAGTTGCATCAATGAGATCGAGGTACTGGGAGATGATATTGATGGGGAGACCCAGGTCGATATCATTTTCCAGAGCTTGCCCCCCAGTTTTGAGCAGTTTCGGTTGAACTAGAATGTGGGCAAGCTCTCATATTCACTCTCCGAGCTCATGACTGCATTGGTGTCAGCTGAGGGCCTATTCGCTGAGAAGAAGCAAGCCTTTGCTACTGTTGGTCCCTCAGGTTCCTCTACTGGGCCCAAAGCCAGGAAGCAGAAAAGGAAGAGAGGCCAGAAGGCAGGAGCTGATCATGGACCTAAGGCGGGCATTGCCAAGAAGCACAAGCTGAAAGGAAAATGCTTCAGCTATGGCAAAGCAGGACATTGGAAGAAGGACTGCCCAAAGCCTCGAGGTAAATGTAAATTTTCCCTAGTTACTGAGACGTGATTAGTGGCGATTCCCACAGATACTTGGTGTGTGGATTCAGGAGCCACTGATAACGTTTGTAATTCTTTGCAAGGGTTCTAAGTGACCCGGCTGCTTAGAGAGGGAGAGTTGCAGGTCTACCTTGAGGATACTACCAGAGTTTCTGTTGTTGCAGTGGGAGTAGTTTGTCTTTATTTTTTTAGACTCTACATGACAATTGGTTTTTAAGATATACTCCCCAGTAATGCAGAACACAAAAACTAGTGAGTTGCCTATCTCGTTTTGGGGTTATGCCTTGGATACAGCATGTTTTATCCTCAACCTTGTGCCATCTAAGTCTGTGCCTACGACCCCAGTAGAGTTGTGGAGTGGGCGAAAGCCTAGTCTGAGACATCTCAGGATTTGGGGTTGTCCAGCACATGTGCTCGAGGCAGATGCAGGCAAGTTAGAGGTGAGATCCAAGGTTATGCTGTTTATAGGCTACCCCAAAGGAGCGAGAGGTGGTTTATTTTATAGTCCTCAGGATCAGAAGGTGATGGTCAGCACCAATGCCAGATTTCTTGAGGAGGACTATATTTTAGATCACAAGTCAAGCAGCAAGGTAGTATTGGAAGAGCTTAGAAGTCAGTTCACTATTCCAGATGCACACGTACAGGAAGACACACCACAAGAGACTGCACACACTATGACAGATGATGCTCTTGCACAGGTTGCGCCTCGTCGTAGTGGGAGGGTTGTGAGACAGCCCGAGAGGTACATGGGTTTGGGTGAGTCTTTGGACTTTATCCCTGGTGCTCATGAACCAGACCCAGTTAACTACAATGAGGCTCTCCAGGATAAAGATGCAGATTCTTGGCAGAGAGCGATGATTGCTGAGATGGGTTCTATGGACTCAAATCAAGTCTGGGAGCTGGTAGACCTTCCTGATGGGTTTAGGCCTATTGGGTGTAAATGGGTTTACAAGCGAAAGAGAGGATCTGACGGGAGGGTTGAGACCTTCAAGGCTAGGCTTGTGGCGAAGGGGTATACTCAGAAAGAAGGGATCGATTATGAGGAGACTTTTTCCCCGGTAGCTATGCTTAAGTCGATCGGGATTCTCTTGGCCATAGCTGCTCATATGGATTATGAGATTTGGCAGATGGACGTCAAGACAGCTTTCCTTAATGGAAGTCTTGAGGAGACCATTTTTATGCAGCAACCAGAGGACTTCATTGCTATGGGCCAAGAGCACAAGGTATGCAGGCTTAGGAGGTCCATTTATGGACTTAAGCAAGCATCCAGATCTTGGAACATTCATTTTGATGAGGTTATCCAGTCCTATGGATTCACTCAGTCTCCTGATGAGCAGTGTGTTTATCGCAGGCGTGATGGTGATATGGTGGTGTTCCTCGTACTTTACGTAGATGACATTCTTCTTATTGGCAACAGTAAGAAGGTGTTGTCAGACGTAAAGGCATGGTTGTCCTGGCAATTCGATATGAAGGATTTGGGAGAGGCTGGACATATCCTTGGGATCAAGATTATTCGAGATCGTAGGAGACGTTCTCTGACAATCTCTCAGGCATCCTACATAGACACGATTCTGGCCCGTTTTAACATGCAGAACTCCAAGAAGGGTTCACTACCTTTCAGGCATGGAGTGCATTTGTCTAAGGAGCAGTGTCCTAAGACTGTTGAGGAGATAGATGCCATGAAGGCGGTACCCTATGCTTCTGCAGTGGGTAGCCTCATGTATGCTATGTTGTGCACGAGGCCTGATATTTGCTTTGCCGTTGGCATGGTTAGCAGATATCAGAGTAACCCTGGGAAGGCTTACTGGGAGGCAGTAAAATGCATTCTCAAGTACTTGCGCAGGACGAGAGATTATGTCCTAGTTTATAGAGCGCCGGAGCTTGTACCATTGGGTTACACAGATTCGGACTTTCAAGGAGATTTGGACAAGAGTAAGTCTACCTCTGGGTTTGTGTTTACTCTAGGAGGTGGAGCCATAGTATGGAAGAGTGTCAAGCAGAAATGCGTGGCGGACTCTACCATGGAGGCCAAGTACGTTGCCGCTTCAGAGGCAGCGAAAGGGGCTGTATGGCTCAGGAGCTTCCTGATGGACTTAGATGTGGTTCCTGAGTTGCCTAGGTCTATCACAGTTTATTGTGATAACAATGGTGCAGTTGCTAACTCGAGGGAACCACGAGCCCATAAGGCGAGTAAACACATAGAGCGCAAGTACCACCTGATACGAGAGATCGTAAAGAGGGAAGACGTGATCGTGGCCAAGATAGCTTCAGAGGACAACCTTGCAGATTTTTTCACCAATCCATTGACCCCAAAGGTCTTTGAGAGGCATGTGGAGGGCATGGGAGTCAGATTCTTGAGAGAGCCATGTGAGTTAGCTTAAAGGTGTTCTGGAGATTTCATTATGACAGCAGTGTAATAGCGGGTTGGACAGTTTTTGTACTTCTTAGCATAGCTTTGAGTATTAGTGGGAGATTTTTAGTTTTGAATACAGAAAAGCTATGGCTTGTATCAAAAACTAATATCCACAGATGACATATCATTTTGTTTCAGTATAAATTTGTTCCTTTACATCATAGAACTAGATAACGGGGTGTCGACAAACACAGTAGATACTGTTATTGGTTAAAGTATTGATATATAAAAAGTATGCTCGTAACCGAGATAGTCTGAACATACTATCGGTATAGGTTATTGTGTGGTTTGGAAATTGGTTTATCTAAACTAGTTTAAATCACAAAGATATGCCCGGGGCATATTGAGCACGACCAGTTTGGATAGAATTGACTTATACTGATCGGCGTACTCAATTCGGTCATAGTATTCCGTCTCTCAATCCCGATATTGGGACGGGCGTGAGGGTTGGATATCGTGTGCTTTGATTTGCCAAAGAGTGAGGTCAATTGAGGCCAATACCTCAGTAAGTTGGGTATGCGGTGTTTAGCTTCTTACGTGCCGTTGCTAGTCGGAGGAATCTACGTACCGATTCGCCGGGTTGATGGTGCTCCCGAGATGAGCTCGTAAGGTTATTATACTAAACCCGGCCGGTGAACTTTATGTTCGGTATAATAAAAGGACGAGTGGTACTAATCTCAGAAACCAAGAAGTCGGTGAATTAATTTTTCAGTAAATTGATAAATCGACGAGCACTAGATCTTTAATGTGGGGAGATAGAATAAAATATAATGGCGCGATGTAAAGTCATTTTCGAGCGGTAGTTCCATAATTGGTCCGATAGTGGTACGACCGATTATGCGTTTGACTAATCGACAAGGTAAATTAATTAATCCAAAAGGTTTAATTAATATTTAATCGACAAAGTGAATTTAGAAATTAATTCAATTTTGAATTAATTAATTCTAAGGGTTCGATTAAATTAAATTAACAGAGTGGGTTAAATAAATTAATTTAAATGGGTCGATTGGAGTTGATTAGTCGGGAAGACTTAGCGGTCAACGAAAGTCAAATTAAAAGGCCTAACTCGAGAGCCCATTAGGTCTCCAATCGAGCTCCTATAAATAGAAGACTTGAAGCCCAAGAAAATTAAGTTAGTCTTGCAAGACATTATTCTTGCTTTCTTGAGTGAAAAGGTTTTAGAGAGAGAATTTTTTTTCAAGAATTTTCTCTCAAGAAAAAAACCATATTTTTCACTTCCTCTAGATTGGATTCAAACCAAAGATCACAGTTTTTTTGGGTTATTATTCTGCCCAGTTTTATTGCTCAAATCCGCAAGGCTGCTGTCCCAGTTTTTGTTTTTCTCACACAAAAGGGCTGCTGTCCCGGTTTTTGTTTTTCTCGCACAAAAGGGCTGCTCGATTTCTTTAATCGCTAAAAGGGACTGCTGTGGGTTTTTTCATTCAATATTACCCAGCTCTTGGTCGGTTTTTCAAGCAGGAAAAACCTGCTGCTGCCGTGGGTTTTCATCCAGTCGCGAGCAGGTCTTCAAGCCACGATCTTGGATTTATTCTGTTGCTGGATTTCACTGCTGCCTGCTGCGTTTGATTCGGCTCAAGCCTCGTTGATCTCTCCTTGGTGATCCGAGGTTTGGGGCTGTCTAGATTACGAGTGGGCAGTCCGATTTTTAGCAGTAGGAGTGGCGATTTTATGAAAGGCAGTACCTTTCTTATATTGGCAGCAGCGGGTTTTGCTTGAGGGTAAAGTTAGTGATCAGATTTTGGTTTTCTTTGAGTCCAATTTGAGAGATTTCCTTGTGGGCTGAACGAGTAGACTTCGATAGATAATTGCCCACGCAATATTCGAAGTTTCTACGGAGATATCGATTGGATTTCTTGTGAAAATCGCGACAAAGAATTAGTTTTTCTTTAAGCAAGGGACTTCGCTACAAAAGGTAGAATCTTTAAATTCCGCTTTAATTAAAGATTTAATTTTTTGTGTCCCGATTAATAAATTAAATAAGTATAAGCCTAGATCCGTTCATGGGTAAACTAATTTGAGCCTGAGCTTGGTCGAAAGCTTCCGATTCTGGAATGCATTGCACAAAAGTGAGGTTTTCGATTTATCCCGAGCTTGTTCAGTTTTCCTTCACCCGCCACGCTCCGATTTCACGCACCGACCGCTTGAATAAATTGGGTCACCACCGATCAGATCTACGCAAGAGTTTCGAGGAAGAAAATAGAACTAAAAGCTTGTTCACTTATTTTCTCACTCTAACTTTCTGCCTCTAAGTTCAAGATTTATGAAACTAAGAATTGTCTGTTGTTAATTGTAATCCCTTGTCTATTTATAGAGTTACAAGGGAGACCTTACGAGAGCTTGAGTTAAGCCTTTCTTGTTGGGCTTTGGATTTACTAATTTCCTAATCTCAATTAATTACCATATCAAATTTGTTTCCAAATCCAATTAGTTTCCAAAACCAATTAGATTTCCTATTTTCTTGGATTTCCTAATTTCAATTGAACTTTAAGACTTAATTAATTAATTGATTAATTCCACCTTGTCAATTTACTAATTGACCCTTAGGATTAATTAATTAATAATTAATTCTACTTTATCAATTAACCCAACATATAATTAATCGTACCACTAACCGATTAATTGTGGAATCACTACTCAAACCAAAATTGCTTTCGAACCACTAATCAATTAATTCTTTATTCTCCCCATGTCACAGATTTAGTGCTCGTCAATTTATTAATTTATTGATAAATTAATTTATCGACTTCTTGTTATCCTAGACTAGTACCACTTGACTTTATTACTATACCGGACATAAAGTCCACTGGCCAGATTTAGTATAATAAACCTTTCAAGTTTATCTCGAGAGCACTACCCCAGACGCACCGGTACGTGGTTTCCTTCGATTTGCAATGACAAACCAAGCAATTAAACACACGCAGCCAACCTACGAGACTATAGGCCTTAAGCAACCGCACTCATTGGCAAATCAAACTACGCAATGCTCAATCCTCGTGCGCATTCTCATCTTGGAATTTAAGAGATAAAATACAACGTTTAAATTAACTACTAATGAACAGTACAAGTTAATTCAATCATAAACGATCATGCTCAATATGTCCCGGGCATACCTATACGATTCAATTTGTCTAGACCAGCTAATCTCAGAATCACACAATGGCTTAAACTGACAGTATGTCCAAAATGTCTCAGCCACGAGCCTAATTTATATATGAAGACTTCAATCAATGATGAGATCTACTATGCTACACTTGGCACCTAATCATCTAGTCACACGATATAATTGGACTACATATGTAAAATACAAAGTATTTAACTGAAATATTTAACTTGATATAAATGGGAAATTGGTTTTCATACAAGCTCAGCTTTTCACTATTCAAAAACTAACATATTTTACCAAGGAAATGAGAAAGAATCACCAAAGGGAAATCTCATCATGGAAAGAGATGAAAAAGATTGTTATAGAAAGATATGTTCCTTCAAGCTACTCTCGTGCCATGAGGACATCTCTCAATAACATGGTACAAAGTTCTAAGAGTGTTAGAGATTATTGCATTAAGCTTGAATATTTGAAGTTTAGAAGTGGGATTGAGGAGGATGAAGATACTAAAATGTCAAGATTCATACATGGCCTAAATTTAAAGATTGCAAAAGTTGTAAAGCTTCATGACTACAATGACATGGAAGAATTAGTGCACAAGACTACAACGGTAGAAGAGAGAATAAAATATGGGAGTAGCCGAAATACCTATCCATCCTACCATCAATAGAGAAGCCCTATAAGGAGTCAAGATGTTTATCCTCAAGAGAGTAAGTCATCCTTTGATTCAAAGGTAATTTCTAAACCTACTCCTTTGGCATCTCAAATTCAATTGGTTTTTAATTCTTCTAGTGCAAGTGCTACTAATAATCTCCCTTTGAGGGAAGTTTGTTGTTCCAAATGTTTAGGTATAGGAAATACATATGCTCAATGCCCAAAAAAAAAAAAAAAAGACAATGGTGGTACTAGAAGATGGTACAATAGATGAAAGAGATAACGAAGAAGAAGGAGATCGAGAGGTGCAAAAAGAAGTTGAAATCCGAAGCGATCATACACCAAGAAAATCCGAAAAGGAAGAATCCAAGGATAGTGAGGAGAAAAAAACATCCAAGAGGTTTGTGAAGGTACATGTTGTGTCAATTTGAAAGAACCAAGTTCATATATCTCCATTACTTAAGAAGGTAGCTGATGTGCTCAAATAACAACACTAATAAAACCCTTTTTTTAGCACACTTTAGGACCACAAATCCTGCCGTGTAGTAGATAAAGGTATCGAATTCACAGGGAACACTAAACACTTGTGTATTGAATTAAGCTTGATCATGGAAGAGCTTGATAGTAAAAGACTTTGATTTGATAGAATAAAAACAAACAAATACACAAATATAAATTGATAGGATTATGGGATGGTGATTTAACCGCCCTCACTTTCAGCTAGTATTTATCATACATTGGTTTCTTAATTTCCCATCGGACCTTAGGCTATTTTACCAATAAGATTCAATTTTAAACATCACAACAAAGGAAACCGCCAACAAGATAATAAGCTTACTAACAAGATTCAATCTCCAAAAGAGGAAACAGCCAAAAAGATAATAAGCTTACTAAAGAGATTCAATCTCCAACAGTGTAACAAGAAACCACCAAAAAACCAGTTAAGCCCAAATCAACCACAGAAAGAAATACTCAAATATATAACAAATCAAAGCAATTCGGATACACTACACTCAGAGCATACATAAAACACAAATCAGCTGGTTGAATCTTGCACAAGGCCTGTCACACCTATAAATGGGAAAAGCCCTCACCAAACTGAAAATGAGAACTACAAAGCTGCTCAGATTGAGTGAAGATGCACCCAATTCCACCTAGACTGAATATATCTGTGATTAAATCCCCATGAACTGCTTAGAAGCACATGGTTCTAAGTTGGATCGTCATCTCTTAAGAAAACCCTAGCTACCTAAGGATAAAAAGAAGCGGTCTGCTCAATCGAGAGAAAACAAAGCAAAAGTTGCCTTCAGGACTTGTCCTTACACTATATATACTATTATAGCATTTTAGGGTTGTAAATAGTTAAATTTAGCAGGGGTAAAATAGTCTTTTCTATAGTACAAGAATATCCAGGTTGACTCGAAGAGTCCAACATTGACCAGCCTATCTATCTTCATCATTTCAGCAATTTATGGCCCTATTTGTGGTGAAAAAGTGATAAAACCGAATCTGACCCTGTATTTCCCACAAAACACATTATAAGCATGTAAAGTACACAAGAGTGATCAAACTCTATCAAAATGTAATGAATTTCAGTGGAAAATGTCATGAAATAGATATAACTTAGGGTTACATCACTCCCCCACACCAAAGTCTTGCATGTCCTCAAGCAAGGTCATCAAGAACCAAAGAAAATTTACCCTAGCCAACCGCAAATCCTACTCCAGTGTTTTTAAGTTTCCAAACATCATAGTTAAAACTGTACAAGCAGCAAACATCCATACACTAGTTTAATCATCACATGAGAATTCAGTTACAAATGAAATAATTGGTTGAAGCATTTCCTGACTCAAGTACCCTCATTAGTTAGCTCAAGAGAGTTGCCCTCTTTTAAGGTTATGTATGCATTTATGTAAACTCTCACACTTATGTTGAACTGATGCAGCCATAGGCTTGGGTCAAGATCACACCCCCGCACTAATCTTGGACATAAGGCATTAATCAATAGGACTTTGGCTAAGGTTTTAAGCTTTTAGGTCAGAAAAGGTCAAGGCCAGAAAACTGGAGGTATTATCCTTTGTGCTTACCTGATTCAAGTTTTTATTCAGTCATTAATTTTGGATCTTATTACTAGCTAAGGGTACAGGGCTTAAACATCCTCACTTCCTCAGAAGATAGTTTTTTTTTTTTCTGAAGGTTCAGGGCTTAAAGATCCCTCACTTCTTCATTGTTCTTGATTATACTACTTACTGCTCCCTACCTTAAATCATTAGGAATCCATTTTACTTACACTGTACCTACTCAAATCACATTTAAGCACCTTGGATATTAGAACAAAAATGATGATAAATAGAATTGAGTGAAGCTCGGCTAAAGATACTGGTCAGCAAAAAATATGGCTTATGGTTTAATTTGGTTAATCCTAAGGGTTGTATCTATCTTGGCTGGGCAAAACGAAGAGAAAAGGTTTCTAATGCCTATTTCATTTTAACAACTCATGCCCAGAATCAATCAGCAACATGCATACTTTCCCAAGTTCTGGATCTTAATCCAACACAAGTCATTCGCACAATCAAATGAAAAGCAAGCTTAAAAATACTTACTATTGGCTCAAATGCTCACTCATAAGGATTTTGCTCAATACTTCAAACCAACAAATACTTCATCAATTCTTTCACAAACATTATCAGTTCATCTAAAGCAATCCAATGTATAAAACATTCACTACTTGCTGAAAAAATATATGCTCAAAATTTGCAAAATAGTCTAAGAAAACACCACTGGAGTGTTACAAAATTTAAAGCACTGGATTAGCTGTAAAAATTTCACAAACAGTGGTTCAAAAGAACTTACCTGGAGGCATAAGAAGAGTCAACTATCTTGCTAGATCATGCAAGATCCCTAAAACCACTAATGAATATGCGGCAGCTGTTAAAGATATACCTATCAAAGATCACATCAAAACCAATCTCTCTCTCCCTACAGCTATCACATATGTTTTATCTATCCCCATTAGCATTCACACAATAGTTTTATAATAAAATCACATAAAATATAAAGGAAATCAAAAGCTCCACTTGATAGTGGAGAATATAACTTAAAATTAAATGTAACCAATATTCAAGAGACTGTCTATGAGTACCCAAGACTGATTAAAATTCAAAAGTAGTCTAAAATAAAAATGAAAATGTTTAACAAGTCAAAAGGGGTGCAAGTAGTTGTCATGGCAGAGGTTGTTTAGGGTCATGCGCGGGCGGGTTGTTGATTTTTGCTACTATGATCAGGGCGTGCAGGTCTAGTCTCTTCTCCAGATACTCATGAAATAAGTCCAAATACTTCTGCATGGTTTGCAGCTCTATTGTGTTGATCTGGAGTTGCAAGTTCTAACTTTGCAACTGCTTGCGCACTTCTTCAGTCTCCTCCTCAGGACTCACCCCCAACCTCACAATCTTATCAAGTTCATAAGATTTAGCCCCATGATCCATACATAAAGCGTCAACCAGACTGGCGTATGGAAGGCTGCATCTTTCGCTCCTAGCATCCAGCATGTGGGTCATAACAATATGTACCATGTTAATAGGTCTTCTTTCCCAAACTACAGACAAAATGCTAAACTGCCTATCCTCAATCCTGCCTTGAATTTTCTTATTCAACGGCACCACATTCTTATAGATGAAAGTGTACAATCTCTTGGCCATCTCCCCAATATCTTGAAAATTTGATTCCCTCCAATGGATTGGTGCAACTGCTTCTGACTTCAACATTCTCTCCAGGCTCTCTCTTTGCGGTCGATACAAACTCAATTGCCAGACATCCAATGTGCCTTTGTTCTCCTCCATTCCCAACAACCAATTGATTGAGTCAAAAGAGAATGGTATTTTAACTGAGCGAACAGTGATCATAACTTTCTCTTATCTATACTTAGCACTGGAGTAAAACTCTCTTACCCTTGTTAAGTTCACATCTCTGGTTTGAGAAACTAGTTTGCCCCATTGTTTAGCCATCAAATATTCTCTCAACGTGCAAACTTCCTCCACCTATATCTGATGGCTATGTTAGTTTTGAATGCAGAAAAGCTATGGCTTGTATAAAAAACTAATAGCCACAGTTGACATATCATTTTGTTTCCGTATTAAATTGTTCCATTATATCATAGAACTAGATAACGGGGTGTGAAAAGATACAGTAGATCCTATTATTGGTTAAAGCATTGACATATAAAAAGTATGCTCGTAACTGAGATAATCTGAACATACTATCGGTATAGGTTATCGTGTGATTCGGAAATTAGTTTGTCTATACCAATTAAATCACACGGATATGGCCGGGGCATATTGAGCATGACCTGTTTGGATAGAATTAACTTGTACTGATCGGTGTAGTTAATTTGGTCCTAGTATTCAATCTCTCAATCCCGAGATTGGGACGGGCGTGAGAGTTAGATATCGTATGCTTTGATTTGCCAAAGAGTGCGATCAATTGAGGCCTATACCTCGGTAAGTTGGGTATGCGGTGTTTAGCTTCTTATGTGCTGTTGCTAGTTGGAGGAATCCACATACCTGTTCGCCAGGTTGATGGTGCTCCCGAGATGAGATGTAAGGTTTATTATACTAAATCTAGCCGGTGAACTTTACGTCCGGTATAATAAGAAAGTCGAGTGGTACTAATCTCAGATACCAAGAAGTCGGTGAATTAATTTGTCAGTAAATTGATGAACCGACGAGCACTAGATCTTTAATGTAGGGAGAGAGAAGAAAAATAAAGTGGCACGATGTAAAGTCATTTTTGAGCGGTAGTTTCATAATTGGTCCATTATTGGTACGACTAATTATGCGTTTGATTAATCGACAAAGTGAATTAATTAATCCTAAAGGTTTAATTTTTATTTAATTGACTAAGTGGATTAAGAAATTAATTATATATGAATTAATTAATCCTAAGGGTTCGATTAATTTAAATTAACGAAGTGGGTTAAAAAATTAATTCAAAAGGCTCGATTGGAATTGACTAGTCTAGGAAAGACTAAAGGGTCAACGAAAGCCAAACTAAAAGGCCTAACTTAAAAGCCCACTAGGTCTCCTTAGAAGCTCCCTATAAATAGTCCTTGTTAGGCAACTCAAAAGACATTAGAAACCTTGGTGGCTATAAGCCTTGTGTGAGAAAGTTAAGTCTAGAAAGAGAAGTTCTCCTTTTTAATTGAATCTTCTCTTTCTAAGTCGACTTTGGAGCTTTCTTCTTAAAAAAACCCAGCCCATCGATTAGCCAAGACCCATAGATTAAGTCACCCATTTGTTTGGATTTTCTGCCCGAAATCCATTAAAGTCGTCGGTGCCCGCTAGGTGTTTTTTCTGGCCGGCGGTTGGCGTTCTATAATAAATCGAAAACCTTTATTATCTAAAACTGAAATAATATTTCTGCTCAAAGCAGGTACATAATAACGATTTTCAAGTTCGATATTTAAACCAGAAGGTAAAGACAGAGTGTAATCTCCAACTTCAACAGCAGCAACTCTTGCCCCGTTGCCCACTCGGAGATCTACTTCACCTTTCTTTGTTATCCTTCTATTTCTGAGTCCTTTCACATTAGTACAAATGTGAGCCCCACAACCAGTATCTAATACCCATGAGGTGGACATAGAAAGATTAATTTCTATAACAAAGATACCTGAAGCTTGTTCACGAAACATTTCTGTCAGTGACTCATAAATTCAAAACGCTTCCAAATTCATGAACTGCTTTTGAAGCTCGCCTGTCATAGACACGAGCATCAAGCACGTCACATCATCAGAGTCACTTTTCAGCTTATCCCAGGCTCGTTGAACATTTGCCGAAGCATTTTGTGGTGGTTCAGGTAAAGCGGTCTCTAAGACATGTAGCTTCCTTTCTTGTTTGAGAACTATTCTCAAGTTTCTTTCCCAATCTAAGAAGTTTGGTCCAACCAATTTATCTTTATCCAATATACTTCTTAGAGTAAAGATAACATTTGTGCTAGATGATGCCATTTCTACAGAGAGTAAATGCAAAATATTAGAATGAGTTTTGAAAAATGTTTTCCACAATAGCCAAAATTGAAATCCCAAAAAATTTTGTGTTGGTGCTAGATTGTGGGCCGAAAATCCACAAAGAGTCAACCCCAGTCTTGCTTTGGCAAGTATCGTAGGGATCGGGCTCTTCTGGTAGGCAACGTTCAAATCACATTCCATGTAATCTAACGCTTTCCAATTACATACCATGCAACTTTTCGGCGATAGGACGAACATTCCAAATGTTTGACACCATCCTATCTTTGCAAAATTAATCCCTAGTCAACTTATCGGGTCAAGCTAGGATTAATTTTCCCAAGTTAAACCATCCCTCAAGGCATCATATCAATAGACACCCACACAGTTTTTCCATAACAAGTGGTAGTGATAAAGTTGAGCATCTAATACCCAAACAGTTTTTCCACTCATTAATGGTAGTGATAAAGTTGGGCACTATTATTTAACAAACCGCCGCATGAAGAAAACCTGAGGCCCTTGGGCTCTCCAAGTCCATCAGAGGTTCGACACTCAAGCGGGCCCTCAAGTACGGAAGCAAAATCATGGGTTTTTGGGATTTAAGTTTGATCGGCTTAACATGCATTTTCGTTTATCATTCATTTGCATAAGTAAAAGAATGAATTAAAGCGATGAACTGGGCTCTAATCTATTACAGGGCCTTTTAAGATCTTTATGTTTGGGCCTCCGTTCGTGGGCTCCACCATGGACTCCTCTTGGAACCTCCTTTTGGGCCTAACTATTACATGATGACTTTAGTAGATATGGGTATGTCTACTTAATGAGGTATAAAAGTGAAACTTTTGAAAAGTTCAAAGAGTTTAAAAACGAAGTAGAGAATCAATTGGATAGAAGGATTAAGGCTATTCGCTCCGATCGGGAAGGTGAATACCTTAGTGATGAGTTCGATGGCTATCTAAAACAGTGTGGAATTGTTTCACAGCTGACTCCACCAGGAACACCTCAATGGAATGGTGTATCCAAGAGGAGAAATCGGACCTTATTAGATATGGTTCGATCTATGATGGGCCTAGCGACTCTCCCTACATCCTTTTGGGGTTATGCTCTCCTTTCTGCTGCCTACTTATTGAATCGTATTCCATCTAAGGCAGTAGATAAGACTCCATATGAGATATGGATGGGTCGGAAGCCCTATATGTCCTATCTGCGAGTTTGGGGTTGTCAAGCTCATGTAAAATGTTTACAAAGTAATAAGCTTGAACCCAAAACTGAAAAATGCCTATTTGTGGGATATCCTAAGGAAACCAAAGGATATCAATTCTACAACTCAACAGAGAACAAAGTGTTCGTTGCTCAAGGAGCTACTTTCTTAGAGAAAGAATTTCTGTACAAGAAAGACAGTGGGAGTATAATAGAACTCGGAGAAGTTCAAGAACCACAAGAGAATGTAAAACGATCTACAGAAACTCAGATGGAGGTTGACATGGAAACTCATGAAGATGAGCAACCTGAGTCAATAACACAAGAACCTAGAAGATCTGGTAGATCTCGTCACCAACCCGAGAGATACGGATTTCTCGTGACTGACGATCAAGATTTGATCTTGGTGGACTCTAATGAGCCCGCGAACTACAAACAAGTTTTAGAAAGTCCGGATTCTGGTAAATGGCTAGAAGCCATGGAATCTAAAATGCAATCCGTGAGGGACAATAAAGTGTAGACTTTGATTGACCCTCCTGTTCAGGCAAAGGTTGTCGATTGCAAGTGGATTTTCAAGTTCAAACCTGGCGGGATCTTCAAGGCACGACTAGTGGCTAAAGGTTTCAGACAGACTCATGGTATAGACTATGATGAAACCTTCTCTCCTGTTGTGATGCTCAAGTTCATTAGGACAATGCTTGCCACAGCAACATATTTTGACTATGAGGTATGGCAGATGGATGTTAAGATGGCTTTCCTGAATGGAAACCTACTCGAGGATGTTTATATGAAACAACCCGAGGGATACATCGATCAAAAGCATCCTAATCGAGTATGTAAGCTTCAGAGGTCCATCTATGGACTAAAGCAAGCATATCGAAGTTGGAATCTTCGTTTTGATGAGGAAGTAAAAGGTTATGGATTCATCAAGAACGAAGATGAGCCTTGTGTTTACAAGAAAGTTGGTGGGAGCAAGATTATTTTCCTTGTCCTATATGTGGACGACATCCTGCTCATAGGAAATGACATTCCTTTGATGAAAGACATCAAACAATGGTTGGGGAGTGTATTTTCTATGAAAGACTTAGGAGAAGCTGAGACGATACTAGGTATCAAGATCTATAGAGATAGGTCTAAAAGGCTTCTGGGACTAAGTCAAGAAGGGTATATAGACAAGATATTGAAAAGATTCAATATGTCTAACTCCAAAAATGGTAACATACCATTTAGACATGGCCTTCTCTTTAAGAAGAACCAAGGTCCTTCAACAAGAGATGAGAGGGATACAATGAGTAGAGTCCCATATGCTTCGGTAATAGGATCTATCATGTATGCCATGTTGTGTACCCGTCCGGATGTTACACATACACTTAGCATGACTAGCAGATACCAACAAGATCTAGGGATGGATCATTGGACTGCAGTCAAAGCAATCCTGAAGTACTTACGAAGAACTAAAGGATTAATGCTAATGTATGGAGGACAAGAACAGCTCATATGGGACTCTCCTCTCTTGTTGGGACTCTACTCATTGCTGCTTTCCAAACAGATCAAGATGATATGAAGTCACAATCAGGTTACTTGTTTAGTCTGAATGGCGGTGCAATAATTTGGAAAAGCTCAAAGCAAGATACAACAGCCGATTCTACAACAGAGTCTGAGTACATTGCTGCATCAGATGCTGCAAAGGAAGCTGTTTGGCTGAGAAAGTCAGTGTCAGACATCAGAGTGATACCGAGTATCCAAGATCCAATAGAACTTTTATGTGACAATAACGGGGCCATCGCACAAGCTAAGGAGCCTCGGTCACACCAGAAAACCAAACACATACTCAGAAGGTTTCACCTCATCCGAGAGATCATTGATCGAGGGATGTGAAAGTGTGCAAAATAGGGTCAGACGACAATATAGCAGATCCTCTCACAAAAGCTCTACCACAGTCAAAGTTTGATAGACATGTAATAGAGCTTGGTCTTAAACAGTTTAGGACATAGCCCTTCATCGGGCAAGTGGGAGATTGTTGGTGAATGTGCCCTAATGAGGGCTATTTATGTAAATATACTTTGAGGGTATTTATGTAAATAAGATATTTGTCACTTGATTGATTGTTTATCAAATGAGTTAATTTCATGATAGTAATATCCTTGTGCATATTTAAATTCATGAAATCGATCCGCCAAAAGAAATACTTCATGGACTAATTAGATCATGAGTGATTCTTTTGAGTAGTACTGGTACTAGGATCCTTAGACCAGAAATCACTACATGGTCTTAGGTGAATTGTAGTGTGCTTTGACATACGCCTAACGGGGCCGTAACAAGTTGCCAAGTACGGGTATGATTGGGTACACTATGAGACACGCTAAGGTATGTAGGTGAAGTGATGGGACTACAAATCTCTCTTAAGTGAGAGATGATATCTTGGCCACTTGATAGTGAACTGAAAGTGCATGGCCATGCCCAAGGAATGATAGGATATCATTTGCTTGAAGGATTCAGTGACACTATGAGATCAAGTAAACGTTTAGCTACATAAGGATGATGGTTCCATGCCTTATGCTAAACTGGATATCGATGTAGAGGATCATACGCAGTTTGCTCGGAAAGGTTGTGTTGAATCTCCATTCGACCCTCCATTCTGAATTGGGTAGTCATTATGTCTTGCTAGAGACCACTAATGACTTATGGATTAATCAATGAGATTGAGTTATCCGTTGCCAATTTGGAATGGGCCTACAGGATCGCACATAAGAAAGTTCAATGATGCAGAATAAGGATTCTTGCCTACAATAAGTATAATTGTTATACTTAAATAAATAAGATTTAATTAAATGGTTTAATTAAATATTATTGGAAAGTTCTATGGTATTAATTAATAGTTAATTAATTATCTGAGAACAATTGGGATGGGCTGATAAATCAAGGGACTTAATTGCAATTGAAGTTCTTAACCCATCAGCCTGATCCATGGATCATGGGTTGATCCATAGGCTTGGTGTATAACCCAAATCATTAAAGTATTATTTAAGGCTGATTTGGAATTAGTAAATATTATTTAAATACTGACTTGGAATCAGTTAAATAATATTTGGTAATAATACTGATTTGGAATATGACTAAAATCAGTTAAGTTATAATTGGATAATTACAATGCTGATTTTGGAAATTAATTCTCTACAAATATCCTAGGGATATAATTGTAGGAGGAGGATGAGGATTTTGAATTATTCTCATCAGACAAAATACACAGGATTTCCCAAAATTCTATTGGTAGGCAAGATTGGCTAGCACCAACCTGCGAAGGCTTTCGTGCTTGAGAGTAGAGGATCCTTCGAGGAAGGATTTTGGAGACAACAAAATGCCATCTTCTCAGAGGAGCCAGGCGACGTGCGCAACCGATTACGCTTCAAGGGTAAGACCCGATCCTTATAGTTTAGGATGCCGCCATTTAATTGGATTAAATGCCTAAACAAATCCCAACAGTAGCTCACCCTCGCACAAGGCCTGTCACACCTATAAACGAAAAAACCCTCACCAAACTGAAGAGGAGAACTACAAAGCTGCTCAGATCGAGTGAAGATACACCCGATTTCACCAAGACTGAATAGATATGGGATGAAATCCCCATGAACTGCTTAGAACCATATGGTTCTAAACTGGATCACTATCTCTGAAGAAAACCATAGCTACCCAAGGATAAAGAGAAGTTTTCGGCTCAATCGAGAGAAAACGAAGCAAAAGTTGCCTTCAGGACTTGTCCTTACACTACTATTACACATTCTAGGGTTGCAAATAGTTAAATTCAGTAAGGGTAAAATAGTTTTTTTAGATGTACATGAATATCAAGGTTGACTCAAAGAGTCCAGCATTTACCAGCTTCCCTATCTTCATCATTTCAGTAATTTATGGCCCTATTTATGGCGGGAAATTGATAAAACCAAATTTGAGCCTGCATGTCCCACAAAACACATTATAAGCTTGTAAAGTACACAAGAGTGATCAAACTCTATGCAAATGTAATGAATTTCAGTGGAAAATGTCATGAAAATAGATGTAACTTAGGGTTACATCAGTAGCATGGTAAGTTCTTTTGTTGCTCATGCTAAGAATGATATGGTTGCACATAATTGGCATGAACTAGTTATCTTCCAATGCCGAAATATAAACGCTACAAGGATATTACTTGAGCCTAAAAAGATGGAATGGTTACACTTGAGAAAAGAGAAGTGCTTAAAGGCAAGCAAGAACAAGGGATTACCTAAAGAAGGAAGCTCATTCCATGAGGTGAAAGAAGTCAAGAGTCATGACAACTAGTTGGTCAAAAGAGAAGTAGTGACCAAGCACCAAAATTTTGTAGCAAGTGCCGAGAATATGTTGCCTTCAATGTGCAGTAACTGCCGAGAATATCCACACCGTACCACCAGACTTACATGCCAACAGCTATCGTGTGTTTCCAAAGAATTGCAGCACCAAGCGCACGAAGTTTACCACATTGTGCGACCACCTGAGTAGCTCTTAGCTGAGAAAAACTGCACCAAGATTGAGTACTTGTTGCTAAGAAAATGTGCACCATATGCTAAAGATATGCGATATGGTGAACACAATTCCTGCTGAGATATAGCACAATTGGCCGAGAAAGTATGCAGCAGCAAGAGGCCGCATGACGACGCTGAGGCAGAGGAAATACGGCTAACCGTGAGACCTCCTGAACCACTAATGTGCAAGAACTACTGCAAAATTCTGTGGGAGATGTCCAAGCAAAGTTTTGCATGTGCGCAACAGCCAATAGCCGAGGAATGCTGAGCTACCAAGCAAAGGCCCGAGCCTCATATGCTTGAAAAATTGGCCGATATCGAACCAATGCATTCCTCCAACTGTTAGTTTTGAATACTAAAAAGCTATTGCTTGTATGAAAAACTAATACCACGGTTTATATATCGATTAAGTTTCAGTATTAATTGTTCCTTTATATCATATGCATAGATGATAAGGTGTTAGGTGTAGCACAGTAGATCTTATCATTGGTTAAATTTATGATATATAAACAGATGCTCGTAACTGAGATAGTTTGAACATACTATCGATTTAGGTTATCGTACGATTTTGATAATTATTTTGTCTAGACTAATTAAATCATACGGATGTGCCCGAGGTATATTGAGCACGACCTATTCAGAATTAAATTAACTTATACTGATCGACGTAGTTAATTCGAACCCAATATTCTAATCTCCTAATCCCTAGACTAGAGCGGACACGAGAGTTAGATATCGTATGCTTTCATTTTCCAAAGGGTGTGGTTAATTGAGGCCTAGATCTCGGTAAGTTGGGTATGCGGTGTTTGACTTCTTGGTGGGTCATTGCTTGTCGAATGAATCCATGTACCGGTTCGCGGGGGTGATGGTGCTCCCGACATGAGCTCGAAAAGTTTATTATACTAAACCCGGTCGGTGGACTTATGTCGGGTATAATAAGAAGGACTAGTGGTACTAATCTTGGATACCAAGAAGTCGATGAATTAATTTGTCAGTAAATTTATGAATCGACGAGCACTATAACTTTGACGTTGGGAGATAGAAGAATTACAAAGTGACCGCAAAGTAATTTTGTTTTTGAGCTGTAGTTCCATAATTGGTCCGTTAGTGGTACGACTAATTATGCGTTGGATTAATCGACAAGGTGAATTAATTAAATTACCCTTGGGTTAATTTTATATTTAATTGACAAAGTGAATTATACGAAATAATTCTAAGGGGTCGATTAATATTTAATTGACGAAGTGGGTTAAAGAATTAATTCAAAAGGTTCGATAGGAGTTTGACTAGTCTAGAGAAGACTAAAGAAGTCAACAAAGTCCAACATTAAAGCACAACTCAAAAGCCCACTAGGTCTCCCTTGAAGCTCCTATAAATAGTCAATGTTAGGCACTTTGAAGATATTAAGAAACGTTGGAGGCTAAGTTGCTGAGAGAGAATAAGGAGTAGCCTAGAGAATGAACTCCATCTTCTTCATTGAGTTCTTCCTCGAAGTCGGCTTAGGATCCCTTCTTCTTCGAAAACTCAGTTGGATTTTCCCCCGGAGTTGTTGTGAGTTGCCGCCGGCCTCCGTTTTGAGATTCGCGCCGCCACAGCATTTTGCGAGTTTCTGGTGAGTTCTTTTTCGCACCGCCAGCTCCGATCGGACCTCCGTCACACTTGATTCTACCTCTATTGTGTTGAATTCGATATTGATCGGTGATCCATGGTGGTGGTTGTCTAGATTGTGGTCGGAAAGTTTTTTTGGGGTGGTGCGCAGCCAAGCGGTAAACAGCAGCTGAGATCTTCGGGCAACAATCTGTCAATGATCTGTCAAGTTTTTCGGAGCAATTTTATTTTGGATTTCTTTCTTAGTTTCTTAGCTACCCCGTGGATAGTCGCCCACACGATTTTGGGGTGTAGACAGAGTCATTCTCAGGATTCTCTCGTTGTTGGTCTTGGGCGGTGAATAGCAGGATTTTCCAGCTTTGGTTTTCTTATTACTTTGAGGACACGCTTCAATGGTATAATCTTTAAGTCTTCCACTTTAAAATAAAGATTTAATTTTTAGCATGTCATTTTAATAAATCAAATTTGTATAAGCCTAGATCCGTTCAGGGGAAATGTTTTAGAGTCTGGGCCAGATCGAAAGTCTCTGATTCTGGAATGCTAAGTCAAGGATATTTTGGCCAAGGGTTGAAGAGCTCAAGAATCTTTATTCTTGGAGCTATGCTAGGTTCATCTCATTGAACAAGTTCACTAAATACTTGTTCAAGGTTCCTTTGATACTCAAGAGTCAAGGGCTGAATCTAAATCAATGAGCTAGTACAAAGGATGTCACTCAACTCCTTAATGTGATGGTTCTAGTGTTCGATAACATGGAGATTGCCGTCAAGGACAGCCTCAATCCATGAGATATCATCATATTAAGTTTCCACAATGATCAAGCTTCCAATTGGGTTGAACAACAATAGAGGTCGCAACTATGAAGAGCACACACGACCACTTTTGAGTCATTTTGCCATTTTGGTCTATTTGTAGTCTTGGGCTTTGCAATCCAACATGGATGGTTTTTACCCTTAATAATTCCATCTATTAGTGTTAAGTCATGTGAAAGTCCAACATGAAGATCCAAATCCAACTCAAAAACTTCTAGAAGTTACTTGCAGGAGAATGCAACTGGATGAATGAAGGTGGACATGTAGGGGTGCAATTAAGGGAAGATCACGGCTGCCCTAATTATTTTCAGTATAATTTGAGTTATTTTAGTATATTTGAGTTAATTAGAGACTTATTCTTGTAGGAATTAGCAAGATTAAGTTATGCCTTAATTAGCTAGATTGATTGCAAAAATAATCAAGATAAGGAAACTAACCTTATAAGTTATTTTCTAATCTTGAGATTGATTGATTGAATAATTGTCTTGATTCTCAAGACAATGATTTCGGCCACCCTATTAGTATAAATAGGGGTCTTGTGCTTCATTGTAAGATACAACCTTTTGCAAAGATAGAAGATATTTGAGATGATTTCTCTTTTGAAACTTGCGAGTTTCTTTTCTTTATTAATACGTTAATCAACCCCCAACTTTATCAATAGTAGATTTAGGTGCTATTGTGGTGTCATTCTACTAGAATTCTTGTAAGAATTCTTTCCCTTAACACTTATTCCGCAATCTCTTAGAGGTATCTTTGCTACAACACGTTCCTAAACAAACCGCCGTCTTCGGAGCAATATGGATTCCGCATCACCTTCCTAGAAGTATATGACAGGCGTCCATTGGAACCACATCACACAGTATTTCTTCCTTGATTGGACCAAGGTTGAAGGTGACTAGTGCTTGGTATTGGACTTTCTTCTCTCCACCTTTTTCGTGCTACTACAACCTGTAAGGCCTAGGATAGGGCAAAGATGTTAGTGATAAATCCTTAACCTAAGACTCACTTACAACATTTGTGCAACTTCCACCATCTATGATCAATAGACACTTCTTTTGATATGTTGTCTTACACCACATATGAAATATGTTATTGCACTGCATAGGGTTCAAATCTAGAGAGTAGTGAGCGTCCAAAGAATGGACAATGACAAGAGTAGAATTTCTTACCAATGATCCATCTGGATGCTCATCTGGACAATCACGATATAAGGAAATGAGGGTTTGTCAATTTTTCTCCTCAACTTCTTTGATGTCGCCAATAAAGAGCTCATTATCCTCTTCACCTTCTTTTGTGAGAGCTGGAATCTTCTTAGAATCACTACCACTGTCCTTTTCTTCATCTATTACATAGAGTTGGTTGTCTCTCATAGTGTAAGTACTCTTATTAGGGCAATTGGCTTGTAGATGACCAATGCCATTACATTTGCAACACGTAACTGGTTTCTTACTACTTTGAGCTACAAAATTTCAAAAATCAAAAGATTTAGGAGGGATAGGTGTGGATGTGTGTGTATTGGGCTTAGGGAAGGGTGGCGTAGGTTTCTTCTGCATAATGCTACTCTTTCCCTATTACCAACTGCTACTAGTCGACTGTTTCCTTCTGCTCGATTTGCCACCTTCCTTCAAGTGCTTTTCGATCATCATAGCTTTTTGAAAACAATCTTCTAGATCAGTGTAACCTGTGAGCTCTATCCTCTGACTGATGTTTTTGCTAAGGCCACCAATAAACCTTGCAATGGCTGCATCATCATCAACATAGATTTTTGCTCTATATGGAGCATTCAAGTTCACTATAATTCTCTGCTACAGTTCGCTATCCTTGCTTGCAACTATACAACTTTTGATGTAAGTTATGAATAAAATATGAAGGAATGAACTTACTGTGCATGAGTGTTGGTTTTAAATACTAAAGTTGTGCTTGTATTAAACTATTTTCCAGTTTGTATATATCGATTAAATATTTTAGTTAAATCATTTTTTATGTTTTACATATGTAGGCCATTTATAATATGTAATTAGATGATGAAGTGTCTGGTGTGACACAGTAGATCTCATCATTTTTTAAATGACATAATATATAAACGAGGTTCATAACTGAGACAGTTTTGGACACACTGTCAATTTAAGTTATTATATGATTTTGAGATTGGTTTGTCTAAACTAATTGAATCATATAGATATGCCCGACCATATTGAACTTGACCAATTAGGATGAATTGTTTTATACTGATTTAATAGACTATTCGATCCTAGTATTCTATCTATAAATCCCTAGACTTGAGCAGGCATGATGATTAGACATAGTGTACTTCAATCTACCAAATAGTGAGGTCACTTGAGACCAATAGTCTCGGTAGGTTGGGTGCACGTGTTTGATTGCTTGGTGTGCTATTACTTGTCGAAAGAAAACCATGTACCGGTGTGTCCGGGGTGATGGTACTCCCGAGATGAGCTCGTTATGTTTATTATAGTAAACCCGACTGGTGGACTTATATCCAGTATAGTAAAAAGGTCGAGTGGTACTAATCTCGAATTATAAGGAGTTAATTAATTAATTTATCAGTAAATTAACAAATTAACGAGCACTATATCTTTGATGTGGTGAGATTAAAGAATAATTAATTTAGTTGTTCTGAAAGCAATTCTGATGTAGGATGGTTGTGCCATAATTAATCCGTTAGTGGTACGATTAATTATGTAGTGAGTTAATTGATAAATTAGAATTAATTATTTAATTAAAGTGAAATTATTTATTTAATTAATTAAATCTTAAAGTTCAATTGGAATTAGAAAATCCAAGACATTAGGAAATCTTTTTGGATTTGGAATCTAATTAGATTTGGTAACTAATTGGATTTGGAAACTAATTAGGAATCCTAAACCAACTTGGGGTCTCTCTTGTAACTCTATAAATAGACAAGAGATTAGCAATTCACATACACAATTCATAGTTCAAGTTTTCAAGAAACTAGAGAAAGAAATCAAAAAAAAATCTCCCTCAAAGTCAGATTTCTTCCCAGCAAGCTCGATCGCTCAATTTTCCAAGCTAGGAGGCGGTCGAACTCCTCCAAGTTTTTCGACTCATGAAAATCGTTTGGGCAGCGCATGGGTGTTACTCTCGGTCGACGGCGGCGACTGTTCGTTGGTTTTTTCGGCGAGTGATTTGTGGTGATTTTTCTGATCAATTGTTCTTTAGTTCGTTGCCCACACAACGTACAATCAAGTCTTGAGTCATACAAGTGATCACCTAAGTACACACTTCAAGAGGTAATTCTTAAACTTTTGCTTTAATTAAGAATTTATTGTTGTGTGACAAATTGAATAAGTAGAAGCTAAGATCCTGCGCAATGGTATTTCAAGCAAGGGTTGGAATAGTAATTGCACTAGAGCTTAGGCCTGGTCAAGATTTTTTATTCTGGAATACGTAGCACGAAAGTAAATTTTTGACCGGGCCCGGGCAGATAATCTTTCAATGAGTTCCTTGAGTTCTTCCCAACTCATGACCGGAGGACGTTCCATGCATTGCCATTCTTGAGTTATGGTTATCCACCAAATAGCTGCATGATGCTTGAATTTTGTGGTGGCTAATCTGACTTTTTGTTCCTCTGTGAAATCGTTGGCATTGAAGATCTGCTCAATCTGAAACTGCCAATCAAGATAAGATTTAGGGTCATATTTTCCTACAAATTTAGGAATTTCAAATTTAATGTTATATTGATATCTAAAGATGGGAGCTTTGTGGCGTGCAACACGGACCACTGAATTATTAGAATCATAATTTAAGTTGGAAGAAACTTCAGGATTTCTATCAAGTCTGGGACCCTGAGTAGGCCTTCTCTGGCGTGGTGATCCAACAAACTGGTTAACTGATCATTCCTTACTATTGGCTCTAGGTTGTCAATACGTTGGTTCATCTCTGTTAACTGCATCTGTAAACCTACAAGATAAGCTGCAATCTGCTCCATAGTGATTGGCTGCCTTGGTTCCTCATATTCTTCGAGAACTGGTTCTTCTCGGGCATTCTTAGTGTTACGAACCATCTTGCAAAAAAAGGTAGATTACACAAAGAAACAGACACGTAAAACCAAACAAAGACTCAAACTAAACAAAAAAAGAAAGAAAGAAAACAAAACAAAACAAAACAAAAAGAAACAAAAGAAAGAAAGGGAAAAGAAAACAAACACTATTGAACGCAATGCGCTGAGCGTCAAAATTTGAGGCCAATAGGAGGTCGCGAGATCGCGGTCTGGAATTTGCGAACAGCAACGGCTAAGCTGGTTTTTGAAACCTTTTCTCACCGAGAACCTAGTCTTACGAGGGTTTTCTTTTCACAAGACTCAATAATAACACTCAAAAGACATAAAGACAAAACAACTAGTAATCAAAGGACAAGTCTAACAAAACATTAAAAATTTGAAAAAAAAAAAAAAGGTGACAAAAACAAGTAACTACATAACATAGACGCTTATTAAGGCACACAAAAGTTTATTATACTAAACCCGCCCGGTGGACAAAAAGTTCGGTATAGTAATAAGGTCGAGTGGTCTAATCTCGGATGAGAATAAGTTGATTAAATTAGTTTGTTAGTGAATTAATAAATCGACGAGCATTACATATTTGACACAAGGAGATAATGGAATATGTAATTAAGTGAAACCATAAGTGTAATTTCTGACTTGAATGGTAGTTTCATAATTAATCCGTTAGTGATACGATTAATTATGTGTTGGGTTTAATTGACAAAATGGATTTAATTATCCATGGGTCAATTGTATTAATTGGGTCAATAATATTAATTAAGTCTTGGTGTAGGCTTGGAATTAATAAAACCTAAACCCAACAGGAAGGCCTAACTCAAGCCCACTTGAGGTCTCTCTTGTAACCCTCTATATAAGACATGAGAATCAATTCAGAAGAGACAGAAAAGAAATCAAGAAGTCATTATTGACAAAACACAAAAGGAAACTAGAGAGAGAAATAGTTCCTAGAGTCCAGTGCGCAAACCGAGTCAGCATGAGAAACTCGATGGCGGTGTTAGCGTTCGGCAGTGATTTCCTTGTAGCAGCGATCCCGACGGAGGCACGTGGTCCCAGTGGCGGCGCAGATTCCTATGTAGCTTAGAAACCAGAACGACGGTATGGGATTTTCGAGGGCAGTTTTTGTGTGGGATTTTCTGTCGGGGCTGATTTAGGAATTGTTCGGTAGATCGTTGCCCACACAACGTCCGAACAAATCTTTGGGAATACAAGAGATATCTCGGGTACACGCTTCAAAGGTCAATTTTAAACTTCCGCATTTATTTTAGATATTGTATTTGTTCTCGTGTCAAATCAAACAAGATAATCCAAGATCATGTGCAATGGTTTTCAAGGAAGTTTTAAATTGGATTGCACGAACGAATCTTTCAGTTTGTGCATATAATTGACTTGAGAGTTCTTCATTTCTATATGCAGCCGATACACTTTGAGTGATATTCTGTGAATTTTTAGGTGTGAGGATGACAAGTCAATATGATGGTAGCCATGGGAAGAAATTCATGTGTAATAACTTTAATTGTCGATGCCATGTTTGTATAATAGTGTATTATTACTGCTCTCTTTTATTTTGGTCACCAATACTAGTCTCATTTAGATTTTTTTTTTGGCAATTATAATCCTTTTTTACGAAAAAGTTTAGAAGATAACGGATTAACTCATTTGATCGCTAGTCAGACCTATTTTTTCTTAACCATGATTTGTACGATAGTTTGTTCAACCAATTTTATGATTTGGACCCTCATGAATGTTCAACTCATTTAGAGTTTCGACCGTTATTTTGGATTGTGAGTCGATCTAAATGGTGTTAAACATTCATGAGAAATCGAGCCATAAAATAGATTGAAAAATCATGGTACAAATCATGGTGAAGAGAAAATTAGATTTGACTAGCGATCAATGAGTTAATTCGTTATTTTTTAAAATTTTTCGTAAAAAATGACTATAATTGCCAGAAACAAAATTTTATGTGAGACTAGTATTGGTGACCAAAATAAAAAAATAAAAAATAAAAAAAGAACCAAAACCGAAATAACCTATTAGAGAGAACCAAAAATAAATTTAATCCTTAATTTTAATACCTGGAAATACTATAGAGTCATCCGTGCATTTCTTTTTTTTTTTTTTTTTTGTCCCCTAAATTAGATGAGGAGTCACTTGTCTGTTTTTGCAAAGTGATACTAATAAAAGAAAGAGTTGTCGAAAAATGTTGGGGTTGGATTGAAAATGAAAAACAAAATGTTGGGTACCATTTTTGACTGAAACTAGCATTAAAAAAGAGCGGTTGAGTGAGAAGGCGAAAATAGTAAGATGAGAACCGATACTCATTTCTTTTTTCTTTTAATTTTTATTTAATAAAACGGTAAAAAGGACAATTAATAATTAAAGCAGGGACTGGTGTCACATGTGTAGCTGTGAAATGGAACCAATTGAAGCGCAGCATCCACAACTGAATTACGCAATTCATTAAACCCCGCAGCTGCTCATCATTTAATAACTTTCCTCGAGGGTTTGACCGTAACCTCTTCTTTCGATAACCGGGCCAACGTAGACTGCCTCCTATTTCTTCACAAAATATTTAATATTATCGTTGATCCAAATCAATTAATATTTAATCTTTAATTTATGCAAACAATTTTTAACGACTTGTATAAATAAGCTGAATTATTTTTTTAGTCATCCATATATACGAGGGTGTAACTTTAAGTCTTTCTTAATTTTCATTTACTAAAATAATTTTATTTAATTTTTTTTATTGTTATTTTCTGTCTTGGTTCAGGCAATATTTATCCTACAACTAGTAGTAGCAAAGGAATTATACTCCTAGTGAAATTCCTATACAAATCAATATTAAATGTCTTGTTCCTCATTCAAAAAATAAGGCCCCTCTTCACGCGCCTATCCATGCTTGCAAAACCCTCCACCCATTTGTTATTATTACTCCATTAATTGCAGCTTTTTTTTTTTTTTTTTGAAAACCTGCAATCAAGCAATCAATTTTCACCCGTTTTTCCTGTTTGAAAATTGTCACATAATGATTATGATTGATGCTTCTCTGAAAATTATATCATCATATTTGAAGAATAAAAGAATACCATATTATGGATAATACAATTCATTTACCATCATGAGGTTACATTACCATCACATTTACACATCATTGGAAAAAAATGAGAACAAAAAAGACATCAGGGTTGCATTTACCATCATCGAAAAATAAAAACAGGATGGTCATTCAATTACATTTACGGCACAATATCGAAAAAATAAAATACAGAACCAAAGCATGATCACATTTACCATCCCCATGGTTACATTTACCATCAACAACATCATATTGCAGTACATTTACAATCATATTTGAAAAATCAAAAATCATTACAGATCATCGTATAAAAAAAAATGAGAACAAAAACAAGAACAACAAGAACTTCAACGTTGCATTTACCATCAGGGCTACATTTACGACACAATATCAAAAACAAAAAACAAACAAAAGCATGGTCACATTTGTTCTGGACGTGGTTCTAGTTGTTCTGGACGTGGTGCTAGGTGTTTTTGGACGTAGTGCTAGTTGTTTTTGGACGTGGTGATATATGTTCTGGACGTGGTGCTAGTTGTTATGGACGTGGTGCAAGTTCTTTTTGGACGTGGTTCTAGTTGTTCTGGATGTGGTGCTAGTTGTTCTTGACGTGGTTCAAATTGTTTTTTAGACGTGGTGCTAGGTGTTTTTGGACGTGGTGCTTGTTGATTCTGGACGTGGTTCTAGCTGTTGTGGACGTGGTTCAAATTGTTTTTTTGGACGTGGTGGTAGGTGTTTTTGGACTTGGCTTGTTGATTCTGGACGTGGTTCTAGTTGTTGTGGATGTGGTTCAAGTTATTTTTTGGACGTAGTGCTCGGTGTTTTTAGACGTGGTGTTAGTTGTTTTTGGACATGGTTCCAGTTGTTCTAGTCGTGGTGCTATATGTTCTGGACGTGGTTCTAGTTATTTCTGGACGTGGTGCTATATGTTTTGTACGTTGTTCTAGTTGTTCTGGACGTGGTGTAGTTGTTTTTGGACGTGGTGCTAGTTGTTTTTGGATATGGTGATATATTTTCTGGACGTGGTGCTAGTTGTTATGGACGTGGTGCAAGTTCTTTTTGGACGTGATTCTAGTTGTTCTGGACGTGGTGCTAGTTGTTCTTGACGTGGTTCAAGTTGTTTTTTGGACGTGGTGCTATGTGTTTTTGGACGTGATGCTTGTTGATTCTAGACGTGGTTCTAGTTGTTGTGGACGTGGTTCAAGTTGTTTTTTGGACGTGGTGGTAGGTGTTTTTGGACGTGGTGCTTGTTGATTCTGGACGTGGTTCTAGTTGTTGTGGACGTGGTTCAATATCGGCACAATATCGAAAAAAATAAAATACAGAACCAAAATATGGTCACATTTACCATCACCATGGTTACATTTACCATCAACAACATCATATACAACAATATAATAAACATTACCATCAAAAACATCATAATATAATACATATACCATCATATTTGAAGAATAAAAAACATACTATATTATGGATAATACAATACATTTACCATCATAGGGTTACATTTACCATCACACTTACAGATCATTGGGAAAAAAAAATGAGAACAAAAAGAACATCAGGGTTGCATTTACCATCATCGAAAAATAAAAACATGATGGTCATTCAATTACATTTACGGCACAATATCGAAAAAATAAAATACAGAACCAAAGCATTGTCACATTTACCATCACCATGGTTACATTTACCCTCAACAACATCATATCGCAGTACATTTACCATCATATTTGAAAAATCAAAAATCATTATAGATCATCGTATAAAAAAATTTGAGAACACAAACAAGAACAACAAGAACTTCAGGGTTGCATTTACCATCACCATGGCTATATTTACGGCACAATATCGAAAAAAAAAAAAAACAAAAGCATGGTCACATTTACCATCACCATGGTTACATTTATAGCCCAATATCGAAAGAAAAAATCATAAAAAAAAAAATAAGATGCCCTCTCCATTTACATTTACCATCAACAACATCATATTGCAGTGCATTTACCATCATATTTGAAGAATAAAAAATCAATACAGATCATAGTAGAAAAAAATGAGAACAAAAACAAGAACAACAAGAACTTCAGGGTTGCATTTACCATCATCAGGGCTACCGAACAATCATATCGGTAAACAAATCATAACAAAAAAAAGATACGTTCTCCAAGAACATACCTCCTCTCTGGGGCTGTTCTTCTTTTCCCGTTGATGCATTTTTTTTCTCATTTTGTCTCCCTTTCGAGTGAGTTTTGTCCTCCCGTTGATGTTTTTTGCTGTTATTGATTCTTCAAATAAGATGGTAAATGTTGTTGCGCCGATGTTTAGATTTTGGTTTATAGGGTTGATGGGTTTCACTATTGCGGACGGTTGAAGGCGGATGCTTCGTCGTGTAGGAACGTGGACGGTTTCTGGGTAGAAATGATCGGACGTGGGCGGTTTGCGGCCAATCGAAAGCAGCAATATAGCTTCTTCAACCGACAATGAGGATGAAATTGATGGAGGGAAGGTTTTGTTCTCCATTTTTTGAGAATTGATGGAAGAAATCAATTTGTCAAATTTCCCAGGCATAATTGAATGGTGGTTTTGTGTTGGAATCCGTTGATATGGAAAAAAGTAGGCGGCTCTGTTTTGTGGTTTTCAAGGAACGTGAATACAAACTCCTCCCTACTTAATTTACAGATTTTATTTTTGATTTAATTTTTGATGTGTGTACCAATTTATATAGTACACCTACTGCTTTGTTCATTCAACTTATTTTATATTTCGAATCTTTCTTAATTTATTCGTATAAATTCCAACGCAAATATAACAACCAAAATGCTAAATGTGTTTAATATTAAGGAGAATGCGAAACTTAAAATAATTTAAGTAAAGTATTATATAAACTATAATTTAGTAAACAAATAAATTTAACTAACAATTAAATAAATTAAATCGTTATTTCTTAATTTTTCATTTAAAATGATCAAAAATAATAATAAAATAATTAAACAAAACTATTTTAATAAAAAATATTTAATAATAAAAAATTATGTTAAATAGCCTAAAAATATATATTTATTACTATATTTAAAAATAAAATATTAACAATTCAGTATTATTTAATTTTATAAAAGTGATAGTATATAAACAAAATGCTGAATTAATATCACCTTATTTCAAATATAGTAATAAGTATTATATCATAATAATTGATAAATAATTGGGGAGTATAAATTATTATTCTCCTCTTTACAGAACAAATGAAGGGAAACGAAGATTTGGAAGGAGAAGAAAAATAAGAAGCATGCAAAGTGGGGAAAATGGAGAGTTAGTACTAGTAGTAGTAGTTGTAGTTAGAGCAATAGATTACACAACAGAAAGTGTATTGGAATATTACACATAGGGTGGTGAAGTTTAACATCTCTTACATTATTACCCATATTATTATGATTTTGTATCACTATTATGACTTAAGCCAAGAGCCAGAAGTTTTTCTGCCATCTGGTGCTGATGAGATACCCTCCCATGCCTTTGCTTTGCTTCCTAACTCCAATGGTTAAGCAGTCCACTGTGTTGATGCATTCCTCCACAAATTCTTCCAAGCTGCTGCTACCACACAGGCAATTAAGCACAAGGGAAGAAGATGGCTTCTTTTGACCCAACACTAAAACAGACACCTCTAGCTTCTTCACTTGGCTCATTACTGTACTCAACTTTGGACCTTGAATCACTAGAGCTTCCACTTCCACCTAAAAGTTGACAGAAAATGAAAACACAGATCTGAATGAAAAAAGTTTTGTTTTTTTAATTCAAATGATGAGGAGAGTAAATAAAATAAATTCCTCATGACTACTATAGGAAACAAAATCATAGTTCAAGTCCATTACTCCCCCAAGAGAAAAAATGAAGGAGTATCATGAATAACAGTCTTTCAGGCAGGAAATAGGACAATTCCTAAGCCAAAGGAAAAAAAAAGCTAACAAAACCATTTTCATTAAGTTTAAGATCCCACTCAACCAATAATGTGGACACATAAAACATATGTTAAGTTCAAACTAATACAACTAAACAAGACTCAATGCAGAATGTAGACACAGATTTGTGCTCAAGCAGTAGAAATCTGCAATTTTTAGTTGCACTGATAACACATGTTAAAGTTAAAGAAGCATAAAAAGGGCAGAAAACCAAGATTTACACTAATTCAACAATGTAGCCATTATGAACCCATTACCTCAGGCTTGCAAGCTTTACAAAGTGAGCCTAGAGAGCTAGCAAGGTAAGGAGAGCAAGCAGAGGAAGAAGAAACAGAGTTGGGGGGTTCAGAGCTCTGGTTTGGAGGGATAACGTGGAGCAGAGTTAGCATATCACCCTTATTAGCAACATGAGTAAGAGCCCACATCATCGCATGTTTAGAATGAGAAGATTGATCCACTACCACCATAACTCTCTTCCTCAACACAAATCCACCACCATTTTCACCTCCATTAAACCCCTCCATTTGCTGCTTCAAATCACTAGGATCCTCATAACCAAAATTATACCTCTCATTATTATTGCTGCTGTAGTTAGTGTTCATCTCATCCGTACCCCATTTCATTGATACTGATTTCCAGCCTTCTTTAGCACTTATTTGCCTCAAAAATGCTGCTGAAGAACTTGGCATCTTCCCTTTTTTTTTTTTTTTTTTTTTTTTCTTTTTTCTTTTTGTTTCCTTTCCCTCTCCTTGATTGATTACAAATAGTGATGATACCGTCCTCTATTCTTGATGATGGGAGGTGGGCTGGGGGGCAGGGTTGAAAGATTGATGATGTAATGTTGGTGATTTTATTATGGTTTCCTGGCAGTACGGCAAAAGGGTCACGGGAACCAACTGGGTGGCTTGATGGATTGATTGATTTATGAATGGAAAATAGTAGTAAATAAATCTCATTTGTCAGTTATGGCGATGATGATGAAATGGTGGACTCTGACGGTAGTTAAAAAATAATGTAAGGGCTACTAAACCATACCATTGTTTCACTTTCTTTCTTCTCGTACTAGAATCACTAGATTGCCTTTTAAATCTGATTTTTACAAGGCTGATGCTATTCGGTTATTATTTATATACGAATCGTTCATTGTAGGGCTGACAATTCGTATTATGTCTGTGTTGTTGTGTTTGTGTTAGCGTGTCGAGAACCTTCAACCCTAACATAACTTATTTAATTAATTGTGTCAAAAACTCTAACTTTAACCCGATCTGTTTATAATCCTATCGACTCTAACTCAACCCGTGTAACCAATTTAATTAAACAAGTAAACCACTCACCCACTAACCCGTCAACAAAATTAAATGTAAAAATACTCAACATATATTTCATGCATTTTTTGTTGTTCTTTATTTTTTTTTAAGATCATGCAAGAAGAAGATCTATTGAAGTAATTCTTGATTGGTGATTTTTCGACCGAAATCTTCATCACAGAAATAGGGGACTAAATTTGTCTATAAGACTAAACCATACATTTTTACTTATAATAACACCATCTAAAATTTGAATCTATCAAATTCAAATCCATCAATTTAAGTTTAACCATAACATCCTTACACCATGACATCAACCTAAATTTCATCAATTCAAATTCTTCATAATACAACCAAAATCTAATTAAATCCAATCAAAATAAATAAAATTCAAAGGTAATTAAAATTAGAAAGTTTAAATAACAAAATACCACCATATGAAGTCGTGTTGAACTTGTGATTTGGGAATTTGGAAGTTTCCTGAATTCTTAAGGGTATAAAATTTAATTTTAAATTTATTTTCTTAACGGATTCATGTGTCAACCCACCAATCCATCGTATCGACCCTAACCCGACCCACGATTTAAACGTGTTAACCCTAACCTGACCCGTTTATTATACGTGTCAAAAATTTCAACCTAACCCATTTTTTCGTGTCGTGTCTGTGTCGGTTGTGTTGTGTTGTCGTGTCGTGTCAGTAATTGCCAGCCTTAGTAGGTCGTAGGTGTACCATGTGAGGGTATGCACCTAGTAAAAAAAATTAGAAAGTAAATTAAGGAGGGTGTAACCCACTCTCCTTGAAACTCTTCTTCCCAGACAACATTTCAAATTTTTTTGACAATCTTTCCCTCCCTTTCATCTTCTCAATTTTCAATTAAAAAAATAATTTCATTTCACCCTGCTTTTTTCCTTGCTTTCATCTTCTTCATTTCGATACCGACAGCGGCGATTTTACATCAAATTTTAAAATACAAGTTTACATCGATATATTAGTTTACATCAAATTTACTACATCATTTTATAATGCAAGTTTATAATACATCATTTTGCATCAAAATAATACATGATTTACATCAAAATACAAGTTTATAATACATAATTTTACATTAAAATCCAAGTTCATAATACATGGTTTTACATCAAAATATCAGATTATATCAAAATACAAGTTCATAATACATGATTTTACATCAAAAAATCAGTTTACATTAAAATACAAGTTCATAATACATTATTTTGCATAAAAAAATATCAGTTTACATTAAATTTCAATCAAAGTCAAAAACCGATTTAACATCAAAATCAACCAAAGTCAAAAATTGATTTAACATCAAATTCAACCAAACTCAAAAACCGATTTAACATCAATATCAACCAAAGTAAAAAAACTGATTTAACATCAAAGTCAACCAAAGTCAAAAACCGATTTAACATCAAAAACAAATTTAACATCAATATCAGAAACTCATCCAAGAATCATATTTTACATTAGAAACAATACATAATCATATTTTACATTAGAAAGAATATAGAATCACATTTTTTTATCAACATTCATATATGAATTTTCATAAGAAACAATGTTCAATCAAAATCACATTTTACATCAAAATATATGATACCATATCAGATACTGAAAACATACAATATATATTCAAAATAGGTGATTTTACATAAAAAAATATAAGATTTTACACCAAAAAAAGGAATAACAGAAACTTGAGAACTAAGAGTATAAATAGCCTAGGGTATAAATATACCTTTTTGCCCAAACCCTAATTTTCCTTCCATCTTTTCCCCTTTCCAGCCGTCAGCCCCGACCCTTGCTCGATCGGCCGGCCTTCCTTCCTTCTTCTCCACATTCCGCCACCCTCGCTGGCATAAGCTCTGCACAGCCGCACAACAACGGCTTCATGGAGATCGCTAGTGACATGGGTTGGTTCTCCGCCATAAGCTCTGTACAACAACATTTTCTTAGGGAAGATTGGGGGTTTAGGAAGAGAGGAAAGAAGGAGAGAGGGAGAGAGAAAATGATGAAGAAAGGAAGTGGGTGAGAATAATAATGAGGAGGGAGAGATTAAAGCAGGTGAGGTTTTGCAAGAAAAATGGGCGCATGAGGTGAAACACTAGACTTTCACTGGATTTAGCTCCTGCTGCTTCACTTCAGCGCTAACTTCACTTCATCGGGGTCACTCCAGTGAACAGTGTCGTGAATTGGACGTCTTCAGTTCACGCTCGCCAAATGCTGGACTTTTACTGGACTTAGTGAACTTCACACTCACGTGAAGTTGTAGTCTGCTGGCTGTCTCCTTCTTGTTCTCTTGAGAATCCTTGGTTCTGCTCCAAATGCTAAGTTCGAAGTGTGATTTCTACAGTCTCCATTCCATGCATATTTAACCTGTAATTAGCATAAGTAGAGCCTTAACTAGTATTTTACCATACGAACAGATTATGAATATGTCTACAGGCAGCGAAAAACAGGGCGAAAAACAAGTAAAAATATGTATAAAGTGCATCACATCAGTATTATATAATTTGCAATTGCTATTGGCCTATGCCTTTTTGAAAGATTTTGGTAGGATCTGGGTTTGCACTTGCTCGATTTACCACGCAACAAAAATTTCTATTAAAGCGGAATCTTAGAAAAGTACCTTTGAAGCGTGCACTTGGTGATTCTCTTGTATGCCTCAAGACTATGACTTCACGTTGTGTGGGCAACGAACTAGAAGTCAATTGATCAGCTACTCACCACAATCCACCTGCTAGAAAACTCCAGCCCCGCAGCACCTGGCACGTACTATAAACGCACCGCCCGCAGAGAGAGAAAGCTACGCGCAGCTTGTTGAGCCATTGGAGCCGCTACAATGGAGCTGAATCAGTAAGGATGTCATAAGCTGCTACAATGAAGCTTTCTTAGCCTTTGTTAAAGTCCAATGTTTTGTTGTAATTGTTGCAACCACATTGTGACAAATCTGTGAATTACTAAGGCAATAATGGACTGAGTTCATGAGGTTTGAAAGCATTTTATCTGGACAAAATCTCAGCAAGAAGCCGATGAATAAACTGAAGTGCCAAAATGAGAAGGAAGTGTACTGTTGGCATATCAGATCAAAGGATGCACACATCAGATCACATGCAGCACAGATCAGATCAACGGAAGTAAAGATCAGATCAAATTCTCAAGGGATTGCTCAGCAGCTTGGTTTCACAGAAGCAAGGCAAGTCAGCAACAAAACATATTTGCAGCAGAAGAGAACAACTCAAGGCTGGAGAGCTAGAGCAGACACCTAAGAAGCTGAAGTCAAGGACGGCTAGTGAATCACACCTCAAACGCGCGACTCTAAAAGTCTCTCAAAGATTCAGAAGACGCAGGAGCATCATGTTGAAGTATCTAGCAATCCTGTGAGCGAGCAGAAATACAAAAGAATCAAGCAGTGCCCGATCAGAAGAACTGCAGGAGCTACATGGATGGTTCTGAGTTGCTGGACAGAACGTTGTGACATGAAGCTAACATCAGATCAACCGAAGGCTAACATCAGATCAACTGCAAGCTAACATCAGATCAACCGAAGGCTAACATCAGATCAACTGCAAGCTAACATCAGATCAACCGAAGCGCGACATCAGATCAAATGCCGCGCACATCAGATCAGCTATAAGCTAAGATCAGATCACTTCTGCTGTTTCAAAATATCTAAGACGAGCTACTCGAGAAGTATGAAGGAGTACAGTCAACAATATGACATGGCAAGCAAGTTGCAACTCAAAAGGTTGAAAATGGATTATTTGAATCTTGAGCCGCCTTTCGTGTATGATGTGCTGACACACTGCACGGTAGGGCACAGTTTTTCTTCTGGGAAAAAGAAGATAGAGTGCGGAAGATAATAAAAAAAAAACGGGCATATGAGTAGGTGTGGTAGGTACAACAACTGCAGAACGGAGGATAAACCAAAAAAAAAAAAGGGGCAGGCACGAGAAGAGAAATAGAGAGAGAGATGAGCAACAGGCAAGATGTATGCTGAACCGAACGAAACCGAGAAAAGGGAGAAGTAAAAGAGTGAGAGCTGCAAAAAGATGATATGAGAAACACAAGAGAGAAAGAAACAGTCAGCTGCACAAGGAGAAGCTGAAGCTTTGGAGAAGCAGAAGTCAAGGAGAAGAAGAAGCTGAGGAGGAGCAGAAAAAGGGAAGACTGAAACTAAGATAAAAAATGATGCAGAATCGGGAGAACTGACCCTGAGGTTGCAGCTTCAGGTGGTAAGCCTAGAACACTATCAAACGTCTTTCATTAAGTGATTTTGAAAGATATTTGTGTAGAAAAGGCAGCACAACAGAGATTTATATGTTGTTGTTTTAGTTGATGAACTTGTAGAGGTAGTGAACCTCAATGTGTTGAGCAGTGAGCTCTTGTTTATGTTGCTTACGGTCAGTGAGGCCAGAGCTGAATGATTCCGTGATAGTGAAGATTGACAGGAGTGAATCTGTCCGTGGATGTAGATCATTTGATCGAACCACGTAAAAATCCCCCGTGCACATTTACTGCTTTGAGTGTGTCTTGACTGGTGTGGTATTCTCAAACTCTAAGCTTGAACAGGAGTGTCGTGGTTGTGTAAGTGAACCCTCCTTGAGTGAGTCCATCTAAGCCAAGAACGTGAGTTCAACAATAAGCTCTAACTGAGCTAACATTTGAGAGGGAATCCTTAGTTGAAAGAAAAATTGATAAAGTGTTGATTCACCCCCCCCTCTCAACATTTGACACGATCCAACAATTGGTATCAGAGCAAGGTTCGCTTTTGTCAAGTGATTGTTGAAACTTAGAACCAGCAGTAGAAATGGAGAATCAAGCAACGACTGTTAAGGGAGTTCCTTATTTCGGTGGCCAAAATTTCCAGTTATGGAAAAAGAGAATGAGTGCTTATCTCTTAGCACAAGGCCTACAAGTACAAAGAGTAGTCTTGCATGGATTTACACCAACCGTAGATGAGGAGAATCCTACAGCTGCAGAAACTAAAAACTTAGAAGCTGATGGAAAGGCAAGGAATGCTCTATATGCAGCTCTGTCGGAAAAGAGAACTTTAAAGTTATAGACTGTGTTACTGCTCATGAAATATGGATTAAACTGATTAATATTCATGAGGGAGACATCAAGGTTAAGGAGGCAAAATTGCAGGTTCTTAGAAGTAAGTTTGAAGGTCTTAAGATGGGAGAAGGTGAAAACATTGAGGACTTCCTAAACAGAGTTGTTGAATTAGTTAGCTCAATGAGGGGTCTGGGTGAGAGTGTTGGAGATTCCAATATAGTTAAAAAGGTTCTTAGATCCCTACCAGCAAGATATGATTCTAAGGTCTCTGCTATAGAGGAGATGGACCTAGATAAAGTGACATTAGATGAGCTACAAAGCACCTTTGTAGCATATGAAATGAGGATTTCAAATTCAAAGGAGGAAACGTCAAAGGCAGTCAAGGAGATAGCATTTAAAACAAAACACTCAAGGAAGCTAAAGGAGGAAAGCAGTGAAGATGAAGCAGCAGACAGTGATCTTGAAAGAATGATGGTGCTGATTTCAAGGAGTTTCAGAGGCCAGACTGGAAAGTACAAGGGAAAGTTGCCCTTAAAATGCTTCAATTGTGGCAAAATAGGCCACTTTGCAAGCAAGTGCTTCATGAAGAACAAGAGAACAGAAGATGAGGAAGCTGACAAGCCATCAGACAGGTGGCCTGAGCAGAAAGGAAAGAAGAAGATGAGCTTCAAATCAAGAAAAGGGAAAGCTTACAGAAAACGGAGCTACCTGAGCAAGAAGAAAAATGATAGCTCTGAGGAGGATGAAGAGACTGATGTCTCAGACAGTGAAGATGAGTCTGAAGCTGAAGAGGAGACTCTCATGGTGATGAAATCTTCAACTGTTTCATTAAAGGAGGATGCTGAACTAGAGAACCAATCAGCTGATGCTGAAGAAGTGGATCTAGAGGAAGAACTGGAGTTTGCATACAACAAGATAGAGGAGCAGAAGAGATTGCACAAGAAGACAATGAAGACAATGAAGGAGATGGAAAAGGTCATCTTGAGCAGTCAAGAAGAAAACTCAATACTGGAGAATAGAGTAATTGAATTGGAGCAGGAACTGATTCTCATACAAAATGAAGTTGAGGTTCACAAAAATTGTACAAGAGAAAAGATGGAACTTCAAAAGACATGTGAAACCTTGGTAGAAAAGCTAGATGCCACCACTGCCGAACTAGAGGATGCAACAAGAAAGATAGAAGATCTGCTGTCTCAACAAACTGTGATCAAAGCTGAAGAAATGACTGATGGAACTACTGTAGAATCAAAATTGAAAGGAAAGCTGGAGCTTCAGTCAAGCAAAACTGAGCCTGGTGAATCCTCAAGGAGCAAAGAAGTGGCTGCAAAAACTGAAGAAGCCACAAGGAAGTTAGATGAGTGCCTCAGCAAGCAGAGATCTCATTCAGAAGGGAAGAAAGGTCTTGGTTATGAAGGAGATAAAAAATCAGAAGGACAACCAGCTGCAACAACCAAGAAGACTGTTACCTTTGTCAAAGAAGGTTCAATTTGTGTTGCTGGTGTAAAGGCAGGAACTAGTTTTGTTGATTCTAAGAAGATGGAAATTTCTAATGGATCAAGAAAGTCTACTGAGCAAAATGAAAGACTGCACGAGCTGAGGGGGAGGCAATCTATGTATCAAAGAAGCCTGCTCAAAAGTAGAAGGCTGATTGCTGGAGTATGTTTCACCTGTGGAGAATCAGGTCACTATGCAGCAAATTGCTGGAGGAAGGTATTCTGGAGATTTGGAGGAAGAACAATGCAGTCAAGAGGATGGAATAGAAAAGAGTATTATCATCAAAGAAGCCTAAGTACTTCAAGAAGGATCCCTGAAGCTGAAATCAGAAAAGGCCATATCATACAACCTGGAGAAGTGTATCAGAAATTGAATGTCTGGTGCAGATGCAGATTGCCAAATAAGAGAAGCAAGTGGTCGGAAGAAGTGAATAGCAGGAGAGCCCAGCCACTGCAACAAGCTACAAATAGAAGAAACTTTGCAGCAGGAACAAGAAGAAACCAAGCAGATTACGCAAGAAGAAATCAGTCTCTAATGCAGCCACTTAATCTGAGAAACAGATTTCAAATTTTTGAAGGGTTAGAAGAGAATGATCACTGGAGCTGCAGCAGGAGCAATCAGAGATTGAATGAACAGCAAGGCATACCAGCAGCGAGAAAAATTTGGAGGAAGAAACACAGATTTGAAGAAGCTTGCATTGCTGAAGTTGCACTGAAAACAAAAGCTAAGGAAGCCCAATGGATCATTGACAGTGGGTGCACAAGCCATATGACTGGAGACAAAACTCTACTGAGAAACACAAAAGAAGTTGAAAGAGGGTTTGTCAAGTTTGCAGATAAGAGTGGGTTAAAGATCAAGGCTGTTGGAGAAGCCACCATTGGATCAGAAAAGTTCAAATCTAAGGAGGTGCTGTTTGTAGAAGGGCTGAAGTACAACTTGCTGAGTGTAAGACAACTGTGTGACAATGGTTTCAAAGTAGACTTCTCAAAAAATGGCTGTTTCATCAAAGACTGCAAGACTGGAGAAATCATGGCCAAAGGAATAAGAGACAACAAGGATTTATACCTCATAGATGTGAAGGAAAAGTTGTGCATGCTAAGCAAAATGGATGAAAATACGCTTTGGCATTGCAGGCTTGGACATTTAAATCAAAAGAGCATGAGAAGCCTGGTGAAGTGCAATGCAGTGTTAAACCTCCCTGTACTAAAGAGGGACAACAGCACTTGTGACTCATGCCAAAAAGGGAAATTTGCAAAGCTTTCTCACAAGTCCAAGGAGCATAGAACCTCTAAGCCATTGGAGCTAGTTCACACTGATGTATGTGGACCAATGAAAAGAAAAGGTACAGGTAAAGAGATGTATTTCATTCTTTTTGTGGATGACTTCACTAGGATGATGTGCATCATGCACATGAAGCAAAAGAGTGAAGCCTTCAACTGTTTCAAAAGATTTCAAAAACTGGCAGAAAACCAGCATGGAAGGAAGATCAAAGTTTTGAGATCAGATAATGGAGGAGAGTTTACCTCGCAGGAATTTGAAGAATACTTGGAGGAAATGGGAATCAAACATCAAGTCTCAAGTCCTCACACTCCCCAGCAAAATGGAGTTGTAGAGAGGAAAAATAGAAGTGTGATTGAGATGGCAAGAACCATGCTGTTGGAGCACAATACTCCAAAGCACTTCTGGAAGGAAGCCACAATGGCAGCTGTGCATGTACAAAATAGAACCATGTTGAGGCCAAACACTGAAAAGACACCATATGAACTTTGGTATGGTCACAAGCCAAATGTGAAGTACTTTAGAGTTTTTGGCAGCAAATGCTTCATCAAGAACAAGGAGCAAAGCCTTGGAAAATTTGAAGAGAGGGCTGATGAGGGCATTTTCCTTGGTTACTCAAATAAGAGCAAGGCTTACAAGGTTTATAACAAGAGGCTGGATAAGATTATGGAAAGCTATGATGTGAAAGTGGTTGAGGAAGTCAAGATGAAAGCCACTGATCCTGAAAATTTTCTGGATCACTTAGATGACTTAGAGAGCCAAGATGAGGCAGACCTGGAGCTGAAATCAGCTACTGAGGAGACTGATGCAGAAGGATCAGAGACAGAAGTTACAGAAGGCCTGGAAATAGCAAAAAGAAAGTACAACAAGAGAATTGACAAGATGCCTATCATTGGAGACCCCAAAGCTCCAGTAAGAACAAGAAGGCAACTGAAAAGTATGGTTGCAACTGCCCTACTGTCTCAAGTTGAGCCAAGGTCAATAGAGGAAGCCCTGGAGGACCAGTCATGGCTGCAAGCCATGAATGAAGAGCTGGACCAAATTGAGAAAAACCAAACTTGGGAGCTCGTGGATAGGCCAGCAAACAAAAATGTGATAGGCACAAAATGGGTGTTCAGGAACAAGTTGAATGAGGAAGGAAAGGTTGTAAAGAATAAGGCAAGGCTTGTGTGCAAAGGATACTCTCAAATTGAAGGAATAGATGTGGATGAAACCTTTGCCCCAGTAGCAAGGCTTGAAGCCATAAGAATGTTTTTGGCAGTGGCTTCAGCAAGAAGCTACAAGGTCTTCCAAATGGATGTTAAATCTGCCTTCTTGAATGGAAATCTGGAAGAAGAAGTGTACATTGAGCAACCGGATGGTTTTCTAGTTTGTGAAGATGAAAACAAGGTGTGCAAGCTCAAAAAGGCACTCTATGGATTAAAACAAGCCCCAAGAGCATGGTACTCAAGGCTGGACAGTTACCTGAAGAATCTGAATTTCAGAAAAAGTTGCATAAATAGCAATTTATATGTCCTTGATGGAAAGGGTGGACAGTTAATAGCCATAGTCTATGTTGATGACATAATATTTGGAGGAGATAAGGAGCAGCTGTGCCATGAATTTGCTAGAAAGATGCAAGAAGAGTTTGAAATGTCCATGATAGGAGAGCTATCATTTTTCCTTGGACTACAGATTCATCAAAAAGCAACTGGAATTTTTATCTCTCAAACCAAGTATACCAAAGAAGTGCTGAAGAAATTTGGTATGACTGATGCTAAGCCAATGTCTACACCCATGGCAACTAACTGCAAGCTGAGCAAGGATGAAAAAGGAGCTGAAGCTGATCAAAGTCTATACAGAAGCATGATAGGAAGCTTATTGTACTTAACAGCAACAAGGCCTGATATTACCTTTGCTGTCTGCCAAGCTGCTAGATACCAGGCAAATCCAAAGAGTTCTCATATGATTGCACTAAAGAGGGTGCTAAGATACTTGCAAGGGACAGTAGATTATGGTCTGTGGTATGCAAGGAAAGGAAGCTTGGGATTAAGAAGCTTCACTGATGCTGATTGGGCAGGAAATGTTGATGACAGGAGATCCACTTCAGGAGGAGTATTCTTTCTTGGTAATAGATGTGTGAGCTGGTTAAGCAAGAAGCAAGAAAGTATAGCCTTAAGCACTGCTGAAGCCGAGTACATAGCAGCAACCAAGGCATGCACTCAAGCTATATGGATGAGATCTGAACTGCAAAATCTTAAAGAAGAAGTTCCCCTGCCACTGATAATTCTTTGTGACAACAAAAGTGCCATTGATTTGTCAAAGAATTCAGTGCAGCACTCGAGAGCCAAACATATAGAAATCAAGTATCACTTCATAAAGGACAAGGTTGAGAAAGGAGAAATTATGCTAGAGTATGTTCCCACAGCTAAACAAATAGCTGATGTAATGACAAAGCCTCTTCCAGCCGAGATGTTTGAAACTTTGAGGATGCAAATGGGAGTGCAGTCCTCCTTCTCATGCTGAATCAGTTGAGCATCCCCAAATCCCTTTGAAATTGGTTGTCAAAGGGGGAGAGATAGCCGCAGCAGCCGGCCAGACGCAGCAGTATTATCCTTGGGAGAGAAGGACGTTGGAAAAAGCTCTATGCAGGGGGAGCTTACTATGAAGAAGAATAAGGCTCAGGGGGAGCTTAGCACTGAGTTGACTGATTGGCTGCAAATGTGGTTGCCAACAATTCCAAAGGGGGAGATTGTTGAGCCATTGGAGCCGCTACAATGGAGCTGAATCAGTAAGGATGTCATAAGCTGCTACAATGAAGCTTTCTTAGCCTTTGTTAAAGTCCAATGTTTTGTTGTAATTGTTGCAACCACATTGTGACAAATCTGTGAATTACTAAGGCAATAATGGACTGAGTTCATGAGGTTTGAAAGCATTTTATCTGGACAAAATCTCAGCAAGAAGCCGATGAATAAACTGAAGTGCCAAAATGAGAAGGAAGTGTACTGTTGGCATATCAGATCAAAGGATGCACACATCAGATCACATGCAGCACAGATCAGATCAACGGAAGTAAAGATCAGATCAAATTCTCAAGGGATTGCTCAGCAGCTTGGTTTCACAGAAGCAAGGCAAGTCAGCAACAAAACATATTTGCAGCAGAAGAGAACAACTCAAGGCTGGAGAGCTAGAGCAGACACCTAAGAAGCTGAAGTCAAGGACGGCTAGTGAATCACACCTCAAACGCGCGACTCTAAAAGTCTCTCAAAGATTCAGAAGACGCAGGAGCATCATGTTGAAGTATCTAGCAATCCTGTGAGCGAGCAGAAATACAAAAGAATCAAGCAGTGCCCGATCAGAAGAACTGCAGGAGCTACATGGATGGTTCTGAGTTGCTGGACAGAACGTTGTGACATGAAGCTAACATCAGATCAACCGAAGGCTAACATCAGATCAACTGCAAGCTAACATCAGATCAACCGAAGGCTAACATCAGATCAACTGCAAGCTAACATCAGATCAACCGAAGCGCGACATCAGATCAAATGCCGCGCACATCAGATCAGCTATAAGCTAAGATCAGATCACTTCTGCTGTTTCAAAATATCTAAGACGAGCTACTCGAGAAGTATGAAGGAGTACAGTCAACAATATGACATGGCAAGCAAGTTGCAACTCAAAAGGTTGAAAATGGATTATTTGAATCTTGAGCCGCCTTTCGTGTATGATGTGCTGACACACTGCACGGTAGGGCACAGTTTTTCTTCTGGGAAAAAGAAGATAGAGTGCGGAAGATAATAAAAAAAAAACGGGCATATGAGTAGGTGTGGTAGGTACAACAACTGCAGAACGGAGGATAAACCAAAAAAAAAAAAGGGGCAGGCACGAGAAGAGAAATAGAGAGAGAGATGAGCAACAGGCAAGATGTATGCTGAACCGAACGAAACCGAGAAAAGGGAGAAGTAAAAGAGTGAGAGCTGCAAAAAGATGATATGAGAAACACAAGAGAGAAAGAAACAGTCAGCTGCACAAGGAGAAGCTGAAGCTTTGGAGAAGCAGAAGTCAAGGAGAAGAAGAAGCTGAGGAGGAGCAGAAAAAGGGAAGACTGAAACTAAGATAAAAAATGATGCAGAATCGGGAGAACTGACCCTGAGGTTGCAGCTTCAGGTGGTAAGCCTAGAACACTATCAAACGTCTTTCATTAAGTGATTTTGAAAGATATTTGTGTAGAAAAGGCAGCACAACAGAGATTTATATGTTGTTGTTTTAGTTGATGAACTTGTAGAGGTAGTGAACCTCAATGTGTTGAGCAGTGAGCTCTTGTTTATGTTGCTTACGGTCAGTGAGGCCAGAGCTGAATGATTCCGTGATAGTGAAGATTGACAGGAGTGAATCTGTCCGTGGATGTAGATCATTTGATCGAACCACGTAAAAATCCCCCGTGCACATTTACTGCTTTGAGTGTGTCTTGACTGGTGTGGTATTCTCAAACTCTAAGCTTGAACAGGAGTGTCGTGGTTGTGTAAGTGAACCCTCCTTGAGTGAGTCCATCTAAGCCAAGAACGTGAGTTCAACAATAAGCTCTAACTGAGCTAACATTTGAGAGGGAATCCTTAGTTGAAAGAAAAATTGATAAAGTGTTGATTCACCCCCCCCCTCTCAACATTTGACACGATCCAACACAGCTGGTATAGACCAAGGCCAAAAATTTAGCCACTAGAAACCCAAAAACCAGCTGCACACTTTCTTGAAAATTCGACTTGGAGAGAGAAACGTTTTCTCTCTCTAGAATTTTCTCTCTCTAGAAATCCTGTGGATTAATTGTGTTATTGTTGTAATCTGAATGACTGATCCCTTGTCTATTTATAGAGTTACAAGAGAGACTCCAAGTTGGTTTAGGATTGGTCTTCCTACTGGGTTTTTGTTTTCCTTCAATCCTGTTTCTGGACTGATACAGATTCTGTTTCCTTCAATCCTGTTCCTGGACCGATACACTCCCAACTGTCACAGGGATTCACTTATCCCAATCCAGTTCCTGGGATGAATCACTCCCAACTGACACAGGGATTCACTTATCCCAAACCAGTTCCTGGGATGATTCACAACCAACTGACACAAGGATTAATTAATTTCTCAATTAATTAAATCTACCTTTGTCATTAACCCAGTACATAATTAATCGTACCACTAACGGATTAATTATGGCACTACCATCCTACACCAGAATTGCTTCCGGAACAACTTAATTAAATTATATTCATAATCTCCCCACATCAAAGATATAGTGCTCGTTAATTCATTAATTTACTGATAAATTAATTCCTCAACTTCTTTAATTCCGAGACTAGTACCACTCGACCTTTTTACTATACCGGACATAAGTCCACCGGCCGGGTTTAGTATAATAAACATTTCGAGCTCATCTCGGGAGCACCATCACCCCGGACGCACCGGTATATGGTTTCCTTTCGACAAGCAGCAGCACACCAAGTAACTAAACACGCGCACCCAACCTACCGAGATTATTGGCCACAATTGACCTCACCCTTTGGCAGATCAAAGTACACTATGCCTAATCCTCATGCCCGCTCGAGTCTAGGGATTTAGAGATAGAATACAAGGATCGATTTGTCTATTAAATCAGTACAAGACAAATCATTCCTAAGAGTCAAGTTCAATATGCCCCGGGCATATCTATATGATTCAATTAGTTTAGACAAACTAATTATCTGAATCACATAATAACCTAGACCGACAGTTTGTCCAAAGCTGTCTCGGTTACGAACCTCATTTATATATTATGTCTTTCAACCAATGATGAGATCTACTGTGTCGCACCAGACACCTCATCATCTACTTACATAATATAAATGGACATAAACATGCACAACAAAATATGACTGAAACACAAATCGATATAATAAACTGGGAAACTGTACAATACAAGCATAGCTTATGTATTCTACTCCAACACTTTTTGCTATGGAAAATTTTTTTTAACCCCCTTATTTTATCCATTGAATTTTCACCTCCTAATTTTGATGTGAATCCAAGGTACAAATTCACATGAATTGTAGAATCGTTCTCAATTGATCTTTTGAGTAAAACAACTAGCTCAAGTGGGTTCAACAATATTGAGTATTAATGAACTCAACACCTTTGAATCACACTATATTGAAAGATGTCTTGAAATCTTCCAAGAAAAAACAACTCAAACCAAAATAAACCCAACAGCAATAGGATGAAACCTATCACCTTTGAATCATAAAATGGTAGTTTTGAAATTACTATTCCCAACCCCTATAATTTTCAAACCCAACAACACTAGGATAAACCTAACACCTTTGGATTATGAAATGAATTAGAAAAGAAGAGTAGAAGGTGCCACAACAAAAAGGAAGAGTTTTAGTTGATATGCCAAATAAGTTTTGCAAGCATACTTGCAAGACTAAAACTGGCTCACTAAGAAACTAGCAAAGAAAGGAAAATTCCTTAAAGTTTATAACATTAAATCTTGAATTCTAATAGTTAACTAAATCCCCTATTTATAGAGTTTCAAGAGGGACTAAGGTTGAAAATTAAAAAAGGATTAAAATAGCAATTCTGAACCTTCTAGTCAAGACTAGCATTAACACTTCTCTTCTTTGACCAAGAAAAGCTCTTTGACTAAGAAAAAACTCTTTGACCAAGAAAAGCTCTTTGACCTAGAAGACTCTTGCGCTTAATTCTAATATTCTAAATACTAAAAAAATGCAGAAAACAACTTGAAAATATCATCAAAATGCTGCTGAAATTCGTCCATAAATGAGACCTTCCAACTCCTTCATTTAATGCATGCTGTGAGATGAATTGCATGACATGGGTATGTCGGGGAAATATTCACTTCTGTTTGGGGACGAATTTCCTGACATGGGCATGTTGGGGGAAATATTCAATTCTGTTTTGGGACGAATTTCCTGACATGGGCATGTTGGGGGAAATATTCACTTCTGGAATCTTCATAAAAAAGTACTCCCTACACCATTTGGATCAAGATCCAAAACTTGCAAAATGTTGTAATATTTGGCATGAATTGAGGTAGCATTTGGATTCTCTTTTGAATGGACTTCAAGAATCAAAATGTTCAAGGCTTCTTGCATCATTTTATTTCTCAAACGAGTCATTGGGCACATCATCCCTTCAAGTGGATCTTGTGAAATGATATGTGTAGAATCATTTGGACTTGAGGGTGGTTCGGCCATGCCTTCGCCATCATCATCTTTGACTTCTTTAGCATTACTTCCATGGTTATGGGCTAGTTTAAGGAATTTTCCTTTCTTTGCTAGTTTCTTAGTGAGCTAGTTTTAGTCTTGCAAGTATGTTTGCAAAACATATTTGGCTTATCAACTAAAACTCTTTCTTTTAGTTGTGGCGCCTTCTACTCTTCTTTTCTAATTCATTTCATAATCCACAGGTGTTAGGTTTATCCTAGTGTTGTTGGGTTTGAAAATTAGAGGCGTGGGAATAGTAATTTCAAAACTACCATTTTATGATTCAAAGGTGATAATTTTCATCCTATTGTTATTGGGTCTATTTTGGTTTGAGTTGTTTTTGCTTGAAAGATTTCAAGACATCTTTCAATATAGTGTGATAAGAAAGTATCTTTCTTGCTTCTTAAATTAATATTGCAGGGATTTGTGATTCCTAGTGTGGGTAAGATTTTGAAGAAAAAGTATCATCAATGTTTTCTTTCTACTCTTATAATTTCTTTATAATCTTATTCTTGTTTCCTTTACATAATCATTGCATACTATCCTTTGTTTGACCACTATACTTTCTTTGTTGCCAAGTAAGATCTTTGAGAAGCATCTTGTAAGGGTTTAACAATTCTCACAAGAACTTGCAGGAGGAAAAGAGTGGTAAAATCTGAGTGCAACTTTCCCCTACTAGATTAGCCTTAAACATGAGTGAAAATTTCTTTTCATTTGGGTTGGGACATATTAGGGAAGCATTGAGAAAGATCCCGAAGCTACTGTGGCACGGTTTTTGGGTGGTTTAAGAAGAGAGATTACTGATATTGTTAAATTACAACATTACTTGGATTTGGAAGAAATGATGCATGTGGCAGAAAAGGTGGAAAGGCAATTGAAAAAAAATAGTGGTTCAAGTAAGTTTCTTCAAACCAATCCTATTGGAAAAACAATAATAGGAACAAAAGTGATTTTGGTAAAAAGAAAGATGAACCAAAGAAGCATGATTTTAAAAGGTTTGAAATGGGTGAATCAAGTAAAATTTCTTTTTCTATTTCTAAACTCACTTGTTTTAAGTGTTTGGGAAAGGGCCATATTGCTTCCCAATGTCCTAACTCCAGGACTATGGTAATGAGAGAAGATGGTTCTTTGTTTGAGCCAAAGTGAATGAGAAGAAGATGAGGAGGATCCGGATGTTGAAGATGAAGGTGAACAATTTGAAGCAACTGGTGATGAGGTTTTGGTCACTTTGAGAGTATTGAATACTCAAGTTGGATCTTATGATGAAGAGCAAAGGAGTACTATCTTTCACACAAGATGCAAAGTACAAGATAAAGTATGCATGCTCATCATTGATAGTGGGAGTTGTACTAATTGTGTTAGCTCTTATCTTGTAGACAAATTGGGTCTATCAATGACTGCTCATCCCAATCCTTACCGTTTATAATGGCTCAATGATAGTGGAGAGCTAAGGGTGAATCGGCAAACAAAGGTAAAATTTTCAATTGGGGAATATGAGGATGAAGTTTTGTGTGATGTAGTACCAATGCAAGCTGGCCATATTCTTCTTGGCTGACCATGGGAGTTTGATCATGATGCTAATCATGAGGGAAAGTCTAACAAGTATCATATTGTTCATAATCGTAAAGCTTTTACTCTTGTTCAACTTTCTCCTCAACAGGTGCACAAAGAACAAATGAGAATGAGAAAGAAAAGGCTAAAAGAAGAGAGTGAGTTGAAAAAGCCAAAAGAGTGTAAAAAAGCAAGAGATGTGAGTGCTAAAAGCAAAGTGAGTGAAGAAAAAACAAGAGATGGAAAGGCAAAAAGCAAAGTGAGTGAGAGGGAAAAACCAAAGGCAAGTGAGACAAAAGGTGCCTTCTTTGCGAGCATGAGAGATGTAGATAGAGCCCTTAATTCTCACCAGCCAATTTTTATGTTCTTGTTCTATGAAGAATGTCTTATTCTTGATGAGCTTTCTAACAATTTGCCTTTAGAAATTGTGGCTATTTTGATGTGCTACCCGAGGAAGTGCCAAAGGGGTTACCTCCAATTCGAGGAATTGAGCATCAAATCGACTTTCTACCTGGAGCTTCCATTCCAAATAGGCCAGCCTATCATGCAAATCTAGAAGAAACAAAAGAACTTCAAAGGCAAGTTGAAGAATTGCTAAGCATGGGATATATTCGTGAGGGGCTTGTTATGCCTTTTGGTTTAACTAATGCCCCTAGTACATTTATGAGGCTAATGAATCATGTTTTGAGATGTTTCATTGGAAAGTTTATAGTTGTCTATTTTGATGATATCTTGATCTATAGTAAGAACATAGGACAACATGTTGAACATCTTAAGCTTGTTCTTACTACTTTGCGTGAAGAAAAATTGTTTGTAAATTTAAAAAAGTGTACTTTTTGTGTTGAAAAGGTTGTTTTTCTTGGCTATGTTGTGAGTTCTAATGGTTTGAGAGTTGATGAAGCAAAGGTGGTAGCAATTCTTGATTGGCCAATTCCCACAAATGTAACTGAGGTGAGATCTTTCTATGGACTTGCAAGTTTTTATAGGAGTGTCAAAGATTTATCAACAAAGGCAGCTCCACTAAATGAGTTGGTAAAGAAAAATGTTAAGTTTTAGTTGGGAGATTCTCAACAAAAGGCATTTCATCAATTGAAGCATGATTTGGCTAATGCTCCTGTTTTAGCTTTGCCTAATTTCTCTAACACTTTTGAAGTTGAATGTGATGCTTCAAGAATTGGAATAGGTGTTGTGTTGTTTCAAGGAGGCCGCCCCATTGCCTACTTTAGTGAGAAGCTGAATGGAGCAGCAACATTGAACTACCCAACATATGACAAAGAGCTCTATGCAGTGGTGAGAGCATTGAAAACTTGGCAGCACTACCGTATGCCAAGAGAGTTTGTGATTCATATCGATCATGAATCCATCAAGTATCTCAAAGGACAAAAGAATTTGCACAAGAGGCATGCAAAATGGATCTCATTCATTGAAACTTTCCCATATGTGGTAAAGTACAAAAAATGTAAAGAGAACATTGTGGCTGATGCACTCTCTCGAATGTATGTCTTGATTACTACTGTTAATGCTATAATCATGAATCCACATCGATCATGAATCCATCAAGTATCTCAAAGGACAAAAGAATTTGCACAAGAGGCATGCAAAATGGATCTCATTCATTGAAAATTTCCCATATGTGGTAAAGTACAAAAAAGGTAAAGAGAACATTGTGGTTGATGCACTTTTTCGAATGTATGTCTTGATTACTACTGTTAATGCTATAATCATGGGATTTGAGTATATTAAGAGTTGTATGCTATGGATCATGATTTTGCTGACATATTTAATGCAAGTGAAAAGGGCGCTTTCAATAAGTTTTATCAATGTGAACGGTTCTTGTTCAAAGAAAACAAATTATGTATTCCTTCTTGTTCACTAAGAGAGCTTTTGGTTCTTGAATCTCATTGTGGAGGTTTAATGGGACATTTTGGTGTTTTAAAAAATTTAGATATTTTGAATGAACACTTTTATTGGCCAAACATGAAAAAGGATGTTGAGAAAATATGTGCTACATGTCTTGACTACAAGAAAGCTAAATCTAAGTCTCTTCCCTATGGATTATATACTCCACTCCCTGTTCATCAATCTACTTGGACTGACATTTCTATAGACTTTGTTCTTGGTTTTCCTAGATCTCAAAGAGGCATGGACTCTATTTTTGTTGTTGTTGACAGATTCTCCAAAATGGCTCACTTTATTGCTTGTAGGAAGGCCGACAATGCAAAACATGTGGCTGATCTCTTCTTTAAAGAAATTGTCCGTCTACATGGTGTTCCTAGGACTATTGTGTCCGATAGGGATGTAAAGTTTTCGAGTTATTTTTGGAAAACTCTTTGGGGAAAATTGGGAACAAAACTTTTGTTTTCAACCACAAGTCACCCACAAACAGATGGCCAAATGGAAGTAACAAATAGGACTTTGGGTGTTTTGTTAAGGGCCATAATTAAAAAGAATTTGAAAATTTGGGAGGAGTGTTTGCCAATTGCTGAATTTGCATATAATTGCACACTACACACTTCTACTAATTTTTCTCCTTTTGAGTTGGTTTACGATTTTAATCCTCTAACTACGTTAGACTTATCTCCTTTACCTTTGTAGGATCAAGTGAGTTTGGATGGCAAGAAAAAATATGAAACAGTGAAGAAAATGCATGAGCAAGCTCGTGCAAACATTGAGAAGAAAAATGAGCAATATGCAAAGAATGCAAATAAGGGCCGTAAGAAAATTGTGCTTGAACCCAGTGATTGGGTTTAGGTACATATGAGGAAAGAGAGGTTTCCAGCCTCAAGGAAAACTAAGTTACACCCCCGTGGTGATGGGCCACTTCAATTTTTGGCACGAGTCAATGATAGTGCTTAGAAGCTTGATATTCCCCAAGATTATGGTATAAGTACTACTTTTAATATTTCTGACTTGTCTCCTTTTGATTTTGATGTAGATCCAATGGATTGAGGATGAATCCTTTTCTAGGGAGAGGGATGATGAGTTCCAAGGAAGTAATGCTAAAGATGTCAAAGATGATGATGGCGAAGGCATGGCCGAACCACCCTCAAGTCCAAATAATCCTGCACATATCATTCCACCAAATCCACTTGAACGGATGACGGGCCCAATGACTCGTTTGAGAAAGAAAATGATGCAAGATAATGAGTTCCAAGGAAGTAATGCTAAAGATGATGATGGCGAAGGCATAGCCGAACCACCCTCAAGTTCAAATAATTCTGCACATATCATTCCATCAAATCCACTTGAAGGGATGACGAGCCCAATGACTCGTTTGAGAAAGAAAATGATGCAAGATGATGAGTTCCAAGGAAGTAATGCTAAAGATGTCAAAGATGATGATGGCGAAGGCATGGCCTAAACCACCCTCAAGTCCAAATAATTTTGCACATATCATTCAACCAAATCCACTTGAAGCGATGATGGGCCCAATGACTCATTTGAGAAGAAAATGATGTAAGAAGCCTTGAACATTTTGATTCTTAAAGTCCATTCAAAAGAGGATCCAAAGGCTACCTCAATTCATGCCAAATATTAAAACATTTTGCAAGTTTTGGATCTTGATCCAAATGGTTTGGGGAGTACTCTTTTATGAAGATTCCAGAAGTGAATATTTCTCCCGACATGCCCATGTCAGGAAATTCGTCCCAAAACAGAAGTCCCCCGACATGCCCATGTTAGGCAATTCGCCTCACAACATTCATTAAATGAGGGAGTTGGAAGGTCTCATTTATGGATGAATTTCAGTAGCATTTTGATGATATTTTCAAGTTGTTTTCTGCAATTTTTTAGTATTTAGAATATTAGAATTAAGTGCAAAAGTCTTCTAGGTCAAAGAGCTTTTCTTGGTCAAAGAGCTTTTTCTTAGTCAAAGAGCTTTTCTTGGTCAAAGAAGAGAAGTGTTAATGCTAGTCTTGACTAGAAGGTTCAGAATTGCTATTTTAATCATTTTTTAATTTTCAACCTTGGTCCCTCTTGAAACTCTATAAATAGGGGCCTTGGTTAATTATTAGAATTCAAGATTTGATGTTATAAACTTTAAGGATGTTTAGGACTCCGCCATTTAATTAGGTTAAATGCCTAACTTATCATTCCTTGGGCATGGCCATGCACTTTTCAGTTCACTATCAAGTGGCCAAGATATCATCTCTCACTTAAGAGAGATTTGTAGTCCCATCACTTCACCTACATACCTTAGCGTGTCTCATAGTGTACCCAATCATACCCGTACTTGGCAACCTGTTACGGCCCCGTTAGGCGTATGTCAAAGCACACTACAATTCACCTAAGACCATGTAGTGATTTCTGGTCTAAGGATCCTAGTACCAGTACTACTCAAAAGAATCACTCATGATCTAATTAGTCCATGGAGTGTTTCTTTTGGCGGATTGATTTCATGAATTTAAATATGCATAAGGATATTACTATCATGAAATTAACTCATTTGATAAACAATCAATCAAACGACAAATATCTTATTTACATAAATACCCTCAAAGTATATTTACATTAATAGCCCACATTAGGGCACATTCACCAACAATTTTGTGTTGGTACTAGATTGTGGGCCGAAAATCCACAAAGAATCAACCCCAGTCTTGCTTTGGCAAGTATCGTAGGGATCGGGCTCTTTTGGTAGGCAACGTTCAAATCACATTCCATGTAATCTAACGCTTTCCAATTGCATACCATGCAACTTTTCGGTGATAGGATGAACATTCCAAATGTTTGACACCATCCTATCATTGCAAAATTAATCCCTAGTCAACTTATCGGGTCAAACTAGGATTAATTTTCCCAAGTTAAACCATCCCTCAAGGCATCACATCAATAGACACCCACACAGTTTTTCCACAATAGTGGTATCAAAGTGAGGTTAATTTTAATTTAATTAGAATTAAATTAAAATAAAATTAAGTTAAAAAAAAAATTTTCGTCAAAGACTTTTACCAAAAACAGTTCGTCGGACGAATTTTTTTTTTTTTTTGGTTTTGAACGGGGGTTAACAACATGCCATAAAGTCCAGTCCGAAAGTGGTCTTCGTGTCTGGGTTCCAAATTTATTGACGGAAATTGGTTTTAAACTGGGGTTTCTAAAACTTGACTGGAAATTGGATTTTTTGGTATGTTTTGGTTTCAATATTTGCTGGGCTGTTATTGCTTCTTTTTCGGTTTGGAGGCGGGGGGTTCGCCGGAAATATTTGGGTTTTTGCTTGATTTGAATTCTGGGCTGATTTGTTTTTGAATGTTTCTGCCAAAAAATTAGATTTTGCGGTACTGGGTTCTGTTGAGTCTGCCGAAAACTGGGCTAAGTCACCGGAAAAATGCAACCATCTGGGTTTTGGTTTTCAAATCCTTGCTAGGCAAATTTTATTTTTTTCCTTTCCACGTTTTTTCCTCCTCTGGGTTCTTCAACTTGGTTGGAAACCGGATTTCAAAATCGGGAACTGGGTTCATGTTTGAATTCATATGACAAGATTCATGGATTCTTGCCAGAAAACCATTTGAAAAAAAAAAAACAAATTGTTCTGGGTTTTTGCAAATTTTGTCACCGGAAACTGGGTTTCTTTTTGGGCTGCTGGTTGTTGCTGGTTATTTTTTTTCTTCGCAGGTGTTGGGTCGTCTGAAGAACGTCGAAGACGGAATCCATGTTGGCGGATCGCTTCGGTTTTATTGAAGTGATCGCTGGGTTCGCGTCTGGGCTTGATTGGCGCCGGAAATAAGCAGTGGCAAATGTCACCGCTGCGTTTCCTCGTCGATCGAAGCCGGGGATCGCAACTGTTGTTGTTGATTCTTCGCCGGATGTCTTGCTGATCTTTGAAAGGCGATTATCGTCGCTCGGAGAGGCCACTATTGGGGACAGAAAAGTTCTGACCACCAAGACAAGAAACGCTGGAAAACGATGGGTTCACCGGGGAAGACGATCGGAGGCTGGCGGCGGGTGGTTGAAGCCCTAGGGGCTAAAATGACTAAAATACCCCCGCCGCAGCCTCTAAACCCTAATCTGCCATAAAGAAAAATTTTAAAATTTATAAAATGGCCCAGTAATTTTGTTTTCCTTAAACCCTAAGCCCGGAAATTAAGATAAATTGGATAATTGCCCCAAAAGTTTCAGAAAATTAAAATTTTAAAATTTTCTGAATTTTATTTAATAAGATTTTAATTAAATAATCTTATTAGATAAAGATAGGATTAATTTAGAATTTTATCCTATAAGTTTAAATTTATCTTAATTAGATAATTAGATAAATTTTAAAATAATTATTTTAGTTAGATTAAAATAATTAGAAAAGATAAATAAATAAATAATTAATTAGATTAATTAATTAGTTTAAATTTTGAATTGTTATTTATTTATTTTAATTTTGATGCTTATTTAAATTGTTTAAATTTTATTTGAAGCATCATAATTATGCAAGCATGTTCATGCATCATTTTGGATAAATGTAAAATGAACAGAAGGATTGATTAAAATTGATCATGACACGATCAATTTTAATTCTGTAATAGTTACACAATCCTTAAAATTAATCGGCTTAAATTAAAATCAGCTTGTATGAGCATATGCATTTTATGTGTTTCAAAGCATGAATTGGGCTTTTAATTTTAACGTTTTAAAAGTTTGGGCCTGCGAGCCAATTTTGAATTTGGGCCTGCGTGCCTATAAAAATCATCATGTAATAGTTAGGCCCAAAAGGAGGTTCCAAGAGGAGTCCATGGTGGAGCCCAGGAGCGGAGGCCCAAACTTGAAGATTTTAAAAGGCCCTGTAATAGACTAGAGCCCAGTTCATCGCTTTATTTCATTCTTTTATTTATGCGAATGAATGATAAACGAAAATGCATGTTAAGCCGATCAAACTTAAATCCCAAAAAAACCCAAGATTTGCTTCCATACTTGAGGGCCCCCTTGAGTGTCGAACGTCTGATGGACTTGGAGAGCCCAAGGGCCTCAGGTTTTCTTCATGCGGCGGGTTGTTACATAATAGTGCCCAACTTTATCACTACCATTAATGAGTGGAAAAACTGTTTGGGTATTAGATGCTCAACTTTATCACTACCACTTGTTATGGAAAAACTATGTGGGTGTCTATTGATGTGATGCCTTGAGGGATGGTTTAACTTGGGAAAATTAATCCTAGTTTGACCCGATAAGTTGACTAGGGATTAATTTTGCAAAGATAGGATGGTGTCAAACATTTGGAATGTTCATCCTATCACCGAAAAGTTGCATGGTATGCAATTGGAAAGCGTTAGATTACATGGAATGTGATTTGAACGTTGCCTACCAAAAGAGCCCGATCCCTACGATACTTGCCAAAGCAAGACTGGGGTTGACTCTTTGTGGATTTTCGGCCCACAATCTAGCACCAACACAAAATTGTTTGGGATTTCAATTTTGGCTATTGTGGAAAACATTTTTCAAAACTCATTCTAATATTTTGCAATTATCTTTTGTAGAAATGGCATCTTCTAGCACAAATGTTATCTTAAACTTTACTCTAAGAAGTATATTGGATAAAGATAAATTGGTTGGACCAAACTTCTTAGATTGGGAAAGAAACTTGAGAATAGTTCTCAAACAAGAAAGGAAGCTACATGTCTTAGAGACCGCTTTACCTGAACCACCACAAAATGCTTCGGCAACTGTTCAACGAGCTTGGGATAAGCTGAAAAGTGACTCCGATGATGTGACTTGCTTGATGCTCGCGTCAATGACGGGCGAGCTTCAAAAGCAGTTCATGAATTTGGAAGCGTTCCGAATTTATGAGTCACTGACGGAAATGTTTCGTGAATAAGCTTCAGGTATCTTTGTTATAGAAATAAATCTTTCTATGTCCTTCTCATGGGTATTAGATACTGGTTGTGGGGCTCATATTTGTACTAATGTGCAAGGACTTAGAAATAGAAGGATAACAAAGAAAGGTGAAGTAGATCTCCGAGTTGGCAATGGGGCAAGAGTTGCTGCTGTTGAAGTTGGATATTACACTCTGTCTTTACCTTCTGGTTTAAATATCGAACTCGAAAATTGTTATTATGTATCTGCTTTGAGCAGAAACATTATTTCAGTTTCAAGTTTAGATAATAAAGGTTTTCGATTTATTATAGAGAATAATTCGTTATCTTTATATCGAAATGATATTTTATACGAAGTTGCAAATATGTGTAATGGTCTGTATGTCTTGGATTTGACCCAAGAAAAACCAGTCTATAATATAGAAAAGAAACCTAAATCATCTAAAAATAATTTAAGTCCAACATACCTTTGGCATTGTCGATTAGGCCATGCAAATGAAAAGCGAGTTCAAAAGGTTCACAAGGATGGAGTGCTTGGTTCATTTGATTTTGAATCATATGAAACCTGTAAACCCTGCTTGCAAGGCAAAATGACAAAGAGTCATTTCAACAAGAAAGGTGAAAGAACAAGTGAGCTATTGACCCTAATACATACGGATGTATGTAGACCAATGAGCACACAAGCCAGAGGTGGATTTGAATACTTCGTGACTTTTACTGATGACTTTAGTAGATATGGGTATGTCTACTTAATGAGGTATAAAAATGAAACTTTTGAAAAGTTCAAAGAGTTTAAAAATGAAGTAGAGAATCAGTTGGATAAAAGGATTAAGGCTATTCGCTCCGATCGGGGAGGTGAATACCTTAGTGATGAGTTTGATGGCTATCTAAAACAGCGTGAAATTGTTTCACAGCTGACTCCACCGGGAACACCTCAATGGAATGGTGTATCCGAGATGAGAAATCGGACCTTATTAGATATGGTTCAATTTATGATGGGCTTAGCGACTCTCCCTACATCCTTTTGGGGTTATGCTCTCCTTTCTGTGCCTACTTATTGAATCGTATTCCATCTAAGGCAGTAGATAAGACTCCATATGAGATATGGATGGGTCGGAAGCCCTATATGTCCTATCTACGAGTTTAGGGTTGTCAAGCTCATGTAAAATGTTTACAAAGCAATAAGCTTGAACCCAAAACTGACAAATGCCTATTTGTGGGATATCCTAAGGAAACTAAAGGATATCAATTCTACAACCCAACTGAGAACAAAGTGTTCGTTGCTCGAGGAGCCATTTTCTTAGAGAAAGATTTTCTGTACAAGAAAGACAGTGGGAGTAGAATAGAACTCGGAGAAGTTCAAGAACCACAAGAGAATGTAGAACGATCTACAGAAACTCAGATGGAAGTTGACATGGAAACTCATGAAGATGAGCAACCTGAGTCAACAACACAAGAACCTAGAAGGTCCAGTAGATCTTGTCATGAACCCGAGAGATACGGATTTCTCGTGACTGACGATCAAGATTTGATCTTGGTGGACTCTAATGAGCCCGCGAACTACAAACAGGTTTTAGAAAGTCCAGATTCCGGTAAATGGCTAGAAGCCATGGAATCTGAAATGCAATCCATGAGGGACAATAAAGTGTGGACTTTGATTGACCCTCCTATTCAGGCAAAGGTTGTCGATTGCAAGTGGATTTTCAAGTTAAAACCTGGCGGGATCTTCAAGGCATGACTAGTGGCTAAAGGTTTCAGATAGACTCATGGTATAGACTATGATGAAACCTTCTCTCCTGTCGTGATGCTCAAGTCCATTAGGACAATGCTTGCCATAACAGCATATTTTGACTATGAGGTATGGCAGATGGATGTTAAGATGGCTTTCCTGAATGGAAACCTACTCGAGGATGTTTATATGAAACAACCCGAGGGATACATCGATCAAAAGCATCGTAATCGAGTATGTAAGCTTCGGAGGTCTATCTGTGGACTAAAGCAAGCATCTCGAAGTTGGAATCTTCATTTTGATGAGGAAGTAAAAGGTTATGGATTCATCAAGAACGAAGATGAGCCTTGTGTTTACAAGAAAGTTAGTGGGAGCAAGATTGTTTTCCTTGTCCTATATGTGGACGACATCCTGCTCATAGGAAATGACATTCCTTTGATGAAAGACATCAAACAATGGTTGGGGAGTGTATTTTCTATGAAAGACTTAGGAGAAGCTGAGACTATACTAGGTATCAAGATCTATAGAGATAGGTCTAAAAGGCTTCTAGGGCTAAGTCAAGAAGGGTACGTAGACAAGATATTGAAAAGATTCAATATGTCTAACTCCAAAAATGGTAACGTACTATTTAGACATGGCTTTCTCTTGAAGAAGAACCAAGGTCCTTCAACAAGAGAGGAGAGGGATATAATGAGTAGAGTCCCATATGCTTCGGCAATAGGATCTATCATGTATGCCATATTGTGTACCTGTCCGAATATTGCACATGCACTTAGCATGACTAGCATATACCAACAAGATCCAGGGATGGATCATTGGACTGCAGTCAAAGCAATCCTGAAGTACTTACGAAAAACTAAAGGATTAATGCTAGTGTATGGAGGACAAGAACAGCTCATTGTACAAGGTCACGCTGATGCTGCTTTCCAAACAGATCAAGATGATATAAAGTCACAATCAGGTTACGTGTTTAGTCTGAATGGCGGTGCAATAAGTTGGAAAAGCTCAAAGCAAGATACAACAACCGATTCTACAATAGAGTCTGAGTACATTCCTGCATCAGATGCTGCAAAGGATGCTGTTTGGCTGAGAAAGTTCGTGTCAGACATCAGAGTGATACCGAGTATCCAAGATCGGATAGAACTTTTCTGTGACAATAACCGGGCCATCGCACAAGCTAAGGAGCCTCGGTCACACCAGAAAACCAAACACATACTCAGAAGGTTTCACCTCATCCAAGAGATCATTGATCGAGGAGATGTGAAAGTGTGCAAAATAGGGTCAGACGATAATATAGCAGATCCTCTCACAAAAGCTCTACCACAGTCAAAGTTTGATAGACATATAATAGAGCTTGGTCTTAAACAGTTTAGGACATAGCCCTTCATCGGGCAAGTGGGAGATTGTTGGTGAATGTGCCCTAATAAGGGCTATTTATGTAAATATACTTTGAGGGTATTTATGTAAATAAGATATTTGTCGTTTGATTGATTGTTTATCAAATGAGTTAATTTCATAATAGTAATATCCTTGTGCATATTTAAATTTATGAAATCGATCCGCCAAAAGAAACACTCCATGGACTAATTAGATCATGAGTGATTCTTTTGAGTAGTACTGGTACTAGGATCCTTATACCAGAAATCACTACATGGTCTTAGGTGAATTGTAGTATGCTTTGACATACGCCTAACGGGGCCGTAACAGGTTGCCAAGTACGGTTATGATTGGGTACACTATGAGACACGCTAAGGTATGTAGGTGAAGTGATGGGACTAAAAATCTCTCTTAAGTGAGAGATGATATCTTGGCCACTTGATAGGGAACTGAAAAGTGCATGGCCATGCCCAAGGAATGATAAGGATATCATTTGCTTGATGGATTCAGTGTCACTAAGAGATCAAGTAAACGTTTAGCTACATAAGGATGATGGTTCCATGCATTATGCTAAACTGGATATCGATGTAGAGGATCGTACGTAGTTTGCTAGGAAAGGTTGTGTTGAATCTCCATTCGACCCTCCATTCTGAATTGGGTAGTCATTATGTCTTGCTAGAGACCACTAATGACTTATGGATTAATCAATAAGATTGAGTTATCCGTTGCCAATTTGGAATGGGCCTACAGGATCGCACATAAGAAAGTTCAATGATGCAGAATAAGGATTCTTGCCTACAATAAGTATAATTGTTATACTTAAATAAATAAGATTTAATTAAATGGTTTAATTAAATATTATTGGAAAGGTCTATGGTAATAATTAATAGTTAATTAATTACCTAAGAACAATTGGGATGGGCTGATAAATCAAGGGACTTAATTGCAATTGAAGTTCTTGACCCATCAGCCTGATCCATGGGTCATGGGTTGATCCATGGGCTTGGTGTATAACCCAAATCATTAAAGTATTATTTAAGGCTGATTTGGAATTAGTAAATATTATTTAAATACTGACTTGGAATCAGTTAAATAATATTTGGTAATAATACTCATTTGGAAAATTACTAAAATCAGTTAAGTTATAATTGGATAATTACAATACTAATTTTGGAAATTAATTCTCTACAAATATCCTAGGGATATAATTGTAGGGAGAGGAGATTTTTGAATTATTCTCATTAGACAAAATACACAGAATTCCCAAATTCTCTTGGTAGGCAAGATCGGCTAGCACCCACCTGCGAAGACTTTCGTGCTTGAGAGTAGAGGATCCTTCGAGGAAGGATTTTGGAGACAACAAAACGCCATCTTCTCGGAGAAGCCAGGCGATGTGCGTAACCGATTACGCTTCAAGGGTAAGACCCGATCCTTAGTGTTTAGGATTCCGCCATTTAATTAGATTAAATGCCTAAACAAATGGTGGAATCCTAAACACTAAGGATCGGGTCTTACCCTTGAAGCGTAATCGGTTGCGCACGTCGCCTGGCTCCTCTGAGAAGATGGCGTTTTGTTGTCTCCAAAATCCTTCCTCGAAGGATCCTCTACTCTCAAGCACGAAAGTCTTCGCAGGTTGGTGCTAACCGATCTTGCCTACCAAGAGAATTTGAGAATTCTGTGTATTTTGTCTAATGAGAATAATTCAAAAATCTCCTCTCCCTACAATTATATCCCTAGGATATTTGTAGAGAATTAATTTCCAAAATCAGTATTGTAATTATCCAATTATAACTTAACTGATTTTAATAATTTTCCAAATCAGTATTATTACCAAATATTATTTAACTGATTCCAAGTCAGTATTTAAATAATATTTACTAATTCCAAATCAGCCTTAAATAATACTTTAATGATTTGGGTTATACACCAAGCCCATGGATCAACCCATGACCCATGGATCAGGCTGATGGGTCAAGAACTTCAATTGCAATTAAGTCCCTTGATTTATCAGCCCATCCCAATTGTTCTTAGGTAATTAATTAACTATTAATTAATACCATAGACCTTTCCAATAATATTTAATTAAACCATTTAATTAAATCTTATTTATTTAAGTATAACAATTATACTTATTGTAGGCAAGAATCCTTATTCTGCATCATTGAACTTTCTTATATGCGATCCTGTAGGCCCATTCCAAATTGGCAACGGATAACTCAATCTCATTGATTAATCCATAAGTTATTAGTGGTCTCTAGCAAGACATAATGACTACTCAATTCAGAATGGAGGGTCGAATGGAGATTCAACACAACCTTTCCGAGCAAACTGCGTACGATCCTCTACATCGATATCCAGTTTAGCATAAGGCATGGAACCATCATCCTTATGTAGCTAAACGTTTACTTGATCTCTTAGTGACACTGAATCCATCAAGAAAATGATATCCTTATCATTCCTTGGGCATGGCCTTGTACTTTTCAGTTCACTATCAAGTGGCCAAGATATCATCTCTCACTTAAGAGAGATTTGTAGTCCCATCACTTCACATACATACCTTAGCGTGTCTCATAGTGTACCCAATCATACCCATACTTGGCAACCTGTTACGGCCCCGTTAGGCGTATGTCAAAGCACACTACAATTCACCTAAGACCATGTAGTGATTTCTGGTCTAAGGATCCTAGTACCAGTACTACTCAAAAGAATCACTCATGATCTAATTAGTCCATGGAGTGTTTCTTTTGGCGGATCGATTTCATGAATTTAAATATGCACAAGGATATTACTATCATGAAATTAACTCATTTGATAAACAATCAATCAAACGACAAATATCTTATTTACATAAATACCCTCAAAGTATATTTACATAAATAGCCCTCATCAGGGCACATTCACCAACAAAGGAATTTTCCTTTCTTTGCTAGTTTCTTAGTGAGCTAGCTTTAGTCTTGCAAGTATGCTTGCAAAACTTATTTGGCTTATCAACTAAAACTCCTCCTTTTAGTTGTAGCACCTTATACTCTTCTTTTCTAATTCATTTCATAATCCAAAGGTGTTAGGTTTATCTTAGTGTTGTTGGGTTTGAAAATTAGATGGGTGGGAATAGTAATTTCAAAACTACCATTTTATGATTCAAAGATTATAGGTTTTATCCTATTATTGTTGGGTCTATTTTAGTTTGAGTTGTTTTTTCTTGGAAGATTTCAAGACATCTTTCAATATAGTGTGATTCAAAGGTGTTGATTTCATTAATACTCAATATTGTTGAACCCACTTGAGCTAGTTGTTTTGCTCTAAAGATCAATCGAGGACGATTCTACAATTCATGTGAATTCGTACCTTGGATTCACATCAGTTTGGTATCAAAGCTCAGTTTCCTTGATTTAATCATATAATTTTTTTAATATCTTGAATCTTATTCTTATCATAATTGCCTTGTTTCTATTTGAAGGTTCAAGTTTGCAAGAAGAGGAAAAAAAAATTTTGTCAAAAAAAAAAAAGAAAGAAAGAGTACGTGAAAAAAAAAAAGAGAAGAAAGTATCTTTCTTGCTTCTTAAATTAATATTGCAGGGATTTGTGATTTCTAGTGTGGGAAAAGGTTTGAAGAAAAGGTATCATCATTGTTTTCTTTATACTCTTATAATTTCTTTCTAGTCTTATTCTTGTTTCCTTTACATAATCATTGCATACTATCCTTTCTTTGACCTCTATACTTTCTTTGTTGCCAAGTAAGATCCTTGAGTAGCATCTTGTAAGGGTTTAACAATTCTCACAATAACTTGCAGGAGGAAAAGAGTGGTAAAATCTGAGTGCAACTTTCCCCTACTAGATCGGCCTTCAACACGAGTGAAAATTTCTTTTCATTTGGGTTGAGACATATTAGGGAAAGGGGAAAAGGGGTGCGAGGTACTTTTATCTTTTCTTTTGTTTTAATGGCAGATCCAACCGGTGAAACACCTGAACAAAAAGCATGGAGGTAACCCCTTAGGCACTTCCTCAGGTAGCACTAACGGATTAATCATACCACTAACGGATTAATTATAGCACTACCATCCTACACCAGAATTGCTTCCGGAACAACTTCATTAATTTATATTCATAATCTCCCCACATCAAAGATATAGTGTTCATTAATTTATTAATTTACTGATAAATTAATTAATTAACTTATTTAATTTTGAGACTAGTACCACTCGACCTTTTTACTATACCGGACATAAGTCCACAGGCTGGGTTTAGTACAATAAACATTACGAGCTCATCTCGGGAACACCATCACCCTGGGAACACCGGTACATGGTTTTCTTTTGACAAGTAGCAGCACACTAAGCAACTAAACACGCGCACCAAACCTACCGAGACTATTGGCCACAATTGACCTCACCCATTGGCAGATTAAAGTACACTATGTCTAATCCGCATGCTCGCTCGAGTCTAGGGATTGAGAGATAGAATATCAAGAATGATTTGTCTATTAAATCAGTACAAGACAAATCTTTCCTATTGGTCAAGTTCAATACGCCCCGGGTATATCTATATGATTCAATTAGTTTAGACAAACCAATTATCCGAATCACATAATAACCTAAACCGACAGTTTGTGCAAAGCTGTCTCGGTTACGAACTTCATATATATATCATGTCTTTTAACCAATGATGAGATCTACTGTGTCACACAAGACAACTCATCGTCTAACTACATAATATAAGTGGACAAAAAATCGACAACTAAATTTAACCAAAACATTAATCGATATATTAACTCGTAAAAAGTACAATACAAGCATAACTTATGTATTCAACTCCAACAGGTTCGTGAGCGCAAAGGACCAAATCCGAAGATTTTCCAAACCCACGTACCTCTTGGCTTGTCTGACAACTCTCCCACTACATCGAGGCACCTCCTGTGTAATCACATCATCTGTGACAACTCGTGCAGTATTCTGTGATGTATGTACTTGCACTGGTGCATCAGGAATTCTAGACTGTCCCTTAAGCTCTTCTAGCTCAATCTTGTTACTTGGTTTGTGGTCGAGAATATAGTCATTTTCTAAAATCTAATGTTGGTACTAACCATCACCTTCTAATCTTTAGCACTATAGAATAAACCAACCTTCGTTCCTCTGGGATATCCTACAAACGGCATTACCTATAATCTTACATCTAACTTGTCCATATCTACCTTGAACACTTGTGCTGGCCAACCCCAGATTCTGAGATGTCTAATACCCGGCTTTTGTCATGACCATAACTCTACAGGGGTTGAAGGCACAGACTTAGATGGTACAAGATTTAGATTGTAAGCCACTGGTTCTAAGGCATATCCCCAAAACAAATTGGGCAACTCACTGTAACTCATCACAGATCTAACAATTTCCATAAGAGTTCTGTTTCTCCGTTCTGCTACACCATTCTGCTGGAATTTGCCAGGTGCAGACAACTAGGATTAAATCCTCATCTCTGGTAAGTAGTTTCTAAATTCACCAGATAGTTATTTGCCATCATGATCGGATCGTAATGACTTGATACTTTTACAATGATGGTTCTCCACATCTGTCCAAAACTCTTTGAACTTGCCAAAACATTTTGGACTTGTGGCACATCAAGTAAATGTACCCGTGCCTTGAGTAGTAATCTGTGAAGATCACAAAAAATACTTGAAACCACCTCTGGCCTGAATTATCATAGGTCCACATAAGTCATAATGAACCAAATCTAAAATCTCTTTGACCCTTAAAAACTTCTTGGTCATTTTACCCTCCAAGCAGAATTCGTAAGTTGGGTAATTGTCAATATCCAATGAGCCCAAGGGCCCCATCATTGACCAACATTTGAATCCTACTAAGGTTTATATGACCTGGTCGTAGATGCAAAAAACTGAGCTTGGTTCATTTTACATGGTTCTTTCCTCTTATTATGATTCATTGATGTATTATTTATCTCAGTGTTTTGCACTACTGAGGAGTTAGTTTTTATCGAGAAGAGATTGTCCACCAATGAACTGGAACATATAAGTTTCTCATTCTTTTGAATAACAAAATTATTAGATAAAACGAACTTATAAATATCCAATAAGAGCTTAGAAACATCAAGTAAATTCTTTCTAAAACTCTGATTATAAAGACAATCACTCAAAACACTATCACAACATTATTTAGAAAATAAGTCTAGCTACTCCCACTACATTCACTGACACTCTGATAGTGTCACCCAAGTAAACTTCCATCTCACCCTCTCTAAGCATCTGGGTTACTTGACAAACCCTGCAAAGAATTACAAACATGATTAGTGGTTACTGAATCCACACACCAAGTATCTATGGGAATCAACACTAAACATGTCTCAGTAGCTAAGGCAAAATGGTCGTACTTTTGAGCTTTGGACAATCTGGCTTCCAATGTCCTGCCTTGCCATATTTAAAGCACTTCCCTTACGGTTTCTTCTTCTTGGCAATGTCTGACTTAAGCATTTGATTAGCAATCTTCAAAGTTGTGAGGTAAAACAGGTGTATCACCTCCTAAAACCTCAATCTTATTGATGTTACTAATCCTCTCATATACGTGATCTCTCACAAGTGTGCCCTTTGCCATATAAGTCATTTGGTGTTTCTGGGCAAACCTCAGTGAGCACGAACTTGTATTGCTCTGCCATGAGGACAATGTCCCAATCGCGTTTCAAGTTGATATAATTTGGACTAGTTAATTTGTTCTCCTTTAGTGTGACAAATATTGTATTAAACCCCATATCAAAAACTGAAAATAAATAGTCAAGTTTCAGTATACTTTTTCGAAAATATTGATATCCTTAAAACAATATAATCTCCCTCTAATATCTCTCACACCGGGATTAACGCATACCACGATGGGTGAACGTCTACGCCAACCCATATTCATTCGAGAACATAAGCTCATCAATTTCACTATCTGACCAACGATCTTATGATCAATGAAATTAATAGTCGATCATTTTAGCCGTACACATAAGCCGCATAACCTCAATGGGAGGAATACTACAAATGGTACACTAAGTGTATGCCATTACATGACTTCTAAGTTTGTTAGTTATGATACTAATACACCTCGGATGGCGAGGGTATCGTAACTTTCTCTAATTAAATCCACTATTGTCATCCCTTTAGAAATTCAATCTAGTGATCTCGTGATTGAAGACTCGTCCGATAGGGAGGAAGGTTTAAGCCAACGCGCAAGTCTAACCACATCACATATGAATTGTAATGGAGGCCATGGGGATATATACCAACCCGCTCCCACTTAGATTTTTAATTTTGAGGATTTTTACGTTTTAACATGCAATATCTTAACTTTAGGATATTCGCACCCATAAAACCATTGGAGTTTTAATATTCGAATAATCTACCTTAGCTAATTGCACCTATAAAACCAATGTGCAATATCTTAACTTCGGTTATTTGCACCTATTAAAACCGTTGGAGTTTTAATATACGAATAATCTACCTTAGTTAATTGCACGCAAAAAAATGATTTGTTTTTCGATCATGCATAAAACATAAAATGAAAACACACAAACAACGATAAGGATATAAAATGGGAAATATGTAATTAAAAATTTCCTGACTATTATGGCCTTCTTAATCGTAGCTTCCTTTGAACGCCTTTTTGACACGTTCCGTCGTGTCACTCCCACTCGTTATAAGGACCCTTAGAATTTATCCGGTTTTTCTTGGTTTACTACGTAATTAGGAATCACCCAAAATTATGACAAAACCAAAAAACACAAATTCTCTTTGCCTAAAATGACTCGTTATTTGGTTTCTCCTAATTCGTACTGGTTTTCTCAATTTTCTATGTAATTAGGAATCACCCAAAATTACGATAAATGAAAACCAACGAATATGAGTTACCCATAATAACGTCTTCGTCATTTTAAATAAATGTTGGGATCGAAGGCATGATTTTCAAAAATTTTAAGCAGCGGATTCAAGCCAATTCCAATTTTAGTGTTTTAATTGATCCTACGTTCAAAGCTTCTAAAGCCTACCCTAGTAGCGTAACCGATTACTGCGACTGGATCCTTATTTGATGTTGGTCTAAATCTTCTGCTCCAATTACGTTTTTCACCACCAAAATCCTTTCTTGAAGGATTCTCTACTTTCAAGCACGAAAGCCTTTGCAGATTCGGTGTTAGCCGTTTTCTGCCTACAGAGAGAATTGGAATTTTGTGTATAATTTGCTTGTTCTGATTTTCTGATTGAAAATCGTCTCTCTCTACAATAATATCCCTAGGATATTTGCAGAATCAAAGTTTCCAAAATCAGTATTGTAATCAATCAATTATTACATTACTGATTTAATCAGATTCCAAATCAGTATTATTACCAAATATTATTTTACTGATTCCAAATCAGTATTAAATCAGTATTAAATAATACTTTAATGATTTGGGTTATACACCAAGCCCATGGATCAACCCATGACCCATGGATCAGGATGATTGTTCAAGAATGTCAATTGCAATTAAGTCCCTTGATTTATCAGCCCATCCCAATCGTTCATAGGTAATTAATTAACTATTAATTAATACCACAAAAATTTTCAATAATATTTAATTAAACCATTTAATTAAATCTTATTTATTTAAGTATAACAATTATACTTATTGTAGGCAAGAATACTTATTCTGCATCATCCAACTTTCTTATGTGCGATCTTGTAGGCCCATTCTAAATTGGTAATGAGTAACTCAATCTCATTGATTAATCTATAAGTCATTAGTGGTCTCTAGCAAGACATAATGACTACCCAATTTGGAATGGAGGATGGTGATTCAACACAACCTTTCTGAGAAAACTACGTACGATCCTCTACATTGATATGCCGTTTATCATAAGGCATGGAACCATTATCCATATATAGCTAAACGTTTCCTTGATCTCTTAGTGACACTGAATTCATCAAGCAAATGATAACACTTATCATTCCTTAGGTACGGCCATGCAGTTCTCAGTTCACTATCAAGTGGCCAAGATATCATCTCTCACTTAAGAGAGGCTTGTAGTTCCATCACTTCACCTACATACCTTAGCATATCTCATAGTGTACCCAATCATAACTGTACTTGGTAACCTGTTATGGCCCCATTAGGCGTATATCAAAGCACACTATAATTCACCAAAGACTATGTAGTGATTTCTGGTCTAAGGATCCTTGTACGAGTACTACTCAAAATAATCACTCATGATCTAATCAATCCATGGAGTGTTTCTTTTGGCGAATCGATTTCATGAAATTAAATATGCACAAGAATATTACTATAATGAAATTAACTCATTTGATTATAACATCAATTAAAACAAAAAATATCTATACAGCTCTCAAAAGGGCACATACACCAACAATCTCCCACTTGCCAGTTGAAGGGCTAAGTCCTAAACATTTTAAGACCAAGCTCTATTACATGTCTCTCGAACTTTGACAGTAGTAGAGCCTTTGTGAGAGGATTTGCTATATTGTCATATGACCCTATTTTGCATACTTTAACATCTTCTCGATCGACAATCTCTCGAATGAGGTGATAACGTTTGAGTATGTGTTTGGTCTTCTGGTGTGACCGGGGCTCCTTTGCTTGTGCGATGGCCCTGTTATTATCATAGAAGAGGTCTATCGGATCTTGGATACTCGGTATCACTCCGATGTCTGACATAGACTTCCTTAACCAAACAGCTTCCTTTGCAGCATCTGATACAGCAATATACTCAGATTCTATTGTAGAATAAGCTATGGTATCTTTCTTTGAGCTTTTCCAACTCACCGTACTGCCATTCAGACTAAAAACCTTGCTTGATTGTGACTTTATGTCATATTGATCAGTCTGGAAAGAAGCATCGGTGTAACCTTGTATGATGAGCTATTCTTATCCTCCATACAGTAGCATTAATCCTTTAGTCCTTCGCAAGTACTTCAGGATTGCCTTGACTGCAGTCCAATGATTTATTCCTGGATCTTGTTGGTATCTACTAGTCATGCTTAGTGTATGTGCGACATCCGGGTGGGTACATAGCATGGCATACGTAATAGATCCTATTGCCAAAGCATATGGGACTCTACTCATTGCATCCCTCTCCTCTTCAGTAGAAGGACATTAGTTCTTCTTTAAGAGGAGGCCATGTCTGAATGGTACCATACCATTCTTAAAATTAGATATATTGAATCTCTTTAATATCTTGTCTATATACCCTTCTTTACTCAGTCCTAGAAGCCTTTTAGACTTATCTCTATAGATCTTGATACCTAGTATCATTTCGGCTTCTCCTAAGTCTTTCATAGAAAATACACTTCCCAACCATTGTTTGATGTCTTTTATCATGGGAATGTCATTTCCTATGAGTAGGATGTCATCCACATATAGGATGAGAAAAACATTCTTGCTCCCATTAACCTTCTTGTAAACACAAGGCTCATCTTCGTTCTTTATGAAGTTTTAACCTTTTACTGTTAGTTTTGAATACACAAAAGTTATGGCTTGTATAAAAAACTAATAATATCCACAGATGACATATCATTTTTTTTCAGTATTAAATTGTTCCATTATATCATAGAACTAGATAACGGGGTGTGGAAATACACAGTAGATACCGTTATTGGTTAAAGTATTGATATATAAAAGTATGCTCATAACTAAGATAGTCTGAACATACTATCGGTATAGGTTATCGTGTGGTTTGGAAATTAGTTTATCTAGACTAATTAAAATCACACGGATATGCCCGGGGCATATTGAGCATAACTAGTTTGGATAGAATTGACTTGTACTGATTGGCGTAGTCAATTTGGTCCTAGTATTCAGTCTCTCAATAACGAGATTGGGACGAGCATGAGAGTTAGATATCATATGCTTTGATGTGCCAAAGAGTGCGATCAATTGAGGCCTATACCTCGGTAGGTTGGGTATGCGGTGTTTAGCTTCTTATGTGTCGTTGTTAGTCAGAGTAATCCACGTACCGGTTGGTTCAGTTGATCATGCTCCTGAGATGAGCTCGTAAGGTTTATTGTACTAAAACTGGCCAATGGACTTTACGTCCAGTATAATAAGAAAGTCGAGTGGTACTAATCTCGGATACCAAGAAGTTGGTGAATTAGTTTGTAGTAAATTGATAAACCGACAAGCACTAGATTTTTGATGTGAGAAGATAGAAGAATAATAAAGTGATCATGATGTAAAGTCATTTTTGAACGTAGTTCCATAATTAGTCCATTACTGGTACGACTAATTATGCGTTTGACTAATCGACAAAGTGAATTGATTAATCCTAAAGGTTTAATTAATTTTTAATTGACTAAGTAGGTTATACGAAATAATCCTAAGGGTTCGATGAAATTTAAATAACGACGTGGGTTAAGAAATTAATTTGAAAGGCTCGATTGGAGTTGATTAGTCTATGGAAGACTAAGGAGTCAACGAAAGTCAAACATTAAGGCCCAACTCAAAAAACCACTAGGTCTCTCTTGAAGCTCCTTATAAATACTAAAGTCTTGCAATTTCAAGATATAAGAAAACTTAGGAGGCAATATTTGCCTAGTGAGAGAAGGAGTAGTCTAGAGAGAAAACTTCATCTTCTTCGTGTAGATCTCTTTCGAAGTCGACTAAGGATCCTTCTTCCTTAAAGGAAAAGCTCAGCCCAAAAAGAAATATTTTTTTATTCACTTAAGCTAGCTGCTGTCCGCCCATTTCAATTAAAAAAGGTAGCTATTGTCCAGAATTTTATGAGCTGCTGATTACTCATTTTATGAGCAGCTAATTACCCATTTTCTATTGCGGATGGTTACCCATTTTAATTATTGGCTGTCCACCTAATTTATGAGCAGCCTAGTCTGCAGTATTTAAACTTTACTGCCCAGCTCAGATTTCATTTTCAGTGGTCTTTGCGGAAATCTTTTGCGCGGCTGTTTTGGTTTTATTTTGGGCAACTGCTGTCAAGTTTTTGGGCAGCAATTTTCTTGAGCTTCTTCGAGGCTAAGTTCTTGTGGGTTTCTTGATTATTGCTAGATCTATCCCGTAAATAGTTGCCCACACAACTTCGGGGTGTGTCGGAGTCATTTGAGGGATTTTTTGGTGGTTTTCGCAACCAAAGTTTCAACCTTTTGTTAAAGATTATTTCTTTTCGATTTTGGGTGATTCCTAATTGAAAACAAAAATCTTTTCTTGGGCAAAGTTCTTATCTTTTGATTTTGGGTGATTCCAAATTAAAAGGGAAAGATCTTTTCTTGTGGATTTCGCTAGCCCGAAGATTTGGTATTCTTTTTGCTAGAGACTTCGCTACAAAGGTATAATCTTTGATCTTTCTGCTTTAATTAGAGATTGTATCTTTTGTGCCCCATTAATAAATTAAATAAGTATAAGCCTAGATCCGTTCAGAGGAAAATGAATTTGAGACTGAGCTTTGTTGAAAGTTTCTGATTCTGGAATGCATTGCACGAAAGTGAGATTTTTGATTTAGCCCAGGCTTGTTCTGTTTTCCTTCAAATTGGTATCAGAGTGAGTGTTTTGGCTTTATACTTGTTTAATTTATCACACGGCTTTATTTTGGCATTATTATTTTCGTCAAAATGTTTAAACAGGTGATTATTAGTTTCCTGGCTATTACGGTAGAATTTATTTTTCATTCATAAACCCCAGGACATGTTCGGGCTCGTATTGTTTTTGAATGGAAATGTCTGTAATAGTAATAACCACGAGCTGGAAGCCTTGTAAGATTAGATAAATCTTGTAGTAGGATTTATTCTAATGTTGTCATCTTTAAATTCCTTGAAAAATGCCTTGTATATAGGAATTTATGTATGATGACGAAGACGTTATTTTGGGTAACTTATATTCGCGGGTTTTGGTTTCTCATAATTTTGGGTGATTCCTAATTACCTAGTAAACCTAGAAAACCCGGGCGAATCGAGAGGAATCCAAATAATGAGTGGGCGCAACATGACGGGACGTGTCATCGATGCGTCAAGGAATCAACGATAGAGAAGACCGTAATAGTCAGGAAATTTTATTTCTTTAATTTCTAGTATTTATGTCTTTTCGTTATTGTGTTTTTTGATTTATTTGAATAAACGAAAACCAAACCGTTTTAAAAGATAAAGTGCAATTAACTAAGGTAGATTATTCACATATAAAACTCAAACGGTTTTATGGGTGCGAATATCCATAGTTAAGATATTGCATGTTAAAACGTAAAAATCTAAGTGGTAGGGGGTTGGTAAATATCCCCATGGCCTCCATTACGGGTTCATTAGTGATGTGGTTAAACTTGCATGCTGGGTTTGACCTTCCTCCCTATCGGATGAGTTCCCAACCACAGATATCACTGGAATGAATTTCTAAAGGGATGACTATAGTGAGTTTAATTGGAGAAAGTTGTGACACCCTCACCATCCGAGGTGCATTAGTATCCTAAGTTACAAACTTAGAAGTCACATAATGGCGTACACTTAGAGTACCATTTTTAATATCCCTCCCATCGAGGTTACGCTATCTTCGTGTACGGATAAAATTATTGACTGTTAATTTCATTGATCATAAGATTGTTGGTCAGAGAATGGAATTAATGAACTTTGGTTCTTCTCGAACAAATGTGGGTTGGCATAGACGTTCACCCATCGTGACCTACGTTAATCCCGGTGTGAGAGATGTCGGTAGAAGAGTATATTGTTTTTGAGGATTTTAATATTTTCAAACAAGTAATATTGAAACTTGACTGTTTATTTTTCAGTTGTTGATATGTCATTCAACCCTCTAGCTGTCATATTGAATCAGAATGAACTTAAGGGTCCAAATTACATTGACTAGAAACGTAACCTGGACATTGTCTTTACTGTCGAGGGTTACAAATACGAGTTCACTAAGGAGTGGCCCCCTATGCCCAGCGATGATACCACTCCTGAGTAGCGAGAGCCATATACGAGGTGGCAGAAAGCTGATGAGATGACCCGGTGCTACATCTTGGCTTCTATGTCGAATGTACTGCAACACCAGCATCAGTTGTTTACCTCAGCCTATGATATGATGCTCAACCTCAGGGAGATGTTTGGACATCAGGGCAGGGCAGCTAAGTAGTCAACTATGAGAAAACTCATGAATGCTAGGATAGCTGAAAGCACCTCAGTGAGAGATCACGTATTCAACATGATCAGTTGCATCAATAAGAAATAGGTATTGGGAGGTGATATCGATGGGGAGACCCAGGTCGATATCATTCTCCAGAGCTTGCCCCCAAGTTTTGATCAGTTTTGGTTGAACTACAATATGGGCAAGCTCTCATATTCACTTCCCGAGTTCATGATGTTGGACTTGTTTAGGTGTTTAATCTAATTAAACAGCGGAATTCCTAAACATCAAGGATCGGGTCTTACCCTTGAAGTGTAATTGGTTGCGCACGTCGCCTGGCTCCTCTGAGAAGATGGAGTTTTGTTGTCTGCAAAATCCTTCCTCGAAGGATTCTCTACTCTCAAGCACGAAAGTCTTCGCAGGTTGGTGCTAGCCGATCTTGCCTACCGAGAGAATTTTGGGAAAAACTTGTGTATTCTGTCTGATTTGAATTTACTCATTTAAAATCACTCTCTTCCTAAAATAATATCCCTAGGATATTTGTAGAGATCAAATTTCCAAAATTAGTATTGTAATTATCCAATTACAACTTAACTGATTTTAGTCATATTCCAAATCAGTATTATTACCAAATATTATTTTACTGATTCCAAATCAGTATTTACATAATATTTACTGATTCCAAATCAGCATTAAATAATACCTTAATGATTTGGGTTATACACCAAGCCCATGGATCAACCCATGACCCATGGATCAGGCTGATGGGTTAAGAACTTCAATTGCAATTAAGTCCCTTGATTTATCAGCTCACCCCAATTGTTCCCAGGTAATTAATTAACTATTAATTAATACCCCAAAACTTCTCAATAATATTTAATTAAACCATTTAATTAAATTGGCTTTATTTACGTATAACAATTATACTTAATGTAGGCAAAAATACTTATTCTGCATCATCAAACTTTCTTATGTGCGATCCTGTAGGCCCATTCCAAATTGTCAACGGATAACTCAATCTTATTGATTAATCCATAAGTCATTAGTGGTCTCTAGTAAGACATAATGACTACCCAATTCAGAATGGAGGGTCGAATGGTGATTCAATACAACCTTTTTGAGCAAACTGCGTACGATCCTCTACATTGATATCTCGTTTAGCATAAGGCATGGAAACATCATCCTTATATAGCTAAACGTTTACTTGATCTCATAGTGACACTAAATCTATCAAGAAAATGATATCCTTATCATTCAATGGGCATGGCCATGCACTTTTCAGTTCACTATCAAGTGGTCAAGATATCATCTCTTACTTAAGAGAGATTTGTAGTCCCATCACTTCACCTACATATCTTAGCGTGAATCATAGTGTACCCAATTATACCCGTACTTGGCAACCTGTTACGGCCCCGTTAGGCTTATGTCAAAGCACACTACAATTCACCTTGGACTATGTAGTGATTTCTGGTCTAAGGATCCTCGTACCAGTACTACTCAAATGAATCACTCATGATCTAATTAGTCCATGGAGTGTTTCTTTTGGCGGATCGATTTCATGAATTTAAATATGCACAAGAATATTACTATCATGAAATTAACTCATTTGATAAACAATCAATCAAGCGACAAATATCTTATTTACATAAATACCCTCAAAGTCTATTTACATAAATAGCCCTCATTAGGGCACATTCACCAACAATCTCCCACTTGCCCAATGAAGTGCTATGTCCTAAACTGTTTAAGACCAAGCTCTATTACATGTCTATCAAACTTTGACTGTAGTATAGCTTTTGCGATAGGATATGTTATATTGTCGTCTGACCCTATTTTGCACACTTTCACATCTCCTCGATCAATGATCTCTCGGATGAGGTGAAATCTTCTGAGTATGTGTTTGGTTTTCTGGTGTGACCGAGTCTCCTTAGCTTGTGCGATGGCCCCGTTATTGTCATAGAAAAGTTCTATCAAATCTTGGGTACTCGGTATCACTCCGATGTCTGACACGAACTTTATCAACCAAACTGCTTACTTTGCAGCATCTGATGCAGCAATGTACTCAGACTCCATTGTAGAATCGGCTGTTGTATCTTGCTTTGAGCTTTTCCAACTTATTGCACCACCATTCAGACTAAACACGTAGCCTGATTGTGACTTCATGTCATCTTGATCTGTTTGGAAAGCAGCATCAGCGTAACCTTGTACCATGAGCTATTCTTGTCCTCCATACACTAGCATTAATCCTTTAGTTCTTCGTAAGTACTTCAGGATTGCTTTTACTGCAGTCCAATGATCCATCCCTGGATCTTGTTGGTATCTGCTAGTCATGCTAAGTGTATGTGCAACATCCGAACAGGTACATAACATGGCATACATGATAGATCCTATTGCCGAAGCATATGGGACTCTACTCATTGTATCCCTCTCCTCTCTTGTTGCTGGACCTTGGTTCTTATTCAAGAGAACGCCACGTCTAAATGGTACCTTACCATTTTTGGAGTTTGACATATTGAATCTTTTCAATATCTTGTCTATGTACCCTTTTTGACTTAGTCCCAGAAGCCTTTTAGACCTATCTCTATAGATTTTGATACCTAGTATCGTCTCAGCTTCTCCTAAGTCTTTCATAGAAAATACACTCCCCAACCATTGTTTGATGTCTTTCATCAAGGGAATGTCATTTCCTATGAGCAGGATGTCATCCACATATAGGACAAGGAACACGATCTTGCTCACACTAACTTTCTTGTAAACACAAGGCTTATCTTCGTTCTTGATGAATCCGTAACCTTTTACTTCCTCATCAAAACGAAGATTCCAACTTCGAGATGCTTGTTTTAGTCCATAGATGGACCTCTGAAGCTTACATACTCGATTAGGATGCTTTTAATCGATGTATCCCTCGGGTTGTTTGATATAAACATCCTCGAGTAGGTTTTTATTCAGGAAAGCCATCTTAACATCCATCTGTCATACCTCATAGTCAAAATATGCTGCTATGGCAAGCATTGTCCTAATGGACTTGAGCATCACGACAGGGGAGAAGGTTTCATCATAGTCTATACCATGAGTCTGTTTGAAACCTTTAGCCACTAGTCGTGCCTTGAAGATCCCGCCAGGTTTTAACTTGAAAATCCACTTGCAATCGACAACCTTCGCCTGAACAGGAGGGTCAATCAAAGTCCACACTTTATTGTCCCTCATGGATTGCATTTCAGATTCCATGGCTTGTAGCCATTTATCCGAATCTGGACTTTCTAAAACCTGTTTGTAGTTTGCGGGCTCATTAGAGTCCACTAAGATCAAATCTTGATCGTCAGTCACGAGAAATCCATATCTCTCGGGTTGGTGACGAGATCTACTAGATCTTCTAGGTTCTTGTGTTGTTGGCTCAGGTTGCTCATCTTCATGAGTTTCCATGCGAACTTACATCTGAGTTTCTGTAGATCGTTCTACATTTTCTTGTGGTTCTTAAACTTCTCCGAGTTCTATTCTACTCCCACTGTCTTTCTTATACAGAAATTCTTTCTCTGAGAAAGTAGTTCCTCAAGCAACGAACACTTTGTTCTCTGTTGGGTTGTAGAATTGATATACTTTGGTTTCCTTAGGATATCCCACAAATAGGCATTTGTCAGCTTTGGGTTCAAGCTTATTACTTTGTAAATGCTTTACATGAGCTTGACAACCCCAAACTCGTAGATAGGACATATAGGGCTTCTGACCCATCCATATCTCATATGGAGTCTTATCTACTGCCTTAGATGGAATACGATTCAATAAGTAAGCAGTAGAAAGGAGAGCATAACCCCAAAAGGATGCTGGAAGAGTCGCTTGGCCCATCATTGATCGAACCATATCTAATAAGGTCCGATTTCTCCTTTCGGATACACCATTCCATTGAGGTGTTCCCGGTGGAGTTAGCTGTGAAACAATTTCACACTGTTTTACATAGCTATCGAACTCATCACTAAGGTATTCACCTCCCCGATTGGAGCGAATAGCCTTAATCCTTCTATCTAACTGATTTTCTACTTCATTTTTAAGCTCTTTGAACCTTTCAAAGGTTTCACTTTTGTACCTCATTAAGTAGACATAACCATATCTACTATAGGCATCAGTAAAAGTGACGAAGTATTCAAATCCACCTCTGGCTTGTGTGCTCATTGGTCCACAAACATCCGTGTGTATTAGAGCCAATAGCTCACTTGTTCTTTCGCCTTTCTTGTTGAAAGACTCTTTGTCATTTTGCCTTCTAAGCAGGGTTCACAGGTATCATATGATTCAAAATCAAATGACCCAAGCACTACATCCTTGTGAAGCTTTTGAACTCATTTTTCATTTTCATGGCCTAATCGACAATGCCAAAGGTATGTTGGACTTAAATCATTTTTAGATTATTTAGCTTTCTTTTCTGTGTTATAGACTGAATTTTCTTGGGTCAAATCCAAGACATACAGACCGTTATACATATTTGCAACTCCGTATAGAATATCATTTCGATATAAAGATAACGAATTATTCTCTATAATAAATCGAAAACCTTTATTATCTAAACTCGAAACTGAAATAATATTTCTGCTCAAAGCAGGTTCATAAAAACAATTTTCAAGTTCGATATTTAAACCAGAAGGTAAAGACAAAGTGTAATCTCCAACTTCAACACCAGCAACTCTTGCCCCGTTGCCCACTCGGAGATCTACTTCATCTTTTTTTGTTATCCTTCTATTTCTGAGTCCCTGCACGTTAGTACAAATGTGAGCCCCATAACCAGTATCTAATACCCATGAGGTGGACATAGAAAGATTAATTTCTATAACAAAGATACATTGTAACATCCCTGTCAAGCAGGTCAATTTGCCCGTGGAAATTAGGCGATTTAAATTTTTAAATGAATGAAGTAAACTAAATTATAAATAAAATTATTGGGTTAAGCCTTAAATTAAAAGAAATAATCTAGATCTCAAACAGATATATGTAAATAATTGGTTAAATGAGGGATTAACTAATATATGGGTCTAGTTGAATAAACTTAAGACTTTTAGTATGAAATTAAAATAGCTTAATAATTCTAGGGATTGAAGTGTAATTTTCCTAAACTAAACCCTAACTTCCCTTTTCCTTTTTCTTTTTCCTCAGCAGCCCGCCACTTCTTTCTTTTCTTTTCTTCTTCTTTCCCTTTTTCTTTTCTTTTCTCTTTCTCCTCACCAGTACTCCCTCCTCCGCCGGGTTCAGTTTGGCCGGCCACATTTCCGGCCAATCATCCCTCATCTCAGTCGGCCTAATACACTAAATCAATCCCCACAGTCTAGAGAACAAAACCCAGCCCTCAAAACCCCTTCTCTCCTTGGTTTTCTCTCTCCCAGTCAAGCCCCGCCGCCGCCTTCCCCGCCGCGATTCAGCCTCCTCCGGCGTCGTTTGGGTCGCACAGCACCACGAAAATAAACCCCATCTTGCAAGGAACAAAACCCACCAAGATTACTTGCAATTTGACCGCCGGAAAAGTCACGCCGCCACAAGACCGCCGCTGTCGCCACCGGACCGCCGCCGCCGCCGCCGCCCCTCTTTCCTCCATTCGCCAACCAGAACCTTCTCCTTTAGGTCCCAGCTTTGTTTCCGGAATTATTCCTAACCCTGCTACCACTATTAGGTAAAGTTGGTGCTTTAGTACTTTTAAGTAAGACAAACATATTAAAGTTTTAATTATATTTATCCATGTGTTTCTAGTGTTTAAAATAAGTCTCATTAGGTATTTTTTTGTGCATGCATGTTTAGATAATGTGTTCAAGGATGAGTTGTAGTTTGAGGACTAAGTTATAGTAGGTTTTCTCTTGAGAGAGTCAATCATAAACTATAAATTAATCCTTGAATGTCACATGCTAATATCAATGACTAAAACTTGTAGTAATACTTTATAGACAATGGAAAGGTTAATTTAAGAGAAGTTGGGAGTATAACATATATTCTTAGATTTATACCTTTGGACTTCGGAGATTATTTTATGCATAATGTAGAAGTGAGCTTTAGGCATTTAAGTTAGTGGTACCCAATTATTGAAGAGAACCTAAATAGAACTTTCATTTGCCTCATAACTAACCTAGGACTAAAAGAACGTGAGAATCGACTTGATTCGCGACCCTTGTGGAATCTTATTCCCTTCAATCGTAGAATTGGTTTTGAGACAAAATTGGAGTATGATTAAGTTAGTTTTCATTTAGAGAATCTTAGGACATATGCATATAAATATCTTCTTTATATGAGAAATTGAGTAGTGTTTCGTGTATGCTATTTTTAATAGGAGAAGCTCGTAATAAGGTGACGGTTGGCATTTTCATGTCAATTGAGGTTCGATAGGTAAAATGCGATAAGGTGAGTGTCTCCCCCTTAGATGTGCTTTTTGTTCTGACTAGGAGTACACTGGTATGTTCTATGGACATACAGGCGTAACCTAGGAAGAACCTGGATTACATTCAAAGTTCTTTTATGCTTGTGTTTGGTTTATATTCTGTATAGAAATTATGGCATTGCCGGCGCATAGGTTCCAGTTATTTATATTATGTGGTGCTGTTGATTGACTATGTGGCTGTTTTGAATGATTTATGCTGGTTGGGTATTTGGGTTATTGTATTTTCAGTCGTTATGCTGCCAAAATCTCTGTGGAGTCTATGGCACGACCGTATAATTATTTGTACTAATTGTTGTATGATTTATTTAAGAGTCATGGTTGTGTTTGCATCTTTTGGGGGCCCCGCCCTTTTCCGTGCCGGCCTACTAGGTAGGGGCAGGATTGAGGCCTAGTACATAGGACAGGTATGGCCCGGGGTACCTTTGGTGGCTCGGCGGATATTGGTGGCTCGGTTGATAACGGGTGGGATGCCCATTTCCGTTGGTTGGTATAAATCCAGGTTTGTTGGTTATTTTGGGTGCGCATTATGTGGTTAGTTGGTATAACATTGGCATGCTAGTTGAGTTACGTTTTGAATACATGACTTACGTTGTATGCTTTCCTACTGTTTGTTGTCTTTCATTTTGCTTTGTTGGGTCCAGGAGGTGACCCTCACTAGGTATGCGTTTTCGCATACTTATGTCCATTTTTATCTTTGAATGTGATCCAGGTAGGAGATTACCGGATACAAGCTTAGGAGAAGCTTGGGAGTGGTTGGGATGTCATAAGCTTTGAAAATAATTAAATGTAATAGCTTGTTAATTGTAATTTTGTAGGTTGTAATTAGTTTAAATTAGCTTCATCATGCTTTGTTACGAGTTTAGGAAATCAGGTGCTTTCGGGGGCCTGACAATTGGTATCAGAGCTATAGGTTAATAACCTTAGCACATCTAAATAAGTTTTAATAAGTGGAAACAAATCTGGGTAGCAATTAGGTGCATTTATAGGTTAGATCCTCTCGCTTGTGGGAACGAGCCGTATTCACGCATGCGTTAATGACGTTTAGCTCACTAGCATTACACGAAATTACAAGATTTTTGGACTGTTTTGTGTGGTCTAGCTTAGCTCATAAGGCAAATTTTTAGGAAGTTTCCTGGAGTCATGATATGTTTATAAATAATGATCGTGGACTTAACAATCGTTGGGTATTAAATTGATTTCTGAGAATTAAAAAGTTGGATTATTTGCAGGGTATATGCTATTTAGTTTTCTGTCAAAAGAGCGGTTGATCGACTTGGGTTTGATCACCCCGGGATTCGAACCCGTTTCTTTGGCATTTTACTATCTAGTGGATGCGTTTGCACAATTGCTTAACTACTAGGATTAAGTAGTTAGGTAGACAAATTAAATATTTAAAGTTAAAAAAAAATGATAAAATAAGATAATAAAAAATATATATATATATATATATTAAAGTAGTTAATAAGAAAGTAAAAAAAAAAAAATAATAATAATAATAATAATAATAAAATGATTTAAAGAAGTTAATGAACGTACATAGATAGGAAAGAATGATAATATTCACTTAATTATCAGATAACTGAATAACATATAGATATAGAAAAAAAAAAAAAAAAAGAAGAAAGAAATAATGAGTAATTGAAAATGTAGAAGTAAGTAGGTATATAAGGGTGAAGAAGCGAACTTAAGTGTAAGTGTTAGAAAATTTATCTAGGTAGGAGTCTAAGGATAATGTCTATTAATAAATTTTAGGTGTAAAGTGTATAAATATATTATTAAGGATAAACCTAAGGATGTACAACTCGATTAACGTATTAATAAACTACCTAAGCTACTGGGTAAGCAAAGTTGAACGATTATAAAAGTTAGAGAACATAGAGGATAACTTAACAAAGGTGTAATGGTAGACCACCTAGGCTTTAAAATATATAATAATACTAATAATAACCTGAATAATAGGATAATGACATTAAAGTTAGTAAATAAATATAGAAAATAGAAGGAAAGAAATAGAAGGCAACTTGATTGTAAAATTTATCTTGCAAACATGAAAATTCACAATCCTAACAGTAGTAAATAGTACTAAGTTTAGGGTGTAAACCTCATAAACATATTAGTGAGCCTAAACATAGAAACATAGAATTGGAATAATGTATGAATAAGTTATCTAAGCACAAAGCACGAAAACATGTTCATATAGCGGATAAATAATAACGATAATAAGAATTAGGGAACATGAACGCATCGGGTGGTTAGAACCTAATAACAAGTCGTAAAAGTTAAATAGGGCTTAACAGTAATTGGTGGTTAACTTATATTAGTGGTTCATCATCAAATCATAAAGTACCATTAACTAACCTAATAAATCCATTAATCACTAAGAGTGTAGTTAGGGCTAGGATAACCACTCAAACCACAACCTAAGTCCAGTTTAGAAATCTGCTCCAGATATTTTCTAAGCGCTCCATCTATACTTCACTTGTCAGCTTTTAGTCAAAACTTCTTCCTATATTATTCTTCTTTCATTCCAATGGAATATTTCTCTTAATTAGTTACAATTTTATACCATTACTGGTGTATTAGTTCATGAGAACCTTAAACATGTAGCATTCATAACTGACCCTACTAAAAAAAAAAAAAAAAAAAAGCTTTAATACAACCCAATTGGTAAAATAAATAATACTCAAACTTCTTAAGTTATACTTTTCCCTGCACCCAAACTTCTTCACTCTTTCCACCCTCTTAAGAATTGTTCCTTCCTCTTATACGCCTTAGTGGATTACAAGTCGCTAGTCACTTAGACACCTAACTATCCTTCCAATCTAAGAATCTCTTTTCAAACCGTACTTTACTCTAAAGATAAGATTGTGAAGAATTTATCAGATAATAAAAGTTAGTGACCTTAGGCACTTATGAACTTGGTAATCTAAACAGAAACTTTAAGTAATATATGTTTGCAGATCATTGTTAGAACATAACAAACCAGTTCGTGTGTAACCAAATTGTTAATCATTAAAGGCATAACAAGAATTAGGTTAATAAACCCAAAGTGCAAATTAAGCCTAGCTTAAGAATCTTTCCTATTAACCCTTGTGCCACCTTAACCGTCATTTCTCAGTTGGTTACCTTTTTACCTACTTAGACTCTTACTTAAACCGTTGGTTTCTCTTAACCTCATATATTGTTTTTTTTTAATTGGCCATGTTAAAGGAGTTGGAATTCTAACGACAACTCAATCGACAATAATTCAGTGAAATATATAATAAGACCAATGAAACAAGTCTGGTTCTTTTTGATTTTCAGACTCTTCCCTAACCATTTTCCTAGTTAACTCAAAACAAAATTGTTTTATCTTCGTTTTCTCTCCAGTTCTTTCGAGGCGAGCTATTCTTCAAATGACCTGCCTGAGTGTCTAAAACTTTTGATTGTCCAACCAAGAGGCAAAATCTTCCAGTACTACTATCATATTAGGTATGGTTATTTCGAAATCTATGAAACCTTCTGCTTTTAGCTAACTCTTAAGTTAAACCCTCAATAGATCATGTAAGTAAACCAACCTAGTCAGGTCTAGGTAGTGGTCAAAACTAATTAATTTCTTCCTAAGGAAATTTCGGGACGAAATTTCATAAGGGGGAGAGATTGTAACATCCCTGTCAAGCAGGTCAATTTGCCCGTGGAAATTAGGCGATTTAAATTTTTAAATGAATGAAGTAAACTAAATTATAAATAAAATTATTGGGTTAAGCCTTAAATTAAAAGAAATAATCTAGATCTCAAACAGATATATGTAAATAATTGGTTAAATGAGGGATTAACTAATATATGGGTCTAGTTGAATAAACTTAAGACTTTTAGTATGAAATTAAAATAGCTTAATAATTCTAGGGATTGAAGTGTAATTTTCCTAAACTAAACCCTAACTTCCCTTTTCCTTTTTCTTTTTCCTCAGCAGCCCGCCACTTCTTTCTTTTCTTTTCTTCTTCTTTCCCTTTTTCTTTTCTTTTCTCTTTCTCCTCACCAGTACTCCCTCCTCCGCCGGGTTCAGTTTGGCCGGCCACATTTCCGGCCAATCATCCCTCATCTCAGTCGACCTAATACACTAAATCAATCCACACAGTCTAGAGAACAAAACCCAGCCCTCAAAACCCCTTCTCTCCTTGGTTTTCTCTCTCCCAGTCAAGCCCCGCCGCCGCCTTCCCCGCCGCGATTCAGCCTCCTCCGGCGTCGTTTGGGTCGCACAGCACCATGAAAATAAACCCCATCTTGCAAGGAACAAAACCCACCAAGATTACTTGCAATTTGACCGCCGGAAAAGTCACGCCGCCACCAGACCGCCGCTGTCGCCACCGGACCGCCGCCGCCGCCGCCGCCGCCCCTCTTTCCTCCATTCGCCAACCAGAACCTTCTCCTTTAGGTCCCAGCTTTGTTTCCGGAATTATTCCTAACCCTGCTACCACTATTAGGTAAAGTTGGTGCTTTAGTACTTTTAAGTAAGACAAACATATTAAAGTTTTAATTATATTTATCCATGTGTTTCTAGTGTTTAAAATAAGTCTCATTAGGTATTTTTTTGTGCATGCATGTTTAGATAATGTGTTCAAGGATGAGTTGTAGTTTGAGGACTAAGTTATAGTAGGTTTTCCCTTGAGAGAGTCAATAATAAACTATAAATTAATCCTTGAATGTCACATGCTAATATCAATGACTAAAACTTGTAGTAATACTTTATAGACAATGGAAAGGTTAATTTAAGAGAAGTTGGGAGTATAACATATATTCTTAGATTTATACCTTTGGACTTCGGAGATTATTTTATGCATAATGTAGAAGTGAGCTTTAGGCATTTAAGTTAGTGGTACCCAATTATTGAAGAGAACCTAAATAGAACTTTCATTTGCCTCATAACTAACCTAGGACTAAAAGAACGTGAGAATCGACTTGATTCGCGACCCTTGTGGAATCTTATTCCCTTCAATCGTAGAATTGGTTTTGAGACAAAATTGGAGTATGATTAGGTTAGTTTTCATTTAGAGAATCTTAGGACATATGCATATAAATATCTTCTTTATATGAGAAATTGAGTAGTGTTTCGTGTATGCTATTTTTAATAGGAGAAGCTCGTAATAAGGTGACGGTTGGCATTTTCATGTCAATTGAGGTTCGATAGGTAAAATGCGATAAGGTGAGTGTCTCCCCCTTAGATGTGCTTTTTGTTCTGACTAGGAGTACACCGGTATGTTCTATGGACATACAGGCGTAACCTAGGAAGAACCTGGATTACATTCAAAGTTCTTTTATGCTTGTGTTTGGTTTATATTCTGTATAGAAATTATGGCATTGCCGGCGCATAGGTTCCAGTTATTTATATTATGTGGTGCTGTTGATTGACTATGTCGCTGTTTTGAATGATTTATGCTGGTTGGGTATTTGGGTTATTGTATTTTCAGTCGTTATGCTGCCAAAATCTCTGTGGAGTCTATGGCACGACCGTATAATTATTTGTACTAATTGTTGTATGATTTATTTAAGAGTCATGGTTGTGTTTGCATCTTTTGGGGGCCCCGCCCTTTTCCGTGCCGGCCTACTAGGTAGGGGCAGGATTGAGGCCTAGTACATAGGACAGGTATGGCCCGGGGTACCTTTGGTGGCTCGGCGGATATTGGTGGCTCGGTTGATAACGGGTGGGATGCCCGTTTCCGTTGGTTGGTATAAATCCAGGTTTGTTGGTTATTTTGGGTGCGCATTATGTGGTTAGTTGGTATAACATTGGCATGCTAGTTGAGTTACGTTTTGAATACATGACTTACGTTGTATGCTTTCCTACTGTTTGTTGTCTTTCATTTTGCTTTGTTGGGTCCAGGAGGTGACCCTCACTAGGTATGCGTTTTCGCATACTTATGTCCATTTTTATCTTTGAATGTGATCCAGGTAGGAGATTACCGGATACAAGCTTAGGAGAAGCTTGGGAGTGGTTGGGATGTCATAAGCTTTGAAAATAATTAAATGTAATAGCTTGTTAATTGTAATTTTGTAGGTTGTAATTAGTTTAAATTAGCTTCATCATGCTTTGTTACGAGTTTAGGAAATCAGGTGCTTTCGGGGGCCTGACATACATGAAGTTGAAGGATTGCTTTCGAGAAACTTCTTGCAGTCTCTCTTCCAATGACCCTTCTGTTTGTAGAAGAGACATGTATCATCCTTTTTGGATCTTGTCTTAGCAGTTGGAGGAGCTTGTGGTTGGGGAGCAGTCTTACTGTGAGCTTTCTTGTTCTGCCCAACTTTGGCCTTGCCATTAAGCTTCCTCTTCCCTTTACCTTTCTCTACAACTAACACTGGCGTTTCCTTCCGAAGGGTCTACTCAGTGTTCTTTAACATGCCATGGAGCTCAGGAATGCTCCTTTCCATGTTATGTATATTGTAGTTCACAACAAAATCATTGTAATCATCAGGTAGTGAAGCCAAGATGATATCAATGGCCAACTCTCTAGCAAGAGGTGCATTTAATCTCTCTAGGGTATCAATATACCCCTTCATCTTGATCAAATGCATACTTACTGACGAACCCTTCGCCATCTTGCATGAGATTAATGCTTTTATCATAATGAACCTTTCGTTACGGGCTTGCTCTCGAAACATTTCCGTGAGTGACTCATAAATTCGAAATGCTTCCGAATTCATGAATTGTTTCTGAAGCTCTCCAGACATAGTCTCAAGCATCAGGCAAGTCACATCATCAGAATCACTTTTCAACTTTTCCCAGGTTCTTTGAACAGCAGCTGTAGCATTAACGGGTTGTGCGGGTAAAGGAGCGTCTAAGATATTCAACTTCCTTTCTTGTTTGAGAACTATTCTCAGGTTTCTTTCCCAATCCAAGAAGTTTGGACCAACAAGTTTTTCTTTGTCCAAAATACTTCTTAGAGTGAGATTTGAAGTGACATTAGTGCTAGAAGATGCCATTTCTACAAAAGAAAATTTGCAAAATTATTAGAATGAGTTTTAAAATTAAGTTTTCACAATAGCCAAAATTGAAATCCCTAACAATTTTGTGTTGGTGCTAGATTGTGGGCCAAAAATCCACAAAGAGTCAACCCCAGTCTTGCTTTGGCAAGCATTGTAGGGATCGGGCTCTTCTGGTAGGCAACGTTCAAATCACATTCCATGTAATCTAACGCTTTCCAATTGTATACCATGCAACTTTTCGGTGATAGGATGAACATTCTAAATGTTTGACACCATCCTATCTTTGCAAAATCAATCCCTAGTCAACTTATCGGGTCAAGCTAGGATTAATTTTCCCAAGTTAAACAATCCCTTAAGGCATCACATCAATAGACACCCACACAGTTTTTCCATAACAAGTGGTAGTGATAAAGTTGAGCATCTAATACCCAAACAGTTTTTCCACTCATTAATGGTAGTGATAAAGTTGGGCACTATTATGTAACAACCCGCCGCACGAAGAAAACCTGAGGCCCTTGGGCTCTCCAAGTCCATCAGACGTTCGACGCTCAAGCGGGCCCTCAAGTATGGAAGCAAAATCTTGGGTTTTTGGGATTTAAGTTTGATCGGCTTAACATGCATTTTCGTTTATCATTTATTTGCATAAATAAAAGAATGAATTAAAGCGATGAATTGGGCTCTACTCTATTGCAGGGCCTTTTAAAATCTTTATGTTTGGGCCTCCGTTCGTGGGCTCCACCATGGACTCCTCTTGGAACCTCCTTTTGGGCCTAACTATTACATGATGATTTTTATATATAGGCACGCAGACCCAAATTCAAAATTGCCTCGCAGGCCCCAACTTTTAAAATGTTAAAATTAAAAGCCCAATTCATGTTTTGAAACAAACAAAATGCATATGCTCATACAAGCCAGTTTTAATTAATGCCGATTAATTTTAAGGATTGTGTAACTATTACAGAATTAAAATTGATCGTGTCATGATCAATTTTAATCAATCCATTTGTTTATTTTACATTTATCCAAAATGATGCATGAACATGCTAGCATAATAATGATGCTTCTTGTAAAATTTAAACAATTTAAAATAAGCATCAATATTAAAATAAAATAAAATAAATAAATAACAATTCAAAATTTAAACTAATTAATTAATCTAATTAATTATTTATTTATTTATTTATTTATCTTTTCTAAATATTTTAATCTAATTAAGAATAATTATTTTAAAATTTATCTAATTATCTAATTAAGATAAATTTTCAAATTTAAATAATTTTAATTATCCTAATCTAATTAAGATAATTTATTTCAAAATTTTAAATTTAAACTTATAGGATAAAATTCTAAATTAATCCTATCTTTATCTAATAACATTATTTAATTAAAATCTTATTAAATAAAATTCAAAAAATTTTAAAATTTTAATTTTCTGAAACTTTTGGGGCAATTATCCAATTTATCTTAATTTTTGGGCTTAGGGTTTTATTTTCTTAAAACTTCAGGGGTCCTTTTTACAATTTTAAAACAATTTTAAAATTTTGCTGATTAGGGTTTGGGAGTGCGGCGGGGCATTTTTGTCTTTTCAGCCCATTAGGGTTTTCTTCACCCCGCCGCCAAGCCTTTCTTTCCCAACTCACACTCTCGCCGGCCGATTAAGTTTTTCGACTTTGATTTCCGGTCGACCGAGATTTCTGACGTCCAACGCCGAAATCCAATCGCGACGGAGGTGCAATAACGACAATCACCACTGCGCTCTCCATTCTTAATCAACCTCAAGGATTGGTTCGACTCGGTTTTCCGGTGAGAAAATGAAGAACGATGCCCCAATGATAAACGCCGACCGAAGACGATGCTAACCAAGGTGGCTCGTCAAATGGACAGCCATGTTGCTTCCTTTCATTTTTTTTGACGAAGCCCCGGCATCCAAACCGAAAAACAACCAGCGAAGAAATTTTTTTTTTTCAAAACCGGACCCAGATTCCAATGAAAACAAAACCAATCAAAATGATAATTCAAAATGGAACAAATCCGACCAAGTAAACTTAAAACAGTTTCCGACGAGGGTTTCCAAAACCCAGAATAATCAAATTATTTTTTCGGTAAATCAAAATATAAAACCAGATTTTTGATCTAAAACGAAACCTCAAAACCCTTTCCCTTGCCAGCGATGCTTTCCCGATTCTAATTAAAACCTAATTTTAATTAAAACGGAAAAACCTTTGCTCTGATACCACTGTTGGATTTGTTTAGGTGTTTAATTTAATTAAACAGCGGAATTCCTAAACATCAAGGATCGAGTCTTACCCTTGAAGCGTAATCGGTTGCGCACGTCGCCTGGCTCCTCTGAGAAGATGGCATTTTGTTGTCTCCAAAATCCTTCCTCGAAGGATTCTCTACTCTCAAGCACGAAAGTCTTCACAGGTTGGTGCTAGCCGATCTTGCCTACCGAGAGAATTTTGAGAAAAACTTGTGTATTCTGTCTGATTTGAATTTACTCATTCAAAATCACTCTCTTCCTACAATAATATCCCTAGGATATTTGTAGAGATCAAATTTCCAAAATCAGTATTGTAATTATCCAATTACAACTTAACTGATTTTAGTCATATTACAAGTCAGTATTAATACCAAATATTATTTTACTGATTCCAAATCAGTATTTAAATAATATTTACTGATTCCAAATCAGCATTAAATAATGCCTTAATGATTTGGGTTATACACCAAGCCCATGGATCAACCCATGAGCAATGGATCAGGCTGATGGGTCAAGAACTTCAATTGCAATTAAGTCCCTTGATTTATCAGCTAACCCAATTGTTCCCAGGTAATTAATTAACTATTAATTAATACCCCAGAATTTCTCAATAATATTTAATTAAACCATTTAATTAAATCTTTTTTATTTAAGTATAACAATTATACTTATTGTAGGCAAGAATATTTATTTTGTATCATCAAACTTTCTTATGTGCGATCCTGTAGGCCCATTCCAAATTGGCGACGGATAACTCAATCTTATTGATTAATCCATAAGTCATTAGTGGTCTCTAGCAAGACATAATGACTACCCAATTCAGAATGGAGGGTCGAATGGTGATTCAACACAACCTTTTCGAGCAAACTGCGTACGATCCTCTACATTGATATCTCATTTAGCATAAGGCATAGAATCATCATCCTTATATAGCTAAACGTTTACTTGATCTCTTAGTGACACTGAATCCATCAAGCAAATGATATCCTTATCATTCATTGGGCATGGCCATGCTCTTTTCAGTTCACTATCAAGTGGCCAAGATATCATCTCTCACTTTAGAGTGATTTGTAGTCCCATCACTTCACCTACATATCTTAGCGTGAATCATAATGTACCCAATTATACCCGTACTTGGCAACCTGTTACGGCCCCGTTAGGCGTATTTCAAAGCACACTACAATTCACCTAGGACCATGTAGTGATTTCTGGTCTAAGGATCCTCGTACCAGTACTACTCAAAAGAATCACGTATGATCTAATTAGTCCATGGAGTGTTTCTTTTGGCAAATCGATTTCATGAATTTAAACATACACAAGAATATTACTATCATGAAATTAACTCATTTGATAAACAATCAATCAAGCGACAAATGTCTTATTTACATAAATACCCTTAAAGTCTATTCACATAAATAGCCCTCATTAGGGCACATTCACCAACACATGACTGCATTGGTGTCTGCTGAGGGCCTCTTTGAAAAAAAAAGCAAGCCTTGGCTACTGTTGGCCCCTCAGGTTCCTCTGCTGGACCCAAAGCTAGGAAAGACAAGAGGAAGAGAGGCCAAAAAGCAGCAGCTGATCATGGACCCAAGGCGGGCATTGCCAAGAAGCATAAGCCAAAAGACAAGTGCTTCAGATGTGGTAAGGCGGGACATTGGAAGAAGAATTGCCAGAAGCCTCGAGGTATGTGCAAATTTTCCCTAGTTACTGAGACGTGTTTAGCTTCTATTTCGACAGATATTTGGTGTGTGGATTCAAGAACTACTGATCATGTTTGTAATTCTTTGCAGGGGTTCCAAGTGACCCGACTGCTTAGAGAGAGAGAGTTGTAGGTCTATGTAGGGGATGCTACCAGAGTTTTGGTTATTGTAGTGGGAGTTTTATGTCTTTATTTTTAAGACTCAGTTTTAAATTTAAAGGATTGTATATATGTACCTAGTTTTTGAAAGAATTTACTTTCATTTTCGAGACTTATTTTGGATGGTTATAAGTGTGTTTTTTCTGATGATTCTATTTTTATTAGAAAGAACCAGAAGCTTATATGTTCCGGTACATTAGTTGACAATCTATTTTTAATCAAGACATACTCCCCAGTAATGCAAAATACTGAAACTAGTAACTCATCACCGAATCATAATAAGAGAAAAGAATCTTCCATTTGAATCAAACTTATCTTTGGCACCTGAGATTGGGTCATATCTGTTAGTTTTGAATACAAAAAAGCTATGACTTGTATCAAAAACTAATATCCACAGATGACATATCATTTTGTTTCAGTATTAAATTGTTCCATTACATCATAGAACTAAATAATGGGGTGATACCGTTATTGGTTAAAATATTGATATATAAAAAGTATACTCGTAACTGAAATAGTCTAAACATACTATCGGTATAGGTTATCGTGTGGTTTGGAAATTAATTTATCTAGACTAATTTAAATCACACGGATATGCCCGCGGCATATTGAGCACGACCAGTTTGGATAGAATTGACTTGTACTGATCGACGTTATCAATTCGGTCCTAGCATTGAGTCTCTCAATCCGGAGATTGGGACGGGCATGAGTGTCGGATATTGTATGCTTTGATTTGCCAAAGAGTGCAGTCAATTGAGGCCTATACCTCGGTAGGTTGGGTATGCAGTGTTTAGCTTCTTACGTTCCATTGCTAGTCAGAGGAATCCACGTATCGGTTCGCTGGGTTGATGGTGCTCCCGAGATGAGCTCGTAAGGTTTATTGTACTAAAACTGGCACATGGACTTTACGTCCGGTATAATAAGAAGGTAGAGTGCTACTAATCTCGGATACCAAGAAGTCATTGAATTAGTTTGTCAGTAAATTGATAAACTGATGAGCACTAGATCTTTAATGTGTGTAGACGGAAGAAAATATAGTGGCGTAATGTAAAGTCATTTTTGAGCGGTAGTTGCATAATTGGTCCGTTGTTGTACGACTAATTATGCGTTTGACTAATCGATAAAGTGAATTAATTAATCCTAAAGGTTTAATAAATATTTAGTTGACAAAGTGGATTAAGAAAATTAATTCTATATAAATTAATTAATCCATAGAGTTCGATTAAATTAAATTAACGAAGTGGGTTAAAGATTTAATTCAAAAGGATCAATTGAAGTTGACTTGTCTAGGAAAGACCCATTAGGTCTCCTTAGACGCCCCCTATAAATATCCCTTGTTAGGCAACTCACAAAACATTAGAAACCTTGAAGGCCACTTAGCCTAGAGTGAGAAAGTTTAGTCAAGAGTGAGAACTTTGTCTTCCTCGTCAAGTTTCTCCTCGAAGTCGACTAAGATAACTTTCTTCTTCGTGAAAAAACTCAGCCCATTCATTTAGATGCTCAGATTTACTTTCTAGCGCCGCTGCCCTTAGATTTCCAGCGACAGGTCCAGTGACCGTCCGGCCAGTTTTCTATCGGGGTGCTTGATCCCTGCGGGCAGTGTTTGATCACTTCGGTCGATCCACTGTTCGTGGGTCTAGATCGTGGCCAATTGGAGCTCGTTAGAAGGTTTTCCGGGAGGACTTAGCGGCGGCGGCACAAGGTGGTTGTCTGGCGGGTGGCGCTGACAGCTTTCGGGCCAAGTTCTGTTGGTTTATTTTGAGTTTTTCCGAAGCGGGTTTCTTAGGATTTCTTCGTTTTGCCTTGGGCTACTCCATAGACACTAGCCCACACTAGTTTGGAGTCGAATTGGAGTTATTCTTCAGATTTCTTGTGGAATTCGCTTGCCCAAAGTTTTGGATTTCTTTTTGCTAAGGACTTCGCTACAAAGGTAATCTTTGAACTTTCCGCTTTAATTAAAGATTGTATCTTTTGTGTTCCGATTAATAAATTAAATAAGTATAAGCCTAGATCCATTCATGGGAAAATGAATTTGAGCCTGAGCATTGTCGAAAGCTTCCGATTCTGGAATACATTGCACGAAAGTGAGGTTTTCGATTTAGCATGGGCTTGTTCTGTTTTTCTTCAGCCAAGCAGTCAGCTATGAGGAAACTCATGAATGGTAGAATGGCTGAGGGCACTTCAGTGAGGGATCACGTGCTGGACACGATGAGCTACATCAATGAGATCGAGGTATTGTGAGGTGACATTGATGGGGAGACCCAGGTCGATATCATCCTCCAAAGCTTGCCCCCCCAGTTTTGAGTAGTTTTGGTAGAATACAATATAGGCAAGCTCTCATATTCACTTCCCGAGCTCCTGACTGCATTGGTGTCTGCTGAAGGCCTCTTCACACAGAAAAAGCTAGCCTTAGCTACTGTTGGTCCCTCAGGTTCCTCTGCTGGGCCCAAAGCCCGAAGGCAAAAGAGAAAGAGAGGCCAGAGAGCAGGAGCTACTGATCATAGACCAAAGACCGGCATTGTCAAGAAGCATAAGCCGAAAGGAATGTGCTTCAGATGTGCAAAGCAGGACATTGGAAAAAGGATTGCCCAAAGCTTCGAGGTATGTGTAAATTTTCCTTAGTTACTGAGACATATTTAGCGGCGATTCCCACAGATACTTGGTGTGGATTTAGGAGCCACTGATCATGTTTGTAATTCTTTGCAGGGGTTCCAAGTGACCCGGCTGCTTAGAGCGGGAGAGTTGCTGGTCTACCTTGAGGATACTACCAGAGTTTCTATTGTTGCAGTGTTCTTTGTCTTTATTTTTCAGACTCAGTTTTACATTTGAGAGATTGTTTATAAGTACACAGTTTTCGAAAGAATTTGCTTTCAGTTTCTAAACTTATTTTGGATGGTTATAAGTGTGTTTTTTTTTATGGATCTATTTTTATTGGAAAAAGCCAAAAGCTTATATGTTCGGTTACATTAGTTGACAATCTGTTTTTAATTAAGACATAGTAAGAGAAACTAATAACTCATCACCGAATCATAGTAAGAGAAAGGAGTCTTCCCATTTGAATCAAGCTTATTTTTGGCACCTGAGACTCGGTCACATCAACCTTAGTAGGATTCAAAGGTTGGTCAACAATAGGCCTTTGGACTCATTGGATATTGACAGCTATCTGACTTGCAAGTCATGCTTGGAGAATAAGATGACCAAGAGGTATTTCAAGGCAAAGGGGTATAGGGCCAATGAGGTTTTAGAGTTGATTCATTTTGACTTGTGTGGGCCTATGTTAGTTCAGGCTAGAGGTGGTTATGAGTATTTCGTGACTTTCATGGATGATTACTCTAGATATGAATACATATACCTGATGCGCCACAAGTCTGAATGCTTTGGCAATTTCAAAGAATTTAAGGCTGAGGTGGAGAACCATCTGGGTAAGAGTATCAAGGCCCTTGCGATCTGATCATGGTGGCGAATACTTCTCTAGTGAATTTAGGTCCTATTTGTTGGAGGAGGGTATTCAGACCCAGTTGTCTGCACCTGGCACACCCCAGTAGAATGGTGTAGCAGAGAGGAGGAACAGGACTCTTATGGATATGGTTAGATCGTTGATGAGTTATAGCAAATTGCCTATATCATTTTGGGGTTCAGCTTTGGAGTCAGTGTATTATCTCCTTAATCTCGTACTATCTAAGTCTGTGCCTTCGACTCCAGTAGTGCTGTGGACTGGGCGAAAACCTAGTCTGAGATATCTCAGGATTTGGGGTTGTCCAGCATATGTGCTTAAGGCAGACACAACCAAGCTATATGCGAGATCTGAGATGATGTTTTTTGTAGGCTACCCCAAAGGAACGAAAGGTGGTCTGTTTTATAGTCCTCAGGATCAGAAGGTGGTGGTGAGCACCAATGCCAGATTTCTTGAGAAGGACTATGTTTTAGATCACAAGGCAAGGAGCAAGGTAGTATTAGAAGAGCTTAGGGGAGAGTCCACTATTCCAGATGCACAATACAGGAAAACACACCACAAAAGACTGCACACACTATCAAAGATGATGCTCTTACACAGGTTGTGCCTCATCGTAGTGGGAGGATTGTCAGACAGCCCGAGAGGTACATGGGTTTGGGTCTGTCTTCGGACTTTATCCCTGCCGCTCATGAACCAAACCCAGTTAGCTACAATGAGGCTCTCCAGGATAAATATGCAAATTTTTGGCAGATGGCGATGATTGCTGAGATGGGTTCTATGGACTCAAATCAGGTCTGGGAGCTGGTAGTCCTTCCTAATGGGTTTCGACCTATTGGGTGCAAATGGGTCTGCAAGCGAAAGAGAGAATCTGACGGGAGGGTTGAGACCTTCAAGGCTAGGCATGTGGTGGATAGGTGTATACTCAGAAAGAGGGTATCGATTATGAGGAGACCTTTTCCTCGGTAGCTATGCTTAAGTCAATCCAGATTCTCTTGGCCATAGCTGCTCATATGGACTATGAGATTTGGCAGATGGACGTCAAAACAGCTTTTCTTAATGAAAGTCTTGAGGATACCATCTTTATGCAGCAACCAGAGGGTTTCATTATTCAGGGCCAAGAACACAATGTATGCAAGCTTAGGAGGTCCATTTTTGGACTTAAGCAAGCATCCAGATCTTGGAATATCCATTTTGATGAGGTTATCCAGTCCTATGGATTCACTCAGTGTCCGGATGAGCAGTGAGTTTATCGCAGGCGTGATGGTGATATAGTGGTGTTCCTCGTACCTTATATAGATGACAACCTTCTGATTGGCAACGGTAAGAAGATGTTGTCAGACGTAAAGGCATAGTTGTCCAGGCAATTTGATATGAAGGATTTGGGAGAGGCTGGACATATCCTTGGGATCAATATTATTTGAAATCATAGGAGACATTCTCTGACACTCTCCCATGCATCCTACATAGACACGATTCTGGCCCGTTTTAACATGTAGAACTCCAAGAAGGGTTCACTACCTTTCAGGCATGGGGTGCATTTGTCTAAGGGTTCACTACCTAAGACTGTTGAGGGTATAGATGCCATGTAGGCGGTACCTTATGCTTCTGCAGTGGGTAGCCTCTTGTATGCTATGTTATGAACGAGGCCTGATATTTGCTTTGTCGTTGCCATGGTTAGCAGATATCAGAGTAACCCTGGGAAGGCACACTGAGAGGCAGTAAAATGCATTCTCAAGTACTTACGCAGGATGAGAGATTATGTCCTAGTTTATTAAGCGTAGAAGCTTATACCGTTGGGTTACACAGTTTCAAACTTTCAAGGTGATATGGACAAGAGTAAGTCTACCTCTGGGTTTGTGTTTACTCTAGGAGGTTGAGCCATAGTATGGCAGAGTGTCAAGTAGAAATGCGTGGCAGACTCCACCATGGAGGCTGAGTATTTTGCCGCATCAGAAGCAGTGAAAGAAACTGTATGGCTCCGAAACTTCCTGGTGGACTTAGATGTTATTCCTGAGTTGCCTAGGTCTATCACAGTTTATTGTGACAACAATGGTACAGTTGCTAACTCGAGGGAACCACGAGCCCACAAAGTGATAAACACATAGAGCGCAAGTACCACCTGATACTAGAGATCGTAAAGAGGAAAGACGTGACCGTGGCCAAGATAGCATCAGATGACAACTTGCAGATCCTTTCACAAAGCCATTAACTCCAAAGGTCTTTGAGAGACACGTGGAGGGAATGGGAGTCATATTTTTGAGGAAGTCATGTGAGTGAGCTTAAAGGTGTTCTGTAGTTTTCACTGTGACAACAGTGTAATAGCGGGTTGGATAGTTTTTCTACTTCTTAGCATAGCTTTGAGTATTAGTGGGAGATTGTTAGTTTTGAATATAGAAAAGCTATGGCTTGTATCAAAAACTAATATCCACAGATGACATATCATTTTGTTTCAGTATTAAATTGTTCCATTATATCATACAACTAGATAACGGGGTGTGTGAAAGACACACAATAGATTTCGTTATTGGTTAAAGTATTGATATATAAAAAGTATGCTCATAAATGAGATAGTCTGAACATACTATTAGTATAGGTTATCGTGTGGTTTCGAATTTAATTTATCTAGACTAATTTAAATCACACGGATATGCCCGGGGCATATTGAGCACGACCAGTTTGGATAGAATTGACTTGTACTGATTGGTGTAGTCAATTCGGTCTTAGTATTTAGTCTATCAATCTCGAGATTGAGACGGGCATGAGAGTTGGATATCATATGCTTTGATTTGCCAAAAAGTGTGGTCAATTGAGGCCTATACCTTGGTAGGTTGGGTATGTAGTGTTTAGCTTCTTTCGTGCCATTACTATTCGAAAAAATTCACGTACCGGTTCGCTGGGTTGATGGTGCTCCCGAGATGAGCTCGTAAGATTATTGTACTAAAACTGGCCAGTGGACTTTACGTCCGGTATAATAAGAAGGTCGAGTGGTACTAATCTCGGATACTAAGAAATCGGTGAATTAGTTTGTCAGCAAATTGATAAATCGACGAGCACTAGATCTTTAATGTGGGGAGATAGAAGAAAATATACTGGCGCGATGTAAAGTCATTTTTGAGCGGTAGTTTTATAATTGGTCCGTTAGTGGTACGGCTAATTATACATTTCACTAATCGATAAAGTGAATTAATTAATCCTAAAGGTTCAATTAATATTTAATTGACAAAGTGGATTAAGAAAATTAATTCTATATGAATTAATTAATCCAATGGGCTCGATTAAATTAAATTAACGATGATTTAATTCAAAAGGATCAATTAGAGTTGACTAGTCTAGGAAAGACTAAGGTGTCAACAAAAATCAAACTAAAAGGCCCAACTCAAAGGCTCATTAGGTCTCCTTAGAAGCCCCCTATAAATATCCCTTGTTAGGCAACTTACAAGACATTAGAAACCTTGAAGGCCACTTAGCCTAGAGTGAGAAAGTTTAGTCTAGAGTGAGAAATTTGTCTTTCTCGTCAAGTTTCTCGTCGAAGTCGACTAAGATAACTTTCTTCTTCATGAAAAAACTCAGCCCATTCATTTAGATGCTCGGATTTCCTATCTAGCGCCGCTGCCCTTGGATTTCCGGCGACTGGTCCGGTGACCGTCCGACGAGTTTTCTGTCTGGGTGCTTGATCGCTGCGGGCAGTGTTTGATCACTTCAGTTGATCCACTGTTTGTGGGTCCAGATAGTGGCCGATTTGAGCTCATTGGAAGGTTTTCCGGTAGGACTTAGCAGCGGCGCAAGATGGTTGTCCGGCAGGTGGCGCAGACATCCTCCGGGCAAAGTTTTGTTGCTTTATTTTGAGTTTTTCAAAAGCAGGTTTCTTAGGATTTCTTTGTTTTGCCTTGGGATACTCCATAGACAATAGCCCACCCTAGTTCGGAGTCAAATTGGAGTTATTCTTCGGATTTCTTGTGGAATTCGCTTGCCCGAAGTTTTGGATTTCTTTTTGCTAGGGACTTCGCAACAAAGTTATAATCTTTGAACTTTTCGCTTTAATTAAAGATTGTATCTTTTGCGTTCCAATAAATAAATTAAATAAGTATAGGCCTAGATCCGTTCATTGGAAAATGAATTTGAGCCTGAGCTTTGTCGAAAGTTTCGGATTCTGGATTGCACTACACGAAAGTGAGGTTTTTTATTTAGCCCGGGCTTGTTCTGTTTTCCTTCAAATTGGTATCAGGGCAAGCGTTTTGGCTTTATACTTGTTTAATTTATTACACGGCTTTATTTTCGCATTATTACTTTTGTCGAAATGTTTAAACAGGTGGTTATTAGTTTCCCGGCTATTATGGTAAAAATTTATTTTTCATTCATAAACCCAAGGACATGTCCGGGCTCGTATTATTTTTGAATGGAAATGTCTGTAATAGTAATAACCATGAGCTGGAAGCTGTGTAGGATTAGAAAAATCTTGTAGTAGGATTTGATCTAATCATGTCGTCTTTAAATTCATAGAAAAATGCATTTGTATATAGGAATTTATGTATTATGATGAAGACGTTATCTTGGGTAACGTATATTCACGGGTTTTGGTTTCTTGTAATTTTGGATGATTTCTAATTACGTAGTAAATCGAGAAAACCCGGGAGAATTGAGAGGAATCCAAATAACGAGTGGGAGCAACATGACAGGACGTGTCACCGAGGCGTCAAGGAATCAACGATAGAGAAGGCCATGATAGTCGAGAAATTTAATCCGTATTTATGTCTTTTCGTGTTGTAATTTTGTGTGTCTTTTCATTGATTTATGTCTCTAAACCCGTATTTATGTCTTTAAATTTCCCGTCTTTTCATCTAATCTTACACGGGTTCCAGCTCGTGGTTATTACTATTACAAGCATTTCCATTCAACAAACAAAAATGAGCCCGGACATGTTCCGAGATTTATGAATGAAAATTAAACTACCATAATATCCGGTAATAAAAACCACCTGTTAATATATCGACAATGCAAAAATAATAATGCCAAAACAAAGCCGTGTAATAAATCAAACATGTATAAAGCCAAAACACTCGCTCTGATACCAATATGAATGAAACAGATTTGGTCCAGGCTAAACTGAAAATCTCACTTTCGTGCTATGTATTTCAGAATCGGAGACTTTCGATCTGACCCAGACTCTAAAATTATTTCCCCCGAGCGGATACAGGCTTATACGAATTCAATTCATTATAATGAAACGCTAAAAATTAAATCTTTAATTAAAGCGAAAGATAAAGATTATACCTTTGAAGCATATCCCTCGTAAATAAGAATACCAAATCCTGAAATGCGAAACCCATAAGAAAAGAACTTTTCTTTTTAATTTGGAATCGCCCAAAATTGAAAGATAAGAACTTTGACTAAGAAAAGATTTTTCTTTTCAAATAGGAATCACCCAAAAATTAAAAAGAAAGAATCTTTAACAAAAAAGGTTGAAACTTTGGTTGCGAAAACCACCAAAGAATCCCTCGAATGTCTCCGAGATAGATCTGGAAATTGTGTGGGCAACTATCTACAAGATCAACTAGCCCAAAAACTCAAACAAGAAAACCCGTCAGGAAAACGAAATCAGATTTGATTGGAAATCACCCAATCTATCAGATCTCGACGGAAACAAACTCCAAATGAACAGATCTAGTTCCTGAAATCCAGATCTATCATTAGATCTAAATATCCAACGAAAACCGAGTCCATGCTGGAAAATACTATTCACGCATGTACTGTTCACGGGTACTGTTCATGCCGAAAATACTGTTCATGGGTTACTTTTCACGTCGGAAATTCTTGCCTAATCGGATTCTTCCCACGTCAACAAAAAAAATAAAATAAAATAAGCCCACGTGTTTTCGGGAGAGAATACACCGACTTCGAGAAAGATTATTGAATAGATCTAAAATTTCTCTCTAGGTGTTTCTTTCTTTAAGGAGGCAAGACTTGAATTCCTTTTGTTTTAAAGGCATTACTCAATCTATTTATAGGAGCATCAAGGGAGATCTAGTGGAGTTGGGCCTTAATGTTGGACTTTCGTTGTCTCTCTTAGTCTTCCCTAGACTAATCAACTCCAATCGAACCTTTAGAATTAATTTCTTAACCCATTTCGTTAATTAAATATTAATCGAACCCTTAGGATTATTTCATATAACCCACTTTGTCAATTAAATATTAATCAAACCTTTAAGATTATTTAATTTACTTTGTCGATTAGTCAAACGCATAATTAGTCGAACCACTAACGGACCAATTATGGAACTACCGCTCAAAAACAAATTACTTCGCACTCACTTTATTATTCTTCTATCTCCCCACATCAAAGATCTAGTCCTCAAGAATAGTAATTTATGTAGATGACATCCTTCTGATTATTAACAGTAAGAAGGTATTGTCAGACGTCAAGGCATGGTTGTCCAGGCAGTTTGATAATAACAAATTAATTCATCGACTTCTTGGTATCTGAGATTAGTACCACTCGACTTTCTTATTATACCGGACATAAAATCCACCTGTCGGGTTTAGTATAACAAACCGTTCGAGCTCATTTTGGGAGAACCATCAACGCAGCGAATCAGTACATGGATTCCTTCGACTAGCAACGGCACACAAAGAAGCTAAACACCGTATACCCAACTTATTAAGATTTAGACCTCAATTGACTGCACCCTTTGGCAAATAAAGCATACGATATCTAACTCTCATGCCCGCTCCAATCTAGGGATTAAGAGATTAGAATACTAGGTTCGAATTAACTACTCCGACCAGTACAAGTTAATTCAATCCCAAACAGGTCGTGCTCAATATGCCCCGGGCACATCCGTATGATTTAATTAGTCTAAACAAACTAATTATCCAAATCACACGATAACCTAAACTGATAGTATATTCAAACTATCTCAGTTACGAGCATCTATTTGTGTATCATTACTTTAACTAGTAAGGAGATCTACTGTTCTTTTCTACACCTCGTTATCTGGATATATGATATAAAGGAACAATTTAATACAGAAACAATATCGATATGTAAACTGTGGATATTAGTTTTTGATACAAGCAATAGCTTTTGTGTATTCAAAACTAATAGTGGGGAGATTAAAGAATAATTAAATAAGTGTTCCGGAAGCAATTCTAGTTTTATGGTAGTTCCATAATTAATTCGTTAGTGGTACGATTAATTATGTGTTGGGTAATTGACAAATGTAGATTTAATTAATTAAGTAATTAATTAATCCTTGTGTCAGTTGGGTGTGAATCCGTCCAGGAACGGGATTGGAGTAAAACACAAACCTAACAGGAAGGCCAACCCAAGCCACTTGAGGTCTCTCTTGTAGCTCTATAAATAGATACAAGAATCAGCAATCAAGACATAGAAGTTTCATAACAAAAAACTAGAGATAGAAAGCTAGAGAGAAAGAGAGACAGAGAGAAGAACATTAGCAGCTCTTCTTGGAATTCTTCTCGAATGATGGTCATGAGACTAAAGCGGCAGTTGTGGTGGTAGTTGTGGTAGCACTCTTTTCTTGCATCTCTCTCCGGTGGCGATTCCAGAAACACGGCGGTGGTGTTCACTATGGCAGCAGTGCGTGTTTTCAAAATGTGAGTTTCATGTTTTGTTGGTGCTGATTTGATCGTTTGGTAGATATTTGCCCACACAACTTCCACACGGGTCTTAGAGTCATACAAGAGAAATCTTGAGGATCACGCTGTAATTTTCCTTCCACTTTAATTAGATTTAATTTGTATGTGTGAAAAATCGAATAAGGTAAATTAAGATCCGGTGCAATGGTATTTCAAAAGGGTTTGAATTGGATTGCACTAGGATTTGGGTTCATGAGGATGTTTCCTGATCTGGATACTTTGCATGATATGGAAATTTTTGATTGGGCCCTGTCCTTCAATTGGAATCAGAGTAAGATTTTGACTTTATATTTGTTCGATTTGTTACATGGATTTTATACAGGTGGTTTTTTATCCCGACTATTATGGTTTGTGTGTTTATATTTTAATAAACCCCAAGACATGTCCGGGTTGGTTTTTTCATATGAATGCTTGTCATAATATAACCACGAGTTGAAAGCTGTGTAGGATTAGATTAAATCTGTAGTAGGATTTTTTCTATGTAGTTGTCGATTTTACTTTTCTAGAAAATCAAGCCTTTTATTCAGGAAAATTATGTAATCAAAGACGTTATTGTGGGCAACTTGAATTCGTGGGTTTTGGTTTCATGCAATTTAGGTAATTCCAAGGATTGTGTTGAAAACTGAGAAAACTCGGGCAAATTGCTAGAAGACCAATTAACTAGTGGGAGTGGAGCAGGAAAATCGAGAAGTAGCGACGCCGGTGGCTCATTGCCGGTAGGAGCACCGCCGATACTTAGTTGAAACACGCCCGTGTGCCACGCGGCTGTAGTAGCAGTGTTGCGCGCTCCGTTGCAGGTGCTGGGGGCTGCGACATCTGACAGGCTGTGAGCGGCTTGCTTGATGTGAACCTAACCTCACCTCAAGGTAACTCCACACCTGCTTCTTATGTTCATCCTAGTAGCACCTACCAAAGAGATCCATTGGTAGACATTCAAGGTTCAATGACAAGATCTAGGATGAAGAGGGTTGAAGAAAAGCTTAAGTTGATGGTTCATGAGTATTATGAAAAAGATGTTATTGTCAATGATGATCTCAAGCCCAAGGAAATTATCATCTTAAGTGTTTATTTGGATCAAGGCATCACTTGAGAATGCACGAGGAAGTGGCCGAACCATGCAGCCCATTTTTGGCCACCTCACTTAGTTTATTCGGGCTATTTCAATTGTTTTGAGTCTTGGGCTCTTTAAGGGGTTTTGTAGTCCTCTTTGGATAATTTTTACCCTTAATTGGTGTCCATTTGAGTCCATGGTCAGCCGAGTTCCAGCCCATTTCTAGATACAAGTCCATTATGAATCTTCTATAAGTTGCTTGCATTGGAAGACATCTAGAAGATTGCGGAATGGAAGGTTGCATGCGTGTGGAGGCAAGGGGCGGCTGCCCTAATTTTATTTCCAGAAAATTGAACTTATTTTGTGTAGATTTAAGTTAAATAAGGTTTAGTCTTGAAGGAATAATCAAGATTAAATCATTCCTTATTTTTCCTAGAGTGATTGTAAGCATCTCTTGAGATTAGGAAACTTTTCCTAAAGTATTATTTCCAAATCTTGAAATTCATTGAAGATTGATTCCATGTCTTGTTTCTCAAGACATAATTTTGGCCTCCCTACTACTATATAAATGGGGCTTGTGCTTCATTCTAAGACACAGTCTTTGCATAATACAATACACTCTTTTGAAAACTTTTCTCTTGTGAAGCTTGCGAGCTTTCTCTTGATTAATGCGTTAATCAACCCCGACTTTATCAATAGTAGAGTTAGGTACTATTGTAGTGTCACTCTACCGGAATTCTTGCGAGAATTCTTCCCCCTAACTCTTATTCTGCAATCCCTTAGAGGTGACCTTGTTACAACACGTTCCTAAACAAACCACCGTCTTTGGAGCAATCCGGATTCCGCATCATTTGAGGCCTATGCCACTTTGTTGGAAAAAGAACAAAAAAAGTTGTACTTAAAGAGCAAAGTTCATTAAAAAGTTTTACTCAAAGTTTGAAAAAAAGTTGCTAGTATTCAAATAATACAAATTGTCATCTTGACAAAAGTGTAAAGCAAAAAGAAAAAAAAAAGAAAAGAAAAGAAAATAACACCTTGTGTCTATAAAAGGTGTCAAAAGAAAAAGACATAGCCAATTCTCAAAGAAAATAAAAAAAAAAAGTCAAAGCTATTCCATTGTCCAAAGTGAAAGTATAAGTCTACAAAACTTATGCTTGAACTAAGGAAGCGGTTCTAAGATTAAAAGTGAGATACTTCTAGGTGTATTAACATTAGGAACCACACTTGACTGAGTAAAGGTGAGGGGAAGGTTTCACTTGATTTTTTTGTTTAATCTTGTGTCTCCCCACTCAAAAGTTGATAACTGAAAAGTGAAAAGTGAAGTGTACTTTAGAGGTTAAACTCAAGGCCAAAATTTCTTAAGCATTGTGACTTAAAATTGGATCAATTTCATACACCCCACTTGCATTTTTTTTTTTTGTAATTTTATTTGTTTTTGAATTTTTGTGTGATTTTTTGAATTTTTTTTGGTTTGTTTTGAATCTTTTCGAAATTTTGAGCTTTGTTTTATTTTTATTGCATCATTTAGTATTAGTTGGATAATTTGGTATCTTTTAAATTCTTGTAATTTATTTACATCATTTGGTATTTTTGACTTTTGTTTTTCGAATTTCATTAGTAGTTATCATTTGGTATGATTTTGTTACTAATCTTGGTTCATAAGGAAAAGTCTTTACTTCTACCAATTTGTGAGTTCTTTTGAAGTAAACATGTCTTCACCTCAAGGAGAAGCATCACCATCCAAGAGAGATTAAGAATACTTCCAAACTTTTCTCAAAGAGCACACAAAAGTATTTGAGGAGATCATAAGCGATTTGACCGTGAAAGTTGACAACTTTCTGCCTAAAGAGAATATCCACATTCTAAGCTTCTACATCTAAAGACAAAGGAATCCTTGATTCACAATCAAAAGAAGAATTTGATGAAAGATGGGATGAGCCAACAATGTATAGAAGAGGCCGTGGAAGAGGAGAGTACTCAAAAGGGAGAGGTCGAAATTTTCAACCTCAAAGGATAAGTAATAATGAACTCTATGAGGAAGAGTTCGATGAGGAATATCATGAACCGAGGAATTAAAGAAGAATGCATGATGAAGAGTTTCAACATTCTTAACAAATTTGTTCAAGGAACAAAGAGTGTCGAAGATTATACAAGAGAATATAAGAATATCAAGATTAGGAGTGGCGTACAAGAATAAAAAGAAATCACCATGTCAAGATTCATAAGTGGCTTAAATCCCAAGATTGTAAGCATAGTCGAGCTTCATCACTAGTTGATGTTAGTTTTGAATACTGAAAAACTTTGCTTGTATGAAAAACTAATACCTAATTTACATATCGATTGACTTTCAATATTAATTGTTCCTTTATATCATATGTATAGATGATAAGGTGTCAGGTATAGCACAGTAGATCTTATCATTGGTTAAATTTATAATATATAAATAGACACTTGTAAATGAGATAGTTTGAACATAATATCAGTTTAGGTTATCGTGTGATTTGGATAATTAGTTTGTCTAGACTGATTAAATCATACAGATATGCCCAGGGCATATTGAGCACGACCTATTCGGGATTGAATTAACTTGTACTTATCGGTGTAGTTAATTCGAACTTAATATTCTAATCTCTTAATCCCCAGACTAGAGCGGGCACGTGAGTTAGATATCATATACTTTGATTTGCCAAAACGTGCGGTCAATTGAGGCCTAGATCTCGGTAAGTTGGGTATGCGGTGTTTGATTTCTTGGTGTGTTGTTGCTTGTCGAAGTAATCCATGTACCAGTTTTCTGGGTTGATGGTGCTCTCGAGATAAGCTCATAAGGTTTATTATACTAAACTCAACCGGTGGACTTATGTCTGGCATAATAAGAAAGTCGAGTGGTACTAATCAAGGATACCAAGATGTCGATGAATTAATTTTTCAGTAAATTTATGAATCAATGAGCACTAGATCTTTGATATGGGAAGATAGAAGAATAATAAAGTGAGTGCGAAGTAATTCGTTTGTGAGTGGCAATTCCATAATTGGTCCGTTACTGGTACGACTAATTATGCGTTGGACTAATCGACAAAGAGAATTGAATAATCCTAAAGGTTTAATTAATATTTAATTGACGAAGTGGATTATACGAAATAATCCTAAGGGCTCGATTAATATTTAATTAACAAAGTGGTTAAGAAATTAATTCTAAAGGTTCGATTGGAGTTGATTAGTCTAGGAAAGACTAAGAGAGTCAACGAAACTCCAACACTAAGGCCCAACTCAAAAGCCCACTATGTCTCCCTTGAAGTTCCTATAAGTAGTCCATGTTAGGCATTTGGAAGGAGTAGCTTAGTTGCCTAGAGAGAGAAGGAGTAGCCTAGAGAGAACTTTTTCTTCTTCATTGAGTTATTTCTTGAAGTCGACTTAGGATCCTTCGATCTTCAAAAAGCTCAGTCTTTTAGGATCGCCGGATTCCTTTTTTAGCCTCAAATTTGCACGCCGCCACTAGTCTAGATTTGTATTCCGCTGGGTTTTCTCAATTTGTGTGCCGCTAGTCTGATCAATTCTCCTAGCCACATGATTCAACTTCCGTTGTGCAGATCTCAGTCTTGATCGGCAATCATGGTAGTGGTTGTCTATATCATGGTGGGAGAATTCTTTTTGGAGGTGTTTTTGGGTTTGTGAGCACCGGACAATAAATAGGAGGCTGATCTTTGGGCAACGATCTGCTGCGAATCTGACGAGTTTTTTGAAGTGGTTTCTTTTAGATTTTTTCCTTGGTGTCTTAGCTACCCTGTGGATAGTCACCCATACGATTTCGGGGTGGAGACGGAGTCATTCTCAGGATTCTCTCGTGGTTGGTCCCAGGTGGTAAATAGCAGGATTTTCAAGGCTTTGGTTTTCTTATTACTTTGAGGACACGCTTCAACGGTATAATCTTTAAGCATTTCACTTTAAATTAAAGATTTAAGTTTTAGCGTGTCGTTTTCATAAATTGAACGCGTATAAGCCTAGATCCGTTCAGGGAACATGTTTTAGAGTATGGGCCAGATCGAATGCCTCCGATTCTGGAATGCATAGCACGAAAGTGAGATTTTCGATTTAGCCCGGAACAGATCTGTTTCATTCACTTGACAATGGATGAGTTGATACATAAGGCTACCTTAGTTGAATCTAGAATAAAAAAATGAAAGAAGCTGAGGTTACACCACAACCAACCAAGGTTGGAGAAGTACTAGCTGAAATGTACCTAGTGCTCAATCTAAAAGTAAGTCCTCAAATGAGAGCAAGGTACAATCTAAACCTTTTTTTAATCCTTCAAGTGTTTTTAAAGTTCCTAGTGCAAATGCTACTAAAAAACCTCCTACCAAGGAGATTACTTGTTTTAAAAGTCTAGGCAAAAGTCATGTGCAATCTCAATGCCCTAATTTGAAACTACAATAGCACTAGAAGATGGAACAATTGTGGAGAAGGAAGAAGAAGATGAAGAGGACGAAATTGAACCTGAGGCAATCGGCCAAGAGGATGAAATTAAGAGTGATGAGGGTGATGAGCAAAATGCATGTGAAAAAGGTCCTTGTCTTGTCTCAAGACCTATGGCTGAAACATCCCTACCATCCCAAGACACTAGCATTGTGAAGTCTCTCAACACAAGTGCTAAAAATTGAAGACCATGTTGAGCAAAGGTATAACATTTTCCACTCCAAAGGAAAAGTTGGAAAGGCTATTTGTTTAATCATTATCGATACTGGTAGTTGGAATAACTTGGTTTCTAACTATATTGTTGAGAATATGAAGATAACTACTAGTCCTCACCCTAAACCATACAAGTTGCAGTGGCTCAACAATGAAGGCGAAGTCAATGTGAACAAGTAATGCCAAGTTTTCTTTATTATAGATAGGTACCAAGACACCGTCCTCTGTGATGTTGTACCAATGGATACCGCTCATATAATACTTGGAATACCTTGGGAATTTGACTATCAGACGATGCACAATGGCTTCACCAATAGGTATCACTTCACCTTTAATAATAAGAAAATCATACTAACTCCTCTTTCTCGCTCACAGATTATCCAATGCAACCGCGAGATGCAATAAGAAAGAAAAATGAGACAACAAGAAAAGCTTAAATGGGAGGAAGTGACAAAAAAAGATTCAGCCGAGAAGGAAAAAGGTGCACACACCTCAACCAAAAATGGTAAACCAACTACGCACTCGAAAGAGGTAAGAAGTGCACTAAGTTTCTATGCTTCCTCCAAAAATCTTAATAGAGCATTCAATAGTCATAAGTGTCTCTTTCTACTTAAATTTGTGGAACATTGTTTAGACACTAACACTACTAGTGAGTTGCTACCTCCTAGCATTCAATTTCCCTTATGCCAGTTTGTGTATATTTTCCCCGAGGAGCTACCAAAGGGATTGCCACCATTAAGAGGAATTGAACACCAAATGGACCTTATTCCTGGTTTCACTATTCCAAATAAGCCTGCCTATAGAGTTATTCCCGAAAAATGACGGAAATTCAAAGGCAAGTTTGGATAAAGGCCACATTCGAGAAAACATGAGCCCATGTGCCTAAGAAGGATAATACTTGGCGAATGTGTGTGGATTTTTGAGAAATCAACATGATCACTATCAAGTATAGACATCTCATTCCAAGGCTTGACGACATGTTGGACGAGTTACATGGCGCCACTATTTTTTCGAAGAGAGATCTAAAAAATGGATACCATCAAATTCGCATCAAAGAGGGTGACGAATGGAAGACAGCATTTAAGACCAAGTTTGGACTTTACGAATGGCTCGTCATGCCCTTTGGACTTACCAACGCACCAAGTACGTTCATAAGGTTAATGAACCACGTTTTGAGGAAGTTCATTGGTAAGTTTGTTGTAGTGTACTTTGATGATATCTTTGTCTATAGTAAGAACTTAGAATTGCATGTTGAGCATCTTGAGCAAATTCTACTAACTCTTCAATAGGAAAAGTTTTATACCAACCTCAAGAAGTGTACCTTTAGTGTGCCGGAGATAGTGTTCTTAGTTTTGTAGTAAGCGCATGTTAGTTTTGAATACAGAAAAGCTATGACTTGTATCAAAAACTAATATCCACAGTTGACATATCATTTTGTTTCGGTATAAATTCGTTCCTTTATATCATAGAACTAGATAATGGGGTGTGGACAGACACAGTAGATACCATTATTGGTTAAAGTATTGATATATAAAAAGTATGCTCGTAACCGAGATAGTCTGAACATACTATCGGTATAGGTTATTGTGTGGTTTTGAAATTAGTTAATCTAAACTAGTTTAAATCACACGGATATGCCCGGGCATATTGAGCACGACCAGTTTGGATAGAATTAACTTATACTGATCGGCGTAGTCAATTCGGTCCTAGTATTCCATCTCTCAATCCCGACATTGGGACGGGCGTGAGGGTTAGATATCGTATGCTTTGATTTGCCAAAGAGTGCGGTCAATTGAGGCCAATACCTCGGTAGGTTGGGTATGCGGTGTTTATCTTCTTACGTGCCGTTGCTAGTCGGAGGAATCCACGTACCGGTTCGCCGGGTTGATGGTGCTCCCGAGATGAGCTCGTAAAGTCTATTATACTAAACACGGTTGGTGAACTTTATGTTCGGTATAATAAAAGGACGAGTGGTGCTAATCTCAGAAACCAAGAAGTCAGTGAATTAATTTGTTAGTAAATTGATAAACTGACGAGCGCTAGATCGTTAATGTGGGGAGATAGAATAAAATATAATGGCGGGATGTAAAGTCATTTTCGAGCGGTAGTTCTATAATTGGTCCGTTAGTGGTACGACCGATTATGCATTTGACTAATCAACAAGGCAAATTAATTAATCCAAATGGTTTAATTAATATTTAATCGACAAAGTGAATTTAGAAATTAATTCTATTTGAATTAATTAATTCTAAGGGTTTGATTAAATTAAATTAACAAAGTGGGTTACATAAATTAATTTAAAAGGGTCGATTGGAGTTGATTAGTCAGGAAGACTTAGCGGTCAACGAAAGTCAAATTTTAAGGCCTAACTCGAGAGCCCATTAGGTCTCCTTAGAAGCTCCCTATAAATACAACTAGTTAGGCAAGTCAAGACATAAGAAACTTGAAGTCCAAGAAAGGACTAGAGTGAGAAATTTTAGCTTAGAGAGAGAATTTTGTCTTCTTCATCGAAATTTTAGCACATGTGCTCGAGACAGATGCAGGCAAGTTAGAGGCGAGATCCAAGGCTATGCTGTTTATAGGCTACCCCAAAGGAACGAGAGGTGGTTTATTTTATAATCCTTAGGATCAGAAGGTGGTGATCAGCACCAATGCCAGATTTCTTGAGGAGGACTATATTTTAGATCACAAGTCAAGCAGTAAGGTAGTATTGGAAGAGCTTAGAAGTAAGTCCATTATTCCAGATACACACGTACAGGAAGACACACCACAAGAGACTGCACACACTATCACAGATGATGCTCTTGCACAGGCTGTGCCTCGTCGTAGTGGGAGGGTTGTGAGACAGCCCGAGAGGTACATGGGTTTGGGTGAGTCTTCGGACTTTATCCCTGGCGCTCATGAACCAGACCCAGTTAACTACAATGAGGCTCTTCAGGATAAGGATACAGATTCTTGGCAGAAAGCGATGATTGCTGAGATGGGTTCTATGGACTCAAATCAAATCTTGGAGCTGGTAGACCTTCCTGATGGGTTTAGGCCTATTGGGTGCAAATGGGTTTACAAGCGAAAGAGAGGATCTGACGGGAGGGTTGAGACCTTCAAGGCTAGGCTTATGGCAAAAGGGTATACTCAGAAAGAAGGGATCGATTATGAGGAGACCTTTTCCCCAGTAGCTATGCTTAAGTCAATCCGGATTCTCTTGGCCATAGCTGCTCATATGGATTATGAGATTTGGCAGATGGACGTCAAGACAGCTTTCCTTAATGGAAGTCTTGAGGAGACCATCTTTATGCAGCAACCAGAGGGCTTCATTGTTAAGGGCCAACAACAAAAGGTATGCAGGCTTAGGAGGTCCATTTATGGACTTAAGCAAGCATTCAGATCTTGGAATATCCGTTTTGATGAGGTTATCCAGTCCTATGGATTCATTCAGTGTCCGGATGAGCAGTGTGTTTATCGCAGGCGTGATGGTGATATGGTGGTGTTCCTCATACTTTACGTAGATGACATTCTTCTTATTGGCAACAGTAAGAAGGTGTTGTCAGACGTAAAGGCATGGTTGTCCAGGCAATTCGATATGAAGGATTTGGGAGAGGCTGGACATATCCTTGGGATTAAGATTATTCGAGATCGTAGGAGACGTTCTTTGACTCTCTCTCAGGCATCCTACATAGACGCGATTCTGGCCTGTTTTAACATGCAGAACTCCAAGAAGGGTTCACTACCTTTCAGGCATGGAGTGCATTTGTCTAAGGAGCAGTGCCCTAAGACTGCTGAGGAGATAGATGCCATGAAGGCGGTACCCTATGCTTCTACAGTGGGTAGCCTCATGTATGCTATGTTGTGCACGAGGCCCGATATTTGCTTTGCTGTTGGCATGGTTAGCAGATATCAGAGTGGGAAGGCTCACTGGGAGGAAGTAAAATGCATTCTCAAGTACTTGCGCAGGACGAGAGATTATGTCCTAGTTTATAGAGCGTAGGAGCTTGTACCGTTGGGTTACATAGATTCGGACTTTCAAGGTGATTTGGACAAGAGTAAGTCTACCTCTGGGTTTGTGTTTACTCTAGGAGGTGGAGCCATAGTATGGAGGATTATCAAGCAGAAATGCGTGGCAGACTCCACCATGGACGCCGAGTATGTTGCCGCTTCAGAGGCAGCGAAAGAGGCTGTATGGCTCAAGAGCTTCCTGATGGACTTAGATGTGGTCCCTGAGTTGCCTAGGTCTATCACAGTTTATTGTGATAACAATGGTGCAGTTGCTAACTCAAGGGAACCACGAGCCCATAAAGCGAGTAAACACATAGAGTGCAAGTACCACATGATACGAGAGATCGTAAAGAGGGGAGACGTGATCATGGCCACGATAGCTTCAGATGACAACCTTGCAGATCCTTTCACCAAGCCATTGACCCCAAAGGTCTTTGAGAGACATGTGGAGGGCATGGGAGTCAAATTCTTGAGAGAACCATGTGAGTGAGCTTAAAGGTGTCCTGGAGATTTCATTATGAAAGCAGTGTAATAGCGGGTTGGACAGTTTTTGTACTTCTTAGCATAGCTTTGAGTATTAGTGGGAGATTGTTAGTTTTGAATACATAAAAGCTATGGCTTGTATAAAAAACTAATATCCACAGTTGACATATCATTTTGTTTCGGTATAAATTCGTTCCTTTATATTATAGAACTAGATAATGGGGTGTGGACAGACACAGTAGATACCGTTATTGGTTAAAGTATTGATATATAAAAAGTATGCTCGTAACCGAGATAGTCTGAACATACTATTTGGAAATTAGTTTATCTAAACTAGTTTAAATCATACGGATATGCCCGGGGCATATTGAGCACGACCAGTTTGGATAGAATTGACTTATACTAATCGCCGTAGTCAATTCGGTCCTAGTATTCCGTCTCTCAATCCCGAGATTGGGACGGGCGTGAGGGTTGGATATTGTATACTTTAATTTGCCAAAGAGTGCGGTCAATTGAGGCCAACACCTCGGTAGGTTGGGTATGCGGTGTTTAGCTTCTTACGTGCCATTGCTAGTCAGAGGAATCCACGTACCGGTTCGCCGGGTTGATGGTGCTCCCGAGATGAGCTCGTAAAGTCTATTATACTAAACCCAGGACGAGTGGTACTAATCTCGAAAACCAAGAAGTCAGTGAATTAATTTGTCAGTAAATTGATAAACCGACGAGCGCTAGATCTTTAATGTGGGGAGATAGAATAAAATATAATGGTGCGATGTAAAGTCATTTTCGAGCGGTAGTTCCATAATTTGTCCGTTAGTGGTACGACCGATTATGCATTTGACTAATCAACAAGGTAAATTAATTAATCCAAAAGGTTTAATTAATATTTAATCGACAAAGTGAATTTAGAAATTAATTCTATTTGAATTAATTAATTCGAAGGTTCGATTAAATTAAATTAACAAAGTGGGTTAAATAAATTAATTTAAAAGGGTCGATTAGAGTTGATTAGTCGGGAAGACTTAGCGGTCAACGAAAGACAAATTTTAAGGCCTAACTCGAGAGCCCATTAGGTCTCCTTAGAAGCTCCCTATAAATACAACTTGTTAGGCAAGTCAAGACATAAGAAACTTGAAGTCCAAGAAAGGACTAGAGTGAGAAAGTTTAGCTTAGAGAGAGAATTTTGTCTTCTTCATTGAAATTCTTTCTCGAAGTCAGCTAAGAGAGCTTTCTCCTTCGGAAGACTCGATCTTTATATTGCCCGAACGGTTTTTAACTTGGTTGCTGGTCGGATTTTTCGAAGGGACAGCGCCCAGCGCTGATCAGCCTTCTTGTTTTTCCAAAAACCCGATGACTGTTTTGTGTTCAGTGCCCTGAGCCGATCAATCCTCACGTTGATCCTCTTCTTGAGTGATCCGTGAGGTTGGTTGTACAGATCGGGATTGAACCAAGCAGCTCCGGCGAATTGTTCTTCATTAAACTCCGGCGGGTTCAGCGGCTGATGAGAATACTTACGCAGCAAATTTATTTTCAAAAAAAAAAAAAACTGGGCAGTTTTAATTTTTCAGATTTTTGAGTTTTCTTCCGGAGCAAGTTTCTTGGGTTTTCTTTATTTTTCCGTGGGTAACTCCGTAGACAGTAGCCCACACTATTTCGGTGTTTGTATCGGAGTAATTCTTCGGATTTCTTTTGGAATCGCAATCAAAGATTGGATTTTTCTTTAAGCAAGGGACTTCGCTACAAAAGGTAAAATCTTTAAATTTCGCTTTTATTAAAGATTTAATTTTTTGTGTCCCGATTAATAAATTAAATAAGTATATGCCTACATCCATTCATGGGTAAACTAATTTGAGCCTGAGCTTGGTCGAAAGCTTCCGATTCTGGAATGTATTGCATGAAAGTGAGGTTTTCGATTTAGCTCGGGTTTGTTCAGTTTTCCTTCAGCGCACGAGGAGTACAAGTGGATGAAAAATAGATCAGAGCAAACAAAAAATGGCCGACGCCAAGGAATGCATCTCAGGTGTGATCTTTTCATGGATTGGAAAGCTTTTATCGATGATTCATCAAGGATTTCTCCACCAAAGTAGCTCCCCTCATTGATTTTGTGAAGAAAGAGGCAAAATTTGAATGGGGAGAGAAACAAGCTGAGTATTTGAGCTTTTAAAAAAGGATTTAACTTCTACCTCTATTCTTGCACTGCCCAATTTTGATGACATGTTTGAATTAGAGTGTGATGCCGGTCGTGTGGGAATAGGAGCTGTTTTAAGTGAAAATAAAAGACCCATAGCATATTTTAGTCAAAAGCTAAGTGGAGCTTCATTACATTATCCAACTTATGACAAAGAATTATATGTCGTAGTTAGAGCCTTAGAAAATTAGCAGCCTACTTGTTAGCCAAAGAATTTACAATTTACACTCATCATGAGGCCCTAAAGCATATAAAATCTCAAAGTAGGTTGAACAAGAGGCATGGTAAGTGGGTAGCTTTTATAGAAAAGTTTCCTTACATTTTGAAATACAAACAAGGAAAAGAGAATATCATCGCCGATGCTTTGTCGAGGAGATATGCATTACTTACCTCACTAAATGAAAAAATCTTAGGATTTGAGTACATTAAGGGATTATATGAACAAGATCCTGATTTTCCAAATGTTTTTGTAGGTTATAAAAAAGGCACTGTGGATAAGTTATACCGTGACAATGGCTACCTCTTCAAAGAAAACAAGCTATGCATCTCGCAATCTAGCTTGAGAGAGTTACTTGTTCGTGAGGTTCATAGTGGAGGTTTTATGGGACACTTTGTTATCTTTAAGACCTTAGATGTTATTCAAGAGCATTTCTATTGGTCAAACATAAGGAAAGATGTAGTGCACATTTGTGAAAGGTGCATTGAATGCAAAAAGGCAAAGAGCACATTGAAACCGCACAGATTATCTATGCCATTACCGATTCCTACACAACCTTGGGTTGATTTCTCAATGGATTTTATCCTAGGCCTCCCAAGAACATCTTGAGGTAATGACTCTATCTTTGTGATTGTTGATAGATTTTCTAAGATGGCGCATTTTTTACCTTGTAGGAAGACGAATGATGCTTAGGAAATAACCAACCTGTACTTCAAAGATATAGTGAGACTACATGGAGTTCCAAGCAGCATTGTGAGTGATCGTGATGTCAAGTTCCTTAGCCTATTTTGGAAGATATTGTGGAGGAAGTTAGGAACAGAGTTGCAGCTCTCGACTTCATGTCATCCACAGACTGATGGCCAGACGGAAGTGATCAACCGAACTTTAGGTGAATTGTTGAGAAATTTGATCAAGAAAAACTTGAACCAATGGGAGGATATTTTGCCTATATGTGAGTTCACATACAACCGAACTACACACATCGACAAGTTTTTCACCTTTTGAGCTAGTTTATGGATTCCAACTGCAAACGCCCTTGGATTTGTTACCGATTCCAATCAAAGAAGGTGCACGTCTAGATGGTGAGAAGAAAGCTAAGCTAGTCAAGAAGATCCATGAGCAATCAAGGTTAGAGCTAATGAAGAAGTAAGAGCACTTTGCTAGAGTTCAAAGTTATGACCGAAAGAGAGTAATAATTGAGCACGTTTATTGGGTTTGGGTACATCCAGAAAAGAAAGGTTTTCTCAAGAGCAAAAGAGCAAGTTGAGTCCGAGAGGAGATGGTCCTTTCCAAGTGGTTAAAAGAGTCAACGAGAATGTATACAAACTTGATCTACACCTTTTGAATTCGATGAAGGCTTTAATTCGAGGTTGAATCATTTTTCAAGGGAGAGAGGATGATATGAACCTAGGCTCACCTCAAGGTAACTTCACACCTTCTTCTTATGTTCATTTTAGTAGCACCTACCAAAGAGATCCATTGGTACACATTCAAGGTCCAATGACAAGATCTAGGATGAAGAGGGTTGAAGAAAAGTTTAATTTGATGGTTCATGAGCATTATGGCAAAGAGGTTATTTTCAAGGATGATCTCAAGCCCAAGAAAATTATCATTTTAATTGTTTATTTGGATCAAGGCATCATTTGATAATGCATGTGGAAGTGGCCGAACCATGCAGCCCATTTTTTGTCACCTCACTTAGTTTATTCGGGTTATTTTAATTGTTTTGAGTCTTGGGCTCTTTAAGGATTTTTATAGTCCTTTATGGATGATTTTTACCCTTAATTGGTGTCCATTTGAGTGCATGGTCAACCGAGTTCCAGCCCATTTCAAGATACAAGTCCATTATGAAGCTTCTAGAAGTTACTTGCAATGGAAGGCATCTAGAATATTGAAGAATGGAAGGTTTCATGCGTGTCGAGGCAAGGGGCAGCTGCCCTAATTTTATTTCCAGAAAATTGAACTTATTTTGAGTAGATTTAAGTTCAATAAGGTTTAATCTTGAAGGAATAATCAATATTAAATCATTCCTTATTTTTGTTATAGTGATTGTAAGCATCTCTTGAGATTCGGAAACTTTTCCTAAAGTATTATTTCCTAATCTTGAGATTGATTGAAGATTGATTCCAAGTCTTGTTTCTCAAGACATAATTTCGGCAACCCTACTGGTATATAAACGGGGCTTGTGCTTCATTATAAGACACACTATCTGCATAATACAATATACTCTTTTGAGAAGTTTTCTTTGGTGAAGCTTGCAAGCTTTTTCTTGATTAATGTATTAATCAACCCCGAATTTATCAATAGTAGAGTTAGGTACTATTGTGGTGTCATTCTACCATAATTCTTGCGAGAATTCTTCCCCCTAATACTTATTCTGCAATCCCTCAGAGGTAACCTTTCCACGACACGTTTCTAAACAATCTACCATCTTTGAAGCAATCCAGATTCCGCATCATTGCTGGTGTCGCGGTCTCCTCGTGGCCAGGTCGTGGCAACTGCAGCGCCTTTTGTGGTGTGGTACGTTGTCGCGTGGTGTTTTTTTTTTTTTGGGATGTTCCAAGATTATCAAGCCAAGGCTTAATCCATCAAAGTGACATGAATGGGACATGCAAACAAGGCAGCAGATGGAAGCAACATGCAGTTTAGGAAACCATAATAGTCAGGAAATTTATTTAAGTATTTGTTTCTCGTATTTATTGTTTTAATTGCATACTTATGTTTTTTAATTTATGCTCTAGTTTCATTGCATGATTAAAACATAGGTTTTATTATGCGTATAACTTATGATAGTTAATGGCATGTTAAAATCAGAAAACCCTTAATTTTAATAATCTAAGTGGGAGCGGGTTGGTTAATATTCCCATAGCCTCCATTGCGAATTCATAAGTGATGTGGTAGACTTGCACGTTGGCATTAGGGTCTTTCTCCATATCGAATGAATCTAATCCACGAATCACTAGATTAAATTTCTTAGAAAGATGACTATAGTAAGTTAGACTAGAAAAATGCGATATCCTCTCAATCTGAGGCACACTATCCGAGATAACAAACTTAGAAATTACGTAATGGTATATACTTAGTGTACAATTAGTAGTATTCCTCCCATTGAGGTCACACTGCTTTTGTGTATGGCTAAAAGTACAAACTATTAATTTCATTGGTCAATAGAATGTTTGGTTAGACAATGAAATTAATGAACTAGGTTCTTCTCGAACGAATGTGGGCTAACGTAAATGTTCACACTATCGTGACTTGCGTGAATCCTGATGAACGAGATGTTGGTAGATAGATTGTATTGTTTTGAGGGGTCAATATTTTTGAATTATTTGACTGAAACATTTTCTGTTTTATTTATTTTTCATTTTTTGATATGACATTTAATCCAATAGTTGTTATGTTAAAAGAGAACAAACTAGCTGGTCTGAATTACATCGATTGGAAACGTAACCTGGACATTATCCTAATGGCTGAGGGCACTCATGTGAGGGATCACGTACTTGAGATAATCAGTAACATCAACGAGATAGAGGTTTTGGGAGGTGAGATCGATGGTGAGACTAAGGTTGACATCATCCTCCAGAGCTTATCTCAAAGCTATGAGCAGTTTTGGTTGAACTACAACATGAATCAGAGAATATAAAGTTTGGCCGAGCTCTTGCCAGAGTTGGTGGTAGCTGAAGGTATATTTCAAGAGAAGAAGCAAGCCTTAGTAGCAGTCAAAGCTTCTACCTCTGTGCCTAAAATGGGAAATAGGAAAAAGAAGGCTAAAGGCAAGGCTTCATGCCTAAGTCAAGCATTACAAAGAAGAAGCCGAAAGGCAAGTGCTTCGAGTTCAATCAAATGGGACATTGGAAGGTGGACTGTCTGAAGAACATAGATACGACCAATTCCTCCTTAATTACTGAGACATGTTTGGTGGTGATTCCTACAGATACCTGGTGTATGGGTCAGGAACCACCGATCATGTTTGTAATTATTTGCAGGGGTTTTAAGTAACCCGGAAGCTTAGAGAGAGAAATGGAAGTCTATTTGGGCAACACTACGAAAGTGTCAGTTGTTGCAGTGGGAGAGGTCATGCTGATTTTCGAAAATCAAGAGTTAGTTTTAGAGAATTGTCTTTATGTTCCTAGTTTTAGAAAGAACCTTGTTTCAGTGTCTAAACTTTTTAAGAATGGTTATAAGTTTGTTTTTTCTGATAAATCTGTATTTGTTAGAAGAAATGAGAAACTTATTTGTTCTGGTTCATTAGTAGACAATTTTTTTGTTTTAAAACCAACTTCTCCTACTAAAAATGTAACTGCAATTCAAACTTCATTAAACCATAATAAGAGGAAAGAACCTTCTAAGATGAACAAAACTTATCTTTGGTACCTTAGACTCGGTCACATTAACCTTAGTAGGATTCAGAGGCTAGTCGAAGATGGCATTTAGGTTCATTAAGAGTTGATAACTATTTGACTTGTGAATCCTGCTTGGAAGTTAAAATGACCAAGACGCCTTTTAAGGCCAAGGGGTATAGGGCCAAAGAAGTGTTAGAGTTGGTTAATTCTGACTTATGTGGACCTATGTCAATTGAAGCAAGAGGTGGCTTCGAGTATTTTGTGACATTCACATATGACTACTCTAGGTACGGGTACATTTACTTGATGTGCCAAATGTTTTGGCAAGTTCAAAGAGTATCGGCTAGATGTGGAGAAACATCATGGTAAGAGTATTAAGACACTACGATCAGATCGTGGTGGTGAATACCTGTCAGCCTAATTTAGGACCTATTTGTCAGAAGTGGGAATTCAATCCTAGTTATCTGCACCTGGCACACCCCAGCAGAATGGTGTAGCAAAACGGAGAAACAAAACTCTTATGGAAATGGTTAGATCTATTATGAGTTATAGTGAATTGCCTAATTCATTTTAGGGATTTGCCTTAGAAACAGCGGATTACATTATTAATCTTGTACCATCTAAATATGTGCCTACAAACCCTATGGAATTGTGGACTGGACGAAAACTAAGTCTGAGACATATCAGAATTTGGGGTTGTCCAGCACATGTGCTTAAAGCAGATGCGAATAAGTTAGATTCAAGAACAGAAGTAAGGCTATTTGTAGGATATCCTAGAGGAACGAAAGGTGGTTTATTCTATAGTCATAGTGATCAGAAGGTGATAGTTAGCACTAATGCCAGATTTCTATAAGAGGACTATATTATGGATCACAAGCCCAGTAGCAAGATTGCACTACAGGAACTTCAGGGACAATCCACAACTCTTGTTTCACCAGTACAAGTAGATACACCATAGAATACTGCACAAGATGTCATAGAAGATGCGCCTACACAGGTAGTGCCTCTTCGTAGTGGGAGGGTTGTGAGGCAACCCATGAGATACGTGAGCTTGGGAGAATCTTCGGATTTAGTCCTCGGGGCACATGAACCAGACCATTTAACTACAATTAGGCTCTCTGAGATAAAGATGCAAATTCTTGGCATAAAACAATGATATCTGAGATGGGGTATATGGACTCTAATCAAGTCTAGAATCTTGTAGACTTGCCTAATGGTTTTAAACCCATTGGATACAAGTGGGTCTACAAAAGAAATGGAGGACCCGACGGAAATGTTGAAACCTTTAAAGCTAGGCTTGTGGCCGAAGGAGTATACTTAGAAAGAATGTATCGATTATGAGGAAACTTTTTCCCCGGTAGCTATGCTTAAGTAGATCTACATTCTCTTTGCCATAGCTACTCATTTAGATTATCAGATTTGGAAAATGGATGTCAAGACAGCTTTTCTTAACGAAAGTCTTGAGGAAACCATCTTCATGCAGCAACAAGAGCGATTCATTGCTGAAGGCCAAGAGCATAAGGTTTACAAGTTAAGAGGACCATATATGGACTTAAGCAAACATCCAAATTTTGGAACATCCAGTTTGATGAGGTAATCCAGTCATACGGATTTACTCAGTGTCCGAATGAGAAGTGTGTATACCACAGACATGACACGAATAGCGTGGTGTTTCTTGTACTTTATGTAGATGACATTCTACTTATTGGCAACAATAAGAAAGTGTTATCAGACATAAAGGCATGGTTTTCCAAGCAGTTTGATATGAAAGACTTGGGAGAAGCTGAACATATCCTAGGGATCAAGATTATTCGAGATCGTAGGAAATTTTCACTGATGTTTTCCCAGGCTTTATACATAGATATGATTCTGGCTCGTTTCAACATACAAAAGTCCAAGAAAGATTATATACCTTTTAGACACGGAGTGCATCTATTTAAATAGTAGTCTCCGAAGACTGTTGAGGAGATAGAAGCAATGAAGACAGTTTCTTATGCTTCAGCAGTAGGAAGTCTCATGTATGCAATGTTGTGTATGAGACCTGATATTTGTTATGCAATTGGCATGGTTAGCAGATATCAGAGTAATCTTTGAAAAGCTTATTGGGAGGCTGTAAAGTGAATCCTCAAGTATTTGTGCCAGATGAGAGATCAAGCCTTGGTTTCAGGCACATGAGCTAGTTCCGAGAGGTTACACAGATTCTGATTTCCTAGGTGATAGAGACAAGAGTAAGTTTACCTCTGGGTTTGTGTTTACTTTAGAAGGTGGAGCCATAGTTTGGCAGAGTTTCAAATAGAAATGCGTGACGAATTCTACCATGAAAGCTGAGTATGTTGTCGGCTCAGATGCGACAAAGGAAGCAGTATGGCTCAAGAACTTCTTAGTGGGTTGAGACTTGATTCCTGAGTTACCGAGGTCAATCACAGTGTAATGTGATAACAATGGTGCAGTAGCAAACTTGAGGAAACCATGAGCCCACAAAGCGAGTAAACACATAGAGCGGAAGTACCACCAGATACGAGAAATTATTAAGAGATAAGACGTGGTCATGGCAAAGATAGCATCAACAGAGAACCTCGCAGATCCATTCATGAAGATATTGACTGCAAAAGCCTTTAAGGCTTACGTAGAGGGCATGGGAGTTAGATACTTAGTTGAGCATTGTCTGTTCTCTAGTTTTTAGTACAACAATAAATTAATGTAATTAAACACAGCTTTAAGTATTAGTGGGAAATTTTTGGTTTGAATACTGAAAGCTTTGCTTGTATGAAAACCATTTCCCGATTTATATATCGATTGAATGTTTTAGTTAAAATTGTTTTATGTTTTTACATATGTTGTCCTCTTATATCATGTGACTAGATGATGAGGTATCTGGTGTGACACAATAGATCTCATCATTGGTTTTGCTTTCTTGTGTTGCAAGCTTAATTGTTCCTTTACTCATTTTCTATAAAAGTTGGTAAGGTTTCTTAGTCTCAAATAGGAAATAGAGGATTGATATGAGATAGGATTGATGACCTAATTTCTATTATTGGCTATCTTTGGTCCTTATGTGCACAATAGGAATGGCGAAATCTTGGTGTTTGGAAAATTGCATGATATTTCACTTAGCAATAACCCCTTGGATATTGTTGTGGTATGATTTTCCAATTTTTACCACCATTATCTTTTCTTTTTTATTTTATTTTAGCATTTGCATTATTTTAGTATTGTAGACCATTTGGTCAACCAGAAGAACATACTTTTTGTCTGTACAGAAACATTGTAACTACGTTGTTTGCTCAACCTTTTCTGTTTTTTTTGTGAGGATATGGTAGGGTTCTGATTAAGTCTCGACTTAAGTACTTGAAGAGACTTACCAGGCGCAGCCATTCGATAACCGAGAAACGTGGGGACACTAAGTCGTCAAGTGTCTCTTGAAAGTATGAGTGGTTGCATTCACGCGCTCCAGTAAGTTGTTGGACAATGCATAGTAATTCAAAAGTATACTGTGCCACTTAATTTCTGCAACTTCCCTTTCGTGCCACTGTCACCAGCGAATGGTAAAAGACTCTTTTAGTCCTTATGAGGTTTCTTTGTGATCCCCATTATGAAGGCTAAAAAGGAGAAAACACACCACCTATAATAATTAGGAAAAAAGGAAAAGGAGAGAATTACCCAAGATATGATCATGCTGGGTTTTTGTTCACCCTTTTTGTTTCCCTCCATAATTGATTTACATGGGAGGAAGGGTATTTTCTTTTTCTTTGTTTAATCATCCGTGTCAGCGAACCCTTCCTGCCTTTTATGCAACTCCATAGTAGTAAGAGTTCTCTTGCCTTTTTTTCTTGTAGTGGAAAGAGAGGTCAAAAGCCACATTGTCCCAAAAAGGTTACCTAAAGTTGATTCTTGATAGTCAAAATTTTTCTTTCTTCTTTGACCTTGGGTCGCACTTTCTTTCTCTGTGTGAACTCTACACTTTCCATTGTTCCTTTAACACACCAAGTTGTGATTGCTTCTGGGATTTTTATCTTGAAAACTTCTTGTCGTGTGGATTTATCCTTATTTTTCTTAATTTTTACTTTTCCCACTACGTCTCCAGTTATTTCTACGGGTTACTCCTTTATTTCGCTTCCAATTTGACTCTCTTACTCGAACTCTACTGGTCTTAGTGCATGGGCCAGAATCCTAGGTTGCCGAATTAAAATGGTTGTTACATCATTTCCTTCCTCAGAAGAAGAACCAAATGTAGACAAGGTGTCCAAACTTTCTAAATCGGCTGGCAGTTCAACCGATTGCTTCACCAACTCTTCGCCATTTGAATTTCACTTGGTTTTCTTATTTGCTTCGAGAAAACGCTACAAAGGTATAATCTCTATGTTCCGCTTTAAATTAAAGATTTAATTTTTAGCACGTCGTTTAATAGATCTAACAAATATAAGCCTAGATCTGTTCAGGGGAATTGATTCTAGAGTTTGGGCTAAATTGAAAGTCTCCAATTCTGGAATGCATAGCACGAAAGTGAGATTTTCAATTTGGCCCGGACCTGATCTTAATTCCTTCAAATTGGTATCAGAGCTAAGGTTATGCTTTATACTTGTTCTATTTATAACACGGTTTTGTTTACAAGTGGTTATTATTCCCGGCTATTATTATTTTTACATTCATTTATAAACCCCGGGACATGTTTGTGCTCGTTTTATTTTGAATATGAATGTGTGTAATAGTAATAACCACGAGTTGGAGGCCGTGTAGGATTAGAATAAATATTATAGTAGGATTTATTCTAAAGATGTCGTCTTTATTTTCCTTGACAAGCCTTATATTTAGGAATTTATATAAAATGACAAAGACGTTATTGTTGGTAACTCATATAACTCATCTTCGTGGGTTTTGGTTTATCATAATTTTGGGTGATTCCTAATTATGTATAAAATCGAGAAAACCAGAACGAATTAGGAGGAATCCAAATAACGAGTGGGGGCAATGTGACGAGACATGTCAAAAAGGCGTAAAAGGAAGCGACGATTGAGAAGGCCATAATAGTCGGGAAATATTTCATTACGTATTTATTTCCCACTTTATGTCCTAAATATTGCTTTTGTGTTTTCGTTTTATGTTTTATGCATGATCGCAAACAAATGATTTTATAGGTGCAAATAACTAAAGTTAGAAATGACTAATGTTAATGAAAGTTTTTGGTAGGATCTGGATTTGCACTTGCTCGATTTACCACGCAACAAAAATTTCTATTAAAGCGGAATCTTAGAAAAGTACCTTTGAAGCGTGCACCTAGTGATTCTCTTGTATGCCTCAAAGACTATGACTTCTTGTTGTGTGGGCAACAATCTAGAAGTCAATTGATCAGCAACGCACCACAATCCACCTGTTGAAAAATTCAGCACCTCCGCACCTAGCACGTACTGCAAACGCACTGCCCGGAGAGAGAGAAAGCTACACAGCACAGCTAAAATAGGACCACAAAATTTCGGCCACTATATGGGAAAAAACCAGCCGGCCAAAGCTTAAGAAAATTAGACTTGGAGAGAGAAAGTTTTCTCTCTCTAGAATTTTTTCTCTCTAGAAATCCTGTGGATTAATTGTGTGTCTTGAATAACTGATCATTTGTCTATTTATAGAGTTACAAGAGAGACTCCAAGTTGGTTTAGGATTGGTCTTCCTAATGGGTTTAGGTAATGAATTAGTTTCCAAATCCAATTAAGCAACCAATCTGATAGGATAAACCAAATCCTACTAGGTTCCTAATCTCTAGGATTTCCTAATTCCAATTGAAACTTAAGACTTAATTAATTAATTAAATAATTTCACTTTGTTAATTACTGAATTAACCCTTAGGAATTAATTAAATAATTCTACTTTGTTAATTACTGAATTAACCCTTAGGAATAATTAACCAATTTATTAATTAAATCTACCTATTCAATTAACCCATTACAAAATTAATCGTACCACTAAAGGATTAATTTTGGCACTACCATCCTACACCAGAATTGCTTCCGGAACAACTTAATTAAATTATATTCATTAATCTCCCCATATCAAAGATATAGTGCTCGTTAATTAAAATTAATTTACTGATAAATTAATTAATTAACTTCTTTAATTCCGAGACTAGTACCACTCGACCTTATTACTATTCCGGACATAAGTCCACCGGCCGAGTTTAGTATAATAAACATTTCGAGTTCATCTCGGGAGCACCATCACCCCGGACGCACCGGTACATGGTTTCCTTTCGACAAGCAGCAGCACACCAAGTAACTAAACACATGCACCCAACCCACCGAACTATTGGCCACATTTGACCTCACCCATTGGCAGATCAAAGTACACTATGTCTAATCCTCATGCACACTCGAGTCTAGGGATTTAGAGATAGAATACAAGGATCGATTTATCTATTAAATCAGTACAAGACAAATAATTCCTAAGAAACAAGTTCAATATGCCCCGGGCATATCTATATGATTCAATTAGTTTAGTGTAGGGAATTGTTTAGGTGTTTAATCCAATTAAACAGCGGAATCCTAAACACTAAGGATCGGGTCTTACCCTTGAAGCGTAATCGGTTGCGCACGTCGCCTGGCTCCTCTGAGAAGATGGCATTTTGTTGTCTCCAAAATCCTTCCTCGAAGGATCCTCTACTCTCAAGCACGAAAGTCTTCGCAGATTGGTGCTAGCCGATCTTGCCTACCCGGAGAATTTTGGGAAATCCTGTGTATTTTGTCTGATGAGATTAATTCAAAAATCCCCTCCTACAATTATATCCCTAGGATATTTGTAGAGAATTAATTTCCAAAATCAGTATTGTAATTATCCAATTGTAACTTAACTGATTTTAGTAATATTCCAAATCAGTATTATTACCAAATATTATTTCACTGATTCCAAATTAGTATTTAAATAATATTTACTAATTCCAAATCAGCCTTAAATAATACCTTAATGATTTGGATTATACACCAAGCCCATGGATCAACCCATGACCCATGGATCAGGCTGATGGGTCAAGAACTTCAATTGCAATTAAGTCCCTTGATTTATCAGCCCATACCAATTGTTCCCAGGTAATTAATTAACTATTAATTAATACCACTCAACTTTCCAATAATATTTAATTAAACCATTTAATTAAATGTTATTTATTTAAGTATAACAATTATACTTATTGTAGGCAAGAATCCTTATTCTGCATCATCGAAATTTCTTATGTGGGATCCTGTAGGCCCATTCTAAATTGGCAACGGATAACTCAATCTCATTGATTAATCCATAAGTCATTAGTGGTCTCTAGCAAGACATAATGACTACCCAATTCATAATGGATGGTCGACTGGAGATTCAACACAACCTTTCCGAGCAAACTCCGTACGATCCTCTACATTGATATCCCGTTTAGTATAAGGCATGGAACCATCATCCTTATATGGCTAAACGTTTACTTGATCTCTTAGTGACACTGAATCCATCAAGCAAATGATATCCTTATCATTCCTTGGGTATGGCCATGCACTTTCAGTTCACTATCAAGTGGCCAAGATATCATCTCTCACTTAAGAGAGATTTGTAGTCCCATCACTTCACCTACATATCTTAGCACGAATCATAGTGTACCCAATCATACCCGTACTTGGTAACCTGTTATGGCCCCGTTAGGCGTATGTCAAAGCACGCCACAATTCATCTAAGACCATGTAGTGATTTCTGGTCTGAGGATCCAAGTACCAGTACTACTCAAAAGAATCACTCATGATCTAATTAGTCCATGGAGTGTTTCTTTTGGCGGATCAATTTCATGAATTTAAATATGCACAAGGATATTACTATCATGAAATTAACTCATTTGATAAACAATCAATCAAGAGACAAATGTCTTATTTACATAAATACCCTCAAAGTATATTTACATAAATAGCCTTCATTAGGGCACATTCACCAACAATCTCCCACTTGCTCGATGAAGGGCTATGTCATAAACTGTTTAAGACCAAACTATATTATATGTCTATCAAACTTTGACTGTGGTAGAGCTTTTGTGAGAAGATCTGCTATATTGTCGTCTGACTCTATTTTGCACACTTTCACATCTCCTCGATCAATGATCTCTCAGATGAGGTGAAACCTTATGAGTATGTGTTTGGTTTTCTGGTGTGACCGAGGCTCCTTAACTTGTGCGATGGCCCCGTTATTGTCAAAGAAAAGTTCTATCGGATCTTGGATACTCGGTATCACTCCGATGTCTGACACGAACTTTCTCAGCCAAACAGCTTCCTTTGCAGCATATGATGCAGCAATGTACTCAGTCTCTGTTGTAGAATCGGCTGTTGTATCTTGCTTTGAGCTTTTCCAACTTATTGCACCGCTATTCAGACTAAACACATAGCCTGATTGTGACTTCATGTCATTTTGATCTGTTTGGAAAGCAGCATTAGCGTAACCTTGTACAATGAGCTGTTCTTGTCCTCCATACACTAGCATTAATCCTTTAGTTCTTTGTAAGTACTTAAGGATTGCTTTAACTGCAGTCCAATGATCCATCCCTGGATCTTGTTTGTATCTGCTAGTCATGCTAAGTGCATGTGCAACATCCGGACGGGTACACAACTTGGTACACATGATAGATCCTATTGCCGAAGCATATGGGACTCTACTCATTGTATCCCTCTCCTCTCTTGTTGAAGGTCCTTGGTTATTCTTCAAGAGAAGGCCATGTCTAAATGGTACCTTACCATTTTTGGAGTTAGACATATTGAATCTTTTCAATATCTTGTCTATGTACCCTTCTTGACATAGTCCCAGAAGCCTTTTAGACCTATCTCTATAGATCTTGATACCTAGTATCGTCTCAGCTTCTCCTAAGTCTTTCATAGAAAATACACTCCTCAACCATTGTTTGATGTCTTTCATCAAGGGAATGTCATTTCCTATGAGCAGGATGTCGTCCACATATAGGACAAGGAAAATAATCTTGCTCCCACTAACTTTCTTGCAAACACAAGGTTCATCTTCGTTCTTGATGAATCCGTAACCTTTTACTTCCTCATCAAAATGAAGATTCCAACTTCGAGATGCTTGCTTTAGTCCATAGATGGACCTCTGAAGCTTACATACTCAATTAGGATGCTTTTGATCGATGTATCTCTCGGTTGTTTCATATAAACATCCTCGAGTAGGTTTCCATTCAAGAAAGCCGTCTTAACATCCATCTGCCATACCTCATAGTCAAAATATGTTGCTATGGCAAGAATTGTCCTAATGGACTTGAGCATCACGACAGGGGTGAAGGTTTCATCATAGTCTATACCATGAGTCTGTCTAAAACCTTTAGCCACTAGTCGCGCATTGAAGATCCCGCGAAGTTTTAACTTGAAAATCCACTTGCAATCGACAACCTTTGCCTGAACAGGAGGGTCAATCAAAGTCCACACTTTATTGTCCCTCATGGATTGCATTTCAGATTCCCTGGCTTGTAGCCATTTATCTGAATCTGGACTTTCTAAAACCTGTCTGTAGGTCGTGGGCTCATCAGAGTCCACCAAGATCAAATCGTGATCGTCAGTCACGAGAAATCCGTATCTCTCGGGTTCATGACGAGATCTACTAGACCTTCTAGGTTCTTGTGTTGTTGACTCAGGTTGCTCATCTTCATGAGTTTCCATGTCAACATCCATCTGAGTTTCTGTAGATCGTTCTACATTCTCTTGTGGTTCTTGAACTTCTTCGAGTTCTATTCTACTCCCACTGTCTTTCTTGTACAGAAATTCTTTCTCTAAGAAAGTAGCTCCTCGAGCAACGAACACTTTGTTCGCAGTTGTGTTGTAGAATTAATATCCTTTGGTTTCCTTAGGATATCCCACAAATAGGCATTTATCAGTTTTGGGTTTAAGCTTATTACTTTGTAAATGCTTTACATGAGCTTGACAACCCCAAACTCATAGATAGGACATATAGGGTTTCCGACCCATCCATATCTCATATGGAGTCTTATCTACTGCCTTAGATGGAATACGATTCAATAAGTAGGTAGCAGAAAGGAGAGCATAACCCCAAAAGGATGTAGGGAGAGTCGCTAGGCCTATCATTGATCGAACCATATCTAATAAGGTCCGATTTCTCCTTTCGGATACACCATTCCATTGAGGTGTTCCCGGTGGAGTCAGCTGTGAAACAATTCCATACTGTTTTAAATAGCCATCGAACTCATCACTAAGGTATTCACCTCCCCGATCGGAGCGAATAGCCTTTATCCTTCTATCCAACTGATTCTCTACTTCATTTTTAAACTCTTTGAACTTTTCAAAAGTTTCACTTTTATACCTCATTAAGTAGACATACCCATATCTACTAAAGTCATCAGTAAAAGTCACGAAGTATTCAAATCCACCTCTGGCTTGTGTGCTCATTGGTCCACATACATCCGTATGTATTAGGGCCAATAGCTCACTTGTTCTTTCACCTTTCTTGTTGAAAGGACTCTTTGTCATTTTGCCTTGCAAGCAGGGTTCGCAGGTATCATATGATTCAAAATCAAATGAACCAAGCACTTCATCCTTGTGAAGCTTTTGAACTCGCTTTTCATTTGCATGGCCCAATCGACAATGCCAAAGGTATGTTGGACTTAAATCATTTTTAGATGATTTAGCTTTCTTTTCTATATTATAGACTGGTTTTTTGGGTCAAATCCAAGACATACAGACCATTACAAATATTTGCAACTCCGTATAAAATATCATTTCGATATAAAGATAACGAATTATTCTCTATAATAAATCGAAAACCTTTATTATCTAAACTTGAAACTGAAATAATATTTCTACTCAAAGCAGGTACATAATAAAAATTTTCAAGTTCGATATTTAAACCAGAAGGTAAAGACAGAGTGTAATCTCCAACTTCAACAGCAACAACTCTTGCCCCGTTGCCCACTCGGAGCTCTACTTCACCTTTTTTTGTTATCCTTCTATTTCTGAGTCCCTGCACATTAGTACAAATGTGAGCCCCACAACCAGTATCTAATACCCATGAGGTGGTCATAGAATGATTAATTTCTATAACAAAGATACCTGAAGCTGAAGGATTGCTTTTGAGAAACTTCTTGCAGTCTCTCTTCCAATGACCCTTCTGTTTGCAGAAGAGACATGCATCATCCTTTTTGGATCTTGTCTTAGCAGCTGGAGGAGCTTGTGGTTGGGAAGCAATCTTACTGCGAGCTTTCTTATTCTGCCCAACTTTGGCCTTGCCATTAAGCTTCCTCTTACCTTTACCTTTCTCTACAACTAACACTGGCGTTGCCTTCCGAAGGGTCTACTCAGTGTTCTTTAACATGCCATGGAGTTCAGGAATACTCCTCTCCATGTTGTGCATATTGTAGTTCACAACAAAATCATTGTAATCATCAGGCAGTGAAGCCAAGATGATATCAATGGCCAACTCTCTAGCAAGAGGCACATTTAATCTCTCCAGGGTATCAATATATCGCTTCATCTTGTTCAAATGTGTACTTACTGACGAACCCTTCGCCATTTTGCATGAGATTAATGCTTTTATCGTAATGAACCTTTCATTACGGGCTTGCTCTCGGAACATTTCCGTGAGTGACTCATAAATCCGGAATGCTTGCGAATTCATGAATTGCTTCTGAAGCTCGCCAGACATAGTCGCAAGCATCAGGAAAGTCACATCATCAAAATCGCTTTTCAGCTTTTCCCAGGTTTGTTGAACAGTTGCCGAAGCATTTTGTGGTGGTTCAGGTAAAGCGGTCTCTTGTTTGAGAACTATTCTCAGGTTTCTTTCCCAATCTAAGAAGTTTGGACCAACAAGTTTTTCTTTATCCAAAATACTTCTTAGAGTGAGATTTGAATTGACATTAGTGCTAGAAGATGCCATTTCTACAAAAGAAAATTTGCAAAATATTAGAATGAGTTTTAAAAAAAATGTTTCCATAATAGCCAAAATTGAAATCCCAAACAATTTTGTGTTGGTGCTAGATTGTGGGCCGAAAATCCACAAAGAGTCAACCCCAGTCTTGCTTTGGCAAGTATCGTAGGGATCGGGCTCTTTTGGTAGGCAACATTCAAATCACATTCCATGTAATCTAACGCTTTCCAATTGCATACCATGCAACTTTTCGGTGATAGGATGAACATTCCAAATGTTTGACACCATCCTACCTTTGCAAAATTAATCCCTAGTCAACTTATCGTGTCAAGCTAGGATTAATTTTCCCAAGTTAAACCATCCCTCAAGGCATCACATCAATACACACGCACACAGTTTTTCCATAAAAAGTGGTAGTGATAAAGTTGAGCATCTAATACCCAAACAGTTTTTCCACTCATTAATGGTAGTGATAAAGTTGGACCCGCCACACGAAGAAATCCTGAGGCCCTTGGGCTCTCCAAGTCCACCAGATGTTCGACGCTCAAGCGGGCCCTCAAGTATGGAAGCAAAATCTTGGGTTTTGGGATTTAAGTTTGATCGGCTTAACATGCATTTTCGTTTATCATTCATTTGCATAAACAAAATAATGAATTAAAGCGATGAACTGGGCTCTAGTTTGTTACAGGGCCTTTTAAAATCTTCATGTTTGGGCCTTCGCTCTTGAGCTCCACCATGGACTTCTCTTGGAACCTCCTTTTCAGCCCAGAAGAAGAACTCAAACCCCTTACCGCGACAAAAACTTGCTTCTTCTCATGGAAGATGCCTTCAGCCGCCACCAAATCAGTCATGAGCTCGGCAACGTATAAACCCTTTGGTTCATATTGTAGTTGACCCGAAACTGCTCAAAACAAGAGGGTGGACTCTGGAGGATAATATCTATCTGACTTTCCGGGTCGATATTTCCTCCCAACACCTCTATTTCATTGATGTTACTGATCATGTGTAAAATATGATCTCTCACCGATCCGCTTTCAGCCATTTTGGTGTTCATTAACTTCCTCATGGCTGACTGCCTGGCAGTCCTGCCTTGATGCACAAACATCTCCCTTAGGTGCGCCAACATGTCAAAGGCGGAGAGCATGGGATGAAGCTGATGTTGCAGCACATTTGACACGGAGGCCAAAATGTAGCACCGCGCCATCTCATCCACTTTCCTCCACCTTGCATAGGTGTCCCTTTCCTCTTGGGTAGAGTCCTCATCAAGCACTTCTAGACATGCTTCGATGAGCACAAACTTGTACTACTCAGTCGTCAGGACTATGTCCAAATTCTGACTCCAGTCGACATAATTTGTTCTAGTTAATTTGTTGTCTTTCAAGATAGCAGCTAAAGGATTGAATGCCATATCGATTTAAACTGGAAAGTAAACAAACAATGTTTCAGTTATATATGCTAGAATTTTCGAAAACATGAAAATCCAATTTAATTATTGATTTCCCTCAAAATAATAATATTAGTCCACCAACATCTCATCCACCAGAATTCTCGCAAGCCATGCAGTGTGGACGTTTAAGCTAACCCACATTCGTTTGAGAAGAACCAAGTTCATTAACTACACTATCTGACCAACGATCTTTTGATCAATGTAGCTAATAGTCGGTGCTTTCAGCTGTAGAAGTAAGCAGCGTAACCTCGCAGGAGGAATACTGCAGATCGTACACTAAGTGTGTGCCATTACGTGACTTCTGAGTTTGTTACCTCAGGATAGTGCGCCTCAGATGGAGAGGGTGTCGCATTTCTCCTAGTTAAACTCGCTCTAGTCATCTTACTCAGAAGCTCATAGTCTAGCGATCTCGGGTCTGGACTCATCCGAATGGAGGAAGGCCCTAATGCCAACGCGCAAGCCCACCCACATCGCATATGAACCCATAATGGTGGCCATAGGGATATAACACAACCCGCTCCAACTTAGATTTCCAAATTGAGGGTTTTTCCAGTTTTAACATGCAATTAACTAACCTAAGTTATATGCAACCATAAAACCAGACATGCTTTAATTCATGCATCTAGAATACAGCATAAAAATAAAGCATAAAAATTAAAACAATAAATATGGGAAATAAATACGTAAAATAAATTTCCTGACTATTATGGTTTTAATTCCTTCCATCCTTTGACTTGATCTCGTGTCCCATCACGTCACTCGATGGAGAGAGTTTTGAACTTCAAAAAATGAAAACTGGAGGAAAAACGGGCCAAATGCAGCAGCCCAGCAGCACAGCAGCCCAACAGCACAGCAGCCCAGCGCAGCCCAACAACCCAACAGCGCAGCCCCGTTTAGGACCTTTGAAAATTTTCTATTAAACACGCAACAAAAATTTCTATTAAAGCGAAATCTTAGAAAAGTACCTTTGAAGCGTGCACCTGGTGATTCTCTTGTATGCCTCAAAGACTATGACTTCTTGTTGTGTGGGCAACAATCTAGAAGTCAATTAATCAGCAACTCACCACAATCCACCTGCTGAAAAATTCAGCACCTCCGCACCTAGCACGTACTGCAAACGCACTGCCCAAAGAGAGAAAGCTGCACAGCACAGCTAAAATAGGACCAACAAATTTTGGCCACCATATGGGAAAAAACCAGCCGGCCAAAGCTTAAGAAAATTCGACTTGGAGAGAGAAAGTTTTCTCTCTCTAGAATTTTCTCTCTCTAGAAATCCTGTGGATTAATTCTGTGTCTTGAATAACTGATCCCTTGTCTATTTATAGAGTTAAAAGAGAGACTCCAAGTTGGTTTAGGATTGGTCTTCCTAATGGGTTTAGGTAATAAATTAGTTTCCAAATCCAATTAGGCAACCAATCTGATAGGATAACCAAATCCTACTGGATTCCTAATCTCTAGGATTTCATAATTCCAATTGAAACTTAAGACTTAATTAATTAATTAAATAATTCCACTTTGTTAATTACTTAATTAACCCTTAGGAATTAATTAAATAATTCCACCGGCCGGGTTTAGTATAATAAACATTTCGAGTTCATCTCGGGAGCACCATCACACCGGACGCACCGGTACATGGTTTCCTTTCGACATGCAGCAGCACACCAAGTAACTAAACACGCGCACCCAACCCACCGAGACTATTGGCCACATTTGACCTCACCCATTGGTAGATCAAAGTACACTATGTCTAATCCTCATGCCCACTCGAGTCTAGGGATTTAGAGATAGAATACAAGGTTCGATTTGTCTATTAAATCAGTACAAGACAAATCATTCCTAAGAGTCAAGTTCAATATGCCCCGGGCATATCTATATGATTCAATTAGTTTAGACCAACTAATTATCTGAATCACATAATAACCTAAACTGATAGTTTGTCCAAAGCTGTCTCGGTTATGAACCTCATTTATATATTATGTCTTTCAACCAATGATGAGATCTACTGTGTCACACCAGACACCTTATCATCTACTTACATAATATAAATGGACATGAATATGCACAACAAAATATAATTGAAACACAAATCAATATATTAAACTGGGAAACTATACAATACAAGCATAGCTTATGTATTCTACTCCAACAGTTAAAACGTTGCATGTTAAAACCAGAAAAATCCTCAATTTTAAGAATCTAAGTGGGAGCGGGTTGGTTTATGTCCCCACGGCCTCCATTACAAATTCATATATGATGTGGATAGACTTGTGCATCAGCCTTAGGGGCTTCCTCCATATTGGATGAGTCTTTATTCATAAGATCACTAGATTGAATTTCTAAAGGGATGAATATATCACGTTTAATTGGAAAAAGTGCGACACCCTCTTCATCTGAGGCACATAAGTATCCTAAGTAACAAACCAAGAAGTCATGTCATGGCATACAATTAGTGTACCATTTGTATTGTCCCTTCCAACGAGGTTATGTTACTTATGTGTGCGGCTAAAATCACCGACTATTAATTTTATTGATAAATAGATCGTTTGGTCAGATAGTGAAATTAATGAACTTGGTTCTTCTCGAATGAATGTGGACTAGCATAAACGTTCACACGATCGTGACCTGCGTAAATCCCGGTGAACAAGATGTGGGTGGATTATGATTATATTGATTTGAGGGTGTCCATATTTTCTAAATCTAAAAGATAAAATACTGAAACTTCTCTATTTATTTATTTTTCAGCTTTCGATATGTCATTCAATCCACTTGCTGTCATACTTGGGTGATACTACAAGAGTATCAGTTGTTGCATGTGGGAGTTGTCAAGCTTGTCTTTTCAGATTCTGTCAGTTTAATTTTGAGAGATTTTCTTTATGTACGCACCTTCAGAAAGAACTTTCTTTCAGTTTCTAAGCTTCTAAAGGATGGTTGTAAGTTTGGTTTTTCTGATGACTCTGTTTATATTAGAAATAACAAGAAACTTATATGTTCCTATTTGTTGGTTGGCAATCTATTCTTAATTAAGACTAACTCCCCTGTGCAAAACACATAAGTAAATAACACATCATCTAATCATAGTAAGAGAAAGGAGCCTTCCTCAATGAACCAAACTTGTCTTTGGCACCTAAGACTAGGTCATATCAAACTTAGTAGAATTCAAAAGTTGGTCAATTATGGGCCCTTAGGCTCATTGGAGATTGATAATTATCCAACCTGTGAGTCTTGTTTGGAGAGTTAAATGACCAAGAGGCCTTTCAAGGCAAAGGGGTATAGAGCCAAAGAAGTTTTAGAGTTGGTTTACTCTAACTTGTGTGGACCTATGTCAATTCAGGCTGGAGGTGGTTTTGAGTACTTTGTGACCTTCACAGATGATTACTCTAGATATGGGTACATTTACCCGATGCACCACAAGTCCGAATGCTTTGGCAAGTTCAAAGAATTTAAGGCAGATGTGGAGAAGCATCATCGTAAGAGTATCAAGACACTACAATATGATTATGGTGATGAATACGTCTCTAGTGAATTTAGGAGCTACTTGTCATATAAGGGTATTTAGTCTCAGTTGTTTGCACTTGACACACTCCAGCAGTACGGTGTAGTAGAGAGGAGGAACAAGACTCTTATGGATATGGTGAGATCGATGATGAGTTATAGTGAGTTGCCTAGATTGTTTTGCGGATATACTTTGGAGACAGTGGCTTATATTCTGAACCTCATACCATCTAAGACTGTGCCTTCAACACCTGTGGAATTGTGGACTGGGTGAAAACCTATTCTAAGACATCTCAGGATTTGGGGTTGCCCTGCACATGTTCTTAAGGCAGATTCAAGCAAGTTAGATGCGAGGTCAGAGGTAGTGCTATTTTTAAGATATCCCAGAGGAATTAAGGGTGGTCTATTTTATAGTCCTAAAGATTAGAAGGTGATGGTTAGTACTAATGCTAGATATTTAGAGGAGGACAATATTTTAGATCACAAGCCCAATAGCAAAATCATACTACAGGAGCTTAGGGGTCAGTCTAATATTCCAGATGCACCAGTACAAGTAGACTTACCACAGAGTACTGCACGAACTATCATAGATGATGCACCCTACACAGGCTGCACCTCGTCGCAGTGGGAGGGCTTTGAGACAACCCAAGAGGTACGTGGGCTTGGGAAAATCTTCAGATTTTATCCCTGGCGCTCATGAACCATACCCAGTTACCTACAATGAGGATCTCCAAGATAAATATGCATATTCTTGGCAGAGAGCGATGATTGCTGATATGGGTTCTATGGACTCAAATCAACACTGGGAGTTGGTAGACCTTCCTAATGGGTTTTGACCCATTGGGTACAAATGAGTATACAAGCGAATGAGAGGATTTGACGAGAAGGTTGAAACCTTCAAGGCTAGACTTGTGGCGAAGGAGTATACTCAGAAAGAATGTATCGATTATGAGAAGACTTTTTCCTCAGTAGCTATGCTTAAGTCGATCTAGATTCTCTTAGCCATAACTGCTCATTTAGATTATGAGATTCGGCAGATAGACGTCAAGATAGCTTTTCTTAATGGAAGTCATAAGCAAACTATCCTTATACAGCAACTAGAGGGATTCATTACACAAGGCCAAGGGCACAAGGTTTGCAGGCTTAAGAGGTCTATCTATGGACATAAGCAGGCATCCAGATCTTGGAACATCTATTTTGACGAGGTTATCTAGTCCTATGGATTTAATCAGTGGCCAGATGAGCAGTGTGTATATCACAGGCGTGATGGTGATATGGTGGTGTTTCTTGTACTTTACATAGATGATATTCTTTTTATTAGCAACAGTAAGAAGGTATTGCAAGATGTAAAGGCATGGTTGTCCAAGCAGTTTAATATGAAAGATTTATGAGAGGCTGGATATATCCTTGGGATAAAGATCATTCAAGATCGTAGGAGACGTTCGCTGAAACTCTCTAGGGCTTCATACATAGACACGATTCTGACCCATTTTAACGTTCAAAACTCCAAGAAGGGTACACTACCTTTCAGACATTGAGTGAATCTATCTAAAGAGCAGTGTCCCAAGACTACTGAGGAGATAGATGCCATGAAGGTGTTAGTTTTGAATACAAAAAAGTTATTGCTTGTATGAAAAACTGATATCCACAATTGACATATCATTTTGTTTCAGTATTAACTTTGTTCTGTTATATCATAGAACTAGATAACGGGGCGGGGAAAGACACAGTAGATCTCGTTATTGGTTAAAGTATTGATATATAAAAAGTATACTCGTAACTTAGATAGACTGAACATACTATTGGTATAGGTTATCGTGTGATTTAGAAATTAGTTTATCCAGACTAATTAAATCACACGGATATGCCCGGGGCATATTGAGCACGACTAGTTTGGATAGAATTAACTTGTACTGATCGGCGTAGTTAATTCGGTCCTAGTATTCTAATCTCTTAATCTCGAGATTGGGACAGGCATGAGAGTTAGATATCATATGCTTTGATTTACCAAAGAGTGCGGTCAATTGAGGCCTATACCTCGGTAAGTTGGGTATGCGGTGTTTAGCTTCTTATGTAGCGTTGCTAGTCGGAGGAATCCACGTACTGGTTCGCCGGGTTGATGGTGCTCCTGAGATGAGCTAGTAAGGTTTATTATACTAAACCCGGCCGGTGAACTTTATTTTCGGTATAATAAGAAAATTGAGTAGTACTAATTAAGATACCAAGACGTTAGTGAATTAATTTGTTAGTAAATTGATAAACCGATGAGCACTAAATCTTTGATGTGGGGAGATAGAAGGAAAATAAAGTGGCACGATATAATTCATTTTTGAGAGGTAGTTCCATAATTGGTCCGTTAGTGGTAAGACTAATTATGCATTTGACTAACCAAAAAAGTGAATTAATTAATCCAACAGGTTTAATTAATATTTAATTGACTAAGTGGATTAAGAAATTAATTCTATATAAATTAATTAATCCTAAGGCTTTGATTAAATTCAATTAAAAAGTAGGTTAAATAATTAATTCAAGAGGCTCGATTGGAGTTGACTAGTCTACCGAAGACTAAGGGAACGAAAGTCAAACTAAAAGGCCCAACTCAAAGGCCCATTAGGTCTTCTTAGAAGCTCCCTATAAATAGTCTTTGTTAGGAAACTTACAAGATATTAGAAACCTTGGTGGCTATTGGCCTAGTGTGAGAAAGTTAAGTGTAGAAAGAGAAGTTCTCCTTCTTCCTTGAATCTTCTCTTTCAAAGTCGACTTTGGAGCTTTCTTCTTTGAAAAACCCAGCCCATCGATTAGCCAAGAAAACCCATAGATTAAGTCATTTTTTGATCGGATTTTTTCCCCTGAATTTCATCAAAATCGCCGGTGCCGCAATTTGGAATTTCCGACCGACGGTTGGTTTTTTGGCGAGCAAAATCCAGCCACTTTTTGTGGGTTTTGATCCTTTCATCACACTGATCCTTTGGCTCGATCCCTTGGAGTTGCCAAAGTTTAGATCTATGGTGGGTGTAGGATCCTGTTTGGTGACTTATTGGGTTTTTAGATTTGGCCTGACAGTTCTCAGGCAAAATCTGTTTTTACAGATTTTTGGTTTTTTGAAGCAGGTTTCTTTGGATTTCTTCATTGTTGCCTTAGACCAATTCGTAGACATTATCCCACACTAATTCATAAGTGTTTGGAGTTATTCTTTGGATTTCTTGTGGATTTCGCTTGCTCGAAGTTTTGGATTTCTTTTTCTTTGGGACTTCGCTTCAAAGGTATAATCTTTAGACTTTCCGCTTTAATTAAAGATTTAATCTTTGAGCGTCATCTTAATAAATTAAATAAGTATAAGCCTAGATTCGTTCAGGGGAAAATGAATTTGAGGCTGAGCTTTGTCGAAAGTTTCCGATTCTGGAATGCATTGCACGGAAGTGAGATTTTTTATTTAGCCTGGGCTTGTTTTGTTTTCCTTCAAATTGGTATCAGAGCGAGTTTTGGCTTTATACTTGTTTGATTTATTACACGGCTTTATTTTGGCATTATTATTTTTGTCAAAATGTTTAAACAGGTGGTTATTAGTTTCCCGTCTATTATGGTATAATTTATTTTTCATTCATAAACCCCGGGACATGTCCGGGATTGTATTGTTTTTGAATGGAAATATTTGTAATAGTAATAACCACGAGCTGGAAGCCGTGTAGGATTAGATAAATCTTCTAGTAGGATTTGATCTAATTATGTCGTCTTTAAATTCCTACAAAAATGCCTTTATAAGAATTTATGTATTATGACAAAGACGTTATTTTGGGTAACTTATATTCGCGGGTTTTGGTTTCTCATAATTTTGGGTGATTCCTAATTACGTAAAAAAATGAGAAAACCCGGATGAATCGAGAGGAATCCAAATAACGAGTGGGAGCGACATGACGGGACGTGTCACCGAGGCGCCAAGGAATCAACAATATAGAAGGCTATAATAGTCAAAAAAATTTATTTTTAATTTCTCATATTTATGTCTTTTCGTTGATTGTGTATTTTCGATTTATTTTACAGGAACGAAAACCAAACATTTTAAAAAGTAAAGTGTAATTAACTAAGGTAGATTATTAGCATATTAAAACTCCAACAGTTTTATGGTTGCGAATATCCATAGTTAAGATATTGCATGTTAAAACATAAAAATCCTCAAACTTTAAAATCTAAGTGGGAGCGGTATAAGATTATATTTTTTCTAAGGATTTCAATATTTTTGAAAAAGTAATACTGAAACTTGACTATTTATTTTTCAGTTTGTTGATATGTCGTTTAACCCGCTAGCTGTCATATTGAATCAGAACAAACTTACGGGTCCAAATTACATTGACTGGAAACGTAACCTGGACATTGTCCTTACCACTGAGGGTTACAATTACGTGCTCACTGAGGAGTGCACCCTAAGCACAGCGATGATGCCACCCCTGAGCAGTGAGAGCCATATACGAGGTGGCAGAAGGCTGATGAGATGACCCGGTGCTATATCTTGGCTTCTATGTTGAGTGTACTGCAACACCAGCATCAGTTGTTTACCTCAGCCTACGATGTGATGCTCAACCTCAGGGAGATGTTTGGACATCAGGGCAGGGCAGCTAAGCAATCAGCTATGAGGAAACTCATGAATGCGAGGATGGCTGAAGGCACCTCAATGAGGGATCACGTATTGGACATGATGAGCTGCATCAATGAGATCGAGGTATTGGGAGGTGATATTGATGGGGAGACCCAGGTCGATATCATCCTCCAGAGCTTGCCCCCTAGTTTTGAGCTGTTTCGGTTGAATTACAATATGGGCAAGCTCTCATATTCACTTCCCGAGCTCATGACTGCATTGGTTTCTGCTGAGGGCCTCTTCGTGGATAAGAAGCAAGCCTTGGCTACTGTTGGACCCTCAGGTTCCTCTGTTAGGCCCAAAGCCAGGAAGCAGAAGAGGAAGAGGGGCCTGAAAGCAGCAGCTGATTATGGACCCAAGGTGGGCATTGCCAAGAAGCGTAAGCCGAAAGGCAAGTGCTTCAGATGTGGCAAGGTGGGACATTGGAAGAAGGATTGCCAGAAGCCTCGATGTATGTGTAAATTTTCCCTAGTTACTGAGACGTGTTTCGCTACAATTCCCACGGATACTTGGTGTGTGGATTCAGGAGCCACTGATCACAGTTGTAATTCTTTGTAGGGGTTCCAAGTGACGCGGCTGCTTACAGAGGGAGAATTGTAGGTCTACCATGGGGATACTACCAGGGTTTCTGTTGTTACAGTGGGAGTTTTATGTCTTTACTTTTCAGACTCTGTTTTAAATTTGAAGGATTGTCTTTATGTACCCAGTTTTCGAAAGAATTTACTTTCAGTTTTGACACTTTTATTAGATGGTTATAAGTTTGTTTTTTCAGATAATTCTGTTTCTATTAAAAAGAACCAGAGGCTTATATGTTCTGGTACATTGGTTGATAATCTATTTTTAATCAAAACAAACTCCCCAATTGTGCATAACACAGAAGCTAGTAACTCATCACCGAATCATAATAAGAGAAAAGAGTCTTCCCCTTTGAATCAAACTTATCTTTTGCACCTGAGACTAGGTCACCCAACCTTAGTAGGTCAATAATGGGCTTTTGGGCTCATTGGAGATTGACGGCTATCCAACCTACGAGTCCTGCTTGGAGGGTAAGATGACCAAGAGGTCTTTCAAGGCAAAGGGGTATAGGGCCAAAGAGGATTTAGAGTTGATTCATTCTGACTTGTGTGAGCCTATGTCAATTCAGGCTAAAGGTGGTTATGAGTATTTCGTGACATTCACAGATGATTACTCTAGATATGGATACATATACCTGATGCGCCACAAGTCTGAATGCTTTGGCAAGTTCAAAGAATTTAAGGCTGAGGTGGAGAACTATCTGGGTAAGAGTATTAAGGCCTTGTGATATGATAGCGGTGGCTAATACCTCTCTAGTAAATTTAGGTCCTATTTGTTAGAGGAGGGTATTCAGTCCTAGTTGTCTGCACCTGGCACACCCTAGTAGAATGTTGTAGCAGAAAGGAGGAATAGGACTCTTATGGATATGGTTAGATAGATGATAAGTTACAGTGAGTTGCCTATCTCGTTTTACGGGTATGCCTTAGAGAAAGTATATTTTATGCTTAACCTTGTGCCATCTAAATTTGTGCCTTCGACCCCCGTAGAGTTGTGGACTGGGCGAAAGTATAGTCTGAGATATCTCAAGATTTGGGATTGTCCAGCACATGTGCTCGAGGCAGATGCAGGTAAGTTAGATGTGAGAACCAAGGTTATGCTGTTTGTAGGCTACCCCAAATGAACGAGAGGTGGTCTATTTTATAGTCCTTAGGATCAGAAGGTGGTGGTAAGCACCTATGCTAGATTTCTTGAGGAGGACTATGTTTTAGATCACAAGTCAAGCAGCAAAGTAGTATTGGAAGAGCTTAGAAATCAATCTATTATTCCAAATGCACAAGTACAAGAAGACACACCACAAGAGACTGCACACACTATCACAGATGATGCTCTTACACAGGCTGCGCCTCATCGTAGTGAGAGGGTTGTCAGACAGCCCGAGAGGTACATGGGGGTGAGTATTCGGACATTATCCCTAGCGCCCATGAACCAGACCCAGTTAGCTACAATGAGGCTCTCCAGGATAAAGATCCAGATTCTTGGCAAAGAGCGATGATTGCTGAGATGGTTCTATGGACTCAAATCATGTCTGGGAGCTGGTAAACCTTGCTGATAGATTTCGGCCTATTGGGTGCAAAACAAGCGAAAGAGTGGATCTAACAAGAGGGTTGAGACCTTCAAGGCTAGGCTTGTGGCAAAGGGGTATATCAGAAAGAGGGTATGAATTATGAGGAGACCTTTTCCCCGGTAGCTATGCTTAAGTCGATTCGGATTCTCTTGGTCATAGCTGAACAAATGGACTATGAAATTTAGCAGATGGACGTCAAGACAGCTTTCTTTAATGGAAGTCTTGAGGAGACCATCTTTATGCATCAACCAGAGGGTTTGATTGTTCATGGCCAAGAGCACAAGTTATGCAGGCTTAAGAGGTCTATTTATGGACTTAAGAAAGCATCCAGATCTTAGAACATCCGTTTTGATGAGGTTATCCAGTCCTATGGATTCACTTAGTGTCCGGATAAGAAGTGTGTATATCGCAGGCGTGATGGTGATATGGTGGTGTTCCTCATACTTTACGTAGATGACATCCTTCTGATTGGCAACAGTAAGAAGGTGTTGTCAGACGTGAAGGCATGGTTGTCCAGGCAATTTGATATGAAGGATTTGGGAGAGGCTAGACATATCCTTGGGATCAAGATTATTCGAAATCGTATGAGACGTTCTCTGACACTCTCTCAGGCATCCTACATAGACACGATTCTGGCCAGTTTTAACATGCAGAACTCCAAGAAGGGTTCACTACCTTTTAGGTATAGAGTGCATTTATCAAAGGAGCAGTGTCCCAAGACTGCTGAGGAGATAGATGCCATGCAGGCGGTACCCTATACTTCTGTAGTGGGTAGCCTCATGTATGTTATGTTATGTACGAGGCCTGATATTTGCTTTGTTGTTAACATGGTTAGCAGATATCAGAGTAACCCTGGGAAGGCTCACTGGGAGGCAGTAAAATGCATTCTCAAATACTTGTGCAGGACGAGAGATAATGTCCTAGTTTATAGAGCGCATGAGCTTGTACCCTTGGGTTACACAGATTCGGACATTCAAGGTGATATGGACAAGTGTAAGTCTACCTCTGGGTTTGTGTTTACTCTAGGAGGTGGAGCCATATTATGGTGGAGTGTCAAGCAGAAATGCGTGGCGGACTCCACCATGGAGGCTGAGTACGTTGCCGCATCAAAGGCAGCGAAAGAAGCTGTATGGCTCCAGAACTTCCTGGTGGACTTAGATGTGGTTCTTGAGTTGCCTAGGTCTATCACAGTTTACTGTGATCGCAATGGTGCATTTGCTAACTCGAGGGAGCCGCGAGCCCACAAAATGAGTAAACACATAGAGCGCAAATACCACCTGATACGAGAGATCGTAAATAGTGGAGACGTGACCTTAGCTAAGATTGCATCAGGTGAAAACCTTGCAGATCCTTTCACAAATCCATTGACCCCAAAGGTCTTTGAGAGACATGTGGATGGCATGGGAGTCAGATTCTTGAGAGAGCCATGTGAGTAAGTTTAAAGGTGTTCTGTAGATTTCATTATGACAGCAGTGTAATAACGTGTTGGACAGTTTTTATGCTTCTTAGCATAGCTTTGAGTATTAGTGGGAGATTGTTAGTTTTGAATACAGAAAAGCTATTGCTTGTATGAAAAACTGATATCTACAGTTGACATATCAATTTGTTTCAGTATTAAATTTGTTCCATTATATCATAGAACTAGATAACGGGGTGTAAAGACAAAGTAGATCTCGTTATTTGTTAAAGTATTGATATATAAAAAGTATGCTCGTAACTGAGATAGTCTGAACATACTATCGGTATAGGTTATCATGTGATTTGGAAATTAGTTTGTCTAGACTAATTAAATCATAAGGATATGCCCGGGGCATAATGAGCACGACCAGTTTGGGTAGAATTAACTTGTACTTATTGGCGTAGTTAATTCGGTCCTAGTATTCTAATCTCTTAATCCTGGGATTGGGACGGGCATGAGAGTTAGATATCGTATACTTTGATTTGCCAAAGAGTGCGGTCAATTGAGGCCTATACCTCAGTAAGTTGGGTATGTGGTGTTTAGCTTCTTGTGTTGCGTTGCTAGTCGGAGGAATCCACGTACCGGTTCGCTGGGTTGATGGTGCTCCCGAGATGAGCTCTTAAGGTTTAATATATTAAACCCGGCCGGTGGACTTTATGTCTGGTATTATAAGAAGTCGAGTGGTATTAATTTGGATACCAAGAAGTCGGTGAATTAATTTGTCAGTAAATTGATGAACCGAGAAGCACTAGATCTTTGATGTGGGAAAATAGAAGAAAAATAAAGTGGCGCGATGTAAATTCATTTTTGAGCGGTAGTTCCATAATTGGTCCGTTGGTGGTACAACTAATTATTCGTTTGACTAATCGACAAAGTGAATTAATTAATTCTTAAGGTTTAATTAATATTTATTTGACTAAGTGGATTAAGAAATTAATTCTATATGGATTAATTAATCCTAAGGGTTCGATTAAATTAAATTAAAAAGTGGGTTAAAGAATTAACTCAAAATGCCCGATTGGAGTTGACTAGTCTACGGAAGACTGCGGGGTCAACGAAAGTCAAACTCAAAAGCCCAACTCAAAGGCCCATTAGGTCTCCTTAGAAGCTACCTATAAATAGTCCTTGTTAGGCAACTTACAAGATATTAGAAACCTTGGTGGATATTGGCCTAGGGTGAGAAAATTAAGTCTAGAAAGAGAAGTTCTCCTTCTTCCTTGAATCTTCTCTTTCGAAGTCGATTCTTCTTTGAAAAACCCAGCCCATCGATTAACCAAGAAAACCAATGGATTAAGTCATATTTTGATCGGATTTTTTCACTCGGATTCATCAGAATCGTCGGCGCCGCAATTTGGAATTTCTGGCCTGCGGTTAGTTTTTGGCAAGCAAAATCCGGCCACTTTTTGTGGGTTTTGATCCTTCCATTGCGCTGATCCTTTGGCTCATTCCCTTCGGTTTGCCAAAGTCTAGATCTACGGTGGGTGTAGGATCCTGTTTGGTGACTTATTGGGTTTTCAGATTTGGCCTGACAGTTCCCGGGCTAAATCTGTTTTTACAGATTTTGGGTTTTTTGAAGCAGGTTTCTTCAGATTTTTTCGTTGTTCCCTTGGACCACTCCGTAGACATTAGCCTAATAATTCAGAGGTGTTTGGAGTTATTCTTTGGATTTCTTGTGGATTTCGCTTGCCCGAAGTTTTGGATTTCTTTTTGCTTGGGACATCGCTTCAAAGGTATAATGTTTAGACTTTCTGCTTTAGTTAAAGATTTAGTCTTTGAATGTCATTTTAATAAATTAAATAAGTATAAGCCTATATCCATTCAGGGGAAATGAATTTGAGCCTGAGCTTTGTCGAAAGTTTCTAATTCTGGAATGCCTTGCACGAAAGTGAAATTTTTTATTTAGCCCGGGCTTGTTATGTTTTCCTTCAGAAGGCAGTCCCTATGCATCTGCTGTGGGCAGTCTCATGTATGCTATGTTATGTACTAGGCTTGATATTTACTTTGTCGCTGGCATGGTTAGCAGATATTAGAGTAACCCTGGGAAAGCTCATTGAGAGGCTGTCAAGTGCATCCTCCAGTATTTGCTCAGGACGAGAGACCATGTCTTGATTAATCTAGCGTAAGAGCTATTTCCTAAAGGTTACACAGATTAAGATTTCCAAGGTGATATGGAAAAGAGTAAGTCTACCTCTGGGTTTTTGTTTACTCTGGGAGGTGGAGCTATAGTTTGGCGGAGTGTCAGGCAGAAATGCATGACAGACTCCACCATGGAGGCTGAGTACGTTGCTGCATCAGAGGCAGTGAAAGAAGCTGTATGCCTCAGGAACTTCCTAGTGGACTTAGATGTGATTCCTGAGTTGTCGAGGTCTATCACAGTTTATTGTGATAACAATGGTACAGTTGCTAACTCAAGGGAACCATGAGCCCATAAAGCGAGTAAACACATAGAGCGCAAGTACAACCTGATACGAGAGATCGTAAAGATGAAAGACGTGTTCGTGGCCAAGATAACATCAACAGACAACCTTGCAGATCCATTCACGAAGGCATTGACTCCAAAAGTCTTTGAGACACACGTGGAGGGCATAGGAGTCAAATACTTAAGTGATCCTTGAGGGTTTTGTAGCTTTTGGTATGACAACAGAATAAGTGTATTGAACAGTTTTTATACTTCAGAGTATAGCTTTGAGTATTTATGGGAGATTGTTAGCTTTGAATACTAAAAGCTTTGCTTGTGTGAAAAACAATTTCCCGTTTACATATCGATTGTGTTTCAGTATTATTAGTTGTTTCTTTATATCATATGTGTAGATCACAAGGTGTTGGGTGTAGCACAGTAGATCTTATCATTGGTTGAATTTATGATATATACATAAACGCTCGTAATCGAGATACTTTGAACAAACTATCAGTTTAGGTTATTGTATGATTCAGAAAATTATTTTTCTAGACTAATTGAATTATACGGATGTGCCCAAGGCATATTGAGCCGGACCTATTTAGGATTGAATTAACTTGTACTGATATTCATGAAAGAATTTGCCACATAGGATCTGGGTTTGCACTTGCTCAATTTACCACGCAACAAAAAAATTCTAATTAAAGCGGAACCTTAGAAAAATACCTTTGAAGTGTACACCTGGTGATTCTCTTGTATGCCTCAAAAACTATGACTTCTTGTTGTGTGGGCAACAATCTAGAAGTCAATTGATCAGCAACTCACCACAATCCACCTACTGAAAAAATTCAGCACCTCCGCACCTAGCACGTACTGCAAATGCACTGCCCGGAGAGAGAGAAAAAGCAACACAAGGGGCTAGAATTTTGGACCAATATTTTTGGCCACTTGATGAAGAAAACCAGCCGCCTATTTGCTCAAAAATTCGTTCTTGAGAGAGAAAGAAATTTCTCTCTCTAGAATTTTATCTCTCTATATTCTTGAATAATGAATCTATTGAATTGTGTGTCTTGAATAGCTATTCCCTTGTCTATTTATAGAGTTACAAGAGAGACCCCAAGTTGGTTTAGGATTGGTCTTCCTAAAGGGTTTAGGTAATGAATTAGTTTCCAAATCCAATTAGGCAACCAATCTGATAGGATAAACCAAATCCTACTAGATTTCCTAATCTCTAAGATTTCCTAATTCCAATTGAAACTTAAGACTTAATTAATTAATTAATTAATTCCACTTTGTTAATTACTGAATTAACCCTTAGGAATAATTAACTAATTAATTAATTAAATCTACCTATTCAATTAACCCATTACAAAATTAATCGTACCACTAACATATTAATTTTGGCACTACCATCCTACACCAGAATTGCTTCCGGAACAACTTAATTAAATTATATTCATTAATCTCCCCACATCAAAGATATAGTGCTCGTTAATTAAAATTCATTTACTGATAAATTAATTAATTAACTTCTTTAATTCCAAGACTAGTACCACTCGACCTTTTTACTATATCGGACATAAGTCCACCGGCCGGGTTTAGTATAATAAATATTTCGAGCTCATCTCGGGAGCACCATCACCCCGGACGCACCGGTACATGGTTTCCATTCGACAAGCAGTAGCACACCAAGTAACTAAACACGAGACTATTGGCCACATTTAACCTCACCCATTTGCAGATCAAAGTACACTATGTCTAATCCTCATGCCCACTCGAGTGTAGGGATTTAGAGATAGAATACAAGGATCGATTTGTCTATTAAATCAGTACAAGACAAATCATTCCTAAAGGTCAAGTTCAATATGCCCCGGGCATATCTATATGATTCAATTAGTTTAGACAAACCAATTATCCGAATCACATAATAACCTAAACTGACAGTTTGTCCAAAGCTGTCTCGGTTACAAATCTCTCATTATATATTATGTCTTTCAACCAATGATGAGATCTACTGTGTCACACCAGACACCTCATCATCTACTTACATAATATAAATGGACGATTAATGCACAACAAGATATGACTGAAACACAAATCGATATATTAAACTGGGAAACTGTACAATACAAGCATAGCTTATGTATTCTACTCTAACAATCTCCCACTAATACTTAAGCTGTGCTTTAAGTATACAACTACATGCAATCCCTATACAATCTGCTGCTATCTATCTAGAAAAACTATCATGGCTCTGCTATGTATCTGATCTCCATGCCCTTCACATGAGCCTCAAAGACTTTAGAAGTCAATGTTTTCATGAATAGATCTGCAAGGTTATCCTCGGATGCTATCTTAGCCATGACCACGTCTTCCCTCTTCACGATGTCTCGTATCAGGTGGTACTTGCGTTGTATATGTTTACTCGCCTTGTGGGCTTGTGGTTCCTTCGAGTTTGCTACTGCACCTTGTTATCACAATATACTGTGATAGACTTCGGCAAACCAAGAATCACATCTAAGTCCACTAGGAAGTTCTTGAGCCATACTGCTTCTTTTGCTGTCTCTGATGCCACAACGCACTCAGCCTCCATGGTAGAGTCCGCCACGCATTTCTGCTTGACACTCCGCCAAACTATGGCTCCACCTCCTAGAGTAAACACATACCCTGAGGTAGACTTGCTCTTGTCCCTATCGCCTTGGAAATCTGAATCTGTATAACCTCGGGGTACCAGCTCAGGCGCCTGATAGACCAGAACTTGGTTCCTCGTTCTGCGCAAATACTTGAGAATGCATTTTACTGCCTCCTAATGAGCTTTCCTGGGGTTACTCTGATATCTGCTCACTATGTCAACGGCATAACAGATATCAGGTCGCGTACACAACATGGCATATATGAGACTTCCTACTGCTGAAGCATATGGAACTGTCTTCATGGTCTCTATTTCCTCAACAGTCTTAGGAGACTGCTTCTTAGATAGAAACACTCTATGCCTGAAAGGTAGAAAACCTTTCTTAGAGTTTTGCATGTTAAAACGGGCCAGAATCGTGTCTATGTACGAAGCTTGGAGAGCATTAATGAACATTTCTTACGATCTCGAATAATCTTGATCCCAAGGATATGTCCCGCTTCCTCTAAGTCCTTCATATCAAATTACTTGGACAGCCATGCCTTTACATCTGATAACACTTTCTTGTTGTTGCCAATCAATAGAATGTCATCTACGTAAAGCACAAGAAACACCACTGAGTTTCCATCACGTCTGCGATATACACAATGCTCATCCGGACATTGAGTAAATCCAAAGGACTGGATTACCTCATCAAACCGGATGTTCCAAGATCTGGATGCCTGCTTAAGTCCATAAATAGACCTCTTAAGCTTGCAAACCTTATGCTCTTGGCCTTTTCCAATGAATCCCTCTGGTTGCTGCATAAAAATGGTTTCCTCAAGACTCTGTTTAGAAAAGCTGTCTTGACATCCATCTGCCAAATCTCATCATCCATATGAGCAGCTATGGCCAGAGAATCTGGATCGACTTAAGCATGGCTACCGGGGAGAAGGTTTCCTCGTAATCGATTCCCTCTTTCTGAGTATACCCCTTCGCCACCAGCCTAGCTTTAAAGGTTTTCACCTTCCCGTCAGGCCCTCTCTTACGTTTGTAGACCCACTTGCATCCAATGGGCTTAAACCCATCAGGCAGGTCCACAAGCTCCCAAACTTGATTGTGGTCCATTTACCCCATCTCGGATATCATTGCCTTATGCCAAGATTCTGCATCTTTATCTCGAAGTGCCTCATTGTAGTTAAATGGGTCAGGTTCAAGCGTACCTGGGACTAGGTCTGAGGTCTCTCCCAAGCCAACGAACCTATCGGGCTGTCTCACAACCCTCCCACTACGACGAGGCACCACCTGTGTAGGCGCATCATCTGTGATCTCATGTGCAGTGTGTGGTGTATCTACTTGTGCAGTTGCATCAGGATTAGTTTGTCGTCTATGCTCTTCTAGTAATATCTTACTCTTAGACTTGTGGTCTAAGACATATTCCTCTTCTAAAAATCTAGCGTTGGTACTTACCACCTCCTTCTGATCTTTAGGACTATAGAATAGACCACCTTTCGTTCCCCTAGGATATCCTACAAACAGCATTAATTCTGTTCTCGCATCTAACTTAGCTGTATCTGCCTTAAGCACATGTGTTGGGCACTCCCAAATTCTGAGATGTCTTAGTCTTGGCTTGCACCCATTCCACAACTCTACTGAGGTTGAAGGCACGGTTTTAGATGGTACAAGATTAAGAATATACATTGTCGTTTCTAAGGCATATCCCCATAACGAACTTGGCAAATCACTATAGCTCATCATGGACCTAACCATTTCCATAAGTGTTCGATTCCTCCTTTCTGCTACACCATTCTGCTGTGGCATGCCAGGTGCAGACAACTCCTCAGTGAGGTAATCTCGAAATTCATGGGGCAGGTACTCCCCACCATAATCTGAACGCAATGTCTTGATACTCTTACCATGATGCTTCTCCACATCTTCCCGAAACTCTTTGAACTTGCCAAAACATTCGAACTTGTGGCGCATTAGGTAAATGTATCCGTACCTAGAGTAGTCATCCGTGACCGTCATGAAATACTCATATCCCCCTAGTGCCTAGACCATCATAGGTCCACACAAGTCAGAATGAATCAACTCTAATACTTATTTAGCTCTATAACCTTTTGCCTTAAAAGGTCTCTTGGTCATCTTACCTTCCAAGCAAGATTCGCAGGTTGCATAACTGTCAATCTCTAATGAACCTAAAGGTCCATCATTGACCAACCTCTGAATCCTACTAAGGTTTATATGACCTAGCCTGAGATGCCAAAGATAGGTTTGATTCATTTCAGAAGGTTCCTTCCTCTTATTAATGTTAGATACTGAGCTATCTATTTCTATGTTTGCGCAACAGGGGAGTTACAATTAACCACGAATAAATTGTCAACCAATGAACCAGAACAAATAAGTTTCCCATTTCTTCTAATAAGTACAGAGTCATCAGAAAAAATGACTCATAACCTTTCTTTAAGAGTTTAAAAACCGAAATCAGGTTCTTTCTAAAACTCGGTACAAAAAGACAATTTACTAATTCTAAGCTAGAATTTTCGAAATTCAATTTAACTACTCACACTACTTCTACTGACACTCTTGTAGTGTCGCCCAAGTAGATATCAAATTCGCCTTCTCTAAGCTTTTGGGTTACTTGGAACCCTTGCAAAGAATTACAAACATGGTCAGTGGCACCTGAATCCACACACCAAGTATTTATGGGAATCGCCGCTAAACATATCTCAGTAATTAAGGCAGAATTTATCGTACTTATAAGCTTTGGACAATCCGCTTTCCAATGTCCCGTCTTATTGCACTTGAAGCACTCGTCTTTCGACTTCTTCTTTGCAATATCTGGCTTAGGTGCAATTTGTGCCTTATTAGCTACTCCCTCGAGCTTTCTATTCTTCTTTCTAGCCTCACACTCAGAAGAAGATTCTGAAGTTTCGACTGCGACTAAAGCTCACTTCTTCTCTTGACGAAGACTTTTAGCCACCACCAACTTTGCCAAGAGCTCGGATGAACTCCACAATATCTTACTTATGTTGTAGTTCAACCAAATCCGCTCAGAGCTTTGAGGCAAGCTCCGGAGGACAATATCGGCTTTGGTTTCACCATCGATTTCGCCTCCCACTACCTCAACCTTGTTGATGTTACTAATCATGTCCATGACATGATCTCTCATAGGAGCGCTCTAAGCCCTAAGGACAATGTCCAAGTTACGACTTCCATCGACATTATTAGTTCCAGTTAAATTGTTGTTTTTCAAAATAGCAGCTAAAGGATTGAATGCCATATCGATTAAACTGGAAAATAAACAAACAATGTTTCAGTTATATATCCTAGAATTTTGAAAAAATTCTAATTAATTATTGACTTCCCTCAAAACAATAATTATAATCCATGAATATCTCATCCACCGGGATTCTTGCAAGCCATGCAGTGTGCACGTTTACGCTAACCCACATTCGTTTGAGAAGAACCAAGTTCATTAACTACACTATCTGACAAAACATCTTTTGATCAATGTAGCTAATAGTCGGTGCTTTCAGCCATACAAATAAGCAGCGTAACCTCGCGGGAGGAATGTTGCAGATCGTACACTAAGTGTGTGCCATTACGTGACTTCTGAGTTTGTTACCTCAGGATAGTGCGCCTCAGATGGAGAAGGTGTCGTATTTCTTCTACTTAAACTTACTCTAGTCATCTTACTCTAGTCATCTTACTCAGAAGTTTATAGTCTGGCGAACTCGGGGCTGGACTCATCCAAATGGAGAAAGGCCCTAATGCCAACGCGCAAGCCCACCCACATAGCATATAAACCCGTAATGGTGGCCATGGGGATATTAAACCAACCCGCTCCCACTTAGATTTCCAAATTGAGGGTTTTTTTGGTTTTAACATGCAATTAACTAAACCTAAGTTATATGCAACCATAAAACCAAACATGCTTTAAATCATGCATCTAAAATACAACATAAAATAAAGCATAAAAAATTAAAACGATAAATACGGGAAATAAATACAAAAAATAAATTTCCCGACTATTATGGTTTTAATTGCTTCCATCCTTTGCCTTGATCTCATGTCCCATCACGTCACTCGATGAAGAGAGTCTTGAACTTCAAAAAATGAAAACTGGAGGAAAAATGGGCCAAAAACAGCCTGAACGGCCCGAACAGGCCGCCCGTGCCGCAGCACGGCACGAAGGCCGCACATCCCGCAAGGGCTGTGCGCACGGCCTGCGTGCTGCTGCTGCCTGCTGCTGCACCACCCGGTCGGCAACGACTGCTGTCGGCAGTCGTTGCCAGCGTCGCCTCCTGCCGCCAATTCCTCCTTCGCTTTTTCTAACGCTATTTGGTCTTCTTGCAATTCGTTCTAGGTTTTCCTGGGTTTCTACAAATTATAGATAACCCAAAACCCACGAATTCAATTTGTCCACCATAACGCCTTCGATTACAAAAATCAATTTTCCTACTACAAGGCTTTCTAGAAAAAATTAAATAATCGAAATTACATAGAAAAAATCCTACTACAGATTTAATCTAATCCTGCACGGCTTCCAGCACTTGGTTACACTATTACAAGCATTCATAATAAAACTAAATCCGGACAAGTCCCAGAGTTTAATTAAAACCCATACAAACATAACCATAATAGTCGGGGTTCTAAACCACCTGCAAATAAAACCATGTAATAAATCGAACAAGCACAGAACCCCCTAAACCAGGCTCTGATACCAATTGAAAGAATTTGCCACATAGGATCTGGGTTTGCACTTGCTCGATTTACCACGCAACAAAAAATTTCTAATTAAAGCGGAACCTTAGAAAAATATCTTTGAAGCGTGCACCTGGTGATTTTCTTGTATGCCTCAAAGACTATGACCTCTTGTTGTGTGGGCAACAATCTAGAAGTCAATTGATCAGCAACTCACCACAATCCACCTACTGAAAAAATTCAGCACCTCCGCACCTAGCACGTACTGCAAACGCACTGCCCGGAGAGAGAGAAAAAGCAGCAAACGGGGCTTGAATTTTGGACCAATATTTTCGGCCACTTGATGAAGAAAACCAGCCGCCTATTTGCTCAAAAATTCGTTCTTGAGAGAGAAAGAAATTTCTCTCTCTAGAATTTTATCTCTCTAGATTCTTGAATAATGAATCTATTGAATTGTGTGTCTTGAATAGCTATTCCCTTGTCTATTTATAGAGTTACAAGAGAGACCCAAGTTGGTTTAGGATTGGTCTTCCTAATGGGTTTAGGTAATGAATTAGTTTCCAAATCCAATTAGGCAACCAATCTGATAGGATAAACCAAATCCTACTAGATTTCCTAATCCCTAGGATTTCCTAATTCCAATTGAAACTTAAGACTTAATTAATTAATTAAATAATTCCACTTTGTTAATTACTTAATTAACCCTTTAGAATTAATTAAATAATTCCACTTTGTTAATTACTGAATTAACCCTTAGGAATAATTAACCAATTAATTAATTAAATCTACCTATTCAATTAACCCATTAAAAAATTAATCGTATCACTAACGGATTAATTTTGGCACTACCATCCTACACTAGAATTGCTTCCGGAACAACTTAATTAAATTATATTCATTAATCTCCCCACATCAAAGATATAATGCTCGTTAATTAAAATTAATTTACTGATAAATTATTTAATTAACTTCTTTAATTCCGAGACTAGTACCACTCGACCATTTTACTATACCAGACATAAATCCACCGGCCGAATTTAGTAAAATAAACATTTTGAGCTCATCTCGGGAGCACCATCACCCCGGACGCACCGGTACATGGTTTCCTTTCGACAAGCAGTAGCACACCAAGTAACTAAACATGCGCACCCAACCCACCGAGTCTATTGGCCACATTTGATCTCACCCATTGGCAGATCAAAGTACACTATGTCTAATCCTCATGCCCACTCGAGTCTAGGGATTTAGAGATAGAATACAAGGATCGATTTGTCTATTAAATCAGTACAAGACAAATCATTCCTAAAGGTCAAGTTCAATATGCCCCGGGCATATCTATATGATTCATTTAGTTTAGACAAACCAATTATCCGAATCACATAATAACCTAAACCGACAGTTTGTCCAAAGCTGTCTCGGTTACGAACCTCATTTATATATTATGTCTTTCAACCAATGATGAGATCTACTGTGTCACACCAGACACCTCATCATCTACTTACATAACATAAATGGACGATTAATGCACAACAAGATATGACTGAAACACAAATTGATATATTAAACTAGGAAACTGTACAATACAAGCATAGACTCCAACACTTCATAGTTAATTCGAACCTCATATTCTAATCTCTTAATCCCTAGACTAGAGCAGGTATGAGAATTAGACATAGTGTACTTTGATTTGGCAAAGGGTGCAGTCAATTGAGGCCTAGATCTCCGTAAGTTGGGTATACGTGTTTGACTTCTTAGTGTGCCATTGCTTGTCAAAAAGAATCCATGTACCAGTTCGTCCGGGTTGATAGTGCTGAAAGAAATTGCCACATATGATCGGGGTTTGCACTTGCTCGATTTACCAAGCAACAAAATTTTCTAAAAAGCGGAACCTTAGAAAGTTACCTTTGAAGCGTGCACCTGGTGATTCTCTTGTATGCCTTAAAGACTATGACTTCACATTCTGTGGGCAACGAACTTGAAGCCAATTGATCAACCAATCACCACAATCCACCTGCTAGAAAACTCTAGCGTCACAGCACCTGGCACATACTATAAACGCACTGCATGCAGAGAGAGAAAACTACGCGCAGCTGGTATAAACCAAGGCCAAAATTTCAACCACTAGAAACCAAAAAATCAGCCGCACACTTTCTTGAAAATCCAACTTGGAGAGAGAAACATTTTCTCTCTCTAAGATTTTCTCTCTCTAGATTCTTGAATTATGAATCTATTGAATTGTGTATCTCGAATGGCTAATCCCTTGTCTATTTATAGAGTTACAAGAGATACCCCAAGTTGGTTTAGGATTGGTCTTCCTAATGGGTTTAGGTAATGAATTAGTTTCCAAATCCAATTAGGTAACCAATCTGATAGGATAAACCAAATCCTACTAGATTCATAATCTCTAGGATTTCCTAATTCCAATTGAAACTTAAGACTTAATTAATTAATTAAATAATTCCACTTTGTTAATTACTTAATTAACCCTTAGAAATTAATTAAATAATTCTACTTTGTTAATTACTGAATTAACCCTTAGGAATAATTAACCAATTAATTAATTAAATCTACCTATTCAATTAACCCATTACAAAATTAATCGTACCACTAACAGATTAATTTTGGCACTACTATCCTACACCAGAATTGCTTCCGGAATAATTTAATTAAATTATATTCATTAATCTCCCCACATCAAAGATATAGTGCTCGTTAATTAAAATTAATTAATTAACTTCTTTAATTCTGAGACTAGTACCACTCGACCTTTTTACTACACCGGACATAAGTTCACCGGCCGGGTTTAGTATAATAAACATTTCGAGCTCATCTCGGGAGCATCATCACCCCGGACGCACCGGTACATGGTTTCCTTTCGATAAGCAGCAGCACACCAAGTAACTAAACATGAGCACCCAACCTACCGAGACTATTGGCCACAATTTACCTCACCCATTGGCAGATCAAAGTACACTATGTCTAATCCTCATGCCCACTCGAGTGAAGGGATTTAGAGATAGAATACAAGGATCGATTTGTCTATTAAATCAGTACAAGACAAATCATTCCTAAAGGTCAAGTTCAATATGCCCCGGGCATATCTATATGATTCAATCAGTTTAAACAAACCAATTATCCGAATCACATAATAACCTAGACCGATAGTTTGTCCAAAACTATCTCGGTTACGAACCTCATTTATATATTATGTCTTTCAACCAATGATGAGATCTACTGTGTCACACCAGACACCTCATCATCTACTTACATAATATAAATGGACAATTATGCACAACAAGATATAACTGAAACACGAATCGATATATTACAGGGAAAAAGTACAACACAAGCATAGCTTATGTATTCAATTCCAGCAAGTGCTCCCAAGATGAGCTCATAAGGAGTATTATACTAAACTCGGTCGGTGGACTTATGTCCGGTATAATAATAATGTCAAGTGGTACTAGTTTCGGATAATAAGAAGTCGATGAATTAATTTGTTAGAAAATTGATGAATTGATGAGCATTATCTCTTTGATGTGGGGAGATGGAAGAATTAATAAAGTGTGCACGAAATAATTCTAATTTTGAGCAGTAGTTCCATAATTGATCCGTTAGTTGTACGATTAATTATGCGTTAGACTAATTGGCAAAGTGGATTAAATAATTATTTACCCTTAGGTTAATTTTATATTTAATTAAAAAAATGGGTAACGAAATAATTCTTGGGTCGATTAATATTTAATTGACGAAGTGGGTCGAATAAATAATCCTTGGGCTAATTGGTATTGACTAGTCTAGTGAGGACTTAATAAAGTCAATAAAAGTCTAACACTAAGGCCCAACTCAAAGGCCCACTAGGTCTCCCTTGAAGCTCCTATAAAAAACATAATGTCTTCACTTTCAAGACATAAGAAAACTTGAGAGACACTAGCCTAGAGAGAGAATGAGAAGCCTAGAGAGAGAATTTTGTCTTCCTCGTTGAAGTTTTCTTTCAAATTTGGCTTAGAGATCCTTCTTCCTTAAAGAGCATAGCCCATAACACGATGATGCAGCCCAGTATATTTTCTCCGACCGAATCTCTTTTTACCAGCGATCAGATTTTGCTCGGCAGCCGTGAAATCTAGCAATCAGCTCATTCTTCGACAAGCAAATTCCTGGCAGTGTGGCACGGCGCTCCATTTTCTCGAACTACGTCTTGATTGCGGCTCTCCCAGACTATCGCTCGCGGTGGTCGGCCAGAGATCCTCGCGGCGGCGCAGCTACGAAATCCAATTCTAGGCGGTGGCTGTTAATCTAGTTTTGGGCAGTAGTTTTTTCAGCTTTTTGAGGCGATTTTTCTTTTGGGTCTCTTCAATTTTTCTAGATCCACATCGTAGATAGTTTTCCACTCAACTTCGGGGTTGTCGGAGTCATTCGAAGGATTCTTTGGTGGATTTCGCTTGGTTTTCTTATTTGCTTCGAGGGCATGCTTCAAAGGTATAATCTTTATGTTCCACTTTAAATTAAAGATTTAATTTTTAGCGTGTTGTTTAATAGTTTTAGCGTGTTGTTTAACAGATCTAGCAAGTATAAGCCTAGATCCATTTAGGGGAATTGATTTTAGAGTTCGGGGCATCTATCGAAATTGTCCGATTCTGGAATGCATAGCACGAAAGTGAGATTTTCGATTTGGCCCAAACCTGATCTTAGTTCCTTCAGCTAAGTCATTACTACCCTGGGTTATCCTATATGTTGTAGCCACCATGGTCATATTTTGGAGCATTTTTATAATGCTATATTTTTATTGTCCATTTGCACACCATTCGTAGATGTTGTTGGTGTTGTAACTATTTTGTATTATATTAGGACCAGGCTCCATTCGTAGGTGGGGAATTGTATAATAATGTGGAACCCGTCTTTGAGGGGTTACTTTTCTCCATGTGAACGCCTGTCTTCTTGTTTGAGGTGACCCTAACCTAGCAATTTGTAGATCGTTATCTGTTAATTCCTCTGACTCACTATCAAAAGTTTTGCTTAGGACCCTAATTCCTTGGTTTTTTGAGACTGAGCCTGATTCAGATTCTGGTTCTCTAACTTTCTATTTAAGTTTTGGGGCAAATGATTCTTCAATCTATGCTAGTCTCTTCTCAAGTTCGGTCACTAGTCGGGAAACTAGTTATTTTGCTATGTTTATGGGGATTTCATGTGGTTTAAACAAAGGTTTTTTGTCAAATGTATCTGATATATGGGTAGATACATATGTTACTTTTAAATACTGAAAAGCTATTGCTTGTGTGAAAACTAATATCCACAGCATGCATATCGATTTTCTTTCAGTATTAATTGTTCATTTATATCATATGCATAGATGATAAGGTGCCGGGTGTAGCACAGTATATCTTATTATTGGTTAAATTTATGATATATAAACAGATGCTCGTAACTAAGATAGTTTGAACATACTATCAGTTTAGCTTATCGTATAATTTGGATAATTAGTTTATCTAACTAATTAAATCATACGGATATGCCCTGGGCATATTGAGCACGACCTCTTCGGGATTGAAATAACTTGTATTGATCGGCGTAGTTATTTCGATCCTAGTATTCTAATCTCTTAATCCCTAGATTAGAGCGGGCATGAAACTTATATATTGTATGCTTTGATTTACCAAAGGGTGCGGTCAATTGAGGCCTAGATCTCAATAAGTTGGGTATGTGGTGTTTTGCTTTTTTGGGTGCCGTTGGTAGTTGAAGGAATCCATGTACCAGTTCGCCGGGTTGATGGTGCTCCTGAGATGAGCCCGAAAGGTTTATTATACTAAATCTAGCCAGTGGACTTTATGTCTATTATAATAAGAAAGAAGAAGTCGATGGATTAATTTGTCAGTAAATTTATGAATCGACGAGGACTAGATCTTAGATGTGGGGAGATAGAAGTATAATAAAGTGAGCGCGAAATAAATTCATTTTTGAGCGGTAGTTCCATAATTGATCTGTTAGTGGTACGACTAATTATGCATTTGACTAATCAAAAAAGTGAATTAATTAATCCCAAAGGTTTAATTAATATTTAATTGACTAAGTGGGTTATACGAAATAATCCTAAGGGTTCCATTAAATTTAATTAACAAAGTGGGTTAGGAAATTAATTCGAAAGGCTCGATTAGAGTTGATTAGTCTAGGGAAGACTAAGGGGTCAACGAAAGTAAACATTAAGGTCCAACTCAAAAGCCCACTAGGTTAGACATTTAGAAGATATAAGAAACCTTGAGAGGCAATTCTAGAGAGAGAAGGTGAAATCTAGAGAGAAATCTTCATCTTCTTAGATTTTTCTCGAAGTCTATTTCGATTCTTCTTCTTCAAGAAACTCAGTCCACGATCCTAGAAAACCAAAAAAAAGCACGCTGCCCATAGCCCCTCGATTTTTGTTGGGTTTGCTTCTTTTGTCGTGCTGATCCTTTGGCTCGTTCCTTTAGGTTTTCCAAAGTCTAGATCTCAAGGTAAAAAGCTTTCCGAACAAGTTTTATTTAGGCGGTGTGGGTTTTCATATTAGGATCAGGCCTCCATGCTGTTTCAGATTTAGGCAGATTAAGTTTTCTTGAAGTGAGTTTCTTTGGATTTCTTCATATTGTGCCTTAGCCATCCCTTGGACATTTGCCCACTAAAATTCTGGATCTTTTGGAGTTATTCTCAGTACTCTTTAGTGGATTCACAACTCAAGGCCCGGTTTTCTTTATTTGCATTGGACACGCTTCAAAGGTATAATCTTTAAGGTTTTCGCTTTAATTTAAAGATTCAATTTTTGTGTGTAGTTTTAATAAATTGAACTAGTATAAGCCTAGATCCGTTCATGGGAAATGATTTTAAGCCTGAGCTGAATCAAAAGTCTCTGATTCTGGAATGCATAGCACGAAAGTGAGATTTTTGGTTTAGCCCAGGCTAGATCTGTTTCCTTCAAATTGGTATCAGAGCGAGTGTTTGGGCTTTATACTTGTTTGATTTATTACACGGCTTTGTTTTGGCTTTGTTATTTTGCATTGTCGATATATTAATAGGTGGTTACTATTCTCGGCTATTATGGTTTTTTATTTTCATTCATAAACCCTGGGACATGTCCGAGCTCATTTTATTTTGAATGGAAATGTACTGTAATAGTAATAACCACGAGCTGGAAGTCGTGTAGGATTAGATGAATCTTGTAGTAGGATTTAATCTAATGTTGTCATCTTTAAACTCCTAGAACACCTTTGTATATAGGAATTTATGTATTATGACGAAGACGTTATCTTGGGTAACTCGTATTCATGGGTTTTGGTTTATCATAATTTTGAGTAATTCTTAATTAAGTAGAAAACCGAGAAAACTCGAACGAATTAAGAGGAATCCAAATAAATAGTTAGAGCAACACGACGGGACGTGTCAACGAGGTGTCAAAGGAAACGACAATAGAGAAGGCCATAATAGTCGGGACATGTTTAATTATGTATTTTCCATTTTATGTCATTTTCGTTGTTTGTGTGTTTTTGTTTTTATGCTTGAGCAGAAATAAACCATTTTTTTAATACGTGCAATAAACTAAGGTAGATTATTCGCATATTAAAACTCCAACAGTTTTATATGTTGGGATCGATTAGGCCTAGTTTTCAAAAACTCACAGCGGAAAAGCCTAATTGATTGTTTTAGTGTTAATTCAAAACTACATTTAAAGCTTCTAAAGCTTACCCTCATAGCGTAATCGGTTGCCGCACCTGGATCCTTGTTTGATGTTGGTCCAAACCTTCTGCTCCGGTTACGTTGATCACCACCAAAATTTTCTTCCTTGAAGAAGCTCTCTACACTCAAGCACTGGGATTCTCACAGAATAGGTGCTAGCCTGGTTTTTCCGAGAGAGAAATATTGAGAATAGTTTTGGTAAAAAATATTTCCTTTTTTTATCTAAAAAACCTCCCACGTATCTGACTATCATATCCTAGATATATAGAGAGTCAGATACTGCAAGTCAGTTAAGATATTAAACAAAAATATATAAAACATATATATAAAATGTAAAAGTAATATTAAATTTAATATTACTTTCTACTGACTTGAGTTTTACCAAAACCATGCTTGGAAATTTGAATTTTCAAAACAGTAAAATATGCCACCAACTTTAGTGAGGCAAGTATACACTAAGTGGTGGAGAGAATTTAAGACTGATGTCGTCCAACCAGAAATGATTTAGGCATGGTTTAAAAAGAATCCAAGGTATTTGCCCCCAGCAGATCAGCAAACTTCTCAGTTCCTCCAACAAAAGGCATTGGTTGCTTCCAAGCTAGCAGCAGTATCCAATCAGGAGGATTACATCAAACACTTGGAGAATATATTATCTCAATTAAAACAGAATGATACAAGCTCCCAAGGTAGTAGAGAAGCTTCCATCAAAGAAAAAAAATGAAAGAGAAGATTGTTGGTGTATGTGCCCTTTCAAGGGCTATATAAAAAAAGTTTCTCCTTGTGTATAAGCCATGTGTCCTCAAAGTAGTCAATAACAGCATACACTACTAGAGAGTATTTATCATTGAATTGCTGTAATAGCCAGCCATACTCTGCAATTGTTGGCGCCTGAATAAGTTTCTTCCACCAGTTATGATAGATATCATTGTGCCAGTTTCTATGATTCTTCCCAACAATTTTATCCACCCTATTCTGCACATCACGATCAATATGCGACAAACATAACAAGTGGTGTGAATCTGGAAAATGATCTTGAATAGGCTTCAACAGACCCAACTCTCTATCGAAAACAATAACACATGGTACTAATGGATTATCCAATAACAACCTCAAGTTTGCCATCACCCAATCGTAACTACTTTGGTTCTCATCTTTAATAATGGCAAATGCAATATTGAAATTCTTATTGGAAGGATTCATACCAATCATCTCAAAGAGGGGCATTTGGTACCTATTTGTCTTGTACGTTGAATCAACCATGACCACCCAATGATATCTGTTGAATCGCTCAATTAATGTTGGATGCGCTATGAATACATGTGTGATCTCATTAGTGTGCTCATCCATCACAATGTTAACATAAAACTTCTTCCCCCCAGCCAAATGAAGAAATTGCTCCCCAATATTTCTACTTTCCAACCCAATCAGCCTCATTTCTGTTTTTTTATTGTATATCTTCCTCATAAATATGTTGACTTCTGGAAACTGCGCATCAATAGCTTGCCAAATGTGTTTTGGCTTCACATTTGACTTAATCATAAATTCAGCAATATCATTTGATTCTTGACTAAATTTGCTCAACTGTCTGTGCCCTTGTGGATACTATTGGTTTTGAATACAGAAAAGCCATGGCTTGTATCAAAAACTAATATCCACAGTTGACATATCATTTTGTTTCAGTATATATTTGTTCCTTTATATCATAGAACTAGATAACGGGGTGTGAAAAGACACAGTAGATACCGTTATTGGTTAAAGTATTGATATATTAAAAGTATGCTCGTAACCGAGATAGTTTGAACATACTATCGGTATAGGTTATCGTGTGGTTTGGAAATTAGTTTATCTAAACTAGTTTAAATCACACGGATATGCCCAGGGCATATTGAGCATGACCAGTTTGGATAGAATTGACTTATACTGATCGATGTAGTCAATTCGGTCCTAGTATTCGGTCTCTCAATCTCGAGATTGGGACGGGCACGAGAGTTGAATATTGTATACTTTGATTTGCCAAAGAGTGCGGTCAATTGAGGCCTATACCTCGGTAGGTTGGGTATGCGGTGTTTAGCTTCTTACATGTCGTTGCTAGTCGGAGGAATCCACGTACTGGTTCGCAGGGTTGATGGTGCTCCCGCGATGAGCTCGTAAAGTCTATTATACTAAACCCGACCGGTGAACTTTATGTTCGGCATAATAAAAGGACGAGTGGTACTAATCTCAGAAATCTAGAAGTCGCTGAATTAATTTGTCAGTAAATTGATAAACAGATGAGCGCTAGATCTTTAATGTGGGGAGATAGAATAAAATATAATGGCGTGATGTAAAGTCGTTTTCGAGCGGTAGTTCCATAATTAGTCCGTTAGTGGTACGACTGATTATGAATTTGACTAATCGACAAGGTGAATTAATTAATCTTAAAGGTTTAATTAATATTTAATCGACAAAGTGAAATAAGAAATTAATTCTAAGGGTTCGATTAAATTAAATTAACAAAGTGGGTTTAATAAATTAATTCAAATGGGTCGATTGGAGTTGACTAGTCGGGAAAGACTTAGCGGTCAACGAAAGTCAAATTAAAAGGCCTAACTTGAGAGCCCATTAGGTCTCCTTAGAAGCTCCTTATAAATATCCTTGTTTGGCAAGAAAGACAATTAGGAAAACTTGGAGGCCAAGAAAAGCCTAGTGAGAGAAAGTTTAGCTTAGAGTGAGAACTTCGTCTTTCTTGTCGAAGCTTCTTCTCGAAGTCAGCTAAGAAAGCTTTCTCTTTCGATTAAGAACTCAGCCCAGTTTAGTGACCCTTCGAATTCCCACCGGAATACTGCTGTGGTCGCCGGACTTTTTGCAATTTTTAGAGCAGCAGATTTTCTGCGCGAGTTTGAGCGGCGGTCTTCACGCAGCGGCTGGCGGTTCGGTGTGCTGATCCATGCTGCCGGCGTCGATCTCTTCCTCTTCAGGTCGGTGATCCACCGGTGGTACTGTCCAGATCGTGACTGGATAGCCGGTCGTTGTGACATCCGCTCGGCAGTTCGGTGATCAAGATCGGCAGGTTGTTGGCGGGTTCTGGGCTAAATCTGTTTCGATAGATTTCGAGTTTTTTCGAAGCAAATTTTCTTAGGATTTCTATATTTTGCCGTGGGTAACTCCGTAGATAATAGTCCACACTATTTCGGAGTTGGATCGGAGTAATTCTTCAGATTTCTTGTGGTAATCGCAACAAAGATTGGATTTTTTCTTTAGGCAAGGGACTTCGCTACAAAAGGTAGAATCTTTAATATTCCGCTTTAATTAAAGATTTAATTTTTTGTGTCCCGATTAATAAATTAAATAAGTATAAGCTAAGATCCGTTCATGGGTAAACTAATTTGAGCCTGAGCTTGGTCGAAAGCTTTCGATTCTGGAATGCATTGCACGAAAGTGAGGTTTTCGATTTAGCCCGGGCTTGTTCAGTTTTCCTTCAGATACACTATACCAGTATGATTGTGCTGTTGGTTTTGAATACTTAAGTTTTGCTTATATGAAAACTATTTCCCGGTTTATATATCGATTGAAAGTTTCAGTTAATTATTTTATGTTTATACATATTGTCCATTTATATCATATGACTAGATGATGAGGTGTCTAGTGTAACACAATAGATCTCATCATTGGTTAAAGTTATGATATATAAATAAGGCTCGTAATTGAGACAGTTTTGGACACACTGTCAGTTTAAGTTATTATGTATTCTGAAATTGGTTTGTCTAAACCAATTTAATCATATAGATATGCTCGGGGCATATTGAGTATGACCGTTGGGGATTGAATTAACTTGTACTGTTTGTTGATAGTTAATTCAAACCTTGTATTCTATCTCTTAATCCCTAGACTAGAACAGACATGAGGATTAAGCATAGTGAACTTTAATCTGCTAATGAGTGCAGTCACTTGAGGTTGGATATGCTTGTTTAGTTGCTTGATGTGCTGTTGTTTGTCGAAAGAAAACCATGTACCGGTGCGTCCGGGGTGATGATGCTCTCTAGATGAGCTCGTTAAGTTTATTATGTTGGAGTAGAATACATAAGCTATGCTTGAATTGTACAGTTTCCCAATTTAATATATCAATTTGTGTTTCAATTATATTTTGTTGTGCATGTTTATGTCCATTTATATTATGTAAGTAGATGATGAGGAGTCTGGTGCGATACAGTAGATCTCATCATCGGTTGAAAGACATAATATATAAATGAGGTTCGTAACCGAGACGGTTTTGGACAAACTGTCAGTCTAGGTTATTATGTGATTCAGATAATTAGTTTGTCTAAACTAATTGAATCATATAGATATGCCCGGGGCATATTGAACTTGACTCTTATGAATGGTTTGTCTTGTACTGATGTAATAGACAAATCGATCCTTGTATTCTATCTCTAAATCCCTAGACTCGAGTGGGCATGAGGATTAGACATAGTATACTTTGATCTGCCAATGGGTGAGGTCAAATGTGGCCAACAGTCCCGCTGGGTTGGGTGCGCGTGTTTAGTTACTTGGTGTGCTACTGCTTGTCGAAAGGAAACCATGTACCGGTGCGTCCGGGGTGATGGTGCTCCCGAGATGAGCTCGAAATGTTTATTGTACTAAACCCGGCCAATGGACTTATGTCCGGTATAGTAAAAAGGTCGAGTGGTACTAGTCTCAGAATTAAAGAAGTTAATTAATTAATTTATCAGTAAATTAATTTTAATTAACGAGCACTATATCTTTGATGTGGGGAGATTAAATTGAATATAATTTAATTAAATTATTCCGGAAGCAATTCTGGTGTAGGATGGTAGTGCCAAAATTAATCTGTTAGTGGTACGATTAATTTTGTAATGGGTTAATTGAATAGGTAGATTTAATTATTTAATTGGTTAATTATTCCTAAGGGTTAATTCAGTAATTAACAAAGTGGAATTATTTAATTAATTCCTAAGGGTTAATTAAGTTATTAACAAAGTGGAATTATTTAATTAATTAATTAAGTCTTAAGTTTCAATTGGAATTAGGAAATCCTAGAGATTAGGAATCCAGTAGGATTTGGTTATCCTATCAGATTGGTTGCCTAATTGAATTTGGAAACAAATTCATTACCTAAACCCATTAGGAAGACCAATCCTAAACCAACTTGGAGTCTCTCTTGTAACTCTATAAATAGACAAGGGATCAGTTATTCAAGAAACACAATTCAACAATTAATCCACAAGATTTCTAGAGAGAGAAAATTCTAGAGAGAGAAAATTTTCTCTCTCCAAGTCGAATTTTCTTGCAATTTGGGGCGGCTGGTTTTTGTCTAGTTTGGCCAAAATTTTGGTCAAATTTTGGCAGCCCCGTGTGTTGCTTTCTCTCTCTCCGGGCAGTGCGTTTGCAGTACGTGCTAGGTGCGGAGGTGCTGGATTTTTTGGTAGGTGGAGTTGTGGTGATAGCTGATCAATTAACTTCTAGTTCGTTGCCCACACAACGTGAAGTTATAGTCTTGAGGCATACAAGAGATTCACCAGGTGCACGCTTCAAAGGTATTTTTCTAAGATTCCGCTTTAATAGAAATTTTTGTTGCGTGGTAAATCGAGCAAGTGCAAACCCAGATCCTACCAAAATCTTTCATATTATACTAAACCTGTCGGTGAATTTATGTCCGGTATAGTAATAAAGTCGAGTGGTACTAATCTCGAATGAGAAGAAGTCGGTTAATTAATTTATTAATAAATTAACGATCACTATATCTTTGACGTGGGGAGAATAAAGAATAATTAAATTAGTGGTTCCTGAAGTAATTATGGTTTGAGCAGTAATTCATAATTAATCTTTTAGTGGTACGATTAATTATGTTGTTGGGTTAATTGACAAAGTGGAATTAATTAATTAATTAATTAATCCTTGTGTCAATTAGTTTTCAGAAATCTAGAAGAGATTTGGAAACTAATAAACACAAGCCCAACAAGAAGACCTAACTAAATCCCACTTAAGGTCTCTCTTGTAGCTCTATAAATAGACAAAAGGGTCTGCAATACAGCACACACGTCATAAGTTGTCAAGACAAGAATATTAGAAAGAGAAACTCTGAGGGAAATTCTTAGAGAGAGAAACTGGCAGCAGCGTTTTGATCTCAGGCAGCTCTTGTGTTTTACTTGCGACAGTGGCAACCATTCACCGGCGGCGGTGGAACTTCTCGGACGGCGGCGAAAAGCCTGGTTTCCGGCGAGGAATTTTTCGATAAGTTTTCTGTGTTGATTTTCTTGGTGTTAATCTATTCGTTTGGTAGAAAGTTGCCCACACAACTTCCAAACGCGTCTCAGAGTCATAAAGAAGAACTCTTAAGGGACAAACTTCAAGAGGTCGATTTTTATCTTTCCTTTTTTATTAGTTATCGCATTTGTATGCGTGACAAATCGAATAAGGTAAACCAAGATTTTATGCTCGTGTGATATTTCAAAAGAGTTTGAATCGGATTGCACGAGCGTTCGGGTTTGATTGGAAATTTCCGATTTTGGATGCTTAGCACGAAAGTGAAATTGACCCGGACAAATAATTCCTTCATGTGCGTGGACATTGGCCCCGGCATTGTATAAACCCTCTAATGTTCATCGCCAACCTTCTTACAAGTTAACTTGAACGAGCATTTACATTCTCTCCTTTTGGTATTCTTCCGTATTGTGGAGAAAAGGTCCTTCAATGGATCTTTTCATCGACCGCACCTAAAGTAATACCTTGAGCCTGGTTGATTGCCCCCTCTCTTTACAAGCTCAAACTTTAGTCCGAGAGCCATTGGCTTGCAATGATCAAATGCCTTACCGATACTGGAAAAATCTGTATCAATCTGAAAATATCCACTCAGATCTGCTCCAATACCTTGTTCCTCAGTCTCATCCTGATCATGCTCCTGATCTTGATCCTGCATAATTAAACACAAAATTAAACCTAATGAAAATTAATAACTATAAAAATTAAACACAATGGGGTAAAACACCCCCAAAATTAGATTCATCATAGCAAGAAACGCTCCCATTATTAGATTCTTCATAATAATAAACGCTCTCAAATTTAGATAAATAGCAGTTATAAACACCCCCAAAGTACGATTCATAATGCCCATAAACACCCCAAAAAAATTAGATTCAGAGTACCAAAAACGCTCCGAAAATTAGATCAGAGTACACAAAACTCTCCCTAACTTAGATTCAGAATACAAAAAACTTCTTCAAAATTAGATTCTGAGTACCAAAAACACCCTAAGATCGTGTTTCACAATTAAAAAAGGTACAAAAAAGCGACCGAACTAAGGAAAAAATACCTCTAGTAGGTGTTTTTAATCTAGGAAAACGCCATCATTACGCGTTATCGCACTGGCAGAAACTCGTTCAATAAGTGTTTTTTCACGTCCTGAACTCGTAATAGGGGTGTTTTACGCCCAAACATACAAAAAAAATTAACTAAACAGAATGAAAACTTACCATTTTTCGTAAATCTTGACCTAATACTTCTCTTGAATTGAAGAAAACCATTGGCCAAACGTTTTTGGATTAAAAGAATTTTTAGATTGGGAGCTTTTGAAGTTTGTTTTGAGATTTTTGAAGGTTTTAGGTTGGAAGGCTATGTTGTAATCTTATTTTTAGTTTTGCGATACAAATAGTAAGTCCCAAATCATTTTTATCTTGAACGAGTTTCCAAATTTAAATAATTGAGCAAATTTCATCTTGAACGAATTATCCCAAGCAAAATCTAGATGAAAATAATTGAGCAATGAATTTACAATTAAGGGATACAATGAATTTACAAGTCTTTTTTCTTCAAAATATTGAGTAATACTTTGTTGAAATAAACAATGATGCGAAATAAATGGCAAATCTAGCCTTTCAAGAACGCAATTTATATCCTGTACCACTGTGTACATGTACCACTTACTATAATTAGTAATTTTTTTGAGCCGGCTGTATTTTTTCCATTTTTAGTAATATTTAGTGACGCGCCCAGTTTTTTTTTTTTTTCCCGCCTGGGTATATATACATTCAAAACGTGGTGGTTGCACTTTTTTTTTTCAAAAACTGAACGAGAGCGATCAAAAACTGAACGAGAGCGATCAAAAACTGAAAGAGAGCGATCAAAAACTGAACGAGAGCAATTAGAACCAGAGTTTTTCGAATTGCGCTGCTTCTGCAATTATTGAAATTGTTAATAAAGGTATTGGATCGAAATATGATCATTGGTTTTTTTTTTTTTTTACGTTCGTGATTGATGTTTTTGTTGTTTAATTGTTGTTCTTATAGTATGTTTTTGAAAATTATGATTTTCGATCGTTTGAAAATTGTTGTTCCATTCGTATGATTCGTCTTTGTGATGTTGATATTCTGATCGTTTTGTTCGATGACGTTGTTGGTATGTATTTTTGAATGTTGGGGAATAAATATGCACGTTGCGGGATAGGATGTTTTTTTTTTTTAGTTTTTATATGATGTAATTGGACGTTGCTTAAGGTATAACTGAGACATTTTTGGACGTTGTTAAATGCGATGTTGTTTGTTTTGTTTTATTGTGATGTTTCTGGACGTTGTGTAAGTAATAAGTGGGACGTAGTGTGACGTTGCGGGATATGAGATTTTTATCTAGTTTTTATGTGATTTTTATCTGGACGTTGCGTAAGTAATAATTTGGACGTGTTGGGACGTTGCGTAAGTAATAAGTGGGACGTTGCGTGATATGATATTTTTCTCTAGTTTTTGTGATTTTTATCTGGACGTTGCGTAAGTAATAATTTGGACGTGTTGGGACGTTGCGTAAGTAATAAGTGGGACGTTGCTTAAGTTGTTATAATTTTTTTTTTTTTCAGATATGGAATCAATGGACGATGAGTCGATGCTGTCATTGATTGGTCAGAGAGTTGGTAGCGTAGATGAGGCATACGATTTGTATAACAAATATGCTTTTGAATTGGGTTTTAGTATTAGGAAGCATAGGTCTCGTAGCAAGGAAGATGGGTTATATATTAGACAGTTTGTGTGTTCGAAGCAAGGTGAGAAGGATTATAAAAATAAGACTGAGAATGAGAGGATTTATTCTAAATTGGATGTTCGAACGAAATGTAATGCCCTGGTTGAATTTAAGAGAATTGATGATGGTATTTGGGAGGTCAAGAAGCATTTCAGGAAACACAATCACGAGATGTGCTTTGAACATCAGAGACACTTATTGCGTTCTAGTAGAAATATGAATTCTTTATCAGTTGATTATTTGAAGACTTTGAAGGATTCTGGAGTTCGTGTTTCAGATGGTTACAGAGTGTTGTGCAAGGAGGTAATGGACTTTAAATAGTTTTCCTGTAGACGTAAGTGGACGTTGCGATAGTATTAATACAGACGTTTCAGGACGTTGCGAGAGTAGTATTACAGACGTTTGTGGACGTTGTAGTTATAAATTTTATTTATTTATTTATTTATTTATTTTTTTGCAACAGGCTGGTGGACCATCTCAAGTAGGTTTTACTTCACGAGATGTTTATAATCGTATGGAAATTGAGAAGAAAAAGACCATTGATGGTTGTGATGCAAATACACTTTTTGAGATATTGAAGAAAAGGTCTTTTGATGAACAGGATTTCTATTTTGATTTTGAGCTGGACAGCGATTCATCATTGTGTAATTTGTTTTGGCGTGATGGACAAATGAAGGCAGACTACAAGATATTTGGAGATTTGGTTGTTCATGACACGACTTATAGGACAAACAAGTATGGTTTGATATGTGGACCATTTGTTGGGATGGACAATCACTGCCGTAATGTTATGTTTGGAATTGGTTTTATAAAGAATGAGAAGATTGAATCATTTAATTGGTTGTTTAAGACGTTTTTGAGGTCCATGGATGGTCAAGCACCGATTACTTTGATGACAGATCAAGCTTTTTCGATGGCAGCAGCTATAAAGGATGTATTTCCATCAACTCGTCATCGGTTGTGTCTTTGGCATATAAGTGAGAACTTCCGGAAGAACTTACCTTCATTGCGTGATGACACAGGTTTTTTTAAATTGTTTCAACGCCTTCTTTACAGTGTTGTTACAAAGGAAGAGTTTCAGCATGTTTGGGACAGGTAAAGACGTTGCGGTAGTGTTTTATTGGACGTTGCATTATTGTTTTTACATACGTTGCGGTATTTGTTTTTGACGTTGCGGTAGTGTTTTATTGGACGTTGCATTATTGTTTTTACATACGTTGCGGTATTTGTTTTTGACGTTGCGGTAGTGTTTTATTGGACGTTGCATTATTGTTTTTACATACGTTGCGGTATTTGTTTTTGACGTTGCGGTAGTGTTTTATTGGACGTTGCATTATTGTTTTTACATACGTTGCGGTATTTGTTTTTGACGTTGCGGTAGTGTTTTATTGGACGTTGCATTATTGTTTTTACATACGTTGCGGTATTTGTTTTTGACGTTGCGGTATTTTGTTTACAGCATGGTTGCTGAATATGAATGTGGCAATATAAAGTGGTTGAATGATCTATATGAGATTCGCGAGAAATGGTGTCCTGCATTTAACAAAGATTACTTTTCTGGAGGGGTTCTCTCATCTCAAAGGAGTGAGTCAACAAATCGTTCGATTTCAAGGCGTCTAAGCAAAACATCATCACTTTGCGATTTTTACCATCAGTTTGTAGATGTGGTGAATGACTGGAGGAATAACGAAAATGAAGAAGACTACAGGTGTCATCAAGGGAAGCCGGATTTGTTTGTTCCGAAACATTCGATGTTAATTCAAGCTTCTGAAGTTTACACAATTAATGCATATCGTATGTTTGAGACTCAGTTTAAAGACATGACTTTATACAATTATGAAAAGGTTTGTGAAGATGACAGGTTAATTCAATATCATATCTGGTGGGATGGAGAAGATATTTTTCAACATGTTGTGTTGTTTGATAAGTTGACTCATTGGATAGAATGCAGCTGCAAATATTTCAATGAAGTTGGGATATTATGCGGTCATTCACTTCGTGTTTTTAACCTGAATTGTGTTAAGGTATGAATTTTTATTGATTCAGTTTTTTTGTTTTTTTTTGTTTTTGGTGACGTTGTTAATGTGTTAATTGGACGTTGCGATTATGTTTTTATTGACGTTGATGATACAATGCCAGACGTTGTTTGTTGTGTAACTTGTTTTGTTGATTAATTAATTAAATTTTTTTTTTTTTTATAGATACTACCCGATAGGTGTATATTGCAAAGGTGGACTAAGGGTGTGACATATGGCCGTCAGATTCAATTTCACAATTCACGTCCTAGAAATGAAGGAGATTATGTTTACTGTTCTGTTTGGAGGCATGCTGCCAGCAAGAAATATTTGAGATTGATTCAATTATGTCAATCGAGTTCTATTGCTCGTGAAATTATAGACGATAAATTCAAAGATCTTAGAGATTGCATTGCTGATTTAGCTGGTATTAGATTGGAAGGAGGAGGTGAAGATGTGGATGATGATGATGATGATGATGATGATGATGATGGTACAGAAGGAGAAATTAGAGATCCGAAAGGAAAGAGACCAAAAGGTGTTCGAAATGTACGGCCAAAGAGTACAATGGAGAAAAAAAGGAATATTTCGAGAGGTAGGAAATACAAAAAGAACAGTTCAGAAGGTGTAGTTTAGTTATATGATTACAGGGATTGATATCAATTTGTAGTTGTAATAAACATTTGATTTGGAAAATGAATTTTTATTGATTTTTAATTTGAGATTTTGTAGACGTAATTGGACGTTGTAGGACGTTGTAGGACGTAATTGGACGTCCATAAGGAATTTTAAATTTTATTTTGGTTGTGGAGAAGCTTGGATTTAGACGTTGCGGAAGTTGTTTTTTGGACGTTGCTAAAGTTGTTCTGAGACGTTGTTGAATCAGCGAAGACGTTGTTGACTTGCATGGATGTAGACGTTTGTGGACGTGGTGCTAGTTGTTTTTGACGTGGTTCTAGTGTTAATGTCACCGCAACGTCCAGTTACACACAAACCACGTCTAACAACGTCCCAAAAAATACTACCGCAACGTCCATTTGAAGATGTTTTGTTGAAAGTGAATGGCTCACCACGTCCATCCACGTCCCACAACGTCAAGTAAAATACTAACGCAACGTCTAATATGCAAAGAGAAAATTTAAGATATTGATATTTAAAGGAAAAAAAATGAAATTTTATTAAACTTATTATTACAACTCATTGCTACCTACACTTGAAGCGTCATCCTCGTCAAGCAGAATGGCAGAGGTGTCTCCAAGATATTCAGGGAGTGGAACCACTTCATCATAATGTGATTGTAGGATTCCAGACATTTCGCACATGTCCATGACGAGGCTGGGGTAAAGGATACTCCGAGTCCACCTATTTGATAAGCCAACATCTTCCATGTAGTATTTGATGATGTTGCCCCAATTGATACTTTTTCTTGCATTTGTTGCAATTAAAAGTGCCAAACCGAATGGCTTGGAGACTTGTCCTGTAGCGACATTGTAACGAAGGAACGTGTACAATATTTTTGCAAAACTGTTCAGATCTTCCAATCTGATCGTCCAATAATTGTTTGGGACGTTAATGTTTTGCTTTAATACTGCTCGGACTTCCTCCATGGTTGGTTGGAAACGGGCAATATCATCATGTTTTAAAGAGTGAGGACCCAAGTTCCTGATGCTCAAGTGGGCGTTGATGGCTCGAGTAGTTATTCTGATTGAATGTTCTCTGACGTAAACTGTATTTAGTCTCTTTCTATTATGCAGACCATCATAGAACTCTAGGACCAGCGATCTGTTTACGTGTTGGTCGTTCATCGGCATCAATCCACTCCAATGATTTCTGAAGAGAAATATTCGGAGTTCAGAATGAGGTTCTACGCTTAACATATATTTCATTGTCATTTGTTCAAGCGGGAGTACTGGAGGCATTGGTTGTTGCGGGTCTTGGTTTTCTTCGAATATGTTCATGCTTTCAAGAATATAACGACTGGCCATTGGAAAGTGAAGAAGTTTTTGGGATTGGTGTGTTTGATAGGGAAGAAGGAAAGCGAAGGAATTTTTAAGTTATACGAAAGTGAATGTGAAACATTATTTTAGAATTAGTTTTTTAGGAGTGGATAGTTTTCTTGTTTGTGACGAAGGTATGCTTGGAAAGTCGTACGGTTTTTTGTTCGATGCAGTGAATGAAGTTTGAAAGACGTGTCTGTTTGTATACTCAACGTTTTAGGACGTTTTGTGACGTAAATGATGAATATTTTGAATGTGAATGTCTCACCACGTCCACCAACGTCCGTCAACGTCCCATAAACAACTATCGCAACGTCTGATTTGAAAAGAGAAACATTTCTTATTTTATTGAAACACAAACGTAGTAATACGTTTTTCGGACGTTGTATAAGTGGCAGGACGTTTTACGGTTATTGTTAACAAATATTATATAATTTAAGTTTTGATTTTGTTTGATATATCCGCCACGTCCAGTAACGTCTTAAAAACAACTATCGCAACGTCGGAATGAAGTGATTTTGCTTGGACGTTGTTTGGACGTTGCAAGACGTGGTTCTTGTTTATAGTATAGCTTTTGAAAGAGTTAATATTGAACGTACGTGGTTGGTTTTTTTTGGACGTTGTATGGAGTGTTGATTATATATAGAGGAAAGTATAGATAAGTTATATACAGTGGAAAGTATATGCAAATATAAGAAATATACAAATATACAAAGAAACCTATTTATTTTTTATTTTTGGGGATTCTGCCTTTGTTGTTTCTTTGGCGGTTGTTTTTTCTGATTTGGATTGGCAATCTCTGGATCTGAATCAGGCAAATCATATTCTTCTCTTTCGTTTTCTTTTTTCCCAGTGGGCATTGGCAATGACTCCTGCGCCATGGTTGATAAAAGATGATAATTGTTCTGGTAGTAGTCCAATGCTTTTTGCTTGATCTCATCTTTTATCATGTTCGATGGAGACATCAGGATGTTGTATGAATACTTGGCTCGCAACCTGATGAATACGCTTTTGTCATTTGCCTTCTTACTTTCGATGAGAAGATTGTCATAATTGAATTCCAAATGACCTTCATACATCTCCATGTGCCTGATAGCAAACACAAAATAGTGGAAGTTATTTAGCAAAATAGCATTTTAACAATAATAAGCAATACCAATGACCCGCAACGTCCAGCTAATACAAACAACGTCTACCTACGTCGAACAAATCAACTATCGCAACGTCCGACAGCAAACAGAAACAACAATTATTAACTAACTCAAAAAGTCTATCTACGTCACATAAACAAGTAATAAAACAAGTAGGAAGAGAATTACTATTACCTTATTGTGAATATTCCGCAATCGCATTTGTTATTTTGATCTTTCCAAGGCAGATCCGCATATTCTAATAAATTAGTCTGCATGAATTTGTATTCTGGATATTGGCCTTTTTTCTCCTCATCCATTATGCTTGCAAACATTGTTAGGACCTCAAGATGGATTGGATTTTTATCTGGTCCTAAGTTGTCAAGAACTTTTGCATATGCATCCTGGATGTTAATGGCCAGTGTGGTGAAGTGTCCACCGTCGATGATTGGAAAATAAACCTTGGAGTGATTGAAAAAAATAAATTATAAAATAGAATTTGATATGTATACTTAATGAATGATTTAGTAAATGTACTTACAAACTCGAAAACGAAATGTTCCAAGCTATGGTGGAATCGAGCAAGTTCTTCCTGCGTCCAATCACGAAAACATTTTTTTTGTGCATTTTCACCATCTTGTTGTAAGCTTTGTTTGTAACTGGTGAAAATTAACTGCATCAAATTAATACACAACGTCAGTTAAAGGTTTTATCTCAAACAGCAAAAAGGTCAATGATACTTCTATCTCAAACATAAGCAGTTAACAAGTCGCAACGTCCAATTAATACCCACCACGTCCTACAACGTCCAGAAAATAAACTACCGCAACGTCCAGTTAATACCTACCACGTCCTACAACGTCCAGAAAATAAACTACCGCAACGTCCAGTTACATACTCACCACGTCTCGCAACGTCAAGTTACATACTCACCACGTTCCACAACGTCAAAAAAATAAACTATCGCAACGTCCAATATAATACATACAACGTCCAACTACGTCAAAAAATTAACTACCACAACGTTCGACTTGCAAATATAAATACAAACAGTTGTTATTTATTGCAAATATAAATGTTCTTACCGAAAATCTGGTTGTGAAGAAAAACCGTTTTAGCCCAGATTTGTCTCTTAGCTTGCCAGGAAAACATCTTATGTAGTTTTCGTGGGCGCACCATGCATTTATCATTTCCGCACTAACCCATTTATTTGCTGACATGGTGTGGAAGTCTAGCCTAGACAAGACCGTTCTTCCAAAGCTGTAGAGTGTTTCACTGCATTTGTTGGATCATAAGTTAGTAAGAATAAATAATTAATTTTGTTGGATGATAATGTTTTGGATGTACTTACTGTTTGTGGTGAGTCTTATCCCTTTTCCTATCCCTAATGAGGAATGCGAAATTGATCATCAATTCCTCTTTCTTGGAAAGCTTTACGTCCAGCATCTGCTTCTTTGGCGGCTTGATGTAACAGTAAAATGGACTTCTCAGTGCCAATGGATGCTTGATCTGGCGATGCTTTGGGTTTGGAAGTGGATTTTCATCAATTCTTTCCAGAGGATTGTCTTCCTCGTCCATGATGATTCTTTAGAGAAATAATGAAAATGTATTTGTTAGTAATAATAGTATGATACAAAATGAATGAATTACAGTATTACTTACTGTCTAATTTCTTCCAGTTTTTGAGCATGTGGATCAGCCTGTATCTTCTGAGAAGTGTCATACTCCTTTTGTAGATTCCTCGGCCTTGGCTCATGCTGCTGCTGCTGTGACAATTCTATTCCGAGGTCGAAGCTTGGTGGTAGGATTTCTTTAATTTCTTTAAGCTTCTTGTTTGCCTCTTGTTGTCCTTTTTCGATCTTATCAACCTGACTGAGAAGTGCAGCAATGTCTTCTTTGTCAATCTGACTTTGTGGTGTGACAAAGGCTGCAAACTTCTTGTCCATCTCTTGTTGGACAATCTTATCCACTTGACTCAAAAGTTCAGCAGGATACTGAGTTGTTTCAATCTTCTTGTTGAGTTCTTCTTGTTGTTTATGTAACATCATTTGAACTTGACTCAACATAGGTTCAAAGTCATTGTGAGGTTGACTTTGTACAACAACAGCAGTATCCTTTTGTGTAGCATCAATCTTCTTGTTGAGTTCTTCTTGTTGTTTCTGGAACATCCTTTGAAGTTGACTCAACATTGGTTCAAAGTCAGTGGGAGGTTGACTTGGTACAACAGCAGCAGCATCCTCATCTTGTAGTGTTTTTTTTGTGACATTGTTGAAGAGACTTTCCATGTTTTTCAATGTCACTTCAAGCATGCTCAATGCTGGATTATCTTGTATTTCCTTTGTATCTTCTACAAGATTTATGAGGTTGGTGTATTCCTTGACTAATCGAGCCATTCCTTGATTAATTCTTCTGATTTTGGCTTCATTGGAACTATCAACAGGCTGTACAAAATAAAAAAGGTACATCAGAGGAGTTAATAATAAATGCAACGTCTTGTTACTTCTAACGCAACGTCCTGTTAAGCCTAACGCAACGTCCAGTTACGCCTGACGCAACGTCGAGTTACGTCTGACGCAACGTCCAGTTACGTCTGACGTAACGTCGAGTTACGTCTGACGCAACGTCCAATAAGAAAGCCACAACGTCCAGTTACGTCTGGTTACGTCAAGTTAATGTATAAGAGAAATAGTAATTTTGGATTTCGAATTTTACCTGATCTTGCTTCTCTGGAATTTCTTCATGTCTTATCTCATCATTATTATCATCATCATCATGAATTTCATAATCAACATCATGAGGCCCATGCTTTTAAAAATAAAAACAGAAACATATACATGTGTTAGTTAATGTCCACAACGTTCAGTATAATATGCACAACGTCTATAACAAATAATGCTTTTGTTTTTGAAAATGTAAATATTACCTGATGTTGATATTCTGGGATTTGATGGTCTTGTGGGATTTGATGTTGATCATCTTCTATCTGGTTTTTCATCTCATCCCTTGTCAATATTCTTCCCATTCCAAATCCCCCCATTTCTGTCTCTTTTGCCTATCTTCTTGTATATTTTTCATAATCCCAATGTGAAAGAAGAGAGACGTTTCTTGGACGTATGGGTTCACCAGGGATTCTGACTATGTCCAGATATAGTAACTTGAAAAAAAATAAAAGAATAAATGTTAGTTACGTCTGATGAAAATGAAGTGCACAACTGTTGATAAAGTAGATTGGAAGCACTTACCACAATGAAGGGGAGCGATCCTTTAAAGATCACTCTTTGATTTGTGTCGTTCCAATGTTTGACAGATTGTATCAAGCCTCTGATGGTGAACTCGCACCAGTTCACGTTCCTGATGTTATCTACATTTTTGACACTCTTCAGTAGAGATTGTCGGCAACTTAAATCCGTGTAAGCCCAAAGGAGAGTTGTTGCCATGTAGATTGTGAAATCAATTTTGAAGTCATCATCAGCATACTCTTTGTGTTGCTTGATATAATCTGCCATCTGAGTTGTTGTTGGTTTTCTTTGAGCCCCTTCATTGTTAACTGATCCTGGATGTCTGGAATGGAATTTTTCCATTTCTGTCTTGTATTCGTCAGAATACAGATCAGAAGTGGTGTATTCTTCAATTTTAATACCACCACGTGGTATTCCAAACACATGCCTGACATCTTCTTCTTCAATAACAATGCTGCCACTGTTCAACTGGATTTTGCACCTGTTGTTTGAGATTGTGAAAGATTGCAACAGATGTTCTCCTAATCCACATGGCAGTTGATTTAAGTTGATGTCAAGCAAGGATCCAAATCCAATATCTCTCACTGCTTGTTTTTGCTGCTCAGTCAAATGTCGTACAAGTTTGTACAATGCAGCAATGCTGGTCCTTGTTTGGAATTTGGATTTGGTCCTTTTGGGAGATTTTTTTTGTTGATTTTTTTGACCAACTGTGATGGAAATAAATGAAAAAAATCAGTCACGTACAAAATATATTCCGCAACGTCTATTATAATACAGCAACGTCCAGTTACGTCCATAAAATAACTACCGCAACGTCCAGTTACGTCCATAAAATAACTACCGCAACGTCCTAAAAGAACATGTTGATATGATAATAGAAAATATGAAATTAAGAAGATCATAAAGTATTCATACCTGATTGAAGTCTTGGTCTCTTTGTAGGTTTTTCTGCTACAGGTTGCTTTTTTGTTTGTGTTTTTTTGGGTGTAGCAGCCTGTTTCTTTTTTTGTTGTGGTTCATCTTCTTCAGTTTCTGATTCGTCTCTAAGTCTTTTTGGTTTAGCAGCCTGTTTCTGTTTCTGCTTTGGCTGTGGTTGTTTTTGAGGGTTGAGGATGTGTTTTGTTGCTGCATGAACAAGGGAATCCAGCTTTTTTGAAGAAATATGAGGGCTGGATTTTCTTTTTTTTAGTATGTATTGGTTTAATGGAATTTGGGAGTCATCTTCACTTGGTGCGGCAGGATTGGATTTACTTGGTGTTGGTGTTGGCGTGGAATCTGTCACGAAATCATCATCTGTATATTCATCATCTGTATTTGGTTTTGATCTTATTGCTGATTGTTTGTATTTAACCATCCTGTAATGAACCACGGAAATAATTATCAGAAACAAAAACACAAAATTGGTAACATTATGATTACAACATCCAGTTACGTCTGTAAAAAAGATTACAGCAACGTCCAACAAGAAAGACCAAAAACAAAGCAGCAACGTCCAGTTACATGTCCACCACGTCTAACAACGTCCCAAAAATTACTACCGCAACGTCCATTAGGAAACACAGAAAAAAAACTGTTATTTCCTCCAATTCAAAAACCAAACAGATTGTGAATCATCCTATTCGTATAAAATATATCACAAAGTCAAATTTGAAACAAAAATAATTCTATGTTTGACAGATAAACAAGCAGCAACGTCATCAATTACTACCGCAACGTCCATCAATAACTACCGCAACGTCCATCAATAACTATCGCAACGTCCATCAATAAATACCGCAACGTCCATTAGGAAACACAGAATTTTAATTTCAGTACAAATAGAAATAACAAAGACGATGCAACGTCTAGTAAAATTTAGAGTAATATAGCATTATTTAGAGTAATAGAGCATTATTTACAGTAGTCTGAAGGGTAACAGAACAACGTCTAGTATAGCATTATAATCGAATGCAGCAAATACGGGAAACTAGGGTTTCGGAAATCCATCAATTCCAGTGAAAAACAGTTTATAGTAAACGATGTAGTAGATTTTGCAATGTATTACCTGTAGTTTTGTGAAGTTCCGATGTAGTGCATGAACGTTGCAGGACGTAAGTTGCCTGGATTGAAGTTGTTCCAGTGGGTTTTTTGTTCTTCTCTGTCGGAAACTTTGTCAGAAATTTTCGTCCGATTCGTTTTTCGTCTGGATTTTTGAAGATTGGAAGTAGGAAAAAATTTTTCTAGGGTTTGATCGCTGGAAGTTATGGAAGCTTTTGATGGGAAGGAGTTGTGGGTTTTGAAAAAGGAAACGTCCAGCAAGTGGGTTTTGAGCGGTCGCGCGCGTGTAACTACGATCTAGTAGTGAGAGTGGGATATAAACACTAGGTACATGTACACAGTGGTACAGGGTATACGGGTTGTTTCAAGAACTAAGAAAATTAGATCTCATAAATAGAACGGCAGTTTGGAAGGAACCTCTAGTAGCCATCTTTACATTTTAATTGGTTATATATCTGAAGTATAGTAAGATTAGTTACAAAATTAATATAGAACTAGTAGGTATTAATAATAAAATTAAAAAATTAAAGCAAAATTTTTTAAAATAAAAAATAATTTAAAACATGAGTTTATCATTTAGAATGCGTTTTACGGGGACAATGGGAATGGAGCAATCGAGATTTGATTCTGATTGTAAAATTATTTATTATTAATAAAACAAAGACAAAGACAATTTTATTAATACTAGAGATATTTATTAACGATAATCTCAATACAAATTACAATCTCATTCTCCCTTAATTTACCAAACAAATTAAAAACAATCGCATTACTTTAATAAATTTGGATTAATCAAATGTTGATTGCCCAATTACCTTTTCATCAAACTCGACTAATTATTTATCTTGTTTTCAAATCTTAATAAAATTAATTGCATTTAAATTGTAACCTTCAGATTAAACGTATCACCCAAAGAAAAATAAAATGGAAATAAAAGAAGCAAACGCTACTAGAATCAGCTGTTCATTGAAGCAGCAATCCAACTACTAGGCCAAGCTAAACCATTGTGATTATGCGGGCATTCTCATAATAAAAGGACTAAAACGACTACCATTAAATACATAAACAAGAGTAAATACAATAGAACCCTTGCCTTGGATATAGGTACATTCTAGGATGAAGTACAGACAATATAAAGAATATGTACATGTCCTCTTCACCAAGCTCCAAATGATCAACCAGGCACATAGTAATCCATCCTTTCTACAGGCAGGTTCAGAACTGATGATTCCACCTATGGTAAGAAAATTTTCATGTATCACTAACCCTTGCCTTGTCATAAACACAATAAGCTGCTTTTACCCCGCAATGTGGTGAAAAATCCATCTTTGTTATTCTCGGAAGACACGAGGAAAGGTCATATGCAAACTGAAGAGCTACCCTACATTCTTGGTCTGACATAGGAGAAAGTAGTTTGAAAACGCTCCCTACGTAGTTCAATGATATGCCTAAATCACCCGTAAGCATTAAGGTGTGCACTCTTAGCATAAATTGACAGAACTCTTTTGATAAGTACCTTGTGAAACTCTTTTCTCATGATTCCGGATCAAATCAATCTATTTCATCCAATATTGGCACGAGTCATAACAGTTTCAGAAGGGCAGCCATTTAGACATTATTGAAAGATTTAGGTAGCTTAGACTTTTGCGCTACAAACTAAGAGCATAAGAAACACGGACTCAAGAAGACCCTCTGGGACGAGGGATTGCAAGAAAGAAGGTAAACAAGTGACTTTGGAAGATGGGACATAAGATTGTAATTATTTCTATTTCTTGAGGTATAATGACAGACCAGGGAGCTCGTCTAGAGCAAATCAGTGGAGAAATTTTGTGTTTTTCTTTCTTTTTTTTTTTTTTTTTTTTTTGCTTATACCCGTGAGGTTCGAACTCCCGACCTCACAAATATAAACCCCCCACCCTTACCACCTCCTCAAACCCTCCCACCCGAATAAATTGTGTTATATATGGTAATCCTTCTAATATACAAATTGGATTTGAAATGTACTATTTGTAAGGAAAACGAAAAGAGACCGTTGTCCATACATGATATGTCAACCCATGGCAGAGAGAGCCAGCTATCAGCTGTATATACTAAAGACATGCTTACCTCCTCAAATGGAACAAAGACAAAAGGTGTGAGACCTCTCCTGTGTGTAATTGCTGGAACGTCTGGGTTATGAGTCTCATCTTCTGCCCAGCCTTCAACAACACTAAGAACATCTTCATCAGGATCAGTAACCTCATTACTATCCAGGCCACTGGTAAGCAGAGCAACTAAATCCATCCGATTATTAGCACCTGCTACAGTTCCCCTGAGCCTATGAAACAAAGAACACGGTACAGAAAAACCAATTATATTTAGTCATAGAGAATAAATACTTAAATGTAAGTTGGATCTATGAAAAAGAAGTGACTAGAAAATCAGAGATGTAGCCGATAATGCTGAGGTGACTCCACCAGTCTTACCACTGAAACATTTACAGCTTATTTATTTGCTTAAAGAAGAAACTGTTGGAAAGAGATAAACTAGGAAAGTAGATAAATTACTGATTCTAAGAATATACAAGATCATTGATTCTTAGGTAATTGATTTAGGAGATAATGTAAAATATTCTGTACAGAATTTATTCCTAGAATAGCTACCTTGTATATATATTTATACGCCACATGTATACAAGAAAATATATTGCAAAAAAATCTTTCTCCTACAAGGTATCAGAGCTCATTACCTCTAAAAGGGTAATCAGTAGTTTTTGCAAATTTTAACCTCTCAGAAAAATTCTCCAGCATGTCTGAAATCTCAGATCAGTCTAGTCCTTATCAAAAATCAACCCAAAAATCCAATAACACCCATATTCAGTCCAAATTTCCACTATAAGGCTGAATGGTGATAATTTCTTGCGTTGTTTTCAATCAGTGCGCATGTACATCCATGGCAGAGAAAAATTGGCTACTTAACTGGTGAAAAAAAGGCATCAACATCAGGGGATTCAGCGTTCCCCACTTGGGATGCTAAAAATTCGATAGTGATGACTTGGTTGGTAAATTCTGTGGAGGAGAAATCAGCTCCAACTATATGTGTTATCACAATGTTAAGGAGTTTGGGATAACATCAATGACATGTATTTAGACTTGGGAAACCAATCCCAAGGATATGAGTTGGCACTGAAACATGGAGGAATATGCCAAGGTGAAGACAAGGTTACTAAATACTTTAATTGTCTGAAACGTTTATGGTAGGATTTAGACTTGTATAGTGATGATTACGAGTGCGAGTCCACAGGATTTCCAACACTATAAGAAAAAGGTGGAAGATAATAGAATTTTTAAGTTTCGTATTGGATTAAATGTTGAGTGTGATGAGGCTAGGGCAGAATAATTGTTAGACAGTCACTCACCCCCATTGCAGAAGTATTTTCTAAAGTTCGTCATGAAGAAAGTCGGAGGACAATTATGCTTGGCAAGAAAAATTCTGACTACCCTGTTGAGAACTCAGCCCTCTTTGCTGAGGCCTATGCAGGTCGGAATTTTCAAAGCAAACCTGAGCAAAAATCCCGGGTATGGTGTGACTATTGTAACAAGCCTAGACATACTTGAGAAACTTGCTGGAAACTCCATGGCAAACCAGCAAATTGGAAGGGTAAAAATGAAGGCAATAACAGATCACATACTGCCCATGAAGCTGAGGCTGTCCCATTCCGCAAAGAACATATGGATCATATTCTGAAACTACTGAAATCTAACTCTGAACCGTTGAGTACTCCTAAGACTTATATGGTACAATCAGGTAGTGATTTAAATGCCCTTGTATGTCGGTCTTCTTTTCCTCATTCAACTCCCTGGATTCTAGATTCAGGAACCACTGATCATATGACAAGTCTATCTCAATCATTTCATACTTATAATATTTGTTCTGGTCATGAAAAAGTCTATCTAGCAGATGGATCATATTTCCTATTGCTGGTAAAGGTTTGATTCAGTTATCAAAAACTTTGTCCCTTAAATTTACCCTTCATGTACCCAAATTTGCTTGCAATCTCTTGGCTATAGCAAAATCTGTAAAGATTCTAACTGTCTAGCCATTTTTTCTGAATCTAATTGTGAATTCCAGGACCTGAGTTCGGGGAGGATGATTGGCAAAGCTAAAATGCTACATGGTCTCTACTATTTAGATGCAAAGATCCAACATTAAAAAAGTTCAGGGCCTAAGTAGTATCAGTTCTTCTACTCAGGTTCAATATCAAATAATGCTTTGGTACTGTAGATTATGACATCCTAGTTTAGCTTATCTTAATAAGCTATTTCCTGCATTATTCAAATGAATGGATTTCTCAAAATTTTATTGTGAAAATTGCACCTTAACAAAGAGCCATAAATCTCCTACTCTCCAGACTATATCAATCTTCATGACCTTTTTATCTCATTCACAATGATGTTTGGGGTCCCTCAAGGGTCACTACTTTTACAAAAAAAGAAATGGTTTGTGACATTTATTGGTGATCATACCCGTTTATGTTGGGTCTACTTAATGAATGAAAAAAATGAGGATAGATTTTTGTTTAAGAAATTTTATTCTAAGATCGAAAACAAGTTTCAACAAAAAATTGCCATTCTTCATACTAATAATGGGACTAAGTACTTTAATGAAGTACTTGGAAACTGTTTATAAGACAAAGGTATTCAACTGCAATCTACCTCAACAGAATGGTATAGCTGAGGAAAAACAAAAATTTGTTAGAAGCTTGGGCCCTTATGTTTTCCATGTCCCAAAATATCTCTGGGGAGAAGCTGCTTTAACAGCATCATATTTAATAAATACGATGCCAACTCGGGTTCTAAATTACAGTACACCCATTCAACATTTTAAACAAATTTTCTTGAAACTCGAAGTCATTCAGAGTTACCATTAAAAGTTTTTGGTTGTGCTGTTTATTTTCACTTGCATAACAATGGATATTCTAAATTAGATCCACGGGCAGAAAAATGTGTTTTCATTGGGTATACTTCTAACAAGAAAGGATATAAATATTTTAATCCTAAAACATATAAAGTCTTTGTCACCATGAATGTTTCTTTTTTGGAAAATAAGTCATATTTTCAAGAAATTTCTCTTCAGGGGAGAAAAAGAATGATGAAGTCTGTTTCCGGGTAATCCTATCTGCACCTATGCCTAAATCTGTAGACACCTTTACAACTATACCTGAGCATATTGAATCCATAACAGGAAAGAAATACTACCAACAGATCCTAAAGGATCTCAACCTGAAGTTAAGGTTTACACAAGGATAAAGAGTAATCAAAATAGTGGAGAGCATACTATTCCCATTGTGCAACGTCAATCAGATATCCTGGCTCTTGCTCCTCAGAATTCTCCTTGTATTTTAAATGTTCCTACTGCTTCTTCTGATATTTTAGATTCTTCTACTGCTTCTACTGCTTCTACTACTTCCCCTAGTTCCCTTCTTATTGTTAAGAATTGAGATCTTGATCTTCCTATAACACTTAGAAAATGAACTATGTCCTAGTCATCCTATTGCAAAATGCATGTCATATGATAGACTTTCTCCAAGGAATAAGGCATTTACATCCAAAATCACTAACTTATTTGTTTCTAGAAGTATCCAGCAGACACTTGATGATCCAAAGTGGAAATCAGCAGTATTGGAAGAAATGATTGCTCTAATGAGAAATGGAACATGGGATACTATACAAGTATCTAGAGATCGAAGAATTGTAGGATGCAAATGGGTATTTACAGTTATATGCAGGGCTGATAGAAACATAAAAAGATACAAAGCCAGAGTCGTAGCTAGAGGTTTTACACAAGTATATGGTGTTGATTATCAAGAAACTTTTGCTCCGGTAGCAAAAATTAATTCTATACGTGTGTTATTGTCTATTGCAGTCAATCTTAACTTGTCCTTCACCAGCTAGATGTAAAGAACACCTTTCATAATGGAGACTTGGAGGAGGAAGTATTTATGAGCCCACTTCCTGGATTTGAAAAGACTATTGGCCAGGATAGAGTGTGTAGAGAAAGGCTTTGTATGGTCTTAAACAGTCTCCAAGAGCATGGTTTGGACGTTCCGGCAAAGCAATTAAGGGTTATGGCTATCGCCAAAGCCAAGCAGACCATACTATGTTTTATAAGCATATATGTTGATGACATAATCTTGACAGGTGATGAACAAGAAGAACTTGCAAAAATAAAAGGAAAACTGAGTTTGAAATAAAAGATTTGGGAATGTTGAAATACTTCCTAGGCATGGAATTTGCTAGATCCAAAGCAGGTATCTTTGTAAATCAAAAAAAGTATATTTTGGATCTACTTGGTGAAACTAGACTTTAAGGTTGCAAACCTGCTGAGACTCAAATTGAACCCAACATGAAACTCGCCCAACTCAAAGATAGAGGTGATTGATAGGCTTAAGTTTCAACAGTTGGTGGGAAGGTTGATATACCTATCCCATACTCGCCCTGATATAGCATTTGCAGTGAGTATGGTAAGTCAATTTATGCATTAACCAGGCCAGTAATATTTTAATGCTGTCTACAGAATACTAATATTTGAAGGGAACTCCAGAAAAAGGTTTGATGTTTATGAAGAATGATAAATTTTCAAGTTGAAGATACAGATGTTGAATGAGCAGGCAGTGTTTTATATAGTACTTTTGTTGGCGGAAATCTAGTTACCTAGCAGAGTAAAAAACAAAGTGTTGTTGTTTATAGTAGTGCAGAAGCTGAGTTAATGTCCCAAGCCTTTCCACTACCTATCAAAGTTTATTATGACAATTGGTCGTGATCCAGTTTAACATGATAGAACTAAACACATTGAAGTTGATTGACATTTATCAAACAATCATCCTAAATCATGATAGAATATTCTGCAATGAATATCATAGAGTTATGTGGTCCATCAAGTACCTTAAACGAATTCTCCAAACAGTAGGCCGCAGACCAGGATAAACAAAAGCAGCTTCAACCTGTAAATGAAATAAAAGGGATGACCTTCTAGAAAACAATGTTTGGTGCTGGACAGAAAAATAAATAAAATGTCAGCAGATAGTAAAAACGACTTATGATTAGTGAGACAAATAGGAAATGCTGGAGGCGAGCTGGTCATGCTAAAGACAACCATGAACGTTGAATGAGGATGAAGGCAGCATGAATTCTCCACCAAATCCACTTGAAGGTATGGCCGGGGCAATGGCACAATCGAGCAAGAAAATAATGAAAGAATCCTTGGCTAATTTTATTCTTCAAATCCACATCAAATAAGGGACAAACACAAAAACAACCAGCCATGTTGTTCAATATTTTCAAGTTTTGCACCTTGACCGAAATGGTTATAATTGATCGGATTAAAGGAGAATTTCAAGTCAATTGATTCGGCCAATTTGGAGAGGAAATTGCAGCCCAAGACCCAAATCATGGAAGGGGAATTTCAGCAAAATTAAATGAAAATTCAGGAAGAATCAAGAAGCTTTTACAAAAGCTTGGAGAAGGCCAATATTCTGTCCATTTGGCCAAAATATTTGAAGAGTTTTCAGCCTTTTCTGGGTCAAAATTCAAGAAGACAACTTAAGAGTTGAAGACTATTCAAAGCTTGAAGATGAAAGGCCAAAGGCATGTCTCGTGGCCGCATTTCAAAAGAAACAATGCATGATTTGTTAAATGTTGTTTTTAGAGTCTAATATGTTTGCCTTTTCATTTTAAAATCTTTGGCCAAGAGTCTTCTCGATCAAAAGCTTTTATTTGTCAAAGATAATAGTTAATTAAATTCTACAAAACCATTGTGATCTATCCATCTCACAAATCATCGTGGTTTAATTTCATACTTCTGTTAATTGTGCCTAAATTCTTCGATTAAAGTTGTTGACAGGAAATTAAGTCTAAAGTGGACACTTTCACTAAATAAGGGGAAAAAGGCTGAAAATCAAGAAAAGACTAAAGTCTCCAAAAGAGCCATAAGAAGGCTGTATGAAAAATCCGAAAGACCCATAAGAAGGCCGTGTGGAAAAAAAAAAAAAAAAAAAAAAACAGAAAAGCCATAAGAAGGGCGTGTGGGAAAAAAAATTGAAAAAAAAAAGCCATAAAGAAGGCCATGCCAAAAATTGAAAAGAATGAAAAATTCCACCAATTATGAATTAATATCCCGGTGAAAGTGTGAAATGCTAATAATTTAGACTTGCTAACTCGTTTGGATCTTGTGTTTGAAGTAGGCACAACACAAAACATTTGAAACAATTCTTGCTTTTTGAGATTGCTAGAGAAAGTCTTGTCTCACTTGATCTTTTAGATATAATCTTTGTTCTCCTACTTGCATATCACTCCAAGGGTTAAAGAACCAAAAAATTTGTAAAGTTTAAAATCAAGAAACCTGTAAATTAGGGTCAAAATCTAAAGAATTTCCGTCCCTTGCTATTTCGGGTTTCCATAACTAGTAATTAGGGTTTTGTGATTTTTGTTTGAGTTTTTCGTCATTCTAACGTAATTTTGTGGCTTTTCTTTGATTGAATTTAAAGTTTTTTGTCTTAACATTAATTTTTGTGAATTAATTCCCTTAGTTTACAAGAATTAACGCCACGTTTTTTAGTTTTGTTAGCGTTGCTCAATTAGGGTTTAGTTTTTAGACTTATGGGTTGTATTTCTTGTTTTCGTTTGCTTCCTATATTTTTTTGGCTAACTTGTGCTAATCTACAAGAGAGTTTCAGTACTCTACCAAGTCTCTTGTGAAGTTTTATTCCTTGTAGGACTACGTCTCAATCAAAAAGCAAGGAAGAAAGCAACACAATGCCCCCTCCAGAGACTGAAGCTGAGAGGATGTTGAGGCATGTTCTCCAACATCTAACTCATGATCATACAAGACAATTGGAGGAGCTAAGGGCTGAAATTGATGAGCTAAGGCTACAAAGAGAAGAGGGTACACCATTGAGAGCTCCTAGAGCCGAAGGAACTTTCTCTCCCACTGAAGTGTCTTCACAAAATCGTCCTCAGCCACACAAGGTAACATTCCCTCATTTCACTAGAAAAGCAGACCCTGAGGCTTACATATCATGGGAAAAAAGGATGGAAAATCTACTAAGAGCCAACAAATACCCTGAGGAAGATTCCGTCAACCTTTTCACTATAGAGTTCACTAAGTATGCACGAACATGGTGGGATCATCAAACCTACCTAAGGAGAAAAAGAGAAGAAGAACCCATCCTTACTTGACCACAGTTGAAACGTCTAAGATGCAGGTATGTAACCTCCACACTATACCTGTGAGAGGATTAGAATTTTAATTAACACTGTACATAGTCCAAAGTTGGTTAGTGATTTTCACAAAGAGCTAGACATAAGATCCATAAGGAGTGGTTTAGACGAAGATGAAGAGATGGTTATGGCCAGGTTCCTAAATAGCCTTAATCCAAAGATTACTTGGGTTGTAGAACTTCAACATTATGTGGATATTGACGTGCTAGTACATAAATTTGAGGCTGTAGAGAGATGACTCAAGTTGGATGCTACCCCTAGCCGAAGTGCAACCTCTTCAACACCATCTTGGAGGACTCACAATTGGAGTCAAGGATCAAGCACTAGAAGAAGCACTCAGCCTTCTAATTCAAAGGTAACTTCACAAATTGCTTCTAGTACTAATTCTACAAATAAATCAAGTGCTGGTGCTACTAACAAGTCTCTTTTGAGGCAAGTTTCATGTTTTAAATGTCTAGGGAAAGGTCACATTGCCTCTGAATGTACCAGTAGGTGAACTGTCGTGGTACTTGATGAACAAAGCTTTTGAGGAAAAAACCAATGAAGAAGACCTGTTTGATGACATGCCTCCACTTACAGGCAAAGATGAAGGAGAGAACGACAGCGAAAGGGTTAGCTACAGATCCATACAAGTTCTCCTTCCACGCAATCTCTAGAGGCTAATGAAGTTACTACTTGTTTGGTTAATTTTTCAGCTTTAAACACACAAGTCAAGCAAGAGGATGATGTTGAGTAGCGCTACAATATTTTTCATATTCAAGGGGAATTTGGTGAGACTATTTGCCAAATTATCACAGATAGTGGTAGTTGGACAAATCTTGTATCTGATTACTTAGTGGACAATTTAAAATTAGTCACACACCCCACCCCGAGCTTTATAAACTAAAATGGCTCAATGATAATGGTGAAGTCCATGTGGACAGAAAGTGTAAAGCTAGTTTCTCTATTGTCAGGTACCAAGACAATGTCACGTATCATGTTGCTTATATGCAAGTAGTACACATGATATTAGGACGGCCATGGGAATATGACAACAAGATACAACATGATGGCTTCAGTAACAGGTATTACTTCTGTTATAATCATAAGTCTATCGTTCTCGATCCTCTTTCTCGTGGACAGGTTTTACAATTAAACAAAGCGATGCAAGCTGCTAGGGATAAGAGACATTTGGCCTTAGGAAAGAGTGAGAGTGAGTCGACTAAAGCAACCAACAATTCAGTAAGGGAAAAATGGTGTTGGCCGAACCAAAGGACTCTTCTCTCCTTCTACAACCAAGTCGATTATAGCCGCTACCTTGATGGTTATAAATGAGATAGAGGTAGCCAAGAAAGGGTAGAGTTTCTTTGCTACTAATTAAGATGTAGATCGTGCACTGAGTGGTAAACAGTGTTTGGTTATGCTTTTATTTAATGAGTTAAGTTTAGAAATTAACCAATCTACAAATAATCTGCCCGAAGGTGTTCAAGTTCTCTTGCGGGAATTTGAGGATTTTTTCCTGAAGAGCTACCCCCTGGCTTACCACCAATAAGAGACATTGAACTTCAGATAGATTTCGCGCCCGACTCAGTCATAACCCAATCAGCCTACCCACAAAGCAAATCCTCAGGAAAAAAAAAGAGGTCGATGAGTTGCTAGCTAGAGGACATGTAATAGAGAGTCTTAGTCCATGTGTTGTACTTGTGATTTTGGTCCCCAAGAAAGACAACTCATGGAGGATGTGTAGATTGTAGTGTCATCAACATAATTACCATCAAGTATAGGCATCCAATCCCACACCTAGATGACATGCTGGACCAACTACATGGAGCAATCATATTTTCTAAGATTAATCTCAAAAGTGGGTATCATCAGAATTGAGTGAAGGAATGGGATGAATGAAGACTGCATTCAAGACTAGTTTCGGCCTCTAGGAGTGGTTAGTGATGTTGTTTGGTTTGACCAATGCTTCAAGTACCTTTATGCGACTTATGAACCGTGTTCTTCGCAAGTTAATTGAAATTTTGATGTAGTATATTTCAATGATATCATTGTATTTAGTATTACTTTGATTCATCATATTAAGCATTACTAACCCTTTGAGAGGCTGAGCATTATGCCAACTTCAAGAAGTGTATTTTTTGTATCCTAAGGTGATTTTTCTTGGATTCATTGTAGGGGCCTGAGGAAGTCGAAGTGGATCGTTCAAAGGTGCAAGCTATTACCGATTGGTCTGTCCCTAAATCTGCCTCAAAGAATAGGTCATTCCATAGACTGGCAGGCTTTTATAGAATGTTCATTCGAGATTTCTCAACCAATGCAGTTCCCCTAAATGAGGAGGTAAAGAAGGACGTGCATTTTGTCTGGGGAGACTCACAACAACAGGCGTTTGATACATTGGAAAGGGAGTTTAATTTCAAAGATGTTTTTAAACTTGAATGTGATGCTTCTGAGATATGGATAGGGGTTGTACTCATGCAAAACGAAAGACATGTTGCATATTTTAGTGAGAAATTAAATTGTGCATCTTTAAATTACCCAACTGATGATCCAGAGATGTTCGTTGGCTGTGAATTCATCATACACTCTGATCATGAAAATCTTAAACGTCTAAAATAACAACATAAGTTGAATAACAGACATGCTACGCGGGTTGCATTCATTAAGATCTTCCTTTTATGTCATTAACTATAAGAAGGTCAAGACAATGTGACAGCCGATGTTTTTGTCTAGACAGCATTCCTTACTCATTACTTTAAACACTAAGCTTTTGGGGTTTGATTATATCGAGCCTATTTATGCTTCTGACCCTGATTTCGCATGTATCTATCAAGTTTATGAACAAGCGACGTTGAACAAATTTTATAGGGATAATGGCTTCCTTTTCAAGGAGACAAGGCTATATGTTCCTCAATGTTCACTTCATGAGTTGCTGATTAGAGAGGCGCATGGTGACGGACTTATAGACCATTTTGGCTTCCAAAAGACTTTAGAAGTATTGCAGAAGCACTTCTCTTAGCCACAAATGCGAAGGGATGTTGGGCGGATTTGTGAGAGATGTATTGACTGCAAAGCCGCCTAATCTAGCTCCAAGCCTATTGGATTCTACATGCCACTTTTGTACCTACCTCACCTCGGACAGACATATCAATGGACTTTCACCCTAGGATTGCCAAAGAGCCAATGAGGTAATGATAATATTTTGTGATTGTGGACAGGTTTTCTAAGATGGCTCATTTTGTACCTTATATGAAAACTGATGATGTCCAAGCTGCGGCGTGCCTTTTCTTCAAAGAAGTGGTTCGTTTGCTTGGAGTACCAAGAAGCATTGTTAATGATCGTAACATCATGTTTCTGAACTACTTCTGAAAAACTTTGTGAGCAAGTTAGCCACCAAATTGTTGTTCTCTACTATTAGCCATCCACAGACAGATGGGCAGACTAAGGCGACCAATCGCACCTAAGGTACCTTCCTAAGAGTTTTGGTGAAGAAAAATCTCAAGAGTTAGTAAGATTGCTTGCTCATTTGTGAGTTTGCTTACAATAGAGCTGTTCACTCAACCACAGAATATTATCCATTTGAAATTGCTTATGGATTCCAACCATCAACTCCTTTGGACTTCTCACCACTACCAATACATGAGTAGACTAATCTTGATGGTGCGAAAGATTCATGAGCAAGCCACGCTGGACATAGTAAACTAGAACGAGCACTATGCATGGATTGTCAACAAGAACCCACGTCTTATAGTCTTTCAGCCTGGTGATTGGATTTGGCTTCACTTAAGGAATCAAAGGTTTCCCTCTGCATGCAAAACAAAGTTACACCTTAGAAGAGATGCGCCTTTTCAAGTGGTTAGGTGAGTTAATGATAGTGCCTACATGTTAGACATGCCTGGTGCGATGGGAGTAAGTACTACATTCCATTCAATGTTTCTAATTTCTCACCTTTTCAAGGAAGGAGGGGTGGGGGGGAGGGAACGATATGGAGGAAGAAGCTCCATCTCATGATTCACAAGATAAGGCAAGTAATGTCTAACATAAAGATCACACGATAAAGGGCAAAGACAAATGTACAAGAGTTTATCAAAGAGATCCTCCAGTGAATATAAATGATGAATATAGATGATCCTTTGACAAGAGTTAGAGCTAAGAGAGCCAAACAAGCCCTTAAAATATTGGTTCAAGAGATATATGCCAAAGAGGCTACGTTTGAAGACAAACTACAACCAAGGCTAATCAATATGTTGAGTGTTCAAGAGTAGCTAGGTTCTGAATTATTTTTCCTTGTATTGTTTTCGGCCAAGACTTGTTATTTTCGGCCTTATGTCTTTTAATTATATGTATTTTGGTTTTGAAAGAGTTTTTAGACCCAATTAGGTTGGTTTTACTTTTTTTAATTTGTTTTTTTTAAAGGGAAGAGATCTGTCAGACAACGACATGACCACCCCACCCAGAGCCGAAGCAATGGGTGAGAACGATCCTCTACCACCTTAGGGCTTCATCTACCAGACTTGGTTTCCTATCTCCTTAGCGACACTTGGGCCAAAGTGAGAAAGAAGACCAAAGATTTTCGACCAATTTAAGCCCATTAAACCCAATTGTCATTAGAGATTTATTTCTTTTATTTTACAGCAGAATAAATTGGCTAATATCCATGTAGGATTAGTGAATAATTCGGCCAAAAAAGTTAGAATAGGATTAGAAACTTAACTTTCTCACAAATTGGATTCCATGTTGGATTTTAAGTCCTAAAGAGAGAACAGGTTTTTTCCAAGTTGTATTTCATTATGTTGGCCGAACCATGGTCTATTTAATGACCACAATTTTGTCCAACATAACACACGTTTTGATTAATATATTTACTTTGATTTTTGTTGCTTTTAGCTGCATAATCTTTTGGGAATTTATCTTTAGTAGGGCTAGTACTAAAGTGGTTATCATTCTACCGGAAATTGTGCCGATTTCCACAACTTCCTAGCCATGAAATCCATCCAAAGCATTGAGATTCAGAGAATAACGATCTTGGAAAAGTATTCTTTGGCCTCTTGAAGAATCCACATCAGTTATAAACTTCAAGGGTTTATACTTTAATAGCTAGTTTCTTATTTAGTTCGGGTCTTGCAAGTGTGCATAAGATTGGCAAGGCTTATCAACTAAATTTATTTCATTTAATTGTGGCATCTCTACTCTTCTCTCTTTTCATTTTGAAATCCAGAGGCGCTAAAATTCCTATTGACAGTGCTGACAAGTTTGTAATAATGGAGGATTGGGAATAGTAGGCTTGATTTGTCCTTGTCGAGATTCAAAGGTCATAGGCTTAATTTACCTATTGTTGTTGGATCCAATTTGGATGGGTTGATTTTTCTTGTAAGAGTCAAAACATTTCTCTTCATTGTGATTTCATATGCTCGATATTGTTGGGTTCAATTAGATCATTTAAGCCCCATTCATAGCTGTTACTATCTAAAAGTAGTATATGGGTTTAAAAAAAGTATTATATATGGAAAGTAGAAAACATGGCTGACCTTGTCTTCAGTCAATGTGTAATGACCAGCATAAAGGTCATGCCTTGGGGATCGAAAGTTCATGCCTTTTGCAACATCTTTCAGTTTTTGAGATGAATTCTGGTAGTATGAAAAAAGGTCATCACTTAAAAAGTACAAGAAGAGTTTATCTAGAGTGAACATTAAGATAGCCAACTACTATTACCTTGTACAGAAATCTGCCAGATGGATAAAATCTCAAGTAACGGTAGTAGCAGACCTGCAGTAAACAACAGTCCCACAATTATGAAACAGAACGAAACAAATTCGGAGAGGAGAAATCTAAAAGCAGTTGAGGGGAAATAAAGTTTTCAACTCCCTAAATTTTGAAACCTAACACAAAGGTTCATTTACATCCATGTGGCCTTACGTTTGATTGTTATGTCTTCTTAACCCAGTCTGTGATGTTCCCATGAAGCAGATTACTAATTTAAAGAAACTAAAATCTTCCTTAAGCTGTATTCAATAGAAAATTTGAGTATGAAATATGAGAGTAGACCTCAAACTCCAAGACCCCTAGGACACACCACTCATTCTCAACTTTTATTATAGAGCAACACTTTGATAATGTTAAGGATTGATAATAAGGACTCTAATTGATTAAGCAGATATAACACCAAATTTGAATAAATTTAAACACTAGCAGTTCATACTCCACATGGTCAACAGGATTAGCTGAAAAAGAACTAAGATGACTGATTTGCACAGTTGTCTTCCTTCCAAAGAGATAGCAAAGACAAACGATAGTCAATTGACTGCCGTTTGCTATGTGGGAAAATTGTTTTGAATATGACGCTATGTAGAACCCAAAATATAAGAACTCTAATTGATTTAGCAGATCATAACTCCTGATTTTGAACGAATCAAAACAGTAGCAATCTATACTCCATTGCAGTTAAATAAATGGCGTACAGGATTAGCCAAGAAAGATTAAGATGACCGACTTCCACAATTGTACCAAGAGATGCAAAGAAACTAAGAAAGACAATTCTACAGAAACCATGTGGACATTTCCAAATGAATACTGTACCGAATATGATATGTAGGAGCCAAAATACAAGAATCCGGAACAAGTATCAATTTTGGAACTACAAATATTGTCAAAGCAATGAAGATGTTACATCACACAAGGAAGAAGACATAATGCCGCATCAATTGAACTGTGGTAAAGCTCATTCACCCCCTCCAGTATTAGGAGAGGGTTTATTATGTAAGCTCAATGAACAGAAGGATATTAAGTCAAGCTCATTCACATTTTTCCTTTAAGTGAAACTCATCAATAGGATTATTATGTAAGTTCACAGGACCAAAGAATAAACATACTATGTGAACAGGCTTGGTAATCTTCCATTCAGCAATTCCAGCACGGATGTAGGTATTCCTACTGACATATAGACCTGTGGATATGCAAATGTAGTTAGCAGTAACAGCCAGCCTAAAAAAGCTAAAATTTATACAGCATTGAAAAGGAAAATATAGATAACAACGACAGAGTCTCAGACAGCTGAACTAGGAAATACAACATAGCAACTTCTCTGAACTTTCTTAAGAGCATCCATAGGATCCAAACCCTTCAGCCATCAAGGGGTTACGTTGAAAGGAAGTTGAAGCAGAAAAGAAAAGGGAGGGGACATGACCAAAAATAAACAAGGTACTATTCTACACAAATAACAAGGTGATGCCAAGAAAAGGAAAAAATTCGGGTAGCTTAATGGCAGAACAGGGTGTACTTGCTGGTGATTCAGGGTAATTTAATTTGTAATTGTTATGAAGAAAAAATGTCATTGCAGAACAGTAGACAAACCACTCTCGAGGCATGCAAAGGATGCAGCCAGAAAATAACGTGGATACCCAGATCAATCCAGGCAATTTAGGTATTCCAAGTAGCAAATGATATATTTGAACCTAACCTCAGCAAGTCCTCCCTTCTTTTAATATTTAAGTAACATTTATCAGACAGAAGTACTAAATATCGTATTAGGTAGAGGCCTATTGATCCAATAGCAATGAAGAAAATTAACAAACCTGATTAAACCCCAAACCAGTTAAAGTTGTAGCATATTACTCCAAGAAAAGTAGTCTAGCAGTCTACAGATACACAGGAAAGTCATACCATCTGTTCGAACCCGTGGTCTACCCAGCCACATTCTTCTCCATGATCCATCATACTTTGAGTGAAGAGTCTTGTAATTTTCAGCCACTCCAGCAATCTTCATGACAAAATGACACAAAACATGAAGCATCTCTCCTACAAACTACAAACACAATAATGTATAAATCAAATACATTTACCTGCCAAGCCTTTAGGCATGCATTGCGCCAGAACACAGGGTTACGAATGGTATATCTCCATTTTCGACAAACACACACTGCCCTCCCTAAGCTGTATGGAGTCATTTTTGAAAAAATCTGTAGCACATAACCGAGGGAAAGATGAGGGGACACATCAATATGATGCGTCTCCAAAAGTCTTTACCAAATGCAGATCAGAAGTATGACATGCAACGCTGCTTCCATGGCTACTACTCTATTTTTTTATCTATCACTAACATGAAAGGGAGGGAACCATGTTGAATATGAATAAGAGAAAATAAGGCAAACAGAGAGAAGTCAATTCAGCAACTTGTGCAAGAGTATGCCATGGTTTTGCATGAAACGAAGTTAGACAACAGACTACAATGACTAGTTGTCCAAGGGATACTTGCAGTGGTGCAAAATGTACTGCAACTCAAACCACTGCAATAGTTTGGTGTCAGTGAATGAATATCCCTAATTTAATAGAAAACAGACTGCAGTTTATCTACAGAAAACATGATCGTTTTAAGACCCATCCACCTGCGTGTAATAAACTAAAACTATTGAGTAACAATTTACAAAGTGAAATGGTAGAATGAACCATAGAGCGAATGGCGTGTCATAGTTGAAAAAGACAAAATCATCCCTTATCACTCTGACATTCAAAAGATGTGTGTGTGCCACAACATTCTTTCTCTCCACTAAATCTCTACCTATCTTTACTCAAAACTACAGTGCAACTTGAAGGGTTATTTCTCCTCTTCCTCATTTTCTCCTTATATTTCATTGTTGTTCGCCACTCCACCAGAAATTCCCTCCGCCCTACCGTACCTGGCCTTCACGTTAATCCCATGAGTATCTTATCCATTCTCATTGAAATCACGGCGAGGGGCTACTCATGGGTGACCGGTAGTGAAGTAGCACCGGTGAAGGAAGGGTGAAGAGAAAGAAAATGCAAATAAAATAAAGAAAACATAAAAGGGGCCAAACTTCTTGAACAATTCTTGAATGATAAAAGAATAAATTAATACAACAATCAGAGTCTGACCTAAGTAGAGCCTCTGTCCAAGTTCTTAAAAAATGATCACTGGACTAATAACGTCTATAATACTTGAATCTCAATATAGATGCTACTTAGTTGGTTCTCATCCTTTAGAGACTTAACATGAAATGGATATATTCATACATCTCTGACTCATATTTATGAAATGATAAAATATGCCAAAATTTATACCCAAAAGTGGTTCACATAAGAATTGACGGATTCAGAGTACACGGAGAGATTTTTTTCTAGAAAAAAGATCACCAATGCCCCATTGTTTGCTGTGGCATAAATATTCTAGCATTTATTGCTAATGTTCTATTCATTCTAGTTCTTACGGTCTTTCTACTTATAATTGACGTAAAAACAATCCGTGAGAAAATTTAATTTGAATTAAGTTTTGACTTACAAGTTCTTATCAAAAATTAATGACAAGACGAAAAAGCACTCATCCTGGGGTGGGCTCACTACTTAAATGCTTTCAGCAATTGTCCACCCCGCACTTCGCTACCCAACATTTACCGTGAGAACAATTTTCAGCTCATACAACTCCTCAGAGGTCACAAATAATTTCAAGTTAAGGGTATCTCGTTATTACTTATCTTGATGGTTTTTGGAGGAAATTTATTCTAAGGTTCCGAATTATACCAATGAAATTCTGTTTGCCTACTTATATGTATTTCAATTTACTATTACTATATTTAATTTAATTTGTTAATAAGTCAGTTTCAACACAATTCAATATTTATTTATTATTTACGTAATAAATTTCTGAGACATCTCCAAGCTTTCTAACTTTATCTCAGGGCTCCAGACTCGGGTCACCAATGCCCCAGTGTTTGCTGTGGCATAAATATTCTAGCATTTATTGCTAATGTTCTATTCATTCTAGTTCTTACGGTCTTTCTACTTATAATTGACGTAAAAACAATCCGTGAGAAAATTTAATTTGAATTAAGTTTTGACTAACAAGTTCTTATCAAAAATTAATGACAAAACCAAAAGCACTCATCCTGGGGTGGGCTCACTACTTAAATGCTTTCAGCAATTGTCTTCGCTACCCAACATTTACCGTGAGAACAATTTTCAGCTCATACAACTCCTCAGAGGTCACAAATAATTTCAAGTTAAGGGTATCTCGTTATTACTTATCTTGATGGTTTTTGCAGGAAATTTATTCTAAGGTTCCGAATTATACCAATGAAATTCTGTTTGCCTACTTACATGTATTTCAATTTACTATTACTATATTTAATTTAATTTATTAAAAAGAGTCGGTTTCAACACAATTCAATATTTATTTATTATTTACGTGATAAATTTCTGAGACATCTCCAAGCTTTCTAACTTTATCTCAGGGCTCCAGACTCGGGTCATTCCCTAACATTAATTTCCTGTATCTTGCTAACGATTACTAACACGGAGCAGAAGTCAGCAAATGCCATGAACTTGGGGTAATAATTTGTCAAGAGCACTTTGTAACCAAATCTAGCATCAATATTGAATGGGGACCTAAAATTCATTAGTTAATTCAGTATGTAAATCTTTTTCTGATTTCAAATATGGCAAAAGTAAATTTCATGTTTAACCTAACTTCAGCTGGATTTAAAAAGAAATATCAGATACTAAAGCGAACTTGTCAACCATCAACAACTAATAACGCAGCCATAATAATGAACGAGACAAATAATTTTGGAACAATGATAGGACATAATAGAAACCAAATTTAAAGATGAAAACACATCTTTGGGAACAACTAAAACAATCAGCTCTTCCTTATCTTGCTTGCACATGACTAATTCAGCCATGTGATTTTGCCGCGAGATTTGCCAATTTTGTTCATCTTCAAACCAATTACAAGTGTCTGAAGACATTCCAAGAGTAAAACTATAGATCTTAATATCAACAGTAGGACTGTAAACTAGGTCAAAATTCAGCTTGAGCTCAAGCCGGTTTGTCTGACATGCGAGCCAAGCTCAAGCAGTGGGATTTATGGCTTGGTATATGATATATATAATATATTATAAAAATATATATTTTAAATTTTAAGATATGTTCCCTTTACCTCGAGCTCAGCCAAGTCACAAGATGAGCTCGAGCTCTTCCTGGAAGCCTCAAGCCGAGCTCCAGCTCATAAAAGGCGGCTCGACTGAGCTCGAACCCAACCCCCCACCCCCTTGTACAGCCGAGCCGAGCCGAGCTTGAGCAACTCTCAGTTCGGGCTCGGCTATGCTCGACTCGTTTACAGTCCTACCAACACCTGCCGGAAAAATTAAGTCCTTGAATGGTTAAGAAAGAACATAGGGAAACAATCCTGTCCACTTATACACCTCTTCAGAAGAATCAGAACCAACTTTTTCAGACAGATGATTGTCTCATTGGACAGAACATTTAAGCTATCAATGTTCTTGTCAATTCATAGCTGCAAAGTTTCAGTACCTATATAATTGTTAATGGTAATATGCACTGTCCTATTGTACTACTAACTAATTTTGTACACTACTTACTCTCCCTTATACAAAACCACCTTAAGCTCCTATACAAGGCTTGTCATTGTGTAAAGCATTTGCTGAGTATGGAATAGAAAATATTAATCTTTCATACCAACACAGTGTCACGGTGTATAAGATCCCTTTTGTTTTGATAAATAACACCCTGGGTTCAGAATTGTTATCAAATCCAAAGTATGTTGCTATTATGCCACCACCAACAAATTTACATATTCTCTCTCATGATTGTTCTGTATTTTGTACTTTTCAAACCCCCCTCTTATTCTTGTTCTTTCTATAGATGCTCTATGCTTCTATGCTCCTTTATGTTTAAAGTCAAAAAAAGAACACAAGAAAAAAGGGGAAATGCCAAAAACAGAACAAACAAAAAACTTATTTCCACATCCTGTAACATGTTCACGTGCCAATCTGAAGTAACTGCATATACTATTGATAATAGTAACTAAGGCTATTGGTCTATTGTTGCCTGTTCTGTTACTATTCTGCTGTTACTTGAATGATTTTGCAACCAGATTTGATTTGCTGCCCCCTGCTACTACCAATCCACAACCCAGTCTTCTTCTGCTACTACTAATTTGCTCGTCTTCTTTATTTGATCTGGCTTCTCCACTATACAACTGCCTTCTTAGTTCCAACTGTTGCCGCCTCCTAATGAGCGATGACTGGATTTGCTTCATTTTATGTTATCTTTTTATTACTTGATTTGCTGCCAATTTTTTCTGTCAACTGCAACTGTGTGCTTATCTACCAGTACATCTGCTAAATCTTACCTTATCTACCAAATTTTTACTTTAACTAACAGTTTTATAACAAGATATAAGCTGTTATACCTTGGGTTTCCATGTGCGTGTTAGAGGTATTGTTCTACCATGTTGTTAATTCTTGTGGAACATCCCTTCCCTTACTGGTTATCACTTTATTCATAATGAGCTAAGTCTATTACAGGCTTGACATAGTATGGTGTTTATTGCAGAATTATAGAATGTAAAATATTATTTTCTTACTAACAGTTGAAAGCTTTAAATGCCAGAATTTGGAAATATATGCACACAAAATCTCAATTGATTATGGTCTATCATGGGTTAAAATTTCTTTCCCTACCTAGCCAAAAGCACAAAATGCACTTATCTTTTCAATGTTATAGGTGATGAATAGGTTCAAATTTCAAATCAGTCAGTCTACTTATATAAGCCCATTTCCCACTTTAAACAAAGAAGAAGAAGTGAAATAGACTAAATCTGAAGTACAGGATATAATAAGCAAGTTTTCTTACTGATTCCCCAGCCAAAAATACCCAGAAAACAGGAACCACAAACAAGGGAACAATGTTGAGAGTGAGGACAGTGGGAAGGATATGAGAAACATCTAAGCATATAAAGACAGTGACAAATACCTCAAAAATAAGCTCATCGGGTAGGCAACGGTGGATCAATGCTTGATCAACAACTGGGTTACTACTTGCACTACCAAAAGGAGCAACCGGCCTGACGTTAACCCCATAAAGGTCTGATAAAAACAACCATAGGAGTCAAAACCATAAATTGAAAGAGCCAAATGTAAAAAAGAAATAGCCAAAAAGGTGAAAATTAGATAGGAACATGGGGTAACAAAGAAAGAAACAAGAAAGTAATGCTACGGAAAACTACCAAGCCAAGGCCTCTGCGTGACTAAAAATTGAGCACTCCTTAATCTTAAGGCTGCTTCAAGCTCTGCTGCAAGATTCCCATAGTCTGACAGAAATTAACATCTTAGACATGTTTTAACACTGGATAAACAAAAACTAGGTACAAAATAGAAAACTGAACCTGACTTCTCAAGGAATTCATTGCAACTTAATAACACAAAAAAATTTAAGAATATATAAACAAAGAAGTTAAAACTTAATCAATTAAAACTCGACAACTTCCGAGGCTCAAAAGAAATAAATAAATAAGAACATGATTTTCACGTAGTCATTTATATGTGATGACGATAAATGTGCTTAATTTCCATAAATCAGATTATTATCGATACATCAGCTCTAAACATCACACAACTCCAAAAGAATGTCCAAAAAGTTGTAGAAAAGAAGTTGCAGTTACACCGGAAAAAACCAAAAAAATAAAAATAAAAAACTGCGGAGCTAAGACCGGTTGAGCAACATCAAGACATAAAATCTACAGAAGTATTCTGAATTTCTGATAAAAACATAGTTTTTTCCCAAGAAAGGTGATCTTACCTGACGCCATTCGTGATTATTTTGTTTCCCCGCGTAATTAGTTCCGTCCGGAAATATTGGTGATGTTTATCAGCGATACAAACAGGTAGGTGTCCATTGAGATGGTTTCGGCCAGTGAAATTATGGTCTATGCTCCTCCCAGGTCCGTACAGAAAACCGCAACCCACTAGCCCAAACCGTAAATTACAATCGTATATGGTATTACACGAGTTACACGTGTTACTGGGAGAAATAATGCCATCAATAATAAGCGTGTGACCTAGGTTCTCTTTGACATTACACATTCTAATTACTTTGTATATATATTATAATTTTGATTGATTTTTATATAATATATAATTATTTACATTCTTATATTTTTTTAACATGACAGGTTTACTTTTTTAGAGAGTTAGGATATACTAAATTATTAAATATGATTTTTATTATTAAAAAAATCTAAAAAATATATAAAAATAAAATAATACTAAAAAAATAAAGTATAAAAATAAAAATAATCTACTAAAACTATATGTTGCCAATATATATAAATTACCATGAAATATAATATATATATATAAAGTAATTAGAATTTATCACATGAAAGTGTCACACGGGATCCTAAACCAAAAGTGTATTTTTTTGGAGGCAATGGGAATGGGACAATCATAAAATGATTTCGATTACTGTGTTTCAAAGGCAATCAGATTCATTTACTCATTGTTCCTAAACAAGTCAAAGTCAATCAGGTTCTTTAATACCAAAGAAGTCAAAGATAATCGAAACAATCAAATTCTTTCATGATGTTACCAAATAAGTCAAAGGTAATCAGATTCCTTTAATGAATGTTACCAGACAAGTCAAAGGCAATCAGATTCCTTTAATGAATGTTACCGAATTCTGATTACCCCATTCTGATTGTCTCCAAACAAATACATCCTAAAGTGATTCTCTATACAATGATAGTCCTAAAACTATAATATAATTTGTCACTAATTATATTATACACAATAGCCGACTTATTCTTCCACGCAAGTTTTTTTTTTTTGGAAACGAAAATCACGTATCTCTTGCAAGCCCATTTCGTTTTTAAAAAAAAAATGAGCTACCATTTAATTTTTGTGGTGCTGATTATTTGATTTTCAATAATTCAAATATACAGTCGTTCATGTGTATTAGTAGGGTTTTTATAAAAAAATTCAAACGAAAAGCAATTGTTTATTATTTTCATCTTACATTTTTTGTGTTTGTGATAGTAAGTTTGAAAATTTCTACAAATTTTTGTTATTCAGATCATCGTACTGAAGGATTAATACAAATTTCGAAACAATATGAGTGAATGTGAGTGTTTAATTGTGTAATTTAACTGATTTTATATGGCAGTAAACGTATTCTTATGTACCATTTGACGTATTCGGATGTTATTAAAAGATTATATGCCCGGGCCTAGCCAAAAGCTCACTTTCGTGCTATGCATTCCAGAATCGAAATCTCTGGCCAGACCTAGACTCTAGCACAATTGCTATTCCAACCCTTGCTTAAAATAACATTGCGCAGGATCTTGGTTTGTACTTATTCGATTTATCACGCAACAAATAAATTCTTAATTAAAAGCGGAAACATAAGAATTATCTATTGAAGCGTTTACTCAGGTGATTCTCTTGTATGCCTCAAGACTTTGTCCGTATGTTGTGTGGGCAACAATCTAACGAACAATTTATCAGCTAATTACCGCAATCCACTTGCTGGAAAAAATTCTACAACTCGTCGCCGCCTGAATTTCAACCGCCGCCGCCGCCAGATTTCTCCTGCCACTGCCACCTGCCGGAATTAACCACCAACCGCCGCCTGAGATTATGCTAGAGGGAGAAAAACATTTTCTCTCTATAGACTTTCTCTCTCTAAGTTTTCTTGTCTTGAAAACTTATGAATTGTATATTGAATTGTGTGTCTAAAATAGCTAATCCATTGTCTATATATAGAGTTACAAGAGAGACCCCAAGTTGGTTTAGGATTGGCCTTCCTGCTGGGTTTCTATTTCCTCCAATCCTGTTCCTGGACTGATACACATCCAACTGATACAGGGACTCACTTATCCCAATCCAGTTCCTGGTATGATTCACAACCAACTGATACAGGGATTAATTAATTACTTAATTAATTAAATCTACCTTTGTCAATAACCCAATACATAATTAATCGTACCACTAACGGATTAATTATGACACTACCATCCTACACCAGAATTGCTTCCAGAACAACTTAAGTAATTTATTCATAATCTCCTCACATCAAAGATATAGTGCTCGTTAATATATTAATTTACTGATAAATTAATTAATTAACCTCTTTAATTCCAAGACTAGTACCACTCGACCTTTTTACTATACCAGACATAAGTCCACCGGCTGTGTTTAGTATAATAAACATTACGAGCTCATCTCGGGAGCACCATCACCTCGGACGCACCGGTACATAGTTTCCTATCGACAAGCAGCAGCATACCAATCAACTAAACACGCGCACCCAACCTACCGAGACTATTGGCCATAATTGACCTCACTCATTGGCAGATTAAAGTACACTATGTCTAATCCACATGCCCGCTCGAGTCTAGAGATTAAGAGATAGAATACCAAGAATGATTTGTCTTTTAAATCAGTACAAGACAAATCATTCCTCATGGTCAAGTTCAATATGCCCCGGGCATATCTATATGATTCAATTAGTTTAGACAAACCACTTATCCGAATCACATAATAACCTAAACTGACAGTTTGTCCAAAGCTATCTCGGTTACGAACCTCATTTATATATTATGTCTTTCAACCAATGATGAGATCTACTGTGTCACACAAGACACCTCATCATCTAACTATATAATATAAATGGACAAATCATGCACAACAAAATAGAACCAAAACATAAATCGATATATTAACTGGGAAAATATACAATACAAGCATAGCTTATGTATTCAACTCCAACAATCTCCCACTAATACTTAAGTTGTGCTTTAAGTATACATCTATATACAACCCCTACATACTCTGCTACTATATATCTGAAAAAACTGTCATGACTCTCCTAAGTATCTGATTCTTATGCCCTCCACGTGAGCCTCAAAGACTTTTGAAGTCAATGTCTTCGTGAACGGATCTGAAAGGTTATCCTCTGATACTATCTTAGCCACGACCACGTATTCCCTCTTTACAATATCTTATATCAGGTGGTACTTGCGTTGTATATGTTTACTCGCCTTGTAGGCTCTTGGTTCCTTCAAGTTTGCTACTGCACCGTTGTTATCACAATACACCGTGATAGACTTCTGCAAACCAGGAATCACATCTAAGTCCACTAGGAAGTTCTTGAGCCACACTGCTTTCTTCACTGCCTCTGATGCGACAATGTATTCAGCCTCCATGGTAGAGTCTGCTACGCATTTCTGCTTGACACTCCACCAAACTATGGCTCCATCTCCCAGAGTAAACACATACCCTGAGGTAGACTTGTTCTTGTCCCTGTCACCTTGGAAATCTGAATCTGTGTAACCTCGGGGTACCAGCTCAGACGCCTGATAGACCAACACTTGGTCTCTCGTTCTGCGCAAATACTTGAGAATATATTTTACTGCCTCCCAATGAGTTTTCCGGGGGTTACTCTGATATCTTCTTACCATGCCAACGGCATAACAGATATTAGGCATCGTACACAACATGGCATACATGAGACTTTCTACTGCGGAAGCATAAGGAACTGTCTTCATGGCATTTATCTCATCAATAGTCTTTGGAGACTGTTCTTTAGACAGATGCACTCTGTGTCTGAAAGGTAGAAAACCTTTCTTGGAGTTCGGCATGTTAAAACGAGCCAGAATCATATCTATGTACGAAGCTTTGAAGAGCGTTAATGAACGTTTTCTACGATCTCGAATTATCTTGATACCAAGGATATGTCCCGCTTCCCCTAAGTCCTTCATATCAAACTGCTTGGATATCTATGCCTTTACGTCTGATAACACTTTCTTGTTGTTACCAATCAATAGAATGTCATCTACGTAAAGCACAAGAAACACCACTGAGTTTCCATCACGTCTTTGGTACACACATTGCTCATCTGGACACTGAGTAAATCTGTAAGACTGGATTACCTCATCAAACTGGATGTTCTAAGATATGGATGCCTGCTTAAGTCCATAAATAGACCTCTTAAGCCTGCAAACCTTATGCTCTTGGCCTTTTTCAACGAATCCCTCTAGTTGTTGCATGAAGATGGTTTTCTCAAGAATTCCGTTTAGGAAAGCTGTCTTGACATCCATCTACCATATCTCATAATCTAAATGAGCAGCTATGGCCAAGAGAATCTGGATCGACTTAAGCATGGCTACCGGGGAGAAGGTTTCCTCATAATCGATTCCCTCTTCCTGAGTATACCCCTTTGCCACCAGCCTAGCTTTGAAGGTTTCCACCTTCCCGTTAGGTTCTCTATTACATCTGTAGACCCACTTATATTCAATGGGCTTAAACCCATCAGGCAGGTCTACAAGCTCTCAGACTTGATTGTGGTCCATTGACCCCATCTCGGATATCATTGCCTTACGCTAAGATTTTGTATTTTTATCTCGGAGAGCCTCATTGTAATTAACCAGGTCAGGTTCAGACGCGCCTGGGACTAGGTTTGAGGCCTCTCCCACGCCAATGAACCTGTCGAGCTGTCTCACAACCCTCCCACTACAACGAGGCACCACCTGTGTAGGCAAGTCATCTGTGATCTCTTGTGCAGTGTGTGGTGTATCAACTTGTGCTGGTGCATCAGGGTTAGTTTGTCTTCTAAGCTCTTCTTGTACTATCTTACTCTTGGGCTTTTGATCTAGGATATAGTCTTCCTCTAAAAATCTAGCATTGGTACTAACCACCACCTTCTGATCTTTAGGCTATAAAACAGACCACCTTTTGTTCCCTTAGGATATCCTACAAACAATATTAATTCTGTTCTTGCATCTAACTTAGTCGCATCTACCTTAAGCACATGTGTTGTGCAACCCCAAATTCTGAGATGTCTTAGACTAGGCTTTCGCCCGTTCCATAACTCTACTGGGGTTGAAGGCATGGTTTTAGATGGTATAAGATTAAAAATATACATTGTTTTTTCCAAGGCATATCCCCAGAACGAACTCGGCAAATCACTATAGCTCATTATCGACCTAACCATTTCCATGAGAGTTCGATTCCTTCTTTCTGCTACACCGTTCTGCTATGGGATGCCAGGTGCAGATAATTGAGACTAAATTCTGATCTCACTGAGGTATTCTCGAAATTCGTAGGACAGGTACTCTCCACCACGATCTGACCGCAGTATCTTGATACTCTTACAATGATGTTTCTCCACATCTGCCCGAAACTCTTTGAACTTGCCAAAGCACTCTGACTTGTGACGTATTAGGTAAATGTACCCGTACCTTGAGTAGTCTTCCGTGAACGTCACGAAATACTCGAACCCACCTCGTGCTTGAATCGATATTGGTCTACACAAGTCAGAATGAATTAACTCTAGTACTTTCTTGGCTCTATAACCTTTTGCTTTAAAAGGTCACTTGGTCATCTTACCCTCCAAGCAAGATTCGAAGGTTGAATAACTGTCAATCTCTAATGAACCTAAAGGTCCATCATTGACCAACCTCTGAATCCTACTGAGGTTTATATGACCTAACCTGAAATGCCAAAGATAGGTTTGATTCATATCAGAAGGTTTCTTCCTCTTAATAATGTTAGATAAAGAGCTATCTGTTTTTATGTTTTGCACAACTGGGGAGTTAGAATTAACCACAAACAAATTGTCAGCCAATGAACCAGAACAAATAAGTTTTCCATTTCTTCTATGATAGGTCGTCAGGCCAATTAAAAATAAACCTACTTTTGAAACTATTAAAAATAGTATAGAGCGAGTAGGATCGTATCCACAGGGAGTAACAGAGTGAACTAAACTTGGTCAAAAGTACGTAACCAAAATGGGGGGTTTGTTTTTAATCAAACTAACTAACAAAATCAAATTAAAATTAACGACAAGAAATTAAACAAATTGTCAAATCCAAATTCGGAAAATGTCTAGCCAAGGGAATTGGACCACCTCGATGCACTAATCGATCATTGATGCAAAAATGTATTAATTAACTACTGGTTACACCGGTTTTCATTGTTGGAACCTCCTAACAATTCAGTCCTATTAATTAAAGCCAGCGATTAAGGAACCTCCGTTAATCGCATCTATAATCGATGATCAATTCTGGAACCTCCTAGAACCTAGATCACGATAGCCAAGGACCCAGTTCAATTACAATTAACCCAATTAGCTTAATTGCACTTGATTATTTATTCTTTTCAATTCACTAATCTACGTACCATGTGATTAATTCATTGACTCTAAGGAATACTGAACCTCGTGTATTCTAGTAGATTAGATTACCTAGGAAAGCCTGCATGCTACCAGCTATACAAACAGTGCCAAATAATCCACAAACATACACAAGAATAAATAAGAAACCAATAATCAATTAATAATAATACCAATTCAATCTCACGATTCAAGTAGCATCTAGGGGTTTTGATTCCCTTGACTAGACTAAAGAAATCTAGCTACTCATAATTGAAAAGAAAAACATCAAATAAAAATTGTACTTCATGAATTAAAACTAAAAACTAAGAAATAGAAATACTACTAATTGATGAATTCTTTTGCAGGAGAGCTATCCCAAAAATTGCCCAAAAAAGCTGCTGTAACTCTTTGTTCTCTCTTTGGTCTCAGCCGTTCCCGCCTTCTGTCCACTCTCCAAAAAAACCAAAAGTAAAAATCCTGCCCCAAAGAATGAATCCTCTTTTTCCAGTCCAAGTCCTTTCTAAATCCCCAAAAGTCTATCCTTTATTTCCAAAATCTTCCCTTTCTTTCCAAAATTAAAATTCCCGCAGTTAACTCCCCCAAATCAAGACAATCAATCCTAGAATAAAAATCCTGCTCTTTTTATTCCTAGCCTTATATAACTCTTCCTTCCCAATTTGGTCATTCTTCCTTTCTTGTGTTTCTCAAAAATTCACAGCCCCCGACTCCTTTTCTTCAATTGTCCCATTTACCCTCCTTTTGTCCAAAACTGCACCATCCTTCTTAAAATCAATATAATTCCCTGCAAATATAAAAAACCACTACTTAGCTTCACCAAAACACCCAACTTTGCCCAATTCAGCACCAAATTGTATCATAAAATATCAGCTCATCATTTTAATAAATACAGACTCATCAGAAAAAATAAACTTATAACCGTTCTTTAAGAGTTTAGAAACCAAAATAAGGTTCTTTCTAAAATTCGGTACATAAAGACAATTAACTAACTCTAAACTAGAATTCTCAAAATTCAGAGTAACTACTCCCACTACTTCCACTGACACTCTTGTAGTGTCGCCCAAGTAGATATCCACTAACACTCTTGCATGAGGAACTTGACGGCCAATTGATGCCAGCGTTAGGTGAACGTAAGCTGAAGATGTCCAGACCACGACACTGAAGACGTCCAGACCACGACACTGTTTCCTGGATGCGACAAGGACAAGTTAAGGCCTTACTGAGGTAAAACAGCTAACACTGGGCTTGAGGCGATCACAACTCACTCACGACAATGTCACTTGGGTGTGACATTGTGACGACCACTAAATACCATGACCGTGAGAAGGTGAAGAGCCAAAACTACAGCCTTTAAAGAGCATGTGTCAACCCAACCAGTGTACGATGACTCTGACAAAAGATTCTCAGGTAACGCCCAACAAACGCCAATGTATGCTGAGTGTCAGAAGACCACCATCGGCACGTGCAACGGGCTGATCTGCCCGGGCCTAGCCAGAAACTCACTTTCGTGCTATGCATTCCAAAATCGGAATCTCTGGCCAGGCCTAGATGCTAGCACAATGCTATTCCAACCCTTTTGAAATAACATTACACTGGATCTGGGTTCGCACTTATTTAATTTACCACACAACAAAAATTTCTAATTAAAAGCGGAGATGAGAGGAAAATATTTGCAGAGATGCAGACATGGACGGAGATGGGAGGAAAGAAGAAAAGGATGTAGATTTGGTGGGGAAGGTGACCGGAGATGTCTTGATCGGAGATGAAGAACAAAAAGAGGTGGAAGAGAGGAGATGGAGAGAAGTGGGTTATGAAAAGTTGGAAGAGAAGGAGTCTGCGACTGCTAGGGTGGAGTTTTGAAAACCTAAAGCTTAAAAATATATATATATATATGCCCCCTCTAATTCGGTTTTCGGGGCGGGGCCCAAATAAAAAATTGAAAACCAAAACCGCCCATTATCCAATACTATATTTTTGGTTTTACAACCGACCACCCGATTAAACCGAACCAATTAACACGAATCAGTTCAGTTTGGGCGGTTTGTTCAGGTCAACCGAATTAATGCTCACCCCTAGGAAAAAGGAACATTGAGTGGTGGGAGCGATCAAATCGCATAAGTCTAATGATCATAAAACGGTCAATTCCGAAAACCTTTAGGGGCACTGTTAAAGAGGAAAATAATGTCAAATTGTACCTGCAAGATCTCGAAAAGTCTTGTGTTAAAGTAATAAAGGGGAAACAAGTACTCTCTTGAGTAAACTTGTTTCTATAAGGTATAAGAGTTCTGGGAACATAATAGAGTACATTTTGCATATGTCTAATATTGCTTCAAAATGAAAGGCACTAAAGTTAGACTTGTCTGATGACTTGGTGGTGCATTTGGTATTTATTTCTCTTCTTGAACAATTTTGGGAAGTTTAAGGTTATTTATAACTGCCAAAAGGAAAAATTAGATCTTAAATGAACTCATTTCTCACTGTGTGCAAGAAGAAATATTGAAGCAAGAAAAGACTGAGAATACTCATTTTGGCAACAAACTTTAAACAAAATAACGAGAACAAAAGGAAAAGAAGGATAAGGAAGTTGCGGTTACAACAACACAAAAGAAACAGACTAAGGAATTCTCTTGTTTCTTTTGTTGTAATACCCTTTCATTAAAGGAATCAATGTACCGAATATCATACTTGGGGTACCAAGAAAGGTATGGTCATTTTTAATGTTTGTTTTGAAGATAATTTGGTTTTAGTGTTGGTGTATGTGCCTTTTTAAGGGGTATATAGATATTTGTCGTTTTGATTGATATTATAATCAGAAGAGTTAATTTCATGATAGTAATATTCTTGTGCATATTTAATTTCATGAAATCGATCCTCCAAAAGAAACACTCCATGGACTTTTAGATCATGAGTGATTCTTTTGAGTAGTACTCGTACGAGGATCCTTAGACCAGAAATCACTACATAGTCTTAGGTGAATTGTAGTGCGCTTTAACATACGCTTAACGGGACCGTAACAGGTTGCCAAGTACGGGTATGATTGGGTACACTATGAGTCACGCTAAGATATGTAGGTGAAGTGATGGGACTACAAATCTCTCTTACGTGAGAGATGATATCTTGGCCACTTGATAGTGAACTAAAAAGTGCATGACCATGCCCATAGAATGATAAGCGTTATCATTTGCTTGATGAATTCAGTGTCAATAAGAGATCAAGTAAACGCTTAGCTATATAAGGATGATGGTTCCTTGCCTTATACTAAACAGGATATCAATGTAGAGGATTGTACGCAGTTTACTCGGAAAGGTTGTGTTGAATCACCATTCGACCCTCCATTCTGAATTGGGTAGTCATTATGTCTTGCTAGAGACCACTAATGACTTATGGATTAATCAATGAGATTGAGTTATCCATTGCCAATTTAGAATGGGACTACACGATCACACATAAGAAAGTTCGATGATGCAGAATAAGTATTCTCGCCTACAATGAGTATAATTGTTATACTTAAATAAAGAAGATTTAATTAAATGGTTTAATTAAATATTATTGAAAAGTTATGTGGTATTAATTAAGAGTTAATTAATTACCTAGGAACAATTGGGATGGGCTGATAAATCAAGAAACCTAATTGCAATTGAGGTTCTTGATCCATCAGCCTGATCCATGGGTCATGGGTTGATCCATGGGCTTGGTGTATAACCCAAATCATTAAGGTATTATTTAATACTGACTTGGAATCAGTAAATATTATTTAATACTGATTTGGAATCTGTAAAATAATATTTGATAATAATACTAATTTGGAATATGATTAAATCAGTTAAGTAATAATTGATTGGTTACAATACTGATTTTTGAAAATTTCAACTCTACAAATATCCTAGGGATATTATGGTAGGAGGATGATGATTTTCAATTGAAAAAAAATCAAAACAAGCAGGATACACGAAAAATCCCAATTCTCTCTGTAGGCGAAAAAAAAGGCTAGCACCGAATCTGCAAAGGCTTTCGTGCTTGAAAGTAGAGAGTCATTCAAGGTAGGATTTTGGTGGTGACAAACGTAACCGGAGCAGAAGGTTTGGACTAACATCAATATAGGATCCAGACGCGACAACCGATTACGCTTCAAGGGTATGATTTACTTGTTTTGAACATAGGATTAAAACACTAAAATTGAAATTGGCATGAATCCGCTGCGTAAAATTTTTTTTGAAAAACCTGCCTCCGATCCCAACAGTGATATCAGAGCTAGGCTCGATTTTAGTGTTAAGATTAAAATTAATTAATCAAAACACATAATTTCTTTTGAAATTAATTTAGCTTGATTGGATGGAAATGGTTTCCGTAGTAGAAAAATGTTTTTTTTTGGGTGTTTTTTGTGTCCCGTCAGAAAAAAAAGGGCTACTTAGCCATAGGTTTCAAAAAAGGCTAAGATTTTTCTTTTTGGCTGGAAATTGGATTTCTTGGATTTTTCACCCGAAAACAAAATTTCGCAAGAGGAAAACAGATTTTGGTTTCTGGGTTTTCAAAATTGATTTCGCCAGGAAGAACAATGATTGACCGGAGTTTATTTTGTTTTGGCATCAAAATGAATTTGTTTTTCCTTCGATTTTCGATGAACTCATTAGAAAAACTTGTCAGAATCTTGGTTTTGGAATCTGGGATTTTGATTGGAACGATTTGGTTTTGGTTATTGTTTTCTGGGTTTCAAAAACAAAAATCACCGTAGTCTGGGGTTTTTTTTTTTGTCAGAAATCGGGAAGCAAAGAAAAATTGGATTTTGGGTTATGATTTTGTTTTTTTTGGGCTGATTATTGTCGGATTGTTTTTCAATCAGAAAAACTGAAACCCATAATGGTTCCGAGGTTTTTCGCTAGTTTCAAATGAGTTTTAGTCGGAGTTGGTTTACGATCGAAAAAAGAGATGCCGACATGTTTTTGTTTTCAGTCATTTTTCAAATGGTCGAGGAATTGGATCTTCAATGGAAGAGGATTCGCCTTTGACCGGATAAGAGAGCGCGGCTGGAGAAGACGAACGACGAGCGTCGTTGTTCATCAATGACGCCGGACGGCTGATCGGAAAACCAGAGATACAGTCGGGGAAGACAATGAAGGAAACGGCGGGTGGCAAAAGCCCTAGGGGCTGAAATTACCTAAACGCCCCGCCGCAACCTTAAAACCCTAGGCTGCCAAACCTTAAAATTTTAAAAAATTACAAAATAGCACAGCAGTTTGTTCTATTTAAACCCTAAGCCCAGAACTTTGGTTAATTATGAAATTGCCTCTAAATTTTCAGGAAAAAAGTTTTTCTGAAATTTTAATTTAATTTGATAAAATTTATTTTAATTTAGCATAAAATTAAATATCTTATCAGGTTGGAAATAGGATTAAATTTTGACTTAAAATTATTATCCTAGCAAATCTTAATAAGATTAAGATAATTAGATTAAATAAAAATAAATAAATAAATAAAATAATAAATAAATAAATAATTAGATTAATTAATTTGTTTAATTTTGAATTATTTATTTATTTATTTTATGATGTTTTTAATTTAAATTGTTTAAATTACGTGTGTGAAACATCATAATTATGACGAGCATGTTCATGCATCATTTTGGTTAAATGAAAAATGAACAAAAAGGGATTGATTAAAATTGATCATGAAACGAACAATTTTAATTTTGTAATAGTTACACAATCCTTAAATTTAATCGGTTTAAATTAAAACGGGCTTGTATGAGTATATGCATTTATGTGTTTTAAAGCATGAATTGGGCTTATTAATGTTTTAAAAGTTGGGGCCTGCGAGCCATTTGAATTTGGGCCTGCGTGCCTATTAAAATTTTTTGTAATAATTAGGCCCAAGATGAGTTTCTAAGAGGAGTCCATGGTGGAGCCCAGGAACGGAAGCCCAACAATGAAGGCCCAAATATGAAGAATTTTAAAAGGCTCTGTAATAGACTAGAGCCCAATTCATTGCTTTTATTCATTTTATTTATTTGATATACCAAATGAATGTTAAAACAAAAAATGCATGTTAAGCCGATCAAACTAAAATCCCAAAAACCTGAGTTGATTTTGCTTCCATACTTGGGGGCTCGCCAGAGCGTCGAACGTCTGTGAACTTGGAGAGCCCAAGGGCCTCAGATTTTCTTCGTGCGGCGGGTTGTCACATAATAGGTGCCCAACTTTACTCACTACCACTATGTGGAAAAACTGTTTTGGTATTTATTGATGTGATGCCTCGAGGGATGGTTTTCCTGGGGAAAATTAATCCTAGCTTGACCCGATAAGTTGACTAGGGATTAATTTTGCAAAGATAAGATGGTGTCAAACATTTGGAATGTTCATCCTATCACCAAAAAGTTGCATGGTATGCAATTGGAAAACGTTAGATTACATGGAATGTAATTTAAATGTTGCCTACCAAAAGAGCCCGATCCCTATGATACTTGCCAAAGCAAGAATGGGGTAAACTCTTTGTGGATTTTTGGCCCACAATCTAGCACCAACACAAAATTGTTTGGGATTTCAATTTTGGCTATTGTGAAAAATGATTTTAAAACTCATTCTAATATTTTGCATTTCTTCTTTGTAGAAATGGCATCATCTAGCACTAATGTCATCTCAAACTTTACTCTAAGAAGTATATTGGATAAAGATAAATTGGTTGGATTAAACTTCTTAGATTGGGAAAGAAACTTGAGAATAGTTCTCAAACAAGAAAGAAAGCTACATGTCTTAGAGACCGCTTTACCTGAACCACCACAAAATGCTTCGGCAACTGTTCAACGAGCCTGGGATAAGCTGAAAAGTGACTCCAATGATATGACTTGCTTGATGCTCGCGTCTATGATGGGTGAAATTCAAAAGCAGTTCATGAATTGGGAATCCTTCCAGATTTATGAGTCACTGACGAAGATGTTCCGTGAACAAGCCCGTAACGAAAGGTTCGTTACGATAAAAGCTTTAATTTCGTGCAAGATGGTGAAGGGTTCGTCAGTTAGCACGCATTTAATCAAGATAAAATGGTACATTGATACCCTAGAGCGATTGAATGCAACCCTTCATAGGGAATTGACCATTGATATCATCTTGGCATCATTGCTTGATGAATACAATGATTTTGTGGTGAACTACAATATGCACAACATAGATAGGAGCATTCCTTAGCTCCATGGCATGTTAAAGAACACTGAGCAGACCCTTAAGAAGGCAACGCCAGTGTTGGTAGTAGACATGGAAACTCATGAAGATGAGCAACCTGAGTCAACAATACAAGAACCTAGAAGGTCTAGTAGATCTCGTCACGACCGAGAAATACGGATTTCTCGTGACTAACGATCAAGATTTGATCTTGGTGGACTCTAATGAGCCCGCGAACTACAAATAGGTTTTAGAAAGTCTGGATTCAGATAAATGGCTACAAGCCATGGAATCTGAAATGCAATCCATGAGGGACAATAAAGTGTGGACTTTGATTGATCCTCCTGTTCATGCAAAGGTTGTCGATTGCAAGTGGATTTTTAAATTAAAACCGGGCGGGTTCTTCAAGGCATTACTAGTGGCTAAAGGTTTCAAACAGACTCATGGTATAGACTATGATGAAACCTTCTCCCCTGTCGTGATGCTCAAGTCCATTCGGACTATGCTCGTCATAGCTGCATATTATGACTATGAGATATGACAGATAGATGTTAAGACGGCTTTCCTGAATGAAAACCTACTCGAGGATGTTTTCATGAAACAACCTAAGGGATACATTGATCAAGAGCATCCAAATCGTGTATGCAATCTTTAGAGGTCCATCTACGGACTAAAGCAAGCATCTCGAAATTGGAATCTTCATTTTGACGAGGCAGTAAAAGGTTACAGCTTCATAAAGAACGAAGATGAGCCTTGTGTTTACAAGAAGGTTAGTGGGAGCAAGAATGTTTTTCTCGACCTATATGTGGACGACATCCTACTCATAGGAAATGACATTCCCATGATGAAAGACATCAAACAATGGTTGGGGAGTGTATTTTCTATGAAAGACTTAGGAGAAGCCAAAATGATACTAGGTATCAAGATCTATAGAGATAGGTCTAAAAGGCTTCTAGGACTAAGTCAAGAAGGGTATATAGACAAGAAATTGAAGAGGTTCAATATGTCTAATTGTAAGAATGGTATGGTACCATTCAGACATGACCTTCTTTTAAAGAAGAATCAATGTCCTTCTACTAAAAAGGAGAAGGATGTGATGAGTAGAGTCCCATATGCTTCAACAATAGGATCTATCATGTATGCCATGTTATGTACCTGCCCGGATGTCGCACATGCACTAAGCATGACAAGCAGATACTAACAAGATCTAGGTATGGATCATTGGACTGCAATCAAGGCAATCTTAAAGTACTTGCGAAGGACTAAAGGATTAATGCTAGTGTACGGAGGACAAGAACAGCTCGTCATACAAGGTTACACTGATGCTGCTTTCCAGACTAATCAAGATGACATGAAGTCACAATCAGGCTACATTTTTAGCCTGAATAGCGGTGCAGTGAGTTGGAAAAGCTCGAAGCAAGATACCACAACCGACTCTACAACAGAATCTGAGTATATTGCTGCATCAGATGCTGCAAAGAAAGCTGTTTGGTTGAGGAAGTTTGTGTCAGACATCGGAGTGACACCGAGTATCCAAGATTTGATAGACCTCTTCTGTGATAATAATGGGGCCATCGAACAAACAAAGGAGCTCTGGTCACACCAGAAGACCAAACACATACTTAGACGTTATCACCTCATTCGAGAGATCATCGATTGAGGAGATGTTAAAGTATGCAAAATTGGGTCAGACAATAATATAGCAAATCTTCTCACAAAAGCTCTACCACAGTCAAAGTTTGAAAGACATGTAATAGAGCTTGGTCTTAAAATGTTTAGGACATAGCTCTTCAACGGGCAAGTGGGAGATTGTTGGTGTATGTGCCCTTTTTAAGGGATATTTAGATATTTTTTGTTTTGATTGATGTTATAATCAGATGAGTTAATTTCATGATAGTAATATTCTTGTGCATATTTAATTTCATGAAATTGATCCACCAAAAGAAACACTCCATGGACTTTTAGATTATGAGTGTTTCTTTTGAGTAGAACTCGTACGAGGATCCTTAGACCAGAAATCACTACATGGTCTTAGGTGAATTGTAGTGCACTTTAACATATGCCTAACGGGACCGTAACAGGTTGCCAAGTACGGGTATGATTGGGTACACTATGAGTCACACTAAGATATGTAGGTGAAGTGATGGGACTACAAATCTCTCTTAAGTGAGAGATGATATCTTGGCCACTTGATAGTGAACTGAAAAGTGCATGGCCATGCCCAAGGAATGATAAGCGTTATCATTTGCTTGATGAATTCAGTGTCACTAAGAGATCAAGTAAACGTTTAGCTATATAAGGATGATGGTTCTATGCCTTATGCTAAACGGGATATCAATATAGAGGATCGTACGCAGTTTGCTTAGAAAGGTTGTGTTGAATCACCATTCGACCCTCCATTCTGAATTGGGTAGTCATTATGTCTTGCTAGAGACCACTAATGACTTATGGATTAATCAATGAGATTGAGTTATCCATTGCCAATTTAGAATGGGTCTACATGATCGCACATAAGAAAGTTCGATGATGCAGAATAAGTATTCTTGCCTACAATGAGTATAATTGTTATACTTAAATAAAGAATATTTTCTCTGTAGGCGAAAAATCCCAATTTTCTCTGTAGGCGAAAAAACAGCTAGCACCGAATCTGCAAAGGCTTTCGTGCTTGAAAGTAGAGAGTCCTTCAAGGAAGGATTTTGGTGGTGACAAACGTAACTGGAGCAGAAGGTTTGGACCAACATCAATTTAGGATCCAGACACGGCAGCCGATTACGTTTCAAGGGTATGATTTACTTGTTTTGAACATAGGATTAAAACACTAAAATTGAAATTGGCATGAATCCGATGCGTAAAATATTTTTTTTTGAAAAACATGCCTCCGATCCCAACATTTAGTACCAAGACATACTTGGTGGGTAGATTACGATACTACTACTCACATAAGTGTGTTTTTGCTAGATTACCTTCATTATCGCAAGCCAATTGATGCTGAAACATTCATCTACGTGGGGCAATAGTGAGGTGGCTAAAGTTGAGGCAATAAACACTTTTAGGTTATTGCTAAAGACTTGTTTTTATTTGAATTTGGAAGACATTTATGTTGTTCCGCCATTTAGACAGAATCTAATTTCTGTTTCTTTATTAGACAAATTAGATTACTTTGTCTATTTGGAAACAATAAAGTTAGTCTTTCATTTAATTAAAAAAATATTGAAATAAGTAATGATAACCTTTAGTTGCTTGATAATGTTGCTTCGGACAGTGAAACCTTGCATGTAGATACACTTAGTACTAAAAGCAAATTAATAAATGAGAATTCCACTGGACCTTTTTATAAGCTTTTAGGTCATCTCTAAATAGAGAATTGAAAGGCTTATGTGAGATAGAATTCTTGATCTATTAGACTCTACATATTCTCATATTTGTGTTGAGTGCACTAAGGGAAAACAGACAAACAAAAGGAAATTTAAAGGTTGAAAGATCTAAGGATGTCATATAGCTGATACATACGGATGTTTGTGGGTCATTCTCTACGGTTTCTTGGAATGGTCAAACATATTTTATCAAGTTCATAGACGATCTTTCACGATATATTTATTTTCATAAACTGCAACATACATATTTAGTAGAGTTCCAACTAAAGCAACTGTTAAAACCCCTTATGAGCTACGGACTGGCATAAAACCCAGTATTAGGTACTTTCATATTTGGGGTTGTCCAGTTGAAGTTAGGCAATTTAAGCCTAATGAAAGAAAACTGGATTCAATAACCATAAATTGCTATTTTGTTTGATACATTGAAAGGTTTAGGGGATTCTAAATTCTTTGATCCCAAAAGTAAATCCTTCTTTAAGATGAGAAATGCCCAATTCTTGAGGATATTGAGTTTGGAGGGAAAGATAAGGTTAATGACTTTGTCCTTGAAGAGGAATCAATTTCTCTTCCTACGGTTGTAATTCCTAAAGTTGTTCAAGAATTACAAGACAATGTTGATAATTTCCTTCATCAAGAACAAGATCATATTCATGAAGAACAAACTCAAAAGCCTCAATAACAAATGCCATTAAGGAGATCTACTAGAGAGATGAGAAATGCTATTCCGGATGATTATATAGTGTTTCTGGTGGAACATAAAGAAACCAATGAAATGGTGGGAGATGATCCAATCAACTCATCAGGCAATTGATGTGTTAAAAGTACACACACAAATAAAACCCTTTTTAACACACTAAAGGACCACAGATCTTATCGTATGTAGGGAGGGTGTCGAACCACAGAGAGCACATTGCATTTATTTTTGTATCTAGGTTTAGGTGCTTATTCTACAAAATAAAGAAAAAAGAGAAATATCAAAGAAAAATAAAGAATGAAAAATAAAAATCCTATCCTACCTATTGAATTAACCAAAGATTCTCGGGTAAGGGAGAAACTTGAACCAAACCCCCATGGTGTCTTGGTGAACTCCTCGCACATGATTCCTAAGAATATGAAGTTAATCCCTTTTTAGTTGATCATATTGAAAGATTATCTACTCGGGCCCGGTCAAAAACTTACTTTTGTGCTATGCATTCCAGAATCAAAATTCTTGACCAGGCCTAAACTCTTGCGCAATTGCTATTCCAACCCTTTCTTGAAATACCATTGCTCAGGATTTTAGCTTCTACTTATTTGATTTGTCACGTAACAATAAATTCTTAATAAAAGCGAAAGTTTAAGAATTACCTCTTGAAGCATGTACTTAGGTGATTCTCTTGTATGACTCAAGACTAGATCGGACAATGAACTAACAAGCAATTGATCAGCAAAACCACCACAATTCCATAAAAGCTGCAGTCGAAAAATCTGACCGAACTCGTTTCCACAAGCGCATGAAGACCACGCGCCTCCCGAGATGCCTCACGTGCCGCCGCTCTCAAACCACGCACCGCCAGGTTGTTGGAGGAAAATTGGCCACTGATTTTTGGAAAAAGAGCCACCGCCTAAAGGTTGAAGAATCTGACTTTGAGAGAAGAATTATTAATTCTCTCTCTAGTTATCTTGTCTTGAAAACTTATAAATTGTGTATTGTGAATTACTAATCTATTGTCTATTTATAGAGTTATAAGAGAGACCCAAGTTGGTTTATGATTGACCTTCCTAATGAGTTTTGGTTTCTTAATTAGTTTCCAAATTCAATTAGGATCCAAATCTAATAGGATTCCAAATCCAAATAGATTTCTTAATCACTAGGATTTCCTAATTCTAATTGAACTTTAAGACTTAATTAATTAAATAATTCCATTTTTTAATTACTTAATTAACCCTTAGAAATAATTAATTCTACTTTATCAATTAATCCACTACATAATTAATGGTACCACTAACGGATTAATTATGACACTACCATCCTACACCAGAATTGCTTCCAGAACAACTAAATTATTTATTCTTCAATCTCCCCACATCAACGATATAGTGCTAGTTAATTTATTAATTTATTGATAAATTAATTAATTAGCTTCTTATAATCCGAGATTAGTACCACTCGATCTTTTTACTATACCAGACATAAGTCCACAAGTTGGGTTTAGTATGATAAACATAACAAGCTCATCTCGGGAGCACCATCACCCCAGACGCACCGATACATGGTTTCCTTTCGACAAGCAACAGCACACCAAGCAACTAAACACACGCACCTAACCTGCCAAGACTATTAGCCTCATGTGACCTCACTCTTTGGCAGATTAAGGTACACTATGTCTAATCCTCATGCCTGCTCAAGTCTAGGGATTAAGAGATATAATAATAGGATCGAATAGTCTATTGAATCAATACAAGACAATTTGTCCTAAATGGTCAAGGTCAATATGCCCCAGACATATCTATATGATTCAACTAGTTTAGACAAACCAATTTCCGAATCACATAATAACCTAACTAACAGTGTGTCCAAAACTGTCTCAGTTACGAACCTCATTTATATATTATATCTTTTAACCAATGATGAGATCTACTGTGTCATACCAGGCATCTCATCATCTAATTACATAATATAAATGGACGATATATGTAAAACATAAAAACAATATAACTAAAACATTTAATCAATATATACAAATTGGGAAACAATTTAATACAAGCAAAGCTTTAGTATTCAAACCTAACACATATAATGCCTCAACTATATTCATGGTTATTAGCCAAAATGTCAATCATCCAATTGACCCACGAGGCTCGACTTGTGGGTGTTATGCCTAACACCAAGTCCCGGGCTATGGTCATTAACGTGAACTACGAGATTCATCAACCCACAAGCTTGGACGCATTTTGATGTGTTATGCCTAACACTGCGCCTGGAGCTATGATCATTGACAAATCAAGGACCCTCGGCCTCACATGGTGCAATCAAAGCTTCACCAAGATACAAATCAACTAAAACCTATGTAGATCAACAACCCGTAATGCAAAATATCAAGAAATTAACACAAGAACATTCATAGATATCAAATGGGCAACAACCAAAGCTAAAGACATAATCTTTTAGCATAAATGGCATGAAAGCATTAAATCCAAACACCAAATGGAAACCCATGAACATTCTCATATAAAAAACTATCAATCCTTACAATATGGGTTGCTAAAATGTGGATCTACAACTAAAAGAAGAAAATAAAGTAGAAGAAGAGAAAATCTAACTAGGGAGAGAAGACCTAGGATGAAGGAGGCTAATCCATCCAAGATGACCTAAAATCTATACAAAATGTAGTATTTATAGGGGCTTGACCAATTGGGGTTATGGTACAATAAGGGGAAGGTTTGGGGCCATTTTATAATTAAAAAGAAGTCACATCCCGTGCTCTCAGTAGTCTGGAGCATCCATGGCACTCTGGAATGTGTGGACACTCCAGCATATTTCCCACTTCGCATGTCCACAGCACTCTGGAGTGCTGTGGACTCTTCAGCCTTCGGGTTCCTTAGCATGTCCATAGCATTCTAGAGTGCTGTGGACTTTTCAGCATTTCGATACTTCTTTTTTCTTGTTACATTTTAGTGCAATTTTGGCCCTTCTTGCATCCCAATTTCTTAATTTTCTCTTCCCCATCCAATTGGGCTAGATGTGACCCAAAATTCACCATTTTCCTACAAAATACACATGACATGCATGAGATTGCATTTATTGAAAATTAAGCACAAATAGGCACTTTGCCCTCTAAAATGTATGCAACTTATGTAAGAATCATGCTCAAAAGTGAAGGAAACAGATATGGTCTGGGCTAAACCGAAAATCTCACTTTCGTGCTATGCATTCCAGAATCGGTGACTTTTGATCTGGTCCAGGCTCTAAAACATTTCCCCTGAACGGATCTAGGCTTATACGAATTCAATTTATTAAAACGACACGATAAAAATTAAATCTTTAATTTAAAGTGGAAGTCTTAAAAATTATACCTTTGAAACTTGTCCTCAAAGCAATAAGAAAACCAAAGCCTTGAAAATCCTGCTATTTACCACCTAGGACCAATCACTAGAGAATCCCGAGAATGACTCCGTCTCTACCTCAAAATCGTGTGGGCGACTATCCAAAAGGTAGCTAAGACACTTAGGAAGAAATCCATAAGAAACCCACTTTGAAAAACTCGTCAGATCTGAAGCAGATCGTTGCCCAAAGATCTCAGTGACTAGTTACCGCCTGTCACCTCTTTACCGCTTGCCTACGAAATCCACTATCGAATCCCTTTAATGACTCTGTCTCCACCCGAAATCGTGTGGGTGACTTTCCAAGGGGTAGCTAAGACACTAAGGAAGAAATACAAAAGAAAATCACTTTGAAAAACTCGTCATATCCGCAGCAGATCGTTGCCCGAAGATCAGCCTCCTATTTACCGCCTTGTGCACAAAATCCAAAAACCACCACCAAAAGAATTCTCCCACCACGATCTAGACAACCACCGCCATGGATCATTGATCAAGACCTAGATATACACAACGGAGGTCGAATCAAGGGACTAGGAGAATCAAAAGGTCTGGCGGCGCAAATTGAGGGACAGGGCAACGTGCAAATCGAGGGACTGCGGTGAATAAAAAATCAGTGATCCAAAGGGCCGAGCTTTTCGAAGATCGAAGGATTCTAAGCCGACTTCGAGAAAGAACTTAACGAAGAAGAAGAAGTTCTCTCTCTAGGCTGCTCCTTCTCACTCTAGGCAACTTAGCCTCCAAGGTTTCTTAATTTCTTCCAAATGCCTAACAAGGACTATTTATAGGAGCTTCAAGGGAGACCTAGTGGGCTTTTGAGTCGGGCCTTAGTGTTGGACTTTCGTTGACTCTCTTAGTCTTCCCGAGACTAATCATCTCCAATCGTACTTTTAGAATTAATTTCTTAACCCACTTCGTTAATTAAATATTTATCGAACCTTTAGGATTATTTCATATAACCCACTTTGTCAATTAAATATTAATTAAATCTTTAGAATTGTTTAATTCACTTTGTCGATTAGTCCAACGCATAATTAGTCGTACCACTAACGGACCAATTATGGAACTACCGCTCAAAAATGAATTTATTTCTCTCTCACTTTGTTATTCCTCTATCTCCCCACATCAAAGATCTAGTGCTTGTCGATTCATAAATTTACTGACAAATTAATTCGTCGATTTCTTGGTATCCGAGATTAGTATCACTCGACTTTCTTATTATACCAAACATAAAGTCCACTGGCCAGATTTAGTATAATAAACCTTTCAAACTCATCTTGAGAGCACCATCAACCCGACGAACCGGTATATGGATTCCTTCGACAAGCAACAACACACAAAGAAGTCAAACACCGCATACCCAACTTACCTAGATTTAGGCCTCAATTGACCGCACCCTTTGGTAAATCAAAGCATATGATATCTAACTCTCGTGCCCGCTCTAGTCTAGGGATTAAGAGATTAGAATATTAGGTTCGAATCAACTACGTCGATCAATACAAGTTAATTCAATTCGGAATAGGTCGTGCTCAATATGCCCCGGGTATATCCGTATGATTTAATTAGTCTACACAAACTAATTATCTAAATCACACGATAACCTAAATCGATAGTATGTTCAAACTATCTCAGTTACGAGCATCTATTTATATATCATTACTTTAACCAATAACGAGATCTACTGTATTTTTCTACACCTCATTATCTAGATATATGATATAAAGGAACAATTTAATACTGAAACATAAACGATATGTCAACTGGGTATTAGTTTTTTATACAAGCAATAGCTTTTTAGTATTCAAAACTAACAAAAAGAACTATAAAAATGTGATGAATTTGAGTTACATCACTCCCCCACACTAAAATCTTGCTTGTCCTCAAGCAAAGTCAACCCAAAATGTCAAAATTCACAAGGTGGGCGATCATAAAAGCTTAGCTCATTGGTCTATCTCAAGCATTCTCAACATTTAAAAACAAGATAATAAGCATTCATGATCAAAGGATCTTACCAAGCACAAAAGAGAAAGTATGGCATGAGAATGCATCAACAAAGAGCACTCAATAGAGCCAATCACCATCACACTAAGGATTTCTGTCATACACACAAGTGTTTAGGCAATTATTTATGTAGCTCTCAAGTTATTGTTTAATGAACTCTCAATAAAAGCTTGGCCTTAGATCACATCTCCACCACTTAAGCAAGCAACACATCAATCCAAAGGGCTTTTGTTGGGTGAGAACAAGTAAAGAAGAGTTTAAGGTATAAAATAGGTCATAGGCTAGAAATGGAGGTTTACAATCCAAAGCACTTAGTCATAATTCAAACACTTCATTGGAGGCTTTTTTTTTTTTTTGGATTCTTTTACAACACACATATATATGAGGGTTCAGGGCTTAAAAGTCCCTCGCTTTCTCATTTAAAGCTGCTATTTTTTTTTACATGGAGGTCCAGAGCTTAAAAGTCTCTCACTTCCCCATTTTTCTGTTTTTCTATACCGAAGAAAACTCACATAATATATACAACACATTAAGAATCCATATAACATACATTAGCAATTTTAGTGTTCAAACCACAGCTAAGCAACTTCGGGGGTTTCAAAAATGTATAAGGTAAGAAAAGAAAGATTTAGGGGCTGAATATAGGTGCTAGAAAACAAAGAATAGTCAAGGCTCAAAGGGGTTAATCTTAAAGGAATTTGATGTTTGGGTTTGAAAAACAAAGAAAGGATAACACAAGGGGTTTACTAGGTGCCTTCGTCATCTCAATATGTCACAAACTCAAGTAGTAATGACATGCATGCACAAGCTAAGCTTCGGATCCTTTTCATCAGACAATCACACAAGGAAAAAAATGAGCAAGAAATTTAAAAGATGCTCAACAGGCTCAAATTCATCCTCACAAGATATTAGGGACATGTGTGATTAAATCTAGAATACTCAAAATGGATACCAACTCAGACTACGCTACACCAAATGCCAAGTGAGATCCAAGTCAATCATGCCAAAGTATCACAAAAATGATGCTAAAGACACATGTTAGGAAAAATTTCGCAAAGAGGAGCTGATTTTGAAAATTTGAACAAATCATCCACAATTTGAACATAAGACATTAAAAGGATTGCTGAGGACTAAACTCCCCCCCACGCTAAACTGTACATTATCCTCAATGTACTAACCATCACAACACAGGTGGGGTAAAGAGAGCAAGACATTAAGTGTGAGTTAGGAAGAGAAAATTGGCATAAACAAAGCTTGGGTGTATACATGTATACTTGTCAAATGGCTCTTTATGTGTATGCATGTGCTTGTGCTAAAGAATTGAAGTGCATAAACTTGCCCTATCAACCATAAACACTGATCCACTTGTTTTGCTAGAGAGAGTGAACAAGAATGAAGTAGCTGACAAAGAGTTCAAAGAAGAATGATGGCTAAAGATCACATTACATTACATATACTTTAAGATCATTAGCACATTTAACAAACATATTTCACAATTTTCGCACAATACCCATTAAATATTTAAAAATCAAATATGCCAACCAAATACCCTCAATGATTCAACCCGTACCTACTTAAAAGAAAAATAAAAGAAAAACTCGGCTTATTATATCCAATTATAGCCACGTACACATAATATAAAAAAAATATGCTCAACATATTCACAATCAAGCACGTACACAGAATGTATACCTATGAGTATGCTCATCATATGCACAAGTAATCACGCACACAAGTTGTATACATAAATCTTTACAACGAATAAAAATAATGAAACGTTGGAAAATAAAAAGAAACTTCTCTTTTCTCCTTAGTTTAGTGAACGGGAGATAACGAATAGGGAGACTCGTAGATAACACCTAATAAGATAGAATAGCCATGGAAGCTTGCAATGTTCCACACCTACAAGAAAGGCCAAGAGAACTTGTAGGATATATGTGCAACCAATTGCATTCCAAAATAACAAGTGTGCTGAGCATTCACATATCATTAGTATAATATTCTCCCAAATTTACAATCGATTGGAGCAACTTACTTAATTAGATAAATCCACAAAACTGAAGCATGCATTGTGAGACCCTAGGTCTCGATAGATATGAATCAATAATAACATGAAAGTATAGCATGGTTTTGGGGTATGTGGTTGAAGTTCTAAAGTCGTAATTAAATAATAATAACAATAAATAAATAAATAAAACTTTAAATTGGAATTGAAATCAAAAGACTTAGAAGGTGAAAATTGGTAAAGTATAGGAATAAAGGGTTAAAGGGAAATTTATAAGAAATAAAAGTAGTTAAAATTATTAAGTGAATTGGGGAAGGAAGTATTTAGGGCAGTGGATGGAGGATTAGCATGGAAAAGAAAAGAAAAAAAGAGGGAGAATGGAGGAAAAGAAGACGTGGAGCAGCAGTAAAGTAGACAAGTGGGTGTTTTGACCTTGGATTTGTTTTAAACTTAAAGTAAGAAACTTAATAAAAGGTTCAAATCCTTTCTATTTTTTTCTCCTTCTTTAAACTGTGGGTCACCCTACTCGGAACCACCACTCCATTTTCACCTCTGACACCACAGTTCCACATCTCTTCTTCACCAAATCTCTTCACCCAACTCTCAATCATGCTTTCCCCAGTTGGAATTTAGTTTCCTTGAGGTTGTTTTGGACAAAGTCATCAAGCTTGACTGAGTCTAGGTAAGGAATCATTTGGTGGGATGTTTAGGGGTCTAAACTGGATCATTTTAGCAAGAGAATGAATTGAATTAATCATTTTCTTAGGTTAGAAGAGTTCGGGCAGCATAGGTTCGAATTGGAAAGTCTCAATTGTTTGGTGTATCTATAATCAAAGGTAATGTCTCTGATTAAATGGTTAATGCATAGATTGAGTGGTAATCTTAATGATGAGTTCCAAGGAAGTAATGCTAAAGATGTCAAAGATGATGATGATGGCGAAGGCATGACCGAACCACCCTCAACTCCAAATAATTCTGCACATATTATTCCACCAAATCCACTTGAAGGGATGACGGGCCCAATGACTCGTTTGAGAAAGAAAAGGATGCAAGAAGCCTTGAACATTTTGATTCTTGAAGTCTATTCTAAAGAGGATCCAACGGCTACCTCAATTCATGCCAAATATTACAACATTTTGCAAGTCTCGGATCTTTATCCAAATGGTGTGGGAAGCACTTTTTTATGAAGATTCCAGAAGTGAACATTTCCTCTGACATGCCCATGTCACCTGAGGAAGGTTGGGCAGAATAGAACTTTTCATCTGACATGCCCATGTCGCCTGAAGAAGGTTGAAAATCACATTTATGAGCTGAATTTGTGGACGAATTTCAACAGCATTTGGGTGATATTTTCAAGTTTTTTTCTGCATTTTTTAGTATTTAGAATATTAGAATTAAGTGCAAGAGTCTTCTAGGTCAAAGAGCTTTTCTAGGTCAAAGAGTTTTTCTTGGTCAAAGAGAAGTGTTAATGCTAGTCTTGACTAGAAGATTTAGAATTGCTACTTTAATCCTTTTGTAATTTTCAACCTTGGTCCCTCTTGAAACTCTATAAATAGGGGCCTTGGTTAACTATTAGAATTCAAGATTTGATGTTATAAACTTTAAGGAATTTTCCTTTCTTTGCTAGTTTCTTAGTGAGCTAGTTTTAGTCTTGCAAGTATGCTTGCAAAACTTATTTGACTTATCAACTAAAACTCTTCCTTTTAGTTGTGACACCTTCTACTCTTCTTTTCTAATTCATTTCATAATCCAAAGGTGTTAGGTTTATCCTAGTGTTGTTGGGTTTGAAAATTAGAGGGGTTGGGAATAGTAATTTCAAACTACCATTTTATGATTCAAAGGTGATAGGTTTCATCCTATTGTTGTTGGGTCTATTTGGTTTGGATTGTTTTTGCTTGGAAGATTTCAAGACATCTTTCAATATAGTGTGATTCAAAGGTGTTGAGTTCATTAATACTCAATATTGTTGAATCCACTTGAGCTAGTTGTTTATTTCAAAAGATCAATCGAGGACGATTCTACAATTCACGTGAATTCGTACCTTGGATTCACATCAGTTTGGTATCAGAGCTCAGTTTCCTTGATTTGATCATATCATTTTTTTTATCTTGCATCTTATTTTTATCATAGTTACCTTGTTTCTATTTGAAGGTTCAAGTTTGCAAGAAGAAAAAAAAAAAAAAAGATAGTCAAAAAAAAAAAAAAAAAAGAAAGAGTACGTTAAAAAAAAAAAAAAGAGAAGAAACTATCTTTGTAGCTTCTTAAATTAATATTGCAGGGATTTGTGATTCCAAGTGTGGGAAAAGTTTTGAGGAAAAGGTATCATCATTGTTTTCTTTCTACTCTTATAATTTCTTTCTAAATCTTATTCTTGTTTCTTTTACCTAATCATTGCATACTATCCTTTCTTTGACCTCTATACTTTCTTTGTTGCCAAGTAAGATCTTTGAGTAGAATCTTGTAAGGGTTTAACGATTCTCATAAGAACTTGCAGGAGGAAAAAAGTGGTAAAATCTGAGTGCAACTTACCCCTACTAGATCGGCCTTAAACACGAGTGAAAATTTCTTTTCATTTGGGTTGAGATATATTAGGGAAAGGGGAAAAGGGGTGCGAGGTACTTTTATCTTTTGTTGTTCTAATGGCAGATCCAACCGGTGAAACACCTGAACAAAAATCATGGAGGGAACACACCACAAGGCGATTGGAACAAATCATTGATAGGGTCACCACCCGAATGGACCAACTAGAACTTGCTTTTCAGCAAAGAGAAGAAAGGCAAGGAAGTCAACAAGATGACGAGGAAGATGATAGGAGGTCCGAGGAAGAAATGTCTGAAGTATCTCGAGGGAATGAGAGGAGAAGGAATGGATTTGAAGTTGATAGCAACCTTAATGGTCTCAAAATGAAGATTCCTGAATTTGATGGAAAAGGAGATCTCGAGGCATATTTTGATTGGGAAATGAAGGTCGAAAAGATAGTTTCTATCCACAATTATTCGGAAGAAAAGAAGGTAAAAATTGTTTCCCTTGAATTTCACGATTATGCATTAACATGGTGGGATCGATTGATTGTTTCTAGAAGAAGGAATAGAGAGAGGCCAATTGCAACTTGGGAAGACATGAAGGCTGTTTTGAGGAAATGATTCATTCCCCCTCATTACTATAGAGATCTTTACAACAAGTTGCATAGTATCACTCAAGGAGCAAAGACCGTGGCAGAATATTACCAAGAGATGGATTTAGCAATGATAAGAACAAGCATTGAGGAAGATCCCGAAGCTACTATGGCACGGTTTTTGGGTGGTTTAAGAAGAGAGATTGCCGATGTTGTTGAATTACAACATTACTTGGATTTGGAAGAAATGATGCATGTGGCAGAAAAGGTGGAAAGGCAATTGAAAAGAAAGGGTGGTTCAAGTAAGTTTCTTTCTAACCAATCCTCTTGGAAAAACAATAATGGAAACAAAAGGGATTTTGGTAAAAAGAAAGATGAACCAAAGAAGCATGATTTTAAAAGGTTTGAAAAAGGTGAATCAAGTAAAAGTTCTTCTTCTACTTCTAAACTCACTTGTTTTAAGTGTTTGGGAAAGAGCCATATAGCTTCCCAATGTCCTAACTCTAGGACTATGGTAATGCGAGAAGATGGTTCTTGTTTGAGCCAAAGTGAAGGAGAAGAAAATGAGGAGGATCCGGATGTTGAAGATGAATGTGAACAATTTGAAACAAGTGGTGATGAGGTTTTGGTCACTTTGAGAGTATTGAATACTCAAGTTGGATATTTTGATGAAGAGCAAAGGAGTACTATCTTTCACACAAGATGCAAAGTACAAGATAAGGTATGCATGCTCATCATTGATAGTGGGAGTTGTACTAATTGTGTTAGCTCTTATTTTGTAGACAAATTGGGTCTATCCATGACTGCTCATCCCAATCCTTACCGTTTGCAATGGCTCAATGATAGTGGAGAGCTAAGGGCGAATCGGCAAGCAAAGGTAAAATTTTCAATTGGGAAATATAAGGATGAAGTATTGTGTGATGTAGTACCAATGCAAGCTGGCCATATTCTTCTTGGCTGACCATGGGAGTTTGATCATGATGCTAATCATGAGGGAAAGTCTAACAAGTATCATATTGTTCATAATCGTAAAGCTTTTACTCTTGTTCCACTTTCTCCTCAACAAGTGCACAAAGAACAAATAAGAATAAGAGAGAAAAGGCTAAAAGAGGAGAGTGAGTTGAAAAAGCCAAAAGAGTGTGAAAAAGCAAGAGATGTGAGTGCTAAAAGCAAAGTGAGTGAAGAAAAAACAAGAGATGGAAAGGCAAAAAGCAAAGTGAGTGAGAGGGAAAAACCAAAGGCAAGTGAGGCAAAAGGTGCCTTCTTTGTGAGCATGAGAGATATAGATAGAGCCCTTAATTCTCACCAACCAATTGTTATGCTCTTGTTCCATGAAGAATGTCTTGTTCTTGATGAGCTTCCTAACAATTTGCCTTTAGAAATTGTGGCTGTTTTGAATGAATTTGCAGATGTGCTACCCGATGAAGTGCCTAAGGGGTTACCTCCAATTCGAGGAATTGAGCATCAAATCGACTTTCTACCCGGAGCTTCCATTCCAAATAGGCCAGCCTATTGTGCAAATCCGGAAGAAACAAAGAACTTCAAAGGCAAGTTGAAGAATTGCTAAGCATGGGATATATTCGTGAGTCTCTTAGCCCTTGTGCTATTCCTGTCATTTTAGTTCCAAAAAAAGATGGTACATGGCGTATGTGCATTGATTGTAGGGCTGTGAACAAAATCACCATTAAGTATCGTCACCCCATTCCAAGATTAGACGATATGCTCGATGAATTGTTTGGTGCAAAATTTTTTACAAAAATTGATTTGAAATCTGGGTATCATCAAATAAGAATCAAAGAGGGTGATGAATGGAAAACGGCTTTCAAGACAAAATTTGGTCTTTATGAGTGGCTTGTTATGCCTTTTGGTTTAACTAATGCCCCTAGTACATTTATGAGGCTAATGAATCATGTTTTGAGACGTTTCATTGGAAAGTTTGTAGTTGTCTATTTTGATGATATCTTGATCTATAGTAAGAACATAGGAGAACATGTTGAACATCTTAAGCTTGTTCTTACTACTTTGCGTATAGAAAAATTGTTTGCAAATTTGAAAAAATGTACTTTTTGTGTTGAAGAAGTTGTTTTTCTTGGCTATGTTGTGAGTTCTAATGGTTTGTGAGTTGATGAAGCAAAGGTGGCAGCAGTTCTTGATTGGCCAATTCCCACAAATGTGACTGAGGTGAGATCTTTCCATGGACTTGCAAGTTTTTATAGGAGATTTGTCAAAGATTTCTCAACAAAAGTAGCTCCACTAAATGAGTTGGTAAAGAAAAATGTTAAGTTTGAGTGGGGAGATTCTCAACAAAAGGCATTTGATCAATTGAAGCATGATTTGACTAATGCTCATGTTTTAGCTTTGCCTAATTTTTCTAACACTTTTGAAGTTGAATGTGATGCTTCAGGAATTGGAATAGGTGTTGTGTTGCTTCAAGGAGGCCGCCCCATTGCCTACTTTAGTGAGAAGTTGAATGGAGCAACATTGAACTACCCAACATATGACAAAGAGCTCTATGCAGTGGTGAGAGCATTGGAAACTTGGCAGCACTACCTTATGCCGAGAGAGTTTGTGATTCACACCGATCATGAATCCATCAAGTATCTCAAAGGACAAAAGAATTTGCACAAGAGGCATGCAAAATGGATCTCATTCATTGAAACTTTCCCATATGTGGTAAAGTACAAAAAAGGTAAAGAGAACATTGTGGCTGATGCACTCTCTCGAAGGTATGCCTTGATTACTACTGTTAATGCTACAATCATGGGATTTGAGTATATTAAGGAGTTGTATGCTAAGGATCATGATTTTGTTGACATATTTAATGCATGTGAAAAGGGTGTTTTCAATAAGTTTTATCAATGTGAACGGTTTTTGTTCAAAGAAAACAAATTATGTATTCCTTCTTGTTCACTTAGAGAGCTTTTGGTTCGTGAATCTCATTGTGGAGGTTTAATGGGACATTTTGGTGTTCTAAAAACTTTAGATATTTTGAATGAACACTTTTATTGGCCAAATATGAGAAAGGATGTTGAGAAAATTTGTGCTACATGTCTTGATTGCAAGAAAGCTAAATCTAAGTCTCTTCCCCATGGATTGTATACTCCACTCCCTGTCCCTCAATCTCCTTGGACTGACATTTCTATGGACTTTGTTCTCGGTTTGCCTAGATCTCAAAGAGGCATGGACTCTATTTTTGTTGTTGTTGACAGATTCTCCAAAATGGCTCACTTTATTGCTTGTAGGAAAGCCGACAATGCAAAACATGTGGCTGATCTCTTCTTCAAAGAAATTGTTCGTCTACATGGTGTTCCTAGGACTATTGTGTCCGATAGGGATGTAAAGTTTTTGAGTTATTTCTGGAAAACTCTTTGGGGAAAATTGGGAACAAATATTTTCAACCACAAGTCACCCACAAACAGATGGCCAAACGGAAGTAACAAATAGGACTTTGGGTGTTTTGTTAAGGGCCATAATTAAAAATAATTTGAAAAGTTGGGAGGAGTGTTTGCCAATTGCTGAATTTGCATACAATCGCACACTACACACTTATACTAATTTTTCTCCTTTTGAGTTGGTTTATGGCTTCAATCCTCTAACTCCTTTAGAATTATCTCCTTTACCTTTACAGGATCAAGTGAGTTTGGATGGCAAGAAGAAAGCTGAAACCGTGAAGAAATTGCATGAGCAAGCTCGTGCAAACATTGAGAAGAAAAATGAGCAATATGCAAAGAATGCAAACAAAGGCCGTAAGAAACTTGTGTTTGAACCCGGTGATTGGGTTTGGGTACACATGAGGAAAGAGAGGTTTCCAGCCTCAAGGAGAACTAAGTTACACCCCCGTGGTGATGGACCATTTCAAGTTTTGGCACGAGTCAATGATAATGCTTACAAGCTTGATCTTCCCGGAGACTATGGTATAAGTGCTACTTTTAATATTTCTGACTTATCTCCTTTTTATTTTGATGTAGATCCAATGGATTCGAGGATGAATCCTTTTCAAGGGAAAGGGGATGATGAGTTCCAAGGAAGTAATGCTAAAGATGTCAAAGATGATGATGATGGCGAAGGCATGACCGAACCACCCTCAACTCCAAATAATTCTGCACATATCATTCCACCAAATCCACTTGAAGGGATGACGGGCTCAATGACTCGTTTGAGAAAGAAAAGGATGCAAGAAGCCTTGAACATTTTGATTCTTGAAGTCTATTCTAAAGAGGATCCAACGGCTACCTCAATTCATGCCAAATATTACAACATTTTGCAAGTCTTGGATCTTTATCCAAATGGTGTGGGAAGCACTTTTTTATGAAGATTCCAGAAGTGAACATTTCCTCTGACATGCCCATGTCACCTGAGGAAGGTTGGGCAGAATAGAACTTTTCCTCTGACATGCCCATGTCGCCTGAAGAAGGTTGAAAATTGCATTTATGAGCTGAATTTGTGGACGAATTTCAACAGCATTTGGGTGATATTTTCAAGTTTTTTTCTGCATTTTTTAGTATTTAGAATATTAGAATTAAGTGCAAGAGTCTTCTAGGTCAAAGAGCTTTTCTAGGTCAAAGAGTTTTTCTTGGTCAAAGAGAAGTGTTAATGCTAGTCTTGACTAGAAGATTTAGAATTGCTACTTTAATCCTTTTGTAATTTTCAACCTTGGTCCCTCTTGAAACTCTATAAATAGGGGCCTTGGTTAACTATTAGAATTCAAGATTTGATGTTATAAACTTTAAGGAATTTTCCTTTCTTTGCTAGTTTCTTAGTGAGCTAGTTTTAGTCTTGCAAGTATGCTTGCAAAACTTATTTGACTTATCAACTAAAAATCTTCCTTTTAGTTGTGGCACCTTCTACTCTTCTTTTCTAATTCATTTCATAATCCAAAGGTGTTAGGTTTATCCTAGTGTTGTTGGGTTTGAAAATTAGAGGGGTTGGGAATAGTAATTTCAAACTACCATTTTATGATTCAAAGGTGATAGGTTTCATCCTATTGTTGTTGGGTCTATTTGGTTTGGATTGTTTTTGCTTGGAAGATTTCAAGACATCTTTCAATATAGTGTGATTCAAAGGTGTTGAGTTCATTAATACTCAATATTGTTGAATCCACTTGAGCTAGTTGTTTATTTCAAAAGATCAATCGAGGACGATTCTACAATTCACGTGAATTCGTACCTTGGATTCACATCACTTAAGGTTTCAATTGTCTATTGAAGTGCAAGATTAGGTCAATATATCAAGAAAAAAATCATATAAGAATTCCCTCTGCACCGTTTGTGTGTGTTTTGGTGTTTGACTTAGATTGGTTAACCAATAGAGACTGAATTAGATTATTTATTTAAGAGGTGTTGATGGTGAAGAACAGAGAATATACACTACCAATTGTATGATGTCTTGTTTATCCATCTTGCAGTAGTTCTCTAGACATTTTCTTAGTGGAGATAGGAAAGGCGAAGTCTGTGTTAAAGATTACATACATAAGTGTAAACAAATGTTTCTAAAAGATAGCAGCAAGCATGGCTTTCCTTAAAATTCCATAAGATCCTGTTTTGAGCATGGAACTTTAGAACCTTGTATCTCCCTCATCTTATATCCGATTTCAGCAAACATTATCTTGATTCAAAACTTATTCAGTCAGGATTTCCCAGAAATTTCTAGCTTACAATTTGGATTTGTGAATTACTCAGAAAATTTCTTTAAAGTCTGACTATCATAGCTGTTCCTTGTTGAAATTCTGCAGTCGTTAACTTTGAAAAATCATATCTTCTTCATTTCTTATGTGATTCAGCCAAACTCTACCTTATTTTGATCCTCTCAAATCAAGATTTATTCAAAATTTCGTATCTTGCAAAATGGTTTTATAGACCTTCTTGAATATTGTTTTAAATAGGGTACATGGCTTTGTCATTCTAATTAAAACGTTTGAATGATAGTATGCATAAATTAAGACCTCGAGGGCATTGCTATCCTATTCTTATGCTTAAATGAGTCATGAAATATAGTTTAGGCACTGATAGAAGTGTCTAGACATGGCCAGACTTGGCCAGACGTGGCCAGACGTAGTTCATGTATACAGAAATTTTGCAGCTGTCATCCAACTTTGAAATTCCATATCTCCCTCGTTTCTTGTCTGTTTTTGACCAAAATTTGGCTTGTTTTGAACCTCTTTCTGCTATAATTATTCATAATTTTGAAACTACTCAATTGGATTTGTAAATCATCAAAAAAGTATTCTTGAAGTAGGAGTGCTAATGCAGATTTTTCTGAAATTGCTGATTGGAGTAGCCAACTTTAAAACTGTGTAACTTCCTTATTTTGTATCCGATTTGAATGAACCATATCTTGTTTTAAACCTATACTTACAGGGATTACAAAGAATTTTACGGCTCTTGATTTGAAATTATAAATATCCTATAAATCAGCTCTGAAACAGAGCAGAACATGCTGTTCTTTCCTCAGAAAATCTGAAGTAATAGCTGTACTTCAGAAATTCATATCTTCTTTTTTCTTTCTCCGATTTAATTAAAATATAGCTCTATTTAAGCCTATTTGAATAAGTTTTACTCAAAAATCCATAGAATCAAGTTCGGCTTTCTATATTTTCCAAAAAATAGCAAAGAACCGAGTTGCATTCTGCAGCAGTTTTCTGAAAATTGAAGCCATCCTTGAAATCTTGGAAGTTCCTTTCTTACTCCTTTAGGGTTTAAGCCCTACTGAGTTTCTTTTGTAGAAAAGTCTGATTTTTGAACCTGCTCTTCTTGGAAAATATCATAGTGCTTTTGAGAAGCTTATCCCTCCTTCTGTCTACCTCTTAACTTGTTTTCCTTTAATTCCTTAACTAAGAATGTTATTTTGCTTAAGAGACATGACTTGAAACCTGCGCCTTACTTTAGACTAGAAGAGGTAAATTATCTAGGCTATTTGAATAGACATGTAAAGAAGCAAGAGAACCTAAGTCTTAAAGTTGGTAACCATGACTTTTCGTTGTTGTAGGAACTCAACGGGGCAAAGATGACCATCCAAAACCTTGAAAATTGTTGAGTGTTCTCGCTATTTTCTTGTGGTGTAAATGCTTTGCTATCATCTATATGTGTTCTGTATATATATATATGTATATAATATATATATAGTTATATCTGTGCTTATCAATTTATCCCATGCCTTTACATGAATGATTTATATATGCTACTGATTGGATTGAACGACTATTGCTTGACATTACTGTTACTGATAGATTATCTGCCCGGGCCTAGCCAGAAACTCACTTTCGTGCTATGCATTCCAGAATCGGAATCTCTGGCCAGGCCTAGTACCACTCGAACTTTTTACTATACCGGATATAAGTCCACCAGCTTGGTTTAGGATAATAAACATAACGAGCTCATCTCGGGAGCACCATCACCCCGGACGCACCGGTACATGGTTTTCTTTCGACAAACAGCAGCACACCAAGCAACTAAACACGTGCACCCAACCTACTGAGATATTGGCCATAATTGACCTCACCCATTGGCAGATCAAAGTACACTATGTCTAATCCTCATGCCCGCTCAAGTCTAGGGATTAAGAGATAGAATACTAAGAATGATTTGTCTATTAAATCAGTACAAGACAAATCATTCTAAATGGTCAAGTTCAATATACCCCGGGTATATTTATATGATTCAATCAGTTTAGACAAACCAATTATCTGAATCACATAATAACCTAAACCGACAGTTTGTCCAAAGCTACATTGGTTACGAACCTCATTTATATATTACGTCTTTTAACTGTCACACAAGATACCTCATCATCTAACTACATAATATAAGTGGACAAATAATGCACAACAAAATATAACCAAACCATTAATCGATATATTAACTGGGAAAATGTATAATACAAGTATAGCTTATGCATTCAACTCCAATAATCTCCCACTAATACTTAAACTGTGCTTTAAGTACACATCTGCACACAACCCCTACATACTCTGCTACTATATATCTAGAAAAACTATCATGGCTCTCCTAAGTATCTGATTCCCATGCCCTCCACGTGAGCCTCAAAGACTTTTGAAGTCAATGTTTTCGTGAACTGATCTGCAAGGTTATCATCTGATGCTATCTTAGCCACGACCACGTCTTCCCTCTTTACGATATCTCGTATTAGGTGGTACTTGCGCTGTATATGTTTACTCGCTTTGTGGGCTCGTGGTTCCTTCGAGTTTGCTACTGCACTGTTGTTATCACAATACACCGTTATAGACTTCTTCAAACCAGGAATCACATCTAAATCCACTAAGAAGTTCTTGAACCACACTACTTCCTTCGCTGCCTCTGACACGACAACGTATTCAGCCTCCATGGTAGAGTCACCATGCATTTCTGCTTGACACTCTGCCAAACTATGGCTTCACCTTCCGAAGTAACACATACTCTGAGGTAGACTTGCTCTTGTCCCTGTCGCCGTGGAAATCTGAATCCGTGTAACATCGGGGTACCAACTCAGGCTCCTGATAGACCAACACTTGGTCTCTTGTTCTATGCAAGTACTTGAGAATGCATTTTACTGCCTCCCAAAGAGCTTTCCTGGGGTTCTTTTGATATCTTCTTACAATGCCAATGACATAATAGATATCAGGCTTCGTACACAACTTGACATACATGAGACTTCCTATTACTGAAGCATAAGGAACTGTCTTCGTGGCCTCTATCTTCTTAACAGTCTTGGGAGACTGTTCTTTAGACAGACGCACTCCGTGTCTGAAAGGTAGAAAACCTTTCTTGGAGTTCTGCATGTTAAAATGGGCTAGAATCGTATCTATGTCTGAAGCTTGGGACAATGTTAGCGAACATTTCCTACAATCTCGAATTATCTTGATCCCAGGGATATGTCCCACTTCCCCTAAGTGCTTCATATCAAACTGCTTGGACAACCATGCCTTTACGTCTAATAACACTTTCTTGTTGTTGCAATCAATAAAATGTTATCTACATAAAGTACAAGAAACACCACTGATTTTCCATCACATCTGCGGTACACACATTGCTCATCTGGACACTGAGTAAATCAGTATGACTGGATTACCTCATCAAACCGGATGTTCCAAGATCTGGATGCCTGCTTAAGTCCATAAATGGACCTCTTAAGCCTGTAAACCTTATGCTCTTGGCCTTTTTCAACGAATCCCTCTGGTTGCTGCATGAAGATGGTTTTCTCAAGACTTTCGTTAGGAAAGATGTCTGGACATCCATCTGCCATATCTCATAATCTAAATAAGTAGCTATGGATAAGAGAATCCGGATCGACTTAAGCATGGCTACCGGGTAGAAGGTTTCCTCATAATTGATTCCCTCTTTCTGAGTATACCCTTTCACTACCAGCCTAGCTTTAAAGGTTTCCACCTTTCTGTCAGGTCCTCTCTTACATTTGTAGACCCACTTGCATCCAATGGTCTTAAACCTATCAGGCAGGTCCACCAGCTCCCAGACTTGATTGTGGTCCATTGACCCCATATCAGATATCATTGCCTTACGCCAAGATTCTGCATCTTTATCTCGAAAAGCCTTATTGTAGTTGACCAGGTCAGGTTCAGGCGCGCCTGGGACTAGGTCTGAGGCCTCTCCCACGCCAATGAACCTGTTGAGCTATCTTACAACCCTCTCACTACGACGAGGCACCACCTGTGTAGGCGCATCATCTATGATCTCTTGTGCAGTGTGTGAAGTATCTACTTGTGCTGGTGTATCAGGATTATTAGTTTGTCTTCTAAGCTTTTCTAGTACTATCTTACTCTTGGGCTTGTGATCTAGGAGATAGTCTTCTTTCAAAAATCTAGCGTTGGTACTAACCACCACCTTCTGATCTTTAGGACTATAAAACAGATCACTTTTTATTCCCCTAGGATATCCTACCAACAACATTAATTTAGTTCTCGCATCTAACTTAGCCGTATCTGCCTTAAGCAAATGTGCTGGGCAACCCCAAATTCTGAGATGTCTTAGACTAGGCTTTCGCCTGTTCCACAACTCTACTGGGGTTGAAGGTACGGTTTTAAATGCTACAAGATTAAGAATATACACCGCTGTTTCTAAGGTATATCCCCAGAACAAACTCGGCAATCACTATAGCTCATCATCGACCTAACCATTTCCATGAGAGTTCGATTCCTTCTTTCTGCTACACCTTTCTGCTGTGGTATGCCAGGTGCAGACAACTGAGACTGAATTCCTACTTCATTGAGGTATTCTCGAAATTTGTGAGACCGGTACTCCTCACTACGATCTAATCACAATGTCTTGATACTCTTACCATGATGTTTCTCCACATCTGTCCTAAACTATTTGAACTTGCAAAAGCACTTGGGCTTGTGATGCATTAGGTAAATGTACCCGTACATTGAGTAGTCATATTTGAACGTCACGAAATACTTGAACCCACCTCGTGCTTGGACCGATATTGCTCCACACAAGTCAGAATGAATCAACTCTAGTTCTTCCTTGGCTCTATAACCTTTTGCTCTAAAATGTCTCTTGGTCATTTTACCTCCAAGCAATATTCGCAGGTTGAATAACCGTCAATCTCTAATGAACCTAAAGGTCCACCATTGACCAACCTCTGAATCCTACTAAGGTTTATATGACCTAGCCTGATATGATAAAGATAGGTTTGATTCATTTCAGAAGATTTCTTCCTCTTATTAATGTTAGATAAAGAGCTATCTGTTTCTATGTTTTGCATAACAGGGGAGTTAGAATTAACCACAAACAAATTGTCAGCCAATGAACCAGAACAAGTAAGTTTTCCATTTCTTCTAATAACAACATAATCATCAGAAAAAATAAACTTATAAGGGTTTAGAAACCGAAATTAGGTTCTTTCTAAAACTCGGTACATAAAGACAATTAAATAATTCTAATCTAGAACTCTCGAAATTTAGAGTGACAACTCCCACTGCTTCTACTGACACTCTTGTAGTGTCATCCATGTAGATGTCCAGCTCACCCTCTCTAAGCTTCTGGGTTACTTGGAACCTTACAAAGAATTACAAACATGATCAGTGGTGCCTGAATCCACACACCAAGTATATGTGGAAATCACCGCTAAATATGTATCAATAATTAGGAAAGCAACTATCGTACCTTTAGGCTTTGGACAATCCGCTTTCCAGTGTCCCGTTTCCCGCACCTGAGGCACTTGCCTTTAGGCTTGCTCTTCTTTGCGATTTCAGGCTTAGCAGCAAGTTTCTTGGCATTCTTTTTCTTCTTATTCTTTTTGCCTTTAGGCACAGAAGAAGAACTTGAAGCCTTCACTGTGACCAAAGCTTGCTTCTTCTCGTGGAATATGCTTTCAGCCGACACCAAATCAGTTAAGAGCTCGAGTAGAGTGTAAACTCTTTGATTCACATTATAATTGACCCAAAACTGCTCAAAACTATAGGGTAAGCTCTAGAGGATGATATCTATATGACTTTCTGGGTCGATTTCACCTCCCAACACCTCTATCTTGTTAATGTTACTGATCATATGAAGCACATGATCTCTTACCGATCCGCCCTCAGCCATTTTAGTGTTCATCAACTTTCTCATGGCTGATTGCCTCGCAGTCCTGCCTTGATGAGCGAACATCTCCCTCAGGTGAGCCATCATGTTGAAGGTAGAGACCATGGGATGAAGATGATGTTGCAGTATATTTGACACAGAGGCCAAAATATAGTACCGCGCCATCTCATCCATTTTCTCCACCTGATATAGGCATTCCTATCCTCTTAAGGAGAGTCCTCGTTAGGCACATCGGACATATTTCGGTGAGCACAAACTTATACTGCTCTACCATCAGGACAATGTCCAAGTTACGACTGCAGTCGACATAATTAGTTCCAGTTAACTTATTGTCTTTCAATATAGCAGCTAAGGGATTGAATGCTATATCGAAAAAACTGTAAAATAAATAAACAGACAATGTTTTAGTTATCTAACCTAGAATTTCGAAAACAAGGAAATTCTAACAATTATTGACTTCCCTCAGAACAATAATTATAATCCAACAACATCTCATTCATCGGGATTCTCGCAAGTCATGATAGTGTGGACGTTTACGCTAACCCGCATTCGTTTGAGAAGAAATAAGTTCATTAACTACACTATCTGACCAAACGATCTATTGATCAATATAGCTAATAGTCAGTGCTTTCAACCATACAAATAAGTAGCGTAACCTCGATGGGAGGAATACTGCAGATCATACACTAAGTGTGTGTCATTACGTGACTTCTGAGTTTGTTACCTCAGGATAGTGCGCCTCAGATGGAGAGGGTGTTGCATTTCTCCTAGTTAAACTTACTCTAGTCATCTTACTCAGAAATTTATAATCTAGCGATCTCGTGTTTGGACTCATTCGAATGGAGGAAGACCCTAATGCCAACGGGCAAGCCCACCCACATCGCATATGAACTCGTAATGGTGGCTGTGGGGATATTAAACCAACCCGCTCCCACTTAGATTTCCAAATTCAGGGTTTTTCTGGTTTTAACATGCAATTAACTAACCTAAGTTATATGCAACCATAAAACTATCATGCATCTAAAATACAGCAAAAAATTTAAAGCACAAAAATTAAAATAACAAATACGGGAAATAAATGCGAAAATTAAATTTCCTGACTATTATGGGTCTGAACTGGATAATTTTAGCAAGAGAATGAATTGAATTAATCATTTGCTTAGGTTGGAAGAGTTCGGGCAGCAGAGGTTCGAATTGGAAAGTCTCAACTATTCAGTGTATCTATAATCAAAGGTAATGTCTCCGATTAAACGGTTAATGCATAGATTGTGTGGTAATCTTAAGGTTTCAATTGTCTATTGAAGTGCAAGATTAGGTTAATATATCAAGAACAAAATCATATAAGAATCCCCTCTGCACCTTTGTGTGTGTTTTGGTGTTTGACTTAGATTGGTTAACCCATAGAGACTGAATTAGATTATTTATTTAAGAGGTGTTGATGGTGAGGAACAGGGAATATACACTACCAATTGTATGATGTCTAGTTTATCCAGTATTCAAATTTTTTATCTTGCAATAGTTCTCTAGACATTTTCTTAGTGGGGATAGGAAATGTGAAGTCTGTGTTGAAAATTACATAACATAAGTGTAAACAAATGTTTCTAAAAGATGGCAGCAAGCATGGCTTTCCTTAAAATTCCATAAGATCCTGTTTTGAGCATGGAACTTTAGAACCTTGTATCTCCCTCATCTTATATCTGATTTTAGTAAATGTTATCTTGATTCAAAACTTATTCAGTCAGAATTTCTCAGAAATTTCTAGCTTACAATTTGGATTTGTGAATTGCTCAGAAAATTTCTTTAAACTCTGACTGTCATAGCTGTTCCCTGCAGAAATTCTGCAGTCGTTAACTTTGAAAAACCATACCTTCTTCATTTCTTATTTGATTCAGTCAAACTATACCTTATTTTGATCCTCTCAAATCAAGGTTTATTCAAAATTTCGTATCTTGCAAAATGGTTTTATAGACCTTCTAGAATATTGTTTTGAATAGGGTACATGGTTTTGTCATTCCAATTAAAACATTTGAATGATAGTATGCATAAATTAAGACCTCGAGGGCATTGCTATCCTATGATTATGCCTAAATGAGTCATGAAATATAGTTTGGGTGCTGCTAGAAGTGGCTAAACGTGGCCAGATTTGGCCAGACGTAGTTCATGTATACAAAAATTCTGCAGTTGTCATCCAACTTTGAAATTCTATATCTCCCTCGTTTCTTGTCCGTTTTGACCAAACTTTGGTTTGTTTTGAAACTATATCTGCTATAATTATTCAAAATTTTGAAACTACTCAATTGGATTTGTAAATCGTCCAAAAAGTATTCTTGAAGTAGGAGTGCTAATGCAGATTTTTCTGAAATTGCTGATTGAAGTAGCCAACTTCAAAACTATGTAACTTCCTTATTTTGTATCCAATTTGAATGAAACATATCTTGTTTTAAACCTATCATTACAGGGATTACAAGGAATTTTACTTCTATCCATTTGAAATTGTAAGTCTCCTATAAATCAGCTCTAAAACAGAGCTGAACATGCTGTTCTTTCCGCAGAAAATCTGAAGTAATAGCTGTACTTCAGAAATTCATATCTTCTTCGTTCTTTGTCCGATTTAATTAAATTATAGCTTGATTTAAACATCTTTGAATAAGTTTTACTCAGAAATTCATAGAGTCAAGTTTGGATTTCTATAATTTCCGAAAAATATCAAAGAACCGAGCTGCGTTCTGCAGCAGTTTTCTAAAAATAGAAGCCATCCTTGAAATCTTGGAAGTGCCTTTCTTACTCCTCTAGGGTTTAAGTCCTATTGAGTTTCTTTTGTAGAAAAGTCTGATTTTTGAGCCTGTTCTTGTCATAAAATATCATAGTGCTTTTGAGAAGCTTATCCCTTTCTTCTGTTTACCTCTTGACTTGTTTTCCTTTAATTACTTAACTAAGAATGTTATTTTGCTCAAGAGACATGACTTGAAACCCGAGCCTTACTTTAGACTAGAAGAGGTAAATTATCTAGGCTAGTTGAATAGACATGTAAAGAAGAAAGAGAACCTAAGTCTTAAAGTTGGTAACCATGCATTTTCCTTGTTGTATGAACTCAACGGGGCATCCAAAACCTTGATGATTGGTGAGTGTTCTCGCTATTTTCTTGTGGTGTAAATGCTTTGCTATCATCTATATGTGTTCCGTATATATATATATATATAATAATATATATAGTTATATCCGTGCTTATCCATTTATCCCATGCCTTTACTGATGGATTGAACGACTATTGCTTGACATTACTGTTACGGTAGTGTAAATGGTTACCCAGGTAAACCTTGATTGTTATTGCAATTTTTGGCCGTTATGGGGATCCCCAACCCTCTACGATTGAGTTGAACTCTCCAGGCCAGCGACAGGCTCGGCTGGTCGAGTAAGGCCATCGGGAGGTACTGTTTTAGCTAGCTACACTGACTGTTAAGGGAGAAGGTTGACGATAGTGCGGGACGCCCCACAAACTAGTATAGTATGTGGTTAGTTCACTTCTTTGGGTCCAGTTAGCCCAAGGTGAATGCTAGCCACACTAAATGAGCATTGATTGATTTATTGATTGGAAGCTCCATTGTTGAGCTAAATGTGTTTTGATTGAAATGATTGTTTCCTTGTTATATGTATATTGAACGTGAAACTGATTTTGGCATTGGATACCTTTGTAAACTATTGTTTTAAGAATAAAAGAGAACCTCACGGGCATTAGCTCACCGTTATTTTCAAACCTAATATTTTCCTTTAGGCTAGAAAGTAGGTGCAGGTGCTAGATCAGAGTGGCGCAGCAACTAATCTAATGGTTAGAGTTTTGAGGATTTTAACCCAGTCGTTGCATTAGTAAACATGTTGTATCTTGCCATTGTATGTATAAAGGCATTAAATAGGATAATAGGTTCAAAATTTGTAATTCCATTCATTAAGATTGTACTTTTAGAATGAGACCTGGCGCGAGTTAGGCAGATGTCCGATTAGACTTCCGTATTAGATAGAGGGTCTGGTTGGGGCGTTACATGCATATTTTTCAATGAGGCTCAAAACCGTATAATGCAACATGCTTGCTTTGAAAATATACATCGCAATGTAAGATAATAGAGAGAAGAAAATGAATCATACCTCGGCTTCCCAGATTGATGTGGGAGAATATAAACAATTAAGCACAAGATAATTTAGATGCGAAGGAAGAGAATAAATAAATTAAGGAAAGGAAAATAGAACAAGAATAACCCTGCAAGGCAACTTTGGAGTTTAGCTCAAGGGTTAGCACAATAAAGTTGGAAAGGGAAGAGAATGCCCTGTTTTACAGGGCTACAGCAGCCCACATGAAGGCAAGAAATGTGGCACTATCGATATGATTATGCATATTCCTCCAATTTCCATCCCTATATATATTTCTCATTTTCTTCCGTTCTCATTGAAGCACGCTTCTCCCATCATCATCTAAACATCACAAAGCAAATTCTCCTTACCAATCTAAAGAGCCTAAATATAATTCATAGAAGATGAATGTAGTCATTGGTAGAATAATAGCATGCACGCCATGAAAGTAAAAAAATAGAGAAGTTCAAGAATCACAAGCATTAGAATTTATCAATATAGCATATCTCATGATTCTCAAGCCAAATATATCTTTCTTACCTCAATAGAATGTTTAAACAGTAAAGAACATTTCCCACCAAATGCTAACTCATCTCAAGAAAAGAAAATAGACAACAAGAGAATGTACAATTATTTACATTTTTTTTTTGGTATTTTTAAATTTTCTAATTTTTACGGATTTTAAAAATTTTCAATGTTTTTGGATTTTTAATTTTTCTATACAAAAGAGAAAATAAAGAGAAAGGTAAAAACATAGTGGTCGGATTGTTGATCAAAAGAAACAACAAGGTTTGGAAGCTAACTAAAATTTGAGTAGGTGACAGCTACTCAAACTCCAATCCGCAGCCAATCCAAATGTTCATTTCAATCCACAATCCCAAAGGCGTAAAACTGAACATAAGAAAGTAAAAATTAAGTAAATAGACAAGAAAAAGAAAAATGCACTATTCAACCTAAACACAAAAGCAAACACAAATGGCTCCCCGACAACAGCACCAACAAGTGATGTGTTAAAAGTACACACACAAATAAAACCCTTTTTAACACACTAAAGGACCACGAATCCTTTCGTATGTAGTGAAGGTGTCGAATCACAGAGAGCACATTGCATTTATTCTTGTATCTAGGTTTAGGTGTTTATTCTACAAAATAAAGAAAAAAGAGAAATATCAAAGAAAAATAAATAAAGAAAAATAAAAATCCTAACCTAACTACCCCAAAGGATAGTAGGGGAGGATAAAGTGAAGGGAGAATTTGGTCAAGTCAATAGCATGGAAAGTGTTGGGACACACGGGATCGAGGAATGCTCCTAGTCCCTTGCTCAAGGTGTCACACATTGAACTAAGATCCTTAAATTCCTACATCTTGACTTAACCAAAGATTCTTGGGTAAGGGAGAAAGTTGAACCAAACCCCTAGAAATGTGGCCATGGTGTCTTGGTGAATACTTGCATACGATTCCTAAGAATATGAAGTTAATCCCCTTTTAGTTGATCATATAATGCCTCCACTATGTGTTAGGTTGGAATACTGAAGCTATGCTTGTTTATACTATTTCTCAGTTAATATATCGATTGAATGTTTTGGTTTATATGTTTTGTATATATCGTCCATTTCTATTAGGTATTTAGATGATTAGGTGTCTGGTGTGACACAATAGACCTCATGATTGGTTAAAATGCATAATATATAAATGAGGTTCGTAACCGAGACAATTTTGGACACACTGTTGGTTTAGGTTATTATGTGATGCAAAAAATTGGTTTTTCTAAACTAATTGAAATATATAGATATACTCGGGGCATATTGAACTTGACCATTTAGGATGAACTGTCTTGTACTGATTAAATAGACGATTGTTCCTTATATTCTATCTCTAAATCTCTATAGACTTGAGCAGGCAAGAGGATTAGACATAGTGTACTTTGATCTGCCAATGAGTGAGGTCATTTGTGATCAATAGTGTCGGTAGGTTGGGTGCACCTGTTTAGTTGCTTTGTGAGTTGCTACTTGTTAAAAAAAAAAAAAACATGTATCGGTGCGTCCGGGGTGATGGTGCCCCCGAGATAAGCTCGTTATGTTTATTATACTAAACCCGGCCGGTGGACTTATGTTTGGTATAGTAAAAAGATCGAGTGGTACTAATCTTGGATTATAAGAAGTTAATTAATTATTTTATTAGTAAATTAATAAATTAATGAGCACTGTATCTTTAATGGGGGGAGATTAAAGAATAATTAATTTAGTTATTTCAGAAGAATTTCTGGTGTAGGATGGTAGTGCCATAATTAATCCGTTAGTGGTATGATTAATTATGTATTGGGTTATTGACAAAGGTAGATTTAATTAATTAAGTAATTAATTAATCCTTTTGTCAATTGGTTGTGAATCAGACCAGGAACTGGATTAAGGATAAGTGAATCCTTGTGTCAGTTGGTTGTGAATCAGTCCAAGAACTGGATTGAAGGAAAATAGAAACCCAGTAGGAAGACCAATACTAAACCAACTTGGGGTCTCTCTTGTAACTCTATATATAGACAAGGGATAAGCAATTCAAGACACACAATTCATATGTTTTCAAGACAAGAAAACTAGAGAGAGAAAATCCAGAGAGAGAAATCAAAATTTCTTCTCTCAAAAATGTTTTTCTCCTCTCGAGGTGTGGTGACTTCAATTCCGGAGGTGGGTGAGCTTTCAGTTGGTGGCGCGTGGGCTTCAAATTGCATACGCGTGTGACCTTGGGCGGCGCGTGACCTTCACGCGCAGTGATTTTTCCAGCGCTGGTTTTGTGTTCTTTTGCTAATCAATTGTTCATTGGATCATTACCCACACAAAGTACAATCAAAGTCTTGAGTCATACAAGAGAATCACCTGAGTTTACGCTTCAAGAGGTATTTATAAACTTCCGCTTTAATTAGAAATTATTTGTTTGGTGAAAAATCGAATAAGTGCAAACCAAGATCCTGCGCAATGTTATTTCAAGCAGGGCATTGGAATAGCAATTGTGCTAGAGTCTAGGCCTGGTCAAGAATTCTAATTCTGGAATGCATAGCACGAAAGTGAATTTTTGACTGGGCCTGGGCAGATAATCTTTCAATTGGTATAAGAGCCTTGTTTTGGCTTTGTGATTGTTTGATTTGATACATGGTTTTGTTTGCAGGTGGTTTAGAAATCCCGGCTATTATGGTTGCATTTGTATGTTTTAATTAAACCCCGGGACATGTCCGAGTTTGGTTTTTATGAATGCTTGTAATATAAAACCATGTACTGGAAGCCGTGTAGGATTAGATTAAATCTGTAGTACGATTTTTTCTATGTAATTTATATTTTATTTTCCTAGATGCCTTGTAGTAGGAAAATTTTTATGTAATCGAAGGCGCTATGATGACCGACTTGAATTCGTGGATTTTGGTTTATCGTTAATTCGTTTAAAACCAAGAAAACCCAAAACGAATTGTAAGAAGACCAAGTAACAAAGAAGAAGCGAAGGAGGAATCGGAATAAGGTAGCGACGCCGGTGATGACTCACCGGCGGGAGCCGTCTCCAGAGCCAGCAGCGCAGCAACTGATGGGTTGTGCGCACGGCCCGTCTGGCTCACGCGTACTGCCTTTTTTTTCTTCAGTGTTCATTTTTTTTGAGTTTTTCGAGATCCAAATTTCAAGACTCAATCCATTCGAGTGACGTGACGGGACACGAGATCAAGGCAGCAGATGGAAGCGATTAAAACATAATAGTCGGGAAATTTATTTTACGCATTTATTTCCCGTGTTTATAGTTTTAACTTTTATCCTTTAATTTTTGTGCTGTATATTAGATGCAAATTTTAAAGCATGCTGGTTTTATGTTTGCACATAACTTAGGATTAGTTAATTGAATGTTAAAACCAGAAAAACCCTCGTTTAAGAAATCTAAGTGGGAGCGGGTCAGTTTAATATCCCCATAGCCTCTATTACAAATTCATATGAGATGTGGGTGGACTTGCGCGTTGGCATTAGGACTTTTCTCCATATCGAATGAGTTCAACCACAAGATCACTAGATTATGAATTTCTAAGTAATATGACTAGAGTAAGTTTAACTAGGAGAAATGTGATACCCTCTCCATCTGAGGCGCCCGTTCATGAGGTAACAAGCTCAGAAGTCACGTAATGGCACACACTTAGTGTACGATTTGTAGTATTCCTCCCATCTAGGTTACACTGCTTATTTGCACGGCTAAAAGGCACCGACTATTAACTAAAATGATCAATAAGTCATTTGGTCAGATGGTGTAGTTAATGAACTTGGTTCTTCTCAAACGAATGTGGGTTAGCATAAACGTCCACACTATCGTGGCTTACAAAAATTCCGGTGAATGAGATGTCGGTGGTTTTAATTATCGTTTTGAGGGAAGTCAATAGTTGTTAGAATTTTTTGTTTTTTTTGAAATTATAGGTCAAATACTGAAACATTGTCTGTTTATTTAATTTATATTTTTCGATATGGCATTCAATCATTTGGCTACAATATTGAATGACAACAAACTTACTGGTCTGAATTATGTTGACTGGAGTCAGAATTCAGACATTGTCCTGATCGTTGAGCAGTATAAGTTTATGCTCACCGAAGTCTGTCTAGATGTGCCTAATGATGAATCCCCTCAAGAAGATAGGGATGCCTATGCAAGGTGAAGAAAAGCGGATGAGATGTCGCGGTGTTACCTTCCGGCCTCTGTGTCAAATATTCTGAAACATCAGCTTCATCCCACGATCTCTGCTTTTAACATGATAGCACACCTGAGAGAGATATATGCTCATCAAGACAAGACAGCTAGGTAATCAGCCATGAGGAAGATCATAAATACCAGAATGGCCGAGGGCTCATCGGTGAGAGATCATGTGCTTTACATGATCAGCAACATCAATGAGATAAAGGTATTGGGAGTTGAAATTGATCCGGAGAGTCAGATCGATATCATCCTCTATTGCTTACCTTTTTGTTTTGAACAGTTTTGGGTAAACTACAACATGAACCAAAAAGTCTATACTCTTTCCGAGCTCTTAATAGTATTGGTGTCGACCGAAGGCATCTTCCATGAGAAGAAGCAAGCTTTGGTCACAGTTAAGGCTTCTAGCTCCTCTTTTGCGCCTAAAGGCAAGAACAAAAAGAAGAAGAATGCCAAGAAACATACTGCCAAGCCAGATATTGCAAAGAAAAATAAGCCTAAAGGTAAATGCTTCAAATGCGGTAAAACGGGACTTTAGAAATTGGATTGTCCAAAGCTTAAAGGTACGGTAGTTTCTGCCTTAATTACTGAGACATGTTTAGCGGTGATTCCCACAGATACTTGATGTGTTGATTCAGGTGCCACTGACCATGTTTGTAATTCTTTGCAGGGGTTCCAAGTAACCCAGAAGCTTAGAGAATGCTAGCTCAAAATCTACTTGGGTGACACTGCAAGAGTGTCAGTGGAAGCAGTGGGAGTAGTTAGTTTAATTTTCGAAAATTCTTGACTAGATTTACCAAATTGTCTTTATGTACCAAGTTTTAGAAAGAACCTTATTTAAGTTTCTAAACTCTTAATAAATGGTTACAAGTTTATTTTTTCTGATAATTTTGTTATTGTTAGAAAAGATGAGAAACTTTTTTGTTCTGGTTCATTAGTAGAAAATTTATTTATGGTTAAAGAACCTTCTAAAACGAATCAAACCTATCTTTGGCATCTCAGGCTAGTTCATATAAATCTTAGTAGGATTTTGAGGTTGGTCAATGATGGACCTCAAGTTCATTAGAGATTGATAGTTATTCAACATGCGAACCTTGCTTAGAAGGTAAGATGACCAAGAATCTTTTTAAGGCAAAAGGTTATAGAGCCAAAGAAGTATTAGAATTGATTCACTCTGACTTGTGTGGACCAATGTCGGTCCAAACACGAGGTGAGTTTGTGTATTTTGTGATATTCACAGATGATTACTCAAGGTACGGATACATTTACCTAATGCTCCAGAAGTCCGAATGCTTTAGTAAATTCAAAGACTATCGGGCAGATGTGGAGAACCATAATGGTAAGAGTATTAAGACACTGCGATCAGATCGTGGTGGTGAGTACCTGTACCACGAATTTCGAGAATACCTCAGTGAGGTTTGAATTCAGTCTCAGTTATCTGCACCTGGCACACCACAGTAGAACGGTGTAGCAGAAAGAAGGAACCGAACTCTCATGGAAATAGTTAGGTCAATGATGAGCTATAGTAATTTGCCGAGTTCGTTCTTCTTAGATTTGAATACATAAGCTATGCTAGTATTGTACTTTTTCCCATTTAATATATCGATTTAATGTTTTTAGTTTATATGTTGTGCATGTTTAGTCCATTTATATTATGTAGTTAGATGATGAGGTGCCTGGTGTGACACAGTAGATCTCATCATTAGTTAAAAGACATAATATATAAATGAGATTCGTAACCGAGATAGTTTTGGACAAACTGTCGGTTTAGGTTATTATGTAATTCAGATAATTGGTTTGTCTAAACTAATTGAATCATATAGATATGCCCGGGGCATATTGAACTTGGCCATTTAGAATGATTTGTCTTGTACTGATTTAATAGACAATTCGTTCTTTGTATTCTATCACTTAATCCCTAGACTTGAGCGGGCATGAGGATTAGACATAGTGTACTTTGATCTGCTAATGGGTGAGGTCAGTTGTGGCCAATAGTCTCAGTGGGTTGGGTGCATGTGTTTAGTTGCTTGGTGTGCTACTGTTTGTTGAAAGGAAACCATGTACCAGTGCATCCGGGGTGATGGTGTTCCCGAGATGAGCTCATTATGTTTATTATACTAAACCCAGTCGGTGGACTTATGTCCGGTATAGTAAAAAGGTCAAGTGGTACTAGTCTCGGAATTAAAGAAAGTTAATTAGTTAATTTATCAGTAAATTATTAAATAACGAGCACTAAATCTTTGATGTGGGGAGATTAGGAATAACTTAATTTAGTTGTTCAAGAAGCAATTTTGGTGTAGGATGGTAGTGCCAAAATTAATCCGTTAGTGGTACGATTAATTTTGTAGTGTGTTAATTGAATAAGTAGAATTAATTAATTAGTAAATTATTCCTAAGGATTAATTAAGTAATTAACAAAGTGGAATTATTTAATTAATTAATTAAATCTTAAGTTTCAATTAGAATTAGGAAATCCAAGAGATTAGGAAATCTAATTGGATTTGGATTATCCTATTAGATTAGTTACCTAATTGGATTTGGAATCTAATTAATCACCTAAACCCATTAGGAAGACAAATCCTAAACCAACTTAGGGTCTCTCTTGTAGCTCTATATATTGACAAGGGATTAGCAATTCTACAATACATAACTCATAAGTTTTTAAGACAAGAAAACTAGAGAGAGAAAATGTTTTTTCTCCCTCTTGATAATTTTTGGGTGGCCAGATCTTGCTAGGGTGGCGGCCGGTGGTGACATTTTTTCGGCGGCGGAGGCAAAAAAATCCGGCAGCTGCTGCGGTTGGAATCAGGCGGCGATGAAATGCAGAAATTTTCCGGCGAGTTCTTTTGTGTAGATTGCTGATTAATTGCTCGCTAGATCGTTGCCCACACAACGTGTGATCAAATTCTGAGTCACACAAGTGATCACCTGAGTAACACGCTTCAAGAGGTACTTTCTTTGTTTCCGATTTCATTAGAATTTATTTTGTTGCGTGATAAATCGAATAAGTACATACCAAGATCCTGCACAATGTTATTTCAAGCAAGGGTTGAAATAGCGATTGTGCTAGAGTCTAGGCTTGGTCAAAGATTCCAATTCTGGAATGCGTAGCACGAAAGTGAATTTTTGACCGGGCCCGGGCACATAATCTTTCAATTGGTATCAGAGTCCGGTTTTGGGTTTTTTGCTTATTCGATTTATTACATAGTTTTATTTGCTGGTGGTTTAGAAATCTCGACTATTATGATTGGGTTTGTATGGTTTTTTAATTGAACCCCGAGACATGTTCGAGTTTGGTTTTATTATGAATGTTTGTAATAGTATAACCACGTGCTGGAAGCCGTGTAGGATTAGATCAAATCTGTAATTGGATTTTTCTATGTAATTTCGATTTTAATTTTCCTAGAAGCCTTGTAGTAGGAATTTTTTTTTTTGTAATCGAAGGCGCTATGGTGGGCAACTTAAATTCATGGGTTTTGGGTCATCGTTAACTTGTAGAAACCCAGGAAAACCCAGAACGAATTTCAAGAAGACCAAATAGCGTAGAAAAAGCAAAGAAGGAATCAAAGGTGGGCAGCGACGCCGGTGACAGCTCACCGGCGGGAGCCGCCGCTGGCACCGGCAGCACCGCCGCTACGAGACGCAGTAAACTGCTGTGCAAGTGCACAACAGCAGCAGCAACGCGCAACGCATTTTATGCATGCTGCACGCGCGGCCCATTTGGTTCGCGCGTTTTGGCCCGTTTTTCCTCCAGAGTTGGTTTTTTTAGAAATTTAATTTTTCAAGACTCAATCCATCGAGTGGCGGATGGGACATGAGATCAAGGCTGAAGATGGAAGTAATTAAAACCATGATAGTCGGGAAATTTATTTTTCTCATTTATTTCCAGTATTTATAGTTTTAATTTTTGTGCTTTAATTTTTTGTGCGGTATTTTAGATGCATAATTTTAAAGCATGCCGGTTTTATATTTGCATATAACTTAGGATTAGTTAATTGCATGTTAAAACTAGAAAAACCCTTGATTTAAAAATCTAAGTGGGAGTGGGTTGGTTTAATATCCTCACAGCCACCATTACGGGTTCATATGTGATGAGAGTGGACTTGCGCATTGGCATTAGGGCCTTCCTCCATTCGGATGAATCAAACCACAAGATTGCTAGATTATGAATTTCTAAGTAAGATGACTAGAGTAAGTTTAACTATGAGAAATGTTATACCCCCTCTATCTGAGGAGCACTATCCTGAGGTAATAAGCTAAGAAGTCACGTAAATGGCACACACTTATTGTATAATTTGTAGTTTTCCTCCCATCGAGGTTACGCTGCTTATTTGTACGGCTGAAAGCACTGACTATTTGCTACATTGATCAATAGATCGTTTGGTCAGATAGTGTAGTTAATGAACTTGGTTCTTCTCAAACGAATGTGAGTTAGCCTAAATGTCCACACTATCGTGGCTTCTGAAAATCTCGGTGAATGAGATGTCGGTGGATTTAATTATTGTTTTGAGGAAAGTCAATAATTGTTAGATTTTCTTTCAAAATTCTAGGCTAATTAACTGAAACATTTTCTGTTCATTTATTTACAGTCTTCGATATGGAATTTAATCCGTTAACTACAATATTGAAAGACAATAAACTAACTGGTCCAAACTATGTCAATTGGAGTCAAAATTTGGACATTGTCCTAACGGCTGAGATCATTCCTATAAGAGATCATATCATTGACATGATTAGTAATATCAACGAGGTTGAGGTAGTGGGAGGCGAAATCAATGGTGAAACCAAAGTCAATAATTGTCCTCCAGAACTTATCTCTAAGCTATGAGTAGTTTTGGTTGAACTACAACATGAATCAATTGTTGTGTGCTTCATCCGAGCTCTTAGCAGAGTTGGTGGGGGCTAAAAGTCATTTTCAAGAGAAAAAGCAAGCTTTAGTCGCAGTCAAAGCTTCAGAATCTTCTTCTAAGCCTAATGCTGGAAAAAAGAAGAGAAAGCTTGAGGGAATGGCTCAAAAGACACAAATTGTGCTAAATCCGGAGATTGCAAAGAAAAAGTCAAAAGGCGAGTGCTTCAAGTGTAATCAGACAGGACATTGGAAATCAGATTGTCCAATACTCAAAAAGTACGATAGTTTCTACCTTAATTACTGAGACATGTTTAGCGGCGATTCCTAGAGATACTTGGTATGTAGATTCAGGTGCCACTGACTATGTTTGTAATTCTTTGCAGGGGTTCTAAGTAACCCGGAAGCTTAAAGAATGCAAGCTAGAAGTCTACTTGGGTGACACTACAAGAGTGACAGTAGAAGCAGTGGGAGTAGTCAGCCAAATTTTCTAAAATAGTAGGCTAGATTTACATAATTGTCTTTATGTACCAAGTTTTAGAAAGAACCTTATTTTGATTTCTAAACTCTTAACGAATGGTTATAAGTTTATTTCTTTGATAATTTTGTTGTTGTTAGAAAAGATGAAAAACTTGTTTGTTCAGGTTCATTAGTAGATAATTTGTTTTTGGTTAAATCAAACTCCCCTATTGTGCAAAACACAAAACTAAATGGCGCATCATCTAAAAATAATAATAGAAAAGAACCTTCTAAAATGAATCAAACCTATCTTTGGAATCTCAGGCTAGGTCATATAAACCTTAGTAGGATTTAAAGGTTGGTCAATGATGAACCTTTAAGTTCATTAGAGATTGACAGTTATTCAACCTGCAAATCTTGCTTGGAAGGTAAGATGACCAAGAGACCTTTTAAGGCAAAATCAAGTCGATGGACCACAATCAAGTCTGGGAGCTTATGGACCTGCTTGATGGGTTCACACCTATTGGATGTAAGTGGGTCTACAAACGCTAGAGGGGACCTAACGGAAAGGTTGAAACCTTTAAAGCTAGACTTGTGGTGAATGGGTATACTCAGAAAGATGGAATCGATTATAACGAAACCTTCTCCCCAGTAGCCATGCTTAAGTCGATCTGGATTCTCTTAGCCATAGCTGCTCATTTAGATTATGAGATATGACATATGGATGTCAAGACAGCTTTCCTTAACGGAAGTCTCGAGGAAACCATCTTCATGCAGCAACCAGAGGGATTCGTTGAAAAAAGCCAAGAGCATAAGGTTTACGAGCTTAATAGGTCCATTTACGGACTTAAGCAGGCATCCAGATCTTGGAACATCCGGTTTGATGAGGTGATCCAATCCTACGGATTTACTCAGTGCCCGGATGAACAACGTGTGTATCACAGACGTGATGGAAACGCGGTGGTGTTTCTTGTGCTTTACGTAGATGACATTTTACTAATTGACAACAATAAGATAGTGTTATCAGACGTAAAGGTATGGCTGTCGAAGCAATTTGATGTGAAATACTTAGGAGAAGCGGGACATATCCTTGGGATCAAGATAATTCGAGATCGTAGGAAACGTTCATTAATGCTCCCCCAAGCTTCATACATAGATACTATTCTGGCCCATTTTATCATGCAGAACACCAAGAAAGGTTTTTTACCTTTCAGACACGGAGTGCATCTATCTAAAGAACAGTCTCCCAAGACTGTTGAGGAGTTAGAGGCCATGAAGACAGTTCCTTAAGATTCGGCAGTAGGAAGTCTCATGTATGCCATGTTGTGTACGGGGCTTGATTTCTGTGATGCCGGTGGCACTGTAAGTTGATATCAGAGTAACCTCGGGAAAGTTCATTGGGAGGCGATAAAATATATTCTCAAGTATTTGCACAGAACAAGAGACCAAGTATTGGTCTATCAGGCGCCTGAGCTGGTACCCCGAGGTTACACAGATTCAGATTTCCAAAGTGACAGGGACAGGAGCAAGTCTACCTCAGGGTATGTGTTTACTTTGGGAGGTGGAGCCATAGTTTGGTGGAGTGCTAAGCAGAAATGCATGGCGGACTCTACCATGAAGGTTGAATACGTTGCCACATCAGAGGCAGCAAAAGAAGCAGCGTGGCTCAAAAACTTCCTAGTGAACTTAGATGTGATTCCTGGTTTGCAGAAGTTAATCACAGTGTATTGTTATAACAACGGTGCAGTAGCAAACTCGAAGGAACCACGAGCCCACAAGGCAAGTATCATCAAGAGAGAAGACGTGGTCGTGGCTAAGATAGCATCAGAGGATAACCTTGCAGATCTGTTCACAAAAACATTGACTTTAAAAGTCTTTGAGGCTCACGTGGAGGGCATGGGGATCATATACTTAGGAGAGTCATAATAGTTTTTCTAGATGTATTGTAGAGTGTAAAAGATTGAATGTAGTTATATAGACTTAAAGCACAACTTAAGTATTAGTGGGAGATTGTTAGATTTGAATACATAAGATATGCTAGTATTGTACTTTTTCCCAGTTAATATATCAATTTAATGGTTTTAGTTTATATGTTGTGCATGTTTAGTCCATTTATATTATGTAGTTAGATGATGAGGTGTCTGGTGTGACACAGTAGATCTCTTTATTCATTAAAAGACATAATATATAAATGAGGTTCGTAACCGAGACAGTTTCGGACAAGCTGTCGGTTTAGGTTATTATGAGATTCGGATAATTGGTTTGTCAAAACTAATTGAATCATATAGATATGCCCCGGGGCATATTGAACTTGACCATTTAGAATAATTTGTCTTGTACTGATTTAATAGACAATTCGTTCTTATTATTCTAACTCTTAATCCCTAGACTTGAGCGGGCATTAGGATTAGACATAGTGTACTTTGATTTGCCAATGGCTGAGGTCAATTGTGGCCAATAGTCTCGGTGGATTAGGTGCGCGTGTTTAGTTGCTTGGTGTGCAACTACTTGTCGAAAGGAAACCATGTACCGATACATCCGGGGTGATGGTGCTCCCGAAATGAGCTCGTTATGTTTATTATACTAAACTCAGCTGGTGGACTTATCTCCGGTATAGTAAAAAGGTCGAGTGGTACTAGTCTCAGAATTAAAGAAGTTAATTAATTTATCAGTAAATTAATAAATTAACGAGCACTAAATCTTGGATGTGGGAAGATTAAGAATAAATTAATTTAGTTGTTCCAGAAGCAATTATGGTGTTGGATAGTAGTGCCAAAATTAATCCGTTAATGGTACGATTAATTTTGTAGTGGGTTAATTGAATAAGTAAAATTAATTAATTAATTAATTATTCCTAAGGGTTCATTAAGTAATTAACAAAGTGAAATTATTTAATTAATCAATTAAGTCTTAAGTTTTAATTAGAATTAGGAAATCCTAGAGATTAGGAAATCAAATTGGATTTGAATTATCCTATTAGATTAGTTACCTAATTAGATTTGGAAACAAATTAATTACCTAAATCCATTAGGAAGACAAATCCTAAACCAACTTGGGGTCTCTCTTGTAGCTCTATATATAGACAAACGATTAGTAATTCTACAATACACAACTCATAAGTTTTCAAGACAAGAAAACTAGAGAGATAAAATTTAGAGAGCTAAAATGTTTTTCTCACTCTTGAATAATTTTCGGGCGACCGGATCTTGCTAGGGGCGGCGGCCGGTGGTAACACTTTTTTGGCTGCGGCGACGGTTGGAATTCAGCTGGCGACGAGCTGCAGAATTTTTCCTGTGAGTTATTTTGTGTAGATTGCTGATCAATTGCTCGCTAGATCGTTTCCCACACAATTGCGATCAAAGTCTTGAGTTATACAAGCAATCACCTGAGTAACACGCTTCAAAAGATACTTTCTATGTTTTCGCTTTTATTATAATTTATTTTGTTGTGTGATAAATCGAATGAGTGCATACCAAGATGTTGGAGTTGAATACATAAGCTATGCTTGTATTGTACATTTTTCTAGTTAATATATCGATTTATGTTTTGGTTATATCTTGTTGTGCATTATTTGTCCATTTATATTATGTAGTTAGATGATGAGGTGTCTTGTGTGTCATAGTAGATCTCATCAATGGTTAAAAGACATAATATATAAGTGAGGTTCGTAACCGAGACAGCTTTGGACAAACTGTCAATTTAGGTTATTATGTGATTCAGATAATTGGTTTGTCTGGACTAATTGAATCATATAGATATGCCCGGGATGTATTGAACTTGACCATTTAGAATGATTTGTCTTGTACAGATTTAATAGACAAATCATTCTTGGTATTCTATCTCTTAATCCCTAGACTTGAGCGGACATGAGGATTAGACATAGTGTACATTGATCTGCCAATGGGTGAGGTCAATTGTGGCCAATAGTCTCGGTAGGTTGGGTGTGTCTGTTTAGTTGCTTGGTGTGCTGCTGCTTGTCGAAAAAAACTATGTACCGGTGCGTCCGGGGTGATGGTGCTCCCGAGATGAGCTCGTTATGTTTATTATACTAAACCCAGCTGGTGGACTTATGTCCGGTATAGTAAAAAGGTCGAGTGGTACTAGTCTTGGAATTAAAGAAGTTAATTAATTATTTTTATCAGTAAATTAATAAGTTAACGAGCACTATATCTTTGATGTGGGGAGATTAAGAATAAATTAATTAAGTTGTTCCGGAAGCAATTCTGGTGTAGGATGGTAGTGCCATAATTAATCCATTAGTGCTACGATTAATTATGTATTGGGTTATTGACAAAGGTAGATTTAATTAATTAAGTAATTAATTAATTATTGTGTCAGTTGGTTGTGAATCATACCAGGAACTGGATTGGGGATAAGTGAATCCCTGTATCAGTTGGTTGTGAATCATAACAGGAACTGAATTGGGATAATTGAATCCCTGTATCAGTTGGATGTGTATCAGTCCAGGAACAGGATTGAAGGAAACAAAAACCCAGTAGGAAGGCCAATCCTAAACCAACTTGCGGTCTCTCTTGTAACTCTATATATAGACAAGGGATTAGCTATTCCACAATATACAATTCATAAGTTTTGAAGACAAGAAAACTAGAGAGAGAAAACTTTATCTCTCTAAGTCTAAATTTTATAAGGCTATTGGTGGCTGGAATTCTCCAAATTTTCCTGCAGCGCGTGTGGTTTTCTCTCATCCCAGGCGACGCATGTAGTACACGTTCCAGGGGCGGTGGTTCTGGAATTTTTTCAGAAGGTCGATTGTGGTGATTAGCTGATCAATTGGTTGCTAGATCGTTGCCCACACAACATGTAATCAAAGTCTTGAGGCATACAAGAGAATCACCTGAGTATACGCTTCAATTGGTAATTCTTATGTTTCCGCTTTTAGTTAAGAATTTATTTGTTGCGTGATAAATCAAATAAGTACATACCAAGATCCTGCATCATGTTATTTCAAGCAAGGGTTAGAATAGCAACTGTGCTAGTGTTTAGTCCAGGCTAGAGATTCCGATTCTTGAATGCGTAGCACGAAAGTGAGTTTCTGGCTAGGCCCGGGCAGATAATCTTTCAATTGGAATCAGAGTGAGGTTTTGGGTTTTGTGCTTGTTCGATTTATTACATGGTTTTATTTACAGGTGGTTAAGAAATCCCAACTATTATGGTTACGTTTGTATGAGTTTTAATTAAACTCCGGGACATGTCCGGATTTGAGCAACTGTTGTGCGCAGCCCATATGGGTTGTGAGCACGCCGCCTGGTGCGTGGTGCGCGCGCGGCCTATTTGGCGCATTTTTGGCCATTTTTTTCGTTCAAGTTTGTTTTCTTTAAAGTTCAAGACTCAATCCATCAAGTGAAATGACGGGATACGAGATCAAGACAGAAGATGGAAGCAATTAAAACCATGATAGTTAGAAAATTTATTTTTCGTATTTATTTCCCGTATTTATAGTTTTAATCTTGTGCTTTAATTTTTATCTATATTTTAGATGCATGATTTTAAAGCATGACTGGTTTTATGTTTCTATATAACTTAGCATTATTTAATTGCATGTTAAAACCAGAAAAACCCTCAATTTAGAAATCTAAGTGGGAGCGAGTTGGTTTAATATATGAGTTCACTTGTGATGTGGTGGACTTGCGCGTTGGCATTAGGGCCTTCCTCCATTCGGATGAGTCCAACCATAAGATCGCTAGATTATAAATTTCTAAGTAAGATGACTAGTGTAAGTTTAACTAGTAGAAATGCGATACCCACTCCATCTGAGGCGCACTATCCTGAGGTAACAAACTCAAAAGTCAGGTAATGGCACACACTTAGTGTATGATTTGTAGTATTCCTTCCATTAAGGTTACGCTGTTTATTTGTACGGCTGAAAGTACCAACTATTAACTACATTGATCAATATATCGTTTGGTTAGATAGTGTAGTTAATGAACTTGGTTCTTCTCAAACGAATGTGGGTTAGCGTAAATGTCCACACTATCATGGCTTACGAGAATCAGACGTCGGTGGTTTAAATTATTGTTTTGAGGGAAGTCAATAATTATTAAAATTTCTTATGATTTTCAAAATTCTAGGATTAAACACTAAAACAATGTCTGTTTATTTAATATACAATATTCGATATGGTATTCAATTTTTTAGCTACAATATTGAAAGACATCAAATTAACTGGTCCGAACTATGTTGATTGGAGTCTTAATTTGGACATTGTCCTAACGGTTGAGAGCACTCCTGTGGGAGATCATATCATTGACATGATTAGTAACATCAATGAGGTTAAGGTAGTGGGAGGCGAAATCGATGGTGGAACTTACCTCAAAGCTATGAGCAGTTTCGGTTGAACTACAACATGAATCAATTGTTGTGTACTTCATCCGAGCTCTTAGCATAGTTGGTGGCGGCTAAAAGTATTTTTCAAGAGAAGAAACGAGTTTTAGTCGCAGTAAAGCAGCTGTAGATTTTTCTAACAACAATAAGAGTTCGACCAATTCGAAGTATATAGACATCAAATTCCTAGTTGTTAGAGAAAGGATTCAGAATGGTCAGATTGCTATAGAACATATTGGGATGAACTCCAATATTGCAGACCCTTTCACTAAGGGTTTACCACCCAAAGTCTTTCTTGAACATGTTGTTCGGATAGGTGTTATGTTATCTAGTGATGTAATGGATTAGTGGGAGTTTGTAAATTGGTTTCTTTCGGGTTCTATGATTTTGGTTACAGTGCTATAGCATTCGAGTTTCAAGTATAATGTTTTGGTTATAGTATAAAGTTTCAAGTTTTAAGTTTTACATTCTGATATTGAGCTTGGTTGATCTCTACCAAGAATAAAGAGGACTAGTTGGAAACTCATTTTATAGATCACATTACAAGAATTTTCCATGCTATGCTTCCACATTTGATCCATGTCGTTTGATTGTGTTAATGTTTTGACCATTGTTGGGTTTAGTTACACTTATGGTGACATTTGATCCTGCATTGACACGATTGATGAACGGGGTTGTTTAAAATGATAGCGAAATCTTAGTACTCATAAAGTTTTGGCATAATATGCCACTGCGAGGTATAATGTATAGTCCAAGTGGGAGATTGTGAAATCTGTAAGGTATTGTGGGCTTATTACATTATGATTAATGGTATATTGCATTGCTATTGATCTTACTGGTCCTACAAAAGTGATCTAATTAAGTGATTTTGGTAAGAACCTTTTGTTGGTGCGGTCTAAATAGGCATAGACTCAAATTAGTATGGTGCCTATTCTGTGATGGGTAGAATATGAGGACCTGTTGTGTAAATATTGTAACTTATATTTACAATGTATATATTGAGGTAGTCCCCAATGTAGAACTCTCCACGGTTCTTTTCTTCCCATTCGGACATAACACAAAAGGGAGGGTTTGTACTTTAGAAGCATACCTCTTGAAGTCTACAACTTGTAGCTCAAATTCCTAACTTCAGATTATCGCTTCCGCATCACGGAATCAGGTTCCATGTTTATTTAGATTTATTTAGTTTCTTGTATATGGGTTGAGGGCCTAAGGATTTTAACAGACTATTTTTTTGTTCTTAATCCTATTGCTTTGGAAATCCAACGAACGACTTGAGAAGGACAAGGATACCGATATTGTTTCTTTAGTATTGACAAAAATAGTTAAGCACCACCGACTTTCACTTTGCCAGAGTCTCTTGCATCCCCAAATTTCAACACCCTTCCTCTTTACGGCATACTACAAGAGAACCACAATAAACAAAGATTCGCACACAAAGCGCTGATAAATGAAGGTAAGAAAAATAAAAACCACAACAGGAACAAATTATACATTGCCACATAAGTCACAGAGATATTTTTTATGCTGACTTATCTCCATCTTCTTAATACAGAACCACTCCAAAAGGTAACCATGAAATGAAGTCCACAAATTTCATCTTACCATTACAACACAACCAAGTACCACAAACATCAGACACATACATGACAAACATGGAGGCAAACACTATGATGAGACTTGTAAAATCATCAAAGGTACATACCATATTTCCCGACAACGCTTGCCTTCTTGGTTCTCTTAGTCTGCAAAATTGAGGCAAACACAATGAGACTGTATATAAATTCAGTTTGGATCAATGAAAAACTGACAAAGGAGACACATATTTCAAGCATTAAAAAATAATGTTGTCCTACATATTTCCTGGAAAAGAAAAGAAAAACTGTATGCAATAATCATAATTCAGATTGGAACAAACAAGTTGGAACAGCCACAGATTCTTAGATTCATTCCAACTCAACAACAACAAACTTTATACATTTCAAAGGTTCAATCCAATACTTATTCTTAGACTTGCATTTTGTTCTGTACTGAATTTATATAGCTAACATTCAGGTATGATATATTATCCAAATTCACCAAATAATGAAAATAAATCATTTGAGTTCATGCCAAACTAGCTTGGTAACAAAGAATCGTGCACCTTACCGGCATGAGTCAAAGAACCGTACACCTTACCCATGGTTATAGAGATCTATCCAAATGAACCAATCCTAACACCATTTCCAACTTTTCAAGAACACTGAACAAGAACCTCACATCCAAACCTCCCTCCTCACGTCTATCACCACTATCTTCAATCCTTTTCGCCCTAATCTTTCCCGCCCCCATTTTGCCTCCACCGTGTTTCTTCCTACCTTCAACTTTAGGCAAAGTACACTCAATATAAAACCCATAATTATTCTTTCAAACACTGCAGAATGTACACAAAAAAAGTTCAAACACAGAAAAATGAATAGGTATGAACCTAGATCTATACCAATGACAGGGAAAGGAAGAAAGAGTGGAGAACATTCAGTGGGGTGGCAAAAAGAGTTGGAAAGAGAAGTGGATGCCATTTACAAGGAGTAGAAAATTCATATTCAATGATATTTTGAACAAAGTTCAAAAACAAGGACGTCCCGATGCAGCCCACCTCAAAGTTTCAACACATAAATGCTCATGGAACTTCTCGTATATACACTCAATTAAAAAAGCAACAAGAAAAGGTGAGGACAATCTAATCAAAGTTACATTCTTCTTCAATTCTTACCAGTAGAAGCTATTAGAACCTGATTGAGCAGCCAACAACAATTAGAAATCATAACATACCTCATGGCTACCACACAAAACCTACAACATTAAAAGAAATGTGGACTCAAAACTCCCAACCTACTAAACTGTGCAAGGTTACAGCAGAAGAATCTGTAAGGTTTTGGACTTAACATTAATATATAAATATGGTTATTGTACATTAAAGTGTTGTCTATATAGTAATGCCTAATTAAAGTGATCAATTAAGTTTAATAAGGTATAAGTATCTTTTAAGTATGGAATATTATTGTGCAGAAACCGGTATATTCCTATAGTTACCTTTTTGCGATGGGTGAAATTGTAATTTTAACCCTAAAGTTAAAAGAAATCATATTTTGAACTATTTAAGTTTGGAACAAATTTTTATTTGGTTGCAAAATTTTACAAAACTTAATTAGTTCAGATTTTGGGAATACAGATTAATATGATTGATTTATTTTGACATAAAATATAAAGGTTTATAACACCTAGTATATTTTTGGTTGATTAGATGACATAAAAAGTTGCCAAAGTAACCTCTTTTGTGTTTGATGATCAATTTTTAATTACCAAGGTGATTGTGTGTGTTTTAATATCATGCGGGTGAAGATCGGCCCAAAGGAAGGTCCTCACTTGGCCGAAATTAAAACATACTTGCGGTAATTAATATGTGACAGTATTAGGTTTTTCCATGTGAATAATAAGTCGGCCCAAAGGAAGGCTTATTATTTGACAGGAGTGTATTGTCAATATTTGATTACTGCACAAGAGTATCACTTGCAAATTGATGTTTCTATCCAAAGACTAAACCCAATGTTGCACTAGATATCTTGTGATGGGGATGTCAATTTAAATTTCGTCATATTTTTTAGTGTGAGTTTATGTTTGGTTATTTTGTTTTTCCAGTTGATTCTGCTGCAATTATTTCTGCCAATGTTAATTCTATTCCAACACTTAATGGTGCAAATTTCAAGAATTTGAAGGACAATGTTCTGATAGTTCTTGGTTGCATGGATCTAGACCTTGTGTTTCGGTCTGATTGCCCCCCTGCTCTTACGGATACTAGTTCCTCTGAGGAGAAAAGGAACATGGAGCGGTAGGAGCGATCAAATCGCATGAGTCTAATGATCATGAAGCGGTCATTTCCGGAAACCTTTAGGGGCATTGTTAAAGAGGAAAACAATGCCAATTTGTTCCTGCAAGAACTCGAAAAGTCTTTTGTTAAAAGTGATAAAGGGGAAACAAGCACTCTCTTGAGTAAACTTGTTTCCATGAGGTATAAGAGTTCTGGGAACATAAGGGAGTACATTTTGCAGATGTCTAATGTTGCTTCAAAATTAAAGGCACTGCAGTTAGACTTGTCTGATGACTTGTTGGTGCATTTGGTACTTATTTCCCTTCCTGCACAGTTTGGGCAGTTTAAAGTCAGTTATAACTGCCAAAAGGAAAAATGGGATCTTAACGAACTCATTTCTCACTGTGTGCAAGAAGAGGAAAGATTGAAGTAAGAAAAGACTGAGAGTGCTCATTTGGTAACAACCTCTAAACAGAATAACAAGAACAAAAGGAAAAAAAAGGATAAGGAAGTTGCAGTTGCAGCACCACAAAAGAAACAGACTAAGGAATCCTCTTGTTTCTTCTGTCGTGATACTTCTCATCAAAAGAAACAATGCACCAAATATCATGCTTGGCGTGCCAAGAAAGGTATGGTCATTGTTAATGTTTGTTCTGAGGTTAATCTGGTTTCAGTACCAAGACATACTTGGTGGGTAGATTCCGATGCTACTGCTCACATAAGTGTGTCTTTGCAGGGTTGCCTCTATTATCGCAAACCAATTGATGCTGAAAGAATCATCTATGTGGGGAATGGTGAGACAGCTGAAGTTGAGGCAATAGGCACATATAGGTTGTTATTAAAGACTGGTTTTTATTTGGATTTGGAAGACACTTATGTTGTTCCGTCATTTAGACGGAATTTAATTTCTGTTTCTTTATTGGACAAATCAGGTTACTTTTGTCTTCCTGGAAACAATAAAGTTAGTCTTTCATTTAATTCAAAGCAGGTTGGAACTGGCTCTTTAATTAGTAATGATAATCTTTATTTGCTTGATACTATTGTTTCATACAATGAAACCTTGCATGTGGATACACGTGGTACTAAACGCAAATTAATCAATGAGAATTCTATTACTCTTTGGCATAAGCGCTTAGGTCACATCTCTAGACAGAGAATTGAAAGACTTGTGTCAGATGGAATTCTTGATCCATTGGACTCTACAGATTCTCAAATCTGTGTTGAGTGCATTAAGGGAAAACAGACAGACAAAAGGAGATTTGAGTCTGAAAGATCTAAAGATGTCTTAGAACTGATACATACAGATATTTGTGGGCCATTCCCTACGGCTTCTTGGAATGGTCAAACATATTTTATCACGTTCATAGATGATTTTTCACGATATGGTTACCTTTATCTCATTCATGAAAAGTCACAAGCCCTACACGTGTTCAAAAGCTTTAAGGCTGAAGTTGAAAATCAGCTTGGAAAAAGCATTAAGGCTGTCAGATCTGATCGTGCTGGTGAATACTACGGTAGATATGATGGATCAGGTGAACAACATCCGAGCCCATTTGCTAAATTCCTCAATGAGTGTGGCATTGTCCCACAGTACACCATGCCTGGTCGTCCTACTATGAATGGTGTTGCTGAAAGGCGAAATAGGACAATTAAAGATATGGTAAGAAGTATGATAAGTCGTACTTCTTTACCGAATACACTCTGGGGTGAAGCACTAAAGACTGCAACCTATATACTTAACAGAGTTCCAACTAAAGCAACTGTTAAAACCCCTTATGAACTATGGACTGGCAGAAAACCCAGTATTAGGCACTTTCATGTTTGGGATTGTCCAGCTGAAGCTAGGCCTTATAAGCTTAATGAAAGAAAACTGGATTCAAGAACCACAAGTTGCTATTTTGTTGGATACGCTGAAAGGTCTAGGGGATTCAAATTCTACGATCCCAAAAGCAGATCCTTCTTTGAGACGGGAAATGCCCAATTCTTTGAGGATATTGAGTTTGGAGGGAAATATAAGGTTAATGACTTTGTCCTTGAAGAGGAATCAGTTTCTCTTCCTACGGTTGTAATTCCTGAGTTGTTCAAGAATAACAAGACAATGTCGATGATTTCCCTCATCAAGAACAAAATCCTGAAGAACAAACTCAACAGCCTCAAGAACAAATGCCATTAAGAAGATCCACTAGAGAAAGGAGAAATGCTATTCTGGATGACTATATAGTGTTTCTCATGGAACATGAAGAAGCCAATGAAATGGTGGGAGATGATCCAATCAACTTTCACCAGGCCATTGAAAGTTCCAACTCTCAAAAGTGGATAGATGCCATGAATGAGGAAATCAAGTCAATGAAAGACAATAACGTTTGGGATCTTGTCCCATTACCTGAAGGTGTGAAACCCATTGGTTGCAAATGGATATTTAAAACCAAACGGGATTCAAAAGGTAATGTGGAAAGATATAAGGCACGTCTTGTTACAAAAGGATTTACTCAAAAGGAAGACATCGACTATACAGAGACTTTCTCTCCAGTATCATCGAAAGACTCTTTTAGGACCATAATGGCATTAGTGGCTCATTTTGATCGTGAGCTTCATCAGATGGATGTTAAGACAGCGTTTCTCAATGGAGACATTGATGAAACAATATATATGATGCAATCTGAAAACTTTGTTTCTAAACATTCAAAGCAGATGGTGTGCAAACTAAATAAATCCATCTATGGACTCAAACAAGCTTCCCGTCAATGGTATCGCAAATTCCATCAAGTGATCATCTCTTTTGGTTTTGAGGTGAATTTAGTGGATGATTATGTATATCATAAGTTTTGTGGGAGTAGACATATTTTTCTGGTTTTGTATGTTGATGACATACTGCTTGCCTGCAATGATATAGGCTTATTGCACGAAACCAAGAAATTTCTTTCAGATCATTTTGAGATGAAAGATCTTGGCGACGCCTCTTTTGTATAAGGTATACAGATATTTCGAGATCGCTCTCGAGGTATATTACAGTTGTCACAAAAGAGCTATATCGAAAAAATCCTTAAAAGATTTGGGATGCAGGATTGCAAGCCATGTGCTACTCCAGTTTCTAAGGGAGATAAGTTCAGTCTCAATCAATGCCCCAAGAACTCTTTCGAAAGAAAGGAAATGCAAAAGATTCCCTATGCTTCTGCTGTCGGAAGTCTAATGTATGCTCAGGTATGTACGCGTCCAGATATTGCGTTCATTGTTGGAGTTTTAGGCAGATACTTAAGTAATCCCGGTATGGAACATTGGGGAGCAGCCAAAAGGGTCATGCGGTATCTTCGTGGAACTACAAATCATATGCTCACTTATCGAAGGTCGGATCAGTTAGAGATCATTGGGTATTCCGACTCCAACTACAGTGGATGCCCAGATCATTTTAGATCCACTTCAGGCTATGTTTACACACTTGCCGGAGGAGCTATATCTTGGAAAAGTGTCAAGCAGACACTGATAGCAACTTCAACAATGGCTACTGAATACATAGCATGTTTTGAGACATCCAATCATGCAATATGGCTGCGAAATTTAGTCACGGGCTTACGAATTGTCGATGGTATTGAAAGACCACTTAGGTTATTTTGTGACAATTCAGCTGCCGTGGAATTCTCTAACAATAACAGAAGTTCCTCTAAGTCCAAACACATAGAGATCAAGTATCTTGTTTTTAGAGAAAGAATTCAGAATGGTCAGATTTCCATAGAGCACATAAGGACAGACTCCAATATTGCGGATCCCTTTACTAAGGGTTTGCCACCCAAGGTCTTTCTTGAGCATGTTGCTTAAATGGGTATTTTATTGTCTGATGATGTATCAGTTTAGTGAGAGTTTTTAATTTTTCAGTTTTTTCGTGGTTTCGAACACTTCAGTTTAAGTTTTGGATTGGTTTTAATGCTGCAGCGTAAACCATAAAGTTAAAGTTTAAAGTTTCAGTTTTCAGTTGTGCTCATATTCTGATTTTCATATTAAATTGATCTCATTAAAGTTCAGTTGGACCAGTTGGATTTAGGCACGTTAAAGATCACATCACGTGAAATTTCCATGCTGTGCATCCATACTTGATCCATGTCATTTGGCTATGTTGACATATGTGACCATTGATGGGTCTAGCCGCATTAGTCACAGCGAAAGCCTCTTTTATCCTATGTTGATATAGTTAATGGACGGGATTGTGAAAGATATGTTATGACAACAAATTCAGAGTACTCATTCAGTTCATGTACAATTATAAGGTATATATATTACGTTAGTCCAAGTGGGAGATTGTAAGGTTTTGGACTTAACATTAATATATAAATATAGTTATTGTACATTAAAGTGTTGTCTATGTAATAATGCCTAATTAAAGTGATCAATTAAGTTTAATAAGGCATAAGTATCTTTTAAGTATGGAATATTATTGTGCAGAAACCGGTATATTCCTATAGTTACCTTTTTGCGATGGATGAAATTGTAATTTAGGAAACCTTAGTATTATAAATAAAGGTTATGGTCCCCGGGTGAATCTAGACTTTCTGTTTTTCTTATTCCCCATCAATAAGAAAAAATACTAGGGAAACTACCTCTCTGGAAAGAAGGCTGATAATCACCTGGAAGACCATTGTCAGGATTCATCACGAGATTAATTCAACCGTCAGTTCAGTTGCTTGATCTATCAATCAATCGCTATGGATCAAGGTACGCTTCCGCTTCAGTTTATACTAATAATTGATTGAAGGTTTATGTTCTTAGGAATTTAAATTCCTTACAGAATCACCCAGCAAATCCTCAAGAACTTCCCCCCAATAAAGCCCAAGTAAATCATTTGAACAAAACATCTGTCAATTAACAAGAATTTTGACATACAAGGATCACTCCTAAACAAAACCAAAATACACGAATAAAATCATCAAATTCAGTGAAACAAAATCCCTAAAAAAACCATTTAGGACATTAATACTATATAATTCATCTCCCAAGTTAGATACAAAGTAGAACCTCAAGAAAACTCATATGATACTAATAATCTTCCCAATCCCCTACTTACTCTACAACGACAGATAATGTAAGAGAATTTAACATGATTAAATCAGAATTAATTTTGAGAGAGAAAAATTATAAAAAGAATTTTACTCTGAAAAGAATAAATTAAAAAGAGGATGGTTTTTTGCTAATTGTCAAGGCAAAAATAGAAAAAATATTCAACAAGAATATTATAATTTTCTTAGTCAGCATAAAGTCAATGTAATATTCTTTAAATGGTTTGATTATTATGCTTCTAAGTACAATATAGATTATCTTTTCTTAAAGGAAAAAGAAATTTGTGTAGCAAAATCTTAGCATGTCATAGAAAGCAAGAAAGAAAAGTCAGAGGTGCCCCAATAATGCCTTTCACTACAATCTATAAAGCTTTAGAAATTAAAGCGGTTCCATTTAAGCAGAAGGACACAAGACTTTTTCTGGAACCAATCAATGCTAAAGATATCCAGAGTATCTTTGAACAAAACAACTACACCAACAAATGCCTCCAGACCATAGGGGAATACCTAACCATAAAATCCCAACCTTCTTTATCTACTAATATATCATATACATTTGACAAGAAACCTTTGTTTAAGCCACATGAAATTCCCCAAAAAATAGCCAACCAATTGGTTTCCAGACCAATAACTGAACTTGAGAAAAGACTAGCTAAGATTGAGGAATTCTTTGCCCCAAAACTCAAACAAAAAACTAGAAAACCAAAATCTGAATCAGGCTCAATCTCTAGAAACCAAGGAATTAGAGTCTTAAGTAATTCTTTTGATAGTAAGTCAGAGGAATCATCAGATAATGATCCACAGATTGTTAGGATAGGACCTTCCTCGAGAAAAAGACAGATATCCACTTGGAGAAGACCAATCCCACAAAGACGTGTTCCTCGCTATAATACAATCACAAACCCAGGAATGGAACCTGGCCCAAATGTCATACAAAATACTTATAATGCCAATAATATCTATGAATGGTGTGTAGATGGATAACCAGAATATAGTATTATGAAGATGCTACAAAATATGACCATGGTAGCCACAGCATATAGAACAACCCACGATAGTAATGATTTAGCTACAGCCTATATTTTAATTGCAGGGTTTATAGGTCAACTAAAAGGATGGTGGGATGAACATCTCACTGAAAATGAAAGAAATAGCATTCTTTATGCGGTAAAAGTAGATGAAGAAGGAGAACCCATAATCCAAAATGGTGAAACTATCCATGACTCCGTTTCAACTTTAATGTTTACAATTGCTAAAACTTTTATTGGTGATCCAGGAATATTTAGAGATAAATCTTCTGAATTGCTGAACAATCTCAAATGTAATGGATTAAGAGGTTTCCCAGAATATAAAAATGTCTTCTTATCTAGAATCTATAACAGACCAAATAGAAACCAACAATATTGAAAAGAAAAATTTATTGATGGCCTTCCTAAGTCCTTAAGGATACTAGCCCGATATGAGCTTAGAGAAGAGTTCAAAGAGTTGTTCCCTATGAACAACTCAATACTTTTATCCAGAAGGTCGCATTGAAAACATGTAGGAAAGATAAAATGATGAGAGATCTTGCAAAAAATAGGAAGATGCTAGGATCATTTTGCGAACAATTTGGTTTACCGAGTTGTTCTTCCAATAAAAATAAAAAGTATAAGCCAGATTTTCAACCCAAGCCTTTTCATAAAAAGAAAAGGTATTCTAAGACTTAGAGAAAAGCTCTCATAGAGAAATCCAACAAATCTAGAGATTTATCTAAGATCATTTGCTATAAGTGTCAAAAACCTGACCATATAGCCAGGTATTGAGGTTAAACAAAAAGATTCAATCCTTGAATCTCCAGGAAGATGTTACTAACCAACTTAATCAACTTCTTGTATGTTCAAATCAAGAAACTGATATAGAATCTAGTGATGATAATTATATCCCGCACTATCAGCATGATGATATTAATTCATCATCATCGAAAAATGAAATCAAAGAGTGTCGTTCTATTAATGTTCTTACTAAAGAGCAAGATCTCCTTTTAGAGATTATTGAAGGAATAGAAGACCCAAACCAGCAAAAGACCTACTTAAACCAGTTTAGACAAACTTTGAAAGAAAAACCATCTACTTCCTTCATATCTAAACCTTTAGGAAACCATCCAAAGTTCTCAATACTTATAATCTTACGGAAATCCTCAATAGATTTCCTAAGAAAAGTCCCAATCTGGTCTCTATTAATGACCTACAAAAAGAGTTAGTTTTAGCTAAAGAAGAAATAAGAGAGATAAAAGCTAAATAGTACCTACATGGTCTATTAATCCAAAATTTAATTGATAGTCAAAGCCCCAAACATGTTCTAGAAAATGAAGAGGAATCCTTCATTGGAGATGATATTTCACAGCTTAATTCCATAACAACATTTCAAAGACATGATGTTAGAATAAAATTAGTTGTTCAAAATTGTTTTGTCTTAGAAACAAATGCATTATGGGACAAAGGTGTTGATTTCAGTTGCATCCAAGAAGGGCTCATTCCTACTAAATTTTTTGAAAAGAGTAGGGAAAGGCTGACAGCAGCTAATAAGACAAAGCTTGGCATCAGGTTCAAATTAACAAATGTTGATGTTCATTTTTCAACAACAAAGGTGACATTTTCATTCTTGTTAGTAAAAGAATTATCTCGTCCTATTATTTTGGGCACTGACTTCATTATTCAACTAGTTCCATATTTAATCTCAATGGAAGGAATTTAGCCATAGGAACTAGGAGAAAATATTATTCTCCCGTTCTCAAAGGAACTAATTACTAGGGAGATAAATCCTTTGACATCAAAGATTCAACAAATTAATTTCCTTAAAGAGGAAATAGAATTTAAAATAATTGAATCACAACTACATAAACCACAAATCCAAGAAAGGATTAAACACTTGCAACAAAAGATTGAAGAACAGGTCCCAAATGCCTTTTGGAAAAGAAAACAACATACCGTCTTTCTCCCTTATGAAAAAGATTTTAAGGAACAAAGCATTCCTACAAAAGCATGGCCCACCCATTCAGATGAGTCAGTAACTAATAGAACATTGTAAAAAGGAAATTAATGACCTTTTACAAAAATGGATTATTAGCACAAGTAAATCCCCATGGAGTTTTCCAGCATTCTATGTAAATAAAAGTTCAGAAATAGAATGAGGAGTGTCCAGGTTAGTCATTAATTACAAAGCCTTAAATTGGGTTTTATAGCGGATCCGGTATCATATTCCAAACAATAAATATTTATTACAAAGATTATTTGCCACAAAAATTTTCTCTCAATTTGAGATGAAATCTGGATTTTGGCAATCCAAATTCATCCTTTTGACAGGTACAAAACAGCATTCACAGTTCCCTTTGAATATTATGAATGGAATATGATGCCATTTGGATTAAAAAAATGCTCATTCAGAATTTCAAAGGATTATGAATGATATTTTTAATCATTATTCAAGCTTTATTATTGTTTATATTGATGATTTATTAGTTTATTCTAATAATGTTGACCAACATTTCAAACATCTTAATATCTTTTTACAGGTAACTAAACCTAATGGATTAGTAGTTTTCCAAAAGAATATCAGTCTTTTTCAAACTAAAATTAGATTCCTTAGAAATTATATTTATCAAGGAACAATTATCCCAATTGAGATATCAATTGGTTTTGCTGATAAATTTCCAGATAATATTTTAGAAAAACAGCAACTACAAAGATTTTTAGGATGCTTGAACTATGTTGCTGATTTTATTCCTAATTTAGCAAATATAGCTAAACCCTTGCATGATTGATTAAGAAAAACACCTCCTTCATGGACTGACTCTCATACACAATCAGTAAGAAAAATAAAGACTTTAATTAAGGCCTTACCTTGTCTTAATATAGCCAATCCTAACTTGATGAAAATAGTAGAAACATATGCCTCTGATTTGGGGTATAGCGGCATCCTGAAACAAGTTCAAGGTGAAAAAAAAATTTATTTCTTTTACTTCTATACATTGGAATAATACACAACAGAATTATTCCACAATAAAAAAAGAAATACTTGCTATAGTTTTCTGTGATTCTAAATTCCAATCTGATTAACTTAATAAAAAAATTTTAATACGTGTTGATTATAAATCAGCAAAAGATGTCTTACAAAAAGACGTAAAAAATCTAGCATCTAACAGATTTTTGCTAGATGACAAGCTATATTATCTATTTTTTATTTTGATATCGAATACATTAAAGGAGAATCTAATTCTCTTCCAGACTTTCTGACGCATAAATTTTTACAGGAAAAATAATCATGCCACCGAAGGAAAAGAAGAAAGAAAGGCCTCCAGATCAACTAGTGATAGCGATAGAAGCTATCAAAACAGCAAAGGAATGATTCCCTTAATAATCATATGAAGCTTCTACTTCAAAACAAATGATCCAAAAGTCTCCTAAAGATTATGCCTTGACTCCTAGGCAATTTAAAAAAATGGATAACCTCGCAACTATTCAGCCAATCTCGCTAGTCTCTCCAAAAACTTGGGCGGCTATGGTGGAAGAAGAACAAATCAGCAAGCCCAAATGGAGTCCATCCAATAATGGGCAGCAAGATCAGGATTTTCTTTAGCAAAATCTCCTCAACCCCAGGTTGTTCCTCAATCTCAAGTGGTGACTAATAGTCCCACTACTCAAACTAAAGTGTTGATTAACAGTCTCGCTTTCAAATCTCAAGTGGTGAGTATTAATCCCACTCCTCAAAACAAAGTGGTGGTTACAAATCCCACTAATAAATAAGTTCTGAAGCCGTCAGGGCAAAAATCTATCCCCACTGGATAAAAAGGTTCAATTCCAACAGAATACTTCAAATCTCAGTTTTCAAATGTAAGCAATCCTATTCAGGCAGCCCAAAGAGTTCTACCACCAAAACCAAATTTTATTCCACACTCCCTGAACAAAACACAAAAATATTATGAATTCATATTGGTCGATTCAGGGTCTGTCTCTTTCAAAGCTTACTATGATAAAGGATAGAATACCCATTCCGCAGCCCAAATCCTCTCCGTCTTAACCCCATCAGACTGGAAAGCCAATCTGAACCAACCCAGAAAATTTTCAAAACCCTTTTCTCCCCTGGATATACTTACTGAGATTACAGACAAGCTTGGTTTAACGCCTTTACAGTACAAAATCAGGCAAATAGACATTCTTGGCTCTTTTATTTCAAAAGAGGAAATCAATATAAGTTTTCAATTTGGTTTGTTACATGATAGAATATTCATGGCCCAAACCCACAAATTCTACCAGAATCAGTGAGACCTGGTTACCAATTATTCTATGAAAAATTTATAGCACCAAGATCTGTGCCAAAACTATTACAATTTTATTCCTTATTTTCCTTATCATAGATATATGCTTGGAAATTTGAATTTTCTAAGAAAGAATATATGGTACCATCTTTGGTGAGACAAGGGTATACCAAATGGTGAAAAGAATTCAAAAAAAATGATGTTTAACCATAAATGATTGAGGCTTGGTTCCGGAAAAATTCAAGATATCTGCTGCCAGCAGATCAACAAACTTCAATATTTCTACAACAGAAGGCATTGGCTGCTTCTAAGTTAGCAGCAGTATCCACCCAGGAGGACTATATCAAATACTTGGAAAATATACTAAGTCAATTAAAAAGTGAGACAAGTTCCCAAGGAAGCAGAGAAGCTTCGGTCAAAGAAGAAAATGAAGAACAAGAAGATCTCCTTCTAGATCTTCAGAATGAAGATGATTGTTTTGGTATTTTTCCCTTAATTTCTTAAAAAAAAAAAGAGAAATGGGAATTTTTTTAAAAAAAGTACTGTAGCAGTAATGTAGCAGCGCAGAAAATGATTGAAATTTTCCTATAAATAGCTTACAAAGGAAGCAGAAAGGCGCACTTTGCTTTCTGGGAAGTCTGAATCTTTGAAGACTTTCTCCCCAAAATTTCTACACACTTTCTCCCCCTTTTTTTCTTGTAATTTCTCAGACTTTCCCTCTCTTCTTTGTATTCCCTTAAAGTTTCTCCCCCTTTTTTCTTGTAATTTCTCAGCACTTTCCCTCTTGTCTTTGTATTCTCTTGTAGTTTCTTGATTTTCTTCTTGTATTTTCATAATATTTCTCTCTTCTCTCCCTCTCCTTCTTACATATAATTTTCATTTCTATACCTAAGTTTTGGAGATTGAGTAATTAGTTGTTGTAACCAATGCAGTGAACCCTTTAGAGTTTGAATATTGTAAAACTATTGGCATTCGTACTATGATTTAATTGATAATAAGTTTCCTATTTCTGTTTTTAACTACTAATTTCTAATATTTTATTTTATATTTTAAATTCTGCATCTAACATTTATATTTCTGCATCTAACTAATAACATCTAACATTTACATTTCTGCAATTAATATTTATTTATAGCAGTATTATAGTAGCAGTCCGTCTGCGACCCACTTTCCTTTCAGTATTATTTCTGTATTTTTAATCTTTTATGGACCAACCTCTGTTCAAAAATACTCTGGATATCTTTAGCATTGATTGGTTCCGACAAAAGTCTTGTGTCCTTCTGCTTGAATGGAACCGCTTTAATTTCTATAGCTTTATAGATTGTAGTGAAAGACATTATCAGAGGCATATCTGACTTCACCTTCTCCCTTCTATGACCTGCCAAGATTTTGCTACACAAATTTCTTTTTCCTTTAAGAAAGGATAATCTATATTGTGGTTAGAAGCATAATAATCAAACCATTTAAAGAATATTACATTGATTTTATGCTGACTAAGAAAATTATAATATTCTTGTTGAATCTTTTTTCTATCTTTGCCTTGACAATTAGTAAAGAATCATTCTCTTTTTAATTTATTCTTTTCAGAGTAAAATTCCTTTTGTAATTTTTCTCTCTCAAAATTATATTCTGATTTAATCATGTTTAATTCTCCTACATTATCTGTCATAGTAGAGTAAGTAGGGATCTGGGAAGACTATTAGTATCAGATGAGTCTTTCTTGAGCTTCTACTTTGTATCTAGCTTGGGAAATTTCAGATGAATTATCTAAATCATGTAAACTTGTCTTAATTGCCGAGACAGAATGCCTAGGGGGTTGTTCTAATTTTCTGGATAAATTTAAAAAAGAAGAAGATCTAGATGATTCGGTTTCCTCTATTTGAGAAGCCCTCATACTAGTAGATCTGTCAAATGTTATCTTGATAGTTCCACTAGCATACTGAGTAATTTTAGTCAGAACAGTACTTCAGACTGGATCCAACGGAGCTACTTCTTCTAAAAGCCAGTCATCTGGTAATGAAACATCTTTTCATCTAATACTTTATGGAATAGATAACCTAGATCAATTCATATCTGTTTTGTATAAGCTGGTTTCTCCTCTTTTTGAAACCATCCTTGGCTCTGTATTAAATGATGAGATTAAGGCTTTATATCTAAGCCTATATAAAATTGTAACTGCAATAGATCCTTCTTTTGCTTTTATATTAAATACTTTAATATTTAAAATTAAAGTATCTAAAATATTTTTATCCTACAAGGAAACGCAGAAATTAGGAAAACAATCAAAATAGATTGGCCCTTCACAAAGGCTAGTTTCCAGGATTCCAAGTAAAGAATCTTCAAAATCTAGAAATCTGCAATCCCCTTAATCCAAGAAGTAGAGCAGAATTCATACCATCTTTATTAATTGGTTTTGCAATTATCTAGACTAATCCAAAATGTAAATAATTATAAACATTTTTCCTATGATTTTCAATGGTTTTGTATGATAAAAGTTGAATTGTTTCAACGGGTTTTGTCTATGGAAAAGCTTGTTCCACTGTTTTTTTTGAAAAATCCGAGACCATTTTCCATTTATCTTTATAGACTTCATTTGTTGTCTCTTTGGTATTTTCCAATTATCCCAGTCTTGGGATTAATTTTTAAAATTTATTTTTTCTTTAAGAAGAACATTATTTGAAGACATGCTTGATGAGACTTCTGAAGATTTTTTAGAAAAAATTCTAAAAATTGAGGACTTAATTTTAACTAGTGACTGGTAGGAATAACAAGTGTAGAATGACAAGATAAAATTATTGAAATTTTTTAATAAAACTTACTCCCTTCTAGGCTCATCACCTTCCGGTTCCATGGATTCCTAGATAATAATTTCACTTATTCTTACCAATGGTGATGAAGATCTGACTGTGTTGAATATTGAATTAGTAAGCTATGCTCAAGATAACACCAGAAGACATCCTGGCACCTTAACAGTATGGTCCGGGCTTTTTCCTTTCATCAGCCTACTTCAACTACTGCTGGCATAAACAGATCTTGAACATAGGATTACTGATCCAAGCTCAAGAACACAGATATGTAAGAACATTCTTAAGAATAATTGAAATACATACCTTGTTACCCACTTCCCATTCTGGCTCTGATATCAAAAGAGAGGTTAGTCCCTAAGAGATTAAAAATATAGAAATAATACTGAAAGGAAAGTGGGTCACAGACGGACTGCCACTATAATACTGCTATAAATAAATGTTAGTTGCAGAAATGTAAATGTTAGATGTTATTAGTTAGATGCAGAAATATAAATGTTAGATGCAGAATTTAAAGTATAAAATAAAATGTTAGAAATTAGTAGTTAAGAACAGAAATAGGAAACATATTATCAATTGAATCATAATACAAACTCCAATAGTCTTACAATATTCAAACTCCAAAGGGTTCACTGCTTTGGTTACAACAATTAATTACTCAATCTCTAAAGCTTAGGTAAAAAAAACAAAATTATATGTAAGAAGGAGAGGGAGAGAAGAGAGAAATGTTATGGAAATACAAGGAGAAAATCAGGAAACTACAAGAGAATACAAAGAAGAGAGGGAGAGTGCTGAGAAATTACAAGAAAAAAGGGGGAGAAACTTTAAGGGAATACAAAGAAGAGAGGGAAAGTGCTGAGAAATTACAAGAAAAAAAAAAGGGAGAAAGTGTTTAGAAACTTTGGGTAGAAAGTCTTCAAAGCTTCGGACTTCCCAAAAAGCAAAGTGTGCCTTTCTGCTTCCTTTGTAAGCTATTTATAGGAAAATTTCAATCATTTTCCATGTTGCTACAGTACTCTTTTTTTCTTTTTTTTAAATTCCCTTTTCTTTTATTTTAAGAAATTGGGGGAAAAATACCAAAACAATCATCTTCATTCTGAAGATCTATAATGAGATCTTCTTCTTCATTTTCTTTTTTGACCGAAGCTTCTCTGCTTCCTTAGGAACTTATCTCACTTATTAATTAACTTAGTATATTTTCCAAGTGTTTGATATAGTCCTCCTGGGTGGATACTGCTGCTAGCTTGGAAGTAGCCAACACCTTCTGTTGTAGAAATATTGAAGTTATTAATCTGCTGGCAGCAGATATCTTGGACTTTGTCGAAACCAGGACTCAATATTTCTGGTTGAACAGTATCTGTTTTGAATTCTTTCCACCATTTGGTATTACCCTTGTCTTACCAAAGATGGTAGCATACCTTCTTGCTTAGAAAATTCAAATTTCGAAACATATATCCTTGATAAGGAAAAGATGGACTAAAATTGTAATAGTTTTGGCACAGATCTTGGTGCTGTAAATTTTTCATAGAATAATTGGTAACTGGGTATCACTAATTCTGGTAAAATTTGTGAGTTTGGGTCATGAGTATTCCACTATGTAACAAACCAAATTAGAAACTTATATTGATTTCCTCTTTTGAAATAAAAGAGCCAAGAATGTCTATTTGTCTAATTTTGTACTGTAAAGGCGTTAAACCAGGCTTGCTATAATCCCAGTAAATATATCCAGGGGGAGAAAAGGGTTGTGAAAAGTTTATGGGTTGGTTCAGATTGACTTTCCAGTCTGATGGGGTTAAGATGGAGAGAATTTGGGCTGTGGAATGGGTATTCTCTCCTTTATCAAAGTAAGCTTTGAAAAAAACAAACCCTGAATTGACCAATATGAATTCATAATATTTTTCTGTTTTGTTCAGTGAGTGTGGAATAAAATTTGTTTGGGGTGGTAGAACTCTTTGGGCTACCTGAATAGGATTGTTTACAAAAAAATCTGGTTCTGTCTAAACTATCAATTGTGAATACTACATTTGAAGTATTCAGTGGAATTGAAACTTTTGATCTAGTGGGGATCGATTTTTGCCCTGATGAATTTTGAACTTGTTTATTAGTGGGATTTTTAACCACCATTTTGTTTTGAGGAGTGAGATTAATACTCACCACTTGTGATTTGGAAGCGGGACTGTTAATCACCACTTTAGTTTGAGAAGTGAGACTATTAGTCACCACTTGAGGTTGAGGTGAAAGATTATCTGCCCGGGCCTAGCCAGAAACTCAATTTCATGTTATACATTCCAGAATCGGAATCTCTGGCTAGGCCTAGACTCTAGCACAATCGCTATTCCAACCCTTGCTTGAAATAACATTGCGCAGGATCTTGGTTTATACTTATCCGATTTATCACGCAACAAATAAATTCTTAATTAAAAGCGGAAATATAAGAATTACCTATTGAAGTGTTTACTTAGGTGATTCTCTTGTATACCTCAAGACTTTGTTCATATGTTGTGTGGGCAACAGTCTAACGAAATTTTGATCAGCTAATCACCACAATCCACTTGCCGAAAAAAATTCTGCAGCTCGTCGCCGCCTGAATTTCAACCACAGTCGCCACCTGATTTCTCCTGCCACCGCCATCTGCCAGAATTAACCACCAACCACCGCCTGGGACAATAACTGGCCGCCTGAGATTTTGCTAGATGGAGAAAAACATTTTCTCTCTAGACTTTCTCTCTCTAAATTTTCTTGTCTTGAAAACTTATTAATTGTATGTCTTGAATAGCTAATCCCTTCTCTATATATGGAGTTACAAGAGAGACCCCAAGTTCGTTTAGGATTGGCCTTCCTACTGGGTTTCTGTTTCTTTCAATCCTATTCCTGGACTGATTCACATCCAACTGATACAGGGATTTACTTATCCCAATCCAATTCCTGGTATGATTTACATCCAACTGATACAGGAATTCACTTATCCCCAATCCAGTTCCTAGTATGATTCACAAGCAACTGACACAAGGATTAATTAATTACTTAATTAATTAAATTTACCTTTGTCAATAACCCAATACATAATTAAATCATACCACTAATGGATTAATTAAATCGTACCACTAACTTAATTAATTTATTCATAATCTCCCCACATCAAAGATTTAGTACTCGTTAATATATTAATTTACTGATAAATTAATTAATTAACTTCTTTAAATCCGAGACTAGTACCACTCGACATTTTTACTATACCAGACATAAGTTCACCGGCCGGATTTAGTATAATAAACATTACGAGACTATTGGCCACAATTGACCTCACTTATTGGCATATCAAAGTACACTATGTCTGATCCTCATGCCCACTCGAGTCTAGGGATTAAGAGATAGAATACTAAGAACAATTTGTCTATTAAATTAGTACAAGACAAATCATTCCTAATGGTCAAGTTCAATACGCCCCGGGCATATCTATATGATTCAATTAGTTTGGACAAACTAATTATCTTAATCACATAATAACCTAAAACGATAGTTTGTCCAAAGCTGTCTCGATTACGAACCTCATTTATATATTATGTCTTTTAACCAATGATGTGATCTATTGTGTCACACAAGACACCTCATCTTCTAACAAAATAATATAAATGGACAAATAATGCACAACTAAATATAACAAAAACATTAATGGATATATTAGCTGGGAAAACGTACAATACAAGCATAGCTTATGTTCAACTCCAACAATCTCCCACTAATACTTAAGTTGTGCCTTAAGTATACATCTACATTCAACTCCTATACACTCTGCTACTATATATCTAGAAAAACTGTCATGGCTCTCCTAATATCTGATCTCCATGCCCTCCACGTGAGCCTCAAAGACTTTAGAAGTTAATGTCTTCGTGAACGGATCTGCAAGGTTATCCTCTGATGGTATCTTAACCACGACCATATTTTCCCTCTCTATGATGTCTCGTATTAGGTGGTACTTGCACTGTATATGTTTACTCGCCTTGTGGGCTCGTGATTCCTTCGAGTTTGCTACTGCACCATTGTTATCAAAATAATTTGTGATAGACTTCTGCAAACCAGGAATCACATCAAAGTCTACTAAGAAGTTCTTGAGCCACACTGCTTCCTTCACTGCCTCTGATACGTTAACGTATTCAGCCTCCATGGTAGAGTCCTCCATGCATTTCTACTTGACACTCCGCCAAACTATGGCTCCACCTCCCAGAGTAAACACATACCCTGAGGTAGACTTGCTCTTATCCCTGTCGCCTTGGAAATCTGAATCTGTATAACCTCGGGGTACTAGCTCAGGTGCCTGATAGACCAATACTTGGTCTCTCATTCTGAGCAAATACTTGAGAATGCATTTTATTGCTTCCCAGTGAGCTTTCTCGAGGTAACTCTGATATCCACTTACAATGTCAACGGCATAACAGATATCAGGCCTCGTACACTACATGGCATACATGAGACTTCCTACTACAGAAGCATAAGGAACTGTCTTCATGGCCTCTATCTCCTTAATAGTCTTGGGAGACTATTCCTTAGATAGATGCACTCCGTGTCTGAAAGGTAAAAAACCTTTCTTGGAGTTCTGCATGTTAACACTGTTGGATTTGAGTACATAAGCTATGCTTGTATTGTGCATTTTCCAAGTTAATATATCGATTTATGTTTTGGTTATATTTTTTTGTGCATTATTTGTCCATTTATATTATGTAGTTAGATGGTGAGGTGTCTTGTGTGACACAGTAGATCTCATCATTGGTTAAAAGACATAATATATAAATGAGGTTCGTAACTGAGACAGCTTTGGACAAACTTTCAGTTTAGGTTATTTTATGATTCGGATAATTGGTTTGTCTAAACTGATTGAATCATATAGATATTCCCGGGGTGTATTGAACTTGACCATTTAGAATAATTTGTCTTGTACTAATTTATTAGACAAATCATTCTTAGTATTCTATCTCTTAATCTCTAGACTCGAGCGGGCATGAGGATTAGACATAGTGTACTTTGATCTGCCAATGGGTGAGGTCAATTGTGGCCAATAGTCTCTATAGGTTGGGTGTGCGTGTTTAGTTGCTTGGTGTACTGCTGCTTGTCGAAAGGAAACCATATACCGGTGCGTCTGGGGTGATGGTGCTCCCGAGATGAGCTAGTTCTGTTTAATATACTAAACCCAGCTGGCAACGACTCGCCGGTGGCAACCGCCAAAAAAACAGTAGCACCACTGCCGCGCGCGTAGCAGTTGCTTGGGCGAGCCGCACACATTTAGGCATGCTTCGCGGGTGCGGCACATTTGGTTCATGTTTTAGCCCATTTTTCCTTCCGTTTTCATTTTTTGACGTCCAAGACTTTTTCCATCGAGTTACATGGCGGGACACAAGATCGAGGCAGAAGATGGAAGCGATTAAAACTAAAATAGTCGGGAAATTTAATTTTGGAATTTATTTCCCGTATTTATTGTTTTAATTTTTATGCTTTAATTTTTATGCTGTATTTTAGATGCATGATGGTTTTATGGTTGCATATAACTTAGGGTTAGTTAATTGCATGTTAAAACCGGAAAAACCCTCAATTTTAGAAAACTAAGTGGGGGTGGGTTGGTTTAATATCCCCACGGCCACCATTACGAGTTCATATGCGATATGGGTGGGCTTGCGCGTTGGTATTAGGGGCTTCCTCCATTCGGATGAGTCCAACCACGATATCTAGATTATCAATTTCTGAGTAAGATGGTTAGAGTAAGTTTAACTAGGAGAAATGCGACACCCTCTCCATCTGAGACGCACTATCCTGAGGTAACAAACTCAGAAGTCATGTAATGGCACACACTTAGTGTATGATCTGCCGTATTCCACCCATCGAGGTTATGCTGCTTATTTGTACAACTGAAAACACCGACTATTAGCTACATTGATCAATAGATCATTTGGTTAGACAGTGTAGTTAATGAACTTGGTTCTTCTCAAACGAATGTGGGTTAGCGTAAACATCCACACTATCGTGGCTTGTGAGAATCCCGGTGAATGAGATGTTGGTGGATTAAAATTATTGTTTTGAGGGAAGTCAATAATTTTTAGAATTTGGTTATGTTCGAAATTCTAGGATAGATAACTAAAATATTGTTTGTTTAATTTACAGTTTTTTGATATGGCATTCAACCCCTTAGCTACTCTATTGAACGACAATAAGTTAACTGGACCTAATTATGTCGATTGGAGTCATAACTTGGACATTGTCCTTATGGCTGAGAACACTCCTATGAGAGATCGTGTCATTGACGTGATTAATAACATCAACAAGGTTGAGGTAGTGGGAAACAAAATCGTTGGTGAAACCAAAGTTGATATTGTCCTCTGGAGTTTGCCTCAAAGCTATGAGCATATTTGGTTGAACTACAATTTAAGTAAGATGTTGTGTACTTCATCCGAGCTCTTGGCAGAGTTGGTGGCGGCTGAAAGGCTTCTTCAAGAGAAGAAGTGAGCTTTAGTTGCAGACAAAGCTTCAGAATCTTCTTCTGAGCCTGAGGCTAGAATGAAGAAGAGAAAGCTCAAAGGAATAGCTCAAAAGGTGCGAATTGTACCTAAGCCAGATATTGCAAAGAAGAAGTTTAAAGACAAGTGCTTCAAGTGCAATAAGACGGGACATTGGAAATTGAATTGTTCAAAGCTCAAACGTACGATAGTTTCTGCCTTAATTACTGAGACATGTTTAGCGGTGATTCCCACAGATACTTGGTGTGTGGATTCAGGTGCCACTGACCATATTTGTAATTCTTTACAAGGGTTCCAAGTAACCCGGAAGCTTAGAGAATGTGAATTGGATATCTACATGGGCAACACTACAAGAGTGTCAGTAGAAGCAGTGGGAGTTGTCACTCTAAATTTTGAGAGTTCTAAATTAGAATTATTTAATTGTCTTTATGTACCGAGTTTTAGAAAGAACCTTATCTTTGTTTCTAAACTTTTAAAGAACAGTTATAAGTTTATTTTTCTGATGAGTCTGTATTTATTAAAAAAATGGAAAACTTATTTATTTTGGTTCATTGGCTGACAATTTGTTTGTGGTTAATTCTAACTCCCCTGCTGTGCAAAACATAGAAACAGATAGCTCTTTATCTAACATTAATAAGAGGAACAAACCTTCTGATATGAATCAAACCTATCTTTGGCATCTCAAGCTAGGTCATATAAACCTTAGTAGGATTCAGAGGTTGGTCAATGATGGACCTTTAGGTTTATTAGAGATTGACAGTTATTCAACCTGCGAATCTTGTTTGGAGGGTAAGATAACCAAGATAACCTTCCGGGGTTATAGAGCCAAAAAAGTACTAGAGTTGATTCATTCTGACTTGTGTGGATCAATGTCGGTCCAATCACAATGTGGGTTCGAGTATTTCTTGACGTTCATGGATGACTACTCAAGGTATGGGTATATTTACCTAATGCGTCACAAGTCCGAGTGTTTTAGCAAGTTCAAAGAGTTTCGGGCAGATATGAAGAAGTATCATGGTAAGAGTATCAAGACACTACGATCAGATCATGATGGGGAGTACATGTCCCACGAATTTTGAGAATACCTCAGTGAGGTCGATATTCAGTTCAGTTGTCTGCACCTGGCACACCACAGCAGAACGGTGTAGCAGAAAGAAGGAATCAAACTCTCGCAGAAATGGTTAGGTCGATGAAGAGCTATAGTGATTTGTCGAGTTTGTTCTGGGGATATACCATAGAAATAGCGATGTATATTCTTAATCTTGTACCATCTAAAACGTGCCTTCAACCCCAGTAGAGTTGTGGAACGGGCGAAAGCCTAGTCTAAGATATCTCAGAATTTAGGGTTGCCCAGCACATGTGCTTAAGGCAGATGCGGCTAAGTTAGATGCGAGAATTGAATTAATGTTTGTAGGATATCCTAGGGGAACGAAAGGTGGTCTGTTTTATGGTTCTAAAGATCAGAAGGTGGTGGTTAGTACCAACGCTAGATTTTTGGTGGAAGACTATATCCTAGATCACAAGCCCAAGAGTAAGATAGCACTAGAAGAGCTTAGAAGACAAACTAATAATCCTGATGCACCAGCACAAGTAGATACACCACATACTGCACAAGAGATCACATATGATGCGCATACACAGGTGGTGCCTCGTCGTAGTAGGAGGGTTATTAGATAGCCTGACAGGTTTATTGGGGTAGGAGAAGCCTCAGACCTAGTCCCAGGCACGCCTGAACCTGACCTGATTAACTACAATGAGGCTCTCTGAGATAAAGATGTAGAATCTTGGCATAAGGCAATGATATCCAAGATGGGGTCAATGGACCACAATCAAGTCTGGGAGCTTATGGACCTTCCTGATGGGTTTAAGCCCATTGGATGCAAGTGGGTCTACAAATATAAGAGAGGACCTGACGAAAAGGTGGAAACCTTTAAAGCTAGGTTGGTGGCGAAGGGGTATACTTAGAAAGAGGGAATCGATTATGAGAAAACCTTCTCCCCGGTGGCCATGCTTAAGTCAATCCGGATTCTCTTGGCCATAGCTGCTCATTTAGATTATGAGATATGGCAGATGGATGTCAAGACAGCTTTTCTAAATGGAAGTCTTGAGGAAACTATCTTCATGCAGCAACCGAAGGGATTAGTTGAAAAAAGCCAAAAGCATAAGGTTTGCAGACTTAAGAGGTCCATTTACGGACTTAAGCAGGCATCCAGATCTTGGAACATCTAGTTTGATGAGGTAATCTAGTCATACAAATTTACTCAGTGTTTGGATGAGCAATGTGTGTACCGCAGACGTGATGAAAACTCAGTGGTGTTTCTTGTGCTTTACGTAGATGACATTCTATTGATTGGCAAGAACAAGAAAGTGTTATCAGGCATAAAGCATGGTTGTCCAAGCAGTTTGATATGAAGGACTTAGGGGATGCGGGACATATCCTTGGGATCAAGATAATTCAAGATCGTAGGAAACGTTCGTTAACGCTCTCTCAAGCTTCATACATAGATACGATTCTAGTTAAACTTACTCTAGTCATCTTACTCAAAAATTCATAATCTAGCGAGAGGATGTCGCATTTCTCCTAGTTAAACTTACTCTAGTCATCTTACTAAGAAAATCATAATCTAGCGATCTCAGGGTTGGACTCATCCGAATGGAGAAAGGCCCTAATGCCAACGAGCAAACCCACCCACATCGCATATGAACTCGTAATGGTGGCCATGGAGATATCAAACTAACCCGCTCCCACATAGATTTCTAAATTGAGGGTTTTTTCAGTTTTAATATGCAATTAACTAACCCTAAGTTATGTGCAACCATAAAACCAACATGCTTTAAAATCATGCATCTAAAATACAGCATAAAATTAAAGCACAAAAATTAAAACAATAAATAAGGGAAATAAATGCGAAAATTAAATTTCCTGACTATCATGGTTTTAATCGCTTCCATCTTCTGCCTTGATCTCATATCCCACCACGCAACTCGATGGATTGAGTCTTGATCTTGAAAATTGAAAAATGGAGAAAAACGGGCCAAAACGCGCGCGCTGGCGCTCCCTGCGCCGCTGCTCACCGGTGCCGCCTCCTACCACCAATCCCTCATTTGCTTCTTTCCACGCTATTTGGTCTCCTTGCAATTCGTTCTGGGTTTTCCTGGGTTTTTACGAATTAACGACAACCCAAAACCCATGAATTCAAGTTGCCCACTATAACGTCTTCGATTACAAAAATTAATTCTCCTACTACAAGACCTTCTAGGAAAATTAAATAATTGAAATTACATAGAAAAAATCCTACTACCGATTCAATCTAATCCTACACAGCTTCAAGCACGTGGTTACACTATTACAAACATTCATAATAAAATCAAATCCAGACATGTCCCAGAGTTTAATTAAAACCCATACAAATGTAACCATAATAGTCGGGATTTTTTAACCACCTGCAAATAAAACCCTGTAATAAATCGAACAAGCACAAAACCCAAAACCAGGCTCTGATACCAATTGAAAGATTATCTGCCCGGGCCTAGTCAGAAACTCACTTTCGTGCTATACATTCCATAATCGGAATCTCTGGCCAGGCCTATACTCTAGCACAATCGCTATTCCAACCCTTGCTTGAAATAACTTTGCTCAGGATCTGGGTTTACACTTATTCGATTTATCACGCAACAAAAATTCTTAATTAAGCAGAAACATAAGAATTATACCTTTGAAGCTTGTACTCAGGTGATTCTCTAGTATGCCTCAAGACGTTGATTGCACGTTGTGTGGGCAACAATCTTGCAACCAATTAATCAGCTAATCAGCACAATCCACTTGCTAGAAAATTCCAGCACTGCTGCACCTGGCACGTACAATAAATGCACCACCCTGAGAGAGAAAAAGCTACATGCATTGTCGGTTTAAACAGGCCAAAATTTTGGCCAACAACTGATAAAAAACCAGCCGCACCTAAACTTCTAAAATCCGACTGTGAGAGAGGAATTTTAATTCTCTCTAGGATTTTATCTCTCTAGTTTTCTTGTCTTGAAAACTTATTGAATTGTGTTTCTTGAATAGCTAATCCCTTGTCTATATATAGAGTTACAAGAGAGATCCCAAGTTGGTTTAAGATTGGTCTTCCTAATGGATTTAGGTAATTAATTAGTTTCCCAATCCAATTAGGTAACCAATCTGATAGGATTAGTTTCCTAATCTCTAGGATTTCCTAATTCTAATTGAAACTTAAGTTTAATTAATTAATTCCACTTTGTTAATTACTCAATTAACCCTTAGAAATAATTAATCAATTAATTAATTTTACCTATTCAATTAACCCATTACAAAATTAATCGTACCACTAACTGATTAATTTTTGCACTACCACCCTTCACCAAAATTGCTTCCAGAACAACTTAATTAATTTATATTCATAATCTCCCCACATCAAAGATATAGTGGTCGTTAATTTATTAATTTACTGATAAATTATTTTATTAACTTCTTTAATTCCGAGACTTGTACCACTCGACCTTTTTACTATACCGGACATAAGTCCACTAGCTGGGTTTAGTATAATAAACATAACCAGCTCATCTCGGGAGCACCATCACCCTGGACGCACCGGTTGAAGGAAAACGGAACAAGCACGGGCTAAATTGAAAACCTCACTTTCGTGCAATGCATTTCAGAATCGGAAGCTTTCGACCAAGCTCAGGCTCAAATTCACTTTCCCATGAACTGATCTAGGCATATACTTATTTAATATATTGAAATGACATCTAATGCACAAATATTACACCTTTTAATTAAAAGCGAAAATATTAAATGCTATACCTTTTAAGCGAAGTTCAAAGCAATAAGAAAAACCAAATCTTTCTTAGCGATTACCACAAGAAATTCGAATAATAACTCCAATCCAACACCAAACTAGTGTGGGCTAGTGTCTACGGAGTAGCCCAAGGCAAAATGAAGAAAACCCAAGAAACTTGTTTCGAACAAAATGAAGATCTGATAAAACAGATCTTGCCCGAAACTTGCCAGCAGCTCGCCGGACTAGATCGCCGGACTGCCAGACGACCGCCGCAACAACCGGACTGTCCGGTCACGATCTGTACAGAAATACGATAGATCACCGACTTGAAAAGGAAGAGATCAATGGTGGCAGCCTGGATCAGCACATCGGACGTCGATCGCTGACAGAAATAGTCGCCAGAAAAACTTGGATGGGCAGCGATCATGACAGAGCACGGCGAGAAATCAAAGAACTCAAAATGGGCAGAATTTAATCGAAGGAGAAAGTTCACTTAGCTAACTTCGAGAAGAAGCTTCGATAAGGAAGACAAAGTTCTCACTCTAAGCTAAACTTTCTCTCACTAGGCTAAGTGGCCTTAAAGTTTCTTATGTCTTCATTAATGTCTAACAAGGATATTTATAGGGAGCTTCTAAGGAGACCTAATGGGCATTTAAGTTGGGCCTTTTAATTTGAATTTCATTGACCCCTTATTCTTTCCTAGACTAGTCAACTCTAATCGATCCTTTTGAGTTAAATCTTTAACCCACTTCATTAATTTAATTTAATCGAACCCTTTGGATTAATTAATTCATATAGAATTAATTTTGTTAATCCACTTTGTCAATTAAATATTAATTAAACATCTAGAATTAATTAATTCACTTTATTGATTAGTCAAACGCATAATTAATCGTACCACTAACAGACCAATTATGGAACTACCACTCAAAAATGACTTTACATCGCACCACTATATTTTCTTCTATCTCCCCACATTAAAGATCTAGTGCTCGTCGGTTTATCAATTTACTGACAAACAAATTCACCGACTTCTTGGTATCCAAGATTAGTACCACTCGACCTTCTTATACCAGACATAAAATCCACCAGCTGGGTTTAGTATAATAAACCTTAAGAGCTCATCTTGGGAGCACCATCAACCGGGCGAACCGGTACGTGAATTTCTCTTACTAGCAACGGCACGTAAGAAGCTAAACACCGCATACCCAACCTACCGAGGTATAGGCCTCAATTGGCCGCACTCTTTGGCAAATCAAAGCATACGATATCCAACTCTCACGCTCGTCCCAATCTCGGGATTAAGAGACTAATACTAGGACCGAATTGACTACGCTGATCAATATAAGTCAATTCTATCCAAACTGGTGATGCTCAATATACCCCGGGCATATCCGTGTGATTTAAACTATTTTAGATAAACTAATTTCCAAACCACACAATAACCTATACCGATAGTATATTCAGACTATATCAGTTACGAGCATACTTTTTATATATCAATACTTTAACCAATAACGGTATCTACTATGTCTTTCCACACCCCGTTTTCTAGTTCTATAATATAATGGAACAATTTAATACTGAAACAAAATGATATGTCATCTGTGGATATTAGTTTTTGATACAATCTATAGCTTTTCTGTATTCAAAACTAACAATCTCCCACTAATACTCAAAGTTATGCTAAGAAGTACAAAAACTGTCCAACCCACTATTACACTACTGTAATGATGAAATCTACAAAACACCTTTTAAGCTCACTCACATGGCTCCCTCAAGAATCTGACTCCCATACCCTCCACATGTCTCTCAAAGACCTTTGGGGTCAATGGCTTTGTGAATGGATCCGCAAGGTTGTCATCTGATGCTATCTTGGCCACGATCATGTCTCCCCTCTTTACGATCACTCGTATTATGTGGTACTTGCGCTCTATGTGTTTAATCGCTTTATGGGCTCGTGGTTCCCTTGAGTTAGCAACTGCACCATTCTTATCACTGAAAACTGTGACAGATATAGGCAACTCAGGAACCACATCTAAGTCCATCAGGAAGCTCTGGAGCCATACAGCTTCTTTCGCTGCCTCTAAGTTGCAACGTATCAGCCTCCATGGTGGAGTCTGCCACACATTTCATCTTGAGACTCCGCCATACTATGTCAAATTTTAACGCCTAATTCGAGAGCCCATTAGGTCTCCAATCGAGCTCCTATAAATAGAATAACTTGAGACCAAAGAAAGCTAAGAAATCTTGCAAGACAAGTCTTGCCCATTTTAGAGTAAGAAAGTTCTAGAGAGAGAACTTCTTCCCTTTGAAGTTTTCACTCAAAAATGAACTAGATTTCTTGCTCTCGGATTGGATTCAACCCAAAGATCAAACCTTCAATTTGTTTTTCCAAAAGCTTCATCGGATTTCTGCCCGGTTTTCGCTGAACTGCTGCTACCGCAATTTGATCGGTTTATTTCTGCCTGGCGTCGGTTGCTTCAGCCTCAAGTCTTGCGCGGTTGATTCAAGGATGGCCTGGGTTGATCTCTTTCTCTTGATGGGTGATCCTCAGGTCGTTCTTGTCTAGATCCCGGTGAGATTTCAGGCGGAAAACCGGCGGGAACTAGGCTGGGCAGCGACAGTCTTCAAGCAGAAGGTGAGGCTGTTTTTAAGGGTTTTTGTTTGATCAGTTTTTGGGTTTTCTGAATTCAATTTTGAAAGATTTCTTCGTGGGTTTTCGTGGGTTAAGCGAGTAAGCTTCGATAGATTATTGCCCACGCAATATTTGAAGTGTTCTCGGAGTAATCAATTGGATTTCTATTGGAATCGCAATCAAAGATTGGATTTTTCTTTAAGCAAGGGACTTCGCTACAAAAGGTATAATCTTTAAATTCCGCTTTTATTAAAGATCGAATATTTTGTGTCCCGAGTAATAAATTAAATAAGTATAAGCCTGAATCCGTTCATGGGTAAACTAATTTGAGCCTGAGCTTGGTCGAAAGCTTCCGATTCTGGAATGCATTGCACGAAAGTGAGGTTTTCGATTTAGCCCGGGCTTGTTCAGTTTTCCTTCACAAACCCAGAGGTAGACTTACTCTTATCCATATCACCTTGAAAGTCTGAATCTGTGTAACCCAATGGTATAAGCTCCTGCGCTCTATAAACTAGGACATAATCTCTCATCCTGCGCAAGGACTTGAGAATGCATTTTACTGCCTCGCAATGAACCTTCCCAGGGTTACTCTGATATCTGCTAACCATGCCAACGACAAAGCAAATATCAGGCCTCATACATAACATAGCATACATGAGGCTACCCACTACAGAAGCATAGGGTACCGCCTGTATGGCATCTATCTCCTCAGCAGTCTTGGGACACTACTTCTTAGACAAATGCACCCCATGCCTGAAAGGTAGTGAACCCTTCTTGGAGTTCTGCATGTTAAAACGAGTCAGAATCGTGTCTATGTAGGATGCCTGAAAGAGAATCATAGAATGTCTCCTACCATCTCGAATAATCTTGATCCCAAGGATATATACAGCCTCTCCCAAATCCTTCATATCAAATTGCCTGGACAAACATGCTTTTACGTCTGACAACACCTTCTTACTATTGCCAATCAGAAGGATATCATCTACATAAAGTACGAGGAACACCACCGTATCACCATCACGCCTGCAATAAACACACTACTCATCTGGACACTGAGCTAATCCATAGGAGTGGATAACCTCTTCAAAACGAACGTTCCAAGATCTAGATGCTTGCTTAAGTCCATAAATGGACCTCCTAAGCCTGCATACCTTATGCTCTTGGCCCTGAACAATGAAACCCTCTGGTTGCTGCATAAAGATGGTCTCCTCAAGACTTGGTCTCCTCAAGACTTCCACTAAGGAAAGCTGTCTTGACGCCCATCTACCAAATCTCATAGTCCATATGAGCAACTATGGCCAAGAGAATCCAGATCGACTTAAGCGTAGCTACCGGGGAAAATGTCTCCTCATAATCGATACCCTCTTGAGTATACCCCTTTGCCATAAGCCTAGCCTTGAAGGTCTCAACCATCCCGTCAGATTCTCTCTTTTGCTTGTAGACCCATTTGCACCCAATAGGTCAAAACCCATCAGGAAGGTCTACCAGCTCCCAGACCTGATTTGAGTCCATAGAACCCATCTCAGCAATCATCGCTCTCTGCCAAGAATTTGCATCTTTATCCTGGAGAGCCTCATTATAGTTTACTGGGTCTGGTTCATGAGCACCAGGATAAAGTCTGAAGACTCACCCAAACCTATGTACCTCTCAGGCTTTCTAGCAACCCTCTCACTACGATGAGGCACAACCTGTGTAAGAGCATCATCTGTGATAGTGTGTGCAGGCTCTTGTGGTGCGTCTTCCTGTACTTGTGCATCTGGAATAATGGACTGACTTCTAAGCTCTTCCAATACTACCTTGCTGCTTGACTTGTGGTCTAAAATATAGTCCTCCTCAAGAAATCTGGCATTGGTGCTCACCACCACCTTCTGATCCTGAGGACTATAAAATAGACCACCTCTCGTTCCTTTAGGGTAGCCTACAAACAGCATAACCTTTGATCTCGAATCTAACTTACCTGCATCTGCCTCGAGCACATGTGCTGGACAACCCCAAATCCTGAGATGTCTCAGACTAGGCTTTCGCCCAGTCCACAACTTTAGAGGTGTCATAGGCACAGATTCAAATGGCATGAGATTAAGGAGATAACACGCTGTCTCTAAGGCATAACCCAAAAATGAGGTAGGCAACTCACTATAACTCATCATCGATCTAACCATATCCATAAGAGTCATGTTCCTCCTCTCTGCTACACCATTTTGCTGGGGTGTGCCAGGTGTAGACAACTGGGTCTGAATACCCTCCTCCAGCAAGTAGGACCTAAATTCACTAGAGAGGTATTCGCCACCGTGATCAAATCGCAAGGCCTTGATACTCTTACCCAGATAGTTCTCCACCTCAGCCTTGAACACTTTGAACTTGCCAAAGCATTCAAATTTGTGGCGCATCAGGTATATGTATCCATATCTAGAGTAATCATCCATGAAAGTCACGAAATACTCATAACCACCTCTAGCCTGAACTGACATAGACCCACTCATCAAAATGAATTAACTCTAAAACCTCTTTGACCCTATACCCCTTTGCCTTAAAAGGCCTCTTGGTCATCTTACCCTCCAAGCAGGACTCACAGGTCGGATAGCTATCAATATCCAATGAGTCTAAAGACCCATTATTGATCAACCTTTGAATCCTATTAAGGTTGATGTGATCGAGTCTCAGGTGCCAAAGATAAGTTTGATTCAAAGGGGAAGACTCTTTTCTCTTACTATGATTCGGTGATGAGTTACTAGTTTCTGTATTTTGCACAACTGAGGAGTTTGTCTTAATTAAAAACAGATTGTCAACCAATGTACCAGAACATATAAGCCTCTAGTTCTTTCTAATAAAAACACAATTATCAGAAAAAACACACTTATAACCATCCAATAAAAATTTAGAAACTGAAAACAAATTCTTCCAAAAAGTGGGTACATAAAAACAATCTCTCAAATGTAAAATAGAATTTAAAAAATAAAGACATAAAACTCCCACTGCAACAACAGAAACTCTGGTAGTATCCCCAAGGTAGACCTGCAACTCTCCCTCTCTAAGCAGCTGGGTCACTTGGAACCCCTGTAAAGAATTACAAACATGATCAGTGGCTCTCGAATCCACACACTAAGTATCTATGGGAATCGCCGCTAAACACGTCTCAGTAACTAGGGAAAATTTACCCATACGTCGAGGCTTTGGGCAGTCCTTCTTCCAATGTCCTGCTTTGCCATATCTGAAGCACTTGCCTTTCGACTTATGCTTCTTGGCAATGCCTGCCTTGGGTCCATGATCAGCTCCTACTTTCTAGCTTCTCTTCCTCTTTTGCTTCCTAGCTTTGGACCCAGCAGAGGAACCTGATGAACCAACAGTAGCCAAGGCTTGCTTCTTCTCTACGAATAGGCCCTCGGCAGACACCAATGCAGTAATGAGCTCGGGAAGTGAATATGAGAGCTGGCTCATATCATAGTTCAACCGAAACTGCTCAAAACTAGGGGGCAAGCTCTGGAGGATGATATCGACCTGGGTCTCCCCATCAATGTCACCTCCCAATACCTCAATCTCATTGATGTAGCTCATCATGTCCAGCACGTGATCCCTCACTGAAGTGCCCTCAGCCATCCTAGCATTTATGAGTTTCCTCAAAGCTGACTGTTTGGCTGCCCTGCCCTGATGTCCAAACATCTCCCTGAGGTTGAGCATCATATCGTAGGCTGAGGTAAACAAATGATGTTGGTGCTGCAGTACACTCGACATAGAAGCCAAGATGTAGCACCGGGTCATCTCATCAGCCTTCTGCCACCTCGTATATGGCTCTCGCTGCTCAAGGGTGGCATCATCGCTGGGCTTAGGGGGACACACCTCAGTGAGCACGTACTTGTAACCTTCAGCGGTAAGGACAATGTCCAGGTTATATTTCCAGTCAATGTAATTTGGACCCACAAGTTTGTTCTGATTCAAAATGACAGCTAACTAGTTGAACGACATATCAACAACTGAAAAAATAAACAGTCAAGTTTCAGTATACTTTTTTGAAAATATTGATATCCTTAAAACAATACATTCTCCTACCGACATCTCTCACACCGGGATTAACGCAGGTCACGTAGGGTGAACGTCTATTCCAACCCACATTCGTTTGAGAAGAACCAAAGTTCATTAATTCCATTATCTGACCAACGATCTTATGATCAATGAAATTAATAGTCGATAATTTTAGTCGTATTCAATAAGCAGTGTAACCTCTTAGGAGGAATACTATAAACGGTACACTAAGTGTTTGCCATTACGTGACTTCTAAGCTTGTTACTTAGGATACTAATGTGCCTCGGTTAGCGAGGGTGTCGTAACTTTCTCCAATTAAACTTGCTATAGTCATCCCTTTAAAAATTCAATCTAGTGATATCTCGGGGTTAAAGACTTATCCGTAGGGAAGAAGGCCCTTGGCCAGCGCGTCGGTCTAACGCACATCACATATGAATCCGTAATGGAGGCCATGGGGATATTTACCAACCCGCTCCCACTTAGATTTTTAACTTTGAGGATTTTCCCGTTTTGACATGCAATATCTTAACAAATGATATTCACACCCATAAAACCATTGGAGTTTTAATATGTGAATAATCTACCTTAGTTAATTGCACTTTATTTTTTAAAATGTTTTGGTTTGGTTTTCGTTCATGCAAAATAAAACGAAAAACACACAATCAACAAAAAGACATAAATACCGGAAATTAAAGAAATAAAAATTTCCCGACTATTATGGCCTTCTCTATCGTTGATTCCTTGATGCCTCGGTGACACGTCCCGTCATGTCGCTCCCACTCGTTATTTGGATTCCTCTCGATTTGCCCGAGTTTTCTCGGTTTACTACGTAATTAGGAATCACCCAAAATTATGAGAAACCAAAACCCGCGAATATAAGTTACCCAAAATAACGTCTTCGTTATAATACATAAATTCCTATATACAAAGGCATTTTTCTAGGAATTTAAAGATGACATGATTAGGTCAAACCCTACTACAAGATTTTTCTAATCCTACACGGCTTCCAGCTCGTGGTTATTACTATTACAGATATTTCCATTCAAAAACAATACGAGCCCGGACATGTCCTGGGGTTTATGAATGAAAAATAAAATTCTATCATAATAGCCGGGAAACTAATAACCACCTGTTTAAACATTTCGACAAAAATAATAATGCCAAAATAAAGTCGTGTAATAAATCAAACAAGTATAAAGCCGAAACACTCGCTCTGATACCATTTTAAAGGAAAACAGAACAAGCCCGAGCTAAATTGAAAACCTCACTTTTGTGCAATACATTCCAGAATCGGAAGCATTCGACCAACCTCAGGCTCAATTTCATTTTCCGATGAACGGATCTGGGCATATACTTATTTAATTTATTAAAAGGACATCTAATGAACTAAGATTACACCTTTAATTAAAAGTGAAAAGATTAAATGTTATACCTTTGAAGCGAAGTCCAACGAAATAAGAAAAACCAAATCTTTCTTGGCGATTACCACAAGAAATCGGGAGAATAACTCCAATCCAACTCCGAACTAGTGTGGGCTAGTGTCTACAGAGTAGCCCAAGGCAAAACGAAGAAAACCCAAGAAACTTGCTTCGAAAAAACTGAAGATCTGATAAAATAGATCTTGCCTGAAACTTGCCAGCAGCTCGCCGGACTAGATCGTCGGACTGGCGGACGACCGCCGCAACAACCAGATTGTTTGATCACTGTACAGAACTCTGGCGGATCACCGACCTGAAAAGGAAGAGATCAACACTGGCAGCATGGATCAGCACACCAGATGCCGATTGCTGATGGAAACAGCTGCCGAAAAAACTTGGATGGGCAGCGATCACGGCGGCGCACGGCGGGAAATCGAAGAACTCAAAATGGGCAGAATTTAATCGAAGGAGAAAGTTCTCTTAGCCGACTTTGAGAAGAAGCTTCGATAAGGAAGACGAAGTTCTCACTCTAAGCTAAACTTTATCTCACTAGGCTAAGTGGCCTTCAAGTTTCTTATGTCTTCATTAATGTCTAACAGGGGATATTTATAGGGAACTTCTAAGGCGACCTAATGGGCCTTTAAGTTGGGCCTTTTAATTTGACTTTCGTTGACCCCTTAGTCTTTCCTAGACTAGTCAACTCCAATCGATCCTTTTGAATGAAATCTTAAACCCACTTTGTCAATTTAATTTAATCGAGCCCTTTGGATTAATTAATTCATATAGAATTAATTTTCTTAATCCACTTTGTCAATTAAATATTAATTAAACATCTAGGATTAATTAATTCATTTTATCGATTAGTCAAACGCATAATTAGTCGTACCACTAACGGACCAATTATGGAACTACCGCTCAAAAATGACTTTACATAGCGCCACTATATTTTCTTCCATCTCCCCACATTAAAGGTCTAGTGCTCGTCGGTTTATCAATTTACTGACAAACTAATTCACTGACTTCTTGGTATCCGAGATTAGTACCACTCAACCTTTTTATTATACCGGACATAAAATCCACCAGCCGGGTTTAGTATAATAAACCTTACGAGCTCATCTCGGGAGCACTATCAACCCAGCGAACCGGTACGCGGATTTCTCCGACTAGCAATGGCATGTAAGAAGCTAAACACCGCATACCCAACCTACCGAGGTATAGGCCTCAATTGACCGCACTCTTTGGCAAATCAAAGTATACGATATCCAACTCTCACGCCCGTCCCAATCTCGGGATTAAGAGACTGAATACTAGGACCGAATTGATTACGCCGATCAATATAAGTCAATTCTATCCAAACTGGTCATGCTCAATATGCCTCGGGCATATCCGTTTGATTTAAACTAGTTTAGATAAACTAATTTCCAAACCACACGATAACCTATACCAATAGTATATTCAGAATATCTCAGTTACAAGCATACTTTTTATATATCAATACTTTAACCAATAATGGTATCTACTATGTCTTTCCACATCCCGTTATCTAGTTCTATAATGTAATGGAACAATTTAATAGTGAAACAAAATGATATGTCATCTGTGGATATTAGTTTTTGATACAAGCCATAGATTTTCTGTATTCAAAACTAACACCGGTACATGGTTTCCTTTCGACAAGCAGCAGCACACCAAGCAACTAAACACGCGAACCCAACCTACCGAGATTATTGGCCACAATAGACCTCACCGCAGATTAAAGTACACTATGTCTAATCCTCATACCCGCTCGAGTCTAGGGATTAAGAGATAGACTACCAAGAACGATTTGTCTATTAAATTAGTAAAAAACAGATGATTCCTAATGGTCAAGTTCAATATGCCCCGGGCATATCTATATGATGTTGGAATGCGTTTAGGCATTTAATTCTTAATTAAATGGCGGAATTCCTAAACACTAAAGGATTCGGGTCTTACCCTCGACGCGTAATCGGTTGTGCAGCCGCCTGGATCCTTTGGGAAGATTGCGTTCACCACCACAGAACAATTCAAGTGAATTGTCTCTACGTTCTTGCACTGGAGTTCTCTCAGAACCGGTGCTAGCCCCAAAATTTGCCTGTTTTAGAGAAAACCTTTTTCTCTCTGGGAAGAATAAGTTTTTGGAAGAACGTTTTTTCTCAAGTCTGATAGTCTGTTTTTTCTCACTTGAAAAGTGACAGACAGAGTCTTCCTTTTTCTAATCTTTAAAACGTGTTGTTTTTAAAACAAAAATGATTTTTTGTTTAAAAAATCTCTCAACTGTCCAGATACTTCTCTGATGTTTATTTGAGAAGTATCTGTAAGTAAATAATTATTAATTATTTACTGAGTTGGGTTTAACCAACACCATGGATCAACCCATTGATCCATGGATCAGGTTGATGGGTCAAGAACCTTAATTCACAATTAGGTCCCTTGATTTATCAGCTCAACTCAATTCTTCCCAGGTAATTAATTAACTTTTAATTAATACCATAAAACTCTTCAATAATATTTAATTAAACCATTTAATTAAATATTATCTATTTAAGTATAACTCTTATACTTAGAACAGGCAATTTAATTAATTCTGACTCATCGAACTCACTTATGTGCGATCCTGTAGGCCCATTCCAAATTGACAATGAATAAATTAATCTCATTAATTAATCCATAAATCATTAGTGGTCTCTAGCAAGACATAATGACTACACAATTCAGAACGGAGGGTCGAATGGTGATTCAACACAACCTTCCGAGTATACTACGTAATGTCCTCTACACTGATATCCAGTTTAACATAAGGCATGGAACCAATCATCCTTATATAGCTAAACGTTTTACTTGATCTCTTAGTGACACTGAACTTAATCAAGCAAATGATAACCCTTATCATTTCTTGGGCACGGCCATGCACTTCTCAGTTCACTATCAAGCGGCCAAGATATCATCTCTCATTTAAGAGAGACTTGTAGTCCCATCACTTCACCTACATACCTTAGCGTGACTCATAGTGTACCCAATCATACCCGTACTTGGCAACCTGTTACGGTCCCGTTAGGCATATGTCAAAGCACACTCTAATTCACCTAAGACTATGCAGTGATTTCTGGTCTAAGGATCCTCGTACGAGTACTACTCAAAAGAATCACTCATGATCTAACAGTCCATGGAGTGTTTCTTTTGGCGGATCGATTTCATAAAATTCAATATGCACAAGAATATAATTTCATGAAATTAACTCATCAGATAAATAATCAATCAAACGACAAATGTCTTATTTACATAAATAACCCTCAAAGTTTATTTACATAAATAGCCCTCATTAGGGCATATACACCAACAATCTCCCACTTGCCCGTTGAAGGGCTATGTCCTAAACTGTTTAAGACCAAGCTCTATTACATGTCTATCAAACTTTGACTGTGGTAGAGCTTTTGTGAGAGGATCTGCTACATTGTCGTCTGACCCTATTTTGCACACTTTCACATCTCCTCGATGAATGATCTCTCGGATGAGGTGAAACCTTCTGAGTATATGTTTGGTTTTCTGGTGTGACCGAGGCTCCTTAGCTTGTGCGATGGCCCCGTTATTGTCACAGAAAAGTTCTATCGGATCATGGATACTCGGTATCACTCCGATGTCTGACACGAACTTTCTTAACCAAACAGCTTCCTTTGCAGCATCGGATGCAGCAATGTACTCAGACTCTGTTGTAGAATCGGCTGTTGTATCTTGCTTTGAGCTTTTCCAACTTATTGCACCACCATTCAGACTAAACACGTAGCCTGATTGTGACTTCATGTCATCTTGATCTGTTTGGAAAGCAGCATCAGCGTAACCTTGTACGATGAGCTATTCTTGTCCTCCATACACTAGCATCAATCCTTTAGTCCTTCGCAAGTACTTTAGGATTGCTTTGACTGCAGTCCAATGATCTGTTCCTAGATCTTGTTGGTATCTGCTAGTCATGCTCAGTGCATGTGCGACATCCGGGCGGGTACATAACATGGCATACATGATAGATCCTATTGCCGAAGCATATGGTACTCTACTCATTGTATCCCTCTCCTCTCTTGTTGAAGGACCTTGGTTCTTCTTCAAGAGAAGGCCATGTCTAAATGGTACCTTACCATTTTTGGAGTTAGACATATTGAACCTCTTCAATATTTTGTCTATGTACCCTTCTTGACTTAGTCCTAGAAGCCTTTTTGACCTATCTCTATAGATCTTGATACCTAGTATCATTTCGGCTTCTCCTAAGTCTTTCATAGAAAATACAGTCCCCAACCATTGTTTGATGTCTTTCATCATGGGAATGTCATTTCCTATGAGTAGGATGTCGTCCACATATAGGACAAGGAAAACTATATTGCTCCCACTAACCTTCTTGTAAACACAAGGCTCATCTTCGTTCTTTATGAAGCCGTAACCTTTTACTGCCTCGTCAAAACGAAGATTCCAACTCCGAGATGCTTGCTTTAGTCCGTAGATGGACCTCTGAAGCTTGCATACACGATTTGGATACTCTTGATCGATGTATCCCTCGGGTTGTTTCATATAAACATCCTCGAGTAGGTTTCCATTCAGGAAAGCCGTCTTAACATCCATCTGCCATATCTCATAGTCATAATATGCAGCTATGGCGAGCATAGTCCGAATGGACTTGAGCATCACGACAGGGGAGAAGGTTTCATCATAGTCTATACCATGAGTCTGTCTGAAACCTTTAGCCACTAGTCGTGCCTTGAAGATCCCGCCAGGTTTTAACTTGAAAATCCACTTGCAATCGACAACCTTTGTCTGAACAGGAGGATCAATCAAAGTCCAAACTTTATTGTCCCTCATGGATTGCATTTCAGATTCCATTGCTTGTAGCCATTTATCTGAATCTGGACTTTCTAAAACCTGTTTGTAGTTCACGGGCTCATTAGAGTCCACCAAGATCAAATCTTGATCGTCAGTTACGAGAAATCCGTATCTCTCAGGTTCATGACGAGATCTACTAGATCTTCTAGGTTCTTGTGTTGTTGACTCAGGCTGCTCATCTTCATGAGTTCCCATGTCAACTTCCATCTCAGTTTCTGTAGATCGTTCTACATTCTCTTGTGGTTCTGGAACTTCTCCGAGTTCTATTCTACTCCCACTATCTTTCTTGTAGAGAAAATCTTTCTCTAAGAAAGTGGCTCCCCGAGCAACAAACACTTTGTTCTCAGTTGGATTGTAGAATTGATATCCTTTAGTTTCTTTAGGATATCCCACAAACAGGCATTTGTCAGTTTTAGGTTCAAGCTTACTACTTTGTAAACGCTTTACATGAGCCTGACAACCCCAAACTCGTAGATATGACATATAGGGTTTTTGACCCGTCCACATCTCATATGGAGTCTTATCTACTGCCTTAGATGGAATACGATTTAGTAAGTAGGCAGCTGAAAGGAGGGCATAACCCCAAAAGGACATAGGGAGAGTCGCTTGGCCCATCATAGATCGAACCATATCTAATAAGGTCCGATTCCTCCTCTCGGATACACCATTCCATTGAGGTGTTCCTGGTGGAGTTAGCTGTGAAACAATTCCACACTGTTTTAGATAGCCAGCGAACTCATCATTAAGGTATTCACCTCCCCGATCGGAGCGAATAGCCTTAATCCTTCTATTTAACTGATTTTCTACTTCATTTTTAAACTCTTTGAACTTTTCAAAAGTTTCACTTTTATACCTCATTACGTAGACATAACCATATCTACTATAGTCATCGGTAAAAGTCACGAAGTATTCAAATCCACCTCTGGCTTGTGTGCTCATCGGTCCACATACATCTGTATGTATTAGTGCCAATAGCTCACTAGTCCTCTCGCCTTTCTTGCTGAAAGGACTCTTCGTCATTTTGCCTTGCAAACAGGGTTCACATGTGTCATATGATTCGAAATCAAATGAACCAAGCACTCCATCCTTATAAAGTCTTTGAACTCGCTTCTCATTTGCATGGCCTAGACGACAGTGCCATAGATATGTTGGACTTAAATCAGATTGAATTAATTTGGCTTTCTTTTCAATGTTATATACCGGTTTCTCTTGGGTCAAATCCAAGATATATAGGCCATTGCACAAATTTGCAACTCCATATAAAACATCTTTTTGATATAAAGACAACGATTTATTACCAATAATAAAACGAAATCCTTTGATATCCAAGCAAGAAATTGAAATAATATTCCTACTCATAGTAGGTACATAATAACAATTCTCTAAAACAATGTTTAAACCAGAAGGCAAAGACAAAATGTAATCTCCAACTTCAACGGCTGCAACTCTTGCCCCGTTGCCTACTCGGAGATCTACTTCGCCTTTCTTTGTCATCCTTCTATTGCTCAGTCCCTGCACATCAGTACAAATGTGAGCCCCACAACCGGTATCTAATACCCATGAGGTGGACATAGAAAGATTAATCTCAATAACAAAGATACCTGAAGCCGAAGGATTCTGTTTCTTCTCTTCAAGAAACAGCTTGCAGTTTCTTCTCCAATGCCCCTTCTGATTGCAATGGAAACATACTGCGTCCTTCTGAGCATTTTTCTTAGCAGGAGGAGTTTGAGGCTGAGCCTTAGGAGCAGTCTTACTGCGAGGCTTCTTGTTTTCAGCAACTTTTGCCTTGCCTTTAAACTTTCTCTTGTTGCCCTTACCCTTTTCCACAACAAGTACTGGCGTTGCCTTCCGAAGGGTTTGCTCAGTATTTTTAAGCATTCCATGGAGCTCAGGAATTGTCCTCTCCATGTTATGCATGTTGTAGTTCACCACAAAGTCATTGTAATCATCAGGCAGTGAAGCCAAGATGATGTCAATGGCTAACTCTCTAGAAAGAGGTGCATTTAATCTCTCTAGGGTATCAATATACCCCTTCATCTTGATCAAATGCGTGCTTACTGACGAACCCTTCGCCATCTTGCACGAGATCAATGCTTTTATCGTAACGAACCTTTCGTTACGGGCTTGTTCACGGAACATTTCCGTTAGTGACACATAAATTTGGAACGCTTCCGTATTCATGAATTGTTTCTGAAGCTCGCCTGACATAGTCGCGAGCATCAGACATGTCACGTCATCGGAATCGCTTTTCAGCTTTTCCCATGCTCGTTGAACCGCAGCCGTAGCATTTACTGGTGGTTCAGGTAAAGCAGCGTCTAAGATATTTAGCTTCCTTTCTTGTTTGAGAACGATTCTCAAGTTTCTTTCCCAATCTAAGAAGTTTGGACCAACAAGCTTTTCTTTGTCCAAAATGCTTCTTAGAGTGAGATTAGATGTATTAGTGCTAGTAGATGCCATTTCTACAAAAGAAAATGCAAAATATTAGAATGAGTTTTAAAATATTTTCCACAATAGCCAAAATTGAAATCCCAAACAATTTTGTGTTGGTGCTAGATTGTGGGCCGAAAATCCACAAAGAATCAACCCCAGTCTTGCTTTGGCAAGTATCGTAGGGATTGGGCTCTTTTGGTAGGCAACGTTCAAATCACATCCCTATGTAATTTAACGATTTCCAATTGCATCACTATGCAACTTTTCGGTGATAGGATGAACATTCCAAATGTTTGACACCATCCTATCTTTGCAAAATTAATCCCTAGTCAACTTATCGGGTCAAGCTAGGATTAATTTTCCCAAGTTAAACCATCCCTCAAGGCATCACATCAATAGACACCCACACAGTTTTTCCATAACAAGTGGTAGTGATAAAGTCGGGCATCTAATACCCAAACAGTTTTTCCACTCATTAATGGTAGTGATAAAGTTGGGCACTATTATGCAATAACCCGCCGCACGAAGAAAACCTGAGGCCCTTGGGCTCTCCAAGTCCACCAGACGTTCAACGCTCAAGCGGGCCCTCAAGTCTGGAAGCAAAATCTTGGGTTTTTGGGATTTAAGTTTGATCGGCTTAACATGCATTGTCGTTTTCATTCATTCATAAAACATAAAATTTCGGAAATGCGATGAATTGGGCTCTAATCTATTACAGGGCCTTTTAAAAAAAAACTTCTTTTGGGCCTCCATTTTGGGCTTCCGTTCCTGGGCTCCACCATGGACTCCTTTGGAACCTCCTTTTGGGCCTAACTATTACATAATTTTTTTTTCAATAGGCACGCAGGCCCAATTTTAAAATGGCTCACAGGCCCAAAAATTTAAATAATAAATTTTAAGCCCAATTCATGCATAGAAAAACATACAATTGCATATGCTTCATACAAGCCAATTTTATTAGGCCGAATCATTTAATTAGGGATTGTGTAACTCTTACACTATTAAAATTGATCGTGTCATGATCAATTTTAATCAATCCCATGTTCATTCATTTTAATCGAATGATGCATGAACATGCTAGCATAATTATGATGCTTTCACATAAAATTTAAACAATTTAAATTTAAGCATCATAAGTAAACTAAAAATAAATAAATAACAATTAATTAATCTAATTTATTATTTATTTATTTATCTTTTCTAATTATCCTAATCTAATTAAGATAATTTATTTCAAAATTTAAAATTATAGGATAAAATTCTAAATTAATCCTATCTTTATCTAATAAGATTATTTAATTAAAATCTTATTAAATAAAATTCAGAAAATTTTTAAAATTTTAATTTTCTGAAACTCTTGGGGTCATTTCGTAAATAACCAAAATTCTGGGCTTAGGGTTTTAAAGATTAAAACTTCTGGGGTTATTTTGCAAATTTTAAAACAATTTTTAAACGCAGGCATTTTCGGGATTTTGGAGTGCAGCGGGGGCAAACTGGTCATTTTAGCCCAATTAGGGCACCAGCCCCCGCCGCCTCCTTTCTTCTTCCCCGACTTGTTCAGCCGGCGTCCGTTTTCTTCTCCGGCGAACGCTTCGCCTATTCCGGCGCTGCTTGCAGCGCCGGAAGATCGCCTCTTCGCTCCGGTCTGACCCCGATCGAATCGAAGTCGACCTCGGCGACTCATCGAACGACGAAGGAGAAAAAAAAACGCGATCGCCCTTCGAAAGCTCCGTCAGCGCGAGGAACATATCCCCGGCATCGACGAAGCAGCCGGCTTTCAAAACCTGCGGGGGGGAAAAAAAACAACAGCAACAACAACCAGCAAAAATATTGAACCAATTCAGACAAAGAAAATCATTCGGAACATTTCCGGTGATTTTTTTTCTAAAACCCAGAAACTTCATTTTCGACAAACGCAAAGAATAAATCGATTCCAAAATTTCGCAATCAAAACGTTTTTGACACCCCAAATCAACACGAAATTGTTCCCCATGATGAAAAGAACAAAACCCATGGGAAATTCAGGCCAAAATCCAATTTTTGTGCAGTTCGCGATTTCCCGGCGAACTTCCGGCCGGCCGGAACAATTCCGGCGAGCCATTCCCAGAATCCGGCGACCTTCAACAGCAACATTTTTTTTTTTTTTCTTTAAAACCGTTTTTCAAGAAAAAAAAAAAAAAACTTATACCCAATTTTTTAATTAAAACATTTTTTAATTAAAACAATTAACCAGGCTCTGATACCACTGTTGGAATGCGTTTAGGCATTTAATTCTTAATTAAATGGCGGAATTCCTAAACACTAAAGGATTCGGGTCTTACCCTCGACGCGTAATCGGTTGTGCAGCCGCCTGGATCCTTTGGGAAGATTGCGTTCACCACCACAGAACAATTCAAGCGAATTGTCTCTACGTTCTTGCACTGGAGTTCTCTCAGAACCGGTGCTAGCCCCAAAATTTGCCTGTTTTAGAGAAAACCTTTTTCTCTCTGGGAAGAATAAGTTTTTGGAAGAACGTTTTTTCTCAAGTCTGATAGTCTGTTTTTTCTCACTTGAAAAGTGACAGACAGAGTCTTCCTTTTTATAATCTTTAAAACGTGTTGTTTTTAAAACAAAAATGATTTTTTGTTTAAAAAATCTCTCAACTGTCCAGATACTTCTCTGATGTTTATTTGAGAAGTATCTGTAAGTAAATAATTATTAATTATTTACTGAGTTGGGTTTAACCAACACCATGGATCAACCCATTGATCCATGGATCAGGTTGATGGGTCAAGAACCTTAATTCACAATTAGGTCCCTTGATTTATCAGCTCAACTCAATTCTTCCCAGGTAATTAATTAACTTTTAATTAATACCATAAAACTCTTCAATAATATTTAATTAAACCATTTAATTAAATATTATCTATTTAAGTATAACTCTTATACTTAGAACAGGCAATTTAATTAATTCTGACTCATCGAACTCACTTATGTGCGATCCTGTAGGCCCATTCCAAATTGAAAATGAATAAATTAATCTCATTAATTAATCCATAAATCATTAGTGGTCTCTAGCAAGACATAATGACTACACAATTCAGAACGGAGGGTCGAATGGTGATTCAACACAACCTTCCGAGTATACTACGTAATGTCCTCTACACTGATATCCAGTTTAACATAAGGCATGGAACCAATCATCCTTATATAGCTAAACGTTTTACTTGATCTCTTAGTGACACTGAACTTAATCAAGCAAATGATAACCCTTATCATTTCTTGGGCACGGCCATGCACTTCTCAGTTCACTATCAAGCGGCCAAGATATCATCTCTCATTTAAGAGAGACTTGTAGTCCCATCACTTCACCTACATACCTTAGCGTGACTCATAGTGTACCCAATCATACCCGTACTTGGCAACCTGTTACGGTCCCGTTAGGCATATGTCAAAGCACACTCTAATTCACCTAAGACTATGCAGTGATTTCTGGTCTAAGGATCCTCGTACGAGTACTACTCAAAAGAATCACTCATGATCTAACAGTCCATGGAGTGTTTCTTTTGGCGGATCGATTTCATAAAATTCAATATGCACAAGAATATAATTTCATGAAATTAACTCATCAGATAAATAATCAATCAAACGACAAATGTCTTATTTACATAAATAACCCTCAAAGTTTATTTACATAAATAGCCCTCATTAGGGCATATACACCAACATATGATTCAATCTGTCTAGACAAACTAATTATCCGAATCACATAATAACCTAAACCGATAGTTTGTCCAAAGCGGTCTCAGTTACAAACCTCATTGATATATTATCTCTTTCAACCAATGATAAGATCTACTAAGTCACACAAGACACCTCATCATCTACTTACATAATATAAATGGACATATTATGCACAACAAAATATAACCAAAACATAAATCGATATATTAACTAGAAAAATGTACAATACAAGCATAGCTTATGTATTCAACTCCAACACTAAGCTCTCATAGTATTATCTTACTCTTGGGCTTGTGATCTAGGATATAGTTTTCCTCCAAAAATCTAGCGTTAGTACTAGCCACCACCTTCTGATCTTTAGGACTATAAAACAGACCACCTTTCGTTCCCCTAGGATATCCTACAAACAACATTAATTTTGTTCTTGCATCTAACTTAGCCGCAACTGCCTTAAGCACATGTGTTGGGCAACCCCAAACTCTGAGATGTCATAGACTGGGCTTACGCCCATTCCACAACTCTACTGGGGTTGAAGGCATGATTTTAGATGGTATAAGATTAAGAATATACATAGTTGTTTCTAAGGCATATCCCCAGAACGAACTTGGCAAATCACTATAGCTCATCATCGACCTAACCATTTCCATGAGAGTATGATTCATTCCTTCCGCTACACCGTTGTGTTGTTGTGTGCCAGGTGCGGACAACTGAGACTGAATTCCGACCTCACTGAGGTATTCTCGAAATTCATGGGACAGGTACTCCCAACCATGATGTGATCACAGTATCTTGATACTTTTACCATGATGCTTCTCCACATCTGCTTGATAAGTTTTGTCATGCCTGTCAAATTAATCCGAATTCGCTTACAGACTACAAAAATTTGCAGCAGTAGTGGTTTCGGGTCGAATCCCAAAGGAGTCTGATTTAACTCTAATTCCTAACATGAACGATTGAATGTCGTGAATTGAACAAAGACGAAAACTTGAAAGAGTAAAATAGGAATTCTGCAACAGAAGCTTGTTTAAGACTAGAATTTTAAGAAACGTAAGAAGTGAACTTGAATCTGAAATAACTTGAAGTTGAAATATTAAAAACAGAGTTTTCGGAAATAAAACTGCTAAGGAAATTAAATAACACTGGAAAATTACTAACTAAGGAAAAGTAAAAGACTACTAAACTATTACTAATTCTACGTCCCTTTGCATGGAAGGGTTTTTTTTTCTACTTTTCTCAATGCCTTTACTTATAGGCAAATAAAAAATATTTAAAATTCAAAACTAACTCAATCCCCCAATAAATCCTGATTTGATCAACAGAACAATATCTCATTCTTCCTTAAATCCTGCAACGATCACCCCCATCAAATCTTGTAAATTTCACCCTTTCACCAAAAATATCCAGCCCGTCACTTTATCAATTCCATGTCAGCTTCACTCTTCAACTTTGCACTTTAGCCCCTTTTTAGCCATTTTTCCTTCAAAACTCCCTGCCACATACCACAAATCATAATTTAGCCTAAATCACCAAGAATCACATTAAATAGGTGCATAATAATAACAAAATTAATCCTAAAAACTAACTAATTATGCACCTATCAAATTCCCCCACACCAAAACCATGCTTGTCCCCAAGCATAACACAAGAAGAAAAACCCATTAACACTTGGATCCTTAACATGCATTATATAAACAAGCAAGACTCACAATCAAATAGCAAATTTTTCACAGTATCAAGCATTTGAAATGGTTATCTCTAGTTCCTCTTAACTCCCCCAAATTCAAATGACAAGAAAAAGTGACAACCACCTCACCAAGTAGTCTCTCATGCACTCCAAAGTGTATATTGGGACATATCCTCTCTCAAATTCACAACATAGCACATTTTTACCATAAGCTTGCCAATATATCATACTACCATTACTCAAATCAAGTCAATGCACAAATCAAAAGGACTTTTCACAGGATATAACGGGGCTTAGGACAAAAGGTTAGGATGAACAAAGAGAACACAAAGGCTCAGTCATGAGAGAAAGTTACTAGTTGATTGCCAACCTTCCACCATGTTACCAATGATGACCCATGCAAAGCAACACTAACTCACAAAGTTCACAAACTTGACTAATGCTCACTTTTCCATTTTTCCTCTCTATTTTTTTTTCTTTATTTCACTTTCTCTTGCATCTTGAGAGAAAGAACTTGTACTTTTTCTTGATTTTTTTCAAACACTCGCGCCTTTATTACTTAACATAGGCGACTTAACTTTTCCCCTTTTTTTCCTTCTCTTTTTTCCTTTTCAAGAGCATACTAACCTCTTTGTGAACTAGCATTACCTTGCAATGTCCACCTTCGTACAACAAACCCAAGGTCAACAACCAAGCACAACTTCTCTCACAACAAGGTAGAAATAAGCAAGCTAAAACAGGCCTTGGTTTATTTTGATGAATTTTCACATCAAAGAACAAGTCCAAGCTTCAAAAGAGTTCACTAGTGGTAATCAAAGAAGGTTGAAATTTTTAAAGAAAGCCAAAAGGGTTCATCCTTGTGTCTTTATCATATTTGCACAATGAAAACATAAGCAACAATAATATGCATAACAAGGCAAGTTCTAGAATCGGCAACCATGTGTGAAAACACTCTTCAACAACAATTGAGCACAAAAAATTTTGCTCATATAAAGCTCAAACCTCACTTATCTAGGCTTTTTGCTGTCACTTAAGCAAGCATTTGTCAATTGAGTCATCACAAAGAACAAGTTATAACCATCCAACACCTCATACTATTATTATTTTCTACTTTTCATGTTCATCTTACCTAATCACACATCGCATGTTAGTTTCCAAAACAAAGTAGAGAACTTCTCCCCCACACCTAGACTCTAAACACAATAAAACAAAAACACTCCCATAAACACACATAATCAAACAAACAACCCCCCCACACCAACACTCTACATTGTCCCCAATGTAGAAAATAGGCATAAAGAGGGTTGCAAAAATAAACACCACCAAGTCATAAAATAACACAAATAATTTAAACAAAACTAAAGCTAGTAAAGGGAAAGAGAAAGCTTCTCTATTTTGGAGGTAGAGGAAATGGTGGCGTAAAGTGCAGATGGGCACAAAGCGCCTGAAGATTAGCATGCATTTCCTTAATGGTGGTGTGCAACACTTCGATCTCGTGACGTGCATCCAACTGCCCCTGTGAGGCAAAAATAGTCTCACTATGCTCCTCCTCCAACGAACCTGCAAAAGATCCTCTAGATGGCTCGGGCGGACCAGGTTTGCCTGGCGAAAGAAAAACATACTTCTCATCCCGTAAGTGAATCAATTGCATTTTAACAAGACAATCTAAATTTAATGGAGCAACAGTACAACTGACATGCAAAGAGTGATTTGTAAGGTCCAAAACTTTTAGATTAACATCCAATTGTGTAATTAAGAAACCCAAAATCAATCCTCTACTAGGACGATTCACAGCACGTTGTACTTGAGTGACAAACCAATAAGCAAAACACGCTCTTTTCCCTGCCAGCATTCTCATCAGCAAAAACATTTCATGTGTATTAATCACCCCCGCATTATCTTTCCCACCATAGAAACTATAACCCAAAAATCTATGACACAACCTCAACACAGGATCCTGAAAATTATAATCCATGGATTTACTACTTTCAAAAACTGTCTTGGGTAACGGAGCTAGTCGTTTCCAAGCATTTAAGCATTCACTAGGATAAAAATCTGAATGAATATCCAAAGCAAACGAACTATAAGCTTCAGACTGCGACTCCTCTTCAGAAACAAATCCCATGGCAATATCAAACTCAGCCAATGACATTTCAAAACATGTGTTCATTAATTGAAAACAAATAACCTTAGGTGAATCAAGTGTAAAATCCGTCTTTGGGGGCGTAAATGCCAATGTAGCATAAAACTCATGGGTTAATTCAATGAATGTTGGACAAGACAATTGCAAATAAGCGGACCATCCAATATTATGAAACAATTTGCAAACATCATCATAGACATTTAAGTCACGTAGAGTAGCTTCATCAAATCTTTTCATCGGAACGAATTTTCGAAAACGTACCTTCTCATAAGTCTTAAGTTGCTCTTTGGTTGCAAAATTTATTGGAGATTGACGGGACAGGGAAGGTGGCAACACAGCTGGACCAGACCTGGTTCTTGAGCGACTCTGAGGAAGTCTAATCGGCAACTGAGATCTCGGGGGTTGACACTGCGGCTTACTTCGCTTGGCCAGAACCGGTGCAGACTGCCCTTCCTCTTTGGAACTGTCTTCCTCATCCGACGGTAGGATGAGTTGTTGTTTAGCCTTTGCTTTTCCCCTCGCCATGGTCCTTGTTGTACCAATAGGGTGGGAAAAGTTTTTCAGACCGTTCTTCGCCAGACGGAAGTAGCAACGAGGGAGGCCGTCGATCAAAATTGGACAATTGTGTTGGTGGAGATGAAGAGGGCAGCTGTGTGTCCCTTCTGTAACCCCTGGCAATAGAAGAATAAATTTGAGTAGGGTTACAAGAATTTCTGAAGGTAAGTTTTTTTTTTTTTTTAATTTAAACTTGAGGTGGGCGTATCCTGGAGTAAATCCACTTCTGGAATTTTGCCTCTGATCTCCCGTGGGCGTGCCATGGGAAAAACTCTCCTCTGGAATTTTCAGTCATTGTACTGATTAAATCGACACGGGCGTGTCGTGGGAAAAATCCACTTCTGGAATTCTGGATGTAGCATCGAATTAATTGACATGGTCGTGTCGTAGGAGGAATGCACCTGACATGGCCACGCCGTGGGATACACTCTTCTCTGGAATTTTCAGAAGAATTCACTCAAAACCCACCTGCAATATACTCGAAAAACACCAATTTAAAACCATAACTATCTAGAACATAAAATGAGAAACATAACAGAAAAACTCAGTTGGGTTGCCTCCCACTTAGAAACTTTGTTTATGTTCTTTGGCTAGACCACTTACGATCATTCATAGGAAGGTAAGGACAAGCTAATCTCCTCCACATTCGCTACTTCAATTTTTTCAATGAAAGGTTTCAGTCTATGCCCATTTACCTTAATCAATTTACCTGACTCCATCCCTTCAATCTCAATCATACCATGGGGATAAACATTTACTACCAAGAAGGTTCCTTTCCATCGTGACCGCAGTTTACCTGGCATCAGTTTAAGTCTTAAATCATATAACAACACTTTTTGGCCTACAACAAACTTCTTCTTGCGAAGAAAACTATCATGCAGGAGTTTGGTTCGCTCCTTGTATATTCGGGCATTGTCATAAGCCTCCAACCGTATTTCCTCTAATTCCTGCAGCTGCAACTTCCTTTCTACACCACTTGCCTTAGCATTCATATTACACATTTTAACAGCCCAAAAAGAACGATGCAATGGGAGTCTTGTATGCAGTTCGGTAGGCCCAGAGTGCATCGTCCAAACGCCTGCTCCAATCCTTGCGCCCAGTATTCACTGTTTTCTCCAAAATATTCTTTATCTCCCGATTAGAAATCTCAGCCTGACCATTAGTTTGTGGATGGTATGCTGTAGAAACTCTGTGATGAACACCATATTTCCTCATCAATGCTTCCATGGTTCGGTTACAAAAATGTGTCCCTTCATCACTAATAATTGCTCTTGGCACCCCGAACCTACTAAAAATGTTAGTCCGAAGAAAACCTGAAACAACTTTAGCATCATTAGTCCGGGTGGCTTTTGCCTCCACCCACTTTGACACATAATCCACAGCAAGCAAAATATACAAATTACCAAACGAGCTTGGAAAGGGTTCCATAAAATCTATTCCCCACACATCAAATATTTCACAAAATAATATTGGAACTTGAGGCATTTCATTACGAAAAGAAATGGTACCCATCTTTTGGCATCTCTCACATCCCTTACAAAAGTTATAGGCATCTTTAAACAGAGTAATCCAGTAAAATCCACTATCTAAAACCTTCCTTGCTGTCCTTCTAGGTCCAAAATGACCACCATAAGCAAAAGTATGACAATAAGCAAGAATCGACTCAATTTCATTCTCAGGTAAACACCTTCTAATCACCTGATCTGACCCTATCTTCCATAAATAAGGCTATCCCATAAATAATATTTTGCTTCACTTCTCTTGAAAAGAACCCAATTCAGGTGGGAACTTATGAGTAACCAAATGATTCACAATATCAGCATACCAAGGTTCCTTACCTCTTTTCTCCTGTAAAGCCCATAAATGCTCATCTGGGAATGCCTCATTGATGGCTACTCTTTCTTTCTCAACTGTTATTCTACTCAAATGGTCTGCCACCGAATTGTCAGCCCCCTTCCGGTCTTTAATTTCCCAATCAAACTCCTGAAGTAGAAGTATCCACCGAATCAATCTTGGCTTTGTTTCTTTCTTCCCTAAAAGGTACTTCAACGCTGCATGATCAGAATAAACAGTTGTTTTAGTACCTAATAAATAAGATCTAAATTTTTCAAACGCAAAAACAATAGCCAAGAGTTCTTTTTCTGTAGTGGTGTAGTTGCATTGAGCTTCATTCAACGTTTTGGAAGCATAATAAATGACATGACATGTCTTCCCAACTCGCTGCCCCAACACTTCGCCGATTGTATAGTGCCTAGCATCGCACATAAGCTCAAATGGCAACTCCTAATTCGGAGGTTGGACAATGGGTGCTGATGTGAGCAACCTTTTTAAAGTGTTGTATGCTTCCTTGCATTCTTCCCCAAACTCAAAAGGAACTTCATTTTGCAGCAATCTTGTCATTGGTTGTGCTAACTTTGAGAAATCCTTGATGAACCTGCGATAGAAACCTGCATGTCCAAGAAAACTACGCACCTCTCTCACATTAGTTGGGAAAGTCAATCTAGCAATTAAATCCACTTTTGCTCTATCGACTTCTATTCCTTTCTTAGAAATCGCATGCCCAAAACTATCCCTTCCTTAACCATGAAATGACATTTCTCATAATTAAGTACTAAGTTAGTATTAATGCAACGTTCTAACACATGCTTCAAATTCTCTAAACAAACATCAAAAGAACTGCCATAAACCGTAAAATCATCCATAAAAATCTCAATGCAATTCTCAATCAAATCCGAAAATATGCTCATCATGCAACGTTGAAAGGTACCAGGAGTATTACATAATCCAAAAGGCATGCGACGATAAGCAAAAGTTCCGAAAGGACATGTAAAAGTGGTTTTCTCCTGATCTTCAGGAGCTACAACAATTTGATGATAACCCGAAAATCCATCAAGAAAGCAGAAAAATTCTTTTCCAGCTAATTTCTCAAGCATTTGATCAATAAATGGAAGTGGAAAATGATATTTCCTAGTGGCTGCAATTAATTTCCTATAATCTATACACATTCTCCAACCACTTTGCATTCTCATAGGCATAAGTTCATTATCACCATTTTTAACCAAGGTAAAACCAGACTTTTTAGGGACAACATGCACAGGACTCACCCAAATACTATCCGAAATGGGAAAAATAATTCGTAACTCTAATAATTTTACTTTAAGAACTACCTCCTTCATTGCAGTGTTCAATCTGCGTTGTGGGTCACGAACCGCCTTAGAGTTAGGCTCTAGTGAAATGTGATGCATGCAAACAGCTGGATTGATGCCTTTGATGTCTGCTAATGTCCACCCTATGGCCGTCTTATGCTTCTTCAACATTCAGATCAATTTATTCTCCTGCACTTCTGTGAGGTCATTTGCAATAATCACCGGGAGGGTACTATTCTCACCTAAGAACACATATTTCAGATGTGTAGGTAAGGGTTTGAGTTCCAAGGAGGGCGCCTGCAAGACAGAAGGTAATACTAAATTAGCACCCTGAAATCCCTGCACCAACTTATTTGATAACGAAAGTTCAGAGTTCAATATTTTTCTATCACTTCCTGCTGTAGCCTCCATTGGTAAATTTTCCTCCATAAGAATTCCTTCTCCAAGCTCATCCTGCAACCAATTATTTTCCACATGCTCTTCCACACACTTATCAATAATACTTATATCATAAATAGATTCAACATCCTCCGAATAATCCATGGTATTATAAATATCAAAATCCATAGAAAAACCATTAACCCTGAAAGTTACCATTCCTGAATCAACATCAATTACAGTCTTGGATGTTTTCATAAATGATCTGCCTAACAAAATAACAGCTTCACTAGGTGAGGTGTCATTTCCCATATCAATTATATAAAAGTCCACTGGAAAAACAAACTTATTGATTTTCACCAAAACATCTTCCATTATCCCCTTAGGACGCATAGTTGACCTATCTGCCAATTGAATTATTACATTCATAACCTTCATAGGTCCTAAGCCTAGATAATTAAATAATGTTAATGGCATGACATTTACTGAGGATCCTAAATCCAACATGGCTCTTCTAACCAATTTATTACTTATTATGCAGGATATTGCAAATATACCTGGATCGGAGCATTTTGTGGGTAGCTCAAGTGGTTCACCTTGTATGACGGTTGACATAATTTGTCCTACCTGTTCCTTCCCTTCCTCAGGTTTCCTTCTCCTCGTGCATCTTTCCTTTAAAAATTTGGCGTATCTTGGCATGTGATCAATTGCCTCCAGAAGAGGAATATTAATTTCTACCCTGCGAAATATTTTAGAAATTTCTTTTTCCTCTTCTTCCTTCTTAGATTTCCTAAACCTGCCAGGAAAGGGAACATGAGTTAGAACATTATGGTCATCCTATTCAACTTCAGCTCTTACCTCTTTTTCTTGGGGTGGTGTCTCTGCTGATTTTTGAATTTTTGGAACCTCATTCTGCACTTCTCTCCCACTGCGAAGCATCATGGCACTCGCATTTTCCTGTTTAGAAAGGGATGTTCCTGTTTCCGTTTCGCTCACCCTACGGGCCAATTGTGCAAATTGTTTTTCCATGTTCTGAAAATTGGCCCGAGTTTCTTTCTGGAAAGCCTGAGTGCTTGTGGCTAGGTTCATAACTATCTCCTCCAGATTCATGTTGGGTTTTTGAGACACTGAAGGAAGCTGATAGGGCTGCCTCATTATTGGAGGTTGGTACGCCTGAGGTTGTTGAAATCCTGGCGGCCTGAAATTTGAATTAGGCTCCCTCCACCTTGAATTATTCTGCATTGGGTATTGATCATATCTCCCCTGGGGCTGACCAAGGTATTCTCCAACTTGGTTGACTTGCTCATTTGGCTCATTCTTAATGGCGAGGCATGCATCTGTGGCATGTCCAGGCATCAAACATATCCCACAAGCCTTTGCCAGTTGCATTTGACCTACAGCCATTGACGTACTAAGTCAGTTAAAGCATCAATTCATTGGTCAATTGAACTGGTACTTACCTCAGAAACAATTTCTCTTCTAATCCCGAATTGCTGTGCATTGGCTACCATGTTGGAAATCAAAGTTTTAGCTTCAGCAATGGTTTTGTCCATCAGGGCGCCACCGCTTGCTGTATCAATATTACTCCTATATTTATCTAAAAGCCCCTCATAAAAGTACTTTATCAGCAGTTGTTCAGGGATTTGATGCTGAGGACAGCTGGCACACAGTTGCTGGAATCTCTCCCAGTAGTTATGCAAAGTCTCTCCCTGATGTTGACGAATTCCACATATATCTTTCCTGATATGTGCAGCCCTCGATGTTGGAAAAAATTTCTCCAGAAATTGCCCCTTGAGTTCATTCCATGTGGCTATCGATCCGGGAGGTAGATCATATAACTAGTCATTTGCTTTATCTGCAAGTGAAAAAGGAAAGGCCTGTAATTTTACCTGTTCCTCTGTAACCCCATGGTGTCAAACTGTTGAGCAGACCACGAGAAACTCTTTCAAGTGCTTGTGAGGGTCTTCACCTGCACTGCCATGAAAAACCGGTAATAAGTGAATTGTTCCAGATTTTAATTCAAATGGACTAATATTATCAGGCAAAGTAATGCATAAAGTTTGATTATTGATATCAGGTGTTGCCAACTCCCTTAATGTTCTTGCAGCCATGGAAACTTCTTCTTCAAATTCTGATTCGTTCCTGGTTGAGCTAGAGCCAATGGTATCGTTTGAAGAAGATGGCGAATTGCTGGACTTTTTCTTCATCATTGTTTCTCGCCGATTTGCTCTAGCCAATTTCTCAATCTCTGGAATATAGGTTAATTCTCCTGTACGGGAAGAACGCACCATAAACCAGGAAAAGTAAAAAAAGGGGGGGTATGGTATCGTGAAATAAAAAAAAGAAAATTACTGAAGCAAAGAAAATTAACGTTTAGTAAGAACAAGATAAAATTAAGATCATGACTAATTATGCTACTAATAACGGTAAACAATAGAGAAAAACCACAAAAATTAATCCTAAGGAAAATAAAATAGTGAGACACGGGAAAAATAAAATTAAATTAAATTAAAATCAAAAGAACAAAAAAACAAAAACAAAAACAAAAGGAGATCACCAAAAATTTGAAGACGTAAAATTTGGTAAATAGTAAAAGGAAAACAAAAAGATATATATTTTTTTTCAAAGCTAAAATTCACAATAAAACAATTAAATAAAATAAATAACTCTACGGAATACACCAAAACAAATTAAAGATGAGAAACGTAAATAGCAATATGTCCCTACTCACAAATTCACTGGGGTAAAAAAAACACTAAAACACTTAATCACTTAACTAAACAAACGTAAACAGCAAATTTTTGTTTATTTTTTTTTCTCAAAGCTAAAATTCACAATCGGAAATAAAAGTGAAGAGATTAAAATCATAGAAAACACATAATCAAATTAAGAATCAAAATACTTGACTCCCCGGCAACGGCGTCAAAATTTGATAAGTTTTGTCATGCCTGTCAAATTAATCCGAATTCGCTTACGGACTACAAAAATTTGCAGCAGTAGTGGTTTCGGGTCGAATCCCAAAGGAGTCTAATTTAACTCTAATTCCTAACTTGAATGATTGAATGTCGTGAATTGAACAAAGATGAAAACTTGAAAGAGTAAAATAGGAATTCTGCAACAGAAGCTTGTTTAAGACTAGAATTTTAAGAAACGTAAGAAGTGAACTTGAATCTGAAATAACTTGAAGTTGAAATATTAAAAACAGAGTTTTCGGAAATAAAACTGCTAAGGAAATTAAATAACACTGGAAAATTATTAAGGAAAAGTAAAAGACTACTAAACTATTACTAATTCTACGTCCCTTTGCAGGGAAGGGTTTTTTTTTTTTTTCTACTTTTCTCAATGCCTTTACTTATAGGCAAATAAAAAATATTTAAAATTCAAAACTAACTCAATCCCCCAATAAATCCTGATTTGATCAACAGAACAATATCTCATTCTTCCTTAAATCCTGCAACGATCACCCCCATCAAATCTTGTAAATCTCACCCTTCTACCAAAAATCATCCAGCCCGTCACTTTATCAATTCCATGTCAGCTCCACTCTTCAACTTTGCACTTTAGCCCCTTTTTAGCCATTTTTCCTTCAAAACTCCCTGCCACATACCACAAATCATAATTTAGCCTAAATCACCAAGAATCACATTAAATAGGTGCATAATAATAACAAAATTAATCCTAAAAACTAACTAATTATGCACCTATCACTGCCCGAAACTCTTTGAACTTTCCAAAGCACTCAGACTTGTGACGCATTAGGTAAATGTACCTGTACCTTGAGTAGTCATCCATGAACGTCACGAAATACTCAAACCCACCTCGTGCTTGAACCGATATTGGCCCACACAAGTCAGAATGAATCAACTCTAATACTTCTTTGGCTCTATAACCTTTTGCCTTAAAAGGTATATTGGTCCTCTTACCCTCCAAGCAAGATTCGCAGGTTGAATAACTGTCAATCTCTAATGAACCTAAAGGTCCATTATTGACCAACCTTTGAATCCTACTAAGGTTTATATGACCTAGCCTAAGATGCCAAAGATAGGTTTGATTTATTTCAGAAGGTTTCTTCCTCTTATTAATGTTAGATAAAGAGCTATTTGTTTCTATGTTATGCACAACAGGGGAGTTAGAGTTAACCACAAACAAATTATCTATCAATGAACCAGAACAAATAAGTTTGTCATTTCTTCTAATAATAACAGAATCATCAGAAAAAATAAATGTATAATCGTTCTTTAAGAGTTTAGAAACTGAAATAAGGTTCTTTCTAAAACTCGGTACATAAAGACAATTAACTAACTCTAAACTAGAATTTTCAAAATTCAGAGTAACTACTCTCACTGCTTCCACTGAAACTCTTGTAGTGTCGGACAAGTAGATATCCAGCTCGCACTCTATAAGCTTCCGGGTCGCTTGGAACCCTTGTAAAGAATTACAAACATGGTCAGTGGCACATGAATCCATACACCAAGTATCTATGGGAATCGCTGCTAAACATGTTTCAGTAATTAAGGCAGAAACTATCGTACCTATAATCTTTGGATAGTCTGATTTCCAATGTCCCGTCTTATTTCACTTGAAGCACTTGTCTTTCGACTTCTTCATTGCAATATCTGGCTTAGGCTCAATTCGCGCCTTTCGAGCTATTCCCTCAAGCTTTCTCTTCTTCTTTCTAGCCTCAGGCTCAAAAGAAGATTCTGAAGCTTTGACTACAACTAAAGCTCACTTCTTCTCTTGAAGAAAACTTTTAGCCGCCACCAACTCTGCCAAGAGCTCGGAAGAAGTACACAACATCTTACTTATGTTGTAGTTCAACCGAAACTGCTCATAGCTTTGAGACAAGTTATAGAGGACAATATCGACTTTGGTTTCAGCATCGATTTCGCCTCCCACTACCTCAACCTCGTTGAAGTTACTAATCATGTCAATGACATGATCTCTCACAGGAGTGCTCTCAGCCGTCAGGACAATGTCCAAACTGAAGGAAAACTGAACAAGCCCGGGCTAAATCGAAAACCTCACTTTCGTGCAATGCATTCCAGAATCGGAAGCTTTCGACCAAGCTCAGGCTCAAATTAGTTTACCCATTAACGGATCTAGTCTTATACTTATTTAATATATTAATCGGGACACAAAAGATTCGATCTTTAATTAAAGCGGAATTTAAAGATACTACCTTTTGAAGCGAAGTCCCTTGCTTAAAGAAAAACCAATTCTTTGACGCAACTTCCACAAGAAATCCAAAGAATATCTCCAATACGAACTCCGAAATAGTGTGGGCTATCGTCTACGGAGTTACCCACTGCCTGCACGATGATATCTGGTCCCGATCTGTACAGCCCAGCTTCGCGGATCACTCTGATTAGAAGATCGACGCGAAGACAAGGCCGGCTCAGGGCACCGGATGAAACAACGCACAGGGTTTTCTGGAAAAACTGAGAAGAATAATCAGCGTTGTGCGCTGCTTCTTTGAGAAATCTGATCGGCAACAACCAGCGAGCAAGTCAGCGAGCAACCAAAATCAACCGGGCAGTATAAAGATTAAATCTTCCAGAGGAGAAAGTTCTCTTAGCTGACTTCGAGAAGAAACTTCGATAAGGAAGACGAAGTTCTCACTCTAAGCTAAACTTTCTCTTTTTAGCCTTTTCTTGGCTGCCAAGTCTCTTATGTTTTTCTTGCCCAATAAGTTGTATTTATATGGAGCTTCTAAGAAGACCTAATAGGCTCTCGAGTTAGGCCTTAAAATTTGACTTTCGTTGACCGCTAAGTCTTCCCGACTAATCAACTCCAATCGACCCTTTTAAATTAATTTATTTAATCCACTTTGTTAATTTAATTTAATCAAACCCTTAGAATTAATTAATTCAAAATCTAATTAATTTATAAATTCACTTTGTCGATTAAATATTAATTAAACCTTTTGGATTAATTAATTTACCTTGTCGATTAGTCAAATCCATAATCGGTCGTACCACTAACGGACCAATTATAGAACTATCGCTCAAAAACGACTTTACATCGCGCCATTATATTTTATTCTATCTCCCCACATTAAAGATCTAGTGCTTGTCGGTTTATCAATTTACTGACAAATTAATTCACCGACTTCTTGGTTTTCGAGATTAGTACCACTCGTCCTTTTATTATACCGAACATAAAGTTCACCGGCCGGGTTTAGTATAATAACCTTACGAGCTCATCTCGGGAGCACCATCAACCCGGCGAACCGGTACGTGGATTCCTCCGACTAGCAACGGCACGTAAGAAGCTAAACACCGCATACCCAACTTACCGAGGTATTGGCCTCAATTGACCTCACTCTTTGGCAAATCAAAGCACACGATATCCAACCCTCACGCCCGTCCCAATCTCGGGATTGAGAGACGGAAGACTAGGACCGATTGACTACGCCGATCAGTATAAGTCAATTCTATCCAAACTGGTCGTGCTCAATATACCCCGGGCATATCTGTGTGATCTAAACTAGTTTAGATAAATAAATTTCCAAACCACACAATAACCTATACCGATAGTATTTTCAGACTACATCGGTTACGAGCATACTTTTTATATATCAATACTTTAACCAATAACGGTATCTACTGTATTTGTCCACACCCCGTTATCTAGTTTTATGATATAAAGGAACAAATTTATACTGAAACAAAGTGATATGTCAACTGTGGATATTAGTTTTTGATACAAGCCATAGCTTTTCTGTATTCAAAACTAACAATCTCCCACTAATACTCAAAGCTATGCTAAGAAGTACAAAAACTGTCCAACGCTATTACACTGCTGCCATAATGAAATCTCCAGAACACCTTTAAGCTCACTCACATGGCTCTCTCAAGAATCTGACTCCCATGCCCTCCACATGCCTCTCAAAGACCATTGGTGTCAATGGCTTGGTGAAAAGATCTGCAAGGTTGTCCTCTGAAGCTATCTTGGCCACGATCACGTCTCCCCTCTTTACGATCTCTAGTATCAGGTGGTACTTGTGCTCTATGTGTTTACTAGCCTTATGGGCTCGTGGCTCCCTCGAGTTAGCAACTGCACCATTGTTATCACAATAAACTGTGATAGACCTAGGCAACTCAGGACCACATCTAAGTTCATCAGGAAACTCCTGAGCCATACAGCCTCTTTCGCTGCCTCTAAAGCGGCAACGTACTCGGCCTCCATGGTAGTGTCCGCCACGCATTTCTTCTTGACACTCTTCCATACTATGCCTCCACCTCCTAGAGTAAACACAAACCCAGAGGTAGACTTACTCTTGTCCAAATCTCTTTAAAAGTCCGAATCTGTGTAACCCAATGGTACAAGCTCCTGCGCTCTATAAACTAGGACATAATCTCTCGTCCTGCGCAAGTACTTGAGAATGCATTTTACTGCCTCCCAGTGAGCCTTCCCAGGGTTACTCTGATATCTGCTAACCATGCCAACGGCAAAGCAAATATCAGGCCTCGTGCACAACATAGCATACATGAGGCTACCCACTGCAGAAGCATAGGGTACCACCTTCATGGCATCTATCTCCTCAGCAGTCTTTGGACACTGCTACTTAGACAAATACATTTCATGCCTGAAAGGTAGTGAACCCTTCTTGGAGTTCTGCATGTTAAAACGGGCCAGAATCGTGTCTATGGAGGATGCCTGAGAGAGAGTCAGAGAACGTCTCCTACGATCTTGAATAATCTTGATCCCAAGAATATGTCCAGCCTCTCCCAAATCCTTCATATCAAATTGCCTGGACAACCATGCCTTTACGTCTGACAACACCTTCTTACTGTTGCCAATAAGAAGAATGTCATCTACGTAAAGTACAAGGAACACCACCATATCACCATCATGCCTGTGATAAACACACTGCTCATCCGGAGACTGAGTGAATCCATAGGACTGGATAACCTCATCAAAACGGATGTTCCAAGATCTGGATGCTTGCTTAAGTCCATAAATGGACCTCCTAAGCCTTCATACCTTGTGCTCTTGGCCCTTAAAAATGAAGCCCTTTGGTTGCTGCATAAATGGTCTCCTCAAGACTTCCATTAAGGAAAGCTGTCTTGACGTCTATCTGCCAAATCTCATAATCCATATGAGCAGCTATGGCCAAGAGAATCCGGATTGACTTAAGCATAGCTACCGGGGAAAAGGTCTCCTCATAATCGATCCCTTCTTTCTGAGTATACCCCTTAGCCACAAGCCTAGCCTTGAAGGTCTCAACCCTTCCGTCAGATCCTCTCTTTCGCTTGTAAACCCCATTTACACCCAATAGGCCTAAATCCATCAGGAAGGTCTACCAGCTCCCAGACTTGATTTGAGTCCATAGAACCCATCTCAGTAATCATCGCTCTCTGCCAAGAATCTGCATCTTTATCCTGGAGAGCCTCATTGTAGTTAACTGGGTCTGGTTCATGAGCGCCAGGGATAAAGTCCGAAGACTCACCCAAACCCATGTACCTCTCGGGCTGTCTCACAACCCTCCCACTACGACGAGGCGTAGCCTGTGTAAGAGCATCATCTGTGATAGTGTGTGCAGTCTCTTGTGGTGTGTCTTCCTGTACGTGTGCATCTGGAATAGTGGACTGACTTCTAAGCTCTTCCAATACTACCTTGCTGCTTGACTTGTGATCTAAAATATAGTCCTCCTCAAGAAATCTGGCATTGGTGCTGACCACCACCTTCTGATCCTGAGGACTATAAAATAAACCACCTCTCGTTCCTTTGGGGTAGCCTATAAACAGCATAACGTTGGATCTCGCCTCTAACTTGCCTGTATCTGCCTCGAGCACATGTGCTGGACAACCTCAAATCCTGAGATGTCTCAGACTAGGCTTTCGCCCACTCCACAACTCTACTGGGGTCGTAGACACAGACTTAGATGGCACAAGGTTGAGGATAAAATATGCTGTATCCAAGGCATAACCCCAAAACGAGGTAGGCAACTCACTATAACTCATCATCAATCTAACCATCTCCATAAGAGTCCTGTTCCTCCTCTTTGCTAGACCATTCTGCTGGGGTGTGCCAGGTGCAGACAACTGGGTCTGAATACCCTCCTCTGACAAATAGGATCTAAATTTCACTAGAGAGGTATTCGCCACCGCGATCAGACCGCAGTGACTTGATACTCTTACCCAGATGGTTCTCCACCTCTGCCTTGAATTCTCCGAACTTGCCAAAGCATTCAGACTTGAGGCGCATCAGATATATGTATCCATATCTAGAGTAATCATCCGTGAAAGTCACGAAATACTCATAACCACCTCTAGCCTGAACTGACATAGGCCCACACACGTCAGAATGAATCAGCTCTAAAACCTCCTTGGCCCTATACCCCTTTGCCTTAAAAGGCCTCTTGGTCATTTTACCCTCCAAGCAGGACTCACAGGTCGAATAGCTGTCAATATCTAGTAAGTCCAAAGACCCACTCTTGACCAACCTTTGAATCCTACTAAGGTTGATATGACCTAGTCTCAGGTGCCAAAGATAAGTCTGATTCAAAGGGGAAGACTCTTTTCTCTTATTATGATTCGGTGAGAAGTTACTAGTTTCTGTGTTTTGCATTACTGGGAAGTATGTCTTAATTAAAAACAAATTGTCAACCAATGTACCGGAACATATAAGTTTCTGGCCTTTTCTAATAAATATAGATCTATCAGAAAAAACACACTTATAACCATCCAAAACAAGTTTAGAAACTGAAAGCAAGTTTTTACGAAAACTAGGTACATAAAGACAATCTCTCAACAATAAAGTAGAGTCTGAAAAATAAAGACATAAAACTCCCACTGCAGCAACAGAAACTCTGGTAGTATCCCCAAGGTAGACCTGCAACTCTCCCTCTCTAAGCAGCCGGGTCACTTGGAACCCCTGCAAAGAATTACAAACATGATCAGGGGCTCCTGAATCCACACACCAAGTATCTGTGGGAATCGCCACTAAACACGTCTCAGTGACTAGGGAAAATTTACACGTACCTTGAGGCTTTGGGTAGTCCTTCTTCCAATATCCTGCTTTGCCACATCTGAAGCATTTGCCTTTCGGCTTCTGCTTCTTGGCAATGCTCGCCTTGGGTCCATGACTGGCTCCTACTTTCTGGCCTCTCTTCCTCTTTGGCTTCCTGGCTTTGGGCCCAGTAGAGGAACCTGAGGGACCAACAGTAGCCAAGGCTTGCTTCTTCTCTGCGAAGAGGCTCTCAGCAGACACCAATGCAGTCATGAGCTCAGAAAGTGAATATGAGAGATTCCCCATATTGTAGTTCAATCGAAACTGCTCAAAACTGGGAGGCAAGCTCTGGAGGATGATATCGACCTGGGTATCCCCATCAATCTCACCTCCCAATACCTCAATCTCATTGATGCAACCAATCATGTCCAGTACGTGATCCCTTACTGAAGTGCCCTCAGCCATCTTAGCAATCATGAGTTTCCTCATAGCTGACTGCTTGGCTGCCCTGCCCTGATGTCCAAACATCTCCCTGAGGTTGAGCATCATATCGTAGGCTGAGGTCATCTGCTGATGCTGGTGCTGCAGTACACTTGACATGGAAGCCGAGATGTAGCACCTGGTCATCTCATCAGCCTTCTGCCACCTCGTATATGGCTCTCGCTGCTCAGGGGTGGCATCATCGCTGGGCTTAGGGGGACACTCCTCAGTAAGCATATACTTATAACCTTCAGCGGTAAGGACAATGTCCAGGTTACGTTTCCAATCAATGTAATTTGGACCGGTGAGTTTGTTTTGGTTCAGAATCAGCTAGCGGGTTGAACGACATATCAACTGAAAATAAACAAACAAGTTTCAGTATACTTTTTCGAAAATATTGAAAAATCCTAAAAAAAAATATAATCTTCTACCGACATCTCTCACACCGGGATTAACATAGGTCACGATGGGTGAACGTCTACGCCAACCCATATTCGTTCGAGAAGAACCGAAGTTCATTAATTTCATTATCTGACCAACGATCTTATGATCAATGAAATTAATAGTCAATAATTTTAGCCGTACACGTATATAGCGTAACCTCGATGGGAGGGATACTATAAACAGTACACTAAGTGTATGCCATTACGTGACTTCTAAGTTTGTTACTTAGGATACTAATGCACCTCGGATGGCGAGGGTGTCGCAACTTTCTCCAATTAAACTCACTATTGTATCCCTTTAGAAATTCATTTCGGTGATATCTGTGATTGAAAACTCATCCGATAGGGAGGAAGGTCTAAGCCAGCATGCAAGTTTAACCACATCACCAATGAACCCGTAATGGAAGCCATGGGGCTATTAACCAACCCGCTCCCACTTAGATTTTTAATTTTGATTCGCCCGGGTTTTCTCGATTTTCTACGTAATTAGGAATCACCCAAAGTTACGATTAAACCAAAACCCGCGAATATAATTAGTTTGAGGATTTTTACGTTTTAACATGCAATATCTTAACTATGGATATTCGCACCCATAAAACCGTTGGAGTTTTAATATGCGAATAATCTACCTTAGTTAATTGCACATTACTTTTTAAAACTTTTGGTTTGGTTTTCGTTCATGCAAAATAAAACAAAAATCACACAATCAACGAAAAGACATAAATACGGGAAATTAAACAAATAAAATTTCCCGACTATTATGGCCTTCTCTATCGTTGATTCTTTGACGCCTCGGTGACACTTCCCGTCGTGTCACTCCCACTCGTTATTTGGATTCCTCTCGATTCGCCCGAGTTTTCTCGGTTTACTACGTAATTAGAAATCACCCAAAATTACGATAAACCAAAACCCGCGAATATAAGTTACCCAAAATAACGTCTTCGTCATAGTACATAAATTCCTATATACAAAGGCGTTTTCTAGGAATTTAAAGACGACATGATTAGATCAAATCCTACTACAAGATTTTTCTAATCCTACACGGCTTCCAGCTCGTGGTTATTACTATTACAGAAATTTCCATTCAAAAATAAAACGAGCCCGGACATGTCCCGGGGTTTATGAATGAAAATTAAATTTATACCATAATAGCCGGGAAACCAATAACCACCTGTTTATGCATTTCGACAAAATAATAATGCCAAAATAAAGCCGTGTAATAAATCAAACAAGTATAAGACCGAAACCAACGCTCTGATACCAATTTGAAGGAAAACTGAACAAGCCCGGGCAAAATCGAAAACCACACTTTCGTCCAATGCATTCCAGAATCGGAAGCTTTCGACCAAGCTCAGGCTCAAATTAGTTTACCCATGAACGGATCTAGGCTTATACTTATTTAATTTATTAATCAGGACACAAAAGATTCGATCTTTAATTAAAACGGAATTTAAAGATACTACCTTTTGAAGCGAAGTCCCTTGCTTAAAGAAAAACCAATTCTTTGACGCAACTTCCACAAGAAATCCGAAGAATATCTCCAATACAAACTCCAAAATAGTGTGGCTATCGTCTACGGAGTTACCCATGGTGAATTAGAAAACCCAAGAAACTTGCTCCGGAAGAAAACACAAAATCTGAAAATTTGAAAACCAAACTGCCCAGTTTTTTTTCAAGAAACCTTGCTGCGCAAATTTCTTCTTCAGCTGCTAAGCTCGCTAGTTTCCGCTGCAAAAACCCACCGCCTGCACGATGATATCTGGTCCCGATCTGTACAGCCCAGCTTCGCGGATCACTCTGATCAGAAGATCGATGCGAAGACAAGGCCGGCTCAGGGCACCGGATGAAACAACGCACAGGGTTTTCAAGAAAAACCGAGAAGAATAATCAGCGCTGTGCGCTGTTTCTTCGAGAAATCTGATCGGCAACAACCAGCGAGCAAGTCAGCGAGCGACCAAAATTGACCGGGCAGTATAAAGATTAAATCTTCTGGAGGAGAAAGTTCTCTTAGCTGACTTCGAGAAGAAACTTCGATAAGGAAGACGAAGTTCTCACTCTAAGCTAAACTTTCTCTTTTTAGCCTTTTCTTGGCTGCCAAGTCTCTTATGTTTTTCTTGCCCAATAAGTTGTATTTATATGGAGCTTCTAAGGAGACCAAATGGGCTCTCGAGTTAGGCCTTAAATTTTGACTTTCGTTGACCGCTAAGTCTTCCCGACTAATCAACTCCAATCGACCCTTTTAAATTAATTTATTTAATCCACTTTGTTAATTTAATTTAATCGAACCCTTAGAATTAATTAATTCAAAATCAAATTAATTTCTAAATTCACTTTGTCGATTAAATATTAATTAAACCTTTTGGATTAATTAATTTACCTTGTCGATTAGTCAAATGCATAATCGGTCGTACCACTAACGGACCAATTATGGAACTACCGCTCGAAAATGACTTTACATCGCGCCATTATATTTTATTCTATCTCCCCACATTAAAGATCTAGTGCTCGTCGGTTTATCAATTTACTAACAAATTAATTCACCGACTTCTTGGTTTCCGAGATTAGTACCACTCGTCCTTTTATTATACCGAACATAAAGTTCACCGGCCGGGTTTAGTATAATAACCTTACGAGCTCATCTCGGGAGCACCATCAACCCGGCGAACCGGTACGTGGATTCCTCCGACTAGCAACGGCACGTAAGAAGCTAAACACTGCATACCCAACTTACCGAGGTATTGGCCTCAATTGACCTCACTCTTTGGCAAATCAAAGCACACGATATCCAACCCTCACGCCCGTCCCAATCTCGGGATTGAGAGACGGAATACTAGGACCGAATTGACTACGCCGATCAGTATAAGTCAATTCTATCCAAACTGGTCGTGCTCAATATGCCCCGGGCATATCTGTGTGATTTAAACTAGTTTAGATAAACTAATTTCCAAACCACACAATAACCTATACCGATAGTATTTTCATACTATCTCAGTTACGAGCATACTTTTTATATATCAATACTATAACCAATAACGGTATCTACTGTGTCTGTCCACACCCCGTTATCTAGTTCTATGATATAAAGGAACAAATTTATACTGAAACAAAGTGATATGTCAACTGTGGATATTAGTTTTTGATACAAGCCATAGCTTTTCTGTATTCAAAACTAACACAAACTACGACTCCAATCGGCATAGTTCGGACTAATTAATTTGTTGTTTTTAAATATAGTAGCTAAGGGGTTAAATGTCATATCGAATACTGTAATTAAACAGATAATGTTTTCGTTATCTAATCTAGAATTTCGAAACAAAGGAAATTCTAACAATTATTGACTTCTCTCAAAACAATAATTTTAATCTACCAACATCTCATCCACTGGGATTCTCGCAAGCCACGATAGTGTGGACGTTTACGCTAACCCACATTCGTTTGAGAAGAACCAAGTTCATTAACAACACTATCTGACCAAACGATCTATTGATCAATGTACCTAATAGTCGGTGCTTTCAGCCGTACAAAAAAACAGCGTAACCTCGATGGGAGGAATACTGCAGATCATACACTAAGTGTGTGCCACTACGTGACTTCTGAGTTTGTTACCTCAGGATAGTGCGCCTCAGATGGAGAGTGTATCACATTTCTCTTAGTTAAACATACTCTAGTCATCTTACTCAGAAATTCATAATCTAGCGATCTCGTGGTTGGACTCATCTAAATGGAGGAAGGCCCTAATGCCAACGCGTAAGTCCACCCACATCGCATATAAAATTGTAATGGTGGCTGTGGGGATATTAAACCAACCCGCTCCCACTTAGATTTCTAAATTGAGGGTTTTTTTTTGTTTTAACAAGCAATTAACTAACCCTAAGTTATATGCAAACATAAAACCAGTCGTGCTTTAAAATCATGCATCTAAAATACAGCATAAAAATTAAAACACAAAATTAAAAAACATAAATACGGGAAATAAATACGAAAAATAAATTTCCCGACTATCATGGTTTTTAATTGCTTCTATCTTCTGCCTTGATCTCGTGTCTCGTCACATCACTCGATGGATTGAGTCTTTAAATTCAAAAAAAAAACAAAATCTGGAACACAAATGGGCCAAAACGCGCCCCTAACGGCCTGCGAGCGCGGCCCAGCAGTAGTTGCGCACAGCAACTTCTGCGCGTTGCTACTGCGATTGTAGCTGCTGTCGCGCACCTGTGCAGTAATTGCTGCGCTGTGGCAGTTGCACAGCTGCCGGCCAGCGGCTCGCCGGCGCAGCTGTTTACCTCCGATCCCTCCTTCACTTTTTCTCACGCTATTTGGTCTTCTTGCAATTCGTTCTGGGTTTTCCTGGGTTTCCACGAATTAATGATAACCTAAAACCCACGAATTCAAGTTGCCCACCATAACGCCTTTGATTACAAAAAATTAATTCTCCTACTACAAGGCTTTTTAGGAAAATTAAAGAATCGAAATTGCATAGAAAAAATCCTACTACAGATTTGATCTAATCCTACACGGCTTCTAGCACATGGTTATACTATTACAAATATTCATATTAAAATTAAATCCGTACATGTCCCAGAGTTTAATTAAAACCCATACAAACGTAACCATAATAGTCGAGATTTCTTAACCACCTGCAAATAAAACCATGTAATAAATCGAACAAGCAAAAAAACCCAAAAACCAAACTCTGATACCAATTGAAAGATTATCTGCCCGGGCCAAGCCAGAAACTCACTTTCGTGCTACGCATTCCAGAATCGGAATCTCTGGTCAGGCCTAGACTCTAGCACAATCGCTATTCTAACCCTTGCTTGAAATAACATTGCACAGGATCTTGGTTTGTACTTATCCGATTTATCACACAACAAATAAATTCTTAATTAAAAGCGGAAACATAAGAATTACCTATTGAACCACTTACTCAGGTGATTCTCTTGTATACCTCAAGACTTTGTTCGTATGTTGTGTGGGCAACAATCTAATGAACAATTAATCAGCTAATCACCACAATCCATTGCTAGAAAAAATTTTGCAGCTCGTCACCACCTGAATTTCAACCGCCGGCGCCACAGAATTTCTCCTGCCACCGCCGCCTGCCGGAATTAACCACTGACTACCGTCTGGGATAGTAACCGACCGCCTGATATTATGCTAGAGGGAGAAAAACATTTTCTCTCTCTAGAATTTCTCTCTCTAAGTTTTCTTGTCTTGAAAACTTATGAATTGAATGTCTTTGAATAGTTAATCCCTTGTCTATATATAGAGTTACAAGAAAGACCCCAAATTGGTTTAGGATTGGCCTTCCTACTGGGTTTCTGTTTCCTTCAATCCTGTTCCTGGACTGATTCACATCGGACTGATACATGGATTCACTTATCCCAATCCAGTTCCTGGTATGATTCACATCCATTTGATACAAGGATTTACTTATCCCCAATCCAGTTCCTGGTATGATTCACAACCAACTGACATAATGATTAATTAATTACTTAATTAATTAAATCTACCTTTGTCAATAACCCAATACATAATTAATCGTACCACTAACGGCTTAATTATGGCACTACCATCCTACACCAGAATTGCTTCTGGAATAACTTAATTAATTTATTCATAATCTTCCCACATCAAAGATTTAGTGCTCATTAATATATTAAATTACTGATAAATTAATTAATTAACTTTTTTAATTTCGAGACTTGTACCACTCGACCTTTTTACTATACCGGACATAAGTCCACCGGCTGGATTTAGTATAATAAACATTATGAGCTCATCTCGGGAGCACCATAACCCCTGACGCACCAGTACATGGTTTCCTTTCGACAAGCAGCAACACACCAAGTAACTAAACACGTGCACCAAACTTACCGAGACTATTGGCCATAATTTACCTCACTCAATGGCAAATCAATGTACAATATGTCTAATCCTCATACCCGCTCGAGTCTAGGGATTAAGAGATAGAATGCTAAGAACAATTTAACTATTAAATCAGTACAAGACAAATCATTCCAAATGGTCAAGTTCAATACACCCCGGGCATATCTATATGATTCAATTAGTTTAGACAAACCAATTATCTGAATCACATAATAACCTAAACCGACAGTTTGTCCAAAGCTGTCTCGGTTACGAACCTCATTTATATATTATGTCTTTTAACCAATGATGAGATCTACTGTGTCATACAAGACACCTCATCATCTAAATACATAATATAAATGGACAAATAATGTACAACTAAATATAACCAAAATATTCATCGATACATTAACTGGGAAAATGTACAATACAAGCATAGCTTATGTATTCAACTCCAACTTGAGGAACAACCTAGGGTTGAGGAGATTTTACTAAAGAAAATTATGATCTTGCTGCCCATTGTTTGATGAACTCCATTTGGGCCTGTCTGATTTGTTCTTCTTCCGCCATATCTGCCCAAGTTTTTGGAGAGACTGGCGAGATTGGCTGGATAGCTGCGAGGTTATCCATTGTTTTAAATTGTCTTAGAGTCAGAGCATAATCTTTTGGAGACTTTTGGATCATTTGTTTTAAAGTGGAAGCTTTAGATGATTGTGAAGGGGATCCTTCCTTTGCTATTCTGATAGCTTCTATCACTATCACTAGTTGATCTGCAGGCATTTCTTCCTTCTTTTCCTTCGTTTGCATGATTATTTTCCCTGTTAAAATTCACACGTCAGAAAGTCTAGAAGAGAATAAGATTCTCCTTTAATGTATTCAATATCAAAATAAAAAATAGATAATATAGCTTTCCATCTAGCAAAACTCTGTCTAGATGCTAGATTTTTTACGTCTTTTTGTAAGACATCTTTTGTTGATTTACAATCAACACGTATTAAAAAAATTTTATTAAGTAAATTATATTGGAATTTAGAAACACAGAGAACTATAGCAAGTATTTCTTTTTTTATTGTGGAATAATTCTGCTGTGTATTATTCCAATGTTTAAAAGTAAAAGAAATAATTTTTTTCACCCTGAACTTGTTTCAGGATGCCGCCATACCCCAAATCAGATGCATCTATTTCTACTATTTTCATCAAGTTAGGATTGGCTATATTAAGACAAGGTAAGGACTTAACTAAAGTCTTTATTTTTCTTACTGATTGTGTATAAGAGTCAGTTCATGAAGGTGGTGGTTTTCTTAATCTATCATGCAAAGGTTTAGCTATATTTGCTAAATTAGGAATAAAATCAGCAACATAGTTCAAATATCCTAAAAAATTTGTAGTTGTTGTTTTTCTAAAATATGATCTGGAAATTTATCAGCAAAACCAATTGATCTCTCAATTGGGGTAATTGTTCCTTGATAAATATAATGTCCAAGGAATCTAATTTTAGTTTGAAAAAGACTGATGTTCTTTTGGGAAACTACTAATCCATTAGTTTTAGTTACCTGTAAGAAGATATTAAGATGTTTGAAATGTTGGTCAAAATTATTAGAATAAACTAAGACATCATCAATATGTTTAATGATAAAGCTTGAATAAGGATTAAAAATATCATTCATAATCCTTTGAAATTCTGAAGGAGCATTTTTTAATCCAAATGGCATCACATTACATTCATAATGTCCAAAGGGAACTGTGAATGTTGTTTTGTACCTATCAGAAGGATGAATTTGGATTTGTCAAAATCCAGATTTCATATCAAATTTAGAGAAAATTTTACAGCAAATAATCTTTGTAATTATTCTTTTTTGTTTGGAAGAAGTAACCTAATCCACTGTAAGACCTGATTTAATCTTTGTAATTAATTACTAACCTAGGCACTCCTCGTTCTATTTCTGAACTTTTATTTACATAGAATACCGGACAACTCCATGGGGATTTACTTGTGCTAATAATCCCTTTTTATAAATGGTCATTAATTTTCTTTTTACAATGTTCCATTAGTTCCCGACTCATCTGAATAAGCCTTGCTTTTGTAGGAATGCTTTGTTCCTTAAAATCTTTTTCATAAGGGAGAAAGATGGTATGTTGTTTTCTTTTCCAAAAGCCATTTGGGAGGTCAAAACATACCTGTTCTTCAATCTTTTGTTGCAAGTGTTTAATCCTTTCTGGGATTTATGGTTATTGTAGTTGTGATTCAATTCTTTTAAATTCTATTTTCTCCTTAAGGAAATTAATTTGTTAAATCTTTGTTGTCAAAGGATTTATCTCCCTAGTAATTGGTTCCTTTGAGAACGGGAGAATAATATTTTCTCCTAGTTTCTATGGCTGAATTCTTTCCATTGTGGTTAAATATGGAACTAACTGAAAAATGAAGTCATTGCCCAAAATAATAGGACGAGATAATTCTTTTAGTAACAAGAATGAAACTGTCACCTTTGTTGTTGAAAAATGAACATCAACATTTGATAACTTGAACCTGATGCCAAGCTTTGTCTTATTAGCTGTTGTTAGCCTTTCCCTACTCTTTTCAAAAAATTTAGTAGGAATGAGCCTTTCTTGGATGCAACTGAAATCAGCACCTGTGTCTCATAATACATCAGTTTCTAAGACAAAACAATTTTGAACAACCAACTTTATTCTAACATCATGTCTTTGAAATGTTGTTATAGAATTGAGCTGTGGAATATCATCTCCAATGAAGGATTCCTCTTCATTTTCTAGAACAGGTTTGGGGTTTTTACTATCAATTAAATTTTGGATTAATAGACCATGTAGGTACTGTTTAGCTTTTATATCTCTTATTTCTTCTTTAGCTAAAACTAACTCTTTTTGTAGGTCATTAATAGAGACCGGATTGGGACTTTCCTTAGGAAATCTATTGAGGATTTCTGTAAGATTATAAGTATTGAGTAACTTTGGATGATTTTCTAGAGGATTAGGTATGAAGAAAGTAGATGGTTTTTCTTTCAAAGTTTGTCTAAACTGGTTTAAGTAGGTCTTTTGCTGATTTGGGTTTTCTATTCCTTCAATAATCTCTAAAAGGAGACCTTGCTCTTCGGTAAGAACATTAGTAGAGTGACCCTCTTTGATTTCATTTTCTGATGATGATGATGAATTAATATCATCATGCTGATAGTGCTGGATATAATTATCATCACTAGATTCTGTATCAGTCTCTTGATCTGAACCTACAAGAAGTTGATTAATTTGGTTAGTAATATCTTCCTGGAGATTCAAGGATTGAATCTTTTTGTTTAACCTGCAATACCTGGCTATATGGCCAGGTTTTTTACACTTATAGCAAATGATCTTAGATAAATCTCTATATTTGTTGAATTGCTCTATGGGAGCTTTTCTCAGAGTCTTAGAATACCTTTTCTTTCTATGAAAAGGATTGGGTTAAAAATCTGGCTTATACCTTTTCTTTTTATTGGAAGGCCATCAATAAATTTTTCTTTCCAATATTGTTGGTTTCCATCTGGTCTGTCATAGATTCTAGATAAGAAGACATTTTTATATTCTGGAAAACCTCGTAATCCATGAAATTTGAGATTGTTCAGCAATTCAAAAGATTTATCTCTATTATTACAGGCTCACCAATAAAAGTTTTAGCAATTGTAAATATTAAAGTTGAAATTGAGTCAGGGATAGTTTCACCATTTTGGATAATGGGTTCTCCTTCTTCATCTATTTTTACTGCATAAAGAATGCTATTTCTTTCATTTTTAGTGAGATGTTCATCCCACTATCCTTTTAGTTGACCTGTAAACTCTGCAATTAAAATATGGGCTGTAGCTAAATCATTACTACCTTGGGTTGTTCTATATGCTATGGCTATCATGGTCATATTTTGTAGCATCTTCATAATGCTATATTCTGGTTGTCCATCTACACACCATTCGTAGATATTATTGGCATTATAACTATTTTGTATGATATTTGGGCCAGGTTCCATTCCTTGGTTTGCGATTGTATGATAGCGAGAAACCTATCTTTGTGGGATTGGTCTTCTCGAAGTGGATATCTGTCTTCTTCCTGAGGAAGGTCCTATCCTAACAATATGTGGATCATTATATGATGATTCCTCTGACTCATTATCAGAAGTTTTACTTAAGACTCTAATTCCTTGGTCTATAGAGATTGAGCCTGATTCAGATTCTGGTTCTTTAGTTTTTTATTTGAATTTTGGGGCAAAGAATTCCTCAATCTTAGCTAGTTTTTTCTCAAGTTCAGTCATTGGTCGGGAAACCAATTGGTTGGCTATTTTTTGGGGAATTTCATGTGGCTTAAACAAAAGTTTCTTGTCAAATGTATCTGATATATGAGTAGATAAAGAAGGTTGGGGTTTTTTGGTTAGGTATTCTCCTATGGTCTGGAGGTATTTGTTAGTGTAGTTGTTTTGTTCAAAGATACTCTAGATATCTTTAGCATTGATTGGTTCTGACAAAAGTCTTGTGTCCTTCTGCTTGAATGGAACAGCTTTAATTTCTACAACTTTATAGATTGTAGTGAAAGGCATTATTTGAGACATTCTAACTTCACATTCTCGCCTTCTATGACCTGCCAAGATTTTGCTACACAAATTTCTTTTTCCTTTAAGAAAGGATAATCTATATTGTGGTTAGAAGTATAATAATCAAACCATTTAAATTTCCTTTTCTAATTTTTCTCTCTCAAAATTAAATTCTGATTTAAACATGTTTAATTCTCCTTACATTATCTGTCAACATCAGAGACCATTTTTATTTATCTTTATAGATTTCATTTGATGGTCTCTTTGGTATTTTCCAATTATCCCAGTCTTGGGATAAATTGTCAAAGTTTATTTCTTCTTTAAGAAGAACATTATTTGAAGACCTGCTTATGTGGCTTCTGAAGATTTTTTAGAAAAATTTCTAAAAATTGAGGACATAATTTTAACTAGCGACTGGTAGGAATAGCAAGTGTAGAATGACAAGATAAAATTATTGAAATTTCTTAATAAAACGTACTCCATTCTAGGCTCATCACCTTCCGGTTCCATGGATTCCTAGATAATAATTTTACTTATTCTTACCAATGGTGATAAAGATCTGACTGAGTTGAATCTTGAATTAGTAAACTATGCTCAAGGTCATACCATAAGACATCCTGGCACCTCAACAGTATGGCCGGCTTTTTCCTTTCATCAGCCTACTCCAACTACTGCTGGCATAAACAGATCCTAAACATAGGATTACTGATCCAAGCTCAAGAACACATCTCTGTAAGAACATTGTTACAAATAATTGAAATACATGCCCAGTTACCCACTTCCCCTTCTGGATAGTATTAATGTCCTAAGTGGTTTTTTTAGGGATATTCATGGGACCTAAACTAAAAACCAATAATTTAGTATGGGAAACAAATGAGTATTAAATTACACATAAAGAAGATATAACCTTGATGAAAGAGTAGTTCCAAACCAATAAAGAAATTTATGAGAGGTTGCAAGCCAGAGACAGAAACACTTCTGGTATGGTCGATTCATAGGAACTCAACAAAGTACTTCTAGCTCTAATTCACTCTAAGCAGCTGGAATTATCTAAATTTTACCTCTAATCCTATAGAAAGGAAAAAAAAAAATGAAAATTGTCATCGCTTATGCATAAGAAATGTAAAGCACAGTGCCTGTTAATTAACTTTGAACGTTTTTTTTCACGTTTACAATCCCTCCCAAATGCCAATAATACTATCAAATAACAGAATCTCCGTAAACACAAGTAAACCAAATTTTTTAAAAGATTATGTTTTATTGGCAGTAGTACCTGGTGGTGGTGGGGTTGTAGCAGCTCCAGCTTCAGCCATGGCTTTAATCGGAGAAAATTTTGACCCAGACGGAATAGCAGCCAAAAACTAATCCAAAGAACATATAAAAGTGTTTTACATGATACCGCCATAGTAAAGCAGCAAGAAATTAAAATTAAAAAAACATTGGCAGAAGCAAATAAACGAAGAAAGAGGAAAGAATTATTGAGTGGGATTATATTGAATTGGTTTGTCGGGTGTTATGCTTGCCTTTAAGCTGCTTGGAGAAGAGCTCCTTGCTAATGCAGCAGAGAAGGATGGAAGAGCGGCTAAAAACACGTATCATTGATATAATCACATGTACAATAGGGGGAAAAAAAACCTGAAAGGGACTCCGGTAGGCTCGACGTCGTTGCCAAGAATCCGACGTAGGGTGTCTCCGGGAGAGGTGGTTCCGACGCAGATTGAGAATATAGATAGTAGTAAAGAATCAACACAAATGGATACGAATATAAAAAGTGTTGTAAGAGTGTAAACACTTTCCTTAAGACAATATTTGTCCCCACTAGATTGCAACACAGGGTTTAATTGGCAATTTACCTCTAGGATACTAAGAACACAAAAACATGCCTTTTGTAACTAATTTGAATGTTCTCTAGGAGTAGGAATGTTTTTTGTGTCTGTAAATTCTGCACTACACCTTCTATTTATAGGCAAAAATCTGCAGACCATTGGTAACCATTGAAAACCAAAAGTCACAACTCGTAACTCTTTAGAAAAGTATAAAGCCAAAACTCACAACTTGTAACTCTTCAAAAAAAACTACCAAGTCAAAAGTCACAACTTCTTACTCAAAGAGATGTGATTATCTCAAAAGTTATTTTTACTATACAAACTAAATTTTCAACACAGATGACTCCGGGATCGGGAATCTGGAGTCCGAGTTGGTCTTCGAATCACGGATCTTCGCTGAATAAACCGTTCGGAAAACCATTCGATCGGGAAGTCAGAGTCCAACGTGGTCTTCGAACCACGGTGGTCTTCAAACTAATGCCACGATCTTCGTTGAAGTTACGGCTGATTTTTTCAGGCGGGTGGATGAAAAAGCCCTAACAAAAACCCTTAAAAAAAAGAATGGGGGATATTTTGGTCAATTTCTTATGGCTATTTCAGTAGTTTTAATAATTATGGGCCAGCTTTTAATAAATACCACCCAGTTTTCTAATAACTACCGCCCATGTAATTTACCGATTTCATGGGGTCATTTTGGTCCTAAAATGGGCGGTAGATAGGAAAACCTACATCCTTACGGCAGACCAAATGGCGCTTGTTTGGGCGTAGCAAGTGTTAACACGTCAGTCACACTTAAGTTCTGACGGGGTTTGGAGTATTCGCATGTATTTGATTTAAGTCCCGAACCAACTTCGTTGTTATTGCCCACAACACAAACGACAAACACACAAATTTTAATTTTAAGGTTTTGTTGTATCTTGAAAATATTGTTATAAAATTTTACATTGTACCCTTAAAATTATCCACTTTTTCTCTCCAGAAATATTTGTTTAAAAATGATTTTTTGTAAAAATAAAAAATTATATCTGGATTAATTTTATAAGAGTGAATTTCAAAATAGGTCATCATACTTTGGTAAAATTTAGGTTTTGGTCACTAACTTTTAAATATTCAAAAAATGTCACTAACTTTAACATTTTGATTTCATTTAAGGTCACTCCGTCTAGAGTGACCGTTAACACATTAACTGAATATTTTAAACGAGGTTATTTTTGTCATTTTATTCCACATCATTCCATCCCTCTCCTACTTTTCCGTCTTCATCTCTCTATCTTCTTTACTCTTATGGTCCCACTACTGTCAGCAACGTCCATCAAGTTAATGTTTTTTTTTCTCACCAATACAGAAAATCCCTTTGTTCCGACCTCATGGCGGCGCCAACGTCGGTGGTGCTGTTTCCTCTTTTAAGGTCTATATTTGATTCATGACTTTCTATTCGTTTTGAATCAGATCTAGGTTTTTATGGATTGTTTTGATCCAAACTTGAATTTTTAGCTATTTTTTTTGTCTTTAAGATTCGATTTAGCGGGCAAAGAAATGGGTTTTTTGTGTTTTGGAGTCAATGGCCAACTTCTACCATCCACATCAAAACCAGCCCCATTAGGTATTGCTCTAATTCCTCCTTCTCCTCCTTTGAATCATAGCTTTCTTCTTTACCCTTCTTCATTTTTTGGAGGCACTGGTTTCCGTTTGTGATTGAAATCTTTGAAATTTTTGGAATGCACTGGGTTTCTCCTTCCCTCCCGAATCTTTGAATAAATTTCTGGAGCACTGGGTTTCTCGAATCTTCGAATAATTTTCTTGAATATAATTTTGCAATTTGAGCTGCTCTTCCTTGAGGATCTTCTCGGTACTCTCGATGGAGGCCATCGGGTCCGATCTCCGGCTGCAAGTGGGGCTTAGCATTTACATCCGCACTTGGAATCGTGTTGGGATTCCCTGCCATAACAGAATCGGTTGGATCCAAGTACGACAACCCCAAGAATTCTATGTTGATTACCTGCAATATTATCAATAAATGTTACAACTCTCGCCATAGCTCTATTATGCACCAGATGTGGTGGCGTTGTTGAAGGAAATCAGACACTCTTCGGCGATTGGCGCCAGTGGCGAGGCCCACGAGAAATCCCCGGTGGTGGCAAAATTGATAACTCCAGCTTCGGACTTCTGCGAGGAGAAGGTTGAAGAAGACAGGAGAGAGAGAGAGAGAGAGAGAGGGGGGGGGGGAAGGAGGAGAGAGAAAGGGAAAGAGATAAGAGGATTTTTTTTATTATTTTTATTTTGACCAAAATGGGGAGAGAAAGAGAGGAGTGAGACAGATTTTTTTAAAAAGAGAAGATAATTAGATATATATATATTATGTTTTTACTTATTTGCCCTCACCGTTAAGGTTGTTAACGGGTAACTTTAACCGAATGACTAAATTTGAAATCAAAACGTTAAAGTTAGTGATCTTTTCTGAATATCTAAAAGTTAGTGACCAAAACCTAAATTTTATCAAAGTATGATGATCTTTTTTACAATTCACTCATTTTATAAATTGTGGAAATGAGATAGATGCTCATCTTCTGCCGTCGTTTAGATTTGTACCCTTTTGGAGCTGTCTGAACTAAAATCTGGTCTGAGCATGAATCTTAGCAAGCCTTCCCATGAACATGGTACAATGGAAGTTGAAGAAAACTGCCAGCGATTAATTCAGAAATGGAGGGATAAACAAATCCAGGTGCTTGACGTACTGGTGACTGAATTAGACCAGCTTTCGGGGTCCGAGTCAGGGTCATCCCCACCGCCAACTGGCCCGAGTTGTGTGGTTGAAAATGTGGTTCAACTCTACAAAGAATATTACAGGGCTAGATCCAAGCATGCTGAAAAAAACGTACTGTTGATGTTATCCCCTACCTGGACATCATCTCTTGAGGATGCTTTTCTGTGGGTCGGGGCCTGAAGACCTACCATGGCAATTCAGCTTCTATACTCAAAATCAGCCTTGCAGCAGCTACAAGGCAGACTGGGTGAGTTTCTCGAGGGGATGACCAAGGGGAAGCATGATTTGGGTGATTTGATGCCGAGTCAAATCAACCGGGTCGACCAGTTGCACCGGAACACCGTCAGGGAGGAGAAGGAAATCACTGAAAAGTGGGCCAAACTACAGGAGACAGCGGCGGATTTGCAGATGGTGGAATTGAGTGATGATTTCTGATGCGATGCGGGAAGAAGAGAGGGGAGTGAGCAGGAGGGATCGGGAAGCCGAAGGAGAACGACTTGAGGCAATTCTGATTCCCAAGGAGGAAGGGTTTAAGAAGATTTTGGGGAAGGCTGATAATCTGAGGCTTAGGACTCTGAAAATTGTTATGGAGATATTGTCTCCAAAACAGGCTATCATCTTCGTGGTCGATGCTACACAACTTCAGCTCAGGTTGCACGAGTGGGGAGTGGCAAAGGATGCAAGTCAACTCGTTGGTGGAGTCGATCGTTCTTCTAGTCCTCTACAACAGGAAACCTCTCAAGATTGCAAGGACGGCATTTGGCATTTGTAGCAGGTAACTATTGAGTACTAATCCTGCAATGTTAATGACAGAATGGATGAAGGAAGATGCAGGAATTTTAGCAACAAAAATGGCAGTTGGTCTGATAGGAGGGAGCCAGCAGGAGCATTAAAGTTGGACCACATCAGATGAATAGCCACGTCAGATTAAAATTGTAATAGAATTAGCAGGAAAGAGTAAGTTAAACAGTAGCAGTATTTTTTATTTTATATAAAAGAGTGAATTTTAAAAAAAGTTATAATACTTTGATAAAATTTAGGTTTTGGTCACTAACTTTTAAAAATTAAAAAAAAGTCACTAACTTTTACATTTGAATTTTGGTTTTGGTCATTCCGTCTATATTATCCGTTAAACTCACTAAAGGACCAAAATTTTGAGGGTATTTCTGTCCAATCATACCCAAAAAATCCATGTGCTTCCTTTTGAATTTTAAAAAAAGTCATCATACTTTGATAAAGTTTAGGTTTTTGTCACTAACTTTTAAAAATTCAAAAAAGGTCACTAACTTTTGCATTTGAATTTTGGTTTTGGTCATTCCGTTCATATTATCCGTGAAGCTTACTAACGGACCAAAATTTTTGAGGGTATTTCTGTCCAATCATACTCAAAAAACCCATGTGCTTCTTTTTTTTTTACTATTTATCTTTCTTCCCCTCACCCTCCCCTCTTTTTTTTTTTTTCTGTATTCATCTTTCTTCTCCAGCCACCATGCCACGCTTCTTGCCGGAAACAACAAAACCCATCACCATTCTCCCAGAAACGTCCAGAAACGTTTACATCCATGCATGTGAATTTAAGCCAATTTTTTTCACATCCGTCTTTGTGAAAAAATCGGCTTAAATTCACATGCATTGATGTAGACGTTTCTGGGATAATGGTGATGAGTTTTGTTGTTTCCGGCAAGAAGGGTGGTAGGGTGGCTGGAGAAGAAAGATGAATACGAAAAAAAAAAAAAAAAAAAGGGGAAGGTGAGGGGAAGAAAGATAAATAGTAAAAAAAAAAAAAAAAAGGAAGCACATGGGTTTTTTGGGTATGATTGGACAGAAATACCTCACAATTTTGGTCCGTTAGTGGGCTTCACGAATAATATTGACGGAATGACCAAAACCAAAATTCAAATGCAAAAGTTAGTGACCTTTTTTAAATTTTTAAAAGTTAATGACCAAAACTTAAATTTTATTAAAATATGATGACCTTTTTTAAAATTCAAAAGGAAGCACATGGATTTTTTGGGTATGATTGGACAGAAATACCCTCAAAATTTTTTGTCCGTTAGTGGGCTTAACAGATAATATGGACAGAATGACCAAAATCAAAATTCAAATGCAAAAGTTAGTAACATTTTTTGAATTTTTAAAAGTTAGTGACCAAAACCTAAACTTTATCAAAGTATGATGACCTTTTTTAAAATTCACTCTATATAAAAAGGTGATTGTACATAATACATTAAAAATAATGAAAATATCTAGAAAAGCTTCCACAAAATTTGTTTTCGTCTTATCTGAGTAACTGCATTAAGATGAAATTTAAGATGATAGCAGAGCTCTAGGTTCGATTTGAGACGGCAATTCATATAATCGGAACAGATTTCTGAAATTCATGATTATTGAAGATCTCATGGGAGATCGAACGGAAGATGATTCAGTTACTGGCGCCGAAGATTTTTTTCCAAGCGAGTTGATGCTGTCAACAGATGAGTCAGAAGAGCATCTTCAGGTTCCCATTTCTGAGTATCCAGGTATGATACTCGTTCTGCAACTGTTAACTAATAGTAATTTCAATATTTGGAGGAATTCTATGGTGAATGCATTGGAAGTAAAGAATAAGTTTGGATTATGTGATGGTAGCATTCCAGAACTAGCAGTAAACTCACCTCTATATAGAAAATGCAAGAGAGTTAATGGATTAGTCGTGTCTTTGCTACAGACTGCGATTTCTAAGGATTTAGTTAACCAATTTATGTATATGAACAACGCGAGAATCTTGTGGACTGAAATCAATGACAGATTTGGTATTTCTAATATGTCATTGCTGTTTCAACTAAGAGGAGAACTTTCGACCATTAGGCAAAGCAACATGGATATAACTGTTAGAAAAATTAAGGCTAGTAGTAAGAAAATTCCAAGGCTTATGTAGCACACAATTTCCTTAAACAGATTTGCCCCCTCTACGAATGTGCAAGAGGTTACGTGAGCAAAATGTTTCCCAGAATACAATGAAAACTGTAAAGTCAGTTTGCACAAGACCGCCTTACCAACGAACTAGAACAGTTGTTGAACACTTGAGGAAATTTTGATAAGAAATTGGGAGAATATTTCTTCAAAGAAAGAGGAGCAGAATTTTTAATGGGAAGAGGGATTCTGAGAGAAGAAGAATTTCCAAAGAGAGGTGTGTTCTCTGCAGATTTATAAAATGCTATTTACAGACATCACCAGTTTTCAATATCAAGTGTGCAGATAAATATGATTAATACCAATGTTAATCCATTAATCTGTCACCTTAATTTCAACCATTAATTTGCTGCCACCATTGATAATTATCCAAAAACTTAATCATTATCCTTCAATGGATTAGACCATATAATAATCCAAAACTTAATCATTATCCTTCAATGGATTAGACCAGCATATTAATAATCATGGTTATCTATTGAAAACTAAAGAGTCAATCCTCATCTGTATTAAATTTGAGAATCAAAATGCGGATTGATCAGGCCCGACGTTTTCCCAAATATTCTCATTCACACATTTTTCAACTCTTCCTTCTAACAATCCCCCACATGAATGAGATATTGGTTGGTCAGTGTTCAATGAATGATCCCTGCATAGAGAAAGTAGGTGTTACCCTTTGAACTTTCCCCTTATAGACCACGCTTGCTCTACTAGCCGTCCAGTAGACGTGATGTCCTTGAACTGTCTGGCTTTTCCATGTAAAGACCTACGTACCCTACAAAGGAACCATTCCCATTTGTTCTGTTCTCATGGTTTTGTTCATTATGGCCATGAACATGTCCTGGTTCTGCAAGAGTTTCTAGGAAATTAGCCTGATCAATTTCCCTTCGAAGCGGCCCCACTTCTCTCTCACATAGGTGACTTCTTAAATTTGACACGTAACCACAGTCACTTTCTTAAGAGTCATTAAAGCAACAAATGCTAGCCTTAACCATACTGTCTGTTGGATCGTGTCAAGTGTTGAGAGGGGGGGTGAATCAACACTCTATCAATTTTTCTTTCAACTAAAGGATTCCCTCTCAAATGTTAGCTCAGTTAGAGCTTATTGTTGAACTCACGTTTTGGCTTAGATGGACTGTTGGCAGATCAGATCAACCAAGGAAGACATCAGATCAACCAAGGAAGACATCAGATCAATTCAATCACTCAAGGAGGGTTTACTTACACAACCATGACACTCCTGTTCAAGCTTACAGTTTGATAATACCACACCAGTCAAGACACACTCAAAGCAGTAAATGTGCAAGGGGGATTTTTACGTGGTTCGATCAAATGATCTACATCCACGGACAGATTCACTCCTGTCAATCTTCACTATCACAGAATCATTCAGCTCTGGCCTCACTGACCATAAGCAACATAAACAAGAGCTCACTGCTCAACACATTGAGGTTCACTACCTCTACAAGTTCATCAACTAAAACAATAACATGTAAATCTCTGTTGTGCTGCCTTTTCTACACAAATATCTTTCAAAATCACTTAATGAAAGACGTTTGATAGTGTTCTAGGCTTACCACCTGAAGCTGCAATCTCAGGGTCAGTTCTCCCGATTCTGCTCCTCCTCAGCTTCTTCTTCTCCTTGACTTCTGCCTCTCCAGCGCTTCAGCTTCTCCTTGTGCAGCAGACTGTTTCTTTCTCTCTTGTGTTTCTCATATCATCTTTTTCTGCTCTCACTCTTTTTCTCCTCCCTTTTCTCGGTTTCGTTCTGTTCAGCACTCACCTTGGCTGCTGCTCCTCTCTCTCTCTTTTTCTTTCTTTTCGTGCCTTCTCTCTCTTTGGGTTTTTCCTCCCAATGTGGTTTATCCTGCATTCTGCAGTTGTTGTGCCTACCACACCTACTCATCTGCCCGTTTCTTTTCCCAGAAGAAAAACTGTGCCCTACGTGCGGTGTGTCAGCATATCTTACACGGAAGGCGGCTCAAGATTCATATAATCCATTTTCAACCTTTTTAAGTTGCAACTTGCTTGCCATGTCATATTGTTGACTGTACTCCTTCAGACTTTCTCGAGTAGCTTGTCTTAGATATGTTGAAACAGCAGAAGTGATCTGATCTTAGCTTATAGCTGATCTGATGTGCCCGGCATTTGATCTGATGTCACGCTTCGGTTGATCTGATGTTAGCATGCAGTTGATCTGATGTTAGCCTTCGGTTGATCTGATGTTAGCTTGCAGTTGATCTGATGTTAGCCTTCGGTTGATCTGATGTTAGCTTGCAGTTGATCTGATGTTAGCCTCCGGTTGATCTGATGTTAGCTTCATGTCACAACGTTCTGTCCAGCAGCTCAGAACCATCCATGTAGCTCCTGCAGTTCTTCTGATCGGCACTTCTTGATTCTTTTGTATTTCTGCTCGCTCACCGGATTGCTAGATACTTCAACATGATGCTCCTGCGTCTTCTGAATCTTTGGGAGACTTTTAGAGTCGCGCGTTTGAGGTGTGATTCACTAGCCGTCCTTGACTTCAGCTTCTTAGGTGTCTGCTCTAGCTCTCCAGCCTTGAGTTGTTCTCTTCTGCTGCAAATATGTTTTGTTGCTGACTTGCCTTGCTTCTGTGAAACTAAGCTGCTGAGCAATCCCTTGAGAATTTGATCTGATCTTTACTTCCGTTGATCTGATTTGTGCTGCATGTGATCTGATATGTGTATCCTTTGATCTGATGCGCACTGCATTTGATCTGATCTTCACTTCCTTTGATCTGATTTGTGCTGCATGTGATCTGATGTGTGCATCCTTTGATCTGATGCGCACTGCATTTGATCTGATCTTCACTTCCCTTGATCTGATCTGTGTGGCCTTTGATCTGATGTGCGCGTAACTTGTCTGTGCAGCCTTTGATCTGCTGTGCGCGTAACTTGATCTGATCTGTGCAGCCTTTGATCTGATGTGCGCGTAACTTGATCTGATCTGTGCAGCCTTTGATCTGATGTGCGCGTAACTTGTCTGTGCAGCCTTTGATCTGATGTGCGCGTAACTTGATCTGATGTGCGCGTAACTTGATCTGATCTGTGTAGCCTTTGATCTGATGTGCCAACAGTACACTTCCTTCTCATTTTGGCACTTCAGTTTATTCATCGGCTTCTTGCTGAGATTTTGTCCAGACAATCCTCATGAACTCAGTCCATTATTGCCTTAGTAATTCACAGATTTGTCACAATGTGGTTGCAACAATTACAACACAACATTGGACTTTAATAAAGGCTAAGAAAGCTTCATTGTAGCAGCTCCAATGGCTCAACACTGTCACTGTTTGATGACAGAAATGAGTTGAGGTTGCCCCCACAGTTACCCTACCTGGTCTTATAATTAGGTTGTCCCTTTGAACCTAGATATTGGGATCTTCAGTCAACTAGGTTGGGTTTTCCTTCATAAAACCTTTATTTTCTACAGGCTTTATACCCATTCCTCTCGTCAATCGCTCAACTGTCTCTCTATTTAACCCTTTGGTTAGCGGATCCGCGATGTTATCTTTTAACCTTACATAGTCAATTGAGATAACTCCTGTTGAGAGCAGTTGTCTAATGGTATTATGTCGACGACGAATATCTCTCGATTTACCATTATACATTGTACTTTGTGCCCTGCCAATCGCAGACTGACTATCACAATAGATACAGATTGGTGGCACAGGTTTTTCCCATTTTGGAACATCCTCCAAGAAATGGCGAAGCCATTCAGCCTCTTCTCCACATTTATCTAGAGCTATACACTCTAACTCCATCGTGGATCTAGGTATTACGGTTTGCTTTGAGGATTTCCAAGACACGGTAGCACCTGCTAGAGTAAACACATAGTCACTCGTGCAGGTTGAGTCTTTTATATCGAATATCCAATTAGCATCTGTATAGCCTTCTAGCACAGATGGATATCTAGTATAATGTAATCCATAATCACGAGTATATCTTAAGTACCTTAGTACTCTAATTATTGCAGTCCAGTGATCTTTCCCTGGATTACTTGTGTATGAACTCAACTTGCTTACCACATAAGCAAGATCTGGTCTAGCAACTCATTAGATACATTAAACTCCCTATAATCCTGGAGTATTCTACTTGAGACATACCCTCTCCACGATTCTTGGATAGGTGGAGACTGTTATCTAATGACGTTCTAGCAATTCCAGAGTCATCCTTATTGAATTTCCCAAGAATTTTGTCTACATAATGAGCTTGACTCAAAATTAGACCTTCTGGAGACCTAATGATTCGGATTCCAAGAATCATATCAGCAAGTCCCATATCGTTCATTTCAAACTTTGATTTTAACATGTTTTTGGTAGATTTGACCAAATTTTCACTGCTACCCACTATGAGTATGTCGTCTACGTATAGACATAAGATGACGTAATCATCCCCGGTCTCTTTGACATAGACACATTTATCACACTCATTGATTTTGTATCCATTGGTTATTATTGCATGGTCAAACTTCTCATGCCACTTCTTTGGAGCTTGTTTCAAACCATACAATGACTTAACCAGTTTACAAACTTTCTTATCGGAACCTGGAGCTTTAAACCCTTTGGGTTGCTCCAAATAGATTTCTTTATCTAAATCCCCATTTAAGAAAGCTGTTTTAACATCCATTCGATGGATTTCTAAATTCCGTAAGGCTGCGATAGCAAGTATCATCCTTATGGAATTTATTTTTGTTACAGGAGAATACGTATCAAAGTAGTCTAAGCCTTCACGCTGCTTATACCCTTTGATTACCAGCCTAGCTTTGTATTTGTCTATAGAGCCATCAGCTTTTATTTTCCGTTTGAAAATGCATTTTGACCCTAAAAGACTACAGCCAGGTGGGAGTTCCACTAACTCCCAAGTATGATTCTGTAAAATAGAATCAATCTCGCTCTTTATGGCTTCCTTCCATGAAGGTGCTTCCGACGAATGCACAGCTTCAGCATAAGTCTGTGGTTCTTTCTCAATGAGAAAAGTTTCAAAATCATCACCAAATGATTTTTCCACCCTTGCTCTTTTGCTACGTCTTAGTTCAACCACTTCTTGACTTTTTGGTTCTTCATCAATGGTTTCACTAGGCCGTTTAGAACTAGTTTCCCCAACTGATATCCAAGGAAATACATTTTCAAAGAATGATGTATTTCTTGATTCCATGATTGTATTCTTGTGTATATCCGGAATTTTTGAATCATACACAAGAAATTGGTATGCAGAACTGTTATGTGCGTAGCCTATAAAGATACAGTCCACCGTTTTAGTACCTATCTTTATTTTCTTTGGATATGGTACTGTTACCTTCGCTAGGCACCCCCACACTCGTAAGTGTTTAAAAGATGGCCTAATTCATTTCCATAGTTCATATGGAGTTTTGCCTTCTTTCTTTCGAGGTACTCTATTAAGTAAGTAATTACTTGACAAAATAGCATCCCCCCACATGTTAGAAGGTAAGCCTGAACTTAATAACATCGCATTCATCATTTCTTTTAGAGTGCCATTTTTACGTTCAGCAACTCCATTTGATTGTGGTGAGTATGGCACAGTTACTTCATGAACTATACCATTTTTAGCACAATAGTCACCAAAAGGTGCTTCATACTCTCCACCTATTTCACTTCTCAATCTATTGATTCATTTTCCAAGTTGATTTTCAACCTCGGTTTTATAGAGAATGAACTTCTCTAATGTCTCATCATTGCTTTTAAGCAAATATACATAGCAATATTTTGTGCTAACATCTATAAAGGTAATAAAATATTTATTACCACCTCGTGTTTGAACCGATTTCAAATCACACACATCGCTATGTATTAAGTCAAGGGGTTCATTGTTTCTTTCAACAATTTGGAAAGAAGACCTTGTCAGTTTTGCCTTAATGCAAATTTCACATTTGTGACTTTAGTCAATCTGGAAACTTGGGATATGGTTCAAGTTAATTAATCGACGTATCGAATCGTAATTAACGTGACCTAGTCTACCATGCCATAAGCTAGAAGACTCAATCAAATAAGTTGAAGAGATACTTGTATTATTATTGAAAATAGTCATTACATTCATTTTGAACATCCCTTCGAATGCGTACCCCTTTCCCAAGTACATTCCCGACTTTGAAAAAGTAATTTTGTCCGATTCTATTACAACGCGGAATCTATGCTTATTCAGCATGAACCAAGGAATAAGATTCTTCCGGACTTTTGGAGCAGATAGCACATCCTTCAAAGTCAATGTTTTACCTGAAGTCAACTTGAGCAAAACCGTTCCTTTCCCCTTGACTTTGGCAATGGCCGAGTTTTCCATGTACAGCTTCTCACATTGAATCGGTCGAACGTAGAGAAGTGACCTTTGTTGGTGCACACATGCCTGGTTGCACCAGAGTCATACCACCATTCTTTCTGGTTTGACTCCACCATGTTGACCTCGAAGATTACAGCTACCAAACTGATGTTTCCCACGCCCTCCGTGATTTTTTGGATCACGTTTGCTTCAGGGTTCTTCTTGAGAGCACGGTAGTCCAATGACTTGTGATCTTGTTTTTCACAGTTAAAGCATTTACCTTTAAACTTGAATTTTCACTTTGAGACACCTCCCGATGCCCCAAGCTTTGCCTTACCTTTGCCTTTGTCGGTGGTCACGGCTCTGTTTTCGAAGCCTCCCTTGTCATGTTCCACCACATTGATTTTGGCTCCCGCAGGGTTGACCGACTTGATATCATCCTTTTTGTTGTCTTCTTCAATCCGAAGTTTGACAATGAGATCCTCCAAGGTCATCTCCTTACATTTATGCTTGAGATAGTTTTTGAAATCCTTCCAACTTGGTGGCAATTTCTCAATCATTGCTGCCACTTGGAAAGTCTCACTCAGGACCATCCCCTCAGCACTTATCTCGTGCAAGATGAGCTAAAACTCATCCACTTGACTCATCACAGATTTTGAGTCAATCATTTTAAAATCAAGGAACCGCCCGACTACAAATTTCCTTGAGCCTGCATCCTCAATTTTGTACTTACGTCAAAGCCTCCCATACCTGCTTTGCCGTTTTGTAATTCCCATATACTGAATATAGGGAATCCTGCAACCCATTCAGAATATAGTTGCGACAGAGAAAATCAGAGTGCTCCCATGCCTCAACAGCAATTACTATCGAAGCATCACTATTTCCTTCTGGGACTTTTGGGGGATCCTCTTTCAAGAATCTTGCAAAACTCAATATCGTTAGGTAAAATAACATCTTTTGTTGCCATCTTTTGAAAAAAGTGGCAACCCCTTGAAACTTTTCGGGTTTCTCGTAGTGCCTTCCTGGCACATTAGGGGTAGAAATCAAACCCATATTTGGGGTGACAACAGGATTACCCTCGGAATTTGAGTTGGGATCACTTGAACTAGCCATTGAGAAATAAGAAAAAATCTGTTTTAAGATTGTTAGAAAAATTAGGCTAGTAGTAAGAAAATTCCAAGGCTTGTGTAGCATATAATTTCCTTAAAACATATTTGCCCCCTCTACGAATGTGCAAGAGGTTATGTGAGCAAAATATTTCATAGGATACAATGGAAACCGTAAAGTTGGTTTGCACAAAACCGCCTTACCAACGAACTAGAACAGTTGTTGAACACTTGAGGAAATTTTGGTAAGAAATTGGGAGAATATTTCTTCAGAGAAAGAGGAGCAGAATTTTTAATGGGAAAAGGGATTCTGAGAGAATGAGAATTTCCAAAGAGAGGTGTATTCTCTGCAGATCTATAAAATGCTATTTATAGACATCACCAGTTTTCAATATCAAGTGTGCATATAAATATGATTAATACCAATGTTAATCCATTAATCTGCCACCTTAATTTCAACCATTAATTTGTTGCCACCATTGATAATTATCCAAAAACTTAATCATTATCCTTCAATGAATTAGACCAGATAATTATCCAAAACTTAATCATTATCCTTCAATGGATTAGACCAGCATATTAATAATCATGGTTATCTATTGAAAACTAAAGAGTCAATCCTCATCTATATTAAATTTGAGAATCAAAATGCAGGTTGATCAGGCCCGATATTTTCTCAAATATTCTCATTCACACATTTTTCAACTCTTCCTTCCAACAATAACTTCATATTTTGGAAAGGTTAAAGAGCTCAGTGAGAGGATAGATGAATTAAAACCTACTCTCCTTGGAGCTAGGATTGCTAAGAAGCTGCTAACCAGAGAAAATCGATTAGTACAGTATAAGATGGGTATGAGAGACACTTTGGCCAAAGTTTTAGTGGAACTGGATAAAATAGCTGCTCATGAGAAGTCTATGGAATTCTTGATGGGAGTAAATGAAGAGTACAATGAAGAAAATAATCATATATTGCTCATGGATAAGATGCCTTTAGTAAGCAAAGTATATTCCTTACTAATGCAAGCTGAACAGAACAGGCAGGTTCAGTCAGGAATAAGAATACAAGATAGCTCAGCTCTGTTGGCAAAAGATGTTTCAGTCAGGAAGGATTATGGAAAGAAACCTCAGGGAAAATTGGACAAAACTAAGCTGTATTGTACTCACTGAGTTGATAAATGTTTTGAGCTACATGGATACCCGAATTGGTGGGAAGAGAATAAGAAGAAACGAGGAAAAGCTAATTTTACAGAAGCTGCAGAAACTCCAATGGATGAAAATGTTGAGGATCAGGCTTGGAATGAAGCTCTATCCATTGCTATTAAGAAAGGAATGGAGGCATTGCAAGCAGGGAAGATGAATAAGGCTTCTTCAGCAGCTAGAAAAGCTAATGCAGCAGTCAACTTTGCTCATATCACTGAGTTTGCAGGTAGTGCTTCTCTTCATTTTGATTTCAGTGCATTATATTCTGCAAGTTGTGTGGAAATCTTGGATAGTAGATACTTGTACCACCTGCCACATAATCAGTGTTAAACACATGTTAATGAATCCTAAATCCACACCTGAATCCTGGACTGTTTCTTTACCTGATGGCAGTCTTCAAAAGGTTGAATATGTTGAAGACTATCAATTATCTGATGATATAGTACTTAGAAATATGCTTTACTTACCATCTTTTAAGCACAACTTAATATCAGTACCTAAGATGGTTCTGGCTGTTGGAGCAGTGGTCAATGATCTTTATACCTTTGATAAGAAGTCTTTTCTTCATGAATCAACAATAAAACTCCAGAAGCTAATAAATTCCAGAGCTCTGGACTTGAAGAATTTTCATGATCAACTTTTGCTGCAGCAATCTTCTCTTGTTTCAGCTTATAATAATAGTGTCTCTAGCAAAATTCATTGGCACAATAGACTAGTACACCCCTTTGATCTTGTACTAAAACAGTTGTCTGAGAATTTGCCATGTTTTGACAAGAATCATGATCCTGATTTATGCGAAATATGTGCAGTAGCTAAGCAAATTAGACAGCCTTTTTCTGTCAATAGTTCCAAAAGTACCTCTGTTTTGTATAAACTGCATATGGATCTTTGGGGACCATTTAAGGTACCTTCTATTGATAATGCTCAATATTTTTTTTACTATAGTTGATGATTACAGTAGAGCAACTTGGACTTTCTTTGTCAAATTTAAGTCTCATATACCTCTGCTTATTCATAACATTGTTATTCAATTGCAAAATCAGTTTGACACTAAAGTCAAGATCATTCAAACTGATAATGGTTATGAATTTCTAAATTCTCAATGTTAAGGTTTCTTTACAAATCTAGGCATTCTTTATCATAAAAGCTGTGCCTACACTCCACAGCAAAATGGTTTAGTAGAAAGAAAACATAGACACTTAGTTCAAATGGCAAGGGCTTTACTGATTTAGTCCAAATTGCCTAAAAATTTTTGAAGCGAGGTCATCCTTACTGCAACGTACCTGATTAATAGACTTCCAACCCCAATCTTGCAATAGAGAACACCTTTTGAGCTTTTATTCAATCGTATGCCATTTTACACTCACCTTAGGACTTTTGGTTGCCTTTGCTTTGTATTGAATAAGGCACCAAGAGGTGACAAATTCGATCTTAGATCCACCAAAGGGGTGTTCATTGGGTATCCAGCAGGATATAAAGGCTATGAGGTGTATCTTCCTGAGCAGAAAAAGATTGTAATATCCAGAGATGTAGTATTTCATGAGAATGTCTTCCCAGGTTCAGGTTGTCATGCAGACACCATTCCTCTAACTAAAATTCCTGATCATGTGTTTACTGATGAACCTCAGATAAATTACCCTCTTAATTCCACCAGTCCAACTGAGCATATTAGTCGTCATTTTCCTGATTCCTCACATAGAGATGTCTCTTTTCAAACATGTCTAGAGATGTCTCTAGTTCAGACATCAATCCTGTTCTTTCATCAAGATCATCTACTCCTTCTCAACCACAATCACATATCCTTGTCAGGAAAAGTCACAGAACAAAAAGCCAACCAGCTTGGATGAGAGATTTTGTGATTTCTCAGACTCCTAACCCCATTTTTCATTCATGTGTGTTTAATACTAATCATGAACAGTTTGTGGCACTTTTGTCTGCTCTACAAGAACCTTATACATACAAACAGGCAAGCACTGATTCAAAGTGGATAGAAGCTATGAAGAAAGAACTGGAGGCACTTGAAAATAATGGAACCTGGGAGCTTACACAGTTGTCATCTGGTAAAGCAACTGTAGGCTACAGATGGATATATAAAATCAAACACAAGGCTGATGGTACAGTTGATAGGTATAAAGCCAGGTTGGTTGCTAAGGGCTACAATCAGAAGGAGGGAGAGGACTACACTGAAGTATTTTCTCCAGTGGCTAAAGTAGTGACAGTGAGGCTTCTAATTGCTGTAGCTGCAGGTTTTAATTGGCCTTTATACCATATTGATGTGAATAATGCGTTTCTGCATGGTTTTTTAGAAAAAAAGATGTATACATGGATCTTCCTCCAGGGTATCAAAAGGCTCAGAAAGGTCAAGTGGACAAATTAAGAAGATTTTCCTCCAGGGTATCTGCATGTTTTTTCCTTAAAGGCTTATTGTGATTCAAATTGGGGCTCTTGCAAGTCCAGTAGGAAGTCCATTACAAGCTATGGAATTTTTCTTAGGAATGCATTGGTTTCTTGGAAGGCTAAGAAACAAACTACCATTGCTTCTTCAACTGCAAAGGCTGAATATAGGGCCATGGCAATGACTGTCAGAGAGCTCCAGTCGATTTCATGTGTTGCAGGTGTTTCAAGTTCCTCTTGCCTTGCCTATGTCATTTTATTGTGATAATAATGCTGCCATTTACATTATGGAGAACCCAGTGTTTCATGAAATAACAAAACACATAGAAATAGATTGTCATGTGTCTAGAGAAGCATACAAAGCTGGATTGATCAAACCAGTTCATGTAACATCAAAGGAGCAGATAGCAGATGATTTTACAAAGGTTGTTTCAGTTCAGGTTTTCAATCATTTGTTGCCCAAGCTGTAGCTTATGGATGCTGCACTTGAGGAAGGGGTATTGAGAACTAATGCTGCAATGTTAATGACAGAAAGGAGGAAGGAAGATGCAGGGATTTTAGCAACAAAATAGGGCAATTGGTTTGATAGAAGTGAAGGAGCCAACAAGAGCATTAAAGTTGGATCACATCAGATGAAGAGCCACGTCAAATTAAAATTGTAATAGAATTAGCGGGAAACAATAAATTAAACAGTATTTTTCATTTTATATAAAAAGGTGATTGTACAGAATACATTAAAAATAATGAAAATATCTAGAAAAGCTTCCACAAAATATGTCTTCGTCTTCTCTGATTAACTGCATTCTAGGGCTTTAATTTTCCTTCAATTCACCTGAAAATCAAATGAAATTCAAGAGTAACCCACTAGTAATGATTAGGGAAGTAGCCTAATTAGTAATAATCACTCAATTCTGGGTTTTGCCTAATATCATTTTCAGATCTGGGTTTTCTTTTTCCTGTTTCATTACTTCATAAGTTTTTTGGTCATTAATAATTTTGATGGAGAGACAACAGCATTCCCAGCATATAAAACAAATAACACAAAATCTCAACTAAAGGGGGCTTTGATTCTCAAATATTCCGATATTTCTTTCTTTCATATGGTTTCATTTAGGTTTTTGGTACTGGGAAAATCCTCAACTGAAACTAGCTTTCAATGCCACAATTTAATACTTATCTAAGACCAACTTTGCTACGCTCTGTTGGGACTCTCTAAAGCTAAAACACGACCAAACCTGATCGATTACAGACCATTTATTTCGAAAACTAAACAAGACTCCGGAGGGGGTGGTAAAGCCCCAGTTTCCTCGTATCGGCTGCCAAAAGGATAGTCACTTTGTTCAAGGGCACACCAGTTCTTCGGACATGAAAACACTTTCCTGCAAAAGAATTGTCAATGTAACCTAACGCAATTCGCAAAGAATCAATGCTCCAAATGTGTCTTCCCCCTAAAAATCTAGCTTCTCCATACGAAAGCATTTCCAAAATTTTTTTTTAAAAGAGGATTTACATATGTCCCTATACTGCCCCTTGGTGATTTGAACTCCGATCCTATTGGTTCTACGTGAGAGTGTCAACCACTTGGCTATAATCTTTTTGTCAAGCATTTCAAGATCAGGCATTCAGGTTCAGCCCAAGAATTTCTCCTGGATGAGGTATTATACATCGTCCGGGTCTCAAAGAGTAAACGTGAGGTAAAAATAGAAGTATATATGTCTCTACTCCCCCCCCCCCCCAAGTTCATCCCAAGGCCAACAGATGTGGAGACATGATTTTCAATCGAGTAGCATTAAGGGTTTTATATATGCAAATGGGTTGTAGTGTGCGTAAGCATAATCTATACATCCATGCAGATTGTGGATGAATATTGAATCAAAAAGATGTATGGAAGATTACCTTCATTAAAGCTCATCTTTCCCGGACTCTTGCTGAGTGGCCTTGTCTGAATTCTTCTTAATAAAGTCAATTATGTCTTCCTTTGTCCTATCCCCATCATAGTGCAGAATATTTCCAGATGCTGATTTGAAATACAACGTTGGATACCCTTTGACATCAAAGACGTCTTGCGGGATATCATTCGCAGTGGCATCCTACAAAGCAGGGTCAGTCAGATGTGAAAAGCATGAGAATTTTACGACTAGACATATGGCCAAAAAGATAGTTTTGACACCAATTTACGCAATCAAGGTAGCAAGATAAGCAATACATTAGGCTCAATTCTGCATAATCCAATTTCTCTAAATGGATCAGCATGTTACAGTGATGACAAGAAAATTAACAACAAAAGACCAATCAACCAAAGTTAAATTCAGTAACTTCAAGTCAAACAAAGCTAATGACAATCAAATAATTATCTAATTCTTTGCCCGTCTGATGTCAACCATTAAATGAGTTGTGTCAAACAAAAAACAAGCAGATAAAAATTTAAAGATTGAGAACTAACGCAGGATAATTTTGAAATGCTCTTACCAATTTTGCAATGACAACATCAGCATCATTTTCAAATGACACAGCAACTTCATCCAAAATAGGGGCCAACTTCTTGCAGTGTCCGCACCATGGAGCATAAAACTCCAACAGTACTGATAAAAGAAATTGTACAGGGAAATTAGCAGAATATCAAGACAGGGCCAAAAATTGACCACATAACTGACCAACGCCAGTCTGATCATCTCATTGCTGCCAGGATGTCAGTGATACAAGCAAAAAGATAACAATGCACAGATAAACAGTGTTTCCAAAAAACAAAAATAATAAAAAATAGAATTGAAGGATACAAACAATTAGCTTTGTTTTTTATTAAACTCAGAATGATAAAAATAATATCCTGAACAACGTAAACACAGATATGATTTGTATCAAGCTTTTACTGGAGTAAAAAGAAAAGTACTATAAAAGCAATAAAGTTCAAATAGATCTACTGTACCATTTTTGCCAGAGTTGAAAACAAAGTCTTGGAGGGTGTCCGCAACCACAACCTTAACTGGTTCATCATTGACCTCGGGTATTGGTTCTGACTTCTTATAAGGGTGCACATGACCTTCCTGTGAATATATTTTTCAAAGGTAAGATACCAGCAGAACCAATATGAAACCAAAAGCATAATTTCCCAAATTCAAGATACATATATATTATTTGTAATAGTACCCAACAAGACTAATATCGATTAAATAACTTCCTTTATGTAATATTTCTCACTACAAAAGAAAATTGTCTAGCAACTAAACCTATTTCCTACTCTTCCCAAGAAAAGATTCCAACTCAATATCAAGAGACTACAAAGGAGAAAAAAACAAAGTTGGAACCTTGTAATCCTTCACCCAAGAAGCCACATGATCAGGCTCCAGGTTAGTTTTGAGATATTTCTGTCCATCATTTTTTTGTACGACAATCAGAGGCACCTGGTCTTCCTTGAGTCCAAAATACTGTCCATCAAAGCCCATGATGTCATCCACATAGGACAAATTGAAACGCGTAAATCATAAGAATGCAATGTCACACAATACTAACCTGGAAAGCACCTTTACTAGCATCAAGGTCGCCAATCAGGAAACTAATTCCTTTCCCTTTGTACTGCCCAGCGATTTCATGATATTTTGACTTGAAAGCATCAAAGTTCTCGGCACTGAAATTCAGAAACAACATGGCCTGCCAATTTGGAAGATAGCAGTGCAAAAACATTCAAAAAAATGAAGGGGAAAAATAGAAAATACATTTCATCAAAATTATCTCCAATAAATGGAAACTCTTCAAATAATAGATTAACCATAAAATTATAATGTAATTAAAAAAAAACCATATAACGAAAGTATTGCATCTCCAGAGAAATTACTTAAAGCTTTAGAAAACATGTTCTAGGTATTCAACTGGAAGGGAAGGAAACATAGAAAGACAAATTCAAAAGCAATGCAAGCTATCAACATATAAATAAGACCAAAGGTCATAACCTCGTGGTTGGCACTCATCACTTAGAACCAAGGGGGTCCTGAGTTCGACTCATCACAGGGGTGGGGGTTAAAAAAAAGAAAGTTATAAACATATAAGTGTAAAGTTACCCATCCATTTAAACTTGCTCAGTGGAAAATGTGCAATCAGGCTGTCACTAACGAAAGATCAACACAGAAATTCATGTTCAATTTGCAAGTTCACCTTGTCACTTTCTGTATTAAAGAACTTCACAACGAAAGGATGGTTGCTGGGGTCATTGTTAAAGATAGTCACAGTAGGAACACTTGATTCTTCAATAAGCTTTACGAGAGAATCAACATTAAATTCCTGCACTTACATCAAAACTTACATCAAGATCTCCACAAAGAGTAATACTTGTCTGCTGTTCATGAAATAGGATGAACTATTTAAACTACCTGAAAGTCCACAAAAAGCTCATCAAAAGGCTTGAACAACCTGATAATAGGACCTGAAACAGATGAATCCCCACGAGGCAGATATTTTGCATCCACAGTGTGGCCAAATTCATAGTCAGAGCGCAACCTCTCAGCCAGAGTTGTAAAGTTATCAAACTTCTCTCCAGAAAACTCAGGAAATACTCCAACCTGAAAGAACATAGAGATTTGGCCTATTAATAGAAATCTAACTTCAAGAACAAAGAGGATTAAAGTATCAGCAAAAGGAGACCCTTATTTCTTTCTTCAGTATGATGAGGAATTGGTGATACAACTTACAATAACAATCTTTTTGTCATCAACAAAAGAAGCTGCATCTTCAGCAGATTTTATTTCAGCAGACGCAGGACCACTTTGCTTCTTCACGTAATCAACAATACCATCTGCATCTCGAGGTCCTTTGTATTCTTGAACTGTGCTACCCCCAAACCTCAAGATCTTGATAGTGGGGAAGCCACTGACACCATATTCACTCGCAAGCCCCTTGTTCTGATCCTCATTGGCATCAACTTTGGCTAGAATGAGTGGAGGATCCTCCTTGCTCAAAATTGATGCGGCTTTCTCATACTGAAAACACATCATCAACATGCCATCGACAATAAAATTTCATGCAGCTAACAACTACAATGGGGAATAGATCATTGATCAGAGTAAAACTTACCTCAGGAGCAAGCTTCTTGCAGTGACCACACCTGCACAATTAGAAAATGTTCACAATATAGAAAATAACAGATGGTACACATAATAAGCAAAGAAAGACAAATTAATTGTAGTAGCAGTTTCATCAGACTAGTTAAGAAATAAGGGCTCTAACTTCTTTATAACACCCTTTCCGGACTCAAAACACCACCCCCCACTGAACAAGAGATAGGAGGAAAAAGAGTAAATGAAAATCTTTGTTTGAAACTCAACAACCCTTTGAAGACCACAAAGCTTACATTTAATCAAAGCCAAACAATAAACTTGAATAATTACTATATGTAAAAATTCAATTTAAAATGCTTATAACGTTTTATCATATTCTTATAAAACTCCAAGAATATTAAACAAACAATTAATCCCACAACATTTTCTTTTCATTATTGAACACAGTACATTCAATATAAGAGCTACAAAATCCATCTTTGTCCAAATCCGAATGTAAGAATACAGAAAACACCCGAGATCTCCCAAAATGTAGCATATAAATCTCATCAGAATTGAAACTCTGTCCTTTTCCATTCCACAGAGAGAATATCACTTCATTCAACGAGAAAAAATATCCAGGGTAAGAAAATAGTCAATCAGAAGAACCTCAGATATAAAAGACCCAAAAACAAAACACCACCACCCCACCCTTACCCCCATAACAAGAGAAAAAAAGAAAAACACACACACACACAAAGAAAACTTTAAAACGCTTCCACAAATAACTAACCCATAACATCATTTATACTACCAGGACTCGAACTCATGGGACGAGGGAATAACAATTACTCATGTGACACACAAAAAGATAATGTTTTCAGATCAACCAAGTTTATAGTTTATTTCCACGCTATGGAAACAAGCAACAATTGGCAAAAATTAGCAACCGAAAATCATGTCACTATAAAATAGGGAAATTCTACTCCACCGTCATTTCTACCAAAAAAAAAAAAAGTATATATTAAAGATTAAAAATTTAATCAAAGATATTACCACGGGGCGTAGAATTCGACGACAATAAACTTATGTTTAGCCACGAAATCGGTGAAATTGGAGTGATCCAGAGTGACAACAAACTCTTCCGATGCAGATTCTTCGGAAGAAGCGTGAGCTACAGATCCAATTAGGGACAGGGAAACAAGGTAAGCGGTCATCAACGCGACCCGCGACGCCATCTTTTTCTCAAGCTCAATATCGGAGAAAAATATGTGAAGTAGCCGGATTCAATGACCGAGCGAGGATAGGGGTTTATAAGTGCTGTTTTCCTGGTCAAAACTGCTGTTTCCACACTCCAAATTACTATTTTCAGACTTTCTAACGTTTTAAATATTAATTAATGACCGGCATGTAACAATATTTTTTAATTAAATATGGCATGACAAAATTAACTACTCATTTGTTGGATCTTTGTCTGAAACAACAGGAGTAATTGAGAATATTTATTTCCATAATCAATTTAAGATTTGAACAATTTAGATAAATAATACTCACTTCTTTCATATAAGTATTTAAGAAATATTAGTATTTTTTTATAATAATCAACATTAATTCACAAAATCCTGTCAATTTTTTCCATTTATCATTTTCCTATTTTTATCTCTCATACTAATTGTTATATTATAATACTACCAAAAAACATACAATACATTATGGGTGTGTTTGTTTGAAAGTAATGAGAATGAGGCAATCGTAAAATGATTCTGATTATTACGTTCCAAAATATATCCAAGCCAATTAAATTCCTTTAATAATTGTTACGAAACAAGTTAAAGTCAATCAAATTCCTTTAATGAATGTTATGAAACAAGTCAAAGACAATCTGATTCCTTTAATAAATATTATTAAACAAGTCAAATGTAATTAGATTCCTTTAATGATTGTTGAGTCACGAAATTTTGATCGTCCCCATTCCGATTGCCTCCAAACAAATGAACCTTATATCTCTATCACCATAACATATAAAAGTTTTTAAAATATGGAAATTATCATATATAATAAATATAGCATAATAACTCTAACGCTCTATTTGATAAATCAATTTAGCACTTAATTTTAATTGATTAAATACTTATTGGATTAAGGTTGCATTTGGTTCCATGGAATTGGATTTGGAATTGAATTGGCATTCTAATTTTATGAAATTAGAATTGAACAATTGGAATTATAATTCAATTCCAATTCCTTTGTTTGACACGATATAGAATTGATTTTGAATTTGAATTATAATTCAATATCAATTCCTTTGTTTCACAAAATGTAGAATTGATAACGCTCTGTTTGATAAATCACTTTAACACTTAATTTTAATTGATTAAATACTTATTGGATTAAGGTTGCATTTGGTTCCATGGAAATGGAATTGGAATTCTAATTTTATGAAATTAGAATTGAACAAATGGAATTATAATTCAATTCCAATTCCTTTGTTTGACACGATGTAGAATTGATTTATAATATGAATTATAATTCAATTTCAATTCCTTTGTTTCACAGAATGTAGAATTGATCTATAATTAGAATTATACTTCTAAATTAGTTTTTTGATAATTTGGAATTAGAATTGACTTGTACATTAGATTTCATGATTTTTATTATAATTTATTGTATAAATTTTTAAAAATTTATGAATATGCACAAAATTTTAAAATGTAATGTTATATCACGATCCCCTTTTTTCACCCCTTAATGTTTATCTTCCGTCCCTCATATTATTACCTAATTGTCCTTAATCAATTTATCAAAAATTTTGTAAGTCCATTTTTAATCTAGCAAAAATTTATAAATATTATTATTAAAGTAACATAGATGAGCAGAACTATAAATGAATTTTTTAATAGGTATTTTTAGTAAATTTCTTAAAGGTAGTTAGGTAATTTAATATATTTTATATTTTATATTTGAATATTATAGTTGGTATTTCTTAATTTGTCAGGGCTAATTTAAGTATAAAAGGGGCGCGAATTAACAAAACAGGGGGCGCGAAATAAGACTTCACAATTTTAAAAATAATTACTAAATTATATGATATTTTAAATATTTGAATTATTTTTATCATTAATTATTTGCATGTATTTTTTTTATTTTCCATATAATTTTTTTGTCATTAATTATTTACCTATAATTTTTTTTCCTATAAAGTTTTAAAGATACTAGAATAGTTAAATATATGAAAAAAAATCATAAATTACTATTAAAAAAAAACATTTCCATGTTATATTACATAAAATCCTATAATCGTTAGTTTTGAATACTGAAAAGTTGAGCTTGTATGAAAACTATTTCCCAGTTATATCGATTAATTGTTTTAGTTAAAATCATATTATGTTTTGTTAGGTTTGAATACTGAAACTATGCTTCTATTATACTATTTCCCAGTTAATATATTGATTGAATGTTTTAGTTTATATGTTGTGTATATGTCGTCCATTTATATTATGTAATTAGATGATGAGATGTCTGGTGTGACACAATAGATCTCATCATTGGTTAAAAGACATAACATATAAATGAGGTTCGCAACCGAGACAGTTTTGGACACATTGTCGGTTTAGGTTATTATGTGATTCAAAAATTGGTTTGTCTAGACTAATTGAATCATATAGATATGTCTGGGGCATATTGAACTTGACCATTTATGATGAATTGTCTTATACTGATTTAATAGACTATTCGTTCCTAGTATTCTATCTCTTAATCTTTAGACTTGAGCAGGCATGAGAATTAGACATAGTGTACTTTGATCTGCCAAAGAGTGAGGTCATTTGTGGCCAATAGTCTCGGTAGGTTGGGTGCGCGTGTTTAGTTGCTTGGTGTGCTGTTGCTTGTCGAAAGGAAATCATGTACCGGTGCTTCCGGGGTGATGGTGCTCCTAAGATGAGCTCGTTATGTTTATTATACTAAACCCGACCAGTGGACTTACATTCGATATAGTAAAAAGCTCGAGTGGTACTAATCTTGGATTATAAGAAGTTAATTAATTAATTTATCAATAAATTAATAAATTAACGAGCACTATATCTTTGGTGTGGGGATATTAAAGAATAATTAATTTAGTTGTTCCGGAAGCAATTCTGGTGTAGGATGGTAGTGCCATAATTAATCCGTTAGTGGTACGATTAATTATGTAGTGAGTTAATTAATTATCTAAACCCATTAGGAAGGTCAATCCTAAAGTAACTTGGGGTCTCTCTTGTAATTCTATAAATAGACAAGAGTATAGCAATTCAATACACACAATTCATAAGTTTTCAAGACAAGAAAATTAGAGAGAAAAAATACTAGAGAGAGAATTAATTATTCATCTCTCAAAGTCAAAATTTCTCATCGGGAAGCGTGCGACTTCAGGCGTCGATCAATGGCGGCGGTATCGGTCAAAATTTCGGCGAGAATTTTTTGGCGAGTTTTTTGTGTGTTTCTTTTTGCTGATCAATTGGTTCTGAGGATCGTTGCTCACACAACGTCAGAATCTGTGTCTAGAGTCATGGAAGATAATCACCTAAGTACACGCTTCAAGAGGTAATTCTTAAACTTCCGCTTTAATTAGGAATTAATTGTTGCGTAATAAATCAAACAAGTGCAAGCCAAGATCCTACGCAATGTTATTTCAAGAAAGGATTGGAATAGCGATTGTGCTAGAGTCTAGTGTTAGTTTTGAATACAGAAAAGCTATGGCTTGTATCAAAAACTAATATCCTCAGATGACATATCATTTTTGTTTCAGTATAAATCTGTTCCTTTATATCATTGAACTAGATAACGGGGTGTCGACAAACACAGTAGATACCGTTATTGGTTAAAGTATTGATATATAAAAAGTATGCTCGTAACCGAGATAGTCTGAACATACTATCGGTATAGGTTATTGTGTGGTTTGGAAATTGGTTTATCTAGACTAGTTTAAATCACACAGATATGCCCGGGGCATATTGAGCATGACCAGTTTGGATAGAATTGACTTGTACTGATCGGCGTAGTCAATTCGGTCCTAGTATTCTGTCTCTCAATCCCGAGATTGGGACGGGCGTGAGGGTTGGGTGTCGTGTGCTTTGATTTGCCAAAGAGTGAGGTCAATTGAGGCCAATACCTCGGTAAGTTGGGTATGCGGTGTTTAGCTTCTTGCGTGCCGTTGCTAGTCGGAGGAATCCACGTACCGGTTCGCCGGGTTGATGGTGCTCCCGAGATGAGCTCGTAAGGTTATTATACTAAACCTGGCCAGTGAACTTTATGTTCGGTATAATAAAAGGTCGAGTGGTACTAATCTCGGAAACTAAGAAGTCGGTGAATTAATTTGTCAGTAAATTGATAAATCGACGAGCACTAGATCTTTAACGTGGGGAGATAGAAGAAATAATAATGGCGCGATGTAAAGTCGTTTTCGAGCGGTAGTTCCATAATTGGTCCGTTAGTGGTACGACCGATTATGCGTTTGACTAATCGACAAGGTAAATTAATTAATCCGAAGGGTTTAATTAATATTTGATCGACGAAGTGAATTTAGAAATTAATTCTATTTTGAATTAATTAATTCTAAGGGTTCGATTAAATTAAATTAACAAAGTGGATTAAATAAATTAATTTAAAAGGGTCGATTGGAGTTGATTAGTCGGGAAGACTTAGCGGTCAACGAAAGTCAAATTTTAAGGCCTAACTCGAGAGCCCATTAGGTTTCCTTAGAAGCTCCTATAAATACAACATAATAGGCAAGAAAACCCTAAGTGAAGAAACTTGGCAGCCAAGTCTTTTGGCTAGAAAGAGAAAGTTTAGTCTAGAGAGAGAACGTGTCTTCCTCGTCAAGTTTTCTCTCGAAGTCGACCAAGATAACTTTCTTCTTCGAAAGGGAACTCAGCCCATGAATTAATATAGCAGCCCGGTCATTTTGTACGAAAAAACAATTCAAGCAAGATGCTGGGTTTTCTTTTAAAAAAAACTGCTGCTGTACGACAAAATAATTCAAGCAAGCTGCTGGGTTTTCTTTTGGAAAAATCTGCTGCTGTACGACAAAACAATTCAAGCAAGCTGCTGGGTTTTCTTTTGGAAAAATCTGCTGCTGTACGACAAAACAATTCAAGCAAGCTGCTGGGTTTTCTTTTTGGGAAAAGCCGATCACTGCCCAGTATTTTTTCTCTTCTTGCGCAAGATTTTCTTCCTTGCGCAGCAAGAAGATTGCGCAGCCCTTTTGCGCAGCAGTCCAGCGGCTGTTCTTCAACCTGGGGTGCTTGATCCTGCTGATCTTCACGTTGATCTCTTCTCCGGTTGGTGATCCGTGAAGTCGGTGGCGCAGATCGTGGCTGGGAGGAAGAACAGCAGACCGTACGGACTGTGATAGGGCAGTAGATGATTGGCGGAAGGAAAAGGCTGTTCTTAATTTTTCTGGGCAGTTTCAATTTGAAAGAAAAATTTCTGGGCAGCTTCAATTTTGATAAAAAAAAATTCTGGGCAGCTATAATTTTGAAAAAAAATTCTGGGCAGCCTCAATTTGAGTTTCTTGAGAAGCAAGTTTCTTGAATTTTCAGTCGTATTGCCGTGGGTAGCTCCGTAGACGATAGCCCACACTATCTCGGAGTTCGTATTGGAGAATTCTTCGGATTTCTTGTGGAAATTGCGCTAAAGAATTGGGTTTTCTTTTAGGCAAGGGACTTCGCTACAAAAGGTATAATCTTTAAATTCCGCTTTTATTAAAGATTTAATTTTTTGTGTCCCGATTAATAAATTAAATAAGTATAAACCTAGATCCGTTCATGGGTAAACTAATTTGAGCCTGAGCTTGGTCGAAAGCTTCCGATTCTGGAATGCATAGCACGAAAGTGAGGTTTTCGATTTAGCCCGGGCTTGTTCAGTTTTCCTTCATCTAGGCCTGGTCAATAATTCCGATTCTAGATTACATAACACGAAAGTGAATTTTTGACTGGGCCCGACAGATAATTTTTCATGTTTTACATATGTTGTCCACTTATATCAAATGACTAAATAATGAGGTGTTTGGTGTGACACAATATATCTCATTGTTGGTTAAAGTTTTGGTATATAAACCAGGCTCATAGCTGAGACAATTTTGGTCAAACTTTCAGTTTAGGTTATTATGTGATTATGAAATTAGTTGGTTTAGACTAATTGAATCATTTAGATATACCCAGTGCATATTGAGCATGATCGTTGAGGATTGAATTAACTTGTACTAATCGTTAGTAGTTAAGTCGAACCTTGTATTCTATCTTTTAATCCCTAGACTTGAACAGACGTGAGGATTAGACAAAATGTACTTTGATCTGCTAAAGAGTGAGGTCAATTAAGGCCAATAGTCTCATTAGGTTGGGTGCGCGTGTTTGATTGCTTGGTGTGCTGTTGTTTATTCGAAAGGAAACCAAGTATCAGTGCGTCCGGGTTGATGGTGCTCTCGAGATGAGCTCGTAATGGTTATTGTACTAAACTTGGTAGGTGGACTTATGTCTGGTATAGTAAAAAGGTCGAGTGGTACTAGTCTCAGATAATAAGAAGTCGATTAATTAATTTATCAGTAAATTAATATATTGACGAGCACTATATCTTTGATGTGGGGAGATTAAAGAATAATTAATTTAGTTGTACTAGAAGCTGTTTGGTTTGAATACTAAAGCTTTGCTTGTATTAAACTATTTTCCAGTTTATATATATCGATTAAATGTTTTAGTTAAATTATTTTTTATGTTTTACATATGTTGTCCATTTATGTTATATAATTAGATAATGAGGTGTCTGGTGTGACACAGTAGATCTCATCATTGGTTAAAAGACATAATATATAAATGAGATTCGTAACTGTGACAGTTTTGGACACACTGTTAATTTAAGTTATTATGTGGTTCAGAAATTGGTTTGTCTAAACTAATTGAATCATATAGATAAGTCCGAGGCATATTGAACATGACCATTTAGGATGAATTGTCTTGTACTGATTTAATAGACTATTCGATCTTAGTATTCTATCTCTAAATCCCTAGACTTGAGCAGACATGAGGATTATACATAGTGTACTTTAATATGCCAAAGAGTGAGGTCACTTGAGGCCAATAGTATCAGTGGGTGGGGTGCGCGTGTTTTATTACTTGGTGTGTTGTTACTTGTCGAAAGGAAACCATGTACCGATAGACTTATTTCCATATAGTAAAAAGGTCGAGTGGTACTAGTCTCGGATTATAAGAAGTTAATTAATTTATTTATCAATCAATTAATAAATTAACGAGCACTATATCTTTGATGTGAGGAGATTAAAGAATAATTAATTTAGTTATTCAGGAAGCAATTCTGGTGTAGGATGGTAGTGCCATAATTAATTCGTTAGTGGTATGATTAATTATGTATTGGTTAACTGGCAAAGGTAGATTTAATTAATTAAGATATTAATTAATCCTTGTGTCAGTTGGTTGTGAATCAGTCCAGGAACTGGATTAAGGATAAGTGAATCCTTGTGTCAATTGGATATCAATCAGTTCAGGAATGGATTAAAGTGAAACACAAACCCAATAGGAAGACCAAATCCAAACCAACTTGGGGTCTCTCTTATAACTCTATAAATAGACAAGAGGTTGGCAATACACTATTCATAGTTTCAAACTTTTAAGAAACTTAGAGAGAGAAAATCTAGAGAGAGAAATCAAGATTTCTCCCTCAAAGTCGATTTTCTAGAACTCCAGGCGGTGGCACATTCTCCAAGGCACGGACGGCGGTTGAACTCTTATAAACCGGTGGCGTGTGGAGATTTGTGCGGTGGCGCGGGTGTTTCATGCGTAGGTGGTTCAGGCGGCGACATTTGGAGGAAATTTCAGTGAGTTTATTGTGGTGTTTTGCTGATCGTTGGTTCGTTAGTTTGTTGCCCACACAACATACGAGCTGGTCTTGAGTCATACAAGCGATCACCTAAGTACACACTTCAAGAGGTAATTCTTAAACTTCCGCTTTAATTAAAAATATGTTGGTGCGTGACAAATCGAATTAGTGGAAGCTAAGATCCTGCGCAATGGTATTTCAAGCAAGGGTTGGAATAGTAATTGTGCTAGAGCTTAGGCCTGGTTAAGAGTTTCGATTCTGGAATGCGTAGCACGAAAGTAAATTTTTGACCGGGTCTGGGCAGAAAATCTTTCAGAAGCAATTCTAGTTTGGATGGTAGTGCTATAATTAATCCGTTAGTGCTACGATTAATTATGTATTGGTTAATTGGCAAATGTAGATTGAATTAATTAAGATATTAATTAATCCTTGTGTCAGTTGGATGTGAATCAGTCCAGGAATTGGATTAATGATAAGAGAATCCTTGTATCAGTTGGATGTGAATCAGTCCTGGAGTAGGATTGAAGTAAAACACAAACCCAATAGGAAGATTAATCCTTTTCCAACTTAAAGTTTCTCTTGTAGCTCTATAATATACATAGAGGGTCAACAAAACAAGACACAATTCAAAAGTTTATCAATTCAAGAAACTAGAGAGAGAAAGCTAGAGAGAGAAAGAGAAAGGAATGCTTTACCTGTGATTCTTTTTTAGTCTTCTCCTCCAGCGCACGGTGGGAAGCAATCCGGGCAGCAGCTTCACCAAGCTTGCAGCGGCGCCAATTTCTGGCCTTCTCTATCTGGCGAAGTCACTCCGGCGCGGTACGTGGATTGGTTTCCGACGGTGCGTGCGGCGGTGGTGCAGAATTCGGGAAGCCAGGCCAGTTTTTTGAGATGATTTTGCTCAGAGAATTGTTGTGTTGATCTATTCGTTTGGTAGACAATTGCCCACATAATATCCAGACGAGTCTTAACTCATACAAGAGATTTTCTTGACACGCTTCAAAGGTCAATTCTTTTCCTTCCGCTTTTAATTAGAATTATTTTGTTGTGTGTTAACAAATCGAATAAGGTAGAACTAAAATCATGTGCAATAGTGTTTCAATAGGATTTGAATAGTATTGCACTAGTGTACGGGCTTGTGATTGATTTCCGATTCTGGAATACAATGCACGAAAGTGAAATTTTTTTATCGGGTCCGGGGGGATAATTCCTTCAATAATGTCAATGCCAAGTAAGGCGTCTACTTTGATAATCAACAAGCATAGCTCTTGTTAATGCATCTCTAAATCTTATCCAATCATTAGTAGATTGAACAATTGTAATTTGACTAGTGTCTTTAACTCCCACGCTATCCTCATAATTAAATCATTTTCTACCATCAATCCTCTACAACAAGTAATAGTGATAAGGCAAACTATGCACTTATGAATAAAGGGGTAGAGAAACCATCAAACTTGCAACACAAGAAACCTCAATTAAACTAACCCATTTGCCCACATAAGCCCATGATCCACAAATCAACAATTAAGTGAGTAGATTCAACACACATATCAATGAATTAGCAAAATCACTATATAAACACAAGAATTAGCTCATTTTCATGAGACCCACTTATAAATATGTATGGAAAACCATAGAAGAGAAAAAACTTAGCATGACAATAAGTAAATTATCATGATAGAACTCCATCTCAAGGAAAAAGGTCCTACTTTTATCAACCAAATATGATAGAAGCCTTTGGATTCAATTCAAACAAAACTCTCATAATCAAATAACTTCATTAAACCATGAATTTGTACTACATCTTTGGAAATCCACTACCCCCTATCACTTAGAAGGGTAGATTTCCCTATAATCTACTTAGAACATGGTTGTTCTAAGAGAATTCATAGTGTGTGTGTGTGTGTGTGTGTGTGTGTGTGAAAAGGTGAGAAAGTGTGTGTTTCTTCCTCTCTAAGTTACTCTCTCTAAAACTATGAAAAACTTACTAAGCTGTAATAGTATGTGTTTTTACAAGGGGTCTTGGCCATTAAGAAAGGTTCTAGATGGCTAAAATTGGAATTACATAAGTTGAATCACGCCAAGGGTAAATTTGGATTTTTAGCAGCGACTTCCGGGCGACGATCAGGCAGTGGTGCTGAGTGGACGCCGAGGTCGGCAGCGATTACGCGCCAACGCCTAATAGTCTCGGTCTTCATCTCTCTTTTTGATATTTTCCAAATTCTTCTATTTAATCTCTAATTTTGCATGTTTTCTTCATTTTTCCAGCAAAAGTCTTTAAGTTTCTTCCAAAATCTCCAATATGGCTTTTCACTACAAGATCATGCAAATCCAACTATAAGTGCATTGAAAGCTCATAAAAGGTATCATAATCATTGAAAATCAACTAAAAGTAAGATAAACATGTATGATTTTGGGTCAAAAAAGGCATATTTTGGAGTCACGTCACCCCCCCACACTTAAGACTTTGCTTGTCCTCAAGCAAACTAACCAAGAAAACTAATAGAAAGTGAGTCCAAAATAAAATAATTAGCTCTTAGATGGTTTTTCTTCCCCCTTCAAGCTAAACATGAAAAACATGAACTCACTTTGCACTCATGATGTGACATAACTTCAATAATCAAGCAATATAAGCATGATATGGATTCTCAATCAACATCGATTGACTTCATCACTTCACACTTATTATTCTTTAAATACTAAAGCTTTGCTTGTATTAAAACTATTTCCCAGTTTATATTTTCATTGAATGTTTTAGTTAAATTGTTTTATATTTTTACATATGTTGTCCATTTATATCATATGACTTGATGATGAGGTGTCTGCTGTGACGCAATAGATCTCATCATTGGTCAAAGTCATGATATATAAATAAGACTCATGACTAAGACAGTTTGGACATACTGTCGGTTTAAGTCTTTTTGTGATTGGGATATTAGTTTGTCTAAACTAATTGAATCATATAGATATGCCCGGGGCGTATTGAGCATGACCAATTTGGGTTGAATTGTCTATACTGATTTAGTAGACTATTCGATCCTAGTATTCTATCTCTTAATCCCTAAAATTGAATGAGCATGAGGATTAGACATAGTGTACTTGAAGAGGAAAGACGTGGTCATGACAAAGATAGCATCAGCAGATAACCTTGTTGATCCATTCACGAAGACATTGACTGCGAAAGTCTTTGAGGCTCACGTGAAGGGCATGAGAATTAGATATTTAGCTAAGTCTTGAGTTTTTTCTAGTTATTAATGTAGCAATAGATTAATGTAGTTTCATACAAAAATGCAACTTAAGTATTAGTGGGAGATTGTTAGTTTTTGAATACTAAAACTTTGCTTGTATTAAAACTATTTCCCGGTTTATATATCGATTGAATGTTTTAGTTAAATTGTTTTATGTTTTTACATATGTTGTCCATTTATATCGTATGACTAGACGATGAGGTGTCTGGCGTGACATAGTAGATATCATCATTGGTCAAAGTCATGATATATAAACGAGGCACGCGACTGAGACAGTTGGACATATTGCCGGTTTAAGTCATTATGTGATTCGGATATTAGTTTGTCTAAACTAATTGAATCATATAGATATGCTCGTGGCGTATTGAGCATGACCAATTTGGGTTGAATTGTCTTGTGCTGATTTAGTTGACTATTCAATCCAAGTATTCTATCTCTTAATCCCTAGACTTGAACGAGCATGAGGATTAGATATAGTGTACTTTAATCTGCCAATGAGTGCGGTCACTTGAGGCCTATATTCTCGGTAGGTTGGGTGCGTGTGCTTGATTGCTTAGTGTGCTGTTACTTGTCGAAATAAAACCATGTACCAGTGCGTCTGGGATGATAGTGCTCTCGAGATGAGCTTGTAATGTTTATTATACTAAACTCGGTCGCTGGACTTATGCCCGGTATAGTAATAAAGTCAAGTGGTACTAATCTCGGATAATAAGAAGTCGATTAATTAATTTATAAGTAAATTAATAAATTGACGAACACTATATCTTTGACGTAGGGAGAATAAAGAATAATTAAATTAGTGGTTCCAGAAGCAATTCTGGTTTAAGCGGTAATTTCATAATTAATTTGTTAATGGTACGATTAATTATGTGTTGGGTTAATGTTAAAGTGAATTAATTATTTAATTAATTAATTCTTGGGTCAATTAGTAAATTGAAAAATTAGATTTAATTAATTGATTAATTATTAGTTCAATTAAGAATTAAGAAATCCAAGAATTAGGTAATCTAATTGAGATTTGGAAACTATTAAAACCCAAACCCAACAAGAAGGACTAACTCAAGCCCACTTAAGGTCTCTCTTGTAGCTCTATATATAGACACAAGAGATTAGCAATACAAGATACACAAGTCATTATTGACAGGACACATAAACTTAGAGAGAGAAATTCTGAGAAAAACTATAGAGAGAAAGAACATAGAAGTTCAGATTTCCCTCATCAGTGTCGACGACAGCGGATTATTATTGGCGATGACGCGTGAAAACATGCGCGGTGGTAGCAGTGATCGGAATCCAATTTTCTGGCGGGTTTATTTGTGTTGTTCTCTTAGTGCTGGTTCTGTTGGTTATGAAGATCGTTGCCCACACAACGTCAGGATCTGTCTCAGAGTCATACAAGCGAATTCTTAAGAGATACGCTTCGAGAGGTCAATTTCTATCTTTCCGCTTTTATTAGTTATCGTAATATTGTTGCGTGACAAATCGTATGAGGTAAACCAAGATTCGGTGCTCGTGTGATATTTCAAAAGGGGTTTGAATCGAATTGCCCGAGCATTACTATGCACGAAAGTGGAATTTTTCGATCGGACCTGGGCAGACAATTCCTTCAACCCTATCAAAGCTTCACTCAATAACACTCATAGTGTATAGGTTTTGAAATATTCAATAATGCTCAAGTGAATTACATGAAAGATCTTCAATCATAAGCTTGACTCAAGATCACCTCGCCACCCGCCTATTGCGAATGTAACACATTGATCAAAAGGACTTTTATTAGGTATAACTGGGCTAAGAAAATTAGCTAAGGACAAGAAAATGTCAAGGCTTGAAAATTGAAATTATTGTAAAGAGAATTGCATTGGTTGGAGTGTTTCATCAACTACTTCTACTTGGATTCTTCTTGTACTGATGGAGGTTTAAGGCTTAGATGTCAATTACTTCCCTATTCTTATTCTTCAAACTTTAAAACTTTAACATATTTTTTTTATGAACTTCTAAAAACTGAAAACTAACAAAATTAGAATCCATTAATTATTTTTCATTTCCACATACAAACTCTTTAAGGGTCCAAAAAAGAGGCTTAACAAAGAAAAAAGGTTCAAGTTGGCTTACTGGGACAAAAGGAAATCAAAGAAAAGATGGGGCTCCACTTGGTTATGCCTAAGGGGATAATGATGATTACGGGAATTGTAAAGCCAAGAAAAGGTAAACACAAAAGCTAACTAATTGCTTTCATCACTTTAATGTATCACAAACAGGTAAAAGGTTTTGATATGTATGCTAAAGTCAAGTTCTAGTTTCAATCATTCATGTAAGACAAATCACACAACCAAATAAATACGAGCAAGCAAATAATATATGCTCAATCAAGGCTCAAATTAAAGCTCTCACATAAAATAAGGGTTGAAATGTGATTACATCTCAAGATGTCAACTAAGAACTCACATCATACCTATCAATACTTAACCATTTTCATCATATTTTCACCAATCATGCAATGCAAATACACAAAACTAGTTTGAAGGGGTCCTTTTGTTTTAGAAAATTTTTTACAAAGTCTAAAATAGATGAAATTTTTGAAAAATAATCCACAAAATGGACTCATCTTCACTACTAGTTCCTCAATTAGCAAGCATAAAGACTTATAACACTTATATTCATCCCCCCCACACTTAAGATATACATTGTCCTCAATGTATCAAAATAAAGCAAAAGTGGGAAAATGGGGTGCCGATTTCTTTCTTTTGATTCTTATAATATCACAATTAAGCTCATGCCCATATAATGTTAGCCAAGAACCAATTGTAAATCACTTACACTTTAATTGAAAAATGCACCAAAGTAAATAACATAACTAAATTGCAAAGGTGTCAACAAAATGTAGTAAGAAAAAAATAGTGGTAAGGATTGTCAAACTCTTGTTGTAAATCCTTTGTAGAGAGAAAACCAATAGCATATGATCTATGAGCCTCCACTATATCCATTATAAGCTCATTATTCTTCTTTCTTACTTCACAAATTAATCATGTCCTGAAAATTGTAACGAATCAGTGAATTTTAGAAAATAAAGTACAAAGACTTGTGATTTTGCCATAGCGCTGTCCAACTGGGGTTGGTGCCTGGCGGTCGCCATAGGAGGCATCCAACAGGTGTTGGTGCCTGGCTGTCGCCAGATATGGGTGGCATGAATGTGCGGTGCCTCAATGCCGCCTATCATCAAGTCTTAGAAAAATTTTCACCAATTTCAACACTTTAATTATCTAAGCATAGTGTCAACATGTTCAATTCATCATACGATTGTTCCTATTATAAGAATGTATGATTTCCTTTCGTTATACACAAGTTACACATGCTTCGTTGACATTAAACTTCAAAACAAATAGATTTAAAGCATGCAAAACACTTTAAGTTGAAAATCACAAATTCATTTCAAATTTAAAAACATTTAACCATGTAAAACTTTCTAAAAACACCAAAGTATTTAAAGCTAAAAGTAAAAAACAAACATCCAAAATAAAATCAAATAAAATAGCAAATTGTCATCAAAAGATAGGTAAAAACTAGGGTAATGGGGATTCTTCAAACTCTCTGTAAGCAGGGGGTGCTTGGAATGATGCAGATGAAAAGGTGAAACTGTCTTCAGTGGTGTGGGCTCCACAGGAGTGGATTGTGACGCCAAGTGTGTATACACATCATTAATCAGTTTCTCTAATAAATCTTGTTTGGCATTGATAATCTGCTGAGCTACTGTAATCTCTCTAATCTCATTCCTCAGCTCCCTCCTATGTGTTATATCTTGTTCATCATTCTCTTTCATCCATCCTTGTATTTCTGCAATCTGATCTTGCAACTCTCTCATTGTTTGTGCTGAAGTAGATGAACTTGCATCCCCTTGACGTTTCTTTTTCTTGTTAGTCTTAAAACACTGAAAAGTTTTGTCATTGGTTACAAAACGTAAAGTAATCATTTCATATATGTTCCTCTTCCTAATTCCTGCCTCAGAGCAATAAGCTTTAATCAATAATGAATAAGGCAATCCATCAGTGTCATGGCCCAAAAAGCACCTGACTTGCCTAAACTGATAACAAAGCTCTATTGAGCCAATTATAATTAAAGCCTGCCTTGTTCATTCATTTAAACACTAAAATTCAATACCAACAAACTTCTTAAATCCCAACAAGGATAAAAACACAATCCCAACATTTGAAAATACTACATAAATCAATCCATAAAAGCTTGAAATCCTGTTTCAACCCTTAAGTCATACAAAACAAGTACATCAACCAGTTACAACAACTAATAAAGGTGGTTATACATGTTCAACCCAACGTCCCCCAAAACTGCTCACAAGCTTCGCTCGGGAAGCTCCTACCTGGATCACATTCAAAGATAAAAAGGAAATAAGTATGCGAGAACGCATACCTAGTGAGGGTCACCTCCTGGACCCAACGAGAATAAATGAAAGCGAACATACAACAGCGAAACATGCAACACAAATCATGCACTCAAAATGGTAAACCAACTAGCATGCCAATGATGGACCAACTAAACCACATAATGACCACCCAAAATAACCAACAAACCTAGATCTGTACCAACCAACTGGAACGAGCATCTCACCCACTGTAACTAACACCACTCCACCAAAGGTAACCCGGGCCATACTTGTCCTACATACTAAGCCTCAGTCCGGACCCTACCTAGTAGGTCGGCGCGAAAAGGGCAGGACCCCCAAAAGATATAAACACATACATGACGCACAATTAAAGCAACCAAAAATTAGTACAAATAGTTATACGGTCATGCAAGGGACTGCACAGAAATTTTGATAGCATAACAACTGTAAATACTACATATCCTAATACCCAACCAACACAAATGAAACCTATGCGCCGGAAAAGCCATAAGCTTCTAAACAAGATATAAACCAAACACAAGCATAATAAAACTCTGAATGTAATCCAGGTTCTTCCTAGGTTACGCCTGTATGTCTGTAGAATAGACCGGTGTACTCCTAGTAAGAACAACAAGCACATCTAAGAGGGAGACACTCACCTGATAGCAAATCAATAATAAGAACCTCCTAACTCAGGGAAGAGGTCAGCGTCGTCCTAGGACTCGCCAAGAGTATCTTTATATAGATTAAATAACCCATAAGAATTCTAACTTATAAAATATAAGTTCCAGAATGTATAACGCTCATGTGTAAACTACTTTCATAACATTGCTCCAGCTTGCATTGTTCTTTAAGATTAACTAAGGATTAAGGGGCATGGAAGTGTACTTGCGTGGCCACCTAAATAGACTTCACATTCCTTTAACCCATTCTTAATCAAAGGACAACACGTTGATATGCCATTATGAGTTACTAATCCAAATGATTATAAACCTACTAAAGTGGTTCAACCTAGTAGCTAGCTTATAATGGCAAGTTCCTAGTTAAGCCCTAAATAATGTGTTAAGACTTAGTTATTGATTCTAAATATTCCAACTTAAAACTATCCACTAATTAACCCCTTTAGTTTAAGATAACTCCAAACATATAAATGAATCTAAACCCATTCATAAACAAGCTAAAGAATTAATAATCTTAATTCATAAAAATAAGGTTTAATTGGGTTGTTAAGGGTTTACCACCAAAGTTACCGGGATGGAGTTGGAAACTAAGGGAGAATATTCTGGACTTTAACGGAGAGAAAAAGGGGCAGCGGCGGCGATTCGATGGCATTCTGGTGATGACGAGACCTAAACAGAAAATTGTTTGAGGGATTTTGTAGCCCTCAACTAGAGGAGTCTTTTGGTGGTGGAGTCATGCCAATGTGAGACTGGACGGTGGCGATAGGTGGCAGAGAAGTGGCAAAATCTAGGGTTTTAAATCCACCAACATGCAACTACTAAAATGAAAATATTCTTGAAGGGTTTTGTTCGAAAAAGTGAGAGGAAGGTTTTTGTAGTGAGAGAGCAACCAAATTCTGGCCGGAGTGGCCGAAATTGAAGAAAAAATCGGTGGGGAGAGAAACTTGGGCGCGTGAAAAATGGACCAAAATAGAGAATAGAATGTAGGGTTTTGTTCCTTATATCGTGGGGATCATTTTGGTATATTCGGTTCGCCAAAATGGTTACCGGTTGGCTAAAAACAAAGTGGCCGAAGATGATAAGTGTGGTGGGTCTTACGTTGGGTGAGGAAGAAAAATAAAGAAAGAAGAAGAAGAAGAAGAGAAAGAAAAGAAAAAGAAAAGGAAAGAAGGGTTTTTATTCTTTAAATTTTACACTTTATGTTGAAGTCCCCAAAATTTTTAAGCTTTTCCCATTTCACCCTAAAAAGTTCTCAATTCTCCAATTTAAATCATTTCCTTACCATTTTTTCCTAATTAATTTGATTCATTAGTTAAAAGAGTCCTAATAATTATTAAGGCCTAAATAATATATTTATTTACTTAAAAATAATTATTCTAAAGAGGAAATTTATACCTGCTTCCTCCAGGGATGTCACAATCTTCCCCCTTAGGAAATTTCATCCCGAAATTACCTAAAAAGGTGAGGATACTTGGACTGCATCTCGTGCTCCAACTCCCAAGTAGCCTTCTCAACTTGCTGATTACTCGAAAGTATCAATACCATAGGAATCTCTCTATTTCTCAGAACTTTTACCCTCCTATCTAAGATGCTAATAGGCTGCTCCTCATAAGTCAAATCCTCTTCCAACTAAATGTCTTCATTGTTCAACATATAAGATGGATCCGGATGATACTTTTTTAGCCTTGAAACATGGAACACATCATGCATCATAGATAGATAACTTGGAAGCTCCAGATGATAGGCTACATCTCCAACCCTAGTGAGAATCCGTAATGGCCCTATGAATCTGGGCTTAGTTTGTCTTTCTTTCCATGCCTAATCAACCCCTTCTGTGGAGTTACCTTCAAGAAAATGATGTCCCCAACCTCAAACTCCAAAGGTGTCATTCTTTTATCAGTAAAACTCTTCTGGCGATCTTGTGAAGCCTTCATTCTCTTTCTAATCAGCTTTACATTTTCAAAGGCTTGTTCCATCCAAGGGATTTGTTCTTCAGTTAAAGCCTTTCTTTCACCAACTTCATCCAAAAATAGAGGAGACCTACACCTACGCCCATACAACGCCTCATATGGTGCCATTTTGATGGTAGAATGATAGCTGTTGTTGTAGGCAAACTCAATGAATGGTAGATGATCATTCCAGCTTCCCCAATAATCCAATAGACAAGATCTTAACATGTCCTCCAAATTCTGAATGGTACGCTCTGACTGTCCATCTGTCTGAGGGTGTACCGTGGTGCTCATCCTCAACTGTGTTCCCAAGAGCTCTTGAAGTTTCTGCCAGATCCTGGAGACAAACTTAGGATCCCTATCAGACACAATAGACACCGGCACCCTATGTAGGCTTGATGATCTCGCTCATGTAAATCTCACAAAGTTTCTCAGTTCTGTAGCGAGTCCCCACTGGTAGGAAATGTGCAGACTTGCTCAATCTGTCTACAATTACCCATATAGCATCGTGACCATGTCTGGTTCTGGGCAGCCCAATCACAAAGTCCATAGTGATATGCTCCCATTTCCATTATGGTACCTCCAATGGTTGCAACAAACCCGCTGAACTCTTATGCTCCACCTTTACTATCTGGCAAGTCAAACACCTTGTAACATACTTTGCAATGTCTCTCTTCATGTTGTCCTAGTAATAACTCTTTTTAACCCTTAGTACATTTTATTATTACCTGGATGAGCTGTAAATCTGGACTTGTGCGCTTCATCCAATATGTACCTCCTAAGATCCCCATCGTTTGGCACCACTATCATCTGTTGATATCTAATTATTCTATTTTCTCCTCTAGAATAGTTGGGTCCCCCGTCGGATCTTCCTCCTCAACTAGCAACATTTGACATCTTGATTCTTAACTTGTCTAATCCAATCAAGCAATGCTGGTACTACTCTAATTCCACATAGCACAACCCTGTTTCTCACCAATCTAGGTTCCCACTGACTAACCTCGTCTAACAAATCCACCTTCCTAGTAGCCAAACTCGCTAGAACAACCTGTCTACTCAAAGAATCTGCCATAACATTGGTTTTCCCTAGGTGATACTCAATGGTGCAGTCATAGTCTTCCAGCAGCTCTACCCACCTTCTCTATCTCATATTCAAGTCCTGCTGGGTAAACAGATACTTCAAGTTCTTGTGGTCAGTCAAAACCTCAAAGGTAACCCCATATAGATAGTGCCTCAATTTCTTCAACGCAAAGACAACAGTTGCCAACCCCAAATTATGGGTGGGATAGTTCTGCTCTTAGCTTTTAAGCTTCAGTGCGATATAAGCTATCACCTGCCCATTATACATCATAACACACCCGAACCTTTCTTTAGATGCATCAGTATAAACCACAAAACCCTTGTTACCTTCTGGAAGTGCAAGGATAGGGGTGGTGGTCAGTCTTCTCTTAAACTTCCGAAAGTTTTGTTCAGCCTTGTGATCTCACTCAAACTTGACATTCTTCTACGTCAGTCATGTCAAAGGATTGGCTATCTTCGAAAAGTCTCTAACAAGTCTGCGGTAATACCTTGCCAAACCCAAGAAACTTCTCACTTCAGTGACATTTTAAGGCTACCTCCAGTTAACAATGGCTTCTACTTTCGCTGGGTCCACTGCAATCCCTTCCTGTGACATCATATGCCCTAAAAATGACACCTGACTAAGCCAAAACTCGCATTTGCTAAACTTGACATACAACTGATTGTCTTGGAGTGTACTCAAAACCGTATGCAAGCGACCTGCATGTTCATCCATAGTTTTAGAGTACACTAGAATTGAAAGATTATCTGTCTGGGCCCGATCAAAAACTCACTTTCGTGCTACGCATTCAAGAATTAAAATCTTTGACTAGGCCTAAACTCTAGCACAATCTCTATTCCAATCCTTGCTTGAAATAACATTGCACAGGATATAGGTATCTACTCAATAATTTCTAATTAAAAGTGAAATCATAGAAAGTACATCTTGAAGCGTGTTAACTGAGGTGATCGCTTGTATGACTCAAAACTATGATCACATATTCTGTGGGCAACGGTCTAGCGAGAAATTGATCAGCAATCAACACAATTGGGTTGTCAGGAAAAATTCAGCAGCTTGTCACCGCCGGAAAAATTCCACCGCCACCGTTGAAAACCACTTGTTGCCTCCGCCTGCCGGAGTTTGAACGCCGACCGCCACCTAGAGACAAGAACCGGCCGCCCAAAGTTTATTCTAGAGGGAGAAAATTATTTTCTCTCTAAACTTTCTCTCTCTAGTTTTCTTGTCTTGAAAACTTATGAATTGTGTGTTATGTAATTGCTAATCCCTTGTCTATATATAGAGTTACAAGAGGGACCCCGAGTTGGTTTAGGATTGGTCTTCGTAATGGATTTAGGTAATCAATTAGTTTCCAAATCCAATTAGGTAACTAATCTAATAGGATAAATCAAATCCAATTAGATTTCCTAATCTCTAGGATTTCCTAATTCCAATTGATACTTAAGACTTAATTAATTAATTAAATAATTTCACTTTGTTAGTTACTTAATTAACCCTTAGAAATAATTAATTAATTAATTTTACTTATTCAATTAACCCATTACAAAATTAATCATACCATTAACGGATTAATTTTGGCACTACCATCCTACACCAGAATTGCTTCCGGAACAACTAAATTAATTTATTCTTAATCTCCCCACATCAAAGATTTAGTGCTCATTAATTTATTAATTTACTGATAAATTAATTAATTAATTTCTTTAATTCCGAGACTAGTACCACTCGACCTTTTTACTATACCGAACATAAGTCCACCAGTCGAGTTTAGTATAATAAACATAACGAGCTCATCTCGGAAGCACCATCACCCCGGACGCACCGGTACATGGTTTCTTTTTGACAAGCAGTAGCACACCAAGTAACTAAACACGCGCACCTAACCCTCTGAGACTATTGGCCACAATTGACCTCACCCATTGGCAGATCAAAGTACACTATGTATAATCCTCATGCCCGCTCAAGTCTAGGGATTAAGAGCTAGAATACTAAGAATGATCTGTCTATTAAATCAGTACAAGATAAATCATTCTAAATGGTCAAGTTCAATATGCCTCGAGCATATCTATATGATTCAACAAGTTTAAACAAACCAATTATCTGAATCACATAATAACCTAAACTGACAGCTTGTCCAAAACTGTCTCGGTTACAAACCTTATTTGTATTTTATGTCTTTTAACCAATGATGAGATCTACTATGTCACACCAGACATCTCATCATCTAACTACATAATATAAATGGACAAATATGCACAACATATAAACCAAAACATTAAATCGATATATTAACTGGGAAAAAGTTTAATATAAGCATAGCTTTAGTATTCAAATCTAAAAAGAATATCATCATTACTACCACAAACCTATCAAAATATGGGAGAAATACACGATACATTAAATCCATGAAAGCTACAGGTGCATTAGTCAACCCAAATGGCATCACCAAGAACTCACAGTGCTCATAGCGAGTTCTGAAGGCAGTTTTCAGCACATCTGAATCCCTGATGCGAAGCTGATAGTATCCCTGCCTCAAATCAAACTTTGAGAACACTTTTGCCTCTTGCAATTGATCAAATAAATCATCAATCAACGGTAGTAGATACTTGTTCTTAATTGTCAGTTTATTCAAACCCCTGTAATCAATACACAACCTTAAAGAACCATCTTCCTATTGACAAATAACACAAGTGCTCCCAAGGTGATATGTTGGGCCTGATGAACTGTCTCGCTAACAAATCTTCTAACTGCACTTTCAATTTCTTCAACTCTGCTGGAGCCATCCTGTAAGGAGCACGAGACATTGGAGTTGAAGGAAAAGAGAACAAGCCCAGGCTAAATCAAAAATCTCACTTTCATGCAATGCATTCCAGAATCGGAAACTTTCGATGAAGCTCAAGCTCAAATTCATTTTCCCTTGAACGGATCTAGGCTTATACTTATTTAATTTATTAAATTGACAAACAATGCATAAAGATCAGACCTTTAATTAAAAGCGGAAGGATTAAAGGTTATACCTTTGAAGCGAATTCCTCTGTATAAAGAAAACCAAAGTCTTGGGAAATTGAATACCACTGAAATCCAAAAGATGACTCCTAGAAGCTTCGAATATTGCGTGGGCAATAATCTATCAAAGTGTACTCGCACAACCCACAAAAATCCACAAGAAAATCCCTTGAAATAGATTCAATCTGCCCAAAAACTGATCAAACATCCCAGCCGCTACAACCCACCGCCGACTGCCACTAAAACTCGCCGGCCGCCGCGAAGAACACCCAAAACGCTGACAACTCCGATCAGAATTCTGGCCATGATCTAGACAGATCAATCCATGGATCACCGAACTGAGATCAACATGAATGATCCGAATCAAGTATGCCAAAATCCAATAACCGAAGTCACCAAAAAACGCGCAGGTCGGTCGGAATAAAAACTGCTCGGCAACGGCTTCAAAATAATCTTGGGGTTGGAAAAATTTGATCTTTTTGAACTAAATCTTTTTCAAGAAATTAAGATATCCAAGTGCATTTTTGAAAGAAAACTTCAAGAAGAAGAAGTTCTCTCTCTAGAACTTTCTTACTCTAAGAGGCAAGACTTGTCTTGCAGGATTTTTTTAATATTTCTTTGGCCTTAAGTTTTCTATTTATAGGGAGCTGTAATGGAAACCTAGTGGACTTTTGAGTTTAATTTGACTTTCGTTGACCGCTTAGTCTTCCTTAGACTAATCAACTCCAATCGACCCATTTGAATTAATTTCTTAACCCACTTCATTAATTTAATTTAATCAAACCCTTAGGATTAATTAATTCATATAGAATTAATTTCTTATTTCACTTTGCCAATTAAATATTAATTAAACCTTTAGGATTAATTAATTCACTTTGTCGATTAGTCAAATATATAATTAGTCGTACCACTATCAGACTAACTATAGAACTACCGCTCAAAAACGACTTTACCTCGCGCCACTATATTTTTTTCTATCTCCATACATTAAAGATCTAGTGCTTGTCGGTTTATCAATAAACTGACAAACTAATTCACTGACTTCTTGGTATCCGAGATTTGTACTACTCGACCTTCTTATTATACCAGACGTAAAGTCCACTGGCCAGTTTTAGTACAATAAACCTTACAAGCTCATCTAGGGAGCACCATCAACCCGACAAACAGGTACTTGGATTCCTCCAACTAGCAATGGCAGGTAAGAAGCTAAACACCGTATACCCAACCTACCGAGGTATAGGCCTCAATTGACGCACTTTTTGGCAAATCAAAGCATACAATATCCAACTTTCACGCCTGTCCCAATCTCGGGATTGAGAGGCTGAATACTAGGACCGAATTGACAATGCCAATCAGTACAAGTCAATTCTATCCAAACTGGTCATGCTCAATATGCCTCGGGTATATCCGTGTGATTTAATTAGTCTAGATAAACTAATTTCCAAAGCACAAGATAACCTATACCGATTATATGTTCAGACTATCTCAGTTATGAGCATACTTTTTATATATCAATACTTTAACCAATAACGGTATCTACTGTGTCTTTCCATACCCGTTATCTAGTTATATGATATAATGAAATAATTTCATACTGAAACAAAATGATATGTCATCTGTGGATATTAGTTTTTAAAACAAGCAATAGCTTTTCTGTATTCAAAACTAACAATCTCCCACTAATACTCAAAGCTATGCTAAGAAGTACAAAAACTGTCCAACTCGCTATTACACTACTGTCATAATGAAATCTACAGAACACCTTTAAGCTCACTCACATGGCTCCCTCAAGAATCTGACTCCCATGCCCTCCACATGTCTCTCAAAAACCTTTAGGGTCAATGGCTTTGTGAATGGATCTGTAAGGTTGTCATCTGATGCTATCTTGGCCACGGTCACGTCTCTCTTCTTTACAATCTCTCGTATCAGGTGGTACTTGTGCCCTATGTGTTTACTCGCTTTGTGGGCTCGTGGTTCCCTCGAGTTAGCAACTGCACCATTGTTATCACAACAAACTGTGATAGACCTAGGCAACTCAGGAACCACATCTATGTCCACCAGGAAGTTCCGGAGCCATACAGCTTTTTTCGCTGCATCTGATGTGACAACGTACTCAGCCTCCATGTGGAGTTCGCCATGCATTTCTGCTTGACACTCAGCCATACTATGACTCCACCTCCTAGAGTAAACACAAACCCATAGGTAGATTTACTCTTGTCCATATCACCTTGAAAGTCCGAATATGTGTAACCCAATAGTACAAGCTCTTGGGCTCTATAAACTAGGACATAATTTCTCGTTTTGCGCAAATACTTGAGAATGCATTTTACTACCTCCGAGTGATCCTTCCCAGGGTTACTCTGATATCTACTAACCATACCAAAGGCAAAGCAAATATCAGGCCTCGTACATAACATAGCATACATGAGGCTACCCACTGCAGAAGCATAGGGTACCGCCTACATGGCATCTATGTCCTCAGCAGTCTTAGGACACTGCTCCTTATACAAATGCACCCCATGCCTGAAAGGTAGTGAACCCTTCTTGGAGTTCTGAATGTTAAAACGGGCCAGAATCATGTCTATGTAGAATGCCTGAGAGAGAGTCAAAGAACATCTCCTACGATCGTGAATAATCTTGATCCTAAGGATATGTCCAGCCTCTCCCAAATTCTTTATGTTAAACTGCCTGGACAACCATGCCTTTACGTATGACAAAACCTTTTTACTGTCGATAATCAGAAGGATGTCATCTACATAAAATACGAGGAACACCACCATATCACCATCACGCTTGCGATATATACACTGCTCATCCGAACACTGAGTGAATCCATAGGACTGGATAACCTCATCAAATCGGATGCTCCAAGATCTGGATACTTGCTTAAGTCCATAAATGGACCTCCTCAGCCTGCATACCTTGTGCTCTTGGCCCTGAACAATAAAACCCTCTGGTTGCTGCATAAAGATGGTCTCTTCAAGACTTCTATTAAGGAAAGCTGTCTTGACGTCCATATGCTAAATCTCATAGTCCATATGAGCAGCTATGACAAAGAGAATCCGGATCGACTTAAGCATAGCTACCGGGAAAAAGGTTTCCTCATAATCGATACCCTTTTTCTGAGTATACCCCTTCGCCACAAGCCTAGCCTTGAAGGTCTCAACCCTCCCGTCAGATCCTCTCTTTTGCTTGGTTACCCATTTGCACCCAATAGGCCGAAACCAATCAGGAAGGTCTCCCAGCTCCCAGACCTAATTTGAGCCCATAGAACCCATCTCAGCAATCATCGCTCTCTGCCAAGAATCTGCATCTTTATCCTGGAGAGCCTCATTGTAGCTAACTGGGTCTGGTTCATGAGTGCCAGGGATGAAGTCCGAAGACTCACCCAAACCCATGTAGCTCTCGGACGATCTAGCAACCTTCCCACTACGACGAGGCGCAGCCTATGTAAGAACATTATCTGTGATAGTATGAGCAGTCTCTTGTGGTGTGTCTTCCTGTGCTTGTGCATCTGGAATAATAGACTGACTTCTAAGCTCTTTTAATAATACCTTGCTGCTTGACTTGTGATCTGAAATATAGTCCTCCTCAAGAAATCTGGCATTGGTGCTCACCACCACCTCTGATCCTGAGGACTATAAAATATACCACCTCTCATTCCTTTGGGTAGCCTACAAACAACATAGCCTTTGATCTCGAATCTAACTTAACTACATCTACCTCAAGCACATGTGCTGGACAACCCCAAATCCTGAGATGTCTCAGACTAGGCTTTCGCCCAGTCCACAACTCTAGGGGTGTCGTATGCACAGATTTAGATGGCACGAGATTAAGGAGATAACAAGCTGTCTCTAAGGCATAACCCCAAAACGAGGTAGGTAACTCACTATAACTCATCATCGATCTAACCATATCCATAAGAGTCCTGTTCCTCCTCTCTGCTACACCATTTTGCTGGGGTGTGCTAGGTGCAGACAACTGGGACTGAACACCCACCTCTGACAAATTGAACCTAAATTCACTGAAGAGGTATTCGCCACCGTGATCAGATCGCGAGGCCTTGATACTCTTACCCAGATGGTTCTCCACCTCAGCCTTAAACTCTTTGAACTTGCCAAAGCATTCATACGTGTGGCGCATCAGGTATATGTATCCATATCTAGAGTAATCATCCGTGAATGTCACGAAATACTTATAACCACCTCTAGCCTGAACTGACATATGTCCACACAAGTCAGAATGAATCAACTCTAAAACCTCCTTGGCCCTATACCTCTTTACCTTGAAAGGTTTCTTGTTATTTTACCCTCAAAGCAGGACTCACAGATAGGAAACTGTCAATATCTAATTAGTCTAAAAACCCATCATTGACCAACCTTTGAATCCTACTAAGGTTAATGTGACATAGTCTTAGCTCCAAAGATAAGTTTGATTCATAGGGGAAGACTCCTTTCTCTTACCATGATTCGATGATGAGTTACTAGTTTCTGTATTTTGCACAACTGGGGAGTTTGTCTTAATTAAAAATAGATTGTCAACTAATGTATCGAAACATATAAGCCTCTGGTTCTTTCTAATAAAAATAGAATTATCAGAAAAAACACACTTATAACCATCCAATAAAAGTTTAGAAACTGAAATTAAATTCTTCCGAAAACTGGTTACATATAGACAATCTCTCAAATGTAAAATAGAGTTTGAAAAATAAAGACATAAAACTCCCACTGCAACAACAGAAACTCTGGTAGTATCCCCAAGGTAGACCTACAACTCTCACTCTCTAAGCAGCTGGGTCACTTTGAACCCCTACAAAGAATTACAAACATGATCAGTGGCTCTTGAATCCACACACTAAGTATCTGTGTGAATCGGCGCTAAACATGTCTCAGTAACTAGGGAAAATTTACACATACCTCGAGGCTTTGGGCAGTACTTTTTCCAATGTCCTGCTTTACCATATCTGAAGCACTTGCCTTTCAGCTTATGCTTCTTGGCAATGCCCGCATTGGGTCCATGATCAGCTGCTGCTCTCTGGCCTCTCTTCCTGTCTTGTTTCCTGGCTACAGAGGAACCAGAGGGACCAACAGTAGCCAAGGTTTGCTTATTCTCTGCGAAGAGGCCCTCAGCAAACACCAATGCAGTCATGAGCTCAGGAAGTGAATATGAGAGATTGCCCATATTGTAGTTCAACCGAAACTGCTCAAAACTGGGGGCAAGCTCTGGAGGATAATATCGATCTGGGTCTCCCCTTCAATATCGCCTCCCAATACCTCGATCTCATTGATGCAGCTCATCATATCCATGAAAGATTATCTGCCTGGGCCTAACCAGAAACTCACTTTCGTGCTATGCATTCCAGAATCGAAATCTCTAGCCAGGCCTAGACGCTAGCGCAATTGCTATTCTAACCCTTTTGAAATAACATTGCACAGGATCTGGATTTGCACTTATTTAATTTACCATGCAACAAAAATTTCTAATTAAAAGTGGAACTTTAGAAAATACCTTTGAAGCGTGCACTCAGGTGATTCTCTTGTATGCCTCAAGACTTTGATTTCACGTTGTGTGGGCAATGATCTAGAAACCAATTTGATAAGCTAATCACCACAATCCACCTGCCAGAAAATTCCAGCACCGCTGCACCTGACACGTATTGTAAACACACCGCCTGGAGAGAGAAAGTTACACACGCAGCTGGTAAAAACTGACCAAAATTTATGTTAAACACAGAAGAAAACCAGCCGCAATTTTAGCCTCTAAAATCCGACTTTGAGAGATGAAAAATAATTTCTCTCTCTAGGATTTATCTATCTAGTTTTCTTGTCTTGAAAACTTATGAATTGTGTATCTTGAATAGCTAATCCCTTGTCATATATAGAGTTACAAGAGAGACCTCAAGTTGGTTTAGGATTGGTCTTCCTACTGGGTTTCTGTTTCCTTCAATCCTGTTCCTGGACTAATGCACATCCAACTGACACAGTGATCCACTTTTCCCAAACCAGTTCCTGGTATGATTCACAACCAACTGATACAGGGATTCACTTATCCCAAACCAGTTCCTGGTATGATTCACAACCAACTGACACAAGGATTAATTAATTACTTAATTAATTAAATCTACCTTTGTTAACAACCCAATACATAATTAATCGTACCACTAACAGATTAATTATGGCACTACCATCCTACACCAGAATTGCTTCCGGAACAACTTAATTAAATTATATTTATAATCTCCCCACATCAAAGATATAGTGCTCGTTAATTTATTAATATACTGATAAATTAATTAATCAACTTCTTTAATTCTGAGACTAGTACCACTCGACCTTTTTACTATACCGGACATAAATCCACCAGCTGGGTTTAGTGTAATAAACATAACGAGCTCATCTCGGGAGCACCGTCACCCCGGACGCACTGGTACATGGTTTCTTTTCGACAAGCAGCAACACACCAAGCAACTAAACATCCGCCCCCAACCTACTGAGATTATTGGTCTCAATTGACCTCACATTTTGGCAGATCATAGTACACTATGTCTAATCCTCATGCCCGCACGAGTCTAGGGATTAAGAGATAGAATACCAAGAATAATTCATCTATTAAATCAGTACAAGACAAATCATTCATAATGGTCAAGTTCAATGCACCCCGGGCATATCTATATGATTCAATTAGTTTAGACAAATCAATTATCCGAATCACATAATAACCTAAATAGATAATTTGTCCAAAGCTATCTCGGTTACGAACCTGATTTATATATTATGTCTTTCAACCAATGATGAGATCTACTGCATCACACAAGACACCTCATCATCTACTAACATAATATAAATGGACATATCATGCACAACAAGATATAACCAAAACATAAATCGATATATTACTGGGAAAAAGTATAATACAAGCATAGCTTATGTATTCAACTCCAACAATTTTCCACTAATACTTAAGATGTGCTTTAAGTATACAACTACATACAACTCCTATGCACTCTGCTGCTATATATCTAGAAAAACTTTCACAGCTCTCCTAAGTGTCTGATTCCCATGCGCTCCACGTGAGCCTCAAAGACTTTTGAAGTCAATGTCTTCGTGAATGGATCTGCAAGGTTATCATCTGATGCTATCTTAGCCACGACCACGTCTTCCCTCTTTACGATGTCTCGTATCAGGTGGTACTTGCGCTGTATATGTTTACTCGCCTTGTGGGCTCGTGGTTCCTTCGAGTTTGCTACTGCACCGTTGTTATCACAATATACCATGATAGACTTCTTCAAACCAGGAATCACATCTAAGGCCACTAGAAAGTTATTGAGCCATACTTCTTCTTTTGCTGCCTCTGATGCGGCAACGTACTCAGCCTTCATGGTAGAGTCTGCCACGCATTTCTGCTTGACACTCTGCCAAACTATGGCTCCATCTCCTAGAGTAAACACATACCCTGAGGTAGACTTGCTCTTTTCCCTGTCGCCTTAAAAATCTGAATCTGTGTAACCTTGGGGTACTAGCTCAGGCGCCTGATAGACCAGGACTTGGTCCCTCGTTCTGCGCAAATACTTGAGAATGCATTTTACTGCCTCTCAATGAGCTTTCTCGGGGTTACTGTTGAAGGAAAACTGAACAAGCCCGGGCTAAATCGAAAACCTCACTTTCGTGCAATGCATTCCAGAATCGGAAGCTTTCGACCAAGCTCAGGCTCAAATTAGTTTACCCATGAATGGTTCTAGGCTTATACTTATTTAATTTATTAATCGGGACACAAAAGATTCAATCTTTAATAAAAGCGGAATTTAAAGATACTACCTTTTGAAGCGAAGTCCCTTGCTTAGAGAAAAACCAATTCTTTGACGCAACTTCCACAAGAAATCCGAAGAATATCTCCAATACGAACTCTGAAATAGTGTGGGTAATTATCTACGGAGTTACCTACGGCAAATCGATTGAAATCCAAGAAACTTGCTTCGGAAGAAAACTCAAAAAATTGAAATTAAAACTGCTGCCCAGAATTTTAGAAAACCCACTTCGCAAGCTACAAAAACTGCTGTCTTGCAGCATGGAAAACCCGCCGGAGATCAATTGCTCAGTCCCGATCTAGACAGCCCAGTCCACGGATCACTCCTTTAGGAAGATCAAATGCAGAACTAGATCGGTTCTGGGCACCGCACAATCTGACCGCCGCGAAACTGCTGGACGAGAATGCTGCTGGCGCGCGATCCAACCGGAGAAGGTGATCGGCGCTGCCCAGCGAAAAATCCGATCGGCTGCTCACCTAGAAATGGTCTGGGCAAACTAAAGGAGTAATCTTCCGAAGAAGAAAGTTCTCTTAGTCGACTTCGAGAGAAAACTTGACGAGGAAGACACAGTTTTCTCTCTAGACTAAACTTTCTCTTTCTACCATTTTCTTGGGTGTCAAGTTTCTTAATCGATTTCTTGGCCAATAAGTTGTATTTATAAGGAGCTTCTAAGGAGACCTAATGGGCTCTCGAGTTAGGCATTTTAATTTGACTTCGTTGACCGCTAAGTCTTCCCGACTAATCACCTCCAATCGACCCATTTAAATTAATTTATTTAATCCACTTTGTTAATTTAATTTAATCGAACCCTTACAATTAATTAATTCAAAATCGAATTAATTTCTAAATTCACTTTGTCGATTAAATATTAATTAAACATTTCGGATTAATTAATTTACCTTGTCGATTAGTCAAATGCATAATCGGTCGTACCACTAACGGACCAATTATGGAACTACCGCTCAAAAATGACTTTACATCAAGCCATTATTTTTTATTCTATCTCCCCACATTAAAGATCTAGTGCTCATCGATTTATCAATTTACTGACAAATTAATTCACCGACTTCTTGGTTTCTGAGATTAGTACCACTCGTCATTTTATTATACTGAACATAAAGTTCACCGGCCGGGTTTAGTATAATAACCTTACGAGCTCATCTCGGGAGCACCATCAACCCGGCGAACCAGTACGTGGATTCCTCTGACTAGCAACAGCACGTAAGAAGCTGAACACCGTATACCCAACTTACCGAGGTATTGGCTTCAATTGACCTCACTCTTTGGCAAATCAAAGCACACGATATCCAACCCTCACGCCCGCCCCAATCTTGGGATTGAGAGACGGAATACTAGGACCGAATTGACTACGCCGATCAGTATAAGTCAATTCTATCCAAACTGGTCGTGCTCAATATGCCCCGGGCATATCTGTGTGATTTAAACTAGTTTAGATAAACTAATTTCCAAACCACACAATAACCTATACCGATAATATGTTCAGACTATCTCGGTTACGAGCATACTTTTTATATATCAATACTTTAACCAAATAACGGTATCTACTGTGTCTGTCCACACCCCGTTATCTAGTTCTATGATATAAAGGAACAAATTTATACTGAAACAAAATGATATGTCAACTGTGGATATTAGTTTTTCATACAAGCCATAGCTTTTCTGTATTCAAAACTAACAATCTCCCACTAATACTCAAAGCTATGCTAAGAAGTACAAAAACTGTCCAACCCGCTATTACACTGCTGTCATAATGAAATCTCCAGAACACCTTTAAGCTCACTCACATGGCTCTCTCAAGAATCTGACTCCCATGCCCTCCACATGCCTCTCAAAGACCTTTGGGGTCAATGGCTTGGTGAAAGGATCTGCAAGATTGTCCTCTGAAGCTATCTTGGCCACGATCACGTCTCCCCTCTTTACGATCTCTCGTATCAGGTGGTACTTGCGCTCTATGTGTTTACTCGCCTTATGGGCTCGTGGTTCCCTTGAGTTAGCAACTGCACCATTGTTATCATAATACACTGTGATAGACCTAGGCAACTCAGGAACCACATCCAAGTCCATCAGGAAGCTCCTGAGCCATACAGCCTCTTTCACTGCCTGTGAAGCGGCAACGTACTCGGCCTCCATGGTAGAGTCCACCACGCATTTCTGCTTGACACTCTTTCATACTATGGCTCCACCTCCTAGAGTAAACACAAACCCAGAGGTAGACTTACTCTTGTCCAAATCTCCTTGAAAGTCCGAATCTGTGTAACCCAATAGTACAAGCTCCTGCGCTCTATAAACTAGGACATAATCTCTCGTCCTGCGCAAGTACTTGAGAATGCATTTTACTGCCTCCCAGTGAGCCTTCCCAGGGTTACTCTGATATCTGCTAACCATGCCAACGGTAAAGCAAATATCAGGCCTCGTGCACAACATAGCATACATGAGGCTACCCACTGCAGAAGCATAGGGTACTACATTCATGGCATCTATCTCCTCAGCAGTCTTAGGACACTACTCCTTAGACTAATGCGCTCCATGCCTGAAAGGTAGTGAACCCTTCTTGGAGTTCTGCATGTTAAAACGGGCCAGAATCGTGTCTATGTAGGATGCCTGAGAGAGAGTCAGAGAACGTCTCCTACGATCTCGAATAATCTTAATCCCAAGGATATGTCCAGCCTCTCCCAATAAGAAGAATATCATCTACATAAAGTATGAGGAACACCACCATATCACCATCACGCCTGCGATAAACACACTGCTCATCCGGAGACTGAGTGAATCCATAAGACTGAATAACCTCATCAAAATGGATGCTCCAAGATCTGGATGCTTGCTTAAGTCCATAAATGGACCTCCTAAGCCTGCATACCTTGTGCTCTTGGCCCTTAGCAATGAAGCCATCTGGTTGCTGCATAAAGATGGCCTCCTCAAGACTTCCATTAAGGAAAGCTGTCTTGACGTCCATCTGCCAAATCTCATAGTCCATATGAGCAGCTATGGCCAAGAGAATCTGGATCGACTTAACCATAGCTACCGGGAAAAAGGTCTCCTCATAATCGATCCCTTCTTTCTGAGTATACCCCTTCGCCACAAGCCTAGCCTTGAAGGTCTCAACCCTCCCTTCAGATCCTCTCTTTCGCTTGTAAACCCATTTGCACCCAATAGGCCTAAACCCATCAGGAAGGTCTACCAGCTCCCAGACTTGATTTGAGTCCATAGAACCCATTTCAGCAATCATCGCTCTCTGCCAAGAATCTGCATCTTTATCCTGGAGAGCCTCATTGTAGTTAACTGGGTCTGGTTCATGAGTGCCAGGGATAAAGTCTGAAGACTCACCCAAACCCATGTACCTCTCGGGCTGTCTCACAACCCTCCCACTACGACGAGGCGCAGCCTGTGCAAGAGCATCATCTGTGATAGTGTGTGCAGTCTCTTTTGGTGTGTCTTCCTGTACGTGTGCATCTGGAATAGTGGACTTACTTCTAAGCTCTTCCAATACTACCTTGCTGCTTGACTTGTGATCTAAAATATAGTCCTCCTCAAGAAATCTGGCATTGGTGCTGACCACCACCTTCTGATCCTGAGGACTATAAAATAAACCACCTATCGTTCCTTTGGGGTAGCCTATAAATAGCATAACCTTGGATCTCGCCTCTAACTTGCCTGCATCTGCCTCGAGCACATTTGCTGGACAACCCCAAATCCTGAGATGTCTTAGACTAGGCTTTCGCCCACTCCACAACTCTACTGGGGTCGTAGGCACAGACTTTGATGGCACAAGGTTGAGGATAAAAGATGCTGTATCTAAGGCATATCCCCAAAACGAGATAGGCAACTCACTGTAACTCATCATCGATCTAACCATCTCCATAAGAGTCCTGTTCCTCCTCTCTGCTACACCATTCTGCTGGGGTGTGCCAGGTGCAGACAACTGGGTCTGAATACCCTCCTCTGAAAAATAGGTCCTAAATTCACTAGAGAGGTATTCGCCACCGCGATCAGACTGCAGTGACTTGATACTCTTACCCAGATGGTTCTCCACCTCTGCCTTGAATTCTCTGAACTTACCAAAGCATTCAGACTTGTGGCGCATCAGGTATATGTATCCATATCTAGAGTAATCATCCATGAAAGTCACGAAATACTCATAACCACCTCTAGCCTGAACCGAAATAGGCCCACACACGTCAGAATGAATCAGCTCTAAAACCTCCTTGGCCCTATACCCCTTCGCCTTAAAAGGCCTCTTGGTCATTTTACCCTCCAAGCAGGACTCACAGGTCGAATAGCTGTCAATATCTAGTAAGTCCAAAGACCCACTCTTGACCAACCTTTGAATCCTACTAAGGTTGATATGACCTAGTCTCAGGTGCCAAAGATAAGTCTGATTCAAAGGGGAAGACTCTTTTCTCTTATTATGATTCGGTGATGAGTTACTAGTTTCTGTGTTTTGCATAACTAGGGAGTAAGTCTTAATTAAAAACAGATTGTCAACCAATGTACCAGAACATATAAGTTTCTGGCCTTTTCTAATAAATATGATCTATCAGAAAAAACACACTTATGACCATCCAAAACAAGTTTAGAAACTGAAAGCAAGTTTTTACGAAAACTAGGTACATAAAGACAATCTCTCAACAATAAAGTAGAGTCTGAAAAATAAAGACATAAAACTCCCACTGCAGCAACAGAAACTCTGGTAGTATCCCCAAGGTAGACCTGCAACTCTCCCTCTCTAAGCAGTTGGGTCACTTGGAACCCCTGCAAAGAATTACAAACATGATCAGTGGCTCCTAAATCCACACACCAAGTATCTGTGGGAATCGCCGCTAAACACATCTCAGTGACTAGGGAAAATTTACACGTACCTCGAGGCTTTGGGCAGTCCTTCTTCCAATATCCCGCTTTGCCACATCTGAAGCATTTGCCTTTCGGCTTCTGCTTCTTGGCAATGCTAGCCTTGGGTCCATGACTAGCTCCTGCTTTCTGGCATCTCTTCCTCTTTTGCTTCCTGGATTTGGGCCCAGCAGAGGAACCTGAGGGACCAACAGTAGCCAAGGCTTACTTCTTCTCTGTGAAGAGGCTCTCAGCAGACACCAATGCAGTCATGAGCTCAGAAAGTGAATATGAGAGATTCCCCATATTATAGTTCAATCGAAACTGCTCAAAACTGGGAGGCAAGCTCTAGAGGATGATATCGACCTGGGTATCCCCATCAATCTCACCTCCCAATACCTCAATCTCATTGATGCAACCAATCATGTCCAGTACGTGATCTCTCACTGAAGTGCCCTCAGCCATCTTAGCATTCATGAGTTTCCTCATAGCTGACTGCTTGGCTGCCCTGCCCTGATGTCCAAACATCTCCCTGAGGTTGAGCATCATATCGTAGGCTGAGGTCATCTGCTGATGCTAGTGCTACAATACACTTGACATAGAAGCCAAGATGTAGCACCTGGTCATCTCATCAGCCTTCTAACACCTCGTATATGGCTCTCGCTGCTCAGGGGTGGCATCATCGCTGGGCTTAGGGGGACACTCCTCAGTAAGCACATACTTATAACCCTCAGCGGTAAGGACAATGTCCAGGTTACGTTTCCAATCAATGTAATTTGGACCGGTGAGTTTGTTTTGGTTCAGAATGACAGCTAGCGGGTTGAACGACATATCAACTGAAAATAAACAAACAAGTTTCAGTATACTTTTTTGAAAATATTGAAAAATCCTCAGAAAACAAATATAATCTTCTACCGACATCTCTCACACCGGGATTAACGCAGGTCACGATGGGTGAACGTCTACGCCAACCCACATTCGTTCGAGAAGAACCGAAGTTCATTAATTTCATTATCTGACCAACGATCTTATGATCAATGAAATTAATAGTCGATAATTTTAGCCGTACACGTAGATAGCGTAACCTCGATGGGAGGGATACTATAAACAGTACACTAAGTGTATGCCATTACGTGACTTCTAAGTTTGTTACTTAGGATACTAATGCGCCTCGGATGGCGAGGGTGTCGCAACTTTCTCCAATTAAACTCACTATAGTCATCTATTTAGAAATTCATTCCGGTGATATCTGTGATTGAAAACTCATCCGATAGGGAGGAAAGTCTAAGCCAGCACGCAAGTTTAACCACATCACTAATGAACCCATAATGGAGGCCATGGGGCTATTAACCAACCCGCTCCCACTTAGATTTTTAATTAATTTCAATTCGCCTGGGTTTTCTACGTAATTAGAAATCATCCAAAATTACGATTAAACCAAAACCCGCGAATTTAATTAAGTTTGAGGATTTTTACGTTTTAACATGCAATATCTTAACTATGGATATTCGCACCCATAAAACCGTTGGAGTTTTAATATGCGAATAATCTACCTTAGTTAATTGAACATTACTTTTAAAACTTTGGTTTGGTTTTCGTTCATGCAAAATAAAACGAAAATCACACAATCAACGAAAAGACATAAATACGGGAAATTAAACAAATAAAATTTCCCGACTATTATGGCCTTCTCTATCGTTGATTCCTTGACGCCTCGGTGACACTTCCCGTCGTGTCGCTCCCACTCGTTATTTGGATTCCTCTCGATTCGCCCGGGTTTTCTCGGTTTACTACGTAATTAGGAATCACGCAAAATCACGATAAACCAAAACCCGTGAATATAAGTTACCCAAAATAACGTCTTCGTCATAGTACATAAATTCCTATATACAAAGGCGTTTTTCTAGGAATTTAAAGACGACATGATTAGATCAAATCCTACTACAAGATTTTTCTAATCCTACACGGCTTCCAGCTCGTGGTTATTACTATTACAGAAATTTCCATTCAAAAATAAAATGAGCCCGGACATGTCTCGGGGTTTATGAATGAAAATTAAATTTCTACCATAATAGCCGGGAAATCAATAACCACCTGTTTATGCATTTCGACAAAAATAATAATGCCAAAATAAAGCCGTGTAATAAATCAAACAAGTATAAGACCGAAACCAACGCTCTGATACCAATTTGAAGGAAAACTGAACAAGCCCGGGCTAAACGAAAACCTCACTTTCGTGCAATGCATTCCAGAATCGGAAGATTTCGACCAAGCTCAGGCTCAAATTAGTTTACCCATGAACGGATCTAGGCTTATACTTATTTAATTTATTAATCGGGACACAAAAGATTCAATATTTAATAAAAGCGGAATTTAAAGATACTATCTTTTGAAGCGAAGTCCCTTGCTTAAAGAAAAACCAATTCTTTGACGTAACTTCCACAAGAAATCCGAAGAATATCTCCAATACGAACTCCGAAATAGTGTGGGCTATTGTCTACGGAGTTACCTACGGCAAATCGATTGAAATCCAAGAAACTTGCTTCGGAAGAAAACTCAAAAAACTGAAATTAAAACTGCTGCCCAGAATTTTAGAAAACCCACTTCGCAAGCTACAAAAACTGCTGTCTTGCAGCATGGAAAACCCGCCGGAGATCAATTGCTCAGTCCCGATCTAGACAGCCCAGTCCACGGATCACTCCTTTAGGAAGATCAAACGCAGAACTGGACCGGTTCTGGGCACCGCACAATCTAACTGCCACGAAACGGCTGGCCGAGAATGCTGCTGGCGCTCGATCCAACCGGAGAAGGTGATCGGCGTTGCCCAGCGAAAAATCCGACCGGCTGCTCACCTTGAAATGGTCTGGGCAAACTAAAGGAGTAATCTTCCGAAGAAGAAAGTTCTCTTAGTCGACTTCGAGAGAAAACTTGATGAGGAAGACACAGTTTTCTTTCTAGACTAAACTTTCTCTTTCTACCCTTTTCTTGGGTGTCAAGTTTCTTAATCGATTTCTTGCCCAATAAGTTGTATTTATAAGGAGCTTCTAAGGAGACCTAATGGGCTCTCGAGTTAGGCCTTTTAATTTGACTTTCGTTGACCGCTAAGTCTTCCCAACTAATCAACTCCAATCGACCCATTTAAATTAATTTATTTAATCCACTTTGTTAATTTAATTTAATCGAACCCTTACAATTAATTAATTCAAAATCGAATTAATTTCTAAATTCACTTTGTCGATTAAATATTAATTAAACCTTTCGGATTAATTAATTTACCTTGTCGAATAGTCAAATGCATAATCAGTCGTACCACTAACGGACCAATTATGGAACTACCGCTCGAAAATGACTTTACATCGCGCCATTATATTTTATTCTATCTCCCCACATTAAAGATCTAGTGCTCATCGATTTATCAATTTACTGACAAATTAATTCACCGACTTCTTGGTTTCTGAGATTAGTACCACTCGTCCTTTTATTATACTGAACATAAAGTTCACCGGCCGGGTTTAGTATAATAACCTTACGAGCTCATCTCGGGAGCATCATCAACCCGGCGAACCAGTACGTGGATTCCTCCGACTAGCAACGGCACGTAAGAAGCTAAACACCGCATACCCAACTTACCGAGGTATTGGACTCAATTGACCTCACTCTTTGGCAAATCAAAGCACACGATATCCAACCCTCACGCCCACCCCAATCTCGGGATTGAGAGACGGAATACTAGGACCGAATTGACTACGCCGATCAGTATAAGTCAATTCTATCCAAACTGGTCGTGCTCAATATGCCCCGGGCATATCTGTGTGATTTAAACTAGTTTAGATAAACTAATTTCCAAACCACACAATAACCTATACCGATAATATGTTCAGACTATCTCGGTTACGAGTATACTTTTTATATTTCAATATTTAACCAATAACGGTATCTACTGTGTCTGTCCACACCTCGTTATCTAGTTCTATGATATAAAGGAACAAATTTATACTGAAACAAAATGATATGTCAACTGTGGATATTAGTTTTTCATACAAGCCATAGCTTTTCTGTATTCAAAACTAACAACTGTGATATCTGCTTACCATGCCAACGACACAACGGATATCAGGCCTCGTACACAACATGGCATACATGAGACTTCCTACTGCCGAAGCATAAGGAACTGCCTTCATGGCCTATCTCCTCAACAGTCTTGAGAGACTGTTCCTTAGATAGATGCACTCTGTGTCTAAAAGGTAGAAAACCTTTCTTGGAGTTCTACATGTTAAAATGGGTCAGAATCGTATCTATGTACGAAACTTGGGTGAGCGTCAATGAATGTTTCCTATGATCTTAAATTATCTTGATCCCAAGGATATGTCCCGCTTCCCCTAAGTCCTTCATATCAAACTACTTGGATAGCCATGCCTTTACGTCTAATAACACTTTCTTATTGTTGCCAATCAATAGAATGTCATCTACGTAAAGCACAAGAAACACCACCGAGTTTCCATCACGTCTGCAGTACACACATTGCTCATTCAGACACTGAGTAAATCTGTAGGACTAGATTACTATTGGAGTTAAATACATAAGCTATGCTTGTGTTGTACTTTTTCCCTGTAATATATCAATTTATGTTTTGGTTATAATTTGTTTTGCATAATTGTCCATTTATATTATGTAATTAGATGATGAGGTGTCTTGTGTGACACAATAGATCTCATCATTGGTTGAAAGACATAATATATTAATGAGGTTCGTAACCGAGACAGTTTTGGACAAACCGTCGGTTTAGGTAATTACGTGATTCGGATAATTGGTTTGTCTAAACTAATTGAATCACATAGATATGCCCAGGGCATATTGAACTTGACCTTCAGGAATGATTTGTCTTGTACTGATTTAATAGACAAATCGTTCCTTGTATTCTATCTCTTAATCCATACACTCGAGCGGGCATGAGGATTAGACATAGTGTACTTTGATTTACCAAAAGGTGAGGTCAATTGTGGCCAATAGTCTTGGTAGGTTGGGTGCGCTTGTTTAGTTACTTGGTGTGCTGCTGCTTGTCGAAAGAAAACCATGTACTAGTGAATTCGGGGTGATGGTGCTCCAAGATGAGCTCAAAATGTTTATTATACTAAACCCGGCCAGTGGACTTATGTCCGGTATAGTAAAAAGGTCGAGTGGTACTAGTCTCGGAATTAAAAAAGTTAATTAATTAATTTATCAGTAAATTAATTTATATTAACGAGCACTATATATTTGATATGGAGAGATTATGAATATAATTTAACTAAGTTGTTCCGGAAGCAATTCTGGTGCAGGATGGTAGTGCCAAAATCAATCCGTTAGTGGTACGATTAATTTTGTAATGGGTTAATTGAATAGGTAGATTTAATTAATTAATTGGTTAATTATTCCTAAGGGTTAATTCAATAATTAACAAAGTGAAATTATTTAATTAATTCCTAAGGGTTAATTAAGTAATTAACAAAGTGGAATTATTTAATTAATTAATTAAGTCTTAAGTTTCAATTGGAATTAGGAAATCCTAGAGATTAGAAAATCTAGTAGGATTTGGTTTATCCTATCAGATTGGTTGCCTAATTGGATTTGGAAACTAATTCATTACCTAAACCCATCAGGAAGACCAATCCTAAACCAATTTGGGGTCTCTCTTCTAACTCTATATTAGACAAGGGATTAGCTATTCAAGGCAAACAATTCATTAACAAGTTTTTTAGAGAGATAAAATTCTAGAGAGAAAAATTTCTTTCTCTCTCATAGTCAAATTTTAAGGGACTCGTGCGGCTGGTTTTTGGTAATTGTTGGCCAAAATTTTGGTCCTCTTTTACTAGCTGTGCGTATAGTTTTCTCTCTCTTCGGGCAGTGCGTTTGCAGTACGTGCTAGGTGTGGAGGTGCTGGATTTTTCTGGCAAGTGGAGTTCTGGTGATAGCTAATCAATTGGCTTCTGGATTGTTGCCCACACAACAAGAAGTCAAAGTCTTGATGCATACAAGAGAATCACCAAGTGCACGCTTCAAAGGTATTTTTCTAAGATTCTGCTTTAATTAGAAATTTTTGTTGCGTGATAAATCGAGCAAGTGCAAACCCAGATCCTATGTGGCAATCATTTCAATTACCTCATCAAACTGGATGTTCCAAGATCTGGATGCCTGCTTAAGTCTATAAATGGATCTCTTAAGCCTGCAAACCTTATGCTCTTGGCCTTTTTCAACGAATCCCTCTGGTTGCTGCATAAAGATGGTTTCCTCAAGACTTCCATTTAGGAAAGCTGTCTTGACATCCATCTGCCAAATCTCATAATCTAAATAAGCAGCTATGGCCAAAAGAATCCAGATCGACTTAAGCATGGCTACCGGGGAGAAGGTTTCCTCATAATCGATTCCCTCTTTCTGAGTATACCCCTTCACCACCAGCCTAACTTTAAAGGTTTACACCTTTCCGTCGGGTCCTCTCTTACATTTGTAGACCCACTTGCATCCAATGGGCTTGAACTCATCAGGTAGGTCCACAAGCTCCCAGACTTGATTGTGATCCATTGACCCCATCTCGAATATCATTGCCTTACGCCAAGATTCTACATCTTTATCTCGGAGAGCCTCTTTGTAGTTAACCTGGTTAGGTTTAGGCGCGCCTGGGACTAGGTCTGAGGCCTCTCCCATGCCAATGAACCTATCTGGCTATCTCACAACCCTCCCACTATGACGAGACAGCACCTGGGTAGACGCATCATCTGTGATCTCATGTGCAGTGTGTAGTGCATCTACTTGTGCCGGTGCATCAGGATTAGTAGTTTGTCGTCTAAGCTCTTCTAGTACTAACTTACTCTTGGGCTTGTGGTCTAAGACATAGTCCTCTTCCAAAAATCTAGCGTTGGTACTAACCTCCACCTTCTGATCTTTTGGACTGTAAAACATACCATCTTTCATTCCCCAAGGATATCCTACAAACAACATTAATTCAGTTCTCGCATCTAACTTAGCCGTATCTGCCTTAAGCACATGTGTTGGACAACCCCAAATTCTGAGATGTCTTAGACTGGGCTTGCGCCCATTCCATAACTCTACTGGGGTTGAAAACACGGTTTTAGATGGTACAAGATTAAGAATGTGCATCGCCGTTTCTAAGGCATATCACCAGAACAAACTTGGCAAATCACTATAGCTCATCATCGACCTAACCATTTCCATGAGAGTCCGATTCCTCCTTTCTGCTACACCGTTTTGCTGTGGCGTGCCTGGTGCAGACAACTGAGACTGAATTTCGACCTCATTGAGGTATTCTCGAAATTCATGGGACAGGTACTCCCCACCACGATCTGAACACTGTGTCTTGATACTCTTACCATGATGCTTCTCCACATCTACTCGAAACTCTTTAAACTTGCCAAAACATTCAGACTTGTGATGCATTAGCTAAATGTACCCGTACCTTGAGTAGTCATCCGTGAACTTCACGAAATACTTGAACCCACCTCGTGCCTGGACCGTCATTGGTCCACACAAGTCAGAATGAATCAACTCTAATACTTCTTTAGCTCTATAATCTTTTGCCTTAAAAGGTCTCTTGGTCATTTTACCTTCCAAGCAAGATTCGTAGGTTGCATAACTGTCAATCTCTAATGAACCTAAAGGTCCATCATTGACCAACCTCTAAATCCTACTAAGGTTTATATGACCTAGCCTGAGATGCCAAAGATAGGTTTGATTCATTTCAGAAGGTTTCTTCCTCTTATTAATGTTAGATAAAGAGCTATCTGTTTCTATATTTTGCGCAACAGGGGAATTAGAGTTAACCACAAATAAATTGTCAGCCAATGAACCAGAACAAATAAATTTTCCATTTCTTCTAAAAAATACAGGCTCATCAGATATAACCGTTCTTCAAGAGTTTAGAAAACAAAATAAGGTTCTTTCTAAAACTCGGTACATAAAGACAATTAACTAACTCTAATATACAATTTTCGAAATTTAAATTGACCACTCCCACTGCTTCAACTGACACTCTTGTAGTGTTGCCCATGTAGATGTCCAGCTCGCCCGATCTAAGCTTCCGGGTTACTTGGAACCCCTGCAAAGAATTACAAACATGATCAGTGGTGCCTGAATCCTCACACCAAGTATCTGTAGGAATCACTGTTAAACATGTCTCAGTAATCAGGGCAGAAACTATCGTACCTTTAAGCTTTGGATAATCCGCTATCCAGTGTCCTGTTTTACCGCACTTGAAGCACTTGCCTTTAGGCTTGCTTCTCTTTATGATCTCGGGCTTCGCAGCAAGTTTCTTGGCATTCTTCTTCTTCTTATTCTTCTTACCTTGAGGCACATAAGAAGAACCTGAAGCCTTTACTGCGACCAAAGTTTGGTTTTTTTCGTAGAAGATGCCTTCGGCCGCCACCAAATCAGTTAAGAGCTGGGGTAGAGTATAAACTCTTTGGTTCATATTGTAATTGACCCAAAACTGCTCAAAACAAGAGGGTAGACTTTGGAGGATAATAACTATCTGACTTTCTGGGTCGATTTCTCCTCCTAACACCTCTATCTCATTGATGTGACTGATCATGTGTAGCACATGATCTCTCATCGATCTGCCTTCAGCAATCTTTGTGTTCATTAAATTCCACATGGCTGCTTGCCTAGAAGTCCTGCCTTGATATGCGAAAATCTCTCTCAGGTGAGCCATCATGTTGAAGGCAGAGACCATGGGATGAAGCTGATGTTGCAGCACATTTGACACAGAGGCCAAAATATAGCACCGCGCCATCTCATCTGCTTTTCTCCACCGGGCATATGCATCCCTATCCTCTTGAGGAGAGTTCTCATCTTAGGTGAGCACAAACTTATACTGCTCAGCCGTCAGGACAATGTCCAAGTTACGACTCCAGTCGACATAATTGGTTCCAGTTAATTTATTGTCTTTCAAAATAGCAGCTAAGGGGTTGAATGCCGTATCGATAAAACTATAAAATAGATAAACAGACAATGTTTCAGTTATTTATCTAGAATTTCGAAAACATGAAATTCTAATAATTATTGACTTCCCTCAAAACAATAATTATAATCCACCAACATCTCATTCACCGGGATTCTCGCAAGCCACGCAGTGTGGACGTTTACGCTAACCCACATTCGTTTGAGAAGATAACTACACTATCTGACCAAATGATCTATTGATCAATATAGCCAATAGTTGGTTCTTTTAGTCGTACAAATAAGCAGCGTCACCTCGTGGAAGGAATACTGCAGATCGTACACTAAGTGTATGCCATTAAGTGACTTTTGAGTTTGTTATCTCAGGATAGTGCACCTCAGATGGAGAGGGTGTCGCATTTCTCCTAGCTAAACTTACTCTAGTCATCTTACTTAGAAATTCATAATCTAGCGATCTCGGGGCTGGATTCATCCGAAGGGAGGAAGGCCCTAATGCCAACGCGCAAGCCCACCTACATCGCATATGAACCCGTAATGGTGGCCATGGGGATGTTAAACCAACCCGCTCCTAATTAGATTTCCAAATTGAGGGTTTTTCCTGTTTTAACATGCAATTAACTAACCCTAAGTTATATGCAACCATAAAACCAACATGCTTTAAAATCATGCATCTAAAATACAGCATAAAAATAAAGCATAACAAAATTAAAACAATAAATATGGGAAATAAATATGAAAAATAAATTTCTCGACTATTATGGTTTTATTCGCTTCCATCTTCTGCCTTGATCTCATGTCCTGCCAAGCAACTCGATGGAGAGAGTCTTGAACTTCAAAAAAACAAAAACTGGAGAAAAAAACGGGCCAAAATGCAGCCTAAACAGGCCGCACAGCGTGCAGCAGTTGTTGCGCGCTCCTGTAGCCTGCTGCTACCGCGCGCTGGCACAGCTGCCTGCTGCACAATGCGGCAGCCCGCTGTTGCTGGTGGTTACCGGCGGTGGCCCCTGTCAGCGGGTCATCGCCGGAGCCGCTCCCTGCCGCCAATCCCTCTTTCACTTTTTCCCACGCTATTTGGTTTTCTTGCAATTCAGTCTGGGTTATCCTGGGTTTCTATGAATCAACGATAACTCAAAACCCACCAATTCAAGTTGCCCACAATAACACCTTCGATTACAAAAATTAATTCTCCAACTACAAGGCTTTCTAGGAAAATTAAATAATCGAAATTACATAGAAAAAATCCTACTACAGATTTGATCTAATCCTACACGACTTCCAGCACGTGGTTATACTATTACAAACATTCATAATAAAATCAAATCCGAACATGTCCCGGAGTTTAATTAAAACCCATACAAAAGTAACCATAATAGTCAGAATTTCTTAACCACTTACAAATAAAACCATGTAATAAATCGAACAAGCACAAAATCCAAAACCAGGCTCTGATACAATTGAAAGATTATCTGCCCGGACCTATCCAGAAACTCACTTTCGTGCTATGCATTCCAGAATCAGAATCTCTGGCCAGGCCTAGATGCGAGCGCAATTGCTATTCCAACCCATTTGAAATAACATTGCGCATGTTGGGAATAGTCTAGGTGTTTAATCCAATTAAACAGCAGAATCCTAAACTATGAGGATCGGGTCTTACCCTTGAAGCGTAATCGGTTGCGCACGTCGCCTGGCTCCTCTGAGAAGATGGCGTTTTGTTGTCTCCAAAATCCTTCCTTGAAGGATCCTCTACTCTCAAGCACGAAAGCCTTCGCAGGTTGGTGCTAGCCAATCTTGCCTACCCGGAGAATTTGGGAAAATCTGTGTATTTTTCTGATGAGGATCATCCAAAAATCCCTCCCCTACAATTATATCCCTAGGATATTTGTAGAGAATTAATTTCCAAAATCAGTATTGTAATTTATCCAATTATAACTTAACTGATTTTAGTAATTTCCAAATCAGTATTATTACCAAATATTATTTAACTGATTCCAAGTCAGTATTTAAATAATATTTACTAATTCCAAATCAGCCTTAAATAACACTTTAATGATTTGGGTTATACACCAAGCCCATGGATCAACCCATGACCCATGGATCAGGCTGATGGGTCAAGAACTTCAATTGCAATTAAGTCCCTTGATTTATCAGCCCATCCCAATTGTTCCCAGGTAATTAATTAACTATTAATTAATACCACCGAACTTTCCAATAATATTCAATTAAACCATTTAATTAAATCTTATTTATTTAAGTATAACAATTATACTTATTGTAGGCAAGAATACTTATTCTGCATCATTGGACTTTCTTATGTGCGATCCTGTAGGCCCATTCCAAATTGGCAACGGATAACTCAATCTCATTGATTAATCCATAAGTCATTAGTGGTCTCTAGCAAGACATAATGACTACCCAATTCAGAATGGAGGGTCGAATGGAGATTCAACACAACCTTTCCGAGCAAACTGCGTACGATCCTCTACATCGATATCCAGCTTAGCATAAGGCATGGAACCATCATCCTTATGTTGCTAAGCGTTTACTTGATCTCTTAGTGACACTGAATCCTTCAAGCAAATGATATCCTATCATTCCTTGGGCATGGCCATGCACTTTTCAGTTCACTATCAAGTGGCCAAGATATCATCTCTCACTTAAGAGAGATTTGTAGTCCCATCACTTCACCTACATACCTTAGCGTGTCTCATAGTGTACCCAATCATACCCGTACTTGGCAACCTGTTACGGCCCCGTTAGGCGTATGTCAAAGCACACTACAATTCACCTAAGACCATGTAGTGATTTCTGGTCTAAGGATCCTAGTACCAGTACTACTCAAAAGAATCACTCATGATCTAATTAGTCCATGGAGTGTTTCTTTTGGCGGATCGATTTCATGAATTTAAATATGCACAAGGATATTACTATCATGAAATTAACTCATTTGATAAACAATCAATCAAGCGACAAATATCTTATTTACATAAATACCCTCAAAGTATATTTACATAAATAGCCCTCATTAGGGCACATTCACCAACAGCGCAGGATCTGGGTTTGCACTTATTCGATTTCCACACAACAAAAATTTCTAATTAAAAGCGGAACTTTAGAAAATACCTTTGAAGCGTGCACTCAGGTGATTCTCTTGTATGCCTCAAGACTTTGATTTCACGTTGTGTGGGTAACTATCTAAAAACCAATTTGATCAGCTAATCACCACAATCCACCTGCCAGAAAATTCCAGCACCGCTGCACCTGGCACGTACTGTAAATGCACCGCCCGAAGAGAGAGAAAGCTACACACGCAGCTGGTAAAAGCTGACCAAAATTTCGGTCAAACAAAGAAGAAAACCAACAGCAATTTTAGCCTCTAAAATCTGACTTTGAGAGATGAAAAATATTTTCTCTCTCTAGGATTTTATCTCTCTAGTTTTCTTGTCTTGAAAACTTATGAATTGTGTATCTTGAATAGCTAATCCCTTGTCAATATATAGAGTTACAAGAGAGACCCCAAGTTGGTTTAGGATTGGTCTTCCTACTGGATTTCTGTTTCCTTCAATCGTGTTCATGGACTGATACACATCTAACTGACACAGGGATCCACTTATCCCAAACCAGTTCCTGGTATGATTCACAACCAACTGATACAGGGATTCACTTATCCCAAACCAGTTCCTGGTATGATTCACAACCAACTGACACAAGGATTAATTAATTACTTAATTAATTAAATCTACTTTTGTCCACAACCCAATACATAATTAATCGTACCACTAACGGATTAATTATGACACTACCATCCTACACCAGAATTGCTTCCGGAACAACTTAATTAAATTATATTCATAATCTCCCCACATCAAAGATATAGTGCTGGCTAATTTATTAATTTACTGATAAATTAATTAATCAACTTCTTTAATTCCAAGACTAGTACCACTCGACCTTTTTACTATACCGGACATAAGTCCACTAGCTGGGTTTAGTATAATAAACATAACGAGCTCATCTCGAGAGCACCATCACCCCGGACGCACCGGTATATGGTTTCCTTTCGACAAGCAGCAGCACACCAAGCAACTAAACACATGCACCCAACCTACCGAGATTATTGGCCTCAATTGACCTCACCCTTTGGTAGATCAAAGTACACTATGTCTAATCCTCATGCTTGCTTGAGTCATTGGGATTAAGAGATAGAATACCAAGAACGATTTGTCAATTAAATCAGTACAAAACAAATCATTCATAATGGTCAAGTTCAATACGCCCCGGGCATATCTATATGATTCAATTAGTTTAGACAAACCAATTATCCAAATCACATAATAACCTAAACCGACAGTTTGTCCAAAGCTGTATCGGTTACGAACCTCATTTATATATTATGTCTTTCAACCAATGATGAGATCTACTGTGTGACACAAGACACCTCATCATCTACTTACATAATATAAATGGACATATCATGCACAACAAGATATACCAAAACATAAATCGATATATTACTGGGAAAAAATACAAGCATAGCTTATATATTCAACTCCAACAGTACAGCACGTGATCCCCACTGAAGTGCCCTCAGCCATCCTAGCATTCATGAGTTTTCTCATAGCTGACTGATTGGCTGCTCTGCCCTGATGTCCAAACAACTCCATGAGGTTGAGCATCATATCGTAGGCTGAGGTAAACAACTGATGCTGGAGCTGCAGTATACTAGACATAGAAGCCAAGATGTAGCACCCCGTCATCTCATTAGCCTTCTGCCACCTCGTATATAGCTCTTGCTACTCAGGGGTGGCATCATCGCTGGGCTTAGGGGGACACTCCTTAGTGAGCACGTACTTGTAACCCTCAGCGGTAAGGACAATGTCCAGGTTACATTTCCAGTCAATGTAATTTGGACCCGTAAGTTTGTTCTGATTAAATATGACAGCTAGCGGGTTGAACGACATATTAACAACTGAAAAAATAAACAGTCAAGTTTCAGTATACTTTTTCAAAAATATTGATATCCTCAAAAGAATACATTCTCCTACCGACATCTCTCACACCGGGATTAACGCAAGTTACGTTGGGTGAACGTCTACGCCAACCCACATTCGTTTGAGAAGAACCGAAGTTCATTAATTCCATTATCTGACTAGTGATCCTATGATCAATGAAATTAATAGTCGATAATTTTAGCCGTACACAATAAGCAGTGTAACCTATTAGGAGGAATACTACAGATGGTACACTAAGTGTTTGCCATTACGTGACTTCTAAGCTTGTTACTTAGGATAGTAATACACCTCGGTTAGCGAGGGTGTTGCAACTTTTTCCAATTAAACTCGCTATAGTCATCCCTTTAGAAATTCAATCTAGTGATATCTTGGGGTTGAAGACTTATCCGTAGGGAAGATGGCCCCTGGCCAGCGCGTCGGTCTAACCCACATCACATATGAATCCGTAATGGAGGCCATGGGGATATTTACCAACCCGTTCCCACTTAGATTTTTAATTTTGAGGATTTTTACGTTTTAATATGCAATATCTTAACTATGGATATTCGCACCCATAAAACCGTTGGAGTTTTAATATGCGAATAATCTACTTTAGTTATATTCACTTTACCTTTTAAAATGGTTTGGTTTGGTTTTTGTTTATGCAAATAAAAACAAAAAACACACAATCAATGAAAAGACATAAATACGAGAAATTAAAGAAATAAAATTTCCCGACTATTATGGCCTTCTCTATCGTTGATTCCTTGAAGTCTCAGTGACACGTCTCGTCATGTCGCTCCCACTCGTTATTTGGATTCCTCTCTATTCGCTCGGGTTTTCTCGGTTTACTAGGTAATTAGGAATCACCCAAAATTACAAGAGACCAAAACCCGCGAATATAAGTTACCCAAAATAACATTTTCGTCATAATACATAAATTCCTATATACAAAGGTGTTTTTCTAGGAATTTAAAGACGACATAATTAGATTAAATCCTACTACAAGATTTATCTAATCCTATACGGCTTCCAACTCGTGGTTATTACTATTAAAGACATTTCCATTCAAAAACAATACGAGTCCGGACATGTCCCGGGGTTTATGAATGAAAAATAAATTCTACCATAATAGCCGGGAAACTAATAACCATCTGTTTAAACATTTCGACAAAAATAATAATGCCAAAATAAAGCCGTGTAATAAATTAAACAAGTATAATGCCAAAACACTTGCTCTGATACCATTTTGAAGGAAAACAGAACAAGCCTGGGCTAAATAAAAAATCTCACTTTCGTGCAATGCATTCCAGAATCGAAAACTTTCGACGAAACTCAGGCTCAAATTCATTTTCCCCTGAACGGATCTAGGCTTATACTTATTTAATTTATTAAATCGACAAACAATGCACAAAGATCAGACTTTTAATTAAAAACGGAAGGATTAAAGGCTGTACCTTTGAAGCGATATCCTCAGCATAAAAAAACCAAAGTCTTGGGCAATCGAATACCACCGAAATCCAAAAGATGACTCCTAGAAACTTCGAATATTGCGTGGGCAATAATCTATCGAAGTGTACTCTCACAGCCCATGAAAACCCACAAGAAAATCCCTCAAAATAGATTCAATCTGTCCAAAAATTGATCAAATTTCCCAGCCGCTACAACCCACTGCTGACCGCCACTAAAACTCGCCGGCCGCCGCAAAAAAACCCAAAATGCTGACAACTCCGATCAAAATTCTGGCCATGATCCAAACAGATCAATCCATGGATCACCGAACTGAGATCGTCATGAATGAGCCAAATCAAATGCGCCAAAATCCAATGACCGAAGTTGCCAAAAAAACGCGCAGTTCGGCCGGAATAAAAACTGCTCAGTGGTGGCTTCAAAATAATCTTGGGGCTGGAAAAATTTGATCTTTTTGAACTAAATCTATTTCAAGAAAGTAAGATATTAAAGTTCATTTTTGAAAGAAAATTTCAAGAAGAAGAAGTTCTCTCTCTAGAACTTTCTTAGTCTAAGAGGCAAGACTTGTCTTGCAAGATTTTCTTAATGTTTCTTTGGCCTTGAGTTTTCTATTTATAGGGAGCTCTAATGGAGACCTAGTGAGCTTTTGAGTTGGGCCTTTTAATTTGACTTTCGTTGATCGCTTAGTCTTCCCTAGACTAATCAACTCCGATTGACCCATTTGAATTAATTTCTTAGCCCACTTCGTTAATTTAATTTAATCAAACCCTTAGGATTAATTAATTCATATAGAATTAATTTCTTAATCCACTTTGTCAATTAAATTTTAATTAAACCTTTAGGATTAATTAATTCACTTTGTCGATTAGTTAAATACATAATTAAACGTATCACTATCAGATTAACTATGGAACTACCGCTCAAAAATGACTTTACATCTTGCCACTATATTTTCTTCTATCTCCCCACATCAAAGATCTAGTGCTCGTCGATTTATCAATTTACTGACAAACTAATTCACTGACTTCTTGGTATCCGAGATTAGTACCACTCGACCTTCTTATTATATCGGACGTAAAGTCTACTGGCCAGTTTTAGTACAATAAACCATACAAGCTCATCTCGGGAGAACCATCAACTCGACAAATCGGTTTTGGATTCCTCTGACTAGCAACGACACGTAAGAAGCTAAACACCGCATACCCAACCTACCGAGGTATATGCCTCAATTGACCGCACTCTTTGGCAAATCAAAGCATACGATATCCAACTCTCACACCTGTCCCAATCTCGGGATTGAGAGACTGAATACTAGGACCGAATTGACAACGCCAATCAGTACATGTCAATTCTATCCAAACTGGTCATGTTCAATATACCCCAGGCTATCCGTGTGATTTAATTAGTCTAGATAAACTAATTTCTAAACCACACGATAACCTATACCGATAGTATGTTCAGACTATCTCAGTTACGAGCATACTTTTTCTATATCAATACTTTAACCAATAACGGTATCTATTGTGTCTTTCCACACCCCGTTATCTAGTTCTATGATATAATGAAACAATTTAATACTAAAAAAAAAATGATATGTCATCTATGGATATTAGTTTTTGATACAATCCGTAGCTTTTCTGTATTCAAAACTAACAGGAGTAGCTCCTGATACCAAGTTAATCATAAACTCAATCTCCCTAGGTGGGGCTCTTTATTTCAACTCTTCTGGAAACACTGCTGGGAAGTCACAGACTATAGGAACTTCGTGAAGCTGAATCTTCTCCTTGGGTGGGTTGATATAAGCCAAGTTAATGGGTTTGAATACTAAAGCTTTGCTTATATTAAACTATTTCTCAGTTTATATATATTGATTACATGTTTTAGTTAAATTGTTTTATGTTTTACATATGTTGTCCATTTATATTATGTAATTAGATGATGAGGTGTTTGGTGTGACACAGTAGATCTCATCATTGGTTAAAAGAAATAATATATAAATAAGTTTTGTAACTGAGACAGTTTTGGACACACTGTCAGTTTAAGTTATTATGTGATTCATAAATTGGTTTGTCTAAACTAATTGAATCATTTAGATATGCCGGGGCATATTGAACATGACCTTTAGGATTGAATTGTCTTATAATGATTTAATAAACTATTCGATCCTAGTATTCTATCTCTAAATCTCTAGACTTGAGCCGACATAAGGATTAGACATAGTGTACTTTGATCTGCCAAAGAGTGAGGTCACTTGAGACCAATAGTCTCTGTGGGTTTGGTGCGCGTGTTTGGTTGCTTTGTGTGCTATTACTTGTCGAAAGTGTTCGAGTTGAATACATCAGCTATGCTTGTATTGTACATTTTCCCAATTAATATATCGATTTATGTTTTGGTTATATTTTGTTGTGCATTATTTGTCCACTTATATTATGTAGTTAGATGATGAGGTGTCTTGTGTGACACAGTAGATCTCATCATTGGTTAAAAGACATAATATATAAATGAGGTTCATAACCGAGACAGCTTTGGACAAACTGTCGGTATAGGTTATTATGTGATTCAGATAATTGGTTTGTATAAACTAATTGAATCATATAGATATGCCCGGGGCTTATTGAACTTGACCCGTTAGGAATGATTTGTCTTGTACTGATTTAATAGAAAAATCATTCTTGGTATTCTATCTCTTAATCCCTAGACTGGAGCGGGCATGATGATTAGATATAGTGTACTTTGATCTGCCAATGGGTGAGGTCAATTGTGGCCAATAGTCTCGGTAGGTTGGGTGTACGTGTTTAGTTGCTTGGTGTGCTGCTGCTTGTCGAAAGAAAACCATGTACCGGTGTTTATGGGGTGATAGTGTTCCCAAGATGAGCTCGTAATGTTTATTATACTAAACCTGGCCGGTGGACTAATGTTCGGTATAGAAAAAGGTCGAGTGGTACTAGTCTCGGAATTAAAGAAGTTAATTAATTAATTTATCAGTAAATTAATATATTAATGAGCACTATATCTTTGATGTGGGGAGATTATTAATAGATTAATTAAGTTGTTCCGGAAGCAATTCTGGTGTAGGATGGTAGTGCCATAATTAATCCGTTAGTGGTACGATTAATTATGTATTTGGTTATTGACAAAGGTAGATTTAATTAATTAAGTAATTAATTAATCCTTGTGTCAGTTGGTTGTGAATCATACCAGGAACTAGATTGGGGATAAGTGAATCCCTGTATCAGTTTGTTGTGAATCATACTAGGAACTGGTTTGGGATAAGTGAATCCTTGTATCAGTTGAATGTGTATCAGTCTAGGAACATGATTGAAGGAAACAGAAACCCAGTAGGAAGGTCAATACTAAACCAACTTGGGTCTCTCTTGTAACTCTATATATAGACAAGGGATTAGCTATTCCACAAGATACAATTTTATAGATTCATAATTCAAGAATCTAGAGAGAGAAAATTTTCTCTCTCTAGGATTTCTCTCTCTAAATTTTGTATTTCTCAAGACAAATAGTTGGCCAATTTTTTCCAATTTCGGCTGGCACGTGTGGCTTTCTCTCTCCTCCCAGGTGGCGCGTGTAGTACACGTACCAGGTGCGACGGTGCTAGAATTTTTTTGGCAGGTGGATTGTGGTGATTAGCTGATAAATTGGTTGCTAGATCGTTGCCCACACAACGTGCAATCAAAGTCTTGAGGCATACAAGAGAATCACCTGAGTAAATGCTTCAATAGGTAATTCTTATGTTTCCGCTTTGAATTAAGAATTTATTTGTTGCGTAATAAATCGAATAAGTGCAAACCAAGATCCAGCGCAATGTTGTTTCAAGCAAGGGTCTCTCTTGTAACTCTATATATAGACAAGGGATTAGCTATTCCATAATACACAATTCATAAGTTTTCAAGACAAGAAAACTTAGAGAGAGAAAATCCTAGAGAGAGAAAATTCTCTCTCTAAAATCGAATTTCTAAGCTCAAATTGCTGTCGATTTTTCTTCCTCAATTTTAGACGGTTTTTGTGTTCAAAAATCGGCGTGCGTGAGTTCTCTCTGAGTCCCAGGTGGCGCGTGATCTTCACGCACTAGGGGCAGGTGGTTGCAGAAATTTTCAGGCGACCCAGTTGTGGTGATTAGCTGATCAATTGCTCGTTAGATTGCTACCCACACAGCATACAAGCAAAGTCTTGAGGCATACAAGAGAATCACCTGAGTGAACGCTTCAATAGGTAATTCTTATGTTTCCACTTTAATTAATAATTTTTGTTGCGTGATAAATCGAATGAGTACAAACCCAGATCCTGCACAATGTTATTTCAAAAGGGTTGGAATAGCAATTGTTCTAGCGTCTAGGCCTGGCCAGAGATTCTAATTTTGGAATGTATAGCACGAAAGTGAGTTTCTGGCTAGACCCGGGCAGATAATCTTTCAGAAAGGAAATCATGTACTGGTGCGTCCAAGGTGATGATGCTCCCAAGATGAGCTCGTTATGTTTATTAGACTAAACCCGACCAGTAGACTTATGTCCGGTATAGTAAAAAGGTCGAGTGGTACTAGTCTCGGATTATAAGAAGTTAATTAATTAATTTATTAGTAAATTAATAAATTAGCAAGTGCTATATCTTTGATGTGAAGAGATTCAAGAATAATTAATTTACTTGTTCTGGAAGCAATTCTTGTCTAGGATGGTAGTGCTATAATTAATCCGTTAGTGGTACGATTAATCATGTATTGGGTAATTGACAAAGGTAGATTTAATTAATTAAGTAATTAATTAATCCTTCTGTCAGTTGGTTGTGAATCAGACCAGGAACTGGATTAAGGATAAGTGAATCATTGTGTCAGTTGGATGTGAATCAGTTTAGAAACGGGATTGGAGTAAAACACAAACCCAATAGGAAGACCAATTCTAAATCAACTTGGGGTCTCTCTTGTAACTCTATAAATAGACAAAAGGTTGGCAATACACAATACTAGTTCAATTTATTAAAACGAAATGATAAAAATTAAATCTTTAATTTAAACTGAAGTCTTAAAGATTATACCTTTGAAACGTGTCCCTAGCAATAAGAAAACCAAAGCTGAAAATCCTACTGTTTGCCGCCTGGGACCAATCACAAGAAAATCCCGATAACAACTCCGTCTGTACCTCAAAATTGTGTGGGAGACTATCCAAAAGGTAGCTAAGACACTAAGGAAGAGATCCATATGACCACTTTGGAAAACTCGTCAGATCTCAGCAGATCGTTACCCGAAGATTGTTGTGCTTATTTACCGCCTGCTGCCTATTTATCGCCTGACTGCGAAATCCACTCGAAATCCCAAGGATAACTCCAAACAACCTCGAACTTGGGTGGGAAAGTGTCTATGAGGTGGCTAAAGGCACAAGCGAAGAAATCCAAAGAAACTCACTTCAAGAAACTCAGAGATTTGAAAAACAGATCTAGCCCGAGAAACTGATTCTAATCTGAAAACCCACACCGGCTCAATAAAACTTCGTGGGTAAGCTATTTGCTCGCAGATATAGACTTTGGCAAACCAAAAAGAACCAGCCAAAGGATCAACACAACAAATAAACAAAGTCCACTATGAAAATGCACCAAAACGGCGTTGAAAAATCAAAAAAATGATGGCGGCGCTAACTGCCCAGAAAAAGAGCGGTGAACGGACATCTCGAGCGGCGTTTGAACTTCCAGGCGGTGGTCTTGGGCTTCTGGAATCATGGGCTAAGTTTCTCGAACAAGAAAGATTGCAAACTGACTTCGAAAAAGAATTCTCAATAAGGAAGAAAGAATTCTCAATAAGAAAGAAAGAATTCTCTCTCTAGGCTTGTCTTTCTCACTCTAAGGCATTTGCCTACAAGGTTTCTAATGTTTTTAAATGTGCCTAACATTAGCTATTTATAGGGAGCACCTTAGGAGATCTAGTGAACTTTTGAGTTGGGCCTTAGTGTTTGACTTTCGTTGACCCCTTAGTCTTCCCTAGACTAATCAACTCCAATCGATCTTTTCGAATTAATTTCTTAACCCACTTCGTTAATTTAATTTAATCGAACCCTTATGATTAATTAATTCAATATGAATTAATTTCTTAAACCACTTAGTTAATTAAATATTAATTAAACCTTTAGGATTAATTAATTCACTTTGTCAATTAGTCAAACACATAATTAGTCGTACCACTAACGGACCAATTATAGAACTACCGCTAAAAAATGACTTTACATCACGCTCACTTTATTATTATTCTATCTCCCCACATCAAAGATCTAGTACTCGTCAGTTCATCAATTTACTGACAAATTAATTTACTGACTTCTTGGTATCCAAGATTAGTACCACTCGACTTTCTTATTATACCGGACATAAAGTTCACCGGCCAAGTTTAGTATAATAAACCTTACGAGCTCATCTCGGGAGCACCATCAACCCGACGACCCGGTACTTGGATTCCTTCGACTAGCAACAACACACAAAAAACTGAACACCGCATACCCAACTTACCGAGATTTAGGCCTCAATTAACCGCACCCTTTGGGAAATCAAAGCATACGATATCTAACCCTCATCCCGTCCCAATCTCAAGATTAAGATATTAGAATACTAGGACCGAATTAACTACGCCGATCAGTACAAGTTAATTCTATCCAAACTGGTCGTGCTCAATATGTCCCGGGCACATCCGTATGATTTATTAGTCTAGACAAACTAATTTCCAAACCATAAGATAAACTATACCGATAGTATGCTCAGACTATCTCAATTAGGAGCATTCTTTTTATATATCAATACTTTAAGCAATAACGAGATCTACTGTGTCTTTCCACACCTCGTTATCTAGTTCTATGATATAATGGAACACTGTCATACTGAAACATAATTGAAATGTCAACTGTGGATATTAGTTTTTCATACAAGTAATAGCTTTTCTGTATTCCAAACTAACAAACTCAAACCAAAATTGCTTTCGGAACCACTACATTAATTATTCTTTATTCTCCCCACATCAATGATATAGTGCTCGTTAATTTTTTTAGTTACTGATAATTAATTAATTAACTTCTTTATATCCGAAACTATTACCACTTGGCCTTTTTACTATACTGGACATAAGTCTACCGGTCGGGTTTAGTATAATAATCCTTTCAAGCTCATCTCGGGAGCACCATCACCCGGATGCAACGATACATGGTTTCTTTTTGACAAGCAATAGCACATCAAGCAATTAAATGCATGCATCCAACCTACCGAGACAATAGGCTTCAAGTCACCGTACTCTTTGGCAGATTAAAGTACACTATGCTCCATCCTCATGGCCGTTCAAGTCTAGGGATTAAGTGATAGAATACTAGGCTCGAATAGTCTATTAAATTAGTACAAGACAATTCATCCTAAATAGGTCATGCTCAATATGTCCCAGATATATCTATATGATTCAATTAGTCTAGACAAACCAATATCAGAATCAGATAATGACTTAAATTGATAGTATCTTCAAACTATCTCAGTCATGAGCCTCATTTATACATCATGATTTTAACCAATGATGAGTTCTACTGCAGCACATCAAACACCTCATCATCTAGTCACATGATATAAGTGAACAACATATGCAAAACATAATACATATAACTGAAACATTTAACTCGATATATAAAACCAGAAAAATAGTTTTTCATACAAGCAAAGCTTTCAGTATTCAAAACTAACAATCTCCCACTAATACTCAAAGCGATGCTTGTAAGTATAAAACTGTTTAATATAATTAATCTACTGCTATATCAAAATCTATAGAACTGTCAAGGCTCAACTAAGTATCTAACTCTCATGCCCTCCAATGTCTTTATGAACGGATCTGTAAGGTTTTCTGTAGATGCTATCTTTGTCACGACCACATCTCTACTTTTAACAATTTCTCGTATCAGGTGGTACTTATGCTCTATGTGCTTACTCGCTTTGTGGGATCCTGGTTCCCTTTAGTTGCTACTGCACCATTGTTATCACAGTACATTGTGATTGATCTTGGCAACTCAGGAATCAGGTCTAAGTCCACTAAGAAGTTCTTGAGCTACACTGCTTCCTTTGCTACCTTTGAGACTGCAACATACTGAACTTCAATGGTAGAGTCTGCCACGCATTTCTACAGGACACTCCGTCAAGCTATGGCTCCACCTCCCGAAGTAAACACAAACTCAGAGCTATACTTACTCTTGTCTTTGTCCCCTTGGAAATCTAAATTTGTGTAATCTCTAGGCATAAGTTCAGGCGCCTGATAGACCAATATTTGGTCAATCATTCTGTGCAAATACTCTAAGATGTATTTTATAGCTTCCCAATGAGCTTTTTCGGGATTACTCTGATATCTACTAACCATGCCAACAGCATAACAAATATCAGGACTCTTACACAACATAGCATACATGAGACTTCCTACTGCAGAAGAATAAGGAACTATCTTCATGGCTTCTATCTCCTCGACAGCCTTTGGAGACTACTCATTAGATAGATGCACTCCGTGTCTAAAAGGTATAAAACCTTTCTTCGAGTTCCAAAAATTAAAACGAGCCAGAATCATATCTATGTATGAAGCCTGAGAGAATGTCAGTAAATGTTTCCTACGATCTTGAATAATCTTTATCCCAATAATGTGTCTAGCTTCTCCCAAGTCCTTCATATCAAATTGTTTGGACAATCATACCTTTACGTCTGATAACACTTTCTTACTATTTTCAATAAGTAGAATGTCATCTACATAAAGTACAAGAAACACCACAGCATTTCCGTCATGTATACGGTACACACACACACCTCATTTGGACACTGAGTAAATTCGTAAAAATGGATTACCTCATTAAACCGGATGTTCCAAGATCTAGATGCTTGCTTAAGGCCGAAGAGGACCTCTTAAGCTTGCAAACCTTATGCTCTTGGCCTTTTCAATGAATCCCTCTGGTTTCTACATGAAAATGGTTTCTTCAAGACTTCCATTAAGGAAAGCTGTCTTGACATCCATCTGCCAAATCTCATAATCTAAATGTGCAGCTATAACCAAGAGAATATGGATCCACTTAAGCATAGCTACCAGGGAAAAGGTTTCCTCATAATTGATACCTTCTTTCTGAGTATACCACTTTGCCACAAGCCTACCTTTAAAGGTTTCAACCTTTCCGTCAGGTCTTCTCTTGCGTTTGTAGACCCACTTGCATCCAATGGGTTTAAAACCATCAGGCAAGTCTATAAGCTCCCAGACTTGATTAGAGTCTATTGACCCCATCTCAGATATTTTTGTCTTTTGCCAAGAGTCTGCATCTTTATCTCGGAGGGCCTCTTTGTAGTTAACAAGATCGGCCACTTGCTCTCCTGGGACAGAATCCAAAGATTCGCCCAAGCCAATGTACCTCTCGGGCTGTCTTTCAACCCTCCCACTACGACGAGGCACCACCTGTGTAGGCGCATCATCCGTGACATCTTGTGCAGTATTCTGTGGTGTATCTATTTGTACTGGTGCATTTGGAGTAGTTGATTGTCCTCTAAGTTTTTCTAGTATGATCTTACTACTGGGCTTGTGATCTATAATAAAGTCCTATTATAAGAATCTGGTGTTAGTGCTAACTACCACCTTCTGATCTTTAGGACTATATAATAAACTACCTTTTATTCCTCTAGGATATCCTACAAACAGTATCACTTATGTTCTTGCATCTAACTTACCCGCATCTGCCTTAAGCACATGTGCTGGACACCCCAAATTCTGAGGTGTCTGACACTGGGTTTTTCCCAGACCACAACTCTACAGTAGTTGAAGGCACAAATTTAGATGGTACAAGATTTAGAATGTAAGCCGATGTTTCTAAGGCATAACCCCAAAACGAAGTAGGCAAATCACTATAGGTCATCATTGACCTAACCATTTCCATAAGGGTTCTGTTTCTCCGTTCTGCTACACCATTCTGCTGGGGTGTGCGAGGTGTAGATAACTGAGACTGAATTCCTATTTTTTACAAGTAATCTCTGAATTCACCCGAGAGGTATTCTCGACCACGATCTGATCGTAGAGTCTTGATACTTTTACCATAATGCTTCTATACATTTGCCTGATACTCTTTGAACTTGCCAAAGCATTCAGACTTATAGCGCATTAGGTATATGTAACCGTATATTGAGTAGTCATCTGTGAATGTCATAAAATACTCAAAACCTCCTCTCTCCTGTGTAGACATTAGTCCACAAAAGTAAGAATTAACCAGCTCTAACACTTCTTTGGCCTTATACCCCTTAGCCTTAAAATGTCTTTTGGTCATCTTACCTTCCAAGCATGATTTGCAGGTTGAATAGTTGTCAATCTCTAATGAACTTAAAGGTTTATCATTAACTAACCTTTGAATCCTACTAAGGTTAATGTGACCTAGTCTAAGATGCCAAAGATATGTTTGGTTCGTCTCATACGATTCTTTCCTCTTAATTTGGTTTAATGATGCGTTATTTCTCTCTGTGTTTTGCGTAACAGGGGAGTTTGATTTTATCAGAAACCAATTATCTACTAATGAACCAGAACAAATAAGTTTCTTGTCTCTTCTAACCGATTTATTAGAAAAGATAAACTTCTAACCATCTAACAAGAGTTTAGAAACTGAAATCAAGTTTTTTCTAAAATTTAGTACATAAAAACAATTTCTTAAAATCAAACTAGAATTTCAAAAGTTCAGGCTAACTACTCCCACTGCTTCAACTGACGCTCCCGTAGTGTCACCCAAATAGACTTCTATTTCTCCCTCTCTATGTTTCCAGTTTACCTGAAACCCTTGCAGAGAATTACAAACATGATCAGTAGTACCTGAATTTGGGAATCACCTCCAAACATGTCTCAGTAATTAAGGAAGAAATAGTCATACTTATGTTTTTTGGACAATCCTCATTCAAATGTCTCGTCTGATTGCACTTGAAGTACTTGCCTTTCGGATTCTTCATTGCAATACTTGGCTTAGGCACAATTTGCACCTCTTGATCCTTTCTCTCGAGTTTTCTCTACTTTTTTCCAGACTTAGGATTAGAAGAAGATTATGAAGCTTTGACTGCGACTAAAGCTCGCTTTTTCTTTTGAAAAAGACTTTTAGCCGCCATTAACTCTGCCAAGAGCTTGGATGAAGTAAGCCACAATTGATTCATGTTGTAGTTCAACCGAAACTGCTCAAAACTTTAAAGCTAGCTCTGGAGGATGATGTCAACCTTGGTTTCAATATCGATCTTACCTCCCATTACCTCAATCTTGTTGATGTTACCAATCATGCCAACAACATGATCCCTCACGGGAGTTCTCTCAGCCGTTAGGACAAAGTCTAAATTACGTTTCTAATCGATATAATTAAGGCCAGTTAACTTGTTCTCTTTTAACATAGCAACTAAAGCATTAAACCTCATATAAAAAACTATAAATAAATAAACAAATAATGTTTCAGTGCATAAATTTTTGAAAATATTGACTCTATAAAAAAATATAATATATCCACCGATATCTTTCACTAGGATTCACGCAAGTCACCTTAGTGTGAGCGTTTACGCTAGTCCATATTTGTTCGAGAAGAACCAAGTTAATTAATTTCACTATCTAACCAAACGATCTATTGATTAATGAAATGAACAGTCAGTGCTTTTGACCGTACACAAGAGCAGTGTAACCTCGATGGGAGGAATACTACAAACAGTACACTAAGTGTGTTTTCATTACGTGACTTCTAAGCTTTTTACCTAGGATAGTGCGCTTCAAATAGAAAGGGTGTCATATTCTCCAATTTAACTTACTATAGTCATTCTACTTTGAAATTTATTCTAGTGATATTATAGATTAGACTCATCCGATATGGAGTAAGGCCCTAATGCCAATGCGCAAGTCTACCTACATCTCATCTGAACTAGTAATGGAGGCCATGGAGATATTGACCAACCCAATCCCACTTAGATTCTTAAAATGAGGGTTTTTCCGATTTTAACATGCAATTAACTAATCCTAAGTTATATGCAACATAAAACCAATATGCTTTAATCATGCGTAAAATAAATCACAAATCAAAACATGTAAAGGATAATTAAAACAATAAAATGGGAAATAAATGTATAAAATAAAATTTTCGACTATTATGATATTAATTGCTTTCATCTGCTGCTTTATCTTCTTGTCCCGTCACATCACTCTGATGGATTGAGTCTAGAACTTGAAAGATCTCGAAACTAACTCGAAGTCTGAACACTGCATGAAAAACAAAATGGTCCACCTGCATTGGCCGTGCGCGCAAATTGCATGTACCGGCCACGCGGGCCAAGCGTACTGGGCGGTACCAAAAGCGGCCACGTAGGCCTTTGCACGCAATTCCCTTGCACTCAGTGCCGATGGTGCTTCTATTGGTGATTTGTCACTGGTGATGCCGCCATCCGCTGTCTCTTCGATTCTTCTGCTCCACTCCTACTCGTTATTTGGTCTTCTTGCAATTTGCCTGGATTTTCTCGATTTTCTACGTAATTCTTGGAATCACCCAAATTACAATAAACCAAAAAACCCACGAATCCAAGTTGCCCACAACAATGTCTTCGCTATCACATATCTTCCTAAATACAAGGCTAAATTTATCTAGGAAAATAAAAATGACAAATTACATAGAAAAAATCCTACTACAGATTTCATCTAATCCTACACGGCTTCTAGCATGTGGTTTTACTATTATAAGCATTCATATAAAAAACCATCCGGACATGTGCTGGAGTTTAATTAAACATACAAACGCAAACCATAATAGCCGGGATAAACAAACCACCTGCATATAAAAACCCATGAAATAAATCGAATAAATCAAAACCAAAACCTTAGCTCTGATACCAATTGAAGGAATTATTTGTCCGGGTCCAATCAAAACTTCTAATTTCGTGCTACGCTTTCCAGAATAGGGAACTTTTAATCAAACCCAGACGCTCGTGCAATAAGATTCAAACCCTTTTGAAATACCACACGAGTTTGGGATCTTAGTTTTACTTTATTCGATTTATTAACACGCACAAAATTTAATCTTTAAATAAAAGCAGAAGGTTTAAAGATTTTGACCTTTGAAGCGTGTCCCTTAAGAAAATCTCTTGTATGCCTCTGAGACAGATCCTGACGTTGTGTGGGCAACGAATGACAAAACTAGTTGATCAGCAACACAATCTGACCCACTCGATCACCACCACTAGAAGATGTCCTGTCGTCGATCGTCGAAACTCGACAATCATCGCCTCTCATTGGTGAAAACGAGGCATCGATCGTCGACCGTGGAGAAGAAAAAAAAAACTGCCAGTTCTATGCTTATTTACCCCCTGCACTGGGTTTATTTGCCGACCTGCGCTGGGTTTATTTATCGCCTCGCTCTAGACGTATTTACCACCTGTGCACGGCTTATTTACCACCCCGTGATGGACTTATTTACCACCCCCTAAGCAGCTCTCTTCCTCTCTAATCTTGCACTCACTAACTTATTTAGTGATCTGAGAATTACGATTAATCTTTTGTGTTGTGTATTACTAATCCGTTGTCTATTTATAAAGTTACAAGAGAGACCTTAAGTGGGCTTGAGTTAAACCTTATTTTTGGGTTTGGATTAATTAGTTTCCAAATCTTAATTAGTTTCCAAAACTCAATTGGGATTCCTAATTCTTGGTTTTCCTAATTCTTAGTTGAACTTAATGAATTAATTCCACCTTGTCAATTTACTAATTGACTTTAGGATTAATTAATTAAATACTTAATTCTACTTTATCAATTAACCCAACACATCATTAATCGTACCACTAACAGATTAATTATGAATTTACCACTCAAACTGAAATTGCTTCCGGAAACACTAAATTAATTATTCTTTATTCTTCCCACATCAAAGATATAGTGCTCGTTAATTTATTAATTTACTGATAAATTAATTAATTATCTTCTTTATATCCAATACTAGTACCACTTGACCTTTTTACTATACCGGACATAAGTCCACTGGCCGGGTTTAGTATAACAATCCTTTCAAGCTCATCTCGAGAGCACCATCACCCGAACGCACGGGTACATGGTTTCCTTTCGACAAGCAACAGCACATCAAGCAATTAAACACATGCACCCAACCTGCCGAGACTATAGGCCTCAAGTGACTACAATCTTTGGCATATCAAAGTACACTATGCTCAATCCTCATGCCCGTTCAAGTCTAGGGATTAAGAGATAGAATACTAAGATCGAATAGTATATTAAATCAGTACAAGACAACTCATCCTAAATAGGTCATGCTCAATATGTCCTGGATATATCTATATGATTCAATTAGTTTAGACAAACCAATCTCAGAATCACATAATGACTTAAACGACAGTATGTTCAAACTATCTCAGTCACGAGCCTCATTTATACATCATGACTTTAACCAATGACGAGATCTACTGTATCACACCAAATATCTTATCATCTAGTCACATGATATAATTGAACAACATATGCAAAACATAATACATATAACTGAAACATTTAAATCGATATATAAAACAGGGAAATAATTTTTCATACAAGCAAACCTTTCAGTATTCAAAACTAACAACGCCCCTATTATCGTGCCCCTGACAGGTCAGCTGCCAGTGGCATAGCCTGCGTTCCCCTGGCTCATGCCAGGACACGTGTCGAACAAATAGGTGCACGGGTGAAATAAACAAATGAAATGGAATAGAATAACATGAAGAGAAGTGATGTAAATAAATCAAATAATAGGAATGTGTGAGAAGATCCTGAGCGTAGGACTTACTAGGATAGTGAAAATATCTTATATATAAAGTCATGTCTAAAACAGTGATACATCGGAGGTTTACAAAGCCGCATGAGTCTTATTTCCACTATGTACAAATGTATAATGAACGCGAAACACACGTGGAAGGTATGTACCAAGTATTCTCGTAACCTCTAACATCTTTTAGCAAGTCACTCATCTCCTCTGTGCCTCAATCTCATCACCGAACATCTAGACCTAAGGGTGAGGGAAAGGGATAACGGGGTGAGTGTGCACCGTGCACACTCAGTGAGCCATCTTAGAGACTCTACACAAAATATAGAAGAAGTAAAACCACGTAAGTTTTACTGAAAATGAGCATGTATTGGAAGAGATATGATATTTTGAAATCGGCTCAGCGGTGCTGAAAATTCTGGGGGTATCCGTATCAACCGACAGTTTTAAAAACTACGTTAGAACGATTTAGAGGTTCGGTTCACAAACCGTTGGAACCACTTCAAACCTTGATAGAGGGGTTTAAATGTATGTACAAAGTTCATATAACAAGTAATAAGATAAATGAGTTCTAAGGCTTCCAACAATAGGGTGTCATACGTGTAAACTCATAACATGCCTTCATGATCCAAAAATCAAACTAAGCTAGTACTAGAATCTTGATGAGGGTGGCCAAAACTAACCTTTAAAAGTCTCGAAATTCAAATGTCGAGTTTGGTCTTGAGGTTGAAATTTTTTGAAGTCCAAAGTCGTTCACCGCTACTGAATAGTCAGAAATATCATCAGAGTGATGGAAACAGTCTTGTGATACTGTTTTGGGGTAATTTTGACAAGGTTTCGGGTTTGTAGAAGGAATGAGGAAAAAGAGTGCAAGATTTTTAAGTGGCTTGTGGCAAGGGGAAAATGAGATACTTTGGAACTAAAAATGGAGGATGGGCATGGCTTGATGGTGTTTTTGAATTTATGGAAAAAAACATGAAGGAGAATTAAGTGGAAGTGGTGGTGAGGCTTATGAAATACGGTGACGGTGGTGAGGGGTGTAAAGAAGGAGAAAACATTCTCCCCCTATTTATAGTAGTACGGTTTGCCTTGCCTCAAAGCCACATAAGCTCCCTATAACGTACCCAATCACCATGCTAAAAGGTGTAGATATGCCACCTTGAAGGTATTAAGGCGACGTTCCTCCCCTTAAGGCAATTATGCCATGTTTCCACCCTAGCCTTTTACATATGTGTAAAGCCTACGATTTACTATTGTTGTTATTTTTATTAGGCTGAATTGTCATTTTGGTTCCTTATAAATGGGGTGTTGATGTTTTGGTCCCAAATAAAATTACGATTGATGTTTTGGTCCCTTATCAATTTTTTTATTAGCATTTTTAGTCCCTTTTTAAAAAAAAATTTAGAAGATTACAGATTAACTCATTTAATCGCTAGTCAAACCTAATTTTTTCTTCAAAATCATTTATACCATGATGTTTTCAATCCATTTTATGACTCTGTTCTTCATGAATGTTCAACCCATTTAGATCGACTCACAATCCGAAATAACGACCGAAACCCTAAATGGGTTGAACATTCATGAGGAACCGAGTCATAAAATGGATTGAAAACATCATGATACAAATTATTTTGAAGAAAAAAATTAGGTTTGAGTAGCGATCAAATGAGTTAATCCGTAATCTTTTAAACTTTTTCGTAAAAAGAGACTAAAAATGCTAATAAAAAATTGATAAGGGGACCAAAACAGCAATCGTAGTTTTATTTGGGACCAAAACAACAACACCCCCATTTATAAGGGACTAAAATACCAATTTGGCCTTATTATTATTATTATTATTATTATTATTATTATTATTATTATTATTATTATTTTATGCATTCACCGCTTTATTCATCCCAACCGTTATGTATGTATATACATATCCCAAGTTTTTGTTTTATTTTATTTCATTTTATTCCTCTCCTTACTAAATTTTCTTTTCTAAAATTTCCAATTAATATTCTCTAATTCAAGGATTATTTGGAAAAATTTAATAATAACTAAATTGAGGCAATTAAATAAAGGTAAGAAATTATTATTTATTCGTTGATCGACTATTATTTATTTATACGAAATCAAGTTGATTGGAGAGGTTTCACAAAAGAAGAGAAAGAAAAGAGAAAGAAAAAGAAAAAGGGTTTTTATTCTTTAAACTTTACAATTTATGTTTAAGTCCCCAAATTTCAATTTAAAAAATTCTCAATTCTCCAATTTAAATCATTTCCTTACCATTTTGTCCTAATTAATTTGATTCTTTATTTAAAAGAGTCCTAATAATTATTAAGGCCTAAATAATATACTTATTTACTTAAAAATAATTATTCTAAAGAGGAAATTTATACCTGCTTTCTTCAAGGATGTCACAATCAGTCTCTCTATTTTCCAATGTTTCCATCATAGTAGTGAATATAATGTCCCCCAAATCAAGATTCTCCTCTTCCATCAAAGCTAATAGCAGTAAAAATTTGTCCTTTATAACTCTCTAATTATTTGATGGCAAGATATTGCTTCTGATAAAAGTATAAATGGTCCTAGCACTGCTTTAAAGGTCTGTGTACTCCGCTTCTTACTAAGTAAAAGGACAACTAACTGCAGGACTGATGCATTTCCTCCAGTTCTTGTTCTCTATTTTTTTTCCTTCCAAATCTTTCTTTCTAAACATTTCATGAGCATCTATATTCAGAAACCTATTGATTCCCTCTCTTGAGATAAGAACTTTCTTTTCTCTCAGGGTAATGTAACCAATAGAATCTCTAAACCAAAGGGCCGCATAGAACTCCTTGCACAGTTTAAAATTCATTTTCCTTGAGGTAGGAATAAGCTTCCTCCAATCACATTGTTCCCCAAAACTCCAATAATTGCTGAATTGGTTTACCCCTCTCTGAAAGGTTAGTGTCATTGTACTCATCTTCATTTATGTTTCCTTTATGCTCTTAGGCCTTTTATCCATCTTAGCCTTCTTTTTAAGGGGTGAGTGAGCTACCTCTTCTCCTTTTGTTTGAGGTGATCTCTCGACCATTTGAGAGTCTTCACTATCTGTAATAGAGACCAATATCTCATCATCAATTTTCCCTTTTGCCCTATCTTCTTTATCTCCAAAGAGTTCTTTAATAGATGTTGAGAAACTTTCTTCTAACACAACATTTCTTGCATTTTTTACTGTATTTAGAAGTCTAACCACGATCTGCATGTGAAATAGTGAAAGAGTGATTTTTTTTTAAAAAAAAAAAAGTTTAGGTTGGCTGCAGAAATTCATCGGGGCATCGTACAGGCACTGGCGCCATGAGGACGCTGAGGTGGACTCATACAGGCGTTAGAGCCTGTAAGTCGCCGAACTTTGGCTGCCGCAAGGCGCAGCGCTGTGGTGTCGCCCAACATGAATGCAACCCCAAAATTCTAAAAATCATTCTACTCAGCTATTTGATCACCCATAACATGCAAAACATTCTATTCTAAGCATAAAATTGTTCCAAACATGGATTAACACAATTCCATTTCAACAAAGTTTAAACCCACATGTTCTTAGAACTTAAAATCACAAAATCAAAAATAGATGAACATTAACGACAAATCGAGCTTAGAATCATGTTACCCATACCTCGTTAAGCACAAAAAATCGTATTTATTATAGCAAAACAAGTTTAAATTACAATATATGAAAATCCCAAATTTCAAAATGAAGAACAATAACCCTAGAAATTTTTACCTTTGATTCGTGCGAGAATAAGTTGTTTAGAAGCAATCTAATCGGTTCAAATCACTTGTTAATAGTAAAGAACTGGTTGATTAAAGAAATTTTAAACAAAAAACCTATCTGGTAGATTGGATTGAGCCTGGTTCTTGCACGACTTTTTGGGAAAAAAATTTGTCTTGTACGTCTGGGCGGTGAGGAGGCTGTAGCCTTCACACTACCCGTTTTTTACCTTTTAAGTTCATTTTGTCAATTGAAGGTGCAGAACCTTTATACCGCTTCCACGTCGTCTAGGCTGTAACTGGGCGTTGGGGTGGCGATGACTTCGGCGCTGTTAATAGCGCCTTTGCTAATGGCGTCAGGATGGTGTAACGGCTGTGTGACACCCGATGCTCGGCGACACACAGGCGCTGCTTGGGCACTCATCCTGGAATTTTTGCCAAAATTCTCAAATTTTGATTCTTTTGCTTTTTACTTCATCCAATCTTGCTAAAACCTGTACCTACAACATATACACATGCTTCAAATCAATATTCTAACAAATTTACATTTGAAAAATTCAAAATTCAAAAAGGGACTTGCTATTTGTATCACAAATTTGCTATTTGTATCACAAAAAAAAATAAAAATAATAATAAAAAGACCAAAATGCCCTTATGAACAAATTTTTTGATAAATTGACAGATTTTATGTCAAAAAACGAGGCAAAATTGCGTTTTTTTCTCTTCCAAAACGCAATGGAAAAACGTTTTGGACATACAAAATTTAGCCAAAATTGCGTTTTCCTATGTTAAAAACGCTGAATGAGAGCGTTTTTGGCTGTCAAAAACGTCAAAATGGGAAGTTTCCACCATGGTTCGCTCGTTAAAATGATGTGTTTTTTACTGTCAAAAACGTCAAAATGATGTGTTTCTGACTGTCAAAAACGCCAAAATGATGTGTTTCTGACTGTCAAAAACGCCAAAATGATGTGTTTCTGACTGTCAAAAACGCCAAAATGATGTGTTTCTGACTGTCAAAAACGCCAAAATGATGTGTTTCTGACTGTCAAAAACGCCAAAATGATGTGTTTCTGACTGTCAAAAACGCCAAAATGATGTGTTTTTGACTGTCAAAAACGCTAAAATGATGTGTTTCTGACTGTCAAAAACGTCAAAATGATGTGTTTTTGACTGTCAAAAACGCCAAAATGATGTGTTTTTGACTGTCAAAAACGTCAAAATGATGTGTTTTTGACTGTCAAAATGTTGTGTTTTTGACTGTCAAAAACGTCAAAATAATGTGTTTTTGACTGTCAAAAACGTCAAAATAATGTGTTTTTGACTGTCAAAAACGTCAAAATGATGTGTAAAAAAAATCAGCTTAAATTCACAAACATGGATGTAGACGTATCTGGACGTGGTGCTAGTGTTATTTGACGTGGTGCTTGTGTTATTTGACGTGGTGCTAGTGCTATGGGACGTGGTAGACTGTCTTTGTGAAAAAAATCAGCTTAAATTCACAAACATGGATGTAGACGTATCTGGACATGGTGCTAGTGTTATTTGACGTGGTGTTTGTGTCATGGGACGTGGTAGACTGTTTTTGTGAAAAAAAATCAGCTTAAATTCACAAGCATGGATGTAGACGTATCTGGACGTGGTGCTAGTGTTATTTGACGTGGTGCTAGTGTTATGGGACGTGGTAGACTGTCTTTGTGAAAAAAATCAGCTTAAATTCACAAGCATGGATGTAGACGTATCTGGACGTGGTGCTAGTGTTATTTGACGTGGTGCTAGTGTTATGGGACGTGGTAGACTGTCTTTGTGAAAAAAATCAGCTTAAATTCACAAGCATGGATGTAGCTTAAATTGTAATTATATGTTTCATTAAATAAACAAACCTTCATAATTTATTTATTTGAAAAACTTAACAGGACTTATTTACCTGTCCTTAATGGAGATCCACCATCAAAACCTGTATGAATGCGGTGTGATCGACCTGTCGAGCGGCCGGATGAACCTGAACGGCACCTGCCACGTCGGCCACGTGTCGCTCTTTCTCGTGAACTCCACTCGTGCATAACTTCATATAACGAATGTTTTTTAAGTTAAGAATTTGTGTGGATTTGTTTTTTGGATAGTTGCTGTGTATAAGTGTTTCCTCCAATTCACATGAATGTATGTAAACGTTGTTGAACTTCTGTACATGTCAAAAACACATCATTTTTACGAGCGAACCATGGTGAAAATTTCCCATTTTGACGTTTTGACAGTCAAAAACACATCATTTTTACGAGCGAACCGTGGTGGAAACTTCCCATTTTGACGTTTTTGACAGTCAAAAATACATCATTTTTACGAGCGAACCGTGGTGGAAACTTCCCATTTTGACGTTTTTGACAGTCAAAAATACATCATTTTTACGAGCGAACCGTGGTGGAAACTTCCCATTTTGACGTTTTTGACAGTCAAAAACACATCATTTTAATGAGCGAACCATGGTGGAAACACAACATTTTGACGTTTTTGACAGTCAAAAACACATCATTTTGACGTTTTTGACAGTCAAAAACACATCATATTAATGAGCGAACCATGATGGAAACTTCACATTTTGACGTTTTTGACAGTCAAAAACACATCATTTTAATGAGCGAACCATGGTGGAAACTTCCCATTTTGACGTTTTTGACAGTAAAAAACACATCATTTTAACGAGCGAACCATGGTGAAAACTTCCCATTTTGACGTTTCATCCATGGTATAAACGCACCATATTGGCGTTTTTTCACTGAATTTTTGAGAAAAAATTGCCCAAATGGTTCGGCTGCCAATTTGGGGGATTTTATGTCATTTTCGGGCCGGAAACGCCGCGTTTCCGCGAGCGAACCGTGGACGAAACGCCCCATTTTGGCGTTTCGTCCATGGTAAAAACGCAGCGACTTTGCGTTTTATGCTGTACAAAACGCAAATTCGCTGTGTTTAGTTTTGTTAAAAACGTTGAGTTTTGGCGTTTTAAACCCTTACAAACGCAATCTTACTTATTTTTTACATGTAGAAAACGTTTTTTATGTGCGTTTTTTAGCATGATACAAACGCATTTTTTGTGCGTTTTTGTCTCACACTTAGTATTTTTTGCAAAGGTTGCACCATAAGGGCGTTTTGGTCTTTTTATTATATTTTTTATTTTTTTTTGTGATACAAATAGCAATTCCATGATACAAATAGCAATCCAGATTCAGAAATCTAGAAAATGAAATAAAAATCAATAAAAATGCTTGGGTTGCCTCCCAAGAAGCGCTTTGGGCTTTATAGTCTCTGACTAGACTTGTCTCAAGGTAAAGGATCAAGTTGGTACAAGACCCATGGAGTCTTGAACATAATTAGCACTTCTAATAGCCTTGTTAATCTTCCCAAGAACTTCCTTAAGTTTTGAGAAATTCTCAACCATCTTTTTGCAATTCTCCTTGGCTAACTTTTTTATAATCTTCTTTTTGAGTTTTCTTCTATGATTTCGATTCTTCACTATCTTCTCATGAGTTAGCTCACTTCTGTCTATCTTAGTGCTAGCTCATAACTCCTTCAACTTGTCCTTATATACCTTATCTCTCTTTGGATCTTTCCACAAGGCATCTCTAATCTCTAACATATTAATAATGAGAATATCAAGATTGTCTTGCAACTTATTTACCTTAAGCTCTATTTTCCTCAAACCACTAAGGCACAAGAGAATATTCTCATCCTCATTAAGCTCATTATCTTCACTAGTTTGACTAGGTTATTCAACAACTGGTCCAACCTCTTCCGGTTCATTCTAATACCTATCACATACACCAACCTTAATTGTGCCACTCACTAAGTCCTCAACTCCAACTTTCCTACTTAATGAGTCATCATTTTTCTCCAAAGATTCTCCATCCTCATAATCATCAGCGGGTATGCTTTGAATGTTCAAAGGAAGTTTATTAGCATCAAAATCCCTCATTTTCAGCTTCCCTTTGATTTTGATTTTCATAATCCCTCAATAAGGCTTCCAACCTTAATTCTATTCCTTCTAGTTGTGCTTCTATGCCCCTAATAGAAATGGTATTTTTATTAGCTCTATAGATCACATCTTGCAATTAATTTTTCATAACTCTCATATCATCATCTCTCCTTGCATCAATTGCATTATCTAATCACCAAACTCATTCTTCCTACGATCTTGAAACCTTTGATTCCCTCTATGATTTGCTTAACAACTTTCACATCTACAAACTCCTTGAAAACCCATATTTTGACTAAGCAAACCATTGAGCACCCTTGATTCATCTTGACTAGATCTTTGAAACGTGATGTTACAAGACCCATAAAACCTTTGCTCATATGTCCTAGGATTAGCCCGAATTTGATGTCCCATCTTTCCAAGTAACCAAGTACCTAAAAACACAAGAAGACTATTAAAATTAAGCTAAAAACACAAAAATGATATGTACTATAGATAAACCACTGCACTATAAAGATTCACCAAAAACACACAAAAACTACAAAAAAAAAAAAAAAAAACTACTAAAAATGCAAAAACAAGTAAAAACCACAAAACTACCACCAACAATAATCAATCAAAACAAACCATCTTAGTCGACGATGCCAATTTTGACATGCTCTTGTCGTTGTATAAGTTTTAGATGAACAATTCAAAATAAATTTATAAACAAACAAAAACTAAATACTAAACTATAGTACTTAAGGTTTCGTTCCCATACGATTGTTGTCTTAATTGAAGTAGTTATTGGGTTTGAGTCCTTACTTACTACAAGTTCTAGTAGTTTCAAACCAAAGAATCTAACAAAACAAAGGATAAGATAGTAATTTCAAGTGAATCATGCAAAAGCTAAGATAAACAAAAAGATAATATAGGTAAAAGCGGAAAAATCATACCACAACAAGATCCAAACAGCTATTTGTAAGTAAAATCACATGCAAATGTGGGTAGCTAAGACTCTCTCCCAAATATTATGATAATGCTATTCAAAGAATCCCCCGTGAGGACTCTAATTCATAATGCTTACAAGCTGTCATCTTAAATATATAAGATAAGGATCCACGATAAAGTAATTAGTAGACAATAGTAGAAATAGGGTCGTCAATCCTATTCTACCATCAATCCTCTACAACAAGTAATAAAGATAAGGCAAACTATGCACTTATGAAACAAAAGGGTAGAGAAACCATCAAACTTGCAACACAAGAAATCTCAATTGAACTAACCCATTTGCCCACATAAGCCCATGATCCAAAAAATCAACAATTAAGTGAGTATATTCAACACACATATCACTGAATTAGCAAAATCACTATATAAACACAAGAATTAGCTCATTTGCACGAGACCCACTTATAAATATGTATGGAAAACCATATAAGAGAATAAACTTAACACGAAAATGAGTAAACTGCCATGATAGAACTTCATCTCAAGGAAAAGGCCTAGCTTTTATCAACCAAACATGATAAATGCCTTTAAATTCAATTTAAACAAAACTCTCATAATTAAATAATTTCATTAAACCATGAATTTGTACTACATCTTTGGAAATCCACTACCCCTTATCACTTAGAAGGGTAGATTTCCCTAGAATCTACTTAGAACATAGTTGTTCTAAGAGAACTCATAGTTTGTGTGTGTGTGTGAAAAAGGTGAGAAAGTGTGTGTTTCTTCCTCCCTAAATTACTCTCTCTAAAACTATGAAAAACCTACTAAGGTGTAATAGTATGTGTTTTTACAAAGGGCCTTGGCCATTAAAAAAGGTTTCAAAGGGCTAAAATTGGAATTACATAAGTTGAATCACACCAAGGGTAAATTTGGATTTTCAGCAGTGACTTCAGGGCGACGACCAGGCAATGGCGCTGAGTGGACGCCGAAGTCGGCGGTGATCAGGCGCCAGCTCTCAGTGGACGCTGGTCTCCGTCTTCATCTCTCTTTTCACTTTTTTCAAAATTCTTCTCTTTAAACTCTAATTCTGCATGTTTTCTTTATTTTTCCAGCAAAAGTCGTTAAGTTTCTTTCAAAATCTCCAACATGCCTTTTCACTACAAGATCATGCAAATCTAACCATAAGTGCATTGAAAGCTCATAAAAGGTATCATAATCATTGAAAATCAACTAAAAGTAAGCTAAACATGCATGATTTTGGGTCATCAATGTTAGTTTTGAATACATAAAAGCTATAACTTGTATCAAAAACTAATATCCACAGATGACATATCATTTTGTGTCAGTATTAAATTGTTCCATTATATCATAGAACTAGATAACGGGGAGTGAAAAGACACAGTAGATACCGTTATTGATTAAAAACTGATATATAAAAAGTATGCTCGTAACTGAGATAGTCTGAATATACTATCGGTATAGGTTATCGTGAGGTTTGGAAATTAGTTTATCTAGACTAATTTAAATCACACGGATATGCTCGGGGCATATTGAGCACGACCAGTTTGGATATAATTGACTTGTACTGATAGACGTAGTCAATTTGGTCTTAATATACAGTCCCTCAATCCTGAGATTAGGTCGGGCATGAGAGTTAGATATCGTATGCTTTGATGTGCCAAAGAGTTCGGTCAATTGAGTCCTATACCTTGGTAGGTTGGGTATGTAGTGTTTAGCTTCTTACGTGTCATTGCTAGTCGGAGGAATCTACGTACCAGTTCGTCGGGTTGATGGTGCTCCCGAGATGAGCTCGTAAGGTTTATTGTACTAAAACTGGTCAGTGGACTTTACGTCCGGTATAATAAAAAGGTCGAGTGGTACTAATCTCAAATACCAAGAAGTCGGTGAATTAGTTTGTTAGTAAATTGATAAACCGACGAGCACTAGATCTTTGACGTGTGGAGATAGAAGAAAATAAAGTGGCGCGATGTAAAGTCATTTTTTAGGGGTAGTTCCATAATTGGTCCGTTAATGGTATGACTAATTATGCGTTTGACTAATCGATAAAGTGAATTAATTAATATTAAAGGTTTAATTAATATTTAATTGACAAAGTGAATTAAGAAATTAATTCTAGATGAATAATTTAATCCTAAGGGTTAGATTAAATTAAATTAACAAAGTGGGTTAAAGAAATTAATTCAAAAGATCGATTGGAGTTGACTAGTCTAGGAAAGACTAAGGAGTCAGCGAAAGTCAAATTAAAATGCCCAACTAAAAGGCCCACTAGGTCTCCTTAGAAGCTCCCTATAAATATCCCATGTTAGGCAACTTACAAGACATAAGGAAACTTGGAGGCCACTTAACCGAGTGAGAGAAAGTCTAGCTTGGAGTGAGAAAATTCTTTCTTCTTCGAATCTTCTCCTCGAAGTCAGCTAGGACAGCTTTCTTATTCGAAAATAACTCAGCCCGTTTGTCCCTCGATTGTTTGCCGCTGCCGCCGCCGACTTCTATCTGCCATAATTTATCACCGCGGTGATTGGATAATTCCAGTAGCCACGCCGCCGTGGATTGGTTCCCACCGGTGTGGTGAACCGCTAGCTTGGCTAAAGCTTTGATCTAGTGTCTAGATCTCCAACCGATTGGACCATTTTTGGTGACAAGATTTTATTTTTTCCGGCAGTGCTTTCTAGATTTGCGCAGAAGCCTCCGGGCTAAATCTGTTTTGGCAGATTGAGTATTTTCGAAGTGGGTTTCCTTAGGATTTCTTCGTTTTTCTTTGGGCTACTCCGTAGACACTAGCCCACACTAGTTCGGAGTCGATTTTGAGTTATTCTTTGGATTTTTTGTGGATTTCACTTGCCCAAAGGTTTGGATTTCTTTTTGCTAGGGACTTCGCTACAAAGGTATAATCTTTGAACTCTCCGCTTTAATTAAAGATTGTATCTTTTCTGTCCCGATTAATAATTAAATAAGTATATGCCTAGATCCGTACAGGGGAAAATAAATTTGAGCCTGAGCTTCGTCGAAAGTTTCCGATTCTGGAATGCATTGCGCGAAATTGAGATTTTTGATTTAGCCCGGGCTTGTTCTGTTTTCCTTCAAAATGGTATTAGAGTGAGTGTTTTGGGTTTATACTTGTTTAATTTATTACACGGCTTTGTTTTGCATTATTGCTTTTGTCAAAATGTTTAAACAGGTGGTTATTAGCTTTCCGGTTATTATGGTAGAATTTATTTTTCATTCATAAACCCCGGGACATGTCCGGGCTCGTATTGTTTTTTGAATGGAAATGTCTGTAATAGTAATAACCACGAGCTGAAAGCTGTGTAGGATTAGTTAAATCTTGTAGTAGGATTTAATCTAATGTTATCGTCTTTAAAGTCCTAGAAAACGCCTTTGTATATAGAAATTTATGTACTATGACAAAGACGTTATTTTGGGTAACTTATATTCACTGGTTTTGGTTTCTCGTAATTATGGTTCCTAATTATGTAGTAAACCGAGAAAACCCAGGCGAATCGATAGGAATCCAAATAACGAGTGGGAGCGACATGACGGGACGTGTCACCGAGGCGTCAAGGAATCAACGATAGAGAAGGCCATAATAGTCAGGAAATTTTATTTCTTTAATTTCCCATATTTATGTCTTTTCGTTGATTGTGTGTTTTTGATTTATTTGCATGAACAAAAACCAAAACGTTTTAAAAAGTAAAGTGCAATTAACTAAGGTAGATTATTCGCATATTAAAACTCCAACGGTTTTATGAGTGCGAATATCCTTTGTTATGATATTGCATGTTAAAACGAAAAAATCCTCAAACTTACAAATCTAAGTGGAAGCGGGTTGGTAAATATCCCCATGGACTCCATTACAGGTTCATTGGTGATGTGGTTATTCTTACGAGTTGGTATTATGGCCTTCCTCCATTCGGATAAATCTTCAATCACGAAATCACTAGATTGAATTTCTAAAGGGATTACTGTAGTGAGTTTAATTTGAGAATTATGACACTCTCTGCTGAGGCGCTCTATCTCCTAAGTAAGAAGTCACGTAATGGCATACACTTAGTGTACTATTTATAGTATTCCTCCCACGAGGTTACGCTATTTATGTGTATGGCTAAAATCATTGACTATTAATTTCATTGATCATAAGATCATTGGTCAGATAGTGAAATTAATGAACTTCGGTTCTTCTCGAACGAATGTGGCTTAGCGTAGAAGTTCACCCCGCGTGACCTGCGTTAATCTCGGTATGAGAGATGTTAATGGGAGATTATATTATTTTTGAGGATATCAATATTTTTGAAAAAGAATACTGAAACTTGACTATTTATTTTTTCAGGTTATTGATATGTCGTTTAACTTGCTAGCTGTCATACTGAATCAGAACAAACTCACTTGTCCTAATTACATTGACTGAAAATGTAACCTGGACATTGTCCTTACCGCTGAGGGTTACAAGTACATGGTCACTGAGGAGTGCCCCCCTAAGCCCAGTAATAATGCCACCCCTGAGCAGCGAGAGCCATATACGAGGTGGCAGAAGGCTGATGAGATGACCTGGTGCTACATCTTGGCTTCTATGTCGAGTGTACTGTAGCACCAGCATCAGTTGTTTACCTCAGCCTACGATATGATGCTCAACCTCAGGGAGATGTTTGGACATCAGGGCAGGGCAGCCAAGCAGTCAGCTATGAGAAAACTAATGAATGCTAGGATGGCTGAGGTCACTTCAGTGAAGGATCATGTACTGGACATTATGAGCTGCATTAATGAGATTGAGGTATTGGGAGGTGATATTCATAGGGAGACTTAGGTCAATATCATTGTCCAGAGCTTGCCCCATAGTTTTGAGCAGTTTCGGTTGAATTACAATATGGGAAAGCTCTCATATTCACTTTCCATGCTCATAACTGCATTGGTGTCTGCTGAGTGCCTCTTCGCAGAGAAGAAGCAAGCATTGGCTACTGTTGGTCCATCTGGTTCCTCTGCTGGGCCCAAAGCCATGAAGTATAAGAGGAAGAGAGGCCAGAGAGTAGGAGTAGCTGATTATGGACCCAAGGCGGGCATTATAAAGAAACACAAGTAGAAAGACAAGTGTTTCAGATATGGCAAAGCAGGACATTTGAAAAAGGATTGCCCAAAGCCTCGAGGTTGTTGGTGTATGTGCCCTTTTGAGGGCTATTTATATAAATAAACTTTGAGGGTTATTTATGTAAATAAGAATTTTGTCGTTTGATTGATTATTTATCTGATGAGTTAATTTCATGAAATTATATTCTTGTGCATATTGAATTTCATGAAATCGATCCGCCAAAAGAAACACTCTATGGACTGTTAGATCATGAGTGATTCTTTTGAGTAGTACTCGTACGAGGGTGCTTAGACCAGAAATCACTGCATAGTTTTAGGTGAATTAGAGTGTGCTTTGACATATGCCTAACGGGACCGTAACAGGTTGCCAAGTACGAGTATGATTGGGTACACTGTCACGCTAAGGTATATAGGTGAAGTGATGGGACTACAAGTCTCTCTTAAATGAGAGATGATATCTTGGCCGCTTGATAGTGAACTGAGAAGTGCATGGCCATGCCCAAGAAATGATAAGGGTTATCATTTGCTTGATTAAGTTCAGTGTCACTAAGAGATCAAGTAAAACATTTAGCTATATAAGGATGATTGGTTCCATGCCTTATGCTAAACTGGATATCAGTGTAGAGGACATTACGTAGTATACTCGGAAGGTTGTGTTGAATCACCATTCGACCCTCCGTTCTGAATTGTGTAGTCATTATGTCTTGCTAGAGACCACTAATGATTTATGGATTAATTAATGAGATTAATTTATTCATTGTCAATTTGAAATGGGCCTACAGGATCGCACATAAGTGAGTTAATGATTCAGAATTAAATTACCTGTAATAAGTATAAGAGTTATGCTTAAATAGATAATATTTAATTAAATGGTTTAATTAAATATTATTGAAGAGTTTTATGGTATTAATTAAAAGTTAATTAATTACCTGGGAATAATTGAGTTGAGCTGATAAATCAAGGGACCTAATTGTGAATTAAGGTTCTTGACCCATCAGCCTGATCCATGGATCAATGGGTTGATCCATGGTGTTGGTTAAACCCAACTCAGTAAATAAATAAATAATTATTATTAATTAAAAACAGATACTTCAGAACATACTTGTTCTTCTATTTTTTGTTGTAACTGTTTAATCCTCCATTGGAGTTGTGGTTGTTGTAGTTGAGATTCGATTCTCTTAAATTCTATTTCCTCCTTAAGGAAATTTATTTGTTGGGTTTTTGCTATCCAAGGATTTACTTCCCTAGTGATAGGTTCCTTTGAGAATGGGAGAATAATATTTTCTCCTAGTTCCTGTGGTTGGATTCCTTCCATTGTGGTTAAATAAGGAACTAACTGGATGATGAAATCCGTTCCTAAAATAATGGGACGGGACAATTCTTTTACTAACAGAAAGGAGACTGTGACTTTTGTTGTTGAAAAATGAACATCAACATCAGATAATTTGTACTTGATCCTAAGCTTGGTTTTGTTGGCTGCAGTTAGTCTTTCCCTACTTTTTTTCAAAAAATTTTGTAGGAATAAGTCTTTCTTGTATACAGCTAAAATCGGCTCTTGTGTCCCATAATGCATCTGTTTCTAGGACAAAACAATTTTTTACTACCAACTTTATCCTAACATCATGCCTTTGGAAGGTGGTTATAGAATTAAGTTGGGGTATCTCATCTCCAATGAAGGATTCTTCTTCCTTTTCCAATACAGGTTTTAAAGTTTGACTGTCTATTAGGTTCTGTATCAGCAAACTATGAAGATCTTGCTTAGCTTTTATTTCTCTAATTTCTTCCTTGGCTAAGGTCAATTCTTTCTGTAAATCACTAATGGAGATGGGACTAGGAGTCTTTTTTGGGAACCTATTAAGGATCTCTGTAAGGTTGTAAGTATTAAGCAATTTTGGGTGACTTCCTATGGGGTTAGGTATGGTGGAAGTAGATGGTTTTTCTCTCAGAGTTTGCCTAAATTGGTTCAAATAAATTTTTTGTTGGTTTGGATCTTCTAACCCTTCTATTATTTCTAAAAGGAGATCCTGTTCTTTAGTGAGAACATTAATATAATGACCCTCGATTACGTCTTCGTCTGATGATAGTGAATTAATATCATCCTGCTGAAATTGCTGGATGTAATTATCATCACTTGATTCTGTATCGGTATCAGCTTCGGATCCTACAAGAAGCTGATTAGTGATCTCCTCTTGTAAATTCAATGCTTGAATTTTTCTGTTTAATCTACAATACCTAGCTACATGACCAGGTTTCTGACACTTGTAACGAACTACCTTAGACAAGTCTCTAGGCTTATTAGTTTGTTCTACGGGATTCTTTCTTTGAAACTTAGAATATCTTTTCTTTCTCTAAAAAGGTTTGAGTTGCGGTCCTGACCTATATTTCTGAAGATCAGGTTTATATTTCTTTTTTTTAGAACAACTTGGTAAACCAAATTGGTCACAAAATGATCCTAACATTTTTCTATCTTTTGCAAGATCTCTCATCATCTTATCTTACCTACAAGTTTTCATTGCTACTTTCTGGATGAAAGTATTAAGTTGACCATAAGTAAGTTGTTCATAAGGAACAACTCCTTTGAACTCTTCCCTGAGTTCATCTCTGACTAATCTCCTTAAAGACTTAGGAAGACCGTCTATAAATTTTTCCTTCCAATATTGTTGATTACTATCTGGTCTATCATAAATTCTTGATAGGAAAACATTTTTGTATTCTTGAAAACCTCGTAAGCCTCGACACTTTAGATTGTTTAATAATTCAGAAGACTTGTCTCTAAAAATTCCTGGATCACCAATAAAAGTTTTAGCAATCGTAAATATTAAGGTTGAAACAGAGTCAGGAATAGTTTCACCATTTTGGAGGATGGGTTCTCCTTCTTCATCTACTTTGACTGCATAAAGGATACTATTCTTTTCATTTTCAGTGAGATGTTCGTCCCACCATCCTTTTAATTGTCCAGTAAAACATGCAATTAAAATGTGAGCAGTAGCTAAATCATTACTACCCTGTGTTGTTCTATATGCCGTGGCAACCATGGTCATATTTTGTAGCATTTTCATAACGCTATTCTCTGGTTGCCCATCTACACACCATTCGTAGATGTTATTGGCATTATAACTATTTTGTATAACATTTGGTCCAGGCTCTAATCCTGGGTTTGGGATTTCCTGATGACGAGGGGGAAACCTTCTCTATGGTAGTGGTCTTCGCCAAGTGGATAACTGTCTTCTTCCCGAAGAAGGTCCTATCCTAGCAATTTGTGGATCAGTATCGGATGATTCTTCTGATTCATTATCAGAAATCTTACTTAGGACTCTAATTCCTTGATTTATTGAGACTGATCCTGATTCGGAGTCTGGTTCCCTAGCTTTCTGTTTAAGTTTGGGAGCAAAGGATTCCTCAATTTTGGCTATCCTTTTTTCTAGCTCATTCATTGGTCGGGATACTAATTGGTTGGCTATTTTATGAGGAATTTCATAGTGTTTGAACAGAGGCTTTTTGTCAAACGTCTCAGATACATGAGTAGACGTAGAAGGCTGGGGTTTAGTGGTTAAGTATTCTCCTATGGTTTGGAGGTATTTGTTGGTATAGTTGTTTTGTTCAAAAATACTCTGGATATCCTTGGCATTGATTGACTCAGACAAATGTCTGGGATCTTTTTGTTTGAATGGGACTGCTTTAATGTCTACAGCCTTATAAGTCGTGGTAAAAAGCATCTCAGGAGGCATATCTGACTTTAACTTATCTCCGTCTATGACCTGCCAATTTTTTGCCACACAAATTTCTTTTTCTTGTAAAAAAGGATAATTTATATTATGACTAGAAGCATAATAATCAAACCATTTAAAAAATACTGCATTAACCTTATTTTTACTGAGGAAATTATAATATTCCTCCTGTACCTGTTTTCTATATTTGCCTTGGTAATTAGCAAAGAACCATTCTCTTTTTATTCTATTTTTTATAGAATAAAATTCCTTTTGTAATTTTTCTCTTTCAAATTTAAACTCTGATTTTATCATATTTAATTCTCCTATGTTTTCTGTCATAGTAGAGTAAGTTGGAGATCTAGGAAGACTATTACTGTCTGATGATTCTTCCTGAGTTTCTACTCTATATCTAGCCTGAGGAATTTTAGATGAATTATCTAAATCATGCAAGCTAGTGTTTACCGCCGAGACTGAATGCCTAGGGGGTTGTTCTAGTTTTCTAGAATATGAAAAAGAAGTAGACCTAGATGATTCGGCTTCTTCCTTATTAAAATCTCTCATACTAAGTGACATGTCAAATGTTATTTTCACAGTTCCACTAGCATATTGAGTAATTTTTGTTGGAACAGTGCTTCTAACCGGATATGGAGGTGCTGCCTCTTCTAAAAGCCAATCATCCGGTAAAGAAACATTCTTCCATTTAATACTTTGTGGAATAGATAATCTAGATCTATTCATATCTGTTTTAAACAAGATGGTTTCTCCTTTCTTTGAAACCATTCTTGCACCTGTATTAAAAGCTGAGATTAGGGCTTTATATCTAAGCCTATATAAGATTGTAACAGGAATAGATCCTTCTTTTGCTTTTCTATTAAATACTTTAATATTTAAAGTTAAAGTATCTAAAATATTTTTATCCTGCAAAGAAATGCAAAAGTTAGGAAAACAATCAAAATAAATTGGTCCTTCACATAAACTAGTTTCTACCATTCCTAATAAGGAATCTTCAAAGTCTAAAAATCTGCAATCTCTTAATCCAAGAAGTAAAGCAGAATTCATGCCATCTTTCTTAAGAGGTTTACCAGCTATTTGAACTAAACCAAAATGTAAATAATTATAACCATTTTTCTTATGGTTTTCTATGGTTTTTTAAGATAAAAGTTGAATAGTTTCAACGGGTTTTGTTAGTGGGAAAGCTTGTTCCACTGTTTTTTCTGAAAAATCTGAAACCATTTTTCATTTATCTTTATAAACATCATTGGTTGGTCTCTTGGGTATTTTCCAATTATCCCAATCTTGAGACAAGTTTTCAAAGTTTATTTCTTCTTTAAGAAGAACATTGGTTGAAGACCTACTTGAAGAGGCCTCCGATGATTTTTTAGAAAAATTTCTAAAAATTGATGACATCAAATAATAAGAGAAAATTAATAATAGAAAAGTAAAAAAGAGCAGTGAATAAAGAAGAAAGAGTAAATTAAGAGCTTTAGAAAATTAAAAAGATTTTTCTTGAATTTAAAACTTACTCCCTTCTGAACTCATCACCTTCCGGTTCCATGGATCCCTGGATAATAATTTCACTTATTCTTACCAATGATAATGAAGATCTAACTGCGTTGAATCTTGAATTAGTAAACTATGGTCAGGGTCAGACCAGAAATCCATCTGGCACCTCAACAGTATGGTCCGGGCTATTTAATCCATCAGCCTACTCCAACTACTGCTGGCACTAACAGAGCCTGAACATAGGTTTACTGATCCAAGCTCAAGAACATAGATCTGCAAAAACATTGTTAAGAATAATTGAAATACATATCTAGTTACCCACTTCCCCGTCTGGCTCTGATACCAGAAAGGAGGTTGGTCCCTTAAAGATTAGAAAAGAAAGTAAATAAATACATAATGGAAAGTGGGTCGCAGACGGACTGCCACTGTAATTATAGATATAAAAATAAAAGTTAGATTGTTAGTAGTGCAGAAATATAAATGTTAGATGCAAGAAAATAAAAGTTAAAAGTTAGAAGTTAGATGCATAAAAGAAATAATATAAATTATGAATTCAAATTAAGACATGATAGTTTACAATCAAAACTCCAAAATAGTTCAATGCTTTGGGTACATTACTTACTTATACAATCTCCAAAGCTTAGGTACAAAAGATGAAAAATATATCTAAGAAGGTGAAGGGGGAAAAGAAGCTATATTTTAAGGATACAATAGAAAAGGAAAAGATTTACAACTAAGAAATGGTTGTAAGAGAAAAGAAAAGAAAGGAAAGGAAAAAAGTAGTAGGAGAAAAGAAAGAAAAGTATGAAAAGTAGAGGGAGTGGAGAGAGTTGAGAGGATTGAGAGGAGTAGAAGAAGTTGGGATGAGTTGAGAGGATTCTAAGAAGATTAGAGAGAATTAGGATGAGTAAGAGAAGAGTAGGAGAAGGGTTTTTAGAGAGAATGAGGAGAAATGAGTTTTAGAGAGAGAGAGTAAGGATGAGAATTAGGAAGGCAAATGAAGTGTGCCTCCCTTTGGTATTTCTTTGTCTATTTATAGACAAAAGTCCTCCTTGTTTGCTGCTTTGCTACAGTATTTCGTGTAGCAATTAAATAATAATTTTTTTTTCAATTCCCCCTGATGTCTATGGAAGGGGAGAGAAAATTCCAAAACAATCGTCTTTATTGAGAAGATCGTTGGCTTGTAGAAGATCAATAAGGGGATCTTCTTCTTCATTTTCTTCTTTGATGGAAGTTCCTCTGCTGCCCTAGGAGTTTGTGTCACTCTTGAGCTGACTGAGGATAGTTTCCAGGTGTTTGATATAATCCTCCTAAGTTGATACTGCCGCTAGCTTGGAAGCAGCCAACGCCTTTTGTTGCAGGAAGACTGATGTTTGATGATCTGCAGGAGGTAAGTATGCGGGATTCTGCCGGAACCAAGCTTCAATCATTTCTGGTTAGACGGCTGCTGTTTTGAATTCTTTCCACCATTTGGAATATCCCTGTCGGACTAAGGTGGGTAGCATGTTTTCTTGCTTAGAAAATTCAAATTTCCAAGCATAAATCCAAGACAAGGAAAAGATGGAATAGAATTGTAATAATTTTGGCACAGTGTTGGGCGCCGTAAATTTTTCATAAAATAGTTGGTAACCAGGTCTTACTGATTCGGGCAAAATTGGAGGATTGGGTCCGTGAATGTTCCACCACGAGATAAACCAGATTGGAAATTTATATTGATTTCCTCGTTTAAAATAAAAAAGGTAAGAATGTCTATAGGCCTGGTTTTGTACGGTAAAGGCATTAAACCAAGCCTTTCGATAGTCCCAGTAAGTATATCCTGGGGGAGAAAATGGTTGGGAAAAGTTTCTAGGTTTGTTCAGATTGGCTTTCCAATCTGATGGGGTCAGGATAGAGAGAATTTGGGCAGTTGAATGTGTATTTTCTCCTTTTTCAAAGTAAGCTTTGAATTTGACTGATCCCGAATCTACTAATATAAATTCATAATATTTTTGGGTTTTGTTGATGGAATGGGGAACAAAATTTGTTTGGGATGGTAGGACGGTTTGGGCTACCTGGTAAGGATTGGGTGTAAAAAACTCTGGTTCTATTTGAACAACTAGTTGGGAAGTCTGGCATTTTAAATACTCAGTTGAACCAGAGGGTTTTGATCCAGGAGGGATTGATACCAGTACTTGCTTGTTGGCGGGATTTGGGATCACCACCTTGTTTTGATCAGTGGGATTTGGGACCACCACTTTGTTTGAAGGAGTGGGATTGGTACTCACCACTGAAGATCTAGAAGTGAGACTGCTAGTCACCACTTTAGTTTGGGTAGTGGGACTGTTAGTCACCACTTGAGGTTGAGGGACAACATGAGGTTGAGGGGATATTACTAAAGAAAATCCTGATTTTGCAGCCCATTGTTGGATTGATTCCAATTGGGCTTGTTTGATCTGGTCTTCTTCCGCCATGTCGGCCCATGTCTTTGGGGAGACCAGCGAGATTGGTTGGACAGCCGCAAGGTTGTCCATTGTTTGGAATTGCCTTGAAGTCAAGGCATAATCTTTGGGTGATTTCAGCACCATCTGCTTTGAAGTCGAGGCTTCAGGAGTTGATTGCTTGGAAGGGGCTCCTTCCTTGCTTGCTTTGATGGCTTCAATAGCCATCACTAGTTCATCTGGAGGCCTTTCTTCTTTCTTCTTCCGAGGAGGCATTATTTTCCCAGCAAAAATTCACGAGTCAGAAAATCGGGAAGAGAATTAGACTCTCCTTTAATATATTCAATATCAAAGTCAAAAACAGATAATATAGTTTGCCACCTAGCAAAAATCTGTTTAGATGCTAGATTTTTCACATCTTTTTGTAAGACATCTTTGGCTGACTTACAGTCAACTCTGATTAAGAATTTTTGATTTAATAAGTCTGATTAAAATTTTGTTATACAAAGAACAATAGCAAGGATTTCCTTTTTTTATAGTGGAATAATTTTGTTGTGTGCTATTCCAATGTTTAGATGTGAAGGAAATAATTCTTTTTTTGCCTTATTGAACTTGTTTCAGAATCCCACCATATCCTAAATCGGATGCGTCTGTTTCTACTATTTTCATTAAAGTGGGATTAGCTATATCAAGACATGGTAAAGACTTAACTAATGTCTTTATTTTTCTTACTGATTGTGTATGTAAATCAGTCCAAGCAGGTGGTGTTTTTCTTAATCTTTCATGTAATAATTTAGCTAAGGTTGCTAGATTAGGAATAAAGTCAGCAACATAATTTAAGCATCCTAAAAATCTTTGTAATTGCTGTTTTTCTAAAATCTGATCAGGAAACTTATCAGCAAAACTAATTGATCTCTCAATTGGGGTAATTGTTCCTTGATAAATATAATGCCCAAGGAATCTGATTTTAGTTTGGAAGAGACTTATTTTCCGTTGAGAAACTACTAAACCATTTGTCTTTGTCACCTGCAAAAAAGTATTGAGATGTTTAAAATGTTGATCAAGATTGTTAGAATAAACCAAAACATCGTCAATATAAACAATAATAAAGTTTGAATAAGGATTAAAAATATCATTCATAATCCGTTGAAACTCTGAAGGGGCATTCTTTAGTCCAAAAGGCATTACATTCCATTCGTAGTGCCCAAATGGAACAGTGAATGCCGTCTTGTACCTGTCAGAAGGGTGAATCTGAATTTGCCAAAATCCAGATTTCATATCAAATTTAGAAAAGATTTTTGCTGCAAATAATCTTTGTAACAAGTCCTTTTTGTTTGGAATTGGATATCTAATCCATTGTAAAACCTGATTTAAGGCCTTATAATTAATAACTAATCTAGGCACTCCTCGTTCTATCTCTGAACTTTTATTGACATAGAATGCCGGGCAACTCCATGGGGATTTACTAGGGCTAATAATTCCTTTTTGTAAAAGGTCATTAATTTCCTTTTTACAATGTTCCATTAATTATTGACTCATCTGAATGGGTCTTGCTTTTGTGGGAATATTTTGTTCTTTAAAATCCTTTTCATAAGGAAGGAAAACAGTATGTTGTTTTCTTTTCCAAAATGCATTTGAAAGTTCAGAACATACTTGTTCTTCTATTTTTTGTTGTAACTGTTTAATCCTCCCTTGGAGTTGTGGTTGTTGTAGTTGAGATTTTAACAAACTCAGTTTTATAAAGATGTTTAAAAGTTTTTTTTTAAAAAGACCAACTGACTCTCTCAGACTAATAGAACAGACGCTCTTCCAAAACTCTTCCCCACAGAGAAAAACGTTTTCTCTCTTTGACAGGCACTTTTGGGCTAGCACCAATTCTGATAGGCTCCGGTGCAAGATCGTAGAGACAATTCACGTGAATTGTTGGTGAATGCCATCTTCTCAGAGGAGCCAGGCGACTACACAACCGATTACGCTTCGAGGGTAAGACCCGAATCCTTAGTGTTTAGGAATTCCGCCGTTTAATTTTGAATTAAATGCCTAAACACAATCCAACAGTGGTATCAGAGCCATAGGTTAATTTTGTTTTAATTAAAATTGTTTTAGTTGAAACAAAAGGGTTTAGAATCGGGGCTATCAGAATTTTTCCCTTTATGGCCAGAAACTGGAAAAACGGGATTATATCAAATTTGGGTTTCTGGGTTCTTCAAAATTGGTCTTTTCATTTTTTTTGCATCTTTGGCTAGAAAACCAATTTTATTCTGTTTTGTTTTGGTGGCCGAGTCACCGGGAAACCGGGCTGTCCGTCCAAGCTTATGCTTTGGATTGTTTTGGTTTTGGGTTTATTTCGCCGGAAAAACGGGATGTACCCAGAAATTGGATATCGGGGTTTAAAAGAATTTTGACCGGAAATTGGTTTTGGTGTTGTTTGAATTCCGTTTTCTGGGCTGCCAAATTGTTTGGCCGGATGGTTGTTTTTTTTTCTTGTCGGAATTGTTCCGCCATTGTTATGGTTCTAAATGTTGCTGAGAAATTGGTTTGGAAACTGGGTTTTCATCACCGGAAAAACGATTTCAAAAGTTTTTTTGATTTTGGTTTTCGTTCTGGAAAAATGGGTTGCTGGTTGTTGTTGCTGGTTATTTTTTTTTCTCCGCAGGTGTTCGGTCGTCCGAAGAACGGCGAAGACGGAATCTATGTTGGCGGGCTGCTTCGGTTTGATCGAAGCGGTCGCTGGTTCGCGTCTGGGCTCGATTGGCGCCGGAAATGAGCAGTGGCGAACGTCGCCGCTGCGTTTCCTCGTCGATCGAAGCCGGGGATCGCAACTGATGTCTTGCGAATTTTGAACGGCGATTATCGTCGCTCAGAGAGGCCGCTATTGGGGACAGAAAAGTTCTGACCACCAAGACAAGAGACACCGGAAACCAATGGGTTCACCGGGGAAGACGATCGGAGCTGGCGGCGGGTGGTTGAAGCCCTAGGGGCTGAAATGACTAAAATAACCCCGCCGCAGCTTCTAAACCCTAATCAGCCAAAAAGAAAAATTTTAAAATTTATAAAATGGCCCCAGCAGTTTTTGTTTCCCTTAAACTGAAGGAAAACTGAACAAGCCCGGGCTAAATTGAAAGCCTCACTTTCGTGCTATGCATTCCAGAATCGGAAGCTTTCGACCAAGCTCAGGCTCAAATTAGTTTACCCATGAACGGATCTAGGCTTATACTTATTTAATTTATTAATCGGGACACAAAAATTAAATCTTTAATTAAAGCGGAACTTAAAGATTATACCTTTTGTAGCGAAGTCCCTCGCCTAAAGAAAACCCACTTCTTTTAGCGCAATTTCCACAAGAAATCCGAAGAATTCTCCAATACCAACTCCGAGATAGTGTGGGCTATCGTCTACGGAGCTACCCTCGGCAATCCGATTGAAAACCCAAGAAACTTGCTTATCAAGAAACTCAAAAATAAGCTGCCCAGAATTTTTTTATGAAAAATAAGCTGCCCAGAATTTTTTTTTTACAAAATTGAAGCTGCCCAGAAATTTTTCTTTCAAAATTAAAGCTGCCCGGAGCATACAAGAACACAGCTGCCAGCCTATCTACTTCAATCTGAATTTCGGACAACTAATTCGCCCAACCCAGTTGCGATCTGTACAGCTACAGCTGTGGATCACCAAGTTTCCAAGAGATCAACACAGCTGCTGCCGGCTCAGCCCCCTGGGAAAGCAAACAGTCGCCGGAAATCTGCACCGAGAATCTGTAGGAAAAACGCTACAGCAGAACTACTGTACTGCTCTAAAATTCGGTGAAAAAAAACTTCACCTTTGAAGAAGACCGGCGGCTGTGATTAATAAAGATTGGGCTGCTCTCGAAAACCAATGGACTGAGTTCCTTGACAAAGAAGAAAGCTATCTTGGTCGACTTCGAGAGAAAACTTGACGAGGAAGACACGTTCTCTCTCTAGACCAAACTTTCTCTTTCTAGCCTAACTTGGCTGCCAAGTTTCTTCTTAGGCTTTTCTTGCCTATTATGTTGTATTTATAGGAGCTTCTAAGGAGACCTAATGGGCTCTCGAGTTAGGCCTTAAAATTTGACTTTCGTTGACCGCTAAGTCTTCCCGACTAATCAACTCCAATCGACCCTTTTAAATTAATTTAATTAATCCACTTTGTTAATTTAATTTAATCGAACCCTTAGAATTAATTAATTCAAAATAGAATTAATTTCTAAATTCACTTCGTCGATTAAATATTAATTAAACCCTTCGGATTAATTAATTTACCTTGTCGATTAGTCAAATGCATAATCGGTCGTACCACTAATGGACCAATTATGGAACTACCGCTCGAAAACGACTTTACATTGCGCCATTATTATTTCTTCTATCTCCCCACATTAAAGATCTAGTGCTCGTCGATTTATCAATTTACTGACAAATTAATTCACCGACTTCTTGGTTTCCGAGATTAGTACCACTCGACCTTTTATTATACCGAACATAAAGTTCACTGGCCAGGTTTAGTATAATAACCTTACGAGCTCATCTCGGGAGCACCATCAACCCGGCGACCGGTACGTGGATTCCTCCGACTAGCAACGGCACGCAAGAAGCTAAACACCGCATACCCAACTTACCGAGGTATTGGCCTCAATTGACCTCACTCTTTGGCAAATCAAAGCATATGACACCCAACCCTCACGCCCGTCCCAATCTCAGGATTGAGAGACGGAATACTAGGACCGAATTGACTACGCCGATCAGTACAAGTCAATTCTATCCAAACTGGTCGTGCTCAATATGCCCCGGGCATATCTGTGTGATTTAAACTAGTCTAGATAAACCAATTTCCAAACCACACAATAACCTATACCGATAGTATGTTCAGACTATCTCGGTTACGAGCATACTTTTATATATCAATACTTTAACCAATAACGGTATCTACTGTGTTTGTCGACACCCCGTTATCTAGTTCTATGATATAAAGGAACAGATTTATACTGAAATAAAATGATATGTCATCTGTGGATATTAGTTTTTGATACAAGCCATAGCTTTTCTGTATTCAAAACTAACATAAACCCTAGCCCAGAAACTTTGGTTATTTACAAAATGACCCCAAAAAGTTTCAGAATATTAAAATTTTAATTTTTCTGAATTTTATTTAATAAGATTTTAATTAAATAATCTTATTAGATAAAGATAGGATTAATTTATAATTTTATCCTATAAGTTTAAATTTAAAATTTTGAAATAAATTATCTTAATTAGATTAGGATAATTAGAATTGTTTAAATTTAAATTCGAAACATTATCTTAATTAGATTAGGATAATTAGAAAAGATAAATAAATAATTAATTAATTAGATTAATTGTTATTTATTTATTTTATTTTACTTATGATGCTTAAATTTAAATTGTTTAAATTTTATTTGAAGCATCATAATTATGTAAGTATGTCCATGCATCATTCGATTAAAATGAATGAACATGGGATTGATTAAAATTGATCATGCACGATCAATTTTAATAGTGTAAGAGTTACACAATCCTTAATTAAATGATTCGGCTTAATAAAATTGGCTTGTATGAAGCATATGCATTTGTGTGTTTTTATATGCATGAATTGGGCTTAAAATTTATTATTTAAAATTTTGGGCCTGCGAGCCATTTTAATATTGGGCCTGCGTGCCTATTAAATAATCATGTAATAGTTAGGCCCAAAAGGAGGTTCCGAAGGCCATGGTAGAACCCAGGAACAGAAGCCCAAAATGGAGGCCCAAAAGAAGTTTTTTTTTTTTTTTTTTAAAAAAAAGCCCTGTAATAGATTAGAGCCCAATTCATCGCATTTCCGCAATTTTATGTTTTGTGAATGAATGAAAACGAAAATGCATGTTAAGCCGATGAAACTTAAATTTCAAAAACTCAAGATTTTGCTTCCATACTTGGGGGCCCGCTTGAGCGTCGAATGTTTGGTGGACTTGGAGAGCCCAAGGGCCTCAGGTTTTCTTCGTGTGGCGGGTTGTCACATAGTGAGTGGAAAAAACTGTTTGGGTATTAGATGCTCAACTTTATCACTACCACTTGTTGTGGAAAAACTGTGTGGGTGTCTATTGATATGATGCCTTGAGGGATGGTTTAACTTGGGAAAATTAATCCTAGCTTGACCCAATAAGTTGACTAGGGATTAATTTTGCAAAGATAGGATGGTGTCAAACATTTGGAATGTTCATCCTATCACCGAAAAGTTGCATAGTGATGCAATTGGAAATCGTTAAATTACATAGGGATGTGATTTGAACATTGTCTACCAAAAGAGCCCAATCCCTACGAAACTTGCCAAAGCAAGACTGGGGTTGACTCTTTGTGGATTTTCGGCCCACAATCTAGCACCAACACAAAATTGTTTGGGATTTCAATTTTGGCTATTGTGGAAAATATTTTAAAACTCATTCTAATATTTTGCAATTTTCTTTTGTAGAAATGGCATCTACTAGCACTAATACATCTAATCTCACTCTAAGAAGCATTTTGGACAAAGAAAAACTTGTTGGTCCAAACTTTTTAGATTGGGAAAGAAACTTGAGAATTGTTCTCAAACAAGAAAGGAAGCTAAATATCTTAGACGCTGTTTTACCTGAACCACCTGTAAATGCTACGGCTGCTGTTCAACGAGCATGGGAAAAGCTAAAAAGCGATTTCGATGACGTGACATGTCTGATGCTCGCGACTATGTCAGGCGAGCTTCAGAAACAATTCATGAATTCAGAAGCGTTCCAAATTTATGTGTCACTAACGGAAATGTTCTGTGAACAAGCCCGTAACGAAAGGTTCGTTACGATAAAAGCATTGATCTCGTGCAAAATGGCGAAGGGTTTGTCAGTAAGCACGCATTTGATCAAGATGAAGGGGTATATTGATACCCTAGAGAGATTAAATGCACCTCTTTCTAGAGAGTTAGCCATTGACATCATCTTGGCTTCACTGCCTGATGATTACAATGACTTTGTGGTGAACTATAACATGCATAACATGGAGAGGACAATTCCTGAGCTCCATGGAAAGCTTAAAAATACTGAGCAAACCCTTCAGAAGGCAACGCCAGTACTTGTTGTAGAAAAAGGTAAGGGCAACAAGAGAAATTTTAAAGGCAAGGCAAAAGTTGCTGAAAACAAGAAGCCTCGCAGTAAGACTGCTCCTAAGGCTCAGCCTCAAACTCCTCCTGCTAAGAAAAATGCTCAGAAGGACGCAGTATGTTTCAATTGCAATCAGAAGGGGCATTGGAGAAGAAACTGCAAGTTGTTTCTTGAAGAGAAGAAACAAAATCCTTCGGCTTCAGGTATCTTTGTTATTAAAATTAATCTTTCCTTGTCCACCTCATGGGTATTAGATACCGGATGTGGGGCTCATATTTGTACTAATGTGATGGGACTGAGCAATAGAAGGATAATAAAGAAAGGCGAAATAGATCTCCGAGTGGGCAACGGGGCAAGAGTTGCAGCTGTTGAAGTTGGAGATTACACTTTGTCTTTGCCTTTCGGTTTAAACATTGTTTTAGAGAATTGTTATTATGTACCTACTATGAGTAGGAATATTATTTCAATTCCTTGTTTGGATATTAAAGGATTTTGTTTTATTATTGGTAATAATTCGTTATCTTTATATCAAAAAGATGTTTTATATGGAGTTGCAAATTTGTGCAATGGCCTATATATCTTGGATTTGACCCAAGAGAAACCGGTATATAACATTGAAAAGAAAGCCAAATTAATTCAATCTGATTTAAGTCCAACATATCTGTGGCACTGTCGTCTAGGCCATGCAAATGAGAAGCGAGTTCAAAGACTTCATAAGGATGGAGTGCTTGGTTCATTTGATTTCGAATCATATGACACATGTGAACCCTGTTTGCAAGGCAAAATGACGAAGAGTCCTTTCAGCAAGAAAGGTGAGAGGACTAGTGAGCTATTGGCTCTAATACATACAGATGTATGTGGACCAATGAGCACACAAGCCAGAGGTGGATTTGAATACTTCGTGACTTTTACCGATGACTTAGTAGATATGGTTATGTCTACGTAATGAGGTATAAAAGTGAAACTTTTGAAAAGTTCAAAGAGTTTAAAAACGAAGTAGAAGATCAGTTAAATAGAAGGATTAAGGCTATTCGCTCCGATCGGGGAGGTGAATACCTTAATGATGAGTTCGATGGCTATCTAAAACAGTGTGGAATTGTTTCACAACTGACTCCACCAGGAACACCTTAATGGAATGGTGTATCCAAGAGGAGGAATCGGACCTTATTATATATGATTTGATCTATGATGGGCCAAGCGACTCTCCCTATGTCCTTTTGGGGTTATGCCCTCCTTTCAGCTGCCTACTTACTAAATCGTATTCCATCTAAGGCAGTAGATAAGACTCCATATGAGATATGGACGGGTCAAAAACCCTATATGTCATATCTACGAGTTTGGGGATGTCAAGCTCATGTAAAGCGTTTACAAAGTAGTAAGCTTGAACCTAAAACTGACAAATGCCTGTTTGTGGGATATCCTAAGGAAACAAAAGGATATCAATTCTACAACCCAACTGAGAACAAAGTGTTTGTTGCTCGAGGAGCCACTTTCTTAGAGAAAGATTTTCTCTACAAGAAAGATAGTGGGAGTAGAATAGAACTCGGAGAAGTTCCAGAACCACAAGAGAATGTAGAACGATCTACAGAAGCTGAGATGGAAGTTGACATGGGAACTCATGAAGATGAGCAGCCTGAGTCAACAACACAAGAACCTAGAAGGTCTAGTAGATCTCGTCATGAACCCGAGAGATACGGATTTCTCGTAACTGATGATCAAGATTTGATCTTGGTGGACTCTAATGAGCCTGTGAACTACAAACAGGATTTAGAAAGTCCAGATTCAGATAAATGGCTATAAGCCATGGAATCTGAAATGCAATCCATGAGGGACAATAAAGTGTGGACTTTGATTGACCCTCCTGTTCAGGCAAAGGTTGTCGATTGCAAGTGGATTTTCAAGTTAAAACCTGGCGGGATCTTCAAGGCACGACTAGTGGCTAAAGGTTTCATACAGACTCATGGTATAGACTATGATGAAACCTTCTCCCCTGTCTTGATGCTCAGGTCCATCTACGGACTAAAGCAAGCATCTCAGAGTTGGAATCTTCGTTTTGACGAGGCAGTAAAAGGTTACGGCTTCATAAAGAACGAAGATGAGCCTTGTGTTTACAAGAAGGTTAGTGGGAGCAAAATAGTTTTCCTTATCCTATATGTGGACGACATCCTACTCATAGAAAATGACATTCCCATGTTGAAAGATATCAAACAATGGTTGGGGAGTGTATTTTTTATGAAAGACTTAGGAGAAGCTGAAATGATACTGGGTATCAAAATCTATAGAGATAGATCACAGAGGCTTCTAGGACTAAGTCAAGAAGGGTACATAGACAAAATATTGAAGAGGTTCAATATGTCTAACTCTAAGAATGGCATGGTACCATTCAGACATGGCCTTCTCTTGAAGAAGAACCAAGGTCCTTCAACAAGAGAGAAGAGGGATACAATGAGTAGTGTTCCATATGCTTCGGCAATAGGATCTATCATGTATGCCATGTTGTGTACCCGCCCGGATATCGCACATGCACTGAGCATGACTAGCAGATACCAACAAGATCCTGGAATGGCTCATTGGACTGCAGTCAAAGCAATCCTAAAGTACTTGCGAAGGACTAAAGGATTGATGCTAGTGTATGGAGGACAAGAACAGCTCATCGTACAAGGTTACGCTGATGCTGCTTTCCAAACAGATCAAGATGACATGAAGTCACAATCAGGCTACGTGTTCAGTCTGAATGGCGGTGCAATAAGTTGGAAAAGCTCAAAGCAAGATACAATAGCCGATTCTACAACAGAGTCTGAGTACATTGCTACATCAGATGCTGCAAAGGAAGCTGTTTGGTTGAGAAAGTTCGTGTTAGACATCGGAGTGATACCGAGTATCCAAGATCCGATAGAACTTTTCTGTGACAATAACGGGGCCATCGCACAAGCTAAGGAGCCTCGGTCACACCAGAAAACCAAACATATACTTAGAAGGTTTCACCTCATCCGAGAGATCATTGATCGAGGAGATGTGAAAGTGTGCAAAATAGGGTCAGACGACAATGTAGCAGATCCTCTCACAAAAGCTTTACCGCAGTCAAAGTTTGATAGACATGTAATAGAGCTTGGTCTTAAACAGTTTAGGACATAGCCCTTCAACGGGCAAGTGGGAGATTGTTGGTGTATGTGCCCTTTTGAGGGCTATTTATGTAAATAAACTTTGAGGGTTATTTATGTAAATAAGACATTTGTTGTTTGATTGATTATTTATCTGATGAGTTAATTTCATGAAATTATATTCTTGTGCATCTTGAATTTCATGAAATCGATCCGCCAAAAGAAACAGTCCATGGACTTTTAGATCATGAGTGATTTTTTTGAGTAGTACTCGTACGAGGGTCCTTAGACCAGAAATCACTACATAGTTTTAAGTGAATTAGAGTGTGCTTTGACATATGCCTAACGGGACCGTAACAGGTTGCCAAGTATCGGTATGATTGGGTACACTATGAGTCACGCTATGGTATGTAGGTGAAGTGATGGGACTACAAGTCTCTCTTAAATGAGAGATGATATCTTGGACGCTTGATAGTGAACTAAGAAGTGCATGGCCGTGCCCAAGAAATGATAAGGGTTATCATTTGCTTGATTAAGTTCAGTGTCACTAAGAGATCAAGTAAAACGTTTAGCTATATAAGGATGATTGGTTCCATGCCTTATGCTAAACTGGATATCAGTGTAGAGGACATTACATAGTATACTCGGAAGGTTGTGTTGAATTACCATTTGACCCTCCGTTCTGAATTGTGTAGTCATTATGTCTTGCTAGAGACCACTAATGATTTATGGATTAATTAATGAGATTAATTTATTCATTGTCAATTTGGAATGGGCCTACAGGATCGCACATAAGTGAGTTGATGATTCAGAATTAAATTGCCTGTAATAAGTATAAGAGTTATGCTTAAATAGATAATATTTAATTAAATGGTTTAATTAAATATTATTAAAGAGTTTTATGGTATTAATTAAAAGTTAATTAATTACCTGGGAAGAATTGAGTTGAGCTGATAAATCAAGGTACCTAATTGTGAATTAAGGTTCTTGACCCATCAGCCTGATCCATGGATCAATGGGTTGATGCATGGTGTTGGTTAAACCCAACTCAGTAAATAATTAATTAATTATTATTAATTATTATTTATTATTAATTAAAAACAGATACTTCTCAAATCAGAGAAGTATCTGGGAGTCTTTTAAAAAGGTTTTAACAAACTCAGTTTCATAAAGACGTTTAAAAGTTTTTTTTTAAAAAGACCAACTGACTCTCTCAGACTAATAGAACAGACGCTCTTCCAAAAATCTTCCCCACAGAGAAAAACGTTTTCTCTCTTTGACAGGCACTTTTGGGCTAGCACCAATTCTGATAGGCTCCGGTGCAAGATCGTAGAGACAATTCACGTGAATTGTTGGTGGACGCCATCTTCTCAGAGGAGCCAGGCGACTACACAACCGATTACGCTTCAAGGGTAAGACCCGAATCCTTAGTATTTAGGAATTCCGCCGTTTAATTTTGAATTAAATGCCTAAACACAATCCAACAGAGGTATGTGTAAATTTTCCCTAGTTACTGAGACATGTTTAGCTACAATTCCCACAAATACTTAGTGTATGGATTCAGGAGCATCTGATCATGTTTGTAATTTTTTGCAGGGATTCCAAGTGACCCGGCTGCTTAGAGAGGAAGAGTTGCAGGTCTACCTTGGAGATACTACCAGAGTTTCTGTTGTTGCAGTGGGAGTTTTATGTCTTTACTTTTCAGACTCAGTTTTACATCTGAGAGATTGTTTATATGTACCCATTTTTCAAAAGAGTTTACTTTTAGTTTCTAAACTTTTATTGGATGGTTATAAGTGTGTTTTTTCTGATAAATCTATTTTATTAGAAAGAACCTGAAGCTTATATATTCTGGTACATTAGTTGACAATCTATTTTTAATCAAGGCATACTCCCCAATAATGCAAAACACAGAAACTAATAACTCATCACCGAATCATAGTAAGAGAAAGGAGTCTTCCCCTTTGAATCAAACTTATCTTTGGCACCTGAGACTCGGTCACATCAACCTTAGTAGGATTCAAAGATTGGTCAATAATGGGTCTTTGGACTCATTGGATATTGACAGCTATCCGACCTGTGAGTCCTGCCTGGAGGGTAAGATGACCAATAGGCCTTTCAAGGCAAAGAGGAATAGGGCCAAGGAGGTTTTAGAGTTGATTCATTATGACTTGTGTGGGCCTATGTCAGTTCAGGCTAGAGGTGGTTATGAGTATTTCGTGACTTTCACGGATGATTACTCTAGATATGGATACATATACCTGATGCGTCACAAGTCTGAATGCTTTGGCAACTTCAAAGAGTTTAAGGCTGAGGTGGAGAACCATCTGGGTAAGAGTATCAAGGCCTTGTGATCTAATCACGGTGGCGAATACCTCTCTAGTGAATTTAGGTCCTATTTATCGGAGGAGGGTATTCCAACCCAGTTGTCTGCACCTGGCACACCCCAGCAGAATGGTGTAGCAGAGAGGAGGAACAGGACTCTTATGGATATGGTTAGATCGATGATGAGTTATAGCAAATTGCCTATTTTGTTTTGGGGTTTAGCTTTGGAGTCAGCGTGCTATCTCCTTAATCTCGTACCATTTAAGTATGTGCCTTCTACCCCAGTAGAGCTGTAGACTGGGCGAAAGCCTAGTCTAAGACATCTCAGGATTTGGGGTTGTCTAGCATATGTGCTTAAGGCAGACACAACCAAGCTAGATGCTAGATATGAGATTATGCTTTTTGTAGGCTACCCTAAAGGAACGAAAGGTGGTATGTTTTATAGTTCTCAGGATCAGAAGGTGGTGGTGAGCACCAATGCTATGTTTCTTGAGAAGGACTATGTTTTAGATCACAAGGCAAAGAGCAATGTAGTATTGGAAGAGCTTAACGGTCAGTCCACTATTCCAGATGCACGAGTACAGGAAGACACACCACAAGAGACTGCACACACTATCACAGATGATGCTCTTACATAGGCTGTGCCTCGTCGTAGTGGGAGGGTTGCCAGATAACCCGAGAGGTACATGGGTCTGGGTGACTCTTCAGAATTCATCCCTGGCACTCATGAACCAGACCTAGTTAGCTACAATGAGGCTCTCTAGGAGAAAGATACAGATTCTTGGCAGAGAACGATGATTGCTGAGATGGATTCTATGGACTAAAATCAGGTCTGGGATCTGGTAGACCTTCCTGATGGGTTTCGGCCTATTGGGTGCAAATAGGTCTACAAGCGAAAGAGAGGATCTGAAGGGAGGGTTGAGACCTTTAAGGCTAGGCTTGTGGTGAAGGGGTATACTCAGAAAGAGGGTATCGATTATGAGGAGACCTTTTCCCCGGTAGCTATGATTAAGTCGACCCGGATTCTCTTGGCCATAGCTGCTCATATGGACTATGAGATTTGGCAGTCGGACGTCAAGATCGGTTTCCTTAATAGAAGTCTTGAGGAGACCATCTTTATGAAGTAACCAGAGGGTTTCATTGTTCAGGGCCAAGAGCACAAGGAATGCAAGCTTAGGAGGTCTATTTATGGACTTAAGCAAGCATCCAGATCTTGGAACATCTGTTTTGGCAAGGTTATCCAGTTCTACGAATTCACTCAATTTCTGGATGAGTAGTGTGTATATCGCAGGCATAATGGTGATAACGTGGTGTTCCTCGTACTTTACGTAGATGACATTCTTCTGATTGGCAACAGTAAGAAGGTGTTGTCAGACGTAAAGGCATGGTTATCAAGGTAATTTGATATGAAGGATTTGGGAGAGGCTGGACATATCCCTGGGATCAAGATTATTCGAGATCGTAGAAGACGCTTTGACTCTCTCGCAGGCATCCTACATAGACACGATTCTGGGCCGTTTTAACATGCAGAACTCCAAGAAGGGTTCACTAACATTCAGGCATGGAGTGCATTTGTCTAAAGAGCAGTGTCCCAAGACTGCTGAGGAGATAGATGTCATGTAGGCGATACCCTATGCTTCTGCAGTGGTAGCCTCATGTATGCTATGTTATGTACGAGGCCTGATATTTGCTTTGTCGTTTGCATGGTTAGCAGATATCAGAGTTACCCTGGGAAGGCTCACTAAGAGGCAGTAAAATACGTTCTCAAGTACTTACACAGGAAGATAGATTATATCCTTGTTTATAGAGCGCAGGAGCTTATACCGTTTGGTTACACAGATTCAGACTTTCAAGGTGATATGAACAAGAGTAAGTCTACCTCTGGGTTTGTGTTTACTCCAGGAGGTGAAACCATAGTATGGCAAAGTGTCAAGCAGAAATGCGTGGTGGACTCCACCATGGAGGTTGAGTACGTTGCCGCATCAGAGTCAGCGAAAGAAGCTGTATGGCTCCGAAACTTCCTGGTGGACTTAGATGTGGTTCCTGAGTTGCCTAGGTCTATCTCAGTTTACTGTGATAACAATGGTGCAGTTGCTAACTCGGGAGAACCATGAGCCCACAAAGCGAGTAAACATATAGAGCGCGAGTACAACCTGATACGAGAGATTGTAAAGAGAGGAGACGTGACCATGGCCAAGATAGCACCAGATGACAACCTTGCAGATCCTTTCACAAAGCCATTGACGCAAAGGTCTTTGAGAGACATGTGGAGGGTATGGGAGTCAGATTCTTGAGGGAGCTATGTGAGTGAGCTTAAAGGTGTTCTATAGATTTCATTATGACAACAGTGTAACAGTGGGTTGGACAGTTTTTGTACTTCTTAGCATTGCTTTGAGTATTAGTGGGAGATTGTTAGTTTTGACTACAGAAAAATTATAGCTTGTATCAAAAACTAATATCCATAGATGATATATCATTTTGTTTCAGTATTAAATTGTTCCATTATATCATAGAACTAGATAACGGGGTGTGAAAAGACACAGTACATACCAGTTTGCCGGGTTGATGGTGCTCCTGAGATAAGCTCGTAAGGTTTATTGTACTAAAACTAGCCAGTGGACTTTACGTCCGGTATAATAAGAAGGTCGAGTGGTACTAATCTCGGATACCAAGAAGTCAGTGAATTAGTTTGTTAGTAAAGTGATAAACCGATGAGCACTAGATCTTTAATGTGGGGAGATAGAAGAAAATAAAGTGGCGCGATGTAAAGTTATTTTTGGGCGGTAGTTCTATAATTGGTCCGTTAGTGGTATGACTAATTATGCGTTTGACTAATCGATGAAGTGAATTAATTAATCCTAAAGGTTTAATTAATATTTAATTGACAAAGTGGAGTAAGAAATTAATTCTATATGTATTAATTAATCCTAAGGGTTCGATTCAATTAAATTAACAAAGTGGGTTAAAGAAATTAATTCAAACGATCAATTAGAGTTGACTAGTCTAGGGAAGACTAAGGAGTCAACGACAGTCAAATTAAAAGGCCCAACTAAAAGGCCCACTAAGTCTCCTTAGAAGCTCCATATAAATATCCCATGTTAGGCAACTTACAAGACATAAGGAAACTTGGAGGTCAGTTAGCCTAGTGAGAGAAAGTCTAGCTTAGAGTGAGAAAATTCTTTCTTCTTTGAATCTTCTCCTCGAAGTCAGCTAGGATAGCTTTCTTATTAGAAAATAACTCAGCCCGTTTGTCCCTCGATTGTTTGATGCCGCTGCCGCCACCACCGACTTCTATCCATCGAAATTTATCACCGCTGGTGATTGGATAATTCTGGTAACCGCGCCGCGGGGATTGGTTCCCGCCGGTGTGGTGAACCGCTAGCTTGGGGAAAGCTTTGAGCTAGTGTCTAGATCTCCGACCGCTTGGACCATTTTCGGTGACAAGATTTTATCTTTTCCGGCTGTGGCTTCTAGATTTGTGCAGAAGCCTCTGGGCTAAATCTGTTTTGGCCAGATCGAGTATTTTCAAAGTGGGTTTCCTTAGGATTTCTTCGTTTTGCTTTGGGCTACTCCGTAGACACTAGCCCACACTAGTTCGGAGTCGATTTGGAGTTATCCTTTGGATTTCTTGTGGATTTCGCTTGCCCGAAGTTTTGGATTTCTTTTTGCTAGGGACTTCGCTACGAAGGTATAATCTTTGAAATTTTCACTTTAATTAAAGATTGTATCTTTTGTGTCCCGATTAATAAATTAAATAAGTATAAGCCTAGATCCGTTCAGGGGATAATGAATTTGAGCCTGAGCTTCGTCGAAAGTTTCTGATTCTGGAATGCATAGCACGAAAGTGAGATGTTCAATTTAACTCGGGCTTATTCTGTTTTCATTCAATAAAAAGGTATATTTTGGACTATTAGGCGGTAGAACCCTGCGTGCCCCAGAAAGCTTCTCACTCCTTTTACACTATCAGGCGATGATAACTTACCTTTGACCTCAATCGTTGCTTTATCAACTTCTATCCCTTTCTTTGAAATATGATGCACCAACACTATCCTTTCAGTTACTATAAAATGGTATTTTTCCCAGTTCAACACTAACTGTGTTTCGACACACCTTTTCAATACCCTCTCAAGATTCATTAGACATCGATCAAAAGAATCTCCAAACACTGAGAAATCATCCATAAAAACCTCCATGATATCATCATTCATGTCATCATAAATAGCCGTCATGCATCTCTGAAATGTTGTTGGTGCATTACACAACCCAAAAGACAATTGCCTGAAGGCAAATGTCCCCGAATAACAGGTAAGAGTTATTTTATCTTTATCACCTGGATGAATAGAGATTTGATTATATCCTGAGTATCATTCTAGAAAACAATAGTATTCATGTCCTGCAATCTGTCCAAAATTTGTTCCATGAATGGTAGAGGAAAATAGTTCTTCTGAGTAGCCTTGTTTTGTTTCCTATAGTCATTGCATAGTCTCTAGGAGTTTATAAGTTGTGTTCTCAGTTGCTCATCACTGATATTCTTTATAACCTTTATTCCTCCTTTTTTTGGCACACATTGAACTGGACTCACCCACTTACTATTAGAAATTGGATAGATAATTCCTGCATCCAACCACTTTATGACCTCCTTACGAACCACCTCTTGCATCATAGGATTAAGCTTTCTTTGCTTCAGCTGCTTGGCTTTAACAGATCTATGGATATCAATCTTGTGAGTGCAAAAGCTGGTGAAATCCTTTGATATCATCCAATGACCATCCCAATGCTGTTTTGTTCTCCTTCAACACTTTCAGCAACTTTGCTTCCTGCTCAACTGTCAATTTAGCTAAAATTATTACTGTAAAGGAGTTCTGTTTGCCCAGATAAATGTATTTAAGATGAGATGGTAAAGGATTGAGTTCAGGAATAGGTACTCTTGATTCAGTGTCTGGATACTCAACCTCATTTATCAATCCGTTGACACAATAGCATTTAATCATATTCTCTATCTCTCCCATTATCTCCAAATCTTCAACTTCAAATAAATTTGCTTCTCTTGGTATTTGGTTTCTCATCCTTTAATGTAAGTATCTCCAAACATGCAACCACAAAGCTCTCAATAACATCTCTCTGTTCAAAATCATCCACCCTTTCAAGTTGTGGGCTTTAGATCATCAAAGTCTTCTTGTTCATGTTGTACTGTTATTTGTCCTAAAGTCCGAACCAAGTTTACTGTAGGACTGCTTGTGTTCGGCTTACTGTGGTTAAGATTATTCAGATTAGCCTGATCCTGGTTCACATGTACCAACATGTCAATGAACCTACATGCTTCCTACATCTCACCCCTAACATCCTGCATCCCTTCTGTCACTTCCAAAAATTTACCTCCCAACTGAACTATGTTATATTCTCTCAAATCTTCAAACTAGTTCTCTCTAGTTTCCTAGTTAGGGTAATATTCCCAATTAAAAATTGCACACAGCGTTTTTGAATTACTCATGGAATTCCATTCGCTGTGTAACCCTCATTCTTTCAATCTGTTAACTCCTGCACATTCATCAATTTAAAATTAAATACACAAAGGCTACCATGCTCCCCTTGTAACGGCGCAAAAAAGTGGTGTCTGGAAAATACACCTACTAATATTAACCTTTTTCTACACTAAATGACCCAAAATCCTGTCGTGTAGTAGTAATGTTGTCGAACCCACAGGGAGCAATTAAACACTTGTGTACTTAAAATGATAAAAAAATACGAGTAGCGAAGATCCGGTTAAGTTTGATTTCATAAAATTAAAAACAAAGTACAAAAAGTATTAAATGGATATGATTTGGGGAGGGTGATTTAACCACTATCAATCTTAAGCATGTATTATTTCTATATTAACTTCTTAATTCCTCCTAGGTTCCTTAGCCGGTCCGTTAACAGATTGCAGCCTCGACTCATTTCTACTACCCCTATTTTATGACCCGTTAGAGTACTACTCTAGGTAGATAACTCGACTATTAGTCCCACAGAAAAATAGCACATAAACTTCAGACACAAAAGATGAAGCCGATAATCAAGTTAATAAAGTAAAAGGCATCGCATTTGGAAATTAAATAAGCTAATATATACAGAATCAGAGAAATTCGGATACCACTACGCTCAGAGAATAAAAGAACAACATAACTCGTAGATTCCCTCAATGCGAGAGCTGTCACACCTCTAAGGGCAAGGTCTACGCACCGAGCTGGCTGAAGAACTGGAGAGCTTCTCTGATCAAGTGTAATGAACCACTTAGAACTACATAGTTCTAAGCTCAATCGCCATCCTTGGTAAAAACCCTAACACTACAATGACGAGGAAGGTGTTGTCGGCTACCAAGAAGAAAACGAAAGAAAAAGTTGACCTTAGGACTTGTCCATTTGGTATTTATACTATTACAAATTCTAGGGTTTCAAATACATAAAATAGTAGTGGGTAAAATGGTCATTTTAGTGATTAAGGACTCTCCAAAGTTACTTTGTAACACTGCTATAGCCACGATGACCAGATACAACTATTTCTGTATTTTCCAGCAAGATTTAGGTGATAAAAGTGCTAAACCCAAACATTGACCTGCAATTCCCACGTGAACCATTATAAGGAATTAAATCACAAAAGAGTAACAAAAACTCTATTCAAATGACATGGATCATGTGGAAAATATCATGAAATAAGCTATGAATTCGGGTTATATCATCTACTCAAATAAGATTATGAAGGATGACACAAGTATTAATAATGTTTACATGTGTTTTAATATTGAAAAAAGATGTATCTCTCAAAATTTCCCATCACTTCTTCAACATGCCAAAAACTATTTCAATTGCATTTCTTGTCGTTGAATGTCGAAAGTTGAATAACTCTTTTGGAGTTTGTGGGTTATTGCCCCTATGGTGAAGGATTTACAGTCGTTTACCGTACAGAATTAATATTTATATTTAACCTCACACCATAAGAAATGTAGTAAAATGTGTCGATCCCACAGGGAACGGGGGTAGAATTCTGCTGCACAAGTTAGAAAAATAGTAAAATAGAGCAAGTAAGAAAAAAGTAAAGTATAAGCAGTTGGTCAAGTATAAAACATGGGAAATAAGTCACAAAACAAGAAGCAACATGGGATTTCCACTTCCTTGTTGAAATTGGAGGCTTCGGCTATAGTTTTCTTATGTCGAACAAGGTTAAAGTTCTCTAACAGTCAGGACCGAAAATAATGAAGTGAAAAATATTTAGAATCGGCTCGCTTGGTGTAATACTGGTGTCACTTACTCTACAGATACTTTATCATCTACCCGTGAAATCCCTGTTTACTACAAACATTCAACCTAGCACAGTTATTCCCAGATGAACTGACATCCTCACCATGACAACCACACACCAGGACATAAAGCTTTCACTGAGCCAACAGATCCTATGGTATCATCAATTAAGATCTCCCCACAAGGATCAGACTCTGCTTCCACCCTACTCCAAAAGGGCACGACTCATTGTCATGATGAAGACTAAAATCTTCAGCACCTCACTCCTTACTCAATCAGTTAAATTAACTAGAGAACCTGAAGCCACAATACTGACCTAAACCGAAATCAATGAAAGCACAAGTACAAGATGTGCTCATTAGATTTTATAACAATGTTAACCACTAATAAACTGATAGAGGAAACACACACACATTATTCTAAATGCATTGAATAATGTGCACGTCAACAAAGATATACACAAGTGTAAGCTCACACATTAAATCAGATTCAGTGCACATCTTGTAATGGAACTTTCATCTTGCCTCTATTTTATTAGAGGAGTGAAAATCCATACAAGATGCTTAGAACCTCATCGGTTCTTAGCAAGAAAAGAAATACATGAATAAAAAGAAAAATGAGGTTTGGATAAAACAACCCATGTAAAGGTTACAAGGGAAAAAACTCTGAACTCCCCTAAGTTGGAGCATCCTACATCTATTTATAAAGAAAATCTAAGGAAGGAAATACAGGATGGCTATTTTGGAAATTCCAGAATTTTGCTTCGGGGCTAAGTTTTGCAAGATGGCATATTCCAGGAGGCAGCTGGCTGACACACCAGTAAAAGTAACCTGCACTGTTCAGAGGCCGTTAAAGTAACCTGTAACAAGAACTTATAATGGGGAAGGTTTAGAAGTGACATCTCATCTAATTTATTTTGAATAAGGAATAGGAAGCGAATGCCCTCTCTGCAGATGAATTGATGAAGAAGGATCGCATTAACTCTTTCTATCATTGGTGCTATCGTATATAAAGAGAAAGGCTACTTTTAGGTATGAAAGGTAATCTTAACTAGAAATTTCATATAAAAAGAAAGATCGGATTGTAGGGTAGATGAAAGGTATGCCAGTTTCATGATTGCTTTTGTTTTATCTTTCTAAGAGCGGTCTGATCCCTTATTTTGATCAGACCACTCCTGGTGTTCAAACTAGTCATAACGATCGGCTTAATTAGTCTCCTTTCGGTATGTGTTACGAACACTTGTCTTTTTAGCCTCTCATTTTCTCTAGAGAAGCAAAACTAGAATGGATAGAATAGATGGTCCAACTACATAACTTTTACTTTTTAATTACTTCCATGGTCGTGCCTTGTGGCACGGCAGTACCCGTACTATTGAAATGGTTCGTCAGTAGAGATGTTCCTACAGGTTCCCCTTTTTACAATGTTACTATAATTCCTATTCCTATCCCTTCATTCCCTCTTTTGGTCTATCTACATTCAAGGAAATTTATACGCTCCATGAACGGAGCAAAAAGTGGAGTTTTGGTCAGAACAAGCCGCCCTATTCTATTATCAGACATAATTGGGAGAAGCTCATCTGAAACTAGAGCAAGAAACGCCTTATTTCGTTTTGTTCTCGTTCTTCATTTCATTCTTCTCGAATCCAAGGCTGACTTCTCATATTTAGAATCTTTCTGCGGTGTGCTCTGTTTACTATTCTTTTGTACTTTCTTCTTTTTACCATTCGATAGGTCAGCAAAGCGTGAGCGGGCGCGGAGAAGGAAAGGCCAAAGACTTTGGCCTAACGGGAATGAGCAACGACAAAATGACAAGATGATGTACTATTTGTTAGTTTTGAATACTAGAAAGTTATTTGCTTGTATCAAAAACTAATACCCAGTTGACATATCATTATGTTTCAGTATTAAATTTGTTTCATTATATCATAGAACTAGATAACGAGGTGTGGAAATACACAGTAGATCTCGTTATTGGTTAAAGTATTGATATATAAAAGGTATGCTCGTAACTGAGATAGTCTGAACATACTATCGGTATAGGTTATCGTGTGATTTGGAAATTAGTTTGTCTAGGCTAATTAAATCATACGGATGTGCCTGGGTCATATTGAGCACGACCAGTTTGGATAGAATTAACTTGTACTGATTGGCGTAGTTAATTCGGTCCTAGTATTCTAATCTCTTAATCCCGAGATTGGGATGAGCATGAGAGTTAGATATCGTATGCTTTGATTTGCCAAAGGGTGCAGTCAATTGAGGCCTAAATCTCGGTAAGTTGGGTATGCAGTGTTTTGCTTCTTTGTGTGACGTTACTAGTCGGAGGAATCCACATACCGATTTTTCGTGTTGATGGTGCTCCCGAGATGAGCTCATAAGGTTTATTATACTAAACCCGGCCGGTGGACTTTATATCTGGTATAATAAGAAAGTCGAGTGGTACTAATCTTGGATACCAAGAAGTTGGTGAATTATTTTGTCAGTAAATTGATGAACCGATGAGCACTAGATCTTTGATGTGGGAAGATAGAAGAATAATAAAGTGAGTGCGATGTAAAGCCATTTTTTAGCGGTAGTTCCATAATTGGTCCATTAGTTGTACGACTAATTATGCGTTTGACTAATCGACAAAATGAATTCATTAATCCTAAAGGTTTAATTAATATTTAATTGACTAAGTGGATTAAGAAATTAATTCATGTTGAATTAATTAATCCTAAGGGCTCGATTAAATTAAATTAACGAAGTGGGTTAAGAAATTAATTTGAAATGCTCGATTGGAGTTGACTAGTCTAGGGAAGACTAAGGGGTCAACGAAAGTCAAACACTAAGGCCCAACTCAAAAGACCACTAGGTCTTCTAAGGAGCTCCCTATAAATAGCTAATGTTAGGCATTAGTAAGACATAAGAAACCTTGTAGGCAAATGCCTTAGAGTGAGAAAGAAAAGCCTAGAGAGAGAACTTCTTCTTCTTCCATGAGAGTTCTTTCTCCAAGTCAATTTGCGATCTTTCTTTTTGAGAAACTCAGCCCACAATTCTAGAAGCCCAATACCACCACCCAAAAGTTTGAACGCCGCTCGAGATGTCCAATCGCCGCTCTTTTTCTCGCCAGTTAGTGCCGTGACTTTTTTTGGATTTTCCGGCGCCATTTTGATGCATTTTTATTGTGGACTTTGTTTATTTGTTGCGTTGATCCTTTGGCTCATTCCTTTTGGTTCTCCAAAGTTTAGATCTATGAGAAAATACCTTACGCACTAAGTTGTATTGTGGCGGTGTGGATTTTCAGACTAGAATCAAGTTCTTTGGCCAAATCTATTTTTCAGATCTACGAGTTTCTTGAAGTGGGTTTTTTGGATTTTTTCGCCAGTGCCTTTAGCCACCTCGTAGACACTTGCCTACCCAAGTTCGAGGCCGTTTGGAGTTATCCTTGGTATTCTGAGTGGATTTCTCTTTCCCGGAGATTTGGTTTTCTATATTGCTTGGGACTTCACTTCAAAGGTATAATCTTTAGTCCTTTTGCTTTAATTAAAGATTTAATCTTTGAGCATCCTTTTAATAAATTAAACTAGAATAAGCCTAGATTCATTCATGGGAAATGAATTTGAGCATGAGCCAAGTCAAAAGTCTCTAATTCTGTAATGCATAACACGAAAGTGAGATTTTTGATTTAGCCCGGGCTTGTTCTGTTTCCTTCAAATTGGTATCAAAGCTAGTGTTTTAGCTTTATACTTGTTTGATTTATTACACTTCTTTATTATGGCATTATTATTTTTGTCAACATGTTTAAACAGGTGGTTATTAGTTCCCGGCTAATATGGTAGATTTATTTTTCATTCATAAACCCCGGGAAATGTCCGGGCTCATTTTGTTTTTTGAATGGAAATTTCTGTAATAGTAATAACCACGAGCTGGAAGCTGTGCAGGATTAGATAAATCCTGTAGTAGGATTTAATCTAATGTTGTCGTCTTTAAATTCCTAGAAAACTCCTTTTTATATAAAAATTTATGTATTATGACGAAGATGTTATTTTGGGTATCCTATATTCGTGGGTTTTGGTTTTTCAAAATTTTGGGTGATTCCTAATCAAGAAAACCCAGACGAATTGAGAGGAATCCAAATAACGAGTGGGAGCGACATGACAGGATGTGTCAAAGAGGCACCAAAAGAATCAACGATAAAGAAAGCCATAATAGTCGGGAAATGTTTAATTTTGAATTTCCCGTATTTATGTCTTTTCGTTGATTGTGTGTTTTTTTTTTTTTTTTTTTGCATGAGCAAAAACCAAACCGTTTTACAATATAAAGTGCAATTAACTAAGGTAGATTATTTGCATATGAAAACTCCAAAGGTTTTATGGGTGCGAATATTCATAGTTACGATATTGCATGTTAAAACGTAAAAATCCTCAAATTTAAAAATCTAAGAGGAAGCGGGTTAGTATATATCCCCATGGCCTCCATTACGAATTCATATGTGATGTGGTTAGACTTGAGCGTTGGCATTAAGGCCTTCCTCCATTCGGATGAATCTTCAATGACGAAATCACTAGATTGAATTTCTAAAGGGTTTACTATAGTGAGTTTAATTTGAGAATTGTGGCACTCTCTCTGCTGAGGCGCTCTATCTCCTAAGTAACAAACTTAGAAGTCACGTAATGGCATACACTTAGTGTACTATTTATAGTATTCCTCCCGCGAGGTTACGCTATTTATGTGTATGGCTAAAATCATTGACTATTAATTTCATTGATCATAAGATCGTTGGTCAGATAGTGAAATTAATGAACTTCGGTTCTTCTCGAACGAATGTGGCTTAGCGTAGAAGTTCACCCCACGTGACCTGCGTTAATCTCGGTATGAGAGATGTTAATGGGAGATTATATTATTTTTGAGGATATCAATATTTTTGAAAAAGAATACTGAAACTTAACTGTTTATTTTTTCAGGTTATTGATATGTCGTTTAACTTGCTAGCTGTCAACTGAATCAGAACAAACTCACTTGTCCTAATTACATTGACTGAAAATGTAACCTAGACATTGTCCTTACTGCCGAGGGTTATAAGTACGTGCTCACTGAGGAGTGCCCCCTAAGCCCAGTGATGATGCCACCCCTGAGCATCGAGAGCCATATACGAGATGGCAGAAAGCTGATGAGACAACCATGTGCTATATCTTGGCTTCTATGTCGAGTGTACTGCAGCACCAGTATCAGTTGTTTACCTCAGCCTACGATATGATGCTTAACCTCAAGGAGATGTTTGGACATCAAGGCAGGGCAGCCAAGCAGTCAGCTATGAGAAAACTCATGAATGCTAGGATAGCTGAGGGCTCTTCAGTGAGGGATCATGTACTGGACATGATGAACTACATCAATGAGATCGAGGTATTGGGAGGTGATATTGATGGGCAGACCCAGGTCGATATCATCCTCCAGAGCTTGCCCCCAAGTTTTGAGCAGTTTCGGTTGAACTATAATATGGGCAAACTCTCATATTCACTTTTCAACCTTAAGACTGCATTGGTGTCTGCTGAAGGCCTCTTCGCTGAAAAGAAGCAAGCTTTGGCTACTATTGGACCTTCAGTTTTCTCTGTTGGGCTCAAAGCCAAGAAGAATAAGAGGAAGAGGCGCCAGAAAACAGAGGCTGATCGAGGAACTAAAGGAGGCATTGCCAAGAAACACAAGTCGAAAGGCAAGTACTTTAGATATGTCAAGGCTGGAAATTAGAAGAAAGACTGCCCAAAGCCTCGAGGTATGTGTAAATTTTCCCACGTTACTGAGACGTGTTTAGCGGTGATTCCCACAGATACTTGGTGTGTGGATTCAGGAGCCACTGATCACGTGTGTAATTCTTTGCAGGGGTTCCAAGTTACCCGACTACTTAGAAAGGGAGAGTTGTAGGTCTACCTTGGGGATACTACTAGAGTTTATGTTGTTGTAGTGGGAGTTTTATGTCTTTGTTATTCAGACTTTGTTTTACATATGAGAGATTGTCTTTATGTACCTAGTTTCAGAAAGAATTTACTTTTAGTTTCGAGACTTCTTTTGGATGGTTATAAGTGTGTTTTTTCTGATCGTTCTATTTTTATTAGAAATAAACAGAGGCTTATATGTTCTGGTACATTGGTTGACAATCTGTTTTTAATTAAGACAAACTCCCCAGTAGTGCAAAATACAGAAATTGATAACCCATCATCGAATCATAGTAAGAGAAATTAATCTTTCCCTTTGAATCAAACTTATCTTTGGCACCTGAGACTAGGTAGGATTCAAAGGTTGGTCAATAATGGGCCTTTGGGCTCATTGGAGATTGACAGCTATCCGACCTACGAGTCCTGCTTGGAGAATAAGATAACTAAGAGGCCTTTTAAGGCAATGGGGTATAGGGTCAAGGAGGTTTTAGAGTTGATTTATTCTGACTTGTGTGCACCTATGACAGTTCAGGGTAGAGGTGGTTATGAGTATTTCGTGACATTCACGGATGATTACTCTAGATTTGGATACATATACCTGATGCGCCAAAATTCTGAATACTTTGACAAGTTCAAAGAGTTTAAGGCAGATGTGGAGAACCATCATCGTAAGAGTATCAAGACCTTGTGATCTGATCGTGGTGGTGAATACCTCTTTAGTGAATTTAAGGCCTATTTGTCAGAGGAGGGTATTCATTCCAAGATGTCTGTACCTGGCACACCTCACCAGAACAGTGTAGCAAAGAGGAGGAACAGGACTCTTTTGGATATGGTTAGATTGATGATGAGTTATAGTGAATTGCCCATTTCGTTTTGGGGTTATGCCTTAGAGACAGTGTGTTATCTCCTTAATTTCGTACCATCTAAGTCTATTGAAGGAAAACTGAACAAGCCCAGGCTAAATCGAAAACCTCACTTTCGTGCAATGCATTCCAGAATCGGAAGCTTTTGACCAAGCTCAGGCTCAAATTAGTTTACCCATGAACAGATCTAGGCTTATACTTATTTAATTTATTAATCGGGACACAAAAGATTCGATCTTTAATTAAAGCGGAATACTTAAAGATTTTACCTTTTGTAGCGAAGTCCCTTGCCTAAAGAAAAATCCAATCTTTGTTGCGATTTCCACAAAGAATCCGAAGAATGACTCCGATACAAACTCCGAAATAGTGTGGGCTATTGTCTACGGAGTTACCCACGGCAAATCGATGAAAACCCAAGAAACTTGCTTCGCAAGAAAACTCAAAAATTGCTGAAATAAATTCTGCCCAGTCCAGTCCCTAAGCTACTGTCCGACCGAACTAATTGTTGCCTAAAACGGAGCTAGCTCCTTCGATCGGCCCCCCAAGGACCACCGCGATCTGGACACCAACTGCAGCGGATCACCTGGACTGATCAGAGATCAACGCTGCAGCGACGGATCTGCGCGCGATTCTGAAGACCGATCGCCGGAACTGCTGAACGAAGAGAAACCCGCGGCGGCAATAATGAAGACCCAAGTAGCAGCGGACAGTAGCAGAATAATCCAGGGACTTGGCCTTGAGTTTTTGCGAAGAAGAAAGCTTTCTTAGCTGACTTCGAGAAGAAGTTTTGACAAGGAAGACGAACTTCTCACTCTAAGCTAAACTTTCTCACTCTAGCCTTTTCTTGGCCGCCAAGTTTCTTGATCGATTTCTGGCCCAATAAGTTGTATTTATAAGGAGCTTCTAAGGAGACCTAATGGGCTCTCGAGTTAGGCCTTTAAATTTGAATTTCATTGACCGCTAAGTCTTCCCGACTATTCAACTCTAATCGACCCATTTAAATTAATTTATTTAATCCACTTTTCTAATTTAATTTAATCGAACCCTTAGAATTAATTAATTCAAAATAGAATTAATTTCTAAATTCACTTTGTCGATTAAATATTAATTAAACCTTTTGGATTAATTAATTTGCTTTGTCGATTAGTCAAATGCGTAATCGGCCGTACCACTAACGGACCAATTATGGAACTACCGCTCGAAAACGACTTTACATCGCGCCATTATATTTTATTCTATCTCCCCACATTAAAGATCTAGCACTCGTCGGTTTATCAATTTACTGACAAATTAATTCACCAACTTCTTGGTTTCCGAGATTAGTACCACTCGTCCTTTTATTATACCGAACATAAAGTTCACCGGCCGGGTTTACTATAATAACCTTACGAGCTCATCTCGAGAGCACCATCAACCCGGAGAACCGGTACGTGGATTCCTCCGACTAGTAACGACACGTAAGAAGCTAAACACCGCATACCCATGTTGGATCGTGTCAAGTGTTGAGAGGGGGGGTGAATCAACACTCTATCAATTTTTCTTTCAACTAAAGGATTCCCTCTCAAATGTTAGCTCAGTTAGAGCTTATTGTTGAACTCACGTTTTGGCTTAGATGGACTGTTGGCAGATCAGATCAACCAAGGAAGACATCAGATCAACCAAGGAAGACATCAGATCAATTCAATCACTCAAGGAGGGTTTACTTACACAACCATGACACTCCTGTTCAAGCTTACAGTTTGATAATACCACACCAGTCAAGACACACTCAAAGCAGTAAATGTGCAAGGGGGATTTTTACGTGGTTCGATCAAATGATCTACATCCACGGACAGATTCACTCCTGTCAATCTTCACTATCACAGAATCATTCAGCTCTGGCCTCACTGACCATAAGCAACATAAACAAGAGCTCACTGCTCAACACATTGAGGTTCACTACCTCTACAAGTTCATCAACTAAAACAATAACATGTAAATCTCTGTTGTGCTGCCTTTTCTACACAAATATCTTTCAAAATCACTTAATGAAAGACGTTTGATAGTGTTCTAGGCTTACCACCTGAAGCTGCAATCTCAGGGTCAGTTCTCCCGATTCTGCTCCTCCTCAGCTTCTTCTTCTCCTTGACTTCTGCCTCTCCAGCGCTTCAGCTTCTCCTTGTGCAGCAGACTGTTTCTTTCTCTCTTGTGTTTCTCATATCATCTTTTTCTGCTCTCACTCTTTTTCTCCTCCCTTTTCTCGGTTTCGTTCTGTTCAGCACTCACCTAGGCTGCTGCTCCTCTCTGTCTCTTTTTCTTTCTTTTCGTGCCTTCTCATTTTGGGTTTTTCCTCCCAATGTGGTTTATCCTGCATTCTGCAGTTGTTGTGCCTACCACACCTACTCATCTGCCCGTTTCTTTTCCCAGAAGAAAAACTGTGCCCTACGTGCGGTGTGTCAGCATATCTTACACGGAAGGCGGCTCAAGATTCATATAATCCATTTTCAACCTTTTTAAGTTGCAACTTGCTTGCCATGTCATATTGTTGACTGTACTCCTTCAGACTTTCTCGAGTAGCTTGTCTTAGATATGTTGAAACAGCAGAAGTGATCTGATCTTAGCTTATAGCTGATCTGATGTGCCCGGCATTTGATCTGATGTCACGCTTCGGTTGATCTGATGTTAGCATGCAGTTGATCTGATGTTAGCCTTCGGTTGATCTGATGTTAGCTTGCAGTTGATCTGATGTTAGCCTTCGGTTGATCTGATGTTAGCTTGCAGTTGATCTGATGTTAGCCTCCGGTTGATCTGATGTTAGCTTGCAGTTGATCTGATGTTAGCCTCCGGTTGATCTGATGTTAGCTTGCAGTTGATCTGATGTTAGCCTCCGGTTGATCTGATGTTAGCTTCATGTCACAACGTTCTGTCCAGCAACTCAGAACCATCCATGTAGCTCCTGCAGTTCTTCTGATCGGCACTTCTTGATTCTTTTGTATTTCTGCTCGCTCACCGGATTGCTAGATACTTCAACATGATGCTCCTGCGTCTTCTGAATCTTTGGGAGACTTTTAGAGTCGCGCGTTTGAGGTGTGATTCACTAGCCGTCCTTGACTTCAGCTTCTTAGGTGTCTGCTCTAGCTCTCCAGCCTTGAGTTGTTCTCTTCTGCTGCAAATATGTTTTGTTGCTGACTTGCCTTGCTTCTGTGAAACTAAGCTGCTGAGCAATCCCTTGAGAATTTGATCTGATCTTTACTTCCGTTGATCTGATTTGTGCTGCATGTGATCTGATATGTGTATCCTTTGATCTGATGCGCACTGCATTTGATCTGATCTTCACTTCCTTTGATCTGATTTGTGCTGCATGTGATCTGATGTGTGCATCCTTTGATCTGATGCGCACTGCATTTGATCCGATCTTCACTTCCCTTGATCTGATCTGTGTGGCCTTTGATCTGATGTGCGCGTAACTTGTCTGTGCAGCCTTTGATCTGCTGTGCGCGTAACTTGATCTGATCTGTGCAGCCTTTGATCTGATGTGCGCGTAACTTGATCTGATCTGTGCAGCCTTTGATCTGATGTGCGCGTAACTTGTCTGTGCAGCCTTTGATCTGATGTGCGCGTAACTTGTCTGTGCAGCCTTTGATCTGATGTGCGCGTAACTTGATCTGATGTGCGCGTAACTTGATCTGATGTGCCAACAGTACACTTCCTTCTCATTTTGGCACTTCAGTTTATTCATCGGCTTCTTGCTGAGATTTTGTCCAGACAATCCTCATGAACTCAGTCCATTATTGCCTTAGTAATTCACAGATTTGTCACAATGTGGTTGCAACAATTACAACACAACATTGGACTTTAATAAAGGCTAAGAAAGCTTCATTGTAGCAGCTCCAATGGCTCAACAATCTCCCCCTTTGGAATTGTTGGCAACCACATTTGCAGCCAATCAGTCAACTCAGTGCTAAGCTCCCCCTGAACCTTATTCCCCCTGAACCAGCTCCCCCTGAACCTTATTCTTCTACATAGTAAGCTCCCCCTGCATAGAGCTTTTCCAACGTCCTTCTCTCCCAAGGACAATACTGCTGCGTCTGGCCGGCCTGCTGCGGCTATCTCTCCCCCTTTGACAACCAATTTCAAAGGGATTTGGGGATGCTCAACTGATTCAGCATGAGAAGGAGGACTGCACTCCCATTTGCATCCTCAAAGTTTCAAACACCTCGGCTGGAAGAGGCTTTGTCATTACATCAGCTATTTGTTTAGCTGTGGGAACATACTCTAGCATAATTTCTCCTTTCTCAACCTTGTCCTTTATGAAGTGATACTTGATTTCTATATGTTTGGCTCTCGAGTGCTGGACTGAATTCTTTGACAAATCAATGGCACTTTTGTTGTCACAAAGAATTATCAGTGGCAAGAGAACTTCTTCTTTAAGATTTTGCAGTTCAGATCTCATCCATATAGCTTGAGTGCATGCCTTGGTTGCTGCTATGTACTCAGCTTCAGCAGTGCTTAAGGCTATACTTTCTTGCTTCTTGCTTAACCAGCTCACACATCTATTTCCAAGAAAGAATACTCCTCCTGAAGTGGATCTCCTGTCATCAACATTTCCTGCCCAATCAGCATCAGTGAAGCTTCTTAATCCCAAGCTTCCTTTCCTTGCATACCACAGACCATAATCTACTGTCCCTTGCAAATATCTTAGCACCCTCTTTAGTGCAATCATATGAGAACTCTTTGGATTTGCCTGGTATCTAGCAGCTTGGCAGACAGCAAAGGTAATATCAGGCCTTGTTGCTGTTAAGTACAATAAGCTTCCTATCATGCTTCTGTATAGACTTTGATCAGCTTCAGCTCCTTTTTCATCCTTGCTCAGCTTGCAGTTAGTTGCCATGGGTGTAGACATTGGCTTAGCATCAGTCATACCAAATTTCTTCAGCACTTCTTTGGTATACTTGGTTTGAGAGATAAAAATTCCAGTTGCTTTTTGATGAATCTGCAGTCCAAGGAAAAATGAGAGCTCTCCTATCATGGACATTTCAAACTCTTCTTGCATCTTTCTAGCAAATTCATGGCACAGCTGCTCCTTATCTCCTCCAAATATTATGTCATCAACATAGACTATGGCTATTAACTGTCCACCCTTTCCATCAAGAACATATAAATTGCTATTTATGCAACTTTTTCTGAAATTCAGATTCTTCAGGTAGCTGTCCAGCCTTGAGTACCATGCTCTTGGGGCTTGTTTTAATCCATACAGTGCCTTTTTGAGCCTGCACACCTTGTTTTCATCTTCACAAACTAGAAAACCATCTGGTTGCTCAATGTACACTTCTTCCTCCAGATTTCCATTCAAGAAGGCAGATTTAACATCCATTTGGAAGACCTTGTAACTCCTTGCTGAAGCCACTGCCAAAAACATTCTTATGGCTTCAAGCCTTGCTACTGGGGCAAAGGTTTCATCCACATCTACTCCTTCAATTTGAGAGTATCCTTTGCACACAAGCCTTGCCTTATTCTTTACAACCTTTCCTTCCTCATTCAACTTGTTCCTGAACACCCATTTTGTGCCTATCACATTCTTGTTTGCTGGCCTATCCACGAGCTCCCAAGTTTGGTTTTTCTCAATTTGGTCCAGCTCTTCATTCATGGCTTGCAGCCATGACTGGTCCTCCAGGGCTTCCTCTATTGACCTTGGCTCAACTTGAGACAGTAGGGCAGTTGCAACCATACTTTTCAGTTGCCTTCTTGTTCTTACTGGAGCTTTGGGGTCTCCAATGATAGGCATCTTGTCAATTCTCTTGTTGTACTTTCTTTTTGCTTTTTCCTGGCCTTCTGTAACTTCTGTCTCTGATTCTTCTGCATCAGTCTCCTCAGTAGCTGATTTCAGCTCCAGGTCTGCCTCATCTTGGCTCTCTAAGTCATCTAAGTGATCCAGAAAATTTTCAGGATCAGTGGCTTTCATCTTGACTTCCTCAACCACTTTCACATCATAGCTTTCCATAATCTTATCCAGCCTCTTGTTATAAACCTTGTAAGCCTTGCTCTTATTTGAGTAACCAAGGAAAATGCCCTCATCAGCCCTCTCTTCAAATTTTCCAAGGCTTTGCTCCTTGTTCTTGATGAAGCATTTGCTGCCAAAAACTCTAAAGTACTTCACATTTGGCTTGTGACCATACCAAAGTTCATATGGTGTCTTTTCAGTGTTTGGCCTCAACATGGTTCTATTTTGTACATGCACAGCTGCCATTGTGGCTTCCTTCCAGAAGTGCTTTGGAGTATTGTGCTCCAACAGCATGGTTCTTGCCATCTCAATCACACTTCTATTTTTCCTCTCTACAACTCCATTTTGCTGGGGAGTGTGAGGACTTGAGACTTGATGTTTGATTCCCATTTCCTCCAAGTATTCTTCAAATTCCTGCGAGGTAAACTCTCCTCCATTATCTGATCTCAAAACTTTGATCTTCCTTCCATGCTGATTTTCTGCCAGTTTTTGAAATCTTTTGAAACAGTTGAAGGCTTCACTCTTTTGCTTCATGTGCATGATGCACATCATCCTAGTGAAGTCATCCACAAAAAGAATGAAATACATCTCTTTACCTGTACCTTTTCTTTTCATTGGTCCACATACATCAGTGTGAACTAGCTCCAATGGCTTAGAGGTTCTATGCTCCTTGGACTTGTGAGAAAGCTTTGCAAATTTCCCTTTTTGGCATGAGTCACAAGTGCTGTTGTCCCTCTTTAGTACAGGGAGGTTTAACACTGCATTGCACTTCACCAGGCTTCTCATGCTCTTTTGATTTAAATGTCCAAGCCTGCAATGCCAAAGCGTATTTTCATCCATTTTGCTTAGCATGCACAACTTTTCCTTCACATCTATGAGATATAAATCCTTGTTGTCTCTTATTCCTTTGGCCATGATTTCTCCAGTCTTGCAGTCTTTGATGAAACAGCCATTTTTTGAGAAGTCTACTTTGAAACCATTGTCACACAGTTGTCTTACACTCAGCAAGTTGTACTTCAGCCCTTCTACAAACAGCACCTCCTTAGATTTGAACTTTTCTGATCCAATGGTGGCTTCTCCAACAGCCTTGATCTTTAACCCACTCTTATCTGCAAACTTGACAAACCCTCTTTCAACTTCTTTTGTGTTTCTCAGTAGAGTTTTGTCTCCAGTCATATGGCTTGTGCACCCACTGTCAATGATCCATTGGGCTTCCTTAGCTTTTGTTTTCAGTGCAACTTCAGCAATGCAAGCTTCTTCAAATCTGTTTTTCTTCCTCCAAATTTTTCTTGCTGCTGGTATGCCTTGCTGTTCATTCAATCTCTGATTGCTCCTGCTGCAGCTCCAGTGATCATTCTCTTCTAACCCTTCAAAAATTTGAAATCTGTTTCTCAGATTAAGTGGCTGCATTAGAGGCTGATTTCTTCTTGTGTAATCTGCTTGGTTTCTTCTTGTTCCTGCTGCAAAGTTTCTTCTATTTGTAGCTTGTTGCAGTGGCAGGGCTCTCCTGCTATTCACTTCTTCCGACCACTTGCTTCTCTTATTTGGCAATCTGCATCTGCACCAGACATTCAATTTTTGATACACTTCTCCAGGTTGTATGATATGGCCTTTTCTGATTTCAGCTTCAGGGATCCTTCTTGAAGTACTTAGGCTTCTTTGATGATAATACTCTTTTCTATTCCATCCTCTTGACTGCATTGTTCTTCCTCCAAATCTCCAGAATGCCTTCCTCCAGCAATTTGCTGCATAGTGACCTGATTCTCCACAGGTGAAACATACTCCAGCAATCAGCCTTCTACTTTTGAGCAGGCTTCTTTGATACATAGATTGTCTCCCCCTCAGCTCGTGCAATCTTTCATTTTGCTCAGTAGACTTTCTTGATCCATTAGAAATTTCCATCTTCTTAGCATCAACAAAACTAGTTCCTGCCTTTACACCAGCAACACAAATTGAACCTTCTTTGACAAAGGTAACAGTCTTCTTGGTTGTTGCAGCTGGTTGTCCTTCTAATTTTTGATTTCCTTCATAACCAAGACCTTTCTTCCCTTCTGAATAAGATCTCTGCTTGCTGAGGCACTCATCTAACTTCCTTGTGGCTTCTTCAGTTTTTGCAGCCACTTCTTTGCTCCTTGAGTATTCACCATGCTCAGTTTTGCTTGACTGAAGCTCCAGCTTTCCTTTCAATTTTGATTCTACAGTAGTTCCATCAGTCATTTCTTTAGCTTTGATCACAGTTTGTTGAGACAGCAGATCTTCTATCTTTCTTGTTGCATCCTCTAGTTCGGCAGTGGTGGCATCTAGCTTTTCTACCAAGGTTTCACATGTCTTTTGAAGTTCCATCTTTTCTCTTGTACAATTTTTGTGAACCTCAGCTTCATTTTGCATGAGAATCAGTTCCTGCTCCAATTCAGTTACTCTATTCTCCAGTATTGAGTTTTCTTCTTGACTGCTCAAGATGACCTTTTCCATCTCCTTCATTGTCTTCATTGTCTTCTTGTGCAATCTCTTCTGCTCCTCTATCTTGTTGTATGCAAACTCCAGTTCTTCCTCTAGATCCACTTCTTCATCATCAGCTGATTGGTTCTCTAGTTCAGCATCCTCCTTTAATGAAACAGTTGAAGATTTCATTACCATAAGAGTCTCCTCTTCAGCTTCAGACTCATCTTCACTGTCTGAGACATCAGTCTCTTCATCCTCCTCAGAGCTATCATTCTTCTTCTTGCTCAGGTAGCTCCGTTTTCTGTAAGCTTTCCCTTTTCTTGATTTGAAGCTCATCTTCTTCTTTCCTTTCTGCTCAGGCCACCTGTCTGATGGCTTGTCAGCTTCCTCATCTTCTGTTCTCTTGTTCTTCATGAAGCACTTGCTTGCAAAGTGGCCTATTTTGCCACAATTGAAGCATTTTAAGGGCAACTTTCCCTTGTACTTTCCAGTCTGGCCTCTGAAACTCCTTGAAATCAGCACCATCATTCTTTCAAGATCACTGTCTGCTGCTTCATCTTCACTGCTTTCCTCCTTTAGCTTCCTTGAGTGTTTTGTTTTAAATGCTATCTCCTTGACTGCCTTTGAAGTCTCCTCCTTTGAATTTGAAATCCTCATTTCATATGCTACAAGGGTGCTTTGCAGCTCATCTAATGTCACTCTATCTAGGTCCCTCTCCTCTATAGCAGAGACCTTAGAATCATATCTTGCTGGTAGGGATCTAAGAACCTTTTTAACTATATTGGAATCTCCAACACTCTCACCCAGACCCCTCATTGAGCTAACTAATTCAACAACTCTGTTTAGAAAGTCCTCAATGTTTTCACCTTCTCCCATCTTAAGACCTTCAAACTTACTTCTAAGAACCTGCAATTTTGCCTCCTTAACCTTGATGTCTCCCTCATGAATATTAATCAGTTTAATCCATATTTCATGAGCAGTAACACAGTCTATAACTTTAAAGTTCTCTTTTTCTGACAGAGCTGCATATAGAGCATTCCTTGCCTTTCCATCAGCTTCTAAGTTTCTAATTTCTGCAGCTGTAGGATTCTCCTCATCTACGGTTGGTGTAAATCCATGCAAGACTACTCTTTGTACTTGTAGACCTTGTGCTAAGAGATAAGCACTCATTCTCTTTTTCCATAACTGGAAATTTTGGCCACCGAAATAAGGAACTCCCTTAACAGTCGTTGCTTGATTCTCCATTTCTACTGCTGGTTCTAAGTTTCAACAATCACTTGACAAAAGCAAACCTTGCTCTGATACCAATTGTTGGATCGTGTCAAGTGTTGAGAGGGGGGGGGTGAATCAACACTCTATCAATTTTTCTTTCAACTAAAGGATTCCCTCTCAAATGTTAGCTCAGTTAGAGCTTATTGTTGAACTCACGTTTTGGCTTAGATGGACTGTTGGCAGATCAGATCAACCAAGGAAGACATCAGATCAACCAAGGAAGACATCAGATCAATTCAATCACTCAAGGAGGGTTTACTTACACAACCATGACACTCCTGTTCAAGCTTACAGTTTGATAATACCACACCAGTCAAGACACACTCAAAGCAGTAAATGTGCAAGGGGGATTTTTACGTGGTTCGATCAAATGATCTACATCCACGGACAGATTCACTCCTGTCAATCTTCACTATCACAGAATCATTCAGCTCTGGCCTCACTGACCATAAGCAACATAAACAAGAGCTCACTGCTCAACACATTGAGGTTCACTACCTCTACAAGTTCATCAACTAAAACAATAACATGTAAATCTCTGTTGTGCTGCCTTTTCTACACAAATATCTTTCAAAATCACTTAATGAAAGACGTTTGATAGTGTTCTAGGCTTACCACCTGAAGCTGCAATCTCAGGGTCAGTTCTCCCGATTCTGCTCCTCCTCAGCTTCTTCTTCTCCTTGACTTCTGCCTCTCCAGCGCTTCAGCTTCTCCTTGTGCAGCAGACTGTTTCTTTCTCTCTTGTGTTTCTCATATCATCTTTTTCTGCTCTCACTCTTTTTCTCCTCCCTTTTCTCGGTTTCGTTCTGTTCAGCACTCACCTAGGCTGCTGCTCCTCTCTGTCTCTTTTTCTTTCTTTTCGTGCCTTCTCATTTTGGGTTTTTCCTCCCAATGTGGTTTATCCTGCATTCTGCAGTTGTTGTGCCTACCACACCTACTCATCTGCCCGTTTCTTTTCCCAGAAGAAAAACTGTGCCCTACGTGCGGTGTGTCAGCATATCTTACACGGAAGGCGGCTCAAGATTCATATAATCCATTTTCAACCTTTTTAAGTTGCAACTTGCTTGCCATGTCATATTGTTGACTGTACTCCTTCAGACTTTCTCGAGTAGCTTGTCTTAGATATGTTGAAACAGCAGAAGTGATCTGATCTTAGCTTATAGCTGATCTGATGTGCCCGGCATTTGATCTGATGTCACGCTTCGGTTGATCTGATGTTAGCATGCAGTTGATCTGATGTTAGCCTTCGGTTGATCTGATGTTAGCTTGCAGTTGATCTGATGTTAGCCTTCGGTTGATCTGATGTTAGCTTGCAGTTGATCTGATGTTAGCCTCCGGTTGATCTGATGTTAGCTTGCAGTTGATCTGATGTTAGCCTCCGGTTGATCTGATGTTAGCTTGCAGTTGATCTGATGTTAGCCTCCGGTTGATCTGATGTTAGCTTCATGTCACAACGTTCTGTCCAGCAACTCAGAACCATCCATGTAGCTCCTGCAGTTCTTCTGATCGGCACTTCTTGATTCTTTTGTATTTCTGCTCGCTCACCGGATTGCTAGATACTTCAACATGATGCTCCTGCGTCTTCTGAATCTTTGGGAGACTTTTAGAGTCGCGCGTTTGAGGTGTGATTCACTAGCCGTCCTTGACTTCAGCTTCTTAGGTGTCTGCTCTAGCTCTCCAGCCTTGAGTTGTTCTCTTCTGCTGCAAATATGTTTTGTTGCTGACTTGCCTTGCTTCTGTGAAACTAAGCTGCTGAGCAATCCCTTGAGAATTTGATCTGATCTTTACTTCCGTTGATCTGATTTGTGCTGCATGTGATCTGATATGTGTATCCTTTGATCTGATGCGCACTGCATTTGATCTGATCTTCACTTCCTTTGATCTGATTTGTGCTGCATGTGATCTGATGTGTGCATCCTTTGATCTGATGCGCACTGCATTTGATCCGATCTTCACTTCCCTTGATCTGATCTGTGTGGCCTTTGATCTGATGTGCGCGTAACTTGTCTGTGCAGCCTTTGATCTGCTGTGCGCGTAACTTGATCTGATCTGTGCAGCCTTTGATCTGATGTGCGCGTAACTTGATCTGATCTGTGCAGCCTTTGATCTGATGTGCGCGTAACTTGTCTGTGCAGCCTTTGATCTGATGTGCGCGTAACTTGTCTGTGCAGCCTTTGATCTGATGTGCGCGTAACTTGATCTGATGTGCGCGTAACTTGATCTGATGTGCCAACAGTACACTTCCTTCTCATTTTGGCACTTCAGTTTATTCATCGGCTTCTTGCTGAGATTTTGTCCAGACAATCCTCATGAACTCAGTCCATTATTGCCTTAGTAATTCACAGATTTGTCACAATGTGGTTGCAACAATTACAACACAACATTGGACTTTAATAAAGGCTAAGAAAGCTTCATTGTAGCAGCTCCAATGGCTCAACAATCTCCCCCTTTGGAATTGTTGGCAACCACATTTGCAGCCAATCAGTCAACTCAGTGCTAAGCTCCCCCTGAACCTTATTCCCCCTGAACCAGCTCCCCCTGAACCTTATTCTTCTACATAGTAAGCTCCCCCTGCATAGAGCTTTTCCAACGTCCTTCTCTCCCAAGGACAATACTGCTGCGTCTGGCCGGCCTGCTGCGGCTATCTCTCCCCCTTTGACAACCAATTTCAAAGGGATTTGGGGATGCTCAACTGATTCAGCATGAGAAGGAGGACTGCACTCCCATTTGCATCCTCAAAGTTTCAAACACCTCGGCTGGAAGAGGCTTTGTCATTACATCAGCTATTTGTTTAGCTGTGGGAACATACTCTAGCATAATTTCTCCTTTCTCAACCTTGTCCTTTATGAAGTGATACTTGATTTCTATATGTTTGGCTCTCGAGTGCTGGACTGAATTCTTTGACAAATCAATGGCACTTTTGTTGTCACAAAGAATTATCAGTGGCAAGAGAACTTCTTCTTTAAGATTTTGCAGTTCAGATCTCATCCATATAGCTTGAGTGCATGACTTGGTTGCTGCTATGTACTCAGCTTCAGCAGTGCTTAAGGCTATACTTTCTTGCTTCTTGCTTAACCAGCTCACACATCTATTTCCAAGAAAGAATACTCCTCCTGAAGTGGATCTCCTGTCATCAACATTTCCTGCCCAATCAGCATCAGTGAAGCTTCTTAATCCCAAGCTTCCTTTCCTTGCATACCACAGACCATAATCTACTGTCCCTTGCAAATATCTTAGCACCCTCTTTAGTGCAATCATATGAGAACTCTTTGGATTTGCCTGGTATCTAGCAGCTTGGCAGACAGCAAAGGTAATATCAGGCCTTGTTGCTGTTAAGTACAATAAGCTTCCTATCATGCTTCTGTATAGACTTTGATCAGCTTCAGCTCCTTTTTCATCCTTGCTCAGCTTGCAGTTAGTTGCCATGGGTGTAGACATTGGCTTAGCATCAGTCATACCAAATTTCTTCAGCACTTCTTTGGTATACTTGGTTTGAGAGATAAAAATTCCAGTTGCTTTTTGATGAATCTGCAGTCCAAGGAAAAATGAGAGCTCTCCTATCATGGACATTTCAAACTCTTCTTGCATCTTTCTAGCAAATTCATGGCACAGCTGCTCCTTATCTCCTCCAAATATTATGTCATCAACATAGACTATGGCTATTAACTGTCCACCCTTTCCATCAAGAACATATAAATTGCTATTTATGCAACTTTTTCTGAAATTCAGATTCTTCAGGTAGCTGTCCAGCCTTGAGTACCATGCTCTTGGGGCTTGTTTTAATCCATACAGTGCCTTTTTGAGCCTGCACACCTTGTTTTCATCTTCACAAACTAGAAAACCATCTGGTTGCTCAATGTACACTTCTTCCTCCAGATTTCCATTCAAGAAGGCAGATTTAACATCCATTTGGAAGACCTTGTAACTCCTTGCTGAAGCCACTGCCAAAAACATTCTTATGGCTTCAAGCCTTGCTACTGGGGCAAAGGTTTCATCCACATCTACTCCTTCAATTTGAGAGTATCCTTTGCACACAAGCCTTGCCTTATTCTTTACAACCTTTCCTTCCTCATTCAACTTGTTCCTGAACACCCATTTTGTGCCTATCACATTCTTGTTTGCTGGCCTATCCACGAGCTCCCAAGTTTGGTTTTTCTCAATTTGGTCCAGCTCTTCATTCATGGCTTGCAGCCATGACTGGTCCTCCAGGGCTTCCTCTATTGACCTTGGCTCAACTTGAGACAGTAGGGCAGTTGCAACCATACTTTTCAGTTGCCTTCTTGTTCTTACTGGAGCTTTGGGGTCTCCAATGATAGGCATCTTGTCAATTCTCTTGTTGTACTTTCTTTTTGCTTTTTCCTGGCCTTCTGTAACTTCTGTCTCTGATTCTTCTGCATCAGTCTCCTCAGTAGCTGATTTCAGCTCCAGGTCTGCCTCATCTTGGCTCTCTAAGTCATCTAAGTGATCCAGAAAATTTTCAGGATCAGTGGCTTTCATCTTGACTTCCTCAACCACTTTCACATCATAGCTTTCCATAATCTTATCCAGCCTCTTGTTATAAACCTTGTAAGCCTTGCTCTTATTTGAGTAACCAAGGAAAATGCCCTCATCAGCCCTCTCTTCAAATTTTCCAAGGCTTTGCTCCTTGTTCTTGATGAAGCATTTGCTGCCAAAAACTCTAAAGTACTTCACATTTGGCTTGTGACCATACCAAAGTTCATATGGTGTCTTTTCAGTGTTTGGCCTCAACATGGTTCTATTTTGTACATGCACAGCTGCCATTGTGGCTTCCTTCCAGAAGTGCTTTGGAGTATTGTGCTCCAACAGCATGGTTCTTGCCATCTCAATCACACTTCTATTTTTCCTCTCTACAACTCCATTTTGCTGGGGAGTGTGAGGACTTGAGACTTGATGTTTGATTCCCATTTCCTCCAAGTATTCTTCAAATTCCTGCGAGGTAAACTCTCCTCCATTATCTGATCTCAAAACTTTGATCTTCCTTCCATGCTGATTTTCTGCCAGTTTTTGAAATCTTTTGAAACAGTTGAAGGCTTCACTCTTTTGCTTCATGTGCATGATGCACATCATCCTAGTGAAGTCATCCACAAAAAGAATGAAATACATCTCTTTACCTGTACCTTTTCTTTTCATTGGTCCACATACATCAGTGTGAACTAGCTCCAATGGCTTAGAGGTTCTATGCTCCTTGGACTTGTGAGAAAGCTTTGCAAATTTCCCTTTTTGGCATGAGTCACAAGTGCTGTTGTCCCTCTTTAGTACAGGGAGGTTTAACACTGCATTGCACTTCACCAGGCTTCTCATGCTCTTTTGATTTAAATGTCCAAGCCTGCAATGCCAAAGCGTATTTTCATCCATTTTGCTTAGCATGCACAACTTTTCCTTCACATCTATGAGATATAAATCCTTGTTGTCTCTTATTCCTTTGGCCATGATTTCTCCAGTCTTGCAGTCTTTGATGAAACAGCCATTTTTTGAGAAGTCTACTTTGAAACCATTGTCACACAGTTGTCTTACACTCAGCAAGTTGTACTTCAGCCCTTCTACAAACAGCACCTCCTTAGATTTGAACTTTTCTGATCCAATGGTGGCTTCTCCAACAGCCTTGATCTTTAACCCACTCTTATCTGCAAACTTGACAAACCCTCTTTCAACTTCTTTTGTGTTTCTCAGTAGAGTTTTGTCTCCAGTCATATGGCTTGTGCACCCACTGTCAATGATCCATTGGGCTTCCTTAGCTTTTGTTTTCAGTGCAACTTCAGCAATGCAAGCTTCTTCAAATCTGTTTTTCTTCCTCCAAATTTTTCTTGCTGCTGGTATGCCTTGCTGTTCATTCAATCTCTGATTGCTCCTGCTGCAGCTCCAGTGATCATTCTCTTCTAACCCTTCAAAAATTTGAAATCTGTTTCTCAGATTAAGTGGCTGCATTAGAGGCTGATTTCTTCTTGTGTAATCTGCTTGGTTTCTTCTTGTTCCTGCTGCAAAGTTTCTTCTATTTGTAGCTTGTTGCAGTGGCAGGGCTCTCCTGCTATTCACTTCTTCCGACCACTTGCTTCTCTTATTTGGCAATCTGCATCTGCACCAGACATTCAATTTTTGATACACTTCTCCAGGTTGTATGATATGGCCTTTTCTGATTTCAGCTTCAGGGATCCTTCTTGAAGTACTTAGGCTTCTTTGATGATAATACTCTTTTCTATTCCATCCTCTTGACTGCATTGTTCTTCCTCCAAATCTCCAGAATGCCTTCCTCCAGCAATTTGCTGCATAGTGACCTGATTCTCCACAGGTGAAACATACTCCAGCAATCAGCCTTCTACTTTTGAGCAGGCTTCTTTGATACATAGATTGTCTCCCCCTCAGCTCGTGCAATCTTTCATTTTGCTCAGTAGACTTTCTTGATCCATTAGAAATTTCCATCTTCTTAGCATCAACAAAACTAGTTCCTGCCTTTACACCAGCAACACAAATTGAACCTTCTTTGACAAAGGTAACAGTCTTCTTGGTTGTTGCAGCTGGTTGTCCTTCTAATTTTTGATTTCCTTCATAACCAAGACCTTTCTTCCCTTCTGAATAAGATCTCTGCTTGCTGAGGCACTCATCTAACTTCCTTGTGGCTTCTTCAGTTTTTGCAGCCACTTCTTTGCTCCTTGAGTATTCACCATGCTCAGTTTTGCTTGACTGAAGCTCCAGCTTTCCTTTCAATTTTGATTCTACAGTAGTTCCATCAGTCATTTCTTTAGCTTTGATCACAGTTTGTTGAGACAGCAGATCTTCTATCTTTCTTGTTGCATCCTCTAGTTCGGCAGTGGTGGCATCTAGCTTTTCTACCAAGGTTTCACATGTCTTTTGAAGTTCCATCTTTTCTCTTGTACAATTTTTGTGAACCTCAGCTTCATTTTGCATGAGAATCAGTTCCTGCTCCAATTCAGTTACTCTATTCTCCAGTATTGAGTTTTCTTCTTGACTGCTCAAGATGACCTTTTCCATCTCCTTCATTGTCTTCATTGTCTTCTTGTGCAATCTCTTCTGCTCCTCTATCTTGTTGTATGCAAACTCCAGTTCTTCCTCTAGATCCACTTCTTCATCATCAGCTGATTGGTTCTCTAGTTCAGCATCCTCCTTTAATGAAACAGTTGAAGATTTCATTACCATAAGAGTCTCCTCTTCAGCTTCAGACTCATCTTCACTGTCTGAGACATCAGTCTCTTCATCCTCCTCAGAGCTATCATTCTTCTTCTTGCTCAGGTAGCTCCGTTTTCTGTAAGCTTTCCCTTTTCTTGATTTGAAGCTCATCTTCTTCTTTCCTTTCTGCTCAGGCCACCTGTCTGATGGCTTGTCAGCTTCCTCATCTTCTGTTCTCTTGTTCTTCATGAAGCACTTGCTTGCAAAGTGGCCTATTTTGCCACAATTGAAGCATTTTAAGGGCAACTTTCCCTTGTACTTTCCAGTCTGGCCTCTGAAACTCCTTGAAATCAGCACCATCATTCTTTCAAGATCACTGTCTGCTGCTTCATCTTCACTGCTTTCCTCCTTTAGCTTCCTTGAGTGTTTTGTTTTAAATGCTATCTCCTTGACTGCCTTTGAAGTCTCCTCCTTTGAATTTGAAATCCTCATTTCATATGCTACAAGGGTGCTTTGCAGCTCATCTAATGTCACTCTATCTAGGTCCCTCTCCTCTATAGCAGAGACCTTAGAATCATATCTTGCTGGTAGGGATCTAAGAACCTTTTTAACTATATTGGAATCTCCAACACTCTCACCCAGACCCCTCATTGAGCTAACTAATTCAACAACTCTGTTTAGAAAGTCCTCAATGTTTTCACCTTCTCCCATCTTAAGACCTTCAAACTTACTTCTAAGAACCTGCAATTTTGCCTCCTTAACCTTGATGTCTCCCTCATGAATATTAATCAGTTTAATCCATATTTCATGAGCAGTAACACAGTCTATAACTTTAAAGTTCTCTTTTTCTGACAGAGCTGCATATAGAGCATTCCTTGCCTTTCCATCAGCTTCTAAGTTTCTAATTTCTGCAGCTGTAGGATTCTCCTCATCTACGGTTGGTGTAAATCCATGCAAGACTACTCTTTGTACTTGTAGACCTTGTGCTAAGAGATAAGCACTCATTCTCTTTTTCCATAACTGGAAATTTTGGCCACCGAAATAAGGAACTCCCTTAACAGTCGTTGCTTGATTCTCCATTTCTACTGCTGGTTCTAAGTTTCAACAATCACTTGACAAAAGCAAACCTTGCTCTGATACCAATTGTTGGATCGTGTCAAGTGTTGAGAGGGGGGGGTGAATCAACACTCTATCAATTTTTCTTTCAACTAAAGGATTCCCTCTCAAATGTTAGCTCAGTTAGAGCTTATTGTTGAACTCACGTTTTGGCTTAGATGGACTGTTGGCAGATCAGATCAACCAAGGAAGACATCAGATCAACCAAGGAAGACATCAGATCAATTCAATCACTCAAGGAGGGTTTACTTACACAACCATGACACTCCTGTTCAAGCTTACAGTTTGATAATACCACACCAGTCAAGACACACTCAAAGCAGTAAATGTGCAAGGGGGATTTTTACGTGGTTCGATCAAATGATCTACATCCACGGACAGATTCACTCCTGTCAATCTTCACTATCACAGAATCATTCAGCTCTGGCCTCACTGACCATAAGCAACATAAACAAGAGCTCACTGCTCAACACATTGAGGTTCACTACCTCTACAAGTTCATCAACTAAAACAATAACATGTAAATCTCTGTTGTGCTGCCTTTTCTACACAAATATCTTTCAAAATCACTTAATGAAAGACGTTTGATAGTGTTCTAGGCTTACCACCTGAAGCTGCAATCTCAGGGTCAGTTCTCCTGATTCTGCTCCTCCTCAGCTTCTTCATCTCCTTGACTTCTGCCTCTCCAGCGCTTCAGCTTCTCCTTGTGCAGCAGACTGTTTCTTTCTCTCTTGTGTTTCTCATATCATCTTTTTCTGCTCTCACTCTTTTTCTCCTCCCTTTTCTCGGTTTCGTTCTGTTCAGCACTCACCTAGGCTGCTGCTCCTCTCTGTCTCTTTTTCTTTCTTTTCGTGCCTTCTCATTTTGGGTTTTTCCTCCCAATGTGGTTTATCCTGCATTCTGCAGTTGTTGTGCCTACCACACCTACTCATCTGCCCGTTTCTTTTCCCAGAAGAAAAACTGTGCCCTACGTGCGGTGTGTCAGCATATCTTACACGGAAGGCGGCTCAAGATTCATATAATCCATTTTCAACCTTTTTAAGTTGCAACTTGCTTGCCATGTCATATTGTTGACTGTACTCCTTCAGACTTTCTCGAGTAGCTTGTCTTAGATATGTTGAAACAGCAGAAGTGATCTGATCTTAGCTTATAGCTGATCTGATGTGCCCGGCATTTGATCTGATGTCACGCTTCGGTTGATCTGATGTTAGCATGCAGTTGATCTGATGTTAGCCTTCGGTTGATCTGATGTTAGCTTGCAGTTGATCTGATGTTAGCCTTCGGTTGATCTGATGTTAGCTTGCAGTTGATCTGATGTTAGCCTCCGGTTGATCTGATGTTAGCTTGCAGTTGATCTGATGTTAGCCTCCGGTTGATCTGATGTTAGCTTGCAGTTGATCTGATGTTAGCCTCCGGTTGATCTGATGTTAGCTTCATGTCACAACGTTCTGTCCAGCAACTCAGAACCATCCATGTAGCTCCTGCAGTTCTTCTGATCGGCACTTCTTGATTCTTTTGTATTTCTGCTCGCTCACCGGATTGCTAGATACTTCAACATGATGCTCCTGCGTCTTCTGAATCTTTGGGAGACTTTTAGAGTCGCGCGTTTGAGGTGTGATTCACTAGCCGTCCTTGACTTCAGCTTCTTAGGTGTCTGCTCTAGCTCTCCAGCCTTGAGTTGTTCTCTTCTGCTGCAAATATGTTTTGTTGCTGACTTGCCTTGCTTCTGTGAAACTAAGCTGCTGAGCAATCCCTTGAGAATTTGATCTGATCTTTACTTCCGTTGATCTGATTTGTGCTGCATGTGATCTGATATGTGTATCCTTTGATCTGATGCGCACTGCATTTGATCTGATCTTCACTTCCTTTGATCTGATTTGTGCTGCATGTGATCTGATGTGTGCATCCTTTGATCTGATGCGCACTGCATTTGATCTGATCTTCACTTCCCTTGATCTGATCTGTGTGGCCTTTGATCTGATGTGCGCGTAACTTGTCTGTGCAGCCTTTGATCTGCTGTGCGCGTAACTTGATCTGATCTGTGCAGCCTTTGATCTGATGTGCGCGTAACTTGATCTGATCTGTGCAGCCTTTGATCTGATGTGCGCGTAACTTGTCTGTGCAGCCTTTGATCTGATGTGCGCGTAACTTGTCTGTGCAGCCTTTGATCTGATGTGCGCGTAACTTGATCTGATGTGCGCGTAACTTGATCTGATGTGCCAACAGTACACTTCCTTCTCATTTTGGCACTTCAGTTTATTCATCGGCTTCTTGCTGAGATTTTGTCCAGACAATCCTCATGAACTCAGTCCATTATTGCCTTAGTAATTCACAGATTTGTCACAATGTGGTTGCAACAATTACAACACAACATTGGACTTTAATAAAGGCTAAGAAAGCTTCATTGTAGCAGCTCCAATGGCTCAACAACCCAACCTATCGAGGTATTGGCCTCAATTGACCTCACTCTTTGGCAAATAAAAGCACACGATATCCAACCCTCACGCCCGTCCAAATCTCGGGATTGAGAGACGGAATACTAGGACCGAATTGACTACGCTGATCAGTATAAGTCAATTCTATCCAAACTGGTCGTGCTCAATATGCCCCGGGCATATCTGTGTGATTTAAACTAGTTTAGATAAACTAATTTCCAAACCACACAATAACCTATACCGATAGTATGTTCAGACTATCTCGGTTACGAGCATACTTTTTATATATCAATACTTTAACCAATAACGGTATCTACTGTGTCTGTCCACACCCCGTTATCTAGTTCTATGATATAAAAGAACAAATTTATACTGAAACAAAATGATATGTCAACTGTGGATATTAGTTTTTGATACAAGCCATAGCTTTTCTGTATTCAAAACTAACATCTATGCCTTCGACCCCTGTAGAGTTGTGGACTGGGCAAAAGCCTAGTCTGAGACATCTCAGGATTTAGGGTTGCCCAGCATATATGCTTAAGGCAGATGCGGCCAAGCCAGATGCGAGATCTGAGGTTATGCTTTTAGTAGGCTACCCCAGAGGAACGGAGGGTGGTTTATTTTATAGTCCTCAGGATCAGAACGTGGTGGTGAGCACCAATGCTAGATTTCTTGAGGAGGACCATATTTTAGATCACAAGCCAATGAGCAAGGTAGTATTGGAAGAGCTTAGGGGTCAGTCAAGTATTCCAGATGCACAAGTAAAGGATGACACATTACAAGATACTGCACACATTATCACAGATAATACTCTTACACAGGCAACGCCTCATCGTAGTGGGAGGGATGTCAGACAGCCCGAGAGGTACATGGGTTTGGGTGAGTCTTCGGACTTTATCCCTGGCACCCATGAACCAGACCCAGTTAGCTATAATTAGGCTCTCCAGGATAAAGATGCAGATTCTTGGCAGAGAGCGATGATTGCTGAGGTGGGTTCAACAGACTCAAATCAGGTCTGGAAACTGGTAGACCTTCCTGATGGGTTTTGGCATATTGGGTGCAAATAGGTCTACAAGCAAAAGAGAGGATCTGGCGGGAGGGTTGAGACCTTCAAGGCTAGGCTTGCGGTGAAAGGGTATACTCAGAAAGAGGATATCGATTATGAGGAGACCTTTTCCCCGGTAGCTGTGATTCTCTTGGCTATAGCTGCTCATATGGATTATGAGATTTAGCAGATGAATGTCAAGACAGCTTTCCTTAATGGAAGTCATGAGGAGACCATCTTTATGCAGCAACCACAGGGTTTCATTGTTCAAGGCCAAGAGCACAAGGTATGCAGGCTCAAGAGGTCCATTTATGGACTTAAGAAAGCATCCAGATCTTGGAATATCCGTTTTGACTAGGTTATCCAGTCCTATAGATTCACTTAATGTTCGGATGAGTAGTGTGTATACCGCTGGCATGATGGTGATATGGTGGTGTTCCTCGTACTTTACGTAGATGACATCCTTCTGATTGGCAATAGTAAGATGGTGTTTTCAAACGTAAAGGCATAGTTTTCCAGGAAGTTTGATATGAAGAACTTGGGAGAGGCTGGACATATTCTTAAGATCAAGATTATTCGAGATCGTAGGAGACATTCTCTGACACTCTCCTAGGCTTCATACATAGACACGATTCTGGCCTGTTTTAACATGCAGAACTCCTAGAAGGGTTCACTACCCTTCATGCATAGAGTGCATTTATCAAAGGAGCAATGTCCCAAGACTGCCGCGGAGATAAATGCCATGAAAGCGGTACCCTATGCATCTACAATGTGTAGTCTCGTGTATGGTATGTGAAAGATTATCTACCCGGGCTTAGCCAGAAACTCACTTTCGTGCTATGCATTCCAAAATAAGAATTTCTGGCCAGGCCTAGACGCTAGCACAATCGTTATTCCAGCCCTTGCTTGAAACAACATTGTGCAGGATCTTGGTTTGCACTTATTCGATTTATCACGCAACAAATAAATTCTTAATTCAAAGTGGAAACATAAGAATTACCTATTGAAGCGTTTACTCAGGTGATTATCTTGTATGCCTCAAGACTTTGATTGCACGTTGTGTCGGCAATGATCTAGCAGCCAATTGATCAGCTAATCACCACAATCCACCTGCCGAAAAAATTCTAGCACCGCCGCACCTGGTACGTGTACTACATGCGCCGCCTGGGAGGAGAGAGAAAGCCATACGTGCCAGCCAAAATTGGAAAAAATTGGCAAACTATTTGGCTTGAGAAATTCGAAATTTGGAGAGAAAAAAACCTAGAGAGAGAAAATTTTCTCTCTCTAGATTCTTGAATTATGAATCTATAGAATTGTATCTATATATAGAGTTACAAGAGAGACCCCAAGTTGGATTGGGATTGGCCTTCCTACTGGGTTTCTGTTTCCTTCAATCTTGTTCCTGGACTGATACACATCCAACTGATACAGGGATTCACTTATCCCAAACCAGTTCCTGGTATGATTCACAACTAACTAATACAGGGATTCACTTATCCCCAATCCAGTTCCTGGTATGATTTACAACCAACTGACACAAGGATTAATTACGTAATTAATTAAATCTACCTTTGTCAATAACCCAATACATAATTAATCATACCACTAACGGATTAATTATGGCACTACCATCCTACATCAGAATTGCTTCCAAAACAACTTAATTAATTTATTCATAATCTCCAACATCAAAGATATAGTGCTCGTTAATATATTAATTTACTGATAAATTAATTAATTAACTTCTTTAATTCCGAGACTAGTACCACTCGACCTTTTTACTATACCGGACATAAGTCCACCGGCCGAGTTTAGTATAATAAACATTACGAGCTCATCTCGGGAGCACCATCACCGCGAACGCACCGGTACATGATTTCCTTTCGATAACCAGTAGCACACCAAGTAACTAAACATGTGCACCCAACCTACCGAGACTATTGACCTCACCCATTGGCAGATCAAAGTACACTATGTCTAATCCTCATGCTCACTCTAGTCTAGGGATTAAGAGATAGAATACTAATAACGATTTGTCTATTAAATCAGTACAAGACAAATCATTCTAAATGGTCAAGTTTAATACGCCCCGGGCATATCTATATGATTCAATTAGTTTAGACAAACCAATTATCCGAATCACATAATATCCTAAACCGACAGTTTGTCCAAAGATGTCTTGGTTACGAACCTCATTTATATATTATGTCTTTTAACCAATGATGAGATCTACTGTGTCACACAAGACACCTCATCATCTAACTCTATAATATAAATGGACAAATAATGCACAACAAGATATAACAAAAATATAAATCAATATATTAACTGGAAAAATGTACAATACAAGCATAGCTAATGTATTCAACTCTAACAATCTCTCACTAATACTTAAGATGTGCTCTAAGTATACATCTACATACAACCGCTACATACTCTACTACTATATATCTAGAAAAACTGACATGGCTCTCCTAACTATCTGATTCCCATGTCCTTCACGTGAGCCTCAAATACTTTTGAAGTCAATGTCTTCGTGAACAGATCTGCAAGGTTATCATCTGATGTTAACTTAGCCACGACCACGCCTTCCTCTTTACTTGCGCTGTATATGTTTACTCGCCTTGTGGGCTCGTGGTTCCTTCGAGTTTGCTACTACACCATTGTTATCACAATACACGGTGATAGACTTCTGTAAACTAGGAATCACATCTAAGTCCACTAGGAAGTTCTTGAGCCACACTGCTTCCTTCGCTGCCTCTGAAGCGGCAACGTATTTGTTGGTGTATGTGCCCTTTTGAGGGTTATTTATATAAATAAACTTTGAGGGTTATTTATGTAAATAAGACATTTTTCGTTTGATTGATTATTTATCTGATGAGTTAATTTCATGGAATTATATTCTTGTGTATATTGAATTTCATAAAATCAATCCGCCAAAAAGAAACACTCCATGGACTTTTAGATCATGAGTGATTCTTTTGAGTAGTACTCGTACGGGGATCCTTATACCAGAAATCACTGCATAGTCTTAGGTGAATTAGAGTGTGCTTTGACATATGCCTAACGGGATCGTAATAGGTTGCCAAGTACGGGTATGATTGGGTACACTATGAGTCACGCTAAGGTATGTAGGTGAAGTGATGGGACTACAAGTCTCTCTTAAATGAGAGATGATATCTTGGCCGCTTGATAGTGAACTTAGAAGTGCATGGCCGTGCCCAAGAAATAATAAGGGTTATCATTTGCTTGATTAAGTTTAGTGTCACTAAAAGATCAAGTAAAACGTTTAGCTATAGAAGGATGATTGGTTACATGCCTTATGCTAAACTGGATATCAGTGTAGAGGACATTACGTAGTATACTCGGAAGGTTGTGTTGAATCACCATTCGACCCTCCGTTCTGAATTGTGTAGTCATTATGTCTTGCTAGAGACCACTAATGATTTATGGATTAATTAATGAGATTAATTTATTTATTGTCAATTTGGAATGGGCCTACAGGATCGCACATAAGTGAGTTCGATGATTCAGAATTAATTAAATTGCCTGTATTAAGTATAAGAGTTATACTAAAATTGATAATATTTAATTAAATAGTTTAATTAAATATTATTGAAGAGTATTATGGTATTAATTAAGAGTTAATTAATTACCCAGGAAGAATTGAATAGGGCTGACAAATCAAGGGACCTAATTGTGAATTAAGGTTATTGACCCATCAGCCTCATCCATGGGTCAATGGGTTGATCCATGGTGTTGGTTAAACCCAACTCAGTAAATAATTAATTATTAACAGACAAGTCTCAACTCTTTTATAAAAAGAGCAGAGAAGTATTTGTGAGTTGGGGAAAAAGATTTTAACTAATTCTGTTTTTGAAACAGAAAATGAGGTTTTAAAAAAAAAAAAACTCTCTCTCTCTCTCTTCCAAAGGGATTCTTCCAGAGAAAAATCGTTTTTCTCTTTTGCAGGCAACATTTTGGCTAGCACCAATTCTGATAGACTCCAGTGCAAGATCGTAGGGACAATTCACGTGAATTATTGGTGAACGCAATCTTCTCAAGGGAGCTAGGCGACGAGCGCAACCGATTACGCTTCAAGGGTAAGACCCGGTTTCACATGAATTTAGGCTATTCCGTAGTATATTTTGGAAATTATGCATGCCTAGATCCTAACAGTGGTATCAGAGCCATAGGTTTTAATCTTGTTTTAATTAAAAGTGTTTTAATTGAAATAAAAAGTTGAAAAAAAAATCGGGTATAAGAATTTTTTTTTCTCTTGAAAAATGTTTTGAAGAAAAAAAAACTGCTTGAAGTCGCCGGTTTTCGGGAATTGTCGCCGGAATGGTTTTCCAGCCGGCCGGAAGTTCGCCGGAAATCGCGAATTGGAAAATTTGGTTTTTTTGCCTAAATTTTTCTATGGGTTTTGTTCTTTTCTTCATGGGGAACCATTTCGTGTTGATTTGGGGTGTCAAAAACGTTTTGATTGCAAAGATTTTGGAAAGAATTTTCTGGGTTGTTGTTTTTGTTTTGCTTGCCGGAAAAATGTGGCCACCGGAAAAAGTTTTCAACAGTCCCATTTTTTATGACGACGACTCAGTCGGCTTCGATTTTGTCCATTGATGAATCACCAAGGTGGGCTTCGATGTGATCGGGGTCAGGCCTGGGTGAAGAGCATGCAGCGCCGGAAAAGGTGAATCGATTTGCCAGAAATCGCACGTGATGCCGGCAGCAAATCGGGGAAGAAGAAAGAAGGCGGTGGGAGGCTGGTGCCCTAATTGGGTGAAATGACCAAATTGCCCCCGCTGCACTCCAAAATCCTGAAAAAGCCAAGTTTTAAAATTGTTTTAAAAATTTGCACAACAACCCCAGAAGTTTTAAATCTTAAAACCCTAGCCCGATAATTTTTTGTTAATTACAGATTTGCCCTAAAATTTTCAGAAAACTTAATTTTTCTGAATTTTAAAATTTGATAAAATTTTAATTTATGATTTAGGATAAACTAAAAGATATTATCAGATTTTAATTGATAAGATTTAATTATTAAGATAAAATAAAATCTTATCAAATAGTTAAGATAGGATTAGATTTGAATTTAATTCTTATCCTATAGAATTTTAAAATTTAGAATTTTGAATAATTATCTTAATGAGATTAGGATAATTAGAAATATTTAAATTTTAAAATTTGAATGATTATCTTAATAAAATTAGATAATTAGATGAATAAATAATTAATTAATAAGATTAGTTAATTAGTTATTATGGTTTTATTTATTTATTCATTTTTCGAAATAATGTGTTATTTATTTAAAATGTTTAAATAATTGCACGCATTATTGGTATGTCCATGCATCATTCGATTAAAATGAATGAACATGGGATTGATTAAAATTGATCATGACACGATCAATTTTAATAGTGTAAGAGTTACACAATCCCTAATTAAATGATTCGGCTTAATAAAATTGGCTTGTATGAAGCATATGCATTTGTGTGTTTTTCTATGCATGAATTGGGCTTAAAATTTATTATTTAAATTTTGGGGCCCGCGAGCCATTTTAAATTTTGGCCTACGTGCCTATTAAATCATTATGTAATAGTTAGGCCCAAAAAGGAGGTTGCAAAGGAGTCCATGATAGAGCCCAGGAACGGAAGCCCAACCATGGAGGCCCAAAAGAAGATGTTTTTCCTATAAAGCCCTATAATAGATTAGAGTCCAATTCATTTCATTTTCGCAATTTTATGTTTTGTGAATGAATGAAAAACGACAATGCATGTTAAGCCGTTCAAAATAAAATCCCCAAATACCTAAGTCTAAAATTGCTTCCATACTTGGGGGCTCGTCAAATCGTCGAACGTCTGACGGACTTGGAGAGCCCAAGGGCCTCAGATTTTCTTTGTGAGGCGAGTTGTCATGTAATGAAAGCCCAACTTTACTCACTACCACTATAGTGTGAAAAACTGTTTGGGTCTTTACTGATATGAGGCTTCAAGGAATGGTTTGACTTAGGAAAATTGGTCCTAGTTGACCCGATAAGTTGACTAGGATTGATTTTGCAATGATAGCCTAGTGTCAAACATTTGGAATGTTCATCCTATCACCGAAAAGTTGCATAGTGATACAATTGGAAATCGTTAAATTACATGAGATGTGATTTGAACGTTGCCTACCAAAAGAGCCTAATCCCTACGATACTTGCCAAAGCAAGACTGGGGTTGACTCTTTGTGGATTTTCGGCCAACAATCTAGCACCAACACAAAATTGTTTGGGATTTCAATTTTGGCTATTGTGGAAAATATTTTAAAACTCATTCTAATATTTTGCATTTTTCTTTTGTAGAAATGGCATCTACTAGCACTAATGCATCTAATCTCACTCTAAGAAGCATTTTGAACAAAGAAAAACTTGTTGGTCCAAACTTCTCAGATTGGGAAAGAAACTTGAGAATTGTTCTCAAACAAGAAAGGAAGCTAAATATCATAGACGCCGCTTTACCTGAACCACCTGTAAATGCTACGGCTGCTGTTCAAAGAGCATGGGAAAAGTTGAAAAGCGATTCTGATGACGTGATATGCCTGATGCTCGCGACTATGTCAGGCGAGCTTCAGAAGCAATTCATGAATTCGGAAGCGTTCCAAATTTATGTGTCACTAACGGAAATGTTCCGTGAACAAGCCCTAAAGAAAGTTTCGTTATGATAAAAGCATTGATCTCGTGCAAGATGGCAAAGGGTTCGTCAGTAAGCACGCATTTGATCAAGATGAAGGGGTATATTGATACCCTATAGAGATTAAATGCACCTCTTGCTAGAGAGTTAGCCATTGACATCATCTTGGCTTCACTGCCTGATGATTACAATGACTTTGTGGTGAACTACAACATGCATAACATAGAGAGGACGATTCCTGAGCTCCATGGAATGCTTAAAAATACTGAGCAAACCCATTGGAAGGCAACGCCAGTACTTATTATAGAAAAAGGTAAGGGCAACAAGAGAAAGTTTAAACGCAAGGCAAAAGTTGCTGAAAACAAGAAGCCTCGCAGTAAGACCGCTCCTAAGGCTCAGCCTCAAACTCCTCCTGCTAAGAAAAATGCTCAGAAGGACGTTGTATGTTTCCATTGCAATCATTGGAGAAGAAACTGCAAGCTGTTTCTTGAAGAGAAGAAATAAAATCCTTCGGCTTCAGGTATCTTTGTTATTGAAATTAATCTTTCTATGTCCACCTCATGGGTATTAGATACCGGATGTGGGGCTCATATTTGTACTAATGTGCAGGGACTGAGAAATGGAAGGATGACAAAGAAAGGCGAAGTAGATCTCCGAGTGGGCAACGGGGCAAGAGTTGTAGCTGTTGAAGTTGGAGATTACACTTTGTCTTTGCCTTCCGATTTAAACATTGTTTTAGATAATTGTTATTATGTACCTACTATGAGTAGGAATATTATTTCAATTTTTTGTTTGGATATTAAAGGATTTCGTTTTATTATTGGTAATAATTCGTTATCTTTATATCAAAAAGATGTTTTATACGGAATTGCAAATTTGTGCAATGGCCTATATATCTTGGATGTGACCCAAGAGAAATCGGTTTATAACATTGAAAAGAAAGCCAAATTAATTCAATCTGATTTAAGTCCAACATATCTGTGGCATTGTCGTTTAGGCCATGCAAATGAGAAGCGAGTTCAAAGACTTCATAAGGATGAAGTGCTTGGGTCATTTGATTTCGAATCATATGACACATGTGAACCCAGTTTGCAAGGCAAAATGACGAAGAGTCTTTTCAGCAAGAAAGGCGAGAGGACTAGTGAGCTATTGGCTCTAATACATACAGATGTATGTGGACCAATGAGCACACAAGCCAGAGGTGGATTTGAATACTTCGTGACTTTTACCGATGACTATAGTAGATATGGTTATGTCTACTTAATGAGGTATAAAAATGAAACTTTTGAAAAGTTCAAAGAGTTTAAAAACGAAGTAGAAAAACAGTTAGATAGAAGGATTAAGACTATTCGCTCCGATCGGGAAGGTGAATACCTTAGTGATGAGTTCGATGGCTATCTAAAACAGTGTGGAATTGTTTCACAGCTGCCTCCACCAGGAACACCTTAATGGAATGGTGTATCCAAGAGGAGGAATCGGACCTTATTAGATATGGTTCGATCTATGATGGGCCAAGCAACTCTCCCTATGTCCTTTTGGGGTTATGCCCTCCTTTCAGCAGCCTACTTACAAAATCGTATTCCATCTAAGGCAGTAGATAAGACTCCATATGAGATGTGGACGGGTCAAAAACCCTATATGTCCTATCTACGAGTTTGGGGTTGTCAAGCTCATGTAAAGCATTTACAAAGTAGTGAGCTTGAACCTAAAACTGACAAATGCCTGTTTGTGGGATATCCTAAGGAAACAAAAGGATATCAATTCTACAATCCAATTGAGAACAAAGTGTTTGTTGCTCGAGGAGCCACTTTCTTAGAGAAAGATTTTCTCTACAAGAAAGACAGTGGGAGTAGAATAAATTTTGAAGAGGTTCAAGAACCACAAGAGAATGTAGAACAGTCTACAGAAACTCAGATGGAAGTTGACATGGAAACTCATGAAGATGAGCAGCCTGAGTCAACAACACAAGAACCTAGAAGGTCTAGTAGATCTCGTCATGAGCCCGAAAGATACGGATTTCTCGTGACTGACGATCAAGATTTGATCTTGGTGGACTCTGATGAGCCCGTGAACTACAAACTGGTTTTAGAAAGTCCAGATTCAGATAAATGGCTACAAGCAATGGAATCTGAAATGCAATCCATGAGGGACAATAAAGTATGGACTTTGATTGATCCTCCTGTTCATGCAAAGGTTGTCGATTGCAAGTGGATTTTCAAGTTAAAACCTGGCGGAATCTTCAAGGCACGACTAGTGGCTAAAGGTTTCAGACAGACTCATGGTATAGAATATGATGAAACCTTCTCCCCTATCGTGATGCTCAAGTCCATTCGGACTATGCTTGCCATAGCAGCATATTTTGACTATGAGATATGGCAGATGGATGTTAAGATGGCTTTCCTGAATAGAAACTTACTCGAGGATGTTTATATGAAACAACCTGAGGGATACATCTATCAAAAGCATCCTAATCAAGTATGTAAGCTTCAGAGGTCCATCTATGGACTAAAACAAGCATCTCAAAGTTGGAATCTTCGTTTTGATGAGGAAGTAAAAGGTTACAGATTCATCAAGAATAAAGATGAGCCTTGTGTTTACAAGAAGGTTAGTGGGAGCAAGATAGTTTTCCTTGTCCTATATGTGGATGACATCCTACTCATAGGAAATGACATTCCCATGTTGAAAGATATCAAACAATGGTTAGGAAGTGTATTTTCTATGAATAGGAGAAGCTGAAATGATACTGGGTATCAGAATCTATAGAGATAGATCAAAGAGGCTTCTAGGACTAAGTCAAGAAGGGTACATAGACAAAATATTGAAGAGGTTCAATATGTCTAACTCAAAGAATAGTATGGTACCATTCAGACATGGTCTTCTCTTGAAGAAGAACCAAGGTCCTTCAACAAGAGAGGAGAGGGATACAATGAGTAGAGTCCCATATGCTTTGGTAATAGGATCTATCATGTATGCCATGTTGTGTACCCGCCCGGATGTCGCACATGCACTGAGCATGACTAGCAGATACCAACAAGATCCAGGAATGGCTCATTGGACTACAGTCAAAGCAATCCTAAAGTAATTGCGAAGGACTAAAGGATTGATACTAGTGTATGAAGGACAATAATAACTCATCGTACATGGTTACGCTTATGCTGCTTTCCAAACAGATCAAGATGACATGAAGTCACAATCAGGCTATGTGTTTACTGAATGGTGGTGCAATAAGTTGGAAAAGCTCAAAGCAAGATACAACAGCCGATTCTATAACAGAGTCTGAGTACATTGATGCATCAGATGCTGCAAAGGAAGCTGTTTGGTTGAGAAAGTTCATGTCAGACATCGGAGTGATACAGAGTATCTAAGATCCGATAGAACTTTTCTGTGACAATAACGGGGCCATCACACAAGCTAAGGAGCCTCAGTCACACCAGAAAACCAAACACATACTCAGAAGGTTTCACCTCATCCGAGAGATCATCGATCGAGGGGATGTGAAAGTGTGCAAAATAGGGTCAGACGACAATGTTGCAGATCCTCTCACAAAAGCTCTACCACAGTCAAAGTTTAATAGACATGTAATAGAGCTTGGTCTTAAACAGTTTAGGACATAGCCCTTCAACGGGCAAGTGGGAGATTGTTGGTGTATGTGCCCTTTTGAGGGCTATTTGTGTAAATAAACTTTGAGGGTTATTTATGTAAATAAGACATTTGTCGTTTGATTGATTATTCATCTGATGAGTTAATTTCATGAAATTATATTTTTGTGTATATTGAATTTCATGAAATCGATCCGCCAAAAAGAAACACTCCATGGACTTTTAGATCATGAGTGATTCTTTTGAGTAGTACTCGTACGAGGATCCTTAGACCAGAAATCACTGCATAGTCTTAGGTGAATTAGAGTGTGCTTTGACATATGCCTAACGGGACTGTAATAGGTTGCCAAGTACAGGTATGATTGGGTACACTATGAGTCACGCTAAGGTATGTAGGTGAAGTGATGGGACTACAAGTCTCTCTTAAATGAGAGATGATATCTTGGCCGCTTGATAGTGAACTGAGAAGTGCATGGCCGTGCCCAAGAAATGATAAGGGTTATCATTTGCTTGATTAAGTTCAGTGTCACTAAAATATCAAGTAAAACATTTAGCTATATAAGGATGATTGGTTCCATGCCTTATGCTAAACTGGATATCAGTGTAGAGGACATTACGTAGTATACTCGGAAGGTTGTGTTGAATCACCATTCGACCCTCCATTCTGAATTGTGTAGTCATTATGTCTTGCTAGAGACCACTAATGATTTATGGATTAATTAATGAGATTAATTTATTTATTGTCAATTTGGAATGGGCCTACAGGATTGCACATAAGTGAGTTCGATGATTCAGAATTAATTAAATTGCCTGTATTAAGTATAAGAGTTATACTTAAATTGAAGAGTATTATGGTATTAATTAAGAGTTAATTAATTACTAGGAAGAATTGAATAAGGCTGACAAATTAAGGTACCTAATTGTGAATTAAGGTTCTTGACCCATCAGCCTGATCCATGGGTCAATGGGTTGATCCATGGTGTTGGTTAAACCCAACTCAGTAAATAATTAATTATTAACAGACAAGTCTCAACTCTTTTATAAAAAGAGCAGAGAAGTATCTGTGAGTTGGGGAAAAAGATTTTAACTAATTCTGTTTTTGAAACAGAAAATGAGGTTTTAAAAAAAAAAAACTCTCTTTCTCTCTTCCAAAGGGATTCTTCCAGAGAAAAATCGTTTTTCTCCTTTGCAGGCAACATTTTGGCTAGCACCAATTCTAATAGACTCCAGTGCAAGATCGTAGAGACAATTCGTGTGAATTGTTGGTGAACGCAATATTCTTCTCAAGGGAGCCAGGCGACGAGCGCAACCGATTACTCTTCAAGGGTAAGACCCGGTTTCACATGAATTTAGGCTATTCCGTAGCATATTTTGGAAATTATGCATGCCTAGATCCTAACAGTATTCAGCCTGCATGGTAGAGTCTGCCACATATTTCTGCTTGACACTCCGCCAAACTATGGTTTCACCTCTCAGAGTAAACATATACCCTGAGGTAGACTTGCTCTTGTCCCTGTCGCCTTGGAAATCTGAATCTGTGTAACCTCGGGGTACCAGCTCATGCGCCTGATAGACCAACACTTGGTCTCTCATTTTGCACAAATATTTGGGAATGCATTTTACTGCCTCTCACTGAGCTGTCCCGGGATTACTCTGATATCTGCTTACAATGCCAACGGCAAAACAGATATCAGGCCTCGTACACAACATGGCATACATGAGACTTCCTTCTGCAGAAGCATAAGGAACTATCTTCATGGCCTCTATCTTCTCAACAGTCTTGGGAGACTATTCTTTAGACAGATGCACATCGTGTCTGAAAGGTAGAAAACCTTTCTTGGAGTTCTGCATGTTAAAATGAGCCAGAATCGTATCTATGTATGAAGCTTGGGAGAGCGTTAACGAACGTTTTCTAAGATCTCAAATTATCTTGATCCCAAGGATATGCCCCACTTCCCCTAAGTCCTTTATATCAAACTGCTTAGACAGCCAAGCCTTTACGTCTGATAACACTTTCTTGTTGTTGCCAATCAATAAAATGTCATCTACTAAAGCACAAGAAATGCCACTGAGTTTCCATCACGTCTGTGGTACACACATTGCTCATCCGGACACTGAGTACATCTATAGGACTGGATTACCTCATCAAATCGGATGTTCCAAGATCTATATACCTGCTTAAGTCCGAAAATGGACCTCTTAAGCCTGCAAACCTTATGCTCTTGGCCTTTCTCAACAAATCCCTCAGCTTGTTGCATGAAGATGGTTTCCTCAAGACTTCCATTTAGGAAAGTTGTCTTGACATCCATCTGTCATATCTCATAATCTAAATGAGCAGCTATGGCCAAGAGAATCCGGATCAACTTAAGCATGGCTACCGGGAAGAAGGTTTTCTCATAATCGATTCTCTCTTTCTGAGTATACCCTTCACCACCAGCCTAGCTTTAAAGGTTTTCACCTTTTTGTCAGGTCTTTTCTTACGTTTGTAGACCCTCTTGCATCCAATGGGCTTAAACTCATCAGGCAGGTCCACAAGCTCCCAGGCTTGATTATGGTTAATTGACCATATCTCGGATATCATTGCCTTATTCCAAGATTCTGCATCTTTATCTCGGAGAGCCTCATTGTAGTCAACTAGGTCAGGCTCAGGCGCACCTGGGACTAGGTCTAAGGTCTCTCCCACGCCAATGAACCTGTCGGGCTGTCTCACAACCCTCCCACTACGATGAGGCACCACCTGTGTAGGCGCATCTGTTGGAGTTGAATACATAAGATATGCTTGTATTGTACATTTTTCCAGTAATATATCGATTTATATTTTGATTATATTTTGTTGTGCATGTTTTGTCGAATTATATTATGTAAGTAGATGATGAGATGTCTTGTGTGACACAGTAGATCTCATCATTGGTTGAAAGACATAATATATAAATGAGGTTCGTAACCGAGATAGCTTTGGACAAACTGTCGGTTTAGATTATTATGTGATTCGGATAATTGGTTTGTCTAAACTAATTGAATCATGTAGATATGCCTGAGGCGTATTGAACTTGACCATTAGGAATGATTTGTCTTGTACTGATTTAATAGATAAATTGTTCTTGGTATTATATCTCTTAATCCCTAGACTCGAGCGGGCATGAGGATTAGACATAGTGTACTTTGATCTACAAAGGGTAAGGTCAATTCTGGCCAATAGTCTAGGTGGGATGGGTGCGTGTGTTTAGTTGCATGGTGTGCTACTGCTTGTCGAAAGGGAACCATGTACTGGTGTGTCCGGGGTGATGGTGCTCCCGAGATGAGCTCGTTATGTTTATTATACTAAACCCAGCTGGTGGACTTGTGTCCGGTACAGTAAAAAGGTCGAGTGGTACTAGTCTCAGAATTAAAGAAGTTGATTAATTAATTTATTAGTAAATTAATAAATTAATGAGCACTATATCTTTGATGTTGGGAGATTATGAATAAATTAATTAAGTTATTCCGAAAGCAATTCTGGTGTAGGATGGTAGTGCCAAAATTAATCCGTTAGTGGTACGATTAATTTTGTAATGGGTTAATTGAATAAGTAGAATTAATTAATTGATTAATTATTCCTAAGGGTTAATTGAGTAATTAACAAAGTGAAATTATTTAATTAATTCCTAAGGGTTAATTAAGTAATTAACAAAGTAGAATTATTTAATTAACTAAGTCTTAAGTTTCAATTAGAATTAGAAAATCCTAGAGATTAGGAAATCTAGTAGGATTTGGTTTATCCTATCAGATTGGTTTCCTAATTGGATTTGGAAACTAATTAATTACCTAAACCCATTAGGAAGACCAATCCTAAACCAACTTGGAGTTGTTAGTTTTGAATACAGAAAAGCTATGGCTTGTATCAAAAACTAATATCCACAGATGACATATCATTTTGTTTCAGTATAAATTTGTTCCTTTATATCATAGAACTAGATAACGGGGCGTGGAAAGACACAGTAGATACCGTTATTGGTTAAAGTATTGATATATAAAAAGTATGCTCGTAACTGAGATAGTCTGAACATACTATCGGTGTAGGTTATTGTGTGGTTTGGCAATTAGTTTATGTAAACTAGTTTAAATCATACAGATATGCTCGGGGCATATTGAGCATGACCAGTTTGGATAGAATTGACTTATACTGATCGGCGTAGTCAATTCGATCCTAGTATTCCGTCTCTCAATCCCGAGATTGGGACGGGCGTGAGGGTTGGATATCGTGTGCTTTGATTTGCCAAAGAGTGAGGTCAATTGAGGCCAATACCTTGGTAAGTTGGGTATGCGGTGTTTAGCTTCTTACGTGCTGTTGCTAGTCGGAGGAATCACGTACCGGTTCGCCGGGTTGATGGTGCTCCCGATATGAGCTCGTAAGGTTATTATACTAAACCCGGCCGGTGAACTTTATGTTCGGTATAATAAAAGGACGAGTGGTACTAATCTCGGAAACCAAGAATTCGGTGAATTAATTTGTCATTAAATTGATAAACTGACGAGCGCTAGATCTTTAATGTGTGGAGATAGAATAAAATATAATGGCGCAATGTAAAGTCGTTTTTGAGCGGTAGTTCCATAATTGGTCCGTTAGTGGTACGACCGATTATGCATTTGACTAATCGACAAGGTAAATTAATTAATCCAAAAGGTTTAATTAATATTTAATCGACAAAGTTAATTTAGAAATTAATTCTATTTTGAATTAATTAATTCTAAGGGTTCGATTAAATTAAATTAACAAGATGGATTAAATAAATTAATTTAAATAGGTCGATTGGAGTTGATTAGTCGGGAATACTTAGCGGTCAACGAAAGTCAAATTAAAAGGCCTAACTCGAGAGCCCATTAGGTCTCCTTAGAAGCTCCTTACAAATACAACTTGTTGGGCAAACAAGACATTAAGAAACTTAAAGGCCAAGTTAAGCCTAGTGAGAGAAAGTTTAGCTTAGAGTGAGAACTTCGTCTTTCTCGTCGAAGTTTCTTCTCGAAGTCAGCTAAGAAAGCTTTCTCCTTCGCGAAAAAACTCAAGCCCAAGCCCTGGTTTTCACTGCTACTGTCTGTTGCTGTTCGGTTTTTCAAACAGCCGCCGTGGGTTTCATTTGTTGCGCAGCTCCAGCGATCGGTCTTCAGGCCTTCGCTCAGATCCGCCACTACAGCGTTGATCTCTGAATAATCCAGGTGATCCGTTGCAGTTGGTGTCCAAATCGGGGTGGGTTTTTGAGGTTCGATCAAAGGGGTTTGTTCGGATTATAGTTGGCAGCGGCAGTTATTAGTTGGCGGTAGCATTGGGCAGTTTTGGGCAGAAATAATTTCAGCAATTTTTGAGTTTTCTTGCGAAGCAAGTTTCTTGGGTTATCTCGATTTGCCGTGGGTAACTCCGTAGACAATAGCCCACACTATTTTGGAGTTCGTATTGGAGATATTCTTCGGATTTCTTGTGGAAATTGCGCTAAAGATTGGATTTTTCTTTAAGCAAGGGACTTCGCTTTAAAAGGTAAAATCTTTAAATTCCGCTTTTATTAAAGATCGAATCTTTTGTGTCCCAATTAATAAATTAAATAAGTATAAGCCTAGATCCGTTCATGGGTAAACTAATTTGAGCCTGAGCTTGGTCGAAAGCTTCCGATTCTAGGATGCATTGCACGAAAGTGAGGTTTTCGATTTAGCCTGGACTTGTTCAGTTTTCCTTCAAATTGGTATCAGAGCGTTGGTTTCGGTCTTATACTTGTTTGATTTATTACACGGCTTTATTTTAGCATTATTATTTTTGTCGAAATGCATAAACAGGTGGTTATTGGTTTCCCGGCTATTATGGTAGAAATTTAATTTTCATTCATAAACCCCGGGACATGTCCGGGCTCGTTTTATTTTTGAATGGAAATTTCTGTAGTAGTAATAACCACGAGCTGGAAGCCGTGTAGGATTAGAAAAATTTTGTAGTAGGATTTGATCTAATCATGTCGTCTTTAAATTCCTAGAAAAATGCCTTTGTATATAGGAATTTATGTACTATGAAGAAGACGTTATTTTGGGTAACTTATATTCGTGGGTTTTGGTTTATCGTAATTTTGGGTGATTCCTAATTACGTAGTAAACCGAGAAAACCCGGGCGAATCGAGAGGAATCCAAATAACGAGTGGGAGCGACACGATGGGAAGTGTCACCGAGGCGTCAAAGAATCAACGATAGAGAAGGCCATAATAGTCGGGAAATTTTATTTGTTTAATTTCCCGTATTTATGTCTTTTCATTGATTGTGTGATTTTCGTTTTATTTTGTATGAACGAAAACCAAACCAAAATGTTTTTTAAAAGGTAATGTGCAATTAACTAAGGTAGATTATTCGCATATTAAAACTCCAACAGTTTTATGGGTGCGAACATCCATAGTTAAGATATTGCATGTTAAAACGTAAAAAATCCTCAAACTAATTACATTCGCGGGTTTTGGTTTAATCGTAATTTTGGGTGATTCCTAATAATGTAGAAAACCGAGAAAACCCGGGCGAATCGAAATTAAAAATCTTAGTGGGAGCGGGTTGGTTAATAGCCCCATGGCCTCCATTACGGGTTCATTGGTGATGTGGTTAAACTTGCGTGCTGGCTTAGACCTTCCTCCCTATCGAATGAGTTTTCAATCACAGATATCACCGGAATGAATTTCTAAAGGGATGACTATAGTGAGTTTAATTGGAGAAAGTTGCGACACCCTCGCCATCCGAGGCGCATTAGTATCCTAAGTAACAAACTTAGAAGTCACGTAATGGCATACACTTAGTGTACTTTTTATAGTATCCCTCCCATCGAGGTTACGCTATCTACGTGTACGGCTAAAATTATCGACTATTAATTTCATTGATCATAAGATCGTTGGTCAGATAATGAAATTAATGAACTTCGGTTCTTCTCGAACGAATGTGGGTTGGCGTAGACGTTCACCCATCATGACCTGCGTTAATCCCGGTGTGAGAGATGTCGGTAGAAGATTATATTTGTTTTTTGAGGATTTTTCAATATTTTCAAAAAAGTATACTGAAACTTGTTTGTTTATTTTCAGTTGATATGTCGTTCAACCCGCTAGCTGTCATTCTGAACCAAAACAAACTCACCGGTCCAAATTACATTGATTGGAAACGTAACCTGGACATTGTCCTTACCGCTGAGGGTTATAAGTATGTGCTTACTGAGGAGTGTCCCCCTATGTCCAGCGATGATGCTACCCCTGAGCAGCGAGAGCCATATATGAGGTGGCAGAAGGCTGATGAGATGACAAGGTGCTACATCTTGGCTTCTATGTCGAGTGTATTGCAGCACCAGCATCAGCAGATTACCTCAGCCTACGATATGATGCTCAACCTCAGGGAGATGTTTGGACATCAGGGCAGGGCAGCCAAGCAGTCAGCTATGAGGAAACTCATGAATGCTAAGATGGCTGAAGGCACTTCAGTGAGAGATCACGTACTGGACATGATTGGTTGCATCAATGAGATTGAGGTATTGGGAGGTGAGATTGATGGGGAAACCCTGGTCGATATCATCCTTCAGAGCTTGCCTCCCAGTTTTGAGCAGTTTCGATTGAACTATAATATGGGGAATCTCTCATATTCACTTTCTCAGCTCATGACTGCATTGGTGTCTGCTGAGAGCCTCTTCGCAGAGAAGAAGCAAGCCTTGGCTACTGTTGGTCCCTCAGGTTCCTCTGTTGGGCCCAAAGCCAGGAAGCAAAAGAGGAAGAGAGGCCAGAAAGCAGGAGCCAGTCATGGACCCAAGGCGGGCATTGCCAAGAAACAGAAGCCGAAAGGGAAATGTTTCAGGTGTGGCAAAGCGGGACATTGGAAGAAGGACTGCCCAAAGCCTCGAGGTATGTGTAAATTTTCCCTAGTCACTGAGACATGTTTAGCGGCGATTCCCACAGATACTTGGTGTGTGGATTCAGGAGCCACTGATCATGTTTGTAATTCTTTACAGGGGTTCCAAGTGACCCGGCTGCTTAGAGAGGGAGAGTTGCAGGTCTACCTTGGGGATATTACTAGAGTTTCTGTTGCTGCAGTGGGAGTTTTATGTCTTTATTTTTCAGACCTACTTTATTGTTGAGAGATTGTCTTTATGTACCTAGTTTTCGTAAAAATTTGCTTTCAGTTTCTAAACTTGTTTTGGATGGTTATAAGTGTGTTTTTTCTGATAGATCTATATTTATTAGAAAAGGCCAGAAACTTATATGTTCCGGTACATTGGTTGACAATTTGTTTTTAATTAAGACTTACTCCCCAGTTATGCAAAAGACAGAAGCTAGTAACTCATCACCGAATCATAATAAGAGAAAAGAGTCTTCCCCTTTGAATCAGACTTATCTTTTGGCACCTGAGACTAGGTTATATCAACCTTAGTAGGATTCAAAGGTTGGTCAAGAGTGGGTCTTTGGACTTACTAGATATTGACAGCTATTCGACCTGTGAGTCCTGCTTGGAGGGTAAAATGACCAAGAGGCCTTTCACGGCAAAGGGGTATAGGGCCAATGAGGTTTTAGAGCTGATTCATTCTGACGTGTGGGCCTATGTCAGTTTAGGCTAGAGGTGGTTATGAGTATTTCGTGACTTTCACGGATGATTACTCTAGATATGGATACATATACCTGATGCACTACAAGTCTGAATGCTTTGGTAAGTTCAGAGAATTCAAGGCAGAGGTGGAGAACCATCTGGGTAAGAGTATCAAGTCACTGTGGTCTGATCACGGTGGCGAATACCTCTCTAGTGAATTTAGATCCTATTTGTCAGAGGAGGGTATTCAGACCCAGTTGTCTGCACCTGGCACACCCCAGCAGAATGGTGTAGCATAGAGGAGGAACAGGACTCTTATGGAGATGGTTAGATCGATGATGAGTTACAGTGAGTTGCCTACCTCATTTTGGGGTTATGCCCTGGATACAGCATATTTTATCCTCAACTTTGTGCCATCTAAGTCTGTGCCTACGGCCCCAGTAGAGTTATGGAGTGGCGAAAGCCTAGTCTGAGACATCTCAGGATTTGGGGTTGTCCAGCACATGTGCTCGAGGCAGATGCAGGCAAGTTAGAGGCGAGATCCAAGGTTATGTTTTTTATAGGCTACCCCAAAGGAACAAGAGGTGGTTTATTTTATAGTCCTCAGGATCAGAAGGTGGTGGTCAGCACCAATGCCAGATTTCTTGAGGAGGACTATATGTTAGATCACAAGTCAAGCAGCAAGGTAGTATTGGAAGAGCTTACAAGTCAGTCCACTATTCCAGATGCACACGTATAGGAAGACAGACCACAAGAGACTGCACACACTATCACAGATGATGCTCTTGCACTGGCTGTGCCTCGTCGTAGTGGGAGGGTTGCGAGACAGCCCGAGAGGTACATAGGTTTGGGTGAGTCTTCGGACTTTATCCCTGGTGCTCATGAACCAGACCCAGTTAACTACAATGAGGCTCTTCAGAATAAAGATGCAGATTCTTGGCAGAGAGCGATGATTGCTGAGATGGGTTCTATGGACTCAAATCAAGTCTGGGAGCTGGTAGACCTTCCTGATGGGTTTAGGCCTATTGTGTGCAAATGGGTTTACAAGCGAAAGAGAGGATCTGACGGGAGGGTTGAGACCTTCAAGGCTAGGCTTGTGGCGAAGGGGTATACTCAGAAAGAAGGGATCGATTATGAGGAGACCTTTTTCCTGGTAGCTATGCTTAAGTCAATCTGGATTCTCTTGGCCATAGCTGCTCATATGGATTATGAGATTTGGCAGATGGACGTTAAGACAGCTTTCCTTAATGGAAGTCTTGAGGAGACCATCTTTATGCAGCAACCAGAGGGCTTCATTGTTAAGGGCCAAGAGCACAAGGTATGCAGGCTTAGGAGGTCCATTTATGGACTTAAGCAAGTATCCAGATCTTGGAACATCCGTTTTGACGAGGTTATGCAGTCCTGTGGATTCACTCAGTCTCCGGATGAGCAGTGTGTTTATCGCAGGCGTGATGGTGATATGGTGGTGTTCCTCGTACTTTACGTAGATGACATTCTTCTTATTGGCAACAGTAAGAATGTGTTGTCAGACGTAAAGGCATGGTTGTCCAGGCAATTCGATATGAAGGATTTGGGAGAGGCTGGACATATCCTTGGGATTAAGATTATTCGAGATCGTAGAAGACGTTCTCTGACTCTCTCTCAGGCATCCTACATAGACACGATTCTGGCCCGTTTTAACATACAGAACTCCAAGAAGGGTTCACTACCCTTCAGGCATGGAGTGCATTTGTCTAAGGAGCAGTGTCCTAAGACTGCTGAGGAGATAGATGCCATGAAGGTGGTACCCTATGCTTCTGCAGTGGGTAGCCTCATGTATGCTATGTTGTGCACGAGGCCTGATATTTGCTCTGCTGTTGGCATGGTTAGCAGATATCAGAGTAACCCTGGGAAGGCTCACTGGGAGGCAGTAAAATGCATTCTCAAGTACTTGCGCAGGACGAGAGATTATGTCCTAGTTTATAGAGCGCAGGAGCTTGTACCATTGGGTTACACAGATTCGGACTTTCAAGGTGATTTGGACAAGAGTAAGTCTACCTCTGGGTTTGTGTTTACTCTAGGAGGTGAAGCCATAGTATGGAAGAGTGTCAAGCAGAAATGCGTGGTGGACTCTACCATGGAGGCCGAGTACGTTGTCGCTTCAGAGGCAGCGAAAGAGGCTGTATGGCTCAGGAGCTTCCTGATGGACTTAGATGTGGTTCCTGAGTTGCCTAGGTCTATCACAGTTTATTGTGATAACAATGGTGCAGTTGCTAACTCAAAGGAACCACGAGCCCATAAGGCGAGTAAACACATAGAGCGCAAGTACCTCCTGATACGAGAGATCGTAAAGAGGGGAGACGTGATCGTGGCCAAGATAGCTTCAGAGGACAACCTTTCAGATCCTTTCACCAAGCCATTGACCCCAAAGGTCTTTGAGAGGCATGTGGAGGGCATGGGAGTCAGATTCTTGAGAGAGCCATGTGAGTGAGCTTAAAGGTGTTCTGGAGATTTCATTATGACAGCAGTGTAATAGCGGGTTGGACAGTTTTTTGTACTTCTTAGCATAGCTTTGAGTATTAGTGGAAGATTGTTAGTTTTGAATACAGAAAAGCTATGGCTTGTATCAAAAACTAATATCCACAGATGACATATCATTTTGTTTCAGTATAAATTTGTTCCTTTATATCATAGAACTAGATAACGGGGTGTGGACAGACACAGTAGATACCGTTATTGGTTAAAGTATTGATATATAAAAAGTATGCTCGTAACCGAGATAGTCTGAACATACTATCGGTATAGGTTATTGTGTGGTTAGGAAATTAGTTTATCTAAACTAGTTTAAATCACACAGATATGCCCGGGGCATATTGAGCACGACCAGTTTGGATAGAATTGACTTATACTGATCAGCGTAGTCAATTCGGTCCTAGTATTCCGTCTCTCAATCCCGAGATTGCGACGGGCGTGAGGGTTGGATATCGTGTGCTTTGATTTGCCAAAGAGTGAGGTCAATTGAGGCCAATACCTCGGTAAGTTGGGTATGCGGTGTTTAGCTCCTTCGCGAAAAAACTCAACCCCAAGCCCTGGTTTTCACTGCTACTGTCCGCTGCTGTTCGGTTTTTCAAACAGCCACCGTGGGTTTCATTTGTTGCGCAGCTCCATCGATCGGTCTTCAGGCCTGCGCTCAGATCCGCCACTGCAGCGTTGATCTCTGAATAATCCAGGTGATCCGCTGCAGTTGGTGTCCAGATCGGGGTGGGTTTTTGAGGTTCGATCAAAGGGGTTTGTTCGGATTATAGTATGCAGCGGCTGTTATTAGTTGGCGGTAGCATTGGGCAGAAATAATTTCAGCAATTTTTGAGTTTTCTTGCGAAGCAAGTTTCTTGGGTTATCTCGATTTGCCGTGGGTAACTCCGTAGACAATAACCCACACTATTTTGGAGTTCGTATTGGAGATATTCTTCGGATTTCTTGTGGAAATTGCGCTAAAGATTGGATTTTTCTTTAAGCAAGGGACTTCGCTTCAAAAGGCAAAATCTTTAAATTCCACTTTTATTAAAGATCAAATCTTTTGTGTCCCGATTAATAAATTAAATAAGTATAAGCCTAGATCCGTTCATGGGTAAACTAATTTGAGCCTGAGCTTGGTCGAAAGCTTCCGATTCTGGAATGCATTGCACGAAAGTGAGGTTTTCGATTTAGCCTGGGCTTGTTCAGTTTTCCTTCAGGAGTCTCTCTTGTAACTCTATATATAGACAAAGGATTAGCTATTCCACAATATACAATTCATAAGTTTTCAAGACAAGAAAACTAGAAAGATAAAATCCTAGAGAGAAATAAAATTTCTCCCTCAAAGTCGGATTTCAGAAGGAAAACTACGGTTTGATTTTTCCTCTGTGTTGGCTGAATTTTTGGCCTGTTCAAACCAGCAGCGCGTATAGTTTTCTCTCTCTCCGAGTGATGTGTTTACAGTACGTGCCAGGTGCAGCGCTGCCGGAATTTTGTTACAGGTGGATTGTGGTGATTAGCTTATCAAATTGGTTTCTAGATCGTTGCCCACACAACGTGAAATCAAAGTCTTGAGGCATACAAGAGAATCACCCGAGTGCACGCTTCAAAGGTATTTTCTAAAGTTTCACTTTTAATTAGAATTTGTTGCGTGGTAAATCGAATAAGTACAAACCCAGATCCCGCGCAATGTTATTTCAAAAGGGTTGGAATAGCATTGTGTTAGCGTCTAGGCCTGGCCAGAGATTCCGGTTCTGGAATGCATAGAACAAAAGTGAGTTTCTGGCTAGGCCCGTGCAGATAATCTTTCAGCATCATCTATGATCTCTTGTGCAGTGTGTAGTGTATCTACTTGTGCTGGTGCTTCAGGATTATTAGCTTGTCTCCTAAGCTCTTCTTGTACTATCTTACTCTTGGGCTTGTGATCTAAGATATAGTATTCCTCCAAACATCTAGCTTTGTGTTGAGCCATTGGAGCTGCTACAATGAAGCTTTCTTAGCCTTTATTAAAGTCCAATGTTGTGTTGTAATTGTTGCAACCACATTGTGACAAATCTGTGAATTACTAAGGCAATAATGGACTGAGTTCATGAGGATTGTCTGGACAAAATCTCAGCAAGAAGCCGATGAATAAACTGAAGTGCCAAAATGAGAAGGAAGTGTACTGTTGGCACATCAGATCAAAGGCTACACAGATCAGATCAAGTTACGCGCACATCAGATCAAGTTACGCGCACATCAGATCAAAGGCTGCACAGACAAGTTACGCGCACATCAGATCAAAGGCTGCACAGACAAGTTACGCGCACATCAGATCAAAGGCTGCACAGACAAGTTACGCGCACATCAGATCAAAGGCCACACAGATCAGATCAAGGGAAGTGAAGATCAGATCAAATGCAGTGCGCATCAGATCAAAGGATGCACACATCAGATCACATGCAGCACAAATCAGATCAAAGGAAGTGAAGATCAGATCAAATGCAGTGCGCATCAGATCAAAGGATACACATATCAGATCACATGCAGCACAAATCAGATCAACGGAAGTAAAGATCAGATCAAATTCTCAAGGGATTGCTCAGCAGCTTAGTTTCACAGAAGCAAGGCAAGTCAGCAACAAAACATATTTGCAGCAGAAGAGAACAACTCAAGGCTGGAGAGCTAGAGCAGACACCTAAGAAGCTGAAGTCAAGGACGGCTAGTGAATCACACCTCAAACGCGCGACTCTAAAAGTCTCCCAAAGATTCAGAAGACGCAGGAGCATCATGTTGAAGTATCTAGCAATCCGGTGAGCGAGCAGAAATACAAAAGAATCAAGAAGTGCCGATCAGAAGAACTGCAGGAGCTACATGGATGGTTCTGAGTTGCTGGACAGAACGTTGTGACATGAAGCTAACATCAGATCAACCGGAGGCTAACATCAGATCAACTGCAAGCTAACATCAGATCAACCGGAGGCTAACATCAGATCAACTGCATGCTAACATCAGATCAACCGAAGCGTGACATCAGATCAAATGCCGGGCACATCAGATCAGCTATAAGCTAAGATCAGATCACTTCTGCTGTTTCAACATATCTAAGACAAGCTACTCGAGAAAGTCTGAAGGAGTACAGTCAACAATATGACATGGCAAGCAAGTTGCAACTTAAAAAGGTTGAAAATGGATTATATGAATCTTGAGCCGCCTTCCGTGTAAGATATGCTGACACACCGCACGTAGGGCACAGTTTTTCTTCTGGGAAAAGAAACGGGCAGATGAGTAGGTGTGGTAGGCACAACAACTGCAGAATGCAGGATAAACCACATTGGGAGGAAAAACCCAGAGAGAGAGAGGAGCAGCAGCCAAGGTGAGTGCTGAACAGAACGAAACCGAGAAAAGGGAGGAGAAAAAGAGTGAGAGCAGAAAAAGATGATATGAGAAACACAAGAGAGAAAGAAACAGTCTGCTGCACAAGGAGAAGCTGAAGCGCTGGAGAGGCAGAAGTCAAGGAGAAGAAGAAGCTGAGGAGGAGCAGAATCGGGAGAACTGACCCTGAGATTGCAGCTTCAGGTGGTAAGCCTAGAACACTATCAAACGTCTTTCATTAAGTGATTTTGAAAGATATTTGTGTAGAAAAGGCAGCACAACAGAGATTTACATGTTATTGTTTTAGTTGATGAACTTGTAGAGGTAGTGAACCTCAATGTGTTGAGCAGTGAGCTCTTGTTTATGTTGCTTATGGTCAGTGAGGCCAGAGCTGAATGATTCTGTGATAGTGAAGATTGACAGGAGTGAATCTGTCCGTGGATGTAGATCATTTGATCGAACCACGTAAAAATCCCCCTTGCACATTTACTGCTTTGAGTGTGTCTTGACTGGTGTGGTATTATCAAACTGTAAGCTTGAACAGGAGTGTCATGGTTGTGTAAGTAAACCCTCCTTGAGTGATTGAATTGATCTGATGTCTTCCTTGGTTGATCTGATGTCTTCCTTGGTTGATCTGATCTGCCAACAGTCCATCTAAGCCAAAACGTGAGTTCAACAATAAGCTCTAACTGAGCTAACATTTGAGAGGGAATCCTTTAGTTGAAAGAAAAATTGATAGAGTGTTGATTCACCCCCCCCTCTCAACACTTGACACGATCCAACAATTGGTATCAGAGCTAGGTTTGCTTTTGTCAAGTGATTGTTGAAACTTAAAACCAGCAGTAGAAATGGAGAATCAAGCAACAACTGTTAAGGGAGTTCCTTATTTCAGTGGCCAAAATTTCCAGTTATGGAAAAAGAGAATGAGTGCTTATCTCTTAGCACAAGGTCTACAAGTACAAAGAGTAGTCTTGCATGGATTTACACCAACCGTAGATGAGGAGAATCCTACAGCTGCAGAAATTAGAAACTTAGAAGCTGATGGAAAGGCAAGGAATGCTCTATATGCAGCTCTGTCAGAAAAAGAGAACTTTAAAGTTATAGACTGTGTTACTGCTCATGAAATATGGATTAAACTGATTAATATTCATGAGGGAGACATCAAGGTTAAGGAGGCAAAATTGCAGGTTCTTAGAAGTAAGTTTGAAGGTCTTAAGATGGGAGAAGGTGAAAACATTGAGGACTTTCTAAACAGAGTTGTTGAATTAGTTAGCTCAATGAGGGGTCTGGGTGAGAGTGTTGGAGATTCCAATATAGTTAAAAAGGTTCTTAGATCCCTACCAGCAAGATATGATTCTAAGGTCTCTGCTATAGAGGAGAGGGACCTAGATAGAGTGACATTAGATGAGCTGCAAAGCACCCTTGTAGCATATGAAATGAGGATTTCAAATTCAAAGGAGGAGATGGCATTTAAAACAAAACACTCAAGGAAGCTAAAGGAGGAAAGCAGTGAAGATGAAGCAGCAGACAGTGATCTTGAAAGAATGATGGTGCTGATTTCAAGGAGTTTTAGAGGCCAGACTGGAAAGTACAAGGGAAAGTTGCCCTTAAAATGCTTCAATTGTGGCAAAATAGGCCACTTTGCAAGCAAGTGCTTCATGAAGAACAAGAGAACAGAAGATGAGGAAGCTGACAAGCCATCAGACAGGTGGCCTGAGCAGAAAGGAAAGAAGAAGATGAGCTTCAAATCAAGAAAAGGGAAAGCTTACAGAAAACGGAGCTACCTGAGCAAGAAGAAAAATGATAGCTCTGAGGAGGATGAAGAGACTGATGTCTCAGACAGTGAAGATGAGTCTGAAGCTGAAGAGGAGACTCTCATGGTGATGAAATCTTCAACTGTTTCATTGAAGGAGGATGCTGAACTAGAGAACCAATCAGCTGATGATGAAGAAGTGGATCTAGAGGAAGAACTGAAGTTTGCATACAACAAGATAGAGGAGCAGAAGAGATTGCACAAGAAGACAATGAAGACAATGAAGGAGATGGAAAAGGTCATCTTGAGCAGTCAAGAAGAAAACTCAATACTGGAGAATAGAGTAACTGAATTGGAGCAGGAACTGATTCTCATGCAAAATGAAGCTGAGGTTCACAAAAATTGTACAAGAGAAAAGATGGAACTTCAAAAGACATGTGAAACCTTGGTAGAAAAGCTAGATGCCACCACTGCCGAACTAGAGGATGCAACAAGAAAGATAGAAGATCTGCTGTCTCAACAAACTGTGTTCAAAGCTGAAGAAATGACTGATGGAACTACTGTAGAATCAAAATTGAAAGGAAAGCTGGAGTTTCAGTCAAGCAAAACTGAGCCTGGTGAATTCTCAAGGAGCAAAGAAGTGGCTGCAAAAACTGAAGAAGCCACAAGGAAGTTAGATGAGTGCCTCAGCAAGCAGAGATCTTATTCAGAAGGGAAGAAAGGTCTTGGTTATGAAGGAAATCAAAAATTAGAAGGACAACCAGCTGCAACAACCAAGAAGACTGTTACCTTTGTCAAAGAAGGTTCAATTTGTGTTGCTGGTGTAAAGGCAGGAACTAGTTTTGTTGATGCTAAGAAGATGGAAATTTCTAATGGATCAAGAAAGTCTACTGAGCAAAATGAAAGATTGCACGAGCTGAGGGGGAGACAATCTATGTATCAAAGAAGCCTGCTCAAAAGTAGAAGGCTGATTGCTGGAGTATGTTTCACCTGTGGAGAATCAGGTCACTATGCAGCAAATTGCTGGAGGAAGGCATTCTGGAGATTTGGAGGAAGAACAATGCAGTCAAGAGGATGGAATAGAAAAGAGTATTATCATCAAAGAAGCCTAAGTACTTCAAGAAGGATCCCTGAAGCTGAAATCAGAAAAGGCCATATCATACAACCTGGAGAAGTGTATCAGAAATTGAATGTCTGGTGCAGATGCAGATTGCCAAATAAGAGAAGCAAGTGGTTTGAAGGAGTGAATAGCAGGAGAGCCCAGCCACTGCAACAAGCTACAAATAGAAGAAACTTTGCAGCAGAAACAAGAAGAAACCAAGCAGATTACACAAGAAGAAATCAGTCTCTAATGCAGCCACTTAATCTGAGAAACAGATTTCAAATTTTTGAAGGGTTAGAAGAGAATGATCACTGGAGCTGCAGCAGGAGCAATCAAAGATTGAATGAACAGCAAGGCATACCAGCAGCAAGAAAAATTTGGAGGAAGAAGCACAGATTTGAAGAAGCTTGCATTGCTGAAGTTGCACTTAAAACAAAAGCTAAGGAAGCCCAATGGATCATTGACAGTGGGTGCACAAGCCATATGACTGGAGACAAAACTCTACTGAGAAACACAAAAGAAGTTGAAAGAGGGTTTGTCAAGTTTGCAGATAAGAGTGGGTTAAAGATCAAGGCTGTTGGAGAAGCCACCATTGGATCAGAAAAGTTCAAATCTAAGGAGGTGCTGTTTGTAGAAGGGCTGAAGTACAACTTGCTGAGTGTAAGACAACTGTGTGACAATGGTTTCAAAGTAGATTTCTCAAAAAATGGCTGTTTCATCAAAGACTGCAAGACTGGAGAAATCATGGCCAAAGGAATAAGAGACAACAAGGATTTATACCTCATAGATGTGAAGGAAAAGTTGTGCATGCTAAGCAAAATGGATGAAAATACTCTTTGGCATTGCAGGCTTGGACATTTAAATCAAAAGAGCATGAGAAGCCTGGTGAAGTGCAATGCAGTGTTAAACCTCCCTGTACTAAAGAGGGACAACAGCACTTGTGACTCATGCCAAAAAGGGAAATTTGCAAAGCTTTCTCACAAGTCCAAGGAGCATAGAACCTCTAAGCCATTGGAGCTAGTTCACACTGATGTATGTGGACCAATGAAAAGAAAAGGTACAGGTAAAGAGATGTATTTCATTCTTTTTGTGGATGACTTCACTAGGATGATGTGCATCATGCACATGAAGCAAAAGAGTGAAGCCTTCAACTGCTTCAAAAGATTTCAGAAACTGGCAGAAAACCAGCATGGAAGGAAGATCAAAGTTTTGAGATCAGATAATGGAGGAGAGTTTACCTCACAGGAATTTGAAGAATACGTGGAGGAAATGGGAATCAAACATCAAGTCTCAAGTCCTCACACTCCCCAGCAAAATGGAGTTGTAGAGAGGAAAAATAGAAGTGTGATTGAGATGGCAAGAACTATGCTGTTGGAGCACAATACTCCAAAGCACTTCTGGAAGGAAGCCACAATGGCAGCTGTGCATGTACAAAATAGAACCATGTTGAGGCCAAACACTGAAAAGACACCATATGAACTTTGGTATGGTCACAAGCCAAATGTGAAGTATTTTAGAGTTTTTGGCAGCAAATGCTTCATCAAGAACAAGGAGCAAAGCCTTGGAAAATTTGAAGAGAGGGCTGATGAGGGCATTTTCCTTGGTTACTCAAATAAGAGCAAGGCTTACAAGGTTTATAACAAGAGGCTGGATAAGATTATGGAAAGCTATGATGTGAAAGTGGTTGAGGAAGTCAAGATGAAAGCCACTGATCCTGAAAATTTTCTGGATCACTTAGATGACTTAGAGAGCCAAGATGAGGCAGACCTGGAGCTGAAATCAGCTACTGAGGAGACTGATGCAGAAGGATCAGAGACAGAAGTTACAGAAGGCCAGGAAAAAGCAAAAAGAAAGTACAACAAGAGAATTGACAAGATGCCTATCATTGGAGACCCCAAAGCTCCAGTAAGAACAAGAAGGCAACTGAAAAGTATGGTTGCAACTGCCCTACTGTCTCAAGTTGAGCCAAGGTCAATAGAGGAAGCCCTGGAGGACCAGTCATGGCTGCAAGCCATGAATGAAGAGCTGGACCAAATTGAGAAAAACCAAACTTGGGAGCTCGTGGATAGGCCAGCAAACAAGAATGTGATAGGCACAAAATGGGTGTTCAGGAACAAGTTGAATGAGGAAGGAAAGGTTGTAAAGAATAAGGCAAGGCTTGTGTGCAAAGGATACTCTCAAATTGAAGGAGTAGATGTGGATGAAACCTTTGCCCCAGTAGCAAGGCTTGAAGCCATAAGAATGTTTTTGGCAGTGGCTTCAGCAAGGAGTTACAAGGTCTTCCAAATGGATGTTAAATCTGCCTTCTTGAATGGAAATCTGGAGGAAGAAGTGTACATTGAGCAACCAGATGGTTTTCTAGTTTGTGAAGATGAAAACAAGGTGTGCAGGCTCAAAAAGGCACTGTATGGATTAAAACAAGCCCCAAGAGCATGGTACTCAAGGCTGGACAGCTACCTGAAGAATCTGAATTTCAGAAAAAGTTGCATAAATAGCAATTTATATGTTCTTGATGGAAAGGGTGGACAGTTAATAGCCATAGTCTATGTTGATGACATAATATTTGGAGGAGATAAGGAGCAGCTGTGCCATGAATTTGCTAGAAAGATGCAAGAAGAGTTTGAAATGTCCATGATAGGAGAGCTCTCATTTTTCCTTGGACTGCAGATTCATCAAAAAGCAACTGGAATTTTTATCTCTCAAACCAAGTATACCAAAGAAGTGCTGAAGAAATTTGGTATGACTGATGCTAAGCCAATGTCTACACCCATGGCAACTAACTGCAAGCTGAGCAAGGATGAAAAAGGAGCTGAAGCTGATCAAAGTCTATACAGAAGCATGATAGGAAGCTTATTGTACTTAACAGCAACAAGGCCTGATATTACCTTTGCTGTCTGCCAAGCTGCTAGATACCAGGCAAATCCAAAGAGTTCTCATATGATTGCACTAAAGAGGGTGCTAAGATATTTGCAAGGGACAGTAGATTATGGTCTGTGGTATGCAAGGAAAGGAAGCTTGGGATTAAGAAGCTTCACTGATGCTGATTGGGCAGGAAATGTTGATGACAGGAGATCCACTTCAGGAGGAGTATTCTTTCTTGGAAATAGATGTGTGAGCTGGTTAAGCAAGAAGCAAGAAAGTATAGCCTTAAGCACTGCTGAAGCTGAGTACATAGCAGCAACCAAGGCATGCACTCAAGCTATATGGATGAGATCTGAACTGCAAAATCTTAAAGAAGAAGTTCTCTTGCCACTGATAATTCTTTGTGACAACAAAAGTGCCATTGATTTGTCAAAGAATTCAGTCCAGCACTCGAGAGCCAAACATATAGAAATCAAGTATCACTTCATAAAGGACAAGGTTGAGAAAGGAGAAATTATGCTAGAGTATGTTCCCACAGCTAAACAAATAGCTGATGTAATGACAAAGCCTCTTCCAGCCGAGGTGTTTGAAACTTTGAGGATGCAAATGGGAGTGCAGTCCTCCTTCTCATGCTGAATCAGTTGAGCATCCCCAAATCCCTTTGAAATTGGTTGTCAAAGGGGGAGAGATAGCCGCAGCAGGCCGGCCAGACGCAGCAGTATTGTCCTTGGGAGAGAAGGACGTTGGAAAAGCTCTATGCAGGGGGAGCTTACTATGTAGAAGAATAAGGTTCAGGGGGAGCTGGTTCAGGGGGAATAAGGTTCAGGGGGAGCTTAGCACTGAGTTGACTGATTGGCTGCAAATGTGGTTGCCAACAATTCCAAAGGGGGAGATTGTTGAGCCATTGGAGCTGCTACAATGAAGCTTTCTTAGCCTTTATTAAAGTCCAATGTTGTGTTGTAATTGTTGCAACCACATTGTGACAAATCTGTGAATTACTAAGGCAATAATGGACTGAGTTCATGAGGATTGTCTGGACAAAATCTCAGCAAGAAGCCGATGAATAAACTGAAGTGCCAAAATGAGAAGGAAGTGTACTGTTGGCACATCAGATCAAAGGCTACACAGATCAGATCAAGTTACGCGCACATCAGATCAAGTTACGCGCACATCAGATCAAAGGCTGCACAGACAAGTTACGCGCACATCAGATCAAAGGCTGCACAGACAAGTTACGCGCACATCAGATCAAAGGCTGCACAGACAAGTTACGCGCACATCAGATCAAAGGCCACACAGATCAGATCAAGGGAAGTGAAGATCAGATCAAATGCAGTGCGCATCAGATCAAAGGATGCACACATCAGATCACATGCAGCACAAATCAGATCAAAGGAAGTGAAGATCAGATCAAATGCAGTGCGCATCAGATCAAAGGATACACATATCAGATCACATGCAGCACAAATCAGATCAACGGAAGTAAAGATCAGATCAAATTCTCAAGGGATTGCTCAGCAGCTTAGTTTCACAGAAGCAAGGCAAGTCAGCAACAAAACATATTTGCAGCAGAAGAGAACAACTCAAGGCTGGAGAGCTAGAGCAGACACCTAAGAAGCTGAAGTCAAGGACGGCTAGTGAATCACACCTCAAACGCGCGACTCTAAAAGTCTCCCAAAGATTCAGAAGACGCAGGAGCATCATGTTGAAGTATCTAGCAATCCGGTGAGCGAGCAGAAATACAAAAGAATCAAGAAGTGCCAATCAGAAGAACTGCAGGAGCTACATGGATGGTTCTGAGTTGCTGGACAGAACGTTGTGACATGAAGCTAACATCAGATCAACCGGAGGCTAACATCAGATCAACTGCAAGCTAACATCAGATCAACCGGAGGCTAACATCAGATCAACTGCATGCTAACATCAGATCAACCGAAGCGTGACATCAGATCAAATGCCGGGCACATCAGATCAGCTATAAGCTAAGATCAGATCACTTCTGCTGTTTCAACATATCTAAGACAAGCTACTCGAGAAAGTCTGAAGGAGTACAGTCAACAATATGACATGGCAAGCAAGTTGCAACTTAAAAAGGTTGAAAATGGATTATATGAATCTTGAGCCGCCTTCCGTGTAAGATATGCTGACACACCGCACGTAGGGCACAGTTTTTCTTCTGGGAAAAGAAACGGGCAGATGAGTAGGTGTGGTAGGCACAACAACTGCAGAATGCAGGATAAACCACATTGGGAGGAAAAACCCAAAGAGAGAGGAGCAGCAGCCAAGGTGAGTGCTGAACAGAACGAAACCGAGAAAAGGGAGGAGAAAAAGAGTGAGAGCAGAAAAAGATGATATGAGAAACACAAGAGAGAAAGAAACAGTCTGCTGCACAAGGAGAAGCTGAAGCGCTGGAGAGGCAGAAGTCAAGGAGAAGAAGAAGCTGAGGAGGAGCAGAATCGGGAGAACTGACCCTGAGATTGCAGCTTCAGGTGGTAAGCCTAGAACACTATCAAACGTCTTTCATTAAGTGATTTTGAAAGATATTTGTGTAGAAAAGGCAGCACAACAGAGATTTACATGTTATTGTTTTAGTTGATGAACTTGTAGAGGTAGTGAACCTCAATGTGTTGAGCAGTGAGCTCTTGTTTATGTTGCTTATGGTCAGTGAGGCCAGAGCTGAATGATTCTGTGATAGTGAAGATTGACAGGAGTGAATCTGTCCGTGGATGTAGATCATTTGATCGAACCACGTAAAAATCCCCCTTGCACATTTACTGCTTTGAGTGTGTCTTGACTGGTGTGGTATTATCAAACTGTAAGCTTGAACAGGAGTGTCATGGTTGTGTAAGTAAACCCTCCTTGAGTGATTGAATTGATCTGATGTCTTCCTTGGTTGATCTGATGTCTTCCTTGGTTGATCTGATCTGCCAACAGTCCATCTAAGCCAAAACGTGAGTTCAACAATAAGCTCTAACTGAGCTAACATTTGAGAGGGAATCCTTTAGTTGAAAGAAAAATTGATAGAGTGTTGATTCACCCCCCCCTCTCAACACTTGACACGATCCAACACTTTGGTACTATAAAATAGACCACCTTTTGTTCCTCTAGGATATCCTACAAACAACATTAATTCAGTTCTCGCATCTAACTTAGTCGCATCTGCCTTAAGCACATATGCTGGGTAACCCCAAATTCTGAGATGTCTTAGACTAGACTTTCGCCCCTTCCACAGCTCTAATGGGGTTAAAGGCACGGTTTTAGATGGTACAAGATTAAGAAAATACAACGTTGTTTCTAATGCATATCCTCAGAATAAACTCGGAAAATCACTATAGCTCATCATTGACCTAACCATTTCCATGAGAGTTCTATTCCCTCTTTCTGCTACACCGTTCTGCTGTGGCATGCCAGGTGCAGACAACTGAGACTGAATTTTGACCTCACTGAGGTATTCTCAAAATTCGTGGGACAGGTACTCCCCACTACGATCTGATCGTAGTGTCATGATACTCTTACCATGATGTTTCTCCACATCTGCTCGAAACTCTTTGAATTTGCCAAAGCACTCGGATTTGTGACGCATTAGGTAAATATACCCGTACCTTAAGTAGTTATCCATAAACGTCACAAAATACTCGAACCCACCTCATGCTTAGACCGACATTGGTCCACGCAAGTCAGAATGAATCAACTCTAGTACTTCTTTGGCTCTATAACCTTTTGCTTTAAAATGTCTCTTGGTCATCTTACCCTCCAAGCAAGATTCACAAGTTGAATAACTATCTAATGAACCTAAAGGTCCATCATTGACCAACCTCTGGATCCTACTAAGGTTTATAGATGCCAAAGATAAGTTTGATTCATTTCAGAAGGTTTCTTCCTCTTATTAATGTTAGATAAAGAGCTATGTTTTTCTATGTTTTGCACAACAGGGGAGTTGGAATTAACCATAAACAAATTGTTAGCCAATGAACCAGAACAAATAAGTTTTCTATTTCTTCTAATAAATACAGACACATCAGAAAAAATAAACTTATAACCGTTCTTTAAGAGTTTAGAAACCGAAATAAGGTTCTTTATAAAACTTGGTACATAAAGACAATTAACTAAATCTAGCATAGAATTTTTGAAATTTAGGCTGACTACTCCCACTGTTTCTACTGACACTCTTGTAGTGTCGCCCATGTAGATGTCCAGCTCACCCTCTCTAAGCTTCCGGGTTACTTGGAACCCCTGCAAAGAATTACAAACATGATCAGTGGCTCCTGAATCCACACACCAAGTATCTGTGGGAATCACCACTAAACATGTCTCAGTAATTAGGGCAAAAACTATCGTACCTTTAGGCTTTGAACAATCCGCTTTCTAGTGTCTCGTTTTTTCCCACCTGAAGCACTTGCCTTTAGGCTTGCTTCTTCTCGTGGAAGATGCCTTCGGCCGACACCAAATCAGTTAAGAGCTCGGGTAGAGTGTAAACTCTTTGATTTATATTATAATTAACCTGAAACTTCTCAAAAGCAGAGGGTAAGCTTTGGAGAATGATATCTATCTGACTTTCTGGGTCGATTTTATCTCCCAACACCTCTATCTAATCATGTGAAGCACATTATCTCTCACCGATCCGCCCTCAGCCATTTTAGTGTTCATCAACTTTCTCATGGCTGATTGCCTAGCAGTCCTACCTTGATGAGCGAACATCTCACTCAGGTGAGCCATCATGTTGAAGGCAGAGACCATGGGATGAAGTTGATGTTGCAGCACATTTGACATAGAGGCAAAAATATAGCACCGCGCCATCTCATCCGTTTTTCACCACCTGGCATAAGCATCCCTATCCTCTTGAAGAAAGTCCTCGTTAGGCACATCTAGACATACTTCGGTGAGCACAAACTTATACTGCTCTGTCGTCAGGATAATGTCCAAGTTACGACTCCAGTCAACATAATTAGTTTCAGTTAACTTATTGTCTTTCAATATAGCAGCTAAGGGGCTGAATGTCATATCGAAAAAACTGTAAAATAAATAAACAGACAATGTTTCAGTTATTAAATCTAGAATTTCAAAAAACAAGGAAATTCTAACAATTATTGACTTTCCTCAAAACAATAATTATAATCCACGAACATCTCATTCACTGGGATTCTCGCAAGCCACGATAATGTGGATGTTTACGCTAACCCACATTTGTTTGAGAAGAACTAAGTTCATTAACTACACTATCTGACCAAACAATCTATTGATCAATGTAGCTAATAGACGGTGCTTTCAGTCGTACAAATAAGCAGTGTAACCTCGATGGGAGGAATACTACAGATCATACACTAAGTGTGTGCCATTACGTGACTTCTGAGTTTGTTACCTCAGGATAGTGCCTCAGATGGAGAGGGTGTCGTATTTCTCCTAGTTAAACTTACTTTAGTCATCTTACTCAGAAATTCATAATCTCACAATCTCGGGGTTGGACTCATCCGGAGGAAGGCCCTAATACCAACGCGCAAGCCCACCTACATCGCATATGAACTCATAATGGTGGCTGTGGGGATATTAAACTAACCCGCTCCCACTTAGATTTCCAAATTGAGGGTTTTTCCGATTTTAACATGCAATTAACTAACTCTAAGTTATATGCAACCATAAAACCATCATGCTTTAAAATCATGCATCTACAATACAGCATAAAAATTAAAGCACAAAAATTAAAACAATAAATACGGGAAATAAATGCGAAAATTAAATTTCCGGACTATTATGGTTTTAATCGCTTCCATCTTCTGCCTTGATCTCGTGTCCCATCATGTAACTCGATGGAAAGAGTCCTCAACTTCAAAACACAAAAACTGGATAAAAAATGGGCCAAAACGTGACCCAAACGGGCCACGCGGCAGCGGTGCTGCCTCCACCGGCGATTGCCCGCGGTGGCTCGCCGGCGCCGCCCCCTGCCACCAATCCCTCATTCGCTTCTTCTATGCTATTTGGTCTTCTTGCAATTTGTTCTGGGTTTTCCTGGGTTTCTACGAATTAACGATAACCCTATACCCACAAATTCAAGCTGCCCACCATAACGCTTTCGATTACAAAAATTAATTCTCCTACTACAAGGCTTTCTAGGAAAATTAAAGAATCAAAATTACATTGAAAAAAGCCTACTACAAATTTGATCTAATCCTACACGACTTCCAGCACGTGGTTATACTATTACAAACATTCATAATAAAATAAAATCCAGACATGTCCCGGAGTGTAATTAAAACCCCAGACAAACGTAACCATAATAGTCAGAATTTCTTAACCACCTGCAAATAAAAGCATGTAATAAATCGAACAAGCACAAAACCCAAAACCAGGCTCTGATACCAATTAAAAGATTATCTTCCCGGGCCTAGACAGAAACTCACTTTTGTGGTATGCATTCGAGAATCAGAATCTCTGGCCAGGCCTAGACGCTAGCACAATCGCTATTCCAGCCCTTGCTTGAAATAACATTGCGCATGATCTTGGTTTGCACTTATTCGATTTATCACGTAACAAATAAATTCTTAATTCAAAACGGAAACATAAGAATTACCTATTAAAGTGTTTACTCAGTGATTCTCTTGTATGCCTCATGACTTTGATTGCACATTGTGTGCGTAACAATATAGCAACCAATTGATCAGCTAATCACCACAATCCACCTGCCAAAAAAATTCTAGCACTGCCGCACCTGGTACGTGTAAACATGCGCAGCCTGAGAGGAGAGAGAAAACCACACGTGCCAGCCAAAATTGGAAAAAATCAGCCAACTATTTGGCTTAAGAAATTCAAAATTTAGAGAGATAAATTTTTCTCTCTCTAGGATTGTCTCTCTCTAGATTCTTGAATTATGAATCTATAGAATTGTATCTTGTGGAATAGCTAATTCCTTGTCTATAAATAGAGTTACAAGAGAGACCCCAAGTTGGTTTAGGATTGGCTTGGGTTTCTGTTTCATTCAATCCTATTCCTGGACTGATACACATCCAAGTGATACAGGGATTCACTTATCCCAAACCAGTTCCTGGTATTATTTACAACCAACTGATACAGGGATTCACTTATCCCCAATCCAGTTCCTGGTATGATTCACAACCAACTGACACAAGGATTAATTAATTACTTAATTAATTAAATCTACCTTTGTCAATAACCAATACATAATTAATCATACCACTAACGGATTAATTATGGCACTACCATCCTACACCATAATTGCTTCCGGAACAACTTAATTAATTTATTCATAATCTCCCCACATCAAAGATATAGTGCTCGTTAATATATTAATTTACTTATAAATTAATTAATTAACTTCTTTAATTCTGAGACTAGTACCACTCGACGTTTTTACTATACCGGACATAAGTCCACCAGCCAGGTTTAGTATAATAAATATTATGAGCTCATCTCGGGAGCACCATCACCCCAGACGCACCAGTACATGGTTTCCTTTCAACAAGCAGCAGCACAACAAGTAACTAAACACGCGCACCCAACCTACCGAGACTATTGGCCACTATTGACCTCACTCATTGGCATATCAAAGTACACTATATCTAATCCTCATGCCCATTCGAATCTAGGGATTAAAAGATAGAATACTAAGAACAATTTTTCTATTAAATCAGTACAAGACAAATCATTCTAAATGGTTAAGTTCAATATGCCCCGGGCATATCTATATGATTCAATTAGTTTAGACAAACCAATTATCCGAATCACATAATAACCTAAACCGACAGTTTGTCCAAAGTTGTCTTGGTTACGAACCTCATTTATATATTATGTCTTTTAACCAATGATGAGATCTACTATGTCACACAAGACACCTCATCATCTAACTACATAATATAAATGGACAAATAATGCACAACAAGATATAACCAAAACACAAATCGATATATTAACTAGAAAAATATACAATACAAGCATAGCTTATTTATTCAACTCCAACAGTATGTTATATACTAGGCCTGATATTTGTTTTGCCATTGGCATGGTTAGCAGATATCAGAGTAACCCTGGGAAGGCTCACTGGGGGGCAATAAAATGCATTCTCAAGTACTTGCGCAGGACGAGAGATCATGTCCTAGTTTATTGATTGCAGGAGCTAGTACCATTGGGTTACACGGATTCGGACTTTCAAGAATATGTGGACAAGAGTAAGTCTACCTCTGATTTGTGTTTACTCTGAGAGGTGGAGACATAATATGGTGGAGTGTCAAGTAGAAATGCATGGCAGACTCCACCATGGAGACTGAGTACGTTGTCGCATCAGAGGCAGCAAAAAAAGTTGTATGTCTCAGGAACTTCCTGGTGGACTTAGATGTGATCCCTGAGTTGCCTAGGTCTATCACAGTTTATTGTGATAACAACGGTGTAGTTGCTAATCCAAGGTAACCATGAGCCCACAATGCGAGTAAACACAAAAAGCGCAAATACTACCTGATACGAGAGATCGTAAAGAGGGAAGACGTGACAATGGCCAAGATAGTATCAAGAGACAACCTTGGAGATCCTTTCACAAAGTCATTGACCCTAAAGGTCTTTGAGAGACATGTGGAGAGCATGGGAGTCAGATTCTTAAGCGAGACATGTGCGTGAGCTTAAAAGTGTTTTGTAGTTTTCATTATGACAGCAGTGTAATAAAGCGGGTTGGACAGTGTATTTGTACTTCAAAGCATAGCTTTGAGTATTAGTGGGAGATTGTTAGTTTTGAATACTATAAAGCTATTTGCTTGTATCAAAAACTAATACCCAGTTGACATCATTTTGTTTCAGATTTAAATTTGTTCCATTATATCATAGAACTAGATAACAAGGTGTAGAAAAACACAGTAGATCTCGTTATTGGTTAAAGTATTGATATATAAAAGGTATGCTCATAACTGAGATAGTCTGAACATACTATCGGTACAGGTTATCTTGTGATTTGGAAATTAGTTTGTCTAAACTAATTAAATCATAGGGATGTGCCCAGGGCATATTGAGCACGACTAGTTTGGATAGAATTAACTTGTACTAATCGGCGTAGTTAATTCGGTCCTAGTATTATAATCACTTAATCTCGAGATTGGGACTAGCATGATAGTTAGATATCGTATGCTTTGATCTACCAAAGGGTGCGGTCAATTGAGGCCTAAATCTAGATAAGTTGGGTATGCAGTGTTTAGCTTCTTTGTGTGTCATTGCTAGTCAGAGGAATCCACGTACTGGTTCGTTGGGTTGATGGTGCTCCCGAGATGAGTTCGTAAGGTTTATTATACTAAACCCAGCCGGTGGACTTTATGTCTGTATAATAAGAAAGTCGAGTGGTACTAATCTCGGATACCAAGAAGTTGGTGAATTAATTGGTCAGTAAATTAATGAACTAATGAGCACTAGATCTTTGATGTGGAGAGATAGAAAAATAATAAAGTGAGCGCGATGTAAAGTCATTTTTTAGCGGTAGTTCTATAATTGGTCCATTAGTGGTACGACTAATTATGCGTTTGACTACTCGACAAAGTGAATTAATTAATCCTAAAGATTTAATTAATATTTAATTGACTAAATGGATTAAGAAATTAATTCTAAATGAATTAATTAATCCTAAGGGTTCGATTAAATGAAATTAACGAAGTGGGTTAAGAAATTAATTCGAAAGACTCGATTGGAGTTGACTAGTCTAGGGAAGACTAAGGGATCAACGAAAGTCAAACACTAAGGCCCAACTCAAAAGCCCACTAGGTCTCCTAAGGAGCTCCTTATAAATAGCTACTGTTAGGCACATTTCAACACATTAGAAACCTTAGAGGCTTTTGCCTTGTGAGAGAAAGTTAAGTCTTGAAAGAGAAGCTCTCCATCTTCATTGAAGCTTTTCTTTCGAAGTCGACTTTGGAGCTTTCTTCATTGAGAATCTCAAGCTACCCAAAATCCTAGAAAACTCGAACCACTCCGTTTCTTGTTCATTTTTTTGTGATCACCACATTGGCCGCCAATACGCCGCCGCTAGATCCGGGCAGCCGCTGCGGTTCTTGCCGCCGGTGGAGTTTCTAGCCAACTATTTGAGTTGGTTCTATTGGGTTTTGATCCCTTTGTTGTGTTGATCCCTTTGTTGTGTTGATCCTTTGTATCATTCCTTCGGGTTCACCAAAGTCTAGATCTACGATCAAAAGTCATTCCCAAAGTGGGATTTCAGATTAGGATTAGTTCCCAGGCTAAATCTGTTTTTCAGATCTGTGAGATTCTTGAAGTGGGTTTCTTTGGATTTCTATGCCAATGCCTTTAGCCGCCTCATAGTTACTTGCCCACCCAAGGTCGAGGTCTTTTGGAGTTATCCTTCGGATTCTGAGTGGATTGCACTTTCCCGAAGTTTTGGTTTTCTATATTGCTTAGGACTTCGCTTCAAAGGTATAATCTTTAATCCTTCCGCTTTAGTTAAAGATTTAATCTTTGAGCGTTGTTTTAACAAATTGAACTAGCATAAGCCTAGATCTGTTCAGGGGAAATGAATTTGTGCCTGAGCCGAGTCGAATTGGTATCAGAATGAGTGTTTTGGCTTTATACTTGTTTGATTTATTACACGGCTTTGTTTTGGGTTTGTTATTTTTGCATTGTCAATACGTTAAACATGTGGTTATTAATTCGGGGCTATTATGGTATATTTATTTTTCATTCATAAACCCCGTGACATGTTTGGGCTCATTTTGTTTTTGAATATAATAGAATTACCACGAGCTGGAAGCCGTGTAGGATTAGATAAATCTTGTAGTAGGATTTAATCTAATATTGTCGTCTTTAAATTCCTAGAAAAATGCCTTTGTATATAGGAGTTTATGTACTATGACGAAAACGTTATTTTGGGTGACTTATATTCGTGGGTTTTGGTTTCTCGTAATTTTGGGTGATTTCTAATTACGGAGAAAACAAGAATACCCGGACGAATTGAGAGGAATCCAAATAACGAGTGAGAGCGACATGACGGGACGTGTCAATAAGGCGTCAAAGGAATCAATGATAGAGAAGGCCATAATAGTAGGAAAATATTTAATTTTAAATTTCCCATATTTATCTCTTTTCGTTGATTGTGTGTTTTCATTTTCTTTTTGCATGGACGAAAACCAAACCATTTTAAAAAGTAAAGTGCAATTAACTAAGGTAGATTGTTCGCATATTAAAACTCCAACGGTTTTATGGGTGCGAATATCCATAGTTAAGATATTGCATGTTAAAACGTAAAAATCCTCAAACTTAAAAATCTAAGTGGGAGCGGGTTGGTATATATCCCCATGGCCTCCATTACGAATTCATATGTGATGTGGTTAAACTTGCCCGCTGGCTTAGGCCTTCCTCCCTATCGGATGAGTTTTCAACCACAGATATCACTAGATTGAATTTCTAAATGGATTGCTATAGTGAGTTTAATTGGAGAAAGTTGCAACACTCTCGCCATCCGAGGCGCATTAGTATCCTAAGTAACAAACATAGAAGTCACGTAATTGCATACACTTAGTTTACCATTTGTAGTATCCCTTCCATCGAGCTTACGCTATTTATGTGTACGGTTAAAATCATCAACTATTAATTTCATTGATCATAAGATCGTTGGTCAGATAATGGAATTAATGAACTATGGTTCTTCTTGAACGAATGTGCATTAGCATAGATGCTCACCCATTGTGACATGCGTTAATCCCAATGTGAGAGATGTCGATGGGAGATTATATTGTTTTTTGATTATATCAATATTTTTGAAAAAGAATACTGAAACGTGACGATTTATTTTTTTCAGTTTGTTGATATGTCGTTCAACCCGCTAGCTGTCATTTTGAATCAGAACAAACTCACGGGTCCTAACTACATTAATTGAAAACGTAACTTGGACATTGTCCTTACTGTCGAGGGTTACAAGTATGTGCTCACTGAGGAGTGTCCCCCTAACCCCAGTGATGATGCCACCTCCTGAGCAGTGAGAGCCATATACGAGGTGGTAGAAAGCTGATGAGATGACCAGGTGCTACATCTTGGCTTCGTTGTCGAGTGTACTGCAGTACCAGCATCAGTTGTTTACCTTAGCTTACGATATGATGTTGAACCTTAGGGAGATGTTTGGATATCAGGGCAGGGCAGCCAAGCAGTTAGCTATGAGGAAACTCATGAATGCTAGGATGGTTGAGGGCTCTTCAGTTAGGGATCACGTACTGGACATGATGAGCTGCATAAATGAGATCGAGGTATTGGAAGGTGATATTGATGGGGAGACCCAGGTCGATATCATCCTTCAGAATTTTCCCCCCAATTTTGAGCAGTTCCGGTTGAACTACAATATGGGCAAGCTCTCATATTCACTTCCCAAGCTCATGACTGCATTGGTGTTCGCTGAAGGCTTCTTCACTGAGAAGAAGCAAGCTTTCGCTACTGTTGGACCTTCAGGTTCTTCTGCTGGGCGTAATGCCAGAAAGCATAAGAGGAAGAGGGGCCAGAAAGGAACAGCTAATCATGGACCTAAGGGAGGCATTGCCAAGAAGCACAAGTCGAAAGGCAAGTGTTTCAGATGTGGAAAGGCTGGACATTGGAAGAAAGACTGCCCAAAGCCTCGAGGTATGTGTAAATTTTTCCTAGTTACTGATACGTGTTTAGTGGCGATTCCCACAGATACTTGGTGTGTGGATTCAGGAGCCACTGATCACGTTTGTAATTCTTTGCAGGAGTTCCAAGTGTCCCAGCTGTTTAGAGCGAGATAGTTACATGTCTACCTTAGGGATACTACCAGAGTTTCTGTTATTGCAGTTGGAGATTTATGTCTTTATTTTTTAGACTCTATTTTACATTTTAGAGACTGTCTTTATGTACCTAGTTTCAGAAAGAATTTACTTTCAGTTTCGAGACTTCTTATGGATGGTTATAAGTGTGTTTTTTTCTTATAATTGTGTTTTTATTATAAAGAACCAGAAGCTTATATGTTCCGGTACATTGGTTGAAAATATGGTTTTAATTAAGACAAACTCCCCAGTAGTGCAAAATATAGAAATTAATAACCAATCATCGAATCATAGTAAGAGAAAGGAGTCTTCCTCTTCGAATAAAACTTATCTTTGGCACCTGAGACTACTGTGAGTCTTGCTTGGAGGGTAAAATGACCAAGAGGCCTTTCAAGACAAAAGGGGTATAGGGACAAAGAGGTTTTAGAGTTGATTCATTATGACTTGTGTGGACCTATGTCAATTCGGGTTAGAGGAGGATATGAATATTTCGTGACATTCACAGATGACTACTCTAGATATGGATACATATACCTGATGCACCACAAGTCTGAATATTTTGGCAAGTTCAAAGTGTTTAAGGCTAAGGTGGAGAAGCATCTGGGTAAGAGTATCAAGACCCTGTGATCTGATCGTGGTGATGAATACCTCTCTAGTGAATTTAGGTCCTATAGAGGAGGGTATTTAGTCCCAATTGTCTGCAACTGGCACACCCCAACAGAATGATGTAGCAGAGAGGAGGAATAGAACTCTTATGGATATGATTAGATCGATGATGAGTTATAGTGAGTTGCCCATCTCATTTTGGGGATATGCCTTAGAGACAGCATGTTTTATTCTTAACCTCGTACCATATAAGTCTGTGCCTACGGCCCCAGTAGAGTTGTGGATTGGGTGAAAGCCTAGTCTGAGACATCCCAAGATTTGGGGTTGTCCAGCACGTGTTTAAGGCATATACAGGCAAGTTAGATGCAAGAACAGAGGTTATGCTATTTATAGGCTACCCCAAAGGAATGAGATGTGGTATATTTTATAGTCCTCAGGATAAGAAGGTGGTGATCAGTACCAATGCCGGATTTCTTGATGAGGACTATATTTTAGATCACAAGGCAAGCAGCAAGCAAGATAGTATTGGAAGAGTTTAGGGGTCAGTCTACTATTCCAGATGTGCAAGTACAAGATAATACACCACAAGATACTGCACACACTATCACAGATAATACTCCTACACAGGCTACGCCTCGCGTAGTGAGAGGGACAGCCCGAGAGGTACATAGGTTTGGGTGAGTCTTCGGACTTTATCCCTGTCACTCATGAACACGACTCAGTTAGCTATGATGAGGCTCTCTAGGATAAAGATGCATATTGTTGGCTGAGAGCGATGATTGCTGATATGGGTTCTATGGAATCAAATAAGGTCTGGGAGCTGGTAGACCTTCCTGATGCGTTTCAGCCTATTGACAAGCGAAAGAGAGGATCTGATGGGAGGGTTAAGACCTTTAAGGCTAGGCTTATGGTGAAAGGGTATACTCAGAAAGAGGGTATCGATTATGAGGAGACCTTTTTCCCCGTAGCTATGCTTAAGTCAATCCAGATTCTTTTGGCCATAGATACTCATACGGATTATGAGATTTGGCAGATGGACGTCAAGACAGCTTTCCTTAATAAAAATCTTAAGGAGACCATATTTATGTAGCAACCAGAGGTTTTCGTTGTTCAGGGCCAAGAGGACAAGGTATGTAGGCTCAAGAGGTCCATTTATGGACTTAAGCAAGCATCCAGATCTTGGAACATCCATTTTACGAGGTTATCCAGTCCTATGGATTCACTAAGTGTCCGGATGAGTAGTGTGTATACCGCATGCGTAATGGTGATATGGTGGTGTTCCTCATACTTTACGTAGGTAACTTTATTCTGATTGGCAACAGTAAGAAGGTGTTGTCAGAGGTAAAGGCATGGTTTTCCAGGCAGTTTGTTATGAAAGACTTGGCAGAGGCTGGACATATCCTTGGGATCAAGATTATTCGAGATCGTAGGAGACGTTCTCTGACACTCTCCCAGACTTCATACATAGACACAATTCTGGCCCGTTTTAACATGCAGAACTCCAAGAAGGGTTCACTACCTTTCAAGCATGGAGTGCATTTATCAAATGAGCAGTGTCCCAAGACTGCAGAGGAGATAAATGCCATGAAGGTGGTACCTTATGCATTTGCAGTGGGTAGTCTCATGTATGCTATGTTATGTACTAGGCCTGATATTTGCTTTATCATTGGCATGGTTAGCAGATATCAGAGTAACCCTGGGAAGGCTCACTGGGAAGCTGTAAAATGAATTCTCAAGTATCGCAGGACGAGAGACCATGTCCTAGTTTATAGAGCACAAGAGCTAGTACCATTGGCTTACACATATATAGACTTTCAAGGTGATATAGACAAGAGTAAGTTTACCTCTGGGTTTTTATTTACTCTGTGAGGTGGAGCCATAGTATGGCGGAGTGTTAAGCAGAAATGTGTGGCAAACTTCACCACGGAGGCTGAGTACGTTGCCGCATCAGAGGCAACGAAAGAAGCTGTATGGCTCAGGAACTTCCTGGTGGACTTATATGTGGTCCCTGAGTTTCCTAGGTCTATCACAGTTTACTGTGATAACAATGGTGCAGTTGCTAACTCAAGGGAACCACGAGCCCACAAGGAGAGTAAACACATAGAGCGCAAGTACCACCTGATACGAGAGATCATAAAGAGGGGAGACATGACCGTGGCCATGATAGCATCAGGAGACAACCTTGTAGATCTTTTCACAAAGCCATTGACCCCAAAGGACTTTGAGAGACATGTGGAGGGCATGGGAGTTAGATTCTTAAGAGAGCCATGTGAGTGAGTTTAAAGGTGTTTTGTAGTTTTCATTATGACAGCAGTGTAATAATGTGGGTTGGACAGTATTTTTGTACTTCAGAGCATAGCTTTGAGTATCAGTGGGAGATTGTTAGTTTTGAATACTAGAAAACTATTTGTTTATATCAAAAACTAATACCCAGTTGACATATCATTTTGTTTCAGTATTAAATTTGTTTTATTATATCATAGAACTAGATAACAAGGTGTAGAAATACACGGTAGATCTTATTATTGGTTAAAGTATTGATATATAAAAAGAATGCTCGTAACTGCGATAGTCTGAACATACTATCGGTATAGGTTATCATGTGATTTGGAAATTAGTTTGTCTAGACTAATTAAATCACACAGATATGCCCGGGGCATATTGAGCACGACCAGTTTGGATAGAATTAACTTGTATTGATTGGCGAAGTTAATTTTGTCCTAGTATTCTAATCTCTTAATCCCGAGATTGGGACCAGCATGAGAGTTAGATATCGTATGCTTTGATTTGCCAAAGGGTGCGGTCAATTGAGGTAAATTTTGATAAGTTGGGTATGCGGTGTTTAGCTTCTTGTGTGTCGTTACTAGTCGGAGGAATCCACGTACCAGTTTGCCAGGTTGATGGTGCTCCTGATATGAGCTTTTAAGGTTTATTATACTAAACCCGGCCGGTGAATTTTATGTCCAGTATAATAAGAAAGTCGAGTGGTACTTGTTGGAGTAGAATACATAAGCTATGCTTGTATTGTACAGTTTCCCAGTTTAATATATCGATTTGTGTTTCAGTCATATCTTGTTGTGCATTAATCGTCATTTATATTACGTAAGTAGATGATGAGGTGTCTGGTGCGACACAGTAGATCTCATCATTGGTTGAAAGACATAATATATAAATGAGGTTCGTAACCGAGACAGCTTTGGACAAACTGTCGGTTTAGGTTATTATGTGATTCAGATAATTAGTTTGTCTAAACTAATCGAATCATATAAATATGCTCGGGGCATATTGAACTTGACTCTTAGGAATGATTTGTCTTGTACTGATTTAATAGACAAATCGATCCTTGTATTCTATCTCTAAATCCCTAGACTCGAGTGGGCATAAGGATTAGACATAGTGTACTTTGATCTGCCAATGGGTAAGGTCAAATGTGGCCAATAGTCTCAGTGGGTTGGGTGTGCGTGTTTAGTTACTTGGTGTGCTGCTGCTTGTCAAAAGGAAACCATGTACCGGTGCGTCCGGGGTGATGGTGCTCCCGAGATGAACTCGAAATGTTTATTATACTAAACCCGACCGGTGGACTTATGTCCGGTATAGTAAAAAGGTCGAGTGGTACTAGTCTCGGAATTAAAGAAGTTGATGAATTAATTTATCAGTCAAGTAATGAATTAACGAGCACTATATCTTTGATGTGGGGAGATGATGAATATAATTTAATTAAGTTGTTCCGGAAGCAATTCTGGTGTAGGTTGGTAGTGCCATAATTAATCCGTTAGTGGTACGATTAATTATGTACTGGGTTGTTGACAAAGTAGATTTAATTAATTTAGAAATTAATTAATCCTTGTGCCTGTTGGTTGTGAATCATCCCAGGAACTGGTTTGGGATAAGTGAATCCCTGTGTCAGTTGGGAGTGATTCATCCCAGGAACTGGATTGGGATAAGTGAATCCCTGTGACAGTTGGGAGTGTATCAGTCCAGGAACAGGATTGAAAGAAACAGAATTTGTATCAGTCCAGAAACAGGATTGAAGGAAAACAGAAATCCAGTAGGAAGACCAATCCTAAACCAACTTGGAGTCTCTCTTGTAACTCTATAAATAGACAAGGGATCAGTCATTCACAATAACACAATTAATCCACAGGATTTCTAGAGAGAGAAAATTCTAGAGAGAGAAAACATTTCTCTCTCCACAGGTTTTTGGGTTTCTAGTGACTGAAATTTTGGCCTTGGTTTATACCAGCTGCGCGTAGCTTTCTCTCTCTGCGGGCGGAGCGTTTATAGTACGTGCCAGGTGCTACGGGGCTAGAGTTTTCTAGCAGGTGGATTGTGGTGAGTAGCTGATTAATTGACTTCTAGTTCGTTGCCCACACAACGTGAAGTCATAGTCTTGAGGCATACAAGAGAATCACCAAGTGCACGTTTCAAAGGTACTTTTCTAAGATTCCGCTTTAATAGAAATTTTTGTTGCGTGGTAAATCGAGCAAGTGCAAACCCAGATCCTACCAAAATTTTTCAATTGGTATCAAAGCATGGTTTAGGAGGTTATGTGCTTGTTCGATTTATTACATGGTTTTATTTGCAGGTGGTTTAGAATCCTGACTATTATGGTTATGTTTGTATGGGTTTTAATTAAACTCCGGGACATGTCCGGATTTAATTTTATTATGAATGTTTGTAATAGTATAACCACGTGCTGGAAGCCGTGTAGGATTAGATTAAATCTGTAGTAGGATTTTTTCTATGTAATTTCGATTATTTAATTTTCCTAGAATGCCTTGTAGTAGGAAAATTATTTTTTTTATGTAATCGAAGGCGTTATGGTGGGCGACTTGGATTCGTGGGTTTTGGGTTATCATGAATTTGAAGAAACCCAGGAAAACCCAGAACGAATTGCAAGAAGACCAAATAGCGTGGGAAAAAGCGAAGGAGGAGTTGGCGGCAGGAGGCGACGCCGGCAACGTTTGCCGGCAGCAAAATCGCCGGCCGGCAGGAAAAAATCGCAGCAGCAGGTAGCAGTAGCGCGCAACAGTCGCTGCACGCAGCAGCTGCTGCGCGCTGCTGCCGGGCGCTGGCCGTGCGCGCGAAGGGGCCGCGCGCGCAGGGTCGTGCGCGAGCGGGTAGCGTGGCCTTCGTGCCGTACTGCGGCCCGGGAGACCCGTTCGGGCTGTTTTTTGCCCATTTTTCCTCCAGTTTTCATTTTTTGAAGTTCAAGACTCTCTCCATCGAGTGACGTGATGGGACACGAGATCAAGGCAAAGGATGGAAGCAATTAAAACCATAATAGTCGGGAAATTTATTTTACGTATTTGTTTCCCGTATTTATTGTTTTAATTTTTATGCTTTATTTTTTTCCTGTATTTTAGATGCTTGAATTAAAGCATGTCTGGTTTCATGGTTGCATATAACTTAGGTTAGTTAATTGCATGTTAAAACCGGAAAAACCCTCATTTTGGAAATCTAAGTGGGAGCGGGTTGTGTTATATCCCCATGGCCACTATTACGGGTTCATATGCGATGGGTGGGCTTGCACGTTGGCATTAGGGCCTTCCTCCATTCGGATGAGTCCAGCCCCGAGATCGCTAGACTATGAGCTTCTGAGTAAGATGACTAGAGCGAGTTTAACTAGGAGAAATGCGACACCCTCTCCATCTGAGGCGCACTATCCTGAGGTAACAAACTCAGAAGTCACGTAATGGCATACACTTAGTGTACGATCTGTAGTATTCCTCCCGCGAAAGCATCGACTATTAGCTACATTGATCAAAAGATCGTTGGTCAGATAGTGTAGTTAATGAACTTGGTTCTTCTCAAACGAATGTGGGTTAGCGTAAACGTCCACACTGCGTGGCTTGCGAGAATCCCGGTGGATGAGATGTTGGTGGATTAATATTATTATTTTGAGGGAAATCAATAATTAAATTGAATTTTCATCTTTTTCGAAAATTTTAGCATATATAACTGAAACACTGTTTGTTTACTTTCCAGTTTAAATCAATATGGCATTCAATCCTTTAGCTGCTATTTTGAAAAACAACAATTTAACTGGAACTAATAATGTCGATGGAAGTCGTAACTTGGACATTGTCCTTAGGGCTGAGAGCGCTCCTGTGAGAGATCGTGTCATTGACATGATTAGTAACATCAACAAGGTTGAGGTAGTGGGAAGCGAAATCGTTGGTGAAACCAAAGCCGATATTGTCCTCCAGAGCTTGCCTCAAAGCTATGAGCGGATTCGGTTGAACTACAACATAAGTAAGATGTTGTGGAGTTCATCCGAGCTCTTGGCAGAGTTGATGGCGCCTCAAAGCTATGAGCAGATTCGGTTAAACTACAATATAAGTAAGATGTTGTGGAGTTCATCCGAGCTCTCGGCAGAGTTGATGGCGGCTAAAAGTATTCTTCAAGAGAAGAAGCGAGCTTTAGTCACAGTCGAAGCTTTAGAATCTTCTTCTGAGCCTGAGGCTGGAAAGAAGAAGAGAAAGCTCGAGGGAGTAGCTAAAAAGGCACAAATTGTGCCTAAGCCAGACATTGCAAAGAAGAAGTCGAAAGACAAGTGCTTAAAGTGCAATAAGACGGGACATTGGAAAGCGGATTGTCCAAAGCTTATAAGTATGATAAATTATGCCTTAATTACTGAGACATGTTTAACGGCGATTCGCACAGATACTTGGTGTGTGGATTCAGGTGCCACTGACCATGTTTCTAATTCTTTGCAAGGGTTCCAAGTAACCCAGAAGTTTAGAGAAGGCGAATTGGATATCTACTTGGGCGACACTACAAGAGTGTCAGCAGAAGCAGTGGGAGTAGTTAAGTTGAATTTCAAAAATTCTAGCTTAGAGTTAGTTAATTGTCTTTATGTACCGAGTTTTAGAAAGAACTTGATTTCAGTTTCTAAACTCTTCAAGAACGGGTATAAGTTTATTTTTTCTGATGACTGTGTTGTTATTAGAAGAAATGGAAAACTTATTTGTTCTGGTTCATTGGCGGATAATTTGTTTGTGGTTAACTCTAACTCCCTTGTTGCGCAAAGCATAGAGATAGATAGCTCAGTATCTAACATTAATAAAAGGAAGAAACCTTCTGAAATGAATCAAACCTATCTTTGGCATCTCAGGCTAGGTCATATAAACCTTAGTAGGATTCAGAGGTTGGTCAATGATGGACCTTTGGGTTCATTAGATATTGACAGTTATGCAACCTGCGAATATTACTTGGAAGGTAAGATGACCAAGAGACCTTTTAAAGCAAAAGGCTATAGAGCTAAAGAAGTATTAGAGTTGATTCATTATAACTTGTGTGGACCTATTACTACTCTAGGTACGGATACATTTACCTAATGCACCACATGTCTGAATGTTTTGGCAAGTTCAAAGAGTTTCGGGCAGATGTGGAGAAGCATCATGGTAAAAGTATCAAGACACTGCGTTCAGATCATGGTGGGGAGTACCTGTCCCATGAATTTCGAGATTACCTCACTGAGGTAGGAATTCAGTCTCAGTTGTCTGCACCTGGCACGCCACAGCAGAATGGTGTAGCAGAAAGGAGGAACCGAACTCTTATGGAAATGGTTAGGTCCATGATGAGCTATAGTGATTTGCCAAGTTCGTTCTGGGGATATGCCTTAGAAACGGCAATGTATATTCTTAACCTTGTACCATCTAAAACAGTGCCTTCAACCCCAGTAGAGTTGTGGAACGGGCGGAAGCCCAGTCAAAGACATCTCAGAATTTGGGGCTACCCAGCACATGTGCTTAAGGCAGATACGGCTAAGTTAGATGCAAGAACAGAAAAGCTATGGCTTGTATCAAAAACTAATATCCATAGTTGACATATCATTTTTTTTCGGTATAAATTTGTTCCTTTATATCATAGAACTAGATAACGGGGTGTGGACAGACACAGTAGATACCGTTATTGGTTAAAGTATTGATATATAAAAAGTATACTCGTAACCGAGATAGTCTGAATATACTATCGTATAGGTTATTGTGTGGTTTGGAAATTAGTTTATCTAAACTAGTTTAAATCACACGGATATGCCCGGGGTATACTGAGCACGACCAGTTTGGATAGAATTGACTTATATTGATCGGCATAGTCAATTCGGTCCTAGTATTCCGTCTCTCAATCCCGAGATTGGGACGGGCGTGAGGGTTGGATATCGTGTGCTTTGATTTGCCAAAGAGTGAGGTCAATTGAGGCCAATACCTCGGTAGGTTGGGTATGCGGTGTTTAGCTTCTTACGTGCCGTTGCTAGTCGGAAGAATCCACGTACCGGTTCGCCGGGTTGATGGTGCTCCTGAGATGAGCTCGTAAGGTTATTATACTAAACCCGGCCGGTGAACTTTATGTTCGGTATAATAAAAGGACGAGTGGTACTAATCTCGGAAACCAAGAAGTCGGTGAATTAATTTGTCAGTAAATTCATAAACCGACGAGCGCTAGATCTTTAATGTGGGGAGATATGATAAAATATAATGGCGCGATGTAAAGTGTTTTCGAGCGGTAGTTCCATAATTGGTCCGTTAGTGGTACGACCGATTATGCATTTGACTAATCGACAAGGTAAATTAATTAATCCAAAAGGTTTAATTAATATTTAATCGACAAAGTGAATTTAGAAATTAATTCTATTTTGAATTAATTAATTCTAAGGGTTTGATTAAATTAAATTAGCAAAGTGGATTAAATAAATTAATTTAAATGGGTCGATTGGAGTTGATTAGTCGGGAAGACTTAGCGGTCAACGAAAGTCAAATTTAAAGGCCTAACTCGAGAGCCCATTAGGTCTCCTTAGAAACTCCCTATAAATACAACTTGTTGGGCAAGAAATCAATTAAGAAACTTGACACCCAAGTAAGGGGTAGTGAGAGAAAGTCTAGCTTAGAGTGAGAAATTCTTCTTCTACGAATTTTCTCCTCAAAGTCAGCTAGGATCTTTCTTCTTCGAGTAAAAAACTCTGCCCAGTTTTTTGAATCTCTTTCCTCCCGCCAAGCTGCTGTGATCGCTGGTGGTTCGAATTTTATCCGAGCAGCAGGTTTTGCTGCAGTTTTAACCGGGCGGCATTCTTCACGCAGCGGCCATCGTTTAGTTCCCTGATCCAGGCTGTCGGCGTCGATCTCTTCCTCTTGAGGTCGGTGATCCGTCGGTGGTGTTGTCCAGATCGGGACTGGACAGCTGGTTGATGCGCTGTCCGCTTGGCTGATCGGCGGTCAAGATCAGCAAGCTGCTGGCGGGTTTCTGGGCAAATTTTAGAGTTTTTCTTGCGAAGCAAGTTTCTTGGATTTCATCATATTGCCGTGGGTAACTCCGTAGATAATAGCCCACACTATTTCGGAGTTCGTATTGGAGTCATTCTTCGGATTCTTTGTGGAAATTGTGTTGAAGATTGGATTTTTTCTTTAGGCAAGGGACTTCGCTACAAAATGTATAATCTTTAAATTCCGCTTTTATTAAAGATTGAATCTTTTGTGTCCCGATTAATAAATTAAATAAGTATAAGCCTAGATCCGTTCATGGGTAAACTAATTTGAGCCTGAGCTTGGTCGAAAGCTTCCGATTCTGGAATGCATTGCACGAAAGTGAGGTTTTCAATCTAGCCCGGGCTTGTTCAGTTTTCCTTCAAATTGGTATCAGAGCGTTGGTTTCGGTCTTATACTTGTTTGATTTATTACACGGCTTTATTTTGGCATTATTATTTTTGTCGAAATGCTTAAACAGGTGGTTATCGATTTCCCGGCTATTATGGTAGAAATTTAATTTTCATTCATAAACCCAGGGACATGTCCGGGCTTGTTTTATTTTTGAATGGAAATTTCTGTAATAGTAATAACCACGAGCTGGAAGCCGTGTAGGATTAGAAAAATCTTGTAGTAGGATTTGATCTAATCATGTCGTCTTTAAATTCCTAGAAAAACGCCTTTGTATAGAGGAATTTATGTACTATGACGAAGACGTTATTTTGGGTAATTTATATTCACCGATTTTGGTTTATCGTAATTTTGGTGATTCCTAATTACGTAGTAAACCGAGGGCGAATCGAGAGGAATCCAAATAACGAGTGGGAGCGACAGGACGGGAAGTGTCACCGAGGTGTCAAAGAATCAACGATAGAGAAGGCCATAATAGTCGGGAAATTTTATTTGTTTAATTTCCCGTATTTATGTCTTTTCGTTGATTGTGTGTTTTTCGTTTTATTTTGCATGAACGAAAACCAAACCAAAATGTTTTTAAAAGGTAATGTGCAATTAACTAAGGTAGATTATTCGCATATTAAAACTCCAACGGTTTTATGGGTGCAAATATCCATAGTTAAGATATTGCATGTTAAAACATAAAAATCCTCAAGCTAATTACATTCGCGGGTTTTGGTCTAATCATAATTTTGGGTGATTCCTAATTACGTAGAAAACCGAGAAAACCCGGGTGAATCGAAATTAAAAATCTAAGTGGGAGCGGGTTGGTTAATAGCCCCATGGCCTCCATTACGGGTTCATTGGTGATGTGGTTAAACTTGCGTGCTGGCTTAGACCTTCCTCCCTATCGGATGAGTTTTTAACCACGGATATCGCCGGAATGAATTTCTAAAGGGATGACTATAGTGAGTTTAATTGGAGAAAGTTGCGACACCCTCGCCATCCGAGGCGCATTAGTATCCTAAGTAACAAACTTAGAAGTCACGTAATGGCATACACTTAGTGTACCATTTTTAGTATCCCTCCCATCGAGGTTACGCTATTTTCGAGTACGGCTAAAATTATCGACTATTAATTTCATTGATCATAAGATCGTTGGTCAGATAATGAAATTAATGAACTTCGGTTCTTCTCGAACGAATGTGGGTTAGCGTAGACGTTCACCCATCGTGACATGCGTTAATCCCGGTGTGAGAGATGTCGGTAGAAGATTATATTTGTTTTTTGAGGATTTTTCAATATTTTTGAAAAAGTATACTGAAACTTGTTTGTTTATTTTCAGTTGATATGTCGTTCAACTCGCTAGCTATCATTCTGAACCAAAACAAACTCACCGGTCCAAATTACATTGATTGGAAATGTAACCTGGACATTGTCCTTACCGCTGAGGGTTATAAGTATGTGCTTACTGAGAAGTGTCCCCATAAGCCCAGCGATGATGCCACCCCTGAGCAGCGAGAGCCATATACGAGGTGGCAGAAGGCTGATGAGATGACCAGGTGCTACATCTTGGCTTCTATGTCGAGTGTATTACAGCACCAGCATCAGCAGATGACCTCATCCTACGATATGATGCTCAACCTCAGGGAGATGTTTGGACATCAGGGCAGGGCAGCCAAGCAGTCAGCTATGAGGAAACTCATGAATGCTAAGATGGCTGAGGGCACTTCAGTGAGAGATCACGTACTGAACATGATTGGTTGCATCAATGAGATTGAGGTATTGGGAGGTGAGATTGATGGGGAAACCCAGGTCGATATCATCCTTCAGAGATTGCCTCCCAGTTTTGAGCAGTTTCGATTGAACTATAATATGGGGAATCTCTCATATTCACTTTCTAAGCTCATGACTGCATTGGTGTCTGCTAAGAGCCTCTTCGCAGAGAAGAAGCAAGCCTTGGCTACTGTTGGTCCCTCAGGTTCCTCTGCTGGGCCCAAAGCCAGGAAGCAATAGAGGAAGAGAGGCCAGAAAGCAGGAGCCAGTCATGGACCCAAGGCGGGCATTGCCAAGAAGCAGAAGCCGAAAGGCAAATGCTTCAGATATGGCAAAGCAGGACATTGGAAGAAGGACTGCCCAAAGCCTCAAGGTACATGTAAATTTTCCCTAGTCACTGAGACGTGTTTAGCGGCGATTCCCACAGATACTTGGTGTGTGGATTCGGGAGCCACTGATCACGTTTGTAATTCTTTGCAGGGGTTCCAAGTGACCCAGCTGCTTAGAGAGGGAGAGTTGCAGGTCTGCCTTGGGGATACTACCAGAGTTTCTGTGGCTGTAGTGGGAGTTATTTTTCTTTATTTTTCAGACTCTATTTTACATTTAAAGGATTGTCTTTATGTACCTAGTTTTCGAAAGAACTTGCTTTCGGTTTCGAGACTTATTTTGGATGGTTATAAGTGTGCATTTTCTGATGGATCTATTTTTATTAGAAAATACCAGAAACTTATATGTTCCGGTACATTGGTTGATAATTTGTTTTTAATTAAGACTTACTCCCCAGCTATGCAAAACACAGAAACTAGTAACTCATCACCGAATCATAATAAGAGAAAATAGTCTTCCCCTTTGAATCAGACTTTTCTTTGGCACCTGAGACTAGGTCATATCAACCTTAGTAGGATTCAAAGGTTGGTCAAGAGTGGGTCTTTGGACTTACTAGATATTGACAGCTATTCGACCTGTGAGTCCTGCTTGGAGGCTAAAATGACCAAGAGGCCTTTCAAGGAAAAGGGGTATAGGGCCAAGGAGGTTTTAGAGCTGATTCATTCTGACGTGTGTGGGCCTATGTCAGTTCAGGCTAGAGGTGGTTATGAGTATTTCGTGACTTTCACGGATGATTACTCTAGATATGGATACATATACCTGATGCGCCACAAGTCTGAATACTTTGGCAAGTTCAGAGAATTCAAGGCAGATGTGGAGAACCATCTGGGTAAGAGTATCAAGTCACTGCGGTCTGATCGCGATGGCGAATACCTCTCTAGTGAATTTAGATCCTATTTGTCAGAGGAGGGCAGTCAGACCCAGTTGTCTGCACCTGGCACACCCCAGCATAATGGTGTAGCAGAGAGGAGGAAGAACAGGACTCTTATGGAGATGGTTAGATCGATGATGAGCTACAGTGAGTTGCCTATCCCGTTTTGGGGTTATGCCTTAGAGACAGCATGTTTTATCCTCAACCTTGTGCTATCTAAGTATGTGCCTACAACCCCAGTAGAGTTGTGGAATGGGCAAAAGCCTAGTCTGAGACATCTCAGGATTTGGGGTTGTCCAGCACATGTGCTCGAGGTAGATGCAGGAAAGTTAGAGGTGATATCCAAGGCTATGCTGTTTATAGGCTACCCCAAAGGAACGAGAGGTGGTTTATTTTATAGTCCTCAGGATCAGAAGGTGGTGATCTGCACCAATGCCAGATTTCTTGAGGATGACTATATTTTAGATCACAAGTCAAGCAGCAAAGTAGTATTGGAAGAGCATATAAGTCAGTCCACTATTCCAGATGCACACATACTGAAAACACACCACAAGAGACTGCACACACTATCACAGATGATGCTCTTGCACAGGCTGCACCTCGTCGTAGTGGGAGGGTTGTGAGGCAGCCCGAGAGGTACATGGGTTTGGGTGAGTCTTCGGACTTTATCCCTGGCGCTCATGAACCAGACCCAGTTAACTACAATGAGGCTCTCCAGGATAAAGATGCAGATTCTTGGCAGAGAGCATTGATTGCTGAGATGGGTTCTATGGACTCAAATCAAGTCTGGGAGCTGGTAGACCTTCCTGATGGGTTTAGGCCTATTGGGTGCAAATGGGTTTACAAGCGAAAGAGAAGATCTGAAGGGAGGGTTGAGACCTTCAAGGCTAGGCTTGTGGCGAAGGGGTATACTCAGAAAGAAGGGATCGATTATGAGGAGACTTTTTCCCCGGTAGCTATGCTTAAGTCAATCCGGATTCTCTTGGCCATAGCTGCTCATATAGATTATGAGATTTGGCAGATGGACGTCAAGACAACTTTCCTTAATGGAAGTCTTGAGGAGACCATCTTTATGCAGCAACCAGAGGGTTTCATTGTTACGGGCCAAGAGCACGAGGTATGCAGGCTTAGAAGGTCCATTTATGGACTTAAGCAAGCATCCAGATTTTGGAACATCCGTTTGGATGAGGTTATCCAGTCCTATGGATTCACTCAGTCTCCGAATGAGCAGTGTGTTTATCGCAGGCGTGATGGTGATATGGTGGTGTTCCTCGTACTTTACGTAGATGACATTCTTCTTATTGGCAACAGTAAGAAGGTGTTGTTAAAGGCATGGTTGTCCAGGCAATTCGATATGAAGGATTTGGGAGAGGCTGGACATATCCTTGGGATTAAGATTATTCGAGATCGTAGGAGACGTTCTCTGACTCTCTCTCAGGCATCCTACATAGACACTATTCTGGCCCATTTTAACATACAGAACTCCAAGAAGGGTTCACTACCTTTCAGGCTTGGAGTGCATTTGTCTAATGAGCAGTGTCCTAAGACTGCTGAGGAGATAGATGCCATGATGGCGGTACCCTATGCTTCTGCAATGGGTAGCCTCATGTATGCTATGTTGTGTGCACGAGGCCTGATATTTACTTTGCCGTTGGCATGGTTAGCAGATATCAGAGTAACCCTGGGAAGGCTCACTGTGAGGCAATAAAATGCATTCTCAAGTACTTGCGCAGGACGAGAGATTATGTCCTAGTTTATAGAGCGCAGGAGCTTGTACCATTGGGTTACACAGATTCGGACTTTCAAGGTGATTTGGACAAGAGTAAGTCTACCTCTGGGTTTGTGTTTACTCTAGGAGGTGGAGCTATAGTATGGAAGAGTGTCAAGCAGAAATGCGTGGGGACTCTACCATGGAGGCCGAGTACGTTGCCGCTTCAGAGGCAGCGAAAGAGGCTGTATGGCTCAGGAGCTTCCTGATGGACTTGGATGTGGTTCCTGAGTTGCCTAGGTCTATCACAGTTTATTGTGATAACAATGGTGCAGTTGCTAACTCAAGGGAACCACGAGCTCATAAGGCGAGTAAACACATAGAGCGCAAGTACCACCTAATACGAGAGATCGTAAAGAGGGGAGACGTAATCGTGGCCAAGATAGCTTCAGATGACAACCTTGCAGATCCTTTCACCAAGCCATTGACCCTAAAGGTCTTTGAGAGACATGTGGATGGCATGGGAGTCAGATTTTTAAGAGAGCCATGTGAGTGAGTTTAAAGGTGTTCTGGAGATTTCATTATGACAGCAGTGTAATAGCGGGTTGGACAGTTTTTGTACTTCTTAGCATAGCTTTGAGTATTAGTAGGAGATTATTAGTTTTGAATAGAGAAAAGCTATGGCTTGTATCAAAAACTAATATCCACAGTTGACATATCATTTTTTTGGTATAAATTTGTTCCTTTATATTATAGAACTAGATAACGGGGTGTGGACAGACACAGTAGATACCGTTATTGGTTAAAGTATTGATATATAAAAAGTATGCTCGTAACCGAAATAGTCTGAACATACTATCGGTATAGGTTATTGTGTGGTTTGGAAATTAGTTTATCTAAACTAGTTTAAATCACACGGATATGCCCAGGGTATACTAAGCACGACCAGTTTGGATAGAATTGACTTATACTGATCGACGTAGTCAATTCGGTCCTAGTATTCTGTCTCTGAATCCCGAGATTGGGACGGGTGTGAGGGTTGGATATCGTGTGCTTTGATTTGCCAAAGAGTGAGGTCAATTGAGGCCAATACCTCGGTAAGTTGGGTATGCGGTGTTTAGCTTCTTACGTGCCGTTGCTAGTCGGAGGAATCCACGTACCGATTCACCGGATTGATGGTGCTCCCGAGATGAGCTCGTAAGGTTATTATACTAAACCCGCCGGTGAGTTCGGTATAATAAAAGGACGAGTGGTACTAATCTCGGAAACCAAGAAGTCGGTGAATTAATTTGTCAGTAAATTGATAAACCAACGAGCACTAGATCTTTAATGTGGAGAGATAGAATAAAATATAATGGCGCGATGTAAAGTCATTTTCGAGCGGTAGTTCCATAATTGGTCCATTAGTGGTACGACCGATTATGCATTTGACTAATCGACAAGGTAAATTAATTAATCCAAATGGTTTAATTAATATTTAATCGACAAAGTGAATTTAGAAATTAATTCTATTTTGAATTAATTAATTCTAAGGGTTCGATTAAATTAAATTAACAAAGTGGATTAAATAAATTAATTTAAATGGGTCGATTGGAGTTGATTAGTCGGGAAGACTTAGCGGTCAACGAAAGTCAAATTTAAAGGCCTAACTCGAGAGCCCATTAGGTCTCCTTAGAAGCTCCCTATAAATACAACTTGTTGGGCAAGAAATCAATTAAGAAACTTGACACCCAAGTAAGGGGTAGTGAGAGAAAGTCTAGCTTAGAGTGAGAAATTCTTCTTCTAGGAATTTTCTCCTCGAAGTTAGCTAGGATCTTTCTTCTTCGAGTAAAAAACTCTGCCCAGTTTTGTGAATCTCTTTCCTCCCGCCAAGCTGCTGTGATCGCCGGTGGTTCGAATTTTTTCCGAGCAGCAGGTTTTGCTGCAGTTTTAACCGGGCAGCATTCTTCGCGCAGTGGCCATAGTTCAGTGCCCTGATCTAGGCTGCCGGCGTCGATCTCTTCCTCTTGAGGTCGGTGATCCGTCGGTGGTGCTGTCTAGATCGGGACTGGACAGTTGGTTGATGCGCTGTCCGCTTGGCTAATCGGCGGTCAAGATCAGCAAGCTGCTGGCGGGTTTCGGGCAAATTTTAGAGTTTTTCTTGCGAAGCAAGTTTCTTGGATTTCATCATATTACCGTGGGTAACTCCGTAGATAATAGCCCACACTATTTCGGAGTTCGTATTGGAGTCATTCTTCAGATTCTTTGTGGAAATTGAGTTAAAGATTGGATTTTTTCTTTAGGCAAGAGACTTCGCTACAAAAGGTATAATCTTTAAATTCTGCTTTTATTAAAGATCGAATCTTTTGTGTCCCGATTAATAATTAAATAAGTATAAGCCTAGATCCGTTCATGGGTAAACTAATTTGAGCCTGAGCTTGGTCGAAAGCTTCCGATTCTGGAATGCATTGTACGAAAGTGGGGTTTTCGATTTAGCCCGGGCTTGTTCAGTTTTCCTTCATTGATGTGGGGAGATAGAAGAATAATAAAGTGAGCGCGATGTAAAGTTATTTTAAGTGGTAGTTTCATAATTGGTCTGTTAGTGGTATGACTAATTATGCGTTTGACTAATCGACAAAGTGAATTAATTAATTCTAAAGGTTTAATTAATATTTAATTGACTAAGTCGATTAAGAAATTAATTGTAATTAAATTAATTAATCCTAAGGGTTCGATTAAATTAAATTAACGAAGTGGGTTAAGAAATTAATTCGAAATGCTCGATTGGAGTTGACTAGTCTAGGGAATACTAAGGGGACAACGAAAGTCAAATACTAAGGCCCAACTCAAAAGCCCACTAGGCCTCCTAAGGAGCACCCTATAAATAGTTAATGTTAGGCACATTTGAACACATTAGAAACTTTAGAGGCTTTTGACTAATGAGAGAAAGTTAAGTTTAGAAAGAGAAGCTCTCCATCTTCATTGAAGCTTTTCTTTTCGAGAATCTCAAGCCCAAAATCCTAGAAAACTCGAACCCACTCTGTTTCTTGTTCATTTTTGTCGGACCGCCACATAGGCTGCCAATGCGCCGCCGCTAGATCCGGGCAGCCGCCGAGGTTCTTGCCTCCGGTGGAGTTTCTGGCCAACTTTTTGAGTGGATTCTATTGGGTTTTGATCCCTTTGTTGTGTTGATCCTTTGGCTCATTCCTTCGGGTTTTCCAAAGTCTAAATCTACGAGTAAAGGTCATTCCCAACATGGGTTTTCATATTAGGATCAGTTTTCGTGTTAAATCTATTTTTCAAATCTGTGAGATTCTTGAAGTGGGTTTCTTTGGATTTCTTCGTCAGTGCCTTTAGCCACCTCGTAGTTACTTGCCCACCCAAGTTTGATGTCGTTTGGAGTTAGCCTAGGGATTCTGAGTGGATTTCGCTTTCCCGGAGTTTTGGTTTTCTATATTGCTTAAGACTTCGCTTCAAAGGTATAATCTTTATTCATTCCGCTTTAGTTAAAGATTTAATCTTTGAGCGTCATTTTAATAAATTAAACTAGTATAAGCCTAGATCCATTCAAGGAAAATGAATTTGAGCCTAAGCCTAGTCGAAAGTTTCTGATTCTGGAATGCATAGCACGAAAGTGAGATTTTCGATTTAGCCCGGGCTTGTTCTGTTTCCTTCAAGTAAAAGTAATATTAAATTAATATTACTTTTAGTTAACTGATTTTTGGTTTTCTGACTCCTATATATCTCGGGGATATTGAGTAAGAAAAACATACATTTTGTTTTTTGAAAAACAAAAAAACAAAATGACTCCCAAAATTCTCTCTGCAGAAAAGAATAGGCTAGCGCCAATTTTGTGAGGACTTCGGTGCTTGAGAGTAGAAGAGTTCTTCAAAGAAGAACTTTTGGTAGTGATCAAAAGACTCGGAGTAAAAGGATGTGGACTAACATCAAACTAGGATCCAGACGCGGCCACCGATTATGCTTCAATGGTGAGTTTTAGATGCTTTGAACGTAGATCAATTAAAACTAAAATTGGAATTGACATGAATCCACTGCAAAAATTATTGAAAATCATGCCTTAGATCCCAACATTCATTTCATCCATAATTCTCCTGTAATTAGCACAAATAAAGTTGTAACTAGTATATTTACCGCATGAGTTGATTAAGAATCTATCTACGGAAAGCTTAAAACCGTGCTAAAAACATACAAAAATATGTGTAAAATGATTCACATCACCCTGGCAGACCAGTTATTCAGATGATAGCGAACCCATCTATAAGGAGTTAGAAAACTAGGACCATTTGTATATTCCGCATCCACAAGAAAATATTTCCCTTCAAAAAATAAAATTTGTTCATTTATATTTTATTACATAAAAAATAAGAAAGTTAAAAATGATGAAAAATAGAATATCTAAAAACATATCTTTAGGTACAATCAATGGATCTCGTCTAAACCAATGTATAATGTAAGACTTTACTATCTGCCAAGGATCCTTCCCATCCCGGTAATACGTAAGTATATCTCAAGTCACGAGAACATACAGCTAGAACATTTGTTGATATGTCATCTTTCCTATTTTTATACCTTATCTGATCTCTAAGTGGAACACTCACTTTAATATGAGTCTCATCTAATACTCCAAGACAATTCTACAATAATACACAACACAAGTATTAAACATTTGAATCCATAAATAATAATTTATAATAATCAAAAGAGAGACAATATTTATCTGGAACCATCCCATTATTCTTCTTCGAACCCTTATAGCTCAGTTTCTTATTGGATAACATATTGTGATCTAATTCTTAAAATTGCACGTATGACTATATTAAAGTATCTACTAACTGTTTCCCCTGATCTTATAAAATCAAAATTGACTTTTCGATTATTCAAATTAAGGGAAAGAACATAAAAAAAAAATAGCAACGGCTTCTTCCACAGTAGTATGTATTGAATCTCTCAAGCCACCATGCTCTCTTAGGTTGGTACATAAAATAGTAAAACAATGTCTAGTGTCTTAATTGTTCCTTGCAAATTCTATCACTCCCATAATAAAGTCATTTTAAATATATTTCTTGTGCTATCGAAAAGTCAAAACTAGGTTCTTTCCACGTATGCTTCTCATGCCACCAAATAGCTAGTGATGCAATGTTCATAACATGGTTTGCAACAATCACTTTTCACTTCTTTATTATGAAAATCTCATTTTCATTTTTAGGCAACCGAGAATCTATGGACTGTTAAATAATAAAATTAAATTAATTAAGAAAAATATATATCTACAAATACAAGAAAAGAGAAAACATACAAGTCCAAAATTTGAATTTGATGCATTATTTTCTAGAACCTCTTATTCTTACAAACAATCCCATGCACAATTTAATGATCAACTGAACTTAGTGGTAAATATTAATCAATGCATACTAACATCAATAACAATAGGAAAAAAAATGTAATTTTAGTCCAACATGTTTGGCTCTTTTACTATTTTAATCCAACATATTTGAACTCTCCCAAAAATACTCATTACGTTTTAATTTTTAAGCGAATTTGATCAATTTAAAAACTAAAACCTCCTATTACATGTTTTTATATAGTCAAAACGGGTCAAACATAAATGTTCCAATATTGTAAATATTAAAAATACATACAATAGGGTATTTCATAAATAAATAAAATACATTGGACTTGATTTGTGAATAATGTCAAATGTAAATAACTCAAACCCTAAATACTCCTCTTTTCCCCTTCTTCCTTCCCTCTCATTTGCGACTGTCACTCCCCCTCCTCTTTTCTTCCTTCCGATCGGGCCTCCTCTTTCCTCGGTCGCTACCGTTCTCCGACCACCATCACCATCAATTTATTCTCCGTCAACGTATTGGGAGCCGACCCAAATCCGGAAGAAGCAATTTTGTTGGCAGCCAAAGGAATCAATGAGCCAGTTCCTTGGCTTGGTATTTATGGACAATATCAAGCCCGTCAAGAATACGAATTTTTGAATCCTCAGATGTTATCATAACCCGATGAGAGTCATTATCCAGAATCTGCAGAAAAGATGCTTGAGTAAGTAGTGCTCAAGGTTGAGATTAGTAATATAATGATGTTCAAACACAAAAGTGTCAGTTGCATTTACTTGGATGCCTGTGATTCTATTGCCAGAGGACTTGTTTTTACCACCAATATGCATTTCGAGAGATAACAGAAACAAATCCAGATATAAGCCCTGTTTCCATGTCATGAAAAATAAATTTCTTGTTAAATCCCCATTCCAACCAGAGCATCTTTTATGAATCTTAACAAAGTACAGCCCTGAAAATATGAATCTTACCTTTCCATTTGGTTGGTAACACACTGCTGAAACTACATCCCATGTATTGGCCCAATCCACAACTCTCTTCTCTGGTACTCCCCAAATTCGTATTTTCCCATCTATAGAGCCACTGATGAAGTAGTTCTCATCCATTGGGTTGAACTGGATGCATGTCACTGATGATCCATAGAAAACAAACAACAAGATTAGACAACAACGATAGAACCAGGAAACTAAAAAACTAATCACCAATCTAGGACTTGAAATTTACCATAATTTTTGTGAAGGAAAACACCAAGGCATTCGTTAAAGCCCACTTGCCATAAACGGAAAGTGTTGTCCTTGGAAGCTGATAAAATTTGATGCAAGGAAAAGGTCAAGTTTAGTTTCAAATTTTCAGGATAAAGAGGATAAAATGATTCAGGCAAAAGAAGTGAACGACTCACATTGGATGAGGACCAAGCAAGGTCCAAGATATCAATGGTGTGACCATGAAATTCATGCAGCGGAGACTCATTGATTTGGAAAACCTTATCAGGTGTAACAATAGATGCTTTCCTTGAATTTTGCTTCCGAAAACTTGAGTTGCATTTTGTGTAGTCGCCAGAAGAAAAGAGGAGGTGGAGCGGCGGATGCAAGAAAGAGGGTAGGAGAAGGGTAAAAAGAGTAATTAGGAATTTGGTTATTTACATTTTTATATTATTTGCAAATTAAGTCCAATGTGTTTTATACATTTACAAAATACCCTATTGCATGTATTTTTAATATTTACAATATTAGAACATTAACCTTTAACCCGTTTTGACTCAACAACCAATAATAGCAAGTTTTAATTTTTAAATGGATCAAAAATTGTTTAAAAATTATTTTTGGGAAAATCCAAACATGTTAGGACAAAAATTTCATTTTTTCCGTAACAATAGGATTCCACAAAATACTAAACGAAAACCCCCTAAGCAAAACAAATCAACAAAGTAGTAGGGACCATGCCACATAATACTAAATGAAAACCCACAAACCATTATCACACAGATGGTATACACAAGTCTGAACCAATATAACCAAAGTTACAGGTGCATTCTAATTTTCCAACTTTCTTTTAAACCACACTAAACTAGGCATTATAGCATACATTAGCATACAATATGTCAATGTCATTAGTAGGCATCAAAATCTATTTTTGCCCATGTTTGAATTGAAGATCATATATTTTGCATTATGATATAACCATGCAAAGTATCAGAAACTTACTAGCCCTCCTACTCAGGAGCAGTTAAAGTGTGCCGAAAAAGGACAATTGATAACTCTGCTGATAACATCTAGCACCACCAGTGATGAACAATTAGAAAGCTCGGCTGGGATAGGCCCTGTTAGTGAACTCCCCCAAAGAAGCAAACTAGTAACCTTTTGCAACATTCCCAATTGGGTAGGAATTGAACCAGTGAGCATATTACGCTATGGGCAAGAAGTCAATTGAGTCAATTGACCAATAGCGTAATAATCCACGAATACTGGCAGCAGTTAATGACTATATTATGGCTAGTTTTTCACATACTTAAACTTCAACTACAAGCACAAAGAGCCAGGGAAAATTCTGACTTCAAATTCATGAACTTGTAAAGTTGCATGAACCCCAAAGGAGGAGTTGTGGGATTCCAACACCTCTGAATTTCTTCAAAGAACCATTCGCAAGTAATTTTGAACTGTATCATGTTCCAGTAACAATCATTGAATAGATGTAGTACGTTGAAATAGTAATTTCTGCTCGCATCTCACTGAGAAACAAAAGCAAGCCAATAATGCCAAATGGGATTTCAAACAAAGACATAAACAAGAATACTATTGATCTACAGTTCCAATTCTCTTCAGTTTAAGCAATCAATCAAGGCAGAATCTTCCATGTCAGTAACTTAAACATATAAATTCCAAACAATAAAATAGTATGAGGCTAGATGGACCTACTTTATTGATCATTACAATAGCAACAACACTGTAAATAACCAACAAAGGTAGCAGTACTATTATTATTTATAATTTGAAAAAAAAAAAAAAATGGGGAGTGGTTGAGATATAAGTATCCATAGGCATAGCAAATAACCAACAAAGGTAACAGTACTATAAATAACCAACAAAGGTAGCAACTCAAAAGGAGTAAAATACCACTCATATCGCATGCAAGCAATTCAATTTCAATCTCCCAAAATTGTAAGGAAATCAAGATTTGGATACGATGCATATTCGTTCCAAAAAGGCAGCTAACTATGGAGTTTACAAAGTAATGTAATCCATTCATGCCTGCTACAAAAATTCTTCAAGATTTAGCAAAATGACTTGTACTTTTTTTAGGTTAAGGTTTAGACATATTTGGCGAATGCCTCAGAATTTAATATATTTGATGCTTATCAGAAGCAAAAAACTGACCAATGAGATTTTTCAACTGACAGAGGGATGGGAAAAATGGGCGAAAAATAAATTACAAAAATCATGCTCCCACCTCTAAGTTTCTCTACTCTGTCACAATCTGTGCCTTTCTTCTTTGTTCACTTGCCAGAAAATGTAGTAAGGATCCAGTGGCTTACCTACGAATCCTTAGAAACGCAACGATCACTGCAGCTATTTTCTCCAATATACAGTTCTGCCTCCCTGTATCTGTTACAGTAAGACAAATCAAGGCACAACAAAGAATTATAAATCGGGAATGGTACATATTCTACCTCTCATCAGCCAATCTAATCTATTACAACTTTAATACTACTCTTGAGAAAATTATTAAAATGTGATAGAATCAAAGCCGATGAGGAAAAGAGGGCCTAATCGAAACCAGAACCAAACTATATTCTCAACAGGGACAGCAATCAAATCAGAGACGGACTCAGAGGCCATACAATAAGTCTAAACAAACAAAAGCATAGAAAATCTCATAGCAATTAACTTGGAATAAAAAACTAAAGTAACTAATTAATTTAAATATCAGTGGAAGAATCCTTAGGCCCTCAATCCATATGCAAGAAACTAAATAAAGCTGAATTAACATGGAACCTGATTCCATGAAGCGGTAAAGTCTGAAGTTCCGAATTTGAGCTGCAAGACGGAATCCGGCAGGCTGCAGGGGAAGAGGTAGGCTTCCAATGTAAGAACTCTCCCGTTTTGTTCTGTCCGAATGGGAAGAAAGAACCGTAGAGTACACAGTAACAGGCACCACGTTAATTAGAATCTACCCCATATTAGTCCACATTACTAAAAGGTCCTAACTGAAATAGATTTTACAATCTCCCACTTCGACTATACATTATACCTTATAGTTGTCTGTTACCCTAAAACTTTATGTGCACTTTGATTTACTATCATCTTAAACAATCCCGTTCATTAATTGTATCAACACAGGATCAAGGGGACCTTCGTCACGATAACTGTAACCAAACCTATCAATGGTCACAGTATCAATACAATCAAATGACATAGATGAAGTATAGATGCGTAGCATGGAAGATTCATGTAATGTGATCTATAAAATGAATTTCCAACTAGTCCTCTTTATTCTTGGTTGAGATTAACCAAGCTTAAGACCAGAATAGAGACCTTAAAAACTGAAAACTTTATACTATAACACTTAAAACTTTATACTTGATACTTTAATTCTATAGCACTCTAACCAAAATCATAGAACCCAAAAACTGAAAATGTTACAAACTCCCACTGATCAGATGCATCATTAGACTACATAACACCCATTTGAACAACATGTCCAAGAAAGACCTTAGGCGTTAAACCCATTGTGAAAGGATTTGCAGTATTAGAGTTTATCCTAATGTGTACTATGACAACCTGACCATTCTGAATTCGTTCTCTAACAACAAGAAATTTGATGTCTATATGTTTAGACTTTCTCGAACTCCTATTATTGTTAAAAATTTCTATAACAGCTTTATTGTCACAAAATAACTTTAGTGGTCTTTCAACACCATCCACAATTCGCAGTCTTGTGACAAAATTTTGCAGCCATAGTGTTTGATTATATGCTTCAAAATAGGCTATATACTCAGCTGTCATAGTAGAGGTTGCTATAAGTGTTTGCTTAACACTTTTTTAAGATAAAACGCCTGCTGCTAGTATATAAACATAGCCTAAAATTGATATGAAATTATTTGGGCATCCATTATAGTTAAGTCTAAATAACCAAAGATCTCTATTTAACTAGAACTCCTATATGTGAGCATATGATTTGTAGTGACTTCAAAATATCGCAAAACTCTTTTGACTGCTTTCCAATGATCCAAACCAAAATTGCTTAAATATCTACCAAGAACTTCAGCTATTTATAAGCAATATCAGGGCATGTACAAACCATAACATACATCAGACTCCTTACAAGTGAAACATAAGGAATCTTCTGAATTTTCGATTTTCATAATCATTTCTGGGACACTTATCGAGGCTAAACTTGTCCCCTTTAGAAATTGGACCTAATTGAGACTAAACTTGTCCCTTTTAAAAACTGGACCTAATTGAGACTAAATTTGTCTCCTTTAAAAAACTGGAGTATCACAAGATCTACAGTTCTGTATTCCAAATCTCTTTAAGATTTTTTCGATATAACTCTTTTGTGATAATTGAAGTATACCCCGGGAACGATCCCGGTGTATCTGAATACCCAACACAAATCCCAAGATATTTTCATCTCAAAATTCCTTGAGAGAAATCTCTTGGTTTCATGTAATAAGCCTACATCATTGCAGGCAAGAAGTATATCATCCACATACAAAATTAGGAAAATATACTTACTCCCACTGACCTTGTGACATACACAATCATCTACAAGATCGACCTCAAAATCAAAAAATAGAATAATCTAATGAAACTTAAGATACTATTAACGGAATGCTTGTTTAAGCCACAGATGGATTTCTTTAGTTTGCAACCTATTTGCCCTGAAAACGTTGTCTTAATGTCCATATGATGAGACTCAAGATCAAAATGTGCTGCACGTGCCATTAATACCCTAAATGAGTCTTTAGACGATACTGGAGAAAATGTCTCAGTATAACCGTGTTGGTGTATGTGCCCTAATAAGGGCTATTTATGTAAATAAACTTTGAGGGTTATTTATGTAAATAAGACATATGTCGTTTGATTGATTATTTATCCGATGAGTTAATTTCATGAATGCAATATTCTTGTGCATATTTAATTTTATAAAAATAATTCGCCAAAAGAAACACTCCATGGACTGATAGATCATGAGTGATTCTTTTTGAGTATACTCATACGTGGATCCTTAGACTAGAAATCACTGCATGGTCTTAGGTGAATTGTGGTGTTCTTTGACATACACCTAACGAGACTGTAACAGGTTGCCAAGTACGGTATGATTTGGTACACTATGAGTCACGTTAAGATATGTAGGTGAAGTGATGGGACTACAAATCTCTCTTAAGTGAGAGATGATATCCGGGCCACTTGATAGTGAACTGAGAAGTGCATTGCCATGCCCGAGAATTGATAATTGTTATCATTTTCTCAAATAGAATTAGTGTCACTAAGAGATCAAGTAAACGTTTAGCTTGATAAGGATGATGGTTCCATGCCTTATGCTAAACGGGATATCGATGTAGAGGCCCGTACATAGTATGCTTAGAAAGGTTGCGTTGAATCATCATTCAACCATCCATTCTAAATTAAGTAGTCATCATGTCTTGCTAGAGGCCACTGATGATTTATGGATTAATCTATGAGATTAATTTATCCAATGTCAATTTGGAATGAACCTACAGGATTGCACGTAAGTGAGTTCGAAGATTCTTGACGGTACTAGGTATAATTGTTATACTTAGAAGAATAATATTAAATTAAATAGTTTAATTAAATATTATTAATATTATTAAGAAGTTTTGGGGTATTAATTAATACTTAATTAATTACTCAGGAAGAATTGAGATAGTCTGACAAATCAAGGGACCTAGTTGCAATTGAGGTTCTAGACCCATCAGTCTGATTCATGGGTAAATGGTTTGATCCATGGGTCAAGTAAAACCCAACTCAGTAAAAATAAAATATTATATTATTATTATAATATTAAATATTTTATTTTTAACAACCCGGTGGTTATGGGATTGGGTAAAATCAGATTTCTTTTATAAAGAGAATCTGTGAGATAAAAGAGTAGACAGATTTTAAAAACGAGAAAATAGTTTTCTGAAAATTTTTCTTCTCTTTTCTCTCTCGTAAAAATTCTCTCTCTTCTGAAACAAAATTTGTTTACAGGAATTTTATACTAGCACCGAAGAGCTCCAGTGCCTGATTGTGGAGGACACTTCTGGGAAGTGCCAGAGAAAGACGAAACGCCATCTTCCCAAAAGGATCCAGGTGCAAGCGCAACCGATTACGCGTCGAGGGTAAGACCCCGATTCTTATAGTTTAGGATAATCCGCTGCGTTAATTTTGAATTAAATGCCTAAACTCAATCCAACAGTGGTATCTGAGCCAGGTTCAGGATTTTAGTGTTCTGATTAAAATTAATAGATTAAAACAAATTGTTTGTTTTAAAATTAATTTTGTTAATGATCGATTTGAAAATTAGTTTCAGAAAAGGAAAATTAATTTTCTTGGTTCTTTGTATTGAAAGTCCCGTCCCATGACTTTACGTTTTGAAGGAAAAACTTTTCACAGTTTTGGTATTTGTTTCGGGGTTTCAAAACCCTCACCAAAAGGAAAAAAAAAATAATTATTTCTTTTTCTCTTTTTGGTTGGCTTGGCTGAAAAAGGGTTTCTGTTGCTTTGAATTTCGTCGAAAAGGAGTCAGAAATGTTCCGAGAGTTCCTTTTTGTTTTCAAATGATTCAAATGTTTTTCTTGGGCTGAATTGGTTTTGATTTCCTCGCTTGAAATTTGGGTTATGAAAAAATAACTCGCCGGAATTTGTGCTTTGAATCTGTGGTTTTCGGTTGAATTTTCGGAAGGTTCTATTTTTTTTTTTGAGTCTGCCGGAATCTATGCTGGAGTTACTGGGTTTCGTTTGGCCAAAAAAAATTTTTTTTTTTTTTTTGGTTACTATATTCGCTGGGAAATCGGAATCGCCGGAAAGACTTTCCAGGCGATTTGGTTTCTCTTATCGGAGGTCGGCTGCGTCTTTGATCGGCACCAATTATTGGTAGCCGTTCATTTTTGGTTCTTTGCATGTCTTCGTGGCATCGATTGGGACAGAGATAGGCAGTGGCACATATTTTCCAGTTTGTCTGTGAAGTTTTTCGGTCGATCGAAGGTGGAGAGCATCATCGGTGCTTGTCTTCGATCAGCGAGTCAACAATGGGCTTCGATTTGATTAGAGCCTGTTCTTGCAATGATAACTGGAGAGAGAAGACGATTGGCGTTGGACGTCGGAAGTTAAGAAGCCGACCGACGAATAGGGATGGGGAAGAAAGGGGTTGGCGGCGAGGGTCAGAAGCCCTAATTGGGCTAAAATGACTAAAATGCCCCGCCGCACCCTAACCCTAGAACCTAAATTTTAAAATTATTTTTAAAAAATTGCATAGAAACCCAGAAGTTTTATTTCCTTAAAACCCTAAGCCCGGGAATTTTGGTAAATTAGACAACTGCCCCAAAAAGTTTCAGAAAATTAATTTTATGAATTTTATTATTATTTTATTTAATAAGATATTATTTAAATAATCTTATTAGATAAAGATAGGATTAGATTTAATTTAGAATTTTGTCCTATATGTTTAGAATTTAAATTTGAATAATTATCTTAATTAGATTAGGATAATTAAAATTATTTAAATTTAAAATTTGAAATTATCTTATTCGATTAGGATAATTAATGTTATTTAAATTTTAAATTTGAAAGATTATCTTAATTAGATAATTAGATAAATTTAAAATAATTATTTTAATAAGATTAAGATAATTATAAAAGATAAATAAATAAATAATTAATTATATTAATTAATTAATTTGTTTAATTTTGAATTATTTATTTATTTTATGATTTTTTTATATATATTTAAATTGTTTAAATTTTATATGTGAAACATCATGATTATGACAAGCATGTTCATGCATCATTTTGGCTAAATGAAAAATGAACAAAAGGGATTGATTAAAATTGATCATGACACGATCAATTTTAATTTTGTAATAGTTACACAATTCTTATATTTAATCGGTTTAAATTAAAACGGGCTTGTATGAGCATATGCATTTATGTGTTTTAAAGCATGAATTGGGCTAATTAAAGTTTTAAAAGTTGAGGCCTGCGAGCCATTTGAATTTGGGCCTGCGTGTCTATTAAAATGATTATGTAATAGTTAGGCCCAAGAGAAGTTTCCAAGAGAAGTCCATAGTGGAGCCCAGGAATAGGAGCCCAACACGGAAGGCCCGAACATGAAGTTTTATTATTTTAAAAGGCCCTTTAATAGACTAGAGCCCAATTCATTGCTTTTATTCATTTTTATTTATTTGATATGCAAATGAATGTTAAAAATAAAATACATGTTAAGCCGATCAAACTAAAACCCCAAAAAACCCGAGTTGATTTTGCTTCCATACTTGGGGGCTCGCCAGAGCGTCGAACGTCTGTGGACTTGGAGAGCCCAAGGGCCTCAGGTTTTCTTCGTGCGGTGAGTTGTCACATAATAGGTGCCCAACTTTATCACTACCATTAATGAGTGGAAAAACTGTTTGGGTATTAGATGCTCAACTTTATCACTACCACTTGTTATGAAAAAACTGTGTGGGTATCGATTGATGTGATGCCTTGAGGGATGGTTTGACTAGGGAAAATTAATCCTAGCTTGACCCGATAAGTTGAATAGGGATTAATTTTGCATAGATAGGATGGTGTCAAACATTTAGAATGTTCATTCTATCACCGAAAAGTTGCATGGTATGCAATTGGAAAGCATTAAATTACATGGAATGTGATTTGAACGTTGCCTACCAAAAAAGCCCGATCCCTACGAAACTTGCCAAAGTAAGACTGGGATTAACTCTTTGTGGATTTTCGGCCCACAATCTAGCACCATCACAAAACTGTTAGGGATTTCAATTTTGGCTATTGTGGAAAATATTTTAAAAACTCATTCTAATATTTTGCATTTATTCCTTGTAGAAATGACATCATCTAGCACAAATGTTATCTCAAACTTTACTCTAAGAAGTATATTGGATAAAGATAAATTAGTTGGACCAAACTTCTTAGATTGGGAAAGAAACTTGAGAATAGTTCTCAAGCAAGAAAGAAAGGTACATGTCTTAGAGACCGCATTACCTGAACTACCACAAAATGCTTCGGCGACTGTTCAACGAGCCTGGGATAAGCTGAAAAGCGACTCTGATGATGTGACTTGCTTGATGCTCGCGTCGATGACGGGCGAGCTTCAAAAGCAGTTCATGAATTCGGAAGCCTTCCGGATTTACGAGTCACTGATGAAGATGTTCCGTGAACAAGCCCGTAACGAAAGGTTCGTTACGATAAAATCTTTGATTTCGTACAAAATGGCGAAGGGTTCGTTAGTCAGCACGCATTTGATCAAGATGAAAGGGTACATTGATACCCTAGAGCGATTGAATGCACCTCTTCCTAGGGAATTGGCCATTGATATCATCTTGGCATCATCGTCTGATGAATACAATAATTTTGTGGTGAACTACAATATGCACAACATGGATAGGAGCATTCCTGAGCTCCATGGCATGTTGAAGAACACTGAGGAGACCCTTCGGAAGGCAACACCAGTGTTGGTAGTAGAGAAAGGTAAAGGAAAGAGGAAGTTTAAAGGCAAGGCCAAAGTTGGGCAGAATAATAAAGCTCGCAGTAAGACTGCTTCCCAACCACAAACTTCCTCCAGCTATAACAAGATCCAAAAAGAATGATACATTTCTCTTCTGCAAACAGAAGGGTGGAAGAGAGACTGCAAAAAGTTTCTCGAAAGCAATCCTTCAGCTTCAGTAGAAATTAATCTTTCTATGTCCACCTCATGGGTATTAGATACTGGTTGTGGGGCTCACATTTGTACTAATGTACAGGGACTCAGAAATAGAAGAGTGACAAAGAAAGGTGAAGTAGATCTCCGAGTGGGCAACGGGACAAGAGTTACTGCTGTTGAAGTTGGAGATTATACCTTGTCTTTACCTTCTGGTTTAAATATCGAACTTGAAAATTTTTATTATGTACTTGCTTTGAGCAGAAATATTATTTCAGTTTCTGGTTTAGATAATAAAGGTTTTCGATTTATTATTGAGAATAATTCGTTATCTTTATATAGAAATGATATTTTATATGGAGTTGTAAATATGTGTAACGGTCTGTATGTCTTGGATTTGACCTAAGAAAAACCAGTCTATAATATAGAAAAGAAAGCTAAATCAATTAAAAATGATTTAAGTCTAATATACCTTTGGCATTGTCGATTAGGCCATGCAAATGAAAAGTGAGTTCAAAAACTTCACAAGGATGTAGTGCTTAGGTCGTTTGATTTTGAATTATATAATACCTGTGAACCCTGCTTGCAAGGCAAAATGACAAAGAGTCCTTTCAACAAGAAAGGGGAAAGGACAAGTGAGCTATTGGCTCTAATACATACGGATGTATGTGGACCAGCACACAAGCCAGAGGTGGATTTGAATACTCCGTGACTTTTACTGATGACTATAGTAGATATGGTTATGTTTACTTAATGAGGTATAAAAGTGAAACTTTTGAAAGGTTCAAAGATTTTAAAAACGAAGTAGAAAATCAGTTGGATAGAAGGATTAAGGTTATTCGCTCTGATCGAGGAGGTGAATACCTAAGTGATGAGTTCGATGGCTATCTTAAACAGTGTGGAATTGTTTCACAATTGACTCTATCGGGAACACCTCAATGGAATGGTGTATCTGAAAGGAGGAATCGTACCCTATTAGATATGGTTCGATCAATGATAGGCCAAGCAACTCTCCCTACATCCTTTTGGGGTTATGCTCTCCTTTCTGCTGCCTACTTATTAAATCGTATTCCATCTAAGGCAGTAGAAAAGACTCCATATGAGATATGGATGGGTCGGGCTTCCTGTCTATGAGTTTGGGATTATCAAACTCATGTAAAACATTTACAAAGTAATAAGCTTGAACCTAAAACTGGCAAATGCCTATTTGTGGGATATCCTAAGGAAACCAAAGGATATCAATTCTACAACCCAACTGAGAACAAAGTGTTCGTTGCTCGAGGTGCTACCTTTTTAGTTAAAGAATTTTTGTGCAAGAAAGACAGTGGGAGTAGAATAGAACATGGAGAAGTTACAGAACCACAAGAGAATGTAGAACGATCTACAGAAACTCAGATGAAAGTTGACATGGAAACTCATGAAGATAAGCAACCTGAGTCAACAGCACAAGAACCTAAAAGGTCTAGTAGATCTCGTCATGAACCCGAGAGATACGGATTTCTTGTGACTGATGATCAAGATTTGATGAGCCCACGACCTACAGACAGGTTTTAGAAAGTCCATATTCAGATAAATGGCTACAAGCCATGGAATCTGAACTGCAATCCATGAGGAACAATAAAGTGTGGACTTTGATTGACCCTCTTGTTCAGGCAAAGGTTGTCGATTGCAAGTATATTTTCAAGCTAAAACCTGGCGGGTTCTTCAAGGCACGACTAGTGGCTAAAGATTTCAGACAGACTCATGGTATAGACTATGATAAAACCTTCTCCCCTGTCATGATGCTCAAGTCCATTCGGACTATGCTTGCCATAGTAGCATATTTTGACTATGAGGTATGACAGATGGATGTTAAAACAGCTTTCCTGAATGGAAACCTACTCGAGGATGTTTATATGAAACAACCCGAGGGATACATCGATCAAAAGCATCCTAATCGAGTATGTAAGCTTCAGAGGTCCATCTATGGACTAAAGCAAGCATCTCAAAGTTGGAATCTTCGTTTTGATGAGGAAGTAAAAGGTTACGGATTCATCAAGAATGAAGATGAGCCTTGTGTTTACAAGAAGGTTAGTGGGAGCAAGATAGTTTTCCTTGTCCTATATGTGAACGACATCCTACTCATAGGAAATGACATTCCCATGATGAAAGACATCAAACAATGGTTGGGGAGTGTATTTTCTATGAAAGACTTATGAGAAGCCGAGATGATACTAATTATCAAGATCTATAGAGATAGGTCTAAAAGGCTTCTGGGACTAAGTCAAGAAGGGTACATAGACAAGATATTGAAAAGATTCAAATTGTCTAACTCGAAAAATGGTAAGGTACCATTTAGACATGGTCTTCTTTTGAAGAAGAACCAGGGTCATTCAACAAGAGAGGAGATAGATACAATGAGTAGAGTCCCATATGCTTCGGCAATAGGATCTATCATGTATGACATGTTATGTACCCGTCTGGATGTTGCACATGCACTTAGCATGACTAACAGATACCAACAAGATCCAGAAATGGATCATTGGACTGCAGTCAAAGTAATCCTAAAGTACTTATGAAGAACTAAAGGATTAATGCTAGTGTATGGAGGACATGAAGTCACAATCAGGCTACATGTTTAGTCTGAATGGCGGTGCGATAAGTTGAAAAAACTCAAAGCAAGATACCACAGCCGACTCTACAACAGAATCTGAGTACATTGCTGCATCAGATGCTGCAAAAGAAGCTGTTTGGTTGAGAAAGTTCGTGTCAGACATCGGAGTGATACCGAGTATCCAAGATCCGATAGATCTTTTTTGTGACAATAACGGGGCCATCGCACAAGCTAAGGAGTCTCGGTCACACCAAAAGACCAAACATATACTCAGAAGATATCACCTCATTCGAGAGATCGTCAATCGAGGAGATGTTAAAGTATGCAAAATAGGGTCAGACGACAATGTAACAGATCCTCTCACAGAAGCTCTACCGCATTCAAAGTTTGATAGACATGTAATAGAGCTTAGTCTTAGACAGTTTAAGACATAGCCCTTCAACTGGCAAGTGGGAGATTGTTGGCGTATGTGCCCTAATAAGGGCTATTTATGTAAATAAACTTTGAGGGTTATTTATGTCAATAAGACATATGTCATTTGATTGATTATTTATCCGATGAGTTAATTTCATGAATGTAATATTCTTGTGCATATTTAATTTCATGAAAACAATCCGCCAAAAGAAACACTCCATGGACTGATAGATCATGAGTGATTCTTTTCGTGTATACTAGTACGTGGATCCTTAGACTAGAAATCACTGCATGGTCTTAGGTGAATTGTGGTGTTCTTTGACATACGCCTAACGGGACTGTAACAGGTTGCCAAGTACGGGTATGATTGGGTACACTATGAGTCACGTTAAGATATGTAGGTGAAGTGATGGGACTACAAATCTCTCTTAAGTGAGAGATGATATCCGGGCCACTTGATAGTGAACTGAGAAGTGCATGGCCATGCCCGAGAATTGATAATTGTTATCATTTGCTCGAATAGAATCAGTGTCACTGAGAGATCAAGTAAACGTTTAGCTTGATAAGGATGATGGTTCCATGCCTTATGCTAAACGGGATATCGATGTAGAGGACCGTACATAGTATGCTTAAAAAGGTTGCGTTGAATCATCATTCGATCATCCATTCTAAATTGAGTAGTCATCATGTCTTGCTATAGGCCACTGATGATTTATGGATTAATCTATGAGATTAATTTATCCATTGTCAATTTGGAATGGACTACAGGATTGCACGTAAGTGAGTTCGAAGATTCTTGACGGTACTAGGTATAATTGTTATACTTAGAAGAATAATATTAAATTAAATATTTTAATTAAATATTATTAAGAAGTTTTGGGGTATTAATTAATAGTTAATTAATTACTCAGGAATAATTGAGATAGACTGACAAATCAATGGACCTAGTTGCAATTGAGGTTCTAGACCCATCAGTCTGATTCAGTGGTAAATGGTTTGATCCATGGGTCAAGTAAAACCCAAATCAGTAAAAATAAAATATTATATTGTTATTATAAAATTAAATATTTTATTTTTAACAACTCGGTGGTTGTGGGATTGGGTAAAATCAGATTCTTTTATAAAGAGAATCTGTGAGAGAAAAAAGTAGATAGATTTTAAAAACGAGAAAATAGTTTTCTGAAAATTTTTCTTCTTTTTTCTCTCTCGTAAAAATTCTCTCTCTTCCAAAACAAAATTTCTTTACAGAAATCTTATACTAGCACCAAAGAGCTCCAATGCCTGATTGTGGAGGACACTTCCGGGAAGTGCCAGAGAAAGATGAAACGCCATCTTCCCAAAAGGATCCAGGTGCAAGGGCAACCGATTACGCGTCGAGGGTAAGACCCCAGTTCTTATAGTTTAGGATAATCCGCTGCGTTAATTTGAAATAAATGCCTAAACTCGATCCAACAAATCGATGTATTCTTTCTGAATAAATCCATCAGTAACAAGACGAACCTTATATCTTTTGACATTACCTTTCAAATCCCTTTTGGTTTTAAAAATCCATTTATAACTAATGGGTTTCGTACCTTCTAGTAATTCGACAATATCCCAAACATCATTGTCACTCATTGACTTCATTTCCTCATTCATGGCATCTATCCCCTTTTGAGCATTATAACATTCCATAGCTTAACTGAAGTTGATTGGATCATCATTATCTATACCAATGGTTTCCTCATACTCAAGAAGAAATGTAACTTAATCATCTAGAATTGCATTTCTCTTAATGGCACATGTTCTTGAGGTTGTTAAGTTTGATTTTCTGAAGTGTCATTTTGACCTTGATGAGGGAAATTAACATCATTTTCCTATCTTATCTCAGAAATAATAAATGTAGGAAGAGAAACTATTTCCTCTTCAAGGAATAAATCTTTATCTTCTCCCCAAACTCAATATCCTCAAAGAACTAGGTATTACCTATCTCAACAAAAGGACTTCTAGGTATGGTGTACTGCAGGACGTTGTTCAATTAATCCATTATATCTACCGTAGTATTTTTCACCACGATCATATCCAATTGTTTTAATCATTTTTGCTGAGTTAATTTTCAAGTCCAACCTTAAAACTTTTGAACATTTCTAGTGTCTGAAACTTCTCTTGAATGAGAAATAGGTAGCTATAACAAAATAGTCGTTTATGAGCATAATAAAATATGTTTGACCATTCCACGAAGCTGTAGGAAATGGTCCAAAAATATATGTATGTATTAATTCTAAGACGTCTTTAGTTCTCTCAGCACCAAAACTCCTTTTGTTTGTTTTCTCTTAATACACTTAACACAGATTTGAGAATCTGAAGTGTCAAGTGGATCGAGATACAAAGTAATAGTATGTGATGCAACAGACTTAGTGTTGTGTACCACTCAAAATTAATAATTTATAGACCAAACTTATGTTTTGGTCCCTTATAATTGGGCTTATCTCACTTTTGGTCCCTTATAACTATACGGGAGTCTCTTTAGTCCCCAAACTTTAATTTATTAGGTGTTTCGATCCCTCTTAATAGAAATTTTGGTCAACAAACGGTTTGACCAAATTTTCTGTTAGTCTTTGGACCTTTTTGTGAAAAAAAAATTTAAGGGCATTTATATAAATCTTTTTACTTCAAAATCTTCAAAATTGTTCTTCAACGGTGTTTTCTCCGGTGCCATTGGTCTTTCCCGGTTTTGAAGGTTCCACTTTTAACTTTGGTTCTTGGTTTTTCCGAAAGCCTTGAATGGCCGGAATGGATTTCGAAATAGGTTTTCGATCTTGATTTTCTTTTCGATTGAAATGGTTTAGAAATTGGATTTCTGGCTGATGGTTTTATAGGATTCCGATTGAAATGGTTTTGTTTTAGGTTTCCTTGCCGGAAATATTTGTTTTGGTTGTGTGCGAAATCAAACTTTGATTTGGGGGTTTGGTCTGATTTGGTTTCAAATCTTGGTTGGACTGGTTTGTTCTGTTTTGGTTTTGTTTTGCAGGGGTTTTGTCACCGGAAAAATGGTTTTCCGTTTTGGGTTTTGTCACCGGAGGAAGCCCCAAGAAAAACACCGGGGAATGCAGTGGGGAGAGAGAAGGAAAAAAAAAAATAATAAAACACAATGCCGCCAGAACGTGTGCCTGGGCGCAGATTCGGCCCTTGATACGAAATATGCCTGTGAAAATCGACCTCAGGTAGGCCAGCGCTACGAGCAGCCGGCGGATGAAGCTCTGTGAACTGTGTGTCTGCCTATGTTCTTGGTTGTGTTTCAAGTAACAATGTGGTCCAAAATTTGGATACAAGTAACAAAACTCCAAACTATCCGCTGCAACTTTCACAAAGACTTGGTTTTAGAAACTCCTCCATGCAGAAATGGCCAGATAGGACAAAACTTGATCAAATATTGTTGCCAAACTAATTGAACTGAACCTTCGAACTTCAAACCAAAAGTTTCATCATCACTTGATTGTTGTTTCTATCATCAATTAAAACAATGGCACCGGAGAAAACAACGTCGGGGAACAATTTTGAAGATTTTGAAGAAGAAGAAGTAAACAAAAAATTTATATAAATGCCCTTAAATTTTTTTTTTTACAAAAAGGTCCCAAGACTAACAAGAAATTTGGTCAAACCGTTGACCAAAATTTCTGTTAAGAGGAACCGAAACACCTAATAAATTAAAATTTGAGGATTAAAAAGGCTCTCATAAAGTTATAAATGACCAAAAGTGAGAGAAGTCCAATTATGAGGGAATAAAAAAGTATTTTGGCATAATCTATAAACCTCACACCACAAAATAATATAGCAAAAGGTGTCGATCCTACAAAAAAGGGGTAGAATTCTGCTGCACAAGTTAGAAAAACAGTAAAACAGAGCAAGTAAGAAAACACTGAAGTATAAGCAGTTGGTTAGGTTATATAAAATTAAGGGAAAGACACAAGACAAGAAACAGAGCATGAGGGTTAGGATTTTCACTTGATTGCTGAGAATAGAGGCTTCAGTTATTGATTGCATTGAAAAGAAATATTAAAGCTCCCTAACATTGAGGATCAGAAATAATGAGATGAAGAATATTCAGGATCGACTTACTTGAAATAACACCTGTGTCACTTACTCCATAGCCACCCTACCACCTAATCATGTAGTCCTTGTTTACTCCAAGCACTCACCTAGCACAGTCCTAATTCTGGGAGACTGACCTCTTCACCATAACAAGCTCACACCAGGACCTGAGTTCCACAGAGCCTAAAGCTGCTAATGTATTATCAATTAAGATTTCCTTACAAGCATCAAACCCTACTTCCCTCTTGGGTTAATAGAACCTAAAGTTGCTAAGGTATCATCAATTAAAATCTCCCTATAAGCATCCAATCCTACTTCACCCCAGTCCCTCAATGGCATGATACATTGCCATGATTCAGACCGAAATCTTCAGCACCTCACTTCTTACTCAATCAGTTAGCCGAACTAGAAAACCTAAAGCACAACACTCTCCATAATCAAAATTAGTGAAAACCCAAATACAAGAGGTGTGAAAGATTATCTGTCCGGGCCCGGTAAAAAATTTACTTTCAAGCATTGCATTCCATATTCAAAACTCTTGACCAGGCCTAAACTCTAGCGCAATTACTATTCTAACCATTGCTTGAAATACCATTGCGCAGGATCTTAGCTTCTACTTATTCGATTTGTCACGCAACAATAAATTCTCAATTAAATCGAAAGTTTAAGAATTCCCTCTTGAAGCGTGTACTTAGGTGGTCGCTTGTATGACTCAAGACCAACTCGTATGTTGTGTGGGCAATGAACTAACAAACCAACGATTAGCAAAACACCAAAAAACACGTCAGAAAAACCAGCAGGAAGTAGTAGGTGAAATCCGACCGAATACCACTGCACGTGCGTGATATTCACGCGCCGACAATGATCCCCATGCGCCGCCGCCGGAAGTAATCATCGACCGCCGCTGCAGCCTCAGAAATAGAGTCGCCGCCTGGAGGAAGAAAAACCCGACTTCGAGAAAGAAAGATTTAATTTCTCTCTTTAGAATTTTCTCTCTCTAGTTTTCTTGTCTTGAAAACTTATGAATTGTGTATTGTGTATTGCCAACCTCTTGTCTATTTATAGAGTTACAAGAGAGGGCCCAAGTTGGTTTATGATTGGCCTTCCTAATGGGTTTAGGTTTCTTAATTAGTTCCCAAATCGAATTAGTAACCAAATCTAATTAGATTCCAAATCCAAAATGATTTCCTAATTCTAATTGAGCTTTAAGACTTAATTAATTAATTAATTAATTCCACTTTGTTAATTACTAATTAACCTTTAGGAATAATTAATTAAATAATTAATTCTGCTTTATCAATTAACCCACTACATAATTAATCGTACCACTAAAGGATTAATTATGGCACTACCATTCTACACCAGAATTACTTCCGGAACAACTAAATTAATTATTCTTTAATCTTCCCACATCAAAGATATAGTGCTCGTTAATTTATTAATTTACTGATAAATTAATTAATTAACTTTTTATAATCCGAGACTAGTACCACTTGACCTTTTTACTATACCAGACATAAGTTCACCGGCCGAGTTTAGTATAATAACTTAACGAGCTTATCTCGGGAGCACCATCACCCCATACGCACTAGTACATGGTTTCCTTTTGACAAGTAACAGCACAACAAGCAATCAAACACGCGCACCCAACCTACCGTGACTATTGGCCTCAAGTGACCTCACTCTTTGGCAGATTAAAGTACACTATGTCTAATCCTCATGCCTGCTCAAGTCTAGGGATTTAGAGATAGAACACTAGGATTGAATAGTCTATTAAATTAGTACAAGATAATTCATCCTAATTGGTCAAGTTCAATATGCCCCGGGCATATCCATATAGTTCAATTAGTTTAGACAAACCAATTTCTGAATCACATAATAACTTAAACTGATAGTGTGCCCAAAACTATCTCAGTTACGAAACTGATATGATCTTCCCTCACAACAAAAGTTTAGCAGAGGTTTCTTGGTGATGGCTATTGTAGGCTCAGTTTTTAATTGATTAGAGAGGGACTGGCCCAAAAACTTTCAGGCTTCGTCCTCGCTAGCTCAAAGTGGTTAACCCAAGTTATTCGTAGCCTATGAGACTGAAAGTTATATACAAGTCACTCAAGTTGTAAACTAACGATGTGGGACGAGATGTTACAATCTCCCCCCTTTGGATCTTTGCGTCCTCGCAAAGCCCAACAAGCAAGCACTTATGGCCCAGTCTTCTCCCGGAGTGGGACTCTAGAGGTGGCTCCCGTCACTTGTCCCATTGGGCTCAGCGGTGACATAGCACTTGTCCCTTTGGGCTCAGAGGTAAAGTAGCACTTAGTTTCCAAACCAGGGTCGGCTTTGATACCACTGTAACATCTCAGTCCCATTGACTAGCCCAAAAACTTTCAGGCTTCGTCCTCGCTAGCTCAAAATGGTTACTTCTAACCAATTTTAAATGTCTTTCGCTGTGCCTCTATTTTTTTTTTTAAATTTTCTGATACGTATTTTTGAAATAATTTTCGGTTATGATTTACACTTATTTTGCTTGCATGTTAAATCTTATTAAAATCTCTTACTGGGCTGTGGCTCATCCCTTTATATATTACAATTTCAGTTAGGTTTTAAATAAAGATGCGTGATTTCCGAAGATCGTGACACGTGTCAAGGAATAAGGCATTTGAGAGCTCTAGGATGTTAGGGAAAACTTCAATTATCCTTGTTATATTGTATGGTTTATGAAGGATTATAGAATTTTATTAATATTTTTAATTAATAAATCTCAGCGCGAGTTGAGAAAGGCATCCCGTTTCGTGGCCATTAGGGCGGGATGTTACAATTGGTATCAGAGCGCGGTTAGGTTTTAAGATTAATTAGGCATTAATAATGGTGCAAGACGAGTACTAATTTATTTTATATGTGTAGACATTGTGATGGCTGGAATCCAAAACCCAATAGGAATCGAAGTTGAACCTGTACCTGAGGTGATTAACCCTTCAGGAAATAAGATTGATCATTTACCTCTTCTCGCCTATCGTGGGGAGCGTGAGGGACCAGTTGTTCTTTATACACCACGAAAACGGAGATGTCCTTGTGATGAGGAGTTTTCCTACGGCAATGATCTAGTTCTGCAGGTAGCGAATGAGAATAGTTGGTTGGAGGAAGACCTAGAGAATGCACGAACCCAAGTGTGGCACCTGCAAGATCAAGTCGAAGCCGACAACGAGAATAGACATTGTTGGAATGTGTTTAGGCATTTAATTCTAAATTAAATGGCGGAATTCCTAAACACTAAAGGATTCGGGTCTTACCCTCGACGCGTAATCGGTTGTGCAGTCGCCTGGATCATTTGGGAAGATTGCGTTCACCACCAAAGAACAATTCAAATGAATTGCCTCTACGTTCTTGCACTGGAGTTCTCTCAGAACCGGTGCTAGCCCCAAAATTTGCCTGTTTTAAGAGAAAACGTTTTTCTCTCTGGGAAGAATAGTTTTGGAAGAATGTCTCTTATGAAGTCTGATAGTCTGTTGTCCTTGAAAAACTTTTTTCAAACGTATATTTAAAACTGAGTTTGTTAAAACGTTTTTAACAGACTCCAGATACTTCTCTGATTTGAGAAGTATCTGTTTTAATTAATAATAAATAATAATTAATAATAATTAATTAATTATTTACTGAGTTGGGTTTAACCAACACCATGGATTAACCCATTGATCCATGGATCAGGCTGATGGGTCAAGAACCTTAATTCACAATTAGGTCCCTTGATTTATCAGCTCAACTCAATTCTTCCCAGGTAATTAATTAACTTTTAATTAATACCATAAAACTCTTCAATAATATTTAATTAAACCATTTAATTAAATATTATCTATTTAAGTATAACTCTTATACTTAGAACATGCAATTTAATTAATTCTGAATCATCGAACTCACTTATGTGCGATCCTGTAGGCCCATTCCAAATTGACAATGAATAAATTAATCTCATTAATTAATCCATAAATCATTAGTGGTCTCTAGCAAGACATAATGACTACACAATTCAGAACAGAGGGTCGAATGGTGATTCAACACAACCTTCCGAGTATACTACGTAATGTCCTCTACACTGATATCCAGTTTAGCATAAGGCATGGAACCAATCATCCTTATATAGCTAAACGTTTTACTTGATCTCTTAGTGACACTGAACTTAATCAAGCAAATGATAACCCTTATCATTTCTTGGGCACGGCCATGCACTTCTCAGTTCACTATCAAGCGGCCAAGATATCATCTCTCATTTAAGAGAGACTTGTAGTCCCATCACTTCACCTACATACCTTAGCGTGACTCATAGTGTACCCAATCATACCCATACTTGGCAACCTGTTACGGTCCCGTTAGGCATATGTCAAAGCACACTCTAATTCACCTAAGACTATGCAGTGATTTCTGGTCTAAGGATCCTCGTACGAGTACTACTCAAAAGAATCACTCATGATCTAACAGTCCATGGAGTGTTTCTTTTGGCGGATCGATTTCATAAAATTCAATATGCACAAGAATATAATTTCATGAAATTAACTCATCAGATAAATAATCAGTCAAACGACAAATGTCTTATTTACATAAATAACCCTCAAAGTTTATTTACATAAATAGCCCTCATTAGGGCATATACACCAACAATCTCCCACTTGCCCGTTGAAGGGCTATGTCCTAAACTGTTTAAGACCAAGCTCTATTACATGTCTATCAAACTTTGACTGTGGCAGAGCTTTTGTGAGAGGATCTGCTACATTGTCGTCTGACCCTATTTTGCACACTTTCACATCTCCTCGATCAATGATCTCTCGGATGAGGTGAAACCTTCTGAGTATATGTTTGGTTTTCTAGTGTGACCGAGGCTCCTTAGCTTGTGTGATAGCCCCTTTATTGTCACAGAAAAGTTCTATCGGATCTTGGATACTCGGTATCACTCCGATGTCTGACACGAACTTTCTTAACCAAACAGCTTCCTTTGCAGCATCGGATGCAGCAATGTACTCAGACTCTGTTGTAGAATCGGCTGTTGTATCTTGCTTTGAGCTTTTCCAACTTATTGCACCACCATTCAGACTAAACACGTAGCCTGATTGTGACTTCATGTCATCTTGATCTGTTTGGAAAGCAGCATCAGCGTAACCTTGTACGATGAGTTGTTCTTGTCCTCCATACACTAGCATCAATCCTTTAGTCCTTCGCAAGTACTTTAGGATTGCTTTGACTGCAGTCCAATGATCTGTTCCTGGATCTTGTTGGTATCTGCTAGTCATGCTCAGTGCATGTGCGACATCCGGGCGGGTACATAACATGGCATACATGATAGATCCTATTGCCGAAGCATATGGTACTCTACTCATTGTATCCCTCTCCTTTCTTGTTGAAGGACCTTGGTTCTTCTTCAAGAGAATGCCATGTCTAAATGATACCTTACCATTTTTGGAGTTAGACATGTTGAACCTCTTCAATATTTTGTCTATGTACCCTTCTTGACTTAGTCCTAGAAGCCTTTTTGACCTATCTCTATAGATCTTGATACCTAGTATCATTTCGGCTTCTCCTAAGTCTTTCATAGAAAATACAGTCCCTAACCATTGTTTGATGTCTTTCATCATGGGAATGTCATTTCCTATGAGTAGGATGTCGTCCACATATAGGACAAGGAAAACTATCTTGCTCCCACTAACCTTCTTGTAAACACAAGGCTCATCTTCGTTCTTTATGAAGCCGTAACCTTTTACTGCCTCATCAAAACGAAGATTCCAACTCCGAGATGCTTGCTTTAGTTCGTAGATGGACCTCTGAAGCTTGCATACACGATTTGGATGCTCTTGATCGATGTATCCCTCGGGTTGTTTCATATAAACATCCTCGAGTAGGTTTCCATTCAGGAAAGCCGTCTTAACATCTATCTGCCATATCTCATAGTCATAATATGCAGCTATAACGAGCATAGTCCGAATGGACTTGAGCATCATGACAGGGGAGAAGGTTTCATCATAGTCTATACCATGAGTCTGTCTGAAACCTTTAGCCACTAGTCGTGCCTTGAAGATCCCGCCATGTTTTAACTTGAAAATCCACTTGCAATCGACAACCTTTGCCTGAACAGGAAGGTCAATCAAAGTCCATACTTTATTGTCCCTCATGGATTGCATTTCAGATTCCATTGCTTGTAGCCATTTATCTGAATCTGGACTTTCTAAAACCTGTTTGTAGTTCACGGGCTCATTAGAGTCCACTAAGATCAAATCTTGATCGTCAGTTACGAGAAATCCGTATCTCTCAGGTTCATGACGAGATTTACTAGACCTTCTAGGTTCTTATGTTGTTGACTCAGGCTGCTCATCTTCATGAGTTCCCATGTCAACTTCCATCTCAGTTTCTGTAGATCGTTCTACATTCTCTTGTGGTTCTGGAACTTCTCCGAGTTCTATTCTACTCCCACTATCTTTCTTGTAGAGAAAATCTTTCTCTAAGAAAGTGGCTCCTCGAGCAACAAACACTTTGTTCTCAGTTGGATTGTAGAATTGATATCCTTTAGTTTCCTTAGGATATCCCACAAACAAGCATTTGTCAGTTTTAGGTTCAAGCTTACTACTTTGTAAACGCTTTACATGAGATTGACAACCCCAAACTCGTAGATATGACATATAGGGTTTTTGACCCGTCCACATCTCATATGGAGTCTTATCCACTGCCTTAGATGGAATACGATTTAGTAAGTAGGTAGCTGAAAGGAGGGCATAACCCTAAAAGGACATAGGGAGAGTCGCTTGGCCCATCATAGATCGAACCATATCTAATAAGGTCCGATTCCTCCTCTCGGATACACCATTCCATTGAGGTGTTCCTGGTGGAGTCAGCTGTGAAACAATTCCACACTGTTTTAGATAACCATCGAACTCATCACTAAGGTATTCACCTCCCCGATCGGAGCGAATAGCCTTAATCCTTCTATCTAACTGATTTTCTACTTCGTTTTTAAACTCTTTGAACCTTTCAAAAGTTTCATTTTTATACCTCATTACGTAGACATAACCATATCTACTATAGTCATCGGTAAAAGTCACGAAGTATTCAAATCCACCTCTGGCTTGTGTGCTCATCGGTTCACATACATCTGTATGTATTAGTGCCAATAGCTCACTAGTCCTCTCGCCTTTCTTGCTGAAAGGACTCTTCGTCATTTTGCCTTGCAAACAGGGTTCACATGTTTCATATGATTCGAAATCAAATGAACCAAGCACTCCATCCTTATGAAGTCTTTGAACTCACTTCTTATTTGCATGGCCTAGACGACAGTGCCACAGATATGTTGGACTTAAATCAGATTGAATTAATTTGGCTTTCTTTTCAATGTTATATACCGGTTTCTCTTGGGTCAAATCCAAGATATATAGGCCATTGCACAAATTTGCAACTCCATATAAAACATCTTTTTGATATAAAGACAACGATTTATTACCAATAATAAAACGAAATCCTTTGATATCCAAGCAAGAAATTGAAATAATATTCCTACTCATAGTAGGTACATAATAACAATTCTCTAAAACAATGTTTAAACCGAAAGGGAAAGACAAAATGTAATCTCCAACTTCAACGGCTGCAACTCTTGCCCCGTTGCCTACTCGGAGATCTACTTCGCCTTTCTTTGTCATCCTTCTATTGCTCAGTCCCTGCACATCAGTACAAATGTGAGCCCCACATCCGGTATCTAATACCCATGAGGTGGATATAGAAAGATTAATTTCAATAACAAAGATACCTGAAGCCGAAGGATTCTGTTTCTTCTCTTCAAGAAACAGCTTGTAGTTTCTTCTCCAATGTCCCTTCTGATTGCAATAGAAACATACTGCGTCCTTCTGAGCATTTTTCTTAGCAGGAGGAGTTTGAGGCTGAGCCTTAGGAGCAGTCTTACTGCGAGGCTTCTTGTTTTCAGCAACTTTTGCCTTGCCTTTAAACTTTCTCTTGTTGCCCTTACCCTTTTCCACAACAAGTACTGGCGTTACCTTCCGAAGGGTTTGCTCAGTATTTTAAGCATTCCATGGAGCTCAGGAATCGTCCTCTCCATGTTATGCATGTTGTAGTTCACCACAAAGTCATTGTAATCATCAGGCAGTGAAGCCAAGATGATGTCAATGGCTAACTCTCTAGAAAGAGGTGCATTTAATCTCTCTAGGGTATCAATATACCCCTTCATCTTGATCAAATGCGTGCTTACTGACGAACCCTTCACCATCTTGCACGAGATCAATGCTTTTATCGTAACGAACCTTTCGTTACGGGCTTGTTCACGGAACATTTCCGTTAGTGGCACATAAATTTGGAACGCTTCCGAATTCATGAATTGTTTCTGAAGCTCGCCTGACATAGTCGTGAGCATCAAACATGTCACGTCATCGGAATCGCTTTTCAGCTTTTCCCATGCTCGTTGAACAGTAGCCGTAGCATTTACAGGTGGTTCAGGTAAAGCAGCGTCTAAGATATTAAGCTTCTTTTCTTGTTTGAGAACAATTCTCAAGTTTCTTTCCCAATCTAAGAAGTTCGGACCAACAAGTTTTTTTTTGTCCAAAATGCTTCTTAGAGTGAGATTAGATGTATTAGTGCTAGTAGATGCCATTTCTACAAAAGAAAATGCAAAATATTAGAATGAGTTTTAAAATATTTTCCACAATAGCCAAAATTTGAAATCCCAAACAATTTTGTGTTGGTGCTAGATTGTGGGCCGAAAATCCACAAAGAATCAACCCCAGTCTTGCTTTGGCAAGTATCGTAGGGAATGGGCTCTTTTGGTAGGCAACGTTCAAATCACATCCCTATGTAATTTAACGATTTCCAATTGCATCACTATGCAACTTTTCGGTGATAGGATGAACATTCCAAATGTTTGACACCATCCTATCTTTGCAAAATTAATCCCTAGTCAACTTATCGGGTCAAGCTAGGATTAATTTTCCCAAGTTAAACCATCCCTCAAGGCATCACATCAATAGACACCTACACAGTTTTTCCATAACAAGTGGTAGTGATAAAGTCGAGCATCTAATACCCAAACAGTTTTTCCACTCATTAATGGTAGTGATAAAGTTGGGCACTATTATGCAACAACCCGCCGCACGAAGAAAACCTGAGGCCCTTGGGCTCTCCAAGTCCATCAGACGTTCAACGCTCAAGCGGGCCCTCAAGTATGGAAGGAAAATCTTGGGTTTTTGGGATTTAAGTTTGATCGGCTTAACATGCATTGTCGTTTTCATTCATTCACAAAACATAAAATTGCTGAAATGCGATGAATTGTGCTCTAATCTATTACAGGGCCTTTTAACAAAAAAACTTCTTTTGGGCCTCTATTTTGGGTTTCCGTTCCTGGGATCCACCATGGACTCCTTTGGAACCTCCTTTTGGGCCTAACTATTACATAATTATTTAATAGGCACGCAGGCCCAATTTTAAAATGGCTCGCAGGCCCAAAATTTTAAATGATAAATTTTAAGCCCAATTCATGCATAGAAAAACACACAAATGCATATGCTTCATACAAGCCAATTTTATTAAGCCAAAACATTTAATTAGGGATTGTGTAACTCTTACACTATTAAAATTGATCGTGTCATGATCAATTTTAATCAATCCCATGTTCATTCATTTTAATCGAATGATGCATGAACATGCTAGCATAATTATGATGCTTCACATAAAATTTAAACAATTTAAATTTAAGCATCATAAGTAAAATAAAATAAATAAATAAAAATTAATTAATCTAATTAATTATTTATTTATTTATCTTTTCTAATTATCCTAATCTAATTAAGATAATTTATTTCAAAATTTAAACTTATAGGATAAAATTCTAAATTAATCCTATCTTTATCTAATAAGATTATTTAATTAAAATCTTATTAAATAAAATTCAGAAAATTTTTAAAATTTTAATTTTCTGAAACTCTTGGGGTCATTTCGTAAATAACCAAAATTCTGGGCTTATGGTTTAAGGGAAACAAAACTGCTGGGGCTGGTTTGTAATTTAAAAACATTTAAATTTTGGCAGCTAGGGTTTTGGGTTTGCGGCGGGGCATTTCTGAGATTATCGAGTGCGGCGGGGGCAATTTGGTCATTTCACCCAATTAGGGCACCAGCCCCCCGCCGCCTCCTTCTTCTTCCCCGGTGACATGCGATCGGGTTTCAGCTGCTTCCTCGAATCCCGGTGACACTCGCCGTTCATCTCATCCGGCTTGGTTCCGACCGATCGTCGTCTCTCCGTCGCTTCATTCGTTCGGCGACCAGAACATTTCCGGCCCCGATGGAGATTGACCAGCCGCGAACCCAGCGACCGCTTCGATGAAAATGAAGCAGCTCGCCGACATGGATTCCGGCGAAAAGGACGACCCAACACCTGCAAATAAAACCAGCGCAACACAGCAACAACAACCAGCAGTCCAGAAAACAGTTTAATCCAAAGCAAACTCTCAAAACCCCAAAACCGAAAAATTCTTCCCGGCGAAGCATTTTCCAAAATCTTTGTAATCAAAACGTTTTTGACACCCCAAATCAACACGAAATTGTTCCCCATGAAGAAACGAACAAAACCCATGGAAAAATCAGGCCAAAAAAACCAATTTTGAGCAATATACGTTTTTTCGGCGAACTTCCGGCCGGCCGGAAAACTTTTCGGCGAAGATTTCCCAGAATCCGGCGACCTTCAAGCAGTATTTTTTTTCTTTTTCAAAACGATTTTTGCAAAAAAAAAAAAAAAAAAATACTTATACCCGATTTTTTTTCAACCTATGGCTTTGATACCACTGTTGGAATGTGTTTAGGCATTTAATTCTAAATTAAATGGCGGAATTCCTAAACACTAAAGGATTCGGGTCTTACCCTCGACGCGTAATCGGTTGTGCAGTTGCCTGGATCCTTTGGGAAGATTGCGTTCACCACCAAAGAACAATTCAAGCGAATTGCCTCTACGTTCTTGCATTGGAGTTCTCTCAGAACCGGTGCTAGCCCCAAAATTTGCCTGTTTTAAGAGAAAACGTTTTTCTCTCTGGGAAGAATAGTTTTGGAAGAACGTCTCTTATGAAGTCTGATAGTCTGTTGTCCTTGAAAAACTTTTTTCAAACGTATATTTAAAACTGAGTTTGTTAAAACGTTTTTAACAGACTCCAGATACTTCTCTGATTTGAGAAGTATCTGTTTTAATTAATAATAAATAATAATTAATAATAATTAATTAATTATTTACTGAGTTGGGTTTAACCAACACCATGGATTAACCCATTGATCCATGGATCAGGCTGATGGGTCAAGAACCTTAATTAACAATTAGGTCCCTTGATTTATCAGCTCAAATCAATTCTTTCTAGGTAATTAATTAACTTTTAATTAATACCATAAAACTCTTCAATAATATTTAATTAAACCATTTAATTAAATATTATCTATTTAAGTATAACTCTTATACTTAGAACATGCAATTTAATTAATTCTGAATCATCGAACTCACTTATGTGCGATCCTGTAGGCCCATTCCAAATTGACAATGAATAAATTAATCTCATTAATTAATCCATAAATCATTAGTGGTCTCTAGCAAGACATAATGACTACACAATTCAGAACGGAGGGTCGAATGGTGATTCAACACAACCTTTCGAGTATACTACATAATGTCCTCTACACTGATATCCAGTTTAGCATAAGGCATGGAACCAATCATCCTTATATAGCTAAACGTTTTACTTGATCTCTTAGTGACACTGAACTTAATCAAGCAAATGATAACCCTTATCATTTCTTGGGCACGGCCATGCACTTCTCAGTTCACTATCAAGCGGCCAAGATATCATCTCTCATTTAAGAGAGACTTGTAGTCCCATCACTTCACCTACATACCTTAGCGTGACTCATAGTGTACCCAATCATACCCGTACTTGGCAACCTGTTACGGTCCCGTTAGGCATATGTCAAAGCACACTCTAATTCACCTAAGACTATGCAGTGATTTCTGGTCTAAGGATCCTCGTACGAGTACTACTCAAAAGAATCACTCATGATCTAACAGTCCATGGAGTGTTTCTTTTGGCGGATCGATTTCATAAAATTCAATATGCACAAGAATATAATTTCATGAAATTAACTCATCAGATAAATAATCAATCAAACGACAAATGTCTTATTTACATAAATAACCCTCAAAGTTTATTTACATAAATAGCCCTCATTAGGGCATATACACCAACAGACATCAACTCACGTTAGAAGTTCAAGAACTGAAGGAAATGAATGCCATACTAGAAGGGAAGAATACCGCACTATGTAAGAAAAAACTCTGACCTTGAGCAAGATGTGAAAAAATACAAGGAATACCTTGAAAATGCTCATGCAGGAGCATGGTATAGTATACAAAAACTATTGGAGGGAAGTAGGAATGTCGTGAAATCGGCAGAGCAATACCAAGAGGTCCTACGTAACATGCATTTAAAACCAGAAGAACACAAGGCTAAACTAGAAGCTGCTCAAGAAAAGTTAGAACCAAAACCAAATAAGGTGGTAGAAGAGGAGGAAGAGGAGGAATAAAATAAGTATATTTGATAATTAAGCATAAGACTGAGAAGCATAGAATAAGTGTTTTATTTAAAATATTAATAAGTTTCTCATGTTATAAGTTTAATATCTACTAAGCAAGTGAATTTTTGTATGGAATTGACCTTTAGTCAATTGATTGGTTGAGTAAATTTTTTTTTAATCTGTCAGATGGTTAAGTGTAAAACTAAAAATCATGCCCAGTCCGAAGCTTCTTCCGCCCGTACAAGTAGGACACCTTCTCGTAGCAAAGAATCAGAGACTATGCCTCAAATTGCTACTGCAATGGAGGCAATAGCTCAAACTCTGCAACAACTAGCTGCCCGAACTCCACCACTGAATACTCGGGAAGGACAGGCACCACCACAACAAGTTGAGACGGAGGACAGGGCATTGGATAGGTTTCTAAAATTCCGACCACCTCATTTTAATGGAGGACATGACATAACTAAGACTGAATTGTGGTTGGAAGCCCTGGAAACTATTTATGGAGCGCTAGATTATCCTGAGGAGAGGATGGTGTGGTTCGCCGCGTTTCAACTGGAGGGTGTAGCTCGGGATTGGTGGACAATCATGAACCGACAATGGATTGCCTCAAATACTCCTTTCACTTGGGTAAATTTCGTTAGGGCCTTTGAAGAGAAATTCATACCGCCAGTTCTTCGGGAAGTCAAGGAAGCGGAATTTATTAACTTGAAACAGGGAAGTCGCTGTCGCGGAATATAAAGCTCTGTTCTCTAAGCTTACCAAATATGGACCTGAGTTTGTGAATACTGATGAGAAACGTACGAAGCGATTCATCCAAGGCTTGAAAATTGAAGTAAAGAGTGCTCTAGCGGTAGTTCGACCAGAGTCATATGCAGATGCAGTGGAGAGAGCATAACGAGTAGATAATGCGTTGATTGAATTGAGTGGGTTTCAAGCTCGAAAGCCTACTGGCCCTAAAGCATGGCTACTACCAAAAGCGGACATTGGCAAGGAAGGTGGAGATAAAGGGAAGGTAACTGTACTGACAGGGCCCCAAACTGCAAGGGCAGAGAGTACTTGTGAACACTGCAAACTCAAAGGACATGATGAAGCAAATTGTTGGCGACGTCTAAGAAAATGTCAGAGGTGCGGAAGTGATGCCCACCAAGTGCGTGAATGTCCTTTGATGGTATTTCAGACCGGAATAGCATCCAAAGCTTACCCTGATGGGAGAAGTAAACCAACTGTAGCAGCACGGGTATTTGCTCTGGAACATCAAGAGATTGGCTCCGACTCCCATGTGGTGGAAGTACGCTTCTTATACTTAACCAACTAGCCACAGTATTGATAGATTCGGGTTCCACTCACTCTTTTGCGGTCCCATCAATTCTTAGAAATAGTAAGGAAAAACCCAAAACTTTACCTTATCACTTAGAAGTGACCACGCCCACATCACCCATAATCTTACACTCAGATGTCACTATTCCTGACTGCCCCGTAGAACTGCAAGGAAGGAATTATCCCGTTAATTTGGTGATACTTCCATTTCAAGGGTATGAAGTTATTTTGGGAATGGATTGGCTGTCCAAATATCATGCCCAGTTGGATTGCAGGAAGAAGAGAGTGCGGCTATGCCCACCCGGAGGAGATGAGGTGGAAGTGATGTTACAAAGAGGTAATAAGATTGTGGGAATGATATCTGGGGTGAAGGCCAGGAAGTGTACACGAAATGGGTCCAAGGATTTTTGGCGTACATAATTAACAAGAATACGGATCAGGTCAAGATAGAAGATGTACAAGTTGTCAAAGATTTCGTTGATGTGTTCCCAACTGATTTGGACACATTACCACTGAAGCGGGAAGTGGAATTCACTATTGAGTTGGACTCTGAAGCAAGACCTATATCACGAACTCCATATCGCATGGAACCGATGGAACTTCAGGAACTGAAACTACAGCTTAAAGAATTGTTGTCCCAATGATTCATTCGACCAAGTAAATCACCCTGGGGAACCCCGGTACTCTTTGTGAAGAAGAAAGATGGCACGTTAAGATTATGTATTGATTACAGAGGACTGAATAACGTCACCATTAAAATACTTATCCCTTGCCATTAATCGATGAACTATTCGATCAACTTCAAGGGGCAGTAATTTTCTCAAAACTGGATTTACGGCAGGGGTACTATCAATTGAGGATAAAGGAGGATGATATACCAAAAACGGCTTTCAATACGCGATATGGTCACTTTGAATTCGTAGTGATGCCATTCGAGTTAAACAATGCCCCAGTCATATTTATGGACTTGATGCATCGGGTATTTCAACCGTACTTAGACCAGTTTGTGGTAGTATTCATTGATGATATCCTAGTATATTCAAAAAGTGTGGAAGAACACGCCAACCACCTGAGACAAGTACTTCAAACTTTGAAAGAGCAGAAGTTGTACACTAAGTTTAGCAAGTGTGAATTTTGGCTGGAGAGAGTTGTTAGTTTTGAATACAGAAAAGCTATGGCTTGTATCAAAAACTAATATCCACAGATGACATATCATTTTGTTTCAGTATAAATTTGTTCCTTTATATCATAGAACTAGATAACGGGGTGTCGACAAACACAGTAGATACCGTTATTGGTTAAAGTATTGATATATAAAAAGTATGCTCGTAACCGAGATAGTCTGAACATACTATCGGTATAGGTTATTGTGTGGTTTGGAAATTGGTTTATCTAGACTAGTTTAAATCACACAGATATGCCCAGGGCATATTGAGCACGACCAGTTTGGATTGAATTGACTTATACTGATCGACGTAGTCAATTCGGTCCTAGTATTCCATCTCTCAATCCCGAGATCGGGACGGGCGTGAGGGTTGGATATCGTGTGCTTTGATTTGCCAAAGAGTGAGGTCAATTGAGGCCAATACCTCGGTAAGTTGGGTATGCGGTGTTTAGCTTCTTGCGTGCCGTTGCTAGTCGGAGGAATCCACGTACCGGTTCGCCGGGTTGATGGTGCTCCCGAGATGAGCTCATAAGGTTATTATACTAAACCCGGCCGGTGAACTTTATGTTCGGTATAATAAAAGGTCGAGTGGTACTAATTGTTGAGCCATTGGAGCTGCTACAATGAAGCTTTCTTAGCCTTTATTAAAGTCCAATGTTGTGTTGTAATTGTTGCAACCACATTGTGACAAATCTGTGAATTACTAAGGCAATAATGGACTGAGTTCATGAGGATTGTCTGGACAAAATCTCAGCAAGAAGCCGATGAATAAACTGAAGTGCCAAAATGAGAAGGAAGTGTACTGTTGGCACATCAGATCAAAGGCTACACAGATCAGATCAAGTTACGCGCACATCAGATCAAGTTACGCGCACATCAGATCAAAGGCTGCACAGACAAGTTACGCGCACATCAGATCAAAGGCTGCACAGATCAGATCAAGTTACGCGCACATCAGATCAAAGGCTGCACAGATCAGATCAAGTTACGCGCACAGCAGATCAAAGGCTGCACAGACAAGTTACGCGCACATCAGATCAAAGGCCACACAGATCAGATCAAGGGAAGTGAAGATCAGATCAAATGCAGTGCGCATCAGATCAAAGGATGCACACATCAGATCACATGCAGCACAAATCAGATCAAAGGAAGTGAAGATCAGATCAAATGCAGTGCGCATCAGATCAAAGGATACACATATCAGATCACATGCAGCACAAATCAGATCAACGGAAGTAAAGATCAGATCAAATTCTCAAGGGATTGCTCAGCAGCTTAGTTTCACAGAAGCAAGGCAAGTCAGCAACAAAACATATTTGCAGCAGAAGAGAACAACTCAAGGCTGGAGAGCTAGAGCAGACACCTAAGAAGCTGAAGTCAAGGACGGCTAGTGAATCACACCTCAAACGCGCGACTCTAAAAGTCTCCCAAAGATTCAGAAGACGCAGGAGCATCATGTTGAAGTATCTAGCAATCCGGTGAGCGAGCAGAAATACAAAAGAATCAAGAAGTGCCGATCAGAAGAACTGCAGGAGCTACATGGATGGTTCTGAGTTGCTGGACAGAACGTTGTGACATGAAGCTAACATCAGATCAACCGGAGGCTAACATCAGATCAACTGCAAGCTAACATCAGATCAACCGAAGGCTAACATCAGATCAACTGCAAGCTAACATCAGATCAACCGAAGGCTAACATCAGATCAACTGCAAGCTAACATAAGATCAACCGAAGGCTAACATCAGATCAACTGCATGCTAACATCAGATCAACCGAAGCGTGACATCAGATCAAATGCCGGGCACATCAGATCAGCTATAAGCTAAGATCAGATCACTTCTGCTGTTTTAACATATCTAAGACAAGCTACTCGAGAAAGTCTGAAGGAGTACAGTCAACAATATGACATGGCAAGCAAGTTGCAACTTAAAAAGGTTGAAAATGGATTATATGAATCTTGAGCCGCCTTCCGTGTAAGATATGCTGACACACCGCACGTAGGGCACAGTTTTTCTTCTGGGAAAAGAAACGGGCAGATGAGTAGGTGTGGTAGGCACAACAACTGCAGAATGCAGGATAAACCACATTGGGAGGAAAAACCCAAAGAGAGAGAAGGCACGAAAAGAAAGAAAAAGAGAGAGAGAGGAGCAGCAGCCAAGGTGAGTGCTGAACAGAACGAAACCGAGAAAAGGGAGGAGAAAAAGAGGGAGAGCAGAAAAAGATGATATGAGAAACACAAGAGAGAAAGAAACAGTCTGCTGCACAAGGAGAAGCTGAAGCGCTGGAGAGGCAGAAGTCAAGGAGAAGAAGAAGCTGAGGAGGAGCAGAATCGGGAGAACTGACCCTGAGATTGCAGCTTCAGGTGGTAAGCCTAGAACACTATCAAACGTCTTTCATTAAGTGATTTTGAAAGATATTTGTGTAGAAAAGGCAGCACAACAGAGATTTACATGTTATTGTTTTAGTTGATGAACTTGTAGAGGTAGTGAACCTCAATGTGTTGAGCAGTGAGCTCTTGTTTATGTTGCTTATGGTCAGTGAGGCCAGAGCTGAATGATTCTGTGATAGTGAAGATTGACAGGAGTGAATCTGTCCGTGGATGTAGATCATTTGATCGAACCACGTAAAAATCCCCCTTGCACATTTACTGCTTTGAGTGTGTCTTGACTGGTGTGGTATTATCAAACTGTAAGCTTGAACAGGAGTGTCATGGTTGTGTAAGTAAACCCTCCTTGAGTGATTGAATTGATCTGATGTCTTCCTTGGTTGATCTGATGTCTTCCTTGGTTGATCTGATCTGCCAACAGTCCATCTAAGCCAAAACGTGAGTTCAACAATAAGCTCTAACTGAGCTAACATTTGAGAGGGAATCCTTTAGTTGAAAGAAAAATTGATAGAGTGTTGATTCACCCCCCCCTCTCAACACTTGACACGATCCAACACTAATCTCGAAAACCAAGAAGTCGGTGAATTAATTTGTCAGTAAATTGATAAACCGACGAGCGCTAGATCTTTAATGTGGGGAGATAGAAGAAATAATAATGGCGAGATGTAAAGTCGTTTTCGAGCGGTAGTTCCATAATTGGTCCGATAGTGGTACGGCCGATTATGCATTTGACTAATCGACAAGGTAAATTAATTAATCCGAAAGGTTTAATTAATATTTAATCGACAAAGTGAATTTAGAAATTAATTCTATTTTGAATTAATTAATTCTAAGGGTTCGATTAAATTAAATTAACAAAGTGGATTAAATAAATTATTTTAAATGGGTCGATTGGAGTTGATTAGTCGGGAAGACTTAGCGGTAAACGAAAGTCAAATTAAAAGGCCTAACTCGAGAGCCCATTAGGTCTCCAATCGAGCTCCTATAAATAGAAGACTTGAAGCCCAAGAAAAATAAGAAAATTCTTGTAAGACAATTTTGTCTTGCTTTCTTGAGTGAGAGGGTTTAAGAGAGAGAATTTTTTTTAAGAATTCTTTCTCAAAAACAAAACAAAAATCTCACTTCTTGAATTGAAACAAGCTCAAATATCAAAACTTTTCTTCTTGGTTTTTCATTTAATGGGTTGAAGACCCAGTTTTTAGTCGGCAGTTTTAATGGGTTGAAGACCCAGTTTTTAGTCGACAGTTTTAATGGGTTGAAAACCCAGTTTTTAGTCGGCAGTTTTAATGGGTTGAAAACCCAGTTTTTAGCCGGCAGTTTTAGTGAGTTGAAAACCCAGTTTTGCGCAGCTACTGTCCTGGACTTGCGCCGCTGCTGTTCTCAATTTTCCGGCAGTTCCTGGGCAGTCTTTGGGGTGCTTGATCCAGGTCTTGTTGCGTCTTGATCTCTCCTTGGTGATCCGCAACAAGGCTTGTGCAGATCGTGGCCAAAGGCTGAACCTTTAGAGCTTGTTCGGACTTCATCCTGCAGCGGGGCTGGGCGAGTTCAGGCAGTGGACAGCAGTGCTAGGGCTGGACTGTTTTGATCAGATTTTGGGCTGGTTGTGTTTCGATTCATGTGATTTCCTTGTGGGCTAAGCAAGTAAGCTTCGATAGATTATTGCCCACGCAATATTCGAAGTGTTCTTGGAGAATCGATTGGATTTCTTGTGAAAATCGCAACAAAGAATTGGGTTTTCTTTAGGCAAGGGACTTCGCTACAAAAGGTATAATCTTTAACTTCCGCTTTTATTAAAGATCGAATCTTTTGTGTCCCGATTAATAAATTAAATAAGTATAAGCCTAGATCCGTTCATGGGTAAACTAATTTGAGCCTGAGCTTGGTCGAAAGCTTCCGATTCTGGAATACATTGCACGAAAGTGAGGTTTTCGATTTAGCCCGGGCTTGTTCAGTTTTCCTTCCAATTGGTATCAGAGCGTTGATTTCGGTCTTATACTTGTTTGATTTATTACACGGCTTTATTTTGGAATTATTATTTTTGTCGAAATGTATAAACAGGTGGTTATTGTTTTCCCGGCTATTATGGTAGAAAGTTAATTTTCATTCATAAACCCTGGGACATGTCCAGGCTCGTTTTAATTTTTGAATGGAAATTTCTGTAATAGTAATAACCACGAGCTGGAAGCCGTGTAGGATTAGAAAAATCTTGTAGTAGGATTTGATCTAATCATGTCGTCTTTAAATTCCTAGAATAGAAATTTATGTATTTTGACGAAGACGTTATTTTGGGTAACTTATATTCGCGGGTTTTGGTTTATCGTAATTTTGGGTGATTCCTAATTACGTAGTAAACCGAGAAAACCCGGGCGAATCGAGAGGAATCCAAATAACGAGTGGGAACGACACGACGGGACGTGTCATCGAGGCGTCAATGAATCAACGATAGAGAAGGCCGTAATAGTCGGGAAATTTTATTTCTTTTAATTTCCCGTATTTATGTCTTTTCGTTGATTGTGTGATTTTCGTTTTATTTTGCATGAACAAAATCCAAACTAAAATATTTTTAAAAGGGTAATGTGCAATTAACTAAGGTAGATTATTCACATATTAAAACTCCAACGGTTTTATGGGTGTGAATATCCATAGTTAAGATATTGCATGTTAAAAGGTAATGTGCAATTAACTAAGGTAGATTATTCGCATATTAAAACTCTAACGGTTTTATGGGTGCGAATATCCATAGTTAAGATATTGCATGTTAAAACGTAAAAATCCTCAAACTTAATTACATTCGTGGGTTTTTTGTTTAATCGTAATTTTGGGTGATTCCTAATTACGTAGGGTTTTGGTTTAATCGTAATTTTGGGTGATTCCTAATTACGTAGAAAATCGAGAAAACCCGGGTTTTGATTTATCGTAATTTTGGGTGATTCCTAATTACGTAGAAAACCGAGAAAACCAGGGCGAATTGAAATTAATTAAAAATCTAAGTGGGAGCGGGTTGGTTAATAGCCCCATGGCCTCCATTACGGGTTCATTGGTGATGTGGTTAAACTTGCGTGCTGGCTTAGACCTTCCTCCCTATCGGATGAGTTTTCAATCACAGATATCACCGGAATGAATTTCTAAAGGGATGACTATAGTGCGTTTAATTGGGAAAAGTTGCGACATTCTCGCCATTCGAGGCGCATTAGTACCCTAAGTAACAAACTTAGAAGTCACGTAATGGCATACACTTAGTGTACTGTTTATAGTATCCCTCCCATCGAGGTTACGCTATCTACGTGTACGGCTAAAATTATCGACTACTAATTTCATTGATCATAAGATCGTTGGTCAGATAATGAAATTAATGAACTTCGGTTCTTCTCGAACGAATGTGGGTTGGCGTAGACGTTCACCCATCGTGACCTGCGTTAATCCCGGTGTGAGAGATGTCGGTTGAAGATTATATTTCTTTTCTGAGGATTTTTCAATATTTTCGAAAAACTATACTGGAACTTGACTGGTTATTTTTCAGTTGTAGTTGATATGTCGTTCAACCCGCTAGCTGTCATTTAGAACCAAAACAAACTCATGAGTCCAAACTATATTGACTGGAAACGTAACTTGGACATTGTCCTTACCGCTAAGGGTTATAAGTACGTGCTTACTGAGGAGTGTTCCCCTAAGCAGGGCAGCCAAGCAGTCAGCTATGAGGAAACTCATGAATGCTAGAATGGCTGAGGGCACTTCAGTGAGGGATCACGTGCTGGACATGATCAGTTGAATCAATGAGATCGAGGTACTGGGAGGTGATATTGATGGGGAGACCCAGGTTGATATCATTATCCAGAGCTTGCCTCCTAGTTTTGAGCAGTTTCGGTTGAACTGTAATATGGGCAAGCTCTCATATTCACTCCCCGAGCTCATGACTACATTGGTGTCAGCCGAGGGCCTATTCGCTGAGAAGAAGCAAGCCTTTGCTACTGTTGGTCCCTCAGGTTCCTCTGCTGGGCCTAAAGCCAGGCAGCAAAAGAGGAAGAGAGGCCAGAAAGCATGAACTAATCATGGACCCAAGGCAGGCATTGTTTAGAAGCAAAAGCCGAAAGGAAAATGTTTTAAGTGTGGCAAAGCAGGACATCGGAAGAAGGATTGCCCAAAGCCTAGTGGTATGTGTAAATTTTCCCTAGTCACTGAGACGTGTTTAGCGGCGACTCCCACGGATACTTGGTGTGTGGATTCGGGAGCCACTGATCACGTTTGTAATTCTTTGCAAGGGTTCCAAGTGACCCGGCTGCTTAGAGAGGGAGAATTGCCTGTCTACCTTGGGGATACCACCAGAGTTTCTGTTGTTGCAGTGGGAGTTATTTGTCTTTATTTTTCAGACTCTATTTTACATTTAAAGGATTGTCTTTATGTACCTAGTTTTCGAAAGAACTCGCTTTCGGTTTCGAGACTTGTTTTGGATGGTTATAAGTGTGCATTTTCTGATGGTTCAGTTTTTATTAGAAAAGGCCAGAAACTTATATGTTCCGGTACATTGGTTGACAATTTGTTTTTAATTAAGACATACTCCCCAGCTATGCAAAACACAGAAACTAGTAGCTCATCATCGAATCATAATAAGAGAAAGGAATCTTCCCCTTTGAATCAAACTTATCTTTGGCACATGAGACTCGGTCACATCAACCTTAGTAGGATTAAAAGGTTGGTCAATAGTGGGTCTTTGGACTTACTGGATATTGACAGCTATTCAACCTGTGAGTCCTGCTTGGAGGGTAAAATGACCAAGAGGCCTTTCAAGGCAAAGGGGTATAGGGCCAAGGAGGTTTTAGAGTTGATTCATTCTGACGTGTGTGGACCTATGTCTGTTCAGGATAGAGGTGGTGAATACCTCTCTAATGAATTTAGGACCTATTTGTCAGAGAAGGGTATTCAGACCCAGTTGTCTGCACCTGGCACACCCCAGCAGAATGGTGTAGCAGAGAGGAGGAACAGGACTCTTATGGAGATGGTTAGATCGATGATGAGTTATAGTGAGTTGCCTATCTCGTTTTGGAGTTACGCCTTGGAGACAGCATATTTTATCCTCAACCTTGTGCCATCTAAGTCTGTGCCTACGACCCCAGTAGAGTTGTGGAGTGGGCGAAAGCCTAGTCTGAGACATCTCAGGATTTGGGGTTGTCCAGCACATGTGCTCGAGGCAGATGCAGGCAAGTTAGAGGAGAGATCCAAGGTTATGCTGTTTATAGGCTACCCCAATGGAACGAGAGGTGGTTTATTTTATAGTCCTCAGGATCAGAAGGTGGTGGTCAGCACCAATGCCAGATTTCTTGAGGAGGACTATATTTTAGATCACAAGTCAAGCAGCAAGGTAGTATTGGAAGAGCTTAGAAGTCAGTCCACTATTCCAGATGCACACGTACAGGAAGACACACCACAAGAGACTGCACACACTATCACAGATGATGCTCTTACACAGGCTGCGCCTCGTCGTAGTGGGAGGGCTGTGAGACAGCCCGAGAGGTACATGGGTTTGGGTGAGTCTTCGGACTTTATCCCTGGTGCTCATGAATCAGACCCAGTTAACTATAATGAGGTTCTCTAGGATAAAGATGCAAGCATCCAGATCTTGGAACATCCGTTTTGACGAGGTTATCCAGTCCTATGGATTCACTCGGTGTCCAGATGAGCAGTGTGTTTATCGCAGGCGTGATGGTGAAACGGTGGTGTTCCTAGTACTTTACGTAGATGACATTCTTCTTATTGGCAACAGTAAGAAGGTGTTGTCAGACGTAAAGGCATGGCTATCCAGGCAATTCGATATGAAGGATTTGGGAGAGGCTGGACATATCCTTGGGATCAAGATTATTCGAGATTGTAGGAGACGTTCTCTGACTCTCTCTCAGGCATCTACATAGACACGATTCTGGCCCGTTTTAACATGCAGAACTCCAAGAAGGGTTCACTACCTTTCAGGCATGGGGTGCATTTGTCTAAGGAGCAGTGTCCTAAGACTGCTGAGGAGATAGATGCCATGAAGGCGGTACCCTATGCTTCTGCAATGGGTAGCCTCATGTATGCTATGTTGTGTACGATGCCTGATATTTGCTTTGCCGTTGGCATGGTTAGTAGATATCAGAGTAACCCTGGGAAGGCTCACTGGGAGGCAGTAAAATGCATTCTCAAGTACTTGCGCAGGACGAGAGATTATGTCCCAGTTTATAGAGCGCGGGAGCTTGTACCGTTGGGTTATACAGATTCGGATTTTCAAGGTGATTTGAACAGGAGTAAGTCTACCTCTGGGTTTTGTTTACTCTAGGAGGTGAAGCCATAGTATGGAAGAGTGTCAAGCAGAAATGCGTGGCGGACTCTACCATGGAGGCTGAGTACGTTGCCGCTTCAGAGGCAGCGAAAGAGGCTGTGTGGCTCAGGAACTTCCAGATGGACTTAGATGTGGTTCCTGAGTTGCCTAGGTCTATCACATTTTATTGTGATAACAATAGTGCAGTTGCTAACTCGAGGGAACCACGAGCTCATAAGGCGAGTAAACACATAGAGCGCAAGTACCACCTGATACGAGAGATCGTAAAGAGGGGAGACGTGACCGTGGCCAAGATAGTATCAGATGACAACCATACAGATACTTTCACAAAGCCATTGACCCTAAAGGTTTTTGAGAGACATGTGGAGGGCATGGGAGTCAGATTCTTGAGGGAGCCATGTTAGTGAGCTTAAAGGTGTTCTGGAGATTTCATTATGACAGCAGTGTAATAGCGGGTTGGACAGTTTTTGTACTTCTTAGCATAGCTTTGAGTATTAGTGGGAGATTGTTAGTTTTGAATACAGAAAAGCTATGGATTGTATCAAAAACTAATATCCACAGATGACAGATCATTTTGTTTCAGTATAAATTTGTTCCTTTATATCATAGAACTAGATAACGGGGTGTCGACAAACACAGTAGATACCGTTATTGGTTAAAGTATTGATATATAAAAAGTATGCTCGTAACCGAGGTAGTCTGAACATACTATTGGTATAGGTTATTGTGTGGTTTGGAAATTGGTTTATCTAGACTAGTTTAAATCACACAGATATGCCCGGGGCATATTGAGCACGACCAGTTTGGATAGAATTGACTTATACTGATCGGCGTAGTCAATTCGGTCCTAGTATTCCGTCTCTCAATCCCGAGATTGGGACGGGCGTGAGGGTTGGATATCGTGTGCTTTGATTTGCCAAAGAGTGAGGTCAATTGAGGCCAATACCTCGGTAAGTTGGGTATGCGGTGTTTAGCTTCTTGCGTGCCGTTGCTAGTCGGAGGAATCCACGTACTGGTTCGCCGGGTTGATGGTGCTCCCGAGATGAGCTCGTAAGGTTATTATGCTAAACCCGGCCGGTGAACTTTATGTTCGGTATAATAAAAGGTCGAGTGGTACTAATCTCGGAAACCAAGAAGTCGGTGAATTAATTTGTCAGTAAATTGATAAACCGACGAGCGCTAGATCTTTAATGTGGGGAGATAGAAGAAATAATAATGGCGCGATGTAAAGTCATTTTCGAGCGGTAGTTCCATAATTGGTCCGATAGTGGTACGAACGATTATGCATTTGACTAATCGACAAGGTAAATTAATTAATCCGAAAGGTTTAATTAATATTTAATCGACAAAGTGAATTTAGAAATTAATTCTATTTTGAATTAATTAATTCTAAGGGTTCGTTTAAATTAAATTAACAAAGTGGATTAAATAAATTATTTTAAATGGGTCGATTGGAGTTGATTAGTCGGGAAGACTTAGCGATCAACGAAAGTCAAATTAAAAGGCCTAACTCGAGAGCCCATTAGGTCTCCAATCGAGCTCCTATAAATAGAAGACTTGAAGCCCAAGAAAAATAAGGAAATTCTTGTAAGACAATTTTGTCTTGCTTTCTTGAGTGAGAGGGTTTAAGAGAGAGAATTTTTTTTTAAGAATTATTTCTCAAAAACAAACCAAAAATCTCACTTCTTGAAATGAAACAAGCTCAAAGATCAAAACTTTTCTTCTTGGTTTTTCATTTAATGGGTTGAAGACCCAGTTTTTAGTCGACAGTTTTAATGGGTTGAAGACCCAGTTTTTAGTCGGCAGTTTCAATGGGTTGAAAACCCAATTTTTAGTCGGCAGTCCCAGTTTTTAGTCGGCAGTTTTAATGGGTTGAAAACCCAGTTTTTAGCCGGCAGTTTTAGTGAGTTGAAAACCCAGTTTTGCGCAGCTACTGTCCTGGACTTGCGCCGCTGCTGTTCTCAATTTTTCGGCAGTTCCTGGGCAGTCTTTGGGGTGCTTGATCCAGGTCTTGTTGCGTCTTGATCTCTCCTTGGTGATCCGCAACAAGGCTTGTGCAGATCGTGGCCAGAGGCTGAACCTTTGGAGCTTGTTCGGACTTCATCCTGCAGCGGGGCTGGGCGAGTTCAGGCAGTGGACAGCAGTGCTAGGGCTGTACTGTTTTGATCAGATTTTGGGCTGGTTGTGTTTCGATTCATGTGATTTTCTTGTGGGCTAAGCAAGTAAGCTTCGATAGATTATTGCCCACGCAATATTCGAAGTGTTCTTAGAGAATCGATTGGATTTCTTGTGGAAATCGCAACAAAGAATTGGGTTTTCTTTAGGCAAGGGACTTCGCTACAAAAGGTATAATCTTTAACTTCCGCTTTTATTAAAGATCGAATCTTTTGTGTCCCGATTAATAAATTAAATAAGTATAAGTCTAGATCCGTTCATGGGTAAACTAATTTGAGCCTGAGCTTGGTCGAAAGCTTCCGATTCTGGAATACATTGCACGAAAGTGAGGTTTTCGATTTAGCCCGGGCTTGTTCAGTTTTCCTTCAAGAGTGTCATTCTTGGGGCATGTAATCTCGAAGGATGGTATTGCAGTGGACCCTACCATGATTGAGGCTATCATTGAATGGAAGAGACCCCAAAACATGACAGAAGTACGAAGTTTTCTAGGTTTGGCAGGGTATTATCGACATTTTATAGAGGATTTTTCAAGAATCGCTGCTCCAATGACAAACCTTACACAGAAACATGAGAAGTTTGTGTGGAATGGGAAAGCTGAAGAGAGTTTCCAAAAGCTGAAGAAGAGATTGACAATAGCTCCAGTTCTAACTCTACCTGCAGGGTAAGAGGGCTTTGTAGTTTATACGGACGCATCCAATGAAGGGGCAGGGTGTGTACTCATGCAAAACGGTAGGGTAATTGCATATGCTTCGAGAAAAATGAAAGCATATGAACAAAATTATCCTACGCATAACCTTGAGTTAGCTGCTGTGGTTTTCGCACTCAAAAAATGGAGACATTACCTCTATGGAGTAAGTTTTGAAATATTGACCGACCATAAGAACTTGCAGTATCTGTTCTCACAAAAGGAATTGAACGTACGGCAGAGACGATGGGTGGAGTTGCTCCAAGATTATGATTGCAAGATTAATTATCACCCATGAAAGGCTAACGTGGTAGCAGATGCTCTTAGCAGGAAGGCTCAATTGGCTAGAATAATAGTAACAGAGAAACGAATGATGGGGCAACGGAGTAAATGGAAACCGATAGTAAACAGAGGGAAGGTGATGATAGCTAACATAACCATAAGACCAGAACTACCGGTTAGGATTAAGGAAGCTCAGGGGAATGATGAATCTTTGAGGAATCGTTGGGAATTGGCCCACAGTGGTGTACATCCAGATTACACCATTGAGGATGATGGTATTTTAAGGCATAAGGGGAGGATGTATGTACCCAATGATTTGGAGTTAAGACGAAGTATATTGGAAGAAGCTCACCAGACTCGATCTTCTATACACCCAGGAAATACTAAAATGTATAGAGATTTGAAGCAGGTTATTTGTTGGGATAATATGAAGAGGGATATCGCACAATATATCGCATTTTGTTTAATTTGTCAACAAGTGAAAGCAGAACATCAACGTCCGTCAGGGTTGTTACAACCGTTGAAAATTCAGGAATGGAAGTGAGATCACATCACGATGGACTTTGTAGTTGGGTTCCCACGTACACTGAAGAATAAGGACGCAATATGGGTGGTGGTTGACCGATTAACAAAATCTACACAATTCATTTCCATAAATGTGCGGCACACCATTGATAAGTTAACACAGATATATCTTGAGGAGATAGTGATGGAATTCCTGCCTCCATAGTATCAGATAGAGATCCGCGTTTCACGTCTAAGCTGTGGCAACAACTACAAAAAGCTTTGGGGACACGTCTGAACTTTAGTACCTCAGCTCATCCCCAAACTGACGGGCAGTCTGAACGTACGATTCAGACATTGGAGGATATGTTAAGAGCTTGTGTGTTGGATTTTGGTGAGGCATGGGATAAACAACTTGTCTTAGTAGAGTTCGCCTACAATAATAGTTGGCAGGCGTCTATAGAAATGGTACCTTATGAGGCATTGTATGGGAGGAAATATCGGTCACCTCTATATTGGGAAGAAGTTGGAGAAAGGTCGTTGACACAGTCATCTCTCATACCTGTGTTAGAGCGAACTTATGAAGTTGTGAGGGTGATTAAGCAGCGATTACAGACAGCCCAAAGCAGACAAAAAAGTTATGCAGACAAGTGCCGAAAGGAATTAGAATTTGTCGAAGGGGATAGAGTATTTCTGAAAGTCACCCCACAGACAGGAATCTTAAGGCATGGGAAAAAAGGGAAGTTGAGCCCACGATATATAGGACCTTTTCTAATACTGCAGCGCATGGGTCCTGTGGCATACCGACTTGAATTACCTAGTCAACTAGGAAGACTGCACCCGGTGTTCCACGTATCCTTACTAAGAAAATATCAGCCTGCTGAACAACATATAATACAATTGGAAGACTTAGAGTTGGATTCACAACTTGTGTTCGAAGAACGTCCCATGAAAATTCTTGATCGACAAACTAAGGTATTGAGGAAACGGAGTGTTCCGATGGTGAAGGTACTTTGGAGGCATCATGGTATTGAGGAATCGACTTGGGAGGTTGAAAGTGAGATGAAGGATAAATACCCGACCTTGTTCGAGAAATGGAATTTTGGGACGAAATTCTCTTAAGGGGCGGAGAATGTAAGGACCCGAAAAAGAAAATAAGGTAAGTGTTCCTTATTTTTTAATACAGTGATCGCTGATTTATCCTCCATTTAACAACAATTATAATTAGAATCCTTCATGCTTTAGTCAACTATCAATCATTAGCCTGATTAATAGGAAATTACAATCCCCAAATCAAAAAAAAGTAGAAACCTCTCAATTAAATAAAAACATGACTAAATTGGGGAGTGAATTGCAAAATCCTTCCAACATAAAAATAGGCAAGATTTCATTATTCAATCTTACCATAAAACCCAAACCCTATCATGGTAATATATGCCCCAAATCCCCCTAGCCAAAATCAGGCAGAAAGAAAATAAAGAAAACCTTCATCCCCATTCTTGAGAAAACATAGCAGAACCCTAGGGAATAGTATCCTCGGGAGGTGACCGGCGACTGAACGGAGTAGCAACAACCCAGGAATCGTTCATCCAACATTGTGCCGCTTGCTTTTCCGCTCGTGACCTTCACCTACGGTTGACCCTTTACTCTCTTTTTGAATTCTTAGTCGATCCTTTTTGTTTCCCGTAGGTGCTGGCCTTTCCTTCTTAAAAAAAAAAAAAAAAAACAGAAAGGAGCTTGCAAGTAGTAAGAATGGTAGAGGTAAAAATGAGGGGAGAGAGAAGATAAATAAATCGGGAGTGAAGGAAGAGAAAAAGGGAGAGGGAAGGAAAAGAGAAGATAAGAAAAAGAGGGTGAGTGATGTTGTTGACTCGTAAGTGAGAAGGAGGAAAAAAGGATGAGGTGATTTGATGTGAGAGGGAAAGGTAGAGTAGGTAGGATTTTAATTATTACTCTTTATTTATCCAATGGGTAAAGACCCAAAACTAGAAATTATGAGTAATGTAGTCTTGATTGTTTATGCAGGAGACGAAAGTTAGAGTTAAATTTCAAGTTCAGTCAAATGTTAAGCAATAACAAGGTAAGGGATTTTAGCAGAAAATTTTCGTAAAATTGTCGGGTCTAACCAACCCATATTTTTATTATTATATTATTGTCTTGCATGCTTATATTTGATCTGGCTATTTGATTACTCTGCGTGTTAATTTTGACTATCATTTTGACTTTTGACTTCCATATCGAAAACCCATTTAAATTTGACTGTCACATTAAAACTTGTCTCACTAATATTTATTTATTTATTATTATTTTTTGAAACGATCGATATTAATTTTGACTTTCATAACAAAAATCCCTTTGATTTTGACTATTTTGTTAAAATTTGTATCACTTGTTTTCGTGACGACAAATATCGATTTTGACTTTCGTATTGTTTTACTTACTATCGTAATGAGATAATTTGACTTTTGATTTTACCCCGAAATCAGTTGGCATTTTGATACTTGTACTGAAATTTTGACTATTGTTTTGACTGAAATGATTACTATTCGTTATATGATTTTTCGCTATATGTCTGACTTGTTATATGACTGATTATTTTTAGTCTTCGGGTACTGGCCTTCGGGCACCATTACTAGCCTTCGGGCACTATTATTAGCCTTCGGGTACTGTTACTAGCCTTCGGTTACTGGCCTTTGGGCATTATTACTAGCCTTCGGGCACTATTATTAGCCTTCGGGTACTGTTATTAGCCTTCGGGTACTGTTATTAGCCTTCGGGTACTGGCCTTCGGGTACTGTTATTTGCCTTCGGGTACTGGCCTTCGGGCACTATTTGTTATTTTCTGTTGCTGTTATATTTTAACTATTCATACGTGCTATTGAAACTGTTTTGAACTTCTAACCAATGTTAAATGTCTTCCGCTGTGTCTTTTTTTTTTTTTTAAATTTTCTGATACGTATTTTTGAAATAATTTTCGGTTATGATTTACACTTGTTTTCCTTGCATGTTAAATCTTATTAAAATCTCTTACTGGGCTGTGGCTCATCCCTTTATATATTACAATTTCAGTTAGGTTTTAAATAAAGATGCGTGATTTCCGGAGATCATGACACGTGTCAAGGAATAAGGCATTTGAGAGCTCTAGGATGTTAGGGCAAACTTCAATTATCCTTGTTATATTGTATGGTTTATGAAGGATTATAGAATTTTATTAATATTTTTAATTAATAAATCTCAGCGCGAGTTGAGAAAGGCATCCCGTTTCGTGGCCACTAGGGCGGGATGTTACAGGAGGGAGGTCGACTTTTAGAGGCTTTTTGAAAGATCAAAAGGGTTTCTAAATCTAGTGCTTTCCAGGGGTATTGATACTTTGGTGGTAGAAGGAAAATGGTCTTCAAAAGGAAGAGGATTAGGAGAGCAACCACAAGTCTATTCTACCCTATACTTGATAAATGCTAAATGATGACTCGAGAGAGTAAAGAAGTATGCAAACTCGGTTTTAACTCTTAAAATCATGATTGAGAAGGCTGACTTCCTTCTCTATTTATAGGAGAAGGAATGACCTTGAAGTTACAAGCTTACCCCTCAACCCTAGAGTGGTTCTTATACAATTCAAACTTTAGTTTAGCTCTCAAAACCCTAGCTTGTGTGGCTGAGATTTAATCTTGCTTATGAACGAATTTTGAAGGAAATAAGGCACCTTCTAGACCTTGAATCCTTCTGAGTCTTGGGGTGTTGTAGAAGAGAAGTAATTGGCCCAGAATTCTTGAAATAGTGGACTCTCACTTGTGTTGAAACTCTGGAGAGTTGTTGTAACCAACTATAACTTCTTGTTCAGCCTCCTAAACTCCTTGGATGATTAGAACTCCTCAAAGTGGTGTAATTATCATGAAGAACTGGATTTTATGAGTATTTCTTGTAGGTTTAGAAGTCCTTCTTCAATTAGACTTCTTCTAAGCAAAATTCAACAACCTTCTAAGTTGATTCCCACGTGAGAGTGAGTGGTGTAACTCGACCAAAACTCTTCAAATCAGCCACCAATGAGCCCCTATCTTTAGGACTCCTCCTAGGGTTAAAACTCTGAGTTAGAACCCTTCTAGAAGCAATAAAAATCGGACTTCCTTTTGGTGTAGTCTTCCTACTAAGTTTTGACAACATTTCCCTCCAAAAGGATCTTTTACATGGGCTGGGCTTCTCCTTTTTATTTAGTCTAGTCTATTACATTTAATTAATTAATTATGGCCTAAAAATTGGGCCAAAATTAATTAATAAGACATTCAATATAGGCTTAACAAAAAACATCACAAATTTAAAACAAGACAAAGGCCTAAACTATCGGGCCAAAATTATTCAAGCCAAATAACAAGTCTTTTGGCCGAATGTAAATGAACATTAAAACAAAATAAATTCAAGTGAATTAAAATGAGAAAGGCTAGAGATAAATGCTCAATACCATAACCTCCTTGGGTGGGTACTGTTGGAGTTGAATACATAAGCTATGCTTGTATTGTACAGTTTCCCAGTTAATATATCAATTTATATTTTGGTTATATCTTGTTGTGCATTATTTGTCCATTTATATTGTGTAGTTAGATTATGAGGTGTCTTGTATGACATAGTAAATCTCATCATTGGTTAAAATACATAATATACAAATGAGGTTCGTAACCGAGACAGCTTTGGACAAATTGTCCATTTAGGTTATTATATGATTCAGATAATTGGTGTCTCTAAACTAATTGAATCATATAGATATGCCCGGGATATATTGAACTTGACCATTTAGAATGATTTGTCTTGTACAGATTTAATAGACAAATCTGAAGGAAAACAGAACAAGCCCGGACTAAATTGAAAACCTCACTTTCGTGCAATGCATTCCAGATTCGGAAGCTTTCGACCAAGCTCAGGCTCAAATTTATTTACCCACGAACGGATCTTGGCTTATACTTATTTAATTTATTAAAACGACATCTAACGCACATAGATTTCATCTTTAATTAAAAGCGGAAGGATTAAAGATTATACGTTTGTAGTGAAGTCCAACGCAATAAGAAAAATCCAATCTTTATGCGAATTCCACAAGAAATCCAAAAGATTACTCCGAGAAAACTTTGAATATTGCATGGGCAATAATCTATCGAAGTCTGCTACCAAAGCCCACGAGAAACCCGCCAAGAAAATCCCTCAATTAGACCAAATCTGCCCAAAAGATCAAACCTTTAACCCAAAAAACTGCTGCCCATTACTTTTCTCACCAATAAAATCGAACCCACTCCAACTCCGGTCACGATCTGGACAACCGGGATTATGGATCACCAACCCAAGGAAGAGATCAACACGAACCCAGCTGGATCAAGCACCCCGGAGTGAACAGTGTCCGTGAATAGTGTCCGGCGTGAACAGTAATTTCGGCGTGAACAGTACCCCCCCTCCCCACCCCGGTGAACAGTAATTCCAACAGTGGGGCAACTCCAAAAATCGATGGGCTATCTAAAAGTTTAATCTTTCAAGCTTAATCTAAATCGAGAAGTGAGAATCCAAGTTCGTTTTTGAAAGAAAACTCGAAAGGGAAGAGAGTTTCTCTCTAGAACTTTCTCACTCTAAGGAAGACATAAATGTCTTGCAAGATTTTCTTTAATTTCTTTGGCCTTAAGCTTTCTATTTATAGGAGCTCTAATGGAGACCTAATGGGCTCTCGAGTTGGGCCTTTTAATTTCACTTTCGTTGACCGCTTAGTCTTTCCCGTTTAATCAACTCCAACTGACCCATTCGAATTAATTTCTTAACCCACTTCGTTAATTTAATTTAATTGAACCCTTATAATTAATTAATTCAAATAGAATTAATTTCTTAATTCACCTTGTCAATTAAATATTAATTAAACCTTTAGGATTAATTAATTCACCTTGTCGATTAGTCGAATGCATAATTAGTCGTACCACTTGGAACTATCGCTCGAAAATGACTTTACATCGCACCATTATATTTTCTGAGATTAGTACCACTCGACCTTTTATTATAGCCGACGTACAGTCCACCGGCCGGGTTTAGTATAATAGACCTTACGAGCTTATCTCGGGATCACCATCAACCCGGTAAATCGGTACGTGGATTCCCCCGACTAGCAACGTCACGTAAGAAGCTAAACACCGCGTACCCAACCTATCGAGGTATAGGCCTCAATTGACTGCACTCTTTGGCAAATCAAAGCATATGATATTCAATTCTCACGCCCGTCCTAATCTTGGGATTGAGATATTGAATACTAGGATTGAATTGACTACGCCGATCAGTATAAGTCAATTCTATCCAAACTGGTCGTGCTCAATATGCCCCAGGCATATCCGTGTGATTTAAACTAGTTTAGATAAACTAATTTCCAAACCACACGATAACCTATTCCGATAGTATGTTAGACTATCTCGGTTACGAGCATACTTTTAATATATCAATACTTTAACCAATAATGGTATCTAATGTGTCTTTCCACACCCCGTTATCTAGTTCTATGATATAAAGGAACAAATTTATACCGAAACAAAATGATATGTCAACTGTGGATATTAGTTTTTGATACAAGCCATAGCTTTTCTGTATTCAAAACTAACAATCTCCCACTAATACTCAAAGCTATGCTAAGAAGTACAAAAACTGTCCAACCCGCTATTACACTACTGTCATAGTGAAATCTCCAAAACGCCTTTAAGCTCACTCACATGGCTCCCTCAAGAATCTGACTCCCATGCCCTATACATGTCTCTCAAAGACCTTTGGGGTCAATGGCTTGGTGAAAGGATCTGCAAGGTTGTCATCTGATGCTATCTTGGCCCCGATCACGTCTCTCCTCTTTACGATCTCTCGTATCAGGTGGTACTTGCGCTCTATGTGTTTACTCGCCTTATGGGCTCGTGGTTCCCTCGAGTTAGCAACTGCACCATTGTGATCACAGTAGACTATAATAGATCTAGGCAACTCAAGAACCACATCTAAGTCCATCAAGAAGCTCCGGAGCCATACAACCTCTTTTGCTGCCTCTGAAGTGGCAACGTACTCAGCCTCCTTGGTGGAGTCTGCCACGCATTTCTGCTTGACACTCCTCCATACTATGGCTCCACCTCCTAGAGTAAACACAAACCCAGAGGTAGACTTACTCTTGTCCAAATCACCTTGAAAGTCCGAATCTGTGTGACCCAATGGTACAAGCTCCTGCGCTCTATAAACTAGGACATAATCTCTCGTCCTGTGCAAATACTTGAGAATGCATTTTGCTGCTTCCCAGTGAGCCTTCCCAGGGTTACTCTGATATCTGCTAACCATGCCAAAGGCAAAGCAAATATCAGGCCTCGTACACAACATAGCATACATGAGGCTACCCACTGCAGAAGTATAGGGTACCACTTTCATGGCATCTATCTCCTTAGCAGTCTTAGGACACTGCTCCTTAGACAAATGCACCCCATGCCTGAAAGGTAGTGAACCCTTCTTGGAGTTTTGCATGTTAAAACGAGCTAGAATCGTGTCTATGTAGGATGCCTGAGAGAGAGTCAGAGAACATCTCCTACGATCTCGAATAATCTTAATCCTAAAGATATGTCCAGCCTCTCCTAAATCCTTCATATCGAATTTCCTGGACAGCCATGCCTTTACGTCTGACAACACCTTCTTACTGTTGCCAATAAGAAGGATGTCATCTACGTAAAGTACGAGGAACACCACCGTATCACCATCACGCCTGCGATAAACACACTGCTCATCCAGACACTGTGTGAATCCATAGGACTGGATAACCTCATCAAAGCGGATGTTCCAAGATCTGGATGCTTGCTTAAGTCCATAAATGGACCTCCTAAGCCTGCATACTTTGTGCTCTTGACCCTTAACAATAAAGCCCTCTGGTTGCTGCATAAAGATGGTCTCCTTAAGACTTCCATTAAGGAAAGCTATCTTGACGTCCATCTGCCAAATCTCATAGTCCATATGAGCAGCTATAGCCAAGAGAATCCGGATTGACTTAAGCATAGCTACCGGGGAAAAGGTCTCCTCATAATCGATACCCTCTTTCTGAGTATACCCCTTCACCACAAGCCTAGCCTTGAAGGTCTCAACCCTCCCGTCAGATCCTCTCTTTCACTTGTAAACCCATTTGCACCCAATAGGCCTAAACCCATCAGGAAGGTCTACCAGCTCCCAGACTTGATTTGAGTCCATAGAACCAATCTCTGCAATCATCGCTCTTTGCCAAGAATCTGCATCTTTATCCTGGAGAGCCTCATGGTAGTTAACTGGGTCTGGTTCATGAGCGCCAGGGATAAAGTCTGAAGACTCACCCAAACCCATGTACCTCTCAGGCTATCTAACAACCCTCCCACTACGACGAGGCGCAGCCTGTGCAAGAGCATCATCTGTGATAGTGTGTGCAGTTTCTTTTGGTGTGTCTTCCTGTACTTGTACATCTGGAATAATAGACTGACTTCTAAGCTCTTCCAATACTACCTTGCTGCTTGACTTGTGATCTAAAATATAGTCCTCCTCAAGAAATCTGGCATTGGTGCTGATCACCACCTTCTGATCCTGAGGACTATAAAATAGACCACCCTCGTTCCTTTAGGGTAGCCTATAAACAGCATAGCCTTGGTTCTTGTTAGTTTTGAATACAGAAAAGCTATGGCTTGTATCAAAAACTAATATCCACAGATGACATATCATTTTGTTTCAGTATAAATTTGTTCCTTTATATCATAGAACTAGATAACGGGGTGTCAACAAACACAGTAGATACCGTTATTGGTTAAAGTATTGATATATAAAAAGTATGCTCGTAACCGAGATAGTCTGAACATACTATCGGTATAGGTTATTGTGTGGTTTGGAAATTGGTTTATCTAAACTAGTTTAAATCACACAGATATGCCCGGGGCATATTGAGCATGACCAGTTTGGATAGAATTGACTTATACTGATCGGCGTAGTCAATTCGGTCCTAGTATTCTGTCTCTCAATCCCGAGATTGGGACGGGTATGAGGGTTGGATATCGTGTGCTTTGATTTGCCAAAGAGTGAGGTCAATTGAGGCCAATACCTCGGTAAGTTGGGTATGCGGTGTTTAGCTTCTTACGTGCCATTGCTAGTCGGAGGAATCCATGTTGGTTCGCCGGGTTGATGGTGCTCCCGAGATGAGCTCGTAAGGTTATTATACTAAACCCGGCCGGTGAACTTTATGTTCGGTATAATAAAAGGACGAGTGGTACTAATCTCAGAAACCAAGAAGCCGATGAATTAATTTGTCAGTAAATTGATAAATCGACGAGCACTAGATCTTTAATGTGGGGAGATAGAATAAAATATAATGGCGCGATGTAAAGTCGTTTTCGAGCGGTAGTTCCATAATTGGTCCGATTGTGGTACGACCGATTATGCATTTGACTAATCGACAAGGTAAATTAATTAATCCAAAAGGTTTAATTAATATTTAATCGACAAAGTGAATTTAGAAATTAATTCTATTTTGCATTAATTAATTCTAAGGGTTCGATTAAATTAAATTAACAAGGTGGATTAAATAAATTAATTTAAATGGGTCGATTGGAGTTGATTAATCGGGAAGACTTAGCGGTCAACGAAAGTCAAATTAAAAGGCCAAACTCGAGAGCCCATTAGGTCTCCCATCGAGCTCCTATAAATAGAAGACTTGGAGCCCAAGAAAATTAAGGAAGTCTTGCAAGACATTATTTTTGCTTTCTTGAGTGAAAAGGTTTAGAGAGAGAATTTTTTCTTCAAGAATTTTCTCTCAAGAACAACCAGATTTTTCACTTCCTCTAAATTGGATTTGAACCAAAGATCACAACTTTTATTTGGGATTAATCATGCCCAGATTTTGGTCGGTTTTTCAAGCAGAAAAAACCTGCTGCCCGGGGTTTTAATTGAGGGTTATGATCTGCCCAGTTTTTCGCCAGAATATTGCTTGGATTTTCTATCAAATTGCTGCCCAGTTTATGCAGCGTGCTGTGTGCTGTGTGTGGGCCAGTTTATGCAGTGTGGGAGTCCAGCACGGAACAGCTGCCGTGATTTTCTTCTTCTTGCGAAAAGGGCTGCTGCGGGTTTCTTCATGAAATCCAGCGGCTGTAGTTCGCTGTTGCCTGCTGCGTTTGATTTGGTCTAGGTCTCGTCGATCTCTTCTTGGTGATCCGAGGCCTGGGCTGTCTAGATCACGAGTGGGCAGTACGAATTCCAGTTGCTGGAGTTGCGATTTTATAAAAAGGCAGCACCTTTTAAGCGGCAGCAGTTTGCTAAAGCAATAGGTGAAATTAGTGATCAGATTTTGGTTGTTTTGTGTCTGATTTGAGAGATTTCCTTGTGGGCTGAATGAGTAGACTTCGATAGATTATTGCCCACGCAAAATTCAATGTTTCTACGGAGATATCGATTGGATTTCTTGTGGAAATCGCGACAAAGAATTGGTTTTTCTTTAAGCAAGAGACTTCGCTACAAAATGTGTAATCTTTAAATTCTGCTTTTATTAAAGATCGAATCTTTTGTGTCTCGATTAATAAATTAAATTAGTATAAGCCTAGATCCGTTCATGGGTAAACTAATTTGAGCCTGAGCTTGGTCGAAAGCTTCCGATTCTGGAAAAACGCCTTTGTATATAGGAATTTATGTACTATGACAAAGACGTTATTTTGGGTAACTTATATTCGCGGGTTTTGGTTTATCGTAATTTTGGGTGATTCCTAATTACGTAGTAAATCGAGAGAACCCGGGCGAATCGAGAGGAATCCAAATAACGAGTGGGAGCGACACGATGGGAAGTGTCACCGAGGCGTCAAAGAATCAACGATAGAGAAGGCCATAATAGTCGAGAAATTTTATTCGTTTAATTTCCCGTATTTATGTCTTTTCGTTGATTGTGTGTTTTTCATTTTATTTTGCCTGAACGAAAACCAAACTAAAATGTTTTAAAAAGGGTAATGTGCAATTAACTAAGGTAGATTATTCACATATTAAAACTCCAACGGTTTTATGGGTGTGAATATCCATAGTTAAGATATTGCATGTTAAAGGTAATGTGCAATTAACTAAGGTAGATTATTCGCATATTAAAACTCCAACGGTTTTATGGGTGCGAATATCCATAGTTAAGATATTGCATGTTAAAATGCAAAAATCCTCAAATTAATTAAATTCGCGGGTTTTGGTTTAATCGTAATTTTGGGTGATTCCTAATTACGTAGAAAACCGAGAAAACCCGGGTTTTGGTTTAATCGTAATTTTGGGTGATTCCTAATTACGTAGAAAACTGAGAAAACACGAGCGAATCGAAATTAATTAAAAATCTAAGTGGGAGCGGGTTGGTTAATAGCCCCATGGCCTCCATTACTGGTTCATTGGTGATGTGGTTAAACTTGCGTGCTGGCTTAGACCTTCCTCCCTATCGGATGAGTTTTCAATCACAGATATCACCGGAATGAATTTCTAAAGGGATGACTATAGTGCGTTTAATTGGAAAAAGTTGCGACACCCTCGCTATCCGAGGTGCATTAGTACCCTAAGTAACAAACTTATAAGTCACGTAATGGCATACACTTAGTGTACTATTTATAGTATCCCTCCCATCGAGGTAACACTATCTACGTGTACGGCTAAAATTATCGACTATTAATTTGATTGATCATAAGATCGTTGGTCAGATAATGAAATTAATGAACTCGAATGAATGTGGGTTGGCGTAGATGTTCACCCATCGTGACCTGCGTTAATCCCGGTGGGAGAGATGTCGGTAGAAGATGATATTTGTTTTTTGAGGATTTTTCAATATTATCGAAAAAGTATACTGGAACTTGACTGGTTATTTTTCAGTTGTAGTTGATATGTCGTTCAACCCGCTAGCTGTCATTTTGAACCAAAACAAACTCACGAGTCCAAACTATATTGACTGGAAACGTAACCTGGACATTGTCCTTACGCTGAGGGTTACAAGTATGTGCTTACTGAGGAGTGTCCCCCTAAGTAGGGCAGCCAAGCAGTCAGCTGTGAGAAAACTCATGAATGCTAGGATGGCTGACGACACTACAGTGAGGGATCACGTGCTGGACATGATCAGTTGCATCAATGAGATTGAGGTACTGGGAGATGATATTGATGGGGAGACCCAGGTCGATATCATTTTCCAGAGCTTGCCCCCAGTTTTGAGCAGTTTCGGTTGAACTAGAATGTGGGCAAGCTCTCATATTCACTCTCCGAGCTCATGACTGCATTGGTGTCAGCTGAGGGCCTATTCGCTGAGAAGAAGCAAGCCTTTGCTACTGTTGGTCCCTCAGGTTCCTCTGCTGGGCCCAAAGCCAGGAAGCAGAAAAGAAAGAGAGGCCAGAAGGCAGGAGCTGATCATGGACCCAAGGCGGGCATTGCCAAGAAGCACAAGCTGAAAGGAAAATGCTTCAGATATGGCAAAGCAGGACATTGGAAGAAGGACTGCCCAAAGCCTCGAGGTAAATGTAAATTTTCCCTAGTTACTGAGACGTGATTAGTGGCGATTCCCACAGATACTTGGTGTGTGGATTCAGGAGCCATTGATCACGTTTGTAATTCTTTGCAAGGGTTCCAAGTGACCCGGCTGCTTAGAGAGGGAGAGTTGCAGGTCTACCTTGAGGATACTACCAGAGTTTTTGTTGTTGCAGTGGGAGTAGTTTGTCTTTATTTTTTTTTAGACTCTACATGACAATTGGTTTTTAAGATATACTCCCCAGTAATGCAGAACACAGAAACTAGTGAGTTGTCTATCTCGTTTTGGGATTATGCCTTGGATACAGCATGTTTTATCCTCAACCTTGTGCCATCTAAGTCTGTGCCTACGACCCCAGTAGAGTTGTGGAGTGGGCGAAAGCCTAGTCTGAGACATCTCAGGATTTGGGGTTGTCTAGCACATGTGCTCGAGGCAGATGCAGGCAAGTTAGAGGCGAGATCCAAGGTTATGCTGTTTATAGGCTACCCCAAAGGAACGAGAGGTGGTTTATTTTATAGTCCTCAGGATCAGAAGGTGGTGGTCAGCACCAATGCCAGATTTCTTGAGGAGGACTATATTTTAGATCACAAGTCAAGCAGCAAGGTAGTATTGGAAGAGCTTAGAAGTCAATTCACTATTCCAGATACACACGTACAGGAAGACACACAACAAGAGACTGCACACACTATCACAGATGATGCTCTTGCACAGGCTACACCTCGTCGTAGTGGGAGGGCTGTAAGACAGCCCGAGAGGTACATGGGTTTGGGTGAGTCTTCGGACTTTATCCCTGGTGCTCATGAACCAGACCCAGTTAACTACAATGAGGCTCTCCAGGATAAAGATGCAGATTCTTGGCAGAGAGCGATGATTGCTGAGATGGGTTCTATGGACTCAAATCAAGTCTGGGAGCTGGTAGACCTTCCTGATGGGTTTAGGCCTATTGGGTGCAAATGGGTCTACAAACGAAAGAGAGGATCTGACGGGAAGGTTGAGACTTTCAAGGCTAGGCTTGTGGTGAAGGGGAATACTCAGAAAGAAGGGATCGATTATGAGGAGACCTTTTCCCCAGTAGCTATGCTTAAGTCGATCCGGATTCTCTTAGCCATAGCTGCTCATATGGATTATGAGATTTGGTAGATGGACGTCAAGACAGCTTTCCTTAATGGAAGTCTTGAGGAGACCATCTTTATGCAGCAACCAGAGAGCTTCATTGTTAAAGGCCAAGAGCACAAGGTATGCAGGCTTAGGAGGTACATTTATGGACTTAAGCAAGCATCCAGATCTTGGAACATTCGTTTTGATGAGGTTATCCAGTCCTATGGATTCACTCAGTCTCCGGATGAGTAGTGTGTTTATCGTAGGCGTGATGGTAATATGGTGGTGTTCCTCGTACTTTACGGAGATGACATTCTTCTTATTTGCAACAGTAAGAAGGTGTTATCAGACGTAAAGCCATGGTTGTCCAGGCAATTCGATATGAAGGATTTGGGAGAGGCTGGACATATTCTTGGGATCAAGATAATTCGAGATCGTAGGAGACGTTCTCTGACTCTCTCTCAGGCATCCTACATAGACACAATTTTGGCCCGTTTTAACATGCAGAACTCCAATAAGGGTTCACTACCTTTCAGGCATGGAGTGCATTTGTCTAAGGAGCAGTGTCCTAAGACTGTTGGTGTGTGTGCCCTTTTGAGGGCTATTTATGTAAATAAACTTTGAGGGTTATTTATGTAAATAAGACATTTGTCGTTTGATTGATTATTTATCTGATGAGTTAATTTCATGAAATTATATTCTTGTGCATATTGAATTTCATGAAAAGGATCCGCCAAAAGAAACACTCCATGGACTATTAGATCATGAGTGATTCTTTTGAGTAGTACTCGTACGAGGATCCTTAGACCAGAAATCACTGCATAGTTTTAGGTGAATTAGAGTGTGCTTTGACATATGCCTAACGGGACTGTAACAGGTTGCCAAGTACGGGTATAATTGGGTACACTATGAGTCACGCTAAGGTATGTAGGTGAAGTGATGGGACTACAAGTCTCTCTTAAATGAGAGATGATATCTTGGCCGCTTGATAGTGAACTGAGAAGTGAATGGCCGTGCCCAAGAAATGATAAGGGTTATCATTTGCTTGATTAAGTTCAGTGTCACTAAGAGATCAAGTAAAACGTTTAGCTATATAAGGTTGATTGGTTCCATGCCTTATGCTAAACTGGATATCAGTGTAGAGGACATTACGTAGTATACTCGGAAAGTTGTGTTGAATCACCATTCGACCCTCCGTTCTGAATTGTGTAGTCATTATGTCTTGCTAGAGACCACTAATGATTTATGGATTAATTAATGAGATTAATTTATTCATTGTCAATTTGGAATGGGCCTACAGGATCGCACATAAGTGAGTTCGATGATTCAGAATTAATTAAATTGCCTGTTTTAAGTATAAGAGTTATACTTAAATTGATAATATTTAATTAAATGGTTTAATTAAATATTATTGAAGAGTTTTATGGTATTAATTAAAAGTTAATTAATTACCTGGGAAGAATTGAGTTGAGCTGATAAATCAAGGGACCTAATTGTGAATTAAGGTTCTTGACCCATCAGCCTGATCCATGGATCAATGGGTTGATCCATGGTGTTGGTTAAACCCAACTCAGTAAATAATTAATTAATTATTATTAATTATTATTTATTATTAATTAAAACAGATACTTCTCAAATCAGAGAAGTATCTGGAGTCTCAGTTTTACATATACGTTTGAAAAAGTTTTTTTTAAAAAGAAACCAACAGACTATCAGACTTAAAAAAAGAGACGTTCTTCCAAAAACTATTCTTCCCAGAGAAAAACGTTTTCTCTTAAAAACAGGCAAATTTTGGGGCTAGCACCGGTTCTGAGTGAACTCCAGTGCAAGAACGTAGAGGCAATTCGCTTGAATTGTTCTTTGGTGGTGAACGCAATCTTCCCAAAGGATCCAGGCGACTGCACAACCGATTACGTGTCGAGGGTAAGACCCGAATCCTTTAGTGTTTAGGAATTCCGCCATTTAATTTAGAATTAAATGCCTAAACACAATCCAACAAAGACTGCTGAGGAGATAGATGCCATGAAGGCGGTACCCTATGCTTCTGCAGTGGGTAGCCTCATGTATGCTATGTTGTGCACGAGGCCTGATATTTGCTTTGCCGTTGGCATGGTTAGTAGATATCAGAGTAACCCTGGGAAGGCTCACTGGGAGGCAGTTAAATGCATTCTCAAGTACTTGCGCAGGACGAGAGATTATGTCCTAGTTTATAGAGCGCAGGAGCTTGTACCATTGGGTTACACAGATTCGGACTTTCAAGGAGATTTGGACAAGAGTAAGTCTACCTCTGGGTTTGTGTTTACTCCAGGAGGTGGAGCCATAGTATGGAAGAGTGTTAAGCAGAAATACGTAGCGGACTCTACCATGGAGGCCGAGTACGTTGCCGCTTCAGAGGCAGCGAAAGAGGCTGTATGGCTCAGGAGCTTCCTGATGAACTTAGATGTGGTTCCTGAGTTGCCTAGGTCTATGACAGTTTATTGTGATAACAATGGTGCAGTTGCTCACTCGAGGGAACCACGAGCCCAAAAGGCGAGTAAACACATAGAGCGCAAGTACCACCTGATACGAGAGATTGTAAAGAGAGGAGACATGACCGTGGCCAAGATAGTATCAGATGACAACCATGCAGATCCTTTTACAAAGCCATTGCCCTAAAGGTCTTTGAGAGACATGTAGAGGGCATGGGAGTCAGATTCTTGAGGGAGCCATGTTAGTAAGCTTAAAGGTGTTCTGGAGATTTCATTATGACAGCAGTGTAATAGCGGGTTGGACAGTTTTTGTACTTCTTAGCATAGCTTTGAGTATTAGTGGGAGATTGTTAGTTTTGAATACAGAAAAGCTATGGCTTGTATCAAAAACTAATATCCACAGATGACATATCATTTTGTTTCAGTATAAATTTGTTCCTTTATATCATAGAACTAGATAACGGGGTGTCGACAAACACAGTAGATACCGTTATTGGTTAAAGTATTGATATATAAAAAGTATGCTCGTAACCGAGATAGTTTGAACATACTATCGGTATAGGTTATTGTGTGGTTTGGAAATTGGTTTATCTAAACTAGTTTAAATCACACAGATATACCCGGGGCATATTGAGCACGACCAGTTTGGATAGATTGACTTATACTGATCGGCGTAGTCAATTCGGTCCTAGTATTCCGTCTCTCAATCCCGAGATTGGGACGGGCGTGAGGGTTGGATATCGTGTGCTTTGATTTGCCAAAGAGTGAGGTCAATTGAGGCCAATACCTCGGTAAGTTGGGTATGCGGTGTTTAGCTTCTTACGTGCCGTTGCTAGTCGGAGGAATCCATGTACCGGTTCGTCGGGTTGATGGTGCTCCCGAGATGAGCTCGTAAGGTTATTATACTAAACCCGGCCGGTGAACTTTATGTTCGGTATAATAAAAGGACGAGTGGTACTAATCTCGGAAACCAAGAAGTCGGTGAATTAATTTGTCAGTAAATTAATAAATTGACGAGCACTATATCTTTAATGTGGGGAGATAGAATAAAATATAATGGCGTGATGTAAAGTCATTTTCGAGCGGTAGTTCCATAATTGGTCCGATAGTGGTACGACCGATTATGCATTTGACTAATCGACAAGGTAAATTAATTAATCCAAAAAGTTTAATTAATATTTAATCGACAAAGTGAATTTAGAAATTAATTCTATTTTGAATTAATTAATTCTAAGGGTTCGATTAAATTAAATTAACAAGGTGGAATAAATAAATTAATTTAAATGGGTCGATTGGAGTTGATTAGTCGGGAAGACTTAGCGGTCAACGAAAGTCAAATTAAAAGGCCTAACTCGAGAGCCCATTAGGTCTCCAATCGAGCTCCTATAAATAGAAGACTTGAAGCCCAAGAAAATTAAGGAAGTCTTGTAAGACATTATTCTTGCTTTCTTGAGTGAAAAGGTTTAGAGAGAGAATTTTTTCTTCAAGAATTTTCTCTCAAGAACAACCATATTTTTCACTTCCTCTAAATTGGATTTGAACCAAAGATCACAACTTTTATTTGGGATTAATCATGCCCAGATTTTGGTCGGTTTTTCAAGCAGAAAAAACCTGCTGCCCGGGGTTTTAATTGAGGGTTATGATCTGCCCAGTTTTTCGCCAGAATATTGCTTGGATTTTCTATCAAATTGCTGCCCAGTTTATGCAGCGTGCTGTGTGCTGTGTGCTTCATCTGCTGTGTGCTTTCGTGGGCCAGTTTATGCAGCGTGGGAGTCCAGCACGGAACAGCTGCCGCGATTTTCTTCTTCTCGCGAAAAGGGCTGTTGCGGGTTTCTTCATGAAATCCGGCGGCTGTAGTTCACTGCTGCCTGCTGTGTTTGATTCGGTCTTGGTCTCGTCGATCTCTTCTTGGTGATCTGAGGCCTGGGCTATCTAGATCACGAGTGGGCAGTACGAATTCCAGTTGCTGGAGTTGCGATTTTATAAAAAGGCAGCACCTTTTAAGCGGCTGCAGTTTGCTAAAGCAATAGGTGAAATTAGTGATAAGATTTTGGTTGTTTTGTGTCCGATTTGAGAGATTTCTTTGTGGGCTAAACGAGTAGACTTCGATAGATTATTGCCCACGCAATATTCAAAGTTTCTACGGAGATATCGATTGGATTTCTTGTGGAAATTGCGACAAAGAATTGGTTTTTCTTTAAGCAAGGGACTTCGCTACAAAAGGTATAATCTTTAAATTCTGCTTTTATTAAAGATCGAATCTTTTGTGTCCCGATTAATAAATTAAATAAGTATAAGTCTAGATCCGTTCATGGGTAAACTAATTTGAGCCTGAGCTTGGTCGAAAGCTTCCGATTCTGGAATGCATTGCACGAAAGTGAGGTTTTCGATTTAGCCCGAGCTTGTTCAGTTTTCCTTCAGTTCTTGCCTCTAACTTGCCTGCATCTGCCTCGAGCACATGTGCTGGACAACCCCATATTCTGAGATGTCTCAGACTAGGCTTTCGCCCATTCCACAACTCTAATGGGGTTAAAGGCACAGACTTAGATGGCACAAGGTTGAGGATAAAATATGTTGTCTCCAAGGCATAACACCAAAACGAGATAGGCAACTCACTGTAACTCATCATCGATCTAACCATATCCATAAGAGTCCTGTTCTTCCTCTCTGTTACACCATTCTACTGGGGTGTGCCAGGTGCAGACAACTGGGTCTGAATACCCTCCTCTGAAAAATAGGACCTAAATTCACTAGAGAGGTATTCGCCACCACGATCAGATCGCAAGGCCTTGATACTCTTACCCAGATGGTTCTCCACCTCAGCCTTGAACTCTCTGAACTTGCCAAAGCATTCAGACTTGTGGCGTATCCGTGAAAGTCACAAAATACTCATAACCACCTGTAGCCTGAACTGACATAGGCCCACACACATCAGAATGAATCAACTCTAAAACCTCATTGGCCCTATACCCCTTTGCCTTCAAAGGTCTTTTGATCATTTTACCCTCCAAGCAGGACTCACAGGTCGAATAGCTGTCAATATTCAGTAAGTCCAAAGACCCACTATTGACCAACCTTTGAATCCTACTAAGGTTGATGTGACCGAGTCTCAGGTGCCAAAGATAAGTCTGATTCAAAGGGGAAGATTCTTTTCTCTTATTATGATTCGGTGATGAGTTACTAGTTTTTGTGTTTTGCATTACTGGGGAGTATGTCTTAATTAAAAACAAATTGTCAACCAATGTACCGGAACATATAAGTTTCTGGCCTTTTCTAATAAAAATAGATCCATCAGAAAAAGTACACTTATAACCATCCAAAACAAGTTTAGAAACTGAAAGTAAGTTCTTGCGAAAACTGGGTACATAAAGACAATCTCTCAAATGTAAAGTAGAGTCTGAAAAATAAAGACAAATAACTCCCATTGCAGCAACAGAAACTCTGGTAGTATCCCCAAGGTAGACCTGCAACTCTCCCTCTCTAAGCAGTCGGGTCACTTGGAACCCCTACAAAGAATTACAAACATGATCTGTGGCTCCTGAATCCACACAACAAGTATCTATGGGAATCGCCGCTAAACACGTCTCAGTGACTAGGGAAAATTTACACATACCTCGAGGCTTTGGGTAGTCATTCTTCCAATGTCCTACTTTGCCACACCTGAAACATTTGCCTTTCGGCTTGTGCTTCTTGGCAATGCCCGCCTTGGGTCCATGATCGGCTCCTGCCTTCTGGCCTCTCTTCCTCTTTTGCTTCCTGGCTTTGGGCCCAGCAAAGGAACCTGAGGGACCAACAGTAGCCAAGGCTTGCTTCTTCCCCGTGAATAGGCCCTCAGCAGACACCAATGCAATCATGAGCTCGGGAAGTGAATATGAGAGATTCCCCATATTGTAGTTCAACCGAAACTGCTCAAAACTGGGAGGCAAGCTCTGAAGGATGATATCTACCTGGGTCTCCCCATCAATGTCACCTCCCAATACCTCAATCTAATTGATGCAGCTTATTATGTCTAGCACGTGATCCCTCACTGAAGTACTCTCAGCCATCCTAGCATTCATGAGTTTCCTCATAGCTGATTGCTTGGCTACCCTACCCTGATGTCCAAACAACCCCCTGAGGTTGAGCATCATATCGTAGGCTAACGTAAACAACTAATGCTGGTGCTGTAGTACACTCGACATAGAAGCCAAGATGTAGCACCGGGTCATCTCATCAGCCTTCTGTCACCTCGAATATGGCTCTCGCTTCTCAGGGGTGGCATCATCGCTGGGCTTAGGGGGGCACTCCTCAGTGAGCACGTACCTGTAACCCTAAGCGGTAAGGACAATGTCCAGGTTACGTTTCCAGTCAATATAGTTTGGACCCGTGAGTTTGTTTTGGTTCAAAATGACAGCTAGCATGTTGAACGACATATCAACTAAAAAATAAACAATTCAAGTTTCAGTATACTTTTTTGAAAATATTGAAAATCCTCAAAAAACCAATATAATCTTCTACCAACATCTCTCACACCGGGATTAACGCAGGTCACGATGGGTGAACGTCTACGCTAACCCACATTCGTTCGAAAAGAACCAAAGTTCATTAATTTCATTATCTGACCAGCGATCTTATGATCAATGAAATTAATAGTCAATAATTTTAGCCGTACACGAAAATAGCGTAACCTCGATGGGAGGGATACTAAAAACGGTACACTAAGTGTATACCATTACGTGACTTCTAAGTCTGTTACTTAGGATACTAATGCGCCTCGGATGGCGAGGGTGTCGCAACTTTCTCCAATTAAACTCACTATAGTCATCCCTTTAGAAATTCATTCGAGTGATATTTGTGGTTGAAAACTCATCCGATAGGGAGGAAGGTCTAAGCCAGCACGCAAGTTTAACCACATCACCAATGAACCCGTGATGGAGGCCATGGGGATATTTACCAACCCGCTCCCACTTAGATTTTTAAGTTTGAGGATTTTTTACGTTTTAACATGCAATATCTTAACTATGGATATTCGCACCCATAAAATCGTTGGAATTTTAATATGCGAATAATCTACCTTAGTTAATTGCACATTACCTTTTTTTAAAAACATTTTTGTTTGGTTTTCGTTCATGCAAAATAAAACGAAAAACACACAATCAACGAAAAGACATAAATACGGGAAATTAAAAGAAATAAAATTTCTTGACTATTATGGCCTTCTCTATCGTTGATTCCTTGACGCCTCGGTGACACGACCCGTCATGTCGCTCCCACTCGTTATTTGGATTCCTCTCGATTCACTCGAGTTTTCTCGATTTATTACGTAATTAGGAATCACCCAAAATTACGAGAAACCAAAACCCGCGAATATAAGTTACCCAAAATAACGTCTTCGTCATAATACATAAGTTCCTATATACAAAGGCATTTTTCTAGGAATTTAAAGACGACATGATTAGATCAAATCCTACTACAAGATTTTTTTAATCCTACACGGCTTCCAGCTCGTGGTTATTACTATTACAGACATTTCCATTCAAAAACAATACGAGCCCGGACATGTCCCGGGGTTTGTGAATGAAAAATAAATTCTAACATAATAGCCGGGAAACCAATAACCACATGTTTAAGCATTTCAAAAAAAATAATAATGCCAAAATAAAGCCGTGTAACAAATCAAACAAGTATAAGACCAAAACCAACGCTCTGATACCATTTTGAAGGAAAATAGAACAAGCCCGGACTAAATCGAAAACCTCACTTTCGTGCAATGCATTCCAGAATCGGAAGCTTTCGACTAAGCTCAGGCTCAAATTCATTTACCCACGAATGGATCTTGGCTTATACTTATTTAATTTATTAAAACGACATCTAACGCACAAAGATTTCATTTTTAATTAAAAGCGGAAGGATTAAATATTATACCTTTGTAGTGAAGTCCAATGCAATAAGAAAAATCCAATCTTTATGTGAATTCCACAAGAAATCCAAAATATTACTCCGAGAAAACTTCAAATATTACGTGGGCAATAATCTATCGAAGTCTGCTACCAAAGCCCACGAGAAACCCACCAAGAAAATCCCTCAATTAGATCAAATCTGCCCAAAAGATCAAACCTTTAACCCAAAAAACTACTGCCCACTACTTTTCTCACCAATAAAATCAAACCCACTTCAACTCCGACCACGATCTGGACAACCGGGATTGTGGATCACCAACCCAAGGAAGAGATCAACACAAACCCAGCTGGATCAAGCACCCCGGAGTGAACAGTGTCCGTGAACAGTGTCCGGCGTGAACAGTAATCCGGCGTGAACAGTACCGTGAACAGTAATTCCAGCAGTGGGCAACTCCAAAAATCGATGGGCTATCTAAAAGTTTAATCTTTCAAGCTTAATCTAAATGGAAAAGTGAGAATCCAAGTTCGTTTTTGAAAGAAAACTCGAAAGGGAAGAGAGTTTCTCTCTAGAACTTTCTCTCTCTAAGGAAGACATAAATGTCTTGCAAGATTTTCTTTAGTTTCCTTGGCCTTAAGCTTTCTATTTATAGGAGCTCTAATGGAGACCTAATGGGCTCTCGAGTTGGGCCTTTTAATTTCACTTTCGTTGATCGCTTAGTCTTTCCCGACAAATCAACTCCAATTGACCCATTCGAATTAATTTCTTAACCCACTTCGTTAATTTAATCTAATTGAACCCTTATAATTAATTAATTCAAATAGAATTAATTTCTTAATTCACCTTATCGATTAAACATTAATTAAACCTTTAGGATTAATTAATTCACCTTGTCGATTAGTCAAATGCATAATTAGTCGTACCACTATCGGACTAATTATGGAACTACCGCTCGGAAACGACTTTACATCGCACCATTATATTTTCTTCTATCTCCCCACATTAAAAATCTAGCGCTCGTCGGTTTATCAATTTACTGACAAACTAATTCACCAACTTCTTGGTATCCGAGATTAGTACCACTCGACCTTTTATTATACTGGACGTACAGTCCACCGGTCGGGTATAGTATAGTAGACCTTACGAGCTTATCTCGGGAGCACATCAACCCGGTGAACCGGTACGTGGATTCCTCCGACTAGCAACGGCACGTAAGAGGCTAAACACCGCATACCCAACCTACCGAGGTATAGGCCTCAATTGACCGCACTCTTTGGCAAATCAAAGCATACGATATTCAACTCTCACGCCCGTCCCAATCTTGGGATTGAGAGATTGAATACTAGGATCGAATTGACTACGCCGATCAATATAAGTCAATTCTATCCAAACTGGTCGTGCTCAATATGCCCCGGGCATATCCATGTGATTTAAACTAGTTTAGATAAACTAATTTCCAAACCACACGATAACCTATACCGATAGTATGTTCAGACTATCTCGGTTACGAGCATACTTTTAATATATCAATACTTTAACCAATAACGGTATCTACTGTGTCTTTCCACACCCCGTTATCTAGTTCTATGATATAAAGGAACAAATTTATACCGAAACAAAATGATATGTCAACTGTGGATATTAGTTTTTGATACAAGCCATAGCTTTTCTATATTCAAAACTAACAAAATCGTTCTTAGTATTCTATCTCTTAATCCGTAGACTTGATCGGGAATGAGGATTAGACATAGTGTAGTTTGATCTGCCAATTGGTGAGGTCAATAGTGGCCAATAGTCTCGGTAGGTTGGGTGCGCGTGTTTAGTTGCTTGGTGTGCTGCTGCTTGTCGAAAGAAAACCATGTACCGGTGCCTTCGAGGTGATGGTGCTTTCGAGATGAGCTCGTTATGTTTATTATACTAAACCTAGCTGGTGGACTTATGTCTGGTATAATAAAAAGATCGAGTGGTACTAGTCTCAGAATTAAAGAACTTAATTAATTAATTTATCAGTAAATTAATAAATTAACGAGCACTATATCTTTGATGTGGAGAGATTATGAATAAATTAATTAAGTTGTTCTGGAAGCAATTCTGGAGTAGGATGGTAGTGCCAAAATTAATCCGTTAGTGGTATGATTAATTTTGTAATGGGTTAATTGAATAGGTAGAATTAATTAATTGATTGATTATTCCTAAGGGTTAATTGAGTAATTAACAAAGTGAAATTATTTAATTAATTAATTAAGTCTTAAGTTTCAATTAGAGTTAGGAAATCCTAGAGATTAGGAATCTAATTTGGATTTGGTTTATCCTATTAGATTGGTTACCTAATTAGATTTGGAAACTAATTAATTACCTAAACCCATTAGGAAGGCCAATCCTAAACCAACTTGAGGTCTCTCTTGTAACTCTATATATAGACAAGGGATTAGCTATTCCACAATATACAATTCATAAGTTTTCAAGGCAAGAAAATTATAGAGAGAAAGTCTTGAGAGAGAAAATAAATTTCTCCCTCAAAGTCGACTTCCTAGTCTTCTAGCGATGGCAGCAAGACTTCCAGTCGGCGGCGTCAGACTTACCTTGTGGCTGGCAATGCGTGGAATAGCCGGCTCGTGGAGAAGACTCTCTAAGCGGCGCGTGTATTACACGCGCGACAGGCGGTGGACGGCGGTATTTTTCGGCGAGGATTTCGACGTAGATTTTGTGGTGATTAGCTGATCAATTGCTCACTAGATTGTTGCCCATACAACGTTCGATCAAAGTCTTGAGGCATATAACAAAATCACCTGAGTATACGCTTCAATAGGTAATTCTTATGTTTCGCATTTAATTATGAATTTATTTGTTACATGATAAATTGAATGAGTACAAACCAAGATCCTGCGTAATGTTATTTCAAGCAAAGATTGGAATAGCGATTGTGCTAGCGTCTAGGCCTGGCCAGAGATTCCGATTCTGGAATGCATAGCACGAAAGTGAGTTCTGGCTAGGCCCGGACAGATAATCTTTCAACTGGTATCAGAGCCTGGTTTTTGGGTTTTGTGTTTGTTCGATTTATTACATGGTTTTATTTGCAGGTGGCTAAGAAATCCCAACTATTATGGTTATGTTTGTATGAGTTTTAATTAAACTCCAGGACATGTCCGGATTTGATTTTATTATGAATGTTTGTAATAGTATAACCATGTGCTGCAAGCCGTGTAGGATTAGATCAAATCTGTAGTTGGATTTTTTCTATGTAATTTTGATTCTTTAATTTTCCTACAAAGCCTTGTAGTAAGAGAATTAATTTTTGTAATCGAAGGTGTTATGGTAGGCAACTTGAATTCGTGGGTTTTGGGTTATCATTAATTTGTAGAAACCCAGGAAAACCCAGAAAGAATTACAAGAAGACCAAAAAACGTAGAAGAAGTGAATGAGGGATTGGTGGTAGGGGGCGGCACCGGTGACGACTCACCAGTGGGAGCCACAGTATGCAACCGCCAGAAAACAGCCGCACCACTGCTGCGGGGTGCAGCAGATTTGCTACACCAGTGCATGGCAGTAGGCGCGGCCCATATGTGCAGCACGCGTACGGCGCGTTTAGTGCGCTTTGCACGTGCGCGGCCCATTTGGTGCGCGTTTTGGCCCATTTTTTCTCCAGATTTCATTTTTTGAAGTTAAAAACTCTTTCCATTGAGTTACATGGCAGGACACAAGATCAAGGAAGAAGATGGAAGCGATTAAAACCATAATAGTCGAGAAATTTAATTTTCGCATTTTTTCCCGTATTTATTGTTGTAATTTTTATGCTTTAATTTTTTGTGCTGTATTTTATGTTGGTGTATGTACCCTTTTGAGGGCTATTTATGTAAATAAACTTTGAGGGTTATTTATGTAAATAATACATTTGTCGTTTGATTGATTATTTATCTGATGAGTTAATTTCATGAAATTATATTCTTGTGCATATTGAATTTCATGAAATCGATCCGCCAAAAAAAACACTCCATGAACTTTTAGATCATGAGTGATTCTTTTGAGTAGTACTCGTACGAGGATCCTTAGACCAGAAATCACTGCATAGTCTTAGGTGAATTAGAGTGTGCTTTGACATATGCCTAACGGGACCGTAACAGGTTGCCAAGTACGGGTATGATTGGGTACGCTATGAGTCACGCTAAGGTATGTAGGTGAAGTGATGGGACTACAAGTCTCTCTTAAATGAGAGATGATATCTTGGCCGCTTGATAGTGAACTAAGAAGTGCATGGCCGTGCCCAAGAAATGATAAGGGTTATCATTTGCTTGATTAAGTTCAGTGTCACTAAGAGATCAAGTAAAACGTTTAGCTATATAAGGATGATTGGTTCCATGCCTTATGCTAAACTGGATATCAGTGTAGAGGACATTACGTAGTATACTCGAAAGGTTGTGTTGAATCACCATTCGACACTCCGTTCTGAATTGTGTAGTCATTATGTCTTGCTAGAGACCACTAATGATTTATGGATTAATTAATGAGATTAATTTATTCATTGTCAATTTGGAATGGGCCTACAGGATCGCACATAAATGAGTTCGATGATTCAGAATTAATTAAATTGCCTGTTTTAAGTATAAAAGTTATACTTAAATTGATAATATTTAATTAAATAGTTTAATTAAATATTATTGAAGAGTATTATGGTATTAATTAAGAGTTAATTAATTACCTAGGAAGAATTGAATTGGGCTGACAAATCAAGGGACCTAATTGTGAATTGAGGTTCTTGACCCATCAGCCTGATCCATGGATCAATGGGTTGATCCATGGTGTTGGTTAAACCCAACTCAGTAAATAATTAATTAATTATTATTAAAACAGATACTTCTCAGAAAAAAGGATTTTAAAAAAACAGACTTCTGAACTATTCTAAAACAGACTCTGAAAAACCATTCTTCCCAGAGAGAAAAACGTTTTCTCTTGAAGAGGCAAATTTTGGGGCTAGCACCAGTTCTGAGAGAACTCCAGTGCAAGAACGTAGAGGCAATTTCGCGTGAATTGTTTTTGGTGGTGAACGCAATCTTCCCAAAGGATCCAGGTGACTGCACAACTGATTACGCGTCGAGGGTAAGACCCGATCCTCTTAGAATTTAGGCTATTTCGTTGCATAATTTAGGAAATTATGCATGCCTAGTTCCAACAGTGGTATCAAAGCCAGGTTAATTTGTTTTAATTAAAAGTGTTTTAATTGAAAAATTGGGTATAGTTTTTTTTTCTTGAAAAACGGTTTTAAGAAAAAAAAAATGTTGCTGGGAGTGGTTGCCGGTTTTTTTTTTTTGGGAATGGTCGCCGGAGCATTTTTCCGGCCGGACGGAAGTTCACCGGAAAACGCAAAGTGCTCAAAAACTGGTTTTTGGCCTGAATTTTTTTGTGGGTTTTGTTCTTTTCTTCATGGGGAACCATTTCGTGTTGATTTGGGGTGTCAAAAACATTTTGATTGCAAAATTTTGGAAAGAATTTTATGGGTTTGCAAAACCCGCTTCGCCGGGAAAAATGTTTTTCCGTTTTGGGGTTTTGAAAGCCGCGGGCTGGTCGGAATGGCTGCTGTGTGTTTTTTTTTTTTCCTCCATTTTGATTTGCAGGTGTTGGGTCGTCCGTTTCGCCGGAATCCATGTTGGCGGGTTGCTTCGGTTTCATCGAAGCGGCCGCTGGATTCGACGTTGACGGGCGGAGAACGAGATACTTCTTCTCCAAATCGCTATTGGTCTTCCTTCGATCGGCATTTGATGTTGGTTGGGAAGACCGCCATCGGGGGCCGGAAATGTTCTGGACACCGAAGGATTGCAGCGACGGCAGATGCCGGAGAAGGTGACCAGGTCACCGGGGAAGAAGAAGGAGGCGGCAGGGGGCTGGTGCCCTAATTGGGTGAAATGACCAAATTGCCCCCACCGCACTCCATAATCCCGGAAATGCCAGCATTTTAAAATTGTTTTGAAAAATTTGCAAAACAACCCCAGAAGTTTTAAACCTTAAAATCCTGGCCCGAGAGGTTTTGTAAATTACAGATTGGCCTCAAAATTTTCGGAAAAACCTTAATTTTCTGAATTTTAAAATTTGATAATATTTTAATTTATAATTTAGGATAAACTAAAAGATATTATCAGATTTTAAATCACGATAAGATAAGATTAGATTTAGATTTAATTCTTATCCTATAGAATTTTAAAATTTAGAATTTTGAATAATTATCTTAATGAGATTAGGATAATTAGAAATATTTAAATTTTAAAATTAGAAAAAATTATCTTAATAAAATTAGATAATTAAATGAATGAATAAATAATTAATTAATTAATAAGATTAGTTAATTAATTATTATGTTTTATTTATTTATTCATTTTCCGAAATAATGTGTTATTTAGTTAAAATGTTTAAATAATTGCACGCATTATTGGTATGACCATGCATCATTCGATTAAAATGAATGAATATGGGATTGATTAAAATTGATTATGACACGATCAATTTTAATAGTGTAAGAGTTACACAATCCCTAATTAAATGATTCGGCTTAATAAAATTGGCTTGTATGAAGCATATGCATTTATGTGTTTTTCTATGCGTTGAATTGGGCTTAAAATTTATTATTTAACTTTTGGGCCTGCGAGCCATTTTAAAATTGGGCCTGCGTGCCTATTAAATAATTATGTAATAGTTAGGCCCAAAAGGAGGTTCCAAAGAAGTCCATGGTGGAGCCCAGGAACGGAAGCCCAAATTAGAGGCCCAAAAAGAGTTTTTTTTTTTCCTTAAAAGGCCTTGTAATAGATTAGAGTCCAATTCATCGCATTTCTGCAATTTTATGTTTCGTGAATGAATGAAAATGACAATGCATGTTAAGCCGATCAAACTTAAATCCCAAAAACACAAGATTTTGCTTCCATACTTGGGGGCCCGCTTGAGTGTTGAACTTCTGGTGGACTTGGAGAGCCCAAGGGCCTCAGGTTTTCTTCGTGCAGCGGGTTGTTGCATAATAGTGTCCAACTTTATCACTACTATTAATGAGTGGAAAAACTGTTTGGGTATTAGATGCTCAACTTTATCACTACCACTTGTTATGGAAAAACTGTGTGGGTGTCTATTGATGTGATGCCTTGAGGGATGGTTTAACTTGGGAAAATTAATCCTAGCTTGACCCGATAAGTTGACTAGGGATTAATTTTGCAAAGATAGGATGGTGTCAAACATTTGGAATGTTCATCCTATCACCGAAAAGTTGCATAGTGATGCAATTGGAATTCGTTAAATTACATAGGGATGTGATTTGAACGTTGCCTACCAAAAGAGCCCAATCCCTTACGATACTTGCCAAAGCAAGACTGGGGTTGACTCTTTGTGGATTTTCGGCCCACAATCTAGCACCAACACAAAATTGTTTGGGATTTCAATTTTGGCTATTGTGGAAAATATTTTAAAACTCAGTCTAATGTTTTGCATCTTTCTTTTGTAGAAATGGCATCTACTAGCACTAATACATCTAATCTCACTCTAAGAAGCATTTTGGACAAAGAAAAACTTGTTGGTCCAAACTTTTTAGATTGGGAAAGAAACTTGAGAATTGTTCTCAAATAAGAAAGGAAGCTAAATATCTTAGACGCTGTTTTACCTGAACCACCTGTAAATGCTACGGCTGCTGTTCAACGAGCATGGGAAAAGCTGAAAAGCGATTCCGATGACGTGACATGTCCGATGCTCGCAACTATGTCAGGCGAGCTTCAGAAACAATTCATGAATTCGGAAGCGTTCTAAATTTATGTGTCACTAACGGAAATGTTCTGTGAAAAAGCCCATAACGAAAGGTTCGTTACGATAAAAGCATTGATCTCGTGCAAAATGGCGAAGGGTTCGTCAGTAAGCACGCATTTGATCAAGATGAAGGGGTATATTGATACCCTAGAGAGATTAAATGCACTTCTTTCTAGAGAGTTAGCCATTGACATCATCTTGGCTTCACTGCCTGATGATTACAATGATTTTGTGGTAAACTACAACATGCATAACATGGAGAGGACGATTCCTGAGCTCCATGGAATGCTTAAAAATACTGAGCAAACCCTTCGGAAGGCAACGCCAGTACTTGTTGTAGAAAAAGGTAAGGGCACCAAGAGAAAGTTTAAAGGCAAGGCAAAAGTTGCCGAAAACAAGAAGCCTCGCAGTAAGACTATTTTTAAGGCTCAGCCTCAAACTCTTCCTGCTAAGAAAAATGCTCAGAAGGGCGCGGTATGTTTATATTGCAATCAAAAGGGGCATTGGAGAAGAAACTGCAAGTTGTTTCTTGAAGAGAAGAAACAGAATCCTTCGGCTTCAGGTATCTTTGTTATTGAAATTAATCTTTCTATGTCCACCTCATGGGTATTAGATACCGGATGTGGGGCTCACATTTGTACTAATGTGCAGGGACTGAGAAATAGAATGATGGCAAAGAAAGGCGAAGTAGATCTCCGTGTAGGCAACGGGGCAAGAGTTGCAGCTGTTGAAGTTGGAGATTACACTTTGTATTTGCCTTCCAGTTTAAACATTGTTTTAGAGAATTGTTATTATGTACCTACTATGAGTAGGAATATTATTTCAATTTCTTGCTTGGATATTAAAGGATTTCGTTTTATTATTGGTAATAAATCGTTGTCTTTATATCAAAAAGATGTTTTATACGGAGTTGCAAATTTGTGCAATGGCCTATATATCTTGGATTTGACCCAAGAGAAACCGGTTTATAACATTGAAAAGAAAGCCAAATTAGTTCAATCTAATTTAAGTCCAACATATCTGTGGCATTGTCGTTTAGGCCATGCAAATGAGAAGCAAGTTCAGAGACTTCATAAGGATGGAGTGCTTGGGTCATTTGATTTCGAATCATATGATACATGTGAACCCTGTTTGCAAGGCAAAATGACGAAGAGTCCTTTCAGCAAGAAAGGCGAGAGGACTAGTGAGCTATTGGCTCTAATACATACATATGTATGTGGACCAATGAGCACACAAGCCAGAGGTGGATTTGAATACTTCGTGACTTTTACCGATGACTATAGTAGATATGGTTATGTCTACGTAATGAGGTATAAAAGTGAAACTTTTGAAAAGTTCAAAGAGTTTAAAAACGAAGTAGAAAATCAGTTAAATAGAAGGATTAAGGCTATTCGCTCCGATCGGGGAGATGAATACCTTACTGATGAGTTCGATGGCTATCTAAAACAGTGTGGAATTGTTTCACAGCTGACTCCACCAGGAGAACACCTCAATGGAATGGTGTATCCGAGAGGAGGAATCGGACCTTATTAGATATGGTTCGATCTATGATGGGCCAAGCGACTCTCCCTATGTCCTTTTGGGGTTATGCCCTCATTTCAGCAGCCTACTTACTAAATCGTATTCCATCTAAGGCAGTAGATAAGACTCCATATGAGATGTGGACGGGTCAAAAACCCTATATGTCATATCTACGAGTTTGGGGTTGTCAAGCTCATGTAAAGCGTTTACAAAGTAGTAAGCTTGAACCTAAAACTGACAAATGCCTGTTTGTGGGATATCCTAAGGAAACAAAAGGATATCAATTCTACAATCCAACTGAGAACAAAGTGTTTGTTGCTCGAGGAGCCACTTTCTTAGAGAAAGAGTTTCTCTACAAGAAAGATAGTGGGAGTAGAATAGAACTCGGAGAAGTTCCAGAACCACAAGAGAATATAGAACGATCTATAGAAACTCAGATGGAAGTTGACATGGAAACTCACGAAGATGAGCAGCCTGAGTCAACAACACAAGAACCTAGAAGGTCTAGTAGATCTCGTCATGAACCCGAGAGATACGGATTTCTCGTGACTGATGATCAAGATTTGATCTTGACGGACTCTAATGAGCCCGTGAACTACAAACAGGTTTTAGAAAGTCCAAATTCAGATAAATGGCTACAAGCAATGGAATCTGAAATGCAATCCATGAGGGACAATAAAGTATGGACTTTGATTGACCCTCCTGTTCAGGCAAAGGTTGTCGATTGCAAGTGGATTTTCAAGTTAAAACCTGGCGAGATCTTCAAGGCACGACTAGTGGCTAAAGGTTTCAGACAGACTCATGGTATAGACTATGATGAAACTTTCTCCCCTGTCGTGATGCTCAAGTCCATTCGGACTATGCTCGCCATAGCTGCATATTATGACTATGAGATATGGCAGATGGATGTTAAGACGGCATTCCTGAATGGAAACCTACTCGAGGATGTTTATATGAAACAACCCGAAGGATACATCGATCAAGAGCATCCAAATCGTGTATGCAAGCTTCAGAGGTCCATCTACGGACTAAAGCAAGCATCTCGGAGTTGGAATCTTCATTTTGACGAGGCAGTAAAAGGTTACGGCTTCATAAAGAACGAAGATGAGCCTTGTGTTTACAAGAAGGTTAGTGGGAGCAAGATAGTTTTCCTTGTCCTATATGTGGACAACATCCTACTCATAGGAAATGACATTCCCATGATGAAAGACATCAAACAATGGTTGGGGACTGTATTTTCTATGAAAGACTTAGGAGAAGCTAAAATGATACTAGGTATCAAGATCTATAGAGATAGGTTAAAAAGGCTTCTGGGACTAAGTCAAGAAGGGTACATAGACAAGATATTGAAAAGATTCAATATGTCTAACTCCAAAAATGGTAAGGTACCATTTAGACATGGCCTTCTCTTGAAGAAGAACCAAGGTCCTTCAACAAGAGAGCAGAGTGATACAATGAGTAGAGTACCATATGCTTCGGCAATAGGATCTATCATGTATGCCATGTTATGTACCCACCCGGATGTCACACATGCACTGAGCATGACTAGCAGATACCAACAAGATCCAGGAACAGATCATTGGACTGCAGTCAAAGCAATCCTAAAGTACTTACGAAGAACTAAATGATTAATGCTAGTGTATGGAGGACAAGAACAGCTCATTGTACAAGGTTACGCTGATGCTGCTTTCCAAACAGATCAAGATGACATGAAGTCACAATCAGGCTACGTGTTTAGTCTGAATGGCGGTGCAATAAGTTGGAAAAGCTCAAAGCAAGATACAACAGCCGATTCTACAACAGAGTCTGAGTACATTGCTGCATCAGATGCTGCAAAGGAAGCTGTTTGGTTAAGAAAGTTCGTGTCAGACATCGGAGTGATACCGAGTATCCAAGATCCGATAGAACTTTTCTGTGACAATAACGGGGCCATCGCACAAGCAAAGGAGCCTCGGTCACACCAGAAAACCAAACACATACTCAGAAGGTTTCACCTCATCCGAGAGATCATTGATCGAGGAGATGTGAAAGTGTGCAAAATAGGGTCAGACGACAATGTAGCAGATCCTCTCACAAAAGCTCTACCGCAGTCAAAGTTTGATAGACATGTAATAGAGCTTGGTCTTAAACAGTTTAGGACATAGCCCTTCAACGGGCAAGTGGGAGATTGTTGGTGTATGTGCCCTTTTGAGGGCTATTTATGTAAATAAACTTTGAGGGTTATTTATGTAAATAAGACATTTGTCGTTTGATTGATTATTTATCTGATGAGTTAATTTCATGAAATTATATTCTTGTGCATATTGAATTTCATGAAATCGATCCGCCAAAAAGAAACACTCCATGGACTTTTAGATCATGAGTGATTCTTTTGAGTAGTACTCGTACGATGATCCTTAGACCAGAAATCACTGCATAGTATTAGGTGAATTAGAGTGTGCTTTGACATATGCCTAACGGGACCGTAACAGGTTACCAAGTACGGGTATGATTGGGTACGCTATGAGTCACGCTAAGGTATGTAGGTGAAGTGATGGGACTACAAGTCTCTCTTAAATGAGAGATGATATCTTGGCCGCTTGATAGTGAACTGAGAAGTGCATGGCCGTGCCCAAGAAATTATAAGGGTTATCATTTGCTTTATTAAGTTCAGTGTCACTAAGAGATCAAGTAAAACGTTTAGCTATATAAGGATGATTGGTTCCATGCCTTATGCTAAACTGGATATCAGTGTAGAGGACATTAAGTAGTATACTCGGAAGGTTGTGTTGAATCACCATTCGACCCTCCGTTCTGAATTGTGTAGTCATTATGTCTTGCTAGAGACCACTAATGATTTATGGATTAATTAATGAGATTAATTTATTCATTGTCAATTTGGAATGGGCCTACAGGATCGCACATAAGTGAGTTCGATGATTCAGAATTAATTAAATTGCCTGTTTTAAGTATAAAAGTTATACTTAAATTGATAATATTTAATTAAATAGTTTAATTAAATATTATTGAAGAGTATTATGGTATTAATTAAGAGTTAATTAATTACCTAGGAAGAATTGAATTGGGCTGACAAATCAAGGGACCTAATTGTGAATTGAGGTTCTTGACCCATCAGCCTGATCCATGGATCAATGGGTTGATCCATGGTGTTGGTTAAACCCAACTCAGTAAATAATTAATTAATTATTATTAAAACAGATACTTCTCAAATCAGAGAAGTATTTGGAGTCTGTTAAAAAGTTTTTAACAGAATTGGTTTTAAAACATTTAGAAAAAAGGATTTTAAAAAAACAGACTTCTGAACTATTCTAAAACAGACTCTGAAAAACCATTCTTCCCAGAGAGAAAAGCGTTTTCTCTTGAACAGGCAAATTTTGGGGCTAGCACCAGTTCTGAGAGAACTCCAGTGCAAGAACGTAGAGGCAATTCGCGTGCATTGTTTTTGGTGGTGAACGCAATCTTCCCAAAGGATCCAGGCGACTGCACAACCGATTACACGTCGAGGGTAAGACCCGATCCTCTTAGAATTTAGGCTATTCTGTAGCATAATTTAGGAAATTATGCATGCCTAGTTCCAACATTTTAGATACATGATTTTAAAGCTAGATGGTTTTATGGTTGCATATAACTTATGGTTAGTTAATTGAATGTTAAAATCAGAAAAACCCTCAATTTAGAAATCTAAGTGGAAGCAGGTTGGTTTAATATCCCTACGGCCACCTTTACGAGTTCATATACGATGTGGGTGGGATTGCGCGTTGGCATTAGGGCCTTCCTTCATTCGGATGAGTCCAACTATGAGATCGCTAGATTATGAATTTCTGAGTAAGATGACAAGAGTAAGTTTAATTAGGAGAAATACGATACCCTCTCTATCTGAGGCGTACTATCCTGTGATAACAAGCTCAGAAGTCACGTAATGACACATACTTAGTGTATGATCTGCGGTATTCCTCTCATCAAGGTTATGCTACTTATTTGTATGGCTGAAAACACCGACTATTAGCTATATTGATCAACAGATCATTTGGTCAGATAGTGTAGTTAATGAACTTGGTTCTTCTCAAATGAATGTGGGTTAGCATAAACGTCCACACTATTGTGTCTTGCGAGAATCCCGATGAATGAGATGTTGGTGGATTAAAATTATTGTTTTGAGGGAAGTCAATAATTTTTAGAATTTTGTGATGTTCGAAATTCTAGGTTAGATAACTAAAACATTGTCTGTTTAATTTACAATTTTTGATATGGCATTCAACCCCTTAGCTACTATATTAAAAGACAATAAGTTAACTGGACCTAATTATGTCGATTGGAGTCGTAACTTGTACATTGTCCTTATGGCTGAGAGCACTCTTGTGAGAGATCATGTCATTGACGTGATTAGTAACATCAACAAGGTTGAGGTAGTGGGAGGTGAAATCGTTGGTGAAACCAAAGTTGATATTGTCATCCAGAACTTGCCTCAAAGCTATAAGCAGATTTGGTTGAACTACAACATAAGTAAGATGTTGTGTACTTCATCCGAGCTCTTGGCAGAGTTGGTGGCGGCTAAAAGTCTTCTTCAAGAGAAGAAGTGAGCTTTAGTCGCAATCAAAGCTTTAAAATCTTCTTCTGAGCCTGAGGCTAGAAAGAAGAAGAAGAAGAAGAAGAAGAGAATGCTCAAGGAAATAGCTCAAAAGGTGCGAATTGTGCCTAAGCCAGATATTGCAAAGAAGAAGTCGAAAGACAAGTGCTTCAAGTGCAATAAGATAGGACACTGGAAAGTGGATTGTCCAAAGCCTAAAGGTACGATAGTTTCTGCCCTAATTACTGAGATATGTTTAGTGGTGACTCCCACAGATACTTGGTGTGTGGATTCAAGCGCCACTAACCATGTTTGTAATTCTTTGCAGGGGTTCCAAGTAACCCGAAATCTTAGAGAGGGCGAGCTGGACATCTACATGGGCGACACTACAAGAGTGTCAGTAGAAGTAGTGGGAGCTGTTACTTTAAATTTTGAAAGTTCTAGTTTAGAGTTAGTTAATTGTCTTTATATACCGAGTTTTAGAAAGAACCTTATTTCGGTTTCTAAACTCTTAAAGAACGGATATAAGTTTATTTTTTCTGATAAGTCTATATTTATTAGAAGAAATGGAAAACTTATTTGTTCTAGTTTATTGGCTGACAATTTGTTTGTGGTTAACTCTAACTCCCCCGTTGTGCAAAACATAGAAACAGATAGTTTTTTATCTAACATTAATAAGAGGAAGAAACCTTTTGAAATGAATCAAACCTATCTTTGGCATCTCAGGCTAGGTTATATAAATATTAGTAGAATTCATAGGTTGGTCAATGATGGACCTTTAGGTTCATTAGAGATTAAAAGTTGTGCAACCTGCGAATCTTACTTGGAAGGTAGCATGACCAAGAGACCTTTTAAAGCAAAAGGTTATAGAGCTAAAGAAGTATTAGAGTTAATTCATTCTGACTTGTGTGGACTAATGTCGTTCCAAACACAAGGTGGGTTCGAGTATTTCGTGATGTTCATGGATGACTACTCAAGGTACGGGTACATTTACCTAATGCATCACAAGTCCGAGTGCTTTGGCAAGTTCAAAGAGTTTCGGGCAGATGTGGAGAAGCATAATGGTAAGAGTATCAAGACACTGCGATCAGATCATGGTGGGGAGTACTTGTCTCACAAATTTCAAGAATACCTCATTGAGGTTAGAATTCAGTATCAGTTGTTTGCACCTAGCAGGCCACAGCAGAACGGTCTAGCAGAAATGAGGAATCGAACTCTTATGGAAATGGTTAGGTCGATGATGAGCTATAGTGATTTGCCGAGTTTGTTCTGGGGATATGCCTTAGAAATTGCGATGTATATTCTAAATCTTGTACCATCTAAAACCATGTCTTCAACTCCAGTAGAGTTGTGGAATGGGCAAAAGTCGAGTCTAAGACATCTCAGAATTTGGGGTTGCCCAGCACATTTTCTTAAGGCAGATGCGGCTAAGTTAGATGCGAGAACAGAATTAATGCTGTTTGTAGGATATCCTAGAGGAACAAAAGGTGGTCTATTTTATAGTCCTAAAGATCAGAAGGTGGTGGTTAGTACCAACGCTAGATTTTTAGAAGAAGACTATATCTTAGATCACAAGCCCAAGAGTAAGATAGTATTAGAAGATCTTAGAAGACAAACTACTAATCCTGATGCACCAGCACGAGTAGATACACCACACACTGCACATGAGATCACAGATGATGCGCTTATATAGGTGGTGCCTCGTCGTAGTGGGAGGGTTGTAAGATAGCTCGACAGGTTCATTGGCATGGGAGAAGCCTCAAACCTTATCCCAGGTGCGCCTGAGCCTGACCCAGTAAATTACAATGAGGCTCTCCGAGATAAAGATGCAGAATTTTGGCGTAAGGCAATAATATCCGAGGTGGGGTAAATGGACCAAAATCAAGTCTGGGAGATTATGGACCTGCTTGATGGGTTTAAGCCCATTGGATGCAAGTGGGTCTACAAACGTAAGAGAGGATCTAATGGAAAGGTGGAAACCTTTAAAGCTAGGCTGGTGGCGAAGGGGTATACTCAAAAAGAGGGAATCAATTATGAGGAAACCTTCTCCCCGGTAGCCATACTTAAGTCGATCCAGATTCTCTTGGCCATAGCTGCTCATTTAGATTATGAGATATGACAGATGGATGTCAAGACAGCTTTTCTAAACAGAAGTCTTGAGAAAACCATCTTTATGCAGCAACTAGAGGGATTCGTTCAAAAAGGCCAAGAGCATAAGGTTTGCAGGCTTAAGAGGTCCATTTACGGACTTAAGCAGGCATCCAGATCTTGGAACATCTGTTTTGATGAGGTAATCCAGTCCTATGGATTTACTCAGTGTCCAGATGAACAATGTGTGTACCGCAGACGTGATGGAAACTCAGTGGTGTTTCTTGTTCTTTATGTAGATTACATTCTATTGATTGGCAATAACAAGAAAGTGTTATCAGATGTAAAGTCATAACTGTCCAAGCAGTTTCATATGAAGGACTTAGGGAAAGCGGGACATATCCTTGGGATCAAGATAATTCGAGAACGTAGAAACCGTTCGTTAACTCTCTCCCAAGCTTCATATATAGATACGATTATGGCCCATTTTTACATACAGAACTCCAAGAAAGGCTTTCTACCTTTCAGACATAGAGTGCATCTGTCTAAAGAACAGTCTCCCAAGACTGTTGAGGAGATAGAGACCATGAAGATAGTTCCTTATACTTCGGCAGTAGGAAGTCTCATGTATGCCATATTGTGTACGAGGCCTGATATCTGTTATGTCGTTGGCATGGTAAACAGATATCAGAGTAACCCCGGGAAAGCTCATTGGGAGGCAGTAAAATAATTCTCAAGTATTTCCGCAGAACTAGATACCAAGTTTTGGTCTATCTGGTGCCTGAGCTAGTACCCTGAGGTTACACAGATTCAAATTTTGAAGGCGACAGGGACAAGAGTAAGTCTACCTCAGGGTATGTGTTACTGTAGGAGGTGGAGCCATGGTTTGGCAGAGTGTCAAGCAGAAATGCGTGGCGAACTCTACCATGGAGGCCAAAAACATTGCCGCATCAGAGGCAGTGAAGGAAGCAATGTGGCTCAAGAACTTCCTAGTGGACTTAGATGTGATTCCTGGTTTGCAGAAGTCTATCACGGTGTATTGTGATAACAACAGTGCAGTAGCAAACTTGAAGGAACCACGAGCCCACAAGGCGAGTAAACATATACAGCGCAAGTACCACCTGATACGAGACATCGTAAAGAGGGAAGACGTGGTCATGGTTAAGATAGCATCAGAGGATAACCTTACATATCCGTTCACGAAGATATTGACTTCAAAATTCTTTGAGGCTCACGTGGAGGGCATGAGAATCAGATACTTAGGAGAGCCATGACAGTTTTTCTAGATATATAGCAACAGAGTGTATAGGAGTTGTATGTAGTTGTATACTTAAAGCACAGCTTAAGTATTAGTGGGAGATTATTGGAGTTGAATACATAAGCTATGCTTGTATTGTACATTTTCCCAGTTAATATTTCAATTTATGTTTTGGTTATATTTTGTTGTGCATGATTTGTCAATTTATATTATGTAAGTAGATGATGAGGTGTCTTGTGTGACACAGTAGATCTCATCATTGGTTGAAAGACATAATATATAAATGAGGTTCAGGACCGAGACAGCTTTGGACAAACTATCAGTTTAAGTTATTATGTGATTCGGATAATTGGTTTGTCTAAACTAATTGAATCATATAGATATGCCCGGGGCGTATTGAACTTGACCATTAGGAATGATTTGTCTTGTATTGATTTAATAGACAAATCTTTCTTGGTATTCTATCTCTTAATCCCTAGACTCGAGCGGGCATGAGGATTAGACATAGTGTACTTTGATCTGCCAATGGGTGATGTCTATTGAGGCCAATAATCTCGGTAGGTTGGGTACGTGTGTTTAGTTACTTGGTGTGCAGCTTGTCGAAAATAAACCATATACCGGTGCGTCCGGGGTGATGGTGCTCCCGAGATGAGCTCGTTATGTTTATTATACTAAACCTAGCTGGTGGATTTATGTCCAGTATAGTAAAACGATCGAGTGATACTAGTCTCAGAATTAAAGAAGTTAATAAATTAATTTATCAGTAAATTAGTAAATTAACGAGCACTATATCTTTGATGTAGGGAGATTATGAATAAATTAATTAAGTTATTCCGCAAGAAATTATGGTGTAGGATGGTAGTGTCATAATTAATCCATTAGTGGTACGATTAATTATCTATTGGTTATTGACAAAGGTAGATTTAATTAATTAAGTAATTAATTAATCATTGTGTCAATTGGTTGTGAATCATACCAGAAATTGGTTTGGGATAAGTGAATCCCTGTATCAGTTGGTTGTGAATCATACCAGGAATTGGTTTGGGATAAGTGAATCCCTGTATCAGTTGGATGTGTATCAGTCTAGGAACAGGATTGAAGGAAACAGAAACCCAGTAGAAAGGCCAATCCTAAACCAACTTTGGGTCTCTCTTGTAACTCTATATATAGGCAAGGAATTAGTTATTCCACATATACAATTCAATAAGTTTTCAAGATAAGAAAACTAGAGAGATAAAATCCTAGAGAGAGAAATAAAATTCCTCTCTCATACTCAGATTTTAGAAGCCTAGGTGCGGCTGGTTTTTTATCAATTGTTGGCCGAAATTTAGGCCTATTTAAACCGGCAGCGCGTGTAGCTTTTTCTCTCTCCGGGCGGTGCATTTATTGTACGTGTCTGGTGCAGCGGTGCTGGAATTTTCTGGCAGGTGGATTGTGGTGATTAGCTGATCAATTAGTTGCCCGATCATTGCGGACACAATGTGCAATTAAGGTCTTATGGCATACTAGAGAATCACCTGAGTACACGCTTCAAAGGTATAATTCTTATGTTTCCGCTTAATTAAGAATTTTTGTTTCGTGATCAATTGAATAAGTGCAAACCCAGATCCTGTGCAATGTTATTTCAAGCAAGGGTTAGAATAGTGATTGTGCTAGAGTCTAGGCCTGGCCAGAGATTCCGATTCTAGAATGCATAGCACGAAAGTGAGTTTCTGGCTAGGCCCGGGCAGATAATCTTTCACGTAATCGAGAAAGCTTTGGACAAACTGTCAGTTTAGGTTATTATGTGATTCGAATAATTGGTTTGTCTAAACTAATTGAATCATATAGATATTCCCGGGGCGTATTAAACTTGACCATTTAGAATGATTTCTCTTGTACTGATTTAATAGACAAATCGTTCTTAGTATTCTATCTCTTAATCCCTAGACTTGAGCAGGCATGAGGATTAGACATAGTGTACTTTGATCTGCCAATGTGTGAGGTCAACAGTGGCCAATAGTCTCGGTAGGTTGGGTGTGTGTTTAGTTGCTTGGTGTGCTGCTGCTTGTCGAAAGGAAACCATGTACCGGTGTGTCCGGGGTGATGGTGCTCCCGAGATGAGCTCGTTATGTTTATTATACTAAACCCAGCTGATGGACTTATATCCGGTATAGTAAAAAGGTTGAGTGGTACTAGTCTCGGAATTAAAGAAGCTAATTAATTAATTTATCAGTAAATTAATAAATTAACGAGCACTATATATTTGATGTGGGGAGATTATGAATAAATTAATTAAGTTGTTCTGGAAGCAATTTTGGTGTAGGATGGTAGTGCCAAAATTAATCCGTTAGTGGTACGATTAATTTTGTAATAGGTTAATTGAATTGGTAGAATTAATTAATTGATTAATTATTCCTAAGGGTTAATTGAGTAATTAACAAAGTGGAATTAATTAATTAATTAATTAAATCTTAAGTTTCAATTAGAATTAGTAAATCCTAGAGATTAGGAATCTGATTTGGATATGGTTTATCCTATTAGATTGGTTACATAATTGGATTTAGAAACTAATTAATTACCTAAACCCATTAGGAAGGCCAATCCTAAACCAACTTTGGGTCTCTTTTGTAACTCTATATATAGACAAGGGATTAGCTATTCCATAATATACAATTTATAAGTTTTCAAGACAACAAAACTAGAGAGAGAAAGTTTAGGGAGAGAAAATAAATTTCTCCCTCAAAGTCGACTTCCTAGTCTTCTAGCGACGACAGCAAGACTTCCAGTCGGTGGCGTCGAACTTACCTTGTAGCCGACGGTGTGTGGAATAGCTGGCGTATGGAGAAGACTCTCTCGGGTCAGCGTGTGTAGTACAAGCGTGGCAGGCCGCGGACGGCGGTATTTTCCGGCGAGGATTCCGACCCAGATTTTGTGGTGATTAGCTGATCAATTGCTCGCTAGATCGTTGCCCACACAACATGCGATCAAAGTCTTGAGGCATACAAGAGAATCACTTGAGTATACGCTTCAATAGGTAATTCTTATATTTTCGTATTTAATTAAGAATTTATTTTTGCGTGATAAATCGAATGAGTACAAACTAAGATCCTGCGCAATGTTATTTCAAGTAAGGGTTGGAATAGCGATTGTGCTAGCATCTAGGCCTGGCTAGAGATTCCGATTCTAGAATGCGTAGCACAAACGTGAGTTTCTGTCTAGGCTCGGGCAGATAATCTTACTGGTACTTGCCCTGAAGGACAAGTTCTTGAGTGAAGATCTCATGGGCTAAGGTATTGAGGGCTTGCTGGCCCTTTTTCTCCTTGCTCTTGTCAAAGGCCCATCTATGTTAATCAAAGGATCTCTTTGAGAGGGTATTGGTGGCAGACTTGGGCTTGTGGGCTTGGTGGGCTTAGGGTCATAACATCCCCCCTTCTTGAAAAGTTGTCCTCGATTCCAACTCTTCTTCGAACTTAAATAGGGTCAAGTCTTCCACAGTGAATGTGTCATTGACACCTAACTCTCCTCGGAGGTCCAGCTTATATGCATTTTCATTGATATTTTTGAACACTTGGAATGGGCCATCTCCTTTAGGGTGCAGCTTGGTCTTGCGGGCTTGAGGGAAGTGCTCCTTTCTAAGATGCAGCCACACCCAATCTACGGGCTCGAATAAGATCTGGCACCTCCCTTTATTCACCCTCCTTGAAGTGTGTTCTTGATGCTTGAGGATGTTGAGTCTGGCTTGTTCATGGATCTCTTGCACAATTTTTGCCCTCATTTCACCATCTAGGCTCGAGATCTCCTTGATGGGTAGAGGTGAAAGTCTATTGGAGTTAGGGGCTAAAAACCATAGACTATCTTAAAGAGAGAATAGTTTGTGGCTGAGTGCGTAGACCTGTTATATACAAACTCACAAAAAAGAATGGTATATTCCCAACGGGTTAAGTTTTTACTAATCAATGCTCTAATTAATGAACCAAGAGTTAAATTAGTTACCTCAGTCTGACCATCTTTCTGAGGATGGTTGGTGGTGGAGAAGAGTAGCTTCGTGCCCAGCTTGCCCCACAGGGTTTTCCAAAAGTAGCTGAGGAACTTGACATCCCTATCACTCACTATGCTGCGAGGAATGTCATGTAGCCTAACTACTTCATTAAAGAAGAGTTTGACTACCTCCTTAGCATCATCGGTTTTCCTGCAAGGAATAAAACGACTCATCTTAGAAAATCTATCTTCCACTACAAAGATAGAGCCATTACCTTTTTGGGACCTTGGGAGGCCTAGAATAAAATCCATGGATAAGTCAACCCAAGGTGTTATTAGAACTGGCAGAGGCATGAGAAGACCGTTGGGCTGGACTTTAGATTTGGCCTTTTTGCACGTGATACACCTGTTACAGATTCTCCCCACATCCTTCTTCATGTTAGGCCAATAAAAGTGCTCTTGCAGGATGTTAAGAGTCTTGGCCATGCTAAAATGTCCCATCAGGCCTCCTCTATGGGCCTCTCTTGTTAACAGCTCACGCAGATAACACTTGGGAATGCATAAGAAAACCCTATTCCTTGTAAAATCTCTGAAATACACCAACATCACAAGCTGTAAAAAGGTTAGAAAAATCAGGATCAGTAGGATAAAAACTCTTTATATGATCAAATCCCAACAATCTAGTATGCGTGGAAGTGAGAAGTGAATGTCTATGAGATAAGGCATCAGCAATCACATTATCTTTTCCCCTTTTGTGTTTCAACACATAAAGAAATGTTTTAATAATTGACACCCGCTTAGCATGCCTTTTGTTCAACTTATTCTGAGACTTTCAGTACCTTAGGGACTTATGATCAATATGAATGATAAATTCCTTAGGTAACAAATAATGTTGCCAAGTTTCTAGAGCCCTAACCACAACATACAATTCCTTGTCATAAGTTGAATAGTTTAAACATGCACCATTCAATTTCTCACTAAAATAAGCAATGGAACGTTTATTTTGCATCAAAACCGCCCTTACCCCAATACCCGAAGCATCACACTCAAGTTCAAAAGTATCATCAAAACAAGGTAATGCTAAAGTAGGGGAAGAGGTAAACTCCCTTTTCAGCTGGTCAAATACCTCTTGCTGTCGCTGGCCCCACTCAAATCTAACATCCTTCTTCACTAACTCGTTCAATGGGGCTTCAGTAGAGAAGTCTCGAATGAACTGCCTGTAGAAGCTGGCTAGTCCTTGAAAAGACCTCACCTCGGAGGCATTGGTCGGTGTAGGCCACTCGAGTATTGCATTCACCTTGGCTTCTTCAATCTTAACACCTTGTGCATGTTGGGTTTGAATACTAAAGCTTTGCTTGTATTAAACTATTTCCCAGTTTATATATGGATTAAATGTTTTAGTCAAATTATTTTATGTTTTACATATGCCATCCATTTATATTATGTAATTAGATGATGAGGTGTCTGGTGTGACACAGTAGATCTCATCATTGGTTAAAAGACATAATATATAAATGAGGTTCGTAACCGAGACAGTTTTGGACACACTACCAGTTTAGGTTATTATATGATTCAGAAAATTGGTTTGTCTAAACTAATTGAATCATATAGATATGCCCAAGGCATATTGAACTTGACCATTTAGGACGAATTATCTTGTACTGATTTAATAGACTATTTGATCCTAGTATTCAATCTCTAAATCCCTAGACTTGAGCAGGCATGAGGATTAGAATAGTGTGCTTTGATCTGCCAAAGAGTGAGGTCACTTGAGGCTAATAGTCTCAGTAGGTTGGGTGCGCGTGTTTGATTATTTGGTGTGTTGTTACTTGTCGAAAGGAAACCATGTACCGATGCGTCCAGGGAGATGATGCTCCCGAGATGAGCTCGTTACGTTTATTATACTAAACCCGGCCGGTGGACTTATGTCCGGTATAGTAAAAAGGTCGAGTGGTACTAGTCTCGGATTATAACAAATTAATTAATTAATTTATCAGTAAATTAATAAATTAACGAGCACTATATCTTTGATGTGAGTATATTAAAGAATAATTAATTTAGTTATTCCGGAAGCAATTCTGGTGTAAGATGGTAGTGCTATAATTAATCCGTTAGTGGTACGATTAATTATGTAGTGAGTTAATTGATAAAGTATAATTAATTATTTCTAAGGGTTAATTAAGTAATTAACAAAGTAGAATTAATTAATTAATTAAGTCTTAAAATTCAATTAGAATTAGGAAATCCTAGAGATTATGAAATCTATTTGGATTTGGAAATCCTATTAGATTTGGATCCTAATTTGATTTGGAAACTAATTAATAATCCTAGACCCATTAGGAAGGTCAATCCTAAACCAACTTGGGGTCTCTCTTGTAACTCTATAAATAGACAAGAGATTAGTAATTCATAATACACAATCATAAGTTTTCAAGACAAGAAAACTAGAGAGAGAAAATCCTAGAGAGAGAAGTTAAATATTTATTTCTCAAAGTCAGACTTTTTCTTCCTCTGTGTGTTGGCTCGATTCCTAAGGTGCGGCAGCGGTTGGTCTTCTCCATCGGCGATGGTGCATGGTGATTGGATGGGCGACACGTGGAGTTCACGTGCGAGTGGCGAAGTTTGGTTGGATTTTTCTGGCGGGTTTTGGTGGTGATTTGTTGATCAATTGCTCGTTAGTTTGTTGCACACACAACGTATGATCAAGTCTTGAGTCATACAAGGGAATCACCTAAGTACATACCTCAAGAGGTAATTCTTAAACTTCCACTTTTATTAAGAATTTGTTGTTGCGTGACAAATCGAATAAGTACAAGCTAAGATCCTGCACAATAGTTTTTTGCTAGAGCTTAGGCCTGATCAAGAATTTCAATTCTGGAATGCATAGCACGAAAGTGAATTTTTGACCGGGCCCGAGCAGATTATCTTTCAATTGATATCAGAGCTATGGTTTTAGCTTTGTGCTTGTTCGATTTTTTATAGGGTTTTGATTACAGCGGTTTAGAAATCTCGGCTATTATGGGTGCGTTTGTATGTTTTAATTAAACCTCGGGACATGTCCGAGTTGTTTTTTTATGAATGCTTGTAATAGTAAAACCACATGCTGGAAGCCGTGTAGGATTAGATCAAATCTGTAGTAGGATTTTTTCTATGTAATTTTTTATTTTATTTTTCTAGAAGCCTTGCAGTAGGAAAGTGTTATGTAATCGAAGATGTTATGGTGGGCGACTTGATTTCGTGGGTTTTGGTGTATCGTTAATTCGTAGAAAACAAAGAAAATCCAGAACAAATTGCAAGAAGACCAAATAACATAGTGGGAACAGAAGATGGAAAATAGAACGGGGTGTCAGGTGATGCCAGCATAAATTCACCGGCAGACATCGCCAGTGATCGGCAACGGCAGCGCAGCGGTAGTGCTTCAAAACAACACTGTAGCGCAGCGCAGCGCAGCACACTGGGCGACTTGCAGAAGGGCTGCCCCGCTCAACAAGTGCTGCTCACGCAGGCCCATTGAGAAATTTATGAGCGTGGCCTGGTCTTCGAGATGCTTTTCGAGATCCAGTTTTTTCAAGACTCAATCCATTGAGTGGCGTGACGAGACACGAGATTAAGGCAGATGGAAACAATTAAAACCATAATAGTCGAGAAATTTTTTTTCTCATTTATTTTCCTTATTTACAGTTTTAATTATATGCTTTAATTTTTGTGCTATATTTTATGTGCATGATTTAAAGCATGTTGGTTTTATGTTTGCATATAACTTAGGATTAGTTAATTGCATGTTAAAACCGGAAAAACCCTCATTTTAGAAATCTAAGTGGGAGCGGGTTGGTTACGAATCATATTTGATGTGGGTGGACTTACGCATTGGCATTAGGACCTTCCTCTATATCGGATGAGTTTAACCATAAATAGCCTAGGAATTTATAAGTAAAATGACTATAGTAAGTTGAAATTGGAGAAATGCGATACCCTCTCCATCTGAGGTGCACTATCCTAAGGTAACAAACTCAGAAGTCATGCAATGGCACACACTTAGTGTACGATTTGTAGTATTCTTCCCATCGAGGTTACGCTGCTTATTTGTACGGCTGAAAGCACTGACTATTAGCTACATTGATCATTAGATCATTTGGTCAGATGATGTAGTTAATGAACTTAGTTATTCTCAAATGAATGTGGGTTAACGTAAACGTCCACACTATTGTGGCTTGCGAGAATCCCAATGAATGAGATATCGGTGGATTTAATTATTGTTTGAGGGATGTCAATAATCTTTGAATTTTCAAAATTCTTGAATTTATTTGCTGAAACATTGTCTTTTTATTTATTTACAGTTTTTAATATGGCATTTAATCGGTTAGCTACAATATTGAAAAATAACAAATTAAGTGGTCCGAATTATGTCGATTGGAGACGAAACTTGGACACTGTCCTAATAGCAGAGGGGCACAAATTCGTGCTTACAGAAAAGTGCCCAGATATGCCAGATGACCAGTCAGTTGAACTAGACAGGTTAGCCTATCAAAAGTGGATTGAGTCAGATAAGATAATGTAGTGTTACATTCTGGCATCTATGTCAAATATTCTACGATATCAGTCTATGACCATGAATTTTGCCTTTGAGATGACGGGTTACTTGAGTGAAATATTGGGTGGTCAAAAATCAGACTACAAAGTCAGATGTGGCACATAAGGCTAGGATTTCAAAGAAGAAGCCGAAAGGAAGGTGCTTCAAATGCAATCAGACGGGATATTGGAAATCAGATTGTTCAAAGCTCAAAAGTACGATAGTTTCTGCCTTACTTACTGAGACGTGTTTAGCAGCGATTCCCACAGATATTTAGTGTGTGGATTCAAGCGTCACTGACAACGTTTGTAATTCTTTGCAAGGGTTCCAAGTAACCAAAAAGCTTAGAGAAGGTGAGCTAGAAGTCTACTTGGACGACATTACAAGAGTGCCAGTAGAAGCAGTGGGAATAGTTAGCTTATTTATCAAAAATTCTAGGCTAGATTACATAATTGTCTTCATGTACCGAATTTTAGAAAGAACTTGATTTTAGTTTCTAAACTCTTAGTGAATGGTTATAAGTTTATTTTTTCTGATAAATCTGTTGTTGTTAGAAAAGATAATAAAATTATTTGTTCAGATTCATTAGTAGATAATTTGTTTTTGATAAAATCAAACTCCCCTGTTGCGCAAAACACAGAGTTAAATGGCGCATCATCTAACAAAAAGAAGAGAAAATAACCTTCTGAAACGAATCAAATCTATCTTTGGCATCTAAGGCTAGGTCATATAAACCTTATTAGGATTCAGAGGTTAGTCAATGATGGACCATTAAGTTCATTAGAGATTGACAGTTACTCAACCTGCGAATCTTGCTTGGAAGGTAAAATGACCAAGAGGCCTTTTAAGGCAAAAGGTTATAGAGCCAAAGAAGTATTAGAGTTGATTCACTCTGACTTGTATTGACCAATTTTGGTCCAAGAATGATGTGGGTTTGAGTATTTTGTGACTTTCATAGATCATTACTCAAGGTACGGATACATTTACTTAATGCGCCATAAGTTTGAATGTTTTAGTAAATTCAAAGAGTATTGGACAGATGTGGAGAAACATCATGGTAAAAGTATCAAGACACTACGATCAGATCATGATGGAGATTACCTATCCCATGAATTTTGAGACTATCTCAGTGAGGTCGGAATTCAGTCTCAGTTGTCTACACTTGGCACACCACAACAGAATGGTGTAGCAGAAAGAAGAAATAGAACTCTCATGGAAATAGTTAGGGCAATGATGAGATATTGTGAATTGCATGATTCGTTATGAGGATATGTCTTAGAAACTGCAACATATATTCTAAATCTTATACCATCTAAAACCGTGCCTTCAACCCCTACAGAGTTATGGAACGGGCGCAAGCCCGGTCTAAGACATCTTAGAATTTGAGGTTGTCCAGCACATGTACTAAAGGTAGATGCGGCTAAGTTAGATGTAAGAACAGAAGTTATGCTATTTGTAGGATATCCTGGAGGAACAAAATGTGGTCAGTTCTATAGTCCTAAAGATCAGAAGGTGATAGTTAGCACTAATGCCAGATTTTTAGAAGATAACTATATTCTATATCACAAGCACAAAAGTAAAATCATAATAGAAGAACATAGAAAGCAATCTGATAATCCTGGTGCACAAGCACAAGTAGATACACCACAAAATACTGCACAAGATATCACAGATGATGCGCCTACACATGTGGTGGCTCGTCGTAGTGCGATGGTTGTGAGACAACGCGACAAGTTCATTGGTGTGGGAGAGGCCTCAAACCTAATCCCAGACAGGCACAAACCTGACCCCATAAACTACAATGAGGCTCTCTGAGATAAAGATGTAGAATCTTGACGAAAAGCAATGGTGGTCGATTGACCACAATCAAGTCTGGGAGCTTGTGGACCTGCCTGATAGTTTTAAACCCATTGGATGTAAGTGAGTCTACAAACGCAAGAGAGGACCTGACGAAAAGGTTGAAACCTTTAAAGCTAAGCTAGTGGCAAAGAGGTATACTCAGAAATAGGGAATTGATTATGCCGAAACCTTCTTCCTAGTAGCTATGCTTAAGTTAATCCGTATTTTCTTAGTCATAGCTGCTTATTTAGATTATGAGATTTGGCAAATGGATGTCAAGACAGCTTTCCTTAACGGAAGTCTGGAATAAACCATCTTCATGCATCAACCAGGGGGATTCATTGAAAATGGCCAAGATCATAAAGTTTGCAAGCTTAAGAGGTTCATTTACAAACTTAAGCAAGCATCCAGATTTTGGAACATTCGGTTCGATGAGGTAATCCAATCCTACGGATTTACTCAGTGCCCGAATGAACAATGTGTATACTGTAGACGTGATAGAAATGCGGTGGTGTTTTGTGTACTTTACATAGATGACATTCTACTTATTGGCAATAAATAAGAAAGTGTTGTCAGACGTAAAGGCATGGCTATCCATGCAATTTGATATGAAAGACTTAGGAAAAGTGGGACATATCCTTGGGATCAAGATCATTTGTGATCGTCGGAAACATTCGCTAACGCTCTCTCAGGCTTCATACATAGATACGATTCTGACTTTTTTTAACATGCAAAACTCCAATAAAGGCTTTCTACATTTAAGACACGGAGTGCATACATCTAAAGAGCAGTCTCTAAAGACTGTTGAGGAGATAGAAGCCATGAAGACAATTCATTATGCTTCTACAGTATGAAGTCTCATGTATGCAATGTTGTGTACGAGGCCTGATATTTGCTATGTTGTTGGCATTGTAAGCAGATATCAGAGTAACCCCGGAAAAGCTCATTGAGAGACAGTAAAATGCATTCTCAAGTATTTGCGCAGAATGAGAGACCAAGTCTTATTCTATCACGCGTATGAGCTTGTACCTCGTGGTTACACAAATTCAGATTTCTAAGGCGACAGGGACAAGAGTAAGTCTACCTCAGGGTATCTGTTTACTTTGGGAGGTGGAGCCATAGTTTGGCGGAGTGTCAAGCAGAAATGCATGGCAGACTCCACCATGGAGGCTGAGTACGTTGCAGCATCAGAGGCAGCAAAAGAAGTAGTGTGGCTCAAGAACTTTCTAGTGGACTTAGATGTAATTCCTGGTTTGCAAAAGTCGATCACAGTGTACTGTGATAACAACGGTGCAGTAGCAAACTCAAAGGAACCACGAGCCCACAAGTAAGTAAGCATATACAGCGTAAGTACTACCTGATATGAGATATCATTAAGAGGGAAAATGTAGTTGTGGCGAAGATAGCATCAGAAGATAACCTTGCAGATCCATTCACGAACACACTGACTTTGAAAGTTTTTGATGCTCACGTGGAGGGCATGGGGACTAGATACTTAGAAGAGCCTTGACTGTTTTTCTAGTTATTATTGTAGCTGTAGATTAATGTAGTTTTATACTTAAAGCGCAACTTAAGTATTAGTGGGAGATTGTTAGATTTGAAAACTAAAGTTTTGCTTGTATTAAACTATTTCCCAGTTTATATATATCCATTAAATGTTTTAGTTAAATTGTTTTATATTTTAAATATGTTGTCCATTATATTATGTACTTAGATGATGAGGTGTCTGGTGTGACACAGTAAATCTCATAATTGGTTAAAAGACATGATATATAAATGAGGTTCGTAACTGAGATAGTTTTGGACACACTATCAGTTTAAGTTATTATGTGATTCAAAAAATTGGTTTGTCTAAAATAATTGAATCATATAGATATGCCCGGGGCATATTGAGCATGACTTTTCGTATTGAATTATCTTGTACTGATTTAATAGACTATTTGATCTTAGTATTCTATCTCTAAATCCTTAGATTTGAGCAGGCATGGGGATTAGAGATAGTATACTTTAATCTGCCAAAGAGTGAGGTCACTTGAGGCCAACAGTCTCGGTAGGTTGGGTGCGCGTGTTTGATTGCTTGGTGTGCTGTTAACTGTTGAAAGGAAACCATGTATCGGTGCATCCCGGGTGATGGTGCTTTCTGAGATGAGCTCGTTATTTTTATTATACTAAACCCGGCCGGTGGACTTATGTCCGGTATAGTACAAAGGTCGAGTGGTACTAGTCTCGGATTATAAGAAGTTAATTAATTAATTTATCAGTAAATTAATAAATTAACAAGAACTATATATTTGATGTGGGGAGATTAAAAAATAATTAATTTAGTTGTTTCGGAAGTAATTCTTGTGTGCGATGGTAGTGCCATAATTAATCCGTTACTGGTACGATTAATTATGTATTGGTTAATTGGTAAAGATATATTTAATTAATTAAGATATTAATTAATCCTTGTGTCAGTTGGTTGTGAATGAGTCCAGGAACTGGATTAAGGATAAGTGAATTCTTGTGTCAGTTTGATGTGAATCAGTTCAGGAACGAGATTGAAGTAAAATACAATCCCAAACCAACTTGGGGTCTCTCTTGTAAATCTATAAATAGACCAGAGATTGGCAATACACAATACAAAATTCATAGTTTCAAGTTCTCAAGAAACTTAGAGAGAGAAATTCTAGAGAGAGAAATCAAAAGAATTCTTTCTCGAAGTCAAATTTCTTCATCCAAGCTCGGCGGCACAGCTCCCTAGATCGGGGGCAGGTTTTTATCATCTCTTCCGACGGTGCGTGGGCTTAAGTGCGGTGGCGCGTGGAGCTCTCGGTTGGCGCGTGAACGGTACGCGCGAGTGGCAAGCGACAGCGGGTAGTTTTTCTGGCACTATTTTGTGGTTGTTTTATTGATCATTGGTTCGTTGGTTCGTTGCCCACACAACATACGAGCTGGTCTTGAGTCATACAAGTGATCACTTAAGTACACACTTCAAGAGGTAATTCTTAAACTTCTACTTTAATTAGAAGTTTTATTGTTGCGTGACAAATCAAATAAGTAGAAGCTAAGATCCTGCGCAATGGTATTTCAAGCAAGGGTTGGAATAGTAATTGCGCTAGAGCTTAGGCCTGATCAAAAGTTTTGATTCTGGAATGCGTAGCATGAAAGTAAATTTTTGACTGGGTCCGGGTAGATAATCTTTTACCAAGGTGATTGTGTGTGTTTTAATTTCATGCAAGTGATGATTGGCCTAAAGGAAGGTCCTCACTTGGTGAAATTAAAACATACTTGCGGTAGTAAATATGTGAAAATTATTAGGATTTTCCATGTGAATAATAAGTCGGCCCAAATGAAGGCTTATTATTTAACAGGAGTGTATTGTCAATATTTGATTACTGCAACAAGATATCACTTGCAAATTGATGTTTCTGTCCAAAAACTAAACCTAATATTGCACTAGATATCTTGTGATGAGGATGTCAATTTAAATATTTTCATGTTAAAATTTTCTTCAGTGTGAGCTTATATTTGGTAATTTTTTGTTTTTCCAATTGATTCTGTGGCAGTTATATCTGCTAATGTTAGTTATATTCCAACACTTAATTATGCAAATTTCAAGATCTAGAAGCACAATGTTTTGATAGTTCTTGGTTACATGGATCTAGACCTTGCGTTTTGGTCTGACTGCTCCCTACTCTTAAGGATACTAGTTCCTATGAGGAAAAGGGAACATTGAGTGGTGGGAGAAATCAAATCGCAAGTGTATAAGGATCATGAAGTGGTAAATTTTGGAAACCTTAAGGGGCACTGTTAAAGAGGAAAACAATGCCAAATTGTTCCGACAAGAACTCAAAAAGTCTTATGTTAAAAGTGATAAAGGGGAAACAAACACTCTCTTGAGTAAACTTGTTTCCATGAGGTATGAGAATTCCAGGAACATAAGGGAGTACATTTTCCAGATGTCTAATGTTGCTTCAAAGTTAAAGACACTGAAATTAGACTTGTCTGATGACTTGTTGGTGCATTTGGTATTTATTTCTCTTCCTGCACAGTTTGGGCAGTTTAAGGTCAGTTATAATTGCCAAAAGGAAAAATAGGATCTTAAATAAACTCATTTCTCACTGTGTGCAAGAAGAAGTAATATTGAAGCAAGAAAGACTGAGAGTACTCATTTGACAGCAACCTCTAAATAGAATAACAAGAACAAAAGAAAAATAATGATAAGGAAGTTGTGGTAGAAGCACCACAAAAGAAATAGACTAATGAATTCTCTTGTTTCTTTTGTCGTGATATTTTTTCATTAAAAAGAATAAATGTATCGAATATCATACTTGGGGTGCCAAGAAAGGTATGGTCATTGTTAATATTTGTTCTGAGATTAATTTGGTTTCAGTGCCAAGACATACTTGGTGGGTGGATTGTGTTTACTACTCACATAAGTGTGTCTTTGCAAGGTTACCTTCATTATCGCAAACCAATTGATGTTGAAAGAATCATGTATGTGGGGCAATAATGAGGTGGCTAAAGTTGAGACAATAAACACTTTTAGGTTATTGCTAAAGACTGGTTTTTATTTGAATTTGAAAGACATTTATGTTGTTCCGCCATTTAGACAAAATCTAATTTATGTTTCCTTATTGGAGGAATTAGGCTACTTTGTCCCTTTGAAAACAATAAAGTTAGTCTTTAATTTAATTCAAATAAGGATAAAATCAGTCAGTGATGATAATCTTTAGTTGCTTGATATTGTTGTTTCATACTGTGAAACCTTGCATGTGGATACAATTGGTACTAAATACAAATTAATCAATAAGAATTCCACTGCACTTTTGTATATGCCCTTAGGTCGTATCTCTAGATAGAGAATTGAAAGGCTTGTGTTAGATGAAATCCATTGGACTCTATAGATTCTCAAATCTGTGTTGAGTACATTAAAGGGAAAATAGACAGACAAAAGGAAATTTAAAGGTTGAAAGATTTAAGATATCATAGAACTGATATATACAGATGTTTGTGGGTCATTCCGTATAGTTTTTGGAATGGTCAAATATATTATATCAAGTTCATAAATGATCTTTCACGATATGGTTACCTTTATAAACTGCAACATACATATTTAGTAGAGTTCCAACTAAAGCAACTATTAAAACCCCTTATGAACTATGAACTGGCATAAACCCAGTATTAGGTACTTTCATGTTTAGGGTTGTCCAGCTAAAGTTAGGCTATATAACTTTAGGGGATCATAAGTTACTATTTCGTTGGATACACTGAAAGGTTTAGAGGATTCAAGTTCTTTGATCCCAAAAGCAAATCCTTCTTTAAGATTGGGAAATGCCTAATTCTTGAGGATATTGAGTTTGGAGGGAAAGATAAGGTTAATGACTTTGTCCTTGAAAAGGAATCAATTTCTCTTCCTACGGTTATAATTCCTAAAGTTGTTCAAGAATTACAAGACAAAGTTGATAATTTCCCTCATCAAGAACAAGATTACTTTTTATGAAGAACAAACTCAACTGTTTTAAGAACAAATGCCATTAAGGAGATCTACTAGAGATATGAGAAATGCTATTCTGGATTATTATATAGTGTTTCTCATGAAACATAAAGAAACCAATGAAATGGTGGGAGATGATCCAACCAACTTCTATCAGACCATTGAAAGTTCCAACTCTCAAAAGTAGGTCGATGCCATGAATGAGGAAATCAAGTCCATGAAAGACAATGAAATTTGGGATCTTATTTCATTATCTGAAGGTGTGAAACCCATTGGTTAGAAATGGATATTTAAAACCAAATCAGATTCAAAAGGAAATGTGGAAATATATAAGACACGTCTTATCGCAAAGGGATTTACTCAAAAGGAACGCATCGATTATACAGAGACTTTCTATCCAGTATTATTGAAATACTCTTTTAGGACCATAATGGCATTAGTGGCTCATTTTTATTTTGAGTTTTATAAGATGGATATTAAGATAGTGTTTCTCAATAGAGACATTTTTTAAACAATATATACTGCAACCTGGAAACTTTGTTTCTAAAGATTCAAAGCAGATGGGTTGCAGACTAAAGAAATCCATCTATGGACTAAAACAAGTTTCCCATAAATGGTATCGCATATTTCATCAAGTGATATTCTCTTTTTGTTTTGAGGTGAATTTGGTGGATGATTGTGTATATCATAAGTTCTGTGGGAGTATACATATTTTTGTAGTTTTGTATGTTGATAACATACTGCTTACTTGCAATGACATAGGCTTATTGCACGAAACCAAGAAATTTCTTTCAGATCATTTTGAGATAAAAGATCTTAGTGACGACTCTTTTGTATTAGGTATACAGATACTCCAAGATCGCTCTCAAGGTATACTACAGTTGTAACAAAAAAGCTATATCAAAAGGATACTTAAAAGATTTAGGATGCGGGATTGCAAGCTATATGCTACTCAAGTTTCTAAGGGAGACAAGTTCAGTCTCAACCAATGCCCCAAGAAAACTTTTAAAAGAAAGGAAATGCAAAAGATTTCATATGCTTCTGCTGTGGGAAGTCTGATGCATGATTTGGTATGTACGCATTCGATTATTGTGTTCATGTTAGAATTTTAGGCAGATACTTAAGAAATTCTAGTATGGTACATTTGGTAGCAGCCAAAAGGGCTATACAGTATCTTCTTGGAACTTTAGATTATATGCTCACTTATCAGATGTCAGATCAGTTAGAGATCATTTGGTATTCTGACTCTGATTAAAGTGGATGTTTTAAAGCATCCAATCATGCTATATGGCTATTGATTTTGGTCACGAGTTTGCAAATTGTCAATGGTATTGAAAGACCACTTAAGTTATTTTGGGACAATAAAGTAACTATGGAATTCTCTAACAATAGTAGGAGTTCCTCTAATTCTAAACACTTATAGATCAAGTACCTAGCTGTTAGAGAAGTAATTCAGAATAATTATTTTTTCATTGAGCACATAAGGACAAACTCTAATATTGTCACCTAAGGTCTTTATTGAGTATGTTGCTCAAATGGGTGTATTATTGTCTGATGATGTATCGGTTTAGTGAGAGTTTGTAATTTTTTAGTTTGTTCGTGGTTTTGAACACTTCAGTTTCAGTTTGTTCGTGGTTTCAAACACTTCAGTTTAAGTTTTAGTTGGTTTTAATGCTGCAGCGTAAACCATACAGTTTAAAGTTTCAGTTTTTCAGTTGTGCTCATATTCTGATTTTTATATTAAGTTGATCTCATTAATGTTCAGTTGGACCAGTTGAAAATAGGCACTTTAAAGATCATATCACGTAAAATTTCCATGCTACGTATCCATACTTGATCCATATCATTTGGCTATGTTGACATATGTGACCATTGATGGGTCTAGTTGCATTAGTCGCAGCGAAAGCCTCTTTGATCCTATGTTGATATGGTTAATAGACGGGATTGTGAAAGATATATTATGACAACAAATTTAGAATACTTATTCAGTTTAGTGTACAATTATAAGGTATATATATTACGTTAGTCCAAGTGGGAGATTGTAAGGTTTTTGGACTTGACGTTAATATATAAATATGGTTATTGTACATTAAAGTATTGTCTATATGGTTATGCCCAATTAAGTGATCAATTAAGTTTAATAAGGGCATAAGTATCTTTTAAGTATGGAATAATATTGTGCAGAAACCGGTATATTCCTATAGTTAACTTTTTGTGATGGATGAAACTGTAACTTAGGAAACCCTATTATTATATATAAAGGTTATGGTCTCTGGGTGAATCAGTTTGTTTCTATTTTTCTTATTCCCCATCAATAAGTAAAATACTAGAGAAATCCTCCTCTGTAAGGAAGCCTGATAATCACCTGGAAGACCATTACTGGGAGTTGATTCAAATTCATTCAAATGTCAGTCAATTGCTTGGTCAATCAATCAATTGCTATGGATCAAGGTACGTTCCCGCTTCAGTTCTATCTCAATAATTGATTGAAGGTTTATGGTTCTTAGTAATTAAATTCCTTAAAGTTAGGAGGGAGAGACGAGAGAGAGTGCGTGCGTGTTAGAGTGGTGGTGCATAAAAAATTTAGTAGAAATACAATAGTATGGTGGTCCTACAAGTTTACTATAGGAATTGCACAGTCACCTAATAGAAAAAGTTAACCGTGGGTGAGTCAATTGTTATCCGCTAAATACTACTCCCTCCGTCCCAATTTATCTGTCATTTTAGCATTTGATTTTTGATCATATTTATTTGTCACTTTAAACAAACAGTAAAATTTGAATTACTATTCCAGTTTTATCCCTCCTCAATCTTTGTGATTCTTTTATTGAAATACTACAGTCAAATCAATACTACTATTAATTACATACGCTTGAATTACTAACTCTTTGTATTTCCTATTTAAAAAAATTACTACTAACTCTTTCTTTTTACTCATTCTTTTTGAGTCGACTCTAGTTGACTTTACTACTAATTAATGGTAAAACTCATTTTTCCTACCCTTCTCCATACAACACATTCTACACTTCTCATTCTTCTTTCAAAAAAATGAATCAAGAAGATTTCTCAAATTTAGTGGTTGAAGATTCTTTTGAAAGTGATGAAGAAACCGACGATGATGAAAGTGAAGAGTTGAATCAAGTGGTTGAATATTCATATGAAAAAGTAGTAGAAGATGAGAATACAGAAGTTGAAGATGTTAAAGATGCTAAGAAGACTCCTTTAGATTTTGATTTGAATGAACCTGCAAAATTTGATTTTTACTTGAATAAATTTCCTGAAAATGAAGGAGATGAATTCGAGAACAAAGAAAACAGGGCAGTAGTTAGAGAGATATTGAAGATTTTTTTTCAGAAATATTATTAAAATGATGTTTGAAGCTTTGTTACTTTTTTTTTTACAATTTATTTTGCTAATTTACTCTTACTTCTGCTTTAATTTTTTTTTTTTCTATTTTAGAATTTATTAAGTATAATATTCTACTTTATCCGAGTTAAAAAAAATTCTACTCTATCCAACATTTTTATAGGTTTCAAAAGTTTTAACAAAAAATTACATTCGCATAAATTTATAGGTATAATTTACTTATGTCTTATCTTTTATATATATATATATATATATATATATATATGCTGTCGATACTAATTTAAACATCAAAAAAATATTTAAAACGGTTAAATTGTATAAATATAAGGGGTTTAAGATTATATATAAGGTTTAAAGATCAATTACTATTTAATTTAAAAATTAATATTATGCTAATTATTTTAATTTATTACAAATTTTCTTTAAAAACTCTATTATGTTATCATGAATTATGGATAACTTAGGGTTGAAAGATCAAAAATTATATTAAAATATAATATCTCATAAAAAATATTTTATTATTTTTTAAAATATTTTACATAAAAGCATACTAAAGGACTAAAGAGTTTAAGGTTATATTTTTCAATGCATAATTCCAATTTTTGATATACGAATGAAATAGTGAGATAGAGAGGTTTATTGTCTAAAGATTCTACTCTATCTCACATTTTTATAGGCTTCAAAAATTTTAAGAAAAAATTAATTCGCTAACGGCCTAATTATATATATATATATATATATATATATCAAAAGTTTTAATTCTTTTACTGAAAAAAAATTATACAGGAATAATAATAATAATAATAATAATAATAAAATACCACAAAAGTCGTATCAGTGGAGAAAATATAAAACTAAAACACATAATATTTATTCTGTAATATTATTTAGATAATGTAAAATGTATTCTATCAGAAGTGGATCACATTTCAGCTGAACAGGAAGCCGACGTTGCCTTTCTAACATAGCTTTCTTCATGTGTACCAATTTGCAGTTGTTGTCTCCTTTGATCTTTATAACTTCTACTATATGCGATTGTAATGTCAGAAAAATCCTATTGACTTTTATTGATGGATAATTTCCGTACGCTTTCACGACCGCCCCGATAAGTTCATCAACTGTTCTGGTAGATTCATTTTCCTTTATCAATGGAATGGCATTAAAGAATCCAAGATCCAAAATTCTGGAGAGTTTAGCGGTTGACACATCAAACGAATATCAAGACCTAGTCGCCTAGTAGCTTGAACAAATTCAACATCATTTTGGGCTATGTGAGGCTTGGCATTGTCTTGCTAGATAAAAATAGGAAGTCTCAAATTCTTTTTTGGCCACTTTTCCAATATTGCCGGTAAAAGTTTCTCGATAAAAAATGATCTTGTAATATCTCTTGTCACAGAGAGAATTGGCTTTGTTTCTAATATATCAGCAACTCTATTAGCACTTGTCCTTTTGCCCAATAAGTTGTATTTATAAGGAGCTTCTAAGGAGACCTAATGGGCTCTCGAGTTAGGCCTTAAAATTTGACTTTCGTTGACCGCTAAGTCTTCCCGACTAATCAACTCCAATCGACCCATTTAAATTATTTTATTTAATCCACTTTGTTAATTTAATTTAATCGAACCCTTAGAATTAATTAATTCAAAATAGAATTAATTTCTAAATTCACTTTGTCGATTAAATATTAATTAAACCTTTTGGATTAATTAATTTACCTTGTCGATTAGTCAAATGCATAATCGGTCGTACCACTAACGGACCAATTATGGAACTACCGCTCGAAAACAACTTTACATCGCGCCATTATATTTTATTCTATCTCCCCACATTAAAGATCTAGCGCTCGTCGGTTTATCAATTTACTGACAAATTAATTCACCGACTTCTTGGTTTCCGAGATTAGTACCACTCGTCCTTTTATTATACCGAACATAAAGTTCACCGGCCGAGTTTAGTATAATAACCTTACGAGCTCATCTCGGGAGCACCATCAACCCGGCGAACCGGTACGTGGATTCCTCCGACTAGCAACGGCACGTAAGAAGCTAAACACCGCATACCCAACCTACCGAGGTATAGGCCTCAATTGACCGCACTCTTTGGCAAATCAAAGCATACGATATCCAACCCTCACGCCCGTCCCAATCTCGGGATTGAGAGACGGAATACTAGGACCGAATTGACTACGCCGATCAGTATAAGTCAATTCTATCCAAACTGGTCGTGCTCAATATGCCCCGGGCATATCCGTGTGATTTAAACTAGTTTAGATAAACTAATTTCCAAACCACACAATAACTTTTACCGATAGTATGTTCAGACTATCTCGGTTACGAGCATACTTTTTATATATCAATACTTTAACCAATAACGGTATCTACTGTGTCTGTCCACACCCTGTTATCTAGTTCTATGATATAAAGGAACAAATTTATACTGAAACAAAATGATATGTCAACTGTGGATATTAGTTTTTGATACAAGCCATAGCTTTTCTGTATTCAAAACTAACAGACACCAAGTTTCCCAGAAAAAATTTCTTTACCTTCAGAATCAAATCTTGGCCTGGCTAAAGCCACTAAGAACATGACTTTTTAATGAAATTTTTACTTTTACAAGTGCGATGTGGATCTTCCTCATCTGGCTGTAAATAATAATTTTTATTTTTCTTTGTCATAAAAAATCACTTTTCATCTATATAGATGATGTTGTATATACCTTTAAAAGTAGGATCATGCCGTATGCTATCGGGCTCGAGCATTGACAAACAAAATCTTAGGCGCGCCAATTTGTTTTCTTCTGTCAAGAACGAGCTTATAGAATTTGTGTGTCATCATATCTTTTTCTCCTTCAGACATCTACCCAATGTAGTCTTACTTGCTTTCAATGAATGAGATAAGAATTGAAGTGTTGTTCGCTGAGCCAAAGGTATCTGAAAAATTTGATCGTAGTCAATTTCAATTCTCTTACGACCACAATTTCCTGTTTTCTTCTCACGTACATGACCAAATTTTCTTACTCGTTCTCAAATACGTTGTACGGTTCTTATGGACACTGAAAAAAATGAAGCCACCATTCGTGTTGTCCCTCTTTTTAATTTTCCATCCATGCTCTTTTCCAATAAGACCTGTAAATAGTTGTACGGTGTTCATTAGACACCATCAGTAATTTTTTTTGAATGGTTCCTGATTCCTCAACATCCTCATTAACATTATCTGCATCATCCTCTGCTGTAAACGAGTCTTCATTGACATCATCTGCATCATTATCCCACAAAAATGTATCTTCTTCCACATTATCTCCATTTGCATCCTCATTCTCTAATGAAAAAGTAAATAAAAATAATAATATTTAAGAATTAAAAAATCCTCATAAATTGGAAAGATATAAACAAATTAGTATTCAATTCACAAAATAAATTTTGCACAAATTAAACAAATTAATTATGCACATTTTATTTTATGTTAAAGAGATTGATAATTTCATAAAGTTTATACAATAATGGAAGTAAAGTCTTTGGGACTAGAATATATTATTAAATAATAAAAAGAGAAAACTAAAATTATATTAAAAATACAATATAATAAAAATTTTAATAAAATTATTAATGACATAATTTTATATATAATGGCGTGGTACAATTTCAACCATCTTAAAAAGAAAAAAAAAGAAAAACTTTTGTCTAATGAAATAAAATTAACCTAGAAAGATTAATGGTACTAACCGGAAAAAAAAAATACTGATTTGGAGTAAAAAAAAAACTTTCACCAACTTTTACTACTCAAAATATACTAGTAATTGAATTAGTTTATTTGTTATTTTTCAAAAATAAATTTAGATAAAATTGAATTTATCTCCTAAATTATTCTAAAGTCTACCTACACTTAATATGTTTTTTTACTATCACACGTATAAATCATTTTGGCTAATTATCTCCAACTCCATCTACCATCTACCATCAAACACTTACTAATACAGGTGGAAAATAGTAAAAGAGATATACACATATCAAATTATAAACTCACCCACTTGAATCAGATTTCCGATTATTTTAACTTAATTATCCTAACAAAATTTGTCAAACATATTAAAAATATATGGATACATTCGAAAGAAATGCTAGGTAATAAAAAAAAACATGCTTAATAAAAAATGAAGATAAATATTTTTATTATTTCAAAAAACAAAGATAAATATTGTTACGTATAATAGCTCCTTCTCCTATTACATTCAATGGCGAACGTGGAAGCAGATTGAGGTCAGGAACCAAATCACTCCTACCTATGATATTAATATTGGGGTCGGGATAGTTCTTCTATCATCATTTGTTGGGAAGATTTCATTCGCAACATTGATTGGTATAAACTCAATTAAAGTCAACTAAGTGTTTTTTACGTATGGAAGCAATGAAAAAAGAAGGGAGTGAGATTATTGTTCGTTTGTTATGAATTATTTATATAAAGACAAACCATTTTTTTGGAAGGAAATTTTGGTGGGAGACAAATTTTCAAATTTTTTGATTACAAATTTTTGATGGGAAATTATTTTTAGTTGTAGCTCGTGAACAAGAATGCACTGTTAAACCCGTGAGAGTTAATTTTTTATTTTTGTAAAAAATTTATCTTAAATAGTGTGAGTTAAATCGTGTTATTATTAGTAATTATGTGTATTGGTAAGAGTTAATTTTTGTAATGTGATTAATAATTACAGTTTGGTTGGATACAATCTCTTATGGGGAATATAAGAGTAACCTACTCAATTAGGGTAAAAAAGATATCTTGGGAAATAAATTGATTCATTAATTATGTTTAAATTGGGACAGAGGGAGTACACAGCAATTCTTGCATTTAATAAAGACTAAATTCCAAAATTGGTCATCATACTATGGTCAGTTTCCAATTTTGGTCATCATACTTTCAAAACTATTTTTAAGGTCATCATACTTTCATTTTATTTTCAAAAAAGGTCACTCCGTCCAATATGGACGTTAACCCTCTTAACGGAGCCTTTTTTTGAGGGCATTTATGTTATTTGGGCTACAGTAACGCGCTACAGTTCGCGCTACAGTAACGCGCTACAGTATTCTTCCTTTCCTTTGTTATTTTTGGCTATTTTTTTTCCTTAATCCTTGAGACTTTTTCCGTCCGTTTTTTTCTAAACAATTCAGTATTTTTTAATGTTTTTGAATTTTATAAAAAAATATTTTTAAATTATCCTTTTATTTGTTTTATAATTAAATAATTTTAGATATTATGATACATATTATGAACGAAATTTTTTTAAAAAAATAATAATACAGTAGATATCAGATCAACAGATTATAGATATCAGATCAAAAATATAAAAGAAATCATACAATAGAATTAAAACATACTTAACAAGGGAGATCAGATCAGGATTATATAGACATCAGATCAGCGAATACTTGACATCAGATCAACAGACAATAGATATCAGGTCAACAATATAAAAGAAATCATACAGTAGAACTAAAACATACTTAACAAGGGAGATCAGATCAGGATTGTATAGACATCAGATCAGCGAATACTTGACATCAGATCAACAGACTATAGATCTCAGATCAAGAATATAAAAGAAATCATACAGTAGAACTAAAACATACTTAACAAGGGATATCATATCAGGATTATATAGAATCAGATCAGCGAATACTGATGTCAAGTATTCGCTGATCTGATGTCTATATAATCCTGATCTAATATCCCTTGTTAAGTATGTTTTAGTTCTACTGTATGATTTCTTTTATATTCTTGATCTGAAATCTATAGTCTGTTGATCTGATGTCAAGTATTCACTGATCTGATGTCTATACAATCCTGATCTGATCTCCCTTGTTAAGTATGTTTTAGTTCTACTGTATGATTTCTTTTATATTGTTGACCTGATATCTATTGTCTGTTGATCTGATGTCAAGTATTCGCTGATCTGATGTCTATATAATCCTGATCTGATATCCCTTATTAAGTATGTTTTAGTTCTATTGTATGATTTCTTTTATATTCTTGATCTGAAATCTATAGTCTGTTGATCTGATGTCAAGTATTCGCTGATCTGATGTCTATATAATCCTGATCTGATCTCCTTTGTTATGTATGTTTTAGTTCTACTGTATGATTTCTTTTATATTCTTTATCTGATATCTATTGTCTGTTGATCTGATGTCAAGTATTCGCTGATCTGATGTCTATATAATCCTGATCTGATCTCCCTTGTTAAGTATGTTTTAGTTCTACTGTATGATTTCTTTTATATTCTTGATATGATATCTATTGTCTTTTGATCTGATGTCAAGTATTCGCTGATCTGATGTCTATATAATCCTGATCTGATCTCCCTTGTTAAGTATGTTTTAGTTCTACTGTATGATTTCTTTTATATTCTTGATATGATATCTATTGTCTTTTGATCTGATGTCAAGTATTCGCTGATCTGATGTCTATATAATCCTGATCTGATCTCCCTTGTTAAGTATGTTTTAGTTCTACTGTATGATTTCTTTTATATTATTGATCTGATATCAATAGTCTGTTGATTTGATGTCAAGTATTCGCTGATCTGATGTCTATATAATCCTGATATGATCTCCCTTGTTAAGTATATTTTAGTTCTACTGTATGATTTCTTTTATATTGTTGACCTGATATCTATTGTCTGTTGATCTGATGTCAAGTATTCGCTGATCTGATGTCTATATAATCCTGATCTGATATCCCTTGTTAAGTATGTTTTAGTTCTATTGTATGATTTCTTTTATATTCTTGATCTTAAATCTATAGTCTGTTGATCTGATGTCAAGTATTCGCTGATCTGATGTCTATACAATCCTGATCTGATCTCCCTTGTTAAGTATGTTTTAGTTCTACTGTATGATTTCTTTTATATTGTTGACCTGATATCTATTGTCTTTTGATCTGATGTCAAGTATTCGCTGATCTGATGTCTATACAATCCTGATCTGATCTCCCTTGTTAAGTATGTTTTAGTTCTACTGTATGATTTCTTTTATATTCTTGATCTGATATCTATAGTCTGTTGATTTGATGTCAAGTATTCGCTGATCTGATGTCTATATAATTCTGATCTGATATCCCTTGTTAAGTATGTTTTAGTTCTATTGTATGATTTCTTTTATATTCTTGATCTGAAATCTATAGTCTGTTGATCTGATGTCTATATAATCCTGATCTGATCTCCCTTGTTAAGTTTGTTTTAGTTCTACTGTATGATTTCTTTTATATTCTTGATCTGATATCTATAGTCTGTTGATCTGATGTCAAGTATTCGCTGATCTGATGGCTATATAATCATGATCTGATCTCCCTTGTTAAGTATGTTTTAGTTCTACTGTATGATTTCTTTTATATTCTTGATCTGATATCTATAGTCTGTTGATCTGATGTCAAGTATTAGCTGATCTGATGTTTATATAATCCTGATCTGGTCTCCCTTGTTAAGTTTGTTTTAGTTCTACTGTATGATTTCTTTTATATTCTTGATATGATATCTATAGTCTGTTGATCTGATGTCAAGTATTCGCTGATCTGATGTCTATATAATCATGATCTGATATCCCTTGTTAAGTATGTTTTAGTTCTACTGTATGATTTCTTTTATATTGTTGACCTGATATCTATTGTCTGTTGATCTGATGTCAAGTATTCGCTGATCTGATGTCTATATAATCCTGATCTGATATCCCTTGTTAAGTATGTTTTAGTTCTATTGTATGATTTCTTTTATATTCTTGATCTGAAATCTATAGTCTGTTGATCTGATGTCAAGTATTCGCTGATCTGATGTTTATATAATCCTGATCTGATCTCCCTTGTTAAGTTTGTTTTAGTTCTACTGAATGATTTCTTTTATATTCTTGATATGATATCTATTGTCTGTTGATCTGATGTCAAGTATTCGCTGATCTGATGTCTATATAATCCTGATCTGATCTCCCTTGTTAAGTATGTTTTAGTTCTACTGTATGATTTCTTTTATATTCTTGATCTGATATCTATAGTCTGATGATCTGATGTCAAGTATTCGCTGATCTGATGTCTATATAATCCTGATCTGATCTCCCTTGTTAAGTATGTTTTAGTTCTACTGTATGATTTCTTTTATATTCTTGATCTGATATCTATAGTCTGTTGATCTGATGTCAAGTATTCGCTGATCTGATGTATATAAAATCTTGATCTGATCTCCCTTGTAAAGTATGTTTTAGTTCTACTGTATGATTTCTTTTATATTCTTGATCTGATATCTATTGTCTTTTGATCTGATGTCAAGTATTCGCTGATCTGATGTCTATATAATCCTGATCTGATCTCCCTTGTTAAGTATGTTTTAGTTCTACTGTATGTTTTCTTTTATATTCTTGATCTGATATCTATAGTCTGTTGATTTGATGTCAAGTATTTGCTGATCTGATGTCTATATAATCCTGATTTGATATCCCTTGTTAAGTATGTTTTAGTTCTATTGTATGATTTCTTTTATATTCTTGATCTGAAATCTATAGTCTGTTGATCTGATGTCAAGTATTCGCTGATCTGATGTCTATATAATCCTGATCTGATCTCCCTTGTTAAGTTTGTTTTAGTTCTACTGTATGATTTCTTTTATATTCTTGATATGATATCTATTGTCTTTTGATCTGATGTCAAGTATTCGCTGATCTGATGTCTATATAATCCTGATCTGATCTCCCTTGTTAAGTATGTTTTAGTTCTACTGTATGATTTCTTTTATATTCTTGATATGATATCTATTGTCTTTTGATCTGATGTCAAGTATTCGCTGATCTGATGTCTATATAATCCTGATCTGATCTCCCTTGTTAAGTATGTTTTAGTTCTACTGTATGATTTCTTTTATTTTCTTGATATGATATCTATTGTCTTTTGATCTGATGTCAAGTATTCGCTGATCTGATGTCTATATAATTCTGATCTGATCTCCCTTGTTAAGTATGTTTTAGTTCTACTGTATGATTTCTTTTATATTATTGATCTGATATCTATAGTCTGTTGATTTGATGTCAAGTATTCGCTGATCTGATGTCTATATAATCCTGATATGATCTCCCTTGTTAAGTATATTTTAGTTCTACTGTATGATTTCTTTTATATTGTTGACCTGATATCTATTGTCTGTTGATCTGATGTCAAGTATTCGCTGATCTGATGTCTATATAATCCTGATCTGATATCCCTTGTTAAGTATGTTTTAGTTCAAATGTATGATTTCTTTTATATTCTTGATCTTAAATCTATAGTCTGTTGATCTGATGTCAAGTATTCGCTGATCTGATGTCTATACAATCCTGATCTGATCTCCCTTGTTAAGTATGTTTTAGTTCTACTGTATGATTTCTTTTATATTGTTGACCTGATATCTATTGTCTTTTGATCTGATGTCAAGTATTCGCTGATCTGATGTCTATACAATCCTGATCTGATCTCCCTTGTTAAGTATGTTTTAGTTCTACTGTGTGATTTCTTTTATATTCTTGATCTGATATCTATAGTCTGTTGATTTGATGTCAAGTATTCGCTGATCTGATGTCTATATAATCCTGATCTGATATCCCTTGTTAAGTATGTTTTAGTTCTATTGTATGATTTCTTTTATATTCTTGATCTGAAATCTATAGTCTGTTGATCTGATGTCAAGTATTCGCTGATCTGATGTCTATATAATCCTGATCTGATCTCCCTTGTTAAGTTTGTTTTAGTTCTACTGTATGATTTCTTTTATATTCTTGATCTGATATCTATAGTCTGTTGATCTGATGTCAAGTATTCGCTGATCTGATGGCTATATAATCATGATCTGATCTCCCTTGTTAAGTATGTTTTAGTTCTACTGTATGATTTCTTTTATATTCTTGATCTGATATCTATAGTCTGTTGATCTGATGTCAAGTATTAGCTGATCTGATGTTTATATAATCCTGATCTGGTCTCCCTTGTTAAGTTTGTTTTAGTTCTACTGTATGATTTCTTTTATATTCTTGATATGATATCTATAGTCTGTTGATCTGATGTCAAGTATTCGCTGATCTGATGTCTATATAATCATGATCTGATATCCCTTGTTAAGTATGTTTTAGTTCTACTGTATGATTTCTTTTATATTGTTGACCTGATATCTATTGTCTGTTGATCTGATGTCAAGTATTCGCTGATCTGATGTCTATATAATCCTGATCTGATATCCCTTGTTAAGTATGTTTTAGTTCTATTGTATGATTTCTTTTATATTCTTGATATGAAATCTATAGTCTGTTGATCTGATGTCAAGTATTCGCTGATCTGATGTTTATATAATCCTGATCTGATCTCCCTTGTTAAGTTTGTTTTAGTTCTACTGTATGATTTCTTTTATATTCTTGATATGATATCTATTGTCTGTTGATCTGATGTCAAGTATTCGCTGATCTGATGTCTATATAATCCTGATCTGATCTCCCTTGTTAAGTATGTTTTAGTTCTACTGTATGATTTCTTTTATATTCTTGATCTGATATCTATAGTCTGATGATCTGATGTCAAGTATTCGCTGATCTGATGTCTATATAATCCTGATCTGATTTCCCTTGTTAAGTATGTTTTAGTTCTACTGTATGATTTCTTTTATATTCTTGATCTGATATCTATAGTCTGTTGATCTGATGTCAAGTATTCGCTGATCTGATGTATATAAAATCTTGATCTGATCTCCCTTGTTAAGTATGTTTTAGTTCTACTGTATGATTTCTTTTATATTCTTGATCTGATATCTATTGTCTTTTGATCTGATGTCAAGTATTCGCTGATCTGATGTCTATATAATCCTGATCTGATCTCCCTTGTTAAGTATGTTTTAGTTCTACTGTATGTTTTCTTTTATATTCTTGATCTGATATCTATAGTCTGTTGATTTGATGTCAAGTATTCGCTGATCTGATGTCTATATAATCCTGATCTGATATCCCTTGTTAAGTATGTTTTAGTTCTATTGTATGATTTCTTTTATATTCTTGATCTGAAATCTATAGTCTGTTGATCTGATGTCAAGTATTCGCTGATCTGATGTCTATATAATCCTGATCTGATCTCCCTTGTTAAGTTTGTTTTAGTTCTACTGTATGATTTCTTTTATATTCTTGATATGATATCTATTGTCTTTTGATCTGATGTCAAGTATTCGCTGATCTGATATCTATATAATCCTGATCTGATCTCCCTTGTTAAGTATGTTTTAGTTCTACTGTATGATTTCTTTTATATTCTTGATCTGATATCTATAGTCTGTTGATCTGATGTCAAGTACTCGCTGATCTGATGTCTATATAATCATGATCTGATCTCCCTTGTTAAGTATGTTTTAGTTCTACTGTATGATTTCTTTTATATTCTTGATCTGATATCTATAGTCTGATGATCTGATGTCAAGTATTCGCTGATCTGATGTCTATATAATCCTGATCTGATCTCCCTTGTTAAATAAGTTTTAGTTCTACTGTATGATTTCTTTTATATTCTTGATCTGATATCTATAGTCTGTTGATCTGATGTCAAGTATTCGCTGATCTGATGTATATAAAATCTTGATCTGATCTCCCTTGTTAAGTATGTTTTAGTTCTACTGTATGATTTCTTTTATATTCTTGATCTGATATCTATAGTCTGTTGATCTGATGTCAAGTATTCGCTGATCTGATAGCTATATAATCATGATCTGATCTCCCTTGTTAAGTATGTTTTAGTTCTACTGTATGATTTCTTTTATATTCTTGATCTGATATCTATAGTCTGTTGATCTGATGTCAAGTATTAGCTGAACTGATGTTTATATAATCCTGATCTGGTCTCCCTTGTTAAGTTTGTTTTAGTTCTACTGTATGATTTCTTTTATATTCTTGATATGATATCTATAGTCTGTTGATCTGGTGTCAAGTATTCGCTGATCTGATGTCTATATAATCCTGATCTGATCTCCCTTGTTAAGTTTGTTTTAGTTCTACTGTATGATTTCTTCTATATTATTGATCTGATATCTATAGTCTGTTGATCTGGTGTCAAGTATTCGCTGATCTGATGTCTATATAATCCTGATCTGATCTCCCTTGTTAAGTATGTTTTAGTTCTACTGTATGATTTCTTCTATATTATTGATCTGATATCTATAGTCTGTTGATCTGGTGTCAAGTATTCGCTGATCTGATAGCTATATAATCATGATCTGATCTCCCTTGTTAAGTATGTTTTAGTTCTACTGTATGATTTCTTTTATATTCTTGATATGATATCTATAGTCTGTTGATCTGGTGTCAAGTATTCGCTGATCTGATGTCTATATAATCCTGATCTGATCTCCCTTGTTAAGTTTGTTTTAGTTCTACTGTATGATTTCTTCTATATTATTGATCTGATATCTATAGTCTGTTGATCTGGTGTCAAGTATTCGCTGATCTGATGTCTATATAATCCTGATCTGATCTCCCTTGTTAAGTATGTTTTAGTTGTACTGTATAATTTCTTTTATATTCTTGATATGATATCTATAGTCTGTTGATCTGATGTCAAGTATTCGCTGATCTGATAGCTATATAATCATGATCTGATCTCCCTTGTTAAGTATGTTTTAGTTCTACTGTATGATTTCTTTTATATTCTTGATCTGATATCTATAGTCTGTTGATCTGATGTCAAGTATTAGCTGAACTGATGTTTATATAATCCTGATCTGGTCTCCCTTGTTAAGTTTGTTTTAGTTCTACTGTATGATTTCTTTTATATTCTTGATATGATATCTATAGTCTGTTGATCTGGTGTCAAGTATTCGCTGATCTGATGTCTATATAATCCTGATCTGATCTCCCTTGTTAAGTTTGTTTTAGTTCTACTGTATGATTTCTTCTATATTATTGATCTGATATCTATAGTCTGTTGATCTGGTGTCAAGTATTCGCTGATCTGATGTCTATATAATCCTGATCTGATCTCCCTTGTTAAGTATGTTTTAGTTCTACTGTATGATTTCTTTTATATTTTTGATATGATATCTATAGTCTGTTGATCTGATGTCAAGTATTCGCTGATCTGATGTCTATATAATCCTGATCTGATCTCCTTTGTTATGTATGTTTTAGTTCTACTGTATGATTTCTTTTATATTCTTTATCGGATATCTATAGTCTGTTGATCTGATGTCAAGTATTCGCTGATCTGATGTCTATATAATCCTGATCTGATCTCCCTTGTTAAGTATGTTTTAGTTGTACTGTATAATTTCTTTTATATTCTTGATATGATATCTATAGTCTTTTGATCTGATGTCAAGTATTCGCTGATCTGATGTCTATATAATCCTGATCTGATCTCCCTTGTTAAGTATGTTTTAGTTCTACTGTATGATTTCTTTTATATTCTTGATCAGATATCTATAGTCTGTTGATTTGATGTCAAGTATTCGCTGATCTGATGTCTATATAATCCTGATATGATCTCCCTTGTTAAGTTTGTTTTAGTTCTACTGTATGATTTCTTTTATATTCTTTATATGATATCTATTGTCTGTTGATCTGATGTCTATACAATCCTGATCTAATCTTCCTTGTTAAGTATGTTTTAGTTCTACTATATGATTTCTTTTATATTCTTGATTTGATATCTATAGTCTGTTGATCTGATGTCAAGTATTCGCTGATCTGATGTCTTTATAATCCTGATCTGATCTCCCTTGTTAAGTATGTTTTAGTTCTATTGTATTATTTTTTTTATATTCCTGATCTGATGTCTATAGTCTGTTGATCTGATGTCAAGTATTCGCTGATCTGATGTCTATATAATCCTGATCTGATCTCCCTTGTTAAGTATGTTTTAGTTCTACTGTATGATTTCTTTTATATTCTTGATCTGATATCTATAGTCTGTTGATCTGATGTCAAGTATTCGCTGATATGATGTCTATATAATCATGATCTGATCTCTCTTGTTAAGTATGTTTTAGTTATACTGTATGATTTCTTTTATATTCTTGATCTGATATCTATAGTCTGTTGATCTGATGTCAAGTATTCGCTGATCTGATGTCTATATAATCCTGATCTGATCTCCCTTGTTAAGTTTGTTTTAGTTCTACTGTATGATTTCTTTTATATTCTTGATATGATATCTTTAGTCTGTTGATCTGATGTCAAGTATTCGCTGATCTGATGTCTATATAATCCTGATCTGATCTCCCTTGTTAAGTTTGTTTCAGTTCTATTGTACGATTTCTTTTATATTATTGATCTGATACCTATAGTCTGTTGATCTGATGTCAAGTATTCGCTGATCTGATGTCTATATAATCCTGATCTGATCTCCCTTGTTAAGTATGTTTTAGTTCTACTGTATGATTTCTTTTATAATCTTGATCTGATATCTATAGTCTGTTGATCTGATGTCAAGTTCTCACTGATCTGATGTCTATATGATCCTGATCTGATCTCCCTTGTTAAGTATGTTTTAGTTCTACTGTATGATTTCTTTTATATTCTTGATATGATATCTATTCGCTGATCTGATGTCTATATAATCCTGATCTGTTCTCCCTTGTTAAGTATGTTTTAATTCTACTGTATGATTTCTTTTATATTTTTGATCTGATATCTATAGTCTGTTGATCTGATGTCAAGTATTCGCTGATCTGATGTCTATATAATCCCGATCTGATCTCCCTTGTTAAGTATGTTTTAGTTCTACTGTATGATTTCTTTTATATTCTTGATATGATATCTATTGTCTGTTGATCTGATGTCAAGTATTCGCTGATCTGATGTCCATATAATCCTGATCTGATATCCTTTGTTAAGTATGTTTTAGTTCTACTGTATGATTTCTTTTATATTCTTGATCTGATATCTATTGTCTGTTGATCTGATGTCAAGTATTCACTGATCTGATGTCTATATAATCCAGATCTGATATCCTTGTTAAGTATATTTTAATTCTATTGTATGATTTCATTTATATTCTTGATCTGATATGTATAGTCTATTGATCTGATGTCAAGTATTCGCTGATCTGATATCTATATAATCCTGATCTGATCTCCCTTGTTAAGTATGTTTTAGTTCTACTGTATGATTTTTTTTTATATTCTTGATCTGATATCTATAGTCTGTTGATCTGATGTCAAGTATTCGCTGATCTGATGTCTATATAATCCTGATATGATCTCCCTTGTTAAGTTTGTTTTAGTTCTACTGTATCATTTCTTTTATATTCTTGATATGATATCTATTGTCTGTTGATCTGATGTCTATACAATCCTGATCTAATCTCCCTTGTTAAGTATGTTTTAGTTATACTGTATGATTTCTTTTATATTATTGATCTGATATCTATAATCTGTTGATCTGATGTCAAGTATTCGCTGATCTGATGTCTATATAATCCTGATCTGATCTCTCTTTTTAAGTATGTTTTAGTTCTACTGTATTATTTTTTTTATATTCTTGATCTGATATCTATAGTCTGTTGATATGATGTCAAGTATTCGCTGATCTGATGTCTATATAATCATGATCTGATCTCCCTTGTTAAGTATGTTTTAGTTCTACTGTATGATTTCTTTTATATTCTTGATCTGATATCTATAGTCTGTTGATCTGATGTCAAGTATTCGCTGATCTGATGTCTATATAATCCTGATCTGATCTCCCTTGTTAAGTATGTTTTAGTTCTACTATATGATTTCTTTTATATTCTTGATCTGATATTTATAGTCTGTTGATCTGATGTCAAGTATTCGATGATCTGATGTCTATATAATCCTGATCTGATCTCCCTTGTTAAGTTTGTTTTAGTTCTACAGTATTATTTCTTTTATATTCTTGATATGATATCTATTGTCTGTTGATCTGATGTCTATACAATCCTGATCTAATCTCCCTTGTTAAGTATGTTTTAGTTCTACTGTATGATTTCTTTTATATTTTTGATCTGATATCTATAATCAGTTGATCTGATGTCAAGTATTCGCTGATCTGATGTCAATATAATCCTGATCTAATCTCCCTTGTTAAGTACGTTTTAGTTCTACTGTATGATTTCTTTTATATTTTTGATCTGATATCTATAATCTGTTGATCTGATGTCAAGTATTCGCTGATCTGATGTCAATATAATCCTGATCTGATCTCTCTTGTTAAGTATGTTTTAGTTCTACTGTATTATTTTTTTTATATTCTTGATATGATATCTATAGTCTGTTGATCTGATGTCAAGTATTCGTTGATCTGATGTCTATATAATCATGATCTGATCTCCCTTGTTAAGTATGTTTTAGTTCTACTGTATGATTTCTTTTATATTTTTGATCTGATATCTATAGCCTGTTGATCTGATGTCAAGTATTCGCTGATCTGATGTCTATATAATCCTGATCTGATCTCCTTTGTTATGTATGTTTTAGTTCTACTGTATGATTTCTTTTATATTCTTGATCTGATATGTATATTCTGTTGATCTGATGTCAAGTATTCGCTGATCTGATATCTATATAATCCTGATCTGATCTCCCTTGTTATGTATGTTTTTGTTCTACTGTATTATTTCTTTTATATTCTTGATCTGATATCTATAGTCTGTTGATCTGATGTCAAGTATTCGCTGATCTGATGTGTATATAATCCTGATCTGATCTCCCTTGTTAAGTATGTTTTAGTTCTACTGTATGTTTTCTTTTATATTCTTGATCTGATATCTATAGTATATTGATCTGATGTCAAGTATTCGCTGATCTGATGTCTATATAATCCTGATCTGATCTCCATTGTTAAGTATGCTTTAGTTCTACTGTATGATTTCTTTTATATTCTTGATCTGATATCTATAGTCTGGTTATCTGATGTCAAGTATTCGCTGATCTGATGTTTATATAATCATGATCTGATCTCCCTTGTTAAGTATGTTTTAGTTCTACTGTATGATTTCTTTTATATTCTTGATATGATATCTATAGTCTGTTGATCTGATGTCTATATAATCCTGATATGATCTCCCTGGTTAAGTATGTTTTAGTTCTACTGTATGATTTCTTTTATATTCTTGATATGATATCTTTAGTCTGTTGATCTGATGTCAAGTATTCGCTGATCAGATGTCTATATAATCCTGATCTGATCTCCCTTGTTAAGTATATTTTAGTTTTACTGTATGATTTCTTTTATATTCTTGATCTGATATCTATAGTCTGTTGATCTGATGTCAAGTATTCGCTGATCTGATGTCTATATAATCCAGATCTGATCTCCCTTCTTAAGTATGTTTTAGTTCTACTGTATGATTTCTTTTATATTCTTGATATGATATCTATTGTCTGTTGATCTGATGTCTATATAATCATGATCTGATCTCCCTTGTTAAGTATGTTTTAGTTCTACTGTATGATTTCTTTTATATTCTTGATATGATATCTATAGTCTCTTGATCTGATGTCAAGTATTCGCTGATCTGATGTCTATATAATCCTGATCTGATCTCCCTGGTTAAGTATGTTTTAGTTCTACTTTATGATTTCTTTTATATTGTTGACCTGATATCTATTGTCTGTTGATCTGATGTCAAGTATTAGCTGATCTGATGTTTATATAATCCTGATCTGGTCTCCCTTGTTAAGTTTGTTTTAGTTCTACTGTATGATTTCTTTTATATTCTTGATATGATATCTATAGTCTGTTGATCTGATGTCAAGTATTCGCTGATCTGATGTCTATATAATCATGATCTGATATCCCTTGTTAAGTATGTTTTAGTTCTACTGTATGATTTCTTTTATATTGTTGACCTGATATCTATTGTCTGTTGATCTGATGTCAAGTATTCGCTGATCTGATGTCTATATAATCCTGATCTGATATCCCTTGTTAAGTATGTTTTAGTTCTATTGTATGATTTCTTTTATATTCTTGATATGAAATCTATAGTCTGTTGATCTGATGTCAAGTATTCGCTGATCTGATGTTTATATAATCCTGATCTGATCTCCCTTGTTAAGTTTGTTTTAGTTCTACTGTATGATTTCTTTTATATTCTTGATATGATATCTATTGTCTGTTGATCTGATGTCAAGTATTCGCTGATCTGATGTCTATATAATCCTGATCTGATCTCCCTTGTTAAGTATGTTTTAGTTCTACTGTATGATTTCTTTTATATTCTTGATCTGATATCTATAGTCTGATGATCTGATGTCAAGTATTCGCTGATCTGATGTCTATATAATCCTGATCTGATTTCCCTTGTTAAGTATGTTTTAGTTCTACTGTATGATTTCTTTTATATTCTTGATCTGATATCTATAGTCTGTTGATCTGATGTCAAGTATTCGCTGATCTGATGTATATAAAATCTTGATCTGATCTCCCTTGTTAAGTATGTTTTAGTTCTACTGTATGATTTCTTTTATATTCTTGATCTGATATCTATTGTCTTTTGATCTGATGTCAAGTATTCGCTGATCTGATGTCTATATAATCCTGATCTGATCTCCCTTGTTAAGTATGTTTTAGTTCTACTGTATGTTTTCTTTTATATTCTTGATCTGATATCTATAGTCTGTTGATTTGATGTCAAGTATTCGCTGATCTGATGTCTATATAATCCTGATCTGATATCCCTTGTTAAGTATGTTTTAGTTCTATTGTATGATTTCTTTTATATTCTTGATCTGAAATCTATAGTCTGTTGATCTGATGTCAAGTATTCGCTGATCTGATGTCTATATAATCCTGATCTGATCTCCCTTGTTAAGTTTGTTTTAGTTCTACTGTATGATTTCTTTTATATTCTTGATATGATATCTATTGTCTTTTGATCTGATGTCAAGTATTCGCTGATCTGATATCTATATAATCCTGATCTGATCTCCCTTGTTAAGTATGTTTTAGTTCTACTGTATGATTTCTTTTATATTCTTGATCTGATATCTATAGTCTGTTGATCTGATGTCAAGTACTCGCTGATCTGATGTCTATATAATCATGATCTGATCTCCCTTGTTAAGTATGTTTTAGTTCTACTGTATGATTTCTTTTATATTCTTGATCTGATATCTATAGTCTGATGATCTGATGTCAAGTATTCGCTGATCTGATGTCTATATAATCCTGATCTGATCTCCCTTGTTAAATAAGTTTTAGTTCTACTGTATGATTTCTTTTATATTCTTGATCTGATATCTATAGTCTGTTGATCTGATGTCAAGTATTTGCTGATCTGATGTATATAAAATCTTGATCTGATCTCCCTTGTTAAGTATGTTTTAGTTCTACTGTATGATTTCTTTTATATTCTTGATCTGATATCTATAGTCTGTTGATCTGATGTCAAGTATTCGCTGATCTGATAGCTATATAATCATGATCTGATCTCCCTTGTTAAGTATGTTTTAGTTCTACTGTATGATTTCTTTTATATTCTTGATCTGATATCTATAGTCTGTTGATCTGATGTCAAGTATTAGCTGAACTGATGTTTATATAATCCTGATCTGGTCTCCCTTGTTAAGTTTGTTTTAGTTCTACTGTATGATTTCTTTTATATTCTTGATATGATATCTATAGTCTGTTGATCTGGTGTCAAGTATTCGCTGATCTGATGTCTATATAATCCTGATCTGATCTCCCTTGTTAAGTTTGTTTTAGTTCTACTGTATGATTTCTTCTATATTATTGATCTGATATCTATAGTCTGTTGATCTGGTGTCAAGTATTCGCTGATCTGATGTCTATATAATCCTGATCTGATCTCCCTTGTTAAGTATGTTTTAGTTCTACTGTATGATTTCTTCTATATTATTGATCTGATATCTATAGTCTGTTGATCTGGTGTCAAGTATTCGCTGATCTGATAGCTATATAATCATGATCTGATCTCCCTTGTTAAGTATGTTTTAGTTCTACTGTATGATTTCTTTTATATTCTTGATATGATATCTATAGTCTGTTGATCTGGTGTCAAGTATTCGCTGATCTGATGTCTATATAATCCTGATCTGATCTCCCTTGTTAAGTTTGTTTTAGTTCTACTGTATGATTTCTTCTATATTATTGATCTGATATCTATAGTCTGTTGATCTGGTGTCAAGTATTCGCTGATCTGATGTCTATATAATCCTGATCTGATCTCCCTTGTTAAGTATGTTTTAGTTGTACTGTATAATTTCTTTTATATTCTTGATATGATATCTATAGTCTGTTGATCTGATGTCAAGTATTCGCTGATCTAATAGCTATATAATCATGATCTGATCTCCCTTGTTAAGTATGTTTTAGTTCTACTGTATGATTTCTTTTATATTCTTGATCTGATATCTATAGTCTGTTGATCTGATGTCAAGTATTAGCTGAACTGATGTTTATATAATCCTGATCTGGTCTCCCTTGTTAAGTTTGTTTTAGTTCTACTGTATGATTTCTTTTATATTCTTGATATGATATCTATAGTCTGTTGATCTGGTGTCAAGTATTCGCTGATCTGATGTCTATATAATCCTGATCTGATCTCCCTTGTTAAGTTTGTTTTAGTTCTACTGTATGATTTCTTCTATATTATTGATCTGATATCTATAGTCTGTTGATCTGGTGTCAAGTATTCGCTGATCTGATGTCTATATAATCCTGATCTGATCTCCCTTGTTAAGTATGTTTTAGTTCTACTGTATGATTTCTTTTATATTTTTGATATGATATCTATAGTCTGTTGATCTGATGTCAAGTATTCGCTGATCTGATGTCTATATAATCCTGATCTGATCTCCTTTGTTATGTATGTTTTAGTTCTACTGTATGATTTCTTTTATATTCTTTATCGGATATCTATAGTCTGTTGATCTGATGTCAAGTATTCGCTGATCTGATGTCTATATAATCCTGATCTGATCTCCCTTGTTAAGTATGTTTTAGTTGTACTGTATAATTTCTTTTATATTCTTGATATGATATCTATAGTCTTTTGATCTGATGTCAAGTATTCGCTGATCTGATGTCTATATAATCCTGATCTGATCTCCCTTGTTAAGTATGTTTTAGTTCTACTGTATGATTTCTTTTATATTCTTGATCAGATATCTATAGTCTGTTGATTTGATGTCAAGTATTCGCTGATCTGATGTCTATATAATCCTGATATGATCTCCCTTGTTAAGTTTGTTTTAGTTCTACTGTATGATTTCTTTTATATTCTTTATATGATATCTATTGTCTGTTGATCTGATGTCTATACAATCCTGATCTAATCTTCCTTGTTAAGTATGTTTTAGTTCTACTATATGATTTCTTTTATATTCTTGATTTGATATCTATAGTCTGTTGATCTGATGTCAAGTATTCGCTGATCTGATGTCTTTATAATCCTGATCTGATCTCCCTTGTTAAGTATGTTTTAGTTCTATTGTATTATTTTTTTTATATTCCTGATCTGATGTCTATAGTCTGTTGATCTGATGTCAAGTATTCGCTGATCTGATGTCTATATAATCCTGATCTGATCTCCCTTGTTAAGTATGTTTTAGTTCTACTGTATGATTTCTTTTATATTCTTGATCTGATATCTATAGTCTGTTGATCTGATGTCAAGTATTCGCTGATATGATGTCTATATAATCATGATCTGATCTCTCTTGTTAAGTATGTTTTAGTTATACTGTATGATTTCTTTTATATTCTTGATCTGATATCTATAGTCTGTTGATCTGATGTCAAGTATTCGCTGATCTGATGTCTATATAATCCTGATCTGATCTCCCTTGTTAAGTTTGTTTTAGTTCTACTGTATGATTTCTTTTATATTCTTGATATGATATCTTTAGTCTGTTGATCTGATGTCAAGTATTCGCTGATCTGATGTCTATATAATCCTGATCTGATCTCCCTTGTTAAGTTTGTTTCAGTTCTATTGTACGATTTCTTTTATATTATTGATCTGATACCTATAGTCTGTTGATCTGATGTCAAGTATTCGCTGATCTGATGTCTATATAATCCTGATCTGATCTCCCTTGTTAAGTATGTTTTAGTTCTACTGTATGATTTCTTTTATAATCTTGATCTGATATCTATAGTCTGTTGATCTGATGTCAAGTTCTCACTGATCTGATGTCTATATAATCCTGATCTGATCTCCCTTGTTAAGTATGTTTTAGTTCTACTGTATGATTTCTTTTATATTCTTGATATGATATCTATTCGCTGATCTGATGTCTATATAATCCTGATCTGTTCTCCCTTGTTAAGTATGTTTTAATTCTACTGTATGATTTCTTTTATATTTTTGATCTGATATCTATAGTCTGTTGATCTGATGTCAAGTATTCGCTGATCTGATGTCTATATAATCCCGATCTGATCTCCCTTGTTAAGTATGTTTTAGTTCTACTGTATGATTTCTTTTATATTCTTGATATGATATCTATTGTCTGTTGATCTGATGTCAAGTATTCGCTGATCTGATGTCCATATAATCCTGATCTGATATCCTTTGTTAAGTATGTTTTAGTTCTACTGTATGATTTCTTTTATATTCTTGATCTGATATCTATTGTCTGTTGATCTGATGTCAAGTATTCACTGATCTGATGTCTATATAATCCAGATCTGATATCCTTGTTAAGTATATTTTAATTCTATTGTATGATTTCATTTATATTCTTGATCTGATATGTATAGTCTGTTGATCTGATGTCAAGTATTCGCTGATCTGATATCTATATAATCCTGATCTGATCTCCCTTGTTAAGTATGTTTTAGTTCTACTGTATGATTTTTTTTTATATTCTTGATCTGATATCTATAGTCTGTTGATCTGATGTCAAGTATTCGCTGATCTGATGTCTATATAATCCTGATATGATCTCCCTTGTTAAGTTTGTTTTAGTTCTACTGTATCATTTCTTTTATATTCTTGATATGATATCTATTGTCTGTTGATCTGATGTCTATACAATCCTGATCTAATCTCCCTTGTTAAGTATGTTTTAGTTATACTGTATGATTTCTTTTATATTATTGATCTGATATCTATAATCTGTTGATCTGATGTCAAGTATTCGCTGATCTGATGTCTATATAATCCTGATCTGATCTCTCTTTTTAAGTATGTTTTAGTTCTACTGTATTATTTTTTTTATATTCTTGATCTGATATCTATAGTCTGTTGATATGATGTCAAGTATTCGCTGATCTGATGTCTATATAATCATGATCTGATCTCCCTTGTTAAGTATGTTTTAGTTCTACTGTATGATTTCTTTTATATTCTTGATCTGATATCTATAGTCTGTTGATCTGATGTCAAGTATTCGCTGATCTGATGTCTATATAATCCTGATCTGATCTCCCTTGTTAAGTATGTTTTAGTTCTACTATATGATTTCTTTTATATTCTTGATCTGATATTTATAGTCTGTTGATCTGATGTCAAGTATTCGATGATCTGATGTCTATATAATCCTGATCTGATCTCCCTTGTTAAGTTTGTTTTAGTTCTACAGTATTATTTCTTTTATATTCTTGATATGATATCTATTGTCTGTTGATCTGATGTCTATACAATCCTGATCTAATCTCCCTTGTTAAGTATGTTTTAGTTCTACTGTATGATTTCTTTTATATTTTTGATCTGATATCTATAATCAGTTGATCTGATGTCAAGTATTCGCTGATCTGATGTCAATATAATCCTGATCTAATCTCCCTTGTTAAGTACGTTTTAGTTCTACTGTATGATTTCTTTTATATTTTTGATCTGATATCTATAATCTGTTGATCTGATGTCAAGTATTCGCTGATCTGATGTCAATATAATCCTGATCTGATCTCTCTTGTTAAGTATGTTTTAGTTCTACTGTATTATTTTTTTTATATTCTTGATATGATATCTATAGTCTGTTGATCTGATGTCAAGTATTCGTTGATCTGATGTCTATATAATCATGATCTGATCTCCCTTGTTAAGTATGTTTTAGTTCTACTGTATGATTTCTTTTATATTTTTGATCTGATATCTATAGCCTGTTGATCTGATGTCAAGTATTCGCTGATCTGATGTCTATATAATCCTGATCTGATCTCCTTTGTTATGTATGTTTTAGTTCTACTGTATGATTTCTTTTATATTCTTGATCTGATATGTATATTCTGTTGATCTGATGTCAAGTATTCGCTGATCTGATATCTATATAATCCTGATCTGATCTCCCTTGTTATGTATGTTTTTGTTCTACTGTATTATTTCTTTTATATTCTTGATCTGATATCTATAGTCTGTTGATCTGATGTCAAGTATTCGCTGATCTGATGTGTATATAATCCTGATCTGATCTCCCTTGTTAAGTATGTTTTAGTTCTACTGTATGTTTTCTTTTATATTCTTGATCTGATATCTATAGTATATTGATCTGATGTCAAGTATTCGCTGATCTGATGTCTATATAATCCTGATCTGATCTCCATTGTTAAGTATGCTTTAGTTCTACTGTATGATTTCTTTTATATTCTTGATCTGATATCTATAGTCTGGTTATCTGATGTCAAGTATTCGCTGATCTGATGTTTATATAATCATGATCTGATCTCCCTTGTTAAGTATGTTTTAGTTCTACTGTATGATTTCTTTTATATTCTTGATATGATATCTATAGTCTGTTGATCTGATGTCTATATAATCCTGATATGATCTCCCTGGTTAAGTATGTTTTAGTTCTACTGTATGATTTCTTTTATATTCTTGATATGATATCTTTAGTCTGTTGATCTGATGTCAAGTATTCGCTGATCAGATGTCTATATAATCCTGATCTGATCTCCCTTGTTAAGTATATTTTAGTTTTACTGTATGATTTCTTTTATATTCTTGATCTGATATCTATAGTCTGTTGATCTGATGTCAAGTATTCGCTGATCTGATGTCTATATAATCCAGATCTGATCTCCCTTCTTAAGTATGTTTTAGTTCTACTGTATGATTTCTTTTATATTCTTGATATGATATCTATTGTCTGTTGATCTGATGTCTATATAATCATGATCTGATCTCCCTTGTTAAGTATGTTTTAGTTCTACTGTATGATTTCTTTTATATTCTTGATATGATATCTATAGTCTCTTGATCTGATGTCAAGTATTCGCTGATCTGATGTCTATATAATCCTGATCTGATCTCCCTGGTTAAGTATGTTTTAGTTCTACTTTATGATTTCTTTTATATTCTTGATATGATATCTTTAGTCTGTTGATCTGATGTCAAGTATTCGATGATCAGATGTCTATATAATCCTGATCTGATCTCCCTTGTTAAGTATATTTTAGTTCTACTGTATGATTTCTTTTATATTCTTGATCTGATATCTATAGTCTGTTGATCTGATGTCAAGTATTCGCTGATCTGATGTCTATATAATCATGATCTGATCTCTCTTGTTAAGTATGTTTTAGTTATACTGTATGATTTCTTTTATATTCTTGATCTGATATCTATAGTCTGTTGATCTGATGTCAAGTATTCGCTGATCTGATGTCTGTATAATCCTGATCTGATCTCCCTTGTTAAGTTTGTTTTAGTTCTACTGTATGATTTCTTTTATATTCTTGATATGATATCTTTAGTCTGTTGATCTGATGTCAAGTATTCGCTGATCTGATGTCTATATAATCATGATCTGATCTCCCTTGTTAAGTATGTTTTAGTTCTACTGTATGATTTCTTTTATATTTTTGATCTGATATCTATAGTCTGTTAATCTGATGTCAAGTATTCGCTGATCTGATGTCTATATAATCCTGATCTGATCTCCTTTGTTATGTATGTTTTAGTTCTACTGTATGATTTCTTTTATATTCTTGATCTGATATGTATAGTCTGTTGATCTGATGTCAAGTATTCGCTGATCTGATATCAATATAATCCTGATCTGATCTCCCTTGTTAAGTATGTTTTAGTTCTACTATATGATTTCTTTTATATTCTTGATCTGATATTTATAGTCTGTTGATCTGATGTCAAGTATTCGCTGATCTGATGTCTATATAATCCTGATCTGATCTCCCTTGTTAAGTTTGTTTTAGTTCTACAGTATTATTTCTTTTATATTCTTGATATGATATCTATTGTCTGTTGATCTGATGTCTATACAATCCTGATCTAATCTCCCTTGTTAAGTATGTTTTAGTTCTACTGTATGATTTCTTTTATATTTTTGATCTGATATCTATAATCAGTTGATCTGATGTCAAGTATTCGCTGATCTGATGTCAATATAATCCTGATCTAATCTCCCTTTTTAAGTACGTTTTAGTTCTACTGTATGATTTCTTTTATATTTTTGATCTGATATCTATAATCAGTTGATCTGATGTCAAGTATTCGCTGATCTGATGTCAATATAATCCTGATCTAATCTCCCTTGTTAAGTACGTTTTAGTTCTACTGTATGATTTCTTTTATATTTTTGATCTGATATCTATAATCTGTTGATCTGATGTCAAGTATTCGCTGATCTGATGTCAATATAATCCTGATCTGATCTCTCTTGTTAAGTATGTTTTAGTTCTACTGTATTATTTTTTTTATATTCTTGATATGATATCTATAGTCTGTTGATCTGATGTCAAGTATTCGTTGATCTGATGTCTATATAATCATGATCTGATCTCCCTTGTTAAGTATGTTTCAGTTCTACTGTATGATTTCTTTTATATTTTTGATCTGATATCTATAGCCTGTTGATCTGATGTCAAGTATTCGCTGATCTGATGTCTATATAATCCTGATCTGATCTCCTTTGTTATGTATGTTTTAGTTCTACTGTATGATTTCTTTTATATTCTTGATCTGATATGTATATTCTGTTGATCTGATGTCAAGTATTCGCTGATCTGATATCTATATAATCCTGATCTGATCTCCCTTGTTAAGTATGTTTTAGTTCTACTGTATTATTTTTTTTATATTCTTGATATGATATCTATAGTCTGTTGATCTGATGTCAAGTATTCGTTGATCTGATGTCTATATAATCATGATCTGATCTCCCTTGTTAAGTATGTTTTAGTTCTACTGTATGATTTCTTTTATATTTTTGATCTGATATCTCTAGCCTGTTGATCTGATGTCAAGTATTCGCTGATCTGATGTCTATATAATCCTGATCTGATCTCCTTTGTTATGTATGTTTTAGTTCTACTGTATGATTTCTTTTATATTCTTGATCTGATATGTATATTCTGTTGATCTGATGTCAAGTATTCGCTGATCTGATATCTATATAATCCTGATATGATCTCCCTTGTTAAGTATGTTTTAGTTCTACTGTATTATTTCTTTTATATTCTAGATCTGATATCTATAGTCTGTTGATCTGATGTCAAGTATTCGCTGATCTGATGTGTATATAATCCTGATCTGATCTCCCTGGTTAAGTATGTTTTAGTTCTACTGTATGTTTTCTTTTATATTCTTGATCTGATATCTATAGTATATTGATCTGATGTCAAGTATTCGCTGATCTGATGTCTATATAATCCTGATCTGATCTCCATTGTTAAGTATGCTTTAGTTCTACTGTATGATTTCTTTTATATTCTTGATCAGATATCTATAGTCTGGTTATCTGATGTCAAGTATTCGCTGATCTGATGTTTATATAATCATGATCTGATCTCCCTTGTTAAGTATGTTTTAGTTCTACTGTATGATTTCTTTTATATTCTTGAGATGATATCTATAGTCTGTTGATCTGATGTCTATATAATCCTGATCTGATCTCCCTGGTTAAGTATGTTTTAGTTCTACTGTATGATTTCTTTTATATTCTTGATATGATATCTTTAGTCTGTTGATCTGATGTCAAGTATTCGCTGATCAGATGTCTATATAATCCTGATCTGATCTCCCTTGTTAAGTATATTTTAGTTTTACTGTATGATTTCTTTTATATTCTTGATCTGATATCTATAGTCTGTTGATCTGATGTCAAGTATTCGCTGATCTGATGTCTATATAATCATGATCTGATCTCCCTTCTTAAGTATGTTTTAGTTCTACTGTATGATTTCTTTTATATTCTTGATATGATATCTATTGTCTGTTGATCTGATGTCTATATAATCATGATCTGATCTCCATTGTTAAGTATGTTTTAGTTCTACTGTATGATTTCTTTTATATTCTTGATATGATATCTATAGTCCCTTGATCTGATGTCAAGTATTCGCTGATCTGATGTCTATATAATCCTGATCTGATCTCCCTGGTTAAGTATGTTTTAGTTCTACTTTATGATTTCTTTTATATTCTTGATATGATATCTTTAGTCTGTTGATCTGATGTCAAGTATTCGCGGATCAGATGTCTATATAATCCTGATCTGATCTCCCTTGTTAAGTATATTTTAGTTCTACTGTATGATTTCTTTTATATTCTTGATCTGATATCTATAGTCTGTTGATCTGATGTCAAGTATTCGCTGATCTGATGTCTATATAATCATGATCTGATCTCTCTTGTTAAATATGTTTTAGTTATACTGTATGATTTCTTTTATATTCTTGATCTGATATCTATAGTCTGTTGATCTGATGTCAAGTATTCGCTGATCTGATGTCTATATAATCCTGATCTGATCTCCCTTGTTAAGTTTGTTTTAGTTCTACTGTATGATTTCTTTTATATTCTTGATATGATATCTTTAGTCTGTTGATCTGATGTCAAGTATTCGCTGATCTGATGTCTATATAATCATGATCTGATCTCCCTTGTTAAGTATGTTTTAGTTCTACTGTATGATTTTTTTTATATTTTTGATCTGATATCTATAGTCTGTTAATCTGATGTCAAGTATTCGCTGATCTGATGTCTATATAATCCTGATCTGATCTCCTTTGTTATGTATGTTTTAGTTCTACTGTATGATTTCTTTTATATTCTTGATCTGATATGTATAGTCTGTTGATCTGATGTCAAGTATTCGCTGATCTGATATCTATATAATCCTGATCTGATCTCCCTTGTTAAGTATGTTTTAGTTCTACTATATGATTTCTTTTATATTCTTGATCTGATATTTATAGTCTGTTGATCTGATGTCAAGTATTCGCTGATCTGATGTCTATATAATCCTGATCTGATCTCCCTTGTTAAGTTTGTTTTAGTTCTACAGTATTATTTCTTTTATATTCTTGATATGATATCTATTGTCTGTTGATCTGATGTCTATACAATCCTGATCTAATCTCCCTTGTTAAGTATGTTTTAGTTCTACTGTATGATTTCTTTTATATTTTTGATCTGATATCTATAATCAGTTGATCTGATGTCAAGTATTCGCTGATCTGATGTCAATATAATCCTGATCTAATCTCCCTTGTTAAGTACGTTTTAGTTCTACTGTATGATTTCTTTTATATTTTTGATCTGATATCTATAATCTGTTGATCTGATGTCAAGTATTCGCTGATCTGATGTCAATATAATCCTGATCTGATCTCTCTTGTTAAGTATGTTTTAGTTCTACTGTATTATTTTTTTTATATTCTTGATATGATATCTATAGTCTGTTGATCTGATGTCAAGTATTCGTTGATCTGATGTCTATATAATCATGATCTGATCTCCCTTGTTAAGTATGTTTCAGTTCTACTGTATGATTTCTTTTATATTTTTGATCTGATATCTATAGCCTGTTGATCTGATGTCAAGTATTCGCTGATCTGATGTCTATATAATCATGATCTGATCTCTCTTGTTAAGTATGTTTTAGTTATACTGTATGATTTCTTTTATATTCTTGATCTGATATCTATAGTCTGTTGATCTGATGTCAAGTATTCGCTGATCTGATGTCTATATAATCCTGATCTGATCTCCATTGTTAAGTATGCTTTAGTTCTACTGTATGATTTCTTTTATATTCTTGATCTGATATCTATAGTCTGGTTATCTGATGTCAAGTATTCGCTGATCTGATGTTTATATAATCATGATCTGATCTCCCTTGTTAAGTATGTTTTAGTTCTACTGTATGATTTCTTTTATATTCTTGATATGATATCTATAGTCTGTTGATCTGATGTCTATATAATCCTGATCTGATCTCCCTGGTTAAGTATGTTTTAGTTCTACTGTATGATTTCTTTTATATTCTTGATATGATATCTTTAGTCAGTTGATCTGATGTCAAGTATTCGCTGATCAGATGTCTATATAATCCTGATCTGATCTCCCTTGTTAAGTATATTTTAGTTCTACTGTATGATTTCTTTTATATTCTTGATCTGATATCTATAGTCTGTTGATCTGATGTCAAGTATTCGCTGATCTGATGTCTATATAATCATGATCTGATCTCCCTTCTTAAGTATGTTTTAGTTCTACTGTATGATTTCTTTTATATTCTTGATATGATATCTATTGTCTGTTGATCTGATGTCTATATAATCATGATCTGATCTCCCTTGTTAAGTATGTTTTAGTTCTACTGTATGATTTCTTTTATATTCTTGATATGATATCTATAGTCTCTTGATCTGATGTCAAGTATTCGCTGATCTGATGTCTATATAATCCTGATCTGATCTCCCTGGTTAAGTATGTTTTAGTTCTACTTTATGATTTCTTTTATATTCTTGATATGATATCTTTAGTCTGTTGATCTGATGTCAAGTATTCGCTGATCAGATGTCTATATAATCATGATCTGATCTCTCTTGTTAAGTATGTTTTAGTTATACTGTATGATTTCTTTTATATTCTTGATCTGATATCTATAGTCTGTTGATCTGATGTCAAGTATTCGCTGATCTGATGTCTATATAATCCTGATCTGATCTCTCTTGTTAAGTATGTTTTAGTTATACTGTATGATTTCTTTTATATTCTTGATCTGATATCTATAGTCTGTTGATCTGATGTCAAGTATTCGCTGATCTGATGTCTATATAATCCTGATCTGATCTCCCTTGTTAAGTTTATTTCAGTTCTATTGTACGATTTCTTTTATATTATTGATCTGATACCTATAGTCTGTTGATCTGATGTCAAGTATTCGCTGATCTGATGTCTATATAATCCTGATCTGATCTCCCTTGTTAAGTTTGTTTTAGTTCTACTGTATGATTTCTTTTATATTCTTGATCTGATATCTATAGTCTGTTGATCTGATGTCAAGTTTTCACTGATCTGATGTCTATATAATCCTGATCTGATCTCCCTTGTTAAGTATGTTTTAGTTCTACTGTATGATTTCTTTTATATTCTTGATATGATATCTATTCGCTGATCTGATGTCTATATAATCCTGATCTGTTCTCCCTTGTTAAGTATGTTTTAATTCTACTGTATGATTTCTTTTATATTTTTGATCTGATATCTATAGTCTGTTGATCTGATGTCAAGTATTCGCTGATCTGATGTCTAAATAATCCCGATCTAATCTCCCTTGTTAAGTATGTTTTAGTTCTACTGTATGATTTCTTTTATATTCTTGATATGATATCTATTGTCTGTTGATCTGATGTCAAGTATTCGCTGATCTGATGTCCATATAATCCTGATCTGATATCCTTTGTTAAGTATGTTTTAGTTCTACTGTATGATTTCTTTTATATTCTTGATCTGATATCTATTGTCTGTTGATCTGATGTCAAGTATTCACTGATCTGATGTCTATATAATCCTGATCTGATATCCTTGTTAAGTATATTTTAATTCTATTGTATGATTTCTTTTATATTCTTGATCTGATATGTATAGTCTGTTGATCTGATGTCAAGTATTCGCTGATCTGATGTCTATTTAATCCTGATCTGATATCCCTTGTTAAGTATGTTTTAATTCTAATGTATGATTTCTTTTATATTCTTGATCTGATATCTATAGTCTGTTGATCTGATGTCTAGTATTCGCTGATCTGATGTCTATATAATCCTGATCTGATCCCCCTTGTTAGGTTTGGTTTAGTTCTACTGTATGATTTCTTTAATATTCTTGATATGATATCTATTGTCTGTTGATCTGATGTCTATATAATCCTGATCTGATCTCCCTTGTTAAGTATGTTTTAGTTCTACTGTATGATTTCTTTTATATTGTTGATCTGATATCTATAGTCTGTTGATCTGATGTCAAGTATTCGCTGATCTGATGTCTATATAATCCTGATCTGATCTCCCTTGTTAAGTATGTTTTAGTTCTACTGTATGATTTCGTTTATATTCTTGATCTGATATCAATTGTCTGTTGATCTGATGTCAAGTATTCGCTGATCTGATGTCTATATAATCCTGATCTGATATCCCTTGTTAAGTATGTTTTAATTCTAATGTATGATTTCTTTTATATTCTTGATCTGATATCTATAGTCTGTTGATCTGATGTCAAGTATTCGCTGATCTGATGCCTATATAATCCTGATCTGATCTCCCTTGTTAAGTTTGGTTTAGTTCTACTGTATGATTTCTTTAATATTCTTGATATGATATCTATAGTCTGTTGATCTGATGTCAAGTATTCGCTGATCTGATGTCTATATAATCCTGATCTGATCTCCCTTGTTAAGTATGTTTTAGTTCTACTGTATGATTTCTTTTATATTCTTGATCTGATATCTATAGTCTGTTGATCTGATGTCAAGTATTCGCTGATCTGATGTCTATATAATCCTGATCTGATCTCCCTTGTTAAGTTTGTTTTAGTTCTACAGTATCATTTCTTTTATATTCTTGATATGATATCTATAGTCTGTTGATCTGATGTCAAGTATTCGCTGATCTGATGTCAAGTATTCGCTGATCTGATGTCTATATAATCCTGATCTGATCTCCCTTGTTAAGTATGTTTTAGTTCTACTGTATGATTTCGTTTATATTCTTGATCTGATATCAATTGTCTGTTGATCTGATGTCAAGTATTCGCTGATCTGATGTCTATATAATCCTGATCTGATATCCCTTGTTAAGTATGTTTTAGTTCTACTGTATGATTTCGTTTATATTCTTGATCTGATATCAATTGTCTGTTGATCTGATGTCAAGTATTCGCTGATCTGATGTCTATATAATCCTGATCTGATATCCCTTGTTAAGTATGTTTTAATTCTAATGTATGATTTCTTTTATATTCTTGATCTGATATCTATAGTCTGTTGATCTGATGTCAAGTATTCGCTGATCTGATGCCTATATAATCCTGATCTGATCTCCCTTGTTAAGTTTGGTTTAGTTCTACTGTATGATTTCTTTAATATTCTTGATATGATATCTATAGTCTGTTGATCTGATGTCAAGTATTCGCTGATCTGATGTCTATATAATCCTGATCTGATCTCCCTTGTTAAGTTTGTTTTAGTTCTACAGTATCATTTCTTTTATATTCTTGATATGATATCTATTGTCTGTTGATCTGATGTCTATACAATCCTGATCTAATCTCCCTTGTTAAGTATGTTTTAGTTCTACTGTATGATTTCTTTTATATTTTTGATCTGATATCTATAATCTGTTGATCTGATGTCAAGTATTCGCTGATCTGATGTCTATATAATCCTGATCTGATCTCCCTTGTTAAGTATGTTTTAGTTCTACTGTATGATTTCTTTTATATTCTTGATCTGATATCTATAGTCTGTTGATCTGATGTCAAGTACTCGCTGATCTGATGTCTATATAATCCTGATCTGATCTCCCTTGTTAAGTTTGTTTTAGTTCTACTGTATGATTTCTTTTATATTCTTGATCTGATATCTATTGTCTGTTGATCTGATGTAAAGTATTCGCTGATCTGATGTCTATTTAATCCTGATCTGATATCCCTTGTTAAGTATGTTTTAATTCTAATGTATGATTTCTTTTATATTCTTGATCTGATATCTATAGTCTGTTGATCTGATGTCTAGTATTCGCTGATCTGATGTCTATATAATCCTGATCTGATCCCCCTTGTTAAGTTTGGTTTAGTTCTACTGTATGATTTCTTTAATATTCTTGATATGATATCTATTGTCTGTTGATCTGATGTCTATATAATCCTGATCTGATCTCCCTTGTTAAGTATGTTTTAGTTCTACTGTATGATTTCTTTTATATTGTTGATCTGATATCTATAGTCTGTTGATCTGATGTCAAGTATTCGCTGATCTGATGTCTATATAATCCTGATCTGATCTCCCTTGTTAAGTATGTTTTAGTTCTACTGTATGATTTCGTTTATATTCTTGATCTGATATCAATTGTCTGTTGATCTGATGTCAAGTATTCGCTGATCTGATGTCTATATAATCCTGATCTGATATCCCTTGTTAAGTATGTTTTAATTCTAATGTATGATTTCTTTTATATTCTTGATCTGATATCTATAGTCTGTTGATCTGATGTCAAGTATTCGCTGATCTGATGCCTATATAATCCTGATCTGATCTCCCTTGTTAAGTTTGGTTTAGTTCTACTGTATGATTTCTTTAATATTCTTGATATGATATCTATAGTCTGTTGATCTGATGTCAAGTATTCGCTGATCTGATGTCTATATAATCCTGATCTGATCTCCCTTGTTAAGTTTGTTTTAGTTCTACAGTATCATTTCTTTTATATTCTTGATATGATATCTATTGTCTGTTGATCTGATGTCTATACAATCCTGATCTAATCTCCCTTGTTAAGTATGTTTTAGTTCTACTGTATGATTTCTTTTATATTTTTGATCTGATATCTATAATCTGTTGATCTGATGTCAAGTATTCGCTGATCTGATGTCAATATAATCCTGATCTAATCTCCCTTGTTAAGTACGTTTTAGTTCTACTGTATGATTTCTTTTATATTTTTGATCTGATATCTATAATCTGTTGATCTGATGTCAAGTATTCGCTGATCTGATGTCAATATAATCCTGTTCTGATCTCTCTTGTTAAGTATGTTTTAGTTCTACTGTATTATTTTTTTTATATTCTTGATCTGATATCTATAGTCTGTTGATCTGATGTCAAGTATTCGTTGATCTGATGTCTATATAATCATGATCTGATCTCCCTTGTTAAGTATGTTTTAGTTCTACTGTATGATTTCTTTTATATTTTTGATCTGATATCTATAGCCTGTTGATCTGATGTCAAGTATTCGCTGATCTGATGTCTATATAATCCTGATCTGATCTCCTTTGTTATGTATGTTTTAGTTCTACTGTATGATTTCTTTTATATTCTTTATCTGATATGTATAGTCTGTTGATCTGATGTCAAGTATTCGCTGATCTGATATCTATATAATCCTGATCTGATCTCCCTTGTTAAGTATGTTTTAGTTCTACTGTATTATTTCTTTTATATTCTTGATCTGATATCTATAGTCTGTTGATCTGATGTCAAGTATTCGCTGATCTGATGTCTATATAATCCTGATCTGATCTCCCTTGTTAAGTATGTTTTAGTTCTACTGTATGTTTTCTTTTATATTCTTGATCTGATATCTATAGTCTGTTGATCTGATGTCAAGTATTCGCTGATCTGATGTCTATATAATCCTGATCTAATCTCCATTGTTAAGTATGCTTTAGTTCTATTGTATGATTTCTTTTATATTCTTGATCTGATATCTATAGTCTGGTTATCTGATGTCAAGTATTCGCTGATCTGATGTTTATATAATCCTGATCTGATCTCCCTAGTTAAGTTTGTTTTAGTTCTACAGTATCATTTCTTTTATATTCTTGATATGATATCTATTGTCTGTTGATCTGATGTCTATACAATCCTGATCTAATCTCCCTTGTTAAGTATGTTTTAGTTCTACTGTATGATTTCTTTTATATTTTTGATCTGATATCTATAATCTGTTGATCTGATGTCAAGTATTCGCTGATCTGATGTCAATATAATCCTGATCTAATCTCCCTTGTTAAGTACGTTTTAGTTCTACTGTATAATTTCTTTTATATTTTTGATCTGATATCTATAATCTGTTGATCTGATGTCAAGTATTCGCTGATCTGATGTCAATATAATCCTGTTCTGATCTCTCTTGTTAAGTATGTTTTAGTTCTACTGTATTATTTTTTTTATATTCTTGATCTGATATCTATAGTCTGTTGATCTGATGTCAAGTATTCGTTGATCTGATGTCTATATAATCATGATCTGATCTCCCTTGTTAAGTATGTTTTAGTTCTACTGTATGATTTCTTTTATATTTTTGATCTGATATCTATAGCCTGTTGATCTGATGTCAAGTATTCGCTGATCTGATGTCTATATAATCCTGATCTGATCTCCTTTGTTATGTATGTTTTAGTTCTACTGTATGATTTCTTTTATATTCTTGATCTGATATGTATAGTCTGTTGATCTGATGTCAAGTATTCGCTGATCTGATATCTATATAATCCTGATCTGATCTCCCTTGTTAAGTATGTTTTAGTTCTACTGTATTATTTCTTTTATATTCTTGATCTGATATCTATAGTCTGTTGATCTGATGTCAAGTATTCGCTGATCTGATGTCTATATAATCCTGATCTGATCTCCCTTGTTAAGTATGTTTTAGTTCTACTGTATGTTTTCTTTTATATTCTTGATCTGATATCTATAGTCTGTTGATCTGATGTCAAGTATTCGCTGATCTGATGTCTATATAATCCTGATATGATCTCCATTGTTAAGTATGCTTTAGTTCTATTGTATGATTTCTTTTATATTCTTGATCTGATATCTATAGTCTGGTTATCTGATGTCAAGTATTCGCTGATCTGATGTTTATATAATCATGATCTGATCTCCCTTGTTAAGTATGTTTTAGTTCTACTGTATGATTTCTTTTATATTCTTGATATGATATCTATAGTCTGTTCATCTGATGTCAAGTATTCGCTGATCTGATGTCTATATAATCCTGATCTGATCTCCCTGGTTAAGTATGTTTTAGTTCTACTGTATGATTTCTTTTATATTCTTGATATGATATCTTTAGTCTGTTGATCTGATGTCAAGTATTCGCTGATCAGATGTCTATATAATCCTGATCTGATCTCCCTTGTTAAGTATATTTTAGTTCTACTGTATGATTTCTTTTATATTCTTGATCTGATATCTATAGTCTGTTGATCTGATGTCAAGTATTCGCTGATCTGATGTCTATATAATCATGATCTGATCTCCCTTCTTAAGTATGTTTTAGTTCTACTGTATGATTTGTTTTATATTCTTGATCTGATATCCATAGTCTGTTGATCTGATGTCAAGTATTCGCTGATCTGATGTCCATATAATCCTGATCTGATCTCCCTTGTTAAGTATGTTTTAGTTCTACTGTATGATTTCTTTTATATTCTTGATATGATGTCTATTGTCTTTTGATCTGATGTCAAGTATTCGCTGATCTGATGTCCATATAATCCTGATCTGATCTCCTTTGTTAAGTATGTTTTAGTTCTACTGTATGATTTCTTTTATATTCTTGATCTGATATCTATATTCTGTTGATCTGATGTCAAGTATTCGCTGATCTGATGTCTATATAATCCTGATCTGATCTCCCTTGTTAAGTATGTTTTAGTTCTACTGTATGATTTCTTTTATATTCTTGATCTGATATCTATAGTCTGTTGATCTGATGTCAAGTACTCGCTGATCTGATATCTATATAATCCTGATCTGATCTCCCTTGTTAAGTTTGTTTTAGTTCTACTGTATGATTTCTTTTATATTCTTGATCTGATATCTATTGTCTGTTGATCTGATGTAAAGTATTCGCTGATCTGATGTCTATATAATCCTGATCTGATATCCCTTGTTAAGTATGTTTTAATTCTAATGTATGATTTCTTTTATATTCTTGATCTGATATCTATAGTCTGTTGATCTGATGTCAAGTATTCGCTGATTTGATGTCTATATAATCCTGATCTGATCTCCCTTGTTAAGTTTGGTTTAGTTCTACTGTATGATTTCTTTAATATTCTTGATATGATATCTATTGTCTGTTGATCTGATGTCTATATAATCCTGATCTGATCTCCCTTGTTAAGTATGTTTTAGTTCTACTGTATGATTTCTTTTATATTGTTGATCTGATATCTATAGTCTGTTGATCTGATGTCAAGTATTCGCTGATCTGATGTCTATATAATCCTGATCTGATCTCCCTTGTTAAGTATGTTTTAGTTCTACTGTATGATTTCGTTTATATTCTTGATCTGATATCTATAGTCTGTTGATCTGATGTCAAGTATTCACTGATCTGATGTCCATATAATCCTGATCTGATCTCCCTTGTTAAGTATGTTTTAGTTCTACTGTATGATTTCTTTTATATTCTTGATATGATGTCTATTGTCTGTTGATCTGATGTCAAGTATTCGCTGATCTGATGTCCATATAATCTTGATCTGATCTCCTTTGTTAAGTATGTTTTAGTTCTACTGTATGATTTCTTTTATATTCTTGATCTGATATCTATAGTCTGTTGATCTGATATCAAGTATTCGCTGATCTGATGTCTATATAATCCTGATCTGATCTCCCTTGTTAAGTATGTTTTAGTTCTACTGTATGATTTCTTTTATATTCTTGATCTGATATCTATAGTCTGTTGATCTGATGTCAAGTACTCGCTGATCTGATGTCTATATAATCATGATCTGATCTCCCTTGTTAAGTATGTTTTAGTTCTACTGTATGATTTCTTTTATATTCTTGATCTGATATGTATAGTCTGTTGATCTGATGTCAAGTATTCGCTGATCTGATATCTATATAATCCTGATCTGATCTCCCTTGTTAATTATGTTTTAGTTCTACTGTATGATTTTTTTTTATATTCTTGATCTGATATCTATAGTCTGTTGATCTGATGTCAAGTATTCGCTGATCTGATATCTATATAATCCTGATCTGATCTCCCTTGTTAAGTATGTTTTAGTTCTACTGTAAGATTTCTTTTATATTCTTGATCTGATATCTATAGTCTGGTTATCTGATGTCAAGTATTCGCTGATCTGATGTTTATATAATCATGATCTGATCTCCCTTGTTAAGTATGTTTTAGTTCTACTGTATGATTTCTTTTATATTCTTGATATGATATCTATAGTCTGTTCATCTGATGTCAAGTATTCGCTGATCTGATGTCTATATAATCCTGATCTGATCTCCCTGGTTAAGTATGTTTTAGTTCTACTGTATGATTTCTTTTATATTCTTGATATGATATCTTTAGTCTGTTGATCTGATGTCAAGTATTCGCTGATCAGATGTCTATATAATCCTGATCTGATCTCCCTTGTTAAGTATATTTTAGTTCTACTGTATGATTTCTTTTATATTCTTGATCTGATATCTATAGTCTGTTGATCTGATGTCAAGTATTCGCTGATCTGATGTCTATATAATCATGATCTGATCTCCCTTCTTAAGTATGTTTTAGTTCTACTGTATGATTTGTTTTATATTCTTGATCTGATATCCATAGTCTGTTGATCTGATGTCAAGTATTCGCTGATCTGATGTCCATATAATCCTGATCTGATCTCCCTTGTGAAGTATGTTTTAGTTCTACTGTATGATTTCTTTTATATTCTTGATATGATGTCTATTGTCTTTTGATCTGATGTCAAGTATTCGCTGATCTGATGTCCATATAATCCTGATCTGATCTCCTTTGTTAAGTATGTTTTAGTTCTACTGTATGATTTCTTTTATATTCTTGATCTGATATCTATATTCTGTTAATCTGATGTCAAGTATTCGCTGATCTGATGTCTATATAATCCTGATCTGATCTCCCTTGTTAAGTATGTTTTAGTTCTACTGTATGATTTCTTTTATATTCTTGATCTGATATCTATAGTTTGTTGATCTGATGTCAAGTACTCGCTGATCTGATGTCTATATAATCCTGATCTGATCTCCCTTGTTAAGTTTGTTTTAGTTCTACTGTATGATTTCTTTTATATTCTTGATCTGATATCTATTGTCTGTTGATCTGATGTAAAGTATTCGCTGATCTGATGTCTATATAATCCTGATCTGATATCCCTTGTTAAGTATGTTTTAATTCTAATGTATGATTTCTTTTATATTCTTGATCTGATATCTATAGTCTGTTGATCTGATGTCAAGTATTCGCTGATTTGATGTCTATATAATCCTGATCTGATCTCCCTTGTTAAGTTTGGTTTAGTTCTACTGTATGATTTCTTTAATATTCTTGATATGATATCTATTGTCTGTTGATCTGATGTCTATATAATCCTGATCTGATCTCCCTTGTTAAGTATGTTTTAGTTCTACTGTATGATTTCTTTTATATTGTTGATCTGATGTCAAGTATTCGCTGATCTGATGTCTATATAATCCTGATCTGATCTCCCTTGTTAAGTATGTTTTAGTTCTACTGTATGATTTCGTTTATATTCTTGATCTGATATCAATTGTCTGTTGATCTGATGTCAAGTATTCGCTGATCTGATGTCTATATAATCCTGATCTGATATCCCTTGTTAAGTATGTTTTAATTCTAATGTATGATTTCTTTTATATTCTTGATCTGATATCTATAGTCTGTTGATCTGATGTCAAGTATTCGCTGATCTGATTCCTATATAATCCTGATCTGATCTCCCTTGTTAAGTTTGGTTTAGTTCTACTGTATGATTTCTTTAATATTCTTGATATGATATCTATAGTCTGTTGATCTGATGTCAAGTATTCGCTGATCTGATGTCTATATAATCCTGATCTGATCTCCCTTGTTAAGTTTGTTTTAGTTCTACAGTATCATTTCTTTTATATTCTTGATATGATATCTATTGTCTGTTGATCTGATGTCTATACAATCCTGATCTAATCTCCCTTGTTAAGTATGTTTTAGTTCTACTGTATGATTTCTTTTATATTTTTGATCTGATATCTATAATCTGTTGATCTGATGTCAAGTATTCGCTGATCTGATGTCAATATAATCCTGATCTAATCTCCCTTGTTAAGTACGTTTTAGTTCTACTGTATGATTTCTTTTATATTTTTGATCTAATATCTATAATCTGATGATCTGATGTCAAGTATTCGCTGATCTGATGTCAATATAATCCTGTTCTGATCTCTCTTGTTAAGTATGTTTTAGTTCTACTGTATTATTTTTTTTATATTCTTGATCTGATATCTATAGTCTGTTGATCTGATGTCAAGTATTCGTTGATCTGATGTCTATATAATCATGATCTGATCTCCCTTGTTAAGTATGTTTTAGTTCTACTGTATGATTTCTTTTATATTTTTGATCTGATATCTATAGCCTGTTGATCTGATGTCAAGTATTCGCTGATCTGATGTCTATATAATCCTGATCTGATCTCCTTTGTTATGTATGTTTTAGTTCTACTGTATGATTTCTTTTATATTCTTGATCTGATATGTATAGTCTGTTGATCTGATGTCAAGTATTCGCTGATCTGATATCTATATAATCCTGATCTGATCTCCCTTGTTAAGTATGTTTTAGTTCTACTGTATTATTTCTTTTATATTCTTGATCTGATATCTATAGTCTGTTGATCTGATGTCAAGTATTCGCTGATCTGATGTCTATATAATCCTGATCTGATCTCCCTTGTTAAGTATGTTTTAGTTCTACTGTATGTTTTCTTTTATATTCTTGATCTGATATCTATAGTCTGTTGATCTGATGTCAAGTATTCGCTGATCTGATGTCTATATAATCCTGATCTGATCTCCATTGTTAAGTATGCTTTAGTTCTATTGTATGATTTCTTTTATATTCTTGATCTGATATCTATAGTCTGGTTATCTGATGTCAAGTATTCGCTGATCTGATGTTTATATAATCATGATCTGATCTCCCTTGTTAAGTATGTTTTAGTTCTACTGTATGATTTCTTTTATATTCTTGATATGATATCTATAGTCTGTTCATCTGATGTCAAGTATTCGCTGATCTGATGTCTATATAATCCTGATCTGATCTCCCTGGTTAAGTATGTTTTAGTTCTACTGTATGATTTCTTTTATATTCTTGATATGATATCTTTAGTCTGTTGATCTGATGTCAAGTATTCGCTGATCAGATGTCTATATAATCCTGATCTGATCTCCCTTGTTAAGTATATTTTAGTTCTACTGTATGATTTCTTTTATATTCTTGATCTGATATCTATAGTCTGTTGATCTGATGTCAAGTATTCGCTGATCTGATGTCTATATAATCATGATCTGATCTCCCTTCTTAAGTATGTTTTAGTTCTACTGTATGATTTGTTTTATATTCTTGATCTGATATCCATAGTCTGTTGATCTGATGTCAAGTATTCGCTGATCTGATGTCCATATAATCCTGATCTGATCTCCCTTGTTAAGTATGTTTTAGTTCTACTGTATGATTTCTTTTATATTCTTGATATGATGTCTATTGTCTTTTGATCTGATGTCAAGTATTCGTTGATCTGATGTCCATATAATCCTGATCTGATCTCCTTTGTTAAGTATGTTTTAGTTCTACTGTATGATTTCTTTTATATTCTTGATCTGATATCTATATTCTGTTGATCTGATGTCAAGTATTCGCTGATCTGATGTCTATATAATCCTGATCTGATCTCCCTTGTTAAGTATGTTTTAGTTCTACTGTATGATTTCTTTTATATTCTTGATCTGATATCTATAGTCTGTTGATCTGATGTCAAGTACTCGCTGATCTGATGTCTATATAATCCTGATCTGATCTCCCTTGTTAAGTTTGTTTTAATTCTACTGTATGATTTCTTTTATATTCTTGATCTGATATCTATTGTCTGTTGATCTGATGTAAAGTATTTGCTGATCTGATGTCTATATAATCCTGATCTGATATCCCTTGTTAAGTATGTTTTAATTCTAATGTATGATTTCTTTTATATTCTTGATCTGATATCTATAGTCTGTTGATCTGATGTCAAGTATTCGCTGATCTGATGTCTATATAATCCTGATCTGATCTCCCTTGTTAAGTTTGGTTTAGTTCTACTGTATGATTTCTTTAATATTCTTGATATGATATCTATTGTCTATTGATCTGATGTCTATATAATCCTGATCTGATCTCCCTTGTTAAGTATGTTTTAGTTCTACTGTATGATTTCTTTTATATTGTTGATCTGATATCTATAGTCTGTTGATCTGATGTCAAGTATTCGCTGATCTGATGTCTATATAATCCTGATCTGATCTCCCTTGTTAAGTATGTTTTAGTTCTACTGTATGATTTCGTTTATATTCTTGATCTGATATCAATTGTCTGTTGATCTGATGTCAAGTATTCGCTGATCTGATGTCTATATAATCCTGATCTGATATCCCTTGTTAAGTATGTTTTAATTCTAATGTATGATTTCTTTTATATTCTTGATCTGATATCTATAGTCTGTTGATCTGATGTCAAGTATTCGCTGATCTGATGCCTATATAATCCTGATCTGATCTCCCTTGTTAAGTTTGGTTTAGTTCTACTGTATGATTTCTTTAATATTCTTGATATGATATCTATTGTCTGTTGATCTGATGTCTATATAATCCTGATCTGATCTCCCTTGTTAAGTATGTTTTAGTTCTACTGTATGATTTCTTTTATATTGTTGATCTGATATCTATAGTCTGTTGATCTGATGTCAAGTATTCGCTGATCTGATGTCTATATAATCCTGATCTGATCTCCCTTGTTAAGTATGTTTTAGTTCTACTGTATGATTTCTTTTATATTCTTGATCTGATATCTATAGTCTGTTGATCTGATGTCAAGTATTCGCTGATCTGATGTCTATATAATCCTGATCCGATCTCCCTTGTTAAGTATGTTTTAGTTTTACTGTATGATTTCTTTTATATTCTTGATATGATATCTATTGTCTGTTGATCTGATGTCAAATATTCACTGATCTGATGTCCGTATAATCCTGATCTGATCTCCTTTGTTAAGTATGTTTTAGTTCTAATGTATGATTTCTTTTATATTCTTGATCTGATATCTATAGTCTGTTGATCTGATGTTAAGTATTCGTTGATCTGATGTCTATATAATCTTGATTTGATCACCCTTGGTAAGTATGTTTTAGTTCTACTGTATGATTTCTTTTATATTCTTGATCTGATACCTATTGTCTGTTGATCTGATGTCAAGTATGCGCTGATCTGATGTCTATATAATCCTGATCTGATTCCCTTGTAAAGTATGTTTTAATTCTAATGTATGATTTCTTTTATATTCTTGATCTGATATCTATAGTCTGTTGATCTGATGTCTATATAATCCTGATCTGATCTCCCTTGTTAAGTTTGGTTTAGTTCTACTGTATGATTTCTTATATATTCTTGATATGATATCTATTGTCTGTTGATCTGATGTCAAGTATTCGCTGATCTGATGTCTATATAATCATGATCTGATCTCCCTTGTTAAGTATGTTTTAGTTCTACTGTAAGATTTCTTTTATATTCTTGATCTGATATCTATAGTCTGTTGATCTGATGTCAAGTATTCGCTGATCTGATGTCCATATAATCCTGATCTGATCTCCCTTGTTAAGTATGTTTTAGTTCTACTGTATGATTTCTTTTATATTCTTGATATGATGTCTATTGTCTGTTGATCTGATGTCAAGTATTCGCTGATCTGATGTCCATATAATCTTGATCTGATCTCCTTTGTTAAGTATGTTTTAGTTCTACTGTATGATTTCTTTTATATTCTTGATCTGATATCTATAGTCTGTTGATCTGATGTCAAGTATTCGCTGATCTGATGTCTATATAATCCTGATCTGATCTCCCTTGTTAAGTATGTTTTAGTTCTACTGTATGATTTCTTTTATATTCTTGATCTGATATCTATAGTCTGTTGATCTGATGTCAAGTACTCGCTGATCTGATGTCTATATAATCATGATCTGATCTCCCTTGTTAAGTATGTTTTAGTTCTACTGTATGATTTCTTTTATATTCTTGATCTGATATCTATAATCTGTTGATCTGATGTCAAGTATTCGCTGATCTGATGTCTATATAATCCTGATCTGATCTCCCTTGTTAAGTTTGTTTTAGTTCTACTGTATGATTTATTTTATATTCTTGATATGATATCTATAGTCTGTTGATCTGATGTCAAGTATTCGCTGATCTGATGTCTATATAATCATGATCTGATCTCCCTTGTTAAGTATGTTTTAGTTCTACTGTATGATTTCTTTTATATTCTTGATCTGATATCTATAGTCTGTTGATCTGATGTCAAGTATTCGCTGATCTGATGTCCATATAATCCTGATCTGATCTCCCTTGTTAAGTATGTTTTTGTTCTACTGTATGATTTCTTTTATATTCTTGATATGATGTCTATTGTCTGTTGATCTGATGTCAAGTATTCGCTGATCTGATGTCCATATAATCTTGATCTGATCTCCTTTGTTAAGTATGTTTTAGTTCTACTGTATGATTTTTTTTATATTCTTGATCTGATATCTATAGTCTGTTGATCTGATGTCAAGTATTCGCTGATCTGATGTCTATATAATCCTGATCTGATCTCCCTTGTTAAGTATGTTTTAGTTCTACTGTATGATTTCTTTTATATTCTTGATCTGATATCTATAGTCTGTTGATCTGATGTCAAGTACTCGCTGATCTGATGTCTATATAATCATGATCTGATCTCCCTTGTTAAGTATGTTTTAGTTCTACTGTATGATTTCTTTTATATTCTTGATCTGATATCTATAATCTGTTGATCTGATGTCAAGTATTCGCTGATCTGATGTCTATATAATCCTGATCTGATCTCCCTTGTTAAGTATGTTTTAGTTCTACTGTATGATTTCTTTTATATTATTGATATGATATCTATATTCTGTTGATCTGATGTCAAGTATTCGCTGATCTGATGTCTATATAATCCTGATCTGATCTCCCTTGTTAAGTATGTTTTAGTTCTACTGTATGATTTCTTTTATATTGTTGATCTGATATCTATAGTCTGTTGATCTGATGTCAAGTATTCGCTGATCTGATGTCTATATAATCCTGATCTGATCTCCCTTGTTAAGTATGTTTTAGTTCTACTGTATGATTTCTTTTATATTCTTGATCTGATATCTATAGTCTGTTGATCTGATGTCAAGTATTCGCTGATCTGATGTCTATATAATCCTGATCTGATTCCCTTGTAAAGTATGTTTTAATTCTAATGTATGATTTCTTTAATATTCTTGATATGATATCTATTGTCTATTGATCTGATGTCTATATAATCCTGATCTGATCTCCCTTGTTAAGTATGTTTTAGTTTTACTGTATGATTTCTTTTATATTCTTGATATGATATCTATTGTCTGTTGATCTGATGTCAAATATTCGCTGATCTGATGTCCGTATAATCCTGATCTGATCTCCTTTGTTACGTATGTTTTAGTTCTAATGTATGATTTCTTTTATATTCTTGATCTGATATCTATAGTCTGTTGATCTGATGTTAAGTATTCGTTGATCTGATGTCTATATAATCTTGATTTGATCACCCTTGGTAAGTATGTTTTAGTTCTACTGTATGATTTCTTTTATATTCTTGATCTGATACCTATTGTCTGTTAATCTGATGTCAAGTATGCGCTGATCTGATGTCTATATAATCCTGATCTGATTCCCTTGTAAAGTATGTTTTAATTCTAATGTATGATTTCTTTTATATTCTTGATCTGATATCTATAGTCTGTTGATCTGATGTCTATATAATCCTGATCTGATCTCCCTTGTTAAGTTTGGTTTAGTTCTACTGTATGATTTCTTATATATTCTTGATATGATATCTATTGTCTGTTGATCTGATGTCAAGTATTCGCTGATCTGATGTCTATATAATCATGATCTGATCTCCCTTGTTAAGTATGTTTTAGTTCTACTGTAAGATTTCTTTTATATTCTTGATCTGATATCTATAGTCTGTTGATCTGATGTCAAGTATTCGCTGATCTGATGTCCATATAATCCTGATCTGATCTCCCTTGTTAAGTATGTTTTAGTTCTACTGTATGATTTCTTTTATATTCTTGATATGATGTCTATTGTCTGTTGATCTGATGTCAAGTATTCGCTGATCTGATGTCCATATAATCTTGATCTGATCTCCTTTGTTAAGTATGTTTTAGTTCTACTGTATGATTTCTTTTATATTCTTGATCTGATATCTATAGTCTGTTGATCTGATGTCAAGTATTCGCTGATCTGATGTCTATATAATCCTGATCTGATCTCCCTTGTTAAGTATGTTTTAGTTCTACTGTATGATTTCTTTTATATTCTTGATCTGATATCTATAGTCTGTTGATCTGATGTCAAGTACTCGCTGATCTGATGTCTATATAATCATGATCTGATCCCCTTGTTAAGTATGTTTTAGTTCTACTGTATGATTTCTTTTATATTCTTGATCTGATATCTATAATCTGTTGATCTGATGTCAAGTATTCGCTGATCTGATGTCTATATAATCCTGATCTGATCTCCCTTGTTAAGTTTGTTTTAGTTCTACTGTATGATTTATTTTATATTCTTGATATGATATCTATAGTCTGTTGATCTGATGTCAAGTATTCGCTGATCTGATGTCTATATAATCATGATCTGATCTCCCTTGTTAAGTATGTTTTAGTTCTACTGTATGATTTCTTTTATATTCTTGATCTGATATCTATAGTCTGTTGATCTGATGTCAAGTATTCGCTGATCTGATGTCCATATAATCCTGATCTGATCTCCCTTGTTAAGTATGTTTTAGTTCTACTGTATGATTTCTTTTATATTCTTGATATGATGTCTATTGTCTGTTGATCTGATGTCAAGTATTCGCTGATCTGATGTCCATATAATCTTGATCTGATCTCCTTTGTTAAGTATGTTTTAGTTCTACTGTATGATTTTTTTTATATTCTTGATCTGATATCTATAGTCTGTTGATCTGATGTCAAGTATTCGCTGATCTGATGTCTATATAATCCTAATCTGATCTCCCTTGTTAAGTATGTTTTAGTTCTACTGTATGATTTCTTTTATATTCTTGATCTGATATCTATAGTCTGTTGATCTGATGTCAAGTACTCGCTGATCTGATGTCTATATAATCATGATCTGATCTCCCTTGTTAAGTATGTTTTAGTTCTACTGTATGATTTCTTTTATATTCTTGATCTGATATCTATAATCTGTTGATCTGATGTCAAGTATTCGCTGATCTGATGTCTATATAATCCTGATCTGATCTCCCTTGTTAAGTTTGTTTTAGTTCTACTGTGTGATTTCTTTTATATTCTTGATATGATATCTATAGTCTGTTGATCTGATGTCAAGTATTCGCTGATCTGATGTCTATATAATCCTGATCTGATCTCCCTTGTTAAGTATGTTTTAGTTCTACTGTATGATTTCTTTTATATTATTGATATGATATCTATATTCTGTTGATCTGATGTCAAGTATTCGCTGATCTGATGTCTATATAATCCTGATCTGATCTCCCCTGTTAAGTATGTTTTAGTTCTACTGTATGATTTCTTTTATATTGTTGATCTGATATCTATAGTCTGTTGATCTGATGTCAAGTATTCGCTGATCTGATGTCTATATAATCATGATCTGATCTCCCTTGTTAAGTATGTTTTAGTTCTACTGTATGATTTCTTTTATATTCTTGATCTGATATCTATAGTCTGTTGATCTGATGTCAAGTACTCGCTGATCTGATGTCTATATAATCCTGATCTGATCTCCCTTGTTAAGTTTGTTTTAGTTCTACTGTATGATTTCTTTTATATTCTTGATATGATATCTATAGTCTGTTGATCTGATGTCAAGTATTCGCTGATCTGATGTCTATATAATCCTGATCTGATCTCCCTTGTTAAGTATGTTTTAGTTCTACTGTATGATTTCTTTTATATTATTGATATGATATCTATATTCTGTTGATCTGATGTCAAGTATTCGCTGATCTGATGTCTATATAATCCTGATCTGATCTCCCCTGTTAAGTATGTTTTAGTTCTACTGTATGATTTCTTTTATATTGTTGATCTGATATCTATAGTCTGTTGATCTGATGTCAAGTATTCGCTGATCTGATGTCTATATAATCCTGATCTGATCTCCCTTGTTAAGTATGTTTTAGTTCTACTGTATGATTTCTTTTATATTCTTGATCTGATATCTATAGTCTGTTGATCTGATGTCAAGTATTCGCTGATCTGATGTCTATATAATCCTGATCTGATCTCCCTTGTTAAGTATGTTTTAGTTCTACTGTATGATTTCTTTTATATTCTTGATCTGATATCTATAGTCTGTTGATCTGATGTCAAGTATTCGCTGATCTGATGTCTATATAATCCTGATCTGATCTCCCTTGTTAAGTATGTTTTAGTTCTACTGTATGATTTCTTTTATATTCTTGATCTGATATCTATAGTCTGTTGATCTGATGTCAAGTATTCGCTGATCTGATGTCTATATAATCCTGATCTGATCTCCCTTGTTAAGTTTGTTTTAATTCTACTGTATGATTTCTTTTATATTCTTGATCTGATATCTATTGTCTGTTGATCTGATGTAAAGTATTTGCTGATCTGATGTCTATATAATCCTGATCTGATATCCCTTGTTAAGTATGTTTTAATTCTAATGTATGATTTCTTTTATATTCTTGATCTGATATCTATAGTCTGTTGATCTGATGTCAAGTATTCGCTGATCTGATGTCTATATAATCCTGATCTGATCTCCCTTGTTAAGTTTGGTTTAGTTCTACTGTATGATTTCTTTAATATTCTTGATATGATATCTATTGTCTATTGATCTGATGTCTATATAATCCTGATCTGATCTCCCTTGTTAAGTATGTTTTAGTTCTACTGTATGATTTCTTTTATATTGTTGATCTGATATCTATAGTCTGTTGATCTGATGTCAAGTATTCGCTGATCTGATGTCTATATAATCCTGATCTGATCTCCCTTGTTAAGTATGTTTTAGTTCTACTGTATGATTTCGTTTATATTCTTGATCTGATATCAATTGTCTGTTGATCTGATGTCAAGTATTCGCTGATCTGATGTCTATATAATCCTGATCTGATATCCCTTGTTAAGTATGTTTTAATTCTAATGTATGATTTCTTTTATATTCTTGATCTGATATCTATAGTCTGTTGATCTGATGTCAAGTATTCGCTGATCTGATGCCTATATAATCCTGATCTGATCTCCCTTGTTAAGTTTGGTTTAGTTCTACTGTATGATTTCTTTAATATTCTTGATATGATATCTATTGTCTGTTGATCTGATGTCTATATAATCCTGATCTGATCTCCCTTGTTAAGTATGTTTTAGTTCTACTGTATGATTTCTTTTATATTGTTGATCTGATATCTATAGTCTGTTGATCTGATGTCAAGTATTCGCTGATCTGATGTCTATATAATCCTGATCTGATCTCCCTTGTTAAGTATGTTTTAGTTCTACTGTATGATTTCTTTTATATTCTTGATCTGATATCTATAGTCTGTTGATCTGATGTCAAGTATTCGCTGATCTGATGTCTATATAATCCTGATCCGATCTCCCTTGTTAAGTATGTTTTAGTTTTACTGTATGATTTCTTTTATATTCTTGATATGATATCTATTGTCTGTTGATCTGATGTCAAATATTCGCTGTTCTGATGTCCGTATAATCCTGATCTGATCTCCTTTGTTACGTATGTTTTAGTTCTAATGTATGATTTCTTTTATATTCTTGATCTGATATCTATAGTCTGTTGATCTGATGTTAAGTATTCGTTGATCTGATGTCTATATAATCTTGATTTGATCACCCTTGGTAAGTATGTTTTAGTTCTACTGTATGATTTCTTTTATATTCTTGATCTGATACCTATTGTCTGTTGATCTGATGTCAAGTATGCGCTGATCTGATGTCTATATAATCCTGATCTGATTCCCTTGTAAAGTATGTTTTAATTCTAATGTATGATTTCTTTTATATTCTTGATCTGATATCTATAGTCTGTTGATCTGATGTCTATATAATCCTGATCTGATCTCCCTTATTAAGTTTGGTTTAGTTCTACTGTATGATTTCTTATACATTCTTGATATGATATCTATTGTCTGTTGATCTGATGTCAAGTATTCGCTGATCTGATGTCTATATAATCATGATCTGATCTCCCTTGTTAAGTATGTTTTAGTTCTACTGTAAGATTTCTTTTATATTCTTGATCTGATATCTATAGTCTGTTGATCTGATGTCAAGTATTCGCTGATCTGATGTCCATACAATCCTGATCTGATCTCCCTTGTTAAGTATGTTTTAGTTCTACTGTATGATTTCTTTTATATTCTTGATATGATGTCTATTGTCTGTTGATCTGATGTCAAGTATTCGCTGATCTGATGTCCATATAATCTTGATCTGATCTCCTTTGTTAAGTATGTTTTAGTTCTACTGTATGATTTCTTTTATATTCTTGATCTGATATCTATAGTCTGTTGATCTGATGTCAAGTATTCGCTGATCTGATGTCTATATAATCCTGATCTGATCTCCCTTGTTAAGTATGTTTTAGTTCTACTGTATGATTTCTTTTATATTCTTGATCTGATATCTATAGTCTGTTGATCTGATGTCAAGTACTCGCTGATCTGATGTCTATATAATCATGATCTGATCTCCCTTGTTAAGTATGTTTTAGTTCTACTGTATGATTTCTTTTATATTCTTGATCTGATATCTATAATCTGTTGATCTGATGTCAAGTATTCGCTGATCTGATGTCTATATAATCCTGATCTGATCTCCCTTGTTAAGTTTGTTTTAGTTCTACTGTATGATTTATTTTATATTCTTGATATGATATCTATAGTCTGTTGATCTGATGTCAAGTATTCGCTGATCTGATGTCTATATAATCATGATCTGATCTCCCTTGTTAAGTATGTTTTAGTTCTACTGTATGATTTCTTTTATATTCTTGATCTGATATCTATAGTCTGTTGATCTGATGTCAAGTATTCGCTGATCTGATGTCCATATAATCCTGATCTGATCTCCCTTGTTAAGTATGTTTTAGTTCTACTGTATGATTTCTTTTATATTCTTGATATGATGTCTATTGTCTGTTGATCTGATGTCAAGTATTCGCTGATCTGATATCCATATAATCTTGATCTGATCTCCTTTGTTAAGTATGTTTTAGTTCTACTGTATGATTTCTTTTATATTCTTGATCTGATATCTATAGTCTGTTGATCTGATGTCAAGTATTCGCTGATCTGATGTCCATATAATCCTGATCTGATCTCCCTTGTTAAGTATGTTTTAGTTCTACTGTATGATTTCTTTTATATTCTTGATATGATGTCTATTGTCTGTTGATCTGATGTCAAGTATTCGCTGATCTGATGTCCATATAATCTTGATCTGATCTCCTTTGTTAAGTATGTTTTAGTTCTACTGTATGATTTTTTTTATATTCTTGATCTGATATCTATAGTCTGTTGATCTGATGTCAAGTATTCGCTGATCTGATCTCTATATAATCCTGATCTGATCTCCCTTGTTAAGTATGTTTTAGTTCTACTGTATGATTTCTTTTATATTCTTGATCTGATATCTATAGTCTGTTGATCTGATGTCAAGTACTCGCTGATCTGATGTCTATATAATCATGATCTGATCTCCCTTGTTAAGTATGTATTAGTTCTACTGTATGATTTCTTTTATATTCTTGATCTGATATCTATAATCTGTTGATCTGATGTCAAGTATTCGCTGATCTGATGTCTATATAATCCTGATCTGATCTCCCTTGTTAAGTTTGTTTTAGTTCTACTGTGTGATTTCTTTTATATTCTTGATATGATATCTATAGTCTGTTGATCTGATGTCAAGTATTCGCTGATCTGATGTCTATATAATCCTGATCTGGTCTCCCTTGTTAAGTATGTTTTAGTTCTACTGTATGATTTCTTTTATATTATTGATATGATATCTATATTCTGTTGATCTGATGTCAAGTATTCGCTGATCTGATGTCTATATAATCCTGATCTGATCTCCCCTGTTAAGTATGTTTTAGTTCTACTGTATGATTTCTTTTATATTGTTGATCTGATATCTATAGTCTGTTGATCAAGTATTCGCTGATCTGATGTCTATATAATCCTGATCTGATCTCCCTTGTTAAGTATGTTTTAGTTCTACTGTATGATTTCTTTTATATTATTGATATGATATCTATATTCTGTTGATCTGATGTCAAGTATTCGCTGATCTGATGTCTATATAATCCTGATCTGATCTCCCCTGTTAAGTATGTTTTAGTTCTACTGTATGATTTCTTTTATATTGTTGATCTGATATCTATAGTCTGTTGATCTGATGTCAAGTATTCGCTGATCTGATGTCTATATAATCCTGATCTGATCTCCCTTGTTAAGTATGTTTTAGTTCTACTGTATGATTTCTTTTATATTCTTGATCTGATATCTATAGTCAGTTGATCTGATGTCAAGTATATTCGCTGATCTGATGTCTATATAATCCTGATCTGATCTCCCTTGTTAAGTATGTTTTAGTTCTACTGTATGATTTCTTTTATATTCTTGATCTGATATCTATAGTCTGTTGATCTGATGTCAAGTATTCGCTGATCTGATGTCTATATAATCCTGATCTGATCTCCCTTGTTAAGTATGTTTTAGTTCTACTGTATGATTTCTTTTATATTCTTGATCTGATATCTATAGTCTGTTGATCTGATGTCAAGTATTCGCTGATCTGATGTCTATATAATCCTGATCTGATCTCCCTTGTTAAGTTTGTTTTAATTCTACTGTATGATTTCTTTTATATTCTTGATCTGATATCTATTGTCTGTTGATCTGATGTAAAGTATTTGCTGATCTGATGTCTATATAATCCTGATCTGATATCCCTTGTTAAGTATGTTTTAATTCTAATGTATGATTTCTTTTATATTCTTGATCTGATATCTATAGTCTGTTGATCTGATGTCAAGTATTCGCTGATCTGATGTCTATATAATCCTGATCTGATCTCCCTTGTTAAGTTTGGTTTAGTTCTACTGTATGATTTCTTTAATATTCTTGATATGATATCTATTGTCTATTGATCTGATGTCTATATAATGCTGATCTGATCTCCCTTGTTAAGTATGTTTTAGTTCTACTGTATGATTTCTTTTATATTGTTGATCTGATATCTATAGTCTGTTGATCTGATGTCAAGTATTCGCTGATCTGATGTCTATATAATCCTGATCTGATCTCCCTTGTTAAGTATGTTTTAGTTCTACTGTATGATTTCGTTTATATTCTTGATCTGATATCAATTGTCTGTTGATCTGATGTCAAGTATTCGCTGATCTGATGTCTATATAATCCTGATCTGATATCCCTTGTTAAGTATGTTTTAATTCTAATGTATGATTTCTTTTATATTCTTGATCTGATATCTATAGTCTGTTGATCTGATGTCAAGTATTCGCTGATCTGATGCCTATATAATCCTGATCTGATCTCCCTTGTTAAGTTTGGTTTAGTTCTACTGTATGATTTCTTTAATATTCTTGATATGATATCTATTGTCTGTTGATCTGATGTCTATATAATCCTGATCTGATCTCCCTTGTTAAGTATGTTTTAGTTCTACTGCATGATTTCTTTTATATTGTTGATCTGATATCTATAGTCTGTTGATCTGATGTCAAGTATTCGCTGATCTGATGTCTATATAATCCTGATCTGATCTCCCTTGTTAAGTATGTTTTAGTTCTACTGTATGATTTCTTTTATATTCTTGATCTGATATCTATAGTCTGTTGATCTGATGTCAAGTATTCGCTGATCTGATGTCTATATAATCCAGATCCGATCTCCCTTGTTAAGTATGTTTTAGTTTTACTGTATGATTTCTTTTATATTCTTGATATGATATCTATTGTCTGTTGATCTGATGTCAAATATTCGCTGATCTGATGTCCGTATAATCCTGATCTGATCTCCTTTGTTACGTATGTTTTAGTTCTAATGTATGATTTCTTTTATATTCTTGATCTGATATCTATAGTCTGTTGATCTGATGTTAAGTATTCGTTGATCTGATGTCTATATAATCTTGATTTGATCACCCTTGGTAAGTATGTTTTAGTTCTACTGTATGATTTCTTTTATATTCTTGATCTGATACCTATTGTCTGTTGATCTGATGTCAAGTATGCGCTGATCTGATGTCTATATAATCCTGATCTGATTCCCTTGTAAAGTATGTTTTAATTCTAATGTATGATTTCTTTTATATTCTTGATCTGATATCTATAGTCTGTTGATCTGATGTCTATATAATCCTGATCTGATCTCCCTTGTTAAGTTTGGTTTAGTTCTACTGTATGATTTCATATATATTCTTGATATGATATCTATTGTCTGTTGATCTGATGTCAAGTATTCGCTGATCTGATGTCTATATAATCATGATCTGATCTCCCTTGTTAAGTATGTTTTAGTTCTACTGTAAGATTTCTTTTATATTCTTGATCTGATATCTATAGTCTGTTGATCTGATGTCAAGTATTCGCTGATCTGATGTCCATATAATCCTGATCTGATCTCCCTTGTTAAGTATGTTTTAGTTCTACTGTATGATTTCTTTTATATTCTTGATATGATGTCTATTGTCTGTTGATCTGATGTCAAGTATTCGCTGATCTGATGTCCATATAATCTTGATCTGATCTCCTTTGTTAAGTATGTTTTAGTTCTACTGTATGATTTCTTTTATATTCTTGATCTGATATCTATAGTCTGTTGATCTGATGTCAAGTATTCGCTGATCTGATGTCTATATAATCCTGATCTGATCTCCCTTGTTAAGTATGTTTTAGTTCTACTGTATGATTTCTTTTATATTCTTGATCTGATATCTATAGTCTGTTGATCTGATGTCAAGTACTCGCTGATCTGATGTCTATATAATCATGATCTGATCTCCCTTGTTAAGTATGTTTTAGTTCTACTGTATGATTTCTTTTATATTCTTGATCTGATATCTATAATCTGTTGATCTGATGTCAAGTATTCGCTGATCTGATGTCTATATAATCCTGATCTGATCTCCCTTGTTAAGTTTGTTTTAGTTCTACTGTATGATTTATTTTATATTCTTGATATGATATCTATAGTCTGTTGATCTGATGTCAAGTATTCGCTGATCTGATGTCTATATAATCATGATCTGATCTCCCTTGTTAAGTATGTTTTAGTTCTACTGTATGATTTCTTTTATATTCTTGATCTGATATCTATAGTCTGTTGATCTGATGTCAAGTATTCGCTGATCTGATGTCCATATAATCCTGATCTGATCTCCCTTGTTAAGTATGTTTTAGTTCTACTGTATGATTTCTTTTATATTCTTGATATGATGTCTATTGTCTGTTGATCTGATGTCAAGTATTCGCTGATCTGATGTCCATATAATCTTGATCTGATCTCCTTTGTTAAGTATGTTTTAGTTCTACTGTATGATTTTTTTTATATTCTTGATCTGATATCTATAGTCTGTTGATCTGATGTCAAGTATTCGCTGATCTGATGTCTATATAATCCTGATCTGATCTCCCTTGTTAAGTATGTTTTAGTTCTACTGTATGATTTCTTTTATATTCTTGATCTGATATCTATAGTCTGTTGATCTGATGTCAAGTACTCGCTGATCTGATGTCTATATAATCATGATCTGATCTCCCTTGTTAAGTATGTTTTAGTTCTACTGTATGATTTCTTTTATATTCTTGATCTGATATCTATAATCTGTTGATCTGATGTCAAGTATTCGCTGATCTGATGTCTATATAATCCTGATCTGATCTCCCTTGTTAAGTTTGTTTTAGTTCTACTGTGTGATTTCTTTTATATTCTTGATATGATATCTATAGTCTGTTGATCTGATGTCAAGTATTCGCTGATCTGATGTCTATATAATCCTGATCTGATCTCCCTTGTTAAGTATGTTTTAGTTCTACTGTATGATTTCTTTTATATTATTGATATGATATCTATATTCTGTTGATCTGATGTCAAGTATTCGCTGATCTGATGTCTATATAATCCTGATCTGATCTCCCCTGTTAAGTAAGTTTTAGTTCTACTGTATGATTTCTTTTATATTGTTGATCTGATATCTATAGTCTGTTGATCTGATGTCAAGTATTCGCTGATCTGATGTCTATATAATCATGATCTGATCTCCCTTGTTAAGTATGTTTTAGTTCTACTGTATGATTTCTTTTATATTCTTGATCTGATATCTATAGTCTGTTGATCTGATGTCAAGTACTCGCTGATCTGATGTCTATATAATCCTGATCTGATCTCCCTTGTTAAGTTTGTTTTAGTTCTACTGTATGATTTCTTTTATATTCTTGATATGATATCTATAGTCTGTTGATCTGATGTCAAGTATTCGCTGATCTGATGTCTATATAATCCTGATCTGATCTCCCTTGTTAAGTATGTTTTAGTTCTACTGTATGATTTCTTTTATATTATTGATATGATATCTATATTCTGTTGATCTGATGTCAAGTATTCGCTGATCTGATGTCTATATAATCCTGATCTGATCTCCCCTGTTAAGTATGTTTTAGTTCTACTGTATGATTTCTTTTATATTGTTGATCTGATATCTATAGTCTGTTGATCTGATGTCAAGTATTCGCTGATCTGATGTCTATATAATCCTGATCTGATCTCCCTTGTTAAGTATGTTTTAGTTCTACTGTATGATTTCTTTTATATTCTTGATCTGATATCTATAGTCTGTTGATCTGATGTCAAGTATTCGCTGATCTGATGTCTATATAATCCTGATCTGATCTCCCTTGTTAAGTATGTTTTAGTTCTACTGTATGATTTCTTTTATATTCTTGATCTGATATCTATAGTCTGTTGATCTGATGTCAAGTATTCGCTGATCTGATGTCTATATAATCCTGATCTGATCTCCCTTGTTAAGTATGTTTTAGTTCTACTGTATGATTTCTTTTATATTCTTGATCTGATATCTATAGTCTGTTGATCTGATGTCAAGTATTCGCTGATCTGATGTCTATATAATCCTGATCTGATCTCCCCTGTTAAGTATGTTTTAGTTCTACTGTATGATTTCTTTTATATTGTTGATCTGATATCTATAGTCTGTTGATCTGATGTCAAGTATTCGCTGATCTGATGTCTATATAATCATGATCTGATCTCCCTTGTTAAGTATGTTTTAGTTCTACTGTATGATTTCTTTTATATTCTTGATCTGATATCTATAGTCTGTTGATCTGATGTCAAGTACTCGCTGATCTGATGTCTATATAATCCTGATCTGATCTCCCTTGTTAAGTTTGTTTTAGTTCTACTGTATGATTTCTTTTATATTCTTGATATGATATCTATAGTCTGTTGATCTGATGTCAAGTATTCGCTGATCTGATGTCTATATAATCCTGATCTGATCTCCCTTGTTAAGTATGTTTTAGTTCTACTGTATGATTTCTTTTATATTATTGATATGATATCTATATTCTGTTGATCTGATGTCAAGTATTCGCTGATCTGATGTCTATATAATCCTGATCTGATCTCCCCTGTTAAGTATGTTTTAGTTCTACTGTATGATTTCTTTTATATTGTTGATCTGATATCTATAGTCTGTTGATCTGATGTCAAGTATTCGCTGATCTGATGTCTATATAATCCTGATCTGATCTCCCTTGTTAAGTATGTTTTAGTTCTACTGTATGATTTCTTTTATATTCTTGATCTGATATCTATAGTCTGTTGATCTGATGTCAAGTATTCGCTGATCTGATGTCTATATAATCCTGATCTGATCTCCCTTGTTAAGTATGTTTTAGTTCTACTGTATGATTTCTTTTATATTCTTGATCTGATATCTATAGTCTGTTGATCTGATGTCAAGTATTCGCTGATCTGATGTCTATATAATCCTGATCTGATCTCCCTTGTTAAGTATGTTTTAGTTCTACTGTATGATTTCTTTTATATTCTTGATCTGATATCTATAGTCTGTTGATCTGATGTCAAGTATTCGCTGATCTGATGTCTATATAATCCTGATCTGATCTCCCTTGTTAAGTTTGTTTTAATTCTACTGTATGATTTCTTTTATATTCTTGATCTGATATCTATAGTCTGTTGATCTGATGTAAAGTATTTGCTGATCTGATGTCTATATAATCCTGATCTGATATCCCTTGTTAAGTATGTTTTAATTCTAATGTATGATTTCTTTTATATTCTTGATCTGATATCTATAGTCTGTTGATCTGATGTCAAGTATTCGCTGATCTGATGTCTATATAATCCTGATCTGATCTCCCTTGTTAAGTTTGGTTTAGTTCTACTGTATGATTTCTTTAATATTCTTGATATGATATCTATTGTCTATTGATCTGATGTCTATATAATCCTGATCTGATCTCCCTTGTTAAGTATGTTTTAGTTCTACTGTATGATTTCTTTTATATTGTTGATCTGATATCTATAGTCTGTTGATCTGATGTCAAGTATTCGCTGATCTGATGTCTATATAATCCTGATCTGATCTCCCTTGTTAAGTATGTTTTAGTTCTACTGTATGATTTCGTTTATATTCTTGATCTGATATCAATTGTCTGTTGATCTGATGTCAAGTATTCGCTGATCTGATGTCTATATAATCCTGATCTGATATCCCTTGTTAAGTATGTTTTAATTCTAATGTATGATTTCTTTTATATTCTTGATCTGATATCTATAGTCTGTTGATCTGATGTCAAGTATTCGCTGATCTGATGCCTATATAATCCTGATCTGATCTCCCTTGTTAAGTTTGGTTTAGTTCTACTGTATGATTTCTTTAATATTCTTGATATGATATCTATTGTCTGTTGATCTGATGTCTATATAATCCTGATCTGATCTCCCTTGTTAAGTATGTTTTAGTTCTACTGTATGATTTCTTTTATATTGTTGATCTGATATCTATAGTCTGTTGATCTGATGTCAAGTATTCGCTGATCTGATGTCTATATAATCCTGATCTGATCTCCCTTGTTAAGTATGTTTTAGTTCTACTGTATGATTTCTTTTATATTCTTGATCTGATATCTATAGTCTGTTGATCTGATGTCAAGTATTCGCTGATCTGATGTCTATATAATCCTGATCCGATCTCCCTTGTTAAGTATGTTTTAGTTTTACTGTATGATTTCTTTTATATTCTTGATATGATATCTATTGTCCGTTGATCTGATGTCAAATATTCGCTGATCTGATGTCCGTATAATCCTGATCTGATCTCCTTTGTTACGTATGTTTTAGTTCTAATGTATGATTTCTTTTATATTCTTGATCTGATATCTATAGTCTGTTGATCTGATGTTAAGTATTCGTTGATCTGATGTCTATATAATCTTGATTTGATCACCCTTGGTAAGTATGTTTTAGTTCTACTGTATGATTTCTTTTATATTCTTGATCTGATACCTATTGTCTGTTGATCTGATGTCAAGTATGCGCTGATCTGATGTCTATATAATCCTGATCTGATTCCCTTGTAAAGTATGTTTTAATTCTAATGTATGATTTCTTTTATATTCTTGATCTGATATCTATAGTCTGTTGATCTGATGTCTATATAATCCTGATCTGATCTCCCTTGTTAAGTTTGGTTTAGTTCTACTGTATGATTTCTTATATATTCTTGATATGATATCTATTGTCTGTTGATCTGATGTCAAGTATTCGCTGATCTGATGTCTATATAATCATGATCTGATCTCCCTTGTTAAGTATGTTTTAGTTCTACTGTAAGATTTCTTTTATATTCTTGATCTGATATCTATAGTCTGTTGATCTGATGTCAAGTATTCGCTGATCTGATGTCCATATAATCCTGATCTGATCTCCCTTGTTAAGTATGTTTTAGTTCTACTGTATGATTTCTTTTATATTCTTGATATGATGTCTATTGTCTGTTGATCTGATGTCAAGTATTCGCTGATCTGATGTCCATATAATCTTGATCTGATCTCCTTTGTTAAGTATGTTTTAGTTCTACTGTATGATTTCTTTTATATTCTTGATCTGATATCTATAGTCTGTTGATCTGATGTCAAGTATTCGCTGATCTGATGTCTATATAATCCTGATATGATCTCCCTTGTTAAGTATGTTTTAGTTCTACTGTATGATTTCTTTTATATTCTTGATCTGATATCTATAGTCTGTTGATCTGATGTCAAGTACTCGCTGATCTGATGTCTATATAATCATGATCTGATCTCCCTTGTTAAGTATGTTTTAGTTCTACTGTATGATTTCTTTTATATTCTTGATCTGATATCTATAATCTGTTGATCTGATGTCAAGTATTCGCTGATCTGATGTCTATATAATCCTGATCTGATCTCCCTTGTTAAGTTTGTTTTAGTTCTACTGTATGATTTATTTTATATTCTTGATATGATATCTATAGTCTGTTGATCTGATGTCAAGTATTCGCTGATCTGATGTCTATATAATCATGATCTGATCTCCCTTGTTAAGTATGTTTTAGTTCTACTGTATGATTTCTTTTATATTCTTGATCTGATATCTATAGTCTGTTGATCTGATGTCAAGTATTCGCTGATCTGATGTCCATATAATCTTGATCTGATCTCCTTTGTTAAGTATGTTTTAGTTCTACTGTATGATTTTTTTTATATTCTTGATCTGATATCTATAGTCTGTTGATCTGATGTCAAGTATTCGCTGATCTGATGTCTATATAATCCTGATCTGATCTCCCTTGTTAAGTATGTTTTAGTTCTACTGTATGATTTCTTTTATATTCTTGATCTGATATCTATAGTCTGTTGATCTGATGTCAAGTACTCGCTGATCTGATGTCTATATAATCATGATCTGATCTCCCTTGTTAAGTATGTTTTAGTTCTACTGTATGATTTCTTTTATATTCTTGATCTGATATCTATAATCTGTTGATCTGATGTCAAGTATTCGCTGATCTGATGTCTATATAATCCTGATCTGATCTCCCTTGTTAAGTTTGTTTTAGTTCTACTGTGTGATTTCTTTTATATTCTTGATATGATATCTATAGTCTGTTGATCTGATGTCAAGTATTCGCTGATCTGATGTCTATATAATCCTGATCTGATCTCCCTTGTTAAGTATGTTTTAGTTCTACTGTATGATTTCTTTTATATTATTGATATGATATCTATATTCTGTTGATCTGATGTCAAGTATTCGCTGATCTGATGTCTATATAATCCTGATCTGATCTCCCCTGTTAAGTATGTTTTAGTTCTACTGTATGATTTCTTTTATATTGTTGATCTGATATCTATAGTCTGTTGATCTGATGTCAAGTATTCGCTGATCTGATGTCTATATAATCATGATCTGATCTCCCTTGTTAAGTATGTTTTAGTTCTACTGTATGATTTCTTTTATATTCTTGATCTGATATCTATAGTCTGTTGATCTGATGTCAAGTACTCGCTGATCTGATGTCTATATAATCCTGATCTGATCTCCCTTGTTAAGTTTGTTTTAGTTCTACTGTATGATTTCTTTTATATTCTTGATATGATATCTATAGTCTGTTGATCTGATGTCAAGTATTCGCTGATCTGATGTCTATATAATCCTGATCTGATCTCCCTTGTTAAGTATGTTTTAGTTCTACTGTATGATTTCTTTTATATTATTGATATGATATCTATATTCTGTTGATCTGATGTCAAGTATTCGCTGATCTGATGTCTATATAATCCTGATCTGATCTCCCCTGTTAAGTATGTTTTAGTTCTACTGTATGATTTCTTTTATATTGTTGATCTGATATCTATAGTCTGTTGATCTGATGTCAAGTATTCGCTGATCTGATGTCTATATAATCCTGATCTGATCTCCCTTGTTAAGTATGTTTTAGTTCTACTGTATGATTTCTTTTATATTCTTGATCTGATATCTATAGTCTGTTGATCTGATGTCAAGTATTCGCTGATCTGATGTCTATATAATCCTGATCTGATCTCCCTTGTTAAGTATGTTTTAGTTCTACTGTATGATTTCTTTTATATTCTTGATCTGATATCTATAGTCTGTTGATCTGATGTCAAGTATTCGCTGATCTGATGTCTATATAATCCTGATCTGATCTCCCTTGTTAAGTATGTTTTAGTTCTACTGTATGATTTCTTTTATATTCTTGATCTGATATCTATAGTCTGTTGATCTGATGTCAAGTATTCGCTGATCTGATGTCTATATAATCCTGATCTGATCTCCCTTGTTAAGTATGTTTTAGTTCTACTGTATGATTTCTTTTATATTCTTGATCTGATATCTATTGTCTGTTGATCTGATGTCAAGTATTCTCTGATCTGATGTCTATATAATCCTGATCTGATCTCCCTTGTTAAGTATGTTTTATTTCTATTGTATGATTTCTTTTATATTTTTGATTTGATATCTATAATCTGTTGATCTGATATCTACTGTATTATTATTTTTTTAAAAAAATTTCGTTCATAATTTGTATCATAATATCTAAAATTATTTAATTATAAAACAAATAAAATAATAATTTAAAAATATTTTTTTTATAAAATTTAATAACATTAAAAAAAATACTGAATTGTTTAGAAAAAAACGGACGGAAACAAGTCTCAAGGAGGAAGGCAAATAAAAAAAAAAGCCAAAAATAACAAAAGAAAGGAAGAATACTGTAGCGCGTTACTGTAGCACGCAATGTAGCGCGTTACTGTAGCCCAAATGACATAAATTCCCTCAAAAAAGGCTCCGTTAAGAGGGTTAGCGTCCATATTGGACGCAGTGACCTTTTTTGAAAATAAAATGAAAGTATGATGACCTTAAAAATAATTTTGAAAGTATGATGACCAAAACTGGAAACTGACCATAGTATAATGACCAATTTTGAAATTTATTCTTTAATAAATTGCAAATATTAGTCGATATGCACGTGCAACATTTACCATATACACGAATTGATCCCAACTTCTCGAACTTTACTCGTCCCTTTATGCCTCCATCGGGAATCTCTGGACCACCGTCAAAACCATTCTGTTCTCAGTCCTTCCTAGACTACTCCGAACGTCGTCATTTTCCTTTAATCTTTACCCTTAATTTTTTTCGTTTACTCACTGAATCCCATTTGGTATCGACCGAGTTCACAGCCTCTTCCTTTTTCAATCACCATTCGGTTTTCAACTAACTATCAAAACCACTGTCTCTTACGCTTGTGATCTTTCAAGACCGAATATCGCTTCGGGCATTGATTGATTTGCTAATCAATTTTTTTACGGAATCTCATTTTTATATCGGCCCAGTTCACAGCCGCTTCCCCTATCAATCTCCACTCGGTTCTCAGTGAGTAACTATCAAAATCACTATCTCTTAAGCCTGTGATCTTTACTGAAGACCGAATAACGTCTGTGGCTTTGATTGATTTGCTAATAAGCTGAAATCCCACAAGAAAATTTTCTTTTGGGAGCTTATATTTAAATGGAGATTTCGAGAGGCCACATTAATTATCAGCAATCCCTCTCCTTTGCTGCATCAATGAGGGATGTCACTTACAGGTTCCGACTTCCAACCCCTTTTGGCTTTTCACTCTATTATATCTTTGTTCTTTTGCGCAGTAGTCAGTGATTTGGTAGTTGCATTGTGTAGACTAGTTGGTATCATTTTAGTTATGCTGGGGATAAATTTACTGATGGTTTTACTAGTCTTGTTATGATGGAATTCGTCGGTTTGTTATGGTACTAAACAGTCCTAGCTATTCGAAGAAGTAATTTAAATTTGAATAGTTTTGATGTTTGGATGGTCATCTTTCTTCAGTTTGGACAAATTTAATATGCCAAGACTTAGGGGAAGGTTTTATGATGACATGGGAAAAGGTGCTAGTTTTAGCTTGAATTTATTATTTCAATACTTCTCTTGTTCTAAGTTCTTTTCCAATTTTGGATTTTTTGCTTTGTTATTGGACACAACCAACTACCATCTCAACCGAAGAAGTGATTATTACAGAACGAAGCTTGGAGTAAGGGTTCGTGATTGGAAAGTAGTAATTGATGTTGATATAATCTGGTAAAACCCAGTTTGCTGACTGGTTTTGTTTGGAGCCTTCACTTGTTTTCATCATTTGGGAGTTAGAATTATTTCTGTCCTAACTGCATCCATCTTTGGTGAAAGCACCTATTCTGGAAAGAGGAGAAAATATGACGGATTCAATTGCTTAATCTAGTTAACATAATCTTATTCGAGATTTTTATGGAATTGCTGAAAACAGAAACTAGGTTAATCAAGAGGATGCTGCAATGCGGGATGAGATTTTTTCAAAGCTTTCTTTATTCACACTATGTGCTTTTCTGAAGCAATTTGAACAATGCTAGAGCAGGAGAACTTAGCTAGTCTACATTTCTTCCCAACCATAGATAAAATTGCATTGTTACTCTATGAAAGCAAACAAAGTCCAACCTGAGAATCAGAAAGCAGTTGGAAGCTTTTACCAAGGCTTCAATATATTTACTGACATACACAGTGGGGAAACAACATCATACCTTCTCAACTTTAGTACATGGCCAACACATCCATACGCCTGGGCCATGCTACGGTTTTCACAAGTTAGTATTTGGCAAACCATATATTTCTTTTTCAACTTAAGCTAATTTTGTTTTGGAAATTTTCTTTTCCCTGGATCACTTTCTGAGTTTGCACAGAATATTAGGCACTGTGAACAGCTTGCATAAGGACCTCGCTAATAATTGAAAGATTAAGGAGTGGAGAGAATTGATGGCCTTGGGCCTCTCTTGAAGATTTTTCTGTTTTTCCTCTGTCAAGTTTAGGCCCATGAGTTCTTGTTGAGAAAATAAAAAGTGTATTTCAAGGATTGAAACAATAAATTGGATTATTTTAGTTCTTTCAAGAAATAACTCAGGTGGCTGCTTTTACGGGAACTGATTAATATATGCAGCTCATTATAGCCGGTTTTGATGGTTGTACCTTTCGTTTTTCTTGGTAAGTGTTCAACTTAATGTCTGCTTGTTGGGTGGGAATACTTTTGTGCTACAATTTGCAAGTCTGCATGTCTGTGGTTTCACAAGCTTATGTTTTGAAAATTAAGTTCCATGCAAGCACTTTATTATGGTCACTATGATCCCTAAAGTCCTTCAGGTTGTAGTCTAGAAAAGCCAAAATCTCCATAGCATCATTAAGGGGCTGGATCTTTATATCCATTATCCGTCCACGGGGTTACTGAAATATTTTCCTCAGGTAAATATTTCCAGATTTCTCAGTTACCAGTTGACAAGAATATATGATGTTAGTTTGATCTATTTGCTGCTTTACCTTCAACTCTTATATCTTCTTGTTTTAGACACCGACTTGTGAATTCATATGATTCAGGCAGGATAAGAGGATCTATTATGAATTGGTATTGACAATGTTTAGTATATAAAAGGGTGTTGACGTTTAAAGACTTTGTTTTTTTGGATGGTCCTGCACCTTTTGTAAGTTAAGATTTTTAAATTTCATACATGTATCTCATATGCAGATGTTTAAACCAGTGCTCTCTTTGTATGCTCATTTAACACATAGAGGGAGAAAAAGATTATACGCAGCTACTATTTTGGGTTTTTCAAGGTAAAATTGCAGAGAATCTATGTTGCGGTAGATCATATGTTATATGAGAAAGGATAACATCGTTACAAGAATAATATACGGCTGAAGAGATGCGTTCGTAGATATGTGAGTTGGAGTCAATCGAGGGAGAAAATACAAGGGAATGAAATGGGGAGAGACATTATTTCCTTGCAAGGGAATGAAATATGACTAAATCACGCAGACATTATAAGTCAATGGACAAAGAAAGAACTTTAAATATCTAAATATCTGAACTCCATGTGTGCCTGTAAACACTATTCTTTTATGCGAGTGAAGGGCATTTTGAGCAAGAAATTGTGCATCCTGTATTAGTTGTTTACCGTTGCTTTTAATCTTTCATACCATTTGCGTATACTACCGCAGTAAGATTATAATGTCTCCTTTAAAGATTTTTCTCTTCCATTTCCTTGTGAGCCTGTAAACACTATTCTTTTATGCGAGTGAAGGGCATTTGTGAGCAAGAAATTGTGCATCCTGTATTAGTTGTTTACCGTTGCTTTTAATCTTTCATGCCATTTGCTTGTACTACTGCAGTAAGATTATAATGTCTCCTTTAAAGATTTTTCTCTTCCATTTCCTTGTGAGCGTGTGCATTAGGTGTAACTCTTCTAATGTCTGTGTCACTTAAGCATAAGAAATCAAATGATGCCTGTACTTAGGCATGGATTTATATATGAAATGAATACATGCATTTTTGGTTGTAAATTGTACTTAGTTGAGTGATAGCATGTTCTCTATTGGTTGTTGGATCAGATAGTTGGCAAGTTGTATTGAAAAGTACTCTGCACTATGCTTTGACAAGGTTTATTTACTTGAAATAATTACTTCCTTACTGAAACATGTGAATTTAATTAAAAAGTAGACACGGTCTTCACTCTGAAATGCCTGGCTAGAGTAATATCTTGAAAAAGAATTATATTTGCTATTAAATTTATCTTTCACTCTAGGTTCTAAATGTTCTTGTGAAGCTTTCTAGTGCTGTTCCCTATTGAGCTTTCTTCGTCTTGTTGCAGAAATAGATTTGATCCATGGATAAAGGGATGAATAACCTTAATGAGACATTGAAGTGGATGACATGATTGCTGTGTAGTTTGCATATTTTTGAGTTGTTGATCAGCTGATTTCTTTCCATTTAAACATCAATTTTGTATTTAACGGGAAATTTCGTCCAGTCAAACTTCATGGTTTAATTCCCAGTTTAGATGGTGGAAGTAGGGTGGAGTCTGAAAAGAGAGCTTGCATAAATAAAGGACATATTCCAGACACTAGACTTTAAGAGTAACTTTTTTGGTCCTCTTCATGTTTATGTACTTAATTTATAGATTATAAACTTTTGTCAATAACCTAATCATTGAGTTCAACTGACATATGAAGAGACATGGAGATTTATGGGGAGGGATAAAAATTAAACTATGATTAAAAGTTCCTGTTTACCATAGGATGTATTTTGGGGTTTTAATGTAATTTACTATTATAATGTGGATTGTAGAAACTACTCATAACATGTTTTTCTTCTCATTATCCTAGTATTTCAAAATTTTTCTTCTCATTACTCGAACTGTTAAATTGTATTTCAAAATTTCATATAACTTTATCCTAGTATTTCCTAAATTGAATTTCATTCTCTTTAACCAGAAAAGTATTAACTACTGATGTTGCTACATCTTTGGCAATGCACTTCATCCCACCCTCAAAGCTGGTTTTTACGTTTTATTTTTTTCCTTTTCTGTACTTTTGCGCATTTGAATGTTTGACAATGCAAATAATAGTTTACGGCATAAATGAGTTCCTTTATGTTATTGAAGGATACTTTTGAAAAATGTTGATTGGATGAAATGAGAATGGAGCCTCCTTCTATAGATGTTGACTTCTTGAAAAAGCTTTAATCATAGATTTAGGAACTTTCAGGTGGAATTTAGTTAGACTTAAATCTTCATGTAGAAAAGAACATGAAACCCCTTAATAAGTAAATGTAAGTTTTAGTTTCCGGGAACATGAATTTGCCGTAGTTGAAAACATAGGAACGTTGTAGACGTGGATTATTTTGAAGAACTGCTTTTCTTCATCTGGATTATACATTAGAATCATCTGATCGCATATGCATTCATGATTTTCTGCATTTCTGAGTTAAATTTTGTGACAGGCACACAGGTGCTCTTGGTTATTTTGACAGGAGAAACTGACTTTTGTTCTACTAATCTGTGATTCCATGGTTTGTTTTTGGTGCAGTTGTGGGTTTTGTGGATACGATTTGAACTTGAGCTCATCCAGTCGCAATACGGCGACAATTGGTTCAAAGTACGGAAAGTCCATCAAGAAAGGGATAATCTCATTCTTCTACATTGATGAGACAAGATTCAATCAGGTTGAAGAGTTCAAATGTGTACCCTACTTTCTTGCCAAGCACTCTTGGGGTTTGTTTCGGCGCAGAACAAAGCTGTTGTGCCGCAACTGTGGGAATCATATTGGAAATGCTTATGATGATACTTGTGCTTCTTACCCTCTTGTAACAAATGAATCAGACCTTTCTTCCAATAGTGAAAGCTCTAGCTTGAGGAAATATGATATCAGTATCCGCTGCTTGCAACCATCTTCAGTTCAAGCCTGTGTTCCTCCTAATTTATGATGTAAGCTCCCTATTTAGTGTAAATCTGTATACTGGGGTAAACATTCTCCTTTCACTGCAGATTTTCCTAGTTTAGTAAATTTTTTTTTTTTTTAAGAAGTGTTTAATATGTTGGGTTATTAAAAGCAATAGGGGACATGTAGGGTTTGAGATTGTGGAAATAGTTCTCTTCATCTTTGTCTAGTTTATCTGAGTGTTGGTATTTAACTTGTACATTACATATGAGAACAACATTTTTTCTCTCTGTTATTAAGAAAAAGAAATTATATATGGTTTAGTCTCATTTTTCTGGTTATCTGGCAACAAGATTTTATATATGGTTTAGTCTCATTTTTCTGGTTATCCCATGATTTTATAAATCTATGATGTGTTATTACCATCCTATTACAAAATTTAACAACCCAAAATCTATAATTTTAGAGTGTGAACACTAGGCCTGACAATAACTCCCTCAAATCAAGTTAAAAACACACAAAAGCTACACATTTCCCCATCCGGAAAACCCATCCCAATATCAAAAGATTATTAAATCAATTCATGTTTGCCCAAAATTATCCCCAATATGTGTTTCACTTAATATAAATATAAGTTGTATTTTAGGTAAATTCATGTTATTTTTCATGAAACCCTTATTGAATTTGATGTAAACAGTAAACATCTGTCTTATTTGATGTAAATCACTATTGAAATCTACTAAAAATAAATTATTTCCTATTTGAGGTGATTACTTTCCCAAAAAAAAAACGAAAAAATATGTTGGAATTTTGGAAGACGACATTAAATAACTAGAGCTTAGTAGTATTTGGATGAATTGATCAATTCGAATCAAAACAAATTCAATTTGCTGCCAAATTGTGAAACTAAAGCTACCAATCAATATTTCAATATAGTATAACTAGGAGAATAATTAAATGTACCATATTGGCCCTAAATTATAGTATGTACTCACTAGATAAATGTATTACTACTTATATTTTTAGTAATTTTTATTAATACCTACTAGTTTCTGTCTTATGACAAATGACAGAGAGTATTAGTTATGAGAGAAAACGAGACATATTTAGAGAGACCAATGTATTAAATGAATTATTTCTATTAGATTATTAAGAGTATATTTTTAGTTGTATACTATATTTTGCCTTTAATATTTCAATCTAAAGTTGTCACTAGCTTTATTTATTTTATATTCATCATTTGGTTCTTACCTTTTCATTTGGGATATGGAAAATTTTTATAAATCATTATATCAGCTGTCCAATTCAATAAAAAAATATATATATAATTCAGCAAAATAACTAAATGCTATTATGGACCTGTCATATAATTTACTAGATTGCATTGGCTAATAATAATAATCTAATTTATTTTAACGGTAATAATAATTTATAAATTAATATTATTTTAATATTTTGTATGTATTTTAAATGGATGTCATTGTTTTAGTAAATTAATATATTTTTAATTTATTTGTCAATTTTACTTTTTATGAAACTTTTTATATAATCGAAATAATGGTAATTACATTTTAATATGAAGAGATAATATGTATATTTTTTTGTTATAAAAAAAATATTTAAAACCTATTAATCTAACTAATCTAACTCTAGGTATGACTCGAACTAGGGGTGTAATCGAGATGAGCAGAGCCTGAGCAAGGCCCTGCTCGAGCTCGGCTCGGTACTAATCAAGGGAGCTCGAGCTCGAGCTCGGCGAGCTCCCTTTCTCAGTGCTCGAGCTCGGCTCGGTAAATAATTTTTGAGCTCGAGCTCGGTTCATGACTCGGCTGAGTCACGAGTTGAGCTCACGTTGCTGCTTCGTATTTTGGACGTAGAGGGACGTGATACCCATTATAGTGGACGTATCGGGATGTGGTACTCATTATAGTGGACGTAGTGAGACGTAGTACCTATTATAGTGGACATATCTGGACATGATACCCATTATAGTTGACGTATCGGGACGTGGTACCTATTATTGTGGACGTATTGGGACGTGGTACCCATTATATTGGACGTTACGCATCTATTTGCCTTTTTTTTGTGAAAAAATTAACTTTCTGTTTTTTATACTGGGCGTTGCAGTATATTTTATGGAATTTAGTAGACAAACAATGTCTTTGCTATTTATATTTGTGAATTTTTTTTAGACATTTTTGGACGTGGTTCTAGTTGTTTGAGACGTGGTGCTAGTTGTTCTGAGACGTGGTAGATTGTCATTGTGAAAAAAAAGCATTTTAAATTCACATGCTTGGATGTAGACGTTTTTGGACGTGATGCTAGTTGTTCTGTGACGAGGTGAGATATTTTGTGAAAAAATCAGTTAAAATTCACATGTATGAATGTTGATGTTTTTGGACGTGGTGCTAGTCTTTTTAGACGTGTTTCAGTTGTTCTGAGATGTAGTGCTAGTTGTTCTGAGACGTGGTAGACTGTCTTTATTAAAAAAATAAATTTAAATTCACATGAATGTTTTGAGACGTTTTTGGACGTGGTTCTTGTTGTCCTGATACGAGTTGAGATGTTTTGTGAAAAAATCAGTTTAAATTCATATGTGTGGATGTAGATTTTTTTGGACGTGGTGCTTGTGTTTTGAGACGTTGTGCTAGTTGTTTTGAGACGTGGTAGACTGATTTTGTGAAAAAAATCAATTTAAATTCACATAAATTGATGTAGACGTTTTTTGACGTGGTTCTAGTTGTTCTGAGACGAGTTGAGATGTTTTGGAAAAAAATTAGTTTAAATTCACATGTGTGGATGTAGACGTTTTTTGGACGTGGTTCTAGTGTTTTGAGACGTGGTAGACTATCTTTGTGAAAAAATCAGTTTAAATTCAAATGAATGGATGTAGACATTTTTGGACGTGGTTATAGTTATTCTGAGACGAGTTGAGATGTTGTATGGCCATTTTATTTGTTTTAACTTATTATAACACATACCTACAAGATCATGAACATTTCTAAGAGTAATATGGTCATTTTAATTGTTTAATATTCACAAAACTCTTATATCAGATATCAAGAACATTTCTAAGAGTTGAATGGTCATTTTATTTGTTTTATCTCATTACAACTCTTAAATATGAGATCATGATCATTTCTAAGAATTGTATAGCCGTTTTATTTGTTTTATCTTTTCAAAACGCTTAGATAATAAATTATGCACAATTCGGTCCACATCAGACGTTTTTGGATGTAGTTCTAGTTGTTTTAAGACGAGTTGAGATGTTTTATGAAAAAATCAGTTTAAAATCAGTTTAAAATCATTTCTACCGAGCCTATTTTTGGTCTGCTCGGCTCGTCATTGAGAAGAGCCGACTCGAGCTCGGCTCGAGTTCGGTCAACCCGAGCTCGAGCCGAGCTTTGAACAAGCTGCTCGCGAGTAGCTCTGTTCGTTTACACCCCTAACTCGAACTCAGAACTCCGTGCTCTAAGTGTCTCGGTGTGACTCGAACTTAGAGCCTACTTTTATGAATTTGAATATGTATATTATTTTATTTTTTATAAAATGGGACTATTTCTTAAAATTATATTTAAATATTTTTTAATAATAATTATTATACTGAATACCGGTGATAATATAGTAAAAAAAATAAAGTAGGAGATAGTTTGGAAGGCAGGTAATCGGTTTACGATTGCGTCGGGAGTTAGGGGAGAAGAATTGCCTCCTTTGGGATTATCTGAACTGTACAATGCAAGCAATGAATCTTGAAAAAGGAATGGCATAAATTATATTGACAAGAGGTAACTTGTGCATGGGCTGCATGGCAAAGTAAGCAACCAAACACAATGAAGAGGCAACAAAATTGGAATATTTCCCAAAGCAGGCAAACATACATTAATACTAAGGACAGCGTTTGCGTATATATTTCTGTTCTGATCAACAATAGCAGTATCGTTGCATATTCACAGATCAATCTCTCAAAATTCATAAACAAAAATGGCAATGAGGCAATCAGGAAGGGGGGCAGGTCGTCGGCCTCCAACTCCAAGTCGTCAAGGGGTCGTTGGAGTCCAACCTGTGTATGAAGATTTCAGACCTATCTCAGAATGGCAACAAGATAAAGAATCAGATGTTTTACTTATTTATCTTCCAGGTTTGTCGCTTACATTACATAATATTACGTCAGACAAGGGTATTGCTCACCTAATCTCCTATCCCCCTCTCTCTTGTTCCTCCATTTTTTAACATGTTTTTAGTTTTGGATGGAAATAGTACTATTCTTTTCCTCTATATATGCTATATATCATTCGAGTTTCGTGTCACCTTCAATTTTCTCTTGCAGTTTTTGGAAACTTTTTAGCTTTTTCTTCTTCTTGATTCATTTTGTCTTCTTTTCCCTGGATTTAGACCAAAAAGTTGCCCTACTCATTTATTTGGTAAATTCTTAAATACTAACATTTTTCTTATTTATCGTACCTTTAAATTATAATTTTGTCCCTTATTTCTTTTTCAAAATAATTTATTAATAGCAATAGGAGACTGTAAAATAAGAAAATGAGAATATCTTGAAAACAAAATAAAGGAGAAGTTTTAAATTTGTGAACATCATATGCAATGAAGGGAAGCAAATTAAACTGAATATGAACAACAGATGATGTATTTTTTTATCCATTATTTTGCACTTTTTTAGGCTTTCAAAAGCAGCACCTCAAGGTATCAACTGAAGGCCAGAACATGGTAAGGGCAAGAGGAGAGCGACTAGATGTTGGAAATAAATGGAGTCGATTTCAGGAGGATTACCAGGTTCCTGAAAGATGTAATATTGGGTCGGTACGTGCAAGATTTGAAGGAGGAATCCTCACCATTACCATGCCATGGCGCAAAGATATTCAAACTCAAGATAAACGCTCTAAACAAACTTTAGCACCGACACAACCAATTCCCTCTGCACAACTTCCAGATGCACAAAAGGAATCACCAATTTCTCCTCTGCAACAAGTAAAGGAATCATTGCCTCAAAAGGCCGGCTCCGAGAATAATCCTCCCAAAGGGCAATTCATTACTTCTCCACAACCACCAATGGAGTCGATACCCGAAAAGGGTTTGGATGATATCCCTTCCAGAGTACGCAGTCCTCCGCTATTGTTGACTCCTTCCAAAGATGCAAAGGAAACCGGGCCGCAAAAGGTTTCCAATAACAATATTACCAGTAATGTAGTTAGTCTTCCTGCAAAATTAAAGGACGAGGAAAGGTTCAGCGAACCACTATCTCAAATGGGTCAAGATGAAAAGAAGGATAGCTTACTCACTCATCCACCTAATACCCCCAAATCATTCGCAAGTATCCAGAATAATGCCGAACCAAAAAAGGATGAAACCAGCGACATCAAAGACGAGCCTGGCATTAATGAAAAGAACAAGGGACCCATTAATGGCAGGATTAAAAATCCCGCAAGGGAATATAGAAATGAGGAAACGGAAAACCGGCCAACTACAGCAGTTTCTGGAGCTGAATATGGGCTCAGGAGTTATAAACGAGCAGTGAAAAGCCTGGCTGAGGCGAATGAAGAAAGGCAGCTGTTGCTAAATGTTGGGGCCGCTGTACTGGTTATTGTGGCACTTGGGACGTACATAATTTCTTCCACAATTGGGTCAGGAGAATCTAAGAATTAGGGGGCGCATATGGTTAATGTATTACTTGAAAAGTTTAATATAGAAAAAAAAAAAAAAAAACTTAACTGAGAAATGGTAATGCTGTAATTGGCCTAAGTTGACCAAAAAAAAAAAAAAAAAAAAAATTTTAGGAAACTTGTCATAACACGGTATCGAATAATATCTGTTATCACATTCAATATTGACTTATTTGTGTCTGATAAAATTATGTAATAGTAGTGTTATTTTGAGTATTTTGATGTAATAGTAGTGTTATTATGAGTATTTTGATTTTTCATCAAATAAAATTTTGTTATGACACTATAAATTTGTTGTCATAACAAAATTTCAATTAACACACAAGTGTAATTAAAATTTTATAACTATAAAGATATTATTATGTACTCATTCTGTGCCAAAATAATTGATGTTTTAAACAATTTTCAACAAAATAAGAATGTGGTAAATCCTCCAAATTACCCTTTTACTTTAAGAGTCATTACTATAGAATAATTATAGCACGAATAATTATAACACTTATATACTTCCACGTTTAAAAAATTTGGCAGTTGATTGAAATGTTTTACTCATAGCGCTAAAATCTGAATTTAAACTTTTAGAGGAGAAACAAATAAGGATTCATAAATTCATGAGAATTCTATTGACATAGATTTAAACAAAGAGCCATTTAATGCAATTGTTTTGGATTTAAACTTGAAGAAGATGATGCAGCTATAATTTGTTATTTGAATTTGGATCCATAAGGAGAGCATGATTTTGATGAAGCACAATATGACACAGATATGGAGGAATAACATTGAAGAAGACTCACAACACGAAATAATCAACACAGGTATGTTATACCAATTGAGTTGAAAAAAGTGCCCAAAGAAATGACATTTAGTACATGTAGTCTATAGATTGTATGAAAAAATAAAACAACAAAACCTTTGAAATATTTTTTAGATACTGAATTCGAGAGCAGATAAAAGGGGGATAGATGTAAATGATAAACTATAGAATGCCTTTAGTATTTATTTCAATGAGCTATGGGAATTTTATAAAAGAGGCCAGAAGATAATGAAATCGAATTTGAATGAGTGTATGAAAATAAGGTGTTGAAGGAGAAAGTGAGGAAGTTATCAAAGGAATTGAGGTTACCAGAGGGAGATTCGAATAATATGAAGCTGAAGAAGGAGGAGGGTCAAAGGGGTTGAAGAGTTTTAAAAAATTAGTCTTCGTTGATTGTGAATGGGTGAAGTTTTAACATTCAAAAAGGAGTCGGGAGGAGAATTTAGATTAGTAGTTCCACATTTTACCGATCAATATGTTTGACTGAATTAGCCGATAGATTTGCAGGTGAGGTAGGGATAAGAATCTTTAGTAGTTATCTTTTGGTAGAGTTTTAAATAAAGATATGAAGGTCTGGGGCAGAACTACTTCAAAACATAGGCCTAAACTGTAGAATTGTTGTCTCAAATGAACTATTTTTCTCCATTAGGAGTCTCTAATTCCTTTCCTAATATTGTTACTGAGAAAGAGACTCAATTTTACTTACTGATTCTGTCTTGTGTATTAGTATTACAATTCTACAATGCCATCAAACTTCAATGGACATTGACTCTTCAGCCAAAGAAACGAGCCAACAATTCACCTTCTTATTCAGTCATCGCTCTCAGTTTGAACCCTTCCCACCTTTTGTTGTTCCTGCTTCTTTTTATCTACTCCTCCTGGTTGGCTGTTGTCTTTAGAAACAAAAGTGTCTTACCCCTAAATGATACAATACGAGTGAAAGATACTATTACATCCACTGAATTCTGGGTAGCAAGTACCATATCTTTCAGTTTGCTAACTCATTGAGATCAACAAACTTCATGTTGTTTACATACAATGGAGTTTATCGACTCGGGCTTACTTTGATGCTTTCCAATCATGTGATGATGGTCTGGCTAGTATAGATGTTGAACTGGTGTTGAATAGTGAAACACCAGAAATGATTAAGCTTGAATACTTGTATACATATTTGATGGAGCTTCTTAATAGAGAGTTTCCACTTCATCCAGAATTGATTATGTATTGTAAGAAATTCAATATGACCTTTATCGTCTTATGTGACTTTTACGGACAGATTAGCTGTCTCTATCAAGATCTTTGGTTCATAAATAGGGGAAGTAATTAAGAAGGGTGTGAAGACATATAGTAGTAGTACTAGAACATAAACAATAATTAATTAACAGAGAAGAGGAAAATAGTTAGGGGGAGAGTGGAATTGAAGAGGTTAGACAACAATATAAATAGGTGGGTAACATTTGCCAAGACGAGAAATGGGTTGCTCAAGAAAGCTTATGAGCTCTCAGTTCTTTGTGATGCTGAGATTGCTCTTATCATCTTCTCTAACCGTGTATGAGTTTTGTAGCAGCTCCAAGTATGTTTGTCAGACTATTTTAGATCCGATAACCAGCTAAAGTTCTTGTGGTTTATGAATCTTCTCTTCACAGTTATCCACATAATAATCAAATTTTGTTCCATTATAGTGATGCTTTCATGTGTTAAAATGATGGAATTTGAGGGGGCAACTTCATTGCATTTCCCATTTTGAAAATGCTGCAAGTTTACAAAAAAAAAAAAAAAAAAAAAAAAGTGCAAGAAATTCTTAAGTGAATATGTTGTGTTGTGTTGACAATTGGTGTTTATCAAGATTTGTGGAATCTATCTTACTTGCACATACAAATATTAGAACAGGTGATGCACCCATAATAGATTGGAATGTTTGTGCTAGTATAACAAAAACTAATTTTGCCAACTAAAATATGCAAGAATCATGCATATAATCAAAATACCCATGGCAGCTTTAGAGAAGTAAATATTGAAACAAGTTTCAGGAACATGAATAAAGCAAAAGCTAATAAACAAGAGGCCCGTGTGTAGCTAGAACTTAGGGTCTCTTACATTACAGAAAATCAAAAATCACTATCAAGTAAGAAACTAGACAACAAAATCATAGATCTGCCTTATTCACAAGTTCAAATTCATAGTGGATATTGCAGGAACCTTGTGACAGTAATGAACCTAATTCAATGTTAACCAAGAATGATTAAAATTATTTCATAGGTCATATACTGGAAGTTATTTTCACATACGAATGGAAAACACAGATAAAACAAATCAGAATAGTTGCTGCTTGGGAATCCTGAACGTAATATCTTCTTAGTTACTGCTTCTTATATGGATCCATGGATTCATGATAAATTCATATATTATACTAATAGTCTTGTAAAATTAATATACAAGATGATTTGTAAATTTATTTTATATCTGATATTGTTGTACAATTTATATATGAAAGATTATCTGCCCGAGCCCGGTCAAAAATTCACTTTCGTGCTATGCATTCCAGAATCGGAATGCTTGACCAAGCATAGACTCTAGCACAATCGCTTGTCCAATCCTTGCTTGAAATAACATTGCACAGGATCTTGGTTTGCACTTATTTGATTTATCATGCAATAAATAATTTCTAATTAAAGTGGAAGTTTAAAAATACCTCTTGAAGCATAAACTCAGGTGATTCTCTCGTATGACTCAAGACTTTGATCGTACGTTGTGTGGGCAACGATCTATCGAGCAATTGATCAGCAAATCACCACAATTCTCTCAAAGTTGCCGCTGGAATCTCACGTCGAAAAATCTAACCGCCACCGCCACGCGCGCGTGTGATGCACGCGCCACCGAGAAAAAACCCACTCGCTGTTCGAATGTCTTTCACGCGCCGGCAATCCAAGAAGGAGTTTAACCGCCGCTTTCTAGAAAAATGAGCCATCGGCCAAAGGGAAAAATCCGACTTTGAGAGCTTGGATTTTAATTCTCTCTCTAGGATTTTATCTCTATAGCTTTCTTGTCTTGAAAACTTATGAATTGTGTATGTAGAATTGCTAATCGCTTGTCTATTTATAGAGTTACAAGAGAGACCCCAAGTTGGTTTAGGATTGGCCTTCCTAATGGGTTATGTAATTAATTAGTTTCCAAATCCAATTAGGTAACTAATCTAATAGGATAATCTAAATCCAATTAGATTTTCTAATCTTTAGGATTTCCTAATTCTAATTGAAACTTAAGACTTAATTAATTAATTAATTAATTTCACTTTGTTAATTACTTAATTAACCCTTAGGAATAATTAATTAATTAATTAATTCTACTTATTCAATTAACCCACTACAAAATTAATCGTACCACTAACAGATTAATTTTGGCACTACTATACTACACTAGAATTGCTTCCGGAACAACTAAATTAACTATTCTTTAATCTCCCCACATCAAAGATTTAGTGCTCATTAATTTATTGATTTACTGATAAATTAATTAATTAACTTCTTATAATCTGAGATTAGTACCACTCGACCTTTTTATTATACCAAACATAAGTCAACCAGTCAGGTTTAGTATAATAAACATAACGAGCTCATTTCGGGAGCACCATCAACCCGGACACACCGGTACATGATTTCCTTTCGACAAACAGCAGCATACCAAGCAACTAAACAAGTGCACCCAACCTACCGAGACTATTGGTCACAAATGACCTCACCCTTTGGCAGATCAAAGTTCATTATGTCTAATCCTCATGCCCGGTTAAGTCCAGGGATTAAGAGATAGAATACAAGGAGAGAATTGTCTATTAAATCAGTATAAGACAATTCATCCTAAATGGTCACGTTCAATACGCCCCGGGCATATTTATATGATTCAATTAGTTTAGACAAATCAATTTCTGAATCACATAATAACCTAAACCGACAGTGTGTCCAAAACTGTCTCTTTTATGAACCTCATTTATATATTATATCTTTTAACCAATAATGAGATCTACTGTGTTACACTAGACACCTCATCTGTTGGAGTTGAATACATAAGCTATGCTTGTATTGTACATTTTCCCAGTTAATATATCGATTTATGCTTTGGTTGTATCTTGTTGTGCATGATTTGTCCATTTATATTATGTAAGTAGATGATGAGGTGTCTTGTGTGACACAGTAGATCTCATCATTGGTTGAAAAACATAATATATAAATGAGGTTCATAACCTAGACAGCTTTGGATAAACTGTTAGTTTAGGTTATTATGTGATTCGGATAATTGGTTTGTCTAAACTTATTGAATCATATAGATATGCCCGGGGCGTATTGAACTTGACCATTAGGAATGATTTGTCTTGTACTGATTTAATAGACAAATCGTTCTTGGTATTCTATCTCTTAATCCCTAGACTCGAGCAGGCATGAGGATTAGACATAGTGTACTTTGATCTGCCAATGGGTGAGGTCTATTGTGGCCAATAATCTCGGTGGGTTGCGTGCGGGTGTTTAGTTGCTTGGTGTGCTGCTGCTTGTCGAAAGGAAATCATGTACCGGTGCGTCCGGGGTGATGGTGCTCACGAGATGAGCTCGTTATGTTTATTATACTAAACTCAGCTGGTGGACTTATCTCCGGTATAGTAAAAAGGTCGAGTGGTACTAGTCTCGGAATTAAAGAAGTTAATTAATTAATTTATCAGTAAATTAATAAATTAACGAGCACTATATTTTTGATGTGAGGAGATTATGAATAAATTAATTAAGTTGTTCCAAAAGCAATTCTGGTGTAGGATGGTAGTGCCAAATTAATCCGTTAGTGGTACGATTAATTTTGTAATGGGTTAATTGAATAGGTAGAATTAATTAATTGATTAATTATTCTTAAGGGTTAATTAAGTAATTAACAAAGTGGAATTAATTAATTAATTAATTAATTAAGTCTTAAGTTTCAATTGAAATTAGGAAATCCTAGAGATTAGGAAATCTAGTAGGATTTGGTTTATCCTATCAAATTAGTTACCTTATTGGATTTGAAAACTAATTAATTACCTAAACCCATTAGGAAAACCAATCCTAAACAAACTTGGGTCTCTCTTGTAACTCTATATATAGACAAGGGATTAGCTATTCCACATATACAATTCATAAGTTTTCAAGACACGAAAACTAGAGAGATAAAATTCTAGAGATAGAATTAAAATTCAAGCTCTCGAAGTCGGGTTTTTTCTCTCCTTGGCCGGTGGTTCGAATTCCTAGGTGGCGGCGGTTGCTTGGATTATTTTCTCGATGGCGGCGTTTGGAATTTTCGGGTAGCGGCGGCGTTAGCTGGTTTATTTCGGCAGGTGGATTGTGGTGATTAGCTGATCAAATTGCTGGTAAGATTGCTGCCCACACTGCATACAAGCAATGTCTTGAGGCATACAAGAGAATCACCTAAGTACATGCTTCAAAGGTATATTTCTTATGTTTTCGCTTAATTAAAAATTTTTGTTGTGTGGTAAATCGAATAAGTGTAAACCCAGATGCTGCGCAATGTTATTTCAAGCAAGGGTTGGAATAGCGATTGTGCTAGAGTCTAGGCCTGACCAGAGATTCCAATTATGGAATGCATAACACGAAAGTGAGTTCTGGCTAGGCCCGGGCAGATAATCTTTCATCATCATCTAATTACATAATATAAATGGAGGACATATGCACAACATATAAACTAAAATATTCAATCGATATATTAACTGAGAAAAAATATAATACAAGTATAGCTTCAGTATTCAAATCTAACAATCTCTCACTAATATTTAAACTGTGCCTTAAGTATAAAACTACATATAATCTTTACAACTACAATACACCTAGAAAAAACTATCATGGCTCTACTAAGTATCTGATCCTCATGCCCTCCATGTGAGATTCAAAGACTTTTGCAGTCAATGTTTTTGTGAAAGGATATGCAAGGTTATCTTCTAATGCTATCTTTGTCATGACCACGTATTCCCTCTTGACAATGTCTCGTATTAGGTGGTACTTGCGCTGTATATGCTTACTCGCCTTGTGGGCTCGTGGTTCTTTCGAGTTTGCTACTGCACCGTTGTTATCACAGTACACTGTGATCGACTTCTGCAAACCAGGAATCACATCTAAGTCCAATAGAAAGTTCTTGAGCCACACTGCTTATTTTGCTGCCTCTGATGCGGCAACGTATTCAGCTTCCATGGTAGAATCTGCCATGTATTTCTACTTGACACTCTGCCAAACTATGGCTCCACTTCCCAAATTAAACACATACCCTGAGGTAGACTTGCTCTTATCCCTGTCGCCTTGGAAATCTGAATATGTGTAACCTCGGGCTGCCAGCTCAGGTGCCTGATAGACCAACACTTGGTCTTTCGTTCTGCGCAAATAGTTGAGAATGCATTTTACTGCCTCCTAATGAGCTTTTCTGGGGTTACTCTGATATCTGCTTACAATGCCAACGGCATAAGAGATATCAGGCCTCGTACATAATATTGCATACATGAGACTTCCTACTGCCGAAGCATAATGAACTATCTTTATGGTTTTTATCTCTTCAATAGTCTTGGGAGACTGTTCTTTAGAAAGATGCACTCCTTGTCTGAAAGACAGAAAACCTTTCTTGGAGTTCTGCATGTTAAAACGGGCCATAATCGTGTCTATGTATGAAGCTTGAGAGAGAGCGTTAGTGAACGTTTCCTATGATCTCGAATTATCTTGATCCCAAGGATATGTCCCGCCTCTCCTAAGTTTTTCATATCAAATTATTTGGACAGCTATGCTTTACGTCTGATACCACTTTCTTATTATTTCCAATTAGTAAAATTTTATCAACGTAAAGCACAAGAAATACCACTGAGTTTCCATCACGCATGCGGTACACACATTTTTAATCTGGGCACTGAGTAAATCCATAGGATTGGATTACCTCATCGAACCGGATGTTCCAAGATCTGGATGCCTGCTTAAGTCCGTAAATGGACCTCTTAAGCCTACAAACCTTATGCTTTTGGCATTTTCCAATGAATCCCTCTGGTTACTGCATAAAGATGGTTTCCTCAAGACTTCCGTTTAGAAAAGCTGTATTGACATCCATCTGCTACATCACATAATCTAAATGAGCAGCTATGGCAAAGAGAATCCGGATTGACTTAAGCATGGCCATCGGGTAGAAGGTTTTCTCATAATCGATTCCCTTTTTCTAAGTATATCCCTTTGCACAAGCCTAGCTTTAAAGGTTTCGACCTTTCCATCAGGTTCTCTCTTGCGTTTATAGACCCACTTACATCCAATGGGTTTGAATCACCAAGTAGGTCCACAAGCTCCCAGACTTGATTTGGTCCATCGACCCCATCTCGGATATCACCGCTTTTCGCCAAGATTCTACATTTTTATCTCGGAGAGTCTCATTGTAGTTCATTGGGTCCGGTTCAGGCGTACCTGGGATGAAGTCACATGCCTCTCCCATACCAATGAACCTCTCGGGCTGTCTTAAAGTTAGATGATGCGCTATTTGTTTATATGTTTTGCACAACAGGGAAGTTAGATTTAACCACAAAAAAATTATCTACTAATGAACCAGAACAAACAAGTTTTCCATTTTTTCTAACAATAACTGAATTATCAGAAAAAATAAACTTGAAACCATTCTTTTAGAGTTTAGAAACCGAAATAAGGTTATTTCTAAAACTCGGTACATAAAGACAATTTGGTAAATCTAGTCTATGATATTCGAAAAATAAACCAACTACTCCCACAACTTCTACTAACACTCTTGTAGTGTCACCCAAGTAGATATCTATCTCACATTCTCTAAACTTTCGGGTTACTTGGAACCCCTACACAGAATTACAAACATGTTCAGTGACGCCTGAATCCACACACAAAGTATCTGTGGGAATCACTGCTAAACATGTCTCAGTAATTAAAGCATAAACAGTCGTACATTTAAACTTTGGACAATCTGATTTCCAATATCCCGTCTGATAGCACTTGAAGCACTTGTCTTTTGACTTCTTCTTTGCAATATCTAGCTTAGGTGCAATTCACACCTTTTGAGCTATTCCCTCAAGCTTTCTCTTCTTCTTTCTAGCCTCAGGCTCAGAAGAAGATTCTGAAGCTTTGACTGTGACTAAAGCTCGCTTCTTCTCTTGAAGAAGACTTTTAGCCACCACCAACTCTGCCAAGAGCTCGGATGAAGTACACAACATCTTATTCATGTTGTAGTTCAACTGAAACTGCTTGTACATTTGAGGCAAGTTTCGGAGGACAATATCGACTTTGGTTTCACCATCGATTTCGACTCCCACTACCTCAATCTCGTTGATGTTACTAATCATGTCAACGACATGATCTCCCAGTGGAGTGCTCTCAGCCGTTAGGACAATGTCTAAATTATGACTCCAATTGACATAATTGAGACCGGTAAGTTTGTTGTCTTTCAATATAGTAGCTAAGGGGTTGAATGCTATATCGAATACTGTAAATTAAATAAACAGATAATGTTTTAGTGTTTAATCCTAAAATTTCAAAAATCATAAGAAATTCTAATAATTATTGGCTTCCCTCAAAACAATAATTTAAACCACTAACATCTCATTAACTGGGATTCTCGCAAGCCACGATAGTGTGGACGTTTACGCTAACCCATATTCGTTTGAGAAGAACCAAGTTCATTAACTACACTATCTGACCAAATGATCTATTGATCAATGTAGCTAATAGTTGGTGCTTTCATCCGTACAAATAAGCAGCGTAACCTCGATGGGAGAAATACTACAAATCGTACACTAAGTGTCTGCCATTATGTGACTTCTGAGTTTGTTACCTCAGGATAGTGCACCTCATATGGAGAGGGTATCGCATTTCTCCTAGTTAAACTTACTCTAGTCATCTTACTTCGAAATTCATAATCTAGCGATCTTGTGGTTGGACTCATCAGAATGGAAGAATGGCCTAATGCGCAAATCCACCCATATCACATATGAACTAGTAATGGTGGCCGTGGGGATATTAAACTAACCCGCTCCCACTTAGATTTTTAAATTGAGGATTTTTTCGGTTTTAACATGCAATTAACTAATCCTAAGTTATGTGCAAACATAAAACAAGTCATGCTTTAAAATCATGCATCTAAAAAATAGCACAAAAATTAAAGCACAAAAATTAAAACTATAAATACAAGAAATAAATGCGAAAAATAAATTTTCCGACTATTATGGTTTTAATTACTTCCATCTTCTGCCTTGATCTCGTGTCTCGTCACGCCACTCGAAGGATTGAGTCTTGAATTAAAAAAAAATGATCTTGGATGAAAAACGGGCCAAACGCATGAACTAAATGAGCCGCGCGCACAGCACGCATATGACACACCACGCATGCGCGCGCAGCCTACATGGACCGCACGGGGCCCAACAGCGTGCAGAAAGCAAGAATGATATTGTCGGTTGCCAGCGGTGGTTCCCGCCGACGAGTCGTCACCGGCACCGCCCCCACCTTTGATTCCTTCTTCACTTCTTCTACGCTATTTGGTTTTCTTGCAATTCGTTTTGGGTTTTCCTGGGTTTCTACGAATTAATGATAACCCAAAACCCACGAATTCAAGTTGCCCACCATAACACTTTCGATTACAAAAAATTAATTATCCTATTACAAGGCTTTTATGAAAATTAAAAATCAAAATTACATAGAAAAACCCTACTATAGATTTTATCTAATCCTACACGGCTTCCAACACGTGGTTATACTATTACAAGAATTCATAATAAAACTAAACCTGGACAAGTCCCGGGGTTTAATAAAAAACCATACAAATGCAACCGTAATAGTCGGGATTTCTTAACCAACTGCAAATAAGACCATGTAATATATCGAACAAGCACAAAACCCAAAACTGGGCTCTGATACTAATTGAAAGATTATCTGCCCGGGCCCGGTCAAAAATTCACTTTCATACTATGCATTCTAGAATCGGAATCCTTGACCAGGCTAGACTCTAGCACAATCGCTATTCCAATTCTTGCTTGAAATAACATTGCAAAAGATCTTGGTTTGTACTCGTTCGTTTTATCATGCAACAATAATTTCAAATTAAAAACGGAATCATAGAAAGTACCTCTTAAAGCGTGAACTCAGGTGATTGCTTGTATGACTCAAGACTATGATCGCACGTTGTGTGGGCAATGATCTAGCGAGCAATTGATCAACAATCAACGCAACTGGGTCGCCGGAAAATTCAGCAACCACCGCCACCTTAAGCGCGTGAATTACACGCGCCACCTAGGCTTTGAGAGAACTCACGTGCCGCCGATTTTGGGACAAAAATTAGCCACCCAAATTGGAGAAAAATCGGCAGCCTTGAGCTTGTGAAATCCAAAAATTTGGAAATAAAATATTTCTATCTCTAGGGTTTTCTCTCTCTAGTTTTCTTGTCTTGAAAACTAAATGAATTGTGTATTATGTAATTGCTAATCCCTTGCCTATATATAAAATTACAAGAGAGACCCCAAGTTGGTTTAGGATTGGTCTTTCTAATGGGTTTAGGTAATTAATTAGTTTCCAAATCCAATTAGGTAACTAATATAATAGGGTAAACCAAATCTAATTAGATTTCCTAATCTCTAGGATTTCCTAATTCTAATTGAAACTTAAAACTTAATTAATTAATTAAATAATTCCACTTTGTTAATTACTTAATTAACCCTTAGAAATAATTAATTAATTCTACTTATTCAATTAACCCACTACAAAATTAATCGTACCACTAACGGATTAATTTTGGCACTACCATCCTACACCAGAATTGCTTCTGGAAGAACTAAATTAATTTATTCTTAATCTCTCCACATCAAAGATATAGTGCTCGTTAATTTATTAATTTACTGATAAATTAATTAATTAACTTCTTTAATTTTGAGACTAGTATCACTTGACCTTTTTACTATACTGGACATAAGTTCACCGACAGAGTTTAGTATAATAAACATTACGAGCTCATCTCGGGAGCACCATCATCCCGGATGCACTGGTACATGGTTTCCTTTCGACAAGCAGCAGCACACCAAGTAACTAAACATGCGAACCCACCGAGACTATTAGCCACAATTGAGCTCACCCATTGGCAGATCAAAGTACACTATGTCTAATCCTCATGCCTGCTCAAGTCTAGGGATTAAGAAATAGAATACTAAGAACGATTTGTCTATTAAATCAGTACAGGATAAATCATTCTAAATGGTCAAGTTCAATACGCCCTAGGCATATCTATATGATTCAATTAGTTTAGATAAACCAATTATCATAATCACATAATAACCTGAACTGACAGCTTGTTCAAAACTGTCTCGGTTACGAACCTCATTTATATAATATGTCTTTTAACCAATGATGAGATCTACTGTGTCACACCAGACACCTCATCATCTAACTACATTATATAAATGGACTAAATATGCACAACATATAAACCAAAACATTAAATCGATATATTAACAGGGAAAAAGTTTGATACAAGCATAACTTTAGTATTCAAACCTAACAATTACAAGCATTCATAAAAACCACCAGTACATGTCTCGGAGTTTAATTAAAACCATACAAACGCAACCATAATAGCCGAGATTTCTAAATCACCTACAAATAAAACCATGTAATAAATCGAACAAGCACAAAACCAAAACCAGGCTCTGATACCAATTGAAAGATTATCTGCCCGGGCCTGGTCAAAAATTCACTTTCATACTATGCATTCCAGAATCGGAATCCTTGACCAGGCCTAGACTCTATCACAATTGCTATTCTAATTCTTGCTTGAAATAACATTGCGCAGGATCTTGATTTGAACTTATTCGATTTATCACGCAACAAATAATTTCTAACTAAAGCGAAAGTTTAGAAATACCTCTTGAAGCGTAAACTCAGGTGATTCTCTTGTATAACTTAAGACTTTGATCCTACGTTGTGTGGGCAATGATCTAACGAGCAATTGATCAGCAAATCACCATAATTCTCACAAAGCTGCTGCCAGAATCTCACGTCGAAAAATCCAACCGCCACCGCAACGCGCGCGTTTTATTCACGCGCCTCCGACATAAAACCCACGCGCCACCCGAATGTCTTTCACTCGTCGGCAATCTAAGATGGAGTTCAACCGCCACTTTCTTGAAAAATGAGCCACCGGCCAAAGGGAAAAATCCGACTTTGAGAGCTTGAATTTTAATTCTCTTTCTAAGATTTTATCTTTCTAGTTTTCTTGTCTTGAAAACATATGAATTGTGTATGTAGAATTGCTAATCTCTTGTCTATTTATAAAGTTACAAGAGAGACCCCAAGTTGGTTTAGGATTGAGCTTCCTAATGGGTTTAGGTAATTAATTAGTTTTCGAATTCAATTAGGTAACATATCTAATAGGATAATCCAAATCCAATTAGATTTCCTAATCTCTAGGATTTCTTAATTCTAATTGAAACTTAATACTTAATTAATTAATTAAATAATTCCACTTTGTTAATTATTTAATTAACACTTAGGAATAATTAAATAATTAATTAATTCTACTTATTGAATCAACCCACTACAAAATTAATCATATCACTAACGGATTAATTTTGGCACTACCATCTTACACCAGAATTGTTTCCGGAACAACTAAATTAATTATTCTTTAATCTCCCCACATTAAAGATATAGTGCTCGTTAATTTATTAATTTACTGATAAATTAATTAATTAACTTCTTATAGTTCGAGATTAGTACCACTTGACCTTTTTATTATACCGGACATAAGTCCACCGGCCGGGTTTCGTATAATAAACATAACTAGCTCATCTCGGGAGCACCATCACCCCGGATGCACCGGTACATGGTTTCCTTTCGACAAGCAGCAGCACACCAAGCAACTAAACATGCGCACCCAACCTACCGAGACTATTGGTCGCAAATGACCTTACCCTTTGGCAGATCAAAGTACACTATGTCTAATCCTCATGCCCGCTTAAGTCTAGGGATTATGAGATAGAATACAAGGAGTGAATTGTTTATTAAATCAATATAAGACAATTCATCGTAAATGGTCAAAATCAATACGCCCCCGTGCATATTTATATGATTCAATTAGTTTAGACAAACCAATTTCTGAATCACATAATAACCTAAATAGACAGTGTGTCCAAAACTGTCTCGGTTACGAACCTTATTTATATATTATGTCTTTTAACCAATGATAAGATCTACTGTGTCACACCAGACACCTCATCATCTAATTACATAATATAAATGGATGACATATGCAAAACATATGAACTAAAACATTCAATTGATATATTAACTGGGAAAAAATATAATACAAGCATAGCTTCAGTATTCAAATCTAACAATATATACATGACTTTTGCTTAGCCAATATTTTTGTTATGTTTCGCAGGGGATCATATGGTAAAGAAATATAATAATTCAAGCAATACTGAATGGAAGGCAATATACGAAAGGCTTCTAAAAAAAGTGTTGATGGGAGATTAAAAAAGTTTGCAACTAGAGACGTGGCAACATTTTTTCTGTTGATGTTCGTAAAGTTCAACGAATTTGGGAATGAGTCAAAAAATCTCCAACAGGTGATGTATCAAAGTGTGGTCGCAAGAGAGTTCAAGTCGACCTTGGCCAAATTCGCAACATTCTATTACATAAACGTACAACTATTGCAACTTTGGTTGAAGCTCTTAACACTAGAAAGACTAAAGCATTCAATTTATTCAAATATGGATCTATACATTGTCATTCAAGTTCTCTAAAGCCTTTTCTGAAAGAAGAGAATAAAATTTCTCGTTTACAATTTTGCAAGTCCATGCTTGAAGAAAGTAGCATACCAGATGATCCAATATTTAAAGGTATGTATAATGTTGTTCATATTTATGAAAAATGGTTCCAAATGACAAAGAAAACAGAGAAGTTTTATTTACGTCATGATGAGGAAATCCAATACGCACGATTAAAAACAAAAATTTTATTGAAAAAGTCATGTTCTTAGTAGCTATAGCCCGTATTAGGTTTAATGACAATGGAAATGTATTATTCTCTGGGAAAATAGGGATATGGCTTTTTACCACTCAAGAACCAGCTAAAAGGAGCAGTGTCAATAGACCCGCAGGTACATTAGAGACAAGGCCGATCACTTCAGTCGGAAGAGCTATTGATCATTATTGATTGAAAAGTATAACCTGCCATAAGGGACAAATGGTCAAGGGATGATAATATACTTCCAATATATATCCAACAAGACAATGCAAGGACACATATTTTTCCCACTAATCTCGAGTTTTGTGAACCTACAAGACAAGATGGATTTGATGTCCGATTATTGTGTCAACCTAAGGATTCCCTTGAATTAAATGTGCTGGATTTGGGTTTTTGTAATGCTATTCAATCCTTAAGAAATAAGGAGTGCGTTCAAAAAGTGGATGAGCTTGTGGATGCTATCATCAAATCATTTCATGATTTTTCTGTAGTGAAATCAAATCGTGTATTTTTAAGTTTACAATAGTGTATTATCAAGATCATGAAAGTAAAAGGTGTCCAGATTGGTGTTCCACATATTAACAAATCAAAGTTTGAAAGAGAAGACAAGCTTCCAAGTCGGTTGAAATGTGACACTTCATTAGTTCAAGAAATAATGCAAATTTTGAGTTTGTACTGTTTTTATTTTATTGTCAGAAATGTCAATATGTATTTTGGTTTCTTATTTTTGTTATAAGTACCCTGTACAATATGTCCACATTTTGCTTGTACATATGCAATATCCCATGAATATACACAAGGAATCTCATGAATTATGTTTTACATGTTCTCGGGTTGTCTAATTGGGGATCCTGTCAAATGTTTATTTTGAATATTTGGAATGATATTCAAACCTTCAATTTTAGCTAAAAAGGACAGACCATTCAAACACACCATATTTTTTTTTTTACCATAATCCAGGAACCTTTTAACAAAGTGTATATATCTTCAAACAACAAAAAAGAGACAGTGGTGATATATATTATGTATAATCCACCAAATCAATCCAACAAGAACATTTATCATCAAATTACAAAATAAAAATAATAATAATTTTTTATTGGAAATGGCTTACAACATAATAGGATTATCTTTGGAGGAGGAATGTAAGTATGATGTTTTGAGGTAATAAGGGAACAGAAGATCTTCTTCTGTGTTTCTAGACTATAAAAAATTCAAGTAGTGATGATTACATTCAGATGACTGAATCAAGAAGGTTGTACCCAAAGAAGCCTTCAACTATAACCAGCTTTGCCACCGGCTAGCTTCCAAGTTCCCATAGTGCCGAGGAAATTATTGTCTGCAGATATATGCCTCCAGTGCACATATAAACAACACGAAATTGAAGAGGAATTAGCCTGCAAAATGTCAGATGATTTGTTAAACCATGTCTTTCTAAACCTTCATCATCATTCTACATATTAGGGTGATTAGTCAAAAATTTTGAAGTATTTCAGTTAGTCCAGCTTATGGATTAACAATAGCACAGTTTTTTGTGAAGGAATTATCTGCCTGGATTTGAAAATAAATCTTACTTTCGTGCTATGCATTATAGAATCGAAGATTCTCAACCAAACCCAAATGCTCGTGTAATACGATTCAAACCCTTTTGAAATAACACATGAATACAGATCCTAGTTTTACTTTATTCAAATTTATCACGGAAAAATATTATGATAACTAATAAAAGCGAAAAGATAGAAATTGACCTCTTGATGCGTGTCCCTCAAGTAATCGCTTGTATGACTCCTAGACAGATCCGTATGTTGTGTGGGCAATGAAATAACGAACCAGTTGATCAGTAATATAGAAAAACAGCAGAAAAACTGATCCCAGAAAAGCTCGCCAGAACCTTGTCGTCACACGCGTGAAGACACTCGCCACCGCCGCTAGGTTTTTCTCTAAACGCGCCACCGCAGCGAAAACCGAAAAGCTCGTCGCCGATCACAAAAAAAACTGACACCACCACTGTCCACTCGTGTTCCCGCCATCGCACAACTCACACACTCTCTCTAGAATTCTTGCTTAGAGTTTATCTCTCTAGAATTCAGTGTTCTGAGAATTATTAATGCGAATATGGGGTCGCTATGGACCATGGTTGATCTTTATCTTCCAATTGATCAAGCCTAAGATATTCATAGGTGGAAATCCAGCCCAAATTGAAGATTTTATCATGTTAAAAGACACTTGGGCCAATATATGTGTCAAGCCCTTCAAATAGGCTTGAACAGATGTCACATGATATCAATACGCATGTTCAAAATTCAGGGCATGCCTAGTTACGAAATTCTGCAGGGAAAGCTGGAAAATCAGTAGATCAGCATAGGAAGCTCTCAAGTGGATCCAAATGTCTTCAAGAAAGATCCACTAGTTGATTAGTTAGTCTAGTTACGAGATCTAGAGCCCGAAAGGCATGTGGATCAAATCCAACTTCAAAGTTCAAGATCGAGTTCGAAGCCCAACAGGCCCAAGCCCATCTACAGTTTTGGAAGCCCAAGCCCACTAACGTTACAATATTATTCAATATTGGACTTACAGATACAACGTAGATAAGGAATGAAGCCCAAGAATAAAAGCTAAAGTGGATAAAGGCAGCAGGAACCCCAGTTCAAAAATTCCAAGCTCCCCCATGTTGGTGTATGTGCCCTTTTAAGGGCTATATAGATAATTGTCATTTTGATTGATGTTATAATCAGATGAGTTAATTTCATGATAGTAATATTCTTGTGCACATTTAATTTCATAAAATCGATATGTCAAAAGAAACACTCCATGGATTATTTAGATCATGAGTGATTCTTTTGAGTAGTACTCGTACGAGGATCCTTAGACCAGAAATCACTACATGGTCTTATGTGAATTGTAGTGTGCTTTGACATACGCCTAACGGGACCGTAACTGGTTACCAAGTACGGGTATGATTGGGTACATTATGAGTCACGCTAAGGTATGTAGGTGAAGTGATGGGACTACATGTCTCTCTTAAGTGAGAGGTGATATCTTGGCCAGTTGATAGTGAACTGAGAAGTGCATGGTCGTGCCCAAGGAATGATAAGCGTTATCATTTGCTTGATGAATTCAGTGTCACTAAGAGATCAAGTAAATGTTTAGCTATATAAGGATGATGGTTCCATGCCTTATGCTAAACGGGATATCAATGTAGAGGATCGTACGCAGTTTGCTCGGAAAGGTTGTGTTGCTAGAGACCACTAATGACTTATGGATTAATCAATGAGATTGAGTTATCCATTACCAATTTAGAATGAGCCTACAGGACGCACATAAGAGAGTTCGACAATGCAGAATATGTATTCTTGCCTACACTAAGTATAATTGTTGTACTTAGATAAATAATATTTAATTAAATGGTTTAGTTAAATATTATTGAAAATTTTTGTGGTATTAATTAAGAGTTAATTAATTATATAGGAACAATTGCGATGGCTGATAAATTAAGGGACTTAATTGCAATTGAGATTCTTAACCCATCAGCCTGATCCATGGGTCATGGGTTGATTCATGGGCTTGGTGTATAACCCAAATCATTAAAGTATTAGAATAAGTAAAATAATATTTGGTAATAATATTGATTTGGAATCTGATTAAATTAGTAATGTAATAATTGATTACAATACTGATTTGGAAACCTTGACTCTACAAATATCCTAGAGATATCATTGTAGTGGTAGATGTTTAATCAGACGAAAATTATGACAAGAAAATATACACACAGAATCCCGATATTTCTTTGTAGGCAGAAAACGGCTAGCACCGAATCTGTGAAGAACTTTCATGCTTGAAAGTAGAGAATCCTTCAAGAAAGGATTTTGGTGGTGATAAACGCTATTTGAAAGAATAATCTAGACTAACATCAAACTAGGATCCAGACGCGACCTCCGTTTATGCTTCAAGGGTATGATTTACATGCTTTGAACATATGATTAATTAACACTAAAATTGGAATTGGCATGAATCCGCTGCGTAAAGTTTTGAAAATCATGCCTTCGATCCCAACAGTGGTATCAGAGCCAGGCTTATATTAATTTTATTGTTGAAATTAAAATTGATTTTTATAATAGCATTTGGATTTTTTTTATCAAAATTGATTTTAATAAGTTTTAGAATTTTGTGCTTTTAGAAAGCAAGAAGAAAAAAATTATTTATTTTCTGGGAAAATAATAAAAAAATTAATTTTTTGGAAACTGGGTTGAAGTTCTGCCGGAGAGGGTGACTTCGAAAGGCCGGAAAATTTTCTGACTGGCCAGAATCTCGCTGGAAAATCGCGAGCTCCAATCTGGCAGATTTCATGGTGTTTTTTATTCAAATTTTGGTGGGTTTTGTTCCTTGTTCTTCCCGGAAATTGTTTCCGAACTCATTTGGTTTCAAAATGGTTTGATTGCATGGGTTTTGAAAGGTGTAATTCTGGGGTTTCAAAGATTTTTCGCTGGTAGTTTTTGGTCATTTTGGTCAGAAAATCGGGGGGAAAAAATGGTTTTTCTTTGGTATTTGTTTTAACCAGAAATGAATCACGGAATGGTTCCGATTCATTTCCATTTGCTTTTGAAAGTTTTGGCCAAATTTTGAATGGATTTCTGGGGTTTCACCGGAAAAATAGTCTTCGCCGGAGAAATATTTTAGATTTTAATTTTGTGAGTTTTCCGCCGGTGAATCGGGCGTTGGAAGCTCAGGTTTCCCTCGCAATGGAATGCCAGTCGATTCTGAGGCATCTCCTAGGCTGAAAAGATGAACTTCGTTCATCAAATTTTTGGTCAGAATCGGGAGCTTCTTACCGGGGAAGACAACTGGTGGGCCTGTGGCGGGTGGTTGAAGCCCTGGGGGCTGAAATTACTAAATTGCCCAGCCACAACCTTGAAACCCTAATGCCAAAATTTTAAATTTCTTAAAATTATGAATTGGCCCCAGCAGTTTTATTTTTCTTTTAAACCTTAAGCTCAGAACTTCTGGTAATTACAAAATCGACCCAAAATTTTTAGGAATTTTTTTCTATTTTTTAATTTTTGAATTAAATGAAATCTTATCATATGTTAGTTTTAAAATGTTAAAAATTGGATTTAAGATTTTAAAATATCTTCAATTAATTATCTTAATTAGATTAGGATAATTAGCTAATAAATAGAATAATTAATTAATGTGATTGATTTTATTCTTTTATTTATACTTTCAAATATGGTATGATTTATTTAAATAGTTTAAATATTTGCATACATATTTGGTATGTTCATGCATTATTTTTCACAAATGATTGAACAATAAAAATGAAAGATTGATTAAAATTGATTATGACACGATCAATTTTAATAGTATAGAATATTTTGGAAATATTCAATTACACAATCTTTTAAATTGATTGGCTTAATTAAAATGGGCTTGTATGAAGCACTTGCATTTTATGTTTTTCATGCTTGAATTGGGCTTTATTTATTTTGGTTTAATTTGGGACTGTGAGCCAACTAAATTGGGCCTGTGAGCCTCTTAAAATTTATTGTAATAGAATATATTAGAAATTAGGCCCAAGAAATTCCAACAAGCCAAAACAGAGTCATGGAGTTGGAGCCCAACAATGGAGGTCCAAATGATGACAAAGTTTTAAAAGCCTTGTAATAGGTTAGAGCCCAATTCATTGCATTTATTCGATTTATATTTTATATTTTGTGAATGATGAAAAATGAAATGCATGTTAAGCCGTTCAAACTAAATCCCTAAAAACCTAAGTTATAAATTGCTTCCATACTTGGGGGATCGCCAGAGCGTCGAACGTCCGATGAACGTTATTATTATTTATTCTCCCCATGTTAAAGATATAGTGCTTAAAAATTTATTAATTTACTGATAAATTAATTTATCGACTTCTTATGATCCAAGATTAGTACCACTCGACCTTAATATTATACTGGAGATAAGTCCACCGACCGGGTTTAGTATAACAAACATTCCAAGTTCATCTCGAGAGCACCATCAACCCGGATGCACCGGTATGTGGTTTCCTTTCGATGAGGAATGACACACTACGCAATCAAACACGCGCACCCAACCTACCGAGAATTTAGCCTTAAGTGACCTCAATCTTTGGCATATCAAAGTACACTATGCTTAATCCTCATGCCCGTTCAAGTTTAGGGATTAAGAGATAGAATGCTATGATCAAATAGTCTATTAAATTAGTACACAACAATTTATCCTAAATAGGTCATGCTCAATTTGTCCCGGACATATCTATATGATTCAACTATTTTAGATAAACCAACCTCAGAATCACATAATGACTTAAACGGACAGTATGTCTAAATTATCTTAGCCACGAGCCTAGTTTATATATCATGACTTTAACCAACGATGAGATCTAATGTGTTCCACCCGACACCTCATCATCTAGTCATTAGATATAAGTGGACAACATATGTAAAATATAAGAAATATAATTGAAACATTTACCTCAATGTATAACACTGGGAAATAATTTTTCGTATAAGCAAAGCTTTCAGTATTTAAAACTAACAATCTCTCACTAATACTTAAAGTGATGTTTTTTAAAGTATAAAATTGTTTAATTCAATTAATTTACTGCTATAATATAATCTAGATAACCATCAAGGCTCAACTAGGTATCTACCTCCCATGCCCTCCACATGAGCCTCAAAGACTTTTGCAGTCAATGTTTTTGTGAATGGATCTGTAAGGTTCTTTGCTGATGCTATCATTGCCACGACTACGTCTCATCTTTTAACGATTTCTCGTATTAGGTGGTACTTGCGATCTATCTTGGCTACTGCACCATTGTTGTCACAGTACACTGTGATTGATCTTTCTAACTCAGGAATCACATGTAAGTCCACTAAAAAGTTCTTGAGCCACACTGCTTCTTTCGCTGCCTCTGATGCTGCAACGTACTCAGCCTTCATGGTGGAGTCTGCCATGCATTTCTGCAGGACACTCTGCCAAACTATGGCTCCACATCCCAAAGTAAACACAAACCCAGAGGTTGATTTACTTTTGTCTTTATCACATTGGAAATCGAAATCTGTGTAACCTCTAGGCACAAATAGACCAATACTTGGTCTCTTATTCTGAGTAAATACTTTAGGATGCATTTTACAGCTTCCTAATGAGCTTTTTTGGGTTTACACTGATATTTGCTAACTATACCAATGGCATAGCGAATGTCAGGTCTCATACACAACATTGCATACATGAGACTTCATACTGCAGAAGCATAAGGAACTGTCTTCATGGCTTCTATCTCTTCAACAGTCTCTGGAGACTGCTCTTTAGATAGATGCACTCCGTGTCTGAAAGGTAGAAATCCTTTCTTGGAGTTATACAAATTAAAATGAGCCAGAATCGTGTCGATGTATGAAGCCTGGGAAAACGTCAAGGAATATTTCCTATGATCTCGAATAATCTTGATTCCAAGGATATGTCCAGCTTCCCCCAAGTTCTTCACATCAAATTGTTTAGACAACCATGCCTTTACGTCTTATACCACTTTCTTATTGTTGCCAATAAGAAGAATATCATCCACATAAGTACAAGAAACACCACTGCATTTCCATCATGTCTGTGGTACACACACTGCTCATTTAGACACTGAATAAATCCGTAGGACTGGATTACTTCATCAAATCGGATGTTCCAAGATCTGGATGCTTGCTTAAGTCCGTAGATGGACCTCTTAAGCTTCCAAACCTTATTTTCTTGACCTTTTTCAATGAATCCCTCTGGTTGCTACACGAAGATGGTTTCCTCAATACTTCCATTAAGGAAAGCTTTTTTGACATCCATTTTCCAATTGTCATATCTAAATGAGCAGCTATGGCCAAGAGTATCTAGAATGACTTAACCATAGCTACCGGGAAAAAGGTTTCCTCATAATCGACACCTTCTTTCTAAGTATACCCCTTTGCCACAAGCCTAGCTTCAAAGGTTTCAACCTTTCCATCGGATCCTCTCTTGCATTTATAGACCGACTTGTATCCAATGGGTTTAAAACCATCAGGCAAGTATACAAGCTCCCATACTTGATTAGAGTCCTTTGGCCCCATCTCAGATTTTATGCCTTTTACCAAGATTCTATATCTTTATCTCGGAGGGCTTCATTGTAGTTGATAGGATCGGCCAGTTCCTTTCCTGGGACAAAATCTGAAGATTCTCCGAAGCCAATGTATCTCTCGTGTTGTCTCAAAACCCTCTCACTACGACGAGCCACCACCTGTGTAGGCGCATCATCTGTGACATCTTGTGCAGTATTTTGTTGTGTATCTACTTGTACTGGTTCATCAAGAGTAGTGGATTCTGAAGAAAATAGAATAAGCTCGGGCTAAATCAAAAATCTCACTTTCGTGTTATGCATTCCAGAATCGGAGACTTTCAACTCGGCTCAGGCTCAAATTCATTTCCCCTGAACGGATCTAGGCTTATACTAGTTCAATTTATTAAAACTACATGCTAAAAATTAAATCTTTAATTTAATGCGGAAGTCTTAAAGATTATACCTTTGAAGCGTGTCCCTAGCAATAAGAAAACCAAAGCTGAAAATCTCACTGTTTACCGCCTGGGACCAAGCACGAGAAAATCCCAATAACAACTCCGTATCTACCTTAAAATTGCGTGGGAAACTATCCAAAAGGTAGCTAAGACACTAAGGAAGAGATCCATATGAGACCCACTTCGAAAAACTCGTCAGATCCTCAGCATATCGTTGCCCGAAATTTACTGCACTTATTTACCGCCTGCTGCACACCAGGCTGCGAAATCCACTCGAAATCCCAAGGATAACTCCAAACAACCTCGAACTTGGGTGGGAAAGTGTCTTCGAGGTGAATAAAGACACTGGCGAAGAAATCCAAAGAAACCCACTTCAAGAAACTCACAGATCTAGCCCGGGAAACTGATTCTAATCTGAAAACCCACGCCGCCTCAATAAAACTTCATGGGTAAGATATTTGCTCATAGATCTAGACTTTGGCAAACCAAAAGGAATGAGCCAAAGGATCAACGCAACAAATAAACAAATCCCACTATGAAAATGCACCAAAATGGCGCTGAAAAACTCAAAAAACACAGGCAGCGTTAACTGCCCGGAAAAAGAGCGGCGAACATACTTCTTGAGCGGCGTTTGAACTTCTAGGCGGTGGTCTTGGGCTTTAAGTTTCTCAAACAAGAAAGATCATAAATTGAATTCGAAAAAGAATTCTCAATAAGGAAGAAAGAATTCTCTCTCTAGGCTTGTCTTTCTCACTCTAAAGTATTTGCCTACAAGGTTTCTAATGTCTTCAAATGTGCCTAACATTAGCTATTTATAGGGAGCTCCTTGGGAGACCTAGTGGACTTTTGGGTTAGGCTTTAGAGTTTGACTTTCGTTGACCCCTTAGTCTTCTCTCGACTAATCAACTCCTATCGATCCTTTCGAATTAATTTATTAACCCTTAGTCAAACGCATAATTAGTCGTACCACTAACAGACCAATTATGGAACTACCGCTCAAAAATGACTTTACATCGTGCCACTTTATTTTCTTCTATCTCCCCATATTAAAGATCTAGTACTCATCGGTTTATCAATTTACTGACAAACTAATTCACCGACTTCTTGGTATCCGAGATTAGTACCACTCGACTTTCTAATTATACTGGACGTAAAGTCCACTGGCCAGTTTTAGTACAATAAACTTTACAAGCTCATCTTCGGAGCACCATCAACCCGATGAATCGGTACGTGGATTCCTTCGACTAGCAACGACACATAAGTAGCTAAACACCGCATACCCAACCTACAAAGGTATAGGCCTCAATTGACTGCACACTTTGGCACATCAAAGCATACGATATCCAACTCTCATGACCGTCCCAATCTCGGGATTGAGAGACTGAATACTAGGACCGAATTGAATACGCCAATTAGTACAAGTCAATTCTATCCAAACTGGCCGTGCTCAATATGCCCCGGGCATATCCGTGTGATTTTAATTAGTCAATATAAACTAATTTTCAAACCACACGATAACCTATACCAATAGTGTTAGTTTTGAATACAGAAAAGCTATGGCTTGTATCAAAAACTAATATCCACAGATGACATATCATTTTGTTTCAGTATAAATTTGTTCCTTTATATCATAGAACTAGATAATGGGGTGTCGACAAACACAGTAGATACCGTTATTGGTTAAAGTATTGATATATAAAAAGTATGCTCGTAACCGATATAGTCTGAACATACTATCGGTATAGGTTATTGTGTGGTTTGGAAATTGGCTTATCTAAACTAGTTTAAATCACACAGATGTGCCCGGGGCACATTGAGCACGAACAGTTTGGATAGAATTGACTTATACTGATCGGCGTAGTCAATTCGGTCCTAGTATTCCGTCTCTCAATCCCGAGATTGGGACGGGCGTGAGGGTTGGATATCGTGTGCTTTGATTTGCCAAAGAGTGAGGTCAATTGAGGCCAATACCTCGGTAAGTTGGGTATGCGGTGTTTAGCTTTTTACGTGCTGTTGCTAGTTGGAGGAATCCACGTACCGGTTCACCGGGTTGATGGTGCTCCCGAGATGAGCTCGTAAGGTTATTATACTAAACCCGGCTGGTGAACTTTATGTTCGGTATAATAAAAGGACGAGTGGTACTAATCTCGGAAACCTAGAAGTCGGTGAATTAATTTGTCAGTAAATTGATAAACCGTCGAGTGCTAGATCTTTAATGTGGGGAGATAGAATAAAATATAATGGCGCGATGTAAAGTCATTTTCGAGCGGTAGTTCCATAATTGGTCTGATAGTGGCACGACCGATTATGCATTTGACTAATCGACAAGGTAAATTAATTAATCCAAAAGGTTTAATTAATATTTAATCGACAAAGTGAATTTAGAAATTAATTCAATTTTGAATTAATTAATTCTAAGGGTTCGATTAAATTAAATTGACAAAGTGGATTAAATAAATTAATTTAAATGGGTCGATTGGAGTTGATTAGTCGGGAAGACTTAGCGATCAACGAAAGTCAAATTTTAAGGCCTAACTCGAGAGCCCATTAGGTCTCCAATCGAGCTCCTATAAATAGAAGACTTGATGCCCAAGAAACCCTAAGGAAATTTTGCAAGACTTGTCTTGCCTCTTTCTTGAGCAAAAAGGTTCTAGAGAGAGAATTTTTTCTTCAAGAATTCTTTCTCAAAAACGAACTAGATTTTTTGCTCTTCGAATTGAATTCATCCAAAGACCGAATTTTCAGTTGTTGTTCTACATTTTTGCCGGATTCTTACTTGGGTTTTCTATCGGACTGCTGCCCAGTATGTTTTGTGGGTTTTTTCTTGTGCTGCTGCCCGATTTTTTTAGCAGTTTTTCGGCGTTGGTCTGTAGTTCTCCTTGTGCGTTTGATTCGAGTAAGTTTGGTGTTGATCTCCTTCAATTTTGATCAGTTATCCACCAGCTTGCTTGTCTAGATCACGACAAGTATTGAGCTGGATTCTAGCAAGTCCGAAAATGGGTTTTCTAGAAGATAAAAAAACGGCAGCAGTTTTATTAAGTAGGAGGCAGATTTGTTTCTTTAATTTGGTCAGTTTTTGGAAGAACAAATTAAATTCAATTCGTGTGATTTCCTTGTGGGCTAAGCGAGTAGACTTCGATAGATTATTGCCCACGGAATATTCGAAGTTTCTACGGAGATATCGATTGGATTTCTTGTGGAAATCGCAATAAAGAATTGGTTTTTCTTTAAGCAATAGACTTCGCTTCAAAAGGTATAATCTTTAAATTCCGCTTTAATTAAAGATCGAATCTTTTGTGTCCCGATTAATAAATTAAATAAGTATAAGCCTAGATCCGTTCATGGGTAAACTAATTTGAGTTTGAGCTTGGTCGAAAGCTTCAGATTCTGGAATGCATTGCACGAATGTGAGGTTTTCGATTTAGCCCGGGCTTGTTCAGTTTTCCTTCAAATAGTATGTTCAGACTATCTCAGTTACGAGCATACTTTTTATATATATCAATACTTCAACCAATAACGGTATCTACTGTGTCTTTCTACACCCTATTATCTAGTTCTATGATATAATGGAACAATTTAATACTGAAACAAAATGATATGTCATATGTGGATATTAGTTTTTGATACAAGCCATAGCTTTTCTGTATTCAAAACTAACAATCTCCCAATAATACTCAAAGCTATGCTAAGAAGTACAAAAATTGCCAAACCCGCTATTTCACTGCTGTCATAATGAAATCTACAGAACACCTTTAAGCTCACTCACCTGGCCCCCTCAAGAATCTGACTCTCATGCCCTCCACATGCCTCTCAAAGACCTTTGGGGTCAGTGACTTTGTGAAAGGATTTGCAAGGTTGTCATCTGATGCTATCTTGGCTACAATCACATCTCCTCTCTTTATGATCTTTTGTATTAGGTGGTACTTGCGCTCTATATGTTTACTCACTTTGTGGGCTCGTGGTTCCCTTGAGTTAACAACTGCACCATTGTTATCACAATACACTGTGATAGACCTAGGCAACTCAGGAACCACATCTAAGTTCACCAGGAAGTTCCAGAGCCATACAACTTCTTTTGCTACCTCTGATGCGGCAACGTACTCAGCCTCCATGGTGGTGTCCGCCACGAATTTCTGCTTGACACTCCGCCCTACTATGGCTCCACTTCCTAGAGTAAACACAAACCCAGAGATGGGCTTACTCTTGTCCATATCACCTTGAAAGTTTGTATCTGTGTAACCCAACAGTACAAGCTCCTGCGCTCTATAAACTAGGACATAATCTCTCGTCCTGCTCAAGTACTTGAGAATGCATTTTACTGCCTCCTAGTGAGCCTTCCCCGGGTTACTCTGATATCTGCTAACCATGCTAACGGCAAAGCAAATATCAGGCCTCGTACATAACATAGCATATATGAGGCTACCCACTGCAGAAGCATAGGGTACAGCCTACATGGCATCCATCTCCTCAGCAGTCTTGGGACACTGCTCATTCGACAAATGCACCCCATGCCTGAAAGGTACTGAAATCTTCTTGGAGTTCTGCATGTTAAAACGAGCCAGAATATTCTAGAGAGAGAGTCAAAGAATGTCTCATACTATCTTGAATATTCTTGATCCCAAGGATATGTCCAGCCTCTCCCAAATCCTCCATGTCAAACTGCCTGGACAACCATGCCTTTATGTTTGATAACGCATTCTTACTATTGCCAATCAGAAGGATGTCATCTACGTAAAGTACGAGGAACACCACTGTATCACCATCACACCTGCGATATACACACTGCTCATCCGGATACTGAGTGAATCCATAGGACTGGATAACTTCGTCAAAATGGATATTCCAAGATCTGGATGCTTGCTTAAGTCCATAAATGGACCTCCTAAGCCTGCATACCTTGTGCTATTGGCCTTGAACAATGAAACCCTTAGGTTACTGCATAAAGATGGTCTCCTCAAGACTTCAATTAAGGAAAGCTGTCATGACGTCCATCTGCCAAATCTTATAGTCCATATGAGCAGCTATGGCCAAGAGAATCCGGATCGACTTAAGCATAGCTACCAGGGAAAATGTCTCCTCATAATCGATACCCTTTTTTTGAGTATACCCCTTAGCCATAAGCCTAGCCTTAAAGGTCTTCTCCCGTCAGATCCTCTCTTTCGCTTGTAAACCCATTTGCACCCAATAGGCCGAAACCCATCAGGAAGGTCTACTAGCTCCCAGACCAGATTTGAGTCCATAAAACCCATCTCATCAATCATTGCTCTCTGCTAAGAATCTACATCTTTATCCTGGAGAGCCTCATTGTAGCTATCTGGGTCTGGTTCATGAGCTCCAGGGATAAAGTTCGGAGACTCACCCAAACTCATGTACCTCTCGGGCTGTCTGACAACTCTCCAACTATAACGAGGCACAGCCTGTGTAAGAGTATCATCTATGATAGTGTGTGCAGTCTCTTGTGGTGTCTTCCTGTACTCATGCATCTGGAATAGTGGATTGACCCCTAAGCTCTTCCATTACTTCCTTGCTCTTTGCCTTGTGATCTAAAACATAGTCCTCCTCAATAAACTTGGCATTGGTGCCACCACCACCTTCTCATTCTGGGGACTATAAAACAGACCACCTTTCGTTCCTTTGGGATAGCTTACAAAAAGCATTATCTCGGATCTCGCATCTAGCTTGGCTGCATTTGCCTTAAGCACATATGCTGGACAACCCCAAATCCTGAGATGTTGTAGACTTGGCTTTCGCCCAGTCCACAGCTCTACTGGGGTCGAAGGCACAGACTTAGATGGTACGAGATTAAGGAGATAACACACTGACTCTAAGGCTAAACCCCAAAATAAAATAGGCAATTCACTATAACTCATCATCGATCTAACCATATCCATAAGAGTCATGTTCCTCCTCTCTGTTACACCATTCTGATGGGGTGTGCCAGGTGCAGACAACTGGGTCTGAATACCCTACTCCGACAAATAGGACCTAAATTCACGAGAGAGGTATTTGCCACCGCGATCAGATCACAAGGCCTTAATACTCTTACCCAAATGGTTCTCCACCTCATTCTTAAACTCATTGAACTTGCCAAAATATTCAGACTTGTGGCGCATCAAGTGTATGTATCCATATCTAGAGTAATCATCCATGACAATCACAAAATATTAATAACCACCTCTAGCCTGAACTGACATAGGCCCACATAAGTCAGAATGAATCAACTCTAAAACCTCATTGGCCCTATACTCCCTTGCTTTGAAAGGCCTCTTGGTCATGTTACCCTCCAAGTAGGACTCGCAGGTCAGATAGCTGTCAATCTCCAATGAGCCCAAAGGCCCATTATTGACCAACCTCTGAATCCTACTAAGGTTGATGTGACTGAGTCTCAGGTGTCAAAGATATGTTTGATTCAAAGGGGAAGACTCCTTTCTCTTACTATGATTTGGTGATGAGTTACTAATTTCTGTGTTTTGCATTACTGGGGAGTATATCTTGATTAAAAATAGATTGTCAACTAATGTACCGGAACATATAAGCATCTGGTTCTTTCTAATAAAAATAGAATTATCAGAGAAAACACACTTGTAACCATCCAAAATAAGTCTCGAAACTGAAAGTAAATTATTCAGAAAACTGAGTACATATAGACAATCCTTTAAATTTAAAACTGAGTATGAAAAATAAAGACATAAAACTCCCACTGTAACAACTGAAACTCTGGTAGTATCTCTAAGGTAGACATACAACTCTCCATCTCTAAGTTGCCGGGTCACTTGGAACCCCTGCAAAGAATTACAAACGTGATCAGTGGCTCATGAATCCACACACCAAGTATCCGTAGGAATCGCTGCTAAACACATCTCAGTAACTAGGGAAAATTTGTACATACCTCAAGGCTTCTGGCAATCTTTCTTCCAATGTCCTACCTTGTCACATCTGAAGCACTTGCCTTTCAGCTTGTGCTTCTTGGCAATACCCGCCTTGGGTCCATGATCAGCAGCTCCTGCTTTCTGGACTCTCTTCCTCTTATGCTTCCTGGCTTTGGGCCCAGTAGAGGAACCTGAGGGACTAACAGTAGCCAAGGCTTGCTTCTTCTCTGCGAAGAGGCCCTCAGCAGTCACCAATGGAGTCATGAGCTCGGGAAGTGAATATGAGATCTTGTCCATATTGTAATTTAACCAAAACTGCTCAAAACTAGGGGGCAAGCTCTGGAGAATAATATCGACCTGGGTCTCCCCAACAATATCACATCCCAATACCTCGATCTCATTGATGCAACTGATAATGTCCAATACGTGATCCCTCACTGAGGTGCCTTCAGCCATCCTAGCATTCATGAGTTTTCTCGTAGCTGACTGCTGAGCTGCCCTGCTCTGATGTCCAAACATCTCCCTGAGGTTGAGTATTATATCATAGGCTGAGGAAAACAAATGATGCTGGTGCTGCAATACACTCGACATAGAAACCAAGATGTAACACCGGGTCATCTCATCGGCTTTCTATCACCTCGTATATGGCTCTCGCTGCTCAGGGGTGGCATCATCACTGGGCTTAGGGTGGCACTCCTCAGTGAGCAAGTATTTGTAACCCTCAGTGGTAAGGACAATATCCAGGTTACATTTCTAGTCAATGTAATTAGGACCCGTAAGTTTGTTATGATTTAGTATGACAGCTAGTGGGTTGAACGACATACCAACGACTGAAAAATAAACAATCAAGTTTCAGTATTACTTTTTCAAAAATATTGATATCCTCAAAAAAAATATAATCTCCATCAATATCTTTCACACCGGGATTAATGCAGGTCACGCGGGTGAACGTCTACGCCAACGATCTTATAATCAATGAAATTAATAGTCAATGTTTTTAGTCGTACACATAAATAGTGTAACCTTGAGGGAGGAATACTATAAATAGTACACTAAGCTTCATCCCATGGTCACTGCTTTTAACATGATGGCTCACCTGAGAGAGATGTTTGGTCATCAAGGCAAAATAACAGCAATCAGCTATGAGAAAGATAATGAATACTAGAATGGCTGAAGGCTCATCGGTGAGAGATCAAGTAATTCACGTGGTCAATAACATCAATGAAATAAAAGTGTTAGGAGGCAAAATTAATCAAGAGATTCATATCGATATCATCCTCCAGAGCTTACCTTCTAGTTTTGAGTAGTTTTGGGTTAACTACAATATGAACCAAAGAGTTTATACTCTTCCCAAGCTCCTAACAGCATTAGTGTCGGCCAAAGGCATCTTCTAAGAGAAGAAGCAAGCTTTGGTCACGGTGAAGGCTTCAAGTTCATCTTCTGTGCCTAAGAGGAAGAACAAGAAGAAAAAGAAAGCCAAGAATCATTCAGCTAAGCCAAACATCGCAAAGAAGAAGAAGCCTAAAGGCAAATTCTTCAAATATGGTAAGACGGGACATTGGAAATCGGATTGCCCAAAGCTCAAAGGTACGATAGTTTCTGCCTTAATTAATGAGACATGTTTGGAGGAGATTCCCACAGATACTTGGTGTGTGGATTCAGGAGCCACTGACCATGTTTGTAATTCTTTGCAGGGGTTCCAGGTAACTCGGAAGCTTAGAGAAGGCGAGCTAGAAATCTACTTGGGCGACACTATAAGAGTGTTAGTAGAAGCAGTGGGTGTAGTTAAGATTATTTGTTAAATTTGTTGGATAGATTTACATAATTGTGTTTATGTACCGAGTTTTAGAAAGAACTTGATTTCAGTTTCTAAACTCTCAATGAATAGTTATAAGTTTATCTTTTCTTATCGATCTGTTGTTATTAGAAGAGATAGAAAACTTATTTGTTCAGGTTCATTAGTAGATAATTTGTTTTTGATTAAATCAAACTCCCCTGTTGTGCAAACCATAGAACTAAATAGCGCATCATCTAACCAAAATAAGAGAAAAAAACTTTCTAAAATGAATCAAACATATCTTTGGCATCTCAGGTTAGGTCATATAAACCTTAGTAGGATTCAGGGGTTAGTCAATGATAGACCTTTAAGTTCATTAGAGATTGATAGTTACTCAACCTGCGAATCTTGCTTGGAATGTAAGATGACCAAGAGACCTTTTAAAGCGAAAGGTTATAGAGCCAAAGAAGTATTAGAGTTGATTCACTCTGACTTGTGTGGACCAATTTCAGTCCAGGCACGAGATGGATTTAAGTATTTTGTGACCTTTATAGATGATTACTCAAGGTACAGATACATTTACCTAATCGACCACAAGTCTGAATATTTTAGTAAATTCAAAGAGTATTGGGTAGATGTGGAGAAACATCACGGTAAGTGTATCAAGACACCGCGATCAGATTGTAGTGGTGAGTACTTATCCCACAAATTTCGAGAATACCTTAGTGAGGTCGGAATTCAGTCTCAATTGTTTGCAACTGGCACACCACAGTAGAATGGTGTAGCATGAAGAATAAACAGAACTCTCATGAAAATGGTTAGGTCAATGATGAGCTATAGTGATTTGTTTAGTTCGTTATGCGTATATGCCTTAGAAACTGCAATGTTCATTCTAAATCTTCTACCATCTAAAACCATGACTTCAACCCCTACGGAGTTGTGGAACAGGTGTAAGCCCAGTCTAAGACATGTCAGAATTTGGGGTTGTCTAGTACATGTTCTTAAGGCTGATGCGGCTAAGTTAGAAGCAAGAACATAAGTAATGCTATTTGTAGGATATCCTAGAGGAACGAAAGGTGATCTGTTTTATAGTCCTAAAGGTCAGAAGGTGATAGTTAGTACTAACGCCAGATTTTTAGAGAAAGAATATATTCTAGATCAAAATACCAAGAGTAAGATAATACTATAAGAACTTAGAAAGTAATCTGACAATCCAGATGCACTAGCACAAGTAAATACACCACACACTGCACAAGATATCACAGACGAGGCACCTACACAGGTGGTGTCTCGTCGTAGTGGGACATTTGTGAGACATACTGGCAGGTTAATTGGTGTGGGAGAAGCATCTGACTTCATCCCAGGTGCGCCTGAACTGGATCCGGTAAACTAAAATGAGGCTCTTCGAGATAAAGATGCCAAATCTTGGTAAAAGGCAATGATATCCGAGATGGGGTCGATAAACCACAATCAAGTCTGAGAGCTTGTGGACCTGACTGATGGTTTTAAACCCATTGGATGTAAATGGGTCTACAAACGCAAGAGAGAACCTGATGGAAAGGTTGAAACCTTTAAAGCTGGGTTTCTGGAGAAGGGGTATACTAAGAAAAATGGAATCGATTATTAGGAAACTTTCTCCCCGATGGCCATGCTTAAGTCGATCTAGATTCTCTTGGTCATAGCTGCTCATTTTGATTATGAGATATGGCAGATGCATGTCAAGACAGCTTTCTTTAACGAAAGTCTTGAATAAACCGTTTTCATGCAACAACCAGAGGGATTTGTTGAAAAAAAGGCCAAGAACATAAGGTTTGCAGGCTTAAGAGGTCCATTACGGACTTAAGCAAGCATCTAAATCTTGGAACATCTTATTTGATGAGCTGATCCAATCCTACGGATTTAGTCAATGCCTGGATGAACAACGTGTGTGCTACATACGTGATGGAAACACGGTGGTGTTTCTTATGCTTTATGTATATGACATTTTACTAATTAGAAACAATAATAAAGTGTTATCAGATGTAAATACATGGCTGTCCAAATAGTTTGACATGAAAGATTTAGGAGAAATGAAATATATGCTTTGGATCAAGATAATCTGAGATCGTAGGAAATGATCGGTAACGCTCTCTCAAACTTCATACATAGACACAATTTTGGCTCATTGCAGAACTCCAAGGAAGTTTTTATACCTTTTAGACACTGAGTGCATCTATCTAAAGAGCAGTCTCCAAAGACTGTTGAGGAGATAGAAGCCGGGAAGACAGTTCCTTATGCCTCGGCAGTAGGAAGTCTCATGTATACAATGTTGTGTACGGGGCGTGATATTTGCTATATTTTTGGCATTGTAAGCAGATATCAGAGTAACCCCGGGAAAGCTGATTGGGGGGCATTAAAATGTATTCTCGAGTATTTGCGCAGAACGAGAGACCAAGTCTTGGTCTATCAGGCGCCCGAGCTTATGCCCCGTGGTTACACAGATTCAGATTTTCAAGGCGACAGGCAGCAAGTCTACCTCAGGGTATGTGTTTACTTTAGGAGGTGAAGCCATAGTTTGGCGGAGTGTCAAGCAAAAATGTGTGGCGGACTCTACTATAGAGGCTAAATACGTTGCAGCATCAGAGGCAGCGAAAGAAGCAGTGTGGCTCAAGAAATTCCTAATAGATTTAGATGTGATCGATCATAGTCTACTGTGACAACAATGGTGCAGTAGCAAACTCGAAGGAACCGCGAGCCCACAAGGCGAGTAATCATATACAACGTAAGTACCACCTAATACGAGATATCGTCAGGAGGGAAAACATGGTCGTGGTCAAGATAGCATTGAAAGATAAACTTGTAGATCCATTCACAAAGACATTGATTGCAAAAGTCTTTGAGGCTCACGTGGAAGACATTGGGATTAGATACTTAGTAGAGCCATGATTGTTTTTCTAGACATTATTGTAGTTGTATGATTAATGTAGTTTTACACTTGAAGTGCAACTTAAGTATTAGTGGAAGATTGTTGAGTTTGAATACTAAAGCTTTGCTTGTATTAAACTATTTTCCATTTTATATATCGATTAAATATTTTAGTTAAATTGGTTATATGTTTTATATATGTCCTCCATTTATATTATGTAGTTAGATGATGAGGTGTCTGGTGTGAAACAGTAGATCTAATCATTGGTTAAAAGACATAATATATAAATGAGGTTTGTAACCAAGATAGTTTTGGACACATTGTAAGTTTAGGTTATTATATGATTCTGAAATTGGTTTGTCTAAACTAATTGAATCATATAGATATGCTCGGGGCATATTGAACTTGAGCATTTAGGACGAATTATCTTGTACTTATTAAATAGACTATCCGGTCCTAGTATTTTGTCTTTTAATAAATAGACTTGAGTAGGCATGAGGATTAGACATAGTGTACTTTGATCTGCAAAAGAGTGAGGTCACTTGAGACCAATAGTTTCGGTAGGTTGGGTGCACGCGTTTAGTTGCTTGATGTGCTATTGCTTTTCGAAAGGAAACCATGTACCGGTGTGTCTGAGATGATGGTGCTCTCGAGATGAGCTCATTATGTTTATTAAACTAGACCCGGCCGGTGGACTTATGTCCGGTATAGTAAAAAGGTCGAATGATACTAGTCTCAGATTATAAGAAGTTAATTAATTAATTTATCAGTAAATTAATAAATTAACGAGCACTATACCTTTGATGTGGGGAGATTAAAGAATAATTAATTTAGTTGTTCCGAAAGCAATTCTGGTGTAGGATGGTAGTGCCATAATTAATCCATTAGTGGTACGATTGAGTATGTAGTGGGTTAATTGATAATGTAGAATTAATTATTTAATTAATTATTCACAAGGGTTAATTAAGTAATTAACAAGGTGTAATTATTTAAGTAATTAATTAATTTTTAAAGTTCAATTAGAATAAAAAAATCCTAGACATTAGCAAATATATTTGGATTTGAAAATCCTATTAGATTTGGAACGTAATTGGATTTGAAAACTAATTAATAATCCTAAACCCATTAACAAGGCCAATCCTAAACCAACTTGGGGTCTCTCTTGTAACTTTATAAATAGACAAGAGATTAGCAATTCACAACACACAATTCATAGTTTTGAATTCAAGAAACTTAGAGAGAGAAAAAATATAGAATTAAATCTCAATTTTCTTTCTTGGTTTGTGTGTGCGGTCGGCAGTGGCTACTAGACTTTCTGGCAGCTGCTTATAAATTCGACCAGCTTTGGATTTCTTTCTGGGGGGCGGAGTTTGTGGGTTTCTTTTCCGGTAGCAAGTTTTGTGGTTTTTTGTGTTGAATTTCTGATTGATGGTTCGTTGGTTCATTGCCCATACAACGTACGAGCTGGTCTTGAGTCATACAAGCGATCACCTAAGTACACTTGAAGAGATAATTCTTAAACTTCTGCTTTAATTAGCAATTTATTGTTGCGTGACAAATCGAACAAGTAGAAGCTAAGATCTTATGCAATGTTATTTCAAGCAAGGATTGGAATAGCGACTGTGCTAGAGCTTAGGTCTGGTCAAGAGTTACGATTCTGGAATACGAAGCACGAAAGCAAAATTTTGACCTGGCCTGGGCATATAATCTTTCAAAACCCACAGGGAAGGTGCTGAATTAATTCTCGAGACTCTATAATATACACAAGAAATATAGAAGATGAAAGAAATATTATACTACGATGACTAGAAATAAAACCTAAACTATCACCCAAGAAGGTGAGTGAGGGGAAGTATAAACTAAGGATATAAAGGCTTAGATTTCCATCTTGCTGCCCCCATGGTTAATTAACATATGACGTTCCTCTAAATTTATCATCCTATGTGAGAATCTTCCAAGCATTGGAGACTCAACACACCGATTCAAGCTAAAACATGTAAGGGCTTCTCATGGATACACAACCAACATAAATTAACCATGAATCTATAGCTACCATAAGATGAGAATACAAGTCATAGTATTAATACCCCATGGGGTTCACAAAACACAAATCCAAATGAATGAATTAGCTATACATGATGGCGCGGTGTTACATTCTGGCTTCTATGTCGAATATTCTGCAACATCAACATCAGTCAATGATCTCTACTTTTGACATGATGGCTAATCTGAGGGAGATGTTCGGTCATCAAGGCAGAACAGCTAGACAAGTGGATATCAAAAATCTTATGACTGGCAAGATGGCTGAAGGTGCACATGTGAGAGATCATGTCCTTGAAATGATTAGTAACATCAATGAGATTGAGGTATTGGGAGGTGAGATTGATGGTGAAACCCAAGTTGATATCATCCTCCAGAGCTTGCCTCAGAGTTTTGAGTAGTTTCGATTGAATTTTAATATGAATTAATGAGTATATACTCTATCCAAGCACTTAGCTGTATTGGTGTTGGCTGAAGGTCTTTTTCAATAGAAAAAGCAAGCTTTAGTCATAGTCAAGGCTTTAGGATCTTCTTCTAAGCCCAAAGCCGGAAAGAAGAAGAAGAAGAAGCCCAGAAGACTACTAATTATGCGCCTAAGCCTAATATCGCAAAAAAGAAGAAGTCGAAAGGCAAGTGCTTCAAGTGCTATAAGACGGGACATTGGAAGTCGGGTTATCCAAAGATCACAGGTGCGACTATTTCAGCCTTAATTACTGAGAAATGTTTAGCGGTGATTCCCACAGATACCTGGTGTGTGGATTCGAGAACCACTGATCATGTTTGTAATTCTTTGTAGGGGTTTCAGATAACCTCGAAGCTTAGAGAAGACAAATTAGAAGTCTACTTGGGCGACACTATGAAAGTGTCAGTTGAAACAGTGGGAGTAGTTAGAATTTATTTTTGAAACTTTGTATTGATTTTAAAAGATTGTCTTTATGTTCCGAGTTTTATTAAGAATTTAATTTCAGTTTCTAAACTCATAAAGGATCGTGATAAGTTTATTTTTTCTAATGAATCTGTTCTTATTAGAAAGAATGAGAAACTATTTCTTCCGATTCATTAGTAGATAATTTGTTTTGCTAAAATCAAACTCCCTTGTTACGCAAAACACAGAGATAAATAACACACCATTAAACCATAATAAGAGGAAAAAACCTTATGAGATGAACCAAACATACCTTTGGCACCTAGACTAGGTCACATTAACCTTAGTATGATTCAGAGGCTAGTCGCAGATGAACCTTTAGGTTCATTAGAAGTTGATAACTATTCGACTTGCGAATCCTGCTTGGAAGGTAAAATGACCAAAAGGCCTTTTAAGGCAAAGGGGTATAGGGCCAAAGATGTGTTAGAGTTGGTTTATTTTGACTTGTGTGGACCTATGCCAGTTCAAGCAAGAAGTGACTTCGAGTATTTTGTGACATTCACAGATGACTACTCCAGGTACGGGTACATTTACTTGATACGCCACAAGTCTGAATGCTTTAGTAAATTCAAAGGGTATCGGGCAGATTTGGTAAATGTATCAAGACACAACGACCAGATCGTGGTGGTGAATACCTAATAGGCCAATTTAGGGACTATCTTTCAGAGGCGGGAATTCAATCCCAGTTATCTTACCTGGCACACCCCAGTAGAATGGTGTAGCAGAACAAAGAAACAGAACTCTTATGGAAATGGTTAGATCGGTGATGAGTTATAGTGAATTGACAAATTCATTTTGGGTATTTTCCTTAGAAACAACAACTTATATTCTTAACATTGTACCACTTAAATCCGCATATTTAACCCATATAGAGTTGTGGACGGGGAGCAAGACCAGTCTAAGACATCTCAGAATTTGGGGTTGCCCAGTACATGTATTTAAGGCAGATGTGGGTAAGTTAGATTCAAGAACAGAAGTAAGGTTATTTGTAGGATATCCAAGAGGAATGAAATGTGGTTTATTCTATAGTCCTAGTGATTAGAAAGTGATAGTTAGCACTAACGCCAAATTTCTAGAAGATGACTGTATTATAGATCACAAGCTCAGTAGCAAGATCGTACTAGAGGAACTTTAGGGATAATCCACGACTCCTGTTGCACTAGTACAAGTAAAAAAACCACAAAATACTACACAAGAAGTCATAGATGATGTGCCTACACAGGTGGTGTAATGTCGTAGTGAGAGGGTTGTGAGACAACCCGAGAGGTATGTGGGATTTGGAAAATATTCTAATTTGGTCCCTGGAGCACACAAACCAGACTCAGTTAACTACAATGAGGCTCTCCGAGATAAAGATGCAGACTTTTGGCAAAAGGTAATGATATCTGAGATGGGATCTATGGACTCTAATCAAGCCTAGAAGTTTATAAAATTGCCTAATGGTTTTAAACCCATTGGATGCAAGTGAGTTTAAAAAAAAAAATGAGAGGACCCAACGGAAAGGTTGAAACCCTTCAAGTTAGGCTTGTGGCGAAGGGGTATACTCAGAAAGAAGGTATCGATTATGAGGAAACCTTTTCCCCTGTAGATATGCTTAAGTCAATTTGGATTCTCTTAGCCATAGCTGCTCATTTAGATTATGAGATTTGGCAGATGTATGTCAAGACAATTTTTCTTAACGGAAGTCTTGAGGAAACCATCTTCATGCAACAACCAGAAGGATTCATTGCTGAAGGCCAAGAGCATAAGGTTTACAAGATTAAGAGGTCCATTTATGGACTTAAGTAAGCATCCAGATCTTGGAACATTCGGTTTGATGAAGTAATCCAGTCTTACAGATTACTCTTTGTCCGGATGAGCAATGTGTGTACAACAGACGTGATGGTATTTCTTGTGCTTTAAGTAGATGACATTTTACTTATTGGTAACAATAAGAAAGTGTTGTCAGACATAAAGGCATGGCTATCCAAGCAGTATTATATGAAGGACTTGGGAGAAGCTGGACACATCCTTGGGATCAAGATTATTCGAGATCGTAGGAAACGTTCACTGACATTTTTCCAGGCTTCATAAATAGATACAATTCTGGCTCGTTTCAACATACAGAACTCCAAAAAAGGTTTCCTACCATTCAGACGGGGAGTGAATCTAACTAAAAAGCAGTTTCCAAAGACTGTTAAGGAGATAGAAGCCATGAATACATTTTCTTATGCTTAAATAGTAAGAAGTCTTATGTATGCAATGTTGTGTACGAGACCTGATATTTGCTTAGTAGATATCACAGCAATCCTGGTAAAGCTCATTGGGAGGCTGTTAAACACATCCTCAAGTATTTGCACAGGACGAGAGACCATGTTTTGTTCTATCGGACGCATAAACTAGTGCCTAGAGGTTACACAGATTCTGATTTCCAAGACGATAAGGACAAGAGTAAGTCTACCTCTGGATTTGTGTTTACTTTGGGAGGTGAAGACATAATTTGGCAAAGTGTCAAGCAGAAATACGTGGCAGACTCTGCCATGGAAGATGAGTACGTTGCAGCCTCAGAGGCGACAAAGGAAGCAGTATAGCTTAAGAACTTCTGAGTGGACTTAGACGTGATTCATGAGTTACCAAAGTCAATCACAGTGTCTTGTGATAACATTGGTGCAGTAGCCAACTCGAGGAAACCACGAGCCCACAAAGTGAGTAAGCACAAAGAGTGCAAATTCCACCTGATACGAGAAATTGTTAAGATCGGAGACATGGTCGTGGCAAAGATAGCATCAGTAGAGAACCTTGCAGATCCATTCACAAAGACATTGACTGCGAAAGTCTTTGAGGCTCACGTGGAGGGCATGAGAGTTAGATACCTAGCTGAGCCTTGAGTGTTCTCTAGTTTTTAGTATAGCAGTAGATTAATGTAATTAAAAAGTTTTGTGCTCAAAACGAAAACTTTGAGTATTAGTGAGAGATCGTTGGTTTGAATACTGAAAGCTTTGCTTGTATGAAAACTATTTCCTGCTGTTTATATCGATTGAATGTTTTAGTTAAATTGTTTTATAATTTTATATATATTGTTCTCTTATATCATATGACTAGATGATGAGGTGTCTGGTGTGACACAGTAGATCTCATCATTGGTTAAAATCATGATATATAAATAAGGCTCGTAACTGAGATAGTTTTAGACACACTGTCAGTTTAAATTATTATGTGATTCTTAAATTGGTTTGTCTAAACTAATTCAATCATATAGATTCACCCGGGGCATGTTGAACATGATCGATTGATGATTGAATTGACTTGTACTGTTCTTTAGTAGTTAATTCAAACCTTGTACTGTTCTTTAGTAGTGAACTACAATGAGGCTCTCCGAAAAAAGATGTAGCATTTTGGTGAAAAGCAATGATATCCGAGATGGGGTCGATAGACCACAATCAAGTCTGGGAGCTTGTAAGTGGGTCTACAAACACAAGAGATGATCTGACCGAAAGGTTGAAACCTTTGAAGCTAGGCGTGTGGTGAAGGGGTATACTCAAAAAAAAAAGGAATCGATTATGAGAAAATATTCTCCCTAGTATCTATGCTTAAGTTAATCTGGATTCTCTTGGGCATAGCTGCTCATTTAGATTATGAGATATGGCAGATGGATGTGAAGACAACTTTCCTTAACAGAAGACTTGAGGAAACAATTTTAATGTAGCAACCAGAGGGATTCGTTGAGAAAGGCCAAGAGCATAAGGTTTGTAGGCTTAAGAGGTCCATTTATGGACTTAAGCAGACATCCAGCTATTGGAACATTCAGTTCAATGGGGTAATCCAATCCTACAAATTTACTCAGTGTCCGGATGAGCAATTTGTGTACCGCAGATGTGATGAAAATGCGGTGGTGTTTCTTGTGCTTTACGTAGATGACTACTACATGGTAATAATAAGAAATTGTTATCAGATGTAAAAGCATGGCTGTTCAAGCAATTTGATATGAAAGACTTAGGAGAAGCTGGACATATCCTTGGGATCAAGATGATTCGAGAGCGTAGGAAACATTCGCTAATGCTTTCTTAAGCTTCATAGATAGATACGATTCTGGCCCGTTTTAACATGCAGAACTCCAAGAAAAAGGTTTTCAACCTTTTAGACACAGAGTGCATATATCTAAAGAACAGTCTCCCAAGACTATTGAGGAGATAGAGGCCATGTAGATAATTCCTTATGCTTCGTCAGTAGGAAGTCTCACGTATGTCATGTTGTGTACGAGGCCTGATATCTGTTATGCCGTTGGCATTGTAAGCAGATATCAGAGTACCCTGGGAAAGGTCATTGGGAGGCGATAAAATACATTTTCAAGTATTTGCGCAGAACGAGAGACCAAGTGTTGGTCTATCAGGCACCTGAGCAGGTACCCCAAGGTTACACAGATTCAGATTTCCAAGGCGACAGGGACAAGAGCAAGTCTACCTTAGGGTATGTGTTTATATTGGGAAGTGGAGCCATAGTATGGCTGAGTGTCAAGCAGAAATGCGTGGCGGACTCTACCATGGAGGCTGAATACGTTGTCGCATCAGAGGCAGCGAAAGAAGCAGTGTGGCTTAAGAACTTCCTAGTGGACTTAGATGTGATTCCTAGTTTGTAGAAGTCAATCACATTGTACTGTGATAACAACGATGTAGTAGCAAACTCGAAGGAACCACGATCCCACAAGGCGAGTAAACACATACAGCGTAAATAGCACCTGATACGAGATATCATCAAGAGGAAAGACGTGGTAGTGCCTAAGATAGCATCGGATGATAACCTTGCAGATCCGTCCATGAAGACATTGACTTCAAAAGTCTTTGAAGCTCACGTGGAGGGCATGGGGATCAAATACTTAAGAGAGCCACGATTGTTTTTCTAGATATATTGTAGAGTGTAAAAGATGAATGTAGTTCTATACTTAAAGCACAACTTAAGTATTAGTGGGATATTGTTAGGTTGGAATACATAAGCTATGCTTGTATTATAGTTTTTTCTCAGTTAATATATCGATTTGATGTTTTGGTTTATATGTTGTGCATGTTTAGTCCATTTATATTATGTAGTTAGATGATGAGGTGTCTGGTGTGGCACAGTAGATCTTATCATTTGTTAAAAGACATAGTATATAAATGAGGTTTGTAACCGAGACAGTTTTGGACACGCTGTCGGTGTATGTTATTATGTGATTCAGATAATTGGTTTGTCTAAACTAATTGAATCATATAGATATGCCTGGGCATATTGAACTTGACCATTTAAAATGATTTGTTTTGTACTGATTTAATAGACAATTCGTTCTTAGTATTCTATCTCTTAATCCCTAGACTTGAGCGAGCATTAGGATTGGACATAGTGTACTTTGATCTGCCAATGGGTGAGGTCAATTGTGGTCGATAGTCTCGGTGGGTTGGGTGCGCTTGTTTAGTTACTTTGTGTGCTATTGCTTGTCGAAAGGAAACCATGTACTGGTGCGTCCAGGGTGATGGTGCTCCTGAGATGACCTCGTTATGTTTATTATGCTAAACCCAACTAGTGGACTTATATATGATGCAGTAAAAAGGTCGAGTGGTACTAGTCTCGGAATTAAAGAAGTTAAGTAATTAATTTATCAGTAAATTAATAAATTATCGAGCACTAAATCTTTATGTGGGAAGATTAAGAATAAATTAATTTAGTTGTTCCGGAAGCAATTCTGGTGTAGGATGGTAGTGCCAAAATTAATCTGTTAGTGGTACGATTAATTTTGTAGTGGGTTAATTGAATTAGTATAATTAATTATTTAATGAATAATTCCTAAGGGTTAATTAAGTAATTAACAAAGTGGAATTATTTAATTTATTAATTAAGTCTTAAGTTTTAATTAGAATTAGGAAATGCTAGAGATTAGGAAATGTAATTGGATTTGGATTATCCTATTAGATTAGTTGCCTAATTGGATTTGGAAACTAATTAATTACCTAAACCCATTAGGAAGACCAATTCTAAACCAACTTGGGGTCTCTCTTGTTGCTCTATATATAGACAATGGATTAGCAATTCTACAACACACAAATCTTAAGTTTTCAACACAAGAAAACTAGAGAGAAAACATTTTCTCTCTCTTGTATAATTTTTGGGCGGTGGGAAGTAAATTCCGATGGCGGCGACAGTTCAATTCAGGAGGCATAGAGCTGCCGAATTTTTTCGGCGAGTCCTTTTTGTGTAGATTGCTGATCAATTACTCGCTAGATCGTTACCCACACAAAATGCGCTCAAAGTCTTGAGTTATACAAGCGATCACCTGAGTAACACGCTTCAAGAGGTACTTTCTATGTTTTTGCTTTAATTAGAAATTTTTTGTTGCGTGTTAAATTGAATAAGTACATACGAAGATCCTGAGCAATGTTTTTTCAAGTAAGGATTGGAACGACGATTGTGCTAGAGTCTAGGCCTGGTCGAAGATTCTGATTCTGGAATGCATAGCACAAAAGTGAATTTTTGAGCGGGCCCGGGCAGATAATCTTTCATTTGTGGTTCCTTCGAGTTTCCCACTGCTCTATTTTTATCGCAACAAACTATGATAAACCTGGGCAACTCAGTAATTACATTTAAAACCACTATGAAGCTCCAGAACCACACTACTTCCTTCGTTACCTCTGACGTAGCAACATATTCAATCTCAATGGTGGAGTTTGCCATGCATTTCTGCTTGACACTCCGCCATACTATGGTTACACTTCCCAGAGTAAACACAAACTCAGAGGTAGACATTCTTTTGTCCATATCACTTTGGAAATCCTAATCTGTGTAACCCCTTGAAACTAGACCAAAACTTGCTCATTCATTATGCACAAATACTTGAGCTTTTCCTGGGTTAATCTGATATCTTCTAACTATACCAACACCAAAGCAAATATCAGCCTTGTGTACAACATAGCATACATGAGACCTCCTACCGCAAATGCATAAAGAACTGTCTTCATAGCTTCTATCTACTTAGGAGACTGCTTTTTAGATAGATGCAGTCCGTATCTGAAAGGTAGGAAACCCTTCTTAGAGTTTTTCATATTAAAATGAGCCAGAATCATGTCTATGTAGAAAGTCTGAGAAAGTGTCTGTGAACATCTCCTGCGATCTCGAATAATCTTAAAACCAAGGATATGTTCAACATTTTCCAAATCCTTTATATCAAACTTGCTTGAACGACCATGCCTTTACATCTGACAATACCTTCTTACTGTTGCCAATCAGAAGAGTATCATCTACATAAAGTACAAGAAAATGCCTCTTAGTTTCCATCACATCTGCGATACACACAATATTCATCCGGTCACTGAGTAAACCTGTAGGGCTGGATTATCTCATCAAACTGGATGTTCCGAGATCTAGATACTTGCTTATGTCCATAAATAAACTTCTTAAGCTTGCAAACCTAGTGCTCTTGTGCCTTGTTGACACGTCCCATCACTTTGCTCCCACTCGTTATAAGGACCCTTAGAATTTATCCAGTTTTTCTTGGTTTACTACGTAATTAGGAATCACCCATAATTATGACAAACCAAAAACCATAAATTAAATTTTCCTATAAAGACTTGTTATTTTGTTCCTCCTAATTCGTACGGATTTTCTTGATTTTCTATATAATTAGGAATCACCCAAAATTACGATAAACCAAAACCCACGAATATGAGTTACCCACAATAACGTCTTTGTCAAAATACATAAATTCTTATATACAAAGGCTTTATAGGAATTCAAAGGCGACAACATTAAATTAAATCCTACTACAAGATTCATCTAATCCTACACGGCGCCCAACTCATGGTTATTACTATTACAGACATTTGCATTCAAAATAAAAATGAACCCGAACATATCCTGGGGTTTATGAATGAATGTAAATACCAAAACTATTTGCCACAAATGACGTCACTCTTTGGCAGATCAAAGTACACTATGTCTCTAGAGATAGAATACTAGGAATGAATAGTCTATTAAATCAGTATAAGACAATTCATCATAAATGGTCAGGTTCAATATGCCCCGGACATATCTATATGATTCAATTAGTCTAAACAAACTAATTTATGAATCACATAATAACAAAATGTCTTGGTTACGAACCATATTTATATATTATGTCTTTTAACTAATTATGAGATCTATTGTGTCACACCAGACACCTCATCATTTAATTACATAATTTAAATGGACGACATATGTAAACAGATAAACAATTTAACTGAAACATTCAATCGATATATAAAATAGGGAAATAGTTTAATACAAGCAAAGCTTTAGTACTCAAACGCAACATGCCCTTTGCCAAGTATCTGCATTTTTATCTTAGAGTGCCTTATTGTAGTTAACTGGGTTTGGTTCGTGAGCGCAAGGGACCAAATCCGAAGATTTTCCCGAACCCATGTACCTCTCAGGTTAATTAACAACCCTCCCACTACGATGAGGCACCACTTGTATAATGGCATCATTTGTGACAACTCGTGCAGTATTCTGTGGTGTATCTACTTGTACTGGTGCATAAGGAATACTAGGCTGTCCCTTAAACTGTTCTATCACAATCTTGTTACTTGGTTTGTGGTTTAGAATATAGTCCTCTTCTAAAATCTAGTGTTGGTACTAACCATCACCTTCTGATCTTTAGCACTATAGAATAAACCACCCTTCGTTCCTCTGGGATATCCTACAAACAGTATTACCTTCGTTCCTATATCTATCTTGTCCGCATCTGCCTTAAGTACATTGAAGGAAAACTGAACAAGCCCGGGCTAAATCGAAAACCTCACTTTCGTGCTATGCATTCCAGAATCGGAAGCTTTCGACCAAGCTCAGGCTCAAATTAGTTTACCCATGAACGGATCTAGGCTTATACTTATTTAATTTATTAATCGGGACACAAAAAATTAAATCTTTAATTAAAGCGGAATTTAAAGATTATACCTTTTGTAGCGAAGTCCCTTGATTAAAGAAAACCAAATAAAATCTGCTGCGATTTCCACAAGAAATCCAATCGATTCTCTAATACAAACTCCGAGATAGTGTGGGCTATCTTCTACGGAGTTACCCACGAGCAATTGAAGAAAACCCAGAAAACTTGCTCTTCAAGACAACTCAAAAATCTGTCCAAAGGTGCTGCCTTTACACTACCGGACTGTCACTGCCTTTCCCGAAGTCCAGTCGATCTGCCGCCCACCTTCTCAGCCACGATCTGCACCACCGCCTTCACGGATCACCAACCGAAGAGGAGATCAACGCGAAGGTCGGCAGGATCAAGCACGCCGAGTAGAAGAGCAGCCGCTGGACTGTCGCGCTATTTCCTTGCAGCGCAAGAAAAAACGGGATTAAAAACTGGGCAGCGATTTGCTTAAAAAAAACTGGCAGCAGCGATTCAATAAAACCAAGGGACCAATCGAAGGGACAGAGTTGATCTTGAAGAAGAAAGATCCTAGCTGACTTCGAGGAGAAGATTCGAAGAAAAAGAATTTCTCACTCTAAGCTAGACTTTCTCTTACTAGCCAAAAACTTGGCTGCCAAGTTTTCTTACCTTAGGGTTTTTGCTGCCCATTATTTTGTATTTATAGTAGCTCGATTGGAGACCTAATGGGCTCTCGAGTTAGGCCTTAAAATTTGACTTTCGTTGACCGCTAAGTCTTCCCGACTAATCAACTCCAATCGACCCTTTTAAATTAATTTATTTAATCCACTTTGTTAATTTAATTTAATCGAACCCTTAGAATTAATTAATTCAAAAATAGAATTAATTTCTAAATTCACTTCGTCGATCAAATTTAATTAAACCCTTCAGATTAATTAATTTACCTTGTCGATTAGTCAAACGCATAATCGGTCGTACCACTAACGGACCAATTATGGAACAACCGCTCGAAAACGACTTTACTTCGCGCCATTATTATTTCTTCTATCTCCCCACATTAAAGATCTAGTGCTCGTCGATTTATCAATTTACTGACAAATTAATTCACCGACTTCTTGGTTTCCGAGATTAGTACCACTCGACCTTTTATTATACCGAACATAAAGTTCACTGGCCAGGTTTAGTATAATAACCTTACGAGCTCATCTCGGGAGCACCATCAACCCGGCGAACCGGTACGTGGATTCCTCCGACTAGCAACGGCACGCAAGAAGCTAAACACCGCATACCCAACTTACCGAGGTATTGGCCTCAGTTGACCTCACTCTTTGGCAAATCAAAGCACACGACACCCAACCCTCACGCCCGTCCCAATCTCGGGATTGAGAGACGGAATACTAGGACCAAATTGACTACACTGATCAGTACAAGTCAATTCTATCCAAACTGGTCATGCTTAATATGCCCCGAGCATATCTGTGTGATTTAAACTAATCTAGATAAACCAATTTCCAAACCACACGATAACCTATACCGATAGTATGTTCAGACTATCTCGGTTACGAGCATACTTTTTATATATCAATACTTTAACCAATAACGGTATCTACTGTGTTTGTCGACACCCCGTTATCTAGTTCTATGATATAAAGGAACAGATTTATACTGAAACAAAATGATATGTCATCTGTGGATATTAGTTTTTGATACAAGTCATAGCTTTTCTGTATTCAAAACTAACAATCTCCCACTAATACTCAAAGCTATGCTAAGAAGTACAAAAACTGTCCAACCCGCTATTACACTGCTGTCATAATGAAATCTCCAAAACACCTTTAAGCTCACTGACATGGCTCTCTCAAGAATCTGACTCCCATGCCCTCCACATGCCTCTCAAAGACCTTTGGGGTCAATGGCTTGGTGAAAGGATCTGCAAGGTTGTCCTCTGAAGCTATCTTGGCCACGATCACGTTTCCCCTCTTTACGATCTCTCGTATCAGGTGGTACTTGCGTTCTATGTGTTTACTCGCCTTATGGGCTCGTGGTTCCCTTGAGTTAGCAACTACACCATTGTTATCACAATAAACTATGATAGACCTAGGCAACTCTGGAACCACATCTAAGTCCATCAGAAAGCTCCAGAGCCATACAGCCTCTTTCGCTGCCTCTGAAGCGGCAACGTACTCGGCCTCCATGGTAGAGTCCGCCACGCATTTCTGCTTGACACTCTTCCATGCTATGGCTCCACCTCCTAGAGTAAACACAAACCCAGAGGTAGACTTACTCTTGTCCATATCTCCTTGAAAGTCCGAATCTGTGTAACCCAATGGTACAAGCTCCTGCGCTCTATAAACTAGGACATAATCTCTCGTCCTGCGCAAGTACTTGAGAATGCATTTTACTGCCTCCCAGTGAGCCTTCCCAGGGTTACTCTGATATCTGCTAACCATGCCAACGGCAAAGCAAATATCAGGCCTCGTGGACAACATAGCATACATGAGGCTACCCACTGCAGAAGCATAGGGTACCGCCTTCATGGCATCTATCTCCTCAGCAGTCTTAGGACACTGCTCCTTAGACAAATGCACTCCATGCCTGAAAGGTAGTGAACCCTTCTTGGAGTTCTGCATGTTAAAACGGGCCAGAATCGTGTCTATGTAGGATGCCTGTGAGAGAGTCAGAGAACGTCTCCTACGATCTCGAATAATCTTGATCCCAAGGATATGTCCAGCCTCTCCCAAATCCTTCATATCGAATTGCCTGGACAGCCATGCCTTTACGTCTGACAACACCTTCTTACTGTTGCCAATAAGAAGAATGTCATATACATAAAGTACGAGGAACACCACTATCTCACCATCACGCCTGCAATAAACACACTACTCATCCGGAGACTGAGTAAATCCATAGGACTCGATAACCTCATCAAAACGAATGTTCCAAGATCTGGATGCTTGCTTATGTCCATAAATGGACCTCCTAAGCCTGCATACCTTGTGCTCTTGGCCCTTAACAATGAAGCCCTCTGGTTGCTGCATAAAGATGGTCTCCTCAAGACTTCCATTAAGGAAAGCTGTCTTGACATCCATCTGTCATATCTCATAATCCATATGAGCAGCTATGACCAAGAGAATCCGGATCGACTTAAGCATAGCTACCGGGGAAAAGGTCTCCTCATAATCGATCCCTTCTTTCTGAGTATACCCCTTCGCCACAAGCCTAGCCTTGAAGGTCTCAACCCTCCCGTCAGATCCTCTCTTTCGCTTGTAAACCCATTTGCACCCAATAGGCCTAAACCCATCAGGAAGGTCTACCAGCTCCCAGACTTGATTTGAGTCCATAGAACCCATCTCAGCAATCATCGCTCTCTGCCAAGAATCTGCATCTTTATCCTGGATAACCTCATTGTAGTTAACTGGGTCTGGTTCATGAGCACCAGGGATAAAGTCCGAAGACTCACCCAAACCCATGTACCTCTCGGGCTGTCTCACAGCCCTCCCTCTACGACGAGGCGCAGCCTGTGTAAAAGCATCATCTCTGATAGTGCGTGCAGTTTCCTGTGAGGTGTCTTCCTGTACGTGTGCATCTGGAATAGTGGACTGACTTCTAAGCTCTTCCAATACTACCTTGCTGCTTGACTTGTGATCTAAAATATAGTCCTCCTCAAGAAATCTGGCATTGGTGCTGACCACCACCTTCTGATCCTGAGGACTATAATATAAACCACCTCTCGTTCCTTTGGGGTAGCCTACAAACAGCATAACCTTAGATCTCGCCTCTAACTTGCCTGCATCTGCCTCGAGCAAATGTGCTGGACAACCCCAAATCCTGAGATGTCTCAGGCTAGGCTTGCGCCCATCCCACAACTCTAATGGGGTCGTTGGCACAGACTTAGATGGCACAAGGTTGAGGATATAACATGCTGTATCTAAGGCATAACCCCAAAACGAGGTAGGCAAATCACTGTAACTCATCATCGATCTAACCATCTCCATAAGAGTCCTGTTCCTCCTCTCTGCTACACCATTCTGCTGGGGTGTGCCAGGTGCAGACAACTGGGTCTGAATACCCTCCTCTGACAAATAGGTCCTAAATTCACTAGAGAGGTATTCACCACCGCGATCAGACCGCAGTGACTTGATACTCTTACCCAGATGGTTCTCCACCTCTGCCTTGAATTCTATGAACTTGCCAAAGCATTCAGACTTGTGGCGCATCAGGTATATGTATCCATATCTAGAGTAATCATCCGTGAAAGTCACGAAATACTCATAACCACCTCTAGCCTGAACTGACATAGACCCACACACGTCAGAATGAATCAGCTCTAAAACCTCTTTGGCCCTATACCCCTTCGCCTTAAAAGGCCTCTTGTTCATTTTACCCTCCAAGCAGGACTCACAGGTTGAATAGCTGTCAATATCTAGTAAGTCCAAAGACCCACTCTTGACCAACCTTTGAATCCTACTAAGGTTGATATGACCTAGTCTCAGGTGCCAAAGATAAGTCTGATTCAAAGGGGAAGATTCCTTTCTCTTATTATGATTCGGTGATGAGTTACTAGTTTCTGTGTTTTGCATAACTGGGGAGTAAGTCTTGATTAAAAACAGATTGTCAACCAATGTACCGGAACATATAAGTTTCTGGCATTTTCTTATAAAAACCGAACCATCAGAAAATACACACTTATAACCATCCAAAACAAGTTTCGAAACTGAAAGCAAGTTCTTTCGAAAACTAGGTACATAAAGACAATCCTTCAAATATAAAATAGAGTCTGAAAAGTAAAGACTAATAACTCCCACTGCAGCCACAGAAACTCTGGTAGTATCCTCAAGGTAGACCTGCAACTCTCCCTCTCTAAGCAGCCGGGTCACTTGAAACCCCTGCAAAGAATTATAAACGTGATCAGTGGCTCCCGAATCCACACACCAAGTATCCGTGGGAATCGCCGCTAAACACGTCTCAGTGACTATGGAAAATTTACACGTACCTCGAGGCTTTAGGCAGTCCTTCTTCCAATGTCCCGCTTTGCCACATCTGAAGCATTTGCCTCTCAGCTTCTGCTTCTTGGCAATGCTCGCCTTGGGTCCATGACTGGCTCCTGCTTTCTGGCCTCTCTTCCTCTTTTGCTTCCTGGCTTTGGGCCCAGCAGAGGAACCTGAGGGACCAACAGTAGCCAAGGCTTGCTTCTTCTCAGCGAAGAGGCTCTCAGCAGACACCAATGCAGTCATGAGCTCAGAAAGTGAATATGAGAGATTCCCCATATTATAGTTCAATCGAAACTGCTCAAAACTGGGAGGCAAGCTCTGAAGGATGATATCGACCTGGGTTTCCCCATCAATCTCACCTCCCAATACCTCGATCTCATTGATGCAACCAATCATGTCCAGTACGTGATCTCTCACTGAAGTGCCCTCAGCCATCTTAGCATTCATGAGTTTCCTCATAGCTGATTGCTTGGCTGCCCTGCCCTGATGTCCAAACATCTCCCTGAGGTTGAGCATCATATCGTAGGCTGAGGTCATCAACTGATGCTGGTGCTGTAGTACACTTGACATGGATGCCAAGATGTAGCACCTGGTCATCTCATCAGCTTTCTGCCACCTCGTATATGGCTCTCGCTGCTCAGGTGTGGCATCCTCACTGGGCTTAGGGGGGCACTCCTCAGTGAGCACGTACTTATAACCCTCGGCGGTTAGGACAATGTCCAGGTTCCGTTTCCAATCAATGTAATTAGGACCGGTGAGTTTGTTTTGGTTCAGAATGACAGCTAGCGGGTTGAACGACATATCAACTGAAAATAATGAAAAAACATGTCTCAGTATACTTTTCGAAAATATTGAAAAATCCTCAGAAAAGAAATATAATCTTCTACCGACATCTCTCCCACCGGGATTAACGCAGGTCACGTAGGTGAACGTCTACACCAACCCACATTCGTTCGAGAAGGACCAAAGTCCATTAATCTCATTATCTGACCAACGATCTTATGATCAATGAAATTAATAGTCGATAATTTTAGCCGTACACGTAAATAACGTTACCTCGTAGGAAGGATACGATAAACAGTACACTAAGTGTATGCTATTACGTGACTTCTAAGTTTGTTACTTAGGGTACTAATGCGCCTCGATAGCGAGGGTGTCGCAACTTTTCCCAATTAAACGCACTATAGTCATCCCTTTAGAAATTCATTCCAGCGATATCTGTGATTGAAAACTCATCCGTAGGGAAGCCGTTTAACCACATCGCCAATGAACCTGTAATGGAGGTCATGGGGCTATTAACCAACCCGCTCCCACTTAGATTTTTAAAATAATTTCAATTCGCCCTAGTTTTCTCGGTTTTCCATTTCGGTTTTCTACGTAATTAGGAATCACCCAAAAATTACGAAAAACCAAAATCCGGGTTTTCTCGGTTTTCTACATAATTAGGAATCACCCAAAATTACAATAAACCAAAACCCGCGAATATAAGTTACCCAAAATAACGTCTTCGTCATAGTACAAAAAATTCCTATATACAAAGGCATTTTTCTAGGAATTTAAAGACGATATGATTAGATCAAATCCTACTACAAGATTTTTCTAATCCTACACGGCTTCCAGATCGTGGTTATTACTATTACAGAAATTTCCATTCAAAAATAAAACAAGCCCGGACATGTCCCGGGGTTTATGAATGAAAATTAAATTTCTACCATAATAGCCGGGAAACCAATAACCACCTGTTTATACATTTCGACAAAAATAATAATGCCAAAATAAAGCCGTGTAATAAATCAAACAAGTATAAGACCGAAACCAACGCTCTGATACCAATTTGAAGGAAAACTGAACAAGCCCGGGCTAAATCGAAAACCTCACTTTCGTGCTATGCATTCCAGAATCGGAAGCTTTCGACCAAGCTCAGGCTCAAATTAGTTTACCCATGAACGGATCTAGGCTTATACTTATTTAATTTATTAATCGGGACACAAAAAATTAAATCTTTAATTAAAGCGGAATTTAAAGATTATACCTTTTGTAGCGAAGTCCCTTGATTAAAGAAAACCAAATAAAATCTGCTGCGATTTCCACAAGAAATCCAATCGATTCTCCAATACAAACTCCGAGATAGTGTGGGCTATCTTCTACGGAGTTACCCATTAGCAATTGAAGAAAACCCAGAAAACTTGCTCTTCAAGACAACTCAAAAATCTGTCCAAAGGTGCTGCCTTTACACTACCGGACTGTCGCTGCCCTTCCCGAAGTCCAGTCGATCTGCCGCCCACCTTCTCAGCCACGATCTGCACCACCGCCTTCATGGATCACCCACCGAAGAGGAGATCAGCGCGAAGGTCGGCAGGATCAAGCACGCCGAGTAGAAGAGCAGCCGCTGGACTGTCGCGCTATTTCCTTGCAGCGCAAGAAAAAACGGGATTAAAAACTGGGTAGCGATTTCCTTAAAAAAAACTGGCAGCAGCGATTCAATAAAACCAAGGGACCAATCGAAGGGACAGAGTTGATCTTGAAGAAGAAAGATCCTAACTGACTTCGAGGAGAAGATTCGAAGAAAAAGAATTTCTCACTCTAAGCTAGACTTTCTCTTACTAGCCAAAAACTTGGCTGCCAAGTTTTCTTACCTTAGGGTTTTTGCTGCCCATTATTTTGTATTTATAGTAGCTCGATTGGAGACCTAATGGGCTCTCGAGTTAGGCCTTAAAATTTGACTTTCGTTGACCGCTAAGTCTTCCCGACTAATCAACTCCAATCGACCCTTTTAAATTAATTTATTTAATCCACTTTGTTAATTTAATTTAATCGAACCCTTAGAATTAATTAATTCAAAAATAGAATTAATTTCTAAATTCACTTCGTCGATCAAATTTAATTAAACCCTTCAGATTAATTAATTTACCTTGTCGATTAGTCAAACGCATAATCGGTCGTACCACTAACGGACCAATTATGGAACTACCGCTCGAAAATGACTTTACATCGCGCCATTATTATTTCTTCTATCTCCCCACATTAAAGATCTAGTGCTCGTCGATTTATCAATTTACTGACAAATTAATTCACCGACTTCTTGGTTTCCGAGATTAGTACCACTCGACCTTTTATTATACCGAACATAAAGTTCACTGGCCAGGTTTAGTATAATAACCTTACGAGCTCATCTCGGGAGCACCATCAACCAGGCGAACCGGTACGTGGATTCCTCCGACTAGCAACGGCACGCAAGAAGCTAAACACCGCATACCCAACTTACCGAGGTATTGGCCTCAATTGACCTCACTCTTTGGCAAATCAAAGCACACGACACCCAACCCTCACGCCCGTCCCAATCTCGGGATTGAGAGATGGAATACTAGGACAAAATTGACTACACTGATCCGTACAAGTCAATTCTATCCAAACTGGTCATGCTCAATAAGCCCCGGGCATATCTGTGTGATTTAAACTAATCTAGATAAACCAATTTCCAAACCACACGATAACCTATACCGATAGTATGTTCAGACTATCTCGGTTACGAGCATACTTTTTATATATCAATACTTTAACCAATAACGGTATCTACTGTGTTTGTCGACACCCCGTTATCTAGTTCTATGATATAAATGAACAGATTTATACTGAAACAAAATGATATGTCATCTGTGGATATTAGTTTTTGATACAAGCCATAGCTTTTCTGTATTCAAAACTAACATACATATGCTGGACAACCCCAAATTCTGAGATATCTAATACTGGGCTTTTGCTCTGACCATAACTCTACAGGGGTTGATGGCACGGACTTAGATGGTATAAGATTTAGATTGTAAGCCGCTGTTTTTAAAGCATATCTCCAAAACGAATGGGGCAACTCACTGTAACTCATCATAGATCTAACCATTTCCATAAGAGTTCTGTTTCACAGTTCTGCTACACCATTCTGCTGGAATGTGGCAGGTGCAGACAACTGGGATTGAATCCTCATCTCTGATAAGTAGCTTCTAAATTCACTAGATAATTATTCGCCACCACGAACGGATTGTAATGAATTGATACTTTTATAATGACGGTTATCCACATCTGTCCGAAACTCTTTGAACTTGCCAAAACATTCAGACTTGTGGCACATCAAGTAAATGTACCCGTATCTCGAGTAGTAATCTGTGAAGATCACAAAATACGCAAAACGACCTCTGGCCTGAATCGTCATAGGTCCACATAAGTCAGAATGAACCAACTCTAAAACCTCTTTGACCCATTAAAAAACTTCTTGGTCATTTTACCCTCCAAGCAAAATTTGCCGGTTGAGTAATTGTCAATATCTAATGAGCCTGAGGGCCTATCATTGACCAACCTTTGAATTCTACTTGTTAGTTTTGAATACAGAAAAACTATGGCTTGTATCAAAAACTAATATCCACAGTTGACATATCATTTTGTTTCGGTATAAATTTTTCCTTTATATCATAGAACTGGATAACGGGGTGTGGAAAGACACAGTAGATACGTTATTGGTTAAAGTATTGATATGTTAAAAGTATGCTCATAACCGAGATAGTCTGAACATACTATCGGTATAGGTTATCGTGTGGTTTGGAAATTAGTTTATCTAAACTAGTTTAAATCACACGGATATGCCCAGGGCATATTGAGCATGACCAGTTTGGATAGAATTGGCTTATACTGATCGGCATAGTCAATTCGGTCCTAGTATTCAATCTCTCAATCCCGAGTTTGGGACGGGCGTGAGGGTTGGATATCGTATGCTTTGATTTGCCAAAGAGTGCGGTCAATTGAGGCATATACCTCGGTAGGTTGGGTATGTGGTGTTTAGCTTCTCACGTGCCATTGCTAGTCGAAGGAATCCACGTACCGGTTCACTGGGTTGATGGTGCTCCCGAGATGTGCTCGTAAGGTCTATTATACTAAACCCGGCCGGTGGATTTTATGTCCGGTATAATAAAATGTCGAGTGGTACTAATCTCGGATATCAAAAAGTCGGTGAATTAATTTGTCAGTAAATTGATAAACCAACGAGCGCTAGATCTTTAATGTGGGGAGATAGAATAAAATATAATGGCGCGACGTAAAGTCATTTTCGAGCGGTAGTTCCATAATTAGTCCGATAGTGCCACGACTAATTATGCATTTGACTAATCGATAAGATGAATTAATTAATCCAAATGGTTTAATTAATATTAAATCGACAAAGTGAATTAAGAAATTAATTCTATTTGAATTAATTAATTCTAAGGGTTTGATTAAATTAAATTAACGAAGTGGGTTACGAAATTAATTCTAATGGGTTGATTAGTAGGGAAAGACTTAGCGGTCAAAGAAAGTCAAATTAAAAGGCCCAACTCGAGAGCCCATTAGGTCTCCATTAGAGCTCCTATAAATAGAAAACTTGAAGCCCAAGAAACATAAGGAAATCTTGCAAGACAATTCTTGCCCCTTTTAGAGTGAGAAAGTTCTAGAGAGAAAACTTCTTGATTACGAAGTTTTCTTTCAAAAACGAACTAGATTTCTTACTCCTTAAATTGGATTCATTCCAAAGATCAAATTGTTAAGTTAGTTTTCCAGAATCTCACCGAGTTCTTGCTGATTTTTCTGCCCGAACTACTGTAGCGAAAAAAAGGGTTTTCTGGCGCTGTTCATCAGACTTTGCTGCGTGCGTTGTTAGTTTTGAATACAGAAAAGCTATGACTTGTATCAAAAACTAATATCCACAGTTGACATATCATTTTGTTTCAGTATAAATTTGTTCCTTTATATCATAGAACTAGATAACAGGGTGTGGACAGACACATTAGATACCGTTATTGGTTAAAGTTTTGATATATAAAAAGTATGCTCGTAACCGAGATAGTTTGAACATACTATCGGTATAGGTTATTGTGTGGTTTGGAAATTAGTTTATCTAAACTAGTTTAAATCACACAGATATGCCCGGGGCATATTGAGCACGACCAGTTTGGATAGAATTGACTTATACTGATCGGCGTAGTCAATTCGGTCCTAGTATTCCGTCTCTCAATCCCGAGATTGGGACGGGCGTGAGGGTTGGATATCGTGTGCTTTGATTTGCCAAAGAGTGAGGTCAATTGAGGCCAATACCTCAGAAGGTTGGGTATGCGGTGTTTAGCTTCTTACGTGCCGTTGCTAGTCGGAAGAATCCACGTACCAGTTCACCGGGTTGATGGTGCTCCCGAGATGAGCTCGTAAGGTTATTATACTAAACCCGGCCGGTGAACTTTATGTTCGGTATAATAAAAGGACGAGTGGTACTAATCTCGGAAACCAAGAAGTCGGTGAATTAATTTGTCAGTAAATTGATAAACCGACGAGCGCTAGATCTTTAATGTGGAGAGATAGAATAAAATATAATGGCGCGATGTAAAGTCGTTTTCGAGCGGTAGTTCCATAATTGGTCCGTTAGTGGTACGATCGATTATGCATTTGACTAATCGACAAGGTAAATTAATTAATCCAAAAGGTTTAATTAATATTTAATCGACAAAGTGAATTTAGAATTTAATTCGATTTTGAATTAATTAATTCTAAGGGTTCGATTAAATTAAATTAACAAAGTGGGTTAAATAAATTAATTTAAATGGGTTGATTGGAGTTGATTAGTCAGGAAGACTTAGCGGTCAACGAAAGTCAAATTTTAAGGCCTAACTCGAGAGCCCATTAGGTCTCCAATCGAGCTCCTATAAATAGAAGACTTGATGCCCAAGAAAACCTAAGGAAATTTTGCAAGACTTGTCTTGCCCATTTCTTGAGCAAGAAGGTTCTAGAGAGAATTTTTCTTCAAGAATTCTTTCTCAGAAACGAACTAGATTTCTTGCTCTCCGAATTGGATTCATTCCAAAGATCGAATTGTTAGTTGGTTCTTCAGATTTTTCGCCAGATTCTTATGGGTTTTATTCTCCTGAACTGCTGCCGCGCTGTGGGTTTTCTTCGTCCAGAATATTGTTGCGACTAGTGGGTTTAATTCGCCCAGAATATTGTCGCGACTTGTGGGTTTTATTCACCCAGAATATTGTTGCGAATTTGTGGGTTTTTTCCGGCGCTGGTTTCTGGACTGGGATGCGTGCGTTTGATTCGAAGAAGCTGGGGTTGTTCTCTTTCTTCTTTGTCCAGATCACGGCGTGTCTAGGTTCGGTCACACAGCAGCTCAATGATGAATGTTTGAAGAAATTACACCAGCAGTTTTTTCGGGTACAAGAGGCGAAATTTCTGGGATTAATTCGGTCAGATTTTGGTAGTGAATTGAATCCGATTTGAGTGATTTCCTTGTGGGCTAAGCTAGTAGACTTCGATAGATTATTGCCCACGCAATATTCGAAGTTTCTACGGAGATATCAATTGGATTTCTATTGGAATCGCAATAAAGAATTGGTTTTTCTTTAAGCAAGGGACTTCGCTACAAAAGGTATAATCTTTAAATTCCGCTTTAATTAAAGATTGAATTTTTTGTGTCCCGATTAATAAATCAAATAAGTATAAGCCTAGATCCGTTCATGGGTAAACTAATTTGAGCCTGAGCTTGGTCGAAAGCTTTCGATTCTGGAATGCATTGCACGAAAGTGAGGTTTTCGATTTAGCCCGGGCTTGTTCAGTTTTCCTTCAAATTGGTATCAGAGCGTTGGTTTCGGTCTTATACTTGTTTGATTTATTACACGGCTTTATTTTGGCATTATTATTTTTGTCGAAATGCTTAAACAGGTGGTTATTGATTTCCCGTCTATTGTGGTAGAAATTTAATTTTCATTCATAAACCCCGGGTCATGTCCGGGCTTGTTTTATTTTTGAATGGAAATTTCTGTAATAGTAATAACCACGAGCTGGAAGCCGTGTAGGATTAGAAAAATCTTGTAGTAGGATTTGATCTAATCATGTCGTCTTTAAATTCCTAGAAACACGCCTTTGTATATAGGAATTTATGTACTATGACGAAGACGTTATTTTGGGTAACTTATATTCGCGGGTTTTGGTTTATCGTAATTTTGGGTGATTCCTAATTACGTAGTAAATCGAGAAAAACCGGGCGAATTGAGAGGAATCCAAATAACGAGTGGGAGCGACACGACGGGAAGTGTCACCGAGGCGTCAAGGAATCAACGATAGAGAAGGCCATAATAGTCGGTAAATTTTATTTGTTTAATTTCCTGTATTTATGTCTTTTCGTTGATTGTGTGATTTTCGTTTTATTTTGCATGAACGAAAACCAAACCAAAATGTTTTTAAAAGGTAATGTGCAAATAACTAAGGTAGATTATTCGCATATTAAAACTCCAACGGTTTTATCGGTTCGAATATCCATAGTTAAGATACATGTTAAAATGTAAAAATCCTCAAACTAATTACATTCGCGGGTTTTGGTTTAATCGTAATTTTGGGTGATTCCTAATTATGTAGAAAACCGAGAAAACCCGGGCGAATCGAAATTAAAAATCTAAGTGAGAGCGGGTTGGTTAATAGCCCCATGGCCTCCATTACGGGTTCATTGGTGATGTGGTTAAACTTGCGTGCTAGCATAGACCTTCCTCCCTATCGGATGAGTTTTCAATCACAGATATCACCGGAATGAATTTCTAAACGGATGACTATAGTGAGTTTAATTGGAGAAAGTTGCGACACCCACGCCATCCGAGGCGCATTAGTATCCTAAGTAACAAACTTAGAAGTCGCATAATGACATACACTTAGTGTACCATTTTTAGTATCCCTCCCATCAAGGTTACGCTATTTTTGGGTACGGCAAAAATTATCGACTGTTAATTTCATTGATCATAAGATCGTTGGTCCGATAATGAGATTAATGAACTTTGGTTCTTCTCGAACAAATGTGGGTTGGCGTAGACGTTCACCCATCGTGACCTGCGTTAATCCCGGTGTGAGAGATGTCGGTAGAAGATTATATTGGTTTTATGAGGATTTTCAATATTTTTTAAAAAGTATACTGAGACTTGAATTGTTTATTTTTAGTTGATATGTCGTTCAACCCGCTAGCTGTCATTCTGAACCAAAACAAACTCACCGATCCAAATTACATTGATTGGAAACGTAACCTGGAGAATGTCCTTACCGCTGAGGGTTATAAGTACGTGCTTACTGAGGAGTGTCCCCCTAAGCCCAGCGATGATGCCATCCCTGAGTAGCGAGAGCCATATACGAGGTGGCAGAAGGCTGATGAGATGACCAGGTGCTACATCTTGGCTTCCATGTCAAGTGTACTGCAGCACCAGCATCAGTTGATGACCTCAACCTACGATATGATGCTCAACCTCAGGGAGATGTTTGGACATCAGGGCAGGGCAGCCAAGCAGTCAGCTATGAGAAAACCCATGAATGCTAAGATGGCTGAGGGCACTTCAGTGACAGATCACGTGCTGGACATGATTGGTTGCATCAATGAGATTGAGGTATTGGGAGGTGAGATTGATGGGGAAACCCAGGTCGATATCATCCTTCAGAGCTTGCCTCCCATTTTTGAGGAGTTTCGATTGAACTATAATATGGGGAATCACTCATATTCACTTTCTGAGCTCATGACTGCATTGGTGTCTGCCGAGAGCCTATTCACTGAGAAGAAGCAAGTTTTGGCTACTGTTGGTCCCTCAGGTTCCTCTGCTGGGCCCAAAGCCATGAAGCAACAGAGGAAGAGAGGCCAAAAAGTAGGAGCCAGTCATGGACCCAAGGCGGGCAATGCAAGAAGCAGAAGCCGAAAGGCAAATGCTTTAGATGTGGCAAAGCGGTGAAGGAAAACTGAACAAGCCCGGGCTAAGTCGAAAACCTCACTTTCGTGCAATGCATTCCAGAATCAGAAGCTTTCGACCAAGCTCAGGCTCAAATTAGTTTACCCATGAACGGATCTAGGCTTATACTTATTTAATTTATTAATCGGGACACAAAAGATTCGATCTTTAATTAAAGCGGAATTTAAAGATACTACCTTTTGAAGCGAAGTCCCTTGCTTAAAGAAAAACCAATTCTTTGACGCAACTTCCACAAGAAATCCGAAGAATATCTCCAATACGAACTCCGAAATAGTGTGGGCTATTGTCTACGGAGTTACCCACGGCAAATTGAAGAAATCCCAAGAAACTTGCTCCGGAAGAAAACTCAAAATCTGAAATTTTAAACAAAATACTGCCCAGTTTTTCTTCTAGAAAACCCTTGCTGCCGCCGGCCTTGAAGAAGGACAGTCCACCGGAATTACGACAGCCCAGTCCCGATCTGTACAGCCAATCTACACGGATCACTCAAACTAGAAGATCAACGTGTAGACTGGCCGGCTCAGGGCACCGGACTGCAGCAACTACCACTGGTTTTTGAAAACCTGCAGGACCGAAAACACCTGCTGTCCGCCTAAAAAAAACTGGTTGCTGTCCAATTGAGAAAAACTGGCCAGCGAATGTTTAATAAAATTCTGGGCAGCATAATGTCCGCCTAAAAAAAAATACTGGTTGCGGTCCGATTGAGAAAAACTGGCCAGTGAATGTTTAATAAAATTCTGGGCAGCATAATGTCCGCCTAAAAAAATACTGGTTGCTGTCCGATTGAGAAAAACTGGCCGGCGAATGTTTAATAAAATTCTGGGCAGCATAAAAGATTGAATCTTCCGGAGGAGAAAGTTCTCTTAGCCGACTTCGAGAGAAAACTTGATGAGGAAGACACAGTTCTCTCTCTAGACTAAACTTTCTCTATCTAGCCTAAACTTAGCTGTCAAGTTTCTTGTGTTTTTTCTTGCCCAATAAGTTGTATTTATATGGAGCTTCTAAGGAGACCTAATGGGCTCTCGAGTTAGGCCTTTAAATTTGACTTTCGTTGACCGCTAAGTCTTCCCGACTAATCAACTCCAATCGACCCATTTAAATTAATTTATTGAATCCATTTTGAATTAATTAATCAAAACTAACAAGCGGGACATTGGAAGAAGGACTGCCCAAAGCCTCGAGGTATGTGTAAATTTTTCCTAGTCACTAAGACATGTTTAGCGGCGATTCCCACAGATACTTGGTGTGTGGATTCAGAAGCCACTGATCATGTTTGTAATTCTTTGCAGGGGTTCCAAGTGACCCGGCTGTTAGAGAGGGAGAGTTGCAGGTCTACCTTGGGGATACTACCAGAGTCTTTGTTGCTGCAGTGGGAGTTTTATGTCTTTATTTTTCAGACTCTACTTTATTGTTGAGAGATTGTCTTTATGTACCTAGTTTTCGAAAGAACTTGCTTTGGGTTTCGAGATTTGTTTTGAATGGTTATAAGTGTGCATTTTCTGATGGATCTATTTTTATTAGAAAAGGCCAGAAACTTATATGTTCTGGTACATTGGTTGTCAATTTGTTTTTAATTAAGACTTACTCCCCAGTTATGCAAAACACAGAAACTAGTAGCTCATCACCGAATCATAATAAGAGAAAAGAGTCTTCCCCTTTGAATCGGACTTATCTTTGGCACCTGAGACTCGGTCACATCAACCATAGTAGGATTCAAAGGTTGGTCAAGAGTGGGTCTTTGGACTTGCTAGATATTGACAGTTATTCGACCTGTGAGTCCTGCTTGGAGGGTAAAATGACCAAGAGGCCTTTCAAGGCAAAGTGGTATAGGGCCAAGGAGGTTTTAGAGCTGATTCATTCTGACATGTGTGAGCCTATGTCAGTTCAGGCTAGAGGTGATTATGAGTATTTCGTGACTTTCGCGGATGATTACTCTAGATATGGATACATATACCTGATGCGCCACAAGTCTGAATGCTTTGGCAAGTTCAAAGAGTTCAAGGCTGAGGTGGAGAACCATCTGGGTAAGAGTATCAAGTCACTGCGGTCTGATCGTGGTGGCGAATACCTCTCTAGTGAATTTAGATCCTATTTGTCAGAAGAGGGTATTCAGACCCAGTTGTCTGCACCTGGCACACCCCAGCAGAATGGTGTAGCAGAGAGGAGGAACAAGACTCTTATGGAGATGGTTAGATCGATGATGAGTTACAGTGAGTTGCCTATCTCGTTTTGGGGATATGCCTTAGAGACAACATGTTTTATCCTCAACCTTGTGCCATCTAAGTCTGTGCCTACGACCCCAGTAGATTTGGGGTTGTCCAGCACATGTGCTCGAGGCAGATGCAGGCAAGTTAGAGGCGAGATCCAAGGCTATGCTGTTTATAGGCTACCCCAAAGGAACGAGAGGTGGTTTATTTTATAGTCCTCAGGATCAGAAGGTGGTGATCAGCACCAATGCAAGATTTCTTGAGGAGGACTATATTTTAGATCACAAGTCAAGCAGCAAGGTAGTATTGGAAGAGCTTAGAAGTCAGTCCACTATTCTAGATGCACACGTACATGAAGACACACCACAAGAGACTGCACACACTATCACAGATGATGCTCTTGCACAGGCTGCGCCTCGTCGTAGTGGGAGGGTTGTGAGACAGCCCGAGAGGTACATGGGTTTGGGTGAGTCTTCGGACTTTATCCCTGGTGCTCATGAACCAGACCCAGTTAACTACAATGAGGCTCTCCAGGATAAAGATGCAGATTCTTGGCAGAGAGCGATGATTGCTGAGATGGGTTCTATGGACTCAAATCAAGCCTGGGAGCTGGTAGACCTTCCTGATGGGTTTAGGCCTATTGGGTGCAAATAGGTATAAAAACAAAATAGAGGATCTGACGGGAGGCTTGAGTCCTTCAAGGCTAGGCTTGCGGCGAAGGGGTATACTCAGAAAAAATGGATCGATTATGAGGAGACCTTTTCCCCGGTAGCTATGCTTAAGTCAATCCGGATTCTCTTGGCCATAGCTGCTCATATGGATTATGAGATTTGGCAGATGGACATCGAGACAGCTTTCCTTAATGGAAGTCTTGAGGAGACCATCTTTATGCAGCAACCAGAGGGCTTCATTGTTAAAGGCCAAGAGCACAAGGTATGCAGGCTTAGGAGGTCCATTTATGGACTTAAGCAAGCATCCAGATCTTGGAACATTCGTTTTGATGAGGTTATCCAGTCCTATGGATTCACTCAGTCTCCGGATGAGCAGTGTGTTTATCGCAGGCGTGATGGTGATATGGTGGTGTTCCTCGTACTTTACGTAGATGACATTCTTCTTATTGGCAACAGTAAAAAGGTGTTGTCAGATGTGAAGGCATGGTTGTCCAGGCAGTTTGATATGAAGGATTTGGGAGAGGCTGGACATATTCTTGGGATTAAGATTATTCGAGATCGTAGGAGACTTTCTCTGACTCTCTCTCAGGCATCCTACACAGACACGATTCTGGCCCGTTTTAACATGCAAAACTCCAAGAAGGGTTCACTACCTTTCAGGCATGGAGTGCATTTATCTAAGGAGCAGTGTCCTAAGACTGCTGAGGAGATAGATGGCATGAAGGTGGTACCCTATGCTTCTGCAGTGGGTAGCCTCATGTATGCTATGTTGTGCACGAGGCTGATATTTGCTTTGCCGTTGGCATGGTTAGCAGATATCAGAGTAACCCTGGGAAGGCTCACTGGGAGGCAGTAAAATGCATTCTCAAGTACTTGCGCAGGACGAGAGATTATGTCCTAGTTTATAGAGCGCAGGAGCTTGTACCATTGGGTTACACAGATTCGGACTTTCAAGGTGATTTGGACAAGAGTAAGTCTACCTCTGGGTTTGTGTTTACTCTAGGAGGTGGAGCCATAGTATGGAAGAGTGTCAAGCAGAAATGCGTGGCGGACTCTACCATAGAGGCCGAGTACGTTGCCTCTTCAGAGGCAGTGAAAGAGGCTGTATGGCTCAGGAGCTTCCTGATGGACTTAGAAGTGGTTCCTGAGTTGCCTAGGTCTATCACAGTTTGTTGTGATAACAATGGTGCAGTTGCTAACTCAAGGGAACCACGAGCCTATAAGCCGAGTAAACACATAGAGCGCAAGTACCACCTGATACGAGATATCGTAAAGAGTGGAGACGTGATCGTGGCCAAGATAGCATCAGATGACAACCTTGCAGATCAATTCATCAAGCCATTGACCCCAAAGGTCTTTAAGAGACATGTCGAGGGCATGGGAGTCAGATTCTTGAGGGAGCCATGTGAGTGAGCTTAAAGGTGTTCTGGAGATTTCATTATGACAGCAGTGTAATAGCGGGTTGGACAGTTTTTGTACTTCTTAGCATAGCTTTGAGTATTAGTGGGAGATTGTTAGTTTTGAATACAGAAAAACTATGGCTTGTATCAAAAACTAATATCCACAGTTGACATATCATTTTCTTTCAGTATAAATTTGTTCCTTTATATCATAGAACTAGATAACGGGGTGTGGACAGACACAGTAGATACCGTTATTGGTTAAAGTATTTATATATAAAAAGTATGCTCGTAACCGAGATAGTCTGAACATACTATCGGTATAGATTATTGTGTGGTTTGGAAATTAGTTTATCTAAACTAGTTTAAATCACACAGATATGCCCGGGGCATATTGAGCACGACAAGTTTGGATAGAATTGACTTATACTGATCGACGTAGTCAATTCGGTCCTAGTATTCCGTCTCTCAATCCCGAGATTGGGACGAGCGTGAGGGTTGGATATCGTGTGCTTTGATTTGCCAAAGAGTGAGGTCAATTGAGGCCAATACCTCGGTAGGTTGGGTATGCAGTGTTTAGCTTCTTACGTGCCGTTGCTAGTTGGAGGAATCCACGTACCGGTTCGCCGGGTTGATGGTGCTCCCGAGATGAGCTCGTGAGGTTAATATACTAAACCCGACCGGTGAACTTTATGTTCGGTATAATAAAAGGACGAGTGGTACTAATCTCGGAAACCAAGAAGTCAGTGAATTAATTTATCAGTAAATTGATAAACCGACGAGCGCTAGATCTTTAATGTGGGGAGATAGAATAAAATATAATGGCGCGATGTAAAGTCATTTTCGAGCGGTAGTTCCATAATTGGTCCGTTAGTGGTACGACCGATTATGCATTTGACTAATCGACAAGGTAAATTAGTTAATCCAAAAGGTTTAATTAATATTTAATCGACAAAGTGAATTTACAAATTAATTCGATTTTGAATTAATTAATTCAAAGGGTTTGATTAAATTAAATTAACAAAGTGGGTTAAATAAAGTAATTTAAATGGGTCGATTGGAGTTGATTAGTCGGGAAGACTTAACGGTCAACGAAAGTCAAATTTTAAGGCCTAACACGAGAGCCCATTAGGTCTTCAATCGAGCTCTTATAAATAGAAGACTTGATGCCCAAGAAAACCTAAGGAAATTTTGCATGACTTGTCTTGCCCATTTCTTGAGCAAGAAGGTTCTAGAGAGAGAATTTTTCTTCAAGAATTCTTTCTCAAAAACGAACTAGATTTCTTGCTCTCCGAATTGGATTCATTCCAACGATCGAATTGTTAGTTGGTTCTTCAGATTTTTCGCCAGGTTCTTGTGGGTTTTCCTCGCCTGAACTGCTGCCGCGCTGTGGGTTTTCTTCGCCCAGAATATTGTTGCGACTAGTGGGTTTAATTCACCCAGAATATTGTTGCAAATTTGTGGGTTTTTTCTGGCACTGGTTTCTGGACTGGGATGCGTGCGTTTGATTCGAAGAAGCTGGTGTTGATCTCTTTCTATTGATTGATGATCCACCAGTCTTTTTTGTCCAGATCACGGCGTGTCTAGGTTCGGTCACACAGCAGCTCAATGATGAATGTTTGAAGAAATTATAGCAGCAGTTTTTTCGGGTACAAGAGGCGAAATTTCTGGGATTAATTCGGTCAGATTTTGGTAGTGAATTGAATCCGATTTGAGTGATTTCCTTGTGGGCTAAGCAAGTAGACTTCGATAGATTATTGCCCAGGCAATATTCAATGTTTCTACGGAGATATCAATTGGATTTCTATTGGAATCGCAACAAAGAATTGGTTTTTCTTTAAGCAAGGGACTTCGCTACAAAAGGTATAATATTTAAATTCCGCTTTAAGTAAAGATTGAATTTTTTGTGTCCCGATTAATAAATTAAATAAGTATAAGCCTAGATCCGTTCATGGGTAAACTAATTTGAGCCTGAGCTTGGTCGAAAGCTTCCGATTCTGGAATGCATTGCACGAAAGTGAGGTTTTCGATTTAGCCCGGGCTTGTTCAGTTTTCCTTCATGCGTTTGATTCGAGGGAGCTGGTGTTGATCTCTTTCAATTGATTGGTGATCCACCAGTCTTCCTTGTCTAGATCACGACGCGGTTAAGGTCGTTTGATAGCAACCCGATGATGGTTTTATAAGAAAAATACAGCAGCAGTTTTTTCGAGTGCAAGAGGCGAGGTTCCCTTTTGTTCGATCAGATTTTGGAAACAAAATTGAATCCAATTTGAGTGATTTCCTTGTGGGCTAAGCAAGTAGATTTCGATAGATTATTGCCCACGCAATATTCAAAGTTCTATCGGAGTAATCTTTTGGATGTCTATTGGAATTCACTCAAAGATTGGATTTTTCTTATTGCAAGGGACTTCGCAACAAAAGGTATAATCTTTGAATATTCTGCTCTAATTAATGATTGCATCTTTTGGGTCGATTTAATAAATTAAATAAGTATAAGCCAAGATCAGTTCGTGGGTACATGAATTTGAGCCTGAGCTTGGACGAAAGCTTCCAATTTTGGAATGCATTGTACGAAAGTGAGGTTTTGGATTTAGCCCGGGCTTGTTCTGTTTTCCTTCAAATTGGTATCAGAGCGTAGGTTTTGGTCTTATACTTGTTTGATTTATTACACGGCTTTATTTTGGCATTATTATTTTTGTCGAAATGCTTAAACAGGTGGTTATTGGTTTCCCGACTGTTATGGTAGAAATTTATTTTTCATTCATAAACCCCGGGACATGTCTGGGCTCATATGGTTTTTGAATGAAAATGTCTGTAATAGTAATAACCCGAGCTGGAAGCCGTGTAGGATTAGAAAAATCTTGTAGTAGGATTTGATCTAATCATGTCGTCTTTAAATTCCTAGAAAAATGCCTTTGTATATAGGAATTTATGTATTATGACGAAGATGTTATTTTGGGTAACTTGTATTCGCGGGTTTTGGTTTCTCGTAATTTTGGGTGATTCCTAATTACGTAGTAAACCGAGAAAACTCAGGCCAATCGAGAGGAATCCAAATAACGAGTGGGAGCGACATGATGGGACGTCTCACCGAGGCATTAAGGAATCAACGATAGAGAAGGCCATAATAGTCGATAAATTTTATTTCTTTTAATTTCCCATGTTTATGTCTTTTCATTGATTGTGCGTTTTTCGTTTTATTTTGTATGAACGAAAACCAAACAAAAATGTTTTTAAAAGGTAATGTGCAATTAACTAAGGTAGATTATTCGCATATTAAAACTCCAGCGGTTTTATGGGTGCGAATATCCATGGTTAAGATATTGCATCTTAAAACGTAAAAATCTTCAAACTTAAAAATCTAAGTGGGAGCGGGTTGGTAAATATCCCCATGGCCTCCAGTACGGGTTCATTGGTGATGTGGTTAAACTTGCGTGCTGGCTTAGACCTTCCTCCCTATCGGATGAGTTTTCAACCACAGATATCACCGGAATGAATTTCTAAAGGGATGACTATAGTGAGTTTAATTGGAGAAAATTGCGACACCCTCGCCATCCGAGGCGCATTAGTATCATAAGTAACAAACTTAGAAGTCACGTAATGGCATACACTTAGTGTACCATTTTTAGTATCCCTCCCATCGAGGTTACGCTATTTTCGTGTACGGTTAAAATTATCGACTATTAATTTCATTGATCATAAGATCGTTGGTCAGATAATGAAATTAATGAACTTCAATTCTTCTCGAATAAATGTGGGTTAGCGTAGATGTTCACCCATTGTTACCTGCGTTAATCCCGGTGTGAGAGATATCGGTAGAAGATTATATTGGTTTTTGAAGGATTTTCAATATTTTTGAAAAAGTATACTTAAACTTGAATTGTTTATTTTTCAGTTGATATATCGTTCAACCCGCTAGCTATCATTTTGAACCAAAACAAACTCACGGGTCTAAACTATATTGACTGGAAACATAACCTGGACATTGTCCTTACCGCTGAGGGTTACAGGTACGTGCTCACTGAGGAGTGCCCCCCTAGGCCCAGCGATGATGCCACCCCTGAGCAGCGAGAACCATATACGAGGTGGCAGAAGGCTGATTAGATAACCCGGTGCTACATCTTGGCTTCTATGGCAAGTGTACTGCAACACCAGCATCAGTGGGTTATTTGGACATCAGGGTAGGGCAGCCAAGCAGTCAGCTATGAGGAAACTCATGAATGCTAGGATGACTGAAGGTACTCCAGTGAGGGATCACGTGCTAGACATGATAAGCTGCAGCAATGAGATTGAGGTATTAGGAGGTGACATTGATGGGGAGAACCAGGTCGATATCATCCTTCAGAGCTTGCCTCCTAGTTTTGAGCAATTTCGGTTGAACTACAATATGGGGAATCTCTCATATTCACTTCCCGAGCTTATGACTGCATTGGTGTCTGCTGAGGGCCTATTCGCAGAGAATAAGCAAGCCTTGGCTACTGTTGGTTCCTCAGGTTCCTCTGGGCCCAAAGCCAAGAAGCAAAAGAGGAAGAGAGGCCAGAGGGCAGGAGCTGATCATGGACCCAAGGCGGGCATTGCCAAGAAGCACAAGCCGAAAGGCAAATGTTTCCCTAGTCACTGAAAGAATGACTGCCCAAAGCCTCGAGGTATGTGTAAATTTTCCCTAGTCACTGAGACGTGTTTAGCGGCGATTCTCACAGATACTTGGTGTGTGGATTCAGGAGCCACTGATCATGTTTGTAATTCTTTGCAGGGGTTTCAAGTGACGCGGCTATTTAGAGAGGGAGAGTTGCAGGTCTACCTTGGGGATACTACCAGAGTTTCTGTTACTGCAGTGGGAGTTGTTTGTCTTTATTTTTCAGACTCTACTGTACATTTGAGAGATTGTCTTTATGTACCCAGTTTTCGCAAGAACTTACTTTCAGTTTCTAAACTTGTTTTGGATGGTAATAAGTGTGCTTTTTTTGATGGATCTGTTTTTATTAGAAAAGGCCATAAACTTATATGTTCCAGTACATTGGTTGACAATTTGTTTTTAATTAAGACATACTCCCCAGTAATGCCAAACACATAAACTAGTAACTCATCACCGAATCATAATAAGAGAATAGAATTTTCCCCTTTGAATCAGACTTATCTTTGGCACCTGAGACTCGATCCCATCAACCTTAGTAGGATTCAAAGGTTAGTCAATAGTGGGTCATTAGACTTACTGGATATTGACAGCTATTCGACCTGTGAGTCCTGCTTGAAAGGTAAAATGACAAAGAGGTCTTTCAAGGTAAAGTGGTATAGGGCCAAGGAGGTTTTATAGTTGATTCATTCTGACGTGTGTGGGCCTATGTCAGTTCAGGCTAGAGGTGGCTATGAGTATTTCGTGACTTTCATGAATGATTACTCTAGATATGGATACATATACCTGATGTACCACAAGTTTGAATGCTTTGGCAAGTTCAGAGAGTTCAAAGCTGAGGTGGCTATGAGTATTTCGTGACTTTCATGAATGATTACTCTAGATATGGATACATATACCTGATGTACCACAAGTTTGAATGCTTTGGCAAGTTCGGAGAGTTCAAAGCTGAGGTGGAGAACCATCTGGGTAAGAGTATCAAGGCATTGCGATCTGATCGCGGTGGCGAATACCTCTCTAGTGAATTTAGGTCCTATTTGTCAGAGGAGGGTATTCAGACCCAGTTGTCTGCACCTGGCACACTCCAGCAAAATGGTGTAGCAGAGAGGAGGAACATGACTCTTATGGATATGGTTAGATCGATGATAAGTTACAGTGAGTTGCCTATCTCGTTTTGGGGTTATGCCTTGGAGACAACATATTTTATCCTCAACCTTTTGCCATATAAGTCTGTGCCTTTGACCCCATCAGAGTTGTGGAATGGGCGAAAGCCTAGTCTGAGACATCTCAGAATATAGGGTTGTCCAGCAAAGTGCTCGAGGCAGATACAGGCAAGAACCAAGGCTATGCTATTTATAGGCTACCCCAAAGGAACGAGAGGTGGTCTATTTTATAGTCCTCAGGATCAGAAGGTGGTGATCAGCACCAATGCCATATTTCTTGAGGAGGATTATATTTTAGATCACAAATCAAGCAGCAAGGTAGTATTAGAAGAGCTTAGAAGTTAGTCAATTATTCCAGATGCACAAGTACAGGAAGACGCACTACAAGAGACTGCACACACTATCACAGATGATGCTGTTGCACAGGCTGCGCCTCGTCATAGTGGGAGGGTTGTTAGAAAGCCTGAGAGGTACATGGTTTGGTTGAGTCTTCAGACTTTATCCCTGGCGATCATGAAACAGACCCAGTTAACTACAATGAGGCTCTCCAGGATAAAGATGCAGATTCTTGGCAAAGAGCGATGATTGTTGAGATGGGTTCTATGGACTCAAATCAAGTATGGGAGCCAGTAGACCTTCCTGATGGGTTTAGGCCTATTGGGTGCAAATGGGTCAACAAGCGAAAGAGAGGATCTGACGGGAGGGTTGAGACCTTCAAGGCTAGGCTTGTGGCGAAGGGGTATACTCAGAAAGAAGGGATTGATTATGAGGAGACCTTTTCCCCGGTAGCTATGCTTAAGTCGATCCGGATTCTCTTGGCCATAGCTGCTCATGTGGATTATGAGATATGGCAGATGGACGTCAAGACAGCTTTCCTTAATGGAAGTCTTGAGGAGACCATCTTTATGCAGCAACCAGAGGGCTTCATTGTTAAGGGCCAAGAGCACAAGGTATGCAGGCTTAGGAGGTCCATTTATGGACTTAAGCAAGCATCCAGATCTTGGAACATTCGTTTTGATGAGGTTATACAGTCCTATGGATTTACTCAGTCTCCGGATGAGCAGTGTGTTTATTGCAGGCGTGATGGTGAGATAGTGGTGTTCCTCGTACTTTATGTAGATGACATTCTTCTTATTGGCAACAGTAAGAAGGTGTTGTCAGACGTAAAGGCATGGCTGTCCAGGCAATTCGATATGAAGGATTTGGGAGAGGTTGGACATATCCTTGGGATCAAGATTATTCGAGATCGTAGGAGACGTTCTCTGACTCTCTCACAGGCATCCTACATAGACACGATTCTGGCCCGTTTTAACATGCAGAACTCCAAGAAGGGTTCACTACCTTTCAGGCATGGAGTGCATTTGTCTAAGGAGCAGTGTCCTAAGACTGCTGAGGAGATAGATGCCGTGAAGGCGGTACCCTATGCTTCTGCAGTGGGTAGCCTCATGTATGCTATGTTGTGCACGAGGCCTGATATTTGCTTTGCCGTTGGCATGGTTAGCAGATATCAGAGTAACCCTGGGAAGGCTCACTGGGAGGCAGTAAAATGCATTCTCAAGTACTTGCGCAGGACGAGAGATTATGTCCTAGTTTATAGAGCGCAGGAGCTTGTACCATTGGGTTACACAGATTCGGACTTTCAAGGAGATATGGACAAGAGTAAGTCTACCTCTGGGTTTGTGTTTACTCTAGGAGGTGGAGCCATAGTATGGAAGAGTGTCAAGTAGAAATGCGTGGCGGACTCTACCATGGAGGCCGAGTACGTTGCCGCTTCAGAGGCAGCGAAAGAGGCTGTATGGCTCAGGAGCTTCCTGATGGACTTAGATGTGGTTCCAGAGTTGCCTAGGTCTATCACAGTTTATTGTGATAACAATGGTGCAGTTGCTAACTCAAGGGAACCACGAGCCCATAAGGCGAGTAAACACATAGAGCGCAAGTACCACCTGATACGAGAGATCGTAAAGAGGGGAGACGTGATCGTGGCCAAGATAGCTTCAGAGGACAACCTTGCAGATCCTTTCACCAAGCCATTGACCCCAAAGGTCTTTGAGAGGTATGTGGAGGGCATGGGAGTCAGATTCTTGAGAGAGCCAAGTCAGTGAGCTTAAAGGTGTTTTGGAGATTTCATTATGACAGCAGTGTAATAGCCGGTTGGACAGTTTTTGTACTTCTTAGTATAGCTTTGAGTATTAGTGGGAGATTGTTAGTTTTGAATACAGAAAAGCTATGGCTTGTATCAAAAACTAATATCCACAGATGACATATCATTTTGTTTCAGTATAAATCTGTTCCTTTATATCATAGAACTAGATAACGGGGTGTCGACAAACACAGTAGATACCGTTATTGGTTAAAGTATTGATATATAAAAGTATGCTCGTAACCGAGATAGTCTGAACATACTATCGGTATAAGTTATTGTGTGGTTTGGAAATTGGTTTATCTAGACTAGTTTAAATCACACAGATATGCCCGGGGCATATTGAGCACGACCAGTTTGGATAGAATTGACTTGTACTGATCGGCGTAGTCAATTCGGTCCTAGTATTCTGTCTCTCAATCCCGAGATTGGGACGGGTGTGAGGGTTGGGTTTCGTGTGCTTTGATTTGCCAAAGAGTGAGGTCAATTGAGGCCAATACCTCGGTAAGTTGGGTATGCGGTGTTTAGCTTCTTGCGTGTCGTTGCTGGTCGGAGGAATCCACGTACCGGTTCTCCGGGTTGATGGTGCTCCCGAGATGAGCTCGTAAGGTTATTATACTAAACCTGGCCAGTGAACTTTATGTTCGGTATAATAAAAGGTCGAGTGGTACTAATCTCGGAAACCAAGAAGTCGGTGAATTAATTTGTCAGTAAATTGATAAATCGACGAGCACTAGATCTTTAATGTGGGGAGATAGAAGAAATAATAATGGCGCGATGTAAAGTCGTTTTCGAGCGGTAGTTCCATAATTGGTCCGATAGTGGTACGACCGATTATGCGTTTGACTAATCGACAAGGTAAATTAATTAATCCAAAGGGTTTAATTAATATTTAATCGACGAAGTGAATTTAGAAATTAATTCGATTTTGAATTAATTAATTCTAAAGGTTCGATTAAATTAAATTAACAAAGTGGATTAAATAAATTAATTTAAATGGGTCGATTGGAGTTGATTAGTCGGGAAGACTTAGCGGTCAACGAAAGTCAAATTTTAAGGCCTAACTCGAGAGCCCATTAGGTCTCCAATCGAGCTACTATAAATAGAATACTTGATGCCCAAGAAAACCTAATAGGAAATTTTGTAAGACAATTTTGTCTTGCCTTTTGAGAGAGAAAGTTCTAGAGAGAGTTTTCTTCTTCCCGAAGTTTTCTCTTTCGAAGTCGAATAAGATTTCTCTCTTCCTGAATTGTATTCATTCCAAAGATCAAACATTTTCGAGTGGGCTGTGAATAAACTCGCCAGATTACTGCAGGTTTTCAACGGGGTCTGCTGCGGTCAAAAAGAAAAGGGGGTTTTCTTCCGGTTTTTTCTTGCTGCTGTTCGGTCTGATTTATGTACGGTTGATTCGAGAGAACTCGTGTTGATCTCCATAATTTAATGGGTGATCCACTGAGCTCTTTTGTCTAGATCCCGGCGTGAAGAAGTCCGGTCAGACAGCAGTTTCGGTGCTGGATTGTTGAATAAATTAAACTGCAGCAGAATTATTTTTTCCCGTTTTTTGCAGTAGGCGAGTTTTTTACCCTTTTGGTCAGATTTTGGAATAATAAATTGAGTACAATTCTTGTGATTTCCTTGTGGGCTAAGTGAGTAAACTCCGATAGATTATTGCCCACGCAATATTCGGAGTGTTCTTGTAGAATCGATTGGATTTCTTGTGGAAATCGCAGCTGAATATTTGGTATTCTTTAATCGAGGGACTTCGCTACAAAAGGTATAATCTTTAAGTTCCGCTTTAATTAAAGATTTAATTTTTTGTGTCCCGATTAATAAATTAAATAAGTATAAGCCTAGATCCGTTCATGGGTAAACTAATTTGAGCCTGAGCTTGGTCGAAAGCTTCCGATTCTAGAATGCATAGCACGAAAGTGAGGTTTTCGATTTAGCCCGGGCTTGTTCAGTTTTCCTTCAGTGGCCCGTTTCAGGTCGCGTTATGGCCCGTTTTTCCTTTATTTTTCATTTTTTGAAGTTCAAGACTCAATCCAGCGAGTTATGTGGTGGGCCATGAGATCAAGGCAGAAGATGGAAGCAATTAAAACCATAATCGTCGGGAAATTAATTTTCACATTTATTTCCCATATTTATTGATTTAATTTTTGTGCTTTAATTTTTTATGTTGTATTTTAGATGCATGATTTTAAAGCATGTTGTTTTTATGGTTGCATATAACTTAGAGTTAGTTAATTGAATGTTAAAACTGGAAAACCCTCATTTTGGAAATCTAAGTGGGAGCGGGTTTGTTTAATATCCCCCACAGCCACCATTATGAGTTCATATGCGATGTGGGTGGACTTGCGCGTTGGCATTAGGGCCTTCTTCCATTCGGATGAGTCCAACCACAAGATCACTAGATTACGAATTTCTGAGTAAGATTATTAGAGCAAGTTTAACTAGGAGAAATGCGACTCCCTCTCCATCTGAGGCGCACTATCCTGAGGTAACAAGCTCAGAAGTTACATAATGGCACACACTTAGTGTACGATCTGCAGTATTCCTCCCATCGAGGTTACGCTGCTTATTTGTACGACTGAAAGCACCGACTATTAGCTACATTGACCAATAGATTGTTTGGTCAGATAGTGTAGTTAATGAACTTGGTTCTTCTCAAAGGAATGTGGGCTAGCATAAACGTCCACACTATCGTGGCTTGCGAGAATCCCGGTGAATGAGATGTTGGTGGATTAAAATTATTGTTTTGAGGGAAGTCAATAATTGTTAGAATTTCCTTGTTTTTCAAAATTCTAGATTAGATAACTAAAACGTTGTCTGTTTAATTACAGTATTCGATATGGCATTCAACCCCTTAGCTACTATATTGAAAAACAACAAATTAATTAGTTCGAACTATGTCGATTGGAGTCATAATTTGGACATTGTTTTGACGTCTAAGAGCACTCCTGTGAGAGATCATGTCATTGACATGATTAGTAACATCAACGAGGTTGAGGTAGTAAGAGGCGAAATCGATGGTGAAACCAAAGTCGATATTGTCCTCCAGAACTTGCCTCAAAGCTATGAGCAGTTTTGGTTGAACTACAACATAAGTAAGATGTTTTGTACTTCATCTGAACTCTTGGCAGAGTTGGTGGTGGCTAAAAGTCTTCTTCAAGAGAAGAAGCGAGCTTTAGTCACAGTCAAAGCTTCAGAATCTTCTTCTGAGCCTGAGCCTAGAAAGAAGAAGAGAAAGCTCGAAGGAATAGCTCAAAAGGTGCGAATTGCACCTAAGCCAGATATTACAAAGAAGAAGTCGAAAGATAAGTGCTTCAAGTGAAATAAGATGGGACATTGGAAATCGGATTGTCCAAAAGTTATAGGTACGATAGTTTCTTCCTTAATTACTGAAACATGTTTAGCGGCAATTCCCACAAATACTTGGTGTGTGGATTCAGGTTCTACTGACCATGTTTGTAATTCTTTGCAAGGGTTCAAAATTACCCGGAAGCTTAGAGAAGGCGAGCGGGATATCTACTTGGGCGACACTACAAGAGTGTCAGTAGAAGCAGTGGGAGTAGTCGGCCTAAATTTTGAAAATTCTAGGCTAGAGTTAGTTAATTGTCTTTATGTACTGGGTTTTAGAAAGAACCTTATTTCGGTTTCTAACTCTTAAAGAACGGTTATAAGTTTATTTTTTCTGATGATTCTGTTGTTATTAGAAGAAATGGAAAACTTATTTGTTCAGGTTCATTGGCTGACAATTTGTCTGTGGTTAACTCTAACTCCCCTGTTGTTCGAAACATAGAAACAAATAGCTCTTTATCTAACATTAATAAGAGGAAGAAACCTTCTGAAATGAATCAAACCTATCTTTGGCATCTCAGGCTAGGTCATATAAACCTTAGTAGGATTCAGAGGTTGGTCAATGATGGACCTTTAGGTTCATTAGAGATTAACAGTTATTCAACCTGCGAATCTTACTTGGAGGGTAAGATGACGAAGAGACCTTTTAAGGAAAAAGGTTATAGAGACAAAGAAGTATTAGAGTTGATTCATTCTAACTTGTGTGGATTGATGACGGTCCAAGCATAAGGTGGGTTCGAGTATTTCGTGACGTTCATGGATGACTACTCAAAGTACGAGTACATTTACCTAATGGGTCACAAGTCCGAGTACTTTGGCAAGTTCAAAGAGTTTTGGGCAGATGAGGAGAAGCATCATGGTAAGAGTATCAAGACACTTTGATCAGATTGTGGTGGGGAGTACCTGTCCCATGAATTTCGAGAATACCTCAGTGAGGTCGGAATTCAGTCGCAGTTGTCTGCACCTGGCACACCACAGCAGAACGGTGTAGCAGAAAGAAAGAATCGAACTCTTATGGAAATGGTTAGGTCGATGATGAGCTATAGTGATTTGCTACGTTCGTTATAGAGATATGCCTTAGAAACAGTGATATATATTCTTAATCTTGTACCATCTAAAACCGTGCCTTCAACCCCAGTAGAGTTATGAAACGGGCGAAAGCCTAGTCTAAGACATTTCAGAATTTAGGGTTGCCCAGCACATGTGCTTAAGGCAGATGTGGCTAAGTTAGATGCGAGAACTCAATTAATGCTGTTTGTAGGGTATGCTATGGGAACGAAAGGTGGTCTGTTTTATAGTCCTAAAGATCAGAAGGTGGTAGGTAGTACCAACTCTAGATTTTTGGAGAAAGACTATATCCTAGATCACAAGCCCAAAAATGAGATAGTACTAGAAAAACTTAGAAGACAAACTAATAATCCTGATGCACTAGCACACGTATATACACCACACACTGCACAAGAGATCACAGATGATGCGCCTACACAAGTGGTGTCTCGTCGTAGTGGGAGGATTGTGAGACAGCCCGACAGGTTCATTGGCGTGGGAGAGGCCAAAGACCTAGTCCCAGTCACGCCTGAACCTGACCCGGTTAACTACAATTAGGCTCTCCAAGATAAAGACACAGAATCTTGGCATAAGGCAATGGTATCCGAGATATGGTCAATTGACCACAATCAAGTCTAGGAGCTTGTAGACCTGCCTGATGGGTTTAAGCCCATTTGATGTAAATGGGTCTATAAACGTAAGAGATGACCTGACGAAAAAGGTAGAAACCTTTAAAACTAGGCTGGTGGCGAAGGGGTATACTCAGAAAGACAGAATCGATTCTGAGGAAACCTTCTCCCCGATAGCCATACTTAAGTCGATCTAGATTCTCTTGGCCATAGCTGCTCATTTAGATTATGAGATATGGCAGATGGATGTCAAGACAGCTTTCCTAAATGAAAGTCTTAAGGAAACCATTTTCATGCAGCAACCAGAGGGATTCGTTGAAAAATGCCAAGAGCATAAGGTTTGCAGGCTTAAGAGATCTATTTACGGACTTAAGCAGGTATCCAGATCTTGGAACATCCAGTTTGATGAGGTAATCTTGTCCTTCAGATTTACTCAGTGTCCGGATGAACAATGTGTGTACCGCAGACGTGATGAAAACTCAGTGGTGTTTCTAGTGCTTTGACATTCTATTGATTGGCAACAACAAGAAAGTGTTATCTGACGTAAAGGCATGGTAGTCTAAGCAGTTTGATATTAAGGACTTAGGGGAAGCGGGACATATCCTTGGGATCAAGATAATTCGAGATCGTAGGAAACATTCGTTAACGCTCTCCTAAGCTTCGTACATAGATATGATTCTGGCCCGTTTTAACGTGCAGAGCTCCAAGAAAGGTTTACTACCTTTCAAACACGGAGTGCATCTATCTGAGGAACAGTCTCCTAAAACTGTTGAGGAGATAGAGGCCATAAAGATAGTTCCTTATACTTCGGTAGTAGGAAGTCTCATGTATGCCATGTTGTGTACGAGGCCTTATATCTGTTATGCCATTGGCATCGTAAGAAGATATCAGAGTAACCCTGGGAAAGCTCATTGGGAGGCAGTAAAATCCATTCTCAAGTATTTATGCAGAATGAGAGACCAAGTATTGGTCTATCATGCGTCTGAGCTGGTACCCCGAGGTTACACAGATTCAGATTTCCAAGGCGATAGGGACAAGAGCAAGTTTACCTTAGGGTATGTGTTTACTCTAGGAGGTGAAGCCATAGTTTGGCAGAGTGTCAAGCAGAAATGCGTGGCAGACTCTACTATGGAGGCTGAATACGTTGCCACATCAGAGGCAGCGAAGGAAGCAGTGTGGCTCAAGAACTTCCTAGTGGACTTAGATGTGATTCCTGGTTTGCAGAAGTCTATCAAGGTTTATTGTAATAACAACGGTGCAGTAGCAAACTCGAAAGAACCAAGAGCCCACAATGCGGGTAAACATATACAGCGCAAGTACCACCTGATACGAGACATCGTAAAGAGGAAAGACGTGTCCGTGGCTAAGATAGCATCAGAAGATAACCTTGCAGATCAGTTCGTGAAGACATTGACTTCAAAAGTCTTTAAGTCTCACGTGGAGGGCATGGGGATCAGATACTTAGGAGAGCCAAGACAGTTTTTCTAGATATATAGCAGCAGAGTGTATAGGAGCTGAATGTAGATGTATACTTAAAGCACAACTTAAGTATTAGTGGGAGATTGTTGGAGTTGAATACATAAGCTATGCTTGTTGTACTTTTTCCCAGTTAATATATCGATTTATGTTTAGGTTATATCTTGTTGTATATTAATTGTCCATTTATATTATGTAGTTAGATGATGAGGTGTCTTGTGTGACACAACAGATCTCATCATTGGTTAAAAGACATAATATATAAATGAGGTTCGTAACCGAGACAGCTTTGGACAAACTATCGATTTAAGTTATTTTGTGATTCGGATAATTGGTTTGTCTAAACTAATTGAATCATATAGATATATCCGGTCCATATTAAACTTGATCCGTTATGAATGATTTGTCTTGTACTGATTTAATAGACAAATCGTTCTTGGCATTCTATCTCTTAATCCCTAGACTCAAGCGAGCATGAAGATTAGACAAAGTGTACTTTGATCTACCAATGGGTGAGGTCAATTGTGGCCAATAGTCTCGGTAGGTTGGGTGCGCGTGTTTAGTTGCTTAGTGTGCTGCTGCTTGTCGAAAGGAACCATGTACCGATGCGTCCGGGGTGATGTGCTCCCGAGATGAGCTCGTAATATTTATTATACTAAACCCGGCCAGTGGACTTATGTCTGGTATAGTGAAAAGGTCGAGTGGTACTAGTCTCAGAATTAAAGAGGTTAATTAATTAATTAATTTTCAGTAAAAAGGCGGCGGCGGTTGAAATTCAGGCGGCAACGAGCTGCAAAATTTTTTCTGGCAGGTGGATTGTGGTGATTAGCTAATCAAATTGATAGTTAGATTGCTTCCCACACAGCATACAAGCAAAGTCTTGAGGCACACAAGAGAATCACCTGGGTATACACTTCAATAGGTAATTCTTATTATTCCGCTTTTATTATGAATTTTTGTTGTGTGGTAAATTTAATAAGTGCAAACCCAGATCCTGCGCAATGTTATTTCAAAAGGGTTGGAATAGCGATTGTGCTAGCGTCTAGGCCTGGCCAGAGATTCCGATTCTGGAATGCATAGTACGAACGTGAGTTTCTGGCTAGGCCCAGGTAGATAATCTTTCACCGAGATGAGCTCGTAAGGTTTATTATAATAAACTCGGCCAGTGGACTTTATGTCTGGTAGAATAAGAAAGTCGAGTGGTACTAATCTCGGATAGCAAGAAGTCAAAAAATTAATTTGTCTGTACATTGATGAACCGACGAGCACGAGATCTTTGATGTGGGGAGATAGAAGAATAATAAACTGAGCGCAAAGTAAAGTCATTTTTGAGCGGTAGTTCCATAATTGATCCGTTAGTTGTACGACTAATTATGTGTTTGACTAATCGACAAAGTGAATTAATTAATTCTAAAGGTTTAATTAATATTTAATTGACTAAGTTGAATAAGAAATTAATTCATATTGAATTAATTAATCATAATGGTTCGATTAAATTAAATTAACGAAGTGGGTTAAGAAATTAATTCTAAAGGCTCGATTGGAGTTGACTAGTCTAGGGAAGACTAAGGGGTCAACAAAAATCAAACACTAAGGCTCAACTCAAAAGCCAACTAGGTCTCCTAAGGAGCTCCCTATAAATAGCTAATGTTAGGCACTTTGGAAGACATTAGAAACCTTAGAGGCATTTGGCTAGTGAGAGAAAGTTAAGTCTAGAAAGAGAAGCTCTCAACTTTCTTAGAAGTTTTTCTGTTGAAGTCAACTTTGGAGCTTTCTTCTTCGAGAATCTTCAAGACCCGATCTTAGAAAACCCAAGATATTCTTTGATTTTTTGCCTGAATGTTTTCGCCGGTCGCCGGACTTTGCTAGCGCTGTCACCGAGATCATTTCCAGCATGAAGTCCGACGGGTTTTTTGGGCTGTATTTGGGCAGCATTTTTTGTGGGTTTTGTACCTTTTGTTGTGTTGATCCTTTGGCTCATTCATTTGGGTTTGCTAAAGTCTAGATCTACGAGCAAAGGTCAATTCCTGAAGTGAGTTTTCAGATTATGATCAATTCCCAGGCTAGATCTATTTTTAAGATCTATGAGATTCTTGAAGTGGGTTTCTTTGGATTTCTTCGCCAGTGCCTTTAGCTGTTAGTTTTGAATACAGAAAAGATATGGCTTGTATCAAGAACTAATATCCACAGATGACATATCATTTTGTTTCAGTATTAACTTGTTCCATTATATCATAGAACTAGATAACGGGGTGTGGAAAGACACGGTAGATACTGTTATTGGTTAAAGTATTGATATATAAAAAGTATGCTCGTAACTAAGATAGTTTGAACATACTATCGGTATAGGTTATCATGTGGTTTAGAAATTAGTTTATCTAGACTAATTAAATCACACGGATATGCCCGGGGCATATTGAGCACGACTAGTTTGGATAGAATTGACTTTTACTGATCGGTGTAGTCAATTTGGTCCTAGTATTCAGTATCTCAATCCCGAGATTGGGACGGGCATGAGAGTTGGATATCGTATGCTTTGATTTGCAAAAGAGTGTGGTCAATTGAGACCTATACCTCGGTAGGTTGGGTATGCGGTGTTTAGCTTCTTACGTGCCTTTGCTAGTCGGAGGAATCCACGTACCGGTTCACCGGGTTGATGGTGCTCATGAGATGAGCTCGTAAGGTTTATTATACTAAAACAGGCCAGTGGACTTTACGTCTGGTATAATAAAAAGGTCGAGTAGTACTAATCTCGGATACCAAGAAGTCAGTGAATTAATTTGTCAATAAAATGATAAATCGACGAGCACTAGATCTTTGATGTGGGGAGATAGAAGAAAATATAGTGGCACGATGTAAAGTCATTTTTTAGCGGTAGTTCCATAGTTAGTCCAATAGTGGTAAGAGTAATTATGTATTTGACTAATCGACAAAGTGAATTAATTAATCCTAAAGGTTTAATTAATATTTAATTGACAAAGTGGATCAACAAATTAATTATATATGAATTAATTAATCCTAAGGGTTTGATTAAATTAAATTAAAGAAGTGGGTTAAGAAATTAATTCAAATGGGTCGATTGGAGTTGATTAGTCTAGGAAAGACTAAGCGGTCAACGAAAGTTAAATAAAAAGGCCCAACTCAAAAGCTCACTAGGTCTCCATTGGAGCTCACTATAAATAGAAAGTTTATGCCTTAAGAAACATAAGAAAATCTTGCAAGACAACTTTGTGTTCCTTGAGTGAGAAAGTTCTAGAGAGAGACTCTCCTTCCTTCTTGGGTTTCCTTCAAAAACAAACTCACTTCTCGATTTAGATTAAGTTCAAAGATCAAACTTTTAGATAGCCCATCGATTTATTTGAGTTTCCCACTGCTGAAAATTTAGTTTTTCGCCCGGATTTCTTGATAATTTTGGTCGGACGGTTCAGAATTTTTGGCCAGACTTCACAGCTTTCATCTTTGTCCGGTGAACTCACTTCTAGCAGCTCTGGGGTGCTTGATCTAGCTGGGTTTGTGTTGATCTCTCCTTTGGGTTGGTGATCCACAATCCCGGTTTTCTAGATCGTGACTGGAGTTGAAGTGGGTTCGATTTTATTGGCGAGAAAAGTAGTGGGCAGCAGTTTTTTTGGTTAAAGGTTTGATCATTTGGGCAGATTTAATCTAATTGAGGGATTTTCTTAGTGGGTTTCTTGTGGGCTTGATAGTACACCTCAATAGATTATTGCCCACGCAATATTCGAGGCTTCTTGCAGTTATCCTTTGGATTTTGGTGGTGATCGCATCATAAAGATTTGGTTTTTCTTATTGCTTTGGACTTCGCTTCAAGGTATAAGCTTTAAAGTTTCTGCTTTTAATTAAAGGTTGAATCTTTGCATGTCGATTTACATTTTAATAAATTAAATAAGTATAAGCCTAGATCCATTCATAGGAAAATGAATTTGAGCATGAGCTTTGTCGAAAGTTTTCGATTCTGAAATGCATTGCACGAAAGTGAGATTTTCGATTTAGCCCGGGCTTGTTCTATTTTCCTTCAAATTGGTATCAGAACGAGTGTTTCGGCTTTATACTTGTTTAATTTTGGCATTATTATTTTTGTCGAAATGTTTAAACAAGTGGTTATTAGATTCCCAGCTATTATGGTAGAATTTATTTTTCATTCATAAACCCCGGGACATGTCCGGGCTATTTTTGAACAGAAATGTCTGTAATCGTAATAACCACGAGCTGGAAGTCGTGTAGGATTAGATAAATCTTGTAGTAGGATTTAATCTAACGATGTCGTCTTTAAATTCTAAGAATAATGCCTTTGTATATAGGAATTTATGTATTATGACGAAGACGTTATTTTGGGTAACTTATATTCGCGGGTTTTGGTTTTTTGTAATTTTGGGTGATTCCTAATTACGTAGAAAACTAACGAGTGAGAGTGTCATGACGGGACGTGTCAACGAGGCACCAAAGGAATCAACGATAAAGAAGGCCATAATAGTCCGTAAATTATAATTCTTTAATTTCCCGTATTTATGTCTTTTCATTGATTGTGTGTTTTCAATTTATTTTGCATGAACGAAAACCAAACAGTTTTAAAAAGTAAAGTGCAATTAACTAAGGTAGATTATTCGCATATTAAAACTCTAACGGTTTTATGGGTGCAAATATCCATAGTTACGATATTTCATTTTAAAATGTAAAAATCCTCAAACTTAAAAATCTAAGTGGGAGTGGGTTGGTATATATCCCCATGGCCTCCATTACGAATTCATATGTGATGTGGATTAGACCTTCTCGCTGGCCAAGGGCCTTCTTCCCTAGGATAAGTCTTCAATCCCGAGATCACTAGATTGAATTGTTGGTGTATGTGCCCTTTTTAAGGGCTATATAGATATTTGTCATTTTGATTGATGTTATAATCAGATGAGTTAATTTCATGATAGTAATATTCTTGTGCATATTTAATTTCATGAAATCGATCCGCCAAAAGAAACACTCCATGGACTTTTAGATCATGTGTGATTCTTTTGAGTAGTACTCGTACGAGGATCCTTAGACCAACAATCACTACATGGTCTTAGGTGAATTGTAGTGTGCTTTGACATACGCCTAACAGGACCATAACAGGTTGCCAAGTACGGGTATGATTGTGTACACTATGAGTCACGCTAAGATATGTATGTGAAGTGATGGGATTACAAATCTCTCTTAAGTGAGAGATGATATCTTGGCCACTTGATAGTGAACTGAAAAGTGCATGGCCATGCCCAAGGAATGATAAGTGTTATCATTTGCTTGATGAATTCAGTGTCACAAAGAGATCAAGTAAACGTTGAGCTATATAAGGATGATGGTTCCATGCCTTATGCTAAACGGGATATCAATGTAGAGGATCGTACGCAGTTTGCTCGAAAAGGTTGTGTTGAATCACCATTCGACCCTCCATTCTGAATTGGGTAGTCATTATGTCTTGCTAGAGACCACTAATGACTTATAGATTAATCAATGAGATTGAGTTATCCATTGCCAATTTAGAATGGGCCTATAGGATCGCACATGAGAAAGTTCGATGATGCAGAATAAGTATTCTTGCCTACAATGAGTATAATTGTTATACTTAAATAAAGAAGATTTAATTAAATGGTTTAATTAAATATTATTGAAAAGTTCTGTGGTATTAATGGAGAGTTAATTAATTACCTGGTAACAATTGGGATGGGCTGATAAATCAAGGGACTTAATTGCAATTGAAGTTCTTGACCCATCAGCCTGATCCATGGGTCATGGGTTGATCCATGGGCTTGGTGTATAACCCAAATCATTAAGGTATTATTTAATACTGATTTGGAATCAGTAAAGAATTTCTGCACAAGAAAGATAATGGGAGTAGAATAGAACTCGAAGAAGTTTAAGAACAACAAGAGAATGTAGAACGATCTACAGAAACTCAGATGGAAGTTGACATGGAAACTCATGAAGATGAGCAACCTGAGTCAACAACACAAGAACCTAGAAGGTCTAGTAGATCTCGTCATGAACCCAAGAGATACGAATTTCTCGTGACTGACGATCAAGATTTGATATTGGTGGACTCTAATGATCCTGCAAACTACAAATAGGTTTTAGAAAGTCTGGATTTAGATAAATGGCTACAAGCCATGGAATCTGAAATGCAATCCATGATGGACGATAAAGTGTGAACTTTGATTGATCCTCCTGTTCAGGCAAATGTTGTCGATTACAAGTGGACTTTCAAATTAAAACCTAGCATGATCTTCAAGACACGACTAGTGGCTAAAGGTTTCAGATACACTCATGGTATAGACTATAATGAAACCTTCTCCCCTGTCGTGATGCTCAAGTCTATTCGGACTATGCTCTCCATAGCTGCATATTATGACTATGAGATATGGCAGATGGATGTTAAGACGGCTTTCCTGAATGGAAACCTACTCAAGGATGTTTACATGAAACAACCCGAGGGTTACATCAATCAAGAGTATCCACATCGTGTATGTAAGCTTCAGAGGTCCATCTACAAACTAAAGCAAGCATCTCGAAGTTGGAATCTTCATTTTGACAAGGCAGTAAAAGGTTACGACTTCATAAAGAACAAAGATGAGCCTTGTGTTTACAAGAAGGTTAGTGGGAGTAAGAATATTTTTCTCATCCTATATGTGGATGACATCCTACTCATAGGAAATGACATTCCCATGATGAAAGACATCAAACAATGGTTTGGGAGTGTATTTTCTATGAAAGACTTAGGAGAAGCCGAAATGATACTAGGTATCAAGATCTATAGAGATAGGTCTAAAAGGCTTCTAGGACTATGTCAAGAAGGGTATATAGACACAATATTAAAGAGGTTCAATATGTCTAATTCTAAGAATGGTATGGTACCATTCAGACATGGCCTTCTTTTAAAGAAGAACCAATGTCCTTCTACTAAAGTGGACAGGGATGCGATGAGTAGAGTCCCATATGCTTCGGCAATAGGATCTATCATGTATGCCATGTTATGTACCCGCCTGGATGTCACACATGCACTAAGCATGACAAGAAGATACCAACAAGATCCAGGTATGGATCATTGGACTACAGTCAAGGCAATCCTGAAGTACTTGCGAAGGACTAAAGGATTAATGCTAGTGTACGGAGGACAAGAATAGCTCGTCGTAAAAGATTACACTGTTGCTACTTTCCAGACTGATCAAGATGACATTAAGTCATAATCAGGCTACATTTTTAGCCTGAACGGCGGTGCGATAAGTTGGAAAAGCTCAAAGAAAGATACCACAGCGGACTCTACAACAGAATCTGAGTATATTGCTGCATCAGATGCTGCAAAGGAAGCTGTTTGGTTGAGAAAGTTTGTGTTAGACATCAGAGTGATACTGAGTATCCAAGATCCGATAGACCTCTTCTGTGATAATAAAGGGGCCATCGCACAAGCAAAGGAGCCCCGATCACACAAGAAGACCAAACACATACTCAGATGTTATCACCTCATTCAAGAGATCGTCGATCGAGGAGATGTTAAAGTATGCAAAATAGGGTCAGATGACAATATAGTAGATCCTCTCACAAAAGCTCTACCACAGTCAAAGTTTGAGAGTCATGTAATAGAGCTTGGTCTTAAAATGTTTAGGACATAGCCCTTCAACGGGAAAGTGGAAGATTGTTGGTGTATGTGCCCTTTTTAAGGGTTATATAGATATTTGTCATCTTGATTGATGTTATAATTAGATGAGTTAATTTTATGATAGTAATATTCTTGTACATATTTAATTTTTTTTCATGAAATCGATCCGCCAAAAGAAACACTCCATGGACTTTTAGATCATGAGTGATTCTTTTGAGTAGTACTCATACGAGGATCCTTAGACCAGAAATCACTACATGGTCTTAGGTTAATTGTAGTGTGTATTGACATACACCTAACGGGACCGTAAAAGGTTGCCAAGTACGGGTATGATTGGGTACACTATGAGTCACGCTAAGATATGTAAGTGAAGTGATGGGACTACAAATCTCTCTTAAGTGAGAGATGATATCTTGGCCACTTGATAGTGAACTGAAAAGTGCATGGCCATGCCCAAGAATGATAAGCGTTATCATTTGCTTGATGAATTCAGTGTCACTAAGAGATCAAGTAAATGTTTAGCTATATAAGGATGATGGTTCCATGCCTTATACTAAATGGGATATCAATGTAGAGAATCGTGCGCAGTTTGCTCGAAAAAGTTGTGTTGAATCACCATTTAACCCTCCATTCTGAATTGGGTAGTTATTATGTCTTACTAGAGACCACTAATGACTTATTGATTAATCAATGAGATTGAGTTATCCATTGTCAATTTAGAATGGGCCTACAGGATCGCACATGAGAAAGTTCGATGATGTAGAATAAGTATTCTTGCCTACAATGAGTATAATTGTTATACTTAAATAAACAAGATTTAATTAAATTGTTTAATTAAATATTATTTAAAAGTTCTATGGTATTAATTAAGAGTTAATTAATTACCTGGGAACAATTGGGATGGGCTGATAAATCAAGGGACTTAATTACAATCAAAGTTTTTGACCCATCAGCCTGATCCATGGGTCATGGGTTGATCCATGGGCTTGGTATATAACCCAAATCATTAAGGTATTATTTAATACTGATTTAGAATCAGTAAATATTATTTAATACTGATTTGGAATCAGTAAAATAATATTTGGTAATAATACTGATTTGGAATATGATTAAATCAGTTAAGTAATAATTGATTGATTACAATACTGATTTTTTGGAAATTTCAACTCTACAAATATCCTAGGGATATTTTGGTAGTACGATGATGATTTTCAATCAGAAAATAAGAACAAGCAAAATATACACAAAATCCCAAACTCTGTCCGTAGGCAAAAACGGCTAGCACTGGATCTGTGAAGAACTTCAGTGCTTGAAAGTAGAGAGTCCTTCAAGGAAGGATTTTGGTGGTGACAAACGTAATCGGAGCAGAAGGTTTGGACCAACATCAATCTAGAATCCAGACGCGACTACCAATTACGCTTCAAGGGTATGGTTTACTTGTTTTGAACATAGGATTAAAACACTAAAATTAAAATTGGCATAAATTCGCTGCGTAAAAAAGTTTGAAAATCATGCCTTCGATCCCAACATGAATTTCTAAAGGGATGACTATAGCAAGTTTAATTGGAGAAAGTTGCGACACCCTCGCTAACCGAGGCACATTAGTATCCTAAGTAACAAGCTTAGAAGTCACATAATGGCAACACTTAGTATACTATTTGTAGTATTCCTCCTAAGAGGTAACGCTACTTATGTGTGTGGCTAAAATCATCGACTATTAATTTCATTGATCATAAGATCGTTGGTCAGATAATGGAAATAATGAACTTCGATTCTTCTCGAACGAATGTGGGTTGGCGGAGACGTTCACCTAACATGATCTGCATTAATTCCAGTGTGAGAGATATCGGTGGGAGATTATATTCTTTTTGAGGATATCAATATTTTTGAAAAAGAATACTGAAACTTGACTGTTTATTTTTTCAGTTTGTTGATATATCGTTTAACCCGCTAGCTGTCATACTGAATCAGAACAAACTTACGGGTCCTAATTACATTGATTGGAAACGTAACCTGGACATTGTCCTTATTACCAAAGGTTATAAGTATGTGTTTACTGAGGAATGCCCCCCTAAGCCCAGCGATGATGCCACCCCTGAGCAGCAAGAGCCATATACGAGGTGGCAGAAGGCTAATAAGATGACCAGGTGCTACATCTTGGCTTCAATGTCGAGTGTACTGCAGCACCATCATCAGTTGTTTACCTCAGCCTTCGATATGATGCTCAACCTCTGAGAGATATTTGGACATCAGGGCTGGGCAGCTAAGCAGTCAGCTATGAGGAAACTTATGAATGCTATGATGGCTATGAGCTCTTCAGTGAGGGATTACGTACTAGACACGATGAGTTGTATCAATGAGATCGAGGTATTGGGAGGTGATATTGATGGGGAGACCCAGATCAATATCATTCTCCAGAGCTTTCCCCCTAGTTTTGAGTAGTTTCAGTTGAACTATAATATGGGCAAGCTCTCATATTCACTTCCCGAGCTCATGACTGCATTGGTGTCTACTGAAGGCCTCTTTGCTGAGAAGAAGCAAGCTTTGGCTATTGTTGGACCCTCAGGTTCCTCTGCTGGGCCTAAAGCCAATAAGTACAAGAGGAAAAGGGGCTAGAAAGCAGCAGCTGATCATGGACCTAAGGGAGGTATTGCCAAGAAGCATAAGCCAAAAGGTAAGTGCTTCAGATGTGGTAAGGCTAGACACTAGAAGCATGACTGCCCAAAGCCTCGAGGTATGTGTAAATTTTCACTAGTTACTGAGATGTGTTTAGAGGCGATTCTCACAGATAATTGGTGTGTGGATTCAGGAGCCATTGATCATGTTTGTAATTCTTTGCATGGGTTCCAAGTGAACTAGCTGCTTAGAGAGGGAGAGTTACAGGTTTACCTTGGGGATACTACCAGAGTTTTTGTTGTTGCAGTGGGAGTTTTATGTCTTTATTTTTCAGACTGTATTTTATATTTGGGAGATTTTTTATGTGTACCCAGTTTCAAAAAGAACTTACTTTCAGTTTCAAAACTTCTTTTGAATGGTTATGAGTATGTTTTTCTGATAATTTTGTTTTTATTAGAAAGAACCCGTGGCTTATATGTTCCGGTACATTAGTTCACAATCGGTTTTTAATTAAGACAAACTCCCCAGTAGTGCAAAATACAGAAACTAATAACTCATCACCGAATCATAGTAAGAGAAATGAGTCTTCCTCTTTGAATTAAACTTATCTTTGGCACTTGAGACTAGGTTACATCAACCTTAGTAGGATTCAGAAGTTAGTCAATGATGGGGTTTTTAGACTCATTAGATATTGACAGTTTTCCTACCTGTGAGTCCTGCTTGGAGGGTAAAATGACCAATAGGCCTTTCAAGGTAAATGGGTATAGGGCCAAAGAGGTTTTAGAATTGATTCATTCTGACTTGTGTGGAACTATGTCTGTTCGAGCTAGAGGAGGTTATCAGTATTTCGTGACATTCATAGATAACTACTCTAGATTTGGATAGATATACCTGATGCACCACAAGTCTGAATGCTTTGGAAAGTTCAAAGAGTTTAAAGTTGAGGTGAAGAAGCATCTGGGTAAGAGTATCAAAACCCTGCATTCTGATCATGGTGGTGAATACCTCTCTAGTGAATTTAGGTCATATTTTTCAGAGGAAGGTATTCAGTCTCAGTTGTCTGCACCTGGCACACCCCAGCAGAATGGTGTAGCAGAGAGGATGAATATGACTCTTATGGATATGGTTAGATCGATGATGAGTTATAGTGAATTATCCACCTCATTTTGGGGTTATACCTTAAAGACAATATGTTATCTCCTTAATCTTGTACCATCTAAATCTGTACCTATGACACCCCTAGAGCGCCCAGTCTGAGACATCCCATGATTTGGGGTTGTCCAACACATGCGCTCGAGGCAGATGCAGGTAAGTTAGATGCGAGAACAAAGGTTATGCTATTTGTAAGCTACCCCAAAGGAACGAGAGGTGGTATATTTTATAGTCTTCAAGATCAGAAGGTGGTGGTCAGCACCAATGCCAGATTTCTTGAGGAGGACTATATCTTAGATTACAAGGCTAGCAGCAAGATAGTATTGGAAGAGCATAGAAGTCAGTCCACTCTTCCACATGCACAAGTACAGGAAGACACACCACAAGATAATGCACACACTATCACATATGATGCTCTTACACAAGGTGCGCCTCGTCGTATTAGAAGGGTTGTTAGACAGCCTGAGAGGTACATGGGTTTGGGTGAGTCTTTGGACTTTATCCCTGGCGCCCATGAACCAGACCCAGTTAGCTACAATGAGGCTCTCCAGGATAAAGATGCAGATTTTTAGCAGAGAGCGATGATTGCTTGGATGGGTTCTATGGACTCAAATCAGGTTTGGGAGCTGATAAACCTTCCTTATGGGTTTCGGCCTATTGGGTGAAAATGGGTCTACAAGCAAAAGAGAATATCTGACGGGAGGGTTGAGACCTTCAAGGCTAGGCTTGTGGCAAAAGGGTATACTCAAAAAGAGGGTATCGATCATGATGAGACCTTTCTCCTGGTAGCTATACTTAAGTCGATCCGGATTCTCTTGGCCATAGCTACTCATATGGACTATGAGATTTAACAGATGGACGTAAAGACAGCTTTCCTTAATAGAAGTCTTGAGGAGACCATCTTTATGCAGCAACCAGAGGGTTTCATTATTCAGGGCCGAGATCACAAGGTATGCAGGCTTAAGAGGTCCATTTATGGACTTAAGCAAGCATCCAGATCTTGGAACATCCGTTTTGACGAGGTTATCTAGTCCTATGGATTCGCTCAGTGTTCGAATGAGCAGTGTGTATATCACAGGCATGATGGTGATATGGTGGTGTTCCTCGTACTTTATGTAGATGACTGTTAGGATCAAGGCATGCATGTTTCCAAAATCATACTACGGAAAAGCCTAAAATTATGTGAAAATCGGGTCTTACCCTTGAAGCGTAATCGGTTGCGCTCGTCACCTGGGTCCCTTGAGAAGATTGTGTTCACTCACGCGAATTGTCTCTACGATCTTGCACTGGAGCCTCTCAGAATTGGTGCTAGCCAAAAATCTTTCCTGCAAAAGAGCAAAATGATTTTTCTCAAGAAGAATGCTTTGGAAGAGAGAGAGAGAGAGTTTTCTCAAAACTTTTTCCCGTGTTTCAAAACAGAATCAGTAAAAAGAATCACCCCCTCTTCACAGATACGTCTCTGCTCTTTTATAAAAGAGTTACGACTTATCTGTTAATTTAAATAAATATTAATCAATTAATAATAATAAATTAATTAATAATTATTCATTAAGTTGGGTTTAACCAACACCATGGATCAACCCATTGACCCATGGATCAGGCTGATGGGTCAAGAACCTTAATTCACAATTAGGTCCCTTGATTTGTCAGCGCAATTCAATTCTTCCTAGGTAATTAATTAACTCTTAATTAATACCATAAAACTCTTCAATAATATTTAATTAAACTATTTAATTAAATATTATCCATTTAAGTATAACTCTTATATTTATTACAGGCAATTTAATTAATTCTGAATCATCGAACTCACTTATGTGCGATCCTGTAGGCCCACTCCAAATTGGCAATGAATAAATTAATCTCATTAATTTATCCATAAATCATTAGTGGTCTCTAGCAAGACATAATGACTACACAATTTAGAACGGAGGGTCGAATGGTGATTCAACACAACCTTCCGAGTATACTACGTACTGTCCTCTACATTGATATCCAGTTTAGCATAAGGCATGGAACCAATCATCCTTATATAACTAAACGTTTTACTTGATCTCTTAGTGACACTGAACTTAATCAAGCAAATAATAACCCTTATCATTTCTTAGGCACGGCCATGCACTTCTCAGTTCACTATCAAGTGGCCAAGATATCATCTCTCATTTAAGAGAGACTTGTAGTCCCATCACTTCACCTACATACCTTAGCGTGACTCATAGTGTACCCAATCATACCCGTAATTGGCAACCTGTTACGGTCCCATTAGGCATATGTCAAAGCACACTCTAATTCACCTAAGACTATGCATTGATTTCTGGTCTAAGGATCTCCGTACGAGTACTACTCAAAAGAATCACTCATGATCTAAAAGTCCATGGAGTGTTTCTTTTGGCGGATCGATTTCATGAAATTCAATATGCACAAGAATAAAATTACATGAAATTAACTCATCAGATAAATAATCAATAAAACGACAAATGTCTTACTTACATAAATAACCCTCAAAGTTTATTTACATAAATAGCCCTCAAAATGGCACATACACCAACAATGACATCCTTCTAATTAGCAACATTAAAAAGGTGTTGTCAGACGTAAAGGCACGGTTATCTAAGCAGTTTGATATGAAGGACTTGAGAGATACTGGACATATCCTTGGGATCAAGATTATTTGAGATTGTAGAAGACGTTCTCTGACACTCTTCCAGGCTTCATACATAGACACAATTCTGGCCCGTTTTAACATGCAGAACTCCAAGAAGGGTTAACTACCTTTCAGGCGTGGAGTGCATTTATCAAAAGAGCAGTGTCTTAAGACTGCTTAAGAGATAGGTGCCATGCAGGCGGTACCCTATGCATCTGCAGTGGGTAGTCTCATGTATGCTATGTTATGTACGAGGCCTGATATTTGCTTTGCTATTGTCATGGTTCGTAGATTTCAGAGTAACCCTAGGAAGGCTCGCTAGGAGGCAGTAAAATGCATTCTCAAGTACTTGCACAGGATGAGAAATCATGTCCTAGTTTATAGAGCGCAGGAACTAGTACCATTGGGTTACACAGATTCAGACTTTTAAGGTGATATGGATAAGAGTAAGTCAACCTTTGGGTTTGTGTTTACTCTAGGAGGTGGAGCCATAGTATGGTAAAGTGTCAAGCAGAAATGCGTGGCAGATTCCACCATGGAGGCAGTGAAAGAATCTGTATGGCTCCGAAACTTCCTGGTGGACTTAGATGTGGCTCCTGAGTTGCCTAGGTCTATCATAGTTTACTGTGATAACAATGGTTCAGTTGCTAACTCAAGGGAACTATGAGCCCACAAGGCGAGTAAACACATAGAGCGCAAGTACCACCTAATACGAGAGATCGTAAAGAGATGAGACATGACCGTGGCCAAGATAGCATCAAGAGACAACCTTGAAGATTCTTACACAAAGCCATTGACCCCAAAGATTTTTGATAGACATGTGGAGGGCATGGGAGTCAGATTCTTCAGAGAGCCATGTGAGTGAGCTTAAAGGTGTTCTGTAGTTTTCATTATGACAGCAGTGTAATAGCGGGTTGGACAGTGTTTTTATACTTCATAGCATAGCTTTGAGTATTAGTGGGAGATTGTTAGTTTTGAATACGTAAAAGCTATTGCTTGTATGAAAAACTAATATATCATTTTGTTTCAGTATTAAATTTGTTTCATTATATCATAGAACTAGATAACGATGTGTAGAAAAGCACAGTAGATCTCGTTATTGGTTAAAGTATTGATATATAAAAGTATGCTCGTAACTGAGATAGTCTGAACATACTATCGGTATAGGTTATCGTGTGATTTGGAAATTAGTTTGTCTAGACTGATTAAATCATACGAGTATGCCAGGGGCATATTGAGCACGACCAGTTTAGATAGAATTAACTTGTACTGATCGGCGTAGTTAATTTGGTCCTAGTATTTTAATCTCTTAATCCCGAGATTGGGATGGGCATGAGACTTAGATATCATATGCTTTGATTTGCCGAAGGGTGTTGTCAATTGAGGTCTAAATCTCGGTAAGTCGGGTATGCGGTGTTTAGCTTTTTGTGTGATGTTACTAGTCGGACGAATCCACTTACCGGTCATCGGGTTGATGCTGCTCCCGAGATGAGCTCGTAAGGTTTACTATACTAAACCCAACCGATGGACTTTATGTCCAGTATAATAAGAAAGTCGAGTGGTACTAATCTTGGATACCAAGAAGTCGATAAATTAATTTGTCAGTAAATTGATGAACCGACAAGCACTAGATCTTTGATATGGGGAGATAGAAGAATAATAAAGTGAGCGCGATGTAAAGTCATTTTTGAGCGGTAGTTCCATAATTGATTCATTAGTAGTATGACTAATTATGCGTTTAACTAATCAAAAAAGAGAATTAATTAATCCTAAAGGTTTAATTAATATTTAATTGACTAAGTGGATTAAGAAATTAATTCATATTGAATTAATTAATCCTAAGGGTTCGTTGAAATAAATTAACAATGTGGGTTAAGAAATTAATTCGAAAGGCTCGATTGGAGTTGACTAGTCTAGGGAAGACTAAGGGGTCAACGAAACTCAAACACTAATGCCCAACTCAAAAGCCCACTAGGTCTCCTAAGGAGCTCCCTATAAATAGCTAATGTTTGGTACTTAGGAAGACAATAGTGTTGGTGTATATGCCCTAATGAGGGCTATTTATGTAAATAAACTTTGAGGGTTATTTATGTAAATAAGACATTTGTCGTTTGATTGATTATTTATCTGATGAGTTAATTTCATGAAATTATATTCTTGTGTATATTGAATTTCATGAAATCGATCCGCCAAAAGAAACACTCCATGGACTGTTAGATCATGAGTGATTCTTTTGAGTAGTACTCGTACGAGGATCCTTAGACCAGAAATCACTGCATAGTCTTAGGTGAATTAGAGTGTGCTTTGACATATGCCTAACGGGACCATAACAGGTTGCTAAGTACGGGTATGATTGGGTACACTATGAGTCACGCTAAGGTATGTAGGTGAAGTGATGGGACTACAAGTCTCTCTTAAATGAGAGATGATATCTTGGCCGCTTGATAGTGAACTGAGAAGTGCATGGTCGTGCCCAAGAAATGATAAGGGTTATCATTTGCTTGATTAAGATCAGTGTCACTAAGAGATCAAGTAAAACGTTTAGCTATATAAGGATGATTGGTTCCATGCCTTATGCTAAACTGGATATCAGTGTAGAGGACATTACGTAGTATACTCGGAAGGTTGTGTTGAATCACCATTCGACCCTCCGTTCTGAATTGTGTAGTCATTATGTCTTGCTAGAGACCACTAATGATTTATGGATTAATTAATGAGATTAATTTATTCATTGTCAATTTGGAATGGACCTACAGGATCGCACATAAGTGAGTTCGATGATTCAGAATTAATTAAATTGCCTGTTCTAAGTATAAGAGTTATACTTAAATAGATAATATTATTAAATGGTGTAATTAAATATTATTGAAGAGTTTTATGGTATTAATTAAAAGTTAATTAATTACCTGGGAAGAATTGAGTTGAGCTGATAAATCAAGGGACCTAATTGTGAATTAAGGTTCTTGACCCATCAGCCTGATCCATGGATCAATGGGTTGATCCATGGTGTTGGTTAAACCCAACTCAGTAAATAATTAATTAATTATTATTAATTATTAATTATTATTTATTAATTAAAATAGATACTTCTCAAATCTGAGAAGTATCTGGAGTCTGTTAAAAACGTTTTAACAGACTCATTTTTAAATATACTTTTGAAAACCTTTTAAAGTAACAATCTATCAGACTAATAGAGTGACGCTCTTCCACTAAAACGATTCTTCCCAGAGAAAAAGGTTTTCTCTAAAACAGGCAAATTTTGGGGCTAGCACCGGTTCTGAGAGAACTCCAGTGCAAGAACGTAGAGACAATTCGCTTGAATTGTTCTGTGGTGGTGAACGCAATCTTCCCAAAGGATCCAGGCGGCTGCACAACCGATTACGCGTCGAGGGTAAGACCCGAATCCTTTAGTGTTTAGGAATTCCGCCATTTAATTTAGAATTAAATGCCTAAACGCAATCCAACAGTGGTTTCAGAGCATAGGTTAATTTTTGTTTTAATTAAAATTGTTTTAGTTAAAACAAAAGGTTTAGAATCGGGTTCCGTCGAAATTTCGTTTTCGTAAAGTACGTAAAGGAATTGCTGGGCAAATTTTATCTTTCTTTTCTGGGTTCTTCAACTTTGTTGGAAACCGGATTTCAGAAAAAATCGGGAACTGGGTTTGTGTTCTTGCCGGAAACCATTTGAAAAGAAAAACCGGATTGAATGTGGTGCTGGGTTTCTCTTTTCGCCGGAAAACCAAATATGAAAACAGATTTGTGTTTATTGTTTTTCCCTGATTTGGTTTTGAATGTTCTTGTCGAAAAATGAAATGGAAGCCTCCATCGGAATTGTTCCGCCAGTGTTTTGACCGGAAAATCCTTTTGATTTGTTTTGGGTTTTCGTTTTGTGGGTTGCCAAAGGTTTTGGTCGGTTTTTCTGAATGATTATTTTCAAAACTGGGTTTTGGTTACCGTGCTTTCGCCAGATAATTAGGATGACTGCTCAGAACTGATAGTCGGTCTGGGTTGTTTTGGGGTTTCTCCAAGCCGGAAAAACGGGCTCGCCGGATTTGATCTGTGCGGCTGCTTCGTTCTCAAATCGCGGCTTCCGGATTCCCGCTTTACGATTGGAAGCACGTCCGGAATGGTTCTGGGTCGTGCGATCGTGAAAAAGGCTTGCATCGCCGGAGAAGACGACCGGTGAATATCACCGGAAGTCAAGGAATCCGGCGAATCGCTCGCCGGGGAAGAAGATGTTGGCGGTGGCAGGGGTTGAAGCCCTAGGGGCTGATTTTACTAAAATACCCCTGCCGCCCCAACAAACCCTAATCTGCAAATGTTTTGAAAATTGTTTTAATTGCAAAATAGCCCAGAAGTTTTATTTCCTTAAAACCCTAGCCCGAGAATTTTGTAAATTACAGATTTGCCCTAAAATTTTCAGAAAACTTAATTTTTCTGAATTTTAAAATTTGATAAAATTTTAATTTATGATATAGGATAAATTAAAAGATATTATCAGATTTTAAATTACGATAAGATAGGATTAGATTTAGATTTAATTCTTATCCTATAGAATTTTAAAATTTTGAATTTTGAATAATTATCTTAATGAGATTAGGATAATTAGAAATATTTAAATTTTAAAATTAGAAAAATTATCTTAATAAAATTAGATAATTAAATGAATAAATAATTAATTAATTAATTAATAAGATTAGTTAATTAATTATTATGTTTTTTATTTATTTATTCATTTTTTGAAATAATGTGTTTTTTTATTTAAAATGTTTAAATAATTGCACGCATTATTGGTATGACCATGCATCATTTGATTAAAATGAATGAACTTGGGATTGATTAAAATTGATCATGACACGATCAATTTTAATAGTGTAAGAGTTACACAATCCCTAATTAAATGATTCGGCTTAATAAAATTGGCTTGTATAAAGCATATGCATTTGTGTGTTTTTCTATGCATGAATTGGGCTTAAAATTTATTATTTAAATTTTTTGGGCCTGTGAGCCATTTTAAAATTGGGCCTGCGTGCCTATTAAATGATTATGTAATAGTTAGGCCCAAAAGGAGGTTCCGAAGGAGTCCATGGTGGAGCCCAGGAACGGAAGCCCAAAATGAAGGCCCAAAAGAAGTTTTTTTTTAAAAGGCCCTGTAATAGATTAGAGCCCAATTCATTGCATTTTCGCAATTTTATGTTTTGTGAATGAATGAAAATGACAATGCATGTTAAGCCGATCAAACTAAAATCCCAAAAACCCGAGTTGATTTTGCTTCCATACTTGGGGGCCCGCTTAAGCGTTGAACGTCTGGTGGACTTGGAGAGCCCAAGGGCCTCAGGTTTTCTTCGTGCGGCGGGTTGTCACATAATAGTGCCCAACTTTATCACTACCATTAATGAGTGGAAAAACTGTTTGGGTATTAGATGCTCGACTTTATCACTACCACTTGTTATGGAAAAACTGTGTGGGTATCTATTGATGTGATGCCTTGAGGGATGGTTTAACTTGGGAAAATTAATCCTAGCTTGACCCGATAAGTTGACTAGGGATTAATTTTGCAAAGATAGGATGGTGTCAAACATTTGGAATGTTCATCCTATCACCAAAAAGTTGCATAGTGATGCAATTGGAAATCGTTAAATTACATAGGGATGTGATTTGAACGTTGCCTACCAAAAGAGCCCAATCCCTACGATACTTGCCAAAGCAAGACTGGGGTTGATTCTTTGTGAATTTTCGGCCCACAATCTAGCACCAACACAAAATTGTTTGGGATTTCAATTTTGGCTATTGTGGAAAATATTTTAAAAACTCATTCTAATATTTTGCATTTTCTTTTGTAGAAATGGCATCTACTAGCACTAATACATCTAATCTCACTCTAAGAAGCATTTTGGACAAAGAAAAGCTTGTTGGTCCAAACTTCTTAGATTGGGAAAGAAACTTGAGAATCGTTCTCAAACAAGAAAGGAAGCTAAATATCTTAGACGCTGTTTTACCTGAACCACCAGTAAATGCTACGGCTGCGGTTCAACGAGCATGGGAAAAGCTGAAAAGTGATTTCGATGACGTGACATGTCTGATGCTCGCGACTATGTCAGGCGAGCTTCAGAAACAATTCATGAATTCGGAAGCGTTCCAAATTTATGTGTCACTAACGGAAATGTTCCGTGAACAAGCCCGTAACGAAAGGTTCGTTACAATAAAAGCATTGATCTCGTGCAAGATGGCGAAGGGTTCGTCAGTAAGCACGCATTTGATCAAGATGAAGGGGTATATTGATACCCTAGAGAGATTAAATGCACCTCTTTCTAGAGAGTTAGCCATTGACATCATCTTGGCTTCACTGCCTGATGATTACAATGACTTTGTGGTGAACTACAACATGCATAACATGGAGAGGACAATTCCTGAGCTCCATGGAATGCTTAAAAATACTGAGCAAACCCTTCGGAAGGCAACGCCAGTACTTGTTGTGGAAAAAGGTAAGGGCAACAAGAGAAAGTTTAAAGGCAAGGCAAAAGTTGCTGAAAATAAGAAGCCTCGCAGTAAGACTGTTCCTAAGGCTCAGCCTCAAACTCCTCCTGCTAAGAAAAATGCTCAGAAGGACGCAGTATGTTTCCATTGCAATCAGAAGGGGCATTGGAGAAGAAACTGCAAGCTGTTTCTTGAAGAGAAGAAACAGAATCCTTCGGCTTCAGGTATCTTTGTTATTGAGATTAATCTTTCTATGTCCACCTCATGGGTATTAGATACCGGTTGTGGGGCTCACATTTGTACTGATGTGCAGGGACTGAGCAATAGAAGGATGACAAAGAAAGGCGAAGTAGATCTCCGAGTAGGCAACGGGGCAAGAGTTGCAGCCGTTGAAGTTGGAGATTACATTTTGTCTTTGCCTTCCGGTTTAAACATTGTTTTAGAGAATTGTTATTATGTACCTACTATGAGTAGGAATATTATTTCAATTTCTTGCTTGGATATCAAAGGATTTCGTTTTATTATTGGTAATAAATCGTTGTCTTTATATCAAAAAGATGTTTTATATGGAGTTGCAAATTTGTGCAATGGCCTATATATCTTGGATTTGACCCAAGAGAAACCGGTATATAACATTGAAAAGAAAGCCAAATTAATTCAATCTGATTTAAGTCCAACATATCTATGGCACTGTCGTCTAGGCCATGCAAATGAGAAGCGAGTTCAAAGACTTCATAAGGATGGAGTGCTTGGTTCATTTGATTTCGAATCATATGACACATGAAAACCCTGTTTGCAAGGAAAAATGACGAAGAGTCCTTTCAGCAAGAAAGGCGAGAGGACTAGTGAGCTATTGGCACTAATACATACAGATGTATGTGGACCGATGAGCACACAAGCCAGAGGTGGATTTGAATACTTCGTGACTTTTACCGATGACTATAGTAGATATGGTTATGTCTACGTAATGAGGTATAAAAGTGAAACTTTTGAAAAGTTCAAAGAGTTTAAAAATGAAGTAGAAAATCAGTTAAATAGAAGGATTAAGGCTATTCGCTCCGATCGGGGAGGTGAATACCTTAATGATGAGTTCGATGGCTATCTAAAACAGTGTGGAATTGTTTCACAGCTGACTCCACCAGGAACACCTCAATGGAATGGTGTATCCGAGAGGAGGAATCGGACCTTATTAGATATGGTTCGATCTATGATGGGCCAAGCGACTCTCCCTATGTCCTTTTGGGGTTATGCCCTCCTTTCAGCTAACTACTTACTAAATCGTATTCCATCTAAGGCAGTAGATAAGACTCCATATGAGATGTGGACGGGTCAAAAACCCTATTTGTCATATCTACGAGTTTGGGGTTGTCAAGCTCATGTAAAGCGTTTACAAAGTAGTAAGCTTGAACCTAAAACTGACAAATGCCTGTTTGTGGGATATCCTAAGGAAACTAAAGGATATCAATTCTACAATCCAACTGAGAACAAAGTGTTTGTTGCTCGGGGAGCCACTTTCTTAGAGAAAGATTTTCTCTACAAGAAAGATAGTGGGAGTAGAATAGAACTCAGAGAAGTTCCAAAACCACAATAGAATGTAGAACGATCTACAGAAACTGAGATGGAAGTTGACATGGGAACTCATGAAGATGAGCAGCCTGAGTCAACAACACAAGAACCTAGAAGGTCTAGTAGATCTCGTCATGAACCTGAGAGATACGGATTTCTCGTAACTGACGATCAAGATTTGATCTTGGTGGACTCTAATGAGCCCGTGAACTACAAACAGGTTTTAGAAAGTCCAGATTCAGATAAATGGCTACAAGCAATGGAATCTGAAATGCAATCCATGAGGGACAATAAGGTTTGGACTTTGATTGATCCTCCTGTTCAGGCAAAGGTTGTCGATTGCAAGTGGATTTTCAAGTTAAAACCTGGCGGGATCTTCAAGGCACGACTAGTGGCTAAAGGTTTCAGACAGACTCATGGTATAGACTATGATGAAACCTTCTCCCCTGTCGTGATGCTCAAGTCCATTCGGACTATGCTCGCCATAGCTGCATATTATGACTATGAGATATAGCAGATGGATGTTAAGACGGCTTTCCTGAATGGAAACCTACTCGAGGATGTTTATATGAAACAACCCGAGGGATACATCGATCAAGAGCATCCAAATCGTGTATGCAAGCTTCAGAGGTCCATCTACGGACTAAAGCAAGCATCTCGGAGTTGGAATCTTCGTTTTGACGAGGCAGTAAAAGGTTACGGCTTCATAAAGAACGAAGATGAGCCTTGTGTTTACAAGAAGGTTAGTGGGAGCAAGATAGTTTTCCTTGTCCTATATGTGGACGACATCCTACTCATAGGAAATGACATTCCCATGATGAAAGACATCAAACAATGGTTGGGGACTGTATTTTCTATGAAAGACTTAGGAGAAGCCGAAATGATACTAGGTATCAAGATCTATAGAGATAGGTCAAAAAGGCTTCTAGGACTAAGTCAAGAAGGGTACATAGACAAAATATTGAAGAGGTTCAATATGTCTAACTCCAAAAATGGTAAGGTACCATTTAGACATGGCCTTCTCTTGAAGAAGAACCAAGGTCCTTCAACAAGAGAGGAGAGGGATACAATGAGTAGAGTACCATATGCTTCGGCAATAGGATCTATCATGTATGCCATGTTATGTACCCGCCCGGATGTCGTACATGCACTGAGCATGACTAGCAGATACCAACAAGATCCAGGAACAGATCATTGGACTGCAGTCAAAGCAATCCTAAAGTACTTGCGAAGGACTAAAGGATTGATGCTAGTGTATGGAGGACAAGAACAGCTCATCGTACAAGGTTACGCTGATGCTGCTTTCCAAACAGATCAAGATGACATGAAGTCACAATCAGGCTACGTGTTTAGTCTGAATGGTGGTGCAATAAGTTGGAAAAGCTCAAAGCAAGATACAACAGCCGATTCTACAACAGAGTCTGAGTACATTGCTGCATCCGATGCTGCAAAGGAAGCTGTTTGGTTAAGAAAGTTCGTGTCAGACATCGGAGTAATACCTGTTAGTTTTGAATACAGAAAAGCTATGGCTTGTATCAAAAACTAATATCCACAGATGACATATCATTTTGTTTCAGTATAAATCTGTTCCTTTATATCTTAGAACTAGATAACGGGGTGTCGACAAACACAGTAGATACCGTTATTGGTTAAAGTATTGATATATAAAAAGTATGCTCGTAACCGAGATAGTCTGAACATACTATCGGTATAGGTTATTGTGTGGTTTGGAAATTAGTTTATCTAGACTAGTTTAAATCACACAGATATGCCCGGGGCATATTGAGCACGACCAGTTTGGATAGAATTGACTTGTACTGATCGACATAGTCAATTCGGTCCTAGTATTCCATCTCTCAATCCCGAGATTGGGACGGGCGTGAGGGTTGGGTGTCGTGTGCTTTGATTTGCCAAAGAGTGAGGTCAATTGAGGCCAATACCTCGGTAAGTTGGGTATGCGGTGTTTAGCTTCTTGCGTGCCGTTGCTGGTCGGAGGAATCCACGTACCGGTTCGCCGGGTTGATGGTGCTCCCGAGATGAGCTCGTAAGGTTATTATACTAAACCTGGCCAGTGAACTTTATGTTCAGTATAATAAAAGGTCGAGTGGTACTAATCTCGGAAACCAAGAAGTCGGTGAATTAATTTGTCAGTAAATTGATAAATCGACGAGCACTAGATCTTTAATGTGGGGAGATAGAAGAATAATAATGGCGCGATGTAAAGTCGTTTTCGAGCGGTAGTTCCGTAATTGGTCCGTTAGTGGTACGACCGATTATGCGTTTGACTAATCGACAAGGTAAATTAATTAATCCGAAGGGTTTAATTAATATTTGATCGACGAAGCGAATTTAGAAATTAATTCTATTTTGAATTAATTAATTCTAAGGGTTCGATTAAATTAAATTAACAAAGTGGATTAAATAAATTAATTTAAATGGGTCGATTGGAGTTGATTAGTCGGGAAGACTTAGCGGTCAACGAAAGTCAAATTTTAAGGCCTAACTCGAGAGCCCATTAGGTCTCCTTAGAAGCTCCTATAAATACAACTTATTGGGCAAGAAATCGATTAAGAAACTTGATAGCCAAGAAAGGGCTAGTGAGAGAAAGTTTAGCTTAGAGAGAGAACGTCGTCTTCCTCATCGAAATTCTCTCTCGAAGTCAGCTAAGATAGCTTTCTCCTTCGGAAGATCAAATCTTTAACTTGCCCAGATTATTGTCTAAGAAATGGGCTGGTCGGAATTTTTCCTTACGCAGCAGGAATTTTTTCTTACGCAGCAGGAATTTTTTTTCTTCAAAAAATCCAGCAGCGCTGCAAGGTATTTTATGTCCTCAAAAATCCGGAACTGCTGCAGGGTTTTTAAGTCCTCAAAAATCCCGACACTGCCCAGTTGATTTTTTGGTTGCTCGCTGTTTTTTGCTCGCTGGTTCCTCGCTGATTGGAATTTTTGAAGGAATAGCGCCCAGCGCTTATTATCCTTCTTGGTCGGTTATTTTCTAGATAATTCGAGCGTTGTTTTTATTTGGTGCCCTGATCCAGCCTGGGCTTCAAGTTGATCTTCTAATTAGAGTGATCCTTGAACCTGGGCTGTACAGATCGGGACCAGGTAGCTTCGCTCAAGCGGTGGGTTTTTGCGGCGGAAACCGGCGAGCTAGCAGCTGAAGATTGTTTGCGCAGCAAGTTTATTAGCGCAGCAGTTTTTTTTAAAAAAAAAAAAAATCTGGGCAGTTTTGAATTTCAGATTTTGGGTTTTCTTCCGGAGCAAGTTTCTTGGGATTTCTTTAATTCGCCGTGGGTAACTCCGTAGACGATAGCCCACACTATCTCGGAGTTCGTATTGGAGAATTCTTCGGATTTCTTGTGGAAATTGCGCTAAAGAATTGGGTTTTCTTTAAGCGAGGGACTTCGCTACAAAAGGTACAATCTTTAAGTTCCGCTTTAATTAAAGATTTAATTTTTGTGTCCCGATTAATAAATTAAATAAGTATAAGCCTAGATCCGTTCATGGGTAAACTAATTTGAGCCTGAGCTTGGTCGAAAGCTTCCGATTCTGGAATGCATAGCACGAAAGTGAGGTTTTCGATTTAGCCCGGGCTTGTTCAGTTTTCCTTCAATACCGAGTATCCAAGATCCGATAGAACTTTTCTGTGACAATAACGGGGCCATCGCACAAGCTAAGGAGCCTCGGTCACACCAGAAAACCAAACATATACTCAGAAGGTTTCACCTCATCCGAGAGATCATTGATCGAGGAGATGTGAAAGTGTGCAAAATAGGGTAAGACGACAATGTAGCAGATCCTCTCACAAAAGCTCTACCGCAGTCAAAGTTTGATAGACATGTAATAGAGCTTGGTCTTAAACAGTTTAGGACATAGCCCTTCAACGGGCAAGTGGGAGATTGTTGGTGTATATGCCCTAATGAGGGCTATTTATGTAAATAAATTTTGAGGGTTATTTATGTAAATAAGACATTTGTCGTTTGATTGATTATTTATCTGATGAGTTAATTTCATGAAATTATATTCTTGTGCATATTGAATTTCATGAAATCGATCCGCCAAAAGAAACACTCCATGGACTGTTAGATCATGAGTGATTCTTTTGAGTAGTACTCGTACGAGGATCCTTAGACCAGAAATCACTGCATAGTCTTAGGTGAATTAGAGTGTGCTTTGACATATGCCTAACGGGACCGTAACAGGTTGCTAAGTACGGGTATGATTGGGTACACTATGAGTCACGCTAAGGTATGTAGGTGAAGTGATGGGACTACAAGTCTCTCTTAAATGAGAGATGATATCTTGGCCGCTTGATAGTGAACTGAGAAGTGCATGGCCGTGCCCAAGAAATGATAAGGGTTATCATTTGCTTGATTAAGATCAGTGTCACTAAGAGATCAAGTAAAACGTTTAGCTATATAAGGATGATTGGTTCCATGCCTTATGCTAAACTGGATATCAGTGTAGAGGACATTACGTAGTATACTCGGAAGGTTGTGTTGAATCACCATTCGACCCTCCGTTCTGAATTGTGTAGTCATTATGTCTTGCTAGAGACCACTAATGATTTATGGATTAATTAATGAGATTAATTTATTCATTGTCAATTTGGAATGGACCTACAGGATCGCACATAAGTGAGTTCGATGATTCAGAATTAATTAAATTGCATGTTCTAAGTATAAGAGTTATACTTAAATAGATAATATTTAATTAAATGGTTTAATCATATATTATTAAAGAGTTTTATGGTATTAATTAAAAGTTAATTAATTACCTGGGAAGAATTGAGTTGAGCTGATAAATCAAGAGACCTAATTGTGAATTAAGGTTCTTGACCCATCAGCCTGATCCATGGATCAATGGGTTGATCCATGGTGTTGGTTAAACCCAACTCAGTAAATAATTAATTGATTATTATTAATTATTATTTATTAATTAAAACAGATACTTCTCAAATCTGAGAAGTATCTGGAGTCTGTTAAAAATGTTTTAACAGACTCATTTTTAAATATACTTTTGAAAAACCTTTTAAAGTAACAATCTATCAGACTAATAGAGTGACGCTCTTCCACTAAAACGATTCTTCCCAGAGAAAAAGGTTTTCTCTAAAACAGGCAAATTTTGGGGCTAGCACCGGTTCTGAGAGAACTCCAGTGCAAGAACGTAGAGACAATTCGCTTGAATTGTTCTGTGGTGGTGAACGCAATCTTCCCAAAGGATCCAGGCGGCTGCACAACCGATTACGCGTCGAGGGTAAGACCCGAATCCTTTAGTGTTTAGGAATTCCGCCATGTAATTTAGAATTAAATGCCTAAACGCAATCCAACAAATAGAAACCTTAGAGGCATTTTGCCTAGTGAGAGAAAGTTAAGTCTAGAAAGAGAAGCTCTCAACTTTCTTAGAAGTTTTTCTTTTGAAGTTGACTTTGGAGCTTTCTTCTTTGAGAATATTCAAGCACCGATCTTACAAAACCCAAGATCTTCTTTGATTTGTTGCCTGAATTTTTTCACCGGTCGTCGGACCTTTCTAGCGCCGCCGCCGAGATCATTTCCGGCGTGAAGTCCGGCTGGTTTTTTGGGAGGTATTTGGGCAGCATTTTTTTGGGTTTTGTACCTTTTGTTGTGTTGATCCTTTGGATAGTTCCTTCCGATTTTCCAAAGTCTAGATCTACGAGCAAAGGTCAATTCCTGAAGTGGGTTTTCAAATTAGGATCAGTTCCTGGGCTAGATCTGTTTTTTCAGATCTGTGAGATTCTTGATGTGGGTTTTTTTGGATTTCTTCGCCAGTGCCTTTAGCCACCTCGTAGTTACTTGCCCACCCAAGTTCGAGGTTATTTGGAGTTAACCTTGGGATTCTGCGTGGATTTCGCTTTCCCGAATATTTGGTTTTCTTTTTGCTTGGGACTTCGCTTCAAATGTATAATCTTTAATCATTCCGCTTTAATTAAAGATTTAATATCCATTCAGGTAAAATGAATTTGAGCCTGAGCCAAGTCGAAAATTTTTTATTCTGGAATGCATTGCACGAAAGTGAGATTTTTGATTTAGCCCGTGCTTGTTCCGTTTCCTTCACTAGAAAACCTTTGTATATAGGAATTTATGTAGAATGACAAAGACGTTATTGTGGGTAACTCATATTCATGAGTTTTGGTTTATCAGAATTTTGCGTGATTCCTAATTATGTATAAAATCGAGAAAAACTGGACGAATTAGGAGGAATCCAAATAACGAGTGTGAGCAACGCGACGGGATGTGTAAACAAGGCGTTTAAAGAAAGCAACGATTGAGAATTCCATAATAGTTGGAAAATGTTTCATTATGAACTTATTTCCCTTTTTATGTCCTTTTTGTATCTTGTGTGTTTTCGTTTTATGTTTTTATGCATGATCAAAAACAAATGGTTTTATGGGTGCAATTAACTAAGGTAGAAAATTTGCATGTTAAAACTCCATCTTTTTTATAGGTGCGAATAACCAAAGCTAAGATATTGCATATTAAAACCATAAACGTCCTTAATTTTAAGAATCTAAGTGGGAGCGGGTTGTGTTATATCCCCATGGCCTCCATTATGAATTCATATCTGATATAGATAGACTTGGGCGTTGGCATTAGGGTCTTCCTCCATATCGGATAAGTCTTTATTCATAAGATCACTAGATTGAATTTCTAAATGGATGACTATAGTGAGTTTAAGTGGAGAACCTTGTGACACCCTCTCTATCTGAGGCGCATTAGTATCCTAAGTAACAAACTTAGAAGTCACATAATGGCACACACTTAGTGTAGCATTTGTAGTATTCCTCCCAATAAGGTCACGCTACTTATGTGTGTAGGCTAAAATCACTGACTATTAATTTTATTGATCAAAATATCATTTGTTAGATAGTGAAACTAATGAACTTAGGTTCTTATCGAACGAATGTGGACAAACATAGATGTTCACACGATCATGACCTGCGTGAACCCAGGTGAATGAGATGTTGGTGGATAATATTATATTGTTTTGAGATATCAATATTTTCTAAAAAGATAAAATACTGAAACTTCTTTGTTTATTTATTTTCACCATTCAATATGTTGCTCAATCCACTTGCTGTCATACTTTATCAGAACAAACTCATCGGTCCTAATTACATTGACTGGAAGCGTAACCTGGAGATTATCCTTTTTGCTAAGGGTTACAAGTACATGCTCACTGAGATGTGCCCTGAGACACCCAGAGATGATGTCACTCCTGAGGAGAAGGAACCATGTACGAGGTAAAAGAAAGCTGATGAGATGCCCAGGTGCTACATTTTGGCTTGTATGTCAAATGTGTTACAGCACCAGCATCAGTTGATGACCTCAGCCTACGATATGATGACTAACCTCAAGGAGATGTTTGGTCATCAGGGCAGGGCAGCCAGACAGTCAGCTATGAGGAAACTCATGAGTGCCAAGATGGCTGAAGGAAACCAGTGAGAGATCATGTGCTTGACATAATTAGCAACATCAACGAGATCGAGGTACTGGGAGGGGATATTGACTGCGAGACTCAGTGCGATATCATTCTCCAGAGCTTGCCTCTAAGTTTTGAGCAATTTCGGTTGAATTATAACATAACAGGCTTCAGTATACTTTACTCGATCTCCTGACTGTGTTGGTGTCAACTGAAGGCCTCTTCTCTGAGAGAAATCAAAGTTTAGTGACTGTTGGGCCTTCAGGATCTTCTTCTGGGCCCAAAACCAGAAAGAAGAATAACAGAGGCAAGAAAGCAGCTGCTAATCACAGACACAAAGCTGGTGTTGCCAAGAAGCCGCTGAAAATTGAAGATTCCGACCGTCGGTGTTTTCTTGAAAATCGAGCCGCCGCACTGAGGAAGAAAAAGTCTGACTTCGAAAAAAAAAAGATTTAATTTCTCTCTCTAGGACTTTCTCACTCTAGTTTTCTTGTCTTGAAAACTTATGAATTGTGTATTGTGAATTGCTAATCTCTTGTCTATTTATAGAGTTACAAGAGAGATTCCAAGTTGGTTTATGATTGGCATTCCTAATGGGTTTATGATTCCTAATTAGTTTCCAAATCCAATTAGTAACCAAATCTAATTAGATTTCAAATCCAAATAGATTTCCTAATATCTTGGATTTCCTAATTCCAATTGAACTTTAAGACTTAATTAATTAAATAAATAATTTCACTTTGTTAATTACAAATTAACCCTTAGGAATAATTAATTAAATAATTAATTATACTTCATCAATTAATCCACTACATAATTAATCGTACCACTAACGGATTAATTATGGTACTACCATCCTACACCAGAATTACTTATGGAACAACTAAAGTAACTATTCTTTGATCTCCCCACATCAAAGATATATTGCTCGTTAATTAATTAATTAATTAATTAATTAATTAATTAATTAAATTCTTATAATCCGATATTAGTACCACTCGACATTTTTACTATATTGGACATAAGTCTACTAGTTGGGTTTAGTATAATAAACATAATGATCTCATCTCGGGAGCACCATCACCCCGGACGCACCGATATATGGTTTCCTTTAGACAAGTAACTGCGCACCAAGCAATCAAATACGCACACCCAACCTACCGAGACTATTGGCCTCAAGTGACCTCACTATTTGGTAGATTAAAGTACACTATGTCTATCCCTCATGCCTGCTCAAGTCTAGGGATTTAAGATAGAATACTATGATCGAATAGTCTATTAAATCAGTATAAGACAATTCATCCTAATTGGTCAAGTTCAATAGGCTCCGGGCATATCTATATGATTCAATTAGTCTAGACAAACCAATCTAAGAATCATATAATAACTTAAACTGACAGTGTATCCAAAAATGTCTCAGTTACGAACCTCATTTGTATATTATGTCTTTTAACCAATGATGAGATCTACCGTGTCATACCAGACACCTCATCATCTAATTATATAATATAAATTGATGACATATGTAAAACATAAAAATGATTTAACTAAAACGTTTAATCGATATATACAAACTGGAAAATAGTTTAATACATGCAAAGTTTCAGTATTAAAAACCAACAAAAGTAACGCTCTTAAGTATAAAATGGTTCAATACAATTACTCTACCGCTATATTAAAAACTAGAGAATCATCAAGGCTCAGCTAAGTATCTAACTCTCATGCCCTCCGCGTGAGCTTCAAAGACTTTTGCAGTCAATGTCTTCGTGAACGGATCTGCAAGGTTCTCTACTGATGCTATCTTTGTCACAACCACGTCTCCTCTTTTAACTATTTCTCATATCAGGATGTACTTGCGCTCTATGTGTTTACTCGCCTTATGAGCTCATGGTTCCCTCGAGTTGACTACTGCACCATTATTATCACAGTACACTGTGATTGATCTTGATAACTCAGGAATCACGTCTATTTCCACTAAGAAGTTCTTGAACCACACTGTTTCTTTCACTGTCTCTGATGCTGCAATGCATTCAGCTTTTATGGTAGAGTCTGCCATGCATTTCTATAGGACACTCCGCTAAACTATGGCTCCACCTCCCAAAGTAAACACAAACCCAGAGGTAGACTTACTCTTGTCTTTATCACTTTGGAAATCTGAATCTGTGTAACCTCTAGGCATAAGCTCAGGTGCCCGATAGACCAAAACTTGGTCTCTCGTTCTGTGCAAATACTTAAGGATGCACTTTTTAGCCTCCCAATGAGCTTTTCCCATGTTACTTTGATATCTGCTAACCATGCGAACGGCATAGCAAATATCAGGTCTCGTACACAACATTGCATACATGAGACTTCCTACTGTAGAAGCATAAGGAACTGTCTTCATGACTTCTATATCCTCAATAATCTTTAGAGACTTCTCTTTAGATAGATGCACTCCGTGTCTGAAATGTAGAAAATCTTTCTTGGAGTCATGAATGTTGAAACGAGCCAGAATCGTATCTATGTATGAAGCCTGGGAGAGCATTAGTGAACGTTTCCTACAATCTCAAATAATGTTGATCCCAATGATATGTCCAGCTTCTTCTAAGTCCTTCATATCAAATTGCTTGGACAACCATGTCTTTACGTCTGATAACACTTTCTTATTGTTGTCAATAAGTAGGATGTCATCTACGTAAAGCACAAGAAACTCCACGCATTTTCATCACGTCTGCAATACACAAATTACTCATCCGGACACTGAGTAAATCTATAGGACTGGATTACTTCATCAAACTTGATGTTCCAAGATCTGGATAATTGCTTAAGTCTGTAGATGGACCTTTTAAGCTTGCAAACTTTATGCTCTTGGTCTTCAGCAATAAATCCCTCTGGTTGTTACATGAAAATGGTTTCCTCAATACTTACACTACTTGACATCCATCTGTCATATCTCATAATCTAAATGAGCAGCTATGGCCAAGAGAATCCGTATCGACTTAATTATAGCTACCAGGGAAAAGGTTTCCTCATAATCGATACCTTCTTTCTAAGTATACCCCTTCGCCACAAGCCTAGCTATAAAGGTTTCAACCTTTCTGTCGGGTCCTCTCTTTCTTTTGTAGACCCACTTGCATCTAATGGGTTTAAAACCATCAAGTAAGTCTACAAGCTCCCAGACTTGAATAGATTCCATTGAACCCATCTCGAATATCATTGCTTTTGGCTAAGAATCTGTATCTTTATCTAGGAGAGCCTCATTGTAGTTAATCGAGTCTGGTTCATGTACGCCTGGGACCAAATCTGAGGACTATCTCAATCCTACATATCTCTCGGGTTGTCTCACAACTCTCCCACTATGATGATGCACCATCAGTGGAGGCGCATCATCTCTGACTTCTTATGCAGTGTTCTGTGGTGTATCTACTTGTACTGGTACAAAAGGATTAGTGGATTGTCCTCTAAGTTCATCTAGTACGATCTTACTACTAGGCTTGTGATCTAGAATATAGTTTTCTTCTAAAAATCTAGCGTCAGTGCTAAGTATCACTTTCTGATCATTAGGACTGTAACATAAACCACCTTTCATTCCTCTAGGATATCCTACTAACAACATTACTTTGGTTATTGAATCTAATGTTAGTTTTGAATACAGAAAAGCTATGGCTTGTGTCAAAAACTAATATCCACAGTTGACATATCATTTTATTTCGGTATAAATTTGTTCCTTTATATCATAGAACTAGATAACGAGGTGTGGAAAGACACAGTAGATGCCGTTATTGGTTAAAGTATTGATATATTAAAAGTATGCTCGTAACTGAGATAGTCTGAACATACTATCGGTATAGGTTATTGTGTGGTTTGGAAATTAGTTTATCTAAACTAGTTTAAATCACACAGATATGCCCGGGGCATATTAAGCACGACCAGTTTGGATAGAATTGATTTATACTGATCAGCGTAGTCAATTCGGTCCTAGTATTCCGTCTCTCAATCCCGAGATTGGGACAGGCGTGTGAGTTAGATATTCTGCTTATGGAACTACCGCTTATGGAGTTGACTAGTCGGGAAAGACTTAGCGGTCAACAAAAGTCAAATTAAAAGGCCTAACTCGAGAGCCCATTAGGTCTCCTTAGAAGCTCCTTATAAATACAACTTGTTGGGCAAGAAAAGAATTAAGAAACTTGATACCCAAGTAAGGGGTAGTGAGAGAAAGTCTAGTCTAGAGTGAGAACTTTGTCTTCCTCGTCAAGTTTTCGCTCGAAGTCAACTAGGATAGCTTTCTTCTTCGAAAAGAAACTCAGCCCATGGAATTTTGAGCAGCCCAGTTTTATTCTCTTCCATCGCCGTGGGTTTTCTTCTTCAGGCAGCCGCTGCCGCGACTTTGCGTCTTCTCCGGACAGTCGCTGCTGCGACTCCTCATCTTCTTCGGCGACTGTTCGTCTTCCCAGCGTGCTGATCCAATAAAGTCATTTTCGAGCGGTAGAATCTTTAATATTCCGCTTTGATTAAAGATTTAATTTTTTGTGTCTCGATTAATAAATTAAATAAGTACAAGCCAAGATCCGTTCATGGGTAAACTAATTTGAGCCTGAGCTTGGTCGAAAGCTTCCGATTCTGGAATGCATTGCACGAAAGTGAGGTTTTCGATTTAGCCCGGGCTTGTTCAGTTTTCCTTCAAATTGGTATCAGAGCATTGGTTTCGGTCTTATACTTGTTTGATTTATTACACGGCTTTATTTTGGCATTATTATTTTTGTCGAAATACTTAAACAGGTTGTTATTGTTTTCCCGGCTATTATGGTAGAAATTTAATTTTCATTCATAAACCCCGGAACATGTCCGGGCATGTATTGTTTTTGAATGGAAATGTCTGTAATAGTGATAACCACGAGCTGGAAGCCGTGTAGGATTAGAAAAATCTTGTAGTAGGATTTGATCTAATCATGTTGTCTTTAAATTCCTAGAAAAACACCTTTGTATATAGGAATTTATGTATTATGACGAAGACGTTATTTTGGGTAACTTCTATTCGCGGGTTTTGGTTTCTCGTAATTTTGGGTGATTCCTAATTACGTAGTAAACCGAAAAAACCCGGGCGAATTGAGAGAAATCCAAATAACGAGTGGGAGAGACATGACGGGACGTGTCACCGAGGCGTCAAGGAATCAACGATAGAGAAGGCCATAATAGTCGGGAAATTTTATTTGTTTAATTTCCCATATTTATGTCTTTTCATTGATTGTGTGATTTTCGTTTTATTTTGCATGAACGAAAACTAAACTAAAAATGTTTTTTAAAGGTAATCTGCAATTAACTAAGGAAGATTATTCGCATATTAAAACTCCAACGGTTTTATGGGTGCGAATATCCATAGTTAACATATTGCATGTTAAAACGTAAAAATCCTCAAACTTAAAAATCTAAGTGGGATCGGGTTGGTAAATATCTCAATGGCCTTCATTACGGGTTCATTGGTGATGTGGTTAAACTTGCGTGCTGGCTTAGACCTTCCTCCCTATCGGATAAGTTTTCAACCACGGATATCACCGGAATGAATTTCTAAAGGGATGACTATAGTGAGTTTAATTGGAGAAAGTTGCGACACCCTCGTCATCCGAGGCACATTAGTATCCTAAGTAACAAACTTAGAAGTCACGTAATGGCATACACTTAGTGTACCATTTTTAGTATCCCTCCCATCGAGGTTACGCTATTTTCGGGTACGGCTAAAATTATCGACTATTAATTTCATTGATCATAAGATCGTTGGTCAGATAATGAAATTAATGAACTTCGGTTCTTCTCAAATGAATGTGGGTTAGTGTAGACGTTCACCTATCGTGACATGCGTTAATCCCGGTGTGAGAGATGTCGGTAGAAGATTATATTGGGTTTTTAGAGGATTTTCAATATTTTCGAAAGAGAATACTGAAACTTGAATTGTTTATTTTTCAGTTGATATGTCGTTCAACCCGCTAGCTGTTATTCTGAACCAAAACAAACTCACCGGTCCAAACTATATTGACTGGAAACATAACCTGGACATTGTCCTTACCGCTGAGGGTTACAAGTACGTGCTTACTGAGGAGTGTCCCCCTAAGCCCAGAGATGATGCCACCCCTGAGCAGCGAGAGCCATATACGAGGTGGCAGAAGGCTGATGAGATGACCAGGTGTTACATCTTGGCTTCCATGTTAAGTATACTATAGCACCAGCATCAGCAGATAACCTCAGCCTACGATATGATGCTTAACCTCAGGGAGATGTTTGGACATCAGGGCAGGGCAGCCAAGTAGTCAGCTATGAGGAAACTCGTGAATGCTAGGATGGCTGAGGGCACTTCAGTGAGAGACCACGTGCTAGAGATGATTAGCTGCATCAATGAGATTGAGGTATTGGGAGGTGACATCAATGGGGAAACCCAGGTTGATATCATCCTTCAGAGCATGCCTCCTAGTTTTGAGCAGTTTTGGTTGAACTATAATATGGGGAATCTCTCATATTCATTTTCCGATCTCATGACTGCATTGGTGTCTGCTGAGAGCCTATTCGTAGAGAAGAAGCAAGCCTTAGCTACTGTTGGTCCCTCAGGTTCCTCTGTTAGGCACATAGCCAGGAAGCAAAAGAGGAAGAGAGGCCAGAAAGCAGGAGCTAATCATGGACCCAATGCGGGCATTGCCAAGAAGCAGAAGTCGAAAGGCAAATGCTTTAGATGTGGCAAAGCGGGACATTGGAAGAAGGACTGCCCAAAGCCTCGAGGTATGTGTAAATTTTCCCTAGTCACTGAGACGTGTTCAGCGGCGATTCCCACAGATACTTGGTGTGTGGATTCAGGAGCCACTGATCATGTTTGTAATTCTTTGCAGGGGTTCCAAGTGACCCAGCTGCTTCGAGAGGGAGAGTTGCAGGTCTACCTTGGGGATACTACCAGAGTTTCTGTTGCTGTAGTGGGAGTTATTTGCCTTTATTTTCAGACTCTACTTTATTGTTGAGAGATTGTCTTTATGTACCCAGTTTTCGTAAAAACTTACTTTCAGTTTGTAAACTTATTTTGGATGGTTATAAGTGTGTTTTTTCTGATAGATCTATATTTATTATAAAAGACCAGAAACTTATATGTTCTGGTACATTGGTTGACAATTTGTTTTTCATTAAGACATACTCCCCAGTAATGCAAAACACAAAAACTAGTAGCTCATCACCAAATCATAATAAGAGAAAAGAGTCTTCTCCATTGAATCAGACTTATCTTTGGCACCTGAGACTAGGTCACATCAACCTTAGTAGGATTCAAAAGTTGGTCAAGAGTGGGTCTTTAAACTTACTAGATATTGACAGCTATTCGACCTGTGAGTCCTGCTTGGAGGGTAAAATGACCAAGAGGCCTTTCAAGGCAAAGGGGTATAGGGCCAAGGAGGTTTTAGAGCTGATTCATTCTGACGTGTGTGGGCCTATGTCAGTTCAGGCTAGAGGTGGTTATGAGTATTTCGTGACTTTCACAGATGATTACCCTAGATATGGATACATATACCTGATGCGCCACAAGTCTGAATGCTTTGGCAAGTTCAGAGAATTCAAGGCTGAGGTTGAGAACCATCTGGGTAAGAGTATCAAGGCCCTGCGATCTGATCGCGGTGGCGAATACCTCTCTAGTGAATTTAGATCCTATTTGTCAGATGAAGGTATTCAGACCCAGTTGTCTGCTGAGGAGGAACAGGACTCTTATGGAGATGGTTAGATCGATAATGAGTTATAGTGAGTTGCCTATCTCGTTTTGGGGTTATGCCTTGGAGACAGCATGTTTTATCCTCAACCTTGTGCCATCTAAATCTGTGCCTTCGACCCCATCAGAGTTGTGGAATGGACAAAAGCCTAGTCTGAGACATCTCAGAATATGGGGTTGTCCAGCACATGTGCTCGAGGCAGATGCCGGCAAGTTAGAGGCGAGATCCAAGGCTATGCTGTTTATAGGCTACCCCAAAGGAACGAGAGATGGTTTATTTTATAGTCCTCAGGATCAGAAGGTGGTGATCAGCACCAATGCCAGATTTCTTGAGGAGGACTATATTTTAGATCACAAGTCCAGCAGCAAGGTAGTATTGGACGAGCTTAGAAGTCAGTCCATTATTCCAGATGCACAAGTACAGGAAGACACACCACAAGAGACTGCACACACTATCACAGATGATGCTCTTGCATAGGCTGCGCCTCGTCATAGTGGTAGGGTTGTGACACAACCCGAGAGGTACATGGGTTTGGGTGAGTCTTCGGACTTTATCCTTGGCGCTCATGAACCAGACCTAGTTAACTACAATGAGGCTCTCCAGGATAAAGATGCAGATTCTTGGCAGAGAGCGATGATTACTGAGATGGGTTCCATGGACTCAAATCAAGTCTGGGAACTGGTAGACCTTCCTGATGGGTTTAGGCCTATTGGGTGCAAATGGGTTTACAAGCGAAAGAGGGATCTGACGGGAGGGTTGAGACCTTCAAGGCTAGGCTTGTGGCGAAGGGGTATACTCAGAAAGAAGGGATCGATTATGAGAAGACCTTTTCCCCGGTAGCTATGCTTAAGTCAATCCGGATTCTCTTGCCCATAGCTGCTCATATGGATTATGAGATTTGGCAGATGGACGTCAAGACAGCTTTTCTTAATGGAAGTCTTGAGGAGACCATCTTTATGCAGCAACCAGAGGGCTTCATTGTTAAAGGCCAAGAGCACAAGGTATGCAGGCTTAGAAGGTCCATTTATGGGCTTAAGCAAGCATCCAGATCTTGGAACATCCGTTTTGATGAGGTTATCCAGTCCTATAGATTCACTCAATGTCCGGATGAGCAGTGTGTTTATCACAGGCGTGATGGTGATATGATGGTGTTCCTCGTACTTTACGTAGATGACATTCTTCTTATTAGCAACAGTAAGAAAGTGTTGTCAGACGTAAAGGCATGGCTGTCCAGGCAATTCGATATGAAGGATTTGGGAGAGGCTGGGCATATCCATGGGATTAAGATTATTCGAGATCGTAGGAGACGTTCTCTGACTCTCTTTTAGGCATCCTACATAGACACGATTCTAGCTCGTTTTAACATGCAGAACTCCAAGAAGGGTTCACTACCTTTCAGGCATGAAGTGCATTTGTCTAAGGAATAGTGTCCTAAGACTGCTGAGGAGATAGATGCCATGAAGGCGGTACCCTATACTTCTGCAGTGGGTAGCCTCATGTATGTTATGTTGTGTACGAGGCCTGATATTTGCTTTGCCGTTGGCATGGTTAGCAGATATCAAAGTAACCCTGGGAAAGCTCACTGGGAGGCAGTAAAATGCATTCTCAAGTACTTGCACAGGATGAGAGATTATGTCCTAGTTTATAGAGCGCAAGAGCTTGTACCATTGGGTTACACAGATTCGGACTTTTAAGGTGATTTGGACAAGAGTAAGTCTACCTCTGGGTTTGTGTTTACTCTAGGAGGTGGAGCCATAGTATGGAGGAGTGTCAAGCAGAAATGCGTGGCGGACTCTACCATGGAGGCTGAGTACATTGCCGTATCAGAGGCAGCGAAAGAGATTGTATGGCTTCGGAGCTTCCTGATGGACTTAGATGTGGTTCCTGAGTTGCCTAGGTCTATCACAGTTTATTGTGATAACAATTGTGCAGTTGCTAACTCGAGGAACCACGAGCCCATAAGGCAAGTAAACACATAGAGCGCAAGTACCACCTGATACGAGAAATCGTAAAGAGGAAAAACGTGATCGTGGCCAAGATAGCATCAGATGACAACCTTGCAGATCCTTTCACCAAGCCATTGACCCCAAAGGTCTTTGAGAGACATGTGGAGGGCATGGGAGTCAGATTCTTGAGGGAGCCATGTGAATGAGCTTAAAGGTGTTCTGGAGATTTCATTATGACAACAGTGTAATAGCGGGTTGGACAGTTTTTGTACTTCTTAGCATAGCTTTGAGTATTAGTGGGAGATTGTTAGTTTTGAATACAAAAAAGCTATGGCTTGTGTCAAAAGCTAATATCCACAGTTGATATATCATTTTGTTTCGGTATAAATTTGTTCCTTTATATCATAGAACTAGATAACGGGGTGTGGAAAGATACAGTAGATACCGTTATTGGTTAAAGTATTGACATATTAAAAGTATGCTCGTAACCTAGATAGTCTGAACATACTATCGGTATAGGTTATCGTGTGGTTTGGAAATTAGTTTATCTAAACTAGTTTAAATCACACGGATATGCCCGGGGCATATTGAGCACGACCAGTTTGGATAGAATTGACTTATACTGATCAACGTAGTCAATTCGGTCCTAGTATTCCGTCTCTCAATCCTGAGATTGGGACGGGCGTGAGAGTTGGATATCGTATGCTTTGATTTGCCAAAGAGTGCGGTCAATTGAGGCCTATACCTCGGTAGGTTGGGTATGTGGTGTTTAGCTTCTTACGTGCCGTTGCTAGTCGAAGGAATCCACGTATCGGTTTGCCAGGTTGATGGTGCTTCCGAGATAAGCTCGTAAAGTCTATTATACTAAACCCGGCCGGTGAGCTTTATGTTCGGTATAATAAAAGGACGAGTGGTACTAATCTCGGAAAATCAAGAAGTTGGTGAATTAATTTGTCAGTAAATTGATAAACTGACGAGTGCTAGATCTTTAATGTGGGGAGTAGAATAAAATATAATGGCGCGATATAAAGTCATTTCCGAGCGGTAGTTCCATAATTGGTCCGTTAGTGGTACGACTAATTATGCATTTGACTAATCGACAAGGTGAATTAATTAATTCTAAAGGTTTAATTAATATTTAGTCGACAAAGTGAATTAAGAAATTAATTCTATATGAATTAATTAATTCTAAGGGTTCGATTAAATTAAATTAACAAAGTGGGTTTAATAAATTAATTCAAATGGGTCGATTGGAGTTGACTAGTCGGGAAAGACTTAGCGGTCAACGAAAGTCAAATTAAAAGGCCTAACTCGAGAGCCCATTAGGTCTCCTTAGAAGCTCCTTATAAATACAACTTATTGGGCAAGAAAAGAATTAAGAAACTTGATACCCAAGTAAGGGGTAGTGAGAGAAAGTCTAGTCTAGAGTGAGAACTTTGTCTTCCTCGTCAAGTTTTCGCTCAAAGTCGACTATGATAGCTTTCTTCTTCGAAAAGAAACTCAGCCCATGGAATTTTGAGCAGCCCGGTTTTATTCTCTTCCATCGCCGTGGGTTTTCTTCTTCAGGCAGCCGCTGCCGCGACTTTGCGTCTTCTCCGGACAGTCGTTGCTGTGACTCTTCATCTTCTCCGGCGACTGTTCGTCTTCCCGGCATGCTGATCCGGTAGCAGTTGTGTTGATCTCTTGGAAACTTGGTGATCCGCAGTTGTTGCTGTCCAGATCGCGGCTAGGGCTGGTGTTCTTGTTGCCCGGAAATTAAATTGGCCGGAGGTGGGTTTGGGCTGCTCCGGGCAGTACTGCTTTAGCAGTTTAATTGAGTTTCTTGCGAAGTAAGTTTTCTTGGGTTTTCTTATTTTGCCGTGGGTAACTCCATAGATAATAGCCCACACTATTTCGGAGTTGGATCGGAGTCATTCTTCGAATTTCTTGTGGTAATCACATCAAAAGATTGGATTTTTCTTTAGGCAAGGGACTTTGCTACAAAAGGTAGAATCTTTAATATTTCGCTTTAATTAAAGATTTAATTTTTTGTGTCCCGATTAATAAATTAAATAAGTACAAGCCAAGATCCGTTCATGGGTAAACTAATTTGAGCCTGAGCTTGGTCGAAAGCTTCCGATTCTGGAATGCATTGCACGAAAGTGAGGTTTTCGATTTAGCCCGGGCTTGTTCAGTTTTCCTTCATCTAATTTATCCACATCTGCCTTGAGCACATATGCTAGGTAACCCTAAATTATGAGATGTCTCAGACTGGGCTTGCGCCCCATCCACAACTCTGTAGGGGTTGAAGATACGGACATAGATGGTACAAGGTTAAGAATGTAAGCTGCTGTTTCTAAGACAAATCCACGAAATGAATTAAGCAATTCACTATATCTCATCATTGACCTAACCATTTCCATAAGAGTTCTGTTTCTCCATTCTGCTACACCATTCTGTTGGGGTGTGTCTTGATAAATTTACCATGATGTTTCTCTACATCTGCACGATACTCTTTGAACTTGCCAAAGCATTCGGAGTTGTGACGTATTAGGTAAATGTATCCGTACCTCGAGTAGTCATCTATGAACGTTACCAAAAACTCGAAGCCTTTTTTTGCTTAAATAGACATTGGTCCACACAAGTCAGACTGTACCAATTCTAACACTTCTTTGCCTTGAAAGGCCTTTTGGTCATCTTACCTTCCAAACATGATTCGTATGTCGAATAGTTGTCAACTTCTAATGAACCTAAAGGTCTATCTGCGACCAAAATTTGAATCCTACTAAGGTTAATATGACCTAGTCTAATGTGCCAAAGGTATGTTTGGTTCATCTCAGAAGGTTCTTTTCTCTTATTATGATTCAATGATGCATTATTTGATTCAGTATTTTGCGCAACAGGGGAGTTTGATTTTAGTAAAAACAGATTATCTACTAATGAATCAGAACAAACAAGTTTCTTATTCTTTCTAACAATAACAGATTTATTAGAAAAAATACACTTATAACCATCCAAATTGAGTTTAGAAACTGAAATCAAGTTCTTTCTAAAACTCGGAACATAAAGACAATTCTTTAAAACTAAAATTGAAGATTCGAAAATTAGCCTAGCTACTCTCACTGCTTCAACGGACACTCTCGTAGTGTTGCCCAAGTAGAGCTCTAATTCGCCCCTTCTAAGCCTCCGGGTTACCTAAAACCCCTGCAAAGAATTACAAACATGATCAGTGGTTCCCGAATCCACACACTAGGTATCTGTGGAAATCATCACTAAGCATGTTTCAGTAATAAAAACAAAAATAGTTGTACCTTTGATCTTTAGACAGTCAGAATTCCAATGCCCCTTATTGCCGCATTTGAAGCACTTGTCTTTCGGCTTCTTCATCTTTGCGATGTCAGGCTTAGGCGCATGACTAGCTATCTTTTGGGCTTTCTTCTTCTTCTTCTTTCCATCTTTGGGCTTAAAAGAGAAAACTTGAGCCTTGACTGTGACCAAACTTGCTTCTTTTCTTGAAAGTGGCCTTCAGCCGACACCAATGCAGCTAAGAGCTCAGGTAGAGTATAAACTCGCTAATTCATATTATAATTCAGCCAAAATTACTCAAAGCTCTCAGGCAAACTATGGAGAATCATGTCAACCTGCGTTTCCGCATCAATCTCACCTCTCAATACCTCAACCTCATTGATGTTGCTAATCATGTCAAGTATGTGATCTCTCACTGGGGTGCCTTCAACCATCTTGGTGTTCATTATCTTCCTCATGGTTGTTTGCCTTGTCGACCTGCCTTGATGACCGAACATCTCTCTCAGGTGAGCCATCATGTCAAAAGCAGAGATCATTGACTGAAGCTGATGTTGCAGAACATTCGACATATAAGCCAGAATGTAATACCGCGCCTTCTCATCAGCGTTCATCCACCTCTAATAGGCTTCTCTCTTTTCTTGAGGTGTCTCATCATTAGGCGTGGGTGGGCAAACCTTAGTGAGCACAAACTTGTACTGCTCAGCCGTTAGGACAATGTCCAAGTTACAATTCCAATTGTCATTATTCGGACTGGTTAATTTGTTCTCTTTTAGTATAGTAGCTAACTGATTGAATGTCATATCGAAAACTGAAAAATAAATAAACAGACATGTTTTAGAATAAAAGATTCAAAAATATTGAACCTTCAAAAAAAATATAATCTATCTACCAACATCTCGTCCACCGAGACTCACGCAAGTCGTGATAGTGTGAACGTTTACGTTAACCCACATTCGTTTAAGAAGAACTAACTAAGTTCATTAATCTTATTATCTGACCAAACGTTCTATTGATCAATAAAATTAATAGTCGATACTTTTAGCCATACACTAAAGTAGTGTAACCTCAATGAGAGGAATACTACTAATTGTACACTAAGTGTATACCATTATATGACCTCTAAGTTTGTTACCTAGGATAGTGCGCCTTAGATGGAGAGGATATCGCATTCTCCAATTTAACATACTATAGTCATCCAATCTAGTGATCTTCTGAATTAGACCAATCTGATATGGATGAAGGCCCTAATGCCAATGTGCATGTCTACCCACATCACTTATGAATTCGTAATGGTGGCCATGGGAATTAATTAACTAACCCGTTCCCACTTATATTTTTAAAACGAGGGTTTTCTAATTTTAACATGCTTTTAACTATCCTAAGTTATATGCATAAAAAATCACTATTTTCATCATGCATTAAAAATAAAGCATAAATTAAAATACACAAGAATGCAATTTAAAATGATAAATACGAGAAATAAATACGCAAAGTAAATTCCCCGACTATTATGGTTTAAAACTGCATCACGTTTCCATCTGCTACCTTGTTCGCGTGTCTCGTCGTATCACTCTGATGAATTGAGTCTTGAACTTGAAAAATCTCCGAACTAACTCGAAAAGGGCCACGCGCATAACCCGTGCGCACGGGCCGCGCACACAGCAAGCTGCACGTGCTGGGCCTGTGCGCACAGCGCCGCACCAGTTGTGCCCACGAGCAGCTCTCGCGTGCTACGACGACTACTGCCGGCGACTCCTTCGACGACATTGCCTTCCAGGTCTTCTGCTCCGCTCCAACTCGTTATTTGGTCTCCTCACAATTCCCCTGGGTTTTTCCAATTTTTCTACGCAATCCTTAAAATCACCCAAATTGCAATAAACCAAAACCCAGGAATTCAAGTCGTCCAAAAATAATGTCTTCGATTACATTAAAAATTTCCTAATACAAGGCTGATTTTCTAGGAAAAATAAAATTGACAATTTACATAGAAAAAATATACAACAGATTTAATCTAATCATACATGGCTTCCAACTCGTGGTTTTACTATTACAAACATTCACATTAAAAAACCAACCCGGACATGTCCCGGGGTTTAATAAAATACAAACGCACAGCCATAATAGTCGGGATAACAAAACCACCTGCAATAAAAGTCATGTAACAAATCGAACAACTATAAAGTCAAAACCTTAGCTATGATACCAATTGAAGGAATTGTCTGTCCGGGTCCGATAAAAAATTCCACTTTCGTGCATAACATCCAAAATAATAAATTCTCAATCAAACCCGAACACCCGTGCAATCCGATTCCTTTTGAAATAACACACGAACATCGGATCTTGGTTTACCTTATTCGATTTGTCACGCATAAAAAATATGATTACTAATCAAAGCGGAAAGATAGAAATCGACCTCTTGAATCGTGTCCCTTAAGAATTTTCTTGTGTGACTTTTAGACGCGATCTAACTTTGTGTGGGCAACGATCTACAGAACGAATGGAATTAGCAACAACTGAAAAACTGCCCGGAAAAAGCTTCCTACGCCGCCGCCGTTGCCACTCGCGCATCTCACACGCACCGCCGTCGAAGTTCAAGGGAAGCCATCGCCGACGCACCCAACCCGAGGAGAAAAGGTGTTTTTACTCCTTTTTCTCTCACTAGCTTTCTCTCTCTATTTTTCTGTCTTGACAAATTATGAATTCTTATCTTAAAACTATTAGACACATAAAACTGTCATAATAAAATTTTAATAATATAATTTTTTAACTATGTAATTATTTATACTTAATGATATAAAATTTTTATGATAAAAATCTTTTTAAAACTTTTCATAATAAACTTTGCTTTTTTATTATTTTAAAATTAAAATATTTTTTTGAGAATTAAAAATTAAAATATTAATTAAAAGAAACACCACAAATTAATAAAAAGTATCCGAGACAACAACTTATCTCATAATATATTTTTTAGAAAAAAAAAATTAATAAATAAAAGTTTTTAAAGAAAACACTAAAAAACATCATGAACACGGAAAATGGCAGCAAGTGATAGACGTACAAGTAAATAACTATATTTTCATTTCAGAAACATTTAATTTAAAAAAATCTTAATTCATTAAAGTGGTAGTGAAGCGATAATTAATTGTTTTTTATTTATGCGCTTAGGATATTCTAAATTTATTTATATAATTATTTACCATGGACACATTGTAAAATGCCATTTTGGCTTATTTACCAGGCATTAGCTCTGCGGTCATGGAGGTATCTTTCTGCAATAGCTGCCTCAATGGCTGCACCTATTCACAGCGCATCTTCGTCGAGTATGAAATTTGGATAGTATGGAACAACATAGGAGCCTAAAGTCTTGTTCTTGATTCCGATGAAGAAGGACGTAGAGGGAACTACTTCCTTGTAGAATGCAAAATTGTCCGACCCCATCAGCTGGTCTATAAGATTGAACTTTGAAGGACCTATTAGATTAATCTTGAAATGTTTATAGTTGTTTCTTCATTGATAGTTGGAGGATAAATTTGATTCTCGTTCTCAAAGAAATCTATAGTCGCTGTGCATCTGGAAGCTCTGGCCTGTTCAGAAATTTCATGTTTCAGATCATGAAATTTAATTCATTAGGTTGATTGATTTCATGGTAAATCAATAGGACTAATTGTTTCAGGATAGTGACACTATTAGTTAAATTCATCTTCTTTCACCAACCTCTCTAATTCTATTTAGGATTTGATAGAAGGTTGTGTTAGAGAAAGCCCTGAAGGTGCCACCGAGGCGAACGCAATCTGGTGTGGTATCCAGATCATTTCCATCATCATTGAAGAAGGTCAATGAAACTACCTGGAAAATAAATAGACGTAGACAAACAAATCTGGTCATGCTTTATAAGAAATTATGTCCTGGATATGAATGTATTTTTATATATATATATATATATATATATTCGTCTTGATGTTTGATATGAAATCTTGTGTTTTTTAATATGATATAATATTTTCCTTGAAATCTTATATTCTTATAAGATTTTATATCAATACAACAGACATGATCTTATAATTAGAAAAGTTAATCATAATTTTGTTTGATATGAATTCAAGTTTTACATGATACGAAACATTCTTTTGCTTTATATGAATTCAAGTTTTGCATGATAAGAAATGTTTATAAAAGAAAAGAAAAAAAGACTATTTAAATAATAAAGAAATTAAGAAATAGGCAAAAAGGACAAAAGGAGGGAAAAATTGAAAATTGCGCGCGTTTGCCCATACGTCTAAAAAAAATTAAATACATGCTTGGTGTTGGGACCAATAAATAGAAAAATTACATGGTAATCTCATATGACACAATATAATTTGCTGGGATAAAATACAAGTAAATAGGGGAAAAAGAATGGGGGCAAAATTAATTGTTTTTATTATACGGTTAGATTATCTAAATTTATTGATATAATTATTTACCATGGACGCACATTGTAAAATGCTATTTTGGTTTATGTTTGACGTACCCGACATTTGTATTCTATATTTATTGACGTAACATGCCATTTTGGCTTTATTTCTTATTTACTTATTATAATCTTCTTATTCAAGCATTAAAAATTGGACTAAAAAATCATCATGCATTCCGAAATCATAAAAGTAATAGCTAATATTATCATAGTTCAATAAATTGAAAGAAAGAAAGAATGAATGAAAATATAGACATTCATCCGCTGTCTCTAACTACTTCCTGCTACCACTAAACAAGACTTTCCTCCCTTCTACTCATTTAGCAAATGTTACTTTTCTGCTAACAAAAACTCCTCATTTTGGTTAGTAACCACTAAAGCATTACCAGGCATTAGCTCTGCGGTCATAGAGGTATCTTTCTGCAATAGCAGCCTCAATGGCAGCACCTATTGGTAGGGCATTTTCGTCGAGTATGAAGTTTGGAGAGTGTGGAACAACAAAGGAGCCTAAAGTCTCGTTCCTGATTCCGATGAAGAAGAACGCAGAGGGAACTATTTCATTGTAGAATGCAAAATCTTCTGACCCCATCAGCTGGTCCATAAGGTTGAACTTTGCAGGACCTAGTAGATCAACCACAACTTTCTTGACATGTTCATAGTTCTTTTCTTCATTGATAGTTGGAGGGTAAATTCGATCCTCGTTCTCAAAGAAGTCTACACTTGCTGTGCATTTGAAAACTCTGGCCTGCTCTGAAATTACCTATATCAGATCATGAAATTTAATTTATTGGGGTTAGTAGTTTTATGGTAAGGTAAGTCAATAGGGTTTCAGGATAATGACTATTAATTAAATTCATCTTCTTCACCAACCTCTCTAATTCTATTAAGGATTTGGTAGAAGCTTGTGTTAGAGAAAGCCCTGAAGGTGCCACCGAGGCTAACAAAATCTGGTGTGGTATCCACATCATTTCCGGCATTGAAGAAGGTCACTGAAACTACCTGAGAAAATAATAGACATGGAGAAATTATTCAAATCATCCTTAATAAGAAATTATGTAAACTGTTAGATTTCCTTCAAGATCATTGAATCTCCATTAAGCAATGCTGATGATAATGAATGGCTATAATTAGGGCATATAAAGAAAAGTACAGCAGGTTTGATATATTTCTATGTTTCGCAAATCACTCACTTGGGAATCCAATGGATTTACTTCGCGGGACACAATGCCTTGTAAACTGATTACTGCAGTTGAGGCAGCCAGAAGAGGATCAACACAACGATGGTGATTGCCAATTTGGTAATCTTTCCGGCTAATTGTTGCTCGGAAGAAGCCGCACCCTGCAAGGAGAGGACCAGGTCTTGATCCAATGACTCCCGTATTATGGAGATGTGAGATGTGTAAACCGAATATGGCTTCAACATTTTCAACAGCTCCGGCTTGTATCATTCTCTTTGCTCCATTCCCAGCTTCTTCTGCAGGCTGAAATATCAGTATCACAGTTCCCTGCATAGCATAAGACAGTAAATATCCTGATTCTGTCATCCATTCTCATATGTTTTATCACAATCCTCTGAGCAAACTTCTCAAGAAATAATTATCTTTCGAATATTATGAAATCTTGAATTCGAAACTCCTCAATGAAAACAAGAGAACCAATCCATCACAAGGTAAAATCATGTCAGATCATACAAGTTGTTTGTTATAATCAAGATGTAATAAAATACCTAAACAACCTCGAAAAAACAGAACAAAACAATGGAAAACTCATACTTTCTTCCCTCTTATCTTCTATATTCTATTCAATTTCCTAAACTTTCATAAGGATCTCATCTAAAAGGATTGCCGACAAAGGTGTGGCTCCTACAAGGAAAATATTTCAATGGCACGTCCCTACACGACACTCATTTAAGACAAACTAAATCATAAGACAACGTAATAAATAGAATTGATACATTTTCAGAGTCGCTTTCTTTCTCTTTTGGCTAGTTGTGGTGGTGGTGGTGTTGATATTCATGCGCAAACTCTAATTGGGTTTTCCTCAATTAGTCTCTAAAGATTTGGTGGGTCAGGGTCGACCATTTTTGTGCCATGGAATTCTTCTTACTCATTGTGGTGCGAAAGATTAGACCCGAATGGCCGTGAAATCTGACGGATTCAGCGGCGATAATCGCCAATCGGCAATCACCAAGGTCAAGAAACAAGGAAAGCGGAGGACAACAAAGGAAAACGAACAGGTGCATAAAACTATTCAAGACTCAGAAGTGATGGATTTTTTTTTTTTTTTTTCTCTCTCTCGTGTTAAGTAGTAGGTTTAAAGAAAAAAAAATAATAAATTGAAAACGTGTAATGAAAATTCGAAAATAGTCGTCGGGTTTTAAACTTTGAAAAGGTGAAGGAAATTATCAAAAGATATTATACACCAAAAAGGTGAAAATTCAACGCAGCAAATTATGACCATGATGGTGAATCTGCAGAGGAAGAAGAGAAAACTAGTAGCATTTTCAATTCCCATCATTTGGATGCTCTTTCCAAGACGATTTTCGGGTTTTCAACCAAAAACAGTACCTATCACTTCTTGAAACTCGAATCTTCCATCCGTTTTACTCTACATTTAAACTCTTTTGGGGGGGTGGGGGGTTGTGGTGACCAAAGCCCCCCAAAGATACTGATATGCCATTAATAAAAAGTAGACATACCTTCAAGTGACTTTCTCGTGCCTTCAAAATATTTGCAGCACCCATAAGCATAGCAACATGAGCATCATGGCCACAGGCGTGCATCTTGCCAGCATTTCGGCTCTTGTGCTCCCATTCAATAGTTTCCTTTAAATCCCAAGAGAGGCCAAAACCAAAAAATAAAACAAGTGTTTAATGTTTTTCCATAAATGATGATCATTCATTCATGGGAATCTAATCCAAATCTTCCTGTCAAAACTCTAACTAAACCATGATTTTACAATTTGAAAGTAAGTTGAATTAGGTAAGGTTCATTGTGTTTGGTCAAAACATGTGGTCTAATTAAATAAGAACCCAACAAACCAACAAACCAATATATCAAATATATAAAAATGAAAGACGAAGAAAAAGCTAGACAAAGAAATTGAAAAATTCAGTACAGCAAACCTGAATTGGTAGAGCATCCATATCGGCCCTGAGGGCCACAAAAGGAGGACCACCAGTACCAACCATGGCTCTGATCCCAGTTTTAACAAAAGGGTACTTGTAACTGATCTCCATTCTTTCCAATTCTTCTCGAATAAGCTTGCTGGTTTCATATTCTTCAAAAGCAAGCTCCGGGTTCTCGTGGATTCTTCTCCTGACTGACTTGATCCACTCAACATTCTCAGGCCTATTAGCCATCTTCAACAACTCGTTAGAGCAGTCTTTAGTCCAAACCGAACAATCCATCCCTGAAGAACCCTCATGCTGTTGCTGTTCCCGCCGCTGCCGTGATGTTTGATTCTTCAATTTAACCACCTCCAGCAAAGTGGGCTTATTGAAACATGGGCTCGTTGTTGATTCAAAGTATGACAAGTCACGATCGTAGGAACTTTTTGCCGTTTCGATTTCAGCAGCGACAGTTCCTGGCGATGATGACGACGACGACGGAGGTGGGGAGAAACTGATAGTGAAAAAAATGAAGATGAAAAAGATGGACCGGACGATCATCTTCACAGAAAGAGATTCTGTTTTTTCCTTTTCTTTTTCTGTGGAGAGAACTGGTGAAAAGTTGGATAGTTTTTAGGGGATTTTAATTTCAGTGGGGGAGAAGAAAATCATAGAGAAACAGGGGATTCTGGCCCTGCGGAAGAGGAGAGAATAATGGAAAAGGAATAATATAAACACGTGGGGATAATGAAGAAAGACTCTTCCAATTTGCCCATATCGGTCACATGTTGGAATTTGTTTTTCGGGGAAAAGAAATGCTGTTGTTGTATCTGGAGGCGTTGAACCGCTTAGGGTAGGGCCCGCCAATCCATTACGCGAACAGAAGCTCCCACGGACTTTCTCCACCTTCTCCATTTTTTTTTATTTGTTTAACTATATCTTATCATAACAAATAGTACTCATTATATAATAATAATTAAATTTAAATAAAAATAAATAATTTAAAAAATTATTATATAATAAAAAATTAATTAAAAAACTTTTTTAATAAAATTATTATATAGTAAAACATTAGAGACCTAACATTTTTTTTTTTTTAACAACTGTCTCATATACCCTATCAGATAGAGGTGTTCACGAATTGGGTGGTCCGATTTTTCATTCAAATCAAAACCAAATCATTAGTTACGAATTTTTAAATATCGAAATCTAAACCAAACCATTTAAAAATAAATACCGAACCAATCTAAACCAAATTGAACAGTTTGGTTTGGGCGGTTTCACAATTTTTATCAATAAAAAATTCATTTTTGGGTTGTATGTTAAATTAAAAGAAAAAAGAGAGTTTTTGAATGTAGGTTACAGGATTGTTTTGGTTGCGAGTTACGAAAGTAGGTTAGTTTTAGAAGTAAAAAGAAATAAATAGAAAAGAATAAATAAAATGGAGTAAACAATAATTGAAATTTAGAAGTTTGAGGAGTGACAAATAACTACTACCAAAACTGCTGGCCTCCTTTTTGTTTCATAATTTATAAAAAAATAATGGCTGAATTGGTATTTTGGTCCCTTATAAATAGGGGTGTTGCTGTTTTGGTCCCAAATAAAACTACGATTGCTGTTTAGGTCCCTTATCAATTATTTATTAGCATTTTTAGTCCCTTTTTACGAAAAAGTTTAAAAGATTACGGATTAACTCATTTGAACGCTAGTCAAACCTAATTTTTTTTTAAAATGATTTATATCATGATGTTTTCAATCCATTTTATGACTCTATTCTTCATGCATGTTCAACCCATTTAGATCGACTCACAATTCGAAATAACGACCGAAACCCTAAATGGGTTGAACATTCACGAGGAACCGAGTCATAAAATGGATTGAAAACAACAAGGTACAAATCATTTTAAAGAAAAAATTAGGTTTGACTAGCGATCAAATGAGTTAATCCGTAATCTTCTAAATTTTTTCTTAAAAATGGACTAAAAACGCTAATAAAAAATTGATAAGGGACCAAAACAACAATCGTAGTTTTATTTGGGACCAAAACAGCAACACCCCTATTTATAAGGGACCAAAATACCAATTTAGCCAAAAATAATTATATATATAAAAATTAGGCCAAATTGCTTTTTTGATCCCTCTTAATAGGGGTAGTTACGCTTTTAATCCCAAATAATAATACGACTGGAATATTGGTCCTTTAACATTTTTTATTAGCATTTTTTAGTCTTTTTTTTTACGAAAAAGTTAAGAAATAACGGATTAACTCATTTGATCGCTAGTCAAACCTAATTTTTTTTTTCAAAATGATTTGTACCATGATGTTTTCAATCCATTTTATAACTCGGTTCTTCATGAATGTTTAACCCATTTAGATCGACTCACAATCCAAAATGACGCCCGAAACCCTAAATGGGTTAAACATTCATGAGGAACCGAGTCATAAAATTAATTGAAAATATCATTGTACAAATTATTTTGAAGAAAAAATTATGTTTGATGACGGTGAAAGCCAACCTTTCCTTAATTCTCGAAAGGACTAACTCTACCAATTGTTGCCCGATGTTTCTAACTACTCCCTTCTGTATCTTAACCAATGAATTAAGTGTCATAAACACTCAACTCACAAGAACGCACTATTATTTAACTTATTTGTTCGAATTAAATTCTCAGAGGATGGATGCTGGTTTGTGATTTTTGTAAATCTGACACGGATTAATAGCTCAATATAAACTAATAAACTAAAGAGCGCATTTTGTGGTTCCTACACAAGCATACACACGATCTCGCGAGATCACTCTAATTAGAGATTCCGGGTGAAAGAAAAGCATACAGCTAATACTTTCAATATTAACAAGATCTAATCTTGAAAATCAAAACTAAATATTGACTCTACTGTCTATTAAAAATTTGGCCAAGGGCCTATAAATAGGTGTACAAGAAATCCTCTTCCTTTTCCAAAAAGTAATCACTCAATCCTAGTGAGAGAGAGATTGGAAAATAAAATCCTACAACAACTCTAATTGGTCTTATATTTTTGGCCAAAGAAAGAGACAATTACAAGACAAATAAAACTCCTAATTAGAAGAAAAAACTCCATCTATCCTAGTTGTATTAGGATAAACTTACAAAATCTTATAGACTAATGAAAAGTAAATGACAATCCTATTAGGAAGAGACTTTCCCAGCTTCAATTGGACTTAGGGAATGGCTGGGCTTTGTAGTTAAGCCTTTAACTTCTCAACCCAATCTTCAACCTTTATTCTGGGTTTTCAGTCTGTTGGTTTTGAATACTAAGCATTGCTTGTATTAAAACTATTTCCCGATTTATATATCAATTGAATGTTTTAGTTAAATTGTTTTATGTTTTACATATGTTGTACTTTTATATCCTATGACAAGATGATGAGGTGTCGGGGATGACACAGTAGATCTCATCATTGGTTAAAGTCATGATATATAAATGAGCCTCGTGACTAAGAAATTTTGGACATACTGTCGGTTTAAGTCATTATTTGATTCGGGAATAAGTTTGTCTAAACTAGTTGAATCATAAAGATATGCCCGGGGCATATTGAGCATGACCTTTTGGATTGAATTGTCTTATACTGATTTAGTAGACTATTCGATCCTAGTATTCTATCTCTTAATCCCTATATTTGAACGGGCATGAGGATTACACATAGTGTACTTTAATCTGCCAATGAGTGCGGTCACTTGAGACTTATATTCTTGGTAGGTTGGGTGCACGTGTTTTGATTGCTTAGTGTGTTGTTGCTTGTTTAAAGGAAACCATGTACCGGTGTGTCCAGGGTGATGGTGCTTTCGAGATGAGCTCATAGTGTTTATTATACTAAATCCGGCTGGTGGACTTATATCCGGTATAGTAATAAGGTCAAGTGGTACTAATATCGGATTATAAGAAGTCGATTAATTAATTTATCAGAAATTAATAAATTGATGAGCACTATATCTTTGACGTGGGGATAATAAAGAATAATTAAATTAGTGGTTCCGGAAGTAATTCTGGTTTGAGCTGTGATGCCATAATTAATCCGTTAGTGGTTCGATTAATTATGCTGTTGGGATTGATAAAGTGAATTAATTAATTAATCCTTGAGGTCAATTTGTAAATTGACAAAGTGGATTTAGTTATTTAATTAATTAATCAATTATTATTTCAGTTAATAATTAGGAAATCCAAGAATTATGTAATCTAATTGTGATTTGGAAATTACCAAAACCCAAGCCCAACAAGAAGGCCTAACTCAAGCCCACTTAAGGTCTCTTTTGTAACTCTATAAATAGACACAAGGGATTAGCAATTCAAGACACACAATTCATAAGTTTTCAAGACAAGAAAACTAGAGAGAGAAAGCAAGAGTGAGAAAGAAAAGAGAGAACAAGTATTCAAGTTCTCCTTGGTGTGCGTGCGACCGCCTTACCCTACGGCTCGAATCTCTCTCGATGGTGGTGCGCGGAGGCGGCGATGATCGGTCAATCCAACAGGCAGTGGCACATTTAAACACCGGCGGCGGGATTTCCGGTGAGGATTTTTCGGCAACAACTTTTTGTGTTGTTTTCTTGGTGCTGATTCCGTTGGTTCTAAAGTTCTTTACCCGCACAACGTCAGAATCTGTCTTAGAGTCATACAAGTTATAACTTAAGGGACATGCTTCAAAGGTTGAATCTTCAATCCTTCTGCTTTTATTTAAAGATTTATTTTTGTGCCTGTTGACAAATCGAATAAGGTAAACCAAGATCACGTGCTCGTGTGGTATTTCAAAAGGGGTTTGAATCAGATTGATCGAGCGTTCAGGTTTGATTGAGAATTCCAAATTATGGAATACGTAGCACAAAAGTGTAATTTTTTATCGAATCGGGGCAGACAATTCCTTCACAATCCACATATACATTGCATCTAAAAGTCCATTATCGAATAATATCGTGATGTTAATGGGCTTGGGCCTCGTGGATGGTAGATGGGTTTGGGCATGTTGGGCCTTGAACTTGACCTCGAACTTTGAAGCTAGACTCAATTCATTCCTCTTCTGGGCTCTTGATCTAGTAACTGGTTCAACGTATTCAGCTTACGGATCTCTCAGACTGAGATTTTGACCTACTAAGGACCTCCCTGAACTAATTTTTGCGCCAAGCTGCTCTTCCTGAGCTCTTCCTTGCACCATTAGCTCTGGAGTGGAAGAAGATATGGCAATTCTTGCTTGTTCTTCTTCTGATTGAGAGTCTACCGCCGTGATGTTCACATCATCCCCTCCCTGCCTAAAGCAATTCGTCCTGGAATCTGATGTGTCTGCATAATCAAACAACGGATTAGTAAACACATTAGAAAATTTTTCTAACTTACCGACTTTAAGACTTTTTGAACGGTTGGACTTAGACTTTTGGATGTGCTTAAACCTTTTAGTGGACCGTTTCTTGTGCTTCAATAATGTCAGAAAAGGATAATAACATACATTAAAAGTTTTATGTTGACAAGTATACCCCTGACATGACCAAAATTGCGCATGACATCTTCCTGATGTCTAAGCCAACTTCGAATTGTCTTTAGGCTTAAGTACTATCTTGATTGATAACCCTGTAGTAAACAATGGTCTTGTGCTATCCGAGATCTAACAGAGTCAGGATGCTTGTTTGGAAATCTTCATTGATAATACCTCCGCAACCATGTACTCTATAACTTCTTGAGCTTAACAGAATATGAATGCTCATAAGGAAGTCTTAATTGACGATACCTCAGCAACCACTTATTCCGTAAAGATTTTAAGTCTAGCAGGATAGAAATACTTTAGGGAAGTCTTGATTGACAACACCTTAGCAACCATCTATCATGTGAAGCTCACGAATGAACAAGTGAGAATGCTTGTAAGGAAATCTTCATTGATGATACCTTAGCAAATACACACTTTGTTACATTTAAGTCCTGGTATAATATATGTATGGTGCGGAGGTCCAATCCCCTAGTTGGTTGGGTTAGTGCTAGGCTAAATATATGAGCTATCAGGGACTTCGTGATCAATTGGCGGAGTGATCATGGAGTAAGTGACACGGGTGTTGTTCAAGTAAAATCAGAACTGGATGCTTCTCATCACATTTTTGACCCCATTGTTAGTACATTACAACCTTGCTTGTCAATCACAGATTGTAATCAAAGCTTCTCTTCTCACAGGAAAGTAGAAATCCCATTTTTAGTCATTTGCTCATATAATCTAACTTTATCTCATTACATTCAAACACCTGATATACTGCTATACTTATTACTCCAACTTTTATTATATATCACTAGGTTTTTAACTTGTGCAGCATTATTCTAACCTCCGTTCCCTGTGAATCGACCCTTATACTACTATAATCTGTGGCATTTAGTTTATAAATTGATTAATTCTGAGGGGGTGACGACATTAAATCCTTTATATAAGAATTTTGGTGTCGTTACCAGGTAACGGGTGCCAAGATTTTATGGCAGAACAAGTTGGAAATTTAGGAATATAGATAGTGAGGTAGTAGTAACTTAGTAGTACTTTGTTGTGTTCTATTTTGTTCTTGTTTTGTTTCTTGTTTATGGTAAGAACTAGGTCCCAAGGAGAACCTGAGCTGAGCGAAACTGACTTGGATTTAGAGTTGTCTTTAATAAGACAACAAAGATCATGGCCTGAAGAAATGGAGCAAGCACAAGAGAAGAGGTTTGGCGACTTTTTCCAACCTCATTTTTGCAGAAGAAAATGAGGTCGTGATCATTGAAGCACCAAACTATCAAATTAATCCTTCTCTGATAAGTTTGATTCAGAATGGCCCAAGTTTCCAAGAAAAGGATCATGAGGATGCTAATGCTCATTTGAAGGCATTCATCAACCTTTGCAATACAAATTGACCTCCTGGAGTGACTGCAAATCAACTTAGAAGAGCTCTCTTCCCATTTTCTTTAAGAGATAATGCTATGGTATGGTTTAATTCTTTGCCTGCTGACAGTATTGCTACTTTTGAAGATCTCAGGAAGAAGTTCTTGACAAAATACTACCCCCATCAAAACTTGAAAGGCTTAGGAACGACATCTTTCACTTCAAGCAATAGAGGGAGAGCCGTTTAGTGAGGCTTGGGAAAGATTCCCGGATTTTATCAGAAGATGCCCAAGCCACGACATTGAGAGAGGTACAGAACTCCAACTTTTTTTTATAAAGGCCTAACCAAATAGTCTATGGCTCTTGTTAATGCCATTGCAGGTAGAACTCCAATGGGGAAACAAATGGTTGAGGTCAAGGATTTGTACGACAATATGGCTTTGTCATACACTGATTGGCCGAGTGAAAGACTGGTGGCACCAAAGAAACCAGTGCAGGTAGTAACACCAGATGCTAATCAAATTGTAGGATTGGAAGCTAGATTGGAAAGCTTGCAGAAGGAATTGAAGCTGAAAGATAACACAATTAAGGTCTGTGAATTGAATGAGGATTCCAGTCACAGCAAAGAAGGATCAGTCCAACTGGAGGACGCCAGCTATGTGAACAATGGACCAGGCGGATAGAGACAGCAAAATCCAATTGGTACTAACCAGCAGTTCATCAACCAAATGCCTCAGAAAAATTTTGGAGGTTAGTATAAAGGAAACTTCCAAGGGGAATAATATCAACAGAGGGACAAAATGTAGTTTAGCAATAACAACAACATGCAAGGAGATTGGAGACAACAACAACTGAGTAATCCTTTATAGGACACTGAAAAGGAAAAACTCTATTGGGATGAACGCATAAAGATGATGCTTACTTGCATTCAAGCTAATTCTTAGAGAATGGATGAATTACATAAAGGCTTAAAGGGGGTTGAAAGCATTGTTGGATTGTTGGCTCAGAGTATTGGGAATTGACGTGACTCCAAAGTATCACTTTTTATGACACAAAATCGTACGTATTTAGCTTACTTTTAGTTGGTTTTCAATGATTATGATATCTTTTATGAGCTTTCAATGCACTTATAGTTGGATTTGCATGATCTTGTAGTAAAAGCTATGTTGGAGCTTTTGGAAGAAACTTAAATACTTTTGCTGGAAAAAGGGAGAAAACATGAAGAAATGGAGCCAAAATAGAAGAATTTAGAAAAGAGCAAATTTGAACTGAAGAGACCAAGACCGGCGACATACAGGCACTGACGCCTGTACACCGCCGACCTCAGCATTTCCTCTGCGACAGCCCCACCTAGCTGTCGCCTGGACACTACTGCTGAATGTTTCAAATTACCCTTAGCGTGCTTTAAATTATATTTTGCCATTTTTAGCCCTCAGACCTCTTACTTAATGGCTAAGGCCATTTGTAAAACATATACTTTCACACTTTAGTATGCTTTCTTGTAGAGATTAGCTTAGTGGAGAATATGCTAGTTTTGAATACAGAAAAGCTATGACTTGTATAAAAAACTAATATCCATTGATGACATATCATTTTGTTTCAGTATTAAATTGTTCCATTATATCATAGAACTAGATAACGGGGTGTGGAAAGACACAGTAGATACCGTTATTGGTTAAAGTATTGATATATAAAAAGTATGCTCGTAACTGAGATAGTCTGAACATACTATTGGTATAGGTTATTGTGTGGTTTGGAAATTAGTTTATTTAGACTAATTAAATCACACGGATATGCCTGGGGCATATTGAGCACGACCAGTTTGGATAGAATTGACTTATACTGATCGGCATAGTCAATTCAGTCCTAGTATTCAGTCTCTCAATCTTGAGATTGGGACGGGCATGAGAGTTGGATATTGTATGCTTTGATGTGCCAAAGAGTGCGGTCAATTGAGGCCTATACATTGGTAGGTTAGGTATGCGGTGTTTAGCTACTTACGTGTCGTTGCTAGTCGGAAGAATCCACGTACCGGTTCGTCGGGTTGATGGTGCTCCCGAGATGAGCTCGTAAGGTTTATTATACTAAACCTGGCCGGTGGACTTTATGTCCGGTATAATAAGAAGGTCGAGTGGTACTAATCTCGGATACCAAGAAGTCGGTAAATTAGTTTGTCAGTAAATTAATAAACCGACGAGCACTAGATCTTTAATGTGGGGAGATAGAAGAAAATATAGTGGCGCGATGTAAAGTCATTTTTGAGCGGTAGTTCCATAGTTAGTCCGATAGTGGTACGACTAATTATGTATTTGACTAATCGAGAAAGTAAATTAATTAATCCTAAGGGTTTAATTAATATTTAATTGATAAAGTGGATTAAGAAATTAATTCTATATGAATTAATTAATTCTAAGGGTTCAATTAAATTAAATTAACGAAGTGGGTTAAGAAATTAATTCAAATGGGTCGATTGGAGTTGATTAGTCTAGGAAAGACTAAGCGGTCAATGAAAGTCAAATTAAGAGGCCCAACTCAAGAAACCACTAGGTCTCCTTAAAAGAACCCTATAAATAGAAAGCTTAAGGCCAAAGAAACATAAGAAAATCTTGCAAGACAACTTTGTCTTCCTTTGAGTGAGAAAGTTCTTAAGAGAGACTCTCATTCCTTTCTTGGGTTTCTTTCAAAAACGAACTTGGAATCTCACTTCTCGATTTAGATTAAGTCTAAAGATCAAACTTTTAGATAGCCCATTGATGGATTTTATTTAATTGCTGCCCAGTTTTTTTTAAACCCTTTTGGCCGGATTTTTCCAACTTTGGCCGGAATTCTTCACGGTTTTATTGAGCAGTCCAGCATTCTCTTCTAATCACTCCAGGGTGCTTGATCCAGCTGGGTTTGTGTTGATCTCTCCCTTGGGTTGGTGATCCACAATCCCGATTGTCCAGATCGTGACCGGAGTTGAAGTGAATTCGATTTTATTAGCGAGAAAAATAGTGGGCAACAGTTTTTTGGGTTAAAGGTTTGATTTTTTTGGGCAGATTTAATATTTTAGAGGGATTTTCTTTGTGGGTTTTCATGGGCTTTGATAGCACATCCCGTTAGATTATTTCCCACGCAATATTCGGGATTTCTTGCAGTTATCTTTCGGATTTCGGTGGTGATCGCGAATTAAAGATTTGGTTTTCTTATTTGCGTTGGACTTCGCTTCAAAGGTATAACCTTTAATCCTTCTACTATTAATTAAAGGTTCAATCTTTGTGCGTTAGATGTCGTTTTAATAAATTAAATAAGTATAAGCCTAGATCCATTCAAGGGAAAATGAATTTGAGCCTGAGCTTTGTCAAAAGCTTTCGATTCTAGAATGCATTGCACGAAAGTGAGGTTTTCGATTTAGCCCGGGCTTGTTCTGTTTTCCTTCAAAATGGTATCAGAGTGAGTGTTTTGGCTTTATACTTGTTTAATTTATTACACGGCTTTATTTTGGCATTATTGTTTTTGTCGAAATGTTTAAACAGGTGGTTATTAGTTTCCCGACTATTATGGTAGAAATTTATTTTTCATTCATAAACCTCGGGACATGTTCGGGCTCGCATTTTTTTTGAATGGAAATATCTATAATAGTAATAACCACGAGCTGGAAGCCGTGTAGGATTAGAAAAATCTTGTAGTAGGATTTGATCTAATCATGTCGTCTTTAAATTCCTAGAAAAACGCCTTGTATATAGGAATTTATGTACTATGACTAAGACGTTATTTTGGGTAACTTATATTCGTGGGTTTTGGTTTCTCATAATTTTGGGTGATTCCTAATTACGTAAAAAACCAAGAAAATCCAGGCGAATTGAGAGAAAACCAAATAACGAGTGGGAGCGACATGACAGGATGTGTCACCGAGGCGTCAAGGAATCAACGATAGAGAATACCATAATAGTCGAGAAATTTTATTTCTTTAATTTCTCGTATTTATGTCTTTTTTTGATTGTGTGTTCGCTTTATTTTGCATGAACGAAAACCAAACCAAACCATTTTAAAAGGAAAAGTGCAATTAACTAAGGTAGATTATTCGCATATTAAAACTCCAACGGTTTTATGAGTGCGAATATCCATAGTTAAGATATTGCATGTTAAAATGTAAAAATCCTCAAATTTAAAAATCTAAGTGGGAGCGGATTGGTAAATATCCCCATGGCCTCCATTACGGGTTCATTGGTGATGTGGTTAAACTTGCGTGCTGGCTTAGACCTTCCTCCCTATCGGATGAGTTTGTAACCATAGATATCATCGGAATGAATTTCTAAAGGGATGAATATAGTGAGTTTAATTAGAGAAAGTTACGACACCCTCGCCATCCGAGGTGCATTAGTATCCTAAGTAACAAACTTAGAAGTCACATAATGACATACACTCAGTGTACCATTTTTAGTATCCCTCCCATCGAGGTTACACTATCTTCGTGTACGGCTAAAATGATCGACTATTAATTTCATTAATCATAAGATCGTTGGTCAGATAGTGAAATTAATGAACTTTGGTTCTTCTCGAATGAATGTGGATTGGCGTAGGCGTTCACCCATTGTGACCTGCGATAATCCCGGTGTGAGAGATATCGGTAGAAGATTATATTGTTTTTTTGAGGATTTCAATATTTTTGAAGAAGTAATACTAAAACTTGACTGTTTATTTTTCAGTTGTTGATATGTCATTCAACCCGCTAGCTGTCATACTTAATCAGAACAAACTTACGGGTCCAAATTACATTGACTGGAAATGTAATCTGGACATTGTCCTTACTGCTGAGGGTTACAAGTATGTGCTTACTGAGTAGTGCCCCCCTAAGCCCAGCAATGATGCCACCCCTAAGCAAGAGCCATGTACGAGGTGGCAGAAGGCTAATGAGGTGACCTGGTGCTATATCTTGGCTTCTATGTCGAGTGTACTGCAACACCAACATCAGTTGTTTACCTCAGCCTACGATATGATCTCAAATTCAGGGAGATGTTTGGACATTAGGGTAGGGCAGCCAAGCAGTCAGCTATGAGGAAACTCATGACTGCTAGGATGGCTGAGGACACTTCAGTGAGGGATCATGTGCTGGACATGATGAGCTGCATTAATGACATCGAGGTATTGGGAGGTGACATTGATGGGGAGACCCAGGTCGATATCATCCTCCAGAGCTTGCCCTCAAGTTTTGAGCAGTTTCGGTTGAACTATAATATGGCAATCTTTCATATTCACTTCCCGAGCTCATAAATGCATTGGTGTTGGCTGAGGGCCTCTTCACAGAGAAGCAAGCCTTGGCTACTGTTGGTCCCTCAGGTTCCTCTGCTGGGCCCAAAGCCAAAAAGCAAAAGAGGAAAAGAGGCCAGAGAGCAGCAGCTGATCATGGACCCAAGGCGGGCATTGCCAAGAAGCATAAGCTGAAAGGCAAGTACTTCAGATGTGGCAAGGCGGGACATTGGAAAAAGGATTCCCAGAAGCCTCGAGGTATGTGTAAATTTTTCCTAGTTACTGAGATGTGTTTAGCGGCTATTCCCATTGATACTTGGTGTGTGGATTCAGGAGCCACTGATCACGTTTGTAATTCTTTGCAGTCCAAGTGACCCAGCTACTTAGAGAGGGAGAGTTGCAGGTCTACCTTAGGGATACTACCAGAGTTTCTGTTGTTGTAGTGGGAGTTTTATATCTTTATTTTTCAGACTCTATTTTACATTTAAGAGATTGTCTATATGTACCCAGTTTTTGAAATAATTTATTTTCAGTTTCTAAACTTTTATTGGATGATTATAAGTGTATTTTTTCTGATAATTCTATTTTTATTAGAAGAAACCAGAGGCTTATATGTTCCGGTACATTAGTTGACAATCTATTTTTAATTAAGACAAACTCCCCAGTTGTGCAAAATACAGAAACTAGTAACTCATCACCGAATCATAGTAAGAGAAATGAGTCTTCCCCTTTGAATCAAACTTATCTTTGGCACCTGAGACTAAGTCACATCAACCTTAGTAGGATTCAAAGGTTGGTCAATAATGGGCCTTTGGGCTCATTAGATATTGACAGCTATCTGACCTGTGAGTCCTGCTTGGAGGGTAAGATGACCAAGAGCCCTTTCAAGGTAAAGGGGTATAGGGCCAAGGAGGTTTTAGAGTTGATTCATTCTGACTTGTGTGGGCCTATATCAGTTCAAACAAGAGGTGGTTATGAGAAATTCGTGACATTCATGGATGATTACTCTATATATGGATACATATACCTGATGCACCACAAGTTTGAATGCTTTGGCAAGTTCAAAGAGTTTAACGCTGAGGTGAAGAACTATCTAAGTAAGAGTATGAAGGCCTTGCAATCTGATCACGGTAGCGAATACCTCTCTAGTGAATTTAGGTCCTATTTGTCAGATGAGGGTATTCAAACCCAGTTGTCTACTCCTGGCACACCCCAGCAGAATGGTGTAGCAGAGAGGAGGAACATGACTCTTATGGATATGGTTAGATCAATGATGAGTTACAGTGAGTTGCCTATCTCATTTTGGGATTATGCCTCAGAGAAAGTATGTTTTATCCTCAACCTTGTGCCATCTAAGTCTTTGCCTTCGTCCCCAGTAGAGTTGTGGACTGGGCGAAAACCTAGTCTGAGACATCTCAGGATTTGGGGTTGTCCAACACATGTGCTCGAGGCAGACGCAGGCAAGTTAGAGGCAAGAACCAAGGCTATTCTATTTATAGGCTACCCCAAAGGAATGAGATGTGGTCTATTTTATAGTCCTTAGGATCAGAAAGTGGTGATCAACACCAATGCCAGATTTCTTGAGGAGGACTATATTTTATATCACAAGTCAAGCAGTGAGGTAGTATTGGAAGAGCTTAGAAGTCAGTCCACTATTCCAGATGCACGAGTACAGGAAGACACACCACAAGAGACTGCACACACTATCACAGATGATGCTCTTACACAGGCTGCACCTCGTCGTAGTAGGAGGGTTGCTAGATAGCCCGAGAGGTAAATGGTTTTGGCTGAGTCTTCGGACTTTATCCTTGGTGCTCATGAACCAGACCCAGTTAGCTACAATGAGGCTCTCCAGGATAAAGATGCAGATTCTTGGCAGAGAGCGATGATTGCTGAGATGGGTTCTATGAACTCAAATCAGGTATGAGAGCTGGTAGACCTTCCTGATGGGTTTCAGCCTATTGGGTGCAAATGGGTCTACAAGCGAAAGAGAGGATCTGACGGGAGGGTTGAGACCTTCAAAGCTAGGCTTGTGGTAAAGGGGTATACTCAGAAAAAGGGTATCCATTATGAGGAGACTTTTTTCTCGGTAGCTGTGCTTAAGTCAATCCGGATTCTCTCAGCCATAGATGCTTATATAGACTCTGAGATTTGGCAGATGGACGTCAAGACAACTTTCCTTAATAGAAGTCTTGAAGAGACCATCTTTATGCTGCAACCAAAGGGTTTCATTGTTCAGGGCTAAGAGCACAAGGTATGCAGGCTTAGGAGGTCCATTTATGGACTTAAGCAAGTATCCAGATCCTGGAACATTCATTTTGATGAGGTTATCCAGTCCTATAGATTCACTCAGTGTCTGGATGAGCAGTGTGTATATTGCAGGAGTGATGGTGATACGGTGGTGTTCCTAGTACTTTACGTAGATAGCATCCTTCTGATTGACAACAGTAAGAAGGTGTTGTTAGACGTAAAGGCATGGTTGTCCAGGTAGTTTGACATGAAGGATTTGGAAGAGGCTGGACATATCCTTGGGATCAAGATTATTCGAGATCGCATGAGATGTTCTTTGACTCTCTCTTAGGCATTCTACATAGACACGATTCTGGCTCATTTTAACATGCATAACTCCAAGAAGGGTTTACTACCTTTCAGGTATGGGGTGCATTTGTCTAAGGAGCAGTGTCCTAAGACTGCTAAGGAGATAGATACCATGCATACGGTACCCTATGCTTCTGCAGTGGGTAGCCTCATATATGCTATGTTATATACGAGGCCTGATATTTGCTTTGCCATTGGCATGGTTAGCAGATATCAGAGGAACCCTGGGAAGGCTCACTAGGAGGCAGTAAAATGCATTCTCAAGTATTTGCGCAGGACAAGAGATTATGTCCTAGTTTATAGAGTGCAGGAGCTTGTACCGTTGGGTTATACAGATTCAGACTTTCAAGGTGATATGGACAAGAGTAAGTCTACCTCTGGGTTTGTTTACTCTAGGAGGTGGAGCCATAGTATGGCAGAGTGTCAAGCAGAAATGCGTGGCAGACTCCACCATAGAGGCTGAGTACATTACCGCATCAGAGGTAGCAAAAGAAGCTGTATGGCTCCGGAACTTCCTGATAGACATAGATGTGGTTCCTGAGTTGCCTAGGTCTATCACAGTTTATTGTGATAACAATGATGCAGTTGCTGACTCGAGGGAACCACGAGCCCACAAAGCGAGTAAACACATAGAGCGCAAGTACCACCTGATACGAGAGATCGTAAAGAGGGAAGACGTGATCGTGGCCAAGATAGTATCAGATGACAGCCTTGCAGATCCTTTCACAAATCCATTGACTCCAAAGGTCTTTGAGAGACATGTGGAGGGCATGGGAGTCAGATTCTTGAGGGCGCCATGTGAGTAAGCTTAAAGGTGTTCAGTAGATTTGATTATGACAGTAGTGTAATAGCGGGTTGGACAGTTTTTGTACTTCTTAACATAGCTTTGAGTATTAGTGGGAGATTGTTAGTTTTGAATACATAAAAGCTATGGCTGTATCAAAAACTAATATTCACAGATGACATATCATTTTGTTTTAGTATTAAATTGTTCCATTATATCATAGAACTAGATAAAGGGGTGTGGAAAGACACAGTAGATACCGTTATTGGTTAAAGTATTGATATATAAAAAGTATGCTCATAACTGAGATAGTCTGAACATACTATCGGTATAGGTTATCATGTGGTTTGGAAATTCATTTATCTAGACTAATTAAATCACACGGATATGCCCGGGGCATATTGAGCACGACCAGTTTGGATAAAATTGACTTATACTGATCGGCATAGTCAATTCGGTCCTAGTATTCAGTCTTTCAATCTCGAGATTGGGATAGGTGTGAGAGTTGGATATCTTATGCTTTGATGTGCCAAAGAGTGCGGTCAATTGAGGCCTATACCTCGGTAGGTTGGGTATGCGGTGTTTAGCTACTTACGTGCCATGTACCGGTTCGTATGGTTGATGGTGCTCCCGAGATAAGCTCGTAAGGTTTATTATACTAAACCTGGCCGGTGGACTTTATGTCCGGTATAATAAGAAGGTCGAGTGGTACTACTAATTATGTATTTGACTAATCGACAAAGTAAATTAATTAATCCTAAGGGTTTAATTAATATTTAATTGACAAAGTAGATTATGAAATTAATTCTATATGAATTAATTAATCCTAAGGGTTCGATTAAATTAAATTAACGAAGTGGGTTAAGAAATTAATTCAAATGAGTCGATTGGAGTTGATTAGTTTAGGAAAGACTAAGCGGTCAACGAAAGTTAAATTAAGAGGCCCAACTCAAGAGCCCACATGGTCTCCTTAAGAGCTCCCTATAAATAGAAAGCTTAAGGCCAAAGAAACATAAGAAAATCTTGCAAGACAACTTTGTCTTCCTTTGAGTGAGAAAGTTCTAGAGCGAGACTCTCTTTCCTTTCTTACGTTCTTTCAAAATGAATTTGGAATCTCACTTCTCGATTTAGATTAAGTCCAAAGATCAAACTTTTAGATAGCCCATTGATGGATTTTATTTAATTGCTGCCCAGTTTTTTTTTTTAAAACCTTTTGGCCCAATTTTTCCAACTTTGGCCGGAATTCTTCACGGTTTTATTGAACAGTCCAGTAGCCTCTTCTAATCACTCCGATTTGCTTGATCCATCTGGGTTTGTGTTGTTCTCTCCCTTGGGTTGGTGATCCACAATTCCGGTTGTCCAGATCGTGACCGGAGTTGAAGTGGGTTCAATTTTATTGGCGAGAAAAATAGTGGCAGCAGTTTTTTGGGTTTAAGGTTTGATTTTTTTGGGCAGATTTAATCTTTTCAATGGATTTTCTTTGTGAGTTTTCGTGGGCTTTGATAGCACATCCCGTTAGATTATTGCCCACGAAATATTCGGGATTTCTTGGAGTTATCTTTTGGATTTCGGTGGTGATCGCGAATTAAAGATTTGGTTTTCTTATTTGCGTTGGACTTCGCTTCAATGGTATAACCTTTAATCCTTCTGCTATTAATTAAAGGTTCAATATTTGTGCATTAGATGTCGTTTTAATAAATTAAATAAGTATAAGCCTAGATCCGTTCAGGGGAAAATGAATTTGAGCCTGAGCTTTGTCAAAAGCTTCTGATTCTGGAATGCATTGCAGGAAAGTGAGGTTTTCGATTTAGCCCGGACTTGTTCTGTTTTCCTTCAGAATACATATACTCATACACCTTTTCTTCACACACTAGATGAATTCTCTTAGAACCATTTTGTTCTAAGTAGATTTTAGGGAATTCTACTCCTCTAAGTGATATAGGGTAGTGGATTTCCAAAGATGTAGAACAAATTTATGGATTCAATGAAGAAGAATTGTTTTTGAGGGCTTAGTTCAAGATTTGGATGGTTTTTATCATTTATGGTTGATAAAAACTGCAACTTTTCTTATAGATTGAGTTCTACCATGAGGAATTACTCATTTCTTTGTTAATTTTGTTCTCTTCAATGGTTATTCATGCATATTGATAAGTGGGTTTCATGCAACTTAGTTAATTCTTGTTTTAATGTAATGAGTTTGCCTTGTTATTGGAATATGTGTTGAATTTACCCATTACTGGTTACCTAACTTGTTTGGGCATTTGGATTAGGTTAATTAAGATTTCTTGTGTTACAAATTTGGTTGTTCCTATATCTATTTGTTATGTAAGTTCGTAATTTACATTATCTTAATGTGGATGTGCAGAGTATTGATAGTAGAGTAGGATTGAAGACCCTATTTCTATTATTGACTACTAATGATCGTGGCATGGTTCCTTTTTTTATTCACTTAAGGTGAAGATTTCATGGACTTGAGGTGTTATAGTCCTCATTTGGAAATAAGTGAAAGGCATTATCATAATGTTTGGAAAGTCTTAACTACCCACATTTGCATGATAATTGCTTATCAATAGTCCTTTGGATCTTGCGGTTGTGTGATTCCCTCTCTTTTGTACCATTATATTTTACTTTATTTTATTTTGTTACTTTTATGACACACTCACAATTACTATTTTACCCCTTGTTTTGTTAGATTCTTAGGAGTAGAAACTACTAAGTAAGGATTTGAGCCCAATCATACTTTAATCAAGACAACTTTCTCACGGGAACGAAATCTTAAGTACTATAGTTTTTGTATTTTAGTTTTGTTTATTATAAATTTATTCTAAAATGATTGCCCTTAACTTTTACAATGACAAGAGCACGTCAAAAGTGGTGCCGTCGACGGGGATGGTTTATTTTGATTGATTATTGTTTTGGTAGTTAGGGTGTTTACTTATTTTTGCATTTTTAGTAGTTTTTGAGTGTTTTTAAGTAATTTTCATAATGCAGTACTTTTTTGTATTTTTCTTGTTTTTGTGTGTTTTGAGTCATTTTCTAATATTTTGTTTTGTTTTTAGGTGTTCCGGTTTTCTTTGGTGCGTAGTTGATGGTTTATGGTTGTTACTAGATCAGAAGCTAGAGGAGAGTTGCTAGAGCTTGGTGATAGTAGTGAGAGGATTTTGAGAAGAAGGAATCGTGTTGAAGAGCATAGTGAAATGGAGGCACAAGGAGAAAGGAATTTTGGGTGGTATTTTGAGCCACATTTCTAAGAACCGGCGGAACTACTAGGGATTAAAGCGGAGAGTTATCAAATTCAGGCCCACTTCATCAATTTGATACAAAATGGTTCACAATTTCAAGGACTTGAGGGTGAAGATGCAAATGCTCACCTAAGGAATTTCTAATGTTGTGTAATACGGCAAGGTTGTAAGGACTTACAAGATATAAGATGAAGAGGATTTTATTTCCTTTTTCATTTAAGGGGAATGCAAGTACATGGTTCAATTCCTTGGATGAGAACACCATTCAAACTTTTGAGGAGTTGAGGAAAAAGTTCTTGTTTAAGTATTATCCTCCTCATAAGATTGAAAGGTTAAGAAATGACATCCTACAATTCAAGCAACACCAAGAAGAGTCATATGCGGAAGCTTGGGAGAGATTTCAAGAGTTATTGAGAAAGTGCCCAAATCAAACTTTTGAAGGTGGTAATGAGTTGCAAATCTTCTATAATGGGTTAACAAGAGAGTTGGCAACATGGTGACGGGTCATCTTCTTCGGAATTCAAGTCAACGTGAAATGGAAACTGACAAGTTGGTTGCTACAGGAACAAGATCCTTGTGTTGATGGACCTTTCTCGTTTATTCCTTCCTATTATCTCCACAAGCATGAATTGAAGGGGCAAAATCGCTCAATGCAAGAAAACACACTATGACTTTAACATCTTTGTGCAAAAATTATAATAGAGGATGGGTAAAGGTTTATGATGATTTTATTCAACTCATGACAGGTTTAATAGAAAACCATTTGACTATAACCAACAAAAAATGGGTGTAAGTTTCCTGGCAAGGACAACTCACGATCTCGCAAGATCACTCAAAGAGATTTTCAAGAGTCTATGACTCAACAATTTCACACAAAATTTATTTTGCAAAAACAATCTATTAAGTTCGAAAATATGGGGGCCTATTTATAGGTAATTATAGGTTTTCTCTTCCTATTCTAAAAAAGTAATCTCAAATCCTAGAGATTTAGAGATTAGGAAACATAACCTATTACAACTATATGTGGCTTTAGGAAATTCGGCCAATAGAGATAAAATTGAAGACAAGAATTAAAATCCTAATTAAAAGGAAAAACTCTATCCTAATTGAATTAGAATAGACTTACAAAATCTTCCAAAACTAAGAAAGTAAACAAACATAATCCTAGTAGGAAGAAACTTGATTTTCCCAATTTCAGTTGGGCTTAAGGAAGTCTTGGATTTTCGAATCAGGCCTCATGCTTCTTTAATCCAAACTTTAGCTTTTATTATGGGTTTCTTTCGTCATCTATGTTGTATCTATAAGTCCATTATTGAATAATCTTGAAACGTTAATGGGTTTGGGCTTTCAAATCTGTAGATGGGCTCGGGCCTATCTGGCTTGGAACTCGATCTTGAACTCTGAAGTTAGACTCGATCTATACGAATTTCAGGCTCTAGATCTGGTAAATAGACCAACATAATCAACTAGTGGATCTTGCTTGAAGACATTTGGATCCATTTGAGAGCTTTTTAAGCTGATCTGCTCATTTTCCAGCTCTCACTGGGCATGCTCTGAATTTTGAACATGCGGATGGATGTCATTGAAAGATTGTCTGCCTGGGCCTAGCCAGAAACTCACTTTTGTGCTACGCATTCCAGAATCTGAATCTTTGGCCAGGCCTAGACGCTAGCACAATCGCTATTCCAACCCTTGCTGGAAATAACATTGCGCAGGATCTAGATTTACACTTATTCGATTTATCACGCAACATAAATTATTAATTAAAGCGGAAACATAAGAATTACCTATTGAAGCATATACCCAGGTGATTCTCTTGTATGCCTCACGACTTTGCTTGTATGCTGTGTGGGCAGCAATCTAACTAGCAATTTGATCTGCTAATGACCACAATCCACCTGCCAGAAAAATTTCAGCACCTCTGCACCTGGCGCGTACAAATCACGCCCGCACCCACCGGAGAGAGAGAAAGCCACACAAGCCGCCAAAAATTAACAAAAAATCGGCAGCCTTAAGGCTTGTGAAATCCGATTTTAAGAGAGAGAAACTTTCTCTATCTAGGATTTTCTCTAAATTTTCTTGTCTTGAAAACTTATGAATTGTATATTGTGGAATAGCTAATCCCTTGTCTATATATAGAGTTACAAGAGAGACTCCAAGTTGGTTTAGGATTGGTCTTCCTAATGGGTTTAGGTAATTAATTAGTTTCCAAATCCAATTAGGTAACCAATCTAATAGGTTAAACCAAATCCAAATTAGATTCCTAATCTCTAGGATTTTCTAATTCTAATTGAAACTTAAGACTTAATTAATTAATTAAATAATTCCACTTTGTTAGTTACTCAATTAATCCTTAGGAATAATTAATCAATTAATTAACTCTACTTATTCAATTAACCCATTACAAAATTAATCGTACCACAACGGATTAATTTTGGCACTACCATCCTACACCAGAATTGCTTCCGGAACAACTTAATTAATTGATTCATAATCTCCCCAATCAAAGATATAGTACTCGTTAATTTATTAATTTACTGATAAATTAATTTATTAACTTCTTTAATTCTGAGACTAGTACCACTCAACCTTTTTACTATACCGGACATAAGTCCACCAATTGGGTTTAGTATAATAATATAACGAGCTCATATCAGGAGCACCATCACCCTGGACGCACCGGTCATGGTTTCCTTTCGACAAGCAGCAGCACACCAAGCAACTAAACACGCGCTCCCAACCTACTCAGATTATTGGCCACAATAGACCTCACCCATTGGCAGATCAACGTACACTATGTCTAATCCTCATTGTTGGGTTATGTTCAGGTGTTTAATCAAATTAAATAGTGGAATTCCTAAACATTAAGGATCGGGTCTTACCCTTGAAGCATAATCTGTTGCGCACGTCGCCTGGCTCCTCTGAGAAGATTGCCTACAGAGAGAATTTGGGAAAATATTGTGTATTTTGTCTGATTTCAATTTTCTAATTCAAAATCATTATCGTCCTACAATAATATCCCTAGGATATTTGTAGAGATTTAATTTCCAAAATCAGTATTGTAATTATCCAATTATAACTTAACTGATTTTAGTCATATTCCAAATCAGTATTATTACCAAATATTATTTTACTGATTCCAAATTAGTATTTAAATAATATTTACTGATTCCAAATCAGCATTAAATAATACCTTAATGATTTGGGTTATACACCAAGCCCATGGATCAACCCATGACCCATGGATCAGGCTGATGGGTCAAGAACTTCAATTGCAATTAAGTCTCTTGATTTATTAGCTCACCCCAATTTTTCCCAGGTAATTAATTAACTATTAATTAATACCCCAGAACTTCTCAATAATATTTAATTAAACCATTTAATTAAATCTTCTTTATTTAAGTATAACAATTATACTTATTGTAGGCAAGAATACTTATTCTGCATCATCGAACTTTCTTATGTGCGATCCTGTAGGCCCATTCCAATGGATAACTCAATCTCATTGATTAATCCATAAGTCATTAGTGGTCTCTAGCAAGACATAATGACTACCCAATTCAGAATGAAGGGTCGAATGGTGATTCAACACAACCTTTCCGAGGAAATTGCGTATGATCCTCTACATTGATATTCCGTTTAGCATAAGGCATGGAACCATCATCCTTATATAGCTAAACGTTTACTTGATCTCTTAGTGACACTGAATCCATCAAGCAAATGATATCCTTATCATTCCTTGGGTATGACCATGCACTTTTCAGTTCACTATCAAGTGGCCAAGATATCTGAAAGATTTTGGTAGGATCTGGGTTTGTACCTGCTCGATTTACCACGCAACAAAAAATTCTAATAAAAGCGGAACCATAGAATAATACCTTTGAAGCGTGCACCTGGTGAATCTCTTGTATGCCTCAAAGACTATGACCTCTTGTTGTGTGGGCAACAATCTAGAAGTCAATTGATCAGCAACTCACCACAATCCACCTGCTGAAAAAAATTCAGCACCTCCGCACCTAGCACGTACTGCAAACGCACTGCCCGGAGAGAGAGAAAGCAACACACGGGGCTAGCAAAGAAGGACCAAAATTCGGCCACTTGAAGGAAAAATCAGCCGCCCCAAAATTGCTAAAAAATTTGTTTTTGAGAGAGAGAATTTTCTCTCTCTAGAATTTTATCTCTCTAGATTCTTGAATTATGAATCTATATTGAATTGTGATTGTTGAATGGCTGATCCCTTGTCTATTTATAGAGTTACAAGAGAGACTCCAAGTTGGAATAGGATTGGTCTTCCTACTGGGTTTCTGTTTCCCTTCAATCCTTATCCCAATCCAGTTCCTGGGATGAATCACTCCCAACTGACACAGGGATTCTCTTATCCCAATCCAGTTCCTGGGATGATTCACAACCAACTGACACAAGGATTAATTAATTTCTCAATTAATTAAATCTACCTTTGTCAACAACTCAGTACATAATTAATCGTACCACTAACGGATTAATTATGGCACTACCAACCCACACCAGAATTGCTTCCGGAACAACTTAATTAAATTATATTCATAATCTCCCCACATCAAAGATATAGTGCTCGTTAATTCATTAATTTACTGATAAATTAATTCATCAACTTCTTAATATTCCGAGACTAGTACCACTCGACCTTTTTACTATACCGGACATAAGTCCACTGGCCAGGTTTAGTATAATAAACATTTCGAGCTCATCTCGGGAGCACCATCACCCCGGATGCACCGGTACATGGTTTCCTTTCGACAAGCAGCAGCACACCAAGTAACTAAACACGCGCACCCAACCCACCGAGACTATTGGCCACATTTGACCTCACCCATTGGCAGATCAAAGTACACTATGTCTAATCCTCATGCCCGCTCGAGTCTAGGGATTTAGAGATAGAATACAAGGATCGATTTGTCTATTAAATCAGTACAAGACAAATCATTCCTAAGAGTCAAGTTCAATATGCCCCGGGCACATCTATATGAATCAATTAGTTTAGACAAACTAATTATCTGAATCACATAATAACCTAGACCGATAGTTTATCCAAAGCTGTCTCGGTTACGAACCTCATTTATATATTATGTCTTTCAACCAATGATGAGATCTACTGTGTCGCACCAGACACCTCATCATCTACTTACATAATATAAATGGATATGCACAACTAAATATAATTGAAACACAAATCGATATATTAATCTGGGAAATTATACAACACAAGCATAGCTTATGTATTCAAATCCAACAATATCATCTCTCACTTAAGAGAGATTTGTAGTCCCATCACTTCACCTACATATCTTAGCGTGAATCATAGTGTACCCAATCATACCCGTACTTGGCAACCTGTTACGGCCCCGTTAGGCCTATGTCAAAGCACACTACAATTCACCTGGGACCATGTAGTGATTTCTGGTCTAAGGATCCTCGTACCAGTACTACTCAAAAGAATCACTCATTATCTAATTAGTCAATGGAGTGCTTATTTTGGCGGATCGATTTCATGAATTTAAATATGCAAAAGAATATTACTATGATGAAATTAACTCATTTGATAAACAATTAATCAAGCGAAAAATGTCTTATTTACATAAATACCCTTAAAGTATATTTACATAAATAGCCCTCATTAGGGCACATTCACCAACACTCATGTCCGCTCGAGTCTAGGGATTTAGAGATAGAATACTAAGAACAATTTGTCTATTAAATAAGTAGAAGACAAATCATTCTAATTGGTCAAGTTCAATACGCCCCGGGCATATCTCTATGATTCAATCAATTTAGACAAACCAATTATCCGAATCACATAATAATCTAAACCGATAGTTTGTCCAAAGCTGTGTCGGTTACGAACCTCATTTATATATTATGTCTTTTAACCAATGATGAGATCTACTGTGTCACACAAGACACCTCATCATCTTACTACATAATATAAATGGACAAATAGTGCACAACTAAATATGACCAAAATATTAATTGATATATTAACTGGGAAAATGTACAATACAAACATAGCTTATGTATTCAACTCCAACAGTCATGTGACATCTGTTCAAGCCTATTTGAAGGGTTTGACACATATATTGGCCCAAGTGTCTTTTAATATGATAAAATCTGTAATTTGGGCTCAATTTAGGCTTGATTCCCACCTATGAATATCTTAGACTTTATCAATTGGCAGATAAAGATCAACCATAGTCCATGGCGATCCCAGGTTCGCATCAGTCCCTCATTGCCGAAAAAGATTCATCCTCAAATCTTGTGCAACCTATCATCAAAGAACGGCATGAGAAACATATAGATATATAATTTCAAATATGGAACTGATTGATATTTCTTCCATTCTGGTTCACGATTAACACTATCACGGCTTATTTGAAGCTCAATTGATGTTAACGGTGAATCCTTTAGATCTTTGTAGTCGGACACAAGTTGAGATTGTATTTCACATAGATCTCCCTGTTCAATTGGACCATTTCGAGTGCGAAACTCAGATGGGACTTCCTGGAAGATATCAGAAACAACATAGTTAAGAATATCAACTGGGTTAGTATCAAATTCTTCTTCAGCTGTCTCTTCAGATGATTCAACTTTCTCAACTTCTGCACCTGCGTCATAAGAAAGTTCTAACATATTAGGTAAAGGAGATAAACATTTTGATGGGTCTCCCTGTCCCTTAGAGGAAATCTCAATTTCCTTAGGGGTAGAGGAGGGTTGCTCCGTCCCTCATTTTCCTAGATCCTGTATGTCTTTCCCTGCATCAGAGGGGTTTCTTTGCTAATTTCTCATTCTTCTTGCACTTTCTGTCGTGCTAAAGCAGCCTACCTAGGAGAAAAGAGGTAACAGATTTGCCTTCTTCCCTTTATACAAGAAAGAATACCAGATAGTGTAGCCATCCTTGGAAACTTTTCTATCAAATTCACATGGCTTTCCTAATAGTATATGACAAGCATTCATGGGTACTACATAGCAAAGTACATTCTCTTGGATAGGACTAAGGTAGAAAACAAACATAACCTGCTTTTGTACCTTTATTTCACCTGCACCGTCAAGCCATTGCAACATGTAAGGGTTTGGATGAGGCAAACAAGTTAGTGCTAAATCTTTACCCAAAGACTCACTATATTTGTGCAACTTCCACTATTTATGATGAGCAGTCGCTTCCTCTGATCCTCAGTCTTACACCATATATGAAATATGTTATTACGTTGCCCTTGACCAGGCTCTGGTGTAGGTTGAGCACTTAGAGATTGGATTACTCTTCTGCTGTTTTGATTGCTCAACATCATGCTGCAAAAGAATTGTAGAACAAAAGACCAAGTGTAACATGTACAAAACTCTAAAAGCATATTTGCTTTCAAAAGTTTCAAAAAAACTAAATTCTTATAACCTTTGAAAATAATAAAAAGATACAAAAATAAAAAGATATTTACCTCTAACACTCTCAAGAAATTAAATCCTGAAAAATATTATAAGTAATAAAAAGGACACAAAAAATAAAAAAAGATATTTATTCTCAAAATAAAATATTTTAAAAATAATAAAAAAGATATTTATTTTAAAATTTAAGAATTAAATTCAAAGAATGTTAAAATAATAAAAATGAGTCCGTTTACGGTGGTACTATAGGAGTAGGATGAATTTTACTCCTACTTACTGTAGCGCGCTACAGTAGCGCTACAGTGACGCGCTATAGTTTCGCGATACAGTAACGCGCTACAGTTTTTTTTTTTTTGACGCACAAACTTTTAAAAAAAATACCTTTTTTAAAAAAAATTCTTTTTTTTTAAAAAAAATACTTTTTTTAACAAGGGAAATCAGATCAGGATTATATATACATTAGATGAGAGAATAGAAGAGATCAGATCAACAGACTATAGATATCAGATCAAGAATATAAAAGAAATCATATAGTAGAACTAAAATATAATTAACAAGAGAGATCAGATCAGGATTATATAGACATCAGATCAGCGAATACTTGACATCAGATCAACAGACTATAGATATCAGATCAAGAATATAAAAGAAATCATACAGTAGAACTAAAACATACTTAAAAAGGGAGATCAGATCAACAGACTATAGACATCAGATCAGCGTATACTTGACATCAGATCAACAGACTATAGACATCAGATCAAGATTTTAAAAGAAATCACACAGCAGAACTAAAACATACTTAACAAAGAAGATCAGATCAGGATTATATAGACATCAGATCAGTGTATACTTGACATCAGATCAACAGACTATAGACATCAGATCAAGATTTTAAAAGAAATCACACAGCAGAACTAAAACATACTTAACACAGCAGAACTAAAACATACTTAACAAAGGAGATCAGATCAGGATTATATAGACATCAGATCAACTCATACTTGACATCAGATCAACAGACTATAGACATCAGATCAAGATTTTAAAAGAAATCATACAGTAGAACTAAAACATACTTAAAAAGGGAGATCAGATCAACAGACTATAGACATCAGATCAGCGTATACTTGACATCAGATCAACAGACTATAGACATCAGATCAAGATTTTAAAAGAAATCACACAGCAGAACTAAAACATACTTAACAAAAGAGATCAGATCAGGATTATATAGACATCAGATCAACTCATACTTGACATCAGATCAACAGACTATAGACATCAGATCAAGATTTTAAAAGAAATCACACAGCAGAACTAAAACATACTTAACACAGCAGAACTAAAACATACTTAACAAAGGAGATCAGATCAGGATTATATAGACATCAGATCAACTCATACTTAACATCAGATCAACAGACTATAGATATCAGATCAAAAATATAAAAGAAACATACAGTAGAACTAAAATATACTTAACAAGGTAGATCAAATCATGATTATATAGACATCAGATCACAAAATAGCAGACATCAGATCAACAGAATTTAGATATCAGATCAAAAATATAAAAGAAATCATATCATACAACAAAAACGTCCATAATATGTATCATAATATCTAAAATTATTTAATTATAAAACAAATAAAATGATAATTTAAAAATAATTTTTTTATAAAATTCAAAAACATTAAAAAAAATACTGAATTGTTTAGAAAAAAAACGGACGAAAAAAAATCTCAAAGAGGAAGGCAAAAAAAAATAAAAAAATAGCCAAAAATAACAAAAGAAATGAAGGTACTGTAGCGCGTTTACTGTAGCGCGCGGAACTGTAGCGGGGTAGGAGTAAAATTCATGGTGGTCCTATAGGACCACCATATAAATTACCAATAAAAATGGACACAAAGAAAAGAAAACAAAAATAATGACGGAAAGTAAACAAATTGCAAAGGCATTTGGAAATCTTACTACGGTGCGCAATGCGCTTAATTTTGTTCAATTTGGCCACGTACTTTTAGCGACCAAAAACTCGTTTGTCGCTGAAGGTATTGCTCAACGCCTACTTGACTTTTAGTGAATCTTTTTCTAATGGTCGCTAATAAGTTCAATCTAAGCTCTCCACCCAAAGTTTATCTTCCTTTTAACTTGCTTTCTTTTGCACGACTACTTTCTCTCTCTAGATGGATTTTCTTTCCTCAAGTCTCAATAAAAAAAATTCAAAACTCAAAAGACACAAAAAATTCAGAATCAAACTAGCAATCCAAGGACAAGTCTAACAAACACTAAAAATCTGAAACAAAAACAAAGGTGACAAAAACAAGTACTATATAATATAGATGCTTATTAAGTCACATAAAAGCAAAACAAAACCCAAAAATTAGCAGGTACTCTCTCGAGTTAAACTGTGATCCCTCAAGAACACGAGCTCAACAATGGGGAGAAGAAAGAGTTTATACACACCGGGCAATTTAACTTTTGCCTTCTTTTTTCAAGGTGTGATCATTCCTATCTCCGAATTCCGTTTGCTTCCCTACTAACTTTAGAACTCGTTACTTTTGTAACCTCGGCTTATTTTTTTCTTTACTTAGCCAGACTTTTGCAGAAGAGCTTTTCTTTTACAAAATTTGTCAGATTCTTAAGATTGGCTTTTTGACCCTTGCCTCTTCTCACTATATTTAGACTTTTTCCTGGAGTTTAGAACTGCTATTTAATTGCGAGGGGAATTTCTACCTCAAGTACACAACAAGAGGGTAAGGTTATCGAGGTTCAAGTATTCTCAAGAAAATCACAACTCAACCTTAAAGAACAGCCACTAACCTCAGAGCTGTCAAACTCTGTGTTCCTCGTGCACCGATTTGGGAAAATACGTTTCACCTCTGCAAGTTCCAAACTCGTACTTCCTGTCAGAAAAATCGAAAAATCGTTCAAATGGAACAAAACAACCTTGACACTAGGAAGAAGACACAAAACTTTCAAAAATTACCTAGACTTACGGAAATGGTATTTTGGTAAATTTTGGCAAGTTTCGAAAGGTTTTGACTATGGGAAAAATTGAATTTTTACCTCCAAAACTCAACACTAACACAAATTAAACCTAACGTGGGACTTCTAGATTCAAACAAAACAAAAATCATACAAAAAGACTAAAAAATGATGAAAGACCTGGTTCCATAAGGGGGCGTCAGACACAACTTCTGAAACAGATATTTGGACTGAAAATTGGACTGATTTTTAACCAATTGACTCAAGATATTTTTGAAACTCGGGTACTAAATTTTGAAATAAAAAAGACACAAAAAGGAAACAATAAACGCGAAAAATAATAGAAAAACAGGACGAAAATGACCTTAAGCTCTGATACCAATCTAACGGGTTATCTTCTTCGGAATTCAAGTCAACATGACAGCGAAGTTGACAAGTTGGTTGCTACATGAACAAAACCCTTGTGTTGATGGACCTTTCTCGTCTATTCCTTCTTATTATCTCCACAAGCATGAATTGTAGCAGCGGAATTGCACAATTCAAGAAAACGCACTGTGACTTTAACCTCTTTGTACGAAAATTATAACAGAGGATGGGTGATGGTTTGTGATGATTTTAGTCAACTCGTGACAAAATTTAATAGTCAAACCATTCGATTATAACCAACAAAAAAGGGGTGCAAGTTTTCTCGTAAGGACAACTCACGATCTCGCAAGATCATTCAAAGAGATTTTCAAGAGTCCACGACTCAACAATTTCACACGAAATTTATTTGGAAAAAAAAATCTATTAAGTTTGAAAATATGGGGGTATATTTATTGGTAATTACTAGTCTTATCTTCCTATTCTAAAAAGAAAATTTCAAATCCCACAGATTTAGAGATCAGAAAACAAAACCTATTACAACCCTATTTGGCTTTAGGAAATTCAGCCAAGAGAGATAAAATTAAAGACAAGAATTAAAATCTTAATTAGAAGGAAAAATTTCATCTATCCTAATTGAATTAGAATAGACTTACAAAACCTTCCAAAACTAAGAAAGTAAACAAAAATAATCCTTGTAGGAAGAAACTTGATTTTCACAGCTTCAGTTGGGTTTAGGGAAGCATTAGATTTTCGAACTGGACTGCTATTTGTCGCCTACGTTTTACTCTTTACAGCCCACTTTTTGACATTAAATACCTATTTTACTCTTTTATTAATTTATATTTGATTTATTTATCTAATGCACCTTACATGTTTAGACTAATATATAGACGCATTCATTTCCATGATTATACTCCAACGTCAATTGTCTTCTTTTTTTTTTCAAAATTTCGAAGAAGTTATGGCACCAAGAAAAACTACAGGGAGAGGGAGAGGTAGAGGAAAAATGGGAAAACAGGTACGTGATTTTATAGACAAGTTTCAAATTTAATTTTAATAAAAAAATATAAAAGTGAGATTAAATTCACGGATTCTGGGCAGTGCGCAACTCCCTTGCGCAGGGCCCGCCGGCCGTGCGCAGGGTGGTTGCGCACGGTTTGCGCACGGCCGGCGGCCTCTGCGCAAAGTGGTTGTGCATAGCCTTTAATTTTGTTTGTGGCTATTTTTACTGTGGCTCAAGTTCGTTTATTATTTTGGGTTTATAATTTAATATTTTGTTTACTTGGGACGTTTGATGTTCTTTCTTATTGCTTGTGTTTTGATTAGTGTAAGTAGTAAGTTTGAAACAGAAAACAGTGTTCACTGTTTCAAACTTTAGCTAATTTCTGGGTTCTTTATGTTGGAAATTTGTTTAGGCGTTTAATCTAATTAAACGGCAGAATCCTAAACTATAAGGATCGGGTCTTACCCTTGAAGGGAATCGATTGCGCACGTCGCCTGGCTTCTCTGAGAAGATGGCGTTTTGTTGTCTCCAAAATCCTTCCTCGAAGGATTCTCTACTCTCACGCAGGAAAGCCTTCGTAGGTTAGTGCTAGCCGATCTTGCCTACCCTGAGAATTTGGGAAAATCAGTGTATTTTTGTCTGATTAGAATTTTTAATTCAAAATCATCATCCTCCTACAATCATACACCTAGGATATTTGTAGAGATCAAATTACCAAAATCAGTATTGTAATTATCCAATTATAACTTAACTGATTTTAGTCATATTCCAAATCAGTATTATTACCAAATATTATTTTAACTGATTCTAAATCAGTATTTAAATAATATTTACTAATTCCAAATCAGCCTTAAATAATACCTTAAATATTTGGGTTATACACCAAGCCCATGGATCAACCCATGACCCATGGATCAGGCTGATGGGTCAAAAACTTCAATTGCAATTAAGTCCCGTGATTTATCAGCCCATCCCAATTGTTTCCAGGTAATTAATTAACTATTAATTAATACCACAAAACTTTTCAATAATATTTAAGTATAACAATTATACTTATTGTAGGCAAGAATACTTATTCTGCATCATCGAACTTTCTTATGTGCGATCCTGTAGGCCCATTCCAAATTGGCAATGGATAACTCAATCTCATTGATTAATCCATAAGTCATTAGTGGTCTCTAGCAAGACATAATGACTACCCAATTCGGAAGGGTGGGTCGAATGGTGATTCAACACAACCTTTCCGAGCAAACTGCGTACGATCCTCTACATTGATATCCCATTTAGCATAAGGCATGGAACCATCATCCTTATATAGCTAAACGTTTACTTGATCTGTTAGTGACACTGAATCCATCAAGCAAATGATATCCTTCTCATTCCTTGAGCATGGCTCTGCACTTTTCAGTTCACTATCAAGTGGCCAAGATATCATCTCTCACTTAAGAGCGATTTGTAGTCCCATCACGTCACCTACATATCTTAGCGTGAATCATAGTGTACCCAATCATACCCGTACTTGGCAACCTGTTACGGCCCCATTAGGCGTATGTCAAAGCACACCACAATTCACCTAAGACCATGTAGTGATTTCTGGTCTAAGGATCCTAGTACCAGTACTACTCAAAAGAATCACTCACGATCTAATTAGTCCATGGAGTGTTTCTTTTGACGGATCGATTTCATGAATTTAAATATGCACAAGGATATTACTATCATGAAATTAACTCATTTGATAAACAATCAATCAAGCGACAAATGTCTTATTTACATAAATACCCTCAAAGTATATTTATATAAATAGCCCTCATTAGGGCACATTCACCAACAATCTCCCACTTGCCCGATGAAGGGCTATGTCCTAAACTGTTTAAGACCAAGCTCTATTACATGTCTATCAAACTTTGACTGGGGTAGAGTTTTTATGAGAGGATCTGCTACATTGTCGTCTGACCCTATTTTGCACACTTTCACATCTCCTCGATCAATGATCTCTCGGATGAGGTGAAACCTTCTGAGTATGTGTTTGGTTTTCTGGTGTGACCGAGGCTCCTTAGCTTGTGCGATGACCCCGTTATTGTCACAAAAAAGTTCTATCGGATCTTGGATACTCGGTATCACTCCGATATCTGATACGAACTTCCTCAACCAAACAGTTTCCTTTGCAGCATCTGATGCAGCAATGTACTTAGACTCTGTTGTAGAATCGGCTGTTGTATCTTGCTTTGAGCTTTTCCAACTTATTGCACTGCCATTCAGACTAAACACGTAGCCTGATTGTGACTTCATGTCATTTTGATCTGTTTGGAAAGTAGCATCAGCGTAACCTTGTACAATGAGCTGTTCTTGTCCTCCATACACTAGTATTAATCCTTTAGTTCTTCGTAAGTACTTCAGGATTGCTTTGACTGCAGTCCAATGATCCATTCCTGGATCTTGTTGGTATCTGCTAGTCATGCTAAGTGTATATGCAACATCAGGATGGGTACACAACATGGCATACATGATAGATCCTATTGCCGAAGCATATGGGACTCTACTCATTGTATCCCTCTCCTCTCTTGTTGAAGGACCTTGGTTCTTCTTCAAGAGAAGGTCATGTCTAAATGGTACCTTACCATTTTTGGAGTTAGACATATTGAATATTTTCAATATCTTGTCTATGTACCCTTCTTGACTTAGTCCCAGAAGCCTTTTAGACCTATCTCTATAGATCTTGATACCTAGTATCATTTCAGCTTCTCCTAAATCTGTCATAGAAAATACACTCCCCAACCATTGTTTGATGTCTTTCATCAAGGGAATGTCATTTCCTATGAGCAGGATGTCATCCACATATAGGACAAGGAAAATAATCTTGCTCTCACTAACTTTCTTGTAAACACAAGGCTCATCTTCATTCTTGATGAATCCGTAACTTTTTACTTTCTCATCAAAACGAAGATTCCAACTTCGAGATGCTTGCTTTAGTCCATAGATGGATCTCTGAAGCTTACATACTCGATTAGGATGCTTTTGATCGATGTATCCCTTGGGTTGTTTTATATAAACATCCTCGAGTAGGTTTCCATTCAGGAAAGCCATCTTAACATCTATCTGCCATACCTCATAGTCAAAATATGCTGCTATGGCAAGAATTGTCCTAATGGACTTGAGCATCACGATAGGAGAGAAGGTTTCATCATAGTCTATACCATGAGTCTGTCTGAAACCTTTAGCCACTAGTCGTGCCATGAAGATCCCGCCAGGTTTTAACTTGAAAATCCACTTGCAATCGACAACCTTTGCCTGAACAGGAGGGTCAATCAAAGTCCATACTTTATTGTCCCTCATGGATTGCATTTCAGATTCCATGGCTTGCAGCCATTTATCTAAATCTGGACTTTCTAAAACCTGTCTATAGGTCGTGGGCTCATTAGAGTCCACCAAGATCAAATCTTGATCGTCAGTCACGAGAAATCCATATCTCTCGGGTTCATGACAAGATCTACTAGACCTTCTAGGTTCTTGTGTTGTTGACTCAGGTTGCTCATCTTCATGAGTTTTCATGTCAACATCCATCTGAGTTTCTGTAGATCGTTCTACATTCTCTTGTGGTTCTTGAACTTCTCCGAGTTCTATTCTACTCCCACTGTCTTTCTTGTACAAAAATTCTTTCTCTAAGAAAGTAGCTCCTCGAGCAACGAACACTTTGTTCTCTGTTGGGTTGTAGAATCGATATCCTTTGGTTTTCTTAGGATATCCCACAAATAGGCATTTGTCAGTTTTGGGTTCAAGCTTATTACTTTTTAAACGCTTTACATGAGCTTGACAACCCCAAACTCGCATATAGGACATATAGGGCTTCTGACCCATCCATATCTCATATGAAGTCTTATCTACTGCCTTGGTTGGAATACGATTCAATAAGTAGGCAGCAGAAAGGAGAGCATAACCCCAAAAGGATGTAGGGAGAGTCGCTAGGCCCATCATTGATCGAACCATATCTAATAAGGTTTGATTTCTCCTTTCGGATACACAATTCCATTGAGGTGTTCCCGGTGGAGTCAGCTGTGAAACAATTCCACACTGTTTTAGATAGCCATCGAACTCATCACTAAGGTATTCACCTCCTCGATCGGAGCGAATAGCCTTAATCCTTCTATCCAACTGATTCTCTATTTCATTTTTAAACTCTTTGAACCTTTCAAAGGTTTCACTTTTGTACCTCATTAAGTAGACATAACCATATCTACTATAGTCATCAGTAAAAGTGACGAAGTATTCAAATCCACCTCTGGCTTGTGTGCTCATTGGTCCACATACATCCGTATGTATTAGGGCCAATAGCTCACTTGTTCTTTCACCTTTCTTGTTGAAAGGACTCTTTGTCATTTTGCCTTGCAAGCAGGGTTCGCAGGTTTCATATGATTGAAAATCAAATGTTCCAAGCACTCCATCCTTGTGAAGCTTTTGAACTCGCTTTTCATTTGCATGGCCTAATTGACAATGCCAAAGGTATGTTGGACTTAAATAATTTTTAGATGATTTAGCTTTCTTTTCTATGTTATAGACTGGTTTTTCTTGGGTCAAATCCAAGACATACAGACCGTTACACATATTTGCAACTCCGTATAAAATATCATTTCGATATAAAGATAACGAATTATTCTCTATAATAAATCGAAAACCTTTATTATCTAAACTCAAAACTGAAATAATATTTCTGCTCTAAGCAGGTACATAATAACAATTTTCAAGTTCGATATTTAAACCAGAAGGTAAAGACAGAGTGTAATCTCTAACTTCAAAAGCAGCAACTCTTGCCCCGTTGCCCACTCGGAGATCTACTTCACCTTTATTTGTTATCCTTCTATTTCTGAGTCCCTGCACATTAGTACAAATGTGAGCCCCACAACCAGTATCTAATACCCATGAGGTGGACATAGAAAGATTAATTTCTATAACAAAGATACCTGAAGCTGAAGGATTGCTTTCTAGAAACTTCTTGCGGTCTCTCTTCCAATGACCCTTCTGTTTACAGAAGAGACATGTATCATCCCTTTCGGATCTTGTCTTAGCAGTTGGAGGAGCTTGTGGTTGGGAAACAGTCGTACTGCGAGCTTTCTTATTCTGCCCAACTTTGGCCTTGCCATTAAGCTTCCTCTTCCCTTTACCTTTCTCTATAACTAACACTGGCATTGCCTTCCGAAGGGTCTGCTCAGTGTTCTTTAACATGCCATGGAGCTCATGAATGCTCCTCTTCATGTTATGTATATTGTAGTTCACAACAAAATCATTATAATTATCAGGCAGTGAAGCCAAGATGATATCAATGGCAAACTCTCTAGCAAGAGGCGCATTTAATCTCTCTAGGGTATCAATATACCCCTTCATCTTGATCAAATGCGTACTTACTGACGAACCCTTCACCATATTGCATGAGATTAATGCTTTTATCGTCATGAACCTTTCATTACGGGCTTGCTGTCGGAACATTTCCGTGAGTGACTCATAAATCCGGAATGCTTTCGAATTCATGAATTGCTTCTGAAGTTCGCCAGACACAGTCGTGAGCATTAGGCAAGTCACATCATCGGAATCGCTTTTCAGCTTTTCCCAGGTTCTTTGAACAGCAGTCGTAGCATTAACGGGTTGTTCAGGTAAATGAGCATTTAAGATATTCAACTTCCTTTCTTGTTTGAGAACTATTCTCAGGTTTCTTTCCCAATCCAAGAAGTTTGGACCAACAAGTTTTTCTTTGTCCAAAATACTTCTTAGAGTGAGATTTGAAGTGACATTAATGCTAGAAGATGCTATTTCTACAAAAGAAATAAAATGCAAAATATTAGAATGAGTTTTAAAATTACTTTCCACAATAGCCAAAATTGAAATCCCCAACAATTTTGTGTTAGTGCTAGATTGTGGGCCGAAAATACACAAAGAGTCAACCCCAGTCTTGCTTTGGCAAGTATCATAGGGATCAAGCTCTTTTGGTAGGCAACGTTCAAATCACATTCCATGTAATCTAACGCTTTCCAATTGCATACCATGCAACTTTTCAGTGATAGGATGAACATTCCAAATGTTTGACACCATCCTATCTTTGCAAAATTAATCCCTAGTTAACTTATCGGGTCAAGCTAGGATTAATTTTCCCAAGTTAAACCATCCCTCAAGGCATTACATCAATAGACACCCACACAGTTTTTCCATAACAAGTGGTAGTGATAAAGTTGAGCACTAATACCCAAACAGTTTTTCCACTCATTAATGGTAGTGATAAAGTTGGGCACTATTATGTAACAACCTGCCGCATAATGAAAATGAAGGAAAACTGAACAAGCCCGGGCTAAATCGAAAACCTCACTTTCGTGCAATGCATTCCAGAATCGGAAGCTTTCGACCAAGCTCAGGCTCAAATTAGTTTACCCATGAACGGATCTAGGCTTATACTTATTTAATTTATTAATCGTGACACAAAAAATTAAATCTTTAATTAAAGCAGAATATTAAAGATTTTACCTTTTGTAGCGAAGTCCCTTGCTTAAAGAAAAATCCAATCTTTAATTGCGATTCCAATAGAAATCCGAAGAATAACTCCGATACAAACTCTGAAATAGTGTGGGCTATTATCTACGGAGTTACCCATGGCGAAATAAGAAATCCAAGAAACTTATTTCGGAAGAAAACTAAAAAATATACTTGCCCAGATTTTTTTCCGAAAATAAAATACTGCTGCGCCAAAACCTGCTGCGCAAGTAAGCTTCGCCGGACTGGATTAAAAAAAATTTGCCGGAGCTACTCAATCGGTCCACTCCCGATCTGTACAACCAGTTTCACGGATCACTCAAGATGAAGATCAACGTGAAATTAGTCGGCTCAGGGCACTGGTTGAAGAGCAGCGCCGGGTTTTTAAATCGGAAAACCCTGCTGCGCAAAACTGATCGAAGAAGACGATCTGCGCGGGTTTATGAAAAATCCGACCGGCCACTTGCTTAGATAATAATCCGGGTAAGATAAAGAATTAATCTTATGAAAAAAGAAAACTATCTTAGCTGACTTCGAGAAGGAACTTCGACGAGGAAGATGAAGTTCTCTCTCTAAGCTAAATTATCTCACTCTAGCCCTTTCTTGGCTGCCAAGTTTCTTGATTGATTTCTTGCCCAATAAGTTGTATTTATAAGGAGCTTCTAAGGAGACCTAATGGGCTCTCGAGTTAGGCCTTTTAATTTGACTTTCGTTGACCGCTAAGTCTTTCCCACTAATCAACTCCAATCGACCCATTTAAATTAATTTATTTAATCTACTTTGTTAATTTAATTTAATCGAACCCTTAGAATTAATTAATTCAAAATAGAATTAATTTCTAAATTCACTTTGTCGATTAAATATTAATTAAACCTTTTGGATTAATTAATTTACCTTGTCGATTAGTCAAATGCATAATCGGTCGTACCACTAACGGACCAATTATGGAACTACCGCTCGAAAATGACTTTAGATCACGCCATTATATTTTATTCTATCTCCCCACATTAAAGATCTAGCGCTCGTCGGTTTATCAATTTACTGACAAATTAATTCACCGACTTATTGGTTTCCGAGATTAGTACCACTCGTCGTTTTATTATACCGAACATAAAGTTCACCGGCCGGGTTTAGTATAATAACCTTACGAGCTCATCTTGGGAGCACCATCAACCCGGCGAACCGGTACGTGGATTCCTTTGACTAGGAACGACACATAAGAAGCTAAACACCGCATACCCAACCTACCAAGGTATAGGCCTCAATCGACCACACTCTTTGGCAAATCAAAGCATACGATATCCAACTCTCACGCCCGTCCCAATCTCGGGATTGAGAGATGGAATACTAGGACCGAATTGACTACGCCGATCAGTATAAGTCAATTCTATCCAAACTGGTCGTGCTCAATATGCCCCGGCCATATCCGTGTGATTTAAACTAGTTTAGATAAACTAATTTCCAAACCACACAATAACCTATACCGATAGTATGTTCAGACTATCTTGGTTACGAGCATACTTTTTATATATTAATACTTTAACCAATAACGGTATCTACTGTATCTGTCCACACCCCGTTATCTAGTTCTATTATATAAAGGAACAAATTTATACTGAAACAAAATGATATGTCAACTGTGGATATTAGTTTTTGATACAAGCCATAGCTTTTCTGTATTCAAAACTAACAATCTCCCAATAATACTCAAAGCTATGCTAAGAAGTACAAAAAACTGTCCAACCCGCTATTACACTACTATCATAATGAAATATCCAGAACACCTTTAAGCTCACTCACATGGCTCTCTCAAGAATCTGACTCCCATGCACTTCACATGTCTCTCAAAGACCTTTGGGGTCAATGGTTTGGTGAAAGGATCTACAAGGTTGTCATCTGAAGCTATCTTGGCCACGATCACTTCTTCCCTCTTACATCTCTTGTATCAGGTGGTACTTGCGCTCTATGTGTTTACTCGCCTTATGGGCTCGTGGTTCCCTCGAGTTAGCAACTGCACCATTGTTATCACAAAAAACTGTGATAGACCTAGGCAACTCAGGAACCACATCTAAGTCCATCAGGAAGCTCTTGAGCCATACAGCCTCTTTCGCTGCCTCTGAAGCGGCAACGTACTCGACCTCCATGGTAGAGTCCGCCACGCATTTCTGCTGGACACTCTTCCATACTATGGCTCCACCTCCTAGAGTAAACACAAACCCAGAGGTAGACTTACTTTTGTCCAAATCACCTTGAAAGTCCGAATCTGTGTAACCCAATGGTACAAACTCCTGCGCTCTATAAACTAGGAAATAATCTCTCGTCCTACGCAAGTACTTGAGAATGCATTTTACTGTCTCCCAGTGAGCCTTCCCAGGGTTACTCTGATATCTGCTAACCATGCCAACGGCAAAGCAAATATCAGGCCTTATGCACAACATAGCATACATGAGGCTACCCACTGCAGAAGTATAGGGTACCGCCTTCATGGCATCTATCTCCTCAGCAGTCTTAGGACACTGCTCCTTAGATAAATGCACTTCATGCCTGAAAGCTAGTGAACCCTTCTTGGAGTTCTGCATGTTAAAACGGGCCAAAATCGTGTCTACGTAGGATGCCTGAGAGAGAGTCAGAGAACGTCTCCTATGATCTCGAATAATCTTAATCCCAAGGATATGTCCAGCCTCTCCCAAATCCTTCATATCGAATTGCCTGGACAGCCATGCCTTTACTGTTAGTTATGAATACAGAAAAGCTATGGCTTGTATCAAAAACTAATATCCACAGATGACATATCATTTTGTTTCAGTATAAATCTGTTCCTTTATATCATAGAACTAGATAACGGGGTGTCAACAAACACAGTAGATACCGTTATTGGTTAAAGTATTGATATATAAAAGTATGCTCGTAACCGAGATAGTCTGAACATACTATCGGTATAGGTTATTGTGTGGTTTGGAAATTGGTTTATCTAGACTAGTTTAAATCACACAGATATGCCCGGGGCATATTGAGCACGACCAGTTTGGATAGAATTGACTTGTACTGATCGGCGTAGTCAATTCGATCCTAGTATTCCGTCTCTCAATCCCGAGATTGGGACGGGCATGAGGGTTGGATATCGTGTGCTTTTATTTGCTAAAGAGTGAGGTCAATTGAAGAATCCACGTACCGGTTGGCCGGGTTGATGGTGCTCCCGAGATGGGCTCGTAAGGTTATTATACTAAACCTGGCCAGTGAACTTTATGTTCGGTATAATAAGAGGTCGAGTGGTACTAATCTCGGAAACCAATAAGTCGGTGAATTAATTTGTCAGTAAATTGATAAATCGACGAGCACTAGATCTTTAATGTGGGGAGATAGAAGAAATAATAATGGCGCGATGTAAAGTCATTTTCGAGCGGTAGTTCCATAATTGGTCCGTTAGTGGTACGACCGATTATGCGTTTGACTAATCGACAAGGTAAATTAATTAATCCGAAGGGTTTAATTAATATTTAATCGACAAAGTGAATTTAGAAATTAATTCGATTTTGAATTAATTAATTCTAAGGGTTCGATTAAATTAAATTAACAAAGTGGATTAAATAAATTAATTTAAAAAGGTCGATTGGAGTTGATTAGTCGGGAAGACTTAGAGGTCAACGAAAGTCAAATTTTAAGGCCTAACTCGAGAGCCCATTAGGTCTCCTTAGAAGCTCCTATAAATACAACATAATAGGCAAGAAAACCCTAAGAAGAAACTTGGCAGCCAAGTTAGGCTAGAAAGAGAAAGTTTGGTCTAGAGAGAAAACGGTGTCTTCATCGTCAAGTTTTCTCTCGAAGTCGATCAAGAAAGCTTTCTTCTTTGTCAAGGAACTCAGCCCGTGAATTAATAGAGCAGTCCGGACCTTTCTTCACTCAGCCCATGAATTAATAGAGCAGCTAGCTCAGCTCATGAATTAATTTTGAGCAGTCTGATTATCAGCCCACTCGATTTTGAGAGCAGTTTTATCTTCTAAACAAAGCAGCCGCCGGAATCCTTCAGTCCGCAGTTCCGATCTGCTGTGTCCTGGTTTATCCAGTCGTGCGCAGTTTACTTTCGGTGACTGCCTAGTTTACAGGGTGCTGATCCGACAGTTGATTCATGTTGATCTCTTCTAAGGTCGGTGATCCATGAATCCTGTCGTCTAGATCGTGGCTGGAACTGGTGGTCAAGAAAACCGGGTGTCCGATTATTCATAAGGAAGTCAGCTGCAGTTTTGTGCAAGTTTTTTTTTTTGGGCAGCTTCAATTTGAGAAAAAAAAATTCTGGGCAGCTTCAATTTTGATAAAAAAAATTCTGGGCAGCTTAATTTTCACAAAAAAATTCTTGGCAGATTTATTTTGAGTTTCTTGATAAGCAAGTTTCTTGGGTTTTCAATCGTATTACTTTGGGTAACTCCGTAGACGATAGCCCACACTATCTCGGAGTTTGTATTGGAGAATTCTTCGGATTTCTTGTGGAATTTGCGCTAAAAGATTTGGTTTTCTTTAAGCGAGGGACTTCGCTACAAAAGGTATAATCTTTAAATTCCGCTTTAATTAAAGATTTAATTTTTTGTGTCCCGATTAATAAATTAAATAAGTATAAGCCTAGATCCGTTCATGGGTAAACTAATTTGAGCCTGAGCTTGGTCGAAAGCTTCCGATTCTGGAATGCATAGCACGAAAGTGAGGTTTTCGATTTAGCCCGGGCTTGTTCAGTTTTCCTTCAAATTGGTATCAGAGCGTTGGAAGAGCATAGCTTTGAGTATTAGTGGGAGATTGTTAGTTTTGAATACAGAAAAGCTATGGCTTGTATAAAAAACTAATATCCACAGATGACATATCATTTTATTTCAGTATAAATCTGTTCCTTTATATCATAGAACTAGATAACGGGGTGTCGACAAAACACATAGATATCGTTATTGGTTAAAGTATTGATATATAAAAGTATGCTCGTAACCGAGATAGGCTGAACATACTATCGGTATAGGTTATTGTGTGGTTTGGAAATTGGTTTATCTAGACTAGTTTAAATCACACAGATATGCACGGGGCATATTGAGCACGACCAGTTTGGATAGAATTGACTTGTACTGATCGGCGTAGTCAATTCGGTCCTAGTATTCCGTCTCTCAATCCCGAGATTGGGACGGGCGTGAGGGTTGGATGTCGTGTGCTTTGATTTGCCAAAGAGTGAGGTCAATTGAGGCCAATACCTCGGTAAGTTGGGTATGCGGTGTTTAGCTTCTTGCGTGCCGTTGCTAGTCGGAGGAATCCACGTACCGGTTCGCCGGGTTGATGGTGCTTCCGAGATGAGCTCGTAAGGTTATTATACTAAACCTGGCCAGTGAACTTTATGTTCGGTATAATAAAAGGTCGAGTGGTACTAATCTCAGAAACCAAGAAATCGGTGAATTAATTTGTCAGTAAATTGATAAATCAACGAGCACTAGATCTTTAATGTGTGGAGATAGAAGAAATAATAATGGCGCGATGTAAAGTCGTTTTCGAGCGGTAGTTCCATAATTGGTTCGTTAGTGGTACGACCGATTATGCGTTTGACTAATCGACAAGGTAAATTAATTAATCCGAAGGGTTTAATTAATATTTAATCGACAAAGTGAATTTAGAAATTAATTCGATTTTGAATTAATTAATTCTAAGGGTTCGATTAAATTAAATTAACAAAGTGGATTAAATAAATTAATTTAAAAGGGTCGATTGGAGTTGATTAGTCGGGAAGACTTAGCGGTCAACGAAAGTCAAATTTTAAGGCCTAACTCGAGAGCCCATTAGGTCTCCTTAGAAGCTCCTATAAATACAACATAATAGGCAAGAAAACCCTAAGAAGAAACTTGGCAGCCAAGTTAGGCTAGAAAGAGAAAGTTTGGTCTAGAGAGAAAACGGTGTCTTCATCGTCACACCGTTTTCTCTCGAAGTCGATCAAGAAAGCTTTCTTCTTTGTCAAGGAACTCAGCCCGTGAATTAATAGAGCAGTCCGGACCTTTCTTCACTCGGCCCATGAATTAATAGAGCAGCTAGCTCAGCTCATGAATTAATTTTGAGCAGTCCGATTATCAGCCCACTCAATTTTGAGAGCAGTTTTATCTTCTAAACAAAGCAGCCGCCGGAATCCTTCAGTCCGCAGTTCCGATCTGCTGTGTCCTGGTTTATCCAGTCGTGCGCAATTTACTTCCGGTGACTGCCCAGTTTACAGGGTGCTGATCCGACAGTTGATTCAGGTTGATCTCTTCTAAGGTCGGTGATCCATGAATCCTGTCGTCTAGATCGTGGCTGGAACTGGTGGTCAAGAAAACCGGGTGTCCGATTATTCATAAGGAAGTCAGCGGCAGTTTTGTGCAAGTTTTTTTTTTTGGGCAGCTTCAATTTGAGAAAAAAAAATTCTGGGCAACTTCAATTTTGATAAAAAAAATTCTGGGCAGCTTAATTTTCACAAAAAAATTCTGGGCAGATTTATTTTGAGTTTCTTGATAAGCAAGTTTCTTGGGTTTTCAATCGTATTGCTGTGGGTAACTCCGTAGACGATAGCCCACACTATCTCGGAGTTTGTATTGGAGAATTCTTCGGATTTCTTGTGGAATTTGCGCTAAAAGATTTGGTTTTCTTTAAGCGAGGGACTTCGCTACAAAAGGTATAATCTTTAAATTCCACTTTAATTAAAGATTTAATTTTTTGTGTCCCGATTAATAAATTAAATAAGTATAAGCCTAGATCCGTTCATGGGTAAACTAATTTGAGCCTGAGCTTGGTCGAAAGCTTCCGATTCTGGAATGCATAGCACGAAAGTGAGGATTTCGATTTAGCCCGGGCTTGTTCAGTTTTCCTTCATTTACGTCTGAGAACACCTTCTTACTATTGCCAATAAGAAGAATGTCATCTACGTAAAGTACGAGGAACACCACCATATCACCATTACGCCTGCGATAAACACACTGCTCATCCGGAGACTGAGTGAATCCATAGGACTGGATAACCTCATCAAAACGGATGTTCCAAGATCTGGATGCTTGCTTCAGTCCATAAATGGACCTCCTAAGCCTGCATACCTTGTGCTCTTGGCCCTTAACAATAAAGTCCTCTGGTTGCTGCATAAAGATGGTCTCTTCAAGACTTCTATTAAGGAAAGCTGTCTTGACGTCCATCTGCCAAATCTCATAATCCATATGAGTAGCTATGGCCAAGAGAATCCGGATTGACTTAAGCATAGCTACTGGGAAAAGGTCTCCTCATAATCGATCCCTTCTATCTGAGTATACCCCTTCGCCACAAGCCTAGCCTTGAAGGTCTCAACCCTCCCGTCAGATCCTCTCTTTCGCTTGTTAACCCATTTGCACCCAATAGGCCTAAACCCATCCTGGAGAGCCTCATTGTAGTTAACTGGGTCTAGTTCATGAGCACCAGGGATAAAGTCCGAAGACTCACCCAAACCCATGTACCTCTCGAGTTGTCTCAAAACCCTACCACTACGACGAGGTGCAGCCTGTGCAAGAGCATCATATGTGATAGTGTGTGCAGTCTCTTGTGGTGTGTCTTCCTGTACTTGTGCATCTGGAATAATGGACTGACTTCTAAGGTCTTCCAATACTACCTTGCTGCTTGACTTGTGATCTAAAATATAGTCCTCCTCAAGAAATCTGGCATTGGTGCTGATCACCACCTTTTGATCCTGAGGACTATAAAATAAACCACCTCTCGTTCCTTTGGGGTAGCCTATAAACAGCATAGCCTTGGATCTCGCCTCTAACTTGCCTGCATCTGCCTCGAGCACATGTGCTGGACAACCCCATATTCTGAGATGTCTCAGACTAGGCTTTCGCCCATTCCACAACTCTGATGGGGTCGAAGGCACAGACTTAGATGCCACAAGGTTGAGGATAAAACATGCTGTCTCCAAGGCATAACCCCAAAACGAGATACGCAACTCACTGTAACTCATCATCGATCTAACCATCTTCATAAGAGTCCTGTTCCTCCTCTCTGCTACACCATTCTGCTGGGGTGTGCCAGGTGCCGACAACTGGGTCTAAATACCCTCCTCTGACAAATAGGATCTAAATTCACTAGAGAGGTATTCGCAACCGCGATTAGACCGCAGTGACTTGATACTCTTACCTAGATGGTTCTCCACCTCAGCCTTGAATTCTCTGAACTTGCCAAAGCATTCAGACTTGTGGCGCATCAGGTACATGCATCCATATCTAGAGTAATCATCCATGAAAGTCACGAAATACTCATAACCACCTCTAGCCTGAACTGATATAGGCCCACACACGTCAGAATGAATCAACTCTAAAACCTCCTTGGCCCTATACCCCTTTGCCTTGAAAGACCTCTTGGTCATTTTACCCTCCAAGCAGGACTCACAGGTCGAATAGCTGTCAATATCTAGTAAGTCCAAAAACCCACTCTTGACCAACATTTGAATCCTACTAAGGTTGATATGACCTAGTCTCAGGTGCCAAAGATAAGTCTGATTCAAAGGGGAAGACTCTTTTCTCTTATTATGATTCGGTGATGAGTTACTAGTTTCTGTGTTTTGCATTACTGGGGAGTATGTCTTAATTAAAAACAAATTGTCAACCAATGTACCGAAACATATAAGTTTTTGGCCTTTTCTAATAAATATAGATCTATCAGAACAAGTTTTTAACAAGTTTAGAAACTGAAAGAAAGTTTTTACGAAAACTAGGTATATAAAGACAATCTCTCAACAATAAAGTAGAGTCTGAAAAATAAAGACATAAAACTGCCACTGCAGCAACAGAAACTCTGGTAGTATTCCCAAGGTAGACCTGCAACTCTCCCTCTCTAAGTAGCCGGGTCACTTGGAACCCCTGCAAAGAATTACAAACATGATCAGTGGCTCCTGAATCCACACACCAAGTATCTGTGGGAATCGCCGCTATACACGTCTCAGTGACTAGGGAAAATTTACACGTACCTCGAGGCTTTGGGCAGTCCTTCTTCCAATGTCCTGCTTTGCCACATCTAAAGCATTTGCCTTTCGGCTTCTGCTTCTTGGCAATGCCTGCCTTGGGTCCATGACTGGCTCCTGCTTTCTGGCCTCTCTTCCTCTTTTGCTTCCTAGCTTTGGGCCCAGCAGAGGAACCTGAGGGACCAACAGTAGCCAAGGCTTGCTTCTTCTAGGCGAATAGGCTCTCATCAGACACCAATGCAGTCATGAGCTCAGAAAGTGAATATGAGAGATTCCCCATATTATAGTTCAATTGAAACTGCTCAAAACTGGGAGGCAAGCTTTGAAGGATGATATCAACCTGGATTTCCCCATCAATCTCTCATCCCAATACCTCGATCTCATTGATGCAACCAATCATGTCCAGCACGTGATCTCTCACTGAAGTGCCCTCAGCCATCTTAGCATTCATGAGTTTCCTCATAGCTGACTACTTGGCTGCCCTGCCCTGATGTCCAAACATCTCCCTGAGGTTGAGCATCATATCGTAGGCTGAGGTCATCTGCTGATGCTGGTGCTGCAATACACTCGACATAGAAGCCAAGATGTAGCACCTGGTCATCTCATCAGCCTTCCGCCACCTAGTATATGGCTCTCGCTGCTCAGGGGTGGCATCATCGCGGGGCTTAGGGGGACACTCCTCAGTAAGCACGTACTTGTAACCCTCAGCAGTAAGGACAATGTCCAGGTTACGTTTCCAATCAATATAGTTTGGACCGTTGAGTTTGTTTTGGTTCAGAATGACAACTAGCGGGTTGAACGACATATCAACTGAAAATAAACAATTCAAGTTTCAGTATACTTTTTTGAAAATATTGAAAATCCTCAAAAACAAATATAATTTTCTACCGACATCTCTCACACCGGGATCAACGCATGTCACGATAGGTGAACGTCTACGCTAACCCACATTCGTTCGAGAAGAACCGAAGTTCATTAATTTCATTATCTGACCAACGATCTTATGATCAATGAAATTAATAGTCGATAATTTTAGCCGTACCCAAAAATAGCGTAACCTCGATGGGTGGGATACTAAAAACGGTACACTAAGTGTATGCCATTACGTGACTTCTAAGTTTGTTACTTAGGATACTAATGCACCTCGGATGGCGAGGGTGTCGCAACTTTCTCCAATTAAACTCACTATAGTCATCCCTTTAGAAATTCATTCCTGTGATATCCGTGGTTGAAAACTCATCCGATAGGGAGGAAAGTCTAAGCCAGCACGCAAGTTTAACCACATCACCAATGAACCCGTAATGGAGGCCATGGGGATATTAACCAACCCGCTCCCACTTAGATTTTTAAGTTTGAGGATTTTTACGTTTTAACATGCAATATCTTAACTATGGATATTCGCACCCATAAAACCATTGGAGTTTTAATATGCGAATAATCTACCTTAGTTAATTGCACATTACCTTTTAAAAAACATTTGGGTTTGGTTTTCGTTCATGCAAAATAAAACGAAAGTCACACAATCAACGAAAAGTCATAAATACCGGAAATTAAAATTAAATAAAATTTCCCGACTATTATGGTCTTCTCTATCGTTGATTCCTTGACGCCTCGGTGACACGTCCCGTCATGTCGCTCCCACTAGTTATTTGGATTCCTCTCGATTCGCCCGGGTTTTCTTGGTTTTCTACGTAATTAGGAATCACCCAAAATTACGATTAAACCAAAACCCGCGAATATAAGTTCCCAAATAACGTCTTCGTCATAGTACATAAATTCCTATATACAAAGGCGTTTTCTAGGAATTTGAAGACGACATGATTAGATCAAATCCAACTACAAGATTTTTCTAATCCTACACGGCTTCCAGCTCGTGGTTATTACTATTACAGAAATTTCCATTCAAAAATAAAACAAGCCCGGACATGTCCCGGGGTTTATGAATGAAAATTAAATTTCTACCATAATAGCCGGGAAATCAATAACCACCTGTTTCAGCATTTCGACAAAAATAATAATGCCAAAATAAAGCCGTGTAATAAATCAAACAAGTATAAGACCGAAACCAACGCTCTGATACCAATTTGAAGGAAAACTGAACAAGCCCGGGCCAAATCGAAAACCTCAATTTCGTGTAATGCATTCCAGAATCGGTAGCTTTCGACCAAGCTCAGGCTCAAATTAGTTTACCCATGAACGGATCTAGGCTTATACTTATTTAATTTATTAATCGGGGCACAAAAAATTAAATCTGTAATTAAAGCGGAATATTAAAGATTTTACCTTTTGTAACGAAGTCCCTTGCTTAAAGAAAAATCCAATCTTTAATTGCGATTCCAATAGAAATCCGAAGAATAACTCCGATACAAACTCCGAAATAGTGTGGGCTATTATCTACGGAGTTACCCACGGCAAAATAAGAAATCCAAGAAACTTGTTTCGGAAGAAAACTCAAAAATCTACTTTCCCAGATTTTTTTCCGAAAATAAAATACTGCTGCGCCAAAACCTGCTGCGCAAGTAAGCTTCGCCGGACTGGATTAAAAAAATTTTGTCGGAGCTACTCAATCGGTCCAGTCCTGATCTGTACAACCAGTTTCACGGATCACTCAAGATGAAGATCAACATGAAACTAGTCGGCTCAGGGCATTGGTTGAAGAGCAGTGCCGGGTTTTTAAATCGGAAAACCCTGCTGCGCAAAACTGATCGAAGAAGACGATCTGCGCGGGTTTATGAAAAATCCGACCAGCCACTTGCTTATATAATAATCCGGGCAAGATAAAGAATTAATCTTCCAAAAAAAGAAAACTATCTTAGCTGACTTCGAGAAGGAACTTCGACGAGGAAGACGAAGTTCTCTCTCTAAGCTAAATTTTCTCACTCTAGCCTTTTCTTGGCTGCCAAGTTTCTTGATTGATTTCTTGCCCAATAAGTTGTATTTATAAGGAGCTTCTAAGGAGACCTAATGGGCTCTCGAGTTAGGACTTTTAATTTGACTTTCGTTGACCGCTAAGTCTTCCCGACTAATCAACTCCAATTGACCCATTTAAATTAATTTATTTAATCCACTTTGTTAATTTAATTGAATCGAACCCTTAGAATTAATTAATTCAAAATAGAAAGGAGAGCATAACCCCAAAAGGATGTAGGGAGAGTCGCTAGGCCCATCATTGATCGAACCATATCTAATAAGGTCCGATTTCTCCTTTCGGACAATTCCATTGAGGTGTTCCCGGTGGAGTCAGCTGTGAAACAATTCCACACTGTTTTAGATAGCCATCGAACTCATCACTAAGGTATTCACCTCCTCGATCGGAGCGAATAGCCTTAATCCTTCTATCCAACTGATTCTCCACTTCGTTTTTAAACTCTTTGAACCTTTCAAAGGTTTCACTTTTGTACCTCATTAAGTAGACATAACCATATCTACTATAGTCATCAGTAAAAGTGACGAAGTATTCAAATCCACCTCTGGCTTGTGTGCTCATTGGTCCACATACATCCGTATGTATTGGGGCCAATAGCTCACTTGTTCTTTCATTTTTCTTGTTGAAAGGACTCTTTGTCATTTTGCCTGGCAGGCAGGGTTCGCAGGTTTCATATGATTGAAAATCAAATGTACCAAGCACTCCATCCTTGGGAAGCCCGCGAATATAAGTTACCCAAATAACGTCTTCGTCATAGTACATAAATTCCTATATACAAAGGCGTTTTCTAGGAATTTAAAGACGACATGATTAGATCAAATCCTACTACAAGATTTTTCTAATCCTACACGGCTTCCAACTCGTGGTTATTACTATTACAGAAATTTCCATTCAAAAATAAAACAAGCCCGGACAAGTCCCGGGGTTTATGAATGAAAATTAAATTTCTACCATAATAGCCGGGAAATCAATAACCACCTGTTTCAGTATTTCGACAAGAATAATAATGCCAAAATAAAGCCGTGTAATAAATCAAACAAGTATAAGACCGAAACCAACGCTCTGATACCAATTTGAAGGAAAACTGAACAAGCCCGGGCCAAATCGAAAACCTCAATTTCGTGCAATGCATTCCAGAATCGGAAGCTTTCGACCAAGCTCAGGCTCAAATTAGTTTAGCCATGAACGGATCTAGGCTTATACTTATTTAATTTATTAATCGGGGCACAAAAAATTAAATCTTTGATTAAAGCGGAATATTAAAGATTTTACCTTTTGTAGCGAAGTCCCTTGCTTAAAGAAAAATCCAATCTTTAATTGCGATTCCAATAGAAATCCGAAGAATAAGTCCGATACAAACTCCAAAATAGTGTGGGCTATTATCTATGGAGTTACCCACGGCAAAATAAGAAATCCAAGAAACTTGTTTCGGAAGAAAACTCAAAAATCTACTTGCCCAGATTTTTTTCCGAAAATAAAATACTGCTGCGCAAGTAAGCTTCGCCGGACTGGATTAAAAAAAAAATCACCGGAGCTACTGAATCAGTCCAGTCCCGATCTGTACAACCAGTTTCACGGATCACTCAAGATGAAGATCAACGTGAAACTAGTCGGCTCAGGGCACTGGTTGAAGAGCAGCGCCGGGTTTTTAAATCGGAAAACCCTGCTGCGTAAAACTGATCGAAGAAGACGATCTGCGCGGGTTTATGAAAAATCTGACCGGCCACTTGCTTAGATAATAATCCGGGCAAGATAAAGAATTACTCTTCCAAAAAAAGAAAACTATCTTAGCTGACATCGAGAAGGAACTTCGATGAGGAAGACGAAGCTCTCTCTCTAAGCTAAATTTTCTCACTCTAGCCTTTTCTTGGCTGCCAAGTTTCTTGATTGATTTCTTGCTCAATAAGTTGTATTTATAAGGAGCTTCTAAGGAGACCTAATGGGCTCTCGAGTTAGGCATTTTAATTTGAATTTCGTTGACCGCTAAGTCTTCCCGACTAAGCAACTCCAATCGACCCATTTGAATTAATTTATTTAATCCACTTTGTTAATTTAATTTAATCGAACCCTTGAATTAATTAATTCAAAATAGAATTAATTTCTAAATTCACTTTGTTGATTAAATATTAATTAAACCTTTTGGATTAATTAATTTACCTTGTCGATTAGTCAAATGCATAATCGGTCTTACCACTAACGGACCAATTATGGAACTATCACTCGAAAACGACTTTATATCACGCCATTATATTTTATTCTATCTCCCCACATTAAAGATCTAGCGCTCGTCAGTTTATCAATTTACTGACAAATTAATTCACCGACTTCTTGGTTTCCGAGATTAGTACCACTCGTCCTTTTATTATACCGAACATAAAGTTCACCGGCCGGGTTTAGTATAATAACCTTACGAGCTCATCTCGGGAGCACCATCAACCCGGTGAACCGGTACGTGGATTCCTTTGACTAGCAATGGCACGTAAGAAGCTAAACACCGCATACCCAACCTACCGAGGTATAGGCCTCAATCGACCGTACTTTTTGGCAAATCAAAGCATGCGATATCCAACCCTCACGCCCGTCCCAATCTCGGGATTGAGAGACAGAATACTAGGACCGAATTGACTACGCCGATCAGTATAAGTCAATTCTATCCAAACTGGTCGTGCTTAATATGCCCCGGGCATATCCGTGTGATTTAAACTAGTTTAGATAAACTAATTTCCAAACCACACAATAACCTATACCGATAGTATGTTCAGACTATCTCGGTTACGAGCATACTTTTTATATATCAATACTTTAACCAATAACGGTATCTACTGTGTCTGTCCACACCCTGTTATCTAGTTCTATGATATAAAGGAACAAATTTATACTGAAATAAACTGATATGTCAACAGTGGATATCAATTTTTGATACAAGCCATAGCTTTTCTGTATTCAAAACTAACAGAAAACCTGAGGCCCTTGGGCTTTCCAAGTCCATCAGACGTTCGACACTCAAGCGGGCCCTTAAGTATGGAAGCAAAATCTTGGATTTTTGGGATTTAAGTTTGATCGGCTTAACATTCATTTTCGTTTATCATTCATTTGCATAAATAAAAAAATGAAATAAAGCGATGAACTGGGTTCTAGTCTATTACAGGGTCTTTTAAAACTTCAGGTTTGGGCCTTCACTCCTGGGCTCCACCATAGACTCCTCTTGGAACCTCTTTTTGGGCCTAACTATTACATGATAATTTTTATAGGCACGCAGGCCCAAATTCAAAATTGGCTCGCAGGCCCCAACTTTTAAAAAATTAAAAGTAAAAGCCCAATTCATGCTTTGAAACACATAAAATGCATATGCTCATACAAGCCGGTTTTAATTTAAGCCGATTAATTTTAAAGATTGTGCAACTATTACAGAATTAAAATTGATCGTGTCATGATCAATTTTAATCAATCATTCTGTTCATTTTACATTTATCCAAAATGATGCATGAACATGCTTGCATAATTATGATGCTTCAAATAAAATTTAAACAATTTAAATAAGCATCAAAATTAAAATAAGATAAAATAAATAAATAACAATTCAAAATTTAAACAAATTAATTAATCTAATTAATTAATTAATTATTTATTTATTTATCTTTTTTAATTATTTTAATCTAATTAAAATAATTATTTTAAAATTTATCTAATTATCTAATTAAGATAAATATTTTTTTTTTAAATTTAAACTTATAGGATAAAATTCTAAATTAATCCTATCTTTATCAAATAAAATTATTTAATTAAAATCTTATTAAATAAAATTCAGAAAAAAATTTTAATTTTTCTGAAACTTTTGGGGTCATTTCGTAAATAACCAAAATTTCTGGGCTAGGGTTTCAAGGAAATAAAACTTCTGGGGTCTTTATGCATTTTTAAAACCAATTTTTAAAACATTTGCAGCTTAGGGTTTGTTGGGGCGGCGGGGGGTATTTTAGTAAAATCAGCCCCTAGGGCTTCATCCCCAGCCGCCGCCAACATCTTCTTCCCCGGCGACCCTCATCGGATTCTCGACTTCCGACGACAATCACCGGTCGTCTCCCCAACACGATTGTTTCCATCCATGCTGCTTAGCTGACCATGACCTCCTCAAAATGATGAAGATCACCGACTGAAAAGACCACGAAGAAGGATCTTCGTCCCCGACTTCCAAAGTCGGAAGGTGAAGACTCCATGTCCGATGAAGACGCAGCGGCGACGTTCGCCGTTGGTTTCTCAAATGCCAGTCAACATGAAGACGATACCCGCAACTGTTTCAAACATCCCGGAGTAACACCTTAGCCTTGAGTTGGCTCTCTCATTTTTCTGTCAAATATTTGAAACAAAACAAAACAGAGACCAAAATCGACGGTCCCGTTTTTTTTTTCTCGATGGAGAAACAAAAATAGCCAAAACCAAAAACCCAGTTCTGAAATCCAACAAAAACAACATCAGCCTAGGAAATCAATTTCGAAACCAATCAAAACAACAATTCAAAACAACAACCCATATGTTTCCGGCGATGAAATATAAAGCAAAAAGGAAACCCAGTTTCCGGCGGATCCAATTGAACCCAAAACTTTCAAATCCAGCAGTGTTTGTTTCGAAATTCAGTTCTGGTAAAACAAAACTAGAAACAAAACCAACTAACATGGAACTCTTCCATGGATCTTTCAAAAACTTACGACTCCAGAACCATTCGGAGTAATTTCTGGTGAGACAACACCTTGAAGCCCAGCGAACAATTATAACAGCCCAAGGAAAAACCCAGTTTTTTGGTGATAATATTTTCAAAAAATTGATACCAAAGCCAAAAACCAGAAAACAATTTCCAATTTCGCTATCATTAATAAAGAATTGATTTTTCAGAACAAACCAATTGTTTTAATTAATCAATTATAGTTTTAACACTAAAATTAGGAACCTCGCTCTGATACCACTGTTGAAAATTTGTTTAGGCATTTAATCTAATTAAATGGCGGAATCCTAAACTATAAGGATCGGGTCTTACCCTTGAAGCGTAATCGGTTGCGCACGTCGCCTGGCTCCTCTGAGAAGATGGCGTTTTGTTGTCTCCAAAATCCTTCCTCGAAGGATTCTCTGCTCTTACGCATGAAAGTCTTCGCAGGTTGGAGCTAGCCGATCTTGCCTACCCCGAGAATTTGGGAAAATCAGTGTATTTTTGTCTGATTAGAATTTTTAATTCAAAATCATCATCCTCCTACAATCATACCCCTAGGATATTTGTAGAGATCAAATTACCAAAATCTGTATTGTAATTATCCAATTATAACTTAACTGATTTTAGTCATATTCCAAATCAGTATTATTACCAAATATTATTTTAACTGATTCCAAATCAGTATTTAAATAATATTTACTAATTCTAAATCAGCCTTAAATAATACCTTAATGATTTGGGTTATACACCAAGCCCATGGATCAACCCATGACCCATGGATCATGCTGATGGGTCAAGAACTTCAATTGCAATTAAGTCTCTTGATTTATCAGTCCATCCCAATTGTTCCCAGGTAATTAATTAACTATTAATTAATACCACAGAACTTTTCAATAATATTTAAGTATAACAATTATACTTATTGTAGGCAAGAATACTTATTCTGCATCATCGAACTTTCTTATGTGCGATCCTGTAGGCCCATTCCAAATTGGCAGTGGATAACTCAATCTCATTGATTAATCCATAAGTCATTAGTGGTCTCTAGCAAGACATAATGACTACCCAATTCGGAATGGAGGGTCGAATGGTGATTCAACACAACATTTCTGAGCAAACTGCGTACGATCCTCTACATCGATATCTCGTTTAGCATAAGGCATGGAACCATCATCCTTATATAGCTAAACGTTTACTTGATCTCTTAGTGACACTGAATCCATCAAGCAAATGATATCCTTATCATTCATTGGGCATGGCCATGCACATTTCAGTTCACTATCAAGTGGCCAAGATATCATCTCTCACTTAAGAGAGATTTGTAGTCCCATCACTTCACCTACATATCTTAGCGTGAATCATAGTGTACCCAATTATACCCGTACTTGGCAACCTATTACGGCCCCGTTAGGCGTATGTCAAAGCACACCACAATTCACCTAAGACCATGTAGTGATTTCTGGTCTAAGAATCCTAGTACCAGTACTAATCAAAAGAATCACTCATGATCTAATTAGTTCATGGAGTGTTTCTTTTGGCAGATAGATTTCATGAAATTAAATATGCACAAGGATATTACTATCATGAAATTAACTCATTTGATAAACAATCAATCAAGCGACAAATGTCTTATTTACATAAATACCCTCAAAGTATATTTACATAAATAGCCCTCATTAGGGCACATTCACCAACACTTTACTCCCAATTTGCTATGGTTTCTCGTTTCGATATTGGATATGAATATAAGTGGGAGTTAATAGATGGTATAAAGGGGAAAAGGAACTATTTTTTTTTTTTTTTTGCCTGAAAAGTGAAAATTCATTGAGCAAAAAATATTCCTCTGTAATAGAAAAACCCCCACCAAGAAAACATGGTTGAATCCTGCTTCTGTTATCAAGTACTGATTTCATCTCATTAAAGTACATTGAAATCCCATTGAAGACATTAAAGTACTGATTTCATCTCAAAGTGGCCCTCCAACTCCAAAATAATGCCTGATTATCCACCCTTTACTTGTTCCCAGAATGATGACATCATTCCCTGCAGCCATTTGTTCCTTCTAAGAAATTAGAAAAAACAAAAAGAAAATATGGAGTGTGAATAGAATTTAAGCAGAATAATCAAATGGTAAGATAACTTGAAGTTATTAATAAAGCTTCAGAAAAATGCAAATAGAATGTCCACTTAACAAAATTTGTTTTAGTTAAAGCATTTGAAAGCTGAGTTATTGTGGTAGTCAACCTAATTAGAGTGTCAAAGTGAGAAGCTTCATGAAGAATTTAAGGAATATTGATTATCTTTGGATTTTATTGAAAGTTTTTTAGTAATTTTAATTTTGTGTAATATTAGTCCATAATATTTGAAAAACAATTCTCTAATGCACAGAACCCTCACGAACGCAAACTTCCCGCCTCTGCTAGAAGGGGGAGATAATTCAAATAGGACTTCAAAGATTGCAGTTCAGTAGAATAACAATGAGTTTGAGATTTGTGATAATGAGTTGCAAAGGTCATATTTGCATGAGGGAGTTGAAGATAGTGATAGTAGCCCAAGTGATTCCGAAGAGACTGATTCTGAGGAGATTGGTTCTGAGGGACCACAACAAGAAGTAGATGGACGTTTTCTTGCTAGTTCATCTTCAGGTACACAAGTTATTAGCTTTACTTTATTGAAATTTTGACGAAATTATTTATTTTTCCTCTATTTGGGATTGGTTTATAGTAAAGACTCATTATATTATATTAGTGTTATCATGCATAGTAGGAAAAAAGTTTAGTTCTAATTATATATTTTTGTAAATTTATTATAAATTTAGGGAGTACTAAACGACCTCATACTGAGAATGATGCGTGGATGGTTAAGAAGAAAGTGATTGGGGGACCTATTAATGGTTCAGTGATTCCTAGTTTCTTGGGTCATGTAGCATATACTTACATGGAGGGTAAGTATCGAAAATCTATTAAGTGCCATAATGGAGCAAGAGTGATAGATAAATTGCGACAGTGGTATACGAAGATGCCAAATAAGGTGCAGGATATGCTTATTGAGGCTGGTTTGGAGCACCTCCAGTTTAGCATGTTTCGTCACCTGGATGTTCCACTGATTAGTGCATTTGTTGAGCGATGGCAGCCAGATACTAATACTTTTCACATGCCATTCAGTGAGATGACTATAATGTTGCACATGTTTGGTATATTCTGTGCATTCCTATTGATGGAGAGATGGTTAACAAAACATTGGATTCACAGGCATTAATGGCTCTCTGCAAGGAACTACTGCATTTGCCTCAGGCATCGGATTTAATGAAAGACTACTGGGAACTTGGGCATATTTCGTCAGATGCTGTCATTGAGCTTTACAAAAAAAATTCTAGGACAGCTGCGGATCAGGCGAAGGCAGGGCTATGGGTGCTCTTAGGTTGCACATTGCATACTGACAAGAGTTCCAGTAGGTTCACACCAACGACTCTACATGAGATTAGGAAATGGTTGGTTAAAGTTCAAGGGTACTCGTGGGAATCCGCTACACTAGCAAATCTATATCGTCATTTAAGAAAGGTTACTAGAGGAAATTGTGGGGGCATTACAGGTTGTCTAACCCTGCTACAGGTCTAGATATACGAGTACTTCCCTATATTTTGGCCTCAGAGAGATTCAATGCTCCAAGATCCTGATCTTCCTCACTCCAGGGGGTGGATGTCTGCCATGCCAGACTGTTCTGAGACACGGTTGAAGGTCCTCCGTGCACATCTGGACACAATTACTCCAGAGGAGGTACATATTATTTTTAATTGAGAAAAAGGAATATATATTTTAGTTAAATCAATGTCAATATTTTTTATTGATTGTTTTATGTGCACTTGCATAGGTAACGTGGTTGCCCTTCGGTCCTGATTCGGTTTCTGCTGTCCTTAGAACTATCTATAGCGGGCTTATTATTTGTCGAGATATTGTTGAGCTTTATTGTCCTGCCAGAGTGCTTTGACAAATTGGATACATGCAGTCTATCCCACCCAAGATTACAAGGCCTATCAAAGCTGTCCGAGCATGGTCCGTGAGATAGTACAGGGTAAAGCATGAAGTAATCCCCGCTATTGATGCTTGGGAGAGCTTTCCTGAAATGCACACAATTAATCTTGGGTTATACAAACCTGCTTCATTGTATCCAGGATCATTTCATATAGGGTATATAGAGTGGTACACGTCTCATTCACGCCCTTATCTTTTGCGCGTGTCAGTTGCTGAATCTTGTCGACCTCCTTCTCGCATTAACAGTGAATATGTAAGTAGTCTATTTTTTTGATTTTTTTTTCATAATGAATCACATTAACTATAATAGTATCATATTTATGAAGTAATTATTTTTACGTTACTTAAATATTTCAGTGGGTTAGTCGCTATCAGAGAGTTAGCGAAAGTATGCTACAAAATTTAAGGGATGTCAACCATATCCATGCAAATGAGCATGCATCAGCATTGGATGAGATCATGGATCAGTGGAAGGTAGCCAGTTGAGCCACCATCTATTTGCTCTTACTTTGATTTGAATAACAATTACCATGGAATATTTTATGAGTTGACATTTTATTTTATAAGTTTTTGTTTGGGATTAAAACTAAAAACACAGCAATTTGAATTGTTTTTCTGCCATTATGCTTGTCATTATTTATGTTGCTTTTCTCTCTCTTTCTCTCTCTCTCTCTCTCTCTCTCTCTCTCTTTTTACAAGAAAATAAAATGGGGGCCTGTTAATAATGCAGTTTCAACAAATTATGAATCACAAGTACAATAAAATTGCATAAAAAATGCTCCAGTAATTCTTACCTTAAACGTAAAGTGAGACAGATAATCATCCTTAATGAAACCCGACACTGAAAAGGCTCTGCCAATCGTTGTCCAAAGTTGACATCTGATGAATTTGCTGCAATTTTTAACAAGGACCAAAAAGAGAAAAAAGGAAAAAAAATTCAGTAAGCGGGTTTGGCTAAGTCTCTGAATTTGATGGAATGGACTGACGGGTACTGTAAAAGATTAAATTGTGAAAGAATTTTTTTTACGTACAGAGAGGCTAAAGGTTTTAATAGTATGATGGAGAATTGGGTGAGCTATGTGTAAGAATTTGGTGAGCTATGTGCACGAGATTCAAATAATAGTATGATGGAGAAGAAAAGTATAGTGTCCATTTGAAAAAATAATACTAATATTAACAATACAATAATACTAAACTTAACAAATTGCAATAATAATATGAAAAATAGAGTGCAATACAAAGTGAAATTAACGACCATGGCGAGTAGCCACCCCATTATCCCATAACCCTCTCCTAAATCGATAACGTCCATACCAGTTGGCAACACTAGCATCCCGATACTCATTCCAATATGGATGCATAGGTGGGACTGCCAAATTTTCAAATAAATCTAGACGTATATAGTGCTCATATGACCCTAAATGAGCTATAACAATCTCCCTAGATAGTCGTACTGCAGCCACACGTGCACGTAGTGGTAATACAGTATAACAAACCATTAAAGTTGGATAAAAAAAATAACTGCTGCATTGACCCATGTGGCAATAGGAAGCAAGTCGTCTGCAGTAATCATCCAGTGCTCGGGCCCACAACCTCTTCCATCCCATTCTATGCGCCGAATTGCACGATCAATTGCACCATTATCTTCTGAAGATGTGGCATATATAGGGTGGTACAAATCTCTATGAAGGGCAAGTTCACCAGCAATAGCAGTTCTTACCATAGGCCACTGATCTTCATTTCCAAAAACATAATCTGCCACTACATGAAATCCGCAATTACCATCTGATCTCACATCGGTGTAGTATGGGGCGAAAGGAAAAAGTATTTCTGGAACATATTTTTCATACTTGGACTTATGAACATTCACTCCACGCATATCTGAATTATTTATTTATAACATTTAAATATATTGAATGCTTAATGATCATAACTACAAATTAATATTAATATAAATATACATATTTCTTACTGTTAGTGTTGGCATTATTCCTATATGGAGAAGATTCACGATCATCGAATCGACCACGGCCACTTTCAATCCCACGACCACGACAACGACCACGACCACGACCACGAGCCCTTTCCATTTCGCTATATTCCCACCCACTTGGATCGCGCCTCGTGGATGAATTATTTTTGGGTCGACCTCTATTTGTGTCATTCACAGGCGGTTCAAATGTACCTCTATCCTCAGGGTGAATTGGGTTGTGAATCATCAAATTCACTTTTCTCACAATGGCAGGATCACTTGCCTCCACCTCACCAGTAAGTCTCTGGAAAAGCCTTTGTTTCTGAGACATATTAATAATCCCAACACAATGCGAATGAATTAACAGAACCTATAAAATAGGCATATAGTTCACCCCATATTTTTTATTTAATATGACAATAATTAATACTAAAAAAACAACTTTAATTAGCTTGACAATGATTACAATACCTGTGATCTTCAGACATGTAATTGGAACCCGCAAAAAAGGAATCCTGGCCAACCTCCAGTGTCCGCCAAAATTTGTGTACAAATTCTACACTAATAAGGGATTCAGTATCATGAGCTTTCTTGAGCTCCCATGCACATGGAATATGACGTGTGTTTCTTAACACACAACCACATCTCTCATACACTTCACAACCAAAATCACTCATTCGTTTTAACTCTCCCCACAGCAAGAGCAAACAATAATGTGAGACATGATACGTCAAGAGTTGAAATGGAAATCCTGAGCACAAATTGGATCGAGTGCCTCTTGACATCTCAAGCTCCGCTATTAGAAAGAAATAAAAATAACATCACTATATATTTAATATATGTAATGAAAGTATACAACATTTATATACTACAAAAAATTAATACTAATATTTAATTAGGTACCTGATATGAGTATGTTGATCATCAAGGTGTTTGTCGATCTTTGTCCATACTGTATATAGGGAACTAGTAGATGTGCTAAGCCATTGTTTTACCGCAGCGTGTGCACTCTCCACTCTACATGTTGTAGTGTTACCAAAATGGAGAATTTTGTTCGTCCATGCACAAGCAAACTTTTCTTTGTGCACCAACCATGTATCTTCAATGTAAGAAACTACGTGGGGGGCAAATGACAGATAACTGCCTCTCATATTCTCCACTGCTGCTTCAAATAATTCCACAGTCGGAGTCTCAACTATCTTTTTGAAATGACCACTCTTGAAATTTTTTGCCCAATTCCAATCCTTCCCAAACAGTTTGTACACCTTGTTTTCCACATCTTTGTTTATGTGCCAGGTGCACAACAAGTGAGAAGACTTTGGGAAATACACTTTGATTGGTTTCAATAATCCTATTTCCCTATCAGTAACAATTGCAACAGGTTCAAGCCCACTGTCATACAACCCTCGCAACTGTTGTAACACCCAATCATAACTCTTTTCTGTTTCATCCTTCATTATAGCATATCCAACAAGGAAATTCATATTGCATGGAGTCATGCCAACAATTTGAAATAAAGGCATTTTGTACTTATTAGTCTTGTATGTGGAGTCCATGCCAATGAATAAGTGGTAAGCACGGAGCAACTCCAGTGAATCTGGTCGAGCCATGAACACATGTGTAAGCTCTTTTGTATTTATATCCTCCAGAAACTCAAGCACATATTTATTTTTCATAGCTACATGCAAGAATTGAGAGGTGACATGTCTACCTTCCCTTCCCTTTGCTCGCAATTTAGACCTATGGTTGTATATTTGTTTCTTAGTAACATTGTCCTCCGGAAACTTTTGTTTCAAAGCAGTGAAAATAGCCATAGGCTTTGCCTGGGCCTCTGTCAATTCCTGGACAATTTGTTTTGATCCAGATATGAGCGTACTAAGCTGTCTGTGTCCCTCTACATAAAAAATCAGTGCATGATTATGCATACCTTTTGGCGCACCCTTATATGTTCAAATACTCCAAGTTTTGTACACTTTTGATTGCTTGACTAATATCTGGAATTTACAACCGTAAAATTTAGTCTTTGTGTTCTTCCTCACAATAGTATTTGGAGATTTATGATCTCGTCTATCGGGAATCCCCCTTGAACATGCCAAGAATTTTAACGTCCCTTTTTGTTTGTGGGTTGAAATACAAAGCTCGAACCTAAGTACAATTGCTAATGTTTTTGCCCACTCAATGGCTTCATCATCAGTCTGGAATACATTACTAGTTGCAAAATTTTCACTATAATCCACTCCGTCCCCCACTTCATTAAAATCTTCTAATGAAGCATGCACAACAAAGTTTATTTAATACTAGATAATGAATATCCAAACCTAATCAAATAAACTAATCAATTAATTAAATATAATGAATATCCAAACCTAATCAAATAAACTAATCAATTAATTAAATATTTATAATAATTAATAATAATATAGAAAATACGAGCCAATCGTTTTGCACACGAATATAGTTCATGCCCAGGACGATTGCGCATGAAATTAGTTCATGCACAATCGCCATGCGCATGAACTTAGTTCATGGTCAATCGTCCTGCGCACGAACTAAGTTCGTGTGCAGGCGATCGCGCACGAACTAAGTTCGTGCGCGATCGCCTGCACACGAACTTAGTTCGTGCGCAGGACGATTGACCATGAACTAAGTTCATGCGCATGGCGATCGCGCACGAACTAAGTTCGTGTGCAGGCGATCGCGCACGAACTAAGATCGTGCGCATGAAGATTGCGCACGAATTAATTTCGTGCGCAATTGAACCTAGACGATTACACATACCTAAGTTTGCGTGCCCAAATTTATGATTATACGTAACTAAATTGCGTATAATCGCAAATTTTCTACTTTCGGTTGTTATAAAAAATAGATTCAACAATTTTAATATAAAAATCAAAGCAAAAAGTTATGAAAACTTACCATTTAATCTGCTTGCACAAGTTTATTGTCACGTACAACTGAAACTAATAATGAATAGTATTTTCAGATTCAGAATATGTGGGATAAATTTGTATTGATTTAAGGGGATATAATATTAGGCTAAAATTATAAAATCGAAATAGGAAAAGAACTTTTATATAGTATAAAATCTAAATAAGAAAAGGTTTTATAAATAAAAAATATAAAAAGGGCAAAAAAGTTATAAAATAGGCTGTAAAAGTAAAAAGTGGGCTGTATATAGCAATACCCTTTTCGAATCAGGCCTCATGTTTCTTTAATCCAAACTTGAGCTTTTATTCTGGGCTTCATTCCTCATCTACGCTGTATCTGTAAGTCCCTTATCGAATAATATTGAAACGTTAATGGACTTGGGCTTCCAAATCTATAGATGGGCTTGTGCCTGTCGGGCTTGGAACTCGATTTTGAACTCTGAAGTTGGACTCAATCCACATGCCTTCCAGGCTCCAGATCTTGTAACTAGAAAAACATAATCAACTAGTAGATCTTGCTTGAAGACATTTGGATATACTTGAGAGCTTTCTAAGCTGATTTGCTCATTTTCCAGGTCTCCCTGATGAATTTCATAACTAGGCATGCCCTGAAATTTGAACATGCGTATGGATGTCATGTGACATCTGTTCAAGCCTATTTGAATGGCTTGACACATATATTAGCATAAGTGTCTTTTAACATGATAAAATCTGTAATTTGGGCTCAATTTATACTGGATTCCCTCCTATGAATATCTTAGGCTTCATCAATGAGAGTATAAAGGTCAACCATGGTCCATGGTGACTCCAGGTTTGCATCACATGGTGAATGTTAGTGCCTGTGGTTGCATCAATTTCAAGTTTAAGGATCAAGTTAGAGAGTTGTTTAATAACATGGCACTCACATTTGGAAGTGCTATTGTGAATACTGAAAGGTTCGCTTGTATGAACACTATTTCCCGATTTATATATCTATTGAAATTGCTTTAGTTAATTATTTCATATTTATATATGTAGTCCCTTTATATCATATGACTAAACGATGAGGTGTCGGGTCTGACACAGTAGATCTAATCGTTGGTTAAAGTTATGATATATAAACTAGGCTCATGACTGAGACAATTTTGGACATACTGTCAGTTTAAGTCATTATGTGATTCTGAAATCAGTTTATCTAAACTGATTGAATCATACAGATATGCCCGGGGCATATTGAGCATGACCGATTAGGATTGGATTAACTTGTACTGTTCTTTAGTAGTTAATTCAAACCTTGTATTCTGGCTCTTTAATCCCAAGACTAGGACAGGCACGAGGATTAAGCATAGTGTACTTTAATCTACCAAAGTGTGCAGCCACTTGAGGCCCATATTCTCGGTAGGTTGGGTGTACGTGTTTGATTGCTTAGTGTGTTGTTGCTTGTCAAAAGGAAACTATGTACCGGTGCGTCTGGGGTGATGGTTCTCTCGAGATGAACTTGTAAAGTTTATTATACTAAACCTGACCGGTGGACTTATGTCCAGTATAGTAATCAAGTCGAGTGGTACTAGTCTTGGATGAGAAGAAGTCGATTAATTAATTTATCAGTAAATTAATAAATTGACGAGCAATATATATTTGACGTGGGAAGATCAAAAAATAATTAAATAAATGGTTCCGGAAGTGATTTTGGTTTGGAAGGTAGTTCCATAATTAATTCATTAGTGGTACGATTAATTATGTATTGGGTAATTGACAAAGGTAGATTTAATTAATTAAATAATTAGTTAATCCTTGTGTCAATTGGTTGTGAATCAGTTCAGGAACGGGATTGGAGTAAAATACAAACCCAATAGGAAGGCCAAACCCAAGCCGACTTGAGGTCTATCATGTAGCTCTATATAAAGACATTGAATCAGCCCCATAAGACATACAACAGTCCTAACATATAGAACACAAAAACTAGACAGAGAAAGTCTGTGAAAGAAAACTAGAGAGAGAAAATATCTTAGGCAGTTTTTGAGTGCGGACTTGCGGCTACTTAGAGAACTCGGCGGCGGCGCATGAATCTCGAATGGCAGCAGCGTGAATTCTCAGGCCAACGACAGTGAGAGTTTTGAGGCTACAGTGTGGTTTTTCGAAAACCCAGTTTCGTGAGGTTTTTTATGTCGGGGTTGATTCAAAATGTTCGGTAGATTGTTGCCCACACAACGTCCAGATTAATCTCAGAGAATACAAGATAAATCTTGAGTTCACGCTCAAATGTCGATTCTAAACTTCCGATTTCATTTAGTATTGTTATTGTTGCGTGACAAATTCGAACAAAGAAAACCAAAATCCGGTGTAACGGTATTTCAAAAGGGTTTTAATTAGATTGTATGAGCGTTTGGGTTCATGAGAAGGTTTCCGATTTAGATGCATGGAAGTGAAAATTTTAGATTGGGTCCAGACAGATAATTCCTTCAATTGGTATGCGAGCTAAGGTTTTGGATTTGCTTTGTTCGGTATGTTACATGGTTTTTTGTAGGTGGTTTTTTTATATGAATACTTGTAATAGTAAAACTACAAGTTGGAAGCCGTGTAGGATTAAATTAAATATGTAGTAGCATGTTATCTATGTAATTTTTGTTTTAATTTTCCTAGATAGATTTTAGACTTGTATTTAGGAAAGTTTGTAATTCGAAGACATTGTTATGGGCAACTTGGATTCTTGGGTTGTTGGTTTAACACAATCTGGATGATTCGAAGAATTGTGTAAAAAACTGAGCAAACCCAGATGAATTGCAAGAAGACCAAATAACGAGTGAGAGCGGAGCAGGAAACCTGGACACAACATAGGGCAAGGGCGGCGCCGACGACTCAACGCCGAAAGAAGAACCGCCGGTGCAGGCAGCACCGTTACGGCACTGCTGCCACCGCACCGCTGTGCGCAGTACCTACTGCGCGTGGCGGTTGCTGTGCGCGAAGCCCGTGCGTGCGGCCCCTATGCACAACTTGTGAGGCTGCGCACGTGGCCCATTCTTCGGGGTAGTTTTGAGATTTTAGGTTCAGACTCAATCCATTAGAGTGATGTGACGAGACACGCAAACAAGGCAGTAGATGGAAGCAACAGTTATGAAGACCATAATAGTCAGGATATTTAATTATTCATTTATGTCCCACATTTATCATTTTGATTGTTGGATGTATGTTTTAATTTATAATTTATTTTTTATGCATGATTAAAAGATAGATTTTTAGATTGTGTATAACTTAGGATAGTTAATGGCATGTTAAAATGGAAAAACCCTCGTTTTAAGAATATAAGTGGGAGGGGAGTGGTTAATAATCCCATGACCTCAATTACGAATTCATAAGTTATGTAGGTTGACTTGCGCATTGGCATTAGAGCCTTCTTCCATATCGGATGAGTCTGTTGGTTTTGAATACTAAAACTTTGCTTGTATTAAAACTATTTCCCGATTTATATATTGATTGAATGTTTTAGTTACATTATCTTTATGTTTTACATATGTTGTCCGTTTATATCGTTTGACTGCACTACAAGAAAATGTGCAATTACCCATCAAATTACCCATTACTATGAATTTGTGTGTAATTACCCAAAACTTACACATTAAATTCCCGTAAATAGGCCAAAAAAAAATCTCACACATTTTTTCCCATGAAATACCCATAAGTTTTCCCACAAAATTTCCCAAACCATAAATTCTTTTGGCTAATACTTGGGAAAATTTAAGAGGGAAACTCTCTCTCCAATTATTCCCAAAAATTACCCATATATTATGTTTGAGGGAAAATTTTATTGGGTAATAGCTGGGAAAATTTAGGAGAGAAACTCTCCTTCTAATTACTACCCAAAAATTACCCATATATTGTGTATATGGGAAATTTTTATTAGGTAATAATTGGGTAAATTTAGGAGGGATATGTTCCAATACTACCTAAATATTACCCATTATAAAGACTAATTTATTAGTCATCGATTACCCATCAACTAGCCATTATGTGATTTTGGAGAATTTAATTGTGAGTTTGGAGGCCATTGGTCTTAAAAACAAGAATATTAGAAGTTGAAGAACCATAGGATAACTTCTGGAAGGTGGTCAAAAACCCTTTTTTTTTTTTTTTCTCTCTTTCCTTTTAATTCTTTTATCTTTTTTTCTTTTCTCCTCCACTCCCCCCAAATGATTCTTCTCTTCTCCACCAACAAACACCCACTGATCCATCACCAACACTATCGCTTCCATCTTTCACCGCCACCACCAGCCTCGCTTCCCCTTACTCTTCCATATCCATCCCATCTATCACTATTTTCTCTCTCGTGATTTTTTTTCCTTTTTCGCCTCCCTCCTTTGGCCGAACCACCATGTCGCCGCCACCTCCCTTCCAAAAAAATTCTCACCACCACCACCCTAGTCCTCAATTTCTTCTGCTCTCATCACCAACAACCAGACCCATAAACCCTACCCTTCACGGCCTTCGACGGCCAAACCCATTTCTATTTCTCACTATTCTTAGGTTTTTAATACCCATCAAAAACCTTAAACCTCCTTCAACAAAACCTCTAGAAAACATCAATAGAAATTGAAGAAAGGAGATTTAACCAATCAAAGGACAAACTGCATCCGGGGCTAGTTTGGTTCGAATGGAGAAGAAAGAGGTCCATTGCTCAACCTCTTCACGTAGAGGTAATCCACTATTTAATTTAATGTTTAATTGAGGAATATATTTAAATTTTAATTTTAGAGCATATATGGCTATCTGTTTAATTTTTAGAAACCTAGAGTTATTGAAAAGAAATCCTAGTGACAGCCATTATGTTGTGCACTTGAATAATTTTGTTGGAATTAAATTGTGAATTTTGAAGCTTGATCTTGAGGGGATGGCTATTCTTTCCTCGCCGTGAAACTTTTTTTATACTGAATTTTAGTGTTAAAGTTCATAGTTTTGTGACAGTGATTTAAATTTTTATGATATAATATTGTGTTCATGCTTAGAAACTGCGAGGGGTAGCTATTTCTCACACTTGTTCTCTCCAAGAATAATAAGAGATAGTAAAGCTTTCTGTTGTGTTTATCAGATTTGAGGGCCTGAGGAATGTGAGTAGAAATTCATTTTCAGGGGCCCTTATCAACAAATTCAGGTTCTAATGATTTTTTTCCTATTTTGTTTCAATTGGCTAGTGTTGGAATCCTTTAGTCTCTGGTTTTTAATATTTTGGGATTTTTTTTCCTTTCATTCTGAAGTAATTGCTAATGGGTTACTCTCTTTTGGTGCATTTAGTTGTTGTTTTGAAGGACTGCATGAAAAAAGCTTTGACTATTCATGGCAATTCAAGTATAAAGATCCCTCCTTTTTCATCTTTCGTTTCTTTCGTGTAGTCTTGTCTGTTAATGTTTTGATGTGCATATTCATATATTCATCGTATTGGGTGTATTTTCATTGATTAAGATTGGTTTGATATGCCATTGACTTCTCGCTTTTTTTTTTTTTTTTTTTTTTATGGTTACCAAACTTGTTTGTACTGATTGTTTTTCACTGTTCTGCTGCAGCTCAATTTTTTCTTGAATGATTATATGTTTCTTGGGCGTTTTTCATGCTTACAACTTCAGCTGGTTATTAATGTAAGTTATCGCTATTAAGGCATTCAATGTTTGAATATTATGTTTTGATTTTAGGGTAGGTTTTATTAAAGGACTTATTTATGTGTATTTCAATTTTTTGTTTTTTTATGATTTAAGGGTTGGAAATGGGTTTAATTTATTCAATTTGTCAGTAAAGATAAAGTTTTGTTGGATTTTCATTTTAAGTGCTGAGGATGGTTGCTCGTCCACAGACTACAGTACAAGTTTATGATGTTCGACTGTCATTGACCATGTCTAGGTTCCTTTCAATTCATTTCTAATTGAATCCATTATCTGAAAGTAATTATAAAAGATTTTTTGGTTCCAGAGTTTTTCTTCTTCTTGAGGCCGTCGGTGGCCTTTTTCAATTGTTTTTTGCTGCGGGTGTCTACAACAGATTGATGTGGTTGGTGCTCAGTACGGTTTGATTGGAGTTTGTTAGTCTGTGTATGTTTTGATTCATTCGATGAGTGGTATGGGAATTTAACTTTTGATGATAATGAAGGTCTAGGAGGATCTAGATTGGTTTTTCGGACCAAGATCTTCCCCTAAAAAGAAGCAGCCTCTACTTATTTTCTCTCCCTGTTGGTCTTAAATATTTGCCCACATATTTGAGAAAAATAGTTCGACTAAACCATTTATATGTTCAAATGCCAGTTCTTTTGTGTTTTAATTCACAACACATGTAAGCAGGTTTGGAAAATCATGTATCATGCCAATTCTTACTCTATCTTCTTTATGTTTCTTCCATGTACATAAAAGAATAAAGTGGACATTCATTTCTTGATAGTTGCAAAAACGGTGTTTCAGTAAAATCAGTAGTTCTGTTTTTGCTGAGGTGGTGAATTCAGTGGTCCATTTTTGTTCTTTTTGGTGTGTGGTGGGGGTGGGGATGGCTTTTTTCTATTCATTCATACTCTCTAGCGTTTAAAGTATTAGTATGGTTTTCTAGCATCTTGAATAGATGTGGCAATTATGGATCATCAATGTGATGTAAGGATTGGTTTGTAATATAGTTTTTACAAATTTTTGATTCATTAGGTCATTTTTGCAACAGTAATAAGTCTCTACTATTACAGGATGCTAGGATGAGTTTGAGACAAGCACATGATGCAATTCTTGAGACTGGGGAAGATATAGATGATGAGTTTCTGATGGAAACTAGTGTTAATCTTAGTACTTAATAGGGTAGTTTGAATGTGATGCAATGTCATATAGGATATTCACTTATGTTAATCTTAGTAGGCTAATTTGTTTTGATATTGATGTAGTAACTTGTGTAATTGCTATTTACTTTTTAAATTAAATCCAAATAATTATTGAAAGAATTATTAATTTGTATATCTACTCATGAATTACCTATGACCAATGAATTTCTAGATTATTATTGTGGAAAATAAATTGGCATATATTACCTATGAAAACTCAATGGCTATGGATTTCTCACTATTACTATGATGGGTACTTTATGGGCACTTGTTCAACCTTCTCAAATATTTACCCATGGTATTTATAATATTAGCCATTAACTATGCTATGGGTAATTTATCCATGTATGAGAGTTTTTGGGTAAAAAATTTACCCACGGAGCTTTTAGTAAGGTATCAATAATTATGGGTAAGTTATGGGTAATCACCAATTACCCATAAAATTTGGTCATTTTTCCCATAAAACTGTCCGTGGCTAATTTGTCATTTTCTTGTAGTGCTAGATGATGAGGTGTCTAGGGTGATACGGTAGATCTCATCATTAGTTACAGTCATGATATATAAATGAGGCTCGTGACTGAAACAGTTTGGACATACTGTCGGTTTAGGTCATTATGTGATTCGAAATTAGTTTGTCTAAACTAATTGAATCATATAGATATGCCCGGAGCGTATTGAGCATGACCAATTTGGATTGAATTGCTTTGTACTGATTTAGTAAACTATTTGATCCCAATATTTTATTTCTTAATCCCTAGACTTGAACGGGCATGAGGATTAGACATAGTGTACTTTAATATGCCAATGAGTGCGGTCACTTGAGACTTATATTCTCGGTAGGTTGTGTTAGATTTGAATACTAAAGCTATGTTTGTATTATACTATTTCCCAGTTAATATATCGATTAAATATTTTAGTTAATATGGTGTGCATATATTGTCCATTTATATTATATAATTAGATGATGAGGTGTCTGGTATGACACAGTAGATTTCATCATTGGTTAAAAGACATAATATATAAATGAGGTTCTTAACCGATACAGGTTTGGATACACTGTCGGTTTAGGTTACTATGTGATTCGGATAATTAGTTTGTCTAAACTAATTGAATCATATAGATATGTCGGGGTATATTGAACTTGACCATTAAGGATGAATTGTCTTATACTGATTTAATAGACAATTCGTTCCTTGTATTCTATCTCTTAATCCTTAGACTTGAGAGGGCATGAGGATTAGACATAGTGTACTTTGATCTGCCAATGGGTGAAGTCATTTGTGGCCAATAGTCTCGGTAGTTTCAGTGCGCGTGTTTGTTTGCTTGGTGTGTTGTTGCTTGTCAAAAGGAAATCATGTACCGGTGTATCCGGGGTGATGGTGCTACCGAGATGAGCTCGTTATGTTTATTATACTAAACCCGACCGGTGAATTTATGTCCAGTATAGTAAAAAGGTCGAGTGGGACTAACTTCAGATTTTAAGAAGTTAATTAATTAATTTATTAGTAAATTAATAAATTAACGAGCACTAAATCTTTGATGTGGGGAGATTAAAGAATAATTAATTTAGTTGTTCCGGAAGCAATTATGGTGTAGGATGGTAGTGCCATAGTTAGTCCGTTAGTGGTACGATTAATTATGCATTGGGTTATTGACAATGGTAGATTTAATTAATTAATTAATTAATTAATCCTTGTATCAATTAGTTTTGAATCAGACCATGAACTTAATTAAGGATAAGTGAATCCTTGTGTCAGTTGGTTGCAAATCAGACTAGGAACTGGATTGGGGATAAGTGAATCCCTGTATCAGTTGGATGGGAATCAGATTAGAAACTGGATTGAAGGAAAATAGAAACCTAATAGGATGACCAATCCTAAACCAACTTGGGGTCTCTCTTGTAACTCTATATATAGACAATGGATTAGAAATTGAAGACACACAATTCATAAGTTTTCAAGACAAGAAAACTAGAGAGAGAAATCAAATCTTCCTCTATCAAAAATGTTTTTTCTTCCCGAGGGGCAGCAGGCGGCCGGTTTTCTCCTCCTAAGATTGGCGGTTGGTTTTTCTCCTTGAAATCGGCAGAAATGCATGGCAGACTCTACCATAGAGGCTGAATACATAGCAACATCAGAGGCAGCGAAAGAAGTAGTGTGGCTTGAGAACTTCCTAGTGGACTTTGATGTGATTCCTGGTTTGTTGAAGTCAATCACAGTGTACTCTGACAACAACGGTGTAGTAGCAAACTCGAAGGAACCACGAGCCCACAAGGCGAGTAAACATATACAACGCAAGTGCCACCTAATACGAGATATCGTCAATAGGGAAGACATTTTTGTGGCTAAGATAACATCGGAATATAACCTTGGAGATCCGTTCATGAAAACATTGACTGCAAAAGTCATTGAGGCTCACGTGGAGGGCATGGGGATCAGATACTTAGTAGAGCCATGATAGTTTTTCTAGGTGTATTGTAGTTGTAAAGATTAAATGTAGTTTTATACTTAAAGCACAACTTAAGTATTATTGGGAGATTGTTAGATTTGAATACTAAAGCTATACTTGTATTATACTATTTCCCAATTAATATATCGATTAAATGTTTCAGTTTATATGTTGTGTATATATTGTCCATTTATATTATGCAATTAGATGATGTGGTGTATGGTGTGACACAGTAGATCTCATCATTGGTTAAAAGACACAATATATAAATGAGGTTCATAACCGAGATAGTTTTGGATACACTGTCGGTTTAGGATATTATGTGATTCGGATAATTAGTTTGTCTAAACTAATTGAATCATATAGATATGCCCTGGGCATATTGAACTTGAGCATTTAGGATGAATTGCCTTATACTGATTTAATAGACAATTCATTCCTTGTATTCTATCTCTTAATCCCTAGACTTGAGCGGGCATGAGGATTAGACATAGTGTACTTTGATCTGCCAAAGGGTGAAGTCATTTGTGGCCAATAGTCTTGGTAGTTTGGGTACATATGTTTGGTTGCTTGGTGTGCTGTTGCTTGTCAAAAGGAAACCATGTACCGGTGCGTCCGGGGTGATGGCGCTCCCGAGATGAGCTCGTTATGTTTATTATACTAAACCTGGTCGGTGAATTTATGTCCGGTATAGTAAAAAGGTCGAATGGGACTAATCTCGAATTATAAGAAGTTAATTAATTAATTTATTAGTAAATTAATAAATTAACGACCCTAAATCTTTGATGTGGGGAGATTAAAGAATAATTAATTTAGTTGTTCAAAAAGCAATTCTGGTGTAGGATGGTAGTGCCATAGTTAGTCCGTTAGTGGTACGATTAATTATGCATTGGGTTATTGACAAAGGTAGATTTAATTAATTAATACTTGTATCAATTGGTTATGAATCAGACCAGGAACTGGATTAAAGATATGTGAATCCTTGTATCAGTTGGTTGTGAATCAAACCAGGAACTGGAGGGGGGATAAGTGAATCCCTGTATCAGTTGGATGTGAATCAGTTCAGGAACTGGATTGAAGGAAAACAGAGACCCAGTAGGAAGACCAATCCTAAACCAACTTGGGGTCTCTCTTGTAACTCTATATATAGATAAGGGATTAGCAATTTAAGACACACAATTCATAAGTTTTCAAGATAAGAAAACTACAGAGAGAAATAAAATCTTCCTCTCTGAAAAATGTTTTTTCTTCCCGAGGAGTAGTAGGTGGCCAGTTTTCTTCTCCCAAGATCGGCTGTTGGTTTCTTTCCTTGAAACCAGCGGTGCGTGGGTAAAAGTCATGCGGCTCATGGGCTTCGCTCTTAGGCAACGACGATGCGTGAGCTATACGCGCTAGGCCGTAACAATGCTGGATTTTCTGGCAAGTTGGTTGTGCTGATAGTTGATCGATTGAACGTTAGATCATTGCCCACACAACGTAAGATCAAAGTCTTGAGGCATACAAGAGAATCACCTAAGGAACACGCTTCAAGAGGTAATTCTTATACTTCCACTTTTAATTAAGAATTTATTTGTTGCGTGATAAATCGAATAAGTGTAAACCAAGATCCTGTGCAATGTTGTTTCAAGCAAGGATTAGAATAGTGATTGTGCTAGAGCGTAGGCCTGGTCAAGAGTTTCGATTCTGCTATGCATAGCCCAAAAGTGAATTTTTTACCAGGCCCGGGCAGATAATCTTTCAGGTTGTGTGCACGTGTTCGATTGCTTAGTGTAGTTTGAGTGGACTTTCACGATCAAGGTTAGAGAGTCTTTCCTTTAGGGGCTGTCCAAGAGCTCAAACTCGAACACTAAGAATCAGAAGAATAGCTACTAACAAGACTGCTACGATTGATACAAATCCCGTAGGAACTAAAAGACTCTGATAGAAAAACTATCACTCTGGGCACTGTTGCTTGTCGAAAGGAAACCATGTACCAGTGAGTTCGGGGTGATGGTGCTCTCGAGATGAGCTCGTAAAGTTTATTATACTAAACCAGGCCGGTGGACTTATATCTGGTATAGTAATAAAGTTGAGTGGTACTAATCTCGGATTATAAGAAGTTGATTGATTAATTTATCAGTAAATTAATAAATTAACGAGCACTATATCTTTGACGTGAGGAGAATAAATAATAATTAAATTAGTGGTTCTGGAAGTAATTCTGGTTTGAGCATTAATTCTATAATTAATCCGTTAGTGGTACGATTAATTATGTGTTGAGTTAATTGTTAAAGTAAATTAATTAATTAATCTTTAGGGTGAATTAGTAAATTGACAAAGTGGATTTAATTATTTAATTAATTATTTCTTGGTTCAATTAAGAATTTTGAAATCCAAGAATTAGGTAATCTAATTGAGATTTGGAAATTACCAAAATCCAAGCCCAACAAGAAGGCCTAACTCAAGCCCACTTAAGGTCTCTCTTGTAACTCTATAAATAGTCATAAGGAATTAACAATACAAGATATAAGTTTCATAACAGAAGAATCTAGAGAGAGAAAGCTAGAGAGAAAAAGGAAAGAGCAAAAGTATATTAGCAATCCAAACGGAGGCACCCTTTTTCCTGGCATTTCTCTCCGGTGGCGATCTCCGGCAAGGTGGCTCGTAACGGTGGCGTGTGGAGGTGGACCGGTGGCTCAATAGATGGGAAAATTGGGCTGGTTTTTCTGAGGCAATTTTTCTCCTATTGCTGATCTGTTCGTTTGGTAGAAAATTGCCCACACAACTTCCAGAGTTCTTAATGAATACGCTTTAAGAGGTCGATTTCTAACTTTTCACTTTTATTAGTTATCATACTATTGTTGCGTAACAAATCGAATAAGAAAAACCAAGATTTGGTGCTCGTGTGATATTTAAAAAGGGGTTTGAATCGAATTGCACGAGCGTTCGGGTTTGATTGAGAATTCCCAATTCTTGATGCTATGCACGAAAGTGGAATTTTGATCGGACCTGGGAAGACAATTCCTGATGGTTTTAAACCCATTGGATGCAAGTGGGTCTACAAAAGAAAGAGAAGACCCGACGGAAAGGTTGAAACCTTTAGAGCTAGACTTGTGGCGAATGGGTATACTTAGAAAGAGGGTATCGATTATAAGGAAACCTTTTCCCCGGTAGCTATGCTTAAGTCGATCTGGATTCTCTTGGCCATAGCTGCTTATTTACATTATGAGATATGGCAGATGGATGTCAAGACAGCTTTCCTTAACGGAAGTCTTGAGCAAACCATCTTTATGCATCAACCAGAGGGATTCATTACAGAAGGCCAAAAACATAAGGTTTGCATGCTTAAGAGGTCCATCTACGGACTTATGCAAACATCCAGATCTTAGAAAATATGGTTTGATGAAGTAATCTAGTCCTACGAATTTAATCAGTGTCCGGATAAACAATGTGTGTACCGAAGACATGATGGAAACGTGGTGGTATCTCTTGTACTTTAAGTAGATGACATCCTATTTATTGGCAGCAATAAGAAAATATTATCAGATGTAGATGCATGGTTGTCCAAACAATTTGACAAGAAGGACTTCGGAGTAGCTGGATATATCCTTGGGATCAAGATTATTCGAGATCGTAAGAAATGTTCACTAATGCTTTCCCAGGCTTTATACATAGATACGATACTGGCTCATTTCAACATGTAGAACTCTAAGAAAGGGTTTTTTACCTTTCAGATATAGAGTGCATCTATCTAAAGAACAGTCTCTGAAGGCTGTTGAGGAGATAGAAGCCATGAAAATAGTTCCTTACGCATCGGTAGTAGGAAGTTTCATGTATGTTATGTTATGTACGAGGCCTGATATTTGCTATGCCGTTAACCTGGTTAGCAGATATCAGAGTAACCCCAAAAATAAAAGATTATCTGCCCGGGCCCGGTCAAAACTCACTTTCGTGTTACGCATTCCAAAATCAGAATCTTTGACCATGCCTAGACTCTAGCACAATCGCTATTCCAATCCTTGCTTGAAATAACATTGCGCAGGATCTTGGTTTGTACTCATTCGATTTATCACGCAACAATAATTTTCTAATTAAAAGTGGAATCATAGAAAAGTACCACTTGAAGCGTGTTAACTCAGGTGATCACTTGTATAACTCAAGACTATGATTGCACGTTGTGTGGGAAATGATCTAACAACCAATTGATCAGCAATCAACACAACTGGGTTGTCAGAAAATTCAGCAACCGCCTCTCGCCTAAGGCGTGTGAAAACACGCGCCACCTAGGCCTTAAGAGAACTCACGTGCTGCCGATTTTGGGACAAAAATTATCCGCCGAAACTGAAGAAAAACTGCAGCCTTTGAGCTTTAAATATCCAATTCTAGTGAAAGAAAATATTTCTCTCTCTAGGATTTTCGCTCTCTAAGTTTTCTTGTCTTGAAAACTAATGAATTGTGTGTTGTCTAATTGCTAATCCCTTGTCTATATATAGAGCTACAAGAGAGACCCCAAGTTGGTTTAGGATTGACTTTCGTAATGGTTTTAGGTAATTAATTAGTTTCCAAATCAAATATGGTAACTAATCTAATAGGATAATCCAAATCCAATTAGATTTTTTACTCTCTAGGATTTCCTAATTCTAATTAAAACTTAAGACTTAATTAATTAATTAAATAATTCTACTTTATTAATTATTTAATTAACCCTTAGGAATAATTAATTAATTATATTTATTCAACTAACCCATTACAAAATTAATCGTACCACTAACGGATTAATTTTGCCACAACCATCCTACACCAGAATTGCTTCCGGAACAACTAAATTAATTTATTCTTAATCTCCCCAAATCAAAGATATAGTTCTTGTTAATTTATTAACTTATTGATAAATTAATTAATTAACTTCTTTAATTCCAAGACTAGTACCACTCGACCTTTTTACTATACAGGGCATAAGTCCACCGGTTGGGTTTAGTATAATAAACATTACGAGCTCATATCGGGAGCACCATCAGCCCGGATGCACCAGTACATGGTTTCCTTTCGACAAGCAGCAGCACACGAAGTAGCTAAACACGCGCACCCAACCAACCGAGACTATTGGCCACAATTAACCTCACCCATTGGCAGATCAAAGTACACTATGTCTAATCATCATGCCACTCAAGTATAAGAATTAAGAGATAGAATACTAAGAACGATCTGTTTATCAAATCAGTATAAGACAAATCATTCTAACTGGTCAAGTTCAATATGCCCCGGGCATATCTATATGATTCAATTAGTTTAGAAAAACCAATTATCTGAATCACATAATAACCTAAACCGACAGCTTGTCCAAAACTGTCTTGGTTACGAACCTCATTTATATATTATGTCTTTTAACCAACGATGAGATCTACTGTGAGACACCAGACACCTCATCATCAAACTACATAATATAAATGGACTAAATAGGCACAACATATAAACTAAAATATTAAATCGATATATTAACTGGGAAAAAATTTTATTACAAGCATAGCTTTAGTATTCCAACCTAACAGGAAAAACTCATTGGGAGGCTGTAAAGTGCATCCTTAAGTATTTGCCCAGAACAAGAGACCGGGTTTATGTCTATCAGGCGCAAGAGCTAGTTCTGAGGTGTTACACAGATTTTGATTTCAAAGACGATAGGGACAAGAGTAAGTCTACTCAGGGTTTGTGTTTACTTTGGGAGGTGGAGCCATAGTTTGGCGGAGTGTCAAGCAAAAATGCGTGCGGACTCTACCGTGGAAGCTGAGCACGTTATAGTCTCAGAGGTGGCAAAAGAAGCAGTGTGGTTTAAGAGTTTCTTAGTGGACTTAGATGTAATTCCTAGTTTGCAAAAGTTGATCACAATGTACTGTGATAATAACGGTGCAGTAGCAAACTCGAATGAACCACGAGCCCAAAAAGCGAGTAAGCACATACAGTGCAAGTACCGCCTAATATAAGACATCGTTAAAAGGGAAGACATGGTCGTGGCAAATATAGCATCAGCATATAACCTTACGGATACATTCACGAAGACATTGATTGTGAAAGTCTTCGAGGCTCACGTGGAGGGCATTGGAATTAGATACTTAAGTGAGCCTTGACTGTTTTCTAGTTATTAGTGCAGCAATAGATTAATGTAGTTTTATACTTTAAATGCAGCTTAAGTATTAGTGGGAGATTGTTGGTTTTGAATACTAAAGCTTTACTTGTATTAAAACTATTTTCCAGTTTATGTATCGATTGAATGTTTTAGTTAAATTATCTTTATGTTTTATATATGTTGTCCATTTATATCGTATGACTAGAAGATGAGGTGTCTGGGATGACACGGTATATCTCATCATTAGTTAAAGTCATGATATATAAATGAGGCTCGTGACTGCAACAGATTGTACATACTGTCGGTTTAAGTCATTATGTGATTCAGAAATTAGTTTGTCTAAACTAATTGAATCATATAGATATGCCCAAGGCGTATTGAGCATGACCAATTTGGATTGAATTGTCTTGTACTGATTTATTAGACTGTTCGATCTTAGTATCCTATATCTTAATCCCTAGACTTGAACGAGTATGAGTAATAGACATAATGTACTTTAATTTGGAATAGTACGGTCACTTGAGACTTATATTTTTTGTAGGTTGGGTGCGCTTGTTTGATTGCTTGGTGTGCTGTTTCTTATCGAAAGAAAACCATGTACCGGTGCGTCCGGGGTGATGGCGCTCTCGAGATGAGCTCGTAAAGTTTTTTATACTGAACCCCGCCGGTGGATTTATGTCTGGTATAGTAATAAAGTCGAGTGATACTAATCTCAGATTATAAGAAGTTGATAAATTAATTTATCAGTAAATTAATAAATTGATGAGCACTATATCTTTGACGTGGGGAGAATAAAGAATAATTAAATTAGTGGTTTCAGAAGCAATTCTGGTTTAAACGGTAATTCCATAATTAATCTGTTAGTGGTACGATTAATTATGTGTTGGGTTACTTGTTAAAGTGAATTAATTAATTAATTCTTAGGGTCAATTAGTAAATTGACAAAGTGAATTTAATTAATTAATTAATTAATTCTTAGTTCAATTAAGAATTAGGAAATCCAATAATTAGGTAATCTAATTGAAATTTGGAAATTCCTAAAACCCAAGCCCAACAAGAAGGCCTAATTCAAACCCACTAAAGGTCTCTGTTATAACTCTATAAATAGACACAAGGAATTAGCAACAAAATACATGAGTTTCATAACAGAAGAAACTAGAGAGAGAAAGCTAGAGAGGGAAAGGGAAGATAAAAAGCATATTAGCAATTCTCATCGAGATTTTTCTCCAGCGGCGGTCGGGAAATCCAAGCGGCGGCGGCAGCATTAACTTGCTATGGCGGCACCCTTTTTATTGGCATCTATCTCCGGCGGTGATCTCCGGCAAGAAGGCACGTGGAGGTGGACCGGCGGTGCAATAGGCGGGAAAACTGGGCTGGTTTTTCTGAGGCAATTTTTGTGCCATTTTGTCCTCTTGCTGATCTGTTCATTTGGTAGAAAGTTGCCCACACAACTTCCAGACGCGTCTCAGAGTCATACAAGAGAATTCTTAAGGGACATGCTTCAAGAGGTCGTTTCTATCATTCTACTTTTATTGGTTATCGTAATATTGTTGCGTAACAAATCAAATAAGGTAAACCAAGATTTGGGCTCTTGTGATATTTCAAAAGGTGTTTGAATCGGATTGCACGAGCGTTCAGGTTTGATTGAGAATTCCCAATTTTTGATACTATGCACAAAAGTTGAATTTTTTTATCAGACCCGGACAGACAATTCCTACAGAGTTAAATCTGCGGATCACTAGAATGAATTTCTTAGAAGATGACTAGAGTGAGTTAAACTCGAAAAGTGCTATACCCTCTCGATCTAAAGTGCATTATCCGAGCTAATAAACTTAGAAGTCATGTAATGACATATACTTAGTGTACAATTTGTTGTATTCCTCCCATCGAGGTTATGCTACTCTTGTGTACTGCTAAAAGTAACCGACTATTAGTCTCATTGGTCAGTAGGTTGTTTGGTCAGATAAGAAGATAAATGAACTAGGTTCTTCTCGAATGAATATGGCCTAAAGCAAACGTCCACACTATCGTGGCTTGTGTGAATCCCAGTAGACGAGATGTCGGCGGATTAAATTAATTATATTGTTTGAGGGAGTCAATATTTTCGAATTTATCTATTTTATTTTCTAAAGTATTCTCTATTTATTTATTTTCAATAATTCAAAATGACGTTCAATCCGCTAGCTGTTATTCTAAAAGAGAACAAGTTAACTGGACCAAATAACATAGATTGGAAACGTAATTTGGATAATATCCTAATGGATGAGCAGTATAACTTCGTGATCACTGAGGATGCCTAGAAATACCTACCGACGAGTCGACTGAGCAGGAGAGAGAGGACTATCAGAAGTGGAGAAAGGCTGATGAGATGGTGTGGTGTTACATACTGGCTTCTATGTTGAATGTTCTGCAATATCAGCATCAGTCGATGATCTTTGGTTTTGACATGATGGCCAATCTCAGGCAGATGTTTGGTCACCAAGGTCGGGTAGATAGGCAAGTGGCCATGAGGAAGATAATAAACACCAAAATGGCTGAGGGCACTTATGTGAGGGATCATGTGCTTGAGATGATGAGTTACATCAATGAAATAGAGGTATTGGGAGGCGAGTTTGATGATGAAACCAAAGTCGATATGGTCCTCTAGAGCATACCTCAAAGCTTTGAGCAGTTTCGGCTGAACTATAATCTGAATTAAAATGTTTATAGTTTGTTTGAGCTCTTGGCAGAGTTGGTTTCGGCTGAAGGCTTGTTTAAAGAAAAAAAGCAAGCTTTAGTCACAGTCAAGCTTCGAGATCCTCTTCTGCACCTAAGCTGGAAAAAAGAAGAATAAATCTAAGGCAAAGACACAGAATCATGCGTCTAAGCCTAATATCGCAAAGAAGAAGTCGAAAGGCAAGTGCTTTAAGTGCGATGAGATGGGACATTGGAAATTGGATTGTCCAATGAACAAAGGTATGACTATTTCTGCCTTAATTAGTGAGACATGTTTAGCGGTGAATCCCACAAATATATGGTGTGTGGATTCAGGTACTACTGATCATGTTTGTAATTCTTTGCAGGGGTTTCGGGTAACCCGGAAGTTTAGAGAAGGCAAGATGGAGATCTACTTGGGCGACACTATGAAAGTGTCAGTGGTTGCAGTGGGAGAAGTAAACCTATTTTTCAAAAATAGTAAAGTAGTTTTAAATAATTGTCTTTATGTTCCAAGTTTTAGAAAGAACATTGTTTCAGTTTCTAGACATTTAAAGAAAGGTTATGAATTTATTTTTTTGATAAATCTGTATTTGTTAGAAGAAATGAGAAACTTATTTGTTCTGATGCATTAGTAGACAGTTTGTTTATTTTAAAACCAACTTCTCCTGTTAAACATGCAACTGCAATTCAAACATCATTCAACCATAATAAGAGGAAAGAACATTTTGAGACGAACAAAACGTATCTTTGGCACCTTAGACTAGGTCATATTAACCTTAGTAGGATTTAGAGGTTGGTCGTTGATGGGCTATTAGGTTCATTGGAAGTAGATAACTACGCGACCTGTGAATCCGGCTTGAAAGGAAAGACGACGAAAAGGCCTTCTAAGGCGAAGGGGTATAGAGCCTAAAAAGTGTTAGAGTTGGTTTATTCTGACTTGCGTGGACCCAAGTCAGTTCAAGCAAGATGTGATTTTGAGTATTTTGTGACTTTCACAGATGATTACTCGTGATACGGGTACATTTACTTGATGCGCCACAAGTCTGCGTGCTTTGACAAGTTCAAAGAGTATCGGGCAGATGTGAAGAAACGTCATGGTAAAAGTATAAAGTCACTATGATCATATCGTGGTGGCAAATATCTTACAGCGAATTCAGGGATTACTTGTTGGAAGCAGGAATTCAATCCCAGTTGTCTGCACCTGGCACACCCCAGCATAATGGTGTAGCAGAAAGGAGGAACAAAACTCTTATGAAAATGGCTAGGTCTATGATGAGTTATAGTGAATTGACAAATTCGTTTTGGGTTTTGCCTTAGAACCAATGGCTTACATTCTTAATCTTATACCATCTAAAACCGTGTCATTAATCCCTCCAGAGCTTTGGACTAACCCCTAAGCTCTTCTAGTATCATCTTGCTACTGGGCTTGTGATCTAAAATATAATCCTACTATAGAAATCTGGCATTGGTACAGATCACCACCTTTCAGATAGCCCACTCATCGTTCCTCTAGGATAGCCTATAAATAGCATAACCTCACACCTCACATCTAGCTTGGTTGCATCTGTCTTACACAAATGTGTTGGGCAACCCTAAATCCTGAGATGTCTCAGACTAGGCTTACGCCCAGTCCACAACTCCATAGGGGTTGAAGGCACAGTCTTAGATGGTACGAGGTTGAGGATATGAACTGCTATCTACAAGGCATATCCCCAAAATGATTTGGGCAACTCACTATAACTCATCATCAATCTAACCATATCCATAAGAGTCCTATTCCTCCTCTCTGCTACACCATTCTGCTGGGGTGTGCTAGGTACAGAAAACTGGGACTGAATACCCTCATCTAACAAATAGGTCCGAAATTCACTAGAGAGGTATTCACCACCATGATCAGATCACAGGGTCTTGATACTCTTACCATGATGTTTCTCCACATCTGCCATGTACTATTTGAATTTTCCAAAACACTCGGACTTGTAGTGCATCAGGTAAATGTACCCATATCTAGGTAATCATCTGTGAATGTCACGAAATACTCAAAACAACCTCTGACCTGAACCAACATAGGTCCACACAAGTCAGAGTGAACCAACTCTAAAACCTCTTTGGCCCTATACCTCTTTGCCTTAAAAGGACTCTTGGTCATTTTACTCTCCAAACAAGACTCACAGGTTGGATAACTGTCAATCTCCAAAGAGCTTAAGGGCCCATCATTGACCAACCTCTAAATCCCACTAAGGTTGATATGACCTAGTGTTAGGTGCCAAAGATAAGTTTGGTTCAAAGGGAAAGATTCCTTTCTCTTATTATGATTCGATGATGTGTCAGTGTTTTGCGCCACTGGGGAGTTAGTTTTAATTAAGAACAAATTGTCAACCAATGCACTAGAACATATAAGTTTCTTGTTCTTTCTAATAAAAATAGAATCATCAGAAAAGACTAACTTATAACCATCCTGAAGCAGCTTAGAAACTGAAAGCAAGTTTTTTCTAAAGGTGGGTACATAAAAACAATGTCTCAAAATCAAAATAATAGTATAAAAAATAAAGACGAACAACTCCCACTACATCAACTGATACTCTGGTAGTATCGCCCAAGTAGACATGAAACTCACCATCTCTAAGTAGCTGGGTTACTTAGAACCCCTGCAAAGAATTACAAACATGATCAGTGGCTCTTGAATTCGCACACCAAGTATCTGTGGGAATCACCGCTAAACATGTTTCAGTAACAAAGTTGAAATGGCTCATACCTCTAGGTTTTAGGCAGTCCTTCTTCTAGTGTCCTGCTTTGCCACATATAAAACACTTTCCTTTCGGCTTGTGCTTCTTGGCAACACCTCATTTGGTTTCATGATCAGCACCTGCTTTCTGGCCCTTCTTCCTTTTTTGCTTTCAGGCATTGGGCGCAGCAGAGGAACCTGAAGATTGAACAGTAGCCAAAGATTGCTTCTTCTCAGAGAAGAGGCCTTAAGCAGACACCAATGCAGTAATGACCCATATTATAGTTCAACCGAAACTGCTCAAAACTGGGAGGCAAGCTCTGGAGAATGATATCAACCTGGGTCTCTCCGTCAATACCACCTCCCAAAACCTCAATCTCATTGATGCAACTAATCATATCCAGCACATGATCCATCACTGAAGTACCCTCAGCCATCCTAGCATTTATGAGTTTCCTCATAGCTGACTGTTTGGCTGCCCTGCCCTGATGTCCGAACACCTCCCTGAGGTTAAGCATCATCTTATTGTTAGTTTTGAATACAGAAAAGCTATGGCTTGTATAAAAAACTAATATCCACAGATGACATATCATTTTGTTTCAGTATTAAATTGTTCCATTATAACATAGAACTAGATAACGGGGTGTGTGAAAGACACAGTAGATACCGTTATTGGTTAAAGTATTGATATATAAAAAGTATGCTCATAACTGAGATAGTCTACATTATCGTGTGGTTTGGAAATTAGTTTATCTATACTAATTTAAATCACACTGATATGCCCGGGGCATATTAAGCCCGACCAATTTGAATAGAATTGACTTGTACTAATTAGCGTAGTCAATTGGGTCCTAGTATTCAGTCTCTCAATCCCGAGATTGGGGCGGGCGTGAAGTTGGATATCGTATGCTTTGATATGCCAAAGAGTGCGGTTAATTAAGGCCTATACCTCGGTAGGTTAGGTATGCGGTGTTTAGCTTCTTAGGTGCCGTTGCTAGTCAGAGGAATCTGCGTACCTCATCGGGTTGATGGTACTCCTGAGATGAGCTCGTAAGGTTTATTATACTAAACCAGGCCGGTGGACTTTATGTCTGATATAATAAGAAGGTCGAGTGGTACTAATCTCGGATACCAAGAAGTTGGTAAATTAGTTTGTTAGTAAACTGATAAACCGACGAGCATTAGATCTTTAATGTGAGGAGATAGAAGAAAATATAGTGGCTCGATGTAAAGTCATTTTTGAGCGATAGTTCCATAGTTAGTCCGATAGTGGTATGACTAATTATGCATTTGACTAATCGACAAAGTGAATTAATTAATCCTAAAGGTTTAATTAATATTTAATTGACAAAGTGGATTAAGAAATTAATTCTATATGAATTAATTAATCCTAAGGGTTTGATTAAATTAAATTAACGATGTGAGTTAAGAAATTAATTCAAATGGGTCGATTGGAGTTGATTAGTCTAGGAAAGGCTAAGCGGTCAACAAAAATAAAATTAAAAGGCCCAACTCAAAAGCCCACTAGGTCTCCTTAAGAGCTCCCCATAAATAGAAAGCTTAAGGCCAAAGAAACTTAAGAAAATCTTGCAAGACATTTTGTCTTCCTCTTGAGTGAGAAAGTTCTAGGGAGAGACTCTATTCTCCTTTGAGTTTTCTTTCAAAAACGAACTTGGATTCTCAGTTCTCGATTTAGATTAAGTCCAAAGATCAAACTTTTAGTTAACCCATTGATGGATTTCATCTAGAGCTGCCCGCTGCTGCCCGGATTTATTTATTCTTGGACGGATTTCTTGGTTTTTACTCAGACTGCTGTTCGGTTTTGGTTCCTTTCTGGCGGATCACTTCTAGTTACTCCAGGGTGCTTGATCCGGCTGGGTTTGTGTTGATCTCTCCCTTGGGTTGGTGATCCACAATCCCGACTGTCCAGATCGTGACCATAGTTAAAGTGGGCTAGATTATTTTATGGTAAAAAGTAGTGGGCAGTAGTTTTTGTGGGAAAAAGTTTCGATCTTTGGGCACATTTAACCTTTTCAAGAAATTTTCTTTGTGGGTTTTCGTGGGCTTTGATAGCACATCCCGTTAGATTATTGCCCACGCAATATTCGGGAATTCTTGGAGTTATCTTTCAGATTTCGGTGGTAATCGATTGCCCAAAGTTTTGGTATTCTATTTGCTAGGGGCTTCGCTACAAAAGTATAGTCTTTGAACTTTCTGCTTTAATTAAAGATTTATCTTTTGTGTCCCAATTAATAAATTAAATAAATATAAGCCTATATCTATTCATGGGAAAATGAATTTGAGCCTGAGCTTTGTCGAAAGCTTCCGATTCTGGAATGCATTGCACGAAAGTGAAGTTTTCGATTTAGCCCTGGTTTGTTCTGTTTTCCTACAAAATGGTATCAGAGCGAGTGTTTTGGATTCATACTTGTTTAATTTATTACACGACTTTATTTTGGCATTATTATTTTTGTCGAAATGTTTAAACAGGTGGTTATTAATTTCCCAACTATTATGGTGGAATTTTATTTTTCATTCATAAACCCTGGGATATGTCCGGACTCGTATTGTTTTTGAATGGAAATGTCTATAATAGTAATAACCATGAGCTGGAAGCCATGTAGGATTAGAAAAATGTTGTAGTAGGGTTTGATCTAATCAAGTCGTCTTTAAATTCTAGAAAAACGCCTTTGTATATAGGAATTTATGCATTATGACGAAGATGTTATTTTGGATAACTTATATTCGCGGGTTTTGGTTTCTCGTAATTTTGGGTTATTCCTAATTACGTAGAAAACTGAAAAAACCCGGGCAAATCGAGAGGAATCCAAATAACGAGTGGGACCGATTGACGGGACGTGTCACCGAGGCATCAAGGAATCAATGATAGAGAATACCATAATAGTCGAAAAATTTTATTTCTTTAATTTCCTACATTTATGTCTTTTCATTGATTGTGTGTTTTTCATTTTTTTTCATTAACGAAAACCAAACCAAACTATTTTAAAAAGTAAAGTGTAATTAACTAAGGTAGATTATTCGCATATTAAAACTCCAACGATTTTATGGGTGCAAATATCCATAGTTAAGATATTGCATGTTAAAACGTAAAAATCCTCAAACTTAAAAATCTAAGTGGGAACGGGTTGGTAAATATCCCCATGACCTCCATTACGGGTTCATTGGTGATGTGGTTATTCTTGCGAGTTGGTATTATGGCCTTCCTCCATGCGGATAAGTCTTCAATCACAGATATCACAGGAATGAATTTCCGAAGGGATGACTATAGTGAGTTTAATTAGAGAAAGTTGCGACACCCTCTCTGCTGAGGGCACATTAGTATCCTAAGTAACAAACTTAGAAGTCACGTAATGGCATACACTTAGTGTACTATTTATAGTATTCCTCTTGCGAGGTTACGCTATTTATGTGTACGGCTAAAAGCAATGACTATTAATTTCATTGATCATAAGATCGTTGGTCAGATAGTGAAATTAATAAACTTCGGTTCTTTTCAAACGAATGTGGGTTGGCGTAGACGTTCACCCATGTGACCTGCGTTAATCCCGGTGTGAGAGATGTCAATGGAGATTATATTGTTTTTTGTGGATATCAAATTTTCGAAAAAGTATACTGAAACTTGATTGTTTAAGTTTTCAGTTGTTGATACGCCGTTCAACCCGCTAGCTGTCATTTTGAATCAGAACAAACTTACGGGTCCAAATTACATTGACTGGAAACATAACCTGGATATTGTCCTTACCGCTGAGGGTTACAAGTATGTGCTCATAGAGGAGTGCCCCCTAAGCCCAGCGATGATGCCACCCCTGAGCAGCGAGAGCTATATACGAGGTGACAGAAGACTGATGAGATAACCCGGTGCTACATCTTGGCTTCTATGTCGAGTGTACTGCAGTACCAGTATCAGTTGTTTAACTCAGCCTACGATATCATGCTTAACCTCAGAGAGATGTTTAGACATCAGGGCAGGGCAGCTAAGAGTCAGCTATGAGGAAACTCATGAATGCTAGGATGGTTGTGGTTACTTCAGTGAGGGATCACGTGTTGGACATGATGACATGCATCAATGAGATCAAGTTATTGAGAGGTGACATTGATGGGAAGACCCAGGTCGATATCATCCTCCAGAGCTTGCCTCCCAGTTTTGAGCAGTTTTGATTAAACTATAATATGGGAAAGCTCTCATATTCACTTCCCGAGCTCATGACTGTATTGGTGTCTATTGAGGGTCTCTTTGCTAAGAAGAACCAAGCCATGGCTACTGTTGGTCCCTCAGGTTCCTCTGTTGGGCCCAAAGCCAGGAAGCAAAAGAGGAAAAGAGGCCAGAGAGCAGCAGCTGATCATGGACCCAAGGCGGGCATTGCCAAAGAAGCATAAGCCAAAAGGCAAGCGCTCCAGATGTGACAAGGTAGGACATTGGAAGAAGGATTACTAGAAGCCTCGAGGTATGTGAAAATTTTCCCTAGTTACTGAGACGTGTTTAGCGGCGATTCCCACGGATACTTGGTGTGTGGATTTAGGAGCCACTGATCACGTTTGTAATTCTTTGTAGGGGTTCCAAGTGACCCAGCTACTTAGAGAGGGAGAGTTGCAGGTCTTTTGTCTTTATTTTTCAGACTCAGTTTTACATTTAAATGATTGTCTATATATATCTAGTTTTTGGAAGAATTTAATTTCAGTTTTGAGACTTACTTTGGATGGTTATAAGTGTGTTTTTTCTGATAATTCTATTTTTATTAGAAAGAACCAGAAGCTTATATGTTCCAGTACATTAGTTGACAATCTGTTTTTAATCAAGACATACTCCCCAGTAATGCAAAAGACAGAAACTAATAACTCATCACCGAATCATAGTAAGAGAAAGGAGTCTTCCCCTTTGAATTAAACTTATCTTTGGCACCTAAGACTCGGTCACATTAACCTTAGTAGGATTCAAAGGTTGGTAAATAATGGGTCTTTGGACTCAATGGATATTAGTAGCTATCTGACCTGTGAGTCCTGCTTGGAGGGTAAGATGACCAAAAGACCTTTCAAGGTAAAGGGGTATAGGGACAAGGAGGTTTTAGAGTTGATTCATTCTGACTTGTGTGAGCCTATGTCAGTTCAAGCTAGAGGTGGTTATGAGTATTTCGTGACTTTCACAGATGATTACTCTAGATTTGGATACATATACCTGATGCGTCACAAGTCTGAATACTTTGGAAAGTTCAAAGAATTTAAGGCTGAGGTGGAGAACCATGTGGGTAAGAATATCAAGGCCTTGCGATCTGATCACGGTGGCGAATACCTCTCTAGTGAATTTAGGTCCTATTTGTCGGAGGAGGGTATTCAGACCCAGTTGTCTGCACCTGGCACACCCCAGCAGAATGGTGTAGCAGAGAGAAAGAACAGGACTCTTATGGATATGGTTAGATCGATGATGAGTTATATATCATTTTGGGGTTTAGCCTTGTCGTCAGCGAGTATCTCCTTAATCTCATACCATCTAGGTCTGTGCCTTCGACCCCAGTAGAGTTGTGGACTGGGCGAAAGCCTAGTCTGAGACATCTCAGGATTTGGGGTTGTCTAGCATATGTGCCTAAGGCAGACACAGCCAAGCTAGATGCGAGATCTGAGATTATGCTTTTTGTAGGCTAATGAAAGGTGGTCTCTTTTATAGTCATCAGGATTAGAAGGTGGTGGTGAGCACCAATGCCAAGTTTCTTGAGGAGGACTATGTTTTAGATCACAAGGCAAATGGCAAGGTAGTATTGGAAGAGATTAAGGGTCAGTCCAGTATTCCAGATGCACAAGTACAGGAAGACACACCACAAGAGACTGCACACATTATCATAGATGATGCTCTTACACAGGCTGTGCCTCGTCATAGTGGGAGGGTTCTCAGACAGCTCGAGAGGTACATGGGTTTGGGTGAGTCTTTGAACTTTATCCCTGGCACCATGAACCAGACCCAGTTAGCTACAATGAGGCTCTCCTGGATAAAGATGCAGATTCTTGGCAGAGAGCGATGATTGCTGAGATGGGTTCTATGGACTCAAATCAGGTCCGGGAGCTGGTAGACTTTCCTGATAGGTTTCTGCCTATTGGGTGCAAATGGGTCTACAAGCGAAAGAGAAGATCTGATGGGAGGGTTGAGAGCTCCAAGGCTAGGCTTGTGGCAAAGAGGTATACTCATCAAGAGGGAATCAATTTTGAGAAGACCTTTTCCTCGGTAGCTATGCGTAAGTCGATCCGGATTCTCTTGGCCATAGCTGCTCATATGGACTGTGAGATTTGGCAGATGGATGTCAAGACAGCTTTCCTTAATGGAAGTCTCGATGAGACCATTTTTATGTAGCAACTAGAGGGTTTCATTGTTTAGGGCCAAGAGCACAAGGTATGCAGGCGTAGGAGGTCTATTTATAGACTTAAGCAATCATACAGATCATAGAACATCCATTTTGATGAGGTCATCCAGTTCTATGGATTCACTCAGTGTCCGGATGAGCAGTGTGTATATCGCAGGCGTGATGGTGATATGGTGGTGTTCCTCGTACTTTATGTAGATGACATCATTCTGATTGGCAACAGTAAGAAGGTGTTGTCAGACGTAAAGGCATGGTTATCCAGGCAATTTGATATGAAGGATTTGGAAGAGGCTAGATATATCCTTAGGAATAAGATTATTCGAGATAGTAGGAGACGTTCTTTGCCTCTCTCTCAGGCATTCTACATAGACACGATTCTTACCCGTTTTAATATGCAAAACTCCAAGAAGGGTTTATTACCTTTTAGGCATAGGGTGCATTTATCTAAGGAGCAGTGTCCCAAGACTGCTGAGAAGATAGATGCCATGCAGGCGGTACCCTGTGCTTCTGCAGTGGGTAGCCTCATGTATGTTATGTTATGTACGAGACCTGATATTTGCTTTGCTATTGGCATGATTAGCAGATATCAGAGTAACCCTAGGAAGGCTCACTAGGAGGCAGTAAAATACATTCTCAAGTACTTGCACAGGATGAGAGATCATGTCCTAGTTTATAGAGTGCAGGAGTTTGTACCATTGGGTTACACTGATTTGGACTTTCAATGTGATATAGACAAGAGTAAGTATACCTCTGGGTTTGTGTTTACTCTGGGAGATGGAGCCATAGTATGGTGGAGCGTCAAACAGAAATGCGTGGTGGACTCCACCATGGAGGCTGAGTACGTTGTTGCATCAGAGGCAGCGAAAGAAGCTGTATGGCTCTGGAACTTCCTGGTGGACTTAGATGTGGTTCCTGAGTTGCCTAAGTCTATCACAGTTTACTTTGATAACAATAGTGCAATTGCTAAATCGAGGGTATCACGAGCCTACAAGGTGAGTAAAAACATAGAGTGCAAGTACCACCTGATACGAGAGATCGTAAAGAGGAGAGACGTGACCATGGCCAAGAGAGCATCAGGAGACAACCTTGCAGATCCTTTCACAAAGCCATTGAACTCAATGGTCTTTGAGGGACATGTGGATGGCATGGGAGTCAGATTCTTGAGGGAGCCATGTGAGTGAGCTTAAAGGTGTTATGTAGATTTCATTATGACAGCAGTGTAATAGCGGGTTGGACAGTTTTTGTAGTTCTTTGCATAACTTTGAGTATTAGTGGGAGATTGTTAGTTTTGAATACAGAAAAGCTATGGCTTGTATAAAAAACTAATATCCACAGATGACATATCATTTTGTTTCAGTATTAAATTATTCCATTATGTCATAGAACTAGATAACAGGATGTGAAAAAGATACAGTAGATACCGTTATTGGTTAAAATATTGATATATAAAAAGTATGCTCGTAACTGAGATAATTTGAACATACTATCGGTATTAGTTATCTTGTGGTTTGGAAATTAGTTTATCTAGACTAATTTAAATCACACGGATATGCCCGGGGCATATTGAGTATGACCAGTTTGGATAGAAATGACTTGTACTGATTGGTGTAGTCAATTCGGTCCTAGTATTTAGTCTCTCAATCTCGAGATTGGGACGGGCATGAGAGTTGGATATCATATGATTTGATGTGCCAAAGAGTGTGGTCAATTGAGGCCTATACCTTGGTAGGTTAGGTATGCGGTGTTTAGCTTCTTACCTGCCGTTGCTAGTCAGAGAAATCCAAGATGAGCTCGTAAGGTTTATTATACTAAACCTTGCCTGTAGACTTTCTGTCCGGCATAATAAGAAGGTTGAGTGGTACTAATCTCGTATACCAAGAAGTCAGTAAATTATTTTGTCAATTAATTGATAAACCGACGAGCACTAGATCTTTAATATGTAGAGATAGAAGAAAATATAATGGTGCAATGTAAAGTCATTTTTGAGCGGTAGTTCTATAGTTAGTCCGATAGTGGTACGACTAATTATGCATTTTACTAATCGACAAAGTGAATTAATTAATCTTAAAGGTTTAACTAATATTTAATTGACAAAGTGGACTAAGAAATTAATTCTATATGAATTAATTAATCCTAACGGTTCGATTAAATTAAATTAACGAAGTGGGTTAAGAAATTAATTCAAATGGGTCGATTAGTTGATTAGTCTAGAAAAGACTAAGCGGCCAACGAAAGTCAAATTAAAAGGCCCAACTCAAAAGCTCACTAGGTCTCCTTAAGAGCTCCTTATAAATAGAAAGCTTAAGGCTAAAGAAACTTAAGAAAGTCTTGCAAGACATTTTGTCTTTCTCTTGAGTGAGAAATTTCTAGACAGAGACTCTGTTCTCCTTTGAGTTTTCTTTCAAAAATGAACTTGGATTCTCACTTCTCGATTTAGATTAAGTCCAAAGATCAAACTTTTAGTTAACCCATTGATGGATTTCATCTAGAGCTGCCCGCTACTGCCTGGATTTATTTATTTTTGGCCAGATTTCTTGGTTTTTACTCGGGCTGCTATCCGGTTTTGGTTTCTGTCTGGCGGATCACTTCTAGTTACTTCGGGGTGCTTGATCCGGCTGGGTTTATGTTGATCGCTCCCTTGGGTTGGTGATCGTGATAGGAGTTAAAGTGGGTTCGATTATTTTATTGCAAAAAGTAATGGGCAGTAGTTTTTGTGGGAAAAAGTTTCGATCTTTGGGCATATTTAATCTTTTCGAGGGATTTTCTTTGTGGGTTTTCGTGGGCTTTGATAGCACATCCCGTTAGATTATTGCCCACACAATATTTGGGATTTCTTGGAGTTATCTTTCAGATTTCTGTGGTAATCGATTGCCCGAAGTTTTTGTATTCTATTTGTAAGGGACTTCGCTACAAAGGTATAATCTTTGAACTTTCCGCTTTAATTAAAGATTATATCTTTTGTGTCCCGATTAATAAATTAAATACGTATAAGCCTAGATCTGTTCATGGGAAAATGAATTTGAGCCTGAGCTTTGTCGAAAGCTTCCGATTCTGGAATGCATTGCACGAAAGTGAGGTTTTTGATTTAGCCGGGTTTGTTCTGTTTTTCTTCACTTATAGGCTAAGGTCATCAACTGATGCTGGTGCTGCAGTACACTCGACATAGAAGCCAAGATGTAGCACCTGGTCATCTCATCAGCTTTCTTCCACTTAGAGTGAGCCTCTCTCTCCTCAGGAGTGGGATCATCAGTGGGTACTAGGGGGCACTCTTCAGTGAGCACGTACTTGTAACCCTCAGTAGTAAGGATAATATCCAGGTTACACTTCCAATCAATGTAATTAGGATCGGTGAGTTTGTTTTGATTCAGAATGACAGCAAGTGGATTGAATGACATATCGACAAACTGAAAAAAATAAACAGCCAAGTTTCAGTATTTTATCTTTTTCGAAAATATTGATATCCTTAAAACAGTATAATCTCCCACCAACATCTCTCACACTGGGATTAAAGTAGGTCACGATCGTGTGAATGTCTACGCTAATCCACATTCGTTCGAAAAGAACCTAAATTCATTTATTTCACTATCTGACCAACGATCAATGAAATTAATAGTCGGTGATTTTAGCCGCACACATAAGTAGCGTAACCTCGATGGGAGGAATACTAGAAATGGTACACTAAGTGTATGCCATTGTGTGACTTCTAAGTTTGTTACTTAGGAGGTAGAGCGCCTCAGATAGAGAGGGTGTCACAATCCTTCAATTAAACGCACTATAGTCATCCCTTTAGAAATTCAATCTAGTGATCTCGTGATTAAAGACTCATCTAACATGGAGAAAAGCCCTAATGCCAACGCACAAGTCTAACCACATAACAAATGAATTCGTAATGGAGGGCATGGGGATATTTACCAACCCGCTCCCACTTTGATTTTTAAGTTTGAGGATTTTTACGTTTTAACATGCAATATCTTAACTATGGATATTCACACCTATAAAACGTTGGAGTTATAACATGCGAATAATCTACCTTAGTTAATTGCACATATTAAAAACTGTTTGTTTTCAATCATGTATAAAACATAAAATGAAAACACATAAGCAACGATAAAGACATAAAATGGAAAATACATAATTAAACATTTTTGGACTATTGTGGCCTTCTCAATCGTCGCTTCCTTTGATGCCTTCTTGACACGTCCTGTCGCGTCACTCCCACTCATTATTTGGATTCCTCTCAATTTTTCTGGGTTTTCTCAATTTTCTACTTAATTAGGAATCAACCAAAATCACGAAAATCAAAACCCACGAATATGAGTTACCATAATAACATCTTCATCATTTTACATAAATTTCTATATACAAAGGCTTTCTAGGAATTTAAAGACGACATCTTTAGATTAAATCCTACTAAAAGATTCATCTAATCATACACGGCTTCCAGCTAGTGGTTATTACTATTACAGACATTTTCATTCAAAATTAAAACGAGCCCGGACATGTTCCTAGGTTTATGACTGAATGTAAATACCATAATAGCCAGGAATAATAACCACCTGTTAATGTAATAACATAGCTAAAACAAAGCCGTGTAATAAATCGAACAAGTATAAAGCCAAAACACTTGCTCTAATACCAATTTGAAGGAAACAGATCTAGCCCGGGCTAATCCAAAAATCTCACTTTCATGCTATGCATTCTAGAATCGGAGACTTTCGATTTGGCTCAGGCTTAAAATCATTTTCCCTGAACAGATCTAGACTTATACTAATTCAATTTGTTAAAATGACACGCAAAAATTAAATCTTTAATATTAAAACGGAAGTCTTAAAGAATATACCTTTGAAACGCGTCCCTCGCAATAAGAAAACCCAATGCTGGGAAGTAGCAAAAAACACCAGATGTCCCAAGAATAACTCCTACAACTCCGAAATCTGGTGGGAGATTAGCTACGGAGTGACTAATAGCACTAACAAAGAAAACCAAAAGAAACCTGCTTAAAAAAAAACTCAATCTGCCTAAACAGATCCTTGCCCGAAGCTCACACCACCACATGCCGCCAACTCGTCAGACCTCAGGTGTTCGAGCGGATTTCGACAGCGATCTAGACAGCCAAACTATGAATCAATAATCTAGAGATCGAGATCAACACAGCTGGCCGAATCAAGTAGCCCAGAATCTGAAATGGCGCTGATCGCCGATTTTTGAAAAACAAGGACAACGCCGGAAATGAGTTCAGGCAGTGGCGAAGTGATACTGATAGCGAGATAAAAAACAAGGACAAGGATCGGGCTGAGTTTTTTAAAGAATGATCAAAAACTAACTTCAAGAAAGAACTCAGCGAGAAAGATGAAGTTCTCTCTCTAGGCTTCTCATTCTCTCTTAAGAGTTGCCTCTCAAAGTTTCTTAATGTCTTTAAGTGCCTAACATTAGCTGTTTATAGGGAGCTTCAAGGGGGAGACCTAGTGGGTTTTTGAGTTGGGCCTTAGTGTTGGACTTTCGTTGATCTCTTAGTCTTCCCTAGACTAATCAACTCCAATCGCTCCTTTTAAATTAATTTCTTAACCCACTTCGTTAATTAAATTTAATCGAACCCTTAGGATTATTTTGTATAACACACTTTGTCAATTAAATATTAATTAAGCTTTTAAGATCAATTAATTCACTTTGTCGATTAGTCCAATGCATAATTAGTCATACCACTAACGGATCAACTATGGAACTACCGCTTAAAAACAAATTTATTTTGCGCTCACTTTATTATTCTTCTATCTCCCCACATCAAAAAGATAATGCTCGTCGATTCATAAATTTACTGACAAATTAATTCATCAACTTCTTTGTATTCGAGATTAGTACCACTCGACTTTCTTATTATACCTGATATAAAGTACATCGGCTGGGTTTAGTATAATAAACCTTTCGAGCTCATCTCGGGAATCAACCCGACGAACCGGTACATGGATTCCTTCGACAAGCAATGGCAGTCACACACCACATACCCAACTTACCGAGATCTAGACCTCAATTGACCACACCCTTTGGCAAATCAAAGCGTACGATATCTAACTCTCGTGGCCGCTCTAGTCTAGGGATTAAGAGATTCAAATATTAGGTTCGAATTAACTACGCCAATCAGTATAAGATTGTTCAATCCTAAACAGGTCGTGCTCAATATACCCCGGGCACATTCGTATGGTCTAGATAAACTAATTTCCAAATCACACGATAACCTAAACCGATACTATGTTCAAACTATCTCAGTTACGAGCATCTATTTATATATCATTACTTTAACCAATAATGAGATCTACTGTGCTTTTCTACACCTCGTCATCTAGATAGATGATATAAAGAAACAAATTTAATACTGAAACAAAATGATATGTCAACTGGGTATTAGTTTTTGATACAAGAAATAGCTTTTCCGTATTCAAAACTAACACATAGCTATTCATTTAGATTATAAGATTTCGCAGATGGATGTCAAGACGACTTTGCTTAATGGAAGTATTGAGGAAACTGTTAGTTTTGAATACTGAAAAGCTATGGCTTGTATCAAAAACTAATATCCACAGTTGACATATCATTTTGTTTTAGTATAAATTTGTTCCTTTATATCATAGAACTAGATAACGGGGTGTGGACAGACACAGTAGATACCGTTATTGGTTAAAGTATTGATATATAAAAAGTATGCTCGTAACCGAGATAGTCTGAACATACTATCGGTATAGGTTATTGTGTGGTTTGGAAATTAGTTTATCTAAACTAGTTTAAATCACACGGATATGCCCAGGGCATATTGAGCACGACCAGTTTGGATAGAATTGACTTATACTGATCGACGTAGTCAATTCGGTCCTAGTATTCTGTCTCTCAATCCCGAGATTGGGATGGGCGTGAGGATTGGATATCGTATGCTTTGATTTGTCAAAGAGTGCGGTCGATCGAGGCCTATACCTCGGTAGGTTGGGTATGCGGTGTTTAGTTTCTTACGTGTCATTGCTAGTCGGAGGAATCCACGTACCGGTTCACCGGGTTGATGGTGCTCCCGAGATGAGCTCGTGAAGTTATTATACTACACCCGGCCAGTGAACTTTATGTTCGGTATAATAAAAGGATGAGTGGTACTAATCTCGGAAACCAAGAAGTCGGTGAATTAATTTATCAGTAAACTAATAAATTGACGAGCACTAGATCTTTAATGTGGGGAAATAGAATAAATATAATGGCGTGATGTAAAGTCGTTTTCGAGCGGTAGTTCCATAATTGGTCCGATAGTGGCACGACCGATTATGCATTTGACTAATCGACAAGGTGAATTAATTAATCCAAAAGGTTTAATTAATATTTAATCGACAAAGTGAATTTAGAAATTAATTCTATTTGAAATAATTAATTCTAAGGGTTCGATTAAATTAAATTAACAAAGTGGGTTAAATAAATTAATTTAAATGGGTCGATTGGAGTTGATTAGTCGGGAAGACTTAGCGGTCAGCGAAAGTCAAATTAAAAGGCCTAACTCGAGAGCCCATTAGGTCTCCAATTGAGCTCCTATAAATAGAAGACTTGAAGCCCAAGAAAACCTAAGGAAGTCTTGCAAGACAATTCATTATTGGTTTCTTGAGTGAGAAGGTTTAAGAGAGAATTTTTTCTTCAAGAATTCTTTCTCAAAAACAAACCAGATTTCTCACTTGCTCTGGACTGGATTCTAACCAAAGATCACAGATTTATATTTGGGTATTATTCTGCCCAGTTTTTTGGTTCAATCCACTGCATATTGCTGCCCAGTTCGTCAATCTCCAGCCGGTTTTCTGCAGCAGTTTTTCACGGTTTACTGCAGCAGTTTTTTCAGGGTTTTCTGGCGGCAGTTTTTGCTACTGTCCAGTGCGTTTGATTCGGCTTGGGCTTCGTTGATCTCTTCTTGGTGATCCGAAGCTTGGGCTGTCTAGATCACGACTGGGCAGAATTACTGCTGTAGGAGTGGTGTTTATACAAAAGGCAGCAGCTTTTTGGGCAGCAACAGCAGGATTTTTGTGGGTTGAGTCCAGTTTTAGAGAGATTTCCTTGTGGGCTAAGCAAGTAGACTTCGATAGATTATTTCCCACGCAATATTCGAAGTTTCAACGGAGATATCAATTGGATTTCTATTGGAATCGCAACAAAGAATTGGTTTTTCTTTAGGCAAGGGACTTCGCTACAAAAGGTATAATCTTTAAATTCCGCTTTTATTAAAGATCGAATCTTTTGTGTCCCGATTAATAAATTAAATAAGTATAAGCCTAGATCCGTTCATGGGTAAACTAATTTGAGCCTGAGCTTGGTCAAAAGCTTCCTATTCTGGAATGCATTGCACGAAAGTGAGATTTTCGATTTAGCCCGGGCTTGTTCAGTTTTCCTTCAGAAACCATCTTTATGCAGCAACCTGAGGGATTCATTGCAAAAGGCCAAGAGCATAAGGTTAAGAGGTCCATCTATGGACTTAAGCAAACATCTAGATCTTAGAATATCTGGTTCGATTAGGTAATCCAATCTTACGAATTTACTCAATGTCTGGATGAGCAATGTGTATACCGTAGACGTGACAGGAACGCCGTTGTGTTTCTTGTACTTTACGTAGATGATATTCTATTTATTGGCAATAGTAAGAAAGTGTTATCAGACATAAATGCATGGTTATCCAAATAGTTTGATATGAAAGACCTGGGAGAAACTGGACATATCCTTGGGATCAAGATTATTCGAGATCGTAGGAAGCATTCATTAACACTCTCTCATGATTCATACATAGATACTATTCTGGCTCGATTCAACATGCAAGACTCCAAGAAAGGTATTCTACCATTCAGACACGGAGTGTATCTATCCAAAGAATAGTCTCCAAAGACTATTGAGGAGATAGAGGCCATGAAGACAGTTCCTTATGCTTTTGCAGTAAGAAATGTCATGTATGCAATGTTGTGTACGAGACCTAATATTTGCTATGCAGTTGGCATGGTTAGAAGATATCAGAGTAACCCCGAAAAAGCTAATTGAGAAGCTGAAAAATGAATTCTAAAGTATTTATGCAATATGAGGAACCAAGTATTGGTTTATCCCAAAAGGTTACACATATTCATATTTCGAAGGCGATAGAGATAATAACAAGTCTACCTCTGGGTTTGTGTTTACTTTGGAAGGTGGAGCCATAGTTTGGCGGAGTGTCAACAAGAAATGTGTGGCAGACTCTACCATGGAAGCTGAGTATGTAGCAGCATCAGAAGCAGCAAAAGAAACTGTGTGGCTCAAGAACTTCCTGGTGGACTTAGACGTGATTCCTAAGTTACCGAGGTCAATCACAGTATTCTGTGAAAACAATGGTCCAGTAGCCAACTCAAGAGAACCACGAGCCCACAAGACGAGTAAACACATAGAGCAAGTACCACCTAATATGAGAAATCATAAAAAAGAGAAGACGTGGTCGTGAAAAAGATAGCGTCAGCAGAGAACCTTGCAGATCTGTTCACGAAGACATTGACAGTGAAAGTCTTTGAAACTTACGAGGAGGTGATGGGAATTAGGTGTTTAGCTGAGCTGTGACAGTTCTCTAGTTATTAGTATAGTAGTAGGTTTTTCGAATTTTTTAGCTGGTTTTTCAAAATTGCCAGTTTATTGTACTTAAAAGCACAACTTTGAGTATTAGTGGGAGATTGTTAGTTTTGAATACTGAAAATCTGAGTTTAATTGAAAAACTATTTCCCATTTATATCGATTTATTATTTTAGTTAAAATCATATTATGTTTTACTTATGTTGACCACTCATATCAAATGACTAGATGATGAGGTGTCTGGTGTGACACAGTAGATCTCATTATTGGTAAAAGTTTTGTTATATAAACCAGGGTCATAACTAAGATAGATTTGGTCAAACTGTCAGTTTAGGTTATTGTGTGATTTTCAAATTAGTTGGTCTAGACTAATTGAATGATATAGATATGTTCGGGGCATATTGAGCATGACCGTTAAGGTTTGAATTAACTTGTACTGATCGTTAGTAGTTAAGTCAGACCTTGTATTCTATCTCTTAATCCCTAGACTTGAACAGGCATGAGGATTAGACATAGTATACTTTTATCTGCTAAAGAGTGAGGTTATTTGAGGCAAATAGTCTCACTAGGTTGGGTGCGCGTGTTTATGAAGGAAACAGAACTAGCCCGGGCTGAACCGAAAATCTCACTTTCGTGCAACGCATTCCAGAATCAGAGACTTTCGATTCGGCTCAGGCTTAAATTCGTTTCCCCTGAATGGATATAGGCTTATACTAGTTTGATTTATTAAATTGATGCTTAAAAATTAAATCTTTAAACTAAAGCAGAATCATTTGAAGATTATACCTTTGGAGTGTGTCCCTCGCAATAAGTAAACCAAAAACCCGGTAAACTGCGATACCACCAGAAAATCCAAAGTATAACTCCAACGACTCTGAAATCAGGTGGGAAATCAACTACGGAGTGGATAAAACCATAAACAAAGAAATACAAAGGAATCCCACTTCGAAAAAACTCCAAAAACCCCGACAGATTCTTGCCCGAAGACAATCTGCTCCTAATATGAAAACCCACAAAGTACCGCCTAAATAAATCTTATCGGAAAAGGACTTTTGTCCAGAGATCTAGACTTTGGCAAACCTGAAGGAATGAGCCAAAGGATCAGTGTGACAAAAAGATCAAAACCCAAAAAATAGAACCAAAACCGTGACCGTTCGCTACCCACCAGAAACCGCGGCTGCGCCAGCGAGTTTAAGCGGTGATCGGCCGGAAAATAAAAAGCTAGGCGACGGAACTTGTTCTGGAATTTTCTAGGATGGGAGTCGAATTGAGTTTATCGAAGAAGAATAATCTAGAACTGACTTCGAACAAGAACTTATCGAAGAAGATTAAGTTCTCACTCTAGGGTCTTCCTTCTCTCTCTAAAAGGAAACTTCGAATACAAGTTTCCTTATGTCTTCAAATGCCTGACATTTGCTATTTATAGGGAGCTTCTAAGAAGAGCTAATGGGCTTTTGAGTTGGGCCTTAATGTTTGACTTTCATTGACCCCTTAGTCTTCCATCGACTAATCAACTCCAATCGAGCCTTTCTAATTAATTTCTTAATTCACTTTGTTAATTAAATTTAATCGAACCTTTAAGATTATTTCGTACTTTGTCAATTAAATATTAGTTAAACCATTAGAATTAATTAATTCACTTTTTTATTAGTCAAACGCATAATTAGTCCTACCACTAACGGACCAATTATGGAACTACTGCTCAAAAACGAATTTATTTCGCGCTCACATTATTATTCTTATATCTCCCAACATCAATGATCTAGTGCTTGTCGATTCATCAATTTACTGACAAATTAATTCATCGACTTCTTGGTTTCTGAGATTAGTACCACTCAACTTTCTTATTATACCGGCCGTAAAGTCCATTGGCCAGATTTAGAATAATAAACCTTACGAGCTCATCTCATGAGCAACATTAACAAGGAGAATCGGCATATGGATTCCTTCGACTAGAAACTATTAGTTTTGAATACAAAAAATCTATTTCTTGTATGAAAAACTAATATCCACAGTTGACATATCATTTTGTTTCAGTATTAAATTTGTTCCATTATATCCTAGAACTAGATAACGTGGTGTAGAAAAACATAGTAGATCTCGTTATTGGTTAAAGTATTGATATATAAAAATTATGCTCGTAACTGAGATAGTCTAAACATATTATCGGTATAGGTTATTGTGTAATTTAAAAATTTATTTGTCTAGACTAATTAAATCATACGGATATGCCCGGGGCATATTGAGCACGACCAGCTTGGATAGAATTAACTTGTACTAATCGACATAGTTAATTTGCCAAAGGGTGCGGTCAATTGAGGCCTAAATCTCGGTAAGTTGGGTATGCGGTGTTTAGCTTCTTGTGTGTTGTTGCTAGTTGGTGAAATCCAAGTACCGATTCACTGGGTTGATGGTGCTCCCGAGATGAGCTCGTAAGGTTTATTATATTTAACCCGGCTGGTGTACTTTATGTCCGGTATAATAAGAAAGTTGAGTGGCACTAATCTCAGATATGAAGAAGTCGATTAATTAATTTGTCAGTAAATTGATGAACCGATGAACACTAAATCTTTGATGTGGGGATATAGAAGAATAATAAAGTTGGCACGATGTAAAGTCGTTTTTAAGCGGTAGTTCCATAATTGGTCCGTTAGTGGTACGACGAATTATGAGTTTGACTAATCGACCAAGTGAATTAATTAATTCTAAAGATTTAATTAATATTTAATTGACTAAGTGGATTAAGAAATTAATTCTATTTGAATTAATTAATCCTAAGGGTTTGATTAAATTAAATTAACGATGTCGATTAAAGAATTAATTCGAATGGCTCGATTGGAGTTGACTAGTCTAGGAAAGACTAAGGGGTCAACGAAAATCAAACATTAAGGCCCAATTCAAAAGCCCACTAGGTCTCCTTAGAAGCTCCCTATAAATAGTCCATGTTAGGCAACTTACAAGACATTAGAAACCTTGGAGGCTATTAGTCTAGAGTGAGAAAGTTAAGTCTAGAAAGATAAGTTCTTCTCATTGATTGAATCTTCTCTTTCGAAGTCGACTTTGGAGCTTTATTATTCGAAACACCCAGCCCATCAATTAGCTAAGAAAATCCAGACATTGTCACCTAGTTTTTTGCCCAAAATCTCGCCGAATTTTTTGCCCGGAGCAGCCCCACGCCGGTCGGACTTCCTTAATAGGCTGCGGCTTTTTTGTTGCCTTTTCTGGCAGTTTTTGTTGGGTTTTGATCCTCCCTTCAAGCTGATCCTTTGGCTCGTTCCCTTGGGTTCACCAAATCTAGATCTACGGTTGGTGAAGGATCTCTTTTGGTGACTTATTGGGTTTTTAGATTTGTGAAAATTCCCGGATTAGATATGTTTTTATAGATTTTGGGTTTTTTGACGCAGGTTTTTTGAAGCAGTAGAAATTCTTGGCCGATGCCGCCTGCGGTGGTCAACTCTAGCGGTGCGTGGAAACTGGCGGTGATCAGCAGTTTTTTTGGTGGAATTTTGGGGAGCTTTTTCCAGCCAATTTGTGTAGATTTCTCGGTGTTGATCCATTCGTTTGGTAGACAATTGCCCACACAATTTCCTGACGAGTCTAGAGTCATACTAGAGATTTTCTTGAGGACACGTTTCAAAGGTCAATTCTTTTCCTTCCGCTTTTAATTAGAATTATTTTGTCATGTGTTAAACAAATTGAATAAATGTTGAACTAAGATCCTATGCAATGGTATTTCAAAAGGGTTTGAATAGTATTGAACTACTATCCGGACTTGTGATTGATTTGCAATTCTGGAACACAATGCACGAAAGTGAAATTTTTGGTCGGGGCCGGACAGATAATTCCTTTAATTTGTATCAGAGATAAGGTTTTGATTCTGATTTATTCGATTTATTTGCATGGTATTTTATATACAGGAGGTTTGTTTATCCCGTCTATTATGGTTTGCGTTTGTATGTTTTTAAATAAACTCTGGCACATGTACGGATGGTTTTTTATATGAATGCTTGTAATAGTAAAATCACGTGCTGGAAGCCGTGTAGGATTAGATTGAATATGTAATAAGATTTTTTCTACGTAATTTTCCTTTTTATTGTCCAAGATAGATTTAGCCTTGTATTTAGGAAGATATATAATGCGGAGACGTTGTTGTGGGCGACTTGAATTCGTGGATTTTGGTTTTTCGTAATTTGGGTAATTCCAAGGATTACGTAGAAAACTGAGAAAACCTAGACGAATTGCAAGAAGACCAAATAAGAAAGTGGGAGTCGAGTTGAAGACTAAGGAAGATGAAGCTAGCAAAAAAATCACCGACAGAAATGGCCGGCCAGTAGCAATGCTGCGAGCGGGAGAGCGCCCAGCGTGCTCTGGTGCAGTGCCGCACTTGTGCAGCGCTGGGACACCAGCGCACGGTGGTTGATGCCCGCTCAAGACCCAGTGCACACTGTGTGCATGGCTTGTACACGCAAGCTATGCGCACGGCCTACATCGTTCGTGTGGGCCCATTTTTTGATGTAATTTTGAGATCCAAATTTTCAAGACTCAACGCATCAGAGTGACGTGACGGGACACGAGATAAGGCAATAGATGGAAGTGATATGCGAAATCAAAGCCATCATAGTCGAGAAATTTATTTTATGTATTTATTTCCCGCTTTCTTATTGTGTTTAATTGCATGCTTACATGTTTCAATTAATGCTTTATTTTTTATGCATGATTAAAGCATGTGGTTTTTTGGTTGCTTATAACTTAGGATTAGTTAATTGCATGTTAAAACTGGAAAAACCCTTATTTTGAAGATCTAAGTGGGAGCAGGTTTAAATTGATTGATTCCCATGGCCTCCATTACGAGTTCATAAGTGATGTGAGTAGACTTGTGCGTTGGCATTCGAGTCTTCCTCTATAATGGATGAGTCTAATCCATAATATCACTAGATTGAATGTCTAAGTAGGATAAATATAGTAAGTTAAATTGGAGAAATGCGATATCCTATCTAACTGAGGCGTACTATCCTTGGTAACAAGCTTAAAAGTCACGTAATAGCATACACTTAGTGTGCAATTAGTAGTATTCCTCCCATCGAGGTCACGCTATTTATTTGTATGACCGAAGAGACCAACTATTAATTTTATTGATCAATAGATCATTTGGTCAGATAGTAAAATTAATGAACTTAGGTTCTTCTCAAACAAATGTGGGCTAACATAAACGTTCACACTATTATAACTTGCGTGAATCTCGGTGGATGAGATGTTGGTGGATAGATTATAGTGTTATTTATGAGGGTACAATATTTTCAAATTTTTTGTTCTGATTTACTGAAACATGTCTGTTTATTTATTTTTTAGTTATTTGTATGGCATTTAATCTGTTGTCTATTATACTGAAAGATAACAAGTTAACTGGCACTAATTATATCGAATAGAAATACAACTTGGATGTTGTCCTAACGGCTGAGCAATACAAGTTCGTGCTCACAGAACCATGTCCTCATGCGCCTACTGATGAACAAAGAGAGGCATATCAGAGGTGGAGGAAAGCTAATGAGATGGCGTGTTATTACGTCTTGGCTTCTATGTCGAGTGTTTTACATCATCAATATCAGTTAATGCTTACCGCCTAACAGATAGTGTTGAATCTCAGAGAAATGTTCGGACATCAAGATTGAGCTGCTAGGAAAGTAGCTATGTGTGAACACATAAATACTAGGATGAAAGAGGGCACCCATGTGAGAGATAATGTGCTTGAGATGATTAGCAAAATCAATGAGATAGAGGTGTTAGGAGGTGAAATCGACCATCAGAGTCAAGTTGATATCATCCCCCAGAGCTTGCCTCAGAGTTTTGAGCAGTTCAAGCTGAACTATAATATGAACGAGAGAGATTATACTCTGACCGTGCTCTTAACATCATTAGCGTCGACTGAAGGTCTTTTTCGAGAGAAAAAGCAAGCTTTAGTCACAGACAAGGCTTCAAGTTCTTCTTCTATGCCTAAGTGCAAGAACAACAAGAAGAAGAAGGCTAAGAAGGCAGAGAAACTTGCGCCAAAGCCAGACCTCATGAAAAAGAAGAAGCTAAAAAGCAAGTACTTCAAATGCGGTCAGATGGGAAATTGGAAGTCCGATTGTCAAAAGCTCAATGGTATGACAATTTCAGCCTTAACTACTGAGACATGTTTAGCGGTGATTGCCAAAGATACCTGGTGTGTGGATTCAGGAGCCACTGATCATGTTTGTAATTTTTTGCATGGGTTTTAAGTAACCCTGAGGCTTGGAAGTGGGGAGTTTGAAGTCTACTTGGGGGACACTATAAGAGTGTCAGTGGAAGGAGTGAGAATAGTTAGTCTATTTTTCGAAAATAGTAGTAGTAGTTTGATTTTAAAGAACTATCTTTATGTACCGAGTTTTAGAAAAAACTTGATTTCAGTTTCTAAACTCATCAAGAATGGATATAGGTTTATTTTTCTAATGATTCTATTGTTGTTACGAAGAATTAAAAACTTATTTGTTCTAGTTCATTAGTAGATAATTTGTTTTTGATAAAATCAAACTCCCTTATTGCCCAAAACACAGAAAATAACACATCATTGAACATAAATAAGAGGGCAGAACCATCTGAGATGAACCAAACATATCTTTGTCACCTAGACTAAGTCACATTAATCATAGTAGGATTCAGAGGTTGGTCAATGATAGACCTTTAAGTTCATTAGAGATTGACAACTATTCAACCTACGAATCATGCTTGGAAGGTATGATGACCAAGAGACGTTTTAAGGCTAAGGGGTATAGGACCAAAGAAGTGTTAGAGTTGGTTCACTCTGACTTGAATGGACCGACGACTACACAGGCGAGAGGAGGATATGAGTATTTTGTTACATTCGCAGATAACTACTAAAGATACGAATACATTTACCTAATGCGCCACAAGTCCGAATGCTTTCGTAAGTTCAAAGTGTTAGTTTTGAATACTGAAAAGTAATTGCTTGTATGAAAAACTAATACACAGATTACATATTGATTGTGTATCAGTATTAGTTGTTTCTTTATATTATATGCATAGATGATAATGTGCCAGGAGTAGCACAGTAGATCTTATCATTGGTTAAATTTATGATATATAAATAGACGCTCGTAACTAAGATAGTTTGAACATACTATCAGTTTAGGTTATCATATGATTTGGATAATTAGTTTATCTAGACTAATTAAATCATACAGATGTGCCCGGGGCATATTGAGCTAGACCTATTTGGGATTGAATTAACTTGTATTGATCTTCGTAGTTGATTCGAAACCAATATTCTAATCTCTTAATCCCTAGACTAGAGCGGGAATGAGAGTTAGACATTGTGTACTTTGATTTGCCAAAGGGTGCGGTCAAATAAGGCCTAGATCTTGGTAAGGTCAAATAACGGTATGGACATAGTGGGAGCGACACGGCAGGACGTGCGAATAAGGCTCAAATGAAGCTACGATTGAGAAAGGCATAATAGTCGGGAAATGTTTAATTACTTATTTCCCATTTTATGTCCATACCGTTACTTGTGTGTTTTCATTTTGTGTGTTATGCATGCTCGAAAATAAACGGGTTTTATGGGTGGAATTAACTAAGGTAAAAAATTCACATAAAACTTTATCGGTTTTATAGGTGTGAATATCCAAAGTTAAAAAGTTGCATGTTAAAACCAGTAAAAATCCTCAATTTTAAGAATCTATGTGGGAGTGGGTTGTGTTATATCCCCATGGCCTCCATTACAAATTCAGATGTGATGTGGATAGACTTGTGCATTGGAATTAGGTATTCCTTCATATCGGATGAGTCTTTATTCATAAGATCACTAGATTGAATTTTTGAAGGGATGACTATAGTGAGTTTAATTGGAGCACCTTTTGACACCCTCTCTATCTGAGACGCATTAGTATCCTAAGTAACAAACATAGAGGTCACGTAATGACATACACTTAGTACCATTTGTAGTATTCCTCCTATTGAGGTTACGCTGCTTATGTTTGCGACTAAAATAACCGACTATTAATTTCATTGATCAAAAGATCGTTGGTTAGATAGTGAAATTAATTAGCTTAGTTCTTCTCAAACGAATGTGACCTAGCATAAACTTTCACACGATCGTGACCTACGTGAATCCCGGTGTTAGAGATGTTGGTGGATGATTATATTGTTTTGAGGATATCAATATTTTCTAAAAAGATAAATACTGAAACTTAGCTGTTTATTTTCAACTTTCGATATGCGTTTAATACAATATTTGTCACACTAAAGGAGAACAAATTAACTGGTCCAAATTATATCAACTGGAAACGTGACTTGGACATTATCCTCATGTCTAAGCGGTACAAGTACGTTCTCACTGAAGTATGCCCATATGAGCCTAGGGATGACTCTCCTCCTGAGAATAGGGAAGCCTATCAAAAGTGGAGTAAGGCTGATGGGATGGCTAGAAGCTGCATTCTGACATCCATCTTGAAAGCTGTATTGCAACATCAGCATCAGTCAATGAACTCTGCTTTTAACATTATGGCAAACCTAAAGGAGATGCTTGGTCACCAAGGCAGAGCTGCTAGGCAAGTCTTCATGCGAAAGCTAATGACTAGCAAGATGGCAGAGGGCATGCCTATAGGTTATCACGTACTCTAGATGGTTAGTGACTTCAATGAGATAGAGGTATTGCGGGGAAATATTGACAGGGAACCCATGTCGATATCATACTCCAGAGTTCACCTCAAAGTTTTGAGCAGTTTTTGCAGAGCTACAACATGCAACAGCATGTTTACACTAATTTTGAGCTCTTAGCTGCATTGGTGTCTGCTAAAGGCCTTTTCCAATAGAAGAAACAAGCTTTAGCCACAGTTGGCCCTTTAGGTTCTTCTACAGGGCCCAAAACCAGAAAGAACAAGAAGAGAGCCTAGAAGAATACTAATCATAAGCCCAAACAAGAAATTGCCAAGAAGAAGAAGCCGAGAGGTGACTGCTTCAAGTGTGGCAAACAAATATATTGGAAGTCAAATTGTCCAAAGCTTAGAGGTATGACCATCTCAGCCTTAATTACTAAGATATGTTTAGTGATGATTCCCACAGATACTGGTTGTGTGGATTCAGGAACCACTAATCATGCTTGTAATTATTTACAGGGTTTGCCAATTGACCCAGATGCTTAGAGAGGGTGAGGTGGAAGTTTACTTTGGTGACACTATTAGAGTGTCAGTAAAATTAGTGGGAGTGGCCAGATTTATTTTCTAAATAATACTGTAATAGTTTTTTGAAGGATTGTCTTTATGATCCGAGTTTTAGAAAGAATTTACTTGATGTTTCTAACCTCTTATTGCATAGTTATAATTTTGTTTTATCTAATAATTTTGTTATTGAAAAGAACAAGAAACTTATATGTTCCAGTTCATTGGTGGACAATTTCTTCTCGATAAAAACTAGCTCCCCGGTAGTGCAATAACGCTGATATCAATAACACATCATTGAAACATATTAAGAGGAAAGAACCATGTAAAATGAACCAAAGGCAACCAAGGAAGCAGTGTGGTTCAGAAACTTCCTAGTGGATTTAGATGTGATCCTGAGTTGCCCAGTTCTATCCTGGTTCAGAAACTTTCAACATACTATCGGTATAGGTTATCGTATGATCTGGAAATTAGTTTGTCTATACTAATTAAATCATACGGATGTGCCCGGGGCATATTGAGCATGACATGTTCGGGATTGAATTAACTTGAACTGATTGGCTTAGTTAATTCGATCCTAGTATTCTAATCTCTTAATCCCTAGATTGGAGTGAGCACGAGAGTTAGATATCGTAGGCTTTGATTTGCCAAAGGGTACAGTTAATTGAGGCCTAGATCTCGGTAAGTTGGGTATGCGGTGTTAAGATTCATTGTGTGCATTTACTAGTCGAAGGAATCCATGTATCAGTTCGCCGGGTTGATGGTGCTCCCGAGATGAGCTCGAAAGGTTTATTATACTAAACCTGACCGATGGACTTTATGTCCGATATAATAAGAAAGTCGAGTAGTACTAATCTCGAATACAAAGAAGTCGATGAATTAATTTTTCAGTAAATATATGAATCGACAAGCACTTGATCTTTGATGTGGGGAGATAGAAGAATAATAAAGTGGCACGAAGTAATTCGTTTTTGAGTGGTAGTTCCATAATTTGTCCATTAGTGGTACAACTAATTATGCGTTGGACTAATCGACAAAGTGAATTAAATAATCCTAAAGGTTTGATTAATACTTAATTAACGATGTGGGTTAAGGAATTAATTGTAAAGGCTCGATTAGAGTTGATTGGTCTAGGAAAGACTAGGAGAGTCAACAAAAGGCCAACATTAAGGCCCCACTCAAAAAGTCCACTAGGTCTCCCTTGAAGCTCCTATAAATAGATTAAGTAATCCCTTGAAAACTCAAAAATTCAGGTCTTGCCTCCTTAGAGAAAAAAAACACCTAGAGAGAGATTTTAGATCTATTCAAGAATCTTTCTTAAAGTCGGCATATTCTCTACCGGAAACACGTGGGCTTGTTTTGTTGTCGACGTGGGAAAAATCTGATGAGGCAAGAAGTTCCGGCATGAACAGTGTTTCTGGCGTGAAAAGTAATCCATGAGCAGTGATTTCAATGTGAACAGTAACCCCGTGACAGTGATTCTAGCGTGAACAATAACCTGTGAATAGTACAATATGAATAGTGTTTTTCAGTGTGGACTTGGTTTTAATTGGATCTTTAGATCTGACGATAGATCTGAGTTCCGGGAACTAGATCTGCTCATTTGGAGTTCATTTCAGGCGAGATCTGATAGATTGGGTGATTTCCAATTAGATCTAATTTTTGTTTTCCTGACGGGTTTTCTTGTTAGAGTTTTTGGGCTAGTTGATCTGGTAGATAGTTGCCCACACAACTTCTAGATCTTCCTTGGAGTCATTAGAGGGATTCTTTGGTGGTTTTCGCAACCAAAGTTTCAACCTTTTTTGTTAAAGATTCTTTGTTTTCGATTTTGGGTGATTCTTAATTGAAAAGAAAATTCTTTTCTTAGGCAAAGTTCTTATCTTTTAAATTTGGGTGATTCCAAAACTAAAAAGAAAAGATCTTTTCTTGTGGGTTTCGCATTTCAGGATTTGGTATTCTTATTTGCGAGAGACATACTTCAAATGTATTATCTTTATCTTTCACTTTAATTAAAGATTTAATTTTTAGCGTGTCGTTTTAATAAATCAAATACGTATAAGCCTAGATCCATTCAGGGGAAATGATTTAGAGTCTGAGCCAGATCGAAAGTCTTTGATTCTGGAATGCATAACACGAAAGTGAGATTTTTGGTTTAGCCCGGACCAGATCTGTTTCCTTGAAATTGGTATCGAAATGAGTGTTTTGGCTTTATACTTGTTCGATTTATTACACAGCTTCATTTTGGCATTGTTATTTTTGCATTGTCGATATATTAACAGGTGGTTATTATTCCCGACTATTATGGTAGTTTAATTTTCATTCATAAACCCCGGGACATGTTCGACTCATTTTTGTTTTTTGTATAGAAATGTCTGTGACATTAATAACCATGAGCTGAAAGCCGTGTAGGATTAGATCTTATAGTAGGATTTAATCTAATGTTGTCTTCTTTAAATTCCTAGAAAGCCTTTATACATAGGAATTTATGTAAATTGATGAAGACGTTATTGTGGGTAACTCATATTCGTGGGTTTTAATTTATCATAATTTTTGGTGATTCCTAATTACGTATAAAATTGAGAAAATCCATACAAATTAGGAGGAACCAAATAACGAGTCGTTATAGGCAAAGAGAATTTATGGTTTTTTGGTTTTGTCATAATTTTGGGTCATTCCTAATTATGTAGTACACCAAGAAAATTCTAAAGATCCTTATAACGAGTGGGAGCGACACGACGTGACGTGTTAAAAAGGTGTTCAAAGGAAGTGACGATTGAGAAGGCCATAATAGTCGGGAAATGTTTAATTATGTATTTCCTATTTTATGTCCTTATCGTTGTTTATGTGTTTTCGTTTTATGTTTGTTGCATGATCAAAATTCACCATTTTTTTTGTGTGCAATTAACTAAGGTAGATTATTTGCATTTTAAAACTCCAACAGTTTTAATAGCTACGAATAACCGAAGTTAAGATATTACACGATGGTTTTATAGGTGCAATTTGTTAGTTTTGAATACAGAAAAGCTATAGCTTGTTCAAAAACTAATATCCACATATGACATATCATTTTGTTTCAGTATTAAATTGTTCCATTATATCATATAACTAGATAACGGGTGTGGAAAGACACAGTAGATACCGTTATTGGTTAAAGTATGGATATATAAAAAGTATGCTCGTAACTGAGATAGTCTGAACATACTGTCGGTATAGGTTATCATGTGGTTTGGAAATTAGTTTATCTAGACTAATTTAAATCACACGGATATGCCCGAGACATATTGAGCACGACCAGTTTGGATAGAATTGACTTGTACTGATCGGCGTAGTCAATTCGGTCCTAGTATTCAGCCTCTCAATCCCGAGATTTGAATGGGCGTGAGAGTTAGATATCGTATGCTTTGATGTGCCAAAGAGTGCGGTCAATTGAGGCCTATACCTCGGTAGGTTGGGTATGCGGTGTTTAGCTTCTTACGTGTCGTTGCTAGCCGGAGGAATCCACGTACCAGTTCACCGGGTTGATGGAGATGAGCTCATAAGGTTTATTTTACTAAAACTGGCCAGTGGACTTTATGTCCGGTTTAATAAGAAAGTACAGTGGTACTAATCTTGGATACCAAGAAGTCGGTGAATTAGTTTGTCAGTAAATTGATAAACCGATGAGCACTAGATCTTTAACATGGGGAGATATAAGAAAATAAAGTGGCGCGATGTAAAGTCATTTTTGATCGGTAGTTCCATAATTGGTCCGTTGGTGGTACGACTAATTATGCGTTTGACTAATCTATGAAGTGAATTAATTAATCCTAAAGGTTTAATTAATATTTAATTGACAAAGTGGATTACGAAAATTAATTCTATATGAATTAATTAATCCTAAGGGTTTGATTAAAATTAAATTAATGAAGTGGGTTAAATAAATTAATTCAAAATATCGATTGGAGTTGACTAGTCTTGGGAAGACTAAGGATCCAACGAAAGTCAAATTAAAAGGCCTACCTCAAAGGCCCACTAGGTCTCCTTAGAAGCTCCCTATAAATATCCCTTGTTAGGCATTATTGAAGACATAAGGAACTTGGAGGCAACTTTGCCTAGTGAGAGAAAGTGTAGCTTAGAGTGAGAAATTCTTCTTCTTCAAATTTTCTCCTCGGAGTCAGCTAGGAAAGCTTTCTTGTTGGAAAAGAAACTCAGCCCATAGATCGATTTTGAGCAGCCCACCATTTTCTTGAAGCCGCCGCTAAGTTCACCATGTAATTTATATTGCCGCCATTTTTTTTTAAGGGTGCTTGATCCGACAACTCTTCACATTGATCTCGTCTCTGGTTTGTGATCTGTGGAGATTGTTGTCAAGATCGTGGCTGGAATCTTCAATCAAGTGACCGGACTTCACGTGGCAAATGGTGGTCGGCGTCTAGGCTTCTGGGTTACCCGGGCAAGATCTGTTTCGACAGATCTTGAGTTTTTCAAAGCAAGTTTCTTGGGATTTATTTGTTTTGCCTTGGACTACTTCGTAGACACTAGCCCACACTAGTTTGGAGTCGAATTGGAGTTATTCTTTGGACTTCTTGTGCAATTCGCTTGCCCAAAGATTCGGTTTTTCTTATTGCGTTGGACTTCGCTTCAAAGGTATAACCTTTATGTTTTCCACTTTTAATTAAAGGTTGATTCTTTGTGCGTTGTTTGTCAATTTAATAAATTAAATAAGTATAAGCCTAAATCTGTTCAGGGTAAAATGAATTTGAGCCTAAGTTTCGTCGAAAGTTTCCGATTCTGGAATGCATTGCATGAAAGTGAGATTTTCGATTTAACCCGGGCTTGTTCTATTTTTCCTTCAAATTGGTATCAGAGCGAGTGTTTTGGCTTGATACTTTTTTAATTTATTACACGGCTTTATTTTGGCATTATTATTTTTGTCAAAATGTTTAAACAGGTGGTTCTTAGTTTCCCGGCTATTATGGTAGAATTTATTTTTTCATTCATAAACCTCGGGACATGCCTGGGCTCGTATTATTTTTTGAATGGAAATGGCTGTAATAGTAATAACCACGAGCTGGAAGCTGTGTAGGATTAGGTAAATCTTCTAATAAGATTTAATCTAATGTTGTCGCCTTGTATATAGGAATTTATGTAGTATGACGAAGACGTTATTTTAGGTAACTTATATTCGCGGGTTTTGGTTTCTCATAATTTTGGGTGATTCCTAATTACTTAGAAAACCGAAAACACCCGGGTGAATCAAGAGGAATCCAAATAACGAGTAGGAGCGACATGACGGGACGTGTCACCGAGGCGTCAAGGAATCAACGGCAGAGAAGGCAATAATAGTCAGGAAATTTTATTTCTTTATTTACCATATTTATGAATTTTCATTGATTGTGTGTTTTTTCGTTTTATTTTGCATGATCGAAAACCAAACCAAACCGTTTTAATAAGGTAAAGTGCAATTAACTAAGGTAGATTATTCACATATTAAAACTCCAACGGTTTTATGAGTGCGAATATCCTAAAGTAAGATATTGCATGTTAAAATGAAAAATCCTAAAACTTAAAAATCTAAGTGGAAGCGGGTTGGTAAATATCCCCATGGCCTCCATTATGGGTTCATTGGTGATGTGGTTATTCTTGCGAGTTGGTATTATGGCCTTCATCCATGTGGACAAGTCTTCAATCCCAGATATCACTATAATGAATTTCCAAAGGGATGACTATAGTGAGTTTAATTGGAGAAAGTTGTAACACCCTCTCTGCTGAAGGCGCATTAGTATCCTAAGTAACAAACTTAGAAGTCACGTACTGGCATACACTTAGTGTACTATTTATATTATTCCTCTTACGAGGTTACGCTATTTATGTGTATGGCTAAAAGCATTGACTATTAATTTCATTGATCATAAGATCATTGGTCAGATAGTAAAATTAATGAACTTCGGTCCTTCTCAAACGAATGTGGGTTGGCGTAGACGTTCACCCACGTGAACTGTGTTAATCCCGGTGTGAGAGATGTCGATGGTGATTATATTGTTTTTGAGGATATCAATATTTTTGAAAAAGTAATACTAAAACTTGATTGTTTATTTTTCAGTTGTTGATATGTCGTTCAACCCGCTAGCTGTCATACTGAACAAACTTATGGGTCCAAATTACATTGACTGGAAACGTAACCTGGACATTGTCCTTACCGCTGAGGGTTACAAGTACATGCTCACTGAGGAGTGCCCCCCTAAGCCCAGTGATGATGCCACCCCTGAGCAGCGAGAGCTATATACGAGGTGGGCGAAGGCTGATGAGATGACCCGGTGCTACACCTTGGCTTCTATGTTAAGTGTACTACAGCACCAGCATCAGTTGTTTACCTCAACCTATGATATGATGCTCAACTTCAGGGAGATATTTGGACATCAGGGCAGGGCAGCCAAGCAGTCAGCTATGAAAAAACTCATGAATGCTAGGATGACAGAGGGCACTTCAGCGAGGGATCACGTGCTGTATATAATGAGTTGCATCAATTAGATCGAGGAATTGAGAGGTGATATTGATGGGGAGACCCAGGTCGATATCATTCTCCAGAGCTTGCCCCCTAGTTTTGAGCAGTTTTTGTTGAATTACAGTATGGGCAAGCTCTCATATTCACTTCCTGAGCTCATGACTGCACTGGTGTATGCTGGGGGCCTCTTCGCAGAGAAAAAGCAAGCCTTGGCTACTGTTGATCTCTCAGGTTCCTCTGCTGGGCCCAAAGCCAGGAAGTAAGAGGAAGAGAGTCCAGAAAACGGGAGCTGTTGATCATGGACCCAAGGCGGGTAAAAGAAGCATAAGCCAAAATGCAAGTGCTTCAGATGTGGCAAAGCAGGACATTGGAAGATTGATTGCCCAAAGCCTTGAGGTATATGTAAATTTTCTCTAGTTACTGAGACATATTTAGCGGTGATTCCTATAGATACTTGGTGTGTGGATTCAGGAGCCACTGATCATGTTTGTAATTCTTTGCAGGGGTTCCAATTGACCTGGCTGCTTAGAGAGGGAGAGTTGCAGGTCTACCCTGGGGATACTACTAGAGTTTCTGTTGTTGCAGTGGGAGTTTTATGTCTTTATTTTTCAGAGTCAGTTTTGTATTTGAGAGATTGTTTATATGTACCCAGTTTTTGAAAGAATTTGCTTTCAGTTTCTAAACTTTGATGGTTATAAGTGTGTTTTTCTGATAAATCTGTTTTTCTTAGAAAGAACAAGAAACTTGTATGTTCTGGTACATTAGTTGACAATCAGTTTTTAAACAAGACATACTCCACAGTAATGCAAAACACAGAAACTAATAACTCATCACCGAATCATAGTAAGAGAAATGAGTCTTCCCCTTTGAATCAAACTTATCTTTGGCACCTGAGAATCGGTCACTTCAACCTTAGTAGAATTCAAAGGTTGGTCAATAATAGGTCTTTGGACTCATTGGATATTGACAGCTATCTGACCTGTGAGTCTTACTTTGAGGGTAAGATGACCAAGAGGCCTTTCAAGGCAAAGGGGTATAGGGCCAAGGAGGTTTTAGAGTTGATTCATTCTGACTTGTGTGGGCCTATGTCAGTTCAGGCTAGAGGTGGTTATGAGTATTTCTTGGCTTTCATAAGTCTAAATGCTTTAGCAAGTTCAAAGAGTTTAAGGCTGAGGTGAAGAACCATCTGGGTAAAAGTGTCAAGGCCTTGCCATTTGATCGCGGTGGCGAATACCTTTCTAGTGAATTTAGGTCCTATTTGTCGGAGGAGGGTATTAAGACCCAGTTGTATGCACCTGGCACACCCCAGCAGAATGGTGCAGTAGAGAGGAGGAACAAGACTTTTATGGATATGGTTAGATCGATGATAAGTTATAGCGAATTGCCTATATCATTTGGGGGTTTAGCCTTAGAGTCAGCGTGTTATCTCCTTAATCTCGTATCATCTAAGTTTGTGCTTTTGACCCCAGTAGAACTGTGGACTGGACGAGAGCCTAGTTTGAGACATCTTAGGATTTAGTGTTGTCCAGCATATGTGCTTAAGGCAGACACAGCCAAGCTAGATTCGAGATCTGAGATTATGCTTTTTGTAGGCTACACCAAAGGAACGAAAGGTTGTCCGTTTTATAGTCATCAGGATCAGAAAGTGTTGGTGAGCACTAATGCCAAGTTTCTTGAGGAGGACTATGGTTTAGATCACAAGGCAAAGAGCAATGTAGTATTGGAAGAGCTTAGGGGTTAGTCCATTATTCTAGATGCACGAGTACAGGAAGACAGACCACAAGAGATTGCACACACTATCACAGATGATGCTCTTACACGGGCTACGCCTTCTTTGGACTTTATCCCTGGCGCTCATGAACCAGACCCAGTTAGCTACAATGAGGCTCTCCAGAATAAAGATGCAGATTATTGGCAGAGAACGATGATTGCTGAGATGGGTTCAATGGACTCAAATCAGGTCTGGGAGTTGGTAGACCTTCTTGATGGGTTTTGGCCTATTGGGTGCAAATGGGTCTACAAGCGAAAGAGAAGATCTGACTGGAGGGTTGAGACCTTCAAGTCTAGGCTTGTGGTGAAGGGGTATACTCAGAAAAAGGGTATCGATTATGAGGAGACCTTTTCCCCGGTAGCTATGCTTAAGTCGATCCAGATTCTCTTGGCCTTATCTACTCATATGGACCATGAAATTAGGCGGATGGACGTCAAGACAACTTTCCTTGATGGAAGTCTTGAGGAGACCATCTTTATGCAGCAACCAGAGGGTTTTATTGTTCAGGGCCAAAAACACAAGGTATGTAATATGAGGTCCATTTATGGACTTAAGCAAGCATCCAAATCTTCAAATATCCATTTTGACGAGGTTATCCAGTCTTATGGATTCACTCAGTGTCTGGATGAGCAGTGTGTATGTCGCAGGCGTGATGGTGATACCGTGGTGTTCCTCGTACTTTACGTAGATGACATCCTTCTGATTGGCAACAGTAAGAAGGCGTTGTCAGACGTAAAGGCATGGTTGTCTAGGAAATTTGATAGAAAGGATTTGGGAGAGGCTAGACATATCCTTAGGATTAAGATTATTTGATATCGTAGGAGACGTTCTTTGACACTATCCCAGGCATCCTACATAGACACGATTCTGGCCCATTTTAACATGTAGAACTCCAAGAAGGGTTCATTACCTTTCAGGCATGGGGTGCATTTGTCTAAGGAGCAGTGTCCCAAGACTGCTGAGCAGATAGATGCCATACAGGCGGTACCCTATGCTTCTGCAGTGGGTAGCCTCATGTATGCTATGTTATGTACGAGGCCTGATATTTGCTTTGCCATTGGTATGCTTAGCAGATATCAGAATAACCCTGGGAAAGCTCATCGGGATACAGTAAAATGCATTTTCAAGTACTTGCACAGGACGAGAGATTATGTCCTAGTTTATAGAGCGCAGAAGCTTTTACCATTGGGTTACACAGATTCGGACTTTCAAGGTGATTTGGACAAGACTAAGTCTACCTCTGGGTTTGTGTTTACTCTAGGAGGTAAAGCCATAGTATGGTGGAGTGTCAAGCAGAAATGCGTGGCGGACTCCACTATGGAGGCTGAGTACGTTGTTGCATCAGAGGCAGCAAAAGAAGCTGTATGGCTCTGAAACTTCCTGGTGGACTTAGATGTGGTTCCTGAGTTGCCTAGGTGTATCACAGTTTATTGTGATAACAATGGTGCAGTTGCTAACTCGAGGGAACCACGAGCCCACAAAGCGAGTAAACACATAGAGCGCAAGTACCACCTGATACGAGAGATCATAAAAGGAGAACACGTGACCGTGTCCAAGATAGCATCAGATGACAACTATGCTTATCCTTTCACAAACCCATTGACCCCAAAGATCTTTGAGAGACATGTGGAGGGCATGGGAGTCAGATTCTTGAGGGAGCCATGTGAGTGAGCTTAAAGGTGTTTTGTAGATTTCATTATGACAGCAGTGTAATAGCGGGTTCGATAGTTTTTGTACTTCTTAGCATAACTGTGAGTATTCGAGGGAGATTGTTAGTTTTGAATACAGAAAAGCTATGGCTTGTATCAAAAACTAATATCCACAGATGACATATCATTTTGTTTCAGTATTAAATTATTCCATTATATCATAGAACTAGATAACGAGGTGTGGAAAGGCACAGTAGATACTGTTATTGGTTAAAGTATTGCTATATAAAAAGTATACTCTTAACTGAGATAGTCTGAACATGCTATCGGTAAAGGTTATCGTGTGGTTTGGAAATTAGTTTTTCTAGACTAATTTAAATCACACGGATATGCCCGCGACATATTGAGCATGACCAGTTTGGAGAGAATTGACTTATACTGATTGGCGTAGTCAATTTGGTCCTTGTATTCAGTCTCTCAATCCCGAGATTGGGACGGGCGTGAGAGCTAGATATCATATGCTCTGATGTGCCAAAGAGCGCGATTAATTGAGGCCTATACCTCGATAGGTTGGGTATGCGGTGTTTAGCTTCTTACGTGCCGTTGCTAGTCAGAGGAATCCACGTACCAGTTTGCCGGGTTGAGGGTGCTCCCGAGATGAGCTCGTAAGGTTTATTGTACTAAAACTTACCAGTGGACTTTACGTCCGGTATAATAAGAAAGTCGAGCGGTACTAATCTCGGATACCTAGAAGTCGGTGAATTAGTTTTTCAGTAAATTGATAAACCAACGAGCACTAGATTTTTAATGTGGGGAGATGTAAAGTCATTTTTGAGCGGTAGTTCCATAATTGGTCCGTTAGTGGTACGACTAATTATGCGTTTCACTAATCGATAAAGTGAATTAATTAATCCTAAAGGTTTAATTAATATTTAATTGACAAAGTGGATTAAAAAAATTAATTCTATATGAATTAATTAATCCTAAGGGTTCGATTAAAATTAAATTAACGAAGTGGGTTAAAGAAATTAATTCGAAAGATCGATTGGAGTTGACTAGTCTAGGGAAGACTAAGGAGTCAGCGAAAGTCAAATTAAAAGGCCCAACACAAAGGCCCACTAGGTCTCCTTAGAAAGCTCCCTATAAATATCCCTTGTTTGGCATTAATGAAGACATAAGGAACTCGGAGGCAACTTTGCCTAGTGAGAGAAAGTCTAGCTTAGAGTGAGAAATTATTCTTCTTCGAATTTTCTCCTTAGAGTCAGCTAGGAAAGCTTTATTCTTCAAAAAGAAACTCAGCCCATAGATCGATTTCGAGCAGCCACCATTTTCTTGAAGCCGCCGCTAAGTCCACCATATACTTTATATTGCCGCCATTTTTTTGGAGTTTTTTTGGTGAGTGTTGGTATTCCAGGGTGCTTGATCCGGCAACTCTTCATGTAGATCTCTTCTCCGGTTAGTGATCTGTGGAGATTGTCATCCAGATCGTGGCCAGAATCTTCAGTCAAGTGACGGGACTTCACGTGGCAAATGGTGGTCGGTGGCTAGGCTTCTGGGTTACTCCGGGCAAGATCTGTTTCGACAGATCTTGAGTTTTTCGAAGCAAATTTTTGGGTATTTCTTCATTTTGCCTTGGACTACTATGTAGACACTAGCTCACACTAGTTCGGAGTCGAATTGGAGTTATTCTTTGGACTTCTTGTGGAATTCGCTTGCCCAAAGATTCGGTTTTTCGTATTGCGTTGGACTTCCTTCAAAGGTATAACCTTTATATTTTCTATTTTTAATTGAAGGTTGATTCTTTGTGCGTTGTTTGTCGATTTAATAAATTAAATAAATATAAGCCTAGATCCGTTCAGGGGAAAATGAATTTGAGCCTGAGCTTCGTCGAAAGTTTCCAATTATAGAATACATTGCACGAAAGTGAGATTTTTGATTTAGCCCGGGCTTGTTCTGTTTTTCCTTCACAATTAACTAAGGTAGATTATTCGCATATTAAAAATCCAACGGTTTTATGGATGCAAATATCCTAAAGTTAAGATATTGCATGTTAAAATGTAGAAATCCTCGAACTTAAAAATCTAAGTGGGAACAGGTTGGTATATATCCCCATGGCCTCCATTACTAATTCATATGTGATGTGGTTGGACTTGCGCATTGGAATTAGGGCCTTCCTCCATTCGGATGAGTCTTCAATCACGAGATCACTAGATTGAATTTCTAAAGGGATAACTATAGTGAGTTTAATTGGAGGATTGCGATACCCTCTCTGCTGAGGCGCTCTACCTTGTATGTAACAAATTTAGAAGTCACGTAATGGCATACACTTAGTGTACTATTTGTAGTATTCCTCCCGCGAGGTCATGCTATTTATGTGTGCAGCTAAAATCATCGACTATTAATTTCATTGATCATAAGATCGTTAGTCATATAGTGAAATTAATGAAATTCGGTTCTTCTCGAATGAATGTGGCTTAGTGTAGACTTTCACCCGTGTGACCTGCGTTACTCCTGGTATGAGAGATGTTGGTGGATGAATATATTGTTTTGAGGATATAAATATTTTCGAAAAAGAATACTAAAACTTGACTGTTTATTTTTCAGTTTTTGATATGGTGTTTAATAGAATATTTGTCATACTAAAAGAGAACAAGTTAACTAGTCCAAATTATATCAACTGGACACGCGATTTGGATATTGTCCTCACTGTTCAGCAATGCAAGTTCGTGCTCACTGAGATATGCCCAGAAATGTCAAATGATTAATATGCATAAGGGTACACTTGTGAGAGATCACGTATTTGAGATGATTAGTAACATCAATGAGATTGAGGTTTTATGAGGTGATACTCCAAGGTTTACCTTATAACTTTGAAGATTGCTAATCAGGTGCCTTAAGCCAGACATTGCTAAGAAGAAGAAACGGAAAGGCAAGTGCTTCAAATTTGGCAAAGCAGGACATTGGAAGCCAGATTGTCAAAAGCTCAAAAGTACGACCATTTTGCCTTAGGTACTGAGACATGTTAGTGGTGATTCTAACAGATACTTGGTGTGTGGATTCATGAAACTGATTATGTTTGTAATTTTTTGCAGGGTTTGCCAAGTAACCCAGATGCTTAGAGAGGGTGAGATGGAAGTTTACTTGGGTGACACTATCAAAGTGTCGGTAAAAGTAGTGGGAGTGGCTAGATTTATTTTCTAAATAATACTGTAATAGTTTTTCGAAAGATTGTCTTTATGATCAGAGTTTTAGAAAGAATTTACTTGATGTTTCTAAACTCGTATTGGGTAGTTATAAGTTCGTTTTATCTAATAATTTTGTTATTGGAAAGAATGAGAAACTTATATGTTCCAGTTCATTGGTGGACAATCACTTCTTGATAAAAACTAACTCTCCGGTAGTGCAATAATACTTATATAAATAACACATCATTGAATCAAAATAATAGGAAAGTACCGTGTAAAATGAACCAAACTCATTTTTGGAACCTAAGACTAAGACATATAAACCTTAGTAGAATTCAATGTTGGTCAATGATAGGCCATTAGGCTTATTAGATATTGACAATTACTCAACCGATGAATTCTGCTTGGAGGGTAAAATGACCAAGAAGTTTTTAAGGGGTGAAAGGGGTTTCAGAGTTTGTTCATTCTTACTTATGTGGACATATGATAATTCAGGCCAGAGGTGGTTTTGAGTATTTTATGATCTTCATAGATTACTACTCGAGGTATGGGTACATTTAGGTTTTAGGGTTTAACCATTTCCATAAGAGTTCTGTTTCACCGTTCTGCTACACCATTCAGCTGGAATATGCTTAGTGCAGACAACTGGGATTGAATCCTCATCTCTGATAAGTAGCTCCTAAATTCACCAGATAGTTATTCGCCACCACGATCCGATCTTAATGACTTGATACTTTTACAATGATGGTTCTCCATATGTGTCCAAAACTTCTTTGAATATCCCTTAGAAACAGCGGTTTACAAATCTAAATCTTGTACCATCTAAGTCCGTTCCTTCAACTCCTGTAGAGTTATGGTCAGGGCAAAAGCCCAGTATTAGACATCTCAGAATCTGGGTTTGTCTAGCACATGTGCTTAAGGTAGATATAGACAGGTTAGATGCAAGATTGGAGGTAATGCTGTTTGTAGGATATCCCAGAGGAACGAAGGTTGGTTTGTTAAATAGTGCTAAAGATCAGAAGGTGGTGGTTAGTACCAACACTAGATTTTAGAAGACGACTATATTCTAAACTACAAACCAAGTAACAAGATTGTGCTAAAAGAGCTTAAAGGACAGTCTAGAATTCCTGATGCACCAGTACAAGTAGATATATCACAGAATACTGCACGAGTTGTCATTGATGATGCAATTACATAGGGGGTGCCTCTTCATAGTGTGAGGGTTATCAGATAACCTGAGAGGTACGTGGCCTTGGGAAAATCTTTAGATTTTGATCCCTAGCGCTTATGAACCAGACCCAGTGTCGGATAAGCATTGTGTGTACCGCAGGCGTGATAGAAACCCAGTGGTGTTTCTTGTACTTTATGTGGATGATATTCTTTTTATTGGTAACAGTAAGAAGGTATTGTCAGAGTAAAGGCATTGTCGTTCAAGCAAGTTTGATATGAAGGATTTGGGAAAGGCGGGACATATCATTGGGATCGAGATTATTCGAGATCGTAGGAGATGTTCATAGACACTTTCTCTAGATTCCTACATAGACATGAATCTGACTCGTTTTAACATATAGAACTCTAAGAAGAGTTTCCTAATTTTCATATACGGAGTGCATCTATCTAAGAAGTAGTTTCTTAAGTAGATAGAAGACATGAAGACAGTTCCTCATGTATCTGCAGTAGGAAGTCTCATGTATGCTGTGTTGTGTATGAGGCTGATGTTTGCTTTGCCGACGGCATAGTTAGCAGATATCAGTGTAACCCATGAAAACCTCAAGTATTTGTGCAGAATGAAGATCCAAGTTTTGGTCTATCAGGCACAAGAGCTAGGGGTTACACAGATTAAGATTTCCAAAGTGATATGGAAAAAATAATGTCTACCTCTGACTTTGTGTTTACTCCGGGGAGTAGAGCCATTGTATGGTGGAGTGTTAAGCAGAAATGCATGGCAAACTCCACCATTGAAGCTGAATACATTATTTCAGAGGTATCGAAGAAACAGTGTGGTCCCAGACCTTCCTATTGGATTTAGATGTGATTCCTGAGATTACCAGGTTTATCATAGTTTACTGCGATAACCATAGTGCAGTGGGAAACTTGAAGGAACCACAGATCCACAAGATGAGTAAACACATAGAGCGCGAGTACCACCCAATACGATAAATTATAAAGAGGGAATACGTGGGTGAAAATAGTATCAGTAGACAACCTTGCAGATCCATTCACAAAAAACATTGACTGCAAGAGTCTTTGAGAACCACGTGAACGGCAAGGGAGTTAGATACTTGGCTGAACCTTGATAGTTCTCTAGTTTTTGGTGTGACATATGAATAAGTGTATTAAGCCAGTTTCTATACTTTAGAGTATAGCTTTGAGTATTAGTGGGAGATTGTTACTTTTGAATACTAAAAAGCTATTGCTTGTACGAAAAACTAATATTCACAGTTAACATATCGATTATGTTTCAGCATTAAATTTGTTCCATTATATCATAGAAGTAGATATCGAGGTGTGGAAAGACACAGTAGATATCGTTATTGTTTAAAGTATTGATATATAAACAGATGCTCGTAACAGAGATAGTTTCAACATAATATTGGTATAGGTTATAGTATGATTTGGAAATTAGTTTGTCTAGACTAATTAAATTATACGGATGTGCTCGACCATATTGAGCACGACCTGTTCGGGATTGAATTAACTTGTACTGATTGGCGTAGTTAATTTGATCCTAGTATTATAATCTATTAATCCCTAGATTGGAGCGGGCACGAGAGTTAGATATCGTATGCTTTGATTTTTCAAAGGGTGCGGTTTATTGTGGCCTAGATCTCGATAAGTTGGGTATGCGGTGTTTAGCTTCTTTGTGTGCCGTTGCTAGTCAAAAGAATCCATGTACCGGTTTGCCGGGTTGATGGTGCTCCTAAAATGAGCTCGAAAGGTTTATTATACTAAACCCGACCGGTGGACTTTATGTCCGGTATAATAAGAAAGTCGAGTTGTACTAATCTCGGATACCAAGAAGTAGATGAATTAATTAGTCAGTAAATTTATGAATCAATGAGTATTAGATCTTTGATGTGGGGAGATAGAAGAATAATAAAGTGGCATGAAGTAATTCATTTTTTAGCGGTAGTTCCATAATTTGTCCGTCACTGGTACGAATAATTATGCGTTGGACTAATAAAAAAAGTGAATTAAATAAACATAAGGTTTGATTAATATTTAATTAACAAAGTGGATTAAGGAATTAATTCTGAAGGTTCGATTGGAGTTTATTAGTCAAGGGATGATTAAGAGAGTCAACGAAAGTCCAACATCAAGTCCCAACTCAAAAGCCCACTAGGTCTCCCTTGAAGCTCCTATAAATAGATTAATTAATGCCTTGAAAACTCAAGAATTCAGGTATTGCCTCCTTTGAGAAAGAAACACCTAGAGAGAAATTTTAGGTCTATTCAAGAATCTTTCTTGAAGTTGGTGTATTCTCTCCCGGAAACACTTGGGGTGTTTTTTTGTCGACGTGGGAAGAATCCGGTGAGGCAAAAAGTTCTGGCGTGAACAGTAACCAGTGAACAGTGTTTCCAACATCAACAGTACCCCCCGTGAACAGTCATTCCGATGTGAACAGTGATTTCACGTGTGAACAGTGATTCCATAGTGAATAGTAACCCCGTGAACAGTAAGTCATGAATAGTACTACATAAACTGTACCAGTCTGAATAGTGTTTTCCAGTATGGACTTGGTTTTCATTGGATCTTTATATCTGATGATAGATTTGAGTTCCGGAAACTAGATCTGTTCATTTGGAGTTCGTTTCAAGCGAGATCTGATAGATTGGGTGATTTCCAATCAGATCCGATTTACGTTTTCCTGACAGGTTTTCTTGCTAGAGTTTTTGGGCTAATAGATCTGGTAGATAGTTGCCCACACAACTTCCAGATCTATCTCAGAGTTATTTGAGGGATTCTTTGGTGGTTTTTGAAGGAAAACAGAACAAGTCGGGCAAAATCGAAAATCTCACTTTCATGCAATGCATTCCAGAATAGAAAACTTTTGACAAAGATCAGGCTCAAATTCATTTTCTTATGAATGGATCTAGGCTTATACTTATTTAATTTATTAAATTGAGAAGCAACGCTCAAGATTTGACATTTAATTAAAAGAAAAAGTTTAAAGATTATACCTTTGTTGCGAAGTCCCTAGCAAAAAGAAATCAAAAACTTCGGGCAAGCGAATTCCACAAGACATCCGAAGAATAACTCCAAATCAACTCCGAACTAGTGTGGGCTAGTGTCTACGGAGTATCCCAAAGAAAAATGAAGAAATTTTAAGGAAACCAACTTCGAAAAAACTCAAGATCTGATAAAACAGATCTAGCCCGGAGCATGCCTAAACACCACCGGTCTAGATCGCCAGAATATCCAAGGACCGCCGCACCGATCAACTAATCCGGTCGCGATCTGGACAGAACTCCCAGCGGATCACCAACTACAAGGAAGCGATCAACACCGAACAACTTGGATCAGCACACCGGTGAACGGAATTGGCACCGAAAGAGTCACCGCAAACACCGGACACGATGGCTGTCACGGTGACGCTAAGCTAAAAATCAAGGATCATTCGAGGAACTAAAATCCAGGCTGAGTTTCGAAGAAGAAAGCTATCCTAGCTGACTTTGAGGCAAAGATTTGACAAGGAAGAAGAATTTCTCACTCTAACCTAGACTTTCTCTCACTAGGCTAAGTGGCCTCTAAGTTTCCTTATGTCTTCAAATGCCTAACAAGGGATATTTATAGGGAGCTTCTAAGGAGACCTAGTGGGCCTTTGAGTTAGGCCTTTTACTTTGACTTTCGTTGACTTCTTAGTCTTTGCTAGACTAGTCAACTCCAATCGATCCTTTTGAATTAATTGATTAACACACTTCATTAAATTAATTTAATCAAACTCTTAGGATTAATTAATTCATATAGAATAACTTTTCTTAATCCACTTTGTTAATAAATATTAATTAAACATTTAGGATTAATTAATTCACTTTATCGATTAGTCAAACACATAATTACTCGTACCACTAACCAACCAATTATGAAACTACCGCTCAAAAACAACTTTACATCGTGCCACTTTATTTTTTTCTATCTCCCCACATCGAAGATCTAGTGCTCGTCGGTTTACCAATTTACTGACAAACTAATTCACCGACTTCATGGTATCCGAGATTAGTACCACTCGACTTTCTTATTATACCATACGTAACGTCCACTGGGCAGTTTTAGCATAATAAACCCTACGAGCTCATCTCAGGAGCACCATCGACCCAGCAAAATTGTACGTGGATTCCTCCGACTAGCAACGGTACGTAATAAGTTAAACACCGCATACCCAACCTACTGAGGTATAGGCCGTAATTGACCACACTCTTTGGCAAACCAAAGCATACGATATCCAGCTCTCATGCCCGTCCCAATCTTGGGATAGAGAGACTGAATACTATGACCGAATTGACTGCGCCGATCAGTACAAGTCAATTCTATCCAAACTGGTCGTGCTCAATATGCCCTGGGCATATCCGTGTGATTTAATTAGTCTAGATAAACTAATTTCCAAATCACAGGATAACCTATACCGATATTATGTTCAGACAATCTAAGTTACGAGCATACTTTTTATATATCAATACTTTAACCAATAACGAGATCTACTATGTCTTTCCACACCCCGTTATCTAGTTCTATGATATAATGGAACAATTTAATATTGAAACTAAATGATATGTCAACTGTGGATATTACTTTTTTATACAACCCATAGCTTTTCTGTATTCAAAACAAACAATCTCCCACTAAAACTCAAACTAACAATCTTCCTCAAGAATCTGACTCTCATGGCCTCCGCATGTCTCTTAAAGACCTTTAGGGTCAATGGCTTTGTGAAAGGATCTGCAAGGTTGTCATCTGATGCGATCTTGGCCACGATCACGTCTTCCCTCTTTATGATCTCTCGTATCAGGACGTACTTGTGCTCTATGTGTTTACTCACTTTGTGGGCTCGTGGTTCCATCGAGTTAGCAACTGCACCATTGTTATCACAATAAACAGTTGATAGACCTAGGCAACTCAGGAACCACATCCAAGTCCATCAGGAAACTTCGGAGCCATACAGCTTATTTAGCTGCCTCAAATACGACAACGCATTCAGCCTCCATAGTAGAGTCCGTCACGCATTTCTGCTTGGCACTCCGCCATACTATGACTACACCTCTTAGAGTAAACACAAACCCAGAGGTAGACTTACTCTTGTCCAAATAACCTTGAAAGTTCGAATCTGTGTAACCCAATGGTACAAGCTCCTACGCTCTATAAACTAGGACATGATCTCTCGTCCTGCGCAAGTACTTGAGAATGCATTTTACTGCCTCCCAGTGAGCCTTCCAAGGGTTACTCTGATATCTGATAACCATGCCAATGGCAAAACAAATATCAGGCCTTGTATATAACATAGCATACATATGGCTACCCACTGCAGATGCATAGGTTACCGCATACATGGCATCTATCTCCTCAGCAGTCTTGGGTCACTGCTCATTTGATAGATGCACTCCATGCCTGAAAGGTAGTGAAGCCCTCTTGGTGTTATGCATGTTAAAACGGGCCAGAATCATGTCTATCTAAGATGCCAAGGAGAGTGTTCGAGAACGTCTCCTACGTTCTCGAATAATCTTGATCCCAAGGACATGTCCAGCCTCTCCCAAATCCTTCATATCAAATTACCTGGATAACCATGCCTTTACGTCTGACAACACCTTCTTACTGTTTCCAATCAAAAGGATGTCATCTACATAAAGTACGAGGAACACCACCATATCACAATCACGCCTGTAATATACACACTACTCATCCGAACACTAAGTGAATCCACAGGACTGGATAACCTCGTCAAAATGAATGATCCAATATCTGAATGCTTGCTTAAGTCCATAAATGAACCTCATAAGCCTGCATACCTTGTGCTCTTGGACCTGAACAATGAAACCCTCTTGTTGCTGTATAAACATGGTTTCCTCAAGACTTCCATTAAGGAAAGCTATCATGATGTCCATCTACCAAATCTCATAGTCCATATGAGCAACTATAGCCTAGAGAATCCGGATTGACTTAAGCATAACTACCAGGGAAAAGGTCTTCCATAATCGATATCCTCTTTCTGAGTATACCCTTTTGCCACAAGCCTAGCCTTGAAGGTCTTAACCCTCCCCATCAGATTCTTTATTTCGCTTGTAGACACATTTGCACCCAATAGGCCGAAACCCATCAGGAAGGTCTACCAGCTCCCATACCTGATTTGAGTCTATAGAACCTATCTCAGCAATAATCGCTCTCTGCTAAGAATCTGCATCTTTATTCTTGAGAGCCTCATTGTAGCTAACTGGGTCTGGTTCATGAGCGCTGGGGATAAATTTTGAAGACTCACCCAAACCTATGTACCTCTGAGGCTGTCTAACAACCCTCCCACTATGACGAGGTTCAGCCTGTGTAAGAGCATCATATGTGATAGTGTAGGCAGTCTCTTATGGTTTGTTTTCATGTACTCGTGCATTTGGAATAGTGGACTGACCCCTAAGCTCTTCCAATACTACCTTGCCCTTTGCCTTGTGATCTAAAACATAGTCCTCCTCAAGAAACATGGCATTGGTACTCATCACCACCTTCTGATCCCGAGGGCTATAAAACAGACCACCTTTCGTTCCTTTGGGGTAACCTACAAAAAGCATAATCTCAGATCTCGCATCCAGATTGGCTGCATCTACTTTAAGCACATATGCTGGACAACCCCAAATCCTGAGATGTCTCAGAATAGGCTTTCGCCCAGTCCACAGCTCTATTGGGGTCGAAGGCATAGACTTAGATGGTATGAGATTAAGGAGATAACACTTTGACTCCAAGGCTAAACCCCAAGACGAAATAGGTAATTCGCTATCACTCATCATCGATCTAACCATATCCATAAGAGTTCTATTTTTCCTCTCTGCTACACCATTTTGCTGGTGTGTGCCAGGTGCAGACAACTGGGACTGAATACCCTTCTCTGACAAATAGAACCCAAATTCACTAGAGATGTATTTGCCACCACTATTAGATCGCAGGGCCTTGATACTCTTACCCAGATGGTTCTCCACCTCAGCCTTAAACTCTTTGAATTTACCAAAGCATTCAGACTTGTGGCGCATCAGGTATATGTATCTATATCTAGAGTAATCATCCGTGAATATCACGAAATACTCATAACCACCTCTAGCTTGAACTGACATAAGCCCACACAAGTCAGAATAAATCAACTCTAAAACCTCCTTGGCCCTATACCCTTTGCCTTGAAAGGCCTATTGGTCATCTTACCCTCCAAGCAGGACTTATAGGTCGGATAGCTGTCAATATCCTATGAGTCCAAAGACACATTATTGTCAAACCTTTGAATCCTACTAAGGTTGATGTGACCGAGTCTCAGGTGCCGAAGATAAGTTTGATTCAAATGGGAAGACTCATTTCTTTTACTATGAATCGGTGATGAGTTATTAGTTTCTGTGTTTTGCATTACTGGGAGTATGTCTTGATTAAAAATAGATTGTCAACTAATGTACCAGAACATATAAGATTTTGGTTCTTTCTTATAAAAATATAATTATCAGAAAAAACACATTTATAACCATAAAAAATAAGTCTCAAAACTGAAAGTAAATTCTTCCAAAAACTGGGTATATATAAACAATCTCTCAAATGTAATACTGAGTCTGAAAAGTAAAAACATAAAACTCCAAGTGTAACAACAGAACCTCTAGTACTATCCCAAGGTAGACTTATAACTCTTTCTGTCTAAGCATCTGGGTCACTTGGAACCCCTGCAAAGAATTACAAACATGATCAGTGGCTCCTGAATCCACATACCAAGTATCTGTGAGAATCAACGCTAAACATGTCTTAATAACTAGGGAAAATTTACACACACCTCAAGGCTTTGGGCAATCCGTCTTCCAATGTCCTGATTTGCCACATCTGAAACACTAGCCTTTCGACTTGTGCTTCTTGGAAATGCCCGCCTTGTATCCATGATCAGCAGCTCCTACTTTCTGGACTCTCTTTCTCTTGTGTTTCCTGGCTTTGGGCCCAGTAGAGGAACCTGAGTGACCAACAGTGGCCAAGGCTTGCTTCTTCTCTATGAAGAGGCCCTCAACAGACACCATTGCAGTCATAAGCTCGGGAAGTGAATATGAGAGCTTGCCCATATTATAATTGAACCAAAATTACTCAAAACTAGGGGGCAAGCTCTGGAGAATGATATCGACCCGGGTCTCCCCATCAATGTCACCTCCCAATACCTTGATCTCATTGATGCAGCTCATCATGTCTAACATGTGATCCCTCACTAAATAGCCCTCAGCCATCCTAGCATTCATGAGTTTCCTCATAGCTGACATCTTGGCTTTCCTACCCTGATCTCCAAATATCGCCCTGAGGTTGAGCATCATATTGTAGGTTGAGGTAAACAACTAATGCTGGTGGTGCAAGTCACTCGACATATAAGCCAAGATGTTGCATGGGGTCATCTCATTAGCCTTCTGCTAACTCGTATATGGCTTTCGCTGCTCAGGGGTGGCATCATCACTGGGCTTAGGGGGGCACTCCTCAGTGAGCACGTACTTGCAACCCTCAGCGGTAAGGATAATGTCCGGGTTACGTTTCCAGTCAATGTAATTTGGACCTATAAGTTTTTTCTTACATATCAACGACTGAAAAATAAACAATCAAGTTTCAGTATTACTTTTTCGAAAATTTTGATATCCTCAAAACTATATAATCACCCATTGACATCTCTCACACCGGGATTAATGCAGGTCACGAGGGTGAACGTCTACGCTAACCCACATTCGTTCGAGAAGAACCAAAGCTTATTAATTTCACTATCTGACTAATGATCTTATAATTAATGAAATTAATAGTCAATGCTTTCAGCCATACACATAAATAGCGTAACCTCGCGGAAGGAATTATATAAATAGTACACTAAGTGTATGCCATTACGTGTTTTCTAAGTTTGTTACTTAGAATACTAATGCGCCCTCAGAAAAGAAGGTGTCGCAACTTTCTCCAATTAAACTCATTATAGTCATCCCTTTGGAAATTCAATCTAGTGATATCTGTGATTGAAGACTCACCTACATGGAGGAAGGCCGTAATACCAACTCGAAGTCTAACCACATCACATATGAACCCGTAATAGAGGCCATGGGGATATATACCAACCCACTCCCACATAGATTTTTAAGTTTTAGGATTTTTACGTTTTAACATGTAATATCTTACCTATGGGAATTCGCACCAATAAAACCTTTGGAGTTTTAATATGCGAATAATTTACTTTAGTTAATTGCACTTTACTTTTTAAAATGGTTTGGTTTTCATTCTTGCAAATAAATAAAAAACACACAATCAACAAAAAGACATAAATACGGGAAATTAAAGAAATAGAATTTCCCGACTATTATGGTCTTCTCTATCATTGATTTCTTGACGCCTCAGTGACACGTCCCGTCTTGTCGGTCTCACTCGTTATTTGGATTCCCCTCGATTTGCCCGGGTTTTCTCGATTTTCTACGTAATTAGGAATCACCCAAAATTACGAGAAACCAAAACTGCGAATATAAGTTACCCAAAATAACGTCTTCATTATAATACAAAAATTCCTATATACAATGGCGTTTTTATAGGAATTTAAAAGCAACAACATTAGATTAAATCCTAATACAAGATTTATCTAATCCTACATGGCTTCTAGCTCGTGGTTATTACTATTACAGACATTTTCATTCAAAAACAATACGAACCCGGACATGTCCCGGGGTTTATGAATGAAAAATAAATTATACCAAATAGCCGGGAAACTAATAACCACCTGTTTAAACATTTTGACAAAAATAATAATGCCAAAATAATGCCATGTAATAAATTAAAAAAGAATAAAGCCGAAACACTCGCTCTAATACCAATTTAAAGGAAAACATAACAAACCAGAACTAAATCAAAAATTTCACATTCGTGCAATGCAATCCAGAATCGGAAACTTTTGACAAAGCTCAGGCTCAAATTCATTTTCCCCTGAACGGATCTAGGCTTATAATTATTTAATTTAATAAATTGACAAAAAATGCTCAAGGATTCGACCTTCAATTAAAAATGAAAAGTTCAAAGATTATACCTTTGTAGCGAAGTTCCTAGCAAAAAGAAATCCAAAACTTTGGGCAAGCGAATTCCACAAGAAATCTGAAGAATAACTCTAAATCAACTCCGAACTAGTGTGGGCTAGTGTCTACGGAGTAGCCCAAAGCAAAACGAAGAAATCCTAAGAGAACCCACTTCGAAAAACCCACGCCGATCACGTTAGAGCTAAGCTAGAAATCAATGATCAATCGGGGGACTAAAATCAGGGTTGAGTTTCGAAGAAAAAAGCTATCCTAGCTGACTTCGAGGAGAAGATTTGACAAGCAAGAAGAATTTCTCACTCTAAGCTAGACTTTCTCTCACTAGGCTAAATGGCCTCCAAGTTTCCTTATGTCTTCAGATGCCTAACATGGAATATTTATAGGGAGCTTCTAAGGAGACCTAGTGGGCCTTTGAGTTGGGCCTTTTAATTTGACTTTCGTTGACTCCGTAGTCTTTCCCAGACTAATCAACTCCAATCGATCCTTCTGAATTAATTCTTTAACCCACTTCATTATTTTAATTTAATCGAACCCTTAGATTAATTAATTCATATAGAATTAATTTTCTTAATCCCCTTTGTGAAATAAATATTAATTAAACCTTTAGGATTAATTAATTCACTTTATCGATTAGTCAAACGCATAATTAGTCATACCACTAACGGACCAATTATGGAACTACCGCTCAAAAATGACTTTACATCGTGCCACTTTATTTTCTTCTATCTCCCCATATCAATGATCTAGTGCTCATCGGTTAATCAATTTACTGACAAACTAATTCACCGACTTCTTGGTATCCGAGATTAGTACCACTCGACTTTCTTATTATATAGGACATAACGTCCACTGGCCAATTTTAGCGTAATAAACTTTATGAGCTCATCTGGGGAGCACCATCAACCGATGAACCGGTATATGGATTCTTAAGACTAGCAACGGCAAGTAAGAAGCTACACACCGCATACCTGATCTACCAAGGTATAGGCCTCAATAGACAGCACTCTTTGGCAAATCAAAGCGTACGATATCCAACTCGCATGCCTGTCCCAATCTCGGGATTAAGAGACTGAATACTAGGATCGAATTGACTACACCGATCAGTACAAGTCAATTCTATCAAAACTGGTCGTGCTCAATATGCCCCGGGCATATCCGTGTGATTTAATTAGTCTAGATAAACTAATTTCCAAATCACACGATAACCTATACCGATATTATGTTCATACTACCTCAGTTGCGAGCATATTTTTTATATATCAATACTTTAACCAATAACGAGGTCTACTATGTCTTTCACACACCCCGTTATCTAGTTCTACTTTATAGTGGAAGAATTTAATACTGAAACAAAATGATATGTCAACTGTGGATATTAGTTTTTGATAAAAGCCATAGCTTTTATGTATTAAAAACTAACAATCTCTCAGTAATAATCAAAGCTATGCTAAAAGGTACAGAAACTGTCCAACCCGCTATTACAATGCTGTTATAGTGAAATCTACAGAACACCTTTAACCTCATTCACATGGCTCCCTCAAGAATCTGACTCTCATTCCCTCCACATTTCTCTCAAAGACCTTTGAGGTCAATGGATTTGTGAAAGGATCTGCAAGGTTGTCATCTGATGCTATCTTGGCCACAATCTCGTCTCCCCTCTTTACAATCTCTCGTATCAGGTGGTACTTGCGCTCTATGTGTTTACTAGCTTTGTGGGCTCTTGGTTCCCTCAAGTTAGCAACTGCACCCTTGGTTATCACAGTAAACTATGAAAGACCTAGGCAACTCAGGAACCACATCCAAGTCCATCAGGAAACTTCAGAGCCATACAGCTTCTTTCGCTGCCTTTTATATGGCAACGTATTCAGCCTCCATGGTAGAGTCCACCACGCATTACTGCTTGACACTCAGCCATACTATGGCTCCACCTCCTAAAGTAAACAAAAACCAAGAGGTATACTTACTCTTGTCTAAATCACCTTGAAAGTCCGAATCTGTGTAACCCAATGGTACAAGCTCCTACAATCTATAAACTAGGACATGATCTCTCGTCCTGCGTAAGTACTTGAGAATGCATTTTACTGCCTCCCAGTGGCCTTCCCAGGGTTACTCTGATATCTGATAACGATGCCAATGGAAAAGCAAATATTAGGCCTCGTAGATTACATAGCATACACGAGACTACCCACAGCAGATGCATAGGGTACCGCCTGCATGGCGTCTATTTCCTCAGCAGTCTTAAGACACTGCTCCTTTGATAGATGCACTCCATGCCTGAAAGGTAGTAAACCCCTCTTGGAGTTGTCAAAACGGGAGAGAATCGTGTCTACATAGGATGCCTGGAGAGTGTCAGAGAATGTCTTTCAACGATCTCGAATAATCTTGATACCAATGATATGTCCAACTTATCCCAAATCCTTCATATCAAATTTCATGGACAACCATGCCTTTACGTCAGACAACACCTTCTTACTGTTGTCAATCAGAAGGATGTCATCTACGTAAAGTACGAGGAACACCACCATATCACCATCACGTATGCGATATACACACTGCTCATCTAGACACTGAGTGAATCCATAGGATTGGATCACCTCATCAAAATGGATTTTCCAAGATCTGGATGCTTGCTTAAGTCCATAAATGGACCTCCAAAGCCTGCATACCTTGTGCTCTTGGCCTTGAATAATGAAACCCTCTGGTTGCTACATAAACATGGTCTCATCAAGACTCCCATTAAGGAAAGCTGTCTTGATGTTCATATACCAAATCTCATAGTCCATATGAGTAGCTATGGCAAGGAGAATCCGAATCGACTTAGGCATAGCTACCGGGGAAAGGGTGTCCTCATAGTCGATACCCTCTTTCTGAGTATACATCTTTGCCCCAAGCCGAGCCTTGAAAGTCTCAACCCTCCCGTCAGATCCTCTCTTTCGCTTGTAGACCATTTGCACTCAATAGGCCCAAACCCATCAGGAAAGTCGTCCAGCTCCTAGACCATATTTGAGTCCATAGAACCCATCTCAACAATCATCGCTCTCTACTAAGAATCTGCATCTTTATCCTGGAGAGCCTCATCGTAGCTAACTAGGTCTGGTTCATGAGCGCCAGGGATAAAGTTCGAAGACTCACGCAAACCCATGTACCTCTCGCGCTGTCTAACAACCCTCACACTACAACGAGGCACAGCCTGTGTAAGAGCATCATCTATGGTGTGCCTTCCTGTATTCGTGCATCTACAATAGTGGACTGACCCTTAAGCTCTTCAAATATAACTTTGCTCTTTGCCTGGTGATCTAAAACATAGTCCTCCTAAAAAAACTTGGCATTGGTGCTTACCAACACATTCTGATCCTGAGGACTATAAAATAGAACACCTTTTGTTACTTTGGGGTAACCTATAAAAAGCATAATCTCATATCTCGCTTCTAGCTTAGCTGCATCTGCCTTAAGCACATAGGTTGGACAACTGCAAATCCTGAGATGTCTCAGACTAGGCTTTTGCCCAGTCCGCAGCTCTGTTGGGGTCGAAAGCACAAACTTAGATTGTACGAGATTAATTAGATAACATGCTGACTCCAAGGCTAAACCCCAAAACGAAATAGGCGATTCACTATAACTCATCATCAATCTAACCATATCCATAAGAGTGTTGTTTCTCCACTCTGCTACACCATTCTGCTGGGGTGTGCCACGTGCAAACAACTGGGACTGAATACCCTCATCTAACAGATCGCATGACCTTAATAGTTTTACCCAGATGGTTCTCCACCTCAGCCTTAAACTCTTTGAACTTGCCAAAGCATTTAGACTTGTGGCGCATCAGGTATATGTATCCATATCTAGAATAATCAACTTTGAATATCACAAAATACTCATAACCACCTCTAGCCTAAACTGACATAGGCCCACACAAGTCGGAATGAATCAACTCTAAAACCACTTTGGACCTATAACCCTTTTTCTTGAAAGGACTCTTGGTCATCTTACCCTCCGAACAGGACTCACAGGTCGAATAGCTGTTAATATCCTATGAGTCCAAAGACCCATTATTGACCAACCTTTGAATCCTACTAAGGTTGATGCGACCAAGTCTGAGGTGCCACAGATAAGTTTGATTCAAAGGGGAAGACTCACTTATCTTACTATGATTCGGTGATGAGTTATTAGTTTCTGTGTTTTGCATTACTTGGGAGTATGTCTTGATTAAAAATAGATTGTCAACTAATGTACCGGAACATATAAGCTTCTGGTTCTTTCTAATAAAAACAGAATTGCCACAAAAAACACACTTATTACCATCCAAAATAAGTCTCGAAACTGAAAGTAAATTCTTCCAAAAATTGGGTACATATAAACAATCTCTCAAATGTAAAACTGAGTCTGAAAAGTAAAGACATAAAACTCCCACTGCAACAACAGAAACACTGGTAGTATCCCCAAGGTAGACCTGCAACTCTCCCTCTCTAAGTAGCCGGGTCACTTGGAACACCTACAAAGAATTACAAACATGATCAGTGGCTCCTGAATCCACACACCAAGTATCTGTGGGAATCGCCGCTAAATATGTCTCAGTAATTAGGGAAAATTTACACATACCTCCAGGTTTTGGGCAATCCTTCTTCCAATGTCCTGATTTGCCACATCTGAAACACTTGCCTTTCGATTTGTGTTTCTTGGCAATGCCCGCCTTCGGTACATGATCAGCAGCTCCTGCTTTCTAGCCTCTCTTCCTCTTGTGCTTCCTTGCTTTGGGCCCAGCAGAAGAACATCAGGGACCAACAGTAACCAAGGCTTGTTTCTTCTCTGCGACGAGGCCCTCAGCAGACACCAATGCAGTCATCAGCTCGGGAAATGAATATGAGAGCTTGCCCATATTGTAATTTAATCAAAACTGCTCAAAATTATGCGGCAAGCTCTGGAGAATGATATCAACCTGGGTCTCCCCATCAATGTCACCTCCCTATACCTCAATCTCATTGATGCAACTCATCATGTCCAACATGTGATCCCTCACTGGAAAGCCCTCAGGCATCCTAGCATTCATGAGTTTCCTCATAGCAGACTGCTTGGATGCCCTACCCTGATATCCAAACATCTCCCTGAGGTTGAGCATCATATCGTAGGCTGAGGCAAACAACTGATGTTGGTACTGTAGTACACTCGACATAGAAGTTAAGATGTAGCACTAGGTCATCTAATCAGCCTTCTGCTAACTCGTATATGCCTCTCGCTGCTCAGGGGTGGCATCATCGCTGGGCTTAGGGGGCACTCTCAGTGAGCACGTACTTGTAACCCTCAGTGGTAAGGACAATATCCAGGTTACGTTTCCAGACAATGTAATTTGTACCCGTAAGTTTGTTCTGATTCAGTATGACAGCTAGCGGGCTGAACGACATATCAACGACTGGAAAATAAACAATCAAGTTTCAGTATTACTTTTTCAAAAATATTGATATCCTCAAAACAATATAATAACCCATTGACATCTCTCACACCGGGAGTAACGCAGGTCACGCGGCTGAACGTCTACGCTAACCCACATTCGTTTGAGCACTATTTGACCAACAATCTTATGATCAATAAAATTAATAGTCAATGCTTTTAGCCGTACACATAAATAGCATAACCTCGCGGAAGGAATAATATAAATAGTGCACTAAGTGTATGCCATTACGTGACTTATAAGTTTGTAACTTAAGATACTAATGCGCCCTCAGTAGAGAGGGTGTCACAACTTTCTCCAATTAAACTCACTATAGTCATCCCTTTGGAAATTCAATCTAGTGATATCTGTGATTGAAGACTCATCCGCATGGAGGAAGGCCATAATACCAACTCACAAGTCTAACCACATCACATATGAACCCGTAATGGAGGCCATGGGGTTATATACCAACCCGCTCCCACTTAGATTCTTAAGTTTTAGGATTTTTACGTTTTAACATGCAATGCCTTAACTATGGATATTCACACCCATAAAACCGTTGGAGTGTTAATATGCGAATAATCTACCTTAGTTAATTGCACTTTACTTTTTGAAAAGGTTTGGTTTTCGTTCATGCAAATAAATTAAAAAAAACAATCAATGAAAAGACATAAATACGGGAAATTAAAGAAATAAAATTTCGTGACTATTATGGTCTTCTCTATCGTTGATTCCTTGACGCCTCGGTGACACCTCCCGTCTTGTCACTCATACTAATTATTTGGATTCCTATCGATTTGCCCAGGTTTTCTCAGTTTTCTACGAAATTAGGAATCACCCAAAATTACGAGAAACTAAAACCATGAATATAAGTTACCCAAAATAACGTATTCGTCATAATACATAAATTCCTATATACAAAAACGTTTTTCTAGGAATTTAAAAATGAAAACATTAGATTAAATCCTACTACAAGATTTATCTAATCCTACACAGCTTCTTACTCGTGGTTGTTACTATTACAGATATTTTCATTAAAAAACAATACGAGCCCGAACATGTCCCGGGGTTTATGAATGAAAAATAAATTCTACAATAATAGCCGGGAAACTAATAACCGCCTGTTTAAACATTTTGACAAAAATAATAATGCCAAAATAAAGTCATGTAATAAATTGAACAAGTATAAAGCCAAAACACTAAATCTGATACCAATTTGAAAGAAAATATAACAAGTCAGGGCTAAATCGAAAATCTTACTTTCGTGGAATGCATTCTATAATCGGAAACTTTTGACAAAGCTAAAGCTCAAATTCATTTTCCCCTTAATGAATCTAGGCTTATACTAATTTAATTTATTAAATCAACAAACAACGCTCAAAGATTCGACCATTAATTAAAAGTGAAAAGTTCAAAGATTATACCTTTGTAGCGAAGTCCCTAGCAAAAAGAAATCCAAAACTTCGGGCAAGCGAATTCCATAAGAAATCCGAAGAATAACTCCAAATCAACTCCAAACTAGTGTGCGCTAGTGTCTACGGAGTAGCCCAAAGCAAAATGAAGAAATCCTAAGGAAACACACTTCGAAAAACTCAAGATCTGTTAAAACAGATCTAGCCTGGAGCTTGCCTAAACACCACCGGTTTAGATCGCCGGAATATCCAAGGACCGCCAGACGGATCAACTAATCCGGTCATGATCTGGATAGAACTCTCGGCGGATCACCAACCACAAGGAAGAGATCAAAGCCGGGCAGCCTGGATCAGCGCACTGGCGAGTGGAATTGGCGCTGGAACAGTCACCGCAAAAACCAAACACGGTGGAAATCACGGTGGCGCTAAGCTAGAAATCAAGGATCAATCAAGAGACTAAAATCTGGGCTGAGTTTCAAAGAAGAAAGCTATTCTTTCTGAATTCGAGGAGAAGATTCGACAAGGAAGAATAATTTCTCACTCTAAGCTAGACTTTCTCTCACTAGGCTAAGTGGCCTCCGAGTTTCCTTATGTCTTCAAATGCCTAATAAGGGATATTTATAGGGCGCTTCTAATGAAACCTAGTGGGCCTTTGAGTTGGGCATTTTAATTTGACTTTCGTTGACTCCTTAGTCTTCCCTAGACTAGTCAACTCCAATCGATCCTTTTGAATTAATTCTTTGACCCACTTCATTAATTTAATTTAATCAAACCTTTAGGATTAATTAATTCATATGGAATTAATTTTCTTAATCCAATTTGTCAATTAAATATTAATTAAACCTTTGGGATTAATTAATTCACTTTATCGATTAGTCAAACGCATAATTAGTCGTACCACTAACGGACCAATTATGGAGCTACTGCTAAAAAATGACTTTACATCATGCCACTTTATTTTCTTTTATCTCCCCACATCAAAGATCTAGTGCTCATCGGTTTATCAATTTACTGACAAACTAATTCATTGACTTTTTGGTATCCGAGATTAGTACCACTCGACTTTCTTATTATACCGAACGTAGCATCCACTGGCCAATTTTAGCATAATAAACCTTACGAGCTCATCTCGGGAGCACCATCAACCCGGTGAACCGGTACATGGATTCCTCAGACTAGCAACAACACGTAAGAAGCTAAACACCGCATACCCAACCTACCAAGGTATAAGCCTCAATTGACCACACTCTTTGGAAAATCAATGCATACGATATCCAACTCTCACACTCGTCCCAATCTCGGGATTGAAAGACTTAATACTAGGACCGAATTGACTACGCCGATCAGTACAAGTCAATTCTTAGTATGCCTCGAGCATATCCTTTTGATTTAATTAGTCTAGATAAAATAATTTCCAAATCACATGATAACCTATACCGATAGTATGTTCAGACTATCTCAGTTCTGAGCATACTTTTTATATATCGATGCTTTAACCAATAACGAGATCTATTGTGTCTTTCACATACCCCGTTATCTAGTTCTATGATATAATGAAACAATTTAATACTGAAACAAAATGATATGTCAACTGTCGATATTAGTTTTTTATACAAGCCGTAGCTTTTCTGCATTCAAAACTAATAGTTTTCGTAACCAAAGTTTCAACCTTTTTTGTTAAAGATTATTTCTTTTCGATTTTGGGTGATTCCTAATTGAAAAGAAAATTCTTTTCTTAGGCAAAGTTCTTATCTTTTAATTTTGGGTGATTCCAAATTAAAAAGAAAATATCTTTTCTTATGGGTTTCGCATTTCAGGATTTGGTATTTTTATTTGCGAGGGACACGCTTCAAAGGTTATATCTTTATCTTCCACTTTAATTAAAGATTTAATTTTTAGCATGTCATTTTAATAAATCAAATACGTATACGCTTAGATTTGTTCAGGGAAAATGATTTAGAGTCTAGGCCAGATCGAAAGTCTCTGGTTCTGGAATGCATAGCACGAAAGTGCGATTTTCAGTTTTGCCTGGACCAGATATATTTCCTTCAAGAGGCCATGAAGACAGTTCCTTATGCTTTTGTAGTAGGAAGTCTCAAGTATGCAATGTTATGTACGAGACATAATATTTTCCATATGGTTAGCACGATTAGCAGAGATCAGAGTAATCCCGGAAAAGCTCATTGGGAAGCTGTAAAATGCATCCTAAAGTATTTACGCAGAACGAGGGACCAAATATTAGTCTATCATGTGTCTGATCTTATCCCTAGAGGTTACACAGATTCAGATTTCCAAGGCGATATGGATAAGAGCAAGTCTACCTCTAGGTTTATGTTTACTTTGGGAGGTGGAGCCATAGTTTGGCGGAGTGCCAACCAAAAATGCGTGGCAGACTGTACCATAGAAGTTGAGTATGTTGCAGCATCAGAGGTAGTGAAAGAAGTTGTGTGGCTCTAGAACTTACTGGTAGATTTAGATGTAATTCCCGAGTTACCGAGGTCAATTACAATTTTCTATGATAACAATGGTGCAATAACCAACTCAATAGAACTACAAGCCCAAAAGCCGAGTAAACACACAGAGTGCAAGAAATCGTAAAGAAGAGGAGACGTGGTCATGGCAAAGATAGTGTCAGCATAGAACCTTACAGATCCGTTCAATAAGACATTGACAGCGAAAGCATTTGAAACTCACATAGAGGGGATGACAATTAGATGCTTAGCTGAGTCGTGCCAGTTCTCTAGTTAGTAGTAGGTTTTTCGAATTTTTTAGTTGGCTTTTCGAAATTGCCAGTTTATTGTACTTAAAAGCACAACTTTGAGTATTAATGGGAGATTGTTAGTTTTGAATACTGAAAAGCTGAGCTTGTATGAAAAACTATTTCCCAAATATATTGATTAATTGTTTTACTTAAAATCATATTATGTTTTACATATATTGACCACTCATATCTAGATGATGAGGTGTACGGTGTGACACAGTAGATCTCATTGTTGGTTAAAGTTAGTTTTGATATATAAACAAGGCTCACAGCTGATATAGTTTTGGTCAAACCATAAGTTTAGGTTATTATGTGATTTTGACATTAGTTGGTCTAGACTAATTGAATCATATAGATATGCCTAAAGCATATTGAGCATGACCGTTAAGGTTTGAATTAACTTGTACTGATCGTTAGTAGTTAAGTAAAACCTTGTATTCTATCTCTTAATCCCTAGACTTGAATAGACATGAGGATTAGACATAATGTACTTTGATCTGCTAAAGAATAAGGTCACTTAAGGCCAATCGTCTCAGTAGGTTGGGTGCGCGTGTTTGATTTCTTGATGTGTTGTTGCTTGTTCGAAATGAAACCATGTACCAGTGAGTCCAGGTTAATGGTGCTCCCGAGATGAGCTCGTAATGGTTATTGTACAAAACCTGGCCAGTGGACTTATGTCTAGTATAGTAAAAAGGTCGAGTGGTACTAGTATTGGATAATAAGAAGTCGATTAATTAATTTATCAGTAAATTAATATATTGATGAGCACTATATCTTTGATGTGGGGAGATTAAAGAATAATTAATTTACTTGTACTAGAAGCAATTTTGGTTTGGATGGTAGTGTCATAATTAATTTGTTAGTGATACGATTAATTATGTATTGGTTAATTGACAAAGATAGATTTAATTAATTAAGATATTAATTAATCCTTGTGTCAGTTGGTTGTGAATCAGTCCAGGAGTAAGATTGAAGTAAAACACAAACCTAATAGGAAGACCAATCATTTTCCAACTTAAGGTCTCTCTTGTCGCTCTATAAATAGACATAGAGGGTTAAAAAACAAGACAGAATTCATAGTTTCATAGTTCAAGAAACTTAGAGAGAGAAGTCAGAAGAATTCTCCCTCAAAGATATCTTTTTCTCAGGCATGCATGGCAAGGACCGATCGACAGCAACAGCAATTCTTGGCTGGGGTGGCGCGTGGTTGTCAACTCTTGCAGCGCATGAAAGCGGCGGTAGGTGTTGATCCGTTCGTTTGGTAGACAATTGCCCACACAATGTCCAGACGAGTCTACGGTCATACAAGAGATTTTCTTGAGGACACGTTTCAAAGGTAAATTATTTTCCCTCCACTTTTAATTAGAATTATTTTTTGTGTGTTAAACAAATTGAAAAAGGTAGAACTAAGATCATGTGCAATGGTGTTTCAAAATGGTTTGAATAGTATTGTGCAAATATCCGGGCTTGTGATTGATTTCTGATTTTGGGATGCAATATACGAAAGTGAAATTTTTTATCGGGCCCAGACGAATAATTCCTTCATAAGTAAGCATCCCTATCTTGGAACATCCGGTTTGATGAGGTAATCCAATCCTATGGATTTACTCAGTGCCGGATGAGCAATGCGTGTATCGTATTCATGAACGGAACACAGTGGTGTTTCTTGTACTTTATTTAGATAACATTCTACTTATTGGCAACAATAAGAAAGTGTTATTAGACGTAAATATATGGTTATCTAAGCAGTTCGATATGAAGAACTTGGGAGAAGCTGGACATATCCTTGGGATCAAGATCATTCTCGATTGTAGGAAACGTTTATTAATGTTTTCGAAGGCTTCATACATCGATACGATTATGGCTCATTTCAATATGCAAAACTCTAACAAAGGTTTCTTACCTTTCAGACATAGAGTGTATCTATCTAAATAGCAGTCTTAAGGAGATAGATACCATGAAGGCAGTTCCCTATGCTTGAATAGTAGGAAGCCTCATGTATGCTATGTTATGTGTTAGTTTTGAATACAGAAAAGCTATGGTTTGTATCAAAAACTAATATCCACAGATGACATATCATTTTGTTTCAGTATAAATCTGTTCCTTTATATCATAGAACTAGATAACGGGGTGTCGACAAATACAGTAGATACCGTTATTGGTTAAAGTATTGATATATAAAAAGTATGCTCGTAACCGAGATAGTCTGAACATACTATCGGTATAGGTTATTGTGTGGTTTGGAAATTGGTTTATCTAGACTAGTTTAAATCACACAGATATGCCTGGGGCATATTGAGCACGACCAGTTTGGATAGAATTGACTTGTACTGATCGGCGTAGTCAATTCGGTCCTAGTATTCCGTCTCTCAATCCCGAGATTGGGACGGGCGTGAGGGTTGGGTGTCGTATGCTTTGATTTTCCAAAGAGTGAGGTCAATTGAGGCCAATACCTCGGTAAGTTGGGTATGCGGTGTTTAGCTTCTTGCGTGCCGTTGGTAGTCGGAGGAATCCACGTACCGGTTCGCCGGGTTGATGGTGCTCCCGATATGAGCTCGTAAGGTTATTATACTAAACCTGGCCAGTGAACTTTATGTTCAGTATAATAAAAGGTCGAGTGGTACTAATCTCGGAAACCAAGAAGTCGGTGAATTAATTTGTCAGTAAATTGATAAATCGACGAGCACTAGATCTTTAATGTGGGGAGATAGAAGAAATAATAATGGCGCGATGTAAAGTCATTTTCGAGCGGTAGTTCCATAATTGGTCCGTTAGTGGTACGACCGATTATGTGTTTGACTAATCGACAAGGTAAATTAATTAATCCGAAGGGTTTAATTAATATTTGATCGACGAAGTGAATTTAGAAATTAATTCTATTTTGAATTAATTAATTCTAAGGGTTAGATTAAATTAAATTAACAAAGTGGATTAAATAAATTAATTTAAAAGGGTCGATTGGAGTTGATTAGTCGGGAAGACTTAGCGGTCAACGAAAGTCAAATTTTAAGGCCTAACTCGAGAGCCCATTAGGTCTCCTTAGAAGCTCCTATAAATACAACATAATAGGCAAGAAAACCCTAAGTGAAGAAACTTGGCAGCCAAGTCTTTTGGCTAGAAAGAGAAAGTTTGGTCTAGAGAGAGAACGTGTCTTCCTCGTCAAGTTTTCTCTCGAAGTCGACCAAGATAACTTTCTTCTTCGACAAGGAACTCAGCCCACTCGATTTTAAGAACAGCTTGATCAGAATTTTGGAAAAGGCAGCCGGTTTACTTGCTGCAGTTTTTTTTCGCTCGCTGATTTTTCCTCCGTGCAGATTTCTGCACCAGTTTGCCCACTCGATTTTAAGCGCAGCACTAATCAAATTATTTTTCCAGCAAGAGCCACTGGGTTTTCCTCCAGGATTTTCCTTGCGCAGCCGAGCAGTACCCTCAGTCCGGTGAAGTGCAGTAGCGCATTTCTTCAGCCCGGCAGTTTTCAGTTGCGCAGCACTGCAGTCCGGCAGTATTGCTGCTCAAGTCTTGGGGTGCTGATCCGGTGGCTGCTTTGCGTTGATCTCTTCGATTGTTGGTGATCCGTGAAGCCCATCGTGCAGATTGTGGCCAAGCTTAGTAGTTCTTCTCGCCGGCAGTCCGATAATATTGTAAGGAAAATCCGGTGGCTGCTGTGTTTTAAGCTCCGGGCAGCTTCAATTTGAGAAAGAAAATTCTGGGCAGCTTCAATTTTGATAAAAAAAAAATTCTGGGCAGCTATAATTTTGAGAAAAAATTCTGGGCAGCCTCAATTTGAGTTTCTTGAGAAGCAAGTTTCTTGGGTTTTCAGTCGTATTGCCGTGGGTAGCTCCGTAGACGATAGCCCACACTATCTCGGAGTTCGTATTGGAGAATTCTTCGGATTTCTTGTGGACATTGCGCTAAAGAATTCAGTTTTCTTTTAGGCAAGGGACTTCGCTACAAAAGGTATAATCTTTAAATTCCGCTTTTATTAAAGATTTAATTTTTTTGTGTCCCGATTAATAAATTAAATAAGTATAAGCCTAGATCCGTTCATGGGTAAACTAATTTGAGCCTGAGCTTGGTCGAAAGCTTCCGATTCTGGAATGCATAGCACGAAAGTGAGGTTTTCGATTTAGCCCGGGCTTGTTCAGTTTTCCTTCATTATGTACGAGTCCTGATATCTGCTTTGCTTGGCATATATCAGAGTAATCATGGTAAAACACATTGGGAAGCTGTTAAGCATATTCTCAAGTATCTTCGCCGGATGAGAGACCATGTATTGGTCTATCAAGAGCATGATTTAGTGCTTAAAGGTTACACAGATTTGGATTTCCAAGGTGATAAAGACAAAAAGTCTACCTCTGGCTTTGTGTTTACTTTATGAGGGAGAGCCATAGTTTGGCGGAGTGTCAAGCTGAAATGCGTGGCGGATTCTACCTTGGAAGCTGAATATGTTATAGCCTCAGAGGCGGCAAAGAAGCGATACGGCTCTAGAACTTCCTAGTGGACTTATATATGATTCCTGAGTTGCCGAGGTTGTTAGTTTTGAATATTTAAAATGTTTGATTGTATGAAAAACTATTTCTCAGTTATATATCAATTGTGTTTCAGTATATCATAACATGTTGTCCATTTATGTCATATGACTAGATTGGTTAAAGTCATGATATAATAATAATGCTCGTAACTGATATAGTTTGGACATACTGTCGGTTTAAGTTATTGTATGATTATGAGATTGGTTTGTCTATACTAATTGAATTATACAAATGTGGCCGGGGTATATTGAGCAGGACCGATGTAGGATCGAATTTAACTTGTACTGATCTTTGTAGTAAATTCAAGTTTCTTATTCTGTCTCTTAATCCCTAATCTAGAGCAGGCATGAGGATTAGACATAGTGTACTTTGATTTGCTAAATAGTGCAGTCACTTGAGGCCTATAATCTGGGTAGGTTCGGTATACATGTTTAGTTTCTTATTGTGTTGTTGCTTGTCGAAAGGAAACCATGTACCGGTACATCTGGGGTGATGGGGCTCTTGAGATGAGCTCGTAAGGATTATTATACTAAACCCGACCGGTGGACTTATGTCCGGTATAGTAATAAAGTCGAGTGGTACTAATCTCAGATGAGAATAAGTCTATTAATTAATGTGACAGTAAATTAATAAATTGACGAGCACTATATCTTTGATGTGGGGAGAGAAAAGAATAATTGAAGTGGTACCCGGAAGCAATTTCTTTTTGTGCTGTAGTTCCATAATTAATTCGTTAGTGGTACAATTAATTATGTGTTGGATTAATTGACCAAGTGGATTTAATTATTTAATTAATTATCCTTGGGTCAATTGAAATTAATTAGTCCAGTAAAGACTTAGAAATTAATTAAAAGTCTAATTAGAAGGCCCAACTCAAAAGCTCACTAGGTCTCCGTTGAAACTCCTACAAATAGATAATTTGATGCTCTAAAATCATAAGAAACTTAGAAGACAAGTTATTCTTGCCTTTAGAGAGAGAAAGGCCTAAAGAGGGACTTGGATAAATAGTAAAACTAAGACCCAGTCGAAGTCGGTCTTGATCTCTCTCGAAGACTCAAAGTGATTAGATCTTAGAGATTCCGGATGGAGATTCATTTTTTCCAGTGGTATTTTCTGATTCCGGCGAAGGGAGTTTTTTTTTTTCTGGCGAAAATTCCAAATTTCTGGTGGTAACAGTCCACTCGTGGTGTGCTCGCGGTTTTCAGTTTTCTGGGCAGATCTGGAGTTTCGACGAATGGTGGATTTTCCAGGCAATTTCTTTAGCTTGTTTTCATGGGCTTTGACGGATCTATCTGGTATATACTTTCCAACACAACTTTTGGATTTATCTTAGAGACATTCGAGGGATTTCTTAAGGGACAAAGTTCAAAGGTGGAATCTTTCTCAATTGATTTTTTGAGGAACTCGTTTCAAATGTCGAACTTTTAATTTTTCTGGTTTAATTTAAAGATTCAATTTTTAGTGGGTTTTATAAATTGAACAAGTTTAAATCTAGATCGGGTTCAAAGGAATTTGTACTAGTGTTTGGGCTAGATCGAAAGCTTATGATTCTGGAATGCATAACACGAAAGTGAAATTTTTTATTTGGCCCCGACCTACTAAATCCTTCAGAGGTCTATGACAGTATACTATGATAACAATGGTGCAGTAGCCAACTCGAGGAAACCACTAGCCCACAAGGAGAGGAAACACATAGAGCGCAAGTACCACTTGATACGAGAAATCGTTAAGCGAGGATACGCAGTCCTAGCTAAGATAGATTCAGCAGAAAACCTTGCTGATCCTTTCACGAAAACAATGACTGCAAAAGTCTTTGAGACTCACGTGGAGGGCATGGGAGTTAGATATTTAGCTAAGTCTTGAAAGTTCTCTAGATATTAGTGTAATAGTAGATTGGTGTATTGAACGAGTTATGTATATACTTTCAGCGTAGCTTTGAGTATTATAGGGAGATTGTTAGTGTGAATACTGAAAGTTTCACTTGTATGAACACTATTTCCCAATTTATATATCGATTAATATTATTTTAGTTAATTGTTTCATGGTTACATATATAGTACATTTATATCATATGACTAGACGATGAGGTGTCAGGTCTGACACAGTAGATATCATCATTGGTTAAAGTTATGATATATAAACAAGGCTCGTGAATGAGACAGTTTTGGATATACTGTCAGTTTAAGTTATTGTGTGATTCTAAAATTGGTTGATCTAAACTGATTGAATCGTACAGATATACCCGGGGTATATTGAGCATGATTGATTAGGATTGGATTAACTTGTACTGTTATTCAGTAGTTAATTCAAACCTTGTATTCTGTATCTTAATCCCTAGACTAGAACAGTCATGAGGATTAAGCATAGCGTACTTTAATCAGCCAAAGGGTGCAGTCACTTGAGGCTTATATTCTCGGTAAGTTGGGTGTGCGTGTTTGATTGCTTAGTGTTTGTTGCTGGTCGAAAGGAACCATGTATTGGTGCATCAGGGATGATGGTGCTCTCGAGATGAACTCGTAAAGATTATTATACTAAACCCGACAGGTGGATTTATGTCCGGAATAGTAATAAAATCGAGTGGTACTAATCTCAAATGATAAGAAGTCGATTAATTAATTTATCAGTAAATTAATAATTTGACGAGCATTATATCTTTAATGTGGGGAGATTAAAGAATAATTAAATAAGTGGTTCCGAAAGCAATTTCAGTTTGGGAGGTAGTTCCATGTACGATTAATTATATGTTGAGTAATTGACAAAGGTAAATTTAATTATTAGTTAATCCTTGTGTCAGTTACTTGTGAATCAGTCCAGGAACGGGATTTGATAAAACACAAACCCGATAGGAAGGCCAACCCCAAGCCCACTTGAGGTCTATCTTGTAACTCTATACAAAGACATTGAATCAGCCCTATAAGACATACAACAATCATAACAGACACAACACAGAAACTAGAGAAAGAAAGTCTGAGAAAGAAAACTAGAGAGAGAAAATCTCATAGGCAGTTTTTGAGTGCGGACGTGCGGTGGCTTAGAGGACTCGGCGGTGGAGCATGAATCTTTAATAATTGGTGCGTGACTCCTCTGACGGCGGCACACGACTCTTTGACTGCGGTGGCGCAAATTCCCAGGCTAACAGCGGTGGGATTTTTGAGGCAGTAGTGTGGTTTTTTGGAAACCCAATTTCGTGAGGTGTTTTATCGTCAAAGAAATTAGAATCCAAGAATACAAAGAAATGGGAAGACTAATCAAACAAATCGAGATGAGGATATGTCCATGGGTTAACATGTGAAGAGTTTGGCAAGGATAGTTAGTATGCATTCTAGTTCATTGGAGGAACTCCAAAAGAGTATCAAGGCAATAAAAAATGCATTTTGTCAATATGTTCAAAATGAAGGCAGTTAAACTCAACGGAATTCTTCCAATGGTGCAAATCCAAAGCCCAAAGATTCCGAAAAGTGTATGGTAATCAACCTAAGAAGTGGAAAAACACTTGTGGAAAACAAGAAAGATGGACACAAAAGTGAGCAAGAGATTAAGAAGATGAGATTCCAAAGGAATTAGAAAAAGAACATATCAATGAAGAGTTACCACAAGAAGAGGTGCACTTGAAGATGAGGAAAAAGAGAGAGAAAATACAATTTGAGAAATGAAGAAAAGTGAGAAATGGCTCGAGAAAAGATTGGAAGAAGAGAAGGCAAATGAGTCTATGGATGTGGAGCCACCATTCCCTTGATGGAAATAAGTGACAGAAGTTGATAGGAATGTGTATCAAAGGTTTTATGAATTGTTCAAAGAAATTGATATGAGAGTGTATTTGGCCGACTTGATCATAAATGTGCCAAAATATCAAATATTCTTGAAGGAGTTGTTAGCCAAGAAAAAAAAGGTTTAATTTGGAATCATTGGCTTCAATCAACAAAAAGGTGAAGGGGATTTATCGATAAAATATACCAAAAAAGGAGAAAGATCCCGAAATGTGCACTATAGCTTGCAAGATTGAATTGAGTTTTTTCCCTAAGATTTTGTGTGATCTCGGAGCTGGAGTGAACTTAATGCCACTTTCTATGGCCGAATTATGTAGGTTTCTTGGAGATCTAAAACCGGTTAATGTCACCTTACAAATGGCGGATCATTATAATGTTATTCCTAAAGGCATTATAGAGAATTTATTGGTAAAAGTGAATCAAATTGTGCAACCAGCAGATTTTATCATTACGGACATGGAGGAAGACAATGATGTACCCATTATGGTAGAAATACCATTTTTGGCAACCAGAGATGCTATTTTGCATATAAAGAGTAGGGGAAGTACATTCAAGGTTCTAGGAAAGGAGTATGTCCATGGAATAGAGGTAGTACAAAGGAGACCTTATGATGCCGTTATGGGAGCAACCATTTGTGAAAGTGAGGATGGGGAGAACCCTTACTCAAGAATGAGGAAAAACCAAAAGAAGGTAATATTGACACAAGTGGTACTACAAGATGAGAACAAATGTGTTCATGAGTGACTCTAGTGACACTTCTAAGGATTTAGAAGAATTGGATTCAATGAGAAAAAATGTGTTGGAGTAGAATACATAAGCTATGCTTGTATTGTACAGTTTCCCAGTTTAATATATCGATTTGTGTTTCAGTCATATCTTGTTGTGCATTAATCGTCCATTTATATTATGTAAGTAGATGATGAGGTGTTTGGTGCGACACAGTAGATCTCATCATTGGTTGAAAGACATAATATATAAATGTGGTTCGTAACTGAGACAGCTTTGGACAAATTGTCGGTTTAGGTTATTATATGATTCATATAATTAGTTTGTCTAAACTAATTGAATCATATAGATATGCCCGGGGCATATTGAACTTGACTCTTAGGAATGATTTGTCTTGTACTGATTTAATAGACAAATTGATCCTTGTATTCTATCTCTAAATCCCTAGACTCGAGTGGGCATGAGGATTAGACATAGTGTACTTTGATCTGCCAATGGGTGAGGTCAAATATGGCCAATAGTCTCGGTGGGTTGGGTGCGCGTGTTTAGTTACTTGGTGTGCTACTGCTGGTCGAAAGGAAACCATGTACCGGTGCGTCCGGGGTGATGGTGCTCCCGAGATGAGCTCGAAATGTTTATTATACTAAACCCGGCCGGTGGACTTATGTCCGGTATAGTAAAAAGGTCGAGTGGTACTAGTCTCGGAATATTAAGAAGTTGATGAATTAATTTATCAGTAAATTAATGAATTAACGAGCACTATATCTTTGATGTGGGGAGATTATGAATATAATTTAATTAAGTTGTTCCAGAAGCAATTCTGGTATAGGGTGGTAGTGCCATAATTAATCCGTTAGTGGTTCGATTAATTATGTACTGGGTTAATAACAAAGGTAGATTTAATTAATTGAGAAATTAATTAATCATTCTGTCAGTTGGTTGTGAATCATCCCAGGAACTGGTTTGGGATAAGTGAATCCCTGTGTCAGTTGGGAGTGATTCATCCCAGGAACTGGATTGGGATAAGTGAATCCCTGTGACAGTTGGGAGTGTATCAGTCCTGGAACAGGATTGAAGGAAACAGAATCTGTATCAGTCCAGAAACAGGATTGAAGGAAAACAGAAACCTAGTAGGAAGACCAATCCTAAACCAACTTGGAGTCTCTCTTGTAACTCTATAAATAGATAAGGGATCAGTCATTCAGAAACAACAATTACACAATTAATCCACAGGATTTCTAGAGAGAGAAAATTATAGAGAGAGAAAACGTTTCAAGAAAGTGTGCAGCTGGTTTTTGGGTTTCTAGTGGCTGAAATTTTGGCCTTGGTCTATACCAGCTGCGTGTAGCTTTCTCTCTCTGCGGGCGGTGCGTTTATAGTACGTGCCAGGTGCTGTGGTGAGTAGCTGATCAATTGACTTCTAGTTCGTTGCCCACACAACGTGAAGTCATAGTCTTGAGGCATACAAGAGAATCACCAGATGCACGCTTCAAAGGTACTTTTCTAAGATTCCGCTTTAATAGAAATTTTTGTTGCGTGGTAAATCGAGCAAGTGCAAACCCAGATCCTACCAAAATCTTTCAATTGGTATCAGAGCCTGGTTTAGGGTGTTCTGTGCTTGTTCGATTTATTACATGGTTTTATTTGCAGGTGGTTTAGAATCCCGACTATTATGGTTACGTTTGTGTGGGTTTTAATTAAACTCCGGGACATGTCCGGATTTAATTTTATTATGAATGCTTGTAATAGTTTAACCACGTGCTGGAAGCCGTATAGGATTAGATCAAATCTGTAGTAGGATTTTTTCTATGTAATTTCGATTATTTAATTTTCCTAGAATACCTTGTAGTAGGAAAATTGTTTTTTATGTGATCGAAGGCGTTATGGTGGGCGACTTGGATTCGTGGGTTTTGGGATATCATGAATTTGAAGAAACCTAGAAAAACCCAGAACGAATTGTAAGAAGACCAAATAGCGTGGGAAAAAGCGAAGGAGGAGTTGGCGGCAGGAGACGACGCCGACGACGACCGCCGGCAGCAAGTTGCGCCGGCCGGGTGGCCAGCAGCAGCAGCTGCCGCGCCCAGGGCACAGCAGCCGCGCGCAGGCCCGCGCGCGCACGGTTCGTGCGGCCGTGCGGGCACACGGGCGCGCAGGCGAGCAGGCCCGCGCGCGCTGGGCCTCGCGCACAGCCCGTGCGGGCTGTGCGCGCGGGCAACGCGGCCCTCGGGCCGTGCTGCTGCCCGGGCGGCCCGTTCGGGCTGTTCGGGCTGTTTTTGGCCTGTTTTTCCTCCAGTTTTTTGTTTTTTGAAATTCAAGACTCTCTCCATCGAGTGATGTGATGGGACACGAGATCAATGCAGAAGATGGAAGCAATTAAAACCATAATAGTCGGGGAATTTATTTTTTCGAATTTATTTCCCGTATTTATTGTTTTAATTTTTATGCTGTATTTTAGATGCATGAATTAAAGCATGTCTGGTTTTATGGTTGCATATAACTTAGGTTAGTTAATTGCATGTTAAAACCGAAAAAACCCTCATTTTGGAAATCTAAGTGGGAGCGGGTTGTGTTATATCCCCATGGCCACCATTACGGGTTCATATGCGATGTGGGTAGGCTTGCGCGTTGGCATTAGGGCCTTCCTCCATTCGGATGAGTCCAGCCCCGAGATCGCTAGACTATGAGCTTCTAAGTAAGATTACTAGAGCGAGTTTAACTAGGAGAAATGCGACACCCTCTCCATCTGAGGCGCACTATCCTGAGGTAACAAACTCAGAAGTCACGTAATGGCACACACTTAGTGTATGATCTCTAGTATTCCTCCTGCGAGGTTACGCTGCTTACTTGTACGGCTGAAAGCACCGACTATTAGCTACATTGATCAAAAGATCGTTGGTCGGATAGTGTAGTTAATGAACTTGGTTCTTCTCAAACGAATGTGGGTTAGCGTAAACGTCCACACTGCGTGGCTTGCGAGAATCTCGGTGGATGAGATGTTGGTGGATTAATATTATTGTTTTGAGGGAATCAATAATTAAATTGAATTTTCATGTTTTCGAAAATTCTAGCATATATAACTGAAACACTGTTTGTTTACTTTCCAGTTTAAATCGATATGACATTCAATCCTTTAGCTGCTATTTTGAAAAACAACAATTTAACTGGAACTAATAATGTCGATGGAAGTCGTAACTTGGATATTGTCCTTAGGGCTGAGAGCGCTCCTGTGAGAGATCGTGTCATTGACATTATTAGCAACATCAACAAGGTTGAGGTAGTGGGAGGAAAAATCGTTGGTGAAACCAAAGCCGATATTGTCCTCCAGAGCTTGCCTCAAAGCTATGAGCGGATTCGGTTGAACTACAACATAAGTAAGATGTTGCGGAGTTCATCCGAGCTCTTAGCAGAGTTGATGGTGGCTAAAAGTCTTCTTCAAGAGAAGAAGTGAGCTTTAGTCGCAATCGAAGCTTTAGAATCTTCTTCTGAGCCTGAGGCTGGAAAAAAGAAGAGAAAGCTCGAGGGAGTAGCTAAAAAGGCACAAATTGTGCCTAAGCCAGATATTGCAAAGAAGAAGTCGAAAGACAAGTGCTTCAAGTGCAATAAGACGAGACATTTGAAAGCGGATTGTCCAAAGCTTATAAGTACGATAAATTATGCCTTAATTACTGAGACATGTTTAGCGGCGATTCCCACAGATACTTGGTGTGTGGATTCAGGTGCCACTGACCATGTTTGTAATTCTTTGCAAGGGTTCCAAGTAACCCAGAAGCTTAGAGCAGGCGAATTGGATATCTACTTGGGCGACACTACAAGAGTGTCAGTAGAAGCAGTGGGAGTAGTTAAGTTGAATTTCGAAAATTCTAGTTTGGAGTTAGTTAATTGTCTTTATGTACCGAGTTTTAGAAAGAACTTGATTTCGGTTTCTAAACTCTTGAAGAATGGGTATAAATTTATTTTTTTTGATGACTGTGTTGTTATTAGAAGAAATGGAAAACTTATTTGTTCTGGTTCATTGGCGGACAATTTGTTTGTGGTTAACTCTAACTCCCCTGTTGCGCAAAACATAGAGATAGATAGCTCAGAATCTAACATTAATAAGAGGAAGAGACCTTCTGAAATGAATCAAACCTATCTTTGGCATCTAAGGCTAGGTCATATAAACCTTAGTAGGATTCAGAGGTTGGTCAATGATGGACCTTTGGGTTCATTAGATATTGACAGTTATGCAACCTGCGAATATTGCTTGGAAGGTAAGATGACCAAGAGACCTTTTAATGCAAAAGGCTATAGAGCTAAAGAAGTATTAGAGTTGATTCATTCTGACTTGTGTGGACCTATGACGGTCTAGGCACGAGGGGGATATGAGTATTTCGTGACGTTCACGGATGACTACTCTAGGTACGGATACATTTACCTAATGCGCCACAAGTCCGAATGTTTTTGCAAGTTTAAAGAGTTTCGGACAGATGTGGAGAAGCATCATGGTAAGAGTATCAAGACACTGTGTTCAGATCGTGGTGGGGAGTACCTATCCCATGAATTTCGAGATTACCTCACTGAGGTAGGAATTTAGTCTCAGTTGTCTGCACCTGGCACGCCACAACAGAATGGTGTAGCAGAAAGGAGGAACCGAACTCTTATGGAAATGGTTAGGTCCATGATGAGCTATAGTGATTTGCCAAGTTCGTTCTGGGGATATGCCTTGGAAACGACAATGTATATTCTTAATCTTGTACCATCTAAAACCTTGCCTTCAACCCCAGTAGAGTTGTGGAACGGGCAGAAGCCCAGTCTAAGACATCTCAGAATTTGGGACAGCCCAGCACATGTGCTTAAGGCAGATATGGCTAAGTTAGATGCAAGAACTGAATTAATGCTATTTGTAGGATATCCTAGGGGAACGAAAGGTGGTCTATTCTATAGTCCTAAAGATCAGAAGGTGGTGGTAAGTACCAACGCTAGATTTTTAGAAGAGGACTATGTCTTAGACCACAAGCCCAAGAGTAAGATAGTACTAGAAAGCTTAGATGACAAACTACTAATCCTGATGCACCAGCGCAAGTAGATACACCACACACTGCACATGAGATCACAATGATGCGCCTACACAGGCGGTGCCTCGTCGTAGTGGGAGGGTTGTGAGACAGCCAGACAGGTTCATTGGCATGGGAGAGGCTTCAGACCTGGTCCCAGGTGTGCCTGAACCTGACCCAGTTAACTATAATGAGGGGCTTTGAGATAAAGATGCAGAATCTTGGCGTAAGGCAATGATATCCGAGATGGGGTCAATGGACCACAATCAAGTCTGGGAGCTTGTGGACCTGCCTGATGGGTTTAAGCCCATTGGATGCAAGTAGGTCTACAAATGTAAGAGAGGACCTGACGGGAAGGTGGAAACCTTTAAAGCTAGGCTGGTGGCGAAGGGGTATACTCAGAAAGAGGGAATCGACTATGAGGAAACCTTCTCCCCGGTAGCCATGCTTAAGTCGATCCGGATTCTCTTTGCCATAGTTGCTCATATGGATTATGAGATTTGGCAGATGGATGTCAAGACAGCTTTCCTAAACGGAAGTCTTGAAGAAACCATCTTTATGCAGCAACCAGAGGGATTCATTGAAAAAGGCCAAGAGCATAAGGTTTGCAGGCTTAAGAGGTCTATTTATGGACTTAAGCAGGTATCCAGATCTTGGAACATCCAGTTTGATGAAGTAATCCAGTCCTTTGGATTTACTCAGTGTCCGAATGAGCAATGTGTATATCACAGACGTGATGGAAACTCAGTGGTGTTTCTTGTGCTTTACGTAGATGACATTCTATTGATTAGCAACAACAAGAAAGTGTTATCAGACGTAAAGGCATGGCTGTCCAAGCAATTTGATATGAAGGATTTAGGGGAAGCGGGACATATCCTTGGGATCAAGATTATTCGAGATCGTAGGAAATGTTCACTAACGCTCTCTCAAGCTTCATACATAGACACGATTCTGGCCCATTTTAACATGCAGAACTCCAAGAAAGGTTTTCTACCTTTCATGCATGGAGTGTTTCTATCTAAGGAACAGTCTCCTAAGACTGTTGAGAAGATAGAGACCATGAAGATAGTTCCATATGCTTCGGCAGTAGGAAGTCTCATGTATGCCATGTTGTGTACGAGGCCTGATATCTGTTATGCCGTGGGCATGGTGAGCAGATATCAGAGTAACCCCGGGAAAGCTCATTGAGAGGCAGTAAAATGCATTCTCAAGTATTTGCGCAGAACGAGGGACCAAGTTCTGGTCTATCAGGCGTCTGAGCTGGTACCCTGAGGTTACACAGATTCAGATTTCCAAGGCGACAGGGACAAGAGCAAGTCTACCTCAGGGTATGTGTTTACTCTAGGAGGTGGAGCCATAGTTTGGCAGAGTGTCAAGCAGAAATGCGTGGCGGACTCTACCATAGAGGCTGAGTATGTTGCCGCATCAGAGGCAGCGAAAGAAGCAGTATAGATCAAGAACTTCCTAGTGGACTTAGATGTGATTCCTGGTTTGCTGAAGTCTATCACGGTATATTGTGATAACAACGGTGCAGTAGCAAACTCGAAGGAACCACAAGCCCACAAGGCGAGTAAACATATACAGCGCAAGTACCACCTGATACGAGATATCGTAACGAGGGTAGATGTGGTCATGGCTAAGATAGCATAAGAGGATAACCTTGCAGATCCATTCACGAAAACATTGACTTTAAAATTTTTTGATGCTCACGTGAAGGGCATGGGGATCAGATGCTTAGGAGAGCCTTGACAATTTTTCTAGATAGATAGCAGCAGATTGGTTAGGATTGTATGTAGTTGTATACTTAAAGCACAGCTTAAGTATTAGTGGGAGATTGTTGGAGTAGAATACATAAGCTATGCTTGTATTGTACAGTTTCCAGTTTACTATATCGATTTGTGTTTCAGTCATATCTTGTTGTGCATTAATCATCCATTTATATTATGTAAGTAGATGATGAGGTGTTTGGTGCGACACAGTAGATCTCATCATTGGTTGAAAGACATAATATATAAATGAGGTTCGTAACTGAGACAGCTTTGGACAAACTGTCGGTTTAGGTTATTATGTGATTCATATAATTAGTTTGTCTAAACTAATTGAATCATATAGATATGCCCGGGGCATATTGAACTTGACTCTTAGGAATGATTTGTCTTGTACTGATTTAATAGACAAATTGATCCTTGTATTCTATCTCTAAATCCCTAGACTCGAGTGGGCATGAGGATTAGACAAAATGTACTTTGATCTGCCAATGGGTGAGGTCAAATGTGGCCAATAGTCTCGGTGGGTTGGGTGCGCGTGTTTAGTTACTTGGTGTGCTACTGCTGGTCGAAAGGAAACCATGTACCGGTGCGTCCGGGGTGATGGTGCTCCCGAGATGAGCTCGAAATGTTTATTATACTAAACCCGGCCGGTGGACTTATGTCCGGTATAGTAAAAAGGTCGAGTGGTACTAGTCTCGGAATATTAAGAAGTTGATGAATTAATTTATCAGTAAATTAATGAATTAACGAGCACTATATCTTTGATGTGGGGAGATTATGAATATAATTTAATTAAGTTGTTCCAGCGCCTGTAGGCCATCGACCTCGGCGTCCGTCAGGCGCCTCGCCTAGCCGTCGCCCAGAAACCGCTACTGAATGTTCTAAATTACCCTTAACGTGTTTTAAATTGTATTTTGTCATTTTTAGCCCTCAGACCTCTTACTTAATGGCCAAGGCCCTTTGTAAAACATATACTTTCACACTTTACTAGGTTTTCTTATAGGGATTAGCTTAGTGGAGAAGGCACACACTTCTTCGCCTTTTTTTCACACAATAGATGAATTCTCTTATAACCATGTTGTTCTAAGTAGATTTTAAGGAATTCTACCCCTCTAGGTGATAGAGGATAGTGGATTTCCAAAGATGTAGAACAAATTTATGGATTCAATGAAGAAGAATTGTTTATGAGCGTTTAGTTCAAGATTTGGATGGTCTTTATCATTTATGGTTGATAAAAACTGCACCTTTCCTTCTAGAATGAGTTCTACCATGAGGAATTACTCATTTCCTTGTTAATTTTGTTCTCTTCAATGGTTATTCATGCATATTGATAAGTGGGTTTCATGCAAATGAGTTAATTCTTGTTTTAATGTGGTAATTTTGCCTTGTTATTAGAATATGTATTGAATCTACCCATTACTTGTTGAATTGTTTGTTACTTAACTTGTTTCGGCATTTGGATTAGCTTAATTGAGATTTCGTGTGTTACAAGCTTGGTTATTCCTATATCCATTTGTTATGTAAGTTGGTAATTTACATTATCTTGATGTGAATGTTAGAAGATTGATAGTAGAGCAGGATTGACGACCCTATTTCTATTATTGACTACTAATGATCATGGTATGTTCGTCTTTTTATTCTCATTTGCAAATAAGTGAAAGACATTATCATAACTACCCATATTTGCATGATATTTGCTTATCAATAGCCCTTTGGATCTTGAGGTGGTGTGATTCCCGCTCTTTTATCCCATTATCTTTTACTTTTTTTTTTGGTTACTTTTATGACACACTCACAATTAGTATTTTGCCCTTTGTTTTGTTAGATTCTTAGGAGTAGAAACTACTAAATTCGTGGTAAGTAAGGATTCGAACCCAACTATACTTCAATCAAGACAACTTTCTCATAGGAACGAAACTTTAACTACTATAGTTTTGGTATTTTAGTTTTTTTATTATAAATTTATTTTTAAGTGTTCGCGCTTAACTTTTACAACGACAGGAGCACATCGGGCATCTTATGTTGGTGTATGTGCCCTTTTAAGGGCTATATATAAATATTTGTCATTTTGATTGATGTTATAATCAGATAAGTTAATTTCATGATAGTAATATTCTTGTGCATATTTAATTTCATGAAATCGATCCGCCAAAAGAAACACTTCATAGATTGATTAGATCATGCGTGATTTTTTTGAGTTGTACTCGTATGAGGATCCTTAGACCAGAAATCACTACATGGTCTTAGGTGAATTGTAGTGTGCTTTGACATACGCCGAACGGGGCCGTAACAGGTTGCGAAGTACGGGTATGATTAGGTACACTATGAGACACAATAGGGTATATAGGTGAAGTGATGGGACTACAAGTCTCTCTAAAGTGAGAGATGATATCTTGGCCACTTGCTAGTGAACTGAGAAGTGCAAGGCCGTGCTCAGGGAATAATAACTGTTATCATTTGCTTGATGAATTCAGTGTCACTGAGAGATCAAGTAAACATTTAGCTATATAAGGATGATGGTTCCATGCCTTATGCTAAGCGAGATATCAATGTAGAGGATCGTACGCAGTTTGCTCGGAAAAGTTGTGTTGAATAACATTCAACTCTCCATTATGAATTAGGTAGTCATTATGTCTTGCTAGAGATCACTAATGAATTATGGATTAATCAATGAGATTGAGTTATCCATTACCAATTTAGAATGGGCCTACAGGATCGCACATAAGAAAGCTCGATGATGCAGAATAAGTATTTTCGCCTACACTAGGTATAATTGTTATACTTAGATAAATAATATTTAATTAAATGGTTTAGTTAAAATTATTGAAAAGTTCTGTGGTATTAATTAAGAGTTAATTAATTACCTGGGAACAATTGGGATGGGCTGATAAATCAAGGGACTTAATTGCAATTGAGATTCTTGACCCATCAGCCTAACCCATGGGTCATAGGTTGATTCATGTGATTGGTGTATAACTCAAATCATTAAAGTATTATTTAATACTAATTTGGAATCAGTAAAATAATATTTGGTAATAATATTGATTTGAAATCTGATTAAATCAGTAAACTAATAATGATTGATTACACTATTGATTTTCGAAACTTTGAGTCTACAAATATCCTAGGGATATTATTGTACAGACAGACGTTTTAATCAGAGAAAAATTAGATGAGAAAATACACACAAAATCCCAATCGTTCTCAGTAGGCAGAAAATGGCTAGCACCAAATCTGCAAAGAGCTTTCGTGCTTAAAAGTAGAGAATCCTTCAAGAAATGATTTTGGTGGTGACAAACGTGACCGGAAAGAAGGATCTGGACTAACATCAATCAAGGATCCAGACGCGTCCACCGATTATGCTTCAAGGGTATGGTTTATATGCTTTGAACGTAGGATTAAATAACACTAAAATTGGAATTGGCATGAATCTGCTGCGTAATCTTTTAAAAATCATGCCTTCGATTCCAACAGTGGTATCAGAGCTAGGCTCCAATTAATTTTAGTGTTAGAATTAAAATTGATTTTGATTAAAACAAGGTTGGATTTTAATTAAACTTGGTTTTAATATGATTTGAAAAATCATGCTTTTTGAAAACAAGAAAACAATGAAAATATTTTTTATTTTTTTATTTTTCTGGGAAAAAAATTCATTATATCTAATCCTCATGCTCGCTCTAGTCTAGGGATTAAGAGATAGAATACATGTTGGGTTTGAATAGTAAAGCTTTGCTCGTATTAAACTATTTCCCTATTTTATATATCGATTGAATGTTTCAATTAAACTGTTTATGTGTTTACATATGTCGTCCATTTATATTATGTAATTAGATGATGAGGTGTCTGGTATAACACAATAGATCTCATTATTAGTTAAAAGACATAATATATAAATGTGGTTCGTAACCGAGACAGTTTTGGACACACTGTCGGTTTAGGTTATTATGTGATTCAGAAATTGGTTTGTCTAGACTAATTGAATCATACAAATATGCTCGGGGCATATTGAACTTGACCATTTATGATGAATTATCTTATACTGAATTAATAGACTATTCGTTCCTACTATTTTATCTCTTAATCCCTAGACTTGAGCAGGTATAAGGATTAGGCATAATGTACTTTGATCTGCCAAAGGGTGAGGTCATTTGTGGCCAATTGTCTCGGTAGGTTGGGTGCGCATGTTTAGTTGCTTGGTGTGTTGTTGCTTGTCGAAAGGAAACCATGTACTGGTGCGTCCGGGGTAATGGTGCTCCTAAGATGAGCTTGTTATGTTTATAGTAAAAAGGTCGAGTGATACTAATCTCGGATTATAAGAAGTTAATTAATTAATTTATCAGTAAATTAATAAATTAAAGAGCACTATATCTTTGATGTGGGGAGATTAAAGAATAATTAATTTAGTTATTTCGGAAGCAATTCTGGTGTAGAATGATGATGCCAGAATTAATCCGTTAGTGGTACGATTAATTATGTAGTGATTTAATTGATAAAGTAGAATTAATTATTTAATTAATTATTCATAAGGATTAATTAAGTAATCAACAAAGTGGAATTATACTTATTTAATTCATTAATCGGGACACAAAAAATTAAATCTTTAATAAAAGCGGAATTTAAAGATTCTACCTTTTGTAGCGAAGTCCCTTGCCTAAAGAAAAATCCAATCTTTTACGCAATTACCACAAGAAATCCAAAGAATTACTCCGATATAACTCCGAAATAGTGTGGGCTATTGTCTACGGAGTTACCCACTGCATAATAATGAAATCCCAAGAAACTTGCTTCTCAAGAATCTCAAAAAAAACTGCCCTGAGCAAAAACTGAAAAAAAATAGCCGCCTGATTTTTCTGCTTCACTAGCGGACTGCCGGCGAGAGAAACCACCAAGCTTGGCCACGATCTGCACGGTGGGCTTCACGGATCACCGGCAAAAGAAGAGATCAACGTGAAGGTGCCACCGGATCAGCAACCCGAAGCTTGAGCAGCAACCCGCCGGACCTTGAAGGACTGCGTGCTGCGCAATTAGAAACCCAGCAGAAAATCCAGCGGCTATTTTTGTTGGAGAAATAATCGGACTGCTCTAAAAATGAAATGGGCTGAGTTTCTTTTCGAAGAAGAAAGCTATCCTAGTCGACTTCGAGAGAAAACTTGACGAGGAAGACACATTTCTCTCTCTAGACTAGACTTTCTCTCACTACCTGATGGGGTCGAAGGTGCAGACTTAGATGGTACAAGGTTGAGGATAAAACATGCTGTCTCCAAGGCATAACCCCAAAACATGTTGTCTCATCATCGATCTAACCATCTCCATAAGAGTTCTGTTCCTCCTCTTTGCTCCACCATTCTGCTGGGGTGTGCCAGGTGCAGACAACTGGGTCTGAATACCCTCATCTGACAAATAGGATCTAAATTCACTAGAGAGGTATTCGCCACCACGATCAGATCGCAGGGCCTTGATACTCTTACCCAGATGGTTCTCCACCTCAGCCTTGAATTCTCTAAATTTGCCAAAGCATTCAGACTTGTGGCGCATCAGGTATATGTATCCATATCTAGAGTAATCATTCGTGAAAGTCATGAAATACTCATAACCATCTCTAGCCTGAACTGACATAGGCCCACACACGTCAGAATGAATCAGCTCTAAAACCTCATTGGCCCTATACCCCTTTGCCTTGAAAGGCCTCTTGGTCATTTTACCCTCCAAGCAGGACTCACAGGTTGAATAGCTGTCAATATCTAGTAAGTCCAAAGACCCACTCTTGACCAACCTTTGAATCCTACTAAGGTTGATGTGACCTAGTCTCAGGTGCCAAAGATAAGTCTGATTCAAAGGGGAAGACTCTTTTCTCTTATTATGATTCGGTGATGAGTTACTAGTTTCTGTGTTTTGCATTACTAGGGAGTATGTCTTAATTAAAAACAAATTGTCAACCAATGTACCAGAACATATAAGTTTCTGGCCTTTTCTAATAAATATAGATCTATCAGAAAAAATACACTTATAACCAACCAAAACAAGTTTAGAAACTGAAAGCAAGTTTTTACGAAAACTGGGTACATAAAGACAATCTCTCAACAATAAAGTAGAGTCTGAAAAATAAAGACAAATAACTCCCACTGCAGCAACAGAAACTCTGGTAGTATCCCCATGGTAGACCTGCAACTCTTCCTTTCTAAGCAGCCGGGTCACTTGGAACCCCTGCAAAGAATTACAAACATGATCAGTGGCTCCTGAATCCACACACCAAGTATCTGTGGGAATCGTTGCTAAACACGTCTCAGTGACTAGGGAAAATTTACACATACCTCGAGATTTTGGGCAGTCCTTCTCCCATGTCCCGCTTTGCCACATTTAAAGCATTTGCCTTTCGGCTTCTTCTTCTTGGCAATGCCCGCCTTGGGTCCATGATCAGTTTCTGCTTTCCGGCCTCTCTTCCTCTTTTGTTTCCTGGCTTTGGGCCCAGCAGAGGAACCTGAGGGACCAACAGTATCCAAGGCTTGCTTCTTCTCAGTGAATTGGCTCTCAGCAGACACCAATGCAGTCATGAGCTCAGAAAGTGAATATGAGAGATTCTCCATATTATAGTTCAATCTAAACTGCTCAAAACTGGGAGGCAAATTCTGAAGGATGATATCGACCTGGGTTTCCCCATCAATCTCACCTCCCAATACCTCAATCTCATTGATGCAACCAATCATGTCCAGCCCGTGATCTCTCACTGAAGTGCCCTCAGCCATCTTAGCATTCATGAGTTTCCTCATAGCTGACTACTTGGCTGCCCTGCCCTAATGTCCAAACATCTCCCTGAGGTCATCTGCTGATGCTGGTACTGCAATACACTCGACATAGAAGCCAAGACGTAGCACCTGGTCAACTCATCATCCTTCTGCCACCTCGTATATGGCTCACGCTGCTCAGGGGTGGCATCATCGCTGGGCTTAGGGGGACACTCCTCAATAAGCACGTACTTGTAACCCTCAGCGGTAAGGACAATGTCCAGGTTACGTTTCCAGTCAATATAGTTTGGACCGGTGAGTTTGTTTTGGTTCAAAATAACAGCTAGCGGGTTGAACGACATATCAACTGAAAAATAAACCTTTCAAGTTTCAGTATACTTTTTCGAAAATATTGAAAAATCCTCAAAAAACAAATATAATCTTCTACCGACATCTCTCACACCGGGATTAACGCATGTCACGATAGGTGAACGTCTACGCTAACCCACATTCTTTCGAGAAGAACCGAAGTTCATTAATTTCATTATCTGACCAACGATCTTATGATCAATGAAATTAATAGTCGATAATTTTAGCCGTACCCAAAAATAGCATAACCTCGATGGGAGGAATACTAAAAATGGTACACAAAGTGCATGCCATTACGGGACTTCTAAGTTTGTTACTTAGGATACTAATGCGCCTCGGATGGTGAGGGTGTCGCAACATTCTCCAATTAAACTCACTATAGTCATCCCTTTAGAAATTCATTCCGGTGATATCCGTGGTTGAAAACTCATCCGATAGGGAGGAAGGTCTAAGCCAACACGCAAGTTTAACCACATCACCAATGAACCCATAATGGAGGCCATGGGGATATTTACCAACCCGCTCCCACTTAGATTTTTAAGCTTGAGGATTTTTACGTTTTAACATGCAATATCATAACTATGGATATTCGCACCCATAAAACCGTTGGAGTTTTAATATGCGAATAATCTACCTTAGTTAATTGCACATTACCTTTTAAAAACATTTTGGTTTGGTTTTCGTTCATGCAAAATAAAACGAAAATCACACAATCAACAAAAAGTCATAAATTCGGGAAATTAAACAAATAAAATTTCCCGACTATTATGGCCTTCTCTATCGTTGATTCCTTGACGCCTCGGTGACACGTCCCGTCCTGTCGCTCCCACTCGTTATTTGGATTTCTTTCGATTCGCCCGGGTTTTTTTAGTTTTCTACGTAATTAGGAATCACCCAAAATTATGATTAAACCAAAACCCGTGAATATAAGTTATCCAAAATAACGTCTTCCTCATAGTACATAAATTCCTATATACAAAGGCGTTTTTCTAGGAATTTAAAGACGACATGATTAGATCAAATCCTACTACAAGATTTTTCTAATCCTACACGGCTTCCAGCTCGTGGTTATTACTATTACAGACATTTCCATTCAAAAACAATACGAGCCCGGACATGTCCCGGGGTTTATAAATAAAAATTAAATTTCTACCAGAATAGCCGGGAAACTAATAACCACCTGTTTAAGTATTTCGAAAAAAATAATAATGCCAAAATAAAGCCATGTAATAAATCAAACAAGTATAAGACCGAAACCAACGCTCTGAAACCAATTTGAAGGAAAACTGAACAAACCTGGGCTAAATCGAAAACCTCACTTTCGTGCAATGCATTTCAGAATCGGAAGCTTTCGACCAAGCTCAGGCTCAAATTAGTTTACCCATGAACGGATCTAGGCATATACTTATTTAATTTATTAATCGGGACACAAAAAATTAAATCTTTAATAAAAGCGGAATTTAAAGATTCTACCTTTTGTAGCGAAGTCCCTTGCCTGAAAAAAATCCAATCTTTTACGCAATTACCACAAGAAATCCGAAGAATTACTCCGATACAAACTCCGAAATAGTGTGGGCTATTGTCTATGGAGTTACCCACGGCATAATAATGAAATCCCAAGAAACTTTCTTCTCAAGAAACGCAAAAAAAAACTGCCCTGAGAAAAAACTGAAAAAAAACAGCCGCCTGATTTTTCTGCTTCACTAGTGGACTGCCGGCGAGAGAAACCACCAAGATCGGCCACGATCTGCACGGTGGGCTTCACGGATCACCGAAAAAAGAAGAGATCAACGTGAAGGTGCCACCGGATCAGTACCCCGAAGCTTGAGCAGCAACCCGCTAGACCTTGAAGGACTGCGCGACTGCACAATTAGAAACCCAGCAGAAAATCCAGCGGCTATTTTTGTTGGAGAAATAATCGGACTGCTCTAAAAACGAAATGGGCTGAGTTTCTTTTCGAAGAAGAAAGCTATCCTAGTCGACTTCGAGAGAAAACTTGACGAGGAAGACACAGTTCTCTCTCTAGACTAGACTTTCTCTCACTACCCCTCACTTGGGTATCAAGTTTTCTTAATGTCTTTCTTGCCCAATAAGTTGTATTTATAAGGAGCTTCTAAGGAGACCTAATGGGCTCTCGAGTTAGGCCTTTTAATTTGACTTTCGTTGACCGCTAAGTCTTCCCGACTAATCAACTCCATTCGACCCATTTAAATTAATTTATTTAATCCACTTTGTTAATTTAATTTAATCGAACCCTTAGAATTTATTAATTCAAATAGAATTAATTTCTTAATTCACTTTGTCGATTAAATATTAATTAAACCTTTAGGATTAATTAATTTACCTTGTCGATTAGTCAAATTCATAATCGGTCGTACCACTATTGGACCAATTATGGAACTACCGCTCGAAAGCGACTTTACATCGTGCCATTATATTTTATTCTATCTCTCCACATTAAAGATCTAGCGCTCGTCGGTTTATCAATTTACTGACAAATAAATTCAGAGACTTCTTGGTTTCCGAGATTAGTACCACTCGTCGGTTTATCAATATACCGAACATAAAGGTCACCGGCTGGGTTTAGTATAATAGACTTTACGAGCTCATCTCGGGAGCACCATCAACCCGGCGAACCGGTACGTGGATTCCTTCGACTAGCAACGGCACGTAAGAAGCTAAACACCGCATACCTAACCTACCAAGGTATAGGCCTCAATTGACCACACTCTTTGGCAAATCAAAGCATACAATATTCAACTATAGCGCCCGTCCCAATCTCGGGATTGAGAGACCGAATACTAGGACCGAGTTGACTACGCCGATCAGTATAAGTCAATTCTATCCAAACTGGTCGTGCTCAATATGCCCTGGGCATATCCGTGTGATTTAAACTAGTTTAGATAAACTAATTTCCAAACCACACAATAACCTATACCGATAGTATGTTCAGACTATCTCGGTTACGAGCATACTTTTAATATATCAATACTTTAACCAATAACGGTATCTAGTATGTCTGTCCACACCCCGTTATCTAGTTCTATGATATAAAGGAACAAATTTATACTGAAACAAAATGATATGTCAACTGTGGATATTATTTTTTGATACAAGCCATAGCTTTTCTGTATTAAAAACTAACACCTTCTAGTAGGAAAGTTTTTATGTAATCGAACACGTTATGGTAGCCAACTTGAATTCATGGGTTTTGGTTTATCATTAATTCGTAGAAAACCAAGAAAACCCAGAATAAATTTCAAGAAAACAAAATAACGTAGTGGGAGCAGAAGACGGAAAATGGTGCGGGGATACCAGACGGCGCAGGCTAGAATTCGCCGGAAGGTGTCACCGGCGACACGCAGTGGCGACGGCACATCAGTGTTTCAAAGTAGCACCAGCACCGCTGCACGGTGCTGCCTACTGGTCACCGCGCAGCAAGGCTACTGCACACGAGCGGCCCAGCTGCTGCACGTGGCACGCCCCGATAGTGCTGCGTGCGCGGCCCGTTTGGTTTGCGTATGCAACCTGTTTTTTTACTTTTTTTTGTTTTTTTTGAAATCTAGCATTCAATACTCAATCCATCGAGTAGCGTGACAGAACACGAGATCAAGACAGTAGATGGAAGCAATTAAAACCATAATAGTCAGAAAATTTATTTTATGCATTTATCTCCCGTATTTATAGTTTTAATTTTATGGTTTAATTTTTTGTGCTGTGTTTTAGATGGATAATATTAAACTTGCTGGTTTTATGTTTGCACATAACTTAGGATTAGTTAATTGCATGTTAAAACTGGAAAACTGAACTATGTCAATTGGAGTGGAAATTTGGACATTGTCCTAACGGCTGAGAGCACTCCTATGAGAGATCATGTCATTGACATTATTATTAACATCAACGAGGTTGAGGTAGTGAGAGGCAAAATCGATGGTGAAACCAAAGTCGATATTGTTCTCGAGAACTTGCCTCAAAACTATGAGCAGTTTTGGTTGAACTACACCATAAGTCAATTGTCATGTACTTCATCTGAGCTTTTAGCAGAGTTCGTGGTGACTAAAAATATATTTTAAGAGAAGAATAAAGCTTTAGTCGCAGTCAAAAGTTCAGAATCTTCTTCTGAGCTTGAGGCTAGAAAGAAGAAGAGAAAGCTCGAGGAAATAGCTCAAAAGGCACAAATTGTGCCAAAGCTGGAGATTACAAAGAAGAAGCTGAAAGGCAAGTGCTTCAAGTGTAATCAGATGGGACATTGGAAATCAGATTGTCTAAAGCTCAAAAGTACAGCAGTTTCTGCCTTCATTATTGAGACATGTTTAGCGACGATTCCCATAGATACATGGTGTGTGGATTTCGGCACCACTGACCTTGTTTGTAATTCTTTGCAAGGGTTCCAAGTAACTCGGAAACTTAGAGAAGGTGAGCTAGTAATCTACTTGGGTGACACTACAAAAGTGTCAGTAGTAGCAGATAGAGTAGTTAGCCTATTTTTTGAAAATTCTAGGCTAGATTTACGTAATTGTCTTTATGTACCGAGTTTTAGAAAGAACCTTATTTCGGTTTCAATACTCTTAATGAATGTTTACAAGTTTATTTTTTCTGATAACTCTGTCATTGTTAGAAAAGATGGAAAACTTGTTTGTTTTGGTTCATTAGAAGACAATTTGTTTTTGGTTAAATCAAACTCCCCTGTTGTGCAAAACACATAACTAAATGGCGTATCATCTAACCAAAATAAGAGAAAAGAACCTTCTAAAATGAATCAAACCTATCTTTGATTTCTCAGGCTAGGCCATATAAACCTTAGTAGGATTTAGAGGTTAGTCAATGATGGACCCTTATTAGAGATTGACAATTATTCAACCTGCGAATCTTGCTTGGAAGGTAAGATGACCAAAAGACTTTTGAAAGCGAAAGGTTATAGAGCCAAAGGAGTATTAGAATTGATTCATTCTAACATGTGTGGGCCAATTTCAATCCAGACACAAGGTGTATTTGATTATTTTGTGACATTCACAATGATTACTCAAGGTACGGATACATTTACCTAATGCACGACAAGTCCGAATGCTTTAGTAAATTCAAAGAGTACCGGCCAGATGTGGAGAAATATCATTGTAAAAGTATCAAGAAACTGCGATCAGATTATGGTGGTGAGTACTTGTCCCACGAATTTCGAGAATATCTCAGTGAGGTCAGAATTCAGTCTCAGTTGTCTGCACCTATCACACCACAACAGAATGGTGTAGCGGAAAGAAGAAACAGAAATGATGAGCTATAGTGATTTGTCTAGTTCATTCTGGGGATATGCATTAGAAACTGCAATGTACATTCTAAATCTTGTACCATCTAAAACCGTGCCTTCAACCCCTACAGAGTTGTGGAACGGGCCCAGTCTAAGACATCTTAGAATTTGGGGTTGTTTAGCACATTTTCTTAAGGCAGATGTGGCTAAGTTAGATGCAAGAACAGAAATAATGTTGTTTGTAGGATATCCTAGAGGAATAAAAGGTGGTCTACTCTATAGTCCTGAAAATCAGAAGGTGATAGTTAGCACTAATGCCAGTTTTTTAGAGGAAGACTATATTCTAGATCACAAGCCCAAGAGTAAGATAATACTATAGTAACTTAGAAAACAATTTGATAATCCTGATACACCAGCATAAGTAGATAGACCACACACTGCACAAGATATCACAGATGATGTGCCTACACAGGTGGTGCCTCATCGTAGTGGGAGGGTTGTAAGACAACCCGATAGGTTCATTGGCGAGGGAGAAGCCTCTGGCTTTATCCCAAGTGCGCTTAAACCATATCTGGTGAACTACAATGAGGCTCTCCAAGATAAAAATGTAGAATCTTGGCAAAAAGCAATAATATCCGAGATAGGTTCGATGGACCACAATCAAGTCTGGGAGTTTGTGGACCTACCTGATGGTTTCAAACCCATTTAATGTAAGGGTGTCTACAAACGTAAGAGAGGACCTGATGGAAAGGTTGAAACCTTTAAATTAGGCTTGTGGCAAAGGGGTACACTCAGAAAGAGGGAATCGATTATGAGGAGACCTTCTCCTCGGTGGCCATGTTTAAGTCGATCCAGATTCTCTTGGCCATAGCTGCTCATTTAGATTAAGAGATATGACAGATGGATGTTAAGACAGCTTTCCTAAACGAAAATCTTGAGAAAACCATCTTCATGCAGCAACCAGAGGGATTCGTTAAAAAAGGCCAAGAGCATAAGGTTTGCAGGCTTAAAAGGTCTATTTATGGACTAAAGCAGGCATCCAGATCTTGGAACATCCGGTTTGATGATGTGATCCAATCCTACGGATTTACTCAGTACCTGGATGAACAATGTGTATACCACAGGCGTGATGGAAACTCAGTGTTGTTTCTTGTGCTTTAAGTATATGGTATTTTACTAATTGGTAACAATAAGAAAGTGTTATCGGAAGTAAAGGCATGGCTATCCAAACAGTTTGATACAAAAGACTTAGGAAAAGCGGGACATATCCTTGGGATCAAGATAATTTGAGATCGTATGAAACGTTCTTTAACACTCTCTCAAGCTTCATACATAGACACGATTCTGGCTCATTTTAACATGCAGAACTCCAATAAAGGTTTTCTATCTTTCAAACATGGAGTGCATCTATCTAAAGAACAGTCACCTAAGACTGTTTAAAAGATAGAAGCCATGAAGATAGTTCCTTATGCCTCTGCAGTAGAAAGTCTTATGTATACAATGTTATGTATGAGGTCTGATATCTGTTATGTTGTTGGCATTATAAGCAGATATCAGAGTAACCACGGGAAAGCTCATTAGGAGGTAGTAAAATGCATTCTCAAGTATTTGCGCAGAACGAGAGACCAAGTATTGGTTTATCAGGCGCCTGAGTTGGTACGCCAAGGCTACACGGATTCAGATTTTTAAGGCGATAGGGACAAGGGCAAGTCTACCTCAGGGTATGTGTTTACTTTGTGAGGTGGAGCCATAGTTTGGCGAAATGTCAAGTAGAAATACGTGGCAGACTCTACCATGGAGACTGAATATGTTGCAACCTCAGAGGCAGCGAAAGAAGCAGTGTGGCTCAAGAACTTCCTAGTGAACTTAGACCTGATTCCTGGTTTAAAGAAGTCAATCACAGTGTACTATGACAATAACAATGTAGTAGCAAATTCGATGGAACCACGAGCCCACAAGGCAACCACCTAATACGAGATATCATCAAGAGGGAAGATGTAGTCATTCTAAAGATAGCATCGGAAGATAACCTTACAGATCCATTCACGAAAACATTGAATGCAAAAGTCTTTGAGGCTCATGTGGAGGGCATGGGGATCAGATACTTAGTTGAGCCATTATAGTTTTTCTAGTTGTATTGTAGTTGTATGATTAAATGTAGTTTTATACTTGAAGCGCAGCTTAAGTATTAGTGTGAAATTGTTTGGTTTGAATACTAAAGTTTTGCCTGTATTCAACTATTTCCCTATTTTATATTTTGATTCAATGTTTCAGTTAAATTTTTTATGTGTTTACATAGGTCGTATATTTATATTATGTAATTAGATGATGAGGTATCTGGTGTGGCACATTAGACCTCATCATTGGTTAAAAGACATAATATACAAATGTTGTTCGTAACCAACACAGTTTTGTCACACTGTCAGTTTAGGTTCTTATGTGATTCAGAAATTCATTTGTCTAGACTAATTCAATCATATCGATATGCCCGGGCCATATTGAAGTTGACCATTTAGGATGAAATATCTTATACTGATTTAATAGACAATTCGTTCCTAGTATTCTATCTCTTAATCCCTAGACTTGAGCAGGCATGAGGATTAGACATAGTATACTTTGATCTGCCAAAGAGTGAGTCATTTGTGGCCAATAGTCTCGGTAGGTTGGGTGCGCGAGTTCAGTTGTTTGGTGTACTGTTGATTGTCAAAAGGAAATCATGTACTGGTGTATCCGGGGTGATGGTGCTCCCAAGATGAGCTCGTTATGTTTATTATACTAAATCCGACCGGTGGACTTATGTCCCGTATAGTAAAAAGGTCGAGTAGTACTAATCTCAGATTATAAGAAGTTAATTAATTAATTTATCAGTAAATTAATAAATTAACGAGCACTATATCTTTGATGTGGGGAGATTAAAGAATAATTAATTTTGTTGTTCCGGAAGTAATTCTTGTATGGGATGGTAGTGCCATAATTAATCCGTTAGTGGTACGATTAGTTATGCAGTGGGTTAATTGAAAAAGTAGAATTACTTATTTAATTAATTATTCTTAAGGGTTAATTAAATAATTAACAAAGTAGAATTATTTAATTAATTCATTATGTCTTAAGTTTCAATTAGAATTAGGAAATCCTAGAGATTAGGAAATCTAATTGGATTAGGAAATCCTATTAGATTTGTTACCTAATTGGATTTGGAAACTAATTAATTACCTAAACCCATTAGGGAACCCAATCCTAAACCAACTTGGGGTCTCTCTTGTATCTCTACAAATAGACAAGAGATTAGTAATTCTACACAAAAAATTCATAAGTTTTCAAAACAAGAGAACTAGAGAGAGAAAATAATTTCTCCCTCGAAGTCAATTTTCTTCAGGCTGCGGGTTTAGGCGGTGGCCGGCGGTACAGATTTCGGGCGGTGGTGGCGAGTTGAATCGGCGGTGAGCAAAATTTTGGCTGTGGCAACCTGATGGATTTTTTTTCAGTGGGAAAATTGTGGTGATTGCAGATCAATTACTCTTTAGATTGTTGCCCACACAATATACGATCAAAGTCTTGAGTTATACAAGAGAATCACCTAAGTACACACTTCAAGAGGTAATTATTAAACTTCCGCTTTAATTAAGAATCAATTGTTGCATGATAAATTGAACAAGTATAAGCTAAGATCCTGCACAATGTTATTTCAAGCAAGGATTGGAATAGCGATTGTGCTAGAGTCTAGACCTAGTGAAAAATTTCGATTCTAGAATACATAGCATGAAAGTGAATTTTTTACTGGTCCCGGGCAGAAAATCTTTCAATACAAGGCTTGAATTAACTACAAAGATCAGTACAAGTTAATTCGATTATAGATCGGTCCTCCTCAATATGCCCCGGGCACATCTGCATGATTCAATTAGTCTAGACAAACCAATCTCGGAATTATACAATAACTTAAACCAACAGTATGTCCAAACTGTCTCAGTACAAGCATTATTTATATATCATGACTTTAACCAATGATGAGATCCACTGTGTCACACTAAACACCTCATCATCTAGTCATACGATATAAGTGGACAACATGTTACCGAAATAAAATTTTCAAAATTCCTTTAAAAACTTAGTTTAGTTGCGGAAGCGTATAACACAAGAAAATAGGAGTGTTACCGTCGTATTTGGACATCTAAATATATCAAAAATGCAAGGCTACAATAAACTGCACTATCAATTTCAATCCCACAATTTCAATGACCTACAATATTCCAAATAAAACCAACGTAAACTCCAAAATCTTAAAAGAAGTTTACAAGTCTTTAAACCACTAGCTAAGTTTAGCTAGATAACAATTATTTCTTTAGTGAAATTGAAAACTAGAATAAGTGATCGCTCTCATGCATGGATGACATCACACCAGGTTCACCTGCAAAATAATTATAAAAAAGGGAGAAAAGACAGAACAAAAAAAATTAGCGAAAATGCTTGTAAGCTTTACTGCACCCCGTTCCAAAACATTTTATAGTAAAATTTATTTATTGGTAACCGGAAACTCAACTGAATATTCACAACACAAATTGAGTTTAATACTTCAAAACCACAACAGTCAATAGTAGAATAAATTGAATAACCAATAGCGAGCAAACACCAAAAATTTATTTATGAGGAACGAAAATATGAACTAGTTTTCCACCAAGCCAACAAGATGAATCCAGCGGCCAAATTCCACCAAGCCAACTAGACGAATCCAGTGGCCAAAAAAAGGTCTTACTCCTTAAGTGTGCACACCCCCAAGGGTTTTTTAGCCCAAAGATAAGAATGAGCCTAAGGGTCAGGATTGTTCCTATGATCAAAATAAATAAATGATAATAGGTCACCAATGTTGGTGTATGTACCCTTTTAAGGGCTATATAGACATTTGTCATTTGATTGATGATTTATCAGATGAGTTAATTTCATGAATATAATATTCTTATGCATATTTGAATTCATGAAATCGATCCACAAAAAGAAACACTAAATGGATTGATTAAATAATGAGTGATTCTTTTGCGTAGTACTCGTACAAGTCCTTGGACCAGAAATAACTACATGGTCTTAGGTGAATTGTAGTGTGCTATGACACGCACCTAACGGGACCGTAATAGGTTTCCAAGTATGGGTATGATTGGGTACACTATGAGTCACGCTAAGATATGTAGGTGAAGAGATGAGACCAAGTCTCTCTTAAGTGAGAGATTATATCTTAGCCACTTGATAGTGAACTGAGAAGTGGATGGCCATGCCCGAGAAATGATAAGTGTTATCATTAGCTCGAATAAAATCATTGTCACTACAAAATCAAGTAAATGTTTAGTTAAATAAGGATGATGGTTCCAGCCTTATGCTAAACAGGATATCAATGTAGATGACCATACGTAGTATGCTCGGAAGGTTGTGTTGAATCACCATTCAACCCTTTGTTCTGAATTGGGTAGTCATTATGTCTTGCTAGAGACCACTAATGACTTATAGATTAATTGATTAGATTTAATTATCTATTGCCAAATTGGAATGGGCCTACATGATCGCACATAAGAGGGTTCGATGATACAGAATTGCCTTTAGTAAGTATAATTGTTATACTTAGATAAATAGTATTTAATTAAATAGTTTAATTAGATATTATTGAGAAGTTCAGTGGTATTAATTAAGAGTTAATTGAGTAACTAGGAACAATTGGGATAGGCTGATAAATCAAGGGACCTAATTGTAACTGAGGTTCTTGACCCATCGGCCTGATTCTTGGGTCAATGGGTTGATCCATGTTTTTGGTAAAACCCAAGTCAGCAGAAAGTAATATTGATTTAATATTACTTTTACATTTTATATTTTACAAAATTAAGTTTGTTACTTACTTATAGTAAATGACTCTATATATATCCAGGATATGTGAGTCAGATACGAGATACGAGTTATTTTTGGAAAAAAAGGAAAAACAGTTTACCAAAATGATTCTCAAAAAAAAAAAAATATCTCTCTGCAGCAAAATAGGCTAGCACCTCTCTGTGAGAATCCCGACGCTCGAGTGAAGAGTGTTCTTCAATGTAAGAACTTTTGGTGGTGATCTGCGTAACCGGAGGAGAAAGTTTGGACTAACATCAAAAAATGATCCAGACGCGGCAACCGATTACGCTACAAGAGTAAGCTTTAGAAGTTTTAAACGTAGGATTTAATTAAACACTAAAAAGACTATAAGGCAATTTCCGCTGCATTTTTCGAAAAACTAGGCCTAATCGATCCTAACAACTCAGGACCAAACCACCAGTTGGGTCAGGATTGTTCTACTGACCAATTGAAAAATGATAAAGGCCACCCAGAACCTAACCAGTTCACGTTCCTCCATAGATTTCTTAAAATGTATATACTCAAAACATTTTGATAACATATATAAGTTCCAATAAATTTCTCACCCATAATAATTTATCTCCACCATACGACTATCAAAAACTATGAATAAATAAATAAATTTATCCTTGTAAATAATAAGGAACGAAATCCCGTTAATTAAATAAAAACATATTTAAAACAGGAGAAAACTTTTGAAAGAACATTTAAAAGCTTTTAAGTCCGACATTTAAAAGCATAGGAAAACAGAACTTATACATAAAACACCCCTTTACACATGAAATAATTGGTATGGGAAACTTATTCCTTACAAACAGCAACGACCACCCAAAGTACTCTAGTGCTGCAAATCCTCGTCAACTAGTCCTTCTACACATTTAATATTTAAAACTAATATGAACACTTAACTTCTAAGATTCATAACTTGCTGAATATTAAATCAAAAGAGGTTACTAAAGTGTTTTTAAAAATCTTACAATACGATCTAAGGCTTATGATACAAAAATCATTGGAAACAGCACCCCAAACCGCCAAGATTTTAACAATGATGCGCACTCAACTTCGGTCCCTTGCCCACATGACTCCAGTAAGCTTTTAATCCCAAACATGACTATTATCTCTTTTTCTTATTGCAAGGAATACATAGGAACAAACGGTGCTCAATTCTGTTAAGAAACGAAGGAGATATCAGCAAATTATAATTGGGTCATTAAGCACGACTATATTGGTAGATTTGCGTTTTCATGGAAGTTTTTGAAAGATTATATGCCCGGGCCCGGTCAAATATTCACTTTCATGCTATTCATTCCAGAATCGGAACTCTTGACCATGCCTAAGAACTAGCACAATCGCTATTCTAATCCTTACTTGAAATAACATTGAGCAGGTGAAGGAAAACTGAACAAGCACGGGCTAAATCGAAAACCTCACTTTCGTGCAATACATTCCAGAATCAGAAGCTTTCGACCAAGCTCAGGCTCAAATTAGTTTACCAATGAATGGATCTTAGCTTATACTTATTTAATTTATTAATCGGGACACAAAAAATTAAATCTTTAATTAAAGCGGAATGTTAAAGATTCTACCTTTTGTAGCGAAGTCCCTTGCCTAAAGAAAAATCCAATCTTTGATAGCGATTCCAATAGAAATCCAAAGAATTACTCCGATCCAACTCAGAAATAGTGTGGGATATTATCTACGGAGTTACCCACGGAAAAATAAAGAAAACACAAGAAACTTGCTTCGCAAGAAAACTCAAAAACTGCCCAGAGCAACCAAAAACTGTAGCCGCCGGATTTTTACTTCTGAAACCGACTGCCGGCTGTGTGAACTACTAAAACCCCGGCCATGATCTGTACAGTGGGTCTCACGGATCACCAAGCGAGCAAGAGATCGACGTGAGGTGACCATCGGATCAGCACCCCAAGGCTGAAGCAGTCCGCTGGCCGGAAAAACGCGTGACAGCGCTGAAGAAAAAAAAACTGCAGAATTCCAGTGACTTTTTCGTGAAGAAATGATCGGGCTGCTCTAAAATTGAGTGGGCTGAGTTTCTTTTTGAAGAAGAAAACTATCCTAGTCGACTTCGAGAGAAAACTTGACGAGGAAGACAACGTTCTCTCTCTAGACTAGACTTTCTCTCACTAACCCTTTCTTGGTTATCACGTTTCTTAATTTCTTTCTTGCCAAACAAGGATATTTATAAAGAGCTTCTAAGGAGACCTAATGGGCTCTCGAGTTGGGCATTTTAATTTGACTTTCATTGACCGCTAAGTCTTTCCCGACTAACCAACTCTAATCGACCCATTTGAATTAATTTCTTTAACCCACTTTCTTAATTTAATTTAATCGAACCCTTAGAATTAATTAATTCAAATAGAATTAATTTCTTAATTCACTTTGTCAATTAAATATTAATTAAACCTTTAGGATTAATTAATTTACCTTGTTGATTAGTCAAATGCATAATTAGTTGTACCACTAACGGACCAATTTTGGAACTACCGCTCGAAAACGACTTTACATCGCGCCATTATATTTTATTCAATCTCCCCACATTAAGGATCTAGCACTAGTCGGTTTATCAATTTACTGACAAATTAATTGCCCGACTTCTTGGTATCTGAGATTAGTACCACTCATCCTTTTATTATATCGAACATAAAGTTCACCGGCCGGGTTTAGTATAATAGACCTTACGAGCTCATCTCGGGAGCACAATCAACCCGGCGAACCGGTACGTGGATTCCTCCGACTAGCAATGGCACGTAAAAAGCTAAACACCGCATACCCAACCTACCGAGGTATAGGCCTCAATTGACCGCACTCTTTGGCAAATCAAAGCATACGATATCCAACCCTCACGCCCGTCCCAATCTCGGGATTAAGAGATTGAATACTAGGACCGAATTGACTACACCGATCAGTACAAGTCAATTCTATCCAAACTGGTCGTGCTCAAATTGCCCCGGGCATATCCGTGTGATTTAAACTAGTTTAGATAAACTAATTTCCAAACCACACGATAACCTATACCGATAATATGTTCAGACTATCTCAGTTACGAACATACTTTTAATATATCAATACTTTAACCAATAACGGTATCTACTGTGTCTTTCCACACCCCGTTATCTAGTACTATGATATAAAGGAACAAATTTATACCGAAACAAAATGATATGTCAATTGTGGATATTAGTTTTTGATCAAGCCATAGCTTTTCTGTATTCAAAACTAACAGTAGGATCTTAACTTCTACTTGTTCGATTTGCCACGTAACAATAAATTCTTAATTAAAGCAGACATTTCATAATTACCTCTTGAAATGTGTACTTAGGTGATTCTCTTGTACGACTCAAAATTTGATCATACGTTGTGTAGGCAACAAACCAACGAACAATTGATCAGTAAAACACCACAACTCCACAAAGCAACCGCCAAAAACAGCAACCTGACTCGACGTCGCTCCACGCGTGAAGACCATGTGCCCCCGAGAGCTCCCACGTGCCGCAGCTGCACCACCCACGCACCGTCGATTCTTGGAAGAAAACCAGCCGCCAATCCTAGGGTGGAAAATCCGACTTTGAAAGATAAAAAATTAATTCTCTCTCTAGGATTTTCTCTCTCTAGGTTTCTCGTCTTGAAAACTTATGAATTGTGTATTGTGAATTGCTAATCTCTTGTATATTTATAGAGTTATAAGAGAGACCCCAACTTGGTTTATGATTTGCCTTCCTATTGGGTTTGTGTTTTAGTTCAATCCAGTTCCTGGATCGATTCACATCCAACTGACACAAGGATTTTCTTATCCTCAATCCAGTTCCTGGTCTGATTCACAACCAATTGATACAAGGATTAATTAATTACTTAAGTAATTAAATCTACCTTTATCAATCCTAATACATAATTAATCGTACCACCAACGGATTAATTATGGCACTACCATCTTACACCAGAATTGCTTCCGAAATAACTAAATTAATTATTCTCTAATCTCTCTACCTCAAAAATATAGTGCTCGTTAATTTATTAATTTACTGATAAATTAATTAATTAGCTTCTTATAATCTGAGATTAGTACCACTCGACCTTTTTACTATACCGGCCCGAAGTTCACCGGTTGGGTTTAGTGTAATAAACATAACAAGCTCATCTCGGGAGCACCATCACCCCGGACGCATCGGTCATGCTTTCTATTCGACAAGCAACAGCGCACCAAGCAACTGAACACATGCACCCAACCTACCGAGACTATTGGTCTCAAGTGACCTCACTCTTTGGAAGATCAAACTACATTATGTTTAATCCCCATGCCTGCTCAAGTCTAGGGATTAAGAGATAGAATACTAGGAATCAATAGTCTATTAAATCAGTACAAGATAATTTATCCTAATTGTTCAAGTTCAGTATGGCCCGGGCATATCTATATGATTCAATTAGTTTAGACAAACAAATTTTCCAAATCATGTACTAACCTAAACTGACAGTGTGTCCAAAATTATCTCGGTTATGAACCTCATTTATATATTATGTCTTTTAACCAATAATGAGATCTACTGTGTCACACTAGACACCTCATCATCTAACTACATAACATAAATGGACAACATATGTAAAAATATATAAACAATTTAACTAAAACATTTAATGGATATATAAAACTGGAAAATAGTTTAATACAATCAAAGATTTAGTATTTAAACCCAACAGTTTTTGTGGTTAGGGTTTTAAGAGAGATGGAGGCTACGAAAAGGGGTATTTTTAAGCTTTTATATGGTAGGTTAATACCCTAGGAATCAAAGGATAAGATCTGGTTAGTTTCCAAGATTAAAAAGAGTCCAATCTTGCCATAACTCTCTTCCCACATTTTTGGGAAAATTTTCCCAAACAAGCAACATCGGCATGTCACGGGAATTGTTCTCTACTGGAAAAACTTCTCTTCTAGGTGACCTGGCCATGTCGCGGGAATTGTTCTCTTCTGGCAAACTCTCGAATAAGCGACCTGGGCTTGTCACGGGAATTATTCTATTCTGGAATCTAGACTTAATACCATCACTATATTTATAATTAATTAAATAATACGCAAAAATAAGGGGTATTACAATCTACCATCCTTAAAAGAAGTTTCGCCCTGAAACTTAGAAAACAAGCCCACCTAAAAAACAATCTATCTAATTTGACATACAAAACACAACGAACAAACAAGAAAATAGGCCCACCTAAAAAAAATTTTCATTTACTTTGACACACATCACCCAACGACACACACAATCAAAAGAAGGGGGAATTGTGAGATAGGATCGCGCGCACTCTACCCCTTGAAGTAAAGAAGTTACGTCCCCGTAACTTAAACAATAATATACCTGCTTAAAAAGCGCAGGGTAACGATTTCTCATATCATTTTATATCTCCCATGTAGCCTCTTAAGACTGGTGGTTTGACCATGGCACCTTTACAATTTTTACAACTCTATTCCTTGTCTCTCGCTTCTTTTCATCCAGTATTTTAATGGGCCTTTCCTCATAAGTCAAGGATTCGTCTACCTCCACTATCTCAGGTTGTATTACATGTGATGGATCATAAACATACTTCTTTAGTTGAGACATGTGAAACACATCATGCTCTTTCTCTAACTCGATCGGTAAAGCTAATCGATAAGCCACTTTTCCATTATTCTCTAAAATCTCGTAAGGACAACCTAGGGATTATTTGCCTTCAAGACTTCAATCTTGAAAGTCTTGGACTGATACTACCTTTTCCTTTGCTTCCCTTTAAAGTTTATATCACCCTAAATTTTACAAATTAGGTTCTTAAATTTGTCCCCAAAAGAACCGTTTCACTACTCCTTAATTCTCACATATGGTGTTCTTAGGTTGGTAATCTTCCAGGAATTATAGATATAAACTCATCTAGTCAAACAGTTTAATAAGCCTAAACCAAACAACAATTTAAACCTTACATCATTCTAGCAAGTCTTAGTACTAAAAATCACGTAAACAAAATCACCCTAAACAAGTTCGAGCATAAATTATTTAGGCTATTTCAAATAATTCAGGTTTAAATCATTTCCATTGATCTAACTATTTTATGCTTAACTATGTTCATCCCACACAATCAAGCACCTTGACTCCGATTGACTCAACACAGCATCATGAGCTTAAGCTTAAACTACTAAAAGAAGTTTAACAAAATTCTGTTATCAAAGCAAACCAAGTCGTTTAAGCTTTTCAATTTAACATAGCTTTAAATAAGACAAGCTTCAAAATTCAAACCTTGCAAGCTTAAAGGTACTTTAAGCCCAACAATCCATCCAATCAGTTCAATACTATACAGTCATTACTAAGATGAAGTATGGTTCCTTTTAGCAGCATACTCATCATCAAGCACTAAAAAACCACAAAAAAAGGTTCCATAGTCCTTAGAAATATAGTTGGTTGGTACTCAATGGTGCTATTGACTTCTGAATCCAGAAAGACACACGCAAATCCAACATCTCCGGACCAAAACAACATAGTTAAGAAAATTGAAAATAGTCTTACTACCCCACAGTAAGTAGTAAATAAGTAATACTAGTGCAACCATTTATATCTATCATGGCTATTGTTTTTAAACAAATATTACCTCCAATTAATACGAGGTACATGCACAAGTAACGGTACACCTGGAACAGAAACTCCAACACTTTCAAATTGATCACTTAAATCTAAATTATATTCCATGAGGGTTTTCACTGCATGTCAGCCTTTCCAAAATCACTTTTATAATGGTCTAGAAATCGATTTAGCAAACCATTTAACCACCTATACAAGCTCCAATTTTATAAGGATACCAAATAACACCAACTGATAATAGAATGACTAACATTTCCTAATCTCATCAATAAGTTAAAATTCATAATGCTTAGTGACCGAAGAAGCTCATAGCAACCAAATGGTCTTATTGCAATAAAGGACAAGAAAATTTTTCATGAGCAGACCTAGACTTTTCCAAACTCTGATGATGGATACAGATAACATTAACATCTCCACAAAAGAATTCCTATACCACCTCATACCAAAGGTAGAAATGCAGCCACTCCAGCGCAACACAAAAAACTAACCAAGTAGGTGAATATTGACATACCATAAAACCTTTATCATCAGGAAAATGGGAGGTCAAGTCATAAGCTTTTAAAGGTAAAAGAAGTATCAGAATAATTTATCAGCTTACACTGTAGATGAATTTTATTTGCTCAAAAACCAACTGATCCTGTTGTAATCTGTGAAATTATGTGTTAATTCTTTCCATAAAATACATTATTTCCACTTGGAACTAACACTATGTATAATAACAAAGGCTAAAACATGACTAAGGGCCAAAGCCAACCAAGCTAAGCATGAAACACATTACATATACTGAGCAACTAAATTGTAGTTAAGAGTAGATGCAAGACTCGGTATTTCCACCATAAATGAATAAACCATAAACCTTATTACTATCGAAGTACTTATGATAAACATAATGCATATGCAATGATTCACACTCTTACCGCGGCTTAAAAAAAAAAATTTCCCATCTCTATATTCTAACTCTTTTTAATTCATTTCAAGGAAACATACCAAACCTATTGCTCTGATACCACTTTGTAAAACCCCAAATTTTCTTACATAAAATAAAATTTCGAAAAATATTTTAAGAACTTAGTTTAGTTGCTACGCGTATAACACAATAAAATAGGAGTGTTATCGCCACATTTAGACATCTAAATATATAAAAAATGCAAGGCTACAATAAACCGCACTATCAATTCCAATCATACAATTTCAATGAGCTACAATATTCTAAAAAAGTCAACTTAAACTCTTAAATCTTAAAAGAAGTTTACAAGTCTTTAAACCACTAGCTAAGTTTTAGCTAGGCAAAAATTATTCCTTGAGTGAAATTGAAAACAACTAGAAGAAGTTATCGCTCTCATGCATGGATGACCTCACACCAGGTTCGCCTGCAAAATAATTATGAAAAAGGGAGAAAAGAAAAAACAAACAAAATCAGCGAAAACACTTGTAAGCTTTATTTCACACGGTTCCAAAATATTTTATAGTAAAATTTATTTCTTAGCAAATGGAAACTCAACTGAATGTTCACAACACAAATTGAGTTTAATAATCCAAAACCACCACCGTCAATAGTAGAAGAAATTTAATAACCAATAGCGAGAAAACACCCAAAATTTATTTAGGAGGAACAAAAATATGAACTAGTTTTCCACCAAGCCAACTAGACGAATCCAACCGCCAAATTCCACCAAGCCAACTAGACAAATCCAATGGCCAAAAGAAGGTCTTACTCCTTAAGTATGCACACCCCCCATGGGTTTCCTAGCCCAAAGAGTAGAATGAGCCTAAGGGTCAAGATTGTTCCTATGACCCAAATAAATAAATGATAATAGGCCACCCAGGAGCAAACCACCAGTTAGGTCAGGATTGGTTTACTAACCAATTGAAAAATGATAAATGCTACCCAGGACCTAACCAGTTCACGTTCCTCCATAGATTTCTTAAAATGTATATACTCAAAACATTTTGATAACATATATAAGTTCCAATAAATTTCTCACCCATAAAAATTTATTTCCACCATACCACTATCCAAAAATGTGAATAAGTAAATAAATTTATCCTTGAAAATAATAAGGAATGAAATTCCGTTAATTAAATAAAAACATATTTAAAACAGGGTAAAACTTTTGAAAGCACATTTAAAAGCATTTAAGTCCGACATTTAAAAGCATAGAAAAACGGAACTTGTACATAAAATACCCCTTTACACATGAAATAATTTGTAACGGATAAGAGTAAAATGGTAAACATAAAACTTACTCCTTACAAACAGCAACGACCACCCAAAGTACTCTAGTGCTCCAAATCCTCGTCAACTAGTCCTTATATACATTTAATATTTAAAGCTAATATGAATACTTAACTTCTACGATTCATAACTTACTGAATATTAAATCAAAAGAGGTGACTAAAGGGTCTATGTAAAGCTTACAACACGATCTAAGGCTTATGATACAAAAATCCTTGAAAATAGCCGCAAAACTGCCCATATTTTGACAATGTTGCGTACTCAACTTCGGTCCCTTTCCCAGATGACTCCAGTAAGCTTTTAACCCCAAACTGGACTCTGATCTCTTCTCCTTATTCCAAGGAACACATAGGAACATGTTAGTTTTGAATACAGAAAAGCTATGGCTTGTATCAAAAACTAATATCCACAGATGACATATCATTTTGTTTCAGTATAAATCTGTTCCTTTATATCATAGAACTAGATAACGGGGTGTCGACAAACACAGTAGATACCGTTATTGGTTAAAGTATTGATATATAAAAAGTATGCTCGTAACCGAGATAGTCTGAACATACTATCGGTATAGGTTATTGTGTGGTTTGGAAATTGGTTTATCTAGACTAGTTTAAATCACACAGATATGCCCGGGGCATATTGAGCACGACCAGTTTGGATAGAATTGACTTGTACTGATCGGCGCAGTCAATTCGGTCCTAGTATTCCGTCTCTCAATCCCGAGATTGGGACGGGCGTGAGGGTTGGGTGTCGTATGCTTTGATTTGCCAAAGAGTGAGGTCAATTGAGGCCAATACCTCGGTAAGTTGGGTATGCGGTGTTTAGCTTCTTGCGTGCCGTTGCTAGTCGGAGGAATCCACGTACCGGTTTGCCGGGTTGATGGTGCTCTCGAGATGAGCTCGTAAGGTTATTATACTAAATCCGGCCGGTGAACTTTATGTTCGGTATAATAAAAGGTCGAGTGGTACTAATCTCGGAAACCAAGAAGTCGGTGAATTAATTTGTCAGTAAATTGATAAATCGACGAGCACTAGATCTTTAATGTGGGGAGATAGAAGAAATAATAATGGCGCGATGTAAAGTCGTTTTCGAGCGGTAGTTCCATAATTGGTCCGTTAGTGGTACGACCGATTATGCGTTTGACTAATCGGCAAGGTAAATTAATTAATCCAAAGGGTTTAATTAATATTTAATCGACGAAGTGAATTTAGAAATTAATTCGATTTTGAATTAATTAATTCTAAGGGTTCGATTAAATTAAATTAACAAAGTGGATTAAATAAATTAATTTAAAAGGGTCGATTGGAGTTGATTAGTCAGGAAAACTTAGCGGTCAACGAAAGTCAAATTTTAAGACCTAACTCGAGAGCCCATTAGGTCTCCTTAGAAGCTCCTATAAATACAACATATTGGGCAGCAAAAACCCTAAGAAACTTGGCAGCCAAGTTTGGCTAGAAAGAGAAAGTTTGGTCTAGAGAGAGAACGTGTCTTCCTCGTCAAGTTTTCTCTCGAAGTCGACCAAGATAGCTTTCTTCTTTGTCAAGAAACTCAGCCCATTGTTTTTGAGAGCAGCCCATGGGATTTTGAGCAGCCCGGATCATTTTTCAGCCCGGTTTTACTATCACTGTTCGCTGCTGTTCATTATTCATTATTGCCGCCGCGGGTTCTTCTTGTTCAGCAGCTCCGGCGATCGGTCTTCAGGATTGCGCGCAGAACCGCCGCTGCAGCGTTGATCTCTGATCAGTCCAGGTGATCCGCTGCGGCTGGTGTCCAGATCGCGGTGATCTTTGGGCGGCCGATCGAAGGAGTTGGGTCGGTTTTAGGCAGCAGCATCAAGGAAGCAGCGGACTGCTCCGGGCAACTTCAACTTGAAAAGGGAAAATTTTGGGCAGCTTCATTTTTGTTAAAAAAAATTCTGGGCAGCTCAATTTTCATAAGAAAATTCCGGGCAGCTTAATTTTGAGTTTCTTGATAGGCAAGTTTCTTGGGTTTTCAGTCGGATTGCCGTGGGTAGCTCCGTAGACGATAGCCCACACTATCTCGGAGCTCGTATTGGAGAATTCTTCGGATTTCTTGTGGATTTCGCGCTAAAGAATTGGGTTTTCTTTTAGGCGAGGGACTTCGCTACAAAAGGTATAATCTTTAAGTTCCGCTTTAATTAAAGATTTAATTTTTTGTGTCCCGATTAATAAATTAAATAAGTATAAGCCTAGATCCGTTCATGGGTAAACTAATTTGAGCCTGAGCTTGGTCGAAAGCTTCCGATTCTGGAATGCATAGCACGAAAGTGAGGTTTTCGATTTAGCCCGGGCTTGTTCAGTTTTCCTTCAAATTGGTATCAGAGCGTTGGTTTCGGTCTTATACTTGTTTGATTTATTACACGGCTTTATTTTGGCATTATTATTTTTGTCGAAATGTATAAACAGGTGGTTATTGGTTTCCCGGCTATTGTGGTAGAAATTTAATTTTCATTCATAAACCCCGGGACATGTCCGGGCTCGTTTTATTTTGAATGAAATTTCTGTAATAGTAATAACCACGAGCTGGAAGCCGTGTAGGATTAGAAAAAATCTTGTAGTAGGATTTGATCTAATCATGTCGTCTTTAAATTCCTAGAAAAACGCCTTTGTATATAGGAATTTTTGTACTATGACGAAGACGTTATTTTGGGTAACTTATATTCGCGGGTTTTGATTTATTGTAATTTTGGGTGATTCCTAATTACGGAATAAACCGAGAAAACCCGGGCGAATCGAGAGGAATCCAAATAACGAGTGGGAGCGACACGACGGGAAGTGTCACCGAGGCGTCAAAGAATCAACGATAGAGAAGGCCATAATAGTCGGGAAATTTTATTTTCTTTAATTTCCCGTATTTATGATTTTTTCGTTGATTGTGTGATTTTCGTTTTATTTTGCATGAACGAAATTCAAACCAAAAGTTTTTCAAAAGGTAATGTGCAATTAACTAAGGTAGATTATTCGCATATTAAAACTCCAACGGTTTTATGGGTGCGAATATCCATAGTTAAGATATTGCATGTTAAAACGTAAAAATCCTCAAACTTAATTACATTCGAAAGTTTTAGTTTAATCGTAATTTTGGGTGATTCCTAATTACGTGGGGTTTTGGTTTATCGTAATTTTGGGTGATTCCTAATTACGTAGAAAATCGAGAAAACCCGGATTTTGGTTTTTCGTAATTTTTGGGTGATTCCTAATTACGTAGAAAACCGAAATGGAAAACCGAGAAAATTAAGGCGAATTTAAATTATTTTAAAAATCTAAGTGGGAGCGGGTTGGTTAATATCCCCATGGCCTCCATTACGGGTTCATTGGCGATGTGGTTAAACGGCTTCCCCGTCGGTTGAGTTTTCAATCACAGATATCGCTGGAATGAATTTCTAAAGGGATGACTATAGTGCGTTTAATTGGGAAAAGTTGCGACACCCTCGCCGTCCGAGGCGCATTAGTACCCTAAGTAACAAACTTAGAAGTCACGTAATGGCATACACTTAGTGTACTGTTTATAGTATCCCTCCTACGAGGTAACGCTATTTACGTGTACGGCTAAAATTATCGACTATTAATTTCATTGATCATAAGATCGTTGGTCAGATAATGAGATTAATGGACTTAGGTCCTTCTCGAACGAATGTGGGTTAGCGTAGACGTTCACCCGTCGTGACCTGCGTTAATCCCGGTGGGAGAGATGTCGGTAGAAGATTATATTTCTTTTCTGAGGATTTTTCAATATTTTCGAAAAGTATACTGAGACATGTTTTTTCAGTTGATATGTCGTTCAACCCGCTAGCTGTCATTCTGAACCAAAACAAACTCACCGGTCCTAATTACATTGATTGGAAACGGAACCTGGACATTGTCCTAACCGCCGAAGGTTATAAGTATGTGCTCACTGAGGAGTGCCCCCCTAAGCCCAGTGAGGATGCCACACCTGAGCAGCGAGAGCCATATACGAGGTGGCAGAAAGCTGATGAGATGACCAGGTGCTACATCTTGGCTTCCATGTCAAGTGTGCTGCAGCACCAGCATCAGTTGATGACCTCAGCCTACGATATGATGCTCAACCTCAGGGAGATGTTTGGACATCAGGGCAGGGCAGCCAAGCAGTCAGCTATGAGGAAACTCATGAATGCTAAGATGGCTGAGGGCACTTCAGTGAGAGATCACGTACTGGACATGATTGGTTGCATCAATGAGATCGAGGTATTGGGAGGTGAGATTGATGGGGAAACCCAGGTCGATATCATCCTTCAGAGCTTGCCTCCCAGTTTTGAGCAGTTTCGATTGAACTATAATATGGGGAATCTCTCATATTCACTTTCTGAGCTCATGACTGCATTGGTGTCTGCTGAGAGCCTCTTCGCTGAGAAGAAGCAAGCCTTGGCTACTGTTGGTCCCTCAGGTTCCTCTGCTGGGTCCAAAGCCAGGAAGCAAAAGAGGAAGAGAGGCCAGAAAGCAGGAGCCAGTCATGGACCCAAGGCGGGCATTGCCAAGAAGCAGAAGCCGAGAGGCAAATGCTTCAGATGTGGCAAAGCGGGACATTGGAAGAATGACTGCCCAAAGCCTCGAGGTACGTGTAAATTTTCCCTAGTCACTGAGACGTGTTTAGCGGCGATTCCCACGGATACTTGGTGTGTGGATTCGGGAGCCACTGATCACGTTTGTAATTCTTTGCAGGGGTTCCAAGTGACCCGGCTGCTTAGAGAGGGAGAGTTGCAGGTCTACCTTGGGGATACTACCAGAGTTTCTGTGGCTGCAGTGGGAGTTATTAGTCTTTATTTTTCAGACTCTATTTTATATTTGAAGGATTGTCTTTATGTACCTAGTTTTCGAAAGAACTTGCTTTCAGTTTCGAAACTTGTTTTGGATGGTTATAAGTGTGTATTTTCTGATGGTTCGGTTTTTATAAGAAAATGCCAGAAACTTATATGTTCCGGTACATTGGTTGACAATCTGTTTTTAATCAAGACTTACTCCCCAGTTATGCAAAATACAGAAACTAGTAACTCATCACCGAATCATAATAAGAGAAAGGAATCTTCCCCTTTGAATCAGACTTATCTTTGGCACCTGAGACTAGGTCATATCAACCTTAGTAGGATTCAAAGGTTGGTCAAGAGTGGGTCTTTGGACTTACTAGATATTGACAGCTATTCGACCTGTGAGTCCTGCTTGGAAGGTAAAATGACCAAGAGGCCTTTTAAGGTGAAGGGGTATAGGGCCAAGGAGGTTTTAGAGTTGATTCATTCTGACGTGTGTGGACCTATGTCAGTTCAGGCTAGAGGTGGTGAATACCTCTCTAGTGAATTTAGGACCTATTTGTCAGAGGAGGGTATTCAGACCCAGTTGTCTGCACCTGGCACACCCCAGCAGAATGGTGTGGCAGAGAGGAGGAACAGGTCTCTTATGGAGATGGTTAGATCGATGATGAGTTACAGTGAGTTGCCTACCTCGTTTTGGGGTTATGCCTTAGATACAACATGTTTTATCCTCAACCTTGTGCCATCTAAGTCTGTGCCTACGACCCCAGTAGAGTTGTGGAGTGGGCGGAAGCCTAGTCTGAGACATCTCAGGGTTTGGGGTTGTCCAGCATATGTGCTCGAGGCAGATGCAGGCAAGTTAGAGGCGAGATCCAAGGTTATGCTGTTTATAGGCTACCCCAAAGGAACGAGATGTGGTTTATTTTATAGTCCTCAGGATCAGAAGGTGGTGGTCAGCACCAATGCCAGATTTCTTGAGGAGGACTATATTTTAGATCACAAGTCAAGCAGCAAGGTAGTATTGGAAGAGCTTAGAAGTCAGTCCACTATTCCAGATGCACACGTACAGGAAGATACACCACAAGAGACTGCACACACTATCACAGATGATGCTCTTACACAGGTTGCGCCTCGTCGTAGTGGGAGGGTTGTGAGACAGCCCGAGAGGTACATGGGTTTGGGTGAGTCTTCGGACTTTATCCCTGGTGCTCGTGAACCAGACCCAGTTAACTACAATGAGGTTCTTTAGGATAGAGATGCAAGCATCCAGATCTTGGAACATCCGTTTTGACGAGGTTATCCAGTCCTATGGATTCACTCGGTGTCCGGATGAGCAGTGTGTTTATAGCAGGCGTGATGGTGATATAGTGGTGTTCCTCGTACTTTACGTAGATGACATTCTTCTTATTGGCAACAGTAAGAAGGTGTTGTCAGACGTAAAGGCATGGCTGTCCAGGCAATTCGATATGAAGGATTTGGGAGAGGCTGGACATATCCTTGGGATCAAGATTATTCGAGATCGTAGGAGACGTTCTCTGACTCTCTCATAGGCATCCTACATAGACACGATTCTGGCCCGTTTTAACATGCAGAACTCCAAGAAGGGTTCACTACCCTTCAGGCATGGAGTGCATTTGTCTAAGGAGCAGTGTCCTAAGACTGCTGAGGAGATAGATGCCATGAAGGCGGTACCCTATGCTTCTGCAGTGGGTAGCCTCATGTATGCTACGTTGTGCACGAGGCCTGATATTTGCTTTGCCGTAGGCATGGTTAGCAGATATCAGAATAACCCTGGGAAGGCTCACTGGGAGGCAGTAAAATGCATTCTCAAGTACTTGCGCAGGACAAGAGATTATGTCCTAGTTTATAGAGCGCAGGAGCTTGTACCATTGGGTTACACAGATTCGGACTTTCAAGGAGATATGGACAAGAGTAAGTCTACCTCTGGGTTTGTGTTTACTCTAGGAGGTGGAGCCATAGTATGGAAGAGTGTCAAGCAGAAATGCGTGGCGGACTCTACCATGGAGGCCGAGTACGTTGCCGCTTCAGAGGCAGCGAAAGATGCTGTATGGCTCAGGAGCTTCCTGATGGACTTGGATGTGGTTCCTGAGTTGCCTAGGTCTATCACAGTTTATTGTGATAACAATAGTGCAGTTGCTAACTTGAGGGAACCACGAGCCCATAAGGCGAGTAAACACATAGAGCGCAAGTACCACCTGATACGAGAAATCGTAAAGAGGGGAGACGTGACCGTGGCCAAGATAGTATCAGATGACAACCATGCAGATCCTTTCACAAAGCCATTGACCCTAAAGGTCTTTGAGAGACATGTGGAGGGCATGGGAGTCAGATTCTTGAGGGAGCCATGTTAGTGAGCTTAAAGGTGTTCTGGAGATTTCATTGTGACAGCAGTGTAATAGCGGGTTGGACAGTTTTTGTACTTCTTAGCATAGCTTTGAGTATTAGTGGGAGATTGTTAGTTTTGAATACAGAAAAGCTATGGCTTGTATCAAAAACTAATATCCACAGATGACATATCATTTTGTTTCAGTATAAATCTGTTCCTTTATATCATAGAACTAGATAACGGGGTGTCGACAAACACAGTAGATACCGTTATTGGTTAAAGTATTGATATATAAAAAGTATGCTCGTAACCGAGATAGTCTGAACATACTATCGGTATAGGTTATTGTGTGGTTTGGAAATTGGTTTATCTAGACTAGTTTAAATCACACAGATATGCCCGGGGCATATTGAGCACGACCAGTTTGGATAGAATTGACTTGTACTGATCGGCGCAGTCAATTCGGTCCTAGTATTCCGTCTCTCAATCCCGAGATTGGGACGGGCGTGAGGGTTGGGTGTCGTATGCTTTGATTTGCCAAAGAGTGAGGTCAATTGAGGCCAATACCTCGGTAAGTTGGGTATGCGGTGTTTAGCTTCTTGCGTGCCGTTGCTAGTCGGAGGAATCCACGTACCGGTTTGCCGGGTTGATGGTGCTCTCGAGATGAGCTCGTAAGGTTATTATACTAAATCCGGCCGGTGAACTTTATGTTCGGTATAATAAAAGGTCGAGTGGTACTAATCTCGGAAACCAAGAAGTCGGTGAATTAATTTGTCAGTAAATTGATAAATCGACGAGCACTAGATCTTTAATGTGGGGAGATAGAAGAAATAATAATGGCGCGATGTAAAGTCGTTTTCGAGCGGTAGTTCCATAATTGGTCCGTTAGTGGTACGACCGATTATGCGTTTGACTAATCGGCAAGGTAAATTAATTAATCCAAAGGGTTTAATTAATATTTAATCGACGAAGTGAATTTAGAAATTAATTCGATTTTGAATTAATTAATTCTAAGGGTTCGATTAAATTAAATTAACAAAGTGGATTAAATAAATTAATTTAAAAGGGTCGATTGGAGTTGATTAGTCAGGAAAACTTAGCGGTCAACGAAAGTCAAATTTTAAGACCTAACTCGAGAGCCCATTAGGTCTCCTTAGAAGCTCCTATAAATACAACATATTGGGCAGCAAAAACCCTAAGAAACTTGGCAGCCAAGTTTGGCTAGAAAGAGAAAGTTTGGTCTAGAGAGAGAACGTGTCTTCCTCGTCAAGTTTTCTCTCGAAGTCGACCAAGATAGCTTTCTTCTTTGTCAAGAAACTCAGCCCATTGTTTTTGAGAGCAGCCCATGGGATTTTGAGCAGCCCGGATCATTTTTCAGCCCGGTTTTACTATCACTGTTCGCTGCTGTTCATTATTCATTATTGCCGCCGCGGGTTCTTCTTGTTCAGCAGCTCCGGCGATCGGTCTTCAGGATTGCGCGCAGAACCGCCGCTGCAGCGTTGATCTCTGATCAGTCCAGGTGATCCGCTGCGGCTGGTGTCCAGATCGCGGTGATCTTTGGGCGGCCGATCGAAGGAGTTGGGTCGGTTTTAGGCAGCAGCATCAAGGAAGCAGCGGACTGCTCCGGGCAACTTCAACTTGAAAAGGGAAAATTTTGGGCAGCTTCATTTTTGTTAAAAAAAATTCTGGGCAGCTCAATTTTCATAAGAAAATTCCGGGCAGCTTAATTTTGAGTTTCTTGATAGGCAAGTTTCTTGGGTTTTCAGTCGGATTGCCGTGGGTAGCTCCGTAGACGATAGCCCACACTATCTCGGAGCTCGTATTGGAGAATTCTTCGGATTTCTTGTGGATTTCGCGCTAAAGAATTGGGTTTTCTTTTAGGCGAGGGACTTCGCTACAAAAGGTATAATCTTTAAGTTCCGCTTTAATTAAAGATTTAATTTTTTGTGTCCCGATTAATAAATTAAATAAGTATAAGCCTAGATCCGTTCATGGGTAAACTAATTTGAGCCTGAGCTTGGTCGAAAGCTTCCGATTCTGGAATGCATAGCACGAAAGTGAGGTTTTCGATTTAGCCCGGGCTTGTTCAGTTTTCCTTCAGAACAAATGGAGCTCAATTCCGTTAAGAAATGAAAGAGATATGAGCAAATAAAAATTGGGTCGTTAAGTATGACAATATCGGCAGATTAGCATTTTCATGGATGTTTTTGTGTTAGGGTTTTAAGAGAGATGGAGTCTGCGAAAAGGGGTATCTTCAAGCTTTTATATGGTAGGTTAATACCCTAGGAATCAAAGGATAAGATTTGGTTAGTTTCCATGATTAAAAAGAGTTCAATCTTGCTATACCTCTCTTCCCACATTTTCTGAAAAATTTCCCCAAATAAGCGACATGGGCATGTCGCGGGAATTGTTCTCTACTGGAAAAACATCTCATCTAGGTGACCTGTGCATGTCACGGGAATTGTTCTCTACTAGCAAACTCTCAAATAGGCGACCTGGGCATGTCACGAGAATTATTCTATTACGGAATCTAGACTTAATACCATCACTATATTTATAATTAAATAAATAATACCCAAAAATAAGGGGTATTAAACAAAATCGATATATAACTGAGAAATAGTTTTTCATACAAACAAAGCTTTTAAGTATTCAAAACTAACAGAAGATTCCTTTTGCTCTCTAAACTTTACTGCATCTATTGTTTCATTGTTTGCTTTTCTTAACTGTTTTGGGTCAGTGATCGGCAGGGAATACTATTTTTACTTTAAACATATTGCTCCTATCACATACTGCACTTTAAATTTCTAATTATTCACAACACAAGTGTGGGGGAGTAGGGATAGCTCTGAATTTGTTATCTTCATGCTATCTGATTATGGAATTGAACTGTGGATAAGTCCCTCGCCTATAAAAAAATAAATTTTCCTTAAAAAAAATTAATCATGCTCTAATATTTTCTCTAAACTAAAAATAATTTTCTTAAAGCCCCTTTTGAGCATATTTTTAGATGCCTTCAGTAATGTAGGAAGTTGCAGCTTAGCCTTTAGTGATTAGGATTGTAGTACTTGGATCGACCTTAGCTATTTCCTTTAAATTTAGTCACAAAACAACAATTTTTGGTGAGGAATTTTGAACCTAGAGTCTCCCTATGTCTCACATTTCTTTGTAGAGTTATTAGTCATATATACATTAATGGATCTAGAACTTGGCTACATTATATACAACAAGACCATTTAAGTATCCATGATTGGTCAAAATGATAAAGGCCCCTAGAAGTCATATGTTTCTTTTTCGTTTACCTCACATAAACCCCTTGGATTAACCCTTTCGGCCAAACCTTCTCTTTGACCTCCAATATGAAAAAACTCATTCTAAATTCCTATTTGGAAGTTGTAGTTCTTGCTTAAACGTACCAATATAACTAGATGTTGTTCTTTATAAGGGCTACGTCATATATAAAAATATATATTTTAGGGCCCAATGTCCCGGGACCAATGTCTTTAGTATAAATAAGTGGGGAAGTGAAGGATATCTAAGCCTTGTACCCTCACAAGTAGTATAGTGGTGAGATGTAAGGAAGTAAAGGACCTCTAAACCTTATACCCTTGCAAAAACACCCAAATTAGTAGAATAAAGAGTAAGGAAGTGAATGACCTCCAAGCCTTGTACCCTTACAATAGTGTAGAAGTGGGCAAAACGCAGGAACACACCTTAGAATGCCTTAAATAATAAGTGTGAGCAAGGGTTACTACTATTAAATTTTTCCTTTTCAATTTTCACCCTTTTTGGCCCAGTTTATTCTTACCCTATTTCCATCCCCTCTAAAACAAGCCCTTTTGATTGGCCATTTATGGATGTAACAAGTTGGTGGAGAATTGATGTCTAGCCAAGCCTATAGTTGAAGTTATGCATATAGTTGACTTGAGTGCTTTAATTCTACAAATATATTTACTGCACAAAGACATTGAGTGAAAACGAGTCAATCCTTTAAGTGTGAGGGTGACAAGTCAATAGGTCAATAGTTTCAATACGTAATATGTGTTTCAATTTTAGTTACTAAGTCTAAATTTTGATCACTATGCATTACTGAGGCCCTGAAGGAATTATCTGCCCAGACCCGGTCAAAAAATCTCACTTTCATGCTATGCATTCCAGAATCAGAGATTCTCAACCAAACCTGAATGCTCGTATAATACGGTTCAAACCCTTTATAAATACCACACGAGCAACGGATCTTAGTTTCACTTTATTTGAATTTATCACGCAACAGTATTATGATAACTAATAAAAATAGAAAGATAGAAATTGACCTCTCAAGTGTGTCTCTTAAGTAATGGCTAGAATAACTCTTAAACAAATTCATACGTTGTGTGGGCAATGAACCAACGAACCAATTGAATCAGCAACACAAAAATTCTACACACAAGACAGCTCAAAAAAATTCCCGCCAAAATTCGACAGCCACCATCGCCGGAGGTTGATCGCCGCCGCCGGAGTTTGACCGACGCCACCACCGCCAAGAAAGTCACAGCCACCGCCCCTCGGGTTTTCTCCTTAGAACTCGTGCAAAACTCAGAAGAGTTTATCTCTCTGACTTTCTCTCTCTAGTATATACCTCAGAGCTTCTCTCTCTAAAATAATTTTGTTTTGTTAATAATGACTTGTGTTTCTTGTTATTGCTAATCCCTTGTCTATTTATAGAGTTACAAGAGAGACCTTAAGTGGGCTTGAGTTAAGCCTTCTTGTTGGGCTTTAACTTATTAGTTTCCAAATCCAATTAGATTCCAAATCTTAATTAGTTCCAAAACTCAATGGGATTTCCTAATACTAATTAAACTATAAGATTTAATTAATTAATTCCACCTTGTCAATTTACTAACTGACTCTTAGGATTAATTAATTAAATAATTAATTATACTTTATCAATTAACCAACACATAATTACTCGTGCCACTAACGGATTAATTATGGATTTACTACTCAAACAAAATTGCTTCCAAAACAACTAAATTAATTATTCTTTATTCTCCCCACATCAAAGATATAGTGCTCATCAATTTTATTAATTTACAAATAAATTAATTTATCGACTTCTTATATTCTAAGATTAGTACCACTCGACCTTATTATTATACCGGACATAAGTCCACCGTTCGGGTTTAGTATAACAAACATTTCAAACTCACCCAACCTACCAACCCGGATGCACCGGTACGTGGTTTCCTTTCGACAAGCAAAGGCACACTAAGCAATCAAACACGCTCACCCAACCTACCAAGAATATTGGCCTCAAGTGTCATCACTCTTTTGCAGATCAAAGTACACTATGCTTAATCCTTATGCCCGTTCAAGTCTATGATTAAGAGATAGAATACTAGAATCGAATTGTCTATTAAATTAGTACAAGACAAATAATCTTAAACAGGTTATGCTCAATATGTCCCGAACATATCTATATGATTCAATTAGTTTAGACAAACCAATCTATGAATCACATAATGACTTCAACGGACAATATATTCAAACTGTCTCAGTCATAAGCCTCATTTATACATCTTGACTTTAACCAATGATGAGATCTATTGTGTCATACCAAACACTTTATCATCTAGTCACATAATATAAGTGAACAACATATGTAAAACATAAGGCATATAACTAAAATATTTAACTCGATATATAAAATCGGGAAATAGTTTTTCATACAAACACAACTTTCAGTATTTAAAACTAACAATCTCCCACTAATACTCAAAGTGACGCTTTTAAGTATAAAACTGTTTAATACAGTTATTCTACTACTACAATAAAATCTAGAGAACTATCAAGGCTCAGCTAAGTACCTAACTCCCATACCCTCCACATAAGTTTCAAAGACTTTTGCAGTCAATGTCTTTGTGAACGGATCTACAAGGTTCTCTGTTGATGTTATCTTTTCCATGACCACATCTCTTCTTTTAATGATTTTTCGTATCAGGTGGTACTTGTGTTGTACGTGTTTATGCTCCTTGTGAGCTCGTGGTTCCCTCGAGTTGGCTATTGCACCATTGTTATCACAGTATACTTTGATTGATCTTAGTAACCCAGGAATCACATCTAAGTCCCCTAAGAAGTTCTTGAGCTACACCGCTTCTTTTGCTACCTCTGATGTCGCAACATACTCAACTTCCATGGTTGAGTCTGCCACGCATTTCTGCAACACACTCCGCCAAATTATTGCTCAACCTCCCAAAGTAAACATGAACCCAGATGTAGACTTACTCTTGTATTTATCACTTTTGAAATCCGAATCTATGTAACCTCTAGGCATAAGCTCAGGCTTCTGATAGACCAATACTTGGTCTCTCGTTCTGCACAAATACTTAAGGATATATTTTACAGCTTCCCAATGAGCTTTTCAAGGGTTACTCTGATATCTGCTAACCATGCCAATAATATAGCAAATATCAGGCCTCGTACGTAACAAAGCATACAAGAGATGTCCTACTGTCGAAGCATAAGGAACTGTCTTCATGGCTTCTATCTCCTCAATATTCTTTGACGTTCTGCATGTTAAACCGAGCCAGAATCGTTTCTATGTATGAAGCCTGAGAGAGTGTCAGTGAACGTTTTCTATGATCTCGAATAATCTTAATCCCAATGATAGGTCCAACTTCTTTCAAGTCCTTCATATCAAATTGTTTAGACAACCATGTCTTCACGTCTGATAACACTTTCTTACTGTTGCCAATAAGAAGAATATCATGCACGTAAAGTACAAAAAACACCACCGCATTTCCGTCACCTCTGTGGTACACACACTGCTCATCCGGACACTAAGTAACTGGATTAATTCATCAAATCGGATGTTCCAAAGATCTTGATGTTTGCTTAAGTCCGTAGATGGACCTCTTAAGTTTGCAAACCTTATACTCTTGGCCTTTTTCAATGAATCCCTCTGGTTGCTGCATGAAGATGGTTTCCTCAGGACTTCCATTAAGGAAAGTAGTTTTGACATCCATCTGCCAAATCTCATAATCTAAATGAGTAGCTATGATCATGAGAATCTGAATCGACTTAAACATAGCTACCAGAGAAAATGTTTTCTCATAATCGATACCTTTTTTCTGAGTATGCCCTTGGCCACAAGCCTAGCTTTAAAGGTTTCAACCTTTCCATCGGGTCCTCTCTTGCGTTTGTAGACCCACTTACATCCAATGGGTTTGAAACCATCAGGTAAGTCTACAAGCTCCCAACCTTGATTAGAGTCCATTGACCCCATCTCAGATATCATTGCCTTTTTCTAAGATCAGCATCTTCATCTCAGAGGGCCTCATGTTAGTTATCAGGATCGGACACTTACTTTCCCGAGACAAAATCCAATGATTCTCCCAAGTCAACGTACCTCTCAGGCTGTTTCACAACCATCCCACTATGACGAGGCACCACCTGTGTAGGCACATCATCTGTGACATCTTGTGTAGTATTCTGTGGTGTATCTACTTGTACTAGTGCATTAGGAGTAATAGATTGTCCTCTAAGTTCTTTTAGTATAATCTTGCTACTGGGTTTGTGATCTAAAATATAGTATTCTTCTAAAAATCTGGTGTTAGTGCTAACTACCACCTTCTAATCCTTAGGACTATAGAATAAACCACGTTTCGTTCCTCTGGGATATCTTACAAACAACATTAATTCTTTTCTTGAATGTAACTAACCACATCTGCTGGACAACCCCAAATTCTGAGATGTCTTAGACTGGGCTTATGCCATCCACAACTCTGTATGGTTGAGGGCATGGATTTAGATGGTACAAGACTAAGAATATATGTAGTTTTTTCTAAGGCATATCCCCAAAACAAATTCAGCAATTCACTATAACTCATCATGGGCCTCCGTTCTGCTACACCATTCTGCTGGGGTGTGCCAGGTGCAGATAACTGGGATTGGATTCCCATTTCTAACATGTAATTTTGAAAATTAGTAGATAGGTATTCGCCACCACGATCTGATCGTAGTGTCATGATACTCTTACTATGATGTTTTCCATATCTGTCTGATACTCTTTGAATTTACTAAAGCATTTGGACTTGTGGCGCATCAAGTAAATGTACCCGTACCTCAAGTAGTCATCTATGAGTGTCACAAAATACTCAAAACCACCTATTGATGGAATTGACATATGTCAACATAAGTCAGAATGAACCAGTTCTAACACTTCTTTGGCCCTATACCCCTTGGCCTTAAAAGGCTTTTTGGTCATTTTACCTTCCAATCCGGATTCGCAAGTTGAATAGTTGTCAACTTCTAATAAACCTAAAGGTCCATCTGTGACCAACCTTTAAATCCTACTAAGGTTAAAATGACCTAGTCTAAGGTGCCAAAGATATGTTTGGTTTATATCAGAAGGTTCTTTCCTCTTATTATGGTTTAATAAAGTTTGAATTGCAGTTGCATGTCTAGTAGGAGAAGTTGGTTTTCAAACAAACAAATTGTATATCAATGAACTAGAACAAATAAGTTTCTCATTTCTTCTAACAAATATAGATTTATCAGAAAAAATAAACTTATTAGCATTCTTTAAAAGTCTAGAAACTGAAACAAGGTTCTTTCTGAAACTAGGAAGATAAAGACAATTTTCTAAAACTAAAACATTATTCGAAATTAATGTTTACTTCTCCCACTAAAACAAATAAAACTTTCATAGTGTCGCTCAAGTAGACTTCTGTATCGCGTTCTCTAAGCTTCCGTGTTACTCGAAACCCTTGCAGAGAATTACAAACATGATCAGTGGTGTCTGAATTCACGCACCAGGTATCTGGTAGAATCACCACTAAACATAACTCAGTAATTAAGGCGGAAACAGTCATACCTTTGATCTTTGGACAATCTGACTTCCAATCCCCCGTCTTACCGTATTTGAAGCACTTGCCTTTCGACTTCTTCTTTCTGATGTCAGGCTCAGGTGCATGATTAGCAGTCTTCTGGGCTTCATTATTCTTCTTTCCAGCCTTGGGCTTAGAAGAAGATCGCAGAGCCTTGATTGTGACTAAGGCTTGCTTCTTTTCTTAAAAGAGGCCTTCAACTAACTCCAACGCAGCTAAGAGCTCGTATAAAGTATATACTCGCTGATTCATATTATAATTCAGCTGAAATTGCTCAAAGCTCTGAGGCAAGCTCAGGAGGATAATATCAACTTGTGTTTCTGCATCGATCTCACCTCTCAATACCTCAATCACATTGATGTTACTGAAATATTATCGGCCCGGGCCCGGTCAAACACTCACTTTCGTGCTACGCATGCCAAAATTTGAATCTTTGACCAGGCCTAGACTATAGCACAATTGCTATTCCAATATTTGCTTGAAGTAACATTGCACAGGATCTTGATTTGTACTTATTCGATTTATCACGCAACAATAATTTTCTAATTAAAAGCGGAACCATAGAAAAGTACCTCTTGAAGCGTGTTAACTCATGTGATCGCTTGTGTGACTTAAGACTATGATTGCACGTTGTGTGGGCAAAGATCTAGTAATCAATTGATCAGCAATCAACACAAAAATAGTGTCGGGAATCTCGTTGAAAAAATTAACCACCGCCCACCGCGTGGTACCAAAATTTTTGCCACCCAAAGTCTCTCTAGAGGGAGAAAATTATTTTTCTCTCTCTAAACTTTCTCTCTAGTTTTCTTGTCTTGAAAACTTATGAGTTGTGTGTTGTGTAATTGCTAATCCCTTGTCTACATATAGAGTTACAAGAGAGACCCCAAGTTGGTTTAGGATTGGTCTTCCTAATGGATTTAGATAATTAATTAGTTTTAGGTAACTAATCTAATAGGATAAACCAAATCCGATTGGATTTCCTAATCTCTAGGATTTTCTAATTCTAATTGAAACTCAAGATTTAATTAATTAATTAATTAATTCTACTTTGTTAATTATTTAATTAACCCTTACAAATAGTTAACTAATTAATTTATTCTACTTATTCAATTAACTCATTACAAAATTAATCATACCACAAACGGATTAATTTTGGCACTACCATCCTACACCAGAGTTCCTTCCGGAACAACTAAATTAATTTATTCTTATTCTCCCCACATCAAAGATTTAATGCTCATTAATTATTAATTTATTGATAAATTAATTAATTAACTTCTTTAATTATGAGACTCGTACTACTCCACCTTTTTACTATACCGAACATAAGTCCACTGCCCGGGTTTAGTATAATAAACATTACGAGCTCATCTCGGGAGCACCATTACCCCAGACGCACCGGTACATCGTTTCCTTTCGACAAGCAGCAACACACCAAGTAACTAAACATGCGCACCCAACCCATCGAGACTATTGGTCACAATTGACCTCACCCATTAGCAAATCAAAGTACACTATGTTTAATCCTCATACCCACTCAAAGTACACACGTTTCTCGCTAATGAGAGTGCCATAGCTATGAAGGATTTTCTTGACACTCTTTACATTTTCTCTTCCAATGACATTCGTTGTAATAGAAAAATGTAGTGTAAGTTTCGGGTTTTGTCTTAGAATTTGGCCTGGCCTTAACACCAATCTTACTGCGTGCCTCCTTGTTCCTAACAATTTTGCCTTGCCTTTGAACTTTCTCTTCTTCACTTTGCCTTTTTCAACCACTAACACTTGAGTACCCTTCTCAAGGGTCTGCTCAGTGTTTTTTAGCATCTTATGCATGTTGAAATTTACCACAAAGTCATTGTACTCATCTAGCATTGAAACCAAGATGACGTCAATGTCTAATTTCCTGAACCAAGTTACACCTAGTCTCTCTAAAGTATCAGTATACCCTTTTATATTGACTAGGCAAATACTCACAGATGAACCATTCATCATCTTGCATAAAATAAATGCTATCATTGTAACGAACCTTTCATTACGAACCTGCTCTTAGAACACTTTTCCTTAGTGACGCATAAATTTGGAACGCTTCCATATTCATGTTTCTGAAGTAGTCCTCGAAACGTGTCACATAATTGGATTTGTTCCTTTTGCATTCTAAAGGCCTTTCAAGCAACCTTTGTAGCATTTTTTGGGTATTTCGGGCAAAATAGCTTCTAAGACAATAATTCTTCATTTCATGTTTTAAAATGTTTCTTATGGATAGTGATTTGAAATTTAAGTGAAAGATAATGCCATCCACAAAAGAATAATGGAAAATATTAGAATGATTTTTAATAAAATCATTTCCACAATAGCCAAAATTGAAATCCCATACAATTTTGTGTTGGTCCTAGATTGTGGGCCAAAAATCCACAAAAAACCAAACCCCAGTCTTGCTTTGGCAAGTATCGTAGGGATCGGGCCCTTTTGGTAGGTAACGTTCAAATCACATCTCATGCAATTTAACGCTTTCCAATTGCATCACTATTCAACTTTTCGGGGATAGGATGAACATTCCAAATGTTTGACACCATCCTATTATTGCAAAACCAATCCTAGTCAACTTATCGGGTTAAACTAGACCAATTTCCCTAAGTCAAACCATCCCTCAAAGCATCACATCAATAAATACCCAAACAGTCTTTCCACATAGTGGTAGTGAGTAAAGTTGGGCACCTATTATGTAACAACTCACCTCACGAAGAAAACCTGCAGCCCTTGTGCTCTCCAAGTCCACAGACGTTCGACGCTCTGGCGAGCCTACAAGTATGGAAGCAATTTACGACTTAGGTTTTTAGGGGATTTTGTTTGAGCTGCTTAACATGCATTTCGTTTTTGTCATTCACAATAACATATATCAAATATATTTAAAGCGAATAAAATGCAATTAATTGGGCTCTAGTCTATTACAAGGCTTTTAAAACATTGTCTTCATTTGGGCCTCCATTATTGGGCTCCAACTCCATGACTCCGTCTTGGCTTGTTGAAATTTCTTGGGTCTAATTTCTAATCTATTCTATTACAATAAATTTTAATAGACTCGCAGGCCCAATTTAAATGGCTCGCAGGCCCCAAATTAAAACAAAATAAATAAAGCCCAATTCAAGCATGAAAAACACATAAAATGCAAGTGCTTCATACAAGCCCATTTTAATGAAGCCAATCAATTTAAAAGATTGTGTAATTGAATATTTCCAAAATATTCTATACTATTAAAATTGATCGTGTTATAATCAATTTTATTCAAACTTTCCTTTTTCTTGTTCAATCATATGTGATAAATGATACATTAACATACCAAATATGTATGTAAATGTTTAAACCATTTAAATAAATCATACCATATTCGAAAGCATAAAGAATCAAATTAATCAAGTTAATTATTCTATTTATTAGCTAATCATCCTAATCTCATTAAGATAATTGATTTAATATATTTTAAAATTTTAAAATCCAATTTTAACATTTTAAAACTAATATACGATAAGATTTGATTTTTTCCAAAATTAAAATTTAAAATCTTACCAAAATAAAATCAGAAAATAATTTTACTTAAATTATGGGGCAGTTTGGTAATTGAAATAAAATTATGGGCTAGGGTTTTAAGGAGGACTCAAAGTCCAGGGGCCATTCTGGAATTTTAAAACATTTTTAAACTCAGCATCCCATTTTGGTAATTAGAGGCTACGGCAGGGCAAATTGGTACATTCGCCCATTAGGGCTAATGGCTCCAGCCTCTACCAGCCTTTCTTCTTCCTCGAATTTTCTGTCAGCCATCCTCGACTCCCCGGCTTCATCTCGTCGGCCAGGACATTTCTGGCCACGACCGGAGTTCTCTCAACGAATGACGAAGAGAGAAGCTCTTCTCGATAGCAGCGCCAGTCGAGACCGGCATCGATCGAGGATGGCGACGATCGTTCAGCAAGCGGCAACCAACATTTAGTCCCGCACAGCCGATCGATTAGCCCCGGAACATTTCCGGTCTACTGTTACTTCGCGGCATTTAAAACCCCACAACTTCTGGAAAACACATTTTTTTTTCCAGTAATGTGTTTTTCGCGTCGAAGATATTAAAACTGAGGAAAAAAACCAAACAAGCAAAACGTTTTGAATTTTCTGGCTAAACAATTTTGCAGCCCTAACAATGAAATCCAACATTATATTTTCAAATCGAAAAATCAACACCAATCAGCCCAAAACTCTTTTGAAACCATTTCAATTGAAAACAAAAAAAAATTAAGGCAAATTCATGAAATCTGATGGCCTTCATTTTTCCAGCGGCGTTTTGAAAAAAACCCAAATTCCAAAATTAATTTTCGGTGAGGAATAATGAAGAAACCCAGTTTTGTTTAAAGACACAAAAGAAAAATACCCTTATGAGGCCAATTTCCAAAATCGGCACCAAAGTGAAAAACCTTGCGATTAATTTTCATTTCCAACAAAACTTTGAAGACAGCCCAGAAAAGAAATCATTTTTCTGGTCAAAACGCAACAGCCAAAAGCCATCAAAGATTCTGATAAGTAAATCAAAACGAAACAGTTTCGAAAACCAGCAAACATGGAAATCTTCAATGGATCTTCTGAAAAACATTTGAGCCCTGAACCTTTCCGGAGTCCTCATTTTTCCGGCGAGACAACAACAACCAAAACCCATGAAATACCGGTGAGAAAACCCAGTTTCCCATAACTAATTTTTCAAATCCGTTTATGAATAATTAATTTTAAAACAAACAAATTGTTTAATCCACTAATTTTAATTTAACACTAAAACGAGCCTAGCTCTGATATCACTATTGGGATCGCTTAGGCCTAGTTTTCAAAAACTCGCAGCGAAAAAACCTAATTGATTATTTTAGTGTTAATTAAAAACTACGTTCAAAGCTTCTAAGGCTTACCCTCGTATAACTCAAAGCCATTTAATTAAATCTTATTTATTCAAATATAACAATTATACTTATTATAGGAAAGAATACTTATTCTACATCATCGAACTTTCTTATGTCCGATCCTGTAGACCCATTCTAAATTGGCAATGGATAACTCAATCTCATTGATTAATCCATAAGTCATTAGTGGTCGCTAGCAAGACATACTGACTACCCAATTCAGAATGGAGGGTCGAATGGTGATTCAACACAACCTTTCTGAGCAAACTGCGTACGATCCTCTACATTGATATCCCGTTTAGCATAAGGCATGGAACCATCATCCTTATATAGCTAAATGTTTACATTATCTCTTAGTGACACTGATTCTATTCGAGCAATGATAACACTTACCATTTCTCGGGCATAGCCATGCACTTCTTAGTTCACTTTCAAGTGGCCAAGATATCATCTCTCACTTAAGAGAGATTTGTAGTCCCATCACTTCATCTACATATCTTAGCGTGACTCATAGTGTACCCAATCATACTCGTACTTGGCAACCTATTATGGCCCGTTAGGCGTATGTCAAAGCACGCTACAATTCACCTATGGCTATGCAGTGAGTTCTGGTCTAAGGATCCTCGTACGAGTACTACTCGAAAGAATCACTCATGATCCAAAAGTTGAAGGAAAACATAACAAGCCCGGGCTAAATCGAAAACCTCACTTTCGTGCAATGCATTCCAGAATCGGAAGCTTTCGACCAAGCTCAGGCTCAAATTCATTTACCCACGAACGGATCTTGGCTTATACTTATTTAATTTATTAATCGGGACACAAAAAATTCAATCTTTAATTAAAGCGGAATGTTTAAAGATTCTACCTTTTGTAGCGAAGTCCCTTGCTTAAAGAAAAATCCAATCTTTGCTAGCGATTCTAATAGAAATCCGAAGAATTACTCCGATCCAACTCCGAAATAGTGCGGGCTATTATCTACGGAGTTACCCACGGCAAAATTAAGAAAACCCAAGAAACTTGCTTCAGAAAAAAACTCAAAAACCCATAAATGGAACTGCCAAAATTTCTGAAAACCCACTGCGCAAGCCGCCGGAAAACCTGCTGCTCAAGTCACCGAAAAAAACTAAAAAACTGTCCACCGGAGCTGCCCAATCCAGTCCCAATCTACACAATTAATCCCACAGATCACTCAGCTAAGAAGATCAATGTGAAGACTTGATTGGATCAGGGCACTGAAGTAGTACAGCTGCCGGGTTTTATGATTCGGAAAATCCGATTTGCACAGCTAGCTTAAAATCGACCGGCGATAATAATTAATGAGCAGTCCGAGCTTAATAAAATCGAGTTTTCCGAAGGAGAAAGCTATCTTAGCTGACTTCGATAAGAAGCTTCGATGAGGGAGACGAAGTTCTCACTCTAAGCTAAACTTTCTCACTCTAGCCCTTTCATGGACTTCAAGTTTCTTAATATCTTCAATTGCCTAACAAGGTATTTATAAGGAGCTTCTAAGGAGACCTAATGGGCTCTCGAGTTGGGCCTTCTAATTTGACTTTCGTTGATCGCTAAGTCTTTCCCGACTAATCAACTCCAATCGACCCATTTGAATTAATTTATTAACCCACTTTGTTAATTTAATTTAATCGAACCCTTAGAATTAATTAATTCAAATAGAATTAATTTCTTAATTCACTTTGTCAATTAAATATTAATTAAACCTTTAGGATTAATTAATTCACCTTATCGATTAGTCAAATGCATAATTAGTCGTACCACTAACGGACTAATTATGGAACTACCGCTCGAAAACGACTTTACATCGCGCTATTATATTTTCTTCTATCTCCCCACATTAAAGATCTAGCGCTCGTCGGTTTATCAATTTACTGATAAATTAATTCATCGTCTTCATAGTATTCGAGATTAGTACCACTCATCCTTTTATTATTACGGACATAAAGTCCACCGGCCGGGTTTAGTATACTAGACCTTACGAGCTCAACTTGGGAGCACCATCAACCCGGTGAACTGGTACGTGGATTCCTGCGACTAGCAACGGCACGTAAGAAGCTAAACACCGCATACCCAACCAACCGAGGTATAGGCCTCAATTGACCGCACTCTTTGGCAAATCAAAGCATACGATATCCAACTCTCACGCCCATCCCAATCTCGGGATTGAGAGATTGAATACAAGGATCGAATTGACTACGCTGATCAGTATAAGTCAATTCTATCCAAACTGGCCGTGCTTAATATGCCCCGGGTATATCCGTGTAGTTTAAACTAGTTTAGGTAAAATAATTTCCAAACCACACGATAACCTATACCGATAGTATATTTAGACTATCTCAGTTACGAGCATACTTTTAATATATCAATACTTTAACCAATAACGGTATCTACTGTGTCTTTTCACACCCCGTTATCTAGTTATATGATATAAAGGAACAAATTTATACCGAAACAAAATGATATGTCAACTGTGGATATTAGTTTTTGATACAAGTCATAGCTTTTCTATATTCAAAACTAACAATCTCCCACTAATACTCAAAACTATGCTAAGAAGTACAAAAAACTGTCCAACACGATATTACATTGCTGGCATAGTGAAATCTCTAGAACGCCTTTAAGCTAACTCGCATAGCTCCCTTATGAATCTAACTCACATGCCCTCCCCATGTCTCTCAAAGACCTTTGGGGTCAATGGCTTGGTGAAAGGATCCGCAAGGTTGTCATCTGATGCTATCTTGGCCACGATCACGTCTCCCCTCTTTACGATCTCTCGTATCAGGTGGTACTTGCGCGCTATGTGTTTACTCACCTTATGGGCTCGTGGTTCCCTCGAGTTAGCAACTGCACCATTCTTATCACAGTAGACTGTGATAGACCTAGGCAACTCAGGAACCACATCTAAGTCCATCAGGAAGCTCTGGAGCCATACAGCCTCTTTCGCTGCCTCTTAAGCAGCAACGTACTCAGCCTCCATGGTGGAGTCCGCCACGTATTTCTGCTTGGCACTCCTCCATACTATGGCTCTGTTAGTTTTGAATACAGAAAAACTATGACTTGTATCAAAAACTAATATCCACAGATGACATATCATTTTGTTTTGGTATAAATTTGTTCCTTTATATCATAGAACTAGATAACGGGGTGTGGACAGACACAGTAGATACCGTTATTGGTTAAAGTGTTGATATATAAAAAGTATGCTCGTAACCGAGATAGTTTGAACATACTATCGGTATAGGTTATTGTGTGGTTTGGAAATTAGTTTATCTAAACTAGTTTAAATCACACGAATATGCCCGGGGCATATTGAGCACGACCAGTTTGGATAGAATTGACTTATACTGATTGGCGTAGTCAATTCGGTCCTAGTATTCTGTCTCTCAATCTCGAGATTGGGATGTGCGTGAGGGTTGGATATCGTGTGCTTTGATTTGCCAAAGAGTGCGGTCAATTGAGGCCAATACCTCGGTAGGTTGGGTATGCGGTGTATAGCTTCTTACGTGCCGTTTCTAGCCGGAGGAATCCGCGTACCGGTTCACCGGGTTGATGGTACTCCTGAGATGAGCTCGTAAGGTTATTATACTAAACCCGGCCGGTGAACTTTATGTTCGGTATAATAAAAGGACGAGTGGTACTAATCTCGGAAACCAAGAAGTCGGTGAATTAATTTGTCAGTAAATTGATAAACTGACGAGCGCTAGATCTTTAATGTGGAGAGATAGAATAAAATATAATGGCGCGATGTAAAGCCGTTTTCGAGCGGTAGTTCCATAATTGGTCCGTTAGTGGTACGACCGATTATGCATTTGACTAATCGATAAGGTAAATTAATTAATCCAAAAGGTTTAATTAATATTTAATCGAAAAAGTGAATTTAGAAATTAATTCTACTTTAAATTAATTAATTCTAAGGGTTCGATTAAATTAAATTAACAAAGTGGATTAAATCAATTAATTTAAATGGGTCGATTGGAGTTGATTAGTCGGGAAGACTTAGCGGTCAACAAAAGTCAAATTTTAAGGCCTAACTCGAGAGCCCATTAGGTCTCCAATCGATCTCCTATAAATAGAATAACTTGAGACCAAAGAAAGCTAAGAAATCTTGCAAGACAAGTCTTGCCCATTTTAGAGTAAGAAAGTTCTAGAAAGAGAACTTCTTCCCTTTGAAGTTTTCACTAAAAAATGAACTAGATTTCTTGCTCTCGGATTGAATTCATCCCAAAGATCGAACCTTCAAGTTTGGATTTCGAAGTCTCCACTAGATTCTTGCGGGTCTTCTTCATTTCGCTGCTGCCCAGAATTTTCCTTCCATTCGCTGCTACTGCAGCGATTTTATTTAAACACCCGGCGGCAGTTTTCTTCAGCAACAAGCTTGCGCGGTTGATTCGAGATTGGCCTGTGTTGATCTCTTTCATTTGATGGGTGATCCGCAGACTTCTCTTGTCTAGATCCCGGCGAGTTTTGGGGCTGGGTACTGGCGCAGATCGGGCGGGACAGTAGCAGTTTTTCATTCAAGAGGTGAATCAGTTTTTGAGGGTTTTCTTCGATCAGATTTTGGGTTTCTTGAATTCGATTTGAAAGATTTCTTCGTGGGTTTTCATGTTCTAAGCAAGTAAGCTTCGATCGATTATTGCCCACGCAATATTCAAAGTGTTCTTGGAGTAATCAATTGGATTTCTATTGGAATCGCAACAAAGAATTGGTTTTTCTTTAACCAAGGGACTTCACTACAAAAGGTATAATCTTTAAATTCCGCTTTAATTAAAGATCGAATCTTTTGTGTCCCATTAATAAATTAAATAAGTATAAGCCTAGATTCATTCATGGGTAAACTAATTTGAGCCTGAGCTTGGTCGAAAGCTTCCGATTCTGGAATGCATTGCACGAAAGTGACGTTTTCGATTTAGCCCGGGCTTGTTTAGTTTTCCTTCAGGCTCCACCTCCTAGAGTAAACGCAATCACCTTGAAAGTCTGAATCTGTGTAACCTAATGGTACAAGCTTCTGCGCTCTATAAACTAGGACATAATCCCTCGTCCTGCGCAAATACTTGAGAATGCATTTTACTGCTTCCCAGTGAGCCTTCCCAGGGCTACTCTGATATCTGCTAACCATGCCAACGGCAAAGCAAATATCAGGCCTCGTACACAACATAGCATACATGAGGCTACCCACTGCAGAAGCATAGGGTACCGCCTTCATGGCATCTATCTCCTCAGCAGTCTTAGGACACTGCTCCTTAGACAAATGCACCCCATGCCTGAAAGGTAGTGAACCCTTCTTGGAGTTATGCATGTTAAAGCGGGCCAGAATCGTGTCTATGTAGGATGCCTGAGAGAGAGTCAGAGAACGTCTCCTACGATCTCGAATAATCTTAGTCCCAAGGATATGTCCAGCCTCTCCCAAATCCTTCATATCGAATTGCCTGGACAGCCATGCCTTTACGTCTGACAACACCTTCTTACTGTTGCCAATAAGAAGGCTGTCATCTATGTAAAGTACGAGGAACACCACCGTATCACCATCACTCCTGCGATAAACACACTGCTTATCCGGACACTGAGTGAATCCATAGGACTGGATAACCTCATCAAAATGGATGTTCCAAGATCTGGACGCTTGCTTAAGTCCATAAATGGACCTCCTAAGCCTGCATACCTTGTGCTCTTTGCCCTTAACAATAAAGCCCTCTGGTTGCTGCATAAAGATGGTCTCCTAAAGACTTCCATTAAGGAAAGCTGTCTTGACATCCATCTGCCAAATTTCATAGTACATATGAGTAGCAATGGCCAAGAGAATCTGGATTGACTTAAGCATAGCTACCGGGGAAAAGGTCTCCTCATAATCGATACCCTCTTTCTGAGTATACCCCATCGCCACAAGCATATCCTTGAAGGTCTCAACCCTCCCATCAGATCCTCTCTTTCGCTTGTAGACCCATTTGCACCCAATAGGCCTAAACCCATTAGGAAGGTCTACCAGCTCCCAGACTTGATTTGAGCCCATAGAACCCATCTCAGCAATCATCGCTCTCTGCCAAGAATCTACATCTTTATCCTAGAGAGCCTCATTATAGTTAACTGGGTCTGGTTCATGAGCACCAGGGATAAAGTCTGAAGACTCACCCAAACCAATATACCTCTCGGGCTGTCTCACAACCCTCCCACTACGACGAGGCGTAGCCTGTGCAAGAGCATCATCTGTGATAGTGTCTGTAGTCTCTTGTGGTGTATCTTCCTGTACTTGTGCATCTGGAATAGTGGACTGACTTCTAAGCTCTTCTAATACTACCTTACTGCTCGACTTATGATCTAAAATATAGTCCTCCTCAAGAAATCTGGCATTGGTGCTGATCACCACCTTCTGATCCTGAGGACTATAAAATAAACCACCTCTCGTTCCTTTGGGGTAGCCTATAAATAGGATAGCCTTGGATCTCGCCTCTAACTTGTCTGCATCTGCCTCGAGCACATGTGCTGGACAACCCCATATTCTGAGATGTCTCAGATTAGGCTTTCGCCCATTTCACAACTCTGATGGGGTCGAAGGCACATACTTAGATGACACAAGGTTGAGGATAAAGCATGTTGTCTCTAAGGCATAACCCCAAAATGAGATAGGCAACTCACTGTAACTTATCATCGATCTTACCATCTCCATAAGAGTCCTGTTTCTCCTCTCTACTACACCATTCTGCTAGGGTGTGCCAGGTGCAGACAACTGGGTCTGAATACCCTCCTCTGACAAATAGGATCTAAATTCACTAGAGAGGTATTTGCCACCGCGATCAGATCGCAAGGCCTTGATACTCTTACCCAGATGGTTCTCCACCTCTGCCTTGAATTCTCTGAACTTGCCAAAGTATTCAGACTTGTGGCACATCAGGTATATGTATCCATATCTAGAGTAATCATCCATGAAGGTCACGAAATACTCATAACCACCTCTAGCCTGAACTGACATAGGCCCACACACGTCAGAATGAATCAACTCTAAAACCTCCTTGGCCCTATACCCCTTTGCCTTGAAAGGCCTCTTGGTCATTTTACCCTCCAAGCAGGACTCACAGGTCGAATAGCTATCAATATCTAGTAACTCCAAAAACCCACTATTGACCAACCTTTGAATCCTACTAAGGTTGATGTGACCTAGTCTCAGGTGCCAAAGATAAGTCTGATTCAAAGGGGAAGACTCTTTTCTCTTATTATGATTCTGTGATGAGCTACTAGTTTCTGTGTTTTACATTACTGGGGAGTATGTCTTAATTAAAAACAAATTGTCAACCAATGTGCCGGAACATATAAGTTTCTGGATTTTTCTAATAAAAATATATCCATCAGAAAAAGCACACTTATAACCATCCAAAATAAGTTTAGAAACAGAAAGTAAATTTTTACGAAAACTGGGTACATAAAGACAATCTCTCAACAATAAAGTAGAGCCTGAAAAATAAAGACAAATAGCTCCCTCTGTAGCAATAAAAACTCTGGTAGTATCCCCAAGGTAGACCTGCAATTCTCCCTCCCTAAGCAGTCGGGTCACTTGGAACCCCTGGAAAGAATTACAAACGTGATCAGTGGCTCCTGAATCCACACACCAAGTATCTGTGGGAATCGCCGCTAAACACGTTTCAGTGACTAGGGAAAATTTACACATACCTCGAGGCTTTGGGCAGTCCTTCCTCCAATGTCCTGCTTTGCCACACCTAAAACATTTGCCTTTCGGCTTCTGCTTCTTGGCAATGCCCGCCTTGGGTCCATGATCAGTTCCTGTTTTCCGACCTCTCTTCCTCTTCTGCTTCCTGGCTTTGGGCCCAGCAGAGGAACCTGAGGGACTAACAGTAGCCAAGGCTTGCTTCTTCTATGCGAATATGCTCTCAGTAGACACCAATGCAGTCATGAGCTCAGAAAGTGAATATGAGAGATTCCTCATATTATAGTTCAATCGAAACTGCTCAAAACTGGGAGGCAAGCTCTGGAAAATGATATTGACCTGGGTATCCCCATCAATGTCACCTCCCAATACCTCAATCTCATTGATGCAACTCATCATGTCCAGCACGTGGTAAGGACAATGTCCAGGTTACATTTCCAGTCAATATAGTTTGGATCGGTGAGTTTGTTTTGGTTCAAAATGACAGCTAGCGGGTTGAATGACATATCAACCGAAAAATAAACAATTCAAGTTTCAGAATACTTTTTCGAAAATATTGAAAATCCTCAAAAACCAATATTATCTTTTATCGATATCTCTCACACTGGGATTAACGCAGGTCACGATAGGTGAACGTCTACGCTAACCCACATTCATTCGAGAAGAACTGAAGTTTATTAATTTCATTATCTGACCAACGATCTTATGATCAATGAAATTAATAGTCGATAATTTTAGCCGTACACGAAAATAGCGTAACCTCGATGGGAGGGATACTAAAAATGGTACACTAAGTGTATGCCATTACGTGACTTTTAAGTTTGTTATTTAGGATACTAATGCGCCTCGGATGGCGAGGGTGTCGCAACTTTCTCCAATTAAACTCACTATAGTCATCCCTTTAGAAATTCATTCCGGTGATATCTGTGGTTGAAAACTCATCCGATAGGGAGGAAGGTCTAAGCCAGCACGCAAGTTTAACCACATCACCAATGAACCCGTAATGGATGCCATGGGGATATTTACCAACCCACTCCCACTTAGATTTTCAAGCTTGAGGATTTTTACGTTTTAACATGCAATATCTTAACCATGGATATTCGCACCTATAAAACCGTTGGACGTTTAATATGCGAATAATCTACCTTAATTAATTGCACATTACCTTTTTTAAAAAACATTTTGGTTTGATTTTCGTTTATGCAAAGAAAACCGAAAAGCACACAATCAACGAAAAGACATAAATACGGGAAATTAAAGAAATAAAATTTCCCGACTATTATGGCCTTCTCCATCGTTGATTCCTTGACGCCTTGGTGACACGTCCCTCCATGTCGCTCCCACTCGTTATTTGGATTCCTCTCGATTCGCACGGGTTTTCTCGATTTACTACGTAATTAGGAATCACCCAAAATTACGAGAAACTAAAGCCCGTGAATATAAGTTACCCAAAATAACGTCTTCGTCATAATACATAAATTCCTATATACAAAGGCGTTTTTCAATGAATTTAAAGACGACATGATTAGATCAAATCCTACTACAAGATTTTTCTAATCCTACATGGCTTCCAGCTCATGGTTATTACTATTACAGATATTTCCATTCAAAAACAATACGAGCCCGGACATGTCCCTAGGTTTATGAATGAAAAATAAATTTCTACCATAATAGCCGGGAAACCAATAACCAATTGTTTAAGTATTTCGACAAAAATAATAATGCCAAAATAAAGTCGTGTAATAAATCAAACAAGTATAAGACCGAAACCATCGCTCTGATACCAATTTGAAGGAAAACAGAACAAGCTCGGGCTAAATCAAAAACCTCACTTTCGTGCAATGCATTCCAGAATCGGAAGCTTTCGACTAAGCTCAGGCTCAAATTCATTTACCCACTAACGGATCTTGGCTTATACTTATTTAATTTATTAATCAGGACACAAAAAATTCAATCTTTAATTAAAGCGGAATGTTTAAAGATTCTACCTTTTGTAGCGAAATCCCTTGCTTAAAGAAAAATCCAATCTTTGCTAGCGATTCCAATAGAAATCCGAAGAATTACTCGGATCCAACTATGAAATAGTGTGGGCTATTATCTACGGAGTTACCCACGGAAAAATTAAGAAAACCCAAGAAACTTGCTTTGAAAGAAAACTCAAAAACCCATAAATGGAACTGCCCGAAATTTCTGAAAACCCACTGCGCAAGCCGCCGGAAAACCTGTTGCGCAAGTCACCAAAAAAAACTAAAAAACTGTCCACCGGAGCTGCCCAATCCAGTCCCAATCTGCACAATCAATTCCACAGATCACTCAGCTAAGAAGATCAACGTGAAGACTTGATTGGATCAGGGCACCGAAGTAGTACAGCCGCCGGGTTTTATGAATCAAAAAATCCGATTTGCGCAGCTAGCTTAAAATCGACCGGCGATAATAATTAATGAGCAGTCCGAGATTAATAAAATCAAGTTTTCCAAAGGAGAAAGCTATTTTAGCTAACTTTGAGAAGAAGCTTCAATGAAGAAGACGAAGTTCTCACTCTAAGCTAAACTTTCTCACTCTAGCCCTTTCTTGGACTTCAAGTTTCTTAATTTCTTCAATTGCCTAACAAGGATATTTATAAGGCGCTTATAAGGAGACCTAATGGGCTCTCGAGTTGGGCCTTTTAATTTGACTTTCGTTGATCGCTAAGTCTTTCCCGACTAATCAACTCCAATCGACCCATTTGAATTAATTTATTAACCCACTTTGTTAATTTAATTTAATCGAACCCTTAGAATTAATTAATTCAAATAAATTAATTTCTTAATTCACTTTGTCAATCAAATATTAATTAAACCTTTAGGATTAATTAATTCACCTTATCGATTAGTCAAATGCAAAATCAGTCGTACCACTAACGGACTAATTATAAAACTACCGCTCGAAAACGAATTTACATCGCGCCATTATATTTTCTTCTATCTCCCCACATTAAAGATCTAGCACTCGTCGGTTTATCAATTTACTGACAAATTAATTCACCGACTTCTTAGTATCCGAGAATAGTACCACTCGTCCTTTTATTATACCAGACATAAAGTCCACCGGCCGGGTTTAGTATAATAGACCTTACGAGCTCATCTCAGGAGCACCATCAAGCCGGTGAACTGGTACGTGGATTCCTCCGACTAGCCAAAGCACGTAAGAAGCTAAACACCGCATACCCAACCTACCAAGGTATGGGCCTCAATTGACCGCACTCTTTGGCAAATCAAAGCATACGATATCCAATTCCCACGCCCATCCCAATCTCGGGATTGAGAGATTGAATACTAGGATCGAATTGACTACACCGATCAGTATAAGTCAATTCTATCCAAATTGGTCGTGCTCAATATGCCCCGGGCATATCCGTGTAATTTAAACTAGTTTAGATAAACTAATTTCCAAACCACACGATAACCTATACCGATAGTATAGTCAGACTATTTCACTTACGAGCATACTTTTAATATATCAATACTTTAACCAATAACGGTATCTACTGTGTCTTTCCACACCCCGTTATCTAGTTCTATGATATAAAGGAACAAATTTATACCAAAACAAAATGATATGTCAACTGTGGATATTAGTTTTTGATACAAGCCATAGCTTTTCTGTATTCAAAACTAACAAAAGTCTATGGAGTGTTTCTTTTGGCGGATCGATTTCATGAAATTAAATATGCATAAGAATATAATATTCATGAAATTAACTCATCTGATAAATCATCAATCAAACGACAAATGTCTACATATAGCCCTTCAAAAGGGCACATACACCAACAATTTATATATAATGACTCAGTTTCAGATCTATTGTGCCACACTAGACACCTCATGATCTAGTCATATGATATAAGACGACAACATATAAAAAACATAAAATAATTTAACTAAAACATTCAATCGATATATAAACTGGGAAATAGTTTTCATACAAGCAAGGCTTTCTGTATTCAAACCAACATCACAGTGTAGTACTTGAGGGTTGATCCCACATAGAGCTAGATAGAATTTGTGAATATGCTTAACCTTAAGTACTTATTACATAAACAAAAGAATAAATAATAGAAAAAACATGAGAGAAGTGAGAATTATTTTTTTTTTCTTATTTATTAACTAACCTATAAAAGGGGAAAATAGAATGTAAATATGACTAACACCCTTAAAAGGCCTAGTTCTTACCTATAACACTTAACCTTGATTCAAGGGTTTACATTTCTAAGGATTTATACCTTCAATAGAGAGCCACCTAGCTGAATTTTTGGTCTGCTTTACCTAAGTGTTTGGATAGCTTTGAATAGAGATATAGATCAATGGGTATGTTTTTGATCCGCCTTACCCACTCTCGTGTTGAATTCTGGATTGTGTCTCAAAATCCAACAAAAGCTTAGGAAATACCTTAAGCTAACATTAAACATAATAAGCAATAATAGAACTTTTTGAGCACTTATAAAATTAAACTAACTAATGGTGGAATCACCTCAAGATCCAAAGGGCTATTGTTAAGCAAATAACATGCAAATGTCCAAACATTATGATAATACCTTTCATTTATTTCCACATAAGAACTAAAATTAGCCAATAATAGAAATAGGGTCATCAATCCTACTCTACTATCAATCCTCTACACCTTCACATCAAGTTAATTGAAGCCACTAACTTGCATGACAAATGGATAAATAGACAACCAAACTTGCAACACAAGATATCTTAATTAGATTACCCCACATGCCTACAACAAGTTAAGCACTACCCAATTCAACAAGTAATTGGTAGATTCAACAAATATTCCAATAACAAGGCAAAATCAATACATCAAGACAAGAATTACTTCATTTGTATGAAACCCACTTAACAATATGCATGAACCATAGAAGATAACAAAATAACCACAAAAATGTGGAATTCCTCATTTAATGACTCCATTAACATGAGAAGGAATGGCCTTTGTCAATAATGAAGGATAAAACACTTCAAACTCTTGAATTCCATCATTAAAGATCCATTTCACTTCATTGAATCCATTAATTTCTTCTACATCATATGGAAATTGACTACCCTCTATCACTTAGATATTGGGTTTAAATACTAAAGCTTTACTTGTATTAAACTATTTCCTTGTTTTATATATCGATTGAAAGTTTCAGTTAAATTGTTTATATGTTTTTGCAAATATTTTCCATTTATATTATGTAATTAGATGATGTGGTGTCTGGTGTGACGCAGTAGATCTCATCATTGGTTAAAACATATAATATATAAATGAGGTTCATAACCGAGACAGTTTTGGACACACTGTCAGTTTAGGATATTATGTGATTCAGAAATTGGTTTGTCTAAACTAATTGAATCATATAGATATGCCCGGGGCATATTGAACTTGACCATTTATGAAGAATTGTCTTGTAATGATTTTATAGATTATTCAATCCTAGTATTCTATCTCTTAATCCCTAAACTTGAGCAGACATGAGGATTAGACATAGTGTATTTTGATCTGCCAAAGAGTGAGGTAATTTGTGGCCAATAGTCTCGGTAGGTTGGATGCACGTGTTTAGTTGCTTGGTGTGCTGTTGCTTGTCGGAAGGAAACCATGTACCAGTGCGTCCGGGGTGATGGTGCTCCTGAGATGAGCTCGTTATGTTTATTATACTAAACCCAACTGGTTGACTTATGTCCGATATAGTAAAAAGTTGAGTGGTATTAATGTCGGATTATAAGAAGTAATTAATTTATTTATTAATAAATTAATGAGCATTATATCTTTGATGTGGGGAGATTAAAGAATAATTAATTTAGTTGTTCCAAAAACAATTCTAGTGTAGGATAGTAGTGCCAAAATTAATCCGTTAGTGGTACGATTAATTATGTAGTGGCTTAATTGATAAAGTAGAAATAATTATTTAATTAATTATTCCTTAGGGTTAATTAAGTAATTAACAAAGTAGAATTAATTAATTAATTAATTAAATCTTAAAGTTCAATTAGAATTAGCATATCCTAGAGATTAGGGAATCCTATTAGATTTGGTTACCTAATTGGATTTAGAAACTAATTAATTACCTAAACCCATTAGGAAGGTCAATCCTAACCCAAGACAAAAGATTAGCAATTCACAATACACAATTCATAAGCTTTCAAGATAAGAAAACTAGAGAGAGAATTTAGAGATAGAAAACAAGTTTCTCCCTAGAAGTCAATACTCTCAGGCGGCGGGTTCTCGCCTCAGGCGGCGGCCGGGCAGCACTAACTCCGGGTGGAGGCGGCAAGGCTAAACAGCCTGCAGTGCAAAATTCCTACGGCGGTGAGCTGCTGGATTTTTTCCTGTGAGATCTTTTTTGTGGTGATTGCTGATCAATTGTTCGTTAGATCATTGCCCACACAACGTACGATCAAAGTCTTGAGTTATACAATAGAATCACCTTAGTACACGCTTCAATAATTCTTAAACTTCCGCTTTAATCACGAATTAATTGTTGCGTGTCAAATCGAACAACTATAAGCTAAGATCCTGCACAATGTTATTTCAAGCAAGGACTGTAATAGCGATTGTGTTAGAGTTTAGGCCTGGTCAAGAATTCCGATTCTAGAATGCATAGCACGAAAGTGAATTTTTTACCGGGCCCGAGCAAATAATCTTTCTTTAGAGAGGTAGAATTCCTAAGTAGATCAACAACCAAAAAGATAAAAATCTAGAATTGAAAGAATTAAATGCAAAACATTCATGAATAACATAACAATGAAGAAAACCCACAAGATATGAACAACCCATCCATAAACTCAAATATACATCATGAATCCATACAAATGAGTGTTGAAATATGAATCTACGATAAACAAAAACTAAATCTAATCTAAAAATATAAAAACAAGAAAAGAAACTAGAGAGAGAAGCTCTCTAAGGTTTTACAGAATTGCGGCCCGCCTACAGGCGCTAGCATCTGTAGGTCACCGCTGCTGTTTCTTTGGCTGTTACGGAAAGGCCGCGAGATAGAGGACTTGTTGCGATCACTATTTTCAGCAATGCCATTTTTGCTTCCTTTTTCCGTCTTACTCCCTTTGTGTTCATTTTTGCTCCATTTTCTCCCAAAACTCTTTAAACTTCATCCAAAATCTCCAATATATCTTTTTACTACAAGATCATGCAAATACAATATATCTTTTTCATTGAAAATCAACTAAAAGTAAGCTATGAGTGCATGATTTTGGGTTACAAAAATGTATAATTTGGAGTCATGTCACAAGCTGACGGTTTCATCTACAGAAAGTTCATGAAAGCGGGTCTAATAGAGCTTAGCCGCATGATTAAGTCTATCTGCCAACATATGAGTGGAATAGGTTGCTGTCGAAAACTGCAGAGCAATCTTCTGTATATGAGCTTCACTGATTTTGATTACAGTGAGTATTGTAGTATAGGTTCTCTAGGGGAATCAACAGCTTATGAAGGGAGTGGTGTGAGAAAGTCAAAGAAGTCCAAGCCATGGCACTAGTATACACTCTAAGGGGATGTGGTAGCACAAGATTGGAGTACTTGTCAAGAAATCTTTATTGATAACCCTGTAGTAATGAATTGTCTTGTGCTATCCAGGATTTAACAGATTCAGGATGCTTGTTGGGAAATCTTCATTGATAATACCTCAGCAACCATGTACTCTGTAACTCTTCGAGCTTAACAGAATAAGAATGCTCATAGGAAAGTCTTAATTGATGATACCTCAGCAACCACTTATTCCGTAAAGCTTTTGAGTCTAGCAGGATAGAAATACTTTAGGGAAGTCTTGATTGACAACACCTTAGCAACCATCTATCCTATGAAGCTCATGAATGAACAAGTAGGAATGCTTGTAGGAAAATCTTCATTGATGATACCTTAGCAAATACAAATTTTGTTACATTCAAGTCCTGGTATAATATATGTATGGTATGGAGGTCCAACACCCTAGTTGGTTGGGTTGGTACTAGGCTAAATATATGAGTGATCAGGGACTTCGTGATCAATTGCCGGAGTGATCATGGAGTAAGTGACACGGGTGTTGTTTAAGTAATGTCAGAACTGGATGCTCTTCACCACATTCTCGACCCCGCTGTTAGTATATTACAACCTTGCTTATCAATCACATATTGTAATCAAAGCTTCTCTTCTCACAGGAAAGTGGAAATCCCACTTTTAGTACTTTGCTCATATAATCTAACTTTATCTCATTACATTTATACACCTGATAAACTGCTATACTTACTACTCCAATTTCTATTCTATATCACTACGTTTTTAACTTGTGCAGCATTATTCTAACCCTTGTTCCCTGTGGATCGATCCTTATACTACTATAATCTATGGTATTTGGTTTATAAATTGATTAATTCTAAGCGATGTACGATATTAAATTCGTTATATCACTTTCCCATCCAAATTGTGCCAGGATTCATCATTTCCATAGCTACACCTGTATTTTACTATGACCTGAAGTAAGCTTATAAATAATGAGAATAAAGACTTCTTTACTCAAAACTGCAGAATGCTCATGTAAAAAGCACAAGTAAATGTGATGAATCCTTGTCACTCCAATGTGACTGTTGTAGTTCAAATGAGAGGGTATTTTGATCGTACTCCTGAAGTTTTCTTAACACTTGCTCCTTCTTTTTCTCCTGAGCTTGCAAGTCAAGATATCTCCTAAGCTCGAGTACAGAGATTTTCCAACCTTTTGGATTTCTACTACATTTATTATCTATACTATACTGATTTTCCCATCTGTCTCTTTGACCCCAGTAACTCTTTGAATCACTACTACGAGTCTCTACAAGCTTCTCATAGCTAAACCCAAATAGTTCTCCAAATAGCGTAGGCCTAAGTTCAGAATCAGGATCCTCAGGAAGTATTATTATACATATCTGCCTAAAGTACAATTATCATACATCTCTGCCTTACTATATTCAAAACCATCAAGCAACATAATCCGGGCAATCGTTCCCTGGCAACGGCGTCAAATTTCTGATGCAATAGATTTAGTGTCATGTACCGCTCAGAATTAATAATTTATAAACCTCACACCATAAATAATGTAGTAAAAGGTGTCGATCCCATAGGAAACTAGGGTAGAATTGTGCTGCACAAGTTAGAAAAGTAGTAAAATAGAGCAAGTAATAAAGCAATAAAGTATAATCAGTTAGTGAGGTATAAAATAAGGGTGAAAAGGTAGAGAAAAAGAAAGCAGATGATGAGAGTTAGGAATTTCACTTCACTGATGATATTACAGGTTTCAGATATGGTTTGCATTGACAAGAAATGTTAACGCTCCCCAAAATTGAAAAATTTCGATCGAGCCCAAACACTATAATTAATTACCATGAGCCGATCTTGCTTTGTACTTGTTAGATCTATTAATGACACACTAAAAATTAAATCTTTAAGTAAAACCAAAATTAAAGATTTTACTTTTGAAGCATGTCTCTCAAGAAATCCCTCGAACGTCTCCAAGATAATTCCAGAAGTAGTGTGGGCAACTATCTACCGAACTGATCTACTCCGAAAACTCCTCAAGAACACAGGATCTGGAAAACGAAGATCAAATCTGGCCAGAAATCACCCAACCTATCAGATCTGATCTAAAAGCGAACACCGGAGAATAAATCTGGCCCAAAAAAATGAAAGCCCAGTCCACCGTAAGTCACCTAGCCTCACCGGAAGAGCAGATCTAGCAAGATCCACGTAACCCATACGAGAAACAGGTTCACCGGAGCTGCGTCGTGCCGGGAAAGCTGAGCCCACTGGAAAAAATTGTGCCTTGCTGGAATTCAAAAAACCTACGAAAAAATTGAAGCCCGATCCGCCCTTTGCCGTGAGAAAGTTACAAAAATAAACTTCGAGAAAGACTTTGAAAAAGAAGAAGATCCTAAGTCTCTCTCTAGGCTTTTCTCGCTCTTGGAGGTTAAGAAACTTGTTCTAATTGTCTTGTGTTTTTAGGGTAAAACTTATCTATTTATAGGGAGTTTCTAGTGAAACCTTTAAGTGGGCTCAAGTTGGGCCTTACTAATTGGACTTGTTGACTTCTAAGTCTAGACTACTCAACACTAATCAACCCAAGGATAATTAATTAATTCAATCCATTTCGTTAATTGACCCGAGGATAATTCATTAAATAATTAAATTCTCTTTCAATTTACTTAGGGATTATTAATTAATTATTAAATCCACTTTGTCAATTTAATCTAACTCATAATTAATCGTACCACTAACGGATTAATTATGGAACTACAGCTTAAACCAAAATTGCTTCCGTGCTATCTCCCCACGTCAAAGATATAGTGCTCGTCAATTTATTAATTTATTGATAAATTAATTAATCGACTTCTTCTCATCCAAAATTAGTACCACTCAACTTCATTACTATACCGGACATAAGTCCACCGGCTGGGTTACTATAATAATCCTTAAGACCTCATCTCGAGAGCACCATGACCCCGGACGCACCAATATATGGTTTTCTTTCGATAAGCAACGGTACAATAAGAAATCAAACATGCATACCCAGGTTACCGAGATCTAGGCCTCAATTGACCGCACCCTTTGGCAAATCAAAGTATACTATATCTAATCCTCATGCCCGTCCTAGTCTAGCGATTAAGAGAAAGAATAAAACGCTCGAATTAACTACAAAGATTAGTAGAAGTTATTTTGATCCTACTCAGGTTCTGCTCAATATGCCCCGGGCACATCCATATGATTCAATTAGTCTACACAAACCAATCTCAGAATCATACAATAACCTAAATCGACAGTATGTCCAAACTGTCTTAGTTACGAGCATTATTTTATATATCATAACTTTAACCAATGATAATATCTACCGTGTCACACCAAACACCTTATCATCTAGACATATGATATAAGTGGACAATTTATAAAACTGAAACACAATTGATATGTAAAATGGGAAATAGTTTTTCATACAAGCAAAGCTTTTCAATATTCAAAACTAACAAATTACTCCATAGTCACTTGATATAACCTAAATTTACATCTTATTTCATGACATTCCCCACATAATCCATGTCATTTGAATAGACTTTTTGTAACTCTTATGTGAATTAATGTCTTACAATGGTTCAGGTGGGAATTGCAGGTTAAAGTTCGAGTTTAGCATTTTTATCACTAAAATCTTGCCAAAAAATGTAGAAATTTTAGGAGCTTGATAATGTGGTCGCAGTAGAGCTGCGAAAGTAATTAAAATGGCGATTTTGGTTCACTCTAAGAGCATTTGGGATGAAGAAAGGAGAAGGAAGAAAAAGGATGAAAAGATGATGCTAGCTACGGGCTTATGGAAATTGAAGAAAATATGAGACCGCGATGACACCGCTATGTCGCGACTTCATTGCGGTCAAGTGATTTCAACACGGGCAGCACATTCGCTTATTTTAAACTTCTCCTTAAAGTCTTATAAAATTACAGCATTAGTCCTCCTGACTTTCTAACGTCAAATAGCTCTTTTTTAGGCATTCTTTCACAACTTGGACTGTAAGAATTCTCTCAACACAAGATACTCTCTCTAGTTTGGGGTTTGCTAATTTTAGCTTAGATTGAAAGGGATTTAGACCCAAATACCGACAGAATCGTAGCTAGTTCTCTAAGACACAATGACTGCATTCTTAGGGTTTGGAAAGCTTTTCCCTTTCTCCTTTATTATATGTTGTTAGATTAATTCTTGGATTTGTATATTGTGAACGCCATAGGGTTTAATATTGTATAAATATTCACTTTATTCTCATTCTATGGATGGGCATTAGTTGTAGGATTGATTTGTGCAATTTGTGTTCTTGTGATATAAACCTAGGTTGAATCCCTCAATATTAATTCATGAATTAATTCCTCTCTGAGCTGTTTAGATCACAATACTTGTAGTGTAGTGACAACGCTTATAGTGTAGTGATTGACGGTGTGCAACTAATGTGTTGGATAAAATATTGCTATCAATTCCTCTAGGTTACTTGGTCTTTTGTGATTTGGAGACTTAGAGAGTTAGGTTGATTGGGCAGTCCAATGGGTTAAAACCACCAGAGCAAAGAATGATGAGTTAAGAAGAGTATTGCAATATTAATTAACCATGGGGGGATCATGATGCAAATCTAAGTCCTTTTATCCTTAGTTTACACTTCCTTTGCTCGCTCTCTTGAGCGATAGTGTAGGTTTTAATCTCTAGTCCTTGTAGTATAACAATTATTATATTTTCTATATTTCTTATGTGTATTTAAGATTCTCAAGAATGAATTCAGTACCTTCCCTGTGGGTTCGACATCTTTACTGTTGCACGACGAGATTTTTGGGTCCTTTAGTGTGGAAAAAAAGGTTATTAATTAGTTGGTGTATTTTCCGCACACCATCACCCTACCACCTAACCATGTAGTCCTTGTTTACTCCAAGCACTCACCTAGCACAGTCTTACCACTAGGGGACTAACTTCTTCACCATGAAAACCTCATACCAAGACCAGAATGAAACAAAACCAGCAATCACTATGGTATCATCAATTAAGATCTCCCGAAAAATAACAAACCATACTTTATTCTGGAGTTCCACCGAACCAACAGTCACTACGGTATCATCAATTAAGATCTCCCGACAAGCAATAGACCCGGATTCACTCCAGCCCCGTAATGGCTTGATGCATTACCAAGTTTTGGACTGAAATCTTCAGCATCTCACTCCATACTCAATCAGTTAGTCGAACTAGAGAACTTAAGCCCCGACACTATCCATAAATGAAATCAGTGAAATCCCAAGTGCAAGATGTGCTCAGAAGATTTTATGGCAGCATAGTCCACTAATCAATCGGCAGAGGAAATAGCACACATTATTCTAAATACAGTAAATGATATGCACTAAGACAAAAGGAACACGCAAACGGTTCACAAGTATTAAATCCGTTTTAGTGCACATCTTGTAAATTGAGTTTTCACCTTGCCTCTAACTCATTAGAATAGTGAAAATCCTCAAAAAATGCTTAGAACCTCATTGGTTCTGAGCAGCACTCAAATGAAAAGGAAATCATGAAGGAGAAAAAAAATGAGTTTCAGATAAAATAACCAAGTAATGAATTACAAGGGAAAAAACTCTGAACTCTTACTTCTGCAACTCTTTTCTCCCTACTGTCTCTTATTGCATAGAGTTTGAAGCATATGCAGCTATTTATAGATAAAACCTAAATAAGGAAATGAAGGATAACTATTTTGGGCATTTTGAATCTGCTTCAGGGCCAAGTTTTATAAGCTAGCATCTTATGGAGACAGCCGAAGACACATAGCCATAAAAGTAACCTGCAATATTCAGAGGTCGTTAAAGTGACATGCAACACTATACTGGTCGTTCTTCTTTAGCATGTTTCTCTTGTGTCGGTGTACTATTGTCTTCTTAGGCAAAATTGTATCTCGTGATGGTGTACTATTTGTCTCCTATGGTCCTGCCATTAGCTCGTGCCAGTGTACTAACTGTCTTTCTGGTATTTGCCCGTTGCCCATGCCGGTGATGGTCGTCAGACGCTCAACAGACATTAGCTTCTGCTGAACGTCACCTGAAAGTGTTATGTCGTAGTTACCATCCACTGGTCGGGTAGACTTGGCTCCTTCAGACGCTGCAGTCTTTAGCAGCCATCTTTTCAAATTCACTAGACTCTGACATTTGCTTGTCTTCATGTTCTCCCCTTCTAGAGACGCTGTCATCTGTAAGTTGTGATCTATCTTCAACATCTGCTACTTCATCTCAGCGCTAACTCCACTTTATCTTTGTCATATCCTGAGAATGGTATCGTGAGCTGGACGTCTTCAACTTGTTTTCACCACATAGTGGATTCCACTAAACATAGTAAATCTTACACTCACTTGAAGTCACTGTCTGCTTATCGTGCCCTTCTGCTAGCTTGATAATTTTAACTCTACTCCAAATGCTAAGTCCAAAGTGCGGTTTTTTACGGTCTCCATTCCATCCACATTTCACATGCAATTAGCACAAGTAAAGTTGTAACTAGTATTTAACCACACAAACAGATTAAGAATCTACCCATGGGAAACTTAAAATTGTGCTAAACACATGTAAAATATGTATAAAATGAGGTCCATCAGGCACACTCATATAATTCTGAATTCCCTATTTCTATGATTCACTGTGTGGGACATTGTCAATGTCCATCTTAAGTGTAGGGGGTTGGGGGGTTTAGTGTCCTCTGTAAAATTACTTTAATTCATTCTTAGTTAATCTTGGTGCTAAATATTTTCTCTGAAAAAGGTCCATTGTGTTGATTCTGAATTATTGAAAAAACATCTTAAGTGCTTTTTAATGTGATAATGAAGCATGTAGCATATAGATTAACTTGAGATGATTGGTATGCTGATTGGTGAAAGTTTAGTTCTTTTGATTTCTTCTTGTCAATTGCACATATCCCTTCTGTTTTTACGAGTATGAATTTGAGTCTGTGATGAGTATAACCTTATTTCTGTTTTTTTTTCTTCGATTGTGTGATTACCTTGCGTATAGGACAAGATCTAGGACTTGAAAATTGTATAAATGATTCCGTACATTGAGTGTCATAGTGAATCAAAGTGATTAAGACAACCATTTGTGTTGACCTTTTCTTTGCTTTCCACTTCCCTGATACACAACCCTTAGGATCAGCCCTTTGACCCCAACTGCTTCTTTATATACACCAATAAACACTATGCACCAAAGCTTTTCTCTCATACATTTTCATTATGACTTGGCATTGGTTGAACATCATAAATGCTAAAGTACATATCCGGAGTGATTGTTATATTCTATATATATAATGAAGTTACTGAAAAATAGAGTAGTGAGGGATTTTTAAGCCCTAGACCTCCACAAAAAAAATAGTAGGTAAGAATGAAGAAGTGAGGGATTTCTAAGCCTTGTACCTTCTTTGGAATTGTGTATAGAAGTCCTGAATAAAGCCAAAACAATAAATTGAGCCGATGTCAAGGCCCTTAGATATGTAAGCCTCCGTTTCTAGCCTTTACCAAATATATCCTAACCCTTAGCCCCATTACACCCCTAGAAGTTCTTTTGATTGATGTAGTATGTAAACAATAAGTGTGAGGGAGTTTAATATGTTTTCAAGCCTATGGTTGAGGCTCCTATGCATGTGAAGATGATATCTGCCTTAAAATCACCTATACAATTAAGTGTAGAGTAAAATCCGGTGTGGTGATTGGCTCTGAAGACATTTTAGGGACTGGTTTTTCACATTTAGCATGCTCTTCATATTTTGATTATAATCTCTATGTTACCTACTTGGTGGTCATCTGTTTTCGAATTATGCACTTGAGATGCTAAAACCATTGGAACAGGTTTTTGTGATTAACCTTTGTGAATTCATCGATAGTTTAAGGTAACTTTGCTTAAGCACAAGCAAGATCTTAAGTGTGGGGGTGTGATGTGTACCAATTCTACCTCTATTTTATATAGTTAAATCCATATATTATGCCTACATTTATACTAGAATTGGCCATTCTATATGAGCTTTTCATATACTTATGGTGTATTTATGGATTCTGCAGGTGATGAGAGGCTGCAGTGTAATTGGTGCCTTTTTACACTATGATTGTGCATAAATGAAGGGAATTAGAAGCACAATCAAATGAGCTCAAATTTGGACGCTAAAGCCATGCGCAATTCCCTGACATACTCTCAGCTGCCTCTAGTTATTACCATTATGTTACCCTAATTTGTGACATGTATGTATACTACTTGAACACATCTAGGGCAAGCTTGGCTTCACTTCACTCTTCCCGACATTGGTTGGCTCGTAGAAGAAGGAGAATTAGTCTCCTGTAGCTAGGGTTTTTGTTCCAGTAGATGGTGATGATGATTAGGCTTAGATCCATGGAGTTCTAAGTCTCTCAAAGGGTTTCCTTCCCCAGATGGCATGATCAATAATGGGATTCATATGCATATACAGACAAGATGAGAATAAGTTATCGATTGAGCACAGGAAGGTGTCTTCAGCCACGAAGGTTGTGTCCTTCGTTACTACTATTATAATGAGTTAGATATTGCTTGTGTGGTCATAAGGTTGTTTGGCTCTCTTGTGTATGTGTATCTGTCTCCCTTTAGACTTGAATGTATATAGTAGTTCTCGGTTTTCCAATTGTCGGGTTGTCTATTCGTCGATTTTAGTCATATTGATAAAGGCTATATTGCCTCTATGATTATGGATGGGATAAGGACTTTGCAGAGGATAGGTAACTACTGTGTGTTTGTGGTCACTTGATTGTGCCGGACCATGGTCAGACTGTTAGTTTTGAATACAAAAATGCTATGACTTGTATCAAAAACTAATATCCACAGTTGACATATCATTTTGTTTCAGTATTAAATTGTTCCATTATATCATAGAACTAGATAACGGGGTGTAGAAAGACACAGTAGATCTCATTATTGGTTAAAGTATTGACATATAAAAAGTATTCTCATAACTGAGATAGTCTGAACATACTATCGGTATATGTTATCGTGTGATTTGGAAATTAGTTTTTCTAGATTAATTAAATCACACGGATATGCCCGGGGCATATTGAGCACGACCAGTTTGGATAGAATTGACTTGTACTGATCGGTGTTGTCAATTTGGTCCTAGTATTCAGTCTCTCAATCCCGAGATTAGGACAGGCGTGGGAGTTAGATATCGTATGCATTGATTTGCCAAAAGAGTGAGGTCAATTGAGCCCTATACCTCAGTAGATTGGGTATGCGGTGTTTAGCTTCTTACGTGCTGTTGCTAGTCGGAGGAATCCACGTACCGGTTCACCGGGTTGATGGTGCTCCCAATATGAGCTCGTAAGGTTTATTATACTAAAACTGACCAGTGGACTTTATGCCCGGTATAATAAGAAGGTCAAGTGGTACTAATCTCGAATACCAAGAAGTCGGTGAATTAATTTGTCAATAAATTAATGAACCGACGAGCACTAGATATTTGATGTGGGGAGATAGAAGAAAATAAAGTGGCATGATGTAAAGTCATTTTTGAGCGGTAGTTCCATAATTGTTCCGTTAGTGGTACGACTAATTTTGTATTTGACTAATCAATAAAGTGAATTAATTAATTCTAAAGGTTTAATTAATATTTAATTGACAAAGTGGATTAAGAAATTAATTCTATATGAATTAATTAATCCTAAGGATTCGATTAAATTAAATTAACAAAGTGAGTTAAGAAATTAATTTGAAATGATTGATTGGAGTTTATTAGTCTATGGAAGAATAATGAGTCAACGAAAGTCAAATTAAAAGGCCCAACTCAAAGGCCCACTAGACCTCTTTAGAAGCTCCCTATAAATACCCCTTGTTAGTCATTATGAAGACGTAAGGAAACTTGGAGGCCAATTAGGCTAGTGAGAGAAAGTCTAGCTTAGGGTGAGAAAATTATTTCTTCTTCGAATCTTCTTCTCGAAGTCAGCTAGGATAGCTTTCTTCTTCAAAAATAACTCAGCCCGTTTATGCCTCAATTGTTTGAAGCAGCCGCCGCCGACTTCTATTCGTCGGAATTTATTGCCGCTGGCGATTGGATAATTCTGGCAGCCACACCACCGTGGATTGGTTGCAGCCGATGTGGTGAACCACTAGCTTGGTGAAAACTTTGAGCTAGTGTCTAGATCTCTAACCGGTTGGACCATTTTTGGCGACAAGATCTTACATTTTTTGGCGGTGCTTTCTAGATCTGCACAGAAGCCTCCGGGCTAATCTGTTTCGGGCAGATTGAGTTATTTCGAAGTGGGTTTCCTTAGGATTTCTTTGATTTGCTTTGGGCTACTCCATAGACACTAGCCCACAATAGTTTGGAGTCGATTTGGAGTTATACTTGGGATTTCTTGTGGAATTCACTTGCTTGAAGGTTTGGTTTTCTATTTGCTAAGGATTTCACTACAAAGGTATAACCTTTAGACCTTCCTCTTTTAATTAAAGGTCGTATCTTTGTGTATGATTTAATAAATTAAATAAGTATAAGCCTAGATCCGTTCAGGGGAAAATGAATTTGAGCCTGAGCTTTGTCGAAAGGTTCTGATTCTGGAATGCATTGCACGAAAGTGAGATTTTCGATTGAGCCCGGGCTTGTTCTATTTTCCTTCAAATTGGTATCAGAGCGAGTGTTTTGGCTTTATACTTGTTTAATTTGTTACAGGGCTTTATTTTGGCATTATTATTTTTGTTGAAATGTTTAAACAGGTGGTTATTAGTTTCCTGGCTATTATGGTAGAATTTATTTTTCATTCATAAACTCAGGGACATGTCTGGGCTCGTGTTGTTTTTGAATGTAAATGTCTATAATAGTAATAACCACGAGCTGGAAGCCGTGTAGGATTAGATAAATTTTGTAGTAGGATTTAATTTAATGTAGTCATCTTTAAATTCGTAGAAAAATGCCTTTGTATATAGGAATTTATGTATTATGACGAAGATGTTATTTTGGTTAACTCATATTCACAGGTTTTGGTTTCTCATAATTTTGGATGATTATTATTACGTAGAAAACTGAGAAAACTCGGGCGAATCGATAGGAATCCAAATAACGAATGGGAGTGACATGACGGGACGTGTCACCGAGGCGTCAAGGAATCAACGGTAGAGAATGCCATAATAGTCGAGAAATTTTATTTCTTTAATTTCTCGTATTTATGTCTTTTCGTTGATTGTGTGTTTTCAATTTATTTACATAAACGAAAACCAAACTGTTTTAAAAAGTAAAGTGCAATTAACTAAAGTAGATTATTCGCATATTAAAACTTCAGTGGTTTTATGGGTGCGAATATCCATAGTTAAGATATTGCATGTTAAAACGTAAAAATCCTCAAACTTAAAAATCTAAGTGGGAGCGGGTTGGTAAATATCCCCATGGCCTCCATTACGGGTTCATATGTGATGTGGTTAGACTTGCGAGTTTGCATTATGGTCTTTCTCCATGTGGATGAGTCTTCAATCACAGATATCACTAGATTGAATTTCTGAATGGATGACTATAAAGAATTTAATTGGAGAAAGTTGCGACACCCTCTCTGTTGTGGGCGCATTAGTATCCTAAGTAACAAACTTAGAAGTCACGTAATGGCATACACTTAGTGTACTATTTATAGTATTCCTTCCGCGAGGTTACACTATTTATGTGTACGGCTAAAAGCATTGACTATTAATTTCATTGATCATAAGATTGTTGGTCAGATAGTGAAATTAATGAGCTTTGGTTCTTCTCGAACAAATGTGGCTTAGCATAGATGTTCACCCGCGTGACCTCGTTAATCCCGGTGTGAGAGATGTCAATGGGTGATTATATTGTTTTTGAGGATATCAATATTTTTGAAAAAGTAATACTGAAACTTGATTGTTTATTTTTTCAGTCGTTGATATGTCGTTCAACCCGCTAGCTGTCATGCTGAATCAGAACAAACTTAAGGGTCCAAATTACATTGACTGAAAACGTAACCTAGACATTGTCCTTACCGCTGAGGGTTACAAGTACGTGCTCACTGAGGAGTGCCCCCCTAAGCCCAGCAATGATGCCACCCCTGAGCAGCGAGAGGCATATACAAGGTGGCAAAAGGCTGATGTGATGCCCAGGTGCTACATCGTGGCTTTTATGTCGAGTGTACTGCAACACCAGCATCAGTTGTTTACCTCAGCCTACGATATGATGCTCAACCTCAGGGAGATGTTTGGACATCAGGGCAGGGCAGGCAAACAATCATCTATGAGGAAACTCATGAATACTAGAATGGCTAAGGGCTCTTCAGTGAGGGATCACGTGCTGGACATGATGAGTTGCATCAATGAGATCGAGTTATGGGAGGTGACATTGATGGGGAGATCCAGGTCGATATAATCCTCCGCAGCTTACCCCCTACTTTTGAGCAATTTCGGTTAAATTACAATATGGGCAAGCTCTCATATTCACTTACCAGGCTCATGGCTGTATTGGTGTCTGCTGAGGGCCTCTTCGCAGAGAAGAAGCAAACCTTGGCTACTGTTGGTCCCTCAAGTTCCTATACTGGGCCGAAAGCCAGGAAGCACAAGAGGAAAAGAGGCCAGAAAGCAGGAGCTGCTGATCATGGACCCAAGGCGGGCATTACCAAGAAGCACAAGTCGAAAGGCAAGTTTTTCAGATGTGGTAAAGTAGGATATTTGAAGAAGGATTGCCCAAAGCCTCGAGGCATGTGTATATTTTCCCTAGTTACTGAGACATGTTTAGCGGCGATTCCCACAGATACTTAGTGTGTGGATTCAGGAGCCACTAATCATGTTTGTAATTCTTTGCAGGGGTTCCAAGTGACCCTACTTAGAGAGAGAGAGTTGCAGGTCTACCTTGGGGATACTACCAGAGTTTCTGTTGTTGCAATGGGAGTTTTATGTCTTTACTTTTCAGACTCAGTTTTACATTTGAGAGATTGTTTATATGTACCCAGTTTTCGAAAGAATTTACTTTCAGTTTCGAGACTTATTTTGGATGGTTATAAGTGTGTTTTTTTTTATAATTCTATTTTTATCAGAAAGAACCAGAAGCTTATTTGTTCTGGCATATTAGTTGACAATCTGTGTTTAATCAAGATATACTCCCCAGTAATACAAAACACAGAAACTAATAACTCATCACCGAATCATAGTAAGAGAAATGAGTCTTCCTCTTTGAATCAAACTTATCTTTAGCACATGAAACTCGGTCACATCAACTTTAGTAGGATTCAAACGTTGGTCAATTATGGGTCTTTAGACCTATTGGATATTAACAACTATCCGACCTGTGAATCCTGCTTGGAGGGTAAGATGACCAAAGGGGTATAGGGCCAAAAAGGTTTTAGAGTTTATTCATCCTGACTTGTGTGGGCCCATGTCAGTTCAGGCTAGAGGTGGTTATGAGTATTTCGTGACATTCACAGATGATTACTCTAGATATGGATACATATACCTGATGCGCCACAAGTCTGAATGCTTTGGCAAGTTTAAAGAGTTTAAGGCTGAGGTGGAGAACCAGCTGGGTAAGAGTATCAAGGCCTTGCTATCTGATCACGGTGGCAAATACCTCTCTAGTGAATTTAGGTCCTATTTGTCAGAGGAGGGTATTTAGTCCCAGTTGTCTGCACCTGGCACACCCCAACAGAATGGTGTAGCAGAGAGGAGGAACAAAACTCTTATGGATATGGTTAGATCGATGATGAGTTATAGCGAATTGCCTATTTTGTTTTGGGGTTTAACCTTAGAGTCAGCATGTTATCTCCTTAATCTCGTACCATCTAAGTCTGTGTCTTCGACCCCAGTAGAGTTGTGGACTGGGCGAAAGCCTAGTCTAAGACATCTCAGGATTTGGGGTTGTCTAGTATATGTGCTTAAGGCAGATGCAGCCAAGCTAGATGCGAGATCTGAGATTATGCTTTTTGTAGGCTATCCCAAATGAACGAAAGGTGGTCTGTTTTATAGTCCTCAGGATCAGAAGGTAGTGGTGAGCACCAATGCCAAGTTTCTTGAGGATGACTATGTTTTAGATCACAGGGCAAAGAGCAAGGTAGTATTGGAAGAGCTTAGGGGTCAATCCAGTATTCCAGATGCACGAGTACAGCAAGACGCACCACAAGAGACTACACACACTATCACAAATGATGCTCTTATGCAGGCTGTGCCTTGTTGTAGCGGGAGGGTTATCAGATAGCCCTAGAGGTACATGGGTTTGGGTGAGTCATCGAACTTTATCCATGGCACTCACGAACCTGACCCGGTTAGCTACAATGAGGCTCTCCATGATAAAGATGCAGATTCTTGGCAGAGAGCGATGATTGCTGAGATGGGTTCTATGGACTAAAATTAGGTCTGGGAACTGGTAGACCTTCCTAATAGGTTTCGGCCTATTGGGTGTAAATAGGTCTACAAGTGAAAGAGAGGATCTGACGGGAATGTTGAGACCTTCAAAGCTAAGCTTGTGGTGAATGGGTATACTCAAAAAGCGGGTATCGATTATGATGAGATCTTTTCCCCGGTAACTATGCTTAAGTTGATCCGGATTCTCTTGGTCATATCTGCTCAAATGGACTATGAGATTTGGCAGATGGACGTCAAGACAGCTTTCCTCAATGGAAGTCTTGAGTAGACCATCTTTATGCAGCAACCAGAGGGTTTCATTGTTCAGGGCCAAGAGCACAAGGTATACAGGTTTAGGAGGTCCGTTTATGGACTTAAGCAAGCATCCAGATCTTGGAACATCTGTTTTGACAAGGCTATCCAGATCTATAGATTCACTCAGTGTCTGGATGAGCAGTGTGCATATCGCAGGCGTGATGGGGATATGGTGGTGTTCCTCGTACTTCAGGTAGATGACATCCTTCTGATTGGTAACAGTAAAAAGGTGTTGTTAGACGTAAAGACATGGTTGTCCAGGCAATTTGATATGAAGGATTTGGAAGAGACTGGACATATCCTTAGGATCATGATTATTCGAGATCGTGGCAGACGTTCTCTGACACTCTCCCAGGCATCCTACATAGACACGATTCTGGCCCGTTTTAACATGCAGAACTCCAAGAGGGGTTCACTACCTTTCGAGCATGAAGTGCACAGTGTCCCAAGACTGCTGAGGAGATAGATGACATGCAGGCGGTACCCTATGCTTCTGCAGTGGGTAGCCTCATGTATGCTATGTTATGCACGAGGACTGATATTTGCTTTGCCATTGGCATGGTTAGCAGATATCAGAGTAACCCTGGGAAGGCTCACTCGGAGGCAGTAAAATGCATTCTCAAGTACTTGCGCAGGACGAGAGATCATGTTCTAGTTTATAAAGCGCAAGAGCTTGTACCATTGGGTTATACAGATTCAGACTTTCAAGGTGATTTGGACAAGAGTAAGTCTACATCTGGGTTTGTGTTTACTCTAGGAGGTGAATTCATAGTATGGCAGAGTGTCAAGCAGAAATGCGTGGCGGACTCCACCATGGAGGCTAAGTACGTTGCCGCATCAGAGGTAGTGAAAGAAGCTTTATGGCTCCAGAGCTTCCTGATAAACTTGGATGTGGTTCCTGAGTTACCTAGGTCTATCACAGTTTACTGTGATAACAATGGTGCAGTTGGTAACTCGAGGGAACCACGGGCCTACAAAGCGAGTAAACACATTGAGCGCAAGTACCACCTGATACAAGAGATCGTAAAGAGGGGATGCATGATCGTAGCCAGGATAGCATCAAATGACAACCTTGCAGATCCTTTTACAAAGCCATTGACCCCAAAGGTCTTTGAGAGACATGTGGAGGGCATGGGTGTCAGATTCTTGAGGGAGCCATGTGAGTGAGCTTAAATGTATTCTGTAGATTTCATTATGATAGCAGTGTAATAGCGAGTTGGACAGTTTTTGTACTTCTTAGCATAGCTTTGAGTATTAGTGGGAGATTGTTAGTTTTGAATACAAAAAAGCTATGGCTTTTATCAAAAACTAATATCCACAGTTGACATATCATTTTGTTTCAGTATTAAATTGTTCCATTATATCATAGAACTAGATAACGGGGTGTGGAAATACACAGTAGATCTCGTTATTGGTTAAAGTATTGATATATAAAAAGTATGTTCGTAACTGAGATAGTCTGAACATACTATCGGTATATATTATCGTGTGATTTGGAAATTAGTTTGTCTAGACTAATTAAATCACACGGATATGCCCAAGACATATTGAGCACAACCAGTTTGGATAGAATTGACTTGTACTGATCGGCGTAGTCAATTCGATCCTAGTATTCAGTCTCTTAATCCCGAGATTAGGACGGGCGTGAGAGTTAGATATCGTATACTTTGATTTTCCAAAGAGTGCGGCCAATTGAGGCCTATACCTTGGTAGGTTGGGTATGCGGTGTTTAGCTTCTTACGCGCCCTTGCCAGTCAGAGGAATCCACATACCAGTTCATCGGGTTGATGGTGCTCCCGAGATGAGCTCGTAAGGTTTATACTAAAACTGGCCAGTGGACTTTACGTCCGGTATAATAAAAGGTCGAGTGGTACTAATCTCAGATACCAAGAAGTCGGTGAATTAATTTGTCAATAAATTGATGAACCGACGAGTACTAGATCTTTGATGTGGGAAGATAGAAGAAAATAAAGTGGCGCGATGTAAAGTCATTTTTGAGCGGTAGTTCCATAATTGGTCCGTTAGTGGAATGACTAATTATGTATTTGACTAATCAATAAATTGAATTAATTAATCCTAAAGGTTCAATTAATATTTAATTGACAAAGTGGATTAAGAAATTAATTCTATATGAATTAATTAATCCTAAGAGTTTGATTAAATTAAATTAACAAAGTGGTTTAAGAAATTAATTCGAATGGATTGATTGGAGTTGATTAGTCTAGGGAAGACTAAGGAGTCAACGAAAGTCAAATTAAAAAGTCTAACTCAAAGGCCCACTAGGTCTCCTTAGAAACTCCCTATAAATACCCCTTGTTAGGCATTAATGAAGACATAAGGAAACTTGGAGGCCACTTAGCCTAGTGAGAGAAAATCTAGCTTAGAGTGAGAAAATTCTTTCTTCTTCGAATCTTTTCATCGAAGTAAGCTAGGATAGCTTTCTGCTTCGAAAATAACCCAGCCCGTTTGTCCCTCGATTGTATGAAGTCGCCGCAACCGACTTCTATCCGCAGGAATTTATCGCCTCCGGTGTGGTGAACCGCTAGCTTGGCGAAAGCTTTGAGCTAGTGTCTAGATCTCTAACAGGTTGGACCATTTTTGGCGACAAGATCTTCCCTTTTCCGGCGGTGGCTTCTAGATCTGCGCAGAAGCCTCCGGGCTAATCTGTTTTGGGCAGATTGAGTTATTTCGAAGTGGGTTTCCTTGGGATTTCTTCGATATGCTTTGGGCTACTCCGTAGACACTAGCCTACTCTATTTCGGAGTCGATTTGGAGTTATTCTTCGGATTTCTTGTGGAATTCGCTTGCCCAAAGTTTTGGTTTTCTATTTGCTAAGGACTTCGCTACAAAGGTATAACCTTTAGACTTTTCGCTTTTAAATAAAGGTCGTATCTTTTTGTGTGATTTAATAAATTAAATAAGTATAAGCATAGATCCGTTCATGGGAAAATGAATTTGAGCCTGGGCTTTATCGAAAGTTTCTGATTCTGGAATGCATTGCACGAAAGTGAGATTTTCCATTTAGCCCGAGCTTGTTCTGTTTTCCTTCACAGACTCCTCACTCATCTCGCTGATTCTACCTTTTAGTAGATGCATGCTTATTTAGCTTTAGTTAATTAATCAATCTTTAGTTTAATCATCAATCGGATCAATAACAACAAACAAACATAATCCTTATCTGTTCCTTACGGATCGATACCTGAAATACTATACGATGGGGTCTTTGAATTCCTTAGTGTGGCTTTAGGTTTGTAAATGATATATTAACTATGTACTTTTACCGCACATCAGTGTCCCACTCCCTCTTCTTTTTTAGAAAAAAGGTGAGAATAAAGAAATTTGAATAAAAGTTATGGGTAATTTTGAAAATGGGGGTGGTTGGATAAAAATTAACCCCAAAAATTCTGTTTTTCGGTTCTTGAATATCCTCCACCCGTAAAATGTATTTTCACTTTCTAACTACACTATGTAGTTTCTACAATTTTAAAGTTGTGTTTTTCAGTTTCTGCTAATTCAATTTGTGCGATTATGCAGCTCTGGATCTAATGGAGTTTAAACCTATTTCCTATGAATATTCCACCCGTTTCACCGCCATATTTCCGAAACTACTACATATAACCAAACCCTATCATCATCAATCAATTTATGCAATCAATACCAACGACGACATGAACTTAATCAACAGTTGACAAAATTGAGAACTTTATTAGCAAAATCATGAAGCCTTAAATTTCAATCCATCATCTACAACCACATTCACTTTCTTCATAATTTACATGCTTTCTCCCCACAATATACATGAAAATTCAATTAGATATACGTGAAAATATACATAATATAAATTTAAATATTAGATAATATATAATATAATATAAGTATGATAAAATGTATGTGAAAATATAACTGATATACATACTTTTCATCGTAACATACAGGTAAATATTATATAATATACATGCAAGTTTATGAAAATATACATGTAAATATCACATAATATATATACAAATTTGGTAAAATATACTTAAAGGTATTTCATAATATACATTCTTTTTCGTCGTAATATACATGTTATATTTTCGTACTATACATATAAGTTTGGTGAAATATATATATATATATATATATACATTAAAGTTTGAAAATATACGTGAACATATACCTAAAATACATACTATATTTTTTAATATACATTTAAGTATTACATAATATACATGCAAGCTTGTTAAAATATACATGTAAATATAATTTGGTAAATTCTAACAACAACAAACACTGGTATTGAATTCAACAGTTGAAAAAACAAAGAGAAAATCATAGGAATAAATAAATTTAAAAAAATGTAAAAAAACTAAATTTATTGTAGAAGAAAAAACAAGAATTGGTAATAATTTTGATGTTGAATTCAATGATTGGAAAAAAATATACAAACTGGTGAGAGAACAGAAGATGGGAGGAAAAATTCGATGAAGGACGGCAAGAGAGACAACAGAAGATGAGAGAAAAGTCAAGAGGATGAGAAAGAAAGATATTTGAGAACATGAATAATGGGGAGAGAAAGAGTGTAAAAATATATATAGATAAGATATCATTTTATTATCTTAAGACAATTAAAATGATAAAAAATAATTTAAATTTATGATAAAATTAAACAAATGTTGTATTACTAATCCTTCTAATTGTATATCCTATAGTAAAATTTTATGCTATTATGTAGATTTTGGAGTTTATGCACTTTAAAGTTAATATCCCACTTGTTCTCTTGCTTATACCCCACCACATAATTTGTATTTTAAATTTATGACAATCATACATATTATAAGTAATATCCCACAAACGAAAAATATAATTGCTTCAACAATAATAAATAAACCAACTTTCTATAGCTCTCGAAAAGGAGCAACTTGATTTAGGACACATTTCAAGCAATATTACTCATCCCGTTCCAACATTAACCTAGACATATGAACCGAACAAAAAGGAAATAATATATAGTTCACAAAAATATTTTCACATGAAAACAAAAATAATGTCGGAGACTTATAAATGAAACTAGAAACTCGTAAAAAAAATAACAAAATATACGGAGATGATGGAGATAATGATGTCAATTACGACTAGTTATTCAACTTTTGGACCAAAAAAAATATGTTCAACCCATTCAAAAAAAAAATTAAAAAAAAAAAGACATGTGAATAAAAAGATAGGAAAAAAAAAACACAAAAATTAATTCAATAAAACAGTTTATAATATCTGTGGACTATGATGCTGGTTGATCCTAATTCATGGACACTTGTGCCTTCCGCCATGGGTGGTCATGTTAGCATAGCAAGGGCAAACGTTTTCATTTCCTGCGGTACCTGGAGGAACGCAGTTGCACCTTTGGCAGCAAGTGTTGCATGCCCTCATGCACATTTTATGCCTGCTCGTCTTGCTGCATCTGTACTCACACTTGCTTTGACAATCTGGAATATTTTTTTAAAAAGGAAATATTTCTATCACGAGTATGGACCAATTATTAATTATAGCACTTATTTTTTCTTTCTTTTTCCTTTGGATTTTTAGGCCAAATTTGCACTATATGTATTGTGCATGGCGAAAGTTTTTGTTTCCATGGAAAAATTAAGATTATAAAACTGAGTCTGAAACAATAATGGTAGAAATTTTAGCCATACCGATCTTTGCTCCTGGCACTCGATTCCATTGTTCATCACCACGAATCTGCAAGTGATTATGTGTGTTATGTTTTTAAGAAACGTAACAAAAGTAATAAATAAAAAGTGATTCAGAAGATCATCTAAATTAACAGTATGTACCTCATCAACAAGGATTAAGCAAAACAGAAGCAGAAAAATAACTGCCTTTGAGATAGCCATATGGATGGGAAGAAGATTAATTTTGAGGCTTGTAGAGAGGAAATTACAAAGAAATTGTACTAGGGGAAATCTTCTGGCGTTCTTTATAAAGGCATCTTTTCGCCTATTTTTGCTGCCATACGTTCGGGTGAGGACGACTATTTCCCAAGATCCACAAGAAACTCCTATTTTTGTTGGGTCAATTCAATACAATCCCTGCCTTAAAATAGTATCAGAAGATATTCACTAAACTCTTTCTTGTATAATAATATGCAACGTGTATTACTCAGACGTAGGGAAGGAAGAAAAAATTAAGGGGGTTACTAGTTAGCGCCTCACTTTTTGAGGCGGTTGAGGCGGTAATCTATAAGTTTTGACAAAAATGTCATTTTATATAAAAGGGAAGAACATAGAAGATATTGTAGGGGTACTTTCGTTTAAATTAGAACGGTAAAAAAAAGTATTGAGGCGGTAACTAATAATTCTAAAAAATTAATCACTATCAATTACAATTTGTTTCACAAAAGCTAAAAACCCCCAAAAATGATAATGTGTGTTTATGTAGTTAGTTGTTTCCCTCCAAATTTTTGTTTACCTACCTTCTTTTATTTACTAAATTTGTTACTCTAATTATTTTATTTCATTTTCTATAATAATAATTTATACCTTATCACTATCACAATTCAATGTTTCATAATAACAAATATAAATATAATAATTTATTTAGCAATTTTTTACTTTAAAAAAATAAATTTAATAAATAATAATATTATTATAGAAGAGATAGATTATGATAACTTTTATACATGATATATGATAAAAAGTAACTCTTCATTCTTCAAATTATTTTATAATCTTTATTTAAAGTTGTTTTTCATATTATCTTTTCTTTTCTTAGAAGTCTTACAATTTATATTGTACAATTATAAAAGTAAAATTTTTATACTATTTTTTAGTTATAATGGCCAGTCACAACTGTTGATTGTTTGGTTAGAGCAAGGAGTCACGCGCGCCAGTGGAGGAGTTACACTTGCTTTTGGTTTTAGTTCCTTTTTTCTTAATTTCTCTTATTTTTTTAATTATTCATCCTACTTTACTTCTTTTTGTTGGTTTCATTTTTTTTTTTTTTCAATTTTCATCTTGAAAATAAAATTTATTTATTTTATTTTAAAATTAAAAAAATTATAAATTAAAAAATTTTTAATTAAAATTTTAAAGTTATTTAATTAAGTTAAAATGTGAGATTATATCAATTTTTTTGAAGTTTTATATATATAAAGTAAATATTTAATTATATCAATGAAAACATGAGTTTATATCATAGTTTCGTGAAATTTTATATGTATATGTATATATAAAGTAAAAATTTTATTTTATTATTGGCATCACGAGTTTATATCAAATAAAACATGAATTTATATCATGTAAACATGTGTTTATATCAATATAACAAAGGTTATATCATGTGTACAATGGTTTCATGAAATTTTATATGTATATTTTATATATAAAGAATAAAGATTTGATTATATCATTTAAAATACGGGTTTATATTATGAAATACATGTATTTACATATATATATATAACAAGGGATTTATATCATGTACACAATGATTGCATCAAAATAAAAATAAAAGTTTATATCAAGTAAAATATCACTTATAACAATATAAAGTAGGTTTATGTTACATTTCATGAACAGTAGAGTTTATATCAACTCAAATACACGTTTATGTTAATTAAAATATCACTTTATATAACAGAATAAACAAACTCATTATAGGTGAAATATACAAAATAAGCTAACCCATTACAGGTGAAATATGGACCCAAGGGGCTTCGGCCAGAAAATGACATCCAAACAATTCTCCATCCCCACATAATTAGTACAAACAGATCTGCAGGCAGAAGAAAAGGAAGAAATCGCATTTTGCAATACATTGGTTGTATTATTAAATGCAACAATAATTCAAGTCTTCATAGCAGGTCTAACCAGCCCCAACCCACTTCCACTGCCTAAATGCTTGAAGTCCCTTGCTTCTAGATTATCTCCATGCCCGGCGAATCCAGTTCCTCCATTTGCCAAGTTAATCAAGTTCCTTTCTTTACATGTCTTGTTGCAAATCAGGCAAACCTTATCGACATAGCCTTATCTGTATAATCAACAACATACCTATGAAATTTCAGAATGATGTCAAACAAGCAAGGTTAACAGATTTTACTTTTTATGGGCTCCGGTGTTGAATCGCATCAACGGAAGAAAAACATATGGTATGTTTATCAGCAGAAATTAATAGGGTTTACCACCGAGAGTTGAGCAGAGCCAACATTGATGCTAATATGCCTCCGACTAATATGTTATAAGCAGAAACAACAAAACTGCGGCCAATTACGTTGGGCCCTTCGGCAAGACTGATTCGGGAAGCTGATTGTTCTCCTTGTCCTACTTCCTCCAAATCATTTTTCAGTGGCACCAGCAACCCAACCTACCGTTTCGGTCGAAAAAGAAGTTACTTCCAAGATGGTTTGATGAGAAAATTCCAGCAGAGCGTTGAATCAAACTGAAAAAAGTGGAACTCCATTAATAATCCGTTGAAGAAAATCTATGGCCGACACTGGCTCGTTTAGAAAAGAAGTTAGAAAAACACTTAAAAATCAACTTTACTACGGATCTGGGTTTATTTTTTGGTTTTGCTTTTAAAAAAATTAAAAGATGTGAAGAAAGGTATTCTGTATTTCTTGTTACATTGAACGTACATGAAGATGATTTAAATAAGATTAATACAACTGAAAGTATAACTACTATAGGGATATCAGGAGGGATATCAGGAGATATTTCCTGTGGACTAAAACTACTGCTGACTAAAACTAACTAATGGATAAAAATACAGTAATTAATTGATACTTTACATTTTACACGTTTACACCCCCCTTCAAGCGGAGACGGCGAGGAAACCAGACTCAGCTTGGACAAAATGGAAGTGAAAACAGTACAACCCAAAGACTTGGTAAAGAAATCAGCCAACTGATGAGCAGTAGAAACGTGACGCAGATCGATGAAACCAGCGCGCAGTTGATCACGAACAACGTGACAATCAATATCCAGATGTTTGGTACGTTCATGAAAGACAGGATTTTCAGCAATATGAATGGCAGCAGTATTGTCACACCAAAAAGGAATGGCAGAAGTGACAGGAAACGAGAAGTCACGAAGCATGTAGGACAACCATTGTAACTCGCGAACAGTAGTGGCCATGGCGCGATACTCGGACTCAGCAGAAGAACAAGAGACAGTAGTCTGCTTCTTGGCCTTCCAGGAGATAAGGGAAGAGCCAAGGAAAATACAAAAGCTAGTCAAAGAGCGCCGGGAAGAACGACAAGCACCCCAATCGGCATCACTATAAGCGGTAAGAGAGGGAGCAGAGGAGGCTGAGTAGAATAACCCTTGAGAAGGACAGCCAACAAGGTAACGAAGAACATGTTGCGCAGCACTCCAATGCGACTCACGAGGAGCATGAACAAACTGCGATAACTGCTGAGTTGCAAAGGCAAGATCGGGCCGTGTAAAGCTTAAGTACAATAGACGGCCAACAAGGTGACGATAAGGACCCGGATCAGAACAGAAAGGAGCATCATCGGTATCGGATGCAAGGAACTGGAAACCTGGAGGCAAAGGAGTAGAAACAGGATGGGCATCAAGCATACGACAATCACGGAGAATATCAGTAACAAACTTAGTCTGAGTGAGACTAATACCAGCGGAAGACCGAACAATCTCCATACCCAAAAAATACTTAGCTGGACCAAGATTCTTGATAGTAAAGACATCATGAAGAAAACGCTTAACCTGGCCGATAAGCGCAGAGGAAGAACCAGCAAGGAGAATATCATCCACATAGACAAGAAGATAAAGAACATCGACACCACTAGAATATATGAAGAGGCAATGATCATGGGCAGACTGGCGAAATCCAAAGAAAAAAAGCTGGCGCGTGAGCTCAAGATTCCACTGACTGGAAGCCTGCTTGAGACCATAGAGAGACTTCTGCAGCTTGCAATACTGACCAGGACCAGCGGAAGAATAACCAGGAGGAGGCTGCATATACACTTCCTCCGAAAGCCGACCATGAAGAAAGGCATTATTAATGTCAAGCTGCTCAAGGAACCAACCAGTCATCGCAGTAAGCGCGAGAAGAAGACGAACAGTAACAGATTTAGCCACAGGAGAAAAGACCTCTTCAAAGTCTTCACCGGCAACCTGAGTATAACCTTTAGCAACGAGACGAGCTTTGTAACGCTCAACACTCCCATCAGGATTATACTTTACACGATAAACCCATTTACAACCGATGGGTCTTTTACCAGGAGGCAGAGTGGTAAGGGTCCAAGTCTGATTACGTTCCAGGGCAGCAAGCTCATCACGCATAGCCTGGACCCAGAGAGCATTTTGATTTGCAGCACAAAAATTACCAGGGATATCGTGCGAGGAGGCATCAATACTAGTAAGAACATATTCATTAAGATAGCCGGGGGCATGAGAGGACCGGGAGCTGCGACGAAGAGCCACTTCGGAAGAAGGACCAGGCGGTGTAACAGGGGCCGAAGACAAACCGGATGGTGGATCATCAAAGGAAAAGGAGGCCGGGAAATCGGCAAACAAAGAGCCCGAGGAAGGCAAGGAAGACTCGGCATAGGGAAAGAGAGTTTCCTGAAAAAGCACGTCGCGAGCCACAACAATCCGGTGCAAGGATGGACAGTAAATTCGATAACCCTTTTGGTGGGCAGGATAACCCACAAAAACACAAGAAACAGCACGAGGAGACAACTTGTCCCCACGAGAGGCAAGATCCGCCAGAAAAACCCGACAACCAAAAACACGAAGAGAGGAGAAATCCGGAGCATGCCCATAAAACAACTCATATGGAGAACGCCAATTAAGCACACTAGAGGGAAGCCGATTAATCAGAAACGCCGCAGTAAGAATGGCCTCGGACCAGAGAAAGTTAGGGACATGGGAAGCAAGCATTAAGGCACGGCAAACTTCCAACAAATGACGATGTTTACGTTCGACAACGCCATTCTGCTAAGGAGTGTAAGCACAGGAACGCTGATGAACAATCCCATGATGGCGGAAAAGGGAGGCACAAGCCTCTGCAGTGAATTCCGTACCATTGTCTGAACGAACTACACGAACATGAGAATCAAACTGGGTGCTGACCAAAGTGAAAAAGTCTCGCAATAGCGTGACAACCTCACTCTTAAACTTAAAAAACAGCACCCATGTAATACGGGTAAAATCATCTACAATGGTAAGAAAAAACCGAGACCCATTGAGTGACTCCTGTTTGTATGGTCCCCAAACATCAACATGTAATAGATCAAAACGTTTAGCAACGCGTGTAATACTAGATGGAAAAGGCAACCTATGTTGTTTTGCCAAAGGACACACATCACAGTTCAAAGAAGAAAACTCATTCTTATTAATACCAGAAATAGACATATGCTGCATAACAGTCATAGAAGGATGTCCACAGCGAAGATGAAACAATTTAGGTAAAACTGAAACGTGCAAACTGTGATCTACAGCAACTGGACTAGGTGGTCGTAAAGAGACATGAGAAAGAAATAACGAACTAAAATATTCTTCAAATTTTCGAATGGAAACAGCCTCAAAAGATTCAGTATTAAGGACATAAAGGTTGAGACGAACACCCCCAACTGCAACAATGCGCTTACTCCGTGGGTCCTGAAGCACACAACAGTCAACAAAGAAGGTGAAAAACAACTGGCAATCCATGGCCAAACTTCGAACCGATAGCAAATTGTGCTGAAATCCAGGCACATATAACACAGAGGATAGCCGAAAATCAACAGACAACATAGCATCACCCATCTGATCCACATTACGAATAGGCCCATCAGGCATAGCAACCGGAATATTAGGTATAACTTGAGTAATGTTAATCAGCAAGGTCAAACTACAACACATATATCGGGTAGCGCCAGAATCCACAATCCAATCAATATGTTTAATATACTCAAGTAAGAAAGTACGACAATCGATAAAATCCAGGTTACCTGCGAATTCTGGATTAGTTACCAAATTAGCGACGGCCGACCCTGGACCATGCGCACCAACCGAACTGCCGGATCCAGAAATTCCGACACGATGAAGGTCCCGCTGCACCGCTGCAGCGTCCCAGCTGCTAGGATAATCAACCGGCGTCTCCGGTGCGTGCGGAAGAAGTGCTGTGGCTGAATTTGCAGCAGTGGCAAAGTTCAGCTGGGCTGCCCGGCGACTTTGCTTCTCGATATACCAATCGGGGAAACCATGCAAAGCAAAACAACTAGCCCGATCATGCCCATTGCGATTGCAGTGGGTACAATGGAGGATTGGCCGATCACGCCGTCCTTGCGCGCGCCGCCCCCCAGCGACCGAAACTCCACCGCCGGAAGGACCACCACCGATGGAAAACCCACCACCGGACAAAGACCCGCTGCGGGGTAAAGGGGATCCTGCAACACTGCCAGTAGAACGAGCAGGATACTACGCGGAACCAGCCGAACCACCGGTTCGAAAAATGGGGCCACTGACAGCTGCGGCAATTTCCGGGACGTGCACCATATCAACGCGAACTCTCCGTTGACTCTCAGCTTGAATAACCATGGCGTACGCCTTATTTATGCTGGGCATGGGATCAAGGAGTAGAATTTGATCTCTCACGTTATCATAAATATCGGACAAACCCATCAGGAATTGAATCAGACGATCTTCCACCTCACGAGCCTCCGTAGCCTCCCTGCCTCCGCAGTTGCAGCGAATTGGAGGTCACAATTGATTGAGTTGATCCCAGAATTGCTTCAGATGACTGTAGTATTGAGCAACGCTGAAATCTCCTTGTTGAGTAAGAACAACTTTCCTTTTTAGTTGAAACAGTAAAGGTGAATTAGCGACGCCAAATTTCTCTTCTAGCTCGAGCCATAATGCCCTAGCATCCCCAATGTAAATGAAATCATCCCGTAGTTCCGGTGCTATTGCAGACTTGATCCATCCCAACACCATACTGTGAGCCTTCCGCCATTGACGATGCTGAACAGTATTGGCAGTGGGTTCAATAAAAGTGCCATCAATGAAACCCATCTTGGTTTTAGCCTCCAGTGCAGTAATCATGGTTGTTCTCCAGGACAAATAATTAGTCTCAGTCAGGAGTGCCGAAACCAACACCAAACTGGGATTGTCGGCGCCATGAAGACTGACTTGTTCATCAAAATCAGCCGCAACGACAGCTGTGGTTGCCATGGAATCCAAAAACCTTAAGTATCTACGGGGGAAAAAAAACAAGGCAGCCTAGAAACTCTAGGTGGCGAGATGCAGTGGTTCGAAAAGAGGAAAACCGAGGAAAAAAACGTAATTAATGGCAGGAACAGTCCTGCTCTGATACCATGAAAAAATTAAAAGATGTGAAGAAAGGTATTCTGTATTTCTTGTTACATTGAACGTACATGAAGATGATTTAAATAAGATTAATACAACTGAAAGTATAACTACTATAGGGATATCAGGAGGGATATCAGGAGATATTTCCTGTGGACTAAAACTACTGCTGACTAAAACTAACTAATGGATAAAAATACAGTAATTAATTGATACTTTACATTTTACACGTTTACAGCTTTAGCCTTTCGGATGCGGGGTGTTGGAGAAGAGGAGGAGAGAAAAGACGGAGGGTGCGTCTTGTCACATATACTAAATCACAGTGGTGGTGTCTAACACATATCAAAATATCTTAATATATAATAATTTATTATATTTTAAGTTAATTTTAATGTTTTTATATAGTACCGTAATAATAAGATCTAACAGCTAGGGGTGTAAGCGGTTCGGTCGAGACCGGTTAAACCGGCCAAACCGTTTAAGTTTGGTCGGTTTGACTGGTTTCAAAATATTTAAAATTATTACTGGTTTGAAAATTTTTAAACCGTAAGGTTTGGTTCGGCTGATGGTTTTAGCAGTAAAACCGGACATTTAAACCGGACCGGACCGTATATATTTATTATATATTAATATTATATAATATATATTGTATAATAAATAAATATTTTATTATTTTCCCCAACCCTAATATTCTCTTAGGCAATCCTCTTCTGCCGTTTCTTTCTCAGCTGGCCAAACGAACTCCATCTTTCTCAGTCGAACGAACCTCCTATTTCTTTGTTTCTTGCTCAACCAAAACGAAGCTCGGTCTTCTCCTGTTTTTTCTCAGCTTCGACTTCTTCTTCTGTTTTTCTCAGGGTGAAACTTCATCTTCTCTCATTTCTTATTTCTCTGTTTGTCTTTGTTAATTCTGTTTATAAAATGTCTTTAAAGTATAGTATTTTCATGAATTAATAATTATCTTTTTTTTCCAACCATAGATATCTCAACTATCATGGATGATGAGACTCATGCAATTATTGATGTTTTACAAAATATAGAAGCTCCAGTTATTCTATTTGTGTGTACTTATTTTTTTGAAATAAAACGTAAATTTATTTGAAACCGTCCAAACCGGCCGAACCAAACCGTCTAAATATGGTTTGGCCGACTTGGTTTGGCATATTTATTTGGCCGACTTGGTTTGAAAATTTGTCAAACCGTAGTTATTGGTTTGGCCGGTACTTTAGCCTTCAAACTGGCCAAACCGGCCGATTTAGACCCCTACTAACAGCTATAAAAACAATATAAAATGTTAAGATATGTGTTTAAGAGTGTTATATTAGACACTGATTTAAATATATTATCATATATATAAATGTTGTAATGAAATATGTGTTGTGACATTTTGTGTTATTTGTGAAGCCTATGGTTTAAATTTATTAGATCAAAAATAAATGTTCTAATAAATACTGTATTGTAACATCTTTGATTGTTTGTATATTGTGGAGTTGTAAGCATATTATTACATAAAACAATGTGACTATCGACAATGATTTAAATATATTATCATATATATAAATGTTGTAATGAAATATGTGTTGTGACATTTTGTGTTATTTGTGAAGCCTATGGTTTAAATTTATTAGATCAAAAATAAATGTTCTAATAAATATTGTATTGTAACATCTTTGATTGTTTGTATATTGTGGAGTTGTAAGCATATTATTACATAAAACAATGTGACTATCGAACACCTATTAGGATATTTTGAAATACTATAATAAAATATATATTTTGACATTTTGCATTGTTCGTGTAGTTCATAGTTTACATTTATTAGATTATAAATAAATATTTCCATAAATATTGTATTGTGACATTTTCAATTGTTTGTATATAGTGGAGTTGGAAGCATAATAATACATGAAAAAATGTGACGATCCTATTAGAATATTTTAAAATATTATTATAATTAAATTATTTTGACAGATATTAGTGTCTGGTCATGATGATTTTGATAGATAGTAAAACATTTAAAAATGCGCTGAAAATTACCTTGTTAATACATCTTTATTTGTATATAGAAATAACCAATTATTATATATTTAAATGTGAAAATATATCCTATATTATGACAGATTTAAGGATCCGTACATGATTATGTTTTATTTATTAAAACATAAATAAATGCGCTGATTTGTAACTTGTTATGACATTTTATGTATGAAAACAAAAAATTAATTATGATCTACCAATAGATGTTGCCTATTATGACGATTTGTATCGTTAATATATACTTAATTTGTTTAATATTTAATTTGTAATCTACATATTTATCATTGTCATAAATATAATAAAAACAGATTCAGGACGAAATAAAAATAACAATAATGAAAGGTTTTATTTATTTAAAACATCAAAATATACCAAAATAATATAAAAAATATATCCAAAAACCCATATAAAATAATATAGTATGAAACTACTAAATAACAATAACTTGAATTATTTGAAATAAAAAAATAACAACACTCAAATATAAAAACAATTCTGAAATTTGAATCCACACCACTAGCAGTCTGCTAATCAGAATCAATTGAAAGGACATACGAATGACATAAATGACGCATTCCAATGACATTGTCGATAGCTTCATATCTTTATTCACTAGGTTTTACCTGAAAGTCAATAAGAAAAAAAAAATTATAAGTACTAACGCTAAACATTGACTGATAGGATAATTTTAATTCATACTATAATACATACCAAATTGCATGGCCAGCTAATATCATACCCATTGCGTCTCTCATATGAGATATCAAAAGGGCGAACCACTTGGTCATTAGGTTCAATACTACATTAATATGGATGAGACACATTTTATCTCCTATTGGTCGCCCTCCTACTTCTTCAGTTGGATCTGTGCTACGAAGGTATCCTTTTGCTACTATTTTATCTTGATCAAATAGACTCAAGACATAAACCGATTGGCCAACCTGAAAATAATTTTGGATGTGGTTAGAAGAAATGTACTATCAACTGCGTACACAAACAAACACAACCCACAAATAACAATAATAATACTAATAAACAAGCAAGCAACTGGCAGGTTAATTGAATGCAAAGTACGATTAGAAACTTAACCAGAATTAAATGCATTGCAAGCCAACCATAATTCTTGAGCTCACACACACACACACACACACTATTATTGTCCATCATGCTCAACAGTGATTACAAAATATAATGCTACACATTTTCTCTACACCCAAATCTCTATACAACTTTGAAAAATTACAGAGAGCCAGAAAGTAAAAGAAGACAAAGCTTTGAAATATCAAATTGTGAAATGATAGCAATATGACTATACGAATAAGACTTCACATTCTAGCAACTAAATTTCAGACTCTAAGTTACTCAAAGTTACAATATATAGGCCAACTGTGGGCTATAGCAAAAGATCTTTAAGACAAAAGTATGCCTTTCACTAGTGAATTCAAGAGATGAAAAGAAGTACAAATAGCAATTAGGAAGGAAAACATTCTGGTCGAATTCGGTACCTGCACGAAAACTGTTACTCTACTGGTTTAAAGTGGTTTAACTGTTGTAAGTGATCCCATTTTATGGCATAAGGTATCATTGCATGACTTAAGAACATTTCAAGTACAATTTATACATTTATCAAGTTTTGTGGTACCGATTTTTCATTTATAACTGAAGACATCTTTGCATGAGCTCTAGTTTCAAGTTTAGAAAAAAATGTGTATGTCAGCCAAAATTGAGAGAATGCTTGAACAGAATATAGGCTTACTTGTTCCTCATAGATCAATTAGACGGATAACGGCTCACATAATAGCAGCACTGCGTGTTCTTTTATTTTTATGTTGTTATACTGATGCAATGAAGACAATCAGCTAGAGATAGAAATTTGCCAATGATATAGTCTAATTTGAATGCAGTATTCTTCTTGTGGATTATGCATTTTTTTTGTTCTTGAAGATGAATCCTCTTGTTAATGAAGAATAAAAGGACACAAAAAATGGCTAAGAGGCAAACTGTCCCTACTATTGAAAGCTTACGTGCTTCTTGTCACTCTGTCACCTAATTAAGTCTATTTTACTTAACTAAGAGCATTTTCACCTGTAGCTCTAAATTTTAGTTGATCCCAAATTTTTAATTTTTTGCTCATTGCATTAAGTAAGGCCATTTCAAGTACAATTTGGACACCTTTTGACTTGAAAAGGTAAAATAAAATTATTTAAGACCCCGAAAACAATAGTCTACGTCAAAAGATAGCAATGATAAAGATTAAATATCCACGACCCACCAGAAAATATAAATTTCACGCACAAGGCATTCATTCTCATTTAGCAATGAACATATACTAACAGAGATACCATTGAATTCGAATATGCAAAAAGCACAAATTCTAAATCTCACACGATAGTTGAACATAATCTGACACCATATGAAACTAGAAACATGCAAATAAAAAATTCAATTACCTTCAAAGATTGATTTGTTGAAACCATATCAGTGCGGGGACGAGATGGTGATGCTGAAAGCTTAGATTTTAATTTATCATTTTCTCTTCTCAACTTGGTCATCTCTTTTTTTGCTCCAACGCCAGTTGCTTGTTCCTGTTCCTGCTAGAAAGTTCACTCCATACATCTGACTGAGTAACACCCACTCCAAACATTCGAACACGTTCAGGTGGGTCTTCACCAATAACTTTAGCAAATATGTCCTCGCGACCCACTAGATCTTCAGATCCTTCTGGGAGTTCATTCTGTAGCTCTTTAAATGCATCTTATAAGGTTGGATAAAAATAAGATATCATATTATTTAAGCAATAAACGTGTTCCAAATGCAAGTGTAGCTTACTATATAAAAAAATTGTAACAAAAATTGAATAAATAAGCAGTAATTGAAGCTTACTATATAACCAGCAACAACAGGTGGATTGCCACCTTTACGACCATAGCACTCTCCAAATAATTGTGCACGGGATGGTTTACAACCTTGTTTTCTTTTCTACAAGTTTAAATATTTTATGTTATTAATTCATATGTTATATCATATAGTTTGCATAAGATAAAATGATATTAAAACTTACAAATTCTTCAGCCACCACATTAAATGGTTTCCTTCTAGTGGGTTGATTCAGCTTCTTCATTGATCTAGCATTTTTATTCTTTTCACTCCGTTCCTAGCAAAGGTAGAAAATGAGAAACTATTGAATGAAATAAAATGGTAATATATACAAATGGACATTATACCTGGACATTTTCTTTGTTCCAATAGGATACAAGCTTCTTCCATTAACCTTCATTGACTCTTTCATCTCGTGCTTGACTTAACTCCTCAATGCTCATGTTAGGTTTGAAATACTTACTTTTCAATTGACTCTTCCAACTCTTCCATTTGCAATTAATGGATGTTAAAATCCACTCTTCGCTTGCGAATGTGATATCAAATTGGGTCTGCAAATTGAAATAGTTAAATACAAAATCCAAGGTCGCACACACACACATATATCTTAATTAAGAATAAATTTGTATAATTTTCAACTAACCTTAATGATATCCAACATTTCCTTTTTGTTTTGAGCAGGAATTTGATGCCAATCTTCCTTATCGATTGGGCAATATTTGCCATTTCTTGCTAGAGTGTCCAAAAATCCAACAAACTTTTTCAGTTCCCAACCTATGGGCTTTCCAAACTTATGAAATTCCACCTTCATGATGGGTAAATAGGGTGGACGACCCCACACGTCTAACATATGAGTAACGCCTCTAGTCTTTTTATCTACAAATATTTATTACTTCTGAGTATTAAACCACATATGTAAAACATTGCATAAATATACTGAAAAGGTTAAGAAAAATGATATTACCCCCTCTTTTGCTGAAATTTTGGCCATCACCTTCCTCGTTGCTTCCATTGGTATTATTTTGTGTCGTATGATCGTCACCTGATATGTGGTCTTCATTCTTCACTGGAAATATATAGAAGATGTAAACAAATCCTCCCTTTTAAAATACTGCTCAAACTGTCCGTCGTCTGGGTTCCGATAACGGACATTCTTCTCAGCGTGTGGGTGAACAGGGTCACCTCCACAAGTATCCCGCTGCGGCTGCTCCTCCTCCTCGTGCGCAAGAGACTCCTCATCAGTATCATCAGAATCAGAAGTATCAAAATACTGCTCATCCCTCAACTAAAATGATGAGTCAACTATCCCTCCATCTCCACCACTATCTCCTCGACCTCCACCTCTACCTCGTCCTCCCCCTCCAGCTTCGCCTATGCCCCGTCCTCCATCTCAACCTCCATCACCAATAATGATAACCCCACTCATGTCCCTCGCCCTCCACGGCGACCTCCTCCTGTCCCTCTACCTCCTCTCCTTACTGGAACCTTCTGCCTTATAGCAGAAGCTGTGGGACGCTGTCTATCTACAGCCGGTTTTAATTTAGCGCCACCCTAAATATTATTTACGCATGAGCATTAATAATATAAACATATTATGTGAATTTAAAACTTAAAAATAAGTTTGAATTGACCGAAAATAGGAAAAATGTTTGACTAACAGTCAAACGTTAGTTTTCATCATTTGACCGTCAATCAAACTCTAAGGAAAAACGTTCAACGATCGGTCAAACGCTGAAAACAAAAATTTGACCCTACGCCAAACACTACAACAGCACGTTTTGGTTTTACTAAAACGACATCGCGCAATGTTTAATTTCACCCAAACGCTACGCAATGACGTTTCGGTATAACCAAAACGTACCACTATAGCGTTTGGAATAAGGTCAAACGCACAGATTAGATTTTGATGTACACCAAAATGCAACGATATAACGTTTCTGCACTGAAAAAACGAATGAAAACAGCTTATTCTTACCTGCCCATAACAGATCTATAGCGTTTATGCAATACAAAATCGCTAAAAATGTACGTTTTTCGGAACTAATAAACATGAACAAAAACTTTTCGGATTGAACGTAGTTTTTACTTGGCTAATCATTGGACCTTTGTCCGAGCCATGTCTTTGCGGTGATTCACCTCCTCCCGCGTCCATTTCGTGATTTTTGGCAGAAAATCGTTTAGAAATCGCATTTAGGGTGTTCGGAATTTAGAAAGCTTTCGAAAAAAATGGTTGAACGTATTAAAAGTGATGCGTTTTGGTCATTTTTTACCTTTTTAAACTAAATGTGCAAAAACGCACCTCTTTAGCGAGCGAGTCATAGCGAAAACGCATAATTTTAACGAGCGAGCCATGGCTAAAACTCACCACTTTAGCGTTTTTGTTGTGTGGCCATCGCTATATTATTGTGTTTTTCCTTCCAATAATTTTACGATTTTAGCGTTTTAAGTATATAGAATAGTCATCTGGCCTCATTTTATTAGTTTCGAAACGTTATTTCCTCACGTTTTAGCTAGGGTATAAACGTTTTTTCATAGCGTTCTTTATCTTTTTTGGGAAATTTCAAACTTCTTGGTAAAAAAGGCCATTTTGAATATTCGAAATTATTTTATTTTTTTTTTATATACAAATAGGAATTCAGGCTGAACTATCATCCATTATCGTCAATTTTAGTATATAGGGATATACCCTAAGTGCCTCACCTCCATGTTAAAAGATATCATTTCCAAAATAAAACATATTACCATAACGTGCACTTGAACGTACGTTATAATTTGCGACAAAGGAGAAAAGGAAAATTGCAGAATAACATTCTGGGCATCAAAATTGTGTTCCTGTTCCTCAGAGGAATTAAGCTCTACTTTCTATTCTACAAAGTAGCAATAAATCTAAAGATATGAACAACCTATTGAACCATTTAGAAACTAATCAAGTAAGCCAAGAAATTAACAAATAAACGAATATCCTGTACACAATCTCACCTAATGCCGGCCGCACCAAAACTAGCTCTAAAAGTCAGCTAAGTTGCTATTTCCCCAAGTGATTCCTAAATAGAAGTTCATCTCTGCAAAACTTCAACTGTCAACAACTTCTACAACCGTTCAGGTATTTCTTCAAGCTGCTTCATCTACCCCCACTAAGAAACTGGTTAGTTGACCAGTGCCGATTATGTTTTCTTATTAGATTGTAACCTTACTTGCTCATGCACTTTTAAGGCTTCGGAGGAGAAGCTCTCTAGAGCCTTGAAAATGGGGACTAGACCTCCCTGCACACTAGTTGAAGCTGCATCATGCACTATTTTAACAGCATCCTTGTGCTTTGCTCTCTCTTCTGCCAGCCTCTTTCGAACCAAATCCAAGTCCACCTTTAAGTCATCGAATGGTGAAATGCCGTTCTCTGATAGCACCATAGAGAACAATGTCTTGTCGGACATTGCATCCAGTTCACGCTCTGTTTTTCCTCTCTCCAATTGAAGTTTCCTAAGCCGGTTCTTAACTTCATTTGGGATGAGATCTTGTGCTTTGACTCTTTGACGCTGCTCCTCATCTTGCTTTTCCCAAAGCTCATGTAAACTTGAAGCGAAGGTATGCATTGCATTTGCCACTCGGATGTTAGAAACAGTTTCCATTGCTTGGAACCAGTCATTGCATATCAAAAAAATTGGAGGAGCTCCAAGTCGTCCTGGGGAGTAAGGGATAGTTCCATCAGGAGTTTCCTCTGGTACATATTCTAGGCATCGCATGAGCCACCCGTTCAATGACTGAATATAAGACTTCTGGGTGTTAATCCAGTCATTAAATCTTGCAGACCATGCCCTAAGTTCCATCTCAAGTTCACGAGATGCCCTCAAGCTTGAGTCCTTTTGGAAACTAGTGTTTGCCTTCAGCGTTCTAATTCTACTCTCCATGATAGCCTGGAATTGTTTCTGGTGACAGCCGAGCATCGACTTCCACATGGTAATCAACCTGTGAACCATAATTCTAGTAATCAGATACGGAGCAGAAACAATTATTCATATACAACTGATCAGGAGTTCAGAATCAACTCATTCAAGCAACTTATAATACCCCAAGCTCTGAGTTGCTAACAAAGTGGCTGCCAGTTAGGACAAAGTTTAAAATTTACAGGGTCCTCCAACCACCAGTAGTATTCATCTTGCTTTTAACCCAAAAGCACCATTTAAATTCCAGCGGAACAAGATGCATTTTGGTAGTATCTTTGAAGAAACAATCAATGCTGACTAAATCAAGATACTGCAACATTGAACTTGTTCAGAAGCATAGAGCTACAGAGTTCAAATAACTTAAAGAAAAAATTGTGAAGTTCTTCCGTGGAAGGTTTCACACAATTCATACTGCTTAAGGAACTTATCACGAAGTGTTTCCCATGGTAGGTATCTCAGGTAATACCCACCGAGTACAAAGGAACACACAAAAGAAGCACCGCATGCGAAGGAATAGCGATAACTTTTCCCCCCAAAATAAACTACAGCAAAGGATAAATTTCATGACTGAGAGACCTATATGAAATATCTCCCATAGAAATCAAGATAAATAAGATTGATAACTAGAGTTCTTAAGCAAATCCACTGTCCATTGGGAAAAGAAGAAAGGAACATATGACAGAATATATTTTTAAGACTTGATGTTTAATAAATCTAACAAAAATGATCTATTCATGATAATCCAAAATTCTACTTCAACAGGCTTAATGTTTTGCGGCAGTTATGACGAGTAAAACATTGACGGAAGAGGATATTATCAAAAATAACCACTAAAGGTGAAGTAGTTGAAATTGTGCATCATGTGAATGAAAAGGAAATGAGAATGAGTGTTCTTATAGCACGATCGTACCCTTGGATGAGGCCAGCCACTTGGGGTTGCAGCTCGTCATCTCTTAACTTGTGTATCCTGGTTGATATAGCATCAATGGTCTTCATGCAAATATTCAGCTTTGTCAGTAATTTTCTAATTGAAGCCCGAAGAGCATCAATTTTGCCAGACTCAGCACCATTCGCATCCAAAAGTTGAAGGCGTTTGCACTGCTTCTCGTAAACAACCCTAAGCTTCTCTTCAGCCTAAAACAACAGGCTCACTATGTAAGCACAACATCAACATAGTAAAAAGAACCACGATTTAAGATGCAGAACAGTTGATTAACTACAGAAAAAGCAATATCAAAATTCCATTAATGTTCATTATCCCCAATAGCATTTACAAGTTATACGCTAATACTTCACTCAACTGCTGAGTAAATTGGAGAATCACTCACTGAGTATGCCTATCGCATACTCATCCTTTTACCTCTTAATGTTATCCAGGTTAGGTCCTCGGGAGCGCAACGTAGGAGAAGTTTGGGGGTGGCCTGCGGCGAAGATAAGCTTTGGAAGTTAAACTTTAATAGCTAGTTAGCTTGAGTAGGATTGGGTTTGCATTCTTTATAGTTTTGTAGTTGGGGTTATATTAGAATTTAACATTGGAAACTGGTGTAGTTGTAATTTCAAAGTTTGTAAATTACTTAAATTAGTTTTAATGATGCCGTGTTACCAGTTTAGGAAACCAGGTGAACCTATCTGTCTGATTAAACTCCAAATAAAGTATTCATTGTAATCAGAGTTGAGGGATAATGATAACAATGAATGAGAAATTATACTCAAGTGTGAACTGGACTGTGTTAATCAAAAGGGAAGAAAAAGATCAAACTTACAGAACTATTACTCATGTCAGAACAGAGCATTTATTGTCATAAGCAAACTCAAACATAAAATACAGCATGCTTATATAGAGCTATAAAAAGAGTAGAACAAAGTTCACAGACACCAAAATAGAAACATGGGTATCCACCAACAGATATAGAATAGATATAGATAAATGCAACAAAGATTTATCTCATACACAGTGCATAAATAGAGACAAATTGGTGGCCTGATGCTATATATCCAAAAATAGAGCTCAGACAAATTGCAAGAAAGAATAAAAACCTGATTGTTTTCAATGTTTTCTCCCAGTTCAACAATTAAAACCCAGAGCTTTAGTGAATGTAGTTTTCACAAGTTCTAGGACATTAGGATGTCAACCATACGTAAGACCTACTTCCTCCTCAGTTGCATTTCTCAATTTACATTATTTCCAATAGATGTTTCTAAGAGCCCTTATTTTACTTGCATCTCCAGACATCATATATGACAAGCCCGAATGTTAAAGTTACAAGAACACAGGAAGTGAAAAATTACTTTGAAGGATCTTGCAAACACTAGCGAATGGTAAAAGCAGTACAACAGTTAAAAAGGGAAATAAACATCATATCTTTGGTAAAGATGAGACAATGACTTCTCACCTTCACTTCCTTGTAGAGTTTCTTCTCCCACACATATAATGTTTCCAGTGTAGATGAAAGGTTACAAGGGTTTCCCTCAATGTCTTTCCAAAGATCACCAAAATACGATTTAGCCAACTTATTACTTTCAGCAGCTAATCTTGCAGAGGTCGTAGATGGTAGATATGATGATGTCAATGACGATGATTTCAGGAACAGAATCCTTGAGAATAATACTGTATAGAAACACATTCCCAGCATCAATATAAACTTCATTGACTAAAACATTTCATCACACATTACTATTGTCAATTTAACTTCTACCAAGCTATAACATCAAAAATCCAAAGAGACTTTGTGTATTCCAATCTAACCTGAGTAAAATCATATAGCAAATTTGGACAGACACAACAGTAGGATCAGTCGGTAAAGTTTTCTAATGTCCATTTAAGCATTCTCAGAATAAACCTTAGTTCACATAATTACTTATTTCTTAAGAGTGAACTCTTTCCCAGACTAATAAGCAATTGACTAAAGAAATTACTCCGATTTTACCAATGTTTGTAACTGTAACAGAGTCAAACAATACCTTTAAGTAAACTATGTTGATAAGGCAACTTTCCGACCTCAAGCATCAGTGCAACTTCTCTCCCATAATTGGAAGCAACAGCAAACTCATCTCGTATTTCAGCCACCACCTCACGGAGGTCCCGTGTACCCTGAGTTGACAGTTGAGTCATGTTACTTTTGGATTCAACATCAGGTTTCGGAGTGTCATCCACTTCAAAACTAACCTCTTTCTTCCGAATATACACATCTTCTGGACTCTTTGATGATACCACAGTTTCGGAACTGCTCATTTCCTCACTCAAATGAATCGACCCAGTACCCTCGTATTGTTCTGATGGCACTCCTATTGAACTTTTGCCAGGAAAACTTTGTTCTGGTGAGGGCATTCCACTTCCATCACTACTCTTATGCGATTGCACACTTTTGGGAGCTCCGTCAGTACTCTTCCGCAAAGGTGTCCTCTTAGGAGTATCTTCACCAATCTTGTGCGGTGGCACAGCTCTGGCACCGGAATTAGAGCTGCCTTCCCCTGGATAAGCTCTCTTTGCCTCCTCCCTCACTTTTGTTCCTTTTTCCATCTCTCCATACACCTCATGCTCAGTTTCTTCCTCCAAATCAGGGATCCCCTCTCTTTTCCTCACTTCAGCTGAATCCGGGCTGCTGATACTCGACCCATAGCCATTGGCGATTCCATATCCACCCTGTGGATAGTAACCCGATAACCCACCATCATCCACGTCAAAAGGGTTCAGAAAATCCCATGAAGATCCCTTTGGCGAGGGCGGTGGTGGCGGATCAGCTGGAACCTTTCCACTCTGCTTCCTCCCCTCAGATCCCCTCCCAATCTGAGATGGTGACGACCTCATTGCCATGCCATAAAACCCCTCATTCTCATAGGGATAACTGAAGAACTCACTCGTATACTCATTCGTTGCCGGCACCGGCTCGTGAATTACTGTTTTCATTACAGGCGACGATCTCTTCATATAATAAACATTAGTATGACGATAACTCACATTGGGATTCTGGTAAGAAGGCGGTTCCCATGCTTGATAAGGCTGACCAGAATCATAATAATTTGGAAACGGCCCCCAATACGGCGGTGCCTGATTTATGGGCTCATTCATCATACCATAACCATATGGAACGGAGTACCCACCGGGATACGAATCCGACGGGTTGTAGCTCCCCTGAGGAGCATAAGGTTCATAGACAGCCCCAAAACCACCCTGATCGTCCTCATCATCATCGTCATGGTCCACATGTATATGACTTTGACCGTCCGAATCATCATCAGAAAGATGCAAGTGGGAATCCTTGTCATCATGATTATGTCCATGGACATGATGTAACCCGGACCCAGAATCGTCCGAACTCAAACTTTTACTCTCACTTTTACCTTTACCATTACCACTGCCCAGAATTTTCTTCTTTTTCACTTTCACATCTTCCTCATCATCATCGTCAATGGTGTGAAATGTCACGACGGGGGAAGACGTGGACGAAGACGACGTCGTATAAATCAGTTCCTCGTCTACAAATCTCCTCAAGGCGTCGCCGACGTCTTTTAAAGAAATAAAATAAGACAAGTGAGCGGCGGCGAGAGCGTACCTGTGATCGGCCGCTGCTTTTAATAAATCTTTCCTCTCTCTACAACGAATCACTAACGGTAACTCATCTACCTTTGAACCACAGCAGCCCATCTGGGCCGGCTGATAATGGAACCCGAAGTTCAACCCACCCGAATTCAAACCCGGAAAATTCACTGACACATTGGTCGTCTGAATATTGGCTAAAGAAGACCACTTTATATACTCCTCCTGGACCTCCGGTCATATCTGTACGTTTCCGTACAGTTGCATTGTGTAGAAAACATGAAAATCAGTAATTCCGTGGGCAATAAGACAAAGAAAGATGGATTTTGGTAAGGAGGAGATGGGGTAATTTGGAAAGTCCGGGAAGAAAATTCTGATGGGGTTTTGGTTGCGAGAAAAGTGGAAGAGGTTTTATGGAGGGAGGAAGGAAAATATTCTGGAAAGTGCAAGTAGTGATGCATAGGGTACAACCACTAACCTAGATCGTTGAAGACGGAGAAATTTCAATTACGCGGTAATTTGGATTTGGATTCCTTATTAAGGCAAAGGTGAAATTTTGGAAAGAAAAATAAAATCAAATCTGACCGTTGAAATCAGGAGAAAATTTGACTCCTTGATATCATCATCCATGAAATTAAGTGTGTGTGACTGTGTGTGCCCTGTTTATTTGGTACTAGTAATTTTTATTACTACCAATCTTGGTTCGGGGCTTGTGGGGTTTTAGGAAACTGGAAGAAATCTGAGTTTTCGAGATCTGTGATTAATGGTGGTGGTGGAGAAATGGGGAGGGATGACTCTGACTCTCTGACTCTGCATTTGCCTCTGTGTCAATAATATTGTAATTGCAAACAACCTAGAAGGTATTTATTTCTTTTCACAATACAAGTGAGTTTTTATTTAACACATATATTTAAAAATAATTATTGAATACATAAATTTTTTTATGGGAGCTTCTAATAATTTTAAACGTTTTAGAACAAAATATAATGAATATAATGAGGTTCTTTTGATATTATTTGAAATAATAATAATGTTTTTTTTATATTATTTGAGTATACTATATTTTAAAAAAAATTCAAAAAGCAGAAAAAAAATTAAATTAAATTAAATTAAAAATATAAAAAAAAGAAATTTTAACCTGTTATTTTAATTAACTATATATTAATATTACTTCAAAAACTATATATTAATATTAATAGTATATAAAATTTATAGACTCTTAAATTTTTTAGATCTGAACGATCACACTTAGTACCCTGCTCTATATGCTGGTTCTGCTCTTAATTAATTATTTTATCAAAACAAAATTTTTTAATAAAAAGACTTCATATATTTCAATAAAATAAATAAATATATAAAAATAGTTATTTATAATACGAGTCTTTGTATGGGATTTGGTGAGGACTGACGAGCTGTCTCCAAAGTGTCTTGTTTGTTTGCAGGGATGCTGGGTAAAATGTTTTGGTTTTGGAAATTTGCTTTTGTTTTCTTTCCTTTTAATTTATTGGCGGTATGCTTCTGTTTGTACCGTCTTTCGCTCTCTTTGACTAATTATTTTTTTTTTTTGTTTCTTACTTCCCTACATGGTAAATCTTACATCTTCATTTCTGTTTTGGAATCATTACTTAAATTCTTCAAATTTAATATACCTAAAAGGAATCTTTATACCAAAGAGAAAAAGATGTTACACATATTTAATCTTAAAGTTATTTAATATCAAGTCTTCATAAGATACAAAAATATAAATTTCATTTGTTTTAAAATCTTATTTTTTCCTTTTAGAACTGCTTAATAATTTATAGTTGGTCACCTCTATTTTCTTAGTTGTCACCCTTTTTATACTTAAATTGTTCATAACAAATTATAAAATACTATTCATAATAATTTAATATAATATTTAAATATAAAATAAAATAATAGCATGAATTACCTAATTGTCATTTATAAATAATATCCATTAAAATAATTAATTTTCATTTATGCTACTCTAATTATTAAATAAATATTTTTAAGAAAAACAATTATTACCAAATGGGTTCATTAGAGCCACCGAACAATGCAGAAAACGACTCGATTTCGATGTTCACTGACTGAGGGGTTCAGCCGTCTGAATCAAACGGAGCTCAGGCGTACCAAAACGATGCATCGAGAAAAAGGAGAGCCAACATGCTTCCTTTGGAGGTTGGAACACACGTCTTGTGCCAGCGGAGGGACGACAAATATCATCCCGTCAAAGCCATTGAATGCCAGAAGTTATCGTTTGGCGAGTCTAATGACTATAAGGGGATCAAATGGGCGGAACCGCGAGTATTGGGAGGGAATTAAATGGGTGTTTAGATTATGGGTATTTGTTGTCCATGCCCATATAGTTTAATGAGTTTAAATAGACGACATTAAATGGGTACTGAGAATTTTAGGGTATCCATTGAATATTCATGATGGGTATCCAATGAGTACTTTATATTATCTATTATTAAAACTTATTGAGTTTTATATATTTGTTTTGATCTACGACAACTTTCAAAAATTCGATTTTCTACTAAGTCAATCCAGTTTGAATTTGGTCGACCCGTTTAATAATTTTTATTTTTTATATTCATTTTGAACTATGTTAATTTTTATAAACACGTTTTGAACTGGGTCAACTCATATCGAGCCATGTCGACCTATATTGAATTGGGTCACCCTGTTTGATTTTTTTTAAAAAAATTAACATAAATTTATTATTTTTATTTATTTTAAATTATAAAAACCTTTATAAACACGTTTTGAACGGGTTAATCCATATCGAGTTGGATCAACCCATATTGAACTAGATCAACCCGTTTGACTTTTTGAAAAAAATTATTTTTAACAGAACAATATTTGAACACTAAAAGTTGATTTTCAATAAATGAAAAGTTAAGAGCAGGAGTTCATTTGAACACTAAAAGTTAAAGAGTTTGAACATCAATAATTACTGCATAAAAGCATCATCTGCATTTGATAACGGTCGTACAAAAGTAGCTCAAAATTATGATATGATCTCAAGCTGCACTACTAGAATTTAAGCTGCACTACTAGAATTTTGGACTTTCATCTCGAATATTTCATAACACTGAACTATAAATATATCTATTGCTATTTACAAGCACATTAAATATTAACTTATTTATATTTAATAAAACACTACAATAGTAATGTTATAACTATTTTAACGTGTCACCTAATAAAATTCTACCATGACACGATAAATAAATGTTATAATAGAATTTCAATCAAAACACTAACAAATATAATTAAAATTTTATAAGTATAGAAACACAATCACTTGTTATTTTCTTTGTTAATATATTAACTTAAGGTATTAATAGATTACTATGTATAGTGTAATTGTAATACATATAATATTATATTATTAAGTGTTATTTAAAGTCGTTTGTTGCTGTCCCACATCGGAAATGAAGGGAATGATTGGGTGTTAACTGTAGTATTAAAAAGAGAATGATTGGACTTGGATTATTATAGGCCAAAATTTCAATAGCCTAACACTATTTGTATATTTACTTACAAATGAATTAATATACTATCTATTTAAACATATTTTTATGTTTTCAATTATATAGTATAATGACACATAATTTTATGATATTATAGTATTTGTATGAATACTTAAAATTGTCATAATAGGTTTTCTATCTAGACACTTTATTATGTATTAACATGTTAATATATATAACACTATATAGGCAACAACCGTGTCATGATAGATGATTTATCATGACATATACTTGTGTTGTCATATGTTAATCTAACTCCACACTTTCAACATATATGGTCACATAAGAAAGTGTCGTCGTATCAAATACACCTTTGGCCACACAAGAATAGATAACACACAAAGTGCGTGTCGTCATAGAAAAAATGTAATCAAATATTATCTATTAAAATATTTTCAAGTGTTTTGAAAGGCCAATATTCTAGTAGTGCTGACAAAATACTTGTCCTCACATCCCCTACGACCATAAGAACCATAACTTCTACTATTATATACAATGAAGGATATAACAAACATCAAAATCATTCAACAGTACTAGTGATGATCCATCCTTAATCAGAACAAACTGTACAATTCTGGTATAAATATCAGTTATGTTAGAAGAAGATATTCATCTTAATTTCCAGTCATCACCCCCACCAACAAAATCTATGGAGAGTTGCAGCTCTGTGTATTCGGACAATCGGATAAGGATGGAGAAATCTGTAATAACCATTCATCCACCAATAAATATAGCATATTAAGATGTGATAATTACACCTGAGCTGGAGGCGAATGACTCCTCCTCCAGTTAATTGGGGTCGTAGAAGAAACAACACGAAAATCCTCACTAAAGCAATAGTGATAGGTGCATAATTAATAGAGTTTTTTGGCTAATTGGGTTATGATTATGCACATATTTTTGGTGGTTTAAAGGGATTCTTTGTGTTTTGGGCTGAATTATGATTTTTGGTGTTTGGCCGAGTGTTTTTGAAGAAGTTGGCTAGAAAAGGGGCTAAAGTTCAAAGTCTGAGGAGTGGTGCTGATTTGGAAAGTAAAGGAACGGCTAGAGGATTGTACAAGAAGGGGGAATTTTGACCCAGTAAAACTATAGATGTGTTGACGGGGTAAAAGTATGTTGGGAGTTGTGATTTTCTGACTTGCAAAGATTTGGGAGAAGTTGAAGTGGAACGTTGCAAATATCGTGGAGGAATATTTTCTATTAGACAATTCAAATTTAATTTTACTGTTGGGATTTAGCATTTTTTAATTTTGGGATATTTTTATTTCCTATAAGTAGAGGCATTTTAGATTGAGAAAAAACAACATTTCCCTGCAAATGGACGTAGTAGTAGTTTAGTTTAAGTTCTATTTAGTAGTCGTTGTAGTAGTAGAAGTCTTTTCTTAGTTTTAGTATTCTTTCAGAGTCATTCTATAGGTTATATTCTTTTAACAGTTTTATTTTAGCCAAACTCTATTTTTAAGTATTTTGAAATTCAACCGATTCAAATTTAGTTTTCAGCTTTGTTCGTTTCTTGGATTCTAGTTTAAACCAAGCTTCTGTTTTATGAATTACTGTTAATCTCTTTAAAGCCATTTGAATTCAATTTTAATTCCAAGCACTTATGCCAGACTTAAAATTTCATGTCTTACTTCGTTTTAGTTCTTCATCTCAGTTCAAGTTTCCGTCATTCAATTGATTCAATTAGGAATTAGAGTTCATTCCGACTCATTTGGGATTCGACCCGAAGCCATTACTACTACAAATTCTTGTAGTCCGGTAGCGTAAATTAGGATTAATTTGACCGGCATGACAAAGCCCATCAAATTTTGGCGTCATTGCCAGGGAGTCAAGTATTTTGATTCTTAATTTGATTTCCGTGATTTTTAATATGCGATTTTCTTTTCAGATTGTGTTTACATTTTACATTTGCTTTTACTTTTGATCTTTGATACTTTACATATTTTTTTATTTTTCTTTACGTTGCAGTTAGTTATTTTTACTGTTAAAAAAATATTTTTCGTTTCAATTATTTTGGTAATCTCTTTTTCTTTAGTTTATTCCCCTGTCCAAAGTTTTGTTAGTTTATTTTCTTTGTTGATTTATTTACTTACTATTATTATTGTTATTATTATTTTATTGTAATCCTCTGTTTTTTAATTTCTTAAGTTTATCTCTTTGTTTAGCCTGCGTTTTTATTTCCCTTATTTGCTTTATTTTGAAATTCTTGATTAATCATTTATTATCTGCCGTAATTCTTATTTTCAATGCATCAGTAATTTTAGTTTTCTTTTTGTTAATTTACATTACCAAACACAACCCCATTTTTTTTCTTAATTTTTTTGTTTATGGTGCGTTCTTCCTGTACATGAGAATTAACCTATATTCCAGAGATGGAGAAATTGGCTAGAGCAAATCGGTGAGAAACAAAAACAAGAAAAAAGTCTAGTAATTTGTCATCTTCTTCAGACAATACAATTGGCTCTAGCTCAACCAGAAATGATTCAGAATTTGAAGAAGAAGTCTCGATGGCTACAAGAACATTAAGGGAGTTGGCAATGCCTGATATTCACAATCAAACCTTATGCATTGCTTTACTTGATAATACTCCTCCTTTTGAATTAAAGTCTAGTATAATTCACTTACTACCTATTTTTCATGGTCTTGCAGGTGAAGATCCTCATAAGCACTTGAAGGAGTTTCACGTTGTTTGTTCAACAGTTAGACATCAAGGTGTGACAGAAAAACAGGTAAAACTACAGGCTTTTCCTTTTTCTCTTGCAGATAAAGCAAATGACTGGCTTTACGATTTACCTTCCAGGTCAATAGCTACGTGGAATGAATTAAAAAGGCAATTTCTGGAGAAATTTTTTCCAGCATCAAGGGCTGCACATATTAGGAAAGATATTTGTGGAATCCGTCAACGTCAGGGAGAGTCATTGTATGATTACTGGGAGAGATTTAAACAAATGTGTGCTAGCTGTCCCCAACATTAAATCCCTGAACAACTTCTGATTCAGTACTTTTACAATGGACTCTTAGATGGAGACAGGAATAATATTGATACAGCAAGTGGAAGAGCCCTGATGAAAGAGACTATTCTTGAAGCTAGAACTTTGATTTCTAACATGGCAGTAAATGCACAACAATTCAGGAATAGAAGAGATACCGTTTCTGAGGTAAATACCAGTTCAATTGACCAACGTCTTGTTGCTTTAACTGACTTAGTACGTCAATTGGTTGTAGGACAAATGCAGTAGAAAAAGGTCTGTGGAATATGTCTGATGCCAGGACTATTAGGTTTGAATACTGAAACTATGCTTGTATTATACTATTTCCCAGTTAATATATCGATTGAATATTTTAATTTATATGTTGTGCATATGTCGTCCATTTATATTATGTAATTAGATGATGAGGTGTCTGGTGTGACATAGTAGATCTCATCATTAGTTAAAAGACATAATATATAAATGAGGTTCATAACAGAGATAGTTTTGGACACACTGTCAGTTTAGGTTATTATGTGATTCAGAAATTGGTTTTTCTAAACTAATTGAATCATATAGATGTGCCCGAGGCATATTTAACTTGACCATTTAGGATGAATTGTCTTATACTGATTTAATAGACTATTCATTCCTTGTATTCTATCTCTTAATCCCTAGATTTGAGCGGGCATGAGGATTAGACATAGTATACTTTGATCAACCAAAGGGTGAGGTCATTTGTGGCCAATAGTTTCGATAGGTTGGTGTGCGTTTTTAGTTGCTTGGTGTGCTGCTTGTCAAAAGGAAACAATATACCGGTGCGTCCGGGGTGATGGTGTTCCCGAGATGAGCTTGTTATGTTTATTATACTAAGCTCGATTGGTGGACTTATGCCCGGTATAGTAAAAAAGTCGAGTGGTACTAATATCGTATTATAAGAAGTTAATTAATTAATTTATCAGTAAATTAATAAATTAACGAGCACTATATCTTTGATGTGGGGAGATTAAAGAATAATTAATTTAGTTATTCCAAAAGCAATTCTGGTGTAGGATGGTAGTGCCAAAATTAATCCGTTAGTGGTATGATTAATTTTGTAGTGGGTTAATTGATTAAATAGAATTAATTATTTAATTAATTATACCTAAGGGTTAATTAAGTAATTAACAAAGTGGATTTAATTAATTAATTAAGTCTTAAGTTTCAATTAATATTAGGAAATCCTAGAGATTAGGAAATCTAATTGGATTAGGAAATCCTATTAGATTTGTTACCTAATTGGATTTGGAAACTAATTAATTACCTAAACCCATTAGGAAGGCAAATCCTAAAACAACTTGGGGTCTCTCTTGTAACTCTATAAATAGACAAGAGATTAGTAATTCTATATACACAATTCAGATGTTTTCAAGACAAGAAAACTAGAGAGATAAAATCATAGAGAGAGAATTTATTTTTCTACCTCGAAGTCAGACTTTTTCTCCTCAGTCGCGCGGCCCAAATCCCGAGGTGAAGTAGCCAAATTTATTCCAAAAGAATCGGCGCGTGGAAGATCTTTGGGCGGCGCATGAGGCGAGTCGGCGGCGAGTGTGGCGGAGTTAGTTGGCGTGTGCGGCGGCGGGAGGTCAGGTTTAAGTCCGTCCATATTGCTGGATTTTTCTGACAGCTTTGTGCTGATTTGCTGATCGTTTGGTTCGTTGCCCACACAACGTTCGAGCCTGTCTTGAGTCATAAAAGATATCACCTGAGTTTACGCTTCAAGAGGTATTTCTAAACTTCCGCTTTAATTAGAAATTATTTGTTGCGTAATAAATCAAACAAGTGCAAACCAAGATCCTGCGCAATGTTATTTTAAGCAAGGATTGGAATAGCGATTGTGCTAGAGTCTAGGCCTGGTCAAGAGTTCTGATTCTGGAATGCATAGCACGAAAGTGAATTTTTTACTGGGTCCGGGCAGATAATCTTTCAATTGGTATCAGAGCCTGGTTTTGGCTTTGTGCTTGTTCGATTTGTTACATGGTTTTGTTTGCAAGTGGTTTAGAAATATCGGCTATTATGGTTGCATTTGTATATTTTACTTAAACCCCGGGACATGTCCTGGTTTGGTTTTTATGAATGCTTGTAATAGTAAAATCACGTGCTGGAAGCAGTGTAGGATTAGATCAAATATGTAGTAGGATTTTTTCTATGTAATTTCAATTTTATTTTCCAAGATACCTTGTAGTAGAAAAATTTATTTTGTAATCGAAGGCGTTATAGTGGGCAACTTGAATTCATGGGTTTTGATTTATCGTTAATTCGTAGTAAACCAAGAAATCCCAGAACGAATTGCAAGAAGACCAAATAACGTAGAAGAAGCGAAGGAGAAATCGGAAGGGGGCAACGGCGCTGGCAAGACGATGACTCGCCGGCAGTAGCCGCCGCCAGCGCTAGCAGCACGCGCCACCGCCGCGCAGCGCAGTAACAGCTGCACAGTAAGCGGCAGCAGCAGCACGCGCAAGCCCATTATGGGCTGCGCGCGGCCCTTTTGGCTAGCGCGTGCAGCCCATTTTTTCCCCAGTGTTCATTATTTTTGAAATTTTATTTTTCAAGACTCAATCCATCGAGTGGCATGACGGGACACGAGATCAAGGCAGCAGATGGAAGCGATTAAAACCATAATAGTCAGGAATTTTACGTATTTATTTCCCGTATTTATAGTTTTAATATGATTTAGTTTTTGTGTTGTATATTAGATGCAAATTTTTGAAACATGTTGGTTTTATGTTTGCACATAACTTAGAATTAGTTAATTGCATGTTAAAATATGAAAAACCATCGTTTTAGAAATCTAAGTAGGAGCGGGTTGGTTAATATTCCCAAAGCCTCCATAATGAATTCATATGTGATATGCGTGGACTTGTGAGTTGGCATTAGGGCCTTCCTCCATATCGGATGAGTCCAACTATAAGATCACTAGCTTATGAATTTCTAAGTAAGATAACTAAAGTAAGTTGAACTAGGAGAAATGCGATACCCTCTCCATCTGAGGCGCACTATCCTGAGGTAACAAGTTTTGAAGTCACATAATGGTACAAACTTAGTGTACAATTTGTAGTATTCCTCCCATCGAGATTACGCTGTTTATTTGTATGGTTGAATGGCACTAACTATTAACTACATTGATCAATAAATTGTTTGGTCAGATAGTGTAGTTAATAAACCTAGTTCTTCTCAAACGAATATGAGTTAGCATAAATGTCCACACTATCGTGGCTTGCGAAAATCCCAGTGAATGAGATATCAGTGGTTTTAATTATTGTTTTGAGGAAAGTCAATAATTGTTAGAATTTTTTTTCTTTCAAAATTCTGGGTTAAATACTGAAACATTTTCTAGTTCTTTAATTTACAGTCTTTGATATAGGCATTCAATCCTTTAGCTACAATATTGAAAGACAACAAACTTGTTGGTCTGAATTATGTTGACTGGAGTCAAAATTTGGACATTGTCCTGACGGCTAAGCAGTATAAGTTTGTGCTCACCAAAGCCTGTCCAGATGTGCCTAATGATGAATCTCCTCAAGAAGATAGGGATGTGAAAGATTTTGGTAGGATCTGGGTTTGCACTTGCTCGATTTACCAAGCAACAAAAATTTCTATTAAAGCGGAATCTTAGAAAAGTACCTTTGAAGCGTGCACTTGGTGATTCTCTTGTATGCCTCAAGACTATGACTTCACGTTGTGTGGGCAACGAACTAGAAGTCAATTGATCAGCTACTCACCACAATCCACCTGCTAGAAAACTCTAGCCCCGCAGCACCTGGCACGTACTATAAACGCACCGCCCGCAGAGAGAGAAAGCTACGCGCAGCTGGTATAAACCAAGGCCAAAATTTCAGCCACTAGAAATCCAAAAACCAGCGCACACTTTCTTGAAAATTCGACTAGGAGAGAGAAACGTTTTCTCTCTCTAGAAATCCCGTGGATTAATTGTGTTAATTGAATGTCTTGAATAACTGATCCCTTGTCTATTTATAGAGTTACAAGAGAGACCCCAAGTTGGAATAGGATTGGTCTTCCTACTGGGTTTCTGTTTTCCTTCAATCCAGTTTCTGGACTGATACAGATTCTGTTTCCTTCAATCCTGTTCCTGGACTGATACACTCCCAACTGTCACAGGGATTCACTTATCCAAATCCAGTTCCTGGGATGAATCACTCCCAACTGACACAGGGATTCACTTATCCCAAACCAGTTCCTGGGATGATTCACAACTAACTGAGACAAGGATTAATTAATTTCTCAATTAATTAAATCTACCTTTGTCATTAACCCAGTACATAATTAATCGTACCACTAACGGATTAATTATGACACTACCACCCTACACCAGAATTGCTTCCGGAACAACTTAATTAAATTATATTCATAATCTCCCCACATCAAAGATATAGTGCTCGTTAATTCATTAATTTACTGATAAATTAATTCATCAACTTCTTAATATTCTGAGACTAGTACCACTCGACCTTTTTACTATACCAGACATAAGTCCACCGGCCGGGTTTAGTATAATAAACATTTCGAGCTCATCTCGGGAGCACCATCACCCCGGACGCACCGGTACATGGTTTCCTTTCGACAAGCAGCAGCACACCAAGTAACTAAACACGCGCACCCAACCTACTGAGATTATTGGCCACAATTGACCTCACCCTTTGGCAGATCAAAGTACACTATGTCTAATCCTCATGCCCGCTCGAGTCTAGGGATTAAGAGATAGAACACAAGGATCGATTTGTCTATTAAATCAGTACAAGACAAAACATTCCTAAAAGTCAAGTTCAATATGCCCCGGGCATATTTACATGATTCAATTAGTCTAGACAAACCAATTATCTGAATCACATAATAACCTAAACCGACAGTTTGTCCAAAGCTGTCTCGGTTACGAACCTCATTTATATACTATGTCTTTCGACCAATGATGAGATCTATTGTGTCACACAAGACACCTCATCATCTACTTACATAGTATAAATGGACATAAATGTGCACAACTAGATATAACTGAAACACAAATCGATATATTAATCTGGGAAATTATACAACACAAGCATAGCTTATGTATTCAAATCCAACAATCTCCCACTAATACTTAAGCTGTGCTTTAAGTATACAACTACATACAATCCTATACAATCTGCTGCTATCTATCTAGAATAACTATCATGGCTCTCCTAGATATCTGATCCCCATACCCTTCACGTGAGCCTCAAAGACTTTAGAGGTCAATGTTTTCGTGAATGGATCTGCAAGGTTATCCTCTGATGCTATCTTAGCCATGACCACGTCTACCCTCTTTACGATGTCTCGTATCAGGTGGTACTTGCGCTGTATGTGTTTACTCGCCTTGTGGGCTCGTGGTTCCTTCGAGTTTGCTACTGCACCGTTGTTATCACAATAAGCCGTGATAGACTTCTGCAAACCAGGAATCACATCTAAGTCCACTAGGAAGTTCTTGAGCCATACTGCTTCTTTCGCTGCCTCTGATGCGGCAACGTATTCAGCCTCCATGGTAGAGTCCGCCACGCATTTCTGCTTGACACTCCGCTAAACTATGGCTCCACCTCCCTGAGTAAACACATACCCTGAGGTAGACTTGCTATTGTCCATGTCGCCTTGGAAATCTGAATCTGTGTAACCTCGGGGTACCAGCTCAGGCGCCTGATAGACCAGAACTTGGTCCCTCGTTCTGCGCAAATAATTGAGAATGCATTTTACTGCCTCCCAATGAGCTTTCCCGGGGTTACTCTGATATCTGCTGACCATGCCAACAACATAACAGATATCAGGCCTCGTACACAACATGACATACATGAGACTTCCTACTGCCGAAGCAAATGGAACTGTCCTCATGGTCTCTATCTCCTCAACAGTCTTAGGAGACTGCTCATTAGATGGAAACACTCCGTGCCTGAAAGGTAGAAACCTTTCTTGGAGTTCTGCATGTTAAAACGGGCCAGAATCGTGTCTATGTATGAAGCTTGGGAGAGCGTTAATGAACGTTTCCTACGATCTCGAATAATCTTGATCCCAAGGATATGTCCCGCTTCCCCTAAGTCCTTCATATCAAATTGCTTGGACAACCATGCCTTTACGTCTGATAACACTTTCTTGTTGTTGCCAATCAATAGAATGTCATCTACGTAAAGCACAAGAAACACCACTGAGTTTCCATCACGTCTGCGATATACACATTGCTCATCCGGACACTGAGTAAATCCAAAAGACTAGATTACCTCATCAAACCGGATGTTCCAAGATCTGGATGCCTGCTTAAGTCTATAAATAGACCTCTTAAGCCTGCAAACCTTATGCTCTTGGCCTTTTTCAATGAATCCCTCTGGTTGCTGCATAAAGATGGTTTCCTCAAGACTTCCATTTAGGAAAGTTGTCTTGACATCCATCCGCCAAATCTCATAATCCATATGAGCAGTTATGGCTAAGAGAATCCGGATCGACTTAAGCATGGCTACTGGGGAGAAGGTTTCCTCATAATCGATTCCCTCTTTCTGAGTATACCCCTTCGCCACCAGCCTAGCTTTAAAGGTTTCCACCTTCCCGTCAGATCCTCTCTTACGTTTGTAGACTCACTTGCATCCAATGGGCTTAAACCCATCAGGCAGGTCCACAAGCTCCCAGACTTGATTGTGGTCCATTGACCCCATCTCGGATATCATTGCCTTACGCCAAGATTATGCATCTTTATCTCGAAACGCCTCATTATAGTTAACTGGGTCAGGTTCAGGCACACCTGGGACTAGGTCTGAAGCCTCTCCCATGCCCATGAACCTGTCTGGCTGTCTCACAACCCTCCCACTACGATGAGGCACCACCTGTGTAGGTGCATCATCTGTGATCTCATGTGCAGTGTGTGGTGTATCTACTTGTGCTGGTGCATCAGGATTAGTACTTTGTCATCTAAGCTCTTCTAGTACTATCTTACTCTTGGGCTTGTGGTCTAAGACATAGTCCTCTTCTAAAAATCTAGCGTTGGTACTTACCACCACCTTCTAATCTTTAGGACTATAGAATAGACCACCTTTCGTTCCCCTAGGATATCCTACAAACAGCATTAATTCTGTTCTTGCATCTAACTTAGTCGTATCTGCCTTAAGCACATGTGCTGGGCAGCCCCAAATTCTGAGATGTCTTAGACTGGGCTTCCGCCCGTTCCACAACTCTACTGGGGTTGAAGGCACGGTTTTAGATGGTACAAGATTAAGAATATACATTGCCGTTTCCAAAGCATATCCCCAGAACGAACTTGGCAAATCACTATAGCTCATCATGGACCTAACCATTTCCATAAGAGTTCGATTCCTCCTTTCTGCTACACCATTCTGCTGTGGCGTGCCAGGTGCAGACAACTGAGACTGAATTCCTACCTCTGTGAGGTAATCTCGAAATTCATGGGACAGGTACTCCCCACCATGATCGGAACGCAGTGTCTTGATACTCTTACCATGATGCTTCTCCACATCTGCCCGACACTCTTTGAACTTGCCAAAACATTCGGACTTGTGGTGCATTAGGTAAATGTATCCGTACCTAGAGTAGTCATCCGTGAAAATCAAGAAATACTCATATCCCCCTTGTGCCTGGACCGTCATAGGTCCACACAAGTCAGAATGAATCAATTTTAATACTTCTTTAGCTCTATAGCCTTTTGCTTCAAAAGGTCTCTTGGTCATTTTACCCTCCAAGCAAGATTCGCAGGTTGCATAACTGTCAATATCTAATGAACCCAAAGGTCCATCATTGACCAACCTCTGAATCCTACTAAGGTTTATATGACCTAGCCTTATATGCCAAAGATAGGTTTGATTCATTTCAGAAGGTTTCTTCCTCTTATTAATGTTAGATTCTGAGCTATCTATTTCTATGTTTTGCGCAACAGGGGAGTTAGAGTTAACCACAAACAAATTGTCCGCCAATGAACCAGAACAAATAAGTTTTCTATTTCTTCTAATAACAACACAGTCATCAGAAAAAATAAACTTATACCCGTTCTTCAAGAGTTTAGAAACCGAAATCAAGTTCTTTCTAAAACTCGGTACATAAAGACAATTAACTAACTCTAAGCTAGAATTTTCAAAATTCAACTTAACTACTCCCACTGCTTCTACTGACACTCTTGTAGTATCGCCCAAGTAGATATCCAATACGCCTTCTCTAAGCTTCTGGGTTACTTGGAACCCTTGAAAAGAATTACAAACATGGTCAGTGGCACCTAAATCCACACACCAAGTATCTGTGGGAATCGCCGCTAAACATGTCTCAGTAATTAAGGCATAATTTATCGTACTTATAAGCTTTGGACAATCCGCTTTCCAATGTCCTGTCTTATTGCACTTGAAGCACTTGTCTTTCGACTTCTTCTTTGCAATATTTGGCTTGGGCGTAATTTGTGCCTTTTTAGCTACTCCCTCGAGCTTTCTCTTCTTCTTTCCAGCCTCAGGCTCAGAAGAAGATTCTAAAGCTTCGACTGCGACTAAAGCTCGTTTCTTCTCTTGAAGAAGACTTTTAGCCACCATCAACTTTGCCAAGAGCTCGGATGAACTCCACAACATCTTACTTATGTTGTAGTTCAACCGAATCTGCTCATAGCTTTGAGGCACCATCAACTCTGCCAAGAGCTCGGATGAACTCCACAACATCTTACTTATGTTGTAGTTCAACCGAATCCGCTCATAGCTTTGAGGCAAGCTCTAGAGAAAAATATCGGCTTTGGTTTCACCAACGATTTCGCCTCCCACTACCTCAACCTTGTTGATGTTACTAATTATGTCAATGACACGATCTCTCACAGGAGTGCTCTCAGCCATAAGGTCAATATCCAAGTTACGACTTCCATCGACATTATTAGTTCCAATTAAATTGTTGTTTTTCAAAATAACAGCTAAATGATTGAATGCCATATTGATTTAAACTGGAAAGTAAACAAACAGTGTTTCAGTTATATATGCTAGAATTTTTGAAAACATGAAAATTCAATTTAATTATTGATTTCCCTCAAAACAATAATATTAATCCACCAACATCTCATCCACTGGGATTCTCGTAAGCCACGCAGTGTGGACGTTTCGCTAACCCACATTCGTTTGAGAAGAACCAAGTTCATTAACTACACTATCTGACCAACGATCTTTTGATCAATGTAGCTAATAGTCGGTGCTTTCAGCCGTATAAATAAGCAGCGTAACCTCGCGGGAGGAATACTGCAGATCGTACACTAAGTGTGTGCCATTACGTGACTTCTGAGTTTGTTACCTCAGGATAGTGCGCCTCAGATGGAGAGGGTGTCGCATTTCTCCTAGTTAAACTCGCTCTAGTCATCTTACTCAGAAGTTCATAGTCTTGCAATCTCGGGGCTGGACTCATCCGAATGGTGGAAGGCCCTAATGCCAACGTGCAAGCCCACCCACATCGCATATGAACCCGTAATGGTGGCCATGGGGATATAACACAACCCGCTTCAACTTAGATTTCCAAATTGAGGGTTTTTTCGGTTTTAACATGCAATTAACTAACCTAAGTTATATGTAACCATAAAACCAGACATGCTTTAATTCATGCATCTAAAATATAGCATAAAAATAAAGCATAAAAATTAAAACAATAAATACGGGAAATAAATACGTAAAATAAATTTCCCGACTATTATGGTTTTAATTGCTTCCATCATTTGCCTTGATCTCACTGCACGCCCGGGCCGTGCGCGCGGCCCTGCCCGCCTGCAGCAGCAGCGCGCAGCAGCTGCTGCCCTCCTTTGGCTGCCGGTGGCATTTTTGCTGCCGGCGATCGTTGCTGGCGTCGCCTCCTGCCGCCAACTCCTCATTCGCTTTTCCCCACGCTATTTGGTTTTCTTGCAATTCGTTCTGGGTTTTCCTGGGTTTCTACAAATTCATGATAACCCAAAACCCACGAATCCAAGTCGCCCACCATAACGCCTTCGATTAAGAAAAAAAAAACAATTTTCCTACTACAAGGCATTCTAGGAAAATTAAATAATCGAAATTACATAGAAAAAATCCTACTACAGATTTGATCTAATCCTACACGGCTTCCAGCACGTGGTTAAACTATTACAAACATTCATAATAAAATTAAATCCGGACATGTCCCGGAGTTTAATTAAAACCCATACAAACGTAACAATAATAGTCGGGATTCTAAACCACCTGCAAATAAAACCATGTAATAAATCGAACAAGCACAGAACCCCCTAAACCTGGCTTTGATACCAATTGAAAGATTTTGGTAGGATCTGGGTTTGCACTTGCTCGATTTACCACGCAACAAAAATTTCTATTAAAGCGGAATCTTAGAAAAATACCTTTGAAGCGTGCACTTGGTGATTCTCTTGTATGCCTCAAGACTATGACTTCACGTTGTGTGGGCAACGAACTAGAAGTCAATTGATCAGCTAATCACCACAATCCACCTGCTAGAAAACTCTAGCCCCGCAGCACCTGGCACGTACTATAAACGCACCGCTCGCAGAGAGAGAAAGCTACGCGTAGCTGGTATAAACCAAGGCCAAAATTTCAGCCACTAGAAATCCAAAAACCAGCCGCACACTTTCTTGAAAATTCGACTAGGAGAGAGAAACATTTTCTCTCTCTAGAATTTTCTCTCTCTAGAAATCCCGTGGATTAATTGTGTTAATTGAATATCTTAAATAACTGATCCCTTGTCTATTTATAGGGTTACAAGAGAGACCCCAAGTTGGAATAGGATTGGTCTTCCTACTGGGTTTCTGTTTTCCTTCAATCCTGTTTCTGGACTGATACAGATTCTGTTTCCTTGAATCCTGTTCCTGGACTGATACACTCCCAACTGTCACAGGGATATCCCAATCCAGTTCCTGGGATGAATCACTCCCAACTGACACAGGGATTCACTTATCCCAAACCAGTTCCTGGGATGATTCGCAACGAACTGACACAAGGATTAATTAATTTCTCAATTAATTAAATCTACCTTTGTCATTAACCCAGTACATAATTAATCGTACCACTAACGGATTAATTATGGCACTACCACCCTACACCAGAATTGCTTCCGGAACAACTTAATTAAATTATATTCATAATCTCCCCACATCAAAGATATAGTGCTCGTTAATTCATTAATTTACTGATAAATTAATTCATCAACTTCTTAATATTCTGAGACTAGTACCACTCGACCTTTTTACTATACCGGACATAAGTCCACTGGCCGGGTTTAGTATAATAAACATTTCGAGCTCATCTCGGGAGCACCATCACCCCTGACGCACCGGTACATGGTTTCCTTTCGACAAGCAGCAGCACACCAAGTAACTAAACACGCGCACCCAACCTACTGAGATTATTGGCCATAATTGACCTCACCCTTTGGCAGATCAAAGTACACTATGTCTAATCCTCATGCCCGCTCGAGTCTAGGGTTTAAGAGATAGAATACAAGGATCGATTTGTCTATTAAATCAGTACAAGACAAAACATTCCTAAAGGTCAAGTTCAATATGCCCCGGGCATATTTACATGATTCAATTAGTCTAGACAAACCAATTATCCGAATCACATAATAACCTAAACCGACAGTTTGTCCAAAGCTGTCTCAGTTACGAACCTCATTTATATACTATGTCTTTTGACCAATAATGAGATCTACTGTGTCACACAAGACACCTCATCATCTACTTACATAGTATAAATGGACATAAATGTGCACAACTAGATATAACTGAAACACAAATCGATATATTAATCTGGGAAATTATACAACACAAGCATAGCTTATGTATTCAAATCCAACAGGATGTCTATGCAAGGTGGAGAAAAGCGGATGAGATGACAGAGTGTTATGTTCTAGCCTCTGTGTCAAATGTTCTGCAACATCAGTTTCATCCCATGATCTCTGCCTTTAACATGATGGCACACCTGAGAGAGATGTTTGCTTATCAAGGTAGGACAGCTGGGCAAGTAGCCATGAGGAAGATCATGAATACCAGAATGGATGAGAGCTCACCGATGAGAGTTCATGTACTTCACATGATCCGCAATATAAATGAGATAGAGGTATTGGGAGGAGAAATAGATCCAGAGAGTCAGATCAATATCATCCTCCAGAGCTTACCCTTTAGTTTTGAGCAGTTTCGGGTGAACTATAACATAAACCAAACGGTCTATACTCTTCCCGAGCTCTTAACAGCATTGGTGTCGGCCGAAGGCATCTTCCATGAGAAAAAGCAAGCTTTGGTCACAGTGAAGGCTTCTAACTCCTCTTCTGTGCCTAAAGGCAAGAACAAGAAGAAGAAGGCCAAGAAATATGCTACTAAGCCAGATATCACAAAGAAGAATAAGCCTAAAGGAAAATGCTTCAAGTGCGGTAAGATGGGACATTGGAAATTGGATTGTCCAAGGCTCAAAGGTACGATAGTTTCTACCTTAATTACTGAGACGTGTTTAGTGGTGATTCCTACAGATACTTGGTGTGTGGATTCAGACGCCACTGACCATGTTTGTAATTTTTTGCAGGGGTTCCAAGTAACCCAAAATTTTAGAGAATGCGAGCTGGAAATCTACTTGGGCGACACTACAAGTGTCAGTGGAAGCAATGAGAGTAGTTAGTTTAATTTTTGAAAATTCTAGACTAGATTTACCAAATTTTCTTTATGTACTGAGTTTTAGAAAGAACTTTATTTCGGTTTCTAAACTCTTAATGAATGGTTACAAGTTTATTTTTTCTGATAATTCTGTTGTTATTAGAAAAGATGGCAAACTTGTTTGTTCTGGTTCATTAGTAGAAAATTTATTTGTGGTTAAATCAAACTTCCCTATTGTGTAAAACATAGAAGTAAATAGTGCATCATTTAACAGTAATAAGAGGAAAGAACTTTCTAAAGCGAATCAAACCTATCTTTGGCATCTCAGACTAGGTCATATAAACCTTAGTAGGATTCAGAGGTTGGTCAATGATGGACTTTTAGGGTCATTAGAGATTGACAGTTATTCAACCTGCGAATCTTGTTTGGAAGGTAAAATGACCAAGAGATCTTTTAAGGCAAAAGGTTATAGAGCCAAAGAAGTATTAGAGTTGATTCACGTTGACTTGTGTGGACCAATGTCGATCCAAGCACGAGGTGGATTTGAGTATTTAGTGACGTTCACAGATGATTACTTAAGGTACGGATACATTTACCTAATGCTCCACAAGCCCGAATGCTTTAGTAAATTCAAAGAGTATCGGGCAGATGTGGAGAAATATCATGGTAAAAGTATCAAGACACTTTGATCAAATTATGGTGGTGAGTACCTGTCCCACGAATTTTGAGAATACCTAAGTGAGGTCGGAATTCAGTCTCAGTTATCTGCACCTGGCATACTATAGCAGAATAGTGTAGTAGAAAGAAGGAACCAAACTCTCATGGAAATGGTTAGGTCAATGATGAGCTATAGTGATTTGCCTAGTTTGTTCTGGGAGTCTGCCTTAGAAACGGTGATGTACATTCTAAATCTTGTACCATCTAAAACCGTGCCTTCAACCCCTACAGAGTTGTGGAATGGGCGTAAGCCCAGTCTAAGACATCTCAGAATTTGGGGTTGTCCAGCACATATACTTGAGGCAGATGCAACTAAGTTAGATGCAAGAACAAAAGTAATGCTATTTGTAGGATATCCTAGAGGAATGAAAGGTGGTATGTTCTATAGTCCTAAAGATCAGAAGGTGATAGTTAGCACTAACGCCAGATCTTTAGAGGAAGACTATATCTTAGATCACAAGCCCAATAGTAAGATAGTACTAGAAGAACTTAAGAAACAATCTGATAATCCTGATACACCAGCACAAGTAGATACACCACACACTGCATAAGATATCACAAATGATGCGCCTACACAAGTAGTGCCTCATTGTAGTGGGAGTGTTGTAAGATAGCCCGATAGGTTCATTGGCATGGGAGAAGCCTCTGACTTCATCCCAGGCATGCCTAAACTAGATCTGGTGAACTACAATGAGGCTCTCCAAGATAAAGATGCAGAATCTTTGCGAAAAGCATTGGATGTAAGTGGGTCTACAAACGCAAGAGAGGACCTGACGGAAAGGTTGAAACCTTTAAAGATAGGCTTATGGCGAAAAGGTATACTCAGAAAGAGGGAATCAATTATGAGGAAACCTTCTTCCTGGTGGCCATACTTAAGTCGATCCGGATTCTCTTTGCCATAGCTGCTCATTTAGATTATGAGATATGACAGACGGATGTCAAGATAGCTTTCTTTAACGGAAGTCTTGAGGAAACCATCTTCATGCAGCAACCAGAGGGATTTATTGAAAAATGCCAAGAGCAAAAGGTTTGCAGGCTTAAGAGGTCCATTTACGAACCTAAGCATGCATACAGATCTTAGAACATCCGGTTCTATGAGATAATCTTATCCTACGGATTTACTCAATGCCCAGATAAATAATGTGTGTACCGCAGACGTGATGGAGACGCGGTGGTGTTTCTTGTGTTTTACGTAGATGACATTTTACTAATTGACAATAATAAGAAAGTGTTATCAGATGTAAAGGCATGACTGTCCAAACAATTTGATATGAAAGACTTAAGAGAAGCGGGACATATCCTTGGGATCAAGATAATTCGAGAATGTAGGAAACATTTACTAACGCTCTCTTAAGCTTTATACATAGACATGATTCTGGCCCGTTTAAACATGCAGAACTCCAAGATAGGTTTTCTACCTTTCAGACATGGAGTGCATCCGTCTAAAGGACAGTCTCCCAAGACTGTTGAGGAGATAGAAGCCATGAAGACAGTTTCTTATGCTTCGGCAGTAGGAAGTCTTATGTGTGCGATGTTAGGTACGAGGCCTGATATCTGTTATACGGTTAGTATTGTAAGCAGATATCAGAGTAACCCGGGGAGAGCTCATTAGGAGGCAGTAAAATACATTCTCAATTATTTGGGCAGAATGAGAGAACAAGTGTTGGTCTATCAGGCGCCGGAGCTGGTACCCTGAGGTTACACAGATTCAGATTTCTAAGGCGACAGGGACAAGAGCAAGTGTACCTCAGGGTATGCGTTTACTTTGGGAGATGGAGCCATAGTTTGGTGGAGTGTCAAGCAAAAATGCGTGGTGGACTCTACCATGGAGGCTGAATACGTTGCAGCATCAGAGGCAGTGAAAAAAAACATTGTGGCTCAAGAACTGCCTAGTGGATTTAGATGTGATTCCTGGTTTGCAGAAGTCAATCACAGGTTACTGTGATAACAACGGTGCATTAGCAAACTCAAAAGAACTACGAGCCCACAAAGTGAGTAAGCATATACAACGCAAGTACCATCTAATACGATACATTGTTAAGAGGGAAGACATAGTCATGACGAAGATAGCATCAGAAGATAACCTTGCAGATCCTTTCACGAAGACATTGACTGCAAAAGTCTTTGAGGCTCACATGGAGGGCATGAGGATCAAATACTTAGTAGAGCCATGATAGTTTTTCTAGTTGTATTGTTACTGTAAATATTAAATGTAGTTTTATACTTAAAACATAGCTTAAGTATTAGTGGGAGATTGTTAGGTTTGAATATTGAAACTATGCTTGTATTATACTATTTCCCAGTTAATATATCGATTGAATGTTTTAGTTTATATGTTGTGCATATGTCGTCCATTTATATTATGTAATTAGATGATGAGGTGTCTGGTGTGACACAGTAAATCTCATCTTGGTTAAAAGACATAATATATAAATGAGGTTCGTAACCGAGACAGTATTGGATAGACTGTTGGTTTAGGTTATTATGCGATTCAGAAATTGGTTTGTCTAAACTAATTGAATCATATAGATGTGCTCGGGACATATTGAACTTGACCATTTAGGATGAATTGCCTTATACTAATTTAATAGACTATTTATTCCATGTATTCTATCTCTTAATCCCTAAACTTGAGTGGGCATGAGGATTAGACATAGTGTACTTTGATCTGCTAAAGGGTGAGGTCATTTGTGGCCAATAGTCTCTGTAGGTTGGGTGTGCGTGTTTAGTTGCTTGGTGTGCTGCTGCTTGTTGAAAGAAAATCATGTACCGATGTGTCCAGGGTGATGGTGCTCCAATGATGAGCTCGTTGTGTTTATTATACTAAACTCGGTCGATGGACTTATGTCCGGTATAGTAAAAAGGTTGAGTGGTACTAATGTCAAATTATAAGAAGTTAATTAATTAATTTATCAATAAATTAATAAATTAATGAACACTATATCTTTGATGAGGGGAGATTAAAGAATAATTAATTTTGTTGTTCCATAAGCAATTCTAGTGTAGGATGGTAGTGCCAAAATTAATCCGTTAGTGGTACAGTTAATTTTGTAGTGGGTTAATTGATTAAGTAGAATTAATTATTTAATTAATTATTCATAAGGATTAATTAATTAAGTGAAATTATTTAATTAATTAATTAAGTCTTAAGTTTCAATTAGAATTATGAAATCCTAGAGATTAGGAAATCTAATTGGATTAGGAAATCCTATTAGATTTGTTACCTAATTGGACTTGAAAATTAATTAATTACCTAAACTAACTTGGGGTTTCTCCTATAACTTTATAGATAGACAAGAGATTAGCAATTCTATATACACAATTCATATGTTTTCAAGACAAGAAAACTAGAGAAATAAAATCGTAGAGAGAGAATTTATTTCTCTACCTCGAAGTCGTATTTTTTCTCCTCAGTCGCGTGTCCCAAACCCTGAAGTGAAGCAGCCGTATTTCTTCCAAAATAATCGGCGGTGAGTGGAAGATCTTTGGGTGGCTCTTGAAGCGAGTCGACGGCACGTGTTGCGGAGTTAGTCGGCGCGTTTGGCGGCGGGAGGTCAGCTCTAAGTCCGGCCATATTGCTGGATTTTTCTGATAGCTTTGTGTTGATTTGCTAATCGTTTGGTTTGTTGGTTCGTTGCCCACACAAAGTTTGAGCCCGTCTTGAGTTATAGAAGTGATCACCTGAGTTTACGCTTCAAGAGGTATTTCTAAAATTCCGTTTTATTAGAAATTATTTGTTGCATAATAAATTGAACAAGTGCAAACCAAGATCCTGCGCAATGTTATTTCAAGCGAGGATTGGAATAGCGATTGTGCTAGAGTCTAGGCCTAATCAAGAGTTCCGATTCTGGAATGCATAGCACGAAAGTGAATTTTTGACCAGGTCCGGACAGATGGGAAAGATTATCTGCCCGGGCCTAGCCAGAAACTCGCTTTCGTGCTATGCATTCCAGAATCGGAATCTCTGGCCAGGCTTAGACGCTAGCACAATCGCTATTCTAACCCTTGCTTGAAATAACATTGCGCAGGATCTTGGTTTGCACTTATTCGCTTTATCACATAACAAATAAATTCTTAAATAAAAGTGAAAATATAAGAATTACCTATTGAAGCGTAAACTTTTGTGATTCTCTTGTATGCCACAAGACTTTGATTGCACATTGTGTGGGCAACGATCTAGCAACCAATTGATAAGCTAATCACCACAATCCACCTGTCGAAATAAACCAGCTGCCGCCGCCGTCGCCTGGAGAATCCAAACACCGCCGTCGGAAAAAAATCCAAGCAATCGCCGCCGCCTGGGAATCCGAACCGCTGACCAAGGAGAGAGAAAGTCTGACTTCGAGAGCTTGAATTTTAATTCTCTCTCTAGGATTTTATCTCTCTAGTTTTCTTGTCTTGAAAATTGTATATTGTGGAATAGCTAGTCCCTTGTCTATATATAGAGTTACAAGAGATACCCCAAGTTGGTTTAGGATTGGCCTTCCTACTAGGTTTCTGTTTCCTTCAATCATGTTCCTGGACTGATACACATCTAACTGATACAGGGATTCACTTATCCCCAATCGAGTTCCTGGTATGATTCACAACCAACTGATACAGGGATTCACTTATCCCCAATCCAGTTCCTGGTATGATTCACAACCAACTGACACAAGGATTAATTAATTACTTAATTAATTAAATCTACCTTTGTCAATAACATAATACATAATTAATCATACCACTAACGGATTAATTATGACACTACCATCCTACACCAGAATTGCTTCTGGAACAACTTAATTAATTTATTCATAATCTCCCCACATCAAAGATTTAGTGCTCGTTAATATATTAATTTACTGATAAATTAATTAATTAACTTCTTTAATTCCGAGACTAGTACCACTCAATCTTTTCACAGTACCTGACATAAGTCCACAGGCCGGGTTTAGTATAATAAACATTACGAGCTCATCTCGGGAGCACCATCACCCCTGACGCACCGGTACATGGTTTCCTTTCGATAAGCAGCAGCACACCATGTAACTAAACACGCACACCCAACCTACCGAGACTATTGGCCACAATTGACCTCACCCATTAGCATATCAAAGTACATTATATCTAATCCTCATGTCTGCTCAAGTCTAGGGATTAAGAGATAGAATACTAAGAACGATTTGATTATTAAATCAGTATAAGATAAATCATTCTAAATGGTCAAGTTCAATACGTTCGGGCATATCTATATGATTCAATTAGTTTAGACAAACTAATTATTCGAATCACATAATAACCTAAATCGACAGTTTGTCCAAAGCTGTCTCGGTTATGAACCTCATTTATATACTATAGTTTTTAACCAATGATGGGATCTACTGTGTCACACAATACACCTCATCATCTAACTACATAATATAAACGGATAAATAATGCACAACAAAATATTGAAGGAAAACTGAACCAGCCCGGGCTAAATCGAAAACCTCACTTTCGTGCAATGCATTCCAGAATCGGAAGCTTTCGACCAAGCTCAGGCTCAAATTAGTTTACCCATGAACGGATCTAGGCTTATACTTATTTAATTTATTAATCGGGACACAAAAGATTCAATCTTTAATAAAATCGGAATTTAAAGATACTACCTTTTGTAGCGAAGTCCCTTGCCTAAAGAAAAAACCAAATCTTTGTTGCGATTCCATAAGAAATCCGAAGAATTACTCTGATACAAACTCCGAAATAGTGTGGGCTATTATCTACGGAGTTACCCACGGAAAAATAAAGAATACCCAAGGAAACCCACTTCGAAATAATTCTAAAAACCAATGACAGAACTGCCCAATAGTTTTTGTGCAAACCAGGAGCTGCCGCCGGAATTAACAATAAGCTTCGCCGGGAATTAATCCGACCGGTCAGAGATCTAGACACTAGCTCAAAGCTCTCGCCAAGATAGCGGTTCACCACACCGGTCTGCAACTAATAACCCAGCAGCGCACAACTATGCAATCGCTGCCCAGGAATTCTCGGCACACTGCTGCTCAGTCCACTGCCCAGGAATTCTAGGTGCACTGGATTCTCAGCGCAATGCTGCGCGGTTCGCTGTCCAGGAATTCTCAGCACACTGATGCGCAATCCGCTGGACAGCAAACTTGTTGCACACAATTCCAGCGCCGAGCAGTAAACTAGCGGCGCACAATTCCAGCGGGCGATAATAAAAAAACTGGCGGCGGCAGCTTCCAAAATAAAATCGAGGGACTGATAAAAGAGCAGAGCTAATCTCAAAGAAAAAAGATCCTAGCCGACTTCGAGGAGAGAATTCGAAGAAGAAGAATTTCTCACTCTAAGCTAGACTTTCTCTCACTAGCCCTTTCTTGGCTATCAAGTTTCATTAATCCTTTTCTTGCCCAATAAGTTGTATTTATAAGGAGCTTCTAAGGAGACATAATGGGCTCTCAAGTTAGGCCTTTTAATTTGACTTTCGTTGACCGCTAAGTCTTCCCGACTAATCAACTCCAATCGACCCATTTAAATTAATTTATTTAACCCACTTTGTTAATTTAATTTAATCGAACCCTTAGAATTAATTAATTCAAATAGAATTAATTTCTAAATTCACTTTGTCGATTAAATATTAATTAAACCTTTTGGATTAATTAATTTACCTTGTCGATTAGTAAAATGCATAATCGGTCGTACCACTAACGGACCAATTATGGAACTACCGCTCGAAAACGACTTTACATCGCGCCATTATATTTTATTCTATCTCCACACATTAAAGATCTAGTGCTCGTCGGTTTATCAATTTACTGACAAATTAATTCACCGACTTCTTAGTTTCCGAGATTAGTACTACTCGTCCTTTTATTATACCGAACATAAAGTTCACCGGCCGGGTTTAGTATAATAGACTTTATGAGCTCATCTCGGGAGCACCATCAACCCGGCAAACCGGTACATGGATTCCTCCGACTAGCAACGGTACGTAAGAAGCTAGACACCGCATACCCAACCTACCGAGGTATAGGCCTCAATCGACCGCACTCTTTTGTAAATCAAAGCATACAATATCCAACCCTCAGGCCCGTCCCAATCTCGGGATTGAGAGACGGAATACTAGGACAGAATTGACTACCCCGATCAGTATAAGTCAATTCTATCCAAACTGGTCGTGCTCAATATGCCCCGGGCATATCCATGTGATTTAAACTAGTTTAGATAAACTAATTTCCAAACCACACAATAACCTATACCGATAGTATATTCAAACTATCTCGGTTACGAGCATACTTTTTATATATCAATACTTTAACCAATAACGGTATCTACTGTGTCTGTCCACACCCCGTTATCTAGTTCTATGATATAAAGGAACAATTTATACTGAAACAAAATGATATGTCAACTGTGGATATTAGTTTTTGATACAAGCCATAGCTTTTCTGTATTCAAAACTAACAATCTTCCACTAATACTCAAAGCTATACTAAGAAGTACAAAAACTGTCCAACCCACTATTACACTGCTGTCATAATGAAATCTCCAGAACACCTTTAAGCTCACTCACATGGCTCTCTCAAGAATCTGACTCCCATGCCCTCCACATGTCTCTCAAAGACCTTTCGGGTCAATGGCTTGGTGAAAGGATCTGCATGGTTGTCATCTGAAGCAATCTTGGCCACGATCACGTCTCCCCTCTTTATGATCTCTCGTATCAGGTGGTACTTGCGCTCTATGTGTTTACTCGCCATATGGGCTCGTGGTTCCCTCGAGATAGCAACTGCACCATTGTTATCACAACAAACTGTGATAGACCTAGGCAACTCAGGAACCACATCTAAGTCCATCAGGAAGCTCCTGAGCCATACAGCCTCTTTCGCTGCCTCTGAAGCGGCAACATACTCAGCCTCCATGGTAGAGTCCGCCACGCATTTCTGCTTGACACTCTTCCATACTATGGCTCCACCTCCTAGAGTAAACACAAACCCAGAGGTAGACTTACTCTTGTCCAAATCACCTTGAAAGTCCGAATCTGTGTAACCCAATGGTACAAGCTCCTGCGCTCTATAAACTAGGACATAATCTCTCGTCCTGCGCAAGTACTTGAGAATGCATTTTACTGCCTCCCAGTGAGCCTTCCCAGGGTTACTCTGATATCTGCTAATCATGCCAATGGCAAAGCAAATATCAGGCCTCGTGCACAACATAGCATATATGAGGCTACCCACTGCAGAAGTATAGGGTACCGCCTTCATGGCATCTATCTCCTCAGCAGTCTTAGGCACTGCTCCTTAGACAAATGCACTCCATGCCTGAAAGGTAGTGAACCCTTCTTGGAGTTCTGCATGTTAAAATGGGCCAGAATCGTTTCTATGTAGGATGCCTGAGAGAGAGTCAGAGAACGTCTCCTACGATCTCGAATAATCTTAATGCCAAGGATATGTCCAGCCTCTCCCAAATCCTTCATATCGAATTGCCTGGACAACCATGCCTTTACGTCTGATAACACCTTCTTACTGTTGCCAATAAGAAGAATGTCATCTACGTAAAGTACGAGGAACACTACCATATCACCATCACGCCTGCGATAAACACACTGCTCATCCAAAGACTGAGTGAATCCATAGGACTGGATAACCTCATCAAAACGGATGTTCCAAGATCTGGATGCTTGCTTAAGTCAATAAATGGACCTCCAAGCCTGCATACCTTGTGCTCTTGGCCCTCAACAATGAAGCCCTCTGGTTGCTGCATAAAGATGGTCTCCTCAAGACTTCCATTAAGGAAAGCTGTCTTGACGTCCATCTGCCAAATCTCATATTCCATATGAGTAGCTATGGCCAAGAGAATCCGGATTGACTTAAGCATAGCTACTAGGGAAAAGGTTTCCTCATAATCGATCCCTTCTTTCTGAGTATACCCCTTCGCCACAAGCCTAGCCTTGAAGGTCTCAACCCTCCCGTCAGATTCTCTCTTTCGCTTGTAAACCCATTTGCACCCAATAGGCCAAAACCCATCAGGAAGGTCTACCAGCTCCCAAACTTGATTTGAGTCCATAGAACCCATCTCAGCAATTATCGCTCTCTGCCAAGAATCTGCATCTTTATCCCCAAACCCATGTACCTCTCGGGCTGTCTCACAACCCTCCCACTACGACGAGGCACAGCCTGTGCAAGAGCATCATCTGTGATAGTGTGTGCAATCTCTTGTGGTGTGTCTTCCTGTACGTGTGCATCTGGAATAGTGGACTGACTTCTAAGCTCTTCCAATACTACCTTGCTGCTTGACTTGTGATCTAAAATATAGTATTCCTCAAGAAATCTGGCATTGGTGCAGATCACCACCTTCTGATCCTGAGGACTATAAAATAAACCACCTCTCGTTCCTTTGGGGTAGCCTATAAACAGCATAGCCTTGGATCTCGCCTCTAACTTGCCTGCATCTGTCTCGAGCACATGCACTGGACAACCCCATATTCTGAGATGTCTCAGACTAGGCTTTCGCCCATTCCACAACTCTGATGGGGTCAAAGGCACAGACTTAGATGGCACAAGGTTGAGGATAAAACATGCTGTCTCCAAGGCATAACCCCAAAACGAGGTAGGCAACTCACTGTAACTCATAATCGATCTAACCATCTTCGTAAGAGTCCTGTTCCTCCTCTCTGCTACACCATTCTGCTGGGGTGTGCCAGGTGCAGACAACTGGGTCTGAATACCCTCATCTGACAAATAGGATCTAAATTCACTAGAGAGGTATTCGCCACTGCGATCAGACCGCAGTGACTTGATACTCTTACCCAGATGGTTCTCCACCTCTGCCTTGAATTCTCTGAACTTGCCAAAGCATTCAGACTTATGGCGCATCAGGTTTATGTATCAGGTGCCAAAGACCCACTCTTGACCAACCTTTGAATCCTACTAAGGTTGATGTGACCGAGTCTCAGGTGCCAAAGATAAGTCTGATTCACAGGGAAAGACTCTTTTCTTTTATTATGATTCGGTGATAAGTTACTAGTTTCTGTGTTTTGCATTACTGGGGAGTATGTCTTAATTAAAACAAATCGTCAACCAATGTACCGAAACATATAAGTTTCTGGCCTTTTCTAATAAATATAGATCTATCAGAAAAAACACACTTATAGCCATCCAAAACAAGTTTAGAAACTGAAAGCAAGTTTTTATGAAAACTGGGTACATAAAGACAATCTCTCAACAATAAAGTAGAGTCTGAAAAATAAAGACAAATAACTCCCACTGCAGCAACAGAAACTCTGGTAGTATCCCCAAGGCAGACCTGCAACTCTCCCTCTCTAAGCAGCCGGGTCACTTGGAACCCCTGCCAAGAATTACAAACGTGATCAGTGGCTCCTGAATCCACACACCAAGTATCTGTGGGAATCGCCGCTAAATACGTCTCAGTAACTAGGGAAAATTTACACATGCCTCGAGGCTTTGGGCAGTCCTTCTTCCAATGTCCAGGTTACGTTTCTAGTCAATATAGTTTGGACCCATGAGTTTGTTTTTGGTTCAAAATGACAGCTAGCGGGTTGAACGACATATCAACCGAAAAATAAACAGTCAAGTTTCAGTATACTTTTTCGAAAATATTGAAAATCCTTCGAAAACCAATATAATCTTCTACCGACATCTCTCACACCGAGATTAACGCATGTCACGATAGGTGAACGTCTACGCAAACCCACATTCGTTCGAGAAGAACCGAAGTTCATTAATTTCATTATCTGACCAAAGATCTTATGATCAATGAAATTAATAGTCGATAATTTTAGCCGTACCCAAAAATAGCGTAACCTCGATGGGAGGGATACTAAAAATGGTACACTAAGTGTATGCCATTACGTGACTTCTAAGTTTGTTACTTAGGATACTAATGCGCCTCGGATGGCGAGGGTGTCGCAACTTTCTCCAATTAAACTCACTATAGTCATCCCTTTAGAAATTCAATCCGGTGATATCCGTGGTTGAAAACTCATCCGATAGGGAGGAAGGTCTATGCCAACACGCAAGTTTAACCACATCACCAATGAACCCGTAATGGAGGCCATGGGGATATTTACCAACCTGCTCCCACTTAGATTTTTAAACTTGAGGATTTTTACGTTTTAACATGCAATATCTTAACTATGGATATTCGCACCCATAAAACCGTTGGAGTTTTAATATGCGAATAATCTACCTTAGTTAATTGCACATTACTTTTTAAAACTTTGGTTTGGTTTTCGTTCATGCAAAATAAAACGAAAATCACACAATCAACGAAAAGACATAAATACGGGAAATTAAAATAAATAAAATTTCCCGACTATTATGGCCTTCTCTATCGTTGATTCCTTGATGCCTCGGTGACATGTCCTGTCATGTCGCTCCCACTCGTTATTTGGATTCCTCTCGATTCGCCTGGGTTTTCTCGGTTTTCTACGTAATTAGGAATCACCCAAAATTATGATAAACCAAAACCCGCGAATATAAGTTACCCAAAATAACGTCTTCGTCATAGTACATAAATTCCTATATACAAAGGCGTTTTTCTAGGAATTTAAAGACGACAAGATTTTTCTAATCCTACATGGCTTCCAGCTCGTGGTTATTACTATTATAGAAATTTCCATTCAAAAATAAAACAAGCCCGGACATGTCCCGGGGTTTATGAATGAAAATTAAATTTCTACCATAATAGTCGGGAAATCAATAACCACCTATTTAAGCATTTTGACAAAAAATAATAATGCCAAAATAACGCCGTGTAATAAATCAAACAAGTATAAGACCGAAACCAACGCTCTGATACCAATTTGAAGGAAAACTGAACAAGCCCGGGCTAAATCGAAAACCTCACTTTCGTGCAATGCATTCCAGAATCGGAAGCTTTCGACCAAGCTCAGGCTCAAATTAGTTTACCATGAACGGATCTAGGCTTATACTTATTTAATTTATTAATCGAGACACAAAAGATTCAATCTTTAATAAAAGTAGAATTTAAAGATACTACCTTTTGTAGCGAAGTCCCTTGCCTAAAGAAAAAACCAAATCTTTGTTGCGATTCCACAAGAAATCCGAAGAATTACTCCGATACAAACTCCGATACAAACTCCGAAATAGTGTGGGCTATTATCTATGGAGTTACCCACGGCAAAATAAAGAATACCCAAGGAAACCCACTTCGAAATAACTCTAAAAACTATGGACAGAACTGCCCAATAGTTTTTGCCCAAACCAGGAGCTGCCGCCAGAATTAACAATAAGCTTCGCTGGGAATTAATCCGACCATTCAGAGATCTAGACACTAGCTCAAAGCTCTCGCCAAGCTAGCGGTTCACCACACCGGTCTGCAACTAATAACCCAGCAGCGCACAACTGCGCAATCGCTGCCCAGGAATTCTCGGCGCACTGCTGCTCAGTTCACTGCCCAGGAATTCTCGGCGTAATGCTGCGCTGTTCGCTGCCCAGGAATTCTCAGCGCACTGATGCGCAATCCGCCGGACAGCAAACTTGCTGCACACAATTCCAGCGCCGAGCAGCAAACTAGCGGCGCACAATTCCAGCGGGCAATAATAAAAAAAAAACTGGCGGCGACAGCTTCCAAAATAAAATCAAGGGACTGATAAAAGAGCAGAGTTAATCTCAAAGAAGAAAGATCCTAGCTGACTTCGAGGAGAGAATTCGAAGAAGAAGAATTTCTCACTCTAAGCTAGACTTTCTCTCAATAGCCCTTTCTTGGCTATCAAGTTTCCTTAATCCTTTTCTTGCCCAATAAGTTGTATTTATAAGGAGCTTCTAAGGAGACCTAATGGGCTCTCGAGTTAGGCCTTTTAATTTGACTTTCGTTGACCGCTAAGTCTTCCCGACTAATCAACTCCAAACGACCATTTAAATTAATTTATTTAACCCACTTTGTTAATTTAATTTAATCGAACCCTTAGAATTAATTAATTCAAATAGAATTAATTTCTAAATTCACTTTGTCGATTAAATATTAATTAAACCTTTTAGATTAATTAATTTACCTTGTCGATTAGTCAAATGCATAATCGGTCGTACCACTAACGGACCAATTATGGAACTACCGCTCGAAAACGACTTTACATCGCGCCATTATATTTTATTCTATCTCCCCACATTAAAGATCTAGTGCTAGTCGATTTATCAATTTACTGACAAATTAATTCACCGACTTCTTGGTTTCCGAGATTAGTACCACTCGTCCTTTTATTATACCGAACATAAAGTTCACCGGCCAGGTTTAGTATAATAGACTTTACGAGCTCATCTCGGGAGCACCATCGACCCGGCGAACCGGTACATGGATTCCTCCGACTAGTAATGGCACGTAAGAAGCTAAACACCGCATACCCAACCTACCGAGGTATAGGCCTCAATCGACCGCACTCTTTGGCAAATCAAAGCATACAATATCCAACCCTCACGCCCAACCCAATCTCGGGATTGAGAGATGGAATACTAGGACAGAATTGACTACCCCGATCAGTATAAGTCAATTCTATCCAAACTGGTCGTGCTCAATATGCTCCGGGCATATCCATGTGATTTAAACTAGTTTAGATAAACTAATTTCCAAACCACACAATAACCTATACCGATAGTATGTTCAGACTATCTCGATTATGAGCATACTTTTTATATAACAATACTTTAACCAATAACGGTATTTACTGTGTCTGTCCACACCCCGTTATCTAGTTCTATGATATAAAGGAACAAATTTATACCGAAACAAAATGATATGTTAACTGTGGATATTAGTTTTTGATACAAGCCATAGCTTTTCTGTATTCAAAACTAACAAATATAACCAAAACATAAATCGATATATTAACTGGGAAAATGTACAATACAAGCATAGCTTATGTATTCAACTCCAACAATCTCCCACTAATACATAAGCTGTGATTTAAGTATACATCTACATACAACCCCTACATACTCTGCAACTATATATCTAGAAAAACTGTCATGGCTCTCCTATGTATCTGATTCCCATGCCCTCCACGTAAACTCAATGATTTTTGAAGTCAATGTCTTCATGAACAGATCTGCAAGGTTATCCTCCGATGCTATCTTAGCCACGACCACATTGTTGGAGTAGAATACATAAGCTATGCTTGTATTGTACAGTTTCCCAGTTTAATATATCGATTTGTGTTTCAGTCATATCTTGTTGTGCATTAATCGTCCATTTATATTATGTAAGTAGATGATGAGGTGTCTGGTGCGACACAGTAGATCTCATTATTGGTTGAAAGACATAATATATAAATGAGGTTCGTAACCGAGACAGCTTTGGACAGATTGTCGGTTTAGGTTATTATGTGATTCAGATAATTAGTTTGTCTAAACTAATTGAATCATATAGATATGCCCGAGGCATATTGAACTTGACTCTTAGGAATAATTTGTCTTGTACTGATTTAATAGACAAATCAATCCTTGTATTCTATATCTAAATCCTTAGACTCGAGTGGGCATGAGGATTAGACATAGTGTACTTTGATCTGCCAATGGGTGAGGTCAAATGTGGCCAATAGTCTAGGTGGGTTGGGTGCGCGTGTCCGGTATAGTAAAAAGGTCGAGTGGTACTAGTCTCAGAATTAAAGAAGTTGATGAATTAATTTATCAGTAAATTAATGAATTAACGAGCACCATATCTTTGATGTGGGGAGATTATGAATATAATTTAATTAAGTTGTTCTGGAAGCAATTCTGGTGTACGTTGGTAGTGCCATAATTAATCCGTTAGTGGTACGATTAATTATGTACTGGGTTGTTGACAAAGGTAGATTTAATTAATTTAGAAATTAATTAATCCTTGTGTCAGTTGGTTGTGAATCATCCCAGGAACTGGTTTGGGATAAGTGAATCCCTGTGTCAGTTGGGAGTGATTCATCCCAGGAACTGGATTGGAATAAGTGAATCCCTGTGACAGTTCGGAGTGTATCAGTCCAGGAACATGATTGAAGGAAACAGAATCTGTATCAGTCCAGAAACAGGATTGAAGGAAAACAGAAACCCAGTAGGAAGACCAATCCTAAACCAACTTGGAGTCTCTCTTATAACACTATAAATAGACAAGGGATCAGTTATTCAAGACATACAATTTAACAATTAATCCACAGGATTTCTAGAGAGAGAAAATTCTAGAGAGAGAACGTTTCTCTCTCCAAGTCGAATTTTCAAGAAAGTGTGTTGCTGGTTTTTGGGTTTCTAGGGGCTGAAATTTTGGCCTTGGTTTATACCAGCTGCGCGTAGCTTTCTCTCTCTGCGGGCGGTGCGTTTATAGTACGTGCCAGGTGCTGCGGGGCTAGAGTTTTCTAGCAGGTGGATTGTGGTGAGTAGCTGATCAATTGAGTTCTAGTTCGTTGCCCACACAACATGAAGTCATAGTCTTGAGGCATACAAGAGAATCACCAGGTGCACGCTTCAAAGGTACTTTTCTAAGATTCCGCTTTAATAGAAATTTTTGTTGCGTGGTAAATCGAGCAAGTGCAAACCCAGATCCTACCAAAATCTTTCAATTGATATCAGAGCCTGGTTTAGGGGGTTCTGTGCTTGTTCGATTTATTACATGGTTTTATTTGCAGGTGGTTTAGAATCCCAACCATTATGGTTACGTTTGTATGGGTTTTAATTAAACTCCGGGACATGTCCGGATTTAATTTTATTATGAATGTTTATAATAGTATAACCACGTGCTGGAAGCCGTGCAGGATTAGATCAAATCTGTAGTAGGATTTTTTCTATGTAATTTCGATTATTTAATTTTCCTAGAAAGCCTTGTAGTAGGAAAATTGTTTTTTTTTGTAATCGAAGGCGTTATGGTGGGCGACTTGGATTCGTGGGTTTTGGGTTATCATGAATTTGAAGAAACCCAGGAAAACTCAGAACGAATTGCAAGAAGACCAAATAGCATGGAAAAAAGCGAAGGAGGAGTTGGCGGCAGGAGGCGACGCCGGCAACGATTGCCGGCAGCAAAATCGCCGGCCGGCAACCAAAAAACGCAGCAGCAGGCAGCTGCGCGCCGCTGCTGCAGACGCACAGGGCCGCGCGCACATGGCTCGGGCGGGCCGTGCGGGCGCCCGAGCGCACGGGAGCAGCGCCGCGTGCTCAGGGCCCGTGCGGGCAGTGCGTGCGAGCTGGGCCGCGCGCACAGCTCGTGCTTGCTGTCAGCGCGGGCAGCGCGGCCCTCGGGCTGTTTTTTGCCCATTTTTCCTCCAATTTTCGTTTTTTGAAGTTCAAGACTCTCTCCATCGAGTGACGTGACGGGACACGAGATCAAGGCAAAGGATGGAAGCAATTAAAACCATAATAGTCAGGAAATTTATTTTACGTATTTATTTCCCGTATTTATTGTTTTAATTTTTATGCTTTATTTTTATGTTGTATTTTAGATGCATGAATTAAAGCATGTCTGATTTTATGGTTGCATATAACTTAGGTTAGTTAATTGCATGTTAAAACCGAAAAAACCCTCAATTTGGAAATCTAAGTGGGAGCGGGTTGTGTTATATCCCCATAGCCACCATTACGGGTTCATATGCGATGTGGGTGGGCTTGCGCGTTGGCATTAGGGCCTTCCTCCATTCGGATGAGTCCAGCCCCGAGATTGCAAGACTATGAACTTTTGAGTAAGATGACTAGAGCGAGTTTAACTAGGAGAAATGCGACACCCTCTCTATCTGAGGCACACTATCCTGAGGTAACAAACTCAGAAGTCACGTAATGGCACACACATATTGTACGATCTGCAGTATTCCTCCCGCGAGGTTACGCTGCTTACTTGTACGGCTGAAAGCACCGACTATTAGCTACATTGATCAAAAAATCATTGGTCAGATAGTGTAGTTAATGAACTTAGTTCTTCTCAAACGAATGTGGGTTAGCGTAAACGTCCACACTGCGTGGCTTGCGAGAATCCCGGTGGATGAGATGTTGGTGGATTATATTATTGTTTTGAGGGAAATCAATAATTAAATTGAATTTTCATGTTTTCGAAAATTCTAGCATATATAACTGAAACACTGTTTTTTTAACTTTCCAGTTTAAATCGATATGACATTCAATCCTTTAGCTGTTATTTTGAAAAACAACAATTTAACTGGAACTAATAATGTCGATGGAAGTCGTAACTTGGACATTGTCCTTAGGGCTGAGAGCGCTCTTCTGAGAGATCGTGTCATTGACATGATTAGTAACATCAACAAGGTTGAGGTAGTGGGAGGCAAAATCGTTTTTGAAACCAAAGTCGATATTGTCCTACAGAGCTTGTCTCAAAGCTATGAGCAGATTCGGTTGAACTACAACATAAGTAAGATGTTGTGGAGTTCATCTGAGCTCTTGGCAGAGTTGATGGCGCCTCAAACCTATGAGCAGATTCGGTTGAACTACAACATAAGTTAGATGTTGTGGAGTTCATCCAAGCTCTTGGCAGAGTTGATGGCGGCTAAAAGTCTTCTTCAAGAGAAGAAGCGAGCTTTAGTCGCAGTCGAAACTTTAGAATCTTCTTCTGAGCCTGAGGCTGGAAAGAAGAAGAGAAAGCTCGAGGGAGTAGCTAAAAAGGCACAAATTGTGCCTAAGCCAGATATTGCAAAGAAGAAGTCGAAAGACAAGTGCTTCAAGTGCAATAAGACGGGACATTGGAAAGCGGATTGTCCAAAGCTTATAAGTACGATAAATTATGCCTTAATTACTGAGACATGTTTAGCAGCGATTCCCACAGATACTTGGTGTGGGGATTCAGGTGCCACTGACCATGTTTGTAATTCTTTGCAAGGGTTCCAAGTAACCTAGAAGCTTAGAGAAGGCGAATTGGATATCTACTTGGGCGACACTACAAGAGTGTCAGTAGAAGCAGTGGGAGTAGTTAAGTTTAATTTCGAAAATTCTAGCTTAGAGTTAGTTAATTGTCTTTATGTACCGAGTTTTAGAAAGAACTTGATTTCGGTTTCTAAACTCTTGAAGAACGGGTATAAGTTTATTTTTTTTGATGACTGTGTTGTTATTAGAAGAAATAGAAAACTTATTTGTTCTGGTTCATTGGCAGACAATTTGTTTGTGGTTAACTCTAACTCCCCTGTTGCGCAAAACATAGAGATAGATAGCTCAGAATCTAACATTAATAAGAGGAAGAAACCTTCTGAAATGAATCAGACCTATCTTTGGCATCTAAGGCTAGGTCATATAAACCTTAGCAGGATTCAGAGGTTGGTCAATGATGGACCTTTGGGTTCATTAGATATTGACAGTTATGCAACCTGCGAATCTTGCTTGGAAGGTAAGATGACCAAGAGACATTTTAAAGCAAAAGGCTATAGAGCTAAAGAAGTATTAGAGTTGATTCATTCTGACTTGTGTGGACCTATGACGGTCCAAGCACGAGGGGGATATGAGTATTTCGTGACGTTCACGGATGACTACTCTAGGTACGGATACATTTACCTAATGCGCCACAAGTCCGAATGTTTTGGCAAGTTCAAAGAGTTTCGGGCAGATGTGGAGAAGCATCATGGTAAGAGTATTATGACACTGCATTCAGATCATGATGGGGAGTACCTGTTCCATGAATTTTGAGATTACCTCATTGAGGTAGGAATTCAGTCTCAGTTGTCTGCAACTGGAACGCCACAGCAGAATGGTGTAGCAGAAAAGAGGAACCGAACTCTTATGGAAATGGTTAGGTCCATGATGAGCTATAGTGATTTGCCAAGTTCGTTCTGGGGATATGCCTTGGAAACGGCAATGTATATTCTTAATCTTGTACCATCTAAAACCGTGCCTTCAACCCCAGTAGAGTTGTGGAACGGGCGGAAGCCCAGTCTAAGACATCTCAGAATTTGGGGCTGCCCAGCACATGTGCTTAAGGTAGATACGGCTAAGTTAGATATAAGAACAGAATTAATGTTGTTTGTAGGATATCCTAGGGGAACGAAAGGTGGTCTATTCTATAGTCCTAAAGATCAGAAGGTGGTGGTAAGTACCAACGCTAGATTTTTAGAAGATGACTATGTCTTAGACCACAAGCCCAAGAGTAAGATAGTACTAGAAGTGCTTAGACGACAAACTACTAATCCTGATGCACCAGTACAAGTAGATACACCACACACTGCACATGAGATCACAGATGATGCGCCTACACAGGTGGTGCCTCGTCGTAGTGGGAGGGTAGTGAGACAGCCAGACAGGTTCGTTGGCATGGGAGAGGCTTCAGACCTAGTCCCAGGTGTGCCTAAACCTGACCCAGTTAACTACAATGAGAAGCTTCGAGATAAAGATGCAGAATCTTGGCGTAAGGTAATGATATCCGAGATGGGGTCAATGGACCACAATCAAGTCTGGGAGCTTGTGGACCTGCCTGGTGGGTTTAAGCCCATTGGATGCAAGTGGGTCTACAAATGTAAGAGATGACCTAACGGGTAGGTGGAAACCTTCAAAGCTAGGCTGGTGGCGAAGGGGTATACTCAGAAAGAGGGAATCGATTATGAGGAAATCTTCTCCCCGGTAGCCATGCTTAAGTCGATCCGGATTCTCTTGGCCATAGCTGCTCATATGGATTATGAGATTTGGCAGATGGTGTTGGTGTATATGCCCTAATGAGGGCTATTTATGTAAATAAACTTTGAGGGTTATTTATGTAAATAAGACATTTGTCGTTTGATTGATTATTTATCTGATGAGTTAATTTCATGAAATTATATTCTTGTGCATATTGAATTTTATGAAATAGATCCCAAAAGAAACACTCCATGGACTGTTAGATCATGAGTGATTCTTTTGAGTAGTACTCGTACGAGGATCCTTAGACCAGAAATCACTGCATAGTCTTAGGTGAATTAGAGTGTGCTTTGACATAAGCCTAACGGGACCGTAACAGGTTGCCAAGTACGGGTATGATTGGGTACACTATGAGTCACGCTAAGGTATGTAAGTGAAGTGATGGGACTACAAGTCTCTCTTAAATGAGAAATGATATCTTGGCCGCTTGATAGTGAACTGAGAAGTGCATGGCCGTGCCCAAGAAATGATAAGGGTTATCATTTGCTTGATTAAGTTTAGTGTCACTAAGAGATCAAGTAAAACGTTTAGCTATATAAGGATGATTGGTTCCATGCCTTATGCTAAACTGGATATCAGTGTAGAGGACATTACGTAGTATACTCGGAAGGTTGTGTTGAATCACCATTCGACCCTCCGTTCTGAATTGTGTAGTCATTATGTCTTGCTAGAGACCACTAATGATTTATGGATTAATTAATGAGATTAATTTATTCATTGTCAATTTGGAATGGGCCTACAGGATCGCACATAAGTGAGTTCGATGATTCAGAATTAATTAAATTGCCTGTTCTAAGTATAAGAGTTATACTTAAATTGATAATATTTGATTAAATGGTTTAATTAAATATTATTGAAGAGTTTTATGGTATTAATTAAAAGTTAATTAATTACCTGGGAAGAATTGAGTTGAGCTGATAAATCAATGGACCTAATTGTGAATTAAGGTTCTTGACCCATCAGCCTGATCCATGGATCAATGGGTTGATCCATGGTGTTGGTTAAACCCAATAGTAAATAATTAATTATGATTAATTATTTAACAAATACTTCTCAAAATCAGAGAAGTATCTGACAGTTGAGAGTTTTAGGAAAATTAGTTTTTTTTTTTTAAAACACGTTTTAAAGATTTTAAAACAAGACTCTCTCTGTCACTTTTTGGAAAAAAAAAACAGACTCTTGAAAACGATTCTTCCCAGACAAAAAGGTTTTGCTCTTGAACAGGCAAATTTTGGGGCTAGCACCAGTTCTGAGAGAACTCCAGTGCAAGAACGTAGAGACAATTCACGTGAATTGTTGGTGAACGCCATCTTCTCAGAGGAGCCAGGCGTCTGCACAACCGATTACGCTTCGAGGGTAAGACCCGAATCCTCTTAGAATTTAGGCTATTCCGTAGCATAATTTAGGAAATTATGCATGCCTAGTTCCTACAGATGGATGTCAAGACAGCTTTCCTAAACGGAAGTCTTGAGAAAACCATCTTTATGCAGCAACCAGAGGGATTCATTGAAAAAGGCCAAGAGCATAAGGTTTGCAGGCTTAAGAAGTCTATTTATGGACTTAAGTAGGCATCCAGATCTTGGAACATCCAGTTTGATGAGGTAATCCAGTCTTTTGGATTTACTCAGTGTCCGGATGAGCAATGTGTATATCGCAGACGTGATGGAAACTCAGTGGTGTTTCTTGTGCTTTACGTAGATGACATTCTATTGATTGGCAACAACAAGAAAGTGTTATCAGACGTAAAGGCATGACTGTCCAACAATTTGATATGAAGGACTTAGGGGAAGCAGGACATATCCTTGGGATCAAGATTATTCGAGATCGTAGGAAACGTTCACTAACGCTCTTCTAAGCTTCATACATAGACACGATTCTGGCCCGTTTTAACATGCAGAACTCCAAGAAAGGTTTTCTACCTTTCAGGCATGGAGTGCTTCTATCTAAGGAATAGTCTCCTAAGACTGTTGAGGAGATAGAGACCATGAAGACAGTTCCATATGCTTCGGCAGTAGGAAGTCTCATGTATGCCATGTTGTGTACGAGGCTGATATCTGTTATGCCGTTGGCATGGTGAGCAGATATCAGAGTAACCCCGGGAAAGCTCATTGGAAGGCAGTAAAATGCATTCTCAAGTATTTGCGCAGAACAAGAGACCAAGTTCTGGTCTATCAGGCGTCTGAGCTGGTACCCCGAGGTTACACAGATTCAGATTTCCAAGGCGACAGGGATAAGAGCAAGTCTACCTCAGGGTATGTGTTTACTCTAGAAGATGGAGCCATAGTTTGGCGGAGTGTCAAGCTGAAATGCGTGGCGAACTCTACCATAGAGGCAGCGAAAAAAGCAGTATGGCTCAAGAACTTCCTAGTGGACTTAGATGTGATTCCTGGTTTGCCGAAGTCTATCACAGTTTAATGTGATAACAACGGTGTAGTTGCAAACTCGAAGAAACCACGAGCCCACAAGGCAAGTAAACATATATAGCGCAAGTACCACCTGATACGAGATATCGTAAAGAGGGTAGACGTGGTCATGGCTATGATAGCATCAGAGGATAACCTTGCAGATCCGTTCACAAAAACATTGACTTCTAAAGTCTTTGAGGCTCACGTAAAGGGCAAGGGGATCAGATGCTTATGAGAGCCTTGACAGTTTTTCTAGATAGATAGCAGCAGATTGGGTAGGATTGTATGTAGTTGTATACTTAAAGCACAGCTTAAGTATTAGTGGGAGATTGTTGGAGTAGAATACAAAAGCTATGCTTATATTGTACAGTTTTCCAATTTAATATATCGATTTGTGTTTCAGTCATATCTTGTTGTGCATTAATCGTCCATTTATATTATGTAAGTAGATGATGAGATGTCTGGTGCGACACAATAGATCTCATCATTGGTTGAAAGACATAATATATAAATGAGGTTCGTAACCGAGACAGCTTTGGACAAACTGTCGATTTAGGTTATTATGTGATTCAGATAATTAGTTTGTCTAAACTAATTGAATCATACAGATATGCCCGGGGCATATTGAACTTGACTCTTAGGAATGATTTGTCTTGTACTGATTTAATAGACAAATCGATCCTTGTATTCTATCTCTAAATCCCTAGACTCGAGTGGGCATGAGGATTAGACATAGTGTATTTTGATCTGCCAATGGGTGAGGTCAAATGTGGCCAATAGTCTCGGTGGGTTGGGTGCGCGTGTTTAGCTACTTGGTGTGCTGCTGCTTGTCGAAAGGAAACCATGTACCGGTGCGTTCAGGGTGATGGTGCTCCCGAGATAAACTTGAAATGTTTATTATACTAAACCCGGCCGGTGGACTTATGTCCGGTATAGTAAAAAGGTAGAGTGGTACTAGTCTCAGAATTAAAGAAGTTGATGAATTAATTTATCAATAAATTAATGAATTAACGAGCACTATATCTTTGATGTGGGGAGATTATGAATATAATTTAATTTAGTTGTTCCGGAAGCAATTCTGGTGTACGTTGGTAGTGCCATAATTAATCCGTTAGTGGTACGATTAATTATGTATTGGGTTGTTGACAAAGGTAGATTTAATTAATTTAGAAATTAATTAATCCTTGTGTCAGTTGGTTGTGAATCATCCCAGGAACTGGTTTGGGATAAGTGAATCCCTGTGTTAGTTGGGAGTGATTCATCCCAGGAACTGGATTGGGATAAGTGAATCCCTGTGACAGTTGGGAGTGTATCAGTCCAGGAACAGGATTGAAGGAAACAGAATCTGTATCAGTCCAGAAACAGGATTGAAGGAAAACAGAAACCCAGTAGGAAGACCAATCCTAAACCAACTTGGAGTCTCTCTTGTAACTCTATAAATAGACAAGGGATCAGTTATTCAAGACATACAATTTAACAATTAATCCACAGGATTCCTAGAGAGAGAAAATTCTAGAAAGAGAAAACGTTTCTCTCTCCAAGTCAAATTTTCAAGAAAGTGTGCAGCTAGTTTTTGGGTTTCTAGTGGCTGAAATTTTGGCCTTGGTTTATACCAGCTGCGCGTAGCTTTCTCTCTCTGCGGGCGGTGCGTTTATAGTACGTGCTAGGTGCTGCGGGGCTAGAGTTTTCTAGCAGGTGGATTGTGGTGAGTAGCTGATCAATTGACTTCTAGTTCATTGCCCACACAACGTGAAGTCATAGTCTTGAGGCATACAAGAGAATCACCAGGTGCACGCTTCAAAGGTACTTTTCTAAGATTCCGCTTTAATAGAAAATTTTGTTGCGTGGTAAATCGAGCAAGTGCAAACCCAGATCCTTCCAAAATCTTTCACACATATTCCCTCTTTATGATATCTCGTATCAGGTGGTACTAGCGGTGTATATGTTTACTCGCCTTGTGGGCACGTGGTTCCTTCGAGTTTGCTACTGCACCCTTGTTATCACAATACATTATGATAGACTTCTACAAACCAGGAATCACATCTAAGTCCACTAGGAAGTTCTTGAGCCACACTGCTTCCTTCGCTGCCTCTGATGCGGCAACGTATTCAGTCTCCATGGTAGAGTCTGCCACGCATTTTTGCTTGACACTCTACCAAACTATGGCTCTACCTCCCAGAGTAAACACATACCCTAAGGTAGACTTGCTCTTGTCCCTGTCGCCTTGGAAATCTGAATCTGTGTAACCTCAGGGTACCAGCTCAGGTGCCTGATAAACCAACACTTGGTCTCTCGTTCTGCGCAAATACTTGAGAATGCATTTTACTGTCTCCCAATGAGCTTTCCCAGGGTTACTCTAATATCTGCTTACAATGCCAATGGCATAACAGATATCAGGTCTCGTACACAACATGGCATACATGAGACTTCCTACTACAGAAGCATAAAGAACTGTCTTCATGGCCTCTATCTCCTCAACAGTCTTGGGAGATTATTCTTTAGACAGATGCACTCCGTTTTTGAAAGGTAGAAAACCTTTCTTGGAGTTCTGCATGTTTAAATGGGACTGAATCGTATCTATGTATGAAGTTTAGGAGAGCGTTAACGAAGATTTCCTACGATCTCAAATTATCTTGATCCCAAGGATATGTCCCACTTCCCCTAAGTCCTTCATATTAAACTGCTTGGACATCCATGCCCTTACGTCTGATAACACTTTCTTGTTGTTTTCAATCAATAGAATGTCATCTACGTAAAGCACAAGAAGCACCACTGAGTTTTCATCACGTCTGCGATACACACATTGCTCATCCGGACACTGAGTAAATTCGCAGGACTGGATTACCTCATCAAACCGGATGTTCCAAGACCTGGATGCCTGCTTAAGTTCATAAATGGACATCTTAAGCCTGCAAACCTTATGCTCTTGGCATTTTTCAACGAATCCCTCTGGTTGCTGTTTGAAGATGGTTTCCTTAAGACTTCCATTTAGAAAAGCTGTTTTGACATCCGTCTGCCATATCTCATAATCTAAATGAGCAGCTATGGCTAAGAGAATTCAGATCGACTTATGCATGGCTATCGGGGAGGATGTTTCCTCATAATAAATTCCCTCTTTCTGAGTATACCCCTTCTCCACCAACCTAGCTTTAAAGGTTTCCACATTTCCATCAGGTCCTCTCTTACGTTTAAAGACCCACTTGTATCCAATTGGTTTAAACCCATCAGGCAGGTCCACAAGCTCCCAAACTTGATTGTGGTCCATTGACACCATCTCGGATATTATTGCCTTACGCCATGATTTTGCATCTTTATATTAGAGAGCCTCATTGTAGTTAACTGGGTCAGGCTCAGGCGCGCCTGGGACTAGGTCTGAGGCCTCTCTCACTCCAATGAACCTGTCGGGCTGTCTTACAACCCTCCCACTACGACGAGGCACCACCTGTGCAGGCGCATTATTTGTGATCTCTTGTGCAGTGTGTGTGGTGTATCTACTTGTGCTGGTGTATCAGGATTATTAGTTTGTCTCCTAAGCTCTTCTGGTACTATCTTACTATTGGGCTTGTGATCTAGGATATAGTCTTTCTCCAAAAATCTAGCATTGGTACTAACCACCACCTTCTGATCTTTAGGACTATAAAACAGACCACCTTTCCTTCCCCTAGGATATTCTACAAACAACATTAATTCAGTTCTCGCATCTAACTTAGCCGCATATGCCTTAAGCACATGTGCTGGGCAACCCCAAATTCTGAGATGTCTTAGACTAGGCTTTCGCCCGTTTCACAACTCTACTGGGGTTGAAGGCACAGTTTTAGATGGTACAAAATTAAGAATATACATCACTGTTTCCAAGGCATTTCCCCAGAATGAACTCGGAAAATCACAATAGCTCACATCGACCTAACCATTTCCATGAGAGTTCAATTCCTTCTCTCTGCTACACCGTTCTGCTGTGGTGTGCCAGGTGCAGACAACTGAGACTGAATTCCAATCTCACTGAGGTATTCTCAAAATTCGTGGGATAGGTACTCCCCACCACGATCTGATCGCAGTGTCTTGATACTATTACCATGATGCTTCTCCACATCTGCCCGAAACTCTTTGAACTTGCCAAAACACTCGAACTTGTGACGCATTAGGTAAATGTACTCGTACCTTGAGTAGTCATCCGTGAACGTCACAAAATACTCAAACCCACCTCGTGCTTGGACCGACATTGGTCCACACAAGTCAGAATGAATCAACTCTAGTACTTATTTGGCTCTATGACCTTTTGCTTTAAAAGGTCTCTTGGTCATCTACCCTCCAAGCAAGATTCGCAGGTTGAATAACTGTCAATCTCTAACGAACCTAAAGGTCCATCATTGACCAACCTCTGAATTATACTAAGATTTATATGACCTAGCTTGAGATGCCAAAGATAGGTTTGATTCATATCAGAAGGTTTCTTCCTCTTATTAATGTTAGATAAAGAGCTATCTGTTTCTATGTTTTGCACAACAGGGGAGTTAGAATTAACCACAAACCAATTGCCAGCCAATGAACCAGAGCAAATAAGTTTTCTATTTCTTCTAACAAATACAGACTCATCAGAAAAAATAAATTTATAACCGTTCTTTAAGAGTTTAGAAACAGAAATAAGGTTCTTTCTAAAACTCGATACATAAAGACAATTAACTAAGTCTAGCCTAGAATTATATAAATTGAGGCGGACTACTCCCACTGCTTCTACTGACACTCTTGTAGTGTCACCCATCTAGATATCCAATTCGCATTCTCTAAGCTTCCGGGTTACTTGGAACCCTCACAAAGAATTACAAACATGGTCAGTGGCACCTGAATCCACACACCAAGTATATGTGGGAATTGCCGCTAAACATGTCTCAGTAATTAAGGCAGAAACTATCGTACGTTTATACTTTGGATAATCCAATTTCTAGTGTCCCGTCTTATTGCACTTGAAGCACTTGTCATTCGACTTCTTCTTTGCAATATCTGGCTTAGGCGTGATTCGCGCATTTTGAGCTATTCCCTCGAGCTTTATCTTCTTCTTTCTAGCCTCAGGCTTAGAAGAAGATTCTGAAGCTTTGCCTGCGACTAAAGCTTGCTCCTTCTCTTGAAGAAGACTTTTAGCCGCCACCAACTCTGCCAAGAGCTCGGATGAAGTACACAACATCTTACTTATGTTGTAGTTCAACCGAATCCGCTCATAGCTTTGAGGCAAACTCCGGAGGACAATATCAACTTTGGTTTCACCAACGATTTCACCTCCCACTACCTCAACCTTGTTGATGTTACTAATCACGTCAATGACATGATCTCTCACAGGAGTGTTCTCAGCCATAAGGACAATGTCCAAGTTATGACTCCAATCAACATAATTAGGTCCAGTTAACTTATTGTCTTTCAATATAGTAGCTAAGGAGTTGAATGCCATATCGAAAAATATAAATTAAACAGACAATGTTTCAGTTATTTAATCTAGAATTTTGAAACAAAGAAAATTCTAACAATTATTGACTTCCCTCAAAACAATAATTTTAATTCACCAACATCTCATTCACCGGGATTCTCGCAAGCCACGATAGTGTGGACGTTTACGCTAACCCACATTCGTTTGAGAAGAACTAAGTTCATTAACTATACTATCTGAACAAATGATCTATTGATCAATGTAGTTAATAGTCGGTGCTTTCAGCAGTACAAATAAGCAGCGTAACCTCGATGGGAGGAATACTGCAGATCATACACTAAGTGTGTGCCATTACGTGACTTCTGAGTTTGTTACCTCAAGATAGTGCGCCTTAGATGGAGAGGGTGATGCATTTTTTCTAGTAAAACTTACTCTAGTTATTTTACTCAGAAATTCATAATCTAGCGATCTCATGGTTGGACTCATCCAAATGGAGGAAAGCCCTAATGCCAACGAGCAAGCCCACCCACATCGCATATGAACTCATAATCGTGGCTGTGGGGATATTAAACCAACTCGATCCCACTTAGATTTCCAAATTGAGGGTTTTTCCGATTTTAACATGCAATTAACTAACTCTAAATTATATGCAACCATAAAACTATCATGCATTAAAATCATGCATCTAAAATACAGCACAAAAATTAAAACAATAAATACGGAAAATAAATGCGAAAATTAAATTTCTTGACTATTATGGTTTTAATCGCTTCTATCTTCTACCTTGATCTCATGTCCCATCACATAACTCGATGGAAAGAGTCTTGAACTTCAAAAAATGAAAACTGAAGGAAAAATGGGCCAAAACGTGACCCAAACGGGCCGCGCGCGGCCCAGCAGCGCGCAGCAACTGTTGCACACTGATACCGCGCACTGGCGCAGCAAATCTGCTGCGCTGCACGACAGCGATTCTGCCTCTACCGATGGTTGCTGGCGGCGGCTCCTGCCGGCGAGTCGTTGCCGGCATCGCCCCCTGCCACTAATCACTCATTCGCTTCTTCTACGCTATTTGGTCTTCTTGCATTTTGTTCTGGATTTTCCTGAGTTTCTACAATTAGCGATAACCCAAAACCCACGAATTCATGTTGCCAACCATAGCGCCTTCGATTACGAAAAATTGATTCTCCTACTACAAGGCTTTCGAGGAAAACTAAAGAATCGAAATTACATAGAAAAAATCCCACTACAGATTTGATCTAATCCTATACGGCTTCCAGCACGTGGTTATACTATTACAAACATTCATAATAAAATCAAATCCGGACATGTCCCGGAGTTTAATTAAAACCCATACAAACATAACCATAATAGTTGGGATTTCTTAACCACCTGCAAATAAAACCATGTTATATATCGAACAAGCACAAAACCCATAATCAGGCTCTGATACCAATTGAAATATTATCTGCCTGGGCCTAGCCAGAAACTCACTTTCGTGCTATGCATTCCAGAATCGGAATCTCTAGTCAGGCCTAGAAGCTAGCACAATCGCTATTCCAACCCTTGCTTGAAATAACATTGCGCAGGATCTTGGTTTGTACTTATTCGATTTGTCACGCAACAAAATAAATTCTTAACATAAGAATTACCTATTGAAGCGTAAACTCAGGTGATTCTCTTGTATGCCTCAAGACTTTGATCGCACGTTGTGTGGGCAATGATCTAGAAATCAATTGTAAGCTAATCACCACAATTCACCTGTCGGAATAAACTAGCTGCCGCCGCCACAGCCTGGAGAATCCAAATGTTGCAGCCAGAAAATAATCCAAGCAACCGCCGCCGCCTGGGAATCCGAACCGTCGGCCAAGGAGAGAGAAAGTCCAACTTCGAGAGCTTGAATTTTAATTCTCTCTCTAGGATTTTATCTCTCTATTTTTCTTGTCTTGAAAAATTACGAATTGTATATTGTGGAATAGCTAATCCCTTATCTATATATAGAGTTACAAGAGATACTCCAAGTTGGTTTAGGATTGGTCTTCCTACTGGGTTTCTGTTTCCTTCAATCCTATTCCTGGACTGATACACATGCAACTGATACAGGGATTCACTTATCCCCAATCCAGTTCCTGGTATGATTCACAACCAACTGACACAAGGATTAAGTAATTACTTAATTAATTAAATCTACCTCTGTCAATAACCCAATACATAATTAATCGTACCACTAACGGATTAATTATGGCAGTACTATCCTACACCAGAATTGCTTCCGGAACAACTTAATTAATTTATTCATAACCTCCCTACATCAAAGATTTAGTGCTCGTTAATATATTAATTTACTGATAAATTAATTAATTACTTTTTTAATTCCGAGACTAGTACCACTCGACCTTTTTACTATACCGGACATAAGTTCACCGGCTGGGCTTAGAATAATAAACATTACTAGCTCATCTCGGGAGCACCATCACCCCTGACGCACCAGTACATGGTTTCCTTTTGATAAGCAGCAGCACACCAAGTAACTAAATATGCACACCCAACCTACCGAGACTATTAGCCACAATTGACCTCACCCATTGGCATATCAAAGTACACTATGTCTAATCCTCATGCCCGCTCAAGTCTAGGGATTAAGAGATAGAATACAAAGAACGATTTGACTATTAAATCAGTATAAGACAAATCATTCTAAATGGTCAAGTTCAATAATCCCGGGCATATCTATATGATTCAATTAGTTTAGACAAACCAATTATTTGAATCACATAATAACCTAAACCGACAGTTTGTCAAAAGCCATCTCGGTTACGAACCTCATTTATATATTTTGTCTTTTAACCAATGATGAGATCTACTGTGTCACACAAGACACCTAATCATCTAACTACATAATATAAATGGACAAATAATGCAAAACAAAATATAACCAAACATAAATCGATATATTAACTGGGAAAATGTACAATACAAGCATAGCTTTTGTATTCAACTCCAACAAGATGCATGCCCATCTATTAGGGAGGAACAAAGTGAGAATGTCAATGCAGTTGGAGGTTACTTTGGCCAGCCCAAGGGTAGATATGATCAATACACAACACAAAATAATTTAAGTTGGAGAGAGCAAAATTCAAATTTCAGGCCACCAGGATTTCAACAACCGCAAGCCTACCAACCGTCACCAATGAGACACCTCTATTAACTTCCACCGGTGGGTCAAAAACCAAGTGTGAATTTGGAAGAGATAGTTATGAACCTGGCCATGAGCACTCAAGCTTTTCAGAAAGAAACTCGGGCCAACATTGTAGCTTTGCAGAAAGAGACTCGGGCCAACCTTGATGCTTCTTAGGCCAACATTCAGAGTATTCGGAACATGGAAAGACGAATAGCACAATTGGCCAATACGATGGATAATTTAGAGTCAGGTAAATTACCTTCTCAAGTGGTGAGCAGTTCTCGAGAATATGTAAACACCATGACTGTAATGAGTATAAAGGAATTACGTAAAGTCCATGGAAGGAGGAGTGAACCTGAAAAACCTAGAGGGGACAAGGAGCAAAATAAGCAGGAAGAGGAGGTAAGACTTAACCCAGAAAATTGTATTGTGACACATCCCATTTTTCCTGGTAGGTTAGAGGAAGTGAGAGATATGGAGAATGTCTCCTCCGTGATCCAAGAGAAGATACCTCAAAAGTGTACCAATCCAGGTATGCTTTGTATGCCGTGTGTAATTGGTTTTAGGGAAATTAAATCAGCCATGCTTGATTTAGGAGTTTCCATAAATGTTATGCCACTGTCTTTATATAATGAGATGAATATTGGTTCTCTTTAAAACACTAATGTGGTGGTTCAATTGACTGATAAGTTTGTTAATTATCCTAAAAGGATAGTGGAAAATGTATAGGTAAAATGTGGAAAGTTGATGTTCCCTACTGATTTTTACATTCTCGACATGCCTGATAAATGCTGGAAAATTTCAGAAAGTCTCTTGTTGGGTAGATCATTCATGAAAACTGCTAAGATTAAGATAGATGTTGATGCTGGAACTTTTACTTTAGAATTTGATGGAGAATAAGTCTTATTCAACATGAATGATGTTATAAAGCAATCACTTGCTTATGAATCCTTTGAAAATGTTGGTATAATTGATGTGAATGTGCAAGAGAATTTGAAATATCCTTTGGTGCTAGATAAATTGGATAGTGTATTGAAAACTAACTTGCAAGAAAAAGGTGTTGATGACCAGTTGTGACATAGGAAGGAAATTTTTGCAAGTCCAAAGGTACTTCCAGTTAATGAATCCATGCCGACTAAGAAAAATGTGGCATATTCCCTATGGTAAGAAACATCAAGGTTTGGAGTTGAACGAGAGCCTCCATGATCATGAGCAACAATTTGAACTTTTTCTGAGAAGGTTCAATCCTGTGGTTAATAAGAAAGTGCAATGGTGTCCACCCAATGATGGGTACAGATAAAGGAAGAACGAGCCATCTCGTGTCTAGCCAAAGACCATAAACAAAGGTGCTGGTTGGGAGGCAACCCAACTTAATTTTTTGAATTGTGTGTTTCATTTTATATTCTTGCTATTATTTGCTTTCAATTTTGTGTTTTAGAGTTGTTTTACTGGTGGGTTTGGAGTAATTTTCGTGGGGTTTCTAGAAGATAATATATCCTACGGCACACCCATGTCAGGTGAATTCTTCCCACGACACGCCTGTGTCAACTGATTAGTTCGCAACCTCCAGATTTCCAGAAGTAGACTTCCTCCCATAACACGCCCTTGTCCTTAGAATTTTTCAAGGAGTCTTAAAATTTCAGAAGTGGATTAGTACAACGACATGCCCTTGTTGACTGTTTTGGGTACTTATTCCAGAAGTGGTTTAATCCCACGAGATGCCTATACCAGTTTACTCTAGATATCGAAGGAAATTCCGGAAGTGGATTCATCTTACGACACACATACACCAATTTCCCTATTAAAAAAAAAGAAAAAAAGAGACCTTATTTACTTTCATTTTTTTAATTTTACCCTAGTCACGGTTTTCCTTTCTTTTTATAGCCAAGGTTATAGGCGTTTGACACCCGGCTCTTTTACCACATTCTCTCTTAATCCACCGCCAGAATTGGATGAATGAATCACAACTCGCCATCAGCAATCGAAAATTAATGAGGAAACCCAGCATCAACTGAACAATCTAGAGTTTGGAGGGAATAAAAGTGTCCAAATGAGTCGCGGAAGAAGACAGGGTGGAATTTTTCCGTCATCGAGGATGCCGTCCAGAGCTACTCTTGGCTCGCTACCGTTTATACTCTTTCTGCAGCCACGCTTTTAACTTTAAAGTTTTATGTCAAAATGTTTTTGTCTTGATTTTTGGCTTAATTATTATGGGTAAATTAAGCTGCTTGTTAAACAGATCCAATGGTGCGAGCCAACGCCAAGTGACCATCATGAATACCGCCAGCGGGATCTAATTCTTTCAGTGATGAAGTTCCACTGCCATGGATTATGCCCCATCTAACGAAACAAGACGTTCCACCAGCCCCACCACTCCACCTCTGTTTTGCACAAATTGAGAAGCTTCTCTCTCCCTTTTTAGTTTTTATTTTTATTTTTATGTCTTGGTGGTGTTTATTTTTGCGATCCTCGTTATGCCTATTTTCTATATTGGGGACAATGTAGAATTTTGGTGTGGGGGGTTGTTTGTATGATTATTTGTGTTTACAGGAGTGTTTTTGTTTTATTGTGTTTAGTGTCTTTAGAGTCTAGGTGTGGGGGAGAGGTTTATGTCTGTTTTGTGTTGGAAACTTAACATGCAATTTGTCATTGGGTAAGACGAACATGAAAGGTAGTAAATAATAGTAGTATGAGGGGTTAAATGGTTATAACTTGTTCTTGATGATAACTCAATTGACGATGCTTGCTGGGGCGACAACAAAAAGCCTAGATAAGTGAGGTCTGAGCTTTAAATGAGCAAAATTTTTTTGTGCTCAATTGTTGTTGAAGAGTGTTTTCACACATGGTTGCCTATTCTAGAACTTGCTTTGTTATGCATATTATTATTGCTTGTGTTTTCATTGTGCAAATATGATAAAGGCACTAGGATAAACCCTTTTGGCTTTTCCAACCTTCTTTGATTACCACTAGTAAACCCTTTTAAAGCTTGGGCTTGTTCTTTGATGTGAAAAGCCATTAAAATAAACCAAGGCCCGTTTTAGCTTGCTTACCTTGTTGTGAGGGAAGTTGTGCTTGGTTGTTGAGTTTGGATTTGTGGTATGAAGGTGGACATTGCAAGAGAATGCTAGCTCCCAAAGAGGTTAGTATGCTCTTGAAAAAGTTAAAAAAAAGAGGCAAAGTTAAGTCGCCAATGGAAAGTAATAAAGGCGCAAGTGTTTGAAAAAAAGAAAAAATATTAGTACAAGTTCTGTCTCTCAATATGCAAGAGAAAGGGAAATAAAGAAGAAAAAAGGAAAAAAAAGAGAAAAATGAAAAAACAGGAGCATTATTCAAGTTTGTAAACTTTGTGAGTTAGTGTTGCTTTGCATGGGTCATCACTTGTAAGATGGTGGAATGTTGGCAATCAAGTAGTTGCTTTCTCTCATGACTGAGCCTTTTGTTTTATCTTTGTTTATCCTAACCTTTTGTCCTAAGCCCCATTATACCTTTTGAAAAGATCTTTTGATTTGTGCATTGAGTTTATTTGAGTAATGGTAGTGTGATAGATTTGCAAGCTTATGGTAAGAACATGCTATGTGGTGAAATTGAGAGATTATATGTTCCAATATACACTTTTGAGTGCATGACAGACTACTTGGTGAGGAGGTTGTCACTTTTGCTTGTCATTTGACTTTGGGGGAGTTGTGAGGAACTTGAGATAACCATTGCAAATGCTTGATAATATGAAAAGTTTCTATTTGATTGTAAATCTTGCTTGCTTATATATTGCATGTTGAGGATCCAGTGTGTTGTTTGGTTTTTCTTCTTGAGTCTTAAGTCTTGAGTTATAGTTGGGGACAAGCATAGTCTTGGTGTGGGGGAATTTGATAGGTGCATAGTTAATAGAGTTTTTGGGTTAATTAGGTTATGATTATACACCTATTTTAGGTGGTTTGAAGGGATTCTTTGTGTTTTGGGCTGAATTATGATTCTTGGTGTTTGGCAGTGTATTTTTGAAGTTGGCTAGAAAAGGGGCTAAAGTGCAAAGTCTGAGTGGTGTTGATTAGGAAAGTAAAGGAATGGCTAGAGGATTTTACAAGAAGGGGGAATTTTGACCCGGTAAAACTACAGATGTGTTGATGGGGTAAAACTCTGTTGGGAGTTGTGATTTTTTGACTTGCAAAAATTTGGGGGAAGTTGAAGTGGAACGTTGCAAATATTGTGGAGAAATATTTTCTGTTAGACAATTCAGATTAATTTTACTGTTGAGACTGAGTATTTTTGAATTGTGGGATATTTGTATTGCCTATAAGTAGACGCATTTTGGATTGAGAAAAAACAACCTTTCCATGCAAAGGGACGTAGTAGTAGTTTAGTTTAAGTTCCATTTAGTAGTCGTTGTAATAGTAGAAGTCTTTTCTTAGTTTTAGTATTCTTTCAGAGTCATTCTATAGGTTAAATTCTTTTGACAGTTTTATTTTAGCCAAACTCTGTTTTTAAGTATTTTGAAATTCAACCGATTCAAATTCAACTTTTAGCTTTATTCGTTTCTTGTATTCTAGTTTAAACCAAGCTTCTGTTTTATGAATTACTGTTAATCTCTTTACAGCCATTTGAATTCAATTTTACCTCTTATTCCAAACTTAAAATTTCCTGTTTTAATTCGTTTTAATTCTTCATCTCAGTTCAATTTCCCGTCATTCATTTGATCCAATTAGGAATTGGAGTTCATTATGACTCCCTTGGGATTCGACCCGAAACTATTTCTACTACCAATCCTTGTAGTCCGGTAGCGCAAATTCGGATTAATTTGACCGGCATGACAAAGCCTACTAAATAGTTGTTCTTCTTCTTTTTGCAGTTTTTTAAGCCGCCTTTTCGCATACACTGTTACTACTACTGTGGTTGTCGCGGTAATACCGAAGCCTACGATATTTAAAACTATCTGTTGCGCTGACAAAATGTGATGATCATACGAAGCATCTGCTAAGGTTTTTAATCAGAATGCCACTGCAGCAAAGAGAACAACTTCTCAAAATGAAAGAAGTTAATCTTCAGCAAAAATGCGATAATCCAGTCAAAAGAAGTAGTGCACGGAAGTATGCCAAACTAAATGAAGAACATTCACTAGCCGGTGTGAAAGAATGTTGAATCTAGTACACAAAATGAAGAAAAGATAACTCTTCCAGACCCAGTCAAAGAAAATTAACTGAGTTTGCCTAAACAACCAGCACAAATTTTTTTTTTTTTTATCACAAAAATGCATCTGAAAGTACAATCAATTCTAACCACACATGAAAGTTGAGTATATACATTGTGAGGGTTCTGGGAGGTTATAATAAGCTATTCCAACTTAAATAACAACTGCATTCAAATTACAAGTGGTCAGTTCTAAAATTCTTCCCTCAAACATTGAGCTCCAATCTCGTTACTTTCATTGCAGAGTCTCCATCATTAGGCACCTCTATTTAGCATTCAATCTCTTATGATACAAAGCTAGTCATTATCTTAAAAATTTATTGCTCTCAAACACATCCCAAACTGTAGAAATTCGAGATCTTTTACTAGAATTACTAGAAGAACCCTCATTCATTATTGGTTTATGATCAATAGAATTCATTCTATGAATTGGTTGAGAAAAATATTACCAAAAGATAAATAATAAATAAATTTCACAATGACGAGCTAATGCTATCAAATTCTTATGATACAAACAAACAAATCCAGCAATTAGTTTGTTAGTCCATTAGACAAGGGCAACAATTAGTTTGTTAGTCAAGTTCACAATTTATTTGGTGTCTTCTTAATTAAAGGGAAAAAACACATATCAACATGAACTCATGAACATATGAATACGCAGACAAATGATCACACAAACAGCCAGCCCTAATAACCCACACAATATAATAAAAAAAAATTAAATAAAAAATAGCCTAATTACCAACAAGAACAGCTTGATTATGAGTTTGGACATCTTTCCAACCTGGAATCTTTCCTGGGCTTAGAGCCAGAATCAATGTTATCAGATCCAGCAGCTCCAGCAGCTCCAGCTCCAATTCAATATGGTGGGATGAATGAATATGACTCCATTGATTACTGGATAATGGAGCCAAGTACCAATAACCATCTATTGTATTGATTCCATTAGCAAAATCTGTTGGATTGTGTTTAGGCATTTAATTCAAAATTAAATGGCGGAATTCCTAAACACTAAGGATTCGGTCTTACCCTCGACGCGTAATCGGTTGTGCAGTCGCCTGGATCCTTTGGGAAGATTGCGTTCACCACCAAAAACAATTCACGCGAATTGCCTCTACGTTCTTGCACTGGAGTTCTCTTAGAACTGGTGCTAGCCCCTAAATTTGCCTGTTTTAAGAGAAAACGTTTTTCTCTGGGAAGAATAGTTTTCAGAGTCTATTCAAGAGTAGTTTTGAAATCTCTTTAAAAAAAAAACTTTTTTTCAACGTTTTAAAACCAATTCTGTTAAAACCTTTTTAACAGACTCCAGATACTTCTCTGATTTGAGAAGTATCTGTTTTAATAATAATTAATAATAATTAATTAATTATTTACTGAGTTGGGTTTAACCAACACCATGGGTCAACCCATTGATCCATAGATCAGGCTGATGGGTCAAGAACCTCAATTCACAATTAGGTCCCTTGATTTGTCAGCCCAATTCAATTCTTCCTAGGTAATTTAATTAACTCTTAATTAATACCATAATACTCTTCAATAATATTTAATTAAACTATTTAATTAAATATTATCAATTTAAGTATAACTCTTATACTTAAAACAGGCAATTTAATTTAAGTATAACTCTTATGCAGCTATGGCGAGCATAGTCCGAATGGACTTGAGCATCACGACAGGGGAGAAGGTTTCATCATAGTCTATACCATGAGTCTGTCTGAAACCTTTAGCCACTAGTCGTGCCTTGAAGATCCCGCCAGGTTTTAACTTGAAAATCCACTTGCAATCGAAAACCTTTGCCTGAACAGGAGGATCAATCAAAATCAAAACTTTATTGTCCCTCATGGATTGCATTTCAGATTCTAAAACCTGTTTGTAGTTCACGGGCTCATTAGAGTCCACCAAGATCAAATCTTGATCGTCAGTCACGAGAAATCCGTATCTCTCGGGTTCATGACGAGATCTACTAGACCTTCTAGGTTCTTGTGTTGTTGACTCAGGCTGCTCATCTTCATGAGTTCCCATGTCAACTTCCATCTTAGTTTCTGTAGATCATTCTACATTCTCTTGCGGTTCTGGAACTTCTCCGAGTTCTATTCTACTCCCACCATCTTTCTTGTAGAGAAAATCTTTCTCTAAGAAAGTGGCTCCTCGAGCAACAAACACTTTGTTCTCAATTGGATTGTAGAATTGATATCCTTTAGTTTCCTAAGGATATCCCACAAACAGGCATTTGTCAGTTTTAGGTTCAAGCTTACTACTTTGTAAACGCTTTACATGAGCTTGACAACCCCAAACTTGTAGATATGACATATAGGGTTTTTGACCCGTCCACATCTCATATGGAGTCTTATCCACTGCCTTAGATGGAATACGATTTAGTAAGTAGGCTGCTGAAAGGAGGGCATAACCCCAAAAGGACATAGGGAGAGTCGCTTGGCCCATCATAGATCGAACCATATCTAATAAGGTCCGATTCCTCCTCTCGGATACACCATTCCATTGAGGTGTTCCTGGTGGAGTCAGTTGTGAAACAATTCCACACTGTTTTAGATAGCCATCGAACTCATCATTAAGGTATTCACCTCCCCGATCGGAGCGAATAGCCTTAATCCTTCTATTTAACTGATTTTCTACTTCGTTTTTAAACTCTTTGAACTTTTCAAAAGTTTCACTTTTATACCTCATTACGTAGACATAACCATATCTACTATAGTCATCGGTAAAAGTCACGAAGTATTCAAATCCACCTCTGGCTTGTGTGCTCATTGGTCCACATACATCTGTATGTATTAGAGCCAATAGCTCACTAGTCCTCTCGCCTTTCTTGCTGAAAGGACTCTTCGTCATTTTGCCTTGCAAACAGGGTTCACATGTGTCATATGATTCGAAATCAAATGAACCAAGCACTCCATCCTTATGAAGTCTTTGAACTCGCTTCTCATTTGCATGGCCTAGACGACAGTGCCACAGATATGTTGGACTTAAATCAGATTGAATTAATTTGGCTTTCTTTTCAATGTTATATACCGGTTTCTCTTGGGTCAAATCCAAGATATATAGGCCATTGCACAAATTTGCAACTCTATATAAAACATCTTTTTGATATAAAGACAATGATTTATTACCAATAATAAAACGAAATCCTTTTATATCCAAACAAGAAATTGAAATAATATTCCTACTCATAGTAGGTACATAATAACAATTCTCTAAAACAATGTTTAAACCGGAAGGCAAAGACAAAGTGTAATCTCCAACTTCAACAGCTGCAACTCTTGCCCCGTTGCCCACTCGGAGATCTACTTCGCCTTTCTTTGTTATCCTTCTATTGCTCAGTCCCTGCACATTAGTACAAATGTGAGCCCCACATCCGGTATCTAATACCCATGAGGTGGACATAGAAAGATTAATTTCAATAACAAAGATACCAGAAGCCGAAGGATTCTGTTTCTTCTCTTCAAGAAACAGCTTGCAGTTTCTTCTCCAATGCCCCTTCTGATTGCAATGGAAACATACTGCGTCCTTCTGAGCATTTTTCTTAGCAGGAGGAGTTTGAGGCTGAGCCTTAGGAGCAGTCTTACTGCGAGGTTTCTTGTTTTCAGCAACTTTTGCCTTGCCTTTAAACTTTCTCTTGGTGCCCTTACCTTTTTCTACAACAAGTACTGGCGTTGCCTTCCGAAGGGTTTGCTCAGTATTTTTAAGCATTCCATGGAGCTCAGGAATCGTCCTCTCCATGTTATGCATGTTGTAGTTCACCACAAAGTCATTGTAATCATCAGGCAGTGAGGCCAAGATGATGTCAATGGCTAACTCTCTAGAAAGAGGTGCATTTAATCTCTCTAGGGTATCAATATACCCCTTCATCTTGATCAAATGCGTGCTTACTGACGAACCCTTCGCCATCTTGCACTAGATCAATGCTTTTATCGTAACGAACCTTTCGTTACGGGCTTGTTCACAGAACATTTCCGTTAGTGACACATAAATTTGGAACGCTTCCGAATTCACGAATTGTTTCTGAAGCTCTCCTGACATAATCACGAGCATCAGACATGTCACGTCATCGGAATCGCTTTTCAGCTTTTCCCATGCTCGTTGAACCACAGTCGTAGCATTTACTGGTGGTTCAGGTAAAGCAGCGTCTAAGATATTTAGCTTCCTTTCTTGTTTGAGAATGATTCTCAAGTTTCTTTCCCAATCTAAGAAGTTTGGACCAACAAGTTTTTCTTTGTCCAAAATGCTTCTTAGAGTGAGATTAGATGTATTAGTGCTAGTAGATGCCATTTCTACAAAAGAAAATGCAAAATATTAGAATGAGTTTTAAAATATTTTCCACAATAGCCAAAATTGAAATCCCAAACAATTTTGTGTTGGTGCTAGATTGTGGGCCGAAAATCCACAAAGAATCAACCCCAGTCTTGCTTTGGCAAGTATCCTAGGGATTGGGCTCTTTTGGTAGGCAACGTTCAAATCACATCCCTATGTAATTTAACGATTTCCAATTGCATCACTATGCAACTTTTCAGTGATAGGATGAACATTCCAAATGTTTGACACCATCCTATCTTTGCAAAATTAATCCCTAGTCAACTTATCGGGTCAAGCTAGGATTAATTTTCCCAAGTTAAACCATCCCTCAAGGCATCACATCAATAGACACCCACACAATTTTTCCATAACAAGTGGTTGTGATAAAGTTGAGCATCTAATACCCAAACAGTTTTTCTACTCATTAATGGTAGTGATAAAGTTGGGCACAACAACCCGCCACACGAAGAAAACCTGAGGCCCTTGGGCTCTCCAAGTCCACCAGACGTTCAACGCTCAAGCAGGCCCTCAAGTATGGAAGCAAAATCTTGGGTTTTTGGGATTTAAGTTTGATCGGCTTAACATGCATTTTCGTTTTCATTCATTCACAAAACATAAAATTGCGAAAATGCGATGAATTGGGCTCTAATCTATTACAGGGCCTTTTAAGAAAAAACTCTTTTGGGCCTCCATTTTGGGCTTCCGTTCCTGGGCTCCACCATGGACTTCTTTGGAACCTCCTTTTTGGGCCTAACTATTACATAATCATTTAATAGGCACACAAGCCCAATTATAAAATGGCTCGCAGGCCCAAAATTTAAATAATAAATTTTAAGCCCAATTCATGCATAGAAAAACACACAAATGCATATGCTTCATACAAGCCAATTTTATTAAACCGAATCATTTAATTAGGGATTGTGTAACTCTTACACTATTAAAATTGATCGTGTCATGATCAATTTTAATCAATCCCATATTCATTCATTTTAATCGAATGATGCATGGTCATACCAATAATGCGTGCAATTATTTAAACATTTTAAATAAATAACACATTATTTCCGAAAATGAATAAATAAATAAAACATAATAATTAATTAACTAATCTTATTAATTAATTATTTATTTATTCATTTAATTATCTAATTTTATTAAGATAATCTTTCTAATTTTAAAATTTAAATATTTCTAATTATCCTAATCTCATTAAGATAATTTTTCAAAATTTTAAATTTTAAAATTCTATAGGATAAGAATTAAATCTAAATCTAATCTTATCTTATCGTAATTTAAAATCCGATAATATCTTTTAATTTATCCTAAATTATAAATTAAAATATTATCAAATTTTAAAATTCAGAAAATTAAGGTTTTTTCTGAAAATTTTGAGGCCAATCTGTAATTTCACAAAATCCTCGGGCTAGGGTTTTAAAGATTTAAAACTTCTGGGGTTGTTTTGCAAAATTTTAAAATAATTTTAAAAGGCTAGCATTTCTGATATTATGGAGTGCGGCGGGGGCAATTTGGTTATTTCACCCAATTAGGGCACCAGCCTCCCGCCGCCTCCTTTCTTCTCCGGCAAACATGCCATCGGTTGCAGGCCGACATCCTCGAATCCTGGCGACACTCGCCGTTCATCTCATCCGGCTCGGTTCTGACCGATCGTCGTCTCTCCGTCGCTGCAATCGTTCGGCGACCAGAACAATTCCGGCCCCGATGGAGATTGACCAGCGGCGAAGAAGAACGCAGACGCGAACCCAGCGACTGCTTCGATGAAACCGAAGCAGCCCGCCAACATGGATTCCGTCTTCGCCGGTTTTCGGACGACCCAATCACCTGTAAATCAAAATGGAGGAACACAGCAACAACAACCAGCAGCCCAGAAAACAAAACAACCCAGGTTTTAAAATTCGGTTTTTCCGGCTATACAAACCCAATTTTGAAAACATTTCCGGCGAGGGTTTCCTAAACCCAGAATAATTAATTCATTTTTCCGGCCAGTCAAATTCTAAACCCAGATTTCCAGCCTAAACCGAAACCTAAAAACCCCTTTCCCTCGCCAGCGACGGTTTCCCGATCAAAAAACCACTTCCTCAACTTCTTTGACAAAGACAAGGAAAACCGGGGTAAAAGACAAAAAGAAGCCAATTTCCAAAACCAAAACAATTTTGTTCAGCCCCTTTTAGGCCCGATTATGAAAACCAAATTCCGACGGGAAAGAGAAAAACGGGAAAATAACATTTTCCAGCAAATGCTAGCGACCAAAATAAGGGAAAAACGACACCTTTTTCCGAGACCCAGCAAATCAATTTTGATAATCGGCAATAATTAAAATTAATTTTCAAAACAACCAATTTGTTTCAATCAATTAATTTTAATTAACAATTTAATTCGAAACCGGGCTCTGATACCACTGTTGGATTGTGTTTAGGCATTTAATTCAAAATTAAACGGCGGAATTCCTAAACACTAAGGATTCGGGTCTTACCCTATCGGTTGTGTAGTCGCCTGGATCCTTTGGGAAGATTGCGTTCACCACCAAAAACAATTCACGCGAATTGCCTCTACGTTCTTGCACTGGAGTTCTCTCAGAACTGGTGCTAGCCCCTAAATTTGCCTGTTTTAAGAGAAAACGTTTTTCTCTGGGAAGAATAGTTTTCAGAGCCTATTCAAGAGTAGTTTTGAAATCTCTTTAAAAAAAAACTTTTTTTCAACGTTTTAAAACCAATTCTGTTAAAACCTTTTTAACAGACTCCAGATACTTCTCTGATTTGAGAAGTATCTGTTTTAATAATAATTAATAATAATTAATTAATTATTTACTGAGTTGGGTTTAACCAACACCATGGGTCAACCCATTGATCCATAGATCAGGCTGATGGGTCAAGAACCTCAATTCACAATTAGGTCCCTTGATTTGTCAGCCCAATTCAATTCTTCCTAGGTAATTTAATTAACTCTTAATTAATACCATAATACTCTTCAATAATATTTAATTAAACTATTTAATTAAATATTATCAATTTAAGTATAACTCTTATACTTAAAACAGGCAATTTAATTAACTCTGAATCATCGAACTCACTTATGTGCGATCCTGTAGGCCCATTCCAAATTGACAATGAATAAATTAATCTCATTAATTAATCCATAAATCATTAGTGGTCTCTAGCCAGACATAATGGCTACACAATTCAGAACGGAGGGTCGAATGGTGATTCAACACAACCTTCTGAGTATACTACGTAATGTCCTCTACACTGATATCCAGTTTAGCATAAGGCATGGAACCAATCATCCTTATATAGCTAAACGTTTTACTTGATCTCTTAGTGACACTGAACTTAATCAAGCAAATGATAACCCTTATCATTTCTTGGGCACGGCCATGCACTTCTCAGTTCACTATCAAGCGGCCAAGATATCATCTCTCATTTAAGAGAGACTTGTAGTCCAATCACTTCACCTACATACCTTAGCATGACTTATGGTGTACCCAATCATACCCGTACTTGGCAACCTGTTACGGTCCCGTTAGGCATATGTCAAAGCACACTCTAATTCACCTAAGACTATGCAGTGATTTCTGGTCTAAGGATCCTCGTACGAGTACTACTCAAAAGAATCACTCGTGATCTAACAGTCCATGGAGTGTTTCTTTTGGCGGATCGATTTCATGAAATTCAATATGCACAAGAATATAATTTCATGAAATTAACTCATCAGATAAATAATCAATCAAACGACAAATGTCTTATTTACATAAATAACCCTCAAAGTTTATTTACATAAATAGCCCTCATTAGGGCATATACACCAACAAAATCAACAAAAACAAAAAAAATTCTTCAATTATTACTATTATGAGCTGCAAGCAGCTAGCCCATTATCCTATATTAAAGCGTAATAAATGTTATAGATTCATAATAATTGGTGTGTAGGTGATGCAATTCATTTTATACGTATTTTTACATATTTTTAACCTAGTTTTGAGCTGCCTGAACAGATTCTTGATATATTCTCATGTTAAAAATACTAGTTACGGCTTAGTAGCATTAATTGCATGTAAAATATGCACGAAATGAAACTTTAGAAAACCACACTCCGGACTTAACATTCGGAGCAGAACTGAGGATTCACCAGCTAGAAGGAATAATACAGGCAGTAGACGATAGATTCACTTGAGTGTGAAGTTCACTGAGTCCAGTGAAATCCAGCACTTGGCGACCGTGAGCTGAAGACGTCCAATTCACGACATCGTCCGTTGGATGTGACCCCGACAAAATGAAGACAACTGAAGAGAAGCAGCAGAAGCTTAAAGAGAAGATCACGGCCATTTGATGATAACATCCCATTAAAGTCTCCACGTGACGATCACCAAACGCCAGAGGCATATGGAGGTGAGAAGATGACGATAGTAAACTGCTGTTAGTTTTGAATACAGAAAAGCTATGGCTTGTATCAAAAACTAATATCCACAGATGACATATCATTTTGTTTCAGTATAAATTTGTTCCTTTATATCATAGAACTAGATAATGGGGTGTCGACAAACACAGTAGATACCGTTATTGGTTAAAGTATTGATATATAAAAAGTATGCTCGTAACCGAGATAGTCTGAACATACTATCGGTATAGGTTATTGTGTGGTTTGGAAATTGGTTTATCTAAACTAGTTTAAATCACACAGATATGCCCGGGGTATATTGAGCACGACCAGTTTGGATAGAATTGACTTATACTGATCGGCGTAGTCAATTCGGTCCTAGTATTCCGTCTCTCAATCCCGAGATTGGGACGGGCGTGAGGGTTGAATATCATGTGCTTTGATTTGCCAAAGAGTGAGGTCAATTGAGGCCAATACCTCGGTAAGTTGGGTATGCGGTGTTTAGCTTCTTACGTGCTGTTGCTAGTCGGAGGAATCCACGTACCGGTTCGCCGGGTTGATGGTGCTCCCGAGATGAGCTCGTAAGGTTATTATACTAAACCCGGCCGGTGAACTTTATGTTCGGTATAATAAAAGGACAAGTGGTACTAATCTCGGAAACCAAGAAGTCGGTGAATTAATTTGTCAGTAAATTGATAAATTGACGAGCACTAGATCTTTAATGTGGGGAGATAGAATAAAATATTGTGGCGCGATGTAAAGTCGTTTTCGAGCGGTAGTTCCATAATTGGTCCGATAGTGGTACGACCGATTATGCGTTTGACTAATCGACAAGGTAAATTAATTAATCCAAAAGGTTTAATTAATATTTAATCGACAAAGTGAATTTAGAAATTAATTCGATTTTGAATTAATTAATTCTAAGGGTTCGATTAAATTAAATTGACAAAGTGGATTAAATAAATTAATTTAAATGGGTCGATTGGAGTTGATTAGTCGGGAAGACTTAGTGGTCAACGAAAGTCAAATTTTAAGGCCTAACTCGAGAGCCCATTAGGTCTCCAATCGAGCTCCTATAAATAGAAGACTTGATGCCCAAGAAACCCCAAGGAAATTTTGCAAGACTTGTCTTGCCTCTTTCTTGAGTAAGAAGGTTCTAGAGAGAGAATTTTTCTTCATGAATTCTTTCTAAAAAACGAACTAGATTTTTTGCTCCAAAAATTGGATTCATCCCAAAGATTAAACCTTCAAGTTATTTTCATACAGCCCGCCAGTTTTTTCTTCTTGGACAGCCGCGAGTGAATTTATTTCTGGCCGCGAGTTAGAAGAATTTTCCAGCAAAATTTAGTGGGTATTTTATCAAGCTGCTGCCCAGTTTTTGAAGGTTTATTCGCCAGATTAAAAAACCAAAGATCATATTTTTAATTGGGATTTATTTTCCCAGTTTTTCCGCCAGATTATTGCTGGAGTATTTTATTAAGCTGCTGCCCAGTTTTTTGAGGGTTTATTACCCGGTACTGCTGTGTGTTTTTTTCGTGGGTTTTATTAGCGTTGAAGTCCAGCTGTTCCGTGCATTTGATTCGAGGGAGATGATGTTGATCTCTTCCATTTTTGGTCGGTGATCCATCAGTCTCCCTTGTCTAGATCATGACGGGATTCAAGCTGGGTTTTAGCGGACTGAAGATGGAATTTTTAATCACAGCAGCGGCAGCAGTTTATTAAAGCAATAGGTGAAATTAGTGATCAGATTTTGGTTGTCTTGAGTTCGATTTGAGAGATTTCCTTGTGGGCTAAGCAAGTAGACTTCGATAGAATATTGCCCACGCAATATTCGAAGTTTCTACGGAGATATCGATTGGATTTATTGTGGAAATTGCGCAAAGAATTGGTTTTTCTTTAGGCACGGGACTTCGCTACAAAAGGTAGAATCTTTAAATTCCGCTTTTATTAAAGATTTAATTTTTTGTGTCCCGATTAATAAATTAAATAAGTATAAGTCTAGATCCGTTCATGGGTAAACTAATTTGAGCCTGAGCTTGGTCGAAAGCTTCCGATTCTGGAATGCATTGCACGAAAGTGAGGTTTTCGATTTAGCCCGGGCTTGTTCAGTTTTCCTTCAAATTGGTATCAGAGCGTTGGTTTCGGTCTTATACTTGTTTGATTTATTACACGGCTTTATTTTGGCATTATTATTTTTGTCGAAATGCTTAAACAGGTGGTTATTGATTTCCCGGCTATTATGGTAGAAATTTAATTTTCATTCATAAACCCCAGGACATGTCCGGGCTTGTTTTATTTTTGAATGGAAATTTCTGTAATAGTAATAACCACGAGCTGGAAGCCGTGTAGGATTAGAAAAATCTTGTAGTAGGATTTGATCTAATCATGTCGTCTTTAAATTCCTAGAAAAACGCCTTTGTATATAGGAATTTATGTACTATGACGAAGACGTTATTTTGGGTAACTTATATTCGCGGGTTTTGGTTTATCGTAATTTTGGGTGATTCCTAATTACGTAGTAAACCGAGAAAACCCGGGCGAATCGAGAGGAATCCAAATAACGAGTGGGAGCGACATGACGGGAAGTGTCACCGAGGCGTCAAGGAATCAACGATAGAGAAGGCCATAATAGTTGGGAAATTTTATTTATTTTATTTCCCGTATTTATGTCTTTTCGTTGATTGTGTGATTTTCGTTTTATTTTCCATGAACGAAAATGAAACCAAAGTTTTAAAAAGTAATGTGCAATTAACTAAGGTAGATTATTCGCATATTAAAACTCCAACGGTTTTATGGGTGCGAATATCCATAGTTAAGATATTGCATGTTAAAACGTAAAAATCCTCAAATTAATTAAATTTGCGGGTTTTGGTTTTATCATAATTTTGGGTGATTTCTAATTACGTAGAAAACCGAGAAAAATCGGGCGAATCGAAATTAATTAAAAATCTAAGTGGGAGCGGGTTGGTTAATAGCCCCATGGCCTCCATTACGGGTTCATTGGTGATGTGGTTAAACTTGCGTGCTGGCTTAGACCTTCCTCCCTATCGGATGAGTTTTCAATCACAGATATCACCGGAATGAATTTCTAAAGGGATGACTATAGTGCGTTTAATTGGAAAAAGTTGCGACACCCTCGCCATCCGAGGTGCATTAGTACCCTAAGTAACAAACATAGAAGTCACGTAATGGCATACACTTAGTGTACTGTTTATAGTATCCCTCCCATCGAGGTTACGCTATCTACGTGTACGGCTAAAATTATCTACTATTAATTTCATTGATCATAAGATCGTTGGTCAGATAATGAAATTAATGAACTTCGGTTCTTCTCGAACGAATGTGGGCTGGCGTAGACGTTCACCTATCTTGACCTGCGTTAATCCCGGTGTGAGAGATGTCGGTAGAAGATTATATTTGTTTGCTGAGGATTTTTCAATATTTTCGAAAAAGTATACTGAAACTTGACTGTTTATTTATTTTAGTTGTAGTTGATATGTCGTTCAACCCGCTAGCTGTCATTCTGAACCAAAAACAAACTCACGGGTCCAAACTATATTGACTGGAAACGTAACCTGGACATTGTCCTTACCGCTGAAGGTTACAAGTACGTGCTTACTGAGGAGTGTTCCCCTAAGTAGGGCAGCCAAGCAGTCAGCTATGAGGAAACTCATGAATGCTAAGATGGCTGAGGGCACTTCAGTGAGAGATCACGTACTGGACATGGTTGGTTGCATCAATGAGATCGAGGTATTGGGTGGTGACATTGATGGGGATACCCAGGTCGATATCATTCTCCAGAGCTTGCCTCTCAGTTTTGAGCAGTTTCGATTGACCTATAATATGGGGAATCTCTCATATTCACTTTCTGAGCTCATGACTTCATTGGTGTCAGCTGAGGGCCTATTCGCTGAGAAGAAGCAAGCCTTTGCTACTGTTGGTCCCTCAGGTTCTTCTGCTGGGCCCAAAGCCAGGAAGCAAAAGAGGAAGAGAGGCCAGAAAGCAGGAGCTGATCATGGACCCAAGGCTGGCATTGTCAAGAAGCATAAGCGGAAAGGAAAATGCTTCAGATGTGGTAAAGCAGGACATTGGAAGAAGGACTGCCCAAAGCCTCGAGGTATTTGTAAATTCTCCCTAGTCATTGAGACGTGTTTAGCGGCGATTCCCACGGATACTTGGTGTGTGGATTCAGGAGCCACTGATCACGTTTGTAATTCTTTACAGGGGTTCCAAGTGACCCGGCTGCTTAGAAAGGGAGAGTTGCAGGTCTACCTTGGGGATACTACCAAAGTTTCAGTGGCTGCAGCGGAAGTTATTAGTCTTTATTTTTCAGACTCTATTTTACACTTAAAGGATTGTCTTTATGTACCTAGTTTTCGAAAGAACTTGCTTTCGGTTTCGAGACTTATTTTGGATGGTTATAAGTGTGTATTTTCCGATGGTTCAGTTTTTATTAGAAAATGCCAGAAACTTATATGTTCCGGTACATTGGTTGACAATTTGTTTTTAATTAAGACTTACTCCCCAGTTATGCAAAACATAGAAACTAGTAACTCATCACCGAATCATAATAAGAGAAAAGAGTTTTCCCTTTTGAATCAGACTTATCTTTGGCACCTGAGACTAGGTCATATCAACCTTAGTAGGATTCAAAGGTTGGTCAAGAGTGGGTCTTTGGACTTACTAGATATTGACAGCTATTCGACCTGTGAGTCCTGCTTGGAGGGTAAAATGACCAAGAGGCCTTTTAAGGCGAAGGGGTATAGGGCCAAGGAGGTTTTAGAGTTGATTCATTCTGACGTGTATGGGCCTATGTCAGTTCAGGCTAGAGGTGGTTATGAGTATTTCGTGACTTTCACGGATGATTACTCTAGATATGGACAAGTCTGAATGCTTTGGCAAGTTCAGAGAATTCAAGGCAGAGGTGGACAACCATCTGGGTAAGAGTATCAAGTCACTGCGGTCTGATCGCGGTGGCGAATATCTCTCTAGTGAATTTAGGACCTATTTGTCAGAGGAGGGTATTCAGACCCAGTTGTCTGCACCTGGCACACCCCAGCAGAATGGTGTAGCAGAAAGGAGGAACAGGACTCTTATGGAGATGGTTAGATCGATGATGAGTTACAGTGAGTTGCCTACCTCGTTTTGGGGTTATGCCTTGGATATAACATGTTTTATCCTCAACCTTGTGCCATCTAAGTCTGTGCCTACGACCCCAGTAGAGTTGTAGAGTGGGCGAAAGCCTAGTCTGAGACATCTCAGGATTTGGGGTTGTCCAGCACATGTGCTCGAGGCAGATGCAGGCAAGTTAGAGGCGAGATCTAAGGTTATGCTGTTTATAGGCTACCCCAAAGGAACGAGAGGTGGTTTATTTTATAGTTCTCAGGATCAGAAGGTGGTGGTCAGCACCAATGCCAGATTTCTTGAGGAGGACTATATTTTAGATCACAAGTCAAGCAGCAAGGCAGTATTGGAAGAGCTTAGAAGTCAGTCCACTATTCCAGATGCACACGTACAAGAAGACACACCACAAGAGACTGCACACACTATCACAGATGATGCTTTTGCACAGGCTGCGCCTCGTCGTAGTGGGAGGGTTGTGAGACAGCCCGAGAGGTACATGGGTTTGGGTGAGTCTTCGGACTTTATCCCTGGCGCTCATGAACTAGACCCAGTTAACTACAATGAGGCTCTCCAGGATAAAGATGCAAGCATCCATATCTTGGAACATCCGTTTTGACGAGTTTATCCAGTCCTATGGATTCACTTAGTGTCTGGATGAGCAGTGTGTTTATCGCAGGCGTGATGGTGATATAGTGGTGTTCCTAGTACTTTACGTAGATGACATTCTTTTTATTGGCAACAGTAAGAAGGTGTTGTCAGACGTAAAGGCATGGCTGTCCAGGCAATTTGATATGAAGGATTTGGGAGAGGCTGGACATATCCTTGTGATCAAGATTATTCGAGATCGTAGGAGACGTTCTCTGACTCTCTCTCAGGCATCCTACATAGACACGATTCTGGCCCGTTTTAAAATGCAGAACTCCAAGAAGGGTTCACTACCTTTCAGGCATGGGGTGCATTTGTCTAAAGAGCAGTGTCCTAAGACTGCTGAGGAGATAGATGCCATGAATGTGGTACCCTATGCTTCTGCAGTAGGTAGCCTCATGTATGCTATGTTGTGCACGAGGCCTGATATTTGCTTTGCCGTTGGCATGGCTAGCAGATATCAGAGTAACCCTGGGAAGGCTCACTGGGAGGCAGTAAAATGCATTCTTAAGTACTTGCGCAGGATGAGAGATTATGTCCTAGTTTATAGAGCGCAGGAGCTTGTACCATTGGGTTACACAGATTTGGACTTTCATGGAGATTTGGACAAGAGTAAGTCTACCTCTGGGTTTGTGTTTACTATAGGAGGTGGAGCCATAGTATGGAAGAGTGTCAAGCAGAAATGCGTGGCGGACTCTACCATGGAGGCCGAGTACGTTGCTGCTTCAGAAGCAGCGAAAGAGGCTGTATGGCTCAGGAGCTTCCTGATGGACTTAGATGTGGTTCCTAAGTTGCCTAGGTCTATCACAGTTTATTGTGATAACAATGGTACAGTTGCTAACTCGAGGGAACCACGAGCCCATAAGGCGAGTAAACACATAGAGCGCAAGTACCACCTGATACGAGAGATCGTAAAGAGGGGAGACGTGACCGTGGCCAAGATAGTATCAGATGACAACCATGCAGATCCTTTCACAAAGCCATTAACCCTAAAGGTTTTTTAGAGACATGTGGAGGGCATAGGAGTCAGATTCTTGAGGGAGCCATGTTAGTGAGCTTAAAGGTGTTCTGGAGATTTCATTATGACAGTAGTGTAATAGCGGGTTAGACAGTTTTTGTACTTCTTAGCATAGCTTTGAGTATTAGTGGGATATTGTTAGTTTTGAATACAGAAAAGCTATGGCTTGTATCAAAAACTAATATCCACAGATGACATATTATTTTGTTTCAGTATAAATTTGTTCCTTTATATCATAGAACTAGATAACGGGGTGTCGACAAACACAGTAGATACCGTTATTGGTTAAAGTATTGATATATAAAAAGTATGCTCGTAACCGAGATAGTCTGAACATACTATCGGTATAGGTTATTGTGTGGTTTGGAAATTGGTTTATCTAAACTAGTTTAAATCACACAGATATGCCCGGGGCATATTGAGCACGACCAGTTTGGATAGAATTGACTTATACTGATCGGCGTAGTCAATTCGGTCCTAGTATTCCGTCTCTCAATCCCGAGATTGGGACGGGCGTGAGGGTTGGATATCGTGTGCTTTGATTTGCAAAAGAGTGAGGTCAATTGAGGCCAATACCTCGGTAAGTTGGGTATGCAGTGTTTTGCTTCTTACGTGTCGTTGCTAGTCGGAGGAATCCACGTACCGGTTCGCCGGTTTGATGGTGCTCCCGAGATGAGCTCGTAAGGTTATTATACTAAACCCGGCCGGTGAACTTTATGTTCGGTATAATAAAAGGACGAGTGGTACTAATCTCGGAAACCAAGAAGTCGGTGAATTAATTTGTCAGTAAATTGATAAATCGACGAGCACTAGATCTTTAATGTGGGGAGATAGAATAAAATATTGTGGCGCGATGTAAAGTCATTTTCGAGCGGTAGTTCCATAATTGGTCCGATAGTGGTACGACCGATTATGCGTTTGACTAATCGACAAGGTAAATTAATTAATCCAAAAGGTTTAATTAATATTTAATCGACAAAGTGAATTTAGAAATTAATTCGATTTTAAATTAATTAATTCTAAGGGTTCGATTAAATTAAATTGACAAAGTGGATTAAATAAATTAATTTAAATGGGTCGATTGGAGTTGATTAGTCGGGAAGACTTAGCGGTCAACGAAAGTCAAAATTTAAGGCCTAACTCGAGAGTCCATTAGGTCTCCAATCGAGCTCCTATAAATAGAAGACTTGATGCCCAAGAAACCCCAAGGAAATTTTGCAAGACTTGTCTTGCCTCTTTCTTGAGTAAGAAGGTTCTAGAGAGAGAATTTTTCTTCATGAATTCTTTCTCAAAAACGAACTAGATTTCTTGCTCCAAAAATTGGATTCATCCCAAAGATTAAACCTTCAAGTTATTTTCATACAGCCCGCCAGTTTTTTATTCTTGGACAGCCGCGAGTGAATTTATTTCTGGCCGCGACTTAGAAGAATTTTCCAGCGAAATTTAGTGGGTATTTTATCAAGCTGCTGCCCAGTTTTTGAAGGTTTATTCGCCAGATTAAAAAACCAAAGATCACAGTTTTAATTGGGATTTATTTTCCCAGTTTTTCCGCCAGATTATTGCTGGAGTATTTTATTAAGCTGCTGCCTAGTTTTTTGAGGGTTTATTACCCGGTACTGCTGTGTGTTTTTTTCGTGGGTTTTATTAGCGTTGAAGTCCAGCTATTCCGTGCATTTGATTCGAGGGATATGATGTTGATCTCTTCCATTTTTGGTCGGTGATCCATCAGTCTCCCTTGTCTAGATCATGACGGGATTCAAGCTGGGTTTTAGCGGACTGAAGATGGGATTTTTAATCACAGCAGCGGCAGCAGTTTATTAAAGCAATAGGTGAAATTAGTGATCAGATTTTGGTTGTCTTGAGTCCGATTTGAGAGATTTCCTTGTGGGCTAAGCAAGTAGACTTCGATAGATTATTGCCCACGCAATATTCGAAGTTTCTACGGAGATATCGATTGGATTTCTTGTGGAAATTGCGCAAAGAATTGGTTTTTCTTTAGGCAAGGGACTTCGCTACAAAAGGTAGAATCTTTAAATTCCGCTTTTATTAAAGATTTAATTTTTTGTGTCCCGATTAATAAATTAAATAAGTATAAGCCTAGATCCGTTCATGGGTAAACTAATTTGAGCCTGAGCTTGGTCGAAAGCTTCCGATTCTGGAATGCATTGCACGAAAGTGAGGTTTTCGATTTAGCCCGGGCTTGTTCAGTTTTCCTTCAACTGCAATGTCTAGTGAAGCCAAGTCTGAACCTTCAGTGTACGGTGACCGAGACAGAACACTTCCGAGTGACGCTTAGTTGAAGTTACCATCAACTAAGCATCCAATCATCACAGGGAGTGGGCAAAAACTAGAATGACACTTAGTACACCGGCAACAGCTTCGACTAGGTGTTGGAGTAGAATACATAAGCTATGCTTGTATTGTACAGTTTCCCAGATTAATATATCGATTCGTGTTTCAGTTATTCTTGTTGTGCATTAATTGTCCATTTATATTATGTAAGTAGATGATGAGGTGTCTGGTGTGACACAATAGATCTCATCATTGGTTGAAAGACATAATATATAAATGAAGTTCGTAACCGAGACAGTTTTGGAAAAACTGTCGGTTTAGGTTATTATGTGATTCAGATAATTGGTTTGTCTAAACTAATTGAATCATATAGATATGCCTGGGGCATATTGAACTTGACCTTTAGGAATGATTTGTCTTGTACTAATTTAATAGACAAATCGATCCTTGCATTCTATCTCTTAATCCCTAGACTCGAGTGGGCATGAGGATTAGACATAGTGTACTTTGATATGCCAATAGGTGAGGTCAATTGTGGCCAATAGTCTCGATAGGTTGGGTGCGCATGCTTAGTTACTTGATGTGCTGCTGCTTGTCGAAAGGAAACCATGCAAGGGTGCGCAGGCCGCGCGCACGGCCTATGCGGGCGGTGCGGCCTTCAGGCCGTGCTGCGGCATGGGTGACCCGTTCGGGCCGCGTTTTGGCCCATTTTTCCTCCAGTTTTCATTTTTTGAAGTTCAAGACTCTCTCCATCAAGTGACGTGATAGGATATGAGATCAAGGCAAATGATGGAAGCAATTAAAACCATAATAGTCGGGAAATTTATTTTTCATATTTATTTCCCGTATTTATCGTTTTAATTTTTATGCTTTATTTTATGTTGTATTTTAGACATGAATTTGAAGCATGACTGGTTTTATGGTTGCATATAACTTAGGTTAGTTAATTGCATGTTAGAACCGGAAAAACCCTCAATTTGGAAATCTAAGTGGGAGAGGGTTGGTTTAATATTCCCATGACCCCTATTACGGGTTCATATGCGATGTGGGTGGGCTTGCGCGTTGGCATTAGGGCCTTCCTCCATTCAGATGAGTCCAGCCCCGAGATCGCTAGACTATGAACTTCTGAGTAAGATGACTAGAACGAGTTTAAATAGGAGAAATGCGACACCCTCTCCATCTGAGGCGCACTATCCTGAGGTAACAAACTCAGAAGTCACGTAATGGCACACTTAGTGTACGATCTGCAGTATTCCTCCTGCGAGGTTATGTTGCTTACTTGTATGGCTGAAAACACCGACTATTAGCTACATTGATCAAAAGATCGTTGATCAGAGAGTGTAGGTAATGAACTTGGTTCTTCTCAAACGAATGTGGGTTAGCGTAAACGTCCACACTGCGTGGCTTGCGAGAATCCCGGTGGATGAGATGTTGGTGGTTTAAGATTATTGTTTTGAGGAAAGTCAATAATTAATTATAATTTTTTGAAATTCTAGCATATATAACTGAAACATTGTTTGTTTATTTTCCAGTTTAAATCGATATGGCATTCAATCCCTTAGCTGCTATCTTGAAAGACAACAAATTAACTGGAACAAATTATGTCGATTGGAATCAGAATTTGGACATAGTCCTGCTCATCGAAGCATGTCCAGAAGTGCCTGATGAGAACTCTACCCAAGAGGATAGGGATGCCTATGCCAGGTGGAGGAAAGCGGATGAGATGGCGCGGTGCTACATTTTGGCCTCAGTGTCAAATGTGCTGCAACATCAGCTTCATCCTATGGTCTCCACCTTCGACATGATGGCACACCTAAGGGAGATGTTTGCGCATCAAGGCAGGACTGCTAGGCAGTCAGCCATGAGGAAGTTGATGAACACCAAAATGGCTGAAGGCAGATTGGTAAGAGATCATGTTTTACACATGATCAGCAACATCAATGAAATAGAGGTGTTGGGAGGAGAAATCGACCCGAAAAGTCAGATAGATATTATCCTCCAGAGTCTACCCTCTTGTTTTGAGCAGTTTCGGGTCAACTACAATATGAACCAAAGGGTTTATACATTGCCCGAGCTCTTGACTGATTTGGTAGTGGTTAAAGGCATCTTCCACGAGAAGAAGCAAGCTTTGGTCGCAGTAAAGGGTTCAAGTTCTTCTTTTGGGCCTGAAGGCAAGAAGAACAAGAAGAAGAAGAACGGCAAGAAACTTGCTGCAAAGCCAGACATCGCGAAGAAAAGTAAGCCCGAGGGCAAGTGCTTTAAATGCTCTAAAGTAGGACACTGGAAAGTGGATTGTCCAAAGCTCAAATGTACGATTGTTTCGGCCCTAATTACTGAGACATGTTTAGCGGTGATTCCCACAGATACTTGGTGTGTGGATTCAGGCGCCACTGACCATGTTTGTAATTCTTTGCAGGGGTTCCAAGTAACCCGGAAACTTAGAGTGGGCGAATTGGATATCTACATGGGTGACACTACAAGAGTGTCAGTAGAAGCAGTGGGAGTTGTTAGCTTAATTTTTGAAAATTGTAGCTTAGAATTAGTAAATTGCCTTTATGTACTGAGTTTTAGAAAGAACCTGATTTCGGTTTCTAAACTCTTGAAGAACGGTTATAAGTTCATTTTTTCTGATGACTCTGTACATATTAGAATAAATGGGAAACTTATTTGTTCTGGTTCATTGGTTGACAATTTATTCGTGGTTAATTCTAACTCCCCTATTGCGCAAAACATAGAAATAGATAGCTCAGGATCCAACATTAATAAGAGGAAGAAACCTTCTAAAATGAATCAAACCTATCTTTGGCATCTCAGGCTAGGTCATATAAACCTTAGTAGGATTCAGAGGTTGGTCAATGATGGACATTTAGGTTCATTAGATATTGACAGTTATGCAACCTGTGAATCTTGCTTGGAAGGTAAAATGACCAAGAGACCTTTTAAGGCAAAAGGTCATAGAGCTAAAGAAGTATTAGAGTTGATTCATTCTGACTTGTGTAGACCTATGACGGTCCAGGCATGAGGGGGATATGAGTATTTCGTGACGTTCACAGATGACAACTCTAGGTATGGGTATATTTACCTAATGCGCCACAAGTCCGAATGTTTTGGCAAGTTCAAAGAGTTTCGAGCAGATGTAGATAAGCATCATGGTAAGAGTATCAAGACACTGCGTTCAGATCGTGGTGTGGAGTACCTGTCCCATGAATTTCGAGATTACCTCAGTGAGGTAGGAATTCAGTCTCAGTTGTCTGCACCTGGCACGCCACAGCAGAATGGTGTAGCAGAAAGGAGGAATCGAACTCTTATGGAAATGGTTATGTCCATGATGAGCTATAGTGATTTGCCAAGTTTGTTCTGGGGATATGCCTTAGAAACGGCAATGTATATTCTTAATCTTGTACCATCTAAAACCGTGCTTTCAACCCCAGTAGAGTTGTGGAACGGGCGCAAGCCCAGTCTAAGACATCAATATGGGGCTGCCCAGCACATGTGCTTAAGACAGATACGGCTAAGTTAGATGCGATAACAGAATTAATGCTGTTTGTAGGATATCTTAGGGGAATGAAAGGTGGTCTATTCTATAGTCCTAAAGATCAGAAGGTGGTGGCAAGTACCAACGCTAGATTTTTAGAAGAGGACTATGTCTTAGACTACAATCCCAAGAGTAAGATAGTACTAGAAGAGCTTAGACGACAAAATAATAATCCTGATACACCTGCACAAGTAACACTGCACATGAGATCACAGATGATTAGCCTACATAGGTGGTGCCTCGTCGTAGTGGGAGGGTTGTGAAATAGCCTGACAGGTTCATTGGCGTGGGAGAGGCCTCAGACCTAGTCCCAGGTGCGCCTGAATCTAACCCAGTTAACTAGAATGAGCCACTTCGAGATAAAGATGTAGAATCTTGGCGTAAGGCAATCATATCCGAGATGGGGTCAATGGACCACAATCAAGTCTGGGAGCTTGTGGACCTGTCTGATGGGTTTAAGCCCATTGGATGCAAGTGGGTCTACAAACGTAAAAGAGAATCTGACGAAAAGGTGGAAACCTTTAAAGCTAGACTGGTAGCGAAGGGGTATACTTAGAAAGAAGGAATCGATTGTGAGGAAACCATCTTCCCGGTAGCCATTCTTAAGTCGATCCGGATTCTCTTGGCCATAGCTACTCATATGGATTATAAGATTTGGCAGATGGATGTCAAGACAGCTTTCGTAAACGGAAGTCTTGAGGAAACCATCCTTATGCAGCAACCAGAGGGATTCATTGAAAAAGGCCAAGAGCATAAGGTTTGCAGGCTTAAGAGGTCTATTTATGGACTTAAGCAGGCATCCAGATCTTGGAACATCAGGTTTGATGAGGTAATCCAGTCCTCCGGATTTACTCAGTGGTGTTTCTTGTGCTTTACGTAGATGACATTCTATTGATTGGCAACAACAATAAAGTGTTATCAGACCTAAAGGCATGGCTGTCCAAGCAATTTGATATGAAAGACTTAGGAGAAGCGAGACATATCATTGGGATCAAGATTATTCGAGATCATAGGAAACATTCATTAATGCTCTCCCAAGCTTCGTACATAGACACGATTCTGGCCCGTTTTAAGGAACAGTCTCCTAGGACTGTTGAGGAGATAGAGGCCATGAAGACAGTTCCGTATGCTTCGGCAGTAGGAAGTCTCATGTATGCCATGTTGTGTACGAGACCTGATATCTGTTATGCCGTTGACATAGTAAGCAGATATCAGAGTGACCCCAGGAAAGCTCATTGGAAAGCAGTAAAATGCATTATCAAGTATTTGCGCAGAACGAGGGACCAAGTTCTGGTCTATCAATGAATCCCGAGTTGGTACCCCGAGGTTACACAGATTCAGATTTCCAAGGCGACAGGGACAAGAGCAAGTCTACCTCAGGGTATGTGTTTACTCTAGGAGGTGGAGCCATAGTTTGGCGGAGTGTCAAGCAGAAATGCGTGGCGGACTCTACTATGGAGGCTGAATATGTTGTCGCATCAGAGGCAGCGAAAGAAGCAGTATGGCTCAAGAACTTCCTAGTGGACTTATATGTGATTCCTAGTTTACAGAAGTCTATCACAGTTTATTGTGATAATAACGGTGCAGTAGCAAACTCGAAGGAACCACGAGCCTACAAGGCAAGTAAACATATACAGCGCAAGTACCACCTGATACGAGACATCTTAAAGAGGGAAGACATGGTCGTGGCTAAGATAGCATCAGAGGATAACCTTACAGATCCATTCACTAAAAAATTGACTTCTAAAGTCTTTGAGGCTCATGTGGAGGGCATGGGGATCAGATACTTAGCAGAGCCATGATAGTTTTTCTAGATAGATAGCAGCAGATTGTATAGGGATTGTATGTAGTTGTATACTTAAAGCACAGCTTAAGTATTAATGGATGATTGTTGGAGTAGAATACATAAACTATGCTTGTATTGTACAGTTTCCCAGATTAATATATCGATTCGTGTTTTAGTTATATCTTGTTGTGCATTAATTGTCCATTTATATTGTGTAAGTAGATGATGAGGTGTCTGGTGTGACACAGTAGATCTCATCATTGGTTGAAAGAACATAATATATAAATGAAGTTTGTAACTGAGACAGTTTTGGACAAACCGTCGATTTAGGTTATTATGTGATTCAGATAATTAGTTTTTAATTGAATAATATAGATATGCCCGGGGCATATTGAACTTGACCTTTAGGAATGATTTGTCTTGTACTGATTTAATAGACAAATCGATCCTTGTATTCTATCTCTTAATTCCTAGACTCGTGGGCATGAGGATTAGACATAGTGTACTTTGATATGCCAATGGGTGATGTCAATTGTGGCCAATAGTCTCAGTGGGTTGGGTGCGCGCGTTTAGTTACTTGGTGTGCTGCTACTTGTCGAAAGGAAACTATGTATCGGTGAATATGGGGTAATGGTGCTCCCGAGATGAGCTCAAAATGTTTATTATACCAAACCCGGCCAGTGGACTTATGTACGGTATAGTAAAACGGTCGAGTGGTACTAGTCTCAGAATTAAAGAAGTTAATTAATTAATTTATCAGTAAATTAATTTAATTAACGAGCACTATATCTTTGATGGGGGAGATTAATGAATATAATTTAATTAAGTTGTTCAGGAAGCAATTCTGGTGTAGGATGGTAGTGCCAAAATTAATCCGTTAGTGGTACAATTAATTTTGTAATGGATTAATTGAATAGGTAGATTTAATTAATTAATTGGTTAATTATTCATAAGGGTTAATTAAGTAATTAACAAAGTGGGATTAATTAATTAATTAAGTCTTAAGTTTCAATTGGAATTAGAAAATCCTAGAGATTAGGAATCTAGTAGGATTTGTTTTATCCTATCAGATTGGTTACCTAATTGGATTTGAAAACTAATTCATTACCTAAACCCATTAGAAAGACCAATCCTAAACCAACTAGGAAGACCAATCCTAAACCAACTTGGGGTCTCTCTTGTAACTCTATAAATAGACAAGGGATTTAGCTATTCAAGACACACAATTAATCCACAAGATTTCTAGAGAGAGAAAATTCTAGAGAGAGACCAAGTCGAATTTTCTTAAGCTTGGGGCGGCTAGTTTTTACCATTGAAGTGGCCGAAAATTCTTGGCCTTTTGGGCAGCCCCGTGTATTGCTTTCTTTCTCTCAGGGCAGTGCGTTTGCAGTACGCGCTAGGTGCGGAGGTGCTGGATTTTTCTAGCAGGTGGATTGTGGTGAGTAGCTAATCAATTAGCTTCTAGTTCGTTGCTCACACAACATGAAGTCATAGTCTTGAGGCATACAAGAGAATCAGTAGGTGCACACTTCAAAGGTATTTTTCTAAGGTTCCGTTTTAATTAGAAAATTTTGTTGAGTGGCAAATCGAGCAAGTGCAAACCCGGATCCTATGTGGCAAATCCTTTCACTAGGACCACAGGAGACAATAAGTACACATTACAGCTAAGGGCTCCTACCCAAGGAGACGAGAAGTACACCGGCGAAGGAATCACATGGCTGAAGTACGCCTGGAACAGTGCATCGGGCTACTTTAACAGTTTCTGAATTTTGCAGGGATGCTTTAACAGCTGGTTGTCAGTAATTGCCCCCTGAAAGATGCCAAGAAGCCAACTTGCAATCCTTAGCCACCAAGCAATCCAGAAATTCCCATTTTAGCCATTAAGCATTTTCATTCACTAGAATTTCTCTATAAATAGCAGTAGTTAATTTCGAACTCAACAACAAGAGACAATAGGGAGTAAGGAGTAGTAGTTGAGTTTGGAGTTTTATCCCTTTTAATTCGTTACTTGGGTTGTTTTATCTGAAACTATTTTATTTTCTTCTTTACTTATGTTTCCCTTTACATATGAGTGTTGATCTAAAACCGATGTGCTCAAATAATAACACTAATAAAACCTCTTTCAAGGCGCTATTTCGGACCACTAATCCTGCCGTGTAGTAGAATAAGATATCGAATTCACAGGGAACACCAAACACTTGTGTATTGAATTAGACAAGAATCATGCAAAAGCTGGACAGTAACAACTTTAGTTTGATAAGATAAAAATAAACAATTGCAAAAAGATAAATTGATGGGATTTTGGGATTGTGATTCAATTGCCTTCACATTCAGCTAGTATTGATTACATATGGTTTCTCAATTTCTCTTCGGATCTTAGGCTGTATTACCAATAAGATTTAATCTCAAGCATCACACACAAGAAACCGCCAACAAGATACTAAGCTTACTAAAAAGATTCAATCTCCTGAAGGAAAGTGCCAATAAGATAATAAACTTACTAACAAGATTCAATCTCTATCAGTGTAACAAAGAAACCGCCAACAAATCGGTAAAGCCTAAATCAACCATAGAAATAGATACACTAATATATAACAAATTAAAGGAATTTGAATACAATACACTCAGAGTATACATAAACACACAAATCAGCTGGCTCACCCTCACATAAGGCCCATCACACCTTTAGATAGCAAAAGTCGTCACTAAGCTGAAGATGAGAACAACGAAGCTGCTCATATCAAGTACAGACCCGATTCCACCTAGACTGAGTAGATCAGGGGTTAAATCACCATGAACTGCTTAGAACTGCATGGTTCTAAGCTGGATCACCATCTCCAAAGAAAACCTTAGCTACCCTATTACACTAAGAAGCTGACGGCCTAATTAAGAGAGAACGAAGCAAAAGTTGCGTCAGGATACTATTACAGCATTCTAGGGTTATAAATAGTCAAGGTTAGCAGGGGTAAAATGGTCTTTTTAGTAGTGCATGAGCATCCAGATTGACTCAAAAGGTACAACGTTGACCAGCTTGCCTATTTTCATCATTTCAGCAATTTATGGCTCTATTTGTAGTGGAAAAGGGATAAAAACCAAAACTGAGCCTGCATTTCTCACAAAACAAATTATAAGCTCATAAAGCACACAAGAGTGATCAAACTCTATCCAAATGTAGTGGATTTCAGTGGGAAATTTTATGAAATAGATGTAACTTAGGGTTACATCACTCCCCCACACTAAAGTCTAGCTTATCCTCAAACAAAGTCATTAAGAACCAAAGGAAATTTATCATAGCTAATCACAATTCCTACTCCAGTGTTTTTAAGTTCCTAAACATCAGAGTTAAAATAGGGCAAGTAGTACACATCCATACACTGGTTCAATCATCACATAAGAATTCAGATACAAGTGAACAATTGGTTGAAGCATTTCCTGATTCAAGTACTCTCACTAGTTAGCCCAAGAGAGCTGCCCCATTTTCAGGGTCTGTATGCATTTATGGAAACTCTCATACTTGTGTTAGGCTAATACAACCATAGGCTTGAGACAGGATCGCACCCCACACTAATCATGAACATAAGACATTAATCAATAGGGTTTTGGCTAAGGTTTAGGGTTTAAGGTCAGAAAATGGTCAAAGCTGAAAAAATAGAGATATAATCCTTAGTGCTTAACCTGATTCAAGTTTGTATTCAATTACTGAATTTGGATCCCACTATTAGCTGAGGGTACAGGGTTTAAACATCCCTCACTTTCTCAGGCGGCGGTTTTTTTTTACTAAAGGTTCAGGGCTTAAAGATCCCTCACTTCTTCCTGCCTTAAATCATTATGGATCCATTCAACTACCATTTTGATTATTCGAATCAGAATTAAACATTGGGGTTAGAATAAAATTAAAGGTAACAGAAATAAGGTAAACTGGGCTAAAGATACTGGTTAACAACAAATATGGCTTAAGGCTCAATTTGGCTACTCCTAGCGGTTGTATATACCTCGGTTGGCCAAAATGGAGAGAAAAGGTTTCTAATGCCTATTTCATTTTAACAACTCATGCCCAGAATCAATCAGAAGCATGTATAATATACCAAGTTCTGGATTCTCAATCCAACACAAGTTATTCACACAATCAAAAGAAAAGCAAGCTTAAGATTACTTACTATTGGCTCAAAAGCTTACTCATGCAAATCATGCTCAATACTTCAAACCAGCAAATACTTCATCAATTTTTCACAAACATCATACATTCATCTAAATAAATCCAAGTTACAAAACATCCACTACTTGCTGAAAATAGATGCTCAGAATTTGTAAAACATTCTAAGAAAACACCACTGGAGGGATATAGAATTTGAAGCACTGGATTAGCTATGAAAATTTCAAAAGCAGTGGTTCAGAAGAACTTACCTTATGGATTAGGAAGATTTTAGCTAGCCATACCATCGTGCCATAACTCAGCCATACAAGAGTTACAAAAATGATGTTCACAATTTTTTTTTTTAAAGTCAACCACAGATATAAACAAATGCGATCTTCATCCCCCAATGACTACCTACACACTAACTAATATAATATATATATATATATATATGCTACTATACTAGGTAGTGCATCTCAAAGAGACTGGCTAAAAGACTCATCCTCATTATCGGATAGCTTTTCCACATCTGAATTTCGATTGGGTGCAAAGTTAGTAAGGATGGCCCTAAAATCTCTTTTTAATTGCCTTATTTCTGCTCGCATGGTAGCTATAGCTATTGAGATGCATTGTGGCATAACCAAGATTTCTTGCTCTTCAAAGAATAACCCCTCAATATTTCCTTTTTCTGCTATTAACAGCCCAGAATCATCGCCTAATGTTCCTTTCACCAGTTCAAAAATATCGCCCTTTTCCACAGCTGTTCCTGTATTCACAGCCAATCCCCAAAGTGAAAGATTATCTGCCCAGTCCCGGTCAAAAATTCACTTTCGTGCTATGCATTCCAGAATTGAAATTCTTGATCAGGCCTAGACTCTAACACAATGGCTATTCTAACCCTTGCTTAAAACAACATTCCGCAGGATCTTGGTTTGCACTTATTCGATTTATCACGCAACAAATAATTTCTAATTAAAACGGAAGTTTAGAAATACCTTTTGAAGCTTAAACTCAAGTGAACACTTGTATGGCTCAACACAGGCTCGAACGTTGTGTGGGCAATGAACCAAACGAGCCAAACGATCAGCAATCCAACACAATCAAGTCATCGGAATCAACCAACAACCGTAACTACCACGCGCGTGGACTCCACGCACCACTGCCTCCCTTCACGCACCGCCGCCTCCCCCGTTGCCTAGGAAATTGAACCGCCGGCCAAGGGGGAAAAATCTGACTTTGAGAGCTTGAATTTTAATTCTCTCTCTAGGATTTTATACCTCTAGTTTTCTTGTCTTAAAAACTTATAAATTGTGTGTATTGAATTGCTAATCTCTTGTCTATTTATAGAGTTAGAAGAGAGACCCCAAGTTGGTTTAGGATTGACCTTCCTAATGTGTTTAACTAATTAATTAGTTTCCAAATCCAATTAGGTAACAAATCTAATAGGATTTCCTAACCTAATTAGATTTCCTAATCTCTAGTATTTCCTAATTCCAATTGAAACTTAAGACTTAATTAATTAATTAAATAATTCCACTTTGTTAATTACTTAATGAACACTTAGGAATAATTAATTAATTAATTAATTCTACTTAATCAATTAACCCACTACAAAATTAATCGTACAATTAATGGATTAATTTTGGCACTACCATCCTACAAAAGAATTGCTTCTGGAACAACTAATTTAATTATTCTTTAATCTCCCCACATCAAAGATATAGTGATCGTTAATTTATTAATTTAATGATAAATTAATTAATTAACTTCTTACAATTTGAGATTAGTACCACTTGACCTTCTTACTATACCAGACGTAAGTCCACCGGCCAGGTTTAGTATAATAAACATAACGAGTTCATCTCGGGAGCACCATCACCTCGAACGCATCGGTACATGGTTTCCTTTCGAAAAGCAGCAACACACCATGCAACTAAACACGCGCACCCAACCTACCGAGACTATTGGCCACAAATGACCTCACCTTTTGGCAAATCAAAGTACACTATGTCTAATCCTCATGCCTACTCAAGTCCAAGGATTAAGAGATAGAATACAAGGAATGAATTGTCTATTAAATCAGTATAAGACAATTCATCCTAAATGGTCAAGTTCAGTACACCCCGGGCATATCTATATGATTCAATTAGTTTAGACATACCAATTTTTTGAATCACATAATAACCTAAATCGACAGTGTGTCCAAAACTATCTCGGTTACGAACCTCATTTATATATTATGTCTTTTAACTAATGATGAGATCTACTGTGTCACACCAGACACCTCATCATCTAATTACATAGTATAAATGGACAACGTATGCACAACATATAAACTAAAACATTCAATCGATATATTAACTGGAAAAAAGTATAATACAAGCGTAGCTTCAGTATTCAAACCTAACACAAAGCAATGTTGGGAATGGGATGAAAGTATTGATGTTGTGCCCACGACGAACTTCATGGTGGACAATGGCTTTTGAGCTTAATAGAAATTGTAGCTTTAGCTAGTAATTCTTCTCATTGATGGTAGAGAAGAATTATTTCTATACATCCTTACCCCCATTCACTGCTGTGGGTGCCAAACTATGTCGCACAAAAGTATAGAGCAACTTAGCCTTCATATTAAGCTCTTAAAAAGTAATTCGCTCTCACTTATCAGCAATGACTTGGACACCTTGTCACAGAATTTTTCTAATTTGTCTAAGTGAAGGAACAAATTCTTCAACGTGATATCTGGTCCATGCCTCTGCACTAGGGTGCTCCTCTAAGAAATCATTGATGACTGTGTCTCCTAGATGCATGCGAACTGATCTTACAAGGAGGGATCATAAGCTCCATTGAGATGAGCTGATGTATACAGCTCTTGGACCATGGTTCTATTCACCCTCTTGTATGTAGGCGCTAGATTTGCAAGGTCCTTACGCTCCAGATAATCCCTGAACAGATAATTCTCTACAACAAAGACCTGATCCACCCTGTGTTTGAGCTTCTATCGTGCAAAATTGTCATCAAATTCTTTCACTCATTTCCTATATACCCCTGAAAATGCCATTGACTCTTTGATGGTTCTATGTACCCTACACAAAAAAAAAAAAAAAAAAATTCACTTACAAATAAATACCAAATATTCTTTAGTCTGAGAATACTTAAGTAGAGGTAAACAGAAAAAAAAAAATCTAACACACAAACGTATTTTCTCAAATTATGTACAAGCTTTCAAATTGATTAAGATCATTTATCCTCTATCAGGTGGTTTAGGTTCCACCCCATCTTTTTGTAATGCTTCTTCTAGGTATTTGTTTTCATCATCTTGAAAATACATAGCACTCTTATTCTGCCAAAAATTTCTATATTTGAACTCCACATAATGTTTAACTCTGTGACCATTAACCTTAAATTCTTCTCCACCTTGGTCATCTTTTAAACACAACATTCCTAAAGGATATACTTTTGTAATGGTGTAAGGACCCGTCCACTTAGACTTCAACTTCCCAGGAAAAAGTTTCAATCTTGATTGAAAAATTAACACCTTCTGACCCTCAACAAATGTGCAATGATGAATGCCTTTATCATGGATTTTTTTTCTTTCTTCCTTTGTAAATCTCAGTGTTCTTATAAGCATCTAGTCGCATTTCCTCCAACTCTATCAATTCCAGTATCCTGCGCTGTCCAGCCACATCATAGTCTAGATTTACTGCTTTGAGTACCCACCAAGCCTTATGGGCAATTTCCACTGGCAGATGACATTCTTTACCATAAAACAACTTAAAAGGTGATGTTCCAATTAGCGTCTTGAAAGCTGTTCGATATGCCCATAAAGCATCCTCCAAGTGTTGTGCCTAATCATTCCTATTTTGTTTAACCACTTTTTCCAAAATTTGTTTTTTCTCCTGATTGGTCACCTCCGCTTGCCCATTTGTTTGTGGGTGATATGGAGTTGATACTTTATAGGCCAACCCATATTTTAGGAGCAAATTTCTCATGATGTCATTACAGAAATGACTTCCTCCACCACGAACAATTGCCTTTGGTGCTCCAAATCTTGCAACTATATTTCTCTTTAAAAACTTCTTCACTGTCAGTGCAACACTATTCTTGCAAGGGATGGCCTCCACCCATTTAGTGACATATTCGACAGCCACCAAAATATAGTTGTACCCTTCTGATGGTGGAAATGGCCCCATAAAGTCGATTCCCCATACTTCGAACAAATCAACAGGCTGATTTTTTTGTTGTGGCATTTCATTCTTCTAAGTAATTCCTCTTACCTTCTGACATTTATCATATGTAGCCACGTAAGTTCTTGCATTCCTAAAAAGAGTTGGCCAGAAAAAACCCGATTGCAGAACTTTGAATGCTGTCTGTTTTGCTCCAAAATATCCCCCATATGGTGAATCATGACAACTTTTCAAAATCTCTTTCTATTCAGTTTCTGCCACACGCTTTCGGATCAACCCATCTTTGCATATTTTAAACAAGTGTGAATCCTCCAGTAGTAACTCTGTATATCATGCAAAAACTTCTTTTTCTGCTGGTGGGATAACTCTCCTGGGATAATCTTTGACACTAAAAAATTGACAAAATCACTATACCATGGTAAGGATGCTACTGACCTTACGAACAACACCCTCTCATCAAGGAACTCTTTTTTTAATCATCTCAGGAATTTTCTGACCTGGATCTAGGTGTTCCAATAGTGACAAATTGTCTCCTACTTGATTCTCAGCCCCTTTCTGATCCTTAATTTCAATATCAAACTCTTGTAACAACCGTATCCATCTAATCTACCTGGGTTTGGCATCCTGATTCTTCAAAAGATATTTAAGTGATGAATGATCATCGTGTATTATCACTTTAGCACCCATAAGATATGAACGAAATTTATCAAATCCGTAGACAATAGCCAATAGTTCACTTTCAGTGGTGGTATAGTTCTTCTTTGCTCTATTTAGTAGTCTACTTGAATAATGAATGACATACAACACTTTATCTCTTCTTTGCCCTAATACTACTCCAATAGCTTTATCACTTGCATCGCACATCAATTCGAATAGTTTGTGCCAATCTGGAGTAACCACCACGGGAGAAGATATCAATTTTTTTAACTCTTCAAATGAGTGTCTACATTCTCTGGTGAACTTGAATTCTACATCCTTTTCCAACAGTGAGCACAAAAGACGTGCTATTTCTGAAAAGCCCTTAATGAATATCCTATAAAACCTTGCGTGCGCCAAGAAACTTCTTATTCCCTTCACACTACTAGGGACATGCAGTTTATCTATTACTTCAACTTTTTCCTTGTCAACCTCTATTCCCTTCTTAGAGATTTTGTGCCCCAAAACAATTCCTTCAGTAACCATGAAATGATATTTTTTCCCAATTTAAAACCAAATGTTTTTCTACACACCTTTTTAAGACCAACTCTAAATGCGCTAAACAAACAACAAAAGAATAGCCAAAAACAAAGAAGTCATCCATAAAGACTGCCATGATGTTTCCATTTAAATCATAAAAAATAGCCATCATACAGCGTTGGAATGTTTTTGGTGCATTGCATAATCCAAAAGGCATTCTCTTGAAAGTGAATGTTCCTGATTTGTATGTAAAAGTTGCCTTCTCTTGATCCCCTGCATATATCGCAGTTTGGTTGTACTCTGAGTATCCATCTAAAAAATAGTAATACTTATGTCCTGTAACATAATCTAGCATTTGGTCCATGAATGGTAAAGGAAAATAATCATTGTGAGTGGCCTCATTTAATTTCCTATAATCAATGCATACCCTCCATGAGTTCACCACTCGAGTTGCAAGATGCTCATCCTTATCACTTTTTACCACCGTGATTCTTTCTTTCTTTGGTACATAGTGAATCGGGTTCACCCAATTACTATCCTCGATGGGATAGATAATCTTCGTATCTAACCATTTAATTACTTCCTTGTGAACTACCTTGTTCATTAAGGATTATACCTCCTCTGCTTTTGTCTGATTGCCTTGGTTGATGCATTAACATCGATTTTATGAGTACAAATATCTGGGGAGATTCCCTTGATATTAGCTAATGACCATCCTAATGCTGCCTTGTTCTCCTTCAAAACCTTAAGTAATCTCAACTCTTGTTCAATTGTCATCTTTGCTGAAATTATAGCAAGATATGGATTTTTCTTCCCCAAGTATGCATACTTCAAATGCGGTGGCAAAGGCTTAAGTTCTGGTGTCTCCTTCTCTGTAGTGAGAGACTCTACTTCATCAGTAATCCCATTCACAATATATCACCGGACTATATTTTTCAACTCGTGCATTATTTTCAGATCCTTTGTGTCCAACTCAATCTTACTTATATACACCCGACTCTGCTTCACTGGCTTAACGGGTTTTTCCTTAAAAGGTAGTACACAATCGTCAATTATATCTTCTGACTCAAAATCATCAATTTTCTCAAGTTGAGAGTTTAACCATTCTTCCTGTACAACTTGTTTTTGCAATACTGTTATTTGTCCCAATTTTCTCATCATACTTCCTGTTGAACTCCCTAAAATCAACTCATTGCCTTCAAGTTCTTTTTTAATGTGCTGATTCCGGTTTGTATTTTCCAATGTGTCGAGAAGCTGACACATCTCTCCCATTGCTTCATGCACCTCATTTCTTATCTCACACATTCTCTTGGCAATTTCTACAAATTTTCCTATCCTCTGAGCTACCCTACTTTGCCTCAAATTTTGCTTCAAAGCCTTCAAATGGCCTGCATTATAATATATTGGATAGAAAACCAAAGAGCAATCAACTTCAAATGGCCTGCATTATTTTTTAGAATAGCATCAACTTTAAATAAAGGAAACAGATCTGGCCCTGGCTAAACATAAAATCTCACTTTCGTGCTATGCGTTCCAGAATCGGAGACTTTCGATTCAGCTCAGGTTTAAAATCATTTCCCCTGAACGGATCTAGGCTTATACTAATTCAATTTATTAAAACGACACACAAAAATTAAATATTTAATTAAAGTGGAAGTCTATACCTTTGAAGCGTGTCCCTCGCAATAAGAAAACCCAAAGTCGGGAAACTGTGAATACCACCACAAGTCCAAAGAATGACTCCTACAACTCCGAGATCGGGTGCGCAAACAACTACGAAGTGGCTAATAGCACAAACAAAGAAATCCAAAAGAAACCCACTTTGAAAAAACTCAATATGCCTAAACAGATCATTGCCCAGAGCAGCCAACACCTAGCCGCTAGAAAACAGCCGGTCGCCAATCTACCCAAAGAAATCCGGCCGCCCAAAATCACCACCTAGCCACAATCTAGACTACAACCATCATGGATCACCAAAATAAGAAAAAATCTACAATATGACTGTAGGATTAGCGCGCCAGGGAGACAAAAAGTCATCGAAAAATCGACTAGTGCGGTGGCGCTCATGAACTCGAGCGGAGGCGGTACTAGTGAGATAATAATCGGCGGGCTGCTCAATAAAATCAACGGGCTGAGTTTCTTTTTGAGGAAGACAAAGTTCTTAAAATAAAACAGTGCAAGCCCGGGCTAAATCATAAATCTCACTTTCGTGCATTGCATTCCAGAATCAGAAACTTTCGACAAAGCTCAGGCTGAAATTCATTTTCTCCTGAATGGATCTAGGTTTATATTTATTTAATTATTAAAATGATGCTCACAGATTAAATCTTTAATTCAAGCAGAAAGTCTAAAGATTATACATTTGAAACGAAGTCCCAAGCAAAAAGAAATCCAAAAACTTCGGGCAAGCGAAATCCACAAGAAATCTGAAGAATAACTCCAAACACCTCTGAAATAGTGTGGGCTAATGTCTATGGAGTGGTCTAAGACAACAACGAAGAAATCCTAAGAAACCCACTTAAAAAAACCATAGATTTGTAAAAACAGATCTAGCCCGGGAACTGTCAGGCCAAATCTGAAAACCTAATAAGTCACCAAAAGAGATCCTTGACCAACCATAGATCTACACTTTGGTGCACCCAAGGGAGCGATCCAAAGGATTTGTGTGAAGGGAGGATCAAAACCAAACAAAAGATGCCAGAAAAAACAACCAAAAAATCACCGCTGATCAAGGAATTCTGACCTACGTGCGGCGCTGCTCTTGGTAAAAAATTTGGCAGGATTTTGGGCAAAAAACTAGGTGACGAGGTCTGGGTTTTCTTGGCTAATCGATGGGCTGTGGTTTTTCAAAGAAGAAAGCTCCAAAGTCAACTTTGAAAGAGAAGATTCAATGAAAGAGAATAACTTCTCTCTCTAGACTTAACTTCTCACACTAGGCTATTAGCCACCAAGGTTTCTAATGTCTTGTAAGTTGCCTAACAAGGACTATTTATAGGGAGCTTCTAAGGAGACCTAATGGGCCTTTGAGTTGGGCATTTTAGTTTGACTTTCGTTGACCCCTTAGTCTTCCCTAAACTAGTCAACTCCAATCGAGCCTTTCGAATTAATTCTTTAACCCGCTTCGTTAATTTAATTTAATCAAACCCTTAAGATTAATTAATTCAAATTGAATTAATTTCTTAATCCATATAGTCAATTAAATATTAATTAAACCACTAGAATTAATTAATTCACTTTGTCGATTAGTCAAACACATAATTAGTTGTATCACTAACGGACCAATTATGGAACTACCACTCAAAAATGACTTTACATCGCGCTACTTTATTTTTCTTCTATATCCCCACTTCAAAGATCTAGTGCTCATAGCTTCATCAATTTACCGACAAATTAATTCATCGACTTCTTGATATCCAAGATTAGTACCACTCAACATTCTTATTATATAAGACATAAAGTTCACCAGCCGGGTTTAGTATAATAAACTTTACGAGCTCATCTCGGGAGCACCATCAACCCGGCGAACCGGTATGTGGATTCCACCGACTAGCAAATGCAGACAAAGAAGCTAAACACCGCATACCCAACTTACTGAGGTATAGGCCTCAATTGACCGCACTATTTGGTAATAAAAGCATACTATATCTAACTCTCATGCCCGTCCCAATCTCGGGATTAAGAGATTAGAATACTGGGATCGAATTAACTACGCCGATCAGTACAATTTAATTCTATCAAAACTGGTCATGCTCAATATGCCCTGGCATATCCGTGCGATTTAATTAGTCTAGAAAAACTAATTTCTAAATCACATGATACTTATACCAATAGTATGTTTAGACTATCTCAGTTGCGAGCATATTTTTTATATATCAATATTTTAACCAATAATGAGATCTACTGTGTCTTTCCACACCCCGTTATCTAGTTCTATGATATAATGGAACAAATTTAATATAGAAATAAAATGATATGTCAACTGTGGATATTTGTGTTTCATACAAGTAATAGCTTTTCTGTAATCAAAACTAACAATTTCCCTCTAATACTCAAAGCTATGCTAAGAAGTATAAAAACTGTCCGACTTGCTATTACACTTCTGTCATAATAAAATCTACAGAACACCTTTAAGCTCACTCACTTGGCTCTCTTAAAAATATGACTCCCATGCCCTCCACTTGTCTCTCAAAGACCTTTGGGGTCAATGGTTTTGTGAAAGGATCTGCAAGGTTGTCTCCTGATGCTATCTTGGCCACGGTCACGTCTCCCCTTTTTACGATCTCTTGTATCAGGTGGTACTTGCGCTCTGTGTGTTTACTCGCTTTGTGGGCTCGTGGTTCCCTCGAGTTAGCAACTGCACCATTGTTATCACAGTAAAATGTGGTAGACCTAGGCAACTTAGAAACCACATCTAAGTCCACCAGGAAGTTTAGGAGCCATACAACTTTTTTCGCTGCCTTTGATGAGGCAACATACTATGGCTCCACCTCCTAGAGTAAACACAAACCCAGAGGTAGACTTACTCTTGTCCATATCACCTTGAAAGTCTGAATCTGTGTAACCCAATAGTACAAGCTCCTGCCCTCTATAAACTAGGACATGATCTCTCATCCTGTGCAAGTACTTGAGAATGCATTTTACTGCCTCCCAGTGAGCCTTCCAAGAGTTACTCTGATATCTGCTATCCATGCCAATGACAAAAAAAATATCAGGACTCATACATAACATAGCATACATGAGACTACCCACTGCAGATGCAAATGGTACCGCTTGCATGGCATCTATCTCCATAGCAGTCTTGAGACAATACTCATTTGATAATTGCACTCCATGTCTGAAAGGTAGTGAACCCTTCTTGGAGTTCTGTATGTTAAAACGGGCTAGAATCTTGTCTACGTATGAAGCCTGTGAGAGTATCAGAGAACAACTCATACGATCTCGAATAATCTTGATCCCAATGATATGTCTAGCCTCTCCCAAATCCTTCATATCAAACTGCCTGGACAACCATGCCTTTACTTCTGACAACACCTTCTTACTGTTGCCAATCAAAAGGATATCATCGACGTAAAATGTGAGAAACACCACCATATCACCATTACATCTGTGATATATTCACTGCTTATCCAGACACTGAGTGAATCCATAGGACTGGATAACCTCATCAAAATGGATGTTCCAAGATCTGGATGCTTGCTTAAGACCATAGATACATCTCTTAAGCCTGCATACCTTGTGCTCTTAGCCTTGAACAATGAAACCCTCTGGTTGCTGCATAAAGATGGTCTCATCAAGACTTCCATTAAGGAAAGCTGTCTTGACATCCATCTGCCAAGTCTCATAGTGCATACGAGCAGCTATGGCCAAGAGAATCCAGACCGAGTAAGCATAGCTATTGGGGAAGAGGTCTCCTCACAATCGATAACCTCTTTTTGAGTATACCCTTTCACCACAAATCTAGCCTTGAAGGTTTCAACCCTCCTGTCAGATTCTTTCTTTCGCTGGTAAACCCATTTGCACCCAATAGGCCGAAACCCATCAGGAAGGTCTACCAGCTCCCAGACTTGATTTGAGTCCATAGAACCCATCTCAGTAATCATCACTCTCTGCCAAGAATCTGCATATTTATCCTGGAGAGCCTTATTGTAGCTAATAGGGTCTGGTTCATGGGTGCAAGAGATAAAGTCCGAAGACTCACCCAAACCCATGTACCTCTCGGACTGTCTGACAACCCTTTCACTACGACGAGGCGTAGCCTGTGTAAGAGCATCACCTGTGATAGTGTGTGCAGTCTCTTGTGGTGTGTCCTCCTATACTTGTGCATCTGGAATAATGGACTGACTTCTAAGCTCTTTCAATACTACCTTGCTGCTCGACTTGTGATCTAAAATATAGTCCTCCTCAAGAAATCTGGCATTGGTGTTGACCACCACCTTCTGATCCTGAGGACTATAAAATAGACCATATTTTGTTCCTTTGGGGTAGCCTACAAACAACATAACCTTTGATCTCAAATCTAACTTGCCTGCATCTGCCTCGAGCACATGTGCTCGACAACCCCAAATCCTGAGATGTTTCAGAATAGGCTTTCGCCCAGTCCACAACTTTAGGGGTATTGTAGGCACAGATTTAGATGGTACGAGATTAAGGAGAAACACGTTGTCTCTAAGACATAACCCCAAAATGAGGTAGGCAACTTACTATAACTCATCATCGATCTAACGATATCCATAAGAGTCCTGTTCTTCCTCTCTGCTACACCATTCTGCTGGGGTGTGCCAGGTGCAAAAAACTGGAACTGAATACCCTCCTCTGACAAATATGATCTAAATTCACTAGAGAGGTATTGACCACCATGATCAGATCATAGGGTCATGATACTTTTACCCAGATGGTTCTCTACCTCAGCCTTAAACTCTTTGAACTAGCCAAAGCATTCAGACTTGTGGTACATCATGTATATGTATCCATATCTAGAGTAATCATCCGTGAATGTCACGAAATACTCATAACCACCTTTAGCCTGAACTGACATAGGCCCACACAAGTCAGAATGAATCAACTCTAAAACCTCTTTGGCCCTATACCCCTTTGCCTTGAAAGGCCTCTTGGTCATTTTATCCTCCCAGCAGGATTCATAGGTAGGAAAACTGTTAGTATCTAATGAGTCTAAAGACCCATCATTGACCAACCTTTGAATCCTACTAAGGTTAATGTGACCTAGTCTTAGGTGCCAAAGATAAGTTTGATTCAGAGGGGAAGACTCCTTTCTCTTACTATAATTCGGTGATGAGTTATTAGTTTATGTGTTTTACACAACTGGGGAGTTTGCTTAGTTAAAAACAGATTGTCAACTAATGTACCAGAATATATAAGCCTCTAGTTCTTTCTAATAAAAATATAATTATCAGAAAAAACACACTTATGACCATCAAATAAAAGCTTTGAAACTGAAAGTAAGTTCTTTCTAAAATTGGGTACATATAAAAAATCTCTCAAATGTAAAATAGAGTCTGAAAAATAAAGACATAAAACTCCCACTGCAACAACAGAAACTCTAGTAATATCCCTAAGGTAGACCTGTAACTCTCCCTCTCTAAGCAGCTGGGTTACTTAGAACCCCTGCAAAGAATTACAAACATGATCAGTGGATCCTGAATCCACATACCAAGTATCTGTGGGAATTATCGCTAAACACGTCTCAGTAACTATGGAAAATTTACACATACCTCGAGGTTTTGGGCAGTCCTTCTTCCAATGTCCAGCTTTGCCACATTTGAAGCACTTGCCTTCGACTTGTGCTTCTTGGCAATGCCTCCCTTGGGTCCATGATCAGCTGCTGCTTTCTAGCCCCTCTTCCTCTTGTGCTTCTTGGCTTTGGGCCTAGCAGAGGAACCTGAAGCTCCAACAGTAGCCAAAGTTTGCTTATTCTCAGCGAAGAGGCCTTCGGCAGAAACCAATGCAGTCATAAGCTCAGGAAGTGAATATGAGAGCTTGCCCATATTGTAGTTTTGTTAGAGTTGAATACATAAGCTATGCTTGTATTATACATTTTCCCAGTTTATATATCGATTTAATGTCTTACTTAAATTTGTTGTGCATTATTTGTTAATTTATATTATGTAGTTAGATGATGAGGTGTTTTGTGTGACACAGTAGATCTCATTATTGGTTAAAAAACATAATATATAAATGAGGTTCGTAACCGAGAAAGTTTTGGATAAGCTGTCGGTTTAGGTTATTAAGTGATTCAGATAATTGGTTTGTCTAAACTAATTTAATCATATAGATATGCCCGGGGCGTATTGAACTTGACTATTTATAATGATTTTTCTTGTACTGATTTAATATACAAATCATTCTTAGTATTCTATCTCTTAATCCCTAGACTTGAGCGGGCATGAGGATTAGACATAGTGTACTTTGATCTGCCAATGGGGATTAGACTTGAGGTCAATTGTGGCCAATAGTCTCAGTGGGTTGGGTGCGCGTGTTTAGTTACTTGGTGTGCTCCTTGTCGAAAGAAAACCATGCATCTGTGCGTCCGGGGTGATGGTGCTCTCGAGATGAGCTCGTAATGTTCATTATACTAAACCTGGCCGGTGGACTTATGTCCGGTATAGTAAAAAGGTCGAGTGGTACTAGTCTCGGAATTAAAGAAGTTAATTAATTAATTTATCAGTAAATTAATAAATTAACGAGCACTATATCTTTGATGTAGGGAGATTAAGAATTAATTAATTTTAGTTGTTCCGGAAGCAATTCTGGTGTAGGATGGTAGTGGCAAAATTAATCCGTTAGCGGTACGATTAATTTTATAATGGGTTAATTGAATAAGTAGAATTAATTATTTAATTAATTATTCCTAAGGGTTAATTAAGTAATTAACAAAGTGGAATTATTTATTTAATTAATTAAATCTTAAGTTTCAATTAGAATTAGGAAATCATAGAGATTAAGAAATCTAATTGGATTTGGTTTATCCTATTAGATTAGTTACCTAATTGGATTTGAAAACTAATTAATTACCTAAACCCATTAGGAAGGCCAATCCTAAACCACCTTGGGGTATCTCTTGTAACTCTATATATAGACAAGGGATTAGCAATTGCATCACACACAATTTATAAGTTTTCTATACAAGAAAACTAGAGAGAGAAATTTTAGAGAGAGAAAACGTTTTTCTCCCTCTAGCATAATTTCGGGCGGCCAAAATTTGTCCCAAGGCGGCGGCCGTTTGAATATTCAGGCATGCGGCGGCAGTGGGTGGATTTTTCCGGCTGCGACGAGCTGCTGAATTTTTCCTGACAACCCGTTGTGTTGATTGCTGATCAATTTGTTGCTAGATCGTTGTCCACATAACGTGCAATCAAAGTCTTGAGTCTTACAAGCGATTACCTGAGTTAACACACTTCAAGAGGTACTTTTCTATGTTTCTGTTTTTTGTTAGAAATTATTGTTGCATGGTAAATTGAATAAGTACAAACCAAGATCTTGCGCACTGTTATTTCAAGCAAGGATTGGAATAACGATTGTGCTAGAGTCTAGGTCTGGTCAAAGATTCCGATTCTGGAATGCGTAGCACGAAAGTGAGTTTTTGACCGGGCTCGGGCAGATAATCTTTCAAGTTCAACCAAAACTGCTCAAAACTTAGGGGGCAAGCTCTGGAGGATTATATCGACCTGGGTCTCCCCATCAATATCACCTCTCAATACCTTGATCTCATTAATGCAACTCATCATGTCCAGTATGTGATCCGACACTGAAGAGCCCTCAGTCATCCTAGCATTCATGAGTTTCCTCATAGCTGACTGCTTGGCTGCCCTAACCTGATGTCCAAACATCTCCCTGAGGTTGAGCATCATATCGTAGGTTGAGGTAAACAACTGATGCTGGTGCTGCAGTACACTCGACATAGAAACCAAGATGTAGCACCGAGTCATCTCATCAGCCTTCTGCCACCTCGTATATGGCTCTCGCTGCTCAGGGGTGACATCATCGCTGGGCTTAGGGGGGCACTCCTCAATGAGCACGTACTTGTAATCCTCAGCAGTAAGGACAATGTCCAGATTACATTTCCCGTCAATGTAATTAGGACCTGTATGTTTGTTCTGATTCAGTATGACAGCTAGCGGGTAGAACGACATATCAACAACTGAAAAATAAACAGTCAAGTTTCAGTATATGTTTTCAAAAATATTGATATCCTCAAAACAATACATTCTCCTACCGACATCTCTCACACTAGGATTGATGCAGGTCACGTTGGGTGAACGTCTACGCCAACCCACATTCGTTCGAGAAGAACTGAAGTTCATTAATTCTATTATCTGGCTAATGATCTTATGGTCAATGAAATTAATAGTCGATAATTTTAGCTGTACTCATTAGCAGCGTAACCTCTTAGGAAGAATACTACAAACAGTACACCAAGTGTTTGCCATTACTTAACTTCTAAGCTTGTTACTTAGGATACTAATGTGCCTCGGTTAGCGAGGGTGTCCCAACTTTATCCAATTAAACTTGCTATAATCATCCCTTTAGAAATTCAATCTAGTGATATCTCGGGGTTGAAGACTTATCCGTATGGAAGAAGGCCCTTGGCCATCGCGTCGATCTAACCCGCATCACATATGAATCCTTAATGGAGGCCATAGCGATATTTAACAACTCGCTCCTACTTAGGTTTTTAAGTTTGAGGATTTTTACGTTTTAACATGTAATATCTTAACTATGGATATTCGCACTCATAAAACCGTTGGAGTTTTAATATGCGAATAATCTACCTTAGTTAATTGCACATTACTTTTTAAAATTGTTTGGTTTTCGTTCATGCAAAACAAATCGAAAACACACAATCAACGAAACGACATAAATTTGGAAAAATTAAAAAATAAAATTTCCCGACTATTATGGCCTTCTCTATCATTGATTCCTTGAAGCCTTGGTGACACGTCCCGTCATGTCGCTCCCACTCATTAATTGGATTCCTCTCGATTCGTTCAGGTTTTCTCAGTTTTCTACGTAAGTAGGAATGACCCAAAATTACGAGAAACCAAAACCCGTGAATATAAGTTACCTAAAATAACGTCTTCGTCATAATACATAAATTGCTATATACAAAGGCATTTTTTTAGGAATTTAAAGATGAAAACATTAGATTAAATTCTACTATAAGATTTATCTAATCCTACACGGCTTCCAGCTCGTGGTTATTACTATTACAGACATTTTCATTCAAAAACAATACGAGCCCGGACATGTCCCAGGATTTATGAATGAAAAATAAATTCTACCATAATAGCCGGGAAACTAATAACCACCTGTTTATAAATTTTGACAAAAATAATAATAACACATCTAAGCCGTGTAATAAATCAAACAAGTATAAAGCCAAAACACTCGCTTTGATACCAATTTGAAGGAAAATAGAACAAGCCCGGGCTAAATCGAAAATCTCACTTTTGTGCAATGCATTCCAAAATCGAAAACTTTCGACAAAGCTCAGGCTCAAATTCATTTCCCCTAAATGGATCTAGGCTTATACTTATTTAATTATTAAATTGACGCTCAAAGATTAAATCTTTAATTCAAGTGAAAAGTCTAAAGATTATACATTTGAAGCGAAGTCCCAAGCAAAAAGAAATCCAAAAACTTCGGGCTAGCGAAATCCACAAGAAATCCGAAGAATAACTCCAAACACCTCCGAATTAGTGTGGGCTAATGTCTACGGAGTGCTCCAAGGCAACAACCAAGAAATCCTAAGAAAACCGCTTCAAAAAACCACAGATATGTAAAAACAGATCTAGCCTGGGAACTTGTCAGGCCAAATCTGAAAACCTAGTAAGTCACCATAAGAGATCCTTCACTAACCGTAAATCTACACTTTGGCGAACCCAAGGGAACGAGCCAAAGGATCAGCGTGAAGGAAGGATCAAAACCCAACAAAAGTTGCCGGAAAAAGCTGAAGGAAAACATATCAAGCCCGGGCTAAATCGAAAATCTCACTTTCGTGCAATGCATTCCAGAATCAGAAACTTTCGACGAAGCTCAAGCTCAAATTCATTTTCTCCTGAACGGATATAGGCTTATACAAGTTCAATTTATTAAAACGACAAAAAGTAAATCTTTAATTAAAGTGGACGATAAAGATTATACCTTTGAAGCGTGTCCCTCGCAAATAAGAATACCAAATCCTGAAATGCAAAATCCACAAAGGAAAGATCTTTTCTTTTTAATTTAGAATCACCCAGAATCAAAAGATAAAAACTTTGCTCAAGAAAAGATTTTTCTTTTCAATTAGTAATTACCCAAAATCAAAAATAAAGAATGTTTAACAAAAAAGGTTGAAACTTTGGTTGCGAAAACCACCAAAGTATCCCTCCAATGACTCCAACATACCCCGAAGTTGATTTGGCAACTATCTACGGATAGATCTAGCAATAATCAAGAAACCCATAAAATTGGACAGCCGCTAATCAAATTGGATAGCCGCTAATTAGAATGGACAATACTGAGCAGCTAATTAATTTCGAGCAGCCAACAAAATGGGTTAATATTGAGCAACCAAATTAATTTCGAGCAGCAAAAAATATGGACAATAACCGAGCAGTCCATTAAATTAACAATACTGAGCATCAAATAAAATCAGCGGACAGCAGCTCTCTAAAATAACGGACAACAGCTAGCTTTAAAAAAAATCCTTTCTTTTGGGCTGAACTTTTTTTCGAGAAAGAAGGATCCTTAGTCGACTTCGAAAGAGATCTCCAAAAAGATGAAGTTCTCTCTCTAGACTACTTCTTCTCACTCTAGGCTAGTTGCCTCTCAAGTTACTTATGTCTTGAAATTGCAAGACTTTAAGTATTTATAAAGAGCTTTAAGGGAGACCTAGTGGGCTTTTCAGTTGGGCTTTAATGTTTGACTTTCGTTGACCCTTAGTTTTCCCTAGACTAATCAACTCCAATCGAGCCTTTCGAATTAATTTCTTAACCCACTTCGTTAATTTAATTTAATCGAACCCTTAGGATTAATTAATTCATGTAGAATTAATTTCTTAATCCACTTTGTCAATTAAATATTAATTAAATCTTTAGGATTAATTAATTCACTTTGTCGATTAGTCAAATGCATAATTAGTCATAACACTAACGGATTAACTATGGAACTACGGCTCAAAAATGACTTTATATCGCGCCACTATATTTTTTTCTATCTCCCCACATCAAAGATATAGTGCTCGTCGATTTATCAATTTACTGACAAACTAATTCACCGACTTCTTGGTATCCGAGATTAGTACCCCTTGACCTTCTTATTATACTGGACGTAAAGTCCACTGGTCAGATTTAGTATAATAAACATTACGAGCTCATCTCAGGAGCACCATCAACCCGGCGAACCGGTATGTGGATTGACTAGCAACACCACGTAAGTTGCTAAACACTGCATACCCAACCTACCGAGGTATAGGCCTCAATTGACCGCACTCTTTGGCACATCAAAGCATACGATATCCAACTCTCACGCCCGAGAGACTGAATACTAGGACCGAATTGACTACGCCAATCAGTACAAGTCAATTCTATCCAAACTGGTCGTGCTCAATATGCCCCGCGTATATCCGTATGATTTTAATTAGTCTAGATAAACTAATTTTCAAATCACACGACAACCTATACCGATAGTATGTTAAAACTATCTCAGTTATGAGTATACTTTTTATATATCAATACTTTAACCAATAACGGTATCTATTGTGTCTTTCCACACACCGTTATCTAGTTCTATGAAATAATGGAACAATTTAATACTGAAACAAGATGATATATCATATGTGGATATTAGTTTTTGATAGAAGCCATAGCTTTTATGTATTCAAAACTAACAAAAGCAGCCAACAAATTGCCGCCGATTAAGGAATTCCGACCTGCGCGAGGTGCTGCTCCGAGCAAAAATTCGGCGGGATTTTGGGCAAAAAACTAGGTGACAAGGTCTAGGTTTTCTTGGATAATCGATGGGCTGTGGTTTTTCAAAGAAGAAAGCTCCAAATTCGACTTCAAAAAAGAAGATTCAATGAAGGAGAATAACTTCTCTCTTTAGACTTAACTTTCTCACACTAGGCTATTAGCCACTAAGGTTTCTAATGTCTTGTCAGTAGCCTAACAATGACTATTTATAAGGAGCTTCTAAGGAGACCTAACGGGCCTTTGAATTAGGCCTTTTAGTTTGACTTTCGTTGACCCCTTAGTCTTCCTTACACTAGTCAACTCCAATCGAGCCTTTCGAATTAATTCTTTAACCCGCTTCGTTAATTCAATTTAATCAAACCCTTAGGATTAATTAATTCAAATAGAATTAATTTCTTAATCCACTTAGTCAATTAAATATTAATTAAACCTTTAGGATTAATTAATTCACTTTTTCGATTAGTCAAACGCATAATTAGTCGTACCACTAATGGACCAATTATGGAACAACCACTCAAAAAGGACTTTACATCGCTCCACTTTATTTTTCTTCTATATCCCCACATCAAAGATCTAGTGCTCATCGGTTCATCAATTTATTGACAAATTAATTCACTGACTTCTTGGCATCCAAGATTAGTACCACTCGACTTTCTTATTATACCGAACATAAAGTCCACCGGCTGAGTTTAGTATAATAAACCTTATAAGATCATCTTGGGAGCACCATCAACCCGGCGAACCGGTACGTGGATTACTCTGACTAGCAACAACACACAAAGAAGCTAAACACCGCATACCCAACTTACCGAGGTATAGGCCTCAATTGACCGCACTCTTTGGCAAGTCAAAGCATACAATATCTATCGCTCATGCCCGTCCCAATCTCAGGATTGAGAGATTAGAATACTAGGACCGAATTAACTACCCCGATCAGTACAAGTTAATTCTATCCAAAATGGTCGTGCTCAATATGCCTCAGGCACATCCGTGTGATTTAATTAGTCTAGACAAATTAATTTCCAAATCACACGATAACCTATACCGATAGTATGTTCAGACTATCTCAGTTACGAGCATACATTTTATATATCAATATTTTAACCAATAACGAGATCTACTGTGTCTTGCCACACCCCGTTCTCTAGTTCTATGATATAATGGAACAAATTTAATACCAAAACAAAATGATATGTCAGCTGTGGTTATTAATTTTTCATACAAGCAATAGTTTTTCTATATTCAAAACTAACTGTTTTCTCTCTAGGCTAAACTTTCTCTCACTAGGCAATTTAGCCTCCAAGGTTTCTTAATGTCTTTTAAGTGCCTAACATTAGCTATTTATTGGGAGCTTCTAAGGAGACCTAGTGGGCTTTTGAGTTGGGCCTTAATGTTTGACTTTCGTTGACCCCTTAGTCTTCCCTGGACTAATCAACTCCAATCGAACATTTCGAATTAATTTCTTAACCCACATCATTAATTAAATTTAATCAAGCCCTTAGGATTATTTCGTATAAACCACTTAGTCAATTAAATATTAATTAATCCTTTATGATTAATTAATTTACTTTGTCAATTAGTCAAACACATAATTAGTCATACCACTAACGGACCAATTATGGAGCTACCGCTCAAAAACGAATTTACTTCGCACTCACTTTATTATTCTTCTATCTCCTCACTTCAAAGATCTAGTGTTCATCGATTCATAAATTTACTGACAAATTAATTTATTGACTTCTTGGTATTCGAGATTAGTACCACCTGAGTTTCTTATTTTACCGGATATAATGTACACTGGCCAGGTTTAGTATAATAAACCTTTCGAGCTCATCTCGAGAGCACCATCAACCCGGCGAACAGGTACATGGATTCTTTGACTTGCAAAGGCACACAAAGAAGTCAAACACCGCATACCAAACTTACCGAGATTTAGGCCTCAATTGACCACATCCTTTAGCAAATCAAAACATATGATATCTAACTCTCATACCCGCTCCAATCTAGGGATTAAGAGATTAGAATACTAGGTTTGAATTAATTACACCGATCAGTGCAAGTTAATTATCCCCCACGAGTCGTGCTTAATATTCACCGGGCACAACCGTATGATTTAATTAGTCTAAACAAACTAATTTTCAAGTCACAAGATAACCTAAACTGATAGTATGTTCAAACTGTCTCAGTTACGAGCATCTGTTTATATATCATTACTTTAACCAATAACGAGATCTACTGTGCTTTTATACACCTCGTTATCTAGATATATGATACAGAGAAACAATGTAATACTGAAACAAAATGATATGTCAATTGGATATTAGTTTTTGATACAAGCAATAGCTTTTCAGTATTTAAAACCAACAACCTCCAACTAATAGTCAAAGCTATGCTCAGAAGTATAAAAAACACTGTTCAATCCACTTATTACACCGCTATCATAATGAAAGCTACAAAACACTCTTTATCTCACTCACATGGTTATCTTAAGAATCTGACTCCCATGCCCTCCACATGGCTCTCAAAGACCTTTGGGGTCAATGCCTTTGTCAGAAGATCTGTAATGTTGTATCTTGATGCTATCTTGGCCACGGTCACCTCTCATCTCTTCACGATCTCTCATAATCAAGAGGTACTTGTGCTCTATGTGTTTACTCGCCTTGTGGGCTCGTGGTTCCCTTGAGTTAGCAACTGTACCATTATTATCACAGTATACTGTGAAAGACCTCGGTAACTCTGGGACCACATCTAAGTCCACCAGGATGTTCCTAAGCCATATAACTTCTTTCGTTGCCTCTGATGCAGCAACGTACTCAGTTTCCAGGGTGGAGTCCGCCACGCATTTCTGCTTGACAATCCACTAAACTATTACTTCACCTCCTAGAGTAAACACAAAACCACAGGTAGACTTACTATTGTCCATATCACCTAAAAAGTCTGAATCTGTGTAACCCAATGGAACTAGCTCATGCGCTCGATAAATCAAGACGTGATCTCTCGTCCTACACAAGTACTTGAGAATGCATTTGACTGCTTCCCAATGAGCCTTCCCAGGGTTACTCTGATATCTGTTGACTATGCCAACAGCCAAGCAAATATCAGGTCTACTTCATAACATAACATACATGAGACTACCCACTGTAGATGTATAGGGTACTGCCTTCATGGCTTCTATCTCCTCGGTAGTCTTGGGACACTGTTCATTTGATAAATACACTCCATGCCTGAAAGGTAGCGAACCCTTCTTGGAGTTCTACATGTTAAAGTGAGCCAAAATCTTGTCTATGTTTGAAGCCTGGGACAATAATGCCTTTACATCTGACAACACCTTCTTACCGTTGCCAACAAGAAGTATGCCATCTACTCGTACTTTACGTAGAAGATAAAATGAGCAGATGCATAGGGTACTACCTTCATGGATTTTATCTCTTCGGTAGTCTTGGGACACTGCTCCTTTGATAAATGCACTACATACCTGAAAGGTAGCGAACCCTTGTTAGAGTTTTGCATGTTAAAATGAGCCAAAATCGTTTCTATGTATGAAGCCTGGGAGAGTGTCAGAGAACATCTCCTACGATCTCGAATAATCTTTATCCCACGGATATGTCCAGCCTCTCCTAAATCCTTCATATCTAACTGATGGGACAACTATGCCTTTACATCTGACAACATCTTCTTACTGTTACCAATAAGAAGGATGTCCTCTATATAAAGTACGAGGAACACCACCAAATCACCATCACACCTGCGGTATACACACTGCTCATCTAGACACTGAGTGAATCCATATGACTGGATAACCTTATCAAAATGAATATTCCAATATCTATAAACTTGCTTAAGTCCATAGATGGACCTCTTGAGCTTGCATACCTTGTGCTCTTGGCCTTGAATAATGAAACCCTCTGGTTACTGTTGGTTTCCTCAAGACTTCCATTAAGGAAAGCTGTCTTAATGTCCAACTGCCAAATCTCATAATCCAAATGAGCAGCTATGGCCAAAATAATCCAAATTGACTTAAGCATAGCTACCAAGGAAAAGGTCTCCTCATAATCGATACCCTGATGTGAATCCAAGGTACGAATTCACATGAATTGTAGAATCGCCCTCGATTGATCTTTTGAGCAAAAAAACTAGCTCAAGTGAATTCAACAATATTGAGTATTAATGAACTCAACACCTTTGAATCACACTATATTGAAAGATGTCTTGAAATCTTCCAAGCAAAAACAACCCAAACCAAAATAGACCCAACAACAATAGGATGAAACCTATCTCCTTTGAATCATAAAATGGTAGTTTTGAAATTACTATTCCCAACCCCTCTAATTTTCAAACCCAACAACACTAGGATAAACCTAACACCTTTGGATTATGAAATGAATTAGAAAAGAAGAGTAGAAGGCGCCACAACTAAAAGGAAGAGTTTTAGTTGATAAGCCAAATAAGTTTTGCAAGCATACTTGCAAGACTAAAACTAGCTCACTAAAAAATTAGCAAAGAAAGGAAAATTTCTTAAAGTTTATAACATCAAATCTTGAATTCTAATAGTTAACCAAGGCCCCTATTTATAGAGTTTCAAGAGGGACTAAGGTTGGAAATTACAAAAGGATTAAAGGAGCAATTCTAAATCTTCTAGTCAAGACTAGCATTAACACTTCTCTTTGACCGAGAAAATCTCTTTGACCGAGAAAATCTCTTTGACCTAGAATATTCTTGCACTTAATTCTAATATTCTAAATACTAAAAAAACATGCAGAAAACAACTTGAAAATATCACCCAAATGCTGTTGAAATTCGTCCATAAATTTAGCTTATAAATGCGACTTTCAACCTTCTTCAGGCGACATGGGCATGTCGGAGGAAAAGTTCTATCCCAACCTTTCTCAGGCGACATGGGCATGTCAGACGAAAAGTTATATTCTGCCCAACCTTCTCAGGCGATATGAGCAGGCGACATGGGCATGTTGGAGGAAAAGTTCTATTCTGCCCAACCTTTCTCAGGCGACATGGGCATGTCGGAGAAAATGTTCACTTTTGGAATCTTCATAAAAAAGTACTTCCCACATCATTTGGATCAAGATCCAAGACTTGCAATATATTGTAATATTTGGCATGAATTGAGGTAGCCTTTGGATCCGCTTTTGAATAGACCTCAAGAATCAAAATGTTCAAGGCTTCTTGCATCATTTTCTTTCTCAAACAAGTCATTGGGCCCGTCATCCCTTCAAGTGGATTTGGTAGAATGATATGTGCAGAATTATTTGGAGTTGAGGGTGGTTCGGCCATGCCTTCGCCATCATCATCTTTGACATCTTTAGCATTACTTCCTTGGAACTCATCATCCCCTCTCCCTTGAAAAGGATTCGTCCTCGAATCCATTGGATCTACATCAAAATGAAAAGGGGATAAGTCAAAAATATTAAAAGTAGCACTTATACCATAGTTTCTGGAAAGATCAATTGAAAAGTAGCACTTAATTGCAATTGAAGTTCTTGACCCATCAGCCTGATCCATGGGTCATGGGTTGATCCATGGGCTTGGTGTATAACCCAAATCATTAAGGTATTATTTAATACTGATTTGGAATCAGTAAAATAATATTTGGTAATAATACTGATTTGAAATATGACTAAAATCAGTTAAGTAATAATTGGATGATCACAATACTGATTTTGGAAATTTGATCTCTACAAATATCCTAGGGATATTAATGTAGGAGGATGATGATTTTTTATCAGAAAATCAGATCAGACAAAATACACAAGATTCCTAAATTCTCTCTGTAGGCAAGATTGGCTAGCACCAGATCTGCGTAGGCTTTCGTGCTTGAAAGTAGAGAGTCCTTCAAGGAAGGATTTTTGGTGGTGACAAACGTAACCAGAGCAGAAGGCTTGGACCAACATCAAACAAGGATCCAGGTGTGGCAACCGATTACGCTACAAGGGTAAGCTTTAGAAGCTTTAAATGTAGGATTAATTAAACACTAAATTGGAATAGGCATGAATCCGCTGCGTAAATTTTTGAAAATCATGCCTCCGATCCCAACAGTGGTATCAGAGCTAGGCTCAGAATTTTAGTGTTCAAATAAAATTGATTTGATTAAAAAGTAATTGGATTTTTTAATTAAATTAATTTTAACATGTTTTTGGAAAAATTGTGCTTTTGGAAAGCAAGAAAACAAAGAAAAGCAATTTTTCTAATTTATGGGAAAATAATTAAATATTCAAAAATTCTGAAAATTTTGTTTGAAGGCCTGCATGACTGGGTGCCACCGGCCTGCCGGATTTTTCGCCGGAAACCCGGGAGTCACCGAATTTCAATGTTTTTGGCATTAAAAGTTGTGGGTTTTCTTCTTTTGCTCTCGGAAACCATTTTTGGCATACTAGGTTTACAAATTGGGGTTGAAAACTGGGTTTAATCTTCTGGGTTTGTTTTGGAAACTTGTCACTGGAAAAACGGGTCTAGCTGAAAATAGTTTTCAGGGCTGCGTTGGTTTTATCACTGAGAAGTCGTCGTGTACCGGAAAGGTTCTGGGTGCTTGATAGGCTGAGCGGGACTAAATATTCTGAATGGGGAGACGGAGACCGATGCTGCAGATTCGCAGCACCGGGAGAGATGAACGACACCAGGAGAGATGAACGACACCGGGAGAGACGTCAGAAATGAGATGGGAGAGCCCAAGGGCCTCAAGTTTTCTTTGTGCGGTGAGTTGTCACATAATATGTGCCCAACTTTATCACTACCGTTAATGAGTGGAAAAACTGTTTGGGTATTATATGCTCAACTTTATCACTACCACTTGTTATGGAAAAACTGTGTGGGTAGCAATTGATGTGCTCCTTGAGGGATGGTTTGACTTGGGAAAATTAATCCTAGCTTGACCCGATAAGTTAACTAGGGATTAATTTTGCAATGATAGGATGGTGTCAAATATTTGGAATGTTCATCCTATCAACGAAAAGTTGCATGGTATGCAATTGGAAAACGTTAGATTACATGGGATGTAATTTGAACGTTGCCTATCAAAACAGCCCGATCCCTACGATACTTGCCAAAGCAAGACTGGGGTTAACTCTTTGTGGATTTTCGGCCCACAATCTAGCACCAACACAAAATTGTTTGGGATTTCAATTTTGGCTTTTGTGGAAAATGATTTTAAAACTCATCCTAATATTTTGCATTTATTCTTTGTAGAAATAGCATCATCTAGCACTAATGTTGTTTCAAACTTCACTCTAAGAAGTATATTGGATAAAGACAAATTGGTTGGACCAAACTTCTTAGATTGGGAAAGAAACTTGAGAATAGTTCTCAAGCAAGAAAGGAAGCTACATGTCTTAGAGACAGCTTTACCTGAACTACCACAAAATGCTTCAGCAACTGTTCAACGAGCCTGGGATAAGCTGAAAAGTGACTCCGATGATGTGACTTACTTAATGCTCGCGTCTATGATGGGTGAGCTTCAAAAGCAGTTCATGAATTTGGAAGCCTTCCAAATTTACGAGTCACTGATGGAGATGTTCCATGAATAAGCCCGTAACGAAAGTTTTGTTACGATAAAAGCTATGATTTTGTGCAAAATGGCGAAGGGTGCGTCAGTCAGCACATATTTGATCAAGATGAAAGGGTACATTGATACCCAAGAGCGATTGAATGCAACCCTTCCCAGGGAATTGGCCATTGATATCATCTTGGCGTTATTGCCTGATTAATACAATGATTTTGTGGTGAACTACAATATGCACAACATGGATAGGAGCATTCCTGAGCTCCATAGCATGTTAAAGAACACTGAGCAGACCCTTAAGAAGGCAATGCCAGTGTTGGTAGTAGAGAAAGGTAAAGGGAAGAGGAAGTTTAAAGGCAAGGCCACAGTTGGGCAGAACAAGAAAGCTCGCAGTAAGACTGCTGCCCAACCACAAGCTCATCCTACTAAGACAAGATCCAAAAAGGATGATACATGTCTCTTCTGCAAACAGGAGGGTCATTGGAAGAGAGACTGCAAAAAGTTTCTCGAAAGCAATCCTTCAGCTTCAGGTATCTTTGTTATAGAAATTAATCTTTCTATGTCCACCTCATGGGTATTAGATACTGGTTGTGGGGCTCACATTTGTACTAATGTGCAGGGACTTAGAAATAGAAGGATGACAAAGAAAGGTGAAGTAGATCTCCGAGTGGGCAACGGGGCAAGAGTTGCTACTGTTGAAGTTGGAGATTATACCTTGTCTTTACCTTCTGGTTTAAATATCGAACTTGAAAACTGTTATTATGTACCTACTTTAAGCTGAAATATTATTTCAGTTTCTAGTTTAGATAATAAAGGTTTTCGATTTATTATTGAGAATAATTCGTTATCTTTATACTGAAATGATATTTTATACAGAGTTGCAAATATGTGTAACGGTCTGTATGTCTTGGATTTGACCCAAGAAAAACCAGTCTATAACATAGAAAAGAAAACTAAATCAACTAAAATGATTTAAGTCCAACATACCTTTGGCATTGTCGATTAGGCCATGCAAATGAAAAGCGAGTTCAAAAGCTTCACAAGGATGGAGTGCTTGGGTTGTTTGATTTTGAATCATATGATACCTGTGAACCCTACTTGCAAGGCAAAATGACAAAAAGTCCTTTCAACAAGAAAGGTGAAAGAACAAGTGAGCTATTGGCTCTAATACACATGGATGTATGTGGACCAATGAGCACACAAGCCAGAGGTGGATTTGAATACTTCGTCACTTTTACTGATGACTATAGTAGATATGGTTATGTCTACTTAATGAGGAATAAAAGTGAAACTTTTGAAAGGTTAAAAGAGTTTAAAAAAGAAGTAGAAAATTAGTTAGATAGAAGGATTAAGGTTATTCGCTCCGATCGAGGAGGTGAATACCTAAGTGATGAGTTCAATGGCTATCTAAAACAGTGTGGAATTGTTTCCCAGCTGACTCCATCGGGAACACCTCAATGGAATGGTGTATCTGAAAGAAAAAATCGGACCTTATTAGATATGGTTAGATCAATGATGGGCCAAGCGACTCTCCCTACATCCTTTTGGGGTTATGCTCTCCTTTCTGCTGCCTACTTATTAAACCGTATTCCATCTAAGGCAGTAGATAAGACTCCATATGAGATATGGATGGGTCGAAAGCCCTATATGTCCTATCTATGAGTTTGGGGTTGTCAAGCTCATGTAAAACATTTACAAAGTAATAAGCTTGAACCTAAAACTGATAAATGCCTATTTGTGGGATATCCTAAGGAAACCAAAGGATATCAATTCTACAACCCAACTGAGAACAAAGTGTTCATTGCTTGAGGAGCTACTTTCTTAGAGAAAGAATTTCTGTACAAGAAAGACGGTGGGAGTAGAATAGAACTCAAAGAAGTTCTAGAACCACAAGAGAATATAGAACGATCTACAGAACCTCAGATGGAAGTTGACATGGAAACTCATGAAGATGAGCAACCTGAGTCAACAACATAAGAACCTAGAAGGTCTAGTAGATCTCGTCATGAACCCGAGAGATACAGATTTCTTGTGACTGACGATCAAGATTTGATCTTGGTGGACACTGATGAGTCCATGATCTACAGACAAGTTTTAGAAAGTCCAGATTCAGATAAATGGCTACAAGCTATGGAATCTGAAATGCAATCCATGAGGGACAATAAAGTGTGGACTTTGATTGACCCTCCTGTTCAGGCAAAGGTTGTTGATTGCAAGTGGATTTTCAAGTTAAAACCTGGCGGGATCTTCAAGGCATGACTAGTGAATAAAGGTTTGAGACAGACTCATAGTATAAACTGTGATGAAACCTTCTCCCCTGCCATGATGCTCAAGTCCATTCGGACTATGCTTGCCATAGCAGCATATTTTTACTATAAGGTATGACAGATGGATGTTAAAACGGATTTCCTGAATGGAAACCTACTCGAGGATGTTTATATGAAACAACCCGAGAGATACATCAATCAAAAGCATCCTAATCGAGTATGTAAGCTTTAGAGGTCCATCTATGGACTAAAGCAAGCATCTCGAAGTTGGAATCTTCATTTTGAAGAGGAAGTAAAAGGTTACGGATTCATTAAGAACGAAGATGAGCCTTGTGTTTACAAGAAGGTTAGTGGGAGCAAGATAGTTTTCCTTGTCCTATATGTGGACGATATTCTACTCATAGGAAATGACATTCCCATGATGAAAGACATCAAACAATGGTTGGGGACTGTATTTTCTATGAAAGACTTAGGAGAAGCCGAGATGATACTAGGTATCAAAATCTATAGAGATAGATCTAAGAGGCTTCTGGGACTAAGTCAAGAAGGGTACATAGACAAGATATTGAAAAGATTCAATATGTCTAACTTGAAAAATGGTAAGGTACCATTCAGACATGGCCTCCTCTTAAAGAAGAACCAATATCCTTCAACAAGAGAGGAAAGGGAAATAATGAGTAGAGTCCCATATGCCTCGGCTATAGGATCTATCATGTATGCCATGTTGTGTACCCGCCCGGATGTCGCACATGCACTGAGCATGACTAGCAGATACCAACAAGATCCAGGAATGGATCATTGGACTGCATTCAAGGCAATCCTGAAGTACTTGCGAAGAACTAAAGGATTAATGCTAGTGTAAAGAGGATAAGAACAGCTCGTCGTACAAGGTTATGTCGATGCTACTTTCCAGACTGATCAAGATGACATGAAGTCACAATCAGGCTATATTTTTAGCCTGAATGGCAGTGCAGTGAGTTGGAAAAGCTTGAAGCAAGATACCACAACCGACTCTATAACAGAATCTGAGTATATTGCTGCATCAGATGCTGCAAAGGAAGCTGTTTGGTTGAGAAAGTTCATGTCAGACATCGGAGTGATACTAAGTATCCAAGATCCGATAGACCTCTTCTGTGATAATAACGGGGCCATCGCACAAGGAAAGGAGCCCCGGTCACACCAGAAGACCAAACACATACTCAGACATTATCACCTCATTCGAGAGATCGTCGATCGATGAGATGTTAAAGTATGCAAAATAGGGTCAGACGATAATATAGCAGATCCTCTCACAAAAGCTCTACCACAGTCAAAGTTTGAGAGAAATGTAATAGAGCTTGGTCTTAAACAGTTTAGGACATAGCCCTTCAACGGGCAAGTGGGACATTGTTGGTGTATGCGCCCTAATGAGGGCTATTTATGTAAATAAACTTTGAGGGCTATTTATGTAAATAAGATATATGTCATTTGTCTGATAATTTATCAAATGAGTTAATTTCATAATAATTATATTCTTGTGCATATTTAATTTCATGAAATCGATCCGCCAAAAGAAACACTCCATGACCTTTAGATCATGAGTGATTCTTTTGAGTAGTACTCGTACGAGGATCCTTAGACCAGAAATCACTACATGGTATTAGGTGAATTTTAGTGTGCTTTGATATACACCTAATGGGACTGTAACAGGTTGCCAAGTACGGATATGATTGGGTACACTATAAGACATGCTAAGGTATGTAGGTGAAGTGATGGGACTACAAGTCTCTCTTAAGTGAGAGATGATATCTTGGCCACTTGATAGTGAACTAAAAAGTGCATGACCATGCCCAAACAATGATAAGCGTATCATTTGCTTGATGAATTCAGTGTCACTAAGAGATCAAGTAAACGTTTAGCTATATAAGGATGATGGTTCCGTGCCTTATGCTAAACGGGATATCAATGTAGAGGATCGTACGCAGTTTACTCGGAAAGGTTGTGTTGAATCACCATTCGACCCTCCATTATGAATTGGGTAGTCATTATGTCTTGCTAGAGACCACTAATGACTTATGGATTAATCAATGAGATTGAGTTATCCATTGCTAATTTTGAATGGGCCTACAGGATCGCGCATAAGAAAGTTCGATGATACAGAATAAGTAGTCTTGCCTACAATAAGTATAATTGTTATACTTAAATAATGAAGATTTAATTAATTGGTTTAACTAAATATTATTGAAAAGTTCTGTGGTATTAATTACTAGTTAATTAATTACCTGAGAACAATTGAGATGGGCTGATAAATCAAGGGACTTAATTGCAATTGAAGTTCTTGACCCATCAGCCTGATCCATGGGTCATGGGTTGATCCATGGGCTTGGTGTATAACCCAAATCATTAAGGTATTATTTAATACTGATTTGCAATTAGTAAATATTATTTAAATACTGATTTGGATTTAGTAAAATAATATTTGGTAATAATACTGATTTGGAATATGACTAAAATCCGTTAAGTAATAATTGGATGATCACAATACTGATTTGGAAATTTGATCTCTATAAATTTCCTAGGGATATTAATGTAGGAGGATGATGATTTTTTATCAAGATTAGACAAAATACACAAGATTCCTAAATTCTCTCTGTAGGCAAGATTGGCTAGCACCCGATCTGCGTAGGCTTTCGTGATTGAAAGCAGAGAGTCCTTTAAGGAAGGATTTTTGGTGGTGACAAACATAACCGGAGCAAAAGGATTGGACCAACATCAAACAAGAATCCAGGTGCGGCAACCGATTACGCTACAAGGGTAAGCTTTAGAAGCTTTAAACGTAGGATTAATTAAACACTAAATTGGAATAGGCATGAATCTGCTGCGTAAATTTTTGAAAATCATGCCTCCGATCCCAACAGTAAGCATTATCATTCACTCGTGCCAAAACTTGAAATGGCCCATCACCACGAGGGTGTAACTTAGTTATCCTTGAGGCTGGAAACCTCTCTTTCCTCATGTGTACCCAAACCCAATCACCGGGTTCAAACACAATTTTCTTACGACTTTGTTTGCATTCTTTGCATATTGCTCATTTTTCTTCACAATGTTTGCACGAGCTTGCTCAAGCAATTTCTTCACGGTTTCAACTTTCTTCTTACTATCCAAACTCACTTGATCCTTCGAGAGAGTGCATCAGCCACAATGTTCTCTTTACATTTTTTGTACTTTACCACATATGGGAAAGTTTCAATGAATGAGATCCATTTTTCATGCCTGTTGTGCAAATTCTTTTGTCCTTTGAGATACTTGATGGATTCATGATCGGTGTGAATCACAAACTCTCTTGGCATAAGGTAGTGCTGGCAAGTTTCCAATGCTCTCACCACTGTTAGTTTTGAATACAGAAAAGCTATGGCTTGTATCAAAAACTAATATCCACAGATGACATATCATTTTGTTTCAGTATAAATCTGTTCCTTTATATCATAGAACTAGATAACGGGGTGTCGACAAACACAGTAGATACCGTTATTGGTTAAAGTATTGATATATAAAAAGTATGCTCGTAACCGAGATAGTCTGAACATACTATCGGTATAGGTTATTGTGTGGTTTGGAAATTGATTTATCTAGACTAGTTTAAATCACACAGATATGCCCGGGGCATATTGAGCACGACCATTTTGGATAGAATTGACTTGTACTGATCAGCGTAGTCAATTCGGTCCTAGTATTCCGTCTCTCAATCCCGAGATTGGGACGGGCGTGAGGGTTGGGTGTCGTGTGCTTTGATTTGCCAAAGAGTGAGGTCAATTGAGGCCAATACCTCGGTAAGTTGGGTATGCGGTGTTTAGCTTCTTGCGTGCCGTTGCTGGTCGGAGGAATCCACGTACCGGTTCGCCGGGTTGATGGTGCTCCCGAGATGAGCTCGTAAGGTTATTATACTAAACCTGGCCAGTGAACTTTATGTTCGGTATAATAAAAGGTCGAGTGGTACTAATCTCGGAAACCAAGAAGTCGGTGAATTAATTTGTCAGTAAATTGATAAATCGACGAGCACTAGATCTTTAATGTGGGGAGATAGAAGAAATAATAATGGCGCGATGTAAAGTCGTTTTCGAGCGGTAGTTCCATAATTGGTCCGTTAGTGGTACGACTGATTATTCGTTTGACTAATCGACAAGGAAAATTAATTAATCTGAAGGGTTTAATTAATATTTGATCGACGAAGTGAATTTATAAAGTAATTCTATTTTGAATTAATTAATTCTAAGGGTTCGATTAAATTAAATTAACAAAGTGGATTAAATAAATTAATTTAAAATGGTCGATTGGAGTTGATTAGTCGGGAAGACTTAGCGGTCAACGAAAGTCAAATTTTAAGGCCTAACTCGAGAGCCCATTAGGTCTCCTTAGAAGCTCCTATAAATACAACATAATAGGCTAGAAAACCCTAAGAAGAAACTTGGCAGCCAAGTTTAGGCTAGAAAGAGAAAGTTTGGTCTAGAGAGAGAACGTGTCTTCCTCGTCAAGTTTTCTCTCGAAGTCGACCAAGATAACTTTCTTCTTCGAAAGGGAACTCAGCCCATGAATTAATATAGCAGCCCGGTCATTTTGTACGACAAAACAATTCAAGCAAGCTGCTGGGTTTTCTTTTGGAAAAATCTGCTGCTGTACGACAAAACAATTCAAGCAAGCTGCTGGGTTTTCTTTTGTAAAAATCAGCTGCTGGGCAATTCAAGCAAGCTGCTGGGTTTTCTTTTGTAAAAATCTGCTGCTGTACGACAAAACAATTCAAGCAAGCTGCTGGGTTTTCTTTTAGAAAAATCTGCTGCTGTACGACAAAACAATTCAAGCAAGCTGCTGGGTTTTCTTTTTGGGAAAAGCCGATCGCTGCCCAGTATTTTTTCTCTTCTTGCGCAGGATTTTCTTTCTTGCGCAGCAAGAAGATTGCGCAGCCCTTTTGCGCAGCAGTCCAACGGCTGTTCTTCAACCTGGGGTGCTTGATCCTGCTGATCTTCACGTTGATCTCTTCTCCGGTTGGTGATCCGTGAAGTCGGTGGCGCAGATCGTGGCTGGGAGGAAGAACAGCAGACCGTACGGACTGTGATAGGGCAGTAGATGATTGGCGGAAGGAAAAGGCTGTTCTTAATTTTTCTGGGCAGCTTCAATTTGAGAAAAAAAATTCTGGGCAGCTTCAATTTTGATAAAAAAAAATTCTGGGCAGCTATAATTTTGAGGAAAAATTCTGGGCAGCCTCAATTTGAGTTTCTTGAGAAGCAAGTTTCTTGGGTTTTCAATCGTATTGCCGTGGGTAACTCCGTAGACGATAGCCCACACTATCTCGGAGTTTGTATTGGAGAATTCTTCGGATTTCTTGTGGATTTCGCGCTAAGAAAAGAGGGATTTCTTTAAGCGAGGGACTTCGCTACAAAAGGTATAATCTTTAAGTTCCGCTTTAATTAAAGATTTAATTTTTTGTGTCCCGATTAATAAATTAAATAAGTATAAGCCTAGATCCGTTCATGGGTAAACTAATTTGAGCCTGAGCTTGGTCGAAAGCTTCCGATTCTGGAATGCATAGCACGAAAGTGAGGTTTTCGATTTAGCCCGGGCTTGTTCAGTTTTCCTTCAAATTGGTATCAGAGCGTTGGTTTCGGTCTTATACTTGTTTGATTTATTACACGGCTTTATTTTGGCATTATTATTTTTTGTCGAAATGTATAAACAGGTGGTTATTGGTTTCCCGGCTATTATGGTTGAAATTTAATTTTCATTCATAAACCCCGGGACATGTCCGGGCTCGTTTTATTTTTGAATGGAAATTTCTGTAATAGTAATAACCACGAGCTGGAAGCCGTGTAGGATTAGAAAAATCTTGTAGTAGGATTTGATCTAATCATGTCGTCTTTAAATTCCTAGAAAACGCCTTTGTATATAGGAATTTTTGTACCATGACGAAGACGTTATTTTGGGTAACTTATATTCGCGGGTTTTGGTTTATTGTAATTTTGGGTGATTCCTAATTACGGAATAAACCGAGAAAACCCGGGCGAATCGAGAGGAATCCAAATAACGAGTGGGAGCGACACGACGGGAAGTGTCACCGAGGCGTCAAGGAATCAACGATAGAGAAGGCCATAATAGTCGGGAAATTTTTATTTTATTTAATTTCCCGTATTTATGATTTTTTCGTTGATTGTGTGATTTTCGTTTTATTTTGCATGAACGAAATTCAAACCAAAAGTTTTTTCCAAAAAGGTAATGTGCAATTAACTAAGGTAGATTATTCGCATATTAAAACTCCAACGGTTTTATGGGTGCGAATATCCATAGTTAAGATATTGCATGTTAAAACGTAAAAATCCTCAAACTTAATTACATTCGCAAGTTTTGGTTTAATCGTAATTTTGGGTGATTCCTAATTACGTGGGGTTTTGGTTTATCGTAATTTTGGGTGATTCCTAATTACGTAGAAAACCGAAAAAACCCGGATTTTGGTTTTTCGTAATTTTTGGGTGATTCCTAATTACGTAGAAAACCGAAATGGAAAACCGAGAAAAACTAGGGCGAATTGAGATTATTTTAAAAATCTAAGTGGGAGCGGGTTGGTTAATAGCCCCATGGCCTCCATTGCGGGTTCATTGGCGATGTGGTTAAACAGCTTCCCCGTCGGTTGAGTTTTCAATCACAGATATCGCTGGAATGAATTTCTAAAGGGATGACTATAGTGCGTTTAATTGGGAAAAGTTGCGACACCCTCGCCGTCCGAGGCGCATTAGTACCCTAAGTAACAAACTTAGAAGTCACGTAATGGCATACACTTAGTGTACTGTTTATAGTATCCCTCCTACGAGGTAACGCTATTTACGTGTACGGCTAAAATTATCGACTATTAATTTCATTGATCATAAGATCGTTGGTCAGATAATGAGATTAATGGACTTCGGTCCTTCTCGAACGAATGTGGGTTGGCGTAGACGTTCACCCATCGTGACCTGCGTTAATCCCGGTGGGAGAGATGTCGATAGACGATTATATTTCTTTTCTGAGGATTTTTCAATATTTTCGAAAAGTATACTGAGACATGTTTTTTTCATTATTTTCAGTTGATATGTCGTTCAACCCGCTAGCTGTCATTTTTGAACCAAAACAAACTCACGAGTCCAAACTATATTGACTGGAAACGTAACCTGGACATTGTCCTTACCGCTGAGGGTTACAAGTACGTGCTTACTGAGGAGTGTCCCCTTTGAGCAGGGTAGCCAAGCAGTCAGCTATGAGGAAACTCATGAATGCTAGAATGGCTGAGGGCATTTCAGTGAGGATCACGTGCTGGACATGATCAGTTGCATCAATGAGATCGAGGTACTGGGAGGTGATATTGATGGGGAGACCCAGGTCGATATCATTCTCCAGAGCTTGCCTCTCAGTTTATTTGAGCAGTTTCGGTTGAACTATAATATGGGCAAGCTCTCATATTCACTCCCCGAGCTCATGACTACATTGGTGTCAGCCGAGGGCCTATTCGCTGAGAAGAAGCAAGCCTTTGCTAATGTTGGTCCCTCAGGTTCCTCTGCTGGGCCCAAAGCCAGGAAGCAAGAGAGGAAGAGAGGCCAGAAAGCAGGAACTAATCATGGACCCAAGGCAGGCATTGCCAACAAGCAAAAGCCGAAAGGCAAATGTTTAAGTGTGGCAAAGCAGGACATAGGAAGAAGGATTGCCCAAAGCCTAGAGGTTAAAAGTAAATTTTCCCTAGTTACTGAGATGTGATTAGCGGCGATTCCCACGGATACTTGGTGTGTGGATTCAGGAGCCACTGATCACGTTTGTAATTCTTTGCAGGGGTTCCAAGTGACCCGGCTGCTTAGAGAGGGAGAGTTGCAGGTCTACCTTGGGGATACTACCAGAGTTTCTGTTGTTGCAGTGGGAGTTATTTGTCTTTGTTTTTCAGACTCTATTTTACTTTTAAAGGATTGTCTTTATGTACCTAGTTTTCGAAAGAACTTGCTTTCGGTTTCGAAACTTGTTTTGGATGGTTATAAGTGTGTATTTTCTGACGGTTCGGTTTTTATAAGAAAATGCTAGAAACTTATATGTTCCGGTACATTGGTTGACAATTTGTTTTTAATCAATACTTACTCCCCAGTTATGCAAAACACAGAAACTAGTGACTCATCACCGAATCATAATAAGAGAAAGGAATCTTCCCCTTTGAATCAGACTTTTCTTTGGCACCTGAGACTAGGTCATACAACCTTAGTAGGATTCAAAGGTTGGTCAAGAGTGGGTCTTTGGACTTACTAGATATTGACAGCTATTCGACCTGTGAGTCTTGCTTGGAGGGTAAAATGACCAAGAGGCCTTTTAAGGCGAAGGGGTATAGGGCCAAGGAGGTTTTAGAGTTGATTCATTCTGATGTGTGTGGACCTATGTCAGTTCAGGCTAGAGGTGGTGAATACCTCTCTAGTGAGTTTAGGACCTATTTGTCAGAGGAGGGTATTCAGACCCAGTTGTCTGCACCTGGCACACCCCAGCAGAATGGTGTGGCAGAGAGGAGGAACAGGTCTCTTATGGAGATGGTTAGATCGATGATGAGTTACAGTGAGTTGCCTACCTCGTTTTGGGGTTATGCCTTGGATACAGCATATTTTATACTCAACCTTGTTCCATCTAAGTCTGTGCCTACGACCCCAGTAGAGTTGTGGAGTGGGCGCAAGCCTAGTCTGAGACATCTCAGGATTTGGGGTTGTCCAGCACAGTAAAATGCATTCTCAAGTACTTGCGCAGGACGAGAGATTATGTCCAAGTTTATAGAGCGCAGGAGCTTGTACCTTTGGGTTACACAGATTTGGACTTTCAAGGTGATTTGGACAGGAGTAAGTCTACCTCTGGGTTTGTGTTTACTCTAGGAGGTGGAGTCATAGTATGGAAGAGTGTCAAGCAGAAATGCGTGGCGGACTCTACCATGGAGGCCGAGTACGTTGCCGCTTCAGAGGCAGAGAAAGAGGCTGTGTGGCTCAGGAGCTTCCTGATGGACTTAGATGTGGTTCCAGAGTTGCCTAGGTCTATCACAGTTTATTTTGATAACAATGGTGCAGTTGCTAACTCAAGGGAACCACGAGCTCATAAAGGGAGTAAACACATAGAGCGCAAGTACCACCTGATACGAGAGATCGTAAAGAGGGGAGACGTGACCGTGGCCAAGATAGTATCAGATGACAACCATGCAGATCCTTTCACAAAGCCATTGACCCTAAAGGTTTTTGAGAGACATGTGGAGGGCATGGGAGTCAGATTCTTGAGGGAGCCATGTTAGTGAGCTTAAAGGTGTTTTGGAGATTTCATTATGACAGCAGTGTAATAGCGGGTTGGACAGTTTTTGTACTTCTTAGCATAGCTTTGAGTATTAGTGGGAGATTGTTAGTTTTGAATACAGAAAAGCTATGGCTTGTATCAAAAACTAATATCCACAGATGACATATCATTTTGTTTCAGTATAAATTTGTTCCTTTATATCATAGAACTAGATAACGGGGTGTCGACAAACACAGTAGATACCGTTATTGGTTAAAGTATTGATATATAAAAAGTATGCTCGTAACCGAGATAGTCTGAACATACTATCGGTATAGGTTATTGTGTGGTTTGGAAATTGGTTTATCTAGACTAGTTTAAATCACACAGATATGCCCGGGGCATATTGAGCACGACCAGTTTGGATAGAATTGACTTGTACTGATCAGCGTAGTCAATTCGGTCCTAGTATTCCGTCTCTCAATCCCGAGATTGGGACGGGCGTGAGGGTTGGGTGTCGTGTGCTTTGATTTGCCAAAGAGTGAGGTCAATTGAGGCCAATACCTCGGTAAGTTGGGTATGCGGTGTTTAGCTTCTTGCGTGCCGTTGCTGGTCGGAGGAATCCACGTACCGGTTCGCCGGGTTGATGGTGCTCCCGAGATGAGCTCGTAAGGTTATTATACTAAACCTGGCCAGAGAACTTTATGTTCGGTATAATAAAAGGTCGAGTGGTACTAATCTCGGAAACCAAGAAGTCGGTGAATTAATTTGTCAGCAAATTGATAAATCGACGAGCACTAGATCTTTAATGTGGGGAGATAGAAGAAATAATAATGGCGCGATGTAAAGTCGTTTTCGAGCGGTAGTTCCATAATTGGTCCGTTAGTGGTACGACCGATTATGCGTTTGACTAATCGACAAGGTAAATTAATTAATCTGAAGGGTTTAATTAATTTTTGATCGACGAAGTGAATTTAGAAAGTAATTCTATTTTGAATTAATTAATTCTAAGGGTTCGATTAAATTAAATTAACAAAGTGGATTAAATAAATTAATTTAAAATGGTCGATTGGAGTTGATTAGTCGGGAAGACTTAGCGGTCAACGAAAGTCAAATTTTAAGGCCTAACTCGAGAGCCCATTAGGTCTCCTTAGAAGCTCCTATAAATACAATATAATAGGCAAGAAAACCCTAAGAAGAAACTTGGCAGCCAAGTTTAGGCTAGAAAGAGAAAGTTTGGTCTAGAGAGAGAACGTGTCTTCCTCGTCAAGTTTTCTCTTGAAGTCGACCAAGATAACTTTCTTCTTCGAAAGGGAACTCAGCCCATGAATTAATATAGCAGCCCGGTCATTTTGTACGACAAAACAATTCAAGCAAGCTGCTGGGTTTTCTTTTGTAAAAATCTGCTGCTGTACGACAAAACAATTCAAGCAAGCTGCTGGGTTTTCTTTTTGGGAAAAGCCGATCGCTGCCCAGTATTTTTTCTCTTCTTGCGCAGGATTTTCTTTCTTGCGCAGCAAGAAGATTGCACAGCCCTTTTGCGCAGCAGTCCAACGGCTGTTCTTCAACCTGGGGTGCTTGATCCTGCTGATCTTCACGTTGATCTCTTCTCCGGTTGGTGATCCGTGAAGTCGGTGGCGCAGATCGTGGCTGGGAGGAAGAACAGCAGACCGTACGGACTGTGATAGGGCAGTAGATGATTGGCGGAAGGAAAAGGCTGTTCTTAATTTTTCTGGGCAGCTTCAATTTGAGAAAAAAAATTCTGGGCAGCTTCAATTTTGATAAAAAAAAAATTCTGGGCAGCTATAATTTTGAGGAAAAATTCTGGGCAGCCTCAATTTGAGTTTCTTGAGAAGCAAGTTTCTTGGGTTTTCAATCGTATTGCCGTGGGTAACTCCGTAGACGATAGCCCACACTATCTCGGAGTTTGTATTGGAGAATTCTTCGGATTTCTTGTGGATTTCGCGCTAAGAAAAGAGGGATTTCTTTAAGCGAGGGACTTCGCTACAAAAGGTATAATCTTTAAGTTCCGCTTTAATTAAAGATTTAATTTTTTGTGTCCCGATTAATAAATTAAATAAGTATAAGCCTAGATCCGTTCATGGGTAAACTAATTTTAGCCTGAGCTTGGTCGAAAGCTTCCGATTCTGGAATGCATAGCACGAAAGTGAGGTTTTCGATTTAGCCCGGGCTTGTTCAGTTTTCCTTCAACCACTGCATAGAGCTCTTTGTCATATGTTGGGTAGTTCAATGTTGCTCCATTCAGCTTCTCACTAAAGTAGGCAACACAGCACCTATTCCAATTCCTGAAGCATCACATTCAACTTCAAAAGTATTAGAAAAATTAGGCAAAGCTAAAACAAGAGCATTAGTCAAATCATGCTTCAATTGATCAAATGTCTTTTGTTGAGAATCTCCCCACTAAAATTTAACATTTTTCTTTACCAACTCATTTAGTGGAGCTGCTTTTTTTGAGAAATCTTTGACAAATCTCCTATAAAAACTTGCAAGTCCATGGAAAGATCTCACCTCAGTCACATTTGTGGGAATTGGCCAATCAAGAATTGCTGCCACCTTTGCTTTATCAACTCTCAAACCATTAGAACTCACAACATCGCCAAGAAAAACAACTTCTTCAACACAAAAAGTACACTTTTTCAAATTTACAAACAATTTTTCTTTACGCAAAGTAGTAAGAACAAGCTTAAGATGTTCAACATGTTCTCTTATGTTCTTACTGTAGATCAATATATCATCAAAATAAACAACTACAAACTTTCCAATGAAACGTCTCAAAACATGATTCATTAGCCTCATAAATGTACTGGCATTAGTTAAACCAAGAGGCATAACAAGCCACTCATAAAGACCAAATTTTGTCTTGAAAGCCATTTTCCATTCATCACCCTCTTTGATTCTTATTTGATGATAACCAGATTTCAAATAAATTTTTGTGAAAAATTTTGCACCAAACAATTCATCGAGCATATCGTCTAATCTTGGAATGGGGTGACGATACTTAATGGTGATTTTGTTCACAGCCCTACAATCAATACACATACGCCATGTACCATCTTTTTTTGGAACTAAAATGACAGGAATAGCTCAAGGGCCAAGAGACTCACGAATATATCCCATGCTTAGCAATTCTTCAACTTACCTTTGAAGTTCTTTTGTTTCTTCTGGATTTACACGATAGGCTGGCCTATTTGGAATGGAAGCTCCGGGTAGAAAGTCGATTTGATGCTCAATTCCTCGAATTGGAGGTAACCCATTAGGCACTTCCTCGGGTAGCACATCTGCAAATTCATTCAAAACAGCCACAATTTCTAAAGGCAAATTGTTAGGAAGCTCATCAAGGACAAGATGTATAAAAATTGGTTTGTGAGAATTGAGGGCTCTATATACATCTCTCATGCTCGCAAAGAAGGTACCTTTTGTCTCACTTGCCTTTGGTTTTTCCCTCTCACTCACTTTGTTTTTTGCCTTTCCATCTCTTGCTTTTTCACACTCTTTTGGCTTTTTCAACTCACTCTCCTCTTTTAGCCTTTTCTCTCATTCTCATTTATTCTTTGTGCACCTGTTGAGGAGAAAGTGAAACAAGAGTAAAAGCTTTACGATTATGAAAAATATGATACTTGTTAGACTTTCCCTCATGATGAGCATCATGATCAAACTCCCATGGTCGGCTAAGAAGAATATGGCCAGCTTTCATTGGTACTACATCACACAAAACTTTATCCTCATATTTCTCAATTGAAAATTTTACCTTTGCTTGCCGATTCACCCTTAGCTCTCCACTATCATTGAGCCATTGCAAACGGTAAGGATTGGGATGAGCAGTCATGGATAGACCCAATTTGTCTACAAGATAAGAGCGAACACAATTAGTACAACTCCCACTATCAATGATGAGCATGCATACCTTATCTTGTACTTTGCATCTTGTGTGAAAGATAGTACTTCTTTGCTCTTCACCAAAAGATCCAACTTGAGTATTCAATACCATCAAAGTGACCAAAACCTCATCACCACTTATTTCAAATTGTTCACCTTCATCTTCAACATCCAAATCCTCCTTATTTTCTTCTCCTTCACTTTGGCTCAAACAAGAACCATCTTCTCGCATTACCATAGTCCTAGAGTTAGGACATTAGGAAGCTATATGGCCCTTTCCCAAACACTTAAAACAAGTGAGTTTAGAAATAGAAGAATAACTTTTACTTGATTCGACCTTTTCAAACCTTTTAAATCATGCTTCTTTTGTTCATCTTTCTTTTTACCAAAATCCCTTTTGTTTCCATTATTGTTTTTCCAAGAGGATTGGTTAGACAGAAACTTACTTGAACCACTCTTTCTTTTCAATTACCTTTTCACCTTTTCTGCTGCATGCATCATTTCTTCAAAATCCAAGTAATGTTGCAATTCAACAACATCAGCAATGTCTCTTCTTAAACCACCCAAAAACCGTGCCATAGTAGCTTCGGGATCTTCCTCAATGCTTGCTCTTATCAATGCTAAATCCATCTATTGGTAATATTCTGCCACGGTCTTTGCTCCTTGAGTGAACTATGCAATTTGTTGTAAAGATCTCTATAGTAATGAGGGGGAATGAAACGTTTCCTTAAAATAGCCTTCATGTCTTCCCAAGTTGCAATTGGCCTCTCTCTATTCCTTCTTCTAGAAACAATCAATCGATCCCACCATGTTAGTGCATAACCGTGAAATTCAAGGGAAGCAATTTTTACCTTATTTTCTTCTGAATAATTGTGGATAGAAAAGATCTTTTCCAACTTCATTTCCCAATCAAAATATGCCTCGGGATCTCCTTTTCCATCAAATTCAGGAATCTTCATTTTGAGACCATTAAGGTTGCTATCAACACCAAATCCATTCCTTCTCCTCTCATTCCCTCGGGATACTTCAGACATTTCTTTCTCGGACCTCTTATCATCTTTCTCATCATCTTGTTGACTTCCTTGCCTTTCTTCTCTTTGTTGAAAAGCAAGTTCTAATTGGTCCATTCGGGTGGTGACCCTATCAATGATTTGTTCCAATAGCCTTGTGGTGTGTTCCCTCCATGTCTTTTGTTCAGGTGTTTCACCGGTTCGATCTGCCATTAGAACAAAAAAGATAAAAGTACCTCGCACCCCTTTTCCCCTTTCCCTAATATGTCTCAACCCAAACGAAAAGAAATTTTCACTCGTGTTTAAGGTCGATCTAGTTGGGGTAAGTTGCACTCAGATTTTACCACTCTTTTCCTCCTGCAAGTTCTTGTGAGAATCATTAAACCCTTACAAGATACTACTCAAAGATCTTACTTGGAAACAAAGAAATTATAGAGGTCAAAGAAAGGATAGTATGCAATGATTGTGTAAAAGAAACAAGAATAAGATTTAGAAAGAAATTATAAGAGTAGAAAGAAAACAATGATGATACCTTTTCCTCAAAACTTTTCCCACACTTGGAATCACAAATCCCTGCAATATTAATTTAAGAAGCTAAAAAGATACTTTCTTCTCTTTTTTTTTTTTTTTACAATCTTCTTTTTTTTTTCTTCTTGCAAACTTGAACCTTCAAATAGAAACAAGACAAATATGATAATAATAAGATGCAAGATAGATAGATAAAAAAAAATGATATGATAAAATCAAGGAAACTGCGCTTTGATACCAAACTGATGTGAATCCAAGGTACGAATTCACATGAATTGTAGAATCATCCTCGATTGATCTTTTGAGCAAAACAACTAGTTCAAATGAAGTCAACAATATTGAGTATTAATGAACTCAACACCTTTGAATCACACTATATTGAAAGATGTCTTGAAATCTTCCAAGCAAAAACAACCCAAACCAAAATAGACCCAATAACAATAGGATGAAACCTATCACCTTTGAATCATAAAATGGTAGTTTTGAAATTACTATTCCCAACCCCTCTAATTTTCACACCCAACAACACTAGGATAAACCTAACACCTTTGGATTATGAAATGAATTAGAAAAGAAGAGTAGAACGTGCCATAACTAAAAGGAAGAGTTTTAGTTGATACGCCAAATAAGTTTTGCAAGCATACTTGCAAGACTAAAACTAGCTCACTAAGAAACTAGCAAAGAAAGGAAATTTCCTTAAAGTTTATAACATCAAATCTTGAATTCTAATAGTTAACCAAGGCCCCTATTTATAGAGTACCAAGAGGGACCAAGGTTGGAAATTACAAAAGGATTAAAGGAGCAATTCTAAATCTTCAAGTGAAGACTAACATTAACACATCTCTTTGACCAAGAAAAGCTCATTGACCTAGAAAAACTCTTTGACCTAGAAAAGCTCTTTGACCTAGAAGACTCTTGCACTTAATTCTAATATTCTAAATACTAAAAAAACATGCAGAAAACAACTTGAAAATATCACCCAAATGCTGTTGAAATTCGTCCATAAATTCAGCTTATAAATGCGACTTTCAACCTTCTTCAGGCGACATGGGCATGTCGGAGGAAAAGTTCTATCCCAACCTTCCTCAGGAGACATGGGCAGGCGACATGGGCATGTCGGAGGAATAGTTATATTCTGCCTAACCTTCCTCAGGCGACACGGGCAGGCGACATGGGCATGTCGGAGGAAAAGTTCTATTCTGCCTAACCTTCCTCAGGTGACATGGGTATGTCAGAGGAAATGTTAGCTTCTGGAATCTTCATAAAAAAGTACTTCCCACACCATTTGGATCAAGATCCAAGACTTGTAATATGTTGTAATGTTTTGCATGAATTGAGGTAGCCTTTGGATCCGCTTTTGAATAGACCTCAAGAATCAAAATGTTCAAGGCTTCTTGCATCCTTTTCTTTCTCAAACAAGTCATTGGGCCCGTCATCCCTTCAAGTGGATTTGGTGGAATGATATGTGCAGAATTACTTGGAGTTGAGGGTGGTTTGGCCATGCCTTCGCCATCATCATCTTTGATATCTTTAGCATTACTTCCTTGGAACTCTTCATACCCTCTTTCTGAGTATACCCCTTCGCCACAAGACTAGCCTTGAAGGTCTCAAACCTCCCGTCAGATCCCCTCTTTCGCTTGTAGACCCATTTGGAGCCAATAGGTTGAAACCCATCAGGAAGGTCTACCAGCTCCTAGATGATTTGAGTCCATAGAACCCATCTCAGTAATCATCACTTTCTGCCAAGAATCTGCATCTTTATCCTTGAGAGCCTCATTGTAGCTTATTGGGTCTGGTTCATGAGCGCCAGGGATAAAGTCCAAAGACTCACCCAAACCCATGTACCTCTTGGGCTCTCTAATAACCCTCCTACTACAATAAGGCACAGCCTGTGTAGGTCCATCATATGTGATAGTGCGTGCAGTACTCTGTGGTGTGTCATCCTGTACTTGTGCATATGGAATACTCGACTGACCCCTAAGCTCCTCTAATATGACTTTGCTTCTAAGCTTGTGATCTGAAATATAATCCTCCTATAGAAATCTGGCATTGGTGCTGACCACCACCTTCTGATCTTGAGGACTGTAAAATATACCATATCTCGTTCCTTTGGCATAGCATACAAACAGTATAACCTTTGATCTCGCATCTAGCTTACCTGCATCTGCCTCAAGCACATGTGCTGGACAACCCTAAATCCTGAGATGTCTTAGACAAGGCTTTCGTCCAGTCCACAACTCTAGAGGTGTCATAGGCACAGATTTAGATGGTACGAAATTAAGGATATAAGATGCTGTCTCTGAGGCATATCCCAAAACGAGTTGGGCAACTCACTATAACTCATCATTGATCTAACCATATCCATAAGAGTCTTGTTCCTCCTCTCTGCTACACCATTCTGCTGGGGTGTGCCAGGTGCAGACAACTGGGACTGAATACCATCATCTGACAAATAGGTTCTAATTCACTAGAGAGGCATTCACCAACACGATCAGATCGCAGGGTCTTGATACTCTTACCCAGATACTTCTCCACTTCTGCCTTGAACTCTTTGAACTTGCCAAAGCATTCAGACTTATAGTGCATCAGGTATATGTATCCATATCTAGAGTAGTCATTTGTGAATGTCACGAAATACTCATAACCTTCTCTAGCCTGAACTGTCATAGGTCCACACAAGTCAAAATGAACTAACTCTTAAACCTCTTTGGCCCTATTCCCCTTTAACTTGAAAGGACTCTTGGTCATTTTACCCTCCAAGCAGGACTCACAGGTTGGATAACTGTCAATCTCCAATGAGCTCAAGGGCCCATTATTGACCAACCTCTGAATCCTACTAAGGTTGATATGACCTAGTCTTAGATGCCAAATATAAGTTTGGTTCAAAGGGGAAGACTCATTTCTCTTATTATGATTCGATGATGTGTTATTAATCTCTACGTTTTGCACTATGGGGAGTTAGTCTTAATTAGAAATAAATTATTAACAAATGCACCAGAACATATAAGTTTCTTGTTCTTTCTAATAATAACAGAATTATCAGAAAAGATAAACTTATAACCATTCAAAATCAGCTTAGAAACCGAAAGCAAGTTCTTTCTAAAGCTGGGTACATAAAGACATTGTCTCAAAATTAAAACAGAATTTGAAAAGACGAGCTTAAAAACTCTCATTGCAACAACTAATACTCTGGTAGTATCTCCTAGGTAGACCTGCAACTCATCATCTCTAAGCAGCTGGGTCACTTGGAACCCCTACAAAGAATTACAAACATGATCAGTGGCTCCTGTTCCACACACCAATTATCTGTGGGAATCGCCGCTAAACATGTCTCAGTAACAAATGTGAAATTACTCATACCTCTAAGCTTTGGGTAGTCCTTCTTCTAGTGTCATGCTTTGCCACATCTGAAGCACTTGCCTTTCGACGTGTGCTTCTTTGCAACACCTCCTTTGGGTTCATGATCAGCTCCTGCCTTCTGCCATTTCTTCCTCTTTTGCTTCCTGGCTTTGGGCCCAGCATAGGAATCGGAAGGTCCAACAGTAGCCAAAGCTTGCTTCTTCTCAGAGAAGAGGCCTTCAGCAGACACCAATGCAGTCATGAGCTCGGGAAGGGAATGTGAGAGTTTGCCCATATTATAGTTCAACCGAAACTGCTCAAAACTGGGAGGCAAGCTTTAGAGAATGATATCAACCTGGGTCTCCACGTGGATGTAACCTCCCAAAACCTCAATCTCATTGATGCAGCTGGTCATTTCCAGAATGTGATCCCTCACTGAAGTACCCTCAGCCATCCTAGCATTCACGAGTTTCCTCATAGTTGACTGTTTGGCTACCCTGCCCTGATGTCTGAACATCTCCCTGAGGTTAAGCATCATCTCATAGGCTAAATTCATCAACTAATGCTGGTGTTGCAGTACACTTGACATAAAAGCCAAGATGTAGCACTTGGTCATCTCATCAGCTTTCTTCCACCTAGAGTGAGCCTCTCTCTCCTCAGGAGTGGAATCATAGTGGACACTGGAGGTCACTCTTCAACGAGCACGTACTTGTAGCCCTCAGCAGTAAAGACAATGTCCAGGTTACACTTCCAATCAATGTAATTAAGACCAATGAGTTTGTTTTGATTCAAAATAATAGCAAGTGGATTGAACAACATATCGACAACTGAAAAAATAAACAGTCAATTTTCGGTATTCTTTTTCAAAAAATATTGATATCCTCAAAATAATTATCTCCCACTAACATCTCTCACACCGGGATTAACGCATATCACTTTAGGTGAACGTCTACGCCAACCCACATTCGCTCGAGAAGTGGATAAGCTCATTAACCTCATTATCTGACTAACGATTTTATGATCAGTGAAATTAACAGTCGATGATTTTAGCCGTACACATACACTTAGTGTATGCCATTACGTGCCTTCTAAGTTTGTTACTTAGGATACTAATGCACCTTGTTAGCGAGGGTGTCGCAACTTTCTCAAATTAAACTCACTATAGTCATCCCATTAGAAATTCAATCTAGTGATCTTGTGGATTGAAGACTTATCCATAGGGAAAAAGGCCCATGGCCAGCGCATATGTCTATCCACATCACATATGAATTCGTAATGGAGGCCATGGGGATATATACCAACCCACTCCCACTTAGATTTTAAAATTTGAGGATTTTTACGTTTTAACATGTAATATCTTAACTATGGATATTTGCACCCATAAAACCGTTGGAGTTTTAATATGTGAATAATCTACCTTAGTTAATTGCACATATTAAAAAACTATTTGTTTTCGATCATGCAAAAACAAAAAATGAAAACACACAAGCAAAGATAAGGACATAAAACGGGAAATACATAATTAAACATTTCTTGACTATTATGGCCTTCTCAATCGTCGATTCCTTTGACGCCTCATTGACACATCCTGTCGCGTCGCTCCCATTCGTTATTTGGATTCCTCTCAATTCGTCTGGGTTTTCTCAGTTTTTATGTAATTAAGAATCACCAAAAATTACGATAAACCAAAACCCACGAATATGAGTTACCCACAATAACGTCTTCGTCATAATACATAAATTCCTACATACAAAGGCGTTTTAGGAATTTAAAGACGACAACATTAGATTAAACCCTACTACAAGATTCATCTAATCCTACATGGCTTCCAGCTCGTGGTTATTACTATTACAGACATTTCCATTCAAAATAAAAACAAGCCCGGACATGTCCCGGGGGTTTATGAATGAATGTAAATACCATAATAGCCGGGAATAATAACCACCCGTCAATGAAGTAACATAGCCGTGTAATAAATTGAACAATTATAAAGCCAAAACTCTCGCTCTGATACCACTTTGAAGGAAACAGATCTAGCCCGGGCTAAACCGAAAATCTAACTTTCTTACTATGCATTCCAGAATCGGAGACTTTCGATTCGGCTAAGGCTTAAAATCATTTCCCCTGAACGGATATAGGATTATGCTAATTCGATTTATTAAAACAACACACAAAACTTAAATCTTTAATTAAAGTGGAAGTCTTAAAGATTATACTTTTTAAGTGTGTCCCTCGTAATAACAAAACCCAAAGCTGGGAAACTGCGAATACCACCAAAAGTCCAAAAAATGAATCCTACAACTCTGAGATCGGGGGCAATCAACTACGGTGTGGCAAATAGCAGAAACGAAGAAATCCAAAAGAAACCCACTTCAAAAAAAATTGATTTGCCCAAACAGATCGTTGTTTGGAGCAGCCCAGCACCTTGCCGCTAGAAAACCACGGGTCGCCAATCTACCCAAGAAAATCCAGCCACCCAAAATCACCACCTAGCCACGATCTAGACTACAACCATCATGCATCACCAACCTAAGAAGAGATCTACACAATGGCTGTAGAATGAGGGCGCCAGGGAGACAAAAAGTCACTGGAAAATCGACTAGCTCATTGGCGCTTAAGAACTCGTGGCGGCGGCGGTACTAGTGAGATAAAAAATGGCGGCCTACTCAATAAAATCAATGGGCTGAGTTTCTTTTTGAATAAGAAAGCTTTCCTAACCTACTTCGAGAAAGATTTTCAATGAGGAAGATGAAGTTCTCTCTCTAAGCTAGACTTTCTCTCACTAGGCAACTTAGCCTCCAAGGTTTCTTAATGTCTTTAAGTGCCTAACATTAGCTATTTATAGGGAGCTTCTAAGGAGACCTAGTGAGCTTTTGAGTTGGGCCTTAATGTTTGACCTTCGTTGACCCCTTAGTCTTCCCTAGAATAATCAACTTCAATCGAACCTTTCGAATTAATTTGTTAACCCACTTCGTTAATTAAATTTAATCGAGCCCTTAGGATTATTTTGTATAACCCACTTAGTCAATTAAATATTCATTAAACCTTTAGGATTAATTAATTCACTTTGTCGATTAGTCAAACGCATAATTAGTCGTACTACTAACGGACCAATTATGGAACTACTGCTCAAAAATGAATTTACTTTGCACTCACTTTATTATTCTTCTATCTCCTTACATCAAAGATCTAGTGCTCGTTGATTCATAAATTTACTGACAAATTAATTTATTTTCTTGGTATCTGAGATTAGTACCACCCGACTTTCTTATTATACCGGACATAAAGTCCACTAGCCAGGTTTAGTATAATAAACCTTTCGAGCTCATCTCGGGAGCACCATTAACCAGGCAAAATGGTACATGGATTCCTTTGACTAGCAACGGCACACAAAGAAGCCAAACACTGCATACCCAACTTACTGAGATTTAGGCCTTAATTGCCCGTACCCTTTCACAAATCAAAGCATACGATATCTAACTCTCATGCCCGCTCCAATCTAGGGATTAAGAGATTAGAATATATACGCCGATCAGTACAAGTTAATTCAATCCTGAATAGGTCATGCTTTGTATGCCCCGTGCACATCTGTATGATTTAATTAGTCTAGACAAACTAATTTCCAAATCACATGATAACCTAAACTGATAGTATGTTCAAACAATCTCAGTTCGGAGCATCTGGTTATATATCATTACTTTAACCAGTAACGAGATCTACTGTGTTTTTCTACACCTCGTTATCTAGATATATGATATAAATGAACAATGTAATACTGAAACAAAACGATATGTCAACTGGGTATTAGTTTTTGATACAAACAAAAACTTTTCAGTATTCAAAACCAACATTAAAAACTAACTCCATCAATACTATAGTCTTATCAAATTCCCTTTTTTTATCTTTCTTTATATTGCAAACCAATTGCTTCATGCACACTCAAAAATCTTTATCAAAACACACAAGGGCTACCGTGCTCCCCGGCAAATGCGCCAAAAAGTGATGTGCTTAAATAATAGCACTAATAAACCTCCTTCTCAGCACACATTAGGACCACTAATCTTGCCGTGTAGTAGAATAAGGTATCGAATCCACAGGGAACACCAAACACTTGTGTATTAAATTAAACAAGAATCATGCAAAAGCTGGACAGTAACAACTTTAGTTTGATAAGATAAAAAACAAAAAATTGCAAAAAGATAAATTGATGGGATTTTGGGATGGTGATTCAACTGTTTTCACATTCGGCTAATATTGATTACATATGGTTTCTCAATTTCTCTTTGGACCTTATGCTGTATTACCAATAAAATTCAATCTCAAGCATCACATACAAGAAACCGCCAAAATGATACTAAGCTTACTAAAAAGATTCAATCTCCCGAAGGAAACCGCCAACAAGATAATAAACTTACTAACGAGATTCAATCTCCATCAGTGTAACAAAGAAACCGCCAACAAATCAATAAAACCCAAATCAACCACAGAAATAGATACATCAATATATAACAAATTAAAGGAATTTGGATACACTACACTCAGGGCATACATAAACACACAAATTATCTGGCTCGCCCTCGCATAAGGTCTGTCACACCTTTAGATATTAAAAGCCCTCATCAAGCTAAAGAAGAGAACAACAAAACTACTCAGATCAAGTGCAGATGCACCTGGTTCCACATAGACTGAGCAGATCAGGGTTTAAATCACCATGAAATGCGTAGAACCGCATGGTTCTAAGCTAGATCGCCATCTCCAAAGAAAACCCTAGCTACCCAATTAGACAAAGAAGCTGACGGCCTAATTTAGAGAGAACGAAGCAAATGTTGTCTACAAGAGTTATCCATACATTGTATATACTATTACAACATTCTAGGGTTGTAAATAATCAAGGTCAACAGGGGTAAAATGGTCTTTTAAATAGTGCATGAGCATCCAGATTGACTCAAAGGGTACAACGTTAACCAGCTTGCCTATCTTCATCATTTTAGCAATTTATGGCTCTATTTGTGGTGGAAAAGTGATAAAAAAACCTGAGACTACATTTCCCACAAAATATATTATAAGCTCATAAAGCACACAAGAGTGATCAAACCCTATCCAAATGTAATGGATTTCAGTGGAAAGTGTCATGAAAATAGATGTAACTTAGGGTTACATCAGGTTCTAAACTCTTGCAGGGATTTTTACTCCCCTAACGAGGTAGAGGCAAGGTGAAAGTCTCATTTACAAATGGTGCACTAAAGCAAGTTGGATAGTATCAAACTGCATGCTTAAGCCTCTCTACTAGATAATGTGTGAAATAGATGGTCATCAAACTTGCTGAGTACCCTTGTATTTGAGCTTTCATCGGTCCTATTTATGGTGAGTGTTGTAGTGTAGGTCCTGTTAGTTTTGAATACTTAAAAGCTTTGCTTGTATGAAAAACTATTTCTCAGTTATATATCGATTATGTTTCAGTATATCATAACATATTCTCCACTTATATCATATGACTAGATGATGAGGTGTTTGGTGTGACACAGTAGATCTCATTATTGGTTAAAGTTATGATATATAAATAATGCTTGTAACTGAGACAGTATGGACATACTGTAGGTTTAAGTTATTGTATGATTCTGAGATTGGTTTGTCTAGACTAATTGAATCATGCAGATGTGCCCGAGGCATATTGAGTAGGACTGGTGTTGGATCGAATTAATTTGTACTGATCTTTGTAGTTGATTCGAGCCTTGTATTAAGTCTCTTAATCCCTACACTAGAGCAGGCATGAGGATTAGACATAGTGTACTTTGATTTGCCAAATAGTGCAGTCACTTTTGGCCTATAATCTCGGTAGGTTGGGTATACATGTTTAGTTTCTTATTGTGTTATTGCTTGTCAAAAGAAAACCCTGAACCGGTGCTTTCGAGATGAGCTCATAAGGATTATTATAATAAACCCGGCCGGTAGACAAATATCCGGTATAGTAATACGGTCGAGTGGTACTAATCTTGGATGATAAGAAATCAATTAATTAATTTATCAGTAAATTAATAAATTGATGAGCACTATATCTTTGACGTGGGGAGATAAAAGAATAATTAAAGTGATACGCGGAAGCAATTTCATTTTGAGTGATAGTTCCATAATTAATTCGTTAGTGGTACGATTAATTATATATTGGATTAATTGATAAAGTGGATTTAGTTATTTAATTAACTATTCTTGGGTCAATTAGTATTGACTAGTCTAGTAAATACTTAAGAAGTCAATAAAAAGTCCAACTAGAAGGCCCAACTTAAAATCCCACTGTCTCCCTTGAAACTCCTATAAATAGTTAAGTCATGCCCTTAAAACATAAGAAATTTGGAAGACAAGATGTCTTGTCTCTAGAGAGAGAAAGACTTAGAGAACTAGTCAAACAAAGACCCACTCGAAGTCGATTTTTCATCTCTCTTGGAAAATGAAGGTTAAATCTCAGTTTGGGCAGTGTTTTTCCTGCGTGGGCTTCGCGGATTCCAGCAGATCTTCAACTTTTTCAGAGTGGGCATCTTTTTCCAATGGATCTAGTGCTGTTCGTGGATTTTCTCGCATTTCCAGCACTGCTTGCGGGTTTTTTTGCGGATCCAGCTTTTTCAGGCGACTCTTGGTGTTTTCTAGGGAGTTTCTTTATCTTTTTTCACAGGTTTTGACCGATCTATCTTCTAGATTGTTGCCTACACGACTTTTGGATTTATCTTGGAGACATTGGAGGGACTTCTTGAGGGACAAGCTCAGAGGTAGAATCTTTCTCAATTGATTTCTTGAAGGACTCACTTGAAAGGTTGAATCTTTAATCTTTTCGCTTTCATTTAAAGATTCAATTTTTAGTGGGTTTAATAAATCGAACAAGTTAAAGCAAGATCGGGTTCGATGGAGTTTGTATTAGTGTTTGGGCTCGATCGAAAGTTTCTGATTCTGGAACGCATAGCATGAAAGTGAAATTTTTTATTTGGCCCGGACAGACTAATTCCATCAATTGGTATCAGAGCCAAGGTTTTGGCTTTATACTTGTTCAATTTGTTATGGGCTTTTATTTTAGGTGGTTATTATCCCCGCTATTATGGTTTATGCATTCACGTTTTTATTTATAAACACTCGGGACATGTCCGGGTTGGTTTTTTGAATGTGAATGCGTATAATAGTAATAACCAAAAGCTAGAAGCCGTGTAGGATTATATTAAATCTGTAGTAGGATTTACTCTATCAAGATGTCGTCTTTTATTTTCCTAAAACATCAAGCCTTGTATTTAGGAAAATAAGTAATAATGAAGAAGTTATTGTGGGCAACTTGGATTTGTGAGTTTTTTTGGTTTATCATAACTTAGGTGAGTCCAAGAATTATGTAGAAAATTCAGAAAAACCGGACGAATTTCAAGAAGTCCAAATAAAGAGTGGGAGCGACGCGACGGAATGCATCAACAAGGCAACAAATGGAAGCAACAATTGAGAAGGTCATAATAGTCAGAAAATTTTAATTATACATTTATTTCCCGCTTTTATTGTCTTGATTGTTGTTTTCATATTTTTAATTTATGTTTTGATGCATAATTAAAAACATGTGGTTTTATGGGTGCAAATAACTAAGGTTAAGAAATTTCATGTTAAAATCGAAAAAACCCTTAAAATCTAAGTGGGAGGGGTTGCTTGATATCCCCATAGCCTCCATTACGAATTTATATGTGATGTGGATAGACTTGCGCGTTGGTATTAAGGTCTTCCTCCATATCGGATGAGTCTAATTCATAAGATCACTAGATTGAATTTCTAAAGAGATGACTATAGTGAGTTAAATTGGAGAATGTGACATCCTATCTAACTGAGGAGCACTATCCTTGGTAACAAACTTAGAAGTCACGTAATGACATACACTTAGTGTACTGTTTGTAGTATTCCTCCCAACGAGGTTACGCTACTTATGTGTACGACTAAAATCACCAACTATTATTTTTATTTATCAATAGATCATTTGGTCAGATAGTGAAATTAATGAACTTGGTTCTTCTCGAATGAATGTGAACTAGCGTAAATGTTCACACTAACGTGACTTGCGTGAATCCCGATAAACGAGATGTTGGTGTATTTGATGTTTTGAGGGTGTCAATATTTTCTAAAAAGATAAAATACTGAAACTTCTCTTTTTATTTATTTTCAGCTTTCGATATGGCGTTTAATCCATTATCTGTCCTACTAAAAAAGAACAAGTTGACTGGCCCAAATTACATTGATTGGAAATGCAATTTGGACATTGTCCTCACGGCTGAGCAATACAAGTTCGTGCTCACTGAGGTATGCCCAGAAACACCTAATAACCAATAAACTTATGAGCATGGGGAAGCCTATCAAAAGTGAAAGAAATCTGATGTGATGGCATGGTGCTACATTCCAGCTTCTATGTCGAATGTTCTTCAGCACCAGCATCAGTTGATAACCTCAGATTTTGATATGATGGTTGACTTAAGGGAGATGTTTGGTCACCAAAGCAAAGCAGCTAGACAAGTGGCTATGAGAAAGCTCATGACTAACAAAATGGCTGAGGGCACACCTGTGAGTGACCACGTACTTGAGATGATTAGTAATATCAATTGAGGTATTGAGAGGTGAGATCAACAGGGAAACCCAGGTTGACATCATACTCCAGAGTTTGTCTCAAAGCTTTAAGCAGTTTCAGCTGAATTATAACATGAATCAGCGAGTCTATACTCTATCCGATCTCTTAGCTGCATTGGTGTCTGCTGAAGGCCTCTTCCAGGAGAAGAAGCAAGATCTAGTGATAATCGGTGCTTCAGGAACTTTTTCTAAGTCCAAAGTTGGAAAAAAGAAGAGAAAGACCCAGAAGACTGCTAATCATGGGCCTAAGCCAGACATTACCAAAATGAAGAAGCCAAAAGACAAGTGCTTCAAGTATGGCAATGCAGGACATTGGAAGGTGGATTGTCCAAAGCTCAAATATACGACCATTTTCACTCTGGTTACTAAGACATGTTTAGCGGTGATTCCCAAAGATACTTGGTGCGTGGATTCAGGAACCACTGATCATATTTGCAATTTTTTGCAGGGGTTCCAAGTAACCCGGATGCTTAGAGATGGCGAGATGGAAGTCTACTTGGGGGACACTACCAAAGTGTCAGTTAAAGTATTGGGAGTGGCAAGACTTATTTTCCAGAATAATGCTGTAATAGTTTTGAAGAATTGCCTTTATGTTCCGAGTTTTAGAAAGAATTTACTTTCAGTTTCTAAACTATTGTTGGATAGTTATAAGTTTGTTTTTTCTAATAATTCTATTGTTATTAGAAAGAATGAGAAACTTATATGTTTTGGTTCAATGGTAGACAATCTCTTTTTGACAAAAACTAACTCCCTTGTTGTGCAAAGCACTGAAATGAATAACAAATTATTGAGCTATACAAAGAGGAAAGAACAGTCTGAAATGAACTAAACTTATCTTTGTCACCTTAGACTAGGTCATATAAACCTTAGTAGGATTCAGAGGTTGGTCAATGATAGGCCTTTGGGTTCATTGGAGATTGACAGTTATCCAACTTGTGAATCATGCTTAGAAGGTAAAATGGCCAAGAGGTCATTCAAGGCAAAGGGGTATAGGGCCAAAGAAGTTTTAGAGTTGGTTCACTCTGACTTATGTGGACCTATGTCAATTCATGCTAGAGGTGCGTTCGAGTATTTTGTGACCTTCACAGATGATTACTCGAGGTATGAGTACATTTACCTGATGCGCAACAAGTCTGAATGTTTTGGCAAGTTCAACGAGTTTTGGGCAGATGTGGAGAAACATCATGGTAAAAGTATCATGATGATATGATCATATCGTGGTGGCGAATACCTATCTAGCAAATTTAGGAGCTATTTGTCAAAGTTGAGTATTTAATCTCAGTTGTCCGCACCTGGCACACCCCAACAGAATGGTGTTGCAGAACGGAGAAACAAAACTCTTATGGATATGAGTTATAGTGAGTTGCCCAATTCGTTTTGGGGATATGACTTAGAGACGGCGGCTTACATTCTAAATCTTGTACTATCCAAATCCTTGCCTTCAACCCCCATGGAGTTATATTCTGGGTAAAAACCTAGTGTCAGGCATCTCAGGATTTGGGGTGTCCAGCACATGTGCTTAAGACATATGTAGGTAAGTTAGATGCAAGAACAGAAGCAAAGTTGTTTGTAGGATATCCCAGATGAACGAAAGGTGGTTTATCCTATAGTTCTAAACATCAGAAGGGGGTTGGCTAGGACTAACACCAGATTTTTAGAATATGACTATATTCTAGACCACAAACCAAGTAGTAAGATTGTGCTAGAAAAGCTTAGGAGACAGTCCAGTATTCCTGATGCACTAGTACAATTAGATGCACTATAGAATTCTACGCAAGATGTCACAGGTGATGTGCTTACAAAGGTTGTGCCTCGTCGTAGTGAGTGAAAGATTTTGGTAGGATCTGGGTTTGTACTTGCTCGATTTACCACGCAAAAAAAATTTCTATTATAGCGGAATCTTAGAAAAGTACCTTTGAAGCGTGCACCTGGTGATTCTCTTGTATGCCTCAAAGACTATGACTTCACGTTGTGTGGGCAACAAACTAGAAGTAAATTGATCAGCTACTCACCACAATCCACCTGCTAGAAAACTCTAGCCCCGCAGCACCTGGCATGTACTATAAATGCACCGCCCACAGAGAGAGAAAGCTACGTGCAGCTGGTATCATCCAAGGCCAAAATTTCAGCCACTAGAAACCCAAAAACCAGCCGCACACTTTCTTGAAAATTCGACTTGGAGAGAGAAACGTTTTCTCTCTCTAGAAATCCTGTGGATTAATTGTGTGAATTGTATTTCTTGAATAACTGTTCCATTGTCTATTTATAGAGTTACAAGAGAGACTCCAAGTTGGTTTAGGATTGGTCTTCCTAATGGGTTTAGGTAAAGAATTAGTTTCCAAATCCAACTAGGCAACCAATCTGATAGGATAAGCAAATCCTACTGGATTCCTAATCTCTAGGATTTCCTAATTCCAATTGAAATTTAAGACTTAATTAATTAATTAATTAATTAATTCCATTTTGTTAATTACTTAATTAACCCTTAGGAATTAATTAAATAATTCCACTTTGTTAATTACTGAATTAACCCTTAGGAATAATTAATCAATTAATTAATTAAATCTACCTATTCAATTAACCCATTACAAATTTAATCTTACCACTAACGGATTTATTTGGGCACTACCATCCTACACCAGAATTGCTTCCGGAACAACTTAATTAAATTATATTCATTAATCTCCCCACATCAAAGATATAGTGCTCGTTAATTAAAATTAATTTACTGATAAATTAATTAATTAACTTCTTTAATTCTGAGACTAGTACCATTGGACCTTTTTACTATACCGGACATAAGTCCACCGGCCGGGTTTAGTATAATAAACATTTTGAGTTCATCTCGGGAGCACCATCACCCCGGACGCACCGATACATGGTTTCCTTTCGACAAGCAGTAGCACACCAAGTAACTAAACACGCGCACCCAACCCACTGAGACTATTGGCCACATTTGACCTCACCCATTGGCAGATCAAAGTACACTATGTCTAATCCTCATGCCACTCGAGTCTAGGGATTTAGAGATAGAATCAGTACAAGAGGGTAGACTCTGGAAGATAATATCTATCTGACTTTCCGGGTCGATATTTCCTCCCAACACCTCTATTTCATTGATATTACTGATCATGTGTAAAACATGATCTCTCACCGATCCGCCTTCAGCCATTTTGGTGTTCATTAACTTCCTCATGGCTGACTGCCTGGCAGTCCTACCTTGATGCGCAAACATCTCCCTTAGGTGCGCCAACATGTCAAAAGCGGAGAGCATGGGATGAAGCTGATGTTGCAGCACATTTAACACAGAGGCCAAAATGTAGCACCGCGCCATCTCATCCGCTTTCCTTCACCTGGCATAGGCGTCCCTTTCCTCTTGGGTAGCCTCATCATCAGGCACTACTGGACATGCTTCGATGAGCACAAACTTGTACTGCTCAGCCGTCAGGACTATGTCCAAATTCCGACTCCAGTCAACATAATTTGTTCCAGTTAATTTGTTGTCTTTCAAGAGAGCAGCTAAAGGATTGAATGCCATATCGATTTAAACTGGAAAGTAAACAAACAATGTTTCAGTTATATATGCTAGAACTTTCGAAAACATGAAAATCCAATTAATTATTGATTTTCCTCAAAACAATAATATTAATCCACCAACATCTCATCCGCCGGGATTATCGCAAGCCACGCAGTGTGGACGTTTACGCTAACCCACATTCGTTTGAGAAGAACCAAGTTCATTAACTACACTATCTGACAACGATCTTTTGATCAATGTAGCTAATAGTCGGTGCTTTAAGCCATACAAGTAAGCAACGTAACCTCGCGGAAGAAATACTGCAGATCGTACACTAAGTGTGTACCATTTACGTGACTTCTGAGTTTGTTACCTCAGGATAGTGCGCCTCAGATGGAGAGGGTGTCACATTTCTCCTAGTTAAACTTGCTCTAGTCATCTTACTCAGAAGATCATAGTCTAGCGATCTCGGGGCTGGACTCATCCGAATAGAGGAAGGCCCTAATGCCAATGTGCAAGCCCACTCACATCGCATATGAACCCGTAATGGTGGCCATGGGGATATAACACAACCCGCTCCCACTTAGATTTCCAAATTGAGAGTTTTTCCGATTTTAACATGCAATTAACTAACCTAGGTTATATGCAACCATAAAACCAGACATGCTTTAATTCATGCATATAAAATACAGCATAAAAATAACGCATAAAAATTAAAACAATAAATACGGGAAATAAATACGTAAAACAAATTTCCCGACTATTATGGTTTTAATTACTTCCATCATTTGCCTTGATCTCGTGTCCTGTCACGTCACTCGATGGAGAGAGTCTTGAACTTCAAAAAATGAAAACTGGAGGAAAAACGGGCCAAAAACAGCTCGAACGGCCCGAACGGGCCACCCGGGACGCAGCACGGCCCGAAGGCCGCGCTGCCCGCACGCGCGTCCAACGCAAGGCCCAGCGCGCGTGGCCCTGCGCGCGCGTCGGCAGCAGCGCGCAGCAGCTGCTGCGTGCAGCGACTGCTGCGCGCTGCTGCTGCCTGCTGCTGCAATTTTTGCCTGCCGGCAATCATTACCGGCGTCTCCTCCTGCCGCCAACTCCTCCTTCGCTTTTTCCCACGCTATTTGGTCTTCTTGTAATTCGTTCTGGGTTTTCCTGGGTTTTTTCAAATTCATGATAACCCAAAACCCACGAATCCAAGTCGCCCACCATAACGCCTTCGATTACAAAAAAAAAACAATTTTCCTACTATAAGGCATTCTAAGAAAATTAAATAATTGAAATTACATAAAAAAAATCCTACTACAGATTTGATCTAATCCTACACGGCTTCCAGCACGTGGTTAAACTATTACAAGCATTCATAATAAAATTAAATTCGGACAAGTCCCGGAGTTTAATTAAAACTCATACAAACGTAACCATAATAGTCAGTATTCTAAACCACCTGCAAATAAAACCATGTAATAAATCGAACAAGCACAGAACCCCCTAAACCTCGCTCTGATACCAATTGAAAGATTTTGGTAGGATCAGGGTTTGCACTTGCTCGATTTACCACGCAACAAAAATTTCTGTTAAAGCGGAATCTTAGAAAAGTACCTTTGAACCGTGCACCAGGTGATTCTCTTGTATGCCTCCAAGACTATGACTTCACGTTGTGTGGGCAACGAACTAGAAGTCAATTGATCAGCTACTCACCACAATCCACCTGCTAGAAAACTCTAGCCCCGCAGCACCTGGCACGTACTATAAACGCACCGCCCGCAGAGAGAGAAAGCTACGCGCAGCTGGTATAAACCATGGCCAAAATTTCAGCCACTAGAAACCCAAAAACCAGCCGCACACTTTCTTGAAAATTCGACTTGGAGAGAGAAACATTTTCTCTCTCTAGAATTCCTGTGGATTAATTGTGTGAATTGTATTTCTTGAATAACTGATCCCTTGTCTATTTTGAGAGTTACATGAGAGACTCCAAGTTGGTTTAGGATTGCTCTTCCTAATGGGTTTAGGTAATGAATTAGTTTCCAAATCCAATTAGGCAACCAATCTGACAGGATAACCAAATCCTACTGGATTCCTAATCTCTAGAATTTCCTAAATCCAATTGAAACTTAAGACTTAATTAATTAATTAAATAATTCCACTTTGTTAATTACTTAATTAACCCTTAGGAATTAATTAAATAATTACATTTGTTAATTACTGAATTAACCCTTAGAAATAATTAACCAATTAATTAATTAAATCTACCTATTCAATTAACACATTACAAAATTATTCGTACCACTAACGGATTAATTTTGGCACAACCATCCTACACCAAAATTGCTTCCGGAACAATTTAATTAAATTATATTCATTAATCTCCCCACATCAAAGATATAGTGCTGGTTAATTAAAATTAATTTACAGATAAATTAATTAATTAACTTCTTTAATTCCGAGACTAGTACCACTCGACCTTTTTACTATACCGGACATAAGTCCACTGGCCGGGTTTAGTATAATAAACATTTCGAGTTCATCTCGGGAGCACCATCACCCCGGACGCACTGGTACATGGTTTCCTTTCGACAAGCAGTAGCACACCAAGTAACTAAACATACGCACCCAACCCACCGAGACTATTGGCCACATTTGACCTCACCCATTGGCAGATCAAAGTACACTATGTCTAATCCTTATGCCCACTCGAGTCTAGGGATTTAGAGATAGAATACAAGGATCGATTTGTATATTAAATTAGTACAAGACAAATCATTCCTAAGAGTCAAGTTCAATATGCCTCGGGCATATCTATATGATTTAATTAGTTTAGACAAACCAATTATCTGAATCACATAATAACCTAGACCGACAGTTTGTCCAAAACTGTCTCGGTTATGAACCTCATTTATATATTATGTCTTTCAACTAATGATGAGATCTACTGTGTCACACCAGACACCTCATCATCTACTTACATAATATAAATGGACGATTAATGCACAACAAGATATGACTGAAACACAAATCGATATATTAAACTGGGAAACTGTACAATACAAGCATAGCTTATGTATTCTACTCCAACAGTGAGAGAGTTGTGAGATAACCCGAGAGGTACGTGGGCTTGGGAGAATCTTCGGATTTGGTCCCTGGTGCTCACGATCCAGACCCAGTTAACTACAATGAGGCTCTCCAAGATAAAGATGCAGATACTTAGCAAAAGGCAATGATATCTGAGATGGGTTCAATGGACTTGAATCAGGTCTGGGTTCTGGTAGACCTGCCTGATGGTTTTCGACTAATTAGGTGCAAATAGGTCTACAAGCTTAAGAGAGGATTAGATGGGAAGGTTGAAACCTTCAAATCTATACTTTTGGCGAATGGGTATACTCAGAAAAAAGGTATCGATTATGAGGAAACTTTTTCTCCAGTAGCTATGCTTAAGTCGATTCAGATTCTCTTGGTCATAACTGCTCATTTAGATTATGAGATTTGGCAGATGGCTGTCTAAAAGAAAACAGAACAAGCCCGGTCTAAATCGAAAATCTCACTTTCGTGCAATGCATTCTAGAATCGGAAACTTTCGACAAAGCTCAGGCTCGAATTCATTTTTTCCTCAACGGATCTTGGCTTATACTTATTTAATTTATTAAATCAACAAATAACGCACAAATATTCGACCTTTAATTAAAAGCGGAAAGTCTAAAGGTTATACCTTTGTAGCGAAGTCCAACGCAATAAGAAAAACCAATTCTTTGATTGCGATTACCACCGAAATCCAAAAATAACTCTAAGAAATCTTGAATATTGCGTGGGCAATAATGTAACGGGATGTGCTATCAAAGCCCATAAAAACCCACTAAGAGAACCCCTCGAAATGAACTAAATCTGCCCAAAATCCGATCTTAGCTTCAGCCCATAAGCAGTCAGCCAAACTGCTGCAATCCGCCACAAAACCCCACAAAAATCCAGCCTTTTAGTCACGATCTGGACGAGCCCAATCACGGATCACCAAAAGAGAGATCAAACGTGATAAACCCAGATCAAGCACCCTAAAAGAACTAAACTTTGACCTCACCAAAAATGAAAAACAACAGCGGATTTTTAATAAAACTGGGCGGACAGTAACTAAATAAAAACCAAACTAGCTAAAGTACCATGGGCTTCGATAAAACTTCATTCTTTGAGCTTAGTTTGATTCGAGAGATTGAGTATCCGAGTTCGAATTTGAGAAAAAACTTCAAGAAGGAGAAGTTCTCTCTCTATAACTTTCTCACTCTAAGAGGCAAGACTTGTCTTGCAAGGTTTTTCTTAGTTTTTTTTGGCCTTAAGCTTTCTATTTATAAGGAGCTCTTAAGGAGACCTAGTGGACTTTTGAGTTGGGCCTTTTAATTTGACTTTCGTTGACCACTTAGTCTTTTCTAGACTAATCAACTCCAATCGACCCATTTGAATTAATTTCTTAACCCACTTCGTTAATTTAATTTAATCAAACCCTTAGGATTAATTAATTCTTATAGAATTAATTTCTTAATCCACTTTGTCAATTAAATATTAATTAAACCTTTAGGATTAATTAATTCACTTTATCGATTAGTCAATACATAACTAGTCGTACCACTATCGAACTAACTATGGAACTACCGCTCAAAAACGACTTTAAATCGCGCCACTATATTTTATTCTATCTCCCCACATCAAAGATGTAGTGCTCGTCGATTTATCAATTTACTGACAAACTAATTTACCGACTTCTGGGTATCCGACATTAGTGGCACTCGACCTTTTTATTATACCGGAGGTGAAGTTCACTGGCCAGTTTTAGTACAATAAACCTTACGAGCTCATCTCGGGAGCACCATCAACCCGATGAACTGGTATGTGAATTCCTCCAACTAGCAACGACACGTAAGAAGCTAAACACCGCATACCCAACCTACCGAGGTATAGGCTTCAATTGACCACACTATTTGGCACATCAATGCATACGATATCTAACTCTCACGCCCGTCCCAATCTCGGGATTGAGAGACTGAATACTATGAACGAATTGACTATGCCGATCAGTACAAGTCAGTTCTATCCAAACTGGTTGAGCTCAATATGCCCTGGGCATATCCGTGTGATTTAATTAGTCTAGATAAACTAATTTCCAAATCACACGATAACCTATACCGATAGTATGTTCAGACTATCTCAGTTACGAGCATACTTTTTATATATCAATACTTTAACCAATAATGGTATCTATTGTGTCTTTCCACACCCCGTTATCTAGTTCTATGATATAATCGAACAATTTAATACTGATACAAAATGATATGTCATCTGTGGATATTAGTTTTTGATACAAGACATAGCTTTTCTATACTCAAGACTAACAACCTCCCACTAATACTCAAAGCTATGCTAAGAAGTACAAAAACTGTCCAATCCGCTATTACACTGCCGTCATACTGAAATCTACAGAACACCTTTAAGCTCACTCACATGGCTCCCTCAAGAATCTGACTCCCATGCCCTCCACATGTCTCTCAAAGAACATTGGGGTCAATGGCTTTGTGAATGGATCTGCAAATTTGTCATCTGATGCTATCTTAGCCAAGGTCACGTCTCCTCTCTTTACGATCTCTCGTATCAGGTGGTACTTACGCTCTATGTGTTTACTCGCTTTGTGGGCTCGTGGTTCCCTCGAGTTAACAACTGTACCATTGTTATCACAATAAACTGCGATAGAATTAGGCAACTCAGGAACCACATCTAAATCCACCATGAAGTTCCAGAGCCATACAGCTTCTTTCGCTGCCTCTGATACGGCAAAGTACTCAGCCTCCATAGGGGAGTCCGCCACACATTTCTGCTTGACACTCCGCCATACTATAGCTCCACCTACTAGAGTAAACACAAACCTAGAGGTAGACTTACTCTTGTCTATATCACCTTGAAAGTTTGAATCTGGGTACAAGCTCTTGTGCTCTATAAACTAGGACATAATCTCTCGTCCTGCGCAAGTACTTGAGAATGCATTTTACTGCCTCTAGTAAGCCTTTCCAGGGTTACTCTGATATCTACTAACCATGCCAACAGCAAAGCAAATATCAGGCCTCGTACATAGCATAGCATACATGAGGCTACCCACTGCAAAAGCATAGGGTACCCCCTGCATGGCATCTATCTCCTCAGCAGTCTTGGGACACTGCTTCTTAGACAAATGCGCCCCATGCTTGAATGGTAATGAACCCTTCTTGGAGTTCTGCATGTTAAAACGTGTTAGAATCGTGTCTATGTAGGATGCCTGGGAGAGAGTCAGAGAACATCTCCTACGATCTCGAATAATCTTTATCCCAAATATATGTCCAGCCTCTCCTAAATCCTTCATATGAAACTGCCTGGACAACCATGCCTTTACATCTCACAACACCTTCTTACTGTTGCCAATCAGAAGGATGTCATCTACTTAAAGTACGAGAAACACCACTGTATCACCATCACACCTGCGATATACACACTGTTCATCAATACACTGAGTGAATCCATAGGACTGGATAACCACGTCAAAATAGATATTCTAAGATCTGGATGTTTGCTTAAGTCCATAAATGGATCTCCTAAGCCTGCATACCTTGTGCTCTTAGCCCTGAGCAATGAAACCCTCTGGTTGTTGCATAAAGATGGTCTCCTCAAGACTTCCATCAATGAAAGCTGTCTTGACGTCCATCTGCCAAATCTCATAGTCCATATAAGCAGCTATGGCCAAGAGAATTTGGATCGACTTAAGCATAGCTACCGGAGAAAAGGTCGCCTCATAATCGATATCGTCTTTCGAAGTATACCCCTTCGCCACAAGCCTAGCCATGAAGGTCTCAACCCTCCCGTCAGATCTTCTCTTTCGCTTGTAGACCCAGTTGCACCCAATAGGCCGAAACCTATCAGGAAGCTCTACCAGCTCCCAGACCTGATTTGAGTCCATAGAACCCATCTCAACAATCATCGCTCTCTACCAATAATCTATATATTTATCCTGGAGAGCCTTATTGTAGCTAACTAAGTCTGGTTCATGAGCACCAAGGATAAAGTCTGAAGACTCACCCAAACCCATGTATCTCTCGGGTTGTCTGGTAACCCTCCCATCATATGTGATAGTGTGTACAGTCCCTTGTGGTGTGTCTTCCTGTACTTCTGCATCTGGAATAATGACTGACTTCTAAGCCCTTCCAATACTACCTTGTTGCTTGACTTGTGATCTAAAATATAGTCCTTCTCAAGAAATCTGGCATTGGTGCTCACCACCACCTTCTGATCCTGAGGACTATAAAATAGACCACCTCTCGTTCCTTCGGGGTAGCCTACAAACAGCATAGCCTTTGATCCCAAATCTAACTTAACCACATGTACTGGACAACCCCAAATCCTGAGATGTCTCAGACTAGGCTTTCACCCAGTCCACAACTCTAGGGGTGTCGTAGGCACAGATTTAGATGGCATGAGATTAAGGAGATAACACGTTGTCTCTAAGGCATAACCCTAAAACGAGGTAGGCAACTCACTATAACTCATCATCAATCTAACCATATCCATAAGAGTCATGTTCCTCCTCTCTGCTACACCATTCTGCTGGGGTGTGCTAGGTGCAGACAACTAGGATTGAATACCCACCTCTAACAAATAGGACCTAAATTCACTAGAGAGGTATTCGCCACCACGATCAGATCGCAATGCCTTGATACTCTTACCCAGATGGTTTTTCACCTCTGCCTTAAACTCTTTGAACTTGCCAAAGTATTCAGACTTGTGGTGTATCAGGTGTATGTATCCATATCAAGAGTAATCATCCGTGAATGTCACGAAATACTCATAACCACCTATAGCCCGAACTGACATAGGCCAATATAAGTTAGAATGAATCAACTCTAAAACCTCCTTGGCCCTATACCCCTTTGCCTTGAAAGGCCTCTTGGTCATTTTACCCTCTAAGCAGGACTCACATGTAGGAAAACTGTCAATATCTAATGAGTCCAAAGACCCATCATCGACCAACCTTTGAATCCTACTAAGGTTAATGCGACCTAGTCTCAGGTGCCAAAGATAAGTTTAATTCAAATGGGAAGACTCCTTTCTCTTACTATGATACGGTGATGAGTTACTAGTTTATGTATTTTGCACAACTGGGGAGTTTGTCTTAGTTAAAAATAGATTGTCAACTAATGTATTGGAACATATAAGTCTCTGGTTATTTCTAATAAAAACAGAATTATCAGAAAAAACAAACTTATAACCATCCAATAAAAGTTTAGAAACTGAAAGCAAATTCTTTCGAAAACTGGGTACATGTAAACAATCTCTCAAATGTAAAATAGAGTCTGAAAAATAAAGACATAAAACTCCCACTGCAACAATAGAAACTTTGGTAGTATCCCCAAGGTAGACCTGCAACTCTCCCTCTCTAAGCAGCTGGGTCACTTGGAACCCCTGCAAAGAATTACAAACGTGATCAGTGGCTCCTAAATCCACACACCAAGTATCCGTGGGAATCTTCGCTAAACACATCTCAGTAACTAGGGAAAATTTACACATACCTCGAGGCTTCTGGCAATCCTTCTTCCAATGTCCCGCCTTGCCACATTTGAATGACTTGCCTTTCGTCTTATGCTTCTTGGCAATGCCCGCCTTAGGTCAATGATCAGCAGCTCCTACTTTCTGGCCTCTCTTTCTCTTTTTCTTCCTGGCTTTGGGCCTAGCAGAGGAACCCGAGGGACCAACAGTAGCCAAGGCTTGCTTTTTCTCTGCGAAGAGGCCCTCAACAGACAACAATGCAGTCATGAGCTCGGGAAGTGAATATGAGAGCTTGCCCACATTGTACTTCAATCGAAACTGCTCAAAACTGGGGGCAAGCTCTGGAGGATAATATCGACCTGGGTCTTCTCATCAATATCACATCCCAATACCTTGATCTCATTAATGCAACTCATCATGTCCAGCACGTGATCCCTCACTGAAGTGCCCTCAACCATCCTAGTATTCATGAGTTTCCTCATAGCTGACTGCTTGGCTGCCCTACCATAATGTCCAAACATCTCCTTGAGGTTGAGCATCATATCGTAGGCTAAGGTAAACAACTGATGCTGGTGCTGCAGTACACTCGACATAGAAGCCAAGATGTAGAATCGGGTCATCTCATCAGCCTTTTGTCACCTCGTATATGGCTCTCGCTGCTCAGTGGTGGCATCATCGCTGGGCTTAGAGGTGCACTCCTCAGTGAGCACGTACTTGTAACCCTCAACGTTAAAGACAATGTCCAGGTTATGTTTCCAGTTAATGTAATTTGAACCCATAAGTTTGTTCTTATTAAGTATGACAGCTAGCGGGTTGAACGACATATCAACAACTAAAAAAATAAGCAGTCAAGTTTCAGTATACTTTTTTGAAAATATTGATATCCTCAAAACAATACATTCTCTTACCGACATCTCTCACACCGAGATTAACTCATGTCACGTTGGGTGAACGTCTACGCTAACCCACATTTGTTTGAGAAGAACCAAAGTTCATTAATTCCATTATCTGACCAAGGATCTTATGATCAATGAAATTAATAGTCGATAATTTTAGCCGTACACAATAAGCAGTGTAACCTCTTAGGAGGAATACTATGGACAGTACACTAAGGCTCCGTTTGATAAAACTTAATTTGAGGTATGAAGTCTGAAGTCTGAAATCTGAATTCTGAAGTCTGAATCCATTACATTAGCTTTGTTTGATAAAATTAGAAAATATGTCTGAATCTGAAGTCTGAAATCTAAAGTCTGAATCTGAAGTCTGAATTACAAAAATAAGTTTATAAAATTTTAAATTTTAAATTAAATCAAATTATTTTTTAAAAAAAATTAGAAACATATTTTTTTAATATATAACATAATTTTTAAGATGTATAATTTTTTTACATAATACTGTGAAATTCTACTAAGAAAAATATTTTAAAAAATTTTAATAATAAATTAGAATGTTATTATTATTTTAAAACTAGAATATTAATTAAATAAATATCACATATTAATTAAAATTATAAAAAAATAAAAATCCATGTCATAAATATATTTTTTATTTATTTAAATGATAAAATATTTTTTTTTAAATATTTAATAAATAAAAATTATTTAAAGAAAAAACTAAACAGAATAATAAATATTAAAAATAAGAAAAAATTTGAAACCAATTCAGTTCAGCAATAAGTGATTCGTCAATCACTTATTACTTATTGTTAGGCTGACAATTATACTTGCAATTCAGATCCACTTAATATTTTAAGACTTTGAATTATAGTTATCAAACGCACTTAATTATTAAGTACTTAATTAAAAAAGTTCTTAATTCATTAAGTCAGAAACAAGTTGAGTTATCAAACGCTCTTAATCAATTAAGTACTTAATCTATTTAGAATAAGTACTGAATTAGTTTATCAAACAGACCCTAAGTGTTTGCCATTACGTGACTTTTAAGCTTGTTATTTAGGATACTAATGCGCCTCAGTTAGTGAGGGTGTCGCAACTTTCTCCAATTAAACTCGCGATAGTCATCCCGTTAGAAATTCAATCTAGTGATATCTCGGGGTTCCGTAGGGAAGAAGGCCCTTGGCCAGCGCGCCGGTCTAACCCACATCACATATGAATCCGTAATGGAGGCCATGAGGATATTTGCCAACCCGCTCCCACTTAGATTTTTAAGTTTGAGGATTTTTACATTTTAACATGCAATATCTTAACTATAGATATTCGCACCCATAAAACCGTTGGAGTTTTAATATGCAAATAATCTACCTTAGTTAATTGCACTTTATTTTTTAAAAGGGTTTGGTTTGGTTTTCGTTCAGGCAAATAAATTGAAAACACGCAATCAACGAAAACAAATAAATACGGAAAATTAAAGAAATAAAATTTCCCGATTATTATGGTCTTCTCTATCATTGATTCCTTGACGCCTCCGTGTCACGTCCAATTATGTCGCTCCCACTCGTTATTTGGATTCCTCTCAATTCGCCTGGGTTTTCTCAGTTTTCTACATAATTAGAAATCACCCAAAATTACGAGAAACCAAAACCCGCGAATATAAGTTATCCAAAATAACGTCTTCGTCATAATACATAAATTCCTATATACAAGGCATTTTTCTAGGAATTTAAAGAGGACAACATTAGATTAAATCAAACTACAAGATTTATCTAATCATACACGGCTTCCAATTCATGGTTATTACTATTACAGACATTTCCATTCAAAAATAATACGAGCTCGGATATGTCCCGGGGTTTATCAATGAAAAATAAATTGTACCATAATAGCCAGGAAACTAATAACCACCTGTTTAAATATTTTGACAAAAATAATAATGCCAAAATAAAGCAGTATAATAAATTAAACAAGTATAAAGCCAAAACACTCGCTCTGATACCATTTTGAAGGAAAACAGAACAAGCCACTGAAAATCTCACTTTCGTGCAATGCATTCCAGAATCGAAAACTTTTGACAAAGCTCAGTCTCAAATTCATTTTCCCCGGAATGGATCTAGGCTTATACTTATTTAATTTATTAAGTCGACAAACAATGCACAAAAATTTGACCTTTAATTAAAAGAGGAAAGTCTAAATGTTATACATTTGTAGCGAAGTCCAACGCAATAAGAAAAACCAAATCTTTGATTGCGATTACCACCAAAATCTGAAAGATAACTCCAATAAATCTCGAATATTGCGTGGGCAATAATCAAATAGGATGTGCTATCAAAGCCCACGAAAACCCACTAAGAAAATGTTGGTGTATATGCTCTAATGAGGGCTATTTATGTAAATAAACTTTGAGGGTTATTTATGTAAATAAGACATTTGTCGTTTGATTGATTATTTATCTGATGAGTTAATTTCATGAAATTATATTCTTGTGCATATTGAATTTCATGAAAACGATCCGCCAAAAGAAACACTCCATGGACTGTTAGATCATGAGTGATTCTTTTGAGTAGTACTCGTACGAGGATCCTTAGACCAGAAATCACTGCATAGTCTTAGATGAATTAGAGTGTGCTTTGACATATGCCTAACGGGACCGTAACAGGTTGCCAAGTACGGGTATGATTGGGTACACTATGAGTCACGCTAAGGTATGTAGGTGAAGTGATGGGACTACAAGTCTCTCTTAAATGAGAGATGATATCTTGGCCGCTTGATAGTGAACTGAGAAGTGCATGGCCGTGCCCAAGAAATGATAAGGGTTATCATTTGCTTGATTAAGTTCAGTGTCACTAAGAGATCAAGTAAAACGTTTAGCTATATAAGGATGATTGGTTCCATGCCTTATGCTAAACTGGATATCAGTGTAGAGGACATTACGGAGTATACTCGGAAGGTTGTGTTGAATCACCATTCGACCCTCCGTTCTGAATTGTGTAGTCATTATGTCTTGCTAGAGACCACTAATGATTTATGGATTAATTAATGAGATTAATTTATTCATTGTCAATTTGGAATGAACCTACAGGATCACACATAAGTGAGTTCGATGATTCAGAATTAATTAAATTGCCTGTTCTAAGTATAAGAGTTATACTTAAATAGATAATATTTAATTAAATGGTTTAATTAATTATTATTGAAGAGTTTTATGGTATTAATTAAAAGTTAATTAATTACCTGGGAAGAATTGAGTTGAGCTGATAAATCAAGGGACCTAATTGTGAATCAAGGTTCTTGACCCATCAGCCTGATCCATGGATCAATGGGTTGATCCATGGTGTTGGTAAAACCCAACTCAGTAAATAATTAATTAATTATTATTAATTATTATTTATAATTAATTAAAACAGATACTTCTCAAATCAGAGAAGTATCTGGAGTCTGTTAAAAACGTTTTAACAGACTCAGTTTTAAATATACGTTTGAAAATTTTTTTTACAGACAATCAGACTTCAGAAAAAAAAAAAAAAGGGAACGTTCTTCCAAAAACCATTCTTCCCAGAGAGAAAAACGTTTTCTCTTAAACAGGAAATTTTGGGGCTAGCACCGGTTCTGAGAGAACTCCAGTGCAAGAACGTAGAGGCAATTCGCTTGAATTGTTCTGTGGTGGTGAACGCAATCTTCCCAAAGGATCCAGGCGACTGCACAACCGATTACTCGTCGAGGGTAAGACCCGAATCCTTAGTGTTTAGGAATTTTGCCATTTAATTTAGAATTAAATGCCTAAACACAATCCAACAGTGGTATCAGAGCCTGGTTAATTGTTTTAATTAAAAATGTTTTAATTAAAATTGGGTATAAGTTTTTTTTCTTGAAAAATAGTTTTAAAGAAAAAAAAATGTTGCTGGGAAAGGTCGCCGGATTCTGGGAAATCTTAGCCAGAAAGTTTTCCGGCCGGCCGGAAGTTCGCCGGAAAAATGAATATTGCTAAAAATTGGTTTTTTTGGCCTGATTTTTCCATGGGTTTTGTTCGTTTATTAATGGGGAACGATTTTATGTTGATTGGGTGTCAAAAACGTTTTGATTTGCAATTGATTGGGCTGTTGTTTTGAAAACTATTCGCCGGAAATATCCGCCGATTTCTGTTTTTGGTTTTTGTTTCGAAACTAGTCGGGAAGCTTGCTTTCGATTAAACTATTTGCTGGTTGTTGTTGCTGGTTATTTTTTTTTTATCTCCGCAGGGTGTTGGGTCGTCCGCGTCGCCGGAATCCATGTCGGCGAGCTGCTTCGTTTTCATCGAAGCGGTCGCTGGGTTCGCGGCTGGTCAATCGCCATCGGGGCCGGAAATGTTCTGGTCGCCGAACGATTGAAGCGACGGAGAGACGACGATCGGTCGGAACCAAGCCGGATGAGATGAACGGCGAGTGTCGTCGGGATTCGAGGAAGCCGCTGAAACCCGATCGCAGGTCACCGGGGAAGAAGAAGGAGGCGGCGGGGGGCTGGTGCCCTAATTGGGTGAAATGACCAAATTGCCCCCGCCGCACTCCCTAATCTCGGAAATGCCCCGCCGCAAGCCAAAAAAAAAAAACCCTAGCTGCAAAAAAATTTAAATGTTTTAAAAATTACAAACCAGCCCCAGCAGTTTTGTTTCCCTTAAACCCTAAGCCCAGAATTTTGGTTATTTACGAAATGACCCCAAGAGTTTCAGAAAATTAAAATTTTAAAAATTTTCTGAATTTTATTTAATAAGATTTTAATTAAATAATCTTATTAGATAAAGATAGGATTAATTTAGAATTTTATCCTATAAGTTTAAATTTTGAAATAAATTATCTTAATTAGATTAGGATAATTAGAAAAGATAAATAAATAAATAATTAATTAGATTAATTAATTGTTATTTATTTATTTTAGTTTACTTATGATGCTTAAATTTAAATTGTTTAAATTTTATGTGAAGCATCATAATTATGCTAGCATGTTCATGCATCATTCGATTAAAATGAATGAACATGGGATTGATTAAAATTGATCATGACACGATCAATTTTAATAGTGTAAGAGTTACACAATCCCGAATTAAATGATTCGGCCTAATAAAATTGGCTTGTATAAAGCATATGCAATTGTGTGTTTTTCTATGCATGAATTGGGCTTAAAATTTATTATTTAAATTTTTGGGCCTGCGAGCCATTTTAAAATTGGGCCTGCGTGCCTATTAAATAATTATGTAATAGTTAGGCCCAAAAGGAGGTTTCGAAGGAGTCCATGGTGGAGCCCAGGAACGGAAGCCCAAGATGGAGGCCCAAAAGAAGTTTTTTTGTTAAAAGGCCCTGTAATAGATTAGAGCCCAATTCATCGCATTTCCGCAATTTTATGTTTTGTGAATGAATGAAAACGACAATGCATGTTAAGCCGATCAAACTTAAATCCCAAAAACCCAAGATTTTGCTTCCATACTTGAGGGCCCGCTTGAGCGTTGAACGTCTGGTGGACTTGGAGAGCCCAAGGGCCTCAGGTTTTCTTCGTGCGGCGGGTTATTGCATAATAGTGCCCAACTTTATCACTACCATTAATAAGTGGAAAAACTGTTTGGGTATTAGATGCCCGACTTTATCACTACCACTTTTCAATTTTGGCTATTGTGGAAAATATTTTAAAACTCATTCTAATATTTTGCATTTTCTTTTGTAGAAATGGCATCTACTAGCACTAATACATCTAATCTCACTCTAAGAAGCATTTTGGACAAAGAAAAGCTTGTTGGTCCAAACTTCTTAGATTGGGAAAGAAACTTGAGAATCGTTCTCAAAGAAGAAATGAAGCTAAATATCTTAGACGCTGCTTTACCTGAACCACCAGTAAATGCTACGGCTGCGTTTCAACGAGCATGGGAAAAGCTGAAAAGCGATTCTGATGACGTGACATGTCTGATGCTCGCGACTATGTCAGGCGAGCTTCAGAAACAATTCATGAATTCGGAAGCGTTCCAAATTTATGTGTCACTAACGGAAATGTTCCGTGAACAAGCCCGTAACGAAAGGTTCGTTACGATAAAAGCATTGATCTCGTGCAAGATGGCGAAGGGTTCGTCAGTAAGCACGCATTTGATCAAGATGAAGGGGTATATTGATACCCTAGAGAGATTAAATGCACCTCTTTCTAGAGAGTTAGCCATTGACATCATCTTGGCTTCACTGCCTGATGATTACAATAACTTTGTGGTGAACTACAACATGCATAACATGGAGAGGACAATTCCTGAGCTCCATGGAATGCTTAAAAATACTGAGCAAACCCTTCGGAAGGCAACGCCAGTACTTGTTGTGGAAAAGGGTAAGGGCAACAAGAGAAAGTTTAAAGGCAAGGCAAAAGTTGCTGAAAATAAGAAGGCTCACAGTAAGACTGCTCCTAAGGCTCAGCCTCAAACTCCTCTTGCTAAGAAAAATGCTCAGAAGGACGCAGTATGTTTCCATTGCAATCAGAAGGGGCATTGGAGAAGAAACTGCAAGCTGTTTCTTGAAGAGAAGAAACAGAATCCTTCGGCTTCAGGTATCTTTGTTATTGAGATTAATCTTTCTATGTCCACCTCATGGGTATTAGATACCGGTTGTGGGGCTCACATTTGTACTAATGTGCAGGGACTGAGCAATAGAAGGATGACAAAGAAAGGCGAAGTAGATCTCCGAGTAGGCAACGGGGCAAGAGTTGCAGCCGTTGAAGTTGGAGATTACATTTTGTCTTTGCCTTCCGGTTTAAACATTGTTTTAGAGAATTGTTATTATGTACCTACTATGAGTAGGAATATTATTTCAATTTCTTGCTTGGATATCAAAGGATTTCGTTTTATTATTGGTAATAAATCGTTGTCTTTATATCAAAAAGATGTTTTATATGGAGTTGCAAATTTGTGCAATGGCCTATATATCTTGGATTTGACCCAAGAGAAACCGGTATATAACATTGAAAAGAAAGCCAAATTAATTCAATCTGATTTAAGTCCAACATATCTATGGCACTGTCGTCTAGGCCATGCAAATGAGAAGCGAGTTCAAAGACTTCATAAGGATGGAGTGCTTGGTTCATTTGATTTCGAATCATATGACACATGTGAACCCTGTTTGCAAGGAAAAATGACGAAGAGTCCTTTCAGCAAGAAAGGCGAGAGGACTAGTGAGCTATTGGCACTAATACATACAGATGTATGTGGACCGATGAGCACACAAGCCAGAGGTGGATTTGAATACTTTGTGACTTTTACCGATGACTATAGTAGATATGGTTATGTCTACGTAATGAGGTATAAAAGTGAAACTTTTGAAAAGTTCAAAGAGTTTAAAAATGAAGTAGAAAATCAGTTAAATAGAAGGATTAAGGCTATTCGCTCCGATCGGGGAGGTGAATACCTTAATGATGAGTTCGATGGCTATCTAAAACAGTGTGGAATTGTTTCACAGCTGACTCCACCAGGAACACCTCAATGGAATGGTGTATCCGAGAGGAGGAATCGGACCGTATTAGATATGGTTCGATCCATGATGGGCCAAGCGACTCTCCCTATGTCCTTTTGGGGTTATGCCCTCCTTTCAGCTACCTACTTACTAAATCGTATTCCATCTAAGGCAGTAGATAAGACTCCATATGAGATGTGGACGGGTCAAAAACCCTATATGTCATATCTACGAGTTTGGGGTTGTCAAGCTCATGTAAAGAGTTTACAAAGTAGTAAGCTTGAACCTAAAACTGACAAATGCCTGTTTGTGGGATATCCTAAGGAAACTAAAGGATATCAATTCTACAATCCAACTGAGAACAAAGTGTTTGTTGCTCGGGGAGCCACTTTCTTAGAGAAAGATTTTCTCTACAAGAAAGATAGTGGGAGTAGAATAGAACTCGGAGAAGTTCCAGAACCACAAGAGAATGTAGAACGATCTACAGAAACTGAGATGGAAGTTGACATGGGAACTCATGAAGATGAGCAGCCTGAGTCAACAACACAAGAACCTAGAAGGTCTAGTAGATCTCGTCATGAACCTGAGAGATACGGATTTCTCGTAACTGACGATCAAGATTTGATCTTGGTGGACTCTAATGAGCCCGTGAACTACAAACAGGTTTTAGAAAGTCCAGATTCAGATAAATGGCTACAAGCAATGGAATCTGAAATGCAATCCATGAGGGACAATAAAGTTTGGACTTTGATTGATCCTCCTGTTCAGGCAAAGGTTGTCGATTGCAAGTGGATTTTCAAGTTAAAACCTGGCAGGATCTTCAAGGCACGACTAGTGGCTAAAGGTTTCAGACAGACTCATGGTATAGACTATGATGAAACCTTCTCCCCTGTCGTGATGCTCAAGTCCATTCGGACTATGCTCGCCATAGCTGCATATTATGACTATGAGATATGGCAGATGGATGTTAAGACGGCTTTCCTGAATGGAAACCTACTCGAGGATGTTTATATGAAACAACCCGAGGGATACATCGATCAAGAGCATCCAAATCGTGTATGTAAGCTTCAGAGGTCCATCTACGGACTAAAGCAAGCATCTCGGAGTTGGAATCTTCGTTTTGACAAGGCAGTAAAAGGTTACGGCTTCATAAAGAACGAAAATGAGTCTTGTGTTTACAAGAAGGTTAGTGGGAGCAAGATAGTTTTCCTTGTCCTATATGTGGACGACATCCTACTCATAGGAAATGACATTCCCATGATGAAAGACATCAAACAATGGTTGGGGACTGTATTTTCTATGATAGACTTAGGAGAAGCCAAAATGATACTAGGTATCAAGATCTATAGAGATAGGTCAAGAATGCTTCTAGGACTAAGTCAAGAAGGGTACATAGACAAAATATTGAAGAGGTTCAATATGTCTAACTCCAAAAATGGTAAGGTACCATTTAGACATGGCCTTCTCTTGAAGAAGAACCAAGGTCCTTCAACAAGAGAGGAGAGGGATACAATGAGTAGAGTACCATATGCTTCGGCAATAGGATCTATCATGTATGCCATGTTATGTACCGGCCCGGATGTCGCACATGCACTGAGCATGACTAGCAGATACCAACAAGATCCAGGAACAGATCATTGGACTGCAGTCAAAGCAATCCTAAAGTACTTGCGAAGGACTAAAGGATTGATGCTAGTGTATGGAGGACAAGAACAGTGTTGGTGTATATGCCCTAATGAGGGCTATTTATGTAAATAAACTTTGAGAGTTATTTATGTAAATAAGACATTTGTCGTTTGATTGATTATTTATCTGATGAGTTAATTTCATGAAATTATATTCTTGTGCATATTGAATTTTATGAAATTGATCCGCCAAAAGAAACACTCCATGGACTGTTAGATCATGAGTGATTCTTTTGAGTAGTACTCGTACGAGGATCCTTAGACCAGAAATCACTGCATAGTCTTAGGTGAATTAGAGTGTGCTTTGACATATGCCTAACGGGACCGTAACAGGTTGCCAAGTACGGGTATGATTGGGTACACTATGAGTCACGCTAAGGTATGTAAGTGAAGTGATGGGACTACAAGTCTCTCTTAAATGAGAGATGATATCTTGGCCGCTTGATAGTGAACTGAGAAGTGCATGGCCGTGCCCAAGAAATGATAAGGGTTATCATTTGCTTGATTAAGTTCAGTGTCACTAAGAGATCAAGTAAAACGTTTAGCTATATAAGGATGATTGGTTCCATGCCTTATGCTAAACTGGATATCAGTGTAGAGAACATTACGTAGTATACTCGGAAGGTTGTGTTGAATCACCATTCGACCCTCGGTTCTGAATTGTGTAGTCATTATGTCTTGCTAGAGACCACTAATGATTTATGGATTAATTAATGAGATTAATTTATTCATTGTCAATTTGGAATGGGCCTACAGGATCGCACATAAGTGAGTTCGATGATTCAGAATTAATTAAATTGCCTGTTCTAAGTATAAGAGTTATACTTAAATTGATAATATTTGATTAAATGGTTTAATTAAATATTATTGAAGAGTTTTATGGTATTAATTAAAAGTTAATTAATTACCTGGGAAGAATTGAGTTGAGCTGATAAATCAATGGACCTAATTGTGAATTAAGGTTCTTGACCCATCAGCCTGATCCATGGATCAATGGGTTGATCCATGGTGTTGGTTAAACCCAACAGTAAATAATTAATTATGATTAATTATTTAACAAATACTTCTCAAAATCAGAGAAGTATCTGACAGTTGAGAGTTTTAAGAAAATTAGTTTTTTTTTAAAAAACACGTTTTAAAGATTTTAAAACAAGACTCTCTCTGTCACTTTTTGAAAAAAAAAAAAAAACAGACTCTTGAAAATGATTCTTCCCAGACAAAAAGGTTTTGCTCTTTAACAGGCAAATTTTGGGGCTAGCACCAGTTCTGAGAGAACTCCAGTGCAAGAACGTAGAGACAATTCACGTGAATTGTTGGTGAACGCCATCTTCTCAGAGGAGCCAGGCGTCTGCACAACCGATTACGCTTCGAGGGTAAGACCCGAATCCTCTTAGAATTTAGGCTATTCCGTAGCATAATTTAGGAAATTATGCATGCCTAGTTCCTACAGTGGTATCAGAGCCATAGGTTGAAAAAAATCGGGTATAAGAATTTCAAATCGGGTATAAGAATTTTTTTTTTTTTGCAAAAATCGTTTTGAAAAGAAAAAAAAAATTCTGCTTGAAGGTCGCCGGATTCTGGGAAATCTTCGCCGGAAAGTTTTTCGGCCGGCCGGAAGTTCGCCGGAAAAACGTATATTGCTCAAAATTGGTTTTTTGGCCTGATTTTTCCTTGGGTTTTGTTCTTTTCTTCATGGGGAACCATTTCGGTTTGATTTGGGGTGTCAAAACTGTTTTGATTGTGAAGATTATGAAAAGATTTTCTGGGTTTGCAAAAAGGTTCGCCGGGAAAGAAAAATTTGTTTTTTTCCGATTTGGGTTTTTGAGAACCGTTGGCATCTCGCACCGGTTGTTTCGCTAAGGACGGGGAAAGGTTCCTCGCTCCGCGGGGAAACGAAGTGACAGAGAACTGGCTTCGTCGTTTGTTCTGTCGGGAAATTGTTTTTCGCCGGAGGAGTCGCGGGGTCACGGTTTTCATGTCTTCTCATCGATCGATGAATTGCCAAGGTGGGCTTCGATTTGATCGGGGTTGGACCGGGGCGAAGAGACGACGTCCGGCGCTGGCGAAGCGTTCGTCGAAAAACCGAAGGATGACGCCGGCAGCTAGTCGGGGAAGAAGAGAGGAGGCGGCGGGGGCTGTGCCCTAATTGGGCTAAAATGACCAGATTGCCCCCGCCGCACTCCAAAATCCCGAAAATGCCAGCCTTTTAAAATTGTTTTAAAAATTGCAAAAACAGCCCCAGAAGTTTTAAACTTTAAAACCCTAGCCCGAGAGGTTTTGTAAATTACAGATTGGCCTCAAAATTTTCAGAAAAACCTTAATTTTCTGAATTTTAAAATTTGATAATATTTTAATTTATAATTTAGGATAAATTAAAATATATTATCAGATTTTAAATCGCGATAAGATAAGATTAGATTTAGATTTAATTCTTATCCTATAGAATTTTAAAAAATTTAGAATTTTGAATAATTATCTTAATGAGATTAGGATAATTAGAAATATTTAAATTTTAAAATTAGAAAAAAAAAATTATCTTAATAAAATTAGATAATTAAATGAATAATTAATTAATTAATTAATGAGATTAGTTAATTAATTATTATGTTTTATTTATTTATTGATTTTCCGAAATAATGTGTTATTTATTTAAAATGTTTAAATAATTGCACGCATTATTGGTATGACCATGCATCATTCGATTAAAATGAATGAATATGGGATTGATTAAAATTGATCATGACACGATCAATTTTAATAGTGTAAGAGTTACACAATCCTTAATTAAATGATTCGGCTTAATAAAATTGGCTTGTATGAAGCATATGCATTTGTGTGTTTTTCTATGCATGAATTGGGCTTAAAATTTATTATTTAAATTTTTGGGCCTGCGAGCCATTTTAAAATTGGGCCTGCGTGCCTATTAAATAATTATGTAATAGTTAGGCCCAAAAGGAGGTTCCAAAGGAGTCCATGGTGGAGCCCAGGAACGGAAGCCCAAAATGGGCCCAAAAGAAGTTTTTTTGTTAAAAGTCCCTGTAATAGATTAGAGCCCAATTCATCGCATTTCCGCAATTTTATGTTTTGTGAATGAATGAAAACGACAATGCATGTTAAGCCGATCAAACTTAAATCCCAAAAACCCAAGATTTTGCTTCCATACTTGAGGGCCCGCTTGAGCGTTGAACGTCTGGTGGACTTGGAGAGCCCAAGGGCCTCAGGTTTTCTTCGTGCGGCGGGTTATTGCATAATAGTGCCCAACTTTATCACTACCATTAATGAGTGGAAAAACTGTTTGGGTATTAGATGCCCGACTTTATCACTACCACTTGTTACGGAAAAACTGTGTGGGTGTCTATTGATGTGATGCCTTGAGGGATGGTTTAACTTGGGAAAATTAATCCTAGCTTGACCCGATAAGTTGACTAGGGATTAATTTTGCAAAGATAGGATGGTGTCAAACATTTGGAATGTTCATCCTATCACCGAAAAGTTGCATAGTGATGCAATTGGAAATCGTTAAATTACATAGGGATGTGATTTGAACGTTGCCTACCAAAAGAGCCCAATCCCTACGATACTTGCCAAAGCAAGACTGGGGTTGATTCTTTGTGGATTTTCGGCCCACAATCTAGCACCAACACAAAATTGTTTGGGATTTCAATTTTGGCTATTGTGGAAAATATTTTAAAACTCATTCTAATATTTTGCATTTTCTTTTGTAGAAATGGCATCTACTAGCACTAATACATCTAATCTCACTCTAAGAAGCATTTTGGACAAAGAAAAGCTTGTTGGTCCAAACTTCTTAGATTGGGAAAGAAACTTGAGAATCGTTCTCAAACAAGAAAGGAAGCTAAATATCTTAGACGCTGCTTTACCTGAACCACCAGTAAATGCTACGGCTGCGGTTCAACGAGCATGGGAAAAGCTGAAAAGCGATTCCGATGACGTGATATGTCTGATGCTCGCGACTATGTTAGGTGAGCTTCAGAAACAATTCATGAATTCGGAAGCGTTCCAAATTTATGTGTCACTAATGGAAATGTTCCGTGAACAAGCCCGTAACGAAAGGTTCGTTACGATAAAAGCATTGATCTCGTGCAAGATGGCGAAGGGTTCGTCAGTAAGCACGCATTTGATCAAGATGAAGGGGTATATTGATACCCTAGAGAGATTAAATGCACCTCTTTCTAGAGAGTTAGCCATTGACATCATCTTGGCTTCACTGCCTGATGATTACAATGACTTTGTGGTGAACTACAACATGCATAACATGGAGAGGACAATTCCTGAGCTCCATGGAATGCTTAAAAATACTGAGCAAACCCTTCGGAAGGCAACGCCAATACTTGTTGTGGAAAAGGGTAAGGGCAACAAGAGAAAGTTTAAGGCAAGGCAAAAGTTGCTGAAAACAAGAAGCCTCGCAGTAAGACTGCTCCTAAGGCTCAGCCTCAAACTCCTCCTGCTAAGAAAAATGCTCAGAAGGACGCATTATGTTTCCATTGCAATCAGAAGGGGTATTGGAGAAGAAACTGCAAGCTGTTTCTTGAAGAGAAGAAACAGAATCCTTCGGCTTCAGGTATCTTTGTTATTGAAATTAATCTTTCTATGTACACCTCATGGGTATTAGATACCGGATGTGGGGCTCACATTTGTACTGATGTGCAGGGACTGAGCAATAGAAGGATGACAAAGAAAGGCGAAGTAGATCTCCGAGTAGGCAACGGGGCAAGAGTTGCAGCCGTTGAAGTTGGAGATTACATTTTGTCTTTGCCTTCCGGTTTAAACATTGTTTTAGAGAATTGTTATTATGTACCTACTATGAGTAGGAATATTATTTCAATTTCTTGCTTGGATATCAAAGGATTTCGTTTTATTATTGGTAATAAATCGTTGTCTTTATATCAAAAAGATATTTTATATGGAGTTGCAAATTTGTGCAATGGCCTATATATCTTGGATTTGACCCAAGAGAAACCGGTATATAATATTGAAAAGAAAGCCAAATTAATTCAATCTGATTTAAGTCCAACATATCTATGGCACTGTCGTCTAGGCCATGCAAATGAGAAGCAAGTTCAAAGACTTCATAAGGATAGAGTGCTTGGTTCATTTGATTTCGAATCATATGACACATGTGAACCCTGTTTGCAAGGCAAAATGACGAAGAGTCCTTTCAGCAAGAAAGGCGAGAGGACTAGTGAGCTATTGGCACTAATACATACAGATGTATGTGGACCGATGAGCACACAAGCCAGAGGTGGGATAATATTTGATTAAATGGTTTAATTAAATATTATTGAATTTAAGTATAACTCTTATACTTAGAACAGGCAATTTAATTAATTCTGAATCATCGAACTCACTTATGTGCGATCCTGTAGGCCCATTCCAAATTGACAATGAATAAATTAATCTCATTAATTAATCCATAAATCATTAGTGGTCTCTAGCAAGACATAATGACTACACAATTCATAACGGAGGGTTGAATGGTGATTCAACACAACCTTCCTAAATTATGCTACGGAATAGCCTAAAAACAGCTCATCGTACAAGGTTACGCTGATGCTGCTTTCCAAACAGATCAAGATGACATGAAGTCACAATCAGGCTACGTGTTTAGTCTGAATGGTGGTGCAATAAGTTGGAAAAGCTCAAAGCAAGATACAACAGCCGATTCTACAACAGAGTCTGAGTACATTGCTGCATCCGATGCTGCAAAGGAAGCTGTTTGCTTAAGAAAGTTCGTGTTAGACATCGGAGTGATACCGAGTATCCAAGATCCGATAGAACTTTTCTGTGACAATAACGGGGCCATTGCACAAGCTAAGGAGCCTCGGTCACACCAGAAAACCAAACATATACTCAGAAGGTTTCACCTCATCCGAGAGATCATTGATCGAGGAGATGTGAAAGTGTGCAAAATAGGGTCAGACGACAATGTAGCAGATCCTCTCACAAAAGCTCTACCGCAGTCAAAGTTTGATAGACATGTAATAGAGCTTGGTCTTAAACAGTTTAGGACATAGCCCTTCAACGGGCAAGTGGGAGATTGTTGGTGTATATGCCCTAATGAGGGCTATTTATGTAAATAAACTTTGAGGGTTATTTATGTAAATAAGACATTTGTCGTTTGATTGATTATTTATCTGATGAGTTAATTTCATGAAATTATATTCTTGTGCATATTGAATTTCATGAAAATAATCCGCCAAAAGAAACACTCCATGGACTGTTAGATCATGAGTGATTCTTTTGAGTAGTACTCGTACGAGGATCCTTAGACCGGAAATCACTGCATAGTCTTAGGTGAATTAGAGTGTGCTTTGACATATGCCTAACGGGACCGTAACAGGTTGCCAAGTACGGGTATGATTGGGTACACTATGAGTCACGCTAAGGTATGTAGGTGAAGTGATGGGACTACAAGTCTCTCTTAAATGAGAGATGATATCTTGGCCGCTTGATAGTGAACTGAGAAGTGCATGGCCGTGCCCAAGAAATGATAAGGGTTATCATTTGCTTGATTAAGTTCAGTGTCACTAAGAGATCAAGTAAAACGTTTAGCTATATAAGGATGATTGGTTCCATGCCTTATGCTAAACTGGATATCAGTGTAGAGGACATTACGGAGTATACTCGGAAGGTTGTGTTGAATCACCATTCGACCCGCCGTTCTGAATTGTGTAGTCATTATGTCTTGCTAGAGACCACTAATGATTTATGGATTAATTAATGAGATTAATTTATTCATTGTCAATTTGGAATGGACCTACAGGATCGCACATAAGTGAGTTCGATGATTCAGAATTAATTAAATTGCCTGTTCTAAGTATAAGAGTTATACTTAAATAGATAATATTTAATTAAATGGTTTAATTAAATATTATTGAAGAGTTTTATGGTATTAATTAAAAGTTAATTAATTACCTGGGAAGAATTGAGTTGAGCTGATAAATCAAGGGACCTAATTGTGAATCAAGGTTCTTGACCCATCAGCCTGATCCATGGATCAATGGGTTGATCCATGGTGTTGGTAAAACCCAACTCAGTAAATAATTAATTAATTATTATTTATAATTAATTAAAACAGATACTTCTCAAATCAGAGAAGTATCTGGAGTCTGTTAAAAACGTTTTAACAGACTCAGTTTTAAAAATACGTTTGAAAATTTTTTTTACAGACAATCAGACTTCAGAAAAAAACAAAGGGAACGTTCTTCCAAAAACCATTCTTCCCAGAGAGAAAAACGTTTTCTCTTAAACAGGAAATTTTGGGGCTAGCACCGGTTCTGAGAGAACTCCAGTGCAAGAACGTAGAGGCAATTCGCTTGAATTGTTCTGTGGGGGTGAACGCAATCTTCCCAAAGGATCCAGGCGACTGCACAACCGATTACGCGTCGAGGGTAAGACCCGAATCCTTAGTGTTTAGGAATTCTGCCATTTAATTTAGAATTAAATGCCTAAACACAATCCAACAGAAAAACCCTTGAAATGAACTAAATCTGCCCAAAATCCGATCTTAGCTTCAGCCCATAAGCAGTCCACCACAAAAACCCCCAAAAATCCAGCCTTTTAGTCACCATCTGGACGAGCCCAATCACAAATCACCAAAAAAGAGTGAAGGAAAACTGAACAAGCCCGGGCTAAATCGAAAACCTCACTTTTGTGCAATGCATTCTAGAATCAGAAGCTTTCGACCAAGCTCAGGCTCAAATTAGTTTACCCATGAACGGATCTTAGCTTATACCTATTTAATTTATTAATTGGGACACAAAAGATTCGATCTTTAATTAAAGCGGAATATTTAAAGATTTTACCTTTTGTAGCGAAGTCCCTTGCCTAAAGAAAAATCCAATCTTTGTTGCGATAACCACAAGAAATCCGAAGAATGACTCCGATCCAACTCCGAAATAGTGTGGGCTATTATGACCTATTATCTACGGAGTTACCCATGGCAAAATATAGAAAACCCAAGAAACTTGCCTTGGAAGAAAACTCAAAAAAACTGAAATTGAAAAAAAACTGCTGCCCAGATTTTTTAAAACTTGTTGTGCAAGTCGCCGGAAATACTAGAAGAAAACCGACCACCGAGCTGATCAATCCGGTCCCGATCTGTACAACCAGCTTCACGGATCACTCAGCAAGAAGATTGACGTGAAGACTGGTCGGCTCAGGGCACCGAAGAAGAATCAGCGCCGGGTTTTTCTGATAAAACTGCAGCAGGTTTTCCAATCGAAAAAACCGATATGCGCTGCTCCGATAAAAGAAACGGCAGGCGACTATATTAAAGAATAATCCGGGCAACTTGATAACTGAGTTTTCTGAAGGAGAAAGCTTTCTTAGCTGACTTCGAGAAAAAGCTTCGACGAGGAAGACGAAGTTCTCACTCTAAGCTAAACTTTCTCTCACTAGCCCTTTCTTGACTATCAAGTTTCTTAATTGTCTTTCTTGCCAAACAAGGATATTTATAAGGAGCTTCTAAGGAGACCTAATGGGTTCTCGAGTTAGGCCTTTTAATTTGACTTTCGTTGACCGCTAAGTCTTTCCCCACTAGTCAACTCCAATCGACCCATTTGAATTAATTTATTAAACCCACTTCGTTAATTTAATTTAATCGAACCCTTAGAATTAATTAATTCAAATAGAATTAATTTCTTAATTCACTTTGTCTATTAAATATTAATTAAACCTTTAGGATTAATTAATTCACCTTGTCGATTAGTCAAAATGCATAATTAATCGTACCACTAACGGACCAATTATGGAACTACCGCTCGAAAACGACTTTATATCGTGCAATTATATTTTATTCTATCTCCCCACATTAAAGATCTAGCACTCGTCGGTTTATCTACTGACAAATTAATTCACCGACTTCTTGGTTTCCGAGATTAGTACCACTCGTCCTTTTATTATACCCAACATAAAGTTCACCGGCCGGGTTTAGTATAATAGACCTTACGAGCTCATCTCGGGAGCACGATCAACCCGGCGAACCGGTATATGGATTCCTCTGATTAGCCACGGCACGTAAAAAGCTAAACACCGCATACCCAACCTACCGAGGTATAGGCCTCAATTGACCGCACTCTTTGGCAAATCAAAGCATACGATATCCAACCCTCACGCCCATCCCAATCTCGGGATTGAGAGATAGAATACTAGAACCAAATTGACTATGCCAATCAGTATAAGTCAATTCTGAAAGAATATTGCCACATAGGATCTGGGTTTGCACTTGCTCGATTTAACACGCAACAAAAATTTCTAATTAAAGTGGAACCTTAGAAAAATACCTTTGAAGCGTGCACCTGGTGATTCTCTTGTATGCCTCAAGACTATGACTTCTCGTTGTGTGGGCAACGAACTAGAAGTCAATTGATCAGCTAATCACCACAATCCACCTGCTAGAAAAATCCAGCACCGCAGCACCTGTCACGTACAATAAATGCACCGCCCGCAGAGAGAGAAAGCTACACGCAGCTGGTATAGACCAAGGCCAAAATTTCAGCCACTAGAAACCCAAAAACAGCCACACACTTTCTTGGAAATTTGACTTGGAGAGAGAAATATTTTCAGAAATCTTGTGGATTAATTGTATATGTTGACTAGCTAATCCCTTGTCTATTTATAGAGTTACGAGAGAGACTCCAAGTTGGTTTTGGATTGGTCTTCCTAATGGGTTTAGGTAATGAATTAGTTTCCAAATCCAATTAGGCAACCAATTTGATAGGATAAACCAAATCCTACTACATTTCCTAATCTATAGGATTTCCTAATTCCAATTGAAACTTAACACTTAATTAATTAATTAAATAATTCCACTTTGTTAATTACTTAATTAACCCTTAGGAATTAATTAAATAATTCCACTTTGTTAATTACTGAATTAACCCTTAGGAATAATTAACCAATTAATTAATTAAATCTACCTATTCAATTAACCCATTACAAAATTAATCGTACCACTAACGGATTAATTTTGGCACTACCATCCTACACCAGAATTGCTTCCGGAACAACTTAATTAAATTATATTCATTAATCTCCCCACATCAAAGATATAGTGCTCGTTAATTAAAATTAATTTACTGATAAATTAATTAATTAACTTCTTTAATTCCGGGACTAGTACCACTCGACCTTTTTACTATACCGGACATAAGTCCACCGGCCGGGTTTAGTATAATAAACATTTCGAGCTCATCTCGGGAGCACCATCACCCCGGACGCACCGGTACATGGTTTCCTTTCGACAAGCAGTAGCACACCAAGTAACTAAACACGCGCACCCAACCCACCGAGACTATTGGCCACATTTGACCTCACCCATGTTGGAGTAGAATACATAAGCTATGCTTGTATTGTACAGTTTCCTAGTTTAATATATCGATTTGTGTTTCAGTCATATCTTGTTGTGCATTAATCGTCCATTTATATTATGTAAGTAGATGATGAGGTGTCTGGTGCGACACATTAGATCTCATCATTGGTTGAAAGACATAATATATAAATGAGGTTCGTAACCGAGACAGCTTTGGACAAACTGTCGGTTTAGGTTATTATGTGATTCGGATAATTAGATTGTCTAAACTAATTGAATCATATAGATATGCCCGGGGCATATTGAACTTGACTCTTAGGAATGATTTGTCTTGTACTGATTTAATAGACAAATCGATCCTTGTATTCTATCTCTAAATCCCTAGACTCGAGCGGGCATGAGGATTAGACATAGTGTACTTTGATCTGCCAAAGGGTGAGGTCAATTGTGGCCAATAATCTCGGTAGCTTGGGTGCGCGTGTTTAGTTACTTGGTGTGCTGCTGCTTGTCGAAAGGAAACCATGTACCGGTGCGTCCGGGGTGATGGTGCTCCCGAGATGAGCTCGAAATGTTTATTATACTAAACCCGGCCGGTGGACTTATGTCCGGTATAGTAAAAAGGTTGAGTGGTACTAGTCTCGGAATATTAAGAAGTTGATGAATTAATTTATCAGTAAATTAATGAATTAACGAGCACTATATCTTTGATGTGGGGAGATTATGAATATAATTTAATTAAGTTGTTCCGGAAGCAATTCTGGTGTAGGGTGGTAGTGCCATAATTAATCCGTTAGTGGTACGATTAATTATGTACTGGGTTGTTGACAAAGGTAGATTTAATTAATTGAAAAATTAATTAATCCTTATGTCAGTTGGTTGTGAATCATCCCAGGAACTGGTTTGGGATAAGTAAATCCCTGTGTCAGTTGGGAGTGATTCATCCCAGGAACTGGATTGGGATAAGTGAATCCCTGTGACAGTTGGGAGTGTATCAGTCCAGGAACAGGATTGAAGGAAACAGAATCTGTATCAGTCCAGGAACAGGATTGAAGGAAAACAGAAACCCAGTAGGAAGACCAATCCTAAACCAACTTGGAGTCCCTCTTGTAACTCTATAAATAGATAAGGGATCAGTCATTCAGAATAACACAATAACACAATTAATCCACAGGATTTCTAGAGAGAGAAAATTCTAGAGAGAGAAAACGTTTCTCTCTCCAAGTTGAATTTTCAAGAAAGTGTGCAGCTGGTTTTTGGGTTTCTAGTGGCTGAAATTTTGGCCTTGGATTATACCAGCTGCGCGTAGCTTTTTCTCTCTGCGGGCGGTGCGTTTATAGTATGTGCCAGGTGCTGCGGGGCTAGAGTTTTCTAGCAGGTGGATTGTGGTGAGTAGCTGATCAATTGACTTCTAGTTCGTTGCCCACACAACGTGAAGTCATAGTCTTGAGGCATACAAGAGATTCACCAGGTGCACGCTTCAAAGGTATTATTCTATAGTTCCGCTTTTATTAGAATTTTTTGTTGCGTGGTAAATCGAGCAGGTACAAACCCAGATCCTACCAAAAATCTTTCAATTGGTATCAGAGCCTGGTTTAGGGGGTTCTGTGCTTGTTCGATTTATTACATGGTTTTATTTGCAGGTGGTTTAGAATCCCGACTATTATGGTTACGTTTGTATGGGTTTTAATTAAACTCCGGGACATGTCCGGATTTAATTTTATTATGAATGTTTGTAACAGTTTAACCACGTGTTGGAAGCCGTGTAGGATTAGATCAAATCTGTAGTAGGATTTTTTCTATGTAATTTCGATTATTTAATTTTCCTAGAATGCCTTGTAGTAGGAAATTATTTTTTATGTAATCGAAGGCGTTATGGTGGGCGACTTGAATTCGTGGGTTTTGGGTTATCATGAATTTGAAGAAACCCAGGAAAACCCAGAACGAATTGCAAGAAGACCAAATAGCGTGGGAAAAAGTGAAGGAGAAGTTGGCGGCAGGAGGCGACGCCGGCAACATTTGCCGGCAGCAAAATCACCGGCCGGCAGGCCAAAAAGGCAGCAGCAGGCAGCAGCAGCGCGCAGCAGCTGCTGCGCGCTGCTGCCGCGCGCGCTGGGCCGCGCGCGCTGGGTCGAGCGCGCAGGGCCGCCCGCACGGCCCGTGCGGCCTGTGCGCGCGGGCAGTGCGGCCCTCGGGCAGTGCTGCGGCCCGGGCGGCCCGTTCGGGCTGTTCGGGCTGTTTTTGGCCCGTTTTTCCTCCAGTTTTCGTTTTTTGAAATTCAAGACTCTCTCCATCGAGTGACGTGACGGGACACGAGATCAAGGCAGAAGATGAAAGCAATTAAAACCATAATAGTCGGGGAATTTATTTTTTCGAATTTATTTCCCGTATTTATTGTTTTAATTTTTATGCTTTATTTTTATGCTGTATTTTAGATGCATGAATTAAAGCATGTATGGTTTTATGGTTGCATATAACTTAGGTTAGTTAATTGCATGTTAAAACCGGAAAAACCCTCATTTTGGAAATCTAAGTGGGAGCGGGTTGTGTTATATCCCCATAGCCACCATTACGGGTTCATATGCGATGTGGGTGGGCTTGCGCATTGGCATTAGGGCCTTCCTCCATTCGGATGAGTCCAACCCCGAGATCGCTAGACTATGAGCTTCTGAGTAAGATGACTAGAGCGAGTTTAACTAGGAGAAATGCGACACCCTCTCCATCTGAGGCGCACTATCTTGAGGTAATAAACTCAGAAGTCACGTAATGGCATACACTTAGTGTACGATCTGTAGTATTCCTCCCGCGAGGTTACGCTGCTTACTTGTACGGCTGAAAGCACTGACTATTAGCTACATTGATCAAAAGATCGTTGGTCAGATATTGTAGTTAATGAACTTGGTTCTTCTCAAACGAATGTGGGTTAGCGTAAACGTCCACACTGCGTGGCTTGCGAGATCCCCGGTGGATGAGATATTGGTGGATTAATATTATTGTTTTGAGGGAAATCAATAATTAAATTGAATTTTCATCTTTTTCGAAAATTCTAGCATATATAACTGAAACACTGTTTGTTTACTTTCCATTTTAAATCGATATGGCATTCAATCCTTTAGCTGCTATTTTGAAAAACAACAATTTAACTGGAACTAATAATGTCAATGGAAGTCGTAACTTGGACATTGTCCTTAGGGCTGAGAGCGCTCCTGTGAGAGATCGTGTCATTAACATGATTAGTAACATCAACAAGGTTGAGGTAGTGGGAGGCGAAATCGTTGGTGAAACCAAAGCCGATATTGTCCTCCAGAGCTTGCCTCAAAGCTATGAGCGGATTCGGTTGAACTACAACATAAGTAAGATGTTGTGGAGTTCATATGAGCTCTTGGCAGAGTTGATGGCGACTCAAAGCTATGAGCGGATTCGGTTGAACTACAACATAAGTAAGATGTTGTGGAGTTCATATGAGCTCTTGGCAGAGTTGATGGTGACTCAAATCTATGAGCGGATTCGGTTGAACTACAACATAAGTAAGATGTTGTGGAGTTCATCCGAGCTCTTGGCAGAGTTGATGGCGGCTAAAAGTCTTCTTCAAGAGAAGAAGCGAGCTTTAGTCGCAGTCGAAGCTTTAGAATCTTCTTCTGAGCCTGAGGCTGGAAAGAAGAAGAGAAAGCTCGAGGGAGTAGCTAAAAAGGCACAAATTGCGCCTAAGCCAGATATTGCAAATAAGAAGTCGAAAGACAAGTGCTTCAAGTGCAATAAGACGGGACATAGGAAAGCGGATTGTCCAAAGCTTATAAGTACGATAAATTATGCCTTAATTACTGAGACATGTTTAGCGGCGATTCCCACAGATACTTGGTGTGTGGATTCAGGTGCCACTGACCATGTTTGTAATTCTTTGCAAGGGTTCCAAGTAACCCAGAAGCTTAGAGCAGGCGAATTAGATATCTACTTGGGCGACACTACAAAAGTGTCAGTAGAAGCAGTGGGAGTAGTTAAGTTGAATTTCAAAAATTCTAGCTTGGAGTTAGTTAATTGTCTTTATGTACCGAGTTTTAGAAAGAACTTGATTTCGGTTTCTAAACTCTTGAAGAACGGGTATAAGTTTATTTTTTCTAATGACTGTGTTGTTATTAGAAGAAATGGAAAACTTATTTGTTCTGGTTCATTGGCGGACAATTTGTTTGTGGTTAACTCTAACTCCCCTGTTGCGCAAAACATAGAGATAGATAGCTTAGAATCTAACATTAATAAGAGGAAGAAACCTTCTGAAATGAATCAAAACTATCTTTGGCATCTAAGGCTAGGTCATATAAACCTTAGTAGGATTCAGAGGTTGGTCAATGATGGACCTTTGGGTTCATTAGATATTGACAGTTATGCAACCTGCGAATCTTGCTTGGAAGGTAAGATGACCAAGAGACCTTTTAAAGCAAAAGGCTATAGAGCTAAAGAAGTATTAGAGTTGATTCATTCTGACTTGTGTGGACCTATGATGGTCCAGGCACGAGGGGGATATGAGTATTTCGTGACGTTCACGGATGACTACTCTAGGTACGGATACATTTACCTAATGCGCCACAAGTCCGAATGTTTTGGCAAGGTCAAAGAGTTTTGGGCAGATGTGGAGAAGCATCATGGTAAGAGTATCAAGACACTGCGTTTAGATCGTGGTGGGGAGTACCTGTCCCATGAATTTCGAGATTACCTCACTGAGGTAGGAATTCAGTCTCAGTTGTCTGCACCTGGCACGCCACAGCAGAATGGTGTAGCAGAAAGGAGGAACCGAACTCTTATGGAAATGGTTAGGTCCATGATGAGCTATAGTGATTTGCCAAGTTCGTTCTGGGGATATGCCTTGGAAACGGCAATGTATATTCTTAATCTTGTACCATCTAAAACCGTGCCTTCAACCCCAGTAGAGTTGTGGAACGAGCGGAAGCCCAGTCTAAGTCATCTCAGAATTTGGGGCTGCCCAGCACATGTGCTTAAGGCAGATACGGCTAAGTTAGATGCAAGAACAGAATTAATGCTGTTTGTAGGATATCCTAGGGGAACGAAAGGTGGTCTATTCTATAGTCCTAAAGATCAGAAGGTGGTGGTAAGTACCAACGCTAGATTTTTAGAAGAGGACTATGTCTTAGATCACAAGCCCAAGAGTAAGATAGTACTAGAAGAGCTTAGACGACAAACTACTAATCCTGATGCACCAGCGCAAGTAGATACACCACACACTGCACATGAGATCACAGATGATGCGCCTACACAGGCGGTGCCTCGTCGTAGTGGGAGGGTTGTGAGACAGCCAGACAGGTTCATTGGCATGGGAGAGGCTTCAGACCTGGTCCCAGGTGTGCCTGAACCTGACCCAGTTAACTATAATGAGGCGCTTTGAGATAAAGATGCAGAATCTTGGCGTAAGGCAATGATATCCGAGATGGGGTCAATGGACCACAATCAAGTCTGGGAGCTTGTGGACCTGCCTGATGGGTTTAAGCCCATTGGATGCAAGTGGGTCTACAAACGTAAGAGAGGACCTGACGGGAAGGTGGAAACCTTTAAAGCTAGGCTGGTGGTGAAGGGGTATACTCAGAAAGAGGGAATCGACTATGAGGAAACCTTCTCCCCGGTAGCCATGCTTAAGTCGATCCGGATTCTCTTGGCCATAGCTGCTCATATGGATTATGAGATTTGGCAGATGGATGTCAAGACAGCTTTCCTAAATGGAAGTCTTGAAGAAACCATCTTTATGCAGCAACCAGAGGGATTCATTGAAAAAGGCCAAGAGCATAAGGTTTGCAGGCTTAAGAGGTCTATTTATGGACTTAAGCAGGCATCCAGATCTTGGAACATCCGGTTTGATGAAGTAAACCAGTCCTTTTGGATTTACTCAGTGTCCGGATGAGCAATGTGTATATCGCAGACGTGATAGAAACTCAGTGGTGTTTTTTGTGCTTTACGTAGATGACATTCTATTGATTGGCAACAACAAGAAAGTGTTATCAGACGTAAAGGCATGGCTGTCCAAGCAATTTGATATGAAGGACTTAGGGGAAGCGGGACATATCCTTGGGATCAAGGTTATTCGAGATCGTAGGAAACGTTCACTAACGCTCTCCCAAGCTTCATACATAGACACGATTCTGGCCCGTTTTAACATGCAGAACTCCAAGAAAGGTTTTCTACCTTTCAGGCATGGAGTGTTTCTATCTGAGGAACAGTCTTCTAAGACTGTTGAGGAGATAGAGACCATGAAGACAATTCCATATGCTTCGGCAGTAGGAAGTCTCATGTATGCCATGTTGTGTACGAGGCCTGATATCTGTTATGCCGTGGGCATGGTGAGCAGATATCAGAGTAACCCCGGGAAAGCTCATTGGGAGGCAGTAAAATGCATTCTCAAGTTATTTGCGCAGAACGAGGGACCAAGTTCTGGTCTATCAGGCGTCTGAGCTGGTACCTCGAGGTTACACAGATTCAGATTTCCAATGCGACAGGGACAAGAGCAAGTCTACCTCAGGGTATGTGTTTACTCTAGGAGGTGGAGCCATAGTTTGGCGGAGTGTCAAGCAGAAATGCGTGGCGGACTCTACCATGGAGGCTGAATATGTTGCCGCATCAGAGGCAGCGAAAGAAGCAGTATGGCTCAAGAACTTCCTAGTGGATTTAGATGTGATTCCTGGTTTGCAGAAGTTTATCACGGTTTATTGTGATAACAACGGTGCAGTAGCAAACTCGAAGGAACCACGAGTCCACAAGGCGAGTAAACATATACAGCGCAAGTACCACCTGATACGAGACATCGTAAAGAGGGTAGACGTGGTCATGGCTAAGATAGCGTCAGAGGATAGCCTTGCAGATCCGTTCACGAAAACATTGACTTTTAAAGTCTTTGAGGCTCACGTGAAGGGCAGGGGGATCAGATGCTTAGGAGAGCCTTGACAGTTTTTCTAGATAGATAGCAGCAGATTAGGTAGGATTGTATGTAGTTGTCTACTTAAAGCACAGCTTAAGTATTAGTGGGAGATTGTTGGAGTAGAATACATAAGCTATGCTTGTATTGTACAGTTTCCTAGTTTAATATATCGATTTGTGTTTCAGTCATATCTTGTTGTGCATTAATCGTCCATTTATATTATGTAAGTAGATGATGAGGTGTCTGGTGCGACACATTAGATCTCATCATTGGTTGAAAGACAGAATATATAAATGAGGTTCGTAACCGAGACAGCTTTGGACAAACTGTCGGTTTAGGTTATTATGTGATTCGGATAATTAGTTTGTCTAAACTAATTGAATCATATAGATATGCCCGGGGCATATTGAACTTGACTCTTAGGAATGATTTGTCTTGTACTGATTTAATAGACAAATCGATCCTTGTATTCTATCTCTAAATCCCTAGACTCGAGCGGGCATGAGGATTAGACATAGTGTACTTTGATCTGCCAAAGGGTGAGGTCAATTGTGGCCAATAATCTCGGTAGCTTGGGTGCGCGTGTTTAGTTACTTGGTGTGCTGCTGCTTGTCGAAAGGAAACCATGTACCGGTGCGTCCGGGGTGATGGTGCTCCCGAGATGAGCTCGAAATGTTTATTATACTAAACCCGGCCGGTGGACTTATGTCCGGTATAGTAAAAAGGTTGAGTGGTACTAGTCTCGGAATATTAAGAAGTTGATGAATTAATTTATCAGTAAATTAATGAATTAACGAGCACTATATCTTTGATGTGGGGAGATTATGAATATAATTTAATTAAGTTGTTCCGGAAGCAATTCTGGTGTAGGGTGGTAGTGCCATAATTAATCCGTTAGTGGTACGATTAATTATGTACTGGGTTGTTGACAAAGGTAGATTTAATTAATTGAAAAATTAATTAATCCTTATGTCAGTTGGTTGTGAATCATCCCAGGAACTGGTTTGGGATAAGTAAATCCCTGTGTCAGTTGGGAGTGATTCATCCCAGGAACTGGATTGGGATAAGTGAATCCCTGTGACAGTTGGGAGTGTATCAGTCCAGGAACAGGATTGAAGGAAACAGAATCTGTATCAGTCCAGGAACAGGATTGAAGGAAAACAGAAACCCAGTAGGAAGACCAATCCTAAACCAACTTGGAGTCCCTCTTGTAACTCTATAAATAGACAAGGGATCAGTCATTCAGAATAACACAATAACACAATTAATCCACAGGATTTCTAGAGAGAGAAAATTCTAGAGAGAGAAAACGTTTCTCTCTCCAAGTCGAATTTTCAAGAAAGTGTGCAGCTGGTTTTTGGGTTTCTAGTGGCTGAAATTTTGGCCTTGGATTATACCAGCTGCGCGTAGCTTTTTCTCTCTGCGGGCGGTGCGTTTATAGTATGTGCCAGGTGCTGCGGGGCTAGAGTTTTCTAGCAGGTGGATTGTGGTGAGTAGCTGATCAATTGACTTCTAGTTCGTTGCCCACACAACGTGAAGTCATAGTCTTGAGGCATACAAGAGATTCACCAGGTGCACGCTTCAAAGGTATTATTCTATAGTTCCGCTTTTATTAGAATTTTTTGTTGCGTGGTAAATCGAGCAGGTACAAACCCAGATCCTACCAAAAATCTTTCAACCCATTGGCAGATCAAAGTACACTATGTCTAATCCTCATGCCCACTCGAGTCTAGTGATTTAGAGATAGAATACAAGGATCGATTTGTCTATTAAATCAGTACAAGACAAATCATTCCTAAAAGTCAAGTTCAATATGCCCCGGGCATATCTATATGATTCAATTAGTTTAGACAAACTAATTATCTGAATCACATAATAACCTAGACCGACAGTTTGTCCAAAGCTGTCTCGGTTACGAATCTCATTTATATATTATGTCTTTCAACCAATGATGAGATCTACTGTGTCACACCAGAGACCTCATCATCTACTTACATAATATAAATGGACATAAATATGCACAACAAAATATAATTGAAACAGAAATTGATATATTAAACTGGGAAACTGTACAATACAAGCATAGCTTATGTATTCTACTCCAACAATCTCCCACTATTACTTAAGCTGTGCTTTAAGTATACAACTACATACAATCATATGCAATCTGCTGCTATCTGTCTAGAAAAACTATCATGGCTCTCCTAGATATCTGATCCCCATGCCCTCCACATGAGCCTCAAAGACTTTAGAGGTCAATGTCTTCGTGAATGGATCTGCAAGGTTATCCTCCGATGCTATCTTAGCCACGACCACGTCTTCCCTCTTTACAATGTCTCGTATCAGGTGGTACTTGCGCTGTATACGTTTACTCGCCTTGTGGGCTGCGGTTCCTTCAAGTTTGCTACTGCACCATTGTTATCACAATACACCGTGATAGACTTCGGCAAACCAGGAATCACATCTAACTCCACTAGGAAGTTCTTGAGCCATACTGCTTCTTTTACTGCCTCTGATGCGGCAACGTACTCAGCCTCCATGGTAGAGTCCGCCACGCATTTCTGCTTGACACTCCTCCAAACTATGGCTCCACCTCCTAAAGTAAACACATTCCCTGAGGTAGACTTGCTATTGTCCCTGTCACCTCCTAGAGGAAATCTGAATCTGTGTAACCTCGGGGTACCAGCTCAGACGCCTGATAGACCAGAACTTGGTCCCTCGTTCTGCGCAAATACTTGAGAATGCATTTTACTGCCTCCCAATGAGCTTTCCCGGGATTACTTTGATATCTGCTCACAATGCCAACGGCATAATAGATATCAGGCCTCGTACACAACATGGCATACATGAGACGTCCTACTGCCGAAGCATATGGAACTGTCTTCATGGTCGCTATCTCCTCAACAGTCTTAGGAGACTACTCCATAGACAGAAACACTCCATGCCTGAAAGGTAGAAAACCTTTCTTGGAGTTCTACATGTTAAAATGGGCCAGAATTGTGTCTATGTACGAAGCTTGGGAGAGCGTTAGCGAACGTTTCCTACGATCTCGAATAATCTTGATCCCAAGGATATATCCCGCTTCTCTTAAGTCCTCATATCAAATTGCTTGGACAGCCATGCCTTTACGTATGATAACACTTTCTTGTTGTTGCCAATCAATAGAATGTCATCTACGTAAAAAGCACACGAGACACCACTGAGTTTCCATCACGTCTGCGATACACACAATGCTCATCCGGACACTGAGTAAATCCAAAGGACTGGATTACTTCATCAAACCGGATGTTCCAAGATCTGGATGCCTGCTTAAGTCCATAAATAGACCTCTTAAGCCTGCAAACCTTATGCTCTTGGCCTTTTTCAATGAATCCCTCTGGTTGCTGCATAAAGATGGTTTCCTCAAGACTTCCGTTTAGGAAAGCTGTCTTGACATCCATCTGCCAAATCTCATAATCCATATGAGCACCTATGGCCAAACGAATCTGGATCGACTTAAGCATGGCTACCGGGGAGAAGGTTTCCTCATAATCGATTCCCTCTTTCTGAGTATACCCCTTCACCACCAGCCTAGCTTTAAAGGTTTCCACCTTCCCGTCAGGTCCTCTCTTACGTTTGTAGACCCACTTGCATCCAATGGGCTTGAACCCATCAGGCAGGTCCACAAGCTCCCAGACTTGATTGTGGACCATTGACCCCATCTCGGATATCATTTTCGAGATTAGTACCACTCGTCCTTTTATTATACCGAACATAAAGTTCACCGGTAGGGTTTAGTATAATAGACCTTACGAGCTCATCTCGGGAGCACTATCAACCCGGTGAACCGGCACATGGATTTCTCTTATTAGCAACGGCACGTAACAAGCTAAACACCGCATATCCAACCTTCCGAGGTATATGACGAAAAACTGAACAAGCCCGGGCTAAATCGAAAAGCTCACTTTCGTGCAATGCATTCCAGAATCGGAAGCTTTCGACCAAGCTCAGGCTCAAATTAGTTTACCCATGAACGGATCTAGGCTTATACTTATTTAATTTATTAATCGGGACACAAAAGATTCGATCTTTAATAAAAGCGGAATTTAAAGATTATACCTTTTGTAGCGAAGTCCTTTGCCAAAAAGAAAAATCCAATCTTTAGCGCAATTTCCACAAGAAATCCGAAGAATGACTCCTATACGAACTCCGAAATAGTGTGGGCTATCGTCTACGGAGTTACCCACAGCAATACGATGAAATCCCAAGAAACTTGCTCTTCAAGAAAACTCAAATAACCCAAAAATAAGACTGCTCACAGTTTTAGAAAACCCACTTCATAAGCTATAAAAACTGCTGCGCAACTCGGATAAAAACTGGGAAAAAATCCACCAAAAAACTGCTCTATCCAATCCCGATCTGTACAATCGATTTCATGGATCACTCTTGAAGAAGATCGACGTGAAATCAATCGGCTCAGGACACTGGACAGTGCAGTCGCCGGGTTTTAGAGAAAACCGGAAAATCGGCTGCGCAGCAAACGTGAAGAAGACCGGCGCGACTTCAAACCAAAAATTCGACCGGCGATAATGATGAAGAACAGTCCGGGTAAAAAGATGACTGAGTTTTCCGAAGGAAGAAAGTTCTCTTAGCTGACTTCGAGGAAAACTTCAATGAGGAAGACGAAGTTCTCACTCTAAGCTAAACTTTCTCTCACTAGCCTTTTTCTTGGCTGCCAAGTTTCTAAATGATTTCTTGCCCAATAAGTTGTATTTATATGGAGCTTCTAAGGAGACCTAATGGGCTCTCGAGTTAGGCCTTTAAATTTGACTTTCGTTGACCGCTAAGTCTTCCCGACTAATCAACTCCAATCGACCTATTTAAATTAATTTATTTAATCCACTTTGTTAATTTAATTTAATCGAACCCTTAGAATTAATTAATTCAAAATTGAATTAATTTCTAAATTCACTTTGTCGATTAAATATTAATTAAACCTTTCGGATTAATTAATTTACCTTGTCGATTAGTCAAATGCATAATCGGTTGTACCACTAACGGACCAATTATGGAACTACCGCTCGAAAATGACTTTACATCGCGCCATTATATTTTATTCTATCTCCCCACATTAAAGATCTAGAGCTCGTCGGTTTATCAATTTACTGACAAATTAATTCACCGACTTCTTGGTTTCCGAGATTAGTACCACTCGTCCTTTTATTATACCGAACATAAAGTTCACCGGCCAGGTTTAATATAATAACCTTACGAGCTCATCTCGGGAGCACCATCAACCCGGCGAACCGGTACGTGGATTCCTCCGACTAGCTACGGCACGTAAGAAGCTAAACACCGCATACCCAACTTACCGAGGTATTGGCCTCAATTGACCTCACTCTTTGGCAAATCAAAGCACACGATATCCAACCCTCACGCCCGTCCCAATCTCGGGATTGAGAGACGGAATACTAGGATCAAATTGACTACGCCGATCAGTATAAGTCAATTCTATCCAAACTGGTCGTGCTCAATATGCCCCGGGCATATCTGTGTGATTTAAACTAGTTTAGATAAACTAATTTCCAAACCACACAATAACCTATACCGATAGTATGTTCAGACTATCTCGGTTACGAGCATACTTTTTATATATCAATACTTTAACCAATAACGGTATCTACTGTGTCTGTCCACACCCCGTTATCTAGTTCTATGATATAAAGGAACAAATTTATACCGAAACAAAATGATATATCAACTGTGGATATTAGTTTTTGATACAAGCCATAGCTTTTCTGTATTCAAAACTAACAATCTCCCACTAATACTCAAAGCTATGCTAAGAAGTACAAAAATTGTCCAACCCGCTATTACACTGCTGTCATAATGAAATCTCCAGAACACCTTTAAGCTCACTCACATGGCTCTCTCAAGAATCTGACTCCCATGCCCTCCACATGTCTCTCAAAGACCTTTGGGGTCAATGGCTTGGTGAAAGGATCTGCAAGGTTGTCCTCTGAAGCTATCTTGGCCACGATCACGTCTCCCCTCTTTACGATCTCTCGTATCAGGTAGTACTTGCGCTCTATGTGTTTACTCGCCTTATGGGCTCGTGGTTCCCTCGAGTTAGCAACTGCACCATTGTTATCACAATAAACTATGATAGACCTAGGCAACTCAGGAACACATCTAAGTCCATCAGGAAGCTTCTGAGCCATACAGCCTCTTTCGCTGCCTCTGAAGCGGCAACGTACTCAGCCTCCATGGTAGAGTCCGCCACGCATTTCTGCTCGACACTCTTCCATACTATGGCTCTACCTCCTAGAGTAAACACAAACCCAGAGGTAGACTTACTCTTGTCCAAATCTCCTTGAAAGTCCGAATCTGTGTAACCCAATGGTACAAGCTCCTGCGCTCTATAAACTAGGACATAATCTCTCGTCCTGCGCAAGTACTTGAGAATGCATTTTACTGCCTCCCAGTGAGCCTTCCCAGGGTTACTCTGATATCTGCTAACCATGCCAACGGCAAAGCAAATATCAGGCCTCGTGCACAACATAGCATACATGAGGCTACCCACTGCACAAGCATGGGGTACTGCCTTCATGGCATCTATCTCTTCAGCAGTCTTAGGACACTGCTCCTTAGACAAATGCACTCCATGCCTGAAAGGTAGTGAACCCTTCTTGGAGTTCTGCATGTTAAAATGGGCCAGAATCGCGTCTATGTAGGATGCCTGAGAGAGAGTCAGAGAGCGTTCCTACGATCTCGAATAATCTTAATCCCAAGGATATGTCCAGCCTCTCTCAAATCCTTCATATCGAATTGCCTGGACAACCATGCCTTTACGTCTGACAACACCTTTTTACTGTTGCCAATAAGAAGAATGTCATCTATATAAAGTACGAGGAACACCACCATATCACCATCACGCCTGCAATAAATACACTGCTCATCCGGAGACTGAGTGAATCCATAGGACTGGATGACCTCATCAAAACGAATGTTCCAAGATCTGGATGCTTGCTTAAGTCCAGAAATGGACCTCCTAAGCCTGCATACCTTGTGCTCTTGGCCCTTAACAATGAAGCCCTCTGGTTGCTGCATAAAGATGGTCTCCTCAAGACTTCTATTAAGGAAAGCTGTCTTGACGTCCATCTGCCAAATCTCATAATCCATATGAGCAGCTATGGCCAAAAGAATCCGGATTGACTTAAGCATAGCTACCAGGAAAAAGGTCTCCTCATAATCGATCCCTTCTTTCTGAGTATACCCCTTCGGCATAAGCCTAGCCTTGAAGGTCTCAACCCTCCCATCAGATCCTCTCTTTCGCTTGTAAACCCATTTACACCCAATAGGCCTAAACCCATCAGCAAGGTCTACCAGCTCCCAGACTTGATTTGAGTCCATAGAACCCATCTCAGCAATCATCGCTCTCTGCCAAGAATCTGCATCTTTATCCTGGAGAGCCTCATTATAGTTAACTGGGTCTGGTTCATGAGCGCCAGGGATAAAGTCCGAAGACTCACCCAAACCCATGTACCTCTCGGGCTGTCTCACAAACCTCCCACTACGACGAGGCGCAGCCTGTGCAAGAGCATCATCCGTGATAGTGTGTGCAGTCTCTTGTGGTGTGTCTTCCTATACGTGTGCATCTGGAATAGTGGATTGACTTCTAAGCTCTTCCAATACTACCTTGCTGCTTGACTTGTGATCTAAAATATAGTCCTCCTCAAGAAATCTGGCATTGGTGCCGACCACCACCTTCTGATCCTGAGGACTATAAAATAAACCACCTCTTATTCCTTTGGGGTAACCTATAAACAGCATAACCTTGGATCTCGCCTCTAACTTGCCTGCATCTGCCTCGAGCACATGTGCTGGACAACCCCAAATCCTGAGATGTCTCAGACTAGGCTTTCGCCCACTCCACAACTGTACTGGGGTAGTAGGCACAGACTTAGATGGCACAAGGTTGAAGATAAAACATGTTGTATCCAAGGCATATCCCCAAAACGAGATAGGCAACTCACTGTAACTCAACATTGATCTAACCATCTCCATAAGAGTCCTGTTCCTCCTCTCTGCTACACCATTCTGCTGGGGTGTGCCAGGTCCAGACAACTGGGTCTGAATACCCTCCTCTGACAAATAGGTCCTAAATTCGCTAGAAAGGTATTCGCCACCGCGATCAGACCGCAGTGACTTGATACTCTTACCCAGATGGTTCTCCACCTCTGCCTTGAATTCTCTGAACTTGCCAAAGCATTCAGACTTGTGGCGCATCAGGTATATGTATCCATATCTAGAGTAATCATCCGTGAAAGTCATGAAATACTCATAACCACCTCTAGCCTGAACTGACATAGGCCCACACACGTCAGAATGAATCAGCTCTAAAACCTCCTTGGCCCTATACCCCTTCGCCTTAAAAGGCCTCTTGGTCATTTTACCCTCTAAGCAGGACTCACAGGTCGAATAGCTGTCAATATCTAGTAAGTCCAAAGACCCACTCTTGACCAACCTTTGAATCCTACTAAGGTTGATATGACCTAGTCTCAGGTGCCAAAAATAAGTCTGATTCAAAGGGGAAGACTCTTTTCTCTTATTATGATTGGATGATGAGTTACTAGTTTCTGTGTTTTGCATAACTGGGGAGTAAGTCTTAATTAAAAACAAATTGTCAACCAATGTACCGGAACATATAAGTTTCTGGCCTTTTCTAATAAATATAGATCTATCAGAAAAAACACACTTATAACCATCCAAAACAAGTTTAGAAACTGAAAGCAAGTTTTTACGAAAACTAGGTACATAAAGACAATCTCTCAACAATAAAGTAGAGTCTGAAAAATAAAGACATAAAACTCCCACTGCAGCAACAGAAACTCTGGTAGTATCCCCAAGGTAGACCTGCAACTCTCCCTCTCTAAGCAGCCGGGTCACTTGGAACCCCTGCAAAGAATTACAAACATGATCAGTGGCTCCTGAATCCACACACCAAGTATCTGTAGGAATCGCCGCTAAACACGCCTCAGTGACTAGGGAAAATTTACACGTACCTCGAGGCTTTGAGCAGTCCTTCTTCCAATGTCCCGCTTTGCCACATCTGAAGCATTTGCCTCTCGGCTTCTGCTTCTTGGCAATGCCCGCCTTGGGTCCATGACTGGCTCCTGCTTTCTGGCCTCTCTTCCTCTTTTGCTTCCTGGCTTTAGGCCCAGCAGAGGAACCTGAGGGACCAACAGTAGCCAAGGCTTGCTTCTTCTCTGCGAAGAGGCTCTCAGCAGACACCAATGCAGTCATGAGCTCAGAAAGTGAATATGAGAGATTCCCCATATTATAGTTCAATCGAAACTACTCAAAACTGGGAGGCAAGCTCTAGAGGATGATATCGACCTGGGTATCCCCATCAATCTCACCTCCCAATACCTCAATCTCATTGATGCAACCAATCATGTCCAGTACGTGATCCCTTACTGAAGTGACCTCAGCCATCTTAGCATTCATGAGTTTCCTCATAGCTGACTGCTTGGCTGCCCTGCCCTGATGTCCAAACATCTCCCTGAGGTTGAGCATCATATCGTTGGCTGAGGTCATCTGCTGATGCTGGTGCTGCGGTACACTTGACATGGAAGCCAAGATGTAGCACCTGGTCATCTCATCAGCCTTCTGCCACCTCGTATATGGCTCTTGCTGCTCAGGGGTGGCATCATCGCTGGGCTTAGGGGGACACTCCTCAGTAAGCACATACTTATAACCCTCAGCGGTAAGGATAATGTCCAGGTTACGTTTCCAATCAATGTAATTTGGACCGGTGAGTTTGTTTTGGTTCAGAATGACAGCTAGCGGGTTGAACGACATATCAACTGAAAATAAACAAACAAGTTTCAGTATACTTTTTCGAAAATATTGAAAAATCCTCAGAAAACAAATATAATCTTCTACCCACATCTCTCACACTGGGATTAACGCAGGTCACGATGGGTGAACGTCTACGCCAACCCACATTCGTTCGAAAAGAACCGAAGTTCATTAATTTCATTATCTGACCAACGATCTTATGATCAATGAAATTAATAGTCGATAATTTTAGCCGTACACGTAGATAGCGTAACCTCGATGGGAGGGATACTATAAATAGTACACTAAGTGTATGCCATTACGTGACTTCTAAGTTTGTTACTTAGGATACTAATGCGCCTCGGATGGCGAGGGTGTCGCAACTTTCTCCAATTAAACTCACTATAGTCATCCCTTTAGAAATTCATTCCGGTGATATCTGTGATTGAAAACTCATCCGATAGGGAGGAAGGTCTAAGCCAGCACGCAAGTTTAACCACATCACCAATGAACCCGTAATGGAGGCCATGGGGCTATTAACCAACCCGCTCCCACTTAGATTTTTAATTAATTTCGATTCGCCCGGGTTTTCTCGGTTTTCTACGTAATTAGGAATCACCCAAAATTACGATAAACCAAAACCCGCGAATTTAATTAAGTTTGAGGATTTTTACGTTTTAACATGCAATATCTTAACTATGGATATTCACACCCATAAAACCGTTGGAGTTTTAATATGCGAATAATCTACCTTAGTTAATTGCACATTACCTTTTAAAAAACTTTGGTTTGGTTTTCGTTTATGCAAAATAAAATGAAAATCACACAATCAACGAAAAGACATAAATAGGGGAAATTAAACAAATAAAATTTCCCGACTATTATGGCCTTCTCTAGAGTTGATTCTTTGACGCCTCGGTGACACTTCCCGTCGTGTCGCTCCCACTCGTTATTTGGATTCCTCTCGATTCACCCGCGTTTTCTCGATTTACTACGTAATTATAAATCACCCAAAATTACAATAAACCAAAACCCGCGAATATAAGTTACCCAAAATAACGTCTTCGTCATAATACATAAATTCCTATATACAAAGGCGTTTTTCTAGAAATTTAAAGACGACATGATTAGATCAAATCCTACTACAAGATTTTTCTAATCCTACACGGCTTCCAGCTCGTGGTTATTACTATTACAGAAATTTCCATTCAAAAATAAAACAAGCCCGGACATGTCCCGGGGTTTATGAATGAAAATTAAATTTCTACCATATTAGCCGGGAAAACAATAACCACCTGTTTAAGCATTTCGACAAAATTAATAATGCCAAAATAAAGCCGTGTAATAAATCAAACAAGTATAAGACCGAAACCAACGCTCTGATACCATTTTGAAGGAAAACTGAACAAGCCCGGGCTAAATCGAAAACCTCACTTTCGTGCAATGCATTCCAGAATCGGAAGCTTTCGACCAAGCTCAGGCTCAAATTAGTTTACCCATGAACGGATCTAGGCTTATACTTATTTAATTTATTAATCGGGACCCAAAAGATTCGATCTTTAATAAAAGCGGAATTTAAAGATTATACCTTTTGTAGCGAAGTCCCTTGCCTAAAAGAAAAATCCAATCTTTAGCGCAATTTTCACAAGAAATCCGAAGAATGACTCCTATACGAACTCCGAAATAGTGTGGGCTATCGTCTACGGAGTTACCCAAGGCAATACGATGAAATCCCAAGAAACTTGCTCTTCAAGAAAACTCAAATAACCCAAAAATAAGACTGCTCACAGTTTTAGAAAACCCACTTCATAAGCTATAAAAACTGCTGCGCAACTCGGATAAAAACTGGGAAAAAATCCACCGAAAAACTGCTCTATCCAATCCCGATCTGTACAATCAATTTCACGGATCACTCTGAAAGAAGATCGACGTGAAATCAATCGGCTCAGGGCACTGGACAGTGCAGTCACCGGGTTGTAGAGAAAACCGGAAAACCGGCTGCGCAGCAAGCTTGAAGAAGACCGACGCGACTTCAAACAAAAAATCCGACTGGCGATAATGATGAAGAACAGTCCGGATAAAAAGATGACTGAGTTTTCCGAAGGAAGAAAGTTCTCTTAGCTGACTTCGAGGAAAACTTCGATGAGGAAGACGAAGTTCTCACTCTAAGCTAAACTTTCTCTCACTAGCCTTTTTCTTGGCTGCCAAGTTTCTTAATGATTTATTGCCCAATAAGTTGTATTTATATAGAGTTTCTAAGGAGACCTAATGGGCTCTCGAGTTAGGCCTTTAAATTTGACTTTCGTTGACCGCTAAGTCTTCCCGACTAATCAACTCCAATCGACCCATTTAAATTAATTTATTTAATCCACTTTGTTAATTTAATTTAATCGAACCCTTAGAATTAATTAATTCAAAATTGAATTAATTTCTAAATTCACTTTGTCGATTAAATATTAATTAAACCTTTCGGATTAATTAATTTACCTTGTCGATTAGTCAAATGCATAATCGGTCGTACCACTAACGGACCAATTATGGAACTACCGCTCGAAAACGACTTTACATCGCGCCATTATATTTTATTCTATCTCCCCACATTAAAGATCTAGCGCTCGTCGGTTTATCAATTTACTGACAAATTAATTCACCGACTTCTTGGTTTCCGAGATTAGTACCACTCGTCCTTTTATTATACCGAACATAAAGTTCACCGGCCGGGTTTAATATAATAACCTTACGAGCTCATCTCGGGAGCACCATCAACCCGGCGAACCGGTACGTGGATTCCTCCGACTAGCAACGGCACGTAAGAAGCTAAACACCGCATACCCAACTTACCGAGGTATTGGCCTCAATTGACCTCACTCTTTGGCAAATCAAAGCACACGATATCCAACCCTCACGCCCGTCCCAATCTCGGGATTGAGAGACGAAATACTAGGACCGAATTGACTACGCCGATCAGTATAAGTCAATTCTATCCAAACTGGTCGTGCTCAATATGCCCCGGGCATATCTATGTTATTTAAACTAGTTTAGATAAACTAATTTCCAAACCACACAATAACCTATACCGATAGTATGTTCAGACTATCTCGGTTACGAGCATACTTTTTATATATCAATACTTTAACCAATAACGGTATCTACTGTGTCTGTCCACACCCCGTTATCTAGTTCTATGATATAAAGGAACAAATTTATACTGAAACAAAATGATATGTCAACTGTGGATATTAGTTTTTGATACAAGCCATAGCTTTTCTGTATTCAAAACTAACAGTATAGGCCTCCATTGACCACACTGTTTGGCAAATCAAAACATACGATATTCAACCCCACGCCCATCCCAATCTCGGGGTTGAGAGACGGAATACTAGAACCGAATTGACTACGCTGATCAGTATAAGTCAATTATATCCAAACTGGTCGTGCTCAATATGCCCCGGGCATATCCGTGTGATTTAAACTAGTTTAGATAAACTAATTTCCAAACCTCACAATAACCTATACCGATAGTATGTTCAGACTATCTCGGTTACGAGCATACTTTTAATATATCAATACTTTAACCAACAATGGTATCTACTGTGTCTTTCCACACCCCGTTATCTAGTTCTATGATATAAAGGAACAAATTTAAAGCGAAACAAAATCATATGTCAACTGTGGATATTAGTTTTTGATACGAGCCATAGCTTTTCTGTATTCAAAACTAACAGAGAGATCAAACGTGATGAACCCAGATTAAGCATCCTAAAAGAACTGAACTTTGACCTCACCAAAAATGAAAAACAGCAGCGGATTTTTGATAAAACTGGGCGGACAGCAACTAAATAAAAACCGCACTAACTAAAATACCATGGGCTTCGATAAAGCTTCGATCTTTGAGCTTAGTTTGATTCGAGAGAGTAAGTATCCAAGTTCAACTTTGAGAAAAAACTTCAAAAAAGAGAAAGTCTCTCTCTAGAACTTTCTCACTGTAAGAGGCAAGACTTGTCTTTTAAGGTTTTTCTTAGTTTTCTTTGGCCTTAAGCTTTCTATTTATAGGGAGCTCTTAAGGAGAGCTAATGGGCATTTGAGTTGGGCCTTTTAATTTGAATTTCGTTGACCACTTAGTCTTTCCTAGACTAATCAACTACAATCGACTCATTTGAATTAATTTCTTAGCCTACTTCGTTAATTTAATTTAATTGAACCCTTAGAATTAATTAATTCATATAGAATTAATTTTTTAATCCACTTTGTCAATTAAATATTAATTAAACCTTTAGAATTAATTAATTCACTTTGTCAATTAGTCAAATACATAATTAGTCGTACCACGATCGGACTAACTATGGAACTACCGCTCAAAAATGACTTTACATCGTGCCACTATATTTTCTTCTATCTCTCCATATCAAAGATCCAGTGCTCATCGGTTTATCAATTTATTGACAAACTAATTTACCGACTTCTTGGTATCCGAGATTAGTACCACTTGACATTTTTATTATACCGGACGTGAAGTTCACTGGCCAGTTTTAGTACAATAAAACTTACGAGCTCATCTCGGGAGCACCATCAACCCGGCGAACCGGTATGTGGATTCCTTTGACTAGTAATGGCACCTAAGAAGCTAAACACCTCATACCCAACCTACCGAGGTATAGGCCTCAATTGACCGCTTTCTTTGGCACATCAAAGCATACAATATCTAACTCTCACGTCCATCCCAATCTCAGGATTGAGAGGCTGAATACTAGGACCGAATTGACTATGTCGATCAGTACAAGTCAATTCTATCCAAACTGGTCGTGCTCAATATGCCCCGGGCATATCCGTGTGATTTAATTAGTCTAGATAAACTAATTTCTAAATCACACGATAATCTATACCGATATTATGTTCAGACTATCTCAGTTACGGGTATACTTTTTATATATCAATAATTTAACCAATAACGTATCTACTGTGTCTTTCCACCCCGTTATCTAGTTCTTTGATATAATGGAACAATTTAATACTGAAACAAAATGATATGTCATCTGTGGATATTAGTTTTTGATACAAGCTATAGCTTTTCTGTATTCAAAACTAACAATATCAAGACAGCTTTCCTTAATGGAAGTCTTGAAGAAACCATCTTCATGTAGTAACCAGAGGGATTCATTGCAAAAGGCCAAGAGCACAAGGTTTGTAGGCTTAAGAAGTCTATCTACGGACTTAAGCAAGCATCCAGATCTTGAAACATCCGTTTTGAAGAGGTAATCCAGTCCTATGGATTTACTCAGGGTCCGGATGAGCAGTGTGTGTACCGAAGGTGTGACAAAAACTTGGTGGTGTTTCTTGTGTGTTACATAGATGATATTCTTCTTAGTGGCAATAGTAAGAAGGTATTGTCAGAAGTAAAGGCATGATTATTCAAACAGTTTGATATGAAGGATGTGGGAGAGACTGGACATATCCTTGGGATCAAGATCATTCGAGATAGTAGGAGACGTTCACTGACACTCTCTCAGACTTCATACATAGACACGATTCTGGCCCGTTTTAACATGCAGAACTTCAAGTTTTATACCTTTCAGACATGAAGTGCATCTATCCAATAAGCAGTCTCCTAAAACTGTTGAAGAGATAGATGTCATGAAGACAGTTCCTTATGCATTTGCAATTGGAAGTCTCATGTATGCTATGTTGTGTATGATACCTGATATTTGCTTTGCTGTTAGCATGGTTAGCAGATATCAGAGTAACCCTGGAAAGGCTCATTAGGAGGCTGTCAAGTACATCTTCAAGTATTTGCACAGAACGAGGAACCATGTTTGATCTATCAGGTGCAAAAGTTGATTTTAAAGGGTTAGATAGATTCGGATTTCCAAGGTGATAAGGAAAATAGCAAGTCTATCTATCGGTTTGTATTACTCTGGGAGGTGGAGCCATAGTTTGGCGGTGTGTCAAGCAGAAATGTGTGGGACTCCACAATAGAAGCTGAATACGTTGCAGTATCAGAGGCAGTGAAAGAAGCTGTATGGCTCAATACTTCCTAGTGGACTTAAATGTGGTTCCAGAGTTACCAAGGTTTATCACAGTTTACTGTGATAACAATAGTGCAGTTGCTAACTCGAGGGAACCACGAGCCCACAAAGTAAGTAAGCACATAGAGTGCAAGTACGACCTAATACGAGAGTTCGTAAAGAGAGAGATGTGGTTGTGGCAAAGATAGCATCAGTGGTCAACCTTGTAGATCCATTCACGAAGGCATTGACTACAAAAGTCTTTGAAACCCACGTGGAGGGCATGGGAGTTAGATACTTGAGTGAGTCATGATAGTTCTATGGATTTTGGTATGATAGTAGAATAAATGTATTAAACCATTTTTATACTTAAAAGCGCAGCTTTGAGTATTGGTGGGAGATTGTTAGTTTTGAATACTTAAAAGCTTTGCTGTATGAAAAACTATTTCTCAGTTATATATCGATTGTGTTTCAGTATATCATAACATGTTGTCCACTAATATCATATGACTAGATGATGAGGTGTTTGGTATGACACAGTAGATCTCATCATTGGTTAAAGTTATGATATATAAATAATGCTCGTAATTGAGACAGTTTGGACATATTGTCGATTTAAGTTATTGTATGATTATTAGATTGGTTTGTCTAGACTAATTGAATCATGTAGATGTTCCCGGGGCATATTGAGCAGGACCGATGTATGATCGAATTAACTAGTACTGATCTTTGTAGTTAATTCGAGCCTTGTATTCTGTCTTTTAATTCTTAGGGTCTGTTTGATAAACTAATTCAGTACTTATTCTAAATAGATTAAGTACTTAATTGATTAAGGGCGTTTGATAACTCAACTTATTTCTGACTTAATGAATTAAGAACTTTTTTAATTAAGTACTTAATAATTAAGTGTGTTTGATAACTATAATTCAAAGTCTTAAGAGATTAAGTGGGTCTGAATTGCAAGTACAATTGTTAGCCTAAAAATAAGTGATTGGTGAATCACTTATTGCTGAACTGAATTGCTTGCAAATTTTTTCTTATTTTAAATTTTTATTATTCTTTTTAGTTTTTTCTTTAAATAATTTTTATTTTATTAAATATTTTTAAAAAAATATATAATAACATTCTAATTTATTATTAAAAGTTTGTAAAATATTTTTATTAGTAGAATTTCACATTATTATGTAAAAAATTACACATCTTAAAAATTATGTTATATATTAAAAAAATATGTTTCTAACATTTTTTAAAAAATAAGGTGATTTAATTTGAAATTTAAATATATTTAATTTTATAAACTTATTTTATAATTCAGACTTCATAATTCATACTTCATAATTCAGACTTCAGATTCAGACTTCAGATTTCAGACTTCAGATTCAGACATATTTTCTAATTTTATCAAACAGAGCTAACTTAATAGATTCAGACTTCAGAATTCAGACTTCAGACTTCAGACTTCAGACCTCAGATTAAGTTTTATCAAACGGGGCCTTAGACTAGAGCAGGCTTGAGGATTAGACATAGTGTACTTTGATTTGCCAAAGAGTGCGGTCTCTTGAGGCCTATAATCTCGGTAGGTTGGCTATACGTGTTTAGTTTCTTATTGTGTTATTGCTTGTCAAAAGGAAACCATGTACCAGTGCGTCCGGGGTGATGGTGCTCTCGAGATGAGATCGTAAGAATTATTGTAATAAACTCGGCCAGTGGACTTATGTCCGGTATAGTAATAAGGTCGAGTGATACTAATCTCGGATGATAAGAAGTCAATTAATTAATTTATCCGTAAATTAATAAAATGATGAACATTATATCTTTGACGTGAGGAGATAAAAGAATAATTAAAGTAGTACCCAGAAACAATTTCGTTTTGAGCGGTAGTTCCATAATTAATCCGTTAGTGGTACGATTAATTACGTGTTAGATTAATTCACAAAGTGGATTTAATTATTTAATTAATTGTCCTTGGGTGAATTAGTATTGACTAGTCTAGTAAATACTTAAGAAGTCAATAAAAAGTCCAACTAGAATGCCCAACCCAAAAGCCCACTAGGTCTCCCATGAAGCTCCTGTAAATAAATTAAGTCATGCCCTTAAAACATAGGAAACTTTGGAAGACAACATGTCTTGCCTCTAGAGAGAGAATGGCCTAGAGGGGGACTTAAAGAACTAGTCAAACTAAGACCCACTCGAAATCGGTTTTTCATCTCTTTTGGAAAAGGAATGTCGGATCTCGGTTTGGTCAGCATTTTTCTAGCGTAGGCTTCACGAATTTCAGCAGATCTTCAGGTTTTCTGGCATGGGTTTTTTTTTCCGGCGGATCTGGTGCTACTCGTAGATTTTCTCGCGGTTCCGGCACTGCTCGCGGGTTTTCTCGCGGATCCAGCTTTTTTCGGTGACTCTTGGTATTTTACAGGGAGTTTCTTTAGCTTGTTTTCGCGGGCTTTGACCGATATATCCAGTAGATAGTTGCCCACATAACTTCCGGATTTATCTTGGAGACATTCGAGAGATGTCTTAAGGGACAAGCTTCAAAGGTGGAATCTTTCTCAATTGATTTCTCGAAGGACTCTCTTGAAAGGTCGAATCTTTGAATCTTTAATCTTTCCGCTTTCATTCAAAGATTCAAGTTTTATTGAGTTTTATAAATCGAACAAGTTAAAGCAAATATCGGGTTCAAAGGAATTTGTACTAGTGTTTGGGCTCGATCGAAAGTTTCTGATTCTGGAATGCATAGCACGAAAGTGAAATTTTCGATTTGGCCTAGACAGATTAATTCCTTCAGGTCCTTTGGTTCAATCATATTGTGTGTAAAGAGTGAGGTAAGAAGGTCCCAAAAATCCTTATCATGGCAATATCATACAACTTAAAAGGCCTGTGATAGCACAGGATTGCAGTTCTGGTCGGTAAATCTTAAGTGTTAATACTGTAGAAAGCAAAGATCCTGTGTTATTCGTAGACTAGCAGAGTTAAAATGCTTGTAGGGAAATCTTAAGTGATAATTCCTCAGTGCTAGAATACTCTGTGAATCTCGAAGCCTAGCAAGAGTAGCACTACTGTGGGAAGTCTTGATTGACAATACTTCAGCGACTAGTACTCTGTTAAGCCCAAGAGCTCCACAGATTAGGCAAGTTCTTAGGGAAGTCTTAAGTGACAATACCTAAGATAATAATTTTTCCTGTAAACTCTTGAGTCAAACCGAATAGAGCTGCTTTTGGGAAGTCTTAAATGATTATACCATCAATAGTTTCTTGTTATGTGAGACTTATAAACGAACAAGAGTCAGAATGTTGTAGGGAGATCTTATGTAATGATACCTTAGCAATCATAGACTCTGTTCATTCAAGTCCTGGTATGATGTATGTGTGATAAAAAGGTTCAATCCCCTTGTCAGGTGGACTGGTTGGATTGGTGGTAGGCCGTATACAAGGACAATCGGGGATTCCAAAGGTCGATTAGGCAGAGTGGTCAAAGAGTAAGTGACACGGGTGTTGTTCGAGTTGTGTCAAATCTGTACTCTAAAGCGCATTCTGGATCATCACTGTTAGGAAACTGCTACCTAGCTTGCAATTACAAGCCATATCAGAGCCTCTTCTCTTACAGGGAAGTAGGAATCCCAACTCTCATCCACTGCTTTTCTTTTTTTGTTTTATCTTCCTTCTTCATTTAATTACATATTTGGCTCTTGTAACTACTTGTCCTGCTGCTGTGAGACTTGTTCTATTTTACTGTGTTTTATCAAACTTGGCAGCAAAATTTTACCCTCCATTCCTTGTGGATCGACCGGATACTACTTTAATCAGTGATATTCAGTTTTACAAATAATAATTCTGAGCGGTAATACGACACTAAATCTGTCGTATCAGTAGTTGAAGAAATGAAAGAAATCACAGCTATGGTGTTGTGTTAGTGTGTGTGGAGAAAAATAATTTAAAAGTTTATTGTGAAATTAATAAGGCAGCAGGCATGCAATTATTGTACTATTTCTGAATCAGTTGGTTATTTATCTATTTTACTTTTGCTGCTATTGCTAGAGCCTGGACCTATATATAAAGTCTATTTGTCACCTTTTCCGTACGGTTTCTGCAGTTTGGACTCTTCAGCTGAGCGAGCCTCTACTGTTTCTCATTCATGCCAGATACAGAGGGCAACAAACCTTAAAAGCCAAAACGCATCTCAGTAAACCTGGGATTAACAGTTCAAATCATGTTATGATCCGACATTCTGGTGCCCTTCAGCCACCATGAACAAAGGGCTTAAGAATTGGGATTATTTCTTCTTGGTTTTGGTTTTTTCCACTTTGGAATCTAACCATGGTTTGTTTGTTGAGAACTGCAAGATTTGTGGGCAAAACTAAGAAACATTTTCCTTGAATCATGGGAGTGATGGTATTTAAATACTCTAATCTGTCCCTAATCAGGTGATTATTTATCAGGGATTGTGGTAAAAGATGGCCCTGAAAATCCAAAAAGGGCTAAAACATGACTGAGGGCCAAAGCTAACCAAGCTCGGCATGAAACACATTGGCCTTCAACATCCGAACTGCAATTCATAAATTCACGTAAACAGTAATGACCTCTCTAGACAAGACGCCATTAAAGGCCAAGCTCAACATAGATCATTCGGTATGAAAAAGATAACATATAACGAGCAACTAAAAATCACATAAAAAGGAATAAACCTCATTCCAAAACTAATTTAAGAATAAAATGAATATACAATTTTGATCATCATACTTACAAGCATCAGAAGTAAGTGCTACCTGAACGTTGGAAATTGTTAGAGAAGGTCTCCAATTATGTTTAAGGATGTCCAAACTCACTTTACCAGCAGAACCAACAATTCAGTGATATATGTGAGTTTTGAAAAAAGGACTTGCAAGCATAAGTCAGCACATAAGAATCACAAAAAATGTCAAACAACCATAGTCTCCTAACCAAACATAGATAATTTGTAACATGAAAATGACCTGGACAAGATTTGTTTAGCACAGTGTGAAACTTAAAGGTCAAAACCAGAATATATATCGACAACACAGAAATAATGAAATAGCTAGAAATGCATTTTATGCTTTCTTGATGCTTTCTAGGGGAGGTAATTAGAAGAAGCTCAATGTTCTATACCTACTTATTCAACAATGATGGCATGGCAAACAGAAAAAACTAAATCCAACTGAGATGTTATTGAGCAGAATGCAAGAACATAGGTTAAACACATCAATTATATATCATTATACCAAGCAATGATATCCATCTGAATCAATTAGTGCTCAGAATTCATAACTGAAAATCCACCGTAAGTGGCTATATTTTTCAAACCAAACTAAGCCAAGCAATGATATCTGAGATCAGTCCTAATTGTAACTCACTTGCCAAGACCTTTTCTAGCTCCTCAAGTTCGAGAGATATGGAAATGGATTTTCTCAAAGAATAAACTCCCAATTCAATGGTATGAACGATGGAATGACTGTCTTTGCTCCCACGGATAATGCCTTCCAGAACGTCCCCGCCGGAGCACTCAACAACCTCACCGTACAACAGCAAGTCCAGCTGGTTCTATATCATGTTCTTTCCTAAATTTTATACTGTAAAAACTCTTGCAATGGCGAGCAGCCCTGTTAATACTCAAGCTTTCGCCAACGACGGCAAGCCCTTCAAGCTGTTTCTCTCTGGCGTGAAATCAGAACCAACTGAACGTGACATCCTCCGGAGGTGTGACAGTTCCAATCTATAATACGGTTAATAATTTCCCTCTGGCTATTTTCCAAGTGGATAAACTGCTCTGGCCTGCGGAGTTCAATCAATCCAAGGCAGCTGCTGCTCCTACTCCATCTTCCTCACCGGTTTTGAGTGAGCCCAAGAGTGGTAGCACAGCCAAAGCGGCGGCAGAGCCATGTCCCGCCAGGAGGAGTGATGCCAACTGTGTGAGTGCGGGGTTGAGCTTGGTTGCTGGCCTGAGTGAATTCCTTGAATTTTTTGGTCGGGATGCAACGAAACGAAGAAAGAATAATGGGAAGTAACGCTACTTAAAATTGGGAATGTTTTGGTTGGGATCTCCCAGTCGGTATGTCAGGCATCGCAAGTAATACGGTGTCATTTCCTTGCTTTCACGTTTTCTGTTTTGTTAGGAGCAAGTGGGAGTTGAATATAAGGGAGGGGTTGTAGTGGGTTGTGAGTATGAGAATTTTTGTCTAGTTCTTCCCTGAAATCTTCTTCCTCTTCTTCTCTCTATTTCTCCCTCTTCTATTCTATTTCTTCCTCAACTCTTCTGCTTAATGAATTTTCTTCTAGTTAATATAAATTACTCTAAGGCAAGACAAATTGGTATCAGAGCGAGTCGGTTCTGAGCAATGAATCTGTGGCGATGATTGCTGAAAATCGATCAGAATCGGTGTATAAAGTCTTCCGGCGATTGGAGCCTGCGATTAGGGAGTGGATAAAATCTCAACTCGATAAGTGGAATGTGAGAGAATTGAAGCTAATTGAGGGTTGGGATCAAAAAGTGAAACTGCCAATAGATGAGATAATTGCTCAGTTCGATCATCATTTGGAGAAAGGCATGAATCGGCTTTTGGAGAAGGAGATGTGTCACGGGCTCACTTTTTAACGAGCGATCCGTGCGGCACTAGTTCTAACAACTAACGATATAGAACTAGCTCAGCCTTCCCCTTGCTCAACAATGAGCTTGTTGGCCTAGAAAATGACCGAAACGGCAAGAGTATGTGGGCACAAAATGACCCGAAAGTAGAACACAAGTACATTGCTTAGTGTAAATGCTTATAACTCTTGTATACTTGGTTTTTCCTTTACCAATGACCCTTGGCCTCTATTTATAGGCCTCAAAGTCGGTTACTATACATGGCTTCCAAGAGAAGCTTCCCAATATTTTATTCGTAGAAGATTCTAGTCCCTAATATTATATACAAGGGAATTTCCCAGGGCTGACGTCATGCATGACGTCACCCGTGCCAACTTGTGCCAAATGCAAGGGCTGGAACCTTCTCTTCCCTTCTAGAGAAGCTGCTGCTCCTCGTGCCCCTTTCGGTCCCAGAACGATCGAGAGATTCCACCGTAGCGGGCTGGCCAGCATTCCGTTTGACGGGCCGAAACGACCGGAACACTCAGCCGTGTCTTTCCCGTGCTTGGCGCACGATGAACTGCCCGCGGTGCCTAGGACCGTCCCAGCTCGGTCCCGTTTGTTCGGCCCGTGCCCCATGCCTTTCGAAGTCCCACGATTTGTTCCCGTTTGGTGCATATGGCCCTGAATCTCGGCCACAGTTGCTTCCGTCCCTCTTGGGCCGAACCGTCCGTGTCAAGGCCGTGGCACTCTCCCCCACTTGAGTGAGGCATCGTCCCTGATGCCTCTCCCGCCTCAAGTACTGGTGTCGTTGCTGCCTCACGCTTTCGACCTTGGCCCCTGTTTGGCGGTGCACAACTGCAACCGACTTTCCTGCTGCTGGCTTCTCCTTGAGCCTCATCGCGGCACAAGTATGTGGCACCTGTTCCTCCCTTCGGTCGGACGGTTTCCCATACCGTTCGTGCTCCCACTTGATTGGTATGGTGCAAGGGCTTTTCCCTCGCAAGACGACTATGGCGTCCGACCTCGTAATGTATGGCATGATTTTCTTGATGAAGTTCATGCCCAAGATAATACCATAGTCATCAAGAGGAGCAACGGAGAAAGTTAACTTACCTTGCCACGCCCCGATCCTTATCGTTGCGTCGGCCTTGCCCCTGAGATCGGTCCATTCTCCGTTGACGCCTTTAATTTGACCCGTGCTAGGAGTCACCTTGATTCCTAGCTTTTGCACAAGTCCCTCATGCATGTAGCTTGTTACGGCCCCCGGGTCAATGAGAGCCGGTTGTAGACTCCTCCCAAAGTCTATGTCCACGAACATCCGTCCCTGGTTGTCCGTGTCCTTGGTGGCTTGGTCCACCTTATCTTGAATGCAGGCTAAACGCTCCCGTTCCCCTTCATCCAACCTTTGGATGATAGAGGCGAGCCTGTTTCGGGATGGGCAGTCCCGTGCCATGTGCGGTCCATCACACAAGAAGCAACCCTTGAACTTCTTGGGCTCGTCCCGTTTTGGCGCCTGCTTCGTTTCTGCCAGCCTGACGGTCTCTCGAGACTTTGAGCGAGGCGTGTCTGTGTCCTCCTCATCGTCGTCCTCTAGGATGGCCTTGCCTTTGTCTTTGCCCCCGTCTTTCTTTTGAAACTCGACCAAAGACTCGGCCACGTTCATAGCTTGGGTTATGTTGGAGACGTCCCTCCGTTGTAACTCCAACTTGGCCCAAGGCTTGAGACCGTCCATAAATGTGAATAAGGCCTCCTTAGGCGATAGGTCAGGGATTTCCAGCATTAGTTCTGAAAATTCCTTGACGTATTCCCTAATTTGGCCGTTCTTATGGCTCAGTCGACGAAGCTTAGCCCTTGCTTCGTCTTCGGCATCTTTCGGCAGAAACTGCTTTTTGAGCTCCTCCTTGAAGCTCTCCCATGTGCTGATGGGCTCGACCCCAATATCCACCGTTCCCGTCCTCCGTCTCCACCATACCAAGTCTGTGTCCTTGAGGTAGAGAGGAACGAAGTCGAGCCGAGCCTCATCCCCGTATGCTCCAACGGCTTTGAAGTATCGTTCCAAGCCGTAGAGAAAATTCTCAATGTCCCTAGCCTTCCGGGCTCCCCCATAGGCCTCAGGCTTTGGGACTTCAACTCTTGCCATAGCTAGTGCTCCACCTTGAGCACCTTGACCGACACGAGCAGCTAAGGCCTTCACTGTCTTGAGCTCCCCCTGGAGCTTTAGCATCTCCCCCTGGAGCATGCTAATTTGAGCCATCCGTTCCTCGTCGGCCTTTGAGAAACGTTCAACGATTTGGTTGAGAGTCCCCAGCACTCTCTCCTCAAACTCGTCGAACCGTCTATCTTGGTCTTCCCCTCGATCAAGATGGTCGGCAATGACCAACTCCATCTTGGCCACCCGTTGCTCAAACTCGACCGATGGCTCCCGGACCACGGACTTATCCTTACGGCCTCCTTTCTTAGAGGTCCGGTCCGTTTCCCTTGAGACGTGCTCACCACCTTCGACTTCACCCACCTTGGTAACGTCGCTTGGTGCGGCCATGATGCTACACTCGTGCACAACGAAGGCTTGGCTTCCACCCGATGCGCTAAACCAACGCTCTGATACCAACTGTCACGGGCTCACTTTTTAACGAGCGATCCGTGCGGCACTAGTTCTAACAACTAACGATATAGAACTAGCTCAGCCTTCCCCTTGCTCAACAATGAGCTTGTTGGCCTAGAAAATGACCGAAACGGCAAGAGTATGTGGGCACAAAATGACCCGAAAGTAGAACACAAGTATATTGCTTAGTGTAAATGCTTATAACTCTTGTATACTTGGTTTTTCCTTTACCAATGACCCTTGGCCTCTATTTATAGGCCTCAAAGTCGGTTACTATACATGGCTTCCAAGAGAAGCTTCCCAATATTTTATTCGTAGAAGATTCTAGTCCCTAATATTATATACAAGGGAATTTCCCAGGGCTGACGTCATGCATGACGTCACCCGTGCCAACTTGTGCCAAATGCAAGGGCTGGAACCTTCTCTTCCCTTCTAGAGAAGTTGCTGCTCCTCGTGCCCCTTTCGGTCCCAGAACGTTCGAGAGATTCCACCGTAGCGGGCTGGCCAGCATTCCGTTTGACGGGCCGAAACGACCGGAACACTCGGCCGTGTCTTTCCCGTGCTTGGCGCACGATGAACTACCCGCGGCGCCTAGGACCGTCCCAGCTCGGTCCCGTTTGTTCGGCCCGTGCCCCATGCCTTTCGAAGTCCCACGATTTGTTCCCGTTTGGTGCATATGGCCCTGAATCTCGGCCACAGTTGCTTCCGTCCCTCTTGGGCCGAACCGTCCGTGTCAAGGCCGTGACAGATGGAAGTGGATAGCTCTCTCCGGCTTCCGACATCAGGTAATTTTCAAATCCTCATTGATGATGATGGGGGTAATTACTGGTATCCTAGAATGGGATTGACGGTATTCAATGGTGATAACCCTAGGAATTGGTTGAGAAAGTGCCAGGAATATTTTAGGTTTTATAATATTCCTAAAAAATTGAGGGTAGATTGGATTGAGTTGTATTTAGAAGAAAGTGTTGTTGACTGGTTTCAAGGTTTTAAAATTGGGAAAGAAAATGTGAATTGGAAGGAATTTGAGGATGCTCTGTTGGTAAGGTTTGGACGTAAGGATGATTTTCAGGAATTTCAATTTCCTGCTGCTCAAGTTGAACAGGACAATGTCATTCTGCCTGTTTCACTTTCTGATGATTTCTTTGATTTTGATCGTTCTGAAGATTATTTCAATCCACATTATTTGTTTTCTGGTTCTGAGCCACCTAGTCAGCTTTCAGAGGATATATCTTATTCTTCCAGTTTGTCTTTTGCATCTCCTCCAAGATCAGAATTCCATTGCATTCCTAAACATGGTCATAAATTATATATGTTGTCTGTTATTCGAGAGCCTTCTCCTTATCATCTGGCTCGTTCAAGTGAGGATTTTTTTTAAGTCATTATATTCATTAGATGAAAAGAACTTGTCTGTCCACCCACATTTGATGGTTTATACTTAGATTGGTATAACTGGGAGAAAGCTAATGGGTTTAGATATTATTCTCATTGGGGAAGGTTGAAAGAAATGGAGATGATTGTGCTGAACTTTCTCATTTCCAGTGATTGTTCTAATATTAAGAGCATTTTAAATTTTCTAGAATCTGATAAGAGAATGGTACTTAGTGTTGTCTCTTTATTAGCTCCTGATTCTGAATCTGCCCTAAACACTGCTATTACTGTTTGCCTAAAAGAATGGGAAGTTGTTCATCGTAATCCAGAAGTGAGAATAAGTGGAATTAGGAATGTATTTGTGTAGAATATTGATGATGCAATGGTCGAGGAAGAGCTACGTGAACTCTTTCGTTCCTGTGGTGCTATTACTTCTGTTAAACTTATGAAAGATGACAAAGGACTCAGTAAAGGTTTTGGAATTGTCTGCTTCAATACTTCTGATGAGGCAATTAAAGCAATGAAGACTTTTCATGGATTCATGTTTCATAGGAATCCATTGTACATAGCAATTGCTCAAGTTAATGAGGAGGAGGATACCATGCAAAATGCTTCACATGAACTAGCCGGTGTTAAAGTTCTTCATGCTTTTGATAAAGTACGCGAGGTGGTTACAGTTGTTTTGACACTGAGGGTCGAGAGCATTTTTGCTGATAGGGCAGTTAATAAAGAGGTTGATGTGCTTGAAAATGTGAAAATTAGGAAGCAGAAACAGAGAGATGATGCTTATAGAGCTGCCAAAAGGAGAACTGGTGATTCTGTTCTGTTTGCTCTTAGATTACTTGATGACTATGCTGTTTGGTTGGGAAAAATAAAACCTTTGTCCTACTTCAAGGAAAGGTACATGGTTAATAAAGTGTACTATACTGATGAAATTACAACAGTCTTGCATGGTATTCCAAGGACAAGGAACAACCTTATTTTATTTCTTGTACGACCTCAGTAATAATAACAACAAGTACTCAAAACCAGCCGAGTTTGAGGAGATTGAGAAGTTTGTGACAGATATGGATACCTTGCATCCAATTTTGACTGAATGTCGTCTCTTAAAATCGAACCTGGAACTTGATCTTATCCAGTTTGCCAATGTTAGTAGCTCGGAAGCTCATGTGCAGGTCATGAGAAACGCCAAAGTGGGTATGAAAGAGTATCAGTTGGAAAACATGTTTCTTCATCATGCCTACATGTTTGGAGGCTGTAGCATTGTTCATACGCATGTATTTGTGCCACTGGTGAAAACAGTGCCGTTCTTCATTATGGTCATGCTGCAGCACCAAATGACAGGACTTTGCAAGAAGGTGATATGACACTGTTTGATATGGGAGCTGAGTACCATTTTTATGGTTCTGACATTGCTTGTTCCTTCCATGTGAATGGGAAATTGATGGATAATCAGTCCCTTGTATATAATGTTGTCCTTGATGATCATAATGTTGTTATTTCTAAAATGGAACTTGAAGTATGCTGGATTGTTATGCACATATTAGCAGAGAGGATAATTCTTGAGTCCTTGAAGAAACGGCGCCTTCTTCTTGGTGATGTTGATGCCATGGTTTCCAAGAGACTGGGTGCTGTTTTATTGCCTTATAGCCTTGGACGTTTCTTAGGAATAGATATCCATGATCCTGGAGGATATTTGAAGGGAGCGAAGAGTCCTAAAGGGCCTGGATTAAGTGTTGTGCGAACAAGTAGAGTGGAACAGGAAAGAAAGGATGCTGAGATGAGAAGCATTGCATACTGGCTAGCTTTAGCCAAAGCAGATGAAGCATCAAAAATACTTAGCCTACCGCAGAATAGTACAACTCCATTAGGACTTCCTGTTGTGCAGTTTTACCATAAACTAGGAAGGCATCTTGTTAAGACTTATCTTCAAGATATGGTAGCACGATTTGAGAGGATATCAGGGAAGTATGTGAAATGGAATGAGTTTCCTAAAAAAGTTGCAGTGCAGATGAACGACACCCACCCAACACTTTGTAATCCAGAGCTGATGAGGATATCGATAGACTTGAAGGGACTAAACTGGAAGGAAGCCTGGAACATTACTCAGAGTATTGTGGCATATACAAACCACAATGTTTGGCCGGAAGTGCTGGAGAAAATGAGCTATGAATTAATGCAAAAATTGCCTCTTAGGCATGTTGAGATTATAGAGATAATTAATAAGATGATTGATAAGCGGCTGGTTGATGCAATTGTTTCAAAAAATGGCATCTCTAGTCCAGAAATCTTGGTGAAGAACCTGAATGCCTTAAGAATTCTTGAAAACTTTGATTTGCCAGTTTCTGTGGTAGATCTGTTAGTTGAATCATCACATGTACTTGTTGAAGTTAACACTAGAATGGGAATCGATTTTCAGATATTCCTTCCAAACTCTCCAGTTGGGACCAGCAATACTAAGAGGCAAGGTGAACGAAGTATGCGTTTTGAATCTGGGATGAGGAACTTCAATTTAAACATTGCAGGATCATGGAATTTGGAACTTGTCAGCAGTGTGGAAGAGAGTTTTGCATTATCGATACTGGATCAGTGCAAAAGCAAGAAAACAAAGTGTTTTGAGCTTTCAGAGATAGTTGGCCATGTTTTGGCACTAAATCTTCAAAGGTATGGCTGGGAAAATGGAGTGACTTTCCCATGGAAGTGGCCTCAAAGGAAGATGAAGATGTCTCAAGGGATCAAACTTTCATTCAGAATCAAATTCTTCAGTTCAAGTCTTGAGGACAAGACTCTTTTCAAGGGTAGGGGATTGTCAGACATTGCAAGTAATACGGTGTCGTTTCCTTGCTTTCACTTTTTCTGTTTTGTTAGGAGCAAGTGGGAGTTGAATATAAGGGAGGGAGTGTAGTCGGTTGTGGGTATGAGAATTTTTGTCTAGTTCTTCCCTGAAATCTTCTTCCTTTTCTTCTCTGTATTTCTCTCTCTTCTACTCTATTTCTTCCTCAACTCTTCTGCTTAATGAATTTTCTTCTAGTTAATATAAATTACTCTAAGGCATGACACGGTAGCCCAAGTAATGGGTTTTGGGTACCCTAAATCCCGCCCATCACTTTTTAAACCTATACCTATTAATAGATTGGGCGGGCTAAATTCAGGTAATAAAAAATCGAGCACAGGCAGTTATTTGACGGACGAGATTTCTTGCCACCGAGTTTAATAGGAGGCTTGATGAATGGGTTAAACTTGAAAAACTTGATTTTGATTCAGTAGAGAATGTTGTGAATGAAAAAGTGGAGGATAAGGTAACAAGCTTGAAAATGAAGCATCAGGATAAGGTAACAAGCTTGAAAATGAAGTATCAGATAGGAATTAGGGGCAAAATTTTTTTTTTAAAAATAAGGGTTATATTGTAATTATGAGAGAGCAAAAAATAGGAATTAGGAGGGCGAAAAATATAAATTAAGGGGTGATACTTACAAAAATTAAGAGTTTTTTTTAAAAATGGGAGCGATTAATAAAAAAAAGGGAGGTGATAAATAATACACCCCATAGATGTGATTGCTGATTTCGACTTATGTTCTAGTGATGTTTATTTTACTAGCAAGATGAAAATTTCATGCATCATGCTCTTTCCTCTTGTTCTCTCGTTTAGTTAGAACGGTTTTTTTTCCTATCTATGTTTGGAATTGGCATTTTTTCATCTTCATGCTTATAGGAAATCGTTGTTGATCATTGGAATTGATCTTTTTCCTTACTGTACTATCAGTGGTAAGCTTTCCTCTTCTTACATTTAGTCCGAGTGGAACTAGCCCCCAAGGTTTAGTGGGGGAATCAATTTAATAAATTATTGTTTTAATATTAAATAATAAAATTTTACAAAACTCATTTATGAGTACTCATATTTGGGGTTGAAGATCTATATACTTTCTCGATCGACCTGAATTGCTATTTGTATCATGAATTTGCTATTTGTATCACAAAAAAAAATAAAAATAATAATAAAATGACCAAAATGCCCTTATGATGAAAAATGAGTAGAAAATACTAAGTATTGTGTAAAAACACAGCAAAAATGCGTTTTTACCATAGCCACAAACGCAAGGAAAAACGTTTTTTACATGTAAAAATTAAGTAAAATGCCGTTTTTGAAGCTTTAAAACGTCAAAACAATAATTTTTTAACCACATAAAACGCTACAAAATTACGTTTTTGACCCGTCAAAAACGCAAATTCTGTGCGTTTCCGCCGCGGACGAAACGCCAAAAAGAGGCGTTTACGCCGCGGCTCGCTCGCCGATTTGGGGCGTTTTGGACACAAAAAAACCATAAAACCCCCAAATCGGCAGCAGCTTCATTAGGGCATTTTTTCTCAAAAAAATCAGTCCAAAAAACGCAAAAGGGGATAGATTTTGCCGGCCAAAAACGCAAATCATGGACGGAGGAGATGGCGAACAATCACGAAGGCACGGAGCGGGCAAAGGTCCACTGATAAACAGGGTAAAAATCGTTTTGAATTTGAGTTTTTTAGCATTTTTTCATAATTTTTTCGGGCAGATCTGAATTTTTCGGGGCTGAAAACGCCATCTGCCGGCGTTTTCAGTACCGAAAACGCCGACCGACGGATTTTCGGTAACCCAAAACGCCATCGGACGGCGTTTTGGGTATCGAAAACGCCATCGGCCGGCGTTTTCGATACCCAAAACGTCGGCCGTCGGCGTTTTGGTGTGCTCAAAACGCCGGACGCCGGCGTTTTGGGTATCGAACACCACCCGCACCCATATTTTGATTTAAATTGATTTATCGTATGTTACAATATAATTGCTTCGTTTTATTTAGTTATTTATTTATTTATGCACTTATTCGTTTATTTATTTAGGGTGGCGCTAAGTTAAAGCCACAAGGCGATAGGCAGCATCCCACAGCTTCTGCTAGGAGGCAGAAAGTGCCAGTTATTAGGGGAGGTGGTGGTAGACGGGGAGGTGGTGGTAGACGGGGAGGTGGGATTGTTATATCCGAGGGAGGACGGGGAGGTCGTGACTCCTCATTTCAGTTGAGGGATGAGTATTACGATACTACTGATTCCGATGACACTAATGCGAGTGAGGATGAGCAGTTTGGGCATGAGGGGGAGTTTGGGCATCCCCATGAGCAGTCACGGCAGGGGGACGCTAGTGGGAGTGGACGGCCACTAGGGGACCAGGGTGAGGGGTATACCTACGGAGGTGACCCTTCTCACCCACATGCTGAGAGGACGATCCGGTATAGGAATCCGGACCACGGACAGTTCGAGGAGGTGGATCCTGCTACAGGTACGCGTTTTAATTTAATTGTATTATTATTTTTAATAAATAATTGATTTATTTTAATTGTTCATAAGATGAGAATTTGTTATTGCTTGACTTATATTAAAATTGTGCAATTTTTATGTAGTTCAGTAATTATTCTAATTCCTATACGTATTTGCTTTACTTATGTATGTTTTTCTTTATTTATTTTAATTATGTGTACTTATTTTTAATTAGCTTTATTTAATAACGTGTATTGTTTAAGTTTTACAATTAATTTACTTATATATTTTTATATGTATATGTTGTCGATATAGTTCCCCCTAGGAAGCGCGCGCGGGAGGATCGGAGTTGGATAGTTACAGGGCCCATTGAGGGGGGCCCTATAGATGATAGCCTTATCCCTAGCTTTTTAGGGCATGTGGTATCTAGGTATTGGCAGGAGGGGGTGCCTACTAGATACCACCTTAGAGTCCACAATAGAGGTAGTATGTACGACCTTTTTGAGAGGTGGATCGGCTCGATGACGGTCGAGGGTGCGCAGATCTTGAGCGGGACAGGCCTTGGACACCTGCCCCGCATTATGCACCGGAGCATTGATGAGCCTCTCATCAATGCATTTTTGGAGAGGTGGCAGCCGGATACGAATTCGTTCCACCTCCCCTTCGGAGAGATGACCATCCTCCTACACGATGTGTGGGAGATTTTGAGGATTCCGGTCGATGGTCGACTCATCACCGAGGTGACACCGTCGTCTACCGTACTGTCATGGTCGAGAGGATTGCTAGAGATTCCTCCTGAGGAGCGGATAGACGGGGAGCTGTATAGGAATGGCGGATTTTCTACGCAGCGGGTGATCGAGCGGTGTATGCAGCGGGCCAGGGATGATTCGGACGTTGCTGTTTTAGTATGGAGCCTTATTGGGACTTGTCTGTTTACAGACAAAAGTTCCAATAAGTTTATGCCAGCCCCTGTTGTACAGGTTAGGAATGGGCTGGATCAGATTGGCCAGGAGGTATGGGGTACCGCGACACTCGCGTACTTGTATCACCATCTAGGGTGCGCGAGTCGTCACGGGACGCAGGCAGTCGCTTGATGCATGACTCTATTACAGTCATGGATCTACGAGCACTTTCTGGATTTTAGACCCCACCCTCTGCCCCATCCATTGCACGCCGCTCAGCCACGTGCAGCGAGGTGGGCCATCGACCACCACCGGGCCACAGAGCAGCGCTTGGCAGCCATACGACTTGCGCTGGACGAGATGACAGCCGACATGGTTAGTAAATAGTTATAAATCTCATCAAATATATTTTGATTTAATCTATTTTATATATTTTATTATTCATAATCATTAACTACTTTTCAAAGGTTACTTGGATGCCGTACGGACGGGACGCCGTTTCTCGGACGCCGAGGACACTGTACCGTGGACTTATTGCGTACAGGGACTACATCGAGCCGTACATGCCAGACCGATGCGTCCGCCAGCTTGGGTATGTAAAGTGGATTCCCTCGCGCTTCATCCGTCCGGGCCGGGACACCTACCGCGGATACTCAGGGAGACCATACGTTGTACGACACGCCGTCGAGTATGCAGAGTCTGCGTGGGAGGAGTTCGGCACGTCTTCCATGGGTATTTCCCAAGCTGGCCGCCAGCGGACAGGTGGCGCTGTTCCTCGGAGTGCTGCGGTCGACGGCTACTTAGATTGGTTTCGTCCCCGATCACGTCCGCGCGTACTTCCCCCGGATCCCCAGGCTGCTACAGAGCCTCCGCGACCACGTCGCGCCGCCTCAGAGTTTGTAAGTATTCATATTAATTAATGTAATCTATTTTATTTGTTAACGTATGTTCAGATGAATCTAATATATTGTTTATATATTTGCAGTGGATGGGTCAGTATGGTCAGCTACATCATGCATTATTAGATGTAGTGCGGGAGAGCGTTCCTGATTTGTACGATCAGTTCGCACCTCGTACTGCAGATCTAGAGGATGAGTTCGACCGTTCCATATGATCTTTGGATTGTACTATTTTTGTATACATTATCCGAATATTGTAATATTATTTCGCTGATTATAGTTTATTGTATTCTTCATATATATGTTGTATTTTTATACGTATATTTCTTCAAAACCCAAAATAAATAGTGGTAAGCACAAGATAATAATAATAAAACATATGTCACATGGCAATAAACGTCCTATCCATCACGGAGTGCATTCCAAGCATTAAATCTAGCTTCTAAATTTTGTGGCCACTCACCTACACTTTCAGCATGACGCTGATGGTGCCAAACGAAGCTCAACGGCGGGATAGGGCAGTCATCGACCACATCTACGCGTACATAATGATTCCCATTCACAAGGGTAAGCGCTATAACCCTTTCCGGTTGGGTGTCGCCAGTAGAGCAATACAAAGGTAGTACAGAATAATTTCCATCTGAATGAGTACTGTCAAACTGTATTACCAGTGCATTTGCATAAGTGGCGAGAGGGAACAAATCCGTAGGTGTAGCCATCCAATGCTGCTCACCACAATCAGTGCCTTCGAAATTTATTCGCCTAAGTACCATGGCCACAAAATCACCATCGGCCGGACGCAACTCCAATGATTGGAATACACCCCTATACCTGTCCGGGTGGCTCGTAATCTCTCCACTCAATGACCTGCGAGCTAACCTCCAATATTTCTCGTGGCCAAAAAGGTACGTAGAAATTACTCGGAAACCACAATGGCCATCCCCATTTACATCTGACCACCCTGTACAATAAGGCTGAAAAAATGCTGGCACACACTGAATGTCTCCACCAGACCCTGTTAAGTAATTATGTTACAGTAAATAAACAAACCTTCATCATTTATTTATTTAATTGACTAAATTAAAGAACTTATTTACCTGTCCTTAATGGAGACCCACCATCAAAACCTGTATGAATGCGGTGTGATCTACCTGTTGATCGACCGGATGACCCTGAACGGCACCTGCCACGCCGGCCACGTGTCGCTCTTTCGCGTGAGCTCCACTCGCGCATAACAGAATGATGTAATCTATTTGGTGGTCGCCCCCTTTGGGGTCCCGATGTACCTGGCTCTCCAACACTGGCCATGTCAGGATACATCTGCTCTACGTACGCCCTATTCAACAGCCGGGCCAAAAAAGACGGACTGGTAGATACGGTGGGGACTACTTCCTCGTTGAAATACCTTAACAAACAAATATATCAACTCCAAATATTTCTTCAAAAAAAAATTGTCAATTCAATTGCATAATATTAAAGGTCATAATTGAAAAATGCACCTGATGTACTCATCAATGTAATTCGCATCACCATGTGATGGCACAATGGTCAGCCTCTTCCAAAACTCATGCACGTGTGGAAGTAAGGGATATTCAGGCAATGACTGTGCCTTGAATATGTCGCACGCACAGGGAATTCCACGTGTCACCTTGGGCACACATCCACTCGCTCAAGTACAAGGCATCCCAACTTATCCTTCCGCCGAACTTCTTTCCTAACCAACTTCAAACAATGGTGTGACACGTACTTGTTCAAATAACAGTATGGATATCCCTGCATACTTGTTTGAGTCGTGGAGATGGAAGCCTCAAGAGAGCCTCTATAATAATGTCAATTAAAAATAAAATTACTTGAAACATCTAAATAAATAGAAGCATACCAAAAATAGAAATTCTAAGACATTAAACAACATCTGCTATAAACAATTAAATAAGTAAACTAACCCGATGTGAGGGTACAAGTGGCTGAGGTGAGAGTCAATCTTTGTGAACAAAGTGTCAAGGGAATTGGTGGAAGAATTAAGCCAATCTTTCATAGCAGCATGCGAAGCCTCTACTCTGTTAGTGGAAGTATTACCAAAGTGGAGAAATTGATTGGTCCAGGCTCGAACAAATTTCTCCTTGTGAATGAGCCATGTAGTCTCTAGATATTCAACAGCCAACGGCTCAAGGAGAGTGTACTTAACCTTGAAATTCTGCAATAAACGATTAAATTCCTCTACTGTCGGAGCCTTAATGATTTTCTTCCACCAGTTGTCATGAATATCACATGCTAAATTTTTGTTCCTCCTCCCAACATTTTTTTCCAACCACGCGTTCACATCACGCCCAATATGCCACAAACATAACAAGTGATGTGAAGCGGGAAAATGATCCTTAATCGGCTGTAACAAGCCCAACTCCCTATCTGTCACAATCACACTAGGTGACAAACTAGCCGGCAGCAAAAATCTCAAGTTCCTCATAACCCAGTCATATGTATCCTGTTTCTCATTCCTAACAATAGCAAATGCAATATTGAAATTCTTGTTTGTAGGAGTCATACCTACCATCTCGACGACAGGCATTTGGTACTTGTTGGTCTTGTAGGTAGAATCAATCCCAACCACCCAATACCATCTGTTGAACATCTGAATTGATGTTGGATGTGCAAAGAAGACATGTGTGATCTCATCAGTGTTCGCATCCTTCAGAATCTTCAGATAGTACTGCTTCTCCTCAGCCAAATGAATAAATTGCTGCCCAATATTCCTACCTTCCAATCCGGCGGTCTTCATCTCTCCTTTCAAATTGTACACAGATTTGATTGGTACCTGGGAATCGGGAAACTGTTTATTCACAGCTTCCCAAACACACTTTGGCTTAACATTCGAACGCAGCATAAATTCAGCAACAGCCTTTGAATCCTTTGTAAAATGGCTCAACTGTCTGTGACCATATGGATGCATTATACCTGTAAATCACATGTAATTATAATAACAATTAATACATACAACACATCAATCAACTTAATTAATATTATGCGCAAATAATGAAATACCAGTGTGATTGTGAGTTGACGCTGCTCCTGGGTTTGTATAAACCTTGTGCCGTCCCAAATCAATCCGCTTACAAGTCAACCTAAAGGGGCAATTAATGCCGCTCCTTCGTGTATTCTTCCGTCTAGTTGGGAGAGGGGCTTTGGCAGGATCTCTCCATCGCTTGCACGAGAAGTAGTACGTCGCAAATCCTTGGTTACCTCCCCTCTTTGTAATTACAAACTTCAGCCTCTTAGCTATTTTCTGGCAATATTTCAAAGCCTTGCCAATAGTTCGAAACTCTCTGTCAATCTTGAAATATCCACTAAATCTGCGCCAGGTTCAAGTTCCACCGGCTCCCCATGAGTATTATCCGCCTCATTGTCATCTACATCCTCATCATCATCGTCATCCTCCTCTTCATGCTCCGCCTCCTCATCATCATCATACAACTCATAATCATCATTGTCAGCCTGTAGGTGAATACACAGATTAATTAAAATTACAGCACAGTTATGATTCTTGCAATCAAAAAACGCAACAGTTTGAAGTTTCATGCAACATGAAATGCTCCATTTTTGCGTTTTTGTAGATAAAAACGCTACAAATGTGCGTTTCTTCCACAAAAAATGCAATAACAGTGCGTTTCATGCAGTAAAAAATGCACCCAGATGTGGTTTTCAGCAACCTAAAACGCAGAACTTTTTATATAATGAACGTCAAAAACGCAGCCCTTTTTATATAATTCATGTCAAAAACGCAACACTTTTTATATAATGCATGTATAAAACGCAACACTTTTTATATAATGCATGTCAAAAACGCAACACTTTTTATATAATGCATGTCGGAAACACTAAAAAGCGACTTTTTCTACACTCAGAAACGCTAAAAAGGGACGTTTGACCGCTTCATAAACGTCATTTTAGCGTGTTTCGACATACAATATTTTTAAAACAACTTATATAACTTTAAGGTACGGAAACTTACCATATCGTGATGATTCGCTTGCTAAATATTCTTTCGCCGTCAACTGAATGATCCAACAATGTTTGTAAGTTAAGAATTTATCTGGATTTGATTTTAGGATAGTTGTTGTGTATGAGTTTTTCATCAAATTCACATGAATGTATGTAAACGTTTTTTAACTTCTGTACATGTAAAAAACGCGACATTTTAACGAGCGAACCATGGTGGAAACTTCACATTTTGACGTTTATTGGTGTAAAAAACGCAATAATTTAACGAGCGAACCATGGTGGAAACATCACATTTTTGCGTTTTTTACATGCAAAAACGCACTCATTTGGCGATTTTGACATACAAAAACGCACTCAATTGGCGTTTTGTACATATAAAAACGCAATTTAAGGTAAATTTTGTATGTCCAAAACGTTTTTTCTTTGCGTTTTTTTGAGATTAAAACACAATTTTCGCCCCTTTTTTGACATAAAATCTGTCAATTTATTAATTTTTTTGTTCATAAGGGCATTTTGGTCATTTTATTATTATTTTTATTTTTTTTTGTGATACAAATAGCAAATTCATGATACAAATAGCAAGTCCCTATTTTCTTTTTCAATATATGTAACTAGACAATCATTCATCCATCAATCTCTCATTCGATTTCGAGATCGTCTTTTCATAATGTTCATCGCAGATGTCCTTTTCACTGTTACAGTAGCCACAGACAAAACAAGTGCAAGTGTAATAAATTTGTTTACGAATGGGTACTGATGCAGATTTATTGTCGTGTACGACATAAAATTAATAATTTATAAATTACCTAAAACAACTAAAAATGCAATAAAAGGTGTTGATCCTATAGGGAACAAGGGAGGATTTTATTGAAAGTTAGCTAAAAAAGCAATAAAACAGGAAAGTAAAGAAAACAGTAAAGTTATAGCAATTTGAGTTGGTTTTAGAACAAAGTAATGTAAATAAACGCACAAAGACATAAAATAAAAGGCGGGATTTTCACTTCCTCATGGAGCTAAAGGCTTTGATTGTGAGTTTCTAGCTTGAAAGGGGAAGAAAACATTAGTGCATTGGCAATTTTTGAATGGACTTGTGAACTTTTGTGAGCTCTATCTAGTTTGTTTGAGGACAAGTAAAGTCTTTAGTGTGGGGGAATTTGATCATCTTTTTAAGGGATAAAATCATGTATTTTTAGCCTAATTTCATTAGATTTTTATTCTAATTGTGCTTTAAAAGAGTTACGGTCGATTTTGCAAGATTTGTAGTGAATTGCATAGATGTGGAGATGATGAAAATACATGAAGACTTTGGTTAAGAAAAGTGAAGAAATCATGGAGACATTGAGAAAATTTGGAGCGCCAGAAAAGAAAATCAAGCGCGCAACGAGGCTTTCACCAAGCGCTAGCGCCTGATAGTTATTTCCTCAGGCACCAGGCAGGCGCCAACGTCTTATATCCATTTCCTCAAGCACCGGTCAGGCACTAGCTAGGCGCTGTCGCCTCATCATACCCTACATACCAGGCGCTGGCCAGGTCCCACCGCCTCCCTCACAGCCTGGTTGCCGCCACTTGCCAAAAGTCGCTATTGCTCCTAGAATTAAATAGATCCAATTGCTTATTTATGACTTTTTAGACATTTCTATTCATTAATTCTTGTTATGTATAAGCCCAAGGGCAAAGAAAACACATAGTAACATTTTTTCAGAGAGAAAATAAGAGAAATAGATGGTTTCTTACATTAGAACAATGACGTTCTAAGTCTATATTAGAGATTTTCACTCTTTTAAGTGATAGAGGAAGTGTAAATCCATGTAAATAGGATGGATCTAAGCAACACACATAGATTTTACGTTTATTCTTGGACTAGGGACTATGAGTTACCTTGTATCGTGAGAATTCGGAGAGAATCTAACTATTTTCTTTACTTTCTTAAGTTTGAATGGTTATATTTCTTATGGGTTTGTTTTGTTTCATGCTTTTACATGTGATTTCCATGATTGTTGTGTTTGGTTCTTGTTATTCATATGATGGACATTAACTAAACATGTTCTTGTTACAGGTTCTTTATAAATGTTCTTATTTTCTCATGGGTTTGGTGAAATTATGAATCCTATAACTAATTGGGTAAACATGTTAAGGGTTTGATTTGTTGATTTTCTAAATTTATATTTTAATTTGCTTGTTCCAATATGTTGGAGGAATTTGGGCTTCATAATCTAGTCGGATTTTTGGGTAATAGGAAATAGATCCCAAGGTTGACGATCCTAGGATGACGTTAATTAATTCATAATATTAGCATGCACTATTTTAGTTCTCCCTTGTCGAATCCATGAATTGAACACAACTTGGCCTCTTGATATAGAGATTTGTGAAAATCCCGCCTCCTATCTCTTGTGGTTTATCCTTTGTTGCTTTTTGCTTTGCATGTGTTTAGTGCCAACAACTCAAACTCATTGTTTTTACTTGCTTTAAATTAGAAAAATACAAAAAAAAAATAAAAAAATAAGCATCGTGTCGTCATTTGGGATTCGATACCTATTAGATACTACTTAGTTGTCTTATTTATTAGGTTTATAAATAAGTTTTGTTGAGTAGATGACGACTCTGAAATTCATCAATATCATGTAAACTATGTGTTTATATCAATATAAGAAAAGTTTATATCAATGATAAAATGGAGTTCTATATCATATATTTCATTAAGTGACTACTAAATTTGTTAAACTCTCCGATTCTTTGAATTTCGCAATATGAAATGGGTGGGTTATATCAAGAAAAACAAGAGTTCATATCAAGTAAAATATCATTTTTTATAATATATAATATAGGTTTATATCATATACAATAGTGTTTTTTATTATAAGAGTTTCAGTATGGGCTTATATCAACAAAAAGAGGAGTTTATATCAAACAAAACATCAATTTATATAATGCATAACATATGTTTATAGTATATATAATATTATTTCATGAATATTTTCTTTACTATAAGAGTTCCTCTAGGAGCTTATATTAACCCAAAAGCAGATTATATCCAATAAAATATAATTTTATATAATGTATAATATAAGTTTATATCATATACTAGAAAATGTTTAAAAGTTGGGTTATAAAGAGTAGTTTTCTTTTAAAAAATTATGGAAAACCATAATAAATAATATGTTGATGATGTTATAGTAAAAGAGTTTAAATAGGAGTTTATATAAACTAAAAGACGAGAGTTTATATAAATTAAAAGATGAGTTTAAGGGATTTATATCAAGTAAAAGAAGAGTTTATATCAAATAAAGCATCACAAACTGAAGTTTATCAACATTTTAATTCTAGAAAAATAAGATTAATAAACTAAAAAAAATTACAGCTAATGTATTCCTCCTTCCCTTCTCTCTCTCTCTCGCCTTTGCCCTTCTTCGCCCTACTGCCTCATCTTCTTCCGTTTCATCTCATCGCCGTTCCCAATCTCCCTCCTCCTTCCTCCCGCCATTCCCTATCGAGATCTCTCAGGCAATGCCAAACTCAGTAGCCGAGTGTGATTAAACCACCAATATGCAGGATAAAGAAATTATCATCAAATTGGCAGATCCAGAAAGACACCAAACCCACTCACTGGTTCAAAGAAATAGAACAAATCATAGTTTGAAAACTATGAGAACCGGCGACAAGAAAACTATCCCGATCACTACATTGAACAAGCCATCTGACAGAGATTATATCAATTAATGCAGCAATCAGATGGGCAGATCTTATAAGCTCTCCTCCCTCCCGGTACCCTCATTTTTTTTTCACACACACACAAGAAGAAACAGAGACCTTTGAAACAAAATCATAGATTCAAAAGTCCTTTTACCAATCCTACCAAACAAAATTGGTTGGAAACAATTCAAGAAGTAGTAATCTCTCAGGGGAAACGAGCCTTTCTCCACAAAAAAAGTGGGAAAATCCTCTCATACTCTCTTCTCTCTTGCACTGTGCTATGGTTTACTTTTAAAACCCTAGTTCTTCTTCTTCTTCATGGGCTCAATCGACTGACGATGATTTGGAGTCTGGATCGGGAGGGAGGTCGGGCGACGAGAGGAATGGAGATCGAGAGCGGAGGGAGGGAGGAAGATTGGGAGAGTAGAGAAAGGGGAGGAAAGTTGGGTTCGATCTGTGAGTGAATGCAGCGGTAGAAGTGGGAGAGAGGAGATGGCGCGTGTTCTCACGGATAGTAAAAGGGAGTGTTAATTAGTGATAAGGTATAGTATACAATGATCCTATACTAGTATTATATGAAGGAATTCTCTGCCCGGGTCCTATCAAAAATTCCACTTTCATGCATAGCATCCAAAATTGGGAATTCTCAATCAAATCGGAACGATCGTTCAATTCGATTCAAACCCCTTTTGAAATACCACATGAGCACCGGATCTTGGTTTACCTTATTCGATTTGTCACGCAACAATATTATGAGAACTAATTGAAGCGAAAAGATAGAAATCGTCCTCTTGAAGCGTGTCCCTTAAGAGTTCTATTGTATGACTCTGAGACGCGCTTGGAAGTTGTGTGGGCAACTTTCTACCAAATGAACAGATCAGCAATACAGAAAACCAGCACAAAAATAGCTCTAAAAAACCAGCATGGTTTCCGGGTTTTGCGCCGCCACCACCGAACACCCACCGAAATTGTCACCGCTAGAAAATTCCAGCGATCTTATCGCCAGTCCTGGAAGTCGCCGCCATTAACCCACCACCGCCGCTACTAATTTAGCTGCCGCCACTGCCTTGGGTATTCCTTGGGGTCTGCGCCAACCTCCGGGTTTGGTTGCTACCTTGAGGAATTTATTTCTCTCTCTAGGTTTGTGTTTCTGTCAATTAATGACTTGTGTCTTGTATTGCTAATCCCGTGTCTATTTATAAAGTTACAAGAGAGACCTTAAGTGGGCTTGAGTTAGGCCTTCTTGTTGGGATTGTGTTTTGGTAATTTCCAAATCACAATTAGATTACAGAATTCTTGGATTTCCGAATTCTTCATTGAAACAATAATTAATTAATTAAATCCACTTTGTCAATTTACTAATTGACCCTAAGGATTTTTTTTTTGAAATAAATTGACCCTAAGGATTAATTAATTAAATAATTAATTCACTTTATCAATTAACCCAACAACATAATTAATCATACCATTAACGGATTAATTATGACATCACCGCTCAAACTGGAATTCCTTCCGAAACTACTAATTTAATTATTCTTTATTCTCCCCACATCAAAGATATAGTGCTCGTCAATTTATTAATTTACTGATAAATTAATTAATCGACTTCTTATTATCCGAGATTAGTACCGCTCGACCTTATTACTATACCAGACATAAGTCCACCGGTCGGGTTTAGTATAATAAACTTTACGAGCTCTAGAGCACCATCACCCCGAACGCACCAGTACATGGTTTTTTTTTCGACAATCAACAGTGCTCTAAGAAATCAAACACGCTCACCCAACCTACCGAGAATATCAGTCTCAAGTGACCGTACTCATTGGCAGATTAAAGTACACTATGTCTAATCCTCATACCCGTTCAAGTCTAGGGATTAAGAGATAGAATACTAGGATAAAAATAGTTTACTAAATCAGTATAAGACAATTCAATCCAAATGGGCATGCTCAATATTCCCCGGGCATATCTATATGATTCAATCAGTTTAGACAAATTAATCTCAGAAACACATAATGACTTAAACCGACAGTTTGTTCACAACTGTCTCAGTCATGAGCCTAATTTATATATATCATGACTTTAACCAATAATGAGATTTACTGTGTCACACCAAACACCTTGTCATCTATTCATATGATATAAATGGATGACATATGTAAGAACATAAAGATAATTTAACTAAAACATTCAATCGATATATATAAATTGGGAAATAGTTTTTATACAAGTAAAACGTTATATTGAAAACCATCACTATATACGTTGAGTGGTACTACCTTAAAAATAAAAATTTAAAGAAAGAGTAAATTACAAATTTGGTCATCTTACTTTGGTGAAATTCAGTGCCATTTGGTAAGACAGTTGAGAATCAGAATTGGAATGGGTATGATAAAAATGGGAATGAGTATGGGTTTTGTAAATTCAATAAAATTGTTTGGTTTGTAATTTGGGTTTAGGTTTAGAATTGTATAAATTTTAGGATCTAAGGCACGAATTTCAAAAATTTACGCAGTGGATTTTCTAAAAGTTCATGCCTAGTTGATTAGTGTTAATTAAATCCTATGTTCAAAACTCTTAAAGCTTACCCTCGAAGCGTAATTGGTGGCCGCATCTGGATCTTATGATGTTAGACCACATATCCTTCTTATCAAAGATTTTTTATCACCACCAAAGTTCTTGCTTGAAGAACTTCTCTACTCTCAAGCACCGGAGCCTTACATAATGGTTAATAGCCATTCTCCTTCATGTGGAGAAAATATTTTGAGAATATTTTGGTTTTCTGTTTTCTCCAAAAAACCATGTGTATTCTGACTCCGTATCTTGTGGATATATAAGAGTCAGATACACCAAATCAGTAACAAGAAAATAATAATATTAATTTAATATTAGTTTCTAATGATTTGGGTTTTATCAAAACCATGGCTCAACCCAGCGACCCATGGAGCAGGCTGATGGGTCAAGAAGCACCACAATCGTAATTTGGTCCCTTGATTTATCAGTCTATCCCAATTGCTCATAGGTACTTAATTAACTCTTAATTAATACCACGAAACTTTCAATAATATTGAATTAAACATTATTTATCTAAGCATAACAATTATACTTATTATAAGCAACATTACTTATTCTGTATCATTGAACTCTCTCATGTATGATCTGATGTGCTCAAATAACAACACAAATAAAACCCTTTTCTAGCACACTTTATGATCACTAATCCTGCCGTGTAGTAACATAAGGTATTGAATCCACATGGAACACTGCACACTTGTATATCAAATTAAATTAGAACATACAATAACGGGGCAGTTAAAAGACTTTGGTTTGATCAAATAAAAACAACTGAATGCAAAAAGATAAATTGATGGGATTTTGGGATGTTGATTTAACCTCTTTCACCTTCAGCTAGTATTTATCATACATTGGTTTCTCAATTTCCCTTCAGACCTTAGGCTGTTTTACCGAGAAGATTCAATCTCAAACATCACAACAAAGGAAACCACCAACAAGATAATAAGCTTACTAAAAAGATTCAATCTCCAAATAGGTACCCGCTAACAGATTAATAAACTTACTAACGAGATTCAATCTCCAAAAGTGTAACAAAGAAATCGTCAACAAATCGCTAAAACCCAAATCAACCATAGAAAGAAATACACCAATATATAACAAATCAATGGAACTCAGATATACTACACTCAGAGCATACATATAACACAAATTAGCTGGCTCATCCTCGCACAAGGCCTGTTACACCTATAATTGGCAAAAACCCTCACCAAGCTGAAGAGGAGAACTACAAAGCTGCTCAAATCAAGTGAAAGTGCACCCGATTCTACCTAGACTGAATAGATCTGGGGTCAAATCACCATAAACTGCTTAGAACCACATGGTTCTAAACTGGATCGCCATCTCTAAAGAAAACCTTAGCTACCCGAAGATAAAGAGAAGCTGTCGGCTTAATCAAGAGAAAAGTGAAGCAAATATTGCCTTCAGGATTTGTCCTTAAACTATATATACTATTACAACATTCTAGGGTTGCAAATAGTTAAGGTTAGTGGGGGTAAACTAGTCTTTTTAGCAGTGTATGAACAACCAGGTTGACTCAAAGAGTCCATCATTGACCAGCTTGCCTATTTTCTTCATTTCAGCAATTTATGGCCCTTTTTGTGGTGGAAAAGTGATAAAACCCAACCTGAGCCTGCATCTCTCACAAAACACATTATAAGCTTGTAAAGTACACAAGAGTGATCAAACTCTATCCAAATGTAATGAATTTCAATGCAAAATGTCATGAAAGTAGGCGTAACTTAGGGCTACATCATGATCCTGTAGGTCCATTCCAAATTGGCAATGGATAATTCAATCTAACTGATTAATCCATAAGTCATTAGTGGTTTCTAGCAAAATATAATGACTACCCAATTTAGAAATGAGGGTTGAATAGTGATTCAACACAACCCTTAGAGCATACTTCGTACGATCCTCTACATTGATATCCTGTTTAGCATAAGGCATGAAACCATAATCTTACTTAGTTAAACGTTTACATGATCTCTTAGTGACACTGAATTTCATCAAGCAAATGATAATACTTATCATTTCTTGGGCACGACCATCCACTTCTCAGTTCACTATCAAGTGGCCTAGATATCATCTCTCACTTAAAAGAGACTTGTTGTCTCATCACTTCACTCACATACCTGAGTGTGATTCATAGCATACCCAATCATAGCCGTATTTGGAAACCTGTTATGGCCCCGTTAGGTGTATGTCAAAGTACACTACTTTTCACCTAAGACCATGTCGTGATTTATGGTTTAAGATTCTAGTATGAGTACTACTCAACAGAATCACTCATGATCTAAGTAGTCCATGGAGTGTTTTTTTTGAATACAAATATGCACAAGAATATTACATTTATGAAATTAACTCATCTAATAAATTATCAATTAAATGACAAACATCTATTTACATTTATAGCCCTTAAAAGGGCATACACACCAACATAAAATATTTATTTTATCATTAAAATTATTATTCATTGTCTATTTGCCCTTAAATAAATTTAAAAAAACTATTATCTCTTCTCTTCCAAACCCTAGCCGTCTCTCCCCTTCTCTCTCCTCACACCATTGCTATCCTTCACCTCTTCCTTATCCAGAACAAAAAGATGAAATGAATAAACCCAGAACAAAGAGAGAAGGGAAGAGACCCAGAACCCTGACCCAAAGGGTAGACCCAGAACAATCCACTACAATGAGTACGAAAACCATTTAGTTGAAGGGGAACAGCAGTTGTCTTCTATGGGTTTTGTTTCCGTTTTTGTTTTCTCTTCCATATCAATGAGTTTTTTTTGGCTCATTGGAGATGATTCCATTCGAGGCCTAGAATAACGAGATGAAACTAGGGTGCTTCAAAAAAAAAAAAAAAAAACAAAGAGATGAAAGGAAAGGCAACATTTAGAAAAGAAAGAAAATGATGAGTTGGCTAGGAATGAAAAATGAAACCCACCGTGGGGTGGGTTTCATGAAACCCATAGAAGATGGGTTTCAATCCCATACCCCCTCTAAAACAAACAGCGGAATGGGATGGGTATGGGCCCATACCCAATGCCAAACAAACGGCCACTCAGGTTTTGCTCATCATCTTTTAAAAATCCCATATAAAATTACTAACTTTTAAATTTTGTTCTACTTTTGGTCATTCTGTTAAATGGCTAATTAATTTACTAACGGACCAAGTTTTATGAGGTTATTTTTTTCTTCTTCCCATCTTTTTGACTTATCCACTCTGCAACTCATCTCTATAGCTTTCTTGTCTCTCTCATCCTCTCGTTTTCCCCGCTTCATCCTCTATTTTCCTTTTCTTTTTTTTTTTTGGTGCTATGTAAATCCTTACCATATACAACCTCTGCAAACATAAAAATAAAAATAAAACCAAGAGCAGGTTCTGAATTTTTTTTAATGAGTTTCTTCAGCAAAGCGGAAGAAGATCTATTGCTGATCACCCTATCTTTTTTATCTATAATATAAGCTCCATTAGTACTACTAGCTGGTGGCATCCACGACCAGAATAACAGGGGGGAAAAACATAATATCAGTTCCTTTGGGGCATATTATTAGATAGTTCATAGACTATCTAGAATGATAGTCCAAACATCAAAACTACATAGTTTTGATGACGTGTACTGACATCATCTTAAATTTTTTTAAATTTTTACTAAAGCCAATTCTTTCCTAGTCCACTCATCTTTGTATCCATTAACAACCATCAATGATTTAATTTTCCATAATGTTAGGAGTGATTACCATGTTTTATTATCTTATCTTTAATTTTAATTTAATTTAATTATAACTGCTGGTTTGGTTTTAGTAACTAAGCTGCAGACTATATTTCTATTTTGCTGTCGGAATCTATAGTCCCACCATTTTTTGGTTTTTTTTTTAGTTTGATATCAGTGGAACTATATATATTATGGTGGTACTGAGTTTTTTTTATTTATTGTCTATTGATATCGGTGGGACTGTATATATATTATGGTAGTACTGAGTTTTTCTTTATTTATTGTCGGTTGATAACGGGGGGACTATACATATATTATGGTGGTACTGGGTTTGTACATATATTATGGTGATACTGAGTTTTTTTTATTTATTCTCGGTGGGTCTCTACATACATTATAGTGGTATTATACATATATTATGGTGGTACTGGGTTTTTGGGACTGTACATATATTATAATATCGGTGGGACTGCACATATATTATGGTGGTACTGAGTTTTTTTATTTTTTATCTGTGAGACTGTACATATATTATGGTGATACTATACATAGATTCGGTGACTTTCCCAATAATCTGATTTTCCAGTATGGTCAAGATCAAATTTTTATTGTCGTCCAAGCACTGCACAAAACAGAGATTAATTAAAAAACTTACATTATCAAAACCATATCCAACAGCTAAAAAATGGAAAAAAAAACTTAATCCCTAAATCAAAACCCCAAACTAACAATTTTTTAGGCATTAGAATAATACGACATCTTTTCATTATTTTATTTCCCTTCATGTTTTTGTGGCTTCAGGTGTAGAGTGGGAATTAAATAAAAGGAATAGGAGAACTCCTGCGTGAGTGTTGAGTAATTTTGAACTGTTTCTCTGTATTCTTCTTCCCTATGTCTCTGTATTTCTTTCCCTTCTTCTCTGAATTTTCGCTATTCTTCTCTGTAATTCCTCAATTCTTTTTCCATTATTACTGAACATCTGTGTTGATTTAATATACATTGCCCCAAACATAATAATTCGTATCAGAGCGGGCGAGCCTTGGCACAATTTCAAGGCGGAGATGGCAGAAACCCGAATAGAATCAGAGGATGAACACTTCGAGCGATTGGTGGATGATATGATAGAGAGGATTAAAGCGCAGATGGTGAAGGAAACCGATCTAGCCCGGGCTAATCCAAAAATCTCACTTTCATACTATGCATTCCATAATCAGAGATTTTTGATTTGGCTCAGGCTTAAAATCATTTCCCCTGAAGGAATCTAGGCTTATACTAGTTCAATTTATTAAAACGACACGCAAAAATCAAATATTTAAATTAAAGTGGAAACCTTTAAAGATTATACCTTTGAAGCGTGTCCCTCGCAAATAAAGAAAACCGGGTCTTGAGTTGCGAATCCACTAAAGAGTCCCGAGAATAACTCCAAACAATCCCGAATTGGAGTGGGCAAATGTCCATGGGATGGCTAAGGCACAATATGAAGAAATCCAAATAAACTCATTTCAAGAAAACTCAAAATGCCTAAATCTGAAATAGCCCGGAGGCCTACACCTAATTTGAAAACCCATGTATGCAGCTAAATGAATCTTCTATCGACCGGAGATCTAGACTTTGGCGAACCCAAGGAACGAGCCAAAGGATCAGCAAGATAGAAGAAGATTAAACCTAAGAAAAAAGGGCAGCCTAACCGCCAGACACTAGCCGTCAATCGTGGACATGGCGGAGCTGCGGAAAAATCGGGCTAGCGGTAAATCAGACCAAAAATGGGGCCACAATCTAACGGGGTTTTCTAGGCTAATGACGGGCTGAGTTCTTGAAGAAAAAAAGTTTCCAAACCGACTTCAAAAAAGAAACTTCAATGAAGAAGATGAAGTTCTCTCTCTAGGCTTGACGTTCTCACTCTTGGCAATTTTGCCTATAAGGTTTCTTAAGTCTTTTAAATTCCTAACTTAAACTATTTATAGGAGTTTCAAGGGAGACCTAGTGGGCTTTTGAGTTGGGCCTTAGTGTTTGACTTTCGTTGACCCCTTAGTCTTCCCTAGACTAATCAACTCCAATGAAATCTTTCGAATTAATTTCTTAACCCACTTTGTTTATTACATTTAATCAAGCCCTTAGGATTATTTGGTATAACCCACTTAGTTAATTAAATATTAATTTAACTTTTAGGATTAGTTAATTCACTTTGTCGATTAGTCAAACACATAATTAGTCGTACCACTAACAGACCAATTATGGAACTACCGCTCAAAAATGAATTTATTTCGCGCTCTCTTTATTATTCTTCTATCTTCCCACATCCAAGATCTAGTGCTCGTCGATTCATAAATTTATGACAAATCAATTTATTGACTTCTTGGTATCCGAGATTAGTACCACTTGACTTTCTTATTATACAGGACATAAAGTCCACTGGCCAGATTTAGTATAATAAACATTTCGAGCTCATCTCGGGATCACTATCAACCCGGCGAACCAGTACATGGATTTCTTCGACTAGCAACGGTACACAAAGAAGCCAAACACTGCATACCAAACTTATCGAGATTTAGGCCTCAATTGACATCACCCTTTGGCAAATCAAAGCATACGATATCTAACTCTCATGCCCGCTCCAATCTAGGGATTAAGATATTAGAATACTAGGATCGAATTAACTATACTGATCAGTATAAATTAATTCAATCCCAAACAGGTCACGCTCAATATGCCCCGGGCACATCCATATGATTTAATTAGTCTAGAAAAACTAATTTTCAAATCACATGATCACCTATACCGATAGTATGTTCAAACTATCTCAGTTACTAGCATATGTTTATGTATCATTACTTTAACCAATAACGAGATCTACTGTGCTTTTCTACACCTCATTATCTAGTTCTATGATATAATAGAACAAATTTAATACTGAAACAAAATGATATGTCAATTGGGTATTATTTTTTGATATAAGTAATAGCTTTTCCGTATTCAAAACTAAAAATCTCCCACTAATACTCAAAGTTATGCTGTGAAGTACAAAAACACTATTCAATCCACTTATTACACTGCTATCATAATGAAAGCTACAAAATACTCTTTAGCTCATTCACATGGATCTCTTAAGAATCTGACTCCCATGCCCTCCATATGACTCTCATAAACCTTTGGGGTCAATGCCTTTGTGAAAGGATCTGCAAGGCTGTCTCCAGATGCTATCTTGGCCACGGTCACGTCTCCCCTCTTTACGATCTCTCGTGTCTGGTGGTACTTACGCTCTATGTGTTTACTGAACTTGTGGGCTCGTGGCTCCCTTGAGTTAGCAACTGCACCATTGTTATCACAATAGACTATGATAGACCACGGCAACTTAGTAACCACATCTAAGTCCACCAGGAAGTTCCTGAGCCATACAGCTTCTGTCGCTGCCTCTGATACGGTACGTACTCAACCTCCATGAAGGAGTCCGCCACGCATTTCTACTTGACACTCCGCCATAATATGGCTCCACCTCCCAGGGTAAACACAAATCCAAAGGTGGACTTACTCTTGTCCATGTCACCTTGAAAGTCCGAATCTATGTAACCGAATGGGACTAGCTCCTGCGCTCGATAAATCAAGACATAATCTCTCGTCTTGCTCAAGTACTTGAGAATGCATTTGACTGCCTCTCAATGAGCCTTCCCAGGGTTATTTTGATATCTGCTGACCATGCCAATGGCAAAGATAATATCAGCCCTAGTACATAACATAGCATACATGAGACTGCCCACTGCAGATGCATAGTAGCCTTTATGGCATCTATCTCCTCGGCAGTCTTAGGACACTGCTCCTTTGATAAATACACTCAATGCCTGAAAGGTAGCAAACCCTTCTTGGAGTTCTGCATGTTAAAACAGGCCAGAATCGTGTCTATGTATGAAGCCTTGGAAAAACGTCTCCTACGATCTCGAATAATCTTGAACCGAAGGATATGTCCAGCCTCTCCCAAGTTATTCATATCAAACTGCTGGGACAACTATGCATTTACGTCTGATAAAACATTCTTACTATTGCCAATGAGAAGGATGCCATCTACGAAAAGTACGAGGAATACCACTATATCACCATCATGCCTGCGGTATACACACTGCTCATCCGGATACTGAGTGAATACATAGGACTGGATAACCTAGTCAAAACGGATGTTCCAATATCTGGATACTTGCTTAAGTCCATAGATAGATCTCTTGAGCTTGCATACCTTGTGCTCTTGGCCCTGAACAATGAAACCCTCTGGTTGCTGCATAAAGATGGTCTCCTCAAGACTTCCATTAAGGAAATCTATCTTGACATCCATCTACCAAATCTCATAATCTATATGCGCAGCTATAGCCAAAAGAATCTGAATTGACTTAAGCGTAGTTACCATGAAAAAGGTCTCCTCATAATCGATACCCTATTTCTAAGTATACCCTTTTGCCATAAGCCTAGCATTGAAGGTGAAGGGAACAGAACTAGCCTGGGCTAAACCGAAAATCTCACTTTCGTGTAATACATTCCAGAATCGGAGACTTTCGATCTGGTTCAGTCTAAAATTCTTTTCCCCTGAACGGATCTAAGCTTATACTAGTTCGATCTATTAGTACGACACGTAAAAATTAAATTTTTAAACTAAAGCAGAATCGTTCAAAGATTTATTTCGGGAATTGATCATAATCTGAAAACCCACTTCAAGAATGATCTTTGCTCGTAGATCTAGACTTTGGCGAACCAGAAGGTAATGAGCCAAAGGATCAGTGCAATAAGGGGATTAAAACCCACTAGGATCGCCACCCAAAAGATAAAAAATGGCTGCCCAAAAATCACCGGATTCCGGCGCAGGAAAAACCGGACTGTGTAGCGGAATTGGCGGACTAATCGGGCAGTGATCGAGAAAAATAAATGCCCACTTGGGTTCTCTAGGATCCAGGCTTGAGTGTCTTGAAAAGAAAGATTGCAAACCGACTTCGAAAAAGAAACTTCAATGAAGGAGAAGAAGTTCTCTCTCTAGGCTTGACTTGCTCACTCTAAGGCATTTGCCTACATGGTTTCTTCTGTATTCAAATGTGCCAAACATTAACTATTTATAGGGAGCTTCTTAGAAGACCTAGTGGGCTTTTGAGTTGGGCCTTATTGTTTGACTTTCGTTGACCCCTTAGTCTTCCCTAGACTAATCAACTCCAATCGAGCATTTTAAATTAATTTCTTAACCCACTTCGTTAATTAAATTTAATCGAACCCTTAGGATTAATTCATTCAATATGAATTAATTTTTTAATCCACTTAGTCAATTAAATATTAATTAAATATTTAGGATTAATTAACTCACTTTCTCGATTAGTCAAATACATAATTAGTCGAACCATTAACGGACCAATTATGGAACTACCGCTCAAAACGACTTTACATCGCGCTCACTTTATTATTCTTCTATCTTCCCATATCAAAGATCTAGTGCTCATCGAATCAACAATTTACTGACAAATTAATTCATCGACTTCTTGGTATCCGAGATTAGTACAACTCGACTTTCTTATTATACCGGACATAAAGTTCACTGGCCAGATTTATTATAATAAACCTTTCGAGCTTATCTCGGGAGCACCATCAACCCGGCAAACCGGTACATGGATTCCTTCGACTAGAAATGGCACATAAAGAAGCTAAACACCGCATAGCCAACTTAGTGAGATTTAGGCCTTAATTGACCGCACGATTTGGTAAATAAAAACATATAAAAGATCTTGATTTTGTTTGTTTATCTAACCTGGGTTGATTTTAAGTTTTCTACCACAGGATCATCTTCTGATCCTATGGATTCCAATTTAGTCCTGGAACATCTGGAGTTTAAAAAAAAAATAAAAATTTCTTACTCTTTTTCATTTTTGCAGCTGTAGGAATATTGTCCAGATCAGATAGAGGAACACCTTAAGGCCCGTGGATTTATTATGCCTGATCAAAAGAAGAATTGTGCTACTCAGATTTTGAATAGAGAAATTGGTACCAAGATGCTCAATAAAGGATTACAGAATCAACTATCATTCGATCAACTATGGCGAGATGAAGATGAACTTTTTAATAGAACCCGAATTCAATCTTTACAGATTAATGAGGATGGCCAGCTATCTAAAGTTCAACTCTATTTTTATCCCATGTATTTGGATCAAACTTTTACCTTGGATGAATTCTCGTCAGTAATGAAGATGAAGATTGCTTGGATGCCGATTATTTGGATACAGAATATTGGTTCTCTGATTAAACTTTCGAATATCTTCAAGCTGGATGGAATCTTTGCAAAACATGTCTACAGATTCAAGTGCCTAATGACGACATACATACTTTATGTCAGGACCATTATTCAAATTTTCCATAATGGAGGACGCACTAGGATACTTTATGTCATAATCAGTATTAATGAAGGCCTCAATTTTCAACCTACAATAGTGGAAGATGCACATGGATACTTTATGTCATTATCAGTATTAAAGAAGGCCTCAATTTTCAACCTTGCAATAGTAGAAGACGCACTAAGGATATTATCAGCATTAGTGGAAGATATCAGCATTAGTGGAAGACCCACTAAGAATTTTTTATGTTATGTTCAACATTATTTCAACTTTGTAATAGTAGTAGTTGGATCTATAAATTGGGAGTTCGATTAGAAGGAGAGACAGAACTTCCTAAAAGCTCTCAGCTCTCATTTCTAAAACCACTCTCAAACTTCGTTTGTAAACCTAGCATTTAGCATTCTCTTGTATTCTACACAGAATTTGAATAATATCAGAATTTTAAGGATTATACCTTGGTGTTCCTATTATAGCTTTCGAAATTAATTACGGTGGATTCTATCTTCCAGATTTGTAAGTTTTCTATATCCTTTTAAGTTGATTTTGTTTGTTTATCTAACTTGGGTTGATTTTGGTATCAGAGCCATATTCTACTGCATTAAATGCCATCACCATTGTACCTATAGTGATTAGAAATGTGTTGGTAAGCTCATAAGTCCGTTGGTAAACCTTGAAGTACTGTAAGTACTCGGTGTTCCAGGTGTAGTTTCCCACTATTCACACTATCATACAATATGGTAATGAGTAAATCCTAGTAGATCAATATGGCTAACATACTAAGAAAAATCCTGCATAATAACTATAATACAACTAAAAGGATTGTTCAAAGTAAAGAAGAAATTATTCAAGGAAATTTTGATGATTGGTCTATTCCAGAAGAAAATATAGAAACAATCTATAAGGTAGGATCTTTGGATTTTAAAATTGCTTTCAGTATTAAAACACATGAGGAAACATTGAATATTCAAGAAAAGTTTCATTCTTCATCATTACTATCTAATATATCTATAAAGAATTATTTAGATAAAGGATATAGATTTGTTCATTTTGGATTAATTCAGATAGCAATTAAACCTCTGGTTCATATTGGTGTTGATACTCCCATTTATGTAGCATTAAGAGATAAAAGATTAAAAAAATATAAGACTTCTTTTTTGGCTTTAATTCAGACTAATATATGTAATGGACCCCATATTTTTTAATTGTGCCCCTAATTTTTCGGTATCATTAACTGATCCATTAGTCATGAATTCTCTTACTTTAGATATTCATATTCAAGGAGATGAATTTGAAAAATTGACTGAACAATTTGTTGTAATGTATAGGATTTATTATAAATTAATGAGTAGTCAATTAAATCCTAAGTTTCGAATGTATCCATCAATTAAGGAAGAAACTGTTTTATTACAGATAGAGGATATACATTCAAAAACATATACTCCTAAAAGATTAAAATGACATGAAATCACTATACCTGAAGAATTTCAGGTAGAGAATCAATAATCTAATAGAAATATTGAACGTAAAAATGTTTCCCAAATCATAGAAGAAGATGATGGTACAGTCTTAGTACGATTTAATTCTTTTAGACATAATAATTCTAATTTAGAAGATATTCTTTTTCAATCCCATCGGAGATCTACATCTAGTATTAATGATTTCCCAAATAATTTTCCAAAGACACAATTTTATCGTAAAAATCCAATCCCAGAAATAAATTCTTATAATTCTCCACCTTTATCCCCTACAGCTTCTCAGATGCAAGGAGATATGAATGTTATCACTAGAGTATCTACTGTTAATTTTGATCGATTAATAGCAGATTTAGAAGATGATGAATATATAGAACAAAGAAATTGGTATCATACATTATACTCTCTATTTCAAGATATATTACAACACGAATGGATCATAGATGTCAAACGGCATAATACTCCGTTTAATTTCTTCTCATGGTTAGAATACTATTGTACTACACTGGATTTAAACAATGTATACACTTTATCTCATATTAATGTTCAAACTAATTTGGCAAAAAAATGGAAATTAGGGGATGGAACAATGATAGCACAAACTTATCCTCTTTTAAATACATTAAAGATAGATCCAGCCCATGGTGAATTACTTGCATCCCCATTTAAGATTGGTAAAGATAATGATGAATCTGTCAAGATGGAAGATATAGAAAAATTACATACGCAGCATAATTATTCAAATGTAGTATTACATCATATAACTAAACAATTGGATTCTTTATGTGTTGAGGTTAAATCTTTACTTCGACACAGTCAAAAATTCCCTGATAGTCATTCTTTTCCTCATTTTCAACCTAATGTATTAATTACTGAAAGAGATAAAATTAAATTACCTTCTAATAGATTTCAGACACCTTTAATGGAAAAAATATCTCAGACATTAGGAAAATTAAATTCCAACCTTGCTCCTGGTCCTTCAAAAATAAATGTCATTAATAAAGGATTAGATAAAGAATTAGATTATAAAGAATTAGATTCTGAAGAATATTCTAGTAGTAATTCAGATAATGAACTTATACATCATATAAATAAGCTAGAAGAAGAATTACTAGACAAAAAGCAAAATAATATTAATAGGATAAGAAGACGGTCTAGATATATGAATAAGCCTAATTGGAAAAAAGCTGAAACCAGATCTTATTATCCTAGACCCACACCACCGGATATCCAGTATGAAGAAAGGGCAAAATTTAGATCTAGTAGTTATGACGGTAATTCCTTGACTAATTAGAATATAGATGGTAAAAGTGAGTAAGAAATTCTCAATACTTTAAAAGAATTAGGCATGGCAAAAACAGCATATCGATTGAAAAATATGTCAGAAAAGGATGCCTGTCTTCTAATTATTACAGGATTTACTGGACAGTTAAAATATTGGTGGGATATTTCTTTAAGCTTTCAGGATAAAATATCTATAATGGATCATATGAGATCAGAGGAGGATGCCGAAGGAAATCTTACTAATACAAATGATTCTTGTGATTTCTTGATTTATACAATAGCTATGCATTTTGTAGGCAACCCTAATGAAGCATTAACTTTTTCAAAAAAAATTTTAACTAATTTAAGATGCCCAAGTTTATTTGATTTCAGATGGCCAATGAAATATCCCTGGTACAAGATAGTTCAGATGATTATAATGATGATTTTCATAGTCTTTCAGGATCCAGTTCCACAGAACCAGAATGTAGTTGTAAATCTATAAATATAATTAGGATTAATCCTCAAACCACCAATAAAGAACAAAAACACCTTTTATTTGATTTAATTCAGGAATTACCTTCAGAATTACAAACTACTTATTTGCTTAAGCTAAAGGATTTGATATTAAAAGAGGATCAGGATCCAATTAAGATTGTAGAACCCTTTAGTATTTCTAAATTATTACATACTTATTCCTCTGATAATTCATTTAGAAAGAATACTACTACAGATTTACAAAGTGAGATTACTCAGTTAAAAAATCAAATGAAGCAAATAAAAGAAGATGTTTTACGAATTGAAACAAAGAATTTAGAATTAGAAACTAAAATTGTCATTCTTAAATCTAGTACATCAAAAGGGAAAAATATAGTAGAGGATGACACACTACCAGAATTTAGTCATTCAGAATTTCAATTAGCAGAAGTATCATTATCAGATAAACCCCCTCAAGATTCTCAATTCATTTCTGTTATTAAGCAAATAAATTTTCAAAAATGGATTGTATATATTACAATATCAATAGGATCTTACCATACGACTATAATAGCTATGATTGATAGTGGTGCAGATCAAAGTTGTATTAGAGATGGATTAATTAAGAGATAAGAGATTAAAAAAATATAAAACTTCGTTGTTGGCTCTAATTCAGACTAATATATGTAACGGACCCATATTTTTTAATTGTTCCCCTAATTTTTCGGTATCATTAACTGATCCATTGGTCATGAATTCTCTTATTTTGGATATTCATGTACAAGGAGATGAATTTGAAAAATTAACAGAACAGTTTGTGGTAATGTATAGGATTTAATGAGTAGTCAATTAAATCCTAAGTTTTGAATGTATCCATCACTTAAGGAAGAAACCGTATTTTTTGAAATAGAGGATGTACATTCAAAAACATATACTCCTAAAAGATTAAAATGGAATGAAATCACTATACCTGAAGAATTTCAAGTAGAGAATCAACAATTAGTGGGGATATTGAACGTAGAAATGTTTCTCAAATAATAGAAGAAGATGATGGTACAGTCTTAGTACGATTTAATTCTTTCCGACCTAATAATTCTAATTTAGAGGTGAAAGATTTTGGTAGGATCTGGGTTTGCACTTGCTCGATTTACCACGCAACAAAAATTTCTATTAAAGCGGAATCTTAGAAAAGTACCTTTGAAGCGTGCACCTGGTGATTCTCTTGTATGCCTCAAGGCTATGACTTCACGTTGTGTGGGCAACGAGCTAGAAGTCAATTGATCAGCTACTCACCACAATCCACCTGCTAGAAAACTCTAGCACCACAGCACCTGACACGTACTATAAACGCACCGCCCGCAGAGAGAAAAGCTACGTGCAGCTGGTATAAACCAAGGCCAAAATTTCAGCCACTAGAAACCCAAAAACCAGCTGCACACTTTCTTGAAAATTCGACTTGGAGAGAGAAACGTTTTCTCTCTCTAGAAATCCTGTGGATTAATTGTGTTTTCTTGAATGACTAATCCCTTATCTATTTATAGAGTTACAAGAGAGACTCCAAGTTGGTTTAGGATTGGTCTTCCTACTGGGTTTCTATTTTCCTTCAATCCTGTTCCTGGACTGATACACTCCCAACTGTCATAGGGATTCACTTATCCCAATCCAGTTCCTGGGATGAATCACTCCCAACTGACACAGGGATTCACTTATCCCAAACCAGTTCCTGGGATGATTCACAACCAACTGACACAAGGATTAATTAATTTCTAAATTAATTAAATCTACCTTTGTCAACAACCCAGTACATAATTAATCGTACCACTAACAGATTAATTATGGCACTACCAACCTACACCAGAATTGCTTCTGGAACAACTTAATTAAATTATATTCATAATCTCCCCACATCAAAGATATAGTGCTCGTTAATTCATTAATTTACTGATAAATTAATTCATCAACTTCTTTTATTCCGAGACTAGTACCACTCGACCTTTTTACTATACCGGACATAAGTCCACCGGCCGGGTTTAGTATAATAAACATTTCGAGTTCATCTAGAGAGCACCATCACCCCGGACGCACGGTATATGGTTTCCTTTCGACAATCAGCAGCACACCAAGTAACTAAACACGCGCACCCAACCCGCCGAGACTATTGGCCACATTTGACCTCACCCATTGCAGATCAAAGTACACTATGTCTAGTCCTCATGCCCACTCGAGTTTAGGGATTTAGAGATAGAATACAAGGATCGATTTATCTATTAAATCAGTACAAGACAAATCATTCCTAAGAGTCAAGTTCAATATGCCCCGGGCATATCTATATGATTCAATTAGTTTAGACAAACTAATTATCTGAATCACATAATAACCTAGACCTACAGTTTGTCCAAAGCTGTCTCGGTTATGAACCTCATTTATATATTATGTCTTTCAACCAATGATGAGATCTACTGTGTCACACCAGACACCTCATCATCTACTTACATAATATAAATGGACATAAACATGCACAACAAAATATAATTGAAACACAAATCGATATATTAAACTGGAAAACTCTACAATACAAGCATAGCTTATGTATTCTACTCCAACAAGAGGATATTCCTTTTCAATGCCATCGGAGATCTACATCTAGTATTAATGACTTTCCAAATAATTTTACAAAGACTCAAGTTTATCATAAAAATCCAATCCCATAAATAAATTCTTATAATTCTCCTCCTTTATCACCTATAGCTTCTCAGATGCAAGGGGATATTAATGTTATCACTAAAGTCTCTACTATTAATTTTGATCAATTAATAGCTGATTTAGAGGATGATGAATATACAAAACAAAGAAATTGGTATCATACATTATACTCTCAATTTCAGGATAGATTACAACGAGAATGGATAATGGATGTCAACCGGCATAATACTCCGTTTAATTTCTTTTCATGGTTAGAATACTATTGTACTACACTGGATCTAAACAAGGTATATACTTTATCTCAGATTAATGTTCAGACTACTTTGGCAAAAAAATGGAAATTAGGGGATGGAACAATGATAGCACAAACTTATCCTCCTTTAAATACATTAAAGATAGATACAACTCATGGTGAATTTCTTGCATCTCCATTTAAGACTGGTAAAGATAATGATGATTCTGTCAAGATGGAAGATATACGGAAATTACATCTGCAGCATAATTATTTAAATGTAGTATTACATCATATAACTAAACAATTGGATTCTTTATCAGTTGATGTTAAATCTTTACCTGGACACAGTTAAAAATTTCCTGATAGTCATTATTTCCCTCATTTTCAACCTAATGTATTAATTACAGAAAGAGATAAAATCAAATTACCTTCAAATGGATTTCAGATACCCTTAATGGAAAAAATATCTCAAACATTAGAAAAATTAATTTCCAATCTTGCTCCCAGTCCTTCAAAAATAAATGTAATTAATAAAGGATTAGATAAAGAATTAGATTCTAAAGGATTAGATTCTGAAGAATATTCTAGTAGTAATTCAGATAATGAATTTATACATCACATCGATAAGATAGAAGAAGAATTACTAGATGAAAAAATTATAACATACTAATGTATTCATCCTGTTAACATACTAATATTTTTTCATATATTATTAGAAGAATTACTAGATGAAAAGCCATATAATATCAACAGGATGAGGAGACGAATAATCCATTTAGACCGTCAATCTCAGGGGCTTTCAAAGGTTACATAGACTTAATTGCATCCCAAATCTCCACCTTATCCACCTCTCTAATTGAAGCCGCCTATAAGGATTCATCTATCGTGGGAAAATCTCCCAACATGTCAACTGATGGTACACAAGAATTATTGGCTCCATAAATACGTTGGAGAAATTCCATAGCCATAGCCTATAATTGCCCAGCATCCTGAATCCAGTTATCATTCTCATCGTTTAAACGAGTGATCTTGCTATGCCTGCGATGAATTTTCACTTACCTGTGATAGAAAGAGATATTTCTATCTCCAAATAAGTTCTAGTCCCTCTGCGATTTCTGCAACATAAGCAACTCCTCTTGTACCATCGTATGCTCGAGCTCTTTAATAAATCTGTGCTCAATGGCACTCAAACGAGCTGTATGATATTTCTGAAGCTCCCGCTGCACTCCTTCCAACCTTGCTAACAATTCCTTTTTTCAGGCAAAAATATCAAAAACCCTGTGATTCCAATCTCTAGCAGCCTCAGAAATCCGATTAACATTATGATCATAACTATCTGACTGAACCCAATTTTCTTGAACTAGTTTTTCAAAACCTGCATGTGTGAGCCATGATGCCATGAACCGAAAAGGCTTAGTCCGGCCTGCATCAGTTTGAGCCTTAACTTGAGTCTGCACTAAAAGTGGAACATAGTCCGACTGGACTCTTGGGAGATGCCGCACTAAGCTTCCAATACAAAGTTCTAACCATTCATCATTGTACACAAACCTGTCCAATCTCTCTTCCACCCTTTCCCTACTGTTATCTCTAGCCCAATAAAAATTCAAACCATCTGTTGGAACCTCATATATTTGGTTCCTGAACATCCAATCTACAAAACCGTTACATATACAATCTTTTCTCCATGACCCTTATTTCTTTTCATGCAAGCGAAGAAGACTGTTGAAATCCCCTCCAAACACCCAAGGTCTTGCTGTAATATCAGCTATATGATTTAATTCTTCCCACAACTGCTTTCATTCTTCCTGTCGCAGGCTAGCATAAATTATTGTCAATGCGAAGCTTTGAGACACATTTTTCACATGAACATGTACAAATTGTCTGTGACAGTGTAAAATAGTCACTTCTACACTGTTACGCCGTATCAACCAGATTCCTCCTGAGAAACCCACTGCTTCGACCCTTACTAAGCGATCAAAACCACTTCTCCGAACAAATTCATCTGCTCGAACCCCACTAATTCTTAGTTCTAAAATTCCAACCAAATCCAGACGATATTGCTTTGTAATAGTAGAGAAGGCTCTTTTAAATTCCAGCGAGCCTACTCCATAGACATTCCATGTCATAACAATCATCAGAAAAATTAATAAATAAAGAGCTAAAGGACTTACAATCATGTCACGAACTTAAAAAGTTGCTGGACCGACTTTCTGTCATAAAGGAACACTACTCATATCCTCCTCAATTTGCTCAATAACCTCCTCCGGTATCATAATATCATCCGACGACTTAGGCGGAGAAATACACTCTACAACTCTACCAACAATCCTATCCGTTCCTTGCCTCGGTCCAGATGTTTCTGCCCTTTCCTTCCATTGGCTCTCAATAATTACAAAGGCATTATGTTTCCTCGAATCCAACCCAGTTTCATCCTCCTTAATATTCCCTTATACATGAGTTTCAGCAAAACAAACCTCAGGCCCCACAACAGCGTTTCCCCTATTCTCCTTATCACCATCCGTTACCATATTAGACCCCTTTAGTCCAATTGTGGATGTGTCCACGGAAGCCACCAAGCCATCAGACCCTTTCCCTTTCACTTCTGTTTTTTCTGCCACAACTGATTTTGCAAGCTGACCCTTCATTTTTCCATATGCGATATGCACTCCCCGATTATGCTTAGTCATATCTTGTCTCGTAACCGAGAGAATTAGTTGATTCCCACCAAACTTAAAGGGAACTTGATTCTGCCCGTCCTTCCCAACTTCATCTGCAATGGCAAAGGGGAGGCTAGGAAACCAAGACCCAATAACTTACACCTCCCCTTTAACCCTAGCGTCTTGAACCCTTTGGAAACTCTTCTACCCTCCTCCCCCTTACATTGTACTTGCATCCACGGACCATAGAGCCATTCTTCCTTCCTCCCCATTGACAGGTTTTCTAGCAAATTCTCACATTTCTTTCTCATTGGTTCTTTCTTTTCCTGGCACGTCATGCGACCATGTCCAAACCTTCCAAAGTTGTAGCAAATGTGAGGCATACTTTCATATTCAACGCACTGACTCTTCCCCATAATTGTGAAACGGGGACAAATCGGCTTACCCAGGTCTAAAGGCACTGCCAATCTAGCGAACCAAAGATCAAGCATTAGGATGCTGCAAGTTTTAGCCTTATTAAAATGAGTTTTCATTTGAAATTTGTCTAAAATATATCGAACCCATTATAATTTACCAGTAATCGGATAAAGGGTTCGGAGTAAATATAATTGATTAAGTAGTTTGATAAAATCGGCAACTAATATGCACTTGTTATGCAAAACAATCCACAAAGTAAGAGTCACGTGCACGTGCAAGTGATCTACATTTGTTAACAGAAAAACCAGTTAAGCCAAACAAAAAAAGTAAGTAGTTACTCGAGTAAATATAAAGAGGTTAATGGTTTAATCTTGACTCGTGACAACAAAAATAAGTAGTTAGTCGAGTAAATATAATTGATAGGTATCTTGTTTACGTCCTAAGGATCAAGCATTTACTAGTAGCCCTTAACCGGTGGTACGTAAAGAGTCTGATTGTATTACTATTTCCACCCGCAGGTACAAAATATCTGGGATTGGTACGAATCTCACGCATAAAGTTGAGGTAAGTGAAAACTAAAGTGATTGGTCAGATCCCACAACCAAATAGGCTAGACCAGGGTAGTCATTGTTAGACTTAAACCAAATATTTTAGTAAATCAAGGTGTGAAGTAGTTTGATAAAATCAACAACTAATATGAACTTGTTATGCAGAATGATCGAAAAAGTAAGAGTCACGTCCACATGCAATTGGTCTACATTTGTTAACAGAAAAACCATATAAACCAAATAAAAGGCGTAATCACGTCATTACATGACGCAGATATCCTCAATTCAGAAAAAAAAAAAAAAACTCCATAAATAATTAGAGAAATAATCTATACTTTAGTTATTATTAATTTTTGGATGAATTACATGTACCTACCATATGGTTTTATCAAATTATCAATTTCTTCTCGAAATTTCTGACAATTACATTTAGTCACTTTAACCACCTAAAATCACAACAGCTAGCCCCATGGTTAATGGAAAAAAAAGTAAAATTATTGACATAGACATTTTTATTGAATCAAAAGATCATTTGTTGTGATCCTTCCAAATTATCGAAAATCCGACAGAAGTTTAATTGTAGAGTGGCTATATGAAGGATCAAATGTCCATAATCTAGTGTTATTCTCAAAGTGTGGAGATATGGTTGTAGTGGGATGAGGCCTTCAAAAGGAAGAGCGTAAGGAGAGAATCAACAATCTAATAGAAATATTGAACGTAGAAATGTTTCCCAAATCATAGAAGAAGATGATGGTACAGTCTTAGTACGATTTAATTCTTTTAGACATAATAATTCTAATTTAGAAGATATTCCTTTTCAATCCCATCGGAGATCTACATCTAGTATTAATGATTTCCCAAATAATTTTCCAAAGACACAAGTTTATCATAAAAATCCAATCCCAGAAATAAATTCTTATAATTCTCCACCTTTATCCCCTACAGCTTCGTAGATGCAAGGAGATATTAATGTTATCACTAGAGTATCTACTGTTAATTTTGATCAATTAATAACAGATTTAGAAGATGATGAATATATAGAACAAAGAAATTGATATCATACATTAGACTCTCCATTTCAGGATAGATTACAACACGAATGGATCATAGATGTCAAACGGCCTCATGGTTAGAATACTATTGTACTACACTGGATTTAAACAATGTATACACTTTATCTCATATAAATGTTCAAACTAATATGGCAAAAAAAAATGGAAATTAGGGGATGGAACAATGATAGCACAAACTTATCCTCCCTTAAATACATTAAAGATAGATACAGCCCATGGTGAATTACTTGCATCCCCATTTAAGATTGGTAAAGATAATGATGAATCTGTCAAGATGGAAGATATACGAAAATTACATATGCAGCATAATTATTCAAATGTAGTATTACATCATATAACTAAACAATTGGATTCTTTATGTGTTGAGGTTAAATCTTTACCCCGACACAGTCAAAAATTTCCTGATAGTCATTCTTTTCCTCATTTTCAACCTAATGTATTAATTACTGAAAGAGATAAAACTAAATTACCTTATAATGGATTTCAGACACCTTTAATGGAAAAAATATCTCAGACATTAGAAAAATTAAATTCCAACCTTGCTCCTGGTCCTTCAAAAATAAATGTCATTAATAAAGGATTAGATAAAGAATTAGATTCTAAAGAATTAGATTCTGAAGAATATTCTAGTAGTAATTCAGATAATGAACTTATACATCATATAAATAAGCTAGAAGAAGAATTACTAGATGAAAATCCAAATAATATTAATAGGATAATGAGTCGGTCAAGATATATGAATAAGCCTAATTGGAAAAAAGCTGAAACCAGATCTTATTATCCTAGACCCACACCACCGGATATCCAGTATGAAGAAAGGGCAAAATTTAGATCTACTAGTTATGACGGTAATTCCTTGACTAATTGGAATATAGATGGTAAAAGTGAGTATGAAATTCTAAATACTTTACAAGAAATAGGCATGGCAAAAACAGCATATCGATTGAAAAATATGTCAGAAAAGGATGCCTGTCTTCTAATTATTACAAGATTTACTGGACAGTTAAAATATTGGTGGGATAATTCTTTAAGCTTTCAGGGTAAAATATCTATAATGGATCATATGAGATCAGAGGAGGATGCAGAAGGAAATCTTACTAATACAAATGATTCTTGTGATTTCTTGATTTATACAATAGCTATGCATTTTGTAGGCAACCCTAATGAAGCATTAACTTCTTCAAAGATTTTTTTATCTAATTTAAGATGCCCAAGTTTATCTAATTTCATATGGTATAAGGATATGTTTTTAACTCATGTCCTCAAAAGACCTGATAGTAATTCTCCCATATGGAAAGAAAAATTTGTTACAGGATTACCTAATTTATTTTCTCAGAAGATTATGACAAATTTACAAAAAGAAATGGGTACAGAATCAATAAATTTTAATGATATGCTTATGGGCAATTGTTTGCTTTTGTAAAAAAAGAAGCATTAACAGCATGCCAAGATTTTAAATTTCAGGCTAAATATGGAAGTGAAAGAAGAGAATTAGGCTCATTTTGTGAAGCCTTTGGCATCACAGGGATAAAAGCTCCCTCTAGAGTCTCTAAACAAAAACAATTGACTTATAGGAGCAAGAAACCACATAGATCTCACAAATATGAGAATCACAAATATGAGAATCCTAGGAAATATTATAGAAACAAAAATAAAAAGAAGTACAATAAGGATAATATTATTTGTTATAAGTGCGGACAAAAAGGACATAAGGCTAATAATTGTAATAGTAAGAAACGGATTAATGAAGTATTAGATAAATTTTTTGAATTAGATTTAAATTTAAAAAAAAGTTGGCCAATGAAATATTCCCTGTACAAGATAGTTCAGATGATTATAATGATGATTTTTATAGTCTTTCAGGATCCAGTTCCACAGAACCAGAATGTAGTTGTAAATCTATTAATATGATTAGGATTAATCCTCAAACCACCAATAAATAACAAAAAACCTTTTATTTGATTTAATTCAGGAATTACCTTCAAAATTACAAACTACTTATTTGCTTAAGCTAAAGGATTTGATATTAAAAGAGGATCAGGATCCAATTAAGATTGTAGAACCCTTTAGTATTTCTAAATTATTACATACTTATTCCTCTGATAATTCATTTAGAAAGAATACTACTACAGATTTACAAAGTGAGATTACTCAGTTAAAAAATCAAATGAAGCAAAAAAAAGAAGATGTTTTACGAATTGAAACAAGGAATTTAGAATTAGAAACTAAAATTGCCATTCTTAAATCTAGTACATCAAAAGGGAAAAATATAGTAGAGGATGACACACTACCAGAATTTAGTCATTTAGAATTTCAATTAGCAGAAGTATCATTATCAGATAAACCCCCTCAAGATTCTCAATTCATTTCTGTTATTGAGCAAATAAATTTTCAAAAATGGATTGTATATATTACAATATCAATAGGATCTTACCATACGACTATAACAGCTATGATTGATAGTGGTGCAGATCAAAGTTGTATTAGAGATGGATTAATTCCAACTAAATATTATGTACATGTACCAACCAAAGAATCTTTAATCACGGAAAATGGTATGCCATTAAAAGTAAAAGGTAAGTTAGTAAAAACTTCTATACGTAATGATAAATTTTGCTTCAAACATCATTTTATTGTAGTCGAGGATTTAAATATTCAGGCTATTTTAGGAACTCCTTTTCTAACACAAATTTGTCCTTTTTCGGTTGATGAACAAGGAGTTGGAACTAAAATACTGGGATCAACAGTTTTTTTTTAAGTTTTTATCTCCAGTAAAAAAAAGAATTATTATTGTTACAAAGTAATTCTATCTATAAACAAATTTATACTATAAATTCAATATAAAAAAAGATTAATTTTCTTAAGGAAGAAAATGGTTATGTAAGAATTGAAGAACAATTACAAGAATTAGGATTACAAAAGCAAATTAAGGATTTTGAAGTATTAATACAAAAAGAAGTATGTTTAGACACTCCTAATGCCTTTTGGGATAGGAAAAAACATTTAGTATCTTTGCCATATGAGAAAGACTTTAATGAACGTAGTATACCAACAAAAGCTATACCTATACAAATGAATTCAGAATTATTAGAAGTTTGTAAAAAAGAAATTGAAGGATTAATAAGTAAGGGATTAATAACTCCATCTAAATCACCTTGGAGTTGTGCAGCATTTTATGTTCAAAAGCAAGCTGAAAAAGAAAGAGGAGTTCCTCGATTGGTTATAAATTATAAACCCTTTAATAAAGGTTTACAATGGATTAGATATCTCATTCCTAATAAAAGAGATTTATTAAAACGAATTTATAATGCAAAAATATATTCAAAATTTGATATGAAATCAGGACTTTGGCAGATTCAGATTGACCCAAAAGATCAGTATAAAATAGCTTTTACAGTTCCATTTGGTAATTATGAATGGAATGTTATGCCCTTTGGATTAAAAAATGCCCCTTCAGAATTTCAAAAAATAATGAATGATATATTAAATCCATATACACATTTTTCTATAGTATACATTGATGATGTTTTAATCTTTTCTGATTCAATAGAGCAGCATTTTAAACATTTGAATATCTTTTTAAGTGTAATTAAGAAAAATGGATTAGTAGTTTCCGCTTCAAAAATTAAATTATTCCAAACAAATATTAGGTTTCTGGGCCACAATATATACAAAGGGACCCTTATTCCTATATAGAGATCTTTAGAATTTACAAATAAATTTCCCAACGAATTAAAAGATAAAACTCAATTACAAAGATTCTTAGGATGTTTAAATTATATTTCTGATTTTTTTCCAAAATTACGAGAGATATGTGCTCCTCTATATAAACGTTTACAGAAGAACATACTAATATTATAAAATTATTAAAATAACGAATAAAAACTTTACCACTTATTACTATTCCACACCCCCAAGCATTTATGATTGTAGAAACAGATGCATCTGACATAGGATATGGTGGTATTTTAAAACAAAGATTGTCATCTGAATCAAAAGATCAATTAGTAAGATATCATTCAAGATTATGGCTTGCACCGCAGAAGAATTATTCCACAGTAAAAAAAGAAATTTTATTTATTGTTCTTTGTATTTCTAAATTTCAAAATTATTTAATTAACAAAAGGTTTCTTTTAAAAGTATATTGCAAACCTGCCAAGATGTTTTACAAAAAGATGTAAAGAATTTAGTTTCCAAACAAATATTTGCAAGATGGCAGGCTATTTTATCAGTATTTGATTTTGACATTGAACATATCAAAGGAAATTCTAATTCTTTACCTGATTTTCTAACTCGAGAATTTTTGACAGGTTCCAAGGATGAATACCCAGAATACCAAGAATAAGACCCTTACGGTCCGAGATTTCATGAAGAATCCTACACCTCCATCTACTTCTAACCGTTTTTAGTCTCCTCAGGATTTTCCACCTTTAACTTATGTTCAAGTTGCTTCAAATCCCTTAACTAAATTACAGCGATCCTCTATACCAGATTCTAGTATTCACTTTCCTTACCCTTCACGTCAACCGGCACAGACATCTAGCCCCCAGGGTCCGACCCATAATACTCCATACGAAAAGTCATTCAATCCAAATCCTCCATGTTATGCCACCAAACTTAATGTTGAACATTTAACTCTTACCAGGCATCATGAACCTTTAGAATATCAAGATCTTTTGGGATATATTTTTAATATGTTTCAAGATAAACAGTATTGGGTCTCCTCTGAGCCAAACAAAGATTTGCATTATTATCAGTATATCTCGGTACACTCAGGATCAGTGGATATACACCATACTATGGATACACCAACAAATTCAGTCATTATGTACTCCAAGGCTGTTATCAGAAAAATCTTAAATCGGCGAGACTGGATTGATTTGACAGGATCAGCAACTGGTAAAGTCCATTTTGGAGGTTCTTATAATCCTCCAGGATACTCCTATGAGGATTATAAAGCAGCATGGTTTCGAGGATTTCTCTTCTGACCCTTCAATCATTCTTGGTTTTACACCATCCATAAGACATTAAGAACTGATTTTGCTAGTATTCCTCTATGGTTTTATGAATGTGGATGTATTATGGAGCCAATGAAGATATATATCCTCCTGATGCTAAGAAGGCTTGGCAGTTATTCAGTGGAAAGCTAGATTCTGCTGTTCCCAACTTTGGCAAGATTATTCAGTTCCATTTCAAATTGAAGCTTCCATGGATTCTTTGTTGGAATTTTAAACTCACCCAGTATTTTCCAACGCTAATGCCCCATTCTCTTGTTCGTGAATTTAAAATCAAATGGTGAATCTCACTCAAGGTAACCCAGGATACTGTTCAGATTTATTTTAAAGAACAAAAATTGCTCCAACATAATCCAAAACAGTTCGGAAACTTCCCAGTCCATTCTTTTGCCCCTTCTAGTTTCCTCACTCCTACAAAGAAAGAAGTTTTAAGCTCGGGCATGAGTCAGATCTCCCAATCGCCGTCTGCTCTATCATTAAAACAAAAACTTCAACAGGAGAATGACCTTTTAGAATACCAAGAATTTTTGGAATTTAAAAAGTTTCGTGAGAAATCTAATAGTTTTAAGGGTGCTTCTACCACAGGATCATCTTCTGATCCTATGGATTCCAATTTAGTCCTGGAACATCTGGAGTTTAAAAAAAAAAGAAAAATTCTTACTCTTTTTCATTTTTGGAGCTGCAGGAATATTGTCCAGATCAGATGGAGGAACACCTTAAGGCCCGTGGATTTATTATGCCTGATCAAAAGAAGAATTGTGCTACTCAGATTTTGAATAGAGAAATTGGTACCAAGATGCTCGATAAAAGATTACAGAATCAACTATCATTCGATTGACAATGGCGAGATGAAGATGAACTTTTTAATAGAACCCGAATTAATCTTTACAGATTAATGAGGATGGCCAGCTATCTAAAGTTCAACTCTGTTTTTATCCCATGTATTTGGATCAGACTTTTACCTTGGATGAATTCTCGTCAGCTGTATGGAATCTTTGCAAAACATGTCTACAGATTCATGTGCCTAATGACGACATACATACTTTATGTCAGGACCATTATTCAAATCTTCCATAATGGAGGACGCACTAGGATATTTTATGTCATAATCAATATTAAAGAAGGCCTCAATTTTCAACCTACAATAGTGGAAGATGCACCTGGACACTTTATGTCATTATCATTATTAAAGAAGGCCTTAATTTTCAACCTTGCAATAGTAAAAGACGCACTAAGGATATTATCAGCATTAGTGGAAGATATCAGCATTAGTGGAAGACCCAAGTGGAAGACCCACTCAGAATTTTTTATGTTATGTTCAACATTATTTCAACTTTGCAATAGTAGTAGTTGGATCTATAAATTGGGAGTTCGATTAGAAGGAGAGACAGAACTTCCTAAAAGCTCTCAACTCTCATTTCTAAAACCACTCTCAAACTTCGTTTGTAAACCTAGCATTTAGCATTCTCGTGTATTCTACACAGAATTTGAATAATATCAAAATTTTAAGGATTATACCTTGGTGTTCCTATTATAGCTTTCGGAATTAATTACGGCGGATTCTATCTTCCAGATTTGTAAGTTTTCTATATCCTTTTAAGTTGATTTTGTTTGTTTATCTGGTTGCTGCATAAAGATGGTCTCCTCAAGATTTCCATTAAGGAAAGCTGTCTTGGCGTCCATCTGCCAAATCTCATAATCCATATGCGCAGCTATAGCCAAAAGAATCTGAATTGACTTAAGCATAGTTACCATGAAAAAGGTCTCCTCATAATCGATACCCTGTTTCTATGTATACCCTTTCGCCATAAGCCTAGCATTGAAGGTGAAGGAAACAGAACTAGCCTGGGCTAAACCGAAAATCTCACTTTCGTGTAATGCATTCCAGAATCGGAGACTTTCGATCTGGTTCAGCCTAAAATTCTTTTCCCCTGAACGGATCTAAGCTTATACTAGTTCGATCTATTAGTACGACACGTAAAAATTAAATCTTTAAACTAAAGCAGAATCGTTCAAAGATTTATTTCAGGAATTGATCATAATCTGAAAACCCACTTCAAGAATGATCTTTGCTCGTAGATCTAGACTTTGGTGAACCCGAAGGAATGAGCCAAATGATCAGTGCAACAAGGGGATCAAAACCCACTAGGATCGCCACCTAAAAGATCAAAAATGGCTGCCCAAAACTCACCGGATTCTGGCGCAGGAAAAACCGAACTGCGTAGCGGAATTGGCGAACTAATCGGGCAGTGATCGGGAAAAATAAATGCCCACTTGGGTTCTCTAGGATCCAGGCTTGAGTTTCTCGAAAAGAAAGATTGCAAACCGACTTTGAAAAAGAAACTTCAATGAAGGAGAAGAAGTTCTCTCTCTAGGCTTGACTTGCTCACTCTAAGGCATTTGCCTACATGGTTTCTTCTGTATTCAAATGTGCCAAACATTAACTATTTATAGGGAGCTTCTTAGAAGACCTAGTGGGCTTTTGAGTTGGGCCTTAATGGTTGACTTTCGTTGACCCCTTAGTCTTCCCTAGACTAATCAACTCCAATCGAGCATTTTAAATTATTTCTTAACCCACTTCGTTAATTAAATTTAATCGAACCCTTAGGATTAATTCATTCAATATGAATTAATTTTTTAATCCACTTAGTCAATTAAATATTAATTAAATATTTAGGATTAATTAACTCACTTTCTCGATTAGTCAAATACATAATTAGTCAAACCATTAACGAACCAATTATGGAACTACCGCTCAAAAATGACTTTACATCGCGCTCACTTTATTATTCTTCTATCTTCCTACATCACAGATCTAGTGCTCATCGATTCATCAATTTACTGACAAATTAATTCATCGACTTCTTGGTATCCGAGAATAGTACCACTCGACTTTCTTATTATACCGGACGTAAAGTTCACTGGCCAGATTTATTAGAATAAACCTTTCGAGCTTATCTCGGTAGCACCATCAACCCGGCGAACCGGTACATGGATTTCTTCTACTAGAAATGGCACACAAAGAAGCTAAATACCGCATACCCAACTTAGCGAGATTTAGTCCTTAATTGACCGCACGTTTTGGCAAATAAAAGCATACGATATCTAACTCTCATTCCCGTCCTAATCTTGGGAATAAGAGATTAAAATACTAAGATTGAATTAAATACGATGATTAGTACAAGTTAATTCAATTCTTAACTGGTCGTGCTCAATATGCCCCAGGCACATTTGTATGATTTAATTAGTCTAGACAAACTAATTTCCAAATCACACGATAACCTATACCGATAGTATATTTAGACTATCTCAGTTACAAGTATTCTTTTTATATATCAATACTTTAACCAATAACGAGATCTATTGTGTCTTTCCACACCTCGTTATCTAGTTCTATGAAATAATGGAACAAATTTAGTACTGAAACAAAACGATATGTCAACTGGGTATTAGTTTTTGATACAAGCAAATAGCTTTCTAGTATTCAAAACTAAAAATTTCCCATTAATACTCAAAGCTATGCTCTGAAGTACAAAAACACTGTTCAACCAACTTATTACAATGCTATTATATTGAAAGCTACAAAACACTCTTAAAGCTCCCTCAGATGGCTCCCTTAAGAATCTGACTCCCATGCCCTCCACATGTCTCTCAAAGACCTTTGGGGTCAATGGCTTTGTGAAAGGATCTGCAAGGTTATCTCCTGATGCTATCTTGGCCACGATCATATCTCCCCTCTTTACGATCTCTCGTATCAGGTACTTGTGCTCTATCTGTTTACTCGCCTTGTGAGCTCGTGGTTCCCTTGAGTTGGCAACTGCACCATTGCTATCACAATAAATTGTGATAGACCTCGACAACTTAAGGACCACATCTAAGTCCACCAGGAAGTTTCTGCGCCATACAGCTTCTTTCGCTGCCTCTGATGTGGCAACGTACTCAGCCTCTATGATGGAGTCTACCATGTATTTCTGTTTGACACTCTGCCATACTATGGCTCCGCCTCCTAGAGTAAACACAAACCCATAGGTAGACTTACTCTTGTCCATATCACTTTGAAAGTCCGAATCTGTGTAACCCAATGGTACTAGCTCCTGCACTCTATAAACTAAGACATGATCTCTCGTCCTACGCAAGTACTTGAGAATGCATTTTACTACCTCCCAATGAGCCGTCCCAGGGTTACTCTGATATCTGCTAACCATGCCAACGGCAAAGTAAATATCAGGCCTAGTACAAAACATATCATACATGAGACTAACCACTGCAGATGCATACGGTACTTCTTTCATGGCATCTATTGTTACGATCGGAGGTATGTTTTTAAAAATTTTTACGCAACGGATTCATGCCAATTTCAATTTTAGTGTTTTAATCCTATGTTCAAAACAAGTAAACCATACCCTTGAAGCGTAATTGGTAGCCACGTCTGGATCTTAGATTGATGTTGGTCTAAACCTTCTGCTCCTGTTACGTTTGTCACACCAAAATCCTTCCTTGAAGGACTCTCTACTTTCAAGCACTGAAGTTCTTTGCAAATCCGGTGCTAGCCATTTTTTGCCTACGGAGAGAGTTTGGAATTTTGTGTATATTTTGCTTGTTCTGATTTTCTGAATGAAAATCATCATCTTACTACAATAATATCCCTAGGATATTTGTAGAATTAAAATTTCCAAAATCAGTATTGTAATTAATCAATTTTTACTTAACTGATTTAATCAGATTCCAAATCAGTATTATTACAAAATATTATTTTACTGATTTCAAACCAGTATTAAATAATTTTTACTGATTTCAAATCAGGAATCAAGAATACTTTAATGATTTAGGTTATACACCAAGCCCACGGATCAACCCATGACCCATGGATCAGGCTGATGGGATAAGAACTTAAATTGCAATTAAGTCCCTTGATTTATCAACCCATCCCAATTGTTCCCAGGTAATTAATTAACTCTTAATTAATACCACATAAGTTTTCAATAATATTTAATTGAACCATTTAATTAAATCTTATTTATTTAAGTATAACAATTATATTTATTGTAGGCAATAATACTTATTTTGCATCATCGAACTTTCTTATGTGCGATCCTGTAGGCCCATTCTAAATTGGTAATGGATAATTCAATCTCATTGATTAATCCATAAGTCATTAGTGGTCTCTAGCAAAACATAATGACTACCCAATTCGGAATGGAGGGTCGAATGGTGATTCAACACAATATTTCTGAGCAAACTGCATATGATCCTCTACATTGATATCCTGTTTAGCATAAGGCATGAAACCATCATCCTTATATAGCTAAACGTTTACTTGATCTCTTAGTGACATTGAATTCATCAAGCAAATTATAACGCTTATCATTCCTTTGGCACGGCCATGCACTTTTCAGTTCACTATCAAGTGGCCAAGATATCATCTCTTACTAAAGAGAGACTTATAGTCCCATCACTTCACCTACATACCTTATCGTGTCTCATAGTGTACCCAATCATACCCGTACTTGGTAACCTGTTATTGCCCCTTTAGGCATATGTCAAAGCACACTACAATTCACCTAAGACCATGTAGTGATTTCTGGTCTAAGGATCCTCGTACGAGTACTACTCAAAAGAATCACTCATGATCTAAAAGTCTATGGAGTGTTTCTTTTGGTGGATCAATTTTATGAAATTAAATATGCACAAGAATATAATTATCATGAAATTAACTCATTTGATAAATTATCAAACAGACAACAAATGTCTAAATTATATAAATAGCCTTTAAAAGGGCATACACCAACAATCTCCCACTTGCCCTCTGAAGGGCTATGTCCTAAACATTTTATGACCAAGCTCTATTATATGTCTCTCAAACTTTGACTGTGGTAGAGCTTTTGTGAGAGGATCTACTACATTGTCATCTGATCCTATTTTGCACACTTTCACATCTCCTTGATCGATGATCTCTCGGATGAGGTGAAACCTTCTGAGTATGTATTTGGTTGTCTGGTGTGACCGAGGCTCCTTAGCTTGTGCGATGGCCCCGTTGTTATCAAAGAATAGTTCTATCAGATCTTAGATACTCAGTATCACTCCGATGTCTGATACAAACTTTCTTAGCCAATTAGCTTCCTTTGCAGCATCTGATACAGCAATGTACTCATATTCTGTTGTAGAGTAGGCTGTGGTATCTTACTTCGAGCTTTTCCAACTCACTGCACCGCCATTCAGGCTAAACACATAACATGACTGTGACTTCATGTCATCTTGATCTGTTTGGAAAGCAACATCGGGGTAACCTTGAATGACGAGTTGTTATTGTCCTCCATACACTAGTAACAATCCTTTAGTTCTTCTCAAGTACTTTAGGATTGCCTTGACTGCAGTCCCATGAGCCATTCCTGGATTTTGTTGGTATCTGCTAGTCATGCTTAGTGCATGTGCGACATTCGGACGGGTGCACAATATGGCATTTATGATAGTTCATATAGCCGAAGCATATGGGACTCTACTAATTATTTCTCTCTCCTCTTTTGTTGAAGGGCCTTGTTTCTTCTTCAAGAGAAGGCCATGTCTGAACGGTACCACACCATTCTTAGAGTTAGACATATTGAATCTTTTCAATATCTTGTCTATGTACCCTTCTTGACTTAGTCCTAGAAGCCCCTTAGATCTATCTCTATAGATTTTGATACCTAGTATCACTTCGGCTTCTCCTAAGTCTTTCATAGAAAATACACTCCCCAACCATTGTTTGATTTCTTTCAACATAGAGATGTCATTTCCTATGAGTAGGATATTGTCCACATATAGGACAAGGAAAACAATCTTGCTCCCACTAAACTTCTTGTAAACACAAGGCTCATCTTCGATCTTGATGAATTCGTAACCTTTTACTTCCTCATCAAAACGAAGATTCCAACTTTGAGATGCTTGATTTAGTCCATAGATGGACATCTGAAGCTTACATACTTGATTAGGATACTTTTGATCGATGTATCCCTCGGGTTGTCTTATATAAACATCCTCGAGTAGGTTTCCATTCAGGAAAGCTGTCTTAGCACCCATCTGCCATACCTCATAGTCAAAATATGCTGCTATGGAAAGCATTGTCCTAATGGACTTGAGCATCACGACAGGGGAGAAGGTTTCATCATAGTCAATACCATGAGTCTGCCTGAAACCTTTAGCCACTAGTCATGCCTTGAAGATCCCGCCAGGTTTTAATTTGAAAATCCATTTGCAATCAACAATTTTTGCCTGAACTGGAGGATCAATCAAAGTCCACACTTTGTTGTCCCTCATAGATTGCATTTCAAATTCCTTTGCTTGTAGCCATTTATCTGAATCCGGACTTTCTAAAACCTGTTTCTAGTTCGCATGCTCATTAGAGTCCACCAAGATCCAATCTTGATCGTCAGTCATGAGAAATCCATATCTCTCGGGTTCATGACGAGATCTACTAGACGTTCTAGGTTCTTGTGTTGTTGACTCAGGTTGCTCATCTTCATGAGTTGCCATGTCAACTTCCATCTGAGTTTTTGTAGATCGTTCTACATTCTCTCATGGTTCTTGAACTTCTCTGAGTTCTATTCTACTCCCACTATCTTTCTTGTACAGAAATTCTTTCTCTAAGAAAGTAGCTCCATGAGCAATGAACACTTTGTTCTCATTTGGGTTGTAGAATTGATATCCTTTGGTTTCCTTAGGATATCCCACAAATAGGCATTTGTCAGTTTTAGGTTCAAGCTTATTACTTTGTAAATGTTTTACATGAGCTTGACAACCCCAAACTCGTAGAAAAGACATATAGGGCTTCCGACCCATCCATATCTCATATGGAGTCTTATCTACTGCCTTAGATGGAATACGGTTTAATAAGTAAGCAACAGAAAGGAGAGCATAACCCCAAAAGGATATAGGGAGAGTCACTTGGCCCATCATTGATCGAACCATATCTAATAAGTTCCGATTCCTCCTTTCAGATACACCATTCCATTGAGGTGTTCCCAGTGGAGTCAGCTGTGAAACAATTCCACACTGTTTTAGATAGCCATTGAACTCATCACTTAGGTATTCACTATTGGTGTATGTGCCCTAATGGGGGCTATTTATGTAAATAAACTTTGAGGGTTATTTATGTAAATAAGACATATGTCGTTTGATTGATTATTTAATCTGATGAGTTAATTTCATGATAATTATATTCTTGTGCATATCTAATTTCATAAAATCAATCCGCTAAAAGAAACACTCCATGGACTAATAGATCATGAGTGATTCTTTTGAGCATACTCGTACGAGGATCCTTAGACCAGAAATCACTGCATGGTCTTAGGTGAATTGTGGTGTACTTTGACATACGCCTAATGGGACTGTAACAGGTTGCCAAGTATGGGTATGATTGGGTACACTATGAGTCACGCTAAGATATGTAGGTGAAGTGATGGGACTACAAATCTCTCTTAAGTGAGAGATGATATCCGGGCCACTTGATAGTGAACTGAGAAGTGCATGGCCATGCCCGAGAAATGATAATTGTTATCATTTGCTCGAATAGAATCAGTGTCACTGAGAGATCAAGTAAAATTGTTTAGCTTAATAAGGATGATGGTTTCATGCCTTATGCTAAACAGGATATCAATGTAGAGGACCGTGCATAGTATGCTTAGAAAGGTTGCGTTGAATCACCATTCGACCATCCATTCTAAATTGAGTAGTCATCATGTCTTGCTAGAGGCCACTGATGATTTCTGGATTAATCTATGAGATTAATTTATCCATTGTCAATTTGGAATGGACCTACTGGATTGCACGTAAGTGAGTTCGAAGATTCTTGACGGTACTAGGCATAATTGTTATACTTAGAAAAATAATATTAAATTAAATAGTTTAATTAAATATTATTGAGAAGTTTTGGGGTATTAATTAATAGTTAATTAATTACTCAGGAAGAATTGAGAGAGACTGACAAATCAAGGGACCTAGTTGCAATTGAGGTTCTTGACCCATCAGACTGATCCATGGGTAAATGGTTTGATCCATGGGTCAAGTAAAACCTAACCAGTAAAAGTTAAATATTATATTATAATTTTATAATATATATTTTAATAAAAAAACAACCCCAGGGGTTGTGGGATTGGAGAATCAGAGAATTTCCTTTTTAAAAGGAATTCTCTGGGAGAGAAAACAGTGTGACAACAAAAAATTGTTTTCTGAAGAAAAATTTTTTTTCTTTTCTCTCGAAAAATTTTCTCCCTCTCTCTCATCAAAACTTCTTAACAGGAATCTACTAGCATCGAAGAACTCCGGTGCCTGAGAGTAGAGGACGCTTCAAGGAAGTGTTATAGAAAAATGACGAAACGCCATCTTCTCAAAGGAGCCAGGCGACTACGCAACCAATTACGCTTCAAGGGTAAGACCCGATCCTTAGTGTTTAGGAATTCTGCCATTTAATTTTGAATTAAATGCCTAAACACAATCCAACATTCACCTCCTCGATTGGAGGGAATAACCTTAATCCTTCTATCCAACTGATTTTCTACTTCGTTTTTAAACTCTTTGAACCTTTCAAAAGTTTCACTTTTATTCCTCATTAAGTAGACGTAACCATATCTACTATAGTCAACAGTAAAAGTGACGAAGTATTCAAATCCACCTCTGGCTTGTGTGCTCATTGGTCCACATACATCCGTGTGTATTAGAGCCAATAGCTCACTTGTTGAAATGACTCTTTGTCATTTTGCCTTGCAAGCAGGGTTCACATGTATCATATGATTCAAAATCACATGACCCAAGCACTCCATCCTTGTGAAGCTTTTGAACTTGTTTTTTCATTTGCATAGCCTAATCGACAATGCCAAAGGTATGTTGGACTTAAATCATTTTTAGTTGATTTAGCTTTGTTTTCTATGTTATAGACTGGTTTTTCTTGTGGTCAATTCCAAGACATACAGACCGTTACACATATTTGCAACTTTGTATAAAATATCATTTTGATATAAAGATAACGAATTATTCTCAATAATAAATCGAAAACCTTTATTATCTAAACTAGAAACTGACATAATGTTTCTGCTTAAAGCAGGTACATAATAACAATTTTCAAGTTCGATATTTAAACCAGAAGGTACAGACAAAGTATAATATCCAACTTCAACAACAGCAACTCTTGCCCCGTTGCCCACTCAGAGATCTACTTCACCTTTCTTTGTCATCCTTCTATTTCTGAGACCCTGCACATTGGTACATATGTGAGCCCCACAACCAGTATCTAATACCCATGAGGTGGATATAGAAAGATTAATTTCTACAACAAAGATACCTGAAGCTAAAGGATTGCTTTCGAGAAACTTTTTGCAATCTCTCTTCCAATGACCCTTTTGTTTGTGGAAAAGACATGTATCATCCTTTTTGGATCTTGTCTTAGTAGTTTGAGGAGCTTGTGGTTGGGAAGCAGTCTTACTACGAGCTTTCTTGTTCTGCCCAACTTTGGCCTTGCCATTAAACTTCCTCTTCCCTTTACCTTTCTCTACAACCAACACTGGCATTACCTTCCGCAGGGTCTGCTCAGTGTTCTTTAACGTGCCATGGAGCTCAGGAATGCTCCTATCTATGTTGTGCATATTGTAATTCGCCACAAAATCATTGTATTCATCAGGCAATGATGCCAAGATGATATCAACGGCCAATTCTCTAGGAAGGGGTGCATTCAATCGCTCTAGGGTATCAATGTACCCTTTCATCTTGATCAAATGTATGCTAACTGACGAACCCTTCACCATCTTGCACCAAAATTAAAGCTTTTATCGTAACGAACCTTTCGTTATGGGCTTGTTCACGGAACATCTCTGTCAGTGACTCAAAAATCCTGAAAGCTTTGGAAATCATGAACTTCTTTTGAAGCTCACTCGTCATAGACGCGAGCATCAAGCAAGTCACATCATTGGAGCCGCTTTTCAGCTTATCCCAGGCTCATTGAACAGTTGCCGAAGCATTTTGTAGTGGTTCAGGTAAATCGGTCTCTAAGACATGTAGTTTCCTTTCCCAATCTAAGAAGTTTGGTACAACCAATTTATCCTTATCCAATATACTTCTTAAAGTAAAGTTTGAGATGACATTAGTGCTAGATGATGTCATTTCTACAAAGAATAAATGCAAAATATTAGAATGATTTTTTGAAAAAAAAATGTTTTCCACAATAGCCAAAATTGAAATCCCAAACAATTTTGTGTTGGTGCTAGATTGTGGGCCGAAAATCCATATAGAGTTAACCACAGTCTTGCTTTGGCAAGTATCGTAGGGATCGGGCTCTTTTGGTAGGCAACGTTCAAATTACATTCCATGTAATCTAACGCTTTCCAATTGCATACCATGCAACTTTTCGGTGATAGGATGAACATTCCAAATGTTTGACACCATCCTATCTTTGCAAAATTAATCCCTAGTCAACTTATCAGGTCAAGCTAGGATTAATTTTCCCAAGTCAAACCATCCCTCGAGGCTCACATCTATAAATACCCAAACAGTTTTTCCACATAGTGGTAGTGAGTAAAGTTGGGCACCTATTATGTGACAACCCACCGCACGAAGAAAACCTAAGGCCCTTGGGCTCTCCAAGTCCACAGACGTTCGATGCTCTGGCGAGCCCCCAAGTATGGAAGCAAAATCAACTCGAGTTTTTGGGATTTTAGTTTAATCAGCTTAACATGCATTTTTCGTTTTAACATTCAATTGGTATATCAAATAAATAAAATGAATAAAAGCAATGAATTGGGCTCTAATCTATTACAGAGCCTTTCAAAATTCTTCATATTTGGGCCTTCATTATTGGGCTTCCGTTCCTGGGCTCCACCATGGACTCCTCTTGGAAACTCATCTTGGGCCTAACTATTACACAATAATTTTAATAGGCACGCATGCCCAAATTCAAATGGCTCGCAGGCCCCAACTTTTAAAACATTAATAAGCCCAATTCATGCTTTAAAACACATAAATGCATATACTCATACAAGCTCATTTTAATTTAAATCGGTTAAATTTAAGGATTGTGTAACTATTACAAAATTAAAATTGATCGTGTCATGATCAATTTTAATCAATCCCTTTTTGTTAATTTTTCATTTAACCAAAATGATGCGTAACCATGCCTCGTCATAATTATGATGTTTCACACATAAAATTTAAACAATTTAAATTAAAAACATCATAAAATTAAATAAATAAATAATAATTCAAAATTAAACTAATTAATTATTCTAATTAATTAATTAATTTTTTTATTTTTATCTAATTATTTTAATCTTATCAAAATAATTATTTTAAAATTTATCTTAATTATCCTAATCTTTTTTAAGATAATTATTCAAAATTTAAAATTCAAATTATTTCTAATTATCCTAATCTAATTAAGATAATTATTCAAATTTTAAATTTTAAATCTATAGGATAAGATTTCAAATTTAAATCTAATCCTATCTTCTTTTCTGATAAGATATTTAATTTTATCATAAATTAAAACTAAACTTATCAAATTAAATTAAAATTTCAGAAAAACCTTTTTCCTGAAAATATAGAGGCAATTTAATAATTAACCAAATTCTGGGCTTAGGGTTTAAAAGGAACAAAACTGCTGGTGTCATTATATAATTTTCAAAAAATTTTCTTTTTGGCATATTAGGGTTCAGAGGCTGCGGCGATACATTTTGGTCATTTCAGCCCCTAGTGCTTCAACCACCCGCCGCCAGCCTCTGGTCATCTTCCCCTGCAAGAAGCTCCAGATTCCGACCAAGATTCGATGAACGAAGTTCCTCTTTTCAGCCTCAGAATCAATCGGAATTCCATTGGGAAACAAACCCGAGCGCCCAACACCCGATTCACCAGCAAAAAACTCACGACACTGAAATTTTAAATATTTCTCCGGTGATAATCGTTTTTCCCGTGAAAACCCCAGAAATCCGTTCAAAATTTGGCCAAAACTTTCAAAACCAAATGGAAACGAGTCGGAACCATTCCACGATTCATTTCTGGTCAAAACCAAACCCAAAGAAAAACCATTTTCTTTCCCCCGTTTTTCCGACCAAAATACCAAAAAACTTCCGGTGAAAATATCTTTGAAACATCATAAATAAATTGTTCAAAATCCACGCAATCAAATCGTTTTGAAATCAAATGAGTTCGGAAACAATTTTCGGGAAGAACAAGGAACAAAACCCACCAAAATTTGAATAAAAAACACCATGAAATTTGCCAGATTGGAGCTCGCGATTTTTTGGCAAGATTCTGGCCGGTTGGCGGCGCCCAGTCCGGCGAGCTTCAACCAATTTCCAGAAAATCAATTTTTTATTATTTTCCCCAAAAATAAATTTTTTTCTTGTTGCTTTCTAAAAGCATGAATTTCCAAAATTTGTGAAAATCATTTTTAATTAAAAATCCAATTACTTTTAATCAAAATCAATTTTAATTTTAACACTAAAATATAAACCTCGCTCTGATACCACTGTTGGGATCGGAGGCATGTTTTTCAAAATTTTTACGCAGCGGATTCATGCCAATTTCAATTTTAATGTTTTAATCCTATGTTCAAAACAAGTAAACCATACCCTTGAAACGCAATTGGTAGCCGCGTCTGGATCCTAGATTGATGTTAGTCCAAACCTTCTCCTCCTGTTATGTTTGTCACACCAAAATCCTTCCTTGAAGAACTCTCTATTTTCAAGCACTGAAGTTCTTTGCAGATCCGGTGCTAGCCATTTTTTCCTACGGAGAGAGTTTGGGATTTTGTGTATATTTTGCTTGCTCTGATTTTCTAATTGAAAATCATCATCTTACTACAATAATATCCCTAGGATATTTGTAGAGTTAAAATTTCCAAAATCAGTATTGTAATCAATCAATTATTACTTAACTGATTGAATCAGATTTCAAATCAGTATTATTACCAAATATTATTTTACTGATTCCAAATCAGTATTAAATAATATTTACTGATTCCAAATGAGTATTAAATAATACTTTAATGATTTGGGTTATACACCAAGCCCACGGATCAACCCATGACCCATAGAACTTCAATTACAATTAAGTCCCTTGATTTATCAGCCCATCCCAATTGTTCTCTGGTAATTAATTAACTCTTAATTAATACCACAGAACTTTTTAATAATATTTAATTAAACCATTTAATTAAATCTTATTTATTTAAGTATAAAAATTATATTTATTGCAGGCAATAATATTTATTTTGCATCATCGAACTTTCTTAGGTGCGATCCTGTAGGCCCATTCTAAATTGGTAATGGATAATTCAATCTCATTGATTAATCCATAAGTCATTAGTGGTCTCTAGCAAGACATAACGACTACTCAATTCGGAATGGAGGGTTGAATTGTGATTCAGCACAACCTTTCCGAGCAAACTGCGTGGGATCCTCTACATTGATATCCCGTTTAGCATAAGGCATGGAACCATCATCCTATATAGCTAAATATTTACTTGATCTCTTAGTGACACTGAATTCATTAAGAAAATGATAACGCTTATCATTCCTTGGGCACGGCCATGCACTTCTCAGTTCACTATCAAGTGGCCAAGATATCATCTCTCACTGAAGAGAGACTTGTAGTCCCATCACTTCACTTACATACCTTAGCGTGTCTCACAGTGTACCCAATTATACCCATACTTGGCAACCTGTTACGGCCCCATTAGGCGTATGTCAAAGCACATTACAATTCACCTATGACCATGTAGTGATTTCTGGTCTAAGGATCCTCGTACGAGTACTACTCAAAAGAATCACTCATGATCTAAAAGTCCATGGAGTGTTTCTTTTGGCGGATCGATTTCATCAAATTAAATATGCACAAGAATATAATTATCATGAAATTAACTCATTTGATAAATTATCAAACAGATGACAACTATCTAAATTACATAAATAGCCTTCAAAAGGGCATACACCAACATCTATCTCCTCGGTAGTCTTGGGACACTGCTCCTTTGATAAATGCACTCCATGCCTGAAAGGTAGTGAACCCTTCTTGGAGTTCTGTATGTTAAAACTGGCCAGAATCGCATCTATGTTTGAAGCCTGGGAAAGTGTCAGAGAATGTTTCATACAATCTCAAATAATCTTGATTTCAAGGATATGTCCAGCCTCTCCCAAGTCCTTCATACCAAAGTGCCTGGACAACCATGCCTTTACGTCTGACAACACCTTCTTACTGTTGCCAATTAGAAGGATGTTATCTACGTAAAGTACGAGGAACACCACCAAATCATCATCACGCCTGCGGTATACACACTGCTCATCTGGATACTGAGTGAATCAATAGGACTGGATAACCTCGTAAAAATGGATGTTCCAAGATCTGGATGCCTGCTTAAGTCCATAAATGGACCTCTTGAGCCTGCATACCTTGTGCTCTAGGCCCTAAACAATGAAACTCTCTGGTTGCTGCATGAAGATGGTCTATTCAAGACTTCTATTAAGGAAAGCTGTCTTGACGTCCATCTGTCAAATCTCATAGTCCATATGAGTAGCTATAGCCAAGAGAATCCAGATCAACTTAAGCTTAGCTACTGGGGAAAAGGTCTCCTCATAATCGTACCTTCTTTCTGAGTATACCCTTTTGGCATAAACATAGCCTTGAAGGTCTCAACCCTCCTATCAGATCCTTTCTTTCGCTTGTAAACTCATTTGCACCCAATAGGCCGAAACCCATAAGAAAGGTCTACCAGCTCCCAGACCTGATTTGAATCCATAGAATCCATCGCAGCTATCATCGATCTCTGCCAAGAATCTGCATCTTTATCCTAGAGAACCTCATTGTAGCTAACTGGGTCTAGTTCATAGACTCCAAGGATAACGTCCGAAGACTCCCCTAAAACCCATGTACCTCTCAGGCTATCTGACAACCCCCCCACTACGATAAGGCGCAGCCTGTGTAAGAGCATCATCTGTGATAGTGTGTGCAGTATCCTGTGGTGTGTCATCCTGTACTTGTGATTTAAAATATAACCTTCCTCAAGAAATCTGGCATTGGTGCTCACCACCACCTTCCGATCCTAATGACTAAAAATAGACCACCATTCGTTTATTTGGGATAGCCTATAAAAAGCATGACCTCAGACCTCACATCTAGCTTGGCTGCATCTACCTTGAGCACATATATTGGGCAAACCCAAATCCTGAGATGTCTTAGACTAGGCTTTCGCCCAATCCACAACTCTGCAAGGGTCAAAGGCACAGACTTTGATGGCACAAGGTTAAGGATGTAACATGTTGTCTCCAAGGCGTAACTCCAAAACAAATTGGGCAATTCACTAAACTCATCATCGATCTAACCATATCTATAAGAGTCATCTTCCTCCTCTCTACTACACGATTCTGCTAGGGTGTACCTGGTGCAGACAACTGGGAATGAATACCCTCCTGTGATAAATAGGTCCTAAATTCAATAGATAGGTATTCACCACCAGAATCAGATCGCAGGGTCTTGATACTCTTACTATGATGTTTCTCCACATCTACCTTAAACTCTTTGAACTTGTCAAAGCATTTAAAATTGCGCCACATCAGGTATATGTATCCAAATCTAGAGTAATCATATGTGAATGCCACGAAATACTCATAACCACCTCTAGCCTAAACTGACATAGGTCCACACAAGTCAGAATGAACCAACTTTAAAACCTCATTGGCTCTATACCCCTTTGCCTTAAAAGGCTTCTTGGTCATTTTACCCTCCAAGCAGGACTAACAGGTCGGATAGCTGTCAATCTCCAATGAGCCCAAGGGCCCATCATTGACCAACCTTTGAATCCTACTAAGGTTGATATGACCTAGTCTTAGGTGCCAAAGATAAGTCTGGTTCAGAGGGGAAGACTCCTTTCTATTACTATGATTCAATGATGGGTTATTAATTTCTGATTTTGTATTGCTGGAGAGTTAGTTTTAATCAAAAACAAACTATCAACCAATGCACCGGAACATTCTTGTTATTTCTAATAAAAACAGAGTCATCCGAAAAAACAAACTTATAACAATCCAAAAGCAGCTTAGAAACCAAAAGAAAGTTCTTTCTAAAGCTGGGTACATAAAGACAATGTCTTAAAATCAAAACAACAGAATCTAGAAAATAAAGACGAACAACTCCCAATGCAGCAAGAGAAACTCTGGTAGTATCCCTAAGGTAGACCTGAAACTCACCCTCTCTAAGCAGCTGGGTCACTTAGAACCCCTACAAAGAATTACAAACATGATCAGTGGCTTCTAAATCCACACACAAAGTATCTGTGGGAATCGCCGCTAAATATGTCTCAGTAACAAGGGTAAAATTACACATGCCTTGAGGCTTTGGGCGATCTTTCTTCCAATGTCCAGCTTCACCACATCTGAAGCACTAGCCTTTCGACTTGTGCTTCTTGGCAATGTCTCCCTTGGATCGATAATCAGCAGCTGCTGTCTGGCCCTTCTTCCTCTTGTGCTTCCTAGCTTTGGGCCCAGTAGAGGAACCTGAAGGTCCAACAATAGCTAAAGCTTTCTTCTTCTCAGAGAAGAGGCCTTCAGCAGACACCAATGCAGTCATGAGCTCGGGCAAAGTATACTGAAGCTTGTCCATGTTATAGTTCAGCCAAAACTGCTCAAAACTGCGAGGCAAGCTCTGGAGGATGATATCACTATGTGACTCACAATCAATGTCGTCTCCCAATACCTCAATCTCATTAATGTTGTTGATCATCTCCAGCACGTGATCCCTCACTGATGCGCATTCAGTCATCCTGGCATTCATGAGTTTCCTCATAGTTGACTGCCTGGCATCCCTGCCCTGATGCCCAAACATCTCCTTGAGGTTAGGCACCATATCATAGGCTGAGGTAAACAACTGATGCTGGTGTTGCAGTACACTCGACCTAGAAGCCAAGATGTAGCACCTGGTCATCTCATCAGCCTTCTGCCACCTCGTATATGGTTTTTTTTTCCTCAAGAGTTCCATCATCACTGGGCTTAGGGGAACACTCATCAGTGAGCACGTACTTGTAACCCTCAGCAGTAAGGACAATGTCTAGGTTATGCTTCCAATCAATGTAATTAGGACCGGTGAGTTTGTTTTGCTTCAAAATGACAGCAAGTGGATTGAACGACATATCAGCAACTGAAAAAATAAACAGTCAACTTTTAGTATTCTTTTTCGAAAATATTGGTATCCTCAAAAATAATATAATCTCCCATTAACATCTCTCACATCGGGATTAACGTAGGTCACGCGGGTAAATGCCTACGCTAAGCCACATTCATTCGAGAAAAACCAAAGTTCATTAATTTCACTATCTGACCAATGATCTTATGATCAATGAAATTAATAGTCAATGATTTCAGCCGTACATATAAATAAAGTAACCTTTTAGGAGAGATACTATAAATAGTACACTAAGTGTTTGCAATTAGATGACTTCTAAGTTTGTTACTTAGGAGGTAGAACGTCTCAGCAGAGAGGGTGTCGCAATCCTCCAATTAAACTCACTATAGTCATCTCTTTAGAAATTCAATCTAGTGATCTCGTGATTAAAGACTCATCCGAATGGAGGAAGGCCTTAATGCCAACGCACAATTCTAACCACATCACATATGAATTCATAATGGAGGCCATAGTAAAATATACCAACCCACTCCCACGTAGATTTTTAAGTTTGAGGATTTTTACGTTTTAACATGCAATATCTTAACTATGGATATTCGCACCCATAAAACCGTTAGAGTTTTAATATACGATTAATCTACCTTAGTCAATTGCACGTACTTTTAAAAATGGTTTTTTTCTCTCATGCATAAAAAATGAAAATATGCAATCAACGAAAAGACATAAAAATGGGAAATACATCATTAAATATTTCCCCACTATTATGGCCTTCTCTATCGTTGATTCCTTCGGCGCATTGTTAACACGTCCAGTCATGTCGCTCCTACTCGTTATTTAGATTCCTCTCAATTCGTCCGGGTTTGCTCAGTTTTCTACGTATCTAGGAATCACCCAAAATTACGTGAAACCAAAACCCATGAATACGAGTTACCCAGAATAACGTCTTTGTCATAATACATAAATTCCTATATACAAAGGCATTTTCTAGGAATTTAAAGATGACATCATTAGATTAAATCCTACTACAAGATTTATCTAATCCTACACGGCTTCCAGCTCATGGTTATTACTATTACATACATTTTCATTCAAAAAACAAAACGAGCCCAGACATGTCCCGAGGTTTATGAATGAAAACAAAACTACCATAATAGCCGGGAATAATAACCACCTGTTAATATATATCGACAATTCAAAATAACAATGCAAAAAACAAAGCCATGTAATAAATCGAACAAGTATAAAGCCAAAACACTCGCTCTGATACCATTTTGAAAGAAACAGAACTAGCCTGGACTAAACAGAAAATCTCACTTTCATGCAATGCATTCCAGAATCGGAGAGTTTCAATCTGGCTCAGGCTAAAATTCATTTCCCCTTAATGGATCTAGTCTTATACTAGTTCGATCTATTAGACCGACGTGTAAAAATTATATCTTTAAACTAAAGCGGAATCATTCAAAGATTATACCTTTATAGTGTGTCCCTCGCAATAAGAATACCAAAAACTCTCAGAAAGTGAAATCCACTCAGAATCCCAAAAATAACTCCAAACGACCTCAAACTTGGGTGGGCAAGTGACTACGAGGTGGCCAAAAGCACTAACGAAGAAATCCAAATAAACCCATTTCAAGAAACTCACAAATCTGAAAAACAGATTTAGCCCGGGAACCGATCCTAATCTGAAAACCCACTTCAGGAATTATCTTTGCTCGTAGATCTAGACTTTGGCAAACCCGAGGAATGAGCCAAAGGATCAGCGCAACAAGAGGATCAAAACCCACTAGGATCACCACCCAAAGATCAAAAACGACAGCCCAAAAGTCACCGGATTCTGGCACCAGAAAAACCAGAGTGCACAGCGGAATTGGCGGACTAATCGGGCAGTGATTGGGAAAAATAAATGCCTAATTGGGATCTCTAGGATCCGGGCTTGAGTTTCTCTAAAAGAAAGATCGTAAACCTGTTGGTGTGTGCCCTTTTAAGGGCTATATAGACATTTTTTGTTTGATTGATGATTTATCAAATGAGTTAATTTCATGATAATTATATTCTTGTGCATATTTAATTTCATGAAATTGATCCGCCAAAAGAAACATTCTATGGAATTTTAGATCATGAGTGATTCTTTTGAGTAGAACTGGTACGAGGATCCTTAGACCAGAAATCACTGCATAGTCTTAGGTGAATTGTAGTGTGCTTTGACATACGCCTAATGGGGTTGTAACAGGTTGCCAAGTATGGGTATGATTCAGTACACTATAAGTCACGCTAAGATATGTAGGTGAAGTGATGAGACTACAAATCTCTCTTAAGTGAGAGATGATATCTTGGCCACTTGATAGTGAACTGAGAAGTGCATGGCCATACTCGAGAAATGGTAAGTGTTATCAATGTCGATGGTTTCATGTCTTATGCTAAACGGGATATCAATATAGAGGACCGTATGTAGTATGCTCGAAAGGTTGTGTTGAATCACCATTCGACCCTCCGTTCCGAATTGGGTAGTCATTATGTCTTGCTAGAGACCACTAATGACTTATGGATAAATTAATTAGATTTAATTATCCATTGCCAATTTGGAATGGGCCTACAGGATCGCACATAAGAGGGTTCGATGATACAGAGTTGCCTATACTAAGTATAATTGTTATACCTAGACAAATAGTATCTGATTAAATAGTTTAATTAGATATTATTGAGATGTTATGTGGTATTAATTAAGAGTTAATTAAGTACCCAGGAACAATTAGAATAGGCTGATAAATCAAGGGACCTAATTGCAATTGAGGTTCTTGACCCATCAGCCTGATTCATGGGTCAATGGGTTGATCCATGGGTTTGGTAAAACCTAATCAGTAGAAAGTAATATTGATTTAATATTACTTTTATATTTTACATTTTATATTTTATATTTTATTTTATATTAATTAAGTTTGTTACTGACTACAGTATCTGACTCTATATATGTAGGATATGTGAGTTAGATACGTGACACAAGTTTTAGAAAACTGTTTTACCAAAATTTTGAAAATTCCCAAAAATTCTCTCTGGGCAAAGAGGCTAGCACCTAGCACCTATTCTGTGAGAACCCTGGTGCTTGAGAGTGGAGAGCATCTCCTGGGGAAATGCTTTGATGGTGATCAATCCCGGACGAACATCAATCAGGATCCAGGCACGGCAACCGATTACGCTTCAAGGGTAAGACCCGATTTCTGATAATTTAGGCATCTTCCTTTGTGAAAACTATAATCATGCCAAAACGATCCTAACAAAACCAACTTCGAAAAAAAACTTCAATGAAGGAGAAGAAGTTCTCTCTCTAGTCTTGTCTTTCTCACTCAAGGCATTTGCCTACAAGGTTTCTTATGTCTTCAAATGTTCCTAACATTAGCTATTTATTAGGAGACCTAGTGGACTTTTGAGTTGTGCCTTAATGTTTGACTTTCGTTGACCCTTAGTCTTCCCTAGACTAATCAACTCCAATCGAGCCTTTCAAATTAATTTCTTAACCACTTCGTTAATTAAATTTAATCGAACCCTTAGGATTAATTAATTCAATATGAATTAATTTTTTAATCCACTTAGTCAATTAAATATTAACTAAACCTTTAGGATTAATTAATTCACTTTTTTGATTAGTCAAACGCATAATTAGTCATACCACTAACAGACCAATTATGGAACTACCGCTCAAAAACGACTTTACATCGCGCTCACTTTATTAGTCTTCTATCTCCCCATATCAAATATCTAGTGCTCGTCGATTCATCAATTTACTGACAAATTAATTCATCGACTTCTTGGTATCCGAGATTAGTACCACTCGACTTTCTTATTATACCGGATGTAAAGTCCGCTGGCCAGATTTAGTATAATAAACCTTACGAGCTCATCTAGGGAGCACCATCAACTCGGCGAACCGGTACATGGATTCCTTCGACTAGCAACGCCACACAAAGAAGCTAAACATCGCATACCTAACTTACCGAGATTTAGGCCTCAATTGACCGCACCCTTTGGCGAATCAAAGCATACGATATCTAACTCTCATGCCCGTCCCAATCTTGGGATTAAAAGATTAGAATACTATGATCAAATTAACTACGCCCATCAATACAAGTTAATTCAATCCTTAACTGGTCATGCTCAATGTGCTTCGGGTACATTCGTATGATTTAATTAGTCTAGACAAAAATTTCCAAATCACACGATAATCTATACCGATAGTATGTTCAGACTATCTCAGTTACGAGCATTCTTTTTATATGTCAATACTTTAGCCAATAACGAGATCTATTGTGTCTTTCTACTCCTTGTTATCTAGTTCTATGATACAATGGAACAAATTAAATACTGAAACAAAATGATATGTCAACTGGGTATTAGTTTTTGATACAAGCAAATAGTTTTCTAGTATTCAAAACTAACAGAATGTCTCAACCCTCCCGTCAGATCCTCTCTTTCGCTTGTAGACCCATTTGCACCCAATAGGTCGAAACCCATCAGGAAGGTCTACTAGCTCCCAGACTTGATTTGAGTCCATAGAACTCATCTCAGCAATCATTGCTCTCTGCCAAGAATCTGTATCTTTATCCTGGAGAGCCTCATTGTAGCTAACTGGGTCTGCTTCATGAGCGCCAGGGATAAAGTTTGAAAACTCACCAAAACCCATATACCTCTCGGGCTGTCTGACAACCCTCCCACTACGACAAGGCGTAGCCTGTGTAGGTGCATCATCTGTGATAGTGCGTGCAGTACTCTGTGGTGTGTCATCCTGTACTTGTGCATCTGGAATACTCGACTCACCCCTATGCTCCTCTAATATAACTTTGCTGCTGGGCTTGTGATTTAAAATATAATCCTCCTCTAGAAATATAGCATTGGTGCTGATCACCACCTTCTGATCCTGTGGACTATAAAATAGACCATCTCTCGTTCCTTTGGGGTAGCTTATAAACAGCATAACCTCTGTTCTCGCATCTAACTTACTTATATCTGCCTTAAACACATGCGCTGGGCAACCCCAGATTCTGAGATGTCTCAGACTAGGCTTTCGCCCAGTTCACAACTCCATATGGGTCGAAGGCACATATTTAGATGGTACAATGTTAAAAATAAAACATGTTGACTCTAAGGAATAACCCCAAGATGAGTTGGGCAACTCACTATAACTCATCCTCGATCTAACCATATCCATAAGAGTCTTGTTCCTCCTCTCTGCTACACCGTTCTATTGGGGTGTGCCAGGTGTAGACAACTATGACTGAATACCCACATCTGACAAATTGGACCTAAATTCACTAGAGATGTATTCACCACCACGATCAGATCGCAGGGTCTTGATACTCTTACCTACATGTTTCTTCACTCAGCCTTAAACTCTTTGAACTTGCCAAAGTATTCAGACTTGTGGTGCATCAGGTATATGTATCCATATCTAGAGTAGTCATCTGTGAATGTCACCAAATACTCATACCTTCCTCTAGCCCGAACTAACGTAAGCCCACACAAGTCAAAATGAACCAACTCTAAAACCTCTTTGGCCCTATACCACTTCGCCTTGAAAGGCCACTTGGTCATTTTACCCTCCAAGCAGGACTCATAGGTAGGAAAATTGTCAATATCCAATGGGTTTAGGTGCCAAAGATAAGTCTGGTTCAAAGGGGAAGACTCATTTCTCTTATTATGATTCAATGATGTGTTATTAATTTCTGTGTTTTGCAAAACTGGGAAGTTCGTTTTAATTATAAACAAATTGTTAACCAATACACCGGAACATATAAGTTTTTTGTTCTTTCTAATAAAAAAAGAATTATCAAAAAAGACAAACTTATAACCATCCAAAAGTAGGTTAGAAACTGAAAGTAAGTTCTTTATAAAGTTGGTACATAAAGACAATCTCTCAAATGTAAAACAGAGTCTGAAAAATAAAGACGAACTACTCTCATTGCAGCAACTGATACTCTGGTGGTATCCCCAAGGTAGACATGCAAATCACCCTCTCTAAGTAGCTGGGTCACTTAGAACCCCTGCAAAGAATTACTAACATGATCAGTGGCTCCTGAATCCACACAACAAGTATCATTCTTTAAAAAAATCATGCTTTAAAATCATGCATCTAAAATACAGCATATAAATAAAGCACAAAGATTAAAACAATAAATACGGGAAATAAATGCAAAAATTAAATTTCCCGACTATCATGGTTTTAATCGCTTCCATCTTCTACCTTGATCTCATGTCCCGCTACACAACTCGATGGATTGAGTGTTGAACTTCAAAAAAAGGAAAACTGGAGAAAAACGGGTCAAAAACGTGACCCGAATGGGCCGCACGCGCGCAGCGTGCAAAAAACACGTCGCGCGCGGCAGTTACTGCGTGCTGCACTGCAATGCTGCTGCCGACGATTGCCGGCGACGGCTCCTGCCAGCTAGTCGTCGCCGGCGCCGCCCCCTGTCGCAAATCCCTCATTCGCTTTTTCCCATGCTATTTGGTCTTCTTGCAATTTATTCTGGGTTTTTCTGGGTTTCAACGAATTAACGATAACCCAAAACCCACGAATTCAAGTTGCCCACTATAACGTCTTCGAATAAAAAAAATTTAATTCTCCTACTACAAGGCTTTCTAGGAAAATTAAAGAGTCAAAAATTACATAGAAAAAATCCTACTACAGATTTGATCTAATCTTACATGGCTTCCAGTACGTAGTTATACTATTACAAACATTCATAATAAAATTAAATCCAGACATGTCCTGGAGTTTAATTAAAACCCATACAAACATAACCATAATAGTCAGTATTTCTTAACCACCTCCAAATAAAACCATGTAATAAATCGAACAAGCAGAAAACCCAAAACCAGGCTCTGATACCAATTGAAAGATTATCTGCCCGGGCCTAGCCAGAAACTCACTTTCGTGATATACATTCCAAAATCGGAATCTCTGGCCAGGCCTACACTCTAGCACAATTGCTATTCCAACCCTTGCTAGAAATAACATTGCGCAGGATCTGGGTTTGCACTTATTCGATTTATCACGCAACAAAATTTCTAATTAAAAGCGGAATCTTAGAAAAGTACCTTTGAAGCGTGAACTCAGGTGATTCTCTAGTATGCCTCAAGACTTTTCTTGTATGCTGTGTGGGCAGCAATCTAACAAGCAATTTGATCAGCAACCAACACAATTAACTTGTCGGAATAAACCAGCACCGCTGCCTAGCACGTTGTCACCACGCGCCACCGCTGCAGCCCACCCCCTACGTGCCGCCTGCACAATTCCACGCACCGCCGAGTTTGAGAACTTGAAACTCGCCGGCCGTTCTTGGTTGCATGCCGCCGCAGGGAGCTCCAAAATCCGATTGTGAGAAAGAATTTTATTTCTCTCTCTAGGATTTTATCTCTCTAGTTTTCTTGACTTGAAAACTTATGAATTGTGTATCTTGAATAGCTAATCCCTTGTTTATATATAGAGTTACAAGAGAGACCCCAAGTTGGTTTAGGATTGGTCTTCCTAATAGGTTTAGGTAATTAATTAGTTTCCAAATCCAATTAGGTAACCAATCTGATAGGATAAACCAAATCCTACTAGATTTTCTAATCTCTAGGATTTCCTAATTCCAATTGAAACTTAAGACTTAATCAATTAATTAATTAATTTCACTTTGTTAATTACTTAAATAACCCTTAGGAATAATTAATCAATTAATTAATTCTACCTATTTAATTAACCCATTACAAAATTAATCGTACCACTAACAGATTAATTTTGGCACTACCATCCTACACCAGAATTGCATCCGGAACAACTTAATTAATTTATTCATAATCTCCCCACATCAAAGATATAGTGCTCGTTAATTTATTAATTTACTGATAAATTAATTAACCAACTTCTTTAATTCTGAGACTAGTACCACTCAACCTTTTTACCATACCGGACATAAGTCCACCAGCTGGGTTTAGTATAATAAACATAACGAGCTCATCTCGGGAGCACCATCACCCCGGACGCACCGGTACATGGTTTCCTTTCGACAAACAGCAGCACACCAAGCAACTAAACAAGCGCACCCAACCTACCGAGATTATTGGCAACAATAGACCTCACCCATTGGCAGATCAAAGTACACTACGTCTAATCCTCATGCCCACTCGAGTCTAGGGATTAAGAGATAGAATACCAAGAACTATTTTTCTATTAAATCAGTACAAGACAAATCATTCCTTAATGGTCAAGTTCAATACGCCCCGGGCATATATATATCCAATTAATCAAAACACATAATAACCTAAACTGATAGTTTGTCCAAAGCTATCTCGGTTACGAACCTTATTTATATATTATGTTTTTCAACCAATGATGAGATTTACTGTGTCATACAAGACACCTCATCATCTACTTACATAATATAAATGGACATATCATGCACAACAAGATATAACCAAAACATAAATCGATATATTAACTGGGAAAAATGTATAATACAAGCATAGCTTATGTATTCAACTCCAACAATCTCCCACTAATACTTAAGTTGTGCTTTAATTATACATCTACATACAACTCCTATACATTCTACTACTATATATCTAGAAAAACTGTCATGGCTCTCCTAAGTATCTGATCCCCATGCCCTCCAGGTGAGCCTCAAAGACTTTTGAAGTCAATGTCTTAGTGAACAGATCTGCAAGGTTATTCTCTGATGTTATCTTAGCCACGACCACGTCTTCCCTCTTTACGCTGTCTCGTATCAGGTGGTACTTGCGCTGTATATGTTTACTCGCCTTATGGGCTCGTGGTTCCTTCGAGTTTGCTACTGCACCATTGTTATCACAATATACCGTGATAGATTTCTGCAAACCAGGAATCACATCTAAGTCCACTAGGAAGTTCTTGTGCCACACTACTTCCTTCGCTGCCTCTGATGCGGCAACGTATTCAGCCTTCATGGTAGAGTCCGCCACCCATTTCTGCTTGACACTCCGCCAAACTATGGCTCCACCTCCTAGAGTAAACACATACCCTGAGGTAGACTTGCTCTTGTCCTAGTCACCTTGGAAATCTGAATCTGTGCAACCTAGGGGTACCAGCTCAGATGCCTGATAGACCAGAATTTAGTCCCTCGTTCTGCTCAAATTCTTGAGAATGCATTTTACTGCCTCCCAATGAGCTTTCCCGGGGTTACTCTGATATCTGCTTACCATGCCAACGCCATAAAAGATATCAGACCTCGTACAAAATATAGCATACATGAGACTTCCTACTGTCGAAACATAAGGAACTGTTTTCATGGCTTCTATCTCCTAACCAGTCTTGGGAGACTGTTCTTTAGACAAATACACTCCGTGTCTGAAAGGTAGAAAACCTTTCTTGGAGTTCTGCATGTTAAAACGGGCCACAATCATATCTATATACGAAGCTTGGGAGAGCGTTAACGAACATTTCCCACGATTTCGAATTATCTTGATCCCAAGGATATGTCCCACTTCCCCTAAGTCCTTCATATCAAACTGCTTGGACAACTATGCCCTTACATCTAATAACACTTTTTTGTTGTTTCCAATCAATATAATGTCATCTACGTAAGCATAAGAAACACCACTGAGTTTCCATCACATCTGCGCTACACATATTATTTATCCGGACACTGAGTAAATCTGTAGGACTGAATTACCTCATCAAACCGGATGTTCCAAGATCTGGATGCCTGCTTAAGCCCGTAAATGGACCTCTTAAACTTGCAAACCTTATGCTCTTGGCATTTTTCAACGAATCCCTCTGGTTGCTGCATAAAGATGGTTTCCTCAAGACTTCCATTAAGGAAAGCTGTCTTGACATCCATCTGTCAAATCTCATAATCTAAATGAGCAGCTATGGCCAAGCGAATCTGGATCGACTTAAGCATGGCTACCGGGGAGAAGGTTTCCTCATAATCGATTCCCTTTTTCTGAGTATACCCCTTCGCCACCAGTCTAGCTTTAAAGGTTTCCACCTTCCCATCAGGTCCTCTCTTACGTTTGTAGACCCACTTGCATCCAATGGGTTTAAACCCATCAAGCAGGTCCACAAGCTCCCAGACTTGATTGTGGTCCATTGACCCCATCTTGGATATCATTGCCTTACGCCAAGATTCTGCATCTTATATTGGAGAGCCTCATTGTAGTTAACCGGGTCAGGTTCAGGCGCACCTGGGACTAGGTCTGAGGTTTCTCCCACACCAATGAACCTATCGGGCTGTCTCACAACCCTCCCACTACGACGAGGCACCACCTGTGTAGGCGCATCATCTGTGATCTCATGTGCAGTGTGTGGTGTATCTGCTTGTGCTGGTGCATTAGGATTAGTAGTTTGTCTTCTAAGCTCTTCTAGTACTATCTTACTCTTGGGCTTGTGATCTAAGATATAGTCTTCCTCCAAAAATCTAGCATTGGTACTAACCACCACCTTCTGATCTTTAAGACTATAAAACAGATCACCCTTCGTTCCCCTAGGATATCCTACAAATAGCATTAAGTTTGTTCTCGCATCTAACTTAGCCGTATCTGCCTTAACCACATGTGCTGGGCAACCCCAAATTCTGAGATGTCTTAGACTAGGCTTTTGCCCGTTCCACAACTCTACTGGGGTTGAAGGCACGATTTTAGATGGTATAAGATTAAGAATATACATCGCTATTTCTAAGGCATATCCCAGAACGAACTCGACAAATCACTATAGCTTATCATCGACCTAACCATTTCCACGAGAGTTCGATTCCTCATTTCTATTACACCATACTGCTGTGGCGTGCCAGGTGCAGACAACTGAGACTGAATTCTGACCACACTGAGGTATTCTCAGAATTCGTAAGATAGGTACTCCCCACCACGATCTGATCGCGGTGTCTAGATACTCTTACCATGATGCTTCTTCACATATGCCTGAAACTCTTTGAACTTGCCAAAGCACTCGGACTTGTGACGCATTAGGTAAATGTACCCGTACCTTGAGTAGTCATCCGTGAACGTCACGAAATCCTTTAACCCACCTCGTTCTTGGACCGAAATTGATCCACACAAGTCAGAATGAATTAACTCTAATACTTTGCTCTATAACTTTTTGCTTTAAAAGGTCTCTTGGTCATCTTACCCCCCAAGCAAGATTCGCAGGTTGAATAACTGTCAATCTCTAATGAACCTAAAGGTCCATCATTGACCAACCTCTGAATCCTACTAAGGTTTATATGACCTAGCCTGAGATGCCAAATATAGGTTTGATTCATTTCAGAAGGTTTCTTCCTCTTATTAATGTTAGATAAAGAGTTATCTGTTTCTATGTTTTGCACAACAGGGGAGTTAGAATTAACCACAAATAAATTTTCAGCCAATGAACCAGAACAAATAAGTTTTTCATTTCTTCTAATAAATATAGTCTCATTAGAAAAAATAAACTTATAACCGTTCTTCAAGAGGTTAGAAACCGAAATAAGGTTCTTTCTAAAACTCGGTACATAAAGACAATTAACTAATTCTAATCTACAATTTTCAAAATTTAAATTGACCACTCTCACTGTTTCTACTGATTGTAGTGTCGCTCATGTAGATATCCAGCTCGCCCTCTCTAAGCTTCCGGGTTACTTAGAACCCCTGCGAGCATGAATCCACACACCAAGTATCTGTGGGAATCACCGCTAAACATATCTTAGTAATTAGGGCAAAAACTATCGTACCTTTAAACTTTGGACAATCCGCTTTCCAGTGTCCCGTTTTACCATACTTGAAGCACTTACCTTTGGGCTTGCTCCTCTTTGCGATTTCAGGCTTCGCAACAAGTTTCTTAGCATTCTTCTTCCTCTTATTCTTCTTGTCTTTAGGCACAGAAGAAGAACCTGAAGCCTTTACTGTGACCAAAGCTTGCTTCTTCTAGTGGAAGATGCCTTCGACCGCTACCAAATCAGTTAAGAGCTCGGGTAGAGTGTAAACTCTTTGGTTCATGTTGTAATTGACCCGAAACTGCTCAAAACAAGAGGGTAGACTATAGAGGATAATATCTATCTGACTTTCTGGGTCGATTTCTCCTCCCAACACCTCTATTTCATTGATGTGACTGATCATGTGCAGAACATGATCTCTCACCGATCCGCCCTCAACCATCTTTGTGTTCATTAACTTCCTCATGGCTGCTTGCCTAGCAGTCTTGCCTTGATGTGCGAACATCTCCCTCAGGTGAGCCATCATGTTGAAGGCAGAGACCATGGGATGAAGCTGATATTGCAGCACATTTGACACAGAGGCCAAAATATAGCACTGCGCTATCTCATTCGCTTTTCTCCACCTGGCATAGGCATCCCTATCCTCTTGAGGAGAGTCCTCACCAGGTACATCTGGACATACTTCGGTGAGCACAGACTTATACTGCTCAACCGTCAGGACAATGTCCAAGTTACGACTCCAGTCGGCATAGTTGGTTTCAGTTAATTTATTGTCCTTCAAAATAGCAGCTAAGAGGTTGAATGCCATATCGATTATAACTGTAAAATAAATAAACAGCTAATGTTTCAGTTATTAAGTCTAGAATTTTGAAAAATAAGAAAATTCTGTCAATTATTGACTTTCCTCAAAACAATAATCTTAATCCACCAACATCTCATTCACCGGGATTCTCGCAAGCCACGCAGTGTGGACGTTTAAGCTAACCCACATTCATTTGAGAAGAACCGAGTTCATTAACTACACTATCTGACCAAATGATCTATTGATCAATGTAGCTAATAGTTGATGGTTTTAGCCGTACAAATAAGCAGCGTGACCTTGAGGGAGGAATACTGCATATCGTACACTAAGTGTGTGCCATTACGTGACTTTTGAGTTTGTTACCTCAAGATAGTGCACCTCAGATGGAGAGGATATTGCATTTCTCCTAGTTAAACTTACTCTAGTCATTTTACTCAGAACTTCATAATCTAGCGATCTCGGGGTAAGACTCATCCGAATAAAGGAAGGCTCTAATGCCAATGCGCAAGCCCACCCACATCGCATATGAACTCGTAATGGTGGTCATGGGGATATTAAACTAACCCGCTCCCACTTAGATTTCCAAATTGAGGGTTTTTCCAGTTTTAACATGCAATTAACTAAACCTAAGTTATGTGCAACCATAAAACCATCATGCTTTAAAATCATGCATCTAAAATACAGCATATAAATAAAGCACAAAGATTAAAACAATAAATACGGGAAATAAATGTGAAAATTAAATTTCCCGACTATCATGGTTTTAATCGCTTCCATCTTCTGCCTTGATCTCATGTCCCGCCACACAACTTGATAGATTGAGTGTTGAACTTAAAAAAAATGAAAACTGGAGAAAAACGGGCCAAAAATGCAACCAAACGGGCCGCACGCGCGCAGTGTGCAAAAAACAAGCCGCGCGCGGCAGTTGCTACGCGCTGCTGCCGCGCGCTGGCGCTGCTCCCTGCTGCGCTGCGTTGTTGCTGCCTGTGGTTGCCAGCGGCGGCTCCTGCCGACGAGTCATCACCAGCGCCGCCCCCTGTCACCAATCCATCCTTCGCTTCTTCCCACGCTATTTGGTCTTCTTGCAATTCGTTCTGGGTTTTCCTGGGTTTCTACTAATTAACAATAACCAAAAACTCACGAATTCAAGTTGCCCACATAACGTCTTCGATTAAAAAATTTAATTCTCCTACTACAAGGCTTTCTAGGAAAATTAAAGAATCAAAAATTACATAGAAAAAATCCTACTACATATTTGATCTAATCCTACACGGCTTCCAACACGTGGTTATACTATTACAAACATTCATAATAAAATTAAATCCGAACATGTCCCGAAGTTTAATTAAAACCCATAGAAACATAACCAGAATAGTCAAGATTTCTTAACCACCTACAAATAAAACCATGTAATAAATCGAACAAACACAAACCCAAAACCAGGCTCTGATACCAATTAAAAGATTATTTGCCCAGGCCTAGCCAGAAACTCACTTTCGTGCTATACATTCCAGAATCGGAATCTCTGGCCGGCCTAGACTCTAGTACAATCGCTATTCCAACCCTTGCTTGAAATAACATTGCGCAGGATCTGGGTTTGCACTTATTCGATTTATCACGCAACAAAATTTCTAATTAAAAGCGGAATCTTAGAAAAGTACCTTTGAAGTGTGAACTCAGGTGATTCTCTAGTATGCCTCAAGACTTTGCTTGTATGTTGTGTGGGCAACAATCTAACAAGCAATTTGATCAGCAACTAACACAATTAACTTGCTGAAATAAACCAGCACCGCCGCCAAGCACATTGTCACCACGCCCCACGCGTCGCCTGCACAATTCCACGCGCCACCGAGTTTGAGAACTTGAAACTCACCGGCCGATCTTGGTTGTTATGCCGCCGCAGGGAGCTCCAAAATCTGACTACGAGAAAGAATTTTATTTCTCTCTCTAGGAATTTATCTCTCTAGTTTTCTTGTCCTGAAAACTTATGAATTGTGTATCTTGAATAGCTAATCCCTTGTCTATATGTAGAATTACAAGAGAGATCCCAAGTTGGTTTAGGATTGGTCTTCCTAATGGGTTTAGGTAATTAATTAGTTTCCAAATCCAATTAGGTAACCAATCTGATAGGATCAACCAAATCCTACTAGATTTCCTAATCTCTAGGATTTCCTAATTTCAATTGAAACTTAAGACTTAATTAATTAATTAAAGGCTGAATTGGTATTTTGGTCCCTTATTAATGGGGGTGTTGCTGTTTTGGTCCCAAATAAAACTACGATTGTTGTTTTGGTCCCTTATCATTTTTTTATTAGCAATTTTAGTCCCTTTTTACGAAAAAGTTTAGAAGATTATGGATTAACTCATTTGATCGCTAGTAAAACCTAATTTTTTCTTCAAAATGATTTATACCATGATGTTTTCAATCTATTTTATGACTCTGTTCTTCATGAATGTTCAACCATTTAGACTGACTCACAATCCGAAATAACAGCCAAAACCCTAAATGGGTTGAATATTCATGAGGAACCAAGTCATAAAATGGATTGAAAACATCATGGTACAAATTATTTTGAAGAAAAAATTAGGTTTGACTAGCAATCAAATGAGTTAATCCGTAATCTTCTAAACTTTTTCGTCAAAAGGGACTAAAATCGCTAATAAAAAATTGATAAGGGACCAAAACAGCAATCGTAGTTTTATTTGGGACCAAAACAGCAACACCCTCATTTATAAGGGACCAAAATACCAATTCAGCCTTAATTAAATAATTCCACTTTGTTAATTACTTAATTAACCCTTATAAATAATTAATCAATTAATTAATTCCACCTATTCAATTAACCCATTACAAAATTAATCGTACCACTAACAGATTAATTTGGTACTACCATCCTACACCAGAATTGCTTCCTGAACAACTTAATTAATTTATTCATAATCTCCCCACATCAAAGATATAGTGCTCGTTAATTTATTAATTTACTGATAAATTAATTAACCAACTTCTTTAATTCCGAGACTAGTACCAATCGACCTTTTTACTATACCGGACATAAGTCCACCAGCTGGGTTTAGTATAATAAACATAATGAGCTCATCTCGGAAGCACCATCACCCCGAACGCACCGGTATATGGTTTCCTTTTGACAAGCAGCAGCACACCAAGCAACTAAACACACGCACCCAACCTACCGAGATTATTGGCCACAATAGACCTCACCCATTGGCAGATCAAAGTACACTATGTCTAATCCTCATGCCCGCTTGAGTTTAGGGATTAAGAGATAGAATACCAAGAACGATTTGTCTATTAAATCAGTACAAGACAAATCATTCCTTAATGGTCAAGTTCAATACGCCCCGGGCATATCTATATGATTCAATTAGTTTAGACAAACCAATTATCTAAATCACATAATAACCTAAACTGACAGTTTGTCCAAAGCTATCTCGGTTACGAACCTCATTTATATATTATGTCTTTCAACCAATGATGAGATATACTGTGTCACACAAGACATCTCATCATCTACTTACATAATATAAATGGACATATCATGCACAACAAGATATAACCAAAACATAAATCAATATATTAACTGGGAAAAATGTACAATACAAGCAGAGCTTATGTATTCAACTCCAACAATCTCCCCGTCGATGTCACCTCCCAAGACCTCAATCTCATTGATGCAGCTGATCATTTCCAGCACGTGATCCCTCACTGAAGTACTCTCAGCCATCCTAGCATTCATGAGTTTCCTCATAGCTGACTACTTGGCTGCTTTGCCCTAATGTCCGAACATCTCCCTGAGATTAAACATCATCTCATAGGCTGAGGTCATCAACTGATGCTGGTGTTGTAGTACACTCGACATAGAACCCAAGATGTAGCACCTGGTCATCTCATCAGTTTTATTCCACCTAGAGTGAGCATCTCTCTCCTCAGGAGTGGAATCATCAGTGGGCACTGGGGGGCACTCTTCAACGAGCACGTACTTGTAACCCTCAGCAGTAAGAACAATATCCAGGTTATGCTTCCAATCAATGTAATTATGACTGGTGAGTTTGTTTTGATTCAAAATGACAACAAGGGGATTGAACGACATATCGACAAACTGAAAAAATAAACAGTCAAGTTTCAGTATTCTTTTTTGACAATATTGATATCCTCAAAACAATATAATCTCTCACTGACATCTCTCATGCCGGGATTAACGCAAGTCACGTTAGGTGAATGTCTACGCCAATCCACATTCATTCGAGAAGAACTTATGTTCATTAATTTCATTATCTGATCAACGATCTTATAATCAATGAAATTAGTAGTCGATGATTTTAGCCGCACACATAAGTAGCATAACCTCGATGGGAGGAATACTACAAATTGTACACTAAGTGTATGTCATTACGTGACTTCTAAGTTTGTTACTTAGGATACTATTACGCCTCAAATGGTGAGGGTATCACAAGGTTCTCCAATTAAACTCCCTATAGTCATCCCTTTAGAAATTCAATCTAGTGATCTCGTGATTGAAAACTCATCCGATAGGGAGAAAAGCTCTAATGCCAACGCGCAAGTCTAACCACATCACATATGAATTCGTAATAGAGGCCATGGGGATATATACCAACCCGCTCCCACTTAGATTTTTAAGTTTAAGAATTTTTACGTTTTAACATGCAATATCTTAACTATGGATATTCGCACCCATAAAACCATTGGAGTTTTAATATGCGAATAATCTACCTTAGTTAATTGCATATATTAAAAACCGGTTTGTTTTCGATCATGCAAAACATAAAACGAAAACACATAAGCAATGATAAGGACATAAAACAGAAAATACGTAATTAAATATTTCCTGACTATTATGGCTTTCTCAATCGTCTTCCATTGACGCCTCGTTGACAAGTCCCGTCGCGTCGCTCCCACTCATTATTTGGATTCCTCTCAATTCGTCTGAGTTTTCTCAATTTTCTACGTAATTAGGAATCACCCAAAATTACGATAAACCAAAACCCATGAATACGATCTACCCAAAATAATGTCTTCGTCATAATACATAAATTCCTATATGCAAAGGCGTTCTAGGAATTTAAAGACGATAACATTAGATTAAATCCTACTACAAGATGAAAGATTATCTGCCCAGGCCCGGTCAAAAATTTACTTTCGTGATATGCATTCCAGAATCAAAATTCTTGACCAGGTCTAGACTCTAGCACAATCGCTATTTCAATCTTTGCTTGAAATAACATTGCGCAGGATCTTAGCTTGCACTTGTTCGATTTATCACGCAACAGTTAATTCCTAATTAAAGCGAAAGTTTAAGAATTACCTCTTGAAGCATGTATTTAGGTGATTCTCTGGTATGACTCAAGACTTTGATTGTACGTTTGTGGGCAACGAACTAATGAACAATTGATCAGCAATCACCACAAAACAATCTCGCAAGAAAAATCCAGCAGTTTGTCATCGCCGAAATTTTTGCTCCGCCGCCGCCGCCCGGAATTCTTACCGCCGGCCGTAGCCTAAACCCACTGTCTGAAGAAAATTGACTTTGAGGGAGAAACATGTTTTCTCTCTCTAAATTCTCTCTCTAGTTTTCTTGTCTTCAAAACTTATGAATTGTGTGTATTGAATTGTCAATCTCTTATCTATTTATAGAGTTACAAGAGAGATTCCAAGTTGGTTTAGGATTGGCCTTCCTAAATTAATTAGTTTCCAAATTCAATTAGGTAACTAATCTAATTAGATTTCCAAATCCAATTAGATTTCTTAATCTCTAGGATTTCCTAATTCTAATTGAACTTTAAGATTTAATTAATTAATTAATTAATTTCACTTTGTTAATTACTTAATTAACCCTTAAGAATAATTAATTAAGTAATTAATTCTACATTATCAATTAACCCACTACATAATTGATCGTACTACTAACGGATTAATTATGGCACTACCATCCTACACCATAATTGCTTCTGGAACAACTAAATTAATTATTCTTTAATCTCGTCACATCAAAGATATAGTGCTCGTTAATTTATTAATTTACTGATAAATTAATTAATTTTCTACAATCCGAGATTAGTATCACTCGACCTTTTTACTATACCGGGCATAAGTTCACCAGCTGAGTTTAGTATAATAAACATAACGAGCTCATCTCGGGAGCACCATCACCCCGGACGCACCGGTACATGGTTTCATTTCAACAAGCAACAACACACTAAGCAACTAAACGCTCGCACCCAACCTACCAAGACTATTGGCCACAAATGACCTCACCCTTTGGCAGATCAAAATACACTATGTCTACTCCTCATGTCCGCTCAAGTCTAGGGATTAAGAGATAGAATACTAAGAATAAACAGTCTATTAAATCAGTATAAGACAATTCATCCAAAATGGTCAAGTTCAATATGCCCCGGGCATATATATATGATTCAATTAGTTTAGACAAACCAATTTCTGAATTACATAATAACCTAAACTGACAGTGTGTCCAAAACTGTCTCGGTTACGAACCTCATTTATATATTATATCTTTTAACCAATTATGAGATCTACTGTGTCACACCAGACACCTCATCATCTAACTACATAATATAAATGGACAATATATGCAAAAATATATAAACAATTTAATTGAAACATTCAATCGATATATAAAACAGGGAAATAGTTTAATACAAGCAAAGCTTTAGTATTTAAACCCAACGCAAGATTCATCTAATCCTACACAGCTTCCAGCTCATGGTTATTACTATTACAGATATTTCCATTCAAAATAAAAATGAGCCCGGACATGTCCCGGGGTTTATGAATGAAAATAAAAAAAACCACAATAGTCGAGAATAATAACCACCTGTTAACGAAATAACATAGCCAAAACAAAGCCGTGTAATAAATCGAAGTATAAAGCCAAAACACTCGCTCTAATACCAATTTGAAGGAAACAGATCTAGCCCGGGCTAAACCAAAAATCTCACTTTCGTGCTATGCATTCCAGAATCGGAGACTTTTTATTCGGCTCAGGCTTAAAATCATTTTCCCTGAATGGATCTAGACTCATACTAGTTCAATTTATTAAAACGACATGCAAATCAAATATTTAAATTAAAGTGGAAGCCTTTAAAGATTATACCTTTGAAACGCATCCCTTGCAAATAAAGAAAATCGGGTCTTGAGTTGCGAATCCACTAAAGAGTCCCAGGAATAACTCCAAACAATCTCGATTTTGAGTGGGCAAATGTCCACGGGATGGTTAAGGCACAATATGAAGAAATCCAAAGAAACCACTTCAAGAAACTCAAAATGCCCAAATCTGAAATAGCCCGGAGGCCTGCACCTAATCTGAAAACCCACGTATACCGCTAAATGAATCTTCTACTGACTGGAGATCTAGACTTTGGAGAACCTAAGGAATGAGCCAAAGGATCAGTGTGATGGAGAAGATTAAACCTAAGAAAAAATGGCCCCCCAACCGCCGGACACTAATCGCCGATCGCGGACACCACGGAGCTGCGAAAAACCCAGGCTGGCGGTAAATCGGACCAAAAATGGGGCGACAATCTAACGGGGTTTTCTAGGCTAATGACAGGCTGAGTTCTCGAAGAAGAAAGTTTCTAAACCGACTTTGAAAAAGAAACTTCAATGAAGAAGATAAAGTTCTCTCTCTAGGCAATTTTGCCTGTAAGGTTTCTTATGTCTTCTAAATGCCTAACTTAAGCTATTTATAGGAGTTTCAAGGGAGACCTAATGGGCTTTTGAGTTGGGCCTTAGTGTTTGAATTTCGTTGACCCCTTAGTCTTCCCTAAACTAATTAACTCCAATCGAACCTTTCAAATTAATTTCTTAACCCACTTCGTTAATTAAATTTAATCGAGCCCTTAGGATTATTTCGTATAACCCACTTAGTCAATTAAATATTAATTAAATCTTTAGAATTAATTAATTCACTTTGTCGATTAGTCAAACGCATAATTAGTCGTACCATTAACGGACCAATTATGGAACTACCGCTCAAAAATAAATTTATTTCGCGCTCACTTTATTATTCTTCTATCTCCCCATATCAAAGACTTAGTGCTCGTCGATTCATAAATTTGCTGACAAATTAATTCATCGACTTTTTGGTATCCAAGATTAGTACCACTCGACTTTCTTATTATACCGGACATAAAGTCCACTGGCCAGATTTAGTATAATAAACCTTTCGAACTCATCTCGGGAGCACCATCAACTCGGCGAACCGGTACATGGATTCCTTTGACTAGCAACGGCACACAAAGAAGCCAAACACCACATACCCAACTTATCGAGATTTAGCCCTCAATTGACCGCACCCTTTGGCAATTAAAAGCATACGATATCTAACTCTCGCCCGCTCCAATTTAGGGATTAAGAGATTAGAATACTAGGATCGAATTAACTACGCCGATCAGTATAAGTTAATTCAATTCCGAACAGGTCGTGCTCAATATGCCCCAGGCACATTCGTATGATTTAATTAGGCTAGAAAAACTAATTTCCAAATCACATGATAACCTATACCGATAGTATGTTCAAACTATCTCAGTTACGAGCATCTGTTTATATATCATTACTTTAAGTAATAACGAGATGTAACGAGATCTACTGTGCTTTTCTACACCTCGTTATCTAGTTCTATGATATAATAGAACAAATTTAATACTAAAATAAAATGATATGTCAATTGGATATTAGTTTTTGATACAAACAATAGCTTTTCAGTATTCAAACAGATGGAGGAGTGTCATGCGAGAATATTGAAACAATTTGATGATTGGAACGTGAAATTGATGCTACAATTGAAAGATTATCTAACTGGGACCGGTCAAAAATTCACTGTCGTGCTATGCATTCCAGAATCAGAATTCTTGACCAGGCTTGGACTCTAGCACAATCGCTATTTCAATCCTTGCTTGAAATAACATTGCTCAGGATCTTGGCTTATACTTGTTCGATTTGTCACGTAACAAATAATTTCTAATTAAAGCGAAAGTTTAGAAATACCTCTTGAAGCGTGTACTTAGGTGATCACTTGTATGACTCAGAACATGCTCGAACGTTGTGTGGGCAATGAACCAACAAACCTAACGATCAGCAATTTCACTCGCCAAAAAATTCCAGCAAACAGTCGCCGCCTATGCGTGCATGTCACGTGCCGCTGCCGCCCGAGACAACCACCCACGTGCCGCCGCCCACTCAATCCATGCGCCGCTGGAGAAGGAATAGAACTTGACTGTCGATCTAGGGAAGTGTGCAGCCGCCTGGTGACTTAGAAAATCCGACCTCGATGAGAGATAATTAATTTCTCTCTCTAGGATTCTCTCTCTAGTTTTCTTGTTTTAAAAACTTATGAATTGTGTCTGTAGAATTGCTAATTTCTTGTCTATTTATAGAGATACAAGAGAGACCCCAAGTTGATATAGGATTGGCCTTCCTAATTGGCTTAGGTAATTAATTAGTTTCTAAATCCAATTAGTTAACAAATCTAATAGGATTTCCTAATCCAATTAGATTTCCTAATCTCTAGGATTTCCTAATTCTAATTGAAACTTAAGACTTAATTAATTAATGTCACGTTGTTAATTACTTAATTAACCCTTATGAAGAATTATTTAAATAATTAATTGTATTTAATCAATTAACCCACTACATAATTAATCGTACCACTAACGAATTAATTATGTCACTACAATCCTAAATCAGAATTGCTTCCGGAACCACTAAATTAATTATTCTTTAATCTCCACACATCAAAGATATAGTGCTCGTTAATTTATTAATTTATTGATAAATTAATTAATTAACTTCTTATAATCCGATATTAGTACCACTCGACCTTTTTACTACACCAGACATAAGTTCACCGAACGGGTTTAGTATAATAAACATAACGAGCTCATCTCGGGAGCACCATCACCCCGGATGCACTGGTACATGGTTTCCTTTCAACAAGCAGCAGCACACCAAATAACAAAACAAGTGCACCCAACCTACCGAGACTATTGGCCACAAATGATCTCACCCTTTGGCAGATCAAAGTACACTTTGTCTAATCCTCATGTCCGCTCAAGTCTAGGAATTAAGAGATAGAATACAAGGAATGAATAGTCTATTAAATCAGTATAAGGCAATTTATCATAAATAGTCAAGTTCAATATGCCCCGGGCATATCTATATGATTCAATTAGTTTAGACAAACCAATTTCTAAATCATATAATAACCTAAACCGATATTGTGTTCAAAACAGTCTCGGTTACAAACCTCATTTATTTATTATGTTTTTTTTAACCAATGATGAGATCTACTGTGTCACACCAGACACCTCATCATCTAATTACAAATTATAAATGGATGACATATGCACAACATATAAACTAAAACATTCAATCGATATATTAACTGGAAAATAGTATAATACAAGCATAGTTTTAGTATTCAAACCTAACAGCAATTGGATATGCAAATGGATGCGATGTTCACTCGTTTGGGTGAGAAATTGGAGCAAAGCATGGATCAGCTATTTCAGGAGGAGACCGGAGAAGATAGTACCCCCATGTTTTCGTCACAAGGTAATTTTCAAACTCCTGTTGAAGTTGAGATTGGTAATGGTTGGAAAGAAAAGTGTATTGAGGAATTTCAATTTACTGATGATCAAGTTGAACCTGACAACAATGACAGGAAGGAAAGTACGGTCGATATTGAGGAATATAATAAACTTTCGCAGTTTACTAGTGTAGAAGTTGAATTAATCGGGGAAAATGAATTCATTCTGGTTGATAATTCCTTTAAGTCCTTGTATGTGCCCATTCTTTTAGAGAGTAGAAATATGTGGTCACTACATTCACTGGCTAAAAAAATGTTGACTAAGTTAGAACCAGAATCTGTTTCGACATTTGATGATTTATACTTTGATTGGTATATTTTGGGGAAACCTAATAGTTCTAAATTTTATTCTCATTGGGGAAGGTTGAAAGAGATAGATATACAAGGCATTAATACGACTCTAAGTAGTTGTGTCAATAGAAAGCTTGTGCTGAACTGTCTCCTCACCAGTGATTGTGCAGAAGACATTATATTCAATCCTGGTTCTACTAGGATTTATATCCCTATTGGAGGAGTTGAACTTGCTATGCCAACTCCAAGTGTTATGGACAGGTGCCATGCTCCCTAAACAGGTTAATATTGACGAGTATGTGTGGAATACCACTGCAAGAGCATTTAGTGTTGTGGCATCTATTTTGGGAATTCCAGCTTTGTTGCTTTTCTTGAAAGCTGTGTGTCAAAGTAAGAAGTCTTGGCAGGCTCGTCTCTTTGGCATTAAAATTGTTCAGCAGATAGTAATTTCGATAGGTTGTGTTGTTCTTCCACATTTGAAGTCTTTGGTAGAAATTACAGAACATGGACTAAATGATGAGAACTAGAAGGTCAGAATCATCACTGCTCTCTTCTTTGCTGCTCTTGTTGAGGCTGCTCCCCATATAGTATTGAAAGCTTCGATTCAGTTTTAAAGCCTTTATGGAAAGTTATTAGATCACATCGTGGTAAGATTTTGGATGCCTTCTTGAAGGCCATTGGTTTCATCATTCCCCTCAAGGATGCCATCTATGCTAGTTATTATACCAAGGAAGTGATGCACATTCTAATTCGTGAGTTTCAGACACCTGATGAAGAGATAAATAAAATTGTTCTGAAAGTGGTGAAGCAGTGTGTGAGCACTGAAGGTGTGGAGCCAGACTACATAAGGAATGACATTCTTCCTAAATTCTTTCGTAACTTCTGGGTGAGAAGAATGGATTTGGACCACAGAAATTATAGGCAGCTCGTTGATACTACTGTTGAGATAGCAAATAAAGTTGGCGTTGTTGATTTAGGGGGTAGGATCGTTGAAGACTTGAAAGACGAAAGTGAACCTTATAGAAGGTTGGTCATGGGGACCATTGAGAAGGTGGTTGTGAATCTGGGTGCCTCTGATATTGATGCGAGCCTCGAAGAGTTGTTGGTAGATGGAATTCTTTATGCATTTCAAGAGCAAACCAGTGACGACGCAAATATGATGCTGATTGGTTTTGGAGCTATTGTCAATGCTCTTGGGCAAAGAGTGGAGCCTTATCTTCCACAAATATGTGGTAGCATCAAATGGCGTTTAAATAACAAGAGTGCAAAGGTTAGGCAACAAGCCTTTGATCTTATATCCAGGATAGCTGTTGTGATGAAGCAGTGTAGAGAAGAACAGCTAATGGGCCATCTGGTAGTTGTTTTGTATGAGTATTTGGGAGAAGAGTACCAAGAAGTTTTAGGGTCTATCTTGGGCGCTATTAAGGCAATTGTCAATGTTATGGTGCAGGAGAACTGCTTTGATCTTGTTGGCAGGATAGCTGACAGAGGAGCTGAGTTTGTTCCTGCAAGAGAATGGATAAGGATCCAGTCAACCTTTCCTAAATTTCCACCCAGAAGAATTGATGTAACTGAAGTTAACCCATCAAAATTTATATCTTTAGAGTTGCCGAAGCTAGATGAAGTATGGTCAATCTCTCAAAAATTAAAGGAAGAAGACACACTTGTGGAGCATGTGATTGAGAATATACATTCTACCCCTATAGGAGGACATTCGGGGCAGAAACCAATGGGGCAGAGGCTAAAAGTCATATTCTACTGTCCTAACATGGTGGCATATATAGAGGAGTTACAAGCTTGGAGCAGGTGGCTTCTTTTGGATGAAGGGTGGCTTCTTCTGGTAAGAGAGGGCAAGAAGACAATGCAATGGCTCATTAAATAGAAACAACTACACAAGAAGGGGTTTCATGGGAGGATCAAGGATTCACTCAAAGGCAATTCACACAGTTCCAGTATTGGGGTCAAGACTGTTTTTAAGGAGGGAGGATTGTTAGGCATTAGAATAATACGACATCGTTTTATTATTTTATTTCCCCCTTCACGTTTTTGTGGCTTCATGCGTAGAGTGGGAATTGGATAAAATGAAGAGGAGAACTCCTGCGTGAGTGTTGAGTAATTTTGAACTATTTCTCTGTATTCTTCCTCTCTATCTCTCTGTGCTTCTATCCATTCTTCTCTAAATTTCCCCTATTCTTCTCTGTAATTCCCCAATTCATCTTCCATGATTACTGAACCTCTATGTTGATTTAATATAAATTACCCCAGGCATGACACAATTTTGATATACAAGGAATTTATGGACACACAATGCTACCAATATCATTGAAAAATGCCACCAATATGAAATGACAGTGCAACGCAGTGAAAGTATAAATTTCAACTAAAGTTGAATGAGTAAACAATAACAACACTGTCTTCACTTTTTCACTATATAAAATTGAAATCAAGACAACTCAGAGATAATCAAAGCATATACTTCAGAAATAAATATTACACAACAGCATAACACAATGCAGGATACTTTTCTCCTTAAATTTCGGGGGTTTTTTGAAAACCCATTACAACCTGAATTATCTACACTTTTGATAAATGCCACTGGAAAGCAGGAAAAAAAGAAAAACAGATATCCTATACAATGAGTAGTTCTTCAGCAAGAATTCCCTTCCCATAGGCAAAACCTTCTTGCTAAAACAATTAACAATAACCAGTAACCATCAGTCACAAACTTTATCCAGCATACAAATTCAGACAAGGAGAAAATTTTCACTGAATCAATAGTATAAATATTTGGGGTCCTTCACCATACCCAAACCACGAGAAACACTCAAATAAATTTTGACTTCGAAATCTTTTTAAAAGTTGTTGTCTTTCAATTAGCCCTAAATCTCAGACAACGGACAACATACTAACACAATGTATGGTCAAATATGTATAGCATCCATTAGCTGAGCTAAAAATATTTCATTAGCTGTGTTCAGTAATATTATCTCAATGACAAGAACAGTTCAGTTTTGAAGATTCATTGAGCCAAATGCAGAAAAACATTACCATGGATTGGTTTCTTTATGAATTAATGAAAGCTACTCAAGACTTGATCAATGAACCATATAGTGCTACTTCCTTAACTCTCCAGTCCAATTTTGAGACAGAGCATAATCAATCATTGAAAGTTTTACCACAAAACAGGAAGAATGTTCTCCTTGTTAGGAACCAAAACGTAGGAAATAAAGGCAACACAAATGAGCAACTGAATTAAGAGAATATGTAAAAACCTAACAATTTTGATATACAAAGAACTTATGGACACACAGTGCCACCAATAATATTCAAAAATTCCACCACTATACAAGCACAGAGCCACCCATTGTAATTATAAATCTCAACTCACAGCAAAGAGCAGAAAACATCAATTAAGAACTGAGAAAGAGATACTTTACCAATATTTACCATCTGAAACAATTACACTTTGCAGCAATTTGTGAAAAAATGGTGTTGCATAAACAGAAACAATGACACTTTGGAACTCAAATAGAGGAACTTTAGCTTTTACATTTTCAACAATTTTGGTGGGATTATGAACAACGGAGTGTGGGTTGTATCCCCACGGGTTTGAAGAATGCCACTATTATGAAAGCATAGAGTCACCCATTGTAAATATAAATCTCAACTAAAGTTCAATGAGTAAACAATAACATAAATCAGCTGATTGCTGGAAAAATTACAAAAAAAAAAACCCTAGAGGCAATTAATCTCAACAACTAAGAACAATTTAGAAGAGTCTGAATAGCATAAACATGTTCACTTTAGTTCCCAAATGTATGGATCTGTCCAAGCATGAGCACATCATGTGAGAGCAGCCGGAAAAATTACCATAACCCCCCACAAAATGCTAAGAACAACAGAATATAACCAATCTATGGACATCAATTTCGAGATAGCAATATACAATTAAACTTTAAAAAATAAATTAACTTACTAAGCAGATTCAGTGACTTTCCCAATAGTCTTATCTTCTAGTATGGTTAAGATCAAATTTTATTTTCGTCTAACTGCACAAAACAGAGATTAATTAAAAAAACTCACATTATCAAAACCATTTCCAACAGCTAAAAAAGGGGAAAAAAAAGTTGGTCCCTGAATCAAAACCTCAAACCGACAATTTTGATATACAAGGAATTATGGACACACAGTGCCACCAATAATATTCAAAAATTCCACCACTATACAAGCACAGAGCCACCCATTGTAATTATAAATCTCAACTCACAGTAAGGAGCAGAAAACATATTTGCCATCTGAAACAATCACACTTTGCATCAATTTGTCAAAAAATGGGGTTGCATAAACAGAAACAATGACACTTTGGAACTCAAATAGAGGAACTTTAGGTTTTAAATTTTCAACAATTTTGGTGGGATTATGAACAACGGACATTTTTGGTCCCTGAATCAAAACCTCAAAATCATAATTTTGATATACAAGGAACTTATGGACACACAGTGCCACCAATAATATTCAAAAAGTCCACCACTATACAAGCACAGAGCCACCAATTGTAAATATAAATCCCAGAAGCGTTTTTCGCGTTTTTCCGACTGAAAAATTTAAAACCCATTTCCAGAATCTGTCCCGCGAAGAACAAGAACAGCCCAAATTTCAAATCAATTTTGAAACCAAAAACTCCAAATTCGTTTTTCCATTTTGAAAATTCGGCAAGCGCGTTTAACAAGTATTTGAAAACAAATCATATCTAAAACCAGTTTCCAGTGATCGGAAAATAAAAAATCCGTAAAAAATAATTTTTGAAACCCATCTATTATTCAAAATCAAGGCTTGTCCGGAACTATTCGGACAAGCACGTTTTTCGGTGAGGGTATTCATCTACTCAAAAGGTTTAACTAACTGTAAATATTTCAAAATTTACCTCTTTCGTCGGATGATGGAGGGTTTTTGCCGCCAAAAGGTATCACTTTTCTTTTTATCCGATAACCCTTCGTCTCCGTCCAACGTTGCCGCTTTTTCTTCAAGCGTATTCTCCATCTCAATCGGTAGGGTTTTGTTTTGTTTTTTTTTTTGGATTTCAATTAACGATTTCACGATTTTGGTTTGGGATAATCAATCGTGACTATTTTTTCAGGCGAGGGAGGTGGAATAACATGGACTATAATACTACTATATATAACTGTTCCTTTCGTTTCAAAACTTCTGACTACGCCATATCATATTACATTATCCGGATTTCGAAGCAGGAAAAAACTCTTCAAAATTGCTCAAACAAACATTCAGAGCAACATATATAGTAAACACCATCAATATCACGCTCGGAAATCCAAGAAAATACGCAATTGTGGGTTTTTCAAATTTTTTTTGGGATTTTTGGATGATGATTTTTGTTCGTCCGTTTTCTTGCTCCTTTCGGTTGGTTTATTTTTTGGATAATTAATTTTGAATTTGTTATGTGAAATGTTGAAGGCTTGAATGCTCTGCAGATACTCCCTCCCAACCGGCAATGTTCCGCCGACGAACTTGTTCCAGAATTCATCATCACCATTATAATTCTTGTTGCCGCGGCAGGCCGTCACGACTTGCTCCAGGAGTAGCAGAGGATCAGAAAAGCAAGAAAATAAACTCATCCCTGATTTTGAAAATGAGAGACAGACACATAGGTTTCTACTTCTCTGAATGATGATCAGTCTCTGCAAGATGAATATATATTGCTTTATTGATTAACGACGGCTTTGAGTTTTATAGGGCTGCCTGCCAAACATATGAAAAAGAAGTTTTTACCCTTTTTTGCATTAAAAATTCTGCATTTGGGATTTTTTTAACTATACATATGCTTGTCATAGTGGGAAATGAAATGTCAAACACCTGCGTTATTTATTGGCGAATATGATTTCGTGCAGTTGTTAGTCATGTTGGCCATTTTAGTTCTTGGCCAGAACCACCACCAGCGAGGTTACAAAGTTTTCCGGGATGTGTTACGATTCACGAAGATCGCGTCAAGATCCTTGTTGGCAGCTGCAAAACCACATGCGGAAACGGCCAACAAAACGATTGTTGCTGAAATCCAATTCATCCAAAAGCTTCAATCTTTCGATATGCTCTTAGGGACTTGCTCAGCGTATTCAAGGGAAGTCAAAGGAGAGCTTCGTGAATATTGAAGATTTTTCGGTAGCTGTTGGATTTAGTGGGTTTTCGTTGGCCGGAAGAAGAAGCGGGAAGACTGGCAGAGTAGGTTGATTTGGTGGTGGTGGCAGGCGTAGGATACAGTCGATGATGAGAGGGGGAAGAAGATGACGAGAGAGAAATATGAGAGTTAGATTTATTTATTTTTTTAAGTTTTTGAATGAAAAGACCAAAATATCTTCAAAAGAACATAATGAACAAAAGTAGAATAAAATTAAAAAATTAAAGATTTTAAATGAAATTTTAAAAGATGAATTTTCAATTTATAATTTACCTTTAAATTTTTTTTTTTGTTTTTTTGAAAAGTCCGCATTATTCCGCTTGCCACATTTGACCCGTAAAACTAAAAAGCAGATAAGAAAAATAAATAAATAAATAAACGCACCAGAAATTATACCATGTAGCTTGGTATAATTTCTGCTGGGTACATGGTACAATTTTTGCTTAAACCACACTCACAACCAAAATCCAATACGCAAACACAAAGCCGCCGAGCCAATCTATCAAAGACGATACGCTGCCACCCACAGACAATTTTCCTTCCTTTCTTCGTCATCCACTCTAGATTATACAAAAAAACAAACATCAAACATGGCTTCCTTAAATCTCAGTACCGCCGCCACCCGCCTCCTCCCTTCAGCCGCCGCCACCAAACTCTCAACCTCGTCTCCACATTCCATTAGTTTCCTCCGATCTTCTCCGCTAGTCCACCGCCTCTTTCTTTCCGAGGTCCTTTGCTTTCTTCTCCTTTCATTTCACGTTCCATAACTTACTTCTTGTGCTGATTTTTTTTTTTAATTATTTTTTTGGCTTTTTGAACTTGCAGAAGAGAGCTGTATGGAAGAGAAGCTCGAGCTACAGCACTGTGGCTGTGACGCCAAAATGCTTTGCGTCCGACCCAGAGCAGTTGAAGAAGGCGAGGGAGGATATTAAGGAAATACTCCGTTCGCAGTTTTGTCATCCTATTTTGGTAAGTTCAATTTTCTAACCTCCAGTGCATTCGCTGTTTTGATATTTATAGTTTCAAGATGCAAAATGCGCCGAGGAACAAAATTTACAAAAATCAAATTAATTAGCTCGAGCGTTTGTTAATTGAAGAAGAAGAACTAGTTGATTAAGAAAGTTTACCACAATAAGATGTTGAAGTTCTAACCTGCAGAGACGGATTATTTCGGACGAAACATTGAGTACAGTTAATATTCAATTTTAAACAGTACCTAGATTTATAGTTGTAGCCCCACCCCCATCTAGTCTATATGTATTAACATGTTAATTATCAATCAACTTTTCCAGGAGAAATGAACACATTTGTTTTCATGTTTATGTATTTTATATATTTTCTTGTCTCTTGTTTGGTTGGACTTGGTTGTTGAGGCTGGATGGTTGGGTAAAAAGATCTCAGAAGGATAGTTAGGGACATGGACTTGACATTTGGGAATCAAAAGAGACTGTACTTTGAGAAATTGCTTAAATTGTTTGATATGGTGATAAACAAAGCTTAAAAACAGGCATCAAACCTGTACTTGGCTCCGCCCTCAGCTCATTAACCATATATTCTTCTATGATTTTATTAGAATAAAAATCAACCGTCATTGGTCCTTCAGAAAATAAAGAGAACAATAAGAGTTGGAACATGGGAAAGAGATGGATGGAATGGAAAAAGGAGAAAATGAAAAACACATGTGCAAGGTTTACAAATTTGGTTTAGCTAAGGATGGTATTCTAAAATATAAGAAAATTTTCATAGGGAATCTGAGATTTGTGGATTACAATTCTATTCACTTATGTGCAAAGGTTCGCTTGGGTTGGCATGATGCCGGAACTTACAACAAGAACATAGAGGAGTGGCCACAAAGAGGTGGTGCTAATGGAAGTTTAAGATTTGAAATTGAACTCAAACATGGTGCAAATGCTGGTATGTTTTTTTTTTACTTCTAGATATTATTATGCTGTCTTCTTCGGTTTGATGTTTTCTTATAAGCTGGTGATACAGGACTCGTAAATGCTCTTAAGCTTCTGCAGCCTATCAAGGAAAAGTACTCTGGTGTTAGTTATGCTGACTTATTCCAGTTGGCCAGTGCTACTGCTGTGGAGGTAATCCTATCTTACTTTTCAATTTGCAGAAAAATTGAAACAATTGTCTTATTGATATTTTACATTGCAGGAAGCTGGGGGACCCAAAATCCCTATGAAGTATGGAAGAGTGGATGTGTCATCACCTGACCAATGCCCAGAAGAAGGAAGACTTCCAGGTAAGAAGACTGCAGCAGTTGCGGATATACTTCTTAAAGGCATCCGACTGGATAACAATGCCAACTGCATCACTAATTTCTCAATGTCCTTAGTGTATTGAGGAGTCATTGTTGGATTACCAAGTTGATTAAATCCGTGTTGAACAGAGTATCTTTTTTTTTTAAAGTGTTAATTCTCCAAGCAGTACATTTACAAGCTACCAGTGGTCATTTGTTTGCCCTGTGTCAACCTGCTTGACAACGTAACTGTGCTGAATATTTGAGATGACGTGGTGTGTATATGTAGTTCTTTGCATTAACTTGCAGACTAGTAAAATTACGCTTTGAGAGCAAGCGGTAAACAGGTACCAAGAATATCTCTTTTCATATGCTAGTTTCCCACAGGCATGGCTTTCTTGGCTACCAAAATTAAGGTTGTGAGTATACTCACCATTCCTTTCACAAGCAAAAGCTTTAAGAAGTTCTCAAGCCAGTATTTTTAAATTCGAACTTGAATAGTGTTTAGGATGTTCTGGTATAAAGTCTGTGCCCCTGGTTTAGTTATTTGTCAGGATCATACAAATCTATGAAGCAAAGAAACCTTATTCCTTTCTATGTTTCTGCAAAAGTGCACATTCACCAGCAAATAAATCGTCTCATGCAGATGCTGGGCCCCCATCACCTGCTTCTCATTTACGTGATGTCTTTTATAGGATGGGACTAAACGACAAGGTAATGACTGTCATATTATTTCCTTTGAATTTCTTGTTAGCATGGAGATATGCAATCATCACTATTGAGGTTCATCTTTCCAGGAAATTGTTGCACTTTCTGGTGCGCACACACTGGGGAGGTCCAGACCAGATCGTAGTGGCTGGGGCAAGCCAGAGACAAAATACACGGTAATCATCATTATATTTTGTCGCTGGAATACATTGGGTTTCAAGGCCTTCTTAAGTTGGACTTTGATGTCTGTCTTTTGAGAGGCAATAGTGTTTGCTTGTATGGCATCAAGATTTATGAATAGGCAGTGGATGTGTTTTTCCTCACACCATGTTATTAAATTTTTTTGTGTTTTTGGCTTTGACAGAAAGAAGGTCCAGGAAACCCCGGAGGACAGTCGTGGACCGTTCAGTGGCTTAAATTTGACAACTCCTATTTCAAGGTATTATTCTGTTTTAATACGTTTCTGTGACGAGATAAACAAATTGGAGTTATCCTTGATTCCATTCCCATGTGATATTGATCAATGTAGGACATTAATGAAAGAAGGGATGAGGATCTACTAGTTTTGCCAACTGACGCTGTACTTTTTGAAGATCCTGGGTTTAAGGTGCAAATAGAATGTAGTCGACTTCTATGGGTGTTTCTTTCTGGATACCGAGCTTTTTTTGTCTCTCTCTCTTATTGTCCCCCAAAATAAAGTCAATGAGTCTGCAGGAATATGCAGAGAAATATGCTGCTGATCAAGAAGCATTTTTCAAAGATTATGCTGAGGCCCATGCTAAGCTTAGCAATCTTGGAGCTAAATTTGATCCTCCAGAGGTTTGTTGCTTATTCTTGTCATTTTTCTTTTTTCTAAATAACTGTTTTTTGTCAACATTGTACTTGTGCTAAACTTTTCCTTGCTGATTAAACCTTCTGTAAGATCCACTCATGAATTCATTCCCAGTGTAAAATGCAACCCCCTTTGTTTGAGATGGTAGTATTTAAAAGTATGGAGCAATTCCGCATTTCCTCACAATGATTTTTTTTCTCCTTTTATCACTTCTAAAAGCTATCTTGTTGAAATAGTAGTTCACACACTCAGAACTGCTAACAAATGACATGCCCATCAATCAAACTTCGGACAAATTCGGTGTCAAAGAGTGTGGCAATTTTTCTTCGGTATTTGTTTGCAGTTGTCTTTCTTAATGTCCCCTATTGTGGCAAAGAAGGAGTTCTTTCTAGTTTTCCTTCTCTCAGTTCCTAATAGATTCTTAAAGATTTATTAACATTTCAGCATTATGGCTTTCTGGAATTACCCTGGTGTCCATCACAGTTATATACGATGTCAATTCAGTTTGATAATTCGAGGATACTGATAGCAATGTCTTTATGAACATCTGTTTGTTAGGGTTTTTCCATTGACGAAGGTTCCCCACAAGGCCAACCAGAGAAATTCGTGGCAGCCAAATACTCGACTGGAAAGGTTGTAAGCAATTTCAAGTTATTGCTCACAAAAAGACATAATCTTCTCGTTTGCTTTAATTCTTCAAAAACTAAACATTTGCAGGTTTTCACATGATACATTTTCTTTTTATGGTTGCTGCAGGATTAAAAAAACAAGTGTTCTTTTCTTGTGCCGTTTGTTTTAATATACACATGATGAAGCTATTCCCTCCGAAATCATGTGAACAGAAACATAAAAAATTATTGAAGCCTTACTGAACCAGAAGAATAAATTCAATTAGTATTGCCTCTATTTGAATTGCAGAGAGAGCTGTCGGAAGCTATGAAGCAAAAAATAAGGGCAGAATATGAAGGACTTGGGGGAAGCCCAGATAAGCCTCTGCCCACGAACTATTTCCTTAATATAATGATCGTAATAGCTGTCTTGGCAGTTTTGTCATCTTTTATTGTAAACTGAAACGCACTTGGAACTTTTTAGATTCAAAGTGCATATTTTGAGTGTGATTGTGGAAAGTGTATATTGGCAGTGTATAAATTCTGGTATAGGAGTAAGAGGACTACAGATTCTGAGGTCATCAATGGTTTTTTAACATCATTCTTAATCAATCCATGAGAGTAAAACTAGTGTTCTAACTTCTTCATAGAAACTTCTCTCAGAACATATATGCTCTGTCACTCAGATTTCCCACGATTGCAGGCTGCTTTTGACCTTTTTCAGCAATCAAAAACTTGTGTTTTTAAGAAAAGAATAGGAGTATGTGATATCTGAGTTGGTGTTTGGCTTAACGGTTTGGAATCATTGTGGTATGGGTTTGACCGTTATAGAAATAGGGAGAGTTTATGGAATCATTAATATTTATAATGTTGTGTTGAAGAAAAGGTTAAAAAATGTTAAAATATTATAATTATAAATATAATATATAAACTTAATATTATTTAGAATAAAGAATAGGTTTAGAAAACTTTTATAATATTACAAATATAATTAATAGAAATAGGGAGAGTTTAACTTTATGGAATCATTATTATTTAATAATGTTGTGTTGAAGAAAAGGTTAAAAAATGTTAAAATATTATAATTATAAATATAATATATAAATTTAATATTATTTAGAATAAAGAATAGGTTTAGAAAACTTTTATAATATTACAATTATAATTATGACAAATCTATTTCTTAATCAAATCATTTGGGATAATTTTGATATGATATGAAAGAAGAGTGTTAGAATCCAATAAGATATTTAAGATATTAGAGAAAACTTTATTCTTTCGTAAATAATTGGTGTCTCAACCAATTCAACTCTAAGGGCCTGCTTGGTTCATTATTAGTATTCGGAATTGGTATGGGATGATAGCATTTCCAAAATGAGAATGGCTTTGTATAATTAATTGTTCTTGCTTGGTTTGTTGGATTTCAGAATGGATAATTCTGATTTCCCTTCACGAGCAACAACTACCACAATCAACCATCTTCTCCACCACAAAACCCAACTACCTCCATCAACCATCTTCGAAGAGAGATGAAGGAGGAATGATGAAAGAGTGAGAAGGGGGAGAAGATTTTGAACAGGAAAGAGTCCCGATTGAAGTCGTTTGTAGATGGAGTGTGCAAATGTGAAGTCGTTTGTGGATGGAGGGTTGGAGAAGAAGACGAAGAAGATGGTTTCGTTCCAGGTTTTCAATCCTACCAATTTAGACATAAATGACCCAATGAAGGATAATTGAGAATGAACCACTATTTTGAAACCCATAAAAGTAACTAAGCAGTTAAAATATAATTGATACCTATTGAATGAATCTGATACCCATCATCCAAGCTGCCCCTTAGACTTTCACTCCAAACAATATAGAGTGAATTTATCTATCTTTGCTAAAATTCAAATTTTGGTCACTATTTTTTAAAAATTTTATCTAAAATCATTAACTATTGCATTTTGTTTCACTTTTGATCATTCTATCAAAATAATACTTAACAACCTAACACAAACTTTTTTTTAGGGTATTTTTGTCTTTTTATTCAAAATCTTTAAAAAAATTAATTATCTTTTTCTCTCTCCCTCACTATCTACTTCATCTCCCCGTCCGGCACCTTCATCCTCTCCATTTGAACCGTACTTCCATAACCACGCTGGGAAGTGCTGCCTTGTTTCAACCCAATTCAAATTCTGGGTTCTTTTCGATGGTGATCCGGATAGAAACTAGGGCTCCAAACCATTGTTGGGTTAACTCCTCAAAACCCAATTCTATTTTAAAGTAGATTATGATTGAATTCAATAGGGTTTGTAGCACTCTAGTATAAATATATGTTTTTGTACTAGAGTTTGTAAGCAACAATGAGGGTAATTCATTAGCATATGCATAAAATTGAGTGTTTGAGAGACATAGCACTGTTGAGAATTGAACCACTTAAATGAGTGTGTTTGCTTAGTTATTTATTTTGTTGATTGTATTTCCGCATAAACAACTAGGCCTTGAAGCCTTAAGCGTGACTCAATAACCATAATAAAAGATTGAATTATGGAAGTGCGTCTTTGAAATTCAAACCAGTCTCTGCCAGTTTCATTTGAAGAATTATGCAGTCAAATTGTGGGACACAAATCTGTACTCTAGTTCTTTTCAGGAGTTGTATATTGTGACTTTCTTTTAAAAAAACTTCTATAACACTGCAATGATGAAAGAAATAATCTGAAGAATGAAGACCATGAACTATGAGTTATAAAAAAAAAAGAAAAAAAATCCATAAACCATACATGTCGTTGTGACCATCTCAGCCCACCACCACCCACTCGCCCCAACTAAATCCCAAAAACGCCTCATTTCCGTCCGTCCAATTTCATCAGAAAACTAAAGGAAAAACCTAGTAGACCCCACTGCCATTCCCCATACCAAAGACCCAAAAAAAAGCAGATAAATTGGGAGTCTGAAGCCCCTCAGCACTACTTTTTTGAAGAAAAATCACGTTAATCACTGCAAGGATTGATTAAATTGAACCAAGTTGGAAATGGGAAGAATCCATGTAATCAAAACGCAGAAACCAAAAATTCAACTTGTTCATTTGTATTACATGATGATGACCCAAGAAGAAAACGGTGGGGATGGGGCGGTCGCGGCCGAACCGAAAGCGCACCACTACACATAGCTCGAATTGAAGGTACCCACCAAGAGAAACAAAACGAAGAACCAAAAATGTTGGGATCCAGGTAAATACATTCGATTGCGGAGCCCCGATTTTGGGTATAAGCATCTCCCATATTATTGCAGTTTGATGGAGGTGCCGGCCGTGTGGCGGACGATGGGCGGTGAGTTGAATAGTCTCAGCTAGGCCGTATCACTCACGAAAATTGCATCCATTAACCTCTCGCCGACCACTCAATCAATTTGCCCTCAATTGGAAACTCTTTCCTCCGAGAAAACCAGTCAATGGTCATGGTTTGGAGCCCTGATTTCTATCTGGGTCACCATCGAAGAGAACCCAGAATTTGAATTGAGCAGAAACAAGGCAGCACTTCCCAGTGTGGTTATGGAAGTATGGTTCAAATGGAGAGGATGAATTGTCGACGGGGAGAGGAAGTAGATAGAGAAAAAGATAATTAATTTTTTTAAATATTTTGAATAAAAAGACAAAAATATCCTAAAAAACGTTTCTTAATTATTTTAAATAGAGTGAATTATAAATTTAGTTATCATGCTATTTTGTCAATAACTTTTAAAAATTCTCTTTAAAATCACTAAATTTTCAATTGTGTCTAATTTTTGGTCACCCCGACAAATCCATCTGTTAACTCACAAACAGTTCATTTTTTATAGAGTAAATTTTAAAAAAGGTCATCATACTTTGATAAAATTTAGATTTTTGTCACTAACTTTTAAAAATTCAAAAAAGGTCACTAACTTTTGTATTTGAATTTTGGTTTTGGTCATTCCGTCCATATTATCCGTTAAGCCCACTAACGGACCAAAATTTTGAGGGTATTTCTGTCCAATCATACCCAAAAAACTCATGTGCTTCCATTTTAATTTTAAAAAAGGTTATCATACTTTGATAAAATTTAAGTTTTGGTCACTAACTTTTAAAAATTCAAAAAGATCACTAACTTTTGCATTTGAATTTTGGTTTTGGTCATTCCGTCCATATTATCCGTGAAGCCCACTAACGGACCAAAATTTTGAGGGTATTTCTGTTCAATCATACCCAAAAAACCCATGTGCTTCCTTTTTTTTTTTTACTATTTATCTTTCTTCCCCCCACCCTCCCCTCTTTTTTTTTTTTTTTTTTTTTTTTCGTATTCATCTTTCTTCTCCAGCCACCCTTCTTGCTGGAAACAACAAAACCCATCACCATTCTCCCAGAAACATTTACATCCATGTATGAGAATTTAAGCCGATTTTTTTCACAAAGACGGATGTGAAAAAAATCGGCTTAAATTCACATGCATGGATGTAAACATTTCTGGACGTTTCTGGGAGAATGGTGATGGGTTTTGTTGTTTTCGGCAAGAAGGGTGGCTAGAGAAGAAAGATGAATACGAAAAAAAAAAAAAAAGAGGGGAGAGTGAGGGTGAGGGGAAGAAAGATAAATAGTAAAGAAAAAAAGGAAGCACATGGGTTTTTTGGGTATGATTGGACAGAAATATCCTCAAAATTTTGGTCCGTTAGTGGGCTTCATGGATAATATGGACGGAATAACCAAAACCAAAATTCAAATGCAAAAGTTAGTGACCTTTTTTGAATTTTTAAAAGTTAGTGACCAAAACCTAAACTTTATCAAAGTATGATGACCTTTTTTAAAATTCAAAAGGAAGCACATGGGTTTTTTGGGTATGATTGGACAGAAATACCCTCAAAATTTTGGTCCGTTAGTGGGCTTAACGGATAATATGGACGGAATGACCAAAACCAAAATTCAAATGCAAAAGTTAGTGACCTTTTTTTAATTTTTAAAAGTTAGTGACCAAAACTTAAACTTTATCAAAGTATGATGACCTTTTTTAAAATTCACTCTTTTTTATAAGGTTATTTTTGTCAGTTTAGTTATTGTCTTCTTCTACTCTGCAATCTCTCTCCTGCTTATCTTTGTCAATTGGCTTATCCACTCAAGTTTCAACCTATCTTCACCCGTCCTCTTCCTCATATTTCATTCACTATTCTTGGAGTCCTGCTCATTCCTGCCCTTCCGCTTGATCTCTTCTAAGGCATTGCTTCGGCTCTCTTCTTCCTCCAGTATTCTGTTAGTTTTGAATACAGAAAAACTATGGCTTGTATCAAAAAGTAATATCCACAGATGACATATCATTTTGTTTCAGTATTAAATTGTTCCATTATATCATAGAACTAGATAACGAGGTGTGTGAAAGACACAGTAGATACCGTTATTGGTTAAAGTATTGATATATAAAAAGTATGCTCGTAACTGAGATAGTCTGAACATACTATCGGTATAGGTTATCGTGTGATTTGGAAATTAGTTTATCTAGACTAGTTTAAATCACGCGGATATGCCCGGGACATATTGAGCACGACTAGTTTGGATAGAATTGACTTATACTGATCGGCGTAGTCAATTCGGTCATAGTATTCAGTCTCTCAATCCCGAGATTGGGACGGGCGTGAGAGTTGGATATCGTATGCTTTGATTTGCCAAAGAGTGCGGTCAATTGAGGCCTATACCTCGGTAGGTTGGGTATGCGGTGTTTAGCTTCTTATGTGCCGTTGTTAGTTGGAGGAATCCACCTACCGGTTCGCCGGGTTGATGGTGCTCCCGAGATGAGCTCGTAAGGTCTATTATACTAAACCCGACCGGTGGACTTTATGTCCGATATAATAAAAGGTCGAGTGGTACTAATCTCGGATACCAAGAAGTCGGTGAATTAGTTTGTCAGTGAATTGATAAACCGACGAGCACTAGATCTTTAATGTGGGGAGATAGAAGAAAAATAGTGGTGCGATGTAAAGTCTTTTTGAGCGGTAGTTCCATAGTTAGTCCGATAGTGGTACGACTAATTATGTATTTGCCTAATCGACAAAGTGAATTAATTAATCCTAAAGGTTTAATTAATATTTAATCGACAAAGTGAATTAAGAAATTAATTCTATTTAAATTATTTAATTCTAAGGGTTCGATTAAATTAAATTAACGAAGTGGAATAAGAAATTAATTCGAATGGGTCGATTGGAGTTGATTAGTTGGGAAAGACTAAGCGGTCAACGAAAGTCAAATTAAAAGGCCCAACTCAAAAGCCCACTAGGTCTACATTAGAGCTCCCTATAAATAGAAAGACATTTATGTTTTCCTTAGAGTGAGAAAGTTCTAGAGCGAAACTCTTTTCTCTTTTGAGTTTTCTTTCAAAAATGAACTTGGATTCTCACTTCTCGATTTCTATTAAGCTTGAAAGATTAAACTTTTAGATAGCCCATCGATTTTTGGAGTTGCCCACTGCTGGAATAACTGTTCACGGGTATTGTTCACTAGTTACTGTTCACGGGTTACTGTTCACCGGTTATTGTTCACTATTTTCTTGGTGAGATAGCAACCACTTCTAATCACTCTGGGGTGCTTGATCCAGCTGGGTTTGTGTTGATCTCTTCCTTGGGTTGGTGATCCACAATCCCGGTTGTCCAGATCGTGACCGGAGTTGAAGTGAGTTCGATTTTATTGGCGAGAAAAGTAGTGGGCAGTAATTTTTTGGGTTAAAGGTTTGATCTTTTGGGCAGTTTTAATCTAATTGAGGGATTTTCTTTGTGGATTTCTCGTGGGCTTTGGTAGCACACTTCGATAGATTATTGCCCACGCAATATTCGAAGTTTTCTCGGAGTCATCTATTGGATTTCTCGTGGAATTCGCAATTAAAGATTTGGGTTTTCTTATTGCGTTGGACTTCGCTTCAAAGGTATAACCTTTAATCTTTCCGCTTTTAATTAAATGTGTAATCATTGTGCGTTAGATGTCGATTTAATAAATTAAATAAGTATAAGCCTAGATCCGTTCGTGGGTAAATGAATTTGAGCCTGAGCTTTGTCGAAAGCTTTCGATTCTGGAATGCATTGCACGAAAGTGAGGTTTTCGATTTAGCCCGGGCTTGTTCTGTTTTCCTTCATATTCTGTCTTCTCCACTCCCGGTTTCGTCCAGACCTCCGATATCCAGGCTGGGTGTGACAGCGCTCGCCCCTTCCTCTGCCAGTATTGCTGCATCCCGTTACCTTCATAGTCTTTGGGTCGTCCAGAAAACCTGCTAATTTGCAATTTAAAATCCTTATTTAGTTTTGGGTTTCTGCATGAGAAGGTAGCCAAACAATTTGGTAGGCAAAGAAACGAAGTATACTTTATCTGATGGAAGCGAGAGAGATAATGGATTATCAGTTTGGAGTAGGAGGTAAAAAAATTGACAAATTCAATTAATGGTTGATAGAAGGTGAAGGAAAATCCAAAAAAGAAATAGAAGAGGCCACCGCCGGTGACCTCAAGGACATTGGTGGCTCGTACGTATTTTGAATCAATTTATACTCACAGGCAGAATGATTTTTGCAGCAAAAAACCCTAAAATTGTATAAAGACTTCAGAGAGGAAGGAGGGAAGAAAACGGTTTTCGTGGAAGCTTTTCGCGGTCATTTTTATTGATCAGTACAAGTATACTTTTTATACAAAATGTTCTGGAGGGAAAAACCGCTCACAGTTTGCTTACCTTATAAGCTTAAGTCTAGTTGTACAAAAACAGACAAGCCAACTAGTTAAACAAATTGTCTAATCTGGATTCTCCGCTATCATATCATCCGCCTCATCTAATCCATCAGCCGTCTGATTATCCACATCATTAAATCTATCTAGGCACTTGTACTGACTGCAGAATGCTACATTTTTAGGTTCAACCACAAACTCACCAAAGCTACTACAATAATTGGAAGTATTGCTATTGTTGTTTTTCCTTTATATACCAACAACCCCCCTTTCAGTTCAACTGTAAAAAGCTGTAACTTGGACACCAACTTAGAAAATATAGCAACAGAAGTAGCTTTTGTGAAAAGATTAGCCACCTGATGACTAGAAGAAACATGCTGCAAAGAGATAAGACCAGTCTCGTAAGCTTCCCTTACTACATGGCAATCGATCTTGATATGCTTAGTACGCTTATAGAAGACAGGGTTGGTAGCAATGTATATAGCAACCTAATTGTCACAAGAAAAATCAATTGGAAGATGTACAGGAACATGAAGATCATGCAGTAGATAAGTGATCCACATGAGCTCCCTTACTGCAGTGACCATGGACCGGTATTCAGCTTCAGCTGAAGAACATGAGATAGTGGTCTACTTCTTAGATTTCCAAGAGACCAAAGCTTGACCAAAGAAGATGCAGTAACCAGTGATTGATTTGCGAGTGATTTTGCATGCACCCCAATCAGCATCACTATAAGCACTAAGCTGTAAAGAGTTCTGAACTGGAAATAAAAATCCCTTGGTTGAGCTGCCTCCAAGATACCTCAGCAGATGCATAGCTGCCATCCAATGAGATTGATGAGGATTATTTACAAACTGACTCAACTGTTGCACAGGGAAAGAGATGTCAGGATGAGTAAACCCCAAGTAAAGTAGTCTGCCAATCAGTCTTCTATACTGATCTGGATGTACTAATACAGGAGTTTCATCTTTGTTTTCTGCAAGGAACTTGAGTCCAGGAGGAAATGGAGTAGTAGCAGGAGAGCAATTAAGCATATTTACATCATTCGGAATGTCTGAAATGTACTTATTTGACTGATCAGAATACTTGAATCAGAACGAGCCAACTGTTAGTTTTGAATACAGAAAAGCTATGGCTTGTATCAAAAACTAATATCCACAGATGACATCATTTTTTTCAGTGTAAATTTGTTCCTTTATATCATAGAACTAGATAACGGGGTGTGGACAGACACAGTAGATACCGTTATTGGTTAAAGTATTGATATATAAAAAGTATGCTCGTAACCGAGATAGTCTGAACATACTATCGGTATAGGTTATTGTGTGGTTTGGAAATTAGTTTATCTAAACTAGTTTAAATCACACAGATATGCCCGGGGCATATTGAGCACGACCAGTTTGGATAGAATTGACTTATACTGATCGGCGTAGTCAATTTGGTCATAGTATTCCGTCTCTCAATCCCGAGATTGGGACGGGCGTGAGGGTTGGATATCGTGTGCTTTGATTTGCCAAAGAGTGAGGTCAATTGAGGCCAATACCTCTGTAGGTTGGGTATGCGGTGTTTAGCTTCTTATGTGCCGTTGCTAGTCGGAGGAATCCACGTACCGGTTCGCCGGGTTGATGGTGCTCCCGAGATGAGCTCGTAAGGTTATTATACTAAACCCGGCCGGTGAACTTTATGTTAGGTATAATAAAAGGTCGAGTGGTACTAATCTCGGAAACCAAGAAGTCGGTGAATTAATTTGTCAGTAAATTGATAAATCGACGAGCGCTAGATCTTTAATGTGGGGAGATAGAATAAAATATAATGGCGCGATGTAAAGTCGTTTTCGAGCGGTAGTTCCATAATTGGTCCGTTAGTGGTACGACCGATTATGCATTTGACTAATCGACAAGGTAAATTAATTAATCTAAAAGGTTTAATTAATATTTAATCGACGAAGTGAATTTAGAAATTAATTCTATTTTGAATTAATTAATTCTAAGGGTTCGATTAAATTAAATTAACAAAGTGGATTAAATAAATTAATTTAAATGGATCGATTGGAGTTGATTAGACGGGAAGACTTAGCGGTCAACGAAAGTCAAATTTTAAGGCCTAACTCGAGAGCCCATTAGGTCTCCTTAGAAGCTCCATTTAAATACAACTTATTGGGCAAGTAAGACATCAAGAAACTTGAAGTCCAAGAAAGGGCTAGAGTGAGAAAGATTAGCTTAGAGAGAGAATTTTGTCTTCCTTATCGAAATTCTTTCTCGAAGTCAGCTTAGATATCTTTCTTCTTCGGAAGACTTGATCTTTATTCTGCCCGGACAGTTTTTAACTTGGTTGCTGGTCGGAATTTTCGAAGGGACAGCGCTAGCGCTGATCGGCCTTCCAGTTTTTCCAGAAAAACCCGACTACTGTTTTGTGTGCAGTGCCCTGAGCCGGCCAATCTGTGCATCGATCTTCAAGGTTGAGTGATCTGTACAGATTGGCTGTACAGATCGGGACTGAACCAAGCAGTTCCGGCGAATTGTTCTTAATTAAATTCCGGCGGGTTCAACAGCTGTTGAGAATACTTACGCAGCAAGTTTATTTTCAGAAAAAAACTGGGCAGTTTGTTTTAAAAGTTCAGATTTTTGAGTTTTCTTCTGGAGCAAGTTTCTTGGGTTTTCTTCAATTTGCCGTGGGTAACTCCGTAGACAATAGCCCACACTATTTCGGAGTTCGTATTGGAGATATTCTTCGGATTTCTTGTGGAAATTGCGCTAAATATTGGATTTTTCTTTAAGCAAGGGACTTCGCTTCAAAAGGTAAAATCTTTAAATTCCACTTTTATTAAAGATCGAATCTTTTGTGTCCCGATTAATAAATTAAATAAGTATAAGCCTAGATCTGTTCATGGGTAAACTAATTTGAGCCTGAGCTTGGTCGAAAGCTTCCGATTCTGGAATGCATTGCACGAAAGTGAGGTTTTCGATTTAGCCCGGGCTTGTTCAGTTTTCCTTCACCAACTCCATGCCTAAAAAATACTTAGCATATACCAAATCCTTTATGGTAAAGGTCTGATCCAAAAATGCTTTCACCTTACTGATTTCGTCCTCACTAGTTCCTGTAATCAGCACATCATCCACATAGACTAGGAGAAAAAGACTGAAACCAGAAGCATGCAAGGTAAAAAGATAGTGATCATTAGAAGATTGCTGAAAACCATAAGCAGTGATCTTTGTGGTAAACTACAAGTTCCATTGTCTCGAAGCTTGTTTAAGGCCATAAGAGACTTTTTCAAACGACAAACCTGTCCATTAGGAACTGCATTACCAGGTGGTGGTCGCTTGTAAACCTCTTCCTCAAGTGTGCCATGCAGAAATGCATTATTAACATCAACTTGGCACAGAGGCCAGCTTTTAGCTGCTGCAAGGGCTATTAACAGTCTAACAGTCACAACTTTAGCCACAGGGGAAAATACCTCAAAATAATCCTCACATTTCTTTTGAGTAAATCCTTTGGCTACAAATCTTGCCTTAAACCTATCAATGTTGCCATCAAGTTTAGATTTATACACCCATTTGCATCCAATTGCCTTCTTTCCTGCAGGTAGAGTGGTTAGTTCCCATGTTTCATTATTTTCAAGTGCCTGAAGTTCCTGTGTCATGGCATCTAATCATTTAACATTAGTACTAGCTTGACTGAATGATGATGGCTCTTGAATATTAGAAAGATTAGCAAAAAAGTCTTAATGATCAGCTATAAAAACACAAGTAGGAATATTTAGATTTGATGTGAGAAAAAAATCCTGCATCCATTGTGGAGCAATCTTTTGTCTAGTACTACATCTAATAGGCTGAACAGAAAGTATATCAGACTCAGAAGATTCAGCTGAAGATGATGAACTAGAATCAGAGATTACAAAATCAGAGTGTGAAGAAGAATGAGTTTCTGAAGGCAAAGAATGTTGAGGAACTAGCATATCTGAATCAGAAGCAGAACAAGGATCTTCAATTATAGAAACAGGATTACTATCCAACCTCTACTCGATATGAACTGAAGGGAATTTGGTTTCATAAAACAACACATCTCTAGAAACCAAAATTTTATTCAACTGAGGACAAAAGATCTTGTAACCTTTTTGTCCAGTTGGATAACCAACAAAGATTCCCGAAAATGACTTAGTATCAAACTTATCTCCAAATGTAGAATTCTTATTTAAGACAAAACTGAGACAACCAAAAACTCTCAAGAAACTGTAATCAGGAGGTGGCCGTGCTTGTCGAGGCACCCAAAATAAATCCGGTTCTACCGAACTCCAAATAAATTTGTAGCAGTAGTAGTACCGAGTCGAAATCCCAAAGGAACCAAAATTGATTCTTAAACCAAACAGTAATCAGGGGTTTTGCAATTAAACTAACTACTAAATCAAAAGACTTCTATAATTGCGACAAATTTAAATCAATAAAATCAAAAGAGAAAAAAAATCCAATCCAAGGGAAACATGAATAATTAACACGTTGATCATAGGCTCAAAGGTTTTCCTTCAATTCAAGCATTCAACCTCCACTATTGTTAGGATAGCCGTAACAACTATGGATTCTCTAATTTCATTAACCAAACCCACCATTCGATTAAATCTTGTTATGGAAAACTGGGCACGATAGCGTTTCATTTACTCATAACAGCATTACACATAAGAACTAGTCGAAAACTAAAATTAACTAAAACAGATAGCTGCAATTAACTAATTTAGTTCAATTGTTTCCCTTTAGATTATCACGCATGCTCAATTAAGTCACCAACATGCATAAATAAACTAATTGCTACTTGAAACTACCATTTCGTGTCATATACGTAACACTCAACATGTAGATAGCACAGAAAAACCAACACTAACTGAGTCGTCAATTCAATTAGTACTAAAAATTCTAAATTAAAACAAGAAACAATCATACTTAAACTTACGAAGGAAATTAAATTCAGCACAAAACCTCACAACACGCTAATTAAATCAAATCCCTTGGATTAGAAAAATAAAATTAGCTACTCATGTTCTTGAACAAAACAAATAAAAAATTGTTAATCATCATAGTGGAAAACTGAAAAAAAAAAAAAACCAGACACAGCGGTTGAGCTCTCCTATTTGCTATGTTCTGTTCCCTTTGTTGTATTCTCTCTCTGGTTCACCCATGAACTCAAGGTTGTCCCTCTCTTTAAATGCCAGCAGCAGAAAAATTATAAAAATGGAAAATCCAGACCTTACCCATTTTCCTTTGCTTTCTTCGGGTAAAACCAAATTGGAATTTGGAAACAGAATTTTCCTTTCCTTTTCTTTTCGGTCCAACAGCAAATTGGGGAAGAAAGGAATCGACATCATCTTTGGAAACAAAAATCAGCCAGCTCAATTTTGTATCTAAATAGCACCCTTCCTTCCTTTTTCCCACTTGGATTTGCAGCCTTGATTTCTTTGAAACTCACCGAATTTTGCTGCAGTTTTTTTTCCCCCTTTTTATCCCTTCTTGACTGGTCAGCAACCCTTGAACTTTTGAGAATTCAGTAGCAGTAATTTTAGAAAGAACAAAACTTCCTTTCCCGGTTCTTGGGCATCTTTTGGGAACAAGGAGAATAAAATTCTGCTTCATTTTCTTGTTCATCGGTTGGCAGCAAAGCAACTTGGAAATTTAGGAAAATCCCTTTTCCTTATTCTTATGATTTCCTTTCTTTAGAAACCAGAAACACAGCAGCCCTTAATTTCTTTGAGAAAACAACAGCAACTTTAGAAATTGGAGAAATCAAAGCAGCGCAATTTTTTTGGAAGGATTTTTACTTGCCTTCTTTTTCTTGCACTGTGGCAGCTGTAGCTTCTTAGAAACCAGGAAAATTCCAATTTCTTTCCTTCCTTCTTGGGTTCTGATTTTGGACAGCAGGTACTTTTGAAACAATAGCAGCCCATTTCCTTATTCATCTCGCGTTAGCAGCTCTGAGAAATCGCAGCAAACTCCAGAGAAAGAAAAACCACCAGTTTCAGTCCTTCTCTTTGGGAACTTTACAATGGATGGCAGCAGCTTGGCAGTTGCAATTCTGGAAGCAAAATGAAGAAGAGCAGCCGAAAACTTCAATTTAGTAAATTAGGGATTTTAGTCAAAATAGCCACAATGCAGAATTGACCCTCTATTTATGCCATTGTCAACTTTCACCCCTACTTTTCCTTTAATCTTGCAAATTGGTCCTTAATAGAGTGTATCATCCAAAATAATTGCAATCTCCAATTTCTATCCTTCAACACAAAATATAGATATAAGTAATTAATTCAACTCACAAAGCCTATAAAACAATAAAATTATAGCAATCAAGAATACCATTATATGGCTTTATCAGGAGGTTTTTGAAACAGCTTGTCATAAGGATTGGACCAGTTTAAAGTTGAAGAAGGAGTTCTATTTATCAAGTATGTGGCAGTGGGTACTGCTTCCCCCCAAAAATGTTTTGGTAATTTAGATTACAACAATAAAGCTCTAGCAACATGAATCAAATGTCTATGCTTCCTCTCAACTAAGCCATTCTGTTGAGGTGTATAAGGACAAGAAGTTTGATGAACTATCCCACAAGTGGTAAAGAATTTTGAACATTCTGAATTGCAAAATTCAGTACCATTATCAGATTGAACTATCTTTACTGAATGATCAAGCTGTTTCTCAATTTGTTTAATAAAGTCTATCAAGATTCCAGGAACTTCAGACTTAGATTTCAACAAGAAAAACCAAGTGTATCTACTATAGTCATCCACTACAGTAAGAAACTAATGACATCCACTCAAAGGTTTCACTCTGTATGGACCCCACACATCCATATGCAGAGTATACAAAATGACAGTACTTCTGAAAGGATTGAAAACAAAAGGCAACCTATGATGTTTTGCCAAAGGACAAACTTCACACTCATTTATTCCACAATGGTTATTTATAGAAGATGAAAGGAAATGAAACTTCTGCATCACATTGATTGCAGGATGTCCCAGTCTAAAATACCAAACTACATTCTTGTTTGGAGTATGAGAAACTAAAGCTGAAACATTCAGCTCTACCTTATTCAGCACACTACTATCAATCAAGTGTCTATATCTAATGATAGTTTCTGACAAGAATGAGGTTTTATTCAAGATATAAAGTCCTTGAGAAATTGCTCCAACTGCCAGGATATTCCTAGTCTTCAAATCCTGCAGTAGGCAACAATCATGGAAGTACGAAAAGAAGTAGGATGAGTCTTGCATAATCTTCCTCACAGATAGTAGATTATGCGTAAATCTCGGAATGAACAGCACATTCTCCAGCATCAAAGAATCATATAGTTTCAAACTACTAGAACTATGAATAGAGTTTGAACTACCATCAGGAAATTCTACTGATGAACCAGAAGTCATGGATTTTAGGTTTGTAAGACAAGAAGAGTTGAAAGTCATATGGCTAGTGGCTCCAGTATCAATAATCCAATAATCATCATCACAACATTCAATCCAAAGCTTACTAACATTAAGGGGTTTAGAACTACCTGCAAAGTCCTGAAACCTAGCATAGTTGGCATAGCTAGTTTCTGCAGTAGCTCCTTTCCCTTTATTCATTTTGAACAGCAACAGTTAAAGCCTGATTCCAAGCCACATCCTCCTTGCTAATCTCCAGTGGATTATCCATGAGTTGAGCAATATTAGCTTTTTCTCCTCCTTTCTTCTTTCTTGTCTCCCTCCAATCTGGATATCCATGAAGTTTAAAACAATTACTGACCACATGCCCCTTCTTCTTGCAGTGTGTACACATTAAATTGCTCTTGTCCACTTTCTGATTCTTCTGCATTTCCTTTTTAACATTTCCTTTAGTTACAACACTCATCATTGCAGTATTCTCAGATTGTAGCAATATTTGACCACCAACTTGCCTATTCTTTTCAGCCTTCAACATAGTAGAATAAACCTTGTTCAACGGTGGCAAAGTATCCATCATGAGAATATGATTCTTCTCTGCTTCATACTCCTCACTAATCCCCATTAGAAATTCCATACATCTATCTTCCTCCCTATCTATCTCCAGTTCCTTGTGAACTACTTTGAAACACTCCTTAACTACAGTTATGAATTGAGATGACCTCCTCTCCTTCTGCAGCTCTCTAATTACTCTTTCCCCCAACCGATTTGGCTTCAATTCACCCAACCTATCTCTCAGCTCTTGAACCTTACCAAAGTAGTGAGTGACTTGCAAATCATCCTGCCTCACTGTGGTAATCTCTCTTCAAAGCTGGTACAACAAAGACAGGTGTGATGTTCCAAAAAAAGCATTGATCTCTTCCTAAAGATCACTAGCATGCTCAATATAGACAAACTGATCAACTAAATTGGCTGAAATTGCACCTTGGATCCATGAAACTACCATAGAGTTTACAATAATGCATTTTCTATAATAAGGGGAATTAGACTGCGGAATTGGAAACGTACCATCAACAAAACCTATTTTGTTTTAGGAATGGAGTGCTCGCACCATTTTGGTCTTCCATAGGAGATAATTCGTGTCCGTAAGTACCTTCGAAACCAGCTGAAGGTTTGGATGATCCGTTCCGTGAAGAACAAGCTGCTCCTCTATTTCTTCGTTCGTGAGTCCTTGAACTTCATCATCGAGATCGTCAAAATCCCCATCTTCAGCCCGATTTCCGTCCATCGCACCAAAAATACCATTAACTCACAAATTAACCAGATCATATAACATATTGCTCTGATACCATCTAGATTTTATTGAAATTGAAAGACAAAAAACCCTAAAATTGTATAAAGACTTCAGAGAGGAAAGAGGGAAAAAACGTTTTTTGTGGAAGCTTTTCGCGGCCATTTTTATTGATCAGTACAAGTATACTTTTTATACAAAATGTTCTGGAGGGAAAAACCGCTCCCAGTTTGCTTAACTTATAAGCTTAAGTCTAGCTGTACAAAAACAGACAAGCCTACTAGTTAAACAAATTGTCTAATATGGATTCTCCACTATCAGATCATCCACCTCATCTAATCCATCAACCGTCCGATTATCCACATTATTAAATCCATCTATGCACTTGTACTGACTGCAGAATGCTTCATTGTTAGGTTCAACCACAAACTCACCAAAGCTACTGCAATAATTAGAAGTATTGCTATTGTTGTTCTTCCCTTTATATACCAACTCAAGATTCATCAATTTCTGCAGTCTCAACATAGTTTTGATATTCGAATTCCCAAAAGATTTGTGACACTTTTCTTTGGGAAAGATGTAGCTATTTTGATGAAACATTGAAATTTGTGGGTGTTGATTTGAAATGTAATGCTAATGCCCGGATTCGCTTGCAGGAGGTCATCCCGGATTCGGTTAAAAAGAGTATCAAGATGTCCTTGGATTATGCAACAAAGAAGTTGCAGAAGGTTATCCTAGATTCAGTTCAAAAGTTCCTTGGACCGAGACGGAGAGTGCTGTTACAAGGCGACTCCTAACCTTGCTTCGGGAAGCATTGAAGTGGTCTCTTGTGGCTTGGTTTGCTAGAGCCCAGTTAATAAAATTATTTGGTTTGGTTGAAATTTAAAATTAATTGTAAGTCAATTTTATGTTCTTGACCATAATTCATTACAGTCGTGAAAATGGAAGTGAGAAAGAGAATTTTTGACCGAAAAAATCCCCTAAAAGAACATGTGGACCGAAAAATAGGAAATTTCCAATTGTGCATGGAAGGAAGGTTTTCGGATTTTGGAAATCCGAATTTTGGAATTCCAAAATCCATCGAATTTCCAAAATCCAAAACATGTACAAAGAATAAGTAATGAGAACATAATTAGGTTACTTAATAAAATTAATGAAGTTCGGATTTTGTAAATCCGAATTTCAAAAAGAAAAATAGAGAATTAAAAAAGAATTTTTTTAAATTGAATAATATCTAAAAAAGAATTCGGATTTACAAAATCCGAATCATTGTTGAATTAGACTAAAATTTGGATTTTGTAAATCCGAATTTAGTTCAACATTTAAAAAAAAAAGAAAAAGAGGTTGATTTGACCTATTAGCAACAATGAAATAATAAATTCCAAATGTCAAAAAATTGAATGTAAATACAGTACGAAAGAACAATCATATTGAATTAAATCATAATATATAAAAAAATTGAAGAGCTAAAATACGATAAATAGTATAATATGAAAATATCAAAACATCCAATGTGAAAACATAAAAATCTATGTATATCCATATTTTCTAGGTGGAGGCACATTTCTTCTACTAACCCTCCTAGCTATAGGGCATGTACTCGAACTAGTCCCCCGTGAACCTTAAGCTCCACCTAGACCCTGTGGACCTCCGTCATGTGGCGGCGGTGAACCTCCATCATCCTCGCTCTCCTCATCATCACCTTCTTCATTTTCTGCCCCTAAATTTTCCACATCCAAATGCTCTCCTACAACTGCCCTTATTTTCTGCTTTCTCCCCTAGGAGGAACGTTCCTCACTCGGCGACTCGGACGTGGGGCTTGAGAGAATGTAGGCTGAACATCCGTGAGTATTTGGGTGCCCTCGACTGGCTCAAAAGTACCGCCACCAAATGTGAGGGCACTATGGAAAAAAGTTGTATTATCTTTGACATACTATAGGATCTCGGGGTCGTCACTAATGTAATTCGCTTGGAATTCCTTGCCCCTATTGTATGCGTCACTCACCACCACCTCCATCTACAAATAATTTAAATAAATACAATAGTTATAAAAAATTAGATAAAATTGTAAAAGATGTAAAAATCACATATAAGATATTATATTGAAAACTCACATATAGTCTTTCTTGGGCAGAAGCACCACGGTATCTCTCGACAAAATCAATGCTTGGATAATTGATTAGTTTAACCGTATGGTGGTTATACCACGTACGGTACGTATCGTCTGCCATTGGAGGAACCTCTGGTACAAAATTATCTCTAATAGATAACCTCATATTCTCCTAATCCGTCATATACGTGGCACTTTCTCTGCCGTAGTCGATGTACCCCTTGCCTTGCCTTCATTTGACATGCATCTCATTATATTTCTCCTCTATAAATTGATAAATTTAAGGGTTCCCAGGAATAGACTGACGGAATCCAAATTGGCGAAGAACCCTACCAACCTCATGAGGCTCGTGGTACTCCCAAAAAAATCAGAAATATTCGGGACATCCAAGAATCTGGGTCATCTCGGCAGAAATGAGTGAGATATTTGAGGATACCGTGTTAGGTTTGAATACTAAAGCTATGCTTGTATTAAATTTTTTCCCAGTTAATATATCGATTTAATATTTTAGTTTATATGTTGTGCATGTTTAGTTAATTTATATTATGTAGTTAGATGATGAGGTGTCTGGTGTGATACAGTAGATCTCATCATTGGTTAAAAGACATAATATATAAATGAGGTTCTTAACCGAGACAGTTTTGGATAAGCTATCGGTTTAGGTTATTATGTGATTCAGATGATTGGTTTGTCTAAACTAATTGAATCATATAGATATGCCCGGGGCGTATTGAACTTGACCATTTAGAATGATTTGTCTTGTACTGATTTAATAGACAAATCGTTCTTAGTATTCTATCTCTTAATCCCTAGACTTGAGCGGGCATGAGGATTAGACATAGTGTACTTTGATATGCCAATGGGTGAGGTCAATTGTGGCCAATAGTCTCGGTGGGTTGGGTGCGTGTTTAGTTACTTGGTGTGCTGCTGCTTATTCAAAGGAAAGCATATGCCGGTGCGTCCGAGGTGATGGTGCTCCCGAGATGAGCTTGTAATGTTTATTATACTAAACCGGGTCGGTGGACTTATGTCCGGTATAGTAAAAAGGTCAAGTGGTACTAGTCTCGAAATTAAAGAAGTTAATTAATTAATTTATCAGTAAATTAATATATTAATGAGCACTATATCTTTGGGTTTAGGGTTTAGGGTTTAGGGTTAAAAATAAATTAATTTAGTTGTTCCGAAAGCAATTCTGGTGTAGGGTGGTAGTGCCAAAATTAATCCGTTAGTGGTACGATTAATTTTGTAATGGGTTAATTGAATAAGTAGAATTTATTATTTAATTAATTATTTCTAAGGGTTAGTTAAGTAATTAACAAAGTGGAATTAATTAATTAAGTCTTGAGTTTCAATTAGAATTACGAAGTCCTAGAGATTAGAAAATCTAATTGGATTTGGTTTATCCTATTAGATTAGTTACCTGATTGGATTTGGAAACTAATTAATTACCTAAACCCATTAGGAAGACCAATCCTAAACTAACTTGGGGTCTCTCTTGTAACTCTGTATATAGATAAGGGATTAGCAATTACATAACACACAATTCATTAGTTTTCAAAACAAGAAAACTTAGAGAGAGAAAATTCTAGAGAGAGAAATAATTTATCTCTCTGAAATCGGATTTCTTGAGCTCAAAGCTGCCATTTTTTTCCTCCAGTTTGGCCGGCCGGTTTTTGCTCTAGAACTCGGTGGCGCTTGAGAAATTGGTGGCGCGTGAGTCTTCTCTCGGGTCCTAGGCGGTGCGTGTACATCAAGCACTAGGGGCGACGGTGGCTAAAGTTTTTTTTTGGCAGCCCAGTTGTGTTGATTGCTAATCAATTGGCTCGCAAGATCGTCGCCCACACAATGTGCTATCATAGTCTTGAGTCATATAAGTGATCACCTAAGTTCACGCTTCAAGAGGTGCTTTCTATGATTCCGCTTTTAATTAGAAATTATTGTTGCATGATAAATTGAATGAGCACATACCTAGATCCTGCGCAATGTTATTTCAAGCAAGGATTGGAATAGCGATTGTGCTAGAGTCTAGGCCTAGTCAAAGATTCCAATTCTGGAATGTGTAGCACGAAAGTGAGTTTTTGACAGGTCCGGGCAGATAATCTTTCATACCGTCCTCAATGTAAGGAAACCATTTGAACTAGAAAAAAAAATTCTCAAACTTATACAAATAATGGTAAATATAAATGTAAAGTATTACAATGACATAATTTAATAAATATCCAACTCACGTCATCATCTCAAAGACTATTTAACTGAACTCGGTACCCAGGCAAGACTTGAGCAGTGATGTCATCATATCTGAAACGGACATCCCACCGTTGTGCCAATGGGTGACCTGTTGGTGTATGTGCCCTAATGAGGGCTATTTATGTAAATAAACTTTGAGGGTTATTTATGTAAATAAGACATTTGTCGTTTGATTGATTATTTATCTGATGAGTTAATTTCATGAAATTATATTCTTGTGCATATTGAATTTCATGAAATCGATCCGCCAAAAGAAACACTCCATGGACTGTTAGATCATGAGTGATTCTTTTGAGTAGTACTCGTACGAGGATCCTTAGACCAGAAATCACTGCATAGTCTTAGGTGAATTAGAGTGTGTTTTGACATATGCCTAACGGGACCGTAACAGGTTTCCAAGTACGGGTATGATTGGGTACACTATGAGTCACGCTATGGTATGTAGGTGAAGTGATGGGACTACAAGTCTCTCTTAAATGAGAGATGATATCTTGGCCGCTTGATAGTGAACTGAGAAGTGCATGGCCGTGCCCAAGAAATGATAAGGGTTATCATTTGCTTGATAAAGTTCAGTGTCACTAAGAGATCAAGTAAAACGTTTAGCTATATATAAGGATGATTGGTTCCATGCCTTATGCTAAACTGGATATCAGTGTAGAGGACATTACGTAGTATACTCGGAAGGTTGTGTTGAATCACCATTCGACCCTCCGTTCTGAATTGTGTAGTCATTATGTCTTGCTAGAGACCACTAATGATTTATGGATTAATTAATGAGATTAATTTATTCATTGTCAATTTGGAATGGGCCTACAGGATCGCACATAAGTGAGTTGATGATTCAGAATTAAATTGCCTGTAATAAGTATAAGAGTTATGCTTAAATAGATAATATTTAATTAAATGGTTTAATTAAATATTATTGAAGAGTTTTATGGTATTAATTAAAAGTTAATTAATTACCTGGGAAGAATTGAGTTGAGCTGATAATCAAGGGACCTAATTGTGAATTAAGGTTCTTGACCCATCAGCCTGATCCATGGATCAATGGGTTGATCCATGGTGTTGGTTAAACCCAACTCAGTAAATAATTAATTAATTATTATTTATTATTAATTAAAACAGATACTTCTCAAATCAGAGAAGTATCTGGGAGTCTGTTAAAAAGGTTTTAACAAACTCAGTTTTAAAAAAACGTAAAAAGTTTTTTTTTAAGAAGATCAACTGACTCTCTCAGACGAAAAAGAACAGACGCTCTTCCAAAACTCTTCCCCACAGAGAAAAACGTTTTCTCTCTTTGACAGGCACTTTTGGGCTAGCACCAATTCTGATAGGCTCCGGTGCAAGATCGTAGAGACAATTCACGTGAATTTTTGGTGAACACCATCTTCTCAGAGGAGCTAGGCGACTGCACAACCGATTACGCTTCGAGGGTAAGACCCGAATCCTTAGTGTTTAGGAATTCCGCCGTTTAATTTTGAATTAAATGCCTAAACACAAACCAACAGTGGTATCAGAGCCATAGGTTAATTTTGTTTTAATTAAAATGGTTTAATTGAAACAAAAGAGTTAAGAAGCGGGTATAAGTGTTTATTTCTTGAAAAAACTATTTGAAAAGAAAAGAAAACATTTGATGCTTGCTTGCGCCGGTTTCTGGGAATGGACTCGCCGGAATTGTTCCGGCCGGCCGGAAGGTCGCCGGGAAATCGCGCAACCTCGAAAATTGTTTTTTTTTGGCCTGAATTTTTCCTGTGTTTTTGTTCTTTCCTTCATGGGAAACTACTTCGGGCTTGTTTCATGTCAAAAATGTTTTGATTGCAATGGTTTTGGAAGAATTTTCTGGGTTGTTGTTTTGTTTGGATGGTCGGAATGGTTCCGTCCAAATTTGCTGGGTTGCTGTGTTTTTTTTCCGTTTTGTTTGCAGGTTTGGATGCCGGGGAAATGTTCCTCGCGCTGGCTGCTTCGTCGAGGCCGGGGAAATGTTCCTCGCGTCGCGGGGAAACGGAGTGACGGAAATTGGTTTCGTCGGGTTCCTCGCGCGGACGGAGTTTTCGAAAGTCGGCTTCGATTTTGTCGATCGATGAATCACCGAGGTGGACTTCGATGTGATCGGGGTCAGGCCTGGGTGAAGAGTTGACATCCGGCGCTGAATCGGTTCGACGGAAATCGCAGACGACGCCGGCAGCAAATCGGGGAAGAAGAAAGGAGGCGGCGGGGGCTGGTACCCTAATTGGGCTGAAATGACCAGTTTGCCCCCGCCGCACTCCAAAATCCCGAAAATGCCAAAGTTTTAAAAATTGTTTTAAAATTTGCAAAAACAACCCCAGCAATTTTAATCTTTAAAACCCTAGCCCGAGAGTTTTTGTAAATTACAGTTTTGCCCTAAAATTTTCAGAAAAAAAACTTAATTTTCTGAATATTAAAATTTGATAAAATTTTAATTTATAATTTAGGATAAATTAAAAGATTTTATCAGATTTTAAATTACGATAAGATAGGATTAGATTTAGATTTAATTCTTATCATATAGAATTTTAAAATTTAGAATTTTGAATAATTATCTTAATGAGATTAGGATAATTAGAAATATTTAAATTTTAAAATTAGAAAGATTATCTTAATAAAATTAGATAATTAAATGAATAAATAAATAATTAATTAATTAATAAGATTAGTTAATTAATTATTATGTTTTTATTTATTTATTCATTTTTCTGAAATAATGTGTTTTTATTTAAAATGTTTAAATAATTGCACGCATTATTGGTATGACCATGCATCATTCGATTAAAATGAATGAACATGGGATTGATTAAAATTGATCATGACACGATCAATTTTAATAGTGTAAGAGTTACACAATCCCTAATTAAATAATTTGGCTTAATAAAATTGGCTTGTATGAAGCATATGCATTTGTGTGTTTTTCTATGCATGAATTGGGCTTAAAATTTATTATTTAAATTTTTGGGTCTGCGAGCCATTTTAAAATTGGGCCTGCGTGCCTATTAAATAATTATGTAATAGTTAGGCCCAAAAGGAGGTTCCAAAGAAGTCCATGGTGGAACCCAGGAACGGAAGCCCAAATTGGAGGCCCAAAAAGAGTTTTTTTTTCCTTTAAAAGGCCCTGTAATAGATTAGAGCCCAATTCATCGCATTTCCGCAATTTTATGTTTTGTGAATGAATGAAAACGACAATGCATGTTAAGCCGATCAAACTTAAATTCCAAAAACCCAAGATTTTGCTTCCATACTTGAGGGCCCGCTTGAGCGTTGAACGTCTGGTGGACTTGGAGAGCCCAAGGGCCTCAGGTTTTCTTCGTGCAGCGGGTTGTTGCATAATAGTGCCCAACTTTATCACTACCATTAATGAGTGGAAAAACTGTTTGGGTATTAGATGCTCAACTTTATCACTACCACTTGTTATGGAAAAACTGTGTGGGTGTCTATTGATGTGATGCCTTGAGGGATGGTTTAACTTGGGAAAATTAATCCTAGCTTGACCCGATAAGTTGACTAGGGATTAATTTTGCAAAGATAGGATGGTGTCAAACATTTGGAATGTTCATCCTATCACCGAAAAGTTGCACAGTGATGCAATTGGGAATCGTTAAATTACATAGGGATGTGATTTGAACATTGCCTACCAAAAGAGCCCAATCCCTACGATACTTGCCAAAACAAGACTGGGGTTGACTCTTTGTGGATTTTCGGCCCACAATCTAGCACCAACACAAAATTGTTTGGGATTTCAATTTTGGCTATTGTGGAAAATATTTTAAAAAACTCATTCTAATATTTTGCATTTTCTTTTGTAGAAATGGCATCTACTAGCACTAATACATCTAATCTCACTCTAAGAAGCATTTTGGACAAAGAAAAACTTGTTGGTCCAAACTTCTTAGATTGGGAAAGAAACTTGAGAATTATTCTCAAACAAAAAAGGAAGCTAAATATCTTAGACGCTGCTTTACCTGAACCACCTATAAATACCACGGCTGCTGTTCAACGAGCATGGGAAAAGCTGAAAAGTGATTCCGATGATGTGACCTGTCTGATGCTCGCGACTATGTCAGGTGAGCTTCAGAAACAATTCATGAATTCGGAAGCGTTCCAAATTTATGTGTCACTAACGGAAATGTTCCGTGAACAAGCCCGTAACGAAAGGTTCGTTACGATAAAAGCATTGATCTCGTGCAAAATGGCGAAGGGTTCGTCAGTAAGCATGCATTTGATCAAAATAAAGGGGTATATTGATACCCTAGAGAGATTAAATGCACCTCTTTCTAGAGAGTTAGCCGTTGACATCATTTTGGCTTCACTGCCTGATGATTACAATGATTTTGTGGTAAACTACAACATGCATAACATGGAGAGGACGATTCCTGAGCTCCATGGAATGCTTAAAAATACTGAGCAAACCCTTCGGAAGGCAACGCCAGTACTTATTGTAGAAAAAGTTAAGGGCACCAAGAGAAAGTTTAAAGGCAAGGCAAAAGTTGCTGAAAACAAGAAGCCTCACAGTAAGACTGCTCCTAAGGCTCAGCCTCAAACTCCTCCTGCTAAGAAAAATGCTCAGAAGGACGCAGTATGTTTCCATTGCAATCAGAAGGGGCATTGGAGAAGAAACTGCAAGCTGTTTCTTGAAGAGAAGAAACAGAATCCTTCGGCTTCAGGTATCTTTGTTATTGAAATTAATCTTTCTATGTCCACCTCATGGGTATTAGATACCGGATGTGGGGCTCACATTTGTACTAATGTGCAAGGACTGAGCAATAGAAGGATAACAAAGAAAGGCGAAGTAGATCTCCGAGTGGGCAACGGGGCAAGAGTTGCAGCTGTTGAAGTTGGAGATTACACTTTGTCTTTGCCTTCCGGTTTAAACATTGTTTTAGAGAATTGTTATTATGTACCTACTATGAGTAGGAATATTATTTCGATTTCTTGTTTGGATATAAAAGGATTTTGTTTTATTATTGGTAATAAATCGTTGTCTTTATATCAAAAAGATGTTTTATACGGAGTTGCAAATTTGTGCAATGGCCTATATATCTTGGATTTGACCCAAGAGAAACCGGTTTATAACATTGAAAAGAAAGCCAAATTAATTCAATCTGATTTAAGTCCAACTTATCTGTGGCACTGTCGTCTAGGCCATGCAAATGAGAAGCGAGTTCAAAGACTTTATAAGGATGGAGTGCTTGGTTCATTTGATTTCGAATCATATGACACATGTGAACCCTGTTTGCAAGGCAAAATGACGAAGAGTCCTTTCAGCAAGAAAGGCGAGAGGACTAGTGAGCTATTGGCTCTAATACATACAGATGTATGTGGACCAATGAGCACACAGGCCAGAGGTGGATTTGAATACTTCGTGACTTTTACCGATGACTATAGTAGATATGGTTATGTCTACTTAATGAGGTATAAAAATGAAACTTTTGAAAAGTTCAAAGAGTTTAAAAACGAAGTAGAAAATCAGTTAGATAGAAGGATTAAGGCTATTCGCTCCGATCGGGAAGGTGAATACCTTAGTGATGAGTTCGATGGCTATCTAAAACAGTGTGGAATTGTTTCACCGCTAACTCCACCAGGAACACCTCAATGGAATGGTGTATCCGAGAGGAGGAATCAGACCTTATTAGATATGGTTCAATCTATGATGGGCCAAGCGACTCTCCCTATGTCTTTTTGGGGTTATGCCCTCCTTTCAGCTGCCTACTTACTAAATCGTATTCCATCTAAGGCAGTAGATAAGACTCCATATGAGATGTGGACGGGTCAAAAACCCTATATGTCATATTTACGAGTTTGGGGTTGTCAAGCTCATGTAAAGCGTTTACAAAGTAGCAAGCTTGAACCTAAAACTGACAAATGCCTGTTTGTGGGATATCCTAAGGAAACAAAAGGATATCAATTCTACAATACAACTGAGAACAAAGTGTTTGTTGCTCGAGGAGCCACTTTCTTAGAGAAAGATTTTCTCTACAAGAAAGATAGTGGGAGTAGAATAGAACTCGGAGAAGTTCCAGAACCACAAGAGAATATAGAACAATCTATAGAAACTCAGATGGAAGTTGACATGGAAACTCATGAAGATGAGCAGCCTGAGTTAACAACACAAGAACCTAGAAGGTCTAGTAGATCTCGTCATGAACCCGAGAGATATGGATTTCTCGTGACTGACGATCAAGATTTGATCTTGACGAACTCTAATGAGCCCGTGAACTACAAACAGGTTTTAGAAAGTCCAGATTCAGATAAATGGCTACAAGCAATGGAATCTGAAATGCAATCCATGAAGGACAATAAAGTATGGACTTTGATTGACCCTTCTGTTCAGGCAAAAGTTGTCGATTGCAAGTGGATTTTCAAGTTAAAACCTGGCAGGATCTTCAAGGCACGACTAGTGGCTAAAGGTTTCAGACAGACTCATGGTATAGACTATGATGAAACCTTCTCCCCTGTCGTGATGCTCAAGTCCATTCGGACTATGCTCGCCATAGCTGCATATTATGACTATGAGATATGGCAGATGGATGTTAAGACGGCTTTCCTGAATGGAAACCTACTCGAGGATGTTTATATGAAACAACCCGAGGGATACATCGATCAAGAGCATCCAAATCGTGTATGCAAGCTTCAGAGGTCCATCTACGGACTAAAGCAAGCATCTCGGAGTTGGAATCTTCGTTTTGACGAGGCAGTAAAAGGTTACGGCTTCATAAAGAACGAAGATGAGCCTTGTGTTTATAAGAAGGTTAGTGGGAGCAAGATAGTTTTCCTTGTCCTATATGTGGACGACATCCTACTCATAGGAAATGACATTCCCATGTTGAAGGATATCAAATAATGGTTGGGGAGTGTATTTTCTATGAAAGACTTAGGAGAAGCTGAAATGATACTGGGTATCAAAATCTATAGAGATAGATCAAAGAGGCTTTTAGGACTAAGTCAAGAAGGGTACATAGACAAAATATTGAAGAGGTTCAATATGTCTAACTCTAAGAATGGTATGGTACCATTCAGACATGGCCTTCTCTTGAAGAAGAACCAAGGTCCTTCAACAAGAGATGAGAGGGATACAATGAGTAGAGTTCCATATGCTTCGGCAATAGGATCTATCATGTATGCCATGTTGTGTACCCGCCCAGATGTCGCACATGCACTGAGCATGACTAGCAGAAACCAACAAGATCCTGGAATGGATCATTGGACTGCGGTCAAAGCAATCCTAAAGTACTTGCGAAGGACTAAAGGATTGATGCTAGTGTATGGAGGACAAGAACAGCTCATCGTACAAGGTTACGCTGATGCTGCTTTCCAAACAGATCAAGATAACATGAAGTCACAATCAGGCTACGTGTTTAGTCTGAATGGCGGTGCAATAAGTTGGAAAAGCTCAAAGCAAGATACAACAGCCGATTCTACAACAGAGTCTGAGTACATTGCTGCATCAGATGCTGCAAAGGAAGCTGTTTGGTTGAGAAAGTTCGTGTCAGACGTCGGAGTGATACCGAGTATCCAAGATCCGATAGAACTTTTCTGTGACAATAACGGGGCCATCGCACAAGCAAAGGAGCCTCGATCACACCAGAAAACCAAACACATACTCAGAAGGTTTCACCTCATCCGAGAGATCATTGATCGAGGAGATGTGAAAGTGTGCAAAATAGGGTCAGACGACAATGTAGCAGATCCTCTCACAAAAGCTCTACCGCAGTCAAAGTTTGATAGACATGTAATAGAGCTTGGTCTTAAACAGTTTAGGACATAGCCCTTCAACGGGCAAGTGGGAGATTGTTGGTGTATGTGCCCTAATGAGGGCTATTTATGTAAATAAACTTTGAGGGTTATTTATGTAAATAAGACATTTGTCGTTTGATTGATTATTTATCTGATGAGTTAATTTCATGAAATTATATTCTTGTGCATATTGAATTTCATGAAATCGATCCGCCAAAAGAAACACTCTATGGACTGTTAGATCATGAGTGATTCTTTTGAGTAGTACTCGTACGAGGATCCTTAGACCAGAAATCACTGCATAGTCTTAGGTGAATTAGAGTGTGTTTTGACATATGCCTAACGGGACCGTAACAGGTTGCCAAGTACGGGTATGATTGGGTACACTATGAGTCACGCTAAGGTATGTAGGTGAAGTGATGGGACTACAAGTCTCTCTTAAATGAGAGATGATATCTTGGCCGCTTGATAGTGAACTGAGAAGTGCATGGCCGTGCCCAAGAAATGATAAGGGTTATCATTTGCTTGATAAAGTTCAGTGTCACTAAGAGATCAAGTAAAACGTTTAGCTATATATAAGGATGATTGGTTCCATGCCTTATGCTAAACTGGATATCAGTGTAGAGGACATTACGTAGTATACTCGGAAGGTTGTGTTGGATCACCATTCGACCCTCCGTTCTGAGTTGTGTAGTCATTATGTCTTGCTAGAGACCACTAATGATTTATGGATTAATTAATGAGATTAATTTATTCATTGTCAATTTGGAATGGGCCTACAGGATCGCACATAAGTGAGTTGATGATTCAGAATTAAATTGCCTGTAATGAGTATAAGAGTTATGCTTAAATAGATAATATTTAATTAAATGGTTTAATTAAATATTATTGAAGAGTTTTATGGTATTAATTAAAAGTTAATCAATTACTGGGAAGAATTGAGTTGAGCTGATAAATCAAGGGACCTAATTGTGAATTAAGGTTCTTGACCCATTAGCCTGATCCATGGATCAATGGGTTGATCCATGGTGTTGGTTAAACCCAACTCAGTAAATAATTATTTAATTATTATTAATTATTAATTATTATTAATTAAAATAGATACTTCTCAAATCAGAGAAGTATCTGGGAGTCTGTTAAAAAGGTTTTAACAAACTCAGTTTTAAAAAGACGTAAAAAGTTTTTTTTTTAAGAAGATCAACTGACTCTCTCAGACGAAAAAGAATAGACGCTCTTCCAAAACTCTTCCCCACAGAGAAAAACACTTTCTCTCTTTGACAGGCACTTTTGGGCTAGCACCAATTCTGATAGGATCCGGTGCAAGATCGTAGAGACAATTCACGTGAATTGTTGGTGAACGCCATCTTCTCAGAGGAGCCAGGCGACTGCACAACCGATTACGGTTCGAGGGTAAGACCCGAATCCTTAGTGTTTAGGAATTCCGCCGTTTAATTTTGAATTAAATGCCTAAACACAAACCAAGATGACCCTCTGTCACTCTCCGCGGGCTTATGCGAGGAATACTCTCCCAAGCCTATACCTTTATAAGTTGAAAAAAATAATAAAAACAAGGAAAATAAAGAACATTAACATATAAATTTTCAAAATAAAAGTTAATATGTTTACCTGTAGGAGGAGCAGACAACTGGTTACGTCCTTGGCGTTGTGGACGCAAGCCTTGCATTGGCCACAACATAAACTTGCGAGGGTCGCCAAACCCCAACTAAGTGCTGTACACCTTTCTTGAAACTCTATATTTACAAGCCAGTGTAGAGGGACGTAGTTGTTTGCCTTATATGAAAATATCGTACCATATAGGAGGTAGAGAATATAGCACCTAGCCCGCTGTATATAACGCTCCCTAGTAACCCTTGGCGGGTCTGGTTTCGAAATCCCACGAAATAGACGGCCGAGATGCAATGTGCTACTCTTCAAATGCTTTGGCTGAGAAAAAAACCAAACAAGCGCCCACATTCAGCTATCCATTCTTGCAAGGTGACAGTGGCCTCGCCGAATTGAAAGTGGAATGTGTAAGGTTTCCGGTATAAGGGCATAGTCAAGTTTAATCGACCAAATACAAGTGACCCCTCCAAATCCAAACTTGTCAAGCTCATCCTGCACTTGTGACAGTTCCCTTGGCAAATAGTCCCACATACCACCATCACAACGTTTACACTTGAGGGTTATTCTTCGAAACCTGGGGCATCGTTGTACACTTGCAAAGATCGGTGTTTACCTTGGAGATAAAGTAGCTCGGGTTTGATGGGACCAGGATTGAGATACTTGCGCCGTTGACTTCTTTTGCTCGATGAAGCCATTGTACCTACAACATCACATAACAAAATTGAATACCCAATTTTCCAAAAAAATGTCGGTAGCATAACGACAGTAAAATGAACATTTCCAAATGGCCAAAACAGTGAAATAATACTACAATCAGCAATCCATCAAATTCAATCCACAAATAAATAATAACTAATTATTCAATCCACATATAAAAATCAATCAACCAAATACATAAAACTCATATAGTTTCAAAAATGCGGCTGCAAAGCCATAATTCAAAATATGCATAAATAAAATATAACAACCTAACAAATATAATTATTACTAACACACTTCTAATATGCACTTAAATGTTAAATTACCAAAATAAAAAATTTACTAACAAATAAATAAAATATACTAAGAAATATAATAAACAATAGGAAATAGAAAATTTATCACTAAATTTGCTTGTAGATTGAAGTACTGGCGACTTCCAGGGTGGTCCGGTAGCTATGCGGCAGTGGTTCAGTGGTGGTGCGAAGGAAACCGATCAAAAAAGTAGTGGGTTTAGTTCTACAACGTGAGGAGAATGTTTTTATGGTGAGAATTCAACCAAAAATCGGTATGGTTGGCCGGAATCGATGAAAATGTAAATGGTCTAAAATTTTTGGGGAGGAAAAAATTGAGTAAAAAATGGAGATTGGCTTTGATGGTTTTGTTCCTTATGTTGTAGGCAAGAGTTTGATCGGTTTAGATTTTAGAAAATTTATTTTGGTTGGCCGGATTCAAAAATTGGGGGTTTAGGGTTTTGGTTGTTCGGTGGGAAAATTTGGGAAAGAAAGAGGGCTCATGGGGGTGGGGGGTAGAAAATGAGTGTTGCTCCTTTTATACCCCTCGCCCAGTTTAGGATCCAAATTAACCCAGTTTCGGATTTTGTAAATCCAAAATAATTCCCCCGCTCGAAGACAAAAAAGGCGCTACGGACGCCCGAAAACAAAAAAATACCCACATTTTTAAAAAAAATCCCGGATTTTCCTTTTAAAAACCACAACCAAATAGTAGCCCCATTTTGTTATTCTCTTGCGGACACACCTACACACGCACACTAATAGTGAAAACCGATTGTAAGGCTTTCAACCGTTTTTAATTTCTCTTGCACCTCACATTCCATTCCAATCATTTGATTTAACAAATTTCCAACTTCAAGGAGTGCTCAAAGTGAAGGTATGCTTCCCTTCTTCTCTATTTCTTAATATTTCCTAGAATTAGGGCTATGTTGTAGATTAATTCGAAAATTGGTGTAGTAATATCTAGGTTTGATGTTTGTGATTACATTGTTGAAGTGTTTGATATTATTTGATAGTTGGAGGCAAGAATGCTTTGAATATTTCATTTATGAACCTACATATAAATTATGTTTATAAGGTGTTTGATAAAATGCTTGAGAGGACTTTGATATGTGGTAGGTCACAATGGTGCAAATGAAAAATGCATCCAATGCCAACATAGCCTCATCAAGTGGGACTAAGAAGAAACCACCTAGAAAGAGGGCTCACTTGAGGAAGAAAAAAACCGAAAAAGGAGCGAACCCCAAGGAAGCTCTAGAGTTAATGAAAAAGTGGCCATTGCACAACCAAAGAGGTGTGGACCCAAAGAGAAAATATTAGGATTACATAGTAAGAATGGGTTGGACTAAATTGCTTCCTACGAAAAATAAATGTAACAAGACTTTGATGTTTGAGTTCTATGCGGCATTGGCATTCAAAGATGATAAAAACATGGTTACTGTGCGAACCCACAAGGTGAAGGTGACAAGGAGAGCTATAAATGAGTTGCTTGAACTCAACTTGGGTATAAGACCTTGTGTTATGAATGGTGTAAACAGTTTTGAGCCAAACCTAAGTGATAGTCGGATGATTTTGAGGAGCCACATTCAGACCCCTAATTCGTGGGTGGATATTAAGTATCAAGACTTGAACAGTATGGCTAGGACTCTTTATACATTCATGGTAAATAATGCGTCACCGGTGATGAATATCAACCCAACTAAGTTTCGCTTGCAATTTTTGATGCTAATGTGTAAGGAAACAGAGTTGGACTTAGGAGACATCATCCTTGATCAAAAGATGGAGGCTCTTGAGAAGAAAAAGAAGAGTGATAGACTTCCATTCCCAAGCGTGATAGAGAAGCTATGTGAGAGAACTGGAATTATCAATAAAAGGAATGATACCACAGATACACTTTTGGGCCATCTAACCGACACCACTTGTCAAGACCCTGAAGATAAAAGTGCTGCAGGAACACAATCAAGGAGGAAGAGAGTTAGAAGACAAGGAGAAGGGGATGAAGAAGAAAATGACTCCACTTTGAGAATGAGGTGAACATGGACAATGCGCACGAAGGTCAACCATCCAATCAAATCTTAATGGATGAACTTCAAAGAATGAGAGAGGAAATGGTGGAATGGAGAGCGATTGACAAGAAAATAAGGAAAAATATAAGGGCCAAAACAAAGGCGAAGATGAAGACGATGAAGGTGATGAAGGCAATGAAGGCGACCTTCAAGAAAAAGATCAAGGACCTCCAACAAATGATTTCCACCAAATTTGAAAGAGTCATAGCCAACATGCCATCTCCATCGAAGAGGACATCCACGAGCAAGCCTCACTCACCAACCCATTCATGGCCATAGTTTGTAAGAGAATTAAAGTCAAATTATTTATTTTTATGCTTTAATGATTTTAGTAAGAATGTTCTGCCTGGTGAGCGCTTCCGTAGCGTTCCAGAGTGCTACGGACGTGGTTATTGAGACCTTTGGAAAATATTCCGATTTGAATTTTGTGAATCCAAATCTACTATAATATCGGATTCATAAAATCCGAATGTAAATAAATTCGGATTAATGAAATCCGAATATTAGTCAAATTCAGATTTTATGAATCCGAATTTAATTTAATTCGGATTCATATAATCCAAATTTGACTAGTACCTATTACATTACCACATGAACATCAAATAAGCAATTGTACCTATTACATAACCAAAACACCAATAGTTAACCAAGCCTTGTTTGGTCTGCTCTAAGATGAGAGACGGGACACATTTTAGCTCAATGTGCTATACTGCCACACCTCGTGCATTCGCCAAGGCATCGTCTTCCACATCAATCCATTCACATTATAAATTCCCGCTTCTGTCTCCTTCCCAGTGGTGTATTATGAACGACGAGTCTTTCGTAATCTATATTCACCTTCCAGGCAATGTCTATTCGCCACTACTCTCTCAGAAGGATTGGGACGAAATTGTCATTCCCAAATTGCCTCTTCCAATTTCTAACCGTAAGCAAGTCGTCCACAAGATTGAATGCATTATCACCAAGAGAACGACACACCGACAAGGCATGTGAAAATGAAAACCTATAGGTTTGCCACTTATGACATATGCAAGTGCGCGCCTGATAATCAACAGTGTGTATGTTTCCTCCTTTGCCATCATAACGCACAAATGTACTAACCCTGAAGATTTTATTCGTCCAATCATAAGGTTCAACCTGATGTCCCCTAGCTCGTATCTCGTAATCCTTAAATGATTTCCACAAAAAAGGAGGAAATTGAGTGTTGAACTTACGAGACTTTTCATTTTCCTGACGAAATATCTCTTTTGTTTTCTGGAAGGTCGACTCAATGATTGCTCTAATAGGAAGTGACCGGACACCTTTCAATGCACTGTTGTAACTTTCGGACATATTCATCATTAAGTTACCCCAACGATGGAATCCATTGTGTGCCAGACTCCATTTAGCTGCACCGATTTCCTGCAAATACCGATAGGCGTCCTGACTGTATTCAAATAGCTCCGCACCAACTCTATCAAACTTCCGAGGTTGACAGCATGCACCCATTCCCAACACAAACTATTCAATCTATTATCCTAAAAATACGTTATTAGATTGCTTCGAACGTGTCATAGGAAAAATCTATGGTGACCTGTAACACCTTCTTCCTATTCCTCAATGTCTCTAAATGCGGCGAGGATCCCAGCACATCGATTGGATAGCACACACGTCGCACGCTGAGCAAAGACATGACGAATGAGGTTTCGGATGAAAAAGCTCCAACTTTCAGTAGTTTATTCGTCAACCAATGCATACAGAATGGAAGAAGACGTCGTGCTGTGGTAACTGTGATGGAAACTAGCAACTTTCCCTTATATCCACCATGCAAATGTGTCCCATCTATACTAGCCACCGGTGGACAAAATCTCCCAAACGTACATCGAGCTGGAACGAATGCCCAAAACAAATATTTGAAATGCCTCTCTAAATTGGCCATTTAACTCGCCCCTTATTGATATTCCCATTCTACAATCGTCCCTAGATTCGATGATTGTATGGTTTCAACAAATAAACAAACCATTAACATAGTCATCACCCAATCATCATGTAAACAATAATTCCAAGAAAAATCTGCTTAAAAGCATAAACATTTAAAACTTACCTCGGTAACTCAACAAAATTTGTGACCCAATTACCATATACCAATTCGATGGCTTTTCTTCTCGCATGTCATGCTTTCTTCTTCTTGACGTCAACTTTTAATTGGGTTTTGACATCAATTTGAATAGCGGCCACTGGATAATCCAGATCTTGTTCAATTTGCTTCATTATCAGTGGCGCTATTGTGGACGATGTCACATTGTGGTGGTCATTTCCCACTGCCATTCCAACCCAATTGTGACTCGGACACCAAATAACCACTTCCCATTTACCTTGAGTACAATTCTTTTTCGACACCCAGTTTTCCATGCACATGGGGAATAACCTTCGGGTGTCTCAAATCGTCGACTCTTGCATTCCACGCACCATGTGGTTTTATTGCTCTCAACATTTACATATTCTCTAAGCCTTGCCACGCTCCATGTGGATAGGCCCGTTGTGCTTCTTCCTTGTTTTTGAAAAATATTCCAAGGCCTATAGTCTCAGGATTACCTTTATATCGGGGCAAAGCATATTCATCCCTATCAATGGCATACGGATCTTGGTGTCCCACATCAGAGTAGACGAAATGTCCCATTTCATATGTTCTAAGCTCATCCGAACTTTTCTCAGAACTGAACTCCGTAGAGTCTGAACAAAAATCACTCTCGGATTCATGGTCAGCGTCGGGATCGTCCTCAATGTTATAATCCAACTCCCCGGGCTCCTCTTTAAAATTATAACGGAATCCATAATAAAATTGACCTTCTCCACTATGTGAAGAACTCGAAGCAACATTTCATTTATCAACTCTTTCTGAAGGCTGAATTTCCCAATACCGACGTACACATAAATAAAACTCCATGCTCGAAAAGTATAAAAAAAATTCACCACATGATCAGAAGTAATTACTATTTGTCTCTTACTCCCATCCACTTCAAAAAATGCTATAAGTGTGATTTTGCAACAATTAATTGACACCCCAATTACATTGCAAATGCTTTCTACCAAATTGTCCCTTGATAATCTAAGATTAACGACTAGTGTATGATTCGAATTTGGAGGGTTATCAAAATCAAACATAGATGTCCAATAGAAATTAAACATATACAGACCATTAAATGCCATTACACCTGTTAATCGTAAAAATATCATTATAACAATTATTTTTTGATTTTCTTGATCAATATTTATTATTAATAAAATTTATAAACCACAACATTATAGACAATAACCCACAACATTATAAACAATGACCCACAACATTATAAACAACCCACAATATTATAAACAATCCACAATTGGTCATAATCATATTTCAAATCGTAATTAACATAATTACACTACTAATGCATGACTACTTACTATAAATTCCACAATTTTTACACATAGTCCTATTGTACTAATACATATATTTCCTAATCACATTTCTTCAACTACATACACCATTACTCAAAATATCATATAATCACATCAAAATCGTATCAATAATCAAATATAAACCATAAGTACGTAAATCGTCACTTACCTTATCACGATATCACAACGTGACTTAGATCTTCGAAGAAATTAAAGCCAAAATCCAAGATTTTTTGATGAATAGTGCAGGCCCGAAATAGAGAGAGAAAATTTTAGGGAAGAAGATGAAGAGAAGAGTGAGAAAAATGCTGCAAAGGGCTAGGGTTTTTGCTATTTATAGTCCCGTTGTAAATATGAAATTATACAAATTTGGATTCTTAAAATCCGAATTTAATAAATTCGGATTTCAATAATCTGAATTTTATTAAATTCGGATTTCAATAATCCGAATTTTTTAAAATTTGGATTATTGAAATCTGAATTTATTAAATACGGATTTTTTATTTTTTTCAATAATTACTGACATTTTATTATTGTACATATTCAGATTTACAAAATCTGAATTCATGTAATTTGGATTAAGAAAATTCGAACTTATTTAGTTCGAAGTTTGTAAATCCGAATGTGTAAAATTCAAATTTACCAAATTTGATTTTTCCTTTGCATTTTTCCTACTATTTTTCAAATAATTTTTAAAATTAATTTACAATATTATATCATTATTCTAAAAAATTGGATTTTATAAATCCGATTTTATTAATTAATTAAGGAATCAGATTTGCAAAATTCGAATCTTAAAATGATTAAGATTTTCAGATTTTGCAAATCCGAAAACATGTTTTTTTGTCCGGTTCCCCCCCCCCGGAAAGATAATGTGGTTGATGAAGGAAGTAGACGAAATTTTTTTTATGTGAAAAATACAATTTTAACCTTATAAAAGAGGCAGAGGAATTTATGTGAAAAATACAATTTTAACCTTATAAAAGAGGTGGAGGAAGATAATGGATAAATTGACAAAAAGAACGTCATTAAAAAAGGCCCGTTAGTGAGCTAACGGATTGATTGACAAAGTGACCTTAATCGAGACAAAATGCTATAGTGAATAGTATATAATTTTTAAAAAATAATGACCAAAAATTAAATTTCAGCAAAGGAAGATACTAATTCACTCCACAATATATAACCAATGTATATGATACCAATGTATATGATTGAAACCAACTCATAATGTGTTCTGATCAAAAACCAAATCCCATAATTATGTTGAAAACCCATAATTTCCCAACTTAAATGCAAAAACTACACCAAAGGCCATTTTCATACACAAGAACAACATCAGAAACCGTCGGGGGAAGAAAACCCCGTGAAAAATAGGATCGAATATGATTCTAAGTAAAACAAATCAACGCATCAAACTTTTGCACCGAGCAATGTCACCAAGAAGTTCTTGTAGTCCCCTGAAGTGCCACCAATAACTGCATTGTCAAGACTAGTTTTGTTCATGTCGAAATATGCTCCTCTAACTTTCATCATATCAATTTCTGCTCGAGTTACAATAGCTCTAGTTAAGGAGTCCTCATCTGTTCCGAGCCCGACAATCGAAGCTCTAATGACCTGATAAGAAGTATTAAGCAAAAGATACTTTTTCTTCAATAATGACAATGGGATTTCGAAAGAAAACTCAAACTTAGTTATCTCCAAATGGACAAACAAATGAAAGATAAAATGCAGTGAACTCTCATATAATAACAACTAAGAACTTAGAGGAATTTTATACTTTGCATATGCATTGAATCAGGGGAACAGCTATTTGAATTGCAGTTACTTCCAAAGAATTTGGACTTCGCAAAATTATATATTCTCATCATGCATTACGATAGTTGAAGTTCATATGATATGATCAGATATGTGAACTACCAAATGATTCTAAAGATCATGTTTCGACAATGTATGGTAATATTAGTAGAAATACTACACTTAAGGCCTTAATGACTGGAGTTTTGCCCTTTCTGCATTTTCCAACATCAGATCAAAATACTCCGATGAAACTAAAATGATTAACTAGAAAAAAAAAAAAAACTCACATTCTTCTTTTCACCAAAATCTTGACTTTGACTCCATCAAAAGAGTAAATGTTGTGTGGCATTAAAGCTCTAATACACAACACATGCAAATGTAAAAAAGGGATCATCACCTCAGCAAAGTGCTTTTCTGGGGCCTCAATGCATTGAATTGTTACTTTCAGAGCAGATTCCAATACACCTTTTCCAGAAATAATAATCTCCTAAACAGAAATTTATCCATGACAAGAGGTCAAATATGCGGGAAAGAATTAAAACCTGAAAAAAGAGATATTTGAGTAAATTTACCACTAAATAAAAACCAACCTGGTCTATGGAATTTCCATACTTGTTTCTGTAGCACTGAAATGTTTCTCTGAGTTGGAAATAGTTTCTAGTGCTCAAAATCCAAACAAGATCATCATGATCTAATTGTCTCGCTTTGATGGTGTCATGTAGAGTAGTTGCTTCTGATTCAGCTATACTGGAATTCACTAGCTCTTTATCAAATCTGTAAGAGCTTACAAGTTGCACGACGATCTGCAGACGTCCAAAAGATCTTTTAGTTTTGAGCAATTCACTAACATCTAATTGGTAAAGAGTGAATATTGATGAGTTCAATGCAAGTAGACGACCATAAGATCCTTTACAGTGGATGGCCGTTTTAAGATAACTATTAGTACCTTTGTTCTCTACCACAGAGCACTAGATGGCTATCCATTACAACTGAAGGGCTTCAAGAGGTTTGAAGTAAAGTAACAATTTTCGAAACTAATTACCATAAACGGGTAAAATACTTAATACTGACTGCTAGGTTCATCTCAATAACCAGCTACTTCTTGCATGATTCATAGTAAATTAGATCTGAAAGCCAAACATCCTTATCTTGAGTTCTTAAGCATGTTTTTCTTTACCTTTTGCACTGGCAAAGAAACTTTTGAAATAATATCCTCTTCGATTGACGAGTCAAAGAGCGTAATGTATGCCTGCCTTACAGCAACCAAATGATGTGGAGATGATGCACAAGCAACCTCCAAGATTACTTGTAGTTCCTTTACTCCTATTTTCTTAGACTTGAGGGCCTCATTCACCAGTCTAGCATCTCTTTCAGGCGGATCATATGTCCACAAGATAACTGCTTTCTGTTACACATCACAAAAGAAGGCACTAATATCTTCATACTGAAAGTGGAAAGTGAGCTAAGAAGAGCATAATGCAAATAAACAATATTTGTAATTTAATGTAATAAGTCAAAATAGTTCTGCTACCATGAACATAATATAATGACTACTTGTACACTGCTAAACCATGCAAGATTCAAAGGACTTGCTGTCATTGGGAGATGAGATTGATTAATTCCACTGAAACTCTAATTACAAAAGAACCAAGCGTTGCTTGTGAATGGACTGGTTGTTTCTTTCCTAGGATAAAACTCAAACTTTGAAAGGAGGGCTATGAAGATGAATTTCTGTTTTAAGACAGAATTTGAGCAACACCTACTCCGCGAATTTCTGTATTAGAAGCTAGTACAAGATTTGTGGACTCCAATTTCAAATGATTATACAAGGAAAACAGGAATCATCAGCAAAAGAAATAGAACAGAACTTAACAAGAGATTCACAAAGGTTTACCCTGAAATCACCAGATAATTCGGAATAGAGATCTTCAATGAGAGATTTGTCGAATAACTGCATATATGTTTCTCTGATCTTTCTCCTTTGGCTTGCATTTCTTTGGCCCAATACCTGAATTATTGCCATCTCGTCCGTCCCCCATCCTAATTTGCGAACCGATTAACAAAAAAACCATCTTTTAGAACAGAACGAAAGCAATAGGAAATATACTTAGAGAAAATTACTTAAGAAGAAAAAAACAGCAATACAAAGAGAAGCCCATTGATGCAAAAAAACCCATTCAACAACCTACAGTTGGATCACATGCGCTGAAGGAAAAATATGTATATAAGAATTAGAAAAATCAACCAAGAAAAAGGAGACGGGCGACCTTTAAAGGCTTTATTGAGCTTTTCACAGTCTTGAGTTGGAGAAGGGAGAATATCTGGCACTCTTAGTGTAGCCATTACTTGCGGGTACTGGGGTTTTCCGTTTCAGCTTTTGTTCATCATTCAATCATGCCCTTGACCCACACCCACCCACCTACCGACTTCCCCTGGCCCAGGTGCAAACTGGCCTGAGTTACTGAATAGGTTGGAAATAAATAAAGACGGAAAATAGCCTGGAGAACACAAAATATCTCAAAATCTCTTGAAGAAAGTTGTTATATTTGTTTAAGATGTCACAGGGAAATAAGAATCGTTGAAGATCTTTTGCTTGATTGCTAACATTCGAAAAGGATCTGGAATGGATGATATCAAATTTTGATGCAGGAGCTAGATCAGAATTGAAACATCGGATTATGAACTGGTTCAAAGAAGCATATCCATACTGCAGGAAACAACAGTCCTAATGTGGCAAGAAATTAGACATGGATTCAAAGGTGATGAGATCCTAAGGCTTTGGATAAAACTAAGAATGTAGAACCAAGTAAGTAGTTTCAAAGCTGATAATGCATTGATTATTTCACGGAAAAATAAGTTGAAGACAATTGTTTATACATTATTAAACAACATGGAATGGAAGAGACATGATCGCGCGCGAGAGATTATTTTAATACATCAATCAATCATACATACTGAATAGGATGATGAAATCTGAGTAACACTGGCAAGGAATCATTCATAGAAAAACATTGCTGCTCAGTCGCAAACAACCGCAATCAAGCAGTTGATCAATCCTCCCTTGCAATCAAGGTGAGCAAAAACTCCTTAAAATTTCCATTTGCAATTTCTTCAATTTTATCTGCAAGTGCCACTCCATAGGTTTTGTAGTATTCTTCTTTAAGAACCTTCAAATCCGTTGCATCCGCCTGTGTTACAATCACTCTAGTCAAGGATTCTTTTGCATAATCATCCTCTATGTTTCTTAGGGCTACATCCAAAACCTGTAAAAGCAAACTTAAAACTATTAGAAATTAAAATAAAATAAATAAATTTTGGTAAGAAACAAAAGAACATCAGTGAGAGTGAGAGTGAGAGTGAGAGTGAGATGATACAATAATCCCACCTCCATAAAATAGTTGTTTTTGTCGCACAGACACTGAACAACCTGTTTTATCAGTAACTGATCACCAAGATCCTGAAATTTCAATGTAAAAAAAAAAAAAAAAAAAAAAAAAAGGTAATAAATTGTGATGTTACTCTCTGATAGATAAATTGAATAACACTTGGGTGATAGATAATTCTTGTTATTGTTATTTACCTCATTCAGGTCATTTTGGCTGATTTCCTTATAATGCCTAGAAACAGCCTGCAGATGAAGCTTGCTTCTTGTGGTTAAAATCCTTGCAATATCTTCCTCGTGAATGATGGTCGTCTTAGCTTCATCTTTTATTGCATGGTGTAGGATTTTAGCTTCAGATTTTGCCAATTCTTCACTCAACTTGGGGCCTTCATAACGGTATGCGCTCACTAATCCAACTAAAAGCTGTTCAATTAATGTTGTTGTAGAACCATATCAGTAGAAAAGAAACATTTAAATTATGCTGTTACAAAATTATTTATTTTTTTTTGAAGATTAATCAAAGTGAATTTGCAGATTATAATTAAGTTTTTACCATTTTCTCAGCGGAGCTGGGGATATTGATGAAGGCAATGCCCTCCTCAATTGAGTGGTGGAACAGGGAGTGATAGGCTCTTCTTGCTCCCAAGAGTTGTTCGGAAGATCTAGTACAGGCAACCTCGATAACAATATCGTAGCGTGGAGTAGTACTACTAAACACAGCCTCTCTTATCAAACGAGCATCTCTTTCCCATGGATGCATTGTCCATAGCACCACCGCCTCCTATATATTCACATCACTTTATTCATCTATTTCTTCTTCCGTTTTAACCCTAAAAGATTAGTTTCTTCCTTCACTCATATTCACTTTAACAGCTGAGACATCAGTTTATTTATTGGCATCATATTGATGGATTGTTACGTAATTTTCCTTTTTATTTTTAGCCCTTATATTCTATTACTATTACTATTACTATTACTTTAAAAGGGATGAAATACTACTTAATTAGTAAATATAAACCCCTTATATATTTACCTTGAACCGTAAAAACTCTTGTTGGAGCTTCTGAATATGGCGATCATCCCATCTCTCAAATTGACGTTCATCCTCAATGAAGAATTCACGACTGTTCTTCCGGAAAGATTGCCTTTGCTCTGGATGCCACTTCCCGAGTATAGCGATCAATGACTTTTCATCGATTCCGAGTCCTATATATAAATGTATGAAAACATGAAACCCTTTAGAAAAAATTGAAGGACTTTTGGAGGTCAACAAAAAAAAAAAAAAATAAATAAAATAAAAAATAAAAGAAAAATCAAGTCAATAATAAGGTCATGTCCCTCGAAAAAGATGCCACAATTAATTTAGGTAAATTTTTAATTGAATTAAATTTAAAAACTTAAGTAGGCAAATTAAAAGTTTTTGAAATTTATATTTATTATTATACCATAGAGTTTATAGACCCCGCTCTAATTGGAGGTCCAGGGATTCGTGTAGGGTGTTCTGTCGCTCTAGTTATTTTTTTTAAATAAGTTTATACATGTATTGGTATATTTCGTAAACTTTTTTTTATATATAATAACAAATTTATTTTTTTAAAAAAATTAAATTAGTTTATTATGTTCAAAGTTAATATGCATTTGCTTTCTTTTAAAAGTAATATAAAAAATTTTATTATTTTAAAATAAAAGTATCTGATATATTTTAAAATTGGTAAATTATCAAAAAAAAAAAAAAAAAAAAACAATCAAATCATCCCCTCTGGAGTAGACCCGCTAGCCTCATTATTTGTTCCCTATTCAATTATATTTGCTCCCTAATCAATTATAACAGAAAACACGACAGCCATAAAGAATTAGGAGAAAATGATTCTGGATAAACAACCTAGTTGACTTTATGTAGAATCAAAAACAAGAATTATCATAAACAACGTTTTTAATGCTATATAGATGAAGAAAATGTACGAGTTGGTTGGCCGGATCAATCTGGACAATATTAAGAAGAAGAAAGTAAACAAAAGAGCTAGCTAGGCAGCTACTAAGGCTTAATATTTGAACTTGATGTCAGTCCGTCAAGCATATTAAAACCTATGGATACTGGAATAACAGAAAGCTGGAGAAAAATCTGCAAATTTTAGTGGAAAATAAACCAATAAGAAGAATAACTTATTGATCTTAAACGATCCCACCAATTATAGAAGATTTTATACATATACATACCTACTAAGCATTACTATATATAGTAATATAATATATATATATATATTGAAGCAAAGTTACAAAAACTAAAAAAATATATAATTGGAATAACAAATATTATTATATTTCTATAAGTACATGGTATAATTTTCACAATTTATAGTGTGAAAATAAATAAGAGTTATCTCTCACCTGTAAAGGCCTTGGTGAGGACGCCCAATTCATCAGACAATGCTGCGGATTCCATTTCTTTCTGGGATTGTTTTGCTTTTCTGGAGACTGCGGAGAGAAAGATGAGGCCAAGAGATTGGTGATTTCTGTTGCTACAATTATGGCGGAGTGGAGACTCAATTCTTGCTGCCTTGATGGCCTACTGTCCGCAAACCATAAATAAAAAGGAAGCAGAAATGAAACATGGGATTGAGAAAACTACAATGACGGTTATGTCCTTTTTGACCCAAATTAAATGACGTTTATATCCTTCGTCTAAGCATTTCTAAACGCTTCTAATTAATACATGACAGCGAAAACGCTTCAGCATTAGTCGGCAACAATAACTCACAAACTATTAATAAAAGTAGAGGTGCAAGAACCGTAATCCAACCATCTATTGATACTCTAGTTATAATTACGCAAAATATACCGAAATTGAAATTAAAATCCGGAGTTTCGATTTAAAATTGTTAAAAATAAATAAATATATCATAATTATTTTTTAGTTCAATGAATATTCTAAATTTTTTGAGTTAATATTTATCTAATTTACAAATATCATTGAATTCGTTAATATATTTTTCTAATTCTAATTTGTATATATTTGAAATATGAAGGTATTTATTTTAAATATATATGAAGTAGCTTACGAATAAAATACAATAACTTTCACATATGACTCGTTATGTCTCTTTAACATCTAATTTTTTGGTTCTTTTATTAACAAAATAGTATTATCTAATATAAAATATAAATAATTAGAATAAACAATTGATGAGACATCATGGACGTTACTCCAACCAAAATTAACTTGTTTCTTAGTCCAACCAAGATTAACTGTCGGGTTGATTTGACTTTATTGATTGTTGTACCCGATCTTTTTAACTATTTTTTCTTATCTAGCAAGCAATTGAATTGATTGATAGATCAATCAAATCAATAGAGGATGGTTTCGCAGGGGTTGTTAAGGCCATGAAACTTAGGATAGAGTTATGGTTTGTGAAGGTGCTTTAGTTCAACACTTGAACAATGAGTAAAGTCAACCAAGCTTTAGACCTAGTGACAGAATTATAAAGGATTTAAAATCTGAAAGGTCTTCAATGTATTTAACTAACTGTGTAATTCGTGCATACAAAGAAGCCTTTGATAGGCAAGAAGTTCATCTCCTCTTATTCAGAAAAGGAATCATCCAATCCTATTGAAATGATGATTGTAAAACAGAATCCTATTCCAACTATGATTGACACATGTAATTTTGGCCAACTTACAGTAGGATTACAAGAATTATAAACCTATTGGTGAGTGTCAGAGTTATCATTTACCTACACAAAACTTATTTATAAAACCTAATAAACAAGACAACTAAGTAGTATTTAAAATGATCGTATCCCAAGGGACGACGAAATGCTTATTATGGTTTCTTTTTGGGTTTTTGAGTTTTAAAGTGATTAAAACAACAAATGATGATTGTGAGTACTAAACACTAGCAAGCAAAAGCAGCAAGGTAAATAACCACAAGAGATAAGATAGCGGAATTTTCACTATTTTCTAGATCAAGAGTATAACATCCCGGACGAGCAGGTGAATAAATTGAGGGGATTATTGGGCTTATTCTCTTAAGGAGGGAAATAACATAGGTTTAAATCAAAGCAGTATGCAAGTGGTGGACTGATTAGCGATTAGGCTCTAATCGAAAGAATAAGAGAACAAGGTGGGGAAAATGGTTAATGTGTAAACTAGAGGGGCTTGAGGTCCAAATAGACACAATATAAATATGCCCTTACCTATAACCCCAATCCCTTTTCCTTCCCTCTAATTTCTCTCTCCCCGTCAGACCCCAAGCCCTTTCCCCATTCGTTTCTTTCTATCGCCACTGCTCACTGCCGGTTCCCGGCCGTCCGACCATCCCCTTGGCCAGTCCAGGCCACGAAAATGACTATCTCACTCCTACACAACAGCTACTGCCCGCTGCTACTGGACAAGCAGGGCCGCGTGGGCACGTAGACCCACGGGCTGTGCGGGCTGTGCGCGCGTGCAGTGCGGCCTTCGGGCCGTGCTGCGGCACGGATGGCCCGTTCGGGCCGTTCGAGCTATTTTTGGCCCGTTTTTCCTCCAGTTTTCATTTTTTGAAGTTCAAGACTCTCTCCATCGAGTGACGTGATGGGACACGAGATCAAGACAAAGGATGGAAGCAATTAAAACCATAATAGTTGGGAAATTTATTTTTCATATTTATTTCCCATATTTATTGTTTTAATTTTTATACTTTATTTTTATGCTGTATTTTATATGCATGAATTAAAGCATGTCTGGTTTTATGGTTGCATATAACTTAGGTTAGTTAATTGCATGTTAAAACCGGAAAAGCCCTCAATTTGGAAATCTAAGTGGGAGCGGGTTGGTTTAATATCCCCATGGCCACCATTACGGGTTCATATGCGATGTGGGTGGGCTTGCGCGTTGGCATTAGGGCCTTTCTCCATTCGGATGAGTCCCGCCCCGAGATCGCTAGACTATGAACTTTTGAGTGAGATGACTAGAGCAAGTTTAACTAGGAGAAATGCGACACCCTCTCCATTTGAGGCACACTATCCTGAGGTAACAAACTCAGAAGTCACGTAATGGCACACACTTAGTGTACGATCTGCAGTATTCCTCCCGCGAGGTTACGCTGCTTACTTGTACGGCTGAAAGCACCGACTATTAGCTACATTGATCAAAAGATTATTGGTCAGATAGTGTAGTTAATGAACTTGGTTCTTCTCAAATGAATGTGGGTTAGCGTAAACGTCCACACTGCGTGGCTTGCGAGAATCCCGGTGGATAATTATTGTTTTGAGGGAAGTCAATAATTAATAGAATTTCATGTTTTTGAAATTCTAAGCATATATAACTGAAACATTGTTTGTTTACTTTTCAGTTTAAATCGATATGTCATTCAACCCCTTAGCTACTATTTTGAAAAACAACAATTTAACTGGAACTAATAATGTCGATGGAAGTCGTAACTTAGAGATTGTCCTTAGGGCTGAGAGCGCTCCTGTGAAAGATCATGTCATTAACATGATTAGTAACATCAACAAGGTTGAGGTAGTGGGAGGCGAAATCGTTGGTGAAACCAAAGCCGATATTGTCATTCGGAGCTTGCCTCAGAGCAATGAGCGGATTCGATTGAACTACAACATAAGTAAGATGTTGTGGAGTTCATCCGAGCTCTTGGCAGAGTTGGTGGCGGCTAAAAGTCTTCTTCAAGAGAAGAAGCGAGCTTTAGTCGCAGTTGAAACTTCAGAATCTTCTTCTGAGCCTGAGGCTAGAAAGAAGAAGAGGAAGCTCGAGGGAATAGCTCAAGTGGCGCAAATTGTGCCTAAGCCATGTATTGCAAAGAAGAAGTTGAAAGACAAGGGCTTCAAGTGCAATAAGACGGGACATTGGAAAGCGGATTGTCCAAAGCTTATAAGTACGATAAATTCTGCCTTAATTACTGAGACATGTTTAGTCGCGATTCCCATAGATACTTGGTGTTGGGATTCAGGTCCCACAGATAGTGACTACTCACAGTGCTTCTACTGACACTCTTGTAGTGTCGCCCAAGTAGATTTCAAGCTCGCATTCTCTAAACTTCCGGGATACCTGGAATCCTACAAAGAATTATAAACATGGTCGGTATCTGTGAGAATCACCGCAAAATACGTCTCAGTAATGAAGGCAAAAACTGTCCTACCTTTAAGCTTTGGACAATCTGATTTCCAATGTCCCATCTTCCCACACTTGAAGCATTTTCCTTTAGGCTTCTTCTTCTTTTGATGTCAGGCTTAGCCGCATGATTATCAGTCTTCTTGTGGTTTTCTTCTTCTTCTTGTTCTTGCCTTTTGGCGCAGAAGAGGAACTCGAAGCCTTGACTGTGACTAAAGCTTGCTTATTCTCTTGGAAGATGCTTTCTGCCGACACCAATGCAGTTAGGAGCTCGGGAAGAGTATAAACTCTTTGATTTATGTTGTAGTTAACACAAACTTGCTTAAAACTAGAAGGTAAACTCTAGAGGATGATATCAATCTGACTCACACGATCAATCTCCCCTCCTAACACTTCTATCTCATTGATATTGCTAATCATGTGAAGCCCATGATCTCTCACTGAGGTGCCTTCAGCCATTTTGGTATTCATGATCTTCTTCATGGATGCCTGCCTAGCTGTCCTGCTTTGATGACCAAACATCTCTCTAAGGTTAGCCATCATGTTAAAGGCAGAGATAATAGGATAAAGCTGATGCTGCAGAAGATTCGACACTGAGGCCAGAATGTAACACCGCGTCATCTTATCAGCCTTCCTCTACCTTTGATAGGCCTCCCTATCTTCCTGAGGTGTTTTATCAGTTGGCACATCTGGACATACTTCAGCTAGCACGAACTTATACTCCTCAACCGTTGGGACAATGTCTAAGTTTTGACTCCAATCGACATAATTCGGATCAGTTAATTTGTTGTCTTTCAATATTGTAGCTTATGAATTAAATGCCATATCAAAAACTATAAATAAACATACAATTTTTTAGTAAACTAAGTAAGAATTTCAAAAATTCAACAACTATTGACATCCTTCAAACAATAATTAAATCCATCGACATCTCATTTACCGGGATTCACACAAGCCACGATAGTGTGGAAGTTTACACTAGCCCACATTCGTTTGAGAAGAACTAGGTTCATTAACTACACTATCTGACCAAACGATCTATTGATCAATGTAGCAAATAGTAGTGCTTTTAGCCATACAAATAGACAGCGTAACTTCGATGGGAGGACTACTACAAATCGTACACCAAGTGCGTGTCATTACGTGACTTCTAAGATTGTTGCCTAGGATAGTGCGCCTCATATGGATAGGGTTTCGCATTTCTCCAATTTTAACTTACTCTAGTCATCTTACTTAGAAACTCAAACTAGTGATCTTATGGTTAAACTCATCCGATATGGAGTAAGTCTCTAATACTAACGCGTAAGTCTACCCACATCATAGTCTACCAACCCGCTCCTACTTAGATTTCTAAAACGAGATTTTTTTTTTGCTTTTAACATGCAATTAACTAATCCTAAGTTATGTGAAACATAAAACCAACATGCTTTAAATCATGCATATAAAATATAGCACAAAAAATTTAAAGCACATAATTAAAACAATAAAACAGGAAATAAATGGGTAAAATAAATTTCTCGACTATTATGATTTCAAATGCTCATCTACTACCTTGTTCTCGTGTCCTGTCACTTAACTTGATGGATTGAGTCTTGAATTCTGAATCTCAAAAATATCTCAAAAAAATGGAAAAACAGGCCGCGTGTGCTCAACACACACGGGGCGTGCCACGCGCGCACAACTTTTGCTAGACCTGCGTGCGTAGTAGCCCAAGCTACATGCAACTAGGGCTATGTGCGCTGGTGCGCACACAATTGCAGCACTGAACCAATGCATGCTGTGCGTAGCTCTAAGCGCAGCGGTGCTGCCGCCACCTGCAGTTTCTGCCGACAAGACGTTTGCTGGCCCGCCTGCCCTGTTTGGTTTTTGGGTATTCTATCCTGCTCCCACTATGTTACTTGGTATTCTTGGAATTTGTTCTAGGTTTTCTTGGTATTCTAACGTAAAAATGACAAACCAAAACCACGAAATCAAGTCCCTTACCACAACGTCTTCGATTACAAAAGATTTTCCTACTACAAGGCTTCTAGGAAAATAAAATCGACAATTACATAGAAAAAATCCTGCAACAGATTTAATCTAATCCTACACGACTTCCAGCACGTGGTTTTACTATTACAAACATTCATAAAAAAAATAACCCAGACATGTCCCGAGGTTTAACTAAAATATACAAATGCAACTGTAATAGCTGAGATTTTTAAACCACCTGCAAACAAAACCATATAATAAATCGAACAAGCACAAAGCCAAAACCATATCTCTGATACTAATTGAAAGATTATCTGCCTGGGCCCGGTCAAAAATTTACTTTCATGCTACGCATTCCATAATCGAAACTCTTGACTAGGCCTAAGCTCTAGCGCAATTACTATTCTAACCCTTGCTTGAAATACCATTGTGCAGGATCTTAGCTTCTACTTATTTGATTTGTCACACAAAAATAAAATTTATAATTAATGCGGAAGTTTAAGAAGTACATCTTAAAGCGTGTACTTATGTGATCACTTGTATGACTCAAGACTAACTCGTATGTTGTGTGGGCAACAAACCAACGATCAGAAAAACACCACAAAAAAAAGTTGAAAAATCCAAGCTTGCTGCCTGGAGTTTCCACTGCCGCCGCAAGCACCTCCACGTGCCGCCGCACCGCCGCCCGCGAGGCTCCCGTCTCAACTTTCCGTGTCGCCGGTCCGAATTAAAGTGGACCGCCGCCGCTTCTTGGAAGTTACCGCCACCGTGTGATACTAGATGAGAGAGAAGTCTGACTTTTAGGAAGAAAACTTAAGTTTGTCTATCTAGATTTTCTCTCTCTAGTTTCAAGAACTAAAAAACTTATGAATTGTGTATTGTGTATTGTGTATTGCCAACCTCTTGTCTATTTATAGAGTTACAAGAGAGACCCCAGGTTAGTTTAGGATTGACCTTCCTAATGGGTTTAGGTTTCTTAATTAGTTTCCAAATCCAATTAGTAACCAAATCTAATTAGATTCCAAATCCAAATATATTTCCTAATATCATGGATTTCCTAATTCCAATTGAACTTTAAGACTTAATTAATTAATTAAATAATTTCACTTTTTCAATTACAAAGTAACCTTAGGAATAATTAATTAAGTAATTAATTCTACTTTATCAATTAACCCACTACATAATTAATCGTACCACAAACGGATTAATTATGGCAATACCATCCAACACCAAAATTGCTTTCAGAACAACTAAATTAGTTATTCTTTAATCTTCCAACATTAAAGATATAGTTCTCATTAATTTATTAATTTACTGATAAATTAATTAATTAACTTCTTATAATCTGAGACTAGTACTACTCAACCATTTTACTATACTAGACATAAGTCCACCGGTCGGGTTTAGTATAATAAACATAATGAACTCATTTTAGGAGCACCATCACCAGACACACCGATACATGATTTCCTTTTGACAAGTAACAGCACACCAAACAACCAAACAAGCGCACCCTACCCACCGAGACTATTGGCCACAAATGACCTCACTCTTTGGCATATTAAAGTACATCATGTCTAATCCTCATGCCTGCTCAAATATAGGGATTTAGAGATAGAATACTAAGATTGAATAGTCTATTAAATTAGTACAAGAAAATTCATCCTAAATGGCCATGTTCAATATGCCCCGGACATATCTATATGATTCAATTAGTTTAGACAAACCAATTTCTGAATCACATAATAACTTAAATTGAAAGTGTGTCCAAAACTGTCTCTGTTACGAACCTAATTTATATATTATGTCTTTTAACCAATGATGAGATCTACTGTATCACACCTGACACCTCATCATCTAATTACATAATATAAATGGACAACATATGTAAAACTTAAAAATAATTTAACTAAATAATTTAATCAATATATAAACTGGGAAATATTTTTAATACAATCAAACCTTTAGTATTCAAAACTAACAGTTCAGTGATTTTGCACAGGTTATATATCAACAGTCCCGGGATATTAGTACCAAAGTAGGGTGGACGTAGTTTTGGTCACGGTGACATCTCTGACTCTGTTTCTGGCTTTGCCTACTACAACACTAATCACATGGTGATCAGGCAGACTTGGTTTGGATTCTATGGATATGTGTGGTTGTAATGTGTATCCTACTTTGCCATGTACATTCTTGAGCATGTATGTATCAGTGTGTTTGTCTGGCTTGGCTGTATTGGTTATGTGTGGGAAGTCCTCGCTGAGTATGCCGGCATACTCAAGTGATTATTTTGCTGTTTCCCAGGTACCCGTTGGAGAGCAACCTAGGCGAGAGACCATGGGATTTTATTGGAGAGAATCAAGCTTTGGAAGAGGAGGATGATGGCTTTGAAGGAAAATAGAACAAGGCAGGGCTAAATAAAAAATCTCACTTTCTTGCAATGAATTCCAGAATCGGAAACTTTCGACGAAGCTCAAACTCAAATTCATTTTTCCCTGAATAGATCTAGGCTTATACTTATTAATTTATTAATCGGGCCACAAAAGATACAATCTTTAATTAAAGTGGAAAGATCAAAGATTATATCTTTGTAGCGAAGTCCCTAGCAAAAAGAATACCAAATCGTCGGGCAAGCGAAATCCACAAGAAAAAGATCTTTTCCTTTTAATTTGGAATCACCCAAAATCAAAAGATAAGAACTTTGCGCAAGAAAAGATTTTTCTTTTCAATTAGGAATCACCCAAAATCGAAAAGAAATAATCTTTAACAAAAGGTTGAAACTTTGGATGCGAAAACCACCAAAAAATCCCTCGAATGACTCCGACACACCCCGAAGTTGTGTGGGCAACTATCTACAGGGTAGATCTAGCAATAATCAAGAAACCCACAAGAACTTAGCCTCGAAGAAGCTCGAAAAACTGCTGCCCAAAAACTGGACAGCAGCTGCCCAAAATAAAAACAAAACAGCCGCGCAAAAGATTTCCGCAAAGACCACTTAAAATGAAATCCAAGCTGGGCAGCAAAGTTTAAATACTGCAGACTAGGCTGCTCATAAATTAGGTGGACAGCCAATAATTAAAATGGGTAATCAGCTGCTCATAAAATAAGTAATCAGCCGCTCATAAAATTCTGGACAATGGCTACCTTCTTTAATTAAAATGGGCGGACAGCAGCTAGCTTAAGTGAATAAAACAATATTTCTTTTTGGGCTGAGCTTTTCCTTCGAGGAAGAAGGATCCTTAGTCGATTTCGAAAGAGATCTCCACGAAGAAGATGAAGTTCTCTCTCTAGACTACTCCCTCTCTCACTTGGCAAATATTGCCTCCTAAGTTTTCTTATGTCTTGAAATTGCAAGACTTTAGTATTTATAAGGAGCTTCAAGGGAGACCTAGTGGGCTTTTGAGTTGGGTCTTAGTGTTTGACTTTTGTTGATCCCTTAGTCTTCCCTAGACTAATAACCTTCAATCGAGCCTTTTGAATTAATTTCTTAACCCACTTTGTTAATTAAATTTAATTGAACCCTTAGGAATATTTCGTATAACCCACTTAGTCAATAAAATATTAATTAAATCTTTAGAATTAATTAATTCACTTTGTCAATTAGTCAAACGCATAATTAGTCGTACCACTAACGGACCAATTATGGAACTACCGCTCAAAAACGACTTTATATCGTGCTCACTTTATTATTGTTTTATCTCCCCACGTCAAAGATCTAGTGCTCGTCGGTTTATCAATTTACTGACAAAATAATTCACCGACTTCTTGGTATCTGATTATTACCACTCCACTTTCTTATTATACTGGACGTAAAGTCCACTGGCCAGTTTTAGTACAATAAACCTTACGAGCTCATCTCGGCTGCACCATCAACCTGGCGAACCGGTACGTGGATTCATTCGACTAGCAACGGCACGTAAGAAGCTAAACACCACATACCCAACCTACCAAGGTATTGGCCTCAATTGGCTGCACTCTTTGGCACATCATGTTGGTGTTTGCCATTTTGAGGGCTAATTTAGATATTTGTCGTCTGTTTGATAATTTATCAAATGAGTTAATTTCATGATAATTATATTCTTGTGCATATTTAATTTCATGAAATCGATTCGCCAAAAGAAACACTCCATAGACATTTAGATCATGAGTGATTCTTTTGAGTAGTACTCGTACGAGGATCCTTAGACCAGAAATCACTACATGGTCTTAGGTGAATTGTAGTGTGCTTTGACATACGCCTAATGGGGCCGTAACAGATTGCCAAGTATGGTTATGATTGGGTAAACTATGAGTCACACTAAGATATGTAGGTGAAGTGATGGGAGTACAAATCTCTCTTAAGTGAGAGATGATATCTTGGCCACTTGATAGTGAACTGAAAAGTGCATGGCCATGCCCAATGAATAATAAGCGTTATCATTTGCTTGATGAATTCAGTGTCACTAAGAGATCAAGTAAACGTTTAGCTATATAAGGATGATGGTTCCATGCCTTATACTAAACGGGATATCAATGTAGAGGATCGTATGCAGTTTGCTCAGAAAGGTTGTGTTGAATCACCATTCGACCCTCCATTATGATTGGGTAGTGATTATGTCTTGCTAGAGACCACTAATGACTTATGGATTAATCAATGAGATTGAGTTATCTATTGCCAATTTAGAATGGGCCTACAGAGTCACACATAAGAAAGTTTGATGATGCAAAAAAGTATTCTTGCCTACAATAAGTATAATTGTTATACTTAAATAAATAAGATTTAATTAAATGGTTTAATTAAATATTATTGAAAAGTTTTGTGGTATTAATTGAGAGTTAATTAATTACCTGAGAACAATTGGGATAGGCTGATAAATCAAGGGACCTAATTGCAATTTAGGTTCTTGATCAGTCAGCCTGATCCATGGGTCATGGGTTGATCCATGGGCTTGGTGTATAACCCAAATCATTAAGGTATTATTTAATACTGATTTGGAATTAGCAAATATTATTTAATACTGATTTGGAATCAGCAAAATAATATTTGGTAATAATACTGATTTGAAATATGATTAAATCAGTTAAGTAATAATTGTTTGATTACAATACTGATTTTTGGAAATTTCAACTCTACAAATATCCTAGGGATATTATGGTAGGAGGATAATGATTTTCAATTAGAAAATCAGAACTAGCAATATATACACAAAATCCCAAACTCTCTCCGTAGGCAAAAATGGCTAGCACCGGATCTGCGAAGAATTTCAGTGCTTGAAAGTAGAGAGTCCTTCAAGGAAGGATTTTGGTGATGACAAACGTAATCGGAGTAGAAGGTTTGGACCAACATCAATCTAGGATCCAAACGCTGCTACCAATTACACTTCAAGGGTATGGTTTACTTGTTTTTAACATAGGATTAAAACACCAAAATTAAAATTGGCATGAATCCGCTGCGTAAAAATTTTGAAAATCATGCCTCCGATCCCAACAGTGGTATCAGAGCTAGGTTCAGAACATTTTTGTGTTAATATTAAAATTAATTGATTCAAGCAAATTGTTTGTGTTTAAAATTAATTTTTCTTATTACCCACAAAATTCCCTCGATTGAAAATTGGTTTAAAAAAGCTGAAATTTTTTATTTATGGATTTCGGGGTTTCGGGGTGTTCATCGGGAAACTGATTTCAACGGAAGGGTTCCGGTGATGGGTATTGTTTCTGGGTTTCCTTGCCGGTTTGAAATCTGGGCTATTTAATACTTTCTGCCGAAAAATTGATTTGGCGAAAAAGGGAAGCTTATGGTTTTGGTTTGGAACTCAAATCTAATTTTGGGGTTTTTTTCCTGAAAAGTGTTTACGGTGTTTGGGTTTTCTTTTTTTTAGGGAAAGAATTATTTGCTGGGCTGTTGTTGTTTCTTTCACAGGTTTGATTCGCCGGAAAAACCATTCTAACAAAATGGGTTATATTGTTTTCTGGGTTTCGAAAACGAAAATCACCGTAGTCTGGGTTTTTTGGTCGAAAATCGGGAAGCAAAGAAAAATTGGATTTTGGGTTATGATTTTGTTTCTTTTGGGCTGATTGTTGTCGGATTGTTTTTCAATCGGAAAAACTGAAACCCCAGAATCGTTCTGAGGTTTTTCGCTGGTTTCAAATGGTTTTAGTCGGAGCTGGTTTACGATCAAAAAAAGGGGACACTGACATGTTTTTGTTTTCTGTCGTTTTTTAAATGGTCGAGGAATTGGATCTTCAATGGAAGAGGATTCGCCTTTGACCGAATAAGAGAGCGCGACAGGAGAAGATGAACGGCGAGCGTCGTTGTTCATCAATGACGTCGGACGGCTGATCGAAAAACCAGAGATACCACCGGGGAAGACAATGCAGGAAGCGGCGGGTGGCAAAAGCACTAGGGGCTGAAATTACCTAAATGGCCCCGCCGCAACCTTAAAACCCTAGGCTGCCAAACCCTAAAATTCTAAAAATTATAAAAATAGCCCCAGCAGTTTTGTTCCTTCCAAACCCTAAGCCCAGAACTTTGGTTAATTATGAAATTGCCTCTAAATTTTCAGGAAAAAGGTTTTTCTGAAATTTTAATTTAATTTGATAAGATTTATAATTTAGCATAAAATTAAATATCTTATCAGATTAGAGATAGGATTAAATTTTGACTTAAAATTATTATCCTAGCAAATCTTAATAAGATTAAGATAATTAGATTAAATAAAAATAAATAAATAATAATTAATTAATTAGATTAATTAATTTGTTTAATTTGTTTAATTTTGAATTATTTATTTATTTATTTTATGATGTTTTTAATTTAAATTGTTTAAATTATCTGTGTGAAACATCATAATTATGACTAGCATGTTCATGCATCATTTTTGGTTAAATGAAAAATGAACAAAAAGGGATTGATTAAAATTGATCATGACACGATCAATTTTAATTTTGTAATAGTTACACAATTTTTAAATTTAATCGGTTTAAATTAAAACGGGTTTGTATGAGCATATGCATTTACGTGTTTTAAAGCATGAATTGGGCTTATTAATGATTTTAAAAGTTGGGGCCTGTGAGCCATTTGAATTTGGGCTTGTGTGCCTATTAAAATTTTATGTAATAGTTAGGTCCAAGAGGAGTTTCCAAGAGGAGTCCATGGTGGAGCCCAGGAACGGAAGCCCAACAATGAAGGCCCAAATATGAAGCATTTTAAAAAGCTCTGTAATAGACTAGAGCCCAATTCATTGCTTTTATTCATTTTATTTATTTGATATACCAAATGAATGTTAAAACGAAAAATGCATGTTAAGCCGATCAAACTAAAATCCCAAAAACCCGAGTTGATTTTGCTTCCATACTTGGGGGCTCGCCAGAGCGTCGAACGTATGTGGACTTGGAGAGCCCAAGGGCCTCAGGTTTTCTTCGTGCGGTGGGTAGTCACATAATAGGTGCCCAACTTTACTCACTACCACTATGTGAAAAAACTGTTTGGGTATTTATTGATGTGATGCCTCGAGGGATGGTTTGACTTGGGAAAATTAATCCTAGCTTGACCCGATAAGTTGACTAGGGATTAATTTTGCAAAGATAGGATGGTGTCAAACATTTGGAATGTTAATCCTATCACTAAAAAGTTGCATGGTATGCAATTGGAAAGCGTTAGATTACATGGAATGTAATTTGAACGTTGTCTACCAAAAGAGCCTGATCCCTACGATACTTGCCAAAGCAAGATTAGGGTTAACTCTTTGTGGATTTTCGGCCCACAATCTAGCACCAACACAAAATTGTTTGGGATTTCAATTTTAGCTATTGTGGAAAATGATTTTAAAACTCATTCTAATAATTTGCATTTATTCTTTGTAGAAATGGCATCATATAGCACTAATGTCATCTCAAACTTTACTCTAAGAAGTATATTTGATAAGGATAAATTGGTTGGACCAAACTTCTTAGATTGGGAAAGAAACCTGAGAATATTTCTCAAGTATGAAAGGAAGCTATATGTCTTAGAGATCGCTTTACCTGAACCACCACAAAATGCTTCGGCACCTGTTCAACGAGCCTGGGATAAGCTGAAAAGTGACTCTGATGATGTGACTTGCTTGATGCTCGCGTCTATGACGGGTGAGCTTCAAAAGTAGTTCATGAATTCGGAAGCCTTCTGGATTTACGAGTCACTGATGGAGATGTTCCTTGAACAAGCCCGTAACAAAAGGTTCGTTATGATAAAAGCTTTAATTTCGTGCAAGATGGCGAAGGGTTAATCAGTTAGCACGCATTTAATCAAGATGAAAGGGTACATTGATACCCTAGAGCGATTGAATACAACCCTTCCTAGAGAATTGGCCATTGATATCATCTTGGCATCATTGCCTGATGAATACAATGATTTTATGGTGAACTACAATATGCACAACATGGATAGGAACATTCCTGAGCTCCATGGCATGTTAAAGAACACCGAGCATATGATGGAGTGCTTGAGTTGTTTGATTTTGAATCATATGATACCTGTGAACCCTGCTTGCAAGGCAAAATGACAAAAAGTCCTTTCAACAAGCAAGGTGAAAGAACAAGTGAGCTATTGGCTCTAATACATACGGATGTATGTGAACCAATGAGCACACAAGCCAGAGGAGGATTTGAATACTTCGTGACTTTTACTGATGACTATAGTAGATATGGTTGTGTCTACTTAATGAGGTATAAAAGTGAAACTTTTGAAAGGTTCAAAGAGTTTAAAAATGAAGTAGAAAATCAGTTGGATAGAAGGATTAAGGTTATTCACTCCGATCGAGGAGGTGAATATCTAAGTGATGAGTTCAATGGCTATCTAAAACAGTGTGGAATTGTTTCACAGCTGACTCCACCGGGAACATCTCAATGGAATGGTGTATCTGAAAGAAGGAATCGGACCTTATTAGATATGGTTCAATCAATGATGGGCCAAGCGACTTTCCCTATGTCCTTTTGGGGTTATGCTCTCCTTTCTGCTGCCTACTTATTGAATAGTATTCCATCTAAGGCAGTAAATAAGACTCTATATGAGATATGGATGGGTCAGAAGCCCTATATGTCCTATCTACAAGTTTGGGGTTGTCAAGCTCATGTAAAACATTTACAAAGTACTAAGCTTGAACCTAAAAATGACAAATGCCTATTTGTGGGATATCCTAAGAAAACCAAAGGATATCAATTCTACAACCCAACTGAGAAAAAAGTGTTCGTTGATCGAGGAGCTACTTTCTTTGAGAAAGAATTTATGTACAAGAAAGACAGTGGGAGTAGAATAGAACTCGGAGAAGTTCAACAACCACAAGAGAATGTAGAACGATCTACAGAAACTCAGATGGAAGTTGACATGGAAACTAATGAAGATGAGCATCCTGAGTCAACAACACTAGAACCTAGAAGGTCTAGTAGATCTCGTCATGAACCCGAGAGATACGGATTTCTTGTGACTGACGATCAAGATTTGATCTTGGTGGACTCTAATGAGCCTGTGGACTCTAATGAGCCCGCGAACTACAAACAAGTTTTAGAAAGTCCAGATTCAGATAAATGGCTACAAGCCATGGAATTTGAAATGCAATCAATGAGGGACAATAAAGTGTGGACTTTGATTGATCCTCCTGTTCAGGAAAGTGTTGTCTATTGCAAGTGGATTTTCAAATTAAAACCTAGCGGGATCTTCAAGGCACGACTAGTGGCTAAAGGTTTTAGACAGACTCATGGTATTGACTATGATGACACCTTCTCCCTTGTCGTGATGCTCAAGTCCATTAGGATAATGCTTGCCATAGCAGCATATTTTGACTATGAGGTATAACAAATGGATGTTAAGACGGCTTTCCTGAATGGAAACCTACTCGAGGATGTTTATATGAAACAACCCGAGGGATACATCGATCAAAAGCATCCTAATCGAGTATATAAGCTTCAAAGGTCTATCTATGGACTAAAGCAAGCATCTCGTGAAGGAAAACTGAACAAGCCCGGGCTAAATCGAAAACCTCACTTTCGTGCTATGCATTCCAGAATCAAAAGCTTTCGACCAAGCTCAGGCTCAAATTAGTTTACCCATGAATGGATCTAGGCTTATACTTATTTAATTTATTAATCGGGACACAAAAAATTAAATCTTTAATTAAAGCGGAATTTAAAGATTATACCTTTTATAGCGAAGTCCCTTGCTTAAAGAAAACCCAATTCTTTAGCGCAATTTCCACAAGAAATCCGAAGAATTCTCCAATACGAACTCCGAGATAGTGTGGGCTATCGTCTACGGAGTTACCCACGGCAATACGATTGAAAACCCAAGAAACTTGCTTCTCAAGAAACTCAAAATAAATCTGCCCAGAATTTTTTCTGAAAATTAAATTGGGTAGTCATTTTGTCTTGCTAAAGACTACTAATGACTTATGGATTAATCAATGAGATCGAGTTATCTATTGGCAATTTAGAATGGGCCTACAGGATCGCACATAAGAAAGTTCGATGATGCAGAATAAGTATTCTTGCCTACAATAAGTACAATTGTTATACTTAAATAAATAAGATTTAATTAAATAATTTAATTAAATATTATTGAAAAGTTCTGTGGTATTAATTAAGAGTTAATTAATTTCCTGGGAACAATTTGGATGGCTGATAACTCAAGGGACCTAATTTCAATTGAGATTCTTGATCCATCAGCCTGATCTATGGGTCATGGGTAGATCCATGGGCTTGGTGTATAACCCAAATCATTAAGGTAATATTTAATACTGATTTGGAATCAGCAAATATTATTTAATACTGATTTGGAATCTGCAAAATAATATTTGGTAATAACATTGATTTGGAATATGATTAAATCAGTTCAGTAATAATTGATTGATTACAATACTGATTTTTGGAAATTTCAACTCTACAAATATCCTAGGGATATTATGGTAAGAGGATGATGATTTTCAATTAGAAAATCAGAACCAGCAAAATATACACAAAATCCCAAACTCTCTCCGTAGGCAAAAACGGCTAGCACCGGATCTGCGAAGAATTTCAGTGCTTGAAAGTAGAGAGTCCTTCTAGGAAGGATTTTGGTGGTGACAAACGTAATCGGAGCAGAAGGTTTGGACCAACATCAATCTAGGATCCAGACACGGCTACCAATTACGCTTCTAGGGTATGGTTTACTTGTTTTGAACATAGGATTAAAACACTAAAATTAAAATTGGCATGAATCCACTGCGGAAAAATTTTGAAAATCATACCTCCGATCCCAACACATCAAAGCATATGATATCTAACTCTCACGTCCATCCTATTCTCGGGATTGAGAGACTGAATACTAGGACCGAATTGACTATGTCGATCAGTACATGTCAATTCTATCCAAACTGGTCGTGCTCAATATGCCCCGGGCATATCCATGTGATTTTAATTAGTCTAGATGAACTAATTTCTAAACCACACGATAACCTATACTGATAGTATGTTCAGACTATCTCAGTTACGAGCATACTTTTTATATATCAATACTTTAACCAATAACGGTATCTACTGTAGAGCATTTTAATACTGAAACAAAATGATATGTCATCTGTGGATATTAGTTTTTGATACAAGCCATAGCCTTCTGTATTCAAAACTAACAGGTTTATGTCGTACTTCCTGTTGGTGTTGTGTGTTGAGATTTAGCTTCATTGTAATAGGGCTTTTGTTTGTGGGGAATTTGATCTTTTGTATACGAATGTTTACTAAGCTTTGAGTTTTGGCTTGTTGAGTTTGATGTTCGAATTTGAAAATTAGCCTTGTGCAACTTGTGTTCTGATTTAGGTTGGGACCTGCTTCGAGGGTGGTTATAAAGAGGCCAAATTATGTTAAAACCATGAATTTGACAAGCAATTAACTAAAATAGTGCATGCCTATGCATTGAATAGATTAACATCATCATAGGGTCGTCAATCATAAGAATCTAATTTATACCACCTACAAATCTAATTAAGATAATGAAGCCCAAGGTCCTTAAACATACAAAACAAGTATATTGGATGAGTAATCTAGAAATTACCAAATCGACCACTTGATATGTTTACCCAATTAGTTCTAGGACTATAAATTTCATAATATCACCAAACCTACACAAAAATATAAATGTTTATAAAGAACTCATAACAATATCATGCTTAATTAAAGTCAATTATATAAATAAAATGAAATAAACATAATCATCAAGGAAACTGAAGGAAAACTGAACAAGCCCGGGCTAAATTGAAAACCTCACTTTCGTGCAATGCATTCCAGAATCGGAAGCTTTCGACCAAGCTCAGGCTCAAATTAGTTTACCCATGAATGGATCTAGGCTTATACTTATTTAATTTATTAATCGGGACACAAAAGATTCGATCTTTAATAAAAGCGGAATTTAAAGATTATACCTTTTGTAGCGAAGTCCCTTGCTTAAAGAAAAATCCAATCTTTGACGCAACTTCCACAAGAAATCCGAAGAATATCTCCAATACGAACTCTGAAATAGTGTGGGCTATTATCTACGGAGTTACCCACGGCAAATCGAATGAAATCCAAGAAACTTGCTTCGGAAGAAAACTCAAAAACTGAAATTAAAACTGCTGCCCAGAATTTTAGAAAACCCACTTCGCAAGCTACAAAAACTGCTGTCTTGCAGCATGAAAAACCCGCCAGAGATCAATTGCTCAGTCCCGATCTAGACAGCCCACTCCACGGATCACTCCCTTAGGAAGATCAAACGTAGAACTGGACCGGTTCTGGGCACCGCTCAATCTGACCGCCGCGAAGCTGCAGGCCGAGGACGCTGCTGGCGCGCGATCCAACTGGAGAAGGTGATCGGCGCTGCCCAGCGAAGAATCCGACCAGCTGCTCACCTAGAAATGGTCTGGGCAAACTAAAGGAGTAATCTTCCACAGAAGAAAGTTCTCTTAGTCGACTTCGAGAGAAAACTTGACGAGGAAGACACCGTTTTCTCTCTAGACTAAACTTTCTCTTTCTACCCTTTTCTTGGGTGTCAAGTTTCTTAATCGATTTCTTGCCCAATAAGTTGTGTTTATAAGGAGCTTCTAAGGAGACCTAATGGGCCCTCGAGTTAGGCCTTAAAATTTGACTTTCGTTGACCGCTAAGTCTTCCCGACTAATCAACTCCAATCGACCCATTTAAGTTAATTTATTTAATCCACTTTGTTAATTTAATTTAATCGAATCCTTAGAATTAATTAATTCAAAATCGGATTAATTTTTAAATTCACTTTGTCGATTAAATATTAATTAAACCTTTCAGATTAATTAATTTACCTTGTCGATTAGTCAAATGCATAATCGGTCGTACCACTAACGGACCAATTATGGAACTACCGCTCGAAAATGACTTTACATCGCGCCATTATATTTTATTCTATCTCCCCACATTAAAGATCTAGTGCTCGTCGATTTATCAATTTACTGATAAATTAGTTCACCGGCTTTTTGGTTTCCGAGATTAGTTCCACTCGTCTTTTTATTATACCGAACATAAAGTTCACCGGCTGGGTTTAGTATAATAACCTTACGAGCTCATCTCGGGAGCACCATCAACCCGGTGAACCGGTATGTGGATTCTTCCGACTAGCAACGGCACGTAAGAAGCTAAACACCGCATACCCAACTTACCGAGGTATTGGCCTCAATTGACCTCACTCTTTGGCAAATCAAAGCACATGATATCCAACCCTCACGCCCGTCCCAATCTCGGGATTTAGAGACAGAATACTAGGACCGAATTGACTACGCCGATCAGTATAAGTCAATTCTATCCAAACTGGTCGTGCTCAATATGCACCGGGCACATCTGTGTGATTTAAACTAGTTTAGATAAACCAATTTCCAAACCACACAATAACCTATACCGATAGTATGTTCAGACTATCTCGGTTACGAGCATACTTTTTATATATCAATACTTTAACCAATAACGGTATCTACTGTGTTTTTCGACACCCCGTTATCTAGTTATATGATATAAAGGAACAAATTTATACTGAAACAAAATGATATGTCATCTGTGGATATTAGTTTTTTATACAAGCCATAGCTTTTCTGTATTCAAAACTAACAATCTCCCACTAATACTCAAAGCTATGCTAAGAAGTAGAAAAACTGTCCAACCCGTTATTACACTGCTGTCATAATGAAATCTCCAGAACACCTTTAAGCTCACTCACATGGCTCTCTCAAGAATCTGACTCCCATGCCCTCCACATGTCTCTCAAAGACCTTTGGGGTCAATGGCTTGGTGAAAGGATCTGCAAGGTTGTCCTCTGAAGCTATCTTGGCCACGATCACGTCTCCCCTCTTTACGATCTCTCGTATCAGGTGGTACTTGCGCTCTATGTGTTTACTCGCCTTATGGGCTCGTGGTTCCCTCGAGTTAGCAACTGCACCATTGTTATCACAATAAACTGTGATAGACCTAGGCAACTCAGGAACCACATCTAAGTCCATCAGGAAGCTCCTGAGCCATACAGCCTCTTTCGCTGCCTCTGAAGCAGCAACGTACTCGGCCTCTATGGTAGAGTCCGCCACGCATTTCTGCTTGACACTCTTCCATACTATGGCTCCACCTCCAAGAGTAAACACAAACCCAGATATAGACTTACTCTTGTCCAAATCTCCTTGAAAATCCGAATCTGTGTAACCCAATGGTACAAGCTCATGCGCTCTATAAACTAGGACATAATCTCTCGTCCTGCCCAAGTACTTGTGAATGCATTTTACTGCCTCCCAGTGAGCCTTCCCAGGATTACTCTGATATCTGCTAACCATGCCAACGGCAAAGCAAATATCAGGCCTCGTGCACAACATAGCATACATGAGGCTACCCACTGCAGAAGCATAGGGTACTGCCTTCATGGCATCTATCTCTTCAGCAGTCTTAGGACACTGCTCCTTAGATAAATACACTCCATGCCTGAAAGGTAGTGAACCCTTCTTGGAGTTCTGCATGTTAAAACGGGCCAGAATCGTGTCTATGTAGGATGCCTGAGAGAGATTCAGAGAACGTCTCATACGATCTCGAATAATCTTAATCCCAAGGATATGTCCAGCCTCTCCCAAATCTTTCATATCGAATTGCCTGGATAACCATGCCTTTACGTCTGTCAACAACTTCTTACTGTTGCCAATAAGAAGAATGTCATCTACGTAAAGTACGAGGAACACCACCATATCACCATCACGCCTGCGATAAACACACTGCTCATCCGGAGACTGAGTGAATCCATAGGACTGGATAACCTCATCAAAACGAATGTTCCAAGATCTAGATGCTTGCTTAAGTCCATAAATGGACCTCCTAAGCCTGCATACCTTGTGCTCTTGGCCCTTAGCAATGAAGCCCTCTGGTTGCTGCATAAAGATGGTCTCCTCAAGACTTCCATTAAGGAAAGCTGTCTTGACGTCCATCTGCCAAATCTCATAGTCCATATGAGCAGCTATGGCCAAGAGAATCCGGATCGACTTAAGCATAGCTACCGGGGAAAAGGTCTCCTCATAATCGATCCCTTCTTTCTGAGTATACCCCTTCGCCACAAGCCTAGCCTTGAAGGTCTCAACCCTCCCGTCAGATCCTCTCTTTCGCTTGTAAACCCATTTGCACCCAATAGGCCTAAACCCATCAGGAAGGTCTACCAGCTCCCAGACTTGATTTGAGTCCATAAAACCCATCTCAGCAATCATCGCTCTCTGCCAAGAATCTGCATCTTTATCCTGGAGAGCCTCATTGTAGTTAACTGGGTCTGGTTCATGAGTGCCAGGGATAAAGTCCGAAGACTCACCCAAACCCATGTACCTCTCGGGCTGTCTCACAACCCTCCCACTACGACGAGGCGCAGCCTGTGCAAGAGCATCATCTGTGATAGTGTGTGCAGTCTCTTGTGGTGTGTCTTCCTGTACGTGTGTATCTGGAATAGTGGACTGACTTCTAAGCTCTTCCAATACTACCTTGCTGCTTGACTTGTGATCTAAAATATAGTCCTCCTCAAGAAATCTGGCATTGGTGCTGACCACCACCTTCTGATCCTGAGGACTATAAAATAAACCACCTCTCGTTCCTTTGTGGTAGCCTCTAAACAGCATAACCTTGGATCTCGCCTCTAACTTGCCTGCATCTGTCTCGAGCACATGTGCTGGACAACCCCAAATCCTGAGATGTCTCAGACTAGGCTTCCGCCCACTCCACAACTCTATTGGGGTCGTAGGCACAGACTTAGATGGCACAAGGTTGAGGATAAAACATGCTGTATCTAAGGCATATCCCCAAAACGAGATAGGCAACTCACTGTAACTCATCATCGATCTGACCATCTCCATAAGAGTCCTGTTCCTCCTCTCTGCTACACCATTCTGCTGGGGTGTGCCAGGTGCAGACAACTGGGTCTGAATACCATCCTCTGACAAATAGGTCCTAAATTCACTAGAGAGGTATTCCCCACCGCGATCAGACCGCAGTGACTTGATACTCTTACCCAGATGGTTTTCCACCTCTGCCTTGAATTCTCTGAACTTGCCAAAGCATTCAGACTTGTAGCGCATCAGGTATATGTATCCATATTTGGAGTAATCATCCATGAAAGTCACGGAATACTCATAACCACCTCTAGCCTGAACTGACATAGGCCCACACACGTCAGAATGAATCAGCTCTAAAACCTCCTTGGCCCTATACCCCTTCGCCTTAAAAGGCCTCTTGGTCATTTTACCCTCCAAGCAGGACTCACAGGTCAACTAGCTATCAATATCTAGTAAGTCCAAAGACCCACTCTTAACCAACCTTTGAATCCTACTAAGGTTGATATGACCTAGTCTCAGGTGCCAAAGATAAGTCTGATTCAAAGGGGAAGACTCTTTTCTCTTATTATGATTTGGTGATGAGTTACTAGTTTCTGTGTTTTGCATAACTGGGGAGTAAGTCTTAATTAAAAACAAATTGTCAACCAATGTACCGGAACATATAAGTTTCTGGCATTTTCTAATAAAAATCGAACCATCAGAAAATGCACACTTATAACCATCCAAAACAAGTCTCGAAACCGAAAGCAAGTTCTTTCGAAAACTAGGTACATCAAGACAATCCTTTAAATGTAAAATAGAGTCTGAAAAATAAAGACATAAAACTCCCACTGCAACAACAGAAACTCTGGTAGTATCCCCAAGGTAGACCTGCAACTCTCCCTCTCTAAGCAGCCCGGTCACTTGGAACCCCTGCAAAGAATTACAAACATGATCAGTGGCTCCTGAATCCACACACCAAGTATCTGTGGGAATCGCCGCTAAACATGTCTCAGTGACTAGGGAAAATTTACACGTACCTCGAGGCTTTGGGCAGTACTTCTTCCAATGTCCCGCTTTGCCACATCTGAAGCATTTGCCTCTCGGCTTCTGCTTCTTGGCAATGCCCGCCTTGGGTCCATGACTGGCTCCTACTTTCTGGCCTCTCTTCCTCTTTTGCTTCCTGGCTTTGGGCCCAGCAGAGGAACCTGAAGGACCAACAGTAGCCAAGGCTTGCTTATTCTCTGCGAAGAGGCTCTCAGCAGACACCAATGCAGTTAGCTCAGAAAGTGAATAAGAAAGATTCCCCATATTATAGTTCAATCGAAACTGCTCAAAACTGGGAGGCAAGCTCTGAAGGATGATATCGACCTGGGTTTCCCCATCAATCTCACCTCCCAATACCTCGATCTCATTGATGCAACCAATCATGTCCAGTACGTGATCTCTCACTGAAGTGCCCTCAGCCATCTTAGCATTCATGAGTTTCCTCATAGCTGACTGCTTGGCTGCCCTGCCCTGATGTCCAAACATCTCCCTGAGGTTGAGCATCATATCGTAGGCTGAGGTCATCTGCTGATGCTGGTGCTGCAGAACACTTGACATGGAAGCCAAGATGTAGCACCTGGTCATCTCATCAGCCTTCTGCCACCTCGTATATGGCTCTCGCTGCTCAGGGGTGGTATCATCGCTGGGCTTAGGAGGACACTCCTCAGTAAGCACATACTTATAACCCTCAGCGGTAAGGACAATGTCCAGGTTACGTTTCCAATCAATGTAATTTGGACCGGTGAGTTTGTTTTGGTTCAGAATGACAGCTAGTGGGTTGAACGACATATCAATTGAAAATAAACAAACAAGTTTCAGTATACTTTTTCGAAAATATTGAAAAATCCTCAGAAAATAAATATAATCTTCTACCGACATCTCTCACACCGGGATTAACGCAGGTCACGATGGGTGAACATCTACGCCAACCCACATTCGTTCGAGAAGAACCGAAGTTCATTAATTTCATTATCTGACCAACGATCTTATGATCAATGAAATTAATAGTCGATAATTTTAGCCGTACACGTAGATAGCGTAACCTCGATAGGAGGGATACTATAAACAGTACACAAAGTGTATGCCATTACGTGACTTCTAAGTTTGTTACTTAGGATACTAATGCGCATCGGATGGCGAGGGTGTCGCAACTTTCTCCAATTAAACGCACTATAGTCATCCCTTTAGAAATTCATTCCGGTGATATCTGTGATTGAAAACTCATCTGATAGGGAGGAAGGTCTAAGCCAGCACGTAAGTTTAACCACATCACCAATGAACCCGTAATGGAGGCCATGAGGCTATTAACCAACTCGCTCCCACTTAGATTTTTAATTAATTTCAATTTGCCCGGGTTTTCTCGGTTTTCTACGTAATTAGAAATCACCCAAAATTACGATAAACCAAAATCCGCGAATTTAATCAATTTGAGGATTTTTACATTTTAACATGCAATATCTTAACTATGGATATTCGCACCCATAAAACCGTTGGAGTTTTAATATGCGAATAATCTACCTTACTTAATTGCACATTACCTTTTAAAAACTTGGTTTGGTTTTCATTCATGCAAAATAAAACGAAAATCACACAATCAACGAAAAAACATAAATACGGGAAATTAAACAAAATAAAAATTTCCCGACTATTATGGCCTTCTCTATCGTTGATTCCTTGATGCCTCGGTGACACTTCCCGTCCTGTCGCTCCCACTCTTTATTTGGATCCCTCTCGATTCGCCCGGGTTTTCTTGGTTTACTACGTAATTAGGAATCACCCAAAATTACGATAAACCAAAACCCGCGAATATAAGTTACCCAAAATAACGTCTTCGTCATAGTACATAAATTCCTATATACAAAGGCGTTTTACTAGGAATTTAAAGACGACATGATTAGATCAAATCCTACTACAAGATTTTTCTAATCCTACACGGCTTCCAGCTCGTGGTTATTACTATTACAGAAATTTCCATTCAAAAATAAAACAAGCCCGGACATGTCCCGGGGTTTATGAATGAAAATTAAATTTCTACCATAATAGCCGGGAAACCAACAACCACCTGTTTATGCATTTCGACAAAAATAATAATGCCAAAATAAAGCCGTGTAATAAATCAAACAAGTATAAGACCGAAACCAATGCTCTGATACCAATTTGAAGGAAAACTGAACAAGCCCGGGCTAAATCGAAAACCTCACTTTCGTGCAATGCATTCCAGAATCGGAAGCTTTCGACCAAGCTCAAGCTCAAATTAGTTTACCCATGAACGGATCTAGGCTTATACTTATTTAATTTATTAATTGGGACACAAAAGATTCGATCTTTAATAAAAGCGGAATTTAAAGATTATACCTTTTGTAGCGAAATCCCTTGCTTAAAGAAAAATCCAATCTTTGACGCTACTTCCACAAGAAATCTGAAGAATATCTCCAATACAAACTCCGAAATAGTGTGGGCTATTATCTACGGAGTTACCCACGGCAAATCGAATGAAATCCAAGAAACTTGCTTCGGAAGAAAACTCAAAAACTGAAATTAAAACTGCTGCCCAGAATTTTAGAAAACCCGCTTCGCAAGCTACAAAAACTGCTGTCTTGCAGCATGAAAAACCCGTCGGAGATCAATTACTCAGTCCCGATCTAGACAGCCCAGTCCACGGATCACTCCCTTAGAAAGATCAAACGCAGAACTGGACCAGTTCTGGGCACCGCTCAATCTGACCGCCGCGAAGCTGTAGGCCGAGGACGCTGCTGGCGCGCGATCCAACCGGAGAAGGTGATCGGCGCTGCCCAGCGAAGAATCCGACCAGCTGCTCACCTAGAAATGGTCTGGGCAAACTAAAGGAGTAATCTTCGAAAGAAGAAAGTTCTCTTAGTCGACTTCGAGAGAAAACTTGACGAGGAAGACACCGTTTTCTCTCTAGACTAAACTTTCTCTTTCTACCCTTTTCTTGGGTGTCAAGTTTCTTAATCGATTTCTTGCCTAATAAGTTGTATTTATAAGGAGCTTCTAAGGAGACCTAATGGGCTCTCGTGTTAGGCCTTAAAATTTGACTTTTGTTGACCGCTAAGTCTTCCCGACTAATCAACTCCAATCGACCCATTTAAATTAATTTATTTAATCCACTTTGTTAATTTAATTTAATCGAACCCTTAGAATTAATTAATTCAAAATCAAATTAATTTCTAAATTCACTTTATCGATTAAATATTAATTAAACCTTTCGGATTAATTAATTTACCTTGTCGATTAGTCAAATGCATAATCGGTCGTACCACCAACGGACCAATTATGGAACTACCGCTCGAAAACGACTTTACATCGCGCCATTATATTTTATTCTATCTCCCCACATTAAAGATCTAATGCTCGTCGATTTATCAATTTACTGACAAATTAATTCACCGATTTCTTGATTTCCGAGATTAGTACCACTCGTCCTTTTATTATACCGAACATAAAGTTCACCGGCCGGGTTTAGTATAATAACCTTACGAGCTCATCTCGGGAGATCCATCAACCCGGCGAACCGGTACGTGGATTCCTTGGACTAGCAATGGCACGTAAGAAGCTAAACACCGCATACCCAACTTACCGAGGTATTGGCCTCAATTGACCTCACTCTTTGGCAAATCAAAGCACACGATATCCAACTCTCACGCCCGTCCCAATCTCGGGATTGAGAGACGGAATACTAGGACCGAATTGACTACGCCGATCAGTATAAGTCAATTCTATCCAAACTGGTCGTGCTCAATATTCCCCGGGTACATCTGTGTGATTTAAACTAGTTTAGATAAACCAATTTCCAAACCACACAATAACCTATACCGATAGTATGTTGAGACTATCTCGGTTACGAGCATACTTTTTATATATCAATACTTTAACCAATAACGGTATCTACTGTGTTGTTCGACACCCCGTTATCTAGTTCTATGATATAAAGGAACAAATTTATACTGAAACAAAATGATATGTCATCTGTGGATATTAGTTTTTGATACAAGCCATAGCTTTTCTGTATTCAAAATTAACAGAAACCACACATAGAAACATGAAATTATGCAAAGCCCATAAGAAAGATGACCATTTATTCACAAGAAAGTAAAGAAAAGAGTTAGATTCTCTCCGTTTTCGTCCCAATACAAAGTAACCCATAGTCCCTATTTCAAGAATTCATATAAAACCTTGTGGGTTGCTCAATTCCATAAGATCTACATAGGATTTCCAGTTCCTCTATCAATTAGAGGAGTGAAAATCCCTAAACTAGACTTAGAATCTCATGGTTCTAAGGTAAGAAGCCATCTTTTTCTCTTACTTTCTCTCTAAGAAAGTGCTACTATGTGTTTGCCAAAGTGTGAAGTATGCATTTTCTTGGCCCTTAAGCTTATATATAACAAGAAACCATGAACAGAAATGTCTAAAAGGCCCTAAATATACAATTGAATCTATTTAATTCGAGGGAAAAAGGCGTCTTTTAGCAGCTTCAGTAAGCAGGCCGTGGAGGAGGTGCTGGCGCCTAACCAGCGCCAAGACGTAGGGTATGAAGAGGCGCTAGTGTCTGGTCGTTGCCTGAGCTACGCTTGAGAAAATGGAGGGCACGCACTGGCGCTTAAACAATGCCTACCAGGCACTGGTGCCTAATGGAGGCCATGCTTTCACGCCTTTGATTTTCATAACTTATGCTCCAAGTTTTCTCCGTTTCTTCATGATTTCTTCTCTTTTATACATTAAAGTCTTCATGTATCTTCCTCAACTCTTGATATGATCTCAAGATCACCTCATGGTTCACACTCTACCGCATCAAGTAATGTATAATCTCAAGACATGAAGAGCATGAGCCAAGTACAACTTGTGGATATTTGGGATCCAAGATCAAGAGCTAAGATGAAGAATACAATTGAAGCCCTTAGCATAGTGGTTAATATTTTCAAAGATAAGCCACCATCCAGAGATGTCATTGTGCTAAGTGAATTGGAATGAAGCCTTCTATTTTTTATTTTCAAGTCAAGTCAAAGACTATTAATTTTTAGTTATTTAAATTATTGAGTCTTTGTACTTGTTTAAGGGCTCTCATAAATCCTTTAAAGATGAGTTATACATAATAAAATTGAAAGCGCAACTCTCTATTTATAGGAACATAAGGGCGGCAAAATTACAGAGTAAGAAAGGAAATTCTTGTGAAACAAGAATTTTCTTTTCTTAAGGCACAAGTCTTTTCCTTTTTCAAGTTGGAAAAGAATTAGACTTGTTTCCTTATTCTAACTCTAATTATAATAGAGTTGAACTAGGATTTTTGCTGAGATTTATTTTTTCTAAATCTTAAAAAGAATAAACCATAATTGTCTTAAATCATTAAAAATCAGTAAACTACCAAAAATAGGAAGCTGAAGGGGGGTGGCGACCGAATTAGGCTTAAGGGGTCACCCTTTTCTTCTTGTTGACTTTTTGTCCAAGTAATCTTCTTATGGACCTTCTAGAAGCTTAAGTTGGCCAAATTTTCATCCCTCATTGGGTCTCATGGACTTTATTGTGTTGGTTTTGAATACTAAAACTTTGCATGTATAAAAACTATTTTCCAGTTTATATGTATCGATTGAATGTTTTAGTTATATTGTCTTTATGTTTTTACATATGTTGTCCATTTATATCGTATGACTAGATGATGAGGTGTCAGGGTGACACAGTAGATCTCATCATTCGTTAAAGTCATGATATATAAATGAGGCCCGTTACTGAGACAGTTTTGACATATTTTCGGTTTAAGTTTTTAAGTGATTCGGATATTAGTTTGTCTAAACTAATTGAATTATATAGATATTCCCAAGGTGTATTGAGCATAACCTTTTGGATTGAATTGTCTTATACTGATTTAGTACACTAGTCGATCCTAGTATTCTATATCTCAATCCCTAGACTTGAACGGGCATGAGGATTAGACATAGCGTACTTTAATATGCTAATGAGTGTGGTCACTTGAGACTTATATTCTCAGAAGGTTGGGTGTCCATGTTTGATTGCTTAGTGTGCTGTTGCTTGTCGAAAGTAAACCATGTACCGATGTGTCCGGGATGATGGTGCTCTCAAGATGAGCTCATAATGTTTATTATACTATACCCGACTGGTGGTGATGGGTATTCTTGGTCGGAATTCAATTCAATTTGAAAGCGATGCTAACAAGCTGGTTGCTACACAAACTAGACCCTTAATATTGACAGACCTTTCTCGTCAATTCTTTCCTATTATCTCCATAAGAATGAATTGAAGCGGCGGAATCGCTTAACTCAAGAAAACACACTATTCTTTAAACCTCTTTCTGCGAAAATCAAGAAAGAGGATGGATGATGGTTTTATGATGAATTTATTCAACACATGATGATGGTTTTATAGTCCAACCATTTGAATATAACAAGCAAAACAGGGGTTGTAAGTTTTCTCGTAAGGACAACTCACGATCTCGTAAGATCACTCAAAGAGATTTTAGAGGTGAGTTAGCAGTTGAAAGAATTCAAAAATTCAATATCAATTATCAAAACAATTCTATGAATTTTGTGTATAAGGGGGACTATTTATAGGCAATTACAAGTCTTCTCTTCCTATTCTAAAAAGGTAATCTCAAATCCTAGTGATTTAGAGATTAGTAAACAAAACATATTATAACTCTATTGGCTTCAGAAATTCGGCCAAGAGAGAGAAAAATAAAGATAAAAATAAAATCCTAATCAAGAAGGAAAAACTCAGCATATCTTATTTCAAATAAAATAAACTTCTAAAACCTTCCCAAACTATGAAAGTAGAAAGAAACATAATCCTAATTGGAAGAGACTTACTATTCTCAGCTTCAGTTGGACTCAGGGAAGTCTTGGATTTTCAAAATGGGCTTCTAGATTCCTTAATCCAAACTTCAGCTTTTATTCTCGAGCTTCATTCCTCATCTACATTGTATCTGTAAGTCCATTATCGAATAATCTTGTGATGTTAATGGGCTTGGGCTTCCAAATCTGTAGATAGGCTTGGGCCTATTGTTGGGCTTCTTCGATCAATAAATTTAAGACTTCTTCAATGCTTTCATCTGTTAATCATCATAGGTCCAACAATATAAATTAGTGGATCTGGCGTGACGAGATTTAGATCCACTTGAGAGCTTTTTGGGCTATTCTCTAAGCAAATCAGCTCTCCCTGAAGAATTTTGTAACTAGGCATGCCTTGAATTTCGAACATGCGTATTGATGTCATATGACATTTGTTCAAGCCTATTTGAAGGGCTTGAAACATATATTGGCCCAAGTGTCTTTTAACATGATAAAATCTTCAATTTGGGCTCAATTTAGGCTGAATTTCCACCTGTGAATATCGTAGTCTTCATCAATTGCAATATAAAGATCAACCATGGTCCATGGCGACTCAAGGTTCACATCAGTCCCTCCTTGTCGGAAAAGATTCATCCTCGAATCTTGTGCAATCTATCATCAAATAATGGCATGAGAAACATGTAGATATATAATTTAAAATCTGGAACTAATAGATATTTCTTTAATTCTGGTTCACTATTCACACTATAACGAATCATTTGAAGCTCAATTGATATCATCGGTGAATCTTTGAGATCTTGGTAGTGGGACAAATGTTGAGATTGTGTTTCACATAGATCTCCCTGTTGAATTGGACCATCTAGAGTGTGAAACTCAGATGACACTTCCTGCAAGACATTAGAACAACAGAATTAAGAATATCAACTGGGTTAGTATCAAATTCTTCTTCAGCTGCCTCTTCAGATGGTTCAACTTCCTCAGTTTTTGCACCTATGTCATCAGAAAGTTCTAACATATTAGGTAAAAGAGATAATGAATTCAAAACCCATTCTTTCTCTTGAGGAGGTTCCACAACTCTCCATTGGAAAAAGAACAATTTCACAGGGTCTCCCATTTTCACAGAGGAAATCGCAATTTGCTTAGGGATAGAGGAGGGTTGCTCCGTCTCTCATTTTCCTAGATTCGGTCTGTCCTTTCCTGCATCAAAGGGGTTAGTTTCTCTGCTAAGATCTCGTTCTTGTTGCATCTTCTTATGCGCTAAAGCCACCTACAAAGGAGAAAGAGGTAACATATTTGCATTGTTCCGTTTATACAAGAAATAATAGCAATTATTGTAGCTATCATTGGAAACTTTTCGGTCAAATTCCCATGGCCTTCCCAACAGTATATGACAAACATTCATGGTACTACATCACAGAGTACATTCTCCTGGATAGGAGCAAGGTAGAAAGTAACCATAACCTACTTCTGTACCTTTATCTCACCAGCATCATCAAGCCATAGCAACCTGTAAGGGTTTGGATGAGGCAAACAAGTTAGTGCTAAATCTTTAACTAAAGACTCACATACAATGTTGGTGCAACTGCCACCATTTATGATGAATAGTCACTTCCTCTGATCCTCAGTCTTACACCATATATGAAATATATTGTTGCATTGCCATTGACCAGGCTCTGGTGTAGGTTGAGCACTTAGAGATTGGATCATGACTAGAGCTGAATTTCTAATCAACAGCCCTTCTATGTGCTTTACCTTAGAAGTTACTCTTGTGCTGTCCTGATTGTTCAACATCATCCTACAAACGAATTGTAGAACAAAAGACCAAGTGTAACTTGTAAAAAACTCAAAAAGTATAATTACTTTCAAACGTTTCAAGAAATAAAATTCCTATGACCTTTGAAAATAATAAAAGACTCAAAAGACTCGAAAATATGAAAAGATATTTACCTCTGACACTCTCAAGAAGTCAAATTCTAAAAAATATTAGAAGTAATGAAAAAAGGACACAAAAATCAAAAAAGGATCTTTATTCCAAGAATTATATTATGAGAATAATAAGTCACAAGACCCATCACAAAAGAAAAAAAAAACGAAAACAAAAGAAAAGAAAAGGAAAAGAAAAACCTAGATCTTAGCGGAATGCTCTGAATGGGTTTCCTTTTCTCAAGACTCAGTAACAAAACTAAAAATCACAAACTCAAAAGACAAAAGCAAAACAACTAGTAATCAAAGGACAAGTCTAACAAAACCGTAAAATCTGAAACAAAACAAAGTTCACAAAAATAAGTACTATATAATATAGATGCTTATTAAGTCGCACAAAAAAAAAAAAAAACCAAAATCAGCAGGTACTTTCTTGAGTCAAACTGTGATCCCTCAAGAACACGAGCTCAACTACCAGGGAGAGGAAAGAATTTACACACACCGTGCAATTTAACTTTTACCTCCATTTTTCAAGGTTTGATCACTCCTATCTCCGAATTCCGTTTGCTTCCCTACTAACTTTAGAAATCATTACTTTTGTAACCTCGACTTTTTTTTTTTTTTACTTAGCCAGACTTTTGCAGAAGAGTTTTTCTTTTATAGAATTTCTCAGATTCTTAAGATTGGCTCTTTCGCTCTAGCATTTTCTCACTATGTTTAGACTTTTTCCAGGAGTTTAGAACTGCTATCTATTTGTGAGGGGGAATTTCTACCTCAAGTACACAACAAAAGGGTAAGGTTATTGAGCTTCAAGTATTCTCAAAAAAATCACAACTCCACCTTAAAGAACACCCACTAACCTCAGAGTTTTCAAACTCCGTGTTCCTCGTGCAAAGATTTGTGAAAATACGTTTCACCTCTGCAAGTTCCAAACTCGTACTTTCTGTCAGAAAAATCCAAAAATAGATCAAATAGAACACAAAAATTCTTGACACTAGAAAAAGGACACAAAAACTTTCGAAAATCACCTAACTCACAAAAAGGGTATTTTGCGTAAATTTTGTCAAATTTCGAAGGGTTTTGTCTATGGGAAAAATTGAATTTTCTACCACCAAAACTTGACATTAACACAAATTAAACCTAGAGGGGGACTTCTAGACTCAAACAAAACAAAAATCAAACAAAAATACTAAAAAACAAAGAAACGCCTGGTTCCCAAGGGGGCCTCAAACACAACTTATGACACAGATATTTGGACTAAAAATTGGACTGATTTACAACCAATAGACTCAAGATGTTTTCAAAACCATGGGAATAGATTTGAAATTGAAAAGACACAAAAAGAAAAACAAAAACTCAAAAAATAATAGTAGAATAGAAAGAAAAGTCCTTATGCTCTTATACCAATTTGACAGGTAATCTTAGTCGAAATTCAATTCAACGTGAAAATGGTGCTGACAAGCTGGTTGCTACACAAAAAAGACCCTTAATGTTGATGGAACTTTCTCGTCTATTCCTTCCAATTATCTCCACAAGCATGAATTTAAGCGGTGAATCGCTCAACTCAAGAAAACACACTATTCTTTAAACCTCTTTGTGCGAAAATCAAGACAGAGGATGGTAATAGTTTGTGATGATATTAGTCAACACGTGATGATGATTTTATAGTCCAACCATTCGACTATAACCAGCAAAAAAAGGGTTGTAAGTTTCCTCACAAGGACAACTCATGATCTCGCAAGATCACTCAAAGAGATTTTAGAGGTGATTTAGCAACTGAAAGAATTCAAAATTCAATATCAATTATCAAAAAAAGTCTATGAATTTCATGTATAAGGGGGCCTATTTATTGGAAATTACAAGTCTTCTCTTCCTGTTTTAAAAAGGTAATCTCAAATCCTAGTGATTTAGAGATTAGGAAACAAAACCTATTATACCTCTAATGGCTTAGGAAATTTGGCCAAGAGAGAGAAAAATAAAGACAAAAATAAAATCCTAATCAAGAAGGGAAAACTTAGTATATCCTATTACAAATAAGTTACACTTCTAAAACCTTCCCAAACTTTGAAAGTAAAAAGAAACATAATCCTAATTGGAAGAGACTTGCTATTCCCAACTTTAGTTGGACTCAGGGAAGTCTTGGATTTTCAAACTGGGCTTCTAGATTCCTTAATCCAAACTTCAGCTTTTATTCTCGAGCTTAATTCATCATCTAAGTTGTATCTGTAAGTCCATTATCGAATAATCTTATGTCATTAATGGGTTTAGGCTTCCAAATCTGTAGAAGGGCTTGGGCCTGTTGTTGGGCTTCTTCAATCAGCAACTTCAAGACTTCTTCAATGCTTATATCTGCTAATCATCATAGGTCCAACAATATGAATTAGTGGATCTGGCGTGATGAGATTTTGATCCACTTGAGAGTTTCCTGGGCTATTCTTTGCGAAAATTAGCTCTCCCTGAAGAATTTCGTTACTAGGCGCTGAATTTGGACCATGCGTATTGATGTCATGTGACATCTGCTCAAGCCTATTTGAAGGGCTTGACACCTATACTGGCCCAAGTGTCTTTTAATATGATAAAATAATCAACTTGGGCTCAATTTAGGTTGGATTTTCACCTGTTAATATCTTAGGCTTCATCAATTGGAAGATAAAGATCAACTATGGTCCATAGCGACCCCAGGTTCGCATCAGGTGGACTTATGTTCGGTATAATAATAAAGTCGAGTGGTACTATTCTCGGATTATAAGAAGTTGATTAATTAATTTATCAGTAAATTAATAAATTAATGAGCACTATATCTTTAGTACGGAGAGAACAAAAAATAATTAAATTAGTGATTCCGGAAGCAATTCTGGTTTGATCGGTGATGCCATAATTAATCCGTTAGTTGTACGATTAATTATGTATTGGGTTAATTGATAAAATAGAATTAATTATTTAATTAATTATTCCTAAGGGTTAATTAGTAAATTAATAAAGTGGAATTAATTAATTAATTAATTAAGTTTTAAAGTTCAATTGGAATTAGGAAATTCAAGACATTAGGAAATCTATTTGGATTTGGAATTTAATTAGATTTGGTTACTAATTGGATTTGGAAACTAATTAAGAAACCTAAACCAAATAGCAAGGCCAATCCTAAACCAACTTGGGGTCTCTCTTGTAACTCTATAAATAGACAAGAGATTGGCAATACACAATACACAATTCAAATTTTCATAATTCAAGAATCTTAGAGAGAGAATTCAAAGAATTTTTTCTCGAAGTCGATTTTTTCTCTTAAAGTCAGCAGCAGTTATTCTCCAACAGGTGGCCGGCGGGTTTCCTTCTGGAAGCGCGTGGAGAAGTCAACTCCGGGGCAGACGACGCGTGAAAGCTCATGCGCCGCGGGTGTTCCAGGTTTCTGATGAGCTTTTGTGGTGTTTTGCTGATCGTTGGTTCGTTGGTTCATTGCCCACACAACATACGAGCTGGTCTTGAGTCATACAAGCGATCACCTAAGTACACGCTTCAAGTGGTAATTCTTAAACTTCCGCTTTAATTAAGAATTTTATTGTTGCGTGACAAATTAAATAAGCAAAATCTAAGATCATGCGCAATGGTATTTTAAGCAAGGGTTGGAATAGTAATTGCTCTAGAACTTGGGCCTGGTCAAGAGTTTCGATTCTGGAATGCAATGCACGAAAGTAAATTTTTGACCAGGCCCAGACAGATAATCTTTAAATTGGTATTAGAGATATGGTTTTTGCTTTATACTTGTTTGATTTGTTACATGGTTTTATTTGCAGGTGGTTTAGTTATTCTGGCTATTAGGTTACATTTGTATGTTTTCTAATTAAACCCCGGGACATGTCTGGGTTTTTTTTTTGATAAATGTTTGTAAAAGAAAAACCACGTACTGGAAGCCGTGTACGCTTAGATTAAATCTGTAATAGGATTTTTTCTATTTAATTGTCATTTTTATTTTGCTAAAAAAATTTAGCCTTTTAGTTAGGAAAATATGTAATGAGGAAGAGGATCAGAATAAAAGACCTAGAGTCTAAACGAGATAGGCAGGCTGGCAAAAGATTTACTGGTAGAAACTGCCAGCAGGCAACAGCATCGCTGTGCGCGGGACTGGGCACAGCATGCGCTGGTGCAGCGTGCTGGGCGCAGCCCCAACTGTGCGCAGCTTGAGCTGCAGCGCGTACAGGCCCAACAATGGCTGTACGCACTGCACACGCGGCTCGTTTGGGTTGCGTAAGCAGCCTTTTTCTAAGATTATTCAGAGATTTAGTTTTTCAAGACTCAATCCATCAAGTGACGTGACGGGACACGAGAACAAGGCATCAAATGGAAGTAATTAAAACCATAATAGTCAAAAAATTTATTTTGTATATTTATTTCCCATTTTTTTGTTTTAATTATTTACATGTTTTAATTTTGTGTTTTATTTTATGCATAATTAAAGCATATTAGGTTTTATGTTGCACATAATTTAGGATTAGTTAATTGCTTGTTAAAACCAGAAAAATCCTTATTTTAGAAATTTAAGTGGGAGTGGGTTGGTTAATATTCCCATAGCATCCATTATGAGTTCATAATTGATGTGGTTAGATTTTCATGTTGTCACAAGAGCCTTCCTCCATATCGGATGAGTTTAACCATAAGATCTCTAGTTTGAATTTCTAAGTAAGATGATTAGAGTAAGTTAAATTTGGAGAAATGCGAAGCCCTCTCTATATGAGGTGCACTATCCTAGGTAACAAATTTAGAAGTGACGTAATGGCATACACTTAGTGTACGATTTGTAGTATTGCTCCCATCGAGGTTACGTTGCTTAATTATATGGTTGAAAGCACTTACTATTAGCTACATTGATCAATAGATCGTTTGGTTAAATGGTGTAGTTGATGAACTTAGTTCTTCTCAAATGAATGTGGGCTAACGTAAATGTTCACACTATTGTGACTTGTGTAAATCTTAGTGAACTTATGTCATGTATAAGTTATGTTTATGTAAAAGTTATGTTTAAGGTATCAACATAACTTACAAAAAGGTGTATAATATGTTGATACCTTAAACATAACTTTTACATAAACATAACTTATACATGACATAACTTATACATAAACATAACTTATACATGACATAACTTATACATATGTTATGATTATACTTATGTTATGCTTAATGGTCCATCATAACATATGTATAAGTTATGTCATGTATAAGTTATGTTTATGTATAAGTTATGTTTAAGGTATCAACATAACTTACAAAAAGGTGTATAATAGTATTTTTATGCTTAATGGTCCATCATAACATATGTATAAGTTATGTCATGTATAAGTTATGTTTATGTATAAGTTATGTCATGTATAAGTTATGTTTATGTAAAAGTTATGTTTAAGGTATCAACATAACTTACAAAAAGGTGTATAATAGTATTTTTTATGTTCATCCTATCACCGAAAAGTTGCATGGTATGCAAGTGAAAAGCGTTAGATTACATGGAATGTGATTTGAACGTTGCCTACCAAAAGAGCCCGATCCCTACGATACTTGCCAAAGCAAGACTGGGGTTGACTCTTTGTGGATTTTCGGCCCACAATCTAGCGCCAACACAAAATTGTTGGGGATTTCAATTTTAGTTATTGAGGAAAATAATTTTAAAACTCATTCTAATATTTTGGATTTTATTTCTTTTGTAGAAATGGCATCTTCTAGCACTAATGTCACTTCCAATCTCACTCTAAGAAGTATTTTGGACAAAGAAAAACTTGTTGGTCCAAACTTCTTGGATTGGGAAAGAAACCTGAGAATAGTTCTCAAACAAGAAAGGAAGTTGAACATCTTAGACGCTTCTTTACCTGAACAACCCGTTAATGCTACGGCTGCTGTTCAAAGAACCTGGGAAAAGCTGAAAAGCGATTCCGATGATGTGACTTGCCTCACGACTATTTCTGGCGAGCTTCAGAAGCAATTCATGAATTCGGAAGCATTCTGGATTTATGAGTCACTCATGGAAATGTTCCGAGAGCAAGCCCGTAATGAAAGGTTCATTACGATAAAAGCATTAATCTCATGCAAGATGGCGAAGGGTTCGTCAGTAAGTACGCATTTGATCAAGATGAAGGGGTATATTGATACCCTAGAGAGATTAAATGCGCCTCTTGCTAGAGAGTTGGCCATTGATATCATCTTGGCTTCACTGCCTGATGATTATAATGATTTTGTTGTGAACTACAATATGCACAACATGGAGAGGAGCATTCCTGAGCTCCATGGCATGTTAAAGAACACTGAGCAGACCCTTCGGAAGGCAACGCCAGTGTTAGTTGTAGAGAAAGGTAAAGGGAAGAGGAAGCTTAATGGCAAGGCCAAAGTTGGGCAGAATAAGAAAGCTCGCAGTAAGACTGCTTCCCAACCACAAGCTCCTCCAGCTGCTAAGACAAGATCCAAAAAGGATGATACATGTCTCTTCTGCAAACAGAAGGGTCATTGGAAGAGAGACTGTAAGAAGTTTCTCGAAAGCAATCCTTCAGCTTCAGGTATCTTTGTTATAGAAATTAATCTTTCTATGTCCACCTCATGGGAATTAGATACTGGTTGTGGGGCTCACATTTGTACTAATGTGCAGGGACTCAGAAATAGAAGGATAACAAAGAAAGGTGAAGTAGATCTCCGAGTGGGCAACGGGTCAAGAGTTGCTGCTGTTGAAGTTGGAGATTACACTCTGTCTTTACCTTCTAGTTTAAATATCGAACTTGAAAATTGTTATTATGTACCTGCTTTCAGCAGAAATATTATTTCAGTTTCAAGTTTAGATAATAAAGGTTTCAATTTATTATAGAGAATAATTCGTTATCTTTATATCGAAATGATATTTTGTACGGAGTTGCAAATATGTGTAACGGTCTGTATGTCTTGGATTTGACCCAAGAAAAACCAGTCTATAACATATAAAAGAAAGCTAAATCAACTAAAGATGATTTAAGTCCAACATACCTTTGGCATTGTCGATTAGGCCATGCAAATGAAAAGCGAGTTCAAAAGCTTCACAAGGATGGAGTGCTTGGTTCATTTGATTTTGAATCATATGTAACCTGCGAACCCTGCTTGCAAGGCAAAATGACAAAGAGTCATTTTAACCAGAAAGGTGAAAGAACAAGTGAGCTATTGGCCCTAATACATACGGATGTATGTGGACCAATAAGCACACAAGCCAGAGGTGGATTTGAATACTTCGTGACTTTTACTGATGACTTTAGTATATATGGGTATGTCTACTTAATGAGGTATAAAAGTGAAACTTTTGAAAAGTTCAAAGAGTTTAAAAACGAAGTAGAGAATAAGTTGGATAGAAGGATTAAGGCTATTCGCTCCGATCGGGGAGGTGAATACCATAGTGATGAGTTCGATGGCTATCTAAAACAGTGTGGAATTGTTTCACAGCTGACTCCACCGGGAACACCTCAATGGAATGGTGTATCCGAAAGGAGAAATCGGACATTATTAGATATGGTTCGATCAATGATGGGCCTAGCAACTCTCCCTACATCCTTTTGGGATTATGCTCTCCTTTCTGCTGCCTACTTATTGAATCGTATTCCATCTAAGGCAGTAGATAAGACTCCATATGAGATATGGATGGGTCGGAAGCCCTATATGTCCTATCTACGAGTTTGGGGTTGTCAAGCTCATGTAAAGCGTTTACAAAGTAATAAGCTTGAACCCAAAACTGACAAATGCCTATTTGTGGGATATCCTAAGGAATCCAAAGGATATCAATTCTACAACCCAACAGAGAACAAAGTGTTCGTTGCTCGAGGAGCTACTTTCTTAGAGAAATAATTTCTGTACAAGAAAGATAGTGGGAGTAGAATAGAACTCGGAAAAGTTCAAGAACCACAAGAGAATGTAGAACGATCTACAGAAACTCAGATGGAAGTTGACATGGAAACTCATGAAGATGAGCAACCTGAGTCAACAACACAAGAACCTAGAAGGTCTAGTAGATCTCGTTATGAACCTGAGAGATACGGATTTCTCGTGACTGACGATCAAGATTTGATCTTGGTTGACTCTTATGAGCCCACGACCTACAGACAGGTTTTAGAAAGTCCAGATTCAGATAAATGGCTGCAAGCCATGGAATCTGAAATACAATCCATGAGGGACAATAAAGTGTGGACTTTGATTGACCCTCATGTTCAGGTAAAGGTTGTCGATTGCAAGTGGATTTTCAAGTTAAAGCCTGGCGGGATCTTCAAGGCATGACTAGTGGCTAAAGGTTTCAGACAGATTCATGGTATAGACTATGATGAAACCTTCTCCCCTATCGTGATGCTCAAGTCCATTAGGACAATGCTTGCCATAGCAGCATATTTTGACTATGAGGTATGACAGATGGATGTTAAGATGGCTTTCCTGAATGGAAACCTACTCGAGGATGTTTATATGAAACAACCCAAGGGATACATCGATCAAAAGCATCCTAATTGAGTGTGTAAGCGTCAGAGGTCTATCTATGGACTAAAGCAAGCATCTCGAAGTTGAAATCTTCGTTTTGATGAGGAAGCAAAAGGTTACGGATTCATCAAGAATGAAGATGAGCCTTGTGTTTACAAGAAAGTTAGTGGGAGAAAGATTGTTTTCCTTGTCCTATATGTGGACGACATCCTGCTAATAGGAAATGACATTCCTTTGATGAAAGACATCAAACAATGGTTGGGGAGTGTATTTTCTATGAAAGACTTAGGAGAAGCTGAGACGATACTAGGTATCAAGATCTATAGAGATAAGTCTAAAAGGCTTCTAGGACTAAGTCAAGAAGGGTACATAGACAAGATATTGAAAAGATTCAATATGTCTAACTCCAAAAATGGTAAGGTACCATTTAGACATGGCCTTCTCTTGAAGAAGAACCAAGGTCCTTCAACAAGAGAGGAAAGGGATATAATGAGTAGAGTCCCATATGCTTCGGCAGTAGGATCTATCATGTATACCATGTTGTGTACCCGTCCGGATGTTGCACATGCACTTAGTATGACTAGCAGATACTAACAAGATCCAGGGATGGATCATTGGACTGCAGTCAAAGCAATCCTGAAGTACTTACGAAGAACTAAAGGATTAATGCTAGTGTATGGAGGACAAGAACAGCTCATTGTACAAGGTTACACTGATGTTGCTTTCCAAATAGATGAAGATGACATGAAGTCACAATCAGGCTATGTGTTTAGTCTGAATGGCGGTGCAATAAGTTGGAAAAGCTCAAAGCAAGATACAACAGCCGATTCTACAACAGAGTCTGAGTACATTGCTGCATCAGATGCTGCAAAAGAAGCTGTTTGGCTGAGAAAGTTCGTGTCAGACATCGGAGTGATACCGAGTATCCAAGATCCGATAGAACTTTTCTGTGACAATAACGGGGTCATCGCACAAGCTAAGGAGCCTCGGTCACACCAAAAAACCAAACACATACTCAGATGGTTTCACCTCATCCGAGAGATCATTGATCGAGGAGATGTGAAAGTGTGCAAAATAGGGTCAGATGATAATATAGCAGATCCTCTCACAAAAGCTGTACCACAGCCAAAGTTTGATAGACATGTAATAGAGCTTGGTCTTAAACAGTTTAGGACATAGCACTTCATCGGGCAAGTGGGAGATTGTTGGTGAATGTGCCCTAATGAGGGCTATTTATATAAATATACTTTGAGGGTATTTATGCAAATAAGACATTTGTCGCTTGATTGATTGTTTATCAAATGAGTTAATTTCATGATAGTAATATCCTTGTGCATATTTAAATTCATGAAATCGATCCGCCAAAAGAAACACTCCATGGACTAATTAGATCATGAGTGATTCTTTTGAGTAGTACTGGTACTAGGATCCTTAGACCAGAAATCACTACATAGTCTTAGGTGAATCGTGGTGTGCTTTGACATACGCCTAACGGGGCCGTAACAGGTTGCCAAGTACGGGTATGATTGGGTACACTATGAGACACGCTAAGGTATGTAGGTGAAGTGATGTGACTACAAATCTCTCTTAAGTGAGAGATGATATATTGACCACTTGATAGTGAACTGAAAAGTGCATGGCTATACCCAAGGAATAATAAGGATATCATTTGCGTGATGGATTCAGTGTCACTAAGAGATCAAGTAAATGTTTAGCTACATATGCTAAACTGGATATCGATGTAGAGGATCGTACGCAGTTTGCTCGGAAAGGTTGTGTTGAATCTCCATTTGACCCTCCATTCTGAATTGGGTAGTCATTATGTCTTGCTAGAGACCACTAATGACTTATGGATTAATCAATGAGATTGAGTTATCCATTGCCAATTTAGAATGGGCCTACAGGATCGCACATAAGAAAGTTCGATGATGCAGAATAAGGATTCTTGCCTACAATAAGTATAATTGTTATACTTAAATAAATAAGATTTAATTAAATGATTTAATTAAATATTATTGGAAAATTTTGTGGTATTAATTAATAGTTAATTAATTACCTGGGAACAATTGGGATGAGCTGATAAATCAAGAGACTTAATTGCAATTGAAATTCTTGACCCATCAGCCTGATCCATGGGTCATGGGTTGATCTATGGGCTTGGTGTATAACCCAAATCATTAAGGTATTATTTAAGGCTGATTTGGAATTAGTAAATATTATTTAAATACTGATTTGGAATCAGTTAAATAATATTTGGTAATAATACTGATTTGGAATATGACTAAAATCAGTTAAATTATATTTGGATAATTACAATACTGATTTTGGAAATTAATTCTCTACAAATATCCTAGGGATATAATTTTAGAAGGCAGGGGATTTTGAATGATTCTTATTTAGACAAAATACACAGGATTTCCCAAATTCTCTTGGTAGGCAAGATCGGCTAGCACCAACCTGCGAAGACTTTCGTGCTTGAGAGTAGAGGATCCTTCGAGGAAGGATTTTGGAGACAACAAACACCATCTTCTCAGAGGAGCCAGGCAACGTGCGCAACCGATTACGCTTCAAGGGTAAGACCCGATCCTTATAGTTTAGGATTCCACCGTTTAATTAGATTAGACGCCTAAACAAATCCCAACACTAATCTCGGATACTAAGAAGTCGGTGAATTAATTTGTCAGTAAATTGATAAATCAACGAGCACTAGATCTTTGATGTGGGGAGATAAAAGAAAATAAAGTGGCGTAAAGTAAATTAATTTTTGAGCAGTAGTTCCATAATTGGTCCGTTAGTGGTACGACTAATTATGTATTTGACTAATCGATAAACTGGATTAATTAATCCTAAAGGTTTAATTAATATTTAATTGACAAAGTGGATTAAGAAATTAATTCTATATGAATTAATTAATTCTAAGGGTTCGATTAAATTAAATTAACAAAGTGGGTTAAAGAAATTAATTCGAAAGATCGATTTGAGTTGACTAGTCTAGGGAAGACTAAGGAGTCAACGAAAGTCAAATTAAAAGGCCCAACTCAAACTCCCACTAGGTCTGCTTAGAAGCTCCCTATAAATATCCCTTGTTTGGCATTAATGAAGACATAAGGAACTTGGAGGCAACTTAGCCTAGTGAGAGAAAGTCTAGCTTAGAGTGAGAAGTTCTTCTCATTCGAACCTTCTCCTCGAAGTCTGCTAGGATAACTTTCTTCTTCGATTTTAATTCAGCCCTTTTGTCCCTCGATTATTCTTTATTGTCATTTTTGCTGCCCATTTTCGCCGCTGGTTTATATATCTAGCCGCCGGCGAGTTTTAGAATTTTTCTGGCTGGCCGGATTTCAAGTGTGCTTGATCTGGGTTTTGTGATTTCGATCTCGGATCTGTAGACCGGTGATCAATCTCAACCCGTCAAGATCGTGACATAGAATCTCGGTCGGAGAAGGTCCGGCAGACGGCTGTGAAGGGTGGCGCACGACTGCCGTAGCGCAGGAAGCTTCCTGGCTAAAATGTTTTGGGCAGATTGAATTATTTTTTAAGAAAGTTTCTTGGGAATTTCTTCATTTTGCTTTGGGCTACTCTGTAGACACTAGCCCACACTAGTTCGGAGTCGATTTGGAGTTATTCTTTGGATTTTCTATGGATTTTGCTTGCCTGAAGTTTTGGATTTCTTTTTGCTAGGGACTTCGCTACAATGGTATAATCTTTGAACTTTCCGCTTTAATTAAAGATTGTATCTTTTTTGCCCCTATTAAGAAATTAAATAAGTATTAGCCTAGATCCGTTCATGGAAAAATGAATTTGAGCCTGAGCTTTGTGTTGAGCCATTGGAGCTGCTACAATGAAGCTTTCTTAGCCTTTATTAAAGTCCAATGTTGTGTTGTAATTGTTGCAACCACATTGTGACAAATCTGTGAATTACTAAGGCAATAATGGACTGAGTTCATGAGGATTGTCTGGACAAAATCTCAGCAAGAAGCCGATGAATAAACTGAAGTGCCAAAATGAGAAGGAAGTGTACTGTTGGCACATCAGATCAAAGGCTACACAGATCAGATCAAGTTACGCGCACATCAGATCAAGTTACGCGCACATCAGATCAAAGGCTGCACAGACAAGTTACGCGCACATCAGATCAAAGGCTGCACAGACAAGTTACGCGCATATCAGATCAAAGGCTGCACAGATCAGATCAAGTTACGCGCACATCAGATCAAAGGCTGCACAGACAAGTTACGCGCACATCAGATCAAAGGCCACACAGATCAGATCAAGGGAAGTGAAGATCAGATCAAATGCAGTGCGCATCAGATCAAAGGATGCACACATCAGATCACATGCAGCACAAATCAGATCAAAGGAAGTGAAGATCAGATCAAATGCAGTGCGCATCAGATCAAAGGATACACATATCAGATCACATGCAGCACAAATCAGATCAACGGAAGTAAAGATCAGATCAAATTCTCAAGGGATTGCTCAGCAGCTTAGTTTCACAGAAGCAAGGCAAGTCAGCAACAAAACATATTTGCAGCAGAAGAGAACAACTCAAGGCTGGAGAGCTAGAGCAGACACCTAAGAAGCTGAAGTCAAGGACGGCTAGTGAATCACACCTCAAACGCGCGACTCTAAAAGTCTCCCAAAGATTCAGAAGACGCAGGAGCATCATGTTGAAGTATCTAGCAATCCGGTGAGCGAGCAGAAATACAAAAGAATCAAGAAGTGCCGATCAGAAGAACTGCAGGAGCTACATGGATGGTTCTGAGTTGCTGGACAGAACGTTGTGACATGAAGCTAACATCAGATCAACCGGAGGCTAACATCAGATCAACTGCAAGCTAACATCAGATCAACCGGAGGCTAACATCAGATCAACTGCAAGCTAACATCAGATCAACCGGAGGCTAACATCAGATCAACTGCAAGCTAACATCAGATCAACCGAAGGCTAACATCAGATCAACTGCAAGCTAACATCAGATCAACCGAAGGCTAACATCAGATCAACTGCATGCTAACATCAGATCAACCGAAGCGTGACATCAGATCAAATGCCGGGCACATCAGATCAGCTATAAGCTAAGATCAGATCACTTCTGCTGTTTCAACATATCTAAGACAAGCTACTCGAGAAAGTCTGAAGGAGTACAGTCAACAATATGACATGGCAAGCAAGTTGCAACTTAAAAAGGTTGAAAATGGATTATATGAATCTTGAGCCGCCTTCCGTGTAAGATATGCTGACACACCGCACGTAGGGCACAGTTTTTCTTCTGGGAAAAGAAACGGGCAGATGAGTAGGTGTGGTAGGCACAACAACTGCAGAATGCAGGATAAACCACATTGGGAGGAAAAACCAAAAGAAAGAGAAGGCACGAAAAGAAAGAAAAAGAGAGAGAGAGGAGCAGCAGCCAAGGGAGTGCTGAACAGAACGAAACCAAAAAAAAGGGAGGAGAAAAAGAGTGAGAGCAGAAAAAGATGATATGAGAAACACAAGAGAGAAAGAAACAGTCTGCTGCACAAGGAGAAGCTGAAGCGCTGGAGAGGCAGAAGTCAAGGAGAAGAAGAAGCTGAGGAGGAGCAGAATCGGGAGAACTGACCCTGAGATTGCAGCTTCAGGTGGTAAGCCTAGAACACTATCAAACGTCTTTCATTAAGTGATTTTGAAAGATATTTGTGTAGAAAAGGCAGCACAACAGAGATTTACATGTTATTGTTTTAGTTGATGAACTTGTAGAGGTAGTGAACCTCAATGTGTTGAGCAGTGAGCTCTTGTTTATGTTGCTTATGGTCAGTGAGGCCAGAGCTGAATGATTCTGTGATAGTGAAGATTGACAGGAGTGAATCTGTCCGTGGATGTAGATCATTTGATCGAACCACGTAAAAACCCCCCTTGCACATTTACTGCTTTGAGTGTGTCTTGACTAGTGTGGTATTATCAAACTGTAAGCTTGAACAGGAGTGTCATGGTTGTGTAAGTAAACCCTCCTTGAGTGATTGAATTGATCTGATGTCTTCCTTGGTTGATCTGATGTCTTCCTTGGTTGATCTGATCTGCCAACAGTCCATCTAAGCCAAAACGTGAGTTCAACAATAAGCTCTAACTGAGCTAACATTTGAGAGGGAATCCTTTAGTTGAAAGAAAAATTGATAGAGTGTTGATTCACCCCCCCCTCTCAACACTTGACACGATCCAACAATTGGTATCAGAGCAAGGTTTGCTTTTGTCAAGTGATTGTTGAAACTTAAAACCAGCAGTAGAAATGGAGAATCAAGCAACAACTGTTAAGGGAGTTCCTTATTTCAGTGGCCAAAATTTCCAGTTATGGAAAAAGAGAATGAGTGCTTATCTCTTAGCACAAGGTCTACAAGTACAAAGAGTAGTCTTGCATGGATTTACACCAACCGTAGATGAGGAGAATCCTACAGCTGCAGAAATTAGAAACTTAGAAGCTGATGGAAAGGCAAGGAATGCTCTATATGCAGCTCTGTCAGAAAAAGAGAACTTTAAAGTTATAGACTGTGTTACTGCTCATGAAATATGGATTAAACTGATTAATATTCATGAGGGAGACATCAAGGTTAAGGAGGCAAAATTGCAGGTTCTTAGAAGTAAGTTTGAAGGTCTTAAGATGGGAGAAGGTGAAAACATTGAGGACTTTCTAAACAGAGTTGTTGAATTAGTTAGCTCAATGAGGGGTCTGGGTGAGAGTGTTGGAGATTCCAATATAGTTAAAAAGGTTCTTAGATCCCTACCAGCAAGATATGATTCTAAGGTCTCTGCTATAGAGGAGAGGGACCTAGATAAAGTGACATTAGATGAGCTACAAAGCACCCTTGTAGCATATGAAATGAGGATTTCAAATTCAAAGGAGGAGACTTCAAAGGCAGTCAAGGAGATAGCATTTAAAACAAAACACTCAAGGAAGCTAAAGGAGGAAAGCAGTGAAGATGAAGCAGCAGACAGTGATCTTGAAAGAATGATGGTGCTGATTTCAAGGAGTTTCAGAGGCCAGACTGGAAAGTACAAGGGAAAGTTGCCCTTAAAATGCTTCAATTGTGGCAAAATAGGCCACTTTGCAAGCAAGTGCTTCATGAAGAACAAGAGAACAGAAGATGAGGAAGCTGACAAGCCATCAGACAGGTGGCCTGAGCAGAAAGGAAAGAAGAAGATGAGCTTCAAATCAAGAAAAGGGAAAGCTTACAGAAAACGGAGCTACCTGAGCAAGAAGAAGAATGATAGCTCTGAGGAGGATGAAGAGACTGATGTCTCAGACAGTGAAGATGAGTCTGAAGCTGAAGAGGAGACTCTCATGGTAATGAAATCTTCAACTGTTTCATTAAAGGAGGATGCTGAACTAGAGAACCAATCAGCTGATGATGAAGAAGTGGATCTAGAGGAAGAACTGGAGTTTGCATACAACAAGATAGAGGAGCAGAAGAGATTGCACAAGAAGACAATGAAGACAATGAAGGAGATGGAAAAGGTCATCTTGAGCAGTCAAGAAGAAAACTCAATACTGGAGAATAGAGTAACTGAATTGGAGCAGGAACTGATTCTCATGCAAAATGAAGCTGAGGTTCACAAAAATTGTACAAGAGAAAAGATGGAACTTCAAAAGACATGTGAAACCTTGGTAGAAAAGCTAGATGCCACCACTGCCGAACTAGAGGATGCAACAAGAAAGATAGAAGATCTGCTGTCTCAACAAACTGTGATCAAAGCTAAAGAAATGACTGATGGAACTACTGTAGAATCAAAATTGAAAGGAAAGCTGGAGCTTCAGTCAAGCAAAACTGAGCATGGTGAATACTCAAGGAGCAAAGAAGTGGCTGCAAAAACTGAAGAAGCCACAAGGAAGTTAGATGAGTGCCTCAGCAAGCAGAGATCTCATTCAGAAGGGAAGAAAGGTCTTGGTTATGAAGGAGATCAAAAATTAGAAGGACAACCAGCTGCAACAATCAAGAAGACTGTTACCTTTGTCAAAGAAGGTTCAATTTGTGTTGCTGGTGTAAAGGCAGGAACTAGTTTTGTTGATGCTAAGAAGATGGAAATTTCTAATGGATCAAGAAAGTCTAATGAGCAAAATGAAAGACTGCACGAGCTGAGGGGGAGGCAATCTATGTATCAAAGAAGCCTGCTCAAAAGTAGAAGGCTGATTGCTGGAGTATGTTTCACCTGTGGAGAATCAGGTCACTATGCAGCAAACTGCTGGAGGAAAGCATTCTGGAGATTTGGAGGAAGAACAATGCAGTCAAGAGGATGGAATAGAAAAGAGTATTATCATCAAAGAAGCCTAAGTACTTCAAGAAGGATCCCTGAAGCTGAAATCAGAAAAGGCCATGTCATACAACCTGGAGAAGTGTATCAAAAATTGAATGTCTGGTGCAGATGCAGATTGCCAAATAAGAGAAGCAAGTGGTCGGAAGAAGTGAATAGCAGGAGAGCCCTGCCACTGCAACAAGCTACAAATAGAAGAAACTTTGCAGCAGGAACAAGAAGAAACCAAGCAGATTACACAAGAAGAAATCAGTCTCTAATGCAGCCACTTAATCTGAGAAACAGATTTCAAATTTTTGAAGGGTTAGAAGAGAATGATCACTGGAGCTGCAGCAGGAGCAATCAGAGATTGAATGAACAGCAAGGCATACCAGCAGCAAGAAAAATTTGGAGGAAGAAAAACAGATTTGAAGAAGCTTGCATTGCTGAAGTTGCACTGAAAACAAAAGCTAAGGAAGCCCAATGGATCATTGACAGTGGGTGCACAAGCCATATGACTGGAGACAAAACTCTACTGAGAAACACAAAAGAAGTTGAAAGAGGGTTTGTCAAGTTTGCAGATAAGAGTGGGTTAAAGATCAAGGCTGTTGGAGAAGCCACCATTGGATCAGAAAAGTTCAAATCTAAGGAGGTGCTGTTTGTAGAAGGGCTGAAGTACAACTTGCTGAGTGTAAGACAACTGTGTGACAATGGTTTCAAAGTAGACTTCTCAAAAAATGGCTGTTTCATCAAAGACTGCAAGACTGGAGAAATCATGGCCAAAGGAATAAGAGACAACAAGGATTTATATCTCATAGATGTGAAGGAAAAGTTGTGCATGCTAAGCAAAATGGATGAAAATACGCTTTGGCATTGCAGGCTTGGACATTTAAATCAAAAGAGCATGAGAAGCCTGGTGAAGTGCAATGCAGTGTTAAACCTCCCTGTACTAAAGAGGGACAACAGCACTTGTGACTCATGCCAAAAAGGGAAATTTGCAAAGCTTTCTCACAAGTCCAAGGAGCATAGAACCTCTAAGCCATTGGAGCTAGTTCACACTGATGTATGTGGACCAATGAAAAGAAAAGGTACAGGTAAAGAGATGTATTTCATTCTTTTTGTGGATGACTTCACTAGGATGATGTGCATCATGCACATGAAGCAAAAGAGTGAAGCCTTCAACTGTTTCAAAAGATTTCAAAAACTGGCAGAAAACCAGCATGGAAGGAAGATCAAAGTTTTGAGATCAGATAATGGAGGAGAGTTTACCTCGCAGGAATTTGAAGAATACTTGGAGGAAATGGGAATCAAACATCAAGTCTCAAGTCCTCACACTCCCCAGCAAAATGGAGTTGTAGAGAGGAAAAATAGAAGTGTGATTGAGATGGCAAGAACCATGCTGTTGGAGCACAATACTCCAAAGCACTTCTGGAAGGAAGCCACAATGGCAGCTGTGCATGTACAAAATAGAACCATGTTGAGGCCAAACACTGAAAAGACACCATATGAACTTTGGTATGGTCACAAGCCAAATGTGAAGTACTTTAGAGTTTTTGGCAGCAAATGCTTCATCAAGAACAAGGAGCAAAGCCTTGGAAAATTTGAAGAGAGGGCTGATGAGGGCATTTTCCTTGGTTACTCAAATAAGAGCAAGGCTTACAAGGTTTATAACAAGAGGCTGGATAAGATTATGGAAAGCTATGATGTGAAAGTGGTTGAGGAAGTCAAGATGAAAGCCACTGATCCTGAAAATTTTCTGGATCACTTAGATGACTTAGAGAGCCAAGATGAGGCAGATCTGGAGCTGAAATCAGCTACTGAGGAGACTGATGCAGAAGGATCAGAGACAGAAGTTACAGAAAGCTTGGAAGTAGCAAAAAGAAAGTACAACAAGAGAATTGACAAGATGCCTATCATTGGAGATCCCAAAGCTCCAGTAAGAACAAGAAGGCAACTGAAAAGTATGGTTGCAACTGCCCTACTGTCTCAAGTTGAGCCAAGGTCAATAGAGGAAGCCCTGGAGGACCAGTCATGGCTGCAAGCCATGAATGAAGAGCTGGACCAAATTGAGAAAAACCAAACTTGGGAGCTCGTGGATAGGCCAGCAAACAAGAATGTGATAGGCACAAAATGGGTGTTCAGGAACAAGTTGAATGAGGAAGGAAAGGTTGTAAAGAATAAGGCAAGGCTTGTGTGCAAAGGATACTCTCAAATTGAAGGAGTAGATGTGGATGAAACCTTTGCCCCAGTAGCAAGGCTTGAAGCCATAAGAATGTTTTTGGCAGTGGCTTCAGCAAGGAGTTACAAGGTCTTCCAAATGGATGTTAAATCTGCCTTCTTGAATGGAAATCTGGAGGAAGAAGTGTACATTGAGCAACCAGATGGTTTTCTAGTTTGTGAAGATGAAAACAAGGTGTGCAGGCTCAAAAAGGCACTGTATGGATTAAAACAAGCCCCAAGAGCATGGTACTCAAGGCTGGACAGCTACCTGAAGAATCTGAATTTCAGAAAAAGTTGCATAAATAGCAATTTATATGTTCTTGATGGAAAGGGTGGACAGTTAATAGCCATAGTCTATGTTGATGACATAATATTTGGAGGAGATAAGGAGCAGCTGTGCCATGAATTTGCTAGAAAGATGCAAGAAGAGTTTGAAATGTCCATGATAGGAGAGCTCTCATTTTTCCTTGGACTGCAGATTCATCAAAAAGCAACTGGAATTTTTATCTCTCAAACCAAGTATACCAAAGAAGTGCTGAAGAAATTTGGTATGACTGATGCTAAGCCAATGTCTACACCCATGGCAACTAACTGCAAGCTGAGCAAGGATGAAAAAGGAGCTGAAGCTGATCAAAGTCTATACAGAAGCATGATAGGAAGCTTATTGTACTTAACAGCAACAAGGCCTGATATTACCTTTGCTGTCTGCCAAGCTGCTAGATACCAGGCAAATCCAAAGAGTTCTCATATGATTGCACTAAAGAGGGTGCTAAGATATTTGCAAGGGACAGTAGATTATGGTCTGTGGTATGCAAGGAAAGGAAGCTTGGGATTAAGAAGCTTCACTGATGCTGATTGGGCAGGAAATGTTGATGACAGGAGATCCACTTCAGGAGGAGTATTCTTTCTTGGAAATAGATGTGTGAGCTGGTTAAGCAAGAAGCAAGAAAGTATAGCCTTAAGCACTGCTGAAGCTGAGTACATAGCAGCAACCAAGGCATGCACTCAAGCTATATGGATGAGATCTGAACTGCAAAATCTTAAAGAAGAAGTTCTCTTGCCACTGATAATTCTTTGTGACAACAAAAGTGCCATTGATTTGTCAAAGAATTCAGTCCAGCACTCGAGAGCCAAACATATAGAAATCAAGTATCACTTCATAAAGGACAAGGTTGAGAAAGGAGAAATTATGCTAGAGTATGTTCCCACAGCTAAACAAATAGCTGATGTAATGACAAAGCCTCTTCCAGCCGAGGTGTTTGAAACTTTGAGGATGCAAATGGGAGTGCAGTCCTCCTTCTCATGCTGAATCAGTTGAGCATCCCCAAATCCCTTTGAAATTGGTTGTCAAAGGGGGAGAGATAGCCGCAGCAGGCCGGCCAGACGCAGCAGTATTGTCCTTGGGAGAGAAGGACGTTGGAAAAGCTCTATGCAGGGGGAGCTTACTATGTAGAAGAATAAGGTTCAGGGGGAGCTGGTTCAGGGGGAATAAGGTTTAGGGGGAGCTTAGCACTGAGTTGACTGATTGGCTGCAAATGTGGTTGCCAACAATTCCAAAGGGGGAGATTGTTGAGCCATTGGAGCTGCTACAATGAAGCTTTCTTAGCCTTTATTAAAGTCCAATGTTGTGTTGTAATTGTTGCAACCACATTGTGACAAATCTGTGAATTACTAAGGCAATAATGGACTGAGTTCATGAGGATTGTCTGGACAAAATCTCAGCAAGAAGCCGATGAATAAACTGAAGTGCCAAAATGAGAAGGAAGTGTACTGTTGGCACATCAGATCAAAGGCTACACAGATCAGATCAAGTTACGCGCACATCAGATCAAGTTACGCGCACATCAGATCAAAGGCTGCACAGACAAGTTACGCGCACATCAGATCAAAGGCTGCACAGACAAGTTACGCGCATATCAGATCAAAGGCTGCACAGATCAGATCAAGTTACGCGCACATCAGATCAAAGGCTGCACAGACAAGTTACGCGCACATCAGATCAAAGGCCACACAGATCAGATCAAGGGAAGTGAAGATCAGATCAAATGCAGTGCGCATCAGATCAAAGGATGCACACATCAGATCACATGCAGCACAAATCAGATCAAAGGAAGTGAAGATCAGATCAAATGCAGTGCGCATCAGATCAAAGGATACACATATCAGATCACATGCAGCACAAATCAGATCAACGGAAGTAAAGATCAGATCAAATTCTCAAGGGATTGCTCAGCAGCTTAGTTTCACAGAAGCAAGGCAAGTCAGCAACAAAACATATTTGCAGCAGAAGAGAACAACTCAAGGCTGGAGAGCTAGAGCAGACACCTAAGAAGCTGAAGTCAAGGACGGCTAGTGAATCACACCTCAAACGCGCGACTCTAAAAGTCTCCCAAAGATTCAGAAGACGCAGGAGCATCATGTTGAAGTATCTAGCAATCCGGTGAGCGAGCAGAAATACAAAAGAATCAAGAAGTGCCGATCAGAAGAACTGCAGGAGCTACATGGATGGTTCTGAGTTGCTGGACAGAACGTTGTGACATGAAGCTAACATCAGATCAACCGGAGGCTAACATCAGATCAACTGCAAGCTAACATCAGATCAACCGGAGGCTAACATCAGATCAACTGCAAGCTAACATCAGATCAACCGGAGGCTAACATCAGATCAACTGCAAGCTAACATCAGATCAACCGAAGGCTAACATCAGATCAACTGCAAGCTAACATCAGATCAACCGAAGGCTAACATCAGATCAACTGCATGCTAACATCAGATCAACCGAAGCGTGACATCAGATCAAATGCCGGGCACATCAGATCAGCTATAAGCTAAGATCAGATCACTTCTGCTGTTTCAACATATCTAAGACAAGCTACTCGAGAAAGTCTGAAGGAGTACAGTCAACAATATGACATGGCAAGCAAGTTGCAACTTAAAAAGGTTGAAAATGGATTATATGAATCTTGAGCCGCCTTCCGTGTAAGATATGCTGACACACCGCACGTAGGGCACAGTTTTTCTTCTGGGAAAAGAAACGGGCAGATGAGTAGGTGTGGTAGGCACAACAACTGCAGAATGCAGGATAAACCACATTGGGAGGAAAAACCAAAAGAAAGAGAAGGCACGAAAAGAAAGAAAAAGAGAGAGAGAGGAGCAGCAGCCAAGGGAGTGCTGAACAGAACGAAACCAAAAAAAAGGGAGGAGAAAAAGAGTGAGAGCAGAAAAAGATGATATGAGAAACACAAGAGAGAAAGAAACAGTCTGCTGCACAAGGAGAAGCTGAAGCGCTGGAGAGGCAGAAGTCAAGGAGAAGAAGAAGCTGAGGAGGAGCAGAATCGGGAGAACTGACCCTGAGATTGCAGCTTCAGGTGGTAAGCCTAGAACACTATCAAACGTCTTTCATTAAGTGATTTTGAAAGATATTTGTGTAGAAAAGGCAGCACAACAGAGATTTACATGTTATTGTTTTAGTTGATGAACTTGTAGAGGTAGTGAACCTCAATGTGTTGAGCAGTGAGCTCTTGTTTATGTTGCTTATGGTCAGTGAGGCCAGAGCTGAATGATTCTGTGATAGTGAAGATTGACAGGAGTGAATCTGTCCGTGGATGTAGATCATTTGATCGAACCACGTAAAAACCCCCCTTGCACATTTACTGCTTTGAGTGTGTCTTGACTAGTGTGGTATTATCAAACTGTAAGCTTGAACAGGAGTGTCATGGTTGTGTAAGTAAACCCTCCTTGAGTGATTGAATTGATCTGATGTCTTCCTTGGTTGATCTGATGTCTTCCTTGGTTGATCTGATCTGCCAACAGTCCATCTAAGCCAAAACGTGAGTTCAACAATAAGCTCTAACTGAGCTAACATTTGAGAGGGAATCCTTTAGTTGAAAGAAAAATTGATAGAGTGTTGATTCACCCCCCCTCTCAACACTTGACACGATCCAACACTTTGTCGAAAGTTTCCAATTCTGGAATGCATTGCAGCAAAGTGAGATTTTCAATTTAGCCTGGGCTTGTTCTGTTTTCCTTCATCAATGAGATAAAGGTGTTAGGAGGTGAGATTATTCCTGAAAGTCAGATTGATATCATTCTCGAGAGTTTACCTTACACCTTTGATTAGTTTCAGGTTAACTACAACATGAATCAAAGAGTTTATACACTGCCCGAGCTTTTAACTGAATTGGTGTCGGCTGAAGGCATCTTCCAAGAGAAGAAACAAGCTTTAGTCAAAGTGAAGGCTTTGAGTTTCTCTTCCGTGCCTCAAGGTAAGAATAAGAAGAAGAAGAAGAAGAAGAAGAAGAAGACCAACAAGAAGACTGATAATTATGCGGCTAAGCCTAACATCACAAATAAGAAGAAGCCTAAAGGCAAATGCTTCAAGTGCGGGAAGACAGCACATTGAAAATCAGATTGTCAAAAGCTCAATGGTAACACAATTTATGCCTTCATTACTGAGACGTGTTTAGCGGCGATTCCCACAGATACTTAGAGCGTGGATTCAGGCGCTACTGACTGTGTTTATAATTATTTTTAGGGGTTCCAGGTAACCCAGAAGCTTAGAGATGGCGAATTTGAAATCTACTTTGGCGACACTACAAGAGTGTCAGTGGAAGCGGTGGGAGTTCTCGCTATTATTTTCGAAAATAGTATATTAGATTTAAATAATTGTCTTTATGTACTGAGTTTTAGAAAGAACTTGATTTTGATTTCTAAACTCTTAGTGGATGGTTATAAGTTTATTTTTTCTAATAAATCTATTGTTCTTAGAAGAGATGATAAACTTATTTGTTCTGGTTTAGTAGTGGTTAATTTGTTTTGGATAAAATCAAACTCCCTGTTGTGCAAAACACAGAGTTAAATGGCTCATCAATTAACCTGAATAAGAGAAAAGAACCTTCTAAAATGAATCAAACCTATCTTTGGCATCATAGACTAGGTCATATAAACCTTAATAGGATTCAACGGTTAGTCAATGATGGACCTTTAAGTTCATCAAAGATTGACAGTTACTCAACCTGCGAATCTTGCTTGGAAGGTAAAATGACCAAGAGACTTTTTAAGTAAAAAAGTTATAGAGCCAAATAAGTATTAGAGTTTATTCACTCTGACTTGTGTGGGCCAATTTTTGTCCAAGCATGGGGTGGGTTTGAGTATTTTGTGACTTTCATAGATGATTTCTCATGGTAAGGATACATTTACTTGATACACAAGTCCGAATGCTTTAGAAATTTCAAAGACTATCGGGAAGATGTGGAGAAACGTCACGGTAAAAGTATCAAGACACTACAATCAGATCGTGGTAGAGAGTACCTGTCCCATGAATTTTGAGATTACCTCTCTGAGGTCGAAATTCAGTCTCAGCTATCTGCACTTGGCACACCACAACAGAATGGTGTAGCAGAAAGAAGAAATAGAACTCGCATAGAAATGGTTAGGTCAATGATGAGTTATAGTGCATTGCCTGATTCGTTTTGGGGATATGCCTTAGAAACTGTAGTATACATTCTAAATATTGTACCATCTAAAACCGTGCCTTTAACCCCTACAGAGTTGTGAAATGGGCACAAGCCCAGTGTAAGACATCTCAGAATCTGGAGTTGTCCAGCACATGTGCTTAAGGCATATGCAGCTAAGTTAGATGCAAGATCCAAAGTAAAGTAATTTGTAAGATATCCTAGAGGATCGAAAGGTGGTCTGTTCTATAGTCTTAGAAATCAGAAGGTAATAGTTAGCACTAACGCCAGATTTTTAGAAGAGGACAATATTCTAGATCACAAGCCCAAAAGTAAGAAAGTACTATAAGAACATAGAAAACAATTTGATAATCTTGATGCACCAGCACAAGTAGATACATCACAAAATAATGCACAAGATATCACAGATGATGCGCCTACACAGGTGGTGCCTCATCATAGTGAGAGGGTTGTGAGATAACCCGTGAGGTTCATTGGTGTGGAACAAGTCTCAGATTTTGTCCCAGGTGTGCTAGAACCTGATTGAGTAAGTGACAATGAGGCTTTCTGAGGTAAAGATGCAAAATCTTGGCGAAAAATAATGATATCTGAGATGGGGTCGATGGACCACAATCAAGTCTGGGAGCTAGTAGACTTGTCTAATGGTTTCAAACCCATTAGATGTAAGTGGGTCTACAAAAACAAGAGAGGACCTGACGAAAAAATTAAAACCTTTGAAGCTAAGCTTGTGGCGTAGCGGTATACTCAGAAAGATGGAATTAATTATGAGGAAACCTTCTCCCCGGTAGCTATGCTTAAGTCGATCTGGATTCTCTTGCTATAATAGCTCATTTAGATTATAAGATTTGGCATATGGATATCAGGACTATTTTTCTTAATAGAAGTCTTGGAAAAACCATCTTTATGTAGTAACCAGAGGGATTCATTAAAAAAAGCCAAGAGCATAAGGTTTGCAAGCTTAAGAGGTCCATTTACGAACTCAAGTAAACATCCAGATCTTGGAACATCTTGTTTGATGACGTAATCCAATCCCACAGATTTACTCATTGCCTGGATGAATAATATGTGTATCGAAGACGTGATGAAAATGCAGTGGTGTATCTTGTGCTTTATGTAGATGACATTATACTCATTGGCAACAATAAGAAAGTGTTATCAGACGTAATGACATGGTTGTCTAAGCAGGATCTGGAAGTTCCTGGTGGACTTAGATGTGGTTCCTGAGTTGCCTAGGTCTATCACAACTTATTGTGATAACAATGGTACAGTTGCTAACTCGAGAGAACCACGCGCCCACAAAGTGAGTAAACACATAGAGTGCAAGTACCACCTCATACGAGAGATCGTAAAGGGGGAAGACGTGACCGTGGCCGAGATAGCATCAGATGACAACCTTGCAGATCCTTTCACAAAGCCATTGACCCCAAAGGTGTTTGAGAGACATGTGGAGGACATGGGAGCCAGATTCTTGAGGGAGCCATGTGAGTGAGTTTAAAGGTGTTCTGTAGATTTCATTATGACAGCAGTGTAATAGTGGGTTGGACAGTTTTTGTACTTCTTAGCATAGTTTTGAGTATTAGTGGGAGATTGTTAGTTTTGAATACATAAAAGCTATGGCTTGTATCAAAAACTAATATCCACAGATGACATATCATTTTGTTTAAGTATTAAATTGTTCCATTATATCATAGAACTAGATAACGGGGTGTGGAAGGACACAATAGATACCATTATTGTTTAAAGTATTGATATATAAAAAGTATGCTCGTAACTGAGATAGTCTGAACATACTATCGGCATAGGTTATTGTGTGGTTTGGAAATTAGTTATCTAGACTAATTAAATCACACAGATATGCCCGGGGCATATTGAGCACGACCAGTTTGGATAAAATTGACTTGTACTGATTGGCGTAGTTAATTTGGTCCTATTATTCAGCCTCTCAATCCCGAGATTGGGATGGGTGTGAGAGTTGGATATCGTATACTTTGATTTGTCAAAGAGTGCGGTCAATTGAGGCCTACACCTCAGTAGGTTGGGTATGCGGTGTTTAGCTTTTTCGTGTCGTTGCTAGTCAGAGAAATCCACGTACCAATTCACCGGGTTGATGGTGCTCCCTAGATGAGCTCGTAAGGTTTATTATACTAAATTTGGCGAGTAGACTTTACGTTCGGTACAATAAGAAGGTCGAGTGGTACTAATATCGGATACCAAGAAGTTGGTGAATTAATTTGTCAGTAAATTGATAAATCGACGAGCACTAGATCTTTGATGTGGAGAGATAAAAGAAAATAAAGTGGCACAATGTAAATTCATTTTTGAGCGGTAGTTCTATAATTGGTCCGTTAGTGGTACGACTAATTATGTTTTTGACTAATCGATAAAGTGAATTAATTAATCCTAAAGGTTTAATTAATATTTAATTGACAAAGTGGATGAATAATATGTGCACGAAAGACTTGATGAAAATGTAGTGGTGTATCTTGTGTTTTATGTAGATGATATTCTACTTATTGGCAACAATAAGAAAGTGTTATCAGACATAAAGGCATGGTTGTCCAAGCAGTTTGATATGAAAGACTTGGGAGAAGCGGGACATATCCTTGGGATCAAGATCATTCAAGATCGGATGAAACGTTCACTAACTCTCTTTCAGGTTTTATACATAGATAGAATTCTGGCTCATTTTTACAAGCAGAACTCCAAGAAAGGTTTTCTACCTTTCAGACACAGAGTGCAACTATCTAAAGAGCAATCTCCGAAGACTGTTGAGGAGATAAAAGCCATGAAGGTAGTTCCTTGTACTTCTGCAGTAGGAAGTCTCATGTATGCAATCTTGTGTACGAGGCCTGATATTTCCTATGCTATTAGCATTGTAAGCATCAAAGTAACCCTGGAAAAGCTCATTGGGAGGCAGTAAAATGCATTCTCAAGTATTTACGCAGAACGAGAGACTAAGTGCTAGTCTATCAGGAGCATGAGCTTGTGCCCCGTGGTTACTGTTAGTTTTGAATACTAGAAAGCTATTTGCTTGTATAAAAAATAAATACCCAGTTGACATATCGTTTATGTTTCAGTATGAAAGTGTTCCATTATATCATAGAACTAGATAACGAGGTGTAGAAAAGCGCAGTAGATCTCGTTATTGGTTAAAGTATTGATATATAAACAGATGCCCGTAACTGAGATAGTCTAAATATAATATCGGTATAGGCTATCGTGTGATTTGGAAATTAGTTTGTCTAGACTAATAAAATCATACGGATGTGCCCGGGGCATATTGAGCACGACCAGTTCGAGATTGAATTAACTTGTACTGATTGGTGTAGTTAATTCGATCATAGTATTCTAATCTCTTAATCTATAGATTGGGATGGGCATGAGAGTTAGATATAGTATGCTTTGATTTTCCAAAGGGTGCGGTCAATTGAGGCCTAAATCTCGATAAGTTGTGTATGCAGTGTTTGGCTTCTTGTGTGCCGTGGCTAGTTGAAGGAATCCATGTACCGGTTCAACAGGTTGATGGTGCCCTCGAGATGAGCTCGTAACGTTTATTATAATAAATCTCGCCAGTGGACTTTACATCCGGTATAATAAGAAAGTCGAGTGGTGCTAATCTCGGATACCAAGAAGTCGATGAATTAATTTATCAGTAAATTAATGAATTGACGAGCACTAGATCTTTGATGTTGGAGATACAAGAATAATAAAATGAGGGCGAAATAAATTCATTTTTTAGCGGAAGTTTCATAATTGGTCCGTTAGTGGTACGACTAATTACGCATTTGACTAATAAAAAAAGTGAATTAATTAATCCTAAAGGTTTAATTAATATTTAATTAACTAACTCGGTTATTTGAAATAATCCTAAGGGTTCGATTAAATTTAATTAACAAAGCGAGTTAAGAAATTAATTCTAAAGGCTCGATTGGAGTTGATTAGTGTAAGGAAGACTAAGGGGTCAATGAAAGTCAAACATTAATACCCAACTTAAAAGCCCACTAGGTCTCATTTGGAGCTCCCAATAAATAGCTAATAATAGGCACTTAGAAGGTCTAAGAAACTTGGAGGCTACTTTGCCTAGTGAGAGAAAGTCTAGCTTAGATAGTTCCTCACCGAAGCTCTTTCTCGAAGTCAGCTAGGAAAGCTTTCTTCCTTGGAAAAACTCAGCCCCTTTTTTCCCAATTTTCATTTCTTCGTCCGTTTCCAGCACCACCGTGACCACACGATATTTGGTGAACCTCCGGTGATTGGTTCATCAAGTCTTGCGCGCTGATCCGCCGCTGTGGTGTTTGATTACATTTTTTATTGTGATCCACTGCAGCTGGCGTCCAGATCGTGGCGAGTTTGGGGATCCAATTGAAGGTTTTTCAGGCGGACTAGTTGGCGGTATCTGGTGGTGTGCGGTGGTTGCGCAGGAACTGTCCGGGCTAAATCTGTTTCGACAGATTTGAGTTTTTTCGTAGTTTATTGCACACATGAACTCGGAGTTGTAGGAGTCATCCAGAGGATTTTGAGTGGTATTCGCGGTTTCCCGGCTTTGGGCTTTCTTATTAAGAGGGGCACGCTCTAAAGGTATAATCTTTAAATGTTTCCACTTTAGTTTAAAGATTTAATTTTTGAGCATCGATTTAATAAATCAAACTAGTATAAGCCTAGATCCTTTCAGAGGAAATGAATTTTAGCCTGAGCCGAATGAAAAATCTACGATTCTGGAATACATTGCACGAAAGTGAGATTTTCTGTTTAGCCTGGACTAATTCAAAAATCATTCAAAATGTTATCAAAGCGAGTGTTTTGGCTTTATACTTATTCGATTTATTACACGGCTTTGTTTTGGCATTGTTATTTTTGCATTGTCGATACATTAACAGATGGTTATTATTCCTGGCTATTATACTTGTTTAATTTTCATTCATAAATCCCGGGACATGTTCGGGCTTATTTTTATTTTGAATTGAAATATCTGTAATAGTAATAACCACGAGTTGGAAGCCGTGTTGGATTAGATGAATCTTATAGTAGGATTTAATCTATAGTTTTTGTCTTTAAATTCCTAGAACGCCATTATATATAGGAATTTATGTATTATGATGAATACGTTATTTTGGGTAACTCATATTCGGGGGTTTTGGTTTAACGTAATTTTAGGTGATTCCTAATTACATAGAAAACCAAAAAAACCTGGACGAATTGAGAGGAATCCAAATAACGAGTGAGAGCGACGCGACGCGACGGGACGTGTCAACGACGCGTCAAAGTAATTTATGATAGAGAAGGCCATAATAATCGGGAAATGTTTAATTATGTATTTCTCATTTTATGTCATTTTCATTGATTGTGTGTTTTCATTTTTATGCATGAGCGAAAACAAATAGTTTTTAAAGTATGTGCAATTAACAAAGGTAGATTATGTTAGTGTTGAATACTAAAAAGCTATTGCTTGTATAAAAAACTAATATCCACAGTTAACATATCCATTATGTTTCAGTACTAAATTTGTTCCATTATATCATAGAACTAGATAACGAGGTGTGGAAAGACACAGTAGATCTCGTTATTGGTTAACGTATTGATATATCAATAGATGCTCGTAACTAACATAGTTTGAACTGTTGGAGTTGAATACATAAGCTATGCTTGTATTGTACATTTTCCCAGTTAATATATCGATTTATGTTTTGATTATATCTTGTTGTGCATGATTTGTCCATTTATATTAACAAAGTGAAATTATTTAATAAATTAATTCAGTCTTAAGTTTCAATTAGAATTAGGAAATTCTAGAGATTAGGAAATCTAATAGGATTTGGTTTGTCCTATCAAATTGGTTACCTAATTGGATTTGGAAACTAATTAATTACATAAACCCATTAGGAAGACCAATCCTAAACCAACTTGGGGTCTCTCTTGTAACTATGTATGTAGACAAGGGATTAGCTATTCCACAATATACAATTCATAAGTTTTCAAGACAATAAAACTTAGAGAGAGAAAATCCTAGAGAGAGAAAATTCTCTCAAGAAATTTTGGATTTTCCATAAGCTATAGCAGCAAAAATTTTCTTGAATTTTGGCAGTAACGTGTAGCTTTCTCTCTCTCTGGGCTGTGCGTTAATTGTACGTGCCAGGTGCAGCGGTGCTGGAATTTTCTTGCAGGTGGATTGTGGTGATTAGTTTACCAAATTGCTAGTTAGATTTGTTAGTTTTGAATACAGAAAAGCTATGGCTTGTATCAAAAACTAATATCCACAGATGACATATCATTTTGTTTCAGTATAAATCTGTTGCTTTATATCATAGAACTAGATAACGGGGTGTCGACAAACACAGTAGATACCGTTATTGGTTAAAGTATTGATATATAAAAAGTATGCTCGTAACCGAGATAGTCTGAACATACTATCGGTATAGGTTATTGTGTGGTTTGCAAATTGGTTTATCTAGACTAGTTTAAATCACACATATATGCCAGGGGCATATTGGCACGACTAGTTTGGATAGAATTGACTTGTACTGATCGGCGTAGTCAATTCGGTCCTAGTATTCCGTCTCTCAATCCCGAGATTGGGACGGGCGTGAGGGCTGGGTGTCGTGTGCTTTGATTTACCAAAGAGTGAGGTCAATTGAGGCCAATACCTCGGTAAGTTGGGTATGCGGTGTTTAGCTTCTTGCGTGCCGTTGCTAGTCGGAGGAATCCACGTACCGGTTCGCCGGGTTGATGGTGCTCCCGAGATGAGCTCGTAAGGTTATTATACTAAACCTGGCCAGTGAACTTTATGTTCGGTATAATAAAAGGTCGAGTGGTACTAATCTCGGAAACCAAGAAGTCGGTGAATTAATTTGTCAGTAAATTGATAAATCAACGAGCACTAGATCTTTAATGTGGGGAGATAGAGGAAATAATAATGGCGCGATGTAAAGTCGTTTTCGAGCGGTAGTTCCATAATTGGTCCGATAGTGGTACGACCGATTATGCGTTTGACTAATCGACAAGGTAAATTAATTAATCCGAAGGGTTTAATTAATATTTGATCGACGAAGTGAATTTAGAAATTAATTCGATTTTGAATTAATTAATTCTAAGGGTTCGATTAAATTAAATTAACAAAGTGGATTAAATAAATTAATTTAAAAGGGTCGATTGGAGTTGATTAGTCGGGAAGACTTAGCGGTCAACGAAAGTCAAATTTTAAGGCCTAACTCGAAAGCCCATTCGGTCTCCAATCGAGCTACTATAAATAGAATAACTTGAGACCAAAGAAAGTTAAGAAATCTTGCAAGACAAGTCTTGCCTCTAGAGTAAGAAAGTTCTAGAGAGAGAACTTCTTCTTCTTGAAGTTATTTCTCAAAAACGAACTTGCTATCTTGCTCCTTAGATTGAACTTATTCTAAAGATCACACCTTCTTTATTTGTGGGTTAATATTTTCGGCTGCTGTTGGTTATTTTTGTTCGCTGCTGCTAGGTTTTTCCACCGGACTGGTGGGTTAATTTTTGTCCGGCGTTTGTCCTGCTGGTCTGTTGCCCGCGCGATTGGTTCGACCTTCACTGCGTTGATCTCAGCTGGTGATCCGCAGTGAAGGTTGTCTAGACCTCGGCTGGGCAGTGACCGGATTTAGGTGAGCGACTGGGTTGTACAGTCCGGTGGTGGGTTTCTTCCTCAGCAGCAGTCGACAGTAGTGCAGCGCTAGGGTGATCAGATTTTAGACCAATTTTGAGTTCAATTTTAGAGATTTCTTTGTGGGCTTTCGTGGGTTAATCGAGTAAGCTCCGATAGATTATTGCCCACGCAATATTCGGAGTGTTCTTGTAGAATCGATTGGATTTCTTGTGGAAATCGTACCTAAGAAAAGAGGGTTTTCTTTAAGCAAGGGACTTCGCTTCAAAAGGTAGAATCTTTAACTTCCGCTTTTATTAAAGATTCAATTTTTTGTGTCTCGATTAATAAATTAAATAAGTATAAGCCTAGATCCATTCATGGGTAAACTAATTTGAGCCTGGGCTTGGTCGAAAGCTTCCGATTCTGGAATGCATAGCACGAAAGTGAGGTTTTCGATTTAGCCCGGGCTTGTTCAGTTTTTCTTCAAATTGGTATCAGAGCGTTGGTTTCGGTCTTATACTTGTTTGATTTATTACACGGCTTTATTTTGGCATTATTATTTTTGTCGAAATGTATAAACAGGTGGTTATTGGTTTCCCGGCTATTATGGTAGAAATTTAATTTTCATTCATAAACCTCGGGACATGTCCGGGCTTGTTTTATTTTTGAATGGAAATTTCTGTAATAGTAATAACCACGAGCTGGAAGCCGTGTAGGATTAGAAAAATCTTGTAGTAGGATTTGATCTAATCATGTCGTCTTTAAATTCCTAGAAAAACGCCTTTGTATATAGGAATTTATATACTATGACGAAGACGTTATTTTGGGTAACTTATATTCGTGGGTTTTGGTTTATCGTAATTTTGGGTGATTCCTAATTACGGAGTAAATCGAGAAAACCCGGGCGAATCGAGAAGAATCCAAATAACGAGTGGGAGCGACACGACGGGAAGTGTCACCGAGGCGTCAAGGAATCAACGATAGAAAAGGCCATAATAGTCGGGAAATTTTATTTTCTTTAATTTCCCGTATTTATGATTTTTTGTTGATTGTGTGATTTTCGTTTTATTTTTCATGAACGAAATCCAAACCAAATGTTTTTCAAAAAGGTAATGTGTAATTAACTAAGGTAGATTATTCGCATATTAAAACTCCAACGGTTTTACGGGTGCGAATATCCATAGTTAAGATATTGCATGTTAAAACGTAAAAATCCTCAAACTTAATTACATTCGTGGGTTTTGATTTAATCGTAATTTTGGGTGATTCCTAATTACGTGGGGTTTTGGTTTATCGTAATTTTGGGTGATTCCTAATTACGTAGAAAACCGAGAAAACCCGGATTTTGGTTTATCGTAATTTTGGGTGATTCCTAATTACGTAGAAAACTGAAATAGAAAACCAAGAAAACCAGGGCGAATTGAAATTAATTAAAAATCTAAGTGGGAGCGGGTTGGTTAATAGCCCCATGGCCTCCATTACGGGTTCATTGGCGATGTGGTTAAACTTGCGTGCTGGCTTAGACCTTTCTCCCTATCGGATGAGTTTTCAATCACAGATATCGCCGGAATGAATTTCTAAAGGGATGACTATAGTGCGTTTAATTGGGAAAAGTTGCGACACCCTCGCCATCCGAGGCGCATTAGTACCCTAAGTAACAAACTTAGAAGTCACGTAATGGCATACACTTAGTGTACTGTTTATAGTATCCCTCCCATCGAGGTTACGCTATTTACATGTACGGCTAAAATTATCGACTATTAATTTCATTGATCATAAGATCGTTGGTCAGATAATAAAATTAATGAACTTCGGTTCTTCTCAAACGAATGTGGGTTGGCGTAGACGTTCACCCATCGTGACCTGCGTTAATCCCGGTGGGAGAGATGTCGGTAGAAGATTATATTTCTTTTCTGAGGATTTTTCAATATTTTCGAAAAGTATACTGAGACATGTTTTTTCATTATTTTCAGTTGATATGTCGTTCAACCCGCTAGCTGTCATTCTGAACCAAAACAAACTCACCGGTCCTAATTACATTGATTTGAAACGAAATCTGGACACCTAACTGCCGAGGGTTATAAGTACGTGCTCACTGAGGAGTGTCCCCCTAAGCCCAGTGAGGATGCCACACCTGAGCAGCGAGAGCCATATACGAGGTGGCAGAAGGCTGATGAGATGACCAGGTGCTACATCTTGGCTTCTATGTCAAGTGTACTGCAGCACCAGCATCAGCAGATGACCTCAGCCTACGATATGTTGCTCAACCTCAGGGAGATGTTTGGACATCAGGGTAGGGCGGCCAAGCAGTCAGCTATGAGGAAACTCATGAATGCTAAGATGGCCGAGGGCACTTCAGTGAGAGATCACGTACTGGGCATGATTGGTTGCATCAATGAGATTGAGGTATTGGGAGGTGAGATTGATGGGGAAACCCAGGTCGATATCATCCTTTAGAGCTTGCCTCCCAATTTTGAGCAGTTTCGATTGAACTATAATATGGGGAATCTCTCATATTCACTTTCTGAGCTCATGACTGCATTGGTGTCTGCTGAGAGCCTCTTCGCAGAGAAGAAGCAAGCCTTGGCTACTGTTGGTCCCTCAGGTTCCTCTGTTGGGCCCAAAGCCAGGAAGCAAAAGAGGAATAGAGGCCAGAAAGTAGGAGCCAGTCATGGACCCAAGGCAGGCATTGCCAAGAAGCAGAAGCCGAGAGGAAAGTGCTTCAGATGTGGCAAAGCAGGACATTGGAAGAAGGACTGCCCAAAGCCTCGAGGTATGTGTAAATTTTCCTTAGTCACTGAGACGTGTTTAGCGGCGATTCCCACGGATACTTGGTGTGTGGATTCAGGAGCCACTGATCACGTTTGTAATTCTTTGCAGGGGTTCCAAGTGACCCGGCTGCTTAGAGAGGGAGAGTTGCAGGTCTACCTTAGGGATACTACCAGAGTTTCTGTGGCTGCAGTGGGAGTTATTAGTCTTTATTTTTCAGACTCTATTTTATATTTAAAGGATTGTCTTTATGTACCTAGTTTTCGAAAGAACTTACTTTCGGTTTCGAAACGTGTTTTGGATGGTTATAAGTGTGTATTTTCTGATGATTCGGTTTTTATTAGAAAATGCCAGAAACTTATATGTTCCGGTACATTGGTTGACAATCTGTTTTTAATCAAGACTTACTCCCCAGTTATACAAAACACAGAAACTAGTAACTCATCACCGAATCATAATAAGAGAAAGAAATCTTCCCCTTTTAATCAGACTTATCTTTGGCACCTGAGACTAGGTCATATCAACCTTAGTAGGATTCAAAGGTTGGTCAAGAGTGGGTCTTTGGACTTACTAGATATTGACAGCTATTCGACCTGTGAGTCCTGCTTGGAGGGTAAAATGACCAAGAGGCCTTTTAAGGCGAAGGGGTATAGGGCCAAGGAGGTTTTATAGCTGATTCATTCTGACGTGCCTATGTCAGTTCAGGCTAGAGGTGGTTATGAGTATTTCGTGACTTTCACGGATGATTACTCTAGATATGGATACATATACCTGATGCGCCACAAGTCTGAATGCTTTGGCAAGTTCAGAGAATTCAAGGCAGAGGTGGAGAACCATCTGGGTAAGAGTATCAAGTCACTGCGGTCTGATCGCGGTGGCGAATACCTCTCTAGTGAATTTAGGACCTATTTGTCAGAGGAGGGTATTCAGACCCAGTTGTCTGCACCTGGCACACCCCAGCAGAATGGTGTAGCAGAGAGGAGGAACAGGACTCTTATGGAGATGGTTAGATCGATGATGAGTTACAGTGAGTTGCCTACCTCGTTTTGGGGTTATGCCTTGGATACAGCGTGTTTTATCCTCAACCTTGTGCCATCTAAGTCTGTGCCTACGACCCCAGTAGAGTTGTGGTGTGGGCGAAAGCCTAGTCTGAGACATCTCAGGATTTGGGGTTGTCCAGCACATGTGCTCGAGGCAGATGCAGGCAAGTTAGAGGCGAGATCCAAGGTTATGCTGTTTATAGGCTACCCCAAAGGAACGAGAGGTGGTTTATTTTATAGTCCTCAGGATCAGAAGGTGGTGGTAAGCACCAATGCCAGATTTCTTGAGGAGGACTATATTTTAGATCACAAGTCAAGCAGCAAGGTAGTATTGGAAGAGCTTAGAAGTCAGTCCACTATTCCAGATGCACAAGTACAGGAAGACACACCACAAGAGACTGCACACACTATCACAGATGATGCTCTTACACAGGCTGTGCCTCGTCGTAGTGGGAGGGCTGTGAGACAGCCTGAGAGGTACATGGGTTTGGGTGAGCCTTCAGACTTTATCCCTGGTGCTCATGAACCAGACCCAGTTAACTACAATGAGGCTCTCCAGGATAAAGATGCAGATTATTGGCAGAGAGCGATGATTGCTGAGATGGGTTCTATGGACTCAAATCAAGTCTGGGAGCTGGTAGACCTTCCTGATGGGTTTAGACCTATTGGGTACAAATGGGTCTACAAGCGAAAGAGAGGATCTGACGGGAGGGTTGAGACCTTCAAGGCTAGGCTTGTGGCGAAGGGGTATACTCAGAAAGAAGGGATCGATTATGAGGAGACCTTTTCCCCGGTAGCTATGCTTAAGTCGATCCGGATTTTCTTGGCCATAGCTGCTCATATGGACTATGAGATTTGGCAGATGGACGTCAAGACAGCTTTCCTTAATGGAAGTCTTGAGGAGACCATCTTTATGCAGCAACCGGAGGGCTTCATTGTTAAGGGCCAAGAGCACAAGGTATGCAGGCTTAGGAGGTCCATTTATGGACTTAAGCAAGCATCCAGATCTTGGAACATTCGTTTTTGATGAGGTTATCCAGTCCTATGGATTCACTCAGTCTCTGGATGAGCAGTGTGTTTATTGCAGACGTGGTGGTGATATAGTGGAGTTCCTCGAACTTTACGTAGATGCCATTCTTCTTATTGGCAACAGTAAGAAGGTGTTGTCAGACGTAAAGGCATGGCTGTCCAGACAATTCGATATGAAGGATTTGGGAGAGGCTGGACATATCTTTGGGATCAAGATCATTCGAGATCGTAGGAGACGTTCTCTGACTCTCTCTTAGGCATCCTACATAGACACGATTCTGGCCCGTTTTAACATGCAGAACTCCAATAAGGGTTCACTACCTTTCAGGCATGGAGTGCATTTGTCTAAGGAGCAGTGTCCTAAGACTGCTGAGGAGATAGATGCCATGAAGGCGGTACCCTATGCTTCTGCAGTGGGTAGCCTCATGTATGCTATGTTGTACACGAGGCCTGATATTTGCTTTGCCGTTGGCATGGTTAGCAGATATCAGAGTAACCCTGGGAAAGCTCACTGGGAGGCAGTAAAATGCATTCTCAAGTACTTGCGCAGGACGAGAGATTATGTCCTAGTTTATAGAGCGCAGGAGCTTGTACCATTGGGTTACACAGATTCGGACTTTCAAGGAGATTTGGACAAGAGTAAGTCTGCCTCTGGGTTTGTGTTTACTCTAGGAGGTGGAGCCATAGTATGGAAGAGTGTCAAGTAGAAATGCATGGCGGACTCTACCATGGAGGCCGAGTACGTTGCCGCTTCAGAGGCAGCGAAAGAGGCTGTATGGCTCAAGAGCTTCCTGATGGACTTAGATGTGGTTCCTGAGTTGCCTAGGTCTATCACAGTTTATTGTGATAACAATGGTGCAGTTGCTAACTCGAGGGAACCACGAGCCCATAAGGCGAGTAAACACATAGAGCGCAAGTACCACCTGATACGAGAGATCGTAAAGAAGGGAGACGTGATCGTGGCCAAGATAGTTTCAGAGGACAACCTTGCACATCCTTTCACCAATCCATTGACCCCAAAGGTCTTTGAGGGGCATGTGGAGGGCATGGGAGTCAGATTCTTGAGGGAGCCATGTGAGTGAGCTTAAAGGTGTTCTGGAGATTTCATTATGACAGCAGTGTAATAGCGGGTTGGACAGTTTTTGTACTTCTTAGCATAGCTTTGAGTATTAGTGGGAGATTGTTAGTTTTGAATACAGAAAAGCTATGGCTTGTATCAAAAACTAATATCCACAGATGACATATCATTTTGTTTCAGTATAAATCTGTTCCTTTATATCATAGAACTAGATAACGGGGTGTCGACAAACACAGTAGATACCGTTATTGGTTAAAGTATTGATATATAAAAAGTATGCTCGTAACCGAGATAGTCTGAACATACTATCGGTATAGGTTATTGTGTGGTTTGGAAATTGGTTTATCTAGACTAGTTTAAATCACACAGATATGCCTGGGGCATATTGAGCACTACCAGTTTGGATAGAATTGACTTGTACTGATCGGCGTAGTCAATTCGGTCCTAGTATTCCATCTCTCAATCCCGAGATTGGGACGGGCGTGAGGGTTGGGTGTCGTGTGCTTTGATTTGCCAAAGAGTGAGGTCAATTGAGGCCAATACCTCGGTAAGTTGGGTATGCGGTGTTTAGCTTCTTGCGTGCCGTTGCTAGTCGGAGGAATCCACGTACCTGTTCGCCGGGTTGATGGTGCTCCCGAGATGAGCTCGTAAGGTTATTATACTAAACCTGGCCAGTGAACTTTATGTTCGGTATAATAAAAGGTCGAGTGGTACTAATCTCGGAAACCAAGAAGTCGGTGAATTAATTTGTCAGTAAATTAATAAATCGACGAGCACTAGATCTTTAATGTGGGGAGATAGAAGAAATAATAATGGCGCGATGTAAAGTCGTTTTCGAGCGGTAGTTCCATAATTGGTCCGATAGTGGTACGACCGATTATGCATTTGACTAATCGACAAGGTAAATTAATTAATCCGAAGGGTTTAATTAATATTTGATCGACGAAGTGAATTTAGAAATTAATTCAATTTTGAATTAATTAATTCTAAGGGTTCGATTAAATTAAATTAACAAAGTGGATTAAATAAATTAATTTAAAAGGGTCGATTGGAGTTGATTAGTCGGGAAGACTTAGCGGTCAACGAAAGTCAAATTTTAAGGCCTAACTCGAGAGCCCATTAGGTCTCCAATCGAGCTACAATAAATAGAATAACTTGAGACCAAAGAAAGTTAAGAAATCTTGCAAGACAAGTCTTGCCTCTAGAGTAAGAAAGTTCTAGAGAGAGAACTTCTTCTTCTTGAAGTTATTTCTCAAAAACGAACTTGCTATCTTGCTCCTTAGATTGAACTTAGTCTAAAGATCACACCTTCTTTATTTGTAGGTTAATATTTTCGGCTGCTGTTGGTTATTTTTGTTCGCTGCTGCTAGGTTTTTCCACCGGACTGGTGGGTTAATTTTTGTCCGGCGTTTGTCCTGCTGGTCTGTTGCCCGCGCGATTTGTTCGACCTTCACTGTGTTGATCTTAGCTGGTGATTCGCAGTGAAGGTTGTCTAGACCTTGGCTGGGCGGTGACCGGATTTAGGTGAGCGACTGGGTTGTACAGTCCGGTTGTGGGTTTCATCCTCATCAGCAGTCGGCAGTAGTGCAGCGCCAGGGTGATCAGATTTTAGACCAATTTTGAGTTCAATTTTAGAGATTTCTTTGTGGGCTTTCGTGGGTTAATCGAGTAAGCTCCGATAGATTATTGCCCACGCAATATTCGGAGTGTTCTTGTAGAATCGATTGGATTTCTTGAGGAAATCGTACCTAAGAAAAGAGGGTTTTCTTTAAGCAAGGGACTTCGCTTCAAAAGGTAGAATCTTTAACTTCCGCTTTTATTAAAGATTCAATTTTTTGTGTCCCGATTAATAAATTAAATAAGTGTAAGCCTAGATCCGTTCATGGGTAAACTAATTTGGGCCTGAGCTTGGTCAAAAGCTTCCGATTCTGGAATGCATAACACGAAAGTGAGGTTTTCGATTTAGCCCGGGCTTGTTCAGTTTCAAGATTGTTGCCCACACAGCATACAAGCAAAGTCTTGAGGCATACAGGAGAATCAGCTGAGTGTACCCTTTAATAGGTAATTCTTATGTTTCCGCTTAATTAAGAAGTTTTGTTGCATGGTAAATCAAATAAGTGCAAACCCAGATCCTGCACAATGTTATTTCAAAATGGTTAGAATAGCGATTGTGCTAGATTCTAGGCCTGGCCAGAGATTCCGATTCTGGAATGCATAGCACGAAAGTGAGTTTCTGGCTAGGCCTAGGCAGATAATCTTTCAATTGGTATTAGAGCCTAGTTTTGGGATTTGTGCTTGTTTGATTTCTTACATGGTTTTATTTTTACGTGGTTAAAAAATACCGACTATTATGGTTACGTTTGTATGGGTTTTAATTAAACTTTGGGACATGTCCGGATTTGATTTTTTATGAATGTTTGTAATAGTATAACCACGTACTGGAAGCCGTGTAGGATTAGATCAAATCTTTAGTAGGATTTTTTCTATGTAATTTTGATTATTTAATATTCTAGAAAGCCTTGTAGTATGAGAATTATTTTTTTGTAATCGAATGTGTTATGGTAGCCAACTTGAATTCGTGGGTTTTGGGTTATCATTAATTCGTAGAAAACCTAGAACGAATTGCAAGAAGACCAATTAGAGTGGGAAATAAGTGAAGAGGGATTGGCGGCAGGGGGCGGCGCTGGTGAATCGCCGCCGCTGGTAACCACCGGAGGCACCAGCACTGCTGCCGCACTGTGCAGCAGGCTTGCTGCGCTAGGGTGCGACAGCATGTGCGGGGCTCGCCTTTTGGATGTGCTACGCGTGTACGGCCTGTTCGGGTCACGTTTTGGCCCATTTTTCCTCCAGTTTTCATTTTTTGAAGTTCAAGACTCTTTCCATCGAGTTACGTGATGGGACACGAGATCAAGGCAGAAGATGGAAGCGATTAAAACCATACTAGTCAGAAATTTTAATTTTTGCTTTTATTTCCCGTTTGTATTGTTTTAATTTTTGTGTTGTATTTTAGATACCTGATTTTAATGCATGATGGTTTTATGCTTGTATAAAACTTAGGGTTCGTTAATTGCATGTTAAAACCAGAAAAACCCTCAATTTGGAAATCTAAGTTGGAGCGGGTTGGTTTAATATCCCTACAGCCACACTTACGAGTTCATATGTGATGTGGGTGGGTTTGCGCGTTGGCATTAGGGCCTTTCTCTATTCGGATGAGTCCAACCCCGAGATAGCTAGATTATGAATTTCTGAGTAATATGACTATAGTAAGTTTAACTAGGAGAAATGTGATACCCTCTTCATCTGAAGCGCACTATCCTGAGATAACAAGCTCAGAAGTCATGTAATGGCACACACTTAGTCTACGATCTGCAGTATTCGTCCCATCGAGGTTACGCTGCTTATTTGTACGGCTGAAAGCACTGACTATTAGCTACATTGATCAATAGATCATTTGGTCAGATAGTGTAGTTATTGAACTTGGTTCTTCTCAAACGAATGTGGGTTAGTGTAAACGTCAACACTATCGTGGCTTGCGAGAATCCCGGTGAATGAGATGTTGGTGGATTAAAATTATTGTTTTGAGGGAAATCAATAATTGTTAGAATTTCCTTTGTTTCAAAATTCTATATTAGATAACTAAAACGTTTTCTGTTTAATTACAGTATTCGACATGGCATCCAACCCCTTTGCTACTATATTGAAAGACAATAAGTTAACAGGACCTAATTATGTCGACTGGAGTCGTAACTTGGACATTGTCCTTATGGCTGAGAGCACTCCTATGAGAGATCATGTCATTGACATGATTAGTAACATCAACAAGGTTGAGGTAGTGGGAGGCGAAATCGTTGGTGAAACCAAAGTCGATATTGTCTTCCGGAGCTTGCCTCAAAGCTATAAGCAGATTCGGTTGAACTACAACATAAGTAATACTTCATCCGAGCTCTTGACAGAGTTGGTGGTTACGGGAATAGCATAAGTAATACTTCATCCGAGCTCTTGACAGAGTTGGTGGTTACGGGAATAGCTCAAAAGGTGCAGATTGTGCCTAAGCCAGATATTGCAAAGAAGAAGTCCAAAGACAAGTGCTTCAAGTGCAATAAGATGGGACATTGGAAATTGGATTGTCTAAAGCTTATAGGTACGATAGTTTCTGCCTTAATTACTGAGACATGTTTAGCGGCGATTCCCACAGATACTTGGTGTGTGGATTTAGGTGCCACTGACCATGATTGTAATTTTTTGCAAGGGTTCTAAGTGACCCGGAAGCTTAGAGAATGCGAGCTGAATATCTACTTGGGCAACACTATGAGAGTGTCAGTAGAACCAGTGGGAGTTGTCACTCTAAATTTTGAGAGTTCTAGATTAGAATTATTTAATTTTCTTTATGTACCGAGTTTTAGAAAGAACCTTATTTCAGTTTCTAAACTCTTAAAGAACAGTTATAAGTTTATTTTTTCTGATGATTCTGTATTTATTAGAAGAAATGGAAAACTTATTTGTTCTGGTTCATTGGCTGATAATTTGTTTGTGGTTAATTCTAACTCCTCTGTTCTACAAAACAAAACATAGAAACAGATAGCTCTTTATCTAACATTAATAGGAGCAAAAAACCTTCTGATATGAATCAAACCTATCTTTGGCATCTCAGCCTAGGTCATATAAACCTTAGTACGATTCAGAGGTTGGTCAATGATGGACCTTTAGGTTCATTAGAGATTGACAGTTATTCAACCTGCGAATCTTGCTTTGAGGGTAAGATGACATGAGACCTTTTAAAGCAAAAGGTTATAGAGCCAAAGAAGTACTAGAGTTGATTCATTCTGACTTGTGTGGACCAATGTCGGTCCAAGCACGAGGTGGGTTTGAGTATTTCATGACGTTCACGGATGATTACTCAAGGTACATGTATATTTACCTAATGCGTCACAAGTCTGAGTGCTTTGGCAAGTTCAAAGAGTTTAGGGCAGATGTAGAGAAACATCATGGTAAGAGTATCAAGACACTGCGGTTAGATCATGGTGGGGAGTACCTGGCCCACGAATATCGAGAATACCTCAGTGAGGTCAGAATTCAGTCTCAGTTGTCTGCACCTGGCACGCCACAGCAAAACGATATAGCAGAAAGAAGGAATCGAACTCTCATGGAAATGGTTAGGTCGATGATGAGCTATACAGATTTGCCGAGTTCGTTCCAGGGATATCCCTTAGAAACAGTGGTGTATATTCTTAATCTTGTACCATCTAAAACCGTGCCTTTAACCCCAGTACAGTTGTGGAAGGGGCGAAAGCTTAGTCTAAGACATCTCAGAGTTTGGGGTTGTCCAGCACATGTGCTTAAGGCAGATGTGGCTAAGTTAGATGCAATAACTGAATTAATGTTGCTTGTAGGATATCCTAGGGGAACGAAAGGTGGTCTGTTTTATAGTCCTAAAGATCAGAAGGTGGTGGTTAGTACCAATGCTAGATTTTTGGAGGAAGACTATATCCTAGATCACAAGTCCAAGAGTAAGATAGTACTAGAAGAGCTTAGATGACAAACTAATCCTGATGCACCAACACAAGTAGATACACCGCAAACTGCACAAGAGATCACAGATGATGCACCTACACAGGTGGTACCTCATCGTAGTTGAAGGGTTGTGAGATAGCCCGACAGGTTCATTGGAGTGGGAGAGGCCTCAGACCCAGTCCCAGACACGCCTAAGCCTGACCCAGTTAACTACAATGAGGATCTCCGAGATAAAGATGCAGAATCTTGGCATAAGGCAATGATATCCGAGATTGGGTCAATGGACCACAATCAAGTCTGGGAGCTTCAGGACCTGCCTGATGTGTTTAAGCCCATTGGATGTAAGTAGGTCTACAAACGTAAGAGAGGACCTGATAGAAAGGTGGAAACCTTTAAAGCTAAGCCGGTGGCGAAGGGGTATACTCAGAACGAGGGAATCGATTATGAGGAAACCATCTCCCCGGTAGCCATGCTTAACTCGATCTGAATTCTCTTAGCCATAGCTGCTCATTTAGATTATGAGATTTGGCAGATGGATGTCAAGACAGCTTTCCTAAATGGAAGTCTTGAGAAAACCTTCTTCATACAGTAACTAGAGGGATTCGTTGAAAAATGCCAAGAACATAAGGTTTCTAGGCTTAAGAGGTCCATTTACGGACTAAAGCAGGCATCCAGATCTTAGAACATCCAATTTGATGAGGTAATCCAGTCTTGCGGATTTACTTAGTGTCCGGATAAGCAATACGTGTATCGCAGACGTGATGGAAACTCGGTGGTGCTTCTTGTGCTTTACGTATATGACATTCTATTGATTAGCAACAACAAGAGAATGTTATCAGACACAAAGGCATGGCTGTCCAAGCAGTTTGATATGAAGGACTTAGGGGAAGCGGTGAAGGAAAACTGAACAAGCCCGGGCTAAATCGAAAACCTCACTTTCGTGCTATGCATTCCAGAATCGGAAGCTTTCGACCAAGCTCAGGCTCAAATTAGTTTACCCATGAACGGATCTAGGCTTATACTTATTTAATTTATTAATCGGGACACAAAAATTAAATCTTTAATTAAAGCGGAACTTAAAGATTGTACCTTTTGTAGCGAAGTCCCTCGATTAAAGAATACAAAATATTCAGCTGCGATTTCCACAAGAAATCCAATCGATTCTACAAGAACACTCCGAATATTGCGTGGGCAATAATCTATCGGAGTTTACTCGCTTAGCCCACAAGGAAATTACTCAGATCGGATTCAATTAATTTCCAAAAAACTGGCCGAACATGAATCTGCCTATTGCTGCCGGAAAAATTCTGCTGCTGTTTCTTCTACAACAATCCAACACCGAGCTGCTACTTGCTTGGCCTTTTCCACGCTGGGATCTAGACAAGAAAGACCCACGGATCACCCATCAAGAAATGGAGATCAACATAGGTCAATCTCGAATCTACCACACGCGGTTAGAACAAACCAGCAGCAGCGATAAAATCAAGCTGCAGTAGCGACAAAAACAAGCAGCAGTAGGGATAAAATCAAGCTGCGATTTCCTGGGTGAAAACCCAAAAGGGACAGCAGCAATTTCTGGAAGAAAACCGACAAGGGACAGCAGCAATTTCTGGAAGAAAACCGACAAGGGACAGCCGCAATTCGCTGGATGAAAAAACCCACGAACTAAAAAAAAACAGTAGCAGTCCCGGTGAAGAACTCAGCAATAATCTGGCGAGATTCTATATATTAAACCCAACAGTTCAACCTTTTGAATGAATCCAATCCAAAGAGATGAGAAATCTGATTTGTTTTTGAGAAAGAGTTCTAAAAAAAAATTATCTCTCTTAAATCTTCTCACCCAAGAAAACAAGACAAATTGTCTTGCTAGAATTTCCTTAGGGTTTCTTGGGCATCAAGTATTCTATTTATAGTAGCTCGATTGGAGACCTAATGGGCTATCGAGTTAGGCCTTAAAATTTGACTTTCGTTGACCGCTAAGTCTTCCCGACTAATCAACTCCAATCGACCCTTTTAAATTAATTTATTTAATCCACTTTGTTAATTTAATTTAATCGAACCCTTAGAATTAATTAATTCAAAATCGAATTAATTTCTAAATTCACTTCGTCGATTAAATATTAATTAAACCCTTCGGATTAATTAATTTACCTTGTCGATTAGTCAAACGCATAATCGGTCGTACCACTATCGGACCAATTATGGAACTACCGCTCGAAAACGACTTTACATCGCGCCATTGTTATTTCTTCTATCTCCCCACATTAAAGATCTAGTGCTCGTCGATTTATCAATTTACTGACAAATTAATTCACCGACTTCTTGGTTTCCGAGATTAGTACCACTCGACCTTTTATTATACCGAACATAAAGTTCACTGGCCAGGTTTAGTATAATAACCTTACGAGCTCATCTCGGGAGCACCATCAACCCGGCGAACCGGTACGTGGATTCCTCCGACTAGCAACGGCACGCAAGAAGCTAAACCCCGCATACCCAACTTACCGAGGTATTGGCCTCAATTGACCTCACTCTTTGGCAAATCAAAGCACACGACACCCAACCCTCACGCCCGTCCCAATCTCGGGATTGAGAGACGGAATACTAGGACCGAATTGACTACGCCAATCAGTACAAGTCAATTCTATCCAAACTGGTCGTGCTCAATATGCCCCGGGCATATCTGTGTGATTTAAACTAGTCTAGATAAACCAATTTCCAAACCACACAATAACCTATACCGATAGTATGTTCAGACTATCTCGGTTACGAGCATACTTTTTATATATCAATACTTTAACCAATAACGGTATCTACTGTGTTTGTCGACACCCCGTTATCTAGTTCTATGATATAAAGGAACAGATTTATACTGAAACAAAATGATATGTCATCTGTGGATATTAGTTTTTGATACAAGCCATAGCTTTTCTGTATTCAAAACTAACAATCTCCCACTAATACTCAAAGCTATGCTAAGAAGTACAAAAACTGTCCAACCCGCTATTACACTGCTGTCATAATGAAATCTCCAAACACCTTTAAGCTCACTAACATGGCTCCCTCAAGAATCTGACTCCCATGCCCTCCACATGTCTCTCAAAGACCTTTAGGGTCAATGGCTTTGTGAAAGGATCTGCATGGTTGTCATCTGATACTATCTTGGCCACGGTCACGTCTCCCCTCTTTACGATCTCTCGTATCAGGTGGTACTTGCTTTCTATGTGTTTACTCGCCTTATGAGCTCGTGGTTCCCTCGAGTTAGCCACTGCACTATTGTTATCACAATAAACTGTGATAAACCTAGGCAACTCAGGAACCACATCTAAGTCCATCCGGAAGTTCCTGAGCCACACAGCCACTTTCGCTGCCTCTGAAGCGACAACGTACTCGGCCTCCATGGTAGAGTCCGCCACGCATTTCTGCTTGACACTCTTCCATACTATGGCTCCACCTCCTAGAGTTAACACAAACCCAGAGGTAGACTTACTCCTGTCCAAATCTCCTTGAAAGTCCGAATCTGTGTAACCCAAAGGTACAAGCTCCTGCGCTCTATAAACTTGGACATAATCTCTCGTCCTGCGCAAGTACTTGAGAATGCATTTTACTGCCTCCCAGTGAGCCTTCCCAGGGTTACTCTGATATCTGCTAACCATGCCAACGGCAAAGCAAATATCAGGCCTCGTGCACAACATAGCATACATGAGGCTACCCACTGCAGAAGCATAGGGTACCGCCTTCATGGCATCTATCTCCTCAGCAGTCTTAGGACACTGCTCCTTAGACAAATGCACCCCATGCTTGAAAGGTAGTGAACCCTTCTTGGAGTTCTGCATGTTAAAACGGGCCAGAATCGTGTCTATGTAGGATGCCTGAGGGAGAGTCAGAGAACGTCTCCTACAATCTCGAATAATCTTGATCCCAAGGATATGTCCAGCCTCTCCCAAATCCTTCATATCAAATTGCCTGGACAGTCATGCCTTTACGTCTGACAACACCTTCTTATTGTTGCCAATAAGAAGAATGTCATCTACGTAAAGTACGAGGAACACCACTATATCACCATCACGCCTGCTATAAACACACTGCTCATCCGGACACTGAGTGAATCCATAGAACTGGATAACCTCGTCAAAACGGATGTTCCAAGATCTGGATGCTTGCATCTCTATCCTGAAGAACCTCATTTTAGTTAACTGGGTCTGGTTCACGAGTACCAGGGATAAAGTCCGAAGACTCACCCAAACCCATGTACCTCTCGGGCTGTCTCACAACCCTCCCACTACAACAAGGCGCAGCCTGTGTAAGAGCATCATCTGTGATAGTGTGTGCAGTCTCTTGTGGTGTATCTTCCTGTACGTGTGCATCTGGAATAGTGGACTGACTTCTAAGCTCTTCCAATACTACCTTGCTGCTTGACTTGTGATCTAAAATATATTCCTTCTCAAGAAATCTGGCATTGGTGCTTACCACCACCTTCTGATCCTGAGGACTATAATATAAACCACCTCTCGTTCCTTTGGGGTAGCCTACAAACAGCATAACCTTAGATCTCGCCTCTAACTTGCCTGCATCTGCCTCGAGCACATGTGCTGGACAACCCCAAATCCTGAGATGTCTCAGGCTAGGCTTGCGCCCATCCCACAACTCTAATGGGGTCGTTGGCACAGACTTAGATGGCACAAGGTTGAGGATTTAACATGCTGTGTCTAAGGCATAACCCCAAAACGAGGTAGGCAAATCACTGTAACTCATCATCGATCTAACCATCTCCATAAGAGTCCTGTTCCTCCTCTCTGCTACACCATTCTGCTGGGGTGTGCCAGGTGCAGACAACTGGGTCTGAATACCCTCCTCTGACAAATAGGTCCTAAATTCACTAGAGAGGTATTCACCACCTCTAGCCTGAACTGACATAGGTCCACACATGTCAGAATGAATCAACTCTAAAACCTCCTTGGCCCTATACCCCTTCGCCTTAAAAGGCCTCTTGGTCATTTTACCCTCCAAGCAGGACTCACAGGTCGAATAGCTGTCAATATCTAGTAAGTCCAAAGACCCACTCTTGACCAACCTTTGAATCCTACTAAGGTTGATATGACCTAGTCTCAGGTGCCAAAGATAAGTCTGATTCAAAGGGGAAGATTCCTTTCTCTTATTATGATTTGGTGATGAGTTACTAGTTTCTGTGTTTTGCATAACTGGGGAGTAAGTCTTGATTTAAAACAGATTGTCAACCAATGTACCGGAACATATAAGTTTCTGGCATTTTCTTATAAAAACCGAACCGTCAGAAAATACACACTTATAACCATCCAAAACAAGTTTTGAAACTGAAAGCAAGTTCTTTCGAAAACTAGGTACATAAAGACAATCCTTTAAAAGTAAAATAGAGTCTGAAAAATAAAGACTAATAACTCCCACTGCAGCCACAGAAACTCTGGTAGTATCCCCAAGGTAGACCTGCAACTCTCCCTCTCTAAGCAGCCGGGTCACTTGGAACCCCTGCAAAGAATTACAAACGTGATCAGTGGCTCCCGAATCCACACACCAAGTATCTGTGGGAATCGCCGCTAATCACGTCTCAGTAACTAGGGAAAATTTACTTTTAACCTCGAGGCTTTGGGCAATCCTTCTTCCGATGTCCTGCTTTGCCATACTTAAAACATTTGCCTTTCGACTTTTGCTTCTTGGCAATGCCTGCCTTGGGTCCATGATTAGTTCCTGCTTTCTGGCCTCTCTTCCTCTCTTGCTTCCTGGCTTTGGGCCCAGCAGAGGAACCTGAGGGACCAACAGTAGCAAAGGCTTGCTTCTTCTCAGCGAATAGGTCCTCGGCTGACACCAATGTAGTTATGAGCTCGGGAGTGAATATGAGAGCTTGCCCATATTATAGTTCAACCGAAACTGCTCAAAAACTGGGAGGCAAGCTCTGGAGAATGATATCGACCTGGGTCTCCCCATCAATATCACCTTCCAGTACCTCGATCTCATTGATGCAACTGATCATGTCCAGCACGTGATCCCTCACTGAAATGCCCTCAGCCATTCTAGCATTCATGAGTTTCCTCATAGCTGACTACTTGGCTACCCTGCTTAAGGGGACACTCCTCAGTAAGCACGTACTTGTAACCCTCAGCGGTAAGGACAATGTCCAGGTTACGTTTCCAGTCAATATAGTTTGGACTCATGAGTTTGTTTTGGTTCAAAAATGACAGCAAGCGGGTTGAACGACATATCAACTGAAAATAATGAAAAAAACATGTCTCAGTATACTTTTCGAAAATATTGAAAAATCCTCAGAAAAGAAATATAATCTTCTACCGACATCTCTCCCACCGGGATTAACGCAGGTCACGACGGGTGAACGTCTACGCTAACCCACATTCGTTCGAGAAGGACCAAAGTCCATTAATCTCATTATCTGACCAACGATCTTATGATCAATGAAATTAATAGTCGATAATTTTAGCCGTACACGTAAATAGCGTTACCTCGTAGGAGGGATACTATAAACAGTACACTAAGTGTATGCCATTACGTGACTTCTAAGTTTGTTACTTAGGGTACTAATGCGCCTCGGACTGCGAGGGTGTCGCAACTTTTCCCAATTAAACGCACTATAGTCATCCCTTTAGAAATTCATTCCAGTGATATCTGTGATTGAAAACTCAACCGACGGGGAAGCCGTTTAACCACATCGCCAATGAACCCGTAATGGAGGCCATGGGGATATTAACCAACCCGCTCCCACTTAGATTTTTAAAATAATTTAAATTCGCCTTAATTTTCTCGGTTTTCCATTTCGGTTTTCTACGTAATTAGGAATCACCCAAAAATTACGAAAAACCAAAATCCGGGTTTTCTCGATTTTCTACGTAATTAGGAATCACCCAAAATTACGATAAACCAAAACCCCACGTAATTAGGAGTCACCCAAAATTACGATTAAACCAAAACTTGCGAATGTAATTAAGTTTGAGGATTTTTACGTTTTAACATGCAATATCTTAACTATGGATATTCGCACCCATAAAACCGTTGGAGTTTTAATATGCGAATAATCTACCTTAGTTAATTGCACATTACCTTTTTGGAAAAACTTTTGGTTTGAATTTCGTTCATGCAAAATAAAACGAAAATCACACAATCAACGAAAAAATCATAAATACGGGAAATTAAATAAAATAAAATTTCCCGACTATTATGGCCTTCTCTATCGTTGATTCCTTGACGCCTCGGTGACACTTCCCGTCGTGTCGCTCCCACTCGTTATTTGGATTCCTCTCGATTCGCCCGGGTTTTCTCGGTTTATTCCGTAATTAGGAATCACCCAAAATTACAATAAACCAAAACCCTCGAATATAAGTTACCCAAAATAACGTCTTCGTCATAGTACAAAAATTCCTATATACAATGGCGTTTTTCTAGGAATTTAAAGACGACATGATTAGATCAAATCCTACTACAAGATTTTTCTAATCCTACACGGCTTCCAGCTCGTGGTTATTACTATTACAGAAATTTCCATTCAAAAATAAAACGAGCCCGGACATGTCCCGGGGTTTATGAATGAAAATTAAATTTCTACCATAATAGCCGGGAAACCAATAACCACCTGTTTATACATTTCGACAAAAAATACTAATGCCAAAATAAAGCCGTGTAATAAATCAAACAAGTATAAGACCGAAACCAACGCTCTGATACCAATTTGAAGGAAAACTGAACAAGCCCGGGCTAAATCGAAAACCTCACTTTCGTGCTATGCATTCCAGAATCGGAAGCTTTCGACCAAGCTCAGGCTCAAATTAGTTTACCCATGAACGGATCTAGGCTTATACTTATTTAATTTATTAATCGGGACACAAAAATTAAATCTTTAATTAAAGCGGAACTTAAAGATTGTACCTTTTGTAGCGAAGTCCCTCGATTAAAGAATACAAAATATTCAGCTGCGATTTCCACAAGAAATCCAATCGATTCTACAAGAACACTCCGAATATTGCGTGGGCAATAATCTATCGGAGTTTACTCGCTTAGCCCACAAGGAAATTACTCAGATCGGATTCAATTAATTTCCAAAAAACTGGCCGAACATGAATCTGCCTATTGCTGCCGGAAAAATTCTGCTGCTGTTTCTTCTACAACAATCCAACACCGAGCTGCTACTTGCTTGGCCTTTTCCACGCTGGGATCTAGACAAGAAAGACCCACGGATCACCCATCAAGAAATGGAGATCAACATAGGTCAATCTCGAATCTACCACACGCGGTTAGAACAAACCAGCAGCAGCGATAAAATCAAGCTGCAGTAGCGACAAAAACAAGCAGCAGTAGGGATAAAATCAAGCTGCGATTTCCTGGGTGAAAACCCAAAAGGGACAGCAGCAATTTCTGGAAGAAAACCGACAAGGGACAGCAGCAATTTCTGGAAGAAAACCGACAAGGGACAGCCGCAATTCGCTGGATGAAAAAACCCACGAACTAAAAAAAAACAGTAGCAGTCCCGGTGAAGAACTCAGCAATAATCTGGCGAGATTCTATATATTAAACCCAACAGTTCAACCTTTTGAATGAATCCAATCCAAAGAGATGAGAAATCTGATTCGTTTTTGAGAAAGAGTTCTAAAAAAAAATTATCTCTCTTAAATCTTCTCACCCAAGAAAACAAGACAAATTGTCTTGCTAGAATTTCCTTAGGGTTTCTTGGGCATCAAGTATTCTATTTATAGTAGCTCGATTGGAGACCTAATGGGCTATCGAGTTAGGCCTTAAAATTTGACTTTCGTTGACCGCTAAGTCTTCCCGACTAATCAACTCCAATCGACCCTTTTAAATTAATTTATTTAATCCACTTTGTTAATTTAATTTAATCGAACCCTTAGAATTAATTAATTCAAAATCGAATTAATTTCTAAATTCACTTCGTCGATTAAATATTAATTAAACCCTTCGGATTAATTAATTTACCTTGTCGATTAGTCAAACGCATAATCGGTCGTACCACTATCGGACCAATTATGGAACTACCGCTCGAAAACGACTTTACATCGCGCCATTGTTATTTCTTCTATCTCCCCACATTAAAGATCTAGTGCTCGTCGATTTATCAATTTACTGACAAATTAATTCACCGACTTCTTGGTTTCCGAGATTAGTACCACTCGACCTTTTATTATACCGAACATAAAGTTCACTGGCCAGGTTTAGTATAATAACCTTACGAGCTCATCTCGGGAGCACCATCAACCCGGCGAACCGGTACGTGGATTCCTCCGACTAGCAACGGCACGCAAGAAGCTAAACCCCGCATACCCAACTTACCGAGGTATTGGCCTCAATTGACCTCACTCTTTGGCAAATCAAAGCACACGACACCCAACCCTCACGCCCGTCCCAATCTCGGGATTGAGAGACGGAATACTAGGACCGAATTGACTACGCCAATCAGTACAAGTCAATTCTATCCAAACTGGTCGTGCTCAATATGCCCCGGGCATATCTGTGTGATTTAAACTAGTCTAGATAAACCAATTTCCAAACCACACAATAACCTATACCGATAGTATGTTCAGACTATCTCGGTTACGAGCATACTTTTTATATATCAATACTTTAACCAATAACGGTATCTACTGTGTTTGTCGACACCCCGTTATCTAGTTCTATGATATAAAGGAACAGATTTATACTGAAACAAAATGATATGTCATCTGTGGATATTAGTTTTTGATACAAGCCATAGCTTTTCTGTATTCAAAACTAACAAGCGGGACATATCGTAGGAAATGTTTGTTAACGCTCTCCCAAGCTTTATACATAGATACGATTTTGGCCCGTTTTAACATGCAAAACTCCAAGAAAGGTTTTCTACCTTTCAGACACGGAGTGCATTTATCCAAAGAACAGTCTCCCAATACTGTTGAGGAGATAGAGGCCATGAAGACAGTTCCTTATGCTTCGACAGACGGAAATCTCATGTATGCCATGTTGTGTACGAGACCTGATATCTATTATGCCATTGTCATTGTAAGCAGATATCGGAGTAACCCCGGGAAAGGTTATTATGAGGCAGTAAAATGCATTCTCAAGTATTTACGCAGAACAAGAGGCCAAGTGTTGGTCTATCAGGCGCCTGAGCTGGTACACCGAGGTTACGCAAATTCAGATTTCCAAGATGACAGGGACAAGAGCAAGTCTACCTCAGGGTATGTGTTTACTCTAGGAGGTGAAGCCATAGTTTGGCGGTGTGTCAAGCAGAAATGCGCGGCGGACACTACCATAGAGGTTGAATAGGTTGCCACATCAGAGGCAGCAAAGGAAGCAGTGTGGCTCAAGAACTTCCCAGTGGACTTAGATGTGATTCCTGGTTTGCAGAAGTCTATCATGGTGTATTGTGATAACAACGGTGCAGTAGCAAACTCGAAAGAACCACGAGCCCACAAGGCAAGTAAACATATATAGTGCAAGTACCACCTAATACGAGATATCGTAAAGAGGGAAAATGTTGTCGTGGCTAACATAGTATCAGAGGATAACCTTGTAGATCCATTCACGACGACACTAACTTCAAAAGTCTTTGAGGCTCACGTGGAGGGCATGGGAATCAGATACTTATGAGAAGCAAGACAGTTTCTCTAGATATAGAGTAGCAGAGTATGTAGGGGTTGTATGTAGATGTGTACTTAAAGCACAACTTAAGTATTAGTGGGAGATTGTTGCATTTTAATACATAAGTTATGCTTGTATTGCACATTTTCCCAGTTAATATATCGATTTATGCTTTGGTTATATATTGTTGTGCATGATTTGTCCATTCACATTATGTAGTTAGATGATGAGGTGTCTTGTGTGACACAGTAGATCTCACCATTGGTTGAAAGACATAATATATAAATGAGGTTCGTAACCGAGACAGTTTTGGATAAACTGTGGGTTTATGTTATTGTGTGATACGAATAATTGGTTTGTCTAAACTAATTGAATCATATAGCTATGTCGGGGCATATTGAACTTGACCATTAGGAATGATTTGTATTATACTGATTCAATACACAAATCGTTATTGGTATTCTATTTCTTAATCCCTAGACTCGAGCGGGCATGAGGATTAGACATAATGTACTTTGATCTGCCAATGGGTAAGGTCAATTGTGGCCAATAGTCCCGGTAGGTTGGGTGCGCATGTTTAGTTGCTTGGTGTGCTGCTGCTTGTTGAAAGGAAACCATATACCGGTGCGTCTGGGGTGATGGTGCTCCTGAGATGAGCTCGTAATTTTTATTATACTAAACCCGGCCGGTGGACTTATGTCCGGTATAGTAAAAAGGTGGAGTGGTACTAGTCTCGGAATTAAAGAAGTTAATTAATTAATTTATCTATAAATTAATAAATTAACGAGCGTTATATCTTTGATGTGGAGAGATTATGAATATAAATTAATTAACTTATTCCGGAAGCAATTCTGGTGTAGGATGGTAGTGCCAAAATTAATCCGTTAGTGTTACGATTAATTTTGTAATAAGTTAATTGAATAGGTAGAATTAATTAATTGATTAATTATTCCTAAGGGTTAATTGAGTAATTAACAAAGTGGAATTATTTAATAAATTAATTAAGTCTTAAGTTTCAATTAGAATTAGAAAATCCTAGAGATTAGAAAATCTAATAGGATTTGGTTTAACCTATCAAATTGGTTACCTAATTGGATTTGGAAACTAATTAATTACCTAAACCCATTAGGAAGACCAATTCTAAACCAACTTGGGGTCTCTCTTGTAACACTATATATAGACAAGGGAGTAACAATTCCACAATATACAATTCATAAGTTTTCAAGACAAGAAAACCTAGAGAGAGAAAATTCTCTCAAGAAATTTTGGATTTTCCATAAGCTATAGCAGCCAAAATTTTCTTGAATTTATGTAGTAACGTGTAGCTTTCTCTCTCTGGGCGGCGGCGAAAGGGTATACTCAGAACGAGGGAATCGATTATGAGGAAATGTTCTCCCCGGTAGCCATGCTTAAGTCGATCCAGATTCTCTTGGCCATAGCTACTCATTTAGATTATGAGATTTGGCAGATGGATGTCAAGACAGCTTTCCTAAATGAAAGTCTTGAGGAAACCATCTTCATGCAGCAACCAGAGGGATTCATTGAAAAAGGCCAAGAGCATAAGGTTTGCAGGCTTAAGAGGTCCATTTACGGACTTAAGCAGGCATCCAGATCTTAGAACATCTGGTTTGATGAGGTAATCCAGTCATACGGATTTACTTAGTGTCTGGATGAGCAATGTGTGTACCGCAGATGTGATGGAAACTCGGTGGTGTTTCTTGTGTTTTACGTATATGACATTCTATTGATTGCAACAACAAGAGAATGTTATCAGATGTAAAGGCATGGCTGTCTAAGCAATTTGATATGAAGGACTTAGGGGAAGCGGGACATATCCTTGGGATCACGATAATTCAAGATCGTAGGAAACGTTCATTAACGCTCTCCCAAGCTTCATACATAGATACGATTTTGGCCCGTTTCAACATGCAAAACTCTAAGAAAGGTTTTTTACCTTTCAGACACGGAGTGCATCAGTCTAAAGAACAGTTTCCCAAGACTGTTGAGGAGATAGAGACCATGAAGTCAGTTCCTTTTTCTTCGGCAGTAGGAAGTCTCATGTATGCTATGTTGTGTACGAGAATTGATATCTGTTATCCCGTTGGCATTGTAAGCAGATATCAGAGTAACCCCAGGAAAGCTCATTGGTGTTGGATAGTGTTTAGGAATTTAATTCAAAATTAACAAAGTGGATTATCCTAAACTATAAGAACCGGGGTCTTACCCTCGACGCGTAATCGGTTGCGCTCGCACTTGTATCCTTTTGGGAAGATGGTGTTTTGTCTTTCTCTAGCACTTCCCGAAAGTGTCCTCCACAATCAGGCACTGGAGCTCTTCGGTGCTAGTATAAAATTCCTGTAAAGAAATTTTGTCTTTTGGAAGAGAAAGAATTTTACGAGAGAGAAAAAGAAGAAAAATTTCAAAAAACTATTTTTTTGATTTTTTAAAATCTGTCTCTTCTTTTCTCTCACAGATCCTCTTTATAAAAGAAATCTGATTTTACCCAATCCCACAACCGCCAAGTTGTTAAAAAAATAAAATATTTAATATTATAATAATAATATAATATTTTACTTTTACAGATTTGGGTTTTACTTGACACATGGATCAAACCATTTACCCATGGATCAGACTGATGGGTCTAGAACTTCAATTGCAACTAGGTCCCTTGATTTGTCAGTCTATCTCAATTATTGCTGAGTAATTAATTAACTATTAATTAATACCTCAAACCTTCTTAATAATATTTAATAAACTATTTAATGTAATATTATTCTTCTAAGTATAACAATTATACCTAGTGCCGTCAAGAATCTTCGAACCCACTTACGTGCAATCCTGTAGGTCCATTCCAAATTGACAATGGATAAATTAATCTTATAGATTAATTCATAAATCATCAGTGGCCTCTAAAGACATGATGACTACCCATTTAGAATGGATGGTCGAATGATGATTCAACACAACCTTTCTAAGCACAATATGTATGGTCCTCTACATCGATATCCCGTTTAGCATAAGGCATAGAACCATCATCCTTATTATGCTAAAAGTTTACTTGATCTATCAGTGACACTGATTCTATTCGAGAAAATGATAACAATTATCATTTCTCAGGCATGTCCATGCACTTCTCAGTTCAGTATCAAGTGGCCCGGATATCATCTCTCACTTAAGAGATATTTGTAGTCCCATTGCTTCACCTACATATCTTAACGTGACTCATAGTGCACCCAATCATACCCGTACATGGCAACCTGTTACAGTCCTATTAGGCGTATGTCAAAGAACACCACAATTCACCTAAGACCATGCAGTGATTTCTAGTCAAAGGATCCTCGTACGAGTATACTCGAAAAAAATCACTCATGATCTATCAGTCCATGGAATGTTTCTTTTGGCGGATTGTTTTCATGAAATTAAATATGCATAAGAATATTACATTCATGAAATTAACTCATCAGATAAATAATCAATCAAACGACATATGTTTTATTTACGTAAATAACCCTCAAAGTTTATTTACATAAATAACCCTCATTAGGGTACATACACCAACAATCTCCCACTTGCCCGTTGAGGGCTATGTCCTAAATTGTTTAAGACCAAGCTCTATTACATGTCTATCAAACTTTGATTGTGGTAGAGCTTTTGTGAGAGAATCTGCTTCATTGTCGTCTGACCCTATTTTGCATACTTTAATATCTCCTCGATCGACGATCTCTCGAATAAGGTGATATCTTTTGAGTATATGTTTGGTCTTTTGGTGTGACCGAGGCTCCTTAGCTTATGCGATGGCCCCGTTATTGTCACAAAAAAGTTCTATCGGATCTTAGATACTCGGTATCACTCTGATGTCTGACACAAACTTCCTCAACCAAACAGCTTCCTTTGCAGTATCTGATACAGCAATGTACTCAGATTCTGTTGTAGAGTCGGCTGTGGTATCTTGCTTCGAGTTTTTCTAACTTATCGCACCACCATTCAGACTAAACACGTAGCCTGATTGTGACTTCATGTCATCTTGATCTGTTTGGAAAGCAGCATTAGTGTAACCTTGTACAATGAGCTGTTATTGTCCTCCATACACTAGCATTAATCCTTTAGTTCTTCGTAAGTACTTTAGGATTGCTTTGACTGCAGTCCAATGATCCATTCTTGGATCTTGTTGGTATTTGCTAGTCATGCTAAGTGCATGTGCAACATCTGGATGGGTACATAACATGGTATACATGATAGATCCTATTGCTGAAGCATATGGGACTCTACTCATTGTATCCCTCTCATCTCTTATTGAAGGACCCTGGTTATTCTTCAAGAGAATGCCATGTCTAAATGGTACCTTACCATTTTTTGAGTTAGACATATTGAATATTTTTAATATCTTGTCTGTGTACCCTTCTTGACTTAGTTCCAAAAGCCTTTTAGACCTATCTCTACAGATCTTGATACCTAGTACCATCTCGGCTTCTAGTAAGTCTTTCATAGAAAATACAGTCCCCAACAATTGTTTGACAATTTTCAACATGGGAATGTCATTTCCTATGAGTAGGATGTCGTCCACATATAGGACAAGGAAAAATATCTTGCTTCCACTAACCTTCTTGTAAACACAAGGCTCATATTCGTTCTCGATGAATCCGTAACCTTTTACTTCCTCATCAAAACAAAGATTCCAACTTCGAGATGCTTGCTTTTGTCCATAGATGGACCTCTGAAGCTTACATACTCGATTAAGATGCTTTTGATCGATGTATCCCTCGGGTTGTTTCATATAAACATCCTTGAGTATGTTTCTATTTAGGAAAGCCATTTTAACATCCATCTGCCATACCTCATAGTCAAAATATGCTGCTATGGCAAGCATTGTCCTAATGGACTTGAGAATTACGACAGGGGAGAAGGTTTCATCATAATCAATACCACGAGTCTGTCTGAAACCTTTAGCCACTAGTCATGCCTTGAAGATCCCGCCAGGTTTTAATTTGAAAATCCACTAGCAATCGACAACCTTTGCCTGAACAGGAGGATCAATCAAAGTCCATACTTTATTGTCCCTCGTGGATTGCATTTCAGACTCCATTGCTTTTAGCCATTTATCTGAATCTGGACTTTATAAAACATGTTTGTAGTTCGCGGGCTCATTAGAGTCCACCAAGATTAAATCTTGATCGTCAGTCATGAGAAATCCGTATCTGTCGTGTTCAAGACGAGATCTACTAGACCTTCTAAGTTCTTGTGTTGTTGACTCAGGTTGCTCATCTTCATGAGTTTCCATGTCAACTTCCATCTGAGTTTCTATAGATCGTTCTATATTCTCTTGTGATTCTTGAACTTCTTCGAGTTCTATTCTACTCCCACTATCTTTCTTGTACAGAAATTCTTTCTCTAAAAAAGTAGCTCCTCGAGCAAAGAACACTTTGTTCTGAGTTGGATTGTAGAATTGATATCTTTTGGTTTCCTTAGGATATCCCACAAATAGGCATTTGTCAGTTTTAGGTTCAAGCTTATTACTTTGTAAACATTTTACATGAGCTTGACAACCCCAAACTCGTAGATAGGACATATAGGGCTTTCGACCCATCCATATCTCATATGAAGTCTTATCTACTGCTTTAGGTGGAATATGGTTTAATAAGTAGGCAGCAGAAAGGAGAGCATAACCCAAAAATAGGGTACGATTAATAGGGTACGATTCCTTATTGATCGAACCATATCTAATAGGGTACGATTCCTCCTTTCAGATACACCATTCCATTGAGGTGTTACTGGTGGAGTCAATTGTGAAACAATTCCACACTGTTTTAGATAGCCATCGAACTCATCACTTAGGTATTCACCTCCTCGATCAGAGCGAATAACCTTAATCCTTCTATCCAACTGATTTTCTACTTCCTTTTTAAACTCTTTAAACCTTTCAAAAGTTTCACTTTTATACCTCATTAAGTAGACATAACCGTATCTACTATAGTCATCAGTAAAAGTCACGAAGTATTCAAATCCACCTATGGCTTGTGTGCTCATTGGTCCACATACATCCGTATGTATTAGAGCCAATAGCTCACTTGTCCTTTCCCCTTTCTTGTTGAAAGGACTTTTTGTCATTTTGCCTTGCAAACAAGGTTCACAGGTATTATATGATTCAAAATCAAACGACCCAAGCACTCCATCCTTGTGAAGCTTTTGAACTCGCTTTTCATTTGCATGGCCTAATCGACAATGCCAAAGGTGTGTTAGACTTAAATCATAGTTGATTTAGCTTTCTTTTCTATGTTATAGACTGGTTTTTCTTGGGTTAAATCCAAGACATACAGACCGTTACACATATTTGCAACTCCATATAAAATATCATTTCGATATAAAGATAACGAATTATTCTCAATAATAAATAGAAAACCTTTATTATCTAAACCAGAAACTGAAATAATATTTCTGCTCAAAGCAGATACATAATAACAATTTTCAAGTTCGATATTTAAACCAGAAGGTAAAGACAAGGTGTAATCTCCAACTTCAATAGCAGCAACTCTTGCCCCGTTGCCCACTCGAAGATCTACTTCACCTTTCTTTGTCATCCTTCTATTTCTGAGTCCCTGCACATTGGTACAAATGTGAGCCCCACAACCAGTATCTAATACCCATGAGGTGGACATAGAAAGTTTAATTTCTATAACAAAGATACCTGAAGCTGAAGAATTGCTTTCGAGAAACTTTTTGCAGTCTCTCCCTTCTGTTTGCAGAAGAGACATGTATCATCCTTTTTAGATCTTGTCTTAGCTGGAGGAGTTTATGGTTGGAAAGCAGTCTTACTGCGAGCTTTCTTGTTCTGCCCAACTTTAGCCTTGCCTTTAAACTTCCTCTTCCCTTTACCTTTCTCTACTACCAACACTGGTGTTGCCTTCCGAAGGGTCTGCTCAGTGTTCTTCAACATGCCATGGAGCTCAGGAATGCTCCTATCCATTTTGTGCATATTGTAGTTCACCACAAAATCATTGTATTCATCGGACAATGATGCCAAGATGATATCAATGTCCAATTCCCTAGGAAGAGGTGCATTCTATCACTCTAGGGTATCAATGTACCCTTTCATCTTGATCAAATGCGTACTAACTGACGAACCCTTCGCCATTTTGCACGAAAGTAAAGCTTTTATCGTAACAAACCTTTATTTATGGGCTTGTTCAAGGAACATCTCCGTCAGTGACTCGTAAATCCGGAAGGCTTCAGAATTCATGAACTACTTTTGAAGCTCGCCTATCATAGACGCGAGCATCAAGCAAGTCACATCATCGGAGTCACTTTTCAGCTTATCTCAGGCACGTTGAACAGTTGCCGAAGCATTTTGTGGTGGTTCAGGTAAATCGGTCTCTAAGACATGTAGCTTCCTTTCTTTCTTGAGAACTATTCTCAAATTTCTTTCCCAATCTAAGAAGTTTGGTCCAACCAATTTATCTTTATCCAATATACTTCTTAGAGTAAAGTTTGAGATAACATTTGTGCTAGATGATTCCATTTCTACAAGGAATAAATGCAAAATATTAGAATGAGTTTTAAAATATTTTCCACAATAGCCAAAATTGAAATCCCTAACAATTTTGTGATGGTGCTAGATTGTAAGCTGAAAATCCACAAAGAGTTAACCCCTGTCTTACTTTGGTAAGTTTCGTAGGGATCGGGCTCTTTTGGTAGGCAACGTTCAAATCACATTCCATGTAATCTAACGCTTTCCAATTGCATAACATACAACTTTTCGGTGATAGGATGAACATTCGAAATGTTTGACACCATCCTATCTTTGCAAAATTAAACCCTAGTCAACTTATCGGGTCAAGCTAGGATTAATTTTCCCAAGTCAAACCATCTCTCAAGGCATCACATTAATTGATACCCACACAGTTTTTCCATAACAAGTGGTAGTGATAAAGTTGAGTATCTAATACCCAAACAGTTTTTCCACTCATTAATGGTAGCGATAAAGTTGGGCACCTATTATGTGACAACTCACCACACGAAGAAAACCTGAGGCCCTTGGGCTCTCAAAGTCCACAGACGTTCGACGCTCTGGCGCCCAAGTATGGAAGCAAAATCAACTCGGGTTTTTGGGATTTTAGTTTGATCGGCTTAACATGCATTTTTGTTTTTAAAATTCATTTGCATATCTAATAAATAAAATGAATAAAAGCAATGAATTGGCTCTAGTCTATTACAGTGCCTTTTAAAATAATAAAACTTCATGTTCGTGTCTTCCTTGTTGGGCTCCCTTTCCTGGGCTCCACTATGGACTCCTCTTGGAAACTCCTCTTGGGCCTAACTATTGCATAATAATTTTAATAGGCACGCAGGCCCAACTTCAAATGGCTCACAGGCCCCCAACTTTTAAAACATTAATAAGCCCAGTTCATGCTTTAAAACATATAAATGCATATGCTCATACAAGCCCGTTTTAATTTAAACCGATTAAATTTAAGGATTGTGTAACTATTAAAAATTTAAAATTGATCGTGTCATGATCAATTTTAATCAATCCTTTTGTTCATTTTTTTTATTTAGCCAAAATGATGCATGAACATGCTTCTCATATAATGTTTCACATATAAAATTTAAACAATTTAAATTTAAAACATCATAAAATTAAATAAATAAATAAATAATAATTCAAAATTAAACAAATTAATTAATTAATCTAATTAATTAATTATTTACTTATCTTTTATAATTATCTTAATCTTATTAAAATAATTATTTTAAATTTATATAATTATCTAATTAAGATAATCTTTCAACTTTAAAATTTAAGTAATGTTAATTATCTTAATCTAATTAAGATAATTATTCAATTTTAAATTTTAAATTATTTTAATTATCCTAATCTAATTAAGATAATTATTCCAAATTTTAAATTTAAATAATTTTAATTATCCTAATCTAATTAAGATAATTATTCAAATTTAAATTTTAAACATGTAGGATAAAATTCTAAATTGAATCTAATCCTATCTTTATCTAATAAGATTATTTAAATAATATCTTATTAAATAAAATAACAATAAAATTCAGAAAATTTAGAAAATTAATATTCTGAAACTTTTGGGGGCAGTTCTCTAATTTATCAAAAATTCCCGGGCTTAGGGTTTTAAGGAAATAAAACTTCTGGGCTATTTTGCAATTAAAAAAATTTTAAAAGCTGTTTGTTTTAGGGTTTATAAGCTGCGGCAGGGGCATTTTGGTCATTTCAGCCCCAGGGGCATTTTGGTCATTTCAGCCCCTAGGGCTTCACCCCACCCGCTGCTAGCCTCCGGTCGTATTTCCCGGTGAGAAGCTCCGGATTCCGACCAAGATTCGATGAACAAAGTTCATCTTTTCGACCTCAGAATCAATCGGAATTCCATTACGAAGCAAACCCGAGCGCCCAACGCCCGATTCACCGGCGAAAAACTCACAAAACTGAAATTTAAAATATTTCTCCGGCGATTATCATTTTTCCGGTGAAAACCCCAGAAATTCGTTCAAAATTTGGCCAAAACTGTTTAAAACCAACGAAAAATATCGGAATCAATCCGGCTTCTGAACCCAATCCACAAAAGCCATTTCGCAAATCGTTTTCTGAGCAAAATTTTAGAACCCAAAAAATATTTTCCCAGCAATGGGTTTCGAAAACCGAGAAAAAAAAATTTTGAATTTAACAAACCCTTTTATTTTTTTCTAAACCCAAATCACACGAAAATGATTTTCGGGAGAACGGAGAACAAAACCCACAAAGAATTTTGAACCAAAACCACGAAAATCGGCCATATCGGCGCTCGCGATTTTCGGCGAGAATTCGGCCAGTCGGAAAATTTTCCGTCCGGTCGACGACAACCCCGTCTGGCTGTTCTTCAGCAATTTCCAGAAAAATTAATTTTTAATTATTTTTCCAAAAAAAAATTTCTTGTTTTCTAAAACACACGAATTCCCATAATTCATTAAAATCAATTCAATTAAAATTCTTTTAACCAAATTCAATTTTAATTTTAACACTAAAACCTGGCTCTGATACCACTGTTGGATTGAGTTTAGGCATTTAATTCAAAATTAGCACAGCGAAATATCCTAAAATATAAGAACCGGGGTCTTACCCTCGACGCGTAATCAGTTACGCTCGCACCTGGATCCTTTTGGGAAGATGGCGTTTTGTCTTTCTCTGGCACTTCCCAGAAGTGTCCTCCACAATCAGGTACTGGAGCTCTTCGGTGCTAGTATAAAATTCCTGTAAAGAAATTTTATCTTTTGGAAGAGAGAGAATTTTAAGAGAGAAAAAGAAGAAAAATTTCAGAAAACTATTTTTCTGGTTTTTTAAAATCTGTCTCTTCTTTTCTCTCACAGATGCTCTTTATAAAAGAAATCTGATTTTACCCAATCCCACAACCACCGGGTTGTTAAAAAATAAAATATTTAATATTATAATAATAATATAATATTTTACTTTTACATATTTGGGTTTTACTTGACCCATGGATCAGACTGATGGGTCTAGAACTTCAATTGCAACTAGGTCCCTTGATTTGTTAGTCTATCTCAATTCTTGCTGAGTAATTAATTAACTATTAATTAATACCTCAAAACTTCTTAATAATATTTAATTAAACTATTTAATTTAATATTATTCTTCTAAGTATAACAATTATACCTTGTACCGTCAAGAATCTTCGAACTCACTTACGTGCAATCCTGTAGGTCCATTCCAAATTGACAATGGATAAATTAATCTCATAGATTAATCCATAAATCATCAGTGGCCTCTAGCAAGACATGATAACTACCCAATTTAGAATGTATGGTCGAATGATGATTCAACGCAACCTTTCTAAGCATACTATGTACGATCCTCTACATCGATATCCCGTTTAGCATAAGGCATGGAACCATCATCTTTATTAAGCTAAACATTTACTTGATCTCTCAGTGACACTGATTCTATTCGAGCAAATGATAACAATTAAGAGAGATCTGTAGTCCCATCACTTCACCTACATATCTTGACGTGACTCATAGTGTACCCAATCATACCCGTACTTGGCAATCTGTTACAGTCCCGTTAGGCGTATGTCAAAGAACACCACAATTCACCTAAGACCATGCAGTGATTTCTAGTCTAAGGATCCTCGTACGAGTATACTCAAAAAGAATCACTCATGATCTATCAGTCCATGGAGTGTTTTGTTTGGCGGATTGTTTTCATGAAATTAAATATGCACAAGAATATTACATTCATGAAATTAACTCATCAGATAAATAATCAATCAAACGACATATGTCTTATTTACATAAATAACCCTCAAAGTTTATTTACATAAATAGCCCTCATTAGGGCACATGCACCAACTATTGGGAGGCAGTAAAATGCATTCTCAAGTATTTACGTAGAACGAGAGGCCAATTGTTGGTCTATCAGGAGCCTGAGCTGGTACCCCGAGGTTACACAGATTCAGATTTCTAAGGCGACAGGGACAAGAGCAAGTCTACCTCTGGGTATGTGTTTACTCTGGGAGGTGGTGTCATAGTTTCATGGAGTGTCAAGCAGAAATGCGTGGCAGACTCTACCTTGGAGGCTGAATGCATTGTTGCATCAGAGGCAGTGAAAGAAGCAGTGTGGCTCAAGAACTTCCTAGTGGACTTAGATGTGATTCCTGGTTTGTATAAGTCTATCACGGTGTATTGTGATAACAACTGTGCAGTAGAAAACTCGAAGGAACCACGAGCCCACACGGTGAGTAAAAATATACAGCGCAAGTACCACCTAATACGAGACATCGTAAAGAGGGAAAATGTGGTCATGGCTAAGATAGCATCCGAGGATAACCTTGTAGATTCGTCCATGAAGACATTGAATTCAAAAGTCTTTGAGGCTCACGTGGAGGGCATGGGAATCAGATACATTTGAGAGCCATGACAGTTTTTCTAGATATAGAGTAGCAGATTATGTAAGGGTTGTATGTAGATGTATACTTAAAGCACAGCTTAAATATTAGTGAGAGATCGTTGTAGTTGAATACATAAGCTATGCTTGTATTGTACATTTTCCAAGTTAATATATCGATTTATGATTTGGTTATATCTAGTTGTGCATGATTTGTCTATTTATATTATGTAGTTAGATGATTAGGTGTCTTATGTGACACAGTAGATCTCATCATTGGTTGAAAGACATAATATATAAATGAGGTTCATAACCGAGACAGTTTTGGACAAACTGTCATTTAGGTTATTATGTAATTCGAATAATTGGTTTGTCTAAACTAATTGAATCATATAGATATGTCCGAGGCGTATTGAACTTGACCATTAGGAATTATTTGTCTTGTACTGATTTAATAGACAAATCGTTCTTGGTATTCTATCTCTTAATCCCTAGACTCGAGCGAACATGAGGATTAGACATAGTGTACTTTGATCTACCAATGGGTGAGGTCAATTGTGGCCAATAGCCTCAGTAGGTTGGGTGTGCATATTTAGTTGATTGGTGTGCTGCTGCTTGTCGAAAGGAAACCATATACCGGTGCGTCTGGGGTGATGGTGCTCCCGGGATAAGCTCGTAATGTTTATTATACTAAACCAAACCGGTGGACTTATGTTAGTTATAGTAAAAAGGTTGAGTGGTAGTAGTCTCGGAATTAAAGAAGTTAATTAATTAATTTATCAGTAAATTAATAAATTAACTAGCGCTATATCTTTGATGTGGAGAGATTATGAATATAAATTAATTAAGTTATTCCGGAAGCAATTCTGGTGTAGGATGGTAGTGCCAAAATTAATCTGTTAGTAGTACGATTAATTTTGTAATGGGTTAATTGAATAGGTAGAATTAATTAATTGATTAATTATTCTTAAGGGTTAATTGAGTAATTAACTAAGTCTTAAGTTTCAAGTAGAATTAGGAAATCCTAGAGATTACGAAATCTAATAGGATTTGGTTTATCCTATCAAATTGGTTACCTAATTGGATTTGGAAACTAATTATTTACCTAAACCCATTAGGAAGACCAATCCTAAACCAACTTGGTGTCTCTCTTGTAACTATATATATAGGCAAGGGATTAACTATTCCACAATATACAATTCATAAGTTTTCAAGACAAGAAAATTTAGAGAGAGAAAATCCTAGAGAGAGAAAATTCTCTCAAGAAATTTCAGATTTTCCATAAGCTATAGCAGCCAAAATTTTCTTGAATTTTGGCAGTAACGTGTAGCTTTCTCTCTCTGGGCGGTACATTAATTGTACGTGCCAGGTGCAACGGTGCTGGAATTTTCAGCAGGTGGATTGTGGTGATTAGTTGATCAAATTGCTAGTTAGATTGATGCCCACACAGCATACAAGCAAAGTCTTGAGGCATACAAAATAATCACTTGAGTGTACGCTTCAATAGGTAATTCTTATGTTTCCGCATAATTAAGAATTTTTGTTGCGCGATAAATCGAATAAGTGCAAACCCAGATCCTACGCAATATTCTTTGAAATGGGTTGGAATAGCGATTGTGCTCGCATCTATGCCTAGCCAGAGATGCTGATTCTGGAATGCATAGCACGAAAGTGAGTTTCTGGCTAGGCCCGGGCAGATAATCTTTCAATTGGTATCAGAGCCTGGTTTTGGGTTTTGTGCTTGTTCGATTTATTACGTGGTTGTATTTGCAGGTGGTTAAGAAATCCCAACTATTATGGTTACGTTTGTATGGGTTTTAATTAAACTCTGGGAAATGTCTGGATTTGATTTTATTATGAATGTTTGTAATAGTATAACCACGTGCTGGAAGCCGTGTAGGATTAGATCAAATCTGTAGTAGGAATTTTTCTATGTAATTTTGATTATTTAATTTTCCTAAAAAGTCTTGCAGTAGGAGAATTAATTTTTTGTAATCGAATGTGTTATGGTGGGCGACTTGAATTCGTTGGTTTTGGGTTATCGTTAATTCGTAGAAACCCAAGAAAACCCAAAACAAATTACAAGAAGACCAAATAGCGTGGGAAAGAAGCGAAGGAGGGTTGGCGGAAAGGGGCGGCGCCGGCAACGACTCGCCGGTATGAGCCACCGTCGGAGGAAGCAGCACCGTTGCCGCTTCCATCATGCTTTAAAATCATGCATCTAAAACACAGCACAAAAATTAAAACAATAAATACGGGAAATAAATGCGAAAATTAAATTTCCCGACTATTATGGTTTTAATCGCTTCCATCTTCTGCCTTTATCTCGTGTCCTGTCACGTAACTCGATGGAAATAGTCTTGAACTTCAAACAACGAAAATTGGAGGAAAAATGGGCGAAAACTGGAGCAAGCCTGCCGCACGTCGTGCCTCTGGGTTTGTGTTTACTCTTAGGGTTAGAGCCATTGTATGGCGGAGTGTCAAGTAGAAATACGTGGAAGTACGTTGCCGCATCAGAGGCAATGAAAGAAGTTGTATGGCTCAGGAACTTCCTGGTGAACTTATATGTGGTCCCTGAGTTGCTGAGGTCTATCACAGTTTATTGTGATAACAATGGTGCAGTTGCTAACTCAGGGACCCACGAGCCCACAAAGCGAGTAAACACATATAGAGCAAGTACCACCTGAAACGAGAGATCGTAAAGAGGGGAGACGTGATCGTGGACAAGATAGCATTAGGAGACAACCTTGCAGATCCTTTCACAAAGCCATTGACCCAAAGGTCTTTGAGAGACATGGGGAGGGCATGGGAGTTAGATTATTAAGGGAGCCATCTGACTGAGCTTTAAGAGTGTTTTGTAGCTTTTATTATGACAGCAGTGTAATAAGTGGATTGGATAGTGTTTTTGTCCTTCAGAGCATAACTTTGAGTATTAGTGGGGGATTGTTAGTTTTGAATACTAGAAAGCTATTTGCTTGTATCAAAAACTAATACCCAGTTGACATATCGTTCATGTTTTAGTATGACAGTGTTCCATTATATCATATAACTAGATAACGAGGTGTAAAAAAGAATAGTAGATCTCGTTATTGGTTAAAGTATTTATATATAAACAGATGTTTGTAACTGAGATAGTCTAAACCTACTATCGGTATAGGTTATTGTGTGATTTGAAATTTGTTTGTCTAGATTAATTAAATCACACGGATGTGCCCGGGGCATATTGAGCACGACCAGTTCAGGATTGAATTAACTTGTACGGATCATCATAGTTAATTATATCCTAGTATTCTAATCTCTTAATCCTTAGATTGGGACGGGCATAAGAGTTAGATATCGTATGTTTTGATATGCAAAAGGGTGTGGTCAATTGAGGCCTAAATCTCGGTAAGTTGGGTATACGGTGTTTGGCTTCTTGTGCTCTGTTACTAGTCGAAGGAATCCATGTACCGGTTCACCGGGTTGATGGTGCTCCCGAGATGAGCTCGTAAGGTTTATTATACTAAATCTGGCCTGTGGACTTTATGAGAAAGTCGAGTGGTACTAATCTCAGATACCAAGAAGTCGATGAATTAATTTGTCAGTAAATTGATGAATTGACGAGCACTAGATCTTTGATGTGGGAGATAGAAGAATAATACAGTGAGCGCAAAAAAATTCATTTTTGAGTGGTGGTTCCATAATTGGTCCGTTAGTGGTACGACTAATTATGCGTTCTACTAATTAACAAAGTGAATTAATTAATCCTAAAGGTTTAGTTAATAATTAATTGACTAAGGGTTATTCGAAATAATCCTAAGGGTTTGATTAAATTTAATTAACGAAGTTGGTTAAAAAATTAATTCGAAAGGCTCAATTGGAGTTGATTAGTCTAGGGAAGACTAAGGACTCAACAAAAGTCAAACATTAAGGCCTAACTCAAAAACCCACTAGGTCTCTGATGGAGCTCCCTATAAATAAGTAATGATAGGCACTTAGAAGAAATAAGAAACTTGGAGGCTACTTTACCTAGTGAGAGAATGTCTAGCTTGGAGAGAGAATTTCGTCTTCCTCATCGAAGCTTTTTCTCGAAGTCAGCTGGGAAAGCTTTCTCTTTTGGAAAAACTCAGCCTCTTTGTTCCTGGTTTTCATTTCGCCGTCCGTTTCCAGCACCGCCGTGACCTTGTGATATCTGGTGAACCTCTGGCTATCGGTTCTTAAAGTCTTGGACGCTGATCCACCGCTGTGGTGTTTGATCTCGATTTTTTTGGTGATCCGCTGCAGCCGGCATCCAGATCGTGGCGGGTTTTAGGGATCCAATTGAAGGTATTACCAGTGGACTAGTTTGCGGTTGCTCAGGAACTGTCTGGGCTAAATCTGTTTCAACAGATTTGAGTTTTTTTGAAGGGGTTTCTTTGGATTTCTTCGATTGTGTTATTAGCCACTCCGTAGTTGATTGCCCACACTATCTCGTAGTTGTAGGAATCATCCAGAGGATTTTCAGAGGTATTCGCAGTTTTCCGTCTTTGGGTTTTCTTATTGCGAGGGACACGCTCCAAAGGTATAATCTTTAAATGTTTCCGCTTTAGTTTAAACATTTAATTTTTGCTCATCAATTTAATAAATCAAATTAGTAAAAGCCTTGATCCGTTCAGGGGAAATGAATTTTAGTCTGAGCTGAATCGAAAGTCTCCGATTTTGGAATGCATTGCACGAAAGTGAGATTTTTGGTTTAGACCGAGCTAGTTCTATTTCCTTCAGGTACACAGATTCAGATTTCCAAGGTGACCGAGACAAAAGTAAGTCTACCTCAGGGTATGTGTTTACTTTGAGAGGTGGAGCCATAGTTTGGCGGATTGTCAAGCAAAAGTGCGTGACAGACTCTACCATAGAGGCTAAGTATGGTGCAGCATCAGAGTTAGCGAAAGAACCAATGTGGCTCAAGAACTTCCTAGTGGACTTAGACATGATTCCTGGTTTGCAAAGGTCGATCACAGTGTACTGTGACAACAAAGGTGCAGTAGCAAACTCGAAAGAACCACGAGCCCACAAGGCGAGTAAGCATATACAACACAAGTACCACTTGATACGATATATCGTTAATAGGAAAGACATGATCATGGCAAAGATAACATAAGAAGATAACCTTGCAGATCCATTCACAAAGACACTGACTGCAAAAGTCTTTGAAGCACACGTGGAGGGCATGGGGATTACATAATTAGCAGAGCCTTGACTGTTTTTCTAGTTATTGTTATAGCTATAGATTAATGTAATTTTATACTTAAAGCACACCTTAAGTATTAGTGGGAGATTGTTGGTTTTGAATACTAAAACTTTGCTTATATTAAACTATTTCCTAGTTTATATATCGATTAAATGTTTTTAGTTAAATTGGTTTTATGTTTTACAAATACTGTCCATTTATATTATGTAATTAGATGATAAGGTGTCTGGTGTGACGTAGTAGATATCAACATTGGTTAAAAGACATCATATATAGTAAAAAGGTCGAGTGATACTAGTCTCAGATTATAAGAAGGTAATTAATTAATTTATCAGTAAATTAATAAATTAATTAGCACTATATCTTTGATATGGGGAGATTAAAGAATAATTAATTTAGTTGTTCGGAAGCAATTCTGGTATAGGATTGTAGTGCCATAATTAATCCGTTAGTGGTACGATTAATTATGTATTGGGTTAATTGATAAAATATAATTAATTATTTAATTAATTATTCTTAAGGGTTAATTAGTAAATTAACAAAGTAAAATTATTTAATTAATTAATCAAGTTTTAAAGTTTAATTGGAATTAGGAAATTCAAGACATTAGGAAATCTATTTGGATTTGAAATCTAATTAGATTTGGTTATTAATTGGATTTGGAAACTAATTAAGAAACCTAAACCCAATAGGAAGGCCAATCATAAACCAACTTGGGGTCTCTCTTGTAACTCTATAAATAGACAAGAGATTGACAATACACAATACACAATTCACAGTTTCATAATTCAAGAAACTTAGAGAGAGAATTCATAATTTTTCTCGAAGTCAATTTATCCTCTCAAAGTCGGCGGCAGTTATTCTCCAGCAGGTGGCCGACCAGTTTTCTGTTGGGATCGAAGACATGATTTTCAAAATTTTTACGCAGTGGATTCATGCCAATTTCAATTTTAGTGTTTTTATCCTATGTTCAAAACAAGTAAACCATACCCTTGAAGCGTAATTGGTAGCCGCGTTTGGATCCTAGATTGATGTTGGTCCAAACCTTCTGCTCTGATTACGTTTATCACCACCAAAATCCTTCATTGAAGGACTCTCTAATTTCAAGCACTGAAGTTCTTTGCAGATCCGGTGCTAGCCGTCTTTGCCTACGGAGAGAGTTTAGGATTTTGTATATATTTTGTTTGTTCTGATTTTCTGATTGAAAATCATCGTCCTACTACAATAATATCCCTAGGATATTTGTAGAGTTAAAATTTCCAAAACCAGTATTGTAATCAATCAATTATTATTTAACTGATTTAATCATATTCCAAATCAGTATTATTACCAAATATTATTTTACTGATTCCAAATCAGTATTAAATAATATTTACTGATTCCAAATCAGTATTAAATAATACTTTAATGATTTGGGTTATACACCAAGACCATGGATCAACCCATGACCCATGGATCAGGCTGATGGGTCAATAACTTCAATTGCAATTAAGTCCCTTGATTTATCAGCCCATCCCAATTGTTCTCAGGTAATTAATTAACTCTTAATTAATACACAGAGCTTTTCAATAATATTTAATTATACTCATTGTAGGCAAGAATACTTATTCTGCATTATCGAACTTTCTTATGTGCGATCCTGTAAGCCCATTCTAAATTGGCAATGGATAACTCAATCTCATTGATTAATCCATAAGTCATTAGTGGTCTCTAGCAAGACATAATGACTACCCAATTCAGAATAGAGGGTCGAATGGTGATTCAACACAACCTTTCCAAACAAACTGCGTACGATCCTCTACATTGATATCCCGTTTAACATAAGGCATAGAACCATCATCCTTATATAGCTAAACGTTGACTTGATCTCTTAGTCACACTGAATTCATCAGACAAATGATAACACTTATCATTCCTTGGGCATGGCCATGAACTTTTTAGTTCACTATCAAGTGGCCAAGATATCATCTCTCACTTAAGAGAGATTTGTAGTCCCATCACTTCACCTACATATCTTAGCGTGACTCATAGTGTACCCAATCATACCCGTACTTGGCAACCTGTTATGATCCCGTTAGGAGTATGTCAAAGCATACTATAATTCACCTAAGACCGTGTAGTGATTTCTGGTCTAACGATCCTCGTACAAGTACTACTCAAAAGAATCACTCATAATCTAAAAGTCCATGGAGTGTTTTTTTTGGCAGATCGATTTTATAAAATTTAATATGCACAAGAATATTACTATCATGAAATTAACTCATCTGATTATAACATCAATCAAAATGATAAATATCTATATAGCCCTTAAAAAGGGCACATACACCAACAATCATCCACTTGCCCGTTGAAGGGCTATGTCCTAAACATTTTAAGACCAAGCGCTATTACATGTCTCTCAAACTTTGACTGTGGTAGAGCTTTTATGAGAGGATCTGCTACATTTTTGTCTGATCCTATTTTGCACACTTTCACATCTCTTCGATCGATGATCTCTCGGATGAGGTGAAACCTTCTGAGTATGTGTTTGGTTTTCTGGTATGACCGTGGCTCCTTAGCTTGTGTGATGGCCCCGTTGTTATCATAGAATAGTTCTAACGGATCTTGGATACTCGGTATCACTCCAATGTCTGATACAAACTTTTTTAACCAAACAGCTTCCTTTGCAGCATCTGACACAGTAATATACTCAGATTCTGTTGTAGAGTCGGCTGTGGTATCTTGCTTCGAGCTTTTCCAACTCATCGCACTGCCATTCAGGCTAAAAACGTAGCCAAATTGTGACTTCATGTCGTCTTGATCAGTCTGGAAAGTAGCATAGGCGTAACCTTATACGCTGAGCTGTTCTTGTCCTCCGTACACTAACATTAATCCTTTAGTCCTTCGCAAGAAATTCAGGATTGCCTTGACTGCAGTCCAATAATCCATACCTGGATCTTGTTGGTATCTGCTTGTCATACTTAGTGCATGTGCGACATCTGAGCGGGTACATAACATGACATATATGATAGATCCTATTGTCGAAGCATATAGGACTCTACTCATCGTATCCCTCTCCTCTTTAGTAGAAGGACATTGGTTATTCTTTAAAAGAAGACCATGTCTGAATGGTACCATACCATTCTTAGAATTAGACATATTGAACCTCTTCAATATCTTGTATATATACCCTTCTTGACTTAGTCCTAGAAGCCTTTTAGACCTATCTCTATAGATCTTGATACCTAGTATCATTTCGGCTTCTTCTAAGTCTTTCATAGAAAATACACTCCCCAACCATTGTTTGATGTCTTTCATCATGGGAATGTCATTTCCTATGAGTAGGATGTCGTCCACATATAGGATAAGGAAAACAATCTTGCTCCCACTAACCTTTTTGTAAACACAAGGCTCATCTTCGTTCTTGATGAATCCCTAACCTTTCACTTCCTCATCAAAATCGAAGATTGTAACTTCGAGATGCTTGCTTTAGTCCATAGATGGACCTTTGAAGCTTACATAGTCGATTAGGATGTTTTTTTATCAATGTATCCCTCGGGTTGTTACATATAAATATCCTCGAGTAGGTTTCCATTCAAGAAAGCCGTCTTAACATCCATCTGCCATTCCTCATAGTCAAAATATGCTGCTATGGCAAGCATTGTCCTAATGGACTTGAGCATCATGACAGGGGAGAAGGTTTCATCATAGTCAATACCATGAGTCTGTCTGAAACCTTTAGCCACTAGTTGTTCCTTAAAGATCCCGCCAGGTTTCAATTTGAAAATCCACTTGCAATCGACAACCTTTGCCTGAACAGGAGGATCAATAAAATTCCACACTTTATTGTCCCTCATGGATTTCATTTCACATTCCATGGCTTGTGGCCATTTATCTGAATTCGGACTTTCTGAAACCTGTATGTAGTTCGCAAGCTTATTAGAGTCCACCAAAATCAAACCTTGATTGTCAGTCACGAGAAATCAGTATATCTCGGGTTCATGACGAGATCTACTAGACCTTCTAGGTTCTTGTGTTGTTGACTCAGGTTGCTCATCTTCATGAGTTTCCATGTCAACTTCCATCTGAGTTTCTATAGATCATTCTACATTCTCTTGCGGTTTTTGAACATCTCCGAGTTCTATTCTACTCCCACTATCTTTCTTGTGCAGAAATTCTTTCTCTAAGAAAGTAGCTCATCGAGCAACGAACACTTTGTTCTCAGTTGGGTTGTAGAATTGATATCCTTTGGTTTCCTTAGGATATCCCACAAATAGGCATTTGTCAGTTTTAGGTTCAAGCTTATTACTTTGTAAACGTTTTACATGAGCTTGACAACCCCAAACTCGTAGATAGGACATATAGGGCTTCCGACCCATCCATATCTCATATGGAGTCTTATCTATTGCTTTAGATAGAATACGGTTTAATAAGTAGGCAGTAGAAAGGAGAGTATAACCCCAAAAGGGCAGAGGGAGAGTCGCTTGGCCCATCATTGATCTAACCATATCTAATAGGGTACGATTCCTCCTTTCAGATACACCATTCAATTGAGGTGTTCCCGGTGGAGTTAGCTGTGAAACAATTCCACACTATTTTAGATAGCTATTGAACTTATCACTTAGGTATTCACCTCCTCGATCGGAGCGAATAACCTTAATCCTTTTATCCAACTGATTTTCTACTTCATTTTTAAACTCTTTGAACCTTTCAAAAGTCTGACTTTTATACATCATTTAGTAGACATAACCATATATACTATAGTTATTAGTAAAAGTCACGAAGTATTCAAATCCACCTCTGGCTTGTGTGCTCATTGGTCTACATACATCCGTATGTATTAGTGCCAATAGCTCACTTGTCATTTCCCCTTTCTTGTTGAAAGAACTATTTGTCATTTTGCCTTGCAAGCAGGGTTCACAGGTATTATATGATTCAAAATCAAATGACCCAAGCGCTCTATCCTTGTGAAGCTTTTGAACTCGCTTTTCATTTGCATGGAATACTCAAAAATGCCAAAGGTATGTTGAACTTAAATCATTTTTAGTTGATTTAGCTTTCTTTTCTATGTTATAGATTGGTTTTTCTTGGGTCAAATCTAAGACATACAGACCATTACACATATTTGCAACTCCGTATAAAATATCATTTTGATATAAAAATAACGAATTATTCTCAATAATAAATCAAAAACCTTTATTATCTAAACCAGAAACTGAAATAATATTTCTGCTCGAAGTAGGTACATAATAACAATTTTCAAGTTCGATTTTTAAACCAGAAGGTAAAGACAAAGTATAATCTTCAACTTTAACAGCAGCAACTCTTGCCCCGTTGCCCACTCGGAGATCCACTTCACCTTTCTTTGTCATCCTTCTATTTCTGAGTCCTTGCACATTAGTACAAATGTGAGCCCCACAACCAGTATCTAATACCCATGATATGGATATAGAAAGATTAATTTCTATAAAAAAGATACCTGAAGCTGAAGGATTACTTTCGAGAAACTTTTTGCAGTCTCTCTTCCAATGACCCTTCTGTTTGTAGAAGAGCCATGTATCATCCTTTTTGGATCTTGTCTTAGCAGAAGGAGCTTGTAGTTAGGAAGCATTCTTACTGTGAGCTTTCTTGTTCTGCCCAACTTTGGCCTTGCCTTTAAACTTCCTTTTCCCTTTACCTTTCTCTACAACCAACACTGGCGTTGGCTTCTGAAGGGTCTACTCAGTGTTCTTTAACATGCCATGGAGCTAAAAAATGCTCCTAACCATGTTGTGCATATTGTAGTTCACCACAAAATCATTGTATTCATCATGCAATGATGCCAAGATGATATCAATGGCCAATTCCCTAGGAAGGGGTGCATTCAATCACTCCAGGGTATCAATGTACCCTTTCATCTTGATCAAATGCGTGCTAACTGACAAAACCTTCGCCATCTTGCACGAAATTAAAGCTTTTATCGTAATGAACCTTTCGTTACGGGCTTGTTCACGGAACATCTCCGTCAGTGACTCAAAAATTTGGAAAGCTTCCGAATTCATGAACTGCTTTTGAAGCTCACCCGTCATAGACGTGAGCATCAAGCAAATGACATCATCGGAGTCGCTGTTCAGCTTATCCCTGGCTCGTTGAACAGTTGCTGAAGTATTTTGTGGTTGTTCAGGCAAAGCGGTCTCTAAGACATGCAGCTTCCTTTCTTGCTTGAGAACTATTCTCAAGTTTCTTTCCCAATCTAAGAAGTTTAGTCTAACCAATTTATCATTATCCAATAGACTTCTTAGAGTAAAGTTTGAGATGACATTAGTGCTAGATAATGCCATTTCTACAAAGAATAAATGCAAAATATTAGAATGAGTTTTAAAATCATTTTTTCACAATAGCTAAAATTGAAATCCCGAACAATTTTGTGATGGTGCTAGATTGTGGGCCAAAAATCCACAAAGAGTTAATCCAGTTTTGCTTTGGCAAGTATCGTAGGAATCGGGATCCTTTGGTAGGTAACGTTTAAATTACATTCCATGTAATCTAACGCTTTCCAATTGCATACCATGCAACTTTTCGGTGATAGGATGAACATTCCAAACGTTTGACACCATCCTATCTTTGCAAAATTCATCCCTAGTCAACTTATCGGGTCAAGCTAGGATTAATTTTCCCAAGTCAAACCATCCCTCGAGGCTTCACATCAATCGATACCCACATAGTTTTTCCATAACGAGTGGTAGTAATAAAGTTGAGCATCTGGATACCCAAACAGTTTTTCCACTCATTAACGGTAGTGATAAAGTTGGGCACCTATTATGTGACAACTCGCCGCACGAAGAAAACCTGAGACCCTTGGGCTCTCCAAGTCCACAGACGTTCGACGCTCTGGCGAACCCCCAAGTATGGAAGCAATTTATAACTTAAGTTTTTAGGGATTTAGTTTGAGCGGCTTAATATGTATTTCGTTTTTCATTATTCATAAAATATAAAATATAAAGCGAAAAATGCAATTAATTGGGCTCTAGTCTATTACAAGGCTTTTCAAATTTTGTCTTCATTTGGGCCTCCAATATTGGGCTCCAACTTCATGACTCCGTCTTGGCTTGTTGGAATTTCTTGGGCCTAATTTCTAATCTATTCTATTACAATAAATTTTAACAGGCTCGCAGGCCCAATTTAAATGGCTCGTAGGCCCCAAATTAAAACAAAATAAACAAAGCCCAATTCATGCATGAAAAACACATAAAATGCAAGTGCTTCATACAAGCCCATTTTAATTAAGCCAATCAATTTAAAAGTTTATGTAATTGAATATTTTCAAAATATTCTATACAATTAAAATTGATTGTGTCATAATCAATTTTAACTAATCTTTCCTTTTCTTTTCTTGTTCAATCATTTCTTAAAAATGATGCATGAACATACCAAATATGTATGCAAATATTTAAACTATTTAAATAAATCATACCATATTTGAAAGCACAAATAAAGGAATCAAATTAATCAAATTAATTATTCTATTTATTATCTAATTATCCTAATCTTATTAAGATAATTTTAAAATCTTAAAATCCAATTTTAACATTTTAAAACTGAAATCTAATAGGATTTTAGTGTTTTACGCAGCTCTGATACCACTGTTGGGATCGGAGGCATGATGTTCAAAATTTGTACGCAGTGGATTCATGCAAATTTCAATTTTAGTGTTTTAATCCTATGTTCAAAACAAGTAAACCATACCCTTGAAGCGTAATTGGTAGCCGCATCTGGATCCTAGATGGATGTTGGTCCAAAGCTTCAGCTCGATTATGTTTGTCACCACCAAAATCCTTCCTTGAAGGACTCTCTACTTTCAAGCACTGAAGTTCTTTGCAGATCCGATGCTTGCCGTCCTGCTTGCACACTTTTTCAGCCCCATCCTCAAGGCTCACATATCTTCTAAATTTACCCCCCCAACCTCACAATCTCATCAGTTTCATAAGATTTAGCCCCATGATCCATACATAAAGCCTCAACCAGACTGGTGTATATGAGGCTGCATCTCTCACTCCTAACCACATTCAGCATGTTGGTCATAACAACATGACCCATATTGATAGGTCTTTTTTCCCACATTGATGACAGAATGCGAAGCTGCCTATCATCAACCCTGCCTTGGATCTCTTTATCCAATGACACCACATTCTTACATATGAAAGTGTATAATCTCTTGGCTATCTCTCCCAGGTCTTCAAAATTAGTTTCCCTCCAGTGGATTGGTACCACTACTTCTGGCTTCAACATCCTTTCCAGGCTATTTCTTTGTGGTTGAAACCAACTCAGTTGCAACACATCTAGCAAATCCTTTTTATCGTTTATTCTCAGCAGCCAATTAATTGAGTTAAAAGAGAATGGTATTCTAACTGAGCAAACAGTGATCATCGCTTCCTTTTCTCTATACTTTTCACTTGAGTAAAACTCTCTTACCCTGGTTAATTTTACGTCTCTGGTTCAAGGGATCAGTTTGCCTAACCATTTATCCATCAAATATTCTCTCAACTTGTAAACTTCCTCCACCCAAATCTGATGGATAACAGTCCTTTCAGCAATTTGTGGATCAATTGTTGGTAGCAACTCTCCCAACTCATTTTCTTCATCATCGCTTGAAAATGACATGCTTGATGATGCCATGCTTATATCCTATTTTCATATACCAGCAACAGAAAAGTTCATACTTATTTAACAAGATTACTTCACAATGATACTACTTATACTATTTTTCTTAGTTGCATACACAAGGTATCACATAAATAAACTAATGGGGTATTCGGGAAATACCTGATAAAAAGAGCTTCGTTGAATATTTTCCACAACAGAGATACACATGCAGTTTACACCAATATGAATTTTTTTAAAGGAAGAGAATACAACTAAGGTTGAAAAAGAAGAGATGTCACTTAATAGTCGCATCCCTTACCTTTTCTAAGATGCGTAGGTATTCCAGCAAATAAAAAGGAATGTGACTCCCCAGTTGCTCGAGTTTCATCACGCATCCCTTTGGTGAACTAGCTCTTTCTCTTTGTTTTCAGAAATTTGCGCATCCTTCCTTTTGCATGTTGCCTTTTAGCTTCTGTCATCATTACTTTTAAACCTATGCACGAAACCTCTGATTTTCCTTCATTATCATATCTTCCCCCTTCCCTTTTTTTTAAAAAAAATAAGACGGATAAACAATACTAGAGAGTTACTTCTAATAAGATATATTTTAAATTTCCTCAGTTTGAATGCCCGGGGTTCATAAACATTGACTTAATTTCAAGGCAAAGAATTAGGGGGTTCAGACTTTAACTCATCTATAGACCTTGGATTTTTCTTCTGTCTCATGGGAAAAAATTTTACCCTATTTACTTTATTCACCAATTTGCTTAGTTCAGACTCTTTTCTCCCCGCTGGTAACTTCTGCCCCACCCGAATAGATGAAAACTCGATAGTACCTCTGTAACCTTACAAACACCAAGACGTGATAGTTGTTGGAATTCTGAGTTTAAACACTTCTTTTAGAGTTATTTTGTCTTTATCCCCTACTACATGGGAACAAATGTTTTGATCCTCAAAAGATATTTTTCGTGTTCCCTTGTTGTCATTCTTATCTCCACTCTTCCAATCAATTTTTCTCCTTCGGGCCAATGTCCTTTGTTGACGGACGATAATGGACATATCCACTTTCCTTTCCAAAGCTTCTCTAGTCTCTTTGACCTTATCTAATACCTTGATTTCTACAACATTATTGTCACCTTCTACTGTAAACTCCAACTGTCCCTACTCTTCCAATTCTGGTTCAACTTCATTTTTGATTAATTACTTAAGCACATGCTCCTGTTCCATTTGCATCAACTGTAATTCCTTTTCCATTCGGACGAAATTAAACTTAAAATCCATTTCTTCCCTGGAAAAATAATGATTTCCTCTTCGCTCTCTACTATTTCCATCCTAACTCTAGACCTGCTCACATTCCATAACCTTTCTGCACCACAGTTAATTAATAATCTATTAATTCATCCTTATGTAAGTCCCCAAAAACAAAAGGTCCATCTGCTTTACTGAGATTCATATCCCTTTTGGTGTCTATACACTATATACACAAAAACAGGGTTGGATACACAAGGGCTACCGTGAAAATTATCTGCCCGGGCCCGGTCAAAAATTTACTTTCGTGCTATGCATTCCAGAATCGAAACTCTTGACCAGGCCTAAGCTCTAGCGTAATTACTATTCTAACCCTTGCTTGAAATACCACTACGCAGGATCTTAGCTTCTACTTATTTGATTTGTCACACACTAATAAATTCTTAATAAAATCGAAAGTTTAAGAATTACTTCTTGAAGCATGTACTTAGGTGATTCTCTTGTATGACTCAAGAGTTGATCGTACGTTGTGTGGGAAATGAACCAATAAATAATTGATCAGCAAAACACCAAAAACTCCACAAAGCTGCTGCCGGAAAAACCAAACACCGTCGCCCCCTAAGTGTATACGTTACACGCGCCGCCTGGAAGCTCCCTCACGCGCAGCCGCAGCCCAGTCACACGAGCCACCAGCCGGAGTTGAGAAATCCGACTGCCGACTTCTACAAGGAACCGAGCTGCTGCTGCCTTGAGGTGAAAACCGACTTTGAGGGAAAAGAATTAATTTCTCTCTCTAGGTTTTCTCTCTCTAGTGTTCTTGTCTTGAAAAATTATGAATTGTGCATTGTGAATTGCTAATCTCTTGTCTGTTTATAGAGTTACAAGAGAGACCCCAAGTTAGTTTCGGATTGTCCTTCCTGAAGGGATTAGGATTCCTAATTAGTTTGCAAATCCAATTAGTAACCAAATCTAATTAGATTCCAAATCCAAAGAGATTTCCTAATGTCTTGGATTTCCCAATTCTAATTGAACTTTAAGACTTAATTAATCAATTAAATAATTCTACTTTGTTAATTACTAATTACCCCTTAGGAATAATTAATTAAATAATTAAATATACTTTATCAATTAACCCACTACATTATTAATCGTACCACTAACGGATTAATTGTGGCAGTACCATCCTACACTAGAATTGCTTTCGGAACAACTAAATTAATTATTCTTTAATCTCCCCGCATCAAAGATATAGTGCTCATTAATTTATTAATTTACTAATAAATTAATTAATTAACTTCTTATAATTTGAGATTAGTACCACTCGACCTTTTTACTATATCGAACATAAGTGAACCAACTAGGTTTAGTATATTAAACACAATGAGCTCATCTCAGGAGCACCATTTCCCCAGACGCACCGGTATATGGTTTCCTTTCGACAAGTAACAACACACTAAGCAACCAAACACGCGCACCTAACCCACCGAGACTATTGGCCTCAAGTGACCTCACTCTTTGGCAGATTAAAGTACACTATGTCTAATCCTCATGCCTGTTTATAATAAACCATTAACTGGTTAGAATAAAAGTAAGTAAATTCATAAATCCAGGCTTTGATACCAATTTATAGAGAGAACCTCAGCTTGATAATTAAAGAAGCAAAGGCTCAAGGAATTATTACAGAATCTATCAAATAGAACTACAAATTTATCAAAGCAATCCGGGCTTAACGTCTAATGCCTTTATCATAATCTCGGCTAACGGCAACACCCTTCTTTTCTAAATTCATAGTCTGTCTAATGATTCTAACCTATTCTTTAATTCAATATTATCATACTGAAGATTTCTCAATAAGAAGGATGTGAACGATGAATTTACATAGTTACTCAATTTTATTTTAACCATGAGGCTTTTAGCCTCTCATTCTATTGATTATTAATCAAAATAAATAAATAAGAAAACTTACTGGAGAGATGTACCAATATAAATATAAGAATACCAGAACCTCCAATATAAGCTTATAACAATCCAACTGGAGAAATATTATTAACTTGAGAGTATTTTACAATAGAGAGGAAAGAAAGGTATTCAGAAGGATTTTCAAAAGAATGCTTTGAATGATGCCCTTCTATTATTACAAACTGTTGGTGTATGTGCCCTTTTGAGGGCTATTTATGTAAATACACTTTGAGGGTTATTTATGTAAATAAGACATTTGTCGTTTGATTGATAATTTATCTGATGGGTTAATTTCATGAAATTATATTCTTGTGCATATTGAATTTCATGAAATCGATCCGCCAAAAAGAAACACTCCATGGACTTTTAGATCATGAGTGATTCTTTTGAGTAGTACTCGTACGAGTATCCTTAGACCAGAAATCACTGCATAGTCTTAGGTGAATTAGAGTGTGCTTTGACATATGCCTAACGGGACCGTAACAGGTTGCCAAGTACGGGTATGATTGGGTACACTATGAGTCACGCTAAGGTATGTAGGTGAAGTGATGGGACTACATGTCTCTCTTAAATGAGAGATGATATCTTGGCCGCTTGATAGTAAACTGAGAAGTGCATGGCCGTGCCCAAGAAATGACAAGGGTTATCATTTGCTTAATTAAGTTCAGTGTCACTAAGAGATCAAGTAAAACATTTAGCTATATAAGGATGATTGGTTCCATGCCTTATGCTAAACTGGATATCAATGTAGAGGACATTACGTAGTATACTCGAAAGGTTGTGTTGAATCACCATTCGACCCTCCGTTCTGAATTGTGTAGTCATTTTGTCTTGCTAGAGACCACTAATGATTTATGGATTAATTAATGAGATTAATTTATTCATTGTCAATTTGGAATGGGCCTACAGGATCGCACATAAGTGAGTTCGATGATTCAGAATTAATTAAATTGCCTGTTTTAAGTATAAGAGTTATACTTAAATTGATAATATTTAATTAAATAGTTTAATTAAATATTATTGAAGAGTATTATGGTATTAATTAAGAGTTAATTAATTACCTAGGAAGAATTGAATTGGGCTGACAAATCAAGGGACCTAATTGTGAATTGAGGTTCTTGACCCATCCGCCTGATCCATGGATCAATGGGTTGACCCATGGTGTTGGTTAAACCCAACTCAGTAAATAATTAATTAATTATTATTAATTATTATTAAAACAGATACTTCTCAAATCAGAGAAGTATCTGGAGTCTGTTAAAAAGGTTTTAACAGAATTGCTTTTAAAACGTTGAGAAAAGGATTTTAGAAAAACAGACTTCTAAACTACTAAAAAAAAAAAAACAGACTCTTCAAAACCATTCTTCCCAGAGAAAAATGTTTTCTCTTAACAGGCAAATTTTAGGGCTAGCTCCAGTTCTGAGAGAACTCCAGTGCAAGAACGTAGAGCCAATTCGCGTGAATTGTTTTTGGTGGTGAACACAATCTTCCCAAGGGATCCAGGCGACTGCACAACCGATTACGCGTCGAGGGTAAGACCCAATCCTCTTAGAATTTAGGCTATTCCGTAGCATAATTTAGGAAATTATGCATGTCTAGTTCCAACAGTGGTATCGAAGCCATAGGTTAATTTTGTTTTAATTAAAAATGTTTTAATTGAAACAAAAGAGTTTAGAAGTGGGTATAAGTTTTTCTTTCTTGAAAAAAACGTTTGAAAAGAAAAAAGAAAACATAAGATGTTGTCGCCGGTTTCTGGGATTGGACTCGCCGGAATTGTTCCGGCCGGTCGGAAGGTCGCCGGGAAATCGCGCCACTTCAAAATCGGTTTTTTTGGCCTGATTTTTCCATGGGTTTTGTTCTTTTATTAATGGGGAATGATTTTGTGTTGATTGGGTTGTCAAAAACGTTTTGATTGCAAAGATTTTGGAAGAATTTTCTGGGTTGTTGTTTTGCTTGGCTTGTCGGAAAAATGGAAGAGTTCCGCCTTGTGTTGGTTAAAATATTGGGCTGTTTTGCTTCTGTTTTTTGTCACAGGGACACGCCGGAATCAACGCCTGGTTTTGGAAATCGTTTCCAAACGGTTTTGAGGTAATATCTCCGGAAAAACGTGGCCACAGGAAAGTTAATGTCGCGGGTTTCGTCGGTCGATGAACTGCCGAGGTGGGCCTCGATTTGATCGGGGTCGAACCGGGGCAAAGAGACGACATCCGACGCTGTGATCAGCGCCGGAAAAGGAGAAGTGTTCGTCGGAAAACCCAAGCAGCGACGCCGGCAGCAAATCAGGGAAGAAGAAGGAGGCGGCGGGGGGCCGGTGCCCTAATTGGGCTGAAATGACCAGTTTGCCCCCGCCGCACTCCAAAATCCCGAAAATGCCAAAGTTTTAAAATTTGCAAAAACAACCCCAGCAGTTTTAATCTTTAAAACCCTAGCCCGAGAATTTTGTGAAATTACAGATTAGCCTCAAAATTTTCAGAAAAACCTTGATTTTCTGAATTTTAAAATTTGATAATATTTTAATTTATAATTTATGATAAATTAAAAGATATTATCAAGATTTTAAATTACGATAAGATAAGATTAGATTTAGATTTAATTCTTATCCTATAGAATTTTAAAATTTAGAATTTTGAATAATTATCTTAATGAGATTAGGATAATTAGAAATATTTAAATTTTAAAATTAGAAAAAATTATCTTAATAAAATAAGATAATTAAATTAATAAATAAATAATTAATTAATAAGATTAGTTAATTAATTATTATGTTTTTTGTTATTCATTTTCCAAATAGTGTGTTATTTATTTAAAGTGTTTAAATAATTGCACGCATTATTGGTATGTTCATGCATCATTCGATTAAAATGAATGAACATGGGATTGATTAAAATTGATCATGACACGATCAATTTTAATAGTATAAGAGTTACACAATCCCTAATTAAATGATTCGGCTTAATAAAAATTGGCTTGTATGAAGCATATGCATTTATGTGTTTTTTTATGCGTGAATTGGGCTTAAAAATTTATTATTTAAATTTTGGGCCTTCAAGCCATTTTAAAATTGGGCCTGCGTACCTATTAAATAATTATGTAATAGTTAGGCCCAAAAGGAGGTTCCAAAGAAGTCCATGGTGGAGTCCAGGAACGGAAGCCCAAAATGGAGGCCCAAAAAGAGTTTGTTCCCCTTAAAAGGCCCTGTAATAGATTAGAGCCCAATTCATCGCATTTCCGCAATTTTATGTTTTGTGAATGAATGAAAACGACAATGCATGTTAAGCCGATCAAACTTAAATCCCAAAAACCCAAGATTTTGCTTCCATACTTGAGGGCCCGCTTGAGCGTTGAACGTCTGGTGGACTTGGAGAGCCCAACGGCCTCAGGTTTTCTTCGTGCGGCGGGTTGTTGCATAATAGTGCCCAACTTTATCACTACCATTAATGAGTGGAAAAACTGTTTGGGTATTAGATGCTCAACTTTATCACTACCACTTGTTATGGAAAAACTTTGTGGGTGTCTATTGATGTGATGCCTTGAGGGATTGTTTAACTTGGGAAAATTAATCCTAGCTTGACCCGATAAGTTGACTAGGGATTAATTTTGCAAAGATAGGATGGTGTCAAACATTTGGAATGTTCATCCTATCACCGAAAAGTTGCATAGTGATGCAATTAGAAATCGTTAAATTACATAGGGATGTGATTTGAACGTTGCCTACCAAAAGAGCCCAATCCCTACGATACTTGCCAAAACAAGACTGGGGCTGACTCTTTGTGGATTTTCGGCCCACAATCTAGCACCAACACAAAATTGTTTGGGATTTCAATTTTGGCTATTGTGGAAAATATTTTAAAACTCATTCTAATATTTTGCATTTTTCTTTTGTAGAAATGGCATCTACTAGCACTAATACATCTAATCTCACTCTAAAAAGCATTTTGGACAAAGAAAAACTTGTTGGTCCAAACTTCTTAGATTGGGAAAAAAACTTGAGAATTGTTCTCAAACAAGAAAGGAAACTAAATATCTTAGACGCTGCTTTACCTGAACCACCTGTAAATGCTACGGCTACTGTTCAACGAGCATGGGAAAATCTGAAAAGTGATTCTGATGACGTGACATGTCTGATGCTCGCGACTATGTCAGGCAAGCTTCAGAAACAATTCATGAATTCGGAAGCGTTCCAAATTTATGTGTCGCTAACGGAAATGTTCCGTGAACAAGCCCGTAACGAAAGGTTTGTTACGATAAAAGCATTGATCTCGTGCAAAATGCCGAAGGGTTCGTCAGAAAGCACGCATTTGATCAAGATGAAGGGGTATATTGATACCCTAGAGAGATTAAATGCACCTCTTTCTAGAGAGTTAGCCATTGACATCATCTTGGCTTCACTGCCTGATGATTACAATGATTTTGTGGTAAACTACAACATGCATAACATGGAGAGGACAATTCCTGAGCTCCATGGAATGCTTAAAAATACTGAGCAAACCCTTCGGAAGGCAACGCCAGTACTTGTTGTAGAAAAAGGTAAGGGCACCAAGAGAAAGTTTAAAGGCAAGGCAAAAGTTGCTGAAAACAAGAAGCCTCGCAGTAAGGCTGCTCCTAAGGCTCAGCCTCAAACTCCTCCTGCTAAGAAAAATGCTCAGAAGGATGCCGTATGTTTCCATTGCAATCAAAAGAGGCATTGGAGAAGAAACTGCAAGTTGTTTCTTTAAGATAAGAAACAGAATCCTTCGGCTTCAGGTATCTTTGTTATTGAAATTAATCTTTCTATGTCCACCTCATGGGTATTAGATACCGGATGTGGGGCTCACATTTGTTCTAATGTGCAGGGACTGAGAAATAGAAGGATGACAAAGAAAGGCGAAGTAGATCTCCGAGTGGGCAACGCGGCAAGAGTTGCAGCCGTTGAAGTTGGAGATTACATTTTGTCTTTGCCTTCCGGTTTAAACATTGTTTTAGAGAATTGTTATTATGTACCTACTATGAGTTGGAATATTATTTCAATTTCTTGTTTGGATATTAAAGGATTTCGTTTTATTATTGGTAATAATTCGTTGTCTTTATATCAAAAAGATGTTTTATACGGAGTTGCAAATTTGTGCAATGGCCTATATATCTTGGATTTAATCCAAGAGAAACCGGTTTATAACATTGAAAAGAAAGCCAAATTAATTCAATATGATTTAAGTCCAACATATCTGTGGCATTGTCGTTTAGGCCATGCAAATGAGAAGCGAGTTCAAAGACTTCATAAGGATTGAGTGCTTGGGTCATTTGATTTCGAATCATATGACACATGTGAACCCTGTTTGCAAGGCAAAATGAGGAAGAGTCCTTTCAGCAAGAAAGGCGAGAGGACTAGTGAGCTATTGGCTCTAATACATACAGATGTATGTGGACCAATGAGCACACAAGCCAGAGGTGGATTTGAATACTTCGTGACTTTTACCGATGACTATAGTAGATATGATTATGTCTACTTAATGAGGTATAAAAATAAAACTTTTGAAAAGTTCAAAGAGTTTAAAAACGAAGTAGAAAATCAGTTAAATAGAAGGATTAAGGCTATTCGCTCCGATCGGGGAGGTGAATACCTTAGTGATGAGTTCGATGGCTATTTAAAACAGTGTGGAATTGTTTCACAGCTAACTCCACCAGGAACACCTCAATGGAATGGTGTATCCGAGAGGAGGAATCGGACCTTATTAGATATGGTTTGATCTATGATGGGCCAAGCGACTCTCCCTATGTCCTTTTGGGGTTATGCCCTCCTTTCAGCAGCCTACTTACTAAATCGTATTCCATCTAAGGCAGTAGATAAGACTCCATATGAGATGTGGACGGGTCAAAAACCCTATATGTCATATCTATGAGTTAGGGGTTGTCAAGCTCATGTAAAGCGTTTACAAAGTAGTAAGCTTGAACCTAAAACTGACAAATGCCTGTTTGTGGGATATCCTAAGGAAACAAAAGGATATCAATTCTACAATCCAACTGAGAACAAAGTGTTTGTCGCTCGAGGAGCCACTTTCTTAAAGAAAGATTTTCTCTACAAGAAAGATAGTGGGAGTAGAATAGAACTCGAAGAAGTTCCAAAACCACAAGAGAATGTAGAACGATCTACAGAAACTCAGATAGAAGTTGACATGGGAACTCATGAAGATGAGCGACCTGAGTCAACAACACAAGAACCTAGAAGGTCTAGTAGATCTCGTCATGAACCCGAGAGATACGGATTTTTCGTGACTGACGATCAAGATTTGATCTTGACGGACTCTAATGAGCCCGTGAACTACAAACAGGTTTTAGAAAGTCCAGAATCAGATAAATGGCTACAAGCAATGGAATCTAAAATGCAATCCATGAGGGACAATAAAGTATGGACTTTGATTGACCCTCCTGTTTAGGCAAAGGTTGTTGATTGCAAGTGGATTTTCAAGTTAAAACCTGGCGGGATCTTCAAGGCACGAATAGTGGCTAAAGGTTTCAGACAAACTCATGGTATAGACTATGATGAAACCTTCTCCCCTGTCGTGATGCTCAAGTCCATTTGGACTATGCTCGCCATAGCTGCATATTATGACTATGAGATATGACAGATGGATGTTAAGACGGCTTTCCTGAATGGAAACCTACTCGAGGATGTTTATATGAAACAACCTGAGGGATACATCAATCAAGAGCATCCAAATCGTGTATGCAAGCTTCAGAGGTCCATCTACGGACTAAAGCAAGCATCTCGGAGTTAGAATCTTCGTATTGACGAGGCAGTAAAAGGTTACGGCTTCATAAAGAACGAAGATGAGCCTTGTGTTTACAAGAAGGTTAGTGGGAGCAAGATAGTTTTCCTTGTCCTATATGTGGACGACATCCTACTCATAGGAAATGACATTCCCATATTGAAAGATATTAAACAATGGTTGGGGAGTGTATTTTCTATGAAATACTTAGGAGAAGCTGAAATGATACTGGGTATCAAAATCTATAGAGATAGATCAAAGAGGCTTCTAGGACTAAGTCAAGAAGGGTACATAGACAAAATATTGAAGAGGTTCAATATGTCTAACTCTAAGAATGGTATGGTACCATTCAGACATGGCCTTCTCTTGAAGAAGAACCAAGGTCCTTCAACAAGAGAGTGCTACGAAATAGCCTAAATTCTAAGAGGATCGGGTCTTACCCTCGACGCGTAATCGGTTGTGCAGTCACCTGGATCCTTTGGGAAGATTGCGTTCACCACCAAAAACAATTCACGCGAATTGCCTCTACGTTCTTGCACTGGAGTTCTCTCAGAACTGGTGCTAGCCCCAAAATTTGCCTGTAAAAGAGAAAACCTTTTTCTCTGGGAAGAATGATTTTTAAGAGTCTGTTTTTTTTAGAGTAGTTCAGAGAAGTATCTGGGAGTCTGTTAAAAAAGTTTTTAACAGAATTGGTTTTAAAAATGTTGGAACTAGGCATGCATAATTTCCTAAATTATGCTACGGAATAGCCTAAATTCTAAGAGGATCGGGTATTACCCTCGACGTGTAATCGGTTGTGCAGTCGCCTGGATCCCTTGGGAAGATTGCGTTCACCACCAAAAACAATTCACGCGAATTGCCTCTACGTTCTTGCACTGGAGTTCTCTCAGAACTGGTGCTAGCCCCAAAATTTTCCTGTTAAGAGAAAACGTTTTTCTCTCGGAAAAATGGTTTTGAAGAGTCTGTTTTTTTTTTTTTTTGAGTAGTTTAGAAGTCTGTTTTTTAAAATCCTTTTCACAATGTTTTAAAACCAATTATGTTAAAACCTTTTTAACAGACTCCAGATACTTCTCTGATTTGAGAAGTATCTGTTTTAATAATAATTAATAATAATTAATTAATTATTTACTGATTGGGTTTAACAAACACCATGGGTCAACCCATTGATCCATGGATCAGGCTGATGGGTCAAGAACCTCAATTCACAATTAGGTCCCTTGATTTGTTAGCCCAATTCAATTCTTCCTAGGTAATTAATTAACTCTTAATTAATACCTTAATACTCTTCAATAATATTTAATTAAACTATTTAATTAAATATTATCAATTTAAGTATAACTCTTATACTTAAAACAGGCAATTTAATTAATTCTGAATCATCGAACTCACTTATGTGCGATCCTGTAGGCCCATTCCAAATTGACAATGAATAAATTAATCTCATTAATTAATCCATAAATCATTAGTGGTCTCTAGCAAGACATAATGACTACACAATTCAGAACGGAGGGTCGATGGTGATTCAACACAACCTTTCGAGTATACTACGTAATGTCCTCTACACTGATATCCAGTTTAGCATAAGGCATGGAACCAATCATCCTTATATAGCTAAACGTTTTACTTGATCTCTTAGTGACACTGAACTTAATCAAGCAAATGATAACCCTTATCATTTCTTGGGCACGGCCATGCACTTCTCAATTCACTATCAAGCGGCCAAGATATCATCTCTCATTTAAGAGAGACTTGTAGTCCCATCACTTCACCTACATACCTTAGCGTGACTCATAGTGTACCCAATCATACCCGTGCTTGGCAACATGTTACGGTCCTGTTAGGCATATGTTAAAGCACACTCTAATTCACCTAAGACTATGCAGTGATTTCTGGTCTAAGGATCCTCGTACGAGTACTACTCAAAAGAATCACTCATGATCTAAAAGTCCATGGAGTGTTTCTTTTTGGCGGATCGATTTCATGAAATTCAATATGCACAAGAATATAATTTCATGAAATTAACTCATCAGATAAATTATCAATCAAACGACAAATGTCTTATTTACATAAATAACCCTCAAAGTTTATTTACATAAATAGCCCTTAAAAGGGCACATACACCAACAATCTCCCACTTGCCCGTTGAAGGGCTATGTCCTAAACTGTTTAAGACCAAGCTCTATTACATGTCTATCAAACTTTGACTGCGGTAGAGCTTTTGTGAGAGGATCTGGTACATTGTTGTCTGACCCTATTTTGCACACTTTCACATCTCCTCGATCAATGATCTCTCAGATGAGGTGAAACCTTCTGAGTATATGTTTGGTTTTCTGGTGTGACCGAGGCACCTTAGCTTGTGCGATGACCCCGTTATTGTCACAGAAAAGTTCTATCGGATCTTGGATACTCGGTATCACTCCGATGTCTGACACGAACTTTCTCAACCAAACAGCTTTCTTTGCAGCATCTGATGCAGCAATGTACTCAGACTCTGTTGTAGAATCGGCTGTTGTATCTTACTTTGAGCTTTTCCAACTTATTGCACCACCATTCAGACTAAACACATAGCCTGATTGCGACTTCATGTCATCTTGATCTGTTTGGAAAGCAGCATCAGCGTAACCTTGTACAATGAGTTGTTCTTGTCCTCCGTACACTAGCATTAATCCTTTAGTTCTTCGTAAGTATTTTAGGATTGCTTTAAATGCAGTCCAATGATCCATTCCAGGATCTTGTTGGTATCTCCTAGTCATGCTCAGTGCATGTGCGACATCCAGGGGGGTACACAACATGGCATACATGATAGATCCTATTGCCGAAGCATATGGAACTCTACTCATTGTATCCCTCTCCTCTCTTGTTGAAGGACCTTAGTTCTTCTTCAAGAGAAGGCCATGTCTGAATGGTACCATACCATTCTTAGAGTTAGACTTATTGAACCTCTTCAATATTTTGTCTATGTACCCTTCTTGACTTAGTCCTAGAAGTCTCTTTGATCTATCTCTATAGATTTTGATACCCAGTATCATTTCAGCTTCTCCTAAGTCTTTCATAGAAAATACACTCCCCAACCATTATTTAATATCTTTCAACATGGGAATGTCATTTCCTATGAGTAGGATGCCGTCCACATATAGGACAAGGAAAACTATCTTGCTCCCACTAACCTTCTTGTAAACACAAGGCTCATCTTCATTTTTTATGAAGCCGTAACCTTTTACTGCCTCGTCAAAACAAAGATTCCAACTCCGAGATGCTTGCTTTAGTCTATAGATGGACCTCTGAAGCTTGCATACACGATTTGGATGCTCTTGATTGATGTATCCCTCAGGTTGTTTCATATAACCATCCTCGAGTAGGTTTCCATTCAGGAAAGCCATCTTAATATCCATCTGCCATATCTCATAGTCATAATATGCAGCTATGGCGAGCATAGTCCGAATGGACTTGAGCATCACGACAGGGGAGAAGGTTTCATCATAGTCTATACCATGAGTCTGTCTGAAACCTTTAGACACTAGTCGTGCCTTGAAGATCCCACCAGGTTTTAACATGAAAATCAACTTGCAATCGACAACCTTTGCCTGAACAGGAGGGTCAATCAAAGTCCATACTTTATTGTCCCTCATGGATTGCATTTCAGATTCCATTGCTTGTAGCCATTTATCTGATTCTGGACTTTTTAAAACCTGTTTGTAGTTCACGAGCTCATTAGAGTCCGTCAAGATCAAATCTTGATCGTCAGTCACGAGAAATCCGTATCTCTCGGGTTCATGACGAGATCTACTAGACCTTCTAGGTTCTTGTGCTGTTAACTCAGGTTGCTCATCTTCATGAGTTCCCATGTCAACTTCCATCTGAGTTTCTATAGATCGTTCTACATTCTCTTGTGGTTCTGGAACTTCTCCGAGTTCTATTCTACTCCTACTATCTTTCTTGTAGAGAAAATCTTTCTCTAAGAAAGTGGCTCCTCGAGCAACAAACACTTTGTTCTCAGTTGGATTGTAGAATTGATATCCTTTTGTTTCCTTAGGATATCCCACAAACAGGCATTTGTCAGTTTTAGGTTCAAGCTTACTACTTTGTAAACGCTTTACATGAGCTTGACAACCCCAAACTCGTAGATATGACATATAGGGTTTTTGACCCGTCCACATCTCATATGGAGTCTTATCTACTGCCTTAGATGGAATACGATTTAGTAACTAGGTTGCTGAAATGAGGGCATAACCCCAAAAGGACATAGGGAGAGTCGCTTGGCCCATCATAGATCGAACCATATCTAATAAGGTCCGATTCCTCCTCTCGGATACACCATTCCATTGAGGTGTTCCTGGTGGAGTCAGCTGTAAAACAATTCCACACTGTTTTAAATAGCCATCGAACTCATCACTAAGGTATTCACCTCCCAGACCAGAGCGAATAGCCTTAATCCTTCTATTTAACTGATTTTCTACTTCGTTTTTAAACACTTTGAACTTTTCAAAAGTTTCATTTTTATACCTCATTAAGTAGACATAACCATATCTACTATAGTCATCGGTAAAAGTCACAAAGTATTCAAATCCACCTCTGGCTTGTGTGCTCATTGGTCCACATACATCTGTATGTATTAGAGCCAATAGCTCACTAGTCCTCTCGTCTTTCTTGCTGAAAGGACACTTCGTCATTTTGCCTTGGAAACAGGATTCACATGTGTCATATGATTCGATATCAAATGACCCAAGCACTCCATCCTTATGAAGTCTTTGAACTCGTTTCTCATTTGCATGGCCTAAACGACAATGCCACAGATATGTTGGACTTAAATCAGATTGAATTAATTTGGCTTTCTTTTTAATGTTATAAACCGGTTTCTCTTGGGTCAAATCCAAGATATATAGGCCATTGCACAAATTTGCAACTCCGTATAAAACATCTTTTTGATATAAAGACAACGAATTATTACCAATAATAAAACGAAATCCTTTAATATCCAAACAAGAAATTGAAATAATATTCCTACTCATAGTAGTTACATAATAACAATTCTCTAAAACAATGTTTAAACCGGAAGGCAAAGACAAAATGTAATCTCCAACTTCAACGGCTGCAACTCTTGCCCCGTTGCCCACTCGGAGATCCATTTCGCCTTTCTTTGTCATCCTTCTATTTCTCAGTCCCTGCACATTAGTACAAATGTGAGCCCCACATCCGGTATCTAATACCCATGAGGTGGACATAGAAAGATTAATTTCAATAACAAAGATACCTGAAGCCGAAGGATTCTGTTTCTTCTCTTCAAGAAACAACTTGCAGTTTCTTCTCCAATGCCCCTTTTGATTGCAATGGAAACATACCGCGTCCTTCTGAGTATTTTTCTTAGCAGGAGGAGTTTGAGGCTGAGCCTTAGGAGCAGTCTTACTGTGAGGCTTCTTGTTTTCAGCAACTTTTGCCTTGCCTTTAAACTTTCTCTTGGTGCCCTTACCTTTTTCTACAACAAGTACTGGCGTTGCCTTCCGAAGGGTTTGCTCAGTATTTTTAAGCATTCCATGGAGCTCAGGAATCGTCCTCTCCATGTTATGCATGTTGTAGTTTACCACAAAATCATTGTAATCATCAGGCAGTGAAGCCAATATGATGTCAATGGCTAACTCTCTAGAAAGAGGTGCATTTAATCTCTCTAGGGTATCAATATACCCCTTCATCTTGATCAAATTCGTGCTTACTGACGAACCCTTCGCCATTTTGCATGAGATCAATGCTTTTATCGTAACGAACCTTTCGTTACGGGCTTGTTCACGGAACATTTCCGTTAGTGACAGATAAATTTGGAACGCTTCCGAATTCATGAATTGTTTCCGAAGCTCGCCTGACATAGTCGCGAGCATCAGACATGTCACGTCATCGAAATCGCTTTTCAGCTTTTCCCATGCTCATTGAACAGCAGCCGTAGCATTTACAGGTGGTTCAGGTAAAGCAGCGTCTAAGATATTTAGCTTCCTTTCTTGTTTGAGAACAATTCTCAAGTTTCTTTCCCAATCTAAGAAGTTTGGACCAACAAGTTTTTCTTTGTCCAAAATGCTTCTTAGAGTGAGATTAGATGTATTAGTGCTAGTAGATGCCATTTCTACAAAAGAAAAATGCAAAATATTAGAATGAGTTTTAAAATATTTTCCACAATAGCCAAAATTGAAATCCCAAACAATTTTGTGTTGGTGCTAGATTGTGGGCCGAAAATCCACAAAGAGTCAACCCCGGTCTTGTTTTGGCAAGTATAATAGGGATTGGGCTCTTTTGCTAGGCAACGTTCAAATCACATCCCTATGTAATTGCATCACTATGCAACTTTTCGGTGATAGGATGAACATTCCAAATGTTTGACACCATCCTATCTTTGCAAAATTAATCCCTAGTCAACTTATCGGGTCAAGCTAGGATTAATTTTCCCAAGTTAAACCATCCCTCAAGGCATCATATCAATCGATACCCACACAGTTTTTCCATAACAAGTGGTAGTGATAAAGTTGAGCATCTAATACCCAAACAGTTTTTTCACTCATTAATGGTAGTGATAAAGTTGGGCACCTATTATGTGACAACTAGCCGCACGAAGAAAACCTGAGGCCCTTGGGCTCTCCAAGTCCAACAGACGTTCAACGCTCAAGCGGGCCCTCAAGTATGGAAGCAAAATCTTGGGTTTTTGGGATTTAAGTTTGATCAGCTTAACATGCATTGTCGTTTTCATTCATTCACAAAACATAAAATTGTGGAAATGTGATGAATTGGGCTCTAATCTATTACAGGGCCTTTTAAGGGAAAAAAAACTCTTTTTGGGCCTCCATTTTGGGCTTCCGTTCCTGGACTCCACCATGGACTTCTTTGGAACCTCCTTTTGGGCCTAACTATTACATAATTCACGCATAAAAAAACACATAAATGCATATGCTTCATACAAGCCAATTTTTATTAAGCCGAATCATTTAATTAGGGATTGTGTAACTCTTACACTATTAAAATTGATCGTGTCATGATCAATTTTAATCAATCCCATGTTCATTCGTTTTAATCGAATGATGCATGAACATACCAATAATGCGTGCAATTATTTAAACACTTTAAATAAATAACACATTATTTGGAAAATGAATAACAAAAAACATAATAATTAATTAAATAATCTTATTAATTAATTATTTATTTATTTATTCATTTAATTATCTTATTTTATTAAGATAATTTTTTCTAATTTTAAAATTTAAATATTTCTAATTATCCTAATCTCATTAAGATAATTATTCAAAATTCTAAATTTTAAAATTCTATAGGATAAGAATTAAATCTAAATCTAATCTTATCTTATCGTAATTTAAAATCTTGATAATATCTTTTAATTTATCCTAAATTATAAATTAAAATATTATCAAATTTTAAAATTCAGAAAATCAAGGTTTTTCTGAAAATTTTGAGGCCAATCTGTAATTTCACAAAATCCTCGGGCTAGGGTTTTAAAGATTAAAACTGCTGGGGTTGTTTTTGCAAATTTTAAAACAAATTTTAAAACTTTGGCATTTTCGGGATTTTGGAGTGCGGCGGGATACAATGAGTAGAGTTCCATATTCTTCGGCAATAGGATCTATCATGTATGCCATGTTGTGTACCCGCCCGGATGTCACACATGCACTGAGCATGACTAGCAGATACCAACAAGATCCTGGAATGGATCATTGGACTACAGTCAAAGCAATCCTAAAATACTTACGAAGAACTAAAGGATTAATGCTAGTGTATGGAGGATAAGAACAGCTCATTGTACAAGGTTACGCTGATGCTGCTTTCCAAACAGATCAGGATGACATGAAGTCGCAATCAGGCTACGTGTTTAGTCTGAATGGCGGTGCAATAAGTTGGAAAAGCTCAAAGCAAGATACAACAGCCGATTCTACAACAGAGTCTGAGTACATTGCTACATCAGATGCTGCAAAGGAAGCCTTTTGGTTGAGAAAGTTCGTGTCAGACATCGGGGTGATACCGAGTATCCAAGATCCGATAGAATATTTCTGTGACAATAACGGGGCCATCACACAAGCTAAGGAGCCTCGGTCACACCAGAAAACCAAACATATACTCAGAAGGTTTCACCTCATCCGAGAGATCATTGATCGAGGAGATGTGAAAGTGTGCAAAATAGGGTCAGACGACAATGTAGCAGATCCTCTCACAAAAGCTCTACCCCAGTCAAAGTTTGATAGACATGTAATAGATCGTGGTCTTAAACAGTTTAGGACATAGCCCTTCAACGGGCAAGTGGGAGATTGTTGGTGTATGTGCCCTTTTGAGAGCTATTTATGTAAATAAACTTTGAGGGTTATTTATGTAAATAAGACATTTGTCGTTTGATTGATAATTTATCTGATGAGTTAATTTCATGAAATTATATTCTTGTGCATATTGAATTTCATGAAATCGATCCGCCAAAAAGAAACACTCCATGGACTTTTAGATCATGAGTGATTCTTTTGAGTAGTACTCGAACAAGGATCCTTAGACCAGAAATCACTGCATAGTCTTAGGTGAATTAGAGTGTGCTTTGACATATGCCTAACGGGACCGTAATAGGTTGCCAAGTACGGGTATGATTGGATACACTATGAGTCACGCTAAGGTATGTAAGTGAAGTGATGGGACTACAAGTCTCTCTTAAATGAGAGATGATATCTTGGCCGCTTGATAGTGAACTGAGAAGTGCATGGTCGTGCCCAAGAAATGACAAGGGTTATCATTTGCTTGATTAAGTTCAGTGTCACTAAGAGATCAAGTAAAACGTTTAGCTATATAAGGATGATTGGTTCCATGCCTTATGCTAAACTGGATATCAATGTAGAGGACATTACGTAGTATACTCGAAAGGTTGTGTTGAATTAACATTCGACCCTCCGTTATGAATTGTGTAGTCATTATGTCTTGCTAGAGACCACTAATGATTTATGGATTAATTAATGAGATTAATTTATTCATTGTCAATTTGGAATGGGCCTAAAGGATCGCACATAAGTGAGTTCGATGATTCAAAATTAATTAAATTGCCTGTTTTAAGTATAAGAGTTATACTTAAATTGATAATATTTAATTAAATAGTTTAATTAAATATTATTGAAGAGTATTATGGTATTAATTAAGAGTTAATTAATTACCTAGGAAGAATTGAATTGGGCTGACAAATCAAGGGACCTAATTGTGAATTGAGGTTCTTGACCCATCAGTCTAATCCATGGATCAATGGGTTGACCCATGGTGTTGGTTAAACCCAACTCAGTAAATCATTAATTAATTATTATTAAAACAGATACTTCTCAAATCAGAGAAGTATTTGGAGTCTGTTAAAAAGGTTTTAACAGAATTGGTTTTAAAACGTTGAGAAAAGGATTTTAGAAAAACAGACTTCTAAACTTCTCAAAAAAAAAAAAACAGACTCTTCAAAACCATTCTTCCCAGAGAAAAACGTTTTCTCTTAACAGGCAAATTTTGGGGCTAGCACCAGTTCTGAGAGAACTCCAGTGCAAGAACGTAGAGGCAATTCGCGTGAATTGTTTTTGGTGGTGAACGCAATCTTCCCAAGGGATCCAGGCAACTGCACAACCGATTACGCGTCGAGGGTAAGACCCGATCCTCTTAAAATTTAGGCTATTCCGTAGCATAATTTAGGAAATTATGCATGCCTAGTTCCAACACAAACTAACCTATTTATAAAAACTAAAACTAACTATTTTGGACTTTAAGTTTTTCTTTCAAGTCCGTAAGTCTATCAGACTCTATTATTGAACTTATGACATCATTGCTTACCTATTACAGTACTAATGACATCATTGCTTACCTATTACAACACTACAATCTATTGCTGACATAGTCAAGTACTACTTTCTGCCTTTATGTGTCTTTCATATTATCTTGTTTTTGCCTTTATTCTTGGCTCTTTCTTCATTGAGTCCGTCTATCAACTCCTTCAATTGTTCATTCATGAATTCTTCATCAAACTCATCAATATAATTGGGATCTTGTGATTCTCCTGCTAAAACATTGTCTTTAGAAGAAGCTTCCATTGAAATATCATATTTAGCATCAATTGATTCATTTTTCCTAAGATGTTTTTTTAACTCATCCATATAAGCTCGAATTAGATCCTGTTGAGATATATGATCCTTCTGTAGTTTGATCTTCATAGAAATATGTTGAAAAGGATCAATTTCCTTCTGAATATGAGTCTCCTTGTGCTGAATATAATTCTGGACCTTTTGCTGAATGGCTATTAGCACTTCACGACCATATAATTCATTTGTTGTGGGATCAATTTTTTGTATTTTGTCCCAAAACTTTGTATAAGTTATTTTCATGATGGTAATCTTTCTTCAGTATAACTGATTTCAGGAACCCATCTCCAAATCCAAGGAATGGAGAATTCTATAAAAAAACCACATACTTGCAATTTCCTCACTGAATCTATTAGATGCCACTAATTCAGATATTTTGGGTGAAACTTTAATCCAATCTCCATATAAAGAGAGAAAACTTTCAGGAAGAATTGATTTGGATGGACCATATTGGTACCACCATTTTATAAACCAATTTGGTATGGGATCATTATAAATGTTGCTACATACTTTTATAAACCACGAATGTTTCTTATTATTATTTTCATATAAGAAAACTTGATTATGGGCTTCAATATAATCCCAATAATTATACTTATATGTAACTTTTGTTTCAGAAATTACAAATTCCTTATCTTTCATAGTGGATAAACCCCATTATTCCGCAGATATAAGTTTTTTTATAATAATTTTACTAAAATTATAAATTTTACTACCCTGATAAGGGAAAAAATGTTTTATTTCACAAGTACCTGAAACCTTTAGGATAGTTTCATAGTACATTCTTGGCTTATAAGCTCTATGGACATGTATAAAATTGCCACTATTAGAAGATCCTGTATCTAAATATCTAGTTATTATTATCCATGGGTCCTTTCCCCACTGAAGATCCTTTTCTTCTATACGAAATAAAAGTTCTTTTTTATAATGAACTTGATAATTTGTAATATTATCTTTTGTTATTTCTGGAATTTATTATATAATACTGGATTATTAGAAAGATCGACAATGTTGTCCGAATATAAGTTTTATTACCCACTTGAGAGAGAATATTTCTCCTTCTTCCTCTTCCATGAAAACCAGAAGCATGAGAGGTATAACCTCTGCCTCCTCTTCCTCTATAAGAGTCTCTTGGTATCATCCTGTATAAATTTACGAGATAAAAAATCAGGAAGACTATTATCTTTCCCTTTTTTATAAAAAATATGAAAATCAAAAGGGGCTAAATTAGCCTGCCATCTAGCATACATTTGCTCAGATACATCATGTTTAAAATCTTTATTAAACATATACTTTGCCGCTTGGCAATCTGTCCTTATAATAAATTTCTGATTGTATAAATCATCTTGAAATTTCAAAACACATTTTACTATGGCAAGTATTTCTTGTGCCACAGTAGCATAATTTATCTGACTTTGAGTCCATTTCCCTGAATGATATCTAACCAATTTTTCTTGTTTATCATCAGGACATATTTGTTTGAATATTCGTCCATACCCTATATCAGAGGCATCTATTTCTACAATTTTAATCCAATTTGGATTTGCCAATATTAAACATGGTAATGATTTTACCTTTTCTTTAATTTTCTGAACACTTTTAGTATGTTTTAATGTCCAAGGCTTAGGTTGATATTTTAATCTATCATATAAAATAGCAGTATCATATGCCAAATTTTTATAATACGGAAGAATATAATTTAAATTTTCTAAAAATCTTTGTGATTGTGTTTTATCTATAATTTCATCAGGAAATTTAGATGCAAAATCTATGCTTCTATCTATAGGAATAATTTTTCCTTTTTCAATATTATGTCCTAAAAATCTTATATTAGTTTGAAATAACATCATTTTAGATTGTGATATAACAAATCCATTATTTTTTTATAATTTTCTTAAATATCTCTAAATGATTAAAATGTGATTGTATGTCTTTTGAGAATACCAAAATGTCATCTATATAAACAATTATAAAATTGCTATAAGGAATAAAAATATCATTCATAATCATCTGGAATTCAGAAGGTGCATTCTTTAATCCAAAAGGCATAACTTTCCATTCATAGTATCCTATTGGAACATTAAAAGTAGATTTATATTGATCTGATTCTTTTATTTGAATCTGCGAATATCCTGATTTTAAATCAAATTTAGAAAATATTAATGCATCATATAATCTATCTAATAAATCCTTTTTATTAGGAATAGGATGTCTTATCCATTTTAAAACTTTATAAAGGCATATAATTTATAACCAATCTAGGTCTGCCTCTTTCTCTTTCACTATGTTTATTAACATAGAATCATGTACACGACCAAGGCGATTCCGAATTCCTTATTAATCCTTTTTCTAATAACATGCTGATTTCTTTTTTACATAACTCAAAGTATTCAGCATTCATTTGACATGGTCTTGCTTTTGTTTTTATCATAGTTTTTTATCAAAATATTCCTCATAAGGTAGACTAATAATATGTTTTTTTTCCCAAAAAGCATTTGGGTGTTCATTACAAATTTCCACAGAAAGATTATAATAAATCATTTTTATTTTTTCTTTTAATTTAATATTAGTTTTTAAATTTTCTTCTATAGAAAAAGAATTAATTTCAAATTTTAAAAAGTTTATTTGATTCAGTTTTCTATAAAGTAAATCTTTTAATTCATTTATAAATCTTGTATTTGGTTCAGTTATAATCTGAAAACTTACTTCTTTCTTATCATATGTACCTATAATTTTATCTGTATCAATATGGTTTATCGGAAATATCTTTTTTATAAAAAAAGTGCCAAGTATTATCTGACTAGTAATATTTTTAACTATTAAAAAGTTTTCAGGTATGCAAACTTTATTATTGCAAATATATCCTTTAGATAATTTATAATTAATATCTAAAGCTTTACCTCCTGCATGTCTAACAATATGAGTTGTCATTTCAAAATACTTAGTAGGGATTATTCCCTCTTGTATAACACTAACATCAGCTCCACTATCAATAAGAGTAACTAATTCTATTTTATAAGAATGGTTTATCAGTAATCTTATAGTTGAAGGAAAACTGAACAAGCCCGGGCTAAATTGAAAACCTCACTTTCGTGCAATGCATTCCAGAATCGGAAGCATTCGACCAAGCTCAGGCTCAAATTAGTTTACCCATGAACGGATCTTGGCTTATACTTATTTAATTTATTAATCGGGACACAAAAGATTCGATCTTTGATAAAAGCGGAATTTAAAGATTATACCTTTGTAGCAAAGTCCCTTGCCTAAAAGAAAAATCCAATCTTTTGCGCAATTTCCACAAGAAATCCGAAGAATGACTCCGATACTAACTCCGAAATAGTGTGGGCTATTGTCTACGGAGTTACCCACGGCAAATTAGGAAAACCCAAGAAACTTGCTCCTCAAGAAAACTCAATAATCTGCCCAGAACAGCCCAAAAATCCAGCCGCTGGATTCCACTCTTCAAGCTGACCGTCGGACCTTCGAACAACCAAAACCCCAGCTACGATCTGCACCACCACTGCTGCGGATCACCAAGGAAACCAAGAGATCAACACAGCAGCAGCAGGATCAGCACCCTGGGGTTGAAGCAGTTCGCTGGCCGGATAAAAAACTTGCACAGCAGCGGCGCAAAAACCAGCAACAGTCGGCCAGAAAAAAACCGCACAGTTGTAGCGCTAATAACCCAGCAGAATCCGGCGACTATTTACCGAGAATAAATAACCGGGCTGCTCTCTTAATTCATGGGCTGAGTTCCTTTTCGAAGAAGAAAGCTTCCTAGTCGACTTCGAGAGAAAACTTGACGAAAAAGACACAGTTCTCTCTAGACTAGACTTTCTCTATCTAGACTAGACTTTCTTTATCTAGACTTTCTCTATAAATATAAGAATACCAGAACCTTCATTATAAGCTTATAACGATCCAACTAGAGAAATATTATTAACTTGAGAGTATTTTACAATAGAGAAGAAAGAAAGGTATTCAGAAGGATTTTCAGAAGAATGCTCTGAAGGATTTTCAGAAGGATTTTCAGAAGAATGCTCTGAAGGATTTTGAGAAGAATGCTCTGAATGATGTCCTTCTTTTATTACAAACTAACCTATTTATAATAACTAAAACTAACTATATATATATACCTCTGTCCGTGGAATACAACATCAGTTTTTTCAATATTTTTTCTCCTCCTGCAGTCCTACAACATACATAGACACACAATTAGTACATGTTAAAGCCACTTTCATTATTCATGAAAATGCATATACAGATGACATTACACACCAGCAAATTAATTTCATCTTTAAATGAAAGATTAACAAATAGCACTTTCTATAGTTATACAACAGTTCTTAAAGACTTCATAAAAAGGTTAAGATTAAGAGTTTCATAAAAAAGGTTGGGGTTTAGTCCTTTATAAAAAAAAAAGGTTATGCTCAATTTTTCCTAAAAAATGTTAGGGTTCACTGTTTCATAAAAAAATGTTAGTGTTTAGTGCTTCATCAATAAGGTTGGGGTTCAGTTTTGTAAGTGAAAAAATTAGGGCTGAGTGTTTAAAAAAAAAGTTAGGGTTCAAGTTTTTTAAGTGAAAAGTTTGAGGTTCAGAGTTTTATCAGAAATGTAGGGTTCAATTTTTTAATGGAAAATGGTTACGGGTTTAGTTCTTTATAAAAAAAAGTTAGGGTTCAGTGTTTCATTAAAAAGGTTAGAGTTCAGTTTTTTAATTGAAAATCTTAGAATTTAGTCCTTTATAAAACAAATGTTAGGGTTTTGTGTTTCATCAAAATGTTTTTTCATCAAAAGGTTAGTCTCAAAAAATCTTTCATACTTATGAACCTTCTAAAGAAAAATAGGATAGAAAATGTTCTTATATATATATATATATACATTGAAAAAGCTGATATTGTATTCCACTAACAGTAGTATATATATACAATATCATCATTTCAATGTTCTTTCCCCTCATGCAGTCCTACAGTATACACAAACACACAATTAGTTCATACTAAAGCCACTTTCAAAATTCACGAAAATCCATATATAGATGACATTACACACCAGCAAATTAATTTTATCTTTAAAGGAAAGATTAACGAATAGCACCCTTTATATCATTGTACAACAGTTCTTAAAGACTTCATAAAAAGGTTAAGATTCAGAGTTTCATAAAAAAGGTTGGGGTATAGTCCTTTATAAAAAAAAAAGGTTATGCTCAATATTTTCTAAAAAATGTTAGGGTTCACTGTTTCATAAAAAAAGGTTAGTGTTTAGTGCTTCATCAATAAGGTTGGGGCTCAATTTTGTAAGTGAAAAAATTAGGGCTCAGTGTTTAAAAAAAAAAGTTAGGGTTCAAGTTTTTTAAGTGAAAAGGTTGAGGTTCAATGTTTTATCAGAAAGGTAGGGTGGAAAAAGGTTACGGGTTTAGTTCTTCATAAAAAAAAGGTTAGGGTTCAGTGTTTCATCAAAAAGGTTAGAGTTCAATTTTTTAATTGAAAATCTTAGAATTTAGTCCTTTATAAAACAAATGTTAGGGTTCAGTGTTTCATCAAAAATTTTTTTCATCAAAAGGTTAGTCTCAAAAAATCTTTCATACTTATGAACCTTCTAAAGAAAAATAGGATAGAAAATGTTCTTATATATATACATTGAAAAAGTGATATTGTATTCCACGAACAGTGGTATATATACATACAATATCAGCATTTCAATGTTCTGTCCCCTCATGCAGTCCTACAGTATACACAAACACACAATTAGTACATACTAAAGCCACTTTCAAAATTCACGAAAATCCATATATAGATGACATTACACACCAGCAAATTAATTTTATCTTTAAAGGAAAGATTAACGAATTGCACGCTTTCTGTCATTGTACAATAGTTCTCAAAGAATGCATAAAAATGTTAAGATTCAGAGTTTCATAAAAAATGTTATGGTTTAGTCCATTATAAAGAAAAAGGTTATACTCCGTATTTCATAAAAAAATGTTAGGGTTCAGTATTTTATAAATAAGGTTAGGGTTCAGTTTTGTAAGTGAAAAAGTTAGGGCTGAGTGTTTAAAAAAAAAAAGTTAGGGTTCAATTTTTTAAGGGAAAAGGTTGAGGGTCAGTGTTTCATCAGAAAGGTAGGGTTCAGTGTTTTATCAGAAAGCTAGGGTGGAAAAAGGTTACGGGTTTAGTTCTTCATAAAAAAAGGTTAGGGTACAGTGTTTCATCAAAAAGGTTAGAGTTCAATTTTTTAATTGAAAATCTTAGAATTTAGTCCTTTATAAAACAAATGTTAGGGTTCAGTGTTTCCTCAAAATGTTTTTTCATCAAAAGGTTAGTCTCAAAAAATCTTTCATACTTATGAACATTCTAAAGAAAAATAGGATAGAAAATGTTCTTATATATATATATACATTGAAAAAGTGATATTGTATTCCACGAACAGTGGTATATATACATACAATATCAGCATTTCAATGTTCTGTCCCCTCATGCAGTCCTACAGTATACATAAACACACAATTAGTACATACTAAAGCCACTTTCAAAATTCACGAAAATCTATATATAGATGACATTACACACCAGCAAATTAATTTTATCTTTAAAGGAAAGATTAACGAATTGCACGCTTTATATCATTGTACAACAGTTCTCAAAGAATGCATAAAAATGTTAAGATTCAGAGTTTCATAAAAAATGTTAGGGTTTAGTCCTTTATAAAGAAAAAGGTTATACTCCGTATTTCATAAAAAATGTTAGGGTTCAGTATTTTATCAATAAGGTTAGGGTTCAGTTTTGTAAGTGAAAAAGTTAGGGCTGAGTGTTTAAAAAAAAAAGTTAGGGTTCAATTTTTTAAGGGAAAAGGTTGAGGGTCAGTGTTTCATCAGAAAGGTAGGGTTCAGTTTTTTAATAGAAAAGGTTACGGGTTTAGTTCTTCATAAAAAAAGGTTAGGGTTCAGTGTTTTATCAAAAATATTAAGGTTCAGTTTTTTAATTTGAAATTTTAGGGTTGAATGTTTCATCAAAAAGGTTAGGGTTCAGTTTTTTAATTGAAAATGTTAGAATTTAGTCCTTTATAAGACAAATGTTACGGTTCAGTGTTTCATAAAAAAATGTTACGGTTTAGTGTTTCATCAAAATGTTCTTTCATCAAAAGTTTAGTCTCAAAGAAAACATTATTTCATACTTATGAACTTACTCAAGAAAAATAGGATAGAAAATGTTCTTATATATATAAATATATATATCTAAGAACATTGAAAAAGCTGATGTGTATTGCACAGACAGAGGTAGAGGTATATATATACCTCTGTCCGTCGAATACAACATCAGTTTTTTCAATGTTCTTTCCCCTCTTGCAGTCCTACGATATACATAGACACACAATTAGTACATGCTAAAGCCACTTCCATAATTCACGAAAATCTATATACATATGACATTACACCCCAGCAAATTAATTTCATCTTTAAAGGAAAGATTAACAAATGACAACCTTTATATCATTGTACTGCATTTCTTGAAGACCGCCTAAAAAGGTTACGATTCAGAGTTTCATAAAAAATGTTAGGGTTTTGTCCTTTATAAAAACAAAAGGTTATGCTCAGTGTTTCATAAAAAATGTTAGTGTTCAGTATTTCATAAAAAAAGTTTAGACTTCAGTGTTTTATCAGTAAGGTTAGGGTTCAGTTTTTTAAGTGAAAAAGTTAGGGCTGAGTGTTAAAAAAAAAAAAGTTAGGATTCAATTTTTTAAGTGAAAAGGTTGAGGTTCAGTGTTTTATCAGAAAGGTAGGGTGGAAAAAGGTTACGGGTTTAGTTCTTCATAAAAAAAGGTTAGGGTTCAGTGTTTCATCAAAAAGGTTAGAGTTCAATTTTTTAATTGAAAATCTTATAATTTAGTCCTTTATAAAACAAATGTTAGGGTTCAGTGTTTCATCAAAATTTTTTTCATCAAAAGGTTAGTCTTAAAAAATCTTTCATACTTATTAACCTTCTAAAGAAAAATAGGATAGAAAATGTTCTTATATATATATATACATTGAAAAAGCTTATATTGTACTCCACGAATAGTGGTATATATACATACAATATCAACATTTCAATGTTCTTTCCCCTCATGCAGTCCTACAGTATGCACAAACACACAATTAGTACATACTAAAGCCACTTTCAAAATTCACGAAAATCCATATATAGATGACATTACACACCAGCAAATTAATTTTATCTTTAAAGGAAAGATTAACGAATTGCACGCTTTATATCATTGTACAACAGTTCTCAAGGAATGCATAAAAAGGTTAAGATTCAGAGTTTCATAAAAAAGGTTAGGGTTTAGTCCTTTATAAAAAAAAGGTTATACTCCGTATTTCATAAAAAATGTTAGGGTTCAGTATTTTATCAATAAGGTTAGGGTTCAGTTTTGTAAGTGGAAAAGTTAGGGCCGATTGTTTAAAAAAAAAGTTAGGGTTCAATTTTTTAAGGGAAAATGTTGAGGTTCAGTGTTTCATCAGAAAGGTAGGGTTCAGTTTTTTAATAGAAAAGGTTACGGGTTTAGTTCTTCATAAAAAAATGTTAGGGTTCAGTGTTTCATCGAAAATATTAAGGTTCAGTTTTTTAATTTAAAATGTTAGGGTTCAATGTTTCATCAAAAAGGTTAGGGTTCAGTTTTTTAATTGAAAATGTTAGAATTTAGTCCTTTATAAAACAAATATTAGGGTTCAGTGTTTCATAAAAATATGTTAACGTTCAGTGTTTCATCAAAATGTTCTTTCATCAAAAGTTTAGTCTCAAAGAAGACATTATTTCATACTTATGAACTTTCTCATGAAAAATAGGATAGAAAATGTTCTTATATATATAAATATATATCTAAGAACATTGAAAAAGCTGATGTGTATTCCACAGACAGAGGTACATATATGTACCTCTGTCCCTGGAATACAACATCAGTTTTTTCAATGTTCTTTCCCCTCCTGTAGTCCTACAATATACATAGACACACAATTAATACATGCTAAAGCCACTTTCATAATTCACGAAAATCTATATACATATGACATTACACACCAGCAAATTAATTTCATCTTTAAAGGAAAGATTAATAAATGACAACCTTTATATCATTGTACAGCAGTTCTCGAAGACCGCATAAAAAGGTTAGGATTCAGAGTTTCATAAAAAATGTTAGGGTTTTGTCCTTTATAAAAACAAAAGGTTATGCTCAGTGTTTCATAAAAAATGTTAGTGTTCAGTATTTCATAAAAAAAGTTTAGAGTTTAGTGTTTTATCAATAAGGTTAGGGTTCAGTTTTTTAAGTGAAAAAGTTAGGGCTAAGTGTTAAAAAAAAAAAAAAAAAAAGTTAGGATTCAAATTTTTAAGTGAAAAGGTTGAGGTTCAGTTTTTTATCAGAAAGGTAAGGTGGAAAAAGGTTACGGGTTTAGTTCTTCATAAAAAAAGGTTAAGGTTCAGTGTTTCGTTAAAAAGGTTAGAGTTCAATTTTTTAATTGAAAATCTTATAATTCAGTCCTTTAAAAAACAAATGTTGGGGTTCAGTGTTTTATCAAAATGTTTTTTCATCAACATGTTAGTCTCAAAAAATCTTTCTTACTTATGAACCTTCTAAAGAAAAATAGGATAGAAAATGTTCTTATATATATATACATTGAAAAAGCTGATATTGTACTCCACGAACAGTGGTATATATACATACAATATCAACATTTCAATGTTCTTTCCCCTCTTGTAGTCCTACAGTATACACAAACACACAATTAGTACATGCTAAAGCCACTTTCAAAATTCACGAAAATCTAAATACATATGACATTACACACCAGCAAATTAATTTTATCTTTAAAGGAAAGATTAACGAATTGCACGCTTTATATCATTGTACAACAGTTCTCAAAGAATGCATAAAAATTTTAAGATTCAGAGTTTCATAAAAAAGGTTAGGGTTTAGTCCTTTATAAAAAAAAGGTTATACTCCGTATTTCATAAAAAATGTTAGGGTTCAGTATTTTATCAATAAGGTTAGGGTTCAATTTTGTAAGTGGAAAAGTTAGGGCTGAGTGTTAAAAAAAAAAGTTAGGGTTCAAATTTTTAAGGGAAAAGGTTGAGGGTCAGTGTTTCATCAGAAAGGTAGGGTTCAGTTTTTTAATAGAAAAGTTTACGGGTTTAGTTCTTCATAAAAAAAGGTTAGGGTTCAGTGTTTCATCGAAAATATTAAGGTTCAGTTTTTTAATTTAAAATGTTAGGGTTCAATGTTTCATCAAAAAGGTTAGGGTTCAGTTTTTTAATTGAAAATGTTAGAATTTAGTCCTTTATAAAACAAATATTAGGGTTCAGTGTTTCATAAAAAAATGTTAACGTTCAGTGTTTCATCAAAATGTTCTTTCATCAAAAGTTTAGTCTCAAAGAAAACATTATTTCATACTTATGAACTTTCTCAAGAAAAATAGGATAGAAAATGTTCTTATATATATCAATACATATCTAAGAACATTGAAAAAGCTGATGTGTATTCCACAGACAGAGGTATATATATGTACCTCTGTCCGTGGAATACAACATCAGTTTTTTCAATGTTCTTTCCCCTCCTGTAGTCCTACAATATACATAGACACACAATTAGTACATGCTAAAGCCACTTTCATAATTCACGAAAATCTATATACATATGACATTACACACCAGCAAATTAATTTCATCTTGAAAGGAAAGATTAACAAATGACAACCTTTATATCATTGTACAGCAGTTCTCGAAGACCGCATAAAAAGGTTAGGATTCAGCGTTTCATAAAAAATGTTAGGGTTTTGTCCTTTATAAAAACAAAAGGTTATGCTCAGTGTTTCATAAAAAATGTTAGTGTTCAGTATTTCATAAAAAAAGTTTAGAGTTCAGTGTTTTATCAATAAGGTTAGGGTTCAGTTTTTTAAGTGAAATAGTTAGGGCTAAGTGTTAAAAAAAAAAAAAAAAGTTAGGATTCAAATTTTTAAGTGAAAAGGTTGAGGTTCAGTGTTTTATCAGAAAGGTAAGGTGGAAAAAGGTTACGGGTTTAGTTCTTCATAAAAAAAGGTTAAGGTTCAGTGTTTCATCAAAAAGGTTAGAGTTCAATTTTTTAATTGAAAATCTTATAATTCAGTCCTTTATAAAACAAATGTTAGGGTTGAGTGTTTTATCAAAATGTTTTTTCATCAAAATGTTAGTCTCAAAAAATCTTTCATACTTATGAACCTTCTAAAGAAAAATAGGATAGAAAATTTTCTTATATATATATATACATTGAAAAAACTGATATTGTACTCCACGAACAGTGGTATATATACATACAATATCAACATTTCAATGTTCTTTCCCCTCTTGTAGTCCTACAGTATACACAAACAAACAATTAGTACATACTAAAGCCACTTTCAAAATTCACGAAAATCCATATATAGATGACATTACACACCAGCAAATTAATTTTATCTTTAAAGGAAAGATTAACGAATTGCACGCTTTATATCATTGTACAACAGTTCTCAAAGAATGCATAAAAATGTTAGGATTCAGAGTTTCATAAAAAAGGTTAGGGTTTAGTCCTTTATAAAAAAAAGGTTATACTCCGTATTTCATAAAAAATGTTAGGGTTCAGTATTTTATCAATAAGGTTAGGGTTCAGTTTTGTAAGTGGAAAAGTTAGGGCTGAGTGTTAAAAAAAAAAGTTAGGGTTCAATTTTTTAAGGGAAAAGGTTGAGGGTCAGTGTTTCATCAGAAAGGTAGGGTTCAGTTTTTTAATAGAAAAGGTTACGGGTTTAGTTCTTCATAAAAAAAGGTTAGGGTTCAGTGTTTCATCGAAAATATTAAGGTTCAGTTTTTTAATTTAAAATGTTAGGATTCAATGTTTCATCAAAAAGGTTAGGGTTCAGTTTTTTAATTGAAAATGTTAGAATTTAGTCCTTTATAAAACAAATGTTAGGGTTCAGTGTTTCATAAAAAAAATGTTAACGTTCAGTGTTTCATCAAAATGTTCTTTCATCAAAAGTTTAGTCTCAAAGAAAACATTATTTCATACTTATGAACTTTCTCAAGAAAAATAGGATAGAAAATGTTCTTATATATATCAATACATATCTAAGAACATTGAAAAAGCTGATGTGTATTCCACGGACAGAGGTATATATACCTCTGTCCGTGGAATACAACATCAGTTTTTTCAATGTTCTTTCCCCTCCTGTAGTCCTACAATATACATAGACACACAATTAGTACATGCTAAAGCCACTTTCATAATTCACGAAAATCTATATACATATGACATTACACACCAGCAAATTAATTTCATCTTGAAAGGAAAGATTAACAAATGACAACCTTTATATCATTGTACAGCAGTTCTCGAAGACCGCATAAAAAGGTTAGGATTCAGCGTTTCATAAAAAATGTTAGGGTTTTGTCCTTTATAAAAACAAAAGGTTATGCTCAGTGTTTCATAAAAAATGTTAGTGTTCAGTATTTCATAAAAAAAGTTTAGAGTTCAGTGTTTTATCAATAAGGTTAGGGTTCAGTTTTTTAAGTGAAAAAGTTAGGGCTTAGTGTTAAAAAAAAAAAAAGTTAGGTTTCAAATTTTTAAGTGAAAAGGTTGAGGTTCAGTGTTTTATCAGAAAGGTAGGGTGGAAAAAGGTTACGGGTCTAGTTCTTCATAAAAAATGTTAGGGTTCAGTATTTTATCAATAAGGTTAGGGTTCAGTTTTGTAAGTGGAAAAGTTAGGGCTGAGTGTTTAAAAAAAAAAGTTAGGGTTCAATTTTTTAAGGGAAAAGGTTGAGGTTCAGTGTTTCATCAGAAAGGTAGGGTTCAGTTTTTTAATAGAAAAGGTTAGGAGTTTAGTTCTTCATAAAAAAAGGTTAGGGTTCAGTGTTTCATCAAAAATATTATGGTTCAGTTTTTTAATTTAAAATGTTAGGGTTCAATGTTTCATCAAAAAGGTTAGGGTTCAATTTTTTAATTTAAAATGTTAGAATTTAGTCCTTTATAAAACAAATGTTAGGGTTCCGTGTTTCATAAAAAAATGTTAACGTTCAGTGTTTCATCAAAATGTTCTTTCATCAAAAGTTTAATCTCAAAGAAAACATTATTTCAAACTTATGAACTTTCTCAAGAAAAATAGGATAGAAAATGTTCTTATATATATAAATATATATCTAAGAACATTGAAAAAGCTGATGTGTATTCCACAGACAGAGGTATATATATGTACCTCTGTCCCTGGAATACAACATCAGTTTTTTCAATGTTCTTTCCCCTCCTGTAGTCCTGCAATATACATAGACACACAATAAGTACATGCTAAAGCCACTTTCATAATTCACGAAAATCTATATACATATGACATTACACACTAGCAAATTAATTTCATCTTTAAAGGAAAGATTAATAAATGACAACCTTTATATCATTGTACAGCAGTTCTCGAAGACCGCATAAAGAGGTTAGGATTCAGAGTTTCATAAAAAATGTTAGGGTTTTGTCCTTTATAAAAACAAAAGGTTATGCTCAGTGTTTCATAAAAAATGTTAGTGTTCAGTATTTCATAAAAAAAGTTTAGAGTTCAGTGTTTTATCAATAAGGTTAGGGTTCAGTTTTTTAAGTGAAATAGTTAGGGCTAAGTGTTAAAAAAAAAAAAAAAAGTTAGGATTCAAATTTTTGAGTGAAAAGGTTGAGGTTCAGTGTTTTATCAGAAAGGTAAGGTGGAAAAAAGTTACGGGTTTAGTTCTTCATAAAAAAATGTTAAGGTTCAGTGTTTCATCAAAAAGGTTAGAGTTCAATTTTTTAATTGAAAATCTTATAATTCAGTCCTTTATAAAACAAATGTTAGGGTTGAGTGTTTTATCAAAATGTTTTTTCATCAAAATGTTAGTCTCAAAAAATCTTTCATACTTATGAACCTTCTAAAGAAAAATAGGATAGAAAATTTTCTTATATATATATATACATTGAAAAAGCTGATATTGTACTCCACGAACAGTGGTATATATACATACAATATCCACATTTCAATGTTCTTTCCCCTCTTGTAGTCCTACAGTATACACAAACAAACAATTAGTACATACTAAAGCCACTTTCAAAATTCACGAAAATCCATATATAGATGACATTACACACCAGCAAATTAATTTTATCTTTAAAGGAAAGATTAACGAATTGCACGCTTTATATCATTGTACAACAGTTCTCAAAGAATGCATAAAAATGTTAGGATTCAGAGTTTCATAAAAAAGGTTAGGGTTTAGTCCTTTATAAAAAAAAGGTTATACTCCGTATTTCATAAAAAATGTTAGGGTTCAGTATTTTATCAATAAGGTTAGGGTTCAGTTTTGTAAGTGGAAAAGTTAGGGCTGAGTGTTAAAAAAAAAAGTTAGGGTTCAATTTTTTAAGGGAAAAGGTTGAGGGTCAGTGTTTCATCAGAAAGGTAGGGTTCAGTTTTTTAATAGAAAAGGTTACGGGTTTAGTTCTTCATAAAAAAAGGTTAGGGTTCAGTGTTTCATCGAAAATATTAAGGTTCAGTTTTTTAATTTAAAATGTTAGGATTCAATGTTTCATCAAAAAGGTTAGGGTTCAGTTTTTTAATTGAAAATGTTAGAATTTAGTCCTTTATAAAACAAATGTTAGGGTTCAGTGTTTCATAAAAAAAATGTTAACGTTCAGTGTTTCATCAAAATGTTCTTTCATCAAAAGTTTAGTCTCAAAGAAAACATTATTTCATACTTATGAACTTTCTCAAGAAAAATAGGATAGAAAATGTTCTTATATATATCAATACATATCTAAGAACATTGAAAAAGCTGATGTGTATTCCACAGACAGAGGTATATATACCTCTGTCCGTGGAATACAATATCAGTTTTTTCAATGTTCTTTCCCCTCCTGTAGTCCTACAATATACATAGACACACAATTAGTACATGCTAAAGCCACTTTCATAATTCACGAAAATCTATATACATATGACATTACACACCAGCAAATTAATTTCATCTTGAAAGGAAAGATTAACAAATGACAACCTTTATATCATTGTACAGCAGTTCTCGAAGACCGCATAAAAAGGTTAGGATTCAGCGTTTCATAAAAAATGTTAGGGTTTTGTCCTTTATAAAAACAAAAGGTTATGCTCAGTGTTTCATAAAAAATGTTAGTGTTCAGTATTTCATAAAAAAAGTTTAGAGTTCAGTGTTTTATCAATAAGGTTAGGGTTCAATTTTTTAAGTGAAAAAGTTAGGGCTTAGTGTTAAAAAAAAAAAAGTTAGGTTTCAAATTTTTAAGTGAAAAGGTTGAGGTTCAGTGTTTTATCAGAAAGGTAGGGTGGAAAAAGGTTACGGGTCTAGTTCTTCATAAAAAATGTTAGGGTTCAGTATTTTATCAATAAGGTTAGGGTTCAGTTTTGTAAGTGGAAAAGTTAGGGCTGAGTGTTTAAAAAAAAAAGTTAGGGTTCAATTTTTTAAGGGAAAAGGTTGAGGTTCAGTGTTTCATCAGAAAGGTAGGGTTCAGTTTTTTAATAGAAAAGGTTAGGAGTTTAGTTCTTCATAAAAAAAGGTTAGGGTTCAGTGTTTCATCAAAAATATTATGGTTCAGTTTTTTAATTTAAAATGTTAGGGTTCAATGTTTCATCAAAAAGGTTAGGGTTCAATTTTTTAATTGAAAATGTTAAAATTTAGTCCTTTATAAAACAAATGTTAGGGTTCAGTGTTTCATAAAAAAATGTTAACGTTCAGTGTTTCATCAAAATGTTCTTTCATCAAAAGTTTAATCTCAAAGAAAACATTATTTCAAACTTATGAACTTTCTCAAGAAAAATAGGATAGAAAATGTTCTTATATATATAAATATATATCTAAGAACATTGAAAAAGCTGATGTGTATTCCACAGACAGAGGTATATATATGTACCTCTTTCCCTGGAATACAACATCAGTTTTTTCAATGTTCTTTCCCCTCCTGTAGTCCTGCAATATACATAGACACACAATAAGTACATGCTAAAGCCACTTTCATAATTCACGAAAATCTATATACATATGACATTACACACCAGCAAATTAATTTCATCTTGAAAGGAAAGATTAACAAATGACAACCTTTATATCATTGTACAGCAGTTCTCGAAGACCGCATAAAAAGGTTAGGATTCAGCGTTTCATAAAAAATGTTAGGGTTTTGTCCTTTATAAAAACAAAAGGTTATGCTCAGTGTTTCATAAAAAATGTTAGTGTTCAGTGTTTCATAAAAAAAGTTTAGAGTTCAGTGTTTTATCAATAAGGTTAGGGTTCAGTTTTTTAAGTGAAAAAGTTAGGGCTTAGTGTTAAAAAAAAAAAGTTAGGTTTCAAATTTTTAAGTGAAAAGGTTGAGGTTCAGTGTTTTATCAGAAAGGTAGGGTGGAAAAAGGTTACGGGTCTAGTTCTTCATAAAAAATGTTAGGGTTCAGTATTTTATCAATAAGGTTAGGGTTCAGTTTTGTAAGTGGAAAAGTTAGGGCTGAGTGTTTAAAAAAAAAAGTTAGGGTTCAATTTTTTAAGGGAAAAGGTTGAGGTTCAGTGTTTCATCAGAAAGGTAGGGTTCAGTTTTTTAATAGAAAAGGTTAGGAGTTTAGTTCTTCATAAAAAAAGGTTAGGGTTCAGTGTTTCATCAAAAATATTATGGTTCAGTTTTTTAATTTAAAATGTTAGGGTTCAATGTTTCATCAAAAAGGTTAGGGTTCAATTTTTTAATTGAAAATGTTAAAATTTAGTCCTTTATAAAACAAATGTTAGGGTTCAGTGTTTCATAAAAAAATGTTAACGTTCAGTGTTTCATCAAAATGTTCTTTCATCAAAAGTTTAATCTCAAAGAAAACATTATTTCAAACTTATGAACTTTCTCAAGAAAAATAGGATAGAAAATGTTCTTATATATATAAATATATATCTAAGAACATTGAAAAAGCTGATGTGTATTCCACAGACAGAGGTATATATATGTACCTCTTTCCCTGGAATACAACATCAGTTTTTTCAATGTTCTTTCCCCTCCTGTAGTCCTGCAATATACATAGACACACAATAAGTACATGCTAAAGCCACTTTCATAATTCACGAAAATCTATATACATATGACATTACACACTAGCAAATTAATTTCATCTTTAAAGGAAAGATTAATAAATGACAACCTTTATATCATTGTACAGCAGTTCTCGAAGACCGCATAAAGAGGTTAGGATTCAGAGTTTCATAAAAAATGTTAGGGTTTTGTCCTTTATAAAAACAAAAGGTTATGCTCAGTGTTTCATAAAAAATGTTAGTGTTAAGTATTTCATAAAGAAAGTTTAGAGTTCAGTGTTTTATCAAAAAGGTTAGGGTTCAGTTTTTTAAGTGAAAAAGTTAGGGCTGAGTGTTAAAAAAAAAAAAGTTAGGATTCAATTTTTTATGTGAAAAGGTTGAGGTTCAGTGTTTCATCAGAAAGGTAGGGTTCAGTGTTGCATCGAAAAGGTTAGGGTTCATTTTTTATTGAAAATGTTAGGGTTTAGTATTTCATCAAAATGGTTAGGGTTTAGTTTTTTAATTGAAAATGTTAGAATTTAGTCCTTTATAAAGCAAATGTTAGGATTCAGTTTTCGAAAAAAGAGGTTAGGGTTCAGTGTTTCATCAAAATGTTCTTTCATCAAAAGGTTAGTCTCAAAGAAAACATTCTTTCATACTTATGAACATTCTCATGAAAAATATGATAGAAAATATTCTTAGAAGTCTCGAATACCGCATGAAATCAAATAGTATAATACAACATCGGTTTTTCCAATGTTCTTTCCCTCCTGCAGTCCTACAACATACACAAACACACAATTAGTACATGGTAAAGCCACTTTCATAATCTACGAAAATCCATATATAGATGACATTACACACCAGCAAATTAATTTCATCTCCAAAGGAAAGATTTAAAAGTAGCACCCATTATATCACTGTACAACAGTTCTCAAAGACTACATAAAAAGGTTAAGATTTGGAGTTTCATAAAAAATGTTAGGGTTTAGTCCTTTATAAAAAAAGGTTATGGTTCAGTGTTTAATAAAAATTTTAGGGTTTAGTGTTTCATAAAAAAAGGTTAGGGTTCAGTATTTTATCAATAAGGCTAGGGTTCAGTTTTGTAAGTGTAAAAGTTAGGGTTCAGTGTTTAAAAAAAAAAAAGGTGAGGGTTTAATTTTTTTAAGTGAAAAGGTTGAGGTTCAGTGTTTTATCAGAAATGTAGGGTTTAGTTTTTTAATTGAAAAGGTTACGGGTTCAGTTCTTCGTAAAAAAATGTTAGGATTCAGTGTTTCATATAAAAGGTTAGGGTTTAGTCCTTTATAAAAAAAAAGGTTATGCTGGGTATTTCATAAAAAATGTTAGGGTTCAGTGTTTCTTCAATAAGGTAAGGGTTCAGTTTTGTAAGTGCAAAAGTTAAGGGTGAGTGTTTAAAAAAAAGTTTAGGGTTCAATTTTTTAAGGGAAAAGGTTGAGGATCAGTGTTTCATCAGAAAGGTAGGGTTCAATTTTTTAATGGAAAAGGTTACGGGTTTAGTTCTTCATAAAAAAAGGTTAAGGTTCAGTGTTTTATCAAAAATGTTAAGGTTCAGTTTTTAATTTAAAATGTTAGGGTTCAATGTTTCATCAAAAAGGTTAGAGTTCAATTTTTTAATTGAAAATCTTATAACTTAGTCCTTTATAAAACAAATGTTAGGGTTCAGTGTTTCATCAAAATATTTTTTCATCAAAAGGTTAGTCTCAAAAAATCTTTCATACTTATGAACCTTCTAAAGAAAAATAGGATAGAAAATGTTCATATATATATACATTGAAAAAGCTGATATTGTATTCCTCGAACAGTGGTATATATACATACAATATCAGCATTTCAATGTTCTTTCCCCTCATGCAGTCCTACAGTATACACAAACACACAATTAGTACATACTAAAGCCACTTTCAAAATTCACGAAAATCCATATATAGATGACATTACACACCAGCAAATTAATTTTATCTTTAAAGGAAAGATTAACGAATTGCACGTTTTATATCATTGTACAACAGTTCTCAAAGAATGCATAAAAATGTTAAGATTCAGAGTTTCATAAAAAAGGTTAGGGTTTAGTCCTTTATAAAGAAAAAGGTTATACTCCGTATTTCATAAAAAATGTTAGGGTTCAGTATTTTATCAATACGGTTAGGGTTCAGTTTTGTAAGTGAAAAAGTTAGGGCTGAGTGTTTAAAAAAAAAGTTAGGGTTCAATTTTTTAAGGGAAAAGGTTGAGGGTCAGTGTTTCATCAGAAAGGTAGGGTTCAGTTTTTTAATAAAAAAGGTTACGGGTTTAGTTCTTCATAAAAAAAGGTTAGGGTTCAGTGTTTCATAAAAAATATTAAGGTTCAGTTTTTTAATTTAAAATGTTAGGGTTCAATGTTTCATCAAAAAGGTTAGGGTTCAGTTTTTTAATTGAAAATGTTAGAATTTAGTCCTTTATAAAACAAATGTTAGGGTTCAGTGTTTCATAAAAAAATGTTAAGGTTCAGTGTTTCATCAAAATGTTATTTCATCAAAAGTTTAGTCTCAAAGAAAACATTATTTCATGCTTATGAACTTTCTCAAGAAAATAGGATAGAAAATGTTCTTATATATATAAATATATATCTAAGAACATTGAAAAAACTGATGTTGTATTCCACGGACAGAGGTATATATATTCTTTCCCCTCTTGCAGTCCTACAATATACATGGACACACAATTAGTACATGCTAAAGGCACTTTCATAATTCACGAAAATCTATATACATATGACATTACACACCAGCAAATTAATTTCATCTTTAAAGGAAAGATTAACAAATGACAACCTTTATATCATTCTACAGCAGTTCTCGAAGACCGGATAAAAAGGTTAGGATTCAGAGTTTCATAAAAAATGTTAAGGTTTTGTCCTTTATAAAAACAAAAGGTTATGCTCAGTGTTTCATAAAAAATGTTAGTGTTAAGTATTTCATAAAGAAAGTTTAGAGTTCAGTGTTTTATCAAAAAGGTTAGGGTTCAGTTTTTTAAGTGAAAAAGTTAGGGCTGAGTGTTAAAAAAAAAAAGTTAGGATTCAGTGTTTCATATAAAAGGTTATGGTTTAATCCTTTATAAAAAAAAAAGGTTATGCTGGGTATTTCATAAAAAATGTTAGGGTTCAGTGTTTCTTCAATAAGGTAAGGGTTCAGTTTTGTAAGTGCAAAAGTTAAGGGTGAGTGTTTAAAAAAAAGTTTAGGGTTCAATTTTTTAAGGGAAAAGGTTGAGGATCAGTGTTTCATCAGAAAGGTAGGGTTCAATTTTTTAATGGAAAAGGTTACGGGTTTAGTTCTTCATAAAAAAAGGTTAAGGTTCAGTGTTTTATCAAAAATGTTAAGGTTCAGTTTTTTAATTTAAAATGTTAGGGTTCAATGTTTCATCAAAAAGGTTAGAGTTCAGTTTTTTAATTGAAAATGTTAGAATTTAGTCCTTTATAAAACAAATGTTAGGGTTTAGTGTTTCATCAAAATGTTCTTTCATCAAAAGTTTAGTCTCAAAGAAAACATTCTTTCATACTTGTGAACCTTCTCAAGAAAAATAGGATAGAAAATGTTCTTATATATATCGAAGAACATTGAAAAGCTGATGTGTATTCCACAGACAGAGGTATATATATATATATATATATACCTCTGTCCGTGGAACACAACATTAGTTTTTTCAATGTTCTTTCCCCTCCTGCAGTCGTACAATATACACAGACACGCAATTAGTACATGCTAAAGCCACTTTCATAATTCATGAAAATCTATATACATATGACATTACACACCATCAAATTAATTTCATCTTCAAAGGAAAGATTAACAAATGGAAACCTTTATATCATTGTAAAACAGATCTCAAAGACTGCATGAAAAGGTTACGATTCAGTGTTTCATAAAAAAATTTTAGGGTTTAGTCATTTATAAAAAAAAAAAAGGTTATGCTCAGTGTTTCATAAAAAATGTTAGGGTTCAGTGTTTTATCAATAAAGTTAGGGTTCAGTTTTGTAAGTGATAAAGTTAGGGCTGAGTGTTTAAAAATAAAAGTTAGGATTCAATTTTTTAAGTGAAAAGGTTGAGGTTCAGTGTTTCATCAGAAAGGTAGGGTTCAGTGTTGCGTTGAAAATGTTAGGGTTCAGTTTTTTTATTGAAAATGTTAGGGTTTAATGTTTCATAAAAAAGGTTAGGGTTCAGTTTTTTAATTGAAAATGTTAGAATTTAGTCCTTTGTAAAACAAATTTTAGGGTTCAATTTTCATAAAAAAGGGTTAGAGTTCAGTGTTTCATCAAAATGTTCTTTCATCAAAGGTTTAGTCTCAAAGAAAATGTTTTTTCATACTTATGAACCTTCTCATGAAAAATATGATAGAAAATGTTCTTAGAAGTCTGGAAGACAGCATGAAATCAAATAGTATATATATATATATATATATACCTATGTCCATGGAATAGAACATCAGTTTTTTCAATGTTCCTTCCCCTCATGCAGTCCTACAACATTCACAAACAAACAATTAGTACATGCTAAAGCCACTTTCATAATCCACGAAAATTCATATATAGATGACATTACACACCAGCAAATTAATTTCATATCCAAAGGAAAGATTTAAAAAAAAAAAAAAACCCTTTATATCATTGTACAACACTTCTCAAAGACTACATAAAAAGGTTAAAATTTGGAGTTTCAAAAAAAAATATTAGGGTTTAGTCTTTATAAAAAAATAAAGGTCATGGTTCAGTGTTTAATAAAAAATGTTAGGGTTTAGTGTTTCATAAAAAAAGGTTAGGGTTAAGTATTTCATCAATAAGGTTAGGGTTCAGTTTTGTAAGTGTAAAAGTTAGGGTTCGGTGTTTAAAAAAAATTGAGAGGGTTCAATATTTTAAGTGAAAAGGTTGAGGTTCAGTGTTTCATCAGAAATGTAGGGTTCGGTTTTTTAATGGAAAAGGTTACGGGTTCTGTTCTTTATAAAAAAATGTTAGGATTCAGTGTTTAATAAAAAATGTTAGGGTTAAGTTTTTTTAATTGAAAATGTTATGGTTCAGTGTTTCATGAAAAGGTTAGTCTCAAAGAAAACGTTCTTTGAGACTTATGAACGTTCTCAAGAAAAATATGATAGAAAATGTTCTTAGAAGTCTCGAAGACCACATGGAATCAAATAGTATATATATATGTATAAATACTTCTGTCCATGGAATACAACATCAGCTTTTTCAATGTTCTTTCCCCTCCTCCAGCCCTGCAACATACACAAGCAAACAATTGGTACATGCTAAAGCCACTTTCATAATCCACGAAAATCCATATACGTATGACATTACACACCAGCAAATTAATTTCATCTTCAAAGCAAAGAAAAACAAATAGCACCCTTTATATCATTGTATATCAGTTCTCAAAAACTTTATAAAAAGGTTGGGGTTCAGTGTTTCATAAAAAATGTTAGGGTTTAGTCATTTATAAAAAAAAGGTTAGGGTTCAGTTTTTTAATCAAAAAAGTTAAGTTCAGTGTTTCACCAAAAAGGTTAGCGTTTGCCGGTTTATGGTAGTTGTATAAAATTTGTTTGTATAAAACGAGAATAAATTCTGCTTCATCAACAATAAATTTGTTTTCATCAGACCTGTGTGACGTCTAATAAAATAAACATTAATATTGAACACCCAAAGATTGTTTTTGTCAAACAAATAGTACAAATAATTTTCAATAAAAATTGGCAGTGTTCGGAGACATTTAGACGTCGTCATAGTTGTACAAAGTCTGTTTTCGTCAAACAAATAATACAAATAATTTTCATCAGATTGGATATTATTTTTATGAAGCAAAACAACTCCAAAATTAGAAAATGTTTTCAACAAACAAACACTTTTTATTAGCTAAGAACTGTTTTCACCAAAAAATTAGTTTTTATAATATTAGAAATCAATAATCATTTTCTATAAAAAGTATGAACATAGAAAAATTATAATCACTTGCAAACAATATTAGAAGATTAAAAAATATGGAAAATTAGAAAACAAAATCAAAATTCCAGGAAATATATATATATATATATATACAATAGATCCTGCTCAACTACCAAGAACAAGATGCAAGGAAGATAAACATTCCCATTAACATAACCACACACGTCCTCTTTTCTAATCAATTACATTCTTTTTCCCCAGTATCTCAAACATATTAATAAAATCACAATAATGCTACAAATTCTAGATACAAAACAAAATTGATGAATCAAACCAGTGATCCACACTTTACTAATTCCATGCACATAAACACAATAGATGCTCTTAGTGATGAACTTTGGAGGTGAACTCAAAATCACCTTCATATGTCTTTAACTTGATGAAATATTGCTGCTGAAATCCCAATTGATGCCATCTTCAATTCTTGAAAAAGTGAGTTGATCTATCACAAGAATAATGAACTGTAAAGATTTTGAAATTATATTTTCTAATCGATAATTTGCAATTTACCATAGTTCTCAGTGATGAACAGTTTTGCATTCTTGGTGATGAACATTGGGCGGTAACTGAAAATCATCTTCATGACTTTGGCTTGATGAAATATTTATGTTGAAATCCCAGTTGGTTGATATCGTCTTCAGTCCCAGAATGGAAGAACAGACGATGGAGAACTAGTTGATGTTGTCTCTTCAATTCCGGAATGGAAGAACAAAATATGGAGAATTAGCACTAGGGGTTAGTATGCATTTATTATTTCAAATTGATTGACTTAATTTTGGATGGATTCTTAAGAAATAATTTTTTCCATATTTTCATTGTTTCCATAAATTTAAGAAGCAAATGCACTTCACTCATAAATTGATATTATTTTCTATACTTTTTAATTGTTTCCCTCATCTACATGCGCGTGTAAGCACACACTTTTTTTCAACAAAATTGTGTTTACTTTTAGTGCGTAGTGGTATAGAGCAATATACCCTTGGTACTATATACCAATTGAACAAACTCCCACATACTTTTGTTTAGTATTTCACGTTTTTATCTCTTTGGATTTTGTCGTCTTCTCTTAATGGATTTTGTCTCCATTTTATCAAACATTGAGCTTGGATTTGCTTGTTTTAGCCATTCAGTGAGTGTGTGGGGACAAAACAAAATTAATGATGCTCGAAGCAGCTGTAGGTTTTAAAATGAGGAAAAAAAAAAATCTTTGCACCTTACCTCCATCTAGTCCTTGCACCTGTCTCATCTTTTGCTTATATTATTTTAACTCTTTCATTTTTTTCTTAGATTGTTTTAAATGACCATTTTATCTTGCAGTTATTATTATGATTGCAGAAGATACAGCTTCCCCACTCTCAATTGATAGTACCACTGTCGAAAATAACAAAGCTAATGATGAGCTTCAAAATCAAACTATAGCTCAAGAAAATATAGAAATTAATTCATCAAGGTTGAACGCTAATGAGGAAGGAGAGAAACTACTCAAGAGGGAGATGAAGTTTTCAAAATCAATAAAAAAGAAAAAAAACTTCAACTATGTGGAAGGTTTTAGAAAAGGTCATTTTGAAAGGGGGGGGGGGGGAAGAAAGACAGATGCATTCATTCTCAAATTGACCTTACTATTGTTAAATCAGGGGCCACGACAAGCTTCATAAGACATATGAATTCATGTGTGAAATGAAAGATCCATTTGAGGATATCAAAACAACAAAAAAGGTTGATCTTTTTGCCAACAGATTCGCCATCACATTCCATTCATGCTTTGCATTCTGGTAAATTTGACATGGAACAAATAAGGGAGGCAACCTCACATTGGGTTATGATGCATGAGCATCCATTCAGTATTTTAGAAGAAGAAGGATTCAACTTGATGATGAAGCGGATTGCGCGAGAGTGGCATAAAATTAGTAGAAACACATGGATATTTGATTGTCGTAAAATTCATATGATTCAGAAGAGGAAGTTGAAGAAATATCTTAAAATGGTTAGCAAAATAAGTTTGACGACTGATTGTTGGAAATCAAAGAATCAGAAGATTAAGTACTTGGTTTCCATGGGACATTGGATTGACTCCAATTGGAAATTGCAAAAGAGGGTTTTAAGCTTCGTCAATATTCCACCCCCAAGAGGAGGTATTCAAATTTCTGATACTTTATTCAAATGCATGAAAGATTGAGATGTTGAGAAAAAGGTTTTTAGTATTACATTTTATAATAGTTCAAGTAATAATGTGGCTCTTGAAAATATGAAGAATACAATTCTAAAGTCTAGAAAGTTGGTTTGTGGAGGAAAATTATTTCACGTGCGGTGTTGTGCATATATATTAAACTTGTGTGTTCAAGATAGATTGGAAGTGTTATTGAAGAAGTCAGAGAAAGTGTGAAGTATGTAAATCAATCAGAGGCAAGGCATATGCAGTTTGCAGAGATTACAAACTAATTATCTTTGAAAGATAGAAAGTTGATTCGTGACTGCAAAACAAGATGGAATTCCACTTTTGAGATGTTGAGTATTGCACTAAAGTTTAGAGAGGCATTTGAAATGTTTAGCCAGCGGAATCTATATTTTGATTGCTGCCCTTTGAGAGAAGATTGGGTTGAAAAAATATGCTATGTTTTGGAAACTTTTTTGACAGCAACCCCTGTCATTTCAGGTACTGATTAGCCTACTTCAAATCTTTTTCTCCAAGAAGTTCATAATATAAAATCCACATTGGATAAAAATATCAATCATGAAAATATTTTCATTAGGGAAGTGGTTGGCAAAATGAAAGAGAATTTTGACAAATATTGGAGGAAGTAAGTTGTTGATGGCTCTAGCTCCAATGTTTGATCCAACAATGAAAATGCGAGCCATTGAATTTTGTTTTCCTAGCCTTTATCATGAGTATGAGGCACAGGACAATATTTTTAAGGTGAAAGATGCTCTTTTGCGTCTTTATGAAAAACATGTGTCTGAACATACTTTTGATAAAAGTTATATTCCTTCTAGTTGAAAGATTATCTTACCGGACCCGTAAAAACATTTACTTTCGTGCTACGCATTCCAGAATCGAACTCTTGACCAGGCCTAAGCTCTAGCGTAGTTACTATTCCAACCCTTGCTTGAAATACAATTGCACAGGATCTTAGCTTTTACTTGTTTGATTTGTCACACAACAATAAATTCTTAATTAAAATGGAAGTTTAAGAATTACTTATTGAAACGTATACTTAGGTGATTGATTGTATGACTCAAGACCATTTCGTATGTTGTATGGGCAATGAACCAATTAGCAAAACACCACAAAAAACTCGCCAGAAAACAACTCCAACCGCCACAGCACCTTGCCAAAATTTAAACAACCACCACCGCCAAACGCTGCTGAAAACACCGCTGCATGCGGCCGAGAAAAACTCGCCGGCTGCCAAAAATCTTTGTCGCTGCCGCCTGAGAGGGAAGTGAAGGAAAACTGAACAAGCCCGGGCTAAATCGAAAACCTCACTTTCGTGCAATGCATTCCAGAATCGGAAGCTTTTGACCAAGCTCAGGCTCAAATTAGTTTACCCATGAACGGATCTTAGCTTATACTTATTTAATTTATTAATCGGGACACAACAAATTAAATCTTTAATTAAAGCGGAATATTAAAGATTCTACCTTTTGTAGTGATGTCCCTTGTCTAAAGAAAAAATCCAATCTTTGTTGCGATTACCACAAGAAATCCTAAGAATCACTCCGATCCAACTCCGAAATAGTGTGGGCTATTATCTACGGAGTTACCCATGGAAAAATAATAAAAATCCTAAGGAAACCCACTTTGGGAAAAATCAAATCTGCCCAATAATCAAAACTGCCTAATAACTTCCTGCGCAAGTTTCAGAAATACAGCAGCAGTTCTTCCGAATTCAACCAAGAAACCGAAATCCTAATCACTAAATCACGATCTGTACGCAGGCTCAAAGCTAGATAGCCAAGCAGGCGGACCAGTGTAGCGAGCAACCAAGAAACCGGCACTTGAAGATCCGGACAGCAGCAGAAATCACGCCCGGCGATTGGTCCGCACAGCCGCTGCAAAAAACCCAGCAGCGACTGGTCCGATCAAGCCACAAATCCGGCAGAAAAATTGATGGTAAACAAGGGGCTGCTCTAATTAATCTATGGGCTTGAGTTTCCCGAAGAAGAGAAAGCTATCCTAGTCGACTTCGAGAGAAAACTTGACGAGGAAGACAACGTTCTCTCTCTAGACTAGACTTTCTCTCACTAGGCTTTTCTTGGCCTTCAAGTTTCCTTATGTCTTGACTTGCCTAATAAGTTGTATTTATAAGGAGCTTCTAAGGAGACCTAATGGGCTCTAGAGTTAGGCCTTTTAATTTGACTTTCGTTGACCGCTAAGTCTTTCTCGACTAGTCAACTCCAATCGACCCATTTGAATAAATTTATTAAACCCACTTTGTTAATTTAATTTAATCGAACTCTTAGAATTAATTAATTCAAATAGAATTAATTTCTTAATTTACTTTGTCGATTAAATATTAATTAAACCTTTAGGATTAATTAATTCACCTTGTCGATTAGTCAAATGCATAATTAGTCATACCACTAATGGACAAATTATGGAACTACCGCTCGAAAACGATTTTACCTCGCGCCATTATATTTTATTCTATCTCCCCACATTAAAGATCTAGCGCTCGTCAGTTTATCAATTTACTAACAAATTAATTCACCGACTTGTTGGTTTTCGATATTAGTACCACTCGTCTTTTTATTATACCGGACATAAAATCCACCAGCCGGGTTTAGTATAATATAACTTACGAGCTCATCTCGGGAGCACCATTATCCTAGTGAACCGGTACGTGGATTCCTCCGACTAGCAACGCCACGTAAGAAGCGAAACACCGCATACCCAATCTACCGAGGTATAGGCCTAAATTGACCGCACTCTTTGGCAAATGAAAGCATACGATATCCAACCCTCACGCCCGTCCCAATCTCGGGATTGAGAGACGGAATACTAGGACCTAATTGACTACGCCGATCCGTATAAGTCAATTATATCCAAACTAGTCGTGCTCAATATGCCCCGGGCATATCCGTATGATTGAAACTAGTTTAGATAAACTAATTTCCAAACCACACGATAACCTATACCGATAGTATGTTCAGACTATCTCGGTTACGAGCATACTTTTAATATATCAATACTTTAACCAATAACGGTATCTACTGTGTCTTTCCACACCCCGTTATCTAGTTCTATGATATAAAGGAACAAATTTATACCGAAACAAAATGATATGTCAACTGTGGATATTAGTTTTTGATACAAGCCATAGTTTTTCTGTATTCAAAACTAATGCTAAGAAGTACAAAAACTGTCCAACCCGCTATTACACTGTTGTCATAATGAAATCTCCAGAACACCTTTAAGCTCACTCATATGGCTCCCTCAAGAATCTGACTCTCATGCCCTCCATATATCCCTCAAAGACCTTTGGGGTCAATGGCTTGGTGAAAGGATCTGCAAGATGCTATGTTGGCCACGATCACGTCTCCCCTCTTTACGATCTCTCGTATCAGGTGGTACTTGCGCTCTATATGTTTACTCGCCTTATGGGCTCATGGTTCCCTTGAGTTAGAAACTGCACCATTGTTATCACAATAAACTGTGATAGACCTAGGCAACTCAAGAACCACATCTAAGTCCATCAGGAAGCTTCTGAGCCATACAGCCTCTTTCGCTGCCTCTGATGCGGCAACATACTCAGCCTCTATGGTGGAGTCCGCCACGCATTTATGCTTGACACTCCTCCATACTATGGCTCCATCTCCTAGAGTAAACACAAACCCATAGGTAGACTTACTCTTGTCCAAATCACCTTGAAAGTCCAAATCTGTATAACCCAATGGTACAAGCTCCTGCGCTCTATAAACTATGATATAATCTCTTGTCCTGCGCAAGTACTTGAGAATGCATTTTACTGCCTCCTAGTGAGCCTTCGCAGGGTTACTCTGATATCTGCTAACCATGCCAACGGCAAAGCAAATATCAGTCCTCGTACACAACATAGCATACATGAGGTTACCCACTGTAGAAGCATAAGGTACCGCCTTCATGGCATCTATCTCATCAGCACTCTTAGGACACTGCTCCTTAGAGAAATGCACCCCATGCCTGAAAGGTAGTGAACCCTTATTGGAGTTCTACATGTTAAAACGAGCCAGAATCGTGTCTATGTAGGATGCTTGAGAAAGAGTCAGAGAACGTCTCCTACGATCTCGAATAATCTTAATCCCAAGGATATGTCCAGCCTCTCCCAAATCCTTCATATCGAATTACCTTGACAACCATGCCTTTACGTCTGACAACACCTTCTTACTGTTGCCAATAAGAAGGATGTCATCTATATAAAGTACGATGAACACCACCGTATCACCATCACACCTGCGGTAAACACACTGCTTATCCGGGCACTGAGTGAATTCATAGGACTGGATAACCTTATCAAAACGGATGTTCCAAGATCTGGATGCTTGCTTAAGTCCATAAATGGACCTCCTAAGCCTGCATACCTTGTGCTCTTGACCCTTAACAATGAAGCCCTCTGGTTGCTGCATAAAGATGATATCCTCAAGAATTCCATTAAGGAAAGCTGTCTTGACGTCCATCTGCCAAATCTCATAGTCCATATGAGCAGCTATGGCCAACAGAATTCGGATTGACTTAAGCATAGCCATCGGGAAAAAGGTCTTCTCATAATCGATCCCTTCTTTCTGAGTATACCCCTTCGCCACAAGCCTAGCCTTGAAGGTCTTAACCTTCCCGTCAGATCCTCTCTTTTACTTGTAGACCCATTTGCACTCAATAGGCCTAAACCCATCAGGAAGGTCTACCAGCTCCCAGACTTTATTTGAGTCCATAAAACCCATCTCAGCAATCATCGCTCTCTGCCAAGAATCTGCATCTTTATCCTGGAGAGCCTCATTGTAGTTAACTGGGTCTGGTTCATGAGCGCCAAGGATAAAGTCCGAAGACTCACCCAAACCCATGTACTTCTCGGGCTGTCTCACAACCCTCCCACTACGATGAGGTGCCGCCTGTGCAAGAGCATCATCTGTGATAGTGTGTGCAGTCTCTTGTGGTGTGTCTTCCTGTACTTGTGCATCTTGAATGATGGACTGACTTCTAAGCTCTTCCAATACTACCTTGCTGTTTGACTTGTGATCTAAAATATAGTCCTCCTCAAGAAATCTGGCATTGGTGCTGGTCACCACCTTTTGATTCTGAGGACTATAAAATAAACCACCTTTCGTTCCTTTGGGGTAGCCTATAAACAACATAGCCTTGGATCTCGCCTCTAACTTGCCTGTATCTACCTCGAGCACATGTGTTGGACAACCCCATATTCTAAGATGTCTCAGACTAGGCTTTCGCCCATTCCACAACTCTGATGGGGTCGAAGGCACAGACTTAGATGGCACAAGGTTGAGGATAAAACATGTTATCTCCAAGGCATAACCCTAAAACGAGATAGACAACTCACTGTAACTCATCATCGATCTAACCATCTCCATAAGAGTCCTGTTCCTCCTCTCTGCTACACCATTCTAATGGGGTGTGCCAGGTGCAGACAACTGGGTCTGAATACCCTCCTCTAACAAATAGGATCTAAATTCACTAAAGAGGTATTCGCCACCGCAATCAGATCACAGGGCCTTGATACTCTTACCCAGATGGTTCTCCACCTCAGCCTTGAATTCTCTGAACTTGCCAAAGCATTCAGACTTGTGGCGCATCAGGTATATGTATCCATATCTAGAGTAATCATCCGTGAAAGTCATGAAATACTCATAACCACCTCTAGCCTGAACTGACATCGGTCCACATATGTCAGAATGAATCAGCTCTAAAACCTCCTCGGCCCTATACCCCTTTGCCTTAAAAGGCCTCTTGGTTATTTTACCCTCCAAACAGGACTCACAGGTCGAATAGCTGTCAATATCTAGTAAGTCCAAAGACCCACTCTTGACCAACCTTTGAATCCTACTAAGGTTGATGTGACCGAGTCTCAGGTGCCAAAGATAAGTCTGATTCAAAGGGGAAGACTCTTTTCTCTTATTATGATTCGGTGATGAGCTACTAGTTTCTGTGGTTTGCATTACTGGGGAGTATATCTTAATTAAAAACAAATTGTCAACCAATGTACCAGAACATATAAGTTTCTGGCCTTTTCTAATAAATATAGATCTATCAGAAAAAACACACTTATAACCATCCAAAACAAGTTTAGAAATAGAAAGTAAGTTTTTACGAAAACTGTGTACATAAAGACAATCTCTCAACAATAAAGTAGAGTCTGAAAAATAAAGACAAATAACTCCCACTGCAGCAACAGAAACTCTGGTAGTATCCCCAAGGTAGACCTGCAACTCTCCCTCTCTAAGCAGCCGGGTCACTTGGAACCCCTGCAAAGAATTACAAACATGATCAGTGGCTCCTGAATCCACACACCAAGTATCTGTGAGAATCGCCGCTAAACACGTCTCAATGACTAGGGAAAATTTACACATACCTCGAGGCTTTGGGCAGTCCTTCTTCCAATGTCCCGCTTTGCCACATCTAAAGCATTTGCCTTTCGGCTTCTGCTTCTTGGCAATGCCCGCCTTGGGTCCATGATTAGCTCTTACTTTCTGGCCTCTCTTCCTCTTTTGCTTCCTGGCTTTGGGCCTAACAGAGGAACCTGAGGGACCAACAGTAGCCAAGGCTTGCTTCTTCTCTGCGAATAGGCTCTCAGCAGACACCAATGCAGTCATGAGCTCAGAAAGTGAATATGAGAGATTCCCCATATTATAGTTCAATCAAAACTGCTCAAAACTAGGAGGTAAGCTCTGAAGGATGATATCGACCTGGGTTTCCCCATCGATGTCACCTCCCAATACCTCAATCTCATTGATGCAGCTAATCATCTCCAGCACGTGGTCTCTCACTGAAGTGCCCTCAGCCATTCTAGCATTCATGAGCTTCCTCATAGCTGACTGCTTGGCTGCCCTGCCCTGATGTCCAAACATCTCCCTGAGGTTGAGCATCATAACGTAGGTTGAGGTCATCTGCTGATGCTGGTGCTACAATACACTTGACATAGAAGCTAATATGTAGCACCTGGTCATCTCATCAGATCTCTGCCACCTCGTATATGGCTCTCGCTGCTCAGGGGTGGCATCATCTCTGGGCTTAGGGGGACACTCCTTAGTAAGCACGTACTTGTAACCCTCAGCGGTAAGGACAATGTCCAGGTTACACTTCCAGTCAATATAGTTTGGACCGGTGAGTTTGTTTTGGTTCAGAATGACAGCTAGCGGGTTGAACGACATATCAACTGAAAAATAAACTATTCAAGTTTCAGTATTCTTTTTCGAAAATATTGAAAATCCTCTAAAAACCCAATATAATCTTCTACTGACATCACTCACACCGAGATTAACGCATGTCACGATAGGTGAATGTCTACGCTAACCCACATTCATTCGAGAAGAACCGAGGTTCATTAATTTCATTATCTGACCAACGATCTTATGATCAATGAAATTAATAGTCGATAATTTTAGCCGTACCCAAAAATAGCGTAACCTAGATGGGAGGGATACTAAAAACGGTACACTAAGTGTATGCCATTACGTGACTTCTAAGTTTGTTACTTAGGACACTAATGCACCTCGGATGGCGAGGGTGTCGCAACTTTCTCCAATTAAACTCACTATAGTCATCCCTTTAGAAATTCATTCCGGTGACATCCGTGGTTGAAAACTCATCCGATAGGGAGGAAGGTCTAAGCCAACACGCAAGTTTAACCACATCACGAATGAACCCGTAATGGAGGCCATGGGGATTTTACCAACCCGCTCCCACTTAGATTTTTAAGTTTGAGGATTTTTACGTTTTAACATGCAATATCTTAACCATGGATATACGCACCCATAAAACCGTTGGAGTTTTAATATGCGAATAATCTACCTTAGTTAATTGCAAAATATCATTTTTGGTTTGGTTTTCGTTCATGCAAAATAAAATGAAAATCACACAATCAACGAAAAGTCATAAATACGGGAAATTAAAATTAAATAAAATTTCCTGACTATTATGGCCTTCTCTATCATTGATTCCTTGATGCCTCGGTGACACGTCCCGTCATGTCTCTCTCACTCGTTATTTGGATTCCTCTCGATTCACCCGGGTTTTCTCGATTTTCTACGTTATTAGGAATCACCCAAAATTACGATTAAACCAAAACCCGCGAATATGAGTTACCCAAAATAACATCTTCGTCATAGTACATAAATTCCTATATACAAAGGCATTTTCTAGGAATTTAAAGACGACATGATTAGATCAAATCCTACTACAAGATTTTTCTAATCCCACACGGCTTCCAGCTCGTGGTTATTACTATTACAGATATTTCCATTCAAAAACAATACAAGCCCGGACATGTCCCTGGGTTTATGAATGAAAAATAAATTTCTACCATAATAGCTGGGAAATCAACAACCACCTGTTTAAGCATTTCGACAAAAATAATAATGCCAAAATAAAGCCGTGTAATAAATCAAACAAGTATAAGACCGAAACCAACGCTCTGATACCAATTTGAAGGAAAACTGAAAAAGCCCGGGCTAAATCGAAAACCTCACTTTCGTGCAATGCATTCCAGAATCGGAAGCTTTCGACCAAGCTCAGGCTCAAACTAGTTTACCCATGAATGGATCTTAGCTTATACTTATTTAATTTATTAATCGGGACACAAAAAATTAAATCTTTAATTAAAGCGAAATATTAAAGATTCTACCTTTTGTAGCGAAGTCCCTTGCCTAAAAAAAAATCCAATCTTTGTTGCGACTACCACAAGAAATCCGAAGAATGACTCCGATCCAACTCCGAAATAGTGTGGGCTATTATCTACGGAGTTACCCACGGCAAAATAATAAAAATCCTAAGGAAACCCACTTTGGGAAAAATCAAATCTGCCCAATAATCAAAACTGCCTATTAACTTCCTGCGCAAGTTTCAAAAATACAGTAGCAGTTCTTCCGAATTCAACTAAGAAACCGAAATCCTAATCACTCGATCACGATCTGTACGCAGGCTCAAAGCTAGATAGCCAAGCTGGAGGACCAGTGTAGCGAGCAACCAAGAAACCGGCACTTGAAGATTCGGACAGCAGAAGAAATCGCGCCCGGCGATCGGTCCGCACTGCCGCTGCGAAAAACCCAGAAGCGACTGGTCCGATCAAGCCTCAAATCCGGCAAAAAAATTGATGATAAACAATGGGCTGCTCTAATTAATCTATGGGCTTGAGTTTCCCGAAGAAGAGAAAGCTATCCTAGTCGACTTCGAGGGAAAACTTGACGAGGAAGACAATGTTCTCTCTCTAGACTAGACTTTCTCTCACTAGGCTTTTCTTGGCCTTCATGTTTCCTTATGTCTTGACTTGCCTAACAAGTTGTATTTATAAGGAGCTTCTAAGGAGACCTAATGGGCTCTCGAGTTAGGCCTTTTAATTTGACTTTCCTTGACCGCTAAGTCTTTCCCGACTAGTCAACTCCAATCGACCCATTTGAATTAATTTATTAAACCCACTTTGTTAATTTAATTTAATCGAACCCTTGGAATTAATTAATTCAAATAGAATTAATTTCTTAATTCACTTTGTCGATTAAATATTAATTAAACCTTTAGGATTAAAATTAATTCACCTTGTCGATTAGTCAAATGCATAATTAGTCGTACCATTAACAGACTAATTACGGAACTACCGCTCGAAAATGACTTTACATGGCGCCATTATATTTTATTCTATCTCCCCACATTAAAGATCTAGCGCTCGTCGGTTTATCAATTTACTAACAAATTAATTCACCGACTTCTTGGTTAACGAGATTAGTACCACTCCTCCTTTTATTATACCAGACATAAAATCCACCGGCCGGGTTTAGTATAATATACCTTACGAGCTCATCTCGGGAGCACCATCATCCCGGTGAACCGGTACGTGGATTCCTCCGACTAGCAACGCCACGTAAGAAGCTAAACACCGGATACCCAACCTACCGAGGTATAGGCCTCAATTGACCGCACTCTTTGGCAAATCAAAGCATACGATATCCAACCCTCACGCCCGTCCCAATATCGGGATTGAGAGACGGAATAGTAGGACCGAATTGACTACGCCGATCAGTATAAGTCAATTCTATCCAAACTGGTCGTGCTCAATATGCCCCGGGCATATCCGTATGATTTAAATTAGTTTAGATAAACTAATTTCCAAACCATACGATAACCTATACCGATAGTATATTCAGACTATCTCGGTTACGAGCATACTTTTAATATATTAATACTTAAACCAATAACGGTATCTACTGTGTCTTTCCACACCCCGTTATCTAGTTCTATGATATAAAGGAACAAATTTATACCGAAACAAAATGATATGTCAACTGTGGATATTAGTTTTTGATACAAGCCATAGCTTTTCTGTATTCAAAACTAACAGGAAGACCGACTTCGAGGGAGAATTCTTTGAGTGCTCTCTCTAGGTTTTCTCTCTCTAGTTTTCTTGTCTTGAAAACTTATAAATTGTGTATTCTGTATTGCCAACCTTTTGTCTATTTATAGAGTTACAAGAGAGACCCCAAGTTGGTTTTTGATAGGTCTTACTATTGGGTTTGTGTTTTACTTCAATCTCGTTCGTGGACTGATTCATATCCAACTGATACAAAGATTCACTTATCCTTAATCTAGTTCCTTGACTGATTCACAACCAACTAACACAAGGATTAATTGTTTATTTAATTAATTAAATCTACCTTTTTCAATTACCCAATACATAATTAGTCATACCACTAACGGATTAATTATTACACTACCATCCTACACCAGAATTGCTTCTAGAACAACTAAATTAATTATTCTTTAATCTCCCCACATCAAAGATATAGTACTCGCTAATTTATTAATTTACTATAAATTAATTAATTAACTTTTTATAATTTGAGACTAGTACCACTTGACCTTTTTACTATACCGGACATAATTCCACCGACCGAGTTTAGTATAATGAACATAACGAGCTCATTTCGGGAGTACCATCACCCCGAACGCACCAGTACATGGTTTCCTGTGACAAGTAACAGCACACCAAGCAATCAAACACATGCACCCAACCCACCGAGACTATTTGCCTCAAGTGACCTCACTCTTTGGCAGATTAAAGTAAACTATGTCTAATCCTCATGCCTGCTCAAGTCTAGGAATTTAGAGATAGAATATTAGGATCGAATAGTCTATTAAATTAGTACAAGACAATTAATAGTCTATTAGGATCGAATGGTCATGTTCAATATGCCTCGGGCATATCTATATGATTCAATTAGTTTTGACAAACCAATTTCAGAATCACATAATAACGTAAACTGACATTGTGTCCAAAACTGTCTCAGTTACGAACCTCATTTATATATTATGTCTTTTAACCAATGATGAGATCTACTGTATCACACCAGACACCTCATTATCTAATTACATAATATAAATGGACAACATTTTTTTTTATATATAAATGGATAACATATGTAAAACATAAAAACAATTTAACTAAAACATTTAATCGATATATACAAACTGGGAAATAGTTTAATACAAGCAAAACTTTAGTATTCAAAGCCAACAATCTCCCACTAATACTTAAGTTGTGCTTGAAGTATAAAACTACATTAATTTTACAACTACAACAATAACAAGAAAAACAGTCAAGGCTCAGCTAAGTATCTAATCCCCATGCCCTCCACGTGAGCTTCAAAGACTTTTGAAGTCAGCGTCTTCGTTAATGGATCTGCAAGGTTATCTTCTGATGCTATCTTCACCATGATCACATCTTTCGTCTTAACGATATCTTATATCAGGTGGTACTTACGCTGTATATGCTTACTCGCCTTATGGGCTAGTGGTTCTTTCGAGTTTGCTACTGCACTGTTGTTGTCACAGTATACTGTGATCAACTTTTGCAAACCAAAAATCACATCTAATCCACTAGGAAGTTCTTGAGCCACACTAGTTCTTTCGCTGCCTCTGATGCTACAATGTACTCAACCTCCACAGTAGAGTCTGTCAAGTATTTCTGCTTGACACTGTTAGTTTTGAATACAGAAAAGCTATGGCTTGTATCAAAAACTAATATCCACAGTTGACATATCATTTTGTTTCAGTATAAATTTGTTCCTTTATATCATAGAACTAGATAACGGGGTGTGGACAGACACAGTAGATACCGTTATTGGTTAAAGTATTGATATACAAAAAGTATGCTCGTAACCGAGATAGTCTGAACATACTATCGATATAGGTTATTGTGTGGTTTGGAAATTGAGCACGACCAGTTTGGATAGAATTGACTTATACTGATCGACGTAGTCAATTTTGTCCTAGTATTCCGTCTCTCAATCCCGAGATTGGGACCGGCGTGAGGGTTGGATATCGTATGCTTTGATTTGCCAAAGAGTGCGGTCAATTGAGGCCTATACCTCGGTAGGTTGGGTATGCGGTGTTTAGCTTCTTACGTGTCGTTGCTAGTCTGAGGAATCCACGTACCAGTTCGTCGGGTTGATGGTGCTCCCGAGATGAGCTCGTAAGGTTATTATACTAAACCCGGCCGGTGAATTTTATGTTCGGTATAATAAAAGGACGAGTGGTACTAATCTCGGAAACCAAGAAGTCGGTGAATTAATTTGTCAGTAAATTGATAAACCGACGAGCGCTAGATCTTTAATGTGGGGAGATAGAATAAAATATAATGGCGCGATGTAAAGTCATTTTCGAGTGGTAGTTCCATAATTGGTCCGTTAGTGGTACGACCGATTATGCATTTGACTAATCGACAAGGTAAATTAATTAATCCAAAAGGTTTAATTAATACTTAATCGACAAAGTGAATTTAGAAATTAATTCTATTTTGAATTATTTAATCCTAAGGGTTCGATTAAATTAAATTAACAAAGTGGATTAAATAAATTAATTTAAATGGGTCGATTGGAGTTGATTAGTCGGGAAGACTTAGCGGTCAACGAAAGTCAAATTTAAAGGCCTAACTCGAGAGCCCATTAGGTCTCCTTAGAAGCTCCTTATAAATACAACTTATTGGGCAAGAAAGACAATAAGAAACTTGATAACCAAGTAAGTGGTAGTGAGAGAAAGTTTAGCTTAGAGTGAGAAGTTTGTCTTCCTAGTCGAAACTTCTTCTCGAAGTCAGCTAAGAAAGCTTTCTTCTTTGCGAAAAACTCAAGCCCATAAAACCCCAGTTTTTATTGTTGCTTCGCTGCTGGTTTTCTTCTTCCACCGCTGGGTTCTTCTTCCGCTGCTGGAGTTCCGACGTCACGGGTTCATCATCCGCCCAGTACCGGCGCCGCGGCTTCAAGATTCGCCCAGTTCTAGCACTGTCGCGGGTTCAGCAGTGATCGGTTTCCTGGACCGGGTGCTGATCCTGCTGCTGGTGTGTTGATCTCTTGATTATCTTGGTGATCCACAGCAGTAGTGGTGCAGATCGTGGCGGGTTTAGGAGTCCGATCAAAAGGGGTTGAATCGGTTTTCTTAAGGTGGCAGTTTGGTTGTTCTTAGCGGCAGCAATAGGGGTTAATTTGAGGGCAGTTTTGAGTTTCTTACGAAGCAAGTTTCTTGGGTTTTGGTTAATTTGCTGTGGGTAACTCCGTAGATAATAGCCCACACTATTTCAGAGTTTGTATTAGAGTCATTCTTCGTATTTCTTGTGGAAATTGCACAAAGATTGGATTTTTCTTTAAGCAAGGGACTTCGCTTCAAAAGGTAGTATCTTTAAATATTCCGCTTTAATTAAAGATCGAATCTTTTATGTCCCGATTAATAAATTGAATAAGTATAAGCCTAGATCCGTTCATGGGTAAACTAATTTGAGCCTGAGCATAGTCGAAAGCTTCCGATTCTGGAATGCATTGCACGAAAGTGAGGTTTTTGATTTAGCCCGGGCTTGTTCAGTTTTCCTTCAAATTGGTATCAGAGCGTTGGTTTTGGTCTTATACTTGTTTGATTTATTACACGGCTTTATTTTGGCATTATTATTTTTGTCAAAATGCATAAACAGGTGGTTATTGGTTTCCCGGCTATTATGGTCGAAATTTAATTTTCATTCATAAACCCCGGGACATGTCCGGGCTTGTTTTATTTTTGAATGGAAATTTCTGTAATAGTAATAACCACGAGCTAGAAGCCGTGTAGGATTAGAAAAATCTTGTAGTAGGATTTCATCTAATCATGTCGTCTTTAAATTCCTAGAAAATGCCTTTGTATATAGGAATTTATGTACTATGACGAAGACGTTATTTTGGGTAACTTATATTCGCGGGTTTTGGTTTATCGTAATTTTGGGTGATTCCTAATTACGTAGAAAATTGAGAAAACCCGGGCGAATCGAGAGGAATCCAAATAACGAGTGGGAGCGACATGACGGGATGTGTCACCAAGGTGTCAAGGAATCAACGATAGAGAAGGCCATAATAGTTGGGAAATTTTATTTAATTTTTAATTTCCCGTATTTATGACTTTTCGTTGATTGTGTGATTTTCATTTTATTTTGCATGAACGAAAACCAAACCAAAAATGATATTTTGCAATTAACTAAGGTAGATTATTCGCATATTAAAACTCCAACGGTTTTATGGGTGCGAATATCCATAGTTAAGATATTGCATGTTAAAACGTAAAAATCCTCAAACTTAAAAATCTAAGTGGGAGCGGGTTGGTTAATATCCCCATGGCCTCCATTACGGGTTCATTGGTGATGTGGTTAAACTTGCGTGTTGGCTTAGACCCTCTTCCCTATCGGATGAGTTTTCAATCATGGATGTCACCGGAATGAATTTCTAAAGGCATGACTATAGTGAGTTTAATTGGAGAAAGTTGCGACACCCTCACCATCCGAGGCGCATTAGTATCCTAAGTAACAAACTTAGAAGTCACGTAATGGCATACACTTACTGTACCATTTTTAGTATCTCTCCCATCGAGGTTACACTATTTTTGGGTACGGCTAAAATTATCGACTATTAATTTCATTGATCATAAGATCATAGGTCAGATAATGAAATTAATGAACTTCGGTTCTTCTCGAACGAATGTGGGTTAGCGTAGATGTTCACCCATCGTGACATGCGTTAATCCCGGTGTGAGAGATGTCGATAGAAGATTATATTGGTTTTTAGAGGATTTTCAATATTTTCAAAAAAGTATACTGAAACTTGAATTGTTAATTTTTCGGTTATAATATGTCGTTCAACCCGCTAGCTGTCATTTTGAACCAAAACAAACTCACGGGTCCAAACTATATTGACTGGAAACGTAACCTGAACATTGTCCTTACCACTGAGGGTTACAAGTATGTGCTTACTGAGGAGTGTTCCCCTGAGTAGGGCAGCCAAGCAGTCAGCTATGAGGAAACTCATGAATGCTAGGATGGCTGACGGCATTTCAGTGAGGGATCACGTGCTGGACATGATCAGTTGCATCAATGAGATCGAGGTACTGGGAGATGATATTGATAGGGAGACCCAGGTCGATATCATTCTCCAGAGCTTGCCTCACAGTTTTGAGCAGTTTCGGTTGAACTATAATATGGGCAAGCTCTCATATTCACCCTCCGAGCTCATGACTGCATTGGTGTCAGCTAAGAGCCTATTCGCTGAGAAGAAGCAAGCCTTTGCTACTGTTGGTCCCTCAGGTTCCTCTGCTGGGCCCAAAGCCAGGAAGCAGAAAAGGAAAAGAGGCCAGAAGGCAGGAGCTGATCATGGACCCAAAGCGGGCATTGCCAAGAAGCACAAGCCGAGAGGCAAATGCTTCAGATGTGGCAAAGCAGGACATTGGAAGAAAGACTGCCCAAAGCCTCGAGGTATATGTAAATTTTCCCTAGTTACTGAGACGTGTTTAGCGGCGATTCCAACAGATACTTGGTGTGTGGATTCAGGAGTCACTGATCACGTTTGTAATTCTTTGCAGGGGTTCTAAGTGACCCGGCTACTTAGAGAGGGAGAGTTGCAGGTCTACCTTGGGGATACTACCAGAGTTTCTGTGGCTGCAGTGGGAGTTATTTGTCTTTATTTTTCAGACTCAATTTTACATTTAAAGGATTGTCTTTGTGTACCTAGTTTTCGAAAGAACTTGCTTTCGATTTCGAGACTTGTTTTGGATGGTTATAAGTGTGCATTTTCTGATGGATCTATTTTTATTAGAAAAGGCCAGAAACTTATATGTTCCGGTACATTGGTTGACAATTTGTTTTTAATTAAGACTTACTCCTCAGCTATGCAAAACACAGAAACTAGTAACTCATCACCGAATCATAATAAGAGAAAAGAGTCTTCCCCTTTAAATCAGACTTTTTTTTTGCACCTGAGACTAGGTCATATCAACCTCAGTAGGATTCAAAGGTTGGTCAAGAGTGGGTCTTTGGACTTACTAGATATTGAAAGCTATTCGACCTGTGAGTCCTGCTTGGAGGGTAAAATGACCAAGAGGCCTTTCAAGGCAAAGGGGTATAGGGCCAAGGAGGTTTTAGAGCTGATTCATTCTGACGTGTGTGGGCCTATGTCAGTTCAAGCTAGAGGTGGTTATGAGTATTTCGTGACTTTCACGGATGATTACTCGAGATATGGATACATATACTTGATGCGCCACAAGTCTGAATGTTTTGGCAAGTTCAGAGAACTCAAGGCTGAGGTGGAGAACCATCTGGGTAAGAGTATCAAGTCACTGCGGTCTGATCGTGGTGGCAAATACCTCTCTAGTGAATTTAGATCCTATTTGTCAGGGGAGGGTATTCAGACCCAATTGTCTGCACCTGGCACACCCCAGCAAAATGGTGTAGCAGAGAGGAGGAACAGGACTCTTATGGAGATGGTTAGATCGATAATGAGTTACAGTGAGTTGCATATCTTGTTTTGGGGATATGCCTTGGAGACAGCATGTTTTATCCTCAACCTTGTGTCATCTAAGTCTGTGTCTTCGACCCCATCAGAGTTGTGGAATGGGCGAAAGCCTAGTCTGAGACATCTCAGAATATGGGGTTGTCCAACACATTTGCTCGAGGCATATGCAGGCAAGTTAGAGGCGAGATCCAAGGCTATGCTGTTTATAGGCTACCCCAAAGGAACGAGAGGTGGTTTATTTTATAGTCCTCAGGATCAGAAGGTGGTTATCAGCACCAATTCCAGATTTCTTGAGGAGGACTATATTTTAGATCACAAGTCAAGCAGCAAGGTAGAATTGGAAGAGCTTAGAAGTCAGTCCACTATTCCAGATGCACACGTACAGGAAGACACACCACAAGAGACTGCACACACTATCACAGATGATGCTCTTGCACAGGCTGCGCCTTGTCGTAGTGGGAGGGTTGTGAGACAGCCCGAGAGGTGGTGAGTCTTCGGACTTTATCCCTGGCGCTCATGAACCAGACCCAGTTAACTACAATGAGGCTCTCCAGGATAAAGATGCAGATTCTTGGCAGAGAGCGATGATTGCTGAGATGGGTTCTATGGACTCAAATCAAGTCTGGGAGCTGGTAGACCTTCCTGATGGGTTTAGGCCTATTGGGTGCAAATGGGTTTACAAGCGAAAGAGAGGATCTGACGGGAGGGTTGTGACCTTCAAGGCTAGGCTTGTGGCGAAGGGGTATACTCAGAAATAAGGGATTGATTATGAGGAGACCTTTTCCCCAGTAGCTATGCTTCAGTCAATCCGGATTCTCTTGGCCATAGCTGCTCATATGGATTATGAGATTTGGCAGATGGATGTCAAGACAGCTTTCCTTAATGGAAGTCTTGAGGAGACCATCTTTATGCAGCAACCAGAGGGCTTCGTTGTTGGTGAATGTGCCCTAATAAGGGCTATTTATGTAAATAAGACATTTGTCGCTTGATTGATTGTTTATCAAATGAGTTAATTTCATGATAGTAATATCCTTGTGCATATTTAAATTCATGAAATCAATCCGCCAAAAGAAACACTCCATAGACTAATTAGATCATGAGTGATTCCTTTGAGTAGTACTGGTACTAGGATCCTTAGATCAGAAATCACTACATGGTCTTAGGTGAATGGTAATGTGCTTTGACATACACCTAACGGGGCCGTAACAGGTTTCCAAGTACGGGTATGATTGGGTACACTATGAGACACGCTAAGGTATGTAGGTGAAGTGATGGGACTACAAATCTCTATTAAGTGAGAGATGATATCTTGGCCACTTGATAGTGAACTGAAAAAGTGCATGGCCATGCCCAAGGAATGATAAGGATATCATTTGCTTGATGGATTCAGTGTCACTAAGAGATCAAGTAAACATTTAGCTACATAAGGATGATGGTTCCATGCCTTATGCTAAACTGGATATCGATGTAGAGGATCGTACGCAGTTTGCTCGGAAAGGTTGTGTTGAATCTCCATTCGACCCTCCATTCTGAATTGGATAGTCATTATGTCTTGCTAGAGACCACTAATGACTTATGGATTAATCAATGAGATTGAGTTATCCATTGCCAATTTGGAATAGGCCTACAGGATCGCACATAAGAAAGTTCAATGATGCAGAATAAGGATTCTTGCCTACAATAAGTATAATTGTTATACTTAAACAAATAAGATTTAATTAAATGGTTTAATTAAATATTATTGGAAAGTTCTATGGTATTAATTAATAGTTAATTAATTACCTGATAACACTTGGGATGGCTGATAAATCAAGAGACTTAATTGCAATTGAAGTTCTTGACCCATCAGCCTGATCCATGGGTACTGGGTTGATCCATGGGCTTGGTGTATAACCCAAATCATTAAAGTATTATTTAAGGCTGATTTGGAATTAGTAAATATTATTTAAATACTGACTTGGAATCAGTTAAATAATATTTTGTAATAATACTGATTTGGAATACTACTAAAATCAGTTAAGTTATAATTGGATAGTTACAATACTGATTTTGGAAATTAATTCTCTACAAATATCCTATGGATGTAATTATAGGAGGATGATTTTGAATTATTCTCATTAGACAAAATACACAGAATTCCCAAACTCTCTTGGTAGGCAAGATCGGCTAGCACCAACCTACAAAGGCTTCAAGGGTAACACCCGATCCTCATAGTGTAAGCACCAACCAACAAAACACCATCTTCTCAGGGTAAGCACCAACCAACAAAAGGCTAGCACCAACCTACAAAGGCTTCAAGGGTAAGCACCAACCAACAAAACACCATCTTCTCAGAGGAGCCAGACGACGTGCGCAACCGATTACGCTTCAAGGGTAAGACCCGATCCTCATAGTTTAGGATTCCGCCGTTTAATTAGATTAAACACCTAAACAAATTCCAACAGTGGTATCAGAGCGAGGTTGCTTTAGTGTTAAAATAAAGTTAATTGTTTAAAACAAATTGTTTGTTTTGAGAATTAATTTATTTGGCTGAAAAAAAAAAATCTTGACCAAAGCTTTTGTGGTTTTGATCGCAACTGGGTGCCTTCAAAAATAAAAGCCACTGGCAACTGGGTTTGTTTCAACGGAAATTTTGGTTTTGGTTTCAAAATGGTTTCTGGGCTGATGAGAGTTCACGGAATGGTTCTAGGATGAATTTTTTTGTCTGCTTTAGTTTAAATTTCTTACTGGGCTGAATCGATTGTGTTTTCCTTGTCGGAATTGTTCCGCTGTTAATTTAGCATTTGGGTTTCTGGGTTTTGCTAAATATCTGGGCTGCAGTTTATTTTGAACAAGAAAACGATTTTCCACCGGAATTTGGAGTTTTGGAAACTTTCTCCGGTATAACAATTTTTTCAAAGCTTTGCTGAAGTTCTGGGAAATTTTTCTTGGGCTAAGTCACCGGAAAAACGCAACCATCTGGGTTTTGGTTTTCAAATTGTTGCTGGGCTAGTTGGTTTTATGTTCTGGGTTATGGAAACCCTCGCCGGGAAAACGGGCTGGTCGGAATGGCTCCGTCCAAGCTTTGGTTTTGGTAATGATTTGTTTTAAAATCTTTGCTGGGCTGAATAGGTTGTAATTTCCTTACCGGAAATCGATTTTGGAATCAGGGTTTTATGGACTGACGTTGTTTTACCGGACTTTCAAAAGATGAAAATGTTTTTTTCTGGTTTTTTTTGGTTGACGCCTTGCCGGAAACTGGGTTTTCTTTTCTGGTTTTGTTCTAATTGATTGACCGGAATTTCAAAATTGGATTTTGTTTGGTTTAATGGGCTGTTGATCTTCTTGGTTGTTTTGGGGTTTCTCCAAGCCGAGAAAATGGGCTCGCCGGATTTGATCTGTGCGGCTGTTTCGTTCTCAAATCGCGGCTTCCGGATTCCCGCTTTACGATCGGAAGCACGTCCGGAATGGTTCTGGGTCATGCGATCGTGGAAAAAGGATTGCATCGCCGGAGAAGACGACCGGTGAATGTCACCAGAAGTCAAGGAATCCGACGAATGGCTCACCGGGGAAGAGAGGAAGCTTGCGCGGCGGGAGGCTGAAACCATAGCGGGTGAAATTATATTAATGCCCCCGCTGCAGCAAGAAACCCTAATCAGAAAAAAAAATTTAAATTGTTTTAAAATTGTAAAAGGACCCCTGAAGTTTTAAGGAAATAAAACCCTAAGCCCGAAAATTAAGATAAATTGGATAATTGCCCCAAAAGTTTCAGAAAATTAAAATTTTAAAATTTTCTGAATTTTATTTAATAAGATTTTAATTAAATAGTCTTATTAGATAAAGATAGGATTAATTTAGAATTTTATCCTATAAGTTTAAATTTATCTTAATTAGATAATTAGATAAATTTTAAAATAATTATTTTAATTAGATTAAAATAATTAGAAAAGATAAATGAATAATTAATTAGATTAATTAATTAGTTTAAATTTTGAATTGTTATTTATTTATTTTATTTTAATTTTGATGCTTATTTAAATTGTTTAAATTTTATTTGAAGCATCATAATTATGCAAGCATGTTCATGCATCGTTTTGGATAAATGTAAAATGAACAGAAGGATTGATTAAAATTGCTCATGACACTATCAATTTTAATTATGTAATAGTTACACAATCCTTAAAATTAAAATCGGCTTGTATGAGCATATGCATTTTATGTGTTTCAAAGCATGAATTGGGCTTTTAATTTTAACGTTTTAAAAGTTGGGGTCTGCGAGCCAATTTTGAATTTGGGCCTGCGTGCCTATAAAATCATCATGTAATAGTTAGGCCCAAAAGGAGGTTCCAAGAGGAGTCCATGGTGGAGCCCAGGAGCGGAGGCCTAAACATGAAGATTTTAAAAGGCCCTGTAATAGACTAGAGCCCACTTCATCGGTTTAATTCATTCTTTTATTTATGCAAATGAATGATAAACAAAAATACATGTTAAGCCGATCAAACTTAAAACCCAAAAACCCAAGATTTTGCTTCCATACTTAAGGGCCCGCTTGAGTGTCGAACGTCTTATGGACTTGGAGAACCCAAGGTCCTCAGGTTTTCTTCATGCGGCGGGTTGTTACATAATAGTGCCCAACTTTATCACTACCATTAATGAGTGGAAAAACTGTTTGGGTATTAGATGCCTCAACTTTATCACTACCACTTGTTATGGAAAAACTGTGTGGGTGTCTATTGATGTGATGCCTTGAGGGATGGTATAACTTGAGAAAATTAATCCTACCTTGACCCGATAAGTTGACTAGGGATTAATTTTGCAAAGATAGGATGGTGTCAAACATTTGGAATGTTCATTCTATCACCGAAAAGTTGCATGGTATGCAATTGGAAAGCGTTAAATTACATGGAATGTGATTTGAACGTTGCCTACCAGAAGAGCCCGATCCATACGAAACTTGCCAAAGCAAGACTGGGGTTGACTCTTTGTGGACTTTCGGCCCACAATCTAGCACCAACACAAAATTGTTTGGGATTTCAATTTTGGCTATTGTGGAAAACATTTTTCAAAACTCATTATAATATTTTGCAATTATCTTTTGTAGAAATGGCATCTTCTAGCACAAATGTTATCTTAAACTTTACTTTAATAAGTATATTGGATAAAGATAAATTGGTTGGACCAAACTTCTTAGATTGGGAAAGAAACTTGAGAATAGTTCTCAAACAAGAAATGAAGCTACATGTCTTAGAGACCGCTTTACCTGAACCACCAAAAAATGCTTCAGCAACTGTTCAACGAGCCTGGGATAAGCTGAAAAACGACTCCGATGATGTGACTTGCTTGATGCTCGCGACAATGACGGGCGAGCTTCAAAAGCAGTTCATGAATTTGGAAGCGTTCTGAATTTATGAGTCACTGACGGAAATGTTTCGTGAACAAGCTTCAGGTATCTTTGTTATAGAAATAAATCTTTCTATGTCCTCCTCATGGGTATTAGATACTGGTTGTGAGGCTAACATTTGTACTAATGTGCAAGGACTTAGAAATAGAAGGATAACAAAGAAAGGTGAAGTAGATCTCCAAGTGGGCAACGGGGCAAGAGTTGCTGCTGTTGAAGTTGGAGATTACACTCTGTCTTTACCTCCTGGTTTAAATATCAAACTCGAAAATTGTTATTATATACCTGCTTTGAGCAGAAATATTATTTCAGTTTGGAGTTTAGATAATAAAGGTTTTCGATTTATTATAGAGAATAATTCGTTATCTTTATATCGAAATGATATTTTATACGGAGTTGCAAATATGTGTAACGGTTTGACCCAAGAAAAACCAGTCTATAACATAGAAAAGAAAGCTAAATAAACTAAAAATGATTTAAGTCCAACATGCCTTTGGCATTGTCGATTAGGCCATTCAAATGAAAAGCGGGTTCAAAAGCTTCACAAGGATGGAGTGCTTGGTTCATTTGATTTTGAATCATATGATACCTGCGAACCCTGCTTGCAAGGCAAAATGACAAAGAGTCCTTTCAATAAGAAAAGTGAAAGAACAAGTGAGCTATTGGCCCTAATACATACGGATGTATGTGGACCAATGAGCACACAAGCCAGAGGTGGATTTGAATACTTCGTGACTTTTACTGATGACTTTAGTAGATATGGGTATGTCTACTTAATGAGGTATCAAAGTGAAACTTTTGAAAAGTTCAAAGAGTTTAAAAACGAAGTAGAGAATCAGTTGGATAGAAGGATTAAGGCTATTCGCTCTGATCGGGAAGGTGAATACCTTAGTGATGAGTTTGATGGCTATCTAAAACAGTGTGTAATTGTTTCACAGCTGACTCCACCAGGAACACCTCAATGAAATGGTGTATCCGAGAGGAGAAATCGGACCTTATTAGATATGATTCGATCTATGATGGGCCTAGCGACTCTCCCTACATCCTTTTGGGGTTATGCTCTCCTTTCTGCTGCCTACTTATTGAATCGTATTCCATCTAAGGTAGTAGAGAAGACTCCATATGAAATATGGATGGGTCAGAAGCCCTATATGTCCTATCTACGAGTTTGGGGTTGTCAAGCTCATGTAAAGCATTTACAAAGTAATAAGCTTGAACCCAAAACTGACAAATGCCTATTTGTGGGATATCCTAAGGAACCCAAAGGATATCAATTCTATAACCCAACTGAGAACAAAGTGTTCGTTGCTCGAGGAGCTACTTTCTTAGAGAACGAATTTCTGTACAAGAAAGACAGTGGGAGTAGAATAGAACTCGGAGAAGTTCAAGAACCACAAGAGAATGTAGAACGATCTACAGAAACTCAGATGGATGTTGACATGGAAACTCATGAAGATGAGCAACCTAAGTCAACAACACAAGAACCTAGAAGATCTAGTAGATCTCGTCATGAACCCTAGAGATAAGGATTTCTCGTGACTGACGATCAATATTTGATCTTGGTGGACTCTGATGAGCCCACGACCTACAGACAGGTTTTAGAAAGTCTAGATTCAGATAAATGGCTGCAAGCCATGGAATCTGAAATGCAATCCATGAGGGACAATAAAGTGTGGACTTCGATTGACCCTCCTGTTCAGGCAAAGGTTGTCGATTGCAAGTGGATTTTAAAGTTAAAACCTGGCGGGATCTTCAAGGCACAACTAGTGGCTAAAGGTTTCAGACAGACTCATGGTATAGACTATGATGAAACCTTCTCCCCTGTCGTGATGCCCAAGTCCATTAGGACAATGCTTGTCATAGCAGCATATTTTGACTATGAGGTATGGCAGATGGATGTTAAGACGACTTTCCTGAATGAAAACCTACTCGAGGATGTTTATATGAAACAACCCGAGGGATACATCGATCAAAAGCATCCTAATCAACTATACAAGCTTCAGAGGTCCATCTATGGACTGAAGCAAGCATCTCGAAGTTGGAATCTTCGTTTTGATGAGGAAGTAAAAGGTTATGGATTCATCAAGAACGAAGATGAGCCTTGTGTTTACAAGAAAGTTAGTGGGAGCAAGATTATTTTCCTTGTCCTATATGTGGACGACATCCTGCTCATAGGAAATGACATTTCTTTGACGAAAGACATCAAACAATGGTTGGGGAGTGTATTTTCTATGAAAGACTTAGGAGAAGCTGAAACGATACTAAGTATCAAGATCTATAGAGATAGGTCTAAAAGGCTTCTGGGACTAAGTCAAGAAGGGTACATAGACAAGATATTGAAAAGATTCAATATGTCTAACTCCAAAAATGGTAACGTACCATTTAGACATGGCCTTCTCTTGAAGAATAACTAAGGTCCTTCAACAAGAGAGGAGAGGGATACAATGAGTAGAGTCTCATATGCTTCGGCAATAGGATCTATCATGTATGCCATATTGTGTACCCGTCCGGATGTTGCACATGCACTTAGCATGACTAGCAGATACCAACAAGATCCAGGGATGGATCATTGGACTGCAGTCAAAGCAATCCTGAAGTACTTACGAAGAACTAAAGGATTAATGCTAGTGTATGGAGGACAAGAACAGCTCATTGTACAAGGTTACGCTGATGCTACTTTCCAAACAGATCAAGATGACATGAAGTCACAATCAGGCTATGTGTTTAGTCTGAATGGTAGTGCAATAAGTTGGAAAAGCTCAAAGCAAGATACAACAGCCGATTCTACAACAGAGTCTGAGTGCATTGCTGCATCAGATGCTGCAAAGGAAGCTGTTTGGCTGAGAAAGTTCATGTCAGACATCGGAGTGATACCGAGTATCCATGATCTGATAGAACTTTTCTGTGATAATAACGGGGCCATCGCACAAGCTAAGGAGCCTCGGTCACACCAGAAAACCAAACACATACTCAGAAGGTTTCACCTCATTCGATAGATCATTGATCGAGAAGATGTGAAAGTGTGCAAAATAGGGTCAGACGACAATATAGCAGATCCTCTCACAAAAGCTCTACCACAGTCAAAGTTTGACAGACATGAAATAGAGCTTGGTCTTAAACAGTTTAGGACATAGCCCTTCATCGGGCAAGTGGAATATTGTTGGTGAATGTGCCCTAATAAGGGCTATTTATGTAAATATACTTTGAGGGTATTTATGTAAATAAGACATTTGTCGCTTGATTGATTGTTTATCAAATGAATTAATTTCATGATAGTAATATCCTTGTGCATATTTAAATTCATGAAATCGATCCGCCAAAAGAAACACTCCATGGACTAATTAGATCATGAGTGATTCTTTTGAGTAGTACTGGTACTAGGATCCTTAGACCAGAAATCACTACATGGTCTTAGGTGAATTGTAGTGTGCTTTGACATACGCCTAACGGGGCCGTAACAGGTTTCCAAGTACGGGTATGATTGGGTACACTATAAGACACGCTAATGTATGTAGGTGAAGTGATGGGACTACAAATCTCTCTTAAGTGAGAGTTGATATCTTGGCCACTTGATAGTGAACTGAAAAAGTGCATGGCCATGCCCAAGGAATGATAAGGATATCATTTGCTTGATGGATTCAGTGTCACTAAGAGATCAAGTAAACGTTTAGCTACATAAGGATGATGGTTCCATGCCTTATGCTAAACTGGATATCGATGTAGAGGATCGTACGCAGTTTGCTCGGAAAGGTTGTGTTGAATCTCCATTCGACCCTCCATTCTGAATTGGATAGTCATTATGTCTTGCTAGAGGCCACTAATGACTTATGGATTAATCAATGAGATTGAGTTATCCGTTGCCAATTTGGAATGGGCCTACAGGATCGCACATAAGAAAGTTCAATGATGCAGAATAAGGATTCTTGCCTACAATAAGTATAATTGTTATACTTAAATAAATAAGATTTAATTAAATGGTTTAATTAAATATTATTGGAAAGTTCTATGGTATTAATTAATAGTTAATTAATTACCTGATAACAATTGGGATTGGCTGATAAATCAAGGGACTTAATTGCAATTGAAATTCTTGACCCATCAGCCTGATCCATGGGTACTGGGTTGATCCATGGGCTTGGTGTATAACCCAAATCATTAAAGTATTATTTAAGGCTGATTTAGAATTAGTAAATATTATTTAAATACTGACTTGGAATCAGTTAAATAATATTTGGTAATAATACTGATTTGGAATATTACTAAAATCAGTTAAGTTATAATTGGATAATTACAATACTGATTTTGGAAATTAATTCTCTACAAATATCCTAGGGATGTAATTATAGGAGGATGATTTTGAATTATTCTCATTAGACAAAATACACAGAATTCCCAAATTCTCTTGGTAGGCAAGATCGGCTAGCACCAACCTACAAAGGCTTTCGTGCGTAAGAGTAGAGAATCCTTCGAGGAAGGATTTTGGAGACAACAAAACACCATCTTCTCATTGGAGCCAGACGACATGCGTAACCGATTACGCTTCAAGGGTAAGACCCGATCCTCATAGTTTAGTATTCCGCCGTTTAATTAGATTAAACGCCTAAACAAATTCCAACATTCATTGTTAAGGGACAGGAGCACAAGGTATGCAGGCTTAGGAGGTCCATTTATGGACTTAAGCAAGCATCCAGATCTTGGAACATCCATTTTGACGAGGTTATTCAGTCCTATGGATTCACTCAGTCTCTGGATGAGCAGTGTGTTTATCGCAGGCGTGATGGTGATATGGTGGTATTCCTCGTACTTTACGTAGATGACATTCTTCTTATTGGCAACAGTAAGAAGGTGTTGGCTGTCCAAGCAATTCGATATGAAGGATTTGGGAGAGGCTGGACATATCCTTGGGATTAAGATTATTCAAGATCGTAGGAGACGTTCTCTGACTCTCTCTCAGGCATCCTACATAGACACGATTCTGGCCCGTTTTATCATGCAGAACTCCAAAAAGGGTTCACTACCTTTCAGGCATGGAGTGCATTTGTCTAAGGAGCAGTGTCCTAAGACTGCTGAGGAGATAGATGCCATGAAGGCAGTACCCTATGCTTCTGCAGTGGGTAGCCTCATGTATGCTATGTTGTGCACGAGGCCTGATATTTGCTTTGCCTTTGGCATTGTTAGCAGATATCAGAGTAACCCTGGGAAAGCTCACTGGGAGGCAGTAAAATGCATTCTCAAGTACTTGCACAGGACGAGAGATTATGTCCTAGTTTATAGAGCGCAGGAGCTTGTACCATTGGGTTACACAGATACAGACTTTCAAGGTGATTTGGACAAGAGTAAGTCTACCTCTGGGTTTGTGTTTACTCTAGGAGGTAGAGCCATAGTATGGAAGAGTGTCAAGCAGAAATGCGTGGCGGACTCTACCATAGAGGCCGAGTACGTTGCCGCTTTAGAGGCAGCGAAAGAGGCTGTATGGCTCAGGAGCTTCATGATGGACTTAGATGTGGTTCCTGAGTTGCCTAGGTCTATCACAGTTTATTGTGATAACAATGGTGCAGTTGCTAACTCGAGGGAACCACGAGCCCATAAGGCGAGTAAACACATAGAGCGCAAGTACCACCTGATACGAGAGATCGTAAAGAGGGGAGACGTGATCGTGGCCAAGATAACTTCAGATGAGAACCTTGCAGATCCTTTCACCAAGCCATTGACCCCAAAGGTCTTTGAGAGGCATGTGGAGGGCATGGGAGTCAAATTCTTGAGAGAGCCATGTGAGTGAGCTTAAAGGTGTTCTGGAGATTTCATTATGACAGCAGTGTAATAGCGGGTTGGACAGTTTTTGTACTTCTTAGCATAGATTTGAGTATTAGTGGGAGATTGTTAGTTTTGAATACAGAAAAGCTATGGCTTGTATCAAAAACTAATATCCACAGTTGACATATCATTTTGTTTCAGTATAAATTTGTTCCTTTATATCATAGAACTAGATAACGGGGTGTGGACAGACACAGTAGATACCGTTATTGGTTAAAGTATTGATATATAAAAAGTATGCTCATAACCGAGATAGTCTGAACATACTATCGGTATAGGTTATTGTGTGGTTTGGAAATTAGTTTATCTAAACTAGTTTAAATCACACGGATATGCCCGGGGCATATTGAGCACGACCAGTTTGGATAGAATTGACTTATACTGATCGGCGTAGTCAATTTGGTCCTAGTATTCCGTCTCTCAATCCCGAGATTGGGATGGGCGTGAGGGTTGGATATCTTATGCTTTGATTTGCCAAAGAGTGCGGTCAATTGAGGCCTATACCTCGGTAGGTTGGGTATGCGGTGTTTAGCTTCTTACGTGTCGTTGCTAGTCGGAGGAATCCACGTACCGGTTCGGCGGGTTGATTGTGCTCCCGAGATGAGCTCGTAAGGTTATTATACTAAACCTGGCCGGTGAACTTTATGTTCGGTATAATAAATGGACGAGTGGTACTAATCTCGGAAACCAAGAAGTCGGTGTATTAATTTGTCAGTAAATTGATAAACCGACGAGTGCTAGATCTTTAATGTGGGGTGATAGAATAAAATATAATGGCGCGATGTAAAGTCGTTTTCGAGTGGTAGTTCCATAATTGGTCCGTTAGTGGTACGACCGATTATGCATTTTACTAATCGACAAGATAAATTAATTAATCCAAAAGGTTTAATTAATATTTAATCGACAAAGTGAATTTAGAAATTAATTCTATTTTAAATTAATTAATCCTAAGGGTTCGATTAAATTAAATTAACAAAGTGGATTAAATAAATTAATTTAAATGGGTCGATTGGAGTTGATTAGTCGGGAAGACTTAGCGGTCAACGAAAGTCAAATTTAAAGGCCTAACTCGAGAGCCCATTAGGTCTCCTTAGAAGCTCCTTATAAATACAACTTATTGGACAAGAAAGACAATAAGAAACTTGATACCCAAGTAAGTGGTAGTGAGAGAAAGTTTAGCTTAGAGTGAGAAGTTCGTCTTCCTCGTCGAAACTTCTTCTCGAAGTCAGCTAAGAAAGCTTTCTTCTTTGCGAAAAACTCAAGCCCATAAAACCCCAGTTTTTATTGTTGTTTCGCTGCTGGTTTTCTTCTTCCACCGTAGGGTTCTTCTTCCGCCGCTGGGTTCTTCTTCTGCCGCTGGAGTTCCGACGTCGCGGGTTCATCATCCGCCCAGTACCGGCGCCGCGGCTTCATGATTTCCCAGTTCCAGCGCTGTCGCGGGTTCAGCAGCGATCGGTTTCCTGGCCCGGGTGCTAATCCTGCTGCTGCTGTGTTGATCTCTTGATTATCTTGGTGATCCACAGTAGTAGTAGTGCAGATCGTGGCGGGTTTAGGAGTTCGATCAAAAGGGGTTGAATCGGTTTTCTTAAGGCGGCAGTTTGGTTGTTCTTAGCGGCAGCAATAGGGGTTAATTTGAGGGCAGTTTTGAGTTTCATGCGAAGCAAGTTTCTTGGTTTTTGGTTAATTTGTCGTGGGTAACTCCGTAGATAATAGCCCACACTATTTCGGAGTTTGTATCGGAGTCATTCTTCGGATTTCTTGTGGAAATTGCGCAAAGATTGGATTTTTCTTTAAGCAAGGGACTTCGCTTCAAAAGGTAGTATCTTTAAATATTCCGCTTTAATTAAAGATCGAATCTTTTATGTCCCGATTAATAAATTAAATAAGTATAAGCCTAGATCCGTTCATGGGTAAACTAATTTGAGCCTGAGCTTGGTCGAAAGCTTCCGATTCTGGAATGCATTGCACGAAAGTGAGGTTTTCGATTTAGTCCGGGCTTGTTCAGTTTTCCTTCAGACACTTCACCAAACCGTGGCTCCCCCTCCCAAAGTAAACACATACCATGAGGTAGACTTACATGTGTCCCTATTGTCTTGGAAATCTGAATCTGTGTAACCACGGGGCACAAGCTCAGGCACCTGATAGACCAAGACTTGATCTCTTGTTCTGCATAATTACTTGAGAATACATTTTACTGCCTCCCAATGAGCTTTTCCAGGGTTACTCTGATATCTACTTACAATGCCAACATCATAGCAAATATCAGGCCTCGTACACAGCATTGCATATATGAGACTTTCTATTACAGAAGCATAAGAAACTGTCTTCATGGCTTCTATCTCCTCAATAGTCTTTGGAGACTTCTCTTTTGATAGATGCACTCCGTGTTTGAAAGGTAAAAAAACCTTTCTTAGAGTTTTGCATGTTAAAATGAGCCAGAATCATATCTATGTATGAAACTTGAGAGAGCATTAGCGAACGTTTTCTACGATCTCGAATGATCTTGATCCTAAGAATATGTCCCACTTCTCCTAAGTATTTCATATCAAATTGTTTAGATAGCCATGCCTTTATGTCAGATAACAATTTCTTATTGTTACCAATAAGCAAAATAGCATCTACATAAAGCACAAGAAACACCACTGCATTTCTATTACGTCTGCTGTATACACATTATTCATCTAGGTATTGAGTAAATCCATAGGATTAGATTACATCATCAAACCAGATATTCCAAGATCTGGATGCTTGCTTAGATCCTTAGATGGGCCTCTTAAGCTTGCAAACCTTTTGCTCTTGGTATTTTTCAATGAATCCTTCTGGTTGCTGCATGAAGATAGTTCTTCAAACTTCCATTAAGGAAATCTGTCTTGACATCCATCTGCCAAATCTCATAATCTAAATGAGTAGCTATGGCCAATACAATCTGGATTTACTTAAGCATGGCTACCGGGGAGAAGGTTTCCTCATAATCGATTCCCTTTTTCTTAGTATACCCATTCGCCACAAGCCTAACTTTAAAGGTTCAACCTTTTCATCTGGTCATCTCCTGTGTTTGAAGACCCACTAACATCCAACGGGTTTGAAACTATCAGGCAGGTTCACAAGCTCCCAGACTTGATTGTGGTCCATCAACCCCTTCTCGGATATCATTGCTTTTCGCTAAGATTCGTATCTTTATCTTGGAGAGCCTCATTGTAGTTAATGGGGTCAGGTTCTGGCATACCTGGGACAATATATGAAGCTTCTCTCACGCCAATAAATCTCTCGGGCTATCTCACAACCCTCCCACTACGATGAGGGGCCACCTATGTGGGCGCATCATCTGTGATATCTTGTGTAGTGTGTTGTGGTTTATCTACTTGTGCTGGTGATCAGGATTATATTTTTTTCTATGTTCTTCTAGTACGATCTTACTTTTGGGTTTGTGATCTAGAATATTGTCCTCTTATAAAAATCTGGCATTAGGACTTTAAAAAATAGACCACCTTTCGTTCATCTAGGATATCCTACAAATAGCATTACTTTGGTTCTTGCATCTAACTTAGCCGCATCAGCCTTAAGCACATGTGCTGGACAACCCCAAATTTTAAGATGTCGTAGACTGGGCTTGCGCTCGTTCCACAACTCTGTAAGGATTGAAGAAACAATTTTAGATGGTACAATATTTAGAATGCATGCTACAGTTTCTAAGGCATATCCCCAAAGCGAGTCAAGAAATTAACTATAGCTCATCATTGACGTAACCATTTTCATTAGAGTTTTATTTATTCTTTCTACTACACCATTCTGCTGTGATATGCTAGGTGCAAATAGCTAAGACTGAATTCTGATCTCACTGAGGTTTTCTCAAAATTCGTGGGATAGGTACTCTTCACTACGATCAGACACCACGATCTGATCGTAGTGTCTTGATACTTTTATCGTGATATTTCTCAACATCTGCTCGATACTCTTTGAACTTGCTAAAGCATTTGGACTTGTGGTATATTAATTAAATGTATTTGTACCTTGAGTAATCATCTGTGAAAGTCACAAATAACTCAAAACCGCCTCGTGCTTGGACCAAAATTGGTCCAAATTGGTCCACACAAGACAGAGTGAATCAACTTTAATACTTCTTTGGCTCTATAACCTTTTCCTTTAAAACGTCTCTTAGTCATTTTACTTTCCAAGCAAGATTCATATGTTGAATAACTGTCAATCTCTAATGAACTTAATGGTCCATTATTAATTAACCTCTAAATCCTACTAAGGTTTATATGACCTAGTCTAAGATGCCAAAGATAGGTTTGATTTGTTTCAGAAGGTTCTTTGCTCTTATTTTGGTTAATTGATGTTTGATTTGCATTGCATATCTTGTAGAAGAAGTTGGTTTTAGAATAAACAAATTATCTACCAACGAACTAGAACAAATGAGTTTCTTATTTTTTCTAACAAATAAAGATTTATCAGAGAAAAAAAAAACTCATAACCGTTCTTTAAAACTTTAGAAACTGAAACAAGGTTCTTTCTAAAACTGAGAACATAAAGATAATTTTCTAAAACAAGCTCTTGATTTTGGAAAATCAACTTGACCTCTCCCACTTCTCTAACTGATACTTTCGTAGTGTAGCCTAAGTAGACTTGCATCTCGCCTTCTCTAAGCTTTTGGGCCACCTGAAACCCTTGTAGAGAATTACAAACATGATTAGTGGTGTCTGAATCCACACACCAGGTATTCGTGGGAATCACTGCTAAACATGTCTAAGTAATTAAGGCAGAGATTTTCGTACTTTTGTTCTTTGAACAATCCTCTTTACACTATCCTGTCTGATTGCACTTGAAGCACTTGCCTTTTGGCTTCTTCTTTGCAATCTCTGGCTTTGGCGCAATTTATGCCTTTTGAGCTATTTTCTCGAGCTTTTTCATATTCTCTCTAGCCTCAGGCTCAAAAGAAGATTTTAAAGCTTTGACTGCGACTAAATCTCGCTTCTTCTTTTGAAAAAGACTTTCAGTTGCCACCAACTCCGCCAAGAGCTCAGATGAAGTACACAACATCTGACTTATGTTGTAGTTCAACCGAAATTGCTCATAGCTTTAAGGAAAGTTCTGGAGGACAATATCTACTTTTGTTTCACCATCGATTTCACCTCCCACTACCTCAACCTCGTTGATGTTACTAATCATGTTAATGACACGATCTCTCACAGGAGTACTCTCAGCCATTAAGACAATGTCCAAGTTTCCATTCCAATCGACATAATTTGGACCAGTTAATTTGTTGTCTTTCAATATTGTAGCTAACAAACTAAAAGCCATATCGAAAACTGTAAATAAATAAAAATACAATGTTTCAGTAAAATAATTCAAGAATTTCGAAAATCAGAGATCAATCATTGACATTCCTCAAAATAATAATTAAATCCACTGAGATCTCATCCACTGGGATTTGCGCAATGTTGGGATCAGAGGCATGATTTTCAAAATTTTTCACGCAGCGGATTCATGCCAATTTTAATTTTAGTGTTTTAATCCTATGTTCAAAACAAGTAAACCATACCCTTGTAGCGTAATTTGTAGCCGCGTCTGGATCATAGATTGATGTTGGTCCAAACCTTCTACTCCGATTACGTTTGTCACCACCAAAATCCTTCCTTGAAGGGCTCTCTACTTTCAAGCACTGAAGTTCTTCGCAGATCCGGTGCTAGCCGTTTTTGCCTACGGAGAGAGTTTGGGATTTTTGTGTATTTTTCCTTGTTCTGATTTTCTAATTGAAAATCATCATCCTCCTACCATAATATCCCTAGAATATTTGTAGAGTTGAAATTTCCAAAAATCAGTATTGTAATCAATCAATTATTACTTAACTGATTTAATCATATTCCAAATCAGTATTATTACCAAATATTATTTTGCTGATTCCAAATCAGTATTAAATAATATTTGTTGATTCCAAATCAGTATTAAATAATACCTTAATGATTTGGGTTATACACCAAGCCCATGAATCAACCCATGACCCATGGATCAGGCTGAAGGATCAAAAACCTCAATTGCAATTAGGTCCCTTGATTTATCATCCTATCCCAATATTTCCCAGGTAATTAATTAACTCTTAATTAATACCACAGAATATTTCAATAATATTTAATTAAACCATTTAATTAAATCTTATTTATTCAAGTATAACAATTATACTTATTGTAGGCAAGAATACTTATTCTGCATCATCAAACTTTCTTATCTGCGATCCTGTAGGCCATTCTAAATTGGCAATGGATAAATCAATCTCATTGATTAATCCATAGGTCATTAGTGGTCTCTAGCAAGACATAATGACTACCCAATTCATAATGGAGGGTCGAATGGTTATTCAACACAACATTTCCGAGCAAACTGCGTACGATCCTCTACATTGATATCCCGTTTAGCATAAGGCATGAAACCATCATCCTTATATAGCTAAATGTTTACTTGATCTCTTAGTGACACTAAATTCATCAAGCAAATGATAACGCTTCTCATTCTTTTGGAATGGCCATGCACTTTTCAGTTCACTATCAAGTGGCCAAGATATCATCTCTCTTACTCTCACTTAAGAGAGATTTGTAGTCCCATCACTTCACCTAAATATCTCAGCATGACTCATAGTTTACCAAATCATACCCATACCTGGAAACCTGTTACGGTCCCATTAGGCGTATGTGAAAACACACTACAATTCACCTAAGACCACGTAGAGATTTCTAGTCTAAGGATCCTCGTACGAGTACTACTCAAAAGAATCACTCATGATCTAAAGGTCCATGGAGTGTTTCTTTTGGAAGATCGATTTCATGAAATTAAATATGCACTAGAATATAATTATCATGAAATTAACTCATTTGATAAATTATCAAATAGATGACAAATGTCTAAATTAGCCCTCAAAAGGGCATACACCAACAATCTCCCACTTGCCATTTGAAGGGCTATGTCCTACACATTTTAAGACCAAGCTCTATTACATATTTCTCAAACTTTGACTGTGGTAGAGCTTTTGTGAGAGGATCTGCTACATTGTCAGCTGATCCTATTTTGCACACTTTCACATCTCCTCGATCGATGATCTCTTGGATGAGTGAAACTTATGAGTATGTGTTTGGTTTTCTGGTGTGACCGAGGCTCCTTAGCTTGTGCGATGGCCCCGTTGTTATCACAGAATAGTTCTATCGGATATTGGATAATCGGTATCACTCTGATGTCTGATACAAACTTTCTCAACCAAACAGCTTCCTTTGCAGCATCTGATGCAGCAATGCACTCAGATTCTGTTGTAGAGTCAGCTGTGGTATCTTGCTTCGAGCTTTTCCAACTCACTGCAGCGCCATTTAGGCTAAACACATAACCTGACTGTGACTTCATGTCATCTTGATCTGTTTGTAAAACAGCATCAGCGTAACCTTGTACGACGAGCTGTTCTTGTCCTCCATACACTAGCATCAATCCTTTAGTTCTTCTTAAGTACTTTAGGATTGCTTTGACTGCAGTCCAATGAGCCATTCTTGGATCTTGTTGGTATTGCTAGTCATGCTTAGTGCATGTGCGACATCCGGACGGGTGCACAACATGGCATACATGATAAATCCAATAGCCGAGGCATATAGGACTCTACTCATTATTTCCCTCTCCTCTCTTGTTGAATGACCTTGGTTCTTCTTCAAGAGAAGGCCATGTCTGAATGGTACCATACCATTCTTAGAGTTAGACATATTGAATCTCTTCAATATTTTGTCTATGTACCCTTCTTGACTTAGTCCTATAAGCCTTTTAGATCTATCTCTATAGATTTTGATACCTAGTATCGTTTCGGCTTCTCCTACGTCTTTCATAGAAAATACACTCCCCAACCATTGTTTGATTTCTTTCAACATGGGGATGTCATTTTCTATGAGTAGGATGTCATCCACATATAGGATAAGGAAAACAATCTTGCTCCCACTAACCTTTTTGTAAACACAAGGCTCATCTTCGTTCTTGATGAATCCCTAACCTTTCACTTCCTCATCAAAATCGAAGATTGCAACTTCAAGATGCTTGCTTTAGTCCATAGATGGACCTTTGAAGCTTACATACTCGATTAGGATGTTTTTGATTGATGTATCCCTCGGGTTGTTTCATATAAACATCCTCGAGTAGGTTTCCATTCAGGAAAGCCGTCTTAACATCCATCTGCCATTCCTCATAGTCAAAATATGCTGCTATGGCAAGCATTGTCCTAATGGACTTGAGCATCACGACAGGGGAGAAGGTTTCATCATAGTCAATACCATGAGTCTGTCTGAAACCGTTAGCCACTAGTTATGCCTTAAAGATCCCGCCAGGTTTCAATTTGAAAATCCACTTGCAATCGACAACCTTTGCCTGAACAGGAGGATCAATCAAAGTCCACACTTTATTGTCCCTCATGGATTGCATTTCAGATTCCATGGCTTGTAGCCATTTATCTGAATCTGGACTTTCTAAAACTTGTTTGTAGTTCGCGGGCTCAGTAGAGTCCACCAAAATCAAATCTTGATCGTCAGTCATGAGAAATCCGTATCTCTCGGGTTCATGACGAGATCTACTAGATATTCTAGGTTCTTGTGTTGTTGACTCAGGTTGCTCATCTTCATGAGTTTCCATGTCAACTTCCATCTGAGTTTCTGTAGATCATTCTATATTCTCTTGTGGTTCTTGAACTTCTCCGAGTTCTATTCTACTCCCACTGTCTTTCTTGTACAGAAATTCTTTCTCTAAGAAAGTAGCTCATCGAGCAACGAACACTTTGTTCTCAATTGGGTTGTAGAATTGATATCCTTTGGTTTTCTTAGGATATCCAACAAATAGGCATTTGTCAGTTTTAGGTTCAAGCTTATTACTTTGTAAACGTTTTACATGAGCTTGAGAATCCCAAACTCGTAGATAGGACATATAGGGCTTCCGACCCATCCATATCTCATGTGGAATCTTATCTACTGCCTTAGATGGAATACAATTCAATAAGTAGGCAGCAGAAAGGAGAGCATAACCCCAAAAAGACATAGGGAGAGTCGCTTGGCCCATCATTGATCAAACCATATCTAATAAGGTCTGATTTCTTCTTTTAGATACAACATTCTATTGAGGTGTTCCCGGTGGAGTCAGCTGTGATACAATTCCACACTGTTTTAGATAGCCATTGAACTCATCACTTAGGTATTCACTTTCTCGATCAGAGTGAATAACCTTAATCCTTCTATCTAACTGATTTTCTACTTCATTTTTAAACTCTTTGAACCTTTCAAAAGTTTCACTTTTATGCCTCATTAAGTAGACATAACCATATCTACTATAGTCATCAGTAAAAGTCACGAAGTATTCAAATCACACAATCAACGAAAAGACATAAATACGGGAAATTAAACAAATAAAATTTCCCGACTATTATGGTCTTCTCTATAGTTGATTCCTTGACACCTCGGTGACACGTCCCGTCATGTCGCTCCCACTCGTTATTTGGATTCCTCTCGATTGGCCCGGGTTTTCTCGGTTTACTTCGTAATTAGGAATCACCCAAAATTATGAGAAAACCAAAACCCGCGAATATAAGTTACCCAAAATAACGTCTTCGTCATAGTACATAAATTCCTATATACAAAGGCGTTTTTCTAGGAATTTAAAGACGACATGATTAGATCAAATCCTACTACAAGATTTTTCTAATCCTACACAGTTTCCAGCTCGTGGTTATTACTATTACAGAAATTTCCATTCAAAAATAAAACAAGCCCGGACATGTCCCGGGGTTTATGAATGAAAATTAAATTTCTACCATAATAGCTGGGAAACCAATAACCACCTGTTTAAGCATTTCGACAAAAATAATAAGGCCAAAATAAATCCGTGTAATAAATCAAACAAGTATAATACCGAAACCAATGCTCTGATACCAATTTGAAGGAAAACTGAACAAGCCCGGGATAAATCGAAAACCTCACTTTCGTGCAATGCATTCCAGAATCGGAAGCTTTCGACCAAGCTCAGCTCAAATTAGTTTACCCATGAACGGATCTTAGCTTATACTTATTTAATTTATTAATCGAGACACAAAAAATTAAATCTTTAATTAAATAGGAATATTAAAGATTTTACCTTTTGTAGCGAATTCCCTTGCCTAAAGAAAAATCCAATCTTTTATGCAACTTCCACAAGAAATCCGAAGAATGACTCCGATACAAACTCCGAAATAGTGTGGGCTATTATCTACAGAGTTACCCATGGCAAAATAAGAAATCCAAGAAACTTGCTTCGGAAGAAAACTCAAAAATCTGAAATTAAAACTGCTGCCCAGAATTTGTAAAGAAGTGTTGCGCAAGTTAATGCCGCCGGTTTCTATGAACATCAAAACCGTCTACCGGAGCTATCATGCCCAGTCCCGATCTGTACAACCAACCTCACGGATCACTCAAGAAGAAGATCGACGTGAAAGGTTGGTCGGCTCAGGCCACCAGACCAAAGAACAGCGCCGGACCGAAGTTCCTGAAATTGCGAGTCGCAATGTCCGATCAGCGCTGGGCTCTTTTTTTTCGTGAAATCCTACCGGTGGCCAACTTGAATAACAGTCCGGGTAGTATAAAGGTTGAGTCTTCCGAAGGAGAAAGCTATCTTAGCTGACTTCGAGAAGAAGCTTCGATGAGGAAGACGAAGTTCTCAATCTAAGCTAAACTTTCTCTCTCTAGCCTTTTCTTGGCTGCCAAGTTTCTTGATTGATTTCTTGCCCAATAAGTTGTATTTATAAGGAGCTTCTAAGGAGACCTAATGGGCTCTCAAGTTAGCCTTTTAATTTGACTTTCGTTGACCACTAAGTCTTCCCGACTAATCAACTCCAATCGACCCATTTAAATTAATTTATTTAACCCACTTTGTTAATTTAATTTAATCAAACCCTTAGAATTAATTAATTCAAATAGAATTAATTTCTAAATTCACTTTGTCAATTAAATATTAATTAAACCTTTTGGATTAATTAATTTACCTTGTCGATTAGTCAAATGCATAATCGGTCGTACCACTAAACGACCAATTATGGAACTACCGCTCGAAAATGACTTTACATCGCGCCATTATATTTTATTCTGTCTCCCCACATTAAAGATCTAGCGCTCATCGGTTTATCAATTTACTGACAAATTGGTTTCCGAGATTAGTACCACTCGTCCTTTTATTATACCGAACATAAAGTTCACCGGCCGGGTTTAGTACAATATACTTTACGAGCTCATCTCGGGAGCACCATCAACCAGGCAAACCGGTACATGGATTCCTCCGACTAGCAACGGCACGTAAGAAGCTAAACACCGCATACCCAACCTACCGAGGTATAGGCCTCAATCGACCACACTCTTTGGTAAATCAAAGCATACGATATCCAACCCTCACGCCCGTTCCAATCTCGGGATTGAGAGACAGAATACTAGGACCGAATTGACTACGCCGATCAGTATAAGTCAATTATATCCAAACTGGTCGTGCTCAATATGCCCCGGGCATATCCGTGTGAAATAAACTAGTTTAGATAAACTAATTTCTAAACCACACAATAACCTATACCGATAGTATGTTCAGACTATCTCGGTTACGAGCATACTTTTTATATATCAATACTTTAACCAATAACGGTATCTACCGTGTTTGTCCACACCCCGTTATCTAGTTCTATGATATAAAGGAAAAAAATTTATACCGAAACAAAATGATACGTCAACTATGGATATTAGTTTTTGATACAAGCCATAGCTTTTCTGTATTCAAAACTAATAATCTCCCACTAATACTCAAAGCTATGCTAAGAAGTACAAAAAACTGTCCAACCCGCTATTACACTGTTGTCATAATGAAGTCTCCAGAACACCTTTAAGCTCACTCACACGGCTCGCTCAAAAATCTGACTCCCATGCCCTCCACATGTCTCTCAAAGACCTTTGGGGTCAATGGCTTGGTGAAAGGATCTGCAAGGTTGTCATCTGATGCTATCTAGGCCACGATCACGTCTCCCCTTTTTACGATCTCTCGTATTTGGTGGAACTTGTGCTCTATGTGTTTACTCGCCTTATGGGCTCGTGGTTCCCTTGAGTTAGCAACTGCACTATTGTTATCACAATAAACTGTGATAGACCTAGGCAACTCAGGAACCACATCTAAGTCCATCAGGAAGCTCCGGAGCCATACAGCCTCTTTCGCTGCCTCTGAAGCGGCAACGTACTCAGTCTTCATGGTGGAGTCCGCCACGCATTTCTGCTTGACACTCCTCCATACTATGGCTCCACCTCCTAGAGTAAACAGAAACCCAGAGGTAGACTTACTCTTGTCCAAATCACCTTGAAAGTCCGAATCTGTGTAACCCGATGGTACAAGCTCCTGCGCTCTATAAACTAGAACATAATCTCTCGTCCTGCGCAAGTACTTGAGAATGCATTTTACTGCCTCCCAGTGAGCCTTCCCAGGGTTACTCTGATATCTACTAACCATGCCAACGGCAAAGCAAATATCAGGCCTCGTGCACAACATAGCATACATGAGGCTACCCACTGCAGAAGCATAGGGTACCTCATTCATGGCATCTATCTCCTCAGCAGTCTTAGGACACTGCTCCTTAGACAAATGCACTCCATGCCTGAAAGGTAGTGAACCCTTCTTGGAGTTCTGCATGTTAAAACGGGCCAGAATCGTGTCTATGTAGGATGCTTGAGAGAGAGTCAGAGAACGTCTCTTACGTTCTCGAATAATCTTAATCCCAAGGATATGTCCAGCCTCTCCCAAATCCTTCATATCGAATTGCCTAGACAGCCATGCCTTTACGTCTGACAACACCTTCTTACTGTTGCCAATAAGAAGGATGTCATCTACGTAAAGTATGAGGAACACCACCATATCACCATCACGCCGGCGATAAACACACTGCTCATCCGGACACTGAGTGAATCCATAGGACTGGATAACCTCATCAAAATGAATGTTCCAAGATCTGGATACGTGCTTAAGTCCAAAAATGGACCTCCTAAGCCTGCATACCTTGTGCTTTTGGCCCTTAACAATGAAGCCCTCTGGTTGCTGCATAAAGATGGTCTCCTCAAGACTTCTATTAAGGAAAGCTGTCTTGACGTCCATCTGCAAAATCTCATAATCCATATGAGCAGCTATGGCCAAGAGAATCCGGATTGACTTAAGCATAGCTACCGGGGAAAAGGTCTCCTCATAATCGATCGCCACAAGCCTAGCCTTGAAGGTCTTAACCCTCCCGTCAGATCCTCTCTTTCGCTTGTAGACCCATTTGCACCCAATAGGCCTAAACCCATCAGGAAGGTCTACCAGCTCCCAGACTTGATTTGAGTCCATAGAACCCATCTCAGCAATCATAGGTTTCCGCCAAGAATCTGTATCTTTATCCTGGAGAGCCTCATTGTAGTTAACTGGGTCTGGTTCATGAGCACCAGGGATAAAGTCAGAAGACTCACCCAAACCCATGTACCTCTCGGGCTGTCTCACAACCCTCCCACTACGACGAGGCGCAGCCTGTGCAAGAGCATCATCTGTGATAGTGTGTGTAGACCCTTGTGGTGTGTCTTCCTGTACTTGTGCATCTGGAATAATGGAATGACTTCTAAGCTCTTCCAATACTACCTTGCTGTTTGACTTGTGATCTAAAATATAGTCCTCCTCAAGAAATCTGGCATTGGTGCTGATGACCACCTTCTGATCCTGAGGACTATAAAATAAACCACCTCTCGTTCATTTGGGGTAGCCTATAAATAGCATAGCCTTGGATCTCGCCTCTAACTTGCCTACATCTGCCTCGAGCACATGTGTTGGACAATCCTATATTCTGAGATGTCTCAGACTAGGCTTTCGCCCATTCCACAACTCTGATGGGGTCGAAGGCACAGACTTAGATGGCACAAGATTGAGGATAAAACATGTTGTCTCTAAGGCATGACCCCAAAACGAGATAGACAACTCACTGTAACTCATCATCGATCTAACCATCTCCATAAGAGTCCTATTCCTCCTCTCTGCTACACCATTCTGCTGGGGTGTGCCAGGTGCAGACAACTGGGTCTGAATACCCTCCTCTGACAAATAGGATCAAAATTCACTAGAGAGGTATTCGCCACCGTGATCAGATTGCATGGACTCGATACTCTTACCCAGATGGTTCTCCACCTCAGCCTTGAATTCTCTGAACTTGCCAAATCATTCAGACTTGTGGCGCATCAGGTATATGCATCCATATCTAGAGTAATCATCCGTGAAATTCACGAAATACTCATAACCACCTCTAGCCTGAACTGACATAGGCCCACACACATCAGAATGAATCAGCTCTAAAACCTCCTTGGCCCTATACCCATTTGCCTTGAAAGGCCTCTTGGTCATTTTACCCTCCAAGCAGGACTCACAGGTCGAATAGCTATCAATATCTAGTGAGTCCAAAGACCCACTCTTGACCAACCTTTGAATCCTACTAAGGTTGATGTGACCTAGTCTCAGGTGCCAAAGATAAGTCTGATTCAAAGGGGAAACTCTTTTCTCTTATTATGATTCGGTGATGAGTTACTAGTTTCTGTGTTTTGCATTACTGGGGAGTATGTCTTAATTAAAAACAAATTGTCAACCAATGTACCGGAACATATAAGTTTCTGGCCTTTTCTAATAAATATAGATCTATCAGAAAAAACACACTTATAACCATCCAAAACAAGTTTAGAAACTGAAAGTAAGTTCTTGCAAAAACTGGGTACATAAAGACAATCTCTCAACAATAAAGTAGAGTTTGAAAAATAAAGACAAACAGCTCCCACTGCAGCAACAGAAACTCTGGTAGTATCCCCAAGGTAGACCTGTAACTCTCCCTCTCTAAGCAGCCGGGTCACTTGGAACCCCTACAAAGAATTACAAACATGATCAGTGGCTTCTGAATCTACACACCAAGTATCTGTGGGAATCGCCGCTAAACACGTCTCAGTGACTAGGGAAAATTTACACATACCTCGAGGCTTTGGGCAGTCGTTCTTCCAATGTCCCGCTTTACCACATCTAAAGCATTTGCCTTTCGGCTTCTGCTTCTTGGCAATGCCCGCCTTGGGTCCATGATTAGCTCCTGCTTTCTGGCCTCTCTTCCTCTTTTACTTCCTGCCTTTGGGCCCAGCAGTGGAACCTGAGGGACCAAAAGTAGCCAAGGCTTGCTTCTTCTCAGCGAATAGGCTCTCAGCAGACACCAATGCAGTTATGAGCTCAGAAAGTGAATATGAGAGATTCCCCATATTATAGTTCAATCGAAACTGCTCAAAACTGGGAGGCAAGCTCTGAAAGATGATATCGACCTGGGTTTCCCCATCAATCTCACCTCCCAATACCTCGATCTCATTGATGCAACCAATCATGTCCAGTACGTGATCTCTCAGTAAAGTGCCCTCAGCCATCTTAGCATTCAAGAGTTTCCTCATAGCTGATTGTTTGGCTGCCCTGCCCTGATGTCCAAACATCACCCTGAGGTTGAGCATCATATCGTAGGCTGAGGTCATCTGCTGATGCTGGTGCTGCAATACACTTGACATAGAAACCAAGATGTAGCACCTGGTCATCTCATCAGCCTTCTGCCACCTCGTATATGGCTCTCGCTGCTTAAGGGTGGCATAATCGCTGGGCTTGGGGGGACACTCCTCAGTAAGCACGTACTTATAACCCTCAGCGGTAAGGACAATGTCCAGGTTATGTTTCCAATCAATATAGTTTGGACCGGTGAGTTTGTTTTGATTCAGAATGACAGCTAGCGGGTTGAACGACATATCAACTGAAAATAAACAATTCAAGTTTCAGTATACTTTTTCGAAAATATTGAAAATCCTCAAAAAAACAAATATAATCTTCTACCGACATCTCTCACACCGGGATTAACGCATGTCACGATAGGTGAACGTCTACGCTAACCCACATTCGTTCGAGAAGAACCAAAGTTCATTAATTTCATTATCTGACCAACGATCTTATGATCAATGAAATTAATAGTCGATAATTTTAGCCGTACCTGAAAATAGCGTAACCTCGATGGGAGGGATACTAAAAACGGTACACTAAGTGTATGCCATTACGTGAATTCTAAGTTTGTTACTTAGGATACTAATGCGCCTCGGATGGCGAGGGTGTCGCAACTTTCTCCAATTAAACTCACTATAGTCATCCCTTTAGAAATTCATTCCGGTGATATCCGTGGTTGAAAACTCATCCGATAGGGAGGAAGGTCTAAGCCAGCATGCAAGTTTAACCACACAATGAACCCGTAATGGAGGCCATGGGGATATTTACCAACCCGCTCCCACTTAGATTTTTAAGCTTGAGGATTTTTACGTTTTAACATGCAATATCTTAACTATAGATATTCGCACCCATAAAACCGTTGGAGTTTTAATATGCGAATAATCTACCTTAGTTAATTGCACATTACCTTTTAAAAAACATTTTGGTTTGGTTTTCGTTCATGCAAAATAAAACGAAAATCACACAATCAACGAAAAGACATAAATACGGGAAATTAAACAAATAAAATTTCCCGACTATTATGGCCTTCTCTATCGTTGATTCCTTGACGCCTCGGTGACACGTCCCGTCATGTCGCTCCCACTCGTTATTTGGATTCCTCTCGATTCGCCCGGGTTTTCTCGGTTTACTTCGTAATTAGGAATCACCCAAAATTACGAGAAAACCAAAACTCGCGAATATAAGTTACCCAAAATAACATCTTCGTCATAGTACATAAATTCCTATATACAAAGGCGTTTTTCTAGGAATTTAAAGACGACATGATTAGATCAAATCCTACTACAAGATTTTTCTAATCCTACACGGCTTCCAGCTCGTGGTTATTACTATTACAGAAATTTCCATTAAAAAATAAAACAAGTCCGGACATGTCCCGGGGTTTATGAATGAAAATTAAATTTCTACCATAATAGCTGGGAAACCAATAACCACCTGTTTAAGCATTTCGATAAAAATAATAATGCCAAAATAAAGTCGTGTAATAAATCAAACAAGTATAAGACCGAAACCAACGCTCTGATACCAATTTGAAGGAAAACTGAACAAGCCCGGGCTAAATCGAAAACCTCACTTTCGTGCAATGCATTCCAGAATCGGAAGCTTTCGACCAAGCTCAGGCTCAAATTAGTTTACCCATGAACGGATATTAGCTTATACTTATTTAATTTATTAATCGGGACACAAAAATTAAATCTTTAATTAAAGTGAAATATTAAAGATTTTACCTTTTGTAGCGAAGTCCCTTGCCTAAAGAAAAATCCAATCTTTTACGCAACTTCCACAAGAAATCCGAAGAATGACTCCGATACAAACTCCGAAATAGTGTGGACTATTATCTACGGAGTTACCCACGGAAAAATAAGAAATCCAAGAAACTTGCTTCGGAAGAAAACTCAAAAATCTGAAATTAAAACTGCTGCCCAGAATTTGTAAAGAAGTGCTGCCCAAGTTAATGTCGTCGGTTTCTATGAAGATCAAAACCGTCCACCAGAGCTGTCAAGCCCAGTCCCGATCTGTACAACCAACCCACGGATCACTCAAGAAGAAGATCGACGTGAAAGGTTGGTCGGCTCAGGCACCAGACCAAAGAGGTCTATTTAACATAAGGTTTGCAGGCTTAAGAGGTCTATTTATGGACTTAAGCAGGCATCCAGATCTTGGAACATCCGGTTTGATGAAGTAATCCAGTCCTTTGGATTTACTCAGTGTCCGGATGAGCAATGTGTATATCGCAGACGTGATGAAAACTCAGTGGTGTTTCTTGTGCTTTACGTAGATGACATTCTATTGATTGGCAACAACAAGAAAGTGTTATCAGACGTAAAGGCATGGCTGTCCAAGCAATTTGATATGAAGGACTTAGGGGAAGCGGGACATATCCTTGGGATCAAGATTATTCGAGATCGTAGGAAACGTTCACTAACGCTCTCCCAAGCTTCATACATAGACACGATTCTGGCCCGTTTTAACATGCAGAACTCCAAGAAAGGTTTTCTACCTTTCAGGCATGGAGTGTTTCTATCTAAGGAACAGTCTCCTAAGACTGTTGAGGAGATAGAGACCATGAAGACAGTTCCATATGCTTCGGCAGTAGGAAGTCTCATGTATGCCATGTTGTGTACGAGGCCTGATATCTGTTATGCCGTTGGCATGGTGAGCAGATATCAGAGTAACCCCGGAAAAGCTTATTGGGAAGCAGTAAAATGCATTCTCAGGTATTTACGCAGAACGAGGGACCAAGTTCTGGTCTATCAGGCGTTTGAGCTGGTACCCCGAGGTTACACAGATTCAGATTTCCAAGGCGACAGGGACAAGAGCAAGTCTACCTCAGGGTATGTGTTTACTCTAGGAGGTGGAGCCATAGTTTGGCAGAGTGTCAAGCAGAAATGCATGGCAGACTCTACCATGGAGGCTGAGTATGTTGCCGCATCAGAGGCAGCGAAAGAAGTAGTATGGCTCAAGAACTTCCTAGTGGACTTAGATGTGATTCCTGGTTTGCAGAAGTTTATCACGGTTTATTGTGATAACAACGGTGCAGTAGCAAACTCGAAGGAACCACGAGTCCACAAGGCGAGTAAACATATACAGCGCAAGTACCACCTGATACGAGACATCGTAAAGAGGGTAGACGTGGTCATGGCTGAGATAGCGTCAGAGGATAACCTTGCAGATCCGTTCACGAAAACATTGACTTCTAAAGTCTTTGAGGCTCACGTGAAGGGCAAGGGGATCAGATGCTTAGGAGAGCCTTGACAGTTTTTCTAGATAGATAGCAGCAGAATTGGTAGGATTGTATGTAGTTGTATACTTAAAGCACAGCTTAAGTATTAGTGGGAGATTGTTGGAGTAGAATACATAAGCTATGCTTGTATTGTACAGTTTCCCAGTTTAATATATCGATTTGTGTTTCAGTCATATCTTGTTGTGCATTAATCGTCCATTTATATTATGTAAGTAGATGATGAGGTGTCTGGTGCGACACAGTAGATCTCATCATTGGTTGAAAGACATAATATATAAATGAGGTTCGTAACCGAGACAGCTTTGGACAAACTGTCAGTCTAGGTTATTATGTGATTCAGATAATTAGTTTGTCTAAACTAATTGAATCATATAGATATGCCCGGGGCATATTGAACTTGACTCTTAGGAATGATTTGTCTTGTACTGATTTAATAGACAAATCGATCCTTGTATTCTATCTCTAAATCCCTAGACTCGAGCGGGCATGAGGATTAGACATAGTGTACTTTGATCTGCCAATGGGTGAGGTCAAATGTGGCCAATAGTCTCGGTGGGTTGGGTGCGCGTGTTTAGTTACTTGGTGTGCTGCTGCTTGTCGAAAGGAAACCATGTACCGGTGCGTCCGGGGTGATGGTGCTCCCGAGATGAGCTCGAAATGTTTATTATACTAAACCTGGCCAGTGGACTTATGTCCGGTATAGTAAAAAGGTCGAGTGGTACTAGTCTCGGAACATTAAGAAGTTGATGAATTAATTTATCAGTAAATTAATGAATTAACGAGCACTATATCTTTGATGTGGGGAGATTATGAATATAATTTAATTAAGTTGTTCCGGAAGCAATTCTGGTGTAGGGTGGTAGTGCCATAATTAATCCGTTAGTGGTACGATTAATTATGTACTGGGTTAATGACAAAGGTAGATTTAATTAATTGAGAAATTAATTAATCCTTGTGTCAGTTGGGAGTGATTCATCCCAGGAACTGGATTGGGATAAGTGAATCCCTGTGACATTTGGGAGTGTTTCAGTCCAGGAACAGGATTGAAGGAAACAGAATCTGTATCAATCTAGAAACAGGATTGAAGGGAAACAGAAACCCAGTAGGAAAGACCAATCCTATTCCAACTTGGAGTCTCTCTTGTAACTCTATAAATAGACAAGGGATCAGCCATTCAAATTACACAATTAATCCACAGGATTTTTAGAGAGAGAAAATTCTAGAGAGAGAAAACGTTTCTCTCTCCAAGTCGAATTTTCAAGAAAGTGTGCAGCTGGTTTTTGGGTTTCTAGTGGCTAAAATTTTGGCCTTGGTCTATACCAGCTGCGCGTAGCTTTCTCTCTCTGCGGGCGGTGCGTTTATAGTACGTGCCAGGTGCTGCGGGGCTAGAGTTTTCTAGCAGGTGGATTGTGGTGAGTAGCTGATCAATTGGCTTCTAGTTCGTTGCCCACACAACGTGAAGTCATAGTCTTTGAGGCATACAAGAGATTCACCAGGTGCACGCTTCAAAGGTATTATTCTATAGTTCCGCTTTTATTAGAATTTTTGTTGCGTGGTAAATCGAGCAGGTACAAACCCAGATCCTACCAAAATCTTTCACCTCTGGCGAGCCCCCAAGTATGGAAGCAAAATCAACTCGGGTTTTTGGGATTTTAGTTTGATCGGCTTAACATGCATTTTTCGTGTTAACATTCATTTGGTATATCAAATAAATAAAATGAATAAAAGCAATGAATTGGGCTCCAGTCTATTACAGAGCCTTTTAAAATTCTTCATATTTGGGCCTTCATTGTTGGGCTTCCGTTCCTGGGCTCCACCATGGACTCCTCTTGGGCCTAACTATTACATAAAATTTTAATAGGCACGCAGGCCCAAATTCAAATGGCTCGTAGGCCCCAACTTTTAAAAACATTAATAAGCCCAATTCATAATTTAAAACACATAAATGGATATGCTCATACAAGCCCCTTTTAATTTAAACCGATTAAATTTAAGAATTGTGTAACTATTACAAAATTAAAATTGATCGTGTCATGATCAATTTTAATCAATCCCTTTTTGTTCATTTTTCATTTAACCAAAATGATGCATGAACTTGCTAGTCATAATTATGATGTTTCACACACATAATTTAAACAATTTAAATTAAAAACATCATAAAATAAATAAATAAATAATTCAAAATTAAACAAATTAATTAATCTAATTAATTAATTTTGATTTATTTATTTATTTATTTATTTTTATTTAATCTAATTATCTTAATCATATTAAGATTTGCTAGGATAATAATTTTAAATCAAAATTTAATCCTATCTCTAATCTGATAAGATATTTAATTTTATGCTAAATTAAAATAAATCTTATCAAATTAAATTAGAATTTCAGAAAAACATTTTTCCTAAAAATTTAGAGGCAATTTCATAATTAACCAAAGTTCTGGGCTTAGGGTTTGGAAGGAACAAAACTGCTGGGGCTGTTTTTATAATTTTTAGAATTTTAGGGTTTGGCAGCCTAGGGTTTTAAGGTTGCGGCGGGGGCAGTTAGGTACTTTCAGACCCTAGGGCTTTTGCCACCCGCCGCTTCCTTCATTGTCTTCCCCGGCGGTATCTCTGGTTTTTCGATCAGTCGTCCGGCGTCATTCATGAACAACGATGCTCGCCGTTCATCTTCTCCGGTGGCGCTCTCTTATCCGGTCAAAGGCGAATCCTCTTCCATTGAAGATCCGATTCCTCGACCATTTGAAAAATGACCGAAAACAAAAATATGTCAGCGTCCCATTTTTTCGATCGTAAACCAGCTCCGACTTAAACCCATTTGAAACCAGCGAAAAACCTCAGAACCATTCTGGGGTTTCTGTTTTTCCGATTGAAAAACAAAAAAAACAAAATCATAACCCAAAATCCAATTTTTCTTTGCTTCCCGATTTCTGACCAAAAAACCCAGACTACGGTGATTTTCATTTTTGAAACCCAGAAAACAATATAACCCATTTTGTTAGAATGGTTTTTCCGGCGAATCAAACCTGTGAAAGAGAGAACAGCCCAGCAAATAATTCTTTCCCTAAAAAAACAGAAAAGCCAAACACTGTAAACAGTTTCTGGGAAGAAAACCCCAAAATTAGATTTGCGTTCCAAACCAAAACCATAAGCTTCCCTTTTTCGCCAAATCGGTTTTCCGGCAGAAAGTATTAAATAGCCCAGATTTCAAAATTAATTTCCGGCAAGGAAACCCAGAAACAAAACCCATCACCGGAACCCTTCCATTGAAATCAGTTTCCCGACGAACACCCAGAAACCTCGAAATCCATAAATAAAAAATTTCACCTCTTTTAAACCAATTTTCAATCGAGGGAATTTTTTGGGTAATTAGAAAAATTAAATTCCAACACAAACAATTTGCTTGAATCAATTAATTTTAATATTAACACTAAAATGTTTTGAACCTAGCTCTAATACCACTGTTGGGATCGGAGACATGATTTTCAAAATTTTTACGCAGCGGATTCATGCCAATTTTAATTTTAGTGTTTTAATCCTATGTTCAAAACAAGTGAACCATACCCTTGAAGCGTAATTGGTAGCCACGTCTGGATCCTAGATTGATGTTGGTCCAAACCTTCTGCTCTGATTATGTTTGTCACCACCAAAATCCTTCCTTGAAGGACTCTCTACTTTGAAGCACTGAAATTCTTTGCAGATCCGATGCTAGCCATTTTTGCCTACGGAGAGAGTTTGGGATTTTGTGTATATTTTGCTAGTTTTGATTTTCTAATTGAAAATCATCATCCTCCTACCATAATATCCCTAGGATATTTGTAGAGTTGAAATTTCCAAAAATCAGTATTGTAATCAATCAATTATTACTTAACTGATTTAATCATATTCCAAATCAGTATTATTACCAAATATTATTTTGCAGATTCTAAATCAGTATTAAATAATATTTGCTAATTCCAAATCAGTATTAAATAATACCTTAATGATTTAGGTTATACCCCAAGCCCATGGATCAACCCATGACCCATGGATCAGGCTGATGGATCAAGAACCTCAATTGCAATTAGGTCCCTTGATTTATCAGCTCATCCCAATTGTTCCCAAGTAATTAATTAACTCTTAATTAACACCACAGAACATTTTAATAATATTTAATTAAACCATTTAATTAAATTTTATTTACTTAAGTATAAAAATTATACTTATTGTAGGCAAGAATACTTATTCTGCATCATCGAACTTTCTTAGGTACGATCCTGTAGGCCCATTCTAAATTGGCAATGGATAACACAATCTCATTGATTAATCCATAAGTCATTAGTGGTCTCTAGCAAGACATAATGACTACCCAATTCATAACGGAGGGTCGAATGGTGATTCAACACAACCTTTCCGAGCAAACTGCGTACGATCCTCTACATTGATATCCCCTTTATTATAAGGCATGGAACCATCATCCTTATATATCTAAACATTTACTTGATCTCTTAGTGACACTGAATTCATCAAGCAAATGATAACGCTTATCATTTCTTGGGCATGGCCATGCATTTTTCAGTTCACTATCAAGTGGCCAAGATATCATCTCTCACTTAAGAGAGATTTGTAGTCCCATCACTTCACCTACATATCTTAGCGTGATTCATAGTGTACCCAATCATACCCATACTTGGCAACCTGTTATGGTCCCGTTAGGCGTATGTCAAAGCAGACTACAATTCACCTAAGATCATGTAGTGATTTATGGTCTAAGGATCCTCGTACGAGTACTACTCAAAAGAATCACTCATGATCTAAAAGTCTATGGAGTGTTTCTTTTGATGGATCGATTTCATGAAATTAAATATGCACAAGAATATAATTATCATGAAATTAACTCATTTGATAAATTATCAAACAGACGACAAATGTCTAAATTAGACCTCAAAAGGGCATACACCAACATGATGTGCCAAAGGGTGCGGTCAATTGAGGCCTATAGCTCAGGTGGTTGGGTATGTGGTGTTTAGCTTCTTACGTGCCATTGCTAGTTGGATGAATCCACGTACTGGTTCGCTGGGTTAATGGTGCTCCCGAGATGAGCTCGTAAGGTTTATTGTACTAAAACTGGCTAGTGGACTTTACGTCCAGTATAATAAGAAAGTGGAGTGGTACTAATCTCAGATACCAAGAAGTCGGTGAATTAGTTTGTCAATAAATTGATAAACCGACGAGCACTAGATCTTTGATGTGGGGAGATAGAAGAATAATAAAGTGACCACGATGTAAAGTCGTTTTTGAGCGGTAGTTCCATAATTGGTCCGTTAGTGGTACGACTAATTATGCGTTTGACTAATCGACAAAGTGAATTAATTAATCCTAAAGATTTAATTAATATTTTATTGACTAAGTGGGTTATACGAAATATTCCTAAGGGTTCGATTAAATTTAATTAACAAAGTTGGTTAAGAAATTAATTCAAAAGGCTCGATTGAAGTTGATTAGTTTAGGGAGACTAAGGGGTCAATGAAAGTCAAACGTTAAGGCCCAACACAAAAACCCACTATGTCTCCCTTGAAGCTCCTTATAAATACTAAAGTCTTGCAATTTCAAGACATAAGAAAACATAGGAGGCAATATTTGCCAAGTGAGAGAGGGAGTAGTCTAGAGAGAGAACTTCATCTTCTTCGTAGAGATCTCTTTCGAAGTCGACTAAGGATCCTTCTTCCTCGAAGGAAAAGCTCAGCCCAAAAAGAAATATTTTTTTATTAACTTAAACTAGCTGCTGTCCGCCCATTTTAATTAAAAAAGGTAGCTATTGTCTAGAATTTTATGAGCGGCTGATTACTCATTTTATGATCAGCTGATTACCCATTTTAATTATTGGCTGTCCACCTAATTTATGAGCAGCCTAGTCCATAGTATTTAAACTTTGCTGCCCAGCTTGGATTTCATTTTAAGTGGTCTGTGCGGAAATCTTTTGTGTGGCTGTTTTGTTTTTATTTTCGGCAGCTGCTGTCCAATTTTTGGGCAGCAGTTTTTTGAGCTTCTTCGAGGCTAAGTTCTTGTGGGTTTCTTGATTATTGCTAGATCTACCCCATATATAGTTGTCGACGTCCTTGATGAATGGTGACACTAGCTGTTCATCTCTTTCGGTACCGATCATATTTGATTCATCGGTCCTCCCGGTGTAAAACTCAGCCTAAATCGGCTTCCTCATTTTTTTTTTCTCTTTCCCGGCGAGCGAACGAAGGAACCCAGATCAGCAAACGAGCTTCATCAATGTAGCGGCGACCTTCGCCGTTTCCATTTTCTCCTTTTTCATCTCATCCCAGGTTTGATTGGAACCCTTTCCAATTAGAACGAACGGCTAACAACCGAAGAAAAAAAAAACAATCCAACACCTTTTTTGTTAGATCGTTTTTCCGGTTAAATACCCAAAACAATTCCAGCGATTTCTTTTGCAAAACCCAGAAAAATGAACAACATAGACCAGCATTTTCGAAACCAAAACTCATATGTTTTCGATAAGAAAACCAAAACCCATCTTTAGAATGGTTATTAATGCAAACCAAACCCAGTTTCCGGCGAAAATCATATTCCCAGTGAGATTTCAAATCAATTTGGTTGAAAACAAAAAAACCCAAAAACCCCCCTTTGATTTTGCTTCCATACTTGGGGGCTCGCTAGAGTATAGAACGTCTGTGGACTTTGAGAGCCCAAGGGCCTCAGGTTTTCTTCGTGCGGTGGGTTGTCACATAATAGATGCCCAACTTTACTCACTACCACTATGTGGAAAAACTGTTTGGGTATTTATTGATGTGTAGCTTGACCCGATAAGTTGACTATGGATTAATTTTGCAAAGATAGGATGGTGTCAAACATTTGAAATGTTCATCCTATCATCGAAAAGTTGCTTGGTATGCAATTGGAAAGCGTTAGATTACATGGAATGTAATTTCAACGTTGCCTACCAAAAGAGCCCGATCCCTATGATACTTGCCAAAGCAAGACTGGGGTTAACTCTTTGTGGATTTTCGGCCCACAATCTAGCACCAACACAAAATTGTTTGGGATTTCAATTTTGGCTATTGTGGAAAATGATTTTAAAACTCATTCTAATATTTTGCATTTATTCTTTGTAGAAATGACATCATCTAGCACTAATGTCATCTCAAACTTTACTCTAAGAAGTATATTGGATAAGGATAAATTGGTTGGACCAAACTTCTTAGATTGGGAAAGAAACTTGAGAATAGTTCTCAAGCAAGAAAGGAAGCTACATGTCTTAGAGACCGCTTTACCTGAACCACCAAAAAATGCTTCGGCATTTGTCCTCGTACGAGTACTACTCAAAATAATCACTCATGATCTAAAAGTCCATGGAGTGTTTCATTTGGTGGATTGATTTCATGAAATTAAATATATACAAGAATATAATTATCATGAAATTATCTCATTTGATAAATTATCAAACAGACGACAAATGTCTAAATTAGCCCTAAAAAGGGCATACACCAACACGCAAGTCACGATAGTGTGAATGTTTACGCTAGCCACATTCGTTTGAGAATAACCAAGTTCATTAACTACACCCAAACGATCTATTGATCAATGTAGCTAATAGTCAGTGCTCTCAGCCGTACAAATAAGCAACGTAACCTCGATGAAAGGAATACTACAAATCGTACACTAAGTGTATGTCATTACATGAATTCTATGTTTGTTACCTAGGATAGTGCGCCTCAGATGGAGAAGGTTTCGCATTTCTCCAATTTTAACTCACTCTAGTCATCTTACTTAGAAATTCAAACTAGTGATCTTATGGTTAAACTCATCCGATATGGAGGAAGACTCTAATGCCAACACACAAGTCTAACCACATCACTTATGAACTCGTAATAGAGGCTATGGGAATATTAACCAACCCGCTTCTACTTAGATTTCTAAAATGAGGGTTTTTCTGATTTCGACATGCAATTAACTAATCCTAAGTTAGATGCAAAATAAAACCAACATGCTTTAAATCATGCATATAAAATACAGCAGAAAGAATTAAAGCATATAATTAAAACTGTAAATACGGGAAATAAATACACACGTAAAATAAATTTCCCGACTATTATGGTTTTATTAGCTTCCATCTTTTGCCTTGTTCTCGTGTCCCGTCACGTCACTCGATGGATTGAGTTTAAAATCTAGATCTTCAAAAATATCTCGAAAAAATGAAAAATGGGCCGCACATGCAACCCGAACGGGCCGCGCGCGCTGCACACACGGGGCATGCACGAGTGGCAGCCCAAGAAGTGCCCTGGTGCGCCCAGCGCCACACTTGTGCGGTGTTGTACCAATGCACGTTGCGCGCAGTGGTGCTGCCACCGGCAAATCCCATTTGGTTTCCGGGTCTTCTATCCTGCTCCCACTACTTCATTTGGTGTTTTTTCTATTCGTTCTTGGTTTTATTTGTTTTCTACGTATTAACAATAAACCAAAACCTACGTAATTAAGTCGTCCACCACAACGTCTTCGATTACAAAAGATTTTCTTACTACAAGGCTTCTAGGAAAATAAAATCGACAATTACATAGAAAAATCTACCACAAATTTAATCTAATCCTACACGGCTTCCAGCATGTGGTTTTATTACTACAACCATTCATAAAAAAAACAACCTGGACATATCCCAGTGTTTAATTGAAACATACAAATGCAACCATAGTAGCCGAGATTTCTAAACCACCTGTAAACAAAACCATATAACAAATGGAAGAAGCACAAATCCAAAACCATAGCTCTGATACCAAATGAAAGATTATATACCCGGGCCCGATCAAAAATTTACTTTCTGCTACGCATTCCAGAATCAAAACTCTTGACTAGGCCTAAGCTCTAGCTCAAATACTATTCCAACCCTTGCTTGAAATACCATTGTGCAGGATCTTAGCTTATGCTTGTTCGATTTGTCACACAACAATAATTCTTAATTAAAGTAGAAGTTTAAGAATTGCCTCTTGAAGCGTTTACTTAGGTGATCATTTGTATAACTCAAGACCAGTTCGTATGTTGTGTTGGCAACGAACTAACGATCATCAAAACACCAGAAAAAACTCGCCAATAAATAGCTCAAACCATCGCAGCACCTTGCCAGAATTCCACCGACCGCCGCTGCTGGAAAGGCCTCCTATTTACCGCCGGGAAAAACTCACCGGCTAACGGAAATCTTTTCCGCCACTGTCTAAAACGAAAGACCGACTTCAAGGGAGAATTCCTAGAGTTCTCTCTCTAGGTTTTCTTTCTCTTGTATTGTGTATTGCCAACCTCTTGTCCATTTAAAGAGTTACAAGCGAGACTCCAAGTTGGTTTAGGATTTGTCTTCCTATTGGGTTTGTGTTTTAATTTAATCCCGTTCCTGGACTGATTCGCATCTAATTGACACGAGGATTCACTTATCCTTAATCAAGTTCCTTGACTTATTCACAACCAACTGACACAAGGATTAAATAATTACTAAATTAATTAAATATACCTTTGTTAATTACCCAATACATAATTAATCGTACCACTAATGAATTAATTATGGCATTACTATCCTGCACTAGGATTAATTACAGAATAACTAAATTAATTATTCTTTAATCTCCCAACATCAAAGATATAGTGCTCATTAATTTATTAATTTATTGATAAATTAATTAATTAATTTCTCATAATCTGAGACTAGTACCACTCAGCCTTTTTACTATGCCGGACATAAGTCCACCGGTCGAGTTTCGTATAATAAACATAACGAGCTCATCTCGGGAGCACTATCACCCCGGACGCACCGGTACATGGATTCCTTTCAATAAGTAACAACACACCAAGCAATCAAACACGTACACCCAACCCACCGAGACTATTTTCCTCAAGTGACTTCACTCTTTGGCAGATTAAAGTACACAATGTTTACTCCTCATGTTTGCTCAAGTCTAGGGATTTAGAGATAGAATACAAGGATCAAATAGTCTATTAAATCAGTACAAGACAATTCATCCTAAATGGTGATTTTAATATGTGCCGGGCATATCTATATGATTCAATTAGTTTAGACAAACCAATTTCAGAATCACATAATAACTTAAACTGACAGTGTGTCCAAAACTGTTTTAGTTATGAACCTCATTTATATATTATGTCTTTTAACCAATGATGAGATCTACTGTGTCATACCAGACACATCATCATCTAATTACATAATATAAATGGACAATATATGTAAAACACAAAAATAATTTAACTAAAACATTTAATCGATATATACAAACTGGGGAAATAGTTTAATACAAGCAAAGCTTTAGTATTCAAACCCAAAACTAGTGCAGCTGAGAGTCTTGGTTCTTCTAAAAGTTTTGGAAAGAAACCATTTCTAAAAAAAGAAAGTGGTCTAATTTTGATGCATATTCTGCATAGTTTGAGACTTCAGAGCCAAAAAAATCTGAATTGATAGACTACTTAGAAAAGTCTCGTCTGAAGAGTGATGAGATTTCTGATTATTTTTCTTGTGTAGAGTAATAGAAGATGAATAAGTTACAGTATCCTACACTGTCAAAGTTGATATTAAAATTGAATTTTTTATAGAATTTTTAAAAATTAGAATGCCAAAATGTAAAACAAGATACATTCGAATTTGAATTTGAGCTCGACTCTCGAGTCACGAACAGAGCTCAAGCTCGGTAATTATTTATCAAGCTTGAGCGCGAGCAGTAAGGAAGGGAGCTCACTGAGCTCGAGCTCGAGTCGAGCTTCTTTGCTCACAGCCGAGCCGAGTTCGAGTAGAGCACTACTCGAGTTTGGCTCAGCTCGTTTACATCCCTAATTTAAAGCATGATATATTTTGTTAGATCTGAAAGGTTTTATTTACTGATCAGTGATTCCTTTTGCAAGAATACATTATTAGTGAACTACGTTTCTGATGTGCTCTTGTCATTGTAAAAGTTTTAGGCGAACACTCAAAATAAAATTTGTATGAAACAAAACAAAATACCAAAACTATAGTACTTAAGGTTTCATTCTCATACGATAGTTGTCTTGATTGAAGGCCGTGTTTGGGTCCAATTCACTTACTACAAGTTTAGTAGTTTCTATACATAAAAGCTAACAAAACAAATGGGTAAATAGGTAATTTGAGTGTGTCATGAAAGTAACAAAACGAAATAAAAACAAAAGATAATATAAATATAAAAGCGGGATCATACCACCTCTAGATCCAAAGGACTACTAAGAAGCAAATATCATGCAAATTTGGGTAGTTCAGTCTTTATAAGATAAATTCCTTATGTATTTCACTCATTATACTTGGGGACCGTAACACATCTTGTTAATGAAATCCGGTTTTTAGGTGAATTACATAATTGCTCAACTCTTAAAAGGTAAACCATTAACATGACCTTCCAAGTATATAATAAAGATAAATTCATCAATCTTACTATATTATCAATCCTCTACACATGTACCTCAAGATAATGGAGATATAGTTAATTACATGGCAAGTTGACATGCAAACCATTAAGCTTACAGCACAATAAGCATAATTAGCCCATATCATATGCACATGTAAAATAGACAATCAACAATTCAACAAGACATGAATAGATTCATCAACATGTAATCATAACAAACACAAATTCCATCTATCCATTCTAAGAAATAACTCATTTGCATGAAACCCACTTGCTAATATACATGAAAAACCATTGAAGAGAACATAATAAACAAGATCATGAGTAACTACTCATAAAAGAACCATTTATAAGAAAAGGGGTGAGTTTTATCAACAAAATATGAAAAAGGCTCACCCAACTCTTGAACTCCATGCTTATGAGCAATTTCTCTCCATTAAATCCATAAAATTGTTCTAAATATATACCATCTATCACTTAGAGAGGTAGAATCCCTAAAAAGCTCCTTAAAACACCATGGTTATAGGAGAATTCATCTAGTGTGTGAAGAGAAAGCTGTAGAAGCGTGTGTAACTTCTCCATTAAGCAACTCTCTAATAAACCTACTAAAAGTGTGATTGTATGTGTTTTACATCATGCCTTGGCCATTAAGAAAAAGGTCTAAGGGTTAAAAATGACAAAATACATTTTAAAACACTCTTGAGGGTAATTAGGAACTTTCACCAATTTCTGGGCCATCTAGGCGCGGCGTCAGGCAATCACCGGTGTCGGAGGTGTACAGGCTCCAATGCTTGTAGGTCTGGAGCCTGTACGCCGCTGATCTTTTCATTCTTCAGCTCAATTTTGCACTTTTCCAAATTCTTCTATTTCAACTACATTTCTTCGTGTTTTCTTCTCTTTTTCAGTAAAAGTCTTCTATTTTCTTCCAAAATCTCCAATATAGCTTTTTACTACAAGATCGTGTAAATCTAACTATAAGTGCATTGTAAGATTATAAAAGATATTATTTTTATTGAAAACCAACTAAAAATTAGCTAAACATGCATGATTTTGGGTCATAAAAAGTATATTTTAGAGTCACGTAAGTTTCTCTCTTTGACACTGTCAGGTGTGATGTTGGAAGTTCCACACAGAAATTTGATCATAATGCAACGGGGAGTTCTTTGATTCTGTGCAATTTGTTTGGCTTGATTGTGGCTGCCTTCATTAAGTTATCGGGTTCATCATTGATGAATCTGTAGAACATTTGTACAATAGGGCATTATATACACCAAAATTACAGTTTATATCAACAAAGTTAGTATTTTATATCAATATGGAGAAATGTTTATATCAAAGATAATTCGAGTTTATATAAATGAATTTGAAATTGTATCATTATTGTCTCAGTGCATAAAGTTTTTTTGCGGACTTTGGATCTGAATCATCAATGTTGAGTTTTGGACGTGTCGCCATTGATACAGCAGAGTTAATAATGACATTTGTGTCATCATCTTCAAGTTCTGACAGTTCATAGAAGCACAAAACTAGAGGTAGGCTTACTCTTGTCCATATCGCCTTGAAAATCTGAATCTGTGTAACCCCTCGGTACCAGCTCACTCGCCTAATAGACCAAAACATGATCTCTCGACTGACGAAGATACTTGAGATTATGCTTGATAGCTTCCCAATGAGCTTTACCAGGATTATTCTGATATCTGCTAACCATGCCAACAGCAAAGCGAATATCATATCTCGTGCATAACATTGCATACATGAGACTTCCTACTACCGAAACATAAGGAACTATCTTCATGGTTTCTATCTCCTCGAGCGTCTTAGGAGGCTGCTCCTTAGATAGATGCAATCTAGTCTGAAAGGTAAGAATCCTTTCTTGGAATTCTGCATGTTAAAACGAGCTAGAATCATATCTATGTATGAAGCCAGGGAAATAGTCAATGAACGTTTCCTACGATCTTGAATAATCTTGATCCCAATGATATGTCCAACTTCTCCCAAGTCCTTCATATCAAACTACTTGGTTAATCATGCCTTTACATCGGACAACACTTTCTTATTGTTGCCAATAAGTAGAATGCCATCTACGTAAAGTACAAGAAACACCACCATATTTTCATCACATCTGCGATACACACATTGCTCATCCGAACATTGATTCAATCCAAATGACTGGATTACCTCATTGATATAACCCTAAGTTACGTCAATTTTCATGGCATTTTCCACTTTAACTCATTGCATTGAGATAGAGTTTTGACTGATCTTGTGTACTTTTTAAGCTAATAATGTGTTATGTGGGAAATGCAGGCTCCAGTTTGGTTTTAGAACATTTCCATCACAAATAGGGTTATAAAGTGCTAAATTAATAGAAAAAGGCAAGTTGGTCATTACTGGACTAAATTAGTCAGCCCAGATGTGCATGTCTGACTGAAAAGTGAAGAAAAACTGAACAAGCCCGGGCTAAATCGAAAACCTCACTTTCGTGCTATGCATTCCAGAATCGGAAGCTTTCGACCAAGCTCAGGCTCAAATTAGTTTACCCATGAACGGATCTAGGCTTATACTTATTTAATTTATTAATCGGGACACCAAAAATTTAAATCTTTAATTAAAGCGGAATTTAAAGATTATACCTTTTGTAGCGAAGTCCCTTGCTTAAAGAAAACCCTCTTTTCTTAGCTACGATTTCCACAAGAAATCCAATCGATTCTCCGTAGAAATCCCGAATATTGGTGGGCAATAATCTATCGGGATTTGCTAACTAAACCCATGAGAATTACCAAAAGGGCTGGCCGAAAAATTCTCCAAATATCAACCAAAAACTGGGTCCAATTAATACTATGAACACGGTCCAATTAAACATGGGTGCTGCCTGCTTAATAAAACAAACAACCGCCTGCTGCTAAATAGAATTGCCCACCGCGAATTTCCAGAATTTGCTGCCACCGACCGACTGCTGCACGAAGAACCAAAACAACTCGGACAAAAGGTTGAAGCTTTAGTCGCGATCTGCACAACTTGCTTCCACGGATCACTCACCAAAATGGAGAAGATCAAAATGTGAAGAACAAATCGGATCGGCGCACCAATGCTCAACAACCCAGCCAAGAAATAAAACTGCAGCAGGAAAAAAAACTACACAGCAAATCCGGAAACCCACTTGAAAAAACTGGCGAGAAAAGTGAAGACCAGCAGCAAGAATCGGACCCTTTTTTGTTGGAGAATAATTCGGGAGAAAGAAAGGACTGGGTGACTCCGAGAAAGATTCAATCTTTTGTTCAAATCTCTCTCTAACCCCTTTCTTTCTTTGCAAGACAATTTCTTGTCTTTCAAGCCACACTTCTAATTTCTTAGGGCTAAAGCTTTCTATTTATAGAAGCTCGATTGGAGACCTAATGGGCTCTCGAGTTAGGCCTTTAAATTTTACTTTCGTTGACCGCTAAGTCTTCCCGACTAATCAACTCCAATCGACCCTTTTAAATTAATTTATTTAATCCACTTTGTTAATTTAATTTAATCGAACCCTTAGAATTAATTAATTCAAAATAGAATTAATTTCTAAATTCACTTCGTCGATCAAATATTAATTAAACCCTTCGGATTAATTAATTTACCTTGTCGATTAGTCAAACGCATAATCGGTCGTACCACTAACGGACCAATTATGGAACTACCGCTCGAAAACGAATTTACATCGCGCCATTATTATTTCTTCTATCTCCCCACATTAAAGATCTAGTGCTCGTCGATTTATCAATTTACTGACAAATTAATTCACCGACTTCTTGGTTTCCGAGATTAGTACCACTCGACCTTTTATTATACTGAACATAAAGTTCACTGGCCAGGTTTAGTATAATAACCTTACGAGCTCATCTCGGGAGCACCATCAACCCGGCGAACCGGTACGTGGATTCCTCCGACTAGCAACGGCACGCAAGAAGCTAAACACCGCATACCCAACTTACCGAGGTATTGGCCTCAATTAACCTCACTCTTTGGCAAATCAAAGCACACGACACCCAACTCTCACGCCCGTCCCAATCTCGGGATTAAGAGACGGAATACTAGGACCGAATTGACTACGCCGATCAGTACAAGTCAATTCTATCAAAACTGGTCGTGCTCAATATGCCCCGGGCATATCTGTGTGATTTAAACTAGTCTAGATAAACCAATTTCCAAACCACACAATAACCTATACCGATAGTATGTTCAGACTATCTCGGTTACGAGCATACTTTTTATATATCAATACTTTAACCAATAACGGTATCTACCGTGTTTGTCGACACCCCGTTATCTAGTTCTATGATATAAAGGAACAGATTTATACTGAAACAAAATGATATGTCATCTGTGGATATTAGTTTTTGATACAAGCCATAGCTTTCGTTTTCGAGCGGTAGTTCCATAATTGGTCCGTTAGTGGTACGACCGATTATGCGTTTGACTAATCGACAAGGTAAATTAATTAATCCGAAGGGTTTAATTAATATTTGATCGACGAAGTGAATTTAGAAATTAACTCTATTTTGAATTAATTAATTCTAAGGGTTCGATTAAATTAAACTAACAAAGTGGATTAAATAAATTAATTTAAAAGGGTCGATTGGAGTTGATTAGTCGGGAAGACTTAGCGATCAACGAAAGTCAAATTTAAAGGCCTAACTCGAGAGCCCATTAGGTCTCCAATCGAGCTTCTATAAATAGAAAGCTTTAGCCCTAAGAAATTAGAAGTGTGGCTTGAAAGACAAGAAATTGTCTTGCAAAGAAAGAAAGGGGTTAGAGAGAGATTTGAACAAAAGATTGAATCTTTCTCGGAGTCACCCAGTCCTTTCTTTCTCCCGAATTATTCTTCAACCAAAAAGGGTCCGATTCTTGCTGCTGGTCTTCACTTTTCTCGCCAGTTTTTTCAAGTGGGTTTCCGGATTTGCTGTGTAGTTTTTTTTCCTGCTGCAGTTTTATTTCTTGGCTGGGTTGTTGAGCATTGGTGCGCCGATCCGATTTGTTCTTCACGTTTTGATCTTCTCCATTTTGGTGAGTGATCCGTGGAAGCAAGTTGTCCAGATCGCGACTAAAGCTTCAACCTTTTGTCCGGGTTGTTTTGGTTCTTCGTGCAGCAGTCGGTCGGTGGCAGCAAATTCTGGAAATTCGCGGTGGGCAATTCTATTTAGCAGCAGGCGGTTGTTTGTTTTATTAAGCAGGCAGCACCCAGGTTTAATTGGACCGTGTTCATAGTATTAATTGGACCCAGTTTTTGGTTGATATTTGGAGAATTTTTCGGCCAGCCCTTTTGGTAATTCTCATGGGTTTAGTTAGCAAATCCCGATAGATTATTGCCCACCCAATATTCGGGATTTCTACGGAGAATCGATTGGATTTCTTGTGGAAATCGTAGCTAAGAAAAGAGGGTTTTCTTTAAGCAAGGGACTTCGCTACAAAAGGTATAATCTTTAAATTCCGCTTTAATTAAAGATTTAAATTTTTGGTGTCCCGATTAATAAATTAAATAAGTATAAGCCTAGATCCGTTCATGGGTAAACTAATTTGAGCCTGAGCTTGGTCGAAAGCTTCCGATTCTGGAATGCATAGCACGAAAGTGAGGTTTTCGATTTAGCCCGGGCTTGTTCAGTTTTCCTTCAAATTGGTATCAGAGCGTTGGTTTCGGTCTTATACTTGTTTGATTTATTACACGGCTTTATTTTGGCATTATTATTTTTGTCGAAATGTATAAACAGGTGGTTATTGGTTACCCGGCTATTATGGTAGAAATTTAATTTTCATTCATAAACCCCGGGACATGTCCGGGCTCGTTTTATTTTTGAATGGAAATTTTTGTAATAGTAATAACCACGAGCTGGAAGCCGTGTAGGATTAGAAAAATCTTGTAGTAGGATTTGATCTAATCATGTCGTCTTTAAATTCCTAGAAAAACGCCTTTGTATATAGGAATTTTTGTACTATGACGAAGACGTTATTTTGGGTAACTTATATTCGCGGGTTTTGGTTTATTGTAATTTTGGGTGATTCCTAATTACGGAATAAACCGAGAAAACCCGGGCGAATCGAGAGGAATCCAAATAACGAGTGGGAGCGACACGACGGGAAGTGTCACCGAGGCGTCAAAGAATCAACGATAGAGAAGGCCATAATAGTCGGGAAATTTTATTTTATTTAATTTCCCGTATTTATGTTTTTTTTCGTTGATTGTGTGATTTTCGTTTTATTTTGCATGAACGAAATTCAAACCAAAAGTTTTTCAAAAAAAGGTAATGTGCAATTAACTAAGGTAGATTATTCGCATATTAAAACTCCAACGGTTTTATGGGTGCGAATATGTTAGTTTTGAATACAGAAAAGCTATGGCTTGTATCAAAAACTAATATCCACTAATGACATATCATTTTGTTTCAGTATAAATCTGTTCCTTTATATCATAGAACTAGATAACGGGGTGTCGACAAACACAGTAGATACCGTTATTGGTTAAAGTATTGATATATAAAAAGTATGCTCGTAACCGAGATAGTCTGAACATACTATCGGTATAGGTTATTGTGTGGTTTGGAAATTGGTTTATCTAGACTAGTTTAAATCACACAGATATGCCCGGGGCATATTGAGCACGACCAGTGTGGATAGAATTGACTTGTACTGATCGGCGTAGTCAATTCGGTCCTAGTATTCCGTCTCTCAATCCCGAGATTGGGACGGGCGTGAGGGTTGGGTGTCGTGTGCTTTGATTTGCCAAAGAGTGAGGTCAATTGAGGCCAATACCTCGGTAAGTTGGGTATGCGGTGTTTAGCTTCTTGCGTGCCGTTGCTGGTCGGAGGAATCCACGTACCGGTTCGCCGGGTTGATGGTGCTCCCGAGATGAGCTCGTAAGGTTATTATACTAAACCTGGCCAGTGAACTTTATGTTCAGTATAATAAAAGGTCGAGTGGTACTAATCTCGGAAACCAAGAAGTCGGTGAATTAATTTGTCAGTAAATTGATAAATCGACGAGCACTAGATCTTTAATGTGGGGAGATAGAAGAAATAATAATGGCGCGATGTAAAGTCGTTTTCGAGCGGTAGTTCCATAATTGGTCCGTTAGTGGTACGACCGATTATGCGTTTGACTAATCGACAAGTTAAATTAATTAATCCGAAGGGTTTAATTAATATTTGATCGACGAAGTGAATTTAGAAATTAATTCTATTTTGAATTAATTAATTCTAAGGGTTCGATTAAATTAAATTAACAAAGTGGATTAAATAAATTAATTTAAAAGGGTCGATTGGAGTTGATTAGTCGGGAAGACTTAGCGGTCAACGAAAGTCAAATTTTAAGGCCTAACTCGAGAGCCCATTAGGTCTCCTTAGAAGCTCCTATAAATACAACATAATAGGCAAGAAAACCCTAAGTGAAGAAACTTGGCAGCCAAGTCTTTTGGTTAGAAAGAGAAAGTTTGGTCTAGAGAGAAAACGGTGTCTTCATCGTCAAGTTTTCTCTCGAAGTCGATCAAGAAAGCTTTCTTCTTTGTCAAGGAACTCAGCCCATGAATTAATTGAGCAGCTTGGTTATAATTTTTGGGAAGGCTGCTGTTTTTTTTGCTTTTATCCGCCGCTGCTGGTTGTTTTCTTCGCTGCACACAGCAGCAGTTTTTATTGACCAGCAATTACTAAATAGAGCAGCCAGGTCCCTTCTTCACTCAGCCCATGAATTAATTTGGATCAATTCTTTATCAGGCTGGCCGCTGGTTCCAAGTGGGTTTTCTTCTTCGCTGAACTGCTGCTGTGCGCAAGCAGTTTCAGCAGCAAAAATAATTCCAGCGAGCTGCTGGTTTCGGGGTGCTGATCCAGCGGTACTTCCACGTTGATCTCTTCCTTCTTGGTGGGTGATCCGTGGAGTCCGTTGTCCAGATCGTGGCTGGAACCTTCAGCTCTGCTAGGCGGAATTGTTGATCGGATATTGAAGGAAATCGGCGGCCAGTTTGTGCAGTATTTTTCTGGGCAGCTACAGTTTGAAAAGGAAAAATTCTGGGCAGCTTCATTTTTGTTAAAAAAAATTCTGGGCAGCTTATTTTTCACAAAAAAATTCTGGGCAGCTTAATTTTGAGTTTCTTGATAAGCAAGTTTCTCGGGTTTTCAGTCGTATTGCCGTGGGTAGCTCCGTAGACGATAGCCCACACTATCTCGGAGCGTGTATTGGAGAATTCTTCGGATTTCTTGTGGATTTCGCGCTAAAGAATTGGGTTTTCTTTTAGGCGAGGGACTTCGCTACAAAAGGTATAATCTTTAAGTTCCGCTTTAATTAAAGATTTAATTTTGTGTGTCCCGATTAATAAATTAAATAAGTATAAGCCTAGATCCGTTCATGGGTAAACTAATTTGAGCATGAGCTTGGTCGAAAGCTTCCGATTCTGGAATGCATAGCACGAAAGTGAGGTTTTCGATTTAGCCCGGGCTTGTTCAGTTTTCCTTCAAATTGGTATCAGAGCGTTGGTTTCGGTCTTATACTTGTTTGATTTATTACACGGCTTTATTTTGGCATTAGTATTTTTGTCGAAATGTATAAACAGGTGGTTATTGGTTTCCCGGCTATTATGGTAGAAATTTAATTTTCATTCATAAACCCCGGGACATGTCCGGGCTCGTTTTATTTTTGAATGGAAATTTCTGTAATAGTAATAACCACGAGCTGGAAGCCGTGTAGGATTAGAAAAATCTTGTAGTAGGATTTGATCTAATCATGTCGTCTTTAAATTCCTAGAAAACGCCTTTGTATATAGGAATTTTTGTACTATGACGAAGACGTTATTTTGGGTAACTTATATTCGCGGGTTTTGGTTTATTGTAATTTTGGGTGATTCCTAATTACGGACTAAACCGAGAAAACCCGGGCGAATTGAGAGGAATCCAAATAACGAGTGGGAGCGACACGACGGGAAGTGTCACCGAGGCGTCAAAGAATCAACGATAGAGAAGGCCATAATAGTCGGGAAATTTTATTTTATTTAATTTCCCGTATTTATGATTTTTTCGTTGATTGTGTGATTTTCGTTTTATTTTGCATGAACGAAATTCAAACCAAAAGTTTTTTCAAAAGGTAATGTGCAATTAACTAAGGTAGATTATTCGCATATTAAAACTCCAACGGTTTTATGGGTGCGAATATCCATAGTTAAGATATTGCATGTTAAAACGTAAAAATCCTCAAACTTAATTATATTCGCAAGTTTTGGTTTAATCGTAATTTTGGGTGATTCCTAATTACGTGGGGTTTTGGTTTATCGTAATTTTGGGTGATTCCTAATTACGTAGAAAACCGAGAAAACCCGGATTTTGGTTTATCGTAATTTTTGGGTGATTCCTAATTACGTAGAAAACCGAAATGGAAAACCGAGAAAACTAGGGCGAATTAAAATTATTTTAAAAATCTAAGTGGGAGCGGGTTGGTTAATAGCCCCATGGCCTCCATTACGGATTCATTGGCGATGTGGTTAAACGGCTTCCTCATCGGTTGAGTTTTCAATCACAGATATCGCTGGAATGAATTTCTAAAGGGATGACTATAGTGCGTTTAATTGGGAAAAGTTGCGACACCCTCGCCATCCGAGGCGCATTAGTACCCTAAGTAACAAACTTAGAAGTCACGTAATGGCATACACTTAGTGTACTGTTTATAGTATCCCTCCCATCGAGGTAACGCTATTTACGTGTACGGCTAAAATTATCGACTATTAATTTCATTGATCATAAGATCGTTGGTCAGATAATGAGATTAATGGACTTCGGTCCTTCTCGAACGAATGTGGGTTGGCGTAGACGTTCACCCATCGTGACCTGCGTTAATCCCGGTGGGAGAGATGTCGGTAGAAGATTATATTTCTTTTCTGAGGATTTTTCAATATTTTCAAAAAGTATACTGAGACATGTTTTTTCATTATTTTCAGTTGATATGTCGTTCAACCCGCTAGCTGTCATTCTGAACCAAAACAAACTCACCGGTCCTAATTACATTGATTGGAAACGAAACCTGGACATTGTCCTAACCGCCGAGGGTTATAAGTACGTGCTCACTGAGGAGTGTCCCCCTAAGCCCAGTGAGGATGCCACACCTGAGCAGCGAGAGCCATATACGAGGTGGCAGAAAGCTGATGAGATGACCAGGTGCTACATCTTGGCTTCCATGTCGAGTGTACTGCAGCACCAGCATCAGTTGATGACCTCAGCTTACGATATGATGCTCAACCTCAGGGAGATGTTTGGACATCAGGGCAGGGCAGCCAGGCAGTCAGCTATGAGGAAACTCATGAATGCCAGGATGGCTGAGGGCACTTCAGTGAGAGATCACGTGCTGGAGATGATTGGTTGCATCAATGAGATTGAGGTATTGGGAGGTGATATTGATGGGGAGACCCAGGTCGATATCATCCTTCAGAGCTTGCCTCCCAGTTTTGAGCAGTTTCGATTGAACTATAATATGGGGAATCTCTCATATTCACTCTCTGAGCTCATGACTGCATTGGTGTCTGCTGAGAGCCTCTTCGCTGAGAAGAAGCAAGCCTTGGCTACTGTTGGTCCCTCAGGTTCTCTGCTGGGCCCAAAGCCAGGAAGCAAAAGAGGAAGAGAGGCCAGAAAGTAGGAACTAATCATGGACCCAAGGCAGGCATTGCCAAGAAGCAGAAGCCGAAAGGCAAATGTTTTAAGTGTGGCAAAGCAGGACATCGGAAGAAGGATTGCCCAAAGCCTCGAGGTTAAAAGTAAATTTTCCCTAGTTACTGAGACGTGATTTGCGGCGATTCCCACAGATACTTGGTGTGTGGATTCGGGAGCCACTGATCACGTTTGTAATTCTTTGCAGGGGTTCCAAGTGACCCGGCTGCTTAGAGAGGGAGAGTTGCAGGTCTACCTTGGGGATACTACCAGAGTTTCTGTGGCTGCAGTGGGAGTTATTAGTTTTTATTTTTCAGACTCTATTTTACTTTTAAAGGATTGTCTTTATGTACCTAGTTTTCGAAAGAACTTGCTTTCGGTTTCAAAACTTGTTTTGGATGGTTATAAGTGTGTATTTTCTGACGGTTCGGTTTTTATAAGAAAATGCCAGAAACTTATATGTTCCGGTACATTGGTTGACAATCTGTTTTTAATCAAGACTTACTCCCCAGTTATGCAAAACACAGAAACTAGTAACTCATCACCGAATCATAATAAGAGAAAGGAATCTTCCCCTTTGAATCAGACTTATCTTTGGCACCTGAGACTAGGTCATATCAACCTTAGTAGGATTCAAAGGTTGGTCAAGAGTGGGTCTTTGGACTTACTAGATATTGACAGCTATTCGACCTGTGAGTCCTGCTTGGAGGGTAAAATGACCAAGAGGCCTTTTAAGGCGAAGGGGTATAGGGCCAAGGAGGTTTTAGAGTTGATTCATTCTGACATGTGTGGACCTATGTCAGTTCAGGCTAGAGGTGGTGAATACCTCTCTAGTGAATTTAGGACCTATTTGTCAGAGGAGGGTATTCAGACCCAGTTGTCTGCACCTGGCACACCCCAGCAGAATGGTGTAGCAGAGAGGAGGAACAGGACTCTTATGGAGATGGTTAGATCGATGATGAGTTACAGTGAGTTGCCTACCTCGTTTTGGGGTTATGCCTTAGATACAGCATGTTTTATCCTCAACCTTGTGCCATCTAAGTCTGTGCCTACGACCCTAGTAGAGTTGTGGAGTGGGCGGAAGCCTAGTCTGAGACATCTCAGGGTTTGGGATTGTCCAGCATATGTGCTCGAGGCAGATGCAGGCAAGTTAGAGGCGAGATCCAAGGTTATGCTGTTTATAGGCTACCCCAAAGGAACGAGATGTGGTTTATTTTATAGTCCTCAGGATCAGAAGGTGGTGGTCAGCACCAATGCAAGATTTCTTGAGGAGGACTATATTTTAGATCACAAGTCAAGCAGCAAGGTAGTATTGGAAGAGCTTAGAAGTCAGTCCACTATTCCAGATGCACACGTACAGGAAGATACACCACAAGAGACTGCACACACTATCACAGATGATGCTCTTACACAGGCTGCGCCTTGTCGTAGTGGGAGGGTTGTGAGACAGCCCGAGAGGTACATGGGTTTGGGTGAGTCTTCGGACTTTATCCCTGGTGCTCGTGAACCAGACCCAGTTAACTACAATGAGGTTCTTCAGGATAGAGATGCAAGCATCCAGATCTTGGAACATCCGTTTTGACGAGGTTATCCAGTCCTATGGATTCACTCGGTGTCCGGATGAGCAGTGTGTTTATAGCAGGCGTGATGGTGATATAGTGGTGTTCCTCGTACTTTAGTAGATGACATTCTTCTTATTGGCAACAGTAAGAAGGTGTTGTCAGACGTAAAGGCATAGCTGTCCAGGCAATTCGATATGAAGGATTTGGGAGAGGCTGGACATATCCTTGGGATCAAGATTATTCGAGATCGTAGGAGACGTTCTCTGACTCTCTCACAGGCATCCTACATAGACACGATTCTGGCCCGTTTTAACATGCAGAACTCCAAGAAGGGTTCACTACCTTTCAGGCATGGAGTGCATTTGTCTAAGGAACAGTGTCCTAAGACTGCTGAGGAGATAGATGCCATGAAGGCGGTACCCTATGCTTCTGCAGTGGGTAGCCTCATGTATGCTATGTTGTGCACGAGGCCTGATATTTGCTTTGCCGTTGGCATGGTTAGCAGATATCAGAGTAACCCTGGGAAGGCTCACTGGGAGGCAGTAAAATGCATTCTCAAGTACTTGCGCAGGACGAGAGATTGTGTCCTAGTTTATAGAGCGCAGGAGCTTGTACCATTGGGTTACACAGATTTGGACTTTCAAGGTGATTTGGACAGGAGTAAGTCTACCTCTGGGTTTGTGTTTACTCTAGGAGGTGGAGCCATAGTATGGAAGAGTGTCAAGCAGAAATGCGTGGCGGACTCTACCATGGAGGCCGAGTACGTTGCCACTTCAGAGGCAGCGAAAGAGGCTGTATGGCTCAGGAACTTCCGGATGGATTTAGATGTGGTTCCTGAGTTGCCTAGGTCTATCACAGTTTATTGTGATAACAATAGTGCAGTTGCTAACTTGAGGGAACCACGAGCCCATAAGGCGAGTAAACACATAGAGCGTAAGTACCACCTGATACGAGAAATCGTAAAGAGGGGAGACGTGACCGTGGCCAAGATAGTATCAGATGACAACCATGCAGATCCTTTCACAAAGTCATTGACCCTAAAGGTCTTTGAGAGACATGTGGAGGGCATGGGAGTCAGATTCTTGAGGGAGCCATGTTAGTGAGCTTAAAGGTGTTCTGGAGATTTCATTGTGACAGCAGTGTAATAGTGGGTTGAACAGTTTTTGTACTTCTTAGCATAGCTTTGAGTATTAGTGGGAGATTGTTAGTTTTGAATACAGAAAAGCTATGGCTTGTATCAAAAACTAATATCCACTGATGACATATCATTTTGTTTCAGTATAAATCTGTTCCTTTATATCATAGAACTAGATAACGGGGTGTCGACAAACACAGTAGATACCGTTATTGGTTAAAGTATTGATATATAAAAAGTATGCTCGTAACCGAGATAGTCTGAACATACTATCGGTATAGGTTATTGTGTGGTTTGGAAATTGGTTTATCTAGACTAGTTTAAATCACACAGATATGCCCGGGGCATATTGAGCACGACCAGTGTGGATAGAATTGACTTGTACTGATCGGCGTAGTCAATTCGGTCCTAGTATTCCGTCTCTCAATCCCGAGATTGGGACGGGCGTGAGGGTTGGGTGTCGTGTGCTTTGATTTGCCAAAGAGTGAGGTCAATTGAGGCCAATACCTCGGTAAGTTGGGTATGCGGTGTTTAGCTTCTTGCGTGCCGTTGCTGGTCGGAGGAATCCACGTACCGGTTCGCCGGGTTGATGGTGCTCCCGAGATGAGCTCGTAAGGTTATTATACTAAACCTGGCCAGTGAACTTTATGTTCAGTATAATAAAAGGTCGAGTGGTACTAATCTCGGAAACCAAGAAGTCGGTGAATTAATTTGTCAGTAAATTGATAAATCGACGAGCACTAGATCTTTAATGTGGGGAGATAGAAGAAATAATAATGGCGCGATGTAAAGTCGTTTTCGAGCGGTAGTTCCATAATTGGTCCGTTAGTGGTACGACCGATTATGCGTTTGACTAATCGACAAGGTAAATTAATTAATCCGAAGGGTTTAATTAATATTTGATCAACGAAGTGAATTTAGAAATTAATTCTATTTTGAATTAATTAATTCTAAGGGTTCGATTAAATTAAATTAACAAAGTGGATTAAATAAATTAATTTAAAAGGGTCGATTGGAGTTGATTAGTCGGGAAGACTTAGCGGTCAACGAAAGTCAAATTTTAAGGCCTAACTCGAGAGCCCATTAGGTCTCCTTAGAAGCTCCTATAAATACAACATAATAGGCAAGAAAACCCTAAGTGAAGAAACTTGGCAGCCAAGTCTTTTGGTTAGAAAGAGAAAGAGAAAGTTTGGTCTAGAGAGAAAACGGTGTCTTCATCGTCAAGTTTTCTCTCGAAGTCGATCAAGAAAGCTTTCTTCTTTGTCAAGGAACTCAGCCCATGAATTAATTGAGCAGCTTGGTTATAATTTTTGGGAAGGCTGCTGTTTTTTTTGCTTTTATCCGCCGCTGCTGGTTGTTTTCTTCGCTGCACACAGCAGCAGTTTTTATTGACCAGCAATTACTAAATAGAGCAGCCAGGTCCCTTCTTCACTCAGCCCATGAATTAATTTGGATCAATTCTTTATCAGGCTGGCCGCTGGTTCCAAGTGGGTTTTCTTCTTCGCTGAACTGCTGCTGTGCGCAAGCAGTTTCAGCAGCAAAAATAATTCCAGCGAGCTGCTGGTTTCGGGGTGCTGATCCAGCGGTACTTCCACGTTGATCTCTTCCTTCTTGGTGGGTGATCCGTGGAGTCCGTTGTCCAGATCGTGGCTGGAACCTTCAGCTCTGCTAGGCGGAATTGTTGATCGGATATTGAAGGAAATCGGCGGCCAGTTTGTGCAGTATTTTTCTGGGCAGCTACAGTTTGAAAAGGAAAAATTCTGGGCAGCTTCATTTTTGTTAAAAAAAATTCTGGGCAGCTTATTTTTCACAAAAAAATTCTGGGCAGCTTAATTTTGAGTTTCTTGATAAGCAAGTTTCTCGGGTTTTCAGTCGTATTGCCGTGGGTAGCTCCGTAGACGATAGCCCACACTATCTCGGAGCGTGTATTGGAGAATTCTTCGGATTTCTTGTGGATTTCGCGCTAAAGAATTGGGTTTTCTTTTAGGCGAGGGACTTCGCTACAAAAGGTATAATCTTTAAGTTCCGCTTTAATTAAAGATTTAATTTTTTGTGTCCCGATTAATAAATTAAATAAGTATAAGCCTAGATCCGTTCATGGGTAAACTAATTTGAGCCTGAGCTTGGTCGAAAGCTTCCGATTCTGGAATGCATAGCACGAAAGTGAGGTTTTCGATTTAGCCCGGGCTTGTTCAGTTTTCCTTCAGAATATCCATAGTTAAGATATTGCATGTTAAAACGTAAAAATCCTCAAACTTAATTATATTCGCAAGTTTTGGTTTAATCGTAATTTTGGGTGATTCCTAATTACGCGGGGTTTTGGTTTATCGTAATTTTTGGGTGATTCCTAATTACGTAGAAAACTGAGAAAACCCGGATTTTGGTTTATCGTAATTTTTGGGTGATTCCTAATTACGTAGAAAACCGAAATGGAAAACCGAGAAAACTAGGGCGAATTGAAATTATTTTAAAAATCTAAGTGGGAGCGGGTTGGTTAATAGCCCCATGGCCTCCATTACGGGTTCATTGGCGATGTGATTAAACGGCTTCCCCATCGGTTGAGTTTTCAATCACAGATATCGCTGGAATGAATTTCTAAAGGGATGACTATAGTGCGTTTAATTGGGAAAAGTTGCGACACCCTCGCCATCCGAGGCGCATTAGTACCCTAAGTAACAAACTTAGAAGTCACGTAATGGCATACACTTAGTGTACTGTTTATAGTATCCCTCCCATTGAGGTAACGCTATTTACGTGTACGACTAAAATTATCGACTATTAATTTCATTGATCATAAGATCGTTGGTCAGATAATGAGATTAATGGACTTCGGTCCTTCTCGAACGAATGTGGGTTGGCGTAGACGTTCACCCATCGTGACCTGCGTTAATCCCGGTGGGAGAGATGTCGGTAGAAGATTATATTTATTTTCTGAGGATTTTTCAATATTTTCGAAAAGTATACTGAGACATGTTTTTTCATTATTTTCAGTTGATATGTCGTTCAACCCGCTAGCTGTCATTCTGAACCAAAACAAACTCACCGGTCCTAATTACATTGATTGGAAACGAAACCTGGACATTGTCCTAACCGCCGAGGGTTATAAGTACGTGCTCACTGAGGAGTGCCCCCCTAAGCCCAGTGAGGATGCCACACCTGAGCAGTGAGAGCCATATACGAGGTGGCAGAAAGCTGATGAGATGACCAGGTGCTACATCTTGGCTTCCATGTCAAGTGTACTGCAGCACCAGCATCAGTTGATGACCTCAGCCTACGATATGATGCTCAACCTCAGGGAGATATTTGGACATCAGGGCATGGCAGCCAGGCAGTCAGCTATGAGGAAACTCATGAATGCCAAGATGGCTGAGGGCACTTCAGTGAGAGATCATGTGCTGGAGATGATTGGTTGCATCAATGAGATTGAGGTATTGGGAGGTGAGATTGATGGGGAAACCCAGGTCGATATCATCCTTCAGAGCTTGCCTCCCAGTTTTGAGCAGTTTCGATTGAACTATAATATGGGGAATATCTCATATTCACTTTCTGAGCTCATGACTGCATTGGTGTCTGCTGAGAGCCTCTTCGCTGAGAAGAAGCAAGCCTTGGCTACTGTTGGTCCCTCAGGTTCCTCTGCTGGGCCCAAAGCCAGGAAGCAAAAGAGGAAGAGAGGCCAGAAAGTAGGAGCCAGTCATCGACCCAAGGCAGGCATTGCCAAGAAGCAGAAGCCGAGAGGAAAGTGCTTCAGATGTGGCAAAGCAGGACATTGGAAGAAGGACTGCCCAAAGCCTCGAGGTATGTGTAAATTCTCTCTAGTTACTGAGACGTGTTTAGCGGCGATTCCCACGGATACTTGGTGTGTGGATTCGGGAGCCACTGATCACGTTTGTAATTCTTTGCAGGGGTTCCAAGTGACCTGGCTGCTTAGAGAGGGAGAGTTGCAGGTCTACCTTGGGGATACTACCAGAGTTTCTGTGGCTGCAGTGGGAGTTATTAGTCTTTACTTTTCAGACTCTATTTTATATTTAAAGGATTGTCTTTATGTACCCAGTTTTCGAAAGAACTTGCTTTCGGTTTCGAAACTTATTTTGGATGGTTATAAGTGTGTATTTTCTGATGGTTCGGTTTTTATAAGAAAATGCCAGAAACTTATATGTTCCGGTACATTGGTTGACAATCTGTTTTTAATCAAGACTTACTCCCCAGTTATGCAAAACACAGAAACTAGTAACTCATCACCGAATCATAATAAGAGAAAGGAATCTTCCCCTTTGAATCAGACTTATCTTTGGCACCTGAGACTAGGTCATATCAACCTTAGTAGGATTCAAAGGTTGGTCAAGAGTGGGTCTTTGGACTTACTAGATATTGACAGCTATTCAACCTGTGAGTCCTGCTTGGAGGGTAAGATGACCAAGAGGCTTTTTAAGGCGAAGGGGTATAGGGCCAAAGAGGTTTTAGAGCTGATTCATTCTGACGTGTGTGGGCCTATGTCAGTTCAGGCTAGAGGTGGTTATGAGTATTTCGTGACTTTCACGGATGATTACTCTAGATATGGATACATATACCTGATGCGCCACAAGTCTCAATGCTTTGGCAAGTTTAGAGAATTCAAGGTAGAGGTGGAGAACCATCTGGGTAAGAGTATCAAGTCACTGCAGTCTGATCGCGGTGGCGAATACCTCTCTAGTGAATTTAGGACCTATTTGTCAGAGGAGGGTATTCAGACCCAGTTGTCTGCACCTGGCACACCCCAGCAGAATGGTGTAGCAGAGAGGAGGAACAGGACTCTTATGAAGATGGTTAGATCGATGATGAGTTACAGTGAGTTGCCTACCTCGTTTTGGGGTTATGCCTTAGAGACAGCATGTTTTATCCTCAACCTTGTGCCATCTAAGTCTGTGCCTACGACCCCAGTAGAGTTGTGGGGTGGGCGTAAGCCTACTCTGAGACATCTCAGGATTTGGGGTTGTCCAGCACATGTGCTCGAGGCAGATGCAGGCAAGTTAGAGGCGAGATCTAAGGTTATGTTATTTGTAGGCTACCCCAAAGGAACGAGAGGTGGTTTATTTTATAGTCCTCAGGATCAGAAGGTGGTGGTCAGCACCAATGCCAGATTTCTTGAGGAGGACTATATTTTAGATCACAAGTCAAGCAGCAAGGTAGTATTGGAAGAGCTTAGAAGTCAGTCCACTATTCCAGATGCACACGTACAGGAAGACACACCACAGGAAATTGCACGCACAATCACAGATGATGCTCTTACACAGGCTGCGCCTCGTCGTAGTGGGAGGGCTGTGAGACAGCCCGAGAGGTACATGGGTTTGGGTGAGTCTTCGGACTTTATCCCTGGTGCTCATGAACCAGACCCAGTTAACTACAATGAGGCTCTCCAGGATAAAGATGCAGATTCTTGGCAGAGAGCGATGATTGCTGAGATGGGTTCTATGGACTCAAATCAAGTCTGGGAGCTGGTAGACCTGCCTATTAGGTGCAAATGGGTCTACAAGCGAAAGAGAGGATCTGACGGGAGGGTTGAGACCTTCAAGGCTAGGCTTGTGGCGAAAGGGTATACACAGAAAGAAGGGATCGATTATGAGGAGACCTTTTCCCCGGTAGCTATGCTTAAGTCGATCCGGATTCTCTTGGCCATAGCTGCTCATATGGATTATGAGATATGGCAGATGGACGTCAAGACAGCTTTCCTTAATGGAAGTCTTGAGGAGACCATCTTTATGCAGCAACAAGAGGGCTTCATTGTTAAGGGCCAAGAGCACAAGGTATGCAGGCTTAGGAGGTCCATTTATGGACTTAAGCAAGCATCCAGATCTTGGAACATTCGTTTTGATGAGGTTATCCAGTCCTATGGATTCACTCAGTCTCTGGATGAGCAGTGTGTTTATTGCAGGCGTGATGGTGAGATAGTGGTGTTCCTCGTACTTTATGTAGATGACATTCTTCTTATTGGCAACAGTAAGAAGGTGTTGTCAGACGTAAAGGCATGGCTGTCCAGGCAATTCGATATGAAGGATTTGGGAGAGGCTGGACATATCCTTGGGATCAAGATTATTCGAGATCATTGGAGACGTTCTCTGACTCTCTCACAGGCATCCTACATAGACACGATTCTGGCCCGTTTTAACATGCAGAACTCCAAGAAGGGTTCACTACCTTTCAGGCATGGAGTGCATTTGTCTAAGGAGCAGTGTCCTAAGACCGCTGAGGAGATAGATGTCATGAAGGCGGTACCCTATGCTTCTGCAGTGGGTAGCCTCATGTATGCTATGTTGTTCACGAGGCCTGATATTTACTTTGCCGTTGGCATGGTTAGCAGATATCAGAGTAACCCTGGGAAGGCTCACTGGGAGGCAGTAAAATGCATTCTCAAGTACCTGCGCAGGACGAGAGATTATGTCCTAGTTTATAGAGCGCAGGAGCTTGTACCATTGGGTTACACAGATTCGGACTTTCAAGGAGATATGGACAAGAGTAAGTCTACCTCTGGGTTTGTGTTTACTCTAGGAGGTGGAGCCATAGTATGGAAGAGTGTCAAGCAGAAATGCGTGGCGGACTCTACCATGGGGGCCGAGTACGTTGCCGCTTCAGAGGCAGCGAAAGAGGCTGTATGGCTCAGGAGCTTCCTGATGGACTTAGATGTGGTTCCAGAGTTGCCTAGGTCTATCACAGTTTATTGTGATAACAATGGTGCAGTTGCTAACTCAAGGGAACCACGAGCCCATAAGGTGAGTAAACACATAGAGCGCAAGTACCACCTGATACGAGAGATCGTAAAGAGGGGAGACGTGATCGTGGCCAAGATAGCTTCAGAGGACAACCTTGCAGATCCTTTCACCAAACCATTGACCCCAAAGGTCTTTGAGAGGCATGTGGAGGGCATGGGAGTCAGATTCTTGAGAGAGCCATGTCAGTGAGCTTAAAGGTGTTTTGGAGATTTCATTATGACAGCAGTGTAATAGCGGGTTGGACAGTTTTTGTACTTCTTAGCATAGCTTTGAGTATTAGTGGGAGATTGTTAGTTTTGAATACAGAAAAGCTATGGCTTGTATCAAAAACTAATAAAAAGACTATCATACCCTTGCTATCTTTATTTAATTACAACCCTAGAATGATTATTAGTATATATATTTTGAGTACAAATCCTGAAGGTAACTTTTGCTTCGTTCTTCTCTCATTCGAACCGACTGCTCTTGTTTATAATCGGGAAGCTAGGGTTTGTGCAGAGATTGCAACCAAGCTTAGAACCATATTGTTCTAAGCAGTTCATGGGGGTTTAATCCCAGATCTATTCAGGCTAGGTGGAATCAGTGCATCTGACTTGGTTGAGCAGCTTTATCTTTTAGTCCTTCAGCTCGGTAAAGGGTTTTTGCTGTTTTAGGCTGACAGACCGTTACTAGCGAGGGTGAGCCAGTTGATTCATGTTTTGTGTATGTTTAGAGTGTAGTGTATCTAAATTCCTTTGATTTATTGTATGTTGGTGTAATTATTTTTGTGGTAGATTTGGGCTTAAGTGACTTGTTGGCGGTTTCTATGTTATACTTTTGGAGATTGACTCTTGAGTAACTTATTATCTTATTGGCAGTTTCCTATTTTGGAGATTGATTATTGAGTAAGTTTATGATCTTTTTGAAAGTTTCCATTGTGTAATATTTTAGATTGAATCATGTTGGTAAAATAAGCCTAAGGTCCGAAGACGAATAACGAAATCAATTTATGGTAAGTACTAGCCGATAGTGAAGGAGATTAAACCACCATCCTAAATCCCATCAATTTACTTCTCTGTAATTGTTTGTTTTTATTATTATTATCTCAACAAATCAAAGTCCTCTTGTTCCCAACTCTTGCATACTTAAAATCTAGTGTGATACACAAGTGTTCAGTGTTCCCTGTGGATTCGATACCTTTCTCTACTACACGATAGGATTTGTGGTCCTTAAGTGTGCTGAAAAAGGATTTTTATTAGTGTTGTATTTGAGCACATCACTTTTTGGCACCGTTGCGGGGGAGCACAGTGACCTTGGTGTTTAACCTAGAATTGTTGAGTGCGCAGGAGCTGATAAGGAGGCAATATTGTTAGTTTTGAATACAGAAAAGCTATGGCTTGTATCAAAAACTAATATCCACAGTTGACATATCATTTTGTTTCGGTATAAATTTGTTCATTTATATCATAGAACTAGATAACGGGGTGTGGAAAGACACAGTACATACCGTTATTGGTTAAAGTATTGATATATTAAAAGTATGCTCGTAATCGAGATAGTCTGAACATACTATCGGTATAGGCTATCGTGTGGTTTGGAAATTAGTTTATCTAAACTAGTTTAAATCACATGGATATGCCCGGGGCATATTGAGCGTGACCGGTTTTGGATAGAATTGACTTATACTGATCGGCGTAGTCAATTCGGTCCTAGTATTCCATCTCTCATTCCCAAGATTGGGACGGGCATGAGATTTGGATATCATATGCTTTGATTTGTCAAAGAGTGCGGTCAATTGAGGCCTATACCTCGGTAGGTTGGGTATGCAGTGTTTGGCTTCTTACGTGCCGTTGCTAGTCGGAGGAATCCACGTACCGGTTCGCCGGGTTGATGGTGCTCCCGAGATGAGCTTGTGAAGTCTATTATACTAAACCCAGCCGGTGAACTTTATGTTCGGTATAATAAAAGGACGAGTGGTACTAATCTCAGAAACCAAGAAGTCGGTGAATTAATTTGTCAGTAAATTGATAAACTGACGAGCGCTAGATCTTTAATGTGGGGAGATAGAATAAAATATAATGGCGCGATGTAAAGTCATTTTCGAGCGGTAGTTCCATAATTGGTCCGTTAGTGGTACGACCGATTATGTATTTGACTAATCGACAAGGTGAATTAATTAATCCAAAAGTTTTAATTAATATTTAATCGACAAAGTGAATTAAGAAATTAATTCTATATGAATTAATTAATTTTAAGGGTTCGATTAAATTAAATTAAGAAAATGGGTTAAATAAATTAATTTAAATGGGTCGATTGGAGTTAATTAGTCGGAAGACATAGCGGTCAACGAAAGTCAAATACAACTTATAAATACAACTCGAGAGCCCATTAGGTCTCCTTAGAAGCTCCTTATAAATACAACTTATTGGGCCATAAATTAGACAAGAAACTTGATACCCAAGTAAGGGTTAGTGAGAGAAAGTCTAGTCTAGAGAGAATTTTGTCTTCCTCGTCAAGTTTTCTCTCGAAGTCAACTAGGAAACTTTCTTCTTCGATAAGAAACTCAGCCCATCGTTTTTCTTAGAGCAGTTACAGATTATTTTGCCCAAGAATAGTCGACCGCTGCCCAGTTTTTCCATTCTTGTGCAGCAAGAAAATCGCGCAGGGATTTTGCGCAGCAGTCCGAGGTTGTTCTTCAATCTGGGGTGCTTGATCCTGCTGATCTTCACGTTGATCTCTTCTCCAGTGGGTGATCCGTGAAGACGGTGGTGTAGATCGTGGCCGGGAAGAAGGCAGCAGGTCGATCGGACTTCGAAAGGACAGCAGACGGCCGGCGGTCCAAAAGGCAGCAGCTTTTGGGCAATTTTTGAGTTTTCTTGAGAAGCAAGTTTCTTGGGTTTTCTTATTTTGCCGTGGGTAACTCCTAGATAATAGCCAACACTATTTTGGAGTTTGTATCGGAGTCATTCTTAGGATTTCTTGTGGAAATTGCGTAAAAGATTGGATTTTTCTTTAGGCAAGGGACTTCGCTACAAAAGGTAAAATCTATAATATTCCGCTTTAATTAAAGATTTAATTTTTTGTGTTCCGATTAATAAGTTAAATAAGTATAAGACAAGATCCGTTCATGGGTAAACTAATTTGAGCTTGAGCTTGGTCGAAAGCTTCCGATTCTGGAATGCATTGCACGAAAGTGAGGTTTCGATTTAGCCGGCCTTGTTCAGTTTTCCTTCAAATTGGTATCAGAGCTTTGGTTTCGGTCTTATACTTGTTTGACTTATTACACGGCTTTATTTTGGCATTATTATTTTTGTCGAAATGCTTAAACAGGTGGTTATTGGTTTCCCGGCTATTATGGTAGAAATTTAATTTTCATTCATAAACCCCGGGACATGTCCGGGCTTGTTTTATTTTTTGAATGAAATTTCTGTAATAGTTTTCAACCATGGATATCACCGAAATGAATTTCTAAAGGGATGACTATAGTGAGTTTAATTGGAGAAAGTTGCGACACCCTCGCCATCCGAGGCGCATTAGTATCCTAAGTAACAAACTTAGAAGTCACGTAATGGCATACACTTAGTGTACCGTTTTTAGTATCCCTCCCATCGAGGTTACGCTATTTTTGGGTACGGCTAAAATTATCGACTATTAATTTCATTGATCATAAGATCGTTGGTCAGATAATGAAATTAATAAACTTTGGTTCTTCTCGAACGAATGTGGGTTAGCGTAGACGTTCACCCATCGTGACATGCGTTAATCCCGGTGTGAGAGATGTCGGTAGAAGATTATATTGGTTTTTGGAGGATTTTCAATATTTTCAAAAAAGTATACTGAAACTTGAATTGTTTATTTTCAGTTGATATGTCGTTCAACCCGCTAGCTGTCATTCTGAACCAAAACAAACTCACCGGTCCAAACTATATTAATAGGAAACGTAACCTGGACATTGTCCTTACCGCTAAGGGTTACAAGTACATGCTTACTGAGGAGTGTCCCCCTAAGCCCAGAGATGTTGCCACCCCTGAGCAGCGAGAGCCATATACGAGGTGGCAGAAGACTGATGAGATGACCAGGTGCTACATCTTGGCTTCTATGTCAAGTGTATTGCAGCACTAGCATCAGCAGATGACCTCAGCCTACGATATGATGCTCAACCTCAGGGAGATGTTTGGACATCAGGGCAGGGCAGCCAAGCCGTTAGCTATGAGGAAACTCATGAATGCTAAGATGGCTGAGGGCACTTCAGTGAGAGATCACGTGCTGGACATGATTGGTTGCATCAATGAGAATAAGGTATTGGGAGGAGAGATTGATGGGGAAACCCAGGTCGATATCATCCTTCAGAGCTTGCCTCACAGTTTTGAGCAGTTTAGATTGAACTATAATATGGGGAATCTCTCATATTCACTTTCTGAGCTCATGACTGCATTGGTGTCTGCTGAGAGTCTATTCGCTGAGAAGAAGCAAGCCTTGGCTACGGTTGGTCCTTCAGGTTCCTCTGCTGGGCCCAAAGCCAAGAAGCGAAAGAGGAAGAGAGGCCAGAAAGCAGGAGCTAATCATGGACCCAAGGCGGGCATTGCCAAGAAACAGAAGCCGAAAGGCAAATGTTTCAGGTGTGGCAAAGCAGGACATTAGAAGAAGGACTGCCCAAAGCCTCGAGGTATGTGTAAATTTTCCCTAGTCACTGAGACGTGTTTTGCTGCGATTCCCACAGATACTTGGTGTGTGGATTCAGGAGCCACTGATCATGTTGTAATTCTTTGCAGGGGTTCCAAGTGACTCGGCTGCTTAGAGAGGGAGAGTTGCAGGTCTACCTTGGGGATACTACCAGAGTTTCTGTTGCTGCAGTGGGAGCTGTTTGTCTTTATTTTTCAGACTCTACTTTATTGTTGAGAGATTGTCTTTATGTACCCAGTTTTCGTAAAAACTTGCTTTCAGTTTCTAAACTTGTTTTGGATGGTTATAAGTGTGTTTTTTTCTGATAGATCTATATTTATTGGAAAAGGCCATAAACTTATATGTTCCGGTACATTGGTTGACAATTTGTTTTTAATTAAGATATACTCCCCAGTAATGCAAAACACAGAAACTAGTAGCTCATCACCGAATCATAATAAGAGAAAAGAGTCTTCCCCTTTGAATCAGACTTATCTTTGGCACCTGAGACTAGGTCACATCAACTTTAGTAGGATTCAAAGGTTGGTCAAGAGTGGGTCTTTGGACTTACTAGATATTGACAGCTATTCGACCTGTGAGTCCTGCTTGGAGGGTAAAATGACCAAGAGGCCTTTTAAGGCAAAGGGGTATAGGGCCAAGGAGGTTTTAGAGCTGATTCATTCTGACGTGTGTGGGCCTATGTCAGTTCAGGCTAGAGGTGGTTATGAGTATTTCGTGACTTTCACGGATGATTACTCTAGATATGGATACATATACCTGATGCGCCACAAGTCTGAATGCTTTGGCAAGCTCAGAGAATTCAAGGCTGAGGTGGAGAACCATCTGGGTTAGAGTATCAAGTCCCTGCGATCTGATCGTGGTGGCGAATACCTCTCTAGTGAATTTAGATCCTATTTGTCAGAGGAGGGTATTCAGACCCAGTTGTCTGTGTTAGTTTTGAATACAGAAAAGCTATGGCTTGTATCAAAAACTAATATCCACAGTTGACATATCATTTTGTTTCAGTATAAATTTGTTCCTTTATATCATAGAACTAGATAACGGGGTGTGGCAGACACAGTAGATACCATTATTGGTTAAAGTATTGATATATAAAAAGTATGCTCGTAACCGAGATAGTCTGAACATACTATCGGTATAGGTTATTGTGTGGTTTAGAAATTAGTTTGTCTAAACTAGTTTAAATCACACAGATATGCCCGGGGCATATTGAGCATGACCAGTTTGGATAGAACTGACTTATACTGATCGACGTAGTCAATTCGGTCCTAGTATTCCGTCTTTCAATCCCGAGATTGGGATGGGCGTGAGAGTTGGATGTCGTATACTTTGATTTGCCAAAGAGTGAGGTCAATTGAGGCCAATACCTCGGTAGGTTGGGTATGCGGTGTTTAGCTTCTTACGTACCATTTCTAGTCGGAGGAATCCACGTACCGGTTTGCCGGGTTGATGGTGCTCCCGAGGTGAGCTCGTAAAGTTATTATACTAAACCCGGCCGGTGAACTTTATGTTCGGTATAATAAAAGGACAAGTGGTACTAATCTCAGAAACCAAGAAGTCGGTGAATTAATTTGTCAGTAAATTGATAAACCGACGAGTGCTAGATCTTTAATGATGGGAGATGGAATAAAATATAATGGCGCGATGTAAAGTCATTTTCGAGCCATTGTTCCATAATTGGTCCGATAGTGGCACGACCGATTATGCATTTGACTAATCGACAAGGTAATTTAATTAATCCAAAAGGTTTAATTAATATTAAATCGACAAAGTGAATTTAGAAATTAATTCTATTTTGAATTAATTATTTCTAAGGGTTCGATTAAATTAAATTAACAAAGTTGGTTAAATAAATTAATTTAAATGGGTCGATTGGAGTTGATTAGTCGGGAAGACTTAGCGGTCAACGAAAGTTAAATTTTAAGGCCTAACTCGAGAGCCCATTAGGTCTCCAATCGAGCTCCTATAAATAGAAGACCTGATGCCCAAGAAAACCTAAGGAAATTCTTGCAAGACAATTTGTCTTGCTTTCTTGAGTGAGAAGGTTTAAGAGAGAGAATTTTTTCCTTCAAGAATTCTTTCTCAAAAACAAACCAAATATCTCACTTCTTGAATTGAAACAAGCTCAAAGATCAAAACTTTTCTTCTTGGTTTTTCATGTTTATTAGCCGGCAGTTTTAGTGGGTTGAAAACCCTGTTTTGCGCAGCTGCTGTCCTGGACTTGCGCCGCTGCTGTGCTCATTTTTCTGGCCGTTCCTGGGTAGTCTTTGGGGTGCTTGATCCAGGTCTTGTTGCGTCTTGATCTCTCCTTGGTGATCCGCAACGAGGCTTGTGCAGATCGTGGCCAAAGGCTGAACCTTGGAGCTTGGTCGGACTTCATCCTGCAGCGGGGCTGGGCGAGTTCAGGCAGCGGACAGCAGTGCTAGCGGTTGGACTATTTTGATCAGATTTTGGGCTGGTTGTGTTTCGATTCATGTGATTTCCTTGTGGGCTAAGCAAGTAAGCTTCGATAGATTATTTCCCACACAATATTCGAAGTGTTCTTGGAGAATCAATTGGATTTCTATTGGATTTCGCATAAAAGAATTGGTTTTTCTTTAGGCAAGGGACTTCGCTACAAAAGTTATAATCTTTAAATTCCGCTTTTATTAAAGATCGAATCTTTTGTGTCCCGATTAATAAATTAAATAAGTATAAGCCTAGATCCGTTCATGGGTAAACTAATTTGAGCCTGAGCTTGGTCGAAAGCTTCCGATTCTGGAATGCATTGCACGAAAAGTGAGGTTTTCGATTTAGCCCGGGCTTGGTCAATTTTTCTTCAAATTGGTATCAGAGCATTGGTTTCGGTCTTATACTTGTTTGATTTATTACACGGCTTTATTTTGGCATTTTTATTTTTGTCGAAATGCTTAAACAGGTGGTTATTGATTTCCCGGCTATTATGGTAGAAATTTAATTTTCATTCATAAACCCCGGGACATATCCGGGCTTGTTTTATTTTTGAATGGAAATTTCTGTAATAGTAATAACCACGAGCTGGAAGCCGTGTAGGATTAGAAAAATCTTGTAGTAGGATTTGATCTAATCATGTCGTCTTTAAATTCCTAGAAAAACTCCTTTGTATATAGGAATTTATGTACTATGACGAAGACGTTATTTTGGGTAACTTATATTCGAGGATTTTGGTATATCGTAATTTTGGGTGATTTCTAATTACGTAGTAAACCGAGAAAACCCGGGCGAATCGAGAGGAATCCAAATAACGAGTGGGAGCGACACGACGGGAAGTGTCACCGAGGCGTCAAGGAATCAACGATAGAGAAGACCATAATAGTCGGGAAATTTTTTTTGTTTAATTTCCCGTATTTATGTCTTTTCATTGATTGTGTTTTTTTGTTTTATTTTGCATGAACGAAAACCAAACCAAAATGTTTTTAAAAGGTAATGTGCAATTAACTAAGGTAGATTATTCGCATATTAAAACTCCAACGGTTTTATGGGTGCGAATATCCATAGTTAAGATATTGCATGTTAAAACGTAAAAATCCTCAAACTAATTACATTCGCGGGTTTTGGTTTAATCGTAATTTTGGGTGATTCCTAATTACGTAGAAAACCGAGAAAGCCCGGGCAAATCGAAATTAAAAATCTAAGTGGGAGCAGGTTGGTTAATAGCCCCATGGCCTCCATTACGGGTTCATTGGTGATGTGGTTAAACTTGCGTGCTGGCTTAGACCTTCCTCCCTATCGGATGAGTTTTCAACCACGAATATCACCGGAATGAATTTCTAAAGGGATGACTATAGTGAGTTTAATTGGAGAAAGTTGCGACACCCTCGCCATCCGAGGCGCATTAGTATCCTAAGTAACAAACTTGGAAGTCACGTAATGGCATACACTTAGTGTACCATTTTTAGTATCCCTCCCATCGAGGTTACGCTATTTTCGGGTACGGCTAAAATTATCGACTATTAATTTCATTGATCATAAGATCGTTGGTCAAATAATGAAATTAATGAACTTCAGTTCTTCTCGAATGAATGTGGGTTAGCGTAGACGTTTACCCATCGTGACATGCGTTAATCCCGGTGTGAGAGATGTCGGTAGAAGATTATATTGGTTTTATGAGGATTTTCAATATTTTCGAAAAAGTATATTGAAACTTGTTTGTTTATTTTCAGTTGATATGTCGTTCAACCCACTAGCTATCATTCTGAACCAAAACAAACTCACTGGTCCAAATTACATTGATTGGAAACATAACCTGGACATTGTCCTTACCGCTGAGCGTTACAAGTACGTGCTTACTGAGGAGTGTCCCCCTAAGCCCAGCGATGATGCCACCTCAGAGCAGTGAGAGCCATATACGAGGTGGCAGAATGCTGATGAGATGACCAGGTGCTACATCTTGGCTTCTATGTCGAGTGTATTGCAGCACCAGCATCAGCAGATGACTTCAGCCTACGATATGATGCTGAACCTCAGGGAGATATTTGGGCATCAGGGCAGGGCAGCCAAGCAGTCAGCTATGAGGAAACTCATGAATGCTAAGATAGCTGAGGGCACTTCAGTAAGAAATCACGTGCTGGACATGATTGGTTGCATCAATGAGATCGAGGTATTGGGAGGTGAGATTGATGGGGACACCCAGGTCGATATCATCCTCCAGAGCTTGCCTCCCAGTTTTGAGCATTTTCCATTGAACTATAATATGGGGAATCTCTCATATTCACTTTCTGAGCTCATGACTGCATTGGTGTCTGCAGAGAGCCTATTCGCAGAGAAAAAGCAAGTCTTGGCTACTGTTGGTCCCTCAGGTTCCTCTGCTGGGCCCAAAGCCAGGAAGCAAAAGAGGAAGAGAGGCCAGAAAGCAGGAGCCAGCTATGGACCCAAGGCGGGCATTGCCAAAAAGCAGAAGCCGAAAGGCAAATGCTTCAGATGTGGCAAAGCAGGACATTGGAAGAAGGACTGCCCAAAGCCTCGAGGTATGTGTAAATTTTCCCTTGTCACTGAGACATGTTTAGCGGCAATTCCCACAGATACTTGGTGTGTGGATTCAGGAGCCACTGATCATGTTTGTAATTCTTTGCAGGGGTTCCAAGTGACCCGACTGCTTAGAGAGAGAGAGTTGCAGGTATACCTTGGGGATACTACCAGAGATTCTGTTACTGCAGTGGGAGTTTTATGTCTTTATTTTTCAGACTCTATTTTACATTTAAAGGATTGTCTTTATGTACCTAGTTTTCGAAAGAACTTGCTTTCGGTTTCGAGACTTGTTTTGGATGGTTATAAGTGTGCATTTTCTGATGGTTCAGTTTTTATTAAAAAAGGCCAGAAACTTATATGTTCCGGTACATTGGTTGACAATTTGTTTTTAATGAAGACTTACTCCCCAGCTATGCAAAACACAGAAACTAGTAGCTCATCACCGAATCATAATAAGAGAAAAGAGTCTTCCCCTTTGAATCAGACTTATCTTTGGCACCTGAGACTCGGTCACATCAACCTTAGTAGGATTCAAAGGTTGGTCAAGAGTGGGTCTTTGGACTTGCAAGATATTGACAGTTATTCGACCTGTGAGTCCTACTTGAAGGGTAAAATGACCAAGAGGCCTTTTAAGGCAAAGGGGTATAGGGCCAAGGAGGTTTTAGAGCTGATTCATTCTGACGTGTGTGGGCCTATGTCAGTTCAAGCTAGAGGTGGTTATGAGTATTTCATGACTTTCACGGATGATTACTCTAAAGATGGATACATATACCTGATGCGCCACAAGTCTGAATGCTTTGGCAAGTTCAGAGAATTCAAGGCAGAGGTGGAGCACATCTGGGTAAGAGTATCAAGTCACTGCGGTCTGATCGCGGTGACGAATACCTCTCTAGTGAATTTAGATCCTATTTGTCAGAAGAGGGTATTCAGACCCAGTTGTCTGCACCTGGCACACCCCAGCAGAATGGTGTAGCAGAGAGGAGGAATATGACTCTTATGGAGATGGTTAGATCGAAGATGAGTTACAGTGAGTTGCCTATCTCATTTTGGGGATATGCCTTAGAGACAGCATGTTTTATCCTCAACCTTGTGCCATCTAAGTCTGTGCCTACGACCCCAGTAGAGTTGTGGAATGGGCGAAAGCCCAGTCGGAGACATATCAGAATATGGGGTTGTCCAGCACATATGCTCGAGGCAGATACAGGCAAGTTAGAGGCGAGATCCAAGGCTAAGTTGTTTATAGGCTACCCCAAAGGAACGAGAGGTGGTTTATTTTATAGTCCTCAGGATCAGAAGGTGGTGGTCAGCACCAATGCCAGATTTCTTAAGAGAACTATATTTTAGATAACAAGTCAAGCAGCAGCGTAGTATTGGAAGAGCTTAGAAGTCAGTCCACTATTATAGATGCACACGTACAGGAAGACACACCACAAGAGACTGCACACACTATCACAGATGATGCTCTTGCACAGACTGCGCCTCGTCATAGTGGGAGGGTTGTGAGACAGCCCGAGAGGTACATGGGTTTGGGTGAGTCTTCGGACTTTATCCCTGGTGCTCATGAACCGGACCCAGTTAACTACAATGAGGCTCTCCAAGATAATGATGTAGATTCTTGGCAGAGAGCGAAGATTGCTTAGATGGGTTCTATGGACTCAAATCAAGTCTGGGAGCTGGTAGACCTTTCTGATGGGTTTAGGCCTATTGGGTGCAAATGGGTTTACAAGCGAAAGAGATAATCTGACGGGAGGGTTGAGACCTTCAAGGCTAGGCTTGTGACGAAGGGGTATACTCAGAAAGAAGGGATCGATTATGAGGAGACCTTTTCCCCGGTTGCTATGCTTAAGTCAATCCGGATTCTCTTGGCTATAGCTGCTCATATGGATTATGAGATTTGGCAGATGGACGTTAAGACAGCTTTCCTTAATGGAAGTATTGAGGAGACCATCTTTATGCAGCAACCAGAGGGCTTCATTGTTAAAGGCCAAGAGCACAAGGTATGCAGGCTTAGGAGGTCCATTTATGGACTTAAACAAGAATCCAGATCTTGGAACATCCGTTTTGATGAGGTTATTCAGTCTTATGGATTCACTCAATCTCCGGATGAGCAGTGTGTTTATCGCAGGCGTGATGGTGATATGGTGGTGTTTCTCGTGCTTTACGTAGATGACATTCTTCTGATTGGCAACAGTAAGAAGGTGTTGTCAGACGTAAAGGCATGGTTGTCTAGGAAATTCGATATGAAGGATTTGGGAGAGTCTGGACATATCCTTGGGATTAAGATTATTCGAGATCATAGGAGACGTTCTCCGACTCTCTCTCAGGCATCCTACATAGACACGATTCTGGCCCGTTTTAACATGCAGAACTCCAAGAAGGGTTCACTACCTTTCAGGCATGAAGTGCATTTGTCTAAGGAGCAGTGTCCTAAGACTACTGAGGAGATAGATGCCATGAAGGCGGTACCCTATGCTTCTACAGTGGGTAGCCTCATGTATTCTATGTTGTGCACGAGGCCTGATATTTGCTTTGCCGTTGGCATGATTAGCAGATATCAGAGTAACCCTGGGAAGGCTCACTGGGAGGCAATAAAATGTATTCTCAAGTACTTGCGTAGGACGAGAGATTCTGTCCTAGTTTATAGAGCGCGGGAGCTTGTACCATTGGGTTACTCAGATTCGGACTGTCAAGGTGATTTTGGACAATAGTAAGTCTACCTCTTGGTTTGTGTCTACTCTAGGAGGTGAAGCCATAGTATGGAGGAGTGTCAAGCAGAAATACGTGACGGACTCCACCATGGAGGCTGAGTACGTTGCCGCTTCAGAGGCAGCGAAAGAGGTTGTATGCTCAGGAGCTTCCTGATGGACTTAGATGTGGTTCCTGAGTTGCCTAGGTCTATCACAGTTTATTGTGATAACAATGGTGCAGTTGCTAACTCGAGGGAACCACGAGCCCATAAGGCGAGTAAACACATAGAGCGCAAGTACCACCTGATACGAGAGATCGTAAAGAGGGGAGACGTGATCGTGGCCAAGATAGCATCAGATGATAACCTTGCAGATCCTTTCACCAAGCCATTGACTGCAAAGGTCTTTGAGAGACATGTGGAGGGCATGGGAGTCAGATTCTTGAGGGAGCCGTGTGAGTGAGCTTAAAGGTGTTCTGGAGATTTCATTATGACAGCAGTGTAATAGCGGGTTGGACAGTTTTTTGTACTTCTTAGCATAGCTTTGAGTATTAGTGGGAGATTGTTAGTTTTGAATACAGAAAAGCTACGGCTTGTATCAAAAACTAATATCCACAGTTGACATATCATTTTGTTTCGGTATAAATTTGTTCCTTTATATCATAGAACTAGATAACGGGGTGTGGAAAGACACAGTAGATACCGTTATTGGTTAAAGTATTGATATATTAAAAATATGCTCGTAACCGAGATAGTCTGAACATACTATCGGTATAGGTTATCATGTGGTTTGGAAATTAGTTTATCTAAACTAGTTTAAATCACACAGATATGCCCGGGGCATATTGAGCACAACCGGTTTTGGATAGAATTGACTTATACTGATCGGCGTAGTCAATTCGGTCCTAATATTCCGTCTCTCAATCTCGAGATTGGGACGGGCGTGAGAGTTGGATATCGTATGCTTTGATTTGCCAAAGAGTGCGGTCAATTGAGGCCTATACCTCGGTAGGTTGGGTATGCGGTGTTTGGCTTCTTACGTGTCGTTGCTAGTCGGAGGAATCCACGTACCGGTTCGCCGGGTTGATAGTGCTCCCGAGATGAGCTCGTAAAGTCTATTATACTAAACCCGGCCGGTGAACTTTATGTTCGGTATAATAAAAGGACGAGTGGTACTAATCTCGGAAACCAAGAAGTCGGTGAATTAATTTGTCAGTAAATTGATAAACTGACGAGCGCTAGATCTTTAATGTGGGGAGATAGAATAAAATATAATGGCGCGATGTAAAGTCATTTTCGAGCGGTAGTTCCATAATTGGTCCGTTAGTGGTACGATCGATTATGTATTTGACTAATCGACAAGGTGAATTAATTAATCCAAAAGGTTTAATTAATATTTAATTGACAAAGTGAATTAAGAAATTAATTCTATATGAATTAATTAATTCTAAGGGTTCGATTAAATTAAATTAACAAAGTGGGTTAAATAAATTAATTTAAATGGGTCGATTGGAGTTGATTAGTCGGGAAGACTTAGCGGTCAACGAAAGTCAAATTAAAAGGTCTAACTCGAGAGCCCATTAGGTCTCCTTAGAAGCTCCTTATAAATACAACTTATTGGGCAAGAAATTAGACAAGAAACTTGATACCCAAGTAAGGGTTAGTGAGAGAAAGTCTAGTCTAGAGAGAGAATTTTGTCTTCCTCATCAAGTTTTCTCTCGAAGTCGACTAGGAAACTTTCTTCTTCGACAAGAAACTCAGCCCATCATTTTTCTTAGAGCAGTTGCAGATTATTTTGCCCAAGGATAGTCGACCGCTGCCCAGTTTTTCCTTTCTTGCGCAGCAAGAAAATCGCGCAGGGATTTTACGCTGCAGTCCGGCGGTTGTTCTTCAACCTGGGGTGCTTGATCTTGCCGATCTTCACGTTGATCTCTTCTCCGGTGGGTGATCCGTGAAGACGGTGGTGCAGATCGTGGCCGGGAAGAAGGCAACAGGTCGATCGGACTTCGAAAGGGCAGTAGACGGTCGGCGGTCCAAAAGGCAGCAGCTTTTGGGCAATTTTTGAGTTTTCTTGAGCAGCAAGTTTCTTGGGTTTTCTTATTTTGCCGTGGGTAACTCCGTAGATAATAGCCCACACTATTTCGGAGTTTGTATCGGAGTCATTCTTCGGATTTCTTGTGGAAATTGCGTAAAAGATTGGATTTTTCTTTAGGCAAGGGACTTTGCTACAAAAGGTAAAATCTTTAATATTCTGCTTTAAGTAAAGATTTAATTTTTTGTGTTCCGATTAATAAGTTAAATAAGTATAAGACAAGATCCGTTCATGGGTAAACTAATTTGAGCCTGAGCTTGGTCGAAAGCTTCCGATTCTGGAATGCATTGCACGAAAGTGAGGTTTTCGATTTAGCCCGGGCTTGTTCAGTTTTCCTTCAAATATGTTAAGGATGCAGGAAAGGGGGCCTCACAAAGAACTAGCAAAACTGGAGGAAAAGTTTAACTTGGAAATTTACTCAGAGTGGAGATATAAATCTGGTGTTAAGTTCACGGAAGAGTATATGGGGGGCCAGATTGATAATTTGAAATGATATGGCATTGGAAAGGTGGTTGATAGATTTGCAGAACTTGCAAAAAGAGCACAAAGAATAACAAATGAGATACATGAAGCACTGGGTGAAGCTTGTCATTTTTATAAAATGTTTTAAAATGCATGTCGAAATATGGAGAAGTAAATAAGGAAAAAATTCAGCAAGTTGAGCACCATAAGCTCAAGAGAACAAACGGTCCGGACATTAGGACAGGTGACAGTTCAGTATGAACAATAAAAGGATTTAACCAACTTAGTTTTGGAAAAATAGATGATTTCGAGATGAAAGATGAAATTGATAGTTGTGTCTTGGCTTATGTGGGAAATTCGTGTGACAGAGGGAGGCAGCAAACGAGATCTACGAGTGGAAAAGAGTTTGATAAGGAAGATCTAGAAATAATGCAGGAGTTGGAGAATATAGTCAGATGCTATTGTGTGAATGGAATCACTAACGAAGTAGAATGTCCTACTAAAGACAATGAGAGGGAAGTTCTAGAACTTAAGAACCCAGTTGAAGTATACATATTTAGGGAAGCAAAATTTATTACCAGTTATCATTTCAGCAAAGTTGACAGTTGAATAGGAATGGAATCTACTTAAAGTTTTGAAGAAAAACAAAACAGCATTGGGATGGTCATTAGCTGATATTAAGGGTGTAACACCCCTGGAAGAACATGCGATCCCTTTCATGTGATTATTAAGAGTTAAGTAGGAATTATAAAAATAAATATGTTAATTAAGTTAAGAACGAGAAAAGTTATAGACTTAAGTGATTTAAAAGAAAACATTTAAGTGGCTAAATGGGAGAAAAGAACTTAATCAAGGGAATTAGGAATTTTGAGGTGTAATTTAAAAAGAACCTAAGAATCTAGGGACTAAATCATATATTCCTAAAGACTAAACTTAGTTCCTATTCTTCTTAAAACAAAAATTCCAGCAGCCCTTTTTCTTTTTTTCTTTCTTTCTTTTCTTCCTCTATTAGCTCGTGAGCAGCTCACCTTCGCCGGTTTCCTTCGGTCGCCGCCACTTACAGCCAGCCGGTCTTCCTTTCGGCCATCCGAACCCCCGAAAAGAAACCCCACCCTCCAGGGAACAAAATCCACCACTTAAACACCTCCTCTCCTCGTTTTTTCTCTCTCCCCGTCAAGCTCCGCCACCGCTATTTTCGTCGCGATTCAGCCTCTTCCAGCGTCTACTTGGACGGAAACCACCTCGAATGGACGCCTCTACCCAAGAGCTATAAAACCCACTGCTTGTTCTCTCATTTGGCGGTCAATTGGCTCTCACCGAAAAATAATCACCGCTGCCGGATTCGCCGTCCATCACCACTGTGGGCACTACTGACGTCTCCATCCAACACAACTGCTGGTGACCCATATTTGGTTTGACTTCCAGTCACTAGAAAAATGGTAAATCTTAAGCTTTGATCACTTTAATTAAAAGAAACTTACTTTTGGATTAATAGTGTGAATGCATGGCTTATTATTGTTTAATTGATGTTGTGATTCTTAATCTAGTCATGCATGCGATAATATTGTAGGTTGTGCACCTAACGTTAATAGATAAGGTTCAAAAGACAAAGGTAACAAATAAGTAAGTCTAGGTCACTCGAAGATAGGTTAACTAGAAAAAAATTATAAGGATTAATTAGTTAGAAATTGGGCAGAATAGTATTTAGGACAAATAATAGGCTAGTTAAGTTATATGACTATAGGTTGGATTACTAAGCATGACTAGGATATTATTGAATTGGAAAGATAAAGAACAGTAAGTTAATACTACACATATCTACATGAGCTTAAGAGTCTAGAAATCATATAGGAAGCTAGGTAAATAAATCTAAGTAATAAAAATGGATTTGCATGTGCCTTGGGATCAAGTTTAGGTCAAAAGGACGTGGGAATCGCCTCGTGTTTCGCGACCCCGAGAGGAATCTCACTCCCTTTGGCTTAGTACTTGGTTGTGAGACATGAATAGGAATAGATTAGTACATGTAGAGACCCTTAGGACATGCCAATCTTTATGTGCGATTTTTTGATAAGTGGACTCTGTTTGTTATGTGTAATAGGAATCCTTATGACTCATAGACAAGTGGTGTCTTCTTGTCAAGCTGAGTTGTGAAAGGTTAACGCATTAAAGGTGAGTTGATTCTTTTTATGTGTTGCTTTGTTAAATTCAGGAGTACTTATATGCCCTCAAAAGCATATGGGTAGCCTGGGTTTAACCTGGAAAACATTCGTATGTACTTTTGCGTGTCTCTGCTTTTTGCTCTCGATGCATCTAGACAATTATGGCCTTGCCGGCACTTAGGATTTATTCTCTGTAACCATGGTTATGTTTTGATGCTAGTTTGTGGTAATGAATTATGTGTGGTATTTACGACTGTGGATGGTTAGCATGATGGTTGATGGGTGTTATTTCCACACATTTGTTGTGTTTGCATCTTTTGGGGGCCCCGCCCTTTTCGCGCCGACCTACTAGGTAGGGGCCGGACTGAGGCTTAGTACGTAGGACAGGTATGGCCCGGGGTACCTTTGGTGGCTCGGTGGATATTGGTGGCTCGGTTGATAGCGGGTGGGATGCCCGTTTCCGTATATCCTAGGGAGGGCATTGGTTGCAATGACCTATACCTCTCTAGGATTCAGGTTGGCTTTATTTAAGTTGTTGCACATTATTTGGTTAGTTGACGTTTCTTGTTAGCATGTTTAAATGTTTTACCGTTTTGATGCCTAATTATGTGGTTATGTTATCGATGGTTATTGTATATGTTTGTGGGTTTGTTGTTTGTGTGCTTATCTTTTTGATCCTCCATCCATCGCAGGCGGCGCCAGGTAAGCTAAAAGAGAATCCTCACTGAGTATGCCTAGCATGCTTATTTAGTTACGTGTGTTTTCCAGGAATATGTCCGGAGCGAGTCTAGGGGGAAGCTGGGTTGGTTTATGGGTTTGAAGGAAGGTGTTCGAAGCTGCGAACTAAGGAATTGAATTTAAAACTAGAACTTGTATGTAATGTACTTAAGTACTTTATGATTTAAACTTGTTTAGGATTCTTGTAAAGCAATTGTAGCAAGATAATGATGATTTTGGGTTTAGCTGTTACGAATTTGATGTTATAAACGTTAAGTTATTTTGGAAAAGTCAAATTGAGCTGTGTATGCTGATTCAGGTAGAATGACCGTTTTTGGGGTCGTTACAAAGGGAATGTCTCCAGACATTTGTCATAGAATTGATGTGGATGTATCGACTAAGCCAATCAGACAAAAGCAGAGGAGGTATAATCTTGCAATAAACAAAGTAGTCCACAATGAAGGGATTAAGTGGTTGGATGCAAACATCATTTATCCTATTGGCAATAGTAGTTGGATAAGTCCTGTTCATTGTGTGCCAAAGAAAGGAAGAATCACAGTGGTCAAGAGTGATAAGGATTAGCATCTTGCTACAAGAGTGGTGAACTCGTGGATAGTGTGCATTGATTATAGAAAGCTGAATGAGGTTACTCATAAAGACTATTTTTCTCTACCTTTTATGGACCAGATACCGAACCGTGTTGCAGGTCATGAGTATTATTGTTTTTTTGATGAATAATCTAGTTACAATCAGATAGCCATACATGCAGAAGATCAAGAAAAAACAACTTTTACCTGTGAGTTGGATATCGTATGCTTTGATTTTCCAAAGAGTGCGGTCAATTGAGGCCTATACCTCGGTAGGTTGGGTATACGGCATTTAGCTTCTTACGTGTCGTTGCTAGTCGGAAGAATCCACGTACCAGTTCGCTGGGTTGATGGTACTCTCGAGATGAGCTTGTAAGGTCTATTATACTAAACCCGGCCGGTGGACCTTATGTCCGGTATAATAAAAGGACGAGTGGTACTAATCTCGGATATCAAGAAGTCGGTGAATTAATTTGTCAGTAAATTGATAAACTGACGAGCACTAGATCTTTAATGTGGGGAGATAGAAAAAAATATAATGGAGCGATGTAAAGACGTTTTCGAGCGGTAGTTCCATAATTAGTCCGTTAGTGGTATGACTGATTATGCATTTGACTAATCGACAAGGTGAATTAATTAATCCTAAAGGTTTAATTAATATTTAATCTACAAAGTGAATTAAGAAATTAATTCCATTTGAATTAATTAATTCTAAGGGTTCGATTAAATTAAATTAACAAAGTGGGTTAAAGAAATTAATTCAAATTGGTCGATTGGAGTTGATTAGTCGGGAAAGACTTAGAGGTCAACGAAAGTCAAATTAAAAGGCCTAACTCGAGAGCCCATTAGGTCTCCTTAGAAGCTCCATATAAATATCCTTGTTTGACAAGAAAGACATTAAGAAACTTGAAGTCCAAGAAAGGGCTAGAGTGAGAAAGTTTAGCTTAGAGAGAGAACTTCGTCTTCCTCGTCGAAATTCCTTCTCAAAGTCAGCTAAGAAAGCTTTCTCCTTTGGAAGACTCAACCTTTACTTTGCCCGGACTATTTTTCTATTCAATTGCTGGTCGGATTCTTTAATCGGACAGCGCCCTGCGCTGATCGTTTTTCTCAGTTTTGAAAAACCCAGTGACTGTTATTCAGTCCAGTGCCCTGAGCCGACCAGTCTCCACGTTGATCTTCTTAGCTGAGTGATCCATGAAGATTGGTTGTACAGATCGGGACTGGACTAAGTAGTTCCGGTGGACTGGTTTTCATCAAGACCGGCGGTGGTGACTTGCACAGCAAATTTCGAAAAAAAAAAAATTCTGGGCAGTTTTATTTTTCAGTTTTTTGAGTTTTCTTCCGAAGCAAGTTTCTTGGGTTTTCTTAATTTTGCCGTGGGTAACTCCGTAGATAATAGCCCACACTATTTCAGAGTTGGATCGGAGTAATTCTTCGGATTTCTATTGGAATCGCTAGCAAAGATTTAATTTTTCTTTAGGCAAGGGACTTCCTACAAAAGGTAGAATCTTTAAACATTCCGCTTTAATTAAAGATTGAATCTTTTGTGTCCCGATTAATAAATTAAATAAGTATAAGCCAAGATCCGTTCGTGGGTAAATGAATTTGAGCCTGAGCTTGGTCGAAAGCTTCCGATTCTGGAATGCATAACACGAAAGTGAGGTTTTCGATTTAGTCCGGGCTTGTTCTGTTTTCCTTCAAATTGGTATCAAAGCGTTGGTTTTGGTCTTATACTTGTTTGATTTATTACACGGCTTTATTTTGGCATTATTATTTTTGTTGAAATGCTTAAACAGGTGGTTATTGGTTTCCCGGCTATTATGGTAGAAATTTATTTTTCATTCATAAACCCCGGGACATGTCCGGGCTCGTATTGTTTTTGAATGGAAATGTCTGTAATAGTAATAACCATGAGCTGGAAGCCGTGTAGGATTAGAAAAATCTTGTAGTAGGATTTGATCTAATCATGTCGTCTTTAAATTCCTAGAAAAACGCCTTTGCATATAGGAATTTATGTATTATGACGAAGACGTTATTTTAGGTAACTTATATTCACGGGTTTTGGTTTCTCATAATTTTGGGTGATTCCTAATTACGTAGTAAACCAAGAAAACTCGGGCGAATCGAGAGGAATCCAAATAACGAGTGGGAGCGACATGACGGGACGTGTCACCGAGGCGTCAAGGGATCAAAGATGGAGAAGGCCATAATAGTCGGGAAATTTTATTTATTTTAATTTCCCGTATTTATAACTTTTCGTTGATTGTGTGTTTTTCATTTTTATTTTGCACGAACGAAAACCAAACCAAAATGTATTTTCAAAGGTAATGTGCAATTAACTAAGGTAGATTATTCGCATATTAAAACTCCAACGGTTTTATGGGTGCGAATATCCTTTGTTAAGATATTGCATGTTAAAACGTAAAATCCTCAAGTTTAAAAATCTAAGTGGGAGCGGGTTGGTAAATATTCTCATGGCCTCCATTACGGGTTCATTGGTGATGTGGTTAAACTTGCGTGCTGGCTTAGACCTTCCTCCCTATCAGATGAGTTTTCAACCACGGATATCACCGGAATGAATTTCTAAAGGGATGACTATAGTGAGTTTAATTAGAGAAAGTTGCGACACCCTCACCATCCGAGGCGCATTAGTATCCTATGTAACAAACTTAGAAGTCACGTAATGGCATACACTTAGTGTACCATTTTTTGTATCCCTCCCATCGAGGTTACGCTATTTTCGGGTACGGCTAAAAATATTGACTATTAATTTCATTGATCATAAGATCGTTGGTCAGAAAATGAAGTTAATGAACTTTGGTTCTTCTCAAATGAATGTGGGTTAGTGTAGACGTTCACCCATTGTGACTTGCGTGAATCCCGGTGTGAGAGATGTCGGTAGAAGATTATATTGGTTTTTGAGGATTTTCAATATTTTCAAAAAAGTATACTGAAACTTGAATTGTTTATTTTTCAGTTGATATGTCGTTTAACCCGCTAGCTATCATTTTGAACCAAAACAAACTCACCGGTCCAAACTATATTGACTGGAAACGTAACCTGGACATTGTCCTTACCGCTGAGGGTTACAAGTACGTGCTTACTGAGGAGTGTCCCCCTAAGCCCAGAGATGATGCCACCCCTGAGCAGCGAGAGCCATATACAAGGTGGCAGAAGGCTGATGAGATGACCAGGTGCTACATCTTGGCTTCTATGTCATGTGTACTGCAGCACCAGCATCAGCAGATGACCTCAGCCTACGATATGATGCTCAACCTCAGGGAGATGTTTGGACATCAGGGTAGGGCAGCCACTTAGTTAGCTATGAGGAAACTCATGAATGCTAGAATGGCTGAGGGCACTTCAGTGAGAGACCACGTGCTGGACATGATGAGTTGCATCAATGAGATTGAGGTATTGGGAGGTGACATTGATGGGAATACCCAGGTCGATATCATTCTCCAGAGCTTGCCTCCCAGTTTTGAGCAGTTTCGGTTGAACTATAATATGGGGAATCTCTCATATTCACTTTCTAAGCTTTTGACTGCATTGGTGTCTGATGAGAGCCTATTCGCAGAGAAGAAGCAAGCCTTGGCTACTGTTGGTCCCTCAGGTTCCTCTGCTAGGCCCAAAGCCAGGAAGCAAAAGAGGGAGAGAGGCCGAAAAGCAGGAGCTAATCATGGACCCAAGGCGGGCATTGCCAAGAAGCACAAGTCGAAAGGCAAATACTTTAGATGTGGCAAAGCGGGACATTGGAAGAAGGACTGTCCAAAGCCTCGAGGTATGTGTAAATTTTCCCTAGTCACTGAGACGTGTTTAGTGGCGATTCCCACAGATACTTGGTGTGTGGATTCAGGAGCCACTGATCACATTTGTAATTCTTTGTAGGGGTTCCAAGTGACCCAGCTGCTTAGGGAGGGAGAGTTGCAGGTCTACCTTGGGGATACTACCAGAGTTTCTGTTGCTGCAGTGGGATCTGTTTGTCTTTATTTTTCAGGCTTTACTTTATTGTTGAGAGATTGTCTTTATGTACCCAGTTTTCATAAAAATTTACTTTCTGTTTCTAAACTTATTTTGGATGGTTATAAGTGTGCTTTTTCTGATGGATCTGTTTTATTAGAAAAAGCCAAAAACTTATATGTTCTGGTACATTGGTTGACAATTTGTTTTTAATTAAGACATACTCCCCAGTAATGCAAAACACAGAAACTAGTAGCTTATCACCGAATCATAATAAGAGAAAAGAGTCTTCCCCTTTGAATCAGACTTATCTTTGGCACCTGAGACTAGGTCACATCAACCTTAGTAGGATTCAAAGGTTGGTCAATAGTGGGTCTTTGGACTTACTAGATATTGACAGCTATTCGACCTGTGAGTCCTGTTTGGAGGGAAAAATGACCAAGAGGCATTTCAAGGCAAAGGGGTATAGGGCCAAGGAAGTTTTAGAGTTGATTCATTCTAACGTGTGTGGGCCTATGTCAGTTCAGGCTAGAGGTGGTTATGAGTATTTTGTGACTTTCACGGATGATTACTCTAGATATGGATACATATACCTGATGCGCCACAAGTCTGAATGCTTTGGCAAGTTCAGAGAATTCAAGGCAGAGGTGGAGAACCATCTGGGTAAGAGTATCAAGGCCTTGCGATCTGATCGCGGTGGCGAATACCTCTCTAGTGAATTTAGATCCTATTTGTCAGAGAAGGGTATTCAGACCCAATTGTCTGCACTTGGCACACCCCAGCAGAATGGTGTAGCAAAAAGGAGGAACATGACTCTTATGGATATGGTTAGATCGATGATGAGTTACAGTGAGTTGCCTATCTCGTTTTGGGTTATGCCTTGGAGACAGCATGTTTTATCCTCAACCTTGTGCCATCTAAGTCTGTGCCTTCGACCCCATCAGAGTTGTGGAATGGGCGAAAGCCTAGTCTGAGACATCTCAGGATATGGGGTTGTCCAGCACATGTGCTCGAGGCAGATGCAGGCAAGTTAGAGCTGAGATCCAAGGCTATGCTGTTTATAGGCTACCCCAAAGGAATGAGAGGTGGTTTATTTTATAGTCCTCAGGATCAGAAGGTGGTGATCAGCACCAATGCCAGATTTCTTGAGGAGGACTATATTTTAGATCACAAGTCGAGCAGCAAGGTAGTATTGGAAGAGCTTAGAAGTCAGTCCACTATTCTAGATGCACAAGTACAGGAAAACACACCACAAGAGACTGCACACACTATCACAGATGATGCTCTTACACAGGCTGCGCTTCGTCGTAGTGGGAGGGTTGTGAGACAGCTCGAGAGGTACATGGTTTTGGGTGAGTCTTCGGACTTTATCCCTGGTGCTCATGAACCAGGCGCAGTTAACTACAATGAGGCTCTCCATGATAAAGATGCAGATTCTTGGCGGAGAGCGATAATTGCTGAGATGGGTTCTATGGACTCAAATCAAGTCTGGGAGCTGGTAGACCTTCCTGATGGGTTTAGGCCTATTGGGTGCAAATGGGTCTACAAGCGAAAGAGAGGATCTGACGAGAGGGTTGAGACCTTCAAGGCTAGGCTTGTGGCGATGGGGTATACTCAGAAAGAGGGTATTGATTATGAGGAGACCTTTTCCCCAGTAGCTATGCTTAAGTCGATCCGGATTCTCTTAGCCATAGCTGCTCATATGGACTATGAGATTTGGCAGATGAACATCATGACAGCTTTCCTTAATGGAAGTCTTGAGGAGACCATCTTCATGCAGCAACCAGAGGGCTTTATTGTTAAGGGCCAAGAGCACAAGGTATGCAGGCTTAGGAGGTCCATTTATGGACTTAAGCAAGCATCCAGATCTTGGAACATCCATTTTGATGAGGTTATCCAGTCCTATGGATTCACTCCGTGTCCAGATGAGCAGTGTGTTTATCGCAGGCGTGATGGTGATACGGTGGTGTTCCTCGTACTTTACGTAGATGACATCCTTCTTATTGGAAACAGTAAGAAAGTGTTGTCAGACTTAAAGGCATGGATGTCCAGGCATGGTTTGCACTCATTCATTTTACCACACAACAAAAATACTTAATTGAAGCGGAAAATTAAGAATTACCTATTCAAGCGTTAACTCAGGTGATTCTCTTGTATGTCTCAAGACTTTGCTTGTATGTTGTGTGGGCAGCAATCTAACTAGCAATTTGATCAGCTAATCACCACAATCCACCTGCCGGAAAATTCCAGCACCGCTACACCTGGCACGTACAAATCACGCACCGCCCAGAGAGAGATAAAGCTACACGTTGTTCTCAAAACTTGAAGACATTTTGGCGTCCCCAAAGATTAAGAAATCTGAAATTTAGAGTGAGAATTTTCTCTCTCTGAGATTTTCTCTCTCTAAGTTTTCTTGTCTTAAAAACTTATGAATTGTGTATTGTGGAATAGCTAATCCCTTATCTATATATAGAGTTACAAGAGAGACCCCAAGTTGGTTTAGGATTGGCCTTCCTACTGAGTATCTATTTCCTTCAATCCTGTTCCTGGACAGATACAAATCAAACTGATACATGGATTCACTTTTCCCAATCCAGTTCCTGGTATGATTCACAACCAACTGATACAGGGATTCACTTATCGAATCAAGTTCCTGGTATGATTCACAACCAACTGATACAGGGATTCACTTATCCCAATACAGTTCCTGGTATGATTCACAACCAACTGATATAGGGATTCACTTATCCCAATCCAGTTCCTGGTATGATTCACAACCAACTGACACAAGGATTAATTAATTACTTAATTAATTAAATCTACCTTTGTCAATAGCCCAATACATAATTAATCGTACCACTAACGGATTAATTATTGCACTACCATCCTACACCAGAATTGCTTCCAGAACAACTTAATTAATTTATTCATAATATCCCCACATTAAAGATATGGTGCTCGTTAACTTATTAATTTACCGATAAATTAATTAATTAACTTCTTTAATTCTAAGACTAGTATCACTCGACCTTTTTACTATACCGGACATAATTCCACTGGCTGAGTTTAGTATAATAAACTTTACGAGCTCATCAGTGGAGCACCATCACCCCGGACGCACCGGTAAATGATTTTCTTTTGACTAGTAGCTGCACACCAACGGACTAAACAAGCGCACCCAACCTACCGAGACTATTGGCCATAATTGACCTCACCTATTGGCAGATCAAAGTACACTATGTCTAATCCTCATGCCCGCGTGAGTCTAGGGATTTAGAGATAGAATACTAATAATGATTTGTCTATTAAATCAGTACAAGACAAAACATTCCTAACGGGTCAAGTTCAATACGCCCTGAGCATATCTATATGATCCAATTAGTTTAGACAAACCAATTATCCGAATCACATAATAACCTAAATCGACAGTTTGTTCAAAACTGTCTCGGTTACGAACCTCATTTATATATTATGTGATTTAACCAATGATGAGATCTACTGTGTCACACAAGACACCTCATCATCTAACAACATAATATAAGTGGACAAATAATGCACAACAAGATATAACCAAAACATAAATCGATATATTAACTGGAAAAATGTACAATACAAACATAGCTTATGTATTCAACTCTAACAATCTCCCTCTAATACTTAAGTTGTGCTTTAAGTATACACCTACATACAACCCTTACATACTCTGTTACTATATATCCAGAAAAAATGTCATGGCTCTCTTAAGTATCTGATTCCCATGCCCTCCACGAGAGTCTCAAAGACTTTTGAAGTCAATGTCTTCATGAACGGATCTGCAAGGTTATCCTCTGATGCTATCTTAGCCACGACCACATCTTTCCTCTTTACGATATTTCGTATTAGATGATACTTGCACTGTATATCTTTACTCGCCTTGTGGGCTCGTGGTTCCTTCAAGTTTGCTACTGCACCGTTGTTATCACAATACACCGTGATAGATTTTTGCGAATCGGGAATCACATCTAAGTCCACTAGGAAGTTCTTGAGCCACACTGCTTCCTTAGCTGTTTCTAATGCGGCAACGTATTCAGCCTCTATGGTAGAGTCCATCAAGTATTTCTGATTGACACTCTGCCAAACTATGGCTCCACCTTCCAGAGTAAACACATACCCTGAGTTAGACTTGCTCTTGTCCCTGTCGCCTTGGAAATCTGAATCTGTGTAACCTTGGGGTACCAACTCAGGCCCCTGATAAACCAACACGTAGTCTCTCATTCTGCACAAATACTTTAGAATACACTTTACTGCCTCCCAATGAGCTTTCTCAGGGTTACTCTGATATCTGCTTGCAATGCCAACGACATAACAGATATCAGGCCCCGTACACAACATGGTATATATGAGACTTTCTACTATCGAAGCATAAGGAACTGTCTTCATGGCCTCTATCTCCTCAACAGTCTTGGGAAACTGTTCTTTAGACAGATGCACTCCGTGTCTGAAAGGTAGAAAACCTTTCTTGGAGTTCTACATGTTAAAATGGTCCATAATCGTATCTATGTACGAAGCTTGGGAGAGTGTTAACGAACGTTTCCTTTGATCTTGAATTATCTTGATCCCAAGGATATGTCCTGCTTTTTTCTAAGTCATTCATATCAAACTACTATGACAGCCATGCCTTTACATCTGATAAGGTTTTCGTGTTGTTGCAAATCAATAGAATGTCATCTACGTAAAGCACAAGAAATACCACTGAGTTTCCATAACGTCTGCTGTACACATATTGCTCATCCAAACACTGAGTAAATCTGTATGACTGGATTACCTCATCAACTGGATGTTCCAAGATCTAGATGCCTGCTTAAGTTCGTAAATGGACCTCTTAAGCCTGCAAACCTTATGCTCTTGCCTTTTTTATCAAATCCCTCTAGTTGATGCATAAAGATGGTTTCCTCAAGACTTTCGTTTAGGAAAGCTGTCTTGACATCCATCTGCCATATCTCATAATCTAAATGAGCAGTTATGGCTAAGAGAATCCAGATCGACTGAAGCATGGTTACCTGGGGGAAGGTTTCCTCATAATCGATTCAGTCTTTCTGAGTATACCCCTTCGTCACCAGCCTAGCTTTAAAGGTTTCCACCTTTTCGTCAGGTCCTCTCTTACGTTTCTAGACCCACTTGCATCCAATGGGCTTAAACCCATTAGGCAGGTTGACAAGCTCCCAGACTTGATTGTGGTCCATTAACCCATCTCGGATATCATTGCCTTACGCCAAGATTCTGCATCTTTATCTCGGAGAGCCTCATTGCAGTTAACTGGGTCAGATTCAGGCGCGCCTGGGACTAGGTCTGAGGTCTCTCCCATGCCAATGAACCTGTCAGGCTTTCTCACAACCCTCTCACTACGACGAGGGACCACCTGTGTAGGCACATCATCTGTGATCTCTTGTGCAGTGTGTGGTGTATCTACTTGTGCTGGTGCATCAGGATTAGTTTGTCTTCTAAGCTCTTTTAGTACTATCTTACTTTTGGGCTTGTGATCTAGAATATAGTCTTTCTCCAAAAATCTAGCATTAGTACTAACCACCACTTTCTGATCTTTAGGACTATAAAATAGACCACCTTTCGTTCCCCTAGGATATCCTACAAACAGCATTAATTCAGTTCTCACATCTAACTTAGCCGCATCTACCTTAAGCACATGTGCTGGGCAACCCCAAATTCTGAGATGTCTTAGACTAGGCCTTCGCCCGTTCTATAACTCTACTGGGGTTGAAGGCATGGTTTTAGATGGTATAAGATTAAGAATATACACAGCCGTTTCTAAGGCATATCCCCATAACGAACTTGGCAAATCACTAAAGGTCATCATTGACCTAACCATTTCCATGACAGTTCGATTCCTTATTTCTGCTACACCGTTCTGCTGTGGCATGCCAGGTGCAGACAACTGAGACTGAATTCCAACCTCACTCAGGTATTCTCGAAATTCGTGGGACAGGTACTCCTCACTATAATCTGATCGCACAATGATGCTTCTCCACATCTGTCCAAAACTCTTTAAACTTGCCAAAGCACTCAGACTTGTGACGCATTATGTAAATGTACCCATACCTTGAGTAGTCATCCGTGAACGTCACAAAATACTCGAACCCACCTCATGCTTGGACCGACATTGGTTGACACAAGTCAGAATGAATCAACTGTAGTACTTCCTTGGCTCATTTACCTTTTGCTTTAAAAGGTCTCTTGGTCATCTTACCCTCCAAGCAAGATTCGCAGGTTGAATAACTGTCAATCTCTAATGAACCTAACGGTCCATCATTGACCAACATCTGAATCCTACTAAGGTTTATCTAACCTAACTTGAGATGCCAACGATAGGTTTAATTCATATCAGAAGGTTTCTTCCTCTTATTAATGTTAGATAAAGAGCTATCTGTTTCTATGTTTTGCACAACAGGGGAGTTAGAATTAACCACAAACAAATTGTCAGCCAATGAACCAGAATAAATAAGTTTTCTATTTTTTCTAATAAATATAGACTCATCAGAAAAAATAAACTTATAACCATTCTTTAAGAGTTTAGAAACCAAAATAAGGTTCTTTCTAAAACTCGGTACATAAAGACAATTAACTAAATCTAACCTAGAATATCAAAATTTAGGCTGACTACTCCCACTGCTTTTACTCACACCCTTATAGTGTCGCCCAAGTAGATATCCAATTAGCCTTCTCTAAGCTTCCGGGTTACTTTGAACCCTTGCAAAGAACTACAAACATGGTCAGTGGCACCTGAATCCACACACCAAGTATCTGTGGGAATCGCCGCTAAACATGTCTCAGTAATTAAGGCAGAAACTATCGTACCTATAAGCTTTGGACAATCCGATTTCCAATGTCCCGTCTTATTGCACTTGAAGCACTTATTTTTTGACTTTTTCTTTGCAATATCTAGCTTAGGCGCAATCTGCGCCTTTTGAGCTATTCCCTCAAGCTTTCTCTTCTTCTTTTTAGCCACAGGCTCAAAAGAAGATTCTGAAGCTTTTCCTTCGACTAAAGCTCACTTCTTCTCTTGAAGAAGACTTTTAAATGCCACCAACTCTGCCAGGAGCTCGGATGAAGTACACAACATCTTACTTGTGTTGTAGTTCAACCAAATCTGCTCATAGCTTTGAGGCAAGCTCCAAAGGACAATATCAACTTTGGTTTCACCAACGATTTCGTCTCCCACTACCTCAACCTTGTTGATGTTACTAATCACGTCAATGACATGATCTCTCACAGGAGTGCTCTCAGCCATACGGACAATGTCAAAGTTACGACTCCAATGGACATAATAAGGTTAAGTTAACTTGTTATTTTTCAATATAGTAGCTAAGGGGTTGAATGCCATATCGAAAACTGTAAATAAAATAGACAATGTTTTAGTTATCTAACCTAGAATTTCGAAAAAAAAGGAAATTCTAACAATTATTGACTTCCCTCAAAACAATAATTATAATCCACCAACATCTCATTCACCGGGATTCTCACAAGCCACAATAGTGTGGACGTTTACGCTAACCCACATTCGTTTGAGAAGAACCAGGTTCATTAACTACACTATCTGACCAAATAATCTATTGATCAATGTAGCAAATAGTCGGTGCCTTCAACCGTACAAATAAGCAGCGTAACCTCGATGGGAGGAATACTGTAGATCATACACTAAGCGTGTGCCATTACATGACTTCTGAGCTTGTTACCTCAGGATAGTGTGCCTCAGATGGAGAAGGTGTCACATTTCTCCTAGTTAAACTTACTCTAGCCATCTTACTCAGAAATTCATAATCTAGCGATCTCAGGGTTGGACTCATCCGAATGGAGGAAGGCCCTAATGCCAACGCGCAAGCCCACCCATATCGCATATGACCTCGTAATGGTTACCTTGGGGATATTAAACCAACCCGCTCCCACTTAGATTTTCAAATTGAGGGTTTTTTCAATTTTAACATGCAATTAACTAACCCTAAGTTATATGTAACCATAAAACCATCAAGCTTTAAAATCATGCATCTAAAATACAACACAAATATTAAAGCACAAAAAATTAAAATAATAAATACGGAAAATAAATACGAAAATTAAATTTCCTGACTATTATGGTTTTAATCGCTTCCATCTTCTGCCTTGATCTCGTGTCCCGTCACATAACTCGATAGAAAGAGTCTTGAACTTCAAAAAATGAAAACTGGAGTAAAAACGGGCCAAAATGTGACCCAAACAGGCCGCACGCGCTCAGCACGGCTAAAAGGCGCGTCGTGCGCGCAGCCCATATAGGCCGCGCGGCCCAGCAGCGCACAGCAACTGCTGCGACTGCAGCTACTATAGTATTCACCTACGCAGCAGTTATTGCGCTGCGGTTACTGCGCTGCGTGACGACAGCTGCACCACTATCGGCCGGTGACGACAGCTGCACCGCTACCGCCCGGTGACTTCTGCATGCGATTTTTCTCTGGCGCCGCCCCTTGCCTCTGATCCTTTCTTAGCTTTTTCCCACAATATTTGGTATTCTTGCAATTCATTCTGGGTTTTCCTGGGTTTCTACGAATTAATGATAACCCAAAACCCACGAATTCAAGTCGCCCACCATAACGCCTTCGATTACAAAAAATTAATTCTCCTACTACAAGGCTTTCTATGAAAATTAAATAATCGAAATTACATATAAAAAATCCTACTACAGATTTGATCTAATCCTACACGGCTTCCAGCACATGGTTATACTATTACAAACATTCATAATAAAATTTAATTCGGACATGTCCCGGAGTTTAATTAAAACCCATACAAACGTAACCATAATAGTCGGGATTTCTTAACCACCTGCAAATAAACCATGTAATAAATCGAACAAGCACAAAACCCAAAACCAGGCTCTGATACCAATTGAAAGATTATATGCTCGGGCCTAGCCAGAAACTCACTTTCGTGCTATGCATTCCAGAATCGGAATCTCTAGCCAGTCCTAGACGCTAGCACAATCACTATTCTAACCCTTTTGAAATAACATTGCGTAGGATTTGGGTTTGCACTCTTTCGATTTACCACGCAACAAAAATTTTTAATTAAAGCGGAAACATAAGAATTACCTATTGAAGCGTTAACTCAAGTGATTCTCTTGTATGCCTCAAGACTTTGCTTGTATGTTGTGTGGGCAGCAATCTAACTAGCAATTTGACCAGCTAATCACCACAATCCACCTGCCAGAAAATTCCAGCACCGCAGCACTTAGCACGTACAAATCATGCACCGCCCGGAGAGAGATAAAGCTACACGTTGCTGCCAAAACTTGAAGAAATTTTGGCTGCCCCAAAGCTTAAGAAATCCAAAATTTAGAGTGAGAATTTTCTCTCTCTAAGTTTTCTTGTCTTGAAAACTTATGAATTGTGTATTGTGGAATAGCTAATCCCTTGTCTATATATAGAGTTACAAGAGAGACCCCAAGTTGGTTTAGGATTGACCTTCCTACAGGGTTTCTGTTTCCTTCAATCTTGTTCCTAGACTGATACATATCCAAGTGATACAGGGATTCACTTATCCCAATCCAGTTCCTGGTATGATTCACAACCAACTGATACAGGGATTCACTTATCCCAATCCAGTTCCTGGTATGATTCACAACCAACTGACTCAAGGATTAATTAATTACTTAATTAATTAAATCTACCTTTGTCAATAACCCAATACATAATTAATTGTACCACTAAAGGATTAATTACGGCGCTACTATCATACACCAAAATTGCTTCCAGAACAACTTAATTAATTTATTCATAATCTCCCCACATCAAAGATATAGTGCTCGTTAACTTATTAATTTACTGATAAATTAATTAATTAACTTCATTAATTTCAAGGCTAGTACCACTCGACCTTTTTACTATGCCAGACATAAGTCCACCGATCGATTTAGTATAATAAAATTTACGAGCTCATATCGGGAGCACTATTACCCCGGACGCACTGGTACATGGTTTCCTTTTGACCAGCAGCAGCACACCAAGCAACTAAACACGCGCACCCAGCCTACCGAGACTATTGGCCACAATTGACCTCACCCATTGGCAGATCAAAGTACACTATGTCTAATCCTCATCCCTGCTCGAGTCTAGGGATTAAAAGATAGAATACTAAGAACGATTTGTCTATTAAATCAGTACAAAACAAAACATTCCTAATGGGTCAAATTCAATATGCCACGGGCATATCTATATGATTCAATTAGTTTAGACAAACCAATTACCCGAATCACATAATAACCTAAATCGACAGTTTGTCGAAAACTGTCTCGGTTACGAACCTCATTTATATATTATGTCTTTTAACCAATGATGAGATCTACTGTGTCACACAAGACACCTCATCATCTAACTACATAATATAAGTGGACAAATAATGCACAACAAGATATAACTAGAATATAAATCGATATATTAACTGGGAAAATGTACAATACAAGCATATCTTACGTATTCAACTCCAACATTCCCGTCGTGTGATGCTTATAGCTTTATTAATCTGATTGCTTTATTAATCTTATAGCTTTAACATTCCTGAATATGTGTTGTTTTCTATAGTTGAACTGCCAGTTGTAGTCATCTACATTTGTAGTACTCTAGGTGGTTTTGTCCTAGGGGCGATAAAAGCGAGTAAGATTAGATCTAATTAACGGACCTGCTTAAGCCTTTAGGGAAGTAATAAAGGAATGTAGAAAGGATACGAGCTAAGACTGACAGTGGCTAAATAATCATTCTCACATCGTGCCAATTTATCTTTTCTGTACTCTGTTTCTTTTTTTAATAAATCAAATCTGTTCGGTTATTCGCTGCTTGCATATTCTGATCCCGTTAGATACACGAGTATTTAGTGCTCCTCGTGGTTTGACACCCTCATTATATACGTTAGGATTTGTGGTCCTTTAGTCTGTTAAAAGGGTTTTATTTGTGTGTTGTTATTTTTGCACATCACTTTTTGGCATCGTTACCAGGAGCACGGTAGCCCTTTTGTATTTAATTTTAGTGTCTGTGAGCTCAGGAAGGATTGCAAGAGGCAAAATGGATACCCCATGTGGGAGACCTCTTATTTTTTGTGGCTTGATTGAGGCAGAGTTGAAAAATTATTTCATAACTGTAGTGAAGAAAGGTTTCGGGGCATCCGCTGAAGAAAAGTTAACTTAGGAAGAATGGATAATGCAACAAGGAATTCATGACTTGACCTTCACAGAGAGGGAACTCATGTCAAAAATTCTTTGAATGGAGCAAGAATTACATTGGATACTTGTCGAAAATGAACGATCAATTAAGGATATACCATTGATGTTTGATGATGCTGAACAAGAGTTGGAGAGAAAGGGCGAATTGATACTATTAATAGAAATTGAAAATGTTAAGGGTGAGACTAAAACACATGGTGAAGTCAAAGGTCTCAAGAAAGTGTTGGAGATGATCTGAAGAAAGGGGTTAATAAGCTTTTGATTTGACAAGTCAAATAAAGTATCGACCCCTATGATATCACAATTGGGGAAAGTTTATTGACTAAAGTCAATGAACAGATTTTGGAGTAACTTAGTAAATTCGGTATTATTTTAGGTAATATTTTTGTATTTCTAGTGTATTTTTACTCTTCACTTGGGAAATGGAATAATGATGGAAGTTGTAGAGGTTGTGTGGGAAGCAAAAGTGTAATGATAAAGGAAGGCGAGAAGGTGGTAGTAAAAGTAAGGGCGTACAATTTTCTAAGAAGAAAGAGAATGAGACAACCAACCAAATGGAGCGTAGGGAGACGTGAATCACTGAGTCATCACATTCGAATTAATAGTGGTAATGCCCATGCATCTCGGAGAATGTAAGGGACACGATGTTTAAGTAAGTCATTTTCAACCCTAGTTATCCTTTCTCTTTTTAAATAGATACAAAGTGTCGCCTCTTTTGTATCACCTCTACAGCCTTATGTTGAGATAAATTCTTTGCAACAGGTTCGTTTCTGAATATCTCCACTATCTCATCTCATTATGTGTACGTAACTAAAAGATAGAAGTAAGTATTTCATGCATCTTACTTTAGCTAGCCTTTGTTATGGTACAAACAAAACTTAATCTTCTTTTGGTTGTCTCTGGTATGAATGGAAATATGGAATGGATTCCTCAAGCACAAACAATCATGACAAAAAGAAAAAGAGAGTCTATGTGCCATGGATAGACCTGGTTATTGTAGGGAAATGAACCATCCAGCAGATCTGGGTGGAAGATGACAGTTTTCTAATGAGTATCTGTTAACAAAGCAATGGGGAAAACTCATACCTACCCACAAGGAGGTAAACATGACATTGGTGAATAAGTTTTATACTGGTGCAAAGCATGGGAAAGGAAAAGGAATGGTCATTGTGCGCTCTGTCAAGGTTCCATTGTCCATAGAATCCCTCAATTGGTTGTTGGGAGTAAAAGTGGAGAAGGGGGCACTAAATGTTTGGAAATTGAGTGTTTACCAACCTAAGAGGGAGACCTTGGAGAGTATGATAAAACTGGGAATAGTAATACCGGAGGATTGCAGGGAGATAACCTGTGATGCATTGGCGGTGATGGCCTAGACGTTATACACCTTCATTTGTAGGAACATGGCCCTATTGAAGGTAGAGGTGAAAGGAAAGATCCAGGATTCGCAATTTTGCATATTGTGTTCGGTAATGGACAGAGAGACGATTAACTTGGAGAGCATTGTGATGACCTACATGAACATGGTCATTAATGGTGAGAGGAGTAGTCTTCCATACGCCAGTCTTTTTAATGATATTTGTATGGGTAACGGGATTGTTCCCTTTGAAGCTGATGAAATTTTGAGAATTGAAGAACAGCTAGGGTACGACGCAGGCCAAGAGTCCATGAACGAAGAGGTGCTGACCCAGTTACGCAGCCAAAACCTACATCTCCAGATTATAGAGTTGCGAGCCATGCATGGGCAATTAGACTTGTTTTTCAAGTACCTGGACAAACGCCCTGACCTACATGCCTTGATAGTAGCTGCAATTGCCTCAACCCAATCTTCTCCTGAATCTAAGCAACCCTGATCTTTCTTCCTTGAATTTATTTAATGTTGAACATTTGTGAACAAATTTCTTTTGTTATTGTTTTTTTTCAGTTTTATATTTTTGGACGAGCGACCAGCGCTCGTGAATATTAGTTTTTTATAGATCTATCTGTTTTTATGATATTTTGATGTTTTTCTTCTCCAATGTCAAGTGGAGTTTCAATTCTCTGTATAGTATATCTAGTTTCTACTTGGTGAGGATTAATACTTAACTGTTAATCTTCATTGGGGACTATGAAGACCTTAAGTGTGGGGGTTGTTTATCAGAGTTTATCAGAGTCAATATGGCAAATTTTTGTTGATCTTGTAGCTTTTCGGTGGCTATGATCTTGCTTGAGGTGTGTGATAGCTGAATTCTTCTTAAGACCTCTAGGTAAGTCTTAAAGAACCGTTCTCTGTTTGAAATTCTTTAGTGATCTGGTAGTTGAAATCTTATACTGCTTCAGTGTTGGTTTTTAACTGTTTTGGAAATTTCAAGCGTTTACTTTGTAATAAGTGGTGAATAGTATGTACATTGATTACTTTAGATGAATGGATGCTATTTGTGAATTGGTTGATGAAATATTTTCTAGTTTAAGCATTATGCACAAATTCTTTTGAGTGAGCATTATTGAACGAATTGTAGGTATCTTTGTAGCTTACTCTATGTTGCTGTTTGAATAGCTTGTGTTGGGATTAAGAATCTAGAATTTGGGATAGCATGCATAGTGCTAATTGATTCCACTCTGTTTAGGCCTTTCGAGATGTTTAATTTTGATTCAAGCAATAAATCTAAGCAATATGGATTCCTAATGATTAGAAGCAGTAGTATACAAAAGTTAGGATCTAAATAAGTGAATAAGTGAGGGACCTTGAAACCCTGAACATTCAGACAAATATCTCAAATAAAACAACTGCATCTAGGGAAGTGATGGACGTCTAAGCCCTGAACCCTTAGTAGTCATCATTAGGAGAATCCGAAATAATTTCATGTCATTAAATTGGATCCGAATTAAGCATTGAGGATTTTTAACCTCAGTATTCAAGCCTTGACCTTTCCTTACTTTAAAACCTGAAACCTGAAGCCAAAAACCCTATGGATCCATGTCTTATGTTCAGAATTAGTGTGGGGGTGTGATCTTCCCCTAAGCCTATGACTGCATCATCTAACACAGGTTTGAGAGCTTACAGATATATATAATTACCTAAAAAGAGGGTAGCTCTTTAAAGCCAACTGGTAATAATGCTTGAGGTAGGAAATATTTTAGTTCAATTGTTTGACCTTTAGCTGAATTTCATGTGCTGACTAAATCAAGGTAAAGTATTCACTGCTTGCATGTTTTAAATTCTGATGCTTGTAAACTTAAAACACTGGAGCAGTAATTCTAATCAACTATAGTAGATTTTCCTTGGTTCATAATGATTTGCTTAAGGACAAGCAAGAGTGTTAGAGTGGGAGCTGATGTAACCCTAAGTTACATCAATTTTCATATCATTTACCATAGAAGTTCATTACATTTAGATAGAGTTTTGAGCACTCCAGAATACTTTCCAAGCTTATAATGAACTTTGTTGGAAATGCAGGGTAACTATTGGTTATATCACTTTCTACCACAATTGAGGTCATAAAGTGCCGAAATATTGCAATTGGACGAAATGGTCATAGCTAGAAGTAACTTGAGCATTTCAGATAGGCAATTGTGCTAAAAAAACTATTATACCCCTGCTGTTTAATATAATTGCAACCCTAGAATGTTGTAGTAGGATAAATTATGCGTGGACAAATCCTGTTGGTAACTTTTGCTTTGTCTATTCCATTTTGAGAGCCGATTGCTCTGCTTGTGTTTGTGGTAGCTAGGGTTTCTTCAAGAAATGGAAAATTAACTTAGAACCATGAGGTTCTAAGCGGTTCATGGCGGTTTAATCCCGGATCTGGCAATCCTAGGTGGAATCAGTGCATTTGCAGTTGTCGGAGCTGCTTTGTATTTAATTTCTTCAGCTTGGTTTGGCACTCTTGCTACTGCGGGGTGACAGACCATTTTAAACACCGGTAACCTGGCTGAATCACGTATGGTTTATGCTCCTCTTATGTAGTGTATCTAAATTCCTTTGATTTGTTATGTATTGGTGAAACGGATTTTGAATTAATCTTGGCTTGAGTGACTTTTGGCGATTTGGCCATTACATTAACGGAGATTGAATCTTGAGTAAACTTAGTATCTTGTTAGAGGTTTCCTTTTTTTGGGAATTGAATCTTGAGTAAGTTTATTATCTTGTTGGCGGTTTCATTGTGTAATGTAAAAATTGGATCTTGTTAGCTATTTGAGCATAAAGCTTGTAGAGAATTAGTGAAGCCAATAAATGGTAAGTACTAGAAGCCGATGAAGGCAATTAAACCACGCTCCAACTCCAATCAATATATTTTCTATAACTTTTTTTGGTTTTGTTTTATCAAACCAAATCATTTTCAAATCTCTGCACTCTGCACATTTTCATTCTAAACTAGATATATAAGCTTCCAGTGTTCGCTGTGGATACGATACCTTTCTTTACTACACGTTAGGATTTGTTGTCCTAAAGTGTGCAAAAAGAAGGTTTTATTAGTGTTGAGTATATGCACATCACTTTTTGGTGCCGTTGCCTGGGAGTGTGGTAGCCCTTGTGTATCTAATTCTGTTTTTTGATTGTGTAGTGTAAAAACCGGATTATGGATCCTGAGTATAAAGTAAGTGGTCGGCCTCATATTTTTGGGGATGTATTCGAGAAAGAGTTAAGAAATTGTTGTTTAACTGTAGTAGGTAAAGGATATGGAAGGCGTATTGATGAAGAGTTAGGATGGAAGGAGTGGTTAGAACAAAGAGGAAGTCATGATTTGACTAAGGAAGAGATAGATCTTACGTTCAACTTTGTCAGAATGGAAAGGGAATTGCAAATGATGCAACTGGAACTAGAGCAGGAGCTAGAGAGAGCAGTTGAAAAGGAAAGTGAGATCAAAGTGGAAGAAGTAAGGCAAGTGGATGTGACAGTAGAAGGCGACAACCATGCTTTGGAAATAGAAACCTTTGATGAGGTCAAAAATTATGGAGAAAATTTGGAGAGGAATGTGGACATGTCCATTGTGGTTTATTAGCCTAGAACACTGGCTCGAAGGATAAAAATCAATAGAAAGAATGTAGACAAGGATGACTTTAAGGGGACTCCAAAAAAAAAAAGTTATTTTGATGAGTTAAATGAGTGTTGTAGTGAAAGAAGGGATAGAGATAGGACAATTTTAAAGGAAGTGTTCAAGCTTAGAATTCCAGCAACCATAACTTCTTGGTGTTTACAAGGGTATAGAGGTATTATCAAGTTCTCATCTCTTCGAACATGACAGAAAGTACCAACAAAGAAGAAAAAATCAAAATTGAGCAGATTGGTGAATAAGGTGAATAGGGTGAAACTTTTCCCCCTGAGACAGAACAAAAATCCCTGGTCTGCAGATGAGGCGGGTTCTGAACCATTCAATTCTTTCCTTTAATAGTAAGTCAACTTAGAGGGACTCCTGTCTTGAAATCGGGGAGCCTTCAAACATGTTAGTATATGAATAAATAATTTTATAACATTAGAAAATGTCTCTGCTTTGTTTTTGTCTCTATATCTGGCATGTAAGATACACTAATTATGAAAGATTCGAGGTTGCGTGCATGGGTACAAAAGTCAATACGAAAGAAGTTACAAAGGCAGCCGAAAAGGGGTAATGGGCGTAAGCTTCGGTAAGGAAATAGAAAGAGCCAGCCATTGGAATGTTGTGTGGAAGGACACGAGCGGCTGAAAGGTCACATCCCATTTAATTAGCGGGAATACCCATATCTTTTGAAAAAGGTGAGAAACTCAACGGGTAAGTGATATATATCTAACTCTTTCAACCTTAGTTGTGTTTTATCCCTCTATAACCGAGTAATATTGTAGCAAACTGCTGGTTTCTCTTTGTTGTAAAACAATAATCTTCTACGCTCTTCTCATCAGGTATGATTTTTTTTTTTTTTTTTTTTTATGTTAAGTAAAATGGCAGAGGAAGTATTGTGAGTAGTAGTTCTGTCAAACAAATCTGAATTTTTTTTATTATTGCTTAAACAGTGTTTGTATATGGCTTCATCAAGCATGTCATTCTCCAGTGATAATGAACTATCTAATCAACGAGAGTTTCTACCCCCAGTCGACCCACAGTTTGCCAACAGGGCTTTCATCCACCAGCTTTGGATTGCTGAAGATTGTATCTTCAGAGCATATTTCATAACTAAACAATGGGGTAAGTTGATCCCTACAACCAGAGAGGTAAAATTTGACTAGGTTCAAAGAATTTTATTCACGTGCTAAGTACGGTGAGGCGAAAGAGAAGATCTCTGTCCGAACGGTGAAAATACCCTTTTCTTTTGTGTCAATAAACTGGTTGTTGGGAACCCCTGACAGTGGAGATGCCTTGGATGTGTGGCGGCTTAGTTGGTATCAGCCGTAAAGAGAGAGTTGGAGAATAATGATGAAGTTAGAGACAGCAGTTCCAGCTCACTGGGGGGGACTTACTATGAGGATCTTGGAGAGATGTATAGGAGACTGTACACTTTTGTCTGCAAGAGTGTGGTGGGGTAAGGTTGAATATAGGCAGTTCTGAATCATCATGGCATTATTGGAAATGAGACCTATCAACATAGGTCACATAATCATGACCTATATGCTGAATGCTGTCCAGAGCCAAAGTTGCAGCCTCCCATATACTAGTTTGTTTGACACCATCTGTATGGATCATGGGGTTGGATCATACGGAATTGATGAGATTGTGAGTTTAAGGGGTCAATTTGGGAAAGATCTGAGCCCTGAGAAAGGGAGTGAAGCCATGCGCAGACAGTTGAATAATCAGAGCCTACAGATCAAACTTAACACTGTCGCTCTGTAGACTACACAACAACACCTGGAATTATTCCAGGGATACCTTGAGAAGCGAATGAACCTACATGCCAAGATCATAGTCGCTCAAGTACTCAGTCAGCTAGAGCATGATCCCACACAATCTCAGCCTTGATTCTTGCTCTTCAGATTTGTTTTACTTGGAAACTCTTGAATTCTGTTTAATCTATTTCTTTTGTTGAATTTTGGGATTTTACAAGTCATGCATACTCGTATTAAAATTTCTAGATAATAGTTTCTGTTTTAAATTGTAGGGTTTTCCCCAATGTCAAGTGGGGTATTTCAGTTTTAATTTCTTTTTATATATATTATACATTCATGTTATGCCATTGTTGTGAATATTATGTGCGGGTACAGATTACATAGAGCATAGCTTAGATAGGTAGTAGTTTTATAATATGTGTTATTTCATGGTTTATCCTTATTGGGCAGCTTACTTGAAGACGAATGAGTGTATAGGATCATATATCATCTGATTAGATTAGTGAATTGGACTTGCAAATCCAGGTAAGTTCTCCTGAACCACTGATTCTAAAATTTTATCAGCCAATCCATTGCTTGAAATTCTGCAAAACACCAGTGAGATTTTTTATCTAAAAACATTATACATTCTGAACATCTATATTTTAGCAAGTGGTGTATTATTTATACAGTATATCTCTTTAGATGAACTGATAATGCTTGTGAAAAAATTGATGAAGTACTCACTGGTTTAAAGTATGAAGCATAATTCGTATGATTGAGCATCTCATTCATTTGATTGTGTGAATGGCTTGAGTTGGATTGAGAATCCAAAATTTGAGATGATATGCATGTCACTTATTGATTCTAGGCATGGGGTGTGAAATGATATGGGCAGTAGAACTTTTTTTTTTTCTCTGTTGGCTAGCTAAGGAGCTCAGCCCTTTAGGAGTAACCGGCTGAGCATAAACCTAATTGTTGATGAATCCTATATGAGCTTATTTTCTTCATTTGGTATAATCACTCCTCTGTGTAATTTTTCCCAATAGTTCTTAAATCTGGTTATGGTAAAATGAAATGATGAAGTATTGGAACTATAGAGATTAAAGGCAGTATGTAGATCAGGAATGTAATTAATTAAGAAGAAGAAGTGAGGGACCTTCAAGCCCTGAACCTTCAGTCTAAAAAAAAAAAAAACTGATTTCTGAGGAAGTGAGGGATAACTAAGCTCTGTACCCTTCGTCAATATTAAGATCCAAAGTCAGTAAATGAATAGGAACTGGTCACGTTAAGCACTAAAGGAAGTAGCTCCAGCATTCAAGCCTTGACTTTCATTTAACCTGAACCATCACCTTTGGCTAAAAACCCATTGATCAATGCCTTAGGTTTAGGATTAGTGTGGGGGTGCGACTCTGTCTCGAGCGTATGGCTACATCAATTCAACATAAGTATGAGAGTTACCTTAAAATGTATACAAAACCTGAAAGGAGATAAGCTCTCTTGGGCCCACTAGCGAGGATACTTGGATTAGGAGATGTTTCACTCAATTAGTTCACTCTTATCTGAATTCTCATGTGCTGAATAAACTACAGTATGATTATATATTGTTTGCTACATTTTTAACTCAGATGTTGAGGAACCTAAAAACCCTGGAGTCAGAATTGTGATTGGCTACGATAAATTTCCTTTGGTTCATAATGATCTTGCTTGAGGACAAGCAAGGATTAGTGTGGTGGAGTGATGTAAGTTACATCAATTTTCATAGCATTTTCTATAGAAGTTCATTATATTTAGATAGAGTTTTGAGCACTCTGGTATACTTCCCAAGCTTATAATGAACTTTGTTGGAAATGTAGGGTAAGGTTTGATTATATCAATTTTCTACCACAATTGAGGTCATAAAGTGCCGAACTGTTGCAATTGGACAAAATGGTCATAGTTGGAAGTAACTTGAGCATTTTAGATGGATAATTACGTTGAAAAGACTATTGTACCCCTGCTATTTAATATAATTGCAACCTTAGAATGTCGTAGCAGGATAAATCATGTGTGGACAAATCCTGTTGGTAACTTTTGCTTTGTCTATTCCATTTTGAGAGCCGACTGTTCTGCTTGTGTTTGCGGTAGCTAGGTATTCTTCAGGAAATGGCGAATCAGCTTAGAACTATGAGGTTCTAAGTGGTTCATAGCAGTTTAATACCAGATCTGGCGATCCTAGGAGGAACCAGTGCATTTGCATTTGTCGGAGATGCTTTGTATTTCATTTCTTCAGCTTGGTTTGACACTTTTTTTACTACGGGGTGACAGACCGTTTTAAGCACCGGTGAGCCGGCTGTATCCTGTATTGTTTATGCTCCTCTTGTGTAGTGTATCTCAAGTCCTTTGATTTGTTATGCATTGGTGAAATGGGTTTTAATTAATCTTGGCTTGGCTAACTTTTGGCGCTTTGGCCATTAACGGAGATTGAATCTTGAGTAAATTTATTATCTTGTTGGCGGTTTCCTTTTTTTGGGAATTGAAACTTGAGTAAGTTTATTATCTTGTTGGCGGTTGTGTAATATGAAAATTGGATCTTGTTAGTTGTTTGAGCTAAAGGTTTGTAGAGAATTAATGAAGCCAATACATGGTAAGTACTAGAAGCCGATGAAGGCAATTAAACCACCGCTCCAAGTCCAATCAATTCATTTTTTATAACTTTGTTTTTTTTTTTTTATCAAACCAAATCCTTTTTAAATCGCTGCACTCTGCAAGTTTTCATTCTAAATTAGATATATAAGCTTCATGTGTTACCTGTGGATACGATACCCTTTTCTACTACACGATAGGATTTATGGTCCTTAAGTGTGCTAAAATAAGGTTTTTATTAGTGTTGTTTATAAGCACATCAGAGGCGTGATGTAACCTGAAGTTACATCATTTTACATCATTTCTTATAGTATTCTTTACACAATGCATGAATATAAACTGGAGTTTTGTTGCTTTTTGGTGAATAAATGCCTTATGTTGTGTGGGAATTGCAGGTTTAGGTTCAGGTTGGTCACGTTTTCACCAAAATCTTGATATTTGATGATGAATTATGTGATGATGAAGCTTTGGTCAAGGTTGATTACTTGTGAAGTCAATGTGGAAGTGTTTGCTGCTGGAAATGACTATTTTGCCCCTACTATTTTATCTATTTTCAACCCTAATTTGTAATGGTATTAATACCATGATGGACAAGTCCTACGGGTAACCTTTTGTATTCGTTTATCATTAGAAGCCGACAACACTTTCCTTTCGGGCCTTAGCCAGGATTTTCTTTTGGATGGTAATTCAGCTTGGACCAATGATGTTCTAAGCGGTTCATGGGGATTTAGTCCTATATCTCTTTAGCTTCGGTAGAATCGAGTGCATTTACACTCTTTTAAAGACGATCTTTGGTTCACCTTCATAGCTTGGTGCGTAGCCCTTGCCCCTTATAGGTGTGACAGGCCTAGTGCTGAGAGAATCTGCAAGTTGTGTTGTGTTTTCATACTCTGAGTGTGTTTTCATACTCTGAGAGAATCTATATATTGGTTTATTTATTTCCCGATGTGTGATGCTTATAGCTTTATTAATCTGATTGCTAGTCTACTCTTTTGAGATACAAATATGTGCTACTTTCTGTAGTTGAACTGCCAGTTGTAGTCATCTACCTCTGTCGTACTCCAGGAGGTTCTATCCCAGGGGATGTAAAAACGAGTAAGATTATATCTGATTAACGGACCGGCTTAAGCCTTTGGGGAAGTAATAAATCAATGTAGAAAGGATACGAGCTATGATTGACGGCGGCTAAATCACCCTTGTCACATCATATCAATTTATCTTTTCTGTACTTTTTTTCTCAGTTTTCATGAATCAAATCTGTTCGGTTATTTGCTACATGCAAGTTCTGATCCCGTTAGATACACGAGTGTTTAGTGCTCCTCGTGGTTCAACACCCTCGCTACGTACTCTACGATTTGTGGTCCTTTAATGTGTTAAAAGAGTTTTATTTGTGTGTTGTTATTTTAGCACGTTAGTGATGCGTGGGTTTGACTCATCCAGTATGGAAGAAGGCTTTAATGCCAATTTTCAAGTTAACCCACATCACTAATAAATCCGTGATGGAGGCCATTGGAATAATAACCAAACCTGCTCCCACTTAGATTCTTAAAACGAGAGTTTTTCCAGTTTTAAACATGCCATTAACTATCATAAGTTATGCACATTCAAAAAGCCTATATTTTAATCATACCAAAAATTAAAACATAAATCCAAACAATTAAAAAATGATAAATATGGGAAAAAAAATAAATAAAATTCTTGACTATTATGGTCTTCAAAATTCGATGTCGCTTCCATCTGCTACCTTCCCTTCGTGTCCCGTCACATTACTCTGATGGATTGCTTCCTTGGATTGGAGATCTCGGTGCCACCACGGAGATCTGCTACATGCCCAGCCACACGCGCAACACCGCACGCGACAGCCACATGCGCAGCGCCGCACTCTACTAACGGTGACTCCGCAGCAACACCACGGTAGTGACGCCGCACCTAGCACCAGACCAATGCAGCACAGTCGACGTTAGACGATGGCACCGAACGATGCCACCTTGCCCACGCCGCTATCCCCATACTGCCTCTGGGATTCCTGCACCGCTGCCACTCGTTATCTGGCCTTCTTGCAATTCACCTAGGTTGTCTCAGTTTTGCACACAATCCTTGGAATCACTTATATCGTGTCAAAAACCAAAACCCAAACCCTTGAACCCAAGTTGTCCACAACGTCTTTGATTACAATTTTCAAAAATACAAGGCAAAATTACAAGGAAAATAAAATAAAAAATTACATCAGATCAAAATCCTACTACATATTCAATCTAATCTGACACGGCTTCCAGCTTGTGGTTTAAACTATTACAAGCATTCATATTTCAAAAAACCAACTTGGACATGTCTCAGGGTTTAATAAAAAACAAACACATAAACCATAATAGTCGGGACAACAAACCACCTACAAAACCATGTAATCAAATCGAACAAAGATAAATCCATAACCTTACCTCTGATACCAATTGAAAGATTCGGTTGTGCAATCCGATTTAAAACTTTCTTTGAAAACCATTGCACAAGATCTTGGATTAACTTGTTTGATTTGTTACATAAACAAATACAATATCTAAATTAAAGCGGAAGTTTAGAATTGACCTCTGAAACGTGAACTTGAGAATTCTCTTGTATTCCCAAAGACTCGTCAGGATGTTGTGTGGGCAATGATCTACAGAACGTCTCCTGAATTAGCTCTGACAGAAACACCACTAAAACATTACCAAGGAAACTAAGCCACCACCTTTGGAAAAAATCCCGCCACCGTCACTAGAAAACAACATGCCGTCGCCACTGGAAAAATCTGCCGGCACCGTTCGTTGAAGATTGCCCTGCGATTTGTGCCTCAGGGTTCACGCATTTCTCTTTATCTCTGTAACTTTCTCTTTCTAGTTTCTTGTGTTCTGTCAATCATGACTTCGCGTTGCACCTTGATGTTTGTGCCTCGGGTTCTATCATTTCTCTTTCTCTCTGTAACTTTCTCTTTTTAGTTTCTTGTGTTCCATCAATAATGACTTCTGTTGAGTTTTGTATCTTTCCATAGCTGATTCTTGTGTCTTATATAGAGGGCTACAAGAGAGACCTCAAGTGGGCTTGAATTAGGCCTTCCTGTTGGGTTTTGTGTTTTATTAATTCCAAACCTAAACCAAGACTTATTAATACTATTAACCCAAAGATAATTAAATCCACTATGTCAATTAAACCCAACACATAATTGATCATACCACTAACGAATTAATTATGGAACCACCGATCAAATTTAAAATTACACTTCCAGCTTCACTTAATTATGCATTCAATTTATCAACCCGTGTCAAAGATATAATGCTCGTCGATTTAATAATTTACTGATAAATTAATTTAATCAACTTCTTTAGATCCGAGATTAGTACTATTCTGAAGGAATTATCTGTTCAGGCCCAATAAAAAATTTCTATATCGTGCAAAGCATCCAGATCAGGAAACTTTCTCATGAACCCAAATGCTTGTGCAATTCGATTCAAACCCTTTTTGAAATACCGTTACACCGGATCTTAGTTTACCTTGTTCGATTTGTCATGCATACAAAATAAATCTAATTAAAGCGGAAGAAAAAGATTTGACCTTTGAAGCGTGATCCTCAATAAATCTCTTGTATGACTCTAAAAACACATCTGGAAGTTGTGTGGGCAACTATCTACCAAATGATCAGAATGTTAGTTTTGAATACTGAAAAACTATTGCTTGTACCAAAAACTAATATCCATAGTTTACATATCGATTTTGTTTCAGTATTCAATTGTTCCTTTATATCATATATCTAGATAACGAGGTGTAGAAGAGCACAGTAGATCTCGTTATTGGTTAAAGTAATGATATATAAATAGATGCTCGTAACTGAGATAGTTTGAACATACTATCAGTTTATGTTATCATGTGATTTGGATAATTAGTTTGTCTAGACTAATTAAATCATACGGATGTGCCCGGGGGGATTGAATTAACTTGTACTGATCGACATAGTTAATTCGAACCTAATATTCTAATATCTTAATCCCTAGACTAGAGCGAGAGCGAGAATTAGATATCGTATGCTTTGATTTGCCAAAGGGTGCGGTTAATTGAGACCTAAATCTCGATAAGTTAGGTATGCAGCGTTTGAATTGTTTGTATGCCGTTGCTTGTCGAAGGAATCCATGTACCGGCTCGTCGGATCGATAGTGCTCCTGAGATGAGCTCGTAAGGTTTATTATACTAAACCCGGCCGGTGAACTTTATATCCGGTATAATAAAAAAGTCGAGTGGTACTAATCTCGGATACCAAGAAGTCGATGAATTAATTTGTCAGTAAATTTATGAATCAATAAGCACTAGATTTTGATGTGGGGAGATAGAAAAATAATAAAGTGAGTGTGAAATAAATTTGTTTTTGAGCGGTAGTTCCATAATTGGATCGTTAGTGATACGACTAATTATGTGTTGGACTAATCGACAAAGTGAATTAAATAATCCTAAAGGTTTAATTAATATTTAATTGACAAAGTGGGTTATATAAAATAATCCTAAAGGTTCGATTAATATTTAATTAGCGAAGTGGGTTAAGAAATTAATTCTAAAAGTTCGATTGGAGTTAATTAGGGTAGGGAAGACTAAGAAAGTCAATGAAAGACCAACACTAAGACCCAACTCAAAAGCCCACTTGAAACTCCTATAAATAGTCCTTGTTAGGCATTTAGAAGACATTTAGAAACCTTAGTGGCTAAGTTGCCTAGAGTGAGAAGGAGTAGCCTAGAGAGAGAAATTCTTCTTCTTCCTTGTGTTCTGTCTCAAAGTCGACTTAGGATCCTTCGATCTTCGAAAAGTTCAGCCTTTGGATCGTCGATTTCCTATTCACCGCAATCTCTCGATTTGCGCGCTGTCCAGTCCCTCGAATTGCGCCGTCAACTTTTTGATTCTCCTAGTCACTTGATTCGACCTTCGTTGTGTAGATCTCAATATTGATCGGTGATCCATGGTGGTGGTTGTCTAGATTGTGGTGGGAGAATTCTTTTGGTGGTGGTTCTTTGATTTTTTGCACCAGGCGGTAAATAGGCTATTGATCTTCGGGCAACAATCTGCTGAGGATCTGACGAGTTTTTCAAAGTGGGTCTTTTATGGATTTCTTTCTAATTGTCTTAGCAACCCCATGGATAGTTGTCCACACGATTTTGGGGTGGAGACAGAGTCATTCAAGGGATTCGATAGTGGATTGGGCAGCTAGGCGGTAAATAAGTAGCATGAGGTAAATAAGCGAAGCAATCTTCGGGCAACGAGGTGCTGAGGGTCTGACGAGTTTTTCGAAGTGGGTCTTTTATGGATTTCTTCCTTAGTGTCTTAGCTATCTTTTGGATAGTCGCCCACACGATTTTGAGGTAAAGACGGAGTCATTCTCGGGATTCTCTCGTGATTGTTCCCGAGCGGTAAACAACAAGATTTTTCAGTTTTGATTTTCTTATTGCTAGGGACACGCTTCAAATGTATAATCTTTAAGACTTCCTCTTTAAATTAATGATTTAATTTTTAGCGTGTCATTTTAATAAATCAAATTCGTCTAAGCCTAGATCTGTTCAAGAGAAATTATTTTATAGTCTGGGCCAGATCGAAAGTCTCCGATTCTGGAATGCATAGCATGAAAGTGAGATTTTCGATTTAGCCCGGACCAGATCTGTTTCCTTCACAGAATAAATCCCGACAGAAAATGCCTCGCAAAAAATTCCTTGGAAAAACTTGTCACCTTGAGCTTCACGCGCCCTCGACGATTTCAGAACCTCCACGCGCTGCTGCAAACACTGCCGCTTGCCGCTGCTGGTATTCCGCCGAAGAGAGAACACTAAATGTCATCCGGTATTGCTGATAAAAAACCCATCGCTGGATTCTCTCTCTCTAGGATTTCATGTTCTATCTGTCATGACTGTTTTATGTCTTCTGGGGCTATTCTTGTGTCTTTATATAGAGTTACAAGAGAGACCTTAAGTGTGCTTAAGTTAGGCCCTCTTGTTGGGTTTGAGTTTTATTAGTTTCCAAATCATGACTGGATTTCCTAATATTAATTAACCCAATAATCATTAATCAAATAATTAAATCACTTTGTCAATTAACCCAACACATAATTAATCGTACCACTAACAGATTAATTATGGAATTATCGCTCAAACCAAAATTGCTTCTGGAACTACTTATTTAACTATTCTTTAATCTCCCCACGTCAAAGATATAGTGCTCATCAATTTATTAATATATTGATAAATTAATTAATCGACTTCTTCTCATCCGAGATTAGTACCACTCGACTTTATTACTATACCATACATAAGTCCATCGACCGGGTTTAGTATAATAAACTTTACGAGCTCATCTCGAGAGCACTATTACCTCAGATGCATCGGTACATAGTTTCCTTTCAACAAGCTGCAGTAGACTAAGCAATCAAAAATGCACACCTAACCTTCCGAGATTGTATGCCTCAAGTGATCGCACTCTTTGGCAGATTAAAGTACACTATGCTTAATCTCCATGCCTGTTCTAGTCTAGGGATTAAGTGATGGAATACAATGTTTGAATTAACTACTAAGGAACAATACAAGTCAATTCATTCCTAATCGGTCATGCTCAACATGCCCAGGGTATCTATATGATTCAATTAGTTTAGACAAACAAACTTCAGAATCACATAATAACTTAAACCAACAGTGTATCCAAAACTGTCTCAGTTACGAGCCTTATTTATTTATCATGACTTTAACCAATGATGAGATCTACTATGTCACACCAGACAACTCATCATCTAGTTATATGATATAAAAGGACAACATACGTAAAAATATAAAAAAATTTAACTAAAACATTTCAATCGATATATAAACCGGGAAATAGTTTTCATACAAGCAAAGCTTTCAATATTCAAACCAACACACTCGACCTTATTACTATACCGGACTATTCGTACACCACCCCGATTTAGTATAATAATCTTTTCGAGCTCATCTCGAGAGCACCATCGCCCCTGCGCACCGGTACACAGTTTCCTTTCGACTAGCAACAACACACCAAACAACTGAAAACGTGCACCCAACCCACCGAGTATATAGGCCTCAAGTGACTGCACTCTTTGGCAAATTAGAATAAACTATTCTCAATTCCCGTGCTCATCTTGGTCTAGGGATTAAGAGACTGAAAACCAGGTTTGAATTAACTACGAAAGATCAATACAAGTTAATTCAATCTTGAAACGGTCCTGCTCAACATACTCCGCGCATATCCGTATGATTCAACCAGTCAAGACAAACTCATTCCAGAAACATACAATGACCTAAACCGACAGTATGTCTAAACTGTCTCAATCACGAGCATATTTATATACCATAACTTTAACCAATGACGACATCCTCTGTGTTAAGGAAAACAGAACATGCCAGGGCTAAATCGAAAATCTCACTTCCGTGCAATGCATTCCAGAATCGAAAACTTTCGACAAAGCTCAGGCTCAAATTCATTTTCTCCTGAACAGAACTAGGCTTATACTTATTTAATTTATTAAATCGACAAAAAAAGCTGAAAGAATCAACCTTTAATTAAAAGCAGAAAACATAAAGGTTATACATTTGAAGCGAAGTCCAACGCAAATAAGAAAACCAAATCTTTAATTCGCGATCACCACCGAAATCTAATAGATAACTCCAAGAAACCTCGAATATTGCGTGGACAATAATCTATCATGGTGTGCTACCAAAGCCCATGAGAAACTCACTAAGAAAATTCCTCAATTAGATTAAATATGCCCAAAAGATCAAACCTTTAACCCAAAAAAATTGCTGCCCACATCTTTTCTCGCTAATAAAATCGAACTCACTTCAATTCGGGTCACAATCTGGACAACCGGGATTGTAGATCACCAACCCAAGGGAGAGATCAACACAAACCCAGCCAAATCAAGCATCCCAGAGTGGATAACAATTACCGGCTAGACAAGATAAGAAACTGCCCAACAGTCCGGCCAAAATCTAGAAAAATTTGAGCAAAATAAATGTAAAACCAGCAGTGGGCAAACTCAAAAATCGATGGGCTATCTAAAAGTATGATCTTTCAAGCTTAATCTAAATCGAGAAGTGAGATTCCAAGTTCATTTTTGAAAGAAACTCAAGAATGAAGAAGAGTCTTTATCTATAACTTTCTCACACAAGGAAAACAAAGTTGTCTTGCAAGATTTTCTTAAGTTTCTTAAGGCATAAGTTTTCTATTTTCCCAGAATCAGAAACTTTCGACAAAGCTAAGGCTCAAATTCATTTTTCCCTGAACGAATCTAGGCTTATACTTATTTAATTTATTAAATCAACAACTATCGCACAAAGATTGAACATTTAATTAAAAGCAGAAGGATTAAATGTTATACCTTTGTGAAGGAAAACTGAACAAGCCCGGGCTAAATCGAAAACCTCACTTTCGTGCAATGCATTCTAGAATCGGAAGCTTTCGACCAAGCTCAGGCTCAAATTAGTTTACCCATGAACGAATCTAGGCTTATACTTATTTAATTTATTAATCGGGACACAAAAGATTCGATCTTTAATAAAAGCGGAATTTAAAGATTATACCTTTTGTAGCGAAGTCCCTTGCTTAAAGAAAAATCCAATCTTTGACGCAACTTCCACAAGAAATCCGAAGAATTACTCCAATACGAACTCCGAAATTGTGTGGGCTATTATCTACGGTGTTACCCACCGCAATACGATGAAAACCCAAGGAAACCCACTTCGAAATAACTCAAAATACCCAATGACAGATTTGCTTAAAATCTTTTGCGCAAAACCCAGGAGCTGCCGCCACAAAATTAACTTGCTCCGCAAGAAAATGATCCGACCGGTTGGAGATCTAGACACTAGATCAAAGCTCTCGCTAAGCTAGCGGTTCACCACACCAATCTACAACCAAGATCAAGCGGCGCATGATGAAGCAACTGCTGGACAGAACAGTCGCGATCCGGCCTGCACGCAAATCCAGCAGCGCAGTTCTGCCGATCGCAACTTGTAACTCCAGCGGGAAAAATCTGCAGCAGTGGTGGCTTGATGAAACAACTGCTGGATAGAACAGTCGCGATCTGGCCTGCGCGCAAAATCCAGCTGCGCAGTTCGGCCGATCGCATCTTGTAACTCCGGCGGGAAAAACCTACAGCAGTGGCAGCTGCTCCTTTATAAATCGAGGGACCAACAAATGGGCAGAGTTAATTTCGAAGAAGAAAGATCCTAGCTGACTTCGAGGAGAAGATTCGAAGAAGAAGAATTTCTCACTCTTAGCTAGACTTTCTCACACTAGCCCTTTCTTGGCTATCAAGTTTCCTTAATTGATTTCTTGCCCAACAAGTTGTATTTATAGGGAGCTTCTAAGGAGACCTAATGGGCTCTCGAGTTAGGCCTTTAAATTTGACTTTCGTTGACCGTTAAGTCTTCCCGACTAATCAACTCCAATCGACCCATTTAAATTAATTTATTTAATCCACTTTGTTAATTTAATTTAATCAAACCCTTAGAATTAATTAATTCAAAATCAAATTAATTTCTAAATTCACTTTGTTGATTAAATATCAATTAAACCTTTTGGATTAATTAATTTACCTTGTCGATTAGTCAAATGCATAATCGGTCATACCACTAACGGACCAATTATGAAATTACCGCTCGAAAATGACTTTACATCGCGCCATTATATTTTATTCTATCTCCCCACATTAAAGATCTAGTGCTCGTCGGTTTATCAATTTACTGACAAATTAATTCACCGACTTCTTGGTTTCCGAGATTAGTACCACTCGTCCTTTTATTATACCGAACATAAAGTTCACCGGCCGGGTTTAGTATAATAACCTTACGAGCTCATCTCGAGAGCACCATCAACCCGGCGAACTGGTACGTGGATTCCTCCGACTAGCAACGACACGTAAGAAGCTAAACACCGTATACCCAACCTACCGAGGTATTGGCCTCAATTGACCTCACTCTTTGGCAAATCAAAGCATAAAATATCCAACCCTCACGCCCGTCCCAATCTCGGGATTGAGAGACGGAATACTAGGACCGAATTGACTACGTCGATCAGTATAAGTCAATTCTATCCAAACTGGTCGTGCTCAATATGCCCCGGGCATATCTGTGTGATTTAAACTAGTTTAGATAAACTAATTTCCAAACCATACAATAACCTATACCGATAGTATGTTCAGACTATCTCAGTTACGAGCATACTTTTTATATATCAATACTTTAACCAATAATGGTATCTACTGTGTCTGTCCACACCCCGTTATCTAGTTCTATGATATAAATGAACAAATTTATATTGAAACAAAATGATATGTCAACTGTGGATATTAGTTTTTGATACAAGCCATAGCTTTTCTGTATTCAAAACTAACACTTTGAAGCGAAGTCCAATGCAATAAGAAAAACCAAATATTTGCTTACGATTACCATTGAAATCCAATAAATTACTCCAAGAAAACTTCGAATATTGCGTGGGCAATAATCTATCGAAGTGTACTCGCAAAGCCCATGAAAACCCTCAAGAAAAATCCCTCGAAAAAGATATCAGCTTGCCCAAAACTTCTCCTGAAGCCCAGCCGCATAAACCACCGGAAACTACCCCCTTTCCGCCGCAAAACACCACTGATCGGAGACCCAAAAACCTTGCCCAGCCGCGATCTGGACCACTACCACAGTGGATCACCAAGACTAACAAGAGATCAACACGGCAGCAGTAGGATTATCACATTGAACAGCGGCAGTCAGAGTCACCAAAAAAGAATCTAGCAACGGTTGGAGAAACTAGCGGCAGTCCTAAAAAAAAAAGGGCTAAGCTCCACGAAGTTATTACATTTTTGGACCTTATCTAATTCGAGAAGTGAGATATCAAGTTTGACTTTGAGAAAGAATCTTCAAGAAGAAGAAGTTCTCTCTCTATAACTTTCTCACTCTAATAGGCAAGACTTGTCTTTCAAGATTTTCGTTATGTTTCTTAGGCCTTAAGTTTTCTATTTATAGGGAGCTCTAATGGAGACCTAGTGGGCTTTTGAGTTGGGCCTTTTAATTTGACTTTCGTTGACCGCTTAGTCTTTCCTAGACTAATCAACTCCAATCGACCCATTCTAATTAATTTCTTAACCCACTTCATTAATTTAATTTAATCGAACCCTTAGGATTAATTAATTCAAATAAAATTAATTTCTTAATCCACTTTGTCAATTAAATATTAATTAAACTATTAGGGTTAATTAATTCACTTTGTCGATTAGTCAAATACATAATTAGTCGTACCACTATCATACTAACTGTGGAACTACTGCTAAAAAATGACTTTACAGGGTGCCACTATATTTTCTTCTATCTCCCCACATCAAAGATCTAGTGCTTGTCGGTTTATCAATTTACTGACAAACTAATTTACCGACTTCTTGGCATCCGAGAATAGTACCACTCAGCCTTCTTATTATACCGGACGTAAAGTCCACTGGCCAGTTTTAGTACAATAAACCTTATGAGATCATCTTGGGAGCACTATCAACCCGGCGAATCGGTACGTGGATTCCTCTAACTAGCAACGGCACGTAAATAGCTAAACACCACATACCCAACCTACCGAGGTATCTTTGGCACATCAAAGCATACGATATCCAACTCTCACGCCCGTCCCAATCTCGGGATTGAGAGACTGAATACTAGGACCGAATTGACTACGCCCATCAGTACTAATCAATTCTATCCAAACTTGTCGTGCTCAATATGCCCTGGGCATATCCGTGTGATTTAAATTAGTCTAGATCAACTAATTTCCAAACCACACGATAACCTATACCTATAGTATGTTCAGACTATCTCAGTTACGAGCATACTTTTTATATATCAATATTTTAACCAATAACGGTATCTACTGTGTCTTTCACACACCCCGTTATCTAGTTCTATGATATAATAGAACAATTTAATACTGAAACAAAATGATATGTCATCTGTGAATATTAGTTTTTGATACAAGCCATAGCTTTTCTTTATTCTAAACTAACAATCTCCCATTAATAATCAAAGCTACGGTAAGAAGTACAAAAATTGTACAACGCTATTACACTGTTGTCATAATGAAATCTACAGAACACCTTTAAGCTCACTCACATGGCTCTCTCAAGAATCTGACTCCCATGCTCTCCACGTGTCTCTCAAAGACCTTTGGGGTCAATGGCTTTGTGAAAGGATCTGCAAGGTTATCAAATGATGCTATTTTGGCCACGGTCACGTCTTCCCTCTTTACGATCTTTCGTATCAGGTGGTACTTGCGCTCTATGTGTTTACACGTTTTGTAGGCTCGTGGTTCCCTCGAGTTAGCAACTGCACCATTATTATCACAATAAACTGTGATAGACCTAGGCAACTCAAGAACCACATCTGAGTCCACCAGGAAGTTTCGGAGCCATACAACTTCTTTCGCTGCCTCTGATGCGGCAACGTTCTCTGCCTCCATGGTGGAGTCCGCCACTCATTTCTGCTTGACACTCCGCCAACTATGGCTCCACCTCCCAGAGTAAACACAAACCCAAAGGTAGACTTACTATTGTCTATATCACCTTAGAAGTCTGAATCTGTGTAACCCAATGGTACAAGCTCCTGCGCTCTATAAACTAGGATATAATCTCTCATCCTGCACAAGTACTTGAGAATGCATTTTAATGCCTCTCAGTGAGCCTTCCCAGGGTTACTCTGATGTCTACTAACCATGCCAACGACAAAGCAAATATCAGGACTCGTACACAACATAGCATACATGAGGCTACCCACTGCAAAAGTATAGGGTACCGCCTGCATGGCATCTATCTCCTCTGCAGTCTTAGGACATTGCTCCTTAGACAAATGCACCCTATGCCTGAAAGGTAGTGAACCCTTCTTGGAGTTCTGCATGTTAAAACGAGCCAGAATCGTGTCTATGTAGGATGCCTGAGAGAGTGTTAGTGAACGCCTCCTATAATCTCGAGTAATCTTGATCCCAAGGATATGTCCAGCCTCTCCCAAATCCTTCATATCAAACTACCTGGACAATCATGCCTTTACGTATGACAACACCTTTATACTATTTCCAATTATAAGGATGTCATCTACGTAAAGTATAAGGAACACCACCAAATTACGATCTCACCTGCGATGTACACACTGCTCATCTAGACACTGAGTGAATCCATAGAACTGGATGACCTCGTCAAAACGGATGTTCCAAGATTTGGATGCCTGCTTAAGTCCATAAATGGACCTCTTAAGCCTGCATACCATGTGCTCTTAGCCCTCAACAATGAAACCCTCTGGTTGCTGTATAAAGATGGTCTTCTCAAGACTTCCATTAAGGAAAGCTATTTTGACGTCCATCTGCCAAATCTCATAGTCCATATGAGCAGCTATGACCAAAGGAATCTAGATTGACTTAAACATAGCTACTGGGGAAAAGGTCTCCTCATAATCGATACCCTTTTTCTGAGTATAATCTTTTGCCACAAGCCAAGCCTTGAAGGTCTCAACCCTCCCGTCAGATCCTCCCTTTCGCTTGTAGACCCATTTGCATCCAATAGGCCGAAACCCATCAGGAAGGTCTACCAGCTCCAATACCTAATTTGAATCCATAGAACCCATCTCATCAATCATTGCTCTCTGCCAAGAATCTCCATCTTTATCCTGGAGAGTCTCATTGTAGCTAACTAGGTCTGGTTTATGGACGCCAAGGACAAAGTGCAAAGACTCACCCAAACTCATGTACCTCTCGGGTTGTCTGAAAACTCTCCCACTACAAAGAGGCGCAGCCTGTGTAAGAGCATCATTTTTTATAGTGCGTGCAGTACTCTGTGGTGTATCATCTTGTACTTGTGCATATGGAATACTCGACTGACTCCTAAACTCTTCCATATAGTCCTCCTCAAGAAATCTGGCATTGGTGCTGACCACCACCTTCTAATCCTGAGGACTATAAAAAAAACCACATCTCGTTCCTCTGTGGTTGCCTACAAATAGCATAACCTTTGATCTCACATCTAAGTTACTTGTATCTGCCTCAAGCACATGTGCTGGACAACCCCAAATCTTGAGATGTCTCAGACTAGGCTTTCGCCCAGTCCACAACTCTAGGGGTGTTGTAGGCACAGATTTAGATGGTACGAGATTATGGAGATAACACGCAGTCCCTAAGGCATAACCCCAAACGAGTTGGGCAACTCACTATAACTCATCATCGATCTAACTATATCCATAAAAGTCTTATTCCTCCTCTCTGCTACACCGTTCTGATAGGGAGTGCCAGGTGCAGAAAACTGGGATTGAATACTCTCATCTGACAAATAGGACCTAAATTCACTATAGAGGTATTCAACACCATGATCAGATTGCAGGGTCTTGGTACTCTTACCCAGATACTTCTCTACCTGAGCCTTAAACTCTTTGAACTTTCCAAAGCATTCAGACTTGTGGTGCATCAAGTATATGTGTCCATATCTTGAGTAGTCATCTATGAACGTCGAGAAATACTCATAACTTCCTCTAGCCCAAACTGACATAGGCTCACACAAGTTAGAATGAACCAACTCTAAAACCTCTTTGGCCCTGTACCCCTTTGCCTTGAAAGGCCTCTTGGTCATTTTACTCTCCAAACAGGACTCACAGGTAGGAAAACTGTCAATATCTAATGAGTCTAAAGACCCATTATTGACTAACCTCTGAATCCTACAAAGGTTAATATGACCTAGTCTCGGGTGCCAAAATAAGTCTAGTTCAAAGGGGAATAATCATTTCTTTTATTATGATTCGATGATGTGTCATTAATTTCTATGTTTTTCACTAATGTGGAGTTTGTCTTAAATAAAAACAAATTGTCAACTAATGCACCGGAACATATAAGTTTCTGGTTCTTTCTAATAAAAATAGAATTATCAGAAAAAATACACTTATAACCATCAAAAAGCAGTTTAGAAACCAAAAGCTAGTTCTTTCTAACATTGGGTACATAAAGACAATCTCTCAAATATCGAACAGAGTCTGAAAAATAAAGACAAACTACTCTCACTGCAACAACTGAAACTCTTGTAGTATCCTCAAGGTAGACCTACAAATCACCCTCTCTACGCAGCAGGGTCACTTGGAACCCCTGCAAAGAATCAAAAACGTGATCAGTAGCTCCTAAATCCACACACCAAGTATCCGTGGGAATCGCCGCTAAACCCGTCTCAGAAACTAGGGTGAAATTACTCATACCTCAAGGCTTTGGGCAGTCATTCTTCAAGTGTCCTGACTTACCACATCTGAAACACTTGCCTTTCGACTTGTGCTTCTTGGGAACACCACCTTTGGGCCCATGATCAGCTTCCTGCCTTCTGGCCCTTCTTTCTCTTTTGCTTCCTGGCTTTGGGCCCAGCAGAGGAACCTGAAGGTCCAACAATAGCCAAAGCTTGCTTCTTCTCAGCGAAGTGGCCTTCAGCAGACACCAATACAGTCATGAGCTCGGGAAGGAAATTTTAGAGCTTGCCCATATTATAGTTCAACCAAAACTACTCAAAACTGGGAGCCAAGCTCTGGAGAATGACATCAACCTGGGTCTCCCCGTCGATGTCACGTTCCAATACCTCAATCTCATTGATGCAGCTGATCATATCCAGGGTAATCCCTCACTGAAGTACCCTTAGTCATTCTAGAATTCATGAGTTTTCTCATAGCTGACTGCTTTTCTGACCTGCCCTGATGTCCGAACATCTCCCTGAGGTTAAGTATCATCTCATAGGCTGAGGTCATCAACTAATACTAGTGCTGCAGTACACTCGACATAGAAGGCAAGATGTAGCACCTGGTCATCTCATCAGCTTTCTTCCACCTAGAATAAGCCTTTCTCTCCTTATTAGTGGAATCATCAGTGGGCACTGGGGGGCACTCTTCAACGAGCACGTACTTGTAACCCTCGGTAGTAAGGACAATGTCCAGGTTACACTTCCAATCAATGTAATTAGGACCGGTGAGTTTGTTTTGATTCAAAATAACAGCAAATGGATTGAACGACATATCGACAATTGAAAAAATAAACAGTCAAGTTTCAGTATTCTTTTTTGAAAATATTGATATCCTCAAAAATAATATAATCTCCTCCGACATCTCTCACACTGGGATTAATGCAGGTCACGTTAGATGAACGTCTACTACAACCCACATTCGTTCGAGAAGAACCAAAGTTCATTAATTCCATTATCTGACCAGTGATCTTATGATCAATGAAATGAATAGTTGATGATTTTAGCCACACACATAAGTAGCGTAACCTCTTAGAAGGAATACTACAAGTGGTACACTAAGTGTTTGCCATTACATAACTTCTAAGCTTGTTACTTAGGATACTAATGCGTCTCAGTTAGTGAGGGTGTTGCAACTTTCTCCAATTAAACTCGTTATAGTCATCTCTTTAGAAATTCAATCTAGTGATCTCGGGATTGAAGACTTATCCATAGGGAAGAAGGCCCTTGGCCAGAGCGTAGGTCTACTCCACATCACATATGAATTCGTAATGGAGGCCATGGGGATATATACCAACTCACTCCCACTTAGATTTTTAAATTTGAGGATTTTTACTTTTGACATACAATAACTTAACTATGGATATTTGCACCCATAAAATCGTTGGAGTTTTAAAATGCGAATAATCTACCTTAGTTAATTGCACGTACTTTTAAAAATGGTTTGTTTTTGCTCATGAATAAAAATGAAAACACATAATCAACGAAAAGGACATAAAACGGGAAATACATAATTAAACATTTCCCGACTATTATGGCCTTCTCTATGGTCAATTCTTTTGAAGCCTCGTTGACACGTCCCGTCGCATCACTCCCACTTGTTATTTGCATTTCTCTTAATTCATTTGGGTTTTCTCGATTTTCTATCTAATTAGGAATCACCAAAAATTAAAATAAACCAAAACCCACGAATACGAGTTACCCAAAATAACGTCTTCGTCATAATACATAAATTCCTATATAAAAAGGCGATCTAGGAATTTAAAGACGACAACATTAGATTAAATCCTACTATAAGGTTTACCTAATCCTACACGGTTTTAAGCTCGTGATTATTACTATTACAGACATTTTCATTTAAAATAAAAACAAGCCCGGACATGTCCGGGATTTATGAATAAAAATTAGACAACCATAATAGCAGGGAATAATAACCACCAGTTAATGTATCGACAATGCAAAATAACAATGCCAAAACAAAGCCGTGTAATAAATCAAACAAGTATAAAGCCAAAACACTCGCTCTGATACAAATTTGAAGGAAACAGAACAAGCCCGGGCTAAACTGAAAATCTCACTTACGTGCAATGCATTCAAGAATTGGAGACTTTCGATTCGACTCAGGCTAAAATTCATTTTCCCTGAATGGATCTATGCTTATACTAGTTCGATCTATTAAAATAACACACAAAAATTGAAAAATTAAAGCGAAAACCTTTAAATATTATACCTTTGAAGCGTGTCCCTCGCAAATATAGAAAACCCGCAAAATCCACTAATGAGTCCCTGGAATAACTCCAAACAATCCCGAATCTGAGTGGAAAAATGTCCACGGGATGGCTAAAGTACAATATGAAGAAATCCAAAGGAACACACTTTAAGAAAACTCAATCTCCCCATATCTGAAACAGCCCGAATGCCTGATCCTAATCTGAAAACCCACACCGCCTAAATAAAACTTGTCGGAAAAACCCTTTTGCCCATAGATCTAGACTTTGGTGAACTCGTAGGAATAAGCCAAAGGATAAATGGGACAAAAAATGAAGACCTATGACAAGAAAGGGCTGATCGCTGAACCGATCGCCAGACTACTTGATCGACACTGGAAAAATGCAAGCACGCGGCGGATCTAGTCCCCCGACGACTCAAAATGGGCAATGACTATTGGGTTTCCTAGGAAGATTTGTGGGCTGAGTTTCATGAAGAAGAAGAATAGAAACCGACTTCAAGAAAAGTGGAAGAAAATGAAGACTTCTCTCTAAATTTCTCCTTCTCTCACTAGAGTTGCCTCTCTAAGTTCCTATTAGTTTTGAATACAGAAAAGCTATGGCTTGTATCAAAAACTAATATCCACAGTTGACATATCATTTTGTTTCAGTATAAATTTGTTCATTTATATCATAGAACTAGATAACGGGGTGTGGACAGACACAGTAGATACCATTATTGGTTAAAGTATTGATATATAAAAAGTATGCTCGTAACCGAGATAGTCTGAACATACTATCGGTACAGGTTATTGTGTGATTTGGAAATTAGTTTATCTAAACTAGTTTAAATCACACAGATATGCCCGGGGCATATTGAGCACAACCAGTTTGGATAGAATTGACTTATACTGATAGGCTTAATCAATTCGGTCCTAGTATTCCGTCTCTCAATCCCGAGATTGGGACGGGCGTGAAGGTTGGATATCATGTGCTTTGATTTGCCAAAGAGTGAGGTCAATTGAGGCCAATACCTCAGTAGGTTAGGTATGCGGTGTTTAGCTTCTTACGTGCCGTTGCTAGTCGGAGGAATCCACGTACCGGTTCGCCGGGTTGATGGTGCTCCCGAGATGAGCTCATAAGGTTATTATACTAAACCCGGCCAGTGAATTTTATGTTCGGTATAATAAAAGGACGAGTGGTACTAATCTCGGAAACCAAGAAGTCGGTGAATTAATTTGTCAGTAAATTGATAAACCGACGAGCGTTAGATCTTTAATGTGGGGAGATAGAATAAAATATAATGGCGCGATGTAAAGTCGTTTTCGAGCGGTAGTTCCATAATTGATCCGTTAGTGGTACGACTGATTATGCATTTGACTAATCGACAAGGTAAATTAATTAATCCAAAGGTTTAATTAATATTTAATCGACGAAGTGAATTTAGAAATTAATTCTATTTTGAATTAATTAATTCTAAGGGTTCGATTAAATTAAATTAACAAAGTGTATTAAATAAATTAATTAAAATGGGTCGATTGGAGTTGATTAGTCGGGAAGACTTAGCGGTCAACGAAAGTCAAATTTTAAGGCCTAACTCGAGAGCCCATTAGGTCTCCTTAGAAGCTCCTTATAAATACAACTTATTGGGCAAGTAAGACTTAAAGAAACTTGATACCCAAGTAAGGGGTAGTGAGAGAAAGTCTAGCTTAGAGTGAGAAATTTTTCATCTTCGAATTCTCTCCTCGAAGTCAGCTAGGATCTTTCTTCTTCGATTAAAAACTCTACCCAGTTTTTTGTGACCCTTTGACTTCCGCCAAACTGCTGTGATCGCCGCTGGTTTGCAATTTTCAAGCAGCAGTTTTTTGCTGCAGTTTTCTTGTCCAGGCGGCAGACTTCGCGCAGCGGCCAGAAGCTCGGTGCCCAGAACCAGGCTGCCGACGTCGATCTCTTCCTCTTCAGGTCGGTGATCCGCCAGTAGCACTGTCCAGATCGGGACTGGGCGGCTGGCTGACGCACTGTCCGCCTGGCTGATCGGCGATCAAGATCAGCAAAGGGCTGGAGGGTTCCGGGCAGAATATTATAGTTTTTCTTGCGAAGCAAGTTTCTGGGTTTTCTTCGATTTGCCGTGGGTAACTCCGTAGACAATAGCCCACACTATTTCGGAGTTCGTATTGGAGATATTCTTCAGATTTCTTGTGGAAATTGCGCTAAAGATTGGATTTTTCTTTAAGCAAGGGACTTCGCTTCAAAAGGTAAAATCTTTAAATTTCGCTTTTATTAAATATCGAATCTTTTGTGTCCCAATTAATAAATTAAATAAGTATAAGCCTAGATCCGTTCATGGGTAAACTAATTTGAGCCTGAGCTTGGTCGAAAGCATCCTTCTGGAATGCATTGCACGAAAGTGAGGTTTTCGATTTAGCCCGGGCTTGTTCAGTTTTCCTTCAGTTCCTTATGTCTTCAAAGTGCCTATCTTAAGCTATTTATAGGAGCTTCAAGAGAGACCTAGTGGGCTTTTGAGTTGGACCTTAATGTTTGACTTTCATTGACTCCTTAGCCTTCCCTAGACTAATCAACTCCAATCGAGCCTTTCGAATTAATTTCTTAACCCACTTTGTTAATTAAATTTAATCGAACCCTTAGGATTATTTAGTATAACCCACTTATTCAATTAAATATTAATTAAACCTTTATGATTAATTAATTCACTTTTTCGATTAGTCAAATGCGTAATTAGTCATACCACTAACGGACCAATTATGAAACTACCGCTCAAAAATGAATTTGTTTCACTCTCACTTTATTTTTCTTTTATCTCCCCACATCAAAGATCTAGTGCTCGTCGATTCATCAATTTACTGACAAATTATTTCATCAACTTTTTGGTATCCGAGATTAGTACAACTCGACTTTCTTATTATACTGGACGTAAGTCCACTGGTCAGATTTAGTATAATAAACCTTACGAGCTCATCTCGGGAGCACCATCATTCCGCGAACCGGTACATGAATTCCTTCTACTAGCAACGGCACATAAGAAGCTAAACTCCGCATAAGAAAAAAGCCCAGAAGACTGCTAATGCGCTTAGGCCTCAATTGACTGCACACTTAGGCAAATCAAAGCATACGATATCTAACTCTCATGCCTATCCCAATCTAAGGATTAAGAGATTAGAATACTAGGATCAAATTAACTACGCCGAGCAGTACAAGTTAATTCAATTCCAAACTGGTTGTGCTGAATATGCCCCGGGCACATCTGTATGATTTAATTAGTCTAGACAAACTAATTTCCAAATCACATGATAACCTATACCGATAGTATGTTCAAACTAATAACGAGATATCATTACTTTAACCAATAACGAGATCTACTGTGCTTTTCTACATCTCGTTATCTAGTTCTATGATATAATGGAACAAATTTAATACTGAAACAAAATGATATGTCAACTGGGTATTAATTTTTTATACAAGAAAATAGCTTTCTAGTATTCAACACTAACAGTATAAAGCCTGGAAAACGTCAGTGAACGTTTCTTACGATCTCAAACAATCTTGATCCTAAGGATATGTCCAGCTTCTCCCAAGTCTTTCATACCAAATTGCTTGGAAAATCATGTCTTTATGTCTGACAACACTTTCTTATTGTTGCCAATAACAAGAATGTCATCTACGTAAAATACAAGAAACTTCACCGCATTTCCATCATGCCTGCGATACACACATTGCTCATCCAGACATTGGCTAAATTTGTAAGACTAGATTACATCATCAAAATGGATGTTCCAAAATCTAGATGCTTGCTTAAGTCCGTAGATGGACCTCTTAAGCTTGCAAACCTTATGCTCTTGGCCTTCAACAATGAATCCCTCTGTTGCTACAAGAAGATGGTTTCCTCAAGACTTCTGTTAAGGAAAACTGTCTTGACATTCATCTGCCAAATCTTATAATCTGAATGAGCAGCTATGGCTAAGAGAATTCGGATAGACTTAAGTATAGCTACCGGGAAAAAGGTTTCCTCATAATCGATACCTTTTTTTTTAGTATACCCCTTCAGCACAAACCTAGCTTTAAAGGTTTTAACCTTTCTGTTGGGTTTTTCTCTTTCTTTTGTAGACCTACTGGCATCAAATGGGCTTAAATCCATCAGAAAAGTCTACAAACTTCCACTTGATTAGTGTCCATTGACCTCATCTCAGATATTATTACCTTTTGCCAATAATCTGCATCTTTATCTCGAAGTGCCTCATTGTTGTTAACAGGGTCTGGTTCAGTGCTCCGGGGACCAAATCCGAAGATTCTCCTAAGCCCACGTACCTCTTGATGTAATCTGATGTTATATCTATTTTCATAGAATTTCGTATATGATTCATGATAATTGCATAGAGTTTTGTTTACTCTTGTGTAGCTAAAAGGCTTATTATGTGTTACATGGGAAATGCAGGCTTTGGTTCAGGTTTGACACTTTTCCACTGGAAATACAGCCGAAGGATACAGATGAGAGTTGAGCAAGTGAACGAGTCAGTGCTAGACTTTAGAAGTCAACTTGGAAAGTCTTGTGCTGCTAGAAAAACCATTTTACCCCTGCTATTGTTATATATTTTCAAACCTAATTTGTAAATGGTATAAATACCACAAGGACAAGTCCTAAGGGAAACTTTTGTTTTGTTTTATTCTTTGTTGAAGCCAACAACAATCTTCTCTTGCGGGTAGCTAGGGTTTTTTAAAAGAATGGCGATATAGCTTAGAACAATGTTGTTCTAAGCAGTTCATGGCGATTTAATCCCGGATCTCTTCAACTTAGGTGAAATCGGGTGCCATTACACTTGATCAGAGCCGCTTCTCTGTTCTATATCTCAGCTTGGTGAGAGATCTTGCCCCTAGTAGGTGTGATAGGCCTCATGCGGTGAACCACGAGTTGATTTGTTCTTTGTATGCTCTGAGTGTAGTTGTATCAGAATTCTTTTGGTTCTGTGTATATATTGGTGTATCACTTTCCTTTTGTTGATTTGAGCTCCTTTAATCTGGAAGATGGTTTCCTCTTTTGTGCTTGATAAATATGCTTTATTGTCTGTTATAAGAGGTGATTGGAGGTGTCTATCTTCTCCCTTTGTAGCACTCTGGCAGATCTAAGTAGGGGTAGAAAAGTGAGTTGAAACTGAACTGATTAATGAGCAGGCTTAAGGTCCGGGGAAAAATGAGAAACTAATATAGTAAGAACACTATATGAGAGTAAAGGCGGTTAAATCACCATCTCAAATCCCATCAATTTATCTTTTCTATTAATTTTCTTGCTTTTGTTTGTTAAAACATCTCGATATGTTGTTTGTCTCTTGCATGCATCAATCACTAAGATACATAAGTGTTTAGTGCTCCCTGTGGATTCGATACCTTTCCTAGTACACGGCAGGATTTTGTGGTCCTAAAGTGTGCAGAAAAGGATTATTATTAGTGTTGTATTTTTGTCACATCACCTCTCGAGTTGTCTCACAACCCTCCTACTACGATGAGCACCACCTGTGTAGACGCATCATCTGTGACTTCTTGTGCAATATTTTGTGGTGTGTCCACTTATACCGGTGTAACAGGAGTTATGGATTGTCCCCTAAGTTCCTCTAATACGATCTTACTACTAGGCGTGTGTTCCATAATATAGTTCTCTTTTAGAAATCAGGCGTTACTGCTAACTATCACATTCTGATCACTAGGACTATAGAATACACCACCTTTCGTTCTTTTGGGATATCCTACAAACTGTTAGTTTTGAATACTGAAAAGCTTTGCTTGTATGAAAAACTAATACTCAATTTACATATCCATTGTGTTTCAGTATTAATTGTTCCTTTATATCATATGCATAAATGATAAGGTGATGGGTGTAACACAATAGATCTTATCATTGATTAAATTTATGATATATAAATAAATGCTCGTAACAGAGATAGTTTGAACATACTATCGGTTTAGGTTATCATGTGATTTGGATAATTAGTTTGTCTAGACTAATTAAATCATACGGATGTGCTCGGGGCACATTGAGTACGACCTTTTCGGGATTGAATTAACTTATATTGATCACCGTAGTTAATTCGAACCTAATATTCTAATCTCTTAATCCCTAGACTAGAGCGGGCACGAGAGTTAGATATCGTATGCTTTGATTTGCCAAAGGGTACGATCAATTGAGGCCTATAACTCGCTAAGTTGGGTATGCGGTGTTTGACTTCTTTGTGTGTCGTTGATTTTCAAAGGAATCCTTATACCGATTCTCCGGTTTGATGGTGCTCCCGAGATGAACTCGTAAGGTTTATTATACTAAACCTGGCCTGTGGAGTTTATGTCTGGTATAAAAAGAAAGTCGAGTGGTACTAATCTCGGATACCAAGAAGTCGATGAATTAATTTTTCAGTAAATTTATTAATCGATGAGCACTAGATCTTTGATATGGGGAGATAGAAGAATAATAAAGTGAGTGCAAAGTAAATTCATTTTTGAGCAGTAGTTCCATAATTGGTCCGTTAGTGGTACAACTAATTATGCGTTGGATTAATTGACAAAGTGAATTAAATAATCCTAAAGGTTTAATTAATATTTAATTGACGAAGTGGGTTATACAAAATAATTCTAAGGGCTTAATTAATATTAAATTAACGAAGTGGGTTAAGAAAATTAATTTGAAGGTTCCATTGGAGTGGATTAGTCTATGGAAGACTAAGAGAGTCAATGAAAGTCCAACAATAAGGCCCAACTCAAAAGCCCACTAGGTCTCCCTTGAAACTTCTATAAATAGTCCATGTTAGGCATTTGGAAGACATTAAGAAACCTTGGAGGCTTAGTTTCCTAGAAAGAGAAGGAGTAGGCTAGACAAAGAACTTCTTCTTCTTCATTGAGTTCTTTCTCAAAGTCGGCTTAGGATCCTTCGATTTTTGAAAAGCTCAGCCCTTTAGGATCACCGGTCTCCTATTTCTGCTGTCTCGATTTGTGTGTGCCACCCCTCGAATTTCACACCGCTGGTTTTCCAATTTTAGTGCCGTCGGTTTTAGTCTTCTCAATTTTAGTGCCGCCAGTCCATTTGCTTCTCTTAGTCACTTGATTCGACCTCCGTTATGTAGATCTCAGTCTTGATCGGAGATCCATGATGGTGGTTGTCTAGATCGTGGTAGGAGAATTCATTTGGAGGTGGTCTTTGGTTTATGCGCATCAGGCGGTAAATAGGCGGCTAATCTTCGGGCAACGATCTGCTGCGGATCTGACGAATTTTTTAAGGAATACTTAGTGTCTTAGCTACCCCATGGATTTCTTCCTCAGGGTGGAGACGGAGTCATTCAAGGGATTCGATTGTGGATTTCGCATCCAGGCGGTAAACAGGCAGTAGGCGGTAAACAAGTGCATGAATCTTCGGGCAACGATCTGTCAAGGATCTGTCGAGTTTTTCAAAGCCATTTTTTTTGGATTTTTTTCTTAGTGTCTTAGCTACCTTGTAGATAGTCGCCCACACAATTTTGGGGTGGTGATGGAGTCATTCTCGGGATTCTCTTGTAGTTGGTCCTGGGCAATAAATAGTAGGATTTTAAAGGCTTTGGTTTTCTTATTGTTTTGAGTATAATCTTTTAGACTTTCACTTTAAATTAAATATTTAATTTTTAGCGTGTCGTTTTAATAAATCAAATTCATATAAGCCTAGATCCGTTCAAGGGAAATGATTTAGAGTCTGGGCTAAATCCAAAATTTCCGATTCTGGAATGCATAGCACGAAAGTGAGATTTTCGGTTTAGCCCGGACCAGATCTGTTTCCTTCACAAACAGCCTCACTTTTGTTCTTAAATCTAATTTACCTACGTTAAGCACGTGTGCTGGGCAACACCAAATCCTGAGATGTCTTAGACTAGGCTTGCGCCCCGTCCACAACTCTGTAAGGGTTGAAGACACGGATTTAGATGGTACAAGTTTAAGAATGTAACTTGCTGTTTCTAAGCCAAATCCCCAAAACAAATTAGGCAATTCACTATAACTCATAATTGACCTAACCATTTCCATAAAAGTTCTGTTTCTTCCTTCTGCTACACCATTCTGCTGGGTTGTGCAAGGTGCACATAACTGGGATTAAATTCCCGTTTCTGACAAATAGTCCCTAAATTCGCCAGCAAGGTATTCGCCACCATGATTTGATCATAGTGTTTTAATACTCTTACCATGATATTTCTCCACATCTGCCCGATACTCTTTAAATTTACTAAAGCATTCAGACTTGTGGCGCATCAAGTAAATGTACCTGTACCTCGAGTAGTCATCTGTGAATGTCACAAAATACTCAAAGCCACCTCTTGCTTAAATTGACATAGGTCCACACAAGTCAGAATGAACAAGTTCTAACACTTCTTTGGCACTCTATACCCCTTGGCCTTAAAAGGCATTTTGGTTATTTTACCTTCCAAACAGGATTTGTAAGTTGCGTAATTGTCAATTTCTAATGAACCTAAAGGTTTATCTGTAACCAACCTTTGAATCCTACTAAGGTTAATATGACCTAGTCTAAGGTGCCAAAGATATGTTTGGTTCTTCTCAGAAGGTTCTTCGTCTTATTATGGTTTAATAAAGTTTAAATTGCACATGCATGTTTAGTAGGAGAAGTAGGTTTTAAAACAAACGAATTGTCTACTAATGAAGTAGAACAAATAAGTTTCTCATTTCTTCTAACAAATACAGATTTGACAGAAAAAATAAACTTATAACCATTTTTTAAAAGTCTATAACTGAAACAAGATTCTTTCTAAAACTCTTAACATAAAGATAATTTTCTAAAACTAAGACATGATTTTTGAAAATAATGTCTACTTCTCCCACTGCAATAACTGACGCTTTCGTAGTGTTGCCCAAGTAGACTTTCATCTCGCCTTCTCTAAACTTTCGAGTTACCCGAAACCCCAGCAAAGAATTACAAACATGATTAGTGGTACCTGAATCCACACACCAGGTATCTGGTGGAATCGCCGCTAAACATATCTCAGTAATTAAGGCATAAATAGTCATACCTTTGATCTTTAGACAATCTGACTTCCAATGCCCCATCTTACGCATTTGAAGCAATTGCCTTTCAACTTCTTCTTATTTGCAATGTCAGGTATAAGCGCATGATTAGCAGTCTTCTGGGCTTTTTTTCTTCTTCTTTTCATCTTTGGGCTTAGAAGAAGAACCGGAAGCCTTGACTGTGACTAAAGCGTGCTTCTTTTCTTGGAGGAGGCCTTCATCCGACACCAATGTAGCTAAAAGCTCGAATAGAGTATATATTCCCTGATTCATATTATAATTCATCCGAAACTGCTCAAAGGTCTGATTTAAGCTCTGGAGGATGATATCAACTTGTGTTTCAACATCGATCTCACCTCTGAATACCTCATTCTAATTGATATTACTAATTATTTCAAGGACGTGATCTCTCACAGGTGAACCACCAGCCATCTTGCCAGTCATAAGTTTTCTAATAGCCACTTGTCTAGCTGCTCTCCCTTGATGAACAAACATCTCCCTTAGATTTGTCATCATGTCAAAAGCAGAGATCATTAACTGATGCTAATGTTGCAGAATATTTAACATACAAGCCAGAATGTAACACCGCGCCATCTCATCAGCCTTTCTCTATCTCTGATAGGTTTCTCTATCTGCTTGAGGCGTTTCGTCATTAGGCATTTCTGGGCATACCTCAGTGAGCACGAACTTGTATTGCTCAGCCATTAGGACAATGTCCAAGTTGCATTTCCAATCGATGTAATTTGAACCAGTTAGTTTGTTTATATAACAGCTAATAGATTAAACGCTATATCAAAAACTGAAAAAATAAATAAACAGAACATGTTTCTGTATAAATAACTAAAAAATTTTGATCCCTCAAAAACAATATAATTTGTCTACTACATCTCGTTCACCGGGATTCACATAAGTAACGATAGTGTGAACATTTATGTTAGTCCACATTCATTCGAGAATAATCTAGTTCATTAATTTCACTATCTGACCAAACGTTCTATTGACCAATGAAATTAATATTCAGTACTTTATATTAGTTTTTTTATACAGAAAAGCTATGGGTTGTATCAAAAACTAATATTCACAAATGACATATCATTTTGTTTCAGTATTAAATTGTTTCATTATATCATTGAACTAGATAACGGGGTGTGGAAAGACATAGTAGATACCATTATTGGTTAAAGTATTGATATATAAAAAGTATGCTCGTAACTGAGATAGTCTGAACATACTATCGGTAGAGGTTATTGTGTGGTTTGAAAATTAGTTTATCTAGACTAATTTAAATCACACGGATATGCCCTGGGCATATTAAACATGACCATTTTGGATAGAATTGATTTGTACTGATCTGCGTAGTCAATTCGGTCCTAGTATTCAGTCTCTCAATCCCGAGATTGGGATGGGCATGAGAGTTAGATGTCGTATGCTTTGATGTGCCAAAGAGTGCGGTCAATTGAGGCCTATACCTCGGTAGGATGGGTATGCGGTGTTTAGCTTCTTATGTGCCATTGCTTGTAGGAGGAATCCACGTACCGGTTCGCCGAGTTGATGGTGCTCCCGAGATGAGCTCGTAAGGTTTATTGTACTAAAAATGGCCAGTGGACTTTACGTCCGGTATAATAAGAATGTCGAGTGGTACTAATATCGGATGCTAAGAAGTCAGTGAATTAGTTTGTCAGTAAATTGATAAACCGATGAGCACTAGATCTTTGATGTGGGGAGATAGAAGAATAATAAAGTGAGCGCGATGTAAAGTCAATTTTGAGCGATAGATCCATAATTTGTCCGTTAGTGGTACGACTAATTATGCATTTGACTAATTGACAAAGTGAATTAATTAATCTTAAAGGTTTAATTTATATTTAATTGACTAAGTGGGTTAGACGGAATAATCCTAGGGGTTCAATTAAATTAATTAACGAAGTGGGTTAAGAAATTAATTCGAAAAGCTCTATTGGAGTTGATTAGTCAAGGAAAGACTAAGGGGTCAACGAAAGTCAAACATTAAGGCCCAACTCAAAAGCCCACTAGGTTACCCTTAAAGCTCCTTATAAATACTCAACTCTTGCAATTTCAAGATATAAGAAAACTTAGGAGGGAATATTTGCCTAGTGAGAGAAGGAGTAGTCTGAGAGAGAACTTCATCTTCTTCGTGGAGATCTCTTTCAAAGTCGACTAAGGATCCTTCTTCCTCGAAGGAAAAGCTCAGCCCAAAAGAAATATTTTTTTATTCACTTAAGCTAGCTGATGTCCGCCCATTTTAATTAAAAAAAAAAAAAGGTAGCTATTGTCCAGAATTTTATGAGCGGCTGATTACTCATTTTATGAGCAGCTGATTACCCATTTTCTATTGCGGCTGGTAACCCATTTTTATTATTGGCTGTCCACCTAATTTATGAGCAGCCTAGTCCGCAGGATTTAAACTTTGCTGCCCAGCTTGGATTTCATTTTCAGTGGTTTTTGCGGAAATCTTTTGCGCGGCTGTTTTGGTTTTATTTTGGGCAGCTGCTGTCCAGTTTTTGGGCAGCAGTTTTTTGAGCTTCTCCGAGGCTAAGTTCTTGTGGGTTTCTTGATTATTGCTAGATCTACCCCGTAGATAGTTGCCCACACAACTTTGGGGTGTGTCGGGGTCATTCGAGGGATTTTTTGGTGGTTTTCGCAACCAAAGTTTTAACCTTTTGTTAAAGATTATTTCTTTTCGATTTTGGGTGATTCCTAATTGAAAAGAAAAATCTTTTCTTTTCTTGGGCAAAGTTCTTATCTTTTGATTTTGGGTGATTCCAAATTAAAAGGAAAAGATATTTTCTTGTTGATTTTGCTTGCCCGAAGATTTGGTATTCTTTTTGCTACAGACTTCGCTACGAAGGTATAATCTTTGATCTTTCCGCTTTCATTAAAAATTGTATCTTTTGTGTCCCCATTAATAAATTAAATAAGTATAAGCCTAGATCCGTTCATGGGAAAATAAATTTGAGCCTGAGCTTTGTCGAAAGTTTCCGATTCTAGAATGCATTGCACGAAAGTGAGATTTTTTATTTAGCCCGAGCTTGTTCTTTTTTCCTTCAAATTGGTATCAGAGCGAGTGTTTTGGCTTTATACTTTTTTAATTTATTACACGGCTTTATTTTGGCATTATTATTTTCGTCAAAATGTTTAAATAGGTGGTTATTAGATTCCCTGCTATTATGGTAGAATTTATTTTTCGTTTATAAACCCCGGGACAAGTCTAGGCTCGTATTGTTTTTTAATGGAAGTGTTTGTAATAGTAATAACCACGAGCTGGAAGCCGTGTAGGATTTAATCTAATGATGTCATCTTTAAATTCCTAGAAAAACGCCTTTGTATATAGGAATTTATGTATTATGACGAAGACGTTATTTTGGGTAACTTATATTTGCTGGTTTTGATTTTTCATAATTTTGGGTGATTCCTAATTATGTGGAAAACTGAGAAAACCCGAGTGAATCGAGAGGAATCCAAATAACGAGTGGGGGCGACATGACAGGATGTGCCACCAAGGCATCAAGGAATCAATGATAGAGAAGGCCATAATAGTCGAGAAATTTTATTTCTTTAATTTCCCGTATTTATTTCTTTTCGTTGATTGTTTTTTCGATTTATTTGCATGAATGAAAACCAAACCAAATCGTTTTAAAAAGTAAAGTGCAATTAACTAAGGTAGATTATTCGCATATTAAAACTCCAACGGTTTTATGGGTGTGAATATCCATGGTTAAGATATTGCATGCTAAAACGTAAAAATCCTCAAACTTAAAAAACTAAGTGGGAGCAGGTTGGTAAATATCCCTATGGCCTCCATTACTGATTCATATGTGATGTGGGTTAAACCAACGCACTGGCTAAGGGCCTTCTTCCATACGGATAAGTCTTCAATCTCGAGATACCACTAGATTGAATTTCTAAAGGGATGACTATAGCGAGTTTAATTGGAGAAAGTTGCGACACCCTCGCTAATCGAGGCACATTAGTATCCTAAGCAACAAGGTTAGAAGTCACGTAATGGCAAACACTTAGTGTACCGTCTGTAGTATTCCTCCTAAGAGGTTACGCTGTTTATTGTGTACGGCTAAAATTATCCACTATTAATTTCATTGATCATAAGATCGTTGGTCAGATAATGGAATTAATAAACTTCGGTTCTTCTCGAAAGAATGTGGGTTGGCGTAGACGTTTACCCAACATGACCTGCGTTAATCCCTGTGTGAGAGATGTCGGTAGGAGAATGTATTATTTTGAGGATATTAATATTTTTGAAAAAGTATATTGAAACTTGACTGTTTATTTTTCAGTTGTTGATATGTCATTCAACCTGTTAGCTGTCATACTTAATCAGAACAAACTTACGGGTCCAAATTACATTGACTGGAAATGTAACATGGACATTGTCCTTATCGCTGAGGGTTACAAATACGTGCTCACTGAGGAGTGTCCCCCTAAGACCAGCGATGATTCCACCCCTGAGCAGCGAGAGCCATATACGAGGTGGCAGAAGGCTGATGAGATAACCCGGTGCTACATCTTGGCTTCTATGTCGAGTGTACTACAGCAACAGCATCAGTTGTTTACCTCAGCCTACGATATGATGCTCAACCTCAGGGAGTTGTTTGGACATCAGGGCAGGGTAGCCAAGTAGTCAGCTATGAGGAAACTCATGAATGCTAGAATGGCTGAGGGCACTTCAGTGAGGGATCACGTGCTGGACATGATGAGTTGCATCAATGAGATCGAGGTATTGGGAGGTGATATTGATGGAGAGACCCAGGTCGATATTATCCTCCAGAGCTTGCCCCCCAGTTTTGAGCAGTTTTGGTTGAACTACAATGTGGGCAAGCTCTCATATTCACTTCCCGAGCTCATGACTGCATTGGTGTTTGCTGAGGGTCTCTTCGCAGAGAAGAAGCAAGCCTTGGCTACTATTGGTCTCTCAGGTTCCTCTGCTGGGCCCAAAACTAGGAAGCAAAAGAGGAAGAGAGTCCAGAAAATAGGAGCTGTTGATCATGGACCCAAGGCGGGCATTGCTAAGAAGCATAAGCCAAAAGGCAAGTTCTTCAGATGTGGCAAGGCGAGACATTGGAAGAAGGATTGCTAGAAGCCTCGAGGTATGTGCAAATTTTCCCTAGTTACTGAGACGTGTTTAGCGGTGATTTCCATGGATACTTGTTGTTTGGATTCAGGAGCCATTGATCACGTTTGTAATTCTTTGCAGGGGTTCCAAGTTACCCAGCTGCTTAGAGAGGGAGAGCTGCAGGTCTATCTTGGAGAAACTACCTGAGTTTCTGTTGTTGCAGCGAGAGTTTTATGTCATTATTTTTCATACTTTATTTTACATTTGAAAGATTGTCCAAATACACCCCGTTTTCGGAAAAATTTGCTTTCAGTTTCTAAACTTTTATTGGATGGTTATAAGTGTTTTTTTTTTTTTTTTTTGATAATTCTGTTTTTATTAGAAAGAACCAGAGGCTTATATGTTCCAGTACATTAGTTGACAATCTATTTTTAATTAAGACAAACTCCCTAGTTGTGCAAAATATAGAAACTAGTAACTCATCACCGAATCATAGTAAGAGAAAGGAGTCTTCCCCTTTGAATCAAACTTATCTTTGGTAACTGAGACTAGGTCACATTAACCTTAGTAGGATTCAAAGGTTTGTCAATGATGGGTGTTTAGACTCTTTAGATATTGACAGTTTTCCTACCTGTGAGTCCTGCTTAGAGGGTAAAATGACCAAGAGGTCTTTCAATACAAAGGGGTATAGGGCCAATGAGGTTTTAGAGTTGATTCATTATGACTTGTGTGGGCCTATGTCAGTTCAGGCAAGAGGTGGTTATGAGTATGTCGTGACATTTACGAATGATTACTCTGGATATGGATACATATACCTGATGCGCCACAAGTCTGAATGTTTTGGCAAGTTCAAAGAGTTTAAGGCTGAGGTGGAGAACTATCTGGGTAAAAGTATCAAGGCCTTGCGATCTGATTGCGGTGGTGAATACCTCTATAGTGAATTTAGGTTCTATTTGTCAGAGGAGGGTATTCAGTCCCAGTTATCTGCACCTAGCACACCCCAGCAGAATAGTGTAGCAGATAGGAGGAATAGGACTTTTATGGATATGGTTAGATTGATGATGAGTTATAGTTAATTTCCTACCTCGTTTTGGGGTTATGCCTTAGAGACAGCGTGTTATCTCCTTAATCTCATACCATCTAAATTTGTACCTACGACACCCCTAGAGTTGTGGACTGGGCGAAAGCCTAGTCTGAGACATCTTAGAATTTGGGGTTGTTCGGCACATGTGCTCGAGGCAGATGCAGGTAAGTTAGATTCAAGATCAAAGGCTATGCTACTTGTAGGCCACCCCAAAGGAATGAGAGGTGGTCTATTTTATAGTCCTCAGGATCAGAAGGTGGTGGTAAGCACCAATGCCAGATTTCTTGAGAAGGACTATATTTTAGATCACAAGTCAAACAGCAAGGTAGTATTGGAAGAGATTAGAAGTCATTCCATTATTCCAGATACAAGAGTACAGGAAGACACACCACAAGAGACTGCACACACTATCACAGATGATGCTCTTACACAGGTTGCGCCTCGTTATAGTAGGAGGGTTGCTAGACAGCCCGAGAGGTACATGGGTTTGGGTGAGTCTTGGGACTTTATCCCTGGTGCTCATAAACCTGGTCCAATTAGCTACAATGAGGCTCTCCAAGATAAAGATACGGATTCTTGGCAGAGACCGATGATTGCTGAGATATGTTCTATAGACTCAAATCAGGTCTGGGAGCTGGTAGACCTTCATGATGGGTTTCAGCCTATTGGGTGCAAATGGGTCTACAAGCGAAAGAGAGGATCTGATGGGAGGGTTGAGACCTTCAAGGCTAAGCTTGTGGCGAAGGGGTATACTCAGAAAGAGAGTATCGATTATGAGGAGACCTTTTCCTCAGTAGCTATGCTTAAGTCAATACGAATTCTCTGGGCAAGTGTCTGCGAGGTGGCTAAAGGTACTGGCGAAGAAATCCAAATAAACCCACTTTAAGAAACTCACAGATCTGAAAAACAGATCTAGCCCGAGAAACTGATTCTAATCTGAAAACCCACACCGCCTCAATAAAACTTCATGGGTAAGCTATTTGCTCGTAGATCTAGACTTTAGCGAACCAAAAGCAACCAGCCAAAGGATCAACAAAAACAAATAAACAAAGCCCACTATGAAAATGCACCAAAACGGTGCTGAAAAATAAAAAAAAACGCAGGTAGCTCTAACTTCCCGGAAAAAGAGCGGCGAACGGACTCTTGAGAGGCGTTTGAACTTCCAGGCGGTGGTCTTAGGCTTCTAGAATCATGGGCTAAGTTTCTCGAACAAGAAACATCATAAACCGACTTCGAAAAAGAATTCTCAACAAGGAAGAAATAATTCTCTCTCGAGGCTTGTCTTTCTCACTCTAAGGTATTTTCCTACAAGGTTTCTAATGTCTTCAAATATGCCTAACGTTAGCTATTTATAGGGAGCTCCTTGGGAGATCTAGTGGGCTTTTGAGTTGGGCCTTAGTGTTTGACTTTCGTTGACCCCTTAGTCTTCCCTAGACTAATCAACTCCAATCGATCCTTTCGAATTAATTTCTTAACTCACTTTGTTAATTTAATTTAATCGAACCCTTAGGATTAATTAATTCATATAGAATTAATATTCTTAATCCACTTTGTCAATTAAATATTAATTAAACTTTTAGGGTTAATTAATTCACTTTATTGATTAGTCAAACGCATAATTAGTCGTACCACTAACAGACCAATTATAGAACTACTGCTCAAAAATGACTTTATAACGCGCCACTTTATTTTCTTCTATCTCTCACAATAATGATCTAGTGCTCATCGATTTATCAATTTACGGACAAACTAATTCACCAACTTCTTGGTATCCGAGATTAGTACCACTCGACTTTCTTATTATACCGAACGTAAAGTCCACTGGCCAGTTTTAGTACAATAAACCTTTCGAGCTCATCTCGGGAGCACCATCAACCCGGCAATCCGGTACATGTATTCCTCTTACTAGCAACGGCACGTAAGTAGCTAAACACCGTATACCCAACCTACAGAGGTATAGGCCTCAATTGACCGCACTCTTTGGCACATCAAAGCATACAATATCTGACTCTCACGCCTGTCCCAATCTCGGGATTGAGAGACTGAATACTAGGACCGAATTGATTACGCCGATCAGTACAGGTCAATTCTATCCAAACTGGTCGTGCTCAATATGCCCCGGGCATATCCGTGTGATTTTAATTAGTCTAGATAAACTAATTTCAAAACCACACGATAACCTATACCGATAGTATGTTCAGACTATCTTAGTTACGAGCATACTTTTTATATATCAATACTTTAACCAATAATGGTATCTACTGTGTCTTTCCACACCCCGTTATCTAGTTCTATGATATAATAGAATAATTTAATACTAAAACAAAATGATATGTCATCTATGGATATTAGTTTTTGATACAAGCCATAGCTTTTCTGTATTCAAAACTAACAATCTCCTACTAATACTCAAAGCTATGCTAAGAAGTACAAAAACTGTCCAACCCGCTATTACACTACTCTCATAATGAAATCTACAGACCTTTAAGCTCACTCACATCACTCCCTCAAGAATCTGACTCCCATACCCTCCACATGTCTCTCAAAGACCTTTGGGGTCAATGGCTTTGTGAAATGATCGGCAAGGTTGTCATCTGATGCTATCTTAGCCACGATCATGTCTGCTCTCTTTACGATCTCTCTTATCAGGTGGAACTTGCGCTCTATATGTTTACTCGCTTTGTGGGCACGTGGTTCCCTCAAGTTAGCAACTGCAAACATTGATATCACAATAAACTATGATAGACCTAGGCAACTCAGGAACCGCATCTAAGTCCACCAGGAAGTGCCGGAGCCATACAGCTTCTTTCGCTGCCTCTTATGCGGCAACGTACTCAGCCTCCATGGTGGAGTCAGCCATGCATTTCTGCTTGACACTCCGCTATACTATGGCTCCACCTCCTAGAGTAAACACAAACCCAGAGGTAGGCTTACTCTTGTCCATATCACATTGAAAGTCTGAATCTATGTAACCCTACGGTACACGCTCATGCGCTCTATAAACTAGGACATAATCTCTCGTCCTGCACAAGTACTTGAGAATACATTTTACTCCCTCCTAGTGAGCCTTCCCAGGGTTACTCTGATATCTGCTAACCATACCAACGGCAAAGCAAATATCAGGCCTCGTACATAACATAGCATACATGAGGCTACCCAATGTAGAAGCATAGGGTACCACTTGCATGGTATCTATCTCCTCAGGAGTCTTGGGACACTGCTCATTAGACAAATGCACCCATGCCTGAAAGGTAGTGAACCCTTCTTTGAGTTCTGCATTTAAAACAAGCAAGAATCGTGTCTGCGTAGGATACCTGGGAGAGAGTCATAGAACATCTCCTACGATCTCGAAAAATCTTCATCCCAAAGATATGTCCAGCCTCTCCCAAATCCTTTATATCAAATTTCCTGGACAACCATGCTTTCACGTCTGACAACACCTTCTTACTGTTGCCAATCAGAAGGATGTCATCTACGTAAAGTACGAGGAACACCACCGTATCACCATCACACCTGCGATATACACACTACTCATTCGGACACTGAGTAAATCCATAGGACTGGATAACCTCGTCAAAATGGATGTTCCAAGATCTGGATGCTTGCTTAAGTCTATAAATGGACCTCCTAAACCTGCATACCTTGTGCTCTTGGCCCTGAACAGTGAAACCCTTTGGTTGCTGCATAAAGATGGTCTCCTCAAGACTTCCATTAAGGAAAGCTATCTTGACGTCCATCTGCCAAATCTCATAGTCAATATAAGCAGCTATGGCTAAGAGAATCCAGATTGACTTATGCATAGCTACCGGGGAAAAGGTCTCCTCATAATCGATATACTCTTTCTAAGTATACCTTTCGCCACAAGCCTAGCATTGAAGGTCTCAACCCTCCCATCAGATCCTCTCTTTTGCTTGTAAACCCATTTGCACCTAATAGGCCAAAACCCATCAGGAAGGTCTACCAGCTTCTAGACCTGATTTGAGTCCATAGAACCCATATCAGCAATCATTGCTCTCTGTCAATAATATACAACTTTATCCTGGAGAGCCTCATTATAGCTAACTATGTCTGGTTCATAGGCACAAGGGATAAAGTCTGAAGACTCACCCAAACTCATGTACCTCTCAGGCTGTCTGACAACCCTCCCACTATGATGAGGCGCAGCCTGTGTAAGAGCATCATCTGTGATAGTGTGTGCAGTTTCTTGTGGTGTGTCTTCCTGTACTTGTGCATCTGGAATACTGGACTGACCCCTAAGCTCTTCCAATACTACCTTGCTCTTTGCCTTGTGATCTAAAACATAGTCCTCCTCAAGAAACTTGGCATTGGTGCTCACCACTACCTTCTGATCCGGAGGACTATAAAACAGACCACCTTTCATTCCTTTGGGGTAGCCTACAAAAAGCATAATCTCCGATCTCGCACTAGCTTAGTTGTGTCTGCCTTAAGCACGTATGCTTGACAACCCCAAATCCTGAGATGTCTCAGACTAGGCTTTCTTCCAGTCCACAGCTCTATTGGGGTCCAAGGCACAGACTTAGATGGTACGAGATTAAGGAGATAACACGCTAACTCAAAGGCTAAACCCCAAAACAATATAGGCAATTCGCTATAACTCATCATCAATCTAACCATATCCATAAGAGTCATGTTCCTCCTCTCTGCTACACCATTCTGTTGGGGTGTGCCAGGTGCAGACAACTGGGTCTGAATATCCTCCTCGTACAAATAGGACCTAAATTCACTAGAGAGGTATTCACCACTGTCATCAGATCACAAGGCCTTGATACTCTTACCCAGATGGTTCTCCACCTCAGCCTTAAACTCTTTGAACTTGCCAAAGCATTCAGACTTGTGGCGCATCAGGGTAACTCAGGAATCACATCTAACTTCACCAAGAAGTTCTTGAGCCACACAGTTTTTTTCACTGCCTCTGATGCTACGACATACTCAATTTCCAAGTTAGAGTCCGCCACGTATTTTTTTTTGACACTCCACCAAACTATGGCTCCATCTCCCAAAGTAAACACAAACCCAGAGGTAGACTTGCTCTTATCTCCGTCGCCTTAGAAATTTGAATCTATGTAACCTCTAGGGATAAGCTCAGGCACCTGATAGATACTTTAGGATGCATTTTACAGCTTCCCAATGAGTTTTTCTTGGGTTACTCTGATATCTACTAACTATGCCAATCGCATATCAAATATCAGGTATCGTACACAACATTGCATACATGAGACTTCCTACTACAGAAACATAAGGAACTGTCTTCATGGCATTTATCTCCTTAGCAGTCTTTGGAAACTGTTCTTTAGATACATACACTCCGTGTCTGAAAGGTAAAAAACCTTTCTTGGAGTCTTGCATATTGAATCAAGCAAGAATAGTATCTATGTATGAAGCTTGGGAGAGTGTTAGTGAATATTTCCTATGATCTCGATTGATCTTGATCCCAAGAATATGTCCAGCTTCTCCCACAGAAATATGATAATACTAAGAAATGTTACAAAAATAAAAAGTATAAAAAGAAATATAATAAGGAAAATATTATTTGTTATAAATGTGGGAGAAAGGGACACAAGGCTAATGATTGTAAAAGCAATAAAAGGATTAATGAAATATTAGACAAATTTGTTGAATTAAATTTAGATTTAAATGAAAAACTGGAAAATGAGATTTCTTTAATTCAAGATAATTCAGATGATTATAATGATGATTTTTATAGTGTTTCAGGATCAAGTCCAGAGGAACCAGAATGTAGCTGTAATAATTCTATTCATATGATCAGAATTAATCCTCAGAATTACAAGCCACTTATTTACTTAAGTTAAAGGATTTGATATTAACAGAGGAACAAGATAAAGTTAAAATCATAGAACCATTTAGTATTTCTAAATTATTACACACTTATTCTACTGACAGTTCATTTAGAAAAAATAGTACAAAAGATTTACAAATTGAGATTAATCAATTAAAGAATCAGATGTGGCAACTAAAGAATGACATTTTAAGGATTGAAACAAAAAAATTAGAATTGAAAACTAAAGTAGCTATTCTTAAATCTGGAACATCAAAAGGGAAAAACATAGTTGAAGATATGACACTAGATTTTAAATTAGCAGAGATATCATTATCAGATATACAACCACAGGATTTTAAATTTATTTATGTTATAGAAAAGATGAATTTTCAGAAATGGATAGTTTACATTACAATCTCAATTGGATCTTATCAAACAACTATAACGGCTATGATTGATAGTGGTGCAGATCAAAGTTGTATTAGAGTTGGATTAATCCCAACAAAATATTATGTGCCAACCAAAAAATCTTTACTTACAACAAATGGAATGCCCTTAAAGGTCAAAGGTAAGGTGGTTAAAACTTCCATATGTAATGAAAAATTTTGTTTTAAACATCATTTTATTGTAGTAAAGGATTTGAATATTCAAGCTATTTTAGGAACTCCTTTTTTGACACAGATTTATCCTTTTTGGGTTGATGAACAAGGAGTAGGTACTAAGATAATGGGATCAACAGTTTTTTTTTAGGGTTTTGTCTCCAGTAAAACGAAAAGAATTATTACTATTACAAAGTAACTCCATTTATAATCAAATTTATACTATAAATATAATATCAAAAAAGATTAATTTTCTTAAGGAAGAAAAAAGTTATGTTGGGATTAAAGAACAATTACAAGATAAAATAAAGGATTTAGAGGAAAGGATAAAAAATAAGTATGTTCAGACATTCCTAATGCTTTTTGGGATAGAAAGAAACATTTAGTCACTTTGTCATATGAAAAGGATTTTAGTGAAAGAAGTATACCAACAAAAGCTAGACCTATACAAATGAATTCGGAATTATTAGAAATATGTAAAAAGGAAATTGAAGGATTAATAACTCCATCTAAATCTCCTTGGAGTTGTGCAACATTTTATGTTCAAAAACAAGCTGAAAAAAGAAAGAGGAGTCCCTAGATTGGTAATAAATTACAAACCGCTTAATAAAGATTTACAATGGATTAGATACCCCATTCCTAATAAAAGGGATTTATTAAAAAGAATTTATAATGCAAAAATATTCTCAAAATTTGATATGAAATCAGGATTTTGGCAGATACAAATTGACCCAAATGATAGATATAAAACAGCTTTTACAGTTCTATTTGGTCATTACGATAGAATGTTATGCCTTTTGGATTAAAAAATGCCCCTTCAGAATTCCAGAAAATAATGAATGACATATTAAACCCTTATACTAATTTCTCTATATTTTACATTGATGATGTCTTAATTTTTTCTATCTCCATAGAGCAGTATTTTAAACATGCATATATTTTTAAGTGTCATAAATAAAAATGGATTAGTGGTCTCTGCTACAAAGATTAAGTTATTTCATACACATATTAGATTTCTGGGTCACAACAATTATAAAGGGATACTTATCCCTATTCAAAGATCTTTAGAGTTTACAGAAAGATTTCCGGATGAATTAAAAGATTAAAGTCAATTACAAATGTTCTTAGGATGTTTGAATTATGTCTCTGATTTCTTTCCAAAACTACGGGAAATATGTGCTCCTTTATATAAAAGGTTGCAAAAGAATCCACCTGCATGGACAGAAGAACATACTGACATAGTAAAATTATTAAAACAAAGGATAAAAACTTTACCACTTATTACTATCCCACACCCTCAGGCATTTATGATAGTAGAAACGGATGCATCTAATATAGGTTATGGTGGTATTTTAAAACAGAGATTGCCGTTTGAATCAAAAGATCAATTGGTAAGATATCATTCAGGCTTATGGCTTGGACCTTAGAAGAATTATTCTACAGTTAAAAAAGAGATTTTATCTATTGTTATTTGTATTTCTAAATTTCAAGATGATCTAATCAACAAAAAGTTTCTTTTAAAAGTGGATTGCAAACCTGCCAAAGATGTTTTACAATGATGTAAAGAATTTAGTTTTAAAACAAATATTTGCAAGATGGCAGGCAATTTTATCAGATTTGACTTTGACATTGAACATATCAAAGGAAATTCCAATTATTTACCTGACTTCTTAACCAAAGAATTTTTGACAGGTTCCAAGGATGAGTACCCAGCCTACCAAGAATAAAACCCTTACGGTCAAAGGCTTAATGAAGAATTATATCTATTTTCTCCTAAGCCCACGTACCTCTTGATGTATTCTGAAGTTATATCTATTTTCATAGCATTTCTTATATGATTCATGACAATTGCATAGAGTTTTGTTTACTCTTGTGTAGCTTAAAGGCTTATTATGTGTTATATGGGAAATACAGGCTTCGGTTCGGGTTTGACACTTTTCCACTAGAAATACAGCCGAAGGATGCAGATGAGAGTTTTTCAAGTGAACGAGTCAGTGCTAGACTTTGGGAGTCAACTTGGAAAGTCTTGTGCCACTAAAAAGACTATTTTACCCCTACTATTGTTATATATTTTCAAACCTAATTTGTAAATGGTATAAATACCACAAGGACAAGTCCTAAGGGCAGCTTTTGTTTCGTTTCATTCTTTGTTAAAGCTGATAGCAATCTTCTCTTGCCGGTAGCTAGGGTTTTTCAAAAGAATGGCGATGCAGCTTAGAACAATGTTATTCTAAGCAGTTCATGGTGATTTAATCCCGGATCTCTTCAGCTTAGATGGAATAGGGTGCCATTACACTCGATTGGAGCCGCTTCTCTGTTCTACATCTCAACTTGGTGAGAGATCTTGCCTCTAGTAGGTGTGACAGGCCTCGTACAATGAACCACGAGTTGATTTGTTCTTTGTATGCTCTGAGTGTTGTTGTATCATAATTCCTTTGGTTCTGTGTATATATTGGTGTATCATTTTCCTTTTGTTGATTTGATCTCCTTTAATCTGGAAGACGGTTTCCTCTTTTATGCTTGATAAATATGTTTTATTGTCTGTTATAAGAGGTGATTGGAGGTGTCTATCTTCTCCTTTTGTAGCACTCCGTCATATTTACGTAGGGGTAGAAAAGTGAGTTAAAACTGAACTGATTAATGAGCAGGCTTAAGGTCCAGGGGAAAACGAGAAACTAATATAGTAAGAACACTAGATGACAGTAAAAGCAGTTAAATCACCATCTCAAATCCCATCAATGTATCTTTTCTATTAATTTTCTCATTTTTGTTTGTTAAAACATCTCAATATGTTGTTTGTCTCTTGCATGAATCAATCGCTAAGATACATAAGTGTTTAGTGCTCCCTGTGGATTCGATACCTTTCCTACTACACGGCAGGATTTTGTGGTCCTAAAGTGTGCAGAAAGGATTATTATTAGTGTTCTATTTTTGTCACATCACCTCTCGAGTTGTCTCACAACCCTCACACTACGATGAGCACCACCTGTGTAGGCGCATCACCTCTCCCACAAATAATTTTCGGGATTTCCAACGCATAAGCAGAAGGAAAGAAGAGAGGCAGCTTCCACAAGAATCGGAATGGCAGATCCTCCACCCCAGACGGCTCAATCCCCAGCTCAACCGACAAATTGGGCCAAAATCGTGGCAAACAACAGGGATCCAAAGGTAGGGTTCCAACTGGATTTCGTCCAAACGCAAATCGGTAGTACAAGTGTGCAAATTGAAGAATCGGAATGGATGGAATGTATTCCAGAGTGGGATAACTCCTTGATTGGATTTGTAGCAGGTATGCGTCCATCCTTTTTAGCAATGCAAAAATTCGCTATGTCTAAATGGGCTGCTATGGGTTTAAAGTCTGTTCACCAAGTTAAAAATGGAGTATATATTTTCAAATTTTCGCACAAAGACAACTTGGCTGAAGTGTTGAATTCGGGTCCCTGGTCCTATTTTGATCATCCGATTATTCTCCAAATATGGGACCCGGAGGTTGATATTGATGAATCGAGAATTCAATCGCTTCCGTTGTGGGTTAAATTCCCCAATCTGCGTCCACACCTCTGGTCTCAACGGATACTTAGTAAATTGGCGTCGGTGCTCGGAAAGCCGATTTGTTCGGACGGCCTTACAGTGACAAAAGAGAAGCTGGAGTTTGCTCGTGTTTGTGTCGAAATTAACGCCGGTCAGGCTCTACCTAGCGAGATCACCATTACTGGTCCAAATGGAAGAACTTTCTCACAGGAGGTGCACTATGAATGGAAGCCCGCCAAATGCTCTCATTGTAGGGTATTTGGTCATTCGGATGCAAAGTGCCAGAGTAAGCCGCGTCAAGTTTGGGTTCCAAAGGTGCCAATTGCTACAGAAGCCGAACCTACTGTGGAAGTAGAGGACAGCACGAAGCAATCTGCAAATACAACAGAGGACTCTTCTCCTGTGACTGATATTTCGACAGAGGTGATGCCAATTCAAACTGTACCCATTCAGGCAATCCAAATCGATCTCCCTGCACAACCGGTAAATGTTTCTCATCCAATTAATAGCGGTTGTACTTTGGTTTCTGGAAATAGTTTTCAATGCTTGGATGTTGATACGGAATTTCCGCTCCTAATGGGTAGTCCTGATGTTAATCGCCCTAGTACTTCTGGTAAAAGTAATGATCAGGGTGGCTATACTGTGATGAAGTTGCGCAAACGAGGCTTGGCTCCACAACCTAATACTAAGTCCAAATGATATTAGGTCACTGGAATATACGAGGGGGTTGTTCCTCTCATAAACAATCTAGTATTAGGAAACTTCTGCGTGAATATCAGTTTGAGCTGTTTGGTATTCTGGAATCTAAACTCAATTCTGGTAATGTTAATTCTGTGGTAGATATAATTGCTTCTGGGTGGTCTTTTGATCATAACTTTGATTTTGGAGGTAATGGGCGCATCTTAGTCATATGGAATCCTGCCCGTGTTTCTGTTCAGTGTCTGTTTAAATCTGATCAGCTTATCCATTGTCTTGTCGATATTCGAGATAAGGGTGTTTCAATTTTTGTGTCGTTTGTGTATGCACATAATTCTGCCTGTTTGAGAAGTCATCTGTGGAGTTCACTATTGCAACTAGGGTCTGCTCTTATTGGTCCTTGGATCCTTATTGGCGATTATAACTGTTTACTTAATAGAGATGATCGGCAAAATGGTTCCCGGGTTAAAAAGAAGGACACTAAGGAATTGCAACATCTTGTATCTATGTTGGATCTATTTGATTTACCTCATTCTGGTGAGCGATTTACATGGAATAATCGGAGTAAGAATCTCCCTCGAGTGATGTGCAAGCTTGATAGAGCTTTGGTAAATAATGATTGGGTTAACACATTTGACTCTTCAAATGCGGTTTTCCTGCCTCCTGATCTATCAGACCATAGTCCGGTGGTTGTTAAAACACATAACGCTACTTCTATTCATCCACCTTTCAAATTCCTCAGGTGTTGGTCCTATCATGATAAGTATTTGGAAGTTGTTCAACGTGCTTGGTCTACACATGTGGTTGGCTCCCCTATGTTTGTGGTACAGAAGAAGTTACAGGCAACAAAAATGGCTCTGAAGGAGTTCCATAAGTCTCATTTTTCGAATATGTATGACAGGGTCAAAAAGGTTCAAGCTCAGCTGCATCACACTCAATCCAGGTTAATTCAGGATCCGTCTAATGTTTCTCTTTTAGCCATTGAACATCAACAGTTATTATCATATCACAAGGTTCTTCATTCAGAGAAACTTTTTTATGCCCAGCGTGCTAAGGTAAATTGGATTCAATTAGGTGATACTAATTCGGCTTTCTTTCATGCTTATGTTAAGGCCAAGAAAGGTTCATCCAATATTGGCTCTATACAAGATGAAAATGGTGTTATTCAGACAGAAAGGGACTCAATCCGTGGTATTTTCTCATCCTATTATAGAAACTTGTTGGGAGTGGCTGGTGACTCTGCACCTTTGAACCCTGAAATAATCCGATTGGGCCCTATGGTAAATCCAGATGAATGCATAGCCCTGATGTCTGAAATCTCGGATCTGGAAATAAAAGAGGCGATATTCTGTATCGGTGAAAATAAGGCTCCAGGCCCAGATGGTTTTTCTTCGTCCTTTTTCAAATCAGCTTGGAGTATCATTAGTAGGGATATTATTTGTTCCATTAGGCATTTTTTTGCTCATGATTATCTGCTCAAGGAAATAAACTCCACAATTATTGCTCTCATCCCTAAGTCACCATGTCCTACTGGCCCAGGAGATTACAGGCCTATCTCATGCTGCAATACTCTCTATAAAGCTATTTCCAATATTCTGACAAAGCGTCTCCGAAAGGTTATGCAACGTCTGATTGGTCCTCAACAAGGTGCTTTCATTCCAGGGCGAAATATCTCACATAATGTGCTCCTCACTCAAGAATTGCTCTATGGTTATAATAGGAGCCGAATATCACCACGTTGTGCAATTAAGGTTGACTTGCAAAAGGCGTATGATTCTGTGCAGTGGCCTTTCTTGAGAAGCTTACTTTCCCACTTTGGATTTCCTGATCGATTTGTGGAATGGATAATGCAATGTGTATCTTCAGCCAGTTTCTCGTTGCAAATTAATGGGGAATTACATGACTATTTTAAAGGCAAAAGAGGTCTAAGACAGGGGGATCCTATTTCTCCACTTCTCTTCACCCTGGTTATGGAGTATTTCTCTAGGCTTCTCTCTCATAATTGCGCCGGTCCTAATTTTCACTTTCATCCTAAGTGCAAGAGGCTCGATATTACTCACCTTTCATATGCTGATGATCTTATCCTATTTGCAAAGGCGGACAGAGAATCTATCCTTACCATTAAAAATTGTTTGGATGATTTTGCAAGGATCTCGGGTTTAAATATCAATCAGGGTAAAAGTCAAGCATTTTTCGGAGGTATATCTCAACATCTGAGGACTGAACTGCTACGGATTCTACAAATCCAGGCAGGTATCTTACCTGTAAAGTACCTTGGGGTTCCTCTTACAACAAAGAAACCAAAGCTGACAGAATGGCAACCACTTATTGATAGAGTCACCAGGCGAATGTCCATGTGGTCTTCTAAACTTCTCAGCTATGCAGGTAGACTAGAACTCATTAAATCTGTCATACGTAGTCTGGAGGTTTATTGGTCTTCTATTTTTGTTATTCCATCTGTGGTTATTAAAAGAATAGAAGGACTAGCTCGTAACTTCTTGTGGAAAGGAGCGCACAATGTTACTTCTCATGCTCCTGTCAAATGGTCTGTAGTCTGTTTGCCCACACTAATGGGAGGTTTAGGTATTCGGAACCTCAAATTGCTGAATCAGTCACTTATTCTTAAGCTCTTATGGAATATTGCACACTCCTCACAGTCCCTATGGGTTAAATGGATCCATGAATATTATATACGAGGGGATACCTTTTGGAATGTTCCTATTAGAGACAGATTCTCTTGGAGCTTTAAATCTCTGTTGCATCTCCGGGACGCTATGCATCCATTCCCCACCATTCTAGTGTCCTTGAGTTCTGGTCCTAGTTGCTTCTCTTCTAAAGCAGCTTATGAGGTATTAATTGGTAATTCAATTATCCCATGGTGGTCACGCATGTTATGGTCTCGGTTCTCAACAAATAGGTCCTCTTTTATTGCATGGATGATTTTACATGGTCGCCTACAAACTAAGGATCGCATCAACCAATGGGCACACACTCAGGATTTGCTATGCCCCCTATGCACCTTAGCTCAGGAAAATATCCAACACCTATTCTTTGAATGCCAATTCTCTAGCCAGGTTTGGAGAGATGTTTGTTCTTTTAATGGTTTCTTTTTGCCATCCAAGCATGAGGATGTTATGCGATGTATGCGGAGATGGAAAAGTGATCTATTGAGCTCAGCTAAGAAAGCTATGTGGACCTCGTCGGTGTACCATATATGGAAAGCAAGGAATGCCCGAGTTTTCAAACAACAGAATTGCTCAACGACATCAGTGTCTAAATTGGTCATCAATGAACTCAAAATCTCATATTCTAGAATCCAGCATGTACCCCGCTCTTCAAAAGCGCGTCTTTGGTGTCAGAAGTTAAGGCTAGTCTAGTAGTGAATATGATGTGTGACAAATGTTGTACTCTTAAAATATTTAAAGTTTGGTAATATATTTAAACTTTTTACCAAAAAAAATCATCTGTGACTTCTTGTGCAATATTTTGTGGTGTGTCTACTTGTACCGGTGCAACAGGAGTTATGGATTGTCCTCTAAGTTCCTCTAATAAGATCTTGCTACTAGGCGTGTGTTCCATAATATAGTCCTCTTCTAGAAATCTGGCGTTAGTTCTAACTATCACCTTTTGATCACTAGGACTATAGAATAAACCACATTTTGTTCCTTTGGGATATCCTACAAACTGTCAGTTTTGAATACTAAAAAGCTTTGCTTGTATGAAAAACTAATACTCAATTTACATATCGATTGTGTTTCATTATTAATTGTTCCTTTATATCATATGCATAAATGATAAAGTGCCAGGTGTAACACAATAGATTTTATCATTGGTTAAATTTATGATATATAAATAGATGCTCGTAACTGAGATAGTTTGAACATACTATCAGTTTAGGTTATCATGTGATTCGGATAATTAGTTTATCTAGACTAATTAAATCATACGGATGTGCTCGTGACACATTGAGTACGACCTTTTTGGGATTGCATTAACTTATATTGATCATCGTAGTTAATTCAAACCTAATATTCTAATCTCTTAATCCCTAGACTAGAGCGGGCACGAGAGTTAGATATCGTATGCTTTGATTTGCCAAAGGGTGCAGTCAATTGAGGCCTAGAACTCGGTAAGTTGGGTATGCGGTGTTTGACTTCTTTGTGTGTCGTTGCTTGTCAAAGGAATCCATGTACCGGTTTGTCGGTTTGATGGTGCTCCCGAGATGAGCTCGTAAGGTTTATTATACTAAATCCAGCCCATGGACTTTGTCCGGTATAATAAGAAAGTCGAGTGGTACTAATCTCGGATACCAAAAAGTCGATGAATTAATTTGTCAGTAAATTTATGAATCGATGAGCACTAGATCTTTCACATGGGGAGATAGAAGAATAATAAAGTGAGCGCAAAGTAAATTCGTTTTTGAGCAGTAGTTCCATAATTGGTCCGTTAGTGGTACAACTAATTATGCATTGGACTAATCGACAAAGTGAATTAAATAATCCTAAAGGTTTAATTAATATTTAATTGATGAAGTGGGTTATACGAAATAATTCTAAGGGCTCGATTAATATTTAATTAACGAAGTGGGTTAAGAAATTAATTTAAAGGTTCGATTGGAGTGGATTAGTCTAAGGAAGACTAAAAGAGTCAACAAAGTCCAACAATAAGGCCCAACTCAAAAGTCCACTAGGTCTCCCTTGAAACTCCTATAAATAGTCCATATTAGGCATTTGGGAGACATTAAGAAACCTTGGAGGCTTAGTTTCCTAGAAAGAGAATGAGTAACCTAGAGAGAGAACTTCTTCTTCTTCATTGAGTTCTTTCTCAAAGTTGACTTAGGATCCTTCGATCTTTGAAAAGCTCAGCCCTTTAGGATCACCGGTCTCCTATTTCTGCCTCTCGATTTGTGTGTGCCACCTCTCAAAATTCACACCGGTGGTTTTCCGATTTTAGTGCCGTCGGTTTTGGTCTTCTCAATTTTAGTGCCGCCAATCCATTTGCTTCTCCTAGTCACTTGATTCAACCTTTGTTATATAGATCTCGGTCTTGATCGGTGATCCATGACGGTGGTTGTCTAGATCATGGTAGGAGAATTCATTTGGAGGTGGTCTTTGGTTTATGCGCATCAGGCGATAAATAGGCAGCTAATCTTCGGGCAACGATCTGCTGCGAATCTGACGAATTTTTTGAGGGATCCTTAGTGTCTTAGCTACCCCATGGATTTCTTCCTCAGGGTGGAGACGGAGTCATTCAAGGCATTCGATAGTGAATTTCGCATGCAGGCAGTAAATAGGCAGCAGGCGGTAAGCAAGGACAAGAATCTTCAGGCAACGATCTATCAAGGATCTGTCGAGTTTTTCAAAGCCATTTTGAATTTCTTTCTTAGTGTCTTAGCTACCTTGTAGATAGTCGCCCACACAATTTTGGGGTGGTGATAGATTCATTCTCGGGATTCTCTTGTATTTGGTCCCGGACAATAAATAGCAGGATTTTTAAGGCTTTGGTTTTCTTATTGTTTTGAGGGCACGCTTCAAGAGTATAATCTTTTAAACTTCCGCTTTAAATTAAATATTTAATTTTTAGTGTGTCGTTTTAATAAATCGAATTCATATAAGCCTAGATCCATTCAAGGGAAATGATTTAGAGTTTGGGCCAAATCGAAAGTTTTCGATTCTGGAATGCATAACACGAAAGTGAGATTTTTTGTTTAGCCCGGACCAGATCTGTTTCCTTCACAAACAGCCTCACTTTTGTTCTTGAATCTAATTTACCTGCATCTGCCTTAAGCACGTGTGCTGGGTAACCCCAAATTCTGAGATGTCTAAGACTGGACTTGCGTCCCTTCCACAACTCTGTAAGGGTTGAAGACACGAATTTAGATGGTACAAGGTTAAGCATGTAAGCCACTGTTTCTAAGCCAAATCCCCAAAATGGATTAGGCAATTCACTATAACTTATCATTGACCTAACAATTTCCATAATAGTTTTGTTTCTCCCTTTTGCTACACCATTCTGCTTGGGTGTGCAAGGTCCAGATAACTGGGATTAAATTCCCGTTTCTGACAAATAGTCCATAAATTCTCCCACAGGTATTCGCCATCACGATCTGATCATAGTGTTTTAATACTCTTACCATGATATTTCTCCACATCTGCCCGATACTCTTTGAATTTACTAAAGCATTCGGACTTGTGGCGCATTAAGTAAATGTACCCGTACCTCGAGTAGTCACCTGTGAATGTCACAAAATACTAAGCCACCTCTTTCTTAAATTGACATAGGTCCACACAAGTCAGAATGAACCAGTTCTAAAACTTCTTTGGCTCTATACCCCTTGGCCATAAAAGGCATTTTGGTTATTTTACCTTCCAAACAGGATTCATATGTTGCGTAATTGTCAACTTCTAACGAACCTAAAGGTCTATCTGTGACCAACCTTTGAATCCTACTAAGGTTAATATGACCTAGTCTAAGGTGCCAAAGATATGTTTGGTTCTTTTCAGAAGGTTCTTCCTCTTATTATGGTTTAATAAAGTCTGAATTGAACATGCATGTTTAGTAGGAGAAGTTGGTTTTAAAACAAACAAATTGTCTACTAATGAACCAGAACAAATAAGTTTCTTATTTCTTCTAACAAATACAGATTTAACAAAAAAATAAACTTATAACTATTTTTTAAAAATCTATAACTGATATAAGATTCTTTCTAAAACTATGAACATAAAGATAATTTTCTAAAACTAAGACATGATTTTCGAAAATAATGTCTACTTTTCCCACTGCAACAACTGACACTTTCATAGTGTCGCCCAAGTAGACTTTCATCTCTCCTTCTCTAAACTTTTGGGATACCCGAAACCCCTACAAAGAATTACAAACATGATCAGTGGTACCTGAATCCACACACCAGGTATCTGGTGGAATCGCCGCTAAACATATCTCAGTAATTAAGGAATAAATAGTCATACCTTTGATCTTTGGACAATCTGACTTCCAATGCCCCGTCTTACACATTTGAAGCACTTGCTTTTCAACTTCTTCTTCTTTGCGATGTCAGGCATAAGCGCATGATTAGCAGTCTTCTGGGCTTTTTTCTTCTTCTTTTCATCTTTGGGCTTTGAAGAAGAACTTGGAGCCTTGACTATGACTAAAGCATGCTTCTTTTCTTGAAAGAGGCCTTCATCCGACAATAATACAGCTAAGAGATTGGATAGAATATATACTCCCTGATTCATATGGCAAGCTCTGGAGGATGATATCAACTTGTGTTTCAGCATTGATCTCACCTCCCAATACCTCAATCTAATTGATGTTACTAATCATTTCAAGAATGTGATCTCTCACAGGTGAACCATCAGCCATCTTGCCAGTCATAAGTTTTCTTATAGACACTGGTCTAGCTGCCCTGCCTTGATGACCAAACATCTCCCTTAGATTAGCCATCCTGTCAAAGCAGAGATCATTGACTGATGCTGATGTTGCAGAACATTTGACATAGAAGCCAGAATGTAACACCACTCCATTTCATCAGCCTTTCTCTACCTCTGATAGGTTTCTCTATCTGCTTGAGGCGTTTCGTCATTAGGCATTTCTGGGCATACCTCAGTGAGAGCGAACTTGTATTGCTCAGCCATTAGGACAATGTCCAAGTTGCGTTTCCAATCAATGTAATTCGAACCAGTTAGTTTTTTCTCTTTTTTATATAATAGCTAATGGATTAAATGCTATATCGAAAACTGAAAAAATAAATAAACAGAACATGTTCCTGTATAAATAACTCAAAAATATTGATCCCTCAAAAACAATATAATTTGTCTACTGACATCTCGTTCACCGGGATTCACACAAGTAACGATAGTGTGAACATTTACGTTAGTCCACATTCGTTCGAGAATAATCTAGTTCATTAATTTCACTATCTGACCAAACGTTCTATTGACCAATGAAATTAATAGTCAGTACTTTCTGTTAGTTTTGAATACAGAAAAGCTATGGGTTGTATCAAAAACTAATATCCATAGATGACATAACATTTTGTTTCAGTATTAAATTGTTCCATTATATAATAGAACTAGATAACGGGGTATGGAAAGACACAGTAGATATCGTTATTGATTAAAGTATTGATATATAAAAAGTATTCTCGTAACTGAGATAGTCTGAATATATTATCGGTATAGGTTATCGTATGGTTTAGAAATTAGTTTATCTAGACTAATTTAAATCACATGGATATGTTCGGGGCATATTGAGCATGACCAGTTTGGATAGAAATGACTTGTACTGATCGGCGTAGTCAATTCGGTCCTAGTATTCAGTCTCTCAATTCTGAGATTGGGACAGGCATGAGAGTTCGATGTCGTATGCTTTGATGTGCCAAAGAGTGCGGTCAATTGAGGCCTATACCTCGGTAGGTTGGTATGCGGTGTTTAGCTTCTTACGTGTCGTTGCTAGTCAGAGGAATCCATGTACCGATTCACCAGGTGGATGGTGCTCCTGAGATGAGCTCGTAAGGTTTATTGTACTAAAATTGGCCAGTGGACTTTACATCTGGTATAATAAGAAGGTCGAGTGGTACTAATCTCAGATGCCAAGAAGTCGGTGAACTAGTTTGTCAGTAAATTGATAAACCAACGAGCACTAGATCTTTGATGTGGGGAGATAGAAGAATAATAAAGTGAGTGAATCATAGTAAGAGAAAGGAGTCTTTCCCTTTGAATCAAACTTATCTTTGGCACCTGAGACTAGGTCATATTAACCTTAGTATGATTCAAAGGTTGGTCAATGATGGGTGTTTAGACTCATTAGATATTGACAGTTTTCCTATCTGTGAGTCCTGCTTGGAGGGTAAAATGACCAAGAGGCATTTCAATGCAAAAGGGTATAGGGCCAATGAGGCTTTAGAGTTGATTCAGTCTGACTTGTGTGGGCCTATGTCAGTTCAGGCTAGAGGTGGTTATGAGTATGTCATGACATTTACGGATGATTACTCTAGATATGGATACATATACCTGATATGCCACAAGTCCGAATGCTTTGGCAAGTTCAAAGAGTTTAAGGCTGATGTGGAGAACCATCTGGGTAAGAGTATCAAGGCCTTGCGATCTGATCACGGTGGCGAATACCTCTCTAGTGAATTTTGGTCCTATTTGTCAGAGGAGGGTATTCAGTCCCAGTTGTCTGAACCTGGCACACCCCAGTAGAATAGTGTAGCAGAGAGGAGGAACAAGACTCTTATGGATATGGTTAGATCGTTAATGAGTTATAATGAGTTGCCTACCTTGTTTTGCGGTTATGCCTTGGAAACAGCGTGTTATCTCCTTAATCTCATACCATCTAAATCTGTGCCTACGACACCCCTAGAGTTGTGGACTGGGCGAAAGCCTAGTCTGAGATATCTCAGAATTTGGGATTGTCCAGCACATGTGCTCGAGGCAGATGCAGGTAAGTTAGATTAGAGATCAAAAGCTATGCTGTTTGTAGGCTACCCCAAAGAAACGAGAGGTGGTCTATTTTATAGTCTTTAGGATCAGAAGGTGATGGTAAGCACCAATGCTAGATTTCTTGAGGAGGACTATATTTTAGATCACAAGTCAAGCAGAGTATTAGAAGAGCCTAGAAGTCAGTCTATTATTCCAGACACACCACAAGAGACTGCACACACTATCACAGATGATGCTCTTACACAGGCTGTGCCTCATCGTAGTGGGAGGGTTGCTAGATAGCCTGAGAGGTACATGGGTTTGGGTGAGTCTTCGGACTTTATCCCTGGTGCTCCTGAACCAGACCCAGTTAGCTACAATGAGGCTCTCCAGGATAAAGATGTGGATTCTTGGCAGAGAGCAATGATTGCTGAGATAGGTTCTATGGACTCAAATCAGGTATGGGAGCTGGTAGACCTTCCTGATGGGTTTTGGACTATTGGGTGCAAATGGGTCAACAAGCGAAAGAGATGAGCTGATGGGAGGGTTAAGACCTTCAAGGCTAGGCTTGTGGTGAAGGGGTATACTCAGAAAGAGGGTATCGATTATGAAGAGACCTTTTCCCCGGTATCTATGCTTAAGTCGATCCGGATTCTCTTGGCCATAGCTGCTCATATGGACTATGAGATTTGGCAGATGGACGTCAAGACAGCTTTTCTTAATAGAAGTCTTGAGGAGACCATCTTTATACAGCAACCAGAGGGTTTCATTATACAGGGCTAAGAGCACAAGGTATGCAGGCTTAGGAGGTCCATGTATGGAATTAAGCAAGTATCCAGATCTTAGAACATCCGTTTTGACGAGGTTATCCAGTCCTATGGATTCACTCAGTGTCTGGATGAGCAGTGTGTATATCGCAGGCGTGATGGTGATACGGTGGTGTTCCTCGTACTTTACGTAGATGACATCCTTCTTATTGGCAACAGTGGGAAGGTGTTGTCATACATAAAAGCATGGTTGTCCAGGCAGTTGACATGAAGAATTTGGGAGAGGCTGGACATATCCTTGGGATCAAGATTATTCGAGATCGTATGAGACGTTATTTGACTCTCTCACAGGCATCCTGCATAGACACGATTCTGGCCCGTTTTAACAGCAGAACTCCAAGAAGAGTTCACTACCTTTCAGGCATGGGTGCATTTGTCTAACGAGCAGTGTCCCAAGACTGCTGAGGAGATAAATGCCATGCAGGCGGTACCCTATGCTTCTGCAGTGGGTAGCCTCATGTATGCTATGTTATGTACGAGACTTAATATTTGCTTTGTCATTGGCATGGTTAGTAGATATCTAAGTAACCCTGGGAAGGCTCACTGTGAGGCAGTAAAATGCATTCTCAAGTACTTGTGCAGGATGAGAGATTATGTCCTAGTTTATAGAGCACAGGAGCTTGTACCTTTGGGTTACACAGATTCGGACTTTCAAGGTGATATGGACAAGAGTAAGTCTACCTTTGGGTTTGTGTTTACTCTGAGAGGTGGAGCCATAGTATAGGGGAGTGTCAACCAGAAATGCGTGGCAGACTCCACCATGGAGGCTGAGTACGTTGCCGCATCAGAGGCAGTGAAAGAAGCTATATGGCTCCGGAACTTCCTGGTGGACTTAGATGTGGTTCCTGAGTTGCCTAGGTCTATCAAAGTTTATTGTGATAACAATGGGGCAGTTGATAACTCAATGGAACCATGAGCCCACAAAGTGAGTAAACACATAGATCGCAAGTACCACCTGATACGAGAGATCGTAAAGAGAGAAGACGTGACCATGGCCAATATAGCATCAGATGACAACCTTACAAATCCTTTCACAAAGCCATTGACCTCAAAGGTCTTTGAGAGACATGTGGAGGGCATGGGAGTCAGATTCTTGAAGGAGCCATGTGAGTGAGCTTAAAGGTGTTCTGTAGGTTTCATTATGATAGCAGTATAATAGCGGGTTGGACAGTTTCTGTACTTCTTGGCATAGTTTTGAGTATTAGTGAGATATTGTTAGTTTTGAATACAGAAAAGCTATGGGTTGTATCAAAACTAATATCCACAGATGACATATCATTTTGTTTCAGTATTAAATTGTTCCATTATATCATAGAACTAGATAACGGGGTGTGAAAAGACACAGTAGATACCGTTATTGGTAAAGTATTGATATATAAAAAGTATGCTCATAACTGAGATAGTATGAACATACTATCGGTATAGGTTATCTTATGATTTGGAAATTAGTTTATCTAGACTAATTTAAATCACACGGAATGCCCGGGGCATATTGAGCACGACCACTTGGGATAGAATTGACTTGTACTGATCGGCGTAGTCAATTCGGTCCTAGTATTCAGTCTCTCAATCCCGAGATTGGGATGGGCATGAGAGTTAGATGTCGTATGCTTTGATGTGCCAAAGTGTGCGGTCAATTGAGGCCTATACCTCGGTAGGTTGGGTATCCGGTGTTTAGCTTCTTACGTGCCGTTGTTAGTCAGAGGAATCCACGTACCGGTTCGCCGGGTTGATGGTGCTCCTGAGATGAGCTCGTAAGGTTTATTGTACTAAAACTGGCCAGTGGACTTTATGTTAGGAATAATAAGAAGGTCGAGTGGTACTAATCTCAGATGCCAAGAAGTCGGTGAACTAGTTTGCCAGTAAATTGATAAATCGACGAGCACTAGATCTTTGATGTGGAGAGATAGAAGAATAATAAAGTGAGCGTGATGTAAGGTCATTTTTCAAGTGGTAGTTCCATAATTAGTCTGTTGGTGTACAACTAATTATGCGTTTGAATGATCGACAAAGTAAATTAATTAATCCTAAAGGTATAATTTATATTTAATTGACTAAGTTGGTTATACGAAATAATCCTAAGGGTTCGATTAAATTAATTAATGAAGTGGGTTAAGAAATTAATTCGAAAGGCTCGATTAGAGTTGATTAGTCTAGGGAAGACTAAGGGGTCAACGAAAGTCAAACATTAAGGCCCAACTCAAAAGCCCACTAGGTCTCCCTTGAAGCTCCTTATAAATACTCAACTCTTGCAATTTCAAGATATAAGAAAACTTAGAAGGCAATATTTGCCTAGTGAGAGAAGGAGTAGTCTAGAGAGAGAACTTCATCTTCTTCATGGAGATCTCTTTCGAAGTCGACTAAGGATCCTTCTTCCTCGAAGGAAAAGCTCAGCCCAAAAAGAAATATTTTTTTATTCACTTAAGCTAGCTGCTGTCCGCCCATTTTAATTAAGAAAAGGTAGCTATTGTCCAGAATTTTAAGAGCGGCTGATTACTCATTTTATGAGCAGCTGCTTACCCATTTTCTATTTCGGCTGGTTACCCATTTTAATTATTGGCTGTCCACCAAATTTATGAGCAGCCTAGTCCGCATTAATTAAACTTTGCTGCCCAGCTCGGATTTCATTTTCAATGGTCTTTGCGGAAATCTTTTGCGCGGCTGTTTTGGTTTTATTTTGGACAGCTGCTGTCCAGTTTTTGGGCAGCAGTTTTTTGAGCTTCTCCAAGGCTAAGTTCTTGTGGGTTTCTTGATTATTGCTAGATCTACCCCGTAGATAGTTGCCCACACAACTTCGGGGTGTGTCGGAGTCATTCGAGGGATTTTTTGGTGGTTTATGCAACCAACGTTTCAACCTTTTGTTAAAGATTATTTCTTTTCGATTTTCGGTGATTCCTAATTGAAAAGAAAAATCATTTCTTGGACAAATTCTTATCTTTTGATTTTGGGTGATTCCAAATTAAAAGGAAAAGATCTTTTCTTATGGATTTTGCTTGCCCGAAGATTTGGTATTCTTTTTGCTAGGGACTACGCTACAAAGGTATAATCTTTGATCTTTTCGCTTTAATTAAAAATTGTATCTTTTGTGTCCCGATTAATAAATTAAATAAGTATAAGCCTAGATACGTTCATGGAAAAATGAATTTGAGCCTGAGCTTTGTCGAAAGTTTTTGATTCTGGAATGCATTGCACGAAAGTGAGATTTTCGATTTAGTCCGGGCTTGTTCTGTTTTCCTTCACTTTTATTCGTACACAAAAGCAACGTAACCTCAATGGTAGGAATACTACTAATTGTACACTAAGTGTATGTTATTACGTGACTTCTAAGTTTGTTACCTCGGGTGGAGCACCTCAGATGGAAAGGATATCGCATTTTTCCAGTTTAACTTACTATAGTCATCTTTCTTAGAAATTCAATCTATTGATCCGTGGGTTCAACTCATCCGATATGGAGGAAGGCCCTAATGCCAAAGCGTAATTCTACCCACATCACTTATGAATTCGTAATGGAGGCTATGGGAATATTAACCAACCCGCTCCTACTTAAATTTTTAAAATGATGGTTTTTCGGTTTGAACATGCCATTAATTATCCTAAGTTATGCGCATTCTAAAACATATGTTTTAATCATGCAATAAAACTAAAGCATAAATTCAAACACATATGCATGTAATTAAAATGATAAATACGAGAAATAAATATGTAAGTAAATTTTTTGACTATTATGGTTTCCAAAACTGCATTTCGCTTCCATCTGCTGCCTTATTTGCGTGTCCCATTCACGTCACTCTGATGGATTGAGTCTTATCTCAGAATTCTCGAAGCTCACTGGAGAAACGCACAACTCGTGACATGCATACGATACCGTGAAGGCACCGCACGCGCGAAACGTGTGCAGGCCACGAGCCTGACACAGGCCCATCTCACGCCACAGCCCATGCACTGTCATGCAGGCCTGCGTGCAGTGATGCTGCGCAATAGCACTGCGACAGCGCTGCCGCGTCTGGCACTAGCGGTGCTCCTGCCGGCCTCCTCCAAATTCCTGCTTCGCTCCCACTCATTATTGGGTCTTCTTGTAATTCACCTGGGTTTTCTCAATTTTCAAAGCAATCCTTGGAATCATCCAAATTGCGATAAACCAAAACTCACGAATCCAAGTTGCCCATTGCAATGTCTTCGATTACAACAATTTTTCTAAATACAAGGCTTGATTTTCTATGAAGATAAAATTGATAATTACATAGAAAAATCCTACTACAGATTTAATCAAATCCTACACGGCTTCTAGCTCCTGGTTATTACTATTACATGCATTCACATTAGAAAAAAAAACCCGGACATGTTTCGGTTTTTATTAAAACATAAACGTATAAACCATAATAGCTCTGATACCATGTAACAAATCGAATAAGTATAAAGCCAAAACCTTAGCTCTGATACCAATTGAAAGAATTATCTATTTGGACCTAATCAAAAATTTCCATATCGTGCAAAGCAACCAAATCAAGAAACTTTCTCATGAACACAAATGCTCGTGCAATCCGATTCAAACCGTTTTGAAATGTCGTTGCACTAGATCTTGGTTTACCTTGTTTGATTTGTTATGTATACAAAATAAATCTAATTAAAGCGAAAGAAAAAAATTTGACCTTTGAACCGTGATCCTCAAAAAATCTCTTGTATGACTCTAAGACACGTCTAGAAGTTGTGCGGGCAACTATCCACCAAATTATTAGAATAAACCCCGATAGAAAACTCCTCGTGAAAAATTCCTCATAAAAACTTGTCGCAGAGAGCTTCACGTGCCCTCGATGATTACGGAACCTCCATGCGCCGCTGCAAATGTCGTCACTTGCTGCCGTTGGAATTCCACCGGAGAGAGAACACAAAACCCCGCTCGGTATTGCTGAAGAAAAATCCATCGCTGAACAATTGTGAATAGTAACAAGTGTGAATACTGAAAAGTTTCACTTGTATGAATACTATTTCCCAATTTATATCGATTGAAAATGCTTTAGTTAATTATTTCTGTTGTACATGGAGTTCATTTATATCATATGACTAGATGATACGGTGTTTGGTATGACACAGAGAATCTCATCATTGGTTAAAGTTATGATATATAAATATGCTCGTGACTGAGACAGTTTGGATATATTGTCGGTTTAGGTCATTGTATGTTTCTGAAATTAGTTTGTCTTGACTGATTGAATCATACGGATATGCACAGTGCATATTGAGCATGACCGTTTAAGGATTGAATGAACTTGTACTGATTTTTCATAGTTAATTCAAACCTAGTGTTCAGTCTCTTAATCCCTAGACGAGGATGGGAATGGGAATTTAGCATAGTGTATTTTAATCTACCAAAGAGTGTGGTCACTTGAGGCCTATATACTCAGTGCGTTGGTTATGCATCTTTGGTTGCTCAGTGTGTTATTGCTAGTCGAAAGGAAACCATGTACCGATGTGCCGGGGTGATTGTGCTCTTGAGATGAGCTCAAAAAGTTTATGATACTAAACCCGACCGGTGGACATAAAGTTCGGTATAGTAATAAGGTCGAGTGGTACTAATCTCGGATTATAAAAGAAGTTAATTAAATTAATTTATCAGTAAATTAATAAATCAACGAGCATTATATCTTTGACACCGGGTGATAAATAGAACACATAATTAAGTGGCACCGGAAGTGTAATTTCAGACTTGAGCGATAGTTCCATAATTAATCCGTTAGTGGTACGATTAATTATGTGTTGGGCTTAATTGACAAAGTGGATTTAATTATCCTTGGGTCAATAGTATTAATTAGTCTTGGTTTAGGCTTGGAATTAATAAAACCCAAACCCAACAGGAAGGTTTAACTCAAACCCACTTAAGGTATCTCTTGTAGCCCTCTATATAAGACACAAGAATCAGCTCAGGAAATATAGAAGTGGTCATTATTCAGACAGAACGCAGAATACACATTACCACATAAATCAGGAAACTATAGAGAGAAACTGTGCAATACCTGAGGCGGCGCGAAAACCCTAACGGCGGTGACTTCATGCGGTAGCAACCTCGGGCAAAGGTAGTTCCTCTAGGTGGCAGCGCGGGACACCAGGAAATAGCGGCGGCGCAGAAGACCCGGGACGGCGGCAGCTCAGTTTCTTCAAGGGAATTTTTTTGCATTCTTTTCTGTCGGAGCTAATTCAAGAATTGTCTGGTAGATCATTGCCCACACAATGTCCAGACAAGTATTTGGGAATATAAGAGATTTATCAAGTTCACGCTTCAAGGTCAATTCTAACCTTTCGCTTTAATTTAGATATTGTATTTGTTTGTGTAACAAATTAAACAAGGTAATCCAAGATCCTATGCAATGGTTTTCAAAGAAAGTTTTAAATTGGATTGCACGAACAAATCTTTCAGTTGGTATCAGAGCTAAGGTTCTGGTTTATCTTTGTTCTATTCGATTACATGGTTTTGCAGGTGGTTTAATGCGTCCTGACTATTATGATTTTTTGTGTTTGTGTTTTATGAAACCCTAGGATATGTCCAGGTTGGTTTTTTGAAATATGAATGCTTGTAATAGTATAAACCATGAGCTGGAAGCCGTGTAGGATTAGATTGAATCTGTAGTAAGCTTTTGATCTGATGTAATTTTTTATTTTATTTTTCTTTTAAATTTCTGTCTTGATTTATGGAACATTGTAATCGAAGACGTTGTTTTGGACATCTTGGATTCTAGGGTTTGTATTTTGGTTTTTGACGCAATTTTGGTGATTCCAATGATTATATACAAAACTTAAACAACCTAGGTGAATTGCAAGAAGGCCAGATAACAAGTGGGAGCGGTGTAGGAACCCCGGAGGCAGCATGCCGATTGTCCAGCGCTGTATCGGTCATGCGCCAGGAAAGACATCCCTAATTCAACAACGCTATAGAGTCACCATCAACAGCGTGCGGCTTACACGTGTGGCGTATCTCCATGGTGGCACCAAGATCTCAAATCCAATGAAGCAATCCATCAGAGTAATGTGATGGGACACGTAAGCAAGGCAGCAGATGGAAACAAGATCTAGTTTTTTGAAGGCCATAATAGTTGCGAAATTTGTTTATTTATTTATTTCCGTATTTATCATTTTTAATTGTTTGGATGTATATTTTAATTGTTGCATAATTAAAACAAAGGTTTTAGAATGCGTATAACTTAGGATAGTTAATGACATGTTTAAAACCGGTAAAAACCCTCGTTTTATGAATCTAAGTGTGAGCAGGTTTGGTTATTAATCCCATGGCCTCCATCATGGATTCATTAGTGATGTGGGTTGACTTGCGCGTTGGCATTAGAGTTTTCCTCCATATCAGATGAGTCAAATCCACGGATCACTGGAATGAATTTCTAAAGAGTGACTATAGTTAATTAAACTAGAAAAATGCGATACCTTCTCCATCTAAGGTGCACTATCCAAAGTAATGAACTTAGAAGTCACGTGATGGCATACACTTAGTGTACAATTTGTAGTATTCTTCCAATCGAGGTTATGCTATATTTATGTACAGCTACAATACCGACTATTAGTCTCATTGGTCAATGTTCGTTCGATCAGATAATGAAATTAATGAACTAGTTTCTTCTCGAACAAATGAGGACTAACATAAACGTCCACACTATCGTGAATTACGTAAATTTTGGTAAACGAAATGTCGATAGATTCAGTTAATTTTATATTGTTTAGGGAAGTCAATATATTAGAATTAAATTAATTTTATTTTCTAAATCATTTTCTGTTTATTTATTTTCAGTTTTCAATATGACATTCAATCTATTAGCTGTCATACTTAAAGAGAACAAATTCACTGGTCCAAATTATATTGATTTGAAAAGTAACCTGGATATTGTCCTAACGGTTGAGGGGTACAAATTTGTGCTTACTGAGGTATGCCCAGAAGCACTAAATGACCAGTCGACTGAAAAGGACAGGTTAGCCTATCAGAGGTGGATTAAGGCTGATTAGATGGTGCGGTGTTACATTCTGGCATCTATGTCGAATATTCAGCAATATCAGCATCAAGCTATGAATTATGCTTTTGATATGATGTCTAACTTGAGGGAAATATTCAGTCATCAAGGTCGGGCGGCTAGGCAAGTGGCTATAAGAAAGCTTATGACTAACAAGATGGCTAAGGGCACTCCTGTGAGGGATCACGTCATTGAGATGATGGGTAACATCAATGAGATTGAGGTTTTGGGAGGTGAGATTGATGGTGAGACCAAGGTCAACATCGTTTTCCAGAACTTGCCTCAAAGCTTTAAGTAGTTTCAATTGAATTACAACATGAATCAGAGGTGGTATACTTTATCCGAGCTCTTGGCAGAGTTGGTGGTGGTTGAAGGTCTTTTTCAAGAGAGAAAGCTTTAGTCACAGTCAAAACTTGAGGGTCTTCTTCTGGGCCCAAGGCTGAAAAGAGGAAGAAAAAGTCCAAGGGAAAGGCGCCCAAGGCACAGGTTGCTCCAAAGTTGGCGATTGTAAAAGAAAAAACCGAAAGGCAAGTGCTTCAAGTGCAATCAGACGGGACATTGGAAGGTGGACTATCCAAAGAACAAAGGTACGACTATTTCCTCTTTAATTACTAATACATGTTTAGCGGTGATTTCCACAGATACCTGGTGTGTGGATTCAGGAACCACTGATCATGTTTGTAATTTTTTTGCAGGGGTTCAGGTAACCCAGAAGTTTAGAGATGGAGAAATAGAAGTCTATTTGGACGACACTACGAAAGTGTTAGTTGCTGCAGTGAGAAAAAACTGGGATGTTTACAAAAATTCTGTGTTGGTTTTAAAATTTTGTCTTTATGTTCCAAACTTTAGAAAGAATTTAATTTCAGTTTCTAGACTTTTGAAAGATGGTTATAAGTTTGTATTTTCTGATGGATTTGTTTTTGTTAGAAAGAATGATAAACTTATTTGTTCTGGTTCATTGCTTGACAATTTGTTTTTGCTAAAACCAACTTCTGCTGTTAAGCATGCAACAACAATTTATCTTTGGCATCTTAGGTTAGGTCACATTAACCTTAGTAGGAATTAGAGGTTGGTAGTTGATAGACCTTTAGGTTCGTTAGAAGTAGATAGCTACTCGACTTGCGAGTCCTGCTTGGAAGGTAAAATGACCAAGCATCCTTTTAAGGCAAAGGCATATAGGGCCAAAGAGGTGTTAGAATTGGTTCATTCCAACTTATGTGGACCTATGTCAATTCTAGCAAGAAGAGGCTTTGAGTACTTCATCACTTTTATAGATAACTACTCGAGGTATGTATACATTTACTTGATGTGCCACAAGTCCGAATGCTTTGACAAGTTCAAGGAGTATTAGGCAGATGTGGAGAAATATCATGGTAAAAGTATCAAGACACTGCGTTCAGATCGTGGCGGCGAGTATCTTGCAGGTGAATTTAAGGCATACTTGTTGGATACTAGAATTCAATCCCAGTTGTCTGCACCCGACATACCCCAGCAGAATGGTGTTGCAGAAATGAGAAATAGGACTCTGATGGAAATGGTTAGATCAATAATGAGTTATAGTGAGTTGCCTAATTCATTTTGGGGTTTTGCTTTAGAAACGGCAGCTTACATTTTGAATCTTGTTCCATCTAAATTCGTGCCTTCAACCCCTACTGAGTTGTGGACGGTGCGCAAGCCCAGTCTAAGACATCTCAGAATTTGGGTTCTCGAGCACATGTGCTTAAGGCAGATGCGGGCAAGTTAGATTCAAGAACAGAAGTATGGTTGTTTGTAGGTTATCCCAATAGAACAAAAGGTGGTTTATTTTACAGTCCCAAAGACCAGAAGGTGATAGTTAGCACTAACGCCAGATTTCTGGAGGAGGATTATATTATGGATCACAAACCCAGTAATAAGATCATACTAGAGGAACTTAAGGGACAACCCACGGCTTCTATACCACCAGTATAAGTAGATACACCACATGATACTGCACAATGTGTTACAAGTGATGCGATTTGCAGATAGCACCTCGTCGAAGTAGGAGGGTTGTGAGACAGCCTGAGAGGTTTATGTTCTTGGGATAATCTTCAGATTTCGTCCCAAGAGAACACGAACCAGACCCAGTGACATATGATGAGGCACTTCGAGATAAAAATGCAGATTCTTGGCAAAAAGCGATGTTGTCTGAGATGGGGTCAATGGACTCTAATCAGGTCTGGGAGCTTGTAGACTTGCCTGATGATTTTCGACCAATTGGGTGTAAGTCGGTCTACAAATGCAAGAGAGGACCCGATGGGAAGGTGGAAAATTTTAAAGCGAGGTTTTTGGTAAAGGGGTATACTCAAAAAAAGGGTATCGATTGTGATGAAACCTTTTCCCTGGTAGCTATGCTTAAGTCATTCCAGATTTTCTTGGCCATAACTACTCATATATATTATGAGATTTGGCAGATGGACATCAAGATAGCTTTTCTTAACGGAAGTCTTGAGGAGACCATCTTCATGTAGCAACCAAAAGGATTCATTGCTAAAGGCCAAGAGCATATGGTTTGCAAGCTTAAGAGGTCTATTTACGAACTTAAGCAAGCATTCAGATCTTGGAATATTTGGTTTGATGAGGTAATCAAGTCCTTTGGATTTACTCAATATCTAGATGAGCAATGCATGTATCACAATTGTGATGGAAACGTGGTGGTGTTTCTTGTACTTTACGTAGATGACATTCTACTTATTGGCAACAATAAGAAAGTGTTGTCAGACGTAAAGATATGGTTGTCCAAACAGTTTTATATGAGGACTTGGGAGATGCTGGACATATCATTGGGATAACAATTATTCAAAATCATAGAAAACATTCATTGACTCTTTTCCAAGCTTCATACATAGATATGATCCTGACTCGTTTTAACATGCAGAACTCCAAGAAAGGTTTCTTACCTTTCAGACATGGAGTGCATCTATCTAAGGAGTATTCTCCAAAGATGCTCGAGGAGATAGAAGCCACGAAGACAGTTATTTATGCTTCAGTAGTAGGAAGTCTCACGTATGCGATGTTATGCACGAGACCTGATATTTACTTTGTTGTTGGCATGGTTAGCATATATCAGAGTAATCCTAGTAAAGCTCATTGGGAAGCTGCTAAGCATATTCTCAAGTATCTTTGTCGGATGAGATATCATGTTTTGGTCTATCAAGCGAGTGAGCTGGTACCGAAGGGTTACACAGATTCAGATTTCCAAGGCGATAAAGATAAGAGTAAGTCTACATATGGTTTTGTGTTTACTTTGGGAGGTAGAGCCATAGTATGGCGGAGTGTCAAGCATAAATGTGTGGCAGACTCTACCATGGAAATCGAGTACGTTGCAGTTTCAGAGGTGGCAAAGGAAACGGTATGGCTCAAGAACTTCTTAGTGGACTTAAATGAGATTCCTGACTTGCCAAGATCTATCACAATGTACTGTGATAATAATGGTGCAGTAGGCAACTCGAAGGAACCATGAGCCCACAAGGCGAACAAACACATAGAGCGCAAATACCACCTGATACGAGAAATCGTTAAGGAATGAGACGTGGTCGTGGCTAAGATAGCATCAATGGAAAACCTTACAGATCCTTTCACCAAGACCTTGACGGCGAAAGTCTTTGAGTCTTACGTGCAGGGCATGGGAGTTAGATATTTGGCTGAGCCTTGATAGTTCTCTAGATGATAGTATGACAGTAGATTAATGCATTGAACCAGCATTTTAGTTTCAGCGTAGCTCTGAGTATGAGTTAGAGATTGTTAGTGTGAATACTGAAAAGATTCGCTTGTATGAACACTATTTCCCAGTTTATATCGATTAAAAATATTTTAGTTAATTATTTGTGTTATACATAAAGTCCCTTTATATCATATGACTATACGATAAGGTGTTTGGTATGACACAAAGGATCTTATCATTGGTTAAAGTTATGATATATAAATATGCTCGTGACGGAGACAGTTTGGACATACTGTCGCTTTCGGTCATTGTATTTGAAAACTAACAACCCAACCTAAGAGGGTGAATTAGGTTGTTTAAAAAATTTACTTAAAAATGAGCAAATCTTAAAATAATTTCTTTTTAAAATAAACAATGACTATCTATGTGTATGAAACAAATAACAAATAAGTCTAAATTAAAATAAGATGAAAACAAGAATAATAAGATTAGTCAACAATATAAAAGTATACAAGGAAATAAGAAATTGCTAGTTCACAATATATAATAATAAAATTAAAATAAAGGTCAAGTATGTGACTTGAAATGGACAAGTCTTGAAACTGAATAATTTAAAATAAAGTTCAAGTATTGACTTGATTAAGGACAAGTCTTTGACTTGAAATGGACAAGTCTTGAAATTGAATAATTTAAAATAAAGCTCAAAAATTGACTTGATAAGGCTAAGTCCTTGACTTGATAAGGACTAGTCCAGACTTGATTAAGAACAAGTCTAAGATAAAGTAAATACTTAATTAAAGAAAGCTAGACTTGAAATAAGGACAAATCTTCAATAAAATCTTAAGATTAAAGATGTAATACTTGAATTGAGCAAGTCTAATGGTGATGTTTTATGATGCAAGAAATGTAGAAGAGAGAGCATGAATGCAGAATGCATTGCAATGAAAGAGACAAGATTTTTAAAGTGGTTCAAGCTTGTAACCCCCTTACAAGCTCTACATCCACTCCCCAACTTCTAAAGTTGAGGCCCTTCCTATTTCTTTTTCAAAAAAAAACAAAAATTCCTTAAGGTGGAATTCAAATCTTTACAAATCTCCCAAGAACAACTTAGTAACTCTACTAAGAGGTTCTTCACTACTCGTCCTCTAAATTGTTCTTGAATTGCAACCTCTTACTTTCAAGAACAATAAAACCTTTTTGTGTGTGAAGTTTTTATGGCTTACAAGTGACAATGTTCTAGTCTAAGATTAACACTTTGAAAAATAATTAGAACACTTTGAAAAATAACTAGAATTTGAAAGTAAAATTTGAAAATGAGCACTTGAAAACTTGAGAGAATTTTGAAAATAATAAGAATGACTTGATAGCTTGTCTTGAATGTCTTCACCCATGGTCTCTATTTATAGGCGGGCTCCAATTCAAACACTTGAATTTTAGCTCTAAAGATGATTTGACATAGTCTAAAATTCCTTTAACTTTTTTGACTTCTTTCAGTTGCTTTTGAATTTTGTGTCTGAATTCAGTGTTGTAGGTCTTTCTCTTAGATTTCTAAGGACATCAAAATCAGTTGATTTGGACTTTTGTAGCTCAAGTTACATCTAATTTACTGAAATGTGGCATTGCAGTGACATAGTTTCATTTTGTCTATTTTTATCGAAATTCCATTGAAATTTCGCATTGACTATTAGACACCATTTTTTAGATAATTGAAAGAGATTTTCAAAACATCCAAAATCTTAATTTTTGGCTAAGTAAAACGAAAATTATGCTCTTTTGAAGATGAATGTATCAATCTGAAAATTTTGCACATTCTACAAAAAATAATTTTAGACAATTTAAGAACTGTTAGTTTCACATATTTGTTTTGTTATTATTAAAACAAGATTGAAACACTTAAGTTTAACAGTATTTTTTGAAATCAGTTTGTCTTGACTGATTGAATCATATGGATATATGCGTTTAAGGATTGAATTAACTTGTACTGACCTTTCGTAATTAATTCAAACTTGGTGTTCAGTCTCTTAATCCCTAGACGAGACAGGTACAGCAATTAAGTACAGTGTATTTTAATCTACCAAAAAGTGCGGTCACTTGAGGTCTATATACTCGGTGGGTTAGGTACACTCGTTTGGTTGCTCAATGTGTTGTTGCTTGTCGAAAGGAAACCGTGTACCAGTGCACCGGGGTGATGGTGCTCTCGAGATAAGCTAGAAAAGTTTATTATACTAAACCAGGCCGGTGGACATAAAGTCCGGTATGAAAGATTATCTGTCCGAGCCTAGCTAGGAACTCACTTTCATGCTACGCATTCGAGAATCAGAATCTCTGGCCAGGCCTAAACACTCGCACAATCGCTATTCCAACCCTTGCTTGAAATAACATTGCGTAGGATCTTGGTTTATACTTATTCGATTTATCACGCAACAAATAAATTCTTAATTAAAAATGGAAACATAAGAATTACCTATTAAAGCGTAAACTCAGGTGATTCTCTTGTATGCCTCTATACTTTGATCGCTCGTTGTGTGGGCAACGATCTAGAAACCAATTGATCAGCTAATCACAGCAATCCACTCGCCGGAAAAATTCTGCAGCTCGTCGCCGCCTGAATTTCAACCGTCACCGCAGCCAGATTTTCCTACCACCGCCACCTGCTAGAATTAACCACCTACCACCACCTGGGACAATAAATGACCGCCTGAGATTATGCTAGAGGGAGAAAAACTTTTTCTCTCTCTAGTTTTCTTGTCTTGAAAACTTATGAATTGTATATATTGTAATAGCTAATCCCTTGTCTATATATAGAGTTACAAGAGAGACCCCAAGTTATTTTAAGATTAGCCTTCCTACTGGGTTTCTATGTCCTACAATCCTGTTCCAAAACTGATACGCATCCAACTGATACAGGGATTCACTTATCCCAATCCAGTTCGTGGTATGATTCAGAACCAACTGATACAAGGATTCACTTATCCCCAATCCAGTTTCTGGTATGATTCACAACCAACTGATACAAGGATTAATTAATTACTTAATTAATTAAATCTACCTTTGTCAATAACCCAATACATAATTAATCGTACCACTAACGGATTAATTATAGCACTACTATCCTACACCAGAATTGCTTTCGGAACAACTTAATTAATTTATTCTTAATCTCCCCAAATCAAAGATATAGTGATTGTTAATTTATTAATTTACTGATAAATTAATTAATTAACTTCTTTAATTCCGAGACTAGTACCACTCGATCTTTTTACTATACCAAACATAAGTCCACCAGCTGGGTTTAGTATAATAAACATAACGAGCTCATCTCAGGAGCACCATCACCCCAGACGCACCAGTACATGTTTTCTTTTCGACAAGCAGCAGCACACCAAGCAACTAAACACACGCACCCGACCTACCGAGACTATTGGCCACAATTGACCTCACCCATTGGCATATCAAAGTACACTATGTCTAATCCTCATGCCCGCTCAAGTCTAGGGATTAAGAGATAGAATACTTAGAACGATTTGTCTATTAAATCAGTACAAGACAAATCATTCATAATGGTCAAGTTCAATACACCCCGGGCATATTTATATGATTCAATTAGTTTAGACAAACAAATTATCCTAATCACATAATAACCTAAATCGACAGTTTGTCCAAAGCTGTCTCGGTTACGAACCACATTTATATATTATGTCTTTCAACCAATTATGAGATATACTGTGTCACACAAAACACCTCATCATCTAACTATATAATATAAATGGACAAATAATGCACAACAAAATATAACCAAAATATTAATCGATATATTAACTGGGAAAATGTACAATACAAGCATAGCTTATGTATTCAACTCTTATAGTAATAAGGTCAAGTGGTACTAATCTCGAATTACAGAATAAGTTGATTAAATTAATTTATCAGTAAAGTAATAAATCGACGAGCATTATACCTTTGACACAGGGAGATAAATAGAACATATAATTAAGTGGAACCGGAAGTGTAATTTCGGACTTGAGCGGTAGTTTCATAATTAATTTGTTAGTGGTACGATTAATTATATGTTGGGTTTAATTGACAAAGTGGATTTAATTATCCTTGGGTCAATAGTATTAATTAGTTTTGGTTTAGGCTTGGAATTAATAAAACCCAAACCCAACAGGAATGCCTAACTCAAGTTCACTTGAGGTCTTTCTTGTAGCGCTCTATATAAGACGCAAGAATCAGCTCAGGAACAATAGAAGTGGTCATTATTCAGATAAACCACAAAATACACAATACCACATAAATCAAGAAACTAGAGAGAGAAACTGTGCAATACCCAAGGCGGCGCGAAAACCCCAGCAGAGGTGACTTCATGCGGCAGCAACCTTTGGTAGTGGCAGCATCTCCGGGCGGCGGCAGCGTAGGAAACTGGCGATTAGCGGCGGAGCAGGAAAACTCGGTGCGACAGTAGCTCAATTTTTTCAAGGGAATTTTTATTGCATTTTTTCCTGTCGAAGCTGATTTAAAAATTGTCTAGTAGATTGTTTCCTACACAACGTCCGGACAAGTCTTTGGGAATACAAGAGAATTCTCAAGTTCACGCGTCAAAGGTCAATTCTAAACTCCCGCTTTAATTTAGATATTGTATTTGTTTGCGTAACAAATCGAACAAGATAATCCAAGATCCTATGCAATGGTTTTCAAAGAAAGTTTTAAATCGGATTGCAGGAACGAAACTTTCAGGACTCCTTTCTAACTTGCCTAGAATTTTCTCTTTTTCCTTTTTATTTTCATCTTCTGTCTTCTATCCACTTTCATTTTTATCATCTTCTTTCTTCTGTCAACTTTCTTTTTTATCATTTTCTTTCTCAATGCCTTTATTCTTTTCTGCTTCTTTTTTCTCAATGCTTTCCTTTTCAGACTTTTCTTATTTTTTCTCATGATTTTTTCCCTTCTCACTATCATGGGAGATATTGAGGCTAAATGAGGGCAGGGTGAAATCTGCAGCCTTTTTTCTTAAAATTTTGTTCTACTTCATCCATTTTTTGGATAACTTCACTAAAATAACTCCAAATTTGAGATGGGGTGGTGTCAAACTGATGGGGTGGTGTTGATGGGGATGTTGGATTCTTACTTGCATCTTTATTTGTCAGAAGCTGAAACCTTTGAAAAGGTTGCCCAATATTGATATGATGATTTTGAATGTTGTTGATGCACTCACATTGTTCATTCCTCCCATATTGGACCATGCATTCATTCATGACATTGTTGCATCAGTAATAGTTGTGTTGTTCATTTTTTGAATATTGTCGTGTGGTACAACATTGGATTATATAAGGTATAATATTAGATTATTAATATAATATAGAGTTTATATCAGGTAATAGTAATGTTTATATCTATAGTATGTAGAGTTTATATCAAGAAATATTAATAATTATACATGATTGTCTTTATCAGGGTAGGAATGAGGAGTGTGAGGAGGAGTGGGCTTTTCGGCAGATTCCCCAGATAAACTTGGGGGCATTAATGCAATCGACTTTGGTTTCACCCAACCTTTGCTATAACCTCCCATCATTTGTTCATGGTTTACTCTTTCTGCGATCATTTTTTATCTCCAATTGGTGAATATTTGTACGTTCCTAGGACATTATCAGCACTTCCATAAACAACTCTATCAACATACAACAACTGCAAATTTATAGATAATAAGTTTGGGAGACTCAGTGAAAGGGGATGCCATCTGGTTTTATGAACCTCAAATGTGAATCCACCAATGTCTTGATAGTGTACTTGCACCAGTTTAACTTATTTATTTGCTCAATGCTTTTTATCGATTTCAGTAGCCGATATCTGCAATTATTAGCGCTATAACTGTACACAAAGGTTGTTACCATAAAAATGAGAAAGTCCTGAACGAAGCTCAGATCATGGTAGTCATGGCTCATAATGTAGTTCCATAGTTTAACCATATTCGGTCTGAATCTACCATGCCATTGTTTGTACGTTTCTATATCCCTTTGATATTCCTCATTATTCTCATCACTAATCTTATATTCTTCTATAGTCACTGAACTTGATGGGAACCCCAAAAGATGTACATCATCTTCCTCAATTTTAATGTAGTCATGTTGAAGTTGTAATCTCAGGTCCAATGGGTTGAGCAGTGTCAAAAGGTGTTCTCCCAATACATTCGGGATTGATCTGTAGTCCAGTTGTAGCATACTTCCAAAACTAATTTCTGTTATAACCCTTATTTGTTATTGGTTTAGATTCTCAATTATGATAGAGTGTGCCTTAGGAGATGTTCTGTTCCAAAATCTCCTTTGTTCATTTTTCTTCTATTTCTTTTATACAATCTCCTTCTTGTACTTCTCTTTTTTTTTTTTTACTATCTCATTCTTCTCTTTTTTTTTCTTTTTTTTTTTGTTGGTATTAGTAACTTCCTTTTTTTTCTCCTTATTATCAATAGAGTTATCAGGTTTCTCGCTGATTTTGACTATTGTTGTCTTTCTCTTTTTTTTTTTTTTCTGCAGGTGACGTCTTTGGCACCGGAACTGGTTTCTCTTGCTTTTTTTTTTTTTTTTTTTTGTAGGTGACGTCTTTCGCACTGAATTGGTTTCTCTTGTATATCTACAGTTGATGTCTTTTCATCTTCCTTGTCGTTGTTTATATCTGCATTTTCCTTTATAGGATTGTCTTATTTTTGTTGGCTTTGTGATTTTTTTTCATGCGGATCATCTCATACCTTTCTTGAAGGTTCTCGTATGCATCAGTGGAGAAATCATCTTCTTCTATTTTTGGATCGATTTGTCTACAACGTAAGAACAATAGGATTTTGAGTATTAATTTATATAGGTGGACTGAAAGGATTATATCAATATGAGTAATGTTTTATATTAGGTATATGTAAATGTTATATCAGACATAAACAAAGTTTACATCAGTCATATGTATTGTTTTCAACAAACAAAGGGCAAACATAGGGTTTATATCAATATGTATGATGATGATTTATATCACCAAAAGGTAAAGTTTATACCAGTTATATCAGATATAGGCAAAGTTTATATCAAGCATATGTATAGTTAACAACAAACAAAGGTCAAAACTGTTGGTGTATGTGCCCTAATGAGGGCTATTTATGTAAATAAACTTTAAGGGTATTTATGTAAATATGACATTTGTCGCTTGATTGATTGTTTATCAAATGAGTTAATTTCATGATAATTATATTCTTGTGCATATCTAATTTCATGAAATCAATCCGCTAAAAGAAACACTCCATGGACTAATAGATCATGAGTGATTCTTTTGAGCATACTCGTACAAGATCCTTAGACCAGAAATCACTGCATGGTCTTAGGTGAATTATGGTGTACTTTCACATACGCCTAACGGGACTGTAATAGGTTGACAAGTATGGGTATGATTGGGTACACTATGAGTCACGCTAAGATATGTAGGTGAAGTGATGGGACTACAAATCTCTCTTAAGTGAAAGATGATATCTGGGCCACTTGATAGTGAACTGAGAAGTGCATGGTCATGCCCGAGAAATGATAATTGTTATCATTTGCTCGAATAGAATCAATGTCACTGAGAGATCAAGTAAATTGTTTAGCTTAATAAGGATGATGGCTCCATGCCTTATGCTAAACGGAATATCGATGTAGAGGACCGTGCATAGTATGCTTAGAAAGGTTGCGTTGAATCACCATTCGACCATCCATTCTAAATTGAGTAGTCATCATGTCTTGCTAGAGGCCACTGATGATTTATGGATTAATCTATGAGATTAATTTATCCATTGTCAATTTGGAATGGACCTATAGGATTGCACGTAAATGAGTTCGAAGATTCTTGACGGTACTAGGTATAATTGTTATACTTAGAAGAATAATATTAAATTAAATAGTTTAATTAAATATTATTGAGAAGTTTTGGGGTATTAATTAATAGTTAACTAATTACTCAGGAAGAATTGAGAGAGACTGACAAATCAAGGGACCTAGTTGCAATTGAGGTTCTTGACCCATCAGTCTGATCCATGGGTAAATGGTTTGATCCATGGGTCAAGTAAAACCCAAATCAGTAAAAGTAAAATATTATATTATATTTTATAATATTAAATATTTTATTTTATTAACCACCCGGTGGTTGTGGGATTTTGGTTATCAGACTTAGTTTATTAAATAAGTTTATTGAGAGAAAAGTTTGGAACAGAATTTTAAAAACTAGAAAATTGTTTTCTATTTTTCCTCTCGTAAAAATCTCTCTCTCTCTCTCTTCCAAAAGCAAAACTTCTTTCACAGGAATTTACTAGCATCGAAGAACTCCGGTGCCTGAGAGTAGAGGACGCTTCAAGGAAGTGTTAAAAGGAAAGACGACGAAACGCCATCTTCTCAGAGGAGCCAGGCGACGTGCGCAACCGATTACGCTTCAAGGGTAAGACCCGATACTTAGTGTTTAGGATTTTGCCATTTAATTATATTAAATGCCTAAACAAAATCCTGCAGTGGTATCAGAGTGAGGTTTATTTCAGTTTTAATTAAAAGGGAATAATCAAGAATCGGGAATAATTGAAGTGTTATTTTTTTCCCTTTTCCCGGTGCTATCAAGGGTTTTGTTTTGGTTTTGGAAACCATTCTCGAAAAAGGAACATAAGTTTGTTTATGGTTTTTGCTGGATTGAAAAACCGATTTTGACCATTTTGGCCTGATTTAAAAACGAAAAAAGGATTTTTGTTTTGGTATGTTTTGGTTTCAAAAGTTTCACCGGAAACCAAAATTTCGCAAGAGGAAAACCGATTTGGGATTCTGGGTTATCCAAATTGATTTCGCCAGGAAGAACAATGATCGACCGGAGTCTGTTTTGTTGTGGCATCAAAATGATTTTGTTTTTCCTATTGAAATGTTTTTGAATTTTCTTGCTGGGCTGAATTGGGATTTATTTTCATTGCCGGAAATTGAGTTTTGGTCTTGAAAGTGACCAAATTGTTTTCTTGGTTGCCATATTTTTCGCAGATTGCTGTGGTTTTCGGTTTTAATTTCCGAAAGGTTCTGGGTTCTTCTTTTGAGTCCGTCAGAAACTGGGCAGAGTCACCGGTATGTTACCGGGAAAAACGAGAAGGAAACTGGGTTTCTTTTTGGTTTCAAAATTGCTGGGCTAAGTTATTTTTCTTTCGATTTGGAAATCGGGCGTTGGACGCCCTGGGTTTGCCTCGCGGATAATTCTGGTAGATTTTGCTAGATCCCCTAGGCCGGAAAAACCAAATTCTGGTCGGAAAAACAATGGAGATGTGCCGGAGAAGAAAGAGGAGGGGCGACGGGAGGCTGAAACCCTAATTGGGCTGGAAAGACTAATTTGCCCCCGCCGCACTCATAAACCTTAAAACCAGCAGTTTTAAAATTGTTTTAAAATTGTTTTAAAATTGTAAATTGGCCCAGAAGTTTTTACTCTTATTAAACCCTAAGCCCGGGAATTTTGATCAATTAGAGAACTGCCCCAAAAGTTTTAGAAAAATTAAAATTTTAAAAAATTTTCTGAATTTTATTTAATAAGATTTTAATTAAATAATCTTATTAGATAATCTTATTAGATAAAGATAGGATTAATTTAGAATTTTATCCTATAAGTTTAAATTTTAAATTTTGAAATAAATTATCTTAATTAGATTAGGATAATTAGAATTATTTAAATTTAAATTCGAAATATTATCTTAATTATATTAAGATAATTAAAATTATTTAAATTTTAATTCTGAAATTTTATCCTGATTAGATAATTAGATAAATTTTAAATAATTATTTTAATTAGATTAAAATAATTAGAAAAGATAAATAAATAATTAATTAATTAGATTAATGAATTAATTAATTAATTTTTTTAAATTTTGAATTGTTATTTGTTTTATTTTATTTAATTTTGATGCTTAATTTGTTTAAATTTTATGTGAAGCATCATAATTATGCAAGCATGTTCATGCATCATTTTGGATAAATGTAAAATGAACAGAAGGATTGATTAAAATTGATCATGACACGATCAATTTTAATTCTGTAATAGTTACACAATCCTTAAAATTAATCGGCTTAAATTAAAAACGGGCTTGTATGAGCATATGCATTTTATGTGTTTCAAAGCATGAATTGGGCTTTTAATTTTAATATTTTAAAAGTTGGGGCTGCGTGCCACTTTTGAATTTGGGCCTGCGTGCCTATAAAATCATCATGTAATAGTTAGACCCAAAAAGAGGTTCCAAGAGGAGTCCATGGTGGAACCCAGGAGTGGAGGCCCAAACATGAAGATTTTAAAAGCCCTGTAATAGACTAGAGCCCAGTTCATCGCTTTAGTTCATTTTTTTTTTATTTATGCAAATGAATGATAAACGAAAATGCATGTTAAGCCGATCAAACTTAAATCCCAAAAATCTGAGTTGATTTTGCTTCCATACTTCGGGGCCTGCCAGAGCGTCGAACGTCTGTGGACTTGGAGAGCCCAAGGGCCTCAGGTTTTCTTCGTGCGGCGAGTTGTCACATAATAGGTGCCCAACTTTATCACTACCATTAATGAGTGGAAAAACTGTTTGGGTATTAGATGCTCAACTTTATCACTACCACTTGTTATGGAAAAACTGTGTGGGTATCGATTGATGTAATGCCTTGAGGGATGGTTTAACTTAGGAAAATTAATCCTAGCTTGACCCGATAAGTTGACTAGGGATTAATTTTGCAAAGATAGGATGGTGTCAAACATTTGGAATGTCCATCCTATCACCGAAAAGTTGCATGGTATGCAATTGGAAATCATTAGATTACATGGAATGCAATTTGAACGTTGCCTACCAAAAGAGCCCGATCCCTACGATACTTGCCAAAGCAAGACTGGGGTTGACTCTTTGTGGATTTTCGGCCCACAATCTAGCACCAACACAAAATTGTTAGGGATTTCAATTTTGGCTATTGTGGAAAATTAATTTTAAAACTCATTCTAATATTTTGCATTTATTCATTGTAGAAATGGCATCATCTAGCACAAATGTTATCTCAAACTTCACTCTGAGAAGTATATTGGATAAAGATAAATTGGTTGGACCAAACTTCTTAGATTGGGAAAGAAACTTGAGGATAGTTCTCAAGCAAGAAAGGAAGCTACAAGTCTTGGAGACCGCTTTACCTGAACCACCACAAAATGCTTCGGCAACAGTTCAACGAGCCTGGGAGAAGCTGAAAAGTGACTCCGATGATGTGACTTGCTTGATGCTCACGTCGATGACGGGCAAGCTTCAAAAGCAGTTCATGAATTTGGAAGCGTTCCGGATTTATGAGTCACTGACGGAGATGTTCCGTGAACAAGCCAGTAGCGAAAGGTTCGTTACGATAAAAGCTTTAATTTCGTGCAAAATGGCGAAGGGTTCGTCAGTAAGCACACATTTGATCAAGATGAAAGGGTACATTGATACCCTAGAGCGATTGAATGCACCTCTTCCTAGGGAATTGGCCATTGATGTCATCTTGGCATCATTGTCTGATGAATACAATGATTTTGTGGTGAACTACAATATGCACAACATGGATAGGAGCATTCCTGAGCTCCATGGCATGTTGAAAAACACTGAACAGACCCTTCGGAAGGCAACACCAGTGTTGGTAGTAGAGAAAGGTAAAGGGAAGAGGAAGTTTAAAGGCAAGGCCAAAGTTGGGCAGAACAAGAAAGCTCGCAGTAAGACTGCTCCCCAACCACAAGCTCCTCTATCTGTTAAGACAAGATCCAAAAAGGATGATACATGTCTCTTCTGCAAACAGAAGGGTTATTGGAAGAGAGACTGCAAGAAGTTTCTCGAAAGCAATCCTTCAGCTTCAGATATCTTTGTTATAGAAATTAATCTTTCTATGTCCACCTCATGGGTATTAGATACTGCTTGTGGGGCTCACATTTGTACTAATGTGCAGGGACTTAGAAATAGAAGGATGACAAAGAAAGGTGAAGTGGATCTCCGAGTGGGCAACGGGACAAGAGTTGCTGCTGTTGAAGTTGGAGATTACACTCTGTCATTACCTTCTGGTTTAAATATCGAACTTGAAAATTGTTATTATGTACTTGCTTTGAGCAAAAATATTATTTCAGTTTCGAGTTTGGATAATAAAGGATTTCGATTTATTATAGAGAATAATTCGTTATCTTTATATCGAAATGATATTTTATACGGAGTTACAAATATGTGTAACGGTCTGTATGTCTTGGATTTAACCCAAGAAAAACCAGTCTATAACATAGAAAAGAAAGCTAAATCAACTAAAAATGATTTAAGTCCAACATACCTTTGGCATTGTCGATTAGGTCATGCAATTGAAAAGCGAGTTCAAAGCCTTCTCAAGGATGGAGTGCTAGGGTCATTTGATTTTGAATCTTATGATACATGTGAACCCTGCTTGCAAGGCAAAATGACAAAGAGTCCTTTCAACAAGAAAGGGGAAAGAACAAGTGGGCTATTGGATCTAATACATACGGATGTATGTGGACCAATGAGCACACAAGCCAGAGGTGGATTTGAATACTTCGTGACTTTTACTGATGACTATAGTAGATATGGGTATGTCTACTTAATGAGGTATAAAAGTGAAACTTTTGAAAAGTTCAAAGAGTTTAAAAACGAAGTAGAGAATCAGTTGGATAGAAGGATTAAGGCTATTCGCTTCGATCGGGGAGGTGAATACCTTAGTGATGAGTTCGATGGCTATCTAAAACAGTGTGGAATTGTTTCACAGCTGACTCCATCGGGAACACCTCAATGGAATGGTGTATCTGAAAGGAGGAATCGTACCCTATTAGATATGGTTCGATCAATGATGGGCCAAGTGACTCTCCCTTCATTCTTTTGGGGTTATGCTCTCCTTTTTGCTACCTACTTATTAAACAGTAGTCCATCTAAGGTAGTAGATAAGACTCTATATGAGATATGGATGGGTTGGAAGCCCTATATGTCCTATCTACGAGTTTGGGGTTGTCAAGCTCATGTAAAATGTTTACAAAGTGATAAGCTTGAACCTAAAACTGACAAATGCCTATTTGTGGGATATCCTAAGGAAACCAAAGGATATCAATTCTATAACCCAACTGAGAACAAAGTGTTCGTTGCTCGAGGAGCTACTTTCTTAGAGAAAGAATTTCTGTTCAAGAAAGACAATGGGAGTAGAATAGAACTCGGAGAAGTTCCAGAACCACAAGAGAATGTAGAACGATTTACAGAAACTCATATGGAAGTTGACATGAAAACTCATGAAGATGAGCAGCCTGAGTCAACAACATAAGAACCTAGAAGGTCTAGTAGATCTCGTCATGAACCCGAGAGATACGAATTTCTCGTAACTGACGATTAAGATTTGATCTTGGTGGACTCTAATGAGCCCGTGAACTACAAACAGGTTTTAGAAAGTCCAGATTCAGATAAATAGCTACAAGCAATGGAATCTGAAATGCAATCCATGAGGGACAATAAAGTATGGACTTTGATTGATCCTCCTGTTCAGGCAAAGGTTGTCAATTGCAAGTGAATTTTCAAGTTAAAACCTGGCAGGATCTTCAAGGCACGGCTAGTGGCTAAAGGTTTCAGACAGACTCATGGTATAGACTATGATGAAACCTTCTCCCCTGTCGTGATGCTCAAGTTCATTCGGACTATGCTCGCCATAGCTGCATATTATGACTATAAGATATGGCAGATGGATGTTAAGACAGCTTTCCTGAATGCAAACCTACTCGAGGATGTTTACATGAAACAACCCGAGGGATACATCGATCAAGAGCATCCAAATCATGTATGCAAGCTTCAGAGGTCCATCTATGGACTAAAGCAAGCATCTCGGAGTTAGAATCTTCGTTTTGACGAGGCAGTAAAAGATTACGGCTTCATAAAGAACGAAGATGAGCTTTGTGTTTACAAGAAGGTTAGTGGGAGCAAGAATGTTTTTCTCGTCCTATATGTGGACGACATCCTACTCATATGAAATGACATTCCCATGATGAAAGACATCAAACAATGGTTGGGGAGTGTATTTTCTATGAAAGACTTAGGAGAAGCCGAAATGATACTAGGTATCAAAATCTATAGAGATAGATCTAAAGGGCTTTTGGGACTAAGTCAAGAAGGGAACATAGACAAGGTATTGAAAAGATTCAATATGTCTAACTCCAAAAATGGTAAGGTACCATTTAGACATGGCCTTCTCTTGAAGAAGAACCAAGGTCCTTCAATAGGAGATGAGAGGGATACAATGAGTAGAGTACCATATGCTTCGACAATAGGATCTATCATGTATGCCATGTTATGTACCCTTCCAGATGTTGCACATGCACTTAGTATGACTAGCAGATACCAACAAGATCCCGGGATGGATAATTGGACTGCAGTCAAAGCAATCCTAAAGTACTTACGAAGAACTAAAGGATTAATGCTGGTGTATGGAGGACAAGAACAGCTCATTGTACAAGGTTATGCTGATGCTGTTTTCCAAACAGATCAAGATGACATGAAGTCACAATCAGGCTACGTGTTTAGTCTGAATGACGGTGCAATAAGTTGGAAAAGTTCAAAGCAAGATACAACAGCCAATTCTACAACAGAGTCTGAGTACATTGCTGCATCAGATGCTGCAAAGGAAGCTGTTTGGTTGAGAAAGTTCGAGTCAGACATCAGAGTGATACCGAGTATCCAAGATCCGATAGAACTTTTCTGTGACAATAACGGGGTCATCGCACAAGCTAAGGAGCCTCGGTCACACCAGAAAACCAAACACATACTCAGAAGGTTTCACCTCATTTGGGAGATCATTGATCGAGGAGATGTGAAAGTGTGCAAAATAGGTTCAAACGACAATGTAGCAGATCCTCTCACAAAAGCTCTACCACAGTCAAAGTTTGATAGACATATAATAGAGCTTGGTCTTAAACAGTCTAGGATATAGCCCTTCATCGGGCAAGTGGGAGATTGTTGGTGTATGTGCCCTAATGAGGGCTATTTATGTAAATAAACTTTGAGGGTATTTATGTAAATATGACATTTGTCGCTTGATTGATTGTTTATCAAATGAGTTAATTTCATGATAATTATATTCTTGTGCATATCTAATTTCATGAAATCAATCCGCTAAAAGAAACACTCCATGGACTAATAGATCATGAGTGATTCTTTTGAGCATACTCGTACGAGGATCCTTAGACCAGAAATCACTGCATGGTCTTAGGTGAATTATGGTGTACTTTGACATACGCCTAACGGGACTGTAACAGGTTGCCAAGTATGGATATGATTGGGTACACTATGAGTCACGCTGAGATATATAGGTGAAGTGATGGGACTACAAATCTCTCTTAAGTGAGAGATGATATCCGGGCCACTTGATAGTGAACTTAGAAGTGCATGGCCATGCCCGAGAAATGATAATTGTTATCATTTGCTCGAATAGAATCAGTGTCACTGAGAGATCAAGTAAATTGTTTAGATTAATAAGGATGATGGTTCCATGCCTTATGCTAAACGGGATATCGATGTAGAGGACCGTGCATAGTATGCTTAGAAAGGTTGCGTTGAATCACCATTCGACCATCCATTCTAAATTGAGTAGTCATCATGTCTTGCTAGAGGCCACTGATGATTTATGGATTAATCTATGAGATTAATTTATCCATTGTCAATTTGGAATGGACCTACAGGATTGCACGTAAGTGAGTTCGAAGATTCTTGACGGTACTAGGTATAATTGTTATACTTAGAAGAATAATATTAAATTAAATAGTTTAATTAAATATTATTGAGAAGTTTTGGGGTATTAATTAATAGTTAATTAATTACTCAGGAAGAATTGAGAGAGACTGACAAATCAAGGGACCTAGTTACAATTGAGGTTCTTGACCCATCAGTCTGATCCATGGGTAAATGGTTTGATCCATGGGTCAAGTAAAACCAAAATCAGTAAAAGTAAAATATTATATTATATTTTATAATATTAAATATTTTATTTTATTAACCACCCGGTGGTTGTGGGATTTTGGTTATCAGACTTAGTTTATTAAATAAGTCTGTTGAGAGAAAAGTTTGGAACAGAATTTTAAAAACTAGAAAATTGTTTTCTGTTTTTCCTCTCGTAAAAATTTCTCTCTCTCTCTTCCAAAAGCAAAACTTCTTTCACAGGAATTTACTAGCATCGAAGAACTCCGGTGCCTGAGAGTAGAGGACGCTTTAAGGAAGTGTTAAAAGGAAAGACGATGAAACGCCATCTTCTCAGAGGAGCCAGGCGACGTGCGCAACCGATTACGCTTCAAGGGTAAGACCCGATCCTTAGTGTTTAGGATTCCGCCATTTAATTCGATTAAATGACTAAACAAAATCCTGCAAAAACAAAGGGCTTATATCAATGTGCCTGATGCTTCATATCAGCAAAAGGTAAAGTTATTAGGTAGAGTTGAAGTTTATATCATGAATATGTATAATTTACAACAAACAAAGGCCAAAACATAGGGTTTACAGCAATCGAACATTTTGTTTAAGTGACTTGAGTGCATTATATCAAATATATAAGTTTTTATATCACAAACAATATGTTTTATATAAATAAAAAACCATGTCATTAAGCACTTCAGAACAAACATATTTGCAAAGATAGGGTTTATATTAAGCACAAATGAAGTATGTAAAGAGAATATGGTTAAAGATAACATTTGTAAGAAATCGCCAATGGATGAAATCTATAAATGTACAATATCAAAATTTTCATAAAACCTAAAACAAACTATACTAATAAACTTTATATCCCGCTAAAATGAAGTTTATATAGTATAACATGACATTATATCATTAAGAAATTATCATAAAATGAATACATTGTGGAATCATACCTTTTTATGTTTCAATGTTCAGCTGAGAGTGGTTTGATCCTTCTTATTTTTTTGAAGAAACCCTTATTGTTTAAAATCGATCGTACGACCTCTGTATTTAGAGTTGGGTTGCAAAATGATGTATCGTTTTGACAGTTGATAGATAAGGATAATGTAGCGGTGTCAAGATAGTTGCCGGAGTTTCTGGTGATATAAACTTTATTTTGGATGAACTTGAGGTGTTTTGAATAAGATCGATCGTAGTTGAAATAGTGCGGAATGTGAAGCGTCAGGAAAAGGTACATGCATGTTTGTTTGTTGATGTAAACTGACGTAAAAATTTTTTTAGGGGGGGAGCGTGTTGTCACGCGCCTGAGTTGTGACTGGTAGTGCGTAAAAAATCAAGGTGGGGCACAGGGAATTGTGGTTCTATAAAACTACTGTATTCGAATTGGACTTATCCTCGATCGATTCCCATGAACAACATAAACATGACTCATGCACTTAGGCAGCCACAATGCGACAAAGGAAGGTGATCCTCTCAAAATATAGTATTTCTTTCTCGTGACATTTTTCTCAAAATATAATACTCTCTCCGTTTTAAAATAATTGACGTTTTAGAGTTTTAGCAAAATTTTCTTTTAGTTGACGTTTTAGCATTTTTTGGATAATTCATCCCCATTTTATCTTGCAGTAACTACCCCCTCTCTTTTCTCCTCGATAAGTGGAAGTTTACAATAAGGTGATGAGTATTGTAATTGTCCTTAAAGTAAAAGAATAATTTGAGGGATTTATCCCATTCTTAATTTGTCTAAAATGGTTAAAACGTCAAATATTGTAGAACGGAGAGAGTAAATGTATAATAATAATAAGATTTAAAAAATAATAATAATGAAAAACGTTAGATTCAAAAATTCCAAATCCAATTTGTACCCCCCAAAAAAAAAAAAAAAAAATCCAAATCCAATAATGTCTCAAAATCAAAAAGATTACGCGCGGAAGTAGAAAATAAAGAGAAAGTTAAAAACCTCGGTCTAAAGAAGCAAGCTAAGACCTCCTTCTCCCGATTTATTGAGAAAAAAGAAAAAAAAAAAAAAAGGGTAAAAACCTGCTCTCCTCTGTCATTTCCCTTCCTCTCCACTGCTCTCTCTTCTCAAATCTCAATCCAAAATCACCTTCACCGTCACCGTATCTTCATCCCCATTGACGTTATCTTCCAGATTCCCGTTAGCTGATTTGCCGCTAGGTATGATTTTGCTCAACTTAGTTCTTTTTCCTTTGGGTTTTTGCTCTATCTCAACAAATGAAGGAGCTCCGGATTTGATGCTGTTACTGTGTACTTTTTCACACTAAATTACTAAGGTATATTAATGATAGTAAATGGAAACATCATTTTATATTTTTAATTTGAGCAAAAACCATTTCTGTTCTTTAACCAGCTGATGGGTTGGAACAAAGGTGAATGAGAGGTAATAGGTAGAGACATGTTGAATTTGGCGTGTGTGGAGGATGATTGTAGGGTTTGAAGCTACTTGATCTGACATGGTTTGGAATGTATAGAGGGGAAACGTGTGAGGTTGGTCGCATAGAGACGATTTTAACCCTTGTGCTACTTGTAATGCGCGGGACACACCATCTGATTGCTTTCGCGTATGCACTAGTAGACATAGTTTATCTTTGTGAAACTGATCTATTTAAGAATGCTCCAGTTCGGGTAAAAGCAATTTGAGTTCATAATTCATAGTTTCATGTGTTGCTTTGAAGGGTATTTTGATCAATGTGCTATAAGTTCCTGACACTCAGTCCAATATTCTTGGGTAGTTACTTCCAAAAGATTCTTGATGCATTAATTGAATTTCCCTTTTTTGCATTTGTGAATGAGCTACTGTTGGGTTCAACTTCAGGTCCACCAAATGTAATTTAAAGGTACTCGTTTCAACAGTCTAATTTTTACAGGTGGCTAGTTGAGGAAAATTTGGATATGTAAGGTAGAAGTAGCCTTTAACATCAAACTTACCTGGACGGGATCAATGGACAATCAAGAAGACCAATGGCCTGGGATTTTGACTACGATTGTTCTAGGGAGGGGCACCATGTAAGGTTGATGACTTGTCAAACAGTTAGAATCACTGTCCATATAACTAACCACAACAAGATATAGACAGCTATGAAATATCATTAAGCACTTAATTACCAATCATGCATTTGCTAAGAAAGTATCACTCCAGAAACCTTAAAAAGATGAAAACTTTAAAAGTCTAGTATATTCCTTGATCTATATATGCTGCATTAAGGGCTATGGAATAGAGGGGTTTTATTGCGAAGCATTGTCAGGTTGATGATATAGACAGAATTTTGGCACTTAGTCTAGTGATTTGTACAACCTGGGTTGACAACATTTGAGTGGTTGAAAAGTGTGGAATCGTTTAATAAACTGCAGGGAGATATGTTTATATTGCTAAAGTGGATTCTGTTGTGCATGATGTTAGTAATGCATAGTGGTGATTTGGACAACCTGGCTATATTTGAAAAGCTTTGATTGGTTGAAAAGTTTGGAATCTTTAAATAACCTGCAAGGATATATATATATATATATATATGTATATATAATATAATGCTAAAGTGATTTTCTATGGTCCATGATATTGAGAATGCATAACTTATGGTACTTGAAACCATATTGTTGTGATGACCTGTATCAAGTTACGAAATTGACATCTTTGAATAACTTGTTTTTTTTTTTTTTGGATGCATCTGCTGAATATACTTGTATCCTACGCATTCACTTTCAGTGAATCCTGTCATGATGTAATATTAAAAATCATATATTAATTAGTAAGACTATGGGAAAAATAGATGCCATTCTTGAGTGCTACACTACGCCCACCACTCATTGAGATTGGTTATAGGATAAGGAATTAATTCAGGTAGGTGAATTTGTTGAAGTTAATAAGAAGAATAAAAAAATCATTAACCTTAATTTTGGATTTGAACTGAAGTTTCTGTTTAACTCCCCAAAGCAGTGACCAGGCTTCTCTGGGGCTATGGAGCGCTGATGGTTGGTTTCTCATTGTTTCAGAGACTGATGATTGGAGACTATTACACCATGTCATATTTCTTTCTGTAAGTAGTTTATACCCCAGAAAAGTTTTACCAAGCAAAGGTCAAGCCGCAATGTATGCATTTAACCAATGGTATAAACACTGTAGGTATGGCAGAGAGTGCAGCAAGAAAATTTATGCAGTAGGGAAAAGTTTGGAAACTGTATGTATGCATATCCTGTATTAAAGAGGTATTCTACAACACCTTGCTTGGGGCTGTGTTTATCTGTAGAACCATAAGTAGAAGGTGCAAAGGCTATACAAGTTTGAATACTGGTGTAATACAGTGTGGATTCCTCTAATGACAGAATACATACGATATTAAGGGTTTGAAGATTCGAGTCTAACTGAAGAATTTTCCTTCTTATGTTTCAAAAAGTAATAACAATCCAGATATAATTCTTACTAAAACAGGGAACATTCAATTCTATTTTTCCTTTCATTCTTTTGCTCATATAGAGAAAAAGAAAGAGCGAGGTGGGGCCAGCATTGTTTCGTGGGTTCTTTCTCAGATCGTGAAGGAGAGACAGATGAATTATCGACAAAATATATCCTACTAAAGCTGTAGGGAAAATCCCATTTACTGTTTTTCCTTATTCCTTTTTTTCGTTTTCTTTTTGGAGGAAATGATCAATATCATACAGTTTAAACTGTGGCATTCCAATCTGCATCTTTATTTTGCATTTTCAGGAATTTCTGCTTTCTTTTGTGCATTGGAGCTGAAGCTCAGCTGACCTTTACTCCCTCCATTTCAAAATATAAGTCGTTTTCACCAATTAGGAAACCGGTCAAAATATAAGTCACTTGTCTACTTCTAGGAAACAATCTATTGTTTTTACTCTATTACCCTTATTTAATTGGCAATTTCATTGGGACTTGTTTTTGTCATGCCTATTTCAAGTTATAACACTAATATAAAAAATGTATTAAATAGGGGTATAACAGGTTTAACCATTAAAAGTTATGGGACTTTTCAAAAATTAATTACAGCCTTAATATTTATGTTTTGGTCAAAACGACTTATATATTGAAATGGAGGGAGTATCTTCTAGGTTGTTTTTGAATGTATAATTAATTCCCTTCAGGTTGTATTATCCTTTTTTTATAACACATATTTGTTTGTGGTTTTGAGGCTTTGTGAAATTATCTATTAAGAATGTCATCATGCAATACCTCTCATTATTGTTTCTTTTACTTTTCGTTTTTTCATTATAGTTTTTATGGGATGTTTGAGAATCTCATGAATTTGGATGGTTTTCTTCGGGCTTTGATTTAAATGTTTGAAATTTCAGAATTTATTATTATTTTTGTTATGCATTGTTTCTGTCATTCAAATCTGACAGATATTTAGAGGCATAGAGTTGTGGATGTTTGCAGTTTTTGCTGAGGTTCTTATCAGAGATTAGCTTGGTAATGCCATGTATGGTAACATGAGAATGTGATTTCCTTTTCGCCAGGTGAGGGATTATGAATGAAGAGTTTACAGATTGACTCTTTTAAGTTTTCCTCTTCTAGAGGATTTCTCGAGACTGGTTACCTTTCTACATGATTTTAGAAAGTTAGTGCACATAATTAAATTGTGAAAGCATTAGGGGCAGGCTTGTGGCCAATGTCCCCTTGCTCTTTGCTGAATGCAGAAGGGGTACAGTTGTAAGTCTCTGTTGGTTTTGTTTTCCTCTTCTTCACCGTTTTTATTCCTTTTGTTACATTTGCTAGGTTTTGAATTATCTGAAAGTATTTTCTTCGTTCTCAAAACCATTTTTCACGCAATATTGCACTTTCTGATAATTATTTGGGCTACAAGGCTTAAAGAAGCAAACGTTCAATTACTCCAAGCAATTGCCAACGCCACCTTCTTATGAGACTTCTCTGTGTTTTAGATTTAATATATAATTGTATCAAACAATATTATCACTATGAAAGAGCCACATTTGCGATAGTTATGAATCAAATTGTAGCAGGTGAAAGGTTCAAAGCTAGAGATTTGCAACATCATTTGCAAAATCATACACTAGCTGAAGATGCTGCATTATCATTTTCAAAATGATTCAACAGTGTATTGTTAGAAGAAAGCTGTCAAATAAATAACAAGAAACTGATTATATGCAAATGAGAATTTGTTCCATCTATAAAAGTATATTTGCTTCCCTTAGAGATTGTCAACATTTTTATGCTTCAAATAACAAGAAGATGATATTCAAAACTTATAGACATTGAGAAGAAAAATGTTACAACCACTGGTATCGACACACTCTTTTCCTTGTAAAATAACAATTAAGTTGAAGCAGGATCCAAAAAATCCAAATCTCTTCATGATAAATAGATCCATTCTGCAACCAATCATACTTGGAGAGCCCAGCGATAGGAAATTTTTCCATACATGGATTTGGTCAAAAGGATGAGTACATTTTGATCTTAAATATCGGAGCTTTCATTACCTAAGAAATTCTTATTTTGGTGCGTGTGGAATGAGGGTTAGTTGATATTGTTCCTTTACCCCTTATTTCTGAGTTTTATTTGTTATGGAAATGGTATCATGATGATTATAGTTTTCTGTAATTATTTTGGTTCTGACTCTTGCTGGGAGATGTCTATGACATCTTGTTGTCAACAAAATCTTGTTCTTAGCTCCTCATTGTGGCAATTCTAATATGTAACTTTTCAAAAAATTAATTTCATATAATGATGAATAATTGTTTCTTTAGAGAGGATCCAGTCATAGTTGTTGCTCAATGCTTTGTACCTTAGGGTTTTGCTCCATATTGTTTCTTTCTAAATTTCGGGGGCCTTCTATGTTGTGCTTTTCTATACACCAATTTAAGAATATAATACTAGATGATCCAATGGAAATTTTCATTGAGTTGCCTTTATCTCATGCTGCAGATGGGAAGGAATGTCACTGGTTTACACATTGACAAGAAGCCCACTAATATGGCCAAACCAAATAGAATCAATCATGCATCAGTTTATGTTGCTCCAAGGATTGCAGTTGAAAGAGACACTTCTGATGTGGCGGATCGCACTGCAACTGGCATAGTTCAAGACAGCCATGAGAAGGCTGATGTCCTTGGGGTTAGGAGAACTAACTTAAACACTGGCTTGCCAGATGTGAAGTTTCAGAAAGATGAGTCTTTCAAACCCAGTGAGAAGAAATTAAGTTCACCTATAAAACCTGCTTCAGGGTCTACAACTGTTGGAAGTTTCCAGACAATTGTGCCCGTTCCAGACACGCCCAGTCTTGCAAATGAGAAGCAGAATTCTACCTTAAGTGATGTAAATGGTGCTGGAACTGTTGGTTTTGGTACAACTGGTACTGATAAGACTAATGATCTGCAGTCTCTAGTGACTAGGAAGAAAACTGAGGTACTAAAAATCCTTCTATGCTTAGGTGCCTGATGTGTATATCTCTGTTGGTCTATTTAACCTATTAAATCTCATTGCTATCTGGTTAGTTAAACATCAATTTCTCAGCGAGATTCTTGTGTGATTATTAAGGTTAACAATTCTTGGGCAGAGAGTGAAAATATGTATCTACAATCTACTAAGAATGAGGATACAATTCAGAGATCTACTTAAGTCTGGTTATGCATTGACTTTATTTTTCCTAAAGGACAATTGTTTGTCAGTTTTATGCCTTTCGTATGGCTTAATTTGCCAGTTCCTCGGCATCATACGTTCACAGTTTGAATCTGAGATCCCAATATAAATAAGAGTGGGTGCTCGTCTTAACTTAATCCATTATGCCTATAAAACATCACCTAGGCTGCAGGAATGATGGTTGATTACAGTGAAACCCTATATTCCAAGTTAGGCACACCTATTGTTTATATCTGGTGATTGATTATGAATCAGGAACTTTTGATTTTAAAATGACATTGTGTATGTCTTGACTAGGAATTTAGCCATGGTTTCTTTTACTAATGATTAGCTGGATTTTCTCTGTTTCTTGATTGTATGAGTATGACTACTTATAAATTGGGGAAGAAACACATAAAGCGTTTATGACGTGTATGTGCTACAACTGATATTATAGCAACTCCTAGGGATTGTTGCATCTCATGCTATAGGGCTTTTGTTGAGACATTTTTGCCTTCAATAGTTGTCTTGTGTTTCTGAGCAATTTATTTTTAATCTTATATTCTCTGTGGAAATTTTATCCTGCATCTGATTATGAGAAGGGAAGGGAAGACCTAACGAGAATCGGAAAGAAACTATAAAAATGACACGATTTATTTTAACTTAAATTACAAGATCTGTGTGGACAGATCATGATGATGGCGTATGATCCAGTCTGATTGCACGTAATGAGATAAAGACAGTCCTAATTATTGTATGTGACTATAAGATATGTAGGATTTGTATGGCCCAATGTTGTAAGTTTGCACTCTGCAGTTTTATTACCATTGTTATGTATTTTTCTTTGGAAACAATATTCAAAAGGGCTGTGATTTCTAACTTGTTTGGCCTTCTTGTAGATTGTGGAACCTAATGACAGGAAATATCTCGACGAAGATGACAACATATCTCTGGCATCCTCGTATCCTTTTTCTGTACAATGTTGTATTGTCCTTGGATGCATGATGTAGGCTCACAAAATTAATTGCACAAATTCATGTAGAAAGCCATCTCTGAATGTTTTAGCATTGCTTAGACTAACATCAAGTTCACCTTGACAAATTATCTATTTCTTTGAAGTTGCACGATGGGGAACTGTCAATTAATCATTTTAAACATTTTGAATCATTTTTATTTAGAACTGAGTCGTTAGCATTCCCCTGGCATGGGACAGGATTGTTAGTGACTCACCTTTCATTCCAGTTATAATTCCTGAACACATGTAGAATGGCAACATCTGTACGGACAACACGATCCAAACTCACTGTTCCAGTAGCTCCAACATTTAGCTGTGTTGATCGTCTTGAGAGACGGAAGGAGGTACTACTACAATATTCTTTTTCCTTTGAATTTCCTTGAGCTTGTTGGTTTTGGATCCCACATCTATCTCCACCTACCCAAAACGTCTTCCCCTACAAATGCAAGAAACAGAATTGAATATAGAATTAAAACCCGTGCCTCTAGAATTAAGTTTGACATTGTCTGGGAGTACTTTCTATTTTTTGACTTGATTTAGTTGTTTCAGTATTACTTAAAGTTGGAGGAGAAACACAAAGCTTTGGAGGCAGAAAAGCTTGACTATGCTGCTAGGAACAAGGTACTGATAAACTTCTTTGAAATTTTTACTTTGTTGTTCTGTGCATGTTTATTTGTCCTTTACTGCAGATTCATCACAATTTATCCATTTTTTCCTCTTCTCCTTAATTTTAGGAAGAAGAGCAGGCCGCAATAAAGCAGCTTAGAAAGAGCATGGTGTACAAAGCAAATCCAGTTCCTAGCTTTTACCGTGAAGGGCCGCCTCCAAAAGTTGAGCTCAAAAAGGTAATCTAAAAATTCATCACTGTTCCTCTAGAGTCACTACTCACAATAATAAAGCTACTATGTGGAGGTGATGTCCATGTTTTTGTGCAGTATTATCATTGAAATAAAATTTTAAATTAGGAATCTCCAAATCTCCTTATGCATATAAACTCGAAACCAGTTACTGGAAACTAGTTCAAGAAAAAGAACCATGGTGATGGAAAAGCTAGTGACCTCCTTTATTTTGTTCCTTCAAAAAGTCGGAGTAGTGAAAGGGGACAGGTTGGTTGTTTGGAGACATTTACGTGTGCTTTCCGGAAAGAGGCTGCCAAATACTGTCAACATTCTTTACCTACTCTATGATGCTATATTTATTTTTATTTTTTTTATAGAAGTTTGAAAAACAAAACAGGTTTGTATATTATGTTTCAGATTCACAGGTATATAAATTGTTGTTTATTCTTGCAACTCCTGTAAACAAATGCGATTAATGTATTTTGTACTCAAGTCCAGTTGCCAGTTACTCGTGCAAAATCTCCAAATCTAAGTCGAAGAAAGAGCTGCGGTGATGCAGCTAGGGCTGCTAAGTCATCTCCAGTGGACAATGTGGCATGTGCCAGGACAAAACGTCACAGCTTTGGAGTTTATCAAGAAGGCAGCAATACTCCTACCTCTAAAACTAAAGATGTAAGTGGTGCCCGGAATGTAGCTGCCGGAGCAAACAGAGAAAGCAGTTCAACCCCCAATTCCGGAAAAAGTAAGCAAATGCTGAGCCGGCAGAAGCAGAAAGTTAATAGAATCAAGGATAGCCCTACACAGGTTAAAGAGACTTCAAAAAGCCGTGAAAGTTCAGATGTTTCAGTTGTGGAGGAAGTAACAAAAGTAGCTGACCACTTTGCTGACATTACGGTGGTTGAGGATACTACTACAGAAGCTTCTGCCATGCCTAATCTGATGGAAGCTGACGACGATACCATGGCGGGAGAGGAAAGAAAAGGCTCTCAGAGGATCACTTCAGAGACTTGTGTTGAAATATGACGGAATAGGCCTCTTCAGTTTTTACTTTTATTTGATGCTGAAAAGGTATTAAATTTGTCTACTGCTAAGGAATTATTGGCACTTGATAAGATGAACGTTTCCTTTCTTGCTCCTGAATGACTCGGTGAACTCTTTTTTGTTATTTTGAATTGTATATTCGAAGAAATATATGTTCTGCTAATTATATAGTAGAACCTACTGTGGAAATGTTATATTGATATTGTAGATTTGATGTGCTCTCTTTGCAGATCTTTCCCCTTCTCCTTTTACGTTTCTTACTTTTGGATTCTTGTCCAGGAATGGAGTGTGCTTAGATGGTAATCGTTATTGTCGGTTTATTTTATTTATTTATTTATTTTTACATAGGGAGGGACTATTATAGATAGGTGGTATGTAGAAGTTAAAACTGAAGTGCATACACTAACCCAAGACAAATTATACTATGCAGGTATACATATTACTATAATTAGTAATTTTTGTCGCTCTGTTTTTTCTCGTTAAAAAGTAGATTCTTTGTAGGTTGAACGTATAGGACGTAATATCATGTTATATTGGATGTAATCATCTTATAATGTATGCTTTTTCACTTTTTAAATGACATAGATTCCATTAATGTTAGACGTATTTGACGTAATATCATGTTTAAAAAGACGTAATAAGTGAATTAAACCTAAATATTTTGCAAAGACACAATGTTATGTCATTTATATATACATGTTACGTCCCATACGTCATTCGAAAAGGGATATTACGTCCAACACAAGGGTCTGACTAATAAGTAGAGGCATATCGTTACGTTCTTTATACATACATATTACGTCTCATACATTGTATATACACAAATATTACATCCAACAGCGGGGGAGGAAACAGGAAACAACCCATTTCACAGGAAAGTATCAATACTTTACGGAAAACATTTATATATCATATTTCAAAGTAATAGAGCATTATTTGAAGAGGAATACACAAATATAGCATCGTAATATATCACCAACGACAAATGCAGTTTATAAGCGAAAATAGGGTTTCGTAAATCCATCAAATACAGTTCATACTTTATGATGTAGTAGTTTTTGCAATGTATTACTTGTATGTTTGTTCGAATATTGGTGTTGCAGAGTTGAAAAACGAAGTTCGAATCGACGTAGCGGACGTTGTGCGTCTGGATTGAAGTTTTGTCCATTGTTCGTCAGAAAACACAATCGCCGATCTCTGTTGTGTTCGTTTTGGTGTAAAATATAAAACCAAAATCTGTGTTTGGATGAAAATTTGATTGAATGCGGTTTCGAATGGAGTGCAGCGAAGAAAAAGAAGAAAGTGGGTTTTTGGCGGGCGGTTTAAAGGCGTGTGTTGCTAGTTTCTTAGTGTGAGACTGGTGATGCTACTAAAAACTACTAGGTATATATATCTATAGGTATACAGTATAAGAACCGCAAGACCCTCCCTTCCCTACTATGAGTGAGAAGTCCCAAACCATCCTGTTCTTTATCTATACAAAAACCAATACTTTGGAAGAAGATATTAGTGGAAAAAACTACTCAATAATCGATCAACCCTGTGGGGTTGGCACAGAATTCGCATCCAAAGCAATGATGAGGCAAAGAACACCCTTAGCTGACGAGGCAAATAACAACATAACAACTATAGTAACAGTTCCCTTTGATCGTTTTATCTTTCATATTTTTTCAAGTCTTTTAACTTAAAATTTGAATTCTCTTAAAGTTTTTAACCCACGTATGGTAATCTCATTATTTGTTTGGATACTCTTATGCTATATAATTATAACACAAAAATCAAATAAGTCAAAACTAATCTCATTCCTTTAATAAAATATTCTTAATTTACCAAACATGTCAAAGACAATCACATCATTTTAATAAATGTTCGATTAATCAGATCCCAACTGCTTCATTCACATTCTCGCGTGACTAACACACCCTTAGTTTTAAGATTTTAGGCAAAGGTTCCGACGATTGTGCCCGACAATAGGTGTAGGTGCTTAGTGATGTGGTTAGGTGGCAAAGGCAGAAGCCCTGCCAGGCCAAGCCTAGTGGTATGGGTAGCCACCAAACCTAATGGCCGAGCGAAAAATATGTCCACCAGTTGATCGGCTCATTTGAAAACATTTGTATCAGTTGGTTATTAATTTTTTTTATTTTAAAATTATTAGTGATTAGTTAAAATTAGTTAATTTTGTTTGTTTAAAATGACTAGTACTCAGGTGATTTGTAATGTAAAATAATAGTTAACTTTGATTTTTTTTTTTAAGATAAAAGTAGGAATTTCAATTAATTTGCTGAAAAATCATCCATCATCAACGAATTAATAAGAAATGAAAATCTTTCATGCCATTCTTGAGATAGTGCTACCTCAGATTTTACAAATTGTGCTATATCATGGACATTTGTATTGTGAGATCAAGGAACCCAAAATAAATCTTAAATGGACAGGGATGACATGAGAACTCTATAATCATCAATTACTGGAGACAAGTATGAGATGACAACTGTATTTTAGTTTAGGGTGAATTATATTTATTACATTTGTGATTTGGTTAAACTATTAATACTTGACTCATTAGGTTTTTTGACAATTACGTTTGTCACCTTTCTGAAGTCATATGTCGGAAGATGTAAAAAGACGAAAAAAGACGATTTTCGGCCAAAAAAAAGTTAAAAATTGAAAAAAAACCAATATTGAAAGACAAAAATGCCCTTTCATTTACCAAACAAACATAACACTTCGTTTATTGACATGTTCTCCATTTTTCTGGCCACCGTCCCTCAATTTCTCTCTAGTAGCATTATATCGCGCCTCTCTTTTTCTTATTTAACACCCATATTTTTTTAAAAAAAGTACTATATTTTCTTACTAGCGCCCATTTAATTCTTATTTCTCGTACCCTTTCTATTTATCTTCAGTCCCTCCTATTATTACAATATAGCCCTTAGGTAGTATTATATCGCGCTCATTTTTCTTATTCAACGCCTCTCATTTTTTCAAAAAATATCCTTTATTTTCTTAAGTATCGCTTCCTTAATTCTTATTTCTCACCCCATAAGGTAGTATTATATCGCGCCCCCTTCTTCTTATTCAAAGCCATCTCTTTTCCAAAAAAAAGTCTTCATTTTTTTAAATATCGCCCTTCTAATTCTTATTTCTCGCCCTCTTAATATTTTTCTTCTATATCTCTTATTATTACAATATCTCTTATTTTTCCTAACTTTTGCCCCCCAAATCTTATATATTGCTCCTTTTAATTATCAATATAATTTTATAATATTTTAATAATTTAATAAAAATAGTATTATATACCCTCATTTGTTTTATTCATCGCCTCTATTTTCAACAATTTTTTTAAGTATCGTCTCTCTAATTCTTATCTCTCGCCCCCTTAATACTTATTGTGTCCCTTCCTTTTATTATAATATAACCATTATTTTTCTTAATTTTGCCCCTCAAATTTTATATACTGTCCCATTTATTACCAATATAACTTTATAATATTTTAATAATTTTTTAAAAAATAAAAATAAAAATACTAATATAAATTCTAGTTACTTCTTATTTATCGCGTAATCTTTTCTTATTTTTATTATTTTATTGATTAGGGTGAATTACATTTTATCACCTAAAATTTAGTCTAAATATAAAAACATCGTTAAAATTTTAAAAATTACGAAAACCACTTGCAACACCCATTAATCGAAGTCAACAGGTGGAGATGGTTGAAAAGACGAAAAAAAACCAAATAATTTTCAAACAAAATACAATAAAAATATTTAAAAATTTCAACTATAGACAAAAATGCCCATTTTCTTCTTCCGTCGCCTTTTTTTTTTCTGAATTGCTATTTGTATAACAAAATTACTATTTGTATAACAAAAAATGTCCAAAATACCCCTGGTATCAAAGAAATATCAGTTTGATGGCAAATTTGGGATAAAAAACGCTGTGTATTGCTAAAATAAAGGTATAAAAACGTTAAATTGGTATGAAAATAAACAAAAAAAACGCTAAAACACCACGTTTCAAACGGGAAAAAACGTTAAAACGCAGCAATTTTATTGATACAGAACGCCAAAATGTAGCGTTTCTGGGAATGAAAAACGCTAAACAATAGCGAAATTGCCCCCTCTAAACGCTAAACCGCAACGTTAATGTCGAACTCGCTCGCTGAAATGCAGCGTTCGAACGCTGCATTTTGTTAAAAAAAAAAAAAAAACCAACTCCAAACGCCATCTTCTCCCAAAATTCAATCGGTTTCACGCAAAACCTCAACGAAAAAAAACCAAGAACATTAATTTGTTTCGAAATGGAAGCAGGTGGTTCTGGATCTTCGAGAGGTCATGACGCGGGCAAAGGGTTACTCTATAATCGGGTAAAATTTCTCAATCATTTCAATCTTGATTTGAAATTTATTTTGTCCAATTTTGGCCGGAAAACACGCCGTTCATCAGCTTTCGAACGGTATAAAACGCTTCCGATCGGCGTTTGGAGGGGTTCCAAACGCCGGTCGGAAGCGGTGGAAGTGGGTCCAAACGCAGATCGGTTGCGTTTTGACCCGTTCCAAACGGCAATTGGCGGCGTTTGGATCATTTCCAAACGCCGATCGGATGCGTTTGGAACCGGTCCAAACGTCGGTAGGCGGCGTACGGACCAGTTCCAAACGCATCCGATCGGCGTTTGGAACGGGTCCAAACGCCAGTATGCAGCGTTTGACATTGAGTCAAACGCTGCTACGTAGCGTTTGACTCAAAGTCAAACGCTAAATTGTAGCGTTTGACCCTCTGACGTTGCTACAAATAATGATTGTCTAGGGTTTAGGGTTTACGTTTTAAAAATATTTACGTAATATAAAATGTATGTGAATTAATATGATTGTTTGTGTATTAATATATTTGAATTACATTTTTCAGGGTGGCGGTAAGGTTAAACCGCGCGTTCCTCCTTCCACTGTTGAGGAGAGACAGCGGCCCACAGCTTCTACCAGGAGGCAGAAGATGCCAGCCGTGAGAACTCGAGGTGGCCGATCCAGGGGTGGCGGTCGAGGGATTGGCGGGGAGTCGGCGTTCCATCTGAGGGACGAGGACGATGACGCGCCGAGCAACGAGGATGAGCGATCAGAGGAGGAGGAGGCTCACGAGGAGCAGCCGAGATCGAGCCATCAGCATTATCAGCAGCAGTCTGGTATGCAGCAGCAGCAGCAGCAGCGGGCGGAGCCCTCTGCAGGTACGCGATATAGATTAATTAATTACGTTTATTTAATTGATCTATTTGTCTAATTTGTGAATTATGTAAATTATGTATCCTTTTGTTTAGACTATTATTAATTAAGTAAATATTTAAATTATTATTTAATTGTTAATTTATTTGGTAATATGATTACTTAGTTAAATTATGTTATATTGTTTTATAAATTGTAATATTTATTGAGTTATTTACTTTATGAAGTATTTGTTTATTTATTTGCTAATTTGTCTAGTTAGTGAAAATATGTTATATTTGTTTATATATGTTATTAATTTGTCTTTTTTGTTTATTTATTTTTTAAATTGTTAAAATATTTATGAATGTTTCATTTATTTTATAACATGAGTAATTATTAAAGTATGTTTTATTTGTTTATTTTGTTAATTAGTTAAATTAATTATATATATTATATTTGATAAATATAGCGATTCCTAAAAAGCGGAAGAAGGATGACAAGAGTTGGTTAGTCACTGAACCAGTCGAGGGTGGTCCGATCGATGCGACGGTTATTCCTAGTTTTTTAGGCCACGTCGTATCGAGGTTTAGTGAGACGGGGGGTAAAGCCCCTATTAGGTGTCACAATAGGGGTTTGATGTACGATTCCTTAGTTACTTGGGTGCGCGGTATGTCACCCCTAGGGGCTCAGATACTTAGTCAGACAGGGCTGGGACATATTCCCAGCATTTTGTTTAGGCATATAGACGCGCCATTGATATGCGCTTTTTTGGAGAGGTGGCAGCCGGACACCAATACCTTTCATTTACCCTTCGGTGAGATGACGATACTTCTCCACGACGTGTGGGAGATTATGCGTATACCGATAGAGGGTCGTTTGATTACACAGTCCGCGGATACTGCCACCATGGTAGCTTATTGTAGAGATTTGCTCGAGATACCTCCGGATCAGCACATCGATAAGGAGTTATTCGAGAATGGGGCATTCTCGACCGAGCGGGTGATAGATCTCTGTAGGCGTAGACCCTGGCCCGACTCGGACGTCACAGTATTTCTATGGGCTACTATTGGGACCTGTCTGTTTACAGACAAGAGTTCCAATAAGTTCATGCCAGGCCCTGTTCTGGAGCTCGGGGGGGGGGGGGGGGGATGGCTCAGGTGGGGGAGTACGCGTGGGGCACGGCGACGCTAGCGTATCTATATAGGCATTTAGGTGCTGCTAGTCGTCATGGCACGTCGAGCGTCGCGGGTTGCTTGACGTTGCTACAGGCCTGGATCTACGAGCATTTTCCATCCTTTAGGAGTAATGCCAGGCCCCTGCCAGCGCACCCCGATCGACCGCGGGCCACCAGGTGGACAATCGACGCACCCCGCAACAAGGACGATAGACTGGCGGTTTTCCGAGAGGCACTGGATGCCTTGTCGCCGGACGATGTAAGTAATCAAAATTGTAAATTAATTAAATATATATATATAAAAATAGGAAATGTAATTGGAAAATATTTTGTATAGGTTGTATGGATGCCCTATGGTCGGGCTGCTGTCACGCGCACGTCGAGGACGATGTATCGTGGACTCATTGCATACCGAGAGGACATAGAGCCGTACATGCCAGACCGGTGTGCTCGTCAGTTGGGGTACTTGCAGTGGATCCCCAGACCGTTCATTCCGGCCACGGATGGGACATATAGGGGGTACGGGGGTAGTGGGTATGTCGTGCACCACCCACGGACCTATGCGGAGTCCGACTGGGACGCATATCCGGCGACCGGTCCTATCTATTTTGTGCACCGTGCACAGACAGGCCACGGCATCAGATATAGTGCATGCGTGGATGATTATCTGGACTGGTTCGTACCCCACTCCCATCCGTACGTCATAGGTCCCCCACCGGAGCAGCCACATCCACGCCGATCATCATCGGAATACGTAAGTTTTTTTTTTTTTACAAATTTGTAATATATTTTATTATATTGTTCAAAAGCAAAAATTGATATAATTGTGTGTATTTTTTGTAGTGGGTTAGCGATGTGCTGGGCGTGCAACACCGGTTGTTGGATCAGCTGCGAGATCGAGCACCGGACCTGCATTCGGAGTATTCTGCTCTGATAGACGATTTTGAGCAGCGATTTGACCTGGCCGATTGAGCCCGTATGTATGTTTATATCTATGACATTTTGTATACATTTGTATATTTATTGTATGACATCAGCACCATTTATATAGTAGTACTATATGCATTACATTTTTTGTTAGTGTTTGTTTAGTTATATTTCATGAATGTGAATTTAAGTTAATACAAAACAAACAATCATATAATACCAAACTTAGTTCATAACTACAATTATTATTTACACAAAAAGTCATAGTAAACTAAAGCCGCTAAGCATCACGACGATTTACCCATAGCCTAAAACGCATTCTGAAACTATTAGCCCAATGTCCAACGGTCGCTTGGTTGCAGTGATAGCGCCAAACAATGTGCAGTGGAGGAAGAGGACAATCATCAAGAACATCAACACGAACGTAATGATTACCACCCACGTGAGCAATTGCTATCTGTCTCTCAGGGCGGGTTTCGTCCTCTCCAGCATCCAAGGGTAATATTGTTGGAATGCGTTTAGGCATTTAATTCTTAATTAAATGGCGGAATTCCTAAACACTAAAGGATTCGGGTCTTACCCTCGACGCGTAATCGGTTGTGCAGCCGCCTGGATCCTTTGGGAAGATTGCGTTCACCACCACAGAACAATTCAAGCGAATTGTCTCTACGTTCTTGCACTGGAGTTCTCTCAGAACCGGTGCTAGCCCCAAAATTTGCCTGTTTTAGAGAAAACCTTTTTCTCTCTGGGAAGAATAAGTTTCTGGAGGAACGTTTATTCTCAAGTCTGATAGTCTGTTGTTGTAAAAATTTTTCAAAAGGTATATTTAAAAAAAATGAGTCTGTTAAAACGTTTTTAACAGACTCCAGATACTTTTCAGATTTGAGAAGTATCTGTTTTAATTAATAAATAATAAATAATAAATAATAATAAATAATTAATTATTTACTGAGTTGGGTTTAACCAACACCATGGATCAACCCATTGATCCATGGATCAGGCTGATGGGTCAAGAACCTTAATTCACAATTAGGTCCCTTGATTTATCAGCTCAACTCAATTCTTCCCAGGTAATTAATTAACTTTTAATTAATACCATAAAACTCTTCAATAATATTTAATTAAAACATTTAATTAAATATTATCTATTTAAGTATAACTCTTATACTTAGAACAGGCAATTTAATTAATTCTGACTCATCGAACTCACTTATGTGCGATCCTGTAGGCCCATTCCAAATTGACAATGAATAAATTAATCTCATTAATTAATCCATAAATCATTAGTGGTCTCTAGCAAGACATAATGACTACACAATTCAGAACGGAGGGTCGAATGGTGATTCAACACAACCTTCCGAGTATACTACGTAATGTCCTCTACATTGATATCCAGTTTAGCATAAGGCATGGAACCAATCATCCTTATATAGCTAAACGTTTTACTTGATCTCTTAGTGACACTGAACTTAATCAAGCAAATGATAACCCTTATCATTTCTTGGGCACGGCCATGCACTTCTCAGTTCACTATCAAGCGGCCAAGATATCATCTCTCATTTAAGAGAGACTTGTAGTCCCATCACTTCACCTACATATCTTAGCGTGACTCATAGTGTACCCAATCATACCCGTACTTGGCAACCTGTTACGGTCCCGTTAGGCATATGTCAAAGCACACTCTAATTCACCTAAGACTATGCAGTGATTTTTGGTCTAAGGATCCTCGTACGAGTACTACTCAAAAGAATCACTCATGATCTAACAGTCCATGGAATGTTTCTTTTGGCGGATCGATTTCATAAAATTCAATATGCACAAGAATATAATTTCATGAAATTAACTCATCAGATAAATAATCAATCAAACGACAAATGTCTTATTTACATAAATAACCCTCAAAGTTTATTTACATAAATAGCCCTCATTAGGGCATATACACCAACAAATATGGTATAATTCGCCATTGGCTCTGACCGGCTGAGATGAAGTACCAGGGCATTTGCATGTGTGGCAAGTGGGTACAAGTCAGTGGGTGTGACCATCCAATAGGCTTCAGAACAACTTCTACCTTGATAACGTAAACACCTCAGCACGGCACCCAAATGATCACCATCAGCAGGTCTCTCCTCCAACACTGCAAACAAACCTGCATACCTTTGTGGATCACGACCGATCTCACCAACAAGCGCTCTACGTGACAATTTCCAATTGTGCTGGCCGCCTGAAAGGTAACTAGCAATCACTCTGAACCCACAATTGCCATCTCCAATGACATCCGACCATCCAGTACAGTAATGCCAGAAAAACACTGGTACGCATGGTACATCTTGTCCAAATCCTAACGTGTTAAATAAATTAGAATGAACATAACTGAATTAATTTTGTAAATAAATAAATTCTTGAAACATCACTAACAGTATTTACCTTCACGTAATGGAGACTCACTAGAGGAGTCCGTCGTATTGTTGGATGTGCGCCCAGTTGATCTTCCACTTGAATTTGACCGACCCCTACCACGTGGTCCACGTGTCGCTCTCTCGCGTCCACTCCACTCACGCATAACTGAATGGTGCAGTCTGCTCGGCGGCCGTCCCCTATGAGTACCCTCAACCGATGGCTCAGCTACACTAGACCTATCAGGGTGCATCTCTTCTACATAGGCCATATTAAGTAGACGAGCCAAGAATGACGGACTTGTGTTAACTGCAGGAATGACTTCCTAATTGAAAAACCTTTATGAAACATTATTTTCAATCAGCATCCAATTGTAAAATTACAAAAAATAAAACAAATTTAGTATAACTAAAAACATAAGTAAAATGTACCTGATGTCCTCATTCAAAGTATTAGAATCCCTTTGGGAGGGTACAATTGTCAATCTCTGCTAGAACTCGTGGACTAATGGGAGCAATTGATATGCGGTCGAATCCTGTGCTTTGTATATATCACATGCACAAGGAATCCTAAGCGTCACCTTGCACACGCATCCACACCTATCGATCACTTCGCCTGCCAACCTATCCTTTTTTTTCAACTTGTTTGCTAACCAAATTCAGGCAGTGATGCGACACATATTTGTTCAAGTAACAGTATGGAAACCCCATCATACTGGTTTGTGTCGTGGCAGTAGAAGACTCGAGCGACCCACTGTTATTGTTTTCGCATACAATAAAATTATAATAAAAATATGACATTAAATAAAAAATCGAATGCAGTCATTGAACTTACGCGATATGAGGGAACAGATGCGTGAGATGGGGGTCGATCTTCATGAACAACGTGTCAAGAGAATTGGTGGAAGAATGAAGCCAATCTTTCAATGCAGCATGGGAAGCCTCAACCCTGTTAGTTGCCGTATTCCCAAAGTGTTGATATGTGTCCGTCCAGGCCCGACATAATTTCTCCTTATGAATGAACCATGTCCCCTCCAAATAATCAACAACTGCAGGCTCAATCATAGAGTATGTAACCTTGAATTGCACCAATAAGAGGTTAAACCTTTCAACTGTGGGAGCCATGAGAATTTTCTTCCACCAATTACTATATATATCAGTGGTCGTGTCCACATTCCTCCTAGCAACATTTTTTTCCAACCAACTAGCAACATCACGGTCAATATGCCATCGACATAACAAGTGATTGCAAGATGGAAAGTGATCCTTAATAGGCTGCAACAAACCCAACTCCCTATCTGAGACAACAACACTTGGTTCCACATTACTAGGCAACAATTCCCTCAAGTTTTTCATTACCCAATCATATGTTTCTTTTGTCTCATCCTTAACAATGGCAAAAGCAATATTGAAGTTCTTATTGGTGGGAGTCATACCGATCATCTCAACGACGGGCATTTTGTACTTATTGGTCTTGTAGGTTGAATCAACCACTACAACCCAATACCACCTGTTGAACATCTGAATTGATGTAGGATGAGCGATGAATGCATGTGTGATCGCATTAGTGGCCTCGTCAGTGATAATCTGAACAAAATATTTCTTCTCGCGAGCCAAATGCAAAAATTGCTGCCCAATATTCCTACCATCCAATCCATCTTTCTTCATATCTTCTTTCAAATTGTAGACCTGCCTTATCTGTACATTGTCTTCGGGAAACTGCTGATGAATAGCTTCCCAAACGCTTTTTGGTCTCACATTGAAAGAAAGCATGCGTTTAGCCTCAGCCTTTGACTCTTTCGAGAAATGGCTCAGCTGCCTGTGCCCATATGGATGCCTTATACCTACAAAAATTAGTAATAATAATATAAGTAAATGCTAATTATAGAAAAAATAATATAACATATTCAACAACGAAACATATTCATACCAGGATGATTATGCGTGGACATTACCCCTGGCGTAACAAGCACACTGTAACGCTCATTAACAACCTTCTTGACAGTCAACTTGAACGGACATTTACATCCGCACCTTTTCGTGTTCAACCGTATGGTGGGGAGAGGCTCCTTCAATGGATCTTTCCATCGACCGCACCTAAAATAATACGTCGAGCCACTTCCGCCTTGCTTCGAAAGCACAAACTTCAGGCTATTAGCTATAGGATAGCAAAACGTAAATGCATCCTCCACACTTGCAAAATCCCTACCTATCCTAAAATATTCACTTAGATCTGCCCCAATGTCTTGTTCTTCACCCCCTCGTCATCCTCATTATCCTGTTCTTGCTCGTAATCATCATGTGTACTCATATTCGAATCATCGTCCTGTATAGTCAGAATCCAAATCCATATTGTTACAAACGCTATAAATTACACAATAGGACTATAAAAAACGCTTCACTTTACATATGTAATCTTAAAAAAACGCAACGTATTTCACAAAATTTGCATAGAAACGCCACAATTTTCATGAGCTATACAAAAAAACGCTACACTTCACAAAAAAATTAACTAAAATCGCTACGGATTTCACATAAATACCCTAATTTCGCAACAATTTTCGTAAATAAACAGCACAAAACGCCACCATTTAACGTTTTTAAATAGTAAAACACATTGTAATAGCGTTTTTGATGACAAAAACGCCACTTACTAGCGTTTTTAGTGATTACAAACGCTAGTAAGTTGCGTTTTTTGTGCATTAAAACGCTTAAAAATATAAAAATACATAGCGGGTAGCAAAATTACCATTTCGTGATGAATGTCAATCGAAATTTGTACAATACGAATGGCAAGTTGATATGATTCGACGAAACCTTCTTTTGATTGGCGATTTGAATTTGTTGTCACTATTTGTAAGGGAACTTTTGTACAGAAAATGTACAAAGGTTATGGTATTTGGTCGTTCCGTTCGTTTTTTAACAGGAACCGTCACAAACGCTACTATTTAACGAGCGAGATATGTTTTTCCGCGACACTTTAGCATTTTAGCTGCCACAAAACGCTAAAATTTAGCATTTTTTGTACCTCCAAACGCTACATTTTAGCGTTTTGTGGCAGCTAAAACGCTACATTATAGCGTTTAATATACACTTCTTCGCTACCTCTTAGCGTTTTGATCCAATTTTGACATGATGTTTTTGCGTTTTTTTTTTAATTCACATACATAATTTACGTTTTTGGCCCCTTATTTCCGCAATGCGCAGCATTTTTTACCCAAAATATTGCTCTTTTTTCATATCGAGGGTACTTTGGACATTTTTTGTTATACAAATAGTAAATTTGTTATACAAATAGTAAATCCCTTTTCTTTTCAATTCAATCCAAACAAATCATCTTGGCCTTCCTTTTCTCTATTCCACCACCATGCTAGAATCCCTCTTTAGCCCTCCTCTTCTCCACAACCCAAAATTCCTAATTACGAAATATTAATATAACTAAACTAATGAAATGAAAAAAAGAAAATCGAAGTAACGAAGCTACTGTTTGCTTTGAATTCGCAGTAACGGGCAAAGAAAGTTGCCGCCTGGATGTCTAAAGGATTTTACTATTTGTAGCACAAATCTACTAATTATATCACAAAAAAGTAGTAAACTTTCAAAAATGCCCTTCATGTAAAAAGAAGTTATAAACTTCAAAACTTAAAAAAACATCTCTAAAAATTCAAAAACCCCTTAAAATCGTAAAAAACCTTCCAAATCTTTTAAAAAACCTTTCAAAATCGTAGAAAAATATTCAAACAATGATTTCGTTCGAGTGGGGATAAATTCTACTTCAAGATTCACGAAAAATGGTAAGTTTTTTATATTTTTTTTATAATTTTTATTTACTGTCATATAAAATCGCACATGTTTTGTGATTTTTATTGGAAAAATCACCACCAATTGGTGAGGATCGCAATGAATATCGCACGTGTTTTGCAATTTTCGGTATGAAGTTTGCAAATCGTCGCTGATATTCCCTAGAAAAATCGCACGTAGTATGCGAAATCACACGTAGTATGCGATTTTCTATGAAATATTCGCAAGTTATGTGCGATTATTTCAGTTAAAATCGCAAAGTACGTGCGATTTTTCACCGAGTACTTTCACATTGTTGGTAATTTTTTATATAACTCTCGAACATTGTGTGCGAGATTTCTGTGAAAAATCACCTTTTATGTGTGATTTTCTCCCGACATATTGCCTAGTAGTGGCGATTTTTCATATGAAAATCACCCATTTAGGGTGATTTTTCACATGAAAAATCACCTATATGCTCCAATTTTTCAAAATTCTATATTTTGTATAGTTTGTACTTGTTAATGTCATTAATTTAAATTTGTGAACTTATTAGTTCTAATTTTATTAATGACGCAGGATCCAAATGGATTGCCCGATTTTCAGAGGGATATGAGTCAAGAATTTAAGTGCCCTGGATTTTTTCATACCGAAGAAGAAGCTTATACTTATTACGCGGAGCTAGCTCTTAAATTTTGTTTCGAGCTGATTAAAGTAGGGAAAGGTAATAAGGGAAAAGGGGTCACCTATCGTTGCAACCTATTCAGAGATCTGATAGAGCAAGGGCCTCCCCCCTAATAAAGGAAGAACACCAAACGGTGAGGATGTAAGTGTTGGAGTTGAATACATAAGCTATGCTTGTATTGTACATTTTCCCAGTTAATATATCGATTTATATTTTGGTTATATCTTGTTGTGCATTATTTGTCCACTTATATTATGTAGTTAGATGATGAGGTGTCTTGTGTGACACAGTAGATCTCATCATTGGTTAAAAGACATAATATATAAATGAGGTTCGTAACCGAGACAGCTTTGGACAAACTGTCGGTTTAGGTTATTATGTGATTCAGATAATTGGTTTGTCTAAACTAATTGAATCATATAGATATGCCCGGGGCGTATTGAACTTGACCCGTTAGGAATGATTTGTCTTGTACTGATTTAATAGACAAATTGTTCTTGGTATTCTATCTCTTAATCCTAGACTCGAGCGGTCATGAGGATTAGACATAATGTACTTTGATCTGCCAATGGGTGAGGTCAATTGTTGCCAATAGTCTCGGTAGGTTGGGTGCGCTAGTTTAGTTACTTGGTGTGGTGCTGCTTGTCGAAAGGGAACCATGTACCAGTGCGTCTGGGGTGATGGTGCTCCTTATATGAGCTCGTAAAGTTTATTATACTAAACCCGGCCGGTTGACTTATGTCCGGTATAGTAAAAAGGTCGAGTGGTACTAGTCTCGGAATTAAAGAGGTTAATTAATTAATTTATCAGTAAATTAATATATTAACGAGCACTATATCTTTGATGTGAGGAGATTATGAATATAAATTAATTAAGTTGTTCCGAAAGCAATTCTGGTGTAGGATGGTAGGGCCATAATTAATCCGTTAGTGGTACAATTAATTATGTATTGGGTTATTGACAAAGGTAGATTTAATTAATTAAGTAATTAATTAATCATTATGTCAGTTGGTTGTGAATCATACCAGGAACTGGATTGGGGATAAGTGAATGCCTATATCAGTTGGTTGTGAATCATACCAGGAACTGGATTGGGATAAGTGAATCCCTATATCAGTTGGATGTGTATCAATCCAGGAACAGGATTGAAGGAAACAGAACCCAGTAGGAAAGCCAATCCTAAAGTAACTTGGGGTCTCTCTTGTAACTCTATATATAGACAAGGGATTAGCTATTCAAGATACAGAATTCAATATACAATTCAAAAGTTTTCAAGACAAGAAAACTTAGAGAGAGAAAATCCTAGAGAGAGAAAATTCTCTCTCAAGAATTCGGATTTCATAGAGCTTGAGGCAGCCAAAATTTTCTTCAAAATTTTGGCAGCAACGTGTAGCTTTCTCTATCTCTGAGCGGTGCGTTAATTGTACGTGCCAGGTGCAGCGGTGCTTGATTTTTCTGGCAGGTGGATTGTGGTGATTAGCTGATCAAATTGCAAGTTAGATTGCTGCCCACACAGCATACAAGCAAAGTCTTGAGGCATACAAGAGAATCACCTGAGTGAACACTTTAATAGATAATTCTTATGTTTCTGCTTTTATTAAGAATTTTTGTTGCGTGGTAAATCGAATGAGTGCAAACCCAGATCCTGCGCAATGTTATTCAAAAGGGTTGGAATAGCGATTGCGCTAGTGTCTAGGCCTGGCCAGAGATTCTGATTCTGGAATACATAGCACGAAAGTGAGTTTCTGGCTAGGCCCGGGCATATAATCTTTCAATTAGTATCAGAGCCTGGTTTTGGGTTTTGTGTTTGTTCGATTTATTACATGGTTTTATTTGCAGGTGGTTAAGAAATATCGACTATTATGGTTACGTTTGTATGGGTTTTAATTAAACTCCGGGACATGTCCGGATTTGATTTTATTATGAATGTTTGTAATAGTATAACCACGTGCTGGAAGCCGTGTAGGATTAGATCAAATCTGTAGGATTTTTTCTATGTAATTTTGATTATTTAATTTTCTTAGAAAGCCTTGTAGTAGGAGAATTAATTTTTGTAATCGAAGGCGTTATGGTGGGCAACTTGAATTCGTGGGTTTTGGGTTATCGTTAATTCATAGAAATCCATGAAAACCCAGAACGAATTGCAAGAAGACCAAATAGCGTGGGAAGAAGCGAATGAGGAACAGGTGGCAGGGGTCGGCTCCGGCGACGACTCGCCAGCGGGAGCCACCGATGGCAACCGCCGATGGCAGCAGCACCGCTACTGCACGGCGCAGCAGGATTGCTGCGCCATGGTGCGGTAGCAGGCGCGGTAGCAGCGCGCTGCTGGGCCTCGCGCCTTGTGCGTGCTGCGCACTTGCGGCCCGTTTGGGTCACTGTTTTTGCCCATTTTTCTCCAGTTTTCATTTTTCAAGATCAAAACTCAATCCATCGAGTTACGTGATGGGATATGAGATCAAGGCAGAAGATGGAAGCGATTAAAACCATGATAGTTGGGAAATTTAATTTTCACATTTATTTCCCTTATTTATTGTTTTAATTCTTGTGCTTTATTTTTATGCTGTATTTTAGATGCATGATTTAAAGCATGACTGGTTTTATGGTTGCACATAACTTAGGGTTAGTTAATTGCATGTTAAAATCAGAAAAACCCTCAACTTCGAAATCTAAGTGGGAACGGGTTACTTTAATATCCCCATGGCCACCATTATGAGTTCATATGCGATGTGGGTGGGCTTGCGCGTTGGCATTAGGAACTTCCTCCATTCGGATGAGTCCAACCTCGAGATTGCTAGATTGTGAATTTCTGAGTAAGATGACTAGAGTAAGTTTTGAAGGAAAACTGAAAAAGCCCGGGCTAAATCGAAAACCTCACTTTCGTGCAATGCATTCCAGAATCAGAAGCTTTCGACCAAGCTCAGGCTCAAATTAGTTTACCCATGAATGGATCTAGGCTTATACTTATTTAATTTATTAATCGGGACACAAAAAATTAAATCTTTAATAAAAGCGGAATTTAAAGATTCTACCTTTTGTAGCGAAGTCCCTTGCTTAAAGAAAACCAAATCTTTTACGCAACTTCCACAAGAAATACAAAGAATTCTCCAATACGAACTCCGAAATAGTGTGGGCTATTTTCTACGGAGTTACCCACGGCGAATTAATCGAAGCCCAAGAAACTTGCTCTTCAAGATAACTCAAAAACTGCACAAAGATGCTGCCTTTTTCCGCCAGACCGCTGCTGCCCTTTCGAAGTCCGGATGATCAGCTGCCTTCTTCCCAGCCACGATCTGCACCACCGTCTGCACGGATCACCCATCGAAGAGGAGATCAATGTGAAGATCAGCAGGATCAAGCACGCTGGGTTGAAGACTGATCGCTGAACAGCTGCGCTAAAACCTGCGCAATTTTCTTGCTGCGCAAGAAAATAAAACCTGGGCAGCGAACCCGGCTGGAGAGAAAAAATCTGGCGGCAGCAGTTCTGTAGAATCGAGGGGCTAATCGAAGGGACAGAGTTAATCTCGAAAAAGAAAGATCCTAGCTGACTTCGAGGAGAAAATTCGAAGAAGAAGAATTTCTCACTCTAAGCTAGACTTTCTCTTTCTAGCCTTGTCTTGGCTCTCAAGTTTCTTAATCGATTTCTTGCCCAATAAGTTGTATTTATATGGAGCTTCTAAGGAGACCTAATGGGCTCTCGAGTTAGGCCTTAAAATTTGACTTTCGTTGACCGCTAAGTCTTCCCGACTAATCAACTCCAATCGACCCATTTAAATTAATTTATTTAATCCACTTTGTTAATTTAATTTAATCGAACCCTTAGAATTAATTAATTCAAAATCGAATTAATTTCTAAATTCACTTTGTCGATTAAATATTAATTAAACCCTTCGGATTAGTCAAATGTATAATCGGTCGTACCACTAACGGACCAATTATGGAACTACCGCTCGAAAACGACTTTACATCGCGCCATTATATTTTATTCTATCTCCCCACATTAAAGATCTAGTGCTCGTCAATTTATCAATTTACTGACAAATTAATTCACCGACTTCTTGGTTTCTGAGATTAGTACCACTCGTCCTTTTATTATACCGAACATAAAGTTCACCGGCCGGGTTTAGTATAATAACCTTACGAGCTCATCTCGGGAGCACCATCAACCCGGGGAACCGGTACGTGGATTCCTCTGACTAGCAACAACACGTAAGAAGCTAAACACCGCATACCCAACTTACCGAGGTATTGGCCTCAATTGACCTCACTCTTTGGCAAATCAAAGCACACGATATCCAACCCTCACGCCCGTCCCAATCTCGGGATTGAGAGACGGAATACTAGGACCGAATTGACTACGCTGATCAGTATAAGTCAATTCTATCCAAATTGGTCGTGCTCAATATACCCCGGGCATATCTGTGTGATTTAAACTAGTTTAGATAAACCAATTTCCAAACCACACAATAACCTATACCGATAGTATGTTCAGACTATCTCGGTTACGAGCCTACTTTTTATATATCAATACTTTAACCAATAACGGTATCTACTGTGTTTGTCGACACCCCGTTATCTAGTTCTATGATATAAAGGAACAAATTTATACTGAAACAAAATGATATGTCATCTGTGGATATTAGTTTTTGATACAAGCCATAGCTTTTCTGTATTCAAAACTAACAATCTCCCACTAATACTCAAAGCTATGCTAAGAAGTACAAAAACTGTCCAACCCGCTATTACACTGCTGTCATAATGAAATCTCCAGAACACCTTTAAGCTCACTCATATGGCTCTCTCAAGAATCTGACTCCCATGCCCTCTACATGCCTCTCAAAAACCTTTGGGGTCAATGGCTTGGTGAAAGGATCTGCAAGGTTGTCCTCTGAAGCTATCTTGGCCACGATCACATCTCCCCTCTTTACGATCTCTCGTATCAGGTGGTACTTGCGCTCTATGTGTTTACTCACCTTATGGGCTCGTGGTTCCCTCGAGTTAGCAACTACACCATTGTTATCACAATAAACTGTGATAGACCTAGGCAACTCAGGAACCACATCTAAGTCCATCAGGAAGCTCCTGAGCCATACAACCTCTTTCACTGCCTCTGAAGCAGCAACGTACTCGGCCTCCATGGTAGAGTCCGCCACGCATTTCTGCTTGACACTCTTCCATACTATGGCTCCACCTCCCAGAGTAAACACAAACCCAGAGGTAGACTTACTCTTGTCCAAATCTCCTTGAAAGTCCGAATCTGTGTAACCCAATGGTACAAGCTCCTGCGCTCTATAAACTAGGACATAATCTCTCGTCTTGCGCAAGTACTTGAGAATGCATTTTACTGCCTCCCAGTGAGCCTTCCCAGGGTTACTCTGATATTTGCTAACCATGCCAATGGCAAAGCAAATATCAGGCCTCGTGCACAACATAGCATACATGAGGCTACCCACTGCAGAAGCATAGGGTACCGCCTTCATGGCATCTATCTCCTCAGCAGTCTGAGGACACTGCTCCTTAGACAAATGCACTCCATGTCTAAAAGGTAGTGAACCCTTCTTGGAGTTCTGCATGTTAAAACGGGCCAGAATCATGTCTATGTAGGATGCCTGAGAGAGAGTCAGAGAACGTCTCCTACGATCTCGAATAATCTTAATCCCAAGGATATGTCCAGCCTCTCCCAAATCTTTCATATCGAATTGCCTGGACAGCCATGCCTTTACATCTGATAACACCTTCTTACTGTTGCCAATCAGAAGTATGTCATCTACGTAAAGTACGAGGAACACCACCTTTTCACCATCACGCCTGCGATAAACACACTGCTCATCCGGACACTGAGTGAATCCATAGGACTGGATAACCTCGTCAAAACGGATGTTCCAAGATCTGGATGCTTGCATCTTTATCCTGGAGAGTCTCATTGTAGTTAAGTGGGTCTGGTTTATGAGCACCAGGGATAAAGTCAGAAGACTCACCCAAACCCATGTACCTCTCGGGCTGTCTCACAACCCTCCCACTACGACGAGGCGCAGCCTGTGTAAGAGCATCATCTGTGATAGTGTGTGCAGTCTCTTGTGGTGTCTCTTCCTGTACGTGTGCATCTGGGATAGTGGACTGACTTCTAAGCTCTTCCAATACTACCTTGCTTCTCGACTTGTGATCTAAAATATAGTCCTCCTCAAGAAATCTGGCATTGGTGCTGATCACCACCTTCTGATCCTGAGGACTATAAAATAAACCACTCTCGTTCATTTGGGGTAGCCTATAAACAGCATAGCCTTGGATCTCGCCTCTAACTTGCCTGCATCTGCCTCGAGCACATGTGATGGACAACCCCAAATCCTGAGATTGAAAGAATTTTTGGTAGGATCTGGGTTTGCACTTGCTCGATTTACCACGCAACAAAAATTTCTATTAAAGCGGAATCTTAGAAAAGTACCTTTGAAGCGTGCACTTGGTGATTCTCTTGTATGCCTCAAGACTATGACTTCACGTTGTGTGGGCAACGAACTAGAAGTCAATTGATCAGCTACTCACCACAATCCACCTGCTAGAAAACTCTAACCCCGCAGCACCTGGCACGTACTATAAACGCACCGCCTGCAGAGAGAGAAAGCTACGCGCAGTTGGTATAGATCAAGGCCAAAATTTCAGCCACTAGAAACCCAAAAACCAGCTGCACACTTTCTTGAAAATTTGACTTGGAGAGAGAAACGTTTTCTCTCTCTAGAAATCCTGTGGATTAATTGTGTTATTGTATTAATCTGAATGACTGATCCCTTGTCTATTTATAGAGTTACAAGAGAGACTCCAAGTTGGTTTAGGATTGGTCTTCCTACTGGGTTTCTGTTTTCCTTCAATCCTGTTTCTGGACTGATACAGATTCTATTTCCTTCAATCCTGTTCCTGGACTGATACACTCCCAACTGTCACAGGGATTCACTTATCCCAATCCAGTTCCTGGGATGAATCACTCCCAACTGACACAGGGATTCACTTATCCCAAACCAGTTCCTGGGATGATTCACAACCAACTGACACAAGGATTAATTAATTTCTAAATTAATTAAATCTACCTTTGTCAACAACCCAGTACATAATTAATCGTACCACTAACGGATTAATTATGACACTACCAACCTACACCAGAATTGCTTCCGGAACAACTTAATTAAATTATATTCATAATCTCCCCACATCAAAGATATAGTGCTCATTAATTCATTAATTTACTGATAAATTAATTCATCAACTTCTTTAATTCCGAGACTAGTACCACTCGACCTTTTTACTATACCAGACATAAGTCCACCGGCCAGGTTTAGTATAATAAACATTTCGAGTTCATCTCGGGAGCACCATCACCCCGGACACACCAGTACATGGTTTCCTTTCGACAAGCAGCAGCACACCAAGTAACTAAACACGCGCACCCAACCTACCGAGATTATTGGCCACAATTGACCTCACCCTTTGGCAGATCAAAGTACACTATGTCTAATCCTCATGCCCACTCGAGTCTAGGGATTTAGAGATAGAATACAAGGATCGATTTGTCTATTAAATCAGTACAAGACAAATCATTCCTAAGAGTCAAGTTCAACATGCCCCGGGCATATCTATATGATTCAATTAGTTTAGACAAACTAATTATCTGAATCACATAATAACCTAGACCGACAGTTTGTCCAAAGCTGTCTCGGTTACGAACCTCATTTATATATTATGTCTTTCAACCAATGATGAGATCTACTGTGTCGCACCAGACACCTCATCATCTACTTACATAATATAAATGGACGATTAATGCACAACAAGATATGACTGAAAAACAAATCGATATATTAAACTGGGAAACTGTACAAAACAAGCATAGCTTATGTATTCTACTCCAACAATCTCCCACTAATACTTAAGTTGTGCTTTAAGTATACAACTACATATAATCCTACCCAATCTGCTGCTATCTATCTAGAAAAACTGTCAAGGCTCTCCTAAGCATCTGATCCCCTTGCCCTTCACGTGAGCCTCAAAGACTTTAGAAGTCAATGTTTTCGTGAACGGATCTGCAAGGTTATCCTCTGATGCTATCTTAGCCACGACCACGTCTACCCTCTTTACGATGTCTCGTATCAGGTGGTACTTGCGCTGTATATGTTTACTCGCCTTGTGGGCTCGTGGTTCCTTCGAGTTTGCTACTGCACCGTTGTTATCACAATAAACCGTGATAGACTTCGGCAAACCAGGAATCACATCTAAGTCCACTAGGAGGTTCTTGAGCCATACTGCTTTTCCGCTGCCTCTGATGCGGCAACGTACTCAGCCTCCATGGTAGAGTCCGCCACGCATTTCTGCTTGACACTCTGCCAAACTATGGCTCCACCTCCTAGAGTAAACACATACCCTGAGGTAGACTTGCTCTTGTCTCTGTCACCTTGGAAATCTGAATCTGTGTAACCTCGGGGTACCAGCTCAGACGCCTGATAGACCAAAACTTGGTCCCTCGTTCTGCGCAAATACTTGAGAATGCATTTTACTGCCTCCCGATGAGCTTTCCCGGGGTTACTCTGATATCTGCTCACCATGCCAACGGCATAACAGATATCAGGCCTCGTACACAACATGGCATACATGAGACTTCCTACTGCCGAAGCATATGGAACTGTCTTCATGGTCTCTATCTCCTCAACAGTCTTAGGAGACTGTTCCTTAGATAGAAACACTCCATGCCTGAAAGGTAAAAAACCTTTCTTGGAGTTCTGCATGTTAAAACGGGCCAGAATCGTGTCTATGTATGAAGTTTGGGAGAGCGTTAATGAACGTTTCCTACGATCTCGAATAATCTTGATCCCAAGGATATGTCCCGCTTCCCCTAAGTCCTTCATATCAAATTGCTTGGACAGCCATGCCTTTACGTCTGATAACACTTTCTTGTTGTTGCCAATCAATAGAATGTCATCTACGTAAAGCACAAGAAACACCACTGAGTTTCCATCACGTCTGCGATATACACATTGCTCATCCGGACACTGAGTAAATCCAAAGGACTGGATTACTTCATCAAACCGGATGTTCCAAGATCTGGATGCCTGCTTAAGTCCATAAATAGACCTCTTAAGCCTGCAAACCTTATGCTCTTGGCCTTTTTCAATGAATCCCTCTGGTTGCTGCATAAAGATGGTTTCCTCAAGACTTCCGTTCAGGAAAGCTGTCTTGACATCCATCTGCCAAATCTCATAATCCATATGAGCAGCTATGGCCAAGAGAATCCGGATCGACTTAAGCATGGCTATCGGGGAGAATGTTTCCTCATAATCGATTCCCTCTTTCTGAGTATACCCCTTCGCCACCAGCCTCGCTTTAAAGGTTTCCACCTTCCCGTCAGGTCCTCTCTTACGTTTGTAGACCCTACTTGCATCCAATGGGCTTAAACCCATCAGGCAGGTCCACAAGCTCCCAGACTTGATTGTGGTCAATTGACCCCATCTCAGATATCATTGCCTTACGCCAAGATTCTGCATCTTTATCTCGAAGCGCCTCATTATAGTTAACTGGGTCAGGTTCAGGCACACCTGGGACCAGGTCTGAAGCCTCTCCCATGCCAATGAACTTGTCTGGCTGTCTCACAAACCTCCCACTACGACGAGGCACCGCCTGTGTAGGCGCATCATCTGTGATCTCATGTGCAGTGTGTGGTGTATCTACTTGCGCTGGTGCATCAGGATTAGTAGTTTGTCGTCTAAGCACTTCTAGTACTATCTTACTCTTGGGCTTGTGGTCTAAGACATAGTCCTCTTCTAAAAATCTAGCGTTGGTGCTTACCACCACCTTCTGATCTTTAGGACTATAGAATAGACCACCTTTCGTTCCCCTAGGATATCCTACAAACAGCATTAATTCTATTCTTACATCTAACTTAGCCGTATCTGCCTTAAGCACATGTGCTGGGCAGCCCCAAATTCTGAGATGTCTTAGACTGGGCTTCCGCCCGTTCCACAACTCTATTGGGGTTGAAGGCACGGTTTTAGATGGTACAAGATTAAGAATATACATTGCCGTTTCCAAGGCATATCCCCAGAACGAACTTGGTAAATCACTATAGCTCATCATGGACCTAACCATTTCTATAAGAGTTCGGTTCCTCCTTTCTGCTACACCATTCCGCTGTGGCGTGCCAGGTGCAGACAACTGAGACTGAATTCCTACCTCAGTGAGGTAATCTCGAAATTCATGGGACAGGTACTCCCCACCACGATTTGAAAGCAGTGTCTTGATACTCTTACCATGATGCTTCTCCACATCTGCCCGAAACTCTTTGAACTTGCCAAAATATTCGGACTTGTGGCACATTAGGTAAATGTATCCGTACCTAGAGTAATCACCCGTGAATGTCATGAAATACTCATATCCCCCTCGTGCCTGGACCGTCATAGGTCCACACAAGTCAGAATGAATCAACTCTAATACTTCTTTAGCTCTATAGCCTTTTGCTTTAAAAGGTCTCTTAGTCATCTTACCTTCCAAGCAAGATTCGCAGGTTGCATAACTGTCAATATCTAATGAACCCAAAGGTCCATCATTGACCAACCTCTGAATCCTACTAAGGTTTATATGACCTAGTCTTAGATGCCAAAGATAGGTTTGATTCATTTCAGAAGGTTTCTTCCTCTTATTAATGTTAGATTCTGAGCTATCTATCTCTATGTTTTGCGCAATAGGGGAGTTAGAGTTAACCACAAACAAATTGTCCGCCAATGAACCAGAACAAATAAGTTTTCCATTTCTTTTAATAACAACACAGTCATCAGAAAAAAAACTTATACCCGTTCTTCAAGAGTTTAGAAACCGAAATCAAGTTCTTTCTAAAACTCGGTACATAAAGACAATTAACTAACTCTAAGCTAGAATTTTCAAAATTTAACTTAACTACTCCCACTGCTTCTACTGACACTCTTGTAGTGTCGCCCAAGTAGATATCCAATTCTCCTTCTCTAAGCTTCTGGGTTACTTGGAACCCTTGCAAAGAATTACAAACATGGTCAGTGGCACCTGAATCCACACACCAAGTATCTGTGGGAATCGCCGCTAAACATGTCTCAGTAATTAGGCATAATTTATCGTACTTATAAGCTTTGGACAATCCGCTTTCCTATGTCCCGTCTTATTGCACTTGAAGCACTTGTCTTTCGACTTCTTCTTTGCAATATCTAGCTTAGGCACAATTTGTGCCTTTTTAGCTACTCCCTCGAGCTTTCTCTTCTTCTTTCCAGCATCAGGCTCAGAAGAAGATTCTAAAGCTTCGACTGCGACTAAAGCTCGCTTCTTCTCTTGAAGAAGACTTTTAGCCATCATCAATTCTGCCAAGAGCTCGGATGATCTCTACAACATCTTACTTATGTTGTAGTTTAACCGAATCCGCTCATAGCTTTGAGGCGCCATCAACTTTTCCAAGAGCTCGGATGAACTCCACAACATCTTACTTATGTTGTAGTTCAACTGAATCCGCTCATAGCTTTGAGGCAAGCTCTGGAGGACAATATCGGCTTTGGTTTCACCAACGATTTCGCCTCCTCCTACCTCAACCTTGTTGATGTTACTAATCATGTCAATGACACGATCTCTCATAGGAGCGCTCTCAGCCCTAAGGACAATGTCCAAGTTACGACTTCCATCGACATTATTAGTTCCAGTTAAATTGTTGTTTTTCAAAATAGCAGCTAAAGGATTGAATGCCATATCGATTTAAACTGGAAAGTAAACAAACAGTGTTTCAGTTACATATGCTAGAATTTTCAAAAAAAAAAAATGAAAATTCAATTAATTATTGATTCCCTCAAAACAATAATATTAATCCACCAACATCTCATCCACCGGGATTCTCGCAAGCCACGCAGTGTGGACGTTTACGCTAACCCACATTCGTTTGAGAAGAACCAAGTTCATTAACTACACTATCTGACCAACGATCTTTTGATCAATGTAGCTAATAGTCGGTGCTTTCAGCCGTACAAGTAAGCAGCGTAACCTCGCGGGAGGAATACTACAGATCGTACACTAAGTGTATGCCATTACGTGACTTCTGAGTTTGTTACCTCAGGATAGTGCGCCTCAGATGGAGAGGGTGTCGCATTTCTCCTAGTTAAACTCGCTCTAGTCATCTTACTCAGAAGCTCATAGTCTAGCGATCTCGGGGCTGGACTCATCCGAATGGAGGAATGCCCTAATGCCAACGCGCAAGCCCACCCACATCGCATATGAACCCGTAATGGTGGCCATGCGGATATAACACAACCCGCTCCCACTTAGATTTCCAAATTGAGGGTTTTTCCGGTTTTAACATGCTATTAACTAACGTAAGTTATGTGCAACCATAAAACCAGACATGCTTTAATTCATGCATCTAAAATACAGCATAAAAATAAAGCATAAAAATTAAAACAATAAATACGGGAAATAAATTCAAACAAATAAATTCCCCGACTATTATGATTTTAATTGCTTCCATCTTCTGCCTTGATCTCGTGTCCCGTCACGTCACTCGATGGAGAGAGTCTTGAATTTTAAAAAACGAAAACTGGAGGAAAAACGGGCCCAAAACAGCCCGAACAGCACGAACGGGCCGCCCGGGCCGCAGCACGGCCCGAGGGCCGCGCTGCCCGCGCGCACAGGCCGCACGGGCCGTGCGCGCGGCCCTGCGCGCGCAACCCAGCGCGCGCGGCCACTGCGCGCGCGGCCCAGCGAGCGCGGCCACTGCGCGCGCGGCGCCTGCGCGCGCGCCCGGCAGCAGCGCGCAGCAGCTGCTGCGTGCAGCGACTGCTGCGCGCTGCTGCTGCCTGCTGCTGCCGTTTTTGGCCTGCCGGCAAACGTTGCCGGCGTCGCCTCCTGCCGCCAACTCCTCCTTCGCTTTTTCCCACGCTATTTGGTCTTCTAGCAATTCGTTCTGGGTTTTCCTGGATTTCTTCAAATTCATGATAACCCAAAACCCACGAATCCAAGTCGCCCATGGTAGAGTCCGCCACGCATTTCTGCTTGACACTCTTCCATACTATGGCTCCACCTCCCAGAGTAAACACAAACCCAGAGGTAGACTTACTCTTGTCCAAATCTCCTTGAAAGTCCGAATCTGTGTAACCCAATGGTACAAGCTCCTGCGCTCTATAAACTAGGACATAATCTCTCGTCTTGCGCAAGTACTTGAGAATGCATTTTACTGCCTCCCAGTGAGCCTTCCCAGGGTTACTCTGATATTTGCTAACCATGCCAATGGCAAAGCAAATATCAGGCCTCGTGCACAACATAGCATACATGAGGCTACCCACTGCAGAAGCATAGGGTACCGCCTTCATGGCATCTATCTCCTCAGCAGTCTGAGGACACTGCTCCTTAGACAAATGCACTCCATGTCTGAAAGGTAGTGAACCCTTCTTGGAGTTCTGCATGTTAAAACGGGCCAGAATCGTGTCTATGTAGGATGCCTGAGAGAGAGTCAGAGAACGTCTCCTACGATCTCGAATAATCTTAATCCCAAGGATATGTCCAGCCTCTCCCAAATCTTTCATATCGAATTGCCTGGACAGCCATGCCTTTACATCTGATAACACCTTCTTACTGTTGCCAATCAGAAGTATGTCATCTACGTAAAGTACGAGGAACACCACCTTTTCACCATCACGCCTGCGATAAACACACTGCTCATCCGGACACTGAGTGAATCCATAGGACTGGATAACCTCGTCAAAACGGATGTTCCAAGATCTGGATGCTTGCATCTTTATCCTGGAGAGTCTCATTGTAGTTAACTGGGTCTGGTTTATGAGCACCAGGGATAAAGTCAGAAGACTCACCCAAACCCATGTACCTCTCGGGCTGTCTCACAACCCTCCCACTACGACGAGGCGCAGCCTGTGTAAGAGCATCATCTGTGATAGTGTGTGCAGTCTCTTGTGGTGTCTCTTCCTGTACGTGTGCATCTGGAATAGTGGACTGACTTCTAAGCTCTTCTAATACTACCTTGTTTCTCGACTTGTGATCTAAAATATAGTCCTCCTCAAGAAATCTGGCATTGGTGCTGATCACCACCTTCTGATCCCGAGGACTATAAAATAAACCACTCTCGTTCCTTTGGGGTAGCCTATAAACAGCATAGCCTTGGATCTCGCCTCTAACTTGCCTGCATCTGCCTCGAGCACATGTGATGGACAACCCCAAATCCTGAGATTGAAAGAATTTTTGGTAGGATCTGGGTTTGCACTTGCTCGATTTACCACGCAACAAAAATTTCTATTAAAGCGGAATCTTAGAAAAGTACCTTTGAAGCGTGCACTTGGTGATTCTCTTGTATGCCTCAAGACTATGACTTCACGTTGTGTGGGCAACGAACTAGAAGTCAATTGATCAGCTACTCACCACAATCCACCTGCTAGAAAACTCTAACCCCGCAGCACCTGACACGTACTATAAACGCACCGCCTGCAGAGAGAGAAAGCTACGCGCAGTTGGTATAGATCAAGGCCAAAATTTCAGCCACTAGAAACCCAAAAACCAGCTGCACACTTTCTTGAAAATTCGACTTGGAGAGAGAAACGTTTTCTCTCTCTAGAAATCCTGTGGATTAATTGTGTTATTGTATTAATCTGAATGACTGATCCCTTGTCTATTTATAGAGTTACAAGAGAGACTCCAAGTTGGTTTAGGATTGGTCTTCCTACTGGGTTTCTGTTTTCCTTCAATCCTATTTCTGGACTGATACAGATTCTATTTCCTTCAATCCTGTTCCTGGACTGATACACTCCCAACTGTCACAGGGATTCACTTATCCCAATCCAGTTCCTGGGATGAATCACTCCCAACTGACACAGGGATTCACTTATCCCAAACCAGTTCCTGGGATGATTCACAACCAACTGACACAAGGATTAATTAATTTCTAAATTAATTAAATCTACCTTTGTCAACAACCCAGTACATAATTAATCGTACCACTAACGGATTAATTATGGCACTACCAACCTACACCAGAATTGCTTCCGGAACAACTTAATTAAATTATATTCATAATCTCCCCACATCAAAGATATAGTGCTCGTTAATTCATTAATTTACTGATAAATTAATTCATCAACTTCTTTAATTCCGAGACTAGTACCACTCGACCTTTTTACTATACCAGACATAAGTCCACCGGCCGGGTTTAGTATAATAAACATTTCGAGTTCATCTCGGGAGCACCATCACCCCGGACGCACCAGTACATGGTTTCCTTTTGACAAGCAGCAGCACACCAAGTAACTAAACACGCGCACCCAACCTACCGAGATTATTGGCCACAATTGACCTCACCCTTTGGCAGATCAAAGTACACTATGTCTAATCCTCATGCCCACTCGAGTCTAGGGATTTAGAGATAGAATACAAGGATCGATTTGTCTATTAAATCAGTACAAGACAAATCATTCCTAAGAGTCAAGTTCAACATGCCCCGGGCATATCTATATGATTCAATTAGTTTAGACAAACTAATTATCTGAATCACATAATAACCTAGACCGACAGTTTGTCCAAAGCTGTCTCGGTTACGAACCTCATTTATATATTATGTCTTTCAACCAATGATGAGATCTACTGTGTCGCACCAGACACCTCATCATCTACTTACATAATATAAATGGACGATTAATGCACAACAAGATATGACTGAAACACAAATCGATATATTAAACTGGGAAACTGTACAAAACAAGCATAGCTTATGTATTCTACTCCAACAGAGATGTCTCAGACTAGGCTTTCGCCCATTCCACAACTCTACTGGGGTCGTAGGCACAGACTTAGATGGCACAAGGTTAAGGATAAAACATGTTGTATCCAAGGCATAACCCCAAAATGAGGTAGGCAACTCACTGTAACTCATCATCGATCTAACCATCTCCATAAGAGTCCTGTTCCTCCTCTCTGCTACACCATTCTGCTGGGGTGTGCCAGGTGCAGACAACTGGGTCTGAATACCCTCCTCTGACAAATAGGTCCTAAATTCACTAGAGAGGTATTCACCACCTCTAGCCTGAACTGACTTAGGCCCACACACGTCAGAATGAATCAACTCTAAAACCTCCTTGGCCCTATACCCCTTTGCCTTGAAAAGCCTCTTGGTAATTTTACCCTCCAAGCAGGACTCACAGGTTGAATAACTGTCAATATCCAGTAAGTCCAAAGACCCACTATTGACCAACCTTTGAATCCTACTAAGGTTGATGTGACCGAGTCTTAGGTGCCAAAGATAAGTTTGATTCAAAGGGGAAGACTCTTTTCTCTTATTATGATTCGGTGATGAGCTACTAGTTTCTGTGTTTTGCATTGCTGGGGAGTATGTCTTAATTAAAACAAATTGTCAACCAATGTACCGGAACATATAAGTTTCTGGCCTTTTCTAATAAAAACTGAACCATCAGAAAATGCACACTTATAACCTTCCAAAACAAGTCTCGAAACCGAAAGCAAGTTTTTTCGAAAACTAGGTACATAAAGACAATCCTTTAAATGTAAAATAGAGTCTGAAAAATAAAGACAAATAACTCCCACTGCAGCCACAGAAACTCTGGTAGTATCCCTAAGGTAGACCTGCAATTCTCCCTCTCTAAGCAGCCGGGTCACTTGGAACCCTTGCAAAGAATTACAAACGTGATCAGTGGCTCCTGAATCCACACACCAAGTATCCGTGGGAATCGCCGCCAAACACGTCTCAGTGACTAGGGAAAATTTACACATACCTCGAGGCTTTAGGCAGTCCTTCTTCCAATGTCCTGCTTTGCCACACTTAAAACATTTGCCTTTCGGCTTCTGCTTCTTGGCAATGCCTGCCTTGGGTCCATGATCAGCTCCTGCCTTCTGGCCTCTCTTCCTTTTCTGCTTCCTGGCTTTGGGCCCAGCAGAGGAACCTGAGGGACCAACAGTAGCAAAGGCTTGCTTCTTCTCAGCGAATAGGCCCTCGGCTGACACCAATGTAGTCATGAGCTCGGGGAGTGAATATGAGAGCTTGCCCATATTATAGTTCAACCGAAACTGCTCAAAAACTGGGAGGCAAGCTCTGGAGAATGATATCGACCTGGGTCTCCCCATCAACATTACCTCCCAGTACCTCGATCTCATTGATGCAACTGATCATGTCCAGCACGTGATCCCTCACTAAAGTGCCCTTAGCCATTCTAGCATTCATGAGTTTCCTCATAGCTGACTGCTTGGCTGCCCTACTAAGGGGAACACTCCTCAGTAAGCACGTACTTGTAACCCTCAGCGTAAGGACAATGTCCAGGTTACGTTTCCAGTCAATATAGTTTGGACTCGTGAGTTTGTTTTGGTTCAAAATGACAGCTAGCGGGTTGAACGACATATCAACTACAACTGAAAAATAACCAGTCAAGTTTTAGTATACTTTTTTGAAAATATTGAAAAATCCTCAGAAAAGAAATATAATCTTCTACCGACATCTCTCACACCGGGATTAACACAGGTCACGATGGGTGAACGTCTACGCCAACCCACATTCGTTCGAGAAGAACCGAAGTTCATTAATTTCATTATCTGACCAACGATCTTATGATCAATGAAATTAATAGTCGATAATTTTAGCCGTAAATGTAGATAGCGTAACCTCGATGGGAGGGATACTATAAACAGTACACTAAATGTATGCCATTACGTGACTTCTAAGTTTGTTACTTAGGGTACTAATGCGCCTCGGATGGCGAGGGTGTCGCAACTTTTCCCAATTAAACGCACTATAGTCATCCCTTTAGAAATTCATTCCGGTGATATCTGTGATTGAAAACTCATCCGATAGGGAGGAAGGTCTAAGCCAGCACGCAAGTTTAACCACATCACCAATGAACCCGTAATGGAGGCCATGGGGCTATTAACCAACCCGCTCCCACTTAGATTTTTAATTAATTTCAATTCGCCCTGGTTTTCTCGGTTTTCTACGTAATTAGGAATCACCCAAAATTACGATTAAACCAAAACCCTACGTAATTAGGAATCACCCAAAATTACGATTAAACCAAAACCCGCGAATGTAATTAAGTTTGAGGATTTTTACGTTTTAACATGCAATATCTTAACTATGGATATTCGCACCCATAAAACTGTTGGAGTTTTAATATGCGAATAATCTACCATAGTTAATTGCACATTACCTTTAACATGCAATATCTTAACTATGGATATTCACACCCATAAAACCGTTGGAGTTTTAATATGTGAATAATCTACCTTAGTTAATTGCACATTACCCTTTTAAAACATTTGGTTTGGATTTCGTTCATGAAAAATAAAACGAAAATCACACAATCAACGAAAAATCATAAATACGGGAGATTAAATAAAATAAAATTTCCCGACTATTATGGCCTTCTCTATCGTTGATTCCTTGACGCCTCGGTGACACTTCCCATCGTGTCGCTCCCACTCGTTATTTGGATTCCTCTCGATTCACCCGAGTTTTCTCGGTTTATTACGTAATTAGGAATCACCCAAAATTACGATAAACCAAAACCCGCGAATATAAGTTACCCAAAATAACGTCTTCGTCATAGTACATAAATTCCTATATACAAAGGCGTTTTTCTAGGAATTTAAAGACGACATGATTAGATCAAATCCTACTACAAGATTTTTTCTAATCCTACACGGCTTCCAGCTCGTGGTTATTACTATTACAGAAATTTCCATTCAAAAATAAAACGAGCCCGGACATGTCCCGGGGTTTATGAATGAAAATTAAATTTCTACCATAATAGCCGGGAAACCAATAACCACCTGTTTATGCATTTCGACAAAAATAATAATGCCAAAATAAAGCCGTGTAATAAATCAAACAAGTATAAGACCGAAACCAACGCTCTGATACCAATTTGAAGGAAAACTGAACAAGCCCGGGCTAAATCGAAAACCTCACTTTCGTGCAATGCATTCCAGAATCGGAAGCTTTCGACCAAGCTCAGGCTCAAATTAGTTTACCCATGAACGGATCTAGGCTTATACTTATTTAATTTATTAATCGGGACACAAAAAATTAAATCTTTAATAAAAGCGGAATTTAAAGATTCTACCTTTTGTAGCGAAGTCCCTTGCTTAAAGAAAACCAAATCTTTGATGCAATTTCCACAAGAAATCCGAAGAATTCTCCAATACGAACTCCGAAATAGTGTGGGCTATTTTCTACGGAGTTACCCACGGCGAATTAATCGAAGCCCAAGAAACTTGCTCTTCAAGATAACTCAAAAACTGCACAAAGATGCGGCCTTTTTCCGCCAGACCGCTGCTGCCCTTTCGAAGTCCGGATGATCAGCTGCCTTCTTCCCAGCCACGATCTGCACCACCGTCTTCACGGATCACCCACCGAAGAGGAGATCAACGTGAAGATCAGCAGGATCAAGCACGCTGGGTTGAAGACTGATCGCTGAACAGCTGCGCTAAAACCTGCGCAATTTTCTTGCTGCGCAAGAAAATAAAACCTGGGCAGCGAACCCGGCTGGAGAGAAAAAATCTGGCGGCAGCAGTTCTGTAGAATCGAGGGACTAATCGAAAGGACAGAGTTAATCTCGAAGAGAAAGATCCTAGCTGACTTCGAGGAGAAAATTCGAAAAAGAAGAATTTCTCACTCTAAGCTAGACTTTCTCTTTCTAGCCTTGTCTTGGCTCTCAAGTTTCTTAATCGATTTCTTGCCCAATAAGTTGTATTTATATGGAGCTTCTAAGGAGACCTAATGGGCTCTCGAGTTAGGCCTTAAAATTTGACTTTCGTTGACCGCTAAGTCTTCCCGACTAATCAACTCCAATCGACCCATTTAAATTAATTTATTTAATCCACTTTGTTAATTTAATTTAATCAAACCCTTAGAATTAATTAATTCAAAATCGAATTAATTTCTAAATTCACTTTGTCGATTAAATATTAATTAAACCCTTTGGATTAGTCAAATGTATAATCGGTCGTACCACTAACGGATCAAGTATGGAACTACCGCTCGAAAACGACTTTCCATCGCGCCATTATATTTTATTCTATCTCCCCACATTAAAGATCTAGTGCTCGTCAATTTACTGACAAATTAATTCACCGACTTCTTGGTTTCCGAGATTAGTAGCACTCGTCCTTTTATTATACCGAACATAAAGTTCACCGGCCGGGTTTAGTATAATAACCTTACGAGCTCATCTCGGGAGCACCATCAACCCGGCGAACCGGTACGTGGATTCCTCCGACTAGCAATAGCACGTAAGAAGCTAAACACCGCATACCCAACTTACCGAGGTATTGGCCTCAATTGACCTCACTCTTTGGCAAATCAAAGCACACGATATCCAACCCTCACGCCCGTCCCAATCTCGGGATTGAGAGACGGAATACTAGGACCAAATTGACTACGTCGATCAGTATAAGTCAATTCTATCCAAACTGGCCGTGCTCAATATGCCCCGGGCATATCTGTGTGATTTAAACTAGTTTAGATAAACCAATTTCCAAACCACACAATAACCTATACCGATAGTATGTTCAGACTATCTCGGTTACGAGCATACTTTTTATATATCAATACTTTAACCAATAACGGTATCTACTGTGTTTGTCGACACCCCGTTATCTAGTTCTATGATATAAAGGAACAAATTTATACTGAAACAAAATGATATGTCATCTGTGGATATTAGTTTTTGATACAAGCCATAGCTTTTCTGTATTCAAAACTAACAAGTTTAACTAGGAGAAATACGATACCTTCTCCATCTGAGGCGCACTATCCTGAGGTAACAAACTCAGAAATCACATAATGGCACACACTTAGTGTATGATTTGTAGTATTCCTCCCTCGAGGTTACGCTGCTTATTTGTACGACTGAAAGCATCGACTATTAGCTACATTGATCAATAGATCATTTGGTCAGATAGTGTAGTTAATGGACATGGTTCTTCTCAAACGAATGTGGGTTAGCGTAAACGTCCACACTGCGTGACTTACGAGAATCCTGGTGAATGAGATGTTGGTGGATTAAGATTATTGTTTTGAGGGAAGTCAATAATTATTAGAATTTCTTTGTGTTCGAAATTCTAGATTAGATAAATAAAACATTGTCTGTTTAATTTACAGTTTTTGATATGGCATTCAACCCCTTAGCTACTATATTGAAAAACAACAAGTTAACTGAACCTAATTATATCGATTTGAGTCGTAACTTGGACATTGTCCTTATGGCTGAGAGCACTCCTGTCAGAGATCACGTCATTGACGTGATTAGTAACATCAACAAGGTTGAGGTAGTGGGAGGCGAAATCGTTTGTGAAACTAAAGTTGATATTGTCCTCCGGAGCTTGCCTCAAAGCTATGAGCAGATTCGGTTGAACTACAACATAAGTAAGATGTTGTGTACTTCGTTCGAGCTCTTGGTAGAGTTGGTGGTGGCTAAAAATCTTCTTCAAGAGAAGAAGCGAGCTTTAGTCGCAGACAAAGCTTCAGAATCTTCTTTTGAGCCTGAGGCTAGAAAGAAGAAGAGAAAGCTTGAGGGAATAGCTCAAAAGGCGCAGATTATGCCTATGCAAGATATTGCAAAGAAAAAGTCGAAAGACAACTGCTTCAAGTGCAATAAGACGGGACATTGTAAATCGGATTGTCCAAAGGTTATAGGTACAATAGTTTATGCCTTAATTACTGAGACATGTTTAGCGGCGATTCCCACATATACTTGGTGTGTGGATTCAGGTGCCACTGACCATGTTTGTAATCTTTGCAAGGGCTCCAAGTAACCCAGAAGCTTAGAGAAGGCGAATTAGATATCTACTTGGGCGACACTACAAGAGTATCAGTAGAAGCAGTGAGAGTAGTTACTCTGAATTTCGAAAATTCTAGATTAGAGTTAGATAATTGTCTTTATGTACCGAGCTTTAGAAAGAACCTTAGTTCGCTTTCTAAACTCTTAAAGAACGATTATAAGTTTATTTTTTCTAATGAGTCTGTATTTATGAGAAGAAATGGAAAACTTATTTGTTCTGGTTCATTGGCTGACAATTTGTTTGTGGTTAACTCTAACTCCCCTATTGTGCAAAACATAGAAACAGATAGCTCTTTATCGAACATTAATAAGAGGAAGAAACCTTCTGATATGAATCAAACATATCTTTGGCATTTCAGGCTAGGTCATATAAACCTTAGTAGGATTCAGAGGTTGGTTAATGATGGACCTTTAGGTTCATTAGAGATTGATAGTTATTCAACCTGCGAATCTTGCTTGGAGGGAAAGATGACCAAGAGACCTTTTAAAGCAAAATGTTATAGAGCCAAGGAAGTACTAGAGTTGATTCATTCTGACTTGTGTGGACCAATGTCGGTCCAAGCACGAGGTGGGTTCGAGTATTTCATGACGTTCACGAATGACTACTCAAGGTACGGGTACATTTACCTAATGCGTCACGAGTCCGAGTGCTTTGGCAATTTCAAAGAGTTTCGGGCAGATGTGGAGAAGCATCATGGTAAGAGTATCAAGATACTGCAATCAGATCGTGGTGGGAAGTACCTTTCCCATGAATTTCGAGAATACCTCAGTGAGGTCAGAATTCAGTCTCAGTTGTCTGCACCAGACACGCCACAGTAAAATGGTGTAGCAGAAAGAAGGAATCGAACTCTCATGGAAATGTTAGGTCGATGATGAGCTATAGTAATTTGCCGAGTTCATTCTGGGGATATGCCTTGGAAACAGAGATGTATATTCTTAATCTTGTACCATATAAAACCGTGCCTTCAACCCCAGTAGAGTTGTGGAACGGGCGAAAGTCTAGTCTAAGACATCTCAGAATTTGGGGTTGCCCAGCACATGTGCTTAAGGCATATGCGGCTAAGTTAGATGTGAGAACTGAATTAATGATGTTTGTAGAATATCCTAGGCGAATGAAAGGTGGTCTATTTTATAGTCCAAAAGATCAGAAGGTGGTGGTTACTACCAACGCTAGATTTTTGGAGGAAGACTATATTCTAGATCACAAGCCCAAGAGTAAGATAGTACTAGAAGAGCTTAGAAGACAAACTAATCCTGATGTACCAACACAAGTAGATACACCACACACTGCACAAGAGATCACAGATGATGCGCTTACACAGGTGGTGCCTCGTCCTAGTGCGAGGGTTGTAAGACAACCATACATGTTCATTGGCATGGGAGAGGCCTCAGACCTAGTCCCAGGCATGCCTGAACCTGACCCAGTTAACTATAATGAGGCTCTCCGAGATAAAGATGCAGAATCTTGGTGAAAGGAAATGATATCCGAGATGGTGTCAATGGACCACAATCAAGTCTGGGAGCTTGTGGACCTGCCTGATGGGTTTAAGTCCATTGGATGTAAGTGGGTCTACAAACGTAAGAGAGGACCTGACGGAAAGGTGGAAACCTTTAAACCTAGGCTGGTGGCGAAGGGGTATACTCAGAAAGAGGGAATCGATTATGAGGAAACCTTCTCCCCGGTAGCCATGCTTAAGTTGATCCAAATTCTCTTAGCCATAGCTGCTCATTTAGATTATGAGATTTGGCAGATGGATGTCAAGACAGCTTTCCTAAACGGAAGTCTTGAGGAAACCATATTCATGTAGCATACAGAGGGATTCTTGAAAAATGCTAAGAGTATAAGGTTTGCAGGCTTAAGAGGTCCATTTATGGATTTAAGCCGTCATCCAGATCTTGGAGCATCCGATTTGATGAGGTAATCCAGTCCTACAGATTTACTCAGTGTCCGGATGAGCAATGTGTGTATCGCAGACGGTGATGGAAACTCAGTGGTGTTTCTTGTGCTTTACGTAGATGATATTCTATTGATTGACAACAACAATAAAGTGTTATCAGAGGTAAAGGCATGGCTGTCGAAGTAGTTTGATATGAAGGATTTAGGGGAAGCGGGACATATCCTTGGGATCAAGATAAGTTGAGATCGTAGGAAATGTTCGTTAATGCTCTCCCAAACTTTATACATAGATACGATTCTGGCCTATTTTAACATGCAGAACTCCAAAAATGGTTTTCTACCTTTTAGACACTGAGTGCATCTGTCTAAAGAACAGTCTCCCAAGACTGTTGAGGAGATAGAGGCCATGAAGACAGTTTCTTATGCTTCGACAGTAGGAAGTCTCATGTATGCCATGTTGTGTACGAGACCTGATATCTTTTATGCCGTTGGCATTGTAAGTAGATATCAGAATAACCCCGGGAAAGCTCATTGGGAGGCCGTAAAATGCATTCTCAAGTATTTGCGCAGAACGAGAGACCAAGTGTTGGTTTATCAGGTGCCTAAGCTGGTACCTCGAGGTTACACAGATTCATATTTCCAAGGCGACAGGGACAAGAGCAAGTCTACCTCAGGGTATGTGTTTACTCTGGGAGGTGGAGCCATAGTTTGGCGGAGTGTCAAGCAGAAATGCGTGGCGGACTCTACCATGGAGGCTGAATACGTTGCCCTATCAGAGGCAGCGAAGGAAGCAGTGTGGCTCAAGAACTTCCTAGTGGACTTAGATGTGATTCCTGGTTTGCAGAAGTCTATCACGGTGTATTGATAACAACGGTGCAATAGCAAACTCGAAGGAACCACGAGCCCACAAGGCGAGTAAACATATACAGCGCAAGTACCACCTGATACGAGACATCGTAAAGAGGGAAGACATGGTCGTGAATAAGATAACATCAGAGGATAACCTTGTAGATCTGTTCACGAAGACATTGACTTCAAAAGTCTTTGAGGCTCACGTGGAGGGCATGGGAATCAGATACTTAGGAAAGCCATGACAGTTTTTCTAGATATATAGTAGCAGAGTATGTAGGGGTTGTATGTTGGTGTATACTTAAAGCACAGCTTAAGGATTAGTGGGAGATTGTTGGAGTTGAATACATAAGCTATGTTTGTATTGTACATTTTCTCAGTTAATATATCGATTTATGTTTTGGTTATATCTTGTTGTGCATTATTTGTCCACTTATATTATGTAGTTAGATAATGAGGTGTCTTGTGTGACACAGTAGTTCTCATCATTGGTTAAAACACATAACATATAAATGAGGATCGTAACCGAGACAGCTTTGGACAAACTGTCGGCTTAGGTTATTATGTGATTCGGATAATTGGTTTGTCTAAACTAATTGAATCATATAGATGTGCCCGGGGCGTATTGAACTTGACCCGTTAGGAATGATTTGTCTTGTAGTGATTTAATAGACAAATCATTTTTGGTATTCTATCTCTTAATCCATAGACTCGAGCGGTCATGAGGATTAGACATAGTGTACTTTGATCTGTCAATGAGTGAGGTCAATTGTGGCCAATAGTCTCGGTAGGTTGGGTGCTGCTTGTCGAAAGGAAACCATGTATCGGTGCGTCCTGGGTTATGGTGCTCCAGAGATGAGCTCGTAAAGTTTATTATACTAAACTCGGCCGGTGGACTTATGTCCGGTATAGTAAAAAGGTCGAGTGGTACTAGTCTCGGAATTTAAGAGGTTAATTAATTAATTTATCATTAAATTAATATATTAACGAGCACTATATCTTTGATGTGGGGAGATTATGAATACAAATTAATTAAGTTGTTTCGGAAGCAATTCCGGTGTAGGATGGTAGTGCCATAATTAATCCGTTAGTGGTACGATTAATTATGTATTGGGTTATTGACAAAGGTAGATTTAATTAATTAAGTAATTAATTAATCATTGTGTCAGTTGATTGTGAATCATACCAGGAATTGGATAGGGATAAGTGAATCCCTGTATCAGTTGGTTGTGAATCATACAAGGAACTGGATTGGGATAAGTTAATCCCTATATCTGTTAGATGTGTATCAGTCCAGTAACAGGATTGAAGGAAAAGGAAACCCAGTAGGAAGGCCAATCCTAAACCAACTTGGGATGTCTCTTGTAACTCTAAATAGCGACAAGGGATTCAAAAAACACAATTCAATATACAATTCATAAATTTTCAAGACAAGAAAACTTAGAGAGAGAAAATCCTAGAGGGAGAAAATTCTCTCTCAAGAATTCGGATTTCATAGAGCTTGAGGCAGCCGAAATTTTCTTCAAAATTTTGGCAGCAACGTGTAGCTTTCTCTCTCTCCGGGCGGTGCATTAATTGTACGTGCCAGGTGCAGCGGTGCTGGATTTTTCTGGCAGGTGGATTGTGGTGATTAGCTGATCAGCTAGTTAGATTGCTGCCCACACAGCATACAAGCAAAATCTTGAGGCATACAAGAGAATCACCTGAGTGAACGCTTCAATAGGTAATTCTTATGTTTCAGCTTTTATTAAGAATTTTTGTTGCATGGTAAATCAAATGAGTGCAAACCCACATCCTGCATAATGTTATTTCAAAAGGGGTAGAATAGCGATTGCGCTAGCATCTAGGCCTGGCCAGAGATTCCGATTTTGAAATGCATAGCACAAAAGTGAGTTTCTGGCTAGGTCCGGGCCTATAGTCTTTCAGTAAGTTCATGTTCAAGTTATAATGCAAGGAGGTGAAGGAAAATGGTTGGTGGATCAAAGTAACAGCTGGTGTGAAGTCAATGCTCAATGACACTACTATAGTGTATCCAGAGGGTCACAGACAGCTTAGTCGCTTGACTGATGAATCAAGAAAGGTTGTTAGAACTTTTAATAATGCAAATATGAAGCCAAAAATGATTCGGAATCATCTGGCTGAGACGCATCCTGAAGATTATGTGACAGTGAGATAGCTAAACAATTTGAAATCTAATGACAGGAAAGCAAGGTTTCATGGTAGAAATATTGGGCAGCAATTTGTTCATTACGCTGAGGAAAAGCATTATTATGTAAAGGTTTTGAATGAAGAGGGCACAGATGTGATCACACATGCATTCATAGCGCATCCAATGTCAATTCAATTGTTGAATAGATATTATTAGGTGATCGATGCAACATACAAGACCAACGAGTACAAGATGCCACTCTTTCATATTATTGGTATGACTCCTTCCAATAAGAATTATAATATTGCATGTGCCCCTTTGAGAGATGAGAAAAAAATTAGTTATGATTGGGTGTTTGAACAATTGAGAGAGTTGTTGGATACTGAAAATGTTCTCAGTGCTATTGTTTCTGATCGAGAGATGAGTTTGATGGATCCTATTAGGGATCCTTTTTCGGGATCACACCACCTGCTATGCTTGTGGCATATCGACCGTGATGTTGATAATCAGTTGAAAAAACTTGTTGGTGAGGGTGCAAGGAAAAAAGAAATAAAAAAGCTTTGGAAGGAAATTGTTAATGCGCTAACAGTTGAAGAGTATGATTTGTTATTGCAGTTTTTGAAGGATAGTTACTCTATAGTTGCGCCTTCTGTTGTTGCCTACTTGCAGAGGATATGGCTGGTCCACAAAGAGATGATTTGTAGGGTTTGGACAAACAAAATTCTCCATTTTGGCAATACTAGTAGCAACAGAGAGGAGAGTACTCATGCTACATTAAGGATTGGATGAATGCTGGTACCCATTCACTTGACACGCTATTTGGTGTGATTGACGACCATGTCAATTACCAGTATCACAGATCGGGTAATTTTATTAATTATTTTGATTAGCTACTTACTTTATTAATTTAATTTATGCACTTCTTACTTTATTAATTTATTTAATGCGCTACATACTTTGATTCGCTACTATTAGGGAAACATTTGAGGCATGCATTTCCAAGAAAAAAACCGCTATGTTGTGTTTTCCGTATGAATTGCTGAATGGTCATGTGTCACACTATTATTTGGAGTTGATTAGCGAACAAGTTGAAAGGATTAATAAGTTGGGCGCTGACGTGGTTGAGAGATGTGGATGCGTATGTAAGGCTACGCATGAGATTCTGTGTGCCTGTGATATATTCAAGTTAAAGGAATCAAACGACACGATCACTGGTGAAATAGTGCACTAGTTCTGGAAGAGATTGATGATTGAAACATCTCAAGTGGATTCGAATACCATATCTGAGGAACTTAGGTATGTTTTACATTTTGTATGTCAGTTAGTTAATTTATGATTCATTTACATGTATTTTTCATAACGATTTTTTATATGTTATATTTTAATTTTTTGTAACAGATACTTCCACAATGAATCATTCCCAAATTTGAATGCAGTCCACGTGTGGTCATGCGTGATTTGATTGTCAAGATGAACACGTCGTTGAATCCTAACAATACAAGTGTGTGCGAGCCAGCTGTCTTGGCTACATCAAAAGGTCGCCAAAGATTACATTCATCTGTGAGGCGTGAGCTGAGTGCTCGCGAGAAAGGTGCACGGCAAAATAATGCATTTGGGAAATCATCCAAAAGATCTTTGCAATTTGAGGATGGTAACCGTTTTGTGACAATTAATAACAAGTTATTTTACTTTTCTAATAAACTTAAATTACAATAATTATTTATTTCCAATTTGTAGTTAGAGAAGAAAATGAGAGCAGTCCCCTAATACCAGATTATGTCCATCATTTCTGTACTGGCATTTTGGACGTATAGTCAGATGACAATTGTGGTTTTCAAGCTGTTGCAGACGGTCTATATGGCAATGAGGATGAATGGGGAACGGTTAGGACTGCGTCTATTGGAGAAATTCTTGTGCATCCAGATATGTACAGACTGCTTCTCCATGCTTGTTTACCACACAATCTTCCTTTTGACACTGATCCTCTAGCTTGGGAAGTTGACCAATTGAATCATTTTTTTATCACCATGTGACAGGGCTTATTTGATGAGCATGCCCACGGACTTGTATGCTATCACCACATATGCAAACGCAATGGTAATCCATCTCAGTCTCTCTCGTGGGGCTTGTTTCTCTATCTTAACTTTGAGGGTGGCTAGTGGTGGCCCAATACCAGCTAAGCATATAGGCATTGCTCACGTTCGTGGAAATCATTTTATACGTGTCAGATTGACTGATAATTTCCCTGTACCTCTATTGGCATATCTTTAGGGATATCACTGCGAAGCGGTTATGGCGGTTTTTGCAGCATCAGATGAATTTCAGGACAGGATTGACCATTTGAATAGGATACATCCACCATGATGTACGCTACATTATTTTGAACATTTATTTTGTTTTTATTTCATTATAATAGTTATGTGTTTTTTAATATGGGGTCTTATATAAAATACCATTGCATTCAAAATAAAGTCCAATAAATATAAAGTCCACACAAAATACCAAAATACTAAAAAAGTCATAACTAAATAAAATACAACACAACCAATAAGTCAGAACTAAATAAAGTCCGCACGAAATCCAAAAATACCAAATAAATCAGTATAATACTACAATCACCCAGCTAAATGCCACCAATCCATCTTGGCCCTCAGCCTAGCCTCACACTCATCCGACTGGGGATATCCACCCTCTCTAATGATATCCAGAAACTCCTCAGATATATGGCAAATCGGCTCACCCACTACAAATTCAACACATTTCAATTAGTAATTTCATATTTCATATAATAATATCAAACTATTATTAAATAAAACAAAATAAATAATTACTTACATATTCTGTGTTCGTAAGCGTCGGAACTCCACCTAAATCAGTGGGGAGGCATCAATGAACAGGTACGGGTGGGAGTGTTGGTGGTACCATGTAATGTACCGATCTGTGAAGGCACCAGGGGAATCACAAGACTGAAAATCCTCATTATGTAAACTAGAACTGCGTACAGACTGCCATAGACTCTTGGCGAACTCAAGGTCGAAGTCCACACTGTAACCCCCACTATACGGCCGATGTGCCTTCTTCAGACGAAAGATAGCGAATGGGATATCCTGCACGTACCCAAACTGTCGCACACACCTATCTAGCATGTAGGGCTCAACCTCGTCCCCACATGCAATCAATCCTCGGTACGTGGTGATCGAGGTGCGTAAGTGTGGATACTGGCCATATGGGGTCCATGTCACCTGTATTATATACAATTATGGTAAGATATTTATTAAATATTTAAAATTTAACTAAAAATTTAATTATAAAATGTACAAAAATATTTTAACATACCTTCTCGACTCTCAAGTGGTCAAGCGCATCCCGATACCTCTGCAGACGGGCATTCGCGCCCTGTCGGGGGCCAACAGTCCACAAAGCAGCTTGTGGGGTATGTGGATCATCAGACATAGGCACAGAATGGGGTCTGAAGGCTAGAAAATACTCATATATCAATGCCTGGAGCAATGTCAGACAACTCGCCATCCCGCTGCAGCTACCTCTACTAGCCTTACCTAAATGCCTATATAAGTATGCTAGTGTCAAAGTACAACAAGAATCCTGATCAACAGTATGCAACTGGCCCCTGATCTGTACAATATGATGTGGTCTAAACCTATTGGAACTCTTTTCCACAAATAAAGTGGAACCAATAGCCAACCATAACCAAACCTCCACATCATAAGGCAAGTGCGTAGTACCTGTCTCTAAATGCGAGCGTCGCTTAAACACATAATCAGCAACTATCCCACCATTAGAGTGCATCTCGCTCCACTCCCCCTCCTGCTCAGACACTTGTAGCACGTCTTTACATAGGCTCCACATAACCAACTTGGTAGTACAATCAGCTATCATACTACCATCAACAGGTATGCGAAGTATCTCCCACATATTATGCAAGAGTATACTCATCTCACCGATGGGGAGGTGGAACGTGTTCGTATCAGTCTGCCAATGCTCAATAAATGCACATATGAGGGGGGTATCAATGGTACTGTGCATGGTAAAAGGCAGGTGAGACAACCCAGTCGACCTCAATAACGAAGAAATTAATCTCTCACATATCCCTGCCCTACTGTGGCACCTCAAAGGCAACCTAGGTACCACAGCCTTCTCACCGTCTCGTCTATATTTTGAAGCCACATGCCCCTTCCAACTGGGTATAAGTGACCTATCAATAGGGCCACCCGTACAAGGCACAGTCACAATCCAAAACGTATCGATCCTCCCACGTTTATTTGTAGCTAATTTCATAAAATATTTATTATAAATAAACTGAATTAACAAATATAAATATAAAATTCACTACTATACTTCATATATCAACAATAATCATATAACCAAATTACATAAATAAAAAATTCACTAATATACTTCATATATCAACACATAATCATATAACTAAATTACATAAATAAAAAAATTCACTACTATACTTCATATATCATAACATAATCATATAATCAAATTACATAAGTCAAATAAATAAATAAACAGTAAATTAGTCATAAATTTTAAATCGACCTCGTGTGGGTTCCTAATCCTGTCCTGTGGATGAGGGATTCTCCTGCCCGCCTATGAAATCTTGCCCCCCTTCATCAATATCCTTATCTATCAAAAGATGGGATGAGCTACCTTTCCCTGCTTTCTTCTTCCTATTGGAAACAGTGGGACGCTGTCGCGAGAGAGACTTCCCCCCAACCTACAACAAATTTCGTGAATACAACATTAAAACTATGAATAATAATTAAAAACATGAAAAATATTAATAATAATTTAAAATTATAAAAATATCACTTAAAATTATATTTTTAAGTAAAAATCGCACCTAAGTTGCTATTTTTTTGAAAATTATCGCCTTTGACCAGCGAAAATTTTGCAAATGTGCGATTTTTTTGAAAATTATCGCCGCTGAACGGCGATAGTTTTCTGAAATATCGCAACTAAGTTGCGATTTCCGAAAATTATCGCCGGTCAACTGCGATAATTTTCACAAAAATCGCACCTCAGTTGCACTATGTCGCCCGAAAATCGCAACTGAAGTGCGATTTTTCTAAGAAATACCACAGGTAACCGTCTAGATTTCTCCAAAAAATCGCACCCCGATGGTGATTTTTGACAAAATTATTGCATGAGATCAGTGATATCTTTCGCAAAAATCGCCAACTGGGTGCGATTGTTGGGAGAAATCTTGACGATCGCCAGCGATAGACTGAACTATCGCCGGTGATCGGCGAGATTCGCCAAGAATATCGCACTCCGTTGTCATTTTTTCAAAATCTAAACAAAATTTTAAGGTTTTTACCTACACGTACAAGCCTTTCCCCTTCCCGGGACTGCGTGGTGGTTGAGAGCCGCCCGCATCCATTGTGCTATTTTTACAGAGAGTTTTGGATGGGTTGAGAGATTTTTGGTGATAAAATCTGAAATGAATGGTGGATTTGTATGGTTTCTCAAGCAAGTAAATAAATAACCTGGAAATAGAAAAATCGCTTACAAGGCGCTTTGGCAGCAAAATATCGCGCCTAATGCACGATCGGGGTATGACAAATCACCACACTAATCCTTTTATTCAAGGCCGAATCGCACCTGATGTGCGATTTTCATCCTTTGTTTCGGATTAGTGTGGCGGTTTTTCACACACCAGTCGAGCGTTGTCAGCGATTTTCGTCCTCCCTGTTGTAATGTCTGTGCGATTTTACCTTCAATTTTCGCAAAACATGTGCGATTTTTCATTGAAATTGGCACTTTCCAACTTCTAAGGACATTTTAGGTATTTCATATTTTTTTTGTGTTACAAATAGTAAATTTGTGCTACAAATAGTTTTCCATATGTCTAAAACCTGGAGGAGCAAAAACAATTTGTTGATGGACTACTTAATTTCTACTACTATACCTACATTTCCTGCAATAGCCAACATATAGACCGGGCCATATTCAGAAACTTGGGTTTTCCAAATATTCTAGCCAACTGGTATTCTGTATTTGTCATTATAAAGAACTCACACACCACATATATATTTAGACATTATTTCAACTCCACCATGTGGGCCAGCCCAAGACCAGGCCAAGTGGGCTTGGAAAATTAGTTGCCCACTTAGGCAACTAATTTGTAAACAAAAGGAACCCAAGGAAAAATATAGCTTTGGGTAAGCAGGACAAAAAAAGGAGAATTTTGCTACGGGAAAAATAGAGAGCAGCGAACAAAAGAGAACAAAGGAGAAAAATAAAAAGGGAAGCCAAGGGTTTTGTCTCTTGAAGAATTCAGAAATTGGGGATTCCACTATAGGTGAGATTATTGATTTTTTTTCTTTGTCTTTGATAACCATCCATTTTGGGGATGATGATATATGTGTTATTTGTACATACTAGGGTTTGAGATTTTATTGGTGCTTGTTGAATAAAATCTCTAGGTTTGTACGGTGAGAACACTTGTATACCTATTATTATTGATTGGTGATAATAGATGATTTTAAGCGGCTTAAGGGTCCCGTAGTATTTTCTGATTTGCGTTTTCCACGCTAAAATTGCTTGTCATGTTATTGTTTGATAGTTTGATTTGTGTTGGTTTATTTGGTTTAATTATTCGGACAGAAGAGGATTGGGAAAAATTTATTCCGCATTGTAAGCTTTCATTTTTGAGTGACAGGCATTTTTCCCAACAGACTGGTATAAGAGCTTGGTTGTAGTCCTTGTGTTCTTGGAAAAAACCATGGAGAGCAACACAAATAGAATAGTTAATTTGAATGGGTCAAATTATCAAGTGTGGAAAAGAAAAATGGAAGACTTGCTTTAGGTGAAGGATTATTATTTGCATGTGTTTGCATCAAAAAAGCCAGAACGTAAAAGGGAAAATGAATGGTTGTTGTCTCACAGACAGGTTTGCGGTTATATTAGACAGTGGGTAAATTGTTCGTTTTGAATACTAAAGCTTTGCTTGTGTTAAAACTATTTCCCGGTTTATATATCGATTGAATGTTTTAGTTAAATTGTTTTTATGTTTTTGCATATGTTGTCCATTTATATCGTATGACTAGATGATAAGGTGTCTGATGTGACACAGTAGATCTCATCATTGGTTAAAGTCATGATATATAAATGAGGCTCGTGACTAAGACAGTTTGGATATACTGTCGGTTTAAGTCATTATGTCATTTGAAAATTAGTTTGTCTAAACTAATTGAATCATATAGATATGCTCGGGGCTTATTGAGCAAGACCAATTTGGGTTGAATTGTCTTGTACTGATTTAGTAGACTATTTGATCCTAGTATGCTATTTCTTAATCCCTAGAATTGAACGGGCATGAGGATTAAGCATAGTGTACTTTAATATGCCAATGAGTGCAGTTACTTGAGGCTAATATTCTAGGTAGGTTGGGTGCTCGTGTTTGATTGCTTGAAGTGTTGTTGCTTATCGAAAGAAAACCATGTACCGGTGCGTCCAGGGTGATGGTGCTCTCGAGATGAGCTCGTAAAGTTTATTATACTAAACCCGGCCGGTGAACTTATGTCCAGTATAGTAATAAAGTCGAGCGGTACTAATCTCGGATTATCAGAAGTCGATTGATTTATTTATCAATAAATTAATTAATTGATGAGAACTATATATTTGACGTGGGAAGAATAAAGAATAATTAAATTAGTGGTTCCAGAAGCAATTCTGGTTTGAGCGGCAATTTCAAAATTAATCCATTAGTGGTACGATTAATTATGTGTTGGGTTAATTGTTAAAGTGAATTAATTATCTAATTAATTAATCTTTGCGTCAGTTAGTAAATTAACAAAGTGGATTTAATTATTTAATTAATTAATTCTAGGTTGAATTAAGAATATGGAAATCCAAGAATTAAGTACTCTAATTGTGATTTGGAAACTACTAAAACCCAAGCCCAAAAAGAAGGCCTAACTCAAGCCCACTTAAGGTCTCTCTTGTAACTCTATAAATAGACGCAAGGGATTAAACACAACTCATTATTTGAGAAAGCACTTTAATTATCTAGTGAAAGAAAGTAAGAGAAAGATAGAGAGAGAAAGTCACGAACGAATTAAGCTCAGATCTCCTCTTGGCTACGCGTGACTCGAAACTCGGTGGCGTGTGGCGATTTCTTCGGTGGACTAGCAACAGTGATTGGTGGAGGTTTTCTGATGGTCGACGGCATCCCCTTTTGGCGGCGGAGGCTCGGGTTTTGGAGCTCCGGTTATTGTGTTGCTTTATAATGTTGTTACTGATATGTTGGTTCTGTAGTTCGTTGCCCACACAATGTCAGAGTTTGTCTTGAGTCATACAAGAGAATCACTTGAGTACACGCTTCAAGAGGTCAAATCTTTATCCTCCCGCTTTAATTAAAGATTGTATTTTTGTTGCGCAATAAATCGAATGAGGTAAACCAAGATCTGGTGCTCGTGTGATATTTCAAAAGGGGTTTGAATCGGATTTGAACGAGCGTTCAGGTTTGATTGAGAATTCACAATTCTGGATGCTATGCACGAAAGTAGAATTTTTTATCGGACCTGGACATACAATTCTTTTAATTGGTATCCGAGCTAAGGTTTTGGCTTTATACTTGTTCGATTTGTTACATGGTTTTTATTTGTAGGCGATTTGTAATCCCGACTATTATGGTTTGCGTTTATATTTTAATTAAACCCGAGGACATGCAAGGAATGTTGTGCTATTACATGATTTGATTGTTACATTTGAGACTTGGAAAACTCTAGAGCCTGGCTTTTGAGATTGACTATTTTGGACTTAATGATGGTTTTGGATTGACCTTGTTTGAGGACAAGCAAGATTTTAGTGTAGGGGAGTGATGTAACCCTAAATTACATCCATTTTCATGGAATTTTCCACTTTAATTCATTACATTTAGATGGAGTTTTGATGACTCTTGTGTACTTTTGAAAACTTATAATGTGTTTTGTGGGAAATGCAGGCTAACGATCAGTTTATCACTTTTTTGACCAAAATCTTGCTTAAAAATGCAGAAATATTGGAGTTGGATAATATGTTATGGAAAAGTCAAAGAAGTCAAATGAGAGCATAAGGTGGTCAAGAGTCCACTCTGGAGTGCTGTGGACACTCCAGGAGGGCAGAATCGTAGGATTGAGTTCAAGGGTCCACAGCACTCCAGAGTGCTGTGGACCTGCAAAGCTACTCTTTGGCCAAAAAGACCATTATGCCCTTACTGACAAGTGTAGCCACCAACACCCAATTTGGGATCCATTTTCTTGTATATATTGAAAACAACGAGACACAAGGGATTAACTCCCTCATTCTTAGAATAGAAGACTTTACACTTTTCTTCTCTCTTTGCTAGGGTTTGTTCATCTTCATCTTAGATTGAAGGAAATTTAGCCCCAAACACTGACGGGATCGTAGCGAGGCATTCACCAAGTCACCATGGCTGTATTTCTAGGGTTTGGTAAGCTTTTTCCTTTCTTTTTTATTATGTGTGGCTAGATCTATTCCTGGATTTGTAGTTTGTGACCCCATGGGGCTTTATGTTTTGTAAATTTTCATTTAACTCTCTTTCTATGCATGGGCATTAGTTGTAGAGTTGATTTATGTAAATTGTGTTTTTGGGATATAAACCTAGGTTGAATCCTTGAATATTGGTTCGTGAATTAGCTTTTTTTCAAGGTATTTTGTTTATAACACTTGTGGATAGTGACAGTGCTTGCAGTGTAGTGATTGATGGTTTGCAACTAATGAATTAGGTGAACATTGCTGTCAATGCCTCTAAGTACTTAGTCTTTTGATGATTTGGAACTTAGAGAGTTTGGTTGATTGGGCAATCCAATGGGTTAAAACTACTGGAGCAAAGAATGATGAGTTAAGAAGAATATTACAATGTTAATTAACCATGGGGGGATGAAGATGCAAATCCAATACCTATTATCCCTTGCTCACTCTCTTGAGTGATAGTTTAGATTTTACTTTAAAGTCATCGTAGTGTAACATTTCTTACATTTTTATTAATTTTTGTGTTTAAGATTCTCAAGAACTAATTCAGTACCTTCCCTATGGATTCGACACCCTCGCTACATACGACAGGATTTGTGCTCCTTTAGTGTGTTAAAAAGGATTTTATTTGTGTGTGTATTTTCAACGCATTACTTTTTGGCGCCGTTGCCGAGGAAGGCAACTTGAATATTTTTGAGACTCTTAAGTGTGTATATTTATTTCTAGGAAGTATAATGTTGTGTGTTTTGAGTCTTTTAGTAGTTTGTCTTTTTTCCCTATTACGTGGGTGTTTTGTTATTGTTTTGCAGATATTTATTTTGCTAGCTAATTGAAAGCAACATATCGTGTTAGATTGAACAGAACGGACAAGAGTCTTCCAAACCATCCCAGTTGGAGGCTATGAAGGCACAAGTAAATGCATTGACTGATACACTAGATAGGCAACAACGAGAGAAAAATTTCAATCTAATGGAGGGAGAGTAATCAGTCAGTTCCACAAGATCACAGAGTTGGCTGGAATTATTCAAAAGATAGAACAAAGGCTCTCCTTCCAAGATAAGGAAATAATTCGGTTATCCTCAGTCTCACAAGCTGAAAAAGAAAAATCTGGCTTTTTGGAGGGAAAAGTTGCTGTATTGATGAAAAAATTTAAGGAAATGCAAGGAACACAACATTTAGTGGTTACTAGAGTTTTCGAGATTGAAAAGGCCAAGGAGAAAATAGTGCGTAAGGAAAAAATTCAAGAGCTAGAGCGGGCTAAGCAAGAAGAGATATATTCTGAATGGGCAGCTGAATATGAAGCATTGATTAATCAGAAAAAACTCTTGGAGGATTTTGTACAAAGGCACGCTAAAGCAGAAAAAAACCCATGAAATTTCAATGAAATAGAGGAGTTCATCTGGCGCCTAAATGTTGAGTTGCAACGACGATCTGACTAAAAGTTGAGAGATAGCCAATCATCAACAGTATCAAGTGTAGAATGTGATGGTGAAACTTGCAAGTATGTGAAAGACATCAATGAGTTAAAAGCTCAAATGGCTAAGATGTAAGAAGACCAAAAGTTGACGAAGGCAAGGATAACCGAGCTTGATAATGAAAAGGAATAAATAGTACACATGGAGGAAATCAAAGAACAGCCAGTGGCCAAGCGGGAGTAGCGAAAAAATTGTTTAGAACATATTGAAGATAAATTCGAACAACTTGCTTCTTTAATCCCACAAGTGTGTGAACCACCTTCTTCGAAATTCTGTGGTCAAGTTAATGGTGAAATTAAAGCAGCTAAAAATGTTCCAATCCCGGAATGTAGGGAGGGTTAAGATTTGAAGGATTGGGACATTAGTAGCAATGATGGAGAATCAGGTGAAGAAGATCAAGGCCAAAGATCTCCAAAGGCAATCCAAGTGCACTACCATATCCATGCTAAGGAATAGAAAATGTTACCTCAAGTCTCCAATATCATAGCTAGGCCAAATGACCAGATTGATAGATGGAAGCAGAAGAGAAAATCCAAGAAAAAAAGAAGAAGAGCTTTGGCAAGAGAAGAAGTTAAAGTTTTAAGTGAAGAACTCTTGTCATTGAAATCTATGTTTTCCCAATTTTTGTAAGGAGCCAACAAAGAAAATAAGAGTCCTACCTTGTATAGGAGAGTTGGAAGTATAGTCACTGCTAAAGAAATGAGTCGAGAAGGATTTTCAGACTACCTCACTTGAAGCAAGCTAATTTTGTGTCGAGTCAGCAAAATTAAAACCAAAGCGCTAATTGGAAGGCAACCCAATAGTACATATCCTTTCTAGTACCCTTTCGTTATATTTTTTAGTGCTCATTTTATGTTTACTTTTGGTTTTGTCATTTTGAAGTGACGAGTAAGTTATAACTTGGATGACATGAATTGATGTCGAAAGTGTTTGTTTTAATGTTGTGTTGGTGTAGAAAATGAAAATTGAGGTGCAAAAGTGTAACGACATTTTAGAAAATTTTTGAAATGTGATTTTTGAATGAAAATAAACGTTACGGGTGGGTTTGCACGTCCCGAGTGCGCCAGAGTGCTAGGGACACGCAAACCAGGCAGTATATACTGCCTTGTGTGCGTGTCTAATGTGCTCTGGAGTGCTATGGACGTGTGCGGACTGTATGCACTGTCGACTTGAAATGTCCGTAGCGCCCCAAAGCACTACGGATGTCCAAAGTGCGGAAAGTCTTAGAGCGCTATGGACGCTCGCAACCAACAAGGGGTTAAAACTGTTGGGTTTTGAATGTTAAATCCGAATTGTCTTTCTAATGTACAGCAGCCCGAATGGTTTTTATTCTTGCGGAAACACTCACACCAGCACACGACTTGCACCATTATTCCTCAAATCGATTTTAATTGTTATTCCACCTCACAATCCACTCCACACTTGCTTCAACAAATGTTCAACATCCAACATTGCTCAAAGCCAAAGTATGATTCTCATCTACTCTTTTTACTATTTTTCTCCTAGAACTAGGGCTATTGTTTAAATTGATTCTTGAATGGTGTAGTAACAAATAGGCTTGCTGTTTGTGCTTAAATCGTAAAGAATTTTGATGTTCTTTGACAATTTGGAGTCATGTATGCCTTGAGTACCTCATTTTGACCTTACCTTGAAATTATGCTTCCATGGTGTTTGATGAATTGTCTAAGAGGGAAAACCACATCCGTCCAAGAGGAGACCCCCACAAGCAAGCCTCACTCACCAAACCATTAATGACCATAGTTCTATGAGAAGAGAAGTTTATTTACTTTTTTGCATTTATGATTTTAGTAATATTTCCTTATGTTTTCAGTACTTTATTTTACTTTTTTTAGTAGTTACTTTTTGTGGATTAATATTACCCTTTGATGATTGTTTTTGAAGCCAACTTTCGGGGCTTAACTTTACATCACCGTTCTTTAAAATTGTTGTCTCATTTTGCATATAGAAGACAAGATTATAGGTTGATAATTTTAGTATATGGATATTTTTGAATTAGACTTTAAGGGGATGAGTAGTAAAATGGATAACACTGCAACAAACTTCTCTCACTTGGAGCTTAGTTGTTTTAAACATTAAGGTCAATGTATGGTTTAGTGTGGAGGGGGGGGGGGGGAGATTGTCCTCTTGGAAATTCATTTCAGGCTATCATTGAATTCACTTTGGTCAATAATATACAATTTTTTCTTGAATTCTCTAGTGAGATTTTGTGTGAAAATTGTGAAAAGTTTTATGAAATAAATGTCTCAAGTGGTATTTTTGGTGATATCCTGACATGAGTTGCATGGACTTGCTTGATATGAGTTTCTCGATGAGTGTTAAGACTACTTCTCTTGAGTGTGTAGAAGTTAATTACACATGTCTTTAAATTCTTATGTGAGCATGAACTTGAGCCTTTATTGAGCATATTTTACTTTCGGGTTTATCTCTTTGATTGTGTGATTACCTTATGCATTCGGAAGGATCTAGAGCTTGACTCTAGCATACATGTCTTTCTTGCATAAAGTGTGTAATGCGTTAAAATGATTGAGGCACTTAGAAGCCATTTTGGTTAACCTTTTTCTTTGTTTTACATAACCTTTAATTATCCTTTAGGATTCAACCCCTAGAGCCCCAACCTACCCTCATGTATGTATAATGAAAGAATCCAAAAATGAGGCCTTACATAAAGTGGTTAAACCGTAGTTGAATTATTTTGATTGTAGGACCTCCACTTTCTAGTCTTTGACCTTTTATATCCTTACCTTAAGCCCAGTTACACCCCATTAAAGTCCTTTTGATTGACACATTGCACTCAATTAGTGCAGGGGAGTTGTGATCTTGAGTCAAGCATATGGTTAATATCCCTTTGTGTAAGAGTTTGAGAGCCACTTTAAAATCACCTAAATACTTGAGTGTTGAGTGAAATCCCTTGTGAGGTGATTGGCTTACTTGGACACTCTTGAGAATTGGTTTTCATGCTTAGCTAGACATTCATATTTTGATTATCAGTCCATGTAAGGAATGTCGTGCTATTACATGATTTGATTGTTACAATTGAGACTTGGAAAACTCTAGAGCATAGCTTTTGAGATTGACTATTGTGGACTTAATGATGATTTTGGATTGACCTTGCTTGAGAACAATCAAGACTTTAGTGTGGGGGAGCGATGTAACCCGAAGTTACATCCATTTTCATGGCATTTGCCAATTTAATTCATTATATTTAGATGGAGTTTTGATCACACTTGTGTACTTTTTAAAACTTATAATGTGTTTTGTGGGAAATACAGGCTAAAGATTGGTTTATCACTTTTTTCACCAAAATCTTGCTTAAATATGCAGAAATATTAGAGTTGGATTATCAGTTATGGAAAAGTCAAAGAAGTCAAATAAGAGCATAAGATGGTCAAGAGTCCACTCTGGAGTGCTGTGGACACTCCAGGAGGACAGAATCGTGGGATTGAGTTCAAGAGTCCACAACACTCCAGAGTGTTGTGGACATGCAAAACCACTCTTTGGCCAAAAGGACCATTATGCCCTTACTCACAAGTGCAGTCACCAACACCCAATTTGGGATCCATTTTCTTGTATATATCGGCAACCAACGAGACACAAGGGATTAACTCCCTCATTCTTAGAATAGAAGACTTTCACTTTTCTTCTCTCTTAGCTAGGGTTTGTTCATCTTCATCTTAGATCGAAGGGGATTTAGCCACAAACACCGACGTGATCGTAGTGAGGAGTTCATCAAGACACCGTGGCTGTATTTCTAGGGTTTGGAAAGCTTTTCCCTTTCCCTTTTATTATGTGTTGCTAGATATATTATTGGATTTGTAGTTTGTGATCCCAATAGGGCTTAATGTTGTGTAAATATTCATTTAACTCTCTTTCTATGCATGGGCATTAGTTGTAGAGTTGATTTATGTAATGTGTGTTTTTGGGATATAAACCTAGGTTGAATCCTTGAATATTGGTTCATGAATTAGCTCTTCTTCAAGTTGTTTAGATTATAACACTTATTGGTAGTGACATTGCTTGCAGTGTAGTGATTGATGGTTTGTAACTAATGAATTGGGTAAAAATTGCTGTCAATGCATCTAAGTACTTGGTCTTTTGATGATTTGGAACATAGAGAGTTAGGTTGAATGGGCAATCCAATGGGTTAAAACCACTGCAGCAAAGAATGATGAGTTAAGAATAATATTACAATGTTAATTAACCATGGGGGGATCAAGATGCAAATCCAAGACCTATTATGTGATCTCTAAGTTTGTTACCTAGGATAGTGCGCCTCAGATGGAGAGGATATTGCATTCTCTAATTTAACTTATTATAGTCATCCAATTTAGTGTACGACTAAAAGGTACCAACTATTAATTTTATTGATCAATAGAACGTATGGTCAGATAATAAGATTAATGAACTTAGTTAGTTCTTCTCAAAAATATGTAGGTTAACGTAAACGTTCACACTATCGTGACTTGTGTGAATCCCGGTGGACGAGATGTTGGTAGATAGATTATATTGTTTTGAGGGTTCAATATTTTCGAATCTTTTATTCTAAAAAATTTCTATTTATTTATTTTTCAGTTTTTGATATCGCATTCAATCTATTAGCTACTATACTAAAAGAGAACAAATTAACCGGTCAAAATTATATCGATTGGAACTGTAACTTGGACATTGTCCTAACGGCTAAGAGCACTCCAGCAAAGAATCATGTCAATGACGTGATTGGTAACATCAAGGAGATTGAGGTAGTTGGGGGTGAAATCGATGGTGAAACCAAGGTCAATATTGTTCTCTAGAACTTGTCTTAAAGCTTTGAGCAGTTTCGGTTGAACTACAACCTGATTCAAAGTTTGTGCACTTCATCCGAGCTCTTGGCATAGTTGGTGGCAGCTGAAAGTCTTTTTCAAGAAAAGAAGCCGGCTTTAGTCGCTGTCAAAGCTTTAGAATCTTCTTCTGGGCCCAAGGCTAGAAAGAAGAAGAGGAAGCTCAAGGGAAAGGCTCAAAAGGTGCGAATTGCGCCTAAGACGGAGATTGCAAAGAAGAAGCCGAAAGACAAGTGCTTCAAGTGCAATCATACGAGACATTGGAAAGAGAATTGTCCAAAAAAAAATAAGTACTACTATTTCTGCCTTAATTACTGAGACATGTTTAGCAGTGATTCCTACAGATACCTGGTGTGTGGATTCAGGCACCATTGATCATGTTTGTAATTCTCTACAAGGGTTTTAGGTTACCCAGAAGCATAGAGAAGGGGAGATGGAAATGTATTTGGGCTACACTATGAAAGTGTCAGTTGTTGCTGTGGGAGAAGTAAGAGTGAATTTTGAAAACTCCCAGTTGATTTTAAAAGATTATCTTTATGTTCTGAGTTTTAGAAAAAACTTGATTTCAGTTTCTAAGCTCATTGGGATGGTTATTAGTTTATTTTTTCTAATATATGTGTTATTGTTAGAAACAATGAGAAACTTATTTGTTTCGGTTCATTGATAGATAATCTGTTTTTACTAAAACCAAACTCTCCTGTTGTGGAAAACACTGAATCAAATAACACATCATTAACCATAATAGGAGGAAAGAACCTTCTGAGATGAACCAAACGTATCTTTGGCACCTTAGACTAGGTCATATTAACCTTAGTAGGATTCAAAGATTGGTCACAAATGGAGCTTTAGGTTAATTAGAAGTTGACAACTATTCGACTTGCGAATCCTGCTTAGAGGGTAAGATGACCAAAAGGCCTTTCAAGGAGAAGGGGTATAGGGCCAAATAAGTGTTAGAATATTTTCACTCTGACTTGTGTGGACCTATGTCTATTCAAGCGAGAGGAGAATTTGAGTATTTTGTGACGTACACAGATGACTACTTGAGGTACGGATACATTTACCTAATGCGCCACAAGTCCAAATATTTTGGCAAGTTCAAAGAGTATCAGGCAAATAGGAAGAAGCATCATGGTGAAATTATCAAGACACTATGATCAGATCATGGTGGTGAATACATTTTGGGTGAATACAGAGACTATCTGTCAGAGGTAGGAATTCAGTCTCAGTTATCTGCACCTGGCACACCCCAGCAGAATGGTGTAGTAGAACGGAGAACTAAAACTCTTATGGAAATGGTCAGGTCGATGATGAGTTATAGTGAATTGCCTAATTCGTTTTGGGGATTTGCCTTAGAAACAACGGCTTATATTCTTACCCAGCACATATGATCAAAGCATATATGGGTAAGTTAGATTCAATAACAGAAGTAATGTTGTTTGTAGGATATCCTAGAGGAACGAAAGATGGTTTATTTTATATCCTAAAGATAAGAAGGTGATAGGTAGCACTAACGCGAGATTTTTAGAAGAAAACTATATTCTAAATAACAAATCCAGTAATGAGATCGTACTAGAGGAACTTAGAGGACAAGTAGATACACCATAGAACACTGCACAAGAAGTCACAGATGAAGAACCTACACAGGTGGTGCGTTGTCGTAGTGGGAGGGTTATGAGACAACCCGAGAGGTACGTGGGATTGGGATAATCGTCAGATTTGGTCCCAGGCATGCACGAACCAGACCCGATTAACTACAATGAGGTTCTTTGAGATCAAGATGTAGATTCTTGGCACAAAAAAATTATATCCGAGATGGGGTTAATGTACTCAAATCAAGTCTGGGAGTTTGTAGACTTGCCTAATGGTTTTAAACCCATTAGATACAAGTGGGTCTATAAATGAAAGAGAGGACTCGACGAAAAGGTTGAAACTTTTAAAGCTAGGCTTGTGATGAAGGGGTATACTCAGAAAGAATGCATCAATTATGAGGAAACCTTTTCCCCGGTTGCTATGCTTAAGTCGATTCGGATTCTCTTGGCCATAGCTACTCATTTAGATTATTAGATATGGCAGATAGTTGTCAAGACAGTTTTCCTTAATGGAAGTCTTGAAGAAACTATCTTCATGCAGCAACTAGAGGGATTTATTGCAGGCTAAAATCATAAGATTTGCAAGCTTAAGAGGTCTATCTATGGACTTAAGCAAGCATCCAGATCTTGGAACATCTGGTTTGATGAATTAATCCAGTCCTACGAATTTACTCAGTGTTTAGAAGAGCAATGTGTGCACCGCAGACATGATAAAAATGCGGTGGTATTTATTTACTTTACGTAGATGACATCCTACTTATTAGCAATAATAAGAAAGTGTTATCAGACGTAAAGACATGGTTGTCCAAGAAATTTGATATGAAGGACTTGAGAGGAGTTGGACATATCCTTGGGATCAAGATTATTCAATAATGTAGGAAAAGTTCATTGACGCTTTTCCCTGTTTCATACATAGATACGATTCTGACTCGTTTCAACATGCAAAACTCCAAGAAAGGTTTTCTACCTTTCAGACACGGAGTGCATCTATCAAGAATAGTCTTCAAAGACTGTTGAGGAGATTGAAGACATGAAGACAGTTCCGTATGCTTCAGCAGTATGAAGTCTCATGTATGCAATGTTGTGTACAAGACCCGATATTTGCTATGCCATTGGCATGGTTACTAGATATCTTAGAGTAATCCCAGAAAAACTCATTGGGAGGCTATAAAGTGTATCCTTAAGTATTTGCATAGAATGAGAGACCAAGTTTTGGTCTATCAGGCGCAAGAGCTAGTTCCGAGAGGTGACACAAATTCTGATTTCCTAGGTGATAAGGAAAAGAGTAAGTCTACCTCAGGGTGTGTGTTTACTTTGGGAGGTGGGGCCATAGTTTGGAGGAGTGTCAACCAAAAATGTGTGGCAGACTCTGCCATGGAAGCTGAGTATGTTGCAACTTCAGAGGCTGCAAAGGAAGCAGTGTGGCTCAAGAACTTCTTAGTGGACTTAGACATAATTCCTGGTTTGCCTAAGACAATCACAGTGTGCTGTGACAATAACGGTGCAGTAGCAAACTCGAAGGAACCACGAGCCCACAAAGCAAGTAAGCACATACAATGCAAGTACCACCTGATACGAGATATCATTAAGAGGGAAGACATGGTCGTAGCAAAGGTAGCATCAGTAGATAACCTTGCAGATCCAATAATGAAGACATTGACTACGAAAGTCGTTGAGGCTCACGTGGAGGGCATGGGAATAATATACTTAACTGAGCCTTGACTATTTTCTAGTTTGGTTATGGCATTAGATTGATGCAGTTAAACAGCTTTATACTTTAAGCGCAGCTCAAGTATTAGTGGGAGATTGTTGATTTTGAATACTAAAGTTTTGCATGTATTAAACTATTTCCCTATTTATATATCGATTAAATATGTTAGTTAAATTGTTTTTATGTTTTTACATATGTTGTCCATTTATATCGCATGACTAGATGATGAGATGTCTGGTAGACACAGTAGATCTCATCATTGGTTAAAGTCATGATAGATAAAAGAGGCTCGTGACTGAGACAGTTTGGACATACTGTAGGTTTAATTCATTATGTCATTCGGAAATTAGTTTGTCTAAACTAATTGAATCATATAGATATGCTCGGGGCGTATTGAGCATAACCAATTTGGGTTGAATTGTCTTGTACTGATTTAGTAAACTATTCGATCCTAGTATTCTACATTTTAATCTCTAGACTTGAACGAGCATGAGTATTAGGCATAGTGTACATTAATATGCCAATAAGTGCAGTCACTTGAGGCCAATATTCTCGGCAGGTTGGGTGCGCGTGTTTTATTGCTTTATGTGGTGTTTCTTGTTAAAAGGAAACCATGCACCTGTGCGTCCGGGGTGATGGTGCTCTCGAGATGAGCTCGTAAACTTTATTGCCGGTGGACTTATGTCTGGTATAGTAATAAAGTTGAGTTGTACTAATCTCAGATTATAAGAAGTTGATTAATTTATTTATCAGTAAATTAATTAATTGACGAGCACTATATCTTTTACGTGGGAAGAATAAAGAATAATTAAATTAATGGTTCTGGAAGCAATTCTTGTTTGAGGGGTAATTCCATAATTAATCCGTTAGTGGTACGATTAATTATGTGTTGGGTTAATTGTTAAAGTGAATTAATTATTTATTTAATTAATCATTGGGTCAATTAGTAAATTGACAAAGTGGATTTAATTATTTAATTAATTAATTCTATGTTCAATTAAAAATTAGGAAATCCAAGAATTAGGTAATCTAATTGTGATTTGAAAACTACTAAAACCTAAACCCAACAAGAAGGCCTAACTTAAACTAACTTACGGTCTCTCTTATAACTTTATAAATAGACACAAGGGATTAGCAATACAAGACACAACTCATTATTTGATAAAGCACTTTCAGATGCTAGTGAGAGAAAGCAAGAGAGAGATAGAGAGAGAAAGTCGCAAATGACTTAAGGTCGGATCTCCTCTTGGCGGCACGTATCTCAAAACTCGGTGGCGCGTGGCGGTTCCTTCGGTGGACTAGCAGTGGTGATCAGTGGAGGCTTTCTGGTGGTCGGCGATGTCCCCTTTTCGCGGTGACGGCTCGAGTTTTGAAGCTATGGTTATTGTGCTAGTTTATTCTGTTGTTGCTGATCTGTTGGTTCTGTAGTTTGTTGCCCATACAACGTAAAATTTTGTCTTGAGTCATACAAGAGAATCACTTGAGTAGACGCTTCAAGAGGTCAAATCTTTATCATTCCGCTTTAATTAAATATTGTATTTTTATCGCGTAATAAATCAAATGAGGTAAGCCAAGATCCAGTGCTCGTGTGATATTTCAAAAGGGGTTTGAATCGGATTGCATGAGCGTTCGGGTTTGATTGAGAATGTTGGTGAATGTGCCCTAATAAGGGCTATTTATGTAAATATACTTTGAGGGTATTTATGTAAATAAGATATTTGTCGCTTGATTGATTGTTTATCAAATGAGTTAATTTCATGATAGTAATATCCTTGTGCATATTTAAATTCATGAAATCGATCCGCCAAAAGAAACACTCCATGGACTAATTAGATCATGAGTGATTCTTTTGAGTAGTACTGGTACTAGGATCCTTAGACCAGAAATCACTACATGGTCTTAGGTGAATTGTAGTGTGCTTTGACATATGCCTAACGGGGCCGTAACAGGTTGCCAAGTACGGGTATGATTGGGTACACTATGAGACACGCTAAGGTATGTAGGTGAAGTGATGGGACTACAAATCTCTCTTAAGTGAGAGATGATATCTTGGCCACTTGATAGTGAACTGAAAAGTGCATGACCATGCCCAAGGAATGATAGGATATCATTTGCTTGAAGGATTCAGTGTCACTAAGAGATCAAGTAAACGTTTAGCTACATAAGGATGATGGTTCCATGCCTTATGCTAAACTGGATATCGATGTAGAGGATCGTACGCAGTTTGCTCGGAAAGGTTGTGTTGAATCTCCATTCGACCTTCCATTCCAAATTGGGTAGTCATTATGTCTTGCTAGAGACCACTAATGACTTATGGATTAATCAATGGGTTTGAGTTATCCATTGCCAATTTGGAATGGGCCTACAGGATCGCACATAAGAAAGTTCGATGATGCAGAATAAGAATTATTGCCTACAATAAGTATAATTGTTATACTTAAATAAATAAGATTTAATTAAATGGTTTAATTAAATATTATTAGAAAGTTATATGGTATTAATTAATAGTTAATTAATTACCTGAGAACAATTGGGATGGGCTGATAAATCAAGGGACTTAATTGCAATTGAAGTTCTTGACCCATCAGCCTGATCCATGGGTCATGGGTTGATCCATGGGCTTGGTGTATAACCCAAATCATTAAAGTGTTATTTAATGTTGATTTGGAATCAGTAAATATTATTTAAATACTGATTTGGAATCAGTAAAATAATATTTGGTAATAATACTGATTTGGAATATGACCAAAATCAGTTAAGTTATAATTGGATAATTACAATACTGATTTTGGAAATTAATTCTCTACAAATATCCTAGGGATATAATTGTAGGAAGAGATTTTTTTGGAATTATTCTCATCAGAAAAATACACAGATTTTCCCAAATTCTCCGGATAGGCAAGATCGGCTAGCACCAACCTGCGAAGGCTTTCGTGCTTGAGAGTAGAGGATCCTTCGAGGAAGGATTTTGGAGACAACAAAACGCCATCTTCTCAGAGGAGCCAGGCGACGTGCGCAACCGATTACGCTTCAAGGGTAAGACCCGATCCTCATAGTTTAGGATTCCGCTGTTTAATTGGATTAAACACCTAGACTATTCCCAACAGTGGTATCAGAGCAAGGTTGATTTTAATTTAATTAGAATTAAATTAAAATTAAAAATTAAGAATCTGGTTTAAGAAAGAAATTTTTCTTTCCGTCAAAGCTTTTATGGTCAAGTACCAAAACGAATTTCTGTTTGTCTTTGTTGTGGAAACACTTTTAAAGGAAATAGAAACCTGGGGGTTTTGTTTTGGCTTCAAAAATCCGAACTGAACTTGGTCGTTTGTCGGAAATCTGGGCTTCGAAATCGTTATTTCCGTTTTGGCCGGAAGAATGTTTTGAACAGGAAATTCTTTTGGGTTTTCAAAATTGATTTGCTGGGTTCAATATTTTTGGTTTCGAAAAACTGGGCTGCTGTGGGTTTTGTCTTTACTTCGCCGGAAAGGGGTTTTTAACGGAAGGGTTCCGTAGCCTTCTTCTCGGTTGATGCTTTTTCTTTTCCGTCGGAAAATAAATCCCAGAATGGTTCTTGGAGTTTTCTTGCTTTCGAAAGTTGTCTTTCGCTATAGTTTTATGGTTTGGTTCAAAAGGGTTTTCTGGGCTGACCTTGTTTCTGCCAAATTTTCAAAAACGAAATATGGATTTTTCTGAGTTTTGGTTGACGCATCGCCAGAAAATCAGTCGCTGAAATCATTTCTTGTTTTACTCTATTTTACTCGGATGATCGAAGAAAGCCGAAAGGGTTTCGGCCGGACTTCGATGGCTGCGAGTTCCCGATCGATTGGAAGATAAAGCAGCGGTGGATGTCGCTGCTGCATCTCTTAAAGCCGGATCTTCGAACAACGGGTTTTTCGTCGGTCGGGGACTTCACATTCGAAAAGACAGCGATCGGGAAGGTTGTGTCCGGAAGAGGCATAAAGGCCGGAGAAGACAACCGGCGTTGGACGCCGGGAGTCGAGGATGCCGGAACTGACGTCGGGAAAGAAGAACAGTGGCGGCGGGGGTGATGAAGCCCTGGGGGCTGAAAAGACTAAAATGCCCCCGCCGCACCATAAAACCCCAAATATGCCCCATTTTAAAATTGTTTAAAAATTGCAAAAGGACCCCTGAAGTTTTAAGGAAATAAAACCCTGAGCCCGGAAATATTGGTTATTTACGAATTGACCCCAAAAGTTTAAAAAAATTAAAATTTTGAAATTTTCTGAATTTTATTTAATAAGATTTTAATTAAATAGTCTTATTAGATAAAGATAGGATTAATTTAGAATTTTATCCTATAAGTTTAAATTTATCTTAATTAGATAATTAGATAAATTTTAAAATAATTATTTTAATTAGATTAAAATAATTAGAAAAGATAAATAAATAAATAATTAATTAATTAATTAGATTAATTAATTAGTTTAAATTTTGAATTGTTATTTATTTATTTTAATTTTGATGCTTATTTAAATTGTTTAAATTTTATTTGAAGCATCATAATTATGCAAGCATGTTCATGCATCATTTTGGATAAATGTAAAATGAACAGAAGGATTGATTAAAATTGATCATGACACGATCAATTTTAATTCTGTAATAGTTACACAATCCTTAAATTTAATCGGTTTAATTAAAATGGGCTTGTATGAGCATATGCGTTTATGTGTTTTAAAGCATGAATTGGGCTTATTAATGTTTTAAAAGTTGGGGCCTGCGAGCCAGTTGAATTTGGGCCTGCGTGTCTGTTAAAATTTTATGTAATAGTTAGGCCCAAGAGGAGTTTCCAAGAGGAGTTTCTAAGAGGAATCCATGGTGGAGCCCAGGAACGGAAGCCCAACAATGAAGGCCCAAATATGAAGAACTTTAAAAGGCTTTGTAATAGACTAGAGCCCAATTAATTGCTTTTATTCATTTTATTTGATATGCAAATGAATATGATAAACGAAAATGCATGTTAAGCCGATCAAACTAAAATCCCAAAAACCCAAGATTTTGCTTCCATACTTAAGGGCCCGCTTGAGTGTCGAACGTCTGATGGACTTGGAGAGCCCAAGGGCCTCAGGTTTTCTTCATGCGGCGGGTTGTTACATAATAGTGCCCAACTTTATCACTACCATTAATGAGTGGAAAAACTGTTTGGGTATTAGATGCTCAACTTTATCACTACCACTTGTTATGGAAAAACTGTGTGGGTGTCTATTGATGTGATGCCTTGAGGGATGGTTTAACTTGGGAAAATTAATCCTAGCTTGACCCGATAAGTTGACTAGGGATTAATTTTGCAAAGATAGGATGGTGTCAAACATTTGGAATGTTCATCCTATCACCGAAAAGTTGCATGGTATGCAATTGGAAAGCGTTAGATTACATGGAATGTGATTTGAACGTTGCCTACCAAAAGAGCCCGATCCCTACGATACTTGCCAAAGCAAGACTGGGGTTGACTTTTTGTGGATTTTCGGCCCACAATCTAGCACCAACACAAAATTGTTTGGGATTTCAATTTTGGCTATTGTGGAAAACATTTTTCAAAACTCATTCTAATATTTTGCATTTACTCTTTGTAGAAATGGCATCATCTAGCACAAATGTCATCTTGATCTGTTTGGAAAGCAGCATCAGCGTAACCTTGTACAATGAGCTGTTCTTGTCCTCCATACACTAGCATTAATCCTTTAGTTCTTCGTAAGTACTTCAGGATTGCTTTGACTGCAGTCCAATGATCCATCCCTGGATCTTGTTGGTATCTACTAGTCATGCTAAGTGCATGTGCAACATCCGGACGGGTACACAACATGGCATACATGATAGATCCTATTGCCGAAGCATATGGGACTCTACTCATTGTATCCCTCTCCTCTCTTGTTGAAGGACCTTGGTTCTTCTTCAAGAGAAGGCCATGTCTAAATGGTACCTTACCATTTTTGGAGTTAGACATATTGAATCTTTTCAATATCTTGTCTATGTACCCTTCTTGACTTAGTCCCAGAAGCTTTTTAGATCTATCCCTATAGATCTTGATACCTAGTATCGTCTCAGCTTCTCCTAAGTCTTTCATAGAAAATACACTCCCCAACCATTGTTTGATGTCTTTCATCAAAGGAATGTCATCTCCTATGAGCAGGATGTCGTCCACATATAGGACAAGAAAAAGAATCTTGCTCCCACTAACTTTCTTGTAAACACAAGGCTCATCTTCGTTCTTGATGAATCCGTAACCTTTTACCTCCTCATCAAAACGAAGATTCCAACTTCGAGATGCTTGCTTTAGTCCATAGATGGACCTTTGAAGCTTACATACTCGATTAGGATGCTTTTGATCGATGTATCCCTCGGGTTGTTTCATATAAACATCCTCGAGTAGGTTTCCATTCAGGAAAGCCGTCTTAACATCCATCTGTCATACCTCATAGTCAAAATATGCTGCTATGGCAAGCATTGTCCTAATGGACTTGAGCATTACGACAGGGGAGAAGGTTTCATCATAGTCTATACCATGAGTCTGTCTGAAACCTTTAGCCACTAGTCGTGCCTTGAAGATCCCGCCAGGTTTTACCTTGAAAATCCACTTGCAATCGACAACCTTTGCCTGAACAGGAGGGTCAATCAAAGTCCACACTTTATTGTCCCTCATGGATTGCATTTCAGATTCCATAGCTTCTAGCCATTTATCGGAATCCGGACTTTCTAAAACCTGTTTGTAGTTCGCGGGCTCATTAGAGTCCACCAAGATCAAATCTTGATCGTCAGTCACGAGAAATCCGTATCTCTCGGGTTGGTGACGAGATCTACCAGATCTTCTAGGTTCTTGTGTTGTTGACTCAGGTTGCTCATCTTCATGAGTTTCTATGTCAACTTCCATCTGAGTTTCTGTAGATCGTTCTACATTCTCTTGTGGTTCTTGAACTTCTCCGAGTTCTATTCTACTCCCACTGTCTTTCTTGTACAGATATTCTTTCTCTAAGAAAGTAGCTCCTCGAGCAACGAACACTTTGTTCTCAGTTGGGTTGTAGAATTGATATCCTTTGGTTTCTTTAGGATATCCCACAAATAGGCATTTGTCAGTTTTGGGTTCAAGCTTATTACTTTGTAAACGCTTTACATGAGCTTGACAACCCCAAACTCGTAGATAGGACATATAGGGCTTCCGACCCATCCATATCTCATATGGAGTCTTATCTACTGCCTTAGATGGAATACGATTCAATAAGTAGGCAGCAGAAAGGAGAGCATAACCCCAAAAGGATGTAGGGAGAGTCGCTAGGCCCATCATTGATCGAACCATATCTAATAAGGTCCGATTTCTCCTTTCGGATACACCATTCCATTGAGGTGTTCCCGGTGGAGTCAGCTGTGAAACAATTCCACACTGTTTTAGATAGCCATCGAACTCATCACTAAGGTATTCACCTCCTCGATCGGAGCGAATAACCTTAATCCTTCTATCCAACTGATTCTCTACTTCGTTTTTAAACTCTTTGAACTTTTCAAAAGTTTCACTTTTATACCTCATTAAGTAGACATACCCATATCTACTAAAGTCATCAGTAAAAGTCACGAAGTATTCAAATCCACCTCTGGCTTGTGTGCTCATTGGTCCACATACATCCGTATGTATTAGGGCCAATAGCTCACTTGTTCTTTCACCTTTCTTATTGAAAGGACTCTTTGTCATTTTGCCTTGCAAGCAGGGTTCGCAGGTATCATATGATTCAAAATCAAATGAACCAAGCACTCCATCCTTGTGAAGCTTTTGAACTCGCTTTTCATTTGCATGGCCTAATCGACAATGCCAAAGGTATGTTGGACTTAAATCATTTTTAGATGATTTAGCTTTCTTTTCTATGTTATAGACTGGTTTTTCTTGGGTCAAATCCAAGACATACAGACCATTACACATATTTGCAACTCCGTATAAAATATCATTTCGATATAAAGATAACGAATTATTCTCTATAATAAATCGAAAACCTTTATTATCTAAACTCGAAACTGAAATAATATTTCTGCTCAAAGCAGGTACATAATAACAATTTTCAAGTTCGATATTTAAACCAGAAGGTAAAGACAGAGTGTAATCTCCAACTTCAACAGCAGCAACTCTTGCCCCGTTGCCCACTCGGAGATCTACTTCACCTTTCTTTGTTATCCTTCTATTTCTGAGTCCTTGCACATTAGTACAAATGTGAGCCCCACAACCAGTATCTAATACCCATGAGGTGGACATAGAAAGATTTATTTCTATAACAAAGATACCTGAAGCTTGTTCACGAAACATTTCCGTCAGTGACTCATAAATTCGGAACGCTTCCAAATTCATGAACTGCTTTTGAAGCTCACCTGTCATAGACGTGAGCATCAAGCACGTCACATCATCGGAGTCGCTTTTCAGCTTATCCCAGGCTCGTTGAACATTTGCCGAAGCATTTTGTGGTGGTTCAGGTAAAGCTGTTTCTAAGACATGTAGCTTCCTTTCTTGTTCAAGATGACATGAAGTCACAATCAGGCTACGTGTTTAGTCTGAATGGCGGTGCAATAAGTTGGAAAAGCTCAAAGCAAGATACAACAGCCGATTCTACAACAGAGTCTGAGTACATTGCTGCATCAGATGCTGCAAAGGAAGCTGTTTGGCTGAGAAAGTTCGTGTCAGACATCGGAGTGATACCGAGTATCCAAGATCCGATAGAACTTTTCTGTGACAATAACGGGGCCATCGCACAAGCTAAGGAGCCTCGGTCACACCAGAAAACCAAACACATACTCAGAAGGTTTCACCTCATCCGAGAGATCATTGATCGAGGAGATGTGAAAGTGTGCAAAATAGGGTCAGACGACAATATAGCAGATCCTCTCACAAAAGCTCTACCACAGTCAAAGTTTGATAGACATGTAATAGAGCTTGGTCTTAAACAGTTTAGGACATAGCCCTTCATTGGGCAAGTGGGAGATTGTTGGTGAATGTGCCCTAATAAGGGCTATTTATGTAAATATACTTTGAGGGTATTTATGTAAATAAGATATTTGTCGCTTGATTGATTGTTTATCAAATGAGTTAATTTCATGATAGTAATATCCTTGTGCATATTTAAATTCATGAAATCGATCCGCCAAAAGAAACACTCCATGGACTAATTAGATCATGAGTGATTCTTTTGAGTAGTACTGGTACTAGGATCCTTAGACCAGAAATCACTACATGGTCTTAGGTGAATTGTAGTGTGCTTTGACATACGCCTAACGGGGCCGTAACAGGTTGCCAAGTACGGGTATGATTGGGTACACTATGAGACACGCTAAGGTATGTAGGTGAAGTGATGGGACTACAAATCTCTCTTAAGTGAGAGATGATATCTTGGCCACTTGATAGTGAACTGAAAAGTGCATGGCCATGCCCAAGGAATGATAGGATATCATTTGCTTGAAGGATTCAGTGTCACTAAGAGATCAAGTAAACGTTTAGCTACATAAGGATGATGGTTCCATGCCTTATGCTAAACTGGATATCGATGTAGAGGATCGTACGCAGTTTGCTCGGAAAGGTTGTGTTGAATCTCCATTCGACCTTCCATTCCAAATTGGGTAGTCATTATGTCTTGCTAGAGACCACTAATGACTTATGGATTAATCAATGGGTTTGAGTTATCCATTGCCAATTTGGAATGGGCCTACAGGATCGCACATAAGAAAGTTCGATGATGCAGAATAAGAATTATTGCCTACAATAAGTATAATTGTTATACTTAAATAAATAAGATTTAATTAAATGGTTTAATTAAATATTATTAGAAAGTTATATGGTATTAATTAATAGTTAATTAATTACCTGAGAACAATTGGGATGGGCTGATAAATCAAGGGACTTAATTGCAATTGAAGTTCTTGACCCATCAGCCTGATCCATGGGTCATGGGTTGATCCATGGGCTTGGTGTATAACCCAAATCATTAAAGTGTTATTTAATGCTGATTTGGAATCAGTAAATATTATTTAAATACTGATTTGGAATCAGTAAAATAATATTTGGTAATAATACTGATTTGGAATATGACCAAAATCAGTTAAGTTATAATTGGATAATTACAATACTGATTTTGGAAATTAATTCTCTACAAATATCCTAGGGATATAATTGTAGGAAGAGATTTTTTTGGAATTATTCTCATCAGAAAAATACACAGATTTTCCCAAATTCTCCGGATAGGCAAGATTGGCTAGCACCAACCTGCGAAGGCTTTCGTGCTTGAGAGTAGAGGATCCTTCGAGGAAGGATTTTGGAGACAACAAAACGCCATCTTCTCAGAGGAGCCAGGCAACGTGCGCAACCGATTACGCTTCAAGGGTAAGACCCGATCCTCATAGTTTAGGATTCCGCTGTTTAATTGGATTAAACACCTAGACTATTCCCAACAGAGAATTCCAAATTTTGGATGCTATGCACGAAAGTTGAATTTTTTTATCGGACCCGGACAAACAATTCCTTCATAGATGATAATGTTCTCAACAATATTTGTGAAGAGAAAAATGCGCAGAGCTTGTGGAGTTATATGCCAGAAAAACCGGGAACAATAAATGGTTTCTGATCAAACAAATGATGGCGTTGAAGTATCAAGATGGAACTGCCATGATAGTGTTAGTTTTGAATAGTAAAAAGTTATACATATATGCAAAACTATTTCTCAGTTATACATCAATTGTGTTGCAGTATATATAATCATAAGTTATACATGTGGTTCTCTTATATCATATGACTAGATGATGAGGCGTTTGCTGTAACAAAGTAGATCTCATCATTGATTAAAGTGATGATATATAAATGATGCTCGTAACTGAGACAGTTTAGACATACTGTCAGTTTAGATTATTGTATGATTCTGAAATCGGTTTGTCTAGACTAATTGAATCATGCGAATATGCCCGGGGTATATTGAGCAGGACTGATGTAGGATCGAATTAACTTGTACTAATATTCGTAGTTAATTCGTGTTGGTGTATGTGCCCTTTTGAGGGCTATTTATGTAAATAAACTTTGAGGGTTATTTATGTAAATAAGACATATGTCGTTTGATTGATTATTTATCTGATGAGTTAATTTCATGAAATTATATTCTTGTGCATATTGAATTTTGTGCATATTGAATTTTATGAAATCGATCCACCAAAAAGAAACACACCATGGACTTTTAGATCATGAGCGATTCTTTTGAGTAGTACTCGTACGAGGATCCTTAGACCAGAAATCACTGCATAGTCTTAGGTGAATTAGAGTGTGCTTTGACATATGCCTAACGGGACCGTAACAGGTTGCCAAGTACGGGTATGATTGGGTACACTATGAGTCACGCTAAGGTATGTAGGTGAAGTGATGGGACTACAAGTTTCTCTTAAATGAGAGATGATATCTTGGCCGCTTGATAGTGAACTGAGAAGTGCATGGCCGTGCCCAAGAAATGATAAGGGTTATCATTTGCTTGATTAAGTTCAGTGTCACTAAGAGATCAAGTAAAACGTTTAGCTATATAAGGATGATTGGTTCCATGCCTTATGCTAAACTGGATATCAGTGTAGAGGACATTACGTAGTATACTAGGAAGGTTGTGTTGAATCACCATTCGACCCTCCGTTCTGAATTGTGAAGTCATTATGTCTTGCTAGAGACCACTAATGATTTATGAATTAATTAATGAGATTAATTTATTCATTGTCAATTTGGAATGGGCCTACATGATCGCACATAAGTGAGTTCGATGATTCAGAATTAATTTGCCTGGTTTTAAGTATAAGAGTTATACTTAAATTGATAATATTTAATTAAATAGTTTAATTAAATATTATTGAAGAGTATTATGGTATTAATTAAGAATTAATTAATTACCTAGGAAGAATTGAATTGGGCTGACAAATCAAGGGACCTAATTGTGAATTAAGGTTCTTGACCCATCAGCCTGATCCATGGATCAATGGGTTGATCCATGGTGTTGGTTAAACCCAACTCAGTAAATAATAATTATTATTAATTATTATAAACAGATACTTCTCAAATCAGAGAAGTATCTGGTGGTTGAGAGTTTTTAGAAAAATTGTTTTTAAAACACGTTTGAAAGATTTTAAAAAAAAACTGACTCTCTCAGACTCCAAGAACAGACTCTTCAAAACCTTTCTTCCAGAGAAAAACGTTTTCTCTTTGACAGGCACTTTTGGGCTAGCACCAATTCTGAGAGGCTCCAGTGCAAGATTGTAGAGACAATTCACGTGAATTGTTGGTGAATGCCATCTTCTCAAAGGAGCCAGGCAACTGCACAACCGATTACGCTTCAAGGGTAAGACCCAGATCCTCATAGTTTAGGAATTCCGCTGTTTAATTAGATTAAACACCTAAACAAAATTCCAACAATTCGAACCTTGTATTCTGTCTCTTAATCCTTAGAGTAGAGCATGCATGAGGATTAGACATAGTGTACTTTAATTTTCCAAAGAGTGCGGTCACTTGAGGCCTATAATCTCGGCAGGTTGGGTATACGTGTTTAGTTTCTTATTGTGTTGTTGCTTGTCAAAAGGAAACCATGTACCGGTGCGTCCAGGGAGATGATGCTCTCGAGATGAGCTTGTAAGGATTATTATACTAAACTCAGCCGGTGGACTTATGTCCGGTATAGTAATAAGGTCGAGTGGTACTAATCTTGGACGATAAGAAGTCGATTAATTAATTTATCAGTAAATTAATAAACAGAACTAGCCCGGGCTAAACTGAAAATCTCATGTTCGTGCAATGCATTCCAGAATCAGAGACTTTCGATTCAGCTCAGGCTAAAACTAATTTCCCTTGAACGGATCTAGGCTTATACTAGTTTGATTTATTAAATCGACGCTCAAAGATTAAATCTTTAAATTAAAGCGGAACCCTTTAAAGATTATACTATTGGAGCGCGTCCCTTGCAATAAGAAACCAAAATCAAGAACTTATGAAAACCACTGAAATCTTTTGGATATCTCCAAGAAAACCCGAATACTGTGTGGGCAATAATCTATCGGGAAGTACTCTCGAAGCCCATGAAAAAACCACTAGGAAAAACTCTCAAAATAGATTCAAAAACACCCAAATTTGGCCACCACCGTCTCACCGAAATACTCACCATCAACCTGTCAGAAAATGCAGCCTATCTACTGGAAAAAGAGCAAACCAACGGAGCCCACCCTAGCCATGATCTAGATCTTGGCGAACCAGAAGGAACGAGCCAAGACATCAGCGCGTGGGAGAATTTGGAACGGCACGGAGAGAGAAAAAATTAGTAGCCAAATAAAAATCCAACCTTGGGTTGAATCTAATTCGAGTAACAAAGAATTCTAGTTTGACTTCGAAAGAAAACTTCAAGAAAAAGAAGTTCTCTCTCTAGAACTTTCTCACTCTAAGAGGCAAGATTTGTCTTACAAGATTTTCCTTAGTTTTCTTTGGCCTTCAGCTTTCTAATTATAGGGAGTTCCAAAGGAGACATAGTGGGCTTTTGAGTTGGACCTTAGTGTTTGATTTTCTAGACTAATCAACTCCAATCGAGTCTTTCGAATTAATTTCTTAACCCACTTTGTTAATTAAGTTTAATCGAACCCTTAGGATTATTTCGTACAACCCACTTAGTCAATTAAATATTAATTAAACCTTAAGAATTAATTAATTCACTTTGTCGATTAGTCAAACGCATAATTAGTCGTACCACTAACGGACCAATTATGGAACTACCGCTCAAAAACAAATTTACTTCGCGCTCACTTTAGTATTCTTCTATCTTCTCAGACCAAAGATCTAGTACTCGTCGATTCATCAATTTACTGACAAATTAATTCATCGACTTCTTGGTATCCGAGATTAGTACCACTCGACTTTTTTATTATACTAGACATAAACTCCACTTGCCAGATTTAGAATAATAAACCTTATGAGCTCATCTCGGGAGTACCATTAACCTGGTGAACCGGTACATGGATTCCTTCGACTAGCAACGACACACAAAGAAGCTAAACACCGCATACGTAACTTATTGAGATTTAGGCCTCAATTGACCGCACCCTTTGGCAAATCAAAGCATACGATATCTAACTCTCATGCCCGTCCCAATCTCAAGATTAAGAGATTAGAATACTAGGATCGAATTAACTATACCGATCAGTACAAGTTAATTCAATCCAAACTGGTCGTGCTCAATATGCCTTGGGCACATCTGTATGATTTAATTCGTCTAGACAAACTAATATCCAAATCATACGATTGTTGGAGTTGAATACATAAGCTATGCTTATATTGTACATTTTCCCAGTTAATATATTGATTAATGTTTTGGTTATATTTAGTTGTGCATTATTTGTCCATTTATATTATGTAGTTAGATGATGAGGTGTCTTATGTGACACAATAGATCTCATCATTGGTTAAAAGACATAATAAATAAATGAGGTTCATAACCGAGAGAGTTTTGGACAAACTTCCATTTTAGGAGATAGAGGCCATGAAGACAGTTCCTTATGCTTCGGCAGTAGGAAGTCTCATGTAGCCATGTTGTGTACGAGGCCTGATATATGTTATGTCGTTGGCATTGTAAACAGATATAAAAGTAACCCTGGGAAAGCTCATTGGGAGGCAGTAAAATGCATTCTCAAGTATTTACGGAGAACGAAAGACCAAGTGTTGGTCTATCAGGCGCTTGAGCTGGTACCTCGAGGTTACACAGATTCACATAAGACAAGAACAAGTTTACCTCATGGTATGTGTTTACTCTGGGAGGTGGAGTCATTGTTTGGCAGAGTGTCAATTACTCCACCATGGAGGCTGAATACGTTGCCGCATCAGAGGCAGCAAAGGAAGCAGTGTGGCTCAAGATCTTCCTAATGGACTTAGATGTGATTCATGGTTTGCAGAAGTCTATCACGGTGTATTGTGATAACAATGGTGCAGTAGCAAACTCGAAGGAACCACGAGCCCATAAGGCGAGTAAACATATACAGCGTAAGTACCACCTAATACGAGACATCATAAACAGGAAAGACGTGGTCATACCTAAGATAGCATCAGAGGCTAACCTTGCAGATCCGTTCAAGAAGACATTGACTTCAAAAGTCTTTGAGGCTCACGTGGAGGGCATGGGGATCAGATACTTAGGAGAGCTGTGACAGTTTTTCTAGATATATAGTAGTAGAGTGTTTAGGAGTTGAATGTAGATGTACAATTAAAACACAACTTAAATATTAGTGGGAGATTGATGGAGTTGAATATATATGCTATGCTTATATTGTACATTTTCCCAGTTAAGATATCGATTAATGTTTTGGTTTTATTTAGTTGTGCATTATTTCTCTATTTATATTATGTAGTTAGATGATGAGGTGTCTTGTGTGACACAGTAGATCTCATCATTGGTTAAAATATATAATATATAAATGAGGTTCGTAACCGAGACAGCTTTGGACAAACTGTGAGTTGTTTTTATGTGATTCAGATAATTGGTTTGTCTAAACTAATTGAAACATATAGATATGCCCGAGGCGTATTGAACTTGACCATTTAGAATGATTTGTCTTGTACTGATTTAATAGACAAATCATTCTTAGTATTCTATCTCTTAATCCCTAAGCGGGCATAAGGATTAGACATAGTGTACTTTGATCTGCCAATGAGTGAGGTCAATTGTGGCCAATAGTCTCGGTAGGTTGGGTACGCGTGTTTCGATACTTAAGTTGTCCCGGAAGCAATTATGGTGTAGGATGATAGTGCCATAATTAATCCATTAGTGGTACGATTAATTATGTATTGGGTCATTGACAAAGGTAGATTTAATTAATTAAGTAATTTATTAATCCTTGTGTCAGTTGGTTATGAATCATACCAGGAACTGGATTGGGGATACGTGAATCCCTGTATCAGTTGAGTGTGTATCAGTCCAGGAACAGGATTGAAGGAAACAGAAACCCAGTAGGAAGGTCAATCGTAAACCAACTTGGGGTCTCTCTTGTAACTCTATATATAGACAAGGGATTAGCTATTACACAATATACAATTCATAAGTTTTCAAGACAAGAAAACTAGAGAGAGAAAATGTTTTTCTCCCTCTAGCATAATCTCAGGAGGACGGTTATTGTCCCAGGAGGCGGTCAGTGGTTAATTCTGGCAGGCGGCGGTGGCAGGAGAAATCCGACGGCTACAGTTGTTGAAATTCAGGCGACGACGAGCTGCAAAATTTTTTCGGCAGGTGGATTGTGGTGATTAGCTGATCAATTGTTCGTTAGATTGTTGCCCACACAACATACGAACAAAGTCTTGAAGCATACAAGAGAATCACCTGAGTAAATACTTCAATAGGTAATTCTTATTCTTCCACTTTCAATTAAGAATTTATTTGTTGCGTGATAAATCAAAAAAGTACATACCAAGATCCTGCACAATGTTATTTCAAGCAAGGGTTGGAATAACGATTGTGCTAGCATCTAGGCGTGGCCAGAGATTCCGATTCTAGAATGCATAGCACGAAAGTGAGTTTCTGGCTATGCCCGGGCAGATAATCTTTCAATTGGTATCAGGGTCTGGTTTTGGGTTTTGTGTTTGTTCGATTTATTAGATGGTTTTATTTGCAGGTGGTTAAGAAATCCCGACTATTATGGTTACGTTTGTATGGGTTTTAATTAAACTCTGGGACATGTCCGGATTTAATTTTATTATGAATGTTTGTAATAGTATAACCACGTGCTGGAGCCGTGTAGGATTAGATCAAATCTGAAGTGGGATTTTTTCTATATAATTTTGATTATTTAATTTTCCTAGATAGCCTTGTAGTAGGAGAATTAATTTTTGTAATCGAAGGTGTTATGGTGGGCAACTTGAATTCGTGAGTTTGGGGTTATGGTTAATTCGTAAAAACTCAAATAAAACCCAAAATGAATTGAAAAAAGACCAAATAGTGTGGGAAGAAATGAAAGAAGAATCAGAGGTGGGGGCAGCGCCAGCACCGCCGTGCGGCGCAGCAATGGCGCGACATGTGTGTGCTGCGCGTGGCCCTTTTGGGTCATGTTTTGGCCCTTTTTCTTCCAGATTTCATTTTTGAAGTTCAAGACTCAATCCATCGAGTGATGTGACGGGACACGAGATGAAGGCAAAAGATGGAAGTAATTAAAAACCATGATAGTCGGGAAATTTATTTTTCGTGTTTATTTCTCGTATTTATGTTTTTTAATTTTGTGCTTTAGTTTTTTGTGCTGTATTTTAGATGCATGATTTTAAAGCATGACTGGTTTTATGTTTGCATATAACTTAGAATTAGTTAATTGCATGTTAAAACCAGAAAAACCCTCAATTTAGAAATCTAATTGGGAGCTGGTTGGTTTAATATCCCCACGGCCACCATTATGAGTTCATATGTGATGTGGGTGGACTTGCGCGTTGGCATTAGGGCCTTTCTCCATTCAGATGAGTCCAACCACAAGATCGCTAGATTATGAATTTCTGAGTAAGATGACTAGAGTAAGTTTAACTAGGAGAAATGTGATACTCTCTCCATCTGATGCGCACTATCCTGAGCTAACAAACTCATAACTCACGTAATGGCACACACTTAGTGTATGATTTGTAGTATTCCTCCCATTGAGGTTACGTTGCTTATTTGTATGGCTGAATTCACCGACTATTAGCTGCATTGATCAATAGATCATTTGGTCAGATAGTGTAGTTAATGAACTTGGTTCTTCTCAAACAAATGTGGGTTAGCGTAAATGTCCACACTATCGTGGCTTGCGAGAATCCAAGTGAATGAAATGTCGGTGGTTTAAATTATTGTTTTGAGGGAAGTTAATAATTATTAGAATTTCCTTTGTTTCGAAATTCTAGATTAGATAACTAAAACATTGTCTGTTTAATTACAGTATTCGATATGGCACTCAACCCCTTAGCTACTATATTGAAAAACAACAAATTAATTAGTCCGAACTATGTCAATTGGAGTCGTAATTTGGACATTGTCCTAACGGCTGAGAGCACTCCTGTGAGAGATCATATTATTGACATGATTAGTAACATCAACGAGGTTGAGGTAGTGGGAGGTGAAATCGATGGTGAAACCAAAGTCGATATTGTTCTCCAGAACTTGTCTCGAAGCTATGAGCAATTTCAGTTAAACTACAACATTAATCAATTGTTGTGCACTTCATCCGAGCTCTTAGTAGAGTTGGTGGTGGCTAAAAGTCTTCTTCAAGAGAAGATGCGAGCTTTAGTTGCAGTCAAAGCTTAAGAATCTTCTTATGAGCCTGAGGCTAGAAAGAAGAAGAGAAAGCTCGAGGGAATAGCTAAAAAGGCACAAAATGCGCCTAAGCCAGACATTGCAAACAAGAAGTCGAAAGACAAGTGCTTTAAGTGAGATAAGACGGGACATGGGAAATTGGATTATCCAAAGCTTAGAGGTACGATAGTTTCTGCATTAATTAATGAAAAATGTTTAGCGGCGATTCTCACAGATACTTGGTGTGTGGATTCAGGTGCCACTGACTATGTTTGTAATTCTTTGCAAGGGTTCCAAGTAACCCGGAAGCTTAGAGAATGCGAGTTGGATATCTACTTGGGCTACACTACAAGAGTGTCAGTTGAAGCAGTGGGAGTAGTCAGCCTAAATTTTGATAATTCTAGGCTAGATTTAGTTAATTGTCTGTATGTACCGAGTTTTAGAAAGAACCTTGTTTCGGTTTCTAAACTCTTAAAGAACGGTTATAAGTTTATTTTTTCTGATGATTCTGGTATTATTAGTAGAAATGACAAACTTATTTGTTCTGGTTCATTGATAGATAATTTGTTTGTGGTTAATTCTAACTCCCCTGTTGTGCAAAACATAGAAACAAATAGCTCTTTATCTAACAATAATAAGAGGAAGAAACCTTCTTAAATGAATCAAACATATCTTTGGCATCTCAGGCTAGGTCATATAAACCTTAGTAGGATTCAGAGATTGGTCAATGATGGACCTTTAGGTTCATTAGAGATTGACGGTTATTCAACCTGCGAATCTTGCTTGGAAGGTAAAATATTCAATAGACCTTTTAAGGCAAAAGGTTATAGAGCCAAAGAAGTATAAGAATTGATTTATTTTGACTTGTGTGGACCAATGACGGTCTAAACATGAGGTGGGTTCAAGTATTTTGTGATGTTCACGGATGATTACTCAAGGTACGGGTATATTTACGTAATGCATCACAAGTCTGAGTGCTTTGGCAAGTTCAAAGAGTTTCGGGCAGATGTGGAGAAACATCTTGATAAGAGTATCAAGATACTGCGATCAGATCGTGGTGGGGAGTACCTGTCCCACAAATTTTGAGAATACCTCAGTAAGGTCAGAATTCAGTCTCAGTTGTCTGCACCTGGCACACCACAGTAGAACGGTGTAGCAGAAAGAATGAATCAAACTCTCATGGAAATGGTTAGGTCGATGCTGAGCTATAATGATTTGCCGATTTCGTTATGGGGATTCTATAGTGATTTGCCTTGTTCGTTCAGGGGATATGCCTAAGAAACAGCGATGTATATTCTTAATCTTGTACCATCTAAAATCGTACCTTCAACCCCAGTAGAGTTGTGGAATGGGCGAAAGCCTAGTCTAAGACATCTCAGAGTTTGGGGTTGCCCAGCACATGTGTTTAAGGCAGACGCGGCTAAGTTAGATACAATAATAGAATTAATGTTGTTTATAGGATATCCTAGGGGAACGAAAGGTGGTTTGTTTTATAGTCCTAAATATCAGAAGGTGGTGGGTAGTACCAACGCTAGATTTTTGGAGGAAGACTATACCCTAGATCACAAGCCCATGAGTAAGATAGTACTAGAAGAGCTTAGAAGACAAACTGATAATCCTGATACACCAGCATAAGTAGATACACCACACAACAACAAGAAAGTGTTATCAGATGTAAAGGCATGGCTATCCAAGCAGTTTGATATTAAGGACTTAGGGGAAGCAGGATATATCCTTGGGATCAAGATAATTTGAGATCATAGGAAACGTTAGTTAATGCACTCCCAAACTTCATACATAGATACGATTCTGGACCGTTTTAACATGCAGAACTCCAAGAAAGGTTTTCTACCATTCAGACACGGATTGCGTCTATCTAAAGAATAGTTTCCAAAGACTGTTCAAGAGATAGAGGCCATGAAGACAGTTCCTTATGCTTCGGTAGTAGGAAGTCTCATGTAGCCATGTTGTGTACGAGGCCTGATATATGTTATGCCCTTGGCATTGTAAGCAGATATCAGAGTAACCCTGGGAAAGCTCATTGGGAGGCAGTAAAAAGCATTCTCAAGTATTTGCAGAGAACGAGAGACCAAGTGTTGGTCTATCAGGCGCTTGAGCTGGTACCCCAAGGTTACACAGATTCAGATTTCCAATGCGACAGGGACAAAAGCAAGTCTACCTCAGGGTATGTGTTTACTCTGGAAGGTGGAGCCATTTGGCGGAGTGTCAAGTAGAAATGCATGGCAGAATCCACCATGGAGGCTGAATACGTTGTCGCATCAGAGGCAGCAAAGGAAGCAGTGTGGCTCAAGAACTTCCTAACGGACTTAGATGTGATTCCTGGTTTGTAGAAGTCTATCACGGTGTATTGTGATAACAACGGTGCAGTAGCAAACTCGAAGGAACCACGAGCCCACAAGGCGAGTAAACATATACAACGCAAGTACCACCTAATACGAGACATCGTAAAGAGGGAATATGTGGTCATGCCTAAGATAGCATCAGAGGATAACCTTGCAGATCCGTTCAAGAAGACATTGACTTCAAAAGTCTTTGAGGCTCACGTGGAGGGCATGGGGATCAAATACTTAGGAGAGCCATGACAGTTTTTCTAGATATATAGTAGCAGAGTGTTTAGGAGTTGAATGTAGATGTATACTTAAAGCACAGCTTAAGTATTAGTGGGAGATTGTTGGAGTTAAATACATAAACTATGCTTATATTGTACATTTTCCCAGTTAATATATCAATTAATGTTTTGATTATATTTAGTCGTGCATTATTTCTCCATTTATACTATGTAGTTAGATGATGAGGTGTCTTGTGTGACACAGTAGATCTCATCATTGGTTAAAAGACATAATATATAAATGAGGTTCGTAACCGAGACAGCTTTGGACAAACTGTCAGTTTAGGTTATTATGTGATTCAGATAATTGGTTTGTCTAAACTAATTGAATCATATAGATATGCCCGGGCGTATTGAACTTGACCATTTAGAATGATTTGTCTTGTACTAATTTAATAGACAAATCGTTCTTATTATTCTATCTTTTAATCCCTAAACTCGAGCGGGCATGAGGATTAGACATAGTGTACTTTGATCTGCCAATGAGTGAGGTCAATTGTGGCCAATAGTCTCGGTAGGTTGGGTGTGCGTGTTTAGTTACTTAGTGTGCTACTGCTTGTCGAAAGGAAACCATGTACCGGTACATCCGGGGTGATGGTGCTCCCGAGATGAGCTCGTTATGTTTATTATACTAAACCTGGCTGGTGAACTTTTGTCCCGAATAGTAAAAAGGTCGAGTGGTACTAGTCTCGGAATTAAAGAACTTAATTAATAAATTTATCAGTAAATTTATAAATTAACGAGCATTATAATTTTGATATAGGGAGATTAAGAATAAATTAATTAAATTATTCCGGAAGCAATTCTGGTGTAGGATGGTAGTGCGATAATTAATCCATTAGTGGTATGATTAATTATATATTGGGTTATTGAGAAAGGTAGATTTAATTAATTAAGTAACTAATTAATCCTTGTGTCAGTTGGTTGTGAATCATACCTGGAACTGGATTGAGGATAAGTGAATCTCTGTATCAGTTGGCTGTGAATCGTACCAGGAACTGGATTGGGGATAAGTTAATCCCTTTATCAGTTGGGCGTGTATCAGTCCAGGAAGAGGATTGAAGGAAACAGAAACCCAGTAGGAAGGCCAATTCTAAACCAACTTGGGGTCTCTCTTGTAACTCTATATATAGACAAGGGATTAGCTATTACACAATATACAATTCATAAGTTTTCAAGACAAGAAAACTAGAGAGAGAAAGTCTAGAGAGAGAAAACTTTTTTCTCCCTCTAGCATAATCTCAAGCTGCTGGTTATTGTCCCAGGCGGTGGTCGGTGGTCAATTCTGGCAGGCGACGGCGGTTGAAATTGAGGCGGTGACGAGCTGCTAAATTTTTTTGACAGGTGATTGTGGTGATTAGCTTATCAATTGTTCGTTAGATTGTTGCCCACAAAACATACGAACAAAGTCTTGAGACATACAAGAGAATCACCTGATTAAACGCTTTAATAGGTAATTCTTATTCTTCCGCTTTTAATTAAGAATTTATTTGTTGCATGATAAATCGAATAAGTCCATACCAATATCCTGCGCAATGTTATTTCAAGCAAGGGTTGGAATAGCGATTGTGCTAGCATCTAGGCCTTGCCAGAGATTTTGATTCTGGAATGCGTAGCACGAAAGTGAGTTTCTGGCTAGGCCCAGGCAGATAATCTTTCAACGATAACCTATACCGATAGTATGTTCACAGTATCTTAGTTACGAGCATCATTTTATATATCAAAACTTTAACCAATAACGATATCTACTGTGTTTTTCTACACCTCGTTATCTAGTTCTATGATGTAATAGAATAAATTTAATACTGAAACAAAACGATACGTCAACTGGGTATTAGTTTTTGATACAAGCAAATAGCTTTTCAGTATTCAAAACAAACAGCTTGTCGAAAGAAAACCATATACCGGTGCATCCAGGGAGATGGTGCTCTCGAGATGAGCTCGTAAGGATTATTATACTAAACTCGGCTAGTGTTCTGATATAGTAATAAAGTCGAGTGATACTAATCTCGGATGATAAGAAGTCGATTAATTAATTTATCAGTAAATTAATAAATTGACGAGCACTGTATATTTGACATGGAGAGATAAAAAAATAATTAAAGTGGTACCCGGAAGCAATTTCGTTTTGAGTGGTAGTTCCATAATTAATTCATTAGTGGTACGATTAATTATGTGTTGGATTAATTGACAAAGTGAATTTAATTATTTATCCATGGATCAATTAGTATTGACTAGTCTAGTAAAGACTTAGAAGTCAATAAAAAGTCCAACTAGAAGGCACCCCTCAAAAGCTTATTATGTCTCCCTTGATACTCCTATAAATAGATAAAGTCATGCCTCAAAAACAATAAGAAACTTGGAAAACAAGATTTCTTGCCTCTAGAGAGAGAAAGGCCTAGAGAGGGACTTGGAGAAATAGTAAAACTAAGTCCAATCGAAGTTAGCTTTGGATCTCTCTCTCGAAGACTCGAAGAGATCGGATTTAGGCATTTTTTGGGTGATTTTTGTTGGTGAATGTGCCCTTTTTAAGGGCTATTTATGTAAATAGACATTTATCTTTTGATTGATCTTTCAATCAGGTGAGTTAATTTTCATGAATGTAATATTCTTGTGCATGTTTTAATTCATGAAAATGATCTGCCAAAAGAAACACTTCATAGATTGCTGAGATCATGAGTGATTCTTTTGAGTAGTAGTCGTACGAGGATCCTTAGACCAGAAATCACTAGATGGTCTTAGGTGAATTATAGTGTGCTTTGACATACGCTTAAAGGAGCTGTAACAGGTTGCTAAGTACGGGTATGATTGGGTACATTATGAGTCACACTAAGGTGTGTAGGTGAAGTGATGGGACTACAAGTCTCTCTCAAGTGAGAGATGATATCTTGGTCACTTGATAGTGAACTAAGAAGTGCATGACCGTGCCCAAGAAATGATATGTGTTATCATTTGCTTGATGAAATTTAGTGTCACTAAGAGATCAAATAAACGTTTAGCTAAATAAGGATGATGGTTCTATGACTTATGCTAAACGAGATATCAATGTAGAGGACCGTGCGTAGTATGCTCGGAAGGTTGTGTTGAATCACCATTCGACCATTCGTTCTCAATTGGGTAGTCATTATGTCTTGCTAGAGACCACTAATGACTTATGGATTAATCAATTAGATTTAATCCATTGCTAATTTGGAATGGACCTGCAGGATCGCACATAAGAGAGTTCGATGATACAAAATAAATAATCTTACCTGCACTAAGTGTAATTGTTATACTTAGATAAATAATATTTAATTAAATAGTTTAATTAAATTTTATTAAAAAATTCTGTGGTATTAATTAAGAGTTAATTAAGTACCTAGGAACAATTGGAAAAGACTAATAAATCAAGGGACCTAATTACAATTGAGGTTCTTAACCCATCAGCCTGATCCATGGTTTTGGTAAAATCCAAGTCAGTAGAAAGTAATATTGAATTAATATTATTTTTATTTTACGGATTTGGTGTTATCTGACTCTATATATGCCAAGGATACGTGAGTCAGAGATACACGATTTTTCAGAAAACAGTTTTACCAAAAAAAAAAAAAACAAAATTTTTCCCAAATATTTTGCTCTACTAGCAACCATTCTGTGAGCCTCCGGTGGTGATCGACAGTCTCGGAGAGGAGGTTTCTGGACTAATATCAAAAAGGATCTAAACGCAGTAACCGATTACGCTTCGAGTGTAAGGTTTAAAAGCTTTGAATGAAGGATTTAATTAAACACTAAAATAAAATTGACATGATTTTATTGATTCCGCTGCTAAAATTTCGTGAAAATTATGCCTAGGACCTAACAGTGGTATCAAAACGGGATTCATATTTTAGTGTTAAAATCAAAATTAAATTTGATTAAAAACAAATGGTTTGTTTTCAAGGATTAATTTTATTGGTTTACGTGGCTGGAAAAAGGTTTGAAAGCAAAGAGTTGTGCGGAATCGGTCCGACAACTTTTCTGGAAAAAGGAGAATTTTTCCCCTTTTTGTTTTTCTTCTGCCGGGAGACTGTTTGTGACCAAAACGGGATTTTCGTTTTGAGGGTTTAGTGTTCCCGTTTTCTTCTTTGCGTTTGACGGAGGAAAAAAAACAATGAATTGAAATCGTGTTTTGGTCGGTATTGTGATTTGTCGAAAATCTGAATGGGCTGATTTGTTTTGAAAAACATTTCCGAAAAATGTTTTTGATTTGCGTTCAAGGGTTTTAAATGTTTTTCTTGGGCTGAATTGATTTTGATTTCCTTGCTGGAAATCTGGGTTTTGAAAAATAACTCGCCGGAATTTGTTTTGGGTATTCTGGTCGGAAAAATGGGGGAAAGAAAAGGGGTTTTCTTTGGCTTTGGTTTTGATCATAAATTAATCGCGGAAGGGTTCCCATTCGTTTTCGTTTGCCTTCGAAAAGTTTTGGTCAATTTTTTTGATGGATTTCTGGGTTTTCATTTTCGGTCAGAAAACCAGGGTTCACCGGAGAAAATTTTTGTTTTCATTTCCAGGATTTCGCCAATGAATCGGGCTTTGGACGCCTCGGGTTTACCTAGTGAAGGAATCCCGGTGGATCTCGCGGCATTTCCATGACCATAAATTTTGGTCAGAATCGGGAATGTCGCCAAGGAAGACGACGGGAAGGCTGGCGACGGGTGGCTGAAGCCCTAGGGGCTGCAATTACTAAATTGCCCCACCGCAGCCCTGAAACCCTAGATGCCAAAATTTTAAACCTTTTAAAATTATAAAACAGCCCCAGCAGTTTTGTTCTTTAAAAAACCCTAAGCCCTATATTTTGGTTAATTGCGAAATTGCCCAAGAATTTCAGGAAAAATTTTTCTGAATTTTTAATTTGTGATAAGAATTTGAACTTTATGAATTTTGGATAAAATCCTAATCTTATCAGATTTAATTTAAAATCTTAAGATAAAATTCTTATCCTATTTTAATATTTAAAATTTTGAATTTAGATAATTATCTTAATTAGATTAGGATAATTAGAACAAATATTTGAAATTTTAAATTTAGATAATTATCTTAATTAGATTAGGATAATTAGAAAAATATTTGAAATTTGAAATTTAAATAATTATCTTAATTTGATTAGGATAATTAGAAAAAATAAATAAAAATAATTAATTAATGAGATTAGTTAATTTATTTATCTATGATTTATTTATGATTTCAAATTTAAATTGTTTAAATTGTGAAATGCATACATAATCATGTGGAAAAATGTTCATGCATCATTTTGACCAAATGAATGAACATGGGATTGATTAAACTTGATTAAGACACGATCAATCTTAATAGTGTAATAGTTACACAATCCTTTAAAAATATTCGACTTAATTGAAATGGGCTTGTATGAAGCAATTGCATTCTTATGTGTTTTTCATGTATGAATTGAGCTTTAAATTATTTTAATTTGGGGCCTGCGAGCCTATTATATTCTATGTAATAGAATAGAATTAGATATGCCCAAATTTATGTAATTCCAAAGGAGTCTAATGTGGAGCCTAGGAAAGGAAGCCCAACAATGAAAACCCAAATGAAGACAAATATTTTAAAAGCCTTGTAATAGACTAGAGTCCAATTCATTACATTTATTCGCTTGATATTTCATATGTTTTGTGAATGATGAAAAATGAAATGCATGTTAAGTCGTTCAAACCAAATTCCTAAAAACCTAAGTCATAAATTGCTTCCATATTTGGGGGCTTGCCAGAGTGTCGAACGTCTGATGGATTTTGAGAGCCCAATGGCCTCAGGTTTTCTTTGTGAGGCGAGTTGTCACATAATAGGTGCCCAACTTTACTGATTACCACTATGTGGAAAAACTGTTTGGGTATTTAGGTGCCCAACTTTACTCACTACTACTATGTGAAAAAACTGTTTGGGTATTTATTGATGTGATGCTTCGAGGGATGGTTTGGCTTAGGGAAATCGGTCCTAGTTTAACCTGATAAGTGACTAGGATTGGTTTTGCAATGATAGGATGGTGTCAAACATTTGGAATGTTCATCCTATCACTGAAAAGTTTCATAGCGACTCAATTGGAAAGCGTTAAGTTGCATGAGATGTGATTTGAACATTGCCTACCAAAAGGACCTGATCCATACGATACTTGCCAAAGTAAGACTGGGGTTTTACTCTTTGTGGATTTTTGGCCCATAATCTAGCACCAACACAAAATTGTTTGGGATTTCAATTTTGGCTATTTGTAAAATAGCTTTAAAAAAAACTCATTCTAATATTCCGCATTTATTCTTTTGTAGAAATGGCATTATCTAACAATAATGTTGTCTCAAGCCTCACTCTAAAAAGTATTTTGGATAAAGACAAACTTGTTGGTCCAAATTTCTTAGATTGGGAAAAAAATTTGAGATTTGTTCTAAAACAAGAAAGGAAGTTACATGTCTTAGAAACAGCTTTACCTGAACCACCACAAAATGCCACGACTGTTGTTCAACGAGCATGAGATAAGCTGAAAAACCTATCCGATGATGTGACATGTTTGATGCACGTGTCTATGACAGACGAGTTTCAAAAGAAGTTTATGAATTTGGATGCGTTCCGGATGTATGAGTCACTGATGGAGATGTTCCATGAACAAGCCCGTAATAAAAGGTTCGTTACAATAAAAACATTGATCTCGTGCAAGATGGCGAAGGGTTCCTCAGTAAGCACGCAGTTAATCAAGATGAAAGGGTATATTGATACTCTAGAGCGATTAAATACGCCTCTTGTAAGAGAATTGGCCACTAACATCATCTTGGCTTCATTGCCTGACGATTATAATGACTTTTGATAAACTACAACATGAACAATATGGAGAGGAGCATTCCAGAGCTTCATTGGATGCTGAAAAATACTGAGAAAACTCTTCGGAAGGGCACACCAGTAATGGTTTTAGAGAAAGTAAAGGGAACAATAGGATGTTTAAAGGCAAGGCCAAAGTTGGACAAAACAAGAAGGCTCGCAGTAAGACTGCTGCCAAAGCCCAGGCTCAAACTTCTCCACATTTTAAGACAAAACTCAGAAGAATGATACATGTCTCTTCTGCGAATAGAAGGGTCACTGGAAGAGAGATTGCAAATTGTTTCTTGAAAGCAAACATAATCCTTCAACATCAGGTATCTTTGTTATTGAAATAAATCTTTCTATGTCCACCTCATGGGTATTAGATACCAGATGTAGGGCTCACATTTGTACTAATGTGCAGGGACTCACAAATAAAAGGATGACAAGGAAAGGTGAAGTAGAACTCCGAGTGGGCAACGGGGCAAGAATTGCTGCTGTTGAAGTGGGAGATTACACTTTATCTTTGCCTTCCAGTTTAAACATTGAACTTGAGAATTGTTACTATGTGCCTGCTTTGAGCAGGAATATTATTTCAATTTCTTGTTTGGATATTAAAGGTTTTCGTATTATTATAGGTAATAATTCGTTATCTTTATATCGGAATGATGTTTTATACAGAGTTGCAAATTTGTGCAGTAGCCTATATATCTTGGACTTGAACCAAGAAAGACTGCTCTATAACATTAAAAAGAAAGCTAAATCAACTAAATCTGATTTAAGTCCAACATATCTTTGGCATTGTTGTTTAGGCCATGAAAATGAGAAAAGAGTTCAAAGACTTCATAAAGATGGAGTGCTTGGGTCATTTGATTTCGAATCATATGACACGTGTGAACCTTGTTTGCAAGGCAAAATGACAAAGAGTCATTCCAACAAGAATGAGGAAAAGACAAGTGAGCTATTGGCTTTAATACATACGGATGTATGTAGAACAATGAGCACACAAGCCAGAGGTGGATTTGAATACTTCGTGACTTTTACTGATGACTATAGTAGATATGGTTATGTCTACTTAATGAGGTATAAAAGTGAAACTTTTAAAAAGTCAAAGAGTTTAAGAACGAAGTAGAAAATCAGTTGGATAGAAAGATTAAGGCTATTTGCTCCGATCGGGGAGGTGAATACCTAAGTGATGAGTTTGATGGCTATCTAAAGTAGTGTGGAATTGTTTCAAAGCTAACTCCACCGGGAACACCTCAATGGAATGGTGAATCTGAAAGTAGGAATCGGACTCTATTAGACATGGTTCGATCAATAATGGGACAAGCGACTCTCCCTACGTCTTTTTGGGGTTTTGCTCTCTTTTCTGCTGCCTATTACTAAATCATATTCCATCTAAGGCAGTAGATAAGATTCCATATGAGATACCTACGGGCCAAAAGCTCACAAAGTGACAACCATTTCAAATAACACAAATAATTTAAACAAAACTAAAGCTAGTAAAGGGAAAGAGAAGCTGCTCTATTTTGGAGGTAGAGGAAATGGTGGCGTGAAGTGCAGATGGGCACAAAGTGCCTGAAGATTAGCATGCATTTCCTTAATGGTGGTGTGCAACACTTCGATCTCATGACGTGCATCCAACAGCCCCTGTGAGGCAAAAACAGTCTCACTATGCTCCTCCTCCAACGAACCAGCAAAAGATTCTCTAGACGGCTCGAGCGGACCAGGTTTGCCCGGCGAAAGAAAAACATACTTGTCATCCCGTAAGTGAATCAATTGCATTTTAACAAGACAATCTAAATTTAATGGAGCAACAGTACAACTAACGTGCAAAGAGTGATTTGTAAGGTCCAAAACTTTTAGATTAACAGCCAATTGTGTAATTTAGGAACCCAAAATCAATCCTCTACTAGGACGATTCACAGCACGTTGTACTTGAGTGACAAACCAATAAGCAAAACACACTCTTTTCCCTGCCAGCATTCTCGTCAACAAAAACATTTCATGTGTATTAATCACCCCCGCATTATCTTTCCTACCAGAGAAACTGTAACCCAAAAATCTATGACACAACCTCAAACAGGATCCTGAAAATAATAATCCATGGATTTACTACTTTAAAAAACTGTCTTGGGGAACGGAGCAAGCTGTTTCCAAGCATTTAAACATTCACTAGGATAAAAATCAGAATGAACATCCAAAGCAGACAAAGTATAAGCTTCAGACTGCGACTCCTCTTCAGAAACAAATCCCATGGCAATATCAAACTCAACCAAGGACATTTCAAAACATGTGTTCATTAATTGAAAACAAATAACCTTAGGTGAATCAAGTGTAAAATCCGTCTTTGGGGGCGTAAATGCCAATGTAGCATAAAACTCATGGGTTAATTCAATGAATGTTGGACAAGACAATTGCAAATAAGCAGACCATCCAATATTATGAAACAATTTGCAAACATCATCATAGACATTTAAGTCACGTAGAGTAGCTTCATCAAATCTTTTCATCGGAACGAATTTCCGAAAACGTACCTTCTCATAAGTCTTAAGCTGCTCTTTGGTTGCAAAATTTATTGGAGATTGACGGGACAGGGAAGGTGGCAACACAGCTGGACCAGACCTGGTTCTTGAGCGACTCCGAGGAAGTCTAATCAGCAACTGAGATCCCAGGGGTTGATGCTGCGGCTTACTTCGCTTGGCCGAAACCGGTGCGGACTGCCCTTCCTTTTTGGAACTATCTTCCTCATCCGACGGTAGGATGAGTTGTTGTTTAGCCTTTGCTTTTTCCCTCGCCATGGTCCTTGTTGTACCAAGAGGGTGGGAAAAGTTTTTCAGACCGTTCTTCGTCGGACGGAAGTAGCAAGGAGGGAGGCCGCCGATCAAAATTGGACAATCGTGTTGGTGGAGATGAAGATAGCAGCTTTGTGTCCCTTTCGTAACCCCTGGCAATAGAAGAATAAATGTGAGTAGGGTTACAAGAATTGCTGAAGGGAAAGTAAAGTTGTTTTTTATTTTTATTTTTTTTTCAAACTTGAGGTGGGCGTATCCTGGAGTAAATCCACTTCTGGAATTTTGCTTCTGATCTCCCGTGGGCTTGCCGTGGGAAAAACTCTCCTCTGGAATTTTCAGTCATTGTACTGATTAAATCGACACGGGCGTGTCGTGGGAAAAATCCACTTCTGGAATTCTGGAGGTAACAGCTGATTAAATCGACACGGACGTGTCGTGGGAAAAATCCACTTCTGGAATTCTGGAGGTAACAGCTGATTAAATCGACACGGGCGTGTCGTGGGAAAAATCCACTTCTGGAATTCTGACATGGCCACGCCGTGGGATACACTCTTCTCTGGAATTTTCAGAAGAATTCACTCAAAACCCACCTGCAATATACTCAAAAAACACCAATTTAAAACCATAACTAAGTAGAACATAAAATGAGAAACATAACAGAAAAACTCAGTTGGGTTGCCTCCCACTTAGCGCCTTTGTTTATGGTCTTTGGCCAGACCACTTACGATCATTCATAGGAAGGTAAGGACAAGCTAATCTCCTCCACATTCGCTACTTCAATATTTTCAATGAAAGGTTTCAGTCTATGCCCATTTACCTTAATCAATTTACCTGACTCCATCCCTTCAATCTCAATCATACCATGGGGATAAACATTTACTACTAAGAAGGGTCCTTTCCATCGTGACCGCAGTTTACCTGGCATCAGTTAAGTCTTGAATCATATAACAACACTTTTTGGCCTACAACAATCTTCTTCTTACGAAGAAAACTGTCATGCCGGAGTTTGGTTCGCTCCTTGCACATTCGGGTATTGTCATAAGCCTCCAACCGTATTTCCTCTAATTCCTGCAGCTGCAACTTCCTTTCTACACCACTTGCCTTAGCATTCATATTACACATTTTAATAGCCCAAAAAGACCGATGCTCAATACTAACAGGCAAATGGCACAACTTACCAAATACTAACCTATACGGTGACATTCCAATGGGAGTCTTGTATGCAGTTCGGTAGGTCCAGAGTGCATCGTCCAAACGCCTGCTCCAATCCTTGCTCCCAGTATTCACTGTTTTCTCCAAAATATTCTTTATCTCCCGATTAGAAATCTCAGCCTGACTATTAGTTTGTGGATGGTATGCTGTAGAAACTCTGTGATGAACACCATATTTCCTCATCAATGCTTCCAAGGTCCGGTTACAAAAATGTGTCCCTTGATCACTAATAATTGCTCTTGGCACCCCGAACCTACTAAAAATGTTAGTCCGAAGAAAACCTGAAACAACTTTAGCATCATTAGTCTGGGTGGCTTTTGCCTCCACCCACTTTGACACATAATCCACAGCAAGCAAAATATACAAATTACCAAACGAGCTTAGAAAGGGTCCCATAAAATCTATTCCCCACACATCAAATATTTCACAAAATAATATTGGAACTTGAGGCATTTCATTACGAAAAGAAACGGTACCCATTTTTTGCATCTCCCACATCCCTTACAAAAGTTGTAGGCATCTTTAAACAGAGTATTCCAGTAAAATCCACTATCTAAAACCTTCATTGCTGTCCTTATATGTCCAAAATGACCACCACAAGCAAAAGTATGACAATAAGCAAGAATCGACTCAATTTCATTATCAGGTACACACCTTCTAATCACCTGATCTGACCCTATCTTCCATAAATAAGGCTCATCCCATAAATAATATTTTGCTTCACTTCTCCACTTATTTCCTTGAAAAGAAATCAATTCAGGTGGGAACTTATGAGTCACCAAATAATTCACAATATCAGCATACCAAGGTTCCTTACCTCTTTCCTCCTGTAAAGCCCATAAATGCTCATCGGGGAATGCCTCGTTGATGGCTACTCTTTCTTCCTCAACTGTTATTCTACTCAAATGGTCTGCCACCGAATTGTCAGCCCCCTTCCGGTCTTTAATTTCCCAATCAAACTCCTGAAGTAGAAGTATCCACCGAATCAATCTTGGCTTTGTTTCTTTTTTCCCTAAGAGGTACTTCAACGCTGCATGATCAGAATAAACAGTTGTTTTAGTACCTAATAAATAAGATCTAAATTTTTTAAACGCAAAAACAATAGCCAAGAGTTCTTTTTCTGTAGTGGTGTAGTTGCATTGAGCTTCATTCAACGTTTTGGAAGCATAATAAATGACATGACATGTCTTCCCAACTCGCTGCCCCAACACTGCGCCGACTGCATAGTGGCTAGCATTGCACATAAGCTCAAATGGCAACTCCCAATTCGGAGGTTGGACAATGGGTGCTGATGTGAGCAACCTTTTTAAAGTGTTGTATGCTTCCTTGCATTCTTCCCCAAACTCAAAAGGAACTTCATTTTGCAGCAATATTGTCATTGGTTGTGCTAACTTTGAGAAATCCTTGATGAACCTTCGATAGAAACCTGCATGTCCAAGGAAACTACGCACCTCTCTCACATTAGTTGGGAAAGGCAATCTAGCAATTAAATCCACTTTTGCTCTATCAAATTCTATTCCTTTCTTAGAAATCGCATGCCCCAAAACTATCCCTTCTTTAACCATGAAATGACATTTCTCATAATTAAGTACTAAGTTAGAATGGATGCAACGTTCTAACACATGCTTCAAATTCTCTAAACAAACATCAAAAGAACTGCCATAAACCGTAAAATCATCCATAAAAACCTCAATGCAATTCTCAATCAAATCTGAAAATGTGCTCATCATGCAACGTTGAAAGGTACCAGGAGCATTACATAATCCAAAAGGCATGCGACGATAAGCAAAAGTTCCGAAAGGACATGTAAAAGTGGTTTTCTCCTGATCTTCAGGAGCCACAACAATTTGATGATAACCCAAAAATCCATCAAGAAAGCAGAAAAATTCTTTTCCAGCTAATTTCTCAAGCATTTGATCAATAAATGGAAGTGGAAAATGATCTTTCCTAGTGGCTGCATTTAATTTCCTATAATCTATACACATTCTCCAACCAATTTGCATTCTCATAGGCATAAGTTCATTATCACCATTTTTAACCAAGGTAAAACCAGACTTTTTAGGGACAACATGCACAGGACTCACCCAATTACTATCCGAAATGGGAAAAATAATTCCTAACTCTAATAATTTTAAAATCTCTTTAAGAACTACCTCCTTCATTGCAGGGTTCAATCTACGTTGTGGGTCACGAACCGCCTTAGAGTTAGGCTCTAATGAAATGTGATGCATGCAAACAGCTGGACTGATGCCTTTGATGTCTGCTAATGTCCAACCTATGGCCGTATTATGCTTCTTCAACATTCGGATCAATTTATTCTCCTGCACTTCTGTGAGGTCATTTGCAATAATCACCGGCAGGGTACTATTCTCACCTGAGAACACATATTTTAGATGTGTAGGTAAGGGTTTGAGTTCCAAGGAGGGCGCCTGCAAGACAGAAGGTAATACTAAATTAGCACCCTGAAATCCCTGCACCAACTTATTTCATAACGAAAGTTCATAGTTCAATATTTTTCTATCACTTCCTGCTGTAGCCTCCATTGGTAAATTTTCCTCCATAAGAATTCCTTCTCCAAGCTCATCCTGCAACCAATTATTTTCCACATGATCTTTCACACACTTATCAATAATACTTATATCATAAATAGATTCAACATTCTCCGAATAATCCATGGTATTATAAATATCAAAATCCATAGAAAAACCATTAACCCTGAAAGTTACCATTCCTGAATCAACATCAATTACAGTCTTGGCTGTTTTTATAAATGATCTGGCTAACAACATAACAGCTGTTGGTGTATATGCCCTAATGAGGGCTATTTATGTAAATAAACTTTGAGGGTTATTTATGTAAATAAGACATTTGTCGTTTGATTGATTATTTAGCTGATGAGTTAATTTCATGAAATTATATTCTTGTGCATATTGAATTTCATGAAAACGATCCGCCAAAAGAAACACTCCATGGACTGTTAGATCATGAGTGATTCTTTTGAGTAGTACTCGTACGAGGATCCTTAGACCAGAAATCACTGCATAGTCTTAGGTGAATTAGAGTGTGCTTTGACATATGCCTAACGGGACCGTAACAGGTTGCCAAGTACGGGTATGATTGGGTACACTATGAGTCACGCTAAGGTATGTATGTGAAGTGATAGGACTACAAGTCTCTCTTAAATGAGAGATGATATCTTGGCCGCTTGATAGTGAACTGAGAAGTGCATGGCCGTGCCCAATAAATGATAATGGTTATCATTTGCTTGATTAAGTTCAGTGTTACTAAGAGATCAAGTAAAACGTTTAGCTATATAAGGATGATTGGTTCCATGCCTTATGCTAAACTGGATATCAGTGTAGAGGACATTACGTAGTATACTCGGAAGGTTGTGTTGAATCACCATTCGACCCTCCGTTCTGAATTGTGTAGTCATTATGTCTTGCTAGAGACCACTAATGATTTATGGATTAATTAATGAGATTAATTTATTCATTGTCAATTTGGAATGGACCTACAGGATCGCACATAAGTGAGTTCGATGATTCAGAATTAATTAAATTGCCTGTTCTAAGTATAAGAGTTATACTTAAATAGATAATATTTAATTAAATGGTTTAATTAAATATTATTGAAGAGTTTTATGGTATTAATTAAAAGTTAATTAATTACCTGGGAAGAATTGAGTTGAGCTGATAAATCAAGGGACCTAATTGTGAATCAAGGTTCTTGACCCATCAGCCTGATCCATGGATCAATGGGTTGATCCATGGTGTTGGTTAAACCCAACTCAGTAAATAATTAATTAATTATTATTAATTATTATTTATAATTAATTAAAACAGATACTTCTCAAATCAGAGAAGTATCTGGAGTCTGTTAAAAATGTTTTAATAGACTCAGTTTTAAATATACGTTTGAAAATTTTTTTAACAAACAATCAGACTTCAGAAAAAAAAAGAACGTTCTTCCAAAACCATTCTTCCCAGAGAGAAAAACGTTTTCTCTTAAAATAGGAAAATTTTGGGGCTAGCACCGGTTCTGAGAGAACTCCAGTGCAAGAACGTAGAGGCAATTCGCTTGAATTGTTCTTTGGTGGTGAACGCAATCTTCCCAAAGGATCCAGGCGACTGCACAACCGATTACGCGTCGAGGGTAAGACCCGAATCCTTTAGTGTTTAGGAATTCCGCCATTTAATTTAGAATTAAATGCTTAAACACAATCCAACAGTGGTATCAGAGCACAGGTTAATTTTGTTTTAATTAAAATTGTTTTAGTTGAAACAAAAGGATTTATTATCGGGAAAATTGTAAATGATTTTTTGTCGAAAAATTCTTTCATTTTTCTCTTCGAATTATGAAAGCCCCGTCCGAAAGTGGTCTTCGTTTCTGGGTTTTCAAAACCTTCACAGAAGAAATAACGATATTTGTATTCTGGGTTCTTCAAAATTGGTGTTTCTTTAGTCTCTCTTTGGTCGGAAATGTTCTGGTGTTTTTTTCTTGGTAGCCGCGTCGCCAGGAAAACGGGCTGGACAGAATGGTTCCGTCCAAGCTTTGATTTTGGTCGGTTTTCGAAGCCGAATTTTTGGGTTCTCAGTTTAGGTTTGAAAATTGATTTTGAAATTCTGGGTTGTTAAATTCATTACCGGAAAAACTAGTTGAATGGGTGGCTCCGCTATCAATTTGGTCATTTTTGGTATATTTTTGTTGCTGGGCTGCTGTGTTTGTTTTTCCGTTTTGATTGCAGGTGTTGGGTCGTCCGAAATCCGGCGAAGACGCAATCCATGTTGGCGGGCTGCTTCGGTTTCATCGAAGCGGTCGCTGGGTTCGCGTCTGGGCTCGATTGGCGACGGAAATGAGCAGTGGCAAACGTCGCCGCTGCGTTTCATCGTCGATCGAAGCCGAGGATCACAACTGATGTTGTTGATTCTTCGCCGGAAGTCTTGCAGATTTTGAACTGCGATAAACGTCGCTCGGAGAGGCCGTTATTGCGGACAGAAAAGTTCTGACCACCAAGACAAGAGACGCCGGAAACCGATGGGTTCGCCGGGGAAGACGATCGGAGTCTGCCGGCGGGTGGTTGAAGCCCTAGGGGCTGAAATGACGAAAATACCCCCGCCGTAGCTTCTAAACCCTAATCAGCCAAAAGAAAAATTTTTTTTAGAATTTATAAAATGGCCCCAGCAGTTTTTGTTTCCCTTAAACCCTAAGCCCAGAATTTTGGTTATTTACGAAATGACCCCAAGAGTTTCAGAAAATTAAAATTTTAAAAATTTTCTGAATTTTATTTAATAAGATTTTAATTAAATTATCTTATTAGATAAAGATAGGATTAATTTAGAATTTTATCCTATAAGTTTAAATTTTGAAATAAATTATCTTAATTAGATTAGGATAATTAGAAAAGATAAATAAATAAATAAATAATTAGATTAATTAATTGTTATTTATTTATTTATTTTACTTATGATGCTTAAATTTAAATTGTTTAAATTTTATGTGAAGCATCATAATTATGCTAGCATGTTCATGCATCATTCGATTAAAATGAATGAACATGGGATTGATTAAAATTGATCATGACACGATCAATTTTAATAGTGTAAGAGTTACACAATCCCTAATTAAATGATTCGGCTTAATAAAATTGGCTTGTATGAAGCATATGCATTTGTGTGTTTTTCTATGCATGAATTGGGCTTAAAATTTATTATTTAAATTTTTTTTGGGCCTGTGAGCCATTTTAAAATTGGGCCTGCGTGCCTATTAAATAATTATGTAATAGTTAGGCCCAAAAGGAGGTTCCAAAGGAGTCCATGGTGGAGCCCAGGAACGGAAGCCCAAAATGGAGGCCCAAAAGAAGTTTTTTTTGTTAAAAGGCCCTGTAATAGATTAGAGCCCAATTCATCGCATTTCCGCAATTTTATGTTTTGTGAATGAATGAAAACGACAATGCATGTTAAGCCGATCAAACTTAAATCCCAAAAACCCAAGATTTTGCTTCCATACTTGAGGGCCCGCTTGAGCGTTGAACGTCTGGTGGACTTGGAGAGCCCAAGGGCCTCAGGTTTTCTTCGTGCGGCGGGTTGTTGCATAATAGTGCCCAACTTTATCACTACCATTAATGAGTGGAAAAACTGTTTGGGTATTAGATGCTCGACTTTATCACTACCACTTGTTATGGAAAAACTGTGTGGGTATCTATTGATGTAATGCCTTGAGGGATGGTTTAACTTGGGAAAATTAATCCTAGCTTGACCCGATAAGTTGACTAGGGATTAATTTTGCAAAGATAGGATGGTGTCAAACATTTGGAATGTTCATCCTATCACCGAAAAGTTGCATAGTGATGCAATTGGAAATCGTTAAATTACATAGGGATGTGATTTGAACGTTGCCTACCAAAAGAGCCCAATCCCTACGATACTTGCCAAAGCAAGACTGGGGTTGATTCTTTGTGGATTTTCGGCCCACAATCTAGCACCAACACAAAATTGTTTGGGATTTCAATTTTGGCTATTGTGGAAAATATTTTAAAACTCATTCTAATATTTTGCATTTTCTTTTGTAGAAATGGCATCTACTAGCACTAATACATCTAATCTCACTCTAAGAAGCATTTTGGACAAAGAAAAGCTTGTTGGTCCAAACTTCTTAGATTGGGAAAGAAACTTGAGAATCGTTCTCAAACAAGAAAGGAAGCTAAATGTTGAGCCATTGGAGCTGCTACAATGAAGCTTTCTTAGCCTTTATTAAAGTCCAATGTTGTGTTGTAATTGTTGCAACCACATTGTGACAAATCTGTGAATTACTAAGGCAATAATGGACTGAGTTCATGAGGATTGTCTGGACAAAATCTCAGCAAGAAGCCGATGAATAAACTGAAGTGCCAAAATGAGAAGGAAGTGTACTGTTGGCACATCAGATCAAAGGCTGCACAGATCAGATTAAGTTACGCGCACATCAGATCAAAGGCTGCACAGACAAGTTACGCGCACATCAGATCAAAGGCTGCACAGATCAGATCAAGTTACGCGCACATCAGATCAAAGGCTGCACAGATCAGATCAAGTTACGCGCACAGCAGATCAAAGGCTGCACAGACAAGTTACGCGCACATCAGATCAAAGGCCACACAGATCAGATCAAGGGAAGTGAAGATCAGATCAAATGCAGTGCGCATCAGATCAAAGGATGCACACATCAGATCACATGCAGCACAAATCAGATCAAAGGAAGTGAAGATCAGATCAAATGCAGTGCGCATCAGATCAAAGGATACACATATCAGATCACATGCAGCACAAATCAGATCAACGGAAGTAAAGATCAGATCAAATTCTCAAGGGATTGCTCAGCAGCTTAGTTTCACAGAAGCAAGGCAAGTCAGCAACAAAACATATTTGCAGCAGAAGAGAACAACTCAAGGCTGGAGAGCTAGAGCAGACACCTAAGAAGCTGAAGTCAAGGACGGCTAGTGAATCACACCTCAAACGCGCGACTCTAAAAGTCTCCCAAAGATTCAGAAGACGCAGGAGCATCATGTTGAAGTATCTAGCAATCCGGTGAGCGAGCAGAAATACAAAAGAATCAAGAAGTGCCGATCAGAAGAACTGCAGGAGCTACATGGATGGTTCTGAGTTGCTGGACAGAACGTTGTGACATGAAGCTAACATCAGATCAACCGGAGGCTAACATCAGATCAACTGCAAGCTAACATCAGATCAACCGGAGGCTAACATCAGATCAACTGCAAGCTAACATCAGATCAACCGGAGGCTAACATCAGATCAACTGCAAGCTAACATCAGATCAACCGAAGGCTAACATCAGATCAACTGCATGCTAACATCAGATCAACCGAAGCGTGACATCAGATCAAATGCCGGGCACATCAGATCAGCTATAAGCTAAGATCAGATCACTTCTGCTGTTTCAACATATCTAAGACAAGCTACTCGAGAAAGTCTGAAGGAGTACAGTCAACAATATGACATGGCAAGCAAGTTGCAACTTAAAAAGGTTGAAAATGGATTATATGAATCTTGAGCCGCCTTCCGTGTAAGATATGCTGACACACCGCACGTAGGGCACAGTTTTTCTTCTGGGAAAAGAAACGGGCAGATGAGTAGGTGTGGTAGGCACAACAACTGCAGAATGCAGGATAAACCACATTGGGAGGAAAAACCCAAACAGAGAGAAGGCACGAAAAGAAAGAAAAAGAGAGAGAGAGGAGCAGCAGCCAAGGTGAGTGCTGAACAGAACGAAACCGAGAAAAGGGAGGAGAAAAAGAGTGAGAGCAGAAAAAGATGATATGAGAAACACAAGAGAGAAAGAAACAGTCTGCTGCACAAGGAGAAGCTGAAGCGCTGGAGAGGCAGAAGTCAAGGAGAAGAAGAAGCTGAGGAGGAGCAGAATCGGGAGAACTGACCCTGAGATTGCAGCTTCAGGTGGTAAGCCTAGAACACTATCAAACGTCTTTCATTAAGTGATTTTGAAAGATATTTGTGTAGAAAAGGCAGCACAACAGAGATTTACATGTTATTGTTTTAGTTGATGAACTTGTAGAGGTAGTGAACCTCAATGTGTTGAGCAGTGAGCTCTTGTTTATGTTGCTTATGGTCAGTGAGGCCAGAGCTGAATGATTCTGTGATAGTGAAGATTGACAGGAGTGAATCTGTCCGTGGATGTAGATCATTTGATCGAACCACGTAAAAATCCCCCTTGCACATTTACTGCTTTGAGTGTGTCTTGACTGGTGTGGTATTATCAAACTGTAAGCTTGAACAGGAGTGTCATGGTTGTGTAAGTAAACCCTCCTTGAGTGATTGAATTGATCTGATGTCTTCCTTGGTTGATCTGATGTCTTCCTTGGTTGATCTGATCTGCCAACAGTCCATCTAAGCCAAAACGTGAGTTCAACAATAAGCTCTAACTGAGCTAACATTTGAGAGGGAATCCTTTAGTTGAAAGAAAAATTGATAGAGTGTTGATTCACCCCCCCCTCTCAACACTTGACACGATCCAACAATTGGTATCAGAGCTAGGTTTGCTTTTGTCAAGTGATTGTTGAAACTTAAAACCAGCAGTAGAAATGGAGAATCAAGCAACAACTGTTAAGGGAGTTCCTTATTTCAGTGGCCAAAATTTCCAGTTATGGAAAAAGAGAATGAGTGCTTATCTCTTAGCACAAGGTCTACAAGTACAAAGAGTAGTCTTGCATGGATTTACACCAACCGTAGATGAGGAGAATCCTACAGCTGCAGAAATTAGAAACTTAGAAGCTGATGGAAAGGCAAGGAATGCTCTATATGCAGCTCTGTCAGAAAAAGAGAACTTTAAAGTTATAGACTGTGTTACTGCTCATGAAATATGGATTAAACTGATTAATATTCATGAGGGAGACATCAAGGTTAAGGAGGCAAAATTGCAGGTTCTTAGAAGTAAGTTTGAAGGTCTTAAGATGGGAGAAGGTGAAAACATTGAGGACTTTCTAAACAGAGTTGTTGAATTAGTTAGCTCAATGAGGGGTCTGGGTGAGAGTGTTGGAGATTCCAATATAGTTAAAAAGGTTCTTAGATCCCTACCAGCAAGATATGATTCTAAGGTCTCTGCTATAGAGGAGAGGGACCTAGATAAAGTGACATTAGATGAGCTACAAAGCACCCTTGTAGCATATGAAATGAGGATTTCAAATTCAAAGGAGGAGACGTCAAAGGCAGTCAAGGAGATAGCATTTAAAACAAAACACTCAAGGAAGCTAAAGGAGGAAAGCAGTGAAGATGAAGCAGCAGACAGTGATCTTGAAAGAATGATGGTGCTGATTTCAAGGAGTTTCAGAGGCCAGACTGGAAAGTACAAGGGAAAGTTGCCATTAAAATGCTTCAATTGTGGCAAAATAGGCCACTTTGCAAGCAAGTGCTTCATGAAGAACAAGAGAACAGAAGATGAGGAAGCTGACAAGCCATCAGACAGGTGGCCTGAGCAGAAAGGAAAGAAGAAGATGAGCTTCAAATCAAGAAAAGGGAAAGCTTACAGAAAACGGAGCTACCTGAGCAAGAAGAAAAATGATAGCTCTGAGGAGGATGAAGAGACTGATGTCTCAGACAGTGAAGATGAGTCTGAAGCTGAAGAGGAGACTCTCATGGTGATGAAATCTTCAACTGTTTCATTGAAGGAGGATGCTGAACTAGAGAACCAATCAGCTGATGATGAAGAAGTGGATCTAGAGGAAGAACTGAAGTTTGCATACAACAAGATAGAGGAGCAGAAGAGATTGCACAAGAAGACAATGAAGACAATGAAGGAGATGGAAAAGGTCATCTTGAGCAGTCAAGAAGAAAACTCAATACTGGAGAATAGAGTAACTGAATTGGAGCAGGAACTGATTCTCATGCAAAATGAAGCTGAGGTTCACAAAAATTGTACAAGAGAAAAGATGGAACTTCAAAAGACATGTGAAACCTTGGTAGAAAAGCTAGATGCCACCACTGCCGAACTAGAGGATGCAACAAGAAAGATAGAAGATCTGCTGTCTCAACAAACTGTGTTCAAAGCTGAAGAAATGACTGATGGAACTACTGTAGAATCAAAATTGAAAGGAAAGCTGGAGTTTCAGTCAAGCAAAACTGAGCCTGGTGAATTCTCAAGGAGCAAAGAAGTGGCTGCAAAAACTGAAGAAGCCACAAGGAAGTTAGATGAGTGCCTCAGCAAGCAGAGATCTTATTCAGAAGGGAAGAAAGGTCTTGGTTATGAAGGAAATCAAAAATTAGAAGGACAACCAGCTGCAACAACCAAGAAGACTGTTACCTTTGTCAAAGAAGGTTCAATTTGTGTTGCTGGTGTAAAGGCAGGAACTAGTTTTGTTGATGCTAAGAAGATGGAAATTTCTAATGGATCAAGAAAGTCTACTGAGCAAAATGAAAGATTGCACGAGCTGAGGGGGAGACAATCTATGTATCAAAGAAGCCTGCTCAAAAGTAGAAGGCTGATTGCTGGAGTATGTTTCACCTGTGGAGAATCAGGTCACTATGCAGCAAATTGCTGGAGGAAGGCATTCTGGAGATTTGGAGGAAGAACAATGCAGTCAAGAGGATGGAATAGAAAAGAGTATTATCATCAAAGAAGCCTAAGTACTTCAAGAAGGATCCCTGAAGCTGAAATCAGAAAAGGCCATATCATACAACCTGGAGAAGTGTATCAGAAATTGAATGTCTGGTGCAGATGCAGATTGCCAAATAAGAGAAGCAAGTGGTTTGAAGGAGTGAATAGCAGGAGAGCCCAGCCACTGCAACAAGCTACAAATAGAAGAAACTTTGCAGCAGAAACAAGAAGAAACCAAGCAGATTACACAAGAAGAAATCAGTCTCTAATGCAGCCACTTAATCTGAGAAACAGATTTCAAATTTTTGAAGGGTTAGAAGAGAATGATCACTGGAGCTGCAGCAGGAGCAATCAAAGATTGAATGAACAGCAAGGCATACCAGCAGCAAGAAAAATTTGGAGGAAGAAGCACAGATTTGAAGAAGCTTGCATTGCTGAAGTTGCACTTAAAACAAAAGCTAAGGAAGCCCAATGGATCATTGACAGTGGGTGCACAAGCCATATGACTGGAGACAAAACTCTACTGAGAAACACAAAAGAAGTTGAAAGAGGGTTTGTCAAGTTTGCAGATAAGAGTGGGTTAAAGATCAAGGCTGTTGGAGAAGCCACCATTGGATCAGAAAAGTTCAAATCTAAGGAGGTGCTGTTTGTAGAAGGGCTGAAGTACAACTTGCTGAGTGTAAGACAACTGTGTGACAATGGTTTCAAAGTAGATTTCTCAAAAAATGGCTGTTTCATCAAAGACTGCAAGACTGGAGAAATCATGGCCAAAGGAATAAGAGACAACAAGGATTTATACCTCATAGATGTGAAGGAAAAGTTGTGCATGCTAAGCAAAATGGATGAAAATACTCTTTGGCATTGCAGGCTTGGACATTTAAATCAAAAGAGCATGAGAAGCCTGGTGAAGTGCAATGCAGTGTTAAACCTCCCTGTACTAAAGAGGGACAACAGCACTTGTGACTCATGCCAAAAAGGGAAATTTGCAAAGCTTTCTCACAAGTCCAAGGAGCATAGAACCTCTAAGCCATTGGAGCTAGTTCACACTGATGTATGTGGACCAATGAAAAGAAAAGGTACAGGTAAAGAGATGTATTTCATTCTTTTTGTGGATGACTTCACTAGGATGATGTGCATCATGCACATGAAGCAAAAGAGTGAAGCCTTCAACTGCTTCAAAAGATTTCAGAAACTGGCAGAAAACCAGCATGGAAGGAAGATCAAAGTTTTGAGATCAGATAATGGAGGAGAGTTTACCTCACAGGAATTTGAAGAATACGTGGAGGAAATGGGAATCAAACATCAAGTCTCAAGTCCTCACACTCCCCAGCAAAATGGAGTTGTAGAGAGGAAAAATAGAAGTGTGATTGAGATGGCAAGAACTATGCTGTTGGAGCACAATACTCCAAAGCACTTCTGGAAGGAAGCCACAATGGCAGCTGTGCATGTACAAAATAGAACCATGTTGAGGCCAAACACTGAAAAGACACCATATGAACTTTGGTATGGTCACAAGCCAAATGTGAAGTATTTTAGAGTTTTTGGCAGCAAATGCTTCATCAAGAACAAGGAGCAAAGCCTTGGAAAATTTGAAGAGAGGGCTGATGAGGGCATTTTCCTTGGTTACTCAAATAAGAGCAAGGCTTACAAGGTTTATAACAAGAGGCTGGATAAGATTATGGAAAGCTATGATGTGAAAGTGGTTGAGGAAGTCAAGATGAAAGCCACTGATCCTGAAAATTTTCTGGATCACTTAGATGACTTAGAGAGCCAAGATGAGGCAGACCTGGAGCTGAAATCAGCTACTGAGGAGACTGATGCAGAAGGATCAGAGACAGAAGTTACAGAAGGCCAGGAAAAAGCAAAAAGAAAGTACAACAAGAGAATTGACAAGATGCCTATCATTGGAGACCCCAAAGCTCCAGTAAGAACAAGAAGGCAACTGAAAAGTATGGTTGCAACTGCCCTACTGTCTCAAGTTGAGCCAAGGTCAATAGAGGAAGCCCTGGAGGACCAGTCATGGCTGCAAGCCATGAATGAAGAGCTGGACCAAATTGAGAAAAACCAAACTTGGGAGCTCGTGGATAGGCCAGCAAACAAGAATGTGATAGGCACAAAATGGGTGTTCAGGAACAAGTTGAATGAGGAAGGAAAGGTTGTAAAGAATAAGGCAAGGCTTGTGTGCAAAGGATACTCTCAAATTGAAGGAGTAGATGTGGATGAAACCTTTGCCCCAGTAGCAAGGCTTGAAGCCATAAGAATGTTTTTGGCAGTGGCTTCAGCAAGGAGTTACAAGGTCTTCCAAATGGATGTTAAATCTGCCTTCTTGAATGGAAATCTGGAGGAAGAAGTGTACATTGAGCAACCAGATGGTTTTCTAGTTTGTGAAGATGAAAACAAGGTGTGCAGGCTCAAAAAGGCACTGTATGGATTAAAACAAGCCCCAAGAGCATGGTACTCAAGGCTGGACAGCTACCTGAAGAATCTGAATTTCAGAAAAAGTTGCATAAATAGCAATTTATATGTTCTTGATGGAAAGGGTGGACAGTTAATAGCCATAGTCTATGTTGATGACATAATATTTGGAGGAGATAAGGAGCAGCTGTGCCATGAATTTGCTAGAAAGATGCAAGAAGAGTTTGAAATGTCCATGATAGGAGAGCTCTCATTTTTCCTTGGACTGCAGATTCATCAAAAAGCAACTGGAATTTTTATCTCTCAAACCAAGTATACCAAAGAAGTGCTGAAGAAATTTGGTATGACTGATGCTAAGCCAATGTCTACACCCATGGCAACTAACTGCAAGCTGAGCAAGGATGAAAAAGGAGCTGAAGCTGATCAAAGTCTATACAGAAGCATGATAGGAAGCTTATTGTACTTAACAGCAACAAGGCCTGATATTACCTTTGCTGTCTGCCAAGCTGCTAGATACCAGGCAAATCCAAAGAGTTCTCATATGATTGCACTAAAGAGGGTGCTAAGATATTTGCAAGGGACAGTAGATTATGGTCTGTGGTATGCAAGGAAAGGAAGCTTGGGATTAAGAAGCTTCACTGATGCTGATTGGGCAGGAAATGTTGATGACAGGAGATCCACTTCAGGAGGAGTATTCTTTCTTGGAAATAGATGTGTGAGCTGGTTAAGCAAGAAGCAAGAAAGTATAGCCTTAAGCACTGCTGAAGCTGAGTACATAGTAGCAACCAAGGCATGCACTCAAGCTATATGGATGAGATCTGAACTGCAAAACCTTAAAGAAGAAGTTCTCTTGCCACTGATAATTTTTTGTGACAACAAAAGTGCCATTGATTTGTCAAAGAATTCAGTCCAGCACTCGAGAGCCAAACATATAGAAATCAAGTATCACTTCATAAAGGACAAGGTTGAGAAAGGAGAAATTATGCTAGAGTATGTTCCCACAGCTAAACAAATAGCTGATGTAATGACAAAGCCTCTTCCAGCCGAGGTGTTTGAAACTTTGAGGATGCAAATGGGAGTGCAGTCCTCCTTCTCATGCTGAATCAGTTGAGCATCCCCAAATCCCTTTGAAATTGGTTGTCAAAGGGGGAGAGATAGCCGCAGCAGGCCGGCCAGACGCAGCAGTATTGTCCTTGGGAGAGAAGGACGTTGGAAAAGCTCTATGCAGGGGGAGCTTACTATGTAGAAGAATAAGGTTCAGGGGGAGCTGGTTCAGGGGGAATAAGGTTCAGGGGGAGCTTAGCACTGAGTTGACTGATTGGCTGCAAATGTGGTTGCCAACAATTCCAAAGGGGGAGATTGTTGAGCCATTGGAGCTGCTACAATGAAGCTTTCTTAGCCTTTATTAAAGTCCAATGTTGTGTTGTAATTGTTGCAACCACATTGTGACAAATCTGTGAATTACTAAGGCAATAATGGACTGAGTTCATGAGGATTGTCTGGACAAAATCTCAGCAAGAAGCCGATGAATAAACTGAAGTGCCAAAATGAGAAGGAAGTGTACTGTTGGCACATCAGATCAAAGGCTGCACAGATCAGATCAAGTTACGCGCACATCAGATCAAAGGCTGCACAGACAAGTTACGCGCACATCAGATCAAAGGCTGCACAGATCAGATCAAGTTACGCGCACATCAGATCAAAGGCTGCACAGATCAGATCAAGTTACGCGCACAGCAGATCAAAGGCTGCACAGACAAGTTACGCGCACATCAGATCAAAGGCCACACAGATCAGATCAAGGGAAGTGAAGATCAGATCAAATGCAGTGCGCATCAGATCAAAGGATGCACACATCAGATCACATGCAGCACAAATCAGATCAAAGGAAGTGAAGATCAGATCAAATGCAGTGCGCATCAGATCAAAGGATACACATATCAGATCACATGCAGCACAAATCAGATCAACGGAAGTAAAGATCAGATCAAATTCTCAAGGGATTGCTCAGCAGCTTAGTTTCACAGAAGCAAGGCAAGTCAGCAACAAAACATATTTGCAGCAGAAGAGAACAACTCAAGGCTGGAGAGCTAGAGCAGACACCTAAGAAGCTGAAGTCAAGGACGGCTAGTGAATCACACCTCAAACGCGCGACTCTAAAAGTCTCCCAAAGATTCAGAAGACGCAGGAGCATCATGTTGAAGTATCTAGCAATCCGGTGAGCGAGCAGAAATACAAAAGAATCAAGAAGTGCCGATCAGAAGAACTGCAGGAGCTACATGGATGGTTCTGAGTTGCTGGACAGAACGTTGTGACATGAAGCTAACATCAGATCAACCGGAGGCTAACATCAGATCAACTGCAAGCTAACATCAGATCAACCGGAGGCTAACATCAGATCAACTGCAAGCTAACATCAGATCAACCGGAGGCTAACATCAGATCAACTGCAAGCTAACATCAGATCAACCGAAGGCTAACATCAGATCAACTGCATGCTAACATCAGATCAACCGAAGCGTGACATCAGATCAAATGCCGGGCACATCAGATCAGCTATAAGCTAAGATCAGATCACTTCTGCTGTTTCAACATATCTAAGACAAGCTACTCGAGAAAGTCTGAAGGAGTACAGTCAACAATATGACATGGCAAGCAAGTTGCAACTTAAAAAGGTTGAAAATGGATTATATGAATCTTGAGCCGCCTTCCGTGTAAGATATGCTGACACACCGCACGTAGGGCACAGTTTTTCTTCTGGGAAAAGAAACGGGCAGATGAGTAGGTGTGGTAGGCACAACAACTGCAGAATGCAGGATAAACCACATTGGGAGGAAAAACCCAAACAGAGAGAAGGCACGAAAAGAAAGAAAAAGAGAGAGAGAGGAGCAGCAGCCAAGGTGAGTGCTGAACAGAACGAAACCGAGAAAAGGGAGGAGAAAAAGAGTGAGAGCAGAAAAAGATGATATGAGAAACACAAGAGAGAAAGAAACAGTCTGCTGCACAAGGAGAAGCTGAAGCGCTGGAGAGGCAGAAGTCAAGGAGAAGAAGAAGCTGAGGAGGAGCAGAATCGGGAGAACTGACCCTGAGATTGCAGCTTCAGGTGGTAAGCCTAGAACACTATCAAACGTCTTTCATTAAGTGATTTTGAAAGATATTTGTGTAGAAAAGGCAGCACAACAGAGATTTACATGTTATTGTTTTAGTTGATGAACTTGTAGAGGTAGTGAACCTCAATGTGTTGAGCAGTGAGCTCTTGTTTATGTTGCTTATGGTCAGTGAGGCCAGAGCTGAATGATTCTGTGATAGTGAAGATTGACAGGAGTGAATCTGTCCGTGGATGTAGATCATTTGATCGAACCACGTAAAAATCCCCCTTGCACATTTACTGCTTTGAGTGTGTCTTGACTGGTGTGGTATTATCAAACTGTAAGCTTGAACAGGAGTGTCATGGTTGTGTAAGTAAACCCTCCTTGAGTGATTGAATTGATCTGATGTCTTCCTTGGTTGATCTGATGTCTTCCTTGGTTGATCTGATCTGCCAACAGTCCATCTAAGCCAAAACGTGAGTTCAACAATAAGCTCTAACTGAGCTAACATTTGAGAGGGAATCCTTTAGTTGAAAGAAAAATTGATAGAGTGTTGATTCACCCCCCCCTCTCAACACTTGACACGATCCAACACTAAATATCTTAGACGCTGTTTTACCTGAACCACCAGTAAATGCTACGGCTGCGGTTCAACGAGCATGGGAAAAGCTGAAAAGCGATTCCGATGACGTGACATGTCTGATGCTCGCGACTATGTCAGGCGAGCTTCAGAAACAATTTATGAATTCGGAAGCGTTCCAAATTTATGTGTCACTAACGGAAATGTTCCATGAACAAGCCCGTAACGAAAGGTTCATTACGATAAAAGTATTGATCTCGTGCAAGATGGCGAAGGGTTCGTCAGTAAGCACGCATTTGATCAAGATGAAGGGGTATATTGATACCCTAGAGAGATTAAATGCACCTCTTTCTAGAGAGTTAGCCATTGACATCATCTTGGCTTCACTGCCTGATGATTACAATGACTTTGTGGTGAACTACAACATGCATAACATGGAGAGGACAATTCCTGAGCTCCATGGAATGCTTAAAAATACTGAGCAAACCCTTCGAAAGGCAACGCCAGTACTTGTTGTGGAAAAGGGTAAGGGCAACAAGAGAAAGTTTAAAGGCAAGGCAAAAGTTGCTGAAAACAAGAAGCCTCACAGTAAGACTGCTCCTAAGGCTCAGCCTCAAACTCCTCCTGCTAAGAAAAATGCTCAGAAGGACGCAATATGTTTCCATTGCAATCAGAAGGGGCATTGGAGAAGAAACTGCAAGCTGTTTCTTGAAGAGAATAAACAGAATCCTTAGGCTTCAAGTATCTTTGTTATTGAAATTAATCTTTCTATGTCCACCTCATGGGTATTAGATACCGGATGTGGGGCTCACATTTGTACTGATGTGCAGGGACTGAGCAATAGAAGGATGACAAAGAAAGGCGAAGTAGATCTCCGAGTAGGCAACGGGGCAAGAGTTGCAGCCATTAAAGTTGGAGATTACATTTTGTCTTTGTCTTCCGGTTTAAACATTGTTTTAGAGAATTGTTATTATGTACCTACTATGAGTAGGAATATTATTTCAATTTCTTGCTTGGATATCAAAGGATTTCGTTTTATTATTGGTAATAAATCGTTGTCTTTATATCAAAAAAGATGTTTTATATGGAGTTGCAAATTTGTGCAATGGCCTATATATCTTGGATTTGACCCAAGAAAAACTGGTATATAACATTAAAAAGAAAGCCAAATTAATTCAATCTGATTTAAGTCCAACATATCTATGGCACTGTCGTCTAGGCCATGCAAATGAGAAGCGAGTTCAAAGACTTCATAAGGATGGAGTGCTTGGTTCATTTGATTTCGAATCATATGACACATGTGAACCCTGTTTGCAAGGCAAAATGACGAAGAGTCCTTTCAGCAAGAAAGGCGAGAGGACTAGTGAGCTATTGGCACTAATACATACAGATGTATGTGGACCGATGAGCACACAAGCCAGAGGTGGATTTGAATACTTCGTGACTTTTACCGATGACTATAGTAGATATGGTTATGTCTACGTAATGAGGTATAAAAGTGAAACTTTTGAAAAGTTCAAAGAGTTTAAAAATGAAGTAGAAAATCAGTTAAATAGAAGGATTAAGGCTATTCGCTTCGATCGGGGAGGTGAATACCTTAATGATGAGTTCGATGGCTATCTAAAACAGTGTGGAATTGTTTCACAGCTGACTCCACCAGGAACACCTCAATGGAATGGTGTATTCGAGAGGAGGAATCGGACCTTATTAGATATGGTTCAATCTATGATGGGCCAAGTGACTCTCCCTATGTCCTTTTGGGGTTATGCCCTCCTTTCAGCTGCCTACTTACTAAATCGTATTCCATCTAAGGCAGTAGATAAGACTCCATATGAGATGTGGACGGGTCAAAAACCCTATATGTCATATCTACGAGTTTGGGGTTGTCAAGCTCATGTAAAGCGTTTACAAAGTAGTAAGCTTGAACCTAAAACTGACAAATGCCTGTTTGTGGGATATCCTAAGGAAACTAAAGGATATCAATTCTACAATCCAACTAAGAACAAAGTGTTTGTTGCTCGGGGAGCCACTTTCTTAGAGAAAGATTTTCTCTACAAGAAAGATAGTGGGAGTAGAATAGAACTCGGAGAAGTTCCAGAACCACAAGAGAATGTAGAACGATCTACAGAAACTGAGATGGAAGTTGACATGGGAACTCATGAAGATGAGCAGCCTGAGTCAACAACACAAGAACCTAGAAGGTCTAGTAGATCTCGTCATGAACCTGAGAGATACGGATTTCTCATAACTGACGATCAAGATTTGATCTTGGTGGACTCTAATGAGCCCGTGAACTACAAACAGGTTTTAGAAAGTCCAGATTCAGATAAATGGCTACAAGCAATAGAATCTGAAATGCAATCCATGAGGGACAATAAAGTTTGGACTTTGATTGATCCTCCTGTTCAGGCAAAGGTTGTCGATTGCAAGTGGATTTTCAAGTTAAAACCTGGCGGGATCTTCAAGGCACGACTAGTGGCTAAAGGTTTCAGACAGACTCATGGTATAGACTATGATGAAACCTTCTCCCCTGTCGTGATGCTCAAGTCCATTCGGACTATGCTCGCCATAGCTGCATATTATGACTATGAGATATGGCAGATGGATGTTAAGACGGCTTTCCTGAATGGAAACCTACTCGAGGATGTTTATATGAAACAACCCAAGGGATACATCGATCAAGAGCATCCAAATCGTGTATGCAAGCTTCAGAGGTCCATCTACGGACTAAAGCAAGCATCTCAGAGTTGGAATCTTCGTTTTGACGAGGCAGTAAAAGGTTACGGCTTCATAAAGAACGAAGATGAGCCTTGTGTTTACAAGAAGGTTAGTGGGAGCAAGATAGTTTTCCTTGTCCTATATGGACGACATCCTACTCATAGGAAATGACATTCCCATGATGAAAGACATCAAACAATGGTTGGGGACTGTATTTTCTATGAAAGACTTAGGAGAAGCCGAAATGATACTAGGTATCAAGATCTATAGAGATAGGTCAAAAAGGCTTCTAGGACTAAGTCAAGAAGGGTACATAGACAAAATATTGAAGAGGTTCAATATGTCTAACTCCAAAAATGGTAAGGTACCATTTAGACATGGCCTTCTCTTGAAGAAGAACCAAGGTCCTTCAACAAGAGAGGAGAGGGATACAATGAGTTGAGTACCATATGCTTTGGCAATAGGATCTATCATGTTATGTACCCGCCCGGATGTCGCACATGCACTGAGCATGACTAGCAGATACCAACAAGATCCAGGAACAGATCATTGGACTGCAGTCAAAGCAATCCTAAAGTACTTGCGAAGGACTAAAGGATTGATGCTAGTGTATGGAGGACAAGAACAGCTCATCGTACAAGGTTACGCTGATGCTGCTTTCCAAACAGATCAAGATGACATGAAGTCACAATCAGGCTACGTGTTTAGTCTGAATGGTGGTGCAATAAGTTAGAAAAGCTCAAAGCAAGATACAACAGCCGATTCTACAACAGAGTCTGAGTACATTGCTGCATCCGATGCTGCAAAGAAAGCTGTTTGGTTAAGAAAGTTCATGTCAGACATCGGAGTGATACCGAGTATCCAAGATCCGATAGAACTTTTCTGTGACAATAACGGGGCCATCGCACAAGCTAAGGAGCCTCGGTCACACCAGAAAACCAAACATATACTCAGAAGGTTTCACCTCATCCGAGAGATCATTGATCGAGGAGATGTGAAAGTGTGCAAAATAGGGTCAGATGACAATGTAGCAGATCCTCTCACAAAAGCTCTACCGCAGTCAAAGTTTGATAGACATGTAATAGAGCTTGGTCTTAAACAGTTTAGGACATAGCCCTTCAACGGGCAAGTGGGAGATTGTTGGTGTATATGCCCTAATGAGGGCTATTTATGTAAATAAACTTTGAGGGTTATTTATGTAAATAAGACATTTGTCGTTTGATTGATTATTTATCTGATGAGTTAATTTCATGAAATTATATTCTTGTGCATATTGAATTTCATGAAAACGATCCGCCAAAAGAAACACTCCATGGACTGTTAGATCATGAGTGATTCTTTTGAGTAGTACTCGTACGAGGATCCTTAGACCAGAAATCACTGCATAGTCTTAGGTGAATTAGAGTGTGCTTTGACATATGCCTAACGGGACCGTAACAGGTAGCCAAGTACGGGTATGATTGGGTACACTATAAGTCACGCTAAGGTATGTAGGTGAAGTGATGGGACTACAAGTCTCTCTTAAATGAGAGATGATATCTTGGCCGCTTGATAGTGAACTGAGAAGTGCATGGCCGTGCCTAAGAAATGATAAGGGTTATCATTTGCTTGATTAAGTTCAGTGTCACTAAGAGATCAAGTAAAACGTTTAGCTATATAAGGATGATTGGTTCCATGCCTTATGCTAAACTGGATATCAGTGTAGAGGACATTACGTAGTATACTCGGAAGGTTGTGTTGAATCACCATTCGACCCTCCGTTCTGAATTATGTAGTCATTATGTCTTGCTAGAGACCACTAATGATTTATGGATTAATTAATGAGATTAATTTATTCATTGTCAATTTGGAATGGACCTACAGGATCGCACATAAGTGAGTTCGATGATTCAGAATTAATTAAATTGCCTGTTCTAAGTATAAGAGTTATACTTAAATAGATAATATTTAATTAAATGGTTTAATTAAATATTATTGAAGAGTTTTATGGTATTAATTAAAAGTTAATTAATTACCTAGGAAGAATTGAGTTGAGCTGATAAATCAAGGGACCTAATTGTGAATCAAGGTTCTTGACCCATCAGCCTGATCCATGGATCAATGGGTTGATCCATGGTGTTGGTTAAACCCAACTCAGTAAATAATTAATTAATTATTATTAATTATTATTTATAATTAATTAAAATAGATACTTCTCAAATCAGAGAAGTATCTGGAGTCTGTTAAAAACGTTTTAACAGACTCAGTTTTAAATATACGTTTGAAAATTTTTTTAACAAACAATCAGACTTCAGAAAAAAAAAGAACGTTCTTCCAAAACCATTCTTCCCAGAGAGAAAAACGTTTTCTCTTAAAACAGGAAAATTTTGGGGCTAGCACCGGTTCTGAGAGAACTCCAGTGTAAGAACGTAGAGGCAATTCGCTTGAATTGTTCTTTGGTGGTGAACGCAATCTTCCCAAAGGATCCAGGCGACTGCACAACCGATTATGCGTCGAGGGTAAGACCCGAATCCTTTAGTGTTTAGGAATTCCGCCATTTAATTTAGAATTAAATGCCTAAACACAATCCAACAACGGCTTCACTAGGTGAGATGTCATTGCCCATATCAATTATATAAAAGTCCACTGGAAAAACAAACTTATTGGTTTTCACCAAAACATCTTCCATTATCCCCTTAGGACGCGTAGTTGACCTATCTGCCAATTGAATTATTACATTCGTAACCTTCATAGGTCCTAAGCCTAGATAATTAAATAATGTTAATGGCATGACATTTACTGAGGATCCTAAATCCAACATGGCTCTTCTAACCAATTTATTACTTATTACGCAGGATATTGCAAATATAACTGGATCGGAGCATTTTGTGGGTAGCTCAAGTGGTTCACCTTGTATGACGATTGACATAATTTGTCCTACCTGTTCCTTCCCTTCCTCAGGTTTCCTTCTCCTCGTGCATCTTTCCTTTAAAAATTTGGCGTATCTAGGCATGTGATCAATTGCCTCCAGAAGAGGAATATTAATTTCTACCCTGCGAAATATTTCAGAAATTTCTTTTTCCTCTTCTTCCTTCTTAGATTTCCTAAACCTGCCAGGAAAGGGAACATGAGTTAGAACATTATGGTCATCCTGTTCAACTTCAGTTCTTACCTCTTTTTCTTGGGGTGGTGTCTCTGCTGGTTTCTGAATTTTTGGAACCTCATTCTGCAATTCTCTCCCACTGCGAAGCGTCATGGCACTCGCATTTTCCTATTTAGAAAGGGATGTTCCTGCGTCCGTTTCGCTCACCCTACGGGCCAATTGTGCAATTTGTTTTTCCATGTTCTGAAAATTGGCCTGAGCTTCCTTCTGGAAAGCCTGAGTGCTTGTGGCCAGGTTCATAACTATCTCATCCAGATTCATGTTGGGTTTTTGAGACACTGAAGGAAGCTGATAGGGCTGCCTCATTGCTGGAGGTTGGTACGCCTGAGGTTGTTGAAATCCTGGCAGCCTGAAATTTGAATTGGGCTCCCTCCACCTTGAATTATTCTGCGTTGGGTATTGATCATATCTCCCCTGGGGCTGACCAAGGTATCCTCCAACTTGGTTGACTTGCTCATTTGGCTCATTCCTAATGGCGGGGCATGCATCTGTGGCATGTCCAGGCATAAAACATATCCCACAAGCCTTTGCCTGTTGCATTTGACCTACAGCCAATTGATGTACTAAGTCAGTTAAACACTACTGCTACAAGAATTACCGGTTTTTCATGGCAGTGCAGGTGAAGACCCTCACAAGCACTTGAAAGAGTTTGACGTGGTCTGCTCAACAATTCGACACCAAGGGGTTACAGAGGAACAGGTAAAATTACAGGCCTTTCCTTTTTCACTTGCAGATAAAGCAAATGACTGGTTATATGATCTACCGCCTGGATCGATAGCCACATGGAATGAACTCAAGGGGCAATTTCTGGATAAATTTTTTCGAGCATCGAGGGCTGCACATATCAGGAAAGATATATGTGGAATTCGTCAACATCAGGGAGAGACTTTGCATAACTACTGGGAGAGATTCAAGCAACTGTGTGCCAGCTGTCCCCAGCATCAAATCCCTGAACAACTGCTGATACAGTACTTTTATGAGGGGCTCTTAGATGGAGATAGGAGCAATATTGATGCAGCAAGCGGTGGTGCCTTGATGACAAAACCATTGTTGAAGCTAAAACTTTGATTTCCAACATGCCAGCCAATGCACAGCAATTCGGGATTAGAAGAGAAATTGTTTCTGAGGTAAGTACCAGTTCAATTGACCAACAACTTAACGCTTTAACTGACTTAGTACGTCAATTGGCTGTAGGTCAAATGCAACAGGCAAAGGCTTGTGGGATATGTTTGATGCCTGGACATGCCATAGATTCATGCCCCACCATTAGGAATGAGCCAAATGAGCAAGTCAACCAAGTTGGAGGATATATTGGTCAGCCCCAGGGGAGATATAACCAATACCCAACGCAGAATAATTCAAGGTGGAGGGAGCCCAATTCAAATTTCAGGCCGCCAGGATTTCAACAACCTCATGCGTACCAACCTCCAGCAATGAGACAACCCTATCAGCTTCCTTCAGTGTCTCAAAAACCCAACATGAATCTGGATGAGATAGTTATGAACCTGGCCACAAGCACTCAGGCTTTCCAGAAGGAATCTCGGGCCAATTTTCAGAACATAGAAAAACAATTTGCACAATTGGCCCGTAGGGTGAGCGAAACGGAAGCAGGAACATCCTTTTCTAAACAGGAAAATGCGAGTGCCATGACGCTTCGCAGTGGGAGAGAAGTGCAGAATGAGGTTCCAAAAATTCAGAAATCAGCAGAGACACCACCCCAAGAAAAAGAGGTAAGAGCTGAAGTTGAACAGGATGACCATAATGTTCTAACTCATGTTCCCTTTTTAATTCAAATTGAGGAATATTATCAGGCAAAGCAATGCATAAAGTTTGATTATTGATATCAGGTGTTGCCAACTCCCTTAATATTCTTGTAGCCATGGAAACTCCTTCTTCAAATTCTGACTCGTTCCTGGTTGAGCTATAGCCAATGGTATCGTTTGAAGAAGATGGCGAATTGCTGGACTTTTTCTTCGTCTTTGTTTCTCGCCGATTTGCTCTAGCCAATTTCTCGATCTCTGGAATATAATTTAATTCTCCTGTACAGGAAGAACGCACCATAAACCAGGAAAAGTAACAAAAATGGGGGGGGGTATGGTATCGTGAAATAAAGAAAAAAAAATTACGGATGCAAAGAAAATTTTGTAAATATTAAAAGGAAAACAAAAAGATATATATTTTTTTCAAACTAAAATTCACAATAAAACAATTAAATAAAATAAATAACTCTACGGAATACACCAAAACAAATTAAAGATGAGAAACGTAAATATCAATATGTCCCTACTCACAAATTCACTGGCGTAAAAATACTAAAACACTTAATCACTTAATTAAACAAACGTAAACAGCAAATTTTTGTTTTTTTTTCAAAGCTAAAATTAACAATCGAAAATAAAAGTGAAGAGATTAAAATCATAGAAACACATAATCAAATTAAGAATCAAAATACTTGACTCCCCGGCAACGGCGCCAAAATTTGATAGGCAAACTCTACTTTTTTTAGTTAATTTGAAATTCAAGCAGCAATTCAATTTCGTATTTCAGCTTTCTACTTGAATTCTTTCCAGTCTCTTCCCTTCATTCAAAATCTCTTCACCTAATTGATCAAGTTAGGAATTAGAGTTAAATCAGACTCCTTTGGGATTCGACCCGAAACCACTACTGCTGCAAATTTTTGTAGTCCGTAAGCGAATTCGGATTAATTTGACAGGCATGACAAAACCCTATCAAATTTTGGTGCCGTTGCCGGGGAATGGTCTGTTTCTTTTTCTCAATGCCTTTACTTATAGGAAAATAAAAAAACATTTCAAATTCAAAACTAACTCAATCCCAATAGCAAAATTAAATCTGATTTGTCTACAAAAAATATTCCATTCAATAAATTCTGTTCCACTTCAACTTCCCCCAAATCTTGCAAGCCAGAAAAATCATAACTCCCAACAGACTTTTACCCGGTCAAAACTTCCTTTCTTCCTTGTAAATTCCTTCAAGCCGCCACTTTGCTTCCAAGTCAGCATCATCTTCTTCAGACTTTGCACTTTAGTCCTCTGCTAGCTAATTTCCTTCAAAAATGCCCTATTGATACCACAAATCCTAATTTAGCCTAAATCAACAAGAATCACATTAAATAGGTGCATAATAATAACAAAATTAATCCTAAATTTCTTTTTCCTCTTCTGGAGGCAATTGATCACATGCCTAGATACGCCAAATTTTTAAAGGAAAGATGCATAAGGAGAAGGAAACCTGAGGAAGGGAAGGAACAGGTAGGACAAATTATGTCAACCGTCATACAAGGTGAACCACTTGAGCTACCCACAAAATGCTCCGATCCAGGTATATTTGCAATATCCTGCATAATAAGTAATAAATTGGTTAGAAGAGCCATGTTGGATTTAGGATCCTCAGTAAATGTCATGCCATTAACATTATTTAATTATCTAGGCTTAGGACCTATGAAGGTTATGAATGTAATAATTCAATTGGCAGATAGGTCAACTACGCGTCCTAAGGGGCTAATGGAAGATGTTTTGGTGAAAATCAATAAGTTTGTTTTTCCAGTGGACTTTTATATAATTGATATGGGCAATGACATCTCACCTAGTGAAGCTGTTATGTTGTTAGGCAGATCATTTATGAAAACAGCCAAGACTGTAATTGATGTTGATTCAGGAATGGTAACTTTCAGGGTTAATGGTTTTTCTATGGATTTTGATATTTATAATACCATGGATTATTCGGAGGATGTTGAATCTATTTATGATATAAGTATTATTGATAAGTGTGTGGAAGTGCATGTGGAAAATAATTGGTTGCAGGATGAGCTAGGAGAAGGAATTCTTATGGAGGAAAATGTACCAATGGAGGCTACAGCAGGAAGTGATAGAAAAATATTGAACTCTGAACTTTCGTTATCAAATAAGTTGGTGCAGGGATTTCAGGGTGCTAATTTAGTATTACCTTCTGTCTTGCAGGCGCCCTCCTTGGAACTCAAACCTTTACCTACACATCTGAAATATGTGTTCTTAGGTGAGAATAGTACCCTGCCGGTGATTATTGCAAATGACCTCACAGAAGTGCAGGAGAATAAATTGATCCGAATGTTGAAGAAGCATAAGACGACCATATGGTGGACATTAGCAGACATCAAAGGCATCAGTCCAGCTATTTGCATGCATCACATTTCATTAGAGCCTAACTCTAAGGCGGTTCGTGACCCACAACACAGATTGAACCCTGCAATGAAGGAGGTAGTTCTTAAATAGATTTTAAAATTATTAGAGTTAGGAATTATTTTTCCCATTTTGGATTGTAATTGGGTGAGTCCTGTGCATGTTGTCCCTTAAAAGTCTGGTTTTACCTTGGTTAAAAATGGTGATAATGAACTTATGCCTATGAGAATGCAAAGTGGTTGGAGAATGTGTATAGATTATAGGAAATTAAATACAACCACTAGGAAAGATCATTTTCCACTTCCATTTATTGATCAAATGCTTGAGAAATTAGCTGGAAAAGAATTTTTCTGCTTTCTTGATGGATTTTTGGGTTATCATCAAATTGTTGTGGCTCCTGAAGATCAGGAGAAAACCACTTTTACATGTCCTTTCGGAACTTTTGCTTATCGTCGCATGCCTTTCGGATTATGTAATGCTCCTGGTACCTTTCAACGTTGCATGATGAGCATATTTTCAGATTTGATTGAGAATTGCATTGAGATTTTTATGGATGATTTTATGGTTTATGGCAGTTCTTTTGATGTTTGTTGAGAGAATTTGAAGCATGTGTTAGAACGTTGCATTAATACTAACTTAGTACTTAATTATTAGAAATGTCATTTCATGGTTAAGGAAGGGATAGTTTTGGGGCATGCTATTTCTAAGAAAGGAATAGAAGTCGATAAAGCAAAAGTGGATTTAATTGCTAGATTGCATTTCCCAACTAATGTGAGAGAGGTGCGTAGTTTCCTTGGACATGCAGGTTTCTATCGTAGGTTCATCAAGGATTTCTCAAAGTTAGCACAACCAATGACAAGATTGCTGCAAAATGAAGTTCCTTTTGAGTTTGGGGAAGAATGCAAGGAAGCATACAACACTTTAAAAAGGTTGCTCACATCAGCACCCATTGTCCAACCTTCGAATTGGGAGTTGCCGTTTGAGCTTATGTGCGATGCTAGTCCCTATACCGTCGGCGCAGTGTTGGGGCAGCTAGTTGGGAAGACATGTCATGTCATTTATTATGCTTCCAAAAAGTTGAATGAAGCTCAATGCAACTACACCACTACAGAAAAAGAGCTCTTGGCTATTGTTTTTGCATTTGAAAAATTTAGATCTTATTTATTAGGTACTAAAACAACTGTTTATTCTGATCATGCAGCGTTGAAGTACCTCTTAGGGAAGAAAGAAACAAAGCCAAGATTGATTCGGTGGATACTTCTACTTCAGGAGTTTGATAGGGAAATTAAAGACCGGAAGGGGGCTGACAATTCGGTGGCAGATCATTTGAGTAGAATAAAAGTTGAGGAAGAAAGAGTAGCCATCAACGAGGCATTCCCAGATGATCATTTATGGGCTTTACAGGAGCAAAGAGGTAAGGAACCTTGGTATGCTGATATTGTGAATTATTTGGTTACTCATAAGTTCCCACCTGAATTGAGTTCTTTTCAAAGAAATAAGTTGAGAAGTGAAGAAAAATATTATTTATGGGATTAGCCTTATTTATGGAAGATAGGGTCAGATCAGGTGATTAGAAGGTGTGTACCTGAGAATGAAATTGAGTCGATTCTTGCTTATTGTCATACTTTTGCTTGTGGTGGTCATTTTGGACCTAGAAGGACAGCAATGAAGGTTTTAGATAATGGATTTTACTGGAATACTCTGTTTAAAGATGCCTATAACTTTTGTAAGGGATGTGAGAGATGCCAAAAGATGGGTACCATTTCTTTTCGTAATGAAATGCCTCAAGTTCTAATATTATTTTGTGAAATATTTGATGTGTGGGGAATAGATTTTATGGGACCCTTTCCAAGCTCGTTTGGTAATTTGTATATTTTGCTCGCTGTGGATTATGTGTCAAAGTGGGTGGAGGCAAAAGCCACCCAGACTAATGATGCTAAAGTTCTTTCAGGTTTTCTTTGGACTAAATTTTTAGTAGGTTCGGGGTGCCAAGAGCAATTATTAGTGATCAAGGGACACGTTTTTGTAACCGGACCATGGAAGCATTGATGAGGAAATATGGTTCTCATCACAAAGTTTCTACAGCATACCATCCACAAACTAATGGCCAGGCTGAGATTTCTAATATGGAGATAAAGAATATTTTGGAGAAAACAATGAATACTGGGCGCAAGGATTGGAGCAGGCGTTTGGACAATGCACTCTGGGCCTACCGAACTGCATACAAGACTCCCATTGGAATTGTTAGTTTTGAATACAGAAAAGCTATGGCTTGTATCAAAAACTAATATCCACAGATGACATATCATTTTGTTTCAGTATAAATCTGTTCCTTTATATCATAGAACTAGATAACGGGGTTTTGACAAACACAGTAGATACCGTTATTGGTTAAAGTATTGATATATTAAAAGTTTGCTCGTAACCGAGATAGTCTGAACATACTATCGGTATTGGTTATTGTGTGTTTTGGAAATTAGTTTATCTAGACTAGTTTAAATCACACAGATATGCCCGGGGCATATTGAGCACGACCAGTTTGGATAGAATTGACTTGTACTGATCGGCGTAGTCAATTCGGTCCTAGTATTCTGTCTCTCAATCCCGAGATTGGGACGGGCGTGAGGGTTGGGTGTCGTGTGCTTTGATTTGCCAAAGAGTGAGGTCAATTGAGGCCAATACCTCGGTAAGTTGGGTATGCGGTGTTTAGCTTCTTGCGTGCTGTTGCTAGTCGGAGGAATCCACGTACCGGTTTGCCGGGTTGATGGTGCTCCCGAGATGAGCTCGTAAGGTTATTATACTAAACCTGGCCAGTGAACTTTATGTTCGGTATAATAAAAGGTCGAGTGGTACTAATCTCGGAAACCAAGAAGTCGGTGAATTAATTTGTCAGTAAATTGATAAATCGACGGGCACTAGATCTTTAATGTGGGGAGATAGAAGAAATAATAATGGCGTGATGTAAATTCGTTTTCGAGCGGTAGTTCCTTAATTGGTCCGATAGTGGTACGACCGATTATGCGTTTGACTAATCGACAAGGTAAATTAATTAATCCGAAGGGTTTAATTAATATTTAATCGACGAAGTGAATTTAGAAATTAATTCGATTTTGAATTAATTAATTCTAAGGGTTCGATTAAATTAAATTAACAAAGTGGATTAAATAAATTAATTTAAAAGGGTCGATTGGAGTTGATTAGTCGGGAAGACTTAGCGGTCAACGAAAGTCAAATTTTAAGGCCTAACTCCAGAGCCCATTAGGTCTCCAATCGAGCTCCTATAAATAGAAGACTTGATGCCCAAGAAACCCTAAGGAAATTTTGCAAGATTTGTCTTGCCTCTTTCTTGAGCAAAAAGATTCTAGTGAGAGAATTTTTTTTTAGAATTCTTTCACAAAAATGAATCAGATTTTTTGCTCCTTGAATTGAATTCATTCAAAGACCGAACCTTCGAGTGGGTTTTATTATTATTCCGCCAGATTGCTGCTGTTATTTTTGGGTTTTCGCCCAGGAAATTGCGGCTGTTCTTAGCGCTGCTGCTTGGTTGTTTCTCGGTCCAGAGAATTGCGGCTGTCCTTATCGCTGCTGCTTGGTTATTTCTCGGTCCAACAAATTGCGGCTGTTCTTAGCACTGTCGCTTGGTTGTTTCTCGGCCCAGCAAATTGCGGCTGTCCTTAGCGCTGCTGCTTGGTTTTTATCGGATTTTATTAGCGCTGGAATTTAGCTATCCCGTGCGTTTGATTCGAGGAAGATGATGTTGATCTCTTTCATTTTGATCGGTGATCCATCAGCCTTCCTTGTCTAGATCACGACGGGATTCAAAGCTGAGTTCTTGCGGCTCAAAAGAGGGTTTTTAAATTATAAACAGCAGCAGTAATTTCGATAATAGCAGCAGGCGGAATTTCGATCAGATTTTGGAACAAAATTGAATTCGATTCTTGTGATTTCCTTGTGGGCTAAGCGAGTAGACTTCGATAGATTATTGCCCACGCAATATTCGAAGTTTCTACGGAGAATCGATTGGATTTCTTGTGGAAATCGCAGCAGTATTTTGGTTTTCTTTAATCGAGGGATTTCGCTACAAAAGGTATAATCTTTAAGTTCCGCTTTAATTAAATATTTAATTTTTTGTGTCCCGATTAATAAATTAAATAAGTATAAGCCTAGATCCGTTCATGGGTAAACAAATTTGAGCCTGAGCTTGGTCGAAAGCTTCTGATTCTGGAATGCATAGCACGAAAGTGAGGTTTTCGATTTAGCCCGGGCTTGTTCAGTTTTCCTTCAGGAATGTCACCGTATAGGTTAGTATTTGGTAAGTTGTGCCATTTGCCTGTTAGTATTGAGCATCGTTCTTTTTGGGCTGTTAAAATGTGTAATATGAATGCTAAGGCAAGTGGTGTAGAAAGGAAGTTGCAGTTGCAGGAATTAGAGGAATTACGGTTATAGGCTTATGACAGTGCCCGAATGTACAAGGAGCGAACCAAACTCCTGCATGATAGTTTTCTTCGCAAGAAGAAGTTTGTTGTAGGCCAAAAAGTGTTGTTATATGATTCAAGACTTAAACTGATGCCAGGTAAACTGCGGTCACGATGGAAAGGACCCTTCTTGGTAGTAAATGTTTATCCCCATGGTATGATTGAGATTGAAGGGATGGAGTCAGGTAAATTGATTAAGGTAAATGGGCATAGAGTGAAACCTTTCATTGAAAATATTGAAGTAGCGAATGTGGAGGAGATTAGCTTGTCCTTACCTTCCTATGAATGATCGTAAGTGGTCTAGCCAAAGACCATAAACAAAGGCGTTAAGTGGGAGGCAACCCAACTCAGTTTTTCTGTTATGTTTCTCATTTTATGTTCTACTTAGTTATGGTTTTAAATTGGTGTTTTTAGAGTATATTGCAGGTGGGTTTTGAGTGAATTCTTCTGAAAATTCCAGAGAAGAGTGTATCCCACGGCGTGGCCATGTCAGAATTCCAGAAGTGGATTTTTCTCACGACACACCCGTGTAGATTTAATCAGTACAATGACTGAAAATTCCAGATGAGAGTTTTTCCCACGGCACGCCCACGGGAGATCAGAGGCAAAATTCCAGAAGTGGATTTACTCCAGGATATGCCCACCTCAAGTTTGAAAAAAAAAAAAAAACTTTTCTTTACCTTCAGAAATTCTTGTAACCCTACTCAAATTTATTCTTCTATTGCCAGGGGTTACGGAAGGGACACACAGCTGCTATCTTCATCTCCACCAACACGATTGTCCAATTTTGATCGACGGTCTCCCTCGTTGCTACTTCCGTCAACCGAAGAACGGTCTGAAAAACTTTTCCCACCCTATTGGTACAACAAGGACCACGGCGAGGGGAAAAGCAAAGGCTAAACGACCACTCATCCTACCGTCAGATGAGGAAGAAAGTTCCAAAGAGGAAGGGCAGTCCACACCGGTTCCGGCCAAGCGAACTAAGCCGCAGCGTCAACCCCCGGGATCTCAGTTGCCGATTAGACTTCCTCGGAGTCGCTCAAGAACCAGGTCTGGTCCAGCTGTGTTGCCACCTTCCCTGTCCCGTCAATCTCCAATAAATTTTGCAACCAAAGAGCAGCTTAAGACTTATGAGAAGGTACGTTTTCGAAAATTCGTTCCGATGAAAAGATTTGATGAAGCTACTCTATGTGACTTAAATGTCTATGATGATGTTTGCAAATTGTTTCATAATATTGGATGGTCTGCTTATTTGCAATTGTCTTGTCCAACATTCATTGAATTAACCCATGAGTTTTATGCTACATTGGCATTTACACCCCCAAAGACGGATTTTACACATGATTCACCTAAGGTTATTTGTTTTCAATTAATGAACACATGTTTTAAAATGTCCTTGGTTGAGTTTGATATTGCCATGGGATTTGTTTCTGAAGAGGAGTCGCAGTCTGAAGCTTATACTTCGTCTGCTTTGGATGTTCATTCTGATTTTTATCCTAGTGAATGTTTAAATGCTTGGAAACGGCTAGCTCCGTTCCACAAGACAGTTTTTCAAAGTAGTAAAGCCATGGATTATTATTTTCAGGATCCTGTGTTGAGGTTGTGCCATAGATTTTTGGGTTACAGTTTCTCTGGTAGGAAAGATAATGCGGGGGTGATTAATACACAAGAAATGTTTTTGTTGACGAGAATGATGGCAGGGAAAAGAGTGTGTTTTGCTTATTGCTTTGTCACTCAAGTACAACGTGCTGTGAATCGTCCTAGTAGAGGATTGATTTTGGGTTCCTTAATTACACAATTGGCTGTTAATCTAAAAGTTTTGGACCTTACAAATCACTCTTTGCACGTCAGTTGTACTGTTGCTCCATTAAATTTAGATTGTCTTGTTAAAATGCAATTGATTCACTTACGGGATGACAAGTATGTTTTTCTTTCGCCGGGCAAACCTGGTCCGCTCGAGCCGTCTAGAGGATCTTTTACAGGTTCGTTGGAGGAGGAGCATAGTGAGACTGTTTTTGCCTCAAATCCCTTACAAAAGTTATAGGCATCTTTAAAAGGTGATTAGAAGGTGTGTACCTGAGAATGAAATTGAGTCGATTCTTGCTTATTGTCATACTTTTGCTTGGGGTGGTCATTTTGGACCTAGAAGGACAGCAAGGAAGGTTTTAGATAGTGGATTTTACTGGAATACTCTATTTAAAGATGCCTATTACTTTTGTAAGGGATGTGAGAGATGCCAAAAGATGGTTACCATTTCTTTTCGTAATGAAATGCCTCAAGTTCCAATATTATTTTGTGAAATATTTGATGTGTGGGGAATAGATTTTATGGGACCCTTTCCAAGCTCGTTTGGTAATTTGTATATTTTGCTTGCTGTGGATTATGTGTCAAAGTGGGTGGAGGCAAAAGGCACCCGGACTAATGATGCTAAAGTTGTTTCAGGTTTTCTTCCGACTAACATTTTTAGTAGGTTCGGGGTGCCAAGAGCAATTATTAGTGATCAAGGGACACATTTTTGTAACTGGACCATGGAAGCATTGATGAGGAAATATGGTGTTCATCACAGAGTTTCTACAGCATACCATCCACAAACTAATGACCTGGCTGAGATTTCTAATCGGGAGATAAAGAATATTTGGAGAAAACAGTGAATACTGGGCGCAAGGATTGGAGCAGGTGTTTGGACAATGCACTCTGGGCCTACCGAACTGCATACAAGACTCCCATTGGAATGTCACCGTATTGGTTAGTATTTGGTAAGTTGTGCCATTTGCCTGTTAGTATTGAGCATCATTCTTTTTGGGCTGTTAAAATGTGTAATATGAATACTAAGGCAAGTGGTGTAGAAAGGAAGTTGCAGTTGCAGGAATTAGAGGAAATAGGGTTGGAGGCTTATGACAATGCCCGAATGTACAAGGAGCGAACCAAACTCCTGCATGATAGTTTTCTTTACAAGAAGAAGTTTGTTGTAGGCCAAAAAGTGTTGTTATATAATTCAAGACTTAAACTGATGCGAGGTAAACTGCGGTCACGATGGAAAGGACCCTTCTTGGTAGTAAATGTTTATCCCCATGGTATGATTGAGATTGAAGGGATGGAGTCAGGTAAATTGATTAAGGTAAATGGGCATAGACTGAAACCTTTCATTGAAAATATTGAAGTAGCGAATGTGGAGAAGATTAGCTTGTCCTTACCTTCCTATGAATGAACGTAAGTGGTCTAGCCAAAGACCATAAACAAAGGCGCTAAGTGGGAGGCAACCCAACTGAGTTTTTCTGTTATGTTTCTCATTTTATGTTCTACTTAGTTATGGTTTTAAATTGGTGTTTTTAGAGTATATTGCAGGTGGGTTTTGAGTGAATTCTTCTGAAAATTCCAGAGAAGAGTGTATCCCACGGCGTGGCCATGTCAGAATTCCAGAAGTGGATTTTTCCCATGACACACCCGTGTAGATTTAATCAGTACAATGACTGAAAAATTCCAGAGGAGAGTTTTTCCCATGGCACACCCATGGGAGATCAGAGGCAGAATTCGAGAAGTGGATTTACTCCAGGATACGCCCACCTCAAGTTTGAAAAAAAAAAAAAAAAAAACTTTACTTTACCTTCAGAAATTCTTATAACCCTACTCAAATTTATTCTTCTATTGCCAGGGGTTACGGAAGGGACACACAGTTGCTATCTTCATCTCCACCAACACGATTGTCCAATTTTGATCGGCGGCCTCCCTCGTTGCTACTTCCTTCCAGCGAAGAACGATCTGAAAAACTTTTCCCACCCTATAGGTACAACAAGGACCATGGCGAGGGGAAAAGCAAAGGCTAAACAACCACTCATCCTACCGTCGGATGAGGAAGAAAGTTCCAAAGAGGAAGGGCAGTCCGCACCGGTTCTGACCAAGCGAAGTAAGCCGCAACGTCATCCCCCGGGATCACAGTTGCCGATTAGACTTCCTCGGAGTCGCTCAAGAACCAGGTCTGGTCCAGCTGTGTTGCCACCTTTCCTGTCCCGTCAATCTCCAATAAATTTTGCAATCAAAGAGCAGCTTAAGACTTATGAGAAGGTACGTTTTCGGAAATTCGTTCCGATGAAAAGATTTGATGAAGCTACTCTACGTGACTTAAATGTCTATGATGATGTTTGCAAATTGTTTCATAATATTGGATGGTCTGCTTATTTGCAATTGTCTTGTCCAACATTCATTGAATTAACCCATGAGTTTTATGCTACATTGGCATTTACGCCCCCAAAGACGGATTTTACACTTGATTCACCTAAGGTTATTTGTTTTCAATTAATGAACACATGTTTCGAAATGTCCTTGGTTGAGTTTGATATTGCCATGGGATTTGTTTCTGAAGAGGATTCGCAGTCTGAAGCTTATACTTCGTCTGCTTTGGATGTTCATTCTTATTTTTATCCTAGTGAATGTTTAAATGCTTGGAAACGGCTAGCTCCATTCCATAAGACAGTTTTTCAAAGTAGTAAATCCATGGATTATTATTTTCAGGATCCTGTGTTAAGGTTGTGTCATAGATTTTTGGGTTACAGTTTCTCTGGTAGGAAAGATAATGCGGGGGTGATTAATACACATGAAATATTTTTGTTGGCGAGAATGCTGGTAGGGAAAAGAGTGTGTTTTGCTTATTGGTTTGTCACTCAAGTACAACGTGCTGTGAATCGTCCTAGTAGAGGATTGATTTTGGGTTCCTTAATTACACAATTGGCTGTTAATCTAAAAGTTTTGGACCTTACAAATCACTCTTTGCACGTCAGTTGTACTGTTGCTCCATTAAATTTTGATTGTCTTGTTAAAATGCAATTGATTCACATACGGGATGACAAGTATGTTTTTCTTTCGCCTGGCAAACCTTGTCCGCTCGAGCCGTCTAGAAGATCTTTTGCAGGTTTGTTGGAGGAGGAGCATAGTGAGACTGTTTTTGCCTCACAGGGGCTGTTGGATGCACGTCACGAGATCGAAGTGTTGCACACCACCATTAAGGAAATGCATGCTAATCTTCAGGCACTTTGTGCCCATCTGAACTTCACGCCACCATTTCCTCTACCTCCAAAATAGAGCAGCTTCTCTTTCCCTTTACTAGCTTTAGTTTTGTTTAAATTATTAGTGTTATTTTAAGACTTGGTGGTGTTTATTTTTGCAACCCTCTTTCTGCCTATTTTCTACATTGGGGACAATGTAGAGTGTTGGTGTGGGGGGGTTGTTTGTTTGATTATGTGTGTTTATGGGAGTGTTTTTGTTTTATTGTGTTTAGAGTCTAGGTGTGGGGGAGAAGTTCTCTACTTTGTTTTGGAAACTAACATGCGATGTGTGATTAGGTAAGATGAACATGAAAAGTACAAAATAATAATAGTATGAGGTGTTGGATGGTTATAACTTGTTCTTTGTGATGACTCAATTGACAAATGCTTGCTTATGTGACAGCAAAAAGCCTAGATAAGAGAGGTTTGAGCTTTATATGAGCAAATTTTTTGTGCTCAATTGTTGTTGAAGAGTGTTTTCACACATGGTTGCCAATTCTTGGACTTGCCTTGTTATGCATATTATTGTTGCTTATGTTTTCATTGTGCAAATATGATAAAGGCACTATGATGAACCCTTTTGGCTTTCTTTAAAAATTCCAACCTTCTTTGATTACCACTAGTGAACTCTTTTGAAGCTTGGACTTGTTCTTTGATGTGAAAAGTCATTAAAATAAACCAACGCCTGTTTTAGCTTTCTTATTTCTACCTTGTTGTGAGAGAAGTTGTGCTTGGTTGTTGACCTTGGGTTTGTGGTACGAAGGTGGACATTGCAAGGTAATGCTAGTTCACAAAGAGGTTAGTATGCTCTTGAAAAGGAAAAAAAGAGAAGGAAAAAAAAAAAGGGAAAAGTTAAGTCGCCTATGTTAAGTAATAAAGGCGCGAGTGTTTGGAAAAAAAATCAAGAAAAAGTACAAGTTCTTTCTTTCAAGATGCAAGAGAAAGTGAAATAAAAAAAAATGGAAAAGTGAGCATTAGTCAAGTTTGTGAACTTTGTGAGTTAGTGTTACTTTGCATGGGTCATCATTGGTAAGATGGTGGAAGGTTGGCAATCAAGTAGTAACTTTCTCTCATGACTGAGCCTTTTGTGTTCTCTTTGTTCATCCTAACCCTTTATCCTAAGCCCCGTTATATCCTGTGAAAAGTCCTTTTGATTTGTGCATTGACTTGATTTGAGTAATGGTAATATGATATATTGGCAAGCTTATGGTAAAACGTGCTATGTTGTGGATTTGAGAGAGGATATGTCCCAATATACACTTTTGAGTGCATGAGAGACTACTTGGTGAGGTGGTTGTCACTTTTTCTTGTCATTTGAATTTGGGGAAGTTATGAGGAACTAGAGATAACCATTTCAAATGCTTGATACTGTGAAAAGTTTGCTATTTGATTGTGAGTCTTGCTTGTTTATATATTGCATGTGGAGGATCCAAGTGTTATTGGGTTTTTCTTCTTGAGTCATGCTTGGGGACAAACATGGTTTTGGTGTGGGGGAATTTGATAGGTGCATAATTAGTTAGTTTTTAGGATTAATTTTGTTATTATTATGCACCTATTTAATGTGATTCTTTGTGATTTAGGCTAAATTAGGATTTGTGGTATGTGGCAGGGAGCTTTGAAGGAAATTGGCTAAAAAGGGGGCTAAAGTGCAAAGTCTGAGGAGTGTTGCTGATTTGGAAAATAAAGGAACGGTTGGGGGAATTTACAAGTGGTATTAGAGATGTAAAAGACATTTGACCCAGTAAAAGTTCAAAAGGCTGTTGACTGTGGAAGATTTGGAGTTAAGATTATTGGGTTTAACTTTGCAAGATTCATGGGAAGTTGGAATGAAATATTTCTGTTAGACAAATCAGTTTTTTTATTTTTACTGTTGGGATTTAATTGTTTTGAAATTTGTGGGGTTTTTTTAATAGCCTATAAGTAGAGGCATTGGAAGAGAGTAAAAAAAGAACCATTCTCTGCAAAAGGACGTAGAATTAGTAATAGTTTAGTAGTCTTTTACTTTTCCTTAGTTAGTAATTTTCCAGAGTCATTTAATTTCCTTAGCAGTTTTATTTCTAAAAACTCTGTTTTTAATATTTCAACTTCAAGTTATTTCAGATTCAAGTTCACTTCTTACGTTTCTTAAAATTCTAGTCTTAAACAAGTTTCTGTTGCAGAACTCCTATTATACTCTTTCAAGTTTTCGTCTTTGTTCAATTCACGACATTCAATCGTTGAAGATTGGAATTAGAGTTAAATCAGACTCCTTTGGGATTCGACCCGAAACCACTACTGCTGCAAATTTTTGTAGTCCGTAAGTGAATTCAGATTAATTTGACAAGCATGACAAAGCTTATCAAATTTGTTTGTTTGATTATGTGTGTTTATGGGAGTGTTTTTGTTTTATTGTGTTTAGAGTATAGGTGTGGGGGAGAAGTTCTCTACTTTGTTTTGGGAACTAACATGCGATGTGTGATTAGGTAAGATGAACATGAAAGGTAGAAAATAATAATAGTATCAAGCATTTGAAATGGTTTTCTCTAGTTCCTCATAACTCCCCCAAATTCAAATGACCAGAAAAAGTGACAACCACCTCACCAAGTAGTCTCTCATGCACTCAAAAGTGTATATTGGGACATATCCTGGAGTAAATCCACTTCTGGAATATTGCCTCTGATCTCCCGTGGGCGTGCCGTGGGAACCACTCTCCTATTGAATTTTCAGTCATTATACTGATTAAATCAACACGGGCGTGTCGTGGGAAAAATCCACATCTGGAATTCTGGAAGTAACAACTAATTAATTGACATGGTCGTGTCGTAGGAAAAATCCACTTCTTGAATTCTGGAGGTAACAACTAATTAATTGACATGGTCGTGTCGTAGGATACACTTTTCTCTGGAATTTTCATAAAAATTCACTCAAAACCCACTTGCAATATACTCGAAAAAAACCAATTTAAAACCATAACTAACTAGAACATAAAATGAAAAACATAACAGAAAAAACTCAGCTGGGTTGCCTCCCACTTAGCGCCTTTGTTTATGGTCTTTGGCTAGACCACTTACGATCATTCATAGGAAGGTAAGGACAAGCTAATCTCCTCCACATTCGCAACTTCAATATTTTCAATGAAAGGTTTCAGTCTATGCCCATTTACCTTAATCAATTTACCGGACTCCATCTCTTCAATCTCAATCATACCATGGGGATAAACATTTACTACCAAGAAGGGTCCTTTCCATCGTGACCGCAGTTTACCTAGCATCAATTTAAGTCTTGAATCATATAACAACACTTTTTGACATACAACAAACTTCTTCCTGCGAAGAAAACTATCATGCAGGATTTTGGTTCACTCCTTGTACATTCGGGCATTGTCGTAAGCCTCCAACCGTATTTCCTCTAATTCCTGCAGCTGCAACTTCCCTTCTACACCACTTGCCTTAGCATTCATATTACACATTTTAACAGCCCAAAAAGAACGATGCTCAATACTAACAGGCAAATGGCACAACTTACCAAATACTAACCTATACGGTGACATTCCAATGAGAGTCTTGTATGCAGTTCGGTAGGCCCAGAGTGCATCGTCCAAACGCCTGCTCCAATCCTTGCGCCCAGTATTCACTGTTTTCTCCAAAATATTCTTTATCTCCCGATTAGAAATCTCAGCCTGACCATTAGTTTGTGGATGGTATGCTGTAGAAACTCTGTGATGAACACCATATTTCCTCATCAATGATTCCTTGGTCCGGTTACAAAAATGTGTCCCTTGATCACTAATAATTGCTCTTGGCACCCCGAACCTACTAAAAATGTTAGTCCGAAGAAAACCTGAAACAACTTTAGCATCATTTGTCCGGGTGGCTTTTGCCTCCACCCACTTTGACACATAATCCATAGCAAGCAAAATATACAAATTACCAAACGAGCTTGGAAAGGGTCCCATAAAATCTATTCCCCACACATCAAATACTTCACAAAATAATATTGGAACTTGAGGCATTTCATTACGAAAAGAAATGGTACCATCTTTTGGCATCTCTCACATCCCTTACAAAAGTTATTGGCATATTTAAACAGAGTATTCCAGTAAAATCCACTATCTAAAATCTTCCTTGCTGTCCTTCTAGGTCCAAAATGACCACCACAAGCAAAAGTATGACAATAAGCAAGAATCGACTCAATTTCATTCTCAGGTACACACCTTCTAATCACCTGATCTGACCCTATCTTCCATAAATAAGGCTCATCCCATAAATAATATTTTGCTTCACTTCTCAACTTATTTCTTTGAAAAGAACTCAATTCAGGTAGGAACTTATGAGTAACAAAATAATTGACAATATCAGCATATCAAGGTTCCTTACCTCTTTCCTCCTGTAAAGCCCATAAATGCTCATCTGGGAATGCCTCGTTGATGGCTACTCTTTCTTTCTCAACTGTTATTCTACTCAAATGGTCTGCCACCGAATTGTCAGCCCCCTTCCGATCTTTAATTTCCCAATCAAACTCCTGAAGTAGAAGTATCCACCGAATCAATCTTGGCTTTCTTCTTTCTTCCCTAAGAAGTACTTCAACGCTGCATGATCAGAATAAACAGTTGTTTTAGTACCTAATAAATAAGATCTAAATTTTTCAAACGCAAAAACAATAGCCAAGAGCTCTTTTTCTGTAGTGGTGTATTTGCATTGAGCTTCATTCAACGTTTTGGAAGCATAATAAATGACATGACATGTCTTCCCAACTCGCTGCCCCAACACTGCGCCGACTGCATAGTGGCTAGCATCGCACATAAGCTCAAACGGCAACTCCCAATTCGGAGGATGGACAATGGGTGCTGATGTGAGCAACCTTTTTAAAGTGTTGTATGCTTCCTTGCATTCTTCCCCAAACTCAAAAGGAACTTCATTTTCCAGAATCTTGTCATTGGTTGTGCTAACTTTGAGAAATCCTTGATGAACCTGCGATAGAAACCTGCATGTCCAAGGAAACTACGCACCTCTCTCACATTAGTTGGGAAAGGCAATCTAGCAATTAAATCCACTTTTGCTCTATCGACTTCTGTTCCCTTCTTAGAAATCGCATGCCCCAAAACTATCCCTTCCTTAACCATGAAATGACATTTCTCATAATTAAGTACTAAGTTAGTATTAATGCAATGTTCTAACACATGCTTCGAATTCTCTAAACAAACATCAAAAGAACTGCCATAAACCGTAAAATCATCCATAAAAACCTCAATGCAATTCTCAATCAAATCTGAAACTATGCTCATCATGCAATGTTGAAAGGTACCAGGAGCATTACATAATCCGAAAGGCATGCGACGATAAGCAAAAGTTCCGAAAGGACATGTAAAAGTGGTTTTCTCCTGATCTTCAGGAGCCACAACAATTTCATGATGACCCGAAAATCCATCAAGAAAGCAGAAAAATTCTTTTCCAGCTAATTTCTCAAGTATTTGATCAATAAATAGAAGTGGAAAATGATCTTTCCTAGTGGCTGCATTTAATTTCCTATAATCTATACACATTCTCCAACCACTTTGCATTCTCATAGGCCTAAGTTCATTATCACCATTTTTAACCAAGGTAAAACCAGACTTTTTAGGGACAACATGCACAGGACTCACCCAATTACTATCCGAAATGGGAAAAATAATTCCTAACTCTAATAATTTTAAAATCTCTTTAAGAACTACCTCCTTCATTGCAGGGTTCAATCTGCGTTATGGGTCACGAACCGCCTTAGAGTTAGGCTCTAATGAAATGTAATGCATGCAAACAGCTGTACTGATGCCTTTGATGTCTGCTAATGTCCACCATATGGCCATCTTATGCTTCTTCAACATTCGGATCAATTTATTCTCCTACACTTCTGTGAGGTCATTTGCAATAATCACCGGCAGGGTACTATTCTCACCTAAGAACACATATTTCAGATGTGTAGGTAAAGGTTTGAGTTCCAAGGAGGGCGCCTGCAAGACAGAAGGTAATACTAAATTAGCACCCTGAAATCCCTGAACCAACTTATTTGATAACGAAAGTTTAGAGTTCAATATTTTTCTATCACTTCCTGCTGTAGCCTCCATTGGTACATTTTCCTCCATAAGAATTCCTTCTCCAAGCTCATCCTGCAACCAATTATTTTCCACATGCTCTTCCACACACTTATCAATAATACTTATATCATAAATAGATTCAACATTCTCCGAATAATCCATGGTATTATATATATATCAAAATCCATAGAAAAACCATTAACCCTGAAAGTTACCATTCCTGAATCAACATCAATTACAGTCTTGGCTGTTTTCATAAATGATCTGCCTAACAACATAACAGCTTCACTAGGTGAGATGTCATTGCCCATATCAATTATATAAAAGTCCACTGGAAAAACAAACTTATTGATTTTCACTAAAACATCTTCCGTTATCCCCTTAGGACGCGTAGTTGACCTATCTGCCAATTGAATTATTATATTCGTAACCTTCATAGGTCCTAAGCCTAGATAATTAAATAATGTTAATGGCATGACATTTACTGAGGATCCTAAATCCAACATGGCTCTTCTAACCAATTTATTACTTATTACGCAGGATATTGCAAATATACCTGGATCGGAGCATTTTGTGGGTAGCTCAAGTGGTTCACCTTATATGACGGTTGACATAATTTGTCCTACCTGTTCCTTCCCTTCCTCATGTTTCCTTCTCCTCGTGCATCTTTCCTTTAAAATTTTGGTGTATCTAGGCATGTGATCAATTGCCTCCAGAAGAGGAATATTAATTTCTACCCTGCGAAATATTTCAGAAATTTTTTTTTCCTCTTCTTCCTTCTTAGATTTCCTAAACCTGCCAGGAAAGGGAACATGAGTTAGAACATTATGGTCATCCTGTTCAACTTCAGTTCTTACCTCTTTTTCTTGAGGTGGTGTCTCTGCTGATTTCTGAATTTTTGGAACCTCATTCTGCACTTCTCTCCCACTGCGAAGCGTCATGGCATTCGCATTTTCCAGTTTAGAAAGGGATGTTCCTGCGTCCGTTTCGCTCACCCTACGGGCCAATTGTGCAATTAAGGAACCCAAAATCAATCCTCTACTAGGACGGTTCACAGCACGTTGTACTTGAGTGACAAACCAATAAGCAAAACACACTCTTTTCCCTGCCAGCATTTTCGTCAGCAAAAACATTTCATGTGTATTAATCACCCCCGCATTATCTTTCCTACCAGAGAAACTGTAACCCAAAAATCTATGACACAACCTCAACACAGGATCCTGAAAATTATAATCCATGGATTTACTACTTTCAAAAACTGTCTTGGGGACCGGAGCTAGCCGTTTCCAAGCATTTAAACATTCACTAGGATAAAAATCTGAATGAACATCCAAAGCAGACGAAGTATAAGCCTCAGACAGTGACTCCTCTTCAGAAATAAATCCCATGGCAATATCAAACTCAGCCAAGGACATTTCAAAACATGTGTTCATTAATTGAAAACAAATGACCTACGGTGAATCAAGTGTAAAATTCGTCTTTGGGGGCGTAAATGCTAATGTAGCATAAAACTCATGGGTTAATTCAATGAATGTTTGACAAGACAATTGCAAATAAGCGGACCATCCAATATTATGAAACAATTTGCAAACATCATCATAGACATTTAATTCACGTAGAGTAGCTTCATCAAATCTTTTCATCGGAACGATTTTCCGAAAACGTACCTTCTCATAAGTCTTAAGCTGCTCTTTGGTTGCAAAATTTATTGGAGATTGACGGGACAGGGAAGGTGGCAACACAGCTGGACCAGACCTGGTTCTTGAGCGACTCCGAGGAAGTCTAATCGGCAACTGAGATCCCGGGGGTTGACGCTGCGGCTTACTTCGCTTGGCCGGAATCGGTGCGGACTGCCCTTCCTCTTTAGAACATTCTACCTCATCGGACGGTAGGATGAATTGTCGTTTAGCCTTTGCTTTTCCCCTCGCCATGGTCCTTATTGTACCAGTAGGATGGGAAAAGGTTGTTCAGCCCGTTCTTCGCCGGACGGAAGTAGCAACGAGGGAGGCCGCCGATCAAAATTGGACAATTGTGTTGGTGGAGATGAAGATAGCAGCTGTGTGTTTCTTCGTAACCCCTGGCAATAGAAGAAGAAATGTGAGTAGGGTTACAAGAATTGCTGAAGGTAAAGTAAAGTTGTTTTTTTTTCTTTTTTTTCTTTTTTTGCAACACATAAAGCTCACACCTCTCTTATCTAGGCTTTTTGCTGTCACTTAAGCAAGCATTTGTCAATTGAGTCATCACAAAGAACAAGTTATAACCATCCAACACCTCATACTATTATTATTTTCTACTTTTCATGTTCATCTTACCAAATCACACATCGCATGTTAGTTTCCAAAACAAAGTAGAGAACTTCTCCCCCACACCTAGACTCTAAACACAATAAAACAAAAACACTCCCATAAACACACATAATCAAACAAACAACCCCCCACACCAACACTCTACATTGTTCCCAATGTAAAAAATAGGCAGAAAGAGGGTTGCAAAAATAAACACCACCAAGTCTTAAAATAAGACAAATAATTTAAACAAAACTAAAGCTAGTAAAGGGAAAGAGAAGCTGCTCTATTTTGGAGGTAGAGGAAATGGTGGCGTGAAGTGCAGATGGGCACAAAGTGCCTGAAGATTAGCATGCATTTCCTTAATGGTGGTGTGCAACACTTTGATCTCGTGACGTGCATCCAACAGCCCCTGTGAGCCAAAAACAGTCTCACTATGCTCCTCCTCCAACGAACCTGCAAAAGATCCTCTAGACGGCTCGAGCGGACCAGGTTTGCCCGGCGAAAGAAAAACATACTTGTTTTCCCGTAAGTGAATCAATTGCATTTTAACAAGACAATCTAAATTTAATGGAGCAACAGTACAACTGACGTGCAAAGAGTGATTTGTAAGGTCCAAAACTTTTAGATTAACAGCCAATTGTGTAATTAAGGAACCCAAAATCAATCATCTACTAGGACGATTCACAGCACGTTGTACTTGAGTGACAAACCAATAAGGGAAACACACTCTTTTCCATGCCAGCATTCTCGTCAACAAAAACATTTCATGTGTATTAATCACCCCGCATTATCTTTCCTACCAGAGAAACTGTAACCCAAAAATCTATGACACAACGTCAACACAAGATCCTGAAAATAATAATCCATGGATTTACTACTTTCAAAAACTGTCTTGTGGAACGGAGCTAGCCGTTTCCAAGCATTTAAACATTCACTAGGATAAAAATCAGAATGAACATCCAAAGCAGACGAAGTTTAAGCTTCAGACTGCGACTCCTCTTCAGAAACAAATCCCATGGCAATATCAAACTCAACCAAGGACATTTCAAAACATGTGTTCATTAATTGAGAACAAATAACCTTAGGTGAATCAAGTGTAAAATTCGTCTTTGGGGGTGTAAATGCCAATGTAGCATAAAACTCATGGGTTAATTCAATGAATGTTGGACAAGACAATTGCAAATAAGCAGACCATCCAATATTATGAAACAACTTGCAAACATCATCATAGACATTTAAGTCACGTAGAGTAGCTTCATCAAATCTTTTCATCGGAACGAATTTCCAAAAATGTACCTTCTCATAAGTCTTAAGCTGCTCTTTGGTTGCAAAATTTATTGGAGATTGACGGGACAGGGAAGGTGGCAACACAGCTGGACCAGACCTGGTTCTTGAGCGACTCCGAGGAAGTCTAATCGGCAACTGAGATCCCGGGGGTTGACGCTGCTGCTTACTTCGCTTGGCCAGAACCGGTGCGGACTGCCCTTCCTCTTTGGAACTTTCTTCCTCATCCGACGGTAGGATGAGTGGTCATTTTGCTTTTGCTTTTCCCCTCGCCATGGTCCTTGTTGTACCAATAGGGTGGGAAAAGTTTTTCAGACCGTTCTTCGCCGGACGGAAGTAGCAACGAGGGAGGCCGCCGATCAAAATTGGACAATCGTGTTGGTGGAGATGAAGATAGCAGCTGTGTGTCCCTTCCGTAACCCCTGGCAATAGAAGAATAAATTTGAGTAGGGTTACAAGAATTTCTGAAGGTAAAGTAAAGTTTTTTTTTTTTTTTTCAATCTTGAGGTGGGCGTATCCTGGAGTAAATCCACTTCAGTCATTGTACTGATTAAATCTACATGGGTGTGTCGTGGGAAAAATCCACTTCTGGAATTCTGAGATGGCCACGCCGTGGGATACATTATTCTCTGGAATTTTCAGAAGAATTCACTCAAAACCCACCTGCAATATACTTTAAAAACACCAATTTAAAACCATAACTACGTAGAACATAAAATGAGAAACACAACAGAAAAACTCAGTTGGGTTGCCTCCCATTTAGCGCCTTTGTTTATGGTCTTTGGCTAGACCACTTACGATCATTCATAGGAAGGTAAGGACAAGCTAATCTCCTCCACATTCGCTACTTCAATATTTTCAATGAAAGGTTTCAGTCTATGACCATTTACCTTAATCAATTTACCTGAATCCATCCCTTCAATCTCAATCATACCATGGGGATAAACATTTACTACCAAGAAGGGTCCTTTCCATCGTGACCGCAATTTACCTGGCATCAGTTTAAGTCTTGAATCATATAACAACACTTTTTGGCCTACAACAAACTTCTTCTTGCGAAGAAAACTATCATGCAGGAGTTTGGTTTGCTCCTTGTACATTCGGGCATTGTCATAAGCCTCCAACCGTATTTCCTCTAATTCCTGCAACTGCAACTTCCTTTCCACACCACTTGCCTTAGCATTCATATTACACATTTTAACAGCCCAGAAAGAACAATGCTCAATACTAACAGGCAAATGGCACAACTTACCAAATACTAACCTATACGGTGACATTCCAATGGGAGTCTTGTATGCAGTTCGGTAGGCCCAGAGTGCATTGTCCAAACGCCTGCTCCAATCCTTGCGCCCAGTATTCACTGTTTTCTAAAAAATATTCTTTATCTCCCTATTAGAAATCTCAGCCTGGCCATTAGTTTGTGGATGGTATGCTGTAGAAACTCTGTGATGAACACCATATTTCCTCATCAATGCTTCCATGGTCCGGTTACAAAAATGTGTCCCTTTATAACTAATAATTGCTCTTGGCACCCAGAACCTACTAAAAATGTTAGTCCGAAGAAAACCTGAAACAACTTTAGCATCATTAGTCCTGGTGGCTTTTGCCTCCACCCACTTTGACACATAATCCACAGCGAGCAAAATATACAAATTACCAAACGAGCTTGGAAAGGGTCCCATAAAATCTATTCCCCACACATCAAATATTTCACAAAATAATATTGGAACTTGAGGCATTTCATTACGAAAAGAAATGGTACCCATCTTTTGGCATTTCTCACATCCCTTACAAAAGTTATAGGCATCTTTAAACAGAGTATTCCAGTAAAATCCACTATCTAAAACCTTCATTGTTGTCCTTCTAGGTCAAAAATGAACACCACAAGCAAAAGTATGACAATAAGCAAGAATCGACTCAATTTCATTCTCAGGTACACACATTCTAATCACCTGATCTGACCCTATCTTCCATAAATAAGGCTCATCCCATAAATAATATTTTGCTTCACTTCTCAACTTATTTCTTTGAAAAGAACTCAATTCAGGTGGGAACTTATGAGTAACCAAATAATTCACAATATCAGCATACCAAGGTTTCTTACCTCTTTGCTCCTGTAAAGCCCATAAATGCTCATCTGGGAATGCCTCGTTGATGGCTACTCTTTCTTCCTCAACTGTTATTCTACTCAAATGATCTGCCACCGAATTGTCAGCCCCCTTCCGGTCTTTAATTTCCCAATCAAACTCCTGAAGTATAAGTATCCACCGAATCAATCTTGGCTTTGTTTCTTTCTTCCCTAAGAGGTACTTCAATGCTGCATGATCAGAATAAACAGTTATTTTAGTACCTAATAAATAAGATCTAAATTATTGAAACGAAAAAACAATAGCCAAGAGTTCTTTTTCTGTAGTGGTGTAGTTGCATTGAGCTTCATTCAACGTTTTGGAAGCATAATAAATGACATGACATGTCTTCCCAACTCGCTGCCCCAACACTGCGCCGACTGCATAGTGGCTAGCATCGCACATAAGCTCAAATGGCAACTCCCAATTCGGAGGTTGGACAATGGGTGCTGATGTGAGCAACCTTTTTAAAGTGTTGTATGCTTCCTTGCATTCTTCCCCAAACTCAAAAGGAACTTCATTTTGCAGCAATCTTGTCATTGGTTGTGCTAACTTTGAGAAATCCTTGATGAACCTGCGATAGAAACCTACATGTCCAAGGAAACTACGCACCTCTCTCACATTAGTTGGGAAAGGCAATCTAGCAATTAAATCCACTTTTGCTCTATCGACTTCTATTCCTTTCTTAGAAATCGCATGCCCCAAAACTATCCCTTCCTTAACCATGAAATGACATTTCTCATAATTAAGTACTAAGTTAGTATTAATGCAACGTTCTAACACATGCTTCAAATTCTCTAAACAAACATCAAAAGAACTGCCATAAACCGTAAAATCATCCATAAAAATCTCAATGCAATTCTCAATCAAATCTGAAAATATGCTCATCATGCAATGTTGAAAGGTACCAGGAGCGTTACATAATCCGAAAGGCATGCGACGATAAGCAAAAGTTCCGAAATGACATGTAAAAGTGGTTTTCTCCTGATCTTCAGGAGCCACAACAATTTGATGATAACCCAAAAATCCATCGAGAATGCAGAAAAATTCTTTTCCAGCTAATTTCTCAAGCATTTGATCAATAAATGGAAGTGGAAAATGATCTTTCCTAGTGGCTGCATTTAATTTCCTATAATCTATATACATTCTCCAACCACTTTGCATTCTCATAGGCATAAGTTCATTATCACCATTTTTAACCAAGGTAAAACCAGACTTTTTAGGGACAACATGCACAGGACTCACCCAATTACTATCCGAAATGGGAAAAATAATTCCTAACTATAATAATTTTAAAATCTCTTTAAGAACTACCTCCTTCATTGCAGGGTTCAATCTGCGTTGTGGGTCACGAACCGCCTTAGAGTTAGGCTCTAATGAAATGTGATGCATGCAAACAGCTGGACTGATGCCTTTGATGTCTGCTAATGTCCACCCTATGGCCGTCTTATGCTTCTTCAACATTCGGATCAATTTATTCTCCTGCACTTCTGTGAGGTCATTTGCAATAATCACCGGCAGGGTACTATTCTCACCTAAGAACACATATTTCAGATGTGTAGGTAAGGGTTTGAGTTCCAAGGAGGGCGCCTGCAAGATAGAAGGTAATACTAAATTAGTACCCTGAAACCCTGCACCAACTTATTTGATAATGAAAGTTCAGAGTTCAATATTTTTCTATCACTTCCTGTTGTAGCCTCCGTTGGCACATTTTCCTCCATAAGAATTCCTTCTCCTAGCTCATCTTGCAACCAATTATTTTCTACATGCACTTCCACACACTTATCAATAATACTTATATCATAAATAGATTCAACATCCTCCAAATAATCCATGGTATTATAAATATCAAAATCAATAGAAAAACCATTAACCCTGAAAGTTACCATTCCTGAATCAACATCAATTACAGTCTTGGCTATTTTCATAAATGATCTGCCTAACAACATAACAGCTTCACTAGGTGAGATGTCATTGCCCATATCAATTATATAAAAGTCCACTGGAAAAACAAACTTATTGATTTTCACCAAAACATCTTCCATTATCCCCTTAGGACGCGTAGTTGACCTATCTGCCAATTGAATTATTACATTCGTAACCTTCATAGGTCCTAAGCCTAGATAATTAAATAATGTTAATGGCATGACATTTACTGAGGATCCTAAATCCAACATGGCTCTTCTAACCAATTTATTACTTATTATGCAGGATATTGCAAATATACCTGGATCGGAGCATTTTGTGGGTAGCTCAAGTGGTTCACCTTGTATGACGGTTGACATAATTTGTCCTACCTGTTCCTTCCCTTCCTCAGGTTTCCTTATCCTCGTGCATCTTTCCTTTAAAAATTTGGCGTATCTTGGCATGTGATCAATTGCCTCCAAAAGAGGAATATTAATTTCTACCCTGCGAAATATTTCAGAAATTTCTTTTTCCTCTTCTTCCTTCTTAGATTTCCTAAACCTGCCAAGAAAGGGAACATGAGTTAGAACATTATGGTCATCCTGTTCAACTTCAGCTCTTACCTCTTTTTCTTGGGATGGTGTCTCTGCTGATTTCTGAAGTTTTGGAACCTCATTCTGCACTTCTCTCCCACTGCGAAGCGTCATGGCACTCGCATTTTCCTGTTTAGAAATGGATGTTCCTGCTTCCGTTTCGCTCACTCTACGGGCCAATTATGCAAATTGTTTTTCTATGTTCTGAAAATTGGCCTGAGCTTCCTTCTGGAAAGCCTGAGTGCTTGTGGCCAGGTTCATAACTATCTCCTCCAGATTCATGTTGGGTTTTTGAGACACTGAAGGAAGCTGATAGGGCTGCCTCATTGCTGGAGGTTGGTACGCCTGAGGTTGTTGAAATCCTGGCGGCCTGAAATTTGAATTGGGCTCCCTCCACCTTGAATTATTCTGCGTTGGGTATTGATCATATCTCCCCTGGGGCTGACCAAGGTATCCTCCAATTTGGTTGACTTGCTCATTTGGCTCATTCCTAATGGCGGGGTATGCATCTGTGGCATGTCCAGGCATAAAACATATCCCACAAGCCTTTGTCTGTTGCATTTGACCTACAACCAATTGACGTACTAAGTCAGTTAAAGCGTCAAGTCATTGGTCAATTGAACTGGTACTTACCTCAGAAACAATTTCTCTTCTAATCCCGAATTGCTGTGCATTGGCTGCCATGTTGGAAATCAAAATTTTAGCTTCAGCAATGGTTTTGTTCATCAGGGCGCCACCGCTTGCTGCATCAATATTGCTCCTATCTCCATCTAAGAGCCCCTCATAAAAGTACTGTATCAGCAGTTGTTCAGGGATTTGATGTTGGGGACAGCTGGCACACAGTTGCTTGAATCTCTCCCAGCAGTTATGCAAAGTCTCTCCCTGATGTTAACGAATTCCACATATATCTTTCCTGATATGTGCAGCCCTCGATGCTGGAAAAAATTTCTCCAGAAATTACCCCTTGAGTTCATTCCATGTGGCTATCGATCTGGGCGGTAGATCATATAACCAGTCCTTTGCTTTAAGGAAAGGCCTGTTTACCTGTTCCTCTGTAACCCCTTGGTGTCGAACTGTTGAGCAGACCACATGAAACTCTTTCAAGTGCTTGTGAGGGTCTTCACCTGCACTGCCATGAAAAACCGGTAATAAGTGAATTGTTCCAGATTTTAATTCAAATGGAGGAATATTATCAGGCAAAGTAACGCATAAAGTTTGATTATTGATATCAGGTGTTGCCAACTCCCTTAATGTTCTTGCAGCCATGGAAACTTCTTCTTCAAATTCTGATTCGTTCCTGGTTGAGCTAGAGCCAATGGTATCGTTTGAAGAAGATGGCGAATTGCTGGATTTTTTCTTCGTCTTTGTTTCTCGCCGATTTGCTCTAGCCAATTTCTCAATCTCTGGAATATAGGTTAATTCTCCTGTACGGGAAGAACGCACCATCAACCAGGAAAAGTAACAAAAATGGGGGGGTATGGTATCGTGAAAATTAAAAAAAAAAAAAGGAAAATTACTGATGCAAAGAAATTAACGTTTAGTAATAACGAGATAAAATTAAGATCAGGACTAATTATGCTACTAATAATGGTAAACAATAGAAAAAAAACCACAAAAATTAAACCTAAGGAAAATAAAATAGTGAGACACGGGAAAAATAATAAAATTAAATTAAATTAAAATCAAAAGAACAAAAAAAAAAACAAAAACAAAAGGAGATCACCAAAAATTTGAAGACGTAAAAATATTTGTAAATAGTAAAAGGAAAACAAAAAGATATATATTTTTTCAAACTAAAATTCACAATAAAACAATTAAATAAAATAAATAACTCTACGGAATACACCAAAACAAATTAAAGATGAGAAACGTAAATAGCAATATGTCCCTACTCACAAGTTCACTGGGGTAAAAAAACACTAAAACACTTAATCACTTAACTAAACAAACGTAAACAGCAAATTTTTGTTTATTTTTTTTCTCAAAGCTAAAATTCACAATCGGAAATAAAAGTGAAGAGATTAAAATCATAGAAAACACATAATCAAATTAAGAATCAAAATACTTGACTCACCGGCAACGGCGCCAAAATTTGATAAGCTTTGTCATGCTTGTCAAATTAATCCGAATTCGCTTACGGGCTACAAAAATTTGCAACAGTAGTGGTTTCGGGTTGAATCCCAAAGGAGTCTGATTTAACTCTAATTCCTAACTTGAACGATTGAATGTCGTGAATTGAACAAAGACGAAAACTTGAAAGAGTAAAATAGGAGTTCTGCAACAGAAGCTTGTTTAAGACCAGAATTTTAAGAAACGTAAGAAGTGAACTTGAATCTGAAATAACTTGAAGTTGAAATATTAAAAACAGAGTTTTTAGAAATAAAAATGCTAAGGAAATTAAATGACTCTGGAAAATTACTAACTAAGGAAAAGTAAAAGACTACTAAACTATCACTAATTCTACGTCCCTTTGCAGAGAATGGTTCTTTTTTTACTCTCTTCCAATGCCTCTACTTATAGGCAATTAAAAAAACCCCACAAATTTCAAAACAATTAAATCCCAACAGTAAATATAAAAAAACTGATTTGTCTAATAGAAATATTCCATTCCAACTTCCCATGAATCTTGCAAAGTTAAACCCAATAATCTTAACTCCAAATCTTCCACAGTCAACAGCCTTTTGAACTTTTACCGGCTCAAATGTCTTTTACATCTCTAATACCACTTGTAAATTCCCCCAACCGTTCCTTTATTTTCCAAATCAGCAACACTCCTCGGACTTTGCACTTTAGCCCCTTTTTAGCCAATTTCCTTCAAAGCTCCCTGCCACATACCACAAATCCTAATTTAGCCTAAATCACCAAGAATCACATTAAATAGGTGCATAATAATAACAAAATTAATCCTAAAAACTAACTAATTATGCACCTATCAATAGAACTCGAAGAGATTCGAGACCCACAAGAGAGTGTAGAACCATTTACAAAAACTCAAATGGACGTTGGCATGAAAACTCATGAAAATGAGCAACATAAGCAAACAACACAAGAACCTAGAAGGTCTAGTAGATGTCGTTAACAACCTGAGAGATACGGATTTCTCGTGACTGACGATCAATATATGATCTTGGTGGACCCTAATGAGCCTACAATCTACAGACAAGTTTTAGAAAGTCCAGATTCAGATAAATGGCTATAAGCCATGGAGTCTAAAATACAATCCATAAGGGACAATAAAGTGTGGACTTTGATTGACCCTTATGTTCAGGCAAAGGTTGTCGATTGCAAGTGAATTTTTAAGTTAAAACCTGGCGTGATCTTCAAGGCATGACTAGTGGCTAAAGATTTTAGACAACTCATGGTATTGACTATGATGAAACCTTTTCCCCTGTCGTGATGCTCAAGTCCATTAGGACTATGCTTTCCATAGCTGCATATTATGACTATGATGTATGACAGATGGATGTTAAGACGACTTTCCTAAATGGAAACCTACTCGAGGATGTTGATATGAAACAACTCGAGGAATACATTGATCGGGATTATCCTAATCAAGTATGCATGCTTCAAAGGTCTATCTACGGACTAAAACAAGCATCTCGAAGTTGGAATCTGTGTTTTGATGAGGCAGTTAAAGGTTACAGCTTCATAAAGAATGAAGATAAGCCTTGTGTTTACAAGAAGGTTAGTGGGAGCAGGAATGTTTTTCTCTTTATATATATGAACGACATCCAACTTATAGGTAATGACATCCCCATGTTAAAAGATATCAAACAATGGTTGAGGAGTGTATTTTCTAGGAAAGACATAAGAGAAGCCGAAATGATACTAGGTATCAAGATCTATAGAGATAGGTCTAAAAGGCTTCTAGGACTAAGTCAAGAAGGGTACATAGACAAGATATTCAAGAGATTCAGTATGTCTAACTCTAAGAATGGTATGGTACCATTCAGACATGGTCTCTCTTAAAGAATAACCATTGTCCTTCAACTAAAGAGGAGAGGGAAACAATGAGTAGAGTTCCATATGTTTTGACAATAGGATCTAACATGTATGCCATGTTATGTACCTACCCAAATGTCGCACATGCACTAAGCATAACTAGCAGATACCAACAAGATCCAGGAATGGCTCATTGGACTATAGTCAAGGCAATCCTAAAGTACTTATGAAAAACTAAAGGATTAATGCTAGTGTATGGAGGACAAACAGCTCATCTATCATGGTATATTATCATAACAACGGTGCAGTAGTAAACTCAAAAGAACCAAGAGCTCACAAGGCAAGTAAACATATACAGAACAAGTACCACCTGATACGAGACATCGTAAAGAGAGAAGACGTGGTCGTGGCTAAGATAGCATCAGAGGATAACCTTGCAGATCTGTTCACGAAGACATTGACTTCGAAAGTCTTTAAGGCTCACGTGAAGGGCATGGGAATCAGATACTTAGGAGAGCCATGACAGTTTTTCTAGATATATAGCAGCAGAGTGTATAGGAGTTGTATGTAGATGTATACTTAAAACACAGCTTAAGTATTAGTGAGAGATTTTTTGAGTTGAATACATAAACTATGCTTGTATTGTACATTTTCCCAGTAATATATCGATTTATGTTTTGGTTATATCTTGTTGTGCATGACATGTCTATTTATATTAGGTAAGTAGATGATGAGGTGTCTTGTGTGGCATAGTAGATCTCATCATTGGTTGAAAGACATAATATATAAATGAGGTTCGTAACCGAGACAACTTTGGACAAACTGTCGGTTTAGGTTATTATGTGATTCAGATAATTGGTTTGTCTAAACTAATTAAATCATATAGATATGCTAGGAGCATATTGCACTTGATCATTAGGAATGATTTGTCTTGTACTGATTAAATAGACAAATCATTCTTGGTATTCTATCTCTTAATCCCTAGACTCGAGCGGGCATGAGGATTAGACAGAGTGTACTTTAATCTGCCAATGGGTGAGGTCTATTGTGACCAATAATCTCTGTAGGTTGGGTGCGCGTGTTTAGTTACTTGGTGTGCTGCTGCTTGTCGAAAGGAAACCATGTACCGGTGCGTCCGGGGTGATGGTGCTCTCGAGATGAGCTCATTATGTTTATTATACTAAACCCAGCTGGCGGACTTATATCTGGTATAGTAAAAAGGTCAAGTGGTACTAGTCTCGGAATTAAAGAAGTTGATTAATTAATTTATCAGCAAATTAATAAATTAACGAGCACTATATCTTTGATGTGGGGAGATTATGAATATAATTTAATTAAGTTGTTCTGGAAGCAATTCTGGTGTAGGATGGTAGTGCCATAATTAATCCGTTAGTGGTACGATTAATTATGTATTTGGTTGTTGACAAAGGTAGATTTAATTAATTGAGTAATTAATTAATCCTTGTGTCAGTTGGTTGTGAATCATACCAGGAACTGGTTTGGGATAAGTGAATCCCTGTATCAGTTGGTTGTGAATCATACCAGGAACTGGTTTGGGATAAGTGGATCCTTATATCAGTTGGATGTGTATCAGTCTAGGAACATGATTGAAGGAAACAGAATCCCAGTAGGAAGGCCAATCCTAAACAAACTTGGGGTCTTTCTTGTAACTCTATATATAGACAAGGGATTAGCTATTCAAGACACATAATTGAAGACACAATTCATAAGTTTTCAAGACAAGAAAACTAGAGAGATAAAATCCTAGAGAGGGAAATTTTATTTCTCTCTCAAAGTCGGATTTTACAGAGAAAGTTGTGGTTGGTTTTCCTCTGTGTTTGGCCAAAATTTTGGTCAGTTTTTACCAGCTGGGCGTGTAGCTTTCTCTCTCTGGGCGGTGCATTTACAGTACGTGTCAGGTGCAGTGCTAGAATTTTCTGGCAGGTGGATTGTGGTGATTAGCTGATCAAATTGGTTTCTAGATCGTTGCCCACACAACATGAAATCAAAGTCTTGAGGCATACAAGATAATCACCTGAGTGCACGCTTTAAGGTATTTTCTAAAGTTCCGCTTTTAATTAGAAATTTTGTTGTGTGGTAAATCGAATAAGTGTAAACCCAAATCCTGTGCAATATTATTTCAAAAGGGTTGGAATAGCATTGTGCTAGCGTTTAGGCCTGGCCAGAGATTCCGATTCTGGAATGTATAGCACGAAAGTGAGTTTCTGGCTAGGCCCGGGCAGATATTCTTTCAGGTTACGCCGATGCTACTTTCCAAACAGATCAAGATAACATGAAGTCACAATCAAGTTATGTATTTAGCCTGAATGGCGGTGCAGTGAGTTGAAAAAGCTCGAAGCAATATACCATAGCCGACTCTACAACAGAATATGAGTATATTGCTGCATCAGATGCTACAGAGGAAGCTGTTTGGTTGAGGAAGCTTTTGTAAGACATCAGAGTGATACCGAGTATCCAATATCTGATAGAACTGTTCTATTATAATAACGGGCCATCACATAAACAAATGAGCCTCGGTCACACCAGAAGACCAAACACATGCTCAGATGTTATCACCTCATTCGAGAGATCATCGATCGAGGAGATGTGAAAGTATGCACAATAGAGTCAGACGACAATGTAGTAGATCCTCTTACAAAAGCTTTACTACAGTCAAAGTTTGAGAAACATGTAATAGAGTTTGGTCTTAAAATGTTTAGGACATAGCTATTCAACGGTCAAATGGGAGATTGTTGGTGAATGTGCCCCTTTTAAAGGCTATTTGTGTAAGTAGACATTTGTCGTTTGATTGATCTTTTAATCAGATGAGTTAATTTTCATGAATGTAATATTCATATGCATGTTTTAATTCATGAAAACGATCCACCAAAAAAAACACTCCATAGATTGCTGAGACCATGAGTGATTCTTTTGAGTTGTACTCGTATGAGGATCCTTAGACTAGAAATTACTACATGGTCTTAGGTGAATTATAGTGTGCTTTGACATATGCCTAACGGAGCCATAATAGGTTGCCAAGTACGGGTATGATTGGGTACACTATGAATCACGCTAAGGTATTTAGGTGAAGTGATGGGACTACAAGTCTCTCTTAATGAGAGATGATATATTGGCCACTTGATAGTGAACTGAGAAGTGCATGACCGTGCCCAAGAAATGATAAGTGTTATCATTTGCTTGATGAAATTCAGTGTCACTAAGAGTTCAAGAAAATTATTAGCTAAATAATGATGATGGTTCCATGCCTTATGCTAAACAGGATATCAATGTAGAGGACCGTACGTAGTATGCTCGGAAGGTTGTGTTGAATCACTATTCGACCCTCCGTTCTGAATTGGGTAGTCATTATGTCTTGCTAGAGACCACAAATGACTTATGGATTAATCAATTAGATTTAATCCATTGCCAATTTGGAATGGACTTACAAGATCGCACATAAGAGAGTTCGATGATACAGAATAAATAATCTTGCCTGCACTAAGTGTAATTGTTATACTTAGATAAATAATATTTAATTAAATAGTTTAATTAAATATTATTACAAATTTATGTGGTATTAATTAAGTACCTAGGAACAATTGGGAAAGGCTAATAAATCAAGAGACCTAATATCAATTGAGGTTCTTAACCCATCAGTCTGATCTATGGGTTATTGGGTTGATCTTTGATTTTGGTAAAACTCAAGTTAGTAGAAAGTAATATTGAATTAATATTATTTTATTTTTTTGATTTTGTGTTATCTGACTCAATATATCCTGAGGATACGTGAGTCAGATACATGGTTTTTCAGAAAACAGTTTTACCAAAAAAACCAAAATTTTTCCCAAATATTTTTCTCTACAAGAAAGAACGGGCTAGCAACCATTCTGTGAGGCTCTGGTGCTTGAGAGTAGAGAAGTACTTCAAGAAGAACTTGTTGGTGGTGATCGACAGTCTCGGAGAGGAGGTTTCTAGACTAACATAAAAAAGGATCCAGACGCGGTAACTGATTACGCTTCGAGGGTAAGCTTTAGAAGCTTTGAACGGATGATCTAATTAAACACTAAAATGAAATTGGCATGATTTTAGTGGTTCCATTGCTAAAATTTCTTAAAAATTATGCCTAGAACGTAACAATTTTTATCTCTGGCGGACTGCTTGGATTTCTGGTGGATTTACGAGAATTCTAGCAGATTTGGACGATATTCTGGCGGCCGGATTGATGTGCTCAAAACAACACTTATAAAAACCTTCTTTTAGAATACTTAAGGACCACAAATCCTAACATGTAGTAGAGAAGGGTATCGTATCCACAAGGAACACTTTAACACTGATGTATCTAATTAGAATGACACTATGCGAGATGTAGAGACCAAAATGTGTGTTGTTTGATAAAATGAAAACAAACAAAATTACAGAAAATAAATTGATTGGAGTTGGAACGGTGGTTTAATAGCCTTCATCGGCTCCTAGTACTTACCATGTATTGGCCTCACTAATTCTTTACAAACCTTAGACTTAATCGGCTAACAAGATCTAATCTTCACATTACACAAGCAAACTGCTAACAAGATAATAAACTCACTCAAGATTTCATCTCCAAAAGAGGAAACCGCCAACAAGATAATAAGTTTACTCAAGATTAAATCTCCTTAAATATAATGGCCAAATCGCCAAAAGTCAGCCAAGCCAAGATTAATTAAAAACCCGTTCCACCAATACATAACAAATAAAAGGAATTTAGATACACTACACAAGAGGAGCATAAACAACAAATGATTCAGCTGGCTCACCGGAGCTTAAAATGGTCTGTCACCCCGTAGTAGCAAGAGTGCCCAACCAAGTTGAAGGAATGTAATACAAAGCAGTTCCATCAAGTGCTAATGCACTGGTTCCACCTAGGATCACCATATTAGGAATCAAACCACCATGAACCGCTTAGAACCTCATAGTTCCAAGCTGATTTTCCATATCCTGAAGAAACCCTAGCTCCCGCAAACACAAGCAGAGCAGTCGGCTTTCCAAATCGAATAGACAAAGCAAAATTTCCATCATGGATTTGTCTCTCAATAATTTATACTAATATAGAATTCTAGTTGCAAATATCTTAAATAGTAGCATTATAATAGTCTTTCTAGCACAAATGCCCCTCTTGAATTGCTTGATGTACTCCCAGCAATGACTATTTTGGCCACTTGCATCAATTCAACACTTTCTGACCTCATTAGTGGTGGAAAAATGATACAACCAAATCATAACCTGCATTTCCAATGAAGTACATTATAAACTTGAAAGATCCACAAAAGTAATCAAAACTCCATCTAAATGTAACGAACTTCTAAGAAAAATGCTATGAAATTGATGTAACTTAGGGTTACATCACACCCCCATACTAAATTCTTGTTTGTCCTCAAGCAAGATCATTAAGAACCACAGGAAATTTATTATCGCCGATCACAATTCTTTCTCTAGTGTTTTAAAGTTCCAAAACATCATAGTTAAAAAAGAGCAAGCAACATGCATCCATACCATAGTTCAATCAGCACATGAGAATTCAACTATAGATGATCTAGTTGGTGGAAGCATTTACTACATCAAGTATTCTAACTAGTTAGCCCAAAAGAGCTCCTCTCTTTACAGGTTATGTATACTTTTAAGGGGGACTCTCATACTTGTGCTAAATTGATGCAGTCATAGGCTTGAGACAGAATCACACCCTACACTAATCTTGGGCATTAGATATTGATCAATAGGTCTTTGGCTCAGGGTGATGGATAAGGTCAGAGGAAGGTAGGAGGTTGGAAAGCTGGAGCTAAATCCTTAGTTCTTATTCTGATTCCAGTTCATATACATTTACTACTATGGACCTTACTATTTACTAAGGGTACAGGGCTTAGGCCTCACTTTCTCAGAAAGCAGTATGTTTTTTTTTTTTTTAGATTAAAAAATTGAAGGTTCAAGGCTTAAAGATCCCTCACTTCTTCTTCTTAATTAACTACAATTATGAACTACTTACCGCCTTTAATTTCTAATGGTTCAATTCCTAATCATTTAGGCTACTCGAATCAGAATTAAGCACCTTGGAGGGAAAAATTTTAATAGAAGAGATTATGTACAAAATTAAGGAAGAGTAAGTTTAATATTAGGTTCAACAAGAATGAGGCTTAGGCTCAACTGGTTACCCCTAAAGGCCGTATTTACTTGGTTAGCCAAAACAAGAGAAAAAGGTACTAATGCCTATGTCATTTCAACAACTCATGCCCAGATTCAGTAAGCAACATGTATAACACCTCAAATTCTGGATTCTCTATCCAACACAAGTTATTCGCACAATCAAATAAGAAAGTAAGTACAACAATACTATAGGCTCAAATGCTCACTCACATAAATTAGGTTCAACACTGTAAACTAGCAAATACTTCATCAATTGTTTCACAAACAACATCAGTTCATCTACAGAGATCCATGATATCAAATGCATAATACTTGCTAAAATATAGATGTTTAGAATTTTGAAAATGATTTGTACAAAATGCTGCTAGATTCTTAAGAATTTCCATCATAGGATTGACTGAGAAAATTTCAAAAAATCAGTGGTTTAGAAGAACTTACCTGGGAATCTGGAAAACAGTCATCAGCCCTATATATCCCATTAGCCAGTACATGCTTTATCCCCATGTAGATAAGTTAGTGCTCCCACTAACTACAATAAGCTTATGCTAGACCTATCCTACCCTGATTACTATCTATCAATTATGAAAGGGTTCATGAGAATAGTTCAAAAGCAAAGTTAAAGTTATCTAGTTAATCATTTTCTCCTTTTTCAAGTTTTTCATCATAACGTAATGCTTTTAAACAGTTTGTCCACCTTCACCAAAAAAATCATTGCATGCTTTAAATCACAGCTATCACAATTTTAACCATTTCAATGCAAAAGTAAAATGAAAACTTAATAAAGATTAACACTAGAAATTTTTCATGGGTTGCCTCCCAGTAGTGCTCCTATTAAGCCTTGAGCCTGGCCAAAAGGATACTCTGTAAGTCAATCAAGATCCTTAAAAAACCCCGTGATCTTCTCTGCCAGTTGGAAATAAGTCTGTAGATTCATGGGCCACATTGCTCAATTTTCGCCAACTGCTAGCTGCCTCCTTCATGATTTTCCCGTCATCCTTCCTTTTATCCTTCTTCTTAACTTTTCTTTTCTGATCTGCATCCAAATCTGCCCCCTCATTGCTACTTATAATTTCCTCAACCAGTTGTTTTTGACTTCCCTCTTGAATGTCTTCTTCTAATTTGCCCATTTTTTTCTTCACTAGTTCTGATTTTTGATTTTGAATATTCCTTTTAACCCTCATTACATCCTCGTAGGGGCTTTCCTTAGACTCTTCTATTTTGAAAACATATTTTGATCCACAGACAGCAAATGTGATCACTTTGCCCTTGATTTTCAGAGTAGCATCCCCAGTGGCCAAAAATGGCCTTCCTAGGATTAAAAGAACTTCTGAGTCCTCCTCCACATCAATCACTACGAAATCTGTAGGGACTACAACTTGATTGATTCTTACCATCACATTCTAAATTATCCCGTCAGGTTTCACCTTGGAACGATCAGCCATAAACAAAGTGATGGCTTCAAGTTAAAAAGTATTCCACACGATTCTGCAGTCTTCTTTGGCATCAAATTCACCCCTACTCTAGGGTTACACAATGCCTGTTCAAAACTCCTGCTTCCTACCTTACAGGGGATGGAGCACATTCCTAGATCTTCCACTTTCACTGGGATTTCTACTGGTTGAAGGTTATCCACCCTCACTGATTCGTTCATATTCTCTAAAGTGAATTTACTTTTCTTAGCCAACAACTCTCTCAAGTGCCTGTGATACTTAGGAGCATGAACTATCAAATCTGCCAGAGACACATGCATATTAGCCTCATTCATCAATTCCACAAATCGCTGCCTATGTTTTTGGTAATCTTCCTTGAGAAGCTGTCTTATTGGAAAAGGCGGTTTTGGAATTACTTCCTCCTTTGTATTGCCTGTTTCCCTTCTTTCTTTGGGCTTCTCTAAGTCCTCATGAGATTACTCATTCCTCTATCTGGTTCTTTGTTTATGCTATATCTTTTAGGACTCCTTTCCATTTATCATCTTTAGTCAGCACGTTCCGACTTCTCAAAGTTACTGCTAAACTGTGCTCCGTGTTGGAAGGATTAGAATCTGTGTTGTTTGGCAAGTTTCCTTTCTCTCTATTTGACTGACCCTTAAAGAATGCTCCCAGCTGCATTTGCATATCTTTCATGATGTTTTTCATTTCCTCAACATCTCTTTTGGTTTCCTTAAAATCCTGTTTCATACTCTCAATATTAGATTCGGCTCCAACTCTTGCGTTCTCTTCTCTGCTGCCAACCCACTGTTGTACAGCTGGCCTGTAATCACTGTTCTGTGCATAGTTTCCCCTATTGTAAGCACTCCTCCTGTATTTGGTCTAAAACCTAATGAAATTCCCATACCGGGTTGACTGTTTGCATTTTTCAGAATTGTCAGACAACGAGGATAATCGATATTCCTATGCTGCCATTGGCAGATCCCACAGAAACTCACAGCGACTCCAGCTATCTCAACCACGGTATCCCTTTGTTCTTAAGTAACCACTTCAACTGCAGCAGGTGGTTGCTCTACCTGAGCCTGCAATTTCTCAACCATAGCTCGCAGTTCTGCAATTTGAGCTTTTCCTCCTAAAGAGCCATTCTTTATAAAAGGCTGTGTTGAGTATCTCTCGTTAGACCATTTTAAATAAGTATGTGCCATCCTGTCATAAAGATCTCTGACCTCCTCAATTGTCTTGTTGTTCATACTTCCACCAGCACTAGCGTCAACTAAACTCCTGGATGCCAAAGTTAGCCCTTTATAAAAGCATAACAGTTCTCTAGCCCACCTCGAAACCATGACTTGGACATCTCCTAACCAGATTCTGAAACCTTTTCCATGCTGCTGCAAAATATTCCTCCTCATTTTGCTTAAATCCTTGAATTTCACATATCATTCTGTCAATTTTGTGAGGTTGGTAATACCTTGCAAAGAACTTCTTCTTCAAGTCCACAAAAGTTCTGATCGACTCAATTGGTAGGGAGTTTTGCCAACCACTAGCACTATCCCTTAAGGAAAAGGGAAACAACAACTTTCTCAATTGAAAACTAGCACAGCCCAATTTGGATTCAAAAGAAAACCCTCAACTTTTGAATCTTCGAAAAGTCAAATTTCAATTGCTAATTAAAAAAAAAAAAAAACCGTCCTTCATTCACCAAACTCACGCCAAAGTTTTTAATTCATTGAAGAAACTTTTTTCCACGAGAAGTGGTGAAAGTTTTAGATTCATCCAAGAAATTTTTCCGGTGAAAAGTGGTGAAGGAACTGCAATGGAGGAGCTGAAAAACCTTGCTAAACGGCTGAATGGTTGAACGCCTGAGAAGAAAAAAAGATTTTTTTTCATAAAGATCCTTTCACTAATTGTAACTGTTAAAAAAAAAAAAAGACTGTAAAAAAAATTAAGTGAAACTATTATTATTCGTCAAAATATGAGAGGAACTAAAATTGAAATGATCTCTATTAAGAGGGACAAAAAATAAAGACCAAATTACTTTTTTGGTCCCTTCTCTTAATAGAGGTAGTTGCACTTTTGGTTATAATTAATACTACCAGTGCATTATTAGTCTCTTAACATTTTTTATTAGAATTTTTAATCATTTTTTACGAAAATACCTTTAGACTAACGCTTGACTAACCCAAACTGTTTAAATACCGCCATGTTGCCTTCACTATTGACCTGCAACCGCCACCAGCGCCCCGCCGCCATCACCTGTTAGGATTAGTCAATGGTTAGTCAAAGAGTATTTTTATCAAAAAAGACTAAAAATGCTAATAAAAAAATATTAAGGGACTAATAATATACTCGTAGTATTAATTGGAACTAAAAGTGCAATTACCCCTATTAAAAAAGGGTAAAAAAAACAATTTGGCCAAAATGAAAACAAAATTTGGTTACGATGGCTGTTACTTCGGTGGATAAAATAGTAAAATTCCCTCTGCCAATTTACCAACATGAGTATTGAACGGTGTCGTTCGCTTGGAGTAAAACCCACATATAAATCTCCTTTCCCGGAAACCCGCCAACATTCAACTCGGCTTGCCTCTTCATTTACTCCCACGCTGTGAGAAAGGAAGATGGCTTCAAAGAAAACAAAAAAAACGAGAAAGGAAGAAGATCATGGCGGAGAGTTCAACCCCGAAACCGCATTTGAATAATATCGCGAAGATCTTGGAGGAGAGTTCACCAAAGAACCAGCATTTGACTAATATCTTGATGGATTATTGCATCACTGCTGTTTTGTTCAAATTATTGAAAGAGAAAAAAAAAAAAAACGCTTATATTTTTTTATCATTTATGTAAATATCCTTAGTTTTTTCTGTTATAATAGATACAGGATATAGAAAAATTATCACCAGCAGATTCAGCATCTGGTTGTAAAATCACCCGGGGGCAGATTGAAGAAATTGATAGAGATTTCAAAGGATGGATTATTTCGGGGTATTGTTTTTACTTGGAGTTGTCGCTGAGTTTTATTTGATTTTATGTCATCCTGTTTATTTCTCTTCATGGGTTGTCAATAAAGAAAATAAAGAAAACATTTTGGGCGGTAATGTCAAGTTGTCTTTAGTTGATCTTATTTTTGGTTCTTGTTTGGGCTAAATTCTTGAAATGTTTATGCATTCTAACACTCATCTGTGGCCTTGGTGTGGAATGTTTTCCATCTGCGGGGAAATGAATGCTGAGAAAGATAGACTAAAAATTTAATTCAATATGTATGAAGACGGTAATCATTATTCATTATGTGAGTTCCCTAGAAGCGAAATTTGTTTGGAGATTTAGATTCTGTTTACTCATGAACAGTTTAATTTTCTATTGACATGACATGATTAGTTCTCTCAATTAATAATGCAGTTATCTGGCCTTCAATGGAAGGAACAACAGAATTGAAACTCCTGGAAGAAAATATGTCGTCACTCTTAGATAAGTTCTGGGTCTCATTCTACTGGCTCATTTCAATAGTAGTCTGGATGCAGTACCCACCCTCCGAACTTCAGTTTTGCAAATTGCTAATGCCAGTTTCAAGCTAATGAATGATTTGTTCCTTCTTATGGTATTTTCCTCCTTCCCTTTTGCTCTTTACTCCCATTTCGGCTATGCTTGACTACTTTCAATATTGATACGTCGTTGTTGCTTTTTATCACTGTTGTTCCGGTTGCTGCATTTGGTACTGTCTACTAATCCTACTCTGCACCTTTGGTCTTCTCGATAGGTTTTTGGTCTGTTTTCTATTTAATGGTTCTTCTCTTTCCTAAGATTGGTAAATTAGTGGCTGATTTCTGATCCTGCATGCTTTTGTCCATGATAATGATGATGTGAGATTTTGTCTGTATTAGGTTTCTTATTTTTTCTAGCTCAAGTTTGGCCCCTCCTGATGATCTTGCCAATCAAATTAGTTTCGGTTTCATCCAGGTGGACGATGATATTTCCCCTGTGCTAGCTCCAAAGCATAAGGAAGCCCTCAAAGAAGAACCCATTGAGAACATTGCTTCAACCAAATCAACTGTTCCCGTATCTGCTCGGGGAACCCCTCCAACTTCAAAGTCTGCAAAGGGAAAAAGGGAAATCAATGGTGAAGAATCAAAAGTAACAAATGGAGCACCTCTTAAAAAGGTCAAATCTGAAAATGTAAGTGATGGTTTTCTCCTGTCTGCCTATTTGCACTTAAATCTCTGTATGTCAATTAATGGAATGCATCTTTTGGGTTTTCACTATTTTTCTTGTGCTTTAATTCTGAATGAAAATTGGCCTTTCATCCCCTCTATTTCAGGAAGTGAAGCCTGTAAAAAGCGAGAGTCCTTCTACAAAGAGTACTGTGACTCCAAAAGTTGTACCACAGCAACCATCTTCGAAACCTGTTTCGACACCTTCAACAGGTCCGGTCACTGAAGATGAGATAAGAGCTGTTTTAATGCAGAAAGGGCCAGTTACCACGCATGACCTTGTTGCCAAATTTAAACTTAGACTCAAAACAAAAGAGGTAACTGGATCGTGTTTTCTTTCAGGGTCCTTTGTAGTATAGTTTTGGGATATTGGTATAGGTCTTGGCTGGGCACTTATTTTTTAGTCTAATATTAGGAAGAATGGATAATCAATTTTTGGCCACCTTAGATGATATTAGGGCTTATAAAAAATAAACCTCCAATTCTTTCAAGTGGCTTTGGGAAGCCATTCTTGATCTCCTGGTCCCTTCCCTCCTGATCCCCTCCCCAATAAAAAATAACACATATCTATCTCTTTTTTACTTATACTGAGAGGGACCAGGAAGGGGATCAGGGAGGGGACCGGGAGATCAGGAGTGGACTGAAACGCCTTTATTATCCTGATCCCACATCTCAAACTTGAACTAGCGGAATCTGAATAATCAGCTGGGTAGTTTGATCTTAAGGCGCATATGCACTGGTGTGATGATTTCAGATTTACATCTTTTATTGATATATCATAGTTCAGAACTTGCTATGACTGTAGAATCCTCCTCGTATGTAGAATTGCTGCTTTGTGCAGGATAAGAATGCTTTTGCTGCTATATTACGAAGGATTTCCAAGATAGAGAAGACTAGCCCGAATAAGGTGGTTCTGAGGAATGTGTGATTTGATTCCAGTAAATCATTACAAGGTTGTAGATAAGGTTGTTTTTGCAACTATATTTTGGTGTTCTAAGATAACATTAGTCTGATATCTGAAAGATTTGCTTGTATGACAAACTGCAAGAAAAAGACAGTTGAAAAGAGTAAAAAATCTTCTGACTTGAAATTCTAAAGTGTGGTTATTGTTTTGTACTGCACCTCTGTTTTCTTGGTTTGAATTGCTATTGTAGCTTATGATATTTCAAGGTATAGATAGAATTATCATCACCTGACAGACACTCATAATTAGAGAAAAGAGTTACAAAAAAGTTTCTACTTTAGGAAAATTGAGGGAGTAGTATCATCCTTATTCCTGTAGTATAAATGGAACTTTAAATAGGACTTGTAAGATAATTTAAAACCATATCTCCTGTATTTTGGGGTATTTCCAGAAGATGAAGAGGGTTTTACACAGGAGGTCCTGAATGCATAGTTGTGTTCTTCAGATTGTAAGCTTTGTTGGCTACAGGCTATAGGAGTGGATTGAATTTTATGGGATCATTCATTTTGGCATTTGATTTGGCTACTTTCTGATGCATGATAATCATATTACCATATGAAAGTATAGTATAATTTGTGGGGTACAACTGAGAATTTATCTTTCTAACATTTTCCTATGCAACAATGAACTTGTTTCATTAGATTCAACATTATATTGAGGACATGAGCAAACTTAGAATCTGCAACAATGGAAGTTGGTAAAAGGAACCCTTTGTCCTCCTCCATAAGTAGAATGAATGCTTTGGATTCCTTCACCATTTTGCTAAGCAGCTCAGTCCTATTGGATGTTAGTACTGAAGGAAAAAACAAACATTGAATTACCAAATTATGACAAAAACATTCTGAATGTGAGTAAATTTCTCTAGTTCCAAAAATGACAAACAGAAACTAAGGATAAACATAAATCCATGACAGAACAGAACGATCAATTTCCAGCATCACCAACATCAACAGCCATGTGCAAAATTCTACAAGTATGTAACAACATTGAATTATCATAATCTCTCATATGAAATCGATAGCAATAGTACTCTCGAGGGGTAACATTCCCATTGTTCTTTTCACCCTAAAAGTCCAAGAAGGCATTGAAAATAAGAAAATGATGAACTTACATATTAAATTCCACCCTTCCAGCATATTGGTTGGTAGTAATGTTTCCCACAAACCTGCAACATATTTAATCTAATGTGCTCACTTTAAAATTAAATTGCAAGCTGGGTTAAAATGCAAAACTTAGTTTGCAAGGTTCTCTTCGATTAAATATGTTAGCAACTTTATGTGTTTAAAGAGATTTTGAGTTTATGCGTTGAAGCTAGTTGCATTCTTATATTTAACCCTTGAATTTTAAGCTGTTCAATTGTGCAACAAAAAAGAGTGAATTCGCCTGTTGCTCTTATGTTTTTATGAAGTGTGTCCTCCTTTGCAATAACTAATGCAATTCTTGACTGTTTATTTGGGTTATGCTTCTAGTATTAGGCACATTGTATGATAATGGCTCATTTATCCTGGATTGTTTTCTCAGTCATGGATTTTTACTTTAACATATAAATGAATTAATATAACGATCAATCGTTCATCCCAAAAAAATTTGCATATTCTCACGTGTTTAAATTTGTGTTTGAATAACGGCCAAATCTTTACTTTCCCAATTTTTTCGTTAAAAACGGGCAAATGTAGTGTGTTTATGATTAGGAAACGACCATATTTTAGGTGCAAATTATATCATACTCCACAAGGAGCATACTCCATTAGTATTCTTGTGTTATAACTGATGTATTTTTCAATTATATTTGATGTATTCTCATGTTTGAATAAGTTGTTTATTCTCATGTAATATTTAATGTACATATTTTAAAAAGTTATTTATTCTCGTGTTATAACTGATCTACTCTCCACTTATATTTGATATAATGTTCGTTATTATATCTACTAAAAAACGTACAATATAAGAATTATATTTTATGAGAAACTAGAGGTGTGCTTGTTTGGAGGCAATGGAAATGAGGCAATCGTAAAATGATTCCGATTACTACGTTCCCAAACATATCAAAGACAATCAGATTCCTTTAATAATTGTTACGAAACAAGTTAAAGGCTTGATTCCTTTAATGAATGTTTTCAAACAAGTCAAAGGCAATTATATTCCTTTAATGATTGTTGAGGGTTACAAGTACGTACTAACTGAGGAGTGTCCCCCTATGCCCAGCGATGATGCCACCCCTGAGCAGCGAGAGCCATATACGAGGTGGCAGAAGGATGATGAGATGACCTGATGCTACATCTTGGCTTCTATGTTGAGTGTACTGCAGCACCAGCATCAGTTGTTTACCTCAGCCTACGATATGATGCTCAACCTCAGGGAGATGTTTGGACATCAGGGCAGGGCAGCCAAGCAGTCAGCTATGAGGAAACTCATGAATGCTAGTGATGAGCTTGAAATTCATAACTATATTTCATGTGAATTAGGGCCGATTTGGAGGCATTGCGGAGTTTAATGGGGTGTTTTTGCACTTGCAGAATGGAGATTGAGCTTTGAGCATAATGGGCTATTTTGGGTGATTTTGAAAGAAGTGGAAGCTGTGAGGAAGAGAAGTTAATGGGTTGGATTGAAAGAGTGATGAGGGCAAAGAATTTGGGCTGAATATTGAGATCCGAGATTTAATTACATTAAAAGGGATGTTCTTAATTAAAATTGGGTTTTAGTTTGGGTTTTGAATATTTTATTTTGGGTTTTATTTTGGTAACAAAAGTGTGGGCCCAGTTTGATGAAAAGGAAGAGTTTATTAGGTTAGAAAATGGAGAAGAAAAGGATTATCCATTATTCATTATTTTTGGCTGGAGTGGTCTGCGGGGGCAGCTAAGGAGCGGAAGGCAGCAATTTTGGGGGAGACTCCATTTGAGTAGCAAAGTTGGGACAACAGCCTTTGGGGAATTTTAAGGGGCTCTCTGCGGAAAACTACCATTATTTTGTACTATTTCTAGTCTTAATTTTTAGTTTTAAATTATGTCGCACAATTTATTTGTTGATTTTAGTTTAATTATGAGTAGCTAAATTTTCTAGTCTAGCCAAGGGAATAAAAACCCCTCGATGTTACTTTATTCGTGAGATCGAATTGGTGTTCATATTAATTGATTACTGGTTTTCTTATTTATTTTTGTGCACTTTTTGAGGATTATTTAGCACTGTTTGTATAGCTGGTAGCATACAGGCTTTCCTAGGTAATCCAATCCACTAGAATACACGAGGTTCGGTATTCCCTAGAGTCAATGAAACTTATCATGTGGTACGTAATTAGTGAGTTAAAAAGAATAAATAATCAATTGCAATTAAGCTAATTGGGTTAATTGTAGTTGAACTGGGTCCTTGACTATCGTGATCTAGGTTCTATGAGGTTCCAGAATTGATCATCGATTATAGACGCAATTAACGGAGGTTCCTTAATTGCTGGCTTAAACTAATAGGACTGAATCGTTAGGAGGTTCCAACAATGAAAACCGGTGCAACCAGTAGTTAGTTAATACATTTTTGCATCAAGGATCGATTAGTGCATCGAGGTGGTCCAATTCTCTTGACTAGACGTTTTTCGAATTTGGATTTTATAGATTGTTAAATTTTCTGTCTTTAATTTAATTTGATTTTTTTTAATTAGTTTAATTAAAAACAAACCCCCCATTTTGGTTACGCACTTTTGACTAAATTTATTTCACTCTGGTGCTCCCTGTGGATACGATCCTACTCGCATTATACTATTTTTAATAGATTCTAAAGTAGGTTTATTTTTTATTGGTCTGACAACCCATCAGCTAGGATGGCTGAAGGCACTTCAGTGAGGGATCACGTGCTGGACATGATGAGCTGCATCAATGAGATCGAGGTATTAGGAGGTGACATTGATGGGGAGACCCAGGTCGATATTATCCTCCAAAGCTTGCCCCCAGTTTTGAGTAGTTTCGGTTGAACTATAATATGGGTCAACTCTCATGTTCACTTCCCGAGCTCATGACTGCATTGGTGTCTGCTGAGGACCTATTCGCTGAGAAGAAGCAAGTCTTGGCTACTGTTGGTCCATCAGGTTCCTCTATTGGGCCCAAAGCCAAGAAGCAAAAGAGGAAGAAAGGCCAGAAAGCAGGAGCTGATCATGGACCCAAGGAGGGCATTGCCAATAAGCATAAGCCAAAAGGCAAGTGCTTCAGATGTCGCAAAGCAGGACATTGAAAGAAGGATTGCCCAAAGCCTCGAGGTATGTGTAATTTTTCTCTAATTACTGAGATGTGTTTAGCGGTGATTCCCACAGATACTTGGTGTGTGGATTCAGGAGCCACTGATCATGTTTGTAATTCTTTGCAGGGGTTCCAAGTGACCCGGCTGCTTAGAGAGGGAGAGTTGCAGGTCTACCTTGGGGAAACTACCAGAATTTCTATTGTTGCAGTGGGAGTTCTTTGTCTTTATTTTTCAGACTCAGTTTTACATTTGAGAGATTGTTTATATGTACCCAGTTTTCGTAAGAATTTGCTTTCAGTTTCTAAACTTATTTTGGATGGTTATAAGTGTGCTTTTTCTGATGGATCTGTTTTTATTAGAAAATGCCAGAAGCTTATATGTTCTGGTACATTAGTTGACAATCTATTTTTAATCAAGACATACTCCCCAGTAATGCAAAACATAGAAACTAATAACTCATCATCGAATCATAGTAAGAGAAAGGAGTCTTCCCCTTTGAATCAAACTTATCTTTGGCACCTGAGACTCGGTCACATCAACCTTAGTAGGATTCAAAGGTTGGTTAATAATGGGTCTTTGGACTCATTGGATATTGACAGCTATCCGACCTGTGAGTTCTGTTTGGAGGGTAAGATGACCAAGAGGTCTTTCAAGGCAAAGGGGTATAGGGCCAATGAGGTTTTAGAGTTGATTCGTTCTGACGTGTGTGGGCCTATGTCAGTTCAGGCTAGAGGTGGTTAAGAGTATTTCGTGACTTTCACGGATGATTACTCTAGATATGGATACATATACCTGATGCGCCACAAATCTGAATGCTTTGGCAAGTTCAAAGAGTTTAAGGCTGAGGTGGAGAACCATCTGGGTAAGAGCATCAAGGTCTTGTGATCTGATCGCGGTGACGAATACCTCTCTAGTGAATTTAGGTCCTATTTGTCAGAGGAGGGTATTCAGATCCAGTTGTCTACACCTGGCACCCCAGCAGAATGGTGTAATAGAGAGGAGGAACAGGACTCTTATGGATGTGGTTAGATCGATGATGAATTATACTGAGTTGCCTACCTCGTTTTGGGGTTATGCCTTAGAGACAGCGTGTTATCTCCTTAATCTCGTGCCGTCTAAATCTGTGCCTACGACACCCCTAGAGTTGTGGACTGGGCAAAAGCCTAGTCTGAGACATCTCAGGATTTGGGGTTGTCCAGCACATGTGCTCGAGCAGATGCAGGTAAGTTAGATTCGAGATCAAAGGTTATGCTGTTTGTAGGCTACCCAAAAGGAATGAGAGGTGGTCTATTTTATAGTCCCCATGATCAGAAGGTGGTGGTAAGCATCAATGCCAGATTTCTTGAGGAGGACTATATTTTAGATCACAAGTCAAGTAGCAAGGTAGTATTGGAAAAGCTTAGAAGTCAGTCCACTATTCCAGATACACAAGTACAGGAAGACACACCACAATAGACTGCACACACTATCACAGATGATGCTCTTACACAGGCTGCAGTAGGAGGGTTGCTAGACAGCCCGAGAGGTACATGGGTTTGGGTGAGTCTTCGGAATTTATCCCTGGCGCTCATGAACCAGACCCAGTTAGCTACAATAAGGCTCTCCAGGATAAAGATGCAGATTCTTGGCAGAGAGCGATGATTGCTGAGATGGGTTCTATAGACTCAAATCAGGTCTGGAAGCTAGTAGACCTTCATGATGGGTTTCGACCTATTGGGTGTAAATGGGTCTACAAGTGAAAGAGAGGATCTGATGGGAGGGTTGAGACCTCAAGGCTAGGCTTGTGGCAAAGGGGTATACTCAGAAAAAGGGTATCGATTATGAGGAAACCTTTTCCCTGGTAGCTATGCTTAAGTCAATCCAGATTCTTATGGCCATAGCTGCTCATATGGACTATGAGATTTGGCAGATGGACGTCAAGACAGTTTTCCTTAATGGAAGTCTTGAGGAGACCATCTTTATGCAGCAACTAGAGGGTTTCATTGTTCAGGGCCAAGAGCACAAGGTATGCAGGCTTAGGAGGTCCATTTATGGACTTAAGCAAGCATCTAGATCTTGGAACATCCGTTTTGACAAGGTTATCCAGTCTTATGGATTCACTCAGTGTCCGGATGAGAAGTGTGTTTATCGCAGGCGTGATGGTGATACTGTGGTGTTCCTCGTACTTTACGTAGATGACATCCTTCTGATTGACAACAGTAAGAAGGTGTTGTCAGACGTAAAGGCATGGTTGTCCAGGCAATTTGATATGAAGGATTTGGGAGAGGCCGGACATATCCTTGGGATCAAGATTATTCGAGATCGTATGACGCATTTTCTGACTCTCTCTCAGGCATCCTATATAGACACGATTCTGGCCCGTTTTAACATGCAGAACTCCAAGAAGGGTTCACTACCTTTCAGGCATGTGGTGCATTTGTCTAAAGAGAAGTATCCCAAGACTGCTGAGGAGATAGATGCCATGTAGGCGATACCCTATGCTTCTGCAATGGGTAGTCTCATGTATGCTATGTTATGTACGAGGCATGATATTTGCTTTGTCGTTCGCATGGATAGCAGGTATCAGAGTAACCCTGGGAAGGCTCACTGTGAGGCAGTAAAATGCATTCTCAAGTACTTGCGTAGGACGAGAGATTATGTCTTAGTTTATAGAGCGCAGGAGCTTGTACCATTGGGTTACACGGATTCGAACTTTCAAGGTGATATGGACAAGAGTAATTCTACCTCTGGGTTTGTGTTTACTCTAGGAGGTGGAGCCTTTTAGTTTTGAATACAGAAAAGCTATGGCTTGTATCAAAAACTAATATCCACAGATGACATATCATTTTTTTCAGTATAAATTTGTTCCTTTATATCATAGAACTAGATAACGGGGTGTGGACAGACACAGTAGATACCGTTATTGGTTAAAGTATTGATATATAAAAGTATGCTCGTAACCGAGATAGTCTGAACATACTATCAGTATAGGTTATTGTGTGGTTTGGAAATTAGTTTATCTAAACTATTTTAAATCACACAGATATGCCCGGGGCATATTGAGCACGACCAGTTTGGATAGAATTGACTTATACTGATCGGCGTAGTCAATTCGGTCCTAGTATTCCGTCTCTCAATCCCGAGATTGGAACGGGCGTGAAGGTTGGATATCGTGTGCTTTGATTTGCCAAAGAGTGAGGTCAATTGAGGCCAATACCTCGGTAAGTTGGGTATGCGGTTTTTAGCTTCTTACGTGCCGTTGCTAGTCGGAGGAATCCACGTACCGGTTCACCGGGTTGATGGTGCTCCCGAGATGAGCTAGTAAGTTTATTATACTAAACCCGGCCAGTGAACTTTATGTTCGGTATAATAAAAGGACGAGTGGTACTAATCTCAGAAACCAAGAAGTCGGTGAATTAATTTATCAGTAAATTGATAAACCGACGAGCGCTAGATCTTTAATGTGGGGAGATAGAATAAAATATAATGGCGCGATGTAAAGTCATTTTCGAGCGGTAGTTCCATAATTGGTCCGTTAGTGGTACGACCGATTATGCATTTGACTAATTGACAAGGTAAATTAATTAATCCAAAAGGTTTAATTAATATTTAATCGACAAAGTGAATTTAGAAATTAATTCTATTTTGAATTAATTAATTCTAAGGGTTCGATTAAATTAAATTAACAAAGTGGATTAAATAAATTAATTTAAATGTGTCGATTGGAGTTGATTAGTCGGGAAGACTTAGCGGTCAACGAAAGTCAAATTTAAAGGCCTAACTCGAGAGCCCATTAGGTCTCCTTAGAAGCTCCATATAAATACAACTTATTGGGCAAGTAAGACATTAAGAAACTTGACACCCAAGAAAATGGTAGTGAGAGAAAGTTTAGCTTAGAGTGAGAAGTTCGTCTTCCTCGTCGAAACTTCTTCTCGAAGTCAGCTAAGAAAGCTTTCTTCTTCGAAAGACTCACTTTTATTTTGCCCAGACTGCTCTAAAACCCGCCGCTGGTCGGATTTCTATCAGACTGCGCAGTGTTTTTCCCCGACCCTTTAAACCCCAGCGACTGCTTCGTTCATTGCCCTGAGCCGATCGATTTCATGTTGATCTTCTTGATGAGTGATCCATGAAATCGGTTGTACAGATCGGGAGTGGATTAAGCATTTCCGGCGGACTGTTTTCTGGTTAACTAGCGGGCTGCGCAGCAGTTTTTCAGGCGGGTTTAAGTGCAGCGGTTTTGAAAAATCTGGGCAGTTCTATTTTTAGGGTTTTTGGAGTTTTCTTTCGAAGCACGTTTCTTGGGTTTTCTTCGTATTGCCGTGGGTAACTCCGTAGACAATATCCCACACTATTTCGGAGTTCGTATAGGAGTCATTCTTCGGATTTCTTGTGGAAATTGCGCTAAAGATTGGATTTTTTCTTTTAAGAAAGGGACTTCGCTACAAAAGGTATAATCTTTAAATTTCACTTTTATTAAAGATCGAATCTTTTTTGTCTCGATTAATAAATTAAATAAGTATAAGCCTAGATCCGTTCATTGGTAAACTAATTTGAGGCTGAGCTTGGTTGAAAGCTTCCGATTCTGGAATGCATTGCACGAAAGTGAGGTTTTCGATTTAGCCCGGGCTTGTTCAGTTTTCCTTCAGAGCCATAGTATGGCAGAGTGTCAAGCAGAAATGCGTGGCGGACTCCACCATGGAGGCTGAGTACGTTGCCGCATCAGAGGTAGCGAAAGAAGTTGTATGGCTCCGGAGCTTCTTGATGGACTTAGATGTGGTTCCTGAGTTGCATAGGTCTATCACAGTTTACTGTGATAACAATGGTGCATTTGCTAACTCGAGGGAACCACGAGCCCATAAAGCGAGTAAACACATAGAGTGCAAGTACCACCTGATACGAGAGATTGTAAAGAGGGGAGACGTGATCGTGGCCAAGATAGCATCAGATGTAAACCTTGCAGATCCTTTCACAAAGCCATTAACCCCAAAGGTCTTTGAGAGACATGTGGAGGGCATGAGAGTCAGATTCTTGAGAGAGCCATATAAGTGAGCTTAAAAGTGTTCTGTAGATTTCATTATGACAGCAGTGTAATAGCGGGTTGGACAGTTTTTGTACTTCTTAGCATAGCTTTGAGTATTAGTGGGAGATTGTTAGTTTTGAATACAGAAAAACTATGGCTTGTATAAAAAACTAATATCCACAGATGACATATCATTTTGTTTCAGTATTAAATTGTTCCATTATATCATAGAACTAGATAACAGGGTGTGGAAAGACACAGTAGATATCGTTATTGGTTAAAGTATTGATATATTAAAAGTATGCTCGTAACTGAGATAGTTTGAACATACTATCGGTATAGGTTATCGTGTGGTTTGGAAATTGGTTTATCTAGACTAATTAAATCATACGGATATGCCCGGGGCATATTGAGCACGACCAGTTTGGATAGAATTGACTTATACTGATCAGTGTAGTTAATTCGGTCCTAGTATTCCGTCTCTCAATCTCGAGATTGGGACGGGCGTGAGAGTTGGATATCGTATGCTTTGATTTGCCAAAAAGTGCAGTCAATTGAGGCCTATACCTCGGTAGATTGGGTATGCGGTGTTTAGCTTCTTACGTGTCATTGCTAGTCGGAGGAATCCATGTACCAGTTCACCGGGTTGATGGTGCTCCCGAGGTGAGCTTGAAAGGTTTGTTATACTAAACCCGGCCGATGGACTTTATGTCTGGTATAATAAAAAGGTCGAGTGGTACTAATCTCGGAAACCAAGAAGTCGGTGAATTAGTTTGTCAATAAATTGATAAACCGACAAGCACTAGATCTTTAGTGTGGGGAGATAGAAGAAAATATAGTGGCGCGATGTAAAGTCATTTTTGAGCGGTAGTTCCATTATTGGTCCGTTAGTGGTACGACTAATTATGCGTTTGACTAATCGATAAAGTGAATTAATTAATCCTAAAGGTTTAATTAATATTTAATTGACAAGGTGGATTAAGAAAATTAATTCTATATGAATTAATTAATCCAAAGGGTTCGATTAAATTAAATTAACAAAGTGGGTTAAAGATTTAATTCAAAATGATCGATTGGAATTGACTAGTCTAGGAAAGACTAAGGGGTCAACAAAAGTCAAACTAAAAGGCCCAACTCAAAGGCCCATTAGGTCTCCTTAGAAGCTCCCTGTAAATATCCCTTGTTAGGCAACTTACAAGACATTAGAAACCTTAGAGGCATTTTGCCTAGTGTGAGAAAGAGTGGTCTAGAGAGAAAACTTTTTCCCCTACATTGAAGTTTTCTTTCGAAGTCAACCAAGGATCTTTCTTCTTTGAGAATCCTCAAAGCCCATAACCTAGGGAATCCAAGATCGCTAGAGTCTAGATCTACGAGCAGAAACACATTCCAGACACTTTTACTGTGGATTTTCATGTTGGGTTAAGTTCCCGGACGAAATCTGTTTCTTCAGATTTGTGTGATTCTTGAAGTGGGTTTCTTAGGACTTCTTCGTTTTGCCTTGGGCTACTCCGTAGACACTAGCCCACACTAGTTCGGAGTTGAATTGGAGTTATTCTTCGGATTTCGAGTGGATTTCGCAGCCAGGTGGTAAATAAGTGCAGTAATCTTCGGGCAACGATTGCTAAGGATCTGACGAGTTTTTGGAAGTGGGTCTCATATGGATTTCTTCCTTAGTGTCTTAGTTTCTGACGAGATTTCAAGGTAGAGATGGAGTTGTTATCGGGATTCTCTCGTGATTGCTCCCGGCGGTAAACAGCTGGATTTTCAACTTTGGTTTTCTTATTGCTAGGGACACGCTTCAAAGGTATAATCTTTTGAACTTTCTGCTTTAATTAAAGATTGTATCTTTTATGTCCCGATTAATAAATTAAATAAGTATAAACCTAGATCCGTTCATGGGAAAATGAATTTGAGCCTGAGCTTTGTCGAAAGCTTCCGATTCTGGAATGCATTGCACGAAAGTGAGGTTTTCGATTTAGGCTGGGCTTGTTTTGTTTTTCTTCAAAATGGTATCAGAGCAACCCTAGGAAGGCTCACTGGGAGGCAGTAAAAAATATTTAGCTAAAAAAACGTTCGGGCAATCATTTTGTTGAAGTTCATAGAAGATTCAGCACGAGAATCATCACGAAATGGTAAGTTTTGGATTCGAAATGTAAATTTTTTTTTGAAAAATGTAGTGTTAAATGCACAAAACTGATGTTTTCAATAGGTATAAACACTGCACTTCAGCTATTTCTCCATGGCACGCTCATTTTTTTGCTGCGTTTCATCTTGCTATTATGTAAAAAGTGTTGCGTTTTTTATATGTATTATATAAAAAGTGCTGCATTTTAAATATGTATTATATAAAAAGTGTTGCGTTTTCATGTACTGATATTATGAATGTTTTGCGTTTGTGGATATAAGAAACTAAATCTGGCAGCGTTTATTTTATAATAAATTGTTAAAATTTTGCGTTTTCTTTATGAATCATGTAAAATAGATTGTGTTTTTTTAATAAGAATCGTTAATGTGCTATATTTTTGGTAAAAATAATTTTAAATACGTTTCGTTTTTTATATGAGAATCGTTAAAGTACTACGTTTTATTTATGGATAATTTAAAATACATTGTGTTTTTCTATGAGAATTGTTAAAGTATTGTGTTTATATTGTTACATATGTAATCTTGACTGCGTTTTTTGTATATTTGAATCCTTAAAGTGTTTCGTTTTAATTTATGTGTGTATTTACATACAGGATGACGATGATGAGTACAAGCAGGAGGATGATGAGGTATATGAGGATGAGGAGGATGAAGATGACAATGAGGCGGATGATGCTCAGTGAGAGGCCGTGAAACTTGAACCTGGTGCAGATTTGAGTGGTTATTTTCAGATTGACAAAGAGTTTCGCACTATTAGTGCTACTTTGAAACATTGCCAGAAAATAGCTAAACGGCTTAAGTTCCTCATTACAAAGAGAGGGGGCAATCAAGGCTTTGCCACGTATTACTTTTCGTACAAACGATGGAAAGATCCTTTGAAAGCCGCTCTCCCCACCAAACGGGAGAATACAAGAAGGAGCGGAACTAATTGTCCCTTCAGGTTGGCTTATAAGAGAATTGATCTGGGACCTCACAAGGTGTACACAAATCCAGGAGCACCGTCAACACACAATCACACTCGTATTACTTTATTTGTACATCGTAGTAATTAAGTTTATTTATTTTTAGCATTTATGTTTATTGATATAATTCCATTTTCAGGTATTATGCATCCATACGGGCACAGACAGATGAGCCATTTTACTAAAGAGTCAAAGGCTGTTGCTGAATTTATGTTTGGGGCGAATGTGAACCCATAGTGTGTTTGGGAAGCTGTTAATAAACAGTTTCCCAATAGCCAGGTACCAATCAAATCCATTTACAATTTGAAATGAGAGATGAAGACGGCTGGGTTGGAAGGTAGAAATATTGGGCAGCAATTTCTGTACGTGGCTGAGGAGAAGCAGTTTTATGTCAAGATTCTCAAGGATGCGAACACTGATGAGATCACACATGTCTTCTTTGCGCATCCAACATCAATTCAGATTTCACAGATGGTATTGGGTGGTCGGGATTGATTCTATGTACAAGACCAACAAGTACCAAATGCCCATCGTCGAGATGGTAGGTATGACTCCTACCAATAAGAATTTCAATATTGCATTTGCTATTGTTAGAAATGAGACAAAGGATACATACGATTGGGTGATGAGGAACTTGAGATTTTTGCTGCCTGCTAGTTTGGTACCTAGTGTGATTGTGACAGATAGGGAGCTGGGTTTGTTGCATCCAATTAAAGATCATTTTCCAGCTTCACATCACTTGTTATGTCTGTGGTATATTGGGCGTGATATCAATGCTTGGTTGGAAAAAAATGTTGGGAGAAGAAATAAAAACTTAGCATGTGATATCCATGAAAACTGGTGGAAGAAAATCATTAAGGCCCCAACTGAAGAAGAGTTTAACCTTTTACTGCAGCAATTCAAGGTTAAGTACTCTCTAAATGAGCCGTTGGCTATTGATTATTTTGTGACCATATGGCTCATTCACAAGGAGAAATTTGTTCGGGTTTGGACAAATCAATTTTTCCACTTTGGTAATACTTCCACTAACAGGGTTGAGGCTTCTCATGCTACAATGAAAGATTGGCTGAATTCTTCCGCCAATTCTCTTGACACTTTGTTCACCGAGATCGACTCCCATCTCAGCCACCTGTACCCTCACATCGGGTTAGTTTAATTTTTTAATTTTTTACGTTTTTTAATTCACTATAGTAATCTTTAATTACAATTCATTAATAGTTTATATAATTGATTTTAGTATAATAATATTTAATATTAATTGCTTATTTTATTTTATTTCACACAATAACAGTGAATCGCTTAAGGCTTCCATTTCCACGACTCAAACAAGTATGCAGGGATTTCCATATTGTTATCTGAACAAGTATGTGTCACACCATTGTTTGAAGTTGGTGAGGAAAGAAATTCGAAGGAAGAATAAGTTGGCTGGGGCAGTCCTTGAGCAATGTAGATGCGTGGCCAAGGTGACACGTGGGATTCCCTGTGCTTGTGACATATTCAAAGCACAGTCATTGTCGGACTATCCCCTACTCCCATGCGTACAAGAGTTTTGGAAGAGGTTGACCATTGTGCCATCCCAGGGGATTCGAATTACATTGATGAGGAAATCAGGTACTTTTAATATATGTACTTTAATAATGGTCATTTGATTTCATCTATGATAATTTTTAAAAATAGTTTACATTTATTCTATTTATTTGTTAAGGTATTTCCACGAGACTGTTGTTCCTACAGTCTCTACCAGTCCGTCTTTTTTGGCCCGTCTGTTGAATAGGGCGTATGTAAAGGAGATGCACCCTGACAGGACTAGTGTTGGAGAGCCAGATGTTTCGGGGCCCCAAAGGGGGCGGCCACCCAGTAGATTACACCATTCAGTGATGCGCGAGTGGAGCGCACGAGATAGAGCGACACGTAGTCGACATGGTAGGAGTCGTTCAAATTCATCCGACCTCTTGACTGGTCGCTCACACCACAATCAAACAAGCTCAGGTGGTTATTCTCCGTTACGTACAAGTAAATATGCATTTTATTATGTTACAATTTTGAAGTTGCATATTATTATTTTTTTCGTCATATATATACATTATGCAGTTATGTTTATTACTATTACATTAATTGACAGGTTTTGGAGGAGATGTTCCTTGTGTGCCAGAATTTTTTTAGCCTTACTGTACAGGCTGGTCAGATGTCAGTGGGGATGGCCATTGTGGTTTCCGAGTCATTTCTACTTATCTTTTTGGCCACGAGAAATATTGGAAATTGGCTCATAGAGCATTGACTGGAGAGATTATGAGTCATCCGGACAGGTATCGATGTGTATTTCAATCTTTGGAGTTAAGGCCACCTGATAGTGATCACATAGCTATGGTACTCCGGCCAGTAAGTTTTGAAGGCACAGATTGTGGTGAGAAGCATTGGATGGCTACACCTACTGATTTGTTCCCGCTCGCTACTTATGCAAATGCACTGGTAATACATCTCAGTAGAACTCGACCTGATGCAAATTATTCTGTATTACTTTTGTATGCCTCAAGTGGCGATGCACAACCTGAAAGGGTGATAACGCTTGCCCATGTAAATGGGAACCATTACGTACATGTGGATGTGGTGAATGATTGCCCTATCCCACCGTTGAGCTTTTTTTGGCAACATCAGCGTCATCCTGAAACTGTGGGAGAATAACCACAAAATTTGGAAGCTAGGTATATTCATTGGACTGCACTGTGTGATGGCTAGTATCTACATGGTTATGTGACATATGGTTTCTTATTCATATTATTGTACTAACTTTAATTTTATTTGATGTTGTTAACTAATTTGTCATTTTCTTCAACTAATGTACTAACTTTAAATTTTAGTTGATGTTCTTGACTTATTTGCCATTTTCTTCACCTAATGTACTAACTCTAATTTTAGTTGATGTTCTTAACTTATTTGCCATTTTCTTCAACTAATGTACCAACTTTAATTTTAGTTGATGTTCTTAACTTATTTTCCATTTTCTTCACCTAATGTACTAACTTTAATTTTAGTTGATGTTTTTAACTTATTTGCCATTTTCTTCAACTAATGTACTAAATGTAGGATTGGTGTTCGATATAAAAGTAAAGTAAATAGGAATGAATACAAAATAATATAACATACATAACAAAATAGGATAAAATCAAATCAAAACCACATACATACAATCAAAATAATAATACAAATGAAGTAGCAGTGCCAGGTGCAAACTCGGCATACAAGTTCGGTGCTCGCTCTCTCACCGCATCTAGAAGTGCATGATGATGCTGTCCAAGATGACTCATCCAGTACAAATATTTAAAAAATAAAATCAAAGTCTAATAAATTGAATTTAAAAATTTTAATTTAAATAGTAACAAATACTTACAAACTCTGACACGGCCCGACGAGGTCGATGTGGCTATATATCAACTTGAGGAACAACTGGAAGGACGCGCGGAAGTGAGAGCTCTCTAAACCACTGTAAGTACCCGTCCACGCACGCACTGCGAGGAAATGTCCCACCTGTAGGCTGCCTCCCTATAAGAGATATCCAGGTGGATGTCGTCCCAAACTCCTCCCATGCTAACTCGGCGTACTCCATGGCATGTCTGACCACATATGGCCTCCCAGTTTAACCACGTTAAGTACCCCTGCTGGGATGGATGAAACAAGCGGGCATCCACTGAACATATCCGAGCTGGCACACTCATCGATCCTGTATATAAGGCTCAATGTAATCCCGTACGCAATCAGCCCTCTATAAAGGGTCCTCGAAGTCCTTGCTATAGCGTCGCGACCGTATGGCATCCAGGTAACCTTTAAACATAATTTGCAACTACTTAAATAATAAACTATATAAAACATATATTAAACCAAAATATAATATTTTTATTTTATAAATATTTACTAGCCATATCAGTGGTCATCTCGTCTAGCGCACGTCTAATGGAGCTCAAGTGTTGCTCTGTACCACGGTGGCTATCGACTGCCCACCTCAATGCATGAGCCTGTGTACCATGCAATGGGAGGGGCATCAGTCTGAAGTCCGAGAAGTGCTCGTATATCCATGACTATAACAGAGTCATGCACCCCGCAATGCTCTGTGTCCCGTGTCAACTCGTGCAACCTAGATGATGGTACAGAAATGCTAGTGTCGTTGTGCCCCACGCCTCCTGTCCAACCTGATCCATTCTCTTCCTCACCGGCACTATAGAGGATGGCATAAACTTATTGGAACTCTTGTCTGTAAACAGACAAGTCCCAATAAGACTCCAAACCATAGCGACCACATCTGACTCGTCCCTGGCACGCTGCATGCACCTCTCGATCACTCTCTGCATCGAAAAGTCACCATTGGTGTACAAATCCTTCTCCAGTCACTCATATGGAGGAATCTCAAGCAACCCCCTATACCATAATAGTACGGTGGACGACGGTGTAACCTCTGTGATCAAGCGACCATCGAATGGAATACGCAAAATCTCCAAGACATCGTGCAGGAGGACGGCCGTCTCTCCAAATGGCATGTGGAATTAATTCATATCCGCTGCCACCTCTCTATAAATGCATTAATGAGAAGCTCTTGAATGCTCCGATGCATAACGCGGGGAAGGTGTCCAAGTCCCGCCCGCTCAAAATCTGTTCACCCTCTACAGTCATGAATGCAATCCAAGTCTCAAAAAGGTCATGCATACTACCCCTATTATGGCATCTAAGGTGGTGTCTGGTAGGCTCCCCCGCCTGCCAATACCTGGATACCACATGCCCTAAAAAACTAGGGATCAAACTATCATCTATAGGGCTCCCATCAACAGGCCATGTAACCAACCAACTACGGTCCTCCTTGACGGACTTCCTAGGATGAACTAAATTTACAAAATATAAAACTCATATAAATATATATATATATAAAATAACTAAATAAATTAAAATAAACAACTAAATAACAAATTAATTCAATTAATAATTAAATGAATTAAAATAAACAACTAAATAACAAATTAATTCTATTAATAATTAAATCAATTAAAATAAATAACTACATAACAAATTAATTCAATTAATAATTAAATCAATTAAAATAAACAACTAATTAAAAAATTAATTCAATTAATAATTAAAACAATTCAAATAAATAACTAAATAACAAATTAAATCAATTAATCAAATATTCAATTAAATGAATAAACAAAGTCACTTATTAATTCAATAAATTAAAACATGTACCTGTAGCAGGATCGACCTACTGAAACTGTCCGTCGCATGGATTCTTATTCCAAATGGTTCTCTCAGCATGTGGATGAGAAGGGTCACCTCCATACGTATCCCCCTCACCCTGATCATACACTCCCACTCGCCTCCTCCTGCTGCAGCTACTGCTCCTCCTCCACCTGTAGCTCAATAGACTCGTCATCACTATCATCAGTGTCATTGAAATCAATAGTACCATAATACTCATCCCTCAATTGAAATGAGGAGTCATCTCTACTGCCACCTCCTCCTCCTCAACCTCCACCTCCATCTCCTCGTCCGCCACCTACACCTTCACCTCCTTGCCCTCCATCTGAAATAATGATACCGCCTCCACCACGACCTCCACCAGTCCTTCTACCTCCTCCTCTCCTAACTGGTATCTTCTGCATTCTAGCAGAAGCTGTGGGACGTTGCCTATCCACGGGCGGCTTTAACTTAGCGCCACCCTAAAAACATTTAAACATAAGCATTTTAACGCAACTGATTTATTATTTTAACGTTTGACCTCTACAGTAACGCATGGAATTTACGTTTTTGTATAGGTCAAATGTTACTATAGTACATTTGACTTATTCTAAAATGCAAAAATGCTACGTTTTGTTATAACGAAATGTGATCGGTCAAAGTTTGTGTTTGTACAAACGCAACTGATTTATGTTTCCCTTAACGTTTAACGTAGAAAATCAGCGTTTTCAATATGCCAAAACTCAATAAAAAACGTTCATATTATACATAAATGCAATAGAATTACGTTTCTAACACAAGAAAACGCATCAAAAATGCTACTTCTAACCTAATTAACTCACACCAGCAGCATTTCTAACAATTGAAATCGCATATTCGTGACGTTTTTGGGCAGCAAATGAATTAACAACAAAAATTGATGAACTTAAGAATTTTTACGTTGTTTATCATTGGACCTTTGCCCGTGCCATGTCTTTACGATGATTCGCCATCTCCTCCGTCCATTTGTGCATTTTTTCCGTAAAATTATTTGAAATTCGCGTTAGGAAAAGGAAATTCGACAAAGAAGTTTTGAAATAATATTTTTAGAATAACAAAAATGTTACATTTTAATCGTTTTATCAGTTTTTATACGGAACCAGTAAAAGACGCGCCATTTTAACGAGTGAACCATAGTGGAAACATACCCTTTTAACGAGCGAGCCATGGTTGAAATGCTCCATTTTGACATTTTCTCGCAACATTAAACGTTAAAGTGGTCCATTCTTGGTTGTCATTATTGGATGTTTTTAACATTTTGTTATGTTAAAACGTCATCGGTACTAATTTTGAAGCGTCAGAAACATTAATCTCTACGTTTGTGTATATAGAGAAAACGCATTTTAGTTGCGTTTTCAACATGTACTTAGCGAATTTTTATATTTTTTCTTCATAAGGCCCTTTTGGTCATTTCATAATTATTTTGATTTTTTTTTTGTGATACAAATATCAATTTAGTTATACAAAAGCAATCTAGCGGGGGCCGGACCGGAATAATACAAAAATTGGGAGTGTGGACCAAATTTAGACCTCTCGGATTTCAGAAATCCGAATCCCTAATTAATTAGGAGATTCAAATTTCTGAAATCCGATTTCTTAAGTAAAGAACAATTTGGATACGAGAAATCCGAATGCTTGAATAATAACAAAAAATTTAATTTAATTTGTTAATTTTAACGGAAGAAATGAGTAAAAAAATTTAGGGACTATTCGGATTTTGAAAATCTGAATAAGTAAGAAATTCGGATTTTCAAAATCCAAAATTGTGGAAAAAAATTAGCCTAATTTTTAAAATTATATAAATTCGGATTTTCAAAAATCTGAATTTGTAGAAGTAAAAAAAGTTAATAACAATTTATTTTTTTGTGGACTAACTGAATTCGGAAGTTGAAAATCCGAATTTAGTAAAATTAGGATTAGAAATCCGAATTTTGCTAAATTTGGATTTTCAAAATACGAATTTGGTCGGACCATATAAACACAAACCCTAGCAGTTTTTGCAGCATTCTTCTCCTCTTCTTCCTTCAAACCTTCTCTCTCTAATGGCCAAACACTATTCACCTACAAAATTTGAATTCCAGCTAAATTATTCCGAAGATCTACGTCATGTTGTGATATCGTAATAAGGTAATTCAAGATTTTAGTGTTTAATGGTTGATATTTCATAAAATGTAGGATTTTCATGTAATTAGATGATTTTAATGAGATTAGATGATATTTTGAGTAGTGGTGTATGTAGTTGATGAAATGTGGTTAGGAAATACATGTATTAGTAGTATTTAACTAATATTTGGGTAAGTTTTGTTGAATTTTTTATTAGTAGTCATGCATTAGTAGTGTAATTATTCTAATTACTATTTTAAATCTGATTAGTCATAAGTGGTAATGACAATATTAATTAAAACCATAATGTGTGGATTGTTTATAATGTTGTGGGTTGTTTCATGAATTGTGGTTTATAAATTTAATTGATAAAAAATTTTGATTACGAAAATTGAAAATTAATTAATATAACGACATTTTTACGATTGACAGGTATAATGGTATTTAATGATCCGTATATGTTTAATTTCTATTGGGCATCTACATTTGATTTTGATAACCCTTCGAATCCGGATCATTCAATATGTGTTAATCTTAGAATGTATAGGGATGATTTGGTAGAAACAATTTGCAATGTAATTGGGGTGTCAATGAATTCAGTTAAAATCACACTTACAGCGTTTTTTGAAGTGGATGGGAGTAAGAGAACAGTAGTAATTACGTCTGATGCTATGCTGGATTTTTTTTTGTACTTTTCAACCATGGAGTTTTATTTATGTCTACGTTGGTATTGAGGAAATTCAGTCTTTATATAGAGTTGATAGACGGAATATTGCTTCGAGTTCTTCACATGGAAAAGAAGGCCAATTTGATCATGGCTTCCGTTATGATTTTGAAGAGGAGGCAGGGGACTTGGATTATAACATTGAGGAAGATGCAGACGGTGACCATGAATCTGATAGTGATTTTTGTTCTGATTTCACGGAGTTCAGTTATGAGGAAAGTTCAGATGAGATTGGGACATATGAAAGGGGTCATTTCGTATACTCTGATGTGAGACACCAAGATCCGTACGCCATTGATCGTGATGAACATGCGTTGCCCTGATATAAAGGCAATCCTGAAACTATAGGCCTTGGAATTGTTTTCAAAAACAAGGAGGAAGTACAACAGGCCATATCCGCATGGAACGTGGCAAGGCTCAGGGAATATGTTAATGTCGAGAGCAATAAAATAACGTGGTCCGTGGAATACAAGAGTAGACGATTTGAGATACCTGAAGGTTATTCCCCATGTGCATGGAAAATTCGGGTGTCGAAAAAGAATTGTATTCACGAAAAATGGGAAGTGGTTCTTTGGTGTTCAAGCCACAATTGCCTTAGAATGGCCGTGGGAAATGACCACCACAACGTAACATCGTCGACAATAGCGCCATTGATAATAAAGCAAATTGAACAAGATCTGGAGTATCCAGTGGAGCTATTCAAATTGACATAAAAAATAATTAAAAGTTAACGTGAATAAGAAAAAAACATGGCACGCGAGAAGGAATGCCATAGAGTTGGTATATGGTAATTGGGTCACAAACTTTGTTGAGTTACCGAGGTAAGTTATAAATGTTGATGTTTTTTCAATTTTTTAAATTTGTGTGTGGAAATACTATTTACATGATGATTTGGTGATGACTGTGTTAATGGTATGCTTATGTAGGTTTGTTGAAGCCTTACAATCGTCGAATCCTAGGACGATTGTAGAATGAGAATACCAGGGAGGGGAGAGTGAAATGGCAAATTCTGAGAGGAATTTCAATATTTGTTTTGGGCATTCGCTCCAACTCGACGTACGTTTGGGAGATTTTGTCTACCTGTGCTTAGTATAGACGGGACACATTTGTGTGGTGGATATAAAGGGAAGTTGTTTGTTGCCATTACAGTTACCGCAACACGTCATCTTCTTCCACTGGCGTATGCATTAGTTGACGAAGAAACCAATGAGAGTTGGAGCTTTTTCCATAGAAATCTCATTCGTCATGTCTTTGCTCAGCGTGCGACATGTGTGTTATCCGATCGAAATGCTGGATTGCTCGCTGCATTTAGAGACTTGGAGGAATGGGAAGAAGGTGTTACAGGTCATCATAGATTTTTCCTGCGACACGTTCGAAGCAATGTACTGACGCATTGTCTCTATAATAGACTGAATAGTCTGTGTTGGGATATGGGTTCATGTTGTCAACCTCAGAAGTTTGATAGAGTAGGTGCGGAGCTGTATGAATACAGTCAGGACGCCTTTAGGTATTTCCAGGATATCGTTGCTGATTAATGGAGTCTTGCACACGATGGTTACCATCGCTGGGGTAACCTAACGACGAATATGTCAGAAAGTTACAACAGTGCGTTGAAAGGCGTACGCGCTCCACCTATTCGAGCAATCATTGAGTCGACCTTCCAGAAAACAAAAGAGATATTTCGCCAAAAAAATGAAAAGTCTCGTAAATGCAACATTCAATTTCCTCATCTTTTGCGAGAAATATTCAAGGATTACGAGATCCGAACTGGGGGACATCAGGTTGAACCATATGACTGGACCAATAAAATCTTCAGGGTTAGTACATTTGTGTGTTATGATGGCAAAGGAGGAAATATACATGCTGTTGATTATCAGTAGCGCACATGTACTTGTCATAAGTGGAAAACCTATAGGTTTTCGTGCTCACATGCCTTGGCGGTGTGTCGTTCTCTTAGTGATAATCCATTTAATCTTGTTTATGACTTTCTTATGGTCCAAAACTGGAAGAGGCAATTTGGACATGGTAATTTCGTCCCAATCCCATTGAGAGAGTATTGGCGACGAGACATTGATTGGAAGTTAAATATCGACTATAAAAGGCTAGTCGTTCACAATGCACCACCTGGAAGGAGACAGAAGCGGAGATTCACAATGCAAATGGACGAGGTGTGGAAGTACAGCCCATCGAGCTAGAATATGTCCCGTGTCACATCCCAGAGCAGATCGAACAAGGCTTGGCAGACTATATGACGCTGATGACATTATTTGATTTAGCTTTCAATGTTTAGTTTAGTTATTATTGTTTTGTTATATGTAATATGGACAATTGTATATTATCAGTGTATATTGGTGTTTGGATGATTTATTGATATTTTGGTATATGCAATCGGTAGAATTGTTTATTTGAAGTTCATACTGGTGTTTTGATGAGTTATTGATGCTTTGGTATATGCAAGAGGTAGAATTGCTTATTTGAAGTTCATATTGGTGTTTGGATGAGTTATTGATGTTTTGGTATATGCAATGCAATAAGTAGAATTGCTTATTTGAAGTTCATATTGGTGTTTGAATGAGTTATTGATATTTTGGTATATGCAATAGGTTTTTTTTTCTTTCTGGTTCATCGTTTTCGATTCGTTTAGGATTTTCCGTCCGTCAATGTTGCAGATAATATAATGTTTTGTCCTATGAGAACCCTCACTACTGCTTTGAATGAGTTGTTTTACATTATTGAAGACTTGGTATATGCAATAGATGAAAAGAATGAAAAATATAAATATTTTTTTAAATTCGGATAATCAAAATCCTAATTACATAGAATTCGAATTTAAGTAATCCGAATTAAATTTAATTCAGATTGAAATTCTGAATTAGTATAATTCGGAATTTAGGAAAAAAATTACCGATTTTGGATTTTGAAATTTTGAAATCGGATTTGGCTACTGCCTCTGGGCAGTAGCTGAAATCCAGTTTTGGATTTTCAAAATCCGAAATCAGATTGTAGCTACTACCCCGAGGGAGTAGCTTCGGATTTTGAAAATCCGAAATCGGATCCAAAACTGGATTTTTTTTTTACCGGATTTGCAAAATCCAGCCAGTATTCGGATTTGAAAAATCCGAATTATAGTCATTCAGATTTTGCAAATCTGAATTCTACTCGGTTTTAAAAAGACCAAGCCTTTTTTTTCTTCTTCATTCTTCTCCTTTCTTATCTTTCCCAATTCACCTCGCCGGACTTTTCTTTACTCCCTCACCGGAATTTTCGTTTTCAGCCAACTGGACCTCCAATCAAAAATCTAAACCGATCAAAACAATCATCTCATCTCAAGGAACAAAACCATACATTCCAATATATTTTTTGTTTAGGTTTTTTACATTTCCCAAAAATCAAAACCCATCAAATTTTTGTAGATTTACGAAAATCCGGCCGGTGTTTTAGTGATATAATACACAAAAATACTCCACTTGTTGAACTCTACGAAATGCACCGATCTTTATTCGTATTCGCCGCCAGACCGCCGACCGCCGCCGCCACCTCAACCCAAACCTTTAAAAAAATTTTACGTTTCACCTATTTATTATTCTAAATTTTTTAGTATTATTAATATAGTTGTTTTATATTTGTTTATTCAATATTTACTATATTTTGGAATATTTAATTGAATTAATATTGAATTTAGAAAATTATTGCCTTGTCGGCACATAGGTTGTGTTATATTTATAATTGTGTGTTGCTATAAATTGTGTTGTGCTGTGTTTATGTTTTATGTACTGATTGGGAATTCGGAAACGTTACATATACTGCCGTTATGCTACCAAAATTTTTAATTTTTCTAATTAAATTCTTAATTTAAGTCCAATGGTGTCATCCAGCAGATCACAAGGTCATTGCCAGTATCTTAATCCTGGACCAATAGATCCAGAGCTATTATATATACAGCAGGACACCGTTCACAGAGTGTATACCTAGGTTTGGAAGGATTTCACTCTCGGACTCTCAAGTGTCGAAGGGTGGATGGTGGGATGTGGGCACCATTGGTTGCAAAACCGCACGAAGTTTGGGCTGAGATTGACAAATTCGGCTTTGGGGGACTTTGTCATGTGGGTCATATCAGACTCGACCATTCCCTTATCACGGCATTGTGTGACGTTGCAAGATGTCCAAGTACTTATTGGCCTTGCCACAGATGGGGAGCCAGATACTGGTGTTTGTTTTGACTACACACCCCAAGAATGGTGCCATGAGTGTCAAAGGCTTTTAGATTTCTCTGTACGTGAGGATCAGTTGAGGAGCGTCGATTTACATATCGATGTTCTTAGATCTGCACTCAGTCCAACACTGGCAAGTCATGGAGTTGACCCATTGGTTTATATGCAGAGGGCTCGATGCTACATTATCTACGTCTTCGGTTTGCTCTTTGCAAACACCACCGGTAACTTCGTTCCTCTATATCTTCTCCAAAATATAGAGGGTCCTGTGAGATGTTCGCGACTGAGTTGGGGGTCTGCAGCCCGGTGCAGTTTGTACCACCGCCTCTGCAAGGCTTGGTGGCAGGAATCAAAGGATATTACTGGCTTTTCGCTCCTACTACAGGTAAATTAATGTTGGAATTTTTTTTGGAATTACGATGCTATGTTTATTTTATATTTAGATGGTTTTTTTTATTATTGTTTTCACTTTATTTATCTTCATATATAATTTTATTTTAATATCAATTTAATTTTATTATTCAGATATGGGCTTGAGAGCATATTCGTGCTGCCAGACCAGAGAGAGTGGCTCTTAGTGACCTATCATTGGAAGGTTGCCCTTTGGCAGAATGGTGGCACACGCCCAAGAAATTTTACAGCACGGCTACTCATTGTTTGCCCACTTTCAGATATCAGCTAGAGGGTCTCCGAGAGGAGAGGATTAGTTTAAATTTTGTTGTCAAATTTTGATGATTCTTTAAATATTATTTATAATTATTGGTGTTTTGATCGGTTTTCATTTTATTTTTTTCAGTTTCTATGGCAGCCTTATCTGGAGGATAGTTTGCTTGATGGATACCTCCCACAATATTGTCGAGAAGGGAGATATTGTTGGATGTCCAACACTTGGATGGTTTACTACGACGCACACGAGTCACATGAGCTTCGAGGGTACTTCGCCAATTTGGCTGCCATCAGCTTGTCCCTGGCCCACCAATGGTTTATCCTATGAGGGCGGACGTATATAAAAGGGCGCATAACAAGGGTATGGCAGGCAGGACGAACGCTAACTGGGGGCTTGAATGTGCTCGTTACACGCATGAGTGGAGAGCTAGGATGTCAGCTGACCATTTATCTGACTCTATGCCAGAGCATCCTCCAGTGGCTAACGCGGAGTTCCAGAGCTGGTATAACCGCAGAACAATGCGGCTCATTAGCGATCCAAACAGAGATGATCCCACTCAGATTGGCTACCAAATGAATCACTTATGTATTTTTTCAAATTATTTTAAATTTATGCTATCATTATCTATTTTTTTCCTAACTATTACACTTCTTTTATTTATTTGTAGTTGGATCATATGAGTGAATGGTATAACAGGGGCATTCGATTTCAGTCTGATTACTATCGCATAGATGACGCTCACCCTGAAGTACTTCACTTCATCGAGGAGATGTCCAGCTCTTTCCAGAGTGCCCTCACGCTTGGGTCTTCACATCTTCAAGATTTCAAAGATCGCGGTTCCCAATTTCTCATGGAAAATCCACCTCCTTTTACTCAGGCCCCTATTCTGGCTCGCCAACAAAGGCACGCTCCTTCAAGGGGGGGAGGTAGAAAAAGGAGGGCTATTCATGAATAGCAAAGAGTTCCACTACATGTCAAACATTGGGGGCGAAGATGAAGAAACTGAAGATGATAAGGAGGAAAATGATGACTCCAGCGATGATGATGGCGGTCCGCCGCCGCCACAGGGTCCAAGGGGTCAAAATGGAGATGGAGGTGGAGGTGGGGGTCCAAGTGGAGGTGAAGGTGGAGCTCGAGATAGAGGTTTGTGAAGGAAAACAGAACAAGTCCGGGCTAAATCGAAAACCTCACTTTCGTGCAATGCATTCCAGAATCGGAAGCTTTCGACCAAGCTCAGGCTCAAATTCATTTACCCACGAACGGATCTTGGCTTATACTTATTTAATTTATTAATCGGGACACAAAAGATTCAATCTTTAATTAAAGCAGAATGTCTAAAGATTCTACCTTTTGTACCGAAGTCCCTTGCCTAAAGAAAAATCCAATCTTTGCTAGCGATTCCAATAGAAATCCAAAAGATTACTCCGATAGAACTTCGAATATTGCGTGGGCAATAATCTATCGAAGTCTACTTGCTTAGCCCACAAGGAAATCACACGAATCAAATAACCAACAGCCCAAAATCTGATAAAAACTTTCGCTGCTCACCACTGGCCAACTACCGCCGAGAATGAAAACCCTCGTCGGACTAAAAGCTTTGGCCACCCACCTTAAACCAGCCACCACCTAGCCGTGATCTAGACAATCTTCACCACGAATCACCAATAGAGATCAGCGTGATGAAGGTCGAATCAATGCGCGGGCAGCAAGCTAGCAGGATCGGCGCCGGATGATAATATCGGACAGCCCGGTGGAAAAACCCAGCAGCAGCGGCAAAAAATAACAGCAGCAGTGGCGAAAATATTAACACAAAAACGAAGAAGATTTGATCTTTGGGTTGAATTCAATCCGTTGAGCGAGATAGCAAGTTCATTTTTGAAAGAAAACTTCAAGAAGAAGGAGTTCTCTCTCTAGAACTTTCTCACTCTAAAAGGGGCTTGTCTTGCAAGATTTCCTTAGCTTTCTTTGGTCTCAAGTTTTCTATTTATAGGAGCTCTAATGGAGACATAATGGGCTCTCGAGTTGGGCATTTTAATTTGAATTTCATTGACCGCTAAGTCTTTTCCGACTAATCAACTCCAATCGAACCATTAGAATTAATTTCTTAACCCACTTCGTTAATTTAATTTAATCGAACCATTAGAATTAATTAATTCAAATAGAATTAACTTCTTAATTCAATTTGTCGATTAAATATTAATTAAACCTTTTGGATTAATTAATTCACCTTGTCGATTAGTCAAATATATAATTAGTCGTGCCACTATCAGACTAATTATGGAACTACCGCTCAAAAATGACTTTACATCGCGCCATTATATTTTATTCTATCTCCCCATATTAAAGATCTAGTGCTCGTCGGTTTATCAATTTACTGACAAATTAATTCACCGACTTCTTGGTATCCGAGATTAGTACCACTCGTCCTTTTATTATACACGACATAAAATCTACCGACCGGGTTTAGTATAATAGACTTTACGAGCTCTTCTCGGGAGCACCATCAACCCGGCGAACCGGTACGTGAATTCCTCCGACTAGCAACGGTACGTAAGAAACTAAACACCTCATACCCAACCTACCAAGGTATAGGCCTCAATTGACCGCACTCTTTGGCAGATCAAAGCATACAATATCCAACTCTCACGCCCGTCCCGATCTCGGGATTGAGAGACTGAATACTAGGACCAAATTGACTACACCGAACAGTATAAGTCAATTCTATCCAAACTAGTCGTGCTCAATATGCCCCGGGCATATCCGTGTGATATAAACTAGTTTAGATAAACTAATTTCCAAACCACATGATAACCTATACCGATAGTGTGTTCAGACTATCTCGGTTATGAGCATACTTTTTATATATCAATACTTTAACCAATAACGGTATCTACTGTGTCTTTCCACACCCCGTCATCTAGTTCTATGATAGAAAGGAACAAATTTATATCGAAACAAAATGATATGTCATCTTTGGATATTATTTTTTTATATAAGTCATAGCTTTTCTGTATTCAAAACTAACAATCTCCCACTAATACTCAAAGCTATGCTAAGAAGTACAAAAATTGTCCAACCCGCTATTACACTGCTGTTATAGTGAAATCTCCAGAACGCCTTTAAGCTCACTCACATGGCTCTCTCAAGAATCTGACTCCCATGCCTTCTACATGTCTCTTAAAGACCTTTGAGGTCAATGGCTTGGTGAAAGGATCTGCAAGGTTGTCATCTGATACTATCTTGGCCACTATCACTTCTCCCCTCTTTACGATCTCTCGTATCAGGTGGTATTTGCGCTGTATGTGTTTACTCGCCTTATGGGCTCGTGGTTCCCTCGAGTTAGCAACTGCACCATTGTTATCACAATAAACTGTGATAGACCTAGGCAACTCAGGAACCACATCTAAGTCCATCAGGAAGCTCCGGAGCCATACAGCCTCTTTCGTTACCTCAGAAGCGGCAACGTACTCAGCCTCCATTGTGGAGTCCGCCACTCATTTCTGCTTGACACTCCGCCATACTATGGCTCCACCTCCTATAGTAAACACAAACCCAGAGGTTGACTTACTCTTGTCCAAATCACCTTAAAAGTCTGAATCTGTATAACCCAATGGTACAAGCTCCTGCGCTCTATAAACTAGGACATAATCTCTCATCCTGTGCAAGTACTTGAGAATGCATTTTACTGCCTCCCAGTGAGCCTTCCCAGGGTTACTCTGATATCTGCTAACCATGCCAACGGCAAAGCAAATATCAGGCCTCGTACACAACATAGCATACATGAGGCTACCCACTGCAGAAGCATAGGGTACCGCCTTCATGCATCTATCTCTTCAGCAGTCTTAGGACACTGCTCCTTAGACAAATGCACCCCATGCATGAAAGGTAGTGAACCCTTCTTGGAGTTCTGCATGTTAAAACGGGTCAGAATCGTGTCTATGTAGAATGCCTGAGAGAGAGTCAGAGAACGTCTCCTACGATCTCTAATAATCTTAATCCCAATGATATGTCCAGCCTCTCCCAAATCCTTCATATCGAATTGCCTGGATAACCATGCCTTTACGTCTGACAACACTTTCTTATTGTTGCCAATCAGAAGGATGTCATCTACGTAAAGTACGAGGAACACCACCATATCACCATCACGCCTGCGATAAACACACTGCTCATCCGGACACTGAGTGAATCCATAGGACTGGATAACCTCATCAAAATGGATGTTCCAAGATCTAGATGCTTGCTTAAGTCCATAAATGGACCTCCTAAGCCTGCATACCTTGTGCTCTTGGCCCTTAACAATGAAGCCCTCTGATTGCTGCATAAAGATGGTCTCCTCAAGACTTCCATTAAGGAAAGCTGTCTTGACATCCATCTGCCAAATCTCATAGTCCATATGAGCAACTATGGCCAAGAGAATCCGGATTGACTTAAGCATAGCTACCGGGGAAAAGGTCTCCTCATAATCGATACCCTCTTTCTGAGTATATCCCTTCGCCACAAGCCTAGCCTTGAAGGTCTCAACCCTTCCGTCAGATCCTCTCTTTCGCTTGTAGACCCATTTGCACCCAATAGGCCTAAACCCATCTGGAAGGTCTACTAGCTCCCAGATTTGATATGAGTCCATAGAACCCATCTCAGCTATCATTGCTCTCTGCCAAGAATCTGCATCTTTATCCTGGAGAGCCTCATTGTAGTTAACTGGGTCTGGTTCATGAGTACCAGGGATAAAGTCCAAAGACTCACCCAAACCCATGTACCTCTCGGGCTGTCTGAAAACCCTCCCACTAGGACGAGGCGCAGCCTGTGCAAGAGCATCATCTTTGATAGTATGTGCAGTCTCTTGTGGTGTGTCTTCCTGTACTTGTGCATCTGGAATAATGGACTGACTTCTAAGCTCTTCCAATACTACCTTGCTGCTTGACTTGTGATCTAAAATATAGTCCTCCTCAAGAAATCTGGCATTGGTGCTGATCGCCACCTTCTGATCCTGAGGACTATAAAATAGACCACCTCTCATTCCTTTGGGGTAGCCTATAAACAGCATAGCCTTGGATCTTGCCTCTAACTTGCCTGCATCTGCCTCGAGCACATGTGCTGGACAACCCCATATTCTGAGATGTCTCAGACTAGGCTTTCGCCCATTCCACAACTCTGATGGGGTCAAAGGCACAGACTTAGATGGCACAAGGTTGAGGATAAAACATGCTGTCTCCAAGGCATAACCCAAAAACGAGATAGGTAACTCACTGTAACTCATCATCGATCTAACCATATCCATAAGAGTCCTGTTCCTCCTCTCTGCTACACCATTCTGCTGGGGTGTGTCAGGTGCAGACAACTGGGTCTGAATACCCTCCTCTGACAAATAGGATCTAAATTCACTAGAGAGGTATTCGCCACCGCGATCAGATCGCAAGGCCTTGATACTCTTACCCAGATGATTCTCCACCTCTGCCTTGAATTCTCTGAACTTTCCAAAGCATTCAGACTTGTGGCGCATCAGGTATATGTATTCATATCTAGAGTAATCATCCGTAAAAGTCACGAAATACTCATAACCACCTCTAGCCTGAACTGACATAGGCCCAAACACGTCAGAATGAATCAACTCTAAAACCTCCTTGGCCCTATACCCCTTTGCCTTGAAAGGCCTCTTGGTCATTTTACCCTCCAAGCAGGACTCACAGGTCGAATAGCTGTCAATATTTAGTAATTCCAAAGACCCACTATTGACCAACCTTTGAATCCTACTAAGGTTTATTTGACCGAGTCTCAGGTGCCGAAGATAAGTCTGATTCAAAGGGGAAGATTCTTTTCTCTTATTATGATTCGGTGATGAGTTACTAGTTTCTGTGTTTTGTATTACTGGGGAGTGTGTCTTAATTAAAAACAAATTGTCAACCAATGTACCGGAACATATAAGTTTCTGGTCTTTTCTAATAAAAATAGATCCATCAGAAAAAGCACACTTATAACCATCCAAAACAAGTTTAGAAACTGAAAGTAAGTTTTTGCGAAAACTAGGTACATAAAGACAATCTCTCAACAATAAATTAGAGTCTGAAAAACAAAGACAAACAACTCCCACTGCAGTAACAGAAACTCTGGTAGTATCCCCAAGGTAGACCTGCAACTCTCCCTCTCTAAGCAGCCGGGTCACTTGGAACCCCTGCAAAGAATTAAAACATGATCAGTGGCTCCTGAATCCACACACCAAGTATCTGCGGGAATTGCCGCTAAACACGTCTCAGTGACTAGGGAAAATTTACACATACCTCGAGGCTTTGGGCAGTCCTTCTTCTAATGTCCTGTTTTGTCACACCTGAAACATTTGCCTTTCGGCTTCTGCTTCTTGGCAATGCCCGCCTTGGGTCCATGATCAGCTCTTGCTTTCTGGCCTCTCTTCCTCTTTTGCTTCCTGGCTTTGGGCCCAGCAGAGGAACCTGAGGGACCAACAGTAGCCAAGGCTTGCTTCTTCTCTGTGAATAGGCTCTCAGCAGACACCAATGCAGTCATGAGCTCAGAAAGTGAATATGAGAGATTCCCCATCTTATAGTTCAACCAAAACTGCTCAAAACTGGGAGGCAAGCTCTGAAGGATGATATCGACCTGGGTTTCCCCATCAATGTCACCTCCCAATACCTCGATCTCATTGATGTAGCTAATCATTTCCAGCACGTGGTCTCTCACTGAAGTACCCTCAGCCATTCTAGCATTCATGAGTTTCCTCATAGCTAACTGCTTGGCTACCCTGCCCTGATGTCCAAACATCTCCCTGAGGTTGAGCATCATATCGTAGGCTGAGGTCATCTGCTGATGCTGATGCTGCAATACACTTGATATAGAAGCCAAGATGTAGCACCTGATCATCTCATCAGCCTTCTGCCACCTCGTATATGGCTCTGGCTGCTCAGGGGTGGCATCATCTCTGGGCTTAGGGGGACAGTCCTCAGTAAGCACGTACTTGTAACCCTCAACGGTAAGGACAATTTCCAGGTTACATTGCCAGTCAATATAGTTTGGACCGGTGAGTTTGTTTTGGTTCAAAATGACAGCTAGCGGGTTGAACGACATATCAACTGAAAAATAAACAATTCAAGTTTCAGTATACTTTTTCGAAAATATTGAAAATCCTCAAAAAAACAAATATAATCTTCTATCGGCATCTCTCACACCGGGATTAACGCAGGTCACGATGGGTGAACGTCTACGCTAACTCACATTTGTTCGAGAAGAACCGAAGTTCATTAATTTCATTATCTGACCAACGATCTTATGATCAATGAAATTAATAGTCAATAATTTTAGCCGTACCCAAAAATAGTGTAACCTCGACGGGAGGGATACTAAAAATGGTACACTAAGTGTATGCCATTACGTGACTTCTAAGTTTGTTACTTAGGATACTAATGCGCCTCGGATGGCGAGGGTGTCGCAACTTTCTCCAATTAAACTCACTGTAGTCATCTCTTTAGAAATTCATTCCGGTGATATCCGTGGTTGAAAACTCATCCGATAGGGAGGAAGGTCTAAGCCAGCATGCAAGTTTAACCACATCACCAATGAACCCGTAATGGAGGCCATGGGGATATTTACCAACCTGCTCCCACTTAGATTTTTAAATTTGAGGATTTTTACGTTTTAACATGCAATATCTTAACTATGGATATTTGCACCCATAAAACCGTTGGAGTTTTAATATGCGAATAATCTACCTTAGTTAATTGCACATTACCTTTTAAAAACATTTTTGTTTGGTTTTCGTTCATGCAAAATAAAACGAAAAACACACAATCAACGAAAAGACATAAATAAGAGAAATTAAAAGAAATAAAATTTCCTGACTATTATGGTATTCTCTATCATTGATTCCTTGACGCCTCGGTGACACGTCCCTTCATGTCGCTCCCACTCGTTATTTGGATTCCTCTGGATTCGCCCGGGTTTTCTCGGTTTACTACGTAATTAGGAATCACCCAAAATTACGAGAAACCAAAACCCACGAATATAAGTTACCCAAAATAACGTTTTCGTCATAATACATAAATTCCTATATACAAAGGCATTTTTCTAGGAATTTAAAGACGACATGATTAGATAAAATCCTACTACAAGATTTTTCTAATCCTACACGGCTTCCAGCTCGTGGTTATTACTATTACAGATATTTCCATTCAAAAACAATACGAGCCCGGACATGTCCCGGGGTTTATGAATGAAAAATAAATTTCTACCATAATAGCCGGGAAACCAATAACCACCTGTTTAAGCATTTCGACAAAAAATAATAATGCCAAAATAAAGCCGTGTAATAAATCAAACAAGTATAAGACAGAAACCAACACTCTGATACCAATTTGAAGGAAAACAGAACAAGCTCGGGCTAAATCGAAAACCTCACTTTCGTGCAATGCATTCCAGAATCGGAAGCTTTCGACCAAGCTCAGGCTCAAACTCATTTACCCACGAACGGATCTTGGCTTATACTTATTTAATTTATTAATCGGGACACAAAAGATTCAATCTTTAATTAAAGCAGAATGTCTAAAGATTCTACTTTTGTAGCGAAGTCCCTTGCCTGAAGAAAAATCCAATCTTTGCTAGAGATTCCAATAGAAATCCAAAAGATTACTCCGATAGAACTTCGAATATTGCGTGGGCAATAATCTATCGAAGTCTACTTGCTTAGCCCACAAGGAAATCACACGAATCGAATAGCCAACAGCCCAAAATCTGATCAAAACTTTCGCTGCTCACCACTGGCCAACTGTCGTCGAGAATGAAAACCCTCGCCGGACTAAAAGCTTCGGCCACCCACCTTAAACCAGCCACCACCCAGTCGTGATCTAGACAACCTTCACCACGGATCACCAACAGAGATCAACGTGATGAAGGTCGAATCAACGCGCGGGCAGCAAGCTAGCAGGATCGGCGCCAGATGATAATATCGGACAGCCCGGCGGAAAAACCCAACAGCAGCGGCAAAAAATAACAGCAGTAATGGCGAAAATATTAACCCACAAATGAAGAAGATTTGATCTTTGGGCTGAATTCAATCCGTTGAGCGAGATAGCAAGTTCGTTTTTGAAAGAAAACTTCAAGAAGAAGAAGTTCTCTCTCTAGAACTTTCTCACTCTAAAAGGGGCAAGACTTGTCTTGCAAGATTTCCTTAGCTTCCTTTGGTCTCAAGTTTTCTATTTATAGGAGCTCTAATGGAGACCTAATGGGCTCTCGAGTTGGGCCTTTTAATTTGACTTTCGTTGACCGTTAAGTCTTTCCCGACTAATCAACTCCAATCGACCCATTAGAATTAATTTCTTAACCCACTTCGTTAATTTAATTTAATCGAACCCTTAGAATTAATTAATTCAAATAGAATTAATTTCTTAATTCACTTTGTCGGTTAAATATTAATTAAACCTTTTGGATTAATTAATTCACCTTGTCGATTAGTCAAATACATAATTAGTCGTGCCACTATCGGACCAATTATGGAACTACCGCTCGAAAATGACTTTACATCGCGCCATTATATTTTATTCTATCTCCCCACATTAAAGATCTAGTGCTCGTCGGTTTATCAATTTACTGACAAATTAATTCACCGACTTCTTGGTATCCGAGATTAGTATCACTCGTCTTTTTATTATACCGGACATAAAATCCACCGGCCGGGTTTAGTATAATAGACTTTACGAACTCATCTCGGGAGCACCATCAACCCGGCGAACCGGTACGTGGATTCCTCCGACTAGCAACGGCACATAAGAAACTAAACACTGCATACCCAACCTACCGAGGTATAGGCCTCAATTGACCGCACTCTTTGGCAGATCAAAGCATACGATATCCAACTCTCACGCCCGTCCCAATCTCGGGATTGAGAGACTGAATACTATGACCAAATTGACTATGCCGATCAGTATAAGTCAATTCTATCCAAATTGACTACGCTGGACATATCCGTGTGATTTAAACTAGTTTAGATAAACTAATTTCCAAACCACACGATAACCTATACCGATAGTGTGTTCGGATTATCTCGTTACGAGCATACTTTTTATATATCAATACTTTAACCAATAACGGTATCTACTGTGTCTTTCCACACCTCGTCATTTAGTTCTATGATATAAAGGAACAAATTTATACCGAAACAAAATGATATGTCATCTGTGGATATTAGTTTTTGATACAAGTCATAGCTTTTCTGTATTCAAAACTAACAGTTTGCAGGGTTCAGGTTCTAGTACCGGACCTATTTCCAAGAGAATATGTATAAGAAATGCACATCCACCTTCGAGATATGGATTTAGTAGTTAGATTTTTTTTTTCACTGTATGATTTGATATTGAGATTTTATAATATTTATCATATTTCAACATTTCTCATTTTTTGTTAATTTTATATATTTTTGGGTTTAATTCAATATGAATATTCTTTCGTATTTATTTATTTACATTTAATTTTCTGTACATTAAAAGTTCTAATTCCTTTCTTCATAACTAATTAAATTAAATAAATACTTTTATTTTAAAGTTATTTTTAACTTAATTCGGATTTATAAATCCGAATTCATACAAATCCGAATTATTGTAAATCAATTAATTAATTTACAAAAATTTCATTTTCATATTTTTTCTATAATTTTTTTTGACAAATTCGGATTTTAAAAATTTGAATTAATCTCCATTTGGATTTATAAAATTTGAAGTTAATTAATTTAATTAATCACTGTAATTAATTTTGTTTTATAATTAGGGTTATTCATATTTCAGATTTTCAAAATCCGAATAGAGATTAATTCGGATTTTCTCTATTCAGATTTGGAAGATTCGAGAGGCCTATTTCTGACCAAAAATTCTAATTTCTTATTTTTGTTATCCATAAACTGATTTTTGGGATTTATTTGGTCAAAAATACAGCGACATTATTGAGAATTGTAAAGAAACAAGAAAAGAAAAACAAGAAAAGAAAAGAAAAAGAGGTTTCCCTCAAACGGCGTTTACACTAGTGACAAACTAATTAATTGGATTTATTTCATAAATCCATTGAAGCGAGGTTGTCGGAGAGACAACAATGATCTTTCATCTATATCAAGAATGTCCCAGGCTGAAGTTTCTTACAGGTGAATAGGTTACCATCTCTCATTGACTTAATTATAATGGATGCCTTTGTTTAGTCTTCTATCTGCTTTTGTGTTTAGATCAATTCAGGGGTAAACTTTTTGTTTTCTATGGATAATTTTCTCAAGTTAGTGTTTCTTGAAGATGGATTGTTTTTATTTTATTTTTATTCTTTTCGTTGCGTCTCTGCTGTGATCACTGTGGGTTTTTTTAATTTTCTCGTATGAAGTTGAATTGATGATAAATTCAAAGCTGTTTATCGCAGTTATTTTTGCTGCTTTTGTCACTATTTTGAACAAATAGGGTTCCAGCGATATTTAATTGACATGTAGGTAGTTGTAACTTTGTTGAGTTTGCTTTGTATCACTTTTGCTCTATGCCTCCAAAATGAATATCTAAGAATCTGTGCATTGAAGTTTTGTTACTGTGGCACCAGTATTTTGAGGGTATTCTTACATTCATAATCATAAGTGAAGAGATTAACCAAAACCTGATGCCTGAAAATTTTCCAAGTTTTTTTTTTTTTTTTTTTTCTGGTTTTTAGTTCTTTTTTTATGCTCAAGATGGTCGAAAGATAAAATTTTGCAGGGACTAGCCAACCAATACTTGTGCGGTGCTTTAGGGTCATATCCTTCCAATGCAATTGATATGTATCTTTTCCTTTTTCTTTATTGCTTTTTGATCATTTGATTGGTAAGATACAATTCTTGTTTTTCAGCTAAAGTTTGTGGTAGTTCATGTTCATTATGTATTTCCAATGTAATGAGTGGGTGGCACTGCCATCTGCTGACACCTCTAAAACCTGAGCAGAATTTCGCACAAGAAGATTTATGTGTGTGGTTACACAGTGGAAGATGGTAGGACTTATTTATATGCCCTCATAAAAGTAACCAAGGATATAGTTTAATGATTTAAAACTGACATTCGGACTACCTAATTTCTCTTGGCAGTTGTATGTGTCCCTTGGGGTGGGGGCGTATTACCTTGAGTTGCTAATGCTGCTGGCATTCTCTTTCTTTTCCATTTTTTGCAGCTGTGGATCTTGTGGATATATTCTGAATCTGACATCTTCTGCTCGTGTAACTTCTGGAATTGGATTGGAGTATAAAAAATCCATTAGAAAAGGTTTTATCTCCTTTGTTGCCATTGATCTTAGTAGATTCACACTGGTTGATGAGGTTAATTGCATTCCTGCTTGTTTGGTCCCTTCAAAAACCAAACTTCTGTGTCGTAAATGTGGTGTGCTTATAGGTCATGTTGTTGGAGGTGGGCATGCCCGACTTGTCTCTGACTCGCCAACTTCTTCTAGCTCATCTAAAACCATTCTGATAAGGATTCAGGCTTTGCAACCTTCAGAAGAGTCATAGTTTACAGAATGGATAGCTGTTGCAAAGATTGTTGTACCACAATTATGCATCTCCCTGATGATTGCTTGTATTTTATTTTTGATTGGCTTGACTGTACCTCTGATCGAGAGTCTTTTGGCCTGACTTGTCATCGGTGGCTTCAAGTTCAAAATCTAAGTCGTCGAAGCTTACAATTCCAATGCTCGTTTACGAGACTTGATATTCCCTCATTATCTCAGAGTCCTATGAGAGTTGATACCTTTCATCTTAATAGGTTGTTAAACCGGTTCAATCTGTTGCACTTTTTATCCCTATCTGGGTGCGTTGAGCTTCCTGATTCAGGATTGAGCCTGTTGCAGTATTATGGGTCTAAGCTACAGAGTCTTCATTTACATTGCTGTTTCCAAGTAACTGATGTTGGATTATTTTCAGTTGCATCGGGATGTCCTAGTTTAAAAACTATTAGTCTGTACCGGTGCTATGTTACTGACAGTGGATTAAAGGCGCTTTCTGAATCTTGCTTATCTTTGAAGGAAGTGGATCTTTCATTCTGTGGACTTATTTCTGACCATGGTATAAGAGTCCTTAACAAAAACTGCCGTGAAATTTGTGCTATCCGGATCACAAACTGCACAAGTATCTCTGGTGTTGGGTTCAAGGGTTGTTCGGAGTCGCTGACATACTTGGAGGCCAACAATTGTAAGCTTGAAGCAGAAGGAATTAGTGGTATTGTGAGTGGTGGTGGGCTTGAGTATCTGAACGTTTCATGCCTAAGCTGGTGCATTGAAGGAGATGGTCTGGCTGCCATTGGTGCTGGATATGCGATTAAGCTGAGGGTGCTCGATTTCCGGTTCTGCAGAACAATTGGTGACAGCTCAATCATTGCAGTCTCAAAAGGATGCCCGTTACTAGAGGAGTGGAACTTGTCATTGTGCCACGAGATCAGGACACCTGGGTGGAAAGCAATAGGTAACAACTGTCATAACTTGGAGAAGCTTCATGTGAATCGTTGTCGAAACCTATGTGATGAAGGGTTGCAAGCTTTAAGAAATGGGTGCAAGAACCTGTCTGTACTATACATTAGTACCAGGAAGTGCCCCCAAATAAGTTCCACGGCAATCGAGATCTTCAAATGTATGAGAGGCAATGTTGTGCTAAAAGAAGAACAAGTCATGTGTATTGCCCCTGAGTCGGCCTTCCGACCATATTACCTGTAATAAGCTCTATATTTTCAACCAAAGGAGGAGAGACAAGGAAACAGAATAAGGTGAACTAGGATTCTTAAATGCCTCTTTTTTTTTTCTCTTCTTTTTATCAAAATGTCCTTAATATTTTTTTAGGGCAAAACATTCACTCACAAATCACAGTTGCATAAACATTTTGTTGATTTTGCTTGCGGTTCTAATACGATTTGGATGAGATTTGTTGAATTAATTCAACTGTTTCGGTTTGGTTTCAATTTTTTTATTAAAAAATTAAAATCAACCCAAGTTATAATATAGTAATCAAAATCGGTTGGGGAGGGTCGAGGGAGAGAATGGGGGCAAAAAGGCAGAGAAGAGGAGGGGCGAGACTTTTGAATGAATATGTAATGTAATGAATCAAAATATAATAACACGATGAAGGCTACCCTGTTGCCAAACAAATCTCAAACCACCCTAGGCACCAAATCCAAACACTTCCCAAACAGATCCTTCAACTCTTGGGTTGTCGTTGGGAAGGAATCACATTACAAGTACAAAGGTTTCTTTTATGTTAACGGAAGTTGTAGATTTCACAACAAAGATATTCAATTTGTCAGAATCCCCCGAAATTTGGGATGTAAGAATTTTTAAAGAAAAAAACCTTATATTCACACTACATTATTGAGTAGAATCCCCAGTGATTCCTCCGCAAGGTCTCTTTGTATATCTTCACTTCTGAGAGAGGAGAAGAGCAAAGAAAAATCACAACCGGAAAACATCTCTACTACAGGTGTTAACCTTATCTCGTAGGTTGAGATTCTCCACAAGTTCCTCAGTGACATTGTTTGTACAAAATCACCTCCATATTGGGTATATATATCGCCTTCAAAAGTATACACCACCCAACTTCCCCATCAGTAGCTATGAAAAACCCACACCCATGTTATTAGTTACTACCATTCCCTCCCCACACATTATCCCACCCACCACTTGGAGGAGCCTTTGGTCCATCCATGCTGTTTCCGAACCCAGGAAGGTTCTGTGGACCCTGAAGCATATGGGGACCAGGAGGCTCGACTTTCTTGGGCTTTGTTCGAATTCCCAAAAGTCTCAACACAAATCTTGCAAGCTCACCATACAACAACCCTGAGCGATCAAATAGCTGCAAAAACAAAATCTTCCAGTTAAACATAGACCTCACTTCAACAGCGCCTTTGATGGCATGCCTTCACTATTCCCAAAATTAAGATAGAAACAATCACAACATCAGTTACCTGGAGAAGAGCTGTCATAAACATGTGAAATGCCTGAGTATTCTGGTCAATTAAGATAGCAACCCGACCAAAGAATGTTACTACACCTTGCATCTGCAATTATTGTCAATAATTAGATCTCTGTCCTTGAAGAAAGTAGCCGGTGCAAATAAGTGCATAAGGGGAGATCTTTAAAAATGAATATGATCTTTCATGGTAATTTACATGGACAGCAACCAAGTTAAATAAACTGGATTAAAGAATGCTTAAAATCCATACAAGGAGCAAGCTTCAAATGAGACGATGATGCAACCAAAATTTGATCCCCAATATAAATGCCATCTTTTGAGGTTCTGAAATAACCACATAATAACACTTCATCATATTCTCCGATTTTTTTTTTGTTTCAAAAAATAAGAGAACAAAATCCTGCCTCTGAGTAAGGTAAGAAGAGGAGAAAGCGAGAACAGAGAAAATGTAGCCATGTCCCAGTGCAGGTATCATCCTCTTTACCACCACCCAGGACAATTAATTAAGCAACCCACGACATATGTCTAACCAATAACAAAATTGATTTTGATCTGAGAAAATGACATTCTTAACATTATTTCATTTTGATCAAAGTTAAAAAACAAAGGATTACAAAAACCCCTCTTTTAGTGCAGCTTTAAGAACTTTGCAGTCAATTGCAGGGAGACAGAGAGAGAAAGAGAGATGGCTTACCACCCTCATCAAGGAAACCCAAAAGCTTGGTGGAGAGGGGGGAGCACCAAATGGATTGTTTGGATCCTGTTCACCATATGGGCCTCCCATACCCATTCCTCCATAACCACCCATGGGCCCTCCAAGACCATTATACATCCCCCCACCATACATGCCACCTCCATAAAGTCCACCATAACCCCCTCTGTACATGTTATTTCCATATAACCCACTCCCATAAGACGATCCATACCCTCCTCCATAAGACCCCAAACCTCCATATGAACCATACATTCCAGAACCATAACCAGTATTGTAGTTTAAGCTGGAACCATAACCTGGAAACAAGCAAGTAAAAAGTTTGTAGCAGACAAATAAACCAAAAACCATCCAAAAAACAACTTATATCCACTAACACTACTTATATAGGAAGGATACAAACAACATAACCTCATATAACCAATGATAACTATTCTTGAAGTGAGACATTTATTACAGATGTCACCTTGCAACTAACAGAAACTAATTACTGCAAGACGGTATCGGAAACGTGGACCCCAAAAGATCATATCTTAAACCGGTTAGCCTCATTGCAATAAGAAAGCCATGCAAATTACTACTGAAGTCTTATGAAAATATAACATTTTCTCTGTAGACAAAATCACAATCCAAACCTTAAGCACACCAGACAGCATAAAATCCTATAAATCACCCATGTGCCCTAAAGATTCCTTCAGAGATATCTATAACTTCTGCCACATATCTCCAGTAACGCAGAAGGTAATATATTGGAAACTGCACGAATTACCAAATGTAAAATGACAGATAGCAACTTATGCACAGAAGAAGATTGCACTACGAACTAGTCAGTTTGTAAATGAATAACACAAAAATTGTAATATACTACAAACTGGGAGAAATTACTGAAACAATCTAATAATCAACATTTGAAAATAAAATCAACAGCGGAAATAGCAGTAACTATTCATCGCAGTCAAATAAAGTATCATGTTCCTACAATAGCGCAACTTTTTGGCCGTCCAAAAAGCAAAAATTTCAGCAAACCCACACGGGAAACATACCTCCATAGCTTTGTTGCTGCTCCCAAGGCCTAGTGGGAACAGGCCGCCCAAGCGTGTTCGTATTCACAATTGAAGTGCTCCTATCAGAAGACGAAACAATTTCACCAGGCTGTGCGGTCCCAGAAGCCTCCACGGCATCACTCGTGCTACCGGGGGAAGGCGGCTTAAATGGGCCGGGGCCCGATGAGGAGCCGGTTCGTTCCCAAGGCTTCACCGGAGGATTAGTCGCACCTGCTAAATTCAACCCACAAAAGAATAAAAACGAAAAAACAAAGAAAAAGAATATCCTATAAACGATCATCCCAACAGAATTAACAGCAAAGCCAGAGCAAAAGAACCCTAATTTATCAATTCCACAAATTCTAAGCTCGAAAGGCAGCGTTATTGAGGAAAAGAACGGACCTGATGCAGCGGATGGGCTCGCCATGAGATGTGAGAAACGTTTTTCCAATCAATGACACAGGAAATGTTGGGAGAGAGAGAGATAGAGGAATGAATGGGTTTGGTTTTGGGTGATTGAGAAAATCGATGGAAGGTTTTTGTCGGAACCAAAAAATAATGATTCGTTATTTTGTTTCTCTTTGTAAATTATTATTATTATTATTTTTTTTTTTTGGGTCTGCCTATACACTCTGCAGACTATAGGTTGCTCGTTGGAGTTGTGCGATTAAATTGAGTCGGCCGGCAAACGCGATTGTGGTCAAAGTCAACATTTGACTGACTTCACCCTAATGTTTTTTTTTTTTAATTATAATAATTTGAAAAGAATGACACGGTAGTATTAATCTGTATCTTTTTTAAGTTAATCATTAGGGAAAATGTAAGAATGCCCCTTATACTATGACAGTGTAGTAATTTCGTTTAGAACGTAAGAGAGTTTAGAGTGAGTGAAAATTAAGTTTTATAAAAGAAATTTTACGCAATAAATTTATAACTCTATTGATAGAAAAGGATTTTGTGAGCTCACTAAACCCAAGTCTACCACCATGACCCTATCAAAGAGATTTTTTGGTTGATATAGATGGGCCTATGACAAGAGTAAGGAGAAGAAAAGTCACACAAGCTCTCAATGTCTTAGCCCATGAGATCTTCACTCAAAAACTTGTCTTACCCACCTATGTAGATTATGGTATTAAGCATTTATCCTTAGTCTTTCTCATTTTCATTTACTTGAATTTATTTGGTTTTAATGTTCTTTTAATTTCAGCCAAAAAACTTGTCATTTGTCTTGAATAATTTTGGCCCAATGGTTTATGCCTTTTCTTGTTTTTAATTTGTGTTGTCTTCGGCCAAGGTTATGTTTAATGACTTATTAATTAATTTTGACCAAATATTTAGGCTTTAATTAATTAATTAAATGTAATAGACTAGGCTAAATAAAGAGAAGAAACCCAACCCAAGTAGAAGATCCTTTTGGAGGGAAATATTGTCAAAACTCGGGAGAGAGACTATACCAAATGGGAAGTCTAGTTCTATGATTTCTAGAAGGGCTCTAAATCAGAGTTTCGACCGTAGGAGGAGTCCTAAAGCTAGAGGACTCATGGAAGGCTGATTGGAAAAGTTTTGGTCGAGTTACACCACCCTCTCTCACGTGGGAATCAACTTACAATGTTGCTGAATTTCGCCTAGAAGAAGTCTACTAGAAGGAGGACACCTAAACCTACAAGGAATACTCCTAAAATTCGGCCCCTTCAATAGAATTCAACTACCATGAGGAGTTCTAATCATACAAGGAGTTTAGGAGGCTAACTTAGTAGTTACATTTGATTACAACAATTCCAAAAGTGGCAGTTGAAATTGAGAAGTCCACTATTTCACAAATTCTCGGCCAACTACTTCTCCAACGAGGCAGAAACTTCTAGAACACCCAAGACTCCAACCCTATAAGGACTCAAGGTCTAGAAGGTGTCTTCTATCCTCCAAATTTCATTCAAACTCAAGACTAAATCTCAGCCAAGTTAGGGTTTTGAGAGCTAAGCTAGAGATTGAATTGTATAAGGACTAGTCTAGGGTTGAGAAATAAGTTTGTAACTTCAAGGCCATTCATTCTCCATAAATAGAGAAGGAATTCAACCTTCTCAATCATAATTTGAAGCAATAAAACTGAGTTCATACTCAACATTACTCTCTCAAGTCATCACTTTAGCATTTATAAAGTTTAGGGTGGAATAAGCTTGTGGTTGCTCTCCTGAAGTTCTTCTATTTGAAGACATTTTTACTTCTACCACCGAAAGTACTCATCCCCCTTGAAAGCACTAGATTAGGGACCTATTTTGATCCTTCAAATAGCCTTTAAAATTTGGCATCCCTCCCCTCTTCAATCAATTAAACACCGAGCCTACAATAGCTATCACAAAGAAACCTCTACTGAACTTTTGTTGTGATGCATAATCATATCATATACTATATATTATTTTTACAGGTGTGTGAAGGGGAAGTGAAAGTCTTCCCCTTCCACTTCTTATGGAAGGGCAAATGCCAAAAAATGGATACCAAAAAGACCAATAGTAGCGAGCCTTTTGGAGGCCGTTAAGATGGCTGTGGCTAATTATGAGTTGCAATACATATTTCATTCTCTTAGTCATATTTCTCGTCATAGACCCAACGATATTGACTAAAGGATCCCGTTTATAAGTGTTTGGGTCCTTAGCCAGACTTCAATTGGAATAGCAGGAGATTTCGCATTTTCTTATGGAAGGCTGGAAACTTGTGAAATCTTCTTGTTGGTTTTGGCTAAGTTGATACCTTCTATGAAAGATTATCTGTCCGGATCCAGTCAAAAATTCACTTTTGTGCTACGTATTCCAGAATCGGAACTCTTGACCGAGCCTAAACTCTAGCACAATCGCTATTCCAATGTTTGCTTGAAATAACATTGCGCAGGATCTTAGCTTCTACTTGTTCGATTTGCCACGCAACAATGAATTCCTAATTAAAGCAGAAGTTTAAGAATTACCTCTTGAAGCGATTACTTAGGTGATCACTTCTATGACTCAAGACCAGCTTGTACGTTGTGTGGGCAATGAACCAACAATCAGCAATCCACCACAAAAGCTCGCCGAAAAAATCTTCTAACCCGCCGCCACGGCGAGTACAATCCCCGCGGCGCTGCTCCCCGAGAAACTCCTCCACGCTCCGTCGCTCAAGTCCCAGGCACCGCCAGATTCAAGAAGAACAGAACTCCAGAATTTTCTCGAGAATTGAGATGCCGCACGGAGTTTGGAGAATTCGACTTTGAGAGAAAAAATTAATTCTCTCTCTAGTTTTCTTGTCTTGAAAACTAATGAATCATGTATGTGAATTGCTAATGTCTTGTCAATTTATAGAGTTATAAGAGAGACCCCAAGTTGGTTTATATTTGGCCTTCCTAATGGGTTTAGAATTATTAATTAGTTTCCAAATTCAATTAATAACCAAATCAAATAGGATTTCTAAATCCAAATAGGTTTCCTAATTTCAATTGAAATTTAAGACTTAATTAATTAATTATACTTTGTTAATTACTTAATTAACCCTTAGGAATAATTAATTAAATAATTAATTCTACTTTATCAATTAACCCACTACATAATTAATCATACCACTAACGGATTAATTATGGCACTACTATCCTACACCAGAATTGCTTCCGGAACAACTAAATTAATTATTCTTTAATCTCCCCACATCAAATATATAGTGCTCATTAATTTATTAATTTACTGATAAATTAATTAATTAACTTCTTATAATTCGAGATTAGTACCACTCGACCTTTTTACTATATCGGACATAAGTCCACCGGCCGGGTTTAGTATAATAAACATAACGAGCTCATATCGGGAGCACCATCATCCCGGACACACCAGTACATCGTTTCCTTTCGACAAGCAACTAAACACGCACACCCAACATACCGAGACTATTGGTCTCAGGTAACCTCACTCTTTGGCAGATTAAAGTACACTATGTCAAATCCTCATGCCTGCTCAAGTTTAGGGACTAAGAGATAGAATACTAAGAATGAATAGGCTATTAAATCAGTACAAGACAATTCATCATAAACGGTCAAGTTCAATATACCCCGGGCATATTTATATGATTCAATTAATTTAGACAAACTAATTTTTGAATCATATAATAACCTAAACTGACAGTGTGTCCAAAACTATCTTGGTTACGAACCTTATTTATATATTATGTCTTTTAACCAATGATAAGATCTATCGTGTCACACCAGACACCTCATCATCTAATTATATAATATAAATGGACAACATATGTAAAAACATATAAACAATCTAACTAAAACATTTAATCGATATATACAACTGGGAAATAAGTTAATACAAGCAAAGCTTTAGTATTCAAACCCAACAATCTCCCACTAATACTTAAGTTGCGCTTCAAGTATAAAACTACATTAATCCTACAACTACAATAATATCTAAAAAAATACTCATGACTCTACTAAGTATCTAATCCCCATGTTCTCCACGTGAGCCTCAAAGATTTTTGTAGTCAATGTTTTCGTGAATGGATCTGTAAAGTTATCTTCCGATGCTATCTTTTCCATGACCAGTCCTTCTCTCTTTACGATATCACGTATTAGGTGGTACTTGCGTTGTATATACTTACTCGCCTTGTAGGTTCTTGGTTCCTTCGAGTTTGCTACAGCACTGTTGTTGTCACAGTATACTGTGATCGACTTCTGCAAACTAGGAATCACATCTAAGTCCACTAGGAAGTTCTTGAGCCATACTGCTTCTTTCGCTACCTCTAATGCTGTAACATACTTAGCCTCAAATATAAAACTATATTAGTCCTACAACTACAATAATATCTAGAAAAATACTCATGACTCTACTAAGTATCTAATCCCCATGTCCTCCACTTGAGCCTCAAAGACTTTTACAGTCAATGTTATAGTGAATGGATCTGCAAAGTTATTTTCCGATGCTATCTTTGCCACGACCACGTCTTCCCTCTTTACGATATCTCGTATTAGGTGGTACTTGTGTTGTAATACTTACTCACCTTGTGGGCTCGTGGTTCCTTCGAGTTTGCTACAACACCGTTGTTTTCACAGGATACTGTGATCGACTTCTGTAAACCAGGAATCACATCTAAGTCCACTAGGAAGTTCTTGAGCCATACTGCTTCTTTTGCTACCTCTGATGCTGTAAAATACTCAGCCTCCATGTTAGAGTCTGCGACGCATTTCTGCTTGACACTTGCCAAACTATGGCTCCACCTCCCAAAGTAAACACATACCCTGAGGTATACTTGCTCTTGTCCCTGTCGCCTTGGAAATCTGAATCTGTGTAACCTCGGGACACAAGCTCAGGCGCCTGATAGACTAACACTTGGTCTCTTGTTCTTCGCAAACACTTGAGAATGCATTTTACTGCTTCCTAATGAGCTTTCCTGGGGTTACTCTGATATATGCTTACGTACACAACATTGCATACATGAGACTTCCTACTACCGAAGTATAAGGAACTATCTTCATGGCTTCTATCTTTTCAACAGTCTTTGTAGACTGCTCTTTAGATAGATGTACTCTGTGTCTGAAAGGTAGAAAATCTTTCTTGGAGTTTTGCATGTTAAAACGAGCCAGAATCGTGTTTATGTATGAAGCTTGAGAGAGCGTTAGCGAAAGTTTCCTACGATCTCGAATTATCTTGATCCCAAGAATATGTCCCGCTTCTCCTAAGTCTTTCATATCAAACTGTTTGGATAGCTATGCCTTTACATCTGATAACACTTTCTTATTGTTACCAATTAGTAAAATGTTATCTACGTAAAGCACAAAAAACACCATCGCGTTTCCATCACATTTGCGGTATACACATTGCTCATCCGGACACTAAGCAAATATGTAAGATTGGATCATCTCATCGAACCGGATGTTCCAAGATCTGGATGCCTACTTAAGTCTATAAATAGACCTTTTAAGCTTGCAAACCTTATGCTTTTGACCTTTTTCAACGAATCCCTCTGGTTAATACATGAAGATGGTTTCCTCAAGACTTCCGTTAAGGAAAGTTGTCTTGACATCCATCTGCCATATCTCATAATCTAAATAAGCAGTTATGGCCAAAAGAATCTGAATTAACTTAAGCATAGCCACTGGGAGAAAGTTTCCTCATAATCAATTCCCTCTTTCTGAGTATACCCCTTCGCCATAAGCCTAGCTTTAAAGGTTTCAACCTTTTTGTCTGGTCCTTTTTTGCGTTTGTAGACCCAATTACATCTAATGGGTTTAAAACCATTAGGTAGGTTCACAAGCTCCCAGACTTGATTCTGGTCCATTGACCCCATTTTGGATATCATTACTTTTTGCAAAGATTTTGCATCTTTATCTCGGAGTGACTCATTGTAGTTCACAGGGACTGGTTCAGGTGTACCTGGGATGAAGTCAGAGGCTTCTCCTATGCCAATGAACCTGTCGGGTTGTCTCACAACCCTCCCTTTACGACGAGACACCACCTGTGTAGGCGTGTCATCTGTGATATCTTGTACAGTGTGTGGTGTATCTACTTGTGCTGGTGCATCAGGATTATCAGATTGCTTTCTAAATTATTCTAGTACTACTTACTATTGGGTTTGTGATCTAGAATATAGTCTTTCTCTAAAAAATCTGGCGTTAGTACTAACTATCACCTTCTGATATTTAGGACTATAGAACAGGTCACCTTTCGTTCCACTAGGATACCATACAAACAACATTACTTCTGTTCTCGCATCTAACTTAGCCGCATCTACCTTAAACACATGTGTTGGACAACTCCAAATTCTGAGATGTCTTAGACTGGGCGTGCACCTGTTCCACAACTCCGTAGGAGTTGAAGGCACGGTTTTAGATCGTACAAGATTTAGAATGTACATTGAAGTTTCTAAGGTATATCCCCAGAACGAACTAGGCAAATCAATATAATCATTAACCTAACCATTTCCATGAGAGTTCTGTTTCTTCTTTCCGCTACACCATTCTGCTGAGGTGTGCCAGGTGTAGATAACTGAGACTGAATTCTGACCTCACTGAGGTATTCTCGAAATTCGTGGGACAGGTACTCATCGCCACGATCTGATCGCAGTGTCTTGATACTCTTACCGTGATATTTCTCTACATCTGCTGATACTCTTTGAATTTGCTAAAGTATTCGGACTTGTGGCGCAGTAAATGAAAGATTATTTACTCGGGGCCGATCAAAAATTCACTTTCATGCTATGTATTCAAGAATCGAAACTCTTGACCATGCCTAGACTGTAGCACAATCGCTATTCTAATCATTGATTGAAATAACATTGCGCAGGATCTTGGTTTGCACTTATTTGATTTATGACGCAACAAATAATTTCTAATTAAAGCAGAAGTTTAGAAATACTTCTTGAAGCGTGTACTCAGGTGATCGCTTGTATGATTCAAGATAGGCTCGAATGTTGTGTGGGCAACGATCCAACGAACCAACGATTAGCAATCTAACACAATCAAGTCGCCGGAATTAACCAACGACCGCCGTCACCACGCGGGTAAACTCCACGCGCTGATGCCCGATCGCCAAACACCGCTGCCAGAATAACAACTCTGACAACACCGCCACCTAGGAAACTGAGCTGACGGCCAAGGGGAAGAAAATCCGACTTTGAGAGTTTGAATTTTAATTCTCTCTCTAGGATTTTATCTCTCTAGTTTTCTTGTCTTGAAAACTTATGAATTGTGTACTTAGAATTGCTAATCTCTTGTGTATTTATAGAGTTACAAGAGAGACCCCAAGTTGGTTTAGGATTGACTTCCTAATGGGTTTAGGTAATTAATTAGTTTTCAAATCCAATTAGATTTCCTAATCTCTAGGATTTTCTAATTCTAATTGAAACTTAAGACTTAATTAATTAATTAATTAATTTTACTTTGTTAATTACTTAATTAACCATTAGAAACAATTAATTAATTCTACTTATTCAATTAACCAACTACAAAATTAATCGTACCACTAACGGATTAATTTTGACACTACCATCATTCACTTTGCTTCCGGAACAACTAAATTAATTATTCTTTAATCTCCCCACATCAAAGATGTAGTGCTCGTTAATTTATTAATTTACTGATAAATTAATTAATTAACTTCTTATAATCCGAGATTAGTACCACTCAACCTTTTTACTATACCGGATATAAGTCCATCGGCCGGGTTTAGTATAATAAACATAACAAGCTCATCTCGGGAGCACCATCACCCCGGACGCACCGGTACATGGTTTTCTTTTGAAAAGCAGTAGCACACCAAGCAACTAAACACGCGCACCTAACCTACCAAGACTATTGGCCACAAATGATCTCACCCTTTGGCAGATCAAAGTACACTATGTCTAATCCTCATGCCTGCTCAAATCTAGGGATTAAGAGATAGAATACAAGGAACGAATTGTCTATTAAATCACTATAAGATAATTTATCCTAAATGGTCAAGTTCAATATGCCCCGGGCATATTTATATGATTTAATTCGTTTAGACAGACCAATTTTTCGAATCACATAATAACCTAAACCGAAAGTGTGTCCAAAACTGTCTCGGTTATGGACCTCATTTATATATTATGTCTTTTAACCAATGATGAGATCTACTGTGTCACACCAGACACCCCATTAGCTAATTACGTAATATAAATGGACGACATATGCACAAGATATAAACTAAAACATTAAATCGATATATTAACTGGGAAATAGTATAATACAAGCATAACTTAGTATTCAAATTTAACAATCTCCTACTAATACTTAAGTTGTGCTTTAAGTATAAAACTACATTTAATCTTTACAACTACAATACAACTAGAAAAAATATCATGGCTCTCCTAAGTGTCTGATCCCATGCCCTCTACGTGAGCCTCAAAGACTTTTGCAGTCAATGTCTTCGTGAACGGATCTACAAGGATATCTTCCGATGCTATCTTAGCCACAAACACGTTTTCCCTTTTCACAATGTCTCGTATTAGCTGTTACTTGCACTGTATATGCTTACTTGCCTTGTGGGCTCGTGGTTTATTCGAGTTTGCTACGACACCGTTGTTATCACAGTACATTGTGATCAACTTCTGCAAACCAGGAATCACATCTATGTCTACTAGGAAGTTCTTGAGCTACACTGCTTCTTTCGCTGCCTCTGATGCTGCAATGTATTCAGCCTCCATGGTAGAGTCCGCCGCGCATTTCTTCTCGACACTCCATTAAACTATGGCTCCACCTCCCAAAGTAAACACATACCCTGAGGTAGACTTCCTCTTGTCCCTGTCGCCTTGGAAATCTGAATCTGTGTAACCTTGGGGTACCAGTTCAGGCCCCTGATAGACCAGAACTTGGTCTCTTGTTCTGCGCAAATACTTGAGAATGCATTTTACTGTCTTCCAATGAGGTTTCCCAGGGTTACTTTGATATCTTTTTACAATGTCATTGACATATACATAACATTGCATATATAAGACTTCCTACTGTCGAAACATAAAGAATTGTCTTCATGACTTCTATCTCCTCAACAGTCTTGGGAGACTGTTCTTTAGACAGATGCACTCTGTGTCTGAAAGGTAGAAAATATTTTTTGGAGTTCTGCATGTTAAAACGAGTCAGAATTGTTTCTATGTATGAAGCTTGAGAGAGCGTGAATGAAGGTTTTCTACGATCTCGAATTATCTTGATCCCAAGGATATGTCCCGTTTCTCCTAAGTCTTTCATATCAAACTGTTTGGACATCCATGCATTTATGTATGATAATAGTTTCTTATTGTTTCCAATTAGTAAAATGTCATCTACATAAAGCACAAGAAACACCACCGAATTTCCATCACTCCTGCAGTATACACATTGTTCATCCGGGCATTGAGTTAATCCGTAGGATTGGATCACCTCATCAAACTGGATGTTCCAAGATCTGGATACCTACTTAAGTCCGTAAATAGACCTCTTAAGCCTGCAAACCTTATGCTCTTGGCCTTTTTAAAGAATCCCTTTGGTTGCTGCATGAAGATGGTTTACGCAAGACTTCTATTTAGGAAAACTGTCTTGACATCCATTTTCCATATCTCATAATCTAAATGAGCAGCTATGGCAAAGTCCGGATCGATTTAAGCATGGTCACTGGGGAGAAGGTTTTCTCAAAATTGATTCCCTTTTTCTGAGTATACCCCTTCGCCACAAGCCTAGCTTTAAAGGTTTCCACATTTCTATCAGGTCCTCTCTTGCATTTGTAGACCCATTTACATCCAATGGGTTTGAAACCATCAGGTAGGTCCACAATCTCCCAGACTTGATTGTGGTCCATCGACCCCATCTCGGATATTATCGCTTTTCGCCAAGATTATGCATCTTTATCTCGGAGGGCCTCATTGTAGTTTACTAGATATGGTTCAGGCTCGCCTGGGATGAAGTCAGAGGCTTCTCTCACACCAATGAACCTATCGGGATGTCTTATAACCCTCCCACTACAATGAGGCACCGTTTGTGTAGGCGCATCATCTGTGATATCTTGTTAGTGTGTAATGTATCTACTTGTGCTGGTGCATCAGGATTATCAGATTGTTTCCTAAGTTTTTTTTAGAACTTTCTTTGCTCTTGGGCTTGTGATCTAGAATATAGTCTTCATCTAAAATCTGGCATTAGTGCTAACTATCACCTTCTGATCTTTAGGACTATAAAACAGTCTACCTTTCGTTCCTCTAGGATATCCTACAAACAGCATTACTTTCGTTATTGCATCTAACTTAGCCGTATCTGCCTTAAGCACATGTGCTGGACAACCCTAAATTCTGAGATGTCTTAGACTGGGTTTGCGCCCGTTCCACAAATCTGTAAGGGTTGAAGGCTCGGTTTTAGATGGTATAAGATTTAGAATGTACATCGCCATTTCTAAGGCATACCCCCAGAACGAACTCGACAAATCACTATAGCTCATCATTGACCTAACCATTTCCATAAGAGTTTGGTTCCTTCTTTCTGCTACACCGTTCTGTTGTGGTATGCCAGGTGCAGACAACTGAGACTGAATTCCAACCTCATTAAGGTATTCTCAAAATTCATGGGGTAGGTACTCACCACCACGATTTGATCTCAGTGTCTTGATACTATTACCATGATGTTTCTCCACATCTGCCCGATACTCTTTGAATTTACTAAAGCATTCGGACTTGTGGCGCATTAGGTAAATGTATTCGTACCTTGAGTAATCATCTGTGAACATCACAAAATACTCAAATCTACCTCATTCTTGGACCGACATTGGTCCACACAAGTCAAAATGAATCAACTCTAATACTTCTTTGGATCTATAACCTTTTGCTTTAAAAGGTTTCTTGGTCATCTTACCTTCCAAGCAGGATTCACAGGTTGAATAACTGTCTATCTCTAATGAACTTAAAGGTCTATCATTGACCAACCTCTGAATTCTACTAAGGTTTATATGACCTAGCCTGAGATGCCAAAGATAGGTTTGATTAGTTTTAGAATGTTTTTTCCCCTTATTATTATTAGATGATGTGCCATTTAGTTTCGTGTTTTGCACAACAGAGGAGTTTGATTTAATTAAAAACAAATTGTAAACTAATGAACCATAACAAATAAGTTTTCCATCTTTTCTAATAATAACATAATCATCAGAAAAAATAAACTTATAACCATTATTTAAGAGTTTAGAAATTGAAATAAGGTTCTTTCTAAAACTCGGTACATAAAGACAATTAACTAATTCTACTATAGAATTTTCAAAAATCAAGGTGGCTACTCCCACTGCTTCTACTGACACTCTTGTAGTGTCGCCCAAGTAGATTTCCAGCTTGCCTTTTCTAAGCTTCTGGGTTACTTGGAACCCCTGCAAAGAATTACAAACATGGTTAGTGGCGCCTGAATCCACACACCAAGTATCTGTGGGAATCGCCGCTAAACACGTCTCAGTAATTAAGGCAGAAACTATCGTACCTTTGAGCTTTAGACAATTTGATTTCCAATGTCCCGTTTTACTGCACCTAAAGCACTTGCCTCCAGGCTTGTTCTTCTTTGCGATATCTGGCTTGACAGCATGTTTCTTGGCATTCTTCTTCTTCTTCTTCTTCTTGTTCTTGCCTTTAGGCGCAGAAGAGGAGCTTAAAGCTTCACTATGACCAAAGCTTGCTTCTTCTTGTGGAAGATGACTTCGGCCGACACCAATGCTGTTAAGAGCTCGGGAAGAGTATAGACTCTTTGATTCATGTTGTAGTTTACCCAAAACTGCTCAAAACTAGAGGGTAAGCTCTGGAGAATGATATTGATATGACTTTTAGGATCAATCTCACCTCCCAATACCTCTATCTCATTGATGTTGCTGATCATGTGAAGCATATGATCTCTCACTGATGAGCCCTCAGCCATTTTGATATTCCTGATTTTCCTCATGGCTGCTTGCCTAGCCTTCATGCCTTGATGAGCGAACATCTCTCTTAGATGTGCCATCATGTTAAAAATAGAGACCATGGAATGAAGCTAATGTTGCAGAACATTCGACACATAGGCTAGAATGTAACACCACGCCATCTCATCCGCTTTTCTCCACCTCGCATAGGCATCCCTATCTTCTTGAGGAGATTCATCATTAGGAAAATATGGATAGACTTCGGTGAGCACAAACTTATACTGCTCAGCCATCAAGACAATGTCCAAATTCTGACTCCAGTCAACATAATTCGGACCAGTAAGTTTGTTGTTTTTCAATATTGTAGCTAAATGATTGAATGCCATATCGAAAACTGTAAATTAAATAAACAGACAATGTTTTATTATTTAACCTAGAATTTCAAAAAAATAGAAATTCTACAATTATTGATTAACCTCAAACAATAATTAAATCTACTGACATCTCATTCACCGAGATTCTTGCAAGCCACGAAAGTGTGGACGTTTACACTAACCCAAGTTCATTAACTACAACATCTGACCAAAAGACCTATTGATCAATGCAGTTAATAGTCGGTGCCTTTTAGCTGTACAAATAAGCAACGTAACCTTGATGGGCGGAATACTACAAACCGTACACTAAGTGTGTACCATTACGTGACTTCTGAGTTTGTTACCTCAGGATAGTGCACTTCAGATGAAGAGGGTATTGCATTTCTCCTAGTTTAACTTACTCTAATCATCTTACTTAAAAATTCATAATCTAGTGATCTTGTGGTTGAACTCATCCGATATAAAGGAATGCCCTAATGCCAAAGCACAAGTATACCCAGATCACATATGAATTCATAATTGAGGCTATGGGAATATTAAACCAACCCGCTTCCACTTAGATTTCTTGAACGAGGGTTTTTCCTATTTTAACATGCAATTAACTAATCCTAAGTTATGTGCAAAAATAAAACTAGCATGCTTTAAAATATGTATCTAATGTATAGCAAAAAATTAAAGTATAAAATTATAATTATAATACGAGAAATAAATACATAAAATAAATTTCCCGTCTATTATGGTTCTAATTGCTTCTATCTTTGGCCTTGATCTCGTGTCCCGTCACGCTACTCGATGGATTGAGTCTTGAAAAAACAAATCTTAAAAAAAAATGAACACCGGAGGAAAAAAGAACTGCACGCACGAGCCAAACGAGCCGCTTGCGCAGCACGCATGAAGCACACTGCGCGAGCAGCAGCTGTTGCTACGCCGCGCGGTAGCTCTAGCCGTCGAGTCGTCGCCGGCGCCGCTGCCCTGTTCCGATTCCTCCTTCACTTCTTCTACGTTATTTGGTCTTCTTGCAATTCGTTCTGGGTTTTCTTGGTTTTCTACGAATTAAGGATAAACCAAACCCACGAATTCAAGTCGCTCACCATAATGCCTTTGATTACAAATAAAATTTTCCTACTACAAGGCATCTAGGAAAATAAAATCGAAATTACATAAAAAAATTCTACTACAGATTTGATCTAATCCTACACGGCTTACAGTACGTGGTTTTACTATTACAAGCATTCATAATAAACCCAACCCGGACATGTCCTGGGGTTTAATTAAATCATACAAACGCAACTATAATAGCCGGGATTTCTAAACCACCTACAACCAAAACCATATGACAAATCGAACAAGCACAAAACCAAAACCACGCTTTGATACTAAATTGAAAGATTATCTGCCCGGGCCCGGTCAAAAATTACTTTCGTGCTATGCATTCCAGAATCGGAACTCTTGAGAAGGCCTAGACTCTAGCACAATCGCTATTCCAATCCTTGCTTGAAATAACATTGCGCAGGATCTTGGTTTGCACTTATTCTATTTATCAAGCAACAAATAATTTATAATTAAAGCAGAAGTTTAGAAATATCTCTTGAAGCGTGTACTCAGGTGATTGCTTGTATGACTCAAGACAGGCTCGAACGTTGTGTGGACAACGATCTAACAAACCAACGATTAGCAATCCAACACAATCAAGTCACCGGAATTAACCAACGACTGCCGCCACTCGCGTAAACTTCATACTTTCACCTCCCTTTACGCGCCACCGTCCAATCTCCAAACACCGCCGCCGGAATAACAACTCTTGACACCGCCACCACCTAGAAAATCGAGCCGCTGGCCAAGGGGAAGAAAATCCAACTTTGAGAGCTTGAATTTTAATTCTCTCTCTAAAATTTTATCTCTCTAGTTTTCTTGCCTTGAAAACTTATAAATTGTGTACATAGAATTGCTAATCTCTTGTTTATTTATAGAGTTATAAGAGAGACCCCAAATTGGTTTAAGATTGGCCTTCCTAATGGGTTTAGGTAATTAATTAGTTTTCAAATCCAATTAGGTAACTAATCTAATAGGATAATCCAAATCCAATTAGATTTTCTAATCTCTAGAATTTTCTAATTATAATTGAAACTTAAGACTTAATTAATTAATTAAATAATTCCACTTTGTTAATTACTTAATTAAACCTTATGAATAATTAATTAATTAATTATACTTATTCAATTAACCCACTACAAAATTAATCGTACTACTAACGGATTAATTTTGGCACTACCATCCTACACTAGAATTGCTTTCGGAACAACTAAATTAATTATTCTTTAATCTCCCCATATTAAAGATATAGTGCTTGTTAATTTATTAATTTACTGATAAATTAATTAGTTAACTTCTTATAATCTGAGATTAGTACCACTCGACCTTTTTACTATACCGGACATAAGTCTACCGGCCGGGTTTAGTATAATAAACATTACGAGCTCATCTCGGGAGCACCATCACCCCGGACGCACCGATACATGGTTTTCTTTCCACAAGTAGTAACACACCAAGCAACTAAACACGCACACTCAACCTACTGAGACTATTGGACACAAATGACCTCACCCTTTGGCAGATTAAAGTACACTATGTCTAATCCTCATGACTGCTCAAGTCTAGGGATTAAGAGATAGAATACAAGGAACGAATTGTCTATTAAATCAATATAAGACAATTCATCCTAAATAGTCAAGTGCAATACGCCCTGGGCATATCTATATGATTCAATTAGTTTAGACAAACTAATTTTTCGAATCTCATAATAACCTAAACTGATAGTGTGTTCAAAACTGTCTCGGTTATGAACCTCATTTATATATTATGTCTTTTAACCAATGATGAGATCTACTGTGTCACACCAGACACCTCATCATCTAATTACATAATATAAATGGACGATATATGCACAATATATAAACTAAAACATCAAATTGATATATTAACTGGGAAATAGTATAATACAAGCATAGCTTTAGTATTCAAATCTTACAGTAAATGTATCCGTACCTTGAGTAATCATCTGTGAAGGTCACAAAATACTCAAATCCACCTCATGCCTGGACCGAAATTGGTCCACACAAGTTAGAGTGAATCAACTCTAATACTTCTTTGGCTCTATAACCTTTCTCTTTAAAAAGTTTCTTGGTCATCTTACCTTCCAAACGAGATTTGCAGGTTGAATAGCTGTCAATCTCTAATGAACTTAAAGGTCTATTATTGACTAACCTCTGAATCCTACTAAGGTTTATATGACCTAGCCTGAGATGCCAAAGAAAGATTTGATTCGTTTTAGAAGGTTCATTTCTCTTATTTTGGTTAGATGATTCACCATTCAGTTCTGTGTTTTGCACAACAGGGGAGTTTCATTTAACCAAAAACAAATTGTCTACTAATGAACCAGAACAAACAAGTTTTCCATCTTTTCTAACAACAACAGATTTATCAAAAAAAGAAAAAAACTTTTAACCATTCATTAAGAGTTTAGAAATTGAAATAAGTTTTTTTCTAAAACTCGGTACATAAAGACAATTATGTAAATCTAGCCTAGAATTTTCAAAAATTAAAGTGACTACTTCCATTGCTTCCACTGACACTCTTGTAGTGTCCCCCAAGTAGACTTCTAGCTCACCTTCTCTAAGCTTGCGGGTTACTTGGAACCCTTACAAAGAATTACAAACGTGGTCAGTAGCACCTGAATCCACACACCGAGTATTTGTAGGAATCACCGCTAAAAACGTCTCAGTAATTAAGGCAGAAACTATCATACCTTTGAGCTTTGGACAATCTGATTTCCAATGTCCCGTCTTACCGCACTTGAAGCATTTGCCTTTAGGTTTCTTTGTCTTTGCGATCTCTGGCTTAGCAGCATGATTCTTGGCCTTCTTCTTCTTCTTGCTCTTGCCTTTAGGCGCCGAAGAAGAACTCGAAGTCGGCACTGTGACTAAAGCTTGCTTCTTCTCTTGGAAGATGCATTCGGTTGACACTAATATTGTTCAGAGCTCGGGAAGAGCATAAACTCTTTGATTCATATTGTAGTTCACCCAAAAATGCTCAAAACTAGAAGGTAAGCTTTGGGGAATGATAACGATCTGACTCTCTTGATCAATTTCACCTCACTCACTTTTATTTCATTGATGTTACTGATCATGTGAAACACATAATGTCTCACCGATGAGCCTTCAGTGATTCTAGTTGTCATTATCTTTCTCATGGCTGATTGTCTCGCTGTCCTGCCTTGATGACCAAACATCTCTCTCAGGTGTGCCATCATGTTAAAAGCGGAGACCATGGGATGAAGTTGATATTGCAGAATATTCAACATAGAGGCTAGAATGTAACACTGCACCATCTCATCCGCTTTTCTCCACCTCGTATAGGCATCTCTTTCCTCTTGAGAAGAGTCATCAGTAGGCGCATCTGGACACACTTCGATGAGCACAAACTTATACTGCTCAGCCATCAGGACAATATCCAAATTTTAACTCCAATCGACATAGTTCAGACCAGCTAATTTGTTATCTTTCAATATTGTATCTAACGGATTAAATGCCATATTGAAGACTGTAAATAAATAAACAGACAATGTTTTAGAAAAAATAAACACAGGAATTTTGAAAAATTCACAATATTATTAACATCCCTCAAAACAATAATTAAATCCACTGACATCTAATTCACCGGGATTTTCGCAAGCCACGATAGTGTGGATGTTTACGTTAACCCACATTCGTTTGAGAAGAACTAAGTTCATAACTACACTATCTGACCAAATGATCTATTGATCAATGTAGCTAATAGTCAGTGCCTTTCAGCCGTATAAATAAGCAGTGTAACCTAATTGGGAGGAATACTACAAATCATACACTAAGTGTGTGCCATTACGTGACTTCTGAGCTTGCACCTTAGGATAGTGTGCATCAGATAGATAGGGTATCGCATTTCTCCAAATTCAACTTACTCTAGTCATCTTACTTAGAAATTCATAAGCTAGTGATCTTATGGTTGAACTCATCCAATATGGAAGAAGGCCCTAATGCCAATACGCAAGTCCACCCACATCACATATGAATTCGTAATGGAGGCTATGGGAATGTTAACCAACCCGCTCCCACTTAGATTTCTAAAATGAGGGTTTTTCCTGGTTTTAACATGCAATTAACTAATCCTAAGTTATGGGCAAACATAAAACCAGCATGCTTAAAATATGCATGTAACATACAACACAAAAATTAAAGCATATAATTAAAACTGTAAATACGGGAAATAAATGCGTAAAATAAATTTCTCGACTATTATGGTTTTAATTTCTTCGATCTGCTACCTTCATCTCGTGTCCCGTCATGCCACTCGATAGATTGAGTCTTGAAAAGTTGGATCTCAGAAAATATCTCGAAAAACGAAAAAATGGCTCACACGCACAGTGCATGCGTTGTTGCACCAGTGCTGCCTGCGTCGCAAAATTGCGGCGTAGCACTGGTGCTGCCGTGCGCGGCCGCACGTGCACCAGCGCTTCTGTTTTGTCGGTAACTTTTGCCGATAATTCCTTCGTTGGTGTCGACGTTCGGGTTTTTCATCCTGCTCCCATTATGTTATTTGTTCTTCTTACAATTCGTTCTGGATTTTCTTGGTTTTCTTCGAATTAACGATAAACCAAAATCCACGAAATCAAGTCTCCCACCATAACGCCTTTGATTACATAAAATTTTCCTACTACAAGGCTTCTAGGAAAATTAAATCGAAAAAAATCCTACTACAGATTTGATCTAATCCTACACGGCTTCCGGCATGTGATTTTACTATTATAAGCATTCATAAAAAAAAAACCCGGACATGTCCCGGGGTTTAATTAAAACATATAAATGCAACCATAATAGTTGGGATTTCTAAACCACCTGCAAATAAAACCATGTAACAAACTAAACAAGCACAAAGCCAAAACCAGGCTCTGATACCAATTGAAAGATTATCTACCCGGACCCGGTAAAAAATTCACTTTCGTGCAAAGCATTCCAGAATTGAAACTCTTGACCGAGCCTAAGCTCTAGCACAATCACTATTCCAATCTTTGCTTGAAATAACATTGTGCAGGATCTTAGCTTCTACTTATCCGATTTCCCACACAACAATCCTAATTAAAGCGAAAGTTTAAAAATTACCTCTTAAAGCGTGTACTTAGGTGACCGCTTGTATGAATCAAGACCCACTCGTACGTTGTGTGGGCAATGAACCAACGATCAGCAATCCACCACAAAAGCTCGCCAGAAAAATCTTCTGACCCGTCGCCACACGAGAAACTCCTCCACGCACCGTTGCTCAAGTCCCACACGCCGCTGGATTCAAGAAGAATAGAACGTCGGACTTTCCTCGAGAATTGAGCTGCTACACGGAGTTTGGAGAATTCGACTTTGAGAGAAAAAATTAAATCTCTCTCTAGTTTTCTTGTCTTGAAAACTGATGAATTGTGTATGTGAATTATTAATCTCTTGTCTGTTTATAGAGTTACAAGGGAGACCTCAAGTTGGTTTAGGATTGGCCTTCCTAATAGATTTGAGATTATTAATTAGTTTCCAAATCCAATTAGTAACCAAATCTAATAGGATTTGTAAATCCAAATTGATTTTCTAATCTCTAGAATTTTCTAATTCCAATTGAACTTTATGACTTAATTAATTAATTAATTAATTTTACTTTGTTAATTAATTAATTAACCATTAGGAATAATTAATTAAATAATTAATTCTACTTTATTAATTAACCCACTACATAATTAATCGTACCACTAACAGATTAATTATGGCACTACCATCCTACACTACAATTGCTTCCGAAACAACTAAATTATTTATTCTTTAATCTCCCCACATCAAAGATATAGTGCTCGTTAATTTATTAATTTACTGATAAATTAATTAATTAACTTCTTATAATCCGAGATTAGTACCACTCGACCTTTTTACTATACCGGACAAGTCTATCGCCCGGGTTTAGTATAATAAACATAACGAGCTTATCTCGGGAGCACCATCACCCCGGACACAACGGTACCTGGTTTCCTTGAAAGATTATCTACTCAGATCCGGTCAAAAATTCACTTTCGTGCTATGCATTCCAGAATTAGAACTCTTGACCAGGCCTAGACTCTAGCACAATAACTATTCCAATCTTTGCTTGAAATAGCATTGCACAGGATCTTGGTTTACACTTATTCGATTTATCACAGAACAAATAATTTCTAATTAAAGTGAAAGTTTAGAAATACCTCTTGAAGCGTATACTTAGGTGATGACTTGTATGACTCTAGACAGGCTCGAACGTTGTGTGGGCAACGAACCAACGAACCAAATGATCAACAACTACCACAATTAAAACAGAAAATAGCTCACCTGAAAGTCCATCGGAACCACCTACCACGAGCGCGTGAATCACACGTGCAGATAAAAAATCCTCACGCGCCGCCGCCTTTAAACCACGCGCCACTGGCTACTGAAAAGAAAAAACAGGCTGCCTAATTTAGAGAAAAAACAGCCGCCTGAAGGACCGAAAATCTAACCTCGAGAGAAAGAAAATTAACTATGTCTCTAGGATTTTCTCTCTAGTTTTCTTGTCTTGAAAACTTATGAAATGTGTATGTAGAATTGCCAATCTCTTGTCTATTTATAGAGTTACAAGAGAGACCCCAAGTTGGTTTATGATTGGCCTCCTAATGGGTTTAGGTAATTAATTAGTTTCCAAATCCAATTAGGTAACTAATCTAATAGGATAACCAAATCCAATTAGATTTCCTAATCTCTAGGATTTCTTAATTCTAATTGAAACTTAAGACTTAATTAATTAATTAAATAATTCCATTTTGTTAATTACTTAATGAACCCTTAAGAATAATTAATTAATTAATTATACTTAATCAATTAACCCACCACAAAATTAATCGTACCACTAACAGATTAATTTTGGCACTACCATTCTACACCAGAACTGTTTTCGGAACAACTAATTTAATTTATTCTTTAATCTTCCCACATCAAAGATATAGTGCTCGTTAATTTATTAATTTACTGATAAATTAATTAATTAACTTCTTATAATCCGAGATTAGTACCACTCGACCTTTTTACTATACTGGACATAAGTCCACCGGTCGGGTTTAGTATAATAAACATAACGAGCTCATCTCGGGAGCACCATCACCCCAGACTCACCGAGACATGGTTTCTTTTCGACAAGCAACAACACACCAAGCAACTAAACACGCGCACCCAACCTACCGAGACTATTGGCCACAAATGACCTCACCCTTTGGCAGATTAAAGTACACTATGTCTAATCCTCATGCCTGCTCAAGTCTAGGGATTAAAAGATAGAATACAAGGAATGAATAGTCTATTAAATCAGTATAAGACAATTTATCCTAAATGGTCAAGTTCAATACGCCCCGGGCATATCTATATGATTTAATTAGTCTAGACAAACCAATTTCTGGATCACATAATAACCTAAACTGACAGTGTGTCCAAAACTGTCTCGGTTACAAACCTATTTCTGAATCACATAATAACCTAAACAGACAGTGTGTCCAAAACTGTCTCGGTTACGAACCTCATTTATATATTATGTCTTTTAACCGATGATGAGATCTACTGTATCACACCAGACACCCCATCATCTAACTACATAATATAAATGGAAGACATATGCACAACATATAAACTAAAACATTCAATCGATATATTAATTGAGAAATAGTATAATACAGGCATAGCTTCCGTATTCAAACCTAACATTCCTTTCGACAAGCAACAACACACCAAGCAACTAAACACTCGTACCCAACTTATCGAGACTATTGGTCTCAGATGATCTCACTCTTTGGCAGATTAAAGTACACTATGTCTAATCTTCACACCTGCTCAAATCTAGGGATTAAGAGATAGAATACTAGGAATGAATAGTCTATTAAATCAGTACAAGACAATTCATCATAAATCGTCAAGTTCAATATGCCCCAGACATATCTGTGTGATTCAATTAGTTTAGACAAACCAATTTTTCAAATCACATAATAACCTAAATTGACAGTGTGTCCAAAACTGTCTTGGTTACGAACCTCATTTATATATTATGTCTTTTAACCAATGATGGGATCTACTGTGTCATACCAGACACCTCATCATCTAATTACATTATATAAATGGACAACATATGTAAAAACATATAAATAATCTAACTAAAACATTTAATCGATATATACAACTGGGAAATAGTTTAATACAAGCAAAGCTTTAGTATTCAAACCCGACATTCTGATGTCCTTATCAATATTTGAGCCTAATATTTCGAGTTCAAGTTTAGCTTGATTTGAACTCGAATTCTGTTCGAGCATTATTTCAACCTCTGCTTCTTCAGTACAAATTCTATACAAAATGTCCCAAAAAATTTATACAATAGCCGAGTTAAAATAAATTCTATCTTCCTGCTATAAAACCAAATATCAAAAAAGACACAAAAAATTCCAAATCCACTCAACAAAATCTAGGAAAACACATAGCGAAAAAACAAATCTCTAAAACCCCCCAAACAAATGGCAATTTATATTGTACATCTATTGGAGTACAATTCAATTGTACCCCCTACTAGTTTTTATACTATTTTTTGGTTTTAATGGGTCTCAGCCGCAGTTGTTGACTTTTTGTGCAATCAACCTTCACGCGTGCATAACTGGGTGAATTCACATACTTTTGGCTTCAGTTACAATAGTTGTTATATATTATATATTTACTGACGCAACTTTTTTTTCTTTTTTTTTTTTGTAAGTTTCTAATTTTTTAATTAATTATCGAATTTTTCTTTTTTTATTTTGCCTTCATTTGTTTTTCAGTTTTTATTTTGAAAATAAATTTTATTTATTTATTTCAAAATAAAATTTTTTATATTTTTTTATAAATTAAAAAATTTTAATTAAAATTTTAAAATTGTTTAATTAAGTTAAAATATGAGATTATATCAAAATTTTAATTTCATAAATTTTTTGTTTTTTAAATTTTGTATATATATAAAATAAAATTTTGATTATATCAATCAAAACATGAGTTTATATTATTGTTTCATGAAGTTTTATATGTATATATGTATATATAAAGTAAAGATTTGATTATATTATGAAAAACACGAGTTTATATCATGTATATTATGTATTTATATCAATATAATAAAAGTTTATATCATGTGTATAATGGTTTCATGAAATTTTATATGTATATACATAAAGGGTGGGTTTGATGCAAGGTAATCGGAATAGGGCAAAGGTAATTTAACTCTGATTGCTACCTCTTTTGGCTAGTAAAAGTAAAGGCAAAGGCAATTTAATTACTCAACTACTCAACCAAACAATCACTTCACCCACCAATGATATTAACGTAATCTGATTATTTCTTACAATCATATAATTCCTTCTCAAGATAATTTCATTCCTTCTCTATCTATTTTCATGTAACTATCTTTTAACATAAAAATTCCGCCTATTTAAATTAATGAAAAAAAATTAGCGGGAGATTAAAACTTTATAATCTAAATTTTTTATAATCATATCATTCCTAATTTCATTCGTTCTCTATTCCTGCCTATTTAAATTCAGGAAAAAAAATTAGTGGGAGATTAAATATTTATATATAAATTCAATTCATCTTTATCTCTATGGTCATTTCAGTGAACCATTGAAGTTATTTTCATTTTCTCTGACTGTTTGTTGAAGGAAACAGAACTAGCCCAAGCTAAACCGAAAATCTCACTTTCGTGCAATGCATTCCAGAATTGGAGACTTTCGATTTGACTCAGGCTAAAATTCATTTCCCCTGAATGGATCTAAGCTTATACTAGTTCGATCTATTAAAACGACACGCAAAAATCAAATCTTTAAATTAAAGCGGAAACCTTTAAAGATTATACCTTTGAAGCATGTCCCTCGCAAATATAGAAAATCGGGTCTTGTGATGCGAATCCCCAAATGAGTCCTGAGAATAACTTCAAACGATCCCTAATCTGAGTGGGCAAATGTCCACGGGATGGCTAAAACACAATACCAAGAAATCCAAAGAAACCTACTTCAAGAAACTCACAAATCTGAAAAAAAGATTTAGCCAAGGAACTTGATCCTAATATGAAAATCCACACCGCCTAAATAAAACTTGTCAGGAAAAGCTTTTTGCTCGTAGATCTAGACTTTGGTGAACCAAGAAGAATGAGTCAAAAGATCAATGCAAAAAAAAAAAAAAAAAAACTCAAACAAAATGAAGAATCCGATCGCCGGTGAAGATCTGCGAATTCTGGCCGGCTGCACAAGTCCGATCAGCGGCGGTGCACGGTGGAACTGGAAGGTCACGACAGTAAGAGAAAGAACCAGCGGTGATCTAGAGTTCTGTAGGATCGTGGGCTGAGTTCCTCGAAGAAGAAAGTTCACAAACCAACTTTGAAAAAGAAATCCCAACGAAGGAGATGAAGTTCTCTCTCTAGGCTTGACTTTCTCACTCTAGGGAGGCAACTTTGCCTACAAGGTTTCTTATGTCTTTAAAATGCCTATCTTAAGCTATTTATAGGAGTTTCAAGGTAGACCTAGTGGGCTTTTGAGTTGGGTCTTAGTATTTGACTTTCGTTGACCCCTTAGTCTTCCCTAGACTAATCAACTCCAATAGAGCCTTTCGAATTAATTTCTTAACCCACTTTGTTAATTAAATTTAATTGAACCCTTTGGATTATTTCGAATAACCCACTTAGTTAATTAAATATTAATTAAACCTTTAGGATTAATTAATTCACTTTGTCGATTAGTCAAACACATAATTAGTCATACCACTAACGGACCAATTATGGAACTACGGCTCAAAAACGAATTTATTTGCACTCACTTTATTATTCTTCTATCTCCCCACATCAAAGATCTAGTGCTTGTCGATTCATCAATTTACTGACAAATTAATTCATCGACTTCTTGGTATATGAGATTAGTACCACTCGACTTTCTTATTATACCGGACGTAAAGTCCACTTGCCAGATTTAGTATAATAAACCTTACGAGCTCATCTCGGGAGCATCATCAACCCGGCAAACCGGTATATGGATTCCTTCGACTAGCAACGGCACACAATAAGCCAAACACCGCATACCCAACTTACCGAGATTCAGGCCTCAATTGATCGCACCTTTTGGCAAATTAAAGCATATGATATCTAACTCTCATTCCTGTCCCAATCTAGGGATTAAGAGATTAGAATATAGGATCGAATTACCTACGCCGATCAGTACAAGTTAATTCAATCCCGAACTGGTCGTGCTCAATATGACTGGGCACATCTGTATGATTTAATTAGTCTAGATAAACTAATTTCCAAATTATACGATAACCTATACCGATAGTATGTTCAAACTATCTCAATTACGAGCATCTTTTTATATATCAATACTTTAACCAATAATGAGATCTACTGTGCTTTTCGACAACTCATTAATACTGAAACAAAACGATATGTCAACTGGATATTAGTTTTTTATACAAACAAATAGCTTTTCAGTATTCAAAACTAACAATCTCTCACTAATACTCAAAACTATACTCTACAGTACAAAAACACTGTTTCACCCACTTATTACACCGCTGTCATAATGAAAGCTACAAAACACTCTTAAAGCTCACTCAGATGGCTCCCTTAAGAATCTGACTCCCATGCCCTCCACATGTCTCTCAATGACCTTTGGGGCCAATGGCTTTGTGAAAGGATCTGTAAGGTCGTCTCCTGATGCTATCTTGGCCACGGTCACATCTCCCCTCTTTACGATCTCTTGTATTAGGTGGTACTTGTGCTCTATGTGTTTACTCGCCTTGTGAGCTCATGGTTCTCTTGAGTTAGCAACTGCCCCATTGTTATCATAATAGACTGTGATAGACCTCAGCAATTTAAGGACCATATCTAAGTCCACCAGGAAGTTTCGAAGCCATACAGCTTCTTTTGCTGCCTCTGATGCGGCAACGTACTCAGCCTCTATGGGGGAGTCTACCACGCATTTCTGCTTGACACTCCGTCATACTATGGCTTCACCTTCTAGAGTAAACACAAACCCAGAGGTAGACTTACTCTTATCCATATCACATTGAAAGTTCGAATCTGTGTAACCCAATGGAACTAGCTCTTGCGCTCAGTAAATCAAGACGTGATCTCTCTGTTGGAGTAGAATGCCTAAGCGATGCTTGTATTTTACATTTCCCCAGTAATATATCGATTTATGTTTTGGTTATATTTTGTTGTGCATGATTTGTCCATTTATATTATGTAAGTAGATGATGAGGTGTCTTGTGTGACACAATACATTGAAAGATTATTTGCCCGAGCCTAGCCAGAAACTCACTTTTGTGCTATGCATTCCAGAATCGGAATCTTTGACCAGGCCTAGATGCTAGCACAATTGCTATTCCAACCCTTTTGAAATAACATCGCGCAGGATCTGGGTTTGCACTTATTCGATTTAACACGTAACAAAAATTCTTAATAAAAGCGGAACCATAAGAATTACCTATTGAAGCTTTCACTCAGGTGATTCTCTTGTATGTCTCAAGACTTTGCTTGTATGCTGTGTGGGCAGCAATCTTACTAGCAATTTGATACTAATCACCACAATCTACCTGCTGAAAAATTCCAGCACCACCGCACCTGGAACTTGTACTACACGTGTCGCCTGAGAGGAGAGAGAAATCCACACGTGCCAGCCAAATTTAGAGGAAAAATCCGGCCAATCTTTTGGCTTGTAAAATTTCAAATTTTAGAGAGAGAAAGTTCTCTCTCTAGGATTTTCTCTCTAGTTTCTTGAATTATGAATCTCTTGAATTGTGTGTCTTGAATAGCTAATCCCTTGTCTACATATAGAGTTACAAGAGAGACCCCAAGTTGGTTTAGGATTGGCCTTCCTACTGGGTTTCTGTTTCCTTCAATCCTGTTCCTGAACTGATACACATCCAACTGATACAAGGATTCACTTATCCCAATCCAGTTCTTGATATGATTCACAACCAACTGATACAGGGATTCACTTATCCCAAACCAGTTCCTGGTATGATTCACAACCAACTGAAACATGGATTCACTTATCCCACATCAGTTCCTGGTATGATTCACAACCAACTGACACAAGGATTAATTAATTACTTAATTAATTAAATCTCCCTTTGTCAATAACCCAATACATAATTAATCGTACCACTAACGGATTAATTATGGCACTACCATCCTACACAAGAAATGCTTCTGGAACAACTTAATTAATTTATTCATAATCTCCCCACATCAAAGATATAGTGCTCGTTAATAGATTAATTTACTGAAAATTAATTAATTAACCTATTTAATTCTGAGACTAGCACCACTCGACCTTTTTACTATACCGGACATAAGTCCACCGGCCAGGTTTAGTATAATAAACTTTATGAGCTCATATCGGAAGCACTATCACCCCGGATGCACCGGTGCATGGTTTCCTTTTGACAAGCAGCAACACACCAAGCAAATAAACACGCGCACCCAACCTACTAAGACTATTAGCCACAATTGACCTCACCCATTGGCAAATCAAAGTACACTATGTCTAATCCTCATGCCCGCTCGAGTCTAGGGCTTAAGAGATAGAATACCAAGAATGATTTGTCTATTAAATCAGTACAAGACAAATCATTCCTAATGGTCAAGTTCAATACGCCCCGGGCATATTTATATGATTCAATTAGTTTAGAAAAACCAATTATCCGAATCACATAATAACCTAAACCGACAGTTTGTCCAAAGCTGTCTCGGTTACGAACCTCATTTATATATTATGTCTTTCAACTAATGATGAGATCTACTGTGTCACACAAGACACCTCATCATCTACTTACATAATATAAATGGACATATCATGCACAACAAAATATAACAAAAACATAAATCGATATATTAACTGGAAAAATGTACAATACAAGTATAGCTTATGTATTCAACTCCAACAATCTCCCACAAATACTTAAGCTGTGCTTTAAGTATACATCTACATACAACTCCTATACACTTTGCTGCTATATATCTAGTAAAACTATTATGGTTCGCATAAGTATCTGATCCCCATGAAAGGATTGCCATATAGGATCTGGGTTTGCACTTGCTCGATTTACCACGCAACAAAAATTTATAATTAAAAGCAGAATCTTAGAAAAGTACCTTTGAAGCATGTACTCAGGTGATTCTCTTGTATGCCTCAAGACTTTGACTTCACGTTGTGTGGGCAACGAACTAGAAGTCAATTGATCAGCTAATCACCACAATCCACCTGGCACGTACTGTAAATGCACCGCCTGGAGAGAGAGAAAGCTGTGCGCAACTGGTATAAAATAGGGCCAAAATTCGGCCAAACAGAAGAAAAAACCAGCCGCCTATTTGCCTTGAAAATCTGACTTGGAGATAGAATTTTTTCTCTCTAGTTTTCTTGTCTTGAAAACTTATGAAATTGTATGTCTTGAATAGCTAATCCCTTGTCTATATATAGAGTTACAAGAGAGACCCCAAGTTGGTTTAGGATTGGTCTTTCTAATGGGTTTAGGTAATTAATTAGTTTTCAAATCCAATTAGGCAACCAATCTGATAGGATAAACCAAATCCTACTAGATTTCCTAATCCCTAGGATTTCCTAATTCCAATTGAAACTTATGACTTAATTAATTAATTAAATAATTCCACTTTGTTAATTACTCAATTAACCCTTAGGAATTAATTAAATAATTCCTCTTTGTTAATTACTCAATTAACCCTTAGGAATAATTAATCAATTAATTAATTCTACCTATTTAATTAACCTATTACAAAATTAATCGTACCACTAACGGATTAATTTTGGCACCACCATCCTACACTAGAATTGCTTTCGGAACAACTTAATTAATTATATTCATAATCTCCCCACATCAAAGATATAGTGTTTGTTAATATATTAATTTACTGATAAATTAATTAATTAACCTCATTAATTCTGAGACTAGTACCACTCGACCTTTTTAATATACCGGACATAAGTCCACCGGCCGAGTTTAGTATAATAAACTTTACGACCTCATCTCGGGAGCACCATCACCCCGGATGCACCGGGACATGGTTTCATTTCGACAAGCAGCAGCACACCAAGTAACTAAACACGCGCACCCAACCTATCAAGACTATTGGCCACAATTGACCTCACCCTTTGGCAGATCAAAGTACACTATGTCTAATCCTCATGCCCACTTGAGTCTAGGGATTAAGAGATAGAATACCAAGAATGATTTGTCTATTAAATCAGTACAAGACAAAACATTCTTAAAGGTCAAGTTCAATATGCCCCGGGCATATCTATACGATTCAATTAGTTTAAACAAACAAATTATCCGAATCACATAATAACCTTAACCGACAGTTTGTCTAAAGCTGTCTCGGTTACGAACCTCATTTATATATTATGTCTTTCAACCAATGATAAGATCTACTGTGTCACACAAGACACCTCATCATCTAACTACATAATATAAATGGACAATTAATGCACAACAAGATATAACTAAAACATAAATCGATATATTACTGGGAAAAAGTACAACATAAGCATAGCTTATTTATTCAACTCCAACACCACGTGAGCCTCAAAGACTTTCGAAGTCAATGTCTTCGTGAACGAATCTGCAAGGTTATCTTCTAATGCTATCTTAGCCACGACCACGTCTTCCCTCTTTACGATGTCTCGTATCAGGTGGTACTTGCGCTGTATATGTTTACTCACCTTGTGGGCTCGTGGTTCCTTCGAGTTTGCTACTGCACCGTTGTTATCACAATAAAATGTGATAGACTTCTGCAAACCAGGAATCACATCTAGGTCCACTAAGAAGTTCTTGAGCCATACTGCTTCTTTCGCTGCCTCTGATGCGGCAACGTACTCAGCCTCTATGGTAGAGTCAGCCAGGCATTTTTGCTTGACACTCCGCCAAACTATGGCTCCACCTCCCAGAGTAAACACATACCCTGAGGAAGACTTGCTTTTGTCCATGTCGCCTTGGAAATCTGAATCTGTGTAACCTCGGGGTACCAGCTCAGACGCCTGATAGACCAGAACTTGGTCTCTCGTTCTGCACAAATACTTGAGAATGCATTTTACTGCCTCCCAATGAGCTTTCCCAGGGTTACTCTGATATCTACTTACTATGCCAATGACATAACTGATATCAGGCCTCGTACACAACATGGCATACATTAGACTTCCTACTGCCGAAGCATAAAGAACTGTCTTCATGGCCTCTATCGCCTCAACAGTCTTAGGGGATTGTTCTTTAGATAGAAACAGTCCATGAATGAAAGGTAGAAAACCTTTCTTGGACTTCTGCATGTTAAAACGGGCCAGAATCGTATCTATGTACGAAGCTTGGGAGAGCATTAACGAACATTTCCTACGATCTCGAATTATCTTGATCCCAAGGTTATGTTCCACTTCCCCTAAGTCCTTCATATCAAACTGTTTGGACAGCGATGCCTTTACTTCTGATAACACTTTCTTGTTGTTGCCAATCAATAGAATGTCATCTACGTAAAGCACAAGAAACACCACTGAGTTTCCATCACGTCTGCGATACACACATTGCTCATCCAGACACTGAGTAAATTCTAAGGACTGGATTACCTCATCAAACCGGATGTTCCCAGATCTGGATGCCTGCTTAAGTCCATAAATGGACCTCCTAAGCCTGCAAACTTTATGCTCTTGGCCTTTTTCAATGAATCCCTCTGGTTGCTGCATAAAGATGGTTTCCTCAAGACTTTCGTTTAGGAAAGCTGTCTTGACATCTGTCTGCCAAATCTCATAATCTAAATGAGCAGCTATGGCCAAGAGAATCTGGATTGACTTAAGCATGGCTACCGGGGAGAAGGTTTCCTCATAATCGATTCCCTTTTTCTGAGTATACCCCTTCGCCACCAGCCTAGCTTTAAAGGTTTTCACCTTCCCGCCAGGTCATCTCTTACGTTTGTAGACCCACTTACATCCAATGGGCTTGAACCCATCTGGCAGGTCAACAAGCTCCCAGACTTGATTGTGGTCCATTGACCCCATCTCAGATATCATTGCCTTACGCCAAGACTCTGAATTTTTATCTCGGAGAGCCTCATTGTAGTTAACCGGGTCAGGTTCAGGCGCGCCTGGGACTAGGTCTGAGGCCTCTCTAACGCCAATGAACCTATCGAACTGTCTCACAACCCTCACACTACGACGAGGCACCACCTGTGTAGGCGCATCATCTGGATCTCATGTGTAGTGTGTGGTGTATCTACTTGTGCAGGTGCATCAGGATTAGTAGTTTGTCATCTAAGCTCTTTTAGTACTATCTTACTCTTGGGCTTATGGTCTAAGACATAGTCCTCTTTCAAAAATCTAACGTTGGTACTAACCACCACCTTCTGATCTTTAGGATTATAAAACAGACCACCTTTCGTTCCCCTAGGATATCTTACAAACAACATTAATTCAGTTCTCGCATCTAACTTAGCTGTATTTACCTTAAGCACATGTGCTGGGCAATCCCAAATTCTGAGATGTCTTAGACTGGGCTTGCGCCCATTCCACAACTCCAATGGGGTTGAATGCACGGTTTTAGACGGTACAAGATTAAGAATATACATCGTCGTTTCTAAGGCATATCCCCAGAACGAACTTGGCAAATCACTATAGCTTATCATAGACCTAACCATTTCCATGAGAGTCCGATTCCTCCTTTCTGCTACACCGTTCTGCTGTGTCGTGCCCGGTGCAGACAATTGAGACTGAATTCCGACCTCTCTTAGGTATTCTCAAAATTTATGGGACATGTACACCCCACCACGATCTGAAAGCAGTGTCTTGATACTCTTACCATGATGCTTCTCCACATTTGCCCGAAACTCTTTGAACTTGCCAAAACATTCAGACTTGTGACGCATTAGGTAAATGTACCCATACCTTGAGTAGTCATCCGTGAACGTCACGAAATACTCGAACCCACCTCGTGCCTGAACCGTCATTGGTCCACACAAGTCAGAATGAATCAACTCTAATACGTCCTTAGCTCTATAACCTTTTGCCTTAAAAGGTCTCTTAGTTATCTTACCTTCCAAGCAAGATTCGCAGGTTGCATAACTGTCAATCTCTAATGAACCTAAAGGTCCATCATTGACCAACCTCTTAATCCTACTAAGGTTTATATGACCTAGCCTGAGATGCCAAAGATAGGTTTGATTTATTTCAGAAGGTTTCTTCCTCTTATTAATGTTAGATAAAGAGCTATATGTTTCTGTGTTTTTGCGCAACAGGAGAATTAGAGTTAACCACAAATAAATTGTCAACCAATGAACCAGAAAAAATAAGTTTCCCATTTATTCTATTAAATACAGACTCATCAGAAAAAACAAACTTATAACCGTTCTTTAAGAGTTTAGAAACCGAAATAAGGTTCTTTCTAAAACTCGGTACATAAAGACAATTAACTAACTCTAATCTACAATTTTCGAAATTTAAATTGACAACTCCCATTGCTTCTACTGACACTCTTGTAGTGTCGCCCATGTAGATGTCCAGTTCGCCCTCTCTAAGCTTCCGGGTTACTTGGAACCCCTGCAAGGAATTACAAACATAATCAGTGGCGCCTGAATCCACACACCAAGTATCTGTGGGAATCACCGCTAAACATGTCTCAATAATTAGGGCAGAAACTATCATAACTTTAAGCTTTGGACAATCCTCTTTCCCGTGTCCTGTTTTATCGCACTTGAAGCACTTGCCTTTGGGCTTGCTTCTCTTTGCGATCTCGGGCTTTACAGCAAGTTTCCCAATATTCTTTTTTTTCTTATTCTTCTTGCCTTTAGGCGCAGAAGAAGAACCTGAAGGCTTTACTGCAACCAAGGCTTGCTTCTTCTCGTGGAAGATGCCTTCGGTCACCACCAAATCAGTTAAGAGCTCGGGTAGAGTATATACTCTTTGGTTCATGTTATAATTGACCCAAAACTGCTCAAAACTAGAGGGTAGACTCTGGAGGATAATATCTATCTGACATTTTTGGTCGATTTCTCCTCCCAATACCTCTATCTCATTGATGTTATAGATCATGTGTAGCACATGATCTCTCACCGATTCGCCTCAGCCATCTTTGAGTTCATTAATTTCCTCATGGCTGCTCGCCTAGCAGTCCTGCCTTGATGCACGAACATCTCTCTCAGGTGAGCCATCATGTTGAAGGCAGAGACATGGGATGAAGTTGATGTTGCAGCACACTTGACACAGAGGCCAAAATATAGCACCGCACCATCTCATCCGCTTTTCTCCACCGAGCATAGGCATCCCTATCCTCTTGAGTAGAGTTCTCATTAGGCACATCTGGACATACTTCGGTGAGCACAAACTTATACTGCTCAAACGTCAGGACTATGTCCAAGTTCGGACTCCAGTCGACATAATTTGTTCCAGTTAATTTGTTGTCTTTCAAAATAGTAGCTAAGGGGTTGAATGCCATATCAATAAAACTGTAAAATTAACAAACAAACAATGTTTCAGTTATTAACCTAGAATTTCGAGAACATGAAATTCTATTAATTATTGACTTCCCTCAAAACAATAATTATTATCCACCAACATCTCATCCATCGGGATTCTCACAAGCCACGCAGTGTGGGCGTTTACGCTAACCCACATTCGTTTGAGAAGAACCAAGTTCATTAACTACACCATCTGACCAAACGATCTATTGACCAATATAGCTAATAGTCAGTGCTTTTAGCCGTACAAATAAGCAGCGTAACCTTTTGGGAGGAATACTACAGATCGTACACTAAGTGTATGCCATTACGTGACTTCTGAGTTTGTTACCTCAGGATAGTGCACCTCAGATGGAGAGGGTGTGACATTTCTCCTAGTTAAACTTGCTCTAGTTATCTTACTTAGAAATTCATAATCTAGCGATCTCGGGGCTGGACTCATCCGAATGGAGGAAGGCCCTAATGCCAACGCGCAAGCCCACCCACATCGCATCTGAACTCGTAATGGTGGCCATGGGAATATTAAACCAACCCGCTCCCACTTAGATTTCCAAATTGAGTGTTTTTCCAGTTTTAACATGCCATGAACTAACCCTAAGTTATATGCAACCATAAAACTAACATTCTTTAAAATCATGCATCTCAAATACAGCATACAAATAAAGCATAAAAATTAAAACAATAAATACGGGAAATAAATACAAAAAATAAATTCCCCGAGTATTATGGTTTTAATTACTTTCATCTTCTGCCTTGATCTCGTGTCCCGTCACGTAACTCGATGGAGAGAGTCTTGAACTTCAAAAAATAAACACTGGAGGAAGCCAACACTGGAGCACGCCCATTGGGGCGCGCTGCTGCTGCCGCGGTGCCCCGTGGCAGCGGAGCTGCCTGCGCTGGCGGTCGCCTTGTTCGCCAGCACCACCTCCTGCCACCACCCATTCCTTTGCTTTTCCCACGCTATTTGGTCTTCTTGCAATTCGTTCTGGGTTTTCCTGGGTTTCTATGAATTAACGATAACCCAAAACTCATGAATTCAAGTTGCCCACCATAACGCCTTCGATTACAAAAATTACTTCTCCTACTACAAGGCTTTCTTAGAAAATTAAATAATCGAAATTACATAGAAAAAATCCTACTACAGATTTAGTCTAATCCTACAGGGCTTCCAGTACGTGGTTATACTATTACAAATATTCATAATAAAATTAAATCCGGACATGTCCCATAGTTTAATTAAAACCCATATAAACGTAACCATAGTAGTCGGGATTTCTTAACCACCTGCAAATAAAACCATATCATAAATTGAACAAGCACAAAACCCAAAATTAGGCTCTGATACCAATTGAAAAAATTGCCATATAGGATCCGGGTTTTCACTTGCTCGATTTACCAAGTAACAAAAATTTCTAATTAAAAGAGGAATCTTAGAAAAGTACCTTTGAAGCGTGCACTCAGGTGATTCTCTTGTATGCCTCAAGACTTTGACTTCACATTGTGTGGGCAACGAACTAGAAGTCAATTGACCAGCTAATCACCACAATCCACCTGCTAGAAAATTCCAGCATTATTGCACCTGGCACGTACTGTAAACGCACCGCCCGGAGAGAGAAAGCTGTGCGCAGCTGGTATAAAATAGGGCCAAATTTTGGCCAAACAGAAGAAAAAAACCAGCCGCCTATTTGCCTTGAAAATCCGACTTGGAGAGAGAATTTTTTTCTCTCTCTAGTTTTCTTGTCTTGAAAACTTATGGAATTGTATGTCTTGAATAGCTAATCCCTTGTCTATATATAAAGTTACAAGAGAGACCCCAAGTTGGTTTATGATTGGTCTTCCTAATGGGTTTAGGTAATTAATTAGTTTCCAAATCCAATTAGGCAACCAATCTGATAGGATAAACCAAATCCTACTAGATTTTCTAATCTCTAGGATTTCCTAATTCCAATTGAAACTTAAGACTTAATTAATTAAATCTACCTTTGTCAATAACCCAATACGTAATTAATCGTACCACTAATAGATTAATTTTGGCACTACCATCCTACACCAGAATTGTTTCCCGAATAACTTAATTAAATTATATTCATAATCTCCCCACATCACAGATATAGTGCTTGTTAATATATTAATTTACTGATAAATTAATTAATTAACCTCTTTAATTCTGAGACTAGTACCACTCGCCCTTTTTACTATACCGAACATAAGTCCATCGACTGAGTTTAGTATAATAAACTTTACGAGCTCATCTCATGAGCACCATTACCTCGGACGCACCGGTACATGGTTTTCTTTCGACAAACAGTAGCACGCAAAGAAACTAAACATGCGCACCCAACCTACCAAGACTATTGGCCACAATTGAACTCACCCTTTGGCAGATCAAAGTACACTATGTCTAATCCTCATGCCCGCTTGAGTCTAGGGATTAAGAGATAGAATACCAAGAACGATTTGTCTATTAAATCAGTACAAGACAAAACATTCTTAAAGGTCAAGTTCAATACACCCCGGGCATATCTATATGATTAAATTAGTTTAGACAAACCAATTATCTGATTCACATAATAACTTAAACCGGCAGTTTGTCCAAAGCTGTCTTGGTTACGAACCTCATTTACATATTATGTCTTTCAACCAATGATGAGATCTACTGTGTCACACAAGACACCTCATCATCTAACTACATAATATAAATGGACAATTAATGCACAACAAGATATAACGAAAACATAAATCGATATATTACTGGGAAAAAGTACAAAACAAGCATAGCTTATGTATTCAAATCCAACACCCCATGCCCTCCACGTGAGCCTCAAAGACCTTTGAAGTCAATGTCCTTGTCAACAGATCTGCAAGGTTATCTTCTGATGCTATCTTAGCCACGACCACATCTTCCCTCTTTACAATATCTCGTATCAAGTGGTGCTTGCGATGTATATGTTTACTCGCCTTATGGGCTCGTGGTTCCTTCGAGTTTGCTACTACACCGTTATTATCACAATAAACCGTGATAGACTTCTGCAAACCAGGAATCACATCTAAGTCCACTAGGAAGTTCTTGAGCCACACTGCTTTCTTCGCTGCCTCTGATGAGGCAACATATTCAGCCTCCATGCTAGAGTCCGCCACGTATTTCTGCTTGACACTCCGCTAAACTATGGCTCCACCTCCTAGAGTAACTACATACCTTGAGGTAGACGTGCTCTTGTCCCTGTCGCCTTGGAAATCTGAATCTGTGTAATCTCGGGGTACTAGCTCAGACGCCAGATAGACCAACACTTGGTCTCTCGTTCTATGTAAATACTTAAGAATTTATTTTACTACTTCGCAATGAGCTTTCCCGGGGTTACTTTGATATCTGCTTACCATGCCAACGGCATAACAGATATCAGGTCTCGTACACAACATGGCATACATGAGACTTCCTACTGCCTTCGCATAAGGAACTGCCTTCATGGCCTCTATCTCCTCAATAGTCTTGGGAGACTGTTCCTTAGATAAATGCACTCTATGTCTGAAAGGTAGAAAACCTTTCTTGGAGCTCTGCATATTAAAACGGGCTAGAATCGTATCTATGTACAAAGTTTGGGAGAGCGTTAACGAACATTTCCTACGATCTCGAATTATCTTGATCCTATGGATATGTCCCGCTTCCCCTAAGTCCTTCATATAAAACTGCTTGGACAGCCATGCCTTTACGTCTGATAACACTTTCTTGTTGTTACCAATCAATAGAATGTCATCTAGGTAAAGCACAAGAAACACCACTGAGTTTCCATCACGTCTATGGTACACACATTGCTCATCCGGATACTGAGTAAATCCGTAGGACTGGATTACCTCATCAAACCAGATGCTCTAAGATTTAGAAGCCTGCTTAAGTCTGTAAATGGACATCGGTTTAAGCCTGCAAACCTTATGCTCTTGGAATTTTTCAATGAATCCCTCTGTTTGCTTCATAAAGATGGTTTTCTCAAGACTTCCGTTAGGAAAGCTGTCTTGACATCCATCTGCCAAATCTCATAATCTAAATGAGCAGCTATGGCCAAGAGAATCCGGATCGACTTAAGTATGGCTATCGGGGAGAAGGTTTTCTCATAATTGATTTCTTCTTTCTGAGTATACCCTTCGCCACCAGCCTAGCTTTAAAAGTTTCCACCTTCCCGTCAGGTCCTCTTTTACGTTTGTAGACCCACTTGCATCCAATGGGCTTAAACCCATCAGACAGGTCCACAAGCTCCCAGACTTGATTGTGGTCTATTGACCCCATCTCGGATATTATTGCCTTACGCCAAGATTCTGCATCTTTATCTTGAAGAGCCTCATTGTAGTTAACCGGGTCAGGTTCAGGCGTGCCTGGGACTAGGTCTGAGTCCTCTCTCACGCCAATGAACCTGTCGGGCTGTCTCACAACCCTTCCACTACGACCAGGCACCACCTGTGCAGGCGCATCATCTGTGATCTCATGTGTAGTGTGTGGTGTATCTACTTGTGCTGGTGCATCAGGATTAGTAGTTTCTCTCCTAAGCTCTTCTAGTACTATATTACTCTTGGGCTTGTGATCTAAGATATAGTCCTCTTCTAAAAAAAATAGCGTTGGTACTAACCACCACCTTCTGATCTTTAGGACTACAAAACAGGCCACCTTTCATTCCTCTAGGATATCCTACAAATAGCATTAATTCAGTTCTCACATTTAACTTTGCCGTATCTGCCTTGAGCACATGTGCTGAGCAACCCCAAACTCTGAGATGTCTTAGACTGGGCTTGCGCCCGTTCCACAACTTTACTGGGGTTGAAGGCACAGTTTTAGATGGTACAAGATTAAGAATATACACCGCTGTTTCTAAGGCATATCCCTAGAACGAACTTGGCAAATCACTATAGCTCATCTTCAACCCAACCATTTTCATGAGAGTTCTATTCTTTCTTTCTGCTACACCGTTCTGCTGTGGCGTGCCAGGTCCAGACAACTGAGACTGAATTCCGACCTCACTGAGGTATTCTCGAAACTCGTGGGACAGGTACTCCCCATCATGATCAGATCGTAGTTTTTTAATACTCTTACCATGATGGTTCTCCACATCTACCCGAAACTTTTTGAACTTGCCAAAACATTCAGACTTGTGATGCATTAGGTAAATGTACCCGTACATTGAGTAGTCATCCATGAACGCCACGAAATACTCGAACCCACCTCGTACTTGGACCAACATTGGTCCACACAAGTCAGAATGAATCAACTCTAGTACGTCCTTGGCTCTACAACCTTTTGCTTTTAAAGGTCTCTTGGTCATCTTACCATCCAAACAAGATTCGAAGGTTAAATAAATGTCAATCTCTAATGAACCTAACGGTCTATCATTGACCACCTCTGAATCATACTAAGGTTTATATGACCTAGCCTGAGATGCCAAAGATAGGTTTGATTCATTTTAGAAGGTTTCTTCCTCTTATTAATGTTAGATAAAGAGCTATATGTTTCAATGTTTTGCACAACAGGGGAGTTAGAATTAACCACAAACAAATTGTCAGCCAATGAACCAGAACAAATAAGTTTTCCATTTTTTCTAATAACAACACAGGCATCAGAAAAAATAATCTTATAACCGTTCTTTAAGAGTTTTGAAACCAAAATAAGGTTCTTTCTAAAACTCGGTATATAAAGACAATTAACTAACTCTAAACAAGAATTCTCGAAATTCAGAGTAACTATTCCCACTGCTTCTACTGACACTCTTGTAGTGTCACCCAAGTAGATATCCAATTCGTCTTCTCTAAGCTTCTGGGTTACTTGGAACCCTTGCAAAGAATTACAAACATGGTCAGTGGCACCTGAATCCACACACCAAGTATCTGTGAGAATAGCCACTAAACATGTCTCAGTAATTAAGGCAGAAACTATCGTACCTATAAGCTTTGGACAATCTGATTTCCAATGTCCCGTCTTATCACACTTGAAGCACTTGTCTTTCGACTTCTTCTTTGCAATATCTGGCTTAGACGCAATATGTGCCTTTTAAGCTCCCTCAAGCTTTCTCTTCTTCTTTTTAGCCTCAGGCTCAGAAGAAGATTCTGAAGCTTTGCCTGTGACTAAAGCTTGCTTTTTCTCTTGAAGAAGACTTTTAGCCGCCACCAACTCTGCCATGAGCTTGAATAAAGTACGCAACATCTCACTTATGTTGTAGTTCAACTGAATATGCTCATAGCTTTGAGGTAAGCTCCGAAAGACAATATCGACTTTGGTTTCACCAACGATTTTGCCTCCCACTACCTCAACCTTATTGATGTTACTAATCACGTCAATGGCATGATCTATCATAGGAGTACTCTCAGCCAAAAGGACAATGTCCAAGTCACGACTCCAATTGACATAATTAGGTCCAGTTAACTTGTTGTTTTTCAATATAGTAGCTAAGGGGTTGAATGCCATATCGAATACTGTAATTAAATAGACAACGTTTTAGATATCTAATCTAGAATTTCAAAAACAAGGAAATTCTAACAATTATTGACTTCCCTCAAAACAATAATCTTAATCCACCAACATCTCATTCACTGGGATTCTCGCAAGGCACGCAGTGTGGACGTTTATGCTAACCCATATTCGTTTGAGAATAACCATGTTCATTAACTACACTATCTGACCAAACGATCTATTGATCAATGTAGTTCATAGTCAGTGCTTTCAGCAGTACAAATAAGCAGCATAACCTTGAGGGAGGAATACTGCAGATTGTACGCTAAGTGTGTGCGATTACGTGACTTCTGAGTTTGTTACCTCATGATAGTGCGCCTCAGATGGAGAGGGTGTCGCAATTCTCCTAGTTAAACTTACTCTAGTCATCTTACTTAGAAATTCATAATCTAGCAATCTCGGGGTTGGACTCATCCGAATGGAGGAAGGCCCTAATGCCAACGCGCAAGCCCACCCACATCGCATATGAACTCGTAATGGTGGCTGTGGGGATATTAAATTAACCCGATCCCACTTAGATTTCCAAATGGAGGGTTTTTCCAGTTTTAACATGCAATTAACTAACTCTAAGTTATGTGCAACCATAAAACCAGTCATGCTTTAAAATCATGCATCTAAAATACAGCACAAAAATTAAAGCATAAAATTAAAACAACAAATACGGGAAATAAATGCAAAAATGAAATTTCCCAACTATCATGGTTTTAATCACTTCCATCTTATGCCTTGATCTCGTGTCCCGTAACGCAACTCGATGGATTGAGTCTCGATCTTGAAAAACAAAAACTAGAGAAAAATGGGCTAAAAACACGACCCGAAAGGGCCACACACGCGCGGCAGTTGCTGCGCGCACCGCTCCTGCTGTTGCACCATGGCGCAGCAGGCCTGCTGTGCAGTGCGGTTGCCGGAGGTGGCTCCTACTGACGAGTCTTCGCCGGTGCCGCCCCCTGCCACCTGTCTCTCTTTCGTTTCTTCCCACACTATTTGGTCTTCTTGCAATTCGTTCTGGGTTTTCCTGGGTTTCTACAAATTAACGATAACCCAGAACCCATGAATTCAAATTTCCCACCATAACGGCTTCGATTACAAAAAATTAATTCTCCTACTACAAGGCTTTCTAGGAAAATTAAATAATCAAAATTACATAGAAAAAATCCTACTACATCGAATCCTACACGGCTTCTAGCGCGTGGTTAACTATTACAAACATTCATAATAAAATTAAATCCAGACATGTCCTAGAGTTTAATTAAAACCCATACAAACGTAACCATAATAGTCAGGATTTCTTAACCACCTGCAAATAAAACCATGTAATAAATCGAACAAGCACAAAACCCAAAACCAGGCTTTGATACCATTTGAAAGATTATCTGCCCGGGCCTAGCCGGAAACTCACTTTCGTGCTTTGCATTCCAGAATCGGAATCTCTTGCCAGGCCTAGACACTAGCACATTCGCTATTCCAACTCTTTTGAAATAACATTGTGCAGGATATGGGTTTGCACTTATTCAATTTACCACGCAAAAAAAATTCTTAATAAAAGAGGAACCATAAGAATTTCCTATTGAAGCGTTCACTCAGGTGATTCTCTTATATGCCTCAAGACTTTGCTTGTATGCTGTGTGGGCAACAATCTAACTAGCAATTTGATCAACTAATCACTACAATCCACCTACCAGAAAATTCCAGCACCACCGCACCTGGAACGTGTACTACACGTGCCGCCTGAGAGGAGAGAGAAAGCCACACATGCCAGCCAAATTTAGAGGAAAAATCTGGCCAACCTTTTGGCTTATAAAATCCGAAATTTTTGAGAGAGAAAGTTTTCTCTCTCTAGGATTTTCTCTCTCTAGATTCTTGAACTATGAATCTCTTGAATTGTGTGTCTTGAATAGCTAATCCCTTGTCTATATACAGCGTTACAAGAGAGACCCCAAGTTGGTTTAAGATTGACCTTCCTACTGGGTTTCTGTTTTCTTCAATCCTGTTCCTGGACTGATACACATCCAACTGATACAGTGATTCACTTATCCCAATCCAGTTCCTGATATGATTCACAACCAACTGATATAGGGATTAATTAATTACTTACTTAATTAAATCTACCTTTGTCAATAACCCAATACATAATTAATCGTACCACTAACGGATTAATTATGGCACTACCATCATACACCAGAAATGCTTCTGGAACAACTTAATTAATTTATTCATAATCTCTCCACATCAAAGATATAGTTCTCGTTAATATATTAATTTACTGAAAATTAATTGATTAACCTCTTTAATTCTGAGACTAGTTCCACTCAACCTTTTTATTATACTGGACATAAGTCCACTGGCCAGGTTTAGTATAATAAACTTTACGAGCTCATCTCGGAAGCACCATCACCCCAGATGCACCGGTGCATGGTTTTCTTTTGATAAGCAGTAGCACACCAAGCAACTATACACGCGCACCCAACCTACCGAGACTATTGGCCATAATTGACCTCACCCATTGGCAAATCAAAGTACACTATATCTAATCCTCATGCCCGCTCGAGTCTAGGGATTAAGAGATAGAATACCAAGAACGATTTTCTATTAAATCAGTATAAGACAAATCATTCCTAATGGTCAAGTTCAATACGCCTAGGGCATATTTAGATGATTCAATTAGTTTAGGCAAACCAATTATCTGAATCACATAATAACATAAATTGACAGTTTGTCCAAAGCTATCTCGGTTACGAACCTCATTGTCAGGCCCCCGAAAGCACCTGATTTCCTAAACTCATAACAAAGCATGATGAAGCTAATTTAAACTAATTACAACCTACAAAATTCCAATTAACAAGCTATTACATTTAAGTATTTTCAAAGCTTATGGCATCCCAACCACTCCCAAGCTTCTCCTAGGCTTGTATCCGGTAATCTCCTACCTGGATCACATTCAAAGAGAAAAATGGACATAAGTATGCGAAATCGCATACCTAGTGAGGGTCACCTCCTGGACCCAACAGTATAATTGAAAAACAACATACAGACGAACAACCTACAACAACAGTCATGTATTCAAAACGTGCCCAAATAACATGCCAATGTTGTAACAAATAACCACATAATGCGTATACAAAAATAACCAACAAACCTGGATCTGTACCAACCAACGGAAACGGGCATCCCACCCGTTATCAACCGAGCCACCAATATCCGCCGAGCCACCAAAGGTACCCCGGGCCATACCTGTCCTATGTACTATGCCTCAATCCTGCCCCTACCTAGTAGGCCGGCATGGAAAGGGCGGGGCCCCCAAAAGATGCAAACACAACCATGACTCTTAAATAAACCATACAACAAGTAGTACAAGCAATATTACGATCGTGTCATAGACTCTACAGAAATTTCAGCAGCATAACAACTATAACCACAACAAAACCAAATACCCAAACAGCATAAATCATTCAAAACAGCCACATAGTCAATCAACACCACAACATAATATACACTGAAACCTATGTGCCGACAAGGCCATAATCTTCTATACAGAATATAAACAAAACACAAGCATAAGAAAAACTTTGAATGTAATCCAGGTCCTTCCTAGGTTACGCCTGTATGTCCAAAGAACATACCGGTGTACTCCTAGTCAGAACAACAAGCACAACTAAGGGGGAGACACTCACCTTATCGCATTTTTCCTATCGAACCTCAATTGACGCGAAAATGCCAACCGTCACCTAATTACGATCTTCTCCTATGAAAAATAACATACACGAAACACTACTCAATTTCTCACATAAAGATGATATTTATATGCATATGTCCTAAGATTCTCTAAATGAAAACTAATAACTCATCTTAACTTTGAGCGACATAGGTTCACTTGACCATTATTGTTTTAAGTGTCACTCTAGACTTCCTTTATTAATGGTTTAAGCACTAATCCACCTCTTTTACTCCCATTTAGCTATAGTTACTTTTTCCACCTTTATCTAGTGTATACACTATATACCAACTCATGGTTACTATTCCTTTCTACTAATAAAAGATATTTAATTCATGCATGCATAAATTACCCAATGAACCTAAATTATTAATTATAGTAAATTATATGCATGAACATGGTTAGCCTTATAATATAACTTTCCTAGTTACACCCTACATGATGTATTAAGACTTATTACTTGATTCTAAATATCCCAATTTCTAAACTAACCACCAATTACCCCATTTAGTTATAACTAATCACAAACATTTAAATTAACCACCCATATTTAGCAACCTTAAAAACTAGATTCATAGTCCTAAGGATAAATAATCATAAATCCTAATTATACTTAATATAATGCATGATTTAATAAATTCAAGGATTTACCATCAATCGTACCGGAAATGAAACTGAAACCTAAGGGAGAGTGGTATGGACAGTGACTGGAGGGGAAACGGGCGGCTACGGCGGAGATCCGGCGACGGCAGCGGTGGTCCGTTGGCAACAGCGGCGGTCTGGTGGCGGCGTGACTTTTCCGATCATCAAAATGCAAAACCTTTTGGTGGGTTTTGAAGCTCTTGAGTAAGGGAGTTCATGCAAGTTATTGGCAGCCCGAAGGGATGCCGGACGGTGGCGGTTCGTGGCGGGGCAGCGGCGGAGGAAGCTTGACAGGGGAGAGAGAAAACCCAGGAGAGAAGGGTTTTTAGAGGGTTGGGTTTTGTTCTACAACTAATAAGGAGTATTTTCATGGTGAGTTCCGACTAAATGCATGGCCGGACGGGAGAAATCGCGACGGGGCGGTAAATTTTGTGGAAAGAGAAAAGTTGAACAAAATGTAGGAATAAGGGTAGAGTTTTATTCCTTATATCGTGGGGAACACTTTGGAAAGTTCAGCTCGCCGAGATGGTGCCCGGATGACCGGGAATGAAGGCGGCCGGCGGTGGTTTGTGGAGGAACCCGGCGGAAGTGCAGGGAGGAAGAAAGGAAAAGAGAAAGAAAAATGAAAGAGGGAAGAAGAAAAGGGAAGGCCCGGCTAGGAGGAGAAGAAAAGAAAGAAAAGTGGGTTTTAGGAATTTACTTTTAAAAATTAGTTTCAACCCCTAGACTTTAGCAATCCTCTAAATTGTTCCCTAAAAACCTTTGTTCCCTACAATTAAGTCCCCATTTCCACCAATTTACCTATTTAATAATTCCTTTTATTAACTAATCATTTAATTATATTTATTTAAACACAGTTTATTTTATTAATTAAGGATTTACAACCAAAAATCTCCTCGAACTATTCACCTGCTTTGCAGGGATGTTACAAGGTGGACTTTACGCGTTTCCAAGGTGGACTGCCAATAGTGTGCATCGGAGACAAATGTGGGAGTTTGATGAAAGCTAGAGATTTTACCTGTTAGGACTTTAATGCCAAATTGAAAGTAAGCATAACCCCACGGTTAGTCATAACTTAAATATTCAGATAGTAACAAAGTAGTTAATATTCAACCGTAATCCTTCCCCAAGGAAATTTCGGGACGAAATTTCATAAGGGGGGGAGATTGTAACATCCCTGCAAAGCAGGTGAATAGTTTGAGGAGATTTTTGGTTGTAAATCCTTAATTAATAAAATAAACTGTGTTTAAATAAATATAATTAAATGATTAGTTAATAAAAGGAATTATTAAATAGGTAAATTGGTGGAAATGGGGACTTAATTGTAGGGAACAAAGGTTTTTAGGGAACAATTTAGAGGATTGCTAAAGTCTAGGGGTTGAAACTAATTTTTAAAAGTAAATTCCTAAAACCCACTTTTCTTTATTTTCTTCTCCTCCTAGCCGGGCCTTCCCTTTTCTTCTTCCCTCTTTCATTTTTCTTTCTCTTTTCCTTTCTTCCTCCCTGCACTTCCGCCGGGTTCCTCCACAAACCACCGCCGGCCGCCTTCATTCCCGGTCATCCGGGCACCATCTCGACGAGCTGAACATACCAAAGTGTTCCCCACGATATAAGGAATAAAACTCTACCCTTATTCCTACATTTTGTTCAACTTTTCTCTTTCCATAAAATTTACCGCCCCGTCGCGATTTCTCCCGTCCGGCCATGCATTTGGTCGGAACTCACCATCAAAATACTCCTTATTAGCTGTAGAACAAAACCCAACCCTCTAAAAACCCTTCTCTCCTGGGTTTTCTCTCTCCCCTGTCAAGCTTCCTCCGCCGCTGCCCCGCCACGAACCGCCGCCGTCCGGCATCCCTTCGGGCTGCCAATAACTTGCATGAACTCCCTTACTCAAGAGCTTCAAAACCCCCCAAAAGGTTTTGCATTTTGATGATCGGAAAAGTCACGCCGCCACCAGACCGCCGCTGTTGCCAACGGACCACCGCTGCCGTCGCCGGATCTCCGCCGTAGCCGCCCGTTTCCCCTCCAGTCACTGTCCATACCACTCTCCCTTAGGTTTCAGTTTCGTTTCCGGTACGATTGATGGTAAATCCTTGAATTTATTAAATCATGCATTATATTAAGTATAATTAGGATTTATGATTATTTATCCTTAGGACTATGAATATAGTTTTTAAGGTTGCTAAATATGGGTGGTTAATTTAAATGTTTGTGATTAGTTATAACTAAATGGGGTAATTGGTGGTTAGTTTAGAAATTGGGATATTTAGAATCAAGTAATAAGTCTTAATACATCATGTAGGGTGTAACTAGGAAAGTTATATTATAAGGCTAACCATGTTCATGCATATAATTTACTATAATTAATAATTTAGGTTCATTGGGTAATTTATGCATGCATGAATTAAATATCTTTTATTAGTAGAAAGGAATAGTAACCATGAGTTGGTATATAGTGTATACACTAGATAAAGGTGGAAAAAGTAACTATAGCTAAATGGGAGTAAAAGAGGTGGATTAGTGCTTAAACCATTAATAAAGGAAGTCTAGAGTGACACTTAAAACAATAATGGTCAAGTGAACCTATGTCGCTCAAAGTTAAGATGAGTTAGGTTAGTTTTCATTTAGAGAATCTTAGGACATATGCATATAAATATCATCTTTATGTGAGAAATTGAGTAGTGTTTCGTGTATGTTATTTTTCATAGGAGAAGATCGTAATTAGGTGACGGTTGGCATTTTCGCGTCAATTGAGGTTCGATAGGAAAAATGCGATAAGGTGAGTGTCTCCCCCTTAGTTGTGCTTGTTGTTCTGACTAGGAGTACACCGGTATGTTCTTTGGACATACAGGCGTAACCTAGGAAGGACCTGGATTACATTCAAAGTTTTTCTTATGCTTGTGTTTTGTTTATATTCTGTATAGAAGATTATGGCCTTGTCGGCACATAGGTTTCAGTGTATATTATGTTGTGGTGTTGATTGACTATGTGGCTGTTTTGAATGATTTATGTTGTTTGGGTATTTGGTTTTGTTGTGGTTATAGTTGTTATGCTGCTGAAATTTCTGTAGAGTCTATGACACGACCGTAATATTGCTTGTACTACTTGCTGTATGGTTTATTTAAGAGTCATGGTTGTGTTTGCATCTTTTGGGGCCCCGCCCTTTCCATGCCGGCCTACTAGGTAGGGGCAGGATTGAGGCCTAGTACATAGGACAGGTATGGCCCGGGGTACCTTTGGTGGCTCGGCGGATATTGGTGGCTCGGTTAATAACGGGTGGGATGCCCATTTCCGTTGGTTGGTACAGATCCAGGTTTGTTGGTTATTTTTGTATGCGCATTATGTGGTTATTTGTTACAACATTGGCATGTTATTTGGGCACGTTAGGAATACATGACTGTTGTTGTAGGTTGTTCGTCTGTATGTTGTTTTTCAATTATACTGTTGGGTCCAGGAGGTGACCCTCACTAGGTATGCGATTTCGCATACTTATGTCCATTTTTCTCTTTGAATGTGATCCAGGTAGGAGATTACCGGATACAAGCCTAGGAGAAGCTTGGGAGTGGTTGGGATGCCATAAGCTTTGAAAATACTTAAATGTAATAGCTTGTTAATTGGAATTTTGTATGTTGTAATTAGTTTAAATTAGCTTCATCATGCTTTGTTACGAGTTTAGGAAATCAGGTGCTTTCGGGGGCCTGGCACTCATTTATATATTATGCCTTTAAACCAATGATGAGATCTACTGTGTCACACAAGACACCTCATCTTCTACTTACATAATATAAATGGACATATCATGCACAACAAAATATAACCAAAACATAAATCGATATATTAACTGGGAAAATGTACAATACAAGCATAGCTTATGTATTCAACTCCAACATAGATCTCATCATTGGTTGAAAGACATAATATATAAATGATGTTCGTAACTGAGACAACTTTGGATAAACTGTCGGTTTAGGTTACTATGTGATTCGGATAATTGGTTTGTCTAAACTAATTGAATCATATAGATATGCCCGGGGCGTATTGAACTTGACCATTAGGAATGATTTGTCTTGTACTGATTTAATAGACAAATCGTTCTTGGTATTCTAATCCCTAGACTCGAGTGGGCATGAGGATTAGACATAGTGTAGTTTGATATGCCAATGGGTGAGGTCTATTGAGGCCAATAATCTCGGTAGGTTGGGTGCGCGTGTTTAGTTGCTTGGTGTGCAGCTGCTTGTTTAAAGGAAACTATGTACCGGTGCGTCCAGGGTAATGGTGCTCCAAAGATGAGCTTGTTATGTTTATTATACTAAACCAAGCTGGTGGACTTATGTCCGGTATAGTAAAAATGTCGAGTGATACTAGTCTAGGAATTTAAAGAAGTTAATAAATTAATTTATCAGTAAATTAATAAATTAACGAGCACTATATCTTTGATGTGTGGAGATTATGAATATAAATTAATTAAGTTATTCCGAAAGCAATTTTGGTGTAGGATGGTAGTGCCATAATTAATCCGTTAGTGGTACGAATGTATTAATTATGTATTGGGTTGTTGATAAAGGTAGATTTAATTAATTAAGTAATTAATTAATCCTTGTGTCAGTTGGTTGTGAATCATACCAGGAACTGGTTTGGGACAAGTGAATCCCTGTATCAGTTGAATGTGTATCAGTCTTGGAATATGATTGAATGAAACAGAAACCCAGTAGGAAGGCCAATCCTAAACCAACTTGGGGTATCTCTTGTAACTCTATATCAAGACAAGAAAACTAGAGAGATAAAATCCTAGAGAGAGAAATAAATTTCTCCCTCAAAGTCGGATTTTAGAATGAAAACTGCGGCTGGATTTTTCCTCTGTGTTGGCCGAGATTTTGGCCTGTTCAAACCAGCAGCGCGTATAGTTTTCTCTCTCTCTGGGCGTTGCATTTATTGTACGTGCCAGGTGCAGCAGTGCAGGAATTTTCTGGCAGGTGGATTGTGGTGATTAGCTTATCAAATTGGTTTCTAGATCGTTGCCCACACAACGTGAAATCAAATTCTTGAGGCATACAAGATTATCACCTGAGTGCACGCTTCAAAGGTATTTTCTAAATTTCTACTTTTAATTAGAAATTTTTGTTGCGTGTTGAATCGAATAAGTGCAAACCCAGATCCTGCGCAATGTTATTTCAAAGGGGTTGGAATAGAAATTGTGCTAGCGTCTAGGCCTGGCCAGAGATTCTGATTCTGGAATGCATAGCACGAAAGTGAGTTTCTGGCTAGGCCCTAGTAGATAATTTTTCAATTGGTATCAGAGCTTGGTTGTGGGTTTTGTGCTTATTTTATTTATTACATGGTTTTATTTGTAGGTGGTTAAGAAATCCTGACTATTATGGTTACGTTTGTATGGGTTTTAATTAAACTCTGGGACATGTCCGGATTTGATTTAATTATGAATGTTTGTAAAAGTATAACCATGTGCTGGAAGCTGTGTAGGATTAGATCAAATCTGTAGTAGGATTGTTTCTATGTAATTTCGATTATTTAATTTTCCTAGAAAGCCCTGTAGTAGGAGAATTAAAATTTTGTAATCGAAGGCGTTATGGTGGGCAACTTGAATTTGTGGGTTTTGGGTTATCGTTAATTCGTATAAACCCAGGAAAATCCAGAACAAATTGCAAAAAGACCAAATAGCATGGGAAGAAACAAAGGAGGGATTGGCGGCAGGGGGTGGTGTCGGCGACTACCCGCCGGTAGCAGCTGTCCCTGGCAACCGCCAGAGGCAGTGGCACTGCTGCGCCAGCGCGTGGCAGCAGCAGGCGGCAGCAGTGCACAGGCGGAGCGCATGGTGAGCCCTTTGGGCATGCTGCGCGCATACAGCCCGTTCGGGGTGTGTTTTGGCCCGTTTTTCCTCCAGTTTTCATTTTTTGAAGTTCAAGACTCTCTCTATCGAGTGACATGGCGGGACACGACATCAAGGCAGAAGATGGAAGCGATTAAAATCATAATAGTCAGGAAATTTATTTTTAGTATTTATTTCCCGTATTTATTGTTTTAATCTTTGTGCTTTATTTTTATGCAGTATTTTAGATGCATGATTTTTAAGCATAATGGTTTTATGGTTACATATAACTTAGGTTTAGTGAATTGCATGTTAAAACCGGAAAAACCCTCAATTTGGAAATCTAAGTGGGAGCGGGTTAGTTTAATATCCCCATGGCCACCATTACAGGTTCATATGCGATGTGGGTGGGCTTGAGCGTTAGCAATAGGGCTTTTCTCGATTCGGATGAGTCCAGCCCCGAGATCGCTAGATTATGAATTTCTAAGTAAGATGACTAGAGTAAGTTTAACTAGGAAAAATGCAACACCCTCTCCATCTGAGGCGCACTATCCTGAGGTAACAAACTCAGAAGTCACGTAATGGCACACACTTAGTGTACGATCTGCAGTATTCCTCCCTCGAGGTTACACCGCTTATTTGTACGGCTGAAAGCACTGACTATTAGCTACATTGATCAACAGATCATTTGGTCAGATAGTGTAGTTAATAAACTTGGATATTCTCCAATGAATGTGGGTTAGCGTAAACGTCCACATTGCGTGGCTTGCGAGAATCCAGGTGAATGAGATGTTGGTGGCTTAAGATTATTATTTTGAGGGAAGTCAATAATTAATAGAATTTTATGTTTTTTCAAAATTCTAGACTTAATAACTGAAACATTGTCTGTTTATTTATTTTATAGTTTTATCGATATGGCATTCAACCCCTTAGCTGCTATTTTGAAAGACAATAAATTAACTGGAACCAATTATGTCGACTGGAGTCGTAACTTGGACATTCTCCTGACGACTGAGTAGTATAAGTTTGTGTTCACCGAAGTATGTCCAGATGTGCATGGTGAGGACTCTCTTCAAGAGGATAGGTATGCCTATGCCAGGTGGAGAAAAGCGGATGAGATGGCGCGGTGCTATATTTTAGCCTTTGTGTCAAATGTGCTGCAACATCAGCTTCATCCCATGGTCTCTGCCTTCAACATGATGGCTCACCTGAAGGAGATGTTCACACATTAAGGCAGGACTGCTAGGCAAGCAGCCATGAGGAAGTTAATGAACACAAAGATGGCTGAAGGCGGATCGGTGAGAGGTCATGTGTTACACATGATCAGTCACATCAATGAAATAGAGGTGTTGAGAGGAGAAATCGACCCAGAAAGTCAGATAGATGTTATCCACTTACCCTCTTGTTTTGAGCAGTTTTGGGTCAATTACAACATGAACCAAAGAGTTTACACTCTATTCGAGCTCTTAACTGATTTGGTGGCAGCCAAAGTCATCTTTCACGAGAAGAAGCAAACTTTGGTTGCAGTAAAAGCTTCAAGTTCTTCCTCTGTGCCTAAAGGCAAGAACAATAAGAAGAAGAAGAACGCCAAGAAACTTGTTGCGAAACCTGAAATCGCAAAGAGGAGCATGCCCAAAGGCAGGTGCTTCAGGTGAGGTAAAATAGGACATTGGAAGCGAATTGTCCAAAGCGTAAAAATATGATAGTTTCTGCCCTAATTACTGAGACATGTTTAGTGGTGATTCCCATAGATACTTGGTGTGTGGATTCAAACGCCACTGATTATGTTTATAATTCTTTGCAGGGGTTTCAAGTAACCCGGAAGCTTAGAGAGGGTGAGCTGGACATCTACATGGGCGATACTACAAGAGTGTCAGTAGAAGCAGTGGGAGTAGTCATTTTGAATTTTGAAAATTCTAGATTAGAGTTAGTTAATTGTCTTTATGTACCGAATTTTAGAAAGAACCTTATTTCAGTTTCTAAACTCTTAAAGAATGGTTATAAGTTTATTTTTTCTGATGAGTCTGTATTTATTAGAAGAAATGGAAAACTTATTTGTTCTGGTTCATTGGCAGACAATTTGTTTGTGGTTAACTCTAACTCTATTGTTGTGCAAAACATAGAAACAAATAGCTCTTTATCTAACATTAATAAGAGGAATAAACCTTCTGAAATGAATCAAACCTATCTTTGGCATCTCAGGCTAGGTCATATAAATCTTAGTAGGATTCAGAGGTTGGTCAATGATAGACCTTTAGGTTCATTAGAGATTGACAGTTATTCAGCGTGTGAATCTTGCTTGGAGGGTAAAATGACCAAGAGACCTTTTAAGGCAAAAGGTTTTAGAGCTAAATAAGTATTAGAGTTAATTCATTCTGACTTGTGTGGACCAATGTCTCCCAAACTTTATACATAGATATGATTATGGCCCGTTTTAACATGCAGAACTCCAAGAAAGGTTTTCTACCTTTTCAGACACAAAGTGCATTTATCAAAGGAACAGTCTCCAAAGACTGTTGAGGAGATAGAGGTCATGAAGGCAATTCCTTATGCTTCGGCAGTAGGAAGTCTCATGTATGCCATATTGTGTACGAGGCCTAATATCTGTTATGTCGTTGGCATGGTAAGCAGATATCAGAGTAACCTCGAGAAAGCTCATTGGGAGGCAGTAAAATGCATTCTCAAGTATTTGCACAGAACTAGAGACCAAGTTCTGGTCTATCAGGCGCCTGAGCTGGTACCCCTAGGTTACACAGATTCAGATTTCCAAGGCGACAGGGACAAGAGTAAGTCTACCTCAGGGTATGTGTTTACTCTAGGATGTGGAGCCATAGTTTGGCAGAGTGTCAAGCAAAAATACGTGGTGGACTCTACCATGGAGGTCGAATACGTTGCCGCATCAGAGGCAGCGAAGGAAGCAGTGTGGCTCAAGAACTTCCTAGTGGACTTAGATGTGATTCCAGGTTTGAAAAAGTCTATCACGGTATATTGTGATAACAACGGTACAGTAGCAAACTCGAAGGAACCACGAGCCCACAAGGCGAGTAAACATATACAGCGTAAGTATCACCTGATACGAGACATCGTAAAGAGGGAAAATGGGGTCGTGGCTAAGATAGCATCAGAGGATAACCTTGTAGATCCGTTCACAAAGATATTAACTTCAAAAGTCTTTGAGGCTCATGTGGAGGGCATGAGGATCAGATACTTAGGATAGCCATGACAGTTTTTCTAGATATATAACAGCAGAGTGTATAGGAGTTGTATGTGGATGTATACTTAAAGCACAGCTTAAGTATTAGTGGGAGATTGTTGGAGTTGAATACATAAGTTATGCTTGTATTGTACATTTTCCCAGTAATATATCGATTTATGTTATGGTTATATTTTGTTTGTGCATGATTCATTTATATTATGTAAGTAGATGATGAGGTGTCTTGTGTGACACAGTAGATCTCATCATTGGTTGAAAGACATAATATATAAATGAGGTTCGTAACCGAGACAACTTTGGTAAAATTATCGGTTTAAGTTATTATCTGATTCGGATAATTGGTTTGTCTAAACTAATTGAATCATATAGATATACCCGGGGCATATTGAACTTGACCATTAGGAATGATTTGTCTTATACTGATTTAATAGACAAATCGTTCTTGGTATTCTATCTCTTAATCCCTAGACCCAAGCGGCATGAGGATTAGACATAGTGTACTTTGATCTGCCAATGGGTGATGTCTATTGAGGCCAATAATCTCGGTAGGTTGGGTGCGCGTGTTTAGTTGCTTGGTGTGCTGCTGCTTGTCGAAAGAAAACCATGTACCAGTGTGTCCGGGGTGATGGTGATCCCAAGATGAGCTTGTTATGTTTATTATAATAAACCCAGCTGTGGACTTATGTCCGGTATAGTAAAAAGATCGAGTGGTACTAGTCTCAGAATTTAAAGAAGTTAATAAATTAATTTATCAGTAGATTAATAAATTGACGAGCACTATATCTTTGATATGGGAAGATTATGAATATAAATTAATTAAGTTGTTTCGGAATCAATTCTAGTGTAGGATGGTAGTGCCATAATTAATCCGTTAGTGATATGATTAATTATGTATTGGGTTGTTGACAAAGGTGTTGGTGTATGCCCTTTTGAGGGCTAATTTAGACATTTGTCGTCTGTTTGATAATTTATCAAATGAGTTAATTTCATGATAATTATATTCTTGTGCATATTTAATTTCATGAAATTGATCCGCCAAAAGAAACACTCCGTGGAAATTTAGATCATGAGTGATTCTTTTGAGTACTACTCGTACGAGGATTCTTAGACCAGAAATCACTACATGGTCTTAGGTAAATTGTAGTGTGCTTTGACATATGCCTAATGGGACCGTAACAGGTTTCCAAGTACGGGTATGATTGGGTACACTATGAGTCACGCTAAGATATGTAGGTGAAGTGATGAGACTACAAATCCCTCTTAAGTAAGAGATGATATCTTGGCCACTTGATAGTGAGCTGAAAAGTGCATGGCCATGCCCAATGCATGATAAGCGTTATCATTTGCTTGATGAATTCAGTGTCACTAAGAGATCAAATAAACATTTAGCTATATAAGGATGATGGTTCCATGCCTTATGCTAAACGGGATATCAATATAGAGGACCGTACGCAGTTTGCTCGGAAATGTTGTGTTGAATCACCATTCGACCCTCCATTATGAATTGGGTAGTCATTATGTCTTGCTAGAGACCACTAATGACTTATGGATTAATCAATGAGATTGAGTTATCCATTGCCAATTTAGAATGGGCCTACAGGATAGCACATAAGAAAGTTCGATGATGCAGAATAAGTATTCTTGCCTACAATAAGTATAATTGTTATACTTAAATAAATAATATTTAATTAAATGGTTTAGTTAAATATTATTGAAAAGTTTTGTGGTATTAATTAAGAGTTAATTAATTACTTGGAAATAATTGGGATGGGCTAATAAATCAAGGGACCTAATTGCAATTGAGGTTCTTGATCCATCAGCCTGATCCATGGGTCATGGGTTGATCCATGGGTCATGGGTTGATCCATGGGCTTGGTGTATAACCCAAATCATTAAGGTATTATTTAATACTGATTTGGAATCAGCAAATATTATTTAATACTGATTTGGAATCAGTAAAATAATATTTGGTAATAATACTGATTTGAAATATGATTAAATCAGTTAAGTAATAATTGATTGATTATAATACTGATTTTTGGAAATGTCAACTCTACAAATATCCGAGGGATATTATGGTCGGAGGATGATGATTTCCAATTGAGAAAAATCAGAACAAGCAAGATACACGAAAAATCCCATTTCTCTCTGTAGGCAAAAAACGGCTTAGCACCGAATCTGCAAAGGCTTTCGTGCTTGAAAGTAGTGAGTCCTTCAAGGAAGGATTTTGGTGCTGACAAACGTAACCGGAGCAGAAGGTTTGGACCAACATCAATCTAGTATCTAGACGCGGCAACCGATTACGCTTCAAGGGTATGATTTACTTGTTTTGAACATAGGATTAAAACACTAAAATTGAAATTGGCTTGAATCCGTTGCGTAAAATTTTTGAAAAACATGCCTCCGATCCCAACAGTGGTATCAGAGCTAGGCTTAATTTTAGTGTTAAAATTAAAATTGATTTTGATTAAAAGAAATTGGAATTTTAATTAAAATTGATTTTAACAAAAAATTTTTTTGGAAAAATCATGCTTTTATAAAGCAACAAGAAAAATTAATAATAATATTTTTTAATTATTTAGTTTCTGGGAAAAATAATAAAATATTGATTTTTCTGAAAAATTGTTTGAAGGCTGCTGGACTGGGTGCCGGCATGCCGAATTTTTCGCCAGAAAATCGGGAGTCATCGGATTTCATATTCTTGGCCTTAAAAATTGTGGGTTTTTGTTCCTTACTTTCTAGGAAATTGTTTCCATTAAGTTTGGTTTTCAAAACGTCAATGAATTGTTTTTTTAAAAAATTATGGTTCTGGGTTTTTGTTACGACTCGTCGCCGGGAAAACTCGAACCAGAGGAATGGTTTCATTGGGAGTTTGCAAACTCGAGGAAGATGGAGTTTTCCTGCTCGGGCTACTTCGGTTTCAACGAAGGGAACGCCGGATTTGGGTCTTGGTTGAAAAAAGAAGCAATGACGAATGTCACCGCTGCGCTATCGCTGGTCGGGATTTTATCTTCAGCGGGTGATGGTTTCCATCATCGATCAGAGCTCGGATTCTTCGACCGGAAGAGATGACCGGCGTTAGATGCCAGGAAATTTGGGATGCCAGACGGAGAATTTGAAGTGGCCGGTGACGAAAATGGCTTGAGGAAGAAGAAGGGATTGCGGCGGAAGGGGCGAAGCCCTAGGGGCTGTAATTACGAAAATGCCCCGCCGCTCTTCTCAAAACCCTAGCTGCAAAAGTTTTAAACTTTTAAAAATTAGAAACCAGCCCCAGCAGTTTTGTTGCCTTTAAACCCTAAGCCCACAACTTACGTTAATCATAAAATTGACCAAAAATTTTAAGGAAAATTGTTTTCTGATTTTTGGTAAGATTTTAAAATCTTACTTTTAGAATTATATCAAATCTTATTAGATTTTAGTTCTAAAATGTTAAAATTGGATTTCAAGATTTTAAAATTATCTTAAATCAATTATCTTAATGAGATTAGGATAATTAGATAATAAATAGAATAATTAATTTGATTAATTTTATTCTTTATGTATGCCTTTAAATATGGTATGATTTATTTAAATGGTTTAAGTATTTGCATACATATTTGGTATGTTCATGCATCATTTTTCCATAAATGATTGAACAAGAAAAAGGAAAGATTGATTAAAATTGATTATGACAGGATCAATTTTAATAATATAGAATATTTTGGAAATATTCAATTACACAATCTTTTAAATTGATTGGCTTAATTAAAATGTGCTTGTATGAAGCACTTGCATTTTATGTGTTTTTCATGCATGAATTGGGCTTTATTTATTTTGTTTTAATTTGGGGCCAATGAGCCATTTAAATTGGGCCTGCGAGCTTATTAAAATTTATTGTAATAGAATAGATTAGAAATTAAGCCCAAGAAATTCCAACAAGCCAAGACAGAGTCATGGAGTTGGAGCCCAATAATGGAGGCCCAAATGAAGACAAAGTTTTAAAAGCCTTGTAATAGACTAGAGCCCAATTCATTGCATTTTTCGCTTTATATTTTATATTTTGTGAATGATGAAAAACGCAATGCATGCTAAGCCGCTCAAACTAAATCCCTAAAAACCTAAGTTATAAATTGCTTCCATACTTAGGGGCCTGCCAGAGCGTCGAACGTCTGTGGACTTGGAGAGCCCAAGGGCCTCAGGTTTTCTTCGTGCGGCGGGTTATCACATAATAGGTGCCCAACTTTACTCACTACCACTATGTGGAAAAACTTTTTGTGTATTTATTGATGTGATGTCTCGAAGGGATGGTTTGACTTAGGAAAATTAATTCTAGCTTGACCTGATAAGTTGAGTAGGGATTAATTTTGCAAAGATAGGATGGTGTCAAACATTTGGAATGTTCATCCTATCACCCAAAAGTTGCATGGTATGCAATTGGAAAGCATTAAATTACATGGAATGTAATTTGAACGTTGCCTACCAAAAGAGCCCGATCCCTACGATACTTGCCAAAGCAAGACCGGGGTTAACTCTTTGTGGATTTTCGACCCACAATCAAGCACCAACACAAAATTGTTTGGGATTTCAATCTTGGCTATTGTTGAAAATATTTTTTTTAAACTCATTCTAATATTTTGCATTTATTCTTTGTAGAAATGGCATCATCTAGCATAAATTTCATCTCAAACATTACTCTAAGAAATATATTGGATAAGGATAAATTGGTTGGACCAAACTTGTTAGATTGGGAAAGAAACTTGAGAATAGTTCTTAAGCAAGAAAGTAAACTATATGTCTTCGAGACCGCCTTACCTAAACCACCACAAAATGCTTTAGCAACTATTCAACGAGCCTGGGATAAGCTGAAAAGTGACTCCGATGATGTGACTTGCTTGATGCTCGCGTCTATGACGGGTGAACTTCAAAAGCAGTTCATGAATTCGGAAGCCTTTCGGATTTACGAGTCACTGACGGAAATGTTCTGTGAATAAGCCTGTAACGAAAGGTTCATTACGATAAAAGCTTTAATTTCGTGCAAGATGGCGAAGGGTTCGTTAGTTAGCATGCATTTAATCAAGATGAAAGGGTACATTGATACCCTAGAGCGATTGAATGCAACCCTTCCTAGGGAATTGGCCATTGATATCATCTTGGCATCATTGCCTGATGAATACAATGATTTTGTGGTGAACTACAATATGCACAACATGGATAGGAACATTCCTGAGCTCTATGGTATGTTAAAGAACACTGAGCAGACCCTTCAGAAGGCAACGCCAGTGTTGGTTGTAGAGAAAGGTAAAGGGAAGAGGAAGTTTAATGGCAAGACCAAAGTTGGGTAGAACAAGAAAGCTTGCAGTAAGACTGCTTCCCAACCATAAGCTCCTCCAACTGCTAAGACAAGATCTAAAAAGAATGATACATGTCTCTTCTGCAAACAGAAGGGTCATTGGAAGAGAGACTGCAAAAAGTTTCTCGAAAGTAATCCTTCAGCTTCAGGTATCTTTGTTATAGAAATTAATCTTTCTATGTCCACCTCAAGGGTATTAGATACTAGTTGTGGGGCTCACATTTGTACTAATGTGCATGGCCTCAGAAATAGAAGAATGACAAAGAAAGGTGAAGTATATCTCCGAGTGGGCAACGAGGCAAGAGTTGCTGCTGTTAAAATTGGAGATTATACTTTGTCTTTACCTTTTGGTTTAAATATCGAACTTAAAAATTGTTATTATGTACCTGCTTTGAGCAGAAATATTATTTCAGTTTATGGTTTAGATAATAAAGGTTTTCGATTTATTATTGAGAATAATTCGTTATCTTTATATCGAAATGATATTTTATACGGAGTTGGAAATATGTGTAAGGGTCTGTATGTCTTGGATTTTACCCAAGAAAAACCAGTCTATAACATAGAAAAGAAAGCTAAATCAACTAAAAATGATTTAAGTCCAACATACATTTGGCATTGTCGATTAGGCCATGCAAATGAAAAAGAGTTCAAAAGCTTCACAAGGATGGAGTGCTTGGGTCATTTGATTTTGAATCATATGATACCTGTGAACTTTGCTTATAAGGCAAAATGACAAAGAGTCCTTTCAACAAGAAAGGTGAAAGAACAAGTGAGCTATTGGCTTTAATACACACGGATGTATGTGGACCAATGAGCACACAAGCCAGAGGTGGATTTGAATACTTCGTCACTTTTACTGATGACTATAGTAGATATGGTTATGTCTACTTAATGACGTATAAAAGTGAAACTTTTGAAAGGTTCAAAGAGTTTAAAAATTAAGTAGAAAATCAGTTGGATAGAAGGATTAAGGTTATTCGCTTTAATCGATGAGGAGAATACCTAAGTGATGAGTTCAATAGCTATCTAAAACAGTGTGGAATTATTTCACAGCTGACTCCACTGGGAACACCTCAATGGAATGGTGTATCTGAAAGGAGCAATCGTACCCTATTAGATATGGTTCGATCAATGATGGGCCAAACAACTCTCCCTATGTCCTTTTGGGGTTATGCTCTCCTTTCTGCTGCCTACTTATCAAACCGTATTCTATCTAAGGCAGTAGATAAGACTCCATATGAGATATGGATGGGCCGGAAGCCCTATATGTCCTATCTACGAGTTTGGGGTTGTCAAGCTCATGTAAAACATTTACAAAGTAACAAGCTTGAACCTAAAACTGACAAATGCCTATTTGTGGGATATCCTAAGGAAACCAAAGGATATCAATTCTACAAGCCAACTGAGAACAAAGTGTTCGTTGCTCGATGAGTTACTTTCTTAGAGAAAGAATTTCTGTACAAGAAAGACAGTGGGAGTAGAGTATAACTCGGAGAAGTTCCAGAACCACAAGAGAATCTAGAACGATTTACAGAAACTCAGATGGAAGTTGACATGGAAACTCATGAATATGAGCAACCTGAGTCAACAACACAAGAACCTATAAGGTCTAGTAGATCTCATCATAAACCCGAGAGATACAGATTTCTCATGACTGACGATCAAGATTTGATCTTGGTGGACTCTAATGAGCCTGCGAACTACAAACAGGTTTTAGAAAGTCCAAATTCAGATAAATGGCTACAAGCCATGGAATCTGAAATGCAATCCATGAGGGACAATAAAGTGTGGACTTTGATTGATCCTCTTGTTTAGGTAAAGGTTGTTGATTGCAAGTGGATTTTCAAATTAAAACCTGGCCGGATCTTCAAGGCACGACTAGTGGCTAAAGGTTTCAGATAGACTCATGGTATAGACTATGATGAAACCTTCTCCCTTGTAGTGATGCTCAAGTCCATTCGGACTATGCTCACCATAGCTGCATATTATGACTATGAGATATAGCAGATGGATGTTAAGACGGCTTTCCTGAATGGAAACCTACTCGAGGATGTTTACATAAAACAACCTGAGGGATACATCGATCAAGAGTATTCAAATCGTGTATGCAAGCTTCAGAGGTCCATCTACAGACTAAAACAAGCATCTCGAAGTTGGAATCTTCATTTAGACGAGGCAGTAAAAGGTTACGGCTTCATAAAGAACGAAGATGAGCATTGTGTTTACAAGAAGGTTAGTGGGAGCAAGAATGTTTTTCTCATCCTATATGTGGACGACATCCTACCTATAGGAAATGACATTTCCATGATGAAAGACATTAAACAATGGTTGGGAGTGTATTTTCTATGAAAGACTTAGCAGAAGCCGAAATGATACTAGGTATCAAGATCTATAGAGATAGGTCTAAAAGGCTTCTAGGACTAAGTCAAGAAGGGTATATAGACAAGATATTGAAGAGGTTCAATATGTCTAATTCTAATAATGGTATGGTACCATTCAGACATGGCCTTCTTTTAAAGAATAACCAATGTCATTCTACTAAAGATGAGAGGGATACAATGAGTAGAGTCCCATATGCTTCGGCAATAGGATCTACTATATATGCCATGTTATGTACCCGCCCAGATGTCGCACATGCACATGACAAGAAGATACCAACAAGATCCAGGTATGGATCATTGGACTGCATTCAAGGCAATACTGAAGTACTTGCAAAGGACTAAAGGATTAATGTTAGTGCATAGAGGACAAGAATAGCTCGTCGTACAAGATTACGCCGATGCTGCTTTCCAGACTGATCAAGACGATATAAAGTCACAATCAGGCTACATTTTTAGCCTGAATGGCGGTGTGGTGAGTTGGAAAAGCTCGAAGCATGATACCACAGCCGACTCTACAACAGAATCTGAGTATATTGCTGCATCAGATGCTGTAAACGAAGCTGTTTGGTTGAGGAAGTTTGTATCAGACATCGGAGTGATACCGAGTATCCAAGATCTGATAGAACTATTCTGTGATAACAATGGGGCCATGCACAAGCTAAGGAGCCTCGGTCACACCAGAAAACCAAACACACACTCAGAAAGTTTCACCTCATCCGAGAGATCATCGATCGATGAGATGTGAAAGTGTGCAAAATAGGATCAGACAACAATGTACCAGATCCTCTCACAAAAGTTCTACCACAGTTAAAGTTTGATAGACATGTAATAGAGCTTGGTCTTAAAATGTTTAGGACATAGCCCTTCAACGGGCAAGTGGGAGATTTGAGGGCTAATTTAGACATTTGTCGTCTGTTTGATAATTTATCAAATGAGTTAATTTCATGATAATTATATTCTTGTGCATATTTAATTTCATGAAATCGATCCGCCAAAAGAAATACTCCATGGACATTTAGATCATGAGTGATTCTTTTGAGTAGTACTTGTACGAGAATCCTTAGGCCAGAAATCACTACATGGTCTTAGGTGAATTGTAGTGTGCTTTGACATACGCCTAATGGGACCGTAACAGGTTGCAAAGTACGGGTATGATTGGGTACACTATGAGTCACACTAAGATATGTAGGTGAAGTGATGGGACTACAAATCTCTCTTAAGTGAGCGATGATACCTTGGCCACTTGATAGTGAACTGAAAAGTGCATGGCCATACCCAAGGAATGATAAGTGTTCTCATTTGCTTGATGAATTCAGTGCCACTAAGAGATCAAGTAAACGTTTAGCTATATAAGGATGATGGTTCCATGCCTTATGCTAAACGGGATATCAATGCAGAGGATCGTGCGCAGTTTGCTCGGAAAAGTTGTGTTGAATCACCATTCGACCCTCCATTATGAATGAGGTAGTCATTATGTCTTGCTAGAGACCACCAATGACTTATGGATTAATCAATTAGATTGAGTTATCCATTGCCAATTTAGAATGGGCCTACAGGATCGCACATAAGAAAGTTCGATGATGCAGAATAAGTATTCTTGCCTACAATAAGTATAATTGTTATACCTAAATAAATAAGATTTAATTAAATGGTTTAATTAAATATTATTGAAAAGTTCTGTGATATTAATTAAGAGTTAATTAATTACCTGGGAACAATTGGGATGGGCTGATAAATCAAGGGACCTAATTGCAATTGAGATTCTTGATCCATCAGCCTGATCCATGGGTCATGGGTTGATCCATGGGCTTGGTGTATAACCCAAATCATTAAGGTATTATTTAATACTGATTTGGAATCAGCAAATATTATTTAATACTAATTTGGAATCAGCAAAATAATATTTGGTAATAATACTGATATGAAATATGATTAAATCAGTTAAGTAATAATTGATTGATTATAATACTGATTTTTGGAAATTTCAAATCTATAAATATCCTAGGGATATTATGGTAGGAGGATGATGATTTTCAATTGAGAAAAATTAGAACAAGCAAGATACACGAAAAATCCCAATTCTCTCTATAGGCAAAAAATGGCTAGCACCGAATCTGCAAAGGCTTTCGTGCTTGAAAGTAGAGAGTCCTTCAAGGAAGGATTTTGGTGGTGACAAACGTAACCGGAGCAGAAGTTTAGACCGACATCAATCTCGGATCCAGACGCTGCAACCAATTACACTTCAATGGTATGATTTACTAGTTTTGAACATAGGATTAAAACACTAAAATCGAAATTGGCATGAATCCACTGCGTAAAATTTTTGAAAAACATGCCTCTGATCCCAACAAAAGGTAGATTTAATTAATTAAGTAATTAATTAATCCTTGTATCGATTGGTTGTGAATCATACCAGGAACTGGTTTGGGATAAGTGAATACCTGTATCAGTTGGTTGTGAATCATACCAGGAATTGGTTTGAGATAAGTGAATCCCTGTATCAGTTGAATGTGTATCAGTCCATGAATAGGATTGAAAGAAACAGAAACCTAGTAGGAAGGCCAATCCTAAACCAACTTGGGTCTCTCTTGTATCTCTATATATAGACAAGGAATTATTTATTCCACAATAGACAATTCATAAGTTTTCAAGAGAAGAAAACTAGAGAGATAAAATCCTAGAGAGAAAAATAAATTTCTCCCTCAAAGTCAGATTTTAGAAGGAACACTGTGGCTGGATTTTCCCTCTGTGTTGGCCAAAATTTTGGCCTGTTCAAACCAGCAGAGTGTATAGTTTTCTCTCTCTCCGGGCGGTGTGTTTATTGTACGTGCCAGGTGCAGCGGTGCTGGAATTTTCTGGTAGGTGGATTGTGGTGATTAGCTGATCAAATTGGTTTCTAGATCATTGCCTACACAACATGAAATCAAAGTCTTGAGGTACACAAGAGAATCACTTGAGAGCACGCTTCAAAGGTATTTTATAAAGTTCCGCTTTTAATTAGAAATTTTGTTATGTGGTAAATCGAATAAGTGCAAACCCAGATCTTACGCAATATTATTTCAAAAGGGTTGGAATAGCAATTGTGCTAGCGTCTAGGCCTGGCCAGAGATTCCGATTCTTGAATGCATAGCATGAAAGTGAGTTTCTGGCTAGGCCTGGGCAGATAATCTTTCACTCTCGTCCTACGCAAGTACTTGAGAATGCATTTAACTGCCTCTCAATGAGCCTTCCAAGGGTTACTCTGATATCTGCTAACCATGCCAACGGCAAAGAAAATATCAGGCCTAGTACATAACATAGCATAGATGAGACTACCCACTGTAGATGCATAGGGTACTGCCTTCATGGCATCCATCTTTTCGACAGTCTTGGGACACTACTCTTTTGATAAATGCACTCCATGTCTGAAAGGTAACGAACTCTTCTTGGAGTTCTGCATGTTAAAACGGGCCACAATTGTGTCAATGTATGAAGCTTGAGAGAGAGTCAATGAACGTCTCCTATGATCTCGAATAATCTTGATCCCAAGGATATGTCCAACCTCTCCTAAGTCCTTCATATCAAACTGCCTATATAACCATACATTTACGTCTGACAACACCTTCTTACTGTTGACAATCAAAAGGATGTCATCTACGTAAAGTACGAGGAACACCACCAAATCACCATCACGCCTACGGTATACGCACTGCTCATCTGACATTGAGTGAATCCATAGGACTGGATGACCTCGTAAAAATGGATGTTCCAAGATTTGGATGCTTGCTTAAGTCCATAGATGGACCTCTTATGCCTGCATACCTTGTGTTCTTGGCCCTGAACAATGAACCCTTCTGGTTGCTACATAAAGATAGTCTCCTCAAGACTCCCATTAAGAAAAGTTTTCTTGTCGTCTATCTGCCAAATTTCATAGTCCATATGAGTAGCTATGGCCAAGAGAATCTAGATCGACTTAAACATAGCAACAGAGGAAAAGGTCTCCTCATAATTGATACCCTCTTTTTGAGTATACCCTTTCGCCACAAGCCTACCCTTAAAGGTCTCAACCCTTCCGTCAGATTCTCTCTTTCACTTATAGAACCATTTGCACCCAATAGGTCGAAACCCATCAGGAAGGTCTACCAGCTCCCAGACCTGATTTGAGTCCATAGAACCCATCTCAGCAATCATCGCTCTCTGCCAAGAATCTGCATCTTTATCCTAGAGAGCCTCATTGTAGCTAACTGGGTCTGGTTCATGGGCGCCAGGGATAAAGTTCGAAGACTCACCCAAACCCATGTACCTCTACGACGAGGCGCGGCCTGTGTAGGTACATCACCTGTGATAGTGCGTGCAGTACTTTATGGTGTGTCATCCTATACTTGTGCATCTGCAATACTCGACTGACTCATAAGCTCTTCCAATATTACCTTGATGCTTGACTTGTGATATAAAATATAGTCATCCTCAAGAAATATATCATTGGTGCAGACCACCACCTTCTACCTCGAGCACATGTTCTGGACAACCCCAAAATCCTAAGATGTCTCAGAATAGGCTTTCGCCCATTCCACAACTCTATAAGTGTCGTAGGCACAGATTTAGATAGTACAAGATGAAGGACATAACACGCTATCTCTAAGGCATAACCCCAAAATGAGTTGGGCAACTCACTATAACTCAACATCTATCTAACCATACCTATAAGTGTCTTGTTCCTCCCCTCTGCTACATTGTTCTGCTGGGGTGTGCTAGGTGTAGACAACTGGGACTGAATACCCTCAACTGACAAATAGGACCTAAATTCACTATAGAGGTATTCACCCCCATGATCAGATGGCAGGGTCTTGATACTCTTACCCAGATGCTTCTCCACCTCAGCCTTAAACTCTTTGAACGTGCCAAAGCATTCAGACATGTGGTGCATCAGGTATATATATCCATATCTAGAGTAGTCATCTATGAATGTCACGAAATACTCATAACCTCTTCTAGCCCAAACTGACATAGGCCTATACAAGTCAGACTGAACCAACTCTAAAACCTCTTTTGCCCTATACCCCTTTGCCTTGAAAGGCCTCTTGGCCATTTTACCCTCCAAGCAGGACTCACAGGTTAGATAAATGTCAATCTCCAATGTGCCCAAGGGCCTATCATTGACCAACCTCTTAACCCTACTAAGGTTGATATGACCTAGTGTCAGGTGCCAAAGATAAGTCTGGTTCAAAGGGGATGACTCCTTTCTCTTACTATGATTCGATGATGGGTTATTAATTTCTGTGTTTTGCACTACTGGGGAGTTTGCCTTAATTAAAAACAAATTGTCAACCAATGCACTAGAACATATAAGTTTCTGGTGTTTTCTATCAAAAAATAGAATTATCAGAAAAAACACACTTATAACCATCCAAAAGCAGTTTAGAAACTGAAAGCAAGTTCTTTCTAAAACTGGGTACATAAAGACAATCTCTCAAATGTAAAACAGAGTAAGAAAACTAAAGACAAACTACTCTCACTACAGAAACTGAAACTCTGCTAGTATCCTTAAGGTAGACATACAAATCACCCTCTCTAAGCAGCTGGGTCACTTGGAACCCCAGCAAAGAATTACAAACATGATCAGTGGGTCCTGAATCCACACACAAAGTATCTGTGAGAATCACCGCTAAACACGTCTCAATAACTAGGGTGAAATTACTCATACCTCGAGGCTTTAGGCAGTCCTTCTTCCAGTGTCCTGACTTGTCACATCTGAAACACTTACCTTTCGACTTGTGCTTCTTAGCAACACCACCTTTTGGGTCCACGATCAGCTCCTGCCTTCTGGCCCTTCTTCCTCTTTTGCTTCCGGTTTTTAGGCCCAGTAGAGGAACCTGAAGGTCCAATAGTAGCCAAAGCTTGCTTCTTCTAAGTATAGAGGCCTTCAGCAGACACCAATGCAGTCATGAGCTCGGGAAGGGAATATGAGAGCTTGCCCATATTGTAGTTCAACCAAAACTGCTCAAAACTGGGAGGCAAGCTCTGGAGAATGATATCAACCTGGGTCTCCCCGTCGATGTCACCTCCCAAAACCTCAATCTTATTAATGCAGCTGATCATGTCCAGCACGTGATCCCTCACTGAAGTACCCTCAGCCATCCTAGCATTCATGAGTTTCCTCATAGTTGACTGCTTGGCTACCCTGCCTTGATGTCCGAACATCTCCCTGAGGTTAAGCATCACCTCATAGGCTGAGATCATCAACTGATACTGGTGCTGCAGTACACTCGACAAAGAAGCCAAGATGTAGCACCTGGTTATCTCATCAGCTTTCTTCCACCTACAGTGAGCCTCTCTCTCTCCTAAGGAGTGGAATCATCAGTGGGCACTGAGGGGCACTCTTCAATGAGCACGCACTTATAACCCTCAGCAGTAAGGACAATGTCCAGGTTATGCTTCCAATCAATGTATTTAGGACCAGTGAGTTTGTTTTGATTCAAAATGACAGCAAGTGGATTGAACGACATATCGACAACTGAAAAAATAAATAGTCAAGTTTCAGTATTCTTTTTCAAAAAAATTGATATCCTCAAAAATAATATAATCTCCCACCGACATCTCTCATACCGAGATTAACGCAGGTCACTTTAGGTGAACGTCTATGACAACCCACATTCGTTCGAAAAGAACCTAAGTTTATTAATTCTATTATCTGACCAACGATCTTATAATCAATGAAATTAATAGTCGATGCTTTTAGTCGTACTCTTAAATAGCGTAACCTCTTAGGAGGAATACTACAAACGATACAGTAAGTGTATGCCATTACGTGACTTCTAAGTTTGTTACTTAGGATACTAATGCGCCCTCATTTAGCGAGGGTGTCGCAACTTTCTCCAATTAAACTCACTATAGTCATCTCTTTAGAAATTCAATCTAGTGATATCCATGGATTGGAGACTTATCCTTAGGGAAGGAGGCCCTTGGCCAGCACGTAGGTCTAATCTACATCACATATGAATTCGTAATGGAGGCCATGGGAATATATACCAACCCGCTCCCACTTAGATTTTAAAGTTTGAGGATTTTTACATTTTAACACACCCATAAAACCGTTGAAGTTTTAATATGTGAATAATCTACCTTACTTAATTGCACGTACTTTTAAAAATGGTTTGTTTTCGCTCATGTATAAAAACGAAAATACACAATCAACGAAAATGACATAAAACAGGAAATACATAATTAAACATTTTTCCTGACTATTATGCCTTCTCAATCATTGATTCCTTTGACGACTTATTGACACATACCATCCCGTCGTTTCGCTCCCAATTATTATTTGGATTTCTCTCAATTAGTATGGGTTTTTTGATTTTCTACGTAATTAGAAATCACCCAAAATTATGATTAACCAAAACTCACGAATACGAGTTACCCAAAATAACGTCTTCGTCATAATATATAAATTCCTATATACAAAGACATTTCTAGGAATTTAAAGATGACAACATTAGATTAAATCCTACTACGAGATTTATCTAATCCTACACAGCTTCTAGCTCATGCTTTAAACAGAAAACGCTCTCATCTGTCATTCAACTTGTAGCTGAATTCCCATGTTTTGATTAAACTGACATATAGACATTGACTGTTTGCATGTTTCATTAATTGATGCTCGGAGACCTAAAAACACTAGAGTGAAAATTGCGATCAGTTGTGTTAGATGTCCTTTGGTTTTTTAAAACTTTGCTTGAGGACAAACAGGACTTTAGTGTGGGGGAGTGATGTAACCTGAAGTCCCATTTTTTTTTTTTTCATAGCATTTCTAATATGATTCATGAAAATTGGATAGAGTTTCGTTTACTCTTGTGTAACTTAAAGGCTTATTATGTGTTATATGGGAAATGCAGGACTAGGTTCAGGTTTGACACTTTTCCATTGGAAATATAGCCTAAGGTTGCATACTAGAGTTAAGCAAATGAACGGGTCAATGCTGGAACTTTGGAAGTCAACAAGGAAATTCTTGTGCCGCTGAAAATACCATCTTACCCCCACGGTTGTTATATATTTTCTAACCTAATTTGTAAATGGTATAAATGCCAAAACGACAAGTTCTAAGGGCAGCTTTTGTTTTCGTTTTCATTCTTGTGGAAGCCGACAGCTCTCTATCTCTCGCGGGTAGCTAGGGTTTTTAGCAGAATGGCGATACAACTTAGAACCATGTTGTTCTAAGAAGTTCATGGGGATTTAATCCCAAATCTTTTCTGCTAAGGTGGAATCGGGTGTCATTACACTCGATTGGAGCCGCTTATCTGTTGTACAGCTCAGCTCGGAGAGAACTTCCCCTAGTAGGTGTGACAGGCCTCGTGCGAGGAACCACGAGTTGATTTGTTCTTCTTATGCTCCGAGTGTAGTAGTATCAGAATTCCTTTGGTTCTGTGTATATATTGGTGTATCACTTTCTTTTTGTCGATTTGAGCCATTTTAATTCAGTAGAAGGTTTCATCTTTTGTGCTTGATAAATAAAATTTATTTTTTGTCATAAGAGTCGATTGGAGGTGTCTATCTTCTCCCTTTGAGTAGTATGTCGGATTTGAGCAGGGGTTGAAAAGTGAGTGAAACTGAATCTAATTAAGGAGCAGGCTTAAGGTCCAGGGAAAACGAGAAACCAATATAGAGTGAACACTAGCTGAGAGTGAAGGCGGTTAAATCACCATCCCAATTCCCAGCAATTTATCTTTTATGTTAAGTTTCTCTTTTGTGTTTGATTAAACATTTTGATCTGTTGTTTTTCTCTTGCATGCATCAACTGTTCAGGTACATAAGTGTTTAGTGCTCCCTATGGATTCAATACCTTTCCTACTACACGGCAGGATCTTGTGGTCCTAATGTGTGCAGAAAAAGGTTATTATTAGTGTTGTATTTTTAGCACATCATTGATAAGCGGTGGTTATCGTTTTGGATACCAAGTAATGAAGGTGAAACTATTTTAGATTGTGTAGTTAAAAAAAAAAAAAAAGTATGATTGGATTATCATTCTCATTCTTCTAGTCTACTAATATATAACTTGCAATCCCTTTGTACAAATATTTGTAGTTACTATATTTGTTAATTTATGCAGATATGGGCCGAATTTTATTGAATAGGAAGAAACGAATTGCTTCAATACTGATGCTGTATATGGACATGCTGAATAATTTGATTATATTTTTCTTGCTAATGATAATAGCTACAGTGGAAAAACACTATAAAGAATCCAAGTTTAGAGTGACCAAAGTTTTAATAAATTTAATTCGTCAACTAAAGTTAAGTGAAATTTTAATGGATGACACAATATGCATTAAACAATTAAGCATTAATACCTACACTTTTGAAAAATTGTGTAGCTTGCTACGTTCTGTTGGTAATCTACGCAAAAGTAAGGAGTTGGATAATGAGGAAATGGTTGCAATATTTTTTCATATATTACCCCATCATGTTAAAAAACGTGTCATTGAGTTAGGTTTTAGACATTCTGGACAAACAATAAGTATGTGCTTTAATAAGGTATTGCGTGTTGTTTTAAGATTAAATAATGTTTTACTAAAAACACCTGAGCCCGTTCAAAAAAACACTGCAGACAAATACTGGAAATGGTTAAAGGTACTAATGCAATACATAAAAAATATTTTTGTCTCTTACTTGTAATAATATTTTTTTTATATTATTGTAGAATTGTTTGGGAGTACTAGATGGTACTTATGTTAAAGTGAACATTGTTGAAGTTTACAAGGCTAGATATAGACTAGAAAACAGAAAATTGCAACAAATGTCTTAGGAGTTTGCTCACAGGACATGCAATTTATATATTTTTTGCCCGGGTGGGAAGGATCGGCAGCTGATTTAAGAGTACGTAGAGATGCCTTAAATAGAACAAATGGCTTAAAAGTTTCTGTTGGTAAATTTTTAATCTAGTTCTCTAAAATATAAAATATATATGTCTAGGTTTTGTTTATAAAAAGATTATGAAATCTAATGACTTACTTATATAGGTTACACAAATGGTCAATGTTTTCTTGCTCCTTATAGAGGACAATGTTACCATTTGACGGAGTGGAGGGGCATTAACCAAGAACTTTTTAAGAATTTTTTAATATGAAATATTCAGCCGCAAGAAATGTAATTGAGAGGTGTTTTAGCATACTTAAAAAGTGTTGGGGGTATTTTGAGAAGTCCTTTTTATCCAATAAGAACTCAATGTTGAATCGTTATCAGCCTGTGCTTTATTACATAACCATATTAGGATAGAGATGTCATTCGACCCAATAGAAGAACAATTGGAAGAATGACAAGTGGACAACATTGAACTGAATTGTACATTAATCACTAGGTTGAACCATCAAATGAATGGACTGAATAGAGGACAAACATGGCTATACAAATGTTCAACCAGTGGAGAGAAAGTCATAATATATGAAGTTTTTTCGCATTAGATTAAGTTTTAGGCATATGGTTTCAATTTTCATTATAACAATAATTGATTGTTAGTTGAATTATTTTCTACTGTTATTCCTATTTGCATGTATATAGAATAATTTGGCAGAAATATTTGGAACTTTGTTTCACCAATTATTGGCTTTTGCGAAAACAATAATGTCAATGCATGTATCTATACTAGAGTTTTTTTAATTTACTTATTTATAGTGCTGGAATTTTAAAGGTAAGGAATGGACTCTCAAGTTGTTGATAATGCTAAGAGACGGGGCATGAATAAAAAAAAGATGGACAGCAGTAGAAGATTGCAAACTAGTTGAAGCTCTACTTGATTTAGCAGGAAATGGCCAATGGAAATGTGATAATGGTACGTCCAGAGACAGATATCTTTGCCTACTAGAGAATATGCTAGAAGAAAGGATGCCTGGTTGTGGTCTTAAAGCTAGACCTCACATATATTCTCGTGTAAAAACATTGAAGAAGTAAACAGCTGCAATAATCGAAATGTTGGGGCCAAGTGCAAGTGGAGAATGATGAACATAAGTACGTGACTGCAGAGCAAAATGTTTATGATGATTGGGTTAAGGTAATTGATTTAGACAAAACTTTCATTTTTTTCGCCAAATTGCTTTTTTGGTCCCTCTTAATAGGGGTAATTGCACTTTTGGTCCAAACATAATAGTACGACTGTATTATTGGTCTCTTAGCAATTTTTTATTAGCGTTTTAATCATTTTTTACGAAAATACCAATTGACTAACGGTTGACTAACCCTCAAAACTCTAATTGTTTAAATACCGCCCTGTTACTGAAGGAAACAGATTTGGTCCGGGCTAAACCGAAAATCTCACTTTTGTGCTATGCAATCCAGAATCGGAGACTTTCGATCTGGCCCAGCCTCTAAATTATTTCCCCTGAATGGATCTAGGCTTATACGAATTTGATTTATTAAAACGACACGCGAAAAGTTAAGTCTTAATTTAAAGCGGAAAGTATAAAGATTATACCTTTGAAGCGTGTCCCTCGCAAATATAGAAAACCAAACGAATACCACTTCGAAACCCAAGAATAACTCTGACAACCCCGAAATCGAGTGGGCGACTATCCACAGGGCGGCAAATAGCAATAACGAAGAAATCTAAAAGAAACCCGCTTAGAAAAAAATCGATATGCCTAAACAGATCGTTGCCCGGAGTAGCCCAACGCAACCACTGTCGACCGCCAGCACAACCAACTCCAATCGGCCGATCACCACAATCCGGCCATGATCTGGACAACTAGAACCGTGGATCACCGAGCTAAGCAAGAGATCTACACTGAAATAGCTGGATCAGCACGCCGGAGTAGTTGAACGGTCGCCGAAATTTGAAGAACTGAGGCGGCACTAAAGAACTCATGGCGGCGGCGAATGAATAGTAAACCAGGCGGGCTGGTCAAATAAATCTGATGGGCTGTGTTATTTCGAAGATAGAAATATCCTTAGTAGATTTCAATAAAGATCTTTGACGAGGAAGACGAAGTTCTCTCTCTAGACTACTATTTCTCACTCTGGGCAACTTAGTCTACAAGGTTTCTTAATGTCTTGAATGCCTAATTTAAACTATTTATAGGGAGCTTCAAGGGAGACCTAGTGGGCTTTTGAGTTAGGCTTTATTGTTAGAATTCGTTGACTTCCTTAGTCTTTCCTAGACTAGTCAAATCCTATCAAACCTTTCGAATTAATTCCTTAACCCACTTCGTCGATTAAATATTAATTGACCCTTAGAATTATTTCATATAATTCACATTGTCAATTAAATATAAAATTAACCTAAGGGTAATTTATTTAATTAACTTATCGATTAATCAAATGCAAAATTAGTCGTACCACTAACGGACCAATTGTGGAACTACCGCTCGAAAACGAAATTACTTCGCGCTCACTTTGTAATTCTTATATCTCTCCACATCAAAGATATACTGCTCAACGATTCATAAATTTACTGACAAATTAATTCATCGACTTCTTGGTATCCGAGATTAGTACCACTCGACCTTCTTATTATACCGGATATAAGTCCACCGACCAGATTTAGTATAATAAACTTTTCGAGCTCATCTCGGGAGCACTATTAACCCGGCGAACAGGTACATGGATTCATTCGACAAGCAAGGGCACACTAAGAAGTCAAACACCGCATACCCAACTTACCGAGATCAAGACCTCAATTGACCGCACCCTTTGGTAAATCAAAGCATACAATATCTAACTCTCGTGCCCGCTCTAGTCTAGGGATTAAGAGATTAGTATATTGGGTTCGAATTAACTACGCTGATCAGTATAAGTTAATTCAATCCCAAATAGGTCGTGCTCAATATACCCCCGACAGATCCGTATTATTTAATTAGTCTAGATAGACTAATTATCCAAATCACACGATAACCTAAAACGATAGCGTGTTCAAACTATCTCAGTTATGAGCAACTGTTTATATATCATAAATTTAACCAATGATAAGATCTACTGTGCTACACCCGGCACCTTATCATTTATGATATAAAGGAACAGTTAATGCTGAAACAAAATCGATATGTAAGTCGTGGATATTAGTTTTTCATACAAGCAATAGCTTTTCAGTATTCAAAACTAACATTCTCCCACTAATACTCAAAGCTATGATATGAAGTATAAAAACTGTTCAATATACTTATTATACTGCTGTCATACTGAAATCTCCAAAACACCTTTAACTCACTCACATGGATCTCTTAAGAATCTAACTCCCATGCCCTCCACGTGGCTCTCAAAAACCTTTGGGGTCAATGCCTTTGTTAATGGATCTGTAAAGTTGTCTCCTGATACTATCTTGGCCACGGTCACGTGTCCTTTCTTTACGATCTCTCGTATCAAGTGGCACTTGCGCTCTATGTGTTTACTCGCCTTTTGGGCTCATGGTTCCCTTGAGTTAGCAACCACACCATTGTTATCATAGTAAATTGTGATAGACCTTGGCAACTCAGGAATCACATCTAAGTCCACTAGGAAGTTCCTGAGCCATATAGCCTATTTCGCTGCCTCTGATGCGGCAACGTACTCAGCCTTCATGGTTGAGTCTGCCACGTATTTCTGCTTGACACTCTGCCAAACTATGGCTCCACCTGCCAGAGTAAACACAAACCCAGAGATAGACTTACTCTTGTCCATATCACCTTGAAAGTCCAAATCTGTGTAACACAATGGAACTAGCTCTTATGCTCGATACATCAAGACATGATCTCTTGTCCTGCTCAAATACTTGAGGATGCACTTGACAGCCTCCCAATGAGCTTTCCCAGGGTTACTCTGATATCTGCTCACCATGCCAACGACAAAGCAAATATCAGGCCTAGTACAAAAGAAAGCATACATGAGACTACGCACTGCAGATGCATAGGGAACCGCCTTCATGGCATCTATCTTCTCAGCAGTCTTAGGACACTACTCCTTTGATAAATGCACTCCATGCCTGAAAGGTAGTGTACCCTTCGTGTAGTTCTGCATGTTAAAACGGGCCAGGATCGTGTCTATGTATGAAGCCTGAGAGAGCGGTAGAGAACATAGTTTGCAAACTGGCAATCCGGATTGTAGGATCGGACGATCCTATGATCCAAAAGCAGAAAATCGATCCAGGATCATTGGGGATCGAGTTTATAGGTGGGATCGTAGTGGGATCAGACCAATTTCAAGAGTCTATATGATCCATAGGGAAAATTTGTTGAAGTGTTTAGCCGGGCGCGAGACCACGTCAAAAATAACTAGCACCACATCCAGAAATGTCTGCATCCATTCATGTGAATTTAAACTCATTTTTTTTCACAAAAATAGCCCACCACGTCACAGAACAACTAACACCACATCCAGAAACGTCTACATCCATGCATGTGAATTTATGCTGATTTTTTTCACAAATACAGTCCGCCACGTCTCAGATGTTAGTTTTCAATACAGAAAAGCTATGGCTTGTATCAAAAACTAATATCTGCATATGACATATCATTTTGTTTCGGTATTAAATTGTTCCATTATATTATAAAACTAGATAATGGGGTGTGGAAAGAAACATTAGATACCATTATTGGTTAAAGTATTGATATATAAAAAGTATGCTCGTAACTGAGATAGTCTGACCATACTATCTGTATAGGTTATCGTGTGGTTTGGAAATTAGTTTATCTAGACTAATTAAATCACACGTATATACCCAGGGCATATTGAGCACAACCAGTTTGGATATAATTGACCTATACTGATCGGCGTAGTCAATTCGGTCCTAGTATTCAGTCTCTCAATCCCGAGATTGGGACGGGCGTGAGAGTTGGATATCGTATGCTTTGATGTGCCAAAGAGTGCGGTCAATTGAGGCCTATGCCTCGGTAGGTTGGGTATGCGGTGTTTAGCTACTTGCGTGCCGTTGCTAGTCGGAGAAATCCACGTACCAGTTTGCAGGGTTGATGGTGCTCCAGAGATGAGCTCGTAAGGTTTATTATACTAAGCCCGGCCGGTGGACTTTATGTCCGGTATAATAAAAAGGTCGAGTGGTACTAATCTCGGATACCAAGAAGTCGGTAAATTAGTTTGTCAGTAAAGTGATAAACTGACGAGCACTAGATCTTTAATGTGGGGAGATAGAAGAGAATATAGTGGTGCGATATAAAGTCATTTTTGAATGGTATTTCCTTAGTTAGTCCGATAGTGGTACGACTAATTATGTATTTGACTAATCGAGAAAGTGAAATAATTAATCTTGAGGGTTTAATTAATATTTAATTGACAAAGTGGATTAAAAAATTAATTCTATATGAATTAATTAATCCTAAGTGTTCGATTAAATTAAATTAACGAAGTGGGTTAAGAAATTAATTCAAATGGGTCGATTGGAGTTGATTAGTCTAGGAAAGACTAAGCGGTCAAAGAAGGTCAAATTAAAAGGCCCAACTCAAAAGCCCACTAGGTCTCCTTAAGAGCTCCCTATAAACAGAAAGCTTAAGGCCAAAGAAACTTAAGAAAATCTTGCAAGACAACTTTCTCTTCCTTTCAGTGAGAAAGTTCTAGAGAGAGACTCCCCTTCCTTTCTTGGGTTTCTTTCAAAAACAAACTTGGAATCTCACTTCTCGATTTAGATTAAGTCCAAAGATCAAACTTTTAGATAGACCTTTGCTGGATTTTATTTAATAGCTGCCCAGTTTTTTTAAAACCTTTTGGCCGGATTTTTCCAACTTTGACCGGAATTCCTCACGGTTTTATTGAGCAGTCCAGCAGCCTCTTCTAATCACTCTGGGGTGCTTCATCCAGCTGGGTTTGTGTTGATCACTCCCTTGGGTTGGTGATCCACAATCCCGGTTGTCCAGATCGTGACCGGAGTTGAAGTGGGTTCGATTTTATTGGCGAGAAAAATAGTGGGCAGCAGTTTTTTGGGTTAAAGGTTTGATCTTTTGGATAGATTTAATCTTTTCGAGGGATTTTCTTTGTGGGTTTTCGTGGGCTTTGATAGCAGATCCCATTAGATTATCATCCACGTAATATTCGGAATTTCTTGGAGTTATCTTTCGGATTTTGGTGGTAATCGATTGCCCGAAGTTTTGGTATTCTATTTGCATGGGACTTCGCTACAAAGGTATAATCTTTGAACTTTTCGCTTTAATTAAAGATTGTATCTTTGTGTCCCGATTAATAAATTAAATAAGTATAAGCCTAGATCCATTCATGGGAAAAGGAATTTGAGCCTGAGCTTTGTCGAAAGTTTCCGATTCTGGAATGCATTGCACGAAAGTGAGATTTTCGATTTAGCCCGGGCTTGTTCTGTTTTCCTTCAAAATGGTATCAGAGTGAGTGTTTTGGCTTTATACTTGTTTAATTTATTACACGGCTTTATTTTGGCATTATTTTTTTTTGTCAAAATGTTTAAACAGGAGGTTATTAGTTTCCCGGCTATTATAGTATAAATTTATTTTTCATTCATAAACCCCGGGTCATGTCTAGGCTCGTATTGTCTTTGAATAGAAATGTCTGTAATAGTAATAACCACGAGTTGGAAGCCGTGTAGGATTAGAAAAATCTTGTAGTAGGATTTGATATAATCATGTCGTCTTTAAATTCCTAGAAAAACACCTCTTATATAGGAATTTATGTACTATGATGAAGACGTTATTTTGGGTAACTTATATTCACGGGTTTTGGTTTCTCGTAATTTTGGTGATTTCTAATTATGTAGAAAACTGAGAAAACGCAGGCGAATCGAGAGGAATCCAAATAACAAGTGGGAGCGACATGACGAGACGTGTCACCAAGGCGTCAAGGAATCAACGATAGAGAAGGCCATAATAGTCGGGAAATTTTATTTCTTTAATTTCCAGTATTTATGTGTTTTCGTTGATTGTGTGTTTTCATTTTATTTTGCATGAACGAAAACTAAACCAAAATGTTTTAAAAGGAAAAGTGCAATTAATTAAGGTAGATTATTCACATATTAAAACTCCAACGGTTTTATGGGTGCAAATATCCATAGTTAAAATATTGCATGTTAAAAAGTAAAAAATCCTCAAACTTAAAAATCTAAGTCGGAGCGGGTTGGTAAATTTCCCCATGGCCTCTATTACGAGTTCATTGGTGATGTGGTTAAACTTGCCTGCTAGCTTAGACCTTCCTCCCTATCGGATGAGTTTTCAACCACAGATATCACTAGAATGAATTTCTAAAGGGATGACTATATTGAGTTTAATTGGATAAAGTTGCGACACCCTCGCCATCCAAGGCGCATTAGTATCCTAAGTAACAAACTTAGAAGTCACGTAATTGCATACACTTAGTGTACCATTTTAATATCCCTCCCATCGAGGTTGCACTATCTTCGTGTATGGCTAAAATTATCGACTATTAATTTCATTGATCATAAGATCGTTGGTCAGATAGTGAAATTAATGAACTTTGGTTCTTCTAGAACGAATATGGGTTGTGTAGACGTTCACCCGTCGTGACCTGCGTTAATCCCGATGTGAAAGATGTCGGTAGAAGATTATATTATTTTTTGAGGATTTTAATATTTTTGAAAAAGTAATACTAAAACTTGACTGTTTAATTTTCAGTTGTTGATCTGTCGTTCAACCCACTAGCTGTTATACTTAATCAGAACAAACTTACGGGTCCAAATTACATTGACTGGAAACTTAACCTGGACATTATCCTTACCGCTGAGGGTTACAAGTGCTCGCTTACTGAGTAGTGCCCCCCTAAGCCAAGCGATGATGCCACCCCTGAGCAGCAAGAGCCATATACGAGGTGGCAGAAGGCTGATAAGATGACCCGGTGCTACATCTTGGCTTCTATGTTGAGTGTACTGTAGCACCAGCATCAGTTGTTTACCTCAGCCAACGATATGATGATCAACCTCAGGGAGATGTTTGGACATCAGGGTAGGGTAGCCAAGCAGTCAGCTATGAGAAAACTCATGAATGCTAGGATGGCTGAGGGCACTTCAGTGAGGGATCACGTGCTGGACATGATGAGCTGCATCAATAAGATCGAGGTATTGGGAGGTGATATTGATGTGGAGACCAAGGTCGATATTATCCTCCAAAGCTTGCCCCCAAGTTTTAAGCAGTTTTGGTTGAACTACAATATGGGCAATCTCTCATATTCACTTCCCGAGCTCATGACTGCATTGGTGTCTACTGAGGGCCTCTTCGCAAAGAAGAAGCAAGCCTTGGATACTGTTGGTCCCTCAGGTTCCTCTGCTGGGTCCAAAGCCAGGAAGCAAAAGAGAAAGAGAGGCCAGAGAGCAGCAGCTGATCATGGACCCAAGGTAGGCATTGCCAAGAAGCATAGGCCAAAAGGCAAGTGCTTCAGATGTGGCAAGGCGGGACATTGGAAGAAGGATTGCCAGAAGCCTCGAGGTATTTGTAAATTTTCCATAGTTATTGAGATGTGTTTAGCGGCGATTCCCACGGATACTTGGTGTGTGGATTCAGGAGCTACTAATCACGTTTGTAATTCTTTGCAGAGAGTTGCAGGTCTACCTTGGGGATACTACCAGAGTTTCTGTTGTTGCAGTGGGAGTTTAATGTATTTATTTTTCAGACTCTATTTTGCATTTAAGAGATTGTCTATATGTACCCAGTTTTTGAAAGAAATTACTTTCAGTTTCTAAACTTTTATTGGATGGTTATAAGTGTGTTTTTTCTGATAATTCTATTTTTATTAGAAAGAACCAGAGGCTTATATATTCCAGTACATTAGTTGACAATCTATTTTTAATTAAGACAAACTCTCCAGTTGTGCAAAATACAGAAACTAGTAACTCATTACCGAATTATAATAATAGGAAATAGTCTTCTTATTTGAATCAAACTTATCTTTGGCACCTAAGACTAGGTCATATCAACCTTAGTAGTATTCAAAGGTTGGTCAATAATGGGCCTTTGGACTCATTGGGGATTGACAGCTATCCGACCTGTGTGTCCTGCTTGGAGGGTAAGATAACCAAGAGGCCTTTCAAGGCAAAGGGGTATAGGGCCAAGGAGGTTTTAGAGTTGATTCATTCTGACCTGTGTGGGCCTATGTCAATTCAAGCTAGAGGTGGTTATGAGTATTTTGTGACATTCACAGATGATTACTCTAGATATGGATACATATACCTGATGCGCCACAAGTCTGAATACTTTGGCAAGTTCAAAGAGTTTAAGGTTGAGGTGGAGAATCATCTGGGTAAGAGTATCAAATCCTTACGATCTGATCGTGGTGGTGAAAACGTCTCTAATGAATTTAGGTCCTATTTGTCAGAGGAGGGTATTCAATCCCAGTTGTCTGCACCTGGCACACCCCAGCAGAATGGTGTAGCAGAGAAGAAGAACAGGACTCTTATGGGTATGGTTAGATCGATGATGAGTTACAGTGAGTTGTCTATCTCATTTTGGGATTATGCCTTAGAGACAGCATGTTTTATCATCAACCTTGTGCCAGCTAAGTCTGTGCCTTCGACACCAGCAGAGTTGTGGACTAGGCGAAAGCCTAGTCTGAGACATCTCAGGATTAGGGATTGTCTAGCACATGTGCTCGAGGCAGACGCAGGCATGTTAGAGGCAAGAACCAAGGCTATGTTGTTTATAGGCTACCCCAAAGGAACGAGAGGTGGTTTATTTTATAGTCTTCAGGATCAGAAGGTGATGATCAGCACCAATGCTAGATTTCTTGAGGAGGACTATATTTTAGATCACAAATCAAGCAGCAAGGTAGTATTGGAAGAGCTTAGAAGTCAGTTTATTATTCCAGATGCACAAGTACAGGAAGTCACACCACAAGAGACTGCACACACTATCACAAATGGTGCTCTTACGCAGGTTGCGCCTCATCGTAGTGGGAGGGTTATCAGACAGCCCGAGAGGTACATGGGTTTGGGTGAATCTTTGGACTTTATCCCTAGTGCTCATGAACCAGACCCAGTTAGCTACAATGAGGTTCTTCAGGATAAATATGCAGATTCTTAGCAGAGAGCGATGATTGCTGAGATGGGTTCTATGGACTCAAATCAGGTCTGGGAGCTGGTAGACCTTCCTGATGGGTTTTAGCGTATTGGGTGCAAATGGGTCGGCAAGCGAAAGAGAGGATCTGACGGAAGGGTTGAGACCTTCAAGGCTAGGCTTGTGGCGAAGGGGTATACTCAGCAAGAGGGTATCGATTATGAGAAGACCTTTTCCCCCGTAGCTATACTACGGGGGTTTGGCAGATGGACTATGAGATTTGGCAGATGGACATCAAGACAGCTTTCCTTAATGGATGTCTTGAGAAGACCATCTTTATACAACAACCAGAGGGTTTCATTGTTCAAGGCCAAGAGCATAAGGTATGCAAGCTTAGGAAGTCCATTTATGGACTTAAGCAAGCATCCAGATCTTGAAACATCCATTTTGACGAGGTTATCCAGTCCTATGGATTCATTCAGTGTCTGGATGAGCAATGTGTATATCGCAGGCATGATGGTGATACGGTGGTGTTCCTAGTACTTTACATAGATGACATCCTTCTGATTGGCAACAGTTAGAAGATGTTGTCAGACATAAAGGCATGGTTGTCCAGGCAGTTTGACATGAAGGATGTGGGAGAGGCTGGACATATCCTTGGGATCAAGATTATTTGAGATCGTAGGAGACGTTGTTTGACTCTCTCTCAGACATCCTACATAAACATGATTCTGGCCCGTTTTAACATGCAGAACTCCAAGAAGGGTTCACTACCTTTCAGGCATGGTGTGTATTTGTCTAAGGAGCAATGTCCTAAGACTGCTGAGGAGATAGATGCCATGCAGGCGGTACCCTATGCTTCTGCAGTGGGTAGCCTCATGTATGTTATGTTATATACGAGGCCTGATATTTACTTTGCCGTTGGCATGGTTAGCAGATATCAGAGTAACCCTGGAAAGGCTCACTAGGAGGCAGTAAAATGCATTCTCACGTACTTGCGCAGGACGAGAGATTATATCCTAGTTTATAGAGCGCAGGAGCTTGTACCGTCACAGATTTGGACTTTCAAGGTGATATTGACAAGAGTAAGTCAACCTCTAGGTTTGTGTTTACTCTAGGAGGTTGAGCCATAGTATCGCGAAGTGCCAAACAGAAATGCGTGGTGGACTCCACCATGGAGGCTGAGTACGTTGCCGCATCAGAGGCAGCGAAGGAAGCTGTATGACTCTAGAACTTCCTGGTGGACTTAGATGTGGTTCTGAGTTGCCTAGGTCTGTCACAGTTTATTGTGATAACAATGATACAGTTGCTAACTCGAGGGAACCACGATTTCACTAAACGAGTAAACACATAGAGCGCAAGTACCACCTGATACGAGAGATCGTAAAGAGGGGAGACGTGACCGAGGCCAAGATAACATCAGATGACAACCTTGCAGATCCTTTCACAAAGCCATTGACCCCAAAGGTCTTTGAGAGACATGTGAAGGGCATGGGAGTCAGATTCTTGAGGGAGCCATGTGAGTGAGCTTAAAGGTGTTCTGTAGATTTGATTATGACAGCAATGTAATAGCGGGTTGGACATTTTTTGTACTTCTTAGCATAGCTTTGAGTATTAATGGAAGATTGTTAGTTTTGAATACAGAAAAGCTATAGCTTGTATAAAAAACTAATATCCACAGATGACATATCATTTTGTTTCAGTATTAAATTGTTCCATTATATCATAGAACTAACGGGGTATGAAAAGACACAGTAGATACCGTTATTAGTTAAAGTATTGATATATAAAAAGTATGCTCATAACTATGATAGTCTGAACATACTATCTGTATAGGTTATCATGTGGTTTGGAAATTAGTTTATCTAGATTAATTAAATCACACGGATATGCCCAGGGCATATTGAGCACGACCAGTTAGGATAGAATTGACTTATATTGATCGGCGTAGTCAATTCGGTCCTAGTATTCAGTCCCTCAATCCCGAGATTGGGACGGGTGTGAGAGTTGGATGTCATATGCTTTGATGTGCCAAAGAGTTTGGTCAATTGAGGCCTATACCTCGGTAGGTTGGGTATGCGTTGTTTAGCTACTTACGTGCCATTGCTAGTCGGAGGAATCCACATACCGGTTCGCCAGGTTAATGGTGCTCCCGAGATGAGCTCATAAGGTTTATTATACAAAACCCGGCCGGTGGACTTTGTGTCCGGTATAATATAAAGGTCGAGTGGTACTAATCTCGGATACCAAGAAGTCGGTAAATTAGTTTGTCAGTAAATTGACAAACCGACGAGCACTAGATCTTTAATGTGGGGAGATAGAAGAAAATATAGTGCCGCGATGTAAAGTCATTTTTGAACGGTAGTTCCATAGTTAGTCCGATAGTGGTACGACTAATTATGTATTTGACTAATTGACAAAGTGAATTAATTAATCCTAAGGGTTTAATTAATATTTAATTGACAAAGTGGATTAAGAAATTAATTCTATATAAATTAATTAATCCTAAGTGTTCAATTAAATTAAATTAACGAAATGGGTTAAGAAATTAATTCAAATGGGTCGATTGGAGTTGATTAGTCTAGGAAAAACTAAGCGGCCAAAGAAAGTCAAATTAAAAGGCCCAACTCAAAAGCCCACTAGGTCTCCTTAAGAGCTCCCTATAAATAGAAAGCTTAAGGCCAAAGAAACTTAAGAAAATCTTGCAAGACAACTTTGTCTTCCTTTGAGAGAGAAAGTTCTAGAGAGAGACTCTCCTTCCTTTCTTGGGTTTCTTTCAAAAACAAACTTGGAATCTCACTTCTCGATTTACATTAAGTCCAAAGATCAAACTTTTAGATAACCCATTGATGGATTTTATTTAATTGCTGCCCAGTTTCTTTTTTTAAAACCTTTTGGCTGGATTTTTCCAACGGCCGAAATTCTTCACGGTTTTATTGAGCAGTCCAGCAGCCTCTTCTAATCACTCCGGGGTGATTGATCCAGCTGGGTTTGTGTTGATCTCTCCCTTGGGTTGGTGATCCACAATCCTGGTTGTCCAGATCGTGACCGGAGTTGATGTGGGTTCGATTTTATTGGCGAGAAAAATAGTGGGCAGCAGTTTTTTGGGTTAAAGGTTTGATCTTTTGGGCAGATTTGATATTTTTGAGGGATTTTATTTGTGGGTTTTTGTGGGCTTTGATTGCACATCCCATTACATTATCTCCCACACAATATTTGGGATTTTTTGGAGTTATCTCTCAGATTTCGGTGGTAATCCATTGCCCGAAGTTTTGGAATTCTATTTGGGACTTCGCTACAAAGGTATAATCTTTGAACTTTCCGCTTTAATTAAAGATTGTATCTTTTGTGTCCCAATTAATAAATTAAATAAGGATAAGTCTAGATCCATTCATGGGAAAAGGAATTTGAGCTTGAGCTTTGTCAAAAGTTTCCGATTCTGGAATGCATTGCTCGAAAGTGAGATTTTCGATTTAGCCCGGGCTTGTTCTGTTTTCCTTCATCATAACACTAGCACCACGTCAAAAACAACTACCACCACGTCCAGAAATGTCTACATCCATGCGTGTGAATTTAAACTGATTTTTTTTCACAAAGACAATCAACCACGTCCCAAAACACTAGCACCACGTCCAACAACGTCTGCATCCATTCGTATGAATTTAAACTGATTTTCTTCACAAAGACTGCCCACCACTTCACATAACAACTAGCACCACATCAAAACTATCTACATCCTTGCATGTGAATTTAAGCTAATTTTTTTCACAAAGACAGTCCACCACATCTCAGAATACTAGCACCACGTCAAAAACCACTAGCACCAAGTCCAAAAACATCTACATCCATTCCTGTGAATTTAAGCTAATTTTTTTCACAAAAACATTCCACCACGTTACAGAACAACTAGCACCAAGTCCAGAAACATCCACATCCATGCATGTGAATTTAAGCTGATTTTTTTACAAATACAGTCCACCACATCTCAGAACACTAGCACCACGTCAAAAACAACTAGAACCACGTCCAGAAGCGTCTACATCCATGCGTGTGTATTTAAACTGATTTTTTTCACAAAGACAGTCAACCACGTCTCAGAACAACTAGCACCACTTCCAGAAACATCTACATCCATATGTGTGAATTTAAACTATTTTTTTCACAAATTAGAGGTAATACTTGGATATATTGTTGTATAAATTACGTTGTGTAAAATTTTTATTCTAAAATTGTTATTCTAATTGAGTGCCGAGTTATGCCCTCCCGAATAAATTAATTAGAATATAACTGCTACCACCACGTCCAAAAATAACTACCACACTACGTATACATCCAAACATGTGAATTTTAGCTGATTTTTTCACAGAACATAGTCTACCACGTCTCATCACGTTCAAAGAAAAAAACACCACCTCCAGCTACGTCCTGTTACTTCCAGCTACATCCCGCTACATCCCAGAAATGAAATGAAAAATGAAATGACCTAATAGTGCACACCCCTAATTTTGTATTTGCAAGTAACTTGGTACTTGATAACTTTAAATCTTCAAGTGTTTGTTGAATCTTTTTATTTTGCTGAACATTATGAATTTAAAGTGATAATATTGTGTTCTCCATTTCTATTACATTATGTAAGAAATGTGATTTGGACAAGTATGTTTTTATGAAATGTTTCATAAATTCATATATTTTTGCCTACATTTTAATACTTTTACGATCCTAATAATTCGATCCTACTGATCTAGGGACCGATCTGATCCTGTGATTACAAAATGATTCTTCATGGGATCTCGATCCTGAAAACTATGGGAGAGAAATTTTTCTACAATCTCAAAAAATCTTGATCCCAAGGATATGTCCAGCCTCTCCTAAATCCTTCATATCAAATTGCCAGGACAACAATGCCTCTACGTCTGATAATATCTCTTACTGTTGCCAATAAAAAGAAGATCATCTATGTAAAGTACGAGGAACACCACTTGATCACCAACACGTCTGCGGTATACACACTGCTCATCCGGACATTAAGTGAATCCATATAACTGGATAACCTCATCAAAATGGATATTCTAAGATCTGGATGTCTACTTAAGTCTATAGACGAACCTCTTAAGCCTGCAAACCTTGTACTATTGGCCTTGAACAATGAAACACTCTGATTGCTGTATAAAGATGGTCTTCTAAAGACTTTCATTAAGGAAAGTTGTCTTGACGCCCATCTGTCAAATCTTATAATCCATATGAGAAGCTATGGCCAAGAGAATCCGGATCGACTCATTAGCTACCCAAAAAAAGGTCTCCTTATAATGGCTACCCTCTTTCTGAGTAGACCCTTTCACCATAAGCCTAGCTTTGAAGGTATCTGTTAGAGTTGAATACATAAGTTATGCTTGTATTGTACATTTTCCTAGTTAATATATCGATTTATGTTTCAGTTAAATTTAGTTGTGCATTATTAGTCCACTTCTATTATGTAGTTAGATGATGAGGTGTCTTGTGTAACACAGTAGATCTCATCATTGGTTAAAAGACATAATATATAAAGGAGGTTCGTAACCGAGACAGCTTTGGACAAACTGTCGGTTTAGGTTATTTTGTGATTCGGATAATTGGTTTGTCTAAACTTATTGAATGATATAGATATGCCCGGGGCTTATTGAACTTGACCATTAGGAATGATTTATCTTGTACTGATTTAATAGAGAAATCATTCTTGGTATTCTTTCTCTTAATCCCTAGACTCGAGCGAGCAAGAGGATTAGACATAGTGTACTTTGATATGCCAATGGGTGAGGTCAATTGTGGCCAATAGTCTCGGTGGGTTGCGTGCTCGTGTTTAGTTGCTTGGTGTGCTGCTGTTTGTTAAAAGGAAACCATGTATCGGTGCTTCCGGGGTGATGGAGATCCCGAGATGAGCTCGTAACGTTTATTATACTAAACCCGGCTGGTGGATTTATGTCTGGTATAGTAAAAAGGTCGAGTGGTATTAGTCTCAGAATTAAAGAGGTTAATTAATTAATTTATCAGTAAATTAATATATTAACGAACACTAAATATTTGATGTGGGAATATTATGAATAAATTAATGAAGTTATTCCGGAAGTAATTCTGGTGTAGGATGGTAGTGCCATAATTAATCCGTTAGTGGTACGATTAATTATGTATTGGGTTATTGACAAAGGTATATTTAATTAATTAAGTAATTAATTAATCCTTTTGTCAGTTGGTTGTGAATCATACCAGGAACTGGTTTGGGATAAGTGAATCATACCAGGAACTAGTTTTGGATAAGTGAATCCTTGTATCAGTTGGTTGTGAATCATACCAGGAACTAGATTGGGATTAGTGAATCCCTGTATCAGTTGGATGTGTATCAGTCCAGGAACAAGATTAAAGGAAATAGAAACCCAGTAGAAAGGCCAATCCTAAACCAACTTGGGGTCTCTCTTGTAACTCTATATATAGACAAGGGATTAGCTATTCCACAATATACAATTCATAAGTTTTCCAGACAAGAAAAACTTAGAGAGAAAAAATCCTAGAGAGAGAAAATTCTCTCTCAAGAATTTGGATTTCCTAGCTTCTTTAGCTGGACAAATTTTTCCCAAGTTTTGGCAGCAGCACGTGAAGTTTCTCTCTCTCTGGGCGGTGCGTTAATTGTGCGTGCCAGGTGCAGCGGTGCTGGAATTTTTTGGCAGGTGGATTGTGGTGATTAGTGGATCAAATTGCTAGTTAGATTACTACCCACACAGCATACAAGCAAAGTCTTAAGGCATACAAGAGAATCACCTAAGTATACACTTCAATAGGTAATTCTTATTCTTCCGCTTTTAATTAAAAATTTTTGTTGTGTGATAAATCGAATAAGTGCAAACACAGATCCGGCACAATGTTATATCAAAAGGGTTGGAATAGCAATTATGCTAGCGTCTAGGCCTGGCCAGAGATTCCGATTTTGGAATGCATAGCACGAAAGTGAGTTTTTGGCTAGGCCCAGGCAGATAATCTTTCAACAAGGTATCAGAGCCTGGTTTTGGGTTTTGTGATTGTTCGATTTATTACATGGTTTTATTTGCAGGTGGTTAAGAAATCCTGACTATTATGATTATGTTTGTATGGATTTTAATTAAACTCCAGAATGTCCGGATTTGATTTTATTATGAATGTTTGTAATAGTATAATCACGTGTTGGAAGCCGTGTTGGATTAGATCAAATCTGTAGTAGCATTTTTTCTATGCAATTTCGATTATTTAATTTTCCTAGAAAGCCCTGTAGTAGGAGAATAAATTTTTTGTAATCGAAGGAGTTATGGTGGGCGACTTAAATTCAGGGTTTTGGGTTATCGTTAATTCGTAGAAACCCAGGAAAACCCAGAACAAATTGCAAGAAGACCAAATCGCATAGAAAAAGCTAAAGAAGGATCAGTGGCAAGGGGCAGCGCCGGCGAAAAATCGCCAGCAGAAGTTACCGGCCGGCAGCGGTGCAGCTGCAGGCGCAGTAACAGCGCGCAGCAGTTGCTGCGCACAGCAACTGCTGTGAGTTGTTAGGTCACGCACGGTGAGCTTTGAACGTACCGCGCGTGCACGGCCTATTTGGGGCGCGTTTTGTCCCATTTTTCCTTCAGATTTCGTTTTTCAAAGTTCAAGACTCTCTCCATCGAGTTACATGGTGGGACACGAGATCAAGGCAGAAGATGGAAGCGATGAAAACCATGATAGTTGGGAAATTTAATTTTCGCATTTATTTCCTGTATTTGTTGTTTTAATTTTATGCTTTAATTTTTGTGCTTTATTTTAGATGCATGATTTTAAAGCATGATGGTTTTATGGTTGTATATAACTTAGGGTTAGTTAATTACATGTTAAAACCAAAAAGACCCTCAATTTAGAAATCTAAGTGGGAGCGGGTTGGTTTATTATCCCCACGGCCACCATTACGAGTTCATATACGATGTGGGTGGGCTTGCTCGTTGGCATTAGGGCCTTCCTCTATTCGAATGAGTCCAACCACGAGATCGCTAGATTATGAATTTCTGAGAAAGATGACTAGAGTAAGTTTAACTAGGAGAAATGCGACACTCTCACCATCTGAGGCGCACTATCCTGAGGTAACAAGCTCAGAAGTCACGTAATGGCACACGCTTAGTGTATGATCTGCAGTATTCCTCCCATCGAGGTTACGCTTCTTATTTGTACGGCTAAAAACACCGAATATTAGCTACATTGATCAATAGATCATTTGGTAAGATAGTGTAGTTAATGAACTTGGTTCTTCTCAAACAAATGTGGGTTAGCTTAAATGTCCACACTATCGTGGCTTGCAAAAATCCCGGTGAATGAAATGTTGGTGGTTTAAAATTATTGTTTTGAGGAAAGTCAATAATTGTTAGAATTTTCTTGTTTTTTCGAAATTCTAGATTTGTAAACTGAAACATTGTCTATTTATTTATTTTACAGTATTTTTGATATGGCATTCAACCGCTTAGCTGGTAAATTGAAAGACAATAAGTTAACTGGAACAAATTATGTCGACTGGAGTCGTAACTTGGAGATTGTCCTCACGGTAGAGCAGTATAAGTTTGTGCTCACCGAAAGTATGTCCAGATGTGTCTAACAAGGACTCTCCTCAAGAGGATAGGGATGCCTATGCCAGGTGGAGAAAAGCAGATAAGATGGCGCGATGCTATATTTTGGCCTCTGTATCAAATGTGCTGTAACATCAGCTTCATCCCATAGTCTCTGCCTTCCACATGATGGCTCACCTAAGGGAGATGTTTACTCATCAAGGCAAGACTGCTAGGCAAGCAGCCATGAGAAACTAAATGAATACTAAAATGGCTGAGGGCAGATCGGTGAGAGATCGTGTGCTATACATGATCAGTAACATCAATGAGATAGCGGTGTTGGGAGGTGAAATCGACCAAGAAAGTCAGATAGATATCATCCTCCAGAGCTTACCCTCTAGTTTTGAGCAGTTTTGGGTTAACTATAACATGAATCAAAGAGTTTATACTCTACCTGAGCTCTTACCTGATTTGGTGTCGGCCGAAGGTATCTTCCACAAGAAGAAGCAAGCTTTGGTCACAGTGAAGGCTTCAAGTTCTTCTTCTGCACCTAAAGGGAAGAAGAATAAGAATGCCAAGAAACTTGCTGCTAAGCCTAAAATCGCAAAGAAGAGCAAGCCTAAAGGCAAGTGCTTCAGGTGTGGGAAAACGTGACACAGGAAAGCGGATTGTCTGAAGCCTAAAGGTACGATAGTTCCTGCCATAATTATCGAGACATGTTTAGCGGTGATTCCCACGGATACTTGGTGTGTGGATTCAAGCGCCATTGATCATATTTGTAATTCTTTGCAGGGGTTCCAAGTAACCCGGAAGCTTAGAGAGGGCGAGCTGGACATCTACACGGGCGACACTACGAGAGTGTCAGTAGAAGCAGTGGGAGTAGTTACTCTGAATTTCAAGAATTCTAGTTTAGAGTTAGTTAATTGTCTTTATGTACTGAGTTTTAGAAACAATCTTATTTCAGTTTATAAACTCTTAAAGAACGGTTATAAGTTTATTTTTTCTGATGATTCTGTATTTATTAGAAGAAATGGAAAACTTATTTGTTCTTGTTCATTGGCTGACAATTTGTTTGTGGTTAATTCTAATTCCCCTGTTGTGCAAAACACAGAAACAGATAGCTCTTTATCTAACATTAATAAGAGGAAGAAACCTTCTGAAATGAATCAAACCTATCTTTGGCATCTCAGGCTAGGTCATATAAACCTTAGTAGGATTCAGAGGTTGGTCAATGATGGACCTTTAGGTTTATTAGAGATTGACAGTTATTCAACCTGTGAATTTTGAGAATTGTCCCACGAATTTTGAGAGCTCAGGTACTACGATCAGATCATGGTGGAGAGTAATTGTCCCATGAATTTTGAGAATACCTCAATGAGGTCAGAATTTAGTCTCAGATGTTTGCACCTGGCACGCCACAGCCAAACGGTGTAGCAGAAAGAAGGAATCTGACTCTCAGGGAAATGGTTAGGTCGATGATGAGCTATAGTGATTTGCCAAGTTCATTCTGGGGATATGTCTTAGAAACAGTGGTGTATATTCTTAATCTTGTACCATCTAAAACCGTGCCTTCAACCTCCGTAGAGTTGTGGAACGGGCGAAAGCCTAGTCTAAGACATCTCAGAATTTGGGGTTGCCCAGCACATGTGCTTAAGGTAGATGCGGCTAAGTTAGATGTGAGAATTGAATTAATGTTGTTTGTAGGATATCCTAGGGGAACGAAAGGTGGTCTGTTTTATAGTCCTAAAGATCAGAAGGTGGCGGTTAGTACCAACGCTAGATTTTTGAAGAAAGACTATATTCTAGATCACAATCCCAAGAGTAAAATAGTACTAGAAGAGTTTAGAAGTAAACTAATAATCCTGATGCACCAACACAAGTAGATACACCACACATTGTACAAGAGATCACAAATGATGCACCTACAAAGGTGGTGCCTCGTCGTAATGAAAGGGTAGTAAGACAGCCCGTCAGGTTCATTGGCGTGGGAGAGGCATGAGACCTAGTCCCAGGTGTGCCTGAACCTGACCCGATTAACTACAATGAGGCTCTCCGAGATAAAGATGCAGAATCTTGGCGTAAGGTAATGATATCAGAGATGAGGTCAATGGACCATAATCAAGTCTTGGAGCTTGTGGACCTGCCTGATGGGTGTAAGCCAATTGGATGTAAGTGGGTCTACAAACGTAAGAGAGAACCTGATGGAAAGGTGGAAACCATTAAAGCTAGGCTGGTGGCTAAGGGGTATACTCAGAAAGAGGGAATCGATTATAAGGAAACCTTCTCCCTGGTAGCCATGCTTAAGTCGATCCAGATTCTCTTGGCCATAGCTTCTCATTTAGATTATGAGATATGGCAGATGGATGTCAAGACAGCTTTCCTAAACGGAAGTCTTGAGGAAACCATCTTCATACAGTAACCAGAGGGATTCGTTGAAAGAGACCAAGAGCATAATATTTGTAGGCTTATGAGGTCCATTAATAGACTTAAGCAGGTATCTAGATCTTGGAACATCCGGTTTGATGAGGTAATCCAGTCCTACGGATTTACTCAGTGTTCGGATGAGAAATGTGTGTATTGCAGACGTGATAAAAACTCAGTGGTGTTTCTTGTGCTTTACGTAGATGACATTTTATTGATTGGCAACAACAAGAAAGTGTTATCAGACGTAAAGACATGGCTGTCCAAGCAGTTTGATATGAAGGACTTAGGGGATGTAGGACATATCCTTGGGATCAAGATAATTCAAGATCGTAGGAAATGTTCGTTAACGCTCTCCCAAGCTTCATACATAGATACGATTTTGCCCCATTTTAACATGTAGAACTCCAAGAAAGGTTTTCTACATTTCAAACACTGAGTGCATCTGTCTAAATAACAGTCTCCCAAGACTGTTGAGGAGATAGAGGCCATGAAGACAATTCTTTATATTTCGACAGTAGGAAGTCTCACGTATGCTATGTTGGGTACGAGGCCTGATATTTGTTATGCCGTTGGCATTGCAAGCAGATATCAGAGTAACCCCAGGAAAGCTCATTGAGAGGCAGTGAGACTAGTACCACTCGACCTTTTTACTATACCGGACATAAGTCCACCGGCCGAGTTTAGTATAATAAACATTTCGAGCTCATCTCGGGAGCACCATCAACCCGGATTCACCGGTACATGGTTTCCTTTCGACAAGCAGCAGCACACCAAGTAACTAAACACGCGCACCCAACCCACAAAAGTACACTATTGGGCACATTTGACCTCACCCATTGGCAGATCAAAGTACAGTATGTCTAATCCTCATGCCCACTCGAGTCTAGGGATTTAGAGATAGAATACAAGGATCGATTTGTCTATTAAATCAGTACAAGACAAATCATTCCTAAAGGTCAAGTTCAATAAGCCCTGGGCATATCTATATGATTCAATTAGTTTAGACAAACCACTTATCCGAATCACATAATAACCTAAACCGACAGTTTGTCCAAAGTTGTCTCGGTTACGAACCTCATTTATATATTATGTCTTTCAACCAATGATGAGATCTACTGTGTCGTACCAGACACCTCATCATCTACTTACATAATATAAATGGATGATTAATGGACAACAAGATATGACTGAAACACAAATCGATATATTAAACTGGGAAACTGTACAATACAAGTATAGCTTTTGTATTCTACTCCAACACCTCTCACAAAAACTCTATCACAGTCAATGTTTGAGAGACATGCAATCGAGCTTGGTCTTAAAATGTTTAGGACATAGCCCTTCAACGGGCAAGTGGGAGATTATTGGTGTACGTTCCTTTTTGAAGTGCTATATATAGACATTTATCGTTTGATTGATGCTTTATCAGATGAGTTAATTTCATATTATTGTGCATATTTAATTTCATGAAATCGATCCACCAAAAGAAACACTCCATGGACTTTTAGATCATGAGTGATTCTTTTGAGTAGTACTCCTTAGACCAGAAATCAATGCATAGTCTTAGGTGAATTGTAGTATACTTTGACATACGCCTAACGGGGCCGTAACAGGTTGCCAAGTACGGGTATAATTATGTACACTATGAGTCACGCTAAGATATGTAGGTGAAATGATGGGACTACAAATCTCTCTTAAGTGAGAGATGATATCTTGGCCACTTGATAGTGAACTGAGAAGTGCATGGCCATGCCCGAGAAATGGTAAGTGTTATCATTTGCTCGAATAGAATCAGTGTCACTAAGAGATCAAGTAAACGTTTAGCTATATAAGGATGATGGTTCCATGCCTTATGCTAAACGGGATATCAATGTAGATGATCGTACGCAGTTTGCTCAGAAAGGTTGTGTTGAATCGCCATTCGATCCTCCATTCTGAATTGGGTAGTCATTATGTCTTGCCAGAGACCACTAATGACTTATGGATTAATCAATGAGATTGAGTTATCCATTGCCAATATAGAATGGGCCTACAGGATCGCATATAAGAATGTTCGATGATGCAGAATAAGTATTCTTGCCTACAATAAGTATAATTGTTATACTTAAATAAATAATATTTAATTAAATGGTTGAATTAAATATTATTAAAAAGTTCTGTGATATTAATTAAAAGTTAATTAATTACATGGGAACAATTGGGATGGGCTGAGAAATCAAGGGACCTAATTGTAATTGAGGTTCTTGATCCATCAGCCTAATCCATGGGTCATGGGTTGATCCATGGGCTTGGTGTATAACCCAAATCATTAAGGTATTATTTAATACTGATCTGGAATCAGTAAATATTATTTAATACTGATTTGGAATCAGTAAAATAATATTTGGTGATAATACTGATTTGGACTATGATTAAATCAGTTAAGTAGTAATTCATTTATTACAATACTGATTTTGAAAATTTCAACTCTACAAATATCCTAGGAATATTATTGTAGTAGGATGTTGATTTCAATCAGAAAATCAGAACAAGCAAAAATATACACAAAATCCCAAACTCTCTCCGTAGGCAAAAACGGCTAGCACCGGATCTGTGAAGAACTTCAGTGCTTAAAAGTAGAGAGTCCTTTAAGGAAGGATTTTGGTGTGACAAACGTAACAGGAGCAGAAGGTTTGGACCAACATCAATCTAGGATCCAGACGCGACTACCAATTACGCTTCAAGTGTATAGTTTACTTGTTTTGAACATAGGTAAGCATTAAATCCTTTAAATCTAGGATTTAATTAACACTAAAACAATCAATTAGGCTTTTTCCGCTGTGAGTTTTTGAAAACTAGTCCTAATCGATCCCAACATCTCGCCTCTCAATACCTCTATCTCGTTGATGTTGTAAATGAAGGAAAACTGAACAAGCCCGGGCTAAATCGAAAACCTCACTTTCGTGCTATGCATTCCAGAATCGGAAGCTTTCGACCAAGCTCAGGCTCAAATTAGTTTACCCATGAACGGATCTAGGCTTATACTTATTTAATTTATTAATCGGGACACAAAAATTAAATCTTTAATTAAAGCGGAACTTAAAGATTATACCTTTTGTAGCGAAGTCCCTCGATTAAAGAATACCAAATATATTGCTGCGATTTCCACAAGAAATCCAATCGATTCTCCGTAGAAATCCCGAATATTGGGTGGGCAATAATCTATCGGGATTTGCTAACTAAACCCATAAGAATTAACAAAAGGGCTGCCCGAAAATTCTCCAAAATCAATTCCAAAATCTCGGTCCAATTAAAATGATAACCCAGCTGCTAAATGAAGACCGCCCACCGTGGATTTCCAGAACTTGCTGCCACCGACCGACTGCAGTACAAAAAAACCAAAACAACTCGGACAAAAAGGTCGAAGTTTTAGTCGCGATCTACACAACCTGCTTCCACGGATCACTCACCAAAGTGGAGAAGATCAAAACGTGAAAAACAAATCGGATCAGCGCACCAATACTCAACAACCTAGCCAAGAAATAAACTGCAGCAGCGGGGAAAAAAAAAACAGCAGCAGTTCTGCCGAAAACCCTTAAAAAAACTGGCGGGATTGATGAACAGCAGCAAAATAAGATTGAACCTTTGGTTGGAGAATTAATCCGGGAGAAAGATAGAGCTGGGTGACTCCGAGAAAGATTCAAAAGATTTAATCTTTTTCTTGAATCTCTCTCTAACCCCTTTCTTTCTTAGCAAGACAATTTCTTGTCTTTCAAGCCACAATTGTAATTTCTTAGGGCTAAAGCTTTCTATTTATAGAAGCTCGATTGGAGACCTAATGGGCTCTCGAGTTGGGCCTTTAAAATTTGACTTTCGTTGACCGCTAAGTCTTCCCGACTAATCAACTCCAATCGACCCATTTAAATTAATTTATTTAATCCACTTTGTTAATTTAATTTAATCGAACCCTTAGAATTAATTAATTCAAAAATAGAATTAATTTCTAAATTCACTTCGTCGATCAAATTTAATTAAACCCTTCGGATTAATTAATTTACCTTGTCGATTAGTTAAACGCATAATCGGTCGTACCACTAACGGACCAATTATGGAACTACCGCTCGAAAACGACTTTACATCGCGCCATTATTATTTCTTCTATCTCCCCACATTAAAGATCTAGTGCTCATCGATTTATCAATTTACTGACAAATTAATTCACCGACTTCTTGGTTTCCGAGATTAGTACCACTCGACCTTTTATTATACCGAACATAAAGTTCACTGGCCAGGTTTAGTATAATAACCTTACGAGCTCATCTCGGGAGCACCATCAACCCGGCGAACCGGTACGTGGATTCCTCCGACTAGCAACGGCACGCAAGAAGCTAAACACCGCATACCCAACTTACCGAGGTATTGGCCTCAATTGACCTCACTCTTTGGCAAATCAAAGCATACGACACTCAACCCTCACGCCCGTCCCAATCTCGGGATTGAGAGACGGAATACTAGGACCAAATTGACTACGTCGATCAGTACAAGTCAATTCTATCCAAACTGGTCATGCTCAATATGCCCCGGGCATATCTGTGTGATTTAAACTAGTCTAGATAAACCAATTTCCAAACCACACAATAACCTATACCGATAGTATGTTCAGACTATCTCGGTTACGAGCATACTTTTTATATATCAATACTTTAACCAATAACGGTATCTACTGTGTTTGTCGACACCCCGTTATCTAGTTCTATGATATAAAGGAACAGATTTATACTGAAACAAAATGATATGTCATCTGTGGATATTAGTTTTTGATACAAGCCATAGCTTTTCTGTATTCAAAACTAACAATCTCCCACTAATACTCAAAGCTATGCTAAGAAGTACAAAAACTGTCCAACCCGCTATTACACTGCTGTCATAATGAAATATCCAAAACACCTTTAAGCTCACTGACATGGCTCTCTCAAGAATCTGACTCCCATGCCCTCCACATGCCTCTCAAAGACCTTTGGGGTCAATGGCTTGGTGAAAGGATCTGCAAGGTTGTCCTCTGAAGCTATCTTGGCCACGATCACGTCTCCCCTCTTTACGATCTCTCGTATCAGGTGGTACTTGCGCTCTATGTGTTTACTCGCCTTATGGGCTCGTGGTTCCCTTGAGTTAGCAACTGCACCATTGTTATCACAATAAACTGTGATAGACCTAGGCAACTCTGGAACCACATCTAAGTCCATCAGGAAGCTCCTGAGCCATACAGCCTCTTTCGCTGCCTCTGAAGCGGCAACGTACTCGGCCTCCATGGTAGAGTCCGCCACGCATTTCTGCTTGACACTCTTCCATACTATGGCTCCACCTCCTAGAGTAAACACAAACCCAGAGGTAGACTTACTCTTGTCCATATCTCCTTGAAAGTCCGAATCTGTGTAACCCAATGGTACAAGCTTCTGCGCTCTATAAACTAGGACATAATCTCTCGTCCTGCGCAAGTACTTGAGAATGCATTTTACTGTCTCCCAGTGAGCCTTCCCAGGGTTACTCTGATATCTGCTAACCATGCCAACGGCAAAGCAAATATCAGGCCTCGTGCACAACATAGCATACATGAGGCTACCACTGCAGAAGCATAGGGTACCGCCTTCATGGCATCTATCTCCTCAGCAGTCTTAGGACACTGCTCCTTAGACAAATGCACTCCATGCCTGAAAGGTAGTGAACCCTTCTTGGAGTTCTGCATGTTAAAACGGGCCAGAATCGTGTCTATGTAGGATGCCTGTGAGAGAGTCAGAGAACATCTCCTACGATCTCGAATAATCTTGATCCCAAGGATATGTCCAGCCTCTCCCAAATCCTTCATATCGAATTGCCTGGACAGCCATGCCTTTACGTCTGACAACACCTTCTTACTGTTGCCAATAAGAAGAATGTCATCTACATAAAGTACGAGGAACACCACTATCTCACCATCACGCCTGCAATAAACACACTGCTCATCCGGAGACTGAGTGAATCCATAGGACTGGATAACCTCATCAAAACGAATGTTCCAAGATCTGGATGCTTGCTTAAGTCCATAAATGGACCTCCTAAGCCTGCATACCTTGTGCTCTTGGCCCTTAACAATGAAGCCCTCTCGTTGCTGCATAAAGATGGTCTCCTCAAGACTTCCATTAAGGAAAGCTGTCTTGACGTCCATCTGCCATATCTCATAATCCATATGAGCAGCTATGGCCAAGAGAATCCGGATCGACTTAAGCATAGCTACCGGGGAAAAAGTCTCCTCATAATCGATCCCTTCTTTCTGAGTATACCCCTTCGCCACAAGCCTAGCCTTGAAGGTCTCAACCCTCCCGTCAGATCCTCTCTTTTGCTTGTAGACCCATTTGCACCCAATAGGCCTAAACCCATCAGGAAGGTCTACCAGCTCCCAGACTTGATTTGAGTCCATAGAACCCATCTCAGCAATCATCGCTCTTTGCCAAGAATCTGCATCTTTATCCTGGAGAGCCTCATTGTAGTTAACTGGGTCTGGTTCATGAGCACCAGGGATAAAGTCCGAAGACTCACCCAAACCCATGTACCTCTCGGGCTGTCTCACAGCCCTCCCACTACGACGAGGCGCAGCCTGTGTAAGAGCATCATCTGTGATAGTGCGTGCAGTTTCCTGTGGTGTGTCTTCCTGTACGTGTGCATCTGGAATAGTGGACTGACTTCTAAGCTCTTCCAATACTACCTTGCTGCTTGACTTGTGATCTAAAATATAGTCCTCCTCAAGAAATCTGGCATTGGTGCTGACCACCACCTTCTGATCCTGAGGACTATAAAATAAACCACCTCTCGTTCCTTTGGGGTAGCCTACAAACAGCATAACCTTAGATCTCGCCTCTAACTTGCCTGCATCTGCCTCGAGCACATGTGCTGGACAACCCCAAATCCTGAGATGTCTCAGGCTAGGCTTGCGCCCATCCCACAACTCTAATGGGGTCGTTGGCACAGACTTAGATGGCACAAGGTTGAGGATATAACATGCTGTGTCTAAGGCATAACCCCAAAACGAGGTAGGCAACTCACTGTAACTCATCATCGATCTAACCATCTCCATAAGAGTCATGTTCCTCCTCTCTGCTACACCATTCTGCTGGGGTGTGCCAGGTGCAGACAACTGGGTCTGAATACCCTCCTCTGACAAATAGGTCCTAAATTCACTAGAGAGGTATTCGCCACCGCGATCAGACCGCAGTGACTTGATACTCTTACCCAGATGGTTCTCCACTGCTGCCTTGAATTCTCTGAACTTGCCAAAGCATTCAGACTTGTGGCGCATCAGGTATATGTATCCATATCTAGAGTAATCATCCGTGAAAGTCACGAAATACTCATAACCACCTCTAGCCTGAACTGACATAGGCCCACACACGTCAGAATGAATCAGCTCTAAAACCTCTTTGGCCCTATACCCCTTCGCCTTAAAAGGCCTCTTGGTCATTTTACCCTCCAAGCAGGACTCACAGGTTGAATAGCTGTCAATATCTAGTAAGTCCAAAGACCCACTCTTGACCAACCTTTGAATCCTACTAAGGTTGATATGACCTAGTCTCAGGTGCCAAAGATAAGTCTGATTCAAAGGGGAAGATTCCTTTCTCTTATTATGATTCGGTGATGAGTTACTAGTTTCTGTGTTTTGCATAACTGGGGAGTAAGTCTTGATTAAAAACAGATTGTCAACCAATGTACCGGAACATATAAGTTTCTGGCATTTTCTTATAAAAACCGAACCATCAGAAAATACACACTTATAACCATCCAAAACAAGTTTCGAAACTGAAAGCAAGTTCTTTCGAAAACTAGGTACATAAAGACAATCCTTCAAATATAAAATAGAGTCTGAAAAGTAAAGACTAATAACTCCCACTGCAGCCACAGAAACTCTGGTAGTATCCCCAAGGTAGACCTGCAACTCTCCATCTCTAAGCAGCCGGGTCACTTGGAACCCCTGCAAAGAATTACAAACGTGATCAGTGGCTCCCGAATCCACACACCAAGTATCCGTGGGAATCGCCGCTAAACACGTCTCAGTGACTAGGGAAAATTTACACGTACCTCGAGGCTTTGGGCAGTCCTTCTTCCAATGTCCCGCTTTGCCACATCTGAAGCATTTGCCTCTCGGCTTCTGCTTCTTGGCAATGCCCGCCTTGGGTCCATGACTGGCTCCTGCTTTCTGGCCTCTCTTCCTCTTTTGCTTCCTGGCTTTGGGCCCAGCAGAGGAACCTGAGGGACCAACAGTAGCCAAGGCTTGCTTCTTCTCAGCGAAGAGGCTCTCAGCAGACACCAATGCAGTCATGAGCTCAGAAAGTGAATATGAGAGATTCCCCATATTATAGTTCAATCGAAACTGCTCAAAACTGGGAGGCAAGCTCTGAAGGATGATATCGACCTGGGTTTCCCCATCAATCTCACCTCCCAATACCTCGATCTCATTGATGCAACCAATCATGTCCAGTACGTGATCTCTCACTGAAGTGCCCTCAGCCATCTTAGCATTCATGAGTTTCCTCATAGCTGACTGCTTGGCTGCCCTGCCCTGATGTCCAAACATCTCCCTGAGGTTGAGCATCATATCGTAGGCTGAGGTCATCAACTGATGCTGGTGCTGCAGCACACTTGACATGGAAGCCAAGATGTAGCACCTGGTCATCTCATCAGCTTTCTGCCACCTCGTATATGGTTCTCGCTGCTCAGGTGTGGCATCCTCACTGGGCTTAGGGGGGCACTCCCCAGTGAGCACATACTTATAACCCTCGGCGGTTAGGACAATGTCCAGGTTCCGTTTCCAATCAATGTAATTAGGACCGGTGAGTTTGTTTTGGTTCAGAATGACAGCTAGCGGGTTGAACGACATATCAACTGAAAATAATGAAAAAACATGTCTCAGTATACTTTTCGAAAATATTGAAAAATCCTCAGAAAAGAAATATAATCTTCTACCGACATCTCTCCCACCGGGATTAACGCAGGTCACGTAGGTGAACGCCTACGCCAATCCACATTCGTTCGAGAAGGACCAAAGTCCATTAATCTCATTATCTGACCAACGATCTTATGATCAATGAAATTAATAGTCGATAATTTTAGCCGTACACGTAAACAGCGTTACCTCGTAGGAGGGATACTATAAACAGTACACTAAGTGTATGCCATTACGTGACTTCTAAGTTTGTTACTTAGGGTACTAATGCGCCTCGGTAGCGAGGGTGTCGCAACTTTTCCCAATTAAACGCACTATTGTCATCCCTTTAGAAATTCATTCCAGCGATATCTGTGATTGAAAACTCATCCGTAGGGAAGCCGTTTAACCACATCGCCAATGAACCCGTAATGGAGGCCATGGGGCTATTAACCAACCCGCTCCCACTTAGATTTTTAAAATAATTTCAATTCGCCCTAGTTTTCTCGGTTTTCCATTTCGGTTTTCTACGTAATTAGGAATCACCCAAAAATTACGAAAAACCAAAATCCGGGTTTTCTCAGTTTTCTACGTAATTTGGAATCACCCAAAATTATGATAAACCAAAACCCCATGTAATTAGGAATCACCCAAAATTACGATTAAACCAAAACTTGCGAATGTAATTAAGTTTGAGGATTTTTACGTTTTAACATGCAATATCTTAACTATGGATATTCGCACCCATAAAACCGTTGGAGTTTTAATATGCGAATAATCTACCTTAGTTAATTGCACATTACCTTTTGAAAAAACTTTTGGTTTGAATTTCGTTCATGCAAAATAAAACGAAAATCACACAATCAACGAAAAAAATCATAAATACGGGAAATTAAATAAAATAAAATTTCCTGACTATTATGGTCTTCTCTATCGTTGATTCCTTGACGCCTCGGTGACACTTCCCGTCGTGTCGCTCCCACTCGTTATTTGGATTCCTCTCAATTCGCCCGGGTTTTCTCGGTTTAGTCCGTAATTAGGAATCACCCAAAATTACAAAAAACCAAAACCCGCGAATATAAGTTACCCAAAATAACGTCTTCGTCATAGTACAAAAATTCCTATATACAAAGGCGTTTTCTAGGAATTTAAAGACGACATGATTAGATCAAATCCTACTACAAGATTTTTCTAATCCTACACGGCTTCCAGCTCGTGGTTATTACTATTACAGAAATTTCCATTCAAAAAAAAACGAGCCCGGACATGTCCCGGGGTTTATGAATGAAAATTAAATTTCTACCATAATAGCCGGGAAACCAATAACCACCTGTTTAAACATTTCGACAAAAATACTAATGCCAAAATAAAGCCGTGTAATAAATCAAACAAGCATAAGACCGAAACCAACGCTCTGATACCAATTTGAAGGAAAACTGAACAAGCCCGGGCTAAATCGAAAACCTCACTTTCGTGCTATGCATTCCAGATTCGGAAGCTTTCGACCAAGCTCAGGCTCAAATTAGTTTACCCATGAACGGATCTAGGCTTATACTTATTTAATTTATTAATCGGGACACAAAAATTAAATCTTTAATTAAAGCGGAACTTAAAGATTATACCTTTTGTAGCGAAGTCCCTCGATTAAAGAATACCAAATATATTGCTGCGATTTCCACAAGAAATCCAATCGATTCTCCGTAGAAATCCCGAATATTGGGTGGGCAATAATCTATCGGGATTTGCTAACTAAACCCATAAGAATTAACAAAAGGGCTGCCCGAAAATTCTCCAAAATCAATTCCAAAATCTCGGTCCAATTAAAATGATAACCCAGCTGCTAAATGAAGACCGCCCACCGTGGATTTCCAGAACTTGCTGCCACCGACCGACTGCAGTACAAAAAACCAAAACAACTCGGACAAAAAAGGTCGAAGTTTTAGTCGCGATCTGCACAACCTGCTTCCACGGATCACTCACCAAAGTGGAGAAGATCAAAACGTGAAAAACAAATCGGATCAGCGCACCAATACTCAACAACCTAGCCAAGAAATAAACTGCAGCAGCGGGGAAAAAAAAAACAGCAGCAGTTCTGCCGAAAACCCTTAAAAAAACTGGCGGGATTGATGAACAGCAGCAAAATAAGATTGAACCTTTGGTTGGAGAATTAATCCGGGAGAAAGATAGAGCTGGGTGACTCCGAGAAAGATTCAAAAGATTTAATCTTTTTCTTGAATCTCTCTCTAACCCCTTTCTTTCTTAGCAAGACAATTTCTTGTCTTTCAAGCCACAATTGTAATTTCTTAGGGCTAAAGCTTTCTATTTATAGAAGCTCGATTGGAGACCTAATGGGCTCTCGAGTTGGGCCTTTAAAATTTGACTTTCGTTGACCGCTAAGTCTTCCCGACTAATCAACTCCAATCGACCCATTTAAATTAATTTATTTAATCCACTTTGTTAATTTAATTTAATCGAACCCTTAGAATTAATTAATTCAAAAATAGAATTAATTTCTAAATTCACTTCGTCGATCAAATTTAATTAAACCCTTCGGATTAATTAATTTACCTTGTCGATTAGTCAAACGCATAATCGGTCGTACCACTAACGGACCAATTATGGAACTACCGCTCGAAAACGACTTTACATCGCGCCATTATTATTTCTTCTATCTCCCCACATTAAAGATCTAGTGCTCATCGATTTATCAATTTACTGACAAATTAATTCACCGACTTCTTGGTTTCCGAGATTAGTACCACTCGACCTTTTATTATACCGAACATAAAGTTCACTGGCCAGGTTTAGTATAATAACCTTACGAGCTCATCTCGGGAGCACCATCAACCCGGCGAACCGGTACGTGGATTCCTCCGACTAGCAACGGCACGCAAGAAGCTAAACACCGCATACCCAACTTACCGAGGTATTGGCCTCAATTGACCTCACTCTTTAGCAAATCAAAGCATACGACACTCAACCCTCACGCCCGTCCCAATCTCGGGATTGAGAGACGGAATACTAGGACCAAATTGACTACGTCGATCAGTACAAGTCAATTCTATCCAAACTGGTCATGCTCAATATGCCCCGGGCATATCTGTGTGATTTAAACTAGTCTAGATAAACCAATTTCCAAACCACACAATAACCTATACCGATAGTATGTTCAGACTATCTCGGTTACGAGCATACTTTTTATATATCAATACTTTAACCAATAACGGTATCTACTGTGTTTGTCGACACCCCGTTATCTAGTTCTATGATATAAAGGAACAGATTTATACTGAAACAAAATGATATGTCATCTGTGGATATTAGTTTTTGATACAAGCCATAGCTTTTCTGTATTCAAAACTAACAGTAAATTATTTCAAGCATGTGATTTCTCACTAGGATGCCTTCAGCCTGAAGGAAAACTGAACAAGCCCGGGCTAAATCGAAAACCTCACTTTCGTGCAATGCATTCCAGAATCGGAAGCTTTCGACCACGCTCAGGCTCAAATTAGTTTACCCATGAACGGATCTAGGCTTATACTTATTTAATTTATTAATCGGGACACAAAAGATTCGATCTTTAATTAAAGCGGAATGTTTAAAGATACTACCTTTTGAAGCGAAGTCCCTTGCCTAAAGAAAAATCCAATCTTTGTTGCGATTTTCACAAAGAATCCGAAGAATGACTCCGATACAAACTCCGAAATAGTGTGGGCTATTGTCTACAGAGTTACCCACGGCAATACGATGAAAACCCAAGAAACTTGCTCCGGAAGAAAACTCAAAAACTGAACTTTTAAATAAAAAAACTGCTGCCCAGATTTTTTGAAGAGTGCAGCGCAAGTCGCCGGGAACGCCTGAAGAAAACCGACCACCGGGCTGATCTCTCCGGTCCCGATCTGTACAGCCGGCTTCACGGATCACTCAACCAGAAGATCGACGTGAAGACCGGCCGATTCTGGGCACCGAAGAAGAACCAGCACTGGGTTTTCCTGCTGCAGTAGCGCCGCGGGTTTTCTTGCTGCACTGGACAGCGGCGCTACAAAAAAAACGAACGGCTGGCGACTTAATAAGGGACAATCTGGGCAGCTTGATTACTGAGTTTCTCCGAAGAAGAAAGTTGTCTTAGCTGACTTCGAGAAGAAGCTTCGATGAGGAAGACGAAGTTCTCACTCTAAGCTAAACTTTCTCACTCTAGCCTTTTCTTGGCTGCCATGTTTCTTAGATTGATTTCTTGCCCAATAAGTTGTATTTATAAGGAGCTTCTAAGGAGACCTAATGGGCTCTCGAGTTACGCCTTTTAATTTGACTTTCATTGACCGCTAAGTCTTCCCGACTAATCAACTCCAATCGACCCATTTAAATTAATTTATTTAATCAACTTTGTTAATTTAATTTAATCGAACCCTTAGAATTAATTAATTTAAAATAGAATTAATTTCTAAATTCACTTTGTCGATTAAATATTAATCAAACTTTTTTGGATTAATTAATTTACCTTGTCGATTAGTCAAATGCATAATCGGTCGTACCATTAACGGACCAATTATGGAACTACCGCTCGAAAACAACTTTACATCGCGCCATTATATTTTATTCTATCTCCCCACATTAAAGATCTGGCGCTCGTCGATTTATCAATTTACCGACAAATTAATTCACCAACTTCTTGGTTTCTGAGATTAGTACCACTCGTCCTTTTATTATACCGAACATAAAGTTCACCGGCCGGGTTTAGTATAATAACCTTACGAGCTCATCTCGGGAGCACCATCAACCCGGCGAACCGGTACATGGATTCCTTCGACTAGCAACAACACGTAAGAAGCTAAACACCGCATACCCAACCTACCGAGGTATTGGCCTCAATTGACCGCACTCTTTGGCAAATCAAAGTATACGATATCCAACCTTCACGCCCGTCCCAATCTCGGGATTGAGAGACGGAATACTATGACTGAATTGACTACGCCGATCAGTATAAGTCAATTCTATCCGAACTGGTCATGCTCAATATGCCCCGGGCATATCCGTGTGATTTAAACTAGTTTAGATAAACTAATTTCCAAACCACACAATAACCTATACCGATAGTATGTTCAGACTATCTCGGTTACGAGCATACTTTTTATATATCAATACTTTAACCAATAACGGTATCCACTGTGTCTGTCCACACCCCGTTATCTAGTTCTATGATATAAAGGAACAAATTTATACTGAAACAAAATGATATGTCAACTGTGGATATTAGTTTTTTATACAAGTCATAGCTTTTCTGTATTCAAAACTAACACAGCCATCTTAGCATTCATGAGTTTCCTCATAGCTGACTGCCTGGCTGCCCTGCCTTGATGCCCAAACATCTTCATGAAGTTAGTCATCATATCGTAGGCTGAGGTCATCAACTGAAATATAAACAGCCAATTTTAGTATTCTATCTTTTTCAAAAATATTGATATCCTCTATGGTAGAGTCCGCCACTCATTTCTGCTTGACACTCTTCCATACTATAGCTCCACCTCCTAGAGTAAACACAAACCCAGAGGTAGACTTACTCTTGTCCAAATCACCTTGAAAGTCCGAATCTGTGTAACCTAATGGTACAAGCTCCTGCGCTCTATAAACTAGGACATAATCTCTCATCCTGCACAAGTACTTGAGAATGCATTTTACTGCCTCCCAGTGAGCCTTCCCAGGGTTACTCTGATATCTGCTTACCATGCCAACGGCAAAGCAAATATCAGGCCTCGTGCACAACATAGCATACATGAGGCTACCCACTACAGAAGCATAGGGGTACTGCCTTCATGGCATCTATCTCCTCAGCAGTCTTAGGACACTGCTCCTTAGACAAATGCACTCCATGCCTAAAAGGTAGTGAACCCTTCTTGGAGTTCTGCATGTTAAAACGGGCCAGAATCGTGTCTATATAGGATGCCTGTGAGAGAGTCAGAGAATGTCTCCTACGATCTCGAATAATCTTAATCCCAAGGATATGTCCAGCCTTTCCCAAATCCTTCATATCGAATTGCCTGGACAGCCATGCCTTTACGCCTGACAACACCTTATTACTGTTGCCAATAAGAAGAATGTCATCTACGTAAAGTACTAGGAACACCACCATATCACCATCACGCCTGCGATAAACACACTGCTCATCCGGAGACTAAGTGAATCCATAGGACTGGATAACCTCATCAAAACGGATGTTCCAAGATCTGGATGCTTACTTAAGTCCATAAATGGACCTCCTAAGCCTGCATACCTTGTGCTCTTGGCCCTTAACAATGAAGCCCTCTGGTTGCTGCATAAAGATGGTCACCTCAAGACTTCCATTAAGGAAAGCTGTCTTGACATCCATCTGCCAAATCTCATAGTCCATATGAGCAGCTATGGCCAAGAGAATCCGGATTAACTTAAGCATAGCTACTGGGGAAAAAGTCTCCTCATAATCGATCCCTTCTTTCTGAGTATACCCCTTCACCACAAGCCTAGCCTTGAAGGTCTCAACCCTCCCGTCAGATCCTCTCTTTCGCTTGTAAACCCATTTGCACCCAATAGGCCTAAATCCATCAGGAAGGTCTACCAGCTCCCATACTTGATTTGAGTCCATAGAACCCATCTCAGCAATCATCGCTCTCTGCCAAGAATCTGCATCTTTATCATGGAGAGCCTCATTGTAGTTAACTGGGTCCGGTTCATAAGCACCAGGGATAAAGTCTGAAGACTCACCCAAACCCATGTACCTCTCGGACTATCTCACAACCCTCCCACTACGACGAGGCGCAGCCTGTGCAAGAGCATCATCTGTGATAGTGTGTGCAGTCTCTTGTGGTGTGTCTTCCTGTACGTGTGCATCTGGAATAATGGATTGACTTCTAAGCTCTTCCAATACTACCTTGCTGCTTGACTTGTGATCTAAAATATAGTCCTCCTTAAGAAATCTGGCATTGGTGCTGACCACCACCTTCTGATCCTGAGGACTATAAAATAAACCACCTCTCGTTCCTTTGGGTAGCCTATAAACAGCATAGCCTTGGATCTCGCCTCTAACTTGCCTGCATCTACCTCGAGCACATGTGCTGGACAACCCCATATTCTGAGATGTCTCAGACTAGGCTTTCGCCCATTCCACAACTCTGATGGGGTCGAAGGCACAGACTTAGATTGCACAAGGTTGAGGATAAAACATGTTGTCTCTAAAGCATAACCCTAAAACGAGGTAAGCAACTCACTATAACTCATCATCGATCTAACCATCTCCATAAGAGTCTTGTTCCTCCTTTCTGCTACACCATTCTGCTGGGGTGTGCCAGGTGCAGACAACTGGATCTAAATACCCTCCTCTGAAAAATAGAATCTAAATTCACTAGAGAGGTATTCGCCACCGCGATCAGACCGCAGTGACTTGATACTCTTACCCAGATGGTTCTCCACCTCAGCCTTGAATTCACTGAACTTGCCAAAGCATTCAGACTTGTGGCGCATCAGGTATATGTATGCATATCTAGAGTAATCATCCGTGAAAGTCACGAAATACTCATAACTGCCTCTAGCCTGAACTGACATAGGCCCACTCACGTCAGAATGAATCAGCTCTAAAACCTCCTTGGCCCTATACCCCTTTGCCTTGAAAGGCCTCTTGGTCATTTTACCCTCTAAGCAGGACTCACAGGTCGAATAGCTGTCAATATCTAGCAAGTCCAAAGACCCACTCTTAACCAACCTTTGAATCCTACTAAGGTTGATATGACCTAGTCTCAAGTGCCAAAGATATGTCTGATTCAAAGGGGAAGACTCTTTTCTCTTATTATGATTCGATGATGAGTTACTAGTTTCTGTGTTTTGCATTACTGGGGAGTATGTCTTAATTAAAAACAAATTGTCAACCAATGTACCGGAACATATAAGTTTCTGGCCTTTTCTAATAAATATAGATCTATCCGAAAAAACGCACTTATAACCATCCAAAACAAGTTTAGAAACTGAAAGTAAGTTCTTACGAAAACTGGGTACATAAAGACCATCTCTCAACAATAAAGTAGAGTCTGAAAAATAAAGACTAATAACTCCCACTGCAGTAACAGAAACTCTGGTAGTATCCCCAAGGTAGACCTGCAACTCTCCCTCTCTAAGCAGCCGGGTCACTTGGAACCCCTGCAAAGAATTACAAACATGATCGGTGGCTCCTGAATCCACACACCAAGTATCTATGGGAATCGCCGCTAAACACGTCTCAGTGACTAGGGAAAATTTACACGTACCTCGAGGCTTTGGGCAGTCCTTCTTCCAATGTCCTGCTCTGTCACACCTGAAACATTTGCCTTTCGGCTTCTGTTTCTTGGCAATGCCCGCCTTGGGTCCATGATTAGTTCATGCTTTTTGGCCTCTCTTCCTCTTTTGCTTCCTGGCTTTGGGCCCAGTAGAGGAACCTGAGGGACCAACAGTAGCTAAGACTTGCTTCTTCTCAGCGAATAGGCCCTCAGCAGACACCAACGCAGTCATGAGCTCAGAAAGTGAATATGAGAGATTCCCCATATTATAGTTCAATCTAAACTGCTCAAAACTGGGAGGCAAGCTCTGAAGGATGATATCGACCTGGGTTTTCCCATCAATCTCACCTCCCAATACCTCAATCTCATTGATGCAACCAATCATGTCCAGCACGTGATCTCTCACTGAAGTGCCCTCAGCCATCTTAGCATTCATGAGTTTCCTCATAGCTGACTGCTTGTCTGCCCTGCCCTGATGTTCAAACATCTCCCTGAGGTTGAGCATCATATCGTAGGCTGAGGTCATCAACTGATGTTGGTGCTGCAATACACTCGACATAGAAGCCAAGATGTAGCACCTGGTCATCTCATCAGCCTTCTGCCACCTTGTATATGGCTCTCGCTGCTCAGGGGTGGCATCATCGCTGGGCTTAGGGGGACACTCCTCAGTAAGCACGTACTTGTAACCCTCAGCGGTAAGGACAATGTCCAGGTTACGTTTCCAATCAATGTAATTTGGACCGGTGAGTTTGTTTTGGTTCAGAATGACAGCTAGCGGGTTAAACGACATATCAACTGAAAATAAACAATTCAAGTTTCAGTATACTTTATCGAAAATATTGAAAATCCTTAAAAAACAAATATAATCTTCTACCGACATCTCTCACACCGGGATTAACGCATGTCACGATAGGTGAACATCTACGCTAACCCACATTCGTTCGAGAAGAACCAAAGTTCATTAATTTCATTATCTGACCAACGATCTTATGATCAATGAAATTAATAGTCGATAATTTTAGCTGTACCCGAAAATAGCGTAACCTCGATGGGAGGGATACTAAAAACGGTACACTAAGTGTATGCCATTACGTGACTTCTATGTTTGTTACTTAGGATACTAATGCGCCTTGGATGGCGAGGGTGTCGCAACTTTCTCCAATTAAACTCACTATAGTCAACCCTTTAGAAATTCATTCCGGTGATATCCGTGGTTGAAAACTCATCTGATAGAAGGAGGGTCTAAGCCAACACGCAAGTTTAACCACATCACCAATGAACCCGTAATGGAGGCCATGGGGATATTTACCAACCCGCTCCCACTTAGATTTTTAAGTTTGAGGATTTTTACGTTTTAACATGCAATATCTTAACTGTGGATATTCGCACCCATAAAACCGTTGGAGTTTTAATATGCGAATAATCTACCGTAGTTAATTGCACATTACCTTTTAAAAAACATTTTGGTTTGGTTTTCGTTTATGCAAAATAAAACGAAAATCACACAATCAACGAAAAGTCATAAATACGGGAAATTAAATAAAATAAAAATTTCCCGACTATTATGGCCTTCTCTATCGTTGATTCCTTGACGCCTCGGTGACACGTCCCGTCATACCGCTCCCACTCGTTATTTGGATTCCTCTCGATTCGCCCGGTTTTTCTCAGTTTTCTACGTAATTAGGAATCACCAAAAATTACGATAAACCAAAACCCGCGAATATAAGTTACCCAAAATAACGTCTTCGTCATAGTACATAAATTCCTATATACAAAGGCGTTTTTCTAGGAATTTAAAGACGACATGATTAGATCAAATCTTACTACAAGATTTTTCTAATCCTACACAGCTTCCAGCTCGTGGTTATTACTATTACAGAAATCTCCATTCAAAAAATAAAACAAGCCCGGACATGTCCCGGGGTTTATGAATGAAAATTAAATTTCTAACATAATAGCCGGGAAACCAATAACCACCTGTTTATGCATTTCGACAAAAATAATAATGCCAAAATAAAGCCATTTAATAAATAAAACAAGTATAAGACCGAAACCAACACTCTGATACCAATTTGAAGGAAAACTGAACAAGCCCGGGCTAAATCGAAAACCTCACTTTCTTGCAATGCATTCCAGAATCGGAAGCTTTCGACCAAGCTAAGGCTCAAATTAGTTTACCCATGAACGGATCTAGGCTTATACTTATTTAATTTATTAATCAGGACACAAAAGATTCGATCTTTAATTAAAGCGAATGTTTAAAGATACTACCTTTTGAAGCGAAGTCCCTTGCCTAAAGAAAAATCCAATCTTTGTTGCGATTTCCACAAAGAATCCAAAGAATGACTCCGATACAAACTCTAAAATAGTGTGGGCTATTGTCTATGGAGTTATCCACGGCAATACGATGAAAACCCAAGAAACTTGCTCCGGAAGAAAACTCAAAACTGAACTTTTAAATAAAAAAACTGCTGCCCAGATTTTTTGAAGAGTGCAGCGCAAGTCGCCGGGAACGCCTGAAGAAAATCGACCACCGGGCTGATCTCTCTGGTCCCGATCTGTACAGCCGGCTTCACGGATCACCCAACCAGAAGATCGACGTGAAGACCAGCCGGTTCTGGGCACCGAAGAAGAACCAGCACCGGGTTTTCCTGCTGCAGTAGCGCCGCGGGTTTTCCTGCTGCGCTAGACGGCGGTGCAACAAAAAATGAACGACCGGCAACTTAATAGGGGACAATCCGGGTAGCTTGATTACTGAGTTTCTCCGAAGAAGAAAGTTGTCTTAGCTGACTTCGAGAAGAAGCTTCGATGAGGAAGACGAAGTTCTCACTCTAAGCTAAACTTTCTCACTCTAGCCTTTTCTTGGCTGCCAAGTTTCTTAGATTGATTTCTTGCCCAATAAGTTGTATTTATAAGGAGCTTCTAAGGAGACCTAATGGGCTCTCGAGTTAGACCTTTTAATTTGACTTTCGTTGACTGCTAAGTCTTCCCGACTAATCAACTCCAATCGACCCATTTAAATTAATTTATTTAATCCACTTTGTTAATTTAATTTAATCGAACCCTTAGAATTAATTAATTCAAAATAGAATTATTTTCTAAATTCACTTTATCGATTAAATATTAATTAAACCTTTTGGATTAATTAATTTACCTTATCGATTAGTCAAATGCATAATCGGTCGTACCACTAACGGACCAATTATGGAACTACCGCTCGAAAACAACTTTACATCGCGCCATTATATTTTATTCTATCTCCCCACATTAAAGATCTAGCGCTCGTCAGTTTATCAATTTACTGACAAATTAATTCACCGACTTCTTGGTTTCTGAGATTAGTACCACTCGTCCTTTTATTATACCGAACATAAAGTTCACAGGCCGGGTTTAGTATAATAACCTTACGAGCTCATCTCGGGAGCACCATCAACCCGGCGAACCGGTACGTGGATTCCTTCGACTAGCAATGGCACGTAAGAAGCTAAACACCGCATACCCAACCTACCGAGGTATTGGCCTCAATTGACCGCACTCTTTGGCAAATCAAAGCATACGATATCCAACCTTCACGCCCGTCCCAATCTCGGGATTGAGAGACGGAATACTAGGACAGAATTGACTACGCCGATCAGTATAAGTCAATTCTATCCAAACTGGTCATGCTCAATATGTCCCGGGCATATCCGTGTGATTTAAACTAGTTTAGATAAACTAATTTCCAAACCACAGAATAACCTATACCGATAGTATGTTCAGACTATCTCGGTTACGAGCATACTTTTTATATATCAATACTTTAACCAATAACGGTATCTACTGTGTCTGTCCACACCCCGTTATCTAGTTCTATAATATAAAGGAACAAATTTATACTGAAACAAAATGATATGTCAACTGTGGATATTAGTTTTTGATACAAGTAATAGCTTTTCTGTATTCAAAACTAACACAGCCATCTTAGCATTCATGAGTTTCCTCATAGCTGACTGTCTGGCTGCCCTGCCCTGATGCCCAAACATCTTCCTGAAGTTAGTCATCATATCGTAGGCTGAGGTCATCAACTGAAATATAAACAGCCAGTTTCAGTATTCTATCTTTTTCAAAAATATTGATATCCTCAAAACTAATATAATCTTTCACCAACATCTCTCACACAGGGATTAACGCAGGTCACAATCGTGTGAATGTCTACGCTAGGCTACATTCGTTTGAGAAGAACTTAAGTTCATTAATTTCAGTATCTGACCAACGATCTTTTGATCAATAAAATTAATAGTCAATGATTTTAGCCGCACACATAAGTAGTGTGACCTCGATGGGAGGAATACTACCAATGGTACACTAAGCGTATGCTATTACGTGAGTTCTAAGTTTGTTACTTAGAATACTAATGCACCTCAGTCCAATTAAACTCACTATAGTCATCCCTTTAGAAATTCAATATAGTGATCTTATGAATAAAGACTCATCTGATATGGAGGAAAGCCCTAGGCCAGCGCGTAAGTCTATTCACATCACATATAAATTCGTAATGGAGGCCATAGGGATATAACACAACCCACTCCCACTTATATTCTTAAAATTGAGGATTTTTACGTTTTAACATGTAATATCTTAACTTCGGATATTCGCACCTATAAAACCATTGGAGTTTTAACATGCGAATAATGTACCTTAGTTAATTGCATTCATTGAAATTAGTTTCTTTTCGAACATGCATAAAACAAAAATACACAAGCAATGATAAGAACATAAAATAGGAAATAAATGTATATGAAACATTTCCCGACTATTATGGTATTCTTAATCCTCGCTTCTTTTAAATGCCTTGTTGACATGTCCCGTCGCGTTGCTCCCACTCGTTATTTGGATTCCTCCAAATTCGTTCGGATTTTCTCAGTTTTTTATGTAATTAGGAATCACCCAAAATTACGATAAACCAAAACCCACGAATATGAGTTACCCAAAATAATGTCGTCATCATTTTACATAAAATTCCTATATACAAAGGCTTTCTAGGAATTTTAAAGACGACAACATTAGAATAAATCCTACTACAAGATTTATCCAATCCTACACGGCTTCCAGCTCGTGGTTATTACTATTACAGACATTCCCATTCAAAATAAAAATGAGCCTGAACATGTCCCGGGGTTTATGAATGAATGTAATACCATAATAGCCGGAAATAATAACCACCTGTTAATAGATCGACATGCGAAAATAACAAAGCCATGTAATAAATCGAACAAGTATAAACAAAAACACTTGCTTTGATACCAATTTGAAGAAAACAGATCTTGTCCGGGATAAACCAAAAATCTCACTTTCGTGCTATGCATTCCAGAATCAGAGACTTTCGATCTGGCCCATACTCTAAATCATTTCCCCTGAACGGATCTAGGCTTATATGAATTCGATTTGTTAAAACAACACGCTAAAAGTTAAATCTTTAATTTAAAGCGAAAAGTATAATGATTATACCTTTAAAGCGTGTCCCTCCCAAATATAGAAAGCCAAGAAAATACCACTTCGAATCCTAAGAATAACTCCAACAACCCCAAAATCGAGTGGGTGACTATCCACGTGGCGACTAATAGCACTAATGAAGAAATCCAAAAGAAACCCACTTCGAAAAAACTCGATCTGCCTAAACAGATTGTTGCCTAGAGCAGCCCAACGCAACCACCGCTGACCGCCGGACACAACCTAACTCTAATCGGCCGATCACCACAATTTGGCCACGATCTGGATGACTATAATCGTGTATCACTGAGCTAAGCAAGAGATCTACATGGAAATAGCTAGATCAGCACACTGGAGTAGTTGAACGGTCGGCAAAATTTGATGAACAGCGGCGGCGCTAAAGAACTCACGGCGCGATGGCGAATGAATAGTGAACCTAGTGGGCTGCTCAAATAAATCCGATGGGCTGAATTATTTCAAAGATAGAAAGATCCTTAATCGACTTCGAGAAAGATCTTCGATGAGGAAGACGAAGTTCTCTCTCTAGACTACTCTCTCTCACTTTAGGCAACTTAGCCTACAAGGTTTCTTAATGTCTTCAATGCCTAACTTAAGCTATTTATAGGGAGTTTCAAGGGAGACCTAATGGGCTTTTGAGTTGGGCATTAGTGTTGGACTTCGTTGACTTCCTTATTCTTCCCTAGACTAGTCAACTCCTATCGAACATTTCGAATTAATTCTTTAACCCACTTCGTCAATTAAATATTAATTGACCCTTAGAATTATTTCCTATAATTCATTTTGTCAATTAAATATAAAATTAACCCAAGGTTAATTTATTTAATTCACCTTGTCAATTAATCCAACGCATAATTAGTCGTACCACTTACGGACCGGTTATGGAATTACCGCTCAAAAACGAAATACTTCGTGCTCACTTTGTAATTCGTATATCTCCCCACATCAAAGATATAGTACTGGTCGATTCATAAATTTACTGTCAAATTAATTCATCGACTTCTTGGTATCCGAGATTAGTACCACTCGACCATCTTATTATACCGGAAGTAAGTTCACCAGCCGGGTTTTGTATAAAAACTTTTCGAGCTAATCTCAAGAGCACCATCAACCCGGTGAACGGTATATGGATTCCTTCTACAAGCAACGGTACACCAAGAAGTCAAACACCGCATACCCAACTTATCGAGATCTAGGCCTCGATTGACCACACTCTTTGGCAAATCAAAGCATACGATATCTAACTCGCTTGCCCGCTCTAGTCTAGGAATTAAGAGATTAGAATATTGGGTTCGAATTAACTACACTGATCAGTTTAAGTTAATCAATTCCAAATAGGTCGTACTCAATATGTCTCGGGCACATCCATATGATTTAATTAGTCTAGAAAAAACTAATTATCCAAATCACACAATAACCTAAACCGATAGTGTGTTCAAACTATCTCAGTTACGAGCAACTGTTTATATATCATAATTTTAACCAATGATAAGATCTACTGTGCTACACCCAGCACCTTATCATCTATGCATATGATATAAAGGAACAATTAATACTGAAATAAAATCAATATGTAAACTGTGGATATTAGTTTTTCATACAAGCAATAGCTTTTCAGTATTCAAAACTAACAGTTACCACCACTACCGCCTGTTGCTACCACCACTGCCTCGCCACTACCACTATTTTAGTGTATATAAAATTATTTATAATTATAGTTAGAGTAAATTCCAAAATTGGTCACTATACTATAGTCAGTTTCTGGTTTTGGTCATCATACTTTGAAAATTATTTTTAAGGTCATCATACTTTACTTTTCTTTTCAAAAATGGTCACTCCGTCAAGTTGGACCGTTAACCCACAAACGGTCAACTTTTTTTTGGGTTATTTTTGTCTTTTCATTCACTTAAATTCAAAAAAGAGTAAACTCTGAATTTGGTCATCATACTTTTCTAAAATCCCACTTTTGGTCATCTTACTTCAAAAATTATATTTGAGGACATTATACTTTCATTTTTTATTCAATTTTGGTCATTCCGTCTAAATGTTCCATTAAGTCTCCAGCGGCCATAATTTTTTGAGGTAAATACGAAAAAACACACCCCATCATGCATGTGGAATTTCTTTTTTTAAAATTAATTATTTTTCGCATCTGCACCACAAACACCCACACTAGGGCTGTCAATTTCTGATACGACACGAAAATCAAACACGAAATCGACACAAAACGGGTCGAGTTCGGGTTGGAATTTTGGACCCAAAAATTTTCTGGTCATGTTCGTGTTGGGTCTAAGATTTCAGGTCAAAATCAAGTCAACCCGTTGGGTCAATGTGTTGACCTAAAATATTTTTAAAAAATTATTGTGGGAAAAAAATCGGGTTGGCAAGTCAGGTTAGGGTTGGTCGACCCTAACCCGACCTAATGAACTGATTTGGGTTGAGTTGGAGGGTCAACCAATGGGTTGACCAGGTCGATTTCGGGTTAACATGGTAAAAATACATTCGGGTTCGAGTCAAGGGCAAAAATGTAATTTTCTCTTTCAACCCGACACGAAACTGACACGCCGACACGAATTGACAGCCCTAACCCACACCCTTAAGAAGAATAAAACTTTTTAGGGTCACGTGCATGAGGAGGGTGTGGGTGTTGGCGGGGGAGATGCAAAAAAATAATTAATAAAAAAATTTCACGTGCATAATGGGGTGTGTTTTTTGTACTTACCCACAAAAAATTATGGCTGTTAGAGACTTAATGGAACATTTAGACGGAATCACCAAAATTGAATAAAAAATGAAACTATGATGACCTCAAATATAATTTTTAAAGTAAGCTGACCAAAAGCGGGATTTTAGAAAAGTATGATGACCAAATTCAGAGTTTACTCTTTTTTTAATTTAATGAGTCAATGAAAAGACAAAAATAGCCCTAAAAAATTGACCGTTAGTGGGTTAACGGTCCAACTTGACGGAGTGACCATTTTTTAAAAGAAGAGTAAAGTATTATAACCTTAAAAATAGTTTTCAAAGAATGATGACCAAAACTAGAAACTGGCTATAGTATAGTAACTAATTTTCAAATTTACTCTTATATTTACTTATATTTTAAAAAATAAAAGAATATTTATCAATAGTAAAAGTGCATAAAATAAACTATATTTATAATTAAAAAAATAATAGTGGTGATGACGGGGAAGTGATAGTTGTGGGGAGGCTGTGATGTCAAAGCGGTGTTGGCGGCGGTGGCCGCGAGCGGGGCGGTGATGGTGGCGATGAGATGGGGAAGTGGTGATGGTGGTGGCGGGGTGGTGGCAGGGCGGTAGTGGTGGTAACGAGGTGGTATTTAAACAGTTAGGGTTTTGAGAGTCAAAAGTTAGTCAGATGGTTTTTTCGTAAAAAATGACTAAAAATGCTAATAAAAAATACTTAGAGACCATTATTGCAGTCGTATTATTATTTGGGATCAAAAGGGCAACTACCCTATTAAGAGGGACCAAAAAAACAATTTGGCCTTTTTTTATGGATTCGATCCTGTTAAAACTGATGCGAGTTCCTCATTCAACAAAGAATCACTGGGAAAATGATTTCTTCAGTAGAAGAAGTTCTCAACAAATTTGCCCGGTATAGAGATGTTAGATTCACTATCTTACAAACTAGCGGAATATTGGTTGAAAGACGGGTAGAATGGAACCACAACAATAACAACTGCCTATTGTTGATAAATCCGGATGATGCACTATATCTAAAGAATTTCGATTTTGGGGTTATCACGAGCTCTCACAAAAGGTTTTCAATATTCATCAATGCATAAGAAAAATGAAGGCACAACCCTCTATTTATAGAGTTATAGGAGCGGTCAAAATTCCTACAAAGAAGGGGGAATTCTTGTGGACAAGAATTTCCTTTTCTTAGGCACAAGTATTTTCCTTTTACAATTTGGAAAAGAATAATACTTGTTTCCTTATTCTAAATCGAATCAAACTATAATTAAACTTGGATTCTTGCTGAAATTTATTCTTTTTAAATCCTAAAAAGAATAAACCATAATTGTCTTAAATCAGCAAAAATCATAAAACTGCCAAAAACCAGGAGTTGGGGCGCCGTACCCAAGAGCAGGAATTTCCTTGCTTCTTAGTGTCTTCTTGTCCAAATAATCTTCTTGTAGACCTTCTAGAACACCTTTGGCTGAAACCCTTCAACTCTAGGTCTTTAACAGACTTTATTGGGCTTGTTTAATGGAAAAACTCATTCTTAAAAGGATTTACAAAAGCCCTTAAACAAGTACAAAGACTCAATAATTAAAATACTTAGAAATTAATTGTCTTTGACTTGAAAAATAAAAATTAAGGCTAGCTTTCCAATTTACTTAACACAATGACTTCTCTTGATGGTGGCTTATCTTTAAATAAGAACCACTATGCGAAGGGTTTCAATTGCCTTCTTCATTTTTTCTCTTGATCTTGGATCCGAAATATCCACAAGTTGTACTTGGCTCATGCTTTTCATGTCTTGAGCTTGTACATTACTTGATGCAGTAGGATGTGAATCATGAGGTGATCTTGAGATCATATCATCCCCTCCCTCTTGAAAATGAATTGTCCTCAATTCCCAACTTTCATTGATAAAAAAAAATAAAAATGAGGTAGGTTAGCAAAAGGAAAATATGCACAATATCTTTTTCACCTCTCTTATCTTCTTTGTGATCCTTGATCTCTTTCTTGATACCACTATGAGGTACCAACTCATGTGATGTCATTGAGTTTTGACTTCTCTTGGTCACTCAACATGGGCTCCACATTGTGCTTGGACACTTTACAATTTTTTGCCATGTCTAAATTTTGGATCCCACATAGGGATTTCTCCCTCTTACAAATAATGCAATGTAGGCACATATTCTCCACATCTTCTTTCATTTGGCCAAAAAAACTGCTCTTGAAGAGTTTCAAGAATCATGTTTTCATGTTGATGTCCTTTGAATCCTCCACTATGAAGATCTTGAAGCAGCAACCTTCTTGCACTAGCTTGATGCACATTAATCTTAGTGTCTTGCTTATGATATCTTGTTAGCTTCTTCACATGGCCAATGTCCCAACAACCATAAAATTCAACCATATAAGTGAACAAATTTAAGGCATTATCATGATAACTTACCATGGTCTCTTTAAGCCTCGCACTAAATCTATCTATAGTGCTCGTGTCATGCAACAATACACTTCTCATTCCTACTCCTGACATTTAGAATTGAAAATCACAAACACTTTTAAACAAAGCAAAAGTATAAGTAAAGAATGTCTCCTTTTTTGGTGTACTCATGCAATCAAAAGGTATGTGATCTATTGGACCCTCTCTCTTGAATTTCAAGCCCTCAGGTACGGATTTGACTGCCAACAAACACACACTCACATGACTATTAGAACCTTGTAATGAATACATTATTGAGTCCGACCAATGGAATCTTCTGGAGCTACTAGGTGCGACAGACTCAGGGACTGTTGATCGACTGATTCTCCAAATTTTTCATCCAAGAATTGTGTCCAATTGAACTCTGTTGACTCCATCTTATTACCACGGTCCTTGGATGGAGCTTTGGTCAAGTTTTTCTCTTCATCAGATGAAAATTCTTTTATCACCAAAGGAGAGCTTTCTAACTTTGGAGTTATTTGAGATGAACTCTTCTTTGAGCTTGATGCACTTGATGAGGTAGGACAATCAATCCTCATACTCGCTCCTCTTTTCCTCTTTCCACTTTCATGACTAAATGTCACTTCATTGTCCTCTTCTCTAGACTCTTGCCAATTATCATATTCGGCCACTATTTCTTTCTCAGATGGTGTGAGGGACTCTTCTTCTTCTAATGGCAAGGCTATCCAACTCAATCTTGCAGAGCTAGTTTGGTTTAGAGATTTTTGAGAAGATGAGCTCTTCCAAGTATTTGATTGACCCCGGTGTACGATTGGACCTTGATGAATCATTACTGGCCGATTTCAGAGCATTTGGTCCATTTTCCCTTTTTCCACTAACTCTCATTCTAGCGGTCCTTTTCATCACACCACATTCTAACCTTGGTTGCTCAGTTTGTGTCTTATTGCTTGCATTAGCCTCTTGAATTTCTTGCTTAACTTGCCAAACCTAAGAATAAGACATTGGAGTAAGTTCATACTTTTTACAACCAAAGAAAAAGGAATACTTATTTAGAACCCGTCATGTGTAGTATTTCTATCAAATTGCCACGGCCTCCCTAACAACAAGTGGGCTGCACTCGTTGGCACTACATCACACTTGACGTGGTCCTCATAGTCACAATAGAGAATAGTACTATGCATTGCTTGGTAACTTCAAATTTATGTCGCAGGGTAAGCTATTGCAGCTGATAAGGATAAGGGTGAGGAGTAGTAGGCAAATTCATAATAGCACAAGATAGTTAGAAACATGATTATTCTCACTACCACTATCAATTATAAACAAGCACTTACCACCATTGATTTCACCTAAAGTATGAAATACTGTTTGCCTTTGCTCACTTGGATATTCTAGATCTTCTTGGGAATTAGAAGTTCTTACCATACTAGAAGATTGTGATTTGGAATCACTTGAACTTGGTACTTGTAGCGAGACTCCACATGTACCTTTCGGAATTTCAGGAGCTTTAGGAAGTTTATCATGAACCTCATATTTCTTGGAAGATCTATAGAGGAAGGAGGGTGGTAACAACTTTTTCAAATAAGATGGGACTTCATCAACCTTTGTTGATAAACTCCTTGCTACCCAGAACTCTTCCATTGAATCAATCAACTTATCCAAAGATTGATCCATCTTTTTCAAGCACTATAATAATGCTTGGTTTTGCTGAAATTTTAATGATTCCATTTTTCTGTCAAGAAACACTCAAACATAGGTAGAAACAGACTTCTCCTTGAAGGTTAGCAACCAAAACAATTAAACTACAAAGAATTAAAAATCAAAAACAAACCTAAAAATATACTACAAAATTGCGGCAACTATATAAAACCACAAAAACCAAAAAATCAAAACAAAACAAATCAATCAAAACACAAGACAAATCAAAAACACAAAAACTAAGGAATTAGCAAAAACCACAAAAATGCGGCAACAATTAAAAATTCAAGAATTAAAAATTTTAAAACTACAAAAATAAATTACAAAATTCACAAATATGCAAGGTGCTAGTGTGAAGATGATCAAATTCTAGATTTTCTTTGAAAACTTAAAATTCTTTAAGTCTCTAAGCTTCACTTTAGCACAACCTTCTCTTAACCTTGGTTATCCCACTCAAAGATGGAAGACACCTGTTATAAGAATCAAGACTTCGGTGAGTTCACTTAGACCTTTATTCTCACTCAAGTGTAAGTTCTAATATTGATAATTATGTGAATCTCAACTCTTACTTCACCGACCCTCCTTTTAACTCAAGTATACATTTTGTAGACTTGTACTTTCACCTCAAGGACTCTATAGTCTCAATTTTTGCCTTCGGTTAAGAGACTTGTCTTTTCACACTTGCACTTTTTCTTTTTAAATTTGGAATCCTTCGGGATTCTCTTTTCTTTTCACTCACAAAGCTCTTTGATCCTTTTATTTTTCTTTAGACACAATAAATTAGGTCTACTTTCTTTATTTTATTTTCTTTTTCTTTTCATTTCAAAATTCCTTTGGGAATTCTTTCTTTTTTTTTTCTCTACACTCTTTCCAACTTGATGACGGCACAAGCCAACCATACTACAAGTCAAAAAGAAGGTTAATTATGCAAGAATTAAAACACACAAAATGTCTCAAGTAAAAACACCCCAAGATGGAAAGTTTTAAGGATTTTAGATCCCTCGGTGGAATAGAAATTATAAAAAGATTCTCTATTTCAATAAAAAAGATACCAACTCTTTGCAAGAAATCACCAAGAATTTCAAGTTAGTATGCTTCGGGTTCACTTAGAGACAAAACTTTTCTTTTTATTAATTAGTTTGACTTCTATGTTTGGATGCAATCTAAATCACACACAAGCACAAAATATGCAATTTAAAACTTTAATTAATGCAAAGAAACACACAAAGACTCTATTTTTGGAGAAACAAAATTTTCGATTTTCTGACTCGGTTTATAGTATAAGGTGTGATCACACAACCACACACTCTAGACACAATAATTGAATTTAAAACTAAATTCTAAACACTAAATAAACACAAAAAAAAAAAACAATTGTTCAACCAACGAAGGTTAAAAGACTCACAAACACACAATATTTTTGTGAAACACCATTTTCGATTTTCGTGACCTTTGGACACTATAATGGTGCTGCAACTATGGCTTACTCACCGAATCAAAAATTAAAAATTAAATCTAAAAACTACAATCGAAAATGAAAAAAATGGATATGATCTTTCAACCGGACAAGTTAAAAGAACTATGAAAACAATTTACACAAAACAACACTTTTTTTGTGAAACAAATTTTCAAAATTTTTGACACTATGGAAAAGATGGTGTGCGATCACAATGCTACACACACCGACACACAAATTGAAAATTAAAAAAATAAACTAGACTTAAAAATGAAGAAAAAGGATATGGACTTTTAACCGGACAAGTTGAAAAGAACTAACAAAGACACAATCTTTTTGTGAAGAAAATTTTCAAACTTTTTGGACACTTTGGTGGCGATGATGTGCGATCCCAATAAATAACACAAACCACACGATTTTGAAATTTTATTTGAATTAAAAACACAAAAACAAACAAAGCTTAACTTTTTGGCACAATTTATTCAACTTCAAGAATGGGCGAACTCAAACATTGGCCTCTTGTAAGAAAAAAATATTGGTTAAAAATTATATCTTGCTTAAAAAAGGATATTTTTAAGAATTATGCTGACAAGCGAACTCGAGCATTGGCTTGTTGATCAATGAGGGTTGACACGTCCTCCTTAAAATAAAAATATCATGAATCTATCTCGATTTGACTCTGATACCAACTAATGCATTTCGTCCTTCAACAAAGAATCCCCAGGAAAAGGATTTCTTCAGTAGAAGAAGTTCTCGACAAATTTTCCTGATCTAGAGATATTAGATTAACTATATTACAAACTAGCAGAATATTGGTTGTAAGATGGGTAGAATGGAACCATAACAATAACAACCACGTATTGTTGATAAATTCAGTTGATGCATTATGTCTAAAGAATTTCAGTTTTGGGGCTATCATGAGCTCTCACAAAAGGTTTTCAATATTCATAATGCATAAGAAAATTGAAGGTACAACCCTCTATTTATAGAGTTATAGGGGCGGCCGAAATTCCTAAAAGATTATCTGCCCGAGCCGGGTCAAAAATTCATTTTCGTGCTACGCATTCCAGAATTGGAACTCATGACCAGGCCTAAGATCTAGTGCAATTACTATTCCAACCCTTGCTTGAAATACCATTGTGTAGGATCTTAGCTTCTACTTATTCGATTTGTCACGCAATAACAAATTCTTAATAAAAGCGGAAGTTTAAGAATTACCTCTTGAAGCGTGTACTTAGGTGATTCTCTTGTATGACTCAAGACTTGATTGTACATTGTGTGGGCAACGAACTAACGACCAAATGATCAGCAAGTCACCACAAGCTCCACCAAGCTGTCGTCGGAAAAAAACAACCGGAGTCACCACCGACCTCACAGGAAGACCATGCGCCACCCGAGATGATTCACGCTCCTCTGCCGCACCACCCACGCTACCAGAGTGAAGGAAGAATCCGACCGCCCGACCTAGGGAAGTGAGCCACCGCCTGGACTTCTAGAAAACCGGCTTTGAGGGAGAATTTATTAATTCTCTCTCTAGATTTTCACTCTCTAGTTTTCTTGTCTTGAAAACTTATGAATTGTATATTGTGAATTGCTAATCTCTTGTCTATTTATAGAGCTACAAGAGAGACCCCAAGTTGGTTTAGAATTGGTCTTCCTAATGAGTTTTGGTTTCTTAATTAGTTTCCAAATCCAATTGGGATCCAAAGCTAATAGGATTTCCAAATCCAAATAGATTTTCTAATCTATAGGATTTTCTAATTATAATTGAACTTTAAGAATTAATTAATTAAATAAATAATTCCACTTTGTTAATTACTTAATTAACCCTTAGAAATAATTAATTAAATAATTAATTCTATTTTATCAATTAACCCACTACAAAATTAATCGTACCACTAACGGATTAATTATGGCACTACCATCCTACACCAAAATTACTTCCGGAATAATAAAATTAATTATTCTTTCATCTTCCCACGTCAAAGATATAGTGCTCATTAATTTATTAATTTATTGATAAATTAATGAGTCAATTTTAAAATTGAGCATCATACTTTCATAAAGTTTAGGTTTTGATCACAACTTTTAAAAACTCAAAAAAGGTCACTAACTTTAGCATTTGAATTTTAGTTTTGGTCATTCCGTTAGAATGAACCGTTAAGTCCACTAACAATCCTATATTTGGAGGGTATTTTTGACATTTTTCTTTGCAATTTTCACTACTCATTGTGTTTTTTCCCTTTTAGGGTAAAATAAAAAAATTCAAGAACTCAGGGACTTAAACACAATTTTGAAAAATTTAACCTTAAAAAACTCCTTTTCTTTCTTCCTTCTTCAACCCTAGCGGCTTTTTCCTTTTCCTTTTCCTTTTCCTTTTCTTCTCTCCCTATCCCATTTCTCACAGCCCTGAAACACAACCACCTCTCTTCTCTTCATTTTGGCCACACCACCACTGCGACCTGTAGTCTTCAAAACCCAACTCTTCTCTCTCCAGCCTTAACACTTTCTGTCTCCTCGAACCTCCCCGCTATTGGCGCATAGTCATCAACGAGACCACCGCTGCTGATTCATGCCACCACCACCTACCCTTTGTTGTTGGATGTCCGTTTATTCACTAGTTTCCTCCTCTCAATTGCCTCCTTATGGATTGCCTCGGAACTTTCAATCCACTTAGGGAACCCCAAATCATCACAGTGAGTTTTGAAATCTAAAGAGATAAGGGGCTTGAAGGAGATCCAGCTAATTCAGCCATCAAGAGAGCATATAAAATGAAAATTCTACCAGCCCACAAAATAGGCTCTTAAGCAAAGTAGCACAAACTGTTGATCGAGTAGAAGTAGTGCCACGACCATTCCCACTTGAGGAAAAAGGGTAAGCACTCTGATTCCTAAGACAACCATAACAGGTGGAGTGATGGGGTTTATCGAGATTCGGAAGGATGACAGTTGCGATAGTTTGATGTAGCATATAAGCCAATCATTTTTTTCTAACAAGGGTAAGCACTCAGCAATGGTGTTAAAGGTTTTGTTCTCTTCGTTGGCGACGGTTTAGTTTGTGGCTCTATTTTTTTCTTTTTTTCTTCATTTACTATTTTCTTAGAAAATTACTGCCTGTACTGGAATGTAATGTATTGGAAAACTTTGGTCTATGTTCGTTTGGTTGTATATTTTGCTACAAATTTCAACCAAAAGTGCAAAAATTTTGAGGTCTTTCTTGTGAAGATATTTTGTGGGATTTGGGGTGTTTCTTTTGCCGGTTTCTTGGAGAGGTTTGGGAGAGAGAAAACTTTAAGGGACGCGAGAAAAAGGATCCGACCAGGGGAGAGAAAGAAAAGGAAAAGTGGGAAGATATTATGTTTAACTCCATGAGTTCTTGAAATCTTTTTAATTTTACCCTAAAAGGGAATGGACACAATGAAAATGGAGAATTGCAAAGAAAAATGACAAAAATACCCTCCAAATATAGGACTGTTAGTGGACTTAACAGTTCATTTTGACGGAATGACCAAAACCAAAATTCAAATGCTAAAGTTAGTGACATTTTTCGAGTTTTTAAAAGTTAATGAGCAAAACCTAAACTTTATGAAAGTATGATGATCAATTTTATAATTCACTCTAAATTAATTAATTAACTTATTATAATTCGATATTAATACCACTCGCCCTTTTTACTATACCGAAGATAAGTCCACCGACTGGGTTTAGTATAATCAACATAATGAGCTCATCTCAGGAGCACCATCACCCCGAACGCACCTGTATATGGTTTCCTTTCGACAAGTAACAGTACACCAAGCAACTAAACACGCGCACCCAACCTACCGAGACTATTGGCCTCAAATGACCTCACTCTTTGGTAGATCAAAGTACACTATGTCTAATCCTCATGTCTGTTCAAGTCTAGGGATTAAGAGATAGAATACTAGGATTGAATAGTCTATTAAATCAGTACAAGACAATTTGTTCTAAATGGTCAAGTTCAATATACCCGGGCATATCTATATGATTCAATTATTTTAGATAAACCAATTTCCAAATCACAAAATAACCTAAACTGACAGTGTGTCCAAAACTGTCTCGATTTTGAATCTTATTTATATATTATGTCTTTTAACCAATGATGTCACACCAGACACCTCATCATCTACCTACATAATATAAATGGACATCATATGTAAAACATACAAATAATTTAACTAAAAGATTTAATCGATATATACAAACTGGGAAATAGTTTGATACAAGAAAAGTTTAGTTATTTAAATCCAACAATTCCTACAAAGTACAAGAATTTCATTTTCTTAGGCACAAGTCTTTTCCTTTTACAATTTGGAAAAGAATAAGACTTGTTTCCTTATTCTAACTCTAATCAAACAATAATTAAAATAGGATTCTTGCTGAGATTTACTCTTTCTAAATCCTAACAAGAATAAACCATAATTGTCTTAAATCAGCAAAAATCAGAAAACTGCCAAAAATTGGGAGTTGGGGCTAAGAGCGGAGGCCGAACCTAAGGAGCAGGAATTTCCTTGCTTCTTGGTGTCTTCTTAATCTTCTTGTGGACCTTCTAGAACACCCTTGGCCAAAACCCTTCAACTCTAGGCCTTTAACGGACTTTATTGGACTTGTTTAAGGGAAAAACTCTTCCTTAAAAGGATTTACAAAATGTCTTAAACAAGTACAAAGACTCAATAATTAAAATACTTAGAAATTAATTGTCTTTGACTTGAAAAATAAAAATGAAGGCTAGATTTCCAATTTACTTAGCACAATGACTCCTCTTGATGGTGACTTATCTTTGCAAATAAGAACCACTGTGCTAAGGGCTTCAATTGCCTTCTTCATTTTAGCTTTTGATCTTGGATCCCAAATATCCACAAGTTGTACTTGGCTCATGTTTTTCATGTGTTGAGCTTGTACATTACTTGATGCAGTACGATGTGAATCATGAGGTGATCTTGAGATCATATCAAAAACTTTCTTGATTATCTATTAGCAACATGATCAAGTACTACAGATACAATAGACAAAGCTAACTAGTAAATATGATGTATATATATCCATTTGCAAGTTCACAAAATAGTAGAGTCAGTAGTACTAGTACTTGATAATGTTTTTTTGGAACCAAGATAGATAGTTAGTCTCCCCCTTCTTCTTCTTCTTCTTCTTCTCTTTTTTTACAATAAGGATGAATATAGCTAGAGTACTTCTTCTTGGTAATATTGGATAGCTATAAAAATGGATGATTTCAGAAAATATTCTATATTGATGATCATGCACCTGTTCTTTAAAATTTGTCCAAATCTACTCTCTGGTGGTCCAATGAAAAAATCTGTCTCCACGTCTGAAATTTCACAACTTTCTGAATGAGGCACCATTGTGTGTTGTTTTCTTTTGGTTTCAGCTCAGTTAATACCTATGATTTTAGAATGTATTCTATATTTTAATTATATTTTTGTGTTGATTTTTTGTAGACTCATCCAAATGCAAAAGGGTTAAAAAACAAGTCATTTCCACTTTATGAAAATCTTGCGCGTATCTTTGGCAAGGATCGTGCCAATGGTGAAGGGGCTGAATTTCCTGCTGATGCCAATGAATTGGAACTATCGAAATCTTTGAATATTGAAGGGCTTGAAGAAATTGATTCATCAGTTTTGGAAAGCCAAACTCCGGTTGGAAAAAAGAGAGGAAAAAGGGATGATAGTTTGTTACTTGGAATAACTAACAATGCAATGAAGTTTGGACAATTATATGAACGTAGAAATGAAAACATTGCTAAATTAGCAAATTGCCTTCAGTTTGAGGCGATGATGCACAAAGAATGATGAATATTTTTCAAGAAATTCAAAAAATACCAGACCTAGAGGACTTGGATCGACTCAAAGTTGGAGAAATCATCATGGCTGATTCAAATAAAATTGATTTTTTCTTTGCACTTCCGGACTCCTTCAAGAAGGGTGCTGAAACTTCTTCATGATATCTAATCATTTTTTCCATGAATATGTGAGTAATTATCTTTTCTTTTCATTGTACTCACTATTGAAAGATTGTCTGTTCGAGTCCAATAAAAAATTCTTATTCGTGAAATCCGATTAGAAAACCTTTTCTTAGACCCAAATGGTTGGTGCAATCCGAGTCAAACCCTTTTGAAATACCGTTGCGCAGGATCTTGGTTTACCTTGTTCGATTTGTCACGCAACAAAACAAAACTAAATAAAAGCGAAAGATTAGAATTGACTTTTGAAGCGTGTTACTCAAGATTTCTCTTGTATATCCCAAAGACTTGTCTGGACATTGTGTGGGCAACGATCTACCAGCCAAACTCTGAATTAGCACCAATAGAAACAGCACACAAAATAGCCCCTCGAAAAAGGAACAAGTCGCTGCCCCGGTTTTCCTTGCGTCGCAGCAAAACCTGCCGGACGCCATCACCGAAGCTGTCGCACGTTGCCACCGAGAGAATCTCGCCGCCACCCGCCGCAAGGACAAGCCACCGTACCACCTCATGCAATCCGCCACCGCTAGAGTATATTCATCAGGGTTTGCGCCTAGAGGTTTTATCTCTCTCTCTCTCTCTCTCTCTCTCTCTCTCTCTAACTTTATCACTCTAGGCTTTTCTGTGTTCTGATAATAATGACTTATGTGTCTAGGTTTGGCTGATTCTTGTGTCTTATACAGAGGGCTACAAGAATGACCTCAAGTGGGCTTGGGTTTGGCCTTCCTGATGGGTTTGGGTTTTATTAATTCCAATCCAATTCCTGCACTGATTAATAACACTAACCCAATTCATACTATAACCCTAAGGATAATTAATTAAATAATTAAATATACTTTTTCAATTATACCCAACACATAATTAATCGTACCACTAACGGATCAATTATGGAACTACTATCCAAGTTCAAAATTACACTTCCATATCCACTAATTCAAACATCCATTTATCTCCCCGTGTCAAAGATATAATGTTCATCAATTTATTAATTTGCTGATAAATTAATCCATCAACTTTTTTATCTGAGATTAGTACCACTCGACCTTATTACTTTACCGGACATAAGTCCACCGGCCAGCTTTAGTATAATAATCTTTTCGAGTTCATCTCGATAGCACCATCACCCCGGACGCACTGGTACACGGTTTCCTTTCGACTAGTAACAACACACCAAACAACTAAACACGCGCACCCAACCTACCGAGAATATAGGCCTTAAGTGACCGCACTCATTGGAAGATTAAAATACACAATGGTCAATTCTCATGATCGTCCCGGTCTAGGGATTAAGAGACATAATACTAGGTTCTTATTAACTACGACGATCAGTACAAGTTAATTCAATCCTAAACGGTTCTGCTCAATATGCACCGTGCATATCGGTATGATTCAATTAGTTTAGACAAACCAATTTCAGAATCACACTATGACTTAAACCAACAGTATGTCCAAACAGTCTCAGTCACGAACCTAATTTATATATCATAACTTTAACCAATGATAAGATTTACTGTGTCACACCAAACACCTCATCATCTAGTCATATAATATAAAGGGACTTCATACGTAAATATGAAACAATTAACTAAAATATTTCAATGGATATATAAAGTGGGAAATAGTGTTCATACAAGCGAATCTTTTCAGTATTCACACTAACAACTATAATTATTAATACTTGTTTATTTTTTTATTAGGATGAAAGAATGGTTCTAAGTTCCTACTACTGCTGCAAAGGTTAATAAAGAAGACCTGATTGAAGCCTAATAATCATATTTACTTATAAAGATGCAGACATTTAATTATTTTTACTATCTTTTAATAAATTAATAATACTGGAACTTCAGTTGGTTTTTAATGTTTGGGATAGTCCTGAGAAATTCTATAACTTTTCTTTGGTTGTGTAAAGGGATATGTTGTGTATGTTTTTATCTTATGGTTGGAGATATTTTAGTTCATTTATTTTAGTCTTGTGCATTGGATTGTTTCATTACAATCCCCCTGTTGTATATGGAGAATGCGCTTCTCTAATGTAGGGTTGCGGCTGCAGTAATGCAGCACATATAGAATCAGTACAAGGCACAGATGAAAAAATTGCAATAGAGAAGACAACGGTATTCATTTTATGTTTGACATCTATTTCAATAGTATTATATGTCCATATGCTATTTTTGATGATCTGCATTTCTGTTCAACAAGTATTTTGTGCTGTTGCTGATTTAAAGGTTAATTTTAGGTTCTTGTTTTGTTTAAAAATTTGATTTCATAGTGTATTAGCCTGTTTTAAGAAATATAAAATCTAGAACAAGACAGAAGATTGATGTTTAAGTTTCCCGTAGTTCTTAAGAACAATTCTTATTGTTAAAGTAAAAATCTCTTATATACTAACTTATTAATGAACTATAAGATTATTTGTTTTCCAGTAATTTTCAAACTATAAGCTTACTTTTGGAACTGTTCCGTTTCGGTAATTCTTTTTGTAAATTAATCACTATGTGGACTTCTATATTCTGACTATTTTTCGGTTTTATCTATGAAATGTTGGTCGTACTCTTCTTTTGGAAACATGGTTGTTTGACCACTCATTTACTTTCTTGTAGGTATTTTTCTTTAGAATGAGATCTGCAGGAACGAAAGGGAATGACTGCATATGAAGTTCATAATTATGTGAATTATCTGCGTTCAACATTCTCATTCTTGGAGGTCGTATTTATTGTTTTTAACTATCCTCTGAAATCTTTGGTTTTGATGTTAACCCATTATATTTGCATCTAACTGACAAGTTCATCAAATGTATTGTTTAAGCTTCTTCTTGGGTGATCCTTGTCACTTTAGGGACTTCATATTCCTAGAATTACTGTTGTGGAATGTGCAGCACAACCACTTTTGAGTTTGTGACTAAGGAATCTGCATCTGTGGATCATGTGAAATATGTGGTCAGTGTTGAGCATTTAGACTCAGACTAGAAGCCTGCTCTTGTTGCAAAAATAGCCACGAAAACCTCTAATGGCTTTTAAGATGTTTTTGCTGCTGAATATCTGCAGATTGTCAAAGTAAGCAGAAAATTTTGAAGGAATTTGTGATTCATGACTTGTTCATTATGCATGCATAGCAATTATTAGAATGTGTTGGTTTCTTTTTGAATGAATTATGCTCCTGTTGATTATTTTGTTTTGCTCTCAAAATTTGTGGGTGATTAGTTTTTTGTGAGTTTTGGTTAGTGGAGATAGTGTCAGCTTTGGGAAAGGAGTGGCAGTGTTACAATGGGAAATTGAGGATGGAGTTTAGAGAGCTATGCTTTTCTATTCTACCACAGCTATTTGCATGTGGATTGGAGGTGTTGTTATGCACTAAAAAGTGAATGGAGTTTATGCTTTGAACCAAACTGGCACTTTGAGTATCTCTGGAACTAATTTGAGCCTTTTTTCTTATCAACTAAATGCAGATTTCTAATGAATATAGGTGATACTTTTTACAATTTTCCCTAATTTGTGACATGCCTGAATAAAGTGTCACATACAAAGGTTTTCTTATCAGAAGGCAATGGCCTGAAATAATTTTTTTACGCATCTAGACGTTTTCTTATCCAAGTTCTGTAGCAGGAATTATTGAGGGAAACACAAAAGTGCACAACACTTGCATTAGAAATGAAAGAGTTTCAGAGAGAAATTTAAATGATCAAGTTGCATTTCTGGATCTTTTAGAGTTCGAAAAAAGAGCATTGAAGAGAGCTTCAATGCTTAATCAAAATAAGACTGAAATGTCTCTGTGCAAGACAAACCCAAATGTTTACAGATGTACTGATTGACCAACCCAAAGATCCCATCTTTCTAACCAACCCTACCTCGACAAGCTCTATAAAAGAACCGGGTGTCTTGAAAAGCTTAATATGGACCCTTGTAGCAACCCTGATTCTGAGCCTGCCTTTTGTTTTATTTGTTCTTTTGTTGCTAAAGCATTACACCAAACAGATTGTATACGCCTCACTTCATTGCTTTGTGAGTGTCCCTGTGTTTCTGAATGTGTATTGGTTTGTACCTTGCACGTTGAGCTCCACTTCTAGTGAATCTTTCCTATTGGTTTATCAAATTTTGGTTCTTGTTTTCGTGTTTTTGATCATTGGGGTGATTGTGTGGATTTTTGTAGTTAATTGGCATAGGGTTGAGCTGACTATTAACATAATGCTTTATCACAAAATTTGGGGTTGCTTGGGGTGCTTCCTAGTGTAACTTTTATTTTGTTTCTGTACTACGCACCAATTGTTGTGTTCTTGGTGTTTTCTAGGCTCAATGGGAAAATTGTACCTAGGGAAAAAAATGGTGAGTTTTACTGTGTCTGGAAACAGGACAGTTGGGTGCCTGCGTATTATACCTTGGCTATTTTTACTATGCTTTGGTCTGCCACTACTATGATTGAAGCTCAGGTTTACTTAATTAGTGGCACAATTGCTCAATGGTATTTCTCCAAGGAATATGATAGGCCAAAGAAGAGTTTAAGAGGTGTCTTGAGGTTAGTTTCTGGACTTACTCTTTTTGTTCTTCTAAATCATCCAAAGTTGCATATGTTTGATTGTAGAGTATGTTTAGTTCATTTGCTATTGATTTTGGCCATTTGTTGGGAAGTGCTACAAGATTTCAGTTTTTGAAAGGTTAGTTGTTGTCCTTAGGGTGGTATTAGGTCCTAAATATTGAACAAAAAGCTGGCGGTTGGATGTCTCCATTTCTTGAGTTATGTAAAGAAGTTTAATTCAGATTCACAAGAGAGAATGCATCCGAGAATTTAAAGGATTTGGGCTGATTGCGTTTTTCATTAGATTTTCAGATTCTGAACTGGATGTGTTCTGCTAAATGCAACTGAGCTTAGCTGGATTCTGGATAAAGTGTAGTACATAAGACTAACCTTGATCAAATTTTGAGGGTATGAACACATGGCAAATGGAATGCTTGAACTTAAAAATTCTTTAAAATGTCTATCGTTTGCGAAATTGTCACTTGTTGCATAGATTTATTGTTATTCTGATTTTTTGCTATTACTGTCATTTGTGTGGCAGTTCATGATTTTTTATATTCAGTACTTGCAGGAATGCATTTGGTCCCTCCTCCGGCACTGTATGTTTATCTGCAATACTCGTAGTTGTTGTACGAATGGTGCGTGCAATGGTTGATAATGCTAGGCATGAAGATGCTCCTGGAGTTGTGAACCTCATTATTCGGTGCTGCGTTAATGCTCTAATCACAGCATTTGACTTCCTTAACAAGTTCACCATAAACTTTGCAGCTATAACTGGGGAAACTTACTATACGCTTCTGCTGGGGTTGGTGCTGGCGTGCTTACATGTTATGACAAGCTTAAGTTACTTGTTTTCGGCGATAAATATGGATTAGGTGGTGACTTAGGACCTTGACCTGCATTTCAGTAGTAATAAATGGTGATGAAAAGGTTTTTCCAGTTTAAGGAGATATTTTGCGCAGTTGAATAACTTTAGATTAATAGGATATGGGGATTTGCCCAGAACTTGTTTTCCACATCGAGGGATTTTGTTCCCAAACAACTTATTAACCTGGAGAGGGTTCCATATTTTGTTTTCAATATTTGTTTTCCTTTTTGCAGTAGGGTTGCTATTATCCAAGCTTAGTTAAAGACTTTTAACAGTTTCCTCGTGTTTGAAACCTCAATATATTATTTCCAAGAAAAGGGAAAAAAAGAAAGGCCTTGGTTTCAACATGGTTGTAGGGGCTTTGTTTTTCATGAATGGATAAATGAAGCATGCTGATCATTTTGATTCTTTTGCAAGTATTTGCTTCTATAATCAAATGGACAGTATACTTGTAATTTTCTATTCACAATCAAACGAAATAATTTGTTTCTTTTGGGATGGGGAGAAAAGTAAAGTTGTTAATGTAATCAATCACAATTTTTTTTTTTTTTTATTTCACATTCATTTAATGAATATCCTCTTTATTTACCAAACAAGTCAAAGGCAATCAAATCACTTTAATAAATGTCCTTCTAATTTATCAAACAATTCAAATGCGCTTAAATTCCTTTAATGAATTTCATTCTGATTTACCAAACAAATCAAAGGCAATCAGATTCCTTTAATGATTATTGAGTGATAAAATTTTGATTGCTTCATTCTGATTATCTTGCATCAAACGCACCTCATGCCAACGGATTTAGTGTCGTGTACCACTCTGAATTATTAATTTATAACCAAATACAACGAATAAAAGTAATATATAGGTCAATCCACAGGGAACAAAGGGTAGAATCTTCCTATCAAGTTAGAAATACCAGTAAAACAGAACAAGTATAAATCAGTAAAATAAGCAGATTAGTGAGGTATGTAAAATAACAACGAAAAGAGGATTTAAACAAACAGAGAAACAAAGGATGAGAGTTGGGATTTTTACTCCCCTATAAACGTAAAGGCTGTGATTACGGCTTGCAGTTGACAAGGAAGGTTAAAGCTTCGCAATAGCGTGGATGAAGAACATGATGAAGAGCACCCAATTTTGACTTATCTCGAACAATACCCGTGTCACTTACTCCACGATCGCCATACCAATCAACCACGTAGTCCCTGGTCACTCTTGTGTATGGCCTAGCACCAGCCCAACCAACTAGAGGACTGGACCTCAATACCATACATATATTATACCATAACTTGAATGAACAGAGTATATAGTTGCTAAGGTATCATCAATTAAGATCTCCCTACAAGCATTCCGACTTTTGTTTATTAGTGAGCTTCACAGAGAATATAGTTGCTAAGGTATCGTCAATTAAGACTTCCCTACAAGCATTCCGACTTTGCTAGGCTCTAAGAGTCATAGAGTATATAGTTGCAAAGGTATTATCAATTAAGATTTACCTACAAGCATTCCAATTTTTGTGACTCCACAGCCCCTTAAATTGTTTAATACTGCAATGGTTCGGACTTCTGTGACATCCTCACACCACTCTCTACTCACGCTATTGATTTAACTAGAGAACCTATACTACAACAATCACCATAACCAGAATTAGTGGAAGCTCACGTACAAGGGAGTGCTCAGCAGGTTTTGATAGCAGTCTGTTACACTCATCAGCTGGCAGAGAGGTTTAGGTATGCAATCTGGCACTATCAAACCCGTTTTAGTGCACATTTTGTAAGTGAGGCTTCCACCTTGCCTCTACCTCATTAGAGGAATAAAAATCCCAACAAAGACATATAACCTCATCGGTTCCAAATCAACACTCAAATTCTATGAAGAACATGAATAAAAAGAAAATAAAATGAGTTCGGATAAAACAATCCAAGTAAAAAATTACAAGGAAAAAAACTCCGAACTCCTACAACTACTCCGTACTCCCTACTGTTTCTTGTTAATGAGTTCAAAGTTGGCTACTACTATTTATAGAAGGAAATCTAGTGAAGGAAATGTTGGATGGCTAAAATGGGAATTTTAGGATTACTTGGTGACCAAGGATTGCAAGCTGGCTTCTTGGCATCTTCCAGGGGGCAAACGCTGAATCTAGCCGTAAAAGCATCCCTGCGTAGTTTAAAAACGGTTAAAGTATCCTGCAACACTATTTCACGTGTACTTTAACCGCGTGATTCCTATGCGGTGTACTTGTCTCCTCGGGCAGGGACCATTAGTTGTAATGTTGTACTTCTTGTCTCCTATGGTCATGCCCTTAGCTGGTGTCGGCGTGCTGACTGTCCTTCTAGATTCTGCCCGGTGCCCATGCCGATGATGGTGGTTAGACGCTCAGCTAACGATGGCTTTAGCTGAGCGTCACCTAAAAGTGTACTGTCTCAATCACTTTACACTGAAGGATTGGGCATGGCTTCACTAGACACTGCAGTTTATGATCGTCATCTTCTCACGTTCTCCAGACGCTGGCGTTTGGTGATCATCACGTTGGGACCATTGAGGGACGTTGTCGTCTAAAGGCCGTGATCTCCTCTTTAAGCTCCTTCTGCTTCACTTCAGCACTAACTTCACTTGTCGGGTTCAAGTCCAGTGAATGGTGTTGTGAACTGGACGTCTTCAGCTCATGGTCGCCAAACACTGGATTTCACTGGACTTGTTGAATTTCACGCTCATGTGAAGTTGTCGTCTGCTGGCCGTGTCCTTCCTTCTAACTTAAGAATCATTAGTTCTGCTCTAAATGTTAAGTCCAAAGTGTGATTTTCTACAGTCTCATTCCATGCATATTTAACCTGCAATTAGCACAAGTAAAGTCGTAACTAGTATTTTTATCATACGAACAAATTGAGAATCTGTCCGTAAGCAGCTCACAACTAGGCTAAAAACATGTAAAAATATATATAAAAAGCATCACATCAGCATCCAAAGAGTAAAGGTTTGATTATATCATTGAAAACACGAATTTATATCAAGTAGAATATGAGTTTATATCAATATATTAAGGGTTTATATCAATGATAAAATGGAGTTCTATATCTTATATTTCATTAAGTGATTGTTTATCAACTATATAAACTCAGGGTTTTATATCAAGAAAAAAAAAATTTATATCAGACCTTATATAGAGTTTATATCAAGTGAGGGGTTTATATCAAATAAATCAGCTATATCAATTGATGGGTTTATATCAAGTAAAAGAACAATTTATATCCGATCTTATATAGAGTTTATATCAATTGAAAGACTTATATCAATCAAATAAGTTATATCAATTGAAGGGTTTATATCAAGTAAAATAAAAATTTATATTAAACCTTATATTGATTTTATATCAACTGAGTGTTTATATAAAATAAATGAGCTACATCAACATAGTTTCAGTAGGGTTTATTAATGAAAACATCAGGATGTTAGAGCCTCCATCAGAAGAAGAACCAGCAAGCAGTGTCAATTCTACCTCCACTCTAGAGCAAGTGGTGCAGAACATAGCTCAGAGAGGGCAGATTTGCGCAGACTTTGGCTCAGGGAGACCCATAGTGGATCGAAATCTCTACCTAAGAGATCCACGAGCTGATTATGTTGGACCAGTTACGAGATCTAGAGCCCAGAAGACGTGTGGAGTAAGCCTAGATTCAAAGTTTGAGATCAAGTCCAATACCCAATAGGCTGAAGCCCATCTACCTACAATGAGGCCCAAGCCCACTAACGTCACGATTTTGTTTGATAATGACTTGTATAGTTAGCGTAGATGAGGACTAAAGCCCAAGTTTACAAGTTTGAAGATTGAGTTGAAGACTTAAAGGCTTAACTAGAAGGCCCATATACTTTCTAAGCCCATTTGAGACATTTAAGTCTCTTCCTATTAGGATTATGTTTTCACTTTCATAGTTTTAGAAGGTTTTGTAAATTTATCCTAATTAAATTAGGATAGATGGAATTTTTTCTTTCTATAGTAGGACTTTTATTTCCCTTGTAATACTACTCAAAGTAGCCAAATTCTATAAGACAACTACAGTTAGTGTAGGATTTTATTTTTGTAATCTCTCCCTCACTAGGATTGGAGATTACATTTTTAAAAAAGGAAGTGAACTCATGTAACGAAATTTATCAGATTATTGTCATTGAATTTTCGAAACTTGTGTTGAGTTGTGAACTCTAAATCTCTGTTTAGAGTGATCTTGCGAGATCGTGTGTTGTCCTTGCGAGAAAACTAGAAACCCTTTTATTGGTTTAGATAATTTAGGTGAACTACTAAGCCTTGTCTTGAGTGACTAAATCAATCACAAACCATCGTTCATCCTCTGAATATAATTTTCACACAAAGAGGGCTAAAGAATAATGTGTTTTCTTGAGTTAAGTGTTTTCCGCCACTTAATTCATGCTTAGAAAGATAATGGGAGAGAATAGTTTGAAAGGTCGAGACAAAACTTGATTCTTCTTTAAGAGACAGCTCAATTTGACAGTTTCGCTATCATCGTTGACTTGTTTCCGTAAGGAGCACACCGTCATTTATATATATATATAAAGATTTATATCAAACAAAACTTGATTTTATATTAACAAAAAGGGACAAAATATCATTATGCAAATCAAATCCAGTTACTGATTTGATCCAAGATACTGAAATTGTCTCCTGGATTGATGATCCAGTTGAAAAGGAATTCTCCTCCAATTTCTTGCCAGAATTCCAAACTGATGCCTTTTCCAATCGATGATCAGCCTGGTGGTAAACATATGAATCATAGATGTTCTTCTAACTTCACAGCATCGAATCCATCATTGCCACCAAGATTTTATGCCTTTGATCATCATTCAATCACGAAAGAAACAACAAGAACGTCAATAGTGTTCCTGATGACCCAGTCAAGCAAGCTGATTATTTTCTGTTGGAATAAAGGGAAGAAATTGGGTGTGAATGAGAAAGTGTTTGGAATACGGCTTGTAAGCAAAATTGTCGGGCCTAATCAACCTTCATTTTACTTCGTTCTGGATTCAAGTTTACCCGATTTAATCTCAATTTAATTTTTTAGAGATTAAATGGCAGCAAATTTGATTTGTATTAAGTGGCTGCAATTTTACAAATTAAATTAGAAGTTGAAGGGTTGGGTGAATTAATAGCGTCAATTTTGTAACTAATGAATTAATGAAACTTAAGGGTCTGTTGCCTTAAGTTTGTGGGATTGAACTAATGCATTAATTCATTACTTGGTTTAGTATAGATGCATGAATCTAAAATTTTGCTCAATGCTTCCAATTTGAAATTAATGCTCACGAGTTTCCAAAAGCCTTATAATCAATGTTTTAAATTGGCTGAATTGATGATGACTTATCATCGGTTTTTTGGTTTTAAATGGTGGGAAAATCCAAAAGACATTGGATTAGGCACATTGAATCTACAGATAAATTGTGAGTCTTCTATTGGCCAATAAATAGTCTCTTTTGGGCAGATTAGAATTTAGGAATAAATACACAAATGGTCCTACATTATCACCCTATTACACAATTTGTCCTACACGTTTGGGGATCGACAAATTTGGTCCTAAATATTTACTTAACAGACAAATGTGATCCTATTTAACGGATTTTTGTATATGTTAATGGGATAGGCAATAATCGGTTATGTTAGTGCCATGTGGCATCCACGTAGTTGACACGTGGATGCCACGTCAATAAAATTAAAAAATATAATTCTTATAATACACTTGGTGGGGTCCATATTTTTTACTAAATAAAAAATCTGGGCTGCTATTTGTAGCTCAGTTTTGCTATTTGTAGCTCAAAAAAATTGATGAAATGACAAAATTGCCCCTAACAGCAGAAAATGTGAAAATTCAATGAAAAATCGGATCCAATGTACGAAATAACTTGGTAAAATCGGACCCAATTTGTGAAAAACTGGGGAAAAATCACCTACAGTACGTGAAAAAACATGAAAAAATCGCCACACTTATCCGAAATTTCAGGCAAAAATCGCCCAGAGCAGGCGAATTTTGACTGAAAAATCGGATAAGTGTGGCGATTTTTGCATGAAAATTCGCCTAATGTGGGCGATTTTTTGGCCGAAATTTTTTTGTTATATTTGTTTGCAAACCTTACAAAATCATAAGTCATTTCAGATTTTCTTAGCAAAACTCTATCAGACCAACGAAAAAATTTTGCAAAAAATCGCACGTAATGGAAACAGGCGGATCTCAACCACCACAGCGTCCCGGGAAGGGAAAGGATTGTATAACAAGGTAAAAAGCGTAAAATTTCGTTTAAATTTTTGAATTTGGCGTAGAAATTCGCACATGATGTGCGAATTTTCTGAAAAAATTCGCACATCATGTGCGAATTTTGTCCAAAAATTCGCTCATCATGTGCGAATTTTTTCAGAGAATAACATTTTATATTTGTTTTGTATTAATTTTAAATATTATTTATATTTTGCATGTTTCTAAATTATTATTTGCATTTTATTGTAGGTTGCGGGGAAGTCCCTCCCGCGACAGCGGCCCACTGCTTCTGCTAGGATGAAGAAAGCTGCTAGACGTATCCCTGCACATACGCTGGTAGATGAGGACTCCGATCAGGAGGAGCAGCCTTTCGCTGGCGGCGAGGAGGGACTGTCGTCCTCAGGACACGATGAGGAGCCCCCACGAGGTAAGCTTTAAATTTAACACTAATATCATGTATATGTTTTGATTTCTATTATTTAAAATTTATAGTGCATCCGTGATTATAATTATTTGTGTAATTTGATTATATGATAATATGTTGTTATTTAAATTACATTATTCGATTTTTATTATTTATGTAATTTGATTATAATGATTATGTGTTGCTATTTCAATTAAATTATTGAATGTATTTGTTTTCTGTTTTTTTAAATAAGTTTATTTATGGTAAATATTTTTTGAAATTAGTTACGAATAGGCGTGGGAGGAGCGATACGTCTTGGATTGTGACTGAGGCGTGTACGGGTGGCCCTATTGATGGGTCAGTGATACCTAGTTGGAAGGGCCATGTGGCCTATAGGTATAGACCGGACGGAGAGGAGGGTAAGGAGGTCGTACCACCTAGGTCCCACCTGAGATGCCAAAATAGGGCAGGTGTGTGTGAGCGTCTGGTATCTTGGTGGGCTTCGATGTCAGCTGACTGCCAGCTATTGTTGCGCGCCACTGGTTTATCTCACTTTCCGTACATCATGCACACGTCCATCGATACCCCACTGCTTATTGCATTCATTGAGCGGTGGCAGCCGGATACGAACACGTTTCATCTCCCTGTTGGTGAGATGAGTATACTCCTGCACGACGTGTGGGAGATACTTCGTATCCCTGTGGATGGTCCTATGCTCGCTGACTGTACGGAGAAGTCAGTGCTTTGGAGCCTGTGCAGAGATTTGCTACAGGTGTCCGAGAGGGAGGATGAGTGGATGGCGAGCCACATTGATGGTGGTGTACTAGTTGAGTACGTGTTCAAGAGGCGGTCAGCTTTAGTTACGGACAATACGCACCTGCCTCGCGCTTTGGAGGCTTGGTTGTGGTTGACTATTGGATCTACTCTTTTTGTTGACAAGAGTTCCAATAGGATTAAACCATAACATCTTGTGCATATTCGGGGACAGTTGCATACTATGCATCAGCATGCTTGGGGTACCTCTGCATTAGCCTACTTGTATAGACATTTAGGTAAGGCTAGTAGAGGTTCTTGCAGCGGGATGGCGGGTTGTCTGACGCTACTGCAGGCATGGATATACGAGCACTTCCCAAGGTTCAGGACCGCATTCTGTGCCGATGCCTGATGATCCACAGACCCCGCGCGCTGCTTTGTGGACCACTGGACCCCGACAGGGCAGCAGTTCCCGTCTGCAGAGATACCGGCATGCCCTTGACCACTTGCGTCCGGAGGAGGTATGTTAAAATATATTTGCTGATTTTAGTAATAAATGTTTATGATACATTGTAAATATGTAATAAATATAATTTGATATATTACAGGTGACGTGGACCCCATACGGTCAGTTTCCGCACGTACGCACCCCGATCACCACGTACAGGGGGTTGATCGCATGTGGTGGTGAGGTCGAGCCGTACATGCCAGATAGGTGCGTCCATCAGTTGGGATACGTGCAGGATATCCCAGCCGACATCCTCCTTCCGAAGACGGCGTTTCGGCCGTACAGTGGTGGGTATAGTGTGGATTTTGACTTGGCGTTCGCCAAGAGTATATGGCGGGCACCACGTATGGCTTGTATACGTCCCGATGACTTGCAGCCTGCTGACGTTCCCGGCGCAGTCACACACGATTACCTTACCTGGTATCGTCAGCACTCCCACCCGTACCTGTTCATCGATGGCCCCCCAGCTGATGATGGTGGAGTTCCGCCGCGAACCAACACAGAATATGTAAGTATTTTTCGTTACATAATTTGATTAAGTATACTGTTATATTGTTATCGAATAAGTGCACGTAATCATTGCAATGTATTGTCTTTGTAGTGGGTCCGCCGGTGGCAGCATTTCGGTGAGGACGCCGTACAGATCATCAGGGATGCTGGGTTAGACCAGACGGAAGAAATGGAGGCTAGGTTGAGGGCGGAGATAGATAGATGGCATTTGGCTGGTTGATTGTAGTATATTACTATATTTATATTTTTTCTATTTAGTTTGTGATGCTATATTTATATTTTTTCTATTTAATCAGCTCGAAGCGAAATGTAAGAGCCAAATCCGAATAATACGTATATGCTTGTTCTTCAGTTGGAAAAAAACCAGGACACTGAAACTCAAGACTCAAATCCCTCTGAATGTCTGGTAATCTATTTGGATCCTGCGTCATTAATCAAATTAAAACCAAAAATAAGTAATTACATAAACAATTAAAACATATAAATTTGAAGGAAAAATCGCCTGTAATTGGTGAAGTACCAGGAAAAAATCACCCAGCTTAGGCGATTTTTTGTGGAAAGTTCGCCAATTGCAGGTGAAATTTGTGGGAAAAATCGCCTGCAATGTGCGAATTTTCACAGAAAAATCGCCTGAAATGTGCGAATTTTGCTGTAAAATTCGCACATTACAGGCGATTTTTCCCACAGATTTCACCTGCAATTGGCGAACTTTCCACAAAAAATCGCCTAAGCTGGGCGATTTTTTTCTGGTACTTCACCAATTACAGGCGATTTTTCCTTCAAAATTCGCAAAACATGTGCGATTTTTACAGCAGTATGCAAAAAACTATACAAAAGTATTAAATTCGTATCATATTTGCGTATATTTTGGAGTAGACGCTGTCCCAAATTAACCAAAATCTGTGTTCCAATTTGCTTCTACGATTTTGAACGTTTTTTGGAATGATTTCGAATGGTTTTGTTTGATTTTTTAAGGAGTTTTGTCTGTTTTGATATGTATTTTGAATTGCATGAAGTATATACCTTATTCATATGTTAAGGGCAATTTTGTCATTTCACTTTTTTTTTTGAGCTACAAATAGTAAGATCCATAAAAAATGAATCACATTCATAATTTCACGGGCATGCATTTCAGAGAACATGCCGGAATCGTACCCAAATACAGACGACAACTCTCAATTGCTTGTTAGAGTAAATGTAGGAAGATGCTGAAAACCCTCAGGCAAGCTCGAATAATACATTGCATCTAGTTTTTCTTATCCCATTTGAAAATTTTTACACTGTCGAAGGGCTGAATTTGTTTGCTATTTTTTTTTTTTTTTTGAGAAATTAAGGGTTTCTTTGTTTGCTTTATAATTAATTGTGCATCGGAGAATATGGAATTAGAATACATGCATTGTTTTCTCGTTCAATTTTGAAATTGGTTGAGAATTTGAATTGCGTTTGGTTCAGAAATTTGAATTGTTCTCTGCTATTAGAATTCGTAAGTTTTTTTTTTTTTTTATTCGTTCAATAGGAAAAAGTCTCTTGTTCTTTTGTATAGTTACCGTAAATAGCAAGTTTTAGAAAGGAAGGTCCTTTAGTTAGTTTCAATTTTAGAAAGATGAATCCCTATGTTGAATTTATTGTTAATTAGATACGGGGAGAAAGCTAAAGAAGTTACCACATTGAGCTACAAGTGGAAATGCCCCTTTTGAAAAGGAGTTTGCGATTGCTGTAAATGCATGTAAATCCTTTTGCCAATGGCATTCAGTGTTTTCTTTATGTTATTTGATGGGAAGTGTAATCCAGTAAAAAACAAGGTTGCATGCCAACTGGGAGACTTCTTCAGACTGCCAAGGACAGCAGATACTCGCTGGTTTCAGAAATGCTGTAGTTGGATGAAGTGGAAAAGCCCAAAGAAAATGGTGGAGTTACCTACAAGAAATGCAGAGCTTCAGATGAGGTCTCTAACTGTTACGTGGTTTAGTTGAGTTATGGTGCTAAAGGCATTGAGAACTTCTAAGCTACTATTTTAACTGATCAATAAAGTTGGTTAATTGTTAGATATTATTTGTCAGAGCAATTTAAGATTCCAAGTATGTTAATTTTTCAAAAATATGTTAGTGGCCTCTCCATACAAGTCTCTTGGCTAATTTATGGCGTTATACAGGAGTCAGCTGCAAGTTCAAAGCGAGGGAGACAGGAAAATAGTATGGATGCTGAAGCAAATTCAGTTTCTACAGGGAAGTCTTTAGGAACAAAAGGCAATAAGAAGGATAATACAAGTACTAAAGATTGATTGGACTATGACTGATTTGGTTTGTGGCACTATGGTAAGATTAAATCCAACCAAGCTCCAATAACCTTGTTCTTCTTGTTTTAAAATATAAAGTTCATTATGCTTCTTCTATTCATGCTTAGAAATATGGATAGTGATCTTATTTTGGCTGCAGGAAGCCACACAATTGGAGATGCGACCAGAACCTGTTTGTCTTGGATTTCGTCACCCCAACAAAGTTCTATAATAGCTATTTCAATAACTTGTTGGCTTATAAGGGTCTGTTGAGTTCTGACCAGGTTCTTGTAACCAAAAGTGCTGCATCACTGGCCCTAGTGAAACAATATTATGAGAACAACCAGCTTTTCTTTGAGCAATTCGCAAAGTCCATGGTTAAGATGACCAACATTTCACCATTGACTGGTTCTAGGGGAGATATCCGCAAAACCCGCAGAAGGGTAAACGAAAAAATGGATGCCAACAGTTGCAAAAGAAAGACTCTGCCCTTGTGTTTTCTTCAATGTCGAGATAGGGGTTTATTATTTCTGCATTTCTATTGTATCCATTCTGATGGATCTTTGGCGTTAAAATATCAGTCTTAATTTCATTTTATTCATATGTTTAAGGTACTCACCTAAAAATAAATGATGTGCAATATAATTAAAGCATTTTAATGCGAGTGTAGTTCTTTTTCTCCCATTTGCTCTGGTTAAATCTTCATTTTATTCAGTCACACAATAACATACCAGATTAACTCCATCCCAAGAATCCAATTTAATTCACTCTACCACAATCACAATACACACCCTGTGCATTTAAAATAAAATGTTGAATGCCTAATATAACAATGAGGAATTTAGAATGTCGGAATGTCACTTGCATTGGATACCATCTGCTTGGAAATCAACCCAAACAAAATAGATTTTGTCATTATAATGTCACACTTCACAAAAGTATTGTTCCACACTTCAGAAAAGGTATTGTAACAACAAAATCTGCTTCAAAATACTAAATCAAAAACCTGAAGCATATGCAACAAAATCTACTTCAAAATACTAAATCAAACATCTAAAGCATCATGTATGCAGCTGCACACATCTCCTAGAACATATAACGCAAAAACCTAAAGCACCAGTCTCTTTATTTATGCTTCGCTTTAGTATAATCAACAGCAGATGAAAAAGATACCCCAAGTCCATCGATCACCCAATCTGGAACATCCCAACTATATTTTGTATATAGATTATGTTTATCTTACAATGTTTTCAGAACCTTGTCGCTACTGGCCTTTAGGAGTTCCAGACTCGATGCAACGTAAGTGATCTTACACGCGATGGTTGTTTAGGTTCAGCAATTTCCACATCAAATATTTCTTCATCCCTTAATTTGAAACCAGCGTTCATTTCGACATTCTTCCTTTTTCTGCATTTTTGTGTTGGTTGAGATTTTATCTGATAATGAACAAAAGAAAAAATGATCACTCTCAATTTTTACATGCAAGAGGCAGACATATCACATATTTTAAATATAAAATATGCAGAAATTGAGGGGAAAAAATCAGAATCAGTTTCAACAAATTAAAAAAAAAAAATTTCAGTACCTTCACATTTCCCATCTTCTTTGGTGGGGCAATAGTAGGCTCTAGTTGGGAAAGACTTTTAATCTACAAGAAAATCATATAAACTTATGAAAGTACCGTCTATGAAACAACATAAATTACATCATCATAGATAAACTCAACTACATTCAACATTGCCTTGGATGTCGTAAAGATATGTGGCTGGAGTTTGGTATTTGGCTCAACCTATAAATAAACTGCCTTAAAAAAAGTTCTAAAAATTGGGGGGAAAAAAAGCCCTTGCTTTTCAGTAACTCCCGAAATATTCTCATGTTCCAGCATCATTTTCAATTTTCAATGAGTTCTTCAGTTTCCAATGTAAAAACACAGATCAAAATTCGAACAAGAAACCATACAAGCCATGCTTTTGAGATATTTTATCTATGAAACTTACCTATAAAATTCCTAAACTGAAGGGAGAAAAGGACCAAACTAAATAAATTCACTTACATGCATGGCTTGCATCTGGCTTACATGTGCAAGAGCTTTTTGCCTTAACTGGAGCATGAAGAAAATGCAGTTATAATCAGAAAAAACAAAACCACAATGAAGTTTCCAAATTTCAATAAGGGTAAACATGAAGAAAGTAATAAAAAGTATGATAGAAGACACAAGAGAATGATCTGAGAAATAAAAAGCTGAAGTCACAAATTCTCTACCTTACCTGTCACAGGTTCTCCAACACCTTCTCGTTTAGGTCCAACTCTTTCTTTGTGTCTTGGACTCGTCCTTAAAGGTTGGACAACTGATTTTGTTTTCGAAAAGCCTTCAGTTGGAGTGGCCTACATTATAATATTGTGCCATCCAAGAAAAATAATACATGAATAAGTTCAAATGTACATAACAGAAAAAAAATCAAAATATAACAAAAAAACCTTAACTACCTGTTGTGTTTCAGCATTGATTTTTTAAGAACCGCTAACATCTTTCTCTGTATCTACATGCTGGAATTCAGTTCCACTTTCCTCCACATCATGTGTTATTTGTAAGGAAATTAATTCCTAAGAACATAAGCCTTCAATCAATTATTGAGATAAACTGAAGCGGAAGCGTACCTTGATCCATAGCGATTGATTGATAGATCAAGCAACTGAACTGACGGTTGAATTAATCTCGTGATGAATCCCAGCAATGGTCTTCCAGGTGATTATCAGTCTCCTTTCCAGAGAGATAGTTTCCTAGTATTTTTCTTATTGATGGGGAATAAGAAAAACAGAAAGTCTTGATTCACCCGGGGACCATAACCTTTATTTATAATATCAGGGTTTCCTAAATTACAGTTTCACCCATCGCAAAAAAGTAATTATAGGAATATACCGGTTTCTGCACAATAATATTCCATACTTAAAAGATACTTATGCCTTATTAAACTTAATTGATCACTTTAATTAGGCATTACTATATAGACAACACTTTAATGTACAATAACCATATTTATATATTAATGTTAAGTCCAAAACCTTACAATCTCCCACTTGGACTAACGCAATATATATACCTTATAATTGTACATGAACTGAATGAGTACTCTGAATTTGTTGTCATAACATATCTTTCACAATCCCGTCCATTAACTATATCAACATAGGATCAAAGAGGCTTTCGCTGCGACTAATGCGGCTAGACCCATCAATGGTCACATATGTCAACATAGCCAAATGACATGGATCAAGTATGGATGCACAGCATGGAAATTTCACGTGATGTGATCTTTAACGTGCCTAAATCCAACTGGTCCAACTGAACTTTAATGAGATCAATTTAATATGAAAATCAGAATATGAGCACAACTGAAAACTGAAACTTTAAACTTTAACTTTTTGGTTTACGCTGCAGCATTAAAACCAATCCAAAACTTAAACTGAAATGTTCGAAACCACGAACAAACTGAAAAATCAAAAACTCCCACTAAACTGATATATCATCAGACAATAAAACACCCATTTGAGCAACATGCTCAAGAAAGACCTAGGGTGGCAATAGTGGAGTTTGTCTTTATGTGCTCAATGAAAAATTAATTATTCTGAATTACTTCTCTAACAACTAGGTACTTAATCTCTAAGTGTTTAGACTTAGAGGAACTCCTATTATTGTTAGAGAATTCCACGGTTGCTTTATTGTCCCAAAATAACTTAAGTGGTCTTTCAATACCATTGACAATTTACAAACTCGTGACCAAAATTAGCAGCCATATAACATGATTGGATGCTTGAAAACATTCACTTTAATTAGAGTCGGAGTACCAAATGATCTCTAACTGATCCGACCTCTGATAAGTGAGCATATAATCCAAAGTTCCAAGAAGATACTGCATGACCCGTTTGGCTGCTCCCCAATGTTCCATACCGAAATTACTTATCTGCCTAAAACTCCAACAATGAACGCAATATCTGGACGTGTACATACCTGAGCATACATTAGACTTCCCACAGCAGAAGCATAGGGAATCTTTTGCATTTCCTTTCTTTCGAAAGAGTTCTTGGGGCATTGATTGAGACTGAACTTGTCTCCCTTAGAAACTGGAGTAGCACATGGCTTGCAATCCTACATCCCAAATCTTTTAAGGATTTTTTCGATATAGCTCTTTTGTGACAACTGTAATATTACCTCGAGAGCGATCTCGAAATATCTGTATACCTAATACAAAAGAGGCGTCGCCAAGATCTTTCATCTCAAAATGATCTGAAAGAAATTTCTTGGTTTCGTGCAATAAGCCTATATCATTGCAGGCAAGCAGTATGTCATCAACATACAAAACCAGAAAAATATGTCTACTCCCACAGAACTTATGATATACACAATCATCCACTAAATTCACCTCAAAACCAAAAGAGATGATCACTTGATGGAATTTGCGATACCATTGACGGGAAGCTTGTTTGAGTCCATAGATGGATTTCTTTAGTTTGCACACCATCTGCTTTGAATGTTTAGAAACAAAGTTTTCAGGTTGCATCATATATATTGTTTCATCAATGTCTCCATTGAGAAACGCTGTCTTAACATCCATCTGATGAAGCTCAAGATCAAAATGAGCCACTAATGCCATTATGGTCCTAAAAGAGTCTTTCGAGGATACTGGAGAGAAAGTCTCTGTATAGTCAATGCCTTCCTTTTGAGTAAATCATTTTGCAACAAGACGTGCCTTATATCTTTCCACATTACCTTTTGAATCCCGTTTGGTTTTAAATATCCATTTGCAACCAATTGGTTTCACACCTTCAGGTAATGGGACAAGATCCCAAACGTCATTGTCTTTCATTGACTTGATTTCCTCATTCATGGCATCTATCCACTTTTGAGAGTTGGAACTTTCAATGGCCTGGTGGAAGTTGATTGGATCATCTCCCACCATTTCATTGGCTTCTTCATGTTCCATGAGAAACACTATATAGTCATCCGGAATAGCATTTCTCCTTTCTCTAGTGGATCTTCTTAATGGCATTTGTTCTTGAGGCTGTTGAGTTTGTTCTTCATGATTTTGTTCTTGATGAGGGAAATCATTGACATTGTCTTATAATTCTTGAACAACTTCAGGAATTACAACCGTAGGAAGAGAAACTGATTCCTCTTCAAGGACAAAGTCATTAACCTTATCTTCCCCTCCAAACTCAATATCCTCAAATAATTGGGCATTTCCCGTCTCAAAGAAGGATCTGCTTTTGGGATAATAGAATTTGAATCCCCTAGACCTTTCAGCGTATCCAACAAAATAGCAACTTATGGTTCTTGAATCCAGTTTTCTTTCATTAGGCTTATAAGGCCTAGCTTCAGCTGGACAACCCCAAACATGAAAGTGCCTAATACTGGGTTTTCTGCCAATCCATAGTTCATAAGGGGTTTTAACAGTTGCTTTAGTTGGAACTCTGTTAAGTATATAGGTTGCAGTCTTTAGTGCTTCACCCCAGAGTGTATTCGGTAAAGGAGTACGACTTATCATACTTCTTACCATATCTTTAATTGTCCTATTTCGCCTTTCAGCAACACCATTCATAGTAGGACTACCAGGCATGGTGTACTGTGGGACAATGCCACACTCATCGAGGAATTTAGCAAATGGGCCCGGACGTTGTTCACCTGATCCATCATATCTACCGTAGTATTCACCACCACGATCAGATCTGACAGCCTTAATGCTTTTTCCAAGCTGAATTTCAACTTCAGCCTTAAAGCTTTTGAACACGTGTAGGGCTTGTGACTTCTCATGAATGAGATAAAGGTAACCATATCGTGAAAAATCATCTATGAACGTGATAAAATATGTTTGACCATTCCAAGAAGCCGTAGGGAATGGCCCACAAATATCTGTATGTATCAGTTCTAAGACATCTTTAGATCTTTCAGCCTCAAATCTCTTTTTGTCTGTCTGTTTTCCCTTAATGCACTCAACACAGATTTGAGAATCTGTAGAGTCCAATAGATCAAGAATTCCATCTGACACAAGTCTTTCAATTCTCTGTCTAGAGATGTGACCTAAGCGCTTATGCCAAAGAGTAATAGAATTCTCATTGATTAATTTGCGTTTAGTACCACGTGTATCCACATGCAAGGTTTCATTGTATGAAACAATAGTATCAAGCAAATAAAGGTTATCATTACTAATTAAAGAGCCAGTTCCAACCTGCTTTGAATTAAATGAAAGACTAACTTTATTGTTTCCAAGAAGACAAAAGTAACCTGATTTGTCTAATAAAGAAACAGAAATTAAATTCCGTCTAAATGACGGAACAACATAAGTGTCTTCCAAATCCAAATAAAAACCAGTCTTTAATAACAACCTAAATGTGCCTATTGCCTCAACTTCAGCCGTCTCGCCATTCCCCACATAGATGATTCTTTCAGCATCAATTGGTTTGCGATAATGGAGGCAACCCTGCAAAGACACACTTATGTGAGCAGTAGCACCGGAATCTACCCACCAAGTATGTCTTGGTACTGAAACCAAATTAACCTCAGAACAAACATTAACAATGACCATACCTTTCTTGGCACGCCAAGCATGATATTTGGTGCATTGTTTCTTTTGATGAGAAGTGTCACGACAAAAGAAACAAGAGGATTCCTTAGTCTGTTTCTTTTGTAGTGCTGCAACTGCAACTTCCTTATCCTTCTTTTTCCTTTTGTTCTTGTTATTCTGTTTAGAGGTTGTTGCCAAATGAGCACTCTCAGTCTTTTCTTGCTTCAATCTTTCCTCTTCTTGCACACAGTGAGAAATGAGTTCGTTAAGATCCCATTTTTCCTTTTGGCAGTTATAACTGACTTTAAACTGCCCAAACTGTGCAGGAAGGGAAATAAGTACCAAATGCACCAACAAGTCATCAGACAAGTCTAATTGTAGTGCCCTTAATTTTGAAGCAACATTAGACATCTGCAAAATGTACTCCCTTATGTTCCCAGAACTTTTATACCTCATGGAAACAAGTTTACTCAAGAGAGTGCTTGTTTCCCCTTTATCACTTTTAACAAAAGACTTTTCGAGTTCTTGCAGGAACAAATTGGCATTGTTTTCCTCTTTAACAGTGCCCCTAAAGGTTTCCGAAATTGACCGCTTCATGATCATTAGACTCATGCGATTTGATCGCTCCCACCGCTCCATGTTCCTTTTCTCCTCAGAGGAACTAGTATCCGTAAGAGCGGGGGGGCAATCAGACCGAAGCGCAAGGTCTAGATCCATGCAACCAAGAACTATTAGAACATTGTCCTTCCAATTCTTGAAATTTGCACCATTAAGTGTTGGAATAGAATTAACATTGGCAGAAATAATCGCAGCAGAATCAACTGGAAAAACAAAATAACCAAACATAAGCTCACACTAAAAAATATGACGAAATTTAAATTGACATCCCCATCACAAGATATCTAGTGCAACATTGGGTTTAGTCTTTGGACAGAAACATCAATTTGCAAGTGATACTCTTGTTGCAGTAATCAAATATTGTCAATACACTCCTGTCAAATAATAAGCCTTCCTTTGGGCCGACTTATTATTCACATGGAAAAACCTAATATTGTCACATATTTATTACCGCAAGTATGTTTTAATTTCGGCCAAGTGAGGACCTTCCTTTGGGCCGATCATCACCCGCATGATATTAAAACACACACAATCACCTTGGTAATTTAAAATTGATCATCAAACACAAAAGAGGTTACTTTGGCAACTTTTTATGTCCTCTAATCAACCAAAATATACTAGGTGTTATAAACCTTATATTTTATGTCAAAATAAATAAATCATATTATCTGTAATCCCAAAATCTGAACTAATTAAAGTTTTGAAAAAATTTTGCAACCAAATAAAATTTTTCCAAACTTAAATAGTCCAAAATATGATTTCTTTTAACTTTAGGGTTAAAATTGCAATTACCTAAAAGTTTACAGGCCAATATGTAAGTTCTATAGTCTTTTAGGGCCAAATAAGAAATCATAATAAATTTCGAACCTAATTGAATTAAAACAAAGTCTGCAGGAATGATTTATAGAACTTATTAACTTGAGGGGCTGAAATTGCAATTTTCTTAAAAATTAACCAATAAACCCTAAAAAGTCTTTCTTCTTCTTCTTCGTTCAAACACAACAGAGCCGCCGCCGCTGCCCAACACCCGCCACCACCGCTCGCGTTCACCACCCACGTCGACGCCTTCACCGCCACCACCTCGAGACCTTCACCACAAAACCGAAAGCGGCGAAGAAGATGATGGCGAAACTGAGAACCGAAAAACGCGAGGTGAAGAACGAAGATATCCGCCAGCTACTGGGCGAAGAAGCGGAGGCCTCCGGCGGTCACAAAACGTTCGCGACCGTTCCGCTTCTTCGACGCAGGCGACCGGGAGGCCAAAGCCAGAGACCAAAACCCAAAATACAGAACTTCACGTTTCTTGCGGCGGCGGCCGCAGGCGGCGACGTTCGCGACAGAACCAAAAGACCGAACGAACAGCCGGCGGTGAGCGGCGGAACCTTCATCCTTGACGGAAGACGGCGAGCGGGAAGCGTCCGAAGAAGAGAACTTTACATTAAAACTTAACCCAAATAGCAATGAATAGTAAAGGCGAGAACCATGAAAAATTGCAACTTTAATTTGCATATAACAAAATAACCTCATGGGAAATTGATCCAAAATCAGCCGGATCACATAAAGCATAATTATTTCAAATAAACCAAATATTCATCAATTAATTCCAAATAAACCATATATGAAATTAAGATGAATATAATTTAATTGATTCCCAAATAATTGATATGAAGGTGGCTCTGATACCACTTGTAAGGAAATTAATTCCTAAGAACATAAGCCTTCAATCAATTATTGAGATAAACTGAAGCGGAAGCGTACCTTGATCCATAGCGATTGATTGATAGATCAAGCAACTGAACTGACGGTTGAATTAATCTCGTGATGAATCCCAGCAATGGTCTTCCAGGTGATTATCAGTCTCCTTTCCAGAGAGATAGTTTCCTAGTATTTTTCTTATTGATGGGGAATAAGAAAAACAGAAAGTCTTGATTCACCCGGGGACCATAACCTTTATTTATAATATTAGGGTTTCCTAAATTACAGTTTCACCCATCGCAAAAAAGTAATTATAGGAATATACCGGTTTCTGCACAATAATATTCCATACTTAAAAGATACTTATGCCTTATTAAACTTAATTGATCACTTTAATTAGGCATTACTATATAGACAACACTTTAATGTACAATAACCATATTTATATATTAATGTTAAGTCCAAAACCTTACATTATTTTCATCCACTCCATATCATTATCCCTATGACTCCCAAGATCAACAACTTCAACAGCAACTAATTGTGAATCAGATGCAGCTTCTATGACGACATTCGGATTGACATTGGTGGAATTTTCTTGGGTTGACTGGAACTGACTACCTTCAATTTGAGCGCCAAAAGTGGCCTTTCTAATTTCATATGTTCTCTTATTGTGGCCAAGACCTGAACAGAACCCACATTTGCATAATTGCCCAACCTTGCTAAGCTTCAACTTTTCCTTAGTTTGCTTATCAATAACAACTTCAGCCCTGGACCTAATCCTTGATTTTTTAGGTCTGCCAGGAAGTTTGCCATAAACTGGTGGCAATGGTGGCATTATGTCCACTTTCTCCCACTCACTTTCACCATTCATTGGCATGATACAAGGCTCATATCACCTGAGATAACTTTCAACACTATAACAGTTATGTATTCTAGAGGATTTGATGAGGTTGTCCATATGGCTGAAATTGCGTGGGTACAAGGAATTCCTGTTAGCTGCCAAGACCTACAAGCACAAGTCCTTGCTAGAGTTCACAGCATATTGTTCACCATACGGGCATTGGACTTCAACATTATATTCATTCGCCTTGTGAGGAACATATTCAGTAGCATCTTTCATCAATTTCTCAAGCCTTTTGAATATCTTAGGGCAGACTGCTTTGTCTTTCCATAATCTGTTTGCCTTGTCCTTGTTCTCATGCATTCTTTTCATGATGTATACCCGTATTGCCTCAAAAACTCCTATAATCGGCTTGTCTCTAGTATCCAGAATTTTCCTGTTGAAGCTCTCACAATGGTTATTCAGTTGCATTGCACACTTTTGGTGGAACTTAAAAAATGCTCTACTCCATTGCTCAGGTGGTTTATCTTGTAACCACTCAACTGTAGCAGGATCAATAAAGGCCGTTATGCGCATTTTCTCCATGAACTGATTAGGGGTTTTGGCTTTTGCAGCTGCCCATATGGCTTTTCGTAGTGCTAACCCCCTAAATCCAATAGAAGAAAAGTTGGAATGCAAGTGTTTCGCTCAATATCTATGATCAGCTCCAGGAAAAACCGTCTTACAAGCTTGAATTAACGCCTTCTGCTTGTCACTCATGATTGTCCACTCACAATCCCTCTCTATTCTCAGGTCCTGTCTCAAGAAACTTATAAACCACTCCCAAGAATCTCTGTTTTCCCTTTCTCTCAAAGCATAAGCATTTAGGTAAAATCCATTATTTGGATCGGTCCATATGGCTGTAACCAAAACTCCTTTCATGGGCCCCTTCATAAATGTGCCATCCAAACCAAAAATGGGTCTACATACACTTAAAATCCCAGTTTCAACCAAGCAAAACACACATACATTCTCTCAAATCTAGGTTGGCCAGACACTGGATTAGTGTAGCCCTCAACCATTTTTATCTCAACTGTACTACCAAGGTTACTTCTTAGAACCTCCAATCTATAGCTATGTAGTTTATCAAACTGATCTTTGTCACTTCCATGCAATACGCTCAATTATCTTGGATAAGAAAAACTTGTTATCCTTCATGACTTGTTGCCTAAATACAGCTATGTCTAACCTGGGATTTTCCCTAAACATCTCAACATGTTTTTTCCCAACCCAAGTTGAACTAACACACATATTCTTGTACTCCCAATTGCACGTATGATCTTTCACCTAGGTCGTTATATGAACACTTCCGACCCCTGATTCTTTTCTAGCATACATTTCCCAGCCACAATTATCTTCAGGACATACAGCTTTCAACCTTTGTTGGTCATTACTCTTAAATTTACATTTACGGCCCCTTGTTATATTCTAATTTTTTATTGCTTCTTTGCACTCACTAAGACTACTTAAAATCATTCCACACTCTATCGGAAGATTGTACATATCATTGGGATTAAATCTAGCTACCCTAAAACCTTCTTCATCTGATCCATTTAAACTCTCAAAGTCTTCATCCGAAACTGAAAACTGGTAATGTTCATGATCATACTCATCCCTTGTGCCACCAGCAGAATAGTTAATGTGTTCTTCCATATTTGTTGTCTTACTTGATTCACCCCTAACTTGAATTTTTTATGTAGGTGTAATGTCATCATTACCCAACCCATTCCCTTCTCTTTCACTATCATCAGATTTATTTTCCCCTTCAGTATCATCAAATTCATCATCACCAATCATCGGATCATAAAGAGAATCATCATCCGACCATTCACCTTCTCCTTCCCCATCATCTTCCTCAGTATGTGTTTCATTCAAATATTCCTTTTGACCCTCTTAGATAATGAATAAATCTAACACTCTATCACCAACTAAAGCATCTCTTGCTAGATTTTGTAACTTTTCATCTGAACATATCTTCTCTATCCCAAACTCTTTACTAATAGAGAAATATAAAACCCCATCACAAGCACATACTCCAGCCTTATAGCGAAGACCACCCAACATCATCAAATCTAGCTGTTCTACATTCATGTTGTCAATAAAAATTACTTCTCCACCGTCATAATGTGGCAATGGATAATTTTCTATCCACCCCTTATGGTGGAGATCAATAGTTATAAACGTGCTTTCCAAATCTGTTATATTAACACAAAAATTTATACAAAACAACTTATCACTCATCATGCCAAAACTGATCATTATACAAAAGAAATTATAGAGTTGTCCTCGAGGGTTTTGTATTCTAAAAGCAAACAACGATAGCTTTATAAACAAGGGTTTTGTACTACTTATGATCATGTAGATTCCTACTTCATGTTGAATATTCTTCAAAGAGGGTTCATGCAAGAAGAAGACAAACAACAACATTCAATACACCAGAGCAGAAAGGATAAGAAGACAAGCATGATCCAACTTGGTAATTCGAAGCAGATTATGAAACTTCAACTTGAAGATTGAGTAGTAATTAGAGAATACAAAATTAAAGGCTGAACTGAAACAACTCATGTACATGTCAAATAGCTATCTGCACAAATATTAGGAGTCCAAGACTCCAAACAAACCACCAAGGCTGAACTAAAACCATTTAGAATAAAATCATAGTAAAAAAATTTTATGTTTTTGACTTGTCTCTCTAGGTTAATATCAGATTGAGCTAAAGCAATGGTGATTAGCTTAGTATTTGGTAGGTTTAGAATGGGTATTTTGTACCTAGCTTCAGTTTTTATGAAATTTAATATATAAATTGTTGTATGTTATTTCTATATCAATGTGCTAAACCTGTCATATGTTGTTTAGTTCGAATGTCAATATTTGTAGCTTTACTCATGATTCACGTCAATCGAGCCCTACTGATTGGTCACTACCAAGGTATGTTCTTTGGAGTTATATGAGCAAGCATCATTCATGAAAGATTATCTGTCCGGCCTAGCCAGAAATTCACTTTCGTGCTATGCATTCTAGAATCGGAATCTCTGGCCAGGCCTAAACTCTAGCACAATCGCTATTCTAACCCTTGCTTAAAATAACATTGCGCAGGATCTGGATTTGCACTTATTCGATTTATCACGCAACAATAATTCTTAATTAATCAAAAACATAAAATTATACCTTTGAAGCGTGTACTCAGGTGATTCTCTTGTATGCCTCAAGACCTTGCTTGTATGTTGTGTGGGCAATAATCTAAGTAGCAATTTGATCAGCTAATCACCACAATCTACCTGCCAAAAAATTTCAGCACCACCACACCTGGAACGTGTACTACACGTGCCGCCTAGGAAGAGAGAGAAAGCCACACGAGCCGCCAAATATTTGAAGAAAAATCGGCAGCCCCAATGCTTATAAAATCCGAATTTAGAGAGAGAATTTTTCTCTCTCTAAGATTTTCTCTGTCTAGATTTCTTGAATTATGAATCTCTTGAATTGTGTATCTTGAATAGCTAATCCCTTGTCTATATATAAAGTTACAAGAAATACCCCAAGTTAGTTTAAGATTGGTCTTCCTAATGGGTTTAGGCAAATAATTAGTTTCCAAATCCAATTAGGTAACCAATCTGATAGAATAAATCAAATCCTACTTAAATTTCCTAATCTCTAGGATTTCCTAATTCTAATTGAAACTTAAGAGTTAATTAATTAATTAAATAATTTCACTTTGTTAATTACTTAATAAATGTTACTAGTTACCGCCCCAGAAACTGGGGCGATAAACTTATAAATTTACAAATATAACCTTATAATATATTATTAATATAATAATATTAATTTTTTATTAACCCTCTCCCCGTCACCCCCCCTTTCCCCCCGGCGACGCAACCCACCCACCCTCTCCCCGTCACCCCCGGCGACCCAACCTCTCCCCGTCACCCCCGGCGACCCACCCTCTACCCGTCACCCCCGGCGACCCACCCTCTCCCCGTCACCCCCGGCGACGCCTCACTCGAAACCCTCCACCGCGCCCCTCCCGCCTTCCCCCAAATCGCCCCGGCGACCCCTCCCTCGAAAACCCTAACGATTCCATCCCCCGGTGATTCAAGGTTGAGTTCATCCAGATCGTGACCAAGGATTGTGGTCGGTCTTTTATCGGTTGCCGGTGGTCGCGACCGCCGTCGTTGTGTTAGCCATGAGATAATTGTCTACAACGTCGCCTAACACTAGCACCACGTCCGAAACAACTAGCACCACGTCCAAAAACGTCTACATCCATACTTGTAAAATTAATTTGATTTTTTCACAATACAACTAGAACCATGTCAAAAACAAATAGCACCACGTCCAAAAACGTCCTCATCCATGCGTGTGCATTTAACCTTTTTTTTTTCACAAAGTCAGTCCACCACGTCTCAGAACAACTAGAACCACGTCAAAAACAACTAGCACCACGTCCATAAACGTCTACATCCAGGCATGTCTACAACGTCTCCTAACTCTAGAACCACGTCCGAAACAACTAGCACCACGTCCAAAAACGTCTACATCCTATCATGTAAAATTAAACTGATTTTTTCACAAATACAACTAGAACCACGTCATAAACAAATAGCACTACTTCTAGAAACGTCCTCATCCATGCGTGTGAATTTAACCTTTTTTTTTTTTTTTACAAAGTCAGTCCACCACGTCTCAGAACAACTAGAACCACGTCAAATACAACTAGCACCACGTCCATAAACGTCTACATTTAGGCATGTCCACAACGTCTTCGCTGAGTCAACAACGTCTTAGAATAACTGTCGCAACGTCTACATCCAGGCATGTCTACAACGTCTCCTAACTCTAGAACCACGTCCGAAACAACTAGCACCACGTCCAAAAACGTCTACATCCATACATGTAAAATTAAACTGATTTTTTCACAAATACAACTAGAACCATGTCAAAAACAAATAGCACTACGTCCAGAAAAAACTAGCACTACGTCCAACTACGTTCAGCAACGTCCCGCAACGTCTGAAAATACAAAGCAGCTACGTCCAGCAACGTCCCGCAACGTCTGAAAATACAAAGCAGCTACGTCCAGCAACGTCACGAAACGTCTGAAAATACGGATGATTAAACCTATTCCGTAACATCTAGTGATATGAAAAATACATCCTTCTGCTCTCGAGGGAACATTGCATTCCAAGCACTTATATCATGTTCATATATGCTCTCCCATTGCCGAGTGTATTCATCACATAATTCACGCCACATCCTCATAACACCCGGCAAAGGTGAATTAGGAAGTAGATCTAACCTTATAAAATGGGCAAAAGGACCAAGATGGGCAATTGCAAAACTTGTAGATGGACCATTTCTATGCCTTCTCGCTCGTAGTGGCAAAATGGTGAAGCATATCCCATAACTATTGTACTTACCACCCTGATCTGAGGCGTAGTAAAAAATAGCCGCATCATAAAATATCGCAATTGGATACAAGTCTGCTGGAGCATGCATCCAATAATCTCGAGTACATCTTCCACCTCCTCACCTTATGCGGTTAACTACTTCTGTTAGATCTTCACCCAAGTATATCCCCTGGTATAAGTCATTATGTGTTTCAATTTCATCAGCTACATCCATTCTTACCTGTAAAAACACAATATATTAAGGACAATCACACAAAATCATTGAGGCTTAATCGTAATTATAATCAGGCAACATTGGTTGTCATATCACAAAATAAAATAATACCTGCAAATACATATCTTCGTTCCCAAACACGTGAGAAGCAACAACACGAAATCCATAATTACCGTCATCATTAATGTCCAGATAGCTGATGACATAGGGGGCTATATGTGTATTGATCAGATCGTAGTTTGCATAAGTATCTACGCGTCCAACTCGTCGAACTTACAACCCAAATACAAATTAGAGTGAGATTAGATCAGAATTATATAGACATCAGATCAGCGAATACTAGACATCAGATCAACAGACTATAGACATCAGATCAAGAATATAAATTTAACGACATACCTATTACCGAATCATTCAACTGCACGTCCGACATGGATACACGTCGCTGTTCGAAATTTACTGGACGTGACCGATCGCCTGAGGATTAAACAGATGTAAATTATATACATTTAAATTAATTGTAGTTTGAAATTTATTAATAAGCACATACCAATATCACCGACTGGCGCATCCGACATTGATGCACGTCTCTGTTCAAAATCAGCTGGACGCGGTCGTTGAACTGAACATGACACAAATTCATGGCATTAATTGAGACCAAATGCAAATAAATAAAGTAGTAATATTTCATCCAACATTTGGATCTAGTACCTCGTCTGGGGTCATTAATTGCATCAGCACCGGACGCGCAAGTGATAGGTGTGCCACTCCCAAATGTGGATTTCAACCATCCAATTGGTCCAACTTTCTTGGTAGTCTTCCCAAATCTAGATAACCATTTCTCAAATTTTGACTTCTCCCTTTTCGTAGAAGATGATTGTGACGGTCGCCCTTTAGTTTTCAAATTAACTGAAGGCTCTACGTATCCTTGTTGATGAGGATGAATTTTGGAATCAAGTATGTAGTTTACCTCTCTCACAAAAGCTGGATCCATGTCCTTAATCTCTTCTATCAAAGAGTAAAAATAAAGGTGATCTGCTGAAACTTCTCCATCCCCTTTTGGTCCAGCGTCTTCAAAATCTAGTATCCTCCAAAATACGTGGACATGGTCCAAGCTCAAATATTGGTTAGCTTTTACCATCTTATCAATTGCACACGAACATGGAATACCATGAGTTTTAGTGAGAACGCAGCGACAATCCCATGCCACGTGATCTTTCAATTTTGAGATTCTTTGATGTTCCATCAGTAGCAACTCCAAACAATAAATACTCACTTTGTTCTTTAAATATTGAAAGGGAAATACATTGTATCTCATGTCAATCTTCCCCCGGGATGTCTAAAATTTTTTCCTAATAAATAGAAGTCGAACATGAGTGGAATAAATGCATATGCAATTATAGACACATGGATGTAGACGTTTCTGGACGTGGTGCTAGTGTTATGAGACGTGGTTCTAGTGTTATGAGACGTGGTGAGCTGTTTTTGTGAAACAAAAAACTTAAATGCAGATGCATGGATGTAGACATTTCTGGACGTGGTGCTAGTGTTATGAGACGTGGTTCTAGTGTTATGAGACGTGGTTCTATTGTTATTAAATTCACATGCATGGATGTAGACGTTAAATACCTGATTTCCTGTGTTTGACATGTGATTGCATTATGGATCTTGACCCAAACTGTATCCAAGGAGCCAGCAGCTGTTCCAAGCCAACCTTTTATCATGCTATGTGTGCTCTCAACTCTACAAGATGTTGTGTTCCCGAAGTGTAATATTCTGTTCGTCCATACCTTCACAAACTTGCCCTTATGAATCAACCATGTCTTATCGAGGTATGCATAAATTCGTTGGGCCTCAACTCGTTCATCATTTTTAAAATCAGAAACAGCTTCTTCGTACTCGGGGTAAGTGCTAGCATCGGCAATGAGCATCCACTTGTCCATGTAATGGGCAACCAATCCTTGCTTCTTTGGTAAAAAAAACGTTAACCTTTTCCGCACATCAACGTTTATGTGCCAAGTGCACAGCAGATGCGAAGTGTCTGGGAAAATTTCATTAAGGGGTTTTAATATGCCCAACTCTCGATCAGTCACGATGACAGCTGGATTTTTTGTATTTCCGAGCAGCATCCTCAAATGCAGTAGCAACCAATGATAGGTAGCCTCCGTCTCATCATGCATAAATGCATATGCTATCAGGAAAGTACTATTCGTCAAAGTTGAACCAACAATTTCACAAAGTGGCATCTTGTTCCTATTGGTTTTGTAGGTAGAATCTATACCCACGTACCAATAAAAGGTCCTGAACAGCTTGATAGATTCCGGGTGCGCAAAAAACAATGTTTTCAACTTTCTCGTTGTCACATCCACGTCCACATACACGACATATTCTTGCTTGATCGCCAAATATAGTACTTGTGTTGCCACATCCCTTCCCTCTAACCGCGCAAGCTGCAGGTTTGATGTTGTATTGTAGACTTGTCGCTTAGTTGCATGATCTGCCGGATTTTTTTTAACAATACAACTGAAAATATTATCCAGCTTCACGTTTGCCTCAGACATTTCCCGTATCGTCTGTCTTGATGAATCACTCAAGCCACTCGTCTGATGATATCCTTCCTTGTACACAGCTAAAGGATGATTGTGTGTACCCCTAAGTCCGCTGTTAGCAACTATCACCCACTCTCCCGAACTCCTGTAGCTTTGTGCAAAATGTTCAAATGGGCAATCGCATAGCATCGATGTTGATGGACGCGGAATTTTATTTGGATCATGTTTTCTTGGTATTCTACGCTCCCCACGACTGCACCTCAGTTGCACCCTGTTGGCTCGCTTGTGTGCAGAAATATTGATTGTAAACCCAAGACTTGTAGATACACCCTCTGCCCAACTAATAGCATCGGCAGCAGATTCAAATACAAATCCTTTCTGGAAATGACTGCTATAGTCAACACCGTCACCAAGGTTCGACACATCATCGCATCCGACATTACATTCTGTTGATTGACGGTATTGAAATGATTCTGGAAGACCCTACAATAATTAAGGACAACGTTTGACTAATTAATATATATATATATATATGAATGTGGGCAATAACAATATTCAAACAAAGTTGACACATACCTCATTTGATTGATGTTCATCATCTACAACTGGTGTAGTGTCGTGACGTATTTTGTTGTTGTTACCATCATCCGGTACCTCCTTATTATATTTAAATTAAACATGAACATAAAAGGTTAAGTAATACATAAAAATTACAAAAAAATCCAAACATTAAATACGTACCAGATTGTTTAAATTAACTCCACCGCAAGTTTGCTGGTATTGCTCGTATTCAGGGCATATCGCATTTGAATGAAAGTCGCGGACAGTCGTTCGATTTATGATTATTACTATGACAATGTTGATATTCTCCCTATGTTTTTTCACAAAAATCGATGTCAACAATACCAACATTTATATTTAATCAATTCAATAAAATTAATATAATAATAACGTGATTACATTAACAAATTTAAAATAATATTTTTAATTTTCATACCCAATCATCGAATATGTTCCAACCACTGTCTTCCCAACCACTGTCCATCCTGTACCAAATTTCCAATTTTAACAATAAAACAATATGCTCAACAAAGGAATTGTTTGGACGAACACCAAATTAGCTGCAAATTTAAGTACCACATTAGAAAAAATTATTTCACTAACTCACAAAAAACTCACCAACATTTCAAATATAAACCTTCAGCATCAAATATACATCCGTATAATTCATAAACACCTTACCTTCTTAAAATATCGGCAAATCTACAAATTAATTTCAACCACCGCCGTCCGTCGATTTATTTAAGTGCCACGGTCGTTGCCCAGACCAATCTCTCACCTGCCCTGCTCCGTCATTCCCCTACTACACCAAATAAGTATGCACATCAACAATTTTGCCGTCCGAGATGCAAGCTCCATAACCCAGCAACACAACAATTTTGCCGCACACCAAATAATTATGCACAACTCAATAATTTTGCATTACACCAAGTTGAATAAAAAATTGCTGAAAGCTTCCAGATTCAATACTTTACGTCTAATTTGGAATCTTTACTGTAGCACCCGTGAATTTCGAATCTTTACTGTAGCACCCATGGATTTAGACATTTTTAGACGTGGTGCTAGTTGTTTCGGACGTGGTTCTAGTGTTAGGAGACGTTGTAGACATGCCTGGATGTAGACGTTGCGACAGTTGTTTTTTGGACGTTGCGGCAGTTATTCTAAGACGTTGTTGACTCAGCGAAGACGTTGTGGACATTCCTGGATGTAGACGTTTATGGACGTGGTGCTAGTTGTTTTTGACGTGGTTCTAGTTGTTCTGAGACGTGGTGGACTGACTTTGTAAAAAAAAAAGTTTACATTCACACGCATGGATGAGGACGTTTTTGGACGTGGTGTTAGTGTTTTTGACGTGGTTCTAGTTGTATTTGTGAAAAAATCAGTTTAATTTTACATGTATGGATGTAGACATTTTTGGACGTGGTGCTAGTTGTTTCGGACGTGGTTATAGTGTTAGGAGACGTTGTAGACATGCCTGGATGTAGACGTTGCGACAATTATTTTTTGGACGTTGCGGCAGTTGTTCTAAGACGGTGTTGACTCAGCGAAGACGTTGTGGACATGCCTAGATGTAGACGTTTATGGACGTGGTGCTAGTTGTTTTTGACGTGGTTCTAGTTGTTCTGAGACGTGGTGGAAGGCGGGAGGGGCGCGGTGGAGGGTTTCGAGTGAGGCGTCGCCGGGGGTGGAATCGTTAGGGTTTTCGAGGGAGGGGTCGCTGGGGCGATTTGGGGGAAGGCGGGAGGGGCGCGGTGGAGGGTTTCGAGTGAGGCGTCGCCGGGGGTGACGGGGAGAGGGTGGGTCGCCGGGGGTGACGGGTAGAGGGTGGGTCGTCGGGGGTGACGGGGAGAGGGTGGGTCGCCGGGGGTGACGGGGAGAGGGTGTGTTAATAAAAAATTAATATTATTATATTAATATATTATTATAAGGTTATATTTGTAAATTTATAAGTTTACCGCCCCAGAGTAACCCCCTTACTTAATTAACCCTTAGGAATAATTAATTAATTAATTCTACCTATTCAATTAACTCATTACAAAATTAATCGTACCACTAACGGATTAATTTTGGCACTACCATCCTACACCAGAATTGCTTCCGGAACAACTTAATTAATTTATTCATAATCTCCCCACATCAAAGATATAGTGCTCGTTAATTTATTAATTTACTGATAAATTAATTTATTAACTTCCTTAATTCCTAGATTAGTACCACTCGACCTTTTTACTATAACGGACATAAGTCCACCAGTTGGGTTTAGTATAATAAACATAACGAGCTCATCTCGGGAGCACCATCACCCCGAACGCACCGGTACATGGTTTCCTTTCGACAAGCAGCAGCACACCAAGTAACTAAATACGCGCACCCAACCTACCGAGATTATTGGCCACAATCGACCTCACCCATTGGCAGATCAAAGTACACTATATCTAATCCTCATGCCCGCTCGAATCTAGGGATTAAGCGATAGAATACCATGAACGATTTGTCTATTAAATCAGTACAAGACAAATCATTCCTAACGGTCAAGTTCAATACGCCCCAGGCATATCTATATGATTCAATTAGTTTAGACAAACCAATTATCCGAATCACATAATAACCTAAACCGATAGTTTGTCCAAAGCTGTCTCGGTTACGAACCTCATTTATATATTATGTCTTTCAACCAATGATGAGATCTACTATGTCACACAAGACACCTCATCATCTACTTACATAATATAAATGGACAAATCATGCACAACAAAATATAACCAAAATATAAATCGATATATTAACTGAAAAAATGTACAATACAAGCATAGCTTATGTATTCAACTCCAACAATTCACACACAAAGGCCAATGATGAATGCATAAAGGAAACTGAATCTCTATCTATAATGGGGTGGGTGGTCAACTATTGTTTTTTAAAAATATCTTGTTATTGACTAACTATGGGAACAAATATTATGGGGAACAACATTCTTTTAAAATATATATATATATATATATATATATATACAATATGGTAAAGAGGCTTCCAACATGACATGGGGACAACAAAGATATTGTCTTTTGCTAACAAGGTTTCCAACAAATCTATTCACAAACCCCAAAGGTACCCCAACATAAGTCAACCCCCCCCCCCCCCCCCCCGCCTACTAATATTTATCGAATAACCCATCATCTTCATCATTCTCAATCACAACTAAACAAAGCATTTATAACCCTTTTTGTTCAATCCAGGCACCAAAATGTATGATTTTCTGCACTGACATTTATAAAATTTTTAAAATCAAAGGAATAATGACAAAATTTGTTTATTTTTGGTACAGAGCTGCATATTTGACATTTAACGAACAACGAATCAAATTTTAGAATGAAAACATTTCAAATTTGCGAACGAAAAACCCTAACTTTTTCATATCGTACCATACACCGGCGGTGGTTCCTTGTCCCGGATCGACATCTTCTCTCCGTCGACTTGGTTGTAGTAGGGTGAATCGCCGTCCCTTGCCGTTCGCTTTCCTTTTTTTCCACCACAAACTTCGATTCAGTGTAAGAGTATTTTTACTCTAGGTAAAAGAAATTTCCTATGGGTCCCACTTGAGGTGTTACTACATGTGGAAAATGGGTCCACTAAACGGCTGACGTGGAGTCCACGTGGACTCCATTAAATGGAATCAATTTTAATCCGTTAATTAATCCAAAATGTCTGTTAAGTAAATATTTAGGACCAAATTTTTTGATCCCCAGACCTGTAGGACCAATTGTGTAACAGGGTGATAATGTAGGACCATTTGTGTATTTCTTCCTAGAATTTACCCCAACAAGCTTCTATAAAGTCTTTTTACTCTCCTAAATGGGTTTTTTCCAATTATTCTGCTCCTCCTAGAATTGAGAGAATTCTTCTCACCCTCAAAGAAATTCTCTTCTTCTCCTAAGTGTTCAAATAATTATTCTAATTCATTGGTGATGCGATTTTGTGCAAACCAACTTCATGGTTTCTATTGTATCTTGGAAAACATTTTGTTCACGAATCTCTTGCACAATTTGTAGAGGAGAAAAATTTATTTTAAGGAAATTGTGTTTACACAACCCTTGGAATTTCTCCTATTTTCTACTCATCTAAATACTAGCCATTTGAATTATTATTGTATATTTTTCTAACATTTTCGACCTACGAGTAATAGGACAATGCGGGATGTTGTACAGATACTGAAACAAACTAATTGGGAAATAAAACTTAAGTTTGAAACCGAGGAGACAAGGAAAGCTATCCCATATGTAAGTAATTTGAATAGAAAAGATCTTTCTACTGACTGAAATGAATCAGTTGGGAAGATAACAAATATTGTAATGTCTTAGAGCACCTCCAATGGTGTATTTTTGAGGTTAATAAAATTAGGGGACCCATTTATTAACCCCTAGAAACCATTGTGGGTTGTCAAAAATTTTACACGTTGGCCAACCTTTAGTCTTTTAATTTTTTTAATTATTTTCTCTATTTATTTTATTCTATAAATACCCATCAATTCTAAAATTCATCCCACACTTTCCATCTTATATTTTCTCATCATCTTATATTTCTCTCATATAATTCTACCATCTCAATCTCTAAACTCACTATTATTGATGAAAATAATAATTGAAGAAATTCAATTAATTCTCCAAATTTAGAAAATACTTTATTCACACCACAACCACCCAATAATCCATATATTTTTTTTCAAATATGCAAAATTGTTCATATCCTCCCAATTTCTTCAACCATTTCTTAAATGTACCACCAAATTTGCAAAATTCAAGTCCATTTTTTCAAAATATACCACAAAATTTTCCATTTCAAGTTCCATCATTTCCAACTCCAAATTATTTTACTCCAACCCATGGTTCTCCCTATTTCCTCGAAAACATGAATGTCGGCTCTAATCCAACAACTCCTATGCAGGGACATCCATTCATCCTCTCAAATTCTAACATTTTCCACGCAACAAGAAAGTGAAGGTATTAACCTCGGTGACAGTGAAGATGATAATGATGAAAAAAGGTCAAGGTGGAGCCATAAAGAAGATGAGGTGCTTGCAAAAGCTTTTTTGACAATATAAAATGATAGCATTGTAGGCAACTCCCAACAATCGAAGACCTTTTGGACGAGAGTCACCAACTACTACAACGAAAATCGAACTTGTAGCCCAAAAAGGGGACACGCGCAATGCAAATCACACGGTTTTGGATCCAAAAAAAGGTAAATGAATTTAACGGTCATTATAATAGGTTTTGTACAGAAAATCACAGTGGGTGGAATGAAGAAAATTTGAGAGAAGCTGCTCACAAAATTTATCATGATCAAAATAACCATTATTTTTAATTTGAGCATGTTTGGAAGGTGGTGCAAGATGATCCGAAGTGGAAAAGGGTTCATACCGCCCATCACCATTCAAAGAAGTCAAGGACGAGCGAAAGTGGAGGATTTGTGTCTTCAAGGCATACGGATGACATGATCGATTGGAATGATAGTGAACCAGAAATTCGTCCAATGGGAAAAAAGCTGTAAAGAGAAAAAAAAAAAAAAAAAGCAAATAAGGGTGGAAAATTTGCCCAGTTGCATGGAAAGGTCGATTTACACGCGGCGATAAAAGTTGTTCTACAATCATACTAGAAGCAGTAGCATCAGCTGACCTTTGGATATGGCATGCTTATATTGGCGTTGCAGGGTCTAACAACGACATCAACGTGCTCAACCAATCTCCAGTATTTAATGACATTTTGCATGAGTACGCTCTCCTCGTACAATTTACAGTGGATGGCACGATGTACAACAAAGGTTATTTCTTAGCCGGCATTACATATCCCGAGTGGGCAACTTTTGTGAAGAGTTTCTCGTCTTCGCTAAATCCAAAAAGATGCAAGTGTAAACAAATGCAAGAAGCAGCACGAAAAGATGTCGAACGAGCATTTGGAGTACTCCAATCTCGGTGGGGTATTATACGTGGTCCATCTCGTTTGTGGAGCAGATCAAATTGAAGGATATAATGTATGCATGTATCATATTACATAATATGATTATAGAAGATGAGGGAGATGCAGCAGCAAATTGGAATAATGAGAACGATGCAAATCCTATTAACGAGACAATACAAGGTGCCCCCAAGAGTTTTATCGTTATGTTCAACGGTTAACAGAACTATGAGATCGTGTGGTGCATCAACAACTTCAATCGGATTTAGTTCAACATATTTGGGAACATTTTGTAAATAACAACGATAAAATTTAATTTAACATGTTTAATATTCGAGTTCTAGTAATTGCAATTTATGTTTTTTTAATATTTTTATGCAATTTATGTTTTTTTAATATTTTTATGCATGTTTAGTTTTTTATTTTTAATTAATATTTTATGAAATAATTATTTATATTTCTTATGTTATATGATTTTTCATTTGTATTTAGTAAAATAAATTTACTATTGATTATAAATATTTATATTATAAGTTAAATAAATATAATATTATAGTTGGTCCATTCATTAACTTATTATAGTGTAAAATCATTAAAGAGAAAAGGTTAATAAAATGAGAGGTTAGTGGAAAGCTGATGTGACACTATTAATCTTATTTATTAACATATTTTAGTAGCAAACCATTATGGATGCTCTTAGATTCAGCTTATCAGTGGTAATCATGAATGAAAAGAGTCCAATTCCTCATAGATAGCAAAACTGAACTAGTTTTTCATTTCAGCTTTGTTAATGTAACCACACATCTAATATGAGGAAATCTTTCAAAAATTACATTATGACAAATAAAAAAAGTTTGAGGGAGATACAAGACAAGTAACCATGAACAACACACAGGCTCCCAAAGCAGATCATATAAACAACATAAACCAGTAGGCAATACCAAACTAATACAATCTCTTGTGACCAAGACCAGTATGTCAGAACATGAAACCACCCTTGGACATTCCTTCTCCAGCTTCTCTTTTATCATATCAATAAACAAAAGAATGTAAATATTCTATAGTGATTTTTACATGGTCAATTGAAGCTGCACACAAGACATACCCACAAATATTACTATTATTTTCACCTTTGAATGAATCTTAAAGCCATTCACAATGATTGCCTGATTTTAGTCAGATGCATCATGAATGAAAACAGCAACTTTTCGCTCATGCTTCATATTTCAATGAATGTTTCACACATACTTAGATTTCTAGTTTGTTTCTATCCATTTTGTAAAATGGCGTAAACAACATATCCAATTCCATCCCAAAATGCAAAAACTTCATCTCTCTACCACTAAGCCAATTTTTTCCAAATTAATCAAACCTTTGGCCAACTCCGATTCTGATGTAAATAATCAACCACCATTTTCCTCTTTAATGTTTTCCTGACGAATTTGCCTCTGAACCGCTCCTCATACATCCATGGATGAGCGAGGAGCGACCGGCAATGGTATCGATAAACCTCCGATAAAGACCTCCAACTGCCTTGGTGAAATCTACGAAGAAGAAGTGTGATTGGGAAGAGGGAGGGAGGGAGATCGGGCAGCAAAAGAGGTGGACGGAGGGAGGGAGGCGACGGCGGAGGGAGAGGAGAGAGAGAGAAGGAGGGGTGGGAGAGAGAGACCGGAGAAGGAGGGAAAAAAAAAATATGCGTGCTCCCGCGCGCACTGCATCTGGTCGTGTGTATAAAAATTAAGATGGGGGGACAAGAGGCAGAGAAGGTTAGTAGTACCACTAGATCGAGTTACTGTGCATCGCACCGGCAATTATAATAACGACATATCGATTTGTAGAATGATAATAATAATTTATACATCACTATTATTTATTTTAATACATAATATTTTATATAAATTTTAAATAAATGCCATTGTTTTAAAATTAATTTGTATATAATTTTTTTATAAATGATTGTATGAATAATTAATTTGTCAGCATTATTACTATATAATTTTTTAGCCGCATAAGTCAATTGTAATCAATGTTACTGAATGCTTTGAAAGTTTTTTATATGTGATCTCGTGTGCTTTAGTTTGGTTTTGGTTTTCATCTTAGTTATTTTATTTGCGTATCACTATTAACATTCTTATAATGTAGACAAAATTTAATCTTATACGTTAATTGAGGACAAATATTTTTGTATTACGACAATAAGGGTGTATTTGTTTCGCGGGAATGGGAATAGAGCAATCTGACTTTTTCAAAAGTTAAAAAGTTAAAAGCAAAGGAAAAAGTAATCTGATAAAATAATTCAATGGAAATATCTGATTAATGCATGGATTAAACTGATTACTTTTTTTAAAAAAATTCATACATATAGAATAGGTACATATTTTAATTAGTAAAGTGATAATTTTTTGTTATTAAACATGTCAAAAGCAATCAGATTGCTTTAATGAATGACTGCTTAATTTACCAAATAAGTCAAAGGCATCATATTGCTTTAATGATTATTGAGTTATGAAATTCTTATTGCCACCAAACAAACTGACCCTAAGATTAATTTGATAATATATTTGTTTGTACTACTCAATGAAAATTTTTTGTTAAAAAAGAGAATTATATTTTTTTCATCGTAACTTTATGTTATGCTTCTCCAGATTTTTTATTTTAAAAAATAATTTTATTTTTATTTCTATTTTATATAACTTTATTAAAATTTTTACTTTTATTTTATTGAAACTGTTCCATTAAATATACCATATCAAATATTAAAATATTAATATACATACTACTCCTTAAAATTTTATACTTAACTTATACTAAATTCATTGACTCAATAACAAAATCTTTTAAAGCACTATTACCTAATATTTTCTCTAAAAAATTTAAAACTATATATATAAATGAATGATTAATTATTATTTAATTTACATTTGATTTTATAAATTTTTATTATAATTATTATCTAAAAAATTCTCTTTTATATTCATTTAAACTCTATCTTTAAATATAAATAATTTAAAATGAAAAAAAATCAAATTATATTAAAACTATAAAATTTCTTTTAAATGATTTTTCACTTTCCAAAACATGTAGTGAAAAATTGAAAGGAATTTTTTAGTCATTATTTTAGACTGATAGAGAAAGAAAGAATCCCTCCTAGCAAAACCAAAAGAAAAATGAAAAAAAAAAAAGAAATTGTGGTATTTTAATTTAGAGAGTAGAAATTTAGAAAAGAAAAGAAAAGAAAAATAAAAGCATATATTTATTTGAAATCGTTCGGGTCACACTGCTATCTCTCTTCTATTCTGTTGATATTCTGATTGAATTACCAACTAAACGGTAAGAGATTTCGGTTGAATTACCGATAAAACGGTAAGAGATTCCGATTGACATGCAAAGGTCAAACAAATATCTTTTAGAAGTTGAATAAGAAAAAAAAATATGGAAACCACGAAACAAATGTAAATACAAAAAAAAAAAAGAAAAAAAAAAGTAGTTTGTGATTTTGTGTTATATGTATGTGTAACAGATTGATATAAAAAAGTTTTTAAAATCATGATTAGATTTTTGAATAAAGAAAATGATGATACTATATTTGTTTGAGAAAGTGGTGCAATAATGGATAGTAAATGAATTATGATTGTGGTATTATTTCATATAATTTATTGAAGGTGTGATAATGATATATTTTGAAAATAGAGAAAATTCTATGTCTATTGAGAATCTTAATTCTATACTCAATGATATCCATGAAATTTTTTTATTAAAGTCTATATTAAACCTCAAAATCTTTTGATTATAATGTGGTGTGTTTGTATGATCATAATCTTTTAATATGCATATGGAATATTGTCATGGTGGTGCAATTTGGAGACTGGTGTTATTTCAATATTTTCATCACTTTTGATATATAAATATGTAGTTTTCTTGTACATGTGTTTTCAGAGTTTTTGTTACATGCTGAGATAATTGCGTTTGTGTTGCCATGTTAAACTTTTGAAATGTATTGTACAAAATATTGTTATAGATACATCTTGCAATCAGTTTGGAGACCTTTGTAGGTTATGTTTTCTCAAGAAGATAAACCTTGAATGTTAATATTTTCAGCCATTCATCCATCCTCCCTTTTTATATATATATATATATATATATATATATAGTTAAGGCTTATTCTTTGAACAGGTTGATCGGATTGTATGGAAAGATTATCTATTTAAACGTGGCATTATTTTGATAAAAACTTTGTGCTATTATGAAAGTCATGTTCTTGGTGCACAACATGGTCTGTTGTTCACATATGCATTGGAAACATTGTTTCTCTATATTTTTATACGTTTCATTTGTCCTTAAATGGCCTTCTAAAGGTAATATCTTCTAAGGTGACATTTCTTATAGGCAAATGTAAAAATTGGATTGACTTGGCATGTTTAAAGACATGTGTAGGTTCTGTATTAATTTTTGCATTACTTTAGCAAGTTTGATTGGGAAAAGTATTGTTTCACTTTAAAAGGTCCAGTTTGCAAAACAATATAGTTTTATTTTTGTTTCAATTTCTCTGAAAAGTTTTATTGGTGACAAAACTTTTGTTTATGACTGATAACTTTTGATGACACATGATGAAAGTGTTCCTTTATTATTTTGGGTAGGAATTTAAACTGCTCATGTTTGACAAAATATTAAGAGAGCTGCATCAAAAGAAATTCTAATTACTTTAAAATGTAAAAAGTTTGAAATCTTTTCTCATTCTAGTGTCTTTCTCATAATCTGACATGCTGAGTTTATTTTCATGTTTATGATTTTGTGCTTGTGTTTGGATAGGTTTTAATATTTCTATTACATTGCCATGTCATTCATAAATTTTAAGCTGACCATAACAATATACATGTGTTCAAAATGATGTATCTTATAATTCTCTTTAGTTTATAATTTTTTAAATAAATTTTAACCACATAAGTCTCTGATCTTGATTTTAGATAACTTAACTTTTGTGTCTTTGATTAACCATTTCGTGGGAAGACATTATGACTCTTTTTCTCTTTAATCAAAAAAATTAAATTAATTTACTTCATGTATTTATGTATTTTTTGAAAATGTTTTACAGCCAATGGATATAATATTTTAGTAAATCTTTTTCTCAACTACACTACCATGGTTGCTGTGCATGAAGCTACACTCTATTATTTTTCCTCCCGCATATGACCTACAACTCTGGCTATAGCATGTTGTAAGGAAAACTATATGCAAATCCTATTTGCAGCGGAACATTAATTAAAATTTTCCTGCCAAGAATCCAAGATAGTTTGTGTGAGTTACCTTTTCCGGATGCTTGTGCCAACCTTCTTCTCCGGATCACCAACGGAAATTTTCAGAAAAACACTTTTCGTATCGCCTCTCTGAATCACCAACTGGACTGACGTCAATCGAGCTGATCAGTATGACCAGCCTCCAAGGTATCCACACGAACAATTTCTGGAACCACCACGTACTGAACACCCAGAGACAAATAGGCCAGTATCCTTCTTCTTCCGTTAGCACAACACAAATCTAATATCAAATATTGTCTGAGTTTTTCTGACGATTGTGTGATGCACTGAAGTTCTCTGTGTGTATGCCTATTTAAAGAACAAAAGACGTTGGGTGTGAAAAGCATCTTCAAGAGATTAACGCTCTGAAGAGATGCTCCCACGATCTGATCGTGTCCAACGTCTCTGTACGTTACAGAGTTTACTTTTTCAAACTTAAGTAAAAAGTAACTCTGTAACTCAATAAATTTTATTGCAATTAACTTTCTAACTCTTAGATAATTACACATAGGCACTAGGAATTAAATAATCTCATAATTTAATCCCTAATCAGTTTAACCAGAAATTGTTCAATAGTGTGTGACCCTTTAGGTTCCTAAACTATTTGGCAAATAAATATAAAACTAAGTCTTAGCTCAATTGGTTTTAGTATAAAACCAACAAACTCCCACTTAGACTAAAACCAATTTTAGCCGTGAGAATTCTAAGACTAAAACAAATTAAACAACTTTAATTTATCGTTAATTCTCTAATTAACTCTTTTATATTTATAGATCAAGAGCGGCCTCTAGCCTAGGCATCATGACCACCCAAAAGTTAGGAAAAGTCAAATGATCGACTTCACCTGTCCATGAAACAGATTTCTTGTATTCATTCCTTTCACCATCACTTATTCCCATTAGTAAAGAGTAAGGTATAAGTGCCAACTCTTTTATATACTAATTTTCTTGTTACCAAATTCAACTCTCTTTAAATTTAGAACTCTTCTAAATTTGGTCGTTTGCAAACTTTAGAGTTGACATTCTAACAAGTGGCCAAACTGGGAATAGACTCTCCTACTATAAGGAGTGGTGAATTCTTTATTGATCATAAACTATTACACTTGCGCTTCTTATTGTATCTGACATCTACCACTTGCATAACCTTTTACAGCTATGTGAAAATAGAGTAAAACACAATAATAAGCTCAAGCAATACTCTTATGATCTCAAGTCTAAGGATCTATTATACTCTGCCATGAAGAGATTATACCAATAGCACTTAGAAGTACAACCCTTTGGAAATCTCTTAGCGGATCAGTCCAGTGAACTTGTTCACAACAATTCACTCATGCATCATTATACAAGCCAATCTATCCGTATTAACAATGCCCTTGTTTTGTTAATACTATGATTAGGGACTTTTAAGAATAATAATATTATTCTAAGGACTTTTATCATTTGATCAAATATAAAACATAAATGATAAAGATGCCATATTATTCATTGCATAAATTTAACCAAAATACAAATACTCTGGAATTTATAAAATATAATTCCTACAATGTCTAATACCAATCACTCATGCTCTTGAGACCAAATGAAACAACATGACTTTCATGTTTCTTTTGGGACAAGGCCTTAGTCAATGGATCGGCTATGTTATCGTCTGTAGGAATCTTTTCTATTCTAATTTCATTTCTACCAATGATCTCTCTAATCAAGTGATAGCGCCTAAGGACATGTTTGGATCGTTGATGAGACCTTGGTTCCTTCGCCTGAGCAATGGCTCCGGTGTTGTCACAATACAGTTTTATTGGATCAACACTTAAAGGAACAACTTGTAGTTCAGTTATGAACTTTTTAATCCAAACAGCCTCTTTCGCAGCTTCAGAAGCAGCAATGTATTCGGCTTCCGTTGTAGAATCTGCAGTAGTTTCTTGTTTGGAACTCTTCCAACTTACTGCACCACCGTTCAGAGTAAATATGTACCCTGATTGTGATTTGAAATCATCTTGATCAAACTGAAAACTCGCATCAGTGAATCCACAGATCTCAAGCTCAGCTCCTCCATAGACCAAGAATAAGTCTTTAGTTCTTCTCAAGTACTTAAGAATATTCTTGACTGCGGTCCAGTGACAATTACCTGGATTAGCTTGGTATCTGCTCGTAACACTTAGAGCATGGGAGACATCAGGTCTTGTACACAACATTGCATACATGATAGATCCTATAGCAGAAGCATAAGGAATATCTTGCATGCGATGTTTGTCAACATCTGTCACTGGGCACATTTTCTTATTAAGGTGAATCCCATGTGACATTGGAAGAAACCCTTTCTTCGATTGATCCATGCTAAATCTCTTTAGCATTTTATCAATATATGTTGACTGTGAAAGATCAAGCAACCTCTTAGACCTATCACGATAGATCTTTATCCCTAAGATATAAGTTGCGTCTCCTAGATCCTTCATTGAGAAGTTCTCTGACAACCATTTCTTGACTGATTCAAGTGCAGGTTTGTCATTTCCCATAAGCAATATGTCATCTACATATAGTATGAGGAAAACCACAGTGCTCCCACTAATCTTTTTGTATACACAAGGTTCTTCTTCGTTTTTGATAAAACCAAACTGTTTGATTATCTCATCAAAACGAATATTCCAACTTCTTGAAGCTTGCTTGAGTCCATAAATGGACTTCTGTAGCTTACATACCTTTTTAGGATCTTTTGATATGAAACCTTCAGGTTGTATCATATACACCTCTTCTTGTAAATTTCCGTTAAGAAATGCAGTCTTAACATCCATTTGCCAGATTTCATAATCAAAGTATGCAGCTATTGCAAGTAAAATCCTAATGGATTTCAGCATAGCAACTGGTGAAAATGTTTCATCATAGTCAATACCATGTCGTTGTGTGAAACCTTTTGCAACCAATCGTGCTTTGTAGGTAGACACTCTACCATCCATGTCTGTCTTTTTCTTAAAGACCCATTTGCACCCTATAGGCTTAATTCCTTTAGGTGGATCGACCAAAGTCCAAACTTGGTTCTCGAACATGGAATCCATTTCAGATTTCATGGCTTGGAGCCACTTCTCAGAGTCCTTATCACATAAGACCTCATCGTAAGTAGCAGGTTCATTCTCAATGATAAACACATCATCATACCTTTCGGGTGGACGATGTGTCCTACTAGACTTACGTGTACTTTGTGTATCTTGTTCCACTTGTTCTGAGATGTTATTTTGTGGTACTTGAATTTCTTCAAGTTCCACTGAGCTCCCACTTGCCTCTTCTAGAATAAACTCTTTTTCTAGAAATGTGGCATGTTTTGAGACAAACACTTTTTGCTCATTTGGATTGTAGAAATAATATCCAAAAGTTTCTTTCGGATATCCTACAAAATAACATCTTTCAGACTTAGCGTCAAGCTTATCTGATTCTACCTTTTTAACAAAGGCAGGACACCCCCAAACCTTCAAATATTTAAGGTTTGGTTTCCTTCCTTTCCATATCTCATATGGGGTAGAGTTCACAGCTTTAGATGGAACATAATTTAAAAGATGGGCAGCAGCACTTAGAGCATAGCCCCAAAATGATTTGGGAAGTTCTGCACGACTCATCATGGAACGAACCATATCCAATAAGGTTCGATTTCTCCTCTCAGATACACCATTCATCTGTGGGGTGTATGGAGGAGTCCATTGAGATAGAATACCATTCTGTTTTAGAAAATCTTGAAATTCTTGGCTTAGGTATTCTCCACCTCTATCTGATCGAAGTGTTTTAATACTTTTACCAAGTTGTTTTTCAACTTCACTTTTATACTCTTTGAACTTTTCAAAAACTTCATATTTATACTTCAATAAGTATACATGACCATATCTAGAATGATCATCAGTGAAGGTAAGGAAGTATGAAAAACCTCCTCTAGCTTGAATTGACATAGGTCCACATACATCAGTATGTATGAGACTAAGTAATTCTGTAGTTCTTTCACTCTTACCAGAAAAGGGTGTTTTGGTCATTTTACCCAATAAACAAGACTCGCATTTGTCATATGATTCATAATCAAATGAACCCAAATAGCCATTTTTATGCAATTTGGTTATGCGTTTCTCGCTTACATGACCAAGTCTACAGTGCCAGAGATATGAATTCCTAAAACTATCAACTTTTAATTTCTTGTTGTTTATGTTGAATACATGATTCTTAAGATCAAGAATGTAAAGACCATTACATAAATAACCAATGCCATAAAAAATATTATTACGATAAATAGAACAACTCTTATTCTGTGAGATAATCGTAAAACCATCTATATCATCCAAATATGAAATAGAAATAATATTTTTCGTAAGCAAGGGAACAAAATAACAATTATTGAGTTCAAGAATCATGCCAGTTGGCAAAAGAAGACTATAAGTCCCTACAGCTAAAGCAGCAACTTTTGCTCCATTGCCAACTCGTAGGTCCATCTCTCCTTTGGCCAGCAATCTACTTCTCTTTAGACCCTGCATATTTGTACAAATATGAGATCCAGATCCGGTATCTAATACCCATGAGTCAGATAAAGTAGAAAGATTGGTTTCAATCATAAACATACCTGAAGCAGAGGTAGAGGCTTCATCAAGCTTCTTTTGCTTCAAAGTATCCAGGTACTCTTTGCAGTTCCTTTTCCAGTGGCCATCCTTATGGCAGTGGGAGCATGTGCCCTTGGGCTTCTTTTCTTCTTTCTTATGGCTTGGCTTGATGGTGGTTTTTCTTTTCTTGTTGTTCTTAAGAACAGTTTTTGCCTTCCTTTTCTTGGAAGACTCCACCATCAACACACTTCCCTTATCTTTCTTTATTGATTGCTCAGCAGTCTTAAGCAAATTCAATAACTCGGCCAAAGTATCGGTCTCTACTTTGTTCATGTTATAGTTCATGACAAAGTTCGAGAAACTAGGAGGCAGGGATTGTAGTATCAAGTCAACACTTAACTGATGCTGCATCGTGAATCCCAACTTCTCCATTTTCTCAATGAGGCCAATCATCTTTAGCCCATGAGCTTCCACAGAGGAACCCTCAGCCATCCTGCATCGGAAAAGCTCTTGAGAGATATCATACCTCTCAGTCCTAGCCCTGTTCTGATACAATGACTTCAGGTGAGTCATCATCGAAAAAGCAGTCATATCCTCATGCTGCTTTTGCAACTCAGAACTCATCGATGCAAGCATAATACAACAAACACTCTCCGAATCTTCCAAGTGTTTGTTGAACTTGTCTTTTTCCTCCTTTGTTGCTGTATCAGCTAGCTCATTAGGGATAGGGTTTTCAAGCACATAAGATAACTTCTCATTCCTGAGAACAATTTTCAGGTTCTGGAGCCATTCCATAAAGTTTGGCCCCGCGAGCTTGTTATCGAGCAAGATGTTTCTTAAATTCACAGCAGTAGACATGTTCTACAATCAATGAAAATAAAATAAAATAAATATTTATGCAATCAACAAAACCAAAACACATGTTTATATGGGCTTATTTAGATTTTGTTTTGTTTCCACTATTTTATTCAAATCAACAACCCTCATTATTGATTCGAGAATTTTCATAAAATTCTTAGTGGCTAGGATCTCATTTTAATTAACTTTGACCTTGAGTTAGCCCAACAAGTCAAAATAAACAAAACAAGTAGGATCAATTCCAATTGTAACAATTACAACTCCTAGATAGTTAGGAAGTCAACACTTGACAACATATCTCATATGTCACCTAACTCTTTGCCTCAAAAGACATGTGACCTTGGGTTAGCCCAACAAGTCACATTCCTTTGTTAATTCCGACCCATTATTCAGAGATATAATCTCAAGGCTAAAATAATTCTTGACAAAATAACCTTGGGTTAGCCCAACAAGCTATTCGGCCCATAATTATTGAAGCCCTTCCAGAGATTTATTCTCATAGTTTAAAAAACTTGGTCTTGACAAAACAACCTTGGGTTAGCCCAACAAGCTGTTTAACAAAACCCATTTTAAACTATAATAATGGAAGGCAACTTGTGGATTTAATATTATTTGAGGGATCAAATTATTAATGTTGGGTGTGTCTTACAGCTTTTTCAAAGTAAACATTTTACTTTGATAGTGAGTGAAGAAGACACGTGGGTTTGATTAATGCATTCATTTAAATTTATTACCAATTGACATACAATATGCAATTTTTCAAATAAATTCAAAACATGCAATTGACATATAATCATGCATATTCAAAACATGCAATTTCAATTGACATATGATCATGCATATTCAAAACATGCAATTAATCAAACCATATAGCACATAAAGTTTAAGTAACTCATTTAAATATACATGCATAATATTCTAATCATATTAGAATTAAATAAAATTGAAGGCTTTATCAAGTTTTGGGCCAATTTTAGAGGTTTTTATAATTTATGCAACAATTACAAAAATTAATTAAAACCAGGGACTAATTTTGTAAGAAAAACATCTTTTTCTAAATTAGGTTTGTTTTGAAAATTTTCTAGGCAAAAATTAAACAAGGAACAAAATTCTGGGCCTTTTATGTAATAAAAACAATTTTTATTACTTAAGTTTTATTTAAAAACTTTACGGGTAAAAGTTGAAGAAGACATAAAATACAGGGACCTTTTAGTAATAAAACAAAATTTTATAACTTTGGTCTTTTAGGGTTAGCAGCCGCCGCCCCCTATTCTTCTTCTTCAACCTCGCCGGCGGCACCTCTGCGTTTTCCGGCGACATTCGCCCGCAGTGCCGATTCCGCCTTCTCGGTCAGACACGACCGACGAAGACAACGAAGACGACTAGACCGATCGACAACACCAGTGCCGACCGAATCGTCTTCCCGACGCGAAAACCGACCCGACGAAGAACCTTTCCGGCGGTCACGTTTTCCCGGCGATAACACCTCAGTGCCGTTCGGAAACGATTTCCGAATCCGGCCCTGACCCCGGCGGCTTCCTGCGACAGAAAAACAAAACCCAGAAACGAAATCGTCCAAGATTACAAAACCAAAACAAGCCAAAGTATTCAGGCCGTTTTTCCGGCAACAAACCAAAACAAAACCCAGATTTTGATTTTGAAACCGAGACAAACTCAGAGCAATCGTTCGAAAATGATTTCCGACTCCGGCAAGCAACCAAGACAAAACAAAGCAGAATTCTTCCTCGTTTTTTTTTCTTTTCAAGCATTTAACAATCCAGAAAAATTTCCCAAAATCTTCCGGCATTGAAGAACAAAAAAAAAACGAAAACCCAGTTCAAAACATTTCCAGTGTATTCCGGTGACCCCGTTTTTTCTTCGGCAAATTCACAGTTTACCGGCGGGGCTTCAACACCAATAATCAAACCAAAATTAAGTCCCACTTCGTTTCGAAAAACTGGCAAAAGGATTTGCACAAAAACCCAAAAAAATTGGTGGAAAAATTGGCAACCCAGAAAACGCAAACCACAAGAAAAACAAATTCCGTTCATCTTTTCATGTTTATACGTAAAGTAAAGTCTGAACAATTTCGACTTATTAGCCTTCAATTATGCACATATATTCACAAACTATCAGCAAATACGAGGCTCTGATACCACTGTAAGGAAAACTATATGCAAATCCTATTTGCAGCGGAACATTAATTAAAATTTTCCTGCCAAGAATCCAAGATAGTTTGTGTGAGTTACCTTTTCCGGATGCTTGTGCCAACCTTCTTCTCCGGATCACCAACGGAAATTTTCAGAAAAACACTTTTCGTATCGCCTCTCTGAATCACCAACTGGACTGACGTCAATCGAGCTGATCAGTATGACCAGCCTCCAAGGTATCCACACGAACAATTTCTGGAACCACCACGTACTGAACACCCAGAGACAAATAGGCCAGTATCCTTCTTCTTCCGTTAGCACAACACAAATCTAATATCAAATATTGTCTGAGTTTTTCTGACGATTGTGTGATGCACTGAAGTTCTCTGTGTGTATGCCTATTTAAAGAACAAAAGACGTTGGGTGTGAAAAGCATCTTCAAGAGATTAACGCTCTGAAGAGATGCTCCCACGATCTGATCGTGTCCAACGTCTCTGTACGTTACAGAGTTTACTTTTTCAAACTTAAGTAAAAAGTAACTCTGTAACTCAATAACTTTTATTGCAATTAACTTTCTAACTCTTAGATAATTACACATAGGCACTAGGAATTAAATAATCTCATAATTTAATCCCTAATCAGTTTAACCAGAAATTGTTCAATAGTGTGTGACCCTTTAGGTTCCTAAACTATTTGGCAAATAAATATAAAACTAAGTCTTAGCTCAATTGGTTTTAGTATAAAACCAACACATGTCAGAGACAAAAAGCCAAAACAATTGCACTTACATATACCTTGTTATCAAAAAGAAATTTTTTAGCTATGTTCATCATGCGGTTGATTACATTGATTTACAAATGTTAATGTTGATTGACACTGTTGGAATATGTCAATTTGAAGTTTATATATGTTGTGATCCAAAAGTATTTCAATATTTGTATAAACTTTCAGCTGCTGGATAGAAATCCACTTAAACACCCATAAATATTTAGTGTGAGTGGAATGTACATTCAAATGAAAATGATTGAAATTAGGCTTTAGAATTTTACCACCATAACTTACTTCATTTTCCAAAGGAAACAATCTTTAGATTTTTTTAAATCTAAGGTCAATTGTAATCAATGTTACTAAATGCTCTGAAAGCTTTAATTATTTTATTCGTATATCACTATTAATATTCTTATAATGTAGACAAATTTTAATCTTATGCTTTCATGAAGGACAAATATTTTTGTATTATGACAATAATATTAATTCGATAATATACTTGTCCGTCCTACTCAATAAAAAAAAAATAGTTTTAAAAAAGAGAATGATATTGTTTTCATCCTATCTTTAGTTATTCTTCTCTAGATTGTTTATTTTAAAAAATAATATTATTTTTATTTTATATAATAATTTTATTAAAATTTTTACTTTTATTTTATTGAAACTGTTCCATTAAATCTATCGCATCCAATATTAAAATCTTAATATATGTACTACTCCTTATAATTTTATACTTAATTTATACTTAACTTTATCGACTCAATAACCAAATCTTTTAAATCATTATTATCATAATATTTTCTCTAAAAAATTTAAAATTGTACATATAAATGAATCATTTATTATTATTTAATTTAAATATAATTTTATTTTATTATAATTGTTATCTAAAAATATCTCTTTTATATTCATTTAAACTCTATCATTAAATATGAATAATTTAAAATTTAAGAATTCAAAATTATATTACAACTACAAAATTTCTTATAAAAGATTTTTCACTTTCCAAAAACATGTAGTAAAAATTGAAAGGTATTAGATTTCTTAGAATTATGTGTTTATTTGATTAAAGGGTGAAGATAGATAGAATAGATAGTAAAAGAAATAACAATTATCTAATTGACATTTTCTATCATTATTAAATTAAATTTTGAAAGAGATAAATTATTATAAATTATATTTAGTATTAAAATTATAGTTTAAAATTGATTCAAGTTAGTATAGACTTCTGATTATACATTAAAAAAGAAATGAAGTTAAAAAATTAAAAATTAACTAATTGGCATTTCAGACAATATTATTCCCAATTTACAAATTTTTTGAGTTTTTACTTTATTCAAAAATATTTTACTGCATAATGATGAAATTTTGAAAGTTTACAACCGCCCCAAATAGTATTTATTGATGTAATTGTGGGCGTTTCGTATATTTATTTATACATGGAGATTCTATCAATTTTGTTAGTTATGAATTTGGGAGAGGTTGCCACATTGAATTGAATTGTGCAGGCCGTCTTGAAAAAAATATATAACAAAAATTAAGAAAAAAGGAGATCAAATTTTCTTAGATATCAAGTTATAAATTATTTTAAAATTTCCTCTTTGAATTATTTTTTATATGTTAATAGATAAAAAGATAGATAGATTAATAGATGCGTTCAAAGTTATAATATCATATAAAATTTAAATTTTTTAAAAAATTATTATCATAATAATTTCTCTAAAAAAATTAAAATGATACATATAAATGAATGATTAATTATTATTTAATTTAAAACTAATTATTATTTTTTTATTATAATTATTATCTAAAAAATATTTCTTTTATATTCATTTAAAATCTATCGTTAAATATAAATAATTTAAAATACAAAACTTCAAAATTATGTTAAAACTATAAAATTTCTTATAAAAGATTTTTCATTTTCCAAAACATGTAGTGAAAAATCAAAAGATACTTATTAGTTATTATTTTAGACCGAGAGAGAAAGAAAGAATCCCTCCTAGCAAAATCATAACCAAAATGAAAAGGAAAAAAAAAAAGAAATTGTGATATTTTGATATAGCGAGGAGAAATTTAGAAAATAAGAGAAAAAGAAAATTAGATATTTATTTGAAACCAGTCGGGCACACTGTTTTCTTTCTTTTGTTCTGTTGAGATTCCGATTGAATTGTTAATGAAACGTTAAGAGATTTCAGTTGAATTGTCGATGCAACAGTAAGAAATTCTAATTGACATGCAAAAGATATATTTTGAAGATAAAGGAAATTGTTTATCTATTGAGAATCTTAATTCTATACTCAATAATATCCATGATTATTTTTTATTAAAGTTCATAGTAAAAATTTAAAATGTATACATATTTTATTTATTTTTTATTGATTTAAGATTATATTGAGAAAAATACAATTCATAACAAAAAAAAAAAAAGTGGATGCGAATTAGAGGGCATAGTCCATAATAATAATAATAATAATAATAATAATAATAATAATAATAATAATAATAATAATGATAGAATATGTATAAATATTAAATAAAAATATTATAAATTTTCACCTTTATTTTTTTCCTCAACTAAATAGAGTTATTAGTTTATTAATTAAAAAAGGTAAAATATAGATAATGGATAGTAAAATAACAAAAGAAATAATAGAGTAGAAAAATAGTTTGTTAAAAAAGTTAGAGGAAATAATTGTTTATTTATTTGATAAAAGGGTGAAAATATATAGAATAGATAGTAAAAGAAATAATAATTATCTAATTAAAATTTCCTATCGTTATTAAATTAAATTTTTGAAGGAGATAAATTATTATAAATTATATTTAGTATTAAAGTTGTAGGTTGAAATTGATTGAAGTTAGTATAGATTTATGATTATACATTAAAAAATCCAATTAAAAAATAAAAAAATTAACGGATTGACATTTCAGATAAATTATTTAGGATAATTTTTTGAGTTTTGACATTATTTAAAAATATTTTATTGCACGATGATGAAGTTTTGAACGTTTATACGTGCCCCAAATAGTATTTATTCATGTGATTATGCGTGTTTTGTATATTTGTTTATAACTTGGAAGATTCGATCAATTTTATTAGTTATGAATTTGCGAGAGGTTGTCATATTGAATTGTGTAGCCCCTCCTCTTAGAAAAAATTGTAACAAAAATTAAGAAAAAAAAGGATCAAATTTTCTTAGATATCATGTTAGAAATTATTTTAAATTTTTCTCTTTAAATTATTTTTTGTATATGTTAATAATTCAAATTATATTTATCATATAAAGTTTAAATTTAATGAGATAAATATCTTTTAACTAATTTTACGTAAGAATTAAGAATTTTTTATGTTGTCATAACTTTTTATATAAATTTTAAATCGGTGTCATTGTTTTAAAAACAATTTGCATACAAATATTTAGTAAATTATAATATTGATAATTTATTTGTGACTTTTATTATTATAAATTTTTTTATATAGTCCAGATAATGTTAATCACATTTCAAGATAAAGAGGTAATATCAAAATTAATTATAACTAAATATTATAAAAAATATTTTAAAAGTTTAGACATATTTATTTCATCTATCTAGGTATAACTATTTTCATAATAATATTATTTATTAAATTAAATATTAAAAATTTTAATTATGTTATTAAAATCATAAGTTAAAATTCATTAAAATTAGTGTATCAGGACACTCTTCATTTAAAGATATTGATAATAAATTTAAGGAGGTAAAATATCTAATTGGTTGTTGATGTTCTTTCTGTCTTAATCTTCCTGGTGTTGAGGTTTCTTTGGCAATTGAGATTTTTTCTGTATTGTAAAGGGAAGATAATGATGAAATTGTTGAATTTAAAGTGACATACACAATTTATTGATGTGAGATTATTTAGAGTTTGATATTTTGATTTTGACCATTTTATGAACTTGTTGAATTGTTTACATTTTACAAATATAATATCTTGAATTTTTTTTTCTGATTGCAAAAGTTTGTGTTTTTTCTGTATAGTTCCACGTAGCATTAGTTAAAAGATCCATGAACATCATGGGCACATCACTTGATTGCATCTTCATAAGGTTCTTTTCCAAAATATTTTGATTATAATGTGGTCTGTTTGTGTGATGATAATCTTTTAATACACATATGGAGTACTGTCAGGGTGGTGCAATTTGGAGACTGGTGTTATTTCAATGTTTCTATGACTTTTGATATATAAATATGTAGTTTTCTTGTACATATACATATATTTTCAGAGTTTGTGTTGTTTGCTGTGATGATTGTGTTTGTGTTGGAATGTTAAACTTTTGAAATGTATTGTACAAAATATTGGTATAAATATATCTTTCAATCAGTTTGGAGAACTTTATAGGTTCAATTTTCTTGAACAGACAAACTTTAAATGTTACTATTCTCAACATTTATGCTTCCTCCCTTTTTATGTAACTATATATATATATATTGTTAAGTCCTGTTCTTTGAACAGGTTGATCATATTGTATGGAAAGATCATTTCTTTAAACGTGGCATTATTTTGATAAAAACTTTGTGCTATTATGAAAGTCGTATTCTTGGTGCACATCATGGTCTGCTATCCACATATGCATTGGAAACATTGGTTCTCTATATTTTTATATGTTTCATTTGTCCTTACATGGCCCTCCAGAGGTACTCTCTTCTAAGGTGACATTTCTTATAGGCAAATAAAACTGGCTTGACTTGGCATGTTTCTCTAGACATGTCTAGATTGTGTATTAATTTTTGCATTATTTCAGTAAGTTTGATTGGGAAAAGTATTGTATCACTTTGAAATGTCCAGTTTGCAAATTAATGTAGTTTTATTTGTTGGATCGTGTCAAGTGTTAAGAGGGGGGGGGTGAATCAACACTTTATCAATTTTTCTTTCAACTAAAGGATTCCCTCTCAAATGTTAGCTCAGTTAGAGCTTATTGTTGAACTCACGTTCTTGGCTTAGATGGACTCACTCAAGAAGGGTTCACTTACACAACCACGACACTCCTGTTCAAGCTTACAGTTTGAGAACACCACACCAGTCAAGACACACTCAAAGCAGTAAATGTGCACGGGGGATTTTTACGTGGTTCGATCAAATGATCTACATCCACGGACAGATTCACTCCTGTCAATCTTCACTATCACGGAATCATTCAGCTCTGGCCTCACTGACCGTAAGCAACATAAACAAGAGCTCACTGCTCAACACATTGAAGTTCACTACCTCTACAAGTTCATCAACTAAAACAACAACATATAAACCTCTATTGTACTGCCTTTTCTACACAAATATCTTTCAAAATCACTTAATGAAAGACGTTTGATAGTGTTCTAGGCTTACCACCTGAAGCTGCAACCTCAGGGTCAGTTCTCCCGATTCTGCATCATCTTTGATCTTAGTTTCAGTCTTCCCTTTTTCTGCTCCTCCTCAGCTTCTTCTTCTCCTTGACTTCTGCTTCTCCAAAGCTTCAGCTTCTCCTTGTGCAGCTGACTGTTTCTTTCTCTCTTGTATTTCTCATATCATCTTTTTGCAGCTCTCACTCTTTTACTTCTCCCTTTTCTCGGTTTCGTTCGGTTCAGCACACATCTTGCCTGTTGCTCATCTCTCTCTCTCTCTGTTTCTCTTCTCGTGCCTGCCCCCTTTTTCTTTGTTGTTTTTGCCCCTTTTTTTTTTTTTTTGGTTTTTTCCTCCGTTCTGCAGTTGTTGTACCTACCACACCTACTCATATGCCCGTTTTTTTTTTTTTATCTTCCGCACTCTATCTTCTTTTTCCCAGAAGAAAAACTGTGCCCTACCGTGCAGTGTGTCAGGACATCATACACGAAAGGCGGCTCAAGATTCAAATAATCCATTTTCAACCTTTTTAGTTGCAACTTGCTTGCCATGTCATATTGTTGACTGTACTCCTTCATACTTCTCGAGTAGCTTGTCTTAGATATTTTGAAACAGCAGAAGTGATCTGATCTTAGCTTATAGCTGATCTGATGTGCGCGGCATTTGATCTGATGTCGCGCTTCGGTTGATCTGATGTTAGCTTGCAGTTGATCTGATGTTAGCCTTCGGTTGATCTGATGTTAGCTTGCAGTTGATCTGATGTTAGCCTTCGGTTGATCTGATGTTAGCTTCATGTCACAACATTCTGTCCAGCAACTCAGAACCATCCATGTAGCTCCTGCAGTTCTTCTGATCGGGCACTGCTTGATTCTTTTGTATTTCTGCTCGCTCACAGGATTGCTAGATACTTCAACATGATGCTCCTGCGTCTTCTGAATCTTTGAGAGACTTTTAGAGTCGCGCGTTTGAGGTGTGATTCACTAGCCGTCCTTGACTTCAGCTTCTTAGGTGTCTGCTCTAGCTCTCCAGCCTTGAGTTGTTCTCTTCTGCTGCAAATATGTTTTGTTGCTGACTTGCCTTGCTTCTGTGAAACCAAGCTGCTGAGCAATCCCTTGAGAATTTGATCTGATCTTTACTTCCGTTGATCTGATCTGTGCTGCATGTGATCTGATGTGTGCATCCTTTGATCTGATGCGCACTGCATTTGATCTGATCTTCACTTCCTTTGATCTGATACGCACTGCCTTTGATCTGATCTGCCAACAGTACACTTCCTTCTCATTTTGGCACTTCAGTTTATTCATCGGCTTCTTGCTGAGATTTTGTCCAGATAAAAATGCTTTCAAACCTCATGAACTCAGTCCATTATTGCCTTAGTAATTCACAGATTTGTCACAATGTGGTTGCAACAATTACAACAAAACATTGGACTTTAACAAAGGCTAAGAAAGCTTCATTGTAGCAGCTTATGACATCCTTACTGATTCAGCTCCATTGTAGCGGCTCCAATGGCTCAACAATCTCCCCCTTTGGAATTGTTGGCAACCACATTTGCAGCCAATCAGTCAACTCAGTGCTAAGCTCCCCCTGAGCCTTATTCTTCTTCATAGTAAGCTCCCCCTTCATAGTAAGCTCCCCCTGCATAGAGCTTTTTCCAACGTCCTTCTCTCCCAAGGATAATACTGCTGCGTCTGGCCGGCTGCTGCGGCTATCTCTCCCCCTTTGACAACCAATTTCAAAGGGATTTGGGGATGCTCAACTGATTCAGCATGAGAAGGAGGACTGCACTCCCATTTGCATCCTCAAAGTTTCAAACATCTCGGCTGGAAGAGGCTTTGTCATTACATCAGCTATTTGTTTAGCTGTGGGAACATACTCTAGCATAATTTCTCCTTTCTCAACCTTGTCCTTTATGAAGTGATACTTGATTTCTATATGTTTAGCTCTCGAGTGCTGCACTGAATTCTTTGACAAATCAATGGCACTTTTGTTGTCACAAAGAATTATCAGTGGCAGGGGAACTTCTTCTTTAAGATTTTGCAGTTCAGATCTCATCCATATAGCTTGAGTGTATGCCTTGGTTGCTGCTATGTACTCGGCTTCAGCAGTGCTTAAGGCTATACTTTCTTGCTTCTTGCTTAACCAGCTCACACATCTATTACCAAGAAAGAATACTCCTCCTGAAGTGGATCTCCTGTCATCAACATTTCTTGCCCAATCAGCATCAGTGAAGCTTCTTAATCCCAAGCTTCCTTTCCTTGCATACCACAGACCATAATCTACTGTCCCTTGCAAGTATCTTAGCACCCTCTTTAGTGCAATCATATGAGAACTCTTTGGATTTGCCTGGTATCTAGCAGCTTGGCAGACAGCAAAGGTAATATCAGGCCTTGTTGCTGTTAAGTACAATAAGCTTCCTATCATGCTTCTGTATAGACTTTGATCAGCTTCAGCTCCTTTTTCATCCTTGCTCAGCTTGCAGTTAGTTGCCATGGGTGTAGACATTGGCTTAGCATCAGTCATACCAAATTTCTTCAGCACTTCTTTGGTATACTTGGTTTGAGAGATAAAAATTCCAGTTGCTTTTTGATGAATCTGTAGTCCAAGGAAAAATGATAGCTCTCCTATCATGGACATTTCAAACTCTTCTTGCATCTTTCTAGCAAATTCATGGCACAGCTGCTCCTTATCTCCTCCAAATATTATGTCATCAACATAGACTATGGCTATTAACTGTCCACCCTTTCCATCAAGGACATATAAATTGCTATTTATGCAACTTTTTCTGAAATTCAGATTCTTCAGGTAACTGTCCAGCCTTGAGTACCATGCTCTTGGGGCTTGTTTTAATCCATAGAGTGCCTTTTTGAGCTTGCACACCTTGTTTTCATCTTCACAAACTAGAAAACCATCCGGTTGCTCAATGTACACTTCTTCTTCCAGATTTCCATTCAAGAAGGCAGATTTAACATCCATTTGGAAGACCTTGTAGCTTCTTGCTGAAGCCACTGCCAAAAACATTCTTATGGCTTCAAGCCTTGCTACTGGGGCAAAGGTTTCATCCACATCTATTCCTTCAATTTGAGAGTATCCTTTGCACACAAGCCTTGCCTTATTCTTTACAACCTTTCCTTCCTCATTCAACTTGTTCCTGAACACCCATTTTGTGCCTATCACATTTTTGTTTGCTGGCCTATCCACGAGCTCCCAAGTTTGGTTTTTCTCAATTTGGTCCAGCTCTTCATTCATGGCTTGCAGCCATGACTGGTCCTCCAGGGCTTCCTCTATTGACCTTGGCTCAACTTGAGACAGTAGGGCAGTTGCAACCATACTTTTCAGTTGCCTTCTTGTTCTTACTGGAGCTTTGGGGTCTCCAATGATAGGCATCTTGTCAATTCTCTTGTTGTACTTTCTTTTTGCTACTTCCAGGCCTTCTGTAACTTCTGTCTCTGATCCTTCTGCATCAGTCTCCTCAGTAGCTGATTTCAGCTCCAGGTCTGCCTCATCTTGGCTCTCTAAGTCATCTAAGTGATCCAGAAAATTTTCAGGATCAGTGGCTTTCATCTTGACTTCCTCAACCACTTTCACATCATAGCTTTCCATAATCTTATCCAGCCTCTTGTTATAAACCTTGTAAGCCTTGCTCTTATTTGAGTAACCAAGGAAAATGCCCTCATCAGCCCTCTCTTCAAATTTTCCAAGGCTTTGCTCCTTGTTCTTGATGAAGCATTTGCTGCCAAAAACTCTAAAGTACTTCACATTTGGCTTGTGACCATACCAAAGTTCATATGGTGTCTTTTCAGTGTTTGGCCTCAACATGGTTCTATTTTGTACATGCACAGCTGCCATTGTGGCTTCCTTCCAGAAGTGCTTTGGAGTATTGTGCTCCAACAGCATGGTTCTTGCCATCTCAATCACACTTCTATTTTTCCTCTCTACAACTCCATTTTGCTGGGGAGTGCAAGGACTTGAGACTTGATGTTTGATTCCCATTTCCTCCAAGTATTCTTCAAATTCCTGCGAGGTAAACTCTCCTCCATTATCTGATCTCAAAACTTTGATATTCCTTCCATGCTGGTTTTCTGCCAGTTTTTGAAATCTTTTGAAACAGTTGAAGGCTTCACTCTTTTGCTTCATGTGCATGATGCACATCATCCTAGTGAAGTCATCCACAAAAAGAATGAAATACATCTCTTTACCTGTACCTTTTCTTTTCATTGGTCCACATACATCAGTGTGAACTAGCTCCAATGGCTTAGAGGTTCTATGCTCCTTGGACTTGTGAGAAAGCTTTGCAAATTTCCCTTTTTGGCATGAGTCACAAGTGCTGTTGTCCCTCTTTAGTACAGGGAGGTTTAACACTGCATTGCACTTCACCAGGCTTCTCATGCTCTTTTGATTTAAGTGTCCAAGCCTGCAATGCCAAAGCGTATTTTCATCCATTTTGCTTAGCATGCACAACTTTTCCTTCACATCTATGAGGTATAAATCCTTGTTGTCTCTTATTCCTTTGGCCATGATTTCTCCAGTCTTGCAGTCTTTGATGAAACAGCCATTTTTTGAGAAGTCTACTTTGAAACCATTGTCACACAGTTGTCTTACACTCAGCAAGTTGTACTTCAGCCCTTCTACAAACAGCACCTCCTTAGATTTGAACTTTTCTGATCCAATGGTGGCTTCTCCAACAGCCTTGATCTTTAACCCACTCTTATCTGCAAACTTGACAAACCCTCTTTCAACTTCTTTTGTGTTTCTCAGTAGAGTTTTGTCTCCAGTCATATGGCTTGTGCACCCACTGTCAATGATCCATTGGGCTTCCTTAGCTTTTGTTTTCAGTGCAACTTCAGCAATGCAAGCTTCTTCAAATCTGTGTTTCTTCCTCCAAATTTTTCTCGCTGCTGGTATGCCTTGCTGTTCATTCAATCTCTGATTGCTCCTGCTGCAGCTCCAGTGATCATTCTCTTCTAACCCTTCAAAAATTTGAAATCTGTTTCTCAGATTAAGTGGCTGCATTAGAGACTGATTTCTTCTTGCGTAATCTGCTTGGTTTCTTCTTGTTCCTGCTGCAAAGTTTCTTCTATTTGTAGCTTGTTGCAGTGGCTGGGCTCTCCTGCTATTCACTTCTTCCGACCACTTGCTTCTCTTATTTGGCAATCTGCATCTGCACCAGACATTCAATTTCTGATACACTTCTCCAGGTTGTATGATATGGCCTTTTCTGATTTCAGCTTCAGGGATCCTTCTTGAAGTACTTAGGCTTCTTTGATGATAATACTCTTTTCTATTCCATCCTCTTGACTGCATTGTTCTTCCTCCAAATCTCCAGAATACCTTCCTCCAGCAATTTGCTGCATAGTGACCTGATTCTCCACAGGTGAAACATACTCCAGCAATCAGCCTTCTACTTTTGAGCAGGCTTCTTTGATACATAGATTGCCTCCCCCTCAGCTCGTGCAGTCTTTCATTTTGCTCAGTAGACTTTCTTGATCCATTAGAAATTTCCATCTCCTTAGAATCAACAAAACTAGTTCCTGCCTTTACACCAGCAACACAAATTGAACCTTCTTTGACAAAGGTAACAGTCTTCTTGGTTGTTGCAGCTGGTTGTCCTTCTGATTTTTTATCTCCTTCATAACCAAGACCTTTCTTCCCTTCTGAATGAGATCTCTGCTTGCTGAGGCACTCATCTAACTTCCTTGTGGCTTCTTCAGTTTTTGCAGCCACTTCTTTGCTCCTTGAGGATTCACCAGGCTCAGTTTTGCTTGACTGAAGCTCCAGCTTTCCTTTCAATTTTGATTCTACAGTAGTTCCATCAGTCATTTCTTCAGCTTTGATCACAGTTTGTTGAGACAGCAGATCTTTTATCTTTCTTGTTGCATCCTCTAGTTCGGCAGTGGTGGCATCTAGCTTTTCTACCAAGGTTTCACATGTCTTTTGAAGTTCCATCTTTTCTCTTGTACAATTTTTGTGAACCTCAGCTTCATTTTGTATGAGAATCAGTTCCTGCTCCAATTCAATTACTCTATTCTCCAGTATTGAGTTTTCTTCTTGACTGCTCAAGATGACCTTTTCCATCTCCTTCATTGTCTTCATTGTCTTCTTGTGCAATCTCTTCTGCTCCTCTATCTTGTTGTATGCAAACTCCAGTTCTTCCTCTAGATCCACTTCTTCAGCATCAGCTGATTGGTTCTCTAGTTCAGCATCCTCCTTTAATGAAACAGTTGAAGATTTCATCACCATGAGAGTCTCCTCTTCAGCTTCAGACTCATCTTCACTGTCTGAGACATCAGTATCTTCATCCTCCTCAGAGCTATCATTTTTCTTCTTGCTCAGGTAGCTCCGTTTTCTGTAAGCTTTCCCTTTTCTTGATTTGAAGCTCATCTTCTTCTTTCCTTTCTGCTCAGGCCACCTGTCTGATGGCTTGTCAGCTTCCTCATCTTCTGTTCTCTTGTTCTTCATGAAGCACTTGCTTGCAAAGTGGCCTATTTTGCCACAATTGAAGCATTTTAAGGGCAACTTTCCCTTGTACTTTCCAGTCTGGCCTCTGAAACTCCTTGAAATCAGCACCATCATTCTTTCAAGATCACTGTCTGCTGCTTCATCTTCACTGCTTTCCTCCTTTAGCTTCCTTGAGTGTTTTGTTTTAAATGCTATCTCCTTGACTGCCTTTGACGTCTCCTCCTTTGAATTTGAAATCCTCATTTCATATGCTACAAAGGTGCTTTGTAGCTCATCTAATGTCACTTTATCTAGGTCCCTCTCCTCTAAAGCAGAGACCTTAGAATCATATCTTGCTGGTAGGGATCTAAGAACCTTTTTAACTATATTGGAATCTCCAACACTCTCACCCAGACCCCTCATTGAGCTAACTAATTCAACAACTCTGTTTAGGAAGTTCTCAATGTTTTCACCTTCTCCCATCTTAAGACCTTCAAACTTACTTCTAAGAACCTGCAATTTTGCCTCCTTAACCTTGATGTCTCCCTCATGAATATTAATCAGTTTAATCCATATTTCATGAGCAGTAACACAGTCTATAACTTTAAAGTTCTCTTTTTCCGACAGAGCTGCATATAGAGCATTCCTTGCCTTTCCATCAGCTTCTAAGTTTTTAGTTTCTGCAGCTGTAGGATTCTCCTCATCTACGGTTGGTGTAAATCCATGCAAGACTACTCTTTGTACTTGTAGGCCTTGTGCTAAGAGATAAGCACTCATTCTCTTTTTCCATAACTGGAAATTTTGGCCACCGAAATAAGGAACTCCCTTAACAGTCGTTGCTTGATTCTCCATTTCTACTGCTGGTTCTAAGTTTCAACAATCACTTGACAAAAGCGAACCTTGCTCTGATACCAATTGTTGGATCGTGTCAAGTGTTGAGAGGGGGGGGTGAATCAACACTTTATCAATTTTTCTTTCAACTAAAGGATTCCCTCTCAAATGTTAGCTCAGTTAGAGCTTATTGTTGAACTCACGTTCTTGGCTTAGATGGACTCACTCAAGAAGGGTTCACTTACACAACCACGACACTCCTGTTCAAGCTTACAGTTTGAGAACACCACACCAGTCAAGACACACTCAAAGCAGTAAATGTGCACGGGGGATTTTTACGTGGTTCGATCAAATGATCTACATCCACGGACAGATTCACTCCTGTCAATCTTCACTATCACGGAATCATTCAGCTCTGGCCTCACTGACCGTAAGCAACATAAACAAGAGCTCACTGCTCAACACATTGAAGTTCACTACCTCTACAAGTTCATCAACTAAAACAACAACATATAAACCTCTATTGTACTGCCTTTTCTACACAAATATCTTTCAAAATCACTTAATGAAAGACGTTTGATAGTGTTCTAGGCTTACCACCTGAAGCTGCAACCTCAGGGTCAGTTCTCCCGATTCTGCATCATCTTTGATCTTAGTTTCAGTCTTCCCTTTTTCTGCTCCTCCTCAGCTTCTTCTTCTCCTTGACTTCTGCTTCTCCAAAGCTTCAGCTTCTCCTTGTGCAGCTGACTGTTTCTTTCTCTCTTGTATTTCTCATATCATCTTTTTGCAGCTCTCACTCTTTTACTTCTCCCTTTTCTCGGTTTCGTTCGGTTCAGCACACATCTTGCCTGTTGCTCATCTCTCTCTCTCTCTGTTTCTCTTCTCGTGCCTGCCCCCTTTTTCTTTGTTGTTTTTGCCCCTTTTTTTTTTTTTTGGTTTTTTCCTCCGTTCTGCAGTTGTTGTACCTACCACACCTACTCATATGCCCGTTTTTTTTTTTTATCTTCCGCACTCTATCTTCTTTTTCCCAGAAGAAAAACTGTGCCCTACCGTGCAGTGTGTCAGCACATCATACACGAAAGGCGGCTCAAGATTCAAATAATCCATTTTCAACCTTTTTAGTTGCAACTTGCTTGCCATGTCATATTGTTGACTGTACTCCTTCATACTTCTCGAGTAGCTTGTCTTAGATATTTTGAAACAGCAGAAGTGATCTGATCTTAGCTTATAGCTGATCTGATGTGCGCGGCATTTGATCTGATGTCGCGCTTCGGTTGATCTGATGTTAGCTTGCAGTTGATCTGATGTTAGCCTTCGGTTGATCTGATGTTAGCTTGCAGTTGATCTGATGTTAGCCTTCGGTTGATCTGATGTTAGCTTCATGTCACAACGTTCTGTCCAGCAACTCAGAACCATCCATGTAGCTCCTGCAGTTCTTCTGATCGGGCACTGCTTGATTCTTTTGTATTTCTGCTCGCTCACAGGATTGCTAGATACTTCAACATGATGCTCCTGCGTCTTCTGAATCTTTGAGAGACTTTTAGAGTCGCGCGTTTGAGGTGTGATTCACTAGCCGTCCTTGACTTCAGCTTCTTAGGTGTCTGCTCTAGCTCTCCAGCCTTGAGTTGTTCTCTTCTGCTGCAAATATGTTTTGTTGCTGACTTGCCTTGCTTCTGTGAAACCAAGCTGCTGAGCAATCCCTTGAGAATTTGATCTGATCTTTACTTCCGTTGATCTGATCTGTGCTGCATGTGATCTGATGTGTGCATCCTTTGATCTGATGCGCACTGCATTTGATCTGATCTTCACTTCCTTTGATTTGATACGCACTGCCTTTGATCTGATCTGCCAACAGTACACTTCCTTCTCATTTTGGCACTTCAGTTTATTCATCGGCTTCTTGCTGAGATTTTGTCCAGATAAAAATGCTTTCAAACCTCATGAACTCAGTCCATTATTGCCTTAGTAATTCACAGATTTGTCACAATGTGGTTGCAACAATTACAACAAAACATTGGACTTTAACAAAGGCTAAGAAAGCTTCATTGTAGCAGCTTATGACATCCTTACTGATTCAGCTCCATTGTAGCGGCTCCAATGGCTCAACATTATTTTCATTTCAATTTCTTTGAAAAATTTTATTGGTGACAAAACTTTTGTTTATGACTAATAAGTTTTGAGGATACATGATGGGAATGTTCCTTTGTTATTTTTGGTAGGAATTTAAGCTCCTTATGTTTGACAAAATATTAAGAGAGCTGCATCAAATGAAATTAATATTACTTTAAGATGAAAAGTGTTTGAAATCTTTTCTCATTCCTGTGTCTTTCCTCGTGATTGGCCTGTTGAGTTTGAAAGATTATCTGTCCGGGCCTAGCCAGAAACTCACTTTCGTGCTACGCATTGCAGAATCAAAATCTTTGGCCAGGCCTAAACGCTGGCACAATCGTTATTCCAACCCTTGTTTGAAATAACATTGCGCAGGATCTTGGTATATACTTATTCGATTTATCACGCAACAAATAAATTCTTAATTAAAAACAGAAACATAAGAATTACCTATTGAAGCGTATACTCAGGTGATTCTCTTGTATGCCTCAAGACTTTGATCGTATGTTGTGTGGGCAACAATCTAACGAGCAATTGATCAGCTAATCACCACAATCCATTCGCCAGAAAATTCCAGCACCAAGCCGCCTAGCGCGTGAAGACCACGCGCCACCGCCGCCGACCGAGATAAGCTTCACGCGCTGCCGCCCCTTACTCGCACGCCCCACCGAAAATTGGAAGAAAATCGGCGGCCTGAATTCGAGCAGAGGGCTGCCGCATAACAAGCTTGAAATCTGATTCTTGAGGGAGAAATTTATTTCTCTCTCTAGGATTTTATCTCTCTAGTTTTCTTGTCTTGAAAACTATTGAATTGTATATTGTGTAATAGCTAATCCCTTGGTTATATATAGAGTTACAAGAGAGACCCAAAGTTGGTTTAGGATTAGTCTTCTGAATGGGTTTAGGTAATTAATTAGTTTCCAAATCCAATTAGGTAACCAATCTAATAGGATAAACCAAATCCAATTAGATTTTCTAATCTCAAGGATTTCCTAATTCTAATTGAAACTTAAGACTTAATTAAATAATTAAATAACTCCACTTTTTTAATTAACACTTAGGAATAATTAATCAATTAATTAATTCTACCTATTCAATTAACCCATTACAAAATTAATTGTACCACTAACGGATTAATTTTGGTACTACAATCCTACACCAGAATTGCTTCCGGAACAACTTAATTAATTTATTCTTAATCTCCTCAGATCAAAGATATAGTGCTCGTTAATTTATTAATTTACTGATAAATTAATTAATTAACTTCTTTAATTCCGAAACTAGTACCACTCGACCTTTTTACTATACCGAACATAAGTCCACCAGCTGGTTTTAGTATAATAAACATAACGAGCTCATCTCGGGAGCACCATCACCCCGAACGCACTGGTACATGGTTTCCTTTCGACAAGCAGCAGCACACCAAGTAACCAAACATGTGCATCCAACCCACTGAGACTATTGGCCACAATTGACCTCACTCATTGGCAGATCAAAGTACACTATATCTAATCATCATGCCCGCTCAAGTCTAGGGATTAAGAGATAGAATACTAAGAACGATTTGTCTATTAAATCAGTATAAGACAAATCATTCTAAAAAGTCAAGTTCAATATGCCGCGGGCATATCTATATGATTCAATCAGTTTAGACAAACCAATTATCCAAATCATAGAATAACCTAAACAGACAGTTTGTCCAAAACTGTCTCGGTTACGAACCTCATTTATATTATGTCTTTTAACCAATTATGAGATCTACTGTGTCACACAAGACACCTCATCATCTAACTACATAATATAAATGGACAAATAATGCACAACAAAATATAACCAAAACATAAATCGATATATTAACTGGGAAAATGTACAATACAAGCATAGCTTATGTATTCAACTCCACCAATCTCCCACTAATACTTAAGCTGTGCTTTAAGTATACATCTACATTCAACTCCTAGACACTCTGCTACTATATATATAGAAAAACTATCATGACTCTCCTAAGTATTTGATTCTCATGCCCTCCATGTGAGCCTCAAAGACTTTTGAAGTCAATGTCTTCGTGAACGGATCTACAAGGTTATCCTCTGATTCTATCTTAGCCACGACCACTGTTAGAGTAGAATACATAAGCTATGCTTGTATTGTACAGTTTCCCAGTTTAATATATCGATTTGTGTTTTAGTCATATCTTGTTGTGCATTAATCGTCCATTTATATTATGTAAGTAGATGATGAGGTGTCTGGTGCGACACAGTAGATCTCATCATTGGTTGAAAGACATAATATATAAATGAGGTTCGTAACCGAGACAGTTTTGGACAAACTGTCAGTTTAGGTTATTATGTGATTCAGATAATTAGTTTGTCTAAACTAATTGAATCATATAGATATGCCCGGGGCATATTGAACTTGACTCTTAGGAATGATTTGTCTTGTACTAATTTAATAGACAAATTAATCCTTGTATTCTATCTCTAAATCCCTAGACTCGAGCGGGCATGAGGATTAGACATAGTGTACTTTGATCTGCCAAAGGGTGAGGTCAATTGTGGCCAATAGTCTCGGTAGGTTGGGTGCGCGTGTTTAGTTACTTGGTGTGTTGCTGCTTGTCGAAAGGAAACCATATACCGGTGCGTCCGGGGTGATGGTGCTCCCGAGATGAGCTCGAAATGTTTATTATACTAAACCTGGCCGGTGGACTTATGTCCGTTATAGTAAAAAGGTCGAGTGGTACTAGTCTCGGAATATTAAGAAGTTGATGAATTAATTTATCAGTAAATTAATGAATTAATGAGCACTATATCTTTGATGTGGGGAGATTATGAATATAATTTAATTAAGTTGTTCCGGAAGCAATTCTGGTGTAGGTTGGTAGTGCCATAATTAATCCGTTAGTGGTACGATTAATTATGTACTGGGTTGTTGACAAAGGTAGATTTAATTAATTTAGAAATTAATTAATCCTTGTGTCAGTTGGTTGTGAATCATCCCAGGAACTGGATTGAGATAAGTGAATCCCTGTGTCAGTTGGGAGTGATTCATCCCAGGAACTGGATTGAGATAAGTGAATCCCTGTGACAGTTGGGAGTGTATCAGTCCAGGAACAGGATTGAAGGAACCAGAATCTGTATCAGTCCAGAAACAGGATTGAAGGAAAACAGAAACCCAGTAGGAAGACCAATCCTAAACCAACTTGGAGTCTCTCTTGTAACTCTATAAATAGACAAGGGATCAGTCATTCAGACAACAACAATAACACAAGTAATCCACAGGATTTCTAGAGAGAGAAAATTCTAGAGAGAGAAAACGTTTCTCTCTCCAAGTCGAATTTTTAAGAAAGTGTGCAGCTAGTTTTTGGGTTTCTAGTGGCTAAAATTTTGGCCTTGGTCTATACCAGCTGCGCGTAGCTTTCTCTCTCTGTGGGCGGTGCGTTTATAGTACGTGTCAGGTGCTGCGGGGCTAGAGTTTTCTAGCAGGTGGATTGTGGTGAGTAGCTGATCAATTGACTTCTAGATTGTTGCCCATACAACAAGAGATCATAGTCTTTGAGGCATACAAGAGATTCACCAGGTGCACGCTTCAAAGGTATTATTCTATAGTTCCGCTTTTATTAGAATTTTTTGTTGCGTGGTAAATCGAGCAGGTGCAAACCCAGATCCTACCAAAATCTTTCAACCACGTCTTCCCTCTTTACGATGTCTCGTATTAGGCGGTACTTGCGCTGTATATGTTTACTCGCCTTGTGGGTTCGTGGTTCCTTCGAGTTTGCTACTGCACCATTGTTATCACAATACACTGTGATAGACTTCTGCAAACCAGGAATCACATCTAATTCCACTAGGAAGTTCTTGAGCCACACTGCTTCTTTCGCTGCCTCTGATGCAACAATGTATTCAGCGTCCATGGTAGAGTCTGCCACGCATTTCTGCTTGACACTCTGCCAAACTATGGCTCCACCTCACAGAGTAAACACATACCCTGATGTGGACTTGCTCTTGCCCCTGTCGCATTGGAAATCTGAATCTGTGTAACCTCGAGGTACCAGCTCAAGTGCCTGATAGACCAACACTTGGTCTCTCGTTCTATGTAAATACTTGAGAATGTATTTTACTGCCTCCCAATGAGTTTTCCCGGGGTTACTCTGATATCTGCTTACAATGCCAAGCGCATAACAGATATCAGGTCTCGTACACAACATGGCATACATGAGACTTCCTACTGCAGAAGCATAAAGAACTGTCTTCATGGCCTCTATCTCCTCAACAATCTTGGGAGACGGTTCCTTAGATAGATCCACTCTATGTCTGAAAGGTAGTAAACCTTACATGGAGTTCTGCATGTTAAAACGGGCCAGAATCATATCTATGTATGAAGCTCGGGTAACGAACGTTTCCTACGATCTCGAATTATCTTGATCCCAATGATATGTCCCGTTTCCCTTAAGTCCTTCATATCAAACTGCTTGGATAGCCATGCCTTTACGTCTGATAACACTTTCTTGTTATTGCCAATCAATAGAATGTCATCTACGTAAAGCACAAGAAACATCACTGAGTTTCCATCACGTCTGCGGTACACACATTGCTCATCCAGACACTGAGTAAATCCATATGACTGGATTACCTCATCAAACCAGATGTTCCAATATCTGGATGCCTGCTTAAGTCCGTAAATGGACCTCTTAAGCCTGCAAACCTTATGTTCTTGGCCTTTCTTAACGAATCCCTCTGGTTGCTGCATGAAGATGGTTTCCTTAAGACTTCCATTAAGGAAAGCTGTCTTGACATCCATCTGCCATATCTCATAATCTAAATGAGCAGCAATGGCCAAGAGAATCTGGATTGGCTTAAGCATGGCTACCGGGGATAAGATTTTCTCATAATCGATTCCCTCTTTCTGAGTATACCCCTTTGTCACCAGCCTAACTTTAAAGGTTTCAACCTTTCCATCAGGTCCTCTCTTGCGTTTGTAGACCCACTTACATCCAATGGGTCTAAAACCATCAGGCAGGTCCACAAGCTCCCAGACTTGATTGTGGTCCATCTACCTCATCACGGATATCATTGCTTTATGCTAAGATTCTGCATCTTTATCTTGGAGAACCTCATTGTAGTTCACTGGGTCAGGTTCAAGCGCGCCTGGGACTAGGTCTGAGGCCTCTCCCACGCCAATAAACCTGTCGGGCTGTCCAACAACCCTCCCACTAATACGAGGCACCACCTGTGTAGCCGCATCATCTGTGACATCTTGTGCAGTGTGTGGTGTATCTATCTTGGGCTTATGATCAAGGATATAGTCTTCCTCCAAAAATCTAGCGTTGGTACTAACCACCACCTTCTGATCTTTATGACTATAAAATAGACCACATTTTGTTCCTCTAGAATATCCTACAAATAGCATTAATTTTGTTCTTACATCTAACTTTAGCCGCATCCGCCATAAGCACATGTGCTGGGTAACCCCAAACTCTGAGATGTCTTAGACTGGGCTTGTGGCCATTCCACAACTCTACTAGGGTTGAAGGCATGGTTTTAGATGGTACAAGATTAAGAATATACATAGCTGTTTCTAAGGCATATCCCCAGAACGAACTCGAAAAATCACTATAGCTCATCATCGACCTAACCTTTTGCATGAGAGTCCAATTCCTTTTTTCTGCTACATCGTTCTGCTGTGGCGTGCCAGGTGCAGACAACTGAGACTGAATTCTGACCTCACTAAGGTATTCTTGAAATTTATAGAACAGGTACTCCCCATAACAATCTGATCGCAATACTTGATACTTTTACCATGATACTTCACCACAATCTTTGAACTTGCCAAAACACTCGGACTTGTGGCGTATTAGGTAAATGTACCCGTACCTTGAGTAGTCATCCGTGAATGTCACAAAATACTCAAACCCACCTCGTGCTTAGACCGACATTGGTCCACATAAGTCAGAATGAATCAACTCTAGTACTTCTTTGGCTCTATAACCTTTTGCCCTTAAAAGGTCTCTTGGTCATCTTACCTTCCCAGCAAGATTCACAGGTTGAATAACTATCAATTTCTAATGAACCTAAATGTCCATCATTGACCAAACTCTGAATCCTACTAAGGTTTATATGACCCAGCCTGAGATGCCAAAGATAGGTTTGATTCATTTCAGAAGGTTTCTTCCTCTTATTAATATTAGATAAAAAGCTATTTGTTTATATGTTTTGCACAACAGGGGAGTTAGAATTAACCACAAACTAATTATCTATCAATGAACCAAAACAAATAAGTTTTCCATTTCTTCTAATAATAACAGAATCATCAGAAAAATAAACTTATAACCGTTCTTTAAGAGTTTAGAAACCGAAATAAATTTCTTTCGAAAACTCGATACATAAAGACAATTAACTAACTCTAAACTATAATTCTCAAAAATCAGAGTAACTACTCCCACTGCTTCTACTGACACTCTTGTAGTGTCGCCCAAGTAGATATTCAGCTCGCCTTCTCTAAGCTTCTGGGTCACTTGGAACCCTTGCAAAGAATTACAAACATGGTCAGTGGCACCTGAATCCACACGCCAAGTATTTGTGGGAATCGCCACTAAACATGTTTCAATAATTAAGGCAGAAACTATCGTACCTATAAGCTTTGGACAATCCGATTTCCAATGTCCCATCTTATTGCACTTGAAGCACTTGTTCTTTGCAATATCTAGCTTAGGCGCAATCTGTGCCTTTTGAGCTATTTTCTCGAGCTTTCTCTTCTTCTTTCCAGCCTTAGGCTTAGAAGAAGATTCTAAAGCTTTGACTGTGACTAAAGCTCGCTTCTTCTCTTGAAGAAGACTTTTAGCCACCACCAACTCTACTAAGAGCTTGGATGAAGTGAACAATAATTGATTCATGTTGTAGTTCAACTGAAACTGCTCATAGCTTCGAGGCAAGTTCTGGAGAACAATATCGACTTTGGTTTCACCATCGATTTCGTCTCCCACTACCTCAACCTCGTTGATGTTACTATCATGTCAATGACATGATCTCACACAGGAGTGCTCTCAGCCGTCAGGACAATGTCCAAATTACGACTTCAATCGACATAGTTCGGACCAGTTAATTTGTTGTTTTTCAATATAGTAGCTAAGAAGTTGAATGCCATATCGAATACTGTAAATTAAATAAATAGACAATGTTTCAATGTTTAATCTAGAATTTCGAAAACAAGGAAGTTCTAACAATTATTGACTTCCCTTAAAATAATAATTTTAATCCACCAACATCTCATTCACTGGGATTTTTGCAAGCCACGATAGTGTGGACGTTTACGCTAACCCATATTCATCTGAGAAGAACCAAGTTCATTAACTACACTATCTGACCAAACGATCTATTGATCAATGTAGCTAATAGTCGGTGCTTTCAGCCGTACAAATAAGAAGCGTAACCTCGATGGGAGGAACACTGCAGATCGTACACTTAGTGTGTTCCATTACGTGAATTCTGTGCTTGTTACCACAGGATAGTGCACCTCAGATAGAGAGGGTATCGCATTTCTCCTAGTTAAACTTGTTGGAGTAGAATACATAAGTTATGCTTATATTGTACATTTTTCCAGTAATATATCGATTTATGTTTTGGTTATATTTTATTGTGCATGATATGTCCATTTATATTATGTAAGTAGATGATGATGTGTCTTGTGTGACACAGTAGATCTCATCATTGGTTGAAAGACATAACATATAAATGAGGTTCGTAACTGAGACAGCTTTAGACAAACTGTCAGTTTAGGTTATTATGTGATTCAGATAATTGGTTTGTCTAAACTAATTGAATCGTATAGATATGCCCGGGGCCTATTGAACTTAACAATTAGGAATGATTTGTCTTGTACTGATTTAATGACAAATCGTTATTGGTATTCTATCTCTTAATCCCTAGACTCGAGCGGGCATGAGGATTAGACATAGTATACTTTGATCTGCCAATGGGTGAGGTCTATTGAGGCCAATAATCTCGGTAGGTTGGGTGCGCATGTTTAGTTACTTGGTGTGTTGCTGCTTGTCGAAAAGAAACCATGTACCGGTGCGTCCGGGGTGATGGTGCTCCCGAGATGAGCTCGTTATGTTTATTATACTAAACCCAACTGGTGGACTTATGTCCGGTATAGTAAAAGGTCGAGTGGTACTAGTCTCAGAATTAAAAAAGTTAATAAATTAATTTATCAGTAAATTAATAAATTAACGAGCACTATATCTTTGATATGGGGAGATTATAAATATAAATTAATTAAGTTATTCCGGAAGCAATTCTGGTGTAGGATGGTAGTGTCATAATTAATCCGTTAGTATAATTAATCTGTTAGTGGTACGATTAATTATGTATTGGGTTGTTGACAAAGGTAGATTTAATTAATTAAGTAATTAAGTAAACCTTATGTCAGTTGGTAGTGAATCATACCAGGAACTGGTTTGGGATAAGTGAATCCCTATATCAGTTGGTTGTGAATCATACCAGGAACTGGTTTGGGATAAGTGAATCCCTGTATCAGTTGGTTGTGAATCATAGCAGGAACTGGATTGGGATAAGTGAATCCCTGTATCAGTTGGTTGTGAATCATAGCAGGAACTGGATTGGGATAAGTGAATCCCTGTATCAGTTGGATGTGTATCAGTCCAGGAACAGGATTGAAGAAAACAGAAACCCAGTAGGAAGGCCAATCCTAAACCAACTTGGAGTCTCTCTTGTAACTCTATATATATACAAGTGATTAGCTATTCAAGACACACAATTGAAGACACAATTCATAAGTTTTCAAGACAAGAAAACTAGAGAGATAAAGTCCTAGAGAGAGAAATAAATTTCTCTCTCAAAGCCAGATTTTAAATGCTTAATTGCGGCTGGTTTTTCTTCTATTTTGGCTAAAATTTTAGTCTGTTCAAACCAGCAACGCGTGTAGCTTTCTCTCTCTGGGCGGTGCGTTTATTGTACGTGCTGGGTACAGCGGTGCTGGAATTTTCTGGCAGGTGGATTGTGGTGATTAGCTAATCAAATTGGTTTCTAGATCGTTGCCCACACAACGTAAAATCAAAGTCTTAAGGCATACAAGAGAATCACCTGAGTGCACGCTTCAAAGGTATTTTCTAAAGTTCCGCTTTTAATTAGAAATTTTGTTGCATGGTAAATCGAATAAGTGCAAACCCAGATCTTACGCAATGTTATTTCAAAAGGGTTGGAATAGCAATCACGCTAGTGTCTAGGCCTGGCTAGAGATTTTGATTCTGGAATGCATAGCACGAAAGTGAATTTCTGGCTAGGCCCGGGCAGATAATCTTTCAATTGGTATCAGAGCCTGGTTTTGAGTTTTGTGTTTGTTCGATTTATTACATGGTTTTATTTGCAGGTGGTTAAGAAATCTCGACTATTATGGTTACATTTGTATGGGTTTTAATTAAACTCCGGGACATGTTCGGATTTGATTTTATTATGAATGTTTGTAATAGTATAACCACGTGCTGGAAGCCGTGTAGGATTAGATCAAATCTGTAGTAGGATTTTTTCTATGTAATTTCGATTATTTAATTTTCCTAGAATGCCTTGTAGTAGGAAAATTAATTTTTTTTGTAATCGAAGGCGTTATGGTGGGCAACTTAAATTTGTGGTTTTGGGTTATCGTTAATTCGTAGAAACTCAGGAAAACCTAGAACAAATTACAAGAAGACCAAATAGTGTAAGAAAAATACGAAAGAGGGATTGACGGCAAGGGGCGGCGCCGGTGATGACCAGCCGACAGGGGCCACTGCCAGCAACCGCCAGCGGCAGCTGGCTACCACGCAGCGCAGCAGGCAGATGTGCCAGCGTGCGGCAGCAGCAGGCGGCTGCAGTGCGCAGCAGTTGCTGAGCGCGCAACCCATGTGGGCTGCGCGCGTGCGGCGTGCCCTTTTGGCGTTCGACTGTGTTCTGGCCCGTTTTTTCTCCAGTTTTCATTTTTTGAAGTTCAAGACTCTCTCCATCAAGTGACGTAGCGGGACACGAGATCAAGGCAGAAGATGGAAGCGATTAAAACCATAATAGTCAGAAATTTTATTTTTTGTATTTATTTCCCGTATTTATTGTTTTAATTTTTGTGCTTTAATTTTGTGTTGTATTTTAGATGCATGATTTTAAAGCATGTTGGTTTTATGGTTGCATATAACTTAGGGTTAGTTAATTGCATGTTAAAATCGAAAAACCCTCAATTTGGAAATCTAAGTGGGAGCGGGTTGGTTTAATATCCCCATGGCCAACATTACGGGTTCATATGCGATGTGGGTGGGCTTGCACGTTGGCAATAGGGCCTTCCTCCATTCGGATTAGTCCAACCTCGAGATTGCTAGATTATGAATTTCTGAGTAAGATGACTAGAGTAAGTTTAACTAGGAGAAATACGACAACCACTCCATCTGAGGTGCACTATCCTGAGGTAACAAACTCAGAAGTCACGTAATGGCATACACTTAGTGTACAATCTGCAATATTCCTCCCTCGAAGTTACGCTGCTTATTTGTGCGGCTAAAAGCACCGACTATTAGCTACATTGATCAATAGATCATTTGGTCAGATAGTGTAGTTAATGAACTTGGTTCTTCTCAAATAAATGTGGGTTAGCGTAAACGTCCACACTCCGTGGCTTACAAAAATCCCGGTGAATGAGATGTTGATGAATTATAATTATTGTTTTGAGGGAAGTCAATAATTATTAGAATTTCATGTTGTTGAAATTCTAGGTTAATATCTGAAATATTGTCTGTTTATTTATTTTAAAGTTTTATCGATATGGCATTCAACCCCTTAGCTGCTATTTTGAAAGACAATAAATTAACTGGAACCAATTATGTCGACTGGAGTCATAACTAGGATATTGTCCTGCCGGTTGAGCAGTATAAGTTTGTGCTCACCGAAGTATGTCCATATGTGCCTGATGAGAACTCTTCTCAAGAGGATAGGGATGTCTATGCCCGGTGGAGAAAAGCAGATGAGATGGCGCAGTGCTATATTTTGGCCTCTGTGTCAAATGTGCTGCAACATCAACTTTATCACATGGTCTCTGCCTTCAACATGATGGCTCACCTAAGAGAGATGTTCGCACATCAAGGTAGGACTGCTAGGCAAGCAGCCATGAGGAAGGTAATGAACACAAAGATGGCTGAAGACGGATCGGTGAGAGATCATGTGCTACACATGATCAGTCATATCAATAAAATAGAGGTGTTGAGAGGAGAAATCGACACAGAAAGTCAGATAGATATTATCCTCCAAAGTCTACCCTCTTGTTTTGAGCAGTGTCGGGTCAATTACAACATGAACCAAAGAGTTTACACTCTACCCGAGCTCTTAACTGATTTGGTGGCGGCCGAAGGCATCTTTCACGAGAAGAAGCAAGCTTTGGTCGCAGTAAAGGCTTCAGGTTCTTCTTCTGCGCCTAAAGGCAAGAAGAGTAAGAAGAAGAAAAATGCCAGGAAACTTGCTGCGAAGCCTGAGATCGCAAAAAGGAGCAAGCCCAAAGGCAAGTGCTTCAAATGCGGTAAAACGGGACACTGGAAAGCGGATTGTCCAAAGCTTAAAGGTATGATATTTTCTACCCTAATTACTGAGACATGTTTAGAGGTGATTCCCACAGATACTTGGTGTGTAGATTCAGGCGCCACTGATCATGTTTGTAATTCTTTGCAGGGGTTCCAAGTAACCCGGAAGCTTAGAGAGGGCGAGCTAGACATCTACATGGGTGACACTACAAGAGTGTCAGTAGAAGCAGTGGGAGTTGTCAATTTAAATTTCAAAAATTGTATATTAGAGTTAGTTAATTGCTTTATGTACCGAGGTTTAGAAAGAACCTTATTTTGGTTTCTAAACTCTTGTAGAACGGTTATAAGTTTGTTTTTTCTGATGAGTCTATATTTATTATAAGAAATGGAAAACTTATTTGTTCTGGTTCATTGGCTGACAATTTGTTTGTGGTTAACTCTAATTCCCCTGTTGCGCAAAACATAGAAACAGATAGCTCTTTATCTAACATTAATAAGAGGAAGAAACCTTCTGAAATGAATCAAACCTATCTTTGGAATCTCAAGCTTGGTCATATAAACCCTAGTAGGATTTAGAGGTTGGTCAATGATGGACCTTTAGGTTCATTAGAGATTGACAGTTATTCACCCTGCGAATCTTGCTTGGAGGGTAAGATGACCAAGAGACCTTTTAAAGCAAAATGTTATAGATCTAAGGAAGTATTGGAGTTGATTCATTTTGACTTGTGTGGACCAATGACGGTCCAGGCACGATGTGGGTTCAAGTATTTCGTGACATTCATGGATGACTACTCAAGGTACGGGTATATTTACCTAATGTGTCACACGTCCGAATGTTTTGGCAAGTTCAAAGAGTTTCGGGCAGATGTGGAGAAGCATCATGGTAAGAGTATCAAGACACTACGTTCAGATCGTTGTGGGGAGTACCTGTCCCATGAATTTTGAGAATACCTCAGTGAGGTCAGAATTCAGTCTCAGTTGTTTGCACTTGGCACCACAGCAGAATGGTGTAGCAGAAAGGAGGAATCGAACTCTCATGGAAATGGTTAGGTCTATGATGAGCTATAGTGATTTGCCAAGTTCGTTCTGGGGATATGTCTTAGAAACGACGATGTATATTCTTAATCTTGTACCATCTAAAACCGTGCCTTCAACCCCAGTAGAGTTGTGGAATTGGCGCAAGCCCAGTCTAAGACATCTCAGAATTTGGGGTTGCCCAGCACATGTGCTTAAGGCAAATACGGCTAAGTTAGATGCGAGAACTGAATTAATGCTGTTTGTAGGTTATCCCAGGGGAACGAAGAGTGGTTTATTTTATAGTCCTAAAGATCAGAAGGTGGTGGTTAGTACCAATGCTAGATTTTTTGAAAATGACTATGCCTTAGATCACAAGGCCAAGAGTAAGATAGTACTAGAAGAGCTTAGACGACAAACTATTAATCCTGATGCAAGTTAGTCTACAAACGTAAGAGAGGACCTGACAGGAAGGTGGAAACCTTTAAAGCTAGGCTGGTGGCAAAGGGGTATACTTAGAAAAAGGGAATCGATTATGAGAAAACCTTCTCCCCGATAGCCATGCTTAAGTCGATCCAGATTCTCTTGGCCATAGCTGCTCATTTAGATTATGAGATTTGGCAGATGGATGTCAAGACAGCTTTTCTAAACGGAAGTCTTGAGAAAACCATTTTTATGCAGCAACCAGAGGGATTCGTTGAAAAAGGCCAAGAGCATAATGTTTGCAGACTTAAAAGGTCCATTTACGGACTTAAGCAGGTATCCAGATCTTGGAACATCTGGTTTGTGAGGTAATCTAGTCCTACGGATTTACTCAGTGTCCAGATGAGCAATATGTGTACCGCAGACGTGATGGAAACTCAGTGGTGTTTCTTGTACTTTACGTAGATGACATTCTATTGATTGGCAACAACAAGAAAGTGTTATCAGACGTAAAGGCATGGCTATCTAAGCAGTTTGATATGAAGGACTTAGGGGAAGCGGGACATATGCTTGGGATCAAGATAATTCGAGATCGTAGGAAACGTTCATTAACGCTCTCCCAAGCTTCGTACATAGATATGATTATGGCCCATTTTAACATGCAGAACTCCAAGAAAGGTTTTCTACCTTTCAGACACAGAGTGCATCTATCTAAGGAACAGTCCCCTAAGAATGTTGAAGAGATAGAGGCCATGAAGACAGTTCCTTATGTTTTGGCAGTAGGAAGTCTCATGTATGCCATGTTGTGTACGAGGCCTGATATCTGTTATGCCGTTGGCATGGTAAGCAGATATCAGAGTAATCCCAGGAAAGCTCATTGGGAGGTAGTAAAATGCATTTTCAAGTATTTGCACAGAACGAGGGACCAAGTTCTGGTCTATCAGGCGCCTGAGCTGGTACCCTGAGGTTATATAGATTCAGATTCCAATGCGATAGGGACAAGAGCAAGTCTACCTCAGGGTATGTATTTACTCTAGGAGATGGAGCTATAGTTTAGCGGAGTGTCAAGCAGAAATATGTGGCAGACTCTACCATGGAGGCTGAGTACGTTGCCGCATCAGAGGCAGCGAAAGAAACAGTATGGCTCAAGAACTTCCTAGTGGACTTAGATGTGATTCCTGGTTTTCAGAAGTCTATCACGGTATATTGTGATAACAATGGTGCAGTAGTAAACTCGAAGGAACCACGAGCCCACAAGGCGAGTAAACATATACAGCGCAAGTACCACCTGATACGAGACATCATAAATAGGGAAGACGTGGTCGTGGCTAAGATAGTATCAGAGGATAACCTTGCAGATCCGTTCACGAAGACATTGACTTCGAAAGTCTCTGAGGCTCACGTGGAGGGCATGGGAATCAGATACTTAGGAGAGCCATGACAGTTTTTCTAGATATATAGCAGCAGAGTGTATAGGAGTTGTATGTAGTTGTATACTTAAAGCACAGCTTAAGTATTAGTGGGAGATTGTTGGAGTAGAATACATAAGCTGTGCTTGTATTGTACATTTTCCCAGTAATATATCGATTTATGTTTTGGTTATATTTTGTTGTACATGATTTGTCCATTTATATTATGTAAGTAGATGATGAGGTGTCTTGTGTGACACAGTAGATCTCATCATTGGTTGAAAGACATAATATATAAATGAGGTTCGTAACCGAGATAGTTTTGGACAAACTATCGGTTTAGGTTATTATATGATTCAGATAATTGGTTTGTCTAAACTAATTGAATCATATAGATATGCCCGGGGCGTATTTAACTTGACCATTAGGAATGATTTGTCTTGTACTGATTTAATAGACAAATCGTTCTTGGTATTCTATCTCTTAATCCCTAGACTCGAGCGGGCATGAGGATTAGACATAGTATACTTTGATCTGCCAATGGGTGAGGTTTATTGAGGCCAATAATCTCGGTAGGTTGGGTGCGCATGTTTAGTTGCTTGGTGTGTTGCTGCTTGTCGAAAAGAAACCATGTATCGGTGCGTCCGGGGTGATGGTGCGCCCAAGATGAGCTCGTTATGTTTATTATACTAAACCCAGCAGGTGGACTTATGTCTGGTATAGTAAAAAGGTCGAGTGGTACTAGTCTCAGAATTAAAGAAGTTAATAAATTAATTTATCAGTAAATTTATAATTAACGAGCACTATATCTTTGATGTGGGAAGATTATGAATATAAATTAATTAAGTTATTCCGGAAGAAATTCTGGTGTAGGATGGTAGTGTCATAATTAATCCGTTAGTGGTACGATTAATTATGTATTGGGTTGTTGACAAAGGTAGATTTAATTAATTAAGTAATTAATTAATCCTTATGTCAGTTGGTAGTGAATCATACCAGGAACAGGTTTGGGATAAGTGAATCCCTATATCAGTTGGTTGTGAATCATACCAGGAACTGGTTTGGGATAAGTGAATCTCTGTATCAGTTGGTTGTGAATCATATCAGGAACTGGATTGGGATAAGTGAATCAGTGTATCAGTTGGATGTGTATCAGTCCAGGAACAGGATTGAAGGAAACAAAAACCCAGTAGGAAGTCCAATCCTAAACCAACTTGGGGTCTCTCTTGTAACTCTATATATAGACAAGTGATTAGCTATTCAAGAAACACAATTGAAGACACAATTCATAAGTTTTTAAGACAAAAAAACTAGAGAGATAAAATTCTAGAGAGAGAAAAATAAATTTCTCTCTCAAAGTCGGATTTAAAGGCTTAATTGCTGGTTTTTCTTCTGTTTTGGCCAAAATTTTGGTCTGTTCAAACCAGCAGCGCATGTAGCTTTCTCTCTCTCTGGGCGGTGCGTTTATTGTACGTGCCAGGTGCAGCGGTGCTGGAATTTTCTGGCAGGTGGATTGTGGTAATTAGCTTATCAAATTGGTTTCTAGATTGTTACCCACACAACGTGAAATCAAAGTCTTGAGGCATACAAGAGAATCATCTGAGTGCACGCTTCAAAGGTATTTCCTAAAGTTCCACTTTTAATTAGAAATTTTGTTGCGTGGTAAATCGAATAAGTACAAACCCAGATCCTACGCAATGTTATTTCAAAAGGGTTGGAATAGCAATCGCGCTAGCGTCTAGGCTTGGCTAGAGATTCCGATTCTGGAATGCATAGCACGAAAGTGAATCACCCACATCGAATATGAACTCATAATGGTGGCTGTGGGGATATTAAACCAACCCGTTCCCACTTAGATTTCTAAATTGAGGGTTTTTCCAGTTTTAACATGCAATTAACTAACCCTAATTTATATGCAAACATAAAACCAGTCATGCTTTAAAATCATGCATCTAAAATACAGCATAAAAATTAAAGCACAAAATTAAAAAACGTAAATATGGGAAATAAATGCGAAGAATAAATTTCCCGACTATTGTGGTTATAATTGCTTACATCTTCTGCCTTGATCTCGTGTCCCGCCATGCAATTCGATGGATTGAGTCGTAAACTTCAAGAAACGAAAACTGAAGGAAAAATAGGCAAAAAATGCGCCCCAAACGGGCCGCACGTGCGCAACGCCCACAAGGCGCACCGCGCACAGCAACTGCTGCGCCTGCTGCCGCACACTGGTGTAGCAAATTTGTTGCGCCATGCAGTAGCGGTGCTACCTTTACCGGCAGTTGCGGCGGTGGCTCCCGCCGGTGCCGGCCCACCTCCGATTCCTTCTTTGCTTTTTCCCACTCTATTTGGTCTTCTTGCAATTCGTTCTGGGTTTTCCTGGGTTTCTACGAATTAACGATAATCCAAAACCCACGAATTCAAGTTGCCCACCATAACGCCTTCGATTACAAAAAATTAATTCTCCTACTACAAGGCTTTCTAAGAAAATTAAATAATCAAAATTACATAGAAAAAATCCTACTGCATATTTGATCTAATCCTAGACGGCTTCCAGCACGTGGTTATACTATTACAAACATTCGTAATAAAATTAAATCCGGACATGTCCCGGAGTTTAATTAAAACCCATACAAACGTAACCATAATAGTTGGGATTTTTTAACCATCTGTAAATAAAACCATGTAATAAATGGAACACGCACAAAACCAAAAAACCAGGCTCTAATACCAATTGAAAGATTATCTCCCTGGGCCTAGCCAGAAACTCACTTTCGTGCTACGCATTCCAGAATCAGAATCTCTGGCCAGGCCTAGACGCTAGCACAATCACTATTCTAACCATTGCTTGAAATAACATTGCGCAGGATCTTGGTATGTACTTATTCGATTTATCACGCAACAAATAAATTCTTATTTAAAAGCGGAAACATAAGAATTACCTATTGAAGCGTATACTCAGGTGATTCTCTTGTATGCCTCAAGACTTTGATCGTATGTTGTGTGGGCAACAATCTAATGAGCAATTGATCAGCTAATCACCACAATCCACTTGCTGGAAAATTCCAGCACCAAGCCGCCTAGTGCGTGAAAACCACGCGCCACTGCCGTCGACCAAGATAAGCTTCACGAGCCGCCACCCTTTACTCGCACGCCCCGCCGGAAATTGGAAGAAAATCAGCGGCCTGAATTTGTGCAGAGGGCTGCCGCAAAACAAGCTTGAAATCCAATTCTTGAGGGATAAATTTATTTTTCTCTCAAGGATTTTATCTCTAAAGTTTTCTTGTCTTGAAAACTATTGAATTGCATATTGTGTAGTAGCTAATCCCTTGTCTATATATAAAGTTACAAGAGAGACCCTGAGTTGGTTTAGGATTGTTATTCCTAATGGGGTTAGGTAATTAATTAGTTTCTAAATCTAATTAGGTAACCAATCTAATAGGATAAACCAAATCTAATTAGATTTCCTAATCTCTAGGATTTCCTAATTCTAATTGAAACTTAAAACTTAATTAATTAATTAAATAATTCTACTTTGTTAATTACTTAATTAACCATTAAGAATAATTAATCAATTAATTAATTCTACCTATTCAATTAACCCATTACAAAATTACCACTAACGGATTAATTTTGGCACTACTATCCTACACCAGAATTGCTTCCGGAACAACTTAATTAATTTATTCTTAATCTCTCCACATCAAAGATATAGTGCTCGTTAATTTATTAATTTACTGATAAATTAATTAATTAACTTCTTTAATTCTGAGAATAGTACCACTCGACATTTTTACTATACCGGACACAAGTCCACCAGTTGGGTTTAGTGTAATAAACATAACGAGCTCATCTCGGGAGCACCATCACCCCGGACGCACCGGTACATGGTTTCCTTTCGACAAGCAGCAGCACACCAAGTAACCAAACATGCGCACCCAACCCACCGAGACTATTAGCCACAATTGACCTCACCCATTAGCAGGTCAAAGTACACTATGTCTAATCCTCATGCCTACTCAAGTCTAGGGATTAAGAGATAGAATACTAAGAACGATTTGTCTATTAAATCAGTACAAGATAAATCATTCTAAATTGTCAAGTTCAATATGCCCTGGGCATATCTATATGATTCAATCAGTTTAGACAAACCAATTATCCGAGTCATATAATAACCTAAACCGACAGTTTGTCCAAAACTGTCTCGGTTACGAACCTCATTTATATATTATGTCTTTTAACCAATGATGAGATCTACTGTGTTAGACAAGACACCTCATCATCTAACTACATAATATAAATGGACAAATAATGCTCAACAAAATATAACCAAAACATAAATCGATATATTAACTGGGAAAATGTACAATACAAGCATAGCTTATGTATTCAACTCCAACAGTTTTCATGTTTATGATTTAGTGCTTGTGTTTGGATAGTTTTTAACATTTCTGTAACATTACCATACCATTCCTAAATTTTGAGATGACCATAATAATATAGATGTGTTCAAAATGATGTATCTTATAATTATATTCCTTTTATATTTTTCTAAATAAATTTTTGCCATCTAAGTCAATTATAATAAATGTTACTGAATGCTTTGAAAATTTTGATATGTGATCTCGTGTGCTTTAGTTGGTTTTGGTTTTTATCTTAGGTTTTTTAATTTGCATATCACTATTAACATTCTTATAATGCAGTTCGTATATTATACTCCTAGGAGTAAATGTATTGTTACTACTCCTAGCAAAAAAAAAAAAAAAAAAAAGGTAAAAAATGAGGCCCACTTCAACTAGCACCCTCAGTTTACATAAGTAGTTCAACACCCTCAGTTTACATAAGTAGTTCAGCACCCTCAGTTTACATAAGTAGTTCAGAACCCTCAGTTTACATAAGTAGTTCAGAACCCTCAGTTTACATAAGTAGTTCAGCACCCTCAGCTTACATAAGTAGTTCAGAACCCTCAGTTTACATAAGTAGTTTCAGAACCCTCAGTTTACATAAGTAGTTCAGAACCCTCAGTTTACATAAGTAGTTCAGAACCCTCAGTTTACTTAAGTAGTTCAGAACCCTCAGTTTACATAAGTAGTTCAGCACCCTCAATTTACATAAGTAGTTCAGAACCCTCAGTTTACATAAGTAGTTCAGCACCCTCAGTTTACATAAGTAGTTCAGCACCCTCAGTTTAGATAAGTAGTTCAGCACCCTCAATTTACATAAGTAGTTCAGAACCCTCAGTTTACATAAGTAGTTCAGAACCCTCAGTTTACATAAGTAGTTCAACACCCTTAGTTTACATAAGTAGTTCAGAACCCTCAGTTTACATAAATAGTTCAGAACCCTCAGTTTACATAAGTAGTTCAGAACCCTCAGTTTACATAAGTAGTTTACATAAGTACACATTCGAGTTTACATAAGTACACATTCGAGTTTACATAAGTACACATTCGAGTTTACATAAGCCAGTTTACATAAGCCCACGTCAACTAGCACCACGTCTGAATTTACCGGCTGCTGCCGGCGTACTTGGAGTTGGGGTCATTGCTGCCGGTGTCCGTTTACATAAGCCCTTCGGTACCATCCATGGCAATACACCGAACAACATTTTCACCTAAATGTTGAGCCACCTCAAGCACAAGGCGGATCTGATTATCAAGCACCTCAAGAGCCATCAAGATCGGCCGCAATCCTTCCTCCACCTTAGCAGAGGCAAAGGTGGAGGAACCACGGAGGAGAGAAGCGGTGGAGGAGCGGGCTCGGCTGTGGAGGTAATGACGGCGGATCTGGAGTTGCGTCCTGAGAAGATGGAAGATCGGGTGGTGAAGAGAGAAATGGGGGGTAAGAGGGAGAGAGAGAGAGAGAGAGAGAGAGAGAGAGAGAGAGAAAGAAAGAGAGAGAAAGAAAGAAAGAGAGAGAAGAATAGAAGAGAATGGGAAGATTTTTAGGAAGGGGCTGAGGTGGGTGGGAGGGCGGTGGGGCTTGTTGTAGGGTAAGTGTATACCGCCTGGTTTTTTAGAAATAAACCTCGCCCGGTTTACTCCTAGGAGTATAATATAATTTGCCCTTATAATGCATACTCTTTTCTATTTTATGTATGTTGAGATTCAGATTGAATTGCCAATGAAAGGGTAAGAGATTTTAGTTGAATTGCTGATGCAATGGTAAGAGATTCTGTTTACTCTTTTCTATTTTAGAAGTTGAATTGGAAAAAAAAAAGGGACTTGCTATTCGTATAACAAATTTGCTATTTGTATCACAAAAAAAATAAAAATAATAATAAAATGACCAAAATGCCCTTATGAACAAAATTCTCCATAAATTGACAGATTTTATGCCAAAAAATGGGGCAAAATTGCGTTTTTTTCTCTTCTAAAATGCAATGGAAAAACGTTTTGGACATACAAAATTTATCCAAAATTGCATTTTTGTATGTTAAAAATGCTAAATTATTGCGTTTTTCGCTGTCAAAAACGTCAAAATGGGAAGTTTACACCATGGTTCGCTCGTTAAAATGATGTGTTTTTTACAGTAAAAAACGTCAAAATGGGAAGTTTCCACCATGGTCCGCTCGTTAAAATGATGTGTTTTTGACATGTACAGAAGTTCAAAAACGTTTACATACATTCATGAGCATTGGATGAAAAACCTATACACAACAACTATCCTAAAATCAAATCCAAACAAATTCTTAACTTAAAAACATTCGTTAGATCATTCAGTTGACGACGAAAGAATATTTAGCACGCGAATCATCACGATATGGTAAGTTTTCGAACCTTAAAGTTATATATATATATTTAAAAAATATTGTAGGTCGAAACACGCTAAAATGACGTTTAGGAAGCGTTTAAACGTCGCTTTTTAGCGTTTTCTCCATGGTTAAAACGTCATTTTTGTGCGTTTCGGACATGCATTATATAAAAAGTGTTGCGTTTTTGACATGCATTATATAAAAAGTGCTACGTTTTTTACATGCATTATATAAAAAATGGTGCGTTTTTTACATGCATTATATAAAAAGTTCTACATTTTAGGTAGCTGGAAACTACATCTTGGTGCGTTTTTTGGTACATAAAACGCACATTGGTAGCGTTTTTTGGTTCATGAAACGCACAAATGTAGCGTTTTATGTTGCATGAACTATAAACTGTTGCGTTATTTGATTGCAAGAATCATAACTGTGCTGTGTTGTTAATTAATGGGTGTATTCACCTACAGGCTGACAATGATGAGTACGAGGAGGATGAGGTGTATGATGATGAGGATGCGGAGAATGAAGAGGAGGATGACGATGAAGAGGAGGATGAAGATGACAATGAGGCAGATAATACTCAAGGGGAGCCGGTGAAACTTGAACCTGGCGCAGATTTGAGTGGATATTTCAAGATTGACAGAGAGTTTCGAACTATTGGCAAGGCTTTGAAATATTGCCAGAAAATAGCTAAGAGGCTGAAGTTTGTAATTACAAAGAGTGGAGGTAACCAAGGATTTGCGACGTACTACTTCTCGTGCAAGCGATGGAGAGATCCTGCCAAAGCCCCTCTCCCAACTAGACGGAAGAATACAAGAAGGAGCGGCACTAATTGCCCCTTTAGGTTGACTTGTAAGAGAATTGATCTGGTACGTCACAAGGTTTATACAAACCCAGGAGCAGCGTCAACTCACAATCACACTGGTATTTCATTATTTGCGCATAATATTAAGTAAGTTGATTGATGTGTTGTATGTATTAATTGTTATTATAATTAAATGTGATTTACAGGTATAATACATCCATACGGTCACAGACAGTTGAGCCATTTTACAAAAGATTCAAAGGCTGTTGCTGAATTTATGCTTCGGTCGAATGTGAAGCCAAAGTGTGTTTGGGAAGCTGTGAATAAACAGTTTCCCGATTCCCAGGTACTAATCAAATCTGTGTACAATTTGAAAGGAGAGATGAAGACCGCCATATTGGAAGGTAGGAATATTGGGCAGCAATTTATGCATTTGGCTGAGGAGAAGCAGTACTATCTCAAGATTCAGAAGGATGCGAACACTGATGAGATCACACATGTCTTCTTTGCACATCCAACATCAATTCAGATGTTCCACAAATGGTATTGGGTGGTGGGGATTGATTCTACCTACAAGACCAACAAGTACCAAATGCCTGTCGTCGAGATGGTAGGTATGACTCCTACAAATAAGAATTTCAATATTGCATTTGCTATTGTTAGAAATGAGAAACAGGATACATATGACTGAGTTATGAGGAACTTGAGATTTTTGCTACCGGCTAGTTTGTCACCTAGTGTGATTGTGACAGATAGGGAGTTGGGTTTGTTACAGCCGATTAAGGAGCATTTTCCCACTTCACATCACTTGTTATGTTTGTGGCATATTGGGCGTGATGTGAATGCGTGGTTGGAAAAAAATGTTGGGAGGAGAAACAAAAATTTAGCATGTGATATTCATGACAGCTGGTGGAAGAAAATTATTAAGGCTCGGACAGTAGAGGAATTTAATCGTTTATTGCAGAATTTCAAGGTTAAGTACACTCTCCTTGAGCCGTTGGCTGTTGAATATCTAGAGACTACATGGCTCATTCACAAGGAGAAATTTGTTCGAGCTTGTACAAATCAATACAAATCAATTTCTTCACTTCGGTAATACTTCCACTAATAGAGTAGAGGCTTCGCATGCTGCTATGAAAGATTGGCTTAATTCTTCCACCATTTCCCTTGACACTTTGTTCGCAAAGATCGACTCTCACCTCAGTCACTTGTACCCTCACATCGGGTTAGTTTACTTATTTAATTGTTTATATCAGATGTTATTTAATGTCATATCATTCATTTTTTGTATACTTCTATTTATTTCAGATGTTTCAATTAATTTTACTTTTAATTGACATTATTATAGAGGCTCTCTTGAGGCTTCCATCTCCACGACTCAAACAAGTATGCAGGGATATCCATACTTTTATTTGAACAAGTACGTGTCACACCATTGTCTGAAGCTGGTTAGGAAAGAAGTTTGACGAAAGAATAAGTTGGCAGGCCTTGTACTCGAGCAATGTGGATGTGTGCCCAAGGTGACACGTGGGATTCCCTGTGCGTGTGACATATTCAAGGTACAGGCATTGCCTGAATATCCCTTACTTCCACACGTGCATGAGTTTTGGAAGAGGCTGACCATTGTGCCATCACATGGTGATGCAAATTACATTGATGAGGACATCAGGTGCATTTTTAAATTATGAACTTTAATATTATTCAATTGAATTGACATTTTATATTTTTCAAAAATAGTTGGAGTTGATATATTTGTTATTTAAGGTATTTCACCGAGGAAGTAGTCCCCACAGTATCTACCAGTCCGTCTTTTTTGGCCCGGCTGTTGAATAGGGCGTACGTAGAGCAGATGTACCCTGACATGGCCAGTGTTGGAGAGCCAGGTACATCGGGACCCCAAAGGGGGCGACCACCAAATAGATTACATCATTCTGTTATGCGCGAGTGGAGTTCACGAGAAAGAGCGACACGTGGCCGACGTGGCAGGTGTCGTTCAGGGTCATCCGGCCGCTCGACAGGTCGATCACACCGCATTCATACAGGTTTTGATGGTGGATCTCCATTAAGGACAGGTAAATAAGTCCTTTTAAGTTAGTCAATTAAATAAATTATGAAGGTTTGTTTATTTAATGTCACATAATTACTTAACAGGGTCTGGTGGAGACATTCAGTGTGTGCCAGCATTTTTTTAGCCTTATTGTACATGGTGGTCAGATGTAAATGGGGATGGCCATTGTGGTTTCCGAGTAATTTCTATTTACCTTTTTGGCCATGAGAAATATTGGAGATTAGCTCGCAGGTCATTGAGTGGAGAGATTACGAGCCACCCGGACAGGTATAGGGGTGTATTCCAATCGTTGGAGTTGCGTCCCCCCGATGGTGATTTTGTGGCTATGGTACTTAGGCGAATAAATTTCGAAGGCACTGATTGTGGTGAGTAGCATTGGATGGCTACACCTACGGATTTGTTCCCTCTAGCCACTTATGCAAATGCACTGGTAATACAGTTGGACCGTACTCGTCCAGATGGAAATTATTCTGTATTACCTTTGTATTCCTCTACTGGCGACACACAACCTGAAAGGGTTATAGCCCTCGCCCTTGTAAATGGGAACCATTATGTACGTGTCGATGTGGTCGATGAGTGCCCTATCCCGCCGTTGAGCTTTGTTTGGCACCATCAGCGTCATGCTGAAAGTGTAGGTGATTGGCCACAAAATTTGGAAGCTAGATTTAATGCTTGGAATGCACTACGTGATGGCTAGGATGTATATTGTTGCGTGAAATATGTTTTATTACTATTATCTTGTGCTTACGAATATTTATTTTGGGGTTTGATGAAATATACGTATAAAACACAACATTTGTATGAAAAAGACAATAAAATATAATCAGCAAATAAATAATATAATATATGGATAATGTATATAATAATAATAAATAATACAACAAAAATTCAGATCGAGCGGTCGAACTCATCCTCTAGATCTGCAGTGCGAGGTGCGAACTGATCGTACAGATCTGGAACACTCTCCCGCACTACATCTAATAATGCATGATGTAGCTGACCATACTGACCCATCCACTGCAAATAGATAAACAATATATTAGATGCATATGAAAAGAATTTAACAAATACAATAATTTACATTAATTAACATGATACTTACAAACTCTGAGGCGGCGCGACGTGGTCGAGGGGGCTCTATAGCAGCCTGGGGATCGAGGGGAAGTACGCGCGGACGTGATCGGGGACGAAACCACTCCAAATAGCCGTCGACCGCAGCACTCCGAGCAACAGCTCCACCGGTCCGCTGTCGACCAGCGAGGGAAATACCCATGGACGACGTGCCGAACTCCTCCCAAGAAGACTCCGCATACTCAACGCCGTGTCGTACCACGTATGGTCTCCCTGTGTAGCCGCGGTAAGTGTCCCGGCCCGGACGGATGAAGCGAGCTGGAATCCACTGGACATACCCAAGCTGGCGGACGCATCGGTCTGGCATGTAAGGCTCGATGTAATCCCTGTATGCAATAAGTCCTCGGTACAGGGTCCTCGGCGTACCCGTCCGTATGGCATCCAAGTGACCTTTGAAAAGTATTTAATAATCGTGAATAATAAAATATATGAAAATATATTAAATCAAAATATATTGTTAAAATATATAACTATTTACTAATCATGTCGGCTGTCATCTCGTCCAGCGCAAGTCGTATGGCGGCTAAGCGCTGCTCTGTGGCCCGGTGGCTGTCGATGGCCCACCTCGCTACACGCGACTGGGCGGCATGTAATGGAAGGGGCAGAGGATGAGGTCTGAAATTGGGGAAGTGCTCGTAGATCCATGACTGTAATAGAGTCATGCATCCAGCGACTACCTGCGTCCCGTGACGACTCGCGCACCCTAGATAGTGATACAGGTACGCAAGTGTCGCGGTACCCCATGCCTCCTGGCCAATCTGGTCCAGCCTCTTCCTAACCTGTACCACAGGGGCTGGCATAAACTTATTGGAACTTTTGTCTGTAAACAGAAAAGTCTCAATAAGGCTCCATACTAAAACAGCAACGTCCGAATCATCCCTGGCCCACTGCATACACCGCTCGATCACCCGCTGAGTAGAAAATCCGCCATTCCTATACAACTCCCCGTCTATACGCTCCTCGGGCGGAATCTCTAGCAAGCCTCGCGACCATGACAGTACGGTGGATGACGGTGTAACCTCCGTGATAAGTCGACCATCGACTGGAATCCTCAAAATCTCCCACACATCGTGTAGGAGGATGGTCATCTCTCCGAAGGGGAGGTGGAACGAATTCGTATCCGGCTGCCACCTCTCCAAAAACGCATTGATGAGAGGCTCATCAATGCTCCGGTGCATAATGCGGGGTAGGTGTCCAAGGCCTGTCCCGCTCAAAATCTGCGCACCCTAGACCGTCATGGATCCGATCCACCGCTCAAACATGTCGTACATGCTACCTCTATTGTGGCATCTAAGGTGGTATCTAGTAGGCACCCCCTCCTGCTAATATCTAGATACCACATGCCCTAAAAGCTAGGAATGAGGCTATCATCTATAGGGCCCCCCTCAATGGGCCCTGTAACTATCCAACTCCGATCCTCCCGCACGCGCTTCCTAGGGGGAACTATATGGACAACATATATATATATAAATATATAAGTAAATTAAATGTATAACATAAACAAAAAACGTAACTAAATAAAGGTACTTAAAAAATAAGTACAAATAATTAAAATAAATAAAGAAAAACATAAATAAGTCAAGCAAATACAAATACGAATTAAAATTAAAATAATTACTGAACTACATAAAAAACACACAATTAAGTCAAGCAATAACAAATTCTTATTTTATGAACAATTAAATTAAAATCAATTACTTATTATAAATACTAATACATATAAATTAAAACGCGTACCTGAAGCAGGATCCACCTCCTCTAACTGTCCGTGGTCCGAATTCCTATATCGGATCGTCCTCTCAGCATGTGGGTGAGAAGGGTCACCTCCGTAGGTACCCCCCTCACCCTGATCCTCTAGTGGTCGTCCACTCCCACTAGCGTCCCCCTGCCGTGACTGCTCATGGGGATGCTCAAACTTCTCCTGATGCCCAAACTGCTCATCCTCACTGGCATCAGTGTCATCGGAATCAGTAGTATCGTAATATTCATCCCTCAACTGAAATGAGGAGTCATCGCCACCTCCCCGTCCACCACCTCCCCGTACTCCCTCAGATATAACAATCCCACCTCCCCCGTCTACCACCACCTCCCCGTCTACCACCTCCTCCCCTAATCACAGGTACCTTCTGCCTTCTAGCAGAAGCTGTGGGACGCTGCCTATCACCTTGTGGCTTTAACTTAGCGCCACCCTAAATAAATAAATGAATAATTGCATAAATAAATAAATAAATCGGAGCAATTATATTGTAACATGTTGCCGGCGTTTTGAGACTCTCAAAATGCAACCGACTTGCATTTTGAGAATCTCAAAACGCCCTCGGCCGGCGTTTTGAGATACTCAAAACGCCAACTCCCGGCGTTTTGAGTATGTCAAAACGCCATCGGCTGGCGTTTTGAGTATCTCAAAATGCCGGCTGCTGGCGTTTTGAGACCCCAAAACGCCGGCCAATGGCGTTTTGAGAGTCTCAAAACGCCGACCGCTGGTGTTTTGAGACCCCAAAACGCCGGCGACCGGCTTTCCCGGCCTAAAAAATCCATCAAATTCATACCAATTAGCGTTTCTACATACCTAAACGCACATAAACAAAGATTTCTAACAAAAATAACGCCGTATAAATGCCAAAAAATGCAAAAAAACTCAAATTCATAACGATGTTTACCCGGTTTATCAGTGGACCTTTGCCCGCTCCGTGCCTTCGTGATGGTTCGCCATCTCCTCCGTCCATGCTTTGCGTTTTTGAGAGTCAAAATCTAAGCTCTTTTGCGTTTTTGCACTGAATTTTTGAGGAAAAATTGGCAAAATGGTTCGGCTGCCAATTTGGGGGTTTTTATGTTTTTTCGGGCCGGAAACGCCGCGTTTCAGCGAGCGAACCATGGATGAAATGCCCCATTTTGGCGTTTCGTCCATGGTTCAAACGCACCGTTGTAGCGTTTTCTTCATGTGGAAAACGCTAAAACGGTGCGTTTTATGTTGTTAAAAACGTCAGATTTTGACGTTTTCAATCCTTACAAACGCCATCGTACTTAGTTTTTACATGTAGAAAATGTTTTTTCGATGCGTTTTGTGCATGATACAAACGCATTTTTTGTGCGTTTTTGTCCCCCACTTAGTATTTTCTACAAAAGTTGCATCATAAGGGCGTTTTGGTCTTTTTATTATATTTTTTATTTTTTTTTGTGATACAAATAGCAATTCCATGATACAAATAGCAATCCAGAAAAAAAAAAAATTGGGAAACCACCAAACGAAGGTAAATACATTAAAAAGAGTAGTTTGTAATTTTTGGTTATATATATTTGTAATAGATTGACAGAAATTATTTTCTAAAATCATGATTAGATTTTTGAATAAAGACAATGACGACAATATATTTGTTTGAGAAATGGGTGCAATAATGAATAGTACATTAATTATGATTGTGATATTATTTCATATAATTTATTGAAGGTATAATAATGATATATTTTGGAGATAAAGGAAATTATTTATCTATTGAAAATCTTAATTTTATACTTAATAATATCCATGATTATTTTTATTAAAGTGCATAGTAAATCTCAATTTTAAATGTATGCATATTTTTATTTATTCTTTGTTGATTTAAGATTATGTGAAGAAAAATACAATTCATAACAAAAGAAAGTAGTTGTCAATCGGAGTGTATAGCCCATACTAATAATAATGATAGGACATGTATAAATATTAAAATAAAAATATTATAAATTTTCACACTTATTTTTTTCTCAAATAAATAGAGTTATTAGTTTATTTTAAAAAAATAATAAAATATAGATAATAGAGTGAAAAATATAAAAGAAATAATAGAGTGAAAAATAGTTAGAGGGAATAATTGTGTATTTATTTGATAAAAGTGTGAAAATGGATATAACACATAGTAAAAGAAGTAATAATTATCTAATTGACATTTCTTATCACTATTAAATTAAATTTTTAAAAGACATTAATTATTATAACTTATATTTAGTATTAAAATTGTATGTTAAAAGTGATTCAAGTTACTATAGATTTATGATAATACATTAAAAAATAAAAAATGAAGTTAAAAATAAAAAAAAATCAACTAATTACCATTTCAGACAATATTATTTCCAATTTAGGATATTTTTTGAGTTTTGACTTTATTCAAAAATATTTTATTTCACAATGATGAAATTTTGAAAGTTTATAACCGCGTCAAATAGCATTTATTAATATAATTGTGCGTGCTTTGTATATTATTTTATACCTGGGGAGATTCTATAAATTTTGTTTGTTATGAATTTGGGAGAGGTTGCCACATTGAATTGTGCAGCCCCTGTTAAAAAAAAAAAATTATAACGAAATTAAGAAAAAGTAGATCAAATATTCTTAGGTATCACAATCTAAATTATTTTAAATTTTTCTCTTTAAATTATTTTTTGTATATGTTAATAGATAAATAGATGTGTTCAAATGTATATTTATCGAGTCCGTTTACGGTGGTACTATAGGAGTAGGATGAATTTTACTTCTACTTACTGTAGCGCGCTACAGTGACGCGCTATAGTTTCGCGCTACAGTAACGCGCAACAGTTTTTTTTTTTTTTTGACGCACAAACTTTTTTAAAAAAATACCTTTTTTAAAAAAAATTCTTTTTTTTTAAAAAAAATACTTTTTATAACAAGGGAAATCAGATCAGGATTATATAGACATCAGATGAGAGAATACAAGAGATCAGATCAACAGACTATAGATATCAGATCAAGAATATAAAAGAAATCATACAGTAGAACTAAAATATAATTAACAAGAGAGATCAGATCAGGATTATATAGACATCAGATCAGCGAATACTTGACATCAGATCAACAGACTATAGATATCAGATCAAGAATATAAAAGAAATCATACAGTAGAACTAAAACATACTTAAAAAGGGAGATCAGATCAACAGACTATAGACATCAGATCAGCGTATACTTGACATCAGATCAACAGACTATAGACATCAGATCAAGATTTTAAAAGAAATCACACAGCAGAACTAAAACATACTTAACAAAGGAGATCAGATCAGGATTATATAGACATCAGATCAACTCATACTTGACATCAGATCAACAGACTATAGACATCAGATCAAGATTTTAAAAGAAATCACACAGCAGAACTAAAACATACTTAACACAGCAGAACTAAAACATACTTAACAAATGAGATCAGATCAGGATTATATAGACATCAGATCAACTCATACCTGACATCAGATCAACAGACTATAGACATCAGATCAAGATTTTAAAAGAAATCATACAGTAGAACTAAAACATACTTAAAAAGGGAGATCAGATCAACAGACTATAGACATCAGATCAGCGTATACTTGACATCAGATCAACAGACTATAGACATCAGATCAAGATTTTAAAAGAAATCACACAGCAGAACTAAAACATACTTAACACAGCAGAACTAAAACATACTTAACAAAGGAGATCAGATCAGGATTATATAGACATCAGATCAACTCATACTTAACATCAGATCAACAGACTATAGATATCAGATCAAAAATATAAAAGAAATCATACAGTAGAACTAAAATATACTTAACAAGGTAGATCAAATCATGATTATATAGACATCAGATCAGAGAATACAAGACATCAGATCAACAGACTATAGATATCAGATCAAAAATATAAAAGAAATCATACAGTAGAACTAAAATATACTTAACAAGGTAGATCAAATCATGATTATATGGACATCAGATCACAAAATAGCAGACATCAGATCAACAGAATTTAGATATCAGATCAAAAATATAAAAGAAATCATATCATACAACAAAAACGTCCATAATATGTATCATAATAGCCAAAAATAACAAAAGAAATGAAGGTACTGTAGCGCGTTTACTGTAGCGCGCGCGGAACTGTAGCGCTACTGTAGCGCGCTACTGTAGCGGGGTAGGAGTAAAATTCATGGTGGTCCTATAGGACCACCATATAAATTACCATATTTATCATATAAAGATTAAATTTAATGGGATAAAAACTCTTTTAACTAATTTTTACGTAAGAATTAAGAATTTTTGTATGGTGTCATAACTTTTTTATATACATTAGTAGGGATCAATTTGGTTATATTTCGAATTTGTAAATTTAATAACGATAATTTTTGTATTATGACAATAATATTAATTCAATAATATACTTGTTTGTCAATGAAAAAAAAATTATGTTCTTTTCATCATATTTTTATGTTATGTCTCTATAGATCTTTTATTTTAAAAATAATATTATATTCATTTTTCTTTTATATAATAAATTTATTATATTTTTTTTTTTTTTTTTTGAAACTCTTCCATTTGGGCCCTTATCTAGTTTTATGTTCGGGTATAATTGTATAGTTTATCAACTTATTATATATATTCTTTTTAAAAATAAAAAGTAATGCTACAAAACTATAATAAAAACATAATTATAAACATAAAATTTGAATAGATTTATAATTTTGAAGGTAAATTTAAATTCATTTTACTAAATAAATTAATAAGCAAATAAGAAATTAAATTATTTCAAAAAAATAAGAAATTAAATTAATAAGATTAGATAATATATAAAGTTTAAATAAAATATAAAAGAGAAAAAAAGTAATAATTGATGAAAAAAGAGTTTAAAAAATAGGAAATTGAAAAAAAAAAATGAGATTAGATGGAGATATGTCTACTACTGCAACTTCAGTTTTAGGGCATTTTAGAGCAACTACGAACATTCTAGGTCCTCTCACATTACACGCTCCCATACAGCATATTTTCACCATTCTTATTTAAAAAAATTTTAAAAATAATATATGAAGGAAAAGATATGACTGTATTTTAAATTTTCAAAAGATAAATATTTATTTGTTGAAAAAAATAATAATCTTAATGTATGAGAAGAGTAAAAAAAAGTATAAGAGGTAATGAGTTAAAAAAGAAGTGACCAAAGATAGACACGTGCATTGATGATAATTTGATCGTTAGTAATTGATAATTGAAATTGATTGATGATAATTGATGATATTGATTTGAATTTTAGTAATTGGAATTGATTGATGATAATTTTAATATTTAGAATTGATAATGAAATTGAAATTGATTGATTATAATTGATTATATTGATTTCAATTTTAGTATTTGTAATTAATCGATGATCATTATATTAAGATTGTGTTTGATGCAAAGCAAATGCAATGAGGTAAAGACAAAATAACTATGATTGCTACCCCTTTTCGTTAGTAAATTAAAAGTAAAGACAATTAGATTTCTTTAATGATTATTAAATTATAAAATTTCAATTGATTCATTTTGATTGTCTTGTATCAAACCCACCCTAAATGTAATTGATAAGTTTGATTAGATTAATTTTGATTTATAAAAGCTATAATTTTGGTAAAGTTACTGATTTATAGTAATATCCGCGGATGACATTGTTTTATCATATATTCTAATAAACTAAAGTAATATATATCTCAAACTTATCCATTTATTTTTAATTATATATAATATAAGTATTTGATAATTTATATTATGCTCTCACGACAAATGACTTCATTACATTGTGAAAATTTTAAAACAAAAATGATAATTTCAAGAAATAAAAAATAGATATAGTAGATTATAGTAAAATAAAAAAAAGTCTTATCACAATTACAATTAAAATAAAATAAAGGATAGTGATCAAATAAGATAACAAATATATTTTAATTAGTTTAGTATCTAAGATAAATTTATATCTCATAATATACATGTTAATTTTTTATTGATTCGTGATTAAAGTAAAAACAAATTAGTAGGAAAAATTGGTAGGTACTAAAAATGGGAAGAAAAATAAGTAAATAGAGAAAGAAAGTAAACAGTTTGAGGGAAATTAGTTTTAGATTTATCTCTTAGAAAATAGCAAGATGAGAAAATAATAAAAAAATGTATATATAAATATTATAGTAAAAAAAATTATTGTTTTTCACCCTTATTTTTATCAAATAAATATAGTTGTTAGTGTATTTTAGAAAATGGTGAAAGATAGATATAATAGATAAGAATAAAATATATAATGGATAGTAAAATAGTAAAAGAAATAACATTGTTTAAAATATTAGAATAAAAAAATAATGATTTATTTGAGAAGAGCGGTGCACAATTATATTTTTTTATATTTATATGAATATTTATATTTTTTTATCTTTATTTAAATTTTAATCTTATTTAATGACATCCTAATAATTAGTCTTATCATCTCATCTCATTATTAAATTATTTTTTATCTCTTCAAAAACTTAAATTCAATAACCCAATAATTATATTTAATTCAGATTTGGAAAGGATGAATTCAAATTATTAATGTCAAAATCAAAAATAAACATACAACAAAAATATATATATTCTGTTTCACAATTTATCCCACAATTGCATTGGCACATTTACAATTCTAAGTATTGCAAGCAATCTCAGAAATTGTATTCTCATTATCTCGTAAAGAGAAATGGGAAAAATGGAAAAAGAAAGCTACAGAAGAAGAAGCAGGAAAAATATAACAAAGAAAGAATCCATGATTGAGTAATTTGTTTGCCATTCCTCCTTGAGGGCAGTTGTTATTGTCACAAATAACATCGATTTTCACGGCAATTTTATTTTTCTCAAACAGTAATGAATTATCTGTTGAAATCTGGACAGATGAAGCCCCAACTGCCTTCCATGGGTCTAGAACCAAGCTATTGTTTAAATCTTTTGCTTCAAAACCAACTGCCTTCCAACTGACTTGAGTTAATTAATTTCACTATACACAAAACTGTAAAAACCCAAAAATGGCAGCCCTGGATTCAAGAATTAGCCAAACAATTAAAAATGAAAACGAAAACCAAAACACACCTCGGTTGCTGACCAGCTTAGCCCATAATCTACCATGACCGGCATGATTGATCTCCTACATATATAGACGATGTCGACTCAAAATCCGAGTTTCCAGTATGTAATATTCCAAGCAAATTAGAAATACTAAATGGGCTTTGGAAAGATGGATGTAAAAGAAACAACCAAAAAAGATGGATAATCCGAATGTCAATGGAATGGATGCTGAATTTTCACTCCATGATTATCAGTATTACTAAGAAAGCTATTATTCATTTAAACAAAAAACTACAAAACTATTACTCACCTCCCAAAAAAGGTCAAAAAGATTGTCGGATATTTTCTTCCCGACGCTTCCGAAGCATTTACATTAAGGACGGCCCCCGAAAAATAAAATAAAATATCATTATTACAATTAATACAAATTTTAAGAAATAATAGAAATAGAGTTGAAGAAATATCATAATTTAATTGGTGAGAAAATTTAGGGGGACAAACTATGGGAGAGACTTTAATATTTCTTGTGGAAGTCATAAAATTCTTGAAAAAAAAAACACACACACAAACATGTTAATGAGTATTTATCATGAAAAAATATATATATAATCAATCTATAAAGTAAAATAATTAAAATAAATAAATAAACATCAAGGATTTGGGATCCTTGTGCTAAATTTTCCTATTTCAAAGACAAAACAATAAATACCTTTGGTATTTGAGAATGACGTGGGAGATGAAGGAAAATTCTGTAAGGCATGAATATTTCTGAAAATGATATGTCATAATAGTGAGGAGAGAATTGTTGATTGCTTATTTAGAGAGATTATAGTGTGGTGTGAGAATGAATAATCGATGAGACGTGAAGAAATATATAGAGTGGAGGTTGAAGATTTTAAATTTAGAATTTGAAATTGTTAAACTTAAGTGTTTCAATCTTGGTTTTAATAATAACAAAATAAATATGTGAAACTAATAATTTCTTAAATTGTCTAAAATTATTTTTTGTAGAAAGTGTAAAATTTTCAGATTGATACATTCATCTTCAAATGAGCATAACTTTCGTTTCACTCAGTCAAAAATTAAGATTTGGGATGTTTTGAAACCTCTTTCAATTATATAAAAGATGGTGTCTAATAGGCAATGTGAAATTCAAATGGAATTTTGGTGAAAATAGACAAAAATGAAACTATGTCACTGCAATGTCATAGTTCAGTAAATTAGATGTAACTTGAGCTAAAAGGGTCCAAATCAACTGATTTTGATGTCCTTGGAAAGCTAAGAGAAAGATCTACAACGTTGATTTCTGATACAAAAGTCAAAAGTAGCTGCAAGAAGTCAAAAAAGTTGAAGAAAGTTCAGACTATATCAAATCATCTTTGGAGCCAAAATTTAAGTGTTTGAATTAGAGTCCAAATTTGCAAATAAATAGAGACCATGGGTGAAGACATTCAAGACACACAAGCTGAAGAAAAACTGAACAAGCCCGGGCTAAATCGAAAACCTCACTTTCGTGCAATGCATTCCAGAATCGGAAGCTTTCGACTAAGCTCAGGCTCAAATTAGTTTACCCATGAACGGATCTAGGCTTATACTTATTTAATTTATTAATCGGGACACAAAAAATTAAATCTTTAATAAAATCGGAATTTAAAGATTCTACCTTTTGTACCGAAGTCCCTTGCTTAAAGAAAAATCCAATCTTTGATTGCGATTCCAATAGAAATCCAATTGATTACTCCGTAGAAACATCGAATATTGCGTGGGCAATAATCTATCGAAGTCTACTTGCTTAGCCCACAAGGAAATCACATGAATCGGATTCAATTTGTTCTCCAAAAACTGACCGAACAAATATCTGCCTCCTACGCACGGTTGCTGCTGTTTTCTTCTTCAATAATCCATCACCGGACTGCTACACGATCGGCCTTCACCACGCCGTGATCTAAACAAGGAAGACCGGTGAATCACCAAACAATCGAGAGAGATCAACACCAGCTCCCTCGAATCAAATGCACGCAGCTAGGACCGAACAGCAACAGCAATAAACCCTCTTTTTCGGGCAGCAGCAAGTCCGGCGAAATCCAGCAAGAATCCGGCAGATTTCTGGATGACAAAATCAAACATTTCAGTCTTTGGAATGAATCCAATCCAAGGATCAAGAAATCTAGTTCGCTTTTGAGAAAGAATTCTTGAAGAAAAAATTCTCTCTCTAGAACCTTCTTGCTCAAGAAATGGGCAAGACAAGTCTTGCAAAATTTCCTTATGTTTTCTTGGGCATCAAGTCTTCTATTTATAGGAGCTCAATCGGAGACCTAATGGGCTCTCGAGTTAGGCCTTAAAATTTGACTTTCGTTGACCGCTAAGTCTTCCCGACTAATCAACTCCAATCGACCCATTTAAATTAATTTATTTAACCCACTTTGTTAATTTAATTTAATCGAACCCTTAGAATTAATTAATTCAAATAGAATTAATTTCTAAATTCACTTTGTCGATTAAATATTAATTAAACCTTTTGGATTAATTAATTTACCTTGTCGATTAGTCAAATGCATAATCGGTCGTACCACTATCGGACCAATTATGGAACTACCGCTCGAAAATAACTTTATATCGCGCCATTATATTTTATTCTATCTCCCCACATTAAAGATCTAGTGCTCGTCGGTTTATCAATTTACTGACAAATTAATTCACCGACTTCTTGGTTTCCGAGATTAGTACCACTCGTCCTTTTATTATACCGAACATAAAGTTCACCGGCCGGGTTTAGTATAATAACCTTACGAGCTCATCTCGGGAGCACCATCAACCCGACAAACCGGTACGTGGATTCCTCCGACTAGCAATGGCACGTAAGAAGCTAAACACCGTATACTAAACCTACCGAGGTATAGGCCTCAATCGACCGCACTCTTTGGCAAATCAAAGCATACGATATCCAACCCTCACGCCCGTCCCAATCTCGGGATTAAGAGACGAAATACTAGGACCGAATTGACTACCCCGATCAGTATAAGTCAATTCTATCCAAACTGGTCGTGCTCAATATGCCCCGGGCACATCCGTGTGATTTAAACTAGTTTAGATAAACTAATTTCCAAACCACACAATAACCTATACCGATAGTATGTTCAGACTATCTTGGTTACGAGCATACTTTTTATATATCAATACTTTAACCAATAACGGTATCTACTGTGTCTGTCCACACCCCGTTATCTAGTTCTATGATATAAAGGAACAAATTTATACCGAAACAAAATGATATGTCAACTGTGGATATTAGTTTTTGATACAAGCCATAGCTTTTCTATATTCAAAACTAACACAAGCTATCAAGCCATTCTTATTATTGTCAAAATTCTCTCAAGTTTTCAAGTGCTCATTTTCAAATTTTACTTTCAAGTTCTAGTTACTTTACAAAGTGTTCTAGTTATTTTTCAAAGTGTCAATCTTAGACTAGAACTTTGTCACTTATAAGCCATAAACACTTCACACACAAAAATGTTTTATTGTTCTTGAAAGCAATAGGTTGCAAGTCAAGAACAATTTAGAGGGTGAGTAGTGAAGAATCTCTTAGTAGAGTTACTAAGTTGTTCTTGGGAGATTTGTAAAGGTTTGAATTCCACCCTAAGAAATTTTTGTTTTTTTGAAAAAGAAATAGGAAGGGCCTCAACTTTAGAAGTTGGGGAGTGGATGTAGAGCTTGTAAGGGGGTTATAAGCTTGAACCACTTTAAAAATCTTGTCTCTTTCATTGCATTGCATTTTGCATTCATACTCTCTCTTCTACATTTCTTGCATCATAAAACATCACAATTAGAGTTGCTCATTTCAAGTATTACATCTTTAATTTTAAGATTTTATTTAAGACTTGTCCTTATTTCAAGTCTAGCTTTCTTTAGTTAAGTATTTACTTTATCTTAGACTTGTTCTTAATCAAGTCTAGACTTGTCATTATCAAGTCAAGGACTTGGCCTTAATCAACTCAATACTTGAGTTTTATTTTAAATTATTCAATTCCAAGACTTGTCAATTTCAAGTCAAAGACTTGTCCTTAATTAAGTCAATACTTGAGCTTTATTTTAAATTATTCAATTTCAAGACTTGTCCATTTCAAGTCACATAGTTGACATTTATTTTAATTTGATTATTATATATTGTGAGCTAACAATTTCTTATTTCCTTGTATACTTTTATATTGTTGATTAATCTTATTATTCTTGTTTCATCTTATTTTAATTTAGACTTATTTGTTATTTGTTTCATACACATAGATAGTCATTGTTTATTTTAAAAAGAAATTATTTTAAGATTTGCTCATTTTTAAGTAAATTTTTTAAACAACCTAATTCACCCCCCTCTTAGGTTGTGTTGTTAGTTTTCAGAAATGATAATTGATGATAAGTTTATATTTTGATATTAGTTAGTAATTAGTAATTCATACATGAAATAAATTGAGTGATTTGAATGATATAAGATGATTATTGGTTGATTGTTGATTTTATTAATTTTAGAGTGTATATTTGCCATGTCAGCATAAGTTAATAAACAGTGACACATAATCAGGTATGGAGTTTGTTGTTCAAGATAAAGATATCAAATTGTTCTGCTTTAGTAAGTATAATAAATAATAATAATAATAATGATATACGAACTACCCAAGAAATACAATAATAAAAGATACTCGTCTCTTTCTATTAATTTTACACACAAAGATTTCATACACTTAGCAAAACAAACCAAAATTCAACATAGGAATTTAGAAATATGGACTAAAAATAGTTTTAGAATATAATTGAAATAAATTATATATATTTAAATGTATAGACTTGTTAGACTCGTCGAGCCTACCGAGCCTCTACTTTAAAGGCTCAATCTCGGCTCATTACTAGTCAAGCCGAACTCAAACTCGAACTCGATGTAAATTTGATAAACTTCAAACTCGAGTCAAATTTTGATTGAGCTGCTCACGAGCGACCCAACTCATTACACCCCTAGTCTTCACTAAAAAAATTAAAAAATAATATAAAAAAGTGCGAATAGACACATAACTTCCAAGTAAACTCACTTATCCCTAAAATGCAGTTTTGTGAGGAGAAATACACCAATTTTTTTAAAAAAATCACACTAACAGATTATAAATTATATGTATAAATTATGTTTTGATTAGTACTTTTATGTTGAAAACTAGATAATATGCATTAAAACTATAAAAGGGGCATTAAAGTAATTTGAGTGAATTATAAATTTGGTTATCATACTTTTGTGAAATTCAGATTTTGGTCACTAACTTTTAGGAAAGTAAATAAATCACTAATTTTTTCATTTTTGTTCTATTTTTGGTTACTCTGTCAAATTGCACCATTAATACACTAATGGACAAATTTGTATGAGGCTATTTTTGTCCATTTTCTTTTTGCAACTCTCTCGTGCTTATTCAGCAATTTTTCAACTATTTTTTCCTTTTTTTTTTTCCCTTTTCCACTAAACCACCCCAACCTCTTTTTCTTCTTTTTTTTTTTCCCTTTATTTACAATGCAAAATTTAGATAAAACGTAATTTAGTTTTCTGCCTCCACCGTCTCTTTCATCTCCGTCTCTTTTTCTGTTTTTATCTATATTTGTGTAGTGGAAAGGGAAAAAAAATGAGGGAGGGGGAATGGAGGTTGAAGTGCTGCAGTTTTATGTTTTATATAAATTTTGCAATGAAAAGGAAAAAAAAAAAAAAAAAAAGGGGGGAAAGGAGGTTGAAGAGCTGAAGTGGAAAGGAAAAAAAAAATCGAGGAAAGAGAAAATGAGGTTGAAGAAATGCAGTGAAAAGAAAAAGAAAGTGATTGAAAAATTATTAGATAAACATGAGAGAGTTGCAAAAGAAAAGGACAAAAATAGCCTCAAACAAATTTTTCCGTTAGTGTATTAAAAGTGCAATTTGATGGAGTGACAAAAAATGACAAAGTTAGTAATTTTTTTGGTTTTTTAAAAGTTAGTGACCAAAACCTGAATTTTACCAAAGTATGATAACCAAAATTGTAATTCAATATTTAATTATTGATGATTGGATAAATTTACCCTTACAAGTTAACACCGTTAATGCACTTAACGGTTTATTTTGATGGAATAACCAAAAGTGAAATTAAAATGAGAAAGTTAGTGATTTTTTTGAGTTTTTAAAAGTTAGTGACCAAAACTTGAATTTTACCAAATTATGATGACCAAATTTATAATTCACTCAAATAATTTTTAAAATGTGTTAAAAAAAGGTATAAAGAACCCAGTTCGTATATCATACTCCTAGGAGTACTACTCCTAGGAAAAAAAAAAAAAAAAAAAGGCAAAAAATGAGGCCCACTTCAACTAGCCCACTTCAGCACCCTCAGTTTACATAAGTAGTTCAGCACCCTCAGTTTACATAAGTAGTTCAGCACCCTCAGTTTACATAAGTAATTCAGAACCCTCAGTTTACATAAGTAGTTCAGAACCCTCAGTTTACATAAGTAGTTCAACACCCTCAGTTTACATAAGTAGTTCAACACCCTCAGTTTACATAAGTAGTTCAGAACCCTCAGTTTACATAACGAGTTCAAAACCCTCAGTTTACATAAATAGTTTACATAAGTACACATTCGAGAACCCACAGTTTACACATTCGAGTTTACATAAGTACACATTCGAGTTTACATAAGCCCACTAACCTATTGCTAAGTTCCGGCGAGAGGGAAACGAAGGATCTGAAGCTCGGTCTTGCAGATCCAAGGTAGAGAAACCTAGTCGGGGTACATGCTGCTCGAAATGACTGGCGGCGACACTGGCGAGCGGCGGAGACACGGCGGCGAAGCTATGGGTTAAAACCCATTACAATCCCACTATCAAAATCACAAACTAACCCGAGGGTCGTGTTCTCGAGAGCATGACAAGCATTTTCGGTGGTAAGAACCCACCTAGAACATCGCCGGACAGTGTGGAACCGGCAGCAACTTAGTGGCGGGACCCGGGGCGTCAGGGCGAGAGGGAAATGGCTAAGAGCGGGAAGGATATCGACCGGGTTTTGTTCTCGGGAGAAAGATGAGTCTTTTCATGGGTTCAGGCGGCCGAGACGAGGCCGAAAAAGGTAGAAACGGTTGGCGGCCGATGGAAGCCTACGGAGGGAAGGGTTTGGGTCTGACGGGGAGAGAGGAAGGAGAAGGAAGGAAATGGATTAGGGCTTGACACATGGAGATATTTATACCCCAGCTATTTTCAACTTAAGTCTCTGGTTATTGACAAATTATAATATACTCCTAAGAGTACTACTCCTACTCCTAGGAGTAGAAAATAATTTGTCTAAAGAACCAATACAAGACCTTAGCTATTGTAACAACAAAAGAGCATTTTCTTGGAGACAATATACAATCATAATATTCTTGGTGCGTTTTAGAATTTGAAAGAAATATTGGGGAAAACATTGATATAGAAGTTTCTCAAGGCGCGTCCCTCAATTGTGAGCAAACCTATTCGCTTTGGCCTTTCTCGACCTCAGTTCCCTTCCGTTTACAGAATTGAGCAAACAGCAGTGATACTGCCGTTATCGACTACTTCAATCGCACGATGCAGCAGGTAGCAAGAAAAAAGCCCCGAAAGTGTTTAATGATTTTGAGCTTTATTTTGATTCGTCTGCTCTTTTTTTTGGGAAGCATTTTTCTGGGTTTTCATTGTTTCATGAGATTATGTATTAACAAGAAAATTATTGTCAATTAATGAAGGCTGGGTCGTCTGGGTCCGATGCCGAGGTCACTTGGGAAGATCAACAGAATATCAACAAATTCGGTCGGTTAAATAACCGATTACACGAGCTTGAAGACGAGATCAAGTTGGCTAAAGTAAGGTTTCTTTATTTATATTTTTTCTGGTCAATTTTTTCTGCAAAAGCAATAGCCTTGCCCCATAGAAGCAGTAGAGTTCTCTTTTATCTTGGGTAATTTTTCGAAATATGTTGGGGGTGATTGAACGTTTAAGCATGGTAGCATGCACTTTCGAACACCTAGGAATTCTTTGACTATATCTCGATTCATTTGATGAGATTTTCAGTTTTGGATAGTTTTGGGATGTGAATGATTGGCTCAGTTTGATTGATGTAGTTTTACCTGTTGAATTGAAAGAGGCCGCAATGAAAAATTGACGTTTTCCGGTTCAGATCGAAGAACATAACTGTTGACTGAATAATTACTTCCTCTGCCCCTTAAAAAAGTCCTATTTGTAATACTGAACATGACTATCTTTTTGGGTCTGCACCAGTATTTGGATACCTCTTTGTTTCTTCTTTTGATGCAGTTTGTTGTTTCTCCTACCATTTTCCATTTGCGTGTTATATTAAGTTTAGTGGTGTTTTAATCAGTTTTTTGAGTTTTTCACTTGTTCATTTGTGTTGAGTCTTGCTCAAAATTTTTCTTTCGGGGCCATGTTTGAATTTTATTGTGTGCGCCTTCTCTTAATTTTTCCTTATGCTTTATTTTGGAAGTGCACCTTTAGCAATGTCAAAGAAAGAATAAATAGAAGAGTAAAGAGTAGTAACAATGTATTGCATTTGTGGACGAAATATAGGTAATATAGAATTTAATCTTTTCAAAACGCATTAGAATTAGAGTGACATGTGATGGAGAATAAAATTTAATTACATTATCCTATGGTTAATGCACCATTTAAGAACAAGAACACTATTCTTGGGAAAGCGATGCAGATTGAGGAGAAACACCATGGTGGTTGTTGCTCGATTTTTCTGGTTTCTTTATTGTAGGGAGAGGATAGAATTGGCTGGTGAATAGCTATTATTAACAATATGAAGGAATTCAATACTTTAGTTTTACATTTTCGGCTTTCTAGCTTTATCTTTGCTTTGCACTTGAACTTCAAATAATAGCCATGCTTATGTCATTCATCTTTTAGTTTTCATTACTGCTTCCTTTTCCCTTGTTGATGAGAGCAAGGAACTTGACTTTTCCTTCCTTATTAAGTACTTTCCTCCTGCCTTTTTAAGGAACAACAAATAGGCATGAGATTGAGGAGAGAGGGAAGGAAGGAAGTTGGGGGTGGGTTGGGGGAAATGGATGTATTAGTTAAGTTTGTGACTAATAGGTCAAAAACTTCTCAAACTACATCTGGCACTAGATTATACTACAAAGTAGTTGCAAGTGCTTGAGGCGCTGAAAGTCGATGAGAACTGTGTGTTGTATTCTAATTTGTCAGTGTTATCTCTCTCTCTGGCTGTGTCTGTCTTTGTCTCTCTCTCTCTCTCTCTCTCTCTCTCTCTCTCCATGCACATTGTGTTGATGTTCAAGTAAGGGTTTTCATTGAAAGATATTTTGGTTTTATCATTTGAGAATCTCAATAGATTGAGAAGCAAGCTGATGGGCTTCCTCATGGTTTTCTTAGGCTGACTTAGTCATAGTTTTGTCAAGCTGATAAACTTACCCAACTGTTTGAAGCATGAGGTGTTGAGTTTCACATTCATGGTTGATACACGTTCAGTGACTGTCTCTTGCACCTGGCTGATTATCCAATATTTTGTCCTTATAATTTATGGAAGATTAGGGAAGAACTACATCGATATGACATTTATTGTTAGCTTTACAGTTGACTGAAGAACATTAGGCATAATGAGTTAGAGATAAAGCCTTTATTAGAACGTACGGCTCCTAGTAAACAGTGTGAATTTCCTATACAGGTACTAAAAAAATCAATTTCCCATGCTTCTAGGGTATAAGTCCTAGGATGTTCTAACAATAGTGGAGTCTGGAAAAGTTAACAGAAGCCTTTTTTAGCTGAAGCAAATAAAGGCCACCACTGGAAAGCTGAAGAATTTAGGCGCAGGAATGCACTCTTTTATTCTCCTTGCTCTTGCTTAGCATTTTTAGTTGGGCACTGGTGATTGAAGGGTTTTTTAGGGGCTGTTTGTTTGGCACCCTGGTTTGGGCTTGGGGGGTTTTGGAATGATTAACCTTGTTTGTTTAATGGCCTGGAATGGATTCATACCCACCATCCATGGGTTTTCCCAAACCCAACCCCCCCTCCCGGGTATCAATTCTAAACCCGGTGGCTTCTCTTGTGCTTTTCTTTTTTCCTTTCTCACCCTCGACACTCTCTCCTCTGGCTTTCTCCCCTTCGCCCAGTCCGGTCGGCGGCCACCATCCAGCACCCTGCTGGTCGTTATTCACATCATCAACCAACGAGACAGATCTTCCGACAACCAACTAATTTGGGCGGTGATTTCCAAATCCTCACGCGAATCCGAGCCATTCAACGCCATCTCCAATTCAGGGTCAAATTCCTCCTGCTAGAAACCCAAGATGGAATCCGACTTCGGTTGATGTTGCTCCACTGGATAAGACGACGATGGAATCGAAATCAAACCGTTTTCTGTTGCTGTAGTTGTATTAGGAATCTCAAGAACAGGCCTCGATTATGATTGTAAGTGATGATGATGGTGGGTTTCTGTCAAGCACCGGCGGCGGCGCTGCTAAGACGGCCTGAACAAAGGTTCATCTTCAAAAATGAACGAACTGGAAAAAAGAACAAAGGCCAAATTAATTAAACAATTTGCTTCTGAAAAGAAAAGGGATGGAATAAATTGGGGGAAAGAAGTGAAGGGGGAGGCGGCGGGAGAAGTGACTGGGGGAGAGAAAGAAGGGGGAAGGGGTGGCGGCGGGAGGAGCAGCCGGAGAGAGAGAGAAGAAGGGGGAAGGGGGAGGCAGGGAGAGAGAAGGAAGGGGAAGGGGGAGGGGCGGCTAGGATTTAGGAAAAAGGAGGATAAAATGGACATTAACCTAATATATTAAGGATATAGACATTTTACACTATTATAAACCCAAACCCACTTCTATCATTCTCATTCTGATTCTGATTACCAACTGTTTTACCAAATGGCCCTTAGTTGCAGAGACTTCTTCTGGTGCAGGAATTTAGAACCAGGAAAGGACATTGTTTGAAAGGTTTAAGTATGGGGACACAACTCCATTCCTTTTCATCAGTACAAAAGATGTTTCTGGTTTAGTTGCATGCAAATTTTTGTTGGGATTTTGTGGGTTTTGGCTTGTTAAAATTTTTTCATCTGATTCTAAATTGCGTTGGGTTGGCTTGCTTCAGCTGTGTGGTAGGATTTCAGACGGGCTTATGTGCTGATTGTGCTGCTTTGGATGGATTGATGTCTTAAGTTTTGAACAAGTACTTGATGAATTGTCTTGTAATGAAGGTTCATATTCTAGCTCCTGGTCATAATCTGTAACCTACTTTTAGCAGAGAAAGTAATTAATTTGTGCCCGTATTGTTTTCATTACTTTTTTTATGTTCAATTACCTGAAATCTCTCTTTTTTTTTTTTTCTTTCCCCCCTGGGAGGAAACAAATGAAAATCTGGAGGATGCAGGCAACGAGTTAATTCTGACAGATGAGGAGATAGTGCGGTTCCAAATTGGTGAAGTATTTGCACATGTGCCTAAAGATGAAGTTGAAAGCAGAATAGAAGAGATGAAAGAGGTAACGAGCAAAAATTTGGAGAAATTAGAAGAAGAAAAGGAATCAGTTGTGGGTCAAATGGCTGAACTGAAGAAGATTTTGTATGGAAAATTTAAAGATTCCATTAACCTAGAGGAGGATTAGTAAAGTTGATGTTTCCATGTGTCTGTCTGCTCTTTTGAAGGATGAAATAGTTTCGCTGCCTTTTTTCAATTTTCAATGGTTTGTCAGCTTAGTGCTGAATGCGTACAATATGAGGGGGAAATGGATAACTTTTGAGAAATACTCTACACAGTTTTTCTTTCCTCCTTTTTTACCTTAAACTTTTTCTGTCGCTTTTTCATTTTCCATTAGTTTTTTTTTTTTCCCTTTATTTCTTTTCACGTCCAAAGCAAAATAAAATTAATTTTTTAGTACATTACATATTTAAAAAATTTTGATCCAAAATTTATTTTTACCTGTCTCGATTAAGAGTATATTTGTCTCAATGAAATATATTTTTATTTTAAATATATTAAAAATTGGAATATTCAAAAAATTCATTTACCCTCCCCTCCCTTCCCTTCCCTTCCCCTTCTTCCCTCCGCCGTGCCACTGTCGCTCCTCCTCTCCACCGCTGTCCCGCCCATCATTCTCCTTTTCTTCACCACCATCTCTAAACACTCCTCCTCTGCTCCAACACGATCTCCACCAAAAAAAGAAAAAAAAAGTTCCATTTCACCATATGAAAAGTAATAATTAACATAAACACTACATTCAATCCAAAACAATTATCTAGGATCCCAATCAAAAACAAAACACAGAACAGCAGTAATGCCACAAACAAATTCACATAAATCGGAAGGGATGAATCTGAAGCTGAGCAGGTCCACTCATTTTCAAAAAAATAATAATAATTAACATAAACACCCATAGAAGTGAAGTTTGATTGAACTGCAGGAGTGGAATCCAGAGATCCAGTGGCGGAAGACAGCCTTCCAACGCAACAGAGGAGAAGTCAAAAGAAACTGAACGGGAAAATTTGAATTGAGCACAAAACCATAACTTTAAACCAAAATTTTTTCTCAACACTGAATTGAGGGAGACTCTAATAACACACTACCATTAACAAACCCATCAAATGCATCAGAAATAAAGAAGGAGAAGAGGGGAGGTTCGCGGCGGGCAGTGGCGGCGGCGCTATGGTTTTCAACCCAATTCACAAACCCACTCTCCAAATTGAAAACCACTTTAGGGGTTTTGCTCTAAGGAGGCTGGGAGTGTTTTGGCGGTGAGAATAGCCCCAAAACACGACCAGATTGGCCGGAATCGGTGACGAAAAAGCGGCGAAAAGATGGGTGTGGAGAGAGAGAAAATCGTGAGGAAAATAGAGGAATGGAATATGGGTTTTATTCTAGGGAAGGAGGGGGTTGTTTTCGTGGGTCTGTGCGACCGAGCTGGTGCCAGAGGAGGTGAAAACGGGAGGCGGCGGTGGCGGGTGGAGGAGGGTCCGATGGGTTGAGAGAGTGGGCAGCGGAAGAAGAAGAAAAAGAAAAGAGAAGAGGGAGAGGGTAAATGATTTTTTTGAATATTTTAATTTTTAGGATATAAAAAATAAAAAAATATTTTATTAAGATAAATATGCCCTTGGTTGAGGCAGATAAGAATGGATTTTGGACAAAAATTTTCTAAATATATAATGTAATGAACAAAAAAACTAGTTTTATTTTGTTTTGGTAGAAAATCTACATTTCGCTATATGTAATGAATTATTTTTTGAGTTTAATGGAATCTAAATTTTAACTTAAGGGTGCGTTTGTTTAGAGGCAATCGAAATTTGATAACTTAACAATCATTAAACGAATCTGATTATATTTGACTTATTTAGTAACATTCATTAAAGGAATCAGATTACCTTTGACTTACTTTGTAACATTAATTAAAGAAATTTGATTACTTTTGATTTGTTTCGTAACAATTATTAAAGGAATCTAATTGTCTTTGATATGTTTGGAAATATAGTAATAAAAATTATTTTATGATTGTTTCATTCTCATTGTCACCAAATAAACACACCCTGATTACAATTATATGAAACACATTAGTGCATCATATATGCTTTCACATCATCAACCCCAACTATCATCACTAATGCTATGTTTATTTGCATTCTTTTTAGGAGTATTTCTTAATAGGAATGTAAAATTTGTTGGGGAGAGAGTTCTTATGGATAAGAGTGGAAAAAAATGTATGACAGGAGAAATTTGAAGAAAATTATTATTTGAAAATTTCATATTTGCTGGTGGGAAGAAAATAGTTTCTCCTAGCAAAAATTGCAGCTTAGAACACTTAAGAAAGATTTAGGTCACCATTGGTTTAAATGTCTAAAATTATAATTTAGAAATGGGATGGATAAGTTATATATTATCATTTATAATATTTGATTTTTAAAATAATAAGTTTATAAAGATAAGAGCATCTCTAACGATTTTACACTACAATTAGTTAATAAATGAGTTCAACGGTAATTCATATGGTGGTCATATAGGACCACTATGTAATTTTACTCTCACCCCTAATATAGTAGTAGTTTCTATTTTAGCCTCCCAGTTGTATTAGTAGTTTCTTTTTTTAAAAAAATCGGACACGCGCCTTACTTACCCGAAGCTATATAAGGTTCTTTTTTTTCTTTTTTCGCGTGTTTGTTGCCGATATTTTGCTTCGTCTTTTGCTGCCGTTTTTCGTCTTCGTTTTTTGCTTGGATTCTTTTGCTTCCAAATTTGATCCAATTTTGATTACGGTATGTATTTGATGATTATGATTGATTTATGTTAAAGAGTTTGTTGTTTCTCTGTTGTTCATCTTCGTTTTTCGCTTAGTTTGTTGCCGTTTGTGCTATGTTTTATCTTTCGATGGAGTTTTTGCTTCGAATTTGATAATTAAGGTAATTATTCCTGCTTTTTGATCTTTTTGATTGATTTATGTGTTTGAAATTGTTGTTTCTACGGTTCTGTTGTTCTTTGCGTTTTGTTTTTCATCGAATATTGTTGCTTAATGTCTGTTTTTTTGTTGATAGATCATTCTGAATTGAAGAAATTGCAATGGATGATACGGTTGGTGATATAGTGGATTTCTTTCGCCAAGAATATGCTCATGGATTGTTTGATTTTGATAAACAGGAAGAATCTGTGGTATCTATGTTGGAAAGTAAGTCATGATGTGATATTAGTTATTCATTGATCTGATATTACATTTTTTTGATCTGATAATAGTTCTATGTTGATATGATATGTTTTCAGTATATTATTTTGGATCTATATGTATTCTGGTATGATATTAGTTTTAGATGATGTGATATTAGTTATGAATTGATCTGATATTAGTTATGCATTGATCTGATATTAGTTCTATGTTGATGTGATACATTTTCAATATATTGTTCTGAATCTATCAGATGATAGTTGACATCAGATCAGTGGAGTGTAGATATCAGATCAGAAAATAATTAAAATCAGATCAACGTACTATAGATATCAGATCAATAATATTAAACAAATCATACAATAGAACCAAACATACTGAACAAGGAGGAATATAATTATAGATATCAAATCAAGTGACTATAGATATCAGATCAATTGACTATAGATATCAGATCAACTGACTATATATATATATATATATATATATCAGATTAACTGATTATAGGTATCAGATGAACTGACTATATATATCAGATCAACTGACTATAGATATCAGATCAACTGACTATATACATATCAGATTCAACTATGTTTAAATTAATATGATATTATTATTTTTTATATAGGTTCAGATGATGAATCTATGGAATCTTTGTGTAAATCAGTGGTTGAAAATGAAGAAGCAGCATACAATTTATATAATGATCTTGCTTTTAGGTTAGGATTTAGTGTGAGGAAAGGTAAAGATCGTAAAAACAAAACTACTGGAATCAGGTATTTGAGAAGATATATTTGTAATAGAGAATGAGCTAAACAATGCAAGGAGAATTTGAAGAAGATTTATACGAAAGTTGATATGCGATCTGGATGTAAAGCTTTTATTGAATTTAAGAAAATAGAAGATGGGAGTTGGATTGTCCAAAAGCATTTCAGGAAGCATAATCATGAACTATGTCATGTAGCTGAGAGGCAGTTTTTATGTTCTCAGAGGAAGTTTGACGATTCTGCATTACAGTATTTTGAGGAATTGAAAAGTTCAGGTGTTCGTATAACGGATGGTTATCATATATTGTCCAAAGAGGTTAGTTATACTTTCAGTTTATTTTTTATGAATCTACATAAATGTGATATTTGTTATGATCTGATATTACGTTTGAGTTGATCTGATATTACTTTTCTGTTGATCTGATATTATGTTCCTGTTGATCTGATATTATTTTTCTGTTTGATCTGATATGTGTATTTTTCAGTCTAGAGGTTCATCAAATGTTGGTTATACCATGCGAGATGTATATAATCATTTGGAACAAGAGAAGATGAGGAAGGTTGATGGTTGTTATAGTAATGCATTGATCAATATGTTAAAATAGAGATTTACGGATGAGAAGGATTTTTATTATGATTTTGATTTGGATGAGGAGTCTTCATTATGTAGTGTATTTTGGAGAGATCAGGAGATGAAGGAGGATTATAGTAGATTTGGGGATTTGTTGGTTCATGATACAACTTATCGGACAAACAAATACGACATGATCTGTGAACCTTTTGTTGGTATGGACAACCATTGTCGTAATGTTATGTTTGGTATAGGTTTCATAAAAAATGAGAAGGTGGAGTCGTTTATTTGGTTGTTTAGAACATTTTTTGAGATCGATGGAGAACAAACAACCAGTGACATTTATGACAGACCAGGATTTTTCGATGACAACTGCTGTGCGTGTGGTTTTTTCCAAATGTTCGTCATCGTCTTTGCGTTTGGCACATTGCAAAGAATGCTCGTAGTAATATACCTCATTTGATGAGTCAAGAAGGATTTTCAGATGTCTTTCAATTCTTGCTTAATCAAGTTTGCACAGAAGCTGAATTTAATCACTTCTGGAATATGTGTGTTTTTTCTGTATTAGTTATTAGGTGATCTGATATTAGTTATGGATTGATTTGATATGAAGTTTGGGTTGATCTGATATATTATTATACTACTTTATTCATTTTTAGTTGTAAGTTGATCTGATATTAGTTATGAATTGATCTGATATATTAATCAGTTACTTTTTTATTTCATCAGTTTGTTGAAAGATTACAATTACAAAGGCAACACTTGGTTGAAGAAATTAGATGAGATAAAAGAGAAGTGGTGCCCTGCATTCAGTAAACAATATTTTTCTGGAGGGGCAGTTTCTTCCCAAAGATGTGAGACAACCAATCGTTCGGTTTCAATGAAGTTGTCAAAAACTTCTACTTTGTGTGAATTCTATCAGCAGTTTCTTGATGTTGTGACTGAGTGGAGAAACAATGGCATTGCAGAATATTTTAGATATAGAGGAAGGGTTGATCCTGTTGTTGGAGATTCATTAATGCTTCAACATGCTGCTGAGGTTTATACGATAGAGGTGTTTGTACAATTTCAGGAGTTGTATATCAATATGTTATCATATAATCACTTGCGGACGAGTAGCGATAATGGTGTTTATGAATATCAGGTTTGGCGTACCAAACTTGATTTGTTTCGACACATAGTTCATTTTGATGAGAATGAGTATACAGTGAGCTGCACTTGTAATCTTTTTTCTGAGGCTGGGTTGTTATGTTCGCATGCTCTTCGTGTGTTAAATATGAATAATTACTCGGTACGTATTTATTGCAACTTCAGAGTTTTTTTGTTTTAGTTGATATGATATTAGGTTCAATTTGATATGATATTATGTTTGAGTTGATCTGATATTACAATTAAGTAATGTGATTTTTTTTAGTTTGCTGATGATTATTCTCTATGTAATGTGGTTGATCTGATATTAGTTGCTACTTGATATGATCTTAGTTATTATTTGATCTGATATGATTAACTTTATATTTGTTATATACTATAGAGAATTCCTGAGAAGTATGTATTGAAAATGTGGACTAAGAGTGCAAGTAGCTGTGATTATTATTCGAAAGAAGATTGTTTGTTGATATCAAATAGCTTTGAGAAAGATTCAGATTCTGTTTGGAGAGTTGAAGCAAGCAGAAAATATTTGGATTTAATTAGACATGCACAGTCTAGTTCTGTTGCACGTTCTATTCTTGACAAGCACTTCAATTTGGCTAGAGTTTCTATTAAATCAGAGGTTGGTCCATCCTATGTTGGTGAAAAAGAAGAAGGTTCAAACATTGCTGAAATTAGAGATCCGAAGAGAAGAAGAGAAAAAGGTGTTAGAAACATTCGTCCAAAAAGCGTTGCGGAGAAAATGTGCAATAGGGCAAGAGGAAAGAAGAAGAAAGCAGAAGCATTTGTATGGCGTACTAGAGAACGGGTCACATCAATGGGGATTGAAAATTGTGGAGTTGTTGATGGTAATTTTGTAAATCCTGTTGTGGAGAAGTTGTAGTTGTAGTTTATATGAATTCTTTTAGTTAGTTGATACAAAACATTAAATGACTTGCTGTTGTGTGGGGAGAGATTGTATGTTATATGATTTTTTTTGTGAGTTGATAGTTATTTTATGTGATTTCTTTTTACTGTACTTAGTTGTTTCATAACAATGACTAGAAGATATCAGATCATAGGATTATAGACATCAGATTAGAGTATTACAGACATCAAATCAGAAGTCTATAGAGATCAGATCAGAGGACTGTAGTCATCGGATCAGAGGAATATAGATATAAGATCAGAAGTATATAGAGATCAGATCAGATGTCTATAGAGATCAGATCAGAGTACTATAGATATCAGATCAAAGTATTATAGATATCATATCAATAATGCGATATCATATTAGGTGTTAGTTGATATAATATTAGTTATGATTGATCTGATTAGGGGTGTAAATGAACTGAGCCGCTCGTGAGCTATTCGCGAGCCGGCTCGGTCAAAGCTTGGCTTGAGTTCGGAGTTGACCGAGCTCGAGCTGAGCTCGAGCTCGGCTCGTTAAGGTAACAAGCCGAGTTCGAGCATGTAATATATAGGCTCGTTAGGCTCGACGAGCCTAACGAGCTTATATATTATATATATATTTATTTATTGGGACTTGCTATTTGTATCACAAAAAAAATCAAAATATTTATGAAATGACGAAAATGGCCTTATGAAGGAAAAAGGTAGAAAATGGCTAAGTAAATGCCGAAAATTTTTGGTGCATTTTTTGTCCCGTACTACAATATCAGTTTTTTTATACGTTTTTTGACGTGGTCCTAGTGTTTTGAGACGTTGTGCTACTTGTTCTGAGACGTGGTATACTGTCTTTGTGAAAAAAATCAGTTTAAATTCACATGAATGGATGTAGACATTTTTTGACGTGGTTATAGTTGTTCTGAGTCTGAGACGAGTTGAGATGTTTTGTGCAAAAAATCAGTTTAAATACACATGCATGGATGTAGACGTTTTTGGACGTGGTGCTAGTTATTTTTGACGTTGTTCTAGTGTTATGAGACGTGGTGGACTATCTTTGGGGAAAAAATCAGGTTAAATTCACATGAATGGATGTAGACGTTTATGGACGCGGTTCTAGTTGTCTTTGACGTGGTGGGTTGTCTTTGTGAAAAAAATAGCTTAAATTCACATGAATGGATGTAGACGTTTCTTGATGTGGTGCTAGTTATTTGAGACGTGGTTCTAGTGTTATGAGACGTGGTGGACTATCTTTGTGGAAAAAAATCAGTTTAAACTCACATGAATGGATGTAGAAGTTTATGGACGTGGTTCTAGTTGTCCTTGACGTTGTGGGTTGTCTTTGTGAAAAAAATTGCTTAATTTCACATGAATGGATGTAGACGTTTCTGGACGTGGTGCTAGTTATTTTAGACGTGGTGCTAGTGTAATGAGACGTGGTGGACTATCTTTGGTGAAAAAAATCAGAGTAAACTCACATGAATGGATGTAGAAGTTTATGGACGTGGTTCTAGTTGTCCTTGACGTTGTGGGTTGTCTTTGTGAAAAAAAATAGGTTAAATTCACATGAATGGATGTAGACGTGGTGGAAGTTATTTTTGACGTGGAGCAAGTGTTATGAGACGTGGTACACCCCTAAAAAAATTATAGTGATATAATAATAAAAATACAAATACTTGTGAATAAAATATTATTATTACTGTAAATTGGAGTATTACATATGAAGTCACTGTTAGCAAAAAAAATAAATAAACAAAAAATTTAGCAACTTCATGAACCCTCTCGTACACTTGTTGTTCTGCTCAATATTCTTCTTCAGGAACAGGAACCTTGGGATGCTCTGTTAAAATCCATGTAAACTCTTAGAATGCACAAATAAGAGAAGCTAAAAAAATATAGGATTGAGCTTACTTTGATGAAATAGTAGACGTTGGAAGATAAATTTCTTGATAGGTCTTATCCTTCTGTAACAAAATAACAAATATAAAGAAACAGTGTTACCAACTTAGTAAATAAATGAAATGAAACTAATCAACTTTATTAGTAAAACTTACTTTCATCTTGTGTTTAATTCCATTGGAGTATCTAAGCCAATCCCATCCACAAAGTAAGACCTGCACTGTCTCAGGGGAAAGTGAGGCACGATAAGAATCAATCACCCTTGTCCCCGCACTGAATGTTGCTTCAGAAGCCACTGAACTTACAGGGATAGCTAAAATATCAGCTGCCATCTTAGATAATATAGGATACTGTATCCTATTCATCTTCCACCACTCTAAACAAGAAAAATTTTCAGGAATCTCATTGTTCTTGAGTCGTGGCTTTTCTAAATAGTCTGCCAATTCAGATTTTTTAGGCTCCACGGTCTCAATTTGTGCACAATATTCATCAAAATCATCCCACTTACCGCGCGAGGAAAGGTGCTGCTGATCTTCAAAACTACTAACAGAACCAAAACTATCAGAATTCGCCGGAAGTAAACTTCTACTAGAAGTATTTTCAACCACATACCCTTCATAAAGCCGATGAAGTGCATCTTTCACCTTATAAATGTTGTCTTGTGCCTCACCCTCAGAATAGAGTTTAGGAAAACAAAATTCAACAGCAAGCATTTTCATTGTTGGATCAAGCACTGCAGCTATAGCCATTAACAAATTACACTCCCCCCAATATTTGTCAAACTTATCTTTCATCTTGCCAACTAATTCTCTAATGAAATCATCTTCATGATAAGCATGCTTGTCCAATGTTGATTTAATTTTTTGAACTTCTTTAAGAAACAAATTGGAGGTAGGATAGTCAGTACCTGAAATGATATGAGTTGCTGTCCAAAAATTTTCCAAAATAGAGCAAATATTTTCAGCTTTATCCCAATCTTCTTTTAAAGGGCAGCAACAATAATTTAGATCACGTTGGCTCAGCATTTCAAAAACCTCCCTAAACTTGAGGGCACAACTCAACATCTCAAAGGTAGAGTTCCATCTTGTCTTGCAATCACGAATCAATTTTCTCTCTTTCAATGATAATTGTTGTGCAATCTCTGTAAATTGTAGACGTCTGACCTCTGAACGATTAACATATTCCACGCTTTCTCTCACATCTTCAATAAGATCTCCAATCTGCTTCAATCCATCCTGAACACATAGGTTCAATATATGTGCACAACAACGCACATGAAATAACTTTCCTCCACATGGCAAAACTCTTGACTTTTGAATGGTATTCTTCATATTTTCAAGAGCAACATTATTACTAGAAGCATTATCAACAGTAATACTGAATACCTTTTTCTCAATATCCCAATCCTTCATGCATTTGAATAATGCATCACAAATTTGGATACCTCCTCTTGGTGGTGGAATGTTGATGAAGCTTAAAACTCTCTTCTGCAATTTCCAAGAGAAGTCAATCCAGTGTCCAGTAACAACCATGTATTCAATCTTTTGATTTTTTGATTTCCAGCAATCCGTAGTCAAACTTATCTTGCTAACTCCCGCAAGACTTTTCTTTAACTTCTTCTTTTCAATCTCAAATATTTTGTAACAGTCAACTCTACACGTATTTCTAGAAATTTTTTTCCACTCTGGATGTCCTCGCTTCATCATCAAGTTAAATCCATCCTCTTCCAAAATGGTAAATGGATGCTCATGCATCATAATCCAATGGGAAGCTGCCTCTCTCATTTGTTCCATGTCAAACTTACCAGAATGCAGAAGAGACATAGAAATTGATGGCAAATCAGTTGGCATAAAAATCAACTTTTGTTGTTCAGAAGCTACCTTCAAATTCAGTTTTCTCTTCACATATCCATCTTTGTGTCTCAACAAACTACTTGTGGCCCCTGAAGTACGAACAAGTATAGTATGACAATGGAGACATTTTGCTTTCTTCTTCCCATCCTCTATGCATTCTTCAAAATCATCCCAAACTTTTGAAGTTTTCTTCCTTTTATTGGTTTGAAAAACCTCTTCATTTTCTACTGCGGTATCTTTCTGCTCCCCAATACCATGTGATCTTGCTGAATTCAACTCCATATCTCTCATATTGTTGGTTTGATTTTGAATTTCATCATCCATCTTGTTACTTTCTGCAACACCACTAGCACTTGTAATTAGGGGAGGAGGATTTCCTATACTCATAATGACGAACTCAACTGCAAGACAAAAAATTCAAGAAGGTTTAGCCAAATAAAAAAATAGAATGCAAGAATAAAATTCAAGATCAAAAGACACCGGAAGGCGGTGGTTCGCTGTGGAACACAGTGGCGGCAAGGGTTTATACCCAATCGAAATCCGATCCGACTAACAAAATCAACACCAATCAGTGGGTTTTGCTCGCAAGTATATGAGGAGTATTCCAATGGTGACGTGCGACCCGAAACACGGCAGGGAGTGGTCAGAAATGGTGGCGCGAAGCGACGGGGAGAGAGAAAATTGGGCAGAGAAGAGAGGGAAATCGGCGAGGAAATGGCGGGAGAAATGAATTAGGATTAGGGTTAAAGGATAGTTACTTGCCTACAAAATGAAAAATTTTAAAAATATTAAAAATATTTAATATTATAAAATAAATTAACACGTTATGGGACGTAACTGGACGTTTCCGGACGTGGCTGGACGTAGCGGGACATAGATGGACGTATCTAGACGTGGCTATAGTTGTTTTGGACGTAGATAGACGTGGTAGACTATGTCCTGTGAAAAATTCAGCTAAAAGTCACACGCATGGATGTAGACATTTCGGGACGTGGTGCTAGTGATTTTTGACATGGTTCTAGTTGTGCTGACACGTCTACATCTATTCATGTGAATTTAAACTGATTTTTTTCATAAAGACAGTCTACCACGTCTCAGAACAACTAGCGCCACGTCTCAAAACACTATAACCACGTCCAAAAACGTCTACATCCATGCATGTGAATTTAAACTAATTTTTGCACAAAACATCTCAAATCGTCTCAGAACAACTAGAAACACGTAAAAAAACGTCTACATCCATTCATGTGAATTTAAACTGATTTTTGCCACAAAGACAGTCTACCACGTCTCATAACACTAGAACCACGTCTCAAAACACTATAACCACGTCCAAAAACGTCTACATCCATGCATGTGTATTTAAACTGATTTTTGCACAAAACAGCTCAACTCGTCTCAGAATAACTAGAAACATGTAAAAAAAATTTCTGATGTGGACCGAAATGTGTATAATCTATTATCTAAAGGTTTTGAAAAGATAAAACAAATAAAACGGCTATACAATTCTCATAAATGATCATGATCTCATATCTAAGAGTTGTAATGAGATAAAACAAATAAAATGACCATTCAACTCTTAGAAATGTTTATGATATCTGGAATTTTTTTTGAAGAAGTTTTGTTGTTTTTTAAATGGTTTTTGAAAGTGAATGGCTCACCACGTCCATCCACGTCCCACAACGTCCAGTAAAATACTAACGCAACGTCTAATATGCAAAGAGAAAGTTTAAGATACTGATATTTAAAGAAAAAAAAAAGAAATTTTATTAAAATTATTATTATAACTCATTGCTATCTACACTTGAGGCGTCATCCTCGTCAAGCAGAATGGCAGAGATGTCTCCAAGATATTCAGGGAGTGGAACCACTTCATCATGATGGGATTGTAGGATTCCAGACATTTCGCACATGTCCATGACGAGGCTGGGGTAAAGGATACTCCGAGTCCACCTATTTGATAAGCCAACATCTTCCATGTAGTATTTGATTATGTTGCCCCAATTGATACTTTTTCTTGCATTTGTTGCAATTAAAAGTGCCAAACTGAATGGCTTGGAGACTTGTCCTGCAGCGACATTGTAACGAAGGAACGTGTACAATATTTTTGCAAAACTGTTCAGATCTTCCAATCTGATCGTCCAATAATTGGTTGGGACGTTAATGTTTTGCTTTAATATTGCTCGGACTTCCTCCATGGTTGGTTGGAAACGGGCAATATCATCATGTTTTAAAGATTGAGGACCCAAGTTCCTGATGCCCAAGTGGGCGTTGATGGCTTGAGTAGTTATTCTGATTGAATGTTCTCTGACGTAAACTGTATTTAGTCTATTTCTATGATGCAGACCATCATAGAACTCTAGGACCAGCGATCTATTTACGTGTTGGTCGTTCATCGGCATCAATCCACTCCAATGATTTCTGAAGAGAAACATTCGGAGTTCAGAATGAGGTTCTACGCTGAACATATGTTTCATTGGCATTTGTTCAAGCGGGAGTGATGGAGGCATTGGTGGTTGCGGGTCTTGGTTTTCTTCGAATATGTTCATGCTTTCAAGAATATAACTACTGGCCATTGGAAAGTGAAGAAGTTTTTGGGATTGGTGTGTTTGATAGGGAAGAAGGAAAGCGAAGTAACTGTAAGTTCTATGAAAGTGAATGTGAAACATTGTTTTAGCATTAGTTTTATAGGAGTGGATAGTTTTCTTGTTTGTAACGAAGGTATGCTTGGAAAGTCGTACGATTTTTTGTTTGATGCAGTTAATGAAGTTTTAAAGACGCGTCTGTTTGTATACTCAACGTCTCTAAAATTGGGCAGAGAAGTTTTAAAGACGCGTCTTTAATGAAGTTTTAAAGATGCTTCTGTTTGTATACTCAACGTCTAAACTGGACGTGGCTGGACGTAGCGGGACGTAGCTGGACGTATATAGACGTGGCGATAGGTTTTTTGGACGTTGAGAGACGTGGTAGACTATGTCCTGTGAAAAATTCAGCTAAAAGTCACACGCATGGATGTAGACGTTTCGGGACGTGGTGCTAGTGATTTTTGACGTGGTTCTAGTTGTGCTGACACTTCTTCTACATCCATTCATGTGAATTTAAACTGATTTTTTTCACAAATACAGTCTACCACGTCTCAGAACAACTAGCACCACGTCTCAAAACACTATAACCACGTTCAAAAACGTCTACATCCATGCATGTGAATTTAAACTGATTTTTTGCACAAAACATCCCAACTCGTCTCAGAACAACTAGAAACACCTAAAAAAACGTCTACATCCATGCATGTGAATTTAAACTGATTTTTTGCACAAAACATCCCAACTCGTCTCAGAACAACTAGAAACACCTAAAAAAACGTCTACATCCATTCATGTGAATTTAACCTGATTTTTGCCACAAAGACAGTCTACCACGTCTCATAACACTAGCACCACGTCTCAAAACACTATAACCACGTCCAAAAACGTCTACATCCACGCATGTGAATTTAAACTAATTTTTGCACAAAACATCTCAAATCGTCTCAGAACAACTAGAAACACGTAAAAAAAACATCTACATCCATTCATGTGAATTTAAACTGATTTTTGCCACAAAGACAGTCTACCACGTCTCATAACACTAGCACCACGTCTCGAAACACTATAACCACGTCCATGAACGTCTACATCCATGCATGTGTATTTAAACTGATTTTTACACAAAACATCTCAACTCTTCTCAGAACAACTAGAAACACGCAAAAAAAAAAAAATTCTGATGTGGACCGAAATGTGCATAATCTATTATCTAAGGGTTTTGAAAAGATAAAACAAATAAAACGGCTATACAATTCTCAGAAATGATCATGATCTCATATCTAAGAGTTGTAATGAGATAAAACAAATAAAATGACCATTCAACTCTTAGAAATGTTTATGATATCGGATGTAAGTGTTTTGTGAATATAAAACAATTAAAATGAACATATTACTCTTAGAAATGTTCATGATCTTGTAACTTGTAAGTATGTGTTATAAATAGATAAAACAACTACAATGGCCATACAACATATCAACTGGTCTCAGAACAACTAGAACCACGTCAAAAAAAACGTCTACATCCATTCATGTGAATTTAAACTGATTATTTCCACAAAGACAGTCGACCACGTCTCATAACACTAGCACCACGTCTCAAAACACTAGAACCACATCCAAAAACGTCTACATCCATGCATGTGTATTTAAACTAATTTTTGCACAAAACATCTCAACTCGTCTCATAACAACTATAACCACGTCCATAAACGTCTACATCCATTCATGTGAGCTTAAACTGATTTTTTTCCACAAAGATAGTCCACCACGTCTCAGAACAAGTAGCACCACGTCTCAAATAACTAGCACCTCGTCCAGAAACGTCTACATCCATTCATGTGAATTTAAGCTATTTTTTTCACAAAGACAACCCACAACGTCAAAGACAACTAGAACCACGTCCATAAACGTCTACATCCATTTAGGGGTGTAATTTAACCTGATTTTTTTCCCCAAAGATAGTCCACCACGTCTCATAACACTAGAACAACGTCAAAAATAACTAGCACCACGTCCAAAAACGTCTACATCCATTCATGTGAACTTAAACTGAATTTTTTAACAAAGACGTTTCTGGACGTGGTGCTAGTTGTTTTTTGGAAATGGGGCAAGTTGTTCTGAGACGTGGTGGGCTGTTTTTTGTGTATAAAATCGTTTTAAATTCCCTACTAGCAAGTAGCTTTCACGCACACACTCCGTCACTAATACCTCCTCAAAACCCCCTCGCTGCTGCAGTTATCTTTTTCAAAAAAAACTTCCTTCCCCTCAAAAACTTCCATAACCGCAATCGATCAAATTCTGAAAACAGCGATTTCGTTTTCTTATTTTCAAAAAATCCATACAAACTTCATCTCCGACGAAATTTCTGACGAAGAAGACCAAAAAAACACGAGAACACGTTCAATCCAGACCGACTCCATCCTGCTACGTTCATCGGAACTTCGTTCTTCAACTCCAAAAAAAACAACATTCAAGCAAAAAACAGGTAGTACGTCGCAAAAATTACTACATCGTAAACTATGAACTATATTTTACTGCAATTAATGGATTTACGAAACCCTATTTTCCCGTATTTGCTGCGTTTGATTTTGGTTGTATATTATGATGCTATAATCGTGTATTACCCTTAAAATAATGCTCTATTACTATCAAATATGATATATTGGTGTTTACTGGACGTTTCATTGTGTTTTTTATCTGTGTTTGTACTGAAATTATAATTGTGTGTTTTCGGAAACGTGGCGCAACTATTTTTGGACGTGGCGCTACTGTTTTCGGACGTATAAAGACGTGATAACTACTATAGTGGACGTTGCGCGTCTGCTTGTCAATTATTTTTCTGAAAAAATTAACTTTGTTCTTGTGATACTGGACGTTTCAGTATTTGTTATGGAATTTAGTAGATAAACAATGTCTTTGCTGTCTGTATTTGTGAAAGAATAATAAATTTTTTGTGTATGTTTTCGGACGTGGCGCTATTGATTTTTCTGACGTATTGGGATGTGGTACCTATTATAGTGGACGTTGCGCTTCTTTTCCTGTTTTGTTTTGTTTTTTTTTTTCTTCTTATGGTTATTTCCCATGTTCAATGCAGGATGGTTAACAAAACAGAACAAAATAGAAAACTTGTGTTATATGATTGTGATGATGATTTTGTCACACCATCATCAGAATCAGAAGATGATTCTGCCTCACCAAGCCAGCATGTGTCTCCCACAGAAAGTGAAGATGAATCACAAATACCACTAAAACAATATTTGCTGAAAAAAAGAACAGCCAGCCCAAGCCCTAAAATTTCTGAACAAGATCTAGCAACCCTTGTACAAGCAGCAACACAACACATCCTTGAACCTGAAAAACACAAACAGAAACCTCAAAAACAGCAATCCAAAACCAAAAAACAACCAACACAAAAACAACCCGTAGCCAAAAAACCACCAACAAAAAAGCCAACAAAGAGACCAATAGATGAAATTGAATCAGAAGAAGATGAGCTACAACAGAGAAAGAAACAGAAAGCCAAAAAAACAGCAACAAAAAAGAATACTACACCAGAAAAAAATCAACAAAAAGACAGAGAGTTGAATCAGGTATGAGGATGTGTTCGGACGTTGTAGCCTTTTTTCATGACATATGAGGACTTTGTATGTGGGCTAAGATTTATTTATTCATTTTCAGAACATGAAGAAGAAGAAGCAGAACAGATTAAATTCCAAACAAGGACAACAACTGCTGGATTGTACAAGCTGACTAGAGTGTTGTCCGAGGTTCAAAGAGAGGCAGTAAGAGAGATTGGACTGGGATCATTGCTGGATGTAAATCTAAAACAAGTCTCATGTTCTTTAGGAGAGCATATCTTGCAGCGTTTTGATCTAGCAAGCATGTCAATCAGATTGCAAAGTGGAAGTTTGAAAATAGAAGAAGAAGATGTCCATCATGTGTTCGGAATACCACTTGGTGGTATTAGGGTTGAAGAATACACACATTATGAAGAACACAATGAAGAATACAAGAATGACATGAACAACTTCCATTCAAGGCATACAGGAACAATTGACAAGACAACCGGGAAACCAAGAAAACCAACCACCACACAAATTGCAGCATATATCAAAGCAAACAGAGAATATGCCAATGATAACTTCAAGATTGACTTCACAATCTACATGGCAACAACTCTGCTTTGGGCTTTTCAGGACCTTGGATGTCGACAAGCAATACTGAAGAGCATCAAAAATGTCAATGACATCAGAAATATGAACTGGTGCGAGTTCACAATCAGAGATTTGAAAGAATCAGTAGAGCTTTGGAAGGAAAAGAGATCCATGTTTAGAGGATCACTCCCCTTCCTTGTGGTAAGTATTTCAAACGTTGTCCACTTTAAATCATCATTTTTTCAGACGTAGCTAACTATAACTTTTTCATTTTTCCAAAGCTACTCTATCTGGACAGAGTCAGACTTGCTGGTGATGCCCCACGTCCAACAAACACCACTCTACTCTCCTATTGGGATATAGAAAAATATAACAAAAGAGAGACAAAGGAGATTAAAAGGTTGGGAGGTTTTGGAAGGGCAAGAATAATTTCAAGAGAAGATCTCCAAAAAGAACAACAACCTAGAGAGCAGCAAGAAGAACAACACCACCACAATGAGCAACATGGAGACCAACAAAAACAGAAGGAACCTGAATACCAACATCAGGTAATATTCAAAATCAAAAAATAATACTTACTCTTATTACTTGTTTTAGACGTATTTGGACGTGGTGGCCATACATAAAGACGTGGTGGCTATATATACAGACGTGGTATATATTATTCGCTAACAAATTTGATATTTTACAGCCTGATGATGATGATTATGATGCCGAGATCAGAGATAAAGGAATTCCAGAGATGGAAGATCAGGTAAATTTCAAAATCCAAACAATTTCTCTTACACATTTACTAGACGTATTTGGACGTGGCGACTGTGTACACCGACGTGGCGAGTATTAATTCAATCACACTTACACCTGTGTTGTTTATATTTGGTTTTGTATAGCCTGTTGAAGCAAAGATCAGAAGCCTGAATCAAGAATTGAATGGATTATCTAAAGGATTGACCAACATTATCCAACTTGTGGACGATACCAAGGAAATCCAAGATAATCCAGCATTGATGATGCTTCATATGATGTGCAAACAAATGGCAAATCTGTTCAAAAATGAGAATAAAGAAATAGTACAAGATCAAATTGTACAAAGTCAAGCTGGCACTGAATTTGTTGCACCATTGTTGAGTCAAGTTGAAAAGATGTTCCAGAAGCAACAAGAAGAACTCAACAAGAAGTTTGCTGATACAAACGCAGCAACAGCCAATCTGAGTCAAGAACTTACTCCTGCAATACTGAATCAAGTGGATAAGATCCTTAAACAAGAGATGGAGAAGAAGTTTGCAGCATATGAGAAGCCACAGAGTCAAGTTCAACAAGAAAACAACAACATTGCTGCAATCCTGACTCAGATTGCAAAGATTGAAAAACAACAACAGGAGACAAACAATCTCCTGAACAAGAGGTTTCAAGAAGTTAAAGATTCTATGCCAAGCTTCAACCTGGGCATAGATTTAACTACTCCAAAGGAGCAAATGCCAATGCCAATGCCAAGGAACCTTGAAAAGGAATGTGATGCTTCTCAGGCACAACCAGAGGACGAAATCAGAAAGTAAGTAATACTATCATTCATTTACTAGTATTATAATATTATTACTGATAGGGTAGACGTAAATAGACTTGTCTAAACGTGCTATATTTTAAATGTCTACAGAATCATCATGGATGAAGAAGACAATCCTCTAGAAATAGCAGACACAAAGCCAAATCCAAAGCATCGTCAAATCAAACTTCCATTGGCACTGAGGAGTCCATTCTATTGCTACATGAAGAAGCCAACGAAGCAAATGCCAGATTTAAAGCTTTCTAAAAAGGAGGAAATCATGACAAACTTTGCATTCCTTATAAAGGATACAAAAAGAGGTATCCCTTACGAAACTGGGTAAGTACATTCAATTTCCATATTTCAATCATTTGACACAACACATAGTCATCAGGCTGTACACACTTACACAGTCGCCACGTCTGTTTACACACTATCCACGTCTGTGTACATAGTGACCACGTCTGTGTACACAGTCGCCACGTCCAACTACGTGTTACTAATCACGTCTTACTAACTCTAATATCAATGCAGGCAAACACTTTACAGCTATGGAACCCTGGGACTGACTAGACAAGATTTCCACAACATGTCAATCAATAAGTGGCTATCTAACAGTATGGTAGATGCATGGTGCAACCACATGAACTACATCAGAAGCTTTCCTGGGAAAAAAAGGGACCATACTGATTATAAAAGGTTCTTCTTCACAACAAGATTTTCGGTAAGAACATTTAAATTGGTACTTCTATTCACTTTTAATGGACGTATGTGTATTTACAATCTCAATTCATGCAGACAATTTAGACTGGCCAAGGAATATTCAAAATTTCTTCAAAAGAAAAACAAAAAAAAAATTTTCGTGACTGGATGATTGAAGAACTTGCACGAAACCACAGAACCTTGGAAGGTTTCAATGCGGACATTGTAAGTACATTTACAAAACCTTCATTAACAATCAATTCATTAATATAAACTAATTCTTTTTTTATTCACTCCCAGGTTTTCTTCCCTCTCTTGGACCACAAGCACTTCACCTTGCTTGTGATCAATTTTGCATTTGAAGTGGCCATGGTAATCAACAAATTACCTCCGAATCCCAATCACAAATTGCCAAAGGACATGCTACAAATGTTACTTGCAATACTGTCAGAACAATCAAGTGAAAACCCCAAATACAAAGAGATGAAAGGTATAGATATACTATTCCCTGCTGCAAAATGGCAAGATGCAACAAACGTGAACGATTGTGGTATATACTGCATCAGGTAATATTACTTATTCTCTACGTATCTTGACAAGGTAGCTAGTATTTATTTACTTAAACTGAAGTTCTTTTCACAATCAGGCACATGGAGATGCATGGAGGGGATATGGAACTGGATTATGATAATCTCCTGATGAAGGCTAAAGAGGACAAAAACATCATGATCACATTAAGAGCCAAGTATGCATACAACATCCTCATGTCTCCATCATACATGCTCAAGGATGATTTTAAGAAAAATGCACTGGAGTATTATAAGGAGAACTATCATACCTTATCCACCATGCCACAAGAATCTTTGCCTCCTCCAAAGAAGATAATGGAGAAAATGAAGAATATAAAACATTTAAGGTGAATCGACAAGCAGCAGGGGCACAACAAAAGGGAAAGCCGAGGGGTAGGGGAAATTAGATAGCCTGCCACATCTGTAAATATATTAGCCACGTTCCAAAACGTCTTATATAAATACTACCCATTTTTGAAATATATATATAATTTTTCCTTATAATAATTTCTTGAATATCTTAATTAATTAACACATTTTGTATACTGCTTTACTAGAACCACGTCTCAAAACACTAGAACCACGTCTAAAAACACTAGGCCCACGTCCAAAAACGTCTACATCCATTCATGTGAATTTAAACTGATTTTTTCAAAAAACATCTCAAATCGTCTCAGAACAACTAGAACCACGTCCAAAAACGTCTACATCTATTCATGTGAACTAAACTGAATTTTTTCACAAAGACAGTCGACCACGTCTCAAAACACTAGAACCACGTCTAAAAACACTAGGACCACGTCCAAAAATGTCTACATCCAGACATGTGAATTTAAACTGATTTTTTCACAAAACATCTCAACTCGTCTCAGAACAACTAGAAACACGTCCAAAAATGTCTACATACATTCATGTGAACTTTAACTGATTTTTTTCAAAAAGACAGTGTACCACGTCTCAAAACACAAGAACCACGTCTAAAAACACTAGGACCACGTCCAGAAACGTCTACATCCATTCAAGTGAATTTAAGCTATTTTTTCAACAAAGACAACCCATAACGTCAAAGACAACTAGAACCACGTCCATAAACGTCTACATCCATTCATGTGAGTTTAAACTGATTTTTTTCAGTAAAGATATTCCACCACGTCTCATAACACTAGAACCACGTCTAGAATAACTAGCACCACGTCCAGAAACGTCTACATCCATTCATGTGAATTTAAGCTATTTTTTTTCACAAAGACAAACCACCACGTCAAAGACAACTAAAACCACGTCCATAAACGTCTACATCCATTCATGTGAATTTAAGCTGATTTTTTTTCCCCCAAGACAGTCCACCACGTCAAAAATAACTTGCACCACGTCCAGGAACGTCAAAAATAACTTGTGAAGTATAGTGGTGAAAAAAATATTAAAAAAATAAAAAAACCCCACTTCTACAGGATTATGATCTTTTATGGTTTCTTCCCTCACGGACGGAATTAATATTAAATTTAATGAGCACTTTGTCAAACTCAAAATCGAGCTTGGCTCACGAGCCTCGCGAGCCGAGCTCCCGAGCCGAGCTCGAGCTTCACAATTCTTAAACGAACTCGAGCTCGAGCTCCAAAAAATTAGCTCGAGCGAGCTCGAGCTCGAGCTCGAACCCCTTCATATTTAGGCGAGCTGAGCCTGAACATAGGCAAGTTCAAGCTCGGCTCGGCTCGTTTACACCCCTAGATCTGATATTACGTTTGAGTTGATTTGATACATTAATCTGTTACTACTTGATTCTATATTAGTTGTTAGTTGATATGATATTAGATATGATTTCATCAGCAGAAAATAAATATCATATAACAACAGAAAATAGACCATTTTATAGAATTTGGAACAATTGTGAAATTTAGAATAAAAGACTAATATATATTTCATATAATTGAAAACTGAACATTGTCATTTACAATCAATATTGTCCTATAAAACTAGACTAATATAAATTTCTAATTTCTAAAGACTAGATTCAAGTACTTTTTACAATTTTGTACTATAAATCTTCTCAATTTTGGCATTGAGCTCATCTTTCATTGTATTTGTTTGAGAAGCCATTATGTTATAAGAATACTTGACCCTAAGAATCTGTAAAGCCCTGTTGAGAGCAGCTTTGCTCCTGAGTGCTTTTTTTGTGAGCTTTGTATCCCAAGTCTGAGTTGTTTGTCCTCTGTAGAGCTCCATGTGTCTCATTGTAAGAATGCCACAATCAGTGTGGTTCTTGTTATCTTGCCAGGCCAATTTTGGATACTCCACTTTATACTTTTTGGGATTTCCAAAATTTTTTTCTGCTGATGTCCCTTTTATTATCTCAACAAAATATTGCAGCTGCATTAATGATGAAAAGATATCAGATTAGTGAAAATATGATATCAGATTAGTGAAAAGAAGATATCAGATCAGTTAAAAGAAGGTACCAGATCAAGGGAAAGAAAATATTAGATCAAGGGAAAGAAGATATCAGATTAGTGTAAAACCATATCAGATCAATGTAAAAAAGACATCAGATCAAGGGAAAGAAGACATCAGATCAAGGGAAAGAAGATATCAGATTAGTGTAAAACCATATCAGATCAATGTAAAAAAGACATCAGATCAAGGTAAAGAATATATCAGATCAAGGGAAAGAAAATATCAGATCAAGGGAAAGAAGATATCAGATATGAGACATGTACTTACCATAAGTTCGGGAATTGCAGTGTACCAAGTGTTTTATGGGATTTTGTTATTAAGTACGACTACTTTTCTCGCCATTGCATTTATATACAAAGTATAGTAATGCTCATGCTGATATATTGGGATGAAGATCTGCACAAAGTATAATACTAATTAGAAGTTGATATTTTTATATATTGAATTCACTGAATAGAGGAATTAAAATTGCACTTACCATTTTTACATTTAATGTGTCCATGTTTTTGTTGGCTCTTGTGGCATCATCTATGAATTGACTTTTCATGATGTGCAGAATCTCAGGTTTAACCTCATAGTGAGGAAATGCTGGTTTTGGTATTGTGGGGGTACGAGGGATGCCTAACTTCTTGGCAGCATCATGTCTTTTCTTTGAGTTGTTGTAATCATCCATTGATGATATGAACTCCAGACGTTGATGTAGTGTATCTTCCATTAGTGAAAGCTGAAAACATAATGAATTTAATTCATATCAGATGGAATAATATGTATGTATTTTGAAAATGAATTTCATATTAAAATTATAAGGGATTCATATCTTACACAAAATTATTGAGACATGAACAGGCTTGTTGGATCTTTGAAGTTCATATGTGTGATACATGCATTGAGTGCCGATATTGTTATCCATTCTCCTGGATGCATGGTCAGGAAGTCCGATCGGTCCATTGTTATATATGATCCATCGGAGTAGAGTTGTTCTCTGTATGCGTAAATCAAAATAATGTTAACAAAAGTATGTTGAAATCCCAAAATTTACAAATCAGATCAGCATATAATAGAAATCAGATCACAAAATGTAAACATCATATCAGCATATAACAGATATCAGATCAACTTATATAACAGATATAATATGACAAGACAGTAGATATCAGATCAGAGGACTATAAACATCAGATCAGAAGACTATATATATATATCATATCAGAGGACTATTGACATCAGATCAGAACAATTTATATCAGATCAATAATATAAAAGAAATCATACATTTTTTAGAAAGGATCAAATCATGCATTTTACACATATCATATCAAAAGATAGTAGGCATCAGATCATTGGATATTAGATATCAGATCAAAAAGACAAGATTAGAATTTACTGCTCACTGATTTTATTTTCTTTTGTCCCTGTTAGGTAAGCATAATCGGTGAACAGTTTCTCTCTCATTGAGATTATCAAAAATGGTCTAGGCGTCTTGAGCAAAAAATCTGATCTCAAACGTACAGGGAGTTGTCTATCTCGATGTCTTGAGTTTGGTGACAAGATGACATCTTCCTCAGCATTGTCTGGCTCTTCATTGATCATGCTGGAAATAAAGTTCATATCAGTAGATATAACATATCAAATTATTCAATTAAAGATATCATATCAGATTGTAGTGTGTTTTTACTTACGTTATGAGCTCTGCAATGTCTTCATTAGCTTTTGAAGTCATGGCTTCTTTTGGAGTCTGATCTACTTCTGAAATGATTGCATTGATGTTTGTAGCAAGCAGTACTGCATCCTCCACCATTCTTTCAGTATCTTCATCATCTTGTGAATCTGTGAATGTTATAGAAGCTTTGCCTTTCTCCAACTCTTTATCCTTGTTAGCTTCTGTTTCTTCAGGCTTCTCTTGCTCCTTATCTTTTTCTTTCTCAACATTATCTGGGTTTTCTTTCTCCTTGAGTAATATGCTGAACACCAATTACTTTGCAATTGGATCTTCCTTGTGCTTTGTTCTGCTCTATTCCATTTTCATTTCTTCTGGTTCAACTTCTTTTTGTTCCAGGGTTATTGGAGAGATGTGTGGTGGCTGAGGTTCTTTTTCCTTTTCCTCCACCACATTTTCTTATTTTGTTTTTTTTTTTGCTGCTTCATCTTCTGAAGGTGTACAGAGGTTGAAATTTGGCATATCATCTTCCAAGCGTACAATGGCGGATTTCTTCTGCATATTGTTGTGATCCTCTTGTAGTTTATCCACAATTTCTGCACATGCCGCATAGAACCTTGCATCCTGTGATGGCGTTGGTTCATTTTCTTCTGTTTGGGATTTTGAGGATTGACCTTGTTGCTCAGGAGTTGTATTTTTCTCCCTCAAGTCACGGATAATCCCTTCAACTGTGCTTGTTATTGTGGCAAATGTTGCAGCACCTTTTGGATTGTTTGCTGCCCCAACATTGTGCCATGCTTTGATGAAAGCCATCATGGACTTTGCCAAATGAACCACTGATTGCGTCATTTCATCAGCATTTTCAAAATCCTGTTGCAGAAGATAATTGTTATAGTTAGTTTGTTTCATATTACTATATAAAAGATATATCAGATCACGGTAAAATAGACATCAGATCAGCATATAAGACATATCAGATCAGAACTATGAAAGAAAGCATACTATAGAACGAAAACATAATTAAAAAAAGGGTGATCAAAGAATCATTATAGAGACATCAGATCATGAAAAAACAGATATGAGATCAGCATATAACACATATTAGATCACAACTATAAAAGAAACCATACTGTAAAACTAAAACGTACTTAACAAATGGATATCAAAACACCATTATATAGAAATCAAATCATCAAATAGTACACATCAGATCAGCACATAACACATATCAGATCAGAACTATAAAAGAAAGTATACTATAGAAATAAAATGTACTTAACAATGGGACATCAAATCAAGAAAAAAATACACCAGATCATCAAATAAAACATATCAGATCAGAAGTTTACCTTGCTATTTGATGTGGTTGGAGCTTGTTTCGATTTGCAAGTCTTTTCAGAAGCATGTGCATGTTGTTGTTTTTCCACATGCACCTCGGCTGTAGCCATTTCTCTTATCCAGCCTTGACCATGTCCTCCCTTTTTCTCTTCGAGTCTTGCTCTCTCAAAGAGTTGACTCTGACTCCAGTTTGTGAATATTGGTAGGTTTCTTGGAATATCTTTGTGAATTCCATAAACAACCCTATCAACATAGAATAACTGAAGAATATATGTTAGGTGTGAGCTAAAAAAATAAAATTTTTGAAGCAAAGCATTTCACAAACTAAAACAGACATCAGATCAAGAGGAAATAGATATCAGATCAACATATAACATACATCAGATCACAACAATACCCACATCAGATCAGTAATTTTGATAGAAAATTATTTGAAACAACTAAAACAAAATTAACAGTATATAACAGACATCAGATTAACAGGAAACAGATATCAGATCAAATGAATACAAACATCAGATCATAATTTATTGAAAGGAAATATTTAATTGAACTAAAACAGACATCAGATAAGAAAATAAACACATCAGATCAACATATAAAAGACATCAGATCACAATAATACAAACATCAGATCAGTAATCAAATGAATACAGAAAAGCCAGATGAGAGACTTACAATCAGATAATGGAGTGGTCCATTGTAGGCTGTTGATGTTGTGCCATCTTTGTGGAAATACTTCTCTTGGCATTCCACTAATGCTCTGAATGTGTAGCTACACCAGTTCAGCTGCCTTATTTGATCAATGTTGTTTAGGGATTTGAGGAGTCGATATCTGATGTTGTTGATGCTCCCACGATGGTACAAAAATGTGGTGGCAAGGTAGATAAGGAAATCCTGGACGAAGTTGATGTCACTGTAGTCCTGATGGTTGACAATGTACTGCTCAAGTTGCTTGATGGTTGGTCTTTTTGTGGGTGGCATGCCAAATCTTTGACAGTAGCGTTCGACATTCTGCTCATAATCTTCACCCTTTGACTCAGCAGCTGTGTATTCTTCAACTTCAATTGGACCTCTTGGGAAGCCAAGAACCAATTCCATATCTTCTTCAGCAATGGGAATAACTGTATCTTGTTCTAGCTCCAGTCTCAACTTGACAGAGATGAATTTTTTGAGCAGGTATTGTCCCAATTTGTTTGGCATCTTGATGTAGTTGATATTAAGGAAGCTGCCAAAGCCTATATCCCCCACAACATTTCTTTATGGTTCTGAGAGTCTAGAAACCACGAAACTTATACCGTTTGGAGATGTACTGCAACTGAATCTTTTGCTCATCTCATTATCAGCATCATCATCATTGTCATTTCTCTTTTCTTTTTTTCTTTTTTTTTGATTTGGACATCCACATCGCCCTGTTTCTTTTCCTTATTGACCATCACATTGGTCTTTTTCTGTTGCTGCTTCTGCTGCAGATCCTTCTTCTACAATTGGTGAAGAATTTCTTCATTTGTCTTCTTCTTTGCAGGTACTTTCATCCTTTTACTTGTTTGCTCCTTTTGTTATGGTTGAACAACTTCCTGTTCTTTTCTTTTCTTGTCCGATTTACGTTTGTACGTATGTTGTAATAACTTGCTAGGGGTTTCTTGAAAATCTGAACTGTCATCTTGTGCTTGAACAACTTGCTTGGTTTTATTAGCCATTATGTTTATATTGTTGTTTCCTGTAATATGTCAGTAAAATTATGTTAGCAAAAATAAGTTGATATCAGATTAGAAGAAAGCATATATCAGATTAGCAGATATAAGACATCATATCACAACATGAACATATCAGATCAGCATATGACATACATCAGATTACGAAAACACAAAGATCAGATCAACTGAATACACACATCAGATCAAGCAAAAACACACATCAGATCAACTTAATTCTCACATCAGATCAACAAAAAATGGACATTAGATCATTATTTTATAAGAAAATCATTTCACAGAAAGAAAACAAATTTAACACATAAATCAAATCAGGATATAACTTATATCAGATCAAGAAAATGAAGGCATCAGATAAACTGAAAACACACATCAGATCATTAATTTTGATAGAAAATCATTTCAAAGAACTAAAAGAACCATAACATTGAATATCAAATCAAAATACAAAAGACATCAGATCACGAAAAATAGGAAACAGATAACGAAAAAACATACATTAGATTACTGCTTTTGAAAGAAATCATTTCACATAACTAACACAAAATTAACAGTCAAGATCAACTGAGAAAAAACAAGACATTAAATCAATTGAAAACATATATCAGATCACTTGAATACAAACATCAGATCACTAATGTTTATAAAAAATTATTTCAAAGAACTAAAACAAAATTAATAGCATGTAACAGACATCAGATCAACTGAAAATATATATCAGACCAAAAGAATACAGACATCAGGTCACAAAATATTGAAGGCAAATATTTCAATGAACTAAAATAGACATCAGATCACGATAATACAGAGATCAGATCAACGAAATATAGACATCATATCACTAATTTTGATAGTAATTAACAAAATAAACAAAAACATATATCAGACATCAACAAACACAAAATTTCGAACCCTAATTATATCAGATAACAAAATTTTGATTTTGTTAATTTCGAAGAACAAAAACAAAATTAACAGCATAAACAGACATCAGATCAATTGAAAACATATATTAGATTAGAAGAATACAGACATCAAAACCCTAATTATTAAAAGAAAATAACGGTTATAAAATTGAAATCCTATGATACGTATGTACAATGGTTAAAAAATTAGGGTTTTGTACCTGTAGATAAATGTCGAAGCAGGAAAAATGTTGGTTTGAGAAAAACAGCAAGTTTTTCTTTCGATTTGGAGACTTTTTGTAGCATTTGAGTTGAACAACAAGCTTTTCTTCGCGCAGATGATGGTTATGGTGTTTTTTGAACCGGAAGAAGAGCATAAATTCAAAATGCAGTGGTCTCTGAACGTATTTGAGGTTAGAAATTTAGATTGCGGTGATCTGATATTGTTAATGGAAAGATGAAGATTGTGGGGATGAAATCGGTTTGAGAGCGCGAAGGAAGGGTTTTGGATTTTTAGTTTCAGAGCGGGATAAAGGAAATTATTTGGGTTTAATTAAGTCGCGTGTTTACACGCATGTATAATGCGACTGGGAATGCGCGCGGGCTACAGTAAGAGTAAAATTCACCATACTCTTATAGGCCCACCGTATACGAACTCGAGTTAAACAGTGCCATATCAGCTTTCCATTAACCTCTCATTTCATTAACATTTTCCCACTCCAATCGTTTTACGCTACAATTGGTTAATAAATGGGCTCAACAGTGTCACATCAGCTTTCTATTAACCTCTCATTTCATTAACATTTTCTCTCCAATAGTTTTACACTACAATTGGTTAATGGATAGACCCACTATAATATTATATTTATTTCACTTATTCACACTATAAATATTTATAATTATTATCAATATTTAAACTTATTACTAAATACATATAAAAATAATATAACATAAAAAATATAGTAATAATTATTTCATAAAATATTAATTAAAATAATAAATTTAGAAAATAAAAATTGATATATTTTTTTTAAATGTATGATTTGGAAACAAAGAAAAAAAATATGAGAAGAAGGAAAAAAAAAAAAAAAAAAAAAAGGAAAGAAAGAAAAAAATAAGAGAAAAAGAAAAAAAATATAGAGAAAATAAAAAATAAGGTAAACCATTTCATTTATTAACCGGTTGGCTGCATGACAACCGGTTAATAAATGTTGGGGGCTACAATGGTAATTCACCTTTTTTGTCCCCGTTAACTAACAATAAATCTCCACTTGACATATTCACTATTGAACCAGTTCTATTAGAGCATCTTTAATGACTCTTTTTTGGGGTTAATGGAGTTTAGGGACTCACCCATTAACCATTAAAAATTATTGGAACTCGTTCAAAATTTTTACAACCGTGTAAAATCTGACATGTCTCTCTCTCTTTTTTTTTTTTTTTTTTTAAAGTTTACTCTACCTCTTTCTAGTTTAAATAAATAAACAATCAATCAAAATAAACAATCCACCGCTTTTTAATTTTTTTTAAAAATTAATTAACTTGTTTAAATTCAAGTTCTAATAAAAAAAATTCAAGTTCTAATAATTGTAATTTATGTATTTGTTATAATATTTTTATACACATTTGTTTTTTTGTTTTTAATTAATATTTTATGAATAATTATTTATATATTTTTATGTTATACTCCCTCTATTTATTTTTATTTGACATTTTAAAAATTTAAAAATATATTTTTATTTGACGTTTTATACTTTTTACAGTTTTTAATATTTTTAATTTCAAATTTTTATTAGGATAACTTATATGACTAATCTTTATCTTCCCATAAAGATCATATATCAAGTAATTAAGTTCAAGTAAAAAGGATAAATGAGAAAATTTTATTTATTTTAATCTTCTCTGAAAATTCTAAAAGGTTAAATAAAAATAAATGGAGAGAGTATTAATTTTCATTTGTATTTAGTAAAATAAATTTAGCAATTGATATGATTATAAATATTTATATTATAAATAAAATAAATATAATATTATAGTGACTCCATCCATTAACTGATTGTAATATAAAATAAAAGAATAATAAAATGAGGAGTCCGTTTACGGTGGGCCTATAGGAGTAGGGTGAATTTTACTCCTACTGTAGCGCGGTACAGTAACGCGCTACAGTTTTTTTTTTTTTTTACGTACAGACTTTTTTTTAAAAAATAACTTTTTTTAAAAAATAATAATACAGTAGATATCAGATCAACAGACTATAGATATCACATCAAAAATATAAAAGAAATCATACAATAGAATTAAAACATACTTAACAAGGGAGATCAGATCAGGATTATATAGACATCAGATCAGAGAATATTAGAAATCAGATCAACAGACTATAGATATCAGATCAAGAATATAAAAGAAATCATACAGTAGAACTAAAACATACTTAACAAGGGAGATCACATCAGGATTATATAGACATCAGATCAGCGAATACTTAACATCAGATCAACAGACTATAGATATCAGATCAAGAATATAAAAGAAATCATACAGTAGAACTAAAACATACTTAACAAGAGAGATCACATCAGGATTATAAACATCAAATTAGCCGAATACTTGACATCAGATCAAAAGACTATAGATATCAGATCAACAATATAAAAGAAATCATACAATATAACTAAAATATACTTAACAAGGGAGATTACATCAGGATTATATAGACATCAGATCAGCGAATACTTGACATCAGATAACCAGACTATAGATAACAGATCAACAATATAAAATAAATCATACAATAGAACTAAAACATACTTAACAAGAGAGATCACATCAGGATTATATAGACATCAGATCAGCGAATACTTGACATCAGATTAACAGACTATAGATATCAGATCAAGAATATAAAAGAAATCATACAATAGAGCTAAAACATACTTAACAAGGGAGATCACATCAGGATTATATAGACATTAGAGCAGAGAATACAAGACATCAGATCAACAGACTATAGATATCAGATTAAAAATATAAAAGAAATCATACAATAGAACTAAAATATACTTAACAAGGTAAATCAAATCATGATTATATAGATATCAGATCACAAAATAGTAGACATCAAATCAACAGACTATAGATATCAGATCAAGAATATAAAAGAAATCATACAGTAGAACTAAAACATACTTAACAAGGGAGATCACATCAGGATTATATAGACATCAGATCAACATACTATAGATATCAGATCAAGAATATAAAAGAAATCATACAGTAGAACTAAAACATACTTAACAAGGGAGATCACATCAGGATTATATAGACGTCAGATCAGCGAATACTTGACATCAGATCAACAAACTATAGATATCAGATCAAGAATATTAAAGAAATCATACAGTAGAACTAAAACATACTTAACAAGGGAGATCACATCAGGATTATATAGACATCAGATCAGCGAATACTTGACATCAGATCAACAGACTATAGATATCAGATCAAGCATATAAAAGAAATCATACAATAGAACTAAAATATACTTAACAAGGTAAATCAAATCATGATTATATAGACATCAGATCACAAAATAGTAGATATCAGATCAACAGACTATAGATATCAGATCAAGAATATAAAAGAAATCATACAATAGAACTAAAACATACTTAACAAGGGACATCACATCAGGATTATATAGACATCAGATCAGCGAATACTTGACATCAGATCAACAGACTATAGATATCAGATCAAGAATATAAAAGAAATCATACAGTAGAATTAAAACATACTTAACAAGGAGATCACATCAGGATTATATAGACATCAGATCAGCGAATACTTGACATCAGATCAACAGACTATAGATATCAGATCAAGAATATAAAAGAAATTATACAATAGAACTAAAACATACTTAATAAGGGAGATCACATCAGGATTATATAGACATCAGATCAGAGAATACTAGACATTAGATCAACAGACTATAGATATCAGATCAAGAATATAAAAAAAAAATCATATCATAGAACAAAAACGTCCATAATATGTATCATAATATCTAAAATTATTTAATTATAAAACAAATAAAATGATAATTTAAAAATATTTTTTTATAAAATTCAAAAATATAAAAAAATACTGAATTGTTTAGAAAAAAAGGACGGAAAAAAGTCTCAAGGAGGAAGGCAAAAAAATAAAATAAAAAATTAGCTAAAAATAACAAAAGAAAGGAAGACAACTATAGCGCGTTACTGTAGCGTGTACTGTAGCGCGCACTGTAGCACGCTAGTAAGATTAAAACTGCATAGTGATTCTATAAGATTACCATATAAATTACCTAAAATGAGGGCTTAATGAAAAGTTGACGTGGTAGTTTTAAGTTATTTATTAAGCAGTTATAGATGCTTTTAGTAGGATATTTTCCATTTCCCATTGTCATACCAGCTAAGCCAACCCTGAATAAGCAGCTGACAGAAAATGTCCAAAAACAAGTACTAACTCTACTTTATTTATCCCATATCTACCCTACATCACCCTCCAACAGAAACATCAAACAAGAGAAAATGGCCGTCTCTGCCATCTCTATCTCATCCCCTCTACCACTCACCATAACAAAAACCCTTTCCGACCCTTCTTCATTATCTTCATCAAACTCCCTGTTTTTCTGCAATCACAAGTTTCGCCCTTTTCTGGGTTCTCTTCAAAGTTCCACCAGAATCAGCCATAAGACTAACAAGAAGAAGGGGCTTTCTTGTACTTGCTTATTTGGGCTTGGTGTGCCCGAGCTGGTCGTCATTGCGGGAGTCGCCGCCCTCGTTTTTGGGCCCAAGAAGTTGCCGGAAGTTGGCCGGAGCATTGGCAAGACTGTAAAAAGCTTTCAACAGGTATTTAACTTTCAAATTGACTCAAGGTGTTTTGATCTAGTTAGGCACTTATCCCCAACATAATCATTATGATTATTATTGGATTGGTTGAAATTGCTCCCAATATGTTTTCCGGATTCCGGAAAAAAACAGGGTTAGAGAAATTTTACTTGTTACTTTATTTTTTATAGAATTATTTGCAATTCTCTCCTTACTTGAAGCAATTTGGAATGTCCTTCCCTAAATAAAATGATTGATTATTTATGTTCTCGATAAGTTTAGATTTCATTATAGTTAAAGGAAGTGTCAGTTCCTGTTATACAGATTATCTGGGTTGATCAGTTATTTATATTCTTTTCCATTTTGTAATATTTTGTTGTGTGATCTTAGTTACAATTGAATTGTACCGGGAGTTTGTGTGTATTTAAGATATTCATGAGTGGATGAGGAATTACTTCTTGATCATATTATTCTGAAAAACAATGAATTGCAGCAGTTGGAATGTCCTTCGCTAAATAAAAAGTTTGATTATTTAAGTTCTCCATTTTATATTTCATTAGCTAGTTTGGAAGTTTAGATTTCACTATAGTTAACAGGTTGTGTCAGTTCCTGTTATACAGGTTTCTGGGTTGTTCCCTTTTCATTATAACTACCTTTCTTTTGTTATTTATATTCATTTCCATTTTGTAATTCCCTGTTGTGTTATCTTAGTTACAATTGAATTGTACCGGGAGTTTGTGTGTATTTAAGATATTCACGAGTGGATGACTTGATCATATTATTCTGAAAAATAATGAATTGCTGCATTTGGTGGAGTGGGAAGATATGGTGGGCAGTTTCTACTGTAAAACTGTATGATGAGCGTAAAATGTAAATAGTTACATTACTTGCATCTTTGGCTTCAGAATCATCCCTATGTTGGTGCAACACTATGGGGTTTTTGACTGTTGCTCTCGAATTCGTAAACCCTTTGGGCTTCATATCTATTGGAGTGATCACAAAATTTTGTTTATGTTTTATTTTATTTTTTGCTTTCTACTATTTTTGTGTACAAAGAATCTTGATCTCAAAAATTGTTCTTTCTCATTTTAATTTTTCCAACTATGGAATCCAAAATCCATCTTATCCCTCCCAGCTAATGCTGCATCAGAACTGCAACATGCAACATCACATCATCTAGTGAGAGATCGATTCATGTGTATGCCTGTGTCTGTGAAACTTGTACTGTTCCATGCAACCAAAGCAGTCAACGTTGTCTGGGAAAACAATATTTGTTTGAAGTTAGTTAATCTCGTTCACCAAAAACTGGTTTGGTGGGTCGGGAATGGTTGATGATTCATGTGCCTAAAGTTTGATTATGGTGTTTTAAAGTTATTTTAAGTTCAACGCTTTGAAAAGAAACATGATATCTTACTACCGAGTTATAATGTTTGGACCAGGGATCAAAGTTGCAGCTCAAAATCTTTCGAAATCTAATCTTCTAACCTGTAATGATTAAGATTAAGCTATTGGTTTCAACCCTGCTTGACAAATGAAAATAGAAGGTGGATTTTAAATTGCATAATGTTTGATACTTTTCTGACAGGCTGCAAAGGAGTTTGAATCAGAGCTGAAAAAGGAACCTGAATCAGCTGGAGAACCCTCCTCGCCGGAAGTCAAGGCAGTCAGCGATGAGGGGGGACAAGATAAAGAAGTCTCAAGCATAAAGGGGAGTTGATATGATTGTGTGCATGCTATAGTAGTACTTTGTTAGGTAATATCTGTAGTTAATAGTATTGTATGCTCAGTATCCATGAAATTGTGAGTCATTTAGATGAGTGTTTTTATCATTTTTGATGTATCAGACAGACTATTATGTTTCCTTAGCTGTGTTCATACATAAAGCCATCGCGATTGTAGATGCCCAGACGCACGCCTACTGCAGGGACGATGGATGCTGTTTTAAAACCACCTTCTAGCATATATAATCCACCTATATTTAAGAATAGCTATGATATAACAGGGCGTACATTGCAAAATTAATGTCTTATGACAAATGGTAAGAGAAAAATAATTGACAAAATAATTTTTTTATTAAAGTGTTAGGCATCTGACAAGATATTTCCTATTACTATAATATAATTTAAATAGTTAATTAATGTTAAATTATGAATTATCATCTATTCATTATTTATAAAAGTATATATTATTGTACTAAAATATTTAATTTGTAAAATAGTTAATTAATATTAAATTATGAGCAGGTGCAGTTTAAATCATGAAGGACGAAAAGAGTTTAATGTCTCTGCTTATGAATTATAAATGATTCCAATTTAAAGGTCGAATGGAAATGTTTTTTTCTTTTACTTTTGTAGCTCCCCAAACGAAGAACTACAACATCTAGCTAAACCAAATATAGGAAAGATGATCCCGTGTCACTTGTTACATTGATTATGGTAATTTAGGCGGAAAGTTTTAAGGGTTTAAAAAATTTATAGAATATATTTGGACAAAAATTATGAATTATTTTTAAAATTTATTTTATAAAAATAATAGGTCCTAAATACAGTTTTTAGAAAATAGGTAGGAGATGTTTTAAGAAAATTTTAAAATACGGGTCTAAACGGGTTAAAACATTTCACGGGTAATTTTTTTCCTGGTTCGCTTGAATCTTCAGTAGACCTTCGACTTCTTCTCCATCAACACAACCCTAAATCGCACCTCCGACACCATCTTCCCTTCAATATTCAGCTGCCCTAAATCACAATATGTAGCTTACTCACTCAATTTTGTTCTCCTTTACACCGATTCATCTAAAAATTGCATGCGGTGGATGGCGTCACCCTCATTCTTCATACTATATTGAAAAATTTCCAAAAATGAACACTTGTTTTGCATTTGTAAAGGAATACTTCTAATTCTTGAATTGGCCATCTGCTTATTGTTGATTGTTGAGAATAATCAAACAATCTCTTTTAAGAAAAATACCCATCTTTTTATTTGTTGATTTTTTTTGTCCACCTGAACCCATTCTTGACGTTAACCATTCTTTATTGTATTTTGTATTGCATAATGGAGTCATTTATGTACATAGAAATTGGGTACACAAGAAGAGTGAGGAAGAATTGTATCCTCAAAATCTGCATTTACACTTCCATGGGATGGAGATATACGCTGTCTGTTTTATTATGGGAATCTCAGATTTTTCTTGGTTATCCAAAATTGGGGGGGGGGGGGGGGGGGGGGGGTGTTTTGGTGGAACAGGTGTGAAGATGGAACTGTCTGACTGAGTACGTATAGTATTCTATTTCTTGAATCGGACCTGTATTCATACTGAGGAAATTGTAGTTCAAGCCACATGCATGTTATATTTTTGGTGTTTAATCTCAGGTACAAGGCAGGATCCAAGAATTGGGCATCTTCAAAACTTCTTGTTGAATCAACTTTTAGGTCATTATGCCATGTCTCAAAGATGTACAAGATGTTGGTTGATGTCCCTTGCTTAATAAGGTTCATAGGTAAAATCAATCAATGGAAGACTCAAAAAATCTATTATTACTGATTTCAGTTGGTACATGGTGATCTCTTTTTCTTCTATGCCACTTCTAATCTTCATGTTCTCAAACTCTCTTGCATAATCTCCAACACTCTTGGTACCTTGCACAAATTTATTGAGAGTTAAGAATAGATCTTGTGTAACTAGAAGGCACATACCTTTTGTGCATGATTGCTTTCATGTCTTCCCAAGTAGAGATTGGTGGTTCTCTATTCTTTCTTCTTTATTGAGTGAACCAATTGAGGGCATAATCCGTGAACTCCGAAGATGCTATGCTCATCCAATCCTCCTCGGGGTACTTACTCACAACTATAAGAGCTTCCATCCTCTTCTCCCACAATAGGTATGATTCGGGGTCAACTTTTCCATTGAATTGTGGAAAAGTCACCTTTGGTCTATAAGAGTTCTTAGACTTTGGTGGCTCCTCATAATCATCATCATAGACCCTTCTTTGATTTCCCCTCCTTGGCCTTGGTTCATGTTCTTCATCCTCAAATACTTCCTCATAGATGTCATTATTTCTCATCTTTTGAGTGAGTGAATGTCGGCCTCTCCCTCTTTTATGCATTTTTCCTCCTCGGCCTCTTCAATGTTCGGCTCTTGGATCCTCCCATTGATCATCTTCCCATTCTTCTTTTTTTGATGTGGATTCAAGTATGCCTTTGTTCTTAGAAGATGAAGGCTTGGAATTTTGTTGCTCTATATGAATAGAGAAGCCGAGCTTATTTTGAATAGTTTGCTCATCCACTAGCTTTTGTACTCACTCATCTTGGCCTCAAACATTCTTACTTGTTCCTTCAGCAACGATTGAAAAAATCGTTCTTGCTCACTTGTAGGATTTGATGATTCCTCTCCTTTGGATGCCATGGTCCTATCAAGCAGCGCGTATACCCTGTACACAGTGTACATGTACCTATTACTATATATAGTAATTTTTCGCATGATAGCTGTACACTTACTAAATATAGTAAGTTTCGAATACGCGCGCGCCTTTTTTTTTTTTTTTTTTTTTCGCGCTGAGTGAACAACGTCTTCGCTGAGTGAACAACGTTTCAGAACAACTGCCGCAACGTCCAAAAAACAGCTGCCGCAACGTCCAAAAAACATACTTAACAAGGGAGATCAGATCAGGATTATATAGACATCAGATCAGAGAATACTATACATTAGATCAACAGACTATAGATATCAGATCAAGAATATAAAAAAAATCATACAGTAGAACTAAAACATACTTAACAAGGGAGATCAGATCAGGATTATATACACATCAGATCAGTGAATACTTAACATCAGATCAACAGACTATAGATATCAGATCAAGAATATAAAAGAAATCATACAGTAGAACTAAAACATACTTAACATGGGATATCAGATCAGGATTATATAGACATCAGATCAGCGAATACTTGACATCAGATCAACAGACTATAGATATCAGATCAAGAATATAAAAGAAATCATACAGTAAAACTAAAACATACTTAACAAGAGAGATCAGATCAGGATTATATAGACATCAGATTAGCGAATACTTGACATCAGATCAAAAGACTATAGATATCAGATCAAGAATATAAAAGAAATCATACAGTAGAACTAAAACATACTTAACAAGGGAGATCACATCAGGATTATATAGACATCAGATCAGGGAATACTAGACATCAGATCAACAGACTATAGATATCAGATCAAGAATATAAAAGAAATCATACAGTAGAACTAAAACATACTTAACAAGGGAGATCACATCAGGATTATATAGACATCAGATCAGCGAATACTTGACATCAGATCAACAGACTATAGATATCAGATCAAGAATATAAAAGAAATCATACAACAGAACTAAAATATACTTAACAAGGGAGATCACATCAGAATTATATAGACATCAGATCAGCGAATACTTGACATCAGATCAACAGACTATAGATATCAGATCAAGAATATAAAAGAAATCATACAGTAGAACTAAAACATACTTAACAAGGGAGATCACATCAGCATTATATAGACATCAGATCAACAGACTATAGATATCAGATCAAGAATATAAAAGAAACCATAAGTAGAACTAAAACATACTTAACAAGGGAGATCACATCAGAATTATATAGACATCAGATCAGCGAATACTAGACATCAGATCAACAGACTATAGATATCAGATCAAGAATATAAAAGAAATCATACAATACAAAGCAGCAACGTCCTGCAACGTTCTAAAATACAAAGCAGCAATGTCCCACAATGCCTAGTTACGTCCCGCAACGTCCGAAAATACAAAGCAGCAACGTCCCACAACGTCTAGTTACGTCCCGCTACGTCCAAAATACAAAGCAGCAACATCCCGTATGTCCTGCAACGTCCCCCAACGTCTAGTTACGTCCCATAAGCGGGGAAGAATCAGAAGCAACCCATTTCACATGAAAGTGCCAGTACCTCACGGAAACCATTTATATATCATATTTCGGAGTAACATAGCATTATTTGAATAAGAAAACACGAATATAACATCATTAATACATTACCCAACATCAAATCGTGAAAATAAGGTTCCGTAAATCCATTAAATACAGTTCATACTTGATGATGTGGTGATTTTTTAAGAAGAATAAGTTATTTTTGAAGAAGAATGAGAGATTTTTGAAGAAGAAGAAAAGATTTTTGAACAGGAAGAAGTATTTTTTAAGAAGAAGTAATTTTCCCGTTGTATTTGGTGTTGTTCGTCGGAAAAAATAATCGTCGATCTCCGTTAAATCTGTGTTTGAATGAAAATTTTGATTAAATGCGGTTTCGAATGGAGTACGACGAAGAGTAATAACTGATTTTTTAAGAAGAAGAAGTGATTTTTTGAAAAAGAAGGAACTGGGTTTTTTCAGAAGAAGAAGAAGAGAAGAGCGTGTATCTCACTCTCTTATAGTGAGAGTGGTGATGTGTTACTAGGTACATGTATCACTAGGTACATGATATAATTTACGCCTATCAAGAGACTTTGACTTTGGTAGAAGTGAAGAATTCTCCTCAAAAGTGGATTAGTAACAAAGTAAACAACAAGAATTGAGAAAACACACCCAAAGAAACAAAAAAAAAAAAAAAAAAAGTGGACACTATAGAAAACACAAAATTAAAAAGAAATATGCAAATGAGTGTGTGAAAAGTGAGCAAAATTTTAGGTTCAAGGCTAAGAGAAATCTCGGCCTCAAGTTCCATCCTTAGGTACATTTCTCTTTCCACTATTTGGTTATCAACTTTCAAGTAGAGAGAAAGCAAGAGAAAAACCAACAATCAAGTGAACCTTCCCCTCACCTTTATTACCTTTCAAGTGTGGATCCTAATGTTAAGACACTCAATTGTCTCTTCACCTTTATCTTAGAATCCTTGGTTCAAGTCTAAGTTTTGTACTTTCACCTTGGACACTTTTTCTTGAACTTTGACAGCCTTGAATTTTTCTTTTGAATATTTTCTTTTCTTGCTTTTTAAAATTTCGTGCACTTCTCTTGGCTTTTCATGGACTATTTTTGCTATTACTTGCACAAGAAACTTTCTTTCACAAAAACACAAAATTCAGCACTTTTTTTTTTTTTTTTTTTTATCTTTTTCCCACAAGGCAACATAAACCAACTTCAACAAAAAAAAAAAAAAAAAAAAGTTAGAAATTCAAAAACAAGGAATTTTAGAAAAAAACTAAATGACTCAAGTAAGATACGCACAAAGTGTAGAGTTTTAAAGCTCAAGGTTGGTTCTTTAGATTTAGCCTCAATTTTACTTCTCTTATTTCAATCACAAAGGATGCCAACTCTGCTTAGAATTCACCAAATTGCTTCAAGATAATGCACTTTAGGGGTAAAACTCAAAACAAAAACATCCTTAAACTTTGTTGAGTGTTTAATTTATGGTGGGGATGGATTTGACACAACATACTCTAAGAATAAAAAACATACAAAGCTCAAAGGGACACTTTTCTTTTTGTGGAGCTGAATTTTCTTTACTTGTAAATTCTATAATGCAAGACTCAAAAAATTTGAAACAAAAGACAAAAACAAAGCAAAATATATGTAGATTAATTCTGGAGTTGATGACAAGCAACAAAAATCTAAATCACAAGAAAAACAAGTTACAAACATACAACACAATATAATCTCAAATAATGAAGTTACTATCTTCACTAGTCTTACTATCTTGAGTTGAGTGATTATACCTTGCTTGATGGTAAGAGATCCATGAAGAAGGTTGGTAGATGAGTCTCTAATGACTAGAAATACCAAACAACTCTTGGATGATGATGGACACCGTGGAAACCTTCCTTCAAAAATTTCCTCTTCCTTGTAGCAATCCGAAACTTTGATATCAAATGATGCAATTCTTTTCCACTAGTGAAAGATAATGCTTATTGTTGTCCAAGTCTAGCTACTAAAAGCTCTCTCACGTGAATAAATATGCAGAATTGTTGTTAGGACAACACAATAGCACCTAACACTTGCTACTTATAAAGTTTTTGATGCATTCAAGAATAAAGTGGTTTGAAGCGTCTAGCTTTCAAAGGTTTATTACTCAAATAGCATAATTTTATTGAAGATACAACCATCCTATTTATAGTGTAGGGTGGCCAGCCATAAGATAGATAAATAAGGTACTAACCTTCTTTACAATACAAGGTAATAGTTTAGAAGGTTAGTTTCCAAATCTAGAACTCAATCTTCCTTTTACCTTATTCTATATTTGTAAACATACTATGATTAAATCTTACTAAATCCTACAAGAATTATTCCTTATTTATCATAATCAACTCAAAATAAGATGAAAAATTAACAAAAATAATAAATTCCAGCCGTGCCCCCTCGCTCTTCCACGAACCTTCCCTTCTCTCTCCTCTAGTTGCCTTCTCTTGCAAGTAAACTTGTAGATCTTCTAGAAGACTTCAAGATGGACTTGGACCTTCAAGCTTGGGTTTCCACGGGCTGTAAACAACATATATGAGTTTCCTTAAGGGTAAAAATCATCCATGATGGACTATTGATGTGACAGATTTAATGTCGTATTACCGCTCAGAATTAATAATTTATAAACCGAATACCACTGATTAAGGTAGTATACGGGTCGATCCACAGGGAACAGAGGGCAAAATTCTACTACCAACTTAGAAACATACAGTAAAACATATCACGAATCACAGCAGTATGGTAAGTAACTGAAAGTGTTAAGTATAAAAACAATGAAGAAAGAAAATAAAAATGCATAAGAAGAGTAGTGGGTGAGAGTAGGAATTTCTACTTCCCTGTAAGAATAGAGGCTCTGATGTGGCTTCTAGTTGTGAGCTAGGTTGTAGCTTCCTACTAATGAGGATTTAGAATACGCTTCAGAGCACAGTTTTGACACAACATGAACAACACCCGTGTCACTTACTCCTTGATCACTCTACCAACTGGTCTCTGGAGTCCCCGGTTGTTCTTGTATACGGCCTAACATCAACCCAACAAGTCCATCTGACAAGGGGATTGGACCTATGACGTGCTCTTGTCATTGTAAAAAGTTTGAGGTGAACACGCAAAAATAAAATTTGTAATAAAACAAAACAAAACACTAAAACTATAGTGTTTAAGATTTCGTTCCCATGAAATTTGTGGTATCAAGTGAAGTGGTTGTTGGGTCTGAGTCCTTACGTACTACAATTTCTAGTAGTTTTTATAACTAAGAGTCTAAAAAAGTAAAAATAAGATAGTGTTTTGGTGAAATCATGCAAAACAACAAAATAAAGAAAACAAGATAATATGGATAAAATGCGGAAAATCACACCAAAACTAAGATCCAAGGGGCTATTGCTAAGGAAATTATCATGCAATTGTTTAAGAACATTCCATTAATACTGTCGTCACTAAATCAATAAGAACTAGAACTAGCCAATAATAGAAATAGGTTCGTCAATCCTATCTATTATCAATCCTCCACTTTACCGCAATAAGATCGAGTAAAATCAATCCAATCTAAGACCACTTTGTTCGACAAAACAATGAAACTTGTATCACAAGATAACACAATCTATCACCACATATTCCTCATAATAGATAATCAACAATGAATCTAAGCAATAAAGTAGATTCAACATGGAGATCGATGACAAGATAAAAAACATGTCAAAAAACGGGAGTTATTCATTCCTTGCATGAAACCCACTTAACAATAAGCATGAAAAACCAAAGAATGGAATAAGAACCACATGGAAGTAGTAAGAATATCTTGGAATAGATCAAAAAATAAGAAATGTGAGGCCTAGCATCCAAAATGTAAGATAACTCAGCAATCCTTAGCATCTCCACCATATTAAAACACAAAATCATCACTACAACCATTGTTTTTGCCCATATCTATGGAAATCCACTACCTCTTATCACTTAGAAGGGTAGATTTCCCTAGAATCTACTTAAAACATGAGTGTTCTAAGAGAATTCATAAGTGTGTGTGTGTGTGAAAAGGTGAGAAAGTGTGTGTTTCATTCTCTCTAAGCAAAACTCTCTAATCTATCTAAATTATGAAAAACACACTTTAAGGTGTGTTGTATGTGATCTACTATGTCTTTACAAGAAGTCTTGGCCACTAAGAAAGGTCCAGAGGGCTAAAATTGGTATTATATAAGAAAAGTCACGCTAAGGGTAAAGTTGGAACTTCAGTAGTGATTTTTCGGGTGACGATCAGGCGGTGGCGCCGTGGTGACGTCGTGGTTGGTGGTGGTCAGGCATTGGTGCCGTGCAGATGCCAGTGTTGGCGGAGACCAGATGCCAGCGCCAAGTAGACGCCGGATTCAAAATCCTCTTCAATCCGTGCTGCTTCCAAACTATTCTCTTTAAGCTTCATTTTTGCGTGATTTGTTCATTTTTCCAGCAAAAGTATTTAAGTTTTATCCAAAATCTCCAAAGTACCTCCTTACTACAAAATCATGCAAATCCGACTATAAATGCATTGAAACCTCATAAAAGATGTCATATTCATTGAAAACCAACTAAAAGTAAGCTAAACGTGCATGAATTTGGGTCATAAAAAGGTATATTTTGGAGTAACGTCACCCCCCACACTTAGAATTTGCTTGTCCTCAAGCAAACTGGTCGAGAAAACAAATAGAAAGTGAGTCCAAAATATAACAATTAGCTCTAAGATGTTTTTTTTTTCTCCCCCTCCAACCTAAACATGAAAAAGCATGCACTCACTTTACACTCACGATTTCATATGACTTCCATAATTAAGCAAGATAAGCATGATATGAATTCTCTATCAACATCAATTGACCTCATCACCTTACACTTTCAAGGATTCACTCAATAATGCTCAAAGTGTATAGGGTTTGAAATATTCAACTACGCTCAAGTCAATTACATGAAAGATCTTTAACCATAAGCTTGACTCAAAATCACCTCGCCACCCGCCTATTATGAATGCAACACATTGATCAAAAGGGCTTTTATTAGGATGTAACGGGGCTAGAAAAGTTGGCTAGGGACAAGGAAATGTTAAGCCTTGAAAATTGGAGTTATTGTAAAGAGATTTACATTGATTAGATGTTTCATCAACTACTTCTACTTTGATTCTTCAACTACTAATGGAGGTTTAAGGCTTATATGTCCTTTACTTCCCCATTCTTATTTCTTGAAACTTTAAACTTTTTTTTTTTTTTTGTAAGACTACTAAAAACTGAAAACTAACAACTTAGAATCCATCAATTATTTTTCATTTTCACATCCAATCACATACAAACTCTTTTTCCCAGTTAATATATCGATTAGTGGTTTGGTTAAATTTAGTTGTGCATTATTTGTCCATTTATATTATGTAGTTAGATGATGAGGTGTCTTGTGTGACACAGTAGATCTCATCATTGGTTAAAAGACATAATATATAAATGAAGTTCGTAACCGAGACAGCTTTAGACAAACTGTCAATTTAGGTTATTATGTGATTCGGATAATTGGTTTGTCTAAACTAATTGAAACATATAGATATGCCCGGGGCATATTGAACTTGACCATTGGGAATGATTTGTCTTGTACTGATTTAATAGACAAATCGTTCTTGGTATTCTATCTCTTAATCCCTAGACTTGAGCGGGCATGAGGATTAGACATAGTGTACTTTGATCTGCCAATGGGTGAGGTCAATTGTGGCCAATAGTCTCGGTAGGTTGGGTGCGCGTGTTTAGTTGCTTTGTGTGCTGCTGCTTGTCGAAAGGAAACCATGTACCGGTGTGTCTGGGGTGATGGTGCTCCTGAGATGAGCTCGTAATATTTATTATACTAAACCCAGCCGGTGGACTTATGTCGGGTATAGTAAAAAGGTCGAGTGGTACTAGTCTCAGAATTAAAGAAGTTAATTAATTAATTTATCAGTAAATTAATAAATTAACGAGCACTATATCTTTGATGTGGGGAGATTATGAATATAAATTAATTAAGTTGTTCTGGAAGCAATTCTGGTGTAGGATGGTAGTGCCAAAATTAATCCGTTAGTGGTACGATTAGTTTTGTAATGAGTTAATTGAATAGGTAGAATTAATTAATTGATTAATTATTCCTAAGGGTTAATTGAGTAATTAACAAAGTGGAATTAATTAATTAATTAATTAAGTCTTAAGTTTCAATTAGAATTAGGAAATCGTAGAGATTAGGAATCTAGTAAGATTTGGTTTATCCCATCAGATTGGTTACCTAATTGGATTTGAAAACTAATTAATTACCTAAACCCATTAGGAAGACCAATCCTAAACCAACTTGGAGTCTCTCTTGTAACTCTATATATAGATAAGGGATTAGCTATTCCACAATATACAATTCAATAGATTCATAATTCAAGAATCTAGAGAGAGAAAATCCTAGAGAGAGAAAATTTTCTCTCTCTAAAAATCGGATTTCCCAAGCTATCTAGCTGGCTGAATTTTTCTTATTTTTGGCAGCAGCGCGTGTAGCTTTCTCTCTCTCCGGGCGGCACGTGGATTGTACGTGCCAGGTGCAGCGGTGCTGTAATTTTTTCGGCAGATGGATTGTGGTGATTAGTTGATCAGTTGCTCGTTAGATTGCTGCCCACACAGTATACAAGCAAAGTCTTGCAGCATACAAGAGAATCACCTAAGTATACGCTTCAATAGGTAATTCTTATTCTTCCGCTTTTAATTGAGAATTTTTGTTGCGTGAAAAATCGATGAGTGCAAACCCAGATCATGCGCTATGTTTTTTCAAAAGGGTTGGAATAACGATTGTGCTAGCGTTTAGGCCTGGCCAGAGATTCCGGTTCTGGAAAGCAAAGCACGAAAGTGAATTTCTAGTTAGGCCCGGGTAGATAATCTTTCAATTGGTATCAGAGCCTGGTTTTGGATTTTGGGCTTATTCGATTTATTACATGTTTTTATTTGTAGGTGGTTAAAAAATTCTGACTATTATGGTTACGTTTGTATGGGTTTTAATTAAACTCCGGGACATGTCCGGATTTGATTTTATTATGAATGTTTGTAATAGTATAACCACGTGCTGGAAATCGTGTAGGATTAGATCAAATATGTAGTAGGATTTTTTCTATGTAATTTCGATTATTTAATTTTCCTAGAAAGCCTTGTAGTAGGAGAATTAATTTTTTTTTTTGTAATCGAAGGCGTTATGGTGGGCAACTTGAATTCGTGGGTTTCGGGTTATCATTAATTCGTAGAAACCCAGGAAAACCCAGAACAAATTGCAAGAAGACCAAATAGCGTAGAAGAAGCGAATGAGAGATTGGTGGTAGGGGGCGGCGCCGATGACGACTTGCCTGCGGGAGCCACCACCGGCAACCTCTGGGAAGCGGCAGCAGCTGCTGCGCACTACTGGGCCATGCACCCGGTGAGTGCTGCACGCGTTTGGCCCGTTCAGGACGCATTTTGGCCCGTTTTTCTTCCAGTTTTCGTTTTTTGAAGTTCAAGACTCAATCCATCGAGTTACGTGGCGGGACACGAGATGAAGGCAGAAGATGGAAGTAATTAAAACCATAATAGTCGGGAAATTTATTTTTCGCATTTATTTCCCGTATTATTGTTTTAATTTTTGTGCTTTAATTTTTATGTTTATTTTAGATGCATGATTTTAAATCATGTTGGTTTTATGGTTGCATTTAACTTAGGGCTAGGTAATTGCATGTTAAAACCGGAAAAATCCTCAATTTAGAAATCTAAGTGGGAGCGGGTTGGTTTAATATCCCCCTAGCCACCATTATGAGTTCATATGCGATGTGGGTGGACTTACGCGTTGGCATTAGGGCCTTCCTCCATTCGGATGAGTCCAACCACAAGATCGCTAGAATATGAATTTCTGAGTAAGATGGCTAGAGTAAGTTTAACTAGGAGAAACGCGACACCCTCTCCATTTGAGGCGCACTATTATGAGGTAACAAACTCAGAAGTCATGTAATGGCACACACTTAGTATATGATTTGCAGTATCCCTCCCATCGAGGTTACGCTACTTATTGTATAGCTAAAAGTACCGACTATTAGCTACATTGATCAATAGATAGTTTGGTCAGATAGTGTAGTTAATGAACTTGGTTATTCTCAAACGAATGTGGGTTAGCGTAAACGTCCACACTATCGTGGCTTGCGAGATCCCGGTGAATGAGATGTTGGTGGATTAAAATTATTGTTTTGAGGAAAGTCAATAATTGTTAGAATTTCCTTGTTTTTGAAATTCTAGATTAAACACTGAAACCTTGTCTGTTTATTTAATTTACAGTTTTTCGATATGACATTCAACCCCTTAGCTACTATATTGAAAGACAATAAGTTAACTGGACCTAATTATGTCGATTGGAGTTGTAACTTGTGTTGGAGTAGAATACATAAGCTATGCTTGTATTGTACAGTTTCCCAGTTTAATATATCGATTTGTGTTTCAGTCATATTTTGTTGTGCATATTTATGTCAATTTATATTATGTAAGTAGATGATGAGGTGTCTGGTGTGACACAGTAGATCTCATCATTGGTTGAAAGACATAATATATAAATGAGGTTCGTAACCGAGACAGCTTTGGACAAACTGTCGGTCTAGGTTATTATGTGATTCAGATAATTAGTTTGTCTAAACTAATTGAATCATATAGATATGCCCGGGGCATATTGAACTTGACTCTTAGGAATGATTTGTCTTGTACTGATTCAATAGATAAATCGATCCTTGTATTCTATCTCTAAATCCCTAGACTCGAGTGGGCATGAGGATTAGACAGTGTACTTTGATCTGCCAATGGGTGAGGTCAAATGTGGCCAATAGTCTCGGTGGGTTGGGTGCGCGTGTTTAGTTACTTGGTGTGCTGCTGCTTGTCGAAAGGAAACCATGTACCGGTGCGTTCGGGGTGATGGTGCTCCCGAGATGAGCTCGAAATGTTTATTATACTAAACCCGGCCGGTGGACTTATGTCCGGTATAGTAAAAAGGTCGAGTGGTACTAGTCTCGGAATTAAAGAAGTTGATGAATTAATTTATCAGTAAATTAATGAATTAACGAGCACTATATCTTTGATGTGGGGAGATTATGAATATAATTTAATTAAGTTGTTCCGGAAGCAATTCTGGTGTAGGTTAGTAGTGCCATAATTAATCCGTTAGTGGTACGATTAATTATGTAATGGGTTGTTGACAAAGGTAGATTTAATTAATTTAGAAATTAATTAATCCTTGTGTTAGCTGGTTGTGAATCATCCCAGGAACTGGTTTGAGATAAGTGAATCCCAGTGTCAGTTGGGAGTGATTCATCCCAGGAACTGGATTAGGATAAGTGAATCCTTGTGACAGTTGGGAGTGTATCAGTCCAGGAATAGGATTGAAGGAAACAGAATCTGTATCAGTCCAGAAACAGGATTGAAGGACAACAGAAACCCAGTAGGAAGACCAATCCTAAACCAACTTGGAGTCTCTCTTGTAACTCTATAAATAGACAAGGGATCAGTTATTCTAGACATACAATTACACAATTAATCCACAAGATTTCTAGAGAGAGAAAATTCTAGAGAGAGAAAACTTTTCTCTCTCCAAGTCGAATTTTCAAGAAAGTGTGCAGCTGGTTTTTGGGTTTCTAGTGGCTGAAATTTTGGCCTTGGTCTATACCAGCTGCGCGTAGCTTTCTCTCTCTCCGGGCAGTGCGTTTGCAGTACGTGCTAGGTGCAGAGGTGCTGGATTTTTCTGGCGGGTGGAGTTGTGGTGATAGCTGATCAATTAACTTCTAGTTCGTTGCCCACACAACGTGAAGTTATAGTCTTGAGGCATACAAGAGAATCACCAGGTGCACGCTTCAAAGGTATTTTTCTAAGATTCCGCTTTAATAGAAATTTTGTTGTTGCGTGGTAAATCGAGCAAGTGCAAACCCAGATCCTACCAAAATCTTTCAACTTGGACATTGTCCTCATGGCTGAGAGCACTCCTGTGAGAGATCATGTCATTGACGTGATTAGTAACATCAACAAGGTTGAGGTAGTGGGAGGCAAAATCGTTGGTGAATCCAAAGTCGATATTATCCTCTGGAGCTTGCTTCAAAGCTATGGGCAGATTCGGTTGAACTACAACATAAGTAAGATGTTGTGTACTTTATCCGAGCTCTTGGCATAGTTGTTGGCGGCTAAAAGTCTTCTTCAAGAGAAGAAGCGAGCTTTAGTCGCAGACAAAGCTTCAGAATCTTCTTTTGAGCCTGAGGCTAGAAAGAAGAAGAGAAAGCTCGAGGGAATAGCTCAAAAGGCGCGAATTGCGTCTAAGCCAGATATTGCAAAGAAGAAATTGAAAGACAAGTGCTTCAAGTGCAATAAGACGGGACATTAGAAATTGGATTGTTCAAAGCTTAAACGTACGATAGTTTTTGCCTTAATTACTGAGACATGTTTAGCGGCGATTCCCACAGATACTTGGTGTGTGGATTTAGGTGCCACTGACCATGTTTGTAATTCTTTGCGAGGTTTCCAAGTAACCCGAAGGCTTAGAGAAGACGAATTGGATATCTACTTGGGCGACACTACAAGAGTGTCAGTAGAAGCAGTGGGGGTAGTTACTCTGAATTTCGAGAATTCTAGATTAGAGTTAGGTAATTGTCTTTATGTACCGAGTTTTAGAAAGAACCTTATTTCGGTTTCTAAACTCTTAAAGAACGGTTATAAGTTTATTTTTCTGATGATTCTGTATTTATTAGAAGAAATGAAAAACTTATTTGTTCTGGTTCATTGGCTGACAATTTGTTTGTGGTTAATTCTAACTCCCCTGTTGTGCAAAACATGGAAACATATAGCTCTTTATGTAACATTAATAAGAGGAAGAAATCTTTTAAAATGAATCAAGCCTATCTTTGACATCTCAGGTTAGGTCATATAAACTTTAGTAGGATTCAGAGGTTGGTCAATGACGGACCTTTAGGTTCTTTAGAGATTGACAGTTATTCAACCTGCGAATCTTGCTTGGAGGGTAAGATGACCAAGAGACCCTTTAAATCAAAAGGTTATAGAGCTAAAGAAGTATTAGAGTTGGTTCATTCTGACTTGTGTGGACCAATGACATGAAGGAAAATAGAACAAGCCTGGGCTAAATCGAAAATCTCACTTTTGTGCTATGCATTCCAAAATCGGAGACTTTCGACTCGGCTCTGGCTCAAATTTATTTCCCCTGAACGGATCTAGGCTTATACTAGTTCAATTTATTAAAACGATACGCTAAAAATTAAATCTTTAATTTAAAGCGGAAGTCTTAAAGATTATACCTTTGAAGCGTGTCCCTAGCAATAAGAAAACCAAAACTGAAAATCTTGTTGTTTATCGCCCGGGACCAATCACGAGAAAATCTCGATAACAACTCCGTATCTACCTCGAAATTGCATGGGCAACTATCCACAAGGTAGCTAAGACACCAAGGAAGAGATCCATATAAGACCCACTTCGAAAAACTCGTCAGATCCTCAGCAGATCGTTGCTCGAAGATTACTGTACTTATTTACCGCCTGCTGACTATTTACCGCCTGGCTGCGAAATCCACTCGAAATCCCAAGGATAACTCCAAACAACCTCGAACTTGGGTGGGCAAGTGTCTATGTGGTGGCTAAAGGCACTGGCAAAGAAATCCAAAGAAACCCACTTCAAGAAACTCACAGATCTGAAAAACAGATTTAGCCCGGGAAACTGATTCTAATCTGAAAACCCACACCCCCTCAATAAAACTTTGTGTGTAAGCTATTTGCTCATGGATCTAGACTTTTTTCGAACCAAAATGAATGAGCCAAAGGATCAACACAACAAATAAACAAAGTCCACTATGAAAATGCACCAAAACAGCGCTGAAAAATCCAAAAAAAATGCAGGCTGTGCTAACTGCCCCGAAAAAGAGCGGCGAACGGACTTCTCGAGCGGTGTTTGAACTTCCAGGGTGGTCTTGGACTTCTAGAATCATAGGATAAGTTTCTTGAACAAGAAAGATCGCAAACCGACTTCGAAAAAGAATTCTCAATAAGGAAGAAAGAATTTTATCTCTAGGCTTGTCTTTCTCACTCTAAGGCATTTGCCTACAAGGTTTCTAATGTCTTCAAATGTGCCTAACATTAGCTATTTATAGGGAGCTCCTTGGGAGACCTAGTGGGCTTTTGAGTTGGGCCTTAGTGTTTGACTTTCGTTGACCCCTTAGTCTTCCCTAGACTAATCAACTCCAATCGATTCTTTCGAATTCATTTCTTAACCCACTTTGTTAATTTAATTTAATCGAACCCTTAGGATTAATTAATTTATATAGAATTAATTTTCTTAATCCACTTTGTCAATTAAATATTAATTAAACCTTTAGGATTAATTAATTCACTTTATCGATTAGTCAAACATATAATTAGTCGTACCACTAACGGACCAATTATAGAACTACCGCTCAAAAATGACTTTACATCGCGCCACTTTATTTTCTTCTATCTCCCCACATTAAAGATCTAGTGCTCGTCGATTTATCAATTTACTGACAAACTAATTCGCCAACTTCTTAGTATCCGAGATTAGTATCACTCGACCTTATTATTATACCGGACGTAAAGTCTACTGGCCAGATTTAATATAATAAACCTTATGAGCTCATCTCGGGAGCACCATCAACCCGGCAAACCGGTACGTAGATTCCTCTGACTAGCAACGGCACGTAAGAAGCTCAACACCGCATACCCAACCTACCGAGGTATAGGCCTCAATTAACCGCACTCTTTGGCACATCAAAGCATATGATATCTAACTCTCACGCCCGTCCCAATCTCGGGATTGAGAGACTGAATACTAGGACCGAATTGACTACGCCAATCAGTACAAGTCAATTCTATCCAAACTGGTCGTGCTTAATATGCCCCGGGCATATCCGTGTGATTTAAATTAGTCTAGATAAACTAAATTCAAAACCACACGATAACCTATACCGATAGTATGTTCAGAATATCTCAGTTACGAGCATACTTTTTATATATCTATATTTTAACCAATAATGGTATCTACTGTGTCTTTCCACAACCCGTTATTTGGTTCTATGATATAATGGAACAATTTAATACTGAAACAAAATCATATGTCATCTGTGGATATTAGTTTTTGATACAAGCCATAGCTTTTCTGTATTCAAAACTAACAATCGCCCACTAATACTCAAAGCTATGTTAAGAAGTACAAAAACTATCCAACCCGCTATTACATTGCTGTCATAATGAAATCTACAGAACACCTTTAAGCTCACTCACATGGCTCACTCAAGAATCTGACTCCCACGCCCTCCACATGTCTCTCAAAGACCTTTGAGGTCAATGACTTTGTGAAAGGATCTGCAAGGTTGTCATCTGATGCTATCTTGGCCACGGTTAAGTCTCATCTCTTTACGATCTCTCGTATCAGGTGGTACTTGTGCTCTATGTGTTTACTCGCTTTGGGGGCTCGTGGTTCCCTCGAGTTAGCAACTGCACCATTGTTATCACAATAAACTGTGATAGACCTAGGCAACTCAGGAACCACATCTAAGTTCACCAGAAAGTTCCGGAGACATACAGCTTCTTTTGCTGCCTCTGATGTGGCAACGTACTCAGCCTCCAAGGTGAAGTCCGCCACGCATTTCTGCTTGACACTCCGCCATACTATGGGTCCACCTCCTAGAGTAAACACAAACCCAGAGGTAGACTTATTCTTGTCCATATCACCTTGAAAGACCGAATCTGTGTAACCTAACGGTACAAGCTCATGCGCTCTATAAACTAGGACATAATCTCTCGTCCTGCGCAAGTACTTGAGACTGCATTTTACTGCCTCCCAGTGAGCCTTCCCAGGGTTACTCTGATATCTGCTAACCATGCCAACGACAAAGCAAATATCAGGCCTTGGTGAATGTGCCCTAATGAGGGCTATTTATGTAAATATACTTTGATGGTATTTATGTAAATAAGACATTTGTCGCTTGATTGATTGTTTATCAAATGAGTTAATTTCATGATAGTAATAACCTTGTGCATATTTAAATTCATGAAATCGATCCGCCAAAAGAAACACTCCATGGACTAATTAGATCATGAGTGATTCCTTTGAGTAGTACTGGTACTGGGATCCTTAGACTAGAAATCACTACATGGTCTTAGGTGAATTGCGGTGTGCTTTGACATACGCCTAACGGGGCCGTAACAGGTTGCCAAGTACGGGTATGATTGGGTACACTATGATTCATGCTAAGATATGTAGGTGATGTGATGGGACTACAAATCTCTCTTAAGTGAGAGATGATATCTTGGCCATTTGATAGTGAACTGAAAGTGCATGGCCATGCCCAAGGAATGATAAGGATATCATTTGCTTGATGGATTCAGTGTCACTAAGAGATCAAGTAAACGTTTAGCTACATAAGGATGATGGTTCCATGCCTTATGCTAAACGGGATATCGATGTATAGGATCGTATGCAGTTTGTTTAGAAAGGTTGTATTGAATCACCATTCGATCCTCCATTCTGAATTGGGTAGTCATTATGTCTTGCTAGAGACCACTAATGACTTATGGATTAATCAATGAGATTGAGTTATCCATTGCCAATTTAGAATGGACCTACAGGATCGCACATAAGAAAGTTCGATGATGCAGAATAAGGATTCTTGCCTACAATAAGTATAATTGTTATACTTAAATAAATAAGATTTAATTAAATGGTTTAATTAAATATTATTGGAAAGTTCTGTGGTATTAATTAATAGTTAATTAATTACCTGGGAACAATTGGGATGGGATGATAAATCAAGGGACTTAATTCCAATTGAAGTTCTTGACCCATCAGCCTGATCCATGGGTCATGGGTTGATCCATGGGCTTGGTGTATAACCCAAATCATTAAGGTATTATTTAAGGCTGATTTGGAATTAGTAAATATTATTTACTGATTTGGAATCAGTTAAATAATATTTGATAATAATACTGATTTGGAATATGACTAAAATCAGTTAAGTTATAATTGGATAATTACAATACTGATTTTGGAAATTAATTCTCTACAAATATCATAGGGATATAATTGTAGAATGATGATGATTTGGAATTTAAGAAAATTCAGATTAGCCAAAATACACTGATTTTCCCAAATTCTCGGGGTAGGCAAGATCGGCTAGCACCAAACTGCGAAGACTTTCGTGCTTGAGAGTAGAGAATCCTTCGAGGAAGGATTTTGGAGACAAAAACGCCATCTTCTCAGAGGAACTAGGTGACGTGCACAACCGATTACGCTTCTAGGGTAAGACCCGATCCTTAGTGTTTAGGAATTCCGTTGTTTAATTGGATTAAACACCTAGACATAATCCAACAGTGGTATCAGAGCTAGGCTTATAATTTTAGTGATAAAATTAAAATTGATTTTGATTAAAAGTAATTGGATTTTTAATTTAAATTGATTTTAATAAAATTTTGGAAAAATCGGGCTTTTAGATAGAAAAAGAAAAAAAAAATTCTGGAAAAAATAATTAAAATTATTTTCTGGAAATTAATATGAAGCGCTGCCGGACTGTGTGCTGCCGACTGGCCGGAATAGTTCCGGTCGGCCGGAATAGTTCCGGTCGGCCGGAATCTCGCCAGAAAATCGAGGGTTGCCAGATTCATAATTTTGGCCTTAAAAATTTTAGGTTTTGTTCCTTGTCCTTCCCGAAAACCGTTTCCGAATTCTTTTGGTTTCAAAACGATTTAATTGCATGGATTTTGAGAGGTATTTTCTGGGGTTTCAAGGATTTTCTACCCTTTTTTTTTGGAGTTTTGGTCGGGAAAACGCAAACAACGGAATGGTTCTGGGTTGCTTTGTTTTTCCATCGCAGAGGGTGCCGAATCGATCATTCATGTCGGTGGAGTATGGAGGTCGCAACGGCGAACGTCGCCGCTGCATCTTCATCGCAATCCGATTCTGGCGTTAGACATCGGGAGTTGCGACTACGGTTTCCATGGGATCTTCAAATGGTGTGAATCATCGGTCATGGATTCCGTGGTCGAGTTGGATTCAGTCGACCGGGGAGATAGTTTTCGCCGAAATAGATAATCGGAGATAGTCGCCGGCGAGTCGAGGAGGCCGACGGAAAATTCAAGGAAGGAGAAGGGTTGGTGGCGGCTGGGGCAAGAAACCCTAATGGGTGAAATGACCAATATACCCCTCCGCCCAAGAACCCTAATTGGCTGAGAAGGCAGCGGGGGCAGGAACCCTAAAAAGGTTGAATTTGCCAAAATGCCCCACCGCAGCCTCTAATTACCAAAATGGAATGCAGATTTTAAAATGGTTTTAAAATTGCATAATGGTCCCTGGACTTTGAGTCCTCCTCAAAACCCTAGCCCAGAATTTTATTTAATTACATAATTGCCCCAAAAAGTTTCAGAAAATTAAAATTTTAAAAATTTCTGAATTTTTAAATAATCTTATTAGATAAAGATAGGATTAATTTAGAATTTTATTCTATAAGTTTAAATTTGAAAATTTATCTTAATTAGATAATTAGATAAATTTTAAAATAATTATTTTAATTAGAATAAAATAATTAGAAAAGATAAATAAATAAATAATTAATTAGATTAATTAATTTGTTTAAATTTTGAATTGTTATTTATTTATTTTATCTTATTTTAATTTTGATGCTTATTTAAATTGTTTAAATTTTATTTGAAGCATCATAATTATGCAAGCATGTTCATGCATCATTTTGGATAAATGTAAAATGAACAGAAGGATTGATTAAAATTGATCATGACACGATCAATTTTAATTCTGTAATAGTTACACAATTCTTAAAATTAATCGGCTTAAATTAAAATCGGCTTGTATGAGCATATGCATTTTATGTGTTTCAAAGCATGAATTGGGCTTTTAATTTTAACGTTTTAAAAGTTGGGGCCTGCGAACCAATTTTGAATTTGGGCCTGCATGCCTATAAAATCATCATGTAATAGTTAGGCCCCAAAAGGAGGTTCCAAGAGGAGTCCATGGTGGAGCCCAGGAGCGGAGCCCAAACATGAAGATTTTAAAAGGTCCTGTAATAGACTAGAGCCCAGTTCATCGCTTTAATTCATTCTTTTATTTATGCAAATGAATGATAAATGAAAATGCATGTTAAGCCGATCAAACTTAAATCCCAAAAACCCAAGATTTTGCTTCCATACTTGAGGGCCCGCTTGAGTGTCGAATGTCTGATGGACTTGGAGAGCCCAAGGGCCTCAGGTTTTCTTCATGCGGCGGGTTGTTACATAATAGTGCCCAACTTTATCACTACCATTAATGAGTGGAAAAACTGTTTGGGTATTAGATGCTCAACTTTATCATTGCCACTTGTTATAGAAAAACTGTGTGGATGTCTATTGATGTGATGCCTTGAGGGATGGTTTAACTTGGGAAAATCAATCCTAGCTTGACCCGATAAGTTGACTAGGGATTAATTTTGCAAAGATAGGATGGTGTCAAACATTTGGAATGTTCATCCTATCACTGAAAAGTTGCATGGTATGCAATTGGAAAGCGTTAAATTAGATGGAATGTGATTTGAACGTTGTCTACCAGAAGAGCCCGATCCCTACGATACTTGCCAAAGCAAGACTGGGGTTGACTCTTTGTGGATTTTCGGCCCACAATCTAGCACCAACACAAAATTGTTAGGGATTTTAATTTTGGCTATTGTGGAAAATTAATTTTAAAACTCATTCTAATATTTTGCAATATTCTTTGTAGAAATGGCATTATCTAGCACAAATGTTATCTTAAAATTTACTCTAAGAAGTATATTGGATAAAGATAAATTGGTTGGACCAAACTTCTTAGATTGGGAAAGAAACTTGAGAATAGTTCTCAAACAAGAAAAAAAGCTACATGGCTTAGAGACCGCTTTACCTGAACCACCACAAAATACTTCGGCAACTGTTCAACGAGCCTGGGATAAGCTAAAAAGCGACTCCGATGATGTGACGTGCTTGATGCTCGCGTCTATGACAGGCGAGCTTCAAAAGAAGTTCATGAATTTGGAAGCGTTCCGAATTTAAGAGTCACTGACGGAAATGTTTCGTGAACAAGCTTTAGGCATCTTTGTTATAGAAATTAATCTTTCTATGTCCACCTCATGGGTATTAGATACTGGTTGTGGGGCTCACATTTGTACTAATGTGCAGGGACTTAGAAATAGAAGGATGACAAAGAAAGGTGAAGTAGATCTCCGAGTGGGCAACGGGGCAAGAGTTGCTGCTGTTGAAGTTGGAGATTACACTCTGTCTTTACCTTCTGGTTTAAATATCGAACTTGAAAATTGTTATTATGTACCTGCCTTGAGTAGAAATATTATTTTAGTTTCGAGTTTAGATAATAAAGGTTTTCGATTTATTATAGAGAATAATTCGTATTTATATCGAAATGATATTTTATACGGAGTTGCAAATATGTGTAACGGTCTGTATGCCTTGGATTTGACCCAAGACAAACCAGTTTATAACATAGAAAAGAAAGCTAAATCAACTAAAAATGATTTAAGTCCAACATACCTTTGGCATTGTCGATTAGGCCATGCAAATGAAAAGTGAGTTCAAAAGCTTCATAAGGATGGAGTGCTTAGGTCATTTGATTTTGAATCATATGATACCTGTGAACCCTGCTTGCAAGGAAAATGACAAAGAGTCCTTTCGACAAAAAAGGTGAAAGAACAAGTGAGCTATTGGCCCTAATACATACGGATGTATGTGGACCAATGAGCACACAAGCCAGAGGTGGATTTGAATATTTTGTGACTTTTACTGATGACTTTAGTAGATATGGGTATGTCTACTTAATGATGTATAAAAGTGAAACTTTTGAAAAGTTCAAAGAGTTTAAAAACGAAGTAGAGAATCAGTTGGATAGAAGGATTAAGGCTATTTGCTCCGATCGGGGAGGTGAATACCTTAGTGATGAGTTCGATGGCTATCTAAAACTGTGTGGAATTGTTTCACAGCTGACTCCACCGGGAACACCTCAATGGAATGGTGTATCCGAAAGGAGAAATCAGACCTTATTAGATATGGTTCGATTAATGATGGGCCTATCGACTCTCCCTACATCCTTTTGGGGTTATGCTCTCCTTTCTGCTGCCTACTTATTGAATCGTATTCCATCTAAAGCAGTAGATAAGACTCCATATGAGATATGGATGGGTCGGAAGCCCTATATGTCCTATCTACGAGTTTGAGGTTGTCAAGCTCAAGTAAAGCGTTTACAAAGTAATAAGCTTGAACCTAAAACTGACAAATGCCTATTTGTGGGATATCCTAAGGAAACCAAAGGATATCAATTATACAACCCAACAGAAAACAAAGTGTTCGTTGCTCGAGGAGCTACTTTCTTAGAGAAAGAATTTCTGTACAAGAAAGACAGTGGGAGTAGAATAGAACTCGGAGAAGTTCAAGAACCACAAGAGAATGTAGAACGATCTACAGAAACTCAGATGGAAGTTGACATGGAAACTCATGAAGATGAGCAACCTGAGTCAACAACACAAGAACCTAGAAGATCTGGTAGATCTCGTCACCAACCCGAGAGATACGGATTTCTCGTGACTGACAATCAAGATTTGATCTTGGTGGACTCTAATGAGCCCGCGAACTACAAACAGGTTTTAGAAAGTCCAGATTTAGATAAATGGCTACAAGACATGTAATCTGAAATGCAATCCATGAGGGACAATAAAGTGTGGACTTTGATTGACCCTCCTATTCAGGCAAAGGTTGTCTATTGCAAGCGGATTTTCAAGTTAAAACCTGGCGGGATCTTCAAGGCACGACTAGTGGCTAAAGGTTTTAGACAGACTCATGGTATAGACTATGATGAAACCTTCTCCCCTGTCGTGATGCTCAAGTCCATTAGGACAATGCTTGCCATAGCAGCATCTTTTGACTATGAGGTATGGCAGATGGATGTTAAGACGGCTTTTCTGAATGGAAACCAAATCGAGGATGTTTATATGAAACAACCCAGGGATACATCGATCAAAAGCATCCTAATCGAGTATGTAAGCTTCAGAGGTCTATCTATGGACTAAAGCAAGCATCTCGAAGTTGGAATCTTCGTTTTGATGAGGAAGTAAAAGGTTACGGATTCATCAAGAATGAAGATGAGCCTTGTGTTTACAAGAAAGTTAGTGGGAACAAGATTGTTTTCCTTGTCCTATATGTGGACGACATCTTGCTCATAGGAAATGACATTCCCTTGATGAAAGACATCAAACAATGGTTGTGGAGTGTATTTTCTATGAAAGACTTAGGAGAAGCTGAGAAGATACTAGGTATCAAAATCTGTAGAGATAGGTCTAAAAGGCTTCTGGGACTAAGTCAAGAAGGGTACATAGACAAGATATTGAAAAGATTCAATATGTCTAACTCCAAAAATGGTAAGGCACCATTTAGACATGACCTTCTATTGAAGAAGAACCAAGGTCCTTCAACAAGAGAGGAGAGGGATACAATGAGTAGAGTCCCATATGCTTTGGCAATAGGATCTATCATGTATGCCATGTTGTGTACCTGTCTGGATGTTACACATGCACTTAGCATGCCTAGCAGATACCAACAAGATCCAGAGATGGATCATTGGACTGCAGTCAAAGCAATCCTGCAGTACTTACGAAGAACTAAAGGATTAATGCTAGTTTATGGAGGACAAGAACAGCTCATTGTACAAGGTTACGCTGATGCTGCTTTCCAAACAAATTAAGATGACATGAAGTCACAATCAGGCTACGTGTTTAGTCTGAATGGCGGTGCAATAAGTTGGAAAAGCTCAAAGCAAGATACAACAGCCGATTCTACTACAGTGCCTGAGTATATTGCTGCATCAGATGCTGTAAAGGAAGCTGTTTGGTTGAGAAAGTTCATGTCAGACATCGGAGTGATACCGAGTATCCAGGATTCGATAGAACTTTTCTGTGACAATAACGGGGCCATCGCACAAAGGAGCCTCGGTCACACCAGAAAACCAAACACATACTCGGAAGGTTTCACCTCATCCGAGAGATCATTGATCGAGGAGATGTGAAAGTGTGCAAAATAGGGTCAGACGACAATATAGCAGATCCTCTCACAAAAGCTCTACCACAGTCAAAGTTTGATAGACATGTAATAGAGCTTGGTCTTAAACAGTTTAGGTATAGCCCTTCATCGGGCAAGTGGGAGATTGTTGGTGAATGTGCCCTAATGAGGGCTATTTATGTAAATATACTTTGAGGGTATTTATGTATATAAGACATTTGTCGCTTGATTGATTGTTTATCAAATGAGTTAATTTCATGATAGTAATATCCTTGTGCATATTTAAATTTATGAAATTGATCCGCCAAAAGAAACACTCCATGGACTAATTAGATCATGAGTGATTCTTTTGAGTAGTACTGGTACTAGGATCCTTAGACCAGAAATCACTACCCGGTCTTAGGTGAATTATGGTGTGCTTTGACATACGCCTAACGGGGCCGTAACAGGTTGCCAAGTACGGGTATGATTGGGTACACTATGATTCACGCTAAGATATGTAGGTGAAGTGATTGGACTACAAATCTCTCTTAAGTGAGAGATGATATCTTGGCCACTTGATAGTGAACTGAAAGTGCATGGCCATGCCCAAGGAATGATGAGGATATCATTTGCTTGATTGATTCAGTGTCACTAAGAGATCAAGTAAACGTTTAGCTACATAAGGATGATGGTTCCATGCCTTATGCTAAACGGAATATCGATGTAGAGGATCATACGCAGTTTGCTTGAAAAGGTTGTGTTGAATCACCATTCGACCCTCCATTCTGAATTGGGTAGTCATTATGTCTTGCTAGAGACCACTAATGACTTATGGATTAGTCAATGAGATTGAGTTATCCATTGCCAATTTAGAATGGGCCTACAGGATCGCACATAAGAAAGTTTGATGATGCAGAATAAGGATTCTTGCCTACAATAAGTATAATTGTTATACTTAAATAAATAAGATTTAATTAAATGGTTTAATTAACTATTATTGGAAAGTTCTGTGGTATTAATTAATAGTTAATTAATTACCTGGGAACAATTGGGATGGGCTGATAAATCAAGAGACTTAATTGCAATTGAAGTTCTTGACCCATCAGCCTGATCCATGGGTCATGGGTTGATCCATGGGCTTGGTGTATAACCCAAATCATTAAGGTATTATTTAAGGCTGATTTGGAATTAGAAAATATTATTTATTGATTTGGAATCAGTTAAATAATATTTGGTAATAATACTGATTTGGAATATGACTAAAATCAGTTAAGTTATAATTGGATAATTACAATACTGATTTTGGAAATTAATTCTCTACAAATATCCTAGGGATATAATTGTAGAATGATGATGATTTGGAATTTAAAAAAATTCAGATCAGCCAAAATACACTGATTTTCCCAAATTCTCGGGGTAGGAAAGATCGGCTAGCACCAACCTGCGAAGACTTTCGTGCTTGAGAGTAGAGAATCCTTCGAGGAAGGATTTTGGAGACAAAAATGCCATCTTCTCAGAGGAGCCAGGTGGCGTGCACAACCGATTACGCTTCTAGGGTAAGACCCAATCCTTAGTGTTTAGGAATTCCGCTGTTTAATTGGATTAAACACCTAGACATAATATAACACCTCGTACATAACATAGCATACATGAGGCTACTAAATGCAGAAGCATAGTGTACCACCTGCATGGCATCTATCTCCATGCCTGAAAGGTAGTGAACCCTTCTTGGAGTTCTGCATGTTAAAACGGGCCAGAATGGTGTCTATGTAGGATGCCTGAGAGAGAGTCAGAGAACGTCTCCTACAATCTCGAATAATCTTGATCCCAAGGATATGTCCAGCCTCTCCCAAATCCTTCATTTCAAATTGCCTGGACAACCATGCCTTTACGTCTGATAACACCTTCTTACTATTGCCAATCAGAAGGATGTCATCTATGTAAAGTACGAAGAACACCACTGTATCACCATCACGCCTGCGATAAACACACTGCTCATCCGGACACTGAGTGAATCCATAGGACTGGATAACCTCATCAAAAAGGATGTTCCAAGATCTCGATGCTTGCTTAAGTCCATAAATGGACCTCTTAAGCCTGTATACCTTGTGCTCTTGGCCCTGAACAATGAAACCCTCTGGTTGCTGCATAAAGATGGTCTCCTCAAGACTTCCATTAAGGAAAGCTGTCTTGACGTCCATCTGCCGAATCTCATAGTCCATATGAGCAGCTATGGCCAAGAGAATCCGGATCGACTTAAGCATAGCTACCAGGGAAAAGGTCTCCTCATAATCGATACCCTTTTTCTGAGTATACCCCTTCACCACAAGTCTAGCCTTGAAGGTCTCAACCTTCCCGTCAGATCCTCTCTTTCGCTTGTAAACCTATTTGCACCCAATAGGCCAAAACCCATCAGGATGCCAGCTCCCAGACCTAATTTGAGTCCATAGAACCCATATCAGCAATCATCGCTCTCTGCCAAGAATCTGCATCTTTATCCTAGAGGGCCTCATTGTAGCTAACTGGGTCTAGTTCATGAGTGCCAGGGATAAAGTCCGAAGACTCACCCAAACCCATGTACCTCTAGGGCTGTCTAGCAACCCTCCCACAATGACGTGGCGCAACCTATGTGAGAGCATCATCTGTGATAGTGTGTGCAGTCTCTTGTGGTGTGTCTTCCTGTACTCGTGTATCTGGAATAATGGACTGACTTCTAAGCTCTTCTAATACTATATTGCTGCTTGACTTGTGATCTAAAATATATTCCTCCTCAAGAAATATGGCATTGGTGCTGATCACCACCTTTTGATCCTGAGGACTATAAAATATAACACCTCTCGTTCCTTTGGGGTAGCCTATAAACAACATAGCCTTGGTTCTTGCCTCTAACTTGCCTGCATCTGCCTTAAGCACATGTGCTGAACAACCCCAAATCTTGAGATGTCTCAGACTAGGCTTTCGCCCAATCCACAACTCTACTGGGGTCGAAGGCACAGACTTAGATGGCACAAGGTTGAGGATAAAACATGTTGTCTCTAAGGCATAATCCCAAAACGAGATAGGCAACTCACTGTAACTCATCATCGATCTAACCATATCCATAAGAGTCCTGTTCCTCCTCTCTGCTACACCATTCTGCTAGGGTGTGTGAGGTGTAGACAACTAGGATTGAATACCCTCCTCTGACAAATAGGACCTAAATTCACTAGAGAGGTATTTGCCATCGCGATCAGATCGCATGGCCTTGATACTCTTACCTAGATGGTTCTCCACCTCAACCTTAAACTCTTTGAACTTGCCAAAGTATTCAGACTTGTGGCGCATCAGGTATATGTATCCATATCTAAAGTAATCATCCGTGAATGTCACGAAATACTCATAACCACCTCTAGCTTGAACTTACATAGGCCCACACAAGTCAGAATGAATCAACTCTAAAATCTCCTTGGCCCTATACCTTTTTGCCTTGAGAGGCCTCTTGGTCATCTTACTGAAGGAAAACAGAACAAGCCCGGGCTAAATCGAAAACCTCACTTTTGTGTAATGCATTCCAGAATCGGAAGCTTTCGACCAAGCTCAGGCTCAAATTCATTTACCCACGAACGGATCTTGGCTTATACTTATTTAATTTATTAATCGAGACACAAAAGATTCAATCTTTAATTGAAGCGGAATGTTTAAAGAATCTACCTTTTGTAGCGAAGTCCTTTGCCTAAAGAAAAATCCAATCTTTGCTAGCGATTCCAATAGAAATCCAAAAGATTACTCCGATAGAACTTCGAATATTGCGTGGGCAATAATCTATCGAAGTCTACTTGCTTAGCCCACAAGGAAATCACACGAATCGAATAACCAGCAGCCCAAAATCGGATCAAAAATTTTGCTGCTCACCACTGGCCAACTGCCGCCGAGAATGAAGACCCTCGCCGGACTAAAAAACTTCGGCCACCCACCTTAAACCAGCCACCACCCAGCCGTGATCTAGACAACCTTCACCACGGATCACCAACAAAGATCAACGTGATGAAGGTCGAATGAATGCGCGGGTAGCAAGCTAGCAGGATCAGTGCCGGATGATAATATCGGACAGCCCGACGGAAAAACCCAGCAGCAGCGGCGAAAAATAACAGCAGCAGTGGCGAAAATATTAACCCACAAATAAAGAAGATTTGATCTTTGGGCTGAATTCAATCCGTAGAGCAAGATAGCAAGTTCGTTTTTGAAAGAAAACTTCAAGAAGAAGAAGTTCTCTCTCTAGAACTTTCTCCCTCTAAAAGGGGCAAGACTTGTCTTGCAAGATTTCCTTAGCTTTCTTTGGTCTCAAGTTTTCTATTTATAGGAGCTCTAATGGAGACCTAATGGGCTCTCGAGTTGGGCCTTTTAATTTGACTTTCATTGAACGCTAAGTCTTTCCCGACTAATCAACTCAAATCGACCCATTAGAATTAATTTCTTAACCCACTTCGTTAATTTAATTTAATCGAACCCTTAGAATTAATTAATTCAAATAGAATTAATTTCTTAATTCACTTTGTCGATTAAATATTAATTAAACCTTTTGGATTAATTAATTCACCTTGACGATTAGTCAAATACATAATTAGTCGTGCCACTATCAGACCAATTATGGAACTACCGCTCAAAAACGACCTTACACTGAAGATCTAGCGCTCGTCGGTTTATCAATTTACTGACAAATTAATTCACCTACTTCTTGGTATCCGAGATTAGTACCACTCGTCCTTTTATTATACCGGACATAAAGTCCACCGGCCGGGTTTAGTATAATAGACCTTACGAGCTCATCTCGGGAGCACCATCAACCCGACGAACCGGTACGTGGATTCCTCCGACTAGCAACGACACGTAAGAAGCTAAACACCGCATACCCAACCTTCCGAGGTATAGGCCTCAATTGACCGTACTCTTTGGCAAATCAAAGCATATGATATCCAACTTTCACGCCCGTCCCAATCTCGGGATTGAGAGACTGAATACTCGGACCGAATTGACTACGTCGATTAGTATAAGTCAATTCTATCCAAACTGGTCATGCTCAATATGCCCCAGGCATATCCGTGTGATTTAAACTAGTTTAGATAAACTAATTTCCAAACCACACGATAACCTATACTGATAGTATGTTTAAACTATCTCGGTTACGAGCATACTTTTAATATATCAATACTTTAACCAATAACGGTATCTACTGTGTCTTTCGACACCCCTTTATCTAGTTCTATGATATAAAGGAACAAATTTATACCGAAACAAAATGATATGTCAACTGTGAATATTAGTTTTTGATACAAGCCATAGTTTTTCTGTATTCAAAACTAACAATCTCCCACTACACTTGACATGGAAGCCAAGATGTAGCACCTGGTCATCTCATCAGCCTTCTGCCACCTCGTATATGGCTCTCGCTGCTCAGGGGTGGCATCATCTCTGGGCTTAGGGGGACACTCCTCAGTAAGCACGTACTTGTAACCCTCAGCGGTAAGGACAATGTCCAGGTTATGTTTCCAGTCAATATAGTTTGGACCGGTGAGTTTGTTTTGGTTCAGAATGACAGCTAGCGGGTTGAACGACATATCAACTGAAAACTAAACAATTCAAGTTTCAGTATTCTTTTTCAAAAATATTGAAAATCCTCTAAAAACCCAATATAATCTTCTACCGACATCTCTCACACCGGGATTAACGCATGTCACGATAGGTGAACGTTTACGCTGACCCACATTCGTTCGAGAAGAACCGAAGTTTATTAATTTCATTATCTGACCAACGATCTTATGATCAATGAAATTAATAGTCGATAATTTTAGCCGTACCCGAAAATAGCGTAACCTCGATGGGAGGGATAATAAAAATGGTACACTAAGTGTATGCCATTACGTGACTTCTAAGTTTGTTACTTAGGATACTAATACGCCTCGGATGACGAGGGTGTCGCAACTTTCTCCAATTAAACTCACTATAGTCATCCCTTTAGAAATTCATTCCGGTGATATTCGTGGTTGAAAACTCATCCGATAGGGAGGAAGGTCTAAGCCAGCACGCAAGTTTAACCACATCACCAATGAACCCGTAATGGAGGCCATGGGGATATTAACCAACCGCTCCCACTTAGATTTTTAAGTTTGAGGATTTTTTACGTTTTAACATGCAATATCTTAACTATGGATATTCGCACCCATAAAACCGTTGGAGTTTTAATATGCGAATAATCTACCTAGTTAATTGCACATTACCTTTTAAAAAACATTTTTAAGTTTGGTTTTCGTTCATGCAAAATAAAACAAAAATCACACAATCAACGAAAAGACATAAATACGGGAAATTAAACAAATAAAATTTCCCGACTATTATGGCCTTCTCTATCGTTGATTCCTTGACGCCTCGGTGACACGTCCCGTCATGTCGCTCCAACTCGTTATTTGGATTTCTCTCAATTCGCCCGGGTTTTCTCGGTTTACTATGTAATTAGGAATCACCCAAAATTACGATAAACCAAAACCCGTGAATATAAGTTACCCAAAATAACGTCTTCGTCATAGTACATAAATTCCTATATACAAAGGCGTTTTTCTAGGAATTTAAAGACGACATGATTAGATCAAATCCTACTACAAGAGTTTTCTAATCCTACACGGCTTCCAGCTCGTGGTTATTACTATTACAGATATTTCCATTCAAAAACAATACAAGCCCGGACATGTCCCGGGGTTTATGAATGAAAAATAAATTTCTACCATAATAGCCGGGAAATCAATAACCACCTGTTTAAGCATTTCGACAAAAATAATAATGCCAAAATAAAGCCGTGTAATAAATCAAACAAGTATAAGACCGAAACCAACGCTCTGATACCAATTTGAAGGAAAACTGAACAAGCCCGGGCTAAATCGAAAACCTCACTTTCGTGCAATGCATTCCAGAATCGAAAGCTTTCGACCAAGCTCAGGCTCAAATTAGTTTACCCATGAACGGATCTAAGCTTATACTTATTTAATTTATTAATCGGGACACAAAAGATTCAATCTTTAATAAAAGCGGAATTTAAAGATTCTACCTTTTGTAGCGAAGTCCCTTGCCTAAAGAAAAATCCAATCTTTGTTGCGATTACCACAAGAAATCCACTAGATTACTCCGTAGAAACTTCGAATATTGCGTGGGCAATAATCTATCGAAGTCTACTTGCTTAACCCACAAAAACCCACAAGGAAATTCCTCTAATCGAACTCACAACAACCCAAAATCTGGCCACAATTTTCGCTGCCCAGAATTTTCTTGCGCCGCAAGCTTCCTGCTGCCGGGCTGTTATGAACGCCGACCAGTCGCCTTAGCTCAGCACCTACCCAGCCGTGATCTAGACAATCTCCACCACGGATCACCAATAGAGATCCACATGGTGAAGATCGAATCAACGCGCGGGCAGAACACCAAACTTCCAGTGCCGGAAAATAATGAAAAACCCACAGCCCGGCAGAAACTTTATGAATCTGTCCGGCGGAAAATCTATACAGCAGCCCGGCGGAAATAACCAAATAATAAATAAGATGTGACCTTTGGGCTGAGTTCAATCCGAGGAGTGAGATAGCTAGTTCGTTTTTGAAAAGAAAACTTCAAGAAGAAGAAGTTCTCTCTCTAGAACTTTCTCACTCTATTAAGCAAGACTTGTCTTGCAAGAATTTCCTTAGCTTTCTTTGGTCTCAAGTTATTCTATTTATAGGAGCTCTAATGGAGACCTAATGGGCTCTCGAGTTGGGCCTTTTAATTTGACTTTCGTTGACCGCTAAGTCTTTCCCGACTAATCAACTCCAATCGACCCATTCGAATTAATTTATTAAACACACTTTGTTAATTTAATTTAATCGAACCCTTAGAATTAATTAATTCAAATAGAATTAATTTCTTAATTCACTTTGTCGATTAAATATTAATTAAACCTTTTGGATTAATAAATTCACCTTGTCGATTAGTCAAATGCATAATCGATCGTACCACTAACGGACCAATTATGGAACTACCGCTCGAAAATGACTTTACATCGCGCCATTATATTTTATTCTATCTCCCCACATTAAAGATCTAGTGCTCGTCGGTTTATCAATTTACTGACAAATTAATTCACCGACTTCTTGGTATCCGAGATTAGTACCACTCGTCCTTTTATTATACAGAATATAAAGTTCACCGTCCGGGTTTAGTATAATAGACTTTACGAGCTCATCTCGGGAGCACCATCAACCCGACGAACCGGTACGTGGATTCCTCCGACTAGCAACGGCACATAAGAAGCTAAACACCACATACCCAACCTACTGAGGTATAGGCCTCAATTGACCGCACTCTTTGGCAAATCAAAGCATACGATATCCAACCTTCACGCCCGTCCCAATCTCGGGATTGAGAGATGGAATACTAGGACCGAATTGACTACGCCGATCAGTATAAGTCAATTCTATCCAAACTGGTCATGCTCAATATACCCCGGGCATATCCGTGTGATTTAAACTAGTTTAGATAAACTAATTTCCAAACCACACAATAACCTATACCGATAGTATGTTCAGACTATCTCAGTTACGAGCATACTTTTTATATATTAATACTTTTACCAATAATGGTATCTACTGTGTCTTCCACACCCCGTTATCTAGTTCTATGATATAAAGGAACAAATTTATACCGAAACAAAATGATATGTCAACTGTGGATATTAGTTTTTGATACAAGCCATAGCTTTTCTGTATTCAAAACTAACATCATCCATTTATAAGCTCATTCAATCATATCAAGTATACATAGTATAGTACTATGCATAGTACTATTGATGTCGCCCAGAGCATCATGGCAGTAACTTGGTGCTGTTGCCTGGTGGACACCTGCAGTTGGCGGCAACCGACGGCACAGGTGCCACTGTGCTATTTTTTCTCGAACTTCACAAAATTGCTTTCACTTAACTTTTATACGATCCAATTGCACCAAATCATGTACCTACAACATAGGAATGTGTTCAAAAACATTATACTCAAAAATCACATTGAAACTCATGACTTATTAGCAATTTAAAAATTTAAAAATCTAAAAACTAGAAAATGAACTAAAAAATGCTAAAAACGCTTGGGTTACCTCCCAAGAAGCGCTTTGGACTTTAGAGCCTCCGACTTCTTAAGCTATGAACTCAAGATTCTTCTAAACTCCTTTTGTCATGTGCAATAGATGCACTTTCTTCACCATTCTTCAACAAACCTTCTACCATCTCCTTGTACTTCCTCCTATACCTATCTCTTATCTTTTTTCTCCTATATCGCTCATTCTTTCTTCTTGAATCCAATTCTTCCAAATCTTTGAAAGTGTCACTAGAATCACTCATTAAATCCTCTTCTTTTACAAACCTCACTTGTTTCACCTTACTCGTTGTCATTTCTCTTAGTAATTGCTCCAAGGTCTATTGCATTTTATCAAGTCTATTTTTCAACTCTATATTCTTCTTGTAACATGGTGAATTAGTTGTACACGAAACTTCATTGTAATTTGGAATAAGACTTTCTATTTCCTTCACACCCTTAGCAATCTTTGGTTTCTCCATGGACTTATCAACCAACTCTTCCTTGACTTCCATTCCATTCACCTTTTTTGTTAATATTTCCCTTTTTTGCTTTTTTATCTCCTTTGAATGATGACTTGCTTTCTTCACCTTCACTATCACAAATGATTGAACCCATCATGACATCATAAGTCCTATTTTGTATGACCTCTATTCCACTGACATACTCTTTTTCAAGAACCTTAAATGTGATTCCCTTACTCTTGATATGCAAAACCGCATCCCCGGTTGCCAAAAATGGTCTTCTAACAATAATGGGTACATCTTTGTCTTCCTCCATGTCCACTATAATAGAATCCACCGGTAAAACAATTTGATTCACTTTTACCAAAATATTCTCAATAATTCCCTTAGGAATAAATTTAGAATGATCCGCCATTTGTCATCCTTTTTGTTGTTTTCCACAAGCTTCTTTCCACTTTTTAGGTTGACCATCAAGCATATTTTGGAACCCTTAGGTTTTGAATTCACATTCTTAGAAGAATTTCCTTGACCTTGATTTTGCACATATTGACCAAATGCATTTTCTATTGCCTTAATGCTTTTTGAAGTTCCTCCAATGCATTTGAGTGCATACCAACTATCCTTACCAAACTCTTCAGATGATCCCCCATGGAAAATGTCATTTCTCAACTTCTCAATCTTGTGAGGAGGATAATATTTTGAAAAAAACTTTTTCCTCAACTCCTCAAAAGTTCGAATGTTCCTCTCATCCAAGGAGTTAAACCAAACACTTGCATTATCCTTCATAGAGAAAGGGAATAAAATCCTTTTCATCTTATCCCTAGAGAGACCTTGAATCTTGTCGTATTGCATACCATGGAACGTTCTTCAGATGAGCAATAGCGTCTTCACCATCAAATTCTCTAAATTGCGACCCATTTTGAATCAAGTTGATCAAGTGGGACTGAATTTGATAAGTCTCCTCATCATCCCCTACTAGATCCTCCGGTTCTTGAAAATGTGGCTCAAAATACCACCCAAAATTCCTCTCTTCTTGGGCAGCCATGTTCCTTTGCTCACTAATTCGATTTCTTCTTCTCAACACTCTTTCACTACTATCACCAAGCTCAAGTACAATTTCTCTAGCTTGTGATCAAGTAACAACCATAAACCACTCACTTTTAACCAAATAAAACTGGACACATACAAACAAGTAAAACTATTAGAAAATAACTCAAAACTCACAAAAAAAAAGGAAAATAACAAAAAGTACTGCACTATTAATATTACTTATAAAGACTCAAAAACAAAGAAAAAACTACTAAAAATGCAAAACAAGTAAACACCACAAACTCTCAATAACAATAATCACTCAAAAATTGACAAATCCCCATCGACGACACCAATTTTTGACGTGCTCTTGTCGTTGTAAAAATTTTTAGGCAAACACGCAAGACAAAACAAAACACTAAAACTATAGTATTTAAGATTTCGTTCCCATGAAATTTGTGGTATCAAGTGAAGTGGTTGTTGGGTCCGAGTCCTTACTTAGTAGTTTTTATAACTAAGAGTCAAAGAAAGTAAAAATAAGATAGTGGTTTGGTAAAATCATGCAAAATAAAAAAATAAGATAATATGGATAAAAAGTGGAAAATCACACCACAACTAAGATCAAAGGGGCAATTGCTAAGTAAATTAACATGTAATTGTTTAAGAACATTCCATTGATACCATCATCACCGAATCAATAAGGACTAGAACTAGCCAATAATAGAAATAGGGTCGTCAATCCTATCTTTTATCAATCCTCTACTTTACCACAACAAGATCGAGTAAAATCAATCTAATCTAAGACCACTTTGTTCAACAAAACAATGAAACTTGTATCACAAAATAACACTATCTATCACCACATGTTCCTCAAAATAGATAATCAACAATGAATCTCGGCAATAAAGTAGGTTCAACATGGAGATCGATGACAAGATAAAAAACATGTAAAAAAACGGGAGTCATTCATTCCTTGTATGAAACCCACTTACCAATAAGCATGAAAAACCAAAGAATGGAACAAAATCTCATGGAAATAGTAAGAATATCTCAGAATAGTTCGATAAATAAGAAATATGAGGCATTAGCATCCAAAATGTAAAATAACTCAGCAATCCTTAGTATCTTCACCATATTAAAACACAAAATCATCCTACAACCATTGTCTTTACCCACATATATGGAAATCCACTACCCCCTATCTCTTAGAAGGGTAGATTTCCCTAGAATCTACTTAGAACATGAGTGTTCTAAGAGAATTCATAGGTGTGTGTGAAAAGGTGAGAAAGTGTGTTTCTTTTTCTCTAAGCAAAACTCTCTAATCCATCTAAATTATGGAAAACACACTTTAAGGTGTGTTGTATGTGATATACTATGTCTTTACAAGAAATCTTGGCCACTAAGAAAGGTCCAAAAGGCTAAAATTGGTATTACATAAGAAAAGTCACGTCAAGGGTAAAGTTGGAACTTCAGCAGTGGTTTTTCGGGCAAAGATCAGGCGGTGGTGCCGTGGTGACGCCGAGATCAGCGGCACTTAGGTATTGGTGTCGTACGGACGCCATTTTTGGCAGCAACCAGGTGCCAGTGCCAAGTGGACGCCGGACTCAAAATCCTCTTCAATCTGTGCTGCTTCCAAACTCTTCTCTTTAAGCTTCATTTTAGAGTGATTTTTTCCTTTTTCCCGCAAAAGTCTTTAAGTTTTATCCAAAATCTCCAAAGTGCCTCCTTACTACAAATCATGCAAATCCGACTATAAATGCGTTGAAAGCTCATAAAAGATGTCATATTCATTGAAAATCGACTAAAAGTAAGCTAAAAATACATGAATTTGGGTAATAAAAAGGAATATTTTGGAGTCACGTCAACCTCCTTACCATGCATACATCATACCAGGACTTGAATGAATGAAGTTATTAATTGCTAAGGTATCATCAAACAAGATCTCCCTACAAGATTCTAACTCTTATTCATTAATGAGTTTCATAGAATGAGAGGTTGCTGATGGTATAGTCAACTAAGACTTTCCAAAAACAGTCTTGTTCTGATTAACTCAAGAGTTCACAGATTAAATATTAGCTTAGGTATTGTCACTCAAGACTTCCCTAAGATCATGCCTATTCTGTGGAACTCTTGGGCGTAGCAAAGCACTTGTCACTGATGTATTGTTAGTCAAGACTTCCTGTAGCAGTGTGACTTTTGCTAGGCTCCGAGATTCACAGAGTGTATCAGCACTGAGGTGCTATCAATTAGGATTTCCCTTCAAGCATTACACTCGGCTAGTCTCCAGATAACACATAATCTTTGGTTTCCACAGTGATATCCATCAAGATTTCTTGACCAAAATTCCAATCCTGTGCTACCACATCCCCTTAAATTGTATGATGTTGTCATAATAAGGATTTTTTCAACATCCTCGCGTTACTCATTACTCACACTGTATTTGAATCAAAGCAAATATACTATAACACTCACCATAATAGCACTAGTGAGAGCTCAAGTACAAGTGGTGCTCAGTAAGTTCAAATAGCAATCCATTTAGTACATCAGCCGGCAGAGAGGCTTATGCGTGCAGTTTGATCCTATCAATCCCGCTTCAATACACATCTTGTAAATGATGCTTTCACCTTGCATGTACCTCATTATGGGAGTAAAAATCCTTGTATAAACTTAGAACCTCATCAGTTCTAGATCAACACTCATATGTGAAAGGAAACATAAAGAAGAAAATAAAAGAGTTTCAGATAAAACAACCCAAGTAACAAGTTAAAAGGGGGAAAACTCCGAACTCAACTACTACTCCTTACTCTCTACTGTCTCTTGTTGTTGAGTTCGGAGTTAACTACTGATATTTATAGAGAAACTCTAGTGAATGAAATTGGTGGATGGCTAAAATAGAAAATTCTAGATTGCTTGGTGGCTAAGAATTGCAAGCTGGCTTCTTGGCATCTTCCAGGGGGCAATATCTGACAACCAGTCGTTAAAGCATCCCTGCAAATTTCAAAAAATGGTTAAAGTAGCCTGCTGCACTGTTCCTGGCATACTTCAGCCGTGCGATTCCTTCGCAGGTGTACTTCTTCTCTCTTAGGGCAAGAACCCTTAGTTGTAATGTGTACTTCTTATCTCCTGTGGTCCTGCCATAGCTGTTGCTGGTGTACTACGTGTCCTTCTTGTTTCTGCAAGCTGCCTGTGTCGGTGATGATGATAGGATGCTCAGCCGATGGTAACTTAATTTGAGCGTTGAATGGAAGTGTTCTATCTCGGTTACCGTACACTGAAGGGTTTGACTTGACTTTGCAAGACACTGCAGTTTCCTCATGTTATCTTCCTACGTCCTTCTTATGCCGGCGTTTGCTGATCTTTATGTTAAGACTTTCATCGGGTGCTGTTGTCTGATGGCAATGCTATTCTCCTTAAGCTCCTGCTGCTTCACTTCAGTTGTCTTCACTTTGTCGGGGTCACGTCCATCAGACGATGTTGTGAACTGGACGTCCTCAGCTCACGGTCGCTACACGCTAGATGTCACTAGTCTTGGCGAACTTCACACTTAAATAAAGATGTCATTTGTTGGCCGTGTCATTCTTTTTTTCTTGAAAATCCTTGGTTCTGTTCCAAATGCTAATTCTAAAGTGAGGTTTACTACTGTCATCATTCTACGCATGTTTATCCTGCAATTAATACAAGTAGAGCCCTAACTAGTATTTTTACTATACAAATAGATTATAATTATGTTCATAGGTAACTCGAAACTAGGCTAAAAACAATTAAAAAATATGTATAAAATGAACTGCATCAGCACCCCCACACTTAAGAATTTGTTTGTCCTCAAGCAAAACATCTATGAAATTAGCAGTGAATAAATCCGCCTTTTTAGAAAACTTAATCATGCTCTAATGTTTCTCTTTTTAGTCATTCTCATTATTGAGTCCAAGTAATGCATAAGAGTCTAAAATCAACTTTAGCAACTAAGGTTGAAACACAAATAATTTACCCAAGCTATTGATCTATTGACTTGCCACCCTCACACTTAAAAGATTCACTATTTTGCACTCAATGTGTTTGGGGTAGTAAATTTATGTGCATGAATATAGCACTCAAGTAAGTTATATGCATAATTTCAACCATAGGCTTGACTAGACATCACTCCTACACCAATTTATTGTATCCATTAGTGGGCTAATCGAAAGGGCTTGTTTTAAAAGGGATGAAAGTGGGGTAAGAATAAACTGGGCTAAAAGGATGAAAAATCAAAAGAAAAAAATTCTGGTGACCATAACGCTTGCTCAAATTTATTATTTTTGGCCTTCGAAGATGTGTTCTTGTGCTTTTACCTATTACTATAATATGGTAAGGGTGCAAGGTTTAGAGGTCTCTCACTTCCTTACTCTCACCAAGTATACTATTGCGAGGGTACAAGGCATAGATATCCCTCACTTCCCCACTTATTCCTACTAGGGACATTGGTCCCTAAATTTTTTTTTTTTTTTTAAGGCAGCACTTATAAAGAACAACATTTGGTTATATTAGCATATTTGAGCGAAAACTACAACTACCAACTATAAATTTAGATTGTAGAGGTCGAAAAGTGAGGTTTAGAAGGGTATTTACAAAAGGTATATCAAATAAAAGTTTGGGCTCAAAAAGGGTTAATCCTAGGTTTTTATGGATTGAAAGGAAAGAAAAATATGGTTTCTAGGGGCCTTTATCATTTTGACCAATCATATACACATAAATAGTTTCGTTATATATAATCTAGCCAAGTTCTAGATCCATTAATGCATATAAGACTAATCACTCAACAAAGAAATATGAGTCATAGGGAGACTTCTAGGCTCAAAATTTCTCACCAAACTTTGCGGTTTTGTAACCAAATCTAAATGCAATAGTTCATGTCTAATCCAAGTGTTTCTATTCTAATTATTAAAGGCCAAAATTATATTTTATACATTACTAAAGGTTCTAAATAAAACCTTGAGGGGTTTTAAGAAAATATTTTGATTTATGAAAAATCTTAGAGCATGATTATTACTATTTTTTTTTAAATGGGGATTTATTTATTCTCCATTTTCCATATCTAGCTATCATGAGAACAAGCAACATGAAGAGTTATCTTCCCTCCCCCACACTCATGCTATGAATAATCATCATTCAACAATTGTATACAGAAAGTGAGGTTGCACAACCCGAATAAATTCTCTGATCATAATTAACCAAACAGATATTATTCATCTAGACTTATCTTAAAAAGAAAACTACTAAATTAAAGATAATAAGCGTAAGAAGACTTCTCTATTTTCTACAGTTCTATCTTAATTGCTTTTTTAAGGGCTGATGAAGACGTTTTAGGAACTTTATTCTTCTTTGGTAGCTTCCTAGCTGAAGTTTGCAAAAACCCAGGCTTTATCCCAAATTGGTTTGGGTTCCGGCTAGTTGATGGAGCAACAGGTCTTGTAGGTGGCACAATTGAAATTGGTTTGGATGCCATTGCCAAATCATGAATTTCATGTTCTGGCTGCTAAACATTGATAGTAGTTTACACTCGAGGTTGTTCAAAAACTGCCTTAAACCGATCACCTCTCACTGCCCTTTTTAGGGTATTTACTTTTAGCTCCAAGGCTGTGTTTGAAAGTAAGGCACCATCAAGTCTGTTGTTAAGATCCTTCACAATTGTGTTCACCTTCCCCTCAGCCTCTTTAATCATTAAACTTCTTCTTGTCTCTTCCTGTGCTCTAAATCCATTCAACTCATCCCTCAACTTTTGAATTTCATTAACAATTGCTTGTGAATTGTCATTTCGTACTGAACTACCCTCTTCTCTAATCTGATCATTCACAAACTTAGTTCTAAGCTCTGTCCTTCTCTCAATTTAACCTTCTCTTTATCATCTTAGCAGGTGTGATCAGATATCTCAACCCTCAATCTTTCCAAGTCATCACCTTCCTTCCTATTATCTATACCAGATTTGGAGCACAACCCTTCAATTATACTGCAAAAGGGAGTCTGTCTTATTTCCCTTCCCAAGAGTTTTTATCATGACTCCTTCTATGATTTCCGCAATATCAATGTTTTTCCAAGAGAGCATAGCAAACAAGATTTGCAACCTATCCTGTTTGACCATAGAGTCTTTAGTGGGGAATACGTTACAACATATGAAAGTATAAGCAGTCCTCCCCAGACTGTTAAGCTTGTTATAATATGGATTCCACCATGGCATTGAAACAGGCTCATTAGTTCTCAACACCCATTTTAGTTCTTCCATGGAAGTTTTATAAACAAGATCTCACTTCTGCTCAAACAATTTCCTTTGTCATATCCTAAATAGTTGTGTAATGACTCTAGCACAATTTCCTTCTCTCTGACAGTAATCCTTCCATCCATCTTTCTCAAGTGGAGGGCAGCATAAAATTCTTTGCACAAAGCACTGTTACACTTCTTTCTCTTGGTAGAAGCTTCATCCATTTTAATCTTCTAATAATTTCCATGTATTTGCTTCATTCCGCTAATCCTCTTTGCTGTAGTATAGGCCTTTCTGCTACCAGCATCTTTGCTTCACTAATAGTGCGATGAACTTTTTATTCTTTCTTGAATGGGCTTTGCTCTTCTTTGTCACTGGAGAGGGATTTGGCTCCATATTTTCCCGTATTGGTCGATTTTATCATTGGATTTAGAAGTACCTATGACCTTCTGCTCTTGTCTTAATCTCTTCCTCTTATAGACTACTCCAAGAAGTGAGTACCCTCACCATTCATCAAATGTTCAAGGGGAATATCCGATATTAGAGTAACATTTTTACACCTCACCATTCTTCATGGACATAGAAATATATCATATTAGCCAAAACACTTTCAAAATCTCAGAATGAACATCAAGCTCAGAACTAATCAATTGATCATTTCTAGAATCATTCGATATTTAGAATTAGTAACCATAGTTAAGGAATTCAAGATAAAAACTGAATAAAATTTGAAAAGTGCATACCTAAATGTTGCTTTATTATCCTTGTACAATTGATTATGTTTTATCCTCCCAACTCTAATGGCACCAAAGCTTTAGGGTTTCAAAAAAATGAAAAAGACTTACTTCAATTTTTTCTGTATTTTGAGCGTGATCAGACCGACTGTTGTTGAAATGGGGTTTTGAATTGGTAAAGTGAATTTCACTTGAATATAGTGTGTGTGCGACATCGCCACTTTACTAATTTACAACATACCATCACTTTTCATCAGAAGCCCTTCTTTTTTCCTCTTTTTTATTCCATCTGTTTTCAAGATAAATTCAAATCAATTGGACTATTATTAACAAAAAATTTTAAATTACTTAAAGGAAATGAAATTTTAAATTAATTCCCCTTGTTGCCTGGCTTTATAGTCCCCGACAGGACTCTATTTAACTTCAAGACCCTTCAAATCTCCTTTTGTCATTTGCACCAAATTATCCTGAAATACCAATAATTGAATCTTTCTTCAAACCAATGGTATTTGCTGCATTTGTCCTCACGGTACTTGTTCTGTTCTTCCAAGGGTTCCTCCTCCCAATCTGTTTTGAGAGGTGGATGGTAGAATGCATAAAACTCAAGCTGCTCATAAAATTCTCTTTCATGAAAGTCTTCAACAGTATCGCATCCCCTACTATGAATGCTTTGAATTTGGATTGGTGAAAGAAGCCCTTGTTGCAGTTTGTCTTTTGGTTGTCTCTCAGGAGTACTTATTATACACTCTTCAGGTGACGTGATTCGATTTGTCGCAAACCGCATCAAGTAATATTTATAAACAAAAAATAAAACAAATTAGAACCCAAAGAATCCTAATATGTAGTACTTAAGGGTCGAACCCAAAGAATCCTAATATATAGTACTTAAGGGTCGAACCCAAGGGAGGCATGGAATAAGTCTTCAGAATCTAGAAAAGCACACAAATAGTGAAAATGAGTGTAAATTAAGGAAGTAAATATGAAAACTAACAAACTAGCACCTAATCAAACTAAGAAAATAAGGTGAAAACTTAATAACTATGACTTTGGGTTTGTTTCTTGATCCTCTTATGGTGTCCTGATATTGTAGGTGTAATTGAGTGATTGTCTAGGTTATGAGAGTCAACAAGGACAATTAGGGAATTTGCTCATACCTAAAATTACCAATTAAGCAATCAACATTTCAAAGATCAATTATGTAATATACTAATTTTGCAAGATTCACCCAACCCATTAATTATATTCCAACAAGTGTTACAAATATGATTTAAGAGTCTCTATGTCTCCTTAATATCCTTAGACCAATCATGTTAGACAAAGGAGTTAACCCAATTTGAGATCAATTTAAGAGAATAAGCCAAATTAAATTTAATCACCAAGCAATTAAAGCAATTCCCAAATTAATTCACCTCAAATCAACAATACAATCAATTCCCATACATATACTATATAACAATTCAATAACACAAATAAGCACAATATCAATCACCCACAAGATTCATAATCACAAACCCAAGAGAAAATTAATGAAACATAGTTAAGGAAAGAGAAAATAGCAAACCAAACCCAAATGAAGTGAACATGATATGAGATTGAAGTAGTTTCTTCACCAAACACTTGAGTTAGAGCTCAATTCCCCTCCCATTTGTAAATATCTAAGCTAAAGTATGTGTTCTAGAGAGAGAAGTCTAAAACTAAGAAAAGTAGAGACTAAGTTATCTAAAAGTTGTGTTAAATCTACCCTTGGAGGCCTATTTATACGTGTTTTTAGGGTTACAAACCATGGGGGAAATATGGGAAGAGTTTGGGGGTAATTTAGGAACAAAAAGGGAAAGTTTCCGCTGCTGTAGATGTGACCTGAGCGGCCTACAGGCGCTGGAGCCTCCAGGTTGCAACCAGGCCGCTATGAGGCCGCTAGCTAGCAGTCTCACTGCGGCGGCAATTTTCAGCAACGCCATTTTTGCTTTCTTTTTCTGTCTTGCTCCTTTTTGTTCGTTTTCACACCGTTTTCTCCCAAAATTCTTCAAATATCTTCAAGTTTCATCCAACATCTCAAACATATCTTTTTACTACAAGATCATGCAAATCCAATTATAAGTGCATTGAAAGCTCATAAAAGATATCATAATCATTGAAAACCAACTAAAAGTAAGCTAAATGTGCATGATTTTGGGTAATAAAAAAGTATATTTTGGAGTCACTTCATCAGGGTACATACTGTTAATATCAGTTGGTTGCTTTCCTTCAGTGCTCATAATCCCCTTTTGCTCATTTATCTTGATTTGTAATTCCACTTGGTCAATTCTTTGCATTGAGTTGTCATCCACCGTTAATATTTGCTCATCCCTTACCTCCTGATCATTATCACCAATTTCACAAAGGGAGTTGGATTCACTATTAGAAGGCGTGTTTCCTTCAAAACAGTACTCATCCATTCTGTCCTCAGAGGTTTGCTTGAGAACTCTTTCCTTAGTGTACTTGAGTTTTCTGCTTCTTTTGATTTCCAGGTGTTCTACTCTCTGTTGTAGATCATACATCCGACACTCTATACTTCGCATCTTGTCCAGTTGCAAGTTGTGCTGAATGTGTCACACACCTTAATGTGTCAAAAATACACATAATAACAAATCTCATTTTTAACACAATTTAGAACCACGAATCCTGCCGTATAGTAGCAAGGGTGTTAAACTACAAAGAGCACTAAACACTTGTGTATTTTATCAGATCAGAACATATAGGCAGCAAACAACCGAACCAGTTTGAATTCATAAAAGAAAAGAACAAAATAAAGAAAAGATAAATTGATAGGATTTGAGAAGGGTGATTTAATCGCCGTCAATCTTAGTTCGTATTCCTTTTATATCGGTTTCTTACTTTCCAAAAAGCTTTAAGCCAATCCGTAAATCAGATCAGGTCTCAACTTACTTTACTATCCCTGGAACAGAACCACATGGAGTACTACCAAAGTTGATGACTCAACTGTTAGTTCAACAACAGAAAATCGGACATATCGCTCAATCATAAAAGAGGAAACTAGCAATCAAATTAATAAAGCTAAAAAAATCACATGACGGGAAAGTAATACGCCAATATATATATAATTAAAGAAATTTGGATAAAACTATACTCAGTGTATAAAAAACACAACACAACTCGTGGATTCCCTCAACACGAGGCCTGTCACACCTCTAAAGGGCAAGGGCTACGCAACGAGCTGTGAATGTGAAAGAAATAATCTCTGATCGAGTGTAATGGCACTCGATTCCACTGGAGCTAAAGAGATCTGGGGCTAAATCCCCATGAGCCGCTTAGAACAACATGGTTCTAAACTCAATCGCCATCCCAGAAGAAACCCTAGCCACCAAACCGAAGGGAAAGTGCTATCAGCTTACACAGAATGAAACAAATGCAAAAAGTTTCCCGTAAGACTTGTCCAAATTGGTATTTATACCATTACAAATTAGGGTTGTGAATAGATAAAATTAGCATGGGTAAAACAGTCATTTCAGTAGCAAACTCTCCAAATTGACTCCAAAGGCTCAGCATCGACCAAAGCTTCCGGCTCCACATATTTCGACATTTTTCAGCAATATTTTAGGCTAAAATGTGCTGAACCCGAACATAGACCTGCAAACCCCACATAACACAATATAAGGCATTTAATCACCAAAGAGCAGCAAAACCTCTATTCAATAGTCATGAATCATGTGGAAAATGTTATGAAAAATGATGTAACTTCGGGTTATATCAAGTCCCCCACACTAAAAATCTTGTTTGTCCTCAAGCAAAGTCATTCAGAACCAAAGAGAATCTACTATAGCTGATCAAAATTACTACTCCAGTGTTTTGAGGTTCCCAAGCAACAGAATTTAAAATATGCAAGAAGTTAACATCTGCAAATTGGTTTGATCAGAAATTGAGAATTCAGCTACATGTAAAGTAATTGATTGAACATTTTCTGCCCCAAGCATTTTTACCAGTTGGCTCAAGAGAGTTGCTCTCTTTTCAGGAGTATTTATATATATATATATATATATAAATTTAAGCTCTCAAAGCCGTGTTAGGTTGATGCAACCATAGGCTTGGGGGAAAACCACACCCCTACACTAATTCTGAACATAAGATATCAATCCATAGGACTTATAGGCTTAGGGCTATGGTTTAAGGTAGGAAATGGTCAAGGCATGGTTTATGGAGTTATAAAAATAAATGCTTAGTCCTTATTCAAATTTATATATGAAAGAACTTATTATGGATTCTCCTAATGATAACCACTACGGGTACAGGGCTTACATATCCCTCACTTTCTCAGATCACAGTTTTTTTTTTTTTTAGGTTCTGAAGGTTCAGGGCTTTGAGGTCCCTCACTTCTTCATTTGCTTATTTGACTACTTCCATTTACTGTCTTTGATCATTAGGAGTCCATGTTAACTTAGAACTCACTACTTGAATCAGAATTAAACATTTTGGGGGAATCAATAATAGAATTGGTGATAAGAGAATGAATGAGGTAATGGGATCGTGATATTGGTTTTCAAAAAAACGGGCTTCAGGCTTCAACTGGTTGATCCTAAATGTTATATTTACCTTAGCTGGCCAAAGGGGAGAGGAATGGTTCTAATGCCTACTTCATTTCAACAGCTTATGTCCAGAATCAATCAGCAGAATGTATGCTATCCCAAGTTCTAGATTCTCAATCCAAACACAAGTTATTCACACAACAAAACAAAGAGTAAGCTACAAAGATACTTACTAACAGCTCAAATATGCTCACTCGTTATGCTTAATGCTTGAACTAGAAAATACTTCATTAATCAATTCACAAGCAACATCATTTCATCTAAAGCAATCCACTGTACACAACATTCACCATTTTCCTTAAGATAGATGCTTGAGATTTTTAAAACAATCTAAGAAAAACAGCACTGGAGCATTATAACGTTTAAAACATTGGATCAGCTATGAATATTTCAATTAGATAGTGGTTCAGAAAGACTTACTAGGAGGCTTAAAGAGAGTCATAATCAACTATCATGCAAAACAGAAAACATTCTGAAATCAATGCATATAAACTCCCCCCCCCCCCCCTCCCCCCACAAACGCTACAAAGCTTCATTGTCCTCAATGACTTAGCTTATCAAAATTAACTCTACCCTGTATTTGTCAAAAGATTAAAACTAAGTGACTTGTCATGAAGAATAATTAAAAACATAAATGGAACCCCCTGTTTCATTGTAGAATTCTCTACCGGTAGCGTTTCATCCCCAATGCTTGTAGTTATTCTTCTTACTGCACTTCAAAAGATCACTGAGTATCCTTAATTGAAATAATAAAAAAAACATTGCTTAAACAAAATAAAAGAAAATATATTTTTGGTTTGCCTCCCAAAAGCGCTCCTACCATGCCTCGAGCCTGGCAATCAACTTCAATCTCTTACTCAGGATCCTTCAAAGATCCTTTGATCTCCCAAACACTTTGAGAGCATGGTGCTAGACTTCCCTGTTGTCTGTCTCACTTCATTCCAACTGCTGGCTGCTTCCTTAACTTTTTCCTTAATTCTTTTCTCCTAGCTCTTTTTCTACCCCTTTTTATCTGTCTTGAGCCTATCTTGGCATCCACAGAATTCTATTCAGGTTCCTTACCTTTCTATTTTCACCTCTTTGCTGACTCCCCCAATTGAACTTCCTTTTGTTCCTCTGTCCCTACCTTGCTGATTCTCATAACATCTTCGTAAGGATTTTTCTTGGATTCCTCCACACTAAAAACATATTTTGCTCCACACACATCAAAAGTGATCATTTTATCCTTTATCTTTAGCGTCACATCCCCAGTAGCCAAAAATGGCTTCCCAAAATGATCAGCACTTTAGAATTTTCTTCAACATCTATCACCACAAAATCCGCTGGTAGGATAACTTGGTTAATTTTTTACCATGACATTTTCAATGACTCCTATCGGTTTCACTTTCAAACGGTCTGCTATTTGCAATGTTATCTTCGTGGGTTTCAAATCATTCACTATCCCGCAAGATTCTGCTGTTTTATATGGCATCAAGCTCACTCCTGCTCCTGGATCACACAACGCTTTTTCAAATAACCTGATTCCCATCTTACACGGCATGGTGTACATACTTGGGTCATCCAACTTAACAGGGATCTCCACTTGATGGGCATTACTGACCCCCGTGGAGGTTGCTGAAAGATTATATGTCCGGGCCTAGCTAGAAACTTACTTTCGTGCTATGCATTCCAGAATCAGAATCTCTGGCCGGGCCTAGACGCTAGCACAATTGTTGTTCTAACCCTTTTGAAATAACATTGCGCAGGATCTGGGTTTGCACTTATTCGATTTACCACGCAACAAAAATTTCTAATTAAAAGCAGAACTTTAGAAAATACCTTTGAAGCGTGCACTCAAGTGATTCTCTTGTATACCTCAAGACTTTGATTTCACGTTGTGTGGGCAACGATCTAGAAACCAATTTGATTAGCTAATCACCACAATCCACCTGCCAGAAAATTCCAGCGCCGCTGCACCTGGCACGTACTGAAAATGCACCGCCCGGAGAGAGAGAAAGATACACGCACAGCTGGTTTGAACAGGCCAAAATTTCGGCCAAAGCAGAAGAAAAAAACAGCCGCACAAAGCTCTAAAAATTTGACTTGGAGAGAGAAGAAAATATTTCTCTCTCTAGAATTTTATCTCTCTAGTTTTCTTGTCTTGAAAACTTATGAATCGTGTTGCTGAATTGTGTACCTTGAATAGCTAATCCCTTGTCTATATATAGAGTTACAAGAGAGACCCCAAGTTGGTTTAGGATTGACCTTCCTACTGAGATTCTATTTCCTTCAAATCCTGTTCCTGGGCTGATACACATTCAACTGATACAGGGATTCACTTATCCAAAACCAGTTCCTGGTATAATTCACAACCAACTGATACCGGGATTCACTTATCCCAAACCAGTTCCTGGTATGATTTACTACCAGCTGACACAAGGATTAATTAATTACTTAATTAATTAAATCTACCTTTGTCAATAACCCAATACATAATTAATCATAACACTAATGGATTAATTATGGCACTACCATCCTACACCATAATTGCTTCCGGAATAACTTAATTAATTTATTCATAATCTCCCCACATCAAAGATATAGTGCTCGTTAATTTATTAATTTACTGATAAATTAATTAATCAACTTCTTTAATTCTGAGACTAGTACCACTCGACCTTTTTACTATACCGGACATAAGTCCACCAACTGAGTTTAGTATAATAAACATAACGAGCTCATCTCGGGAGCACCATCACCCCAGACGCATCGGTACATGGTTTCCTTTCGACAAGCAGTAGCACACCAAGTAACTAAACACGCGCACCCAACCTACCGAGATTATTGGCCACAATTGACCTCACCCTTTGGCAAATCAAAGTACACTATGTCTAATCCTTATGCCCGCTCGAGTCTAGGGATTAAGAGATAGAATACCAAGAATGATTTGTCTATTAAATCAGTACAAGACAAATCATTCCTAATGGTCAAGTTCAATACGCCCTGGGCATATCTATATGATTCAATCAGTTTAGACAAACCAATTATCCGAATCACATAATAACCTAAACCGACAGTTTGTCCTAAGCTATCTCAGTTACGAACCTCATTTATATATTATGTCTTTCAACCAATGATGAAATCTACTGTGTCACACAAGACACCTCATCATCTACTTACATAATATAAATGGACATATCATGCACAACAAGATATAACCAAAACATAAATCGATATATTACTGGGAAAAAGTACAATACAAGCATAGCTTATGTATTCAACTCCAACAGTTGCCATGTCATCCAAGGTAAACTTGCTCTTTTTGGCCAACAATTCCATAAAATATCTGTGATACTTCAGAGCATGCAGTATTAAATCTGACAAAGACACATTCATATTAGCTTTATTCATTAACTCAAAAAAACGTTGTCGATGTTTACTATCATCCTCCTTTACTGGCTATCGGGTGGGAAATGGTGGCTTTGGACAAGTTTCTACTTTTGCTTGACTTTTCCTTTTCAGATCCAAACCTTCAAGAGCTGGGTCTTTACCCTCAATTAAATCCTCTGGTACATCAATTTCCTTTAAAACACCTTTTCTACCATCATCCTTTGTCAATACCTTACCGCTACGTAAGGTTACTGCCATGCACTGTTCTATGTTAGTCGGATTAGACTCTGTGTTGTTAGGCAAGCTACATTTCTCCATACTAGACTGACCCTTCAGAAATGCACCTAATTTTCACTTGCATATCTTTCATCATGTTTTTCATTTCTTCCACATCTTTCTTAGTACCTTCCAAATCCTGCTTCATACTCTCCACACTAGGATCGTTCCCTTACAGACACTTTCTCCTCCTCTGGGTTCCTAATTCTACAGAGCTGGCCAATAATTTCATTGTTGCAGGTTTCCGCTGTAAGTTCCGTGGTTGTACGTGCCCCCTTCTGAATTCTGTCTGTACCCTGCTGTTATTCAGATGCCTGGTTGACCACTGATGTATCAAGAATTTATCAGTCACTGCGGGCAATCTATATTCCTATAAGAGCCTTGACAAATTCCACACACATTTACTGCTACTCCAGCTATTTTGCACCACGCTATCAACAAGTTCCTGAGTGTCCACTTCGATTGCCTTTGCCGGGTTGATAATCTGCACTTGAATATTTTCTATCATTGCTTGCAACTCTGCAATTTTATCCTTCCCTACGGTGGATGTTTATGCTTCTTTCTGCTGCTTCGGATATTGTTCAAGCGACTAATTGGTGTACATTTAAAACATCTGATCGTACAACTCTCTAACTTCATCCATGGATTTACTATTCAAACTTCCTCCAGAACTAGCATCCACTAGGCTCATTGCGGACAGAGTCAATCCTCGGTAAAAACACAGTAATTCTCTTCCTCTATCAAACCCCTGACTTGGACATTTCCTTACACGATTCTGAAACCTCTCCCATATAGCTGCAAAGGGCTCATTCTCACCTTGCCTAAATCCTTGGATCTCATTTATCATTCTATCAATCTTGGAGGGTGGATAGTATTTAGCCAGAAATTTCTTCTTGAGGTCCTCAAATGTCCTGATTAACTCAGCTGGCAATGAATTCTAACAACTACTAGCACTGTCTCTTTGGGAAAATGAAAACAACAGCCTACTCAACTGATCTTGGGTTAGGTTCTGTATCTTGGTGGTATTACAAATATCCATAAATGCTTTCAAATGGTCGTTGTCATCTTCATGCTCTTTCTCATGGAAATTTTAACCGTGCAACACCAGGTTAATTAGCTGTGGAGGCACCACATAAGTAACAGCCTCAATTCCTACAGCTCTATTGGGCATGAAAAGTTGGTTCAAAGAATGAATCGAAAGTTGGTCTTAGTGGATCTACTTCTTTACCATTATCAGCTCCCTTCTGATTCTTACTTCTTCTAGCTTCTTCCTGAGTAATTTCCTTTGTTTGAGCTGCCCTTGTTCGCACCACAAACAACACCAACTCTTGTACTCACACAAACAACAATTAAATACACAAGGGCTACCATGCTCCCCGGCAACGGCACCAAAAAGTGATGTGTCAAAAATGCACGTACTAATAAATCCCTTTTTAAATACACTTTAGGACCACGAATCCTATCGTATGGTAGCAAGGGTGTCAAACCACAGAAATCACTAAACATGCAGGAAGCAAACAACCGAACCAGTTTGAATTCATAAAAGAAAAGAACAAAATACAGAAAAGATAAATTGATAGGATTTGAGAAGGGTGATTTAACCGTTGTCAGTCTTAGCTTGTATTCCTTCTATATCGGTTTCTTACTTCTCTAAAAGCTTTAAACTGGTCCGTTAATTAGATCTAGTCTCAACTCACTTTACTATCCCTGGAACAGAACCACCTAGGGTACTACCGAAGTAGATGACTCAACTGCCAGTTCAACGATAGAAAATAACACATATCCCTCAATCACAAAAGAGGAAACTAGCAGTCAGATTAATAAAGCTAAAAGCATCACACGGTGGGAAAGTAATACTTCAATATATATATAAAATCAAAGGAATTTGGATACAGCTACACTCAAAGTATGAAAAACACAACACAACTCGTAGATTCCCTCAACGTGTGGCCTGTCACATCTCTAAGGGACAAGTGCTATGCACCGAGCTGTGAAGGTGAACATAAATCATCTTTGATCGAGTGTAATGGCACCTGATTCCACCGGAGCTGAATAGATATGGGGATAAATCCCCATGAACCACTTAGAACAACATAGTTCTAAGCTCAATCGCCATCCTAGAAGAAACCTAGCTACCAAACCGAAGGGAAAGTGCTATCGGCTTCCAAAGAATGAAACGAAAGCAAAAAGTTTCTCGTAGGACTTGTCCAAATTGGTATTTATACAATTACAAATTAAGGTTGTGAATAGATGGAATTAGCAGGGGTAAAATAGTCATTTCAGCAGCAAACTCTCCAAATTGACTCCAATGGCTCAGCATCGGCCAAAGCTTTCATATTTTGACATTTTTCAGCAAGATTTTAGGCAAAAATATGTTGAACCCGAACATAGACCTGCAAACCCCACATGATACAATATAAGGCATTTAATCACCAAAGAGCAACAAAAACTCTATTCAATAGTCATGAATCTTTTGGAAAATTTTATGAAAAATGATGTAACTTCGGGTTACATCACACCCTTTTAAGTTTTTGCAGTTGTTCAAGCACATTCCAGGACCATTGATCTTCATCTGGTTTGGCTTTTGAATATCCATTTGAGCTGGGATGGAACCATGACTCTTCTGTTTTTGCATTTACAACAACATTCTGACTCAATTGTTTAGTATTCCTTTGTTCCTTATCGATTTTCGAGTCATATCTAGATTCGGTTCTTTGAGTCTTAGTCAACTCTTCATAACTGAATCCAAATCATTCTCCGAACAACCTGGGTTTTGAACAGTTATCAGAAGTATTGCTGTTCGTTTCTGCTTATCCTGTATTTCTAATTTATCTGACAACAAAATCCTGGCAACCGTTCCCTGGTAACGGCGCCAAAATTCTGGTGTGATGGATTTAATGTCATATTACTGCTTAGAATTAACAATTTATACTCCAAATACCACTGATTAAGGTAGTATACGGGTCGATCCACAGGGAACGGATGATAAAATTCTGCTGCCAAGTTAGAAAAATACAGTAAAATAGATCACGAATCACAATAGTATAGCAAGTAACTGAAAGTGTTAAGTATAAAAACAATGAAGAAAGAAAATAAAAATGAACAAGAAAAGCAGTGGATGAGAGTAGGGATTTCTACTTCCCTGTAACAATAGAGGCTCTGATGTGGTTTGTAGTTGCGTGCTAGGTTGCTGCTTCCTACTAATGAGGATTCAAAATACACTTCAGAGCACAGTTTTGACACAACATGAATAGCACATGTGTCACTTACTCCTTGATCACTCTACCAACTGGTCTCTGGATTCCCCGATTATTCTTGTATACGGCCTAACATCAACCCAACCAGTCCATCTGACAAGGGGATTGGACCTCCTTACCATACATACATCATACTAGGACTTGAATGAATGAAGTTATTAATTGCTAAGGTATCATCGAACAAGATCTCCTTACAAGCATTCTAACTCTTATTCATTCATGAGTTTCATAGAATAAGAGGTTGCTGATGGTATAGTCAACTAAGACTTTCCAAAAAAAAGTCTTGTTCTGATTAACTCAAGAGTTCACAGATTAAGTATTAGCTTAGGTATTGTCACTCAAGACTTCCCTAAGATCAAGCCTATTCTGTGGAACTCTTGGGCGTAGCAGAGCACTAGTCACTGAAGTATTGTCAGTCAAGACTTCCTGCAGCAGTGTGACTCTTGCTAGGCTCCCTAATTCACAGAGTGTATTAGCACTGAGGTGCTATCAATTAAGATTTCCCTTCAAGCATTACACTCGGCTAGTCTCCGGATAGCACAGGATATTTGGTTTTTACAGTGATATCAATCAAGATTTCCTGAGCAGAATTCCAATCATGTGCTATCACAGCCCCTTAAATTGTATGATGTTACCATAATAAGGATTTCTGCAATATCCTCGCGTTACTCATTACTCACACTGTATTTGAACCGAAGCAACTATACTACAACACTCAAGTACAAGTGGTGCTCAGCAAGTTCAAATAGCAATCTATTTAGCACATCAGCAGGCAGAGAGGGTTAAGCGTGCAGTTTGATGCTATCAATCCCGCTTCAATACACATTTTGTAAATGAGACTTTCACCTTGCCTCTACCTCATTATAGGAGTAAAAATCCATGTATGAACTTAGAACCTCATTAGTTCTAGATCAACACTCATATGTGAAAGGAAACATAAACAAGAAAATAAAAGAGTTTTGGATAAAACAACCCAAGTAACAAGTTACAAGGGAAAAAAATCCGAACGCAAGTACTACTCCTTACTCCCTACTGTCTCTTGTTATTGAGTTCGGAGTTAACTACTGATATTTATGGAGAAACTCTAGTGAATGAAATTGCTGGATGGCTAAAATAGGAATTTCTGGATTGCTTGGTGGCTAAGAATTGCAATATGGATTCTTGGCATCTTCCAAGGGGGTAATCGCTGATAACCAGCCGTTAAAGCATCCCTGTAAAGTTTAGAAATGGTTAAAGTAGCCTGTTGCACTGTTCTGGGCGTACTTCAGCCGTGTGATTCCTTGGTCTGTGTACTTCTTCTCTCCTCGGGCAAAAATCCTTGGTTGTAATGTGTACTTCTTGTCTCATGTGGTCCTGCCCATAGCTGTTGCCGGTGTACTACGTGTTATTCTGGTTTCTGCTCACTGTCTGTGCCGGTTATGATGATAGGATGCTCAGCTGACGGTAACTTCAGCTGAACGTCAAATGGAAGTGTTCTGTCTCTATCACCGTACACTGTAGGGTTCGACTTGACTTCACAAGACACTGCAGTTTCCTCATGTCATCTTCTCACGTCATTCTGACGCTGGCATTTGGTGATCGTCATGTTAAGACTTTCATGGGGAGCTGTTGTCTGATGGCCATGCTCTTCTCCTTAAGCTCCTGTTGTTTCACTTCAGTTGTCTTCACCTTGTCGGGGTCACATCCATTGGACGATGTCGTGAACTGGACGTCCTCAGCTCACGGTCGCCACACACTGGATTTCACTAGATTTGGTGAACTTCACGCTTAAATGAAGATGTTGTTTGTTGGCTGTGTCATTCCTTCTAGTTTGAAAATCCTTGGTTCTGCACCAAATGCTAAGTCTGAAGTGCGGTTACTACGGTCATCATTCTACGCATATTTATCCTGCAATTAACACAACTAGAGCCGTAACTGGTATTTTTACTATACAAACAGATTGTAATTCTGTTAACTCAAAACTATGCTAAAAACAAGTAAAAATATGTATAAAATGAGCTGTCTCAACTACACAACCCCTTAAAGAGCTCAAGACTCCAAATAAGATAAAGACTCAAAATGGACTAAAATTTAATGCCGTGACTAGGTATGAGGTTGCGCACACTTTGGAACTTGGATTTAAAATGTTGTTTGATCATTGTGAACATTTAATATAATGATCTCCCTTGGTTGGTAATTGTCTTTGAAGACAATCTCCTTGCTATAGCACTCTTCTATCATCAAGTTAAGAGCTCCTCTAACTTCCGTCATCCTACCTCTTGTCATTGGATCTTGAATGTTGACTAATGGATCTCTTTGATAGGTCCTTTGAACTTGAACTAGTGGAACACATGGAGAATCACTAGACGAAGGTGTAGAATGGACTTGAGGTGAGCCTTGGATCACATCACTTTAAATGTGGGAAAGTTGATGTGAACCAATTTCACATCCTTTTTAAGTATAAATAATATCACTTTATGCCTACTGTTTAGATTTTGTTTAATATGTGCTTTATATGGTAATTCATAGCTTGAGTTGTATGATTTGTAGGCTTTGAGACGAGGGTGGAGAATTGGTAGAAACTCTAAAGCTTTTGAAGCTGAATGGATCAAAAAGAGAGAAAGAATAGAAGAAAATAAACATATTAGAAGAGCACAAGGGCGCAAGATCGCACCTTGTAGCATAAAAGTTCCCAAAGCATAGTGCGGGCTGTGCCCGAGCTGATTAGAGAAGAACGGAGACAACACTTTGGTCCCACAAACTTACCCAAAGCCTAGTGACATGACCACCCAATCTAGGGAGAAAAATAAGATTAACCTTTAATTTTGTAGTTCTCATGGATGAAATCTAGAGATTAGCAACGAAATGAAGATAGGCCATGCAATATGAAATCTCTCACACCTCTATCCCCCTAAATTGAAGTGAAATATTACTTCAATAACCTGTTTTTACTTTACTTTGCTATTTGCTAATTTATGTTATTTGAAAATTTTAAAAATAATCACTTTGCACTTTTAATTTACTAGCTTACTTTAGTAATTAAAAGAAACAAAGCAAAGCAATTACTCCCTATTTTTGTGGGATCAATAAATTTATGAATTTTCAATTATACTAAATTTTTCAATGTCAAATTGCTCTTTAACTAGTCATCAACCAATTCCATTGCACAAATTCCGTCAAGAACCATAAAATTAACTACTCACACGTCAAAATTAAACAATAAAGTACAAAATTATGACCTATTCAAACTTAAAACAAACAGAGGGGTGCGGCAGCCTCTTGTGCCACCTCCACTACCTAGACACCCCCCTCCATCCCCCCCCCCCCCCCCCCCCCCCAAAATTATTTAGTTTAGTGTTTAATAAGAGCAACATTGTCTAAAAATGATACTAGATGTTTAATATAAAATGTATGATTTGGTATCGTAAAGAAATATAAAAAGTATGATATGAAAAAAGTCAAAACACACAAGATAGAGATTACGTCCATCCCCCTATCCTTTCAGCAAATAAACCCCAACCAAAATTTCAACAAATGATCCTAATAACCTACAACAAAGAAAGCACAAAAAAATCATAATTCCCATTCTATCTTGGCCACCAAACTTTATACATTTTTCAATATTAACTGTACAAGGGGTGACTCAACCGACTTAAACCTACGTTAGACGAGTATGTAATAACACGAATTTGTACAACTATAAAAGTCCCAATCTGCATTCTCTAATTAAAAAAAAAAAGTCACTTTCAAAGTTCTCCGGCACCCTCACAGGCTAGCATGCATTGCCTCCAAGAAAAAATCTAAGCAACAGAGAACCTTTGGTCTACATCTTTTGCTACAGTTTACACTGTCCCCAAGTCCAATTATGTTGTTCCAATATTTCCGGTAACTCCACTACCCTCCCTCAGCCCTTGAAGGGACGAATGCAATGTTCTTTGAACACTATCTGCCACAACTCTGAGTCTTCCTTGATTAACATCCCCACCAGAAGAACCATTCGTGTCCACAGTTCGAATTACTCTCTGCTTACATTTTTCCCAATCATCAACCCGCAGCCAACATGCATGACCCCCATGGCTTCCCTCCATCCCAAGGAAAGATACAGTAGGATTATCCCCAAATGAATATTTTAGTCTTACAGAAACACAATAGGGCAGCCACGCAGCCCCACCAGCAGCATTTATATGGGGCAAGTGCGAAGGATCAAGAACAACTGTAAGGCCAAAATCAACCGCATTATGAGCACGATCATAATGTATATTGCTCTTCGATACAGAGGGACTTTCAGATTTCCCGTCCATATAAAAGCCTCCATGATTTTCAAGACAAAGTTCGATTCGAGACTTTTGAGCAGGAGCCAAATCTCCACCTTGAGATTGAGCCAAGCCTTTCTTCCACGCAATAAGTTTCAGAAATTCTCTCAATACAGAAATTGGCAATGTCAATAGTGTAATAAACGAAGCAACACGTGAAGCATCATATGGTTCTGATGCTACACGACGGCTGAAGTAGTCACATATTTCACTAATTTCAGATTGCGTCAATTCATCCTGACCAGTGGATGAATTCTGCTGCTGCCTCTGAGAATGATGAAACCTAGTTACACTTATTACCTGGAGAAGAAGTTGAACCCGGTGTACACTTACTGCAAACACGTAGCCCCTGCATGAGAAAAACATTTACTCTACAGTAAGATGCCAATATCAACAAAAATAGATAGATGTGCTTCCTAAACCAATTGCAAACCTTATTTATTTCCTCCGTCCCATAATTTCATTCCGGTTTTAATAGTATTTTCAGTATTACAAACAGGACTCAAAATGAGGATGAAGGTTATTTGTAAACAAATACTTAGTCCCATAATTTCAGTTCCATTTGTAATCCTATTTTCAGTATTGCAAACCGGCCTGAAAATTAGGGACGGAGGTAGTTATTTGTTCATACACAAATAAGTACTTCCCTGCACACAGGCATTTCAATGAAGAGCCAACAGAATAATAAGAAGAAGACCCAAACAAAAAAAAAAAGAAAAAGAAAAAATAAGCTGCTCTTCTTGTGAAGAGTAAACAATATGGCTGAAGAGGGTTTTTCAGCTTTCTGTTCCTTTTGATGTGAAACCTAGGCTAGGTTTGCTTGGGTCGATTTTAGTCTTCCTAATCAGCAGCATTTGGGAGGCTGTAAAAAGGGGTCAGTTATGCCATGTTAACCATAACCTGCTGTGCTGTTCACTTCATTAATCATAAGCTATTAACCGAGAACAACTCAACCACAGATAAGACGACACAAGATCAGTATATATATCATCTTTCTGTTGTCTGTAGGGTAGATCACAGATCATAATCTGCTTCCACATTCCCATATACCTGCCTTTTACTAATGATTTCCAACTATAATGCACTGTATGGTGTTAACAAATTTGATCGCTAGGGTTTAAACTAAAACCATCTCAAGCAAGAACTTGATACATATAATTGTCAATATCTGGTAAGTGATCCATCAGTTCAGAAACAATAAGTTAATTGCAGAAATGTGGCTCCAAGAGCTTGCTTGCCAACATACATAATTTGCAACCCTAGTTTGTATAAAGTTCTCTCTGAATTTGGCACTCTCCTGGTTCTTCACATTGTCATTTTAGTTCCCTCACTGTGCTCTAATCTTTGGTTCCCATAAAGACTAACTTAACAAAATATTCGCCAGTAAAGCATATTTTCCTGTAAAATAGTACCAAGTATACCATCCTTTAACAGATATGACATTATGTACTTACCCAACAAAGAAGCGTAATGCCGGTTGCTCTTGATCCAAATTCAAAAGAGCACCTTCGTTATCTTTTAGAATTGAGCCCAGAATCTCTTTCAGAAGCTCTGGCAACTGTGCGAACAGCCATAACACTCCAAGATATTTTAGAATACCCCGAAGAACCTTTTTGAGGGCAGCAAGAGGGACCCACCCACCACCGTAACCGCCATCATCTCCAAGGCCAATAATGGCGGTATTCAGTTCTCCTCTCACATGGGCAGGCACACCAGTTCCAGGAGTTCGACGTATCGGCAACCCCGAATTTATAACACTCAAATTCGATCCTGCAGGAAGAGTGTTTCCCATACGGCTGAGCCCAGCAACAGCATTTACAGACCGAGATATTCCATTCTGATGTGGGAGATTGGGTCTGTTTCCATTGGATGCTGAAAGCAGTGGACCTGTACTTGGAGTTGAATTATTTGCATTTGCTAGACCAACTGCTTGTTGCCCACCAGGGAAACTGGAATCCAAGCCATTCAGTTCCTGAGCAACATGCTCCATTATGAATGGTCGAAACTGGGGACATGGCAGTGATCCTCCAACAGATGGACCCCCCTTAGGTGGGGTTGCAGGCTGCAACCAGACCTGATCTCCAGCGAAACACCGCATGTCAACAGCAAAATTTTTACGATATATAATCCGGATCCAATAGGGACCACGAAGCACAACAGAAACATCAATTGGCAACAATGAACTTGGAACAATGCCAGGTCCACCCCTCCCAGCAGCAGCCGCAGCTGCAGCTGCCAGCATTGCTGTTGTAAGATGGTTTTGAGAAGACATAGGACCAGAAGTAACAGAAAGAGGAGCATTTCCACCACCAGGGCCAGATGGGACCTGATTTGCATTTCCAAGTGTAATGCTAGGCAAATGGCCCTGAGATGGCACATGTCCAGTCTGCCTTGAGATAGAGGACAGTGTTGCTGTAACCCCCGAAACCCCTGAAACAGGAGCAGCTCGTGCAGGTCGCGTAGCAGCAGCAAGTGCTTGCAAAGGTCCTGCAGTGAGTCTTATACAATCCAAAAGTGATGCTACTTCAGCTCCATTGATAAAATCTTCCAAAAACTGTACAAAAAAGATAGTATAACATCATCAATAACATTGTCAACACCCCAAGGCCAAAAACAAGGGAAAAAAAGAGACATGTTAAACTATATTTCAGGAAGGTATGAGACCAAAGCATAATGTAAAGTGTAACAAAACAGTTGCAGGAGGAAAGCAGGACAGTTAAATTAACATAAACCATTCCAAATATCAAATGAGAGTGTTGAAAAGCAAGTGGAGAAATATAAGCTAATACAAGTACAACACAGTTATTTGCATGCAGAAACATATACATAACAATTACCACCTTTGTATGAGGCCAGAGCTGGTCAGGTGAAACATGCATTGTACAGCCCTCTTTACCTGATTCCCACTCAACAACAAAGCGGGCAAGAACTCCAGACCCAAAACTAAACCACAAACTCATAAGCCCAACTGCTTCAATTTTGAATGCCCTCCTCAATTGTTCTGAAAACTTGTCTACTGTGTCGGTAATAGTTTTTATGCTACCTGATACTTTCACATCAGAAGTGCTTTCTTCAACTTTTTCATCTGCCCTTACACCAAGTAGTTTTCGCATTCCTAGAGCAAATGTTCTGGCATTAGAGAGCCTCTCAACGTCGGCTACTAATTTTTTTATACTATCAGCTTCAACCGAGTGGTAACTCAACACAACACCTTCTTCATCATATCGAATATGAGCATCCAAATCAGATGTATTAGCAATACGAACACCAGAACCCCATGGAGTATTACTAGCTCCTTTCTGAAGTTCCCACAAGTCAGTGAAGTGTTGATCACAAATTTTCACATCCCAATACATGCTTTCAGGTCTCCCTAACCGTAAGCATATATGCTGCCATGTGTCACCTCTTGCAAATGGAAGACGGAACCAAAGGTTGGAGGATGCACTCCGCAGTCCAATTTCTTCAACATACGGAATACCAAGTGCATCCATTTGACTCGTTAGTCGGGCATGCTTAATACAAAGCGAGCAGTGTCTAACCACATGAAGAAGAACAGAAACATAGATACAAGAAGGTAACTTGCCCTTATTAGCTTCGGCTACAAGATCTGCATAACTGTATTCCTCAGTTTTACGAGAAATTTCTGGTGCAACAACCATTTGCAAAGCAGGTTGAGCCTTCAGTCCCAGTATTCTCCTTTTCTTGTAAGATCCAATGTTTACCTCTGCATTTTGGAGTGTTGGGAGAGAATTCAACAGATCTGTCACTGTGCGCTTTCTTGATATCTTCTCTTGTCTTGGGACTGAATCAAGATTTGAGGTCAAGTGTGTTGAATCCAGTCCCTGGGCTGAAAATGGAAAAAACAGGAAAAGTAGAACATTTAGAATAAATCTGAAGGCACATAGGTTGACTATAGGACCTCGTTCAATTAAAATAAATAACCACAAAGAACTGACAAGGATATCCATCACAAAAAGTTTGTATCTTACATACGGGAGATGCAATCCATGACTTGAGTCCAGAAACAACATTTCGAGGTGTAATATTGCCGGGTGAGTTAACGGGACCAACAGATCTACCAGTTGCAGCAGAAGCATGAAGGCCTGTTTGAGGAGAAGACAGATGTCTAACTGTTGGAATTCCAGAAGCAACCAGCTGATGTTCATCCACAACTGGATAAGAAACAATTCCACCGGAAGGTGGTGAGTTAAGAGAAGTCAAATCCTGATCAGACTTTGAAACCAGCAATTTCTTAAATTGAGTCCTTCCAGGGCCAGCTGACATGGAACCAGTAGAACCTGATTGCATCAAGCGTCCAGTGTAGTTAGGTGGTAAACCTGATACTCTGGCAAAATTATTGTGCTGTGACCCATGCAAACCACCCTCCCATTTTGGGGATGGTGTTCGGACTTTTACAGAATGAACATTCACCGCTCCAGAACCAAATTGAGATACAGAAGAAGTGCCATAAGTTGAATTGGGTCCCTGACTAGAGAAATTGGAGACAAGTGACCCTTTTTCCAGCTCAAACACATCATCCACAATAGATGCAAACTTGGACTGCAAACTAGAAGTGCCAGAAGGCCCTTCCAGACTAAGCTCATAAAGAATATTCCGGTCAGAAGTCTGTTTAGGACCAAGACTAGGTAAAACTGGCAACAGTTTTTCCCAGTCAAGGAGGCTTAAGTTGAGATCATCCTCAAATGTCATCATCTGACCAATATCAACATTTTTTAGGCGAATAACATTATTTAAGTCACTAAAAGAATCAGCTTTCCCTGAAGGATCCGGCTGAGTCTCTAGTAGCTTAAACAGAGGTTTAAAATCCTTATCTAGTTGCATCAACAAATAATAGGAACTTCCACAATAGGGGAAACCCATAAGCAACATACTTGAACCATTTGAAATATTCTTGGGTAGCTTCACTGCTGCGAAACCATGTTCAAAAATCTGCAACAGGATGCTTTCATGCTTAACGATGAGTTGTAAAACACAGAATACAGGATTGGGAAAAAAACCGCAGGAAACCAAGTAACAAAAAAGGGGTTGTCAGCTTTGTGTATTTCAATAACGTGTGTGGAAAAGGCATATTGGTAAATTTAGCAATCATATGCTGAGGTTGCACAGCACAAGGCAAGATATCCACAAAAGCCAACAATCCAAACGAAACGACAAGATCTCAGCAAAAGAACCAATTACTATTTACCAGTGAAAAAGCAGTATCTGCTTACCAAAGATCTAGTAACCCCACAGCATCAAATGGATTAATCTCCACGACAATGAAAATTACAAACAGGTCTATTTATCATTTGCCAACATATAAATAATTAGTAGCAACATATAAGAACCGTTCATTCAGTCTCCAAGTAGTCTGAGGGTATAATACTGTAAAACTCCCAAGTCATAAATGATAAGTTAGTTTTTTTTTCTTTTTTCTTAAGTTAGTTTTTGAATAAAGAAGTTTACACATACCTCCAGCCCTAAGAACCTTCCAATACAAGCAAACAAGTGAAGAATACTTTTGCTTCTCAAGCTTATGAAAGCTTCAGCTGCGAACATACTTCTCTGGTTCAGTGCATCTTCACACTCTGACAATTCAGACGGCAACACAATATTCTTGGATGACTGAAGAAGGAAGCGGCCATTCCTGGACATTAGAGCAAGAAACTAAGTTCTCCAGAATGATGGAATGCAGAGAAATTGATTGGACAAATACTGCTTACAATTACAAAAAGAGTAAAAAGAGAACAAAGAAGATCAAACTCATTGTCCGTTTCATCCGAACTAGAGCTAAAGCAATTGTTTTTCTGGTATAAACTGTTGTTATGGTTCAAGATACACACTTCTTGAGCAAGCCAATATGAAATGTGGAGCGACCCTAACCGCCAAACATATGTATCCAGTTTAGAAGTAAAAGGCAAAGAGCAACAACAAAACAGCCTTCCCATTCCATTAGGTGGTCAAATCAAACAGAATACTCAATATTTGTTCCAGCCTGGCTGGTTCAAGCATGGTTTAATAGTCAAACAAATCCTGAACAAGATTTTGGTATGTCAAAATGTAATTGGCATAATAAAATCTTACTTTTCCTTGTTTTATATAATCATCAAACCCCCCAAAAAAATATATTGAGGCTGTTAAATTATTGAACAAAGTATAAACACAACATTATTCGGTTTGTTCACACAATTATGCTCATTACACTCCCACATTGCATCTAGTCATGTCTCTCAAGAAGGACAGGACTGATTGGGAAACATCTTAACTTTTTAATACTAGCTAAATAGGTCATTCTGGCAATTGTGGTACGCAATTACATATCTTGCAGGCAGGACACATGCATATGCACCAACTTCGCTGGAAAGTTGAGTGCACAAAAGTATACGCCCCATTAAGTTTGTTTCATTTCTTCCCACATATTTGCTTAAAAACGATAAAGGAAAGGGACATCTAGAACCTTTCACCAGATCTTTTATCCTCTCTCTCCTACAAGCTTCCCTTATCTACATATCTATAAGAAGAAAGATGGAAAGGCATACAGACCTATGAAATTCAACCTACAGAGTCAAAAAAAAAAAAAAAAAAAAAAAAAAGCAATTACATCACTGTTCTTTACTTTGCAAGCTCATCAACCAATTATGCTTCAGCCAAAAATACCAGAATAAGACAATACATGGAACTATTGTAGCTGGGTAAAAATAACAAAACATGCTTAATGAAGAAAAATGTGCAAAAGTAGGAACACCTGATACTTATTCCAAGTGTGAAAAAAGATGAGCCATAGGCACGAACGGAGAGAACTTCCTGACCTTCATATTTCCTGGAATCAAACTCAGAATCCTGATGAACAGAAATGAGAGTTGAATGTGAGTCCTTAAAGTTCTAAGCCTATGTTTGTTTAGTTACTTTTCCAGGAAAAGTGAACTTTTGCTCCACAAAAACAAATTATCCAAATCATCCATTCATATGACATCGAATTTTAAAATTCTCAAATCCCTCCAAAATTCTCCTCACATAATTTTAAAAACCTCAATATACTTTTTCACTTCTTCCCATGAAAAATTCCGTACAAAAAAGTTTATATTCCCGATACAATATACCTCAAAAAAAAAAAAAAAAAAAAAAAAAAAGCAAACAAACATAGCCTAAGTATTTCCAAATATCTTGCCATCTCATTTACAAGAAAAGAGAATTAAGAAAAACCTAGCAGCCTTTCAAGAGAAAATAAACGAGAATAGTGAAATGCCACAATATTAAGATTTTAGATAGAATATAAGATCATTCTACTACTGAAAGACAAAGTATGAATGCAATAGAAAGCATACCCCATGCAGAATAGTTTATAGTGACATGTAATACAAAAACTGTGGTAGTTACTGATTTCTATACAACAATTAATTCTTAAGCCTTATTCCCACTATATGCGGTTGGCTATATGAATCATTTATCACCATCGCAATGTTTTGATGAGATTAAATATTAAATTTTCTCTTGCATCCCTTAAAAAAAATTCTCAATAAATCTTATTAACGAGTACATCTGTAAATTGTTTACAAAAAGTACCTCAATTTGGATGAGCAGTAATTTTATACAGAAAAGTTTAAAAGAGAAAAAAAATTAAAGCATTTTCATTAATGTTTTGAAAGGATGACAATGCAAAGCGAACTGCAGGCATTCTTGTAAGCGACCCAAGCTCAATCATCACAATGTCCAAGCCGACTTAGGTCTCAGCCCAATTCAATATACTTATGCTCAAATTAGAGCTCAAGGCCAAGCTTGGACTCACTTGCAAATCCTATAGCACAATTTCCGCTCGTCAGATACTAATATATTATGACATGGATTTAATTGTTTAGTACAAAATAGTATCACATCACTTTAAAATATACTATCCATCTTCAATTAACAACTTTCCTAATCTATAATTTTGTACCAGTTGAAGGAATTGTAGAAAAGGGGGAATAATTTAACCATTTCTCCATTCCGATTCCAGAACAACACATATACCCTCATTGTTGTAGCAACCAAAAAATAAGCGCTAACATATCATACTCCTCATTGCCCTTCCCACATGCCCATTTATCATCATTTAAATCACCACCCCAGACAATTGTTTATTTCGAGGAATGGTCTGAACTATCCTTCATCTCCTCCCAAAATGTATTTCTAATAGATTTATCTAATACTGCTATTTAATCTGCATATACACTAACTATATTTGTAGATTTTCCTCCAAGTCATAATTTTATCCCCCATTTTAACTACTACCACTTTATGAATTATAAATTCATAATAATACCGACCTCCCTAATTAGAACAGAATTTCAACTTAGCAGCTTACAGGTGACATTTTGATAAGAGTTGATATGGTAGAGCACAGTACACTGTACATTAAAAATTGTGAACTGCGATCAAGAGGGAATTAGTGTCTATTGCTTGTCTCTATGATAGAATAACTTGGGGATATCAAGAGACGGTGGTTCACCCTGAGGCAGATGTCAATTCTTCCAATCAACTTGGGTCTTGAATGGGGCCTTTGGATAGTTTAAAGGGCAATCAATGAACTGCTTTGGATAGTTGAAAATATGCATATAGCATGAGATTCTTGAATAGGCCTTTCATGTCAAACTCCTACCAATACATGGGCAAAGAAGAAACGCGAGGAAAAAATCAACTCTCTTACTAACGGCAAGCGCTAAGGGAGCAGCCTAAACCAAGAACATCAGGTCATCAGAAAGAAATATAACTTTTTGAACCATGAAGCAGCCGCTGCACCTAGACTGCCAAAGTCCATAAGAAGGAAGCATCACTGCCATACACCAACCCCAAGTCGTATCTAACACAAGTAGCATGGGGCACAAGAAATTCATGGTATTAGGAAGGACCTCCTTGCAAGCTCTAAATAATTCTAGTTGAACAATGCTGTGGTACCATGAAGGAATGATGAAAAGACGCCCCCAGACAAATAGAACATGAAACAGTAAATTTACAGAACAGTGGGTTCCTCCTCGAGCTTTCACCATGTTACGGTTGAAGAAAGAATGGGTGACTCATTTGTAGTGGCTTGGTTAAGAGAACCTACCAGGAGAATAGTGGAAGTGAGTTTTCAAAGAGAAATTGTCACTATTTATGGAGATGATTATGGTGATTTATCAGTGACAATGCTGTAACTTAGGTGAAACTGAATGGCTATGAAAACAGAATGATGTTGACCACTCAGCCCATCAGTTGTCGCCTAGGGATGAAGAAATGCCATTTCTCCCCCAAATACATATACATTGAGGGCCAATAGATGACTAGACACCTAGGACTAAAGCACTGTTTTGGTGCAACCTGCAAGAACAGTACTAAATATGACCTCAAAATAACTAACAGCCAGGGTCGACCATCAAACTTGGGGGGGGTGTTTGCCTAATTGAAAAGACCCTCCTCCTCACTAGTTCACCATACTAGCTGATATCCTTAACTGCAAAACTGCTCTGAGCGGTTAGTGAACTATTTCCTTTAAGCCCACACAATTGCTTTTGAAGCTCTTGCTCTTGTTGAATGTGATCAGCTTAGCAGTAAAGAGCTCTTGTTTGGCAAAAGTTTGAGCACTCTTGCGTCCTCTGAGCAATTTGCCAATGTTTGGAATGTTAAAAAAGCACCAGAATATAAGTGTTACACCTTAGAGAAAAAATCCTCACAGCGAATGAGGTGGAAATGTAGTGCACACCGGTGAGACCAATGCCAAGAAAACCTGTGTTTGGATACTTTTTCAGAAAAGAAACTTATTTTGGAAAGATAAATTTTTTTTAGGAGCGAATTTCTTTTATTGGAAAAAGAGAAAAAGAGTGCAGGGGAAACCCTTTTAAAAAAAAACAAAACTAATGTGAGGGAATGAAATTTTGAAATTTAAAATGTGAGGTGAATGGAAAATGTTGTTTTTCATGGCGAAAAAGTCAATTCTTTTTCCACAAAATGTAAACATACAGAGCCTAAGTGTTCTTCTGAAGGCTCATTCAAGGAGAGGGATACAGTCAAGGTTAGGTTGAAAGGCATGGTCAATGGCCAATGGGTAAATATTCAACCACTACATATGTCAGCCCCAAGGTCCGGAGGAGGCTAATAATAGGAATTCATTCTATGAAACCCAAGACAATTCTTTGATTATAACCAACCCCTTTTGCTGCAAGGCCCAAAACTCATGTATTTGATTACGTCCAAACACCCAACCCCCTCCCTCTCTTGGGGGCATTATTACTTCTTGGATCAACTACAAAGTTACCCTCAAATCCTTCATTGTAGAAGGCCAACTCACTTGCTGTTGAAGTTGACAAATAAGAAGGTAGACTTGTAAAGGAAACACAGAAAGTATGAAATGCCTGAACCGAGATGAGATTCAAACAATGCTTTCCCACAAAAGAATAGGAATGGTCCTCATCTCCACCAAACCATAAGATAAACTTCTCAAATTAAAATAAGTTTCTGTTGAAGGGAACACGATTAGACATCAACTAAGAAAAAATATTTTATTTCTTACTTCCTGATTGATTGTTGTTGTCTCAGAAGCAAGAAAATATAATGACTATTTCAAGGAAATCCAGTACTTCATAATACAGCATGCTGCAGGGGAAAAGAATGAAACACACTGCTTCTAAAGATACCGAAAACGAAGGATTTCCCTAGTTCTGACCAAGGCCCACATCATGGAAAAAATCAACACGTAAGGGGGAAAATTGAAAAAACACACAAATTCAACCACTCAACTTCCAAGTGATTCACTTATAATAGGCAACCAAAAGGTGCATATCCCTGAATTCATGCATGAATAAGGACAAACAATCAGATGCAACATAAGATATTCAAACATTGTAAGAAATTCCTAAAGACTTTAAATGATAAATATTCTGCAACAAAGTGAAAAGTGTGAAGAAACTGAACCTTATCTTTTTCCACTTCAGTTTTGCCCCTTTGGGTCTCAAGATGAACGTCTCCTGGACCTCGATAAATCTGACTATTTTTCTCCAGCTCTCTAAAAATTTCAAGCAGACGTGTATATCTGTTGCAACAAATAGCTCGAAGCAGCAATTTCTCAACATCAATGCAATTCTGATCAAGGAAAAATTCAGCCTCCTTCCCAGTCAAAGGATCAATGACAAATGAGCTATGGAGACATTTGATTTGCAGATCTGGTCCAGGTTCAATTTTAATAAATGGGCATGAACCTGCTTCTGGAGTACTAGAGGTTTTATCAAAATCTAACCAGTACAAAATCTTTAATCCAGGAGTTTTCAAACCAGCTGTGTCAGTTTCTCCATCCTGCAAAGTTTGTGAGGTACCAACACTACCATCATATATAAGCTCAAACCTAATTGCATCTTTCCATCTTCCTAGTCTAAGTGCCCGTACTTGTCTTAGAACAGTATCCATGATAAGGGCAATACAAAGTTCATGAAGAATTGAATACAATGTTGTAAAGGGGTTTTCAGCAGCAGCCATTCTCCGTTCTAGATCATCACCAAGAGCGTGCCGACGCATTTCTTCAAGCTTAACAGGCCCACTCCTCTCGCCAACAAGCAGCTCCAAGTGTAAAATCCTCCACAAAGATAAGTGTCCTCGGTAACCAAGGGTGACAAGAACCTTAAACTCCCCATCCACACGAAGTAGTGCAGTACCATCTGAAATTTTTACTTCAGAAATACCTTTAGGAAGTGAGACTTCAAGCAGTTTGGACCTAACAAGTGCATCTAGCTTTTTTAAAGCGGGCTTTTGCTGATCCGAGCGTAATGTGTTCTGCATACCCACATCTTCAATACATTTTGGCAAACGATGGTATTCTCCAGTAAGTAGAACCTCAATAGCAGATGGAACATCATATATTGGTGCACGAGCTTGCTGTAGACCTTCATGCATGAAAAACATTGAATCTGCAGCTTGACTAAAACATGTATCATGGCTCGATAAAGTTGATACAAGTTGTTGACAGTATTGTATTAACGGGACCTGTAGGTATGCATTAAGGATATAAAAGAAGGATCTTGTTAGAATTAAAGTATGAAATATCCTCAAATGAAGAATAAGCCAATAAAATACAGTGATCCACCTTTGGTAGACTAACTACAAGAGCATACGAACAATATAATTATTCCGAAAGAGAGATTTTAACTACTACATAACCAAAATTTCTAAATGAAAACAATACAAAACGCAGGTGAATGAGCCCTTCAAAGTTGCAGATAGGAGATATCAATCATGGTTCCCGCAAATGAAAGTCATAGATTAGATTTATGTTTAGAAAGTGCAGAAAAGCTTATTAGAAGAAAACCCAGTAAAGCATTGATGTCCCCCATACACATCAAGTCTTCTAATGATTTTCAACAGGAGTACATCAAATGTTATATCATTGTCTAGATTTCACCTTTCATTATTCTTTTAAATAACTAGGGAACACTTGAGTTGACTGCAATTCTTGGAATAGCTAAAACTCACGATCATTGGGTCTGAACATGTCTCTTAGATCACTCACATAATGCACCACCATAAAAAATCTCACTCGCTCTAGCAAAGATTCATTTTCACCTAGAATCCTGGCAGGTCAATTATAATGTTCCCTAAACCAACCAAAATCCATGCAAATGAAGAGGGAAAACTCCAATCAGGTGATCCATTTTCTTTACTAGACTAACCAAACTTTAGCGTCTTTCAATTAGACAGTGCAATTCTCCCTCAGAACCCATCCTACCTTATACCGAAAGGGTAATATTCAACCATCAGTAAATGATCTTCAAAAAGTAACACGAAAGAAAATACAAATCTAGATATATTAGAGTGCCATCATATTTTCACCGTGTTCCATGATCAAAGTTTCCAATCCGGCTACCCCTACGTCCAACTCAAGTTCACACTTCAAATCCAGAATGTGAAATTTAAATCCATGTCCAATCCCTTAACTAATGAATCCTGCCACTGCAGCTGCAGCGTCCCACTAAATTAACTTCCCACCCATTCTAAAAAATGAAAATTTCCAACTCTTATGTCCCAACTCCATATTGAACAACCCCACAAATCACCCCGGCTCTTTTTCAGGGGATAAAATTCAATCATTCAGAAACTTCAATCCTCCACAAACCCATACTATAATTTCCTGTTTGTTCAATTTCTGCCATTTTTTTTTTAAAAGCGACCCTTTTATTTCCCAACCTCATATTCATCAACCCCGCCAACACCCCCCCCCCCCCACCCCCCCCCCCCCGGGGCGCATAAATGTCATTACTTATTCATAAACCTTTAAAATCTCAACAAATCACAGGCTCATTGGCACATCAATAAAACAAACCATTTTACCAAAAAAAAAAAAAAACAACACAACCAAAAAGAAAAGGAAAAGGCAAAAGGAAAGGAATAACTTTGACCTGCTGGCACCACTTGGCGAGGACATTGAGCCGAAGCATACGCTGTTGAGTCTTGACAACATACTTCAGAATCGCAATCTTCTTCTCCGAGTCCGAAATGTCGGAACCTTTGGATTTTTCCACCAATTCTTTCAATGAAAGATAAGATTCGTCGGCCGCACGAGCTACCAGGGTGGAGAAATCCACCGTTTCTTGCCCTAATTCTGCCATCCCCTCTCCTACTTAATTCAAATTAAAAAGAAAAATGCCCACCCAGCACATACACTCTAAATAGCGTGTAATTCGTGGATGAACTGACCCAGAAGGCGAAATTTCATTGAAGTGAGAAAATTTTTAAAACAATTAAAAAGAAAAGTGGGATTAGGTTTTTGATTGGAAAAAAATGTTAACCGCCTAGAGAGAGAAAGGTCGAGTTCTGGTGTTGGAAGTTGAAGAGAGAATATTTCTCCCTCTCTTCTCTTCTTTCGCTCTTAGTTGAGCTTAGTATGTATCTCCATGAGAGAAATCTCTCTTCCTGGCTCGCTCCCTCCCCTCGCTGACTTACGGCTTATCTTAACGGTTAAACTCTGGATTAATACTGAAAATCTGGGTCCCGAGTTGCACTTCCACTTCTGTTGAGGGTTTGTTTGTAATTCTAGAATATGTCCAATTGAAAAGTGATGACATGTTTTATAAATTTTAGGCTGAATTACATTTACCTCCCTTATGATTTAGTTAAAGTATTAATTACTTTTGAAATTTCTGATAACTATTAATAATTTCCTTAATTAAAGTCAAATGTCAACAAATATCAAAAAAATAAAAAAATTTTGATGATATTTTGTCAAAAAAAATTATAAAATAATGTTAATTTTATTTTTTAACATAATAATAATATTTACGTCAATATTTTTATTTATTTTTTCTATCGACCAGGGGGCTAAATATTATTAATTTGAATAGTTATTTTCAAAATTTGAGAAAGTATTGATAATTTTACTAAACCATAGAGGAGGCAAATGTAATTCACCCTAAATTTTATTATGAGTATTTAATAGCAAATTATATCGTACACCTATGACAATTTATATTATGCAACTTTACTCCTACTCCAAATATAATAAATTTTTTGGGATGGGAGTAATAAAATTACACGCACGCCTGCAGGATTTTTTTCCCGGGCACGTGCATGTAAGATCGGACTGCTGCTACCCAGTTTTTTATTTCTCATTTTCTCTCTCTTCCTTTCAAAGTTTGGGCGATTTTCTTTGTTTTTTCTCTTTTTTTGTGAAATTTTTTTCCGTCCGTTTTTTTAAAAAATTCATTTTTTTATGTTTTTGAATTTTTAAAAAATTATAAAAAATATTTTTTTAATTATTATTTTATTTATTTTATAATTAAATAATTTTTTAAATTATTTATTTTATGTAAAACGTGAAATTATATATAAAAAAATGATATACAAGATTTAATATCATGTAAAAGTTGAAATATATCATAATATATCATCCCAAGATAGGATATAGGAATTTTACATGATAAAATATAACCGGCAACCCTTCATAGATTTTCTACCTAACATAAGACGCCTGACATCGGCTAAGACTGGGACTTATCAGGAGATACATTGAAGATATAATTTCTATGTTAAGACCGGTTACGATTATCCAACCTATGTTTCATCCTAAGAAATAAATAATTCCAACTACATGTTTAGTAATTAACATCCATGAATCAACACATAAAGAATTTAGCCTATAAGGCTAAACATCATTCTATAAGAATTAAAACTAAACAGTATAAACAAATTGTGCTCAACTCATGAGCTAACTTATAGAGTCTCGTTCTTCAATATCCACAGATAATATTGATTGATTTCAAATATTTACAAAAGAAGTGAATGCTCAACGCATGAGCTACAAGGGGTAAGAGAGAGAAAGAGTGAATTCTGAAAACCGAATTCTAAGGCACCCCCCTTCTAAGCTAGACTACTAAATTTATATACAAGAAAAGTGAAAGAACTATTTATGAATAGTTCTCAAAACAAAAAAGTCAAAAAGTATAAAGTAAAAAGCCAATTATTCTAACTGAATAATTAAAGTAAATACGGGATTCCTGGATCTTGTTTTCTTCTTTTCCTTTATTAGGAAAACATCTTTATCAGCAACAGTCTTTATTCTCCAGCTTTTCTTTGAGCGGAAGAAGATCCTTCTACATTCTTCTTTGTAATCGTTTCCACCAAGGTATCTTTGATGATCTTCAATGCATACCTTATTAGGATCCTGTGCATCTTGCATATATTCAGATGCCATAGTAGAGTCAGATTTTATTGATCTTTCTTCTTCAAATTGAGAAATCAGATCTTGTTTCATTTCTTCTATATATGCAGCAATCATTTTCTCCTTAGTCAGATTTTCTGATCTCATTTTAAATTTTCGTGATATATGATCAAAAGGAGATGGAGTGCTGATAGCCTCCCGTTGGGTTGCATAAAGACTATTTTGTCTTTCCATCAAATCAATAGTTTTTTTCCCAAAGATTTCTTTGGTGATAGGATCAATCTTCATCATCTTGTCCCAGAACTTTGTATGAAATGTTCTTTGTAAGCAAGGAATTCCCGTCTTGGTATAACCCACTTCTAGAGTCCATTTCCAAATCCATGCTATTGAAAATTCAATAAAGAAAAAACATGAGGCTATACCTCAATATACAATTGTATCTCTTGTTTTTTTATAAGTTGGGGTGAAATTTCCACCCATCTATCAAAGAAAAATTTCATCCTTTCCGGTAAAATATTCAGAGTAGGACCAAAACAGTAGAACTAGTGTATAAACCAGTGTGGGATCTCATTGTTATAAACATGAGCACAAATTTTTATAAACTACGAATGTTTGTGCTTATCATTTTCATAATAGAATACATTTATAAAGGCATCACAATAATCCCAGTAATTATATTTAATTACTGCTGATTTATTAATCAGTATTTCTTTTTCTTTCATTGGAGATATTCCCCAATCTTCCAAGGATATAACCTTTTTAATGATCATTTTACTGAAATTATAAATATATTTATTTGTTCCAGTAAAGTGTGAAATTTCACACGATCCATTCTGAACCAATATTTGTTCATAAAAATATCTGGACTTATAAGTCCTCATGGGTATGGATGAATTATCCAAATATCTTTGTATTAAAGCCCATGGATCATTTTTCCATTTTAAATCTTTTTCTTCCAAAAGAAATATAATTTCTTTATATTCATTTTCTGAAAATCCAATATTATTGGATTCAAATTTTTTATCGCCAATTATTTTGGCATAAGAAGGGTTCTCATTCCCTTCATCAGTATTTTGCTAATTTTTCCTTTTGAATTCAAGGAATGCTTGATATTAAGCATCTTGAGATAAATCCATTGCTATAAGCTTTTTGTTTCCACGATGAGATATAATCTCTGGAAGTTTTCCTCGACCCCCTCTTTCTCTATAAGAATGAAGAATCAGTTTCTTTAGATAATGAAGAAATTGAAATAAAATTAATACAGTCAGATGATATTAATAGATATACTGATTTATATAGATTTATACATATTTGTTTAGTGCAGATTGCCTTTAAACCATTAACCTTAGAAGGTTTACCTGAAAGTTTCATAGCATGTTTAAGAGATGCTAGAAATTTAAATTGAAAACAATCTTTAATGGGTATAATACAATCAAGTTTAGCTATGGCCCTGTTTATTTGAATGTTTAGCTATGGGTATAATCCTAATTGTAGATTAATAGATAAAAAGATAGATGAAACAATACTGATAGAAACTAATTTTAATAAATCTAAAATTATTAAAAGAAGAACTATTAAATGGAATGAAATACCTATTCCAGAACAATGGACAATAGAAAGAGTCAGTAATAAACAGCCACAGATTAATAGTGACATAGATTATATAAAACAGACTCCTGAAGGGAAAATTAAAATAAAAATGCAGAATAATCCATTTTTATTAGATAATAGATCTAAATTATCAAGATCATACTCTTCTCATTTTATATCACCTTTAGATGATAATGTTTCAGTTATACCTCGACATTCTATTTCTCAACCTTATAGAGTTTCTACCTCTCAGGTTAGTGACAATACTGATAGTAATTATGTTGATAGATTAATTAAAAACAAACATAATATTGTTAAAGGTATTTATAATATAGAAAAAGACGAAGAAATAACTGAGTCTGAAATGGCTTTTCCAATATGAATAAAATAGATTTCAGTCCTGGATCTATCACAACATAATATTTTATTTCCTTTTGTTCCATGGTTTATTTCTACTTATATTGAACCATGTATTTGTGTTTTAGAAAGAGATTATAAACTCTTGAATGATAATACTTTAAAAGAGATATTTCCTCCTCAACAACCTTTTAAATTGGAAAAGGAAAATCATGTATTAAATTTCTCTGCTTTTGCCAAATTATTTGATAATGATACATTAGTTATAACTGTAAAACAGATGAATAAAATTATAGAACAGAATAATTATACAAACATTTATTTTAATATTTTAGGTGAACAAATTATATCTTTACATCATATAATAGATCATATAATGAATAGATTACAGAAGTCTCATTCTGAAGAATCATCTTCTAAGGAGCAAGTTATAGCTACTCCAACACTTCAACCACCTCCTGAAATAAAAGATTTCAAGTTAAAATCTTTATCAGAATTAGAAAGATTACTTGATGAAAAATTTAAAGGATTGAAAATTAATACATTAGAAGAATAATTAGAAAAACAGTTTAAAGACATATCTCATAATAATGATGAGATAAATAAAGTAGGAAAATTTGCTGACAGACCTACTCAAAGATTATTTTATTATAATAGACCATCTCCTATGGATATTTTACATGAGGAGCAGGAATACATAGTTAATAACAGCTATAATGGAAAATGCATTTATGAATGGAATATTGATGGATATTCTGAAAAACAGATTTATAATGTAGCTCATAGAATGCTTATGTATAGCAGCATCTGTAAAACCAATGGTAATATTGATACAGGAATAGCAAAAATGATAGTTTCAGAATTTACAGGTCAACTTAAAGGTTGGTGGGATAATTATTTAACCCCACAGAATAAAGATGAAATCTTTAAAACAGTTAAAATGGAAGAATCAACATCACAACCGACTGAAAATGCGGTTTATACACTAATAGTAACAATTCTAGAACATTTTTCTGGAAGAATTTCAGATAATGCTGAAAATATACGTACCTTATTACAAAATCTGAGATGTAAGACACTTTCAAATTTTAGGTGGTACAAAGATGCATTCCTTAATAGAGTTATGGAATTAAATGATAGTAATAGTAATCACTGGAAGTCTAAATTTATAGATGGACTACCACATTTATTTGCAGAAAGAATTAAAAAGGTATTAAGAAAGGATAGGATAAATATACCTTATGAAATTTATACTTATGGCAAATTAATAGGAATTTGCATACAAGAAGGTTTAGCCTTATGTAATGAGATTAAATTAAATCAACAAATTAAAAGTCAAAGATTAAATGAAAAGCGTCAATTAGGACAATTCTGTAGTTAGTTTGGAATGAATATGACATCCAAAGATAAAAGAATTAAGAAAGAAAAGGATTATACAACTTATCCTAAAAGGAGAAAGAGAAAATATTCTCAGGGAAAGAAACTTCAAAAAGAGTTTAGAAAAATTGAAAGACAACGTAATAAGAAAGACATTAATAAAATAACATGTTATAAATGTAAACAGAAAGGACATTTTGCTAATAAATGCAAAATGAAACAGAAAATTAATAGTTTAGAAATAGATAAACAACTTAAAGAAGAATTACTGAATATAGTAAACTCAGATACTGAATATGAATCAGATATATCTGAAAATGAAGAAACTCATAGTTCAGAAAGTGAACAAGAATGTAATTGTAATAATATAGAACAAAAAGACACTAATAGTGAAAATGAAGAATATTATAAAATTCTTTCACAAATCCAAGATTTAGACTTGGACGTTAATGTGTTAAATAATAATAATATTTTAGAATTTCTAAAATCTATAAAAGATCAAGAATTACGATCTAGAATAATAGAACAGATGGATAACATTCCAGAATCTAGTCAAAATAATAATAAACTAGAACATATTGAAGAAAATCAGAATCCATATACTATGACAAAAGTCTATGAGATATTAAAAAATAAAAATAGTCATATAGAAAGATTTCCTACAACTATAGATGATTTAGAAAAAGGGATTAATAATCTTAAAAATGAAATAAAAATTTTAAAACAGATTAATGAAAATTTATATGATAGAGTTTCTTATTTAGAAAAGAAAGATCATATCAAGGAAAATTATGATATGCTCATAGAAGACACTGGAAATGAAAATTTCTTAGGATCATTAGATCTTATATCTGTTTTAAATTTCATGTTAGTATAAAATTACTAATAGATCACTCTTTTAAAATAGAGTTAGTTGCTCTTATAGATAGTGGTGCATATGTTAGTGTTATATAAGAGGGAATAATCCCTACTAGATACTTTGAGAAAACAACTCATATTGTTAGACATGCAGGAGGTAAAGCTTTAGATATAAATTATAAATTATCTAAAGGATATATCTGTAATAATAGAGTCTGCATACCCGAAAGCTTTTTAATAGCTAAGAATATTATTAGCCAAATAATACTTGGTACTTCTTTTATAAAGAAGATATTTCCGATAACACATATTGATACTGATACGATTATAGGAACTTATGATAAGAAAATCGTAAGTTTTCAGTTTATAACTGAACCCAACACAAGATTTATAAATGAATTAAAAGATTTAATTAATAGAAAAAATAATCAAATAAATTTCTTAAAATTTGAAATTAACTCTTTTTCTATAGAAGACAATTTAAATAATAATTTTAAATTGCAAGAAAAAATAAAAGGAGTATATGATAATTTCTCTACTGAAATTTGTAATGAACATCCTAATGCCTTTTGGGCAAGGAAAAAACATATTATTAGCCTTCCTTATAAGGAAGATTTTGATGAGAAAACAATGATAAAAATAAAAGCCAGACCATGTCACATGAACTCTGAATATTTAGAGTTATGTAAACAAGAAATAAATATGTTACTAGACAAAGGACTAATAAAAAGTTTTGAATCACCCTGGTCATGTACGAGATTCTATGTTAATAAACATAGTGAAATAGAAAGAGGATGACCTAGATTGGTTATAAATTATAAACCTCTTAATAAAGTCTTAAAATTGATAAGACATCCTATTCCTAATAAAAAGGATTTATTAGATAGATTATATGATGCATTAATATTTTCTAAATTTGATTTAAAATCAGGATATTGGCAAATTCAAATAAAAGAATCAGACCAATATAAAACAGCTTTTAATGTTCCCACAGGGCATTATGAATGAAAAGTTATGCCTTTTGGATTAAAAAATGCACCCTCTGAATTTCAGCAGATTATGAATGATGTTTTTCCTTATAGTAATTTTATAATTGTTTATATTGATGATATCTTAGTATTTTCAAAAGATATACAAACTCATTTTAATCATTTGAATATTTTTAAAACAATTATAAAAAATAATGGATTTGTGATATCGCAATCAAAAATGGTTTTATTTCAAACCAATATTAAATTTTTAGGTCATAATTGTTAGTTTTGAATATAGAAAAGCTATGGCTTGTATCAAAAACTAATATCCACAGTTGACATATCATTTTGTTTCGGTATAAATTTGTTCCTTTATATCATAAAACTAGATAACGGGGTGTGGACAGACACAGTAGATACCGTTATTGGTTAAAGTATTGATATATAAAAAGTATGCTCGTAACCGAGATAGTCTGAACATACTATCGGTATAGGTTATTGTGTGGTTTGGAAATTAGTTTATCTAAACTAGTTTAAATCACACGAATATGCCCGGGGCATATTGAGCATGACCAGTTTGGATAGAATTGACTTATACTGATCGGCGTAGTCAATTCAGTCCTAGTATTTCGTCTCTCAATCCCGAGATTGGGACGGGCGTGAGGGTTGGATATCGTATGCTTTGATTTGCCAAAGAGTGCGGTCAATTGAGGCCTATACCTCGGTAGGTTGGGTATGCGGTGTTTAGCTTCTTACGTGCCGTTGCTAGTCGGAGGAATCCACGTACTGGTTCGCCGGGTTGATGGTGCTCCCGAGATGAGCTCGTAAAGTATATTATACTAAACCCGGCCGGTGAACTTTATGTTCGGTATAATAAAAGGACGAGTGGTACTAATCTCGGAAACCAAGAAGTTGGTGAATTAATTTGTCAGTAAATTGATAAACCGACGAGCACTAGATCTTTAATGTGGGGAGATAGAATAAAATATAATGGCGCGATGTAAAGTCGTTTTCGAGCGGTAGTTCCATAATTGGTCCGTTAGTGGTACGATCGATTATGCATTTGACTAATCGACAAGGTGAATTAATTAATCCAAAAGGTTTAATTAATATTTAATCGACAAAGTGAATTAAGAAATTAATTCTATTTGAATTAATTAATTCTAAGGGTTCGATTAAATTAAATTAACAAAGTGGGTTAAATAAATTAATTTAAATGGGTCGATTGGAGTTGATTAGTCGGGAAGACTTAGCGGTCAACGAAAGTCAAATTAAAAGGCCTAACTCAAGAGCCCATTAGGTCTCCTTAGAAGCTCCTTATAAATACAACTTATTGGGCAAGAAATCAATTAAGAAACTTGACACCCAAGAAAAGGGTAGTGAGAGAAAGTTTAGCTTAGAGTGAGAAGTTCGTCTTCCTCGTCGAAACTTCTTCTCAAAGTCAGCTAAGAAAGCTTTCTTCTTCGAAAGACTCATCTTTATTTTTGGCCCAAACTGTTCTAAAACCAGCCGCTGGTCGGATTTCAAAAGGGCTGCGCAGCCAGTTTTTTCCCGATTCTTAAAACCCCGGCGACTGCTTTATCCATTGCTCTGAGCCGATCGGTTTCATGTTGATCTTCTTGCTGAGTGATCCATGAAACCGGTTGTACAGATCGGGAGTGGATTGGGTATTTCCGGCAGACTATTTTCCAGTTTTCTAGCGGGCTGCGCAACAGATTTTCCGGTGGTTTAGCGCAGCGAGTTTAAAAATTCTGGGCAGTTCCATTTCTAAGTTTTTGAGTTTTCTTTCTAAGCAAGTTTCTTGGGTTTTCTATATTTTGCCGTGGGTAACTCCGTAGACAATAGCCCACACTATTTCGGAGTTTGTATTGGAGTAATTCTTCGGATTTCTTGTGGAAATTGCGCAAAAGATTGGGTTTTTCTTTAGGCAAGGGACTTCGCTACAAAAGGTAGAATCACTAAATTCCGCTTTTATTAAAGATTTAATTTTTTGTGTCCCGATTAATAAATTAAATAAGTATAAGCCTAGATCCGTTCATGGGTAAACTAATTTGAGCCTGAGCTTAGTCGAAAGCTTCCGATTCTGGAATGCATTGCACGAAAGTGAGGTTTTCGATTTAGCCCGGGCTTGTTCAGTTTTCCTTCAATAATATTGAAAAGGGAAAAATAATTCCTATAGACAGAAGTATTGATTTTGCTTCTAAATTTCTTGATAAAATAAAGGATAAAACACAATTACAAAGATTTTTAGGAAGTTTGAATTATATTCTGCTTTATTACAAAAATTTAGCATATGATACTGCAATTTTATATGACAGGTTAAAAGATAAACCTAAACCCTGGACAGATGAACATACTAGGACAGTCCAGAAAATTAAAGAAAAAGTTAAATCATTGCCATGCTTAATACTAGCAAATCCTCAATGGATTAAAATAGTAGAGACAGATGCCTCTGATATAGGTTATGGAGGTATATTAAAACAAACCTGTCCTAATGATAAAAAAGAAAAATTAGTCAGATATCATTCAAGAAAATGGACTAATAGTCAGAAAAATTATGCTACTGTGGCCAAAGAAATACTTGCCATAGTTAGATGTGTTTTAAAATTTCAAGATGATTTATACAATCAGAGATTTATAATCAGAACTGATTGCCAAACAGCAAAATATATGTTTAATAAAGATTTTAAACATGATGTATCTAAGCAAATGTATGCTAGATGGCAGGCTAATTTAGCCCCTTTTGATTTTGATATTGTTTATAAACAAGGGAAAGATAATAGTCTCTCTGATTTTCTATCTCGTGAATTTTTACAGGATGATACCCAGGGACTCTTATAGAGGCAGAGGTTATACCTCTCATACTTCTGGTATGTATGGAAGAGGTTGAGGGAGAAATCTCCTATCTCAAAATTATAATAAAACTTTATATTCGGATAATATTGCCGACCTTTCCAAAAATCCAACATTATATAATAAATTCCAGAAATTCTTGGAACAAGAAAATGAAGAATCCTCTTCTTCTACAGGGACCACATCATATGTGGAAACCGTTCTAATAGAAGATCATATTACTAATTATAAAGTTCATTCTCATAAAGAACTTTTATTTCTCATAGAAGAAAAAGATTTACAATGGGGAAAAGACCCATGGATCATAATTAATAGGTACTTGGATACAGGATCCAAGACTAGTGGTACTTATATACATGCACATGGAGCTTATAAGCCCAGAATGTACTATGAAACTATTTTAAAGGTTTTTGGTGCATGTGATATTAAACATTTTTATCCTCATCAGGGAAGTCAAATTTATAATTTTAGTAACATTATTATCAAAAAGATTATATCTGCAGAAGAATGGGGACTTTCTACTATGAAAGATAAGGAATTTATAGTTCCTGAAACCAGACTTACTTATAAGTATAATTATTGGGATTATATTGAAGCCCATAATCAAGTTTTCTTATATGACAATCCTAATAAGAAACATTCTTGGTTCATAAAAGTATGTGGAAACATTTATAATGATCCCATACCAAATTAGTTTATAAAATGGTGGTATAGATTTGGTCCATCTAAATCCCTCCTTCCTGATAAATTTATTTCCTCATATGGAAATTGGATCAAAGTTTCACCAAAAATATCTGAATTGGTGGCGTCTAATAGATGCAATGAAGAACTTGCTAATATGTGGTTCTTTATAGAATTATCCATCCCTTGGATTTGGAGATGGGTTCCGGAGATCAGTTATACTGAAAATAAATTGCCATGTATCATGCAAATAGCTTATACACAGTTTTGGGAAAAAATGAACAAAATTGATCCCACAACCAATGACTCATATGGTCAGGAAGTTTTGATGCTTATTCAAGACAAAGTTCAGCATTATATGCAGCATAATGATACTCATATTCAAAAGGAGATTGATCCTTTTCAGCATATTTTCATGAAGATGAAATTACAAAAGAAGCATGTTTCTCAACAAGACTTAATCAAGGCTTATATAGATGAGCTTAAAAAGCATTTAAAAAAGAATAATTCCAATGATATTAAGTCTGTTAAATCAGATATTTCTATGGCCTCTTCTGATGAACATATTTTGGGAGGAGAATCTCAAGATATAGATGATATGGATGAATTCGATGAAGAATTCATGAATGATCAATTAAAGGAGCTGATAGATGGCCTCAATAAAGAAAAAGCCAAGGACAAGGGAAAAAGCAAGCTGATGTGATGAAGACATAAAATAGCAGACGATGTGGACATGATGAAGACTAAAAGTCATGCTTTATTATGTAAGCAGTGAGCTCATAAGATGTATTATGTAAGCAATGACCTCAAAGGTCTAATAATGTAATGGACTTCAAAATGATTTTTTGAAGTCCGTAATAGTTAGGATTTGCTTTCTATAAATAGCTTAGGAAGTTGCTTAGTTGAGACCAGCACTCACAATTCCTTCTTCCTCTTCTCTCTCTTGTATACACTCTCTTTTGTAAATTTTCAAAGTTATAATATTATTCCAGCGGAGTTTCTTTTATTTATAAGCAGCGTTGGGATTTCTTTATATTTATTCTGGTGTCATCAAACTAGTAAGTTTTCTATTTCAAGTTTTTTTAATTATATTTCATTAGCATGAGAGGCTAAAAGCCTCATGGTTAGAATAAAAAATGAGTAACTATGTAAATTCATAGTCTAGATCCTTGTTATTGAGAAATTCTCAGTATGATAATATTGAATTAAAGAATGGGTTAGAATTATTAGACAGACTATGAATTTATAAAAGTAGGGTGTTGCCATTAGCCGTTATTGTTGAAAAGGCGTTAGGCGTATAGCCCGGATTGCTTTGATAAATTTGTAGTTCTGTTTAATTGATTCTGTAATATCCTATTTGTCTTTGCTTCTTTAATCATCATGCTGAGGGTCTCTCTATAATTTGGTATTTTTTAATATTCAAATTTCTTCTTTTAAATTGTTAATCTCTTTATAAAGAGTTTGAAGAGAAATATTTTGATCATTATTTTGATATTTATTTCTTAATTGATTCATGACTTCTGTTATGTTATACGTTCTATTATTATTTAAAATTTTCTCCGCGATATTTTCTTCAATATGAGAAGATGATGAAGTTCCTTCTTCTATATTAATTTCATCAATAATCTGCATCCTTAATTTTTTATCTTTTATTGACTTTAATAATTCAATAACTTTATTAGAAGTTAGTACATTAATTGTCATGTTTGAAAATTGAGACATTAATTTATAATGTTCAGGCTGATTACCATTATTTTCAATTTTATGTAGTTCTTTAGGGCAAGTCTGTCCTAAACTACGAGGTTCACATTATGATTCAGAACTATTTTCATTTTGTATAGCATTTATTATCTCTTCTTCTTCTGATTCAGAAATATTTGAATATTCTGTTTCTAATTTATCATATTCAGAATTTTGAATTGTTTGTATAATTATAGCATTTATATCATCTGGAATATTAAGATTATTAATCTTTTTTTAGTCCAACAATATTTGGAAGTATGGCCAAATTTACCACATACTGTACAATGTCTTTTCTTATTTTTCTTTCTATAATATTTTGGTTTTTATTTTTCTCTTCTCTTCTCTGATTTTTCTTTTCAATATGATTTTGAGAAGATCTTCTATGTTTTGATTTATAATCTTTATTATATTTTTTATGATTTTTGCTAGATGTGGGATTTTCTAGCCCAAATTGTTGGCAAAATTGTCCTAATTGTTTTCTTTCATCAAGGTTATGTCTTTTAATTTACTGATTCAGCTTTATTTCATTACATAGAGCTAATCCCTCTTGTATACATGTATCTATTAATGCTCCAAATGTATAATTTTCATATAATATAGTAATATTATTTTTTCTAAGACTTTTTCTGACCCTTTCAGCAAATAAGCTTGGAAGGCCATCAATAAAATTGGATTTCCAATGTGTATTACTACATTCTGGTAATTCGATTACTCTGTTTAAAAAAGTATCTTTATACCATCTAAAGTCAGAGAGTGTTTTACATCTTAAATTTTGTAATAAAGTTCTAATAGTATCACTATTATCCCTAAATCTTCCCGTGAAATGTTCTATAATATTAACAGCTAAAGTATAAAATGCATTTTCTACAAAAGTATTATTTTCTTGTTTAACTATCTTAAGTATATCATCTTTATTTTGTTGAGATAAGAAATTATCCCACCAACCTTTAAGTTGTCCAGTAAATTCAGCAATTATCATTGCTGCAATTGTCTTATCAGAATTATTATTATTATTCTTGCAAATAGTAGAATACATTAGCATTCTATGAATAGTATTATAAATCTGTTTATTAGAATATCCATCAATATTCCATTCATAAATTTTATTTTCATAATAACTAATATCAATTGTATCAATATATTCTTCATGTAACACATCCATAGGTGTTGGTCTATTATAATAAAATTTACTTTGTATAGACTTATCTGCCCATTTATTAATTTTATATATCTGATTCTGGAAAACCTGACTGTGATTAGGATTTTCTATCAATTCATATTGTAATTCTTTATATAAAGTTTTACTACTTAATTTATTAAATTTTTCTTCTAGAAGTTTTTCTAATTCATGTATTGGTCTTATCTTATAATCAGATATAGACGGAGGAGGCTGAAAGCTAGGAGAAGCCTCTTTAACTTCTGGAGTTATTTTTATAACTGCTGGCTGTATATTATTAGTAGTCTTGTTTATGATTTCTATTTTATTATGAATGGATTGTATATGTTCTCCTAATATATTTAGAAAAAGATTAGTATAATTTTGATGTTCAAACATATTATTAATATGTTTATATGTAATAGGCAGTGTATCATTTTCTCCGCAAGGTTCGTCCACGGAGGGTGAGTCAGGGCCTAAGATCAGGCCGAAAGACATTAATTTAAGAAAAGCTGAAAAATTATGAAAATTCCCATTTTTCTCAATATGAAAAGCTTGTTGTGGAGGTATATACCCTTATAAACATTTCCTGTTTCCAGTTTATATTCTCTTTCAATACTGAAATATAATTTCTTACATAAGTCTTTATAAACCATAAAGCAAAAGGTATTAAAGCATTTACCATTCGACAGTATTTATAAAATTCTTCTTGGAAGTATAATATTTCTTCCTTAGTAAAGTTTCAAAAAACCATTTTCTAAACTGGTTATAACCTGAATCATTGAATTCTTTCGCAATTATTGTTCTGGCTGGAGAGCCAGGACTGAAATCTATAATGTGACTTCTATCAATTAAATAGAAAATTCCATTTCTGACATTGTCGGTTCTAACTCATTTCTATTCTGAGTTTGATTATTAATTTCTCTTACAATATTTTGTCTGTTTATATATAATTTTTCTGTAATAGGTGTTCAAACTTCTGATTCCCTAATTTGAGAAGTAGATGCTCTAGCAGACATAGGAGAATCTACCCTATAATCTATAGGTGATATATATGATCTCATAGATGTACTCCTTGGAAATGGTAATAATTTAATATTATTTTCAAATCTAATATTACCATTTCCATCATTACTTTGAAATATATCAATGATATTACCTTGATACTGAATCTGTGGTTGAACAGGAATAGCCTGCTGAATTATCTAATTTTTTGGAAAAGTTATTTCTTCCTATTTAATAGGTCTTCTTCAAGTAATATTTGACCTATTGAAATTAGTTTCGATTATTATCATTTCATTTTTTGGTTTATTCATTCTTTTACATTGTGGATTCAAGGTAAATAAAGGCTTATAATATATTTTATAACAGAGACATATAACTTCTGTTCCAGGAATATAATTATAACCATGGGTTTTAACATTTAATGTTAAAGCATCCAAAATATTCACATCAGTTAATGATAATTGCAAATTAGGATAAATGTTAAAATAAATTGGTCCATGAGATAAACTAGATTGTATTATTCCCATTAAAGATTGTTTCCAATTTAAATTCCTATCATCTCTTAAAGCTGCTATAAAGCTTTCTGGCAAAACCTTCTAAAGTTAAAGGTTTAAATGCAATTTAATCCTATGTGTAGAAATTTATGTGCTTGTCTGTATTGACTTATATCCTTTTAGATAATAATCTGATTATCATTTCATTATTATCTAATGAAATAGATTCCTCAGTAGTTCTTACTACTTGTTTTAAACCCAATTTTTCAAAGGTACCTAATTGATATATTAACTTAGGTTCGACTCTTGGAATTGTCCATCTATTAAGCAATTCTAAATTTTGTGGAATATCATATTCCTCACTTTTCAGATTTTTAATATTAGAATTTTTATTAATGATGTTCATGAAATTCATGATTCAAACTATGTGTTGATTCATAACATATTAATCTACTAACCAGGCTCTGATACTATCTATAAAGGGTTGCCGGTTATATTTTATCATGTAAAATTCCTATATCTTATCCTGGGTTATAAATGGGAAATTAAGAAATAAATATCAAAATAATGATCAAAATATTTCTCTTCAAACTCTTTATAAAGAGATTAATAATTTAAACGAAGAAATTATAATATTAAAAAATAAGAATACAATTCAAGAAACTAGAATTTCTAAATTAGAAAATACTTCTAAGAATATAGTTTTAGCTGAAAATACTTTTAAGAATATAGTTTCAGTTGATGAGTTCAGTGAAACTAATATTCCAGAAAAATTTCCTTCTACTTTAGAAACGGTAATATCTCAAAAATGGTATATTAAGATATCACTATTAATTGATAATTATTATACAAAAATTTTACTGTTTTTAGTTGATAATGAAGCAGATTTAACTGTTATACAGGAATGATTAATTCCTACTAGATATTTTCATAAAACTAGTCATACTTTGTGGAGTTCGTATACGGTAGACCTATAGGACTACCGTGAATTTTACTCCTACTGTAGTGCGCTACAGTAACGCGCTATATTTTTTTTTTTGACGCACAGTTTTTTTAAAAAAATACATTTTTTTTAAAAATAATAAGACAGTAGATATCAAATCAATATACTATAGACATCTGATCAATAATATAAAAGAAATCATACAATAGAACTAATACATAAGGGAGATCACATCATGATTATATAAACATATGATCAGAGAATACTAGACATCAGATCAACACACTATAGATATCAGATCAAGAATATAAAAGAAATCATACAATAGAACTAAAACATACTTAACAAGGGAGATCACATCATGATTGTATAGACATCAGATCAACAGACTATAGATATCAGATCAAGAATATAAAAGATCAAGAATATAAAATAAATCATACAATAGAACTAAAACATACTTAACAAGGGAGATCACATCATGATTATATAGACATCCGATCAGAGAATACTAGACATCAGATCAACAGACTATAGATATCAGATCAAGAATATAAAAGAAGTCATACAATAGAACTAAAACATACTTTACAATGGAGATCACATCATGATTATATAGACATCAGATCAACAGACTATAGATATCAGATCAAGAATATAAAAAAAATCATACAATAGAACTAAAACATACTTAACAAGGGAAATCACATCATGATTATATCGACATCAGATCACAGAATACTAGACATCAGATCAACAGACTATAGACATCAGATCAATAATATAAAAAAAATGATACAATAGAACTAAAACATACTTAACAAGGGAGATCACATCATGATTATATAGACATCAGATCAAAGAATACTAGACATCATATCAACCAACTATAGATATCAGATCAAGAATATAAAAGAAATCATACAATAGAACTAAACATACTTCACAAGGGAGATCACATCATGATTATATAGACATCAGATCACAGAATACTAGACATCAGATCAACAGACTATAGACATCAGATCAATAATATAAAAGAAATCATACAATAGAACTAAACATACTTAACAAGGGAGATCCCATCATGATTATATAGACATCAGATCATAGAATACTAGACATTAGATCTACCGACTATAGATATTAGATCAAGAATATAAAAGAAATCATACAATAGAACTAAAACATACTTAACAAGGGAGATTACATCATGATTATATAGACATTAAATCACAGAATACTAGACATCAGATCAACAGACTATAGATATCAGATCAATAATATAAAATAAATCATAAAATAGAACTAAAATATACTTAACAAGGGAGATCAAATCATGATTATATAGACATCAGATAACAAAATAGTAGACATCAGATCAACAGACTATAGTTATCAGATCACGAATATAAAAGAAATCATATCATACAACAAAAACGTCCATAATATCTATCACAATATCTAAAATTATTTAATTATAAAAAAATAAATTGATAACTTAAAAATATTTTTTTTATAAAATTCAAAATATTAAAAAAATACTGAATTATTTAGAAAAAAATGGACAGAAAAAAAGTCTCAAGGAGGAAGGCAAAAAAATAAAATAAAAAATAACAAAAGAAATGAAAAATGAATTGAAGCAAAATCTCGTGAAGGAATTGTTTAGAAATAGAGATCTCCGCTGAGCGCGTCTCATTGGAGGCTGAAAAAAAATTACACCCGCGTCACTCGCCCGCCTTTTTCCTATAAATAGCCCATCCTAAAAAATTTACTATTTTTTGGGTAGGAGTAAAATTGAATGATGGTCCTATAGGACCACCATATAAATTACCTACTTTGTGGCATGCTGGAGGTGATAAACTCCAGATACAGTATAAGCTTCCTAAAGCTTTTGCATGTATTAATAATAAATGTATTGCTCAAAACTTTATTCTAGCAAAAAATATTTCTAACCAAGAGATATTATGAACACCATTTTTAAATGATATATATCCAATTAAAAAGATTGATAATAAAGGAATAGTTGGAACTTTTAAAAATGATGATATCTTTCTGGAATTCATAATATAATCATTCACTAGAATTTTGCATAATGTTTATGATAATATTAAAGCAAAACAAAATCAGATAAATTTCTTAAAACAAGAGATTAGTATTCTATCAATTGATGAACAATTGGATAATCCTAAATTACAGGATAAAATTAATTTATTAAAAAATCAATTCTTTTTAGAGATATGCAATGATCATCCAAATGCTTTTTGGAATAGAAAAAACATGTTGTTGCTCTACCTTATGAGGATTCTTTTAATGAAAAAGAAATTCCTACAAAGGCTAGGCCTTGTCAGATGAATTCAGAATATCTTGAATTATGTAAAAAAGAAATTGAATCTCTTTTGCAAAAAGGATTAATAAGTCCTTCACAATCTTCATGGTCATGTACTGCCTTTTATGTTAATAAACATTCTAAAATAGAAAGAGGTATACCTAGATTAGTTATAAATTATCCAATTCCTAATAAAAAGGATTTACTTGATAAACTTTATGACAGTCTAATATTTTCTAAATTTGATTTAAAATCAGGATATTGGCAGATTCAGATTAATAAATCTGATAGGTATATTATGAATGGAATGTTATGCCATTTGGCTTGAAGAATGCCCCTTCTGAATTTCAGAAGATTATGAATGATATTTTTACTCCTTATAGTATATTTATAATTATTTATATTGACGATATATTGGTTTATTCTAAAACCATTGAGATGCATTTTAAACATTTGAATATGTTTAAATCAATTATAGTCCAAAATGGACTAGTCATTTCAAAACCAAAAATGGTATTATTTCAAACTAAAATTAGATTTCTTGGTCATATCATTGAAAAAGGAAATATTATTCCTATAAATAGAAGCATAGATTTTGCTGATAAATTTCCCGATAAAATTACTGATAAAATGGGTTTACAAAGATTTTTAGGAAGTCTGAATTATATTGCTCATTATTATAAAGATTTAATAAAGGATACGACTATATTATATGATAGACTTAAAAAGAATCCTAAGCCATGGTCTGAAGACCATATTAATGCAGTAAAAAGGATAAAATCTAAGGTAAAATCTCTACTCTTTTTAATGCTTAGTAATCCAAATTGGGGAAAAATAATTGAAATGGATGCTTATAATATAGGATTTGGAGGAATATTAACTTAGATAAATCCAGATAATAAACAAGTTTATCTTGTTAGATTTCATTCAGGAAAATGGAATGAATCTCAGAAAAATTATGCTTAACTTAGATAAATCCAGATAATAAACAAGTTTATCTTGTTAGATTTTATTCAGGAAAATGGAATAAATCTCAGAAAAATTATGCCACTGTAGCTAAAGAAATTTTAGCCATAGTTAAATGTATTTTGAAATTTCAAGATGATTTATATAATCAGAAATTTATTATAACAACAGATTGTAATGCTGCCAAATTCATGTTTCAAAAAGATTTTAAACATGATGTTTCTAAACAAATATTTGCAAGATGGCAGGCCCATTTAGCCCAATTTGATTTTGAAATTGTTTATAAAAAAAGTGAAGATAATATCTTCCAGATTTCTTGACTCGAGAATATTTATGTTCATAACAGATATGAGTTCTCGGGGTAGAGGATCTTTCTCTTATAGAGGAAGAGGGGGTCGAGGAAAGCTTCCAGAGATTATATCTCAGCATGGAAACAAAAAGATTATAGCAATGGATTTATCTTAGGATGCTTAATATCAAGCATTCCTTGAATTCAAAAGAAAAAATAAGCAAAATACTGATGAAGGGAATGAGAACCCTTCTTATGCCAAAATAATTGGCGATGAAGAATCTGAATCCAATAATATTGGATTTTCAGAAAATGAATATAAAGAAATTATATTTCTTTTGGAAGAAAAAGATTTAAAATGGAAAAATGATCCATGGGCTTTAATATAAAGATATTGGATAATTCATCCATACCCATGAGGACTTATAAGTCCAGATATTTTTATGAACAAATATTGGTTCAGAATTGATCGTGTGAAATTTCACACTTTACTGGAACAAATAAAGATATTTATAATTTCAGTAAAATGATCATTAAAAGGGTTATATCCTTGGAAGATTGGGGAATATCTCCAATGAAAGAAAAAGAAATACTAATTAATAAATCAGCAGTAATTAAATATAATTACTGGGATTATTGTGATGCCTTTATAAAGGTATTCTATTATGAAAATGATAAGCATTCATGGTTTATAAAAATTTGTGCTCATGTTTATAACAATGAGATCCCAAACTGGTTTATACACTTATTTTGGTCATACTCCGAATATTTTACCGGAAAGGATGAAATTTTTCTTTGATAGATGGGTGGAAATTTTACCCCAGCTTTTAAAAAAGCAAGAGATAAAATTGTATATTGTCTCATGTTTTTTCTTTATTGAATTTTCAATACCATGGATTTGGAAATGAACTCTTGAGTTGGGTTATACCAAGACGGGAATTCCTTGCTTACAAAGAACGTACAAAGTTCTGGGACAAGATGATGAAGATTGATCCTATCACCAAAGAAATCATTGGGAAAGAAACAATTGATTTGATGGAAAGACAAATTAGTCTTTATGTAACCCAACGGGAGGCTATCAGCACTCCATCTCCTTTTCATCATATATCACGAAAATTTAAAATGAGATCAGAAAATCTGACTAAGAAGAAAATGATTGCTACATATGTAGAAAAAATAAAAAAAGATCTGATTTCTCAATTTGAAGAAGAAAGATCAATAAAATATGACTCTACTATGGCATATGAATATATGCAAGATGCACAGGATCCTAATGAGGTATGTATTGAAGATATTTTTGAAGCCATCAAAGATACCTTGGTGGAAACGATTACAAAGAAGAATGGAGAAGGATCTTCTTTTGCTCAAAGAAAAGCTGGAGAATAAAGACTGCTGCTGATAAAGATGTTTTCCTAATAAAGAAAAAGAAGAAAACAAGATCCGGGAATCCCGACTTTACTTTAATTATTCAATTAGAATAATTGGTTTTCTATTGTATACTTTTTGACTTTTTTGTTTTGAGAACTGTTCATAAATAGTTTTTTCACTTTTCATGAGTTGAGCATTCACTTCTTTTGTAAATATTTGAAATCAATCAATATTATCTGTGGATATTGAAGAATGAGACTCTGTAAGTTAGCTTATGAGTTGAGCATAATTTGTTTATACTGTTTAGTTTTAATTCTTATAGAATGATGTTTAGCCTTATAGGCTAAATTCTTTATGTGTTGATTCATGGCTGTTAATTACTAAACATGTAGTTGGAATTATTTATTTCTTACGATGAAACATAGGTTGGATAATCGTAACTGGCCTTAACATAAAAAATTATATCTTGAATGTATGGCTCCTGGTAAGTCCTAGTCTTAGCCGATGTCAGGCGTCTTATGGGCAGTTTGGAGTATTATGTTTAGGTAGAAAATCTATGAAGGGTTGCCGGTTATATTTTAAATAGACTTAAATCCGTTTTTAGTCCTTCATAACATGGGTTATTTCAGTTTTGGTCCCCCATATGTTTTAGTCATCAATTTTAGTCCCATTAAATTTTTTTTGACTATTCTAGTTCTTTATAACAGAAAAGTTTAGAAGATAACGGATTAATTCGTTTGATCACTTGTCAAACCTAATTTTTTTCTTCAAAATGATTTGTACCGTGATGTTTTTAACCAATTTTATAATCTGGATTCTCATGAATGTTCAAACCATTTAGGGTTTCGGCCGTCATTTTGGATTGTGAGTCGATCTAAATGGGTTGATCATCCATGAGGAACCGAGTCATAAAATGGATTGAAAACATCATGGTACAAATCATTTTGAAAAAAAAGAAATTAGGTTTGATTAGTGATCAAATGAGATAATCCGTTATCTTCTAAACTTTTCTGTTAAAAGGGACCATAATAGGTAAAAAAAATTTAAGTGGGACTAAAATTGGTGACTAAAACATATGGGGGAACAAAACTGGAATAACCCATGTTATGATGGACCAAAAATGAATTTAAGCCTTTTAAATAAATAATTTTTAAAATTATTTATTTTATGTAAAATGTGAAATTATATAAAAAAATGATATACAAGATTTAATATCATGTAAAAGTTGAAATATATCATAATATATCATATCAGTTAATATAAAAAATCATATCAAAATACATAGTATATCATATAAAAAAAAAAAACAAAGTATCATATCATACAATTGAAGATGCTCTACTAAAATTTTGGGCTTTCACCACACACCTTTCGTAACACTAAACTATAAATGTATATATAAATATCTCCAATCACATCAAATATTAACTTATTTATATCTACTAAAACACTATAAGAGTAATGTTGTTATAACTATTTTAATGTGTCATCAAATAAAATCATATCATAACACTATAAATAAGTGTTATAATAAAATTTCCCTTTCTCTTAGGTCTTGCCGCTGTGATCTTTTCTCATGTTTTAGAAGCGGACCGGCTTTCCTTTCTTATTCTTAACCAGGCTCAAGGGAAGTTAGGAGTGAAAGAAGCCTTGGTGCCCAGCGAGTTCGTCCTTTTCCTTTAAGGCAATTTCTGGGAAATGAAGTGTGATTTAAAGTCATCTGCTACTGTCCCACTTTGGAAATGAAGGGAATGATTGGGTGTTAACTGTAGTATTAAAAGAGAAAAATTGGGTTTGGATTATTATAGGTCAGAATTTCAACAGTCTAAGATTATTTGTATATTTACTTACAAATGACGTAATATATTATCTATTTAAACATATTTTCATGTTTTCAATTATATAATATAATGACACATAATTTTATGATATTATGGTATTTGTGTGAACATTTAAAATTGTCATAATAGGTTTTCTACCCAAACACTAAAGTACATATTAACATGTTAACATATATAACACTGTGAAACTAACGAACCATGCCGTGACAGATGATTTATCATGACATATATTTGCAGCTTCATATATATTATAACTCCACATTTTTCAGTATGTATCTTCACATTAAAAAATGTCATGTTATCCAATACCCCTTTGACCACACCTACTTAGACCATGCAAAAAGGTTCGTGTCGCCATAGATAAAATGTGATGAAATTTTGTCTATCATAACATTTCAAAGTGTTTTAAAAACTCTTTTTTATTGTAGTGATATCATATCATGTAAATCTTGAATTCATATAAAGGGACATAATATATCGCAAATTATATAGTACTACTAATAGTACCAGGGGCATTATACTACTAGTCCGGTTTTTTACACAAAAACCCGGTTTTTTTTTTCTAAAAACCAGGCAAAACTGGGATTTTTGTCACAAAAGTGGCTTGCAAGGTGCATTTAATGCACATTAAATGCGTCGGGTCCATAGCGGTACAAAAGCCTCCCCTCACGCACGCTTACCAAGCTTGCACAAGCTTGCACAATCCTCTCCCTTCTCCATTCTCTCACTCTTCTCCCTCTCTCCTTCCTCAAGAATTTTGATGTCAAATCTGAGATAAATTGATGTAAGATGTAAAATGATATTTTACATAATTTTTTTGTTTGAAAAAATGGCATTTTACATCATTTTTTTTGCTTTGATGTAAAATGTCATTATGATAAATTATTATGTTGAATCTCATTTTTTGATGTCATTTCGATTAATTTTATGTAGTCCGATGGTATGTTGGTTTTACATCAAGGGATGCATGTATACAACGAACTCGAAAATGCAAAAAAAAAAAAAAAAAGATTTATTGATTGTAGTGATTCGAATGTTTTACATAAAAAAACACATTTTACATCACGATTTCTGGCTGTAATTATTCAATTCAAATTTAACATTAGATTTCCGGCTGTAAAAAACAGATTTAACATCAGTTTTCGTTCAAAATATATGATACCATATCAGTGCCACCATTGGACATAAAAAAATAGCATTTAACATCAGTACCTCCATTTCACATTAAAAAACAACATTAAATCTCAGTACCCACCATTTGACATCAAAAAATAGCATTTAACATCAGTACCACCAATTGACATAATCAGTACCACCATTTGACATAATCAGTACCACCATTTAACATAAAAAAATAGCATTTAATATCAGTACCACCATTTCACATGAAAAAATAATATTTAACATCAGTACCACCATTTGACATCAAAAAACAATATTTAAGATCAGTACCACCATTTGTTCATTATGGCCATGAAACATGTCTTAGTTCTGTAAGATTTTCTAAAGAATTAAGCCTCTTCAATTCTCCTTTGAAGCGGCCTCACTTCTCTCTCACAAATGTGAATTCTTAAATTTGAAATGTAACCACAGTTACTTTCTTAAGAGTCATTAAAGTGATAATCGCTAGCCTTATTCAAACTGTCACTGTTTCTTCATATGAATGAGTTGAGGTTACCCCCACAGTGACCGTATCAGGTCTTACAATTAGGTTGTCCCTTTGAACTAAGATATTGGGATCTCCAGTCAACTAGGTTGGGTTTTTCTTCATAAAACCTTTATTTTCCACAGGCTTTATCCCCATTTCTTCTGTCAATCTTTCAACTGTCTCTCTATTTAACCCTTTGGTTAGCGGATCCGCGATGTTATCTTTTGACCTTACAAAGTCAATTGAGATAACTCCTATTGAGAGCAGTTGTCTAATAGTATTGTGTCGACGGCGAATATGTCTCAATTTACCATTGTACATTGTACTCTGTGCTCTACCAATTGCAGATTAACTATCACAATGAATACAAATTGGTGGCACAGGTTTTCTCAAATTTGGAATATCCTCTAGGAAATGACGTAACCATTCAGCCTCTTCTCCACATTTATCTAGAGCAATAAACTCTGATTTCATTATGGATCTAGCTATCATAATTTTTTTTTGAGGATTTTCACGACACGGCAGCCCCAACAAGTGTAGATACATAGCCACTCGTGCACGTCGAGTCATTTATATCAAATATTCAATTAGCATATGTATAGCATTCTAGTATAGATGTATATCTGGTATAATGTAATCTATAATCACAAGTATATCTTAAGTACTTTAGTACCCTAATTATCGCAGTCCAGTGATCTTTCCCTGGATTACTCGTGTATGAGCTCAATTTGCTTACCACATAAGCAATATCTGGTCTAGTACTGTTAGTTTTGAATACAGAAAAGCTATGGCTTGTATCAAAAACTAATATCCACAGTTGACATATAATTTTGTTTCGGTATAAATTTGTTCCTTTATATCATAGAACTAGATAACGGGGTGTGGACAGACATAGTAGATACCGTTATTGGTTAAAGTATTGATATATAAAAAGTATGCTCGTAACTGAGATAGTCTGAACATACTATCGGTATAGGTTATTGTGTGGTTTGGAAATTAGTTTATCTAAACTAGTTTAAATCACACGCATATGCCCGGGGTATATTGAGCATGACCAGTTTGGATAGAATTGACTTATACTGATCGGCGTAGTCAATTCGATCCTAGTATTCCGTCTCTCAATCCCGAGATTGGGATGGGCGTGAGGGTCGGATATCGTATGCTTTGATTTGCGCCAAAGAGTGCGGTCGATTGAGGCCTATACCTCGGTAGGTTGGGTATGCGGTGTTTAGCTTCTTACGTGCCGTTGCTAGTCGGAGGAATCCACGTACCGGTTCGCCGGGTTGATGGTGCTCCCGAGATGAGCTCGTAAGGTTATTATACTAAACCCGGCTGATGAACATTATGTTCGGTATAATAAAAGGACGAGTGGTACTAATCTCGGAAACCAAGAAGTCGGTGAATTAATTTGTCAGTAAATTGATAAACCGACGAGCGCTAGATCATTAATGTGGGGAGATAGAATAAAATATAATGGCGCGATGTAAAGTCGTTTTCGAGCGGTAGTTCCATAATTGGTCCGTTAGTGGTACGACCGATTATGCATTTGACTAATCGACAAGGTATATTAATTAATTCAAAAGGTTTAATTAATATTTAATCGACAAAGTGAATTTAGAAATTAATTCTATTTGAATTAATTAGTTCTAAGAGTTCGATTAAATTAAATTAACAAAGTGGATTAAATAAATTAATTTAAATGGGTCGATTGGAGTTGATTAGTCGGGAAGACTTAGCGGTCAACGAAAGTCAAATTAAAAGGCCTAACTCGAGAGCCCATTAGGTCTCCTTAGAAGCTCCTTATAAATACAACTTATTGGGCAAGAAATCAAATAAGGAAACTTGATAGCCAAGAAAGGGCTAGTGTGAGAAAGTCTAGCTTAGAGTAAGAAGTTTTTCTTCTTTGAATCTTCTCCTCGAAGTCAGCTAGGATCTTTCTTCTTCGAGATTAACTCTGTCCCTATGATTAGTCCCTCGGTTTAAAAGAGCTGCTGCCGCCAGTTTTTTTCCTCCAGCCGGGATCGCTGTTCGCGAATTCCAGTTCGGCCGGCGAAGTCGCGCAGCTGAGTACAGCGATCTGCTGTCCAGCGGTTGAACAACCTTGTGCTGGGTTTTGATTGCAGACCGGTGTGGTGAACCGCTAGCTTGGCGAGAGCTTTGAGCTAGTGTCTAGATCTCCGACCGGTCAGATCTCTTCCTTGCGCAGCAAACTTCTTTTTCCGGCGGCAGCTCTAGGATTTGTGTAAAAACCTTTGGGCAGTTCTATCCTTGGTTTTTTTGAGTTATTTCGAAGTGGGTTTCCTTGGGTTTTCATCGTATTGCCGTGGGTAACTCCGTAGATAATAGCCCACACTATTTCGGAGTTTGTATCGGAGTCATTCTTCGGATTTCTTGTGGTAATCGCAATCAAAGATAGGATTTTTCTTTAGGCAAGGGACTTCGCTACAAAAGGTAGAATCTTTAAATTCCTCTTTCATTATAGATTTAATTTTTTGTGTCCCGATTAATAAATTAAATAAGTATAAGCCTAGATCCGTTCATGGGTAAACTAATTTGAGCCTGAGCTTGGTCGAAAGCTTCCGATTCTGGAATGCATTGCATGAAAGTGAGGTTTTGGATTTAGCCCGGGCTTGTTCAGTTTTCCTTCAAATTGGTATCAGAGCGTTGGTTTCGGTCTTATACTTGTTTGATTTATTACACGGCTTTATTTTGGCATTATTATTTTTGTCGAAATGCTTAAACAGGTGGTTATTGGTTTCCTGGCTATTATGGTAGAAATTTAATTTTCATTCATAAACCCCGGGACATGTCCGGGCTTGTTTTATTTTTGAATGGAAATTTCTGTAATAGTAATAACCACGAGCTGGAAGCCGTGTAGGATTAGAAAAATCTTGTAGTAGGATTTGATCTAATCATGTCGTCTTTAAATTCCTAGAAAAACGCCTTTTGTATATAGGAATTTATGTACTATGACGAAGACGTTATTTTGGGTAACTTATATTAGTGGGTTTTGGTTTATCGTAATTTTGGGTGATTCCTAATTACGTAGAAAACTGAGAAAACCCAGGGGAATCGAGAGGAATCCAAATAACGAGTGGGAGCGACATGACGGGACGTGTCACCGAGGCGTCAAGGAATCAACGATAGAGAAGGCCATAATAGTCGGGAAATTTAATTTGTTTAATTTCCCGTATTTATGTCTTTTCATTGATTGTGTGATTTTCATTTCCTTTTTTTTGAATGAACGAAAACCAAACCAAAATGTTTTTAAAAAGGTAATGTGCAATTGACTAAGGTAGATTATTCGCATATTAAAACTCCAACGGTTTTATGGGTGCGAATATCCATAGTTAAGATATTGCATGTTAAAACGTAAAAATCCTCAAACTTAAAAATCTAAGTGGGAGCGGGTTGGTAAATATCCCCATGGCCTCCATTACGGGTTCATTGGTGATGTGGTTAAACTTGCGTGTTGGCTTAGACCCTCCTCCCTATGGGATGAGTTTTCAACCACGGATATCACCGGAATGAATTTCTAAAGGGATGACTATAGTGAGTTTAATTGGAGAAAGTTGCGACACCCTCGCCATCCGAGGCGCATTAGTATCCTAAGTAACAAACTTAGAAGTCACGTAATGGCATACACTTAGTGTACCATTTTTAGTATCCCTTCCATCGAGGTTACGCTATTTTCGGGTACGGCTAAAATTATCGACTATTAATTTCATTGATCATAAGATCGTTGGTCAGATAATGAAATTAATGAACTTCGGTTCTTCTCGAACGAATGTGGGTTAGCGTAGACGTTCACCCATCGTGACATGCATTAATCCCGGTGTGAGAGATGTCGGTAGAAGATTATATTGATTTTTTGAGGATTTTCAATATTTTCGAAAAAATATACTGAAACTTAAACTGTCTATTTTTCGATTATGATATGTCGTTCAACCCGCTAGCTGTCATTTTGAACCAAAACAAACTCACGGGTCCAAACTATATTGACTGGAAACGTAACCTGGTCATTGTCCTTACCGCTGAGGGTTACAAGTACGTGCTTACAGAGGAGTGTTCCCCTAATCAGGGCAGCCAGGCAGTCAGCTATGAGGAAACTCATGAATGCTAGGATGGTTGAGGGCACTTCAGTGAGAGACCACGTGCTGGACATGATGAGTTGCATCAATGAGATCAAGGTATTGGGAGGCGACATTGATGGGGAAACCCAGGTCGATATCATTCTCCAAAACTTGCCTCCCAGTTTTGAGCAGTTTCGGTTGAACTATAATATGGGGAATCTCTCATATTCACTTTCCGAGCTCATGACTACAATGGTGTCTGCTGAGAGCCTATTCACAGAGAATAAGCAAGCCTTGACTACTGTTGGTCCCTCAGGTTCCTCTGCTGGGCCCAAAGCCAGGAAGCAAAAGAGGAAGAGATGCCGGAAAGCAAGAGCTGATCATGGACCCAAGGTGGGCATTGCCAAGAAGCAGAAGCCGAAAGGCAAAATGCTTTAGATATTGCAAAGCAGGACATTAGAAGAAGGACTGCCCAAAGCCTCGAGGTATATGTAAATTTTCCCTAGTTACTGAGACGTGTTTAGCTGCGATTCCCACAGATACTTGGTGTGTGGATTCATGAGCCACTGATCACGTTTGTAATTCTTTGCAGGGGTTCCAAGTGACCCGGCTGCTTAGAGTGAGAGAGTTGCAGGTCTACCTTGGGGATACTACCAGAGTTTCTGTTGCTGCAGTGGGAGTTTTTTGTCTTTATTTTTCAGACTCTACTTTATTGTTGAGAGATTGTCTTTATGTACCCAGTTTTCGTAAAAACTTGCTTTTAGTTTCTAAACTTGTTTTGGATGGTTATAAGTGTGTTTTTTCTGATAGATTTATATTTATTAGAAAAGGCCAGAGACTTATATGTTCCGATACATTGGTTGACAATTTGTTTTTAATTAAGACATACTCCTATGTAATGCAAAACACAGAAACTAGTAGCTCATCATCGAATCATAATAAGAGAAAAGAATCTTCCCCTTTGAATCAGACTTGTCTTTGGCACCTGAGACTCGGTCACATCAACCTTAGTAGGATTCAAAGGTTGGTCAAGAGTGGGTCTTTGGACTTACTAGATATTGACAGCTATTCGACCTGTGAGTCCTGCTTGGAGGGTAAAATGACCAAGAGGCCTTTCAAGGCAAAGGGGTATAGGGCCAAGGAGGTTTTAGAGCTGATTCATTCTGACATGTGTGGGCCTATGTCAGTTCAGGCTAGAGGTGGTTATGAGTATTTCGTGACTTTCACGGATGATTACTCTAGATATGGATACATATACTTGATGCGCCACAAGTCTGAATGCTTTGGCAAGTTCAGAGAATTCAAGGCAGAGGTGGAGAACCATCTGGGTAAGAGTATCAAGTCACTGCGGTCTGATCGCGGTGGCGAATACATCTCTAGTGAATTTAGATCCTATTTGTCAGAGGAGGGTATTCAGACCCAGTTGTCTGCACCTGGCACAACCCAGCAGAATGGTGTAGCAGAGAGGAGAAACAGGACTCTTATGGAGATGGTTAGATCGATGATGAGTTACAGTGAGTTGCCTATCTCGTTTTGGGGTTATGCCTTGGAAACAGCGTGTTTTATCCTCAACCTTGTGCCATCTAAGTCTGTGCCTTCGACCCCATCAGAGTTGTGGAATGGGCGAAAGCCTAGTCTGAGACATCTCAGAATATGGGGTTGTCCAGCTCATGTGCTTAAGGCAGATGCAGGCAAGTTAGAGGCGAGATCCAAGGCTATGCTGTTATAGGCTACCCCAAAGGAACGAGAGGTGGTTTATTTTATAGTCCTCAGGATCAAAAGGTGGTGATCAGCACCAATGCTAGATTTCTTGAAGAGGACTATATTTTAGATCACAAGTCAAACAGCAAGGTAGTATTGGAAGAGCTTAGAAGTCAGTCCATTATTCCAGATGCACAAGTACAGGAAGACACACCACAAGAGACTGCACACACTATCACAGATGATGCTCTTGCACAGGCTGCGCCTCGTCGTAGTGGGAGGGTTGTGAGACAGCCCGAGAGGTACATGGGTTTGGGTGAGTCTTCAGACTTTATCCCTTGTGCTCATGAACCAGACCCAGTTAACTACAATGAGGCTCTCCAGGATAAAGATGTAGATTCTTGGCAGAGAGCGATGATTGCTAAGATGGGTTCTATGGACTCAAATCAAGTCTGGGAGCTAGTAGACCTTCCTGATGGGTTTAGGCCTATTGGGTGCAAATGGGTCTACAAGCGAAAGAGAGGATCTGTCGGGAGGGTTGAGACCTTCAAGGCTAGGCTTGTGGCGAAGGGGTATACTCAGAAAGAAGGGATCGATTATGAGGAGACCTTTTCCCCGGTAGCTATGCTTCAGTCAATCCGGATTCTCTTGGCCATAGCTGCTCATATGGATTATGAGATTTGGCAGATGGACATCAAGACAGCTTTCCTTAATGGAAGTCTTGAGGAAACCATCTTTATGCAGCAACCAGAGAGCTTCATTGTTAAGGGCCAAGAGCACAAAGTATGCAGGCTTAGGAGGTCCATTTATGGCCTTAAGCAAGCATCCACATCTTGGAACATCCATTTTGATGAGGTTATCCAGTCCTATGAATTCACTCAGTGTCCGGATGAGCAGTGTGTTTATCGCAGGCGTGATGGTGATACGGTGGTGTTCCTCGTACTTTACATAGATGATATTCTCCTTATTGGCAACAGTAAGAAGGTGTTGTCAGACGTAAAGGCATGGCTGTCCAGGCAATTCGATATGAAGGATTTGGGAGAGGCAGGACATATCCTTGGGATTATGATTATTCGAGATCGTAGGAGACGTTCTCTGACTCTCTCTCAGGCATCCTACATAGACACGATTCTGGCCCGTTTTAACATGCAGAACTCCAAGAAGGGTTCACTACCTTTCAGCCATGGAGTGCATTTGTCTAAGGAGCAGAGTAAGGGTTACACAGCCAAGAAGGGTTACACTACCTTTCAGCCAAGAAGGGTTACACAGATTCGGACTTTCAAGGTGATTTGGACAAGAGTAAGTCTACCTCTGGTTTTGTGTTTACTCTAGGAGGTGGAGCCATAGAATGGAAGAGTGTCAAGCAGAAATGCGTGGCGGACTCTACCATGGAGGCCGAGTACATTGCCGCTTCAGAGGCAGCGAAAGAGGCTGTATGGCTCAGGAGCTTCCTGATGGACTTAGATGTGGTTCCTGAGTTGCCTGGGTCTATCACAGTTTATTATGATAACAATGGTGCAGTTGCTAACTCAAGGGAACCACGAGCCCATAAGGCGAGTAAACACATAGAGCGCAAGTACCACCTGATACGAGAGATCGTAAAAAGGGGAGATGTGATCGTGGCCAAGATAGCTTCAGATGACAACCTTGCAGATCCTTTCACCAAGCCATTGACCCCAAAGGTCTTTGAGAGACATGTGGAGGGCATGGGAGTCAGATTCTTGAGGGAGCCATGTGAGTGAGCTTAAAGGTGTACTGGAGATTTTATTATGACAGCAGTGTAATAGCGGGTTGGACAGTTTTTGTACTTCTTAGCATAGCTTTGAGTATTAGTGGGAGATTGTTAGTTTTGAATACAGAAAAGCTATGGCATGTATCAAAAACTAATATCCACAGTTGACATATCATTTTGTTTCGGTATAAATTTGTTCCTTTATATCATAGAACTAGATAACGGGGTGTGGACAGACACAGTAGATACCTTTATTGGTTAAAGTATTGATATATAAAAAGTATGCTCGTAACCGAGATAGTCTGAACATACTATCGGTATAGGTTATTGTGTGGTTTGGAAATTAGTTTATCTAAACTAGTTTAAATAACACGGATATGCCCGGGGCATATTGAGCATGACCAGTTTGGATAGAATTGACTTATACTGATCGGCGTAGTCAATTCGGTCATAGTATTCAGTCTCTCAATCCCGAGATTGGGATGGGCATGAGGGTTGGATATCGTATGCTTTGATTTGCCGAAGAGTGCGGTCGATTGAGGCCTATACCTCGGTAGGTTGGGTATGCGGTGTTTAGCTTCTTACGTGCCGTTGCTAGTCGGAGGAATCCACATACCGGTTCGCCGGGTTAATGGTGCTCCCGAGATGAGCTCGTAAGGTTATTATACTAAACCCGGCCGGTGAACTTTATGTTCGGTATAATAAAAGGACGAGTGGTACTAATCTCGGAAACCAAGAAGTCGGTGAATTAATTTGTCAGTAAATTGATAACCGACGAGCGCTAGATCTTTAATGTGGGGAGATAGAATAAAATATAATGGCGCGATGTAAAGTCATTTTCGAGCGGTAGTTCCATAATTGGTCCGTTAGTGGTACGACCGATTATGCATTTGACTAATCGACAAGGTAAATTAATTAATCCAAAAGGTTTAATTAATATTTAATCGACAAATTGAATTTAGAAATTAATTCTATTTGAATTAATTAATTCTAAGGGTTCGATTAAATTAAATTAACAAAGTGGATTAAATAAATTAATTTAAATGGGTCGATTGGAGTTGATTAGTCGGGAAGACTTAGCGGTCAACGAAAGTCAAATTAAAAGGCCTAATTCGAGAGCCCATTAGGTCTCCTTAGAAGCTCCTTATAAATACAACTTATTGGGCAAGAAATCAAATAAGGAAACTTGATAGCCAAGAAAGGGCTAGTGTGAGAAAGTCTAGCTTAGAGTGAGAAGTTTTTCTTCCTCGAATCTTCTCCTCGAAGTCAGCTAGGATCTTTCTTCTTTGAGATTAACTCTGTCCCTTCGATTAGTCCCTCGGTTTAAAAGAGCTGTTGCCGCCTATTTTTTTTCCTCCCGCCGGGATCGCTGTTCGCGAATTCCAGTTCGGCCGATGAAGTCACGCAGCTGAGTACAGCGATCTGCTGTCCAGCGGTTGAACAGCCTTGTGTTGGGTTTTGATTGCAGACCGGTGTGGTGAACCACTAGCTTGGCGAGAGCTTTGAGCTAGTGTCTAGATCTCCGACCGGTAGGATCTCTTCCTTGCGCAGCAAACTTCTTTTTCCGGCGGCAGCTCTAGGATTTGTGCAGAAACCTTTGGGCAGTTCTGTCCTTGGTTTTTTTGAGTTATTTCGAAGTGGGTTTCCTTGGGTTTTCATCGTATTGCCGTGGGTAACTCCGTAGATAATAGCCCACACTATTTCGGAGTTTGTATCGGAGTCATTTTTCGGATTTCTTGTGGTAATCACAATCAAAGATTGGATTTTTCTTTAGGCAAGGGACTTCGCTACAAAAGGTAGAATCTTTAAATTCTGCTTTCATTAAAGATTTAATTTTTTCTATCCCAATTAATAAATTAAATAAGTATAAGCCTAGATCCGTTCATGGGTAAACGAATTTGAGCCTGAGCTTGGTCGAAAGCTTCCGATTCTGGAATGCATTGCACGAATTTAAGCCTGAGCTTGTTCAGTTTTCCTTCAAGTACAACTCATTAGATACATCAAACTCCCGATAATCCTGGAGTATTCTACTTGAGAAATACTCTCTCCACGATTTTTGGTTAAATGGAGATTGTTATCTAATGGCGTTCTAGTAATTCCAGAGTCATTCTGATTGAATTTCTCTTGAATTTTGTCTACATAATGAGCTTGACTCAAAATTAGACCTTTCAGGGACCTAATTATTCAGATTCTAAGAATCACATCTGCCTGTCCCATATCTTTCATGTTAAATTTTGAATTTAACATTGCTTTAGTAGACTTAACCAATTTGTAACTACTACCTACTATGAGTATGTCGTCTACGTACAAACATAAGATGACATAACCATCTCCGGTCTCTTTGACATAGACACATCTATCACATTCATTAATTTTGTATCCACTGGTTTGTTGGTTTTTGAATACTAAAGCTTTGCTTGTGTTAAAACTATTTCCTAGTTTATATATATCGATTAAATGTTTTAGTTAAATTGTTTTTATGTTTTACATATGTTTTCCATTTATATTATGTAATTAGTGTTAGTTTTGAATACTGAAAAGTTTTGTTTGAATGAAAAACTATTTCTTAGTTACATATTGATTGTGTTTCAGTATTATAAATTGTTCATTTATATCATATGTATGGATGATAAGGTGACAGATGTAGCACAATAGATCTTATCATTGGTTAAATTTATGATATATAAATAATGCTCATTACCGAGATAGTTTGGATATACTGTCGGTTTAGGTTATTGTATGATTCAAAAAATTAGTTTGTCTAGACTAATTGAATTATACGAATGAGCCCGGGGCATATTGAGCAGGACCTTTTCGGGGTCAAATTAACTTGTACTGATTTTCGTAGTTAATTCGAACCTAATATTGAAAGATTATCTGCCCGGGCCTAGCCTGAAACTCACTTTTGTGCTATGCATTCCAGAATCGGAATCTCTGGCCAGGCTTAGATGCTAGCACAATCGCTATTCCAACCCTTGTTTGAAATAACATTGCGCAGGATCTTGGTATGTACTTATTCGATTTATCACGCAACAAATAAATTCTTAATTAAAAGCGGACATAAGAATTACCTATTGAATCATATACTTAGGGATTCTCTTGTATGCCTCAAGACTTTGTTTGTATATTGTGTGGGGAATAATCTAACGAGCAATTGATCAGCTAATCACCACAACTCACTCGCTGGAAAAATTTCAGCACCACCGCGCCTGACACGTACAATCCACGCGCCGCCCGGAGAGAGAGAAAACCACACGCACCGCCCCGCAGTTGAAAAAATCGGCCAGCTATTTGGCTAGGGAAATCCAAAATTTCTGAGGGAAATTGTTTCTCTCTCTATGATTTTCTCTCTCTAGTTTTCTTGTCTTGAAAAGTTATGAAATGTATATTGTGTAATAGCTAATCCCTTGTCTATATATAGAGTTACAAGGGAGACCCCAAGTTGGTTTAGGATTGGTGTTTCTAATGGGTTTAGGTAATAATTAGTTTCCAAATCCAATTAGGTAACCAATCTAATAGGATAAACCAAATCCAATTAGATTTCCTAATCTCTAGGATTTCCTAATTCTAATTGAAACTTAAAACTTAATTATTTAATTAAATAATTCCACTTTGTTAATTACTTAATTACCCTTAGGAATAATTAATTAATTAATTCTACTTATTCAAGTAACCCATTACAAAATTAATCGTACCACTAACGGATTAATTTTGACACTATCATCCTACACCATAATTGCTTCCGGAACAACTTAATTAATTTATTCATAAGCTCTCCACATCAAAAATTTAGTGCTCGTTAATTTATTAATTTATTGATAAATTAATTAATTAACTTCTTTAATTCCGAGACTAGTACCACTCGATCTTTTTATTATACCAAACATAAGTCTACCAGCTGGGTTTAGTATAATAAACATAACGAGCTCATCTCGATAGCACAATCACCCGGACGCACCGGTATATGGTTTCTTTTCGACAAGCAGTAGCACATCAAGTAACTAAACACGTGCACCCAACCCACCGAGACTATTGGCCACAATTGACCTCACCTTTTGGCATATCAAAATACACTATGTCTAATCCTCATGTCAGCTCAAGTCTAGGGATTAAGAGATAGAATATTAAGAATGATTTTTCTATTAAATCAGTACAAGAAAAATTATTCTAAATGGTCAAGTTCAATACGCCCCGGGCATATCTATATGATTCAATCAGTTTAGACAAACCAATTATCTGAATCACACAATAACCTAAACCCACAGCTTATCAAACCAGTATCGGTTACGAACGTCATTTATATATTATGTCTTTCAATCAATGACAAGATCTACTGTGTCACATAAGACACCTCATCATCTAACTACATAATATAAATGGACAAATAATGCACAACAAAATATAACCAAAACATAAATCGATATATTATCTAGGAAAACGTACAATACAACCATAGCTTATATATTCAACTCCAACAAATATTCTAAAATCTTAATCCCTATACTAAAGCGGGGATAAGAGTTGGATGTAATGTACTTTGATTTGCCAAATGGTGCAGTCAATTGAGGCCTAGATCTCGGTAAGTTGGGTATGCGTGTTTGACTTCTTGTTGTGTCGTTGCTTGTCGAAAGGAAACCATGTACCGGTATGTCCGGGGTGATGGTGCTCCCAAGATGAGCTCATAATGATTATTATACTAAACCTGGTTGGTGGACTTATGTATGGTATAATAATAAGGTCGAGTGGTACTAGTCGCGGATAACAAGAAGTCGATTAATTTCTTTGTCAGTAAATTAATAAATTGATGAGTACTATATCTTTGATGTGAGGAGATAGAAGAATAATTAAAGTGTGCGCAAAGTAATTTCATTTTTGAGCGGTAGTTCAATAATTAATGGTACGATTAATTATGAGTTGGATTTATTGGCAAAGTGGACTAAATAAATATTTACCCTTAGGTTAATTAATATTTGATTGACAAAGTGGGTTACAAAATAATCTTTGGGTCGATTAATATTTAATTGATGTAGTGGGTCGAATAAATAATCCTTGGGCTAATTAGTATTGACTAGTCTAGTGAAGACTAAGAAAGTCAATTAAGTCTAACTAGTAAGGCCCAACTTAAATGCCCACTAGGTCTCCTTTGGAATTCCCTATAAATAGAATGTCTTACACTAAAGAAATCATAAGTTGCTTGCATGACAAAGTTCTTGTCTTTAGAGAGAGAGAAGGGGTTATAGATGGAATAAAAGAACTAGTAAAATCAAATAAGTCATCCTAGATCTTCTCTCTCCCGAATTTTCTTAGCCCAAAAGGGTCCGTCCATTTTTCTTTTTTTTTCCAACGATCTCCGGCGATTGCTCCTGTGAATTCTGGTGAGCTTTGGCGACTGTTGTGGCAAGTTTGACAGCAGTTCAGGCATACGGATCCGTGAGATATCTCTGTAGATCACGGCCGCGCTGATCGAGTTCTTCACGGCGGTCCTGGTGTTCTTTACGACGGTTTTGGAGGACCAGCTTTTTAGCAGTTTTAAGGATTTTCGGGCAAGCTTCTTAGGAGTATTTCTTGGGTTTTCATGAGTAGTAACTGGTAGACAATTGCCCACACAATTTATGGGTTTTCTTGGAGGCATCCAAAGGATTCTTGCGGAGTTTTGCATTAAAGATTTGGGTTTTCTTATTTACGAGAGACACACTTTAAAGATATAATCTTGATTTTTCACTGTAATTAAAGATTTAATTTTTAGCGTGTCGTTTAATAGATCTAACAAGTATAAGCCTAGATCCGCTCAGGGTAATTGATTTTAGTGTTTGGCCTCGATCGAAAGTATCCGATTCTGGAATGCATAGTACGAAAGTGAGATTTTTTATTTGGCCCGGATCTTAATTCCTTCAATTTGGTATCAAAGCTAAGGTTTTAACTTTATACTTGTTTGATTTATTACACAGTGTTATTTACTGGTGGTTATTATTCCTGGCTATTATGGTTTTATAATCATTTATAAGCCCCGGGACTTGTTCGGGCTCATTTTTATTTTTGAATGTGAGTGTGTGTAATAGTAATAACCACGGGTTAGAATCCGTGTATGATTAGATTCAATGTTGTAGTAGGATTTATTCTAAAGATGCCGTCTTTATTTTCCTAAACAAGCCTTGTATTTAGGAATTTATGTAAAATGACGAAGACGTTAGTGTGGGTAACTCATATTCGTGGGTTTTGATTTATCATAATTTTGGGTGATTTCTAATTACGTAGAAAACTGAGAAAACCCAAACGAATTAGGAGAAATCCAAATAATGAGTGGGAGCGACACGACGGGATGTGTCAACAAGGCGTACAAAGGAAGTAACGATAGAGAAGGCCATAATAGTCGGGAAATATTTCATTAGAAATTTATTTCTCAGTTTATATGTCCTAATTGTTGCTTGTGTGTTTTTGTCTTATGTTTTTATGCATGATCGAAAACAAACGGTTTTTTGGGTGCAAATTACTAAAGTTACAAATGACTAAAGTTAAGACGTTGCATGTTAAAACCGGAAAAATCCTCAATTTAAGAATCTAAGTGAGAGCGGGTTGGTTTATATCCCCATGGCCTCCATTACGAATTCATATGTGATGTGGATTGACTTGCGCGTTGGCATTAGAGCATTCCTCCATATCGGATGAGTCTTTATTCATAAGATCACTAGATTGAATTTCTAAAGGGATGACTATAGTGCGTTTAATTGGAAAAAGTGCGACACCCTCTCTATCTGAGGCGCATGAGTATCATAAGTAACAAACTAAGAAGTCACGTAATGGTGTACACTTAGTGTATTGTTTGTAGTATCCCTCCCAACGAGGTTATGCTACTTATGTGTGCGGCTAAAATCACTGACTATTAATTTCATTGATCAATAGATCGTTTGGTCATATTGTGAAATTAATGAACTTGGTTCTTCTCGAATGAATGTGGACTAGCGTAGACGTTCACACGTTTGTGACTTGTGTAAATCTCGGTGAACGAGATGTTGGTGGATTTGATTACATTATTTTGAGGGTGTCAATATTTTCTAAGAAGATAAAATACTGAAACTTTTCTGTTTATTTATTTTCAGCTTTCGATATGTCGTTCAATCCACTTACTGTCATACTTAATCAAAACAAACTCACCGGTCCAAATTACATTGACTGGAAACACAACTTGGACATTGTCCTTACTGTTGAAGGGTACAAGTATGTGCTCACAGAAAAGTGCCTAGTTGAGCCCACTCATGAGGAGAAGGAAGCTCATGAAAGGTGAAAGAAAACTCATGAGATGACTAGGTGCTACATATTGGCTTCTATGTAAAGTGTGTTGCAACACCAGTATTAGTTGATGACCTCAGCCTATGAAATGATGCTTAACCTTAAGCATATGTTTGGACATCAGGGCAGGGCAACCAGGCAGACAGCTATGAGGAAACTCATGAATGCCAGGATAGCTGAGGGTATTTCTGTGAAGGATCACATGCTTGACATGATGACATGCATTAATGAAATCGAGGTATTGGGATGTGATATTGATGGGGAGACTCATGTAGATATCATTCTCCAGAGCTTGTCTAAAAGTTTTGAACAGTTTCGGTTGAACTATAATATGAGTAGCTCTATTATTCTCTTTCTGAGCTCTTGACTTCATTGGTGTCAGCTGAAGGCCTTTTTAATGAGAAAAAGCAAGCTTTTGTAACTGTCGGGCCTTCAGGATCTTCTTTTAGGCCAAAAACCAGAAAGAAGAAGAAGAAGTCCCAGAAGATTGCTGCTAATCATGGACCCAAGGCAGAGATTGCCAAGAAGCACAAGCTGAAAGACAAGTGTTTCAAGTGTGGCAAGACTGGACATTGGAAGCCAGACTGCCCAAAGTTGAGAGGTATGAGCAATTTGACCATTGTTACTGAGAGATGTTTAGCAGTGATTCCCACAGATACTTGGTGTGTGGATTCAGGAACCACTAATCATGATTGTAATTCTTTATAGGGTTCCAAGTAACTCGGATGCTTAGAGATGGTGAGTTGCAGGTCTACTTAAGAGATACTACCAGAGTATCAGTTGTTGCAGTGGGAGTTATCAAGCTTATTTTTGCAAATAATGTTGTTTTAATTTTGAGAGATTGTCTTTATGTACCCTGCTTTAGAAAGAACTTGCTTTCAATTTCTACGCTTTTAAAGGATGGTTATAAGTTTATTTTTTCTAATGACTCTGTTGATGTTAGAAAGAATAAGAAACTTATATGTTCCGATTCATTCGTTGACAATCTTTTCTTAATTAAGACTAACTCCCCTGTAGTGCAAAACACAGAAATTAACAACACATCATCAAATCATAATAAGAGAAAAGAGCTTTTCCAAATGAACCAAACTTATCTTTGGCACCTTAGACTAGGTCATATCAACCTTAGTAGGATTCAAAGGTTGGTTAATGATGGGCCTTTTGTTGGGTTTGAATACTAAGTTTTGCTTGCATTAAACTATTTCCCAATTTTATATATCGATTAAATGTTTTAGTTGAATTGTTTATTGTCCATTTATATTATGTAATTAGATAATGAGGTGTCTTGTGTGACACAGTAGATCTCATCATTGGTTAAAAGACATATCATATAAATGAGGTTTGTAACCGAGACAGTTTTGGACACACTGTCAGTTTAGGTTATTATGTGATTATGAAATTGGTTTGTCTAAACTGATTGAATCATATAGATATGCCCGTGGCATATTGAACTTGACCATTTAGGATGAATTGTATTGTACTGATTTAATAGACTATTCATTCCTAGTATTCGATCTTTTAATTCCTAGACTTGAGCAGGCATGAGAATTAGACATAGTGTACTTTGATTTGCCAAAGAGTGAGGTCACTTGAGACCAATAGTCTCGGTAGGTTGGGTGCGCGTGTTTAGTTGCTTGGTGTGCTGTTGCTTGTTGAAATGAAACCATGTACCGGTGCATCCGGGGTGATGGTGCTCCCGAGATGAGCTCGTTATGTTTATTATACTAAACCCGGCCGGTGGACTTTGAAGGAAACAGAACTAGCCCGGGCTAAACCAAAAATCCCACTTTCGTACAATGTATGCCAGAATCGAAGACTTTCAATTTGGCTCAGGCTTAAATTCATTTCCCTGAACGGATCTAAGATTATACTAGTTTAATCTATTAAAACGACACGCAAAAATTGAATCTTTAAATTAAAGCGAAAACCTTTAAAGATTATACCTTTGAAGCGTGTCCCTCGCAAATATAGAAAACTGGGTCTTATGATGCGAATCCACTAAAGAGTCCCGAGAATAACTCCGAACGATCCTAAATCTGAGTGGGAAAATGTCCACGGGATGGCTAAAACACAATATGAAGAAATCCAAAGGAACCCATTTCAAGAAAACTCAATCTGCCCAAATCTGAAACAGCCAGGAGGCCTGATCCTAATCTGAAAACCCACACCGCCTAAATAAAACTTGTCGGGGAAAAGTCTTTTGCCCGTAGATCTAGACTTTGGCAAACCAGTAGGAATGAGCCAAAGGATCAACACAACAAAGAATCAAAACCCAACAAAAATGAAAAAATCGGCGCCGGAAAAAACATTTCACTGGCGACAAACACGACGGCCGAAAAACGGACTAGCGGTGGCGATCTCGAGGGACTAGATGAGGTTTTCTAAGATCGATTATGGGCTGGGTTTTCTTGAAGAAGAAGAATCAAAATCGACTTCGAGAGAAATCTAAGAAGATGAAGACTTCTCTCTAGATTTCTCCTTCTCTCACTAGAGTTGCCTCTCAAGGTTCCTTATGTCTTCTAAGTGCCTAACTTAAGCTATTTACAGGAGCTTCAAGGGAGACCTAGTGGGCTTTTGAGTTGGTCCTTAGTGTTTGACTTTTGTTGACCACTTAGTCTTCCCTAGACTAATCAACTCCAATCGAGTTTTTCAAATTAATTTCTTAACCCACTTCGTTAATTAAATTTAATCGAACCCTTAGGATTATTTCGTATAACCCACTTAGTCAATTAAATATTAATTAAACCTTTAGAATTAATTAATTCACTTTATCGATTAATCAAACGCATAATTAGTCGTACCACTAACAGACCAATTATGGAACTACCGCTCAAAAACAAATTTATTTCGCGCTCACTTCTTGGTATCCGAGATTAGTACCACTCGACTTTCTTATTATACCGAACATAAAGTCCACTGGCCAGATTTAGTATAATAAACCTTATGAGCTCATCTCGAGAGCACCATCTACTCGACGAACCGGTACATGTATTCCTTCGACTAGCAACGGCACACAAAGAAGTTAAACACCACATACCCAACTTACCGAGATTTAGGCCTCAATTGAAAGCACCCTTTGGCAAATCAAAGCATACGATATCTAACTCTTATGCTCGCACCAACATAGGGATTAAGATATTAGAATACTAGGATCGAATTAACTATGCCGATCAGTATAAGTTAATTCAATCCTGAACTGGTCGTGCTCACTATGCCCCGGGCACATCCCTATGATTTAATTAGTCTAGATAAACTAATTTCCAAATCACACGATTACCTAAACTGATAGTATGTTCAAACTATCTCAGTTATGAGTAACTGTTTATATATCAATACTTTAACCAATAACGAGATCTACTGTACTTTTCTACACCTTGTTATCTAGTTCTATGATATAATGGAACACTGTCATACTGAAACATAAATGATATGTCAACTTGGTATTTTGTTTTGATACAAGCAAATAGCTTTTCAGTATTCAAAACTAACAGACTTATGTCCGGTATAGTAAAAAGGTCAAGTGGTACTAATATCGGATTATAAGAAGTTAATTAATTGATTTATCAGTAAATTAATAAATTAATGAGCACTATATTTTTTATGTGGGGAGATTAAAGAATAATTAATTTTAGTTATTCCTGAAGCAATTCTGGTGTAGGATGGTAGTGTCATAATTAATCTGTTAGTGGTACAATTAATTATGTAGTGGGTTAATTGATAAAGTAAAATTAATTATTTAATTAATTATTTCCAAGGGTTAATTAAGTAATTAACAAAGTGAAATTATTTAATTAATTAATTAGTCTTACAGTTTAATTGGAACTAGGAAATCTATTTGGATTTGGAAATCCTATTAGATTTGGAACCTAATTGGATTTGAAAACTAATTAATAATCCCAAACCCATTAGGAATGCCAATCCTAAAACCAACTTGGGGTCTCTCTTGTAACTCTATAAATAGACACAGAGAGTTGGCAATTAGAATACACAATTCATAAGTTTTCAGGACAAGAAAACTAGAGAGTGAAAGCTTAGAGAGAGAAATAAAATTTCTTCCTCAAAGTCAGTTTTCTTTCTTAGAGATCGGTGGCATTAATCCTTAGACCGGCGGCTGGATTTCTTCAAAGGCACCGGTGGCGCATGGGATTAGTTCGAGTGGCGCATTGAGGGGTGTTGACGGCATGTGCGGTCACGTGCGAACGGCGGCAAGTTTTCTCCGGGCAATTTTGGTATTCTAATTCTTTGCTGATTCATTGGTTTGTTGCCCACACAATGTACGAGCTAGTCTTGAGTCATACAAGCGATCACCTGAGTACACGCTCCTAGAGAAAATTCTTAAACTTTCACTTTAATTAGGAATTTATTGTTGCGTGGAAAATCGAACAAGTAGAAGCTAAGATCCTGCAAAATGTTATTTCAAGCAAGGATTGGAATAGCGATTGTGCTAGAGTTTAGGCCTGGTCAAGAGTTCTGATTCTTGAATGCGTAGCATGAAAGTGAATTTTTGAAAGGGCCCAGGCAGATAATCTTTCACCTTTGGGCTCATTGGAGATTGACAGTTATCCAACCTATGAGTTTTGCTTGGAGGGTAAAATAACCAAGAGACCTTTCAAGGCAAAGGGGTATAGGGCCAAAGAAGTTTTAGAGTTGGTTCACTCTGACTTATGTGGGCTTATGTTAGTTCAGGCTAGAGGTGGTTTTGAGTATTTTGTGACTTTCACAGATGATTACTCTAGATATGGGTATATTTACCTAATGCACCACAAGTCCGAATGCTTTGACAAGTTCAAAGAGTTTAGGGCAGATGTGGAGAAACATCATGGTAAGTGTATCAAAACACTACGATATGATCGTGGTGGGGAATACCTCTCTAGTGAATTTAGGAGCTACTTGTCAGATGAGGGTATTCAGTCCCAGTTGTCTGCACCTGGCACACCCCAGCAGAATTGTGTAGCAGAGTGGAGGAACATGACTTTTATGAATATGGTGAGATCGATGATGAGTTATAGTCAGTTTCCCAAATCGTTTTGGGGATATACCTTGGAGACAGCAGCTTACATTCTGAACCTCGTACCATCTAAGACTGTGCCTTTCACCCCTGTGAAATTGTGGACTGGGCGAAAGCCTAGTCTAAGACATCTCAGGATTTGGGGTTGCCCAACACATGTGCTTAATGTAGATACAAGCATGTTAGATGCGAGATTAGAGGTAATGCTATTTGTAGGATATCCCAGAGGAACGAAGGCTGGTCTATTTTATAGTCTTAAGGATCAGAAAGTAGTGGTTAGCACTAACGCCAGATTTTTAGAGGAGGACTACATTGTAGATCACAAACCCAGTAGCAAGATCACACTAGAAGAGCATAAGGGACAGTCTAGTATTCCAGATACACCAGTACAAGTAAATAGACCACAGAGTACTGCACGATATATCACAGATGATGCACCTACACAGGTTGCACCTCATCATAGTGGGATGGTTGTGAGACAGCCTGAGAGGTACGTGGGCTTGAGAGAGTCTTTGGATTTTGTCCCTGGTGCTCATGAACCAGACTTAGTTAACTACAATAAGGCTCTCCAAGATAAAGATACAGATTCTTGGCAGAGAGTGATGATTTCTGAGATGGGTTCGATGGACTCAAATCAAGTCTGGGAGCTCTTAGACATTCATGATGGGTTTCGACCTCTTGGGTGCAAATGAGTTTACAAGCGAAAGAGACGATCTGATGGGAAGGTTGAAATCTTCAAGGCTAGGCTTGTGACGAATGGGTATACTCAGAAATAGGGTATTGATTATGAGGAGACTTTTTCCCTGGTAGCTATGCTTAAGTCGATCCAGATTGTCTTGGCCATAGCTGCTCATTTAGATTATGAGATTTGGCAGATGGACGTTAAGATAGCTTTCCTTAATGAAAGTCTTGAGTAGACCATCTTTATGCAACAACCAGTGGGAGTCATTGCAGAAGGCCAAGAACATAAGTTTGCAGGCTCAAAAAGTCTATCTATGGACTTAAGCAAGCATCCAGATCTTGGAACATCCGTTTTGACCAGGTGATCTAGTCTTATAGATTTACTCAGTGTCCGGATGAGTAGTGTGTATACCACAGGCGTGATGGAAATATGATGGTGTTTTTTATACTTTACGTAGATGATATTCTTCTTATTGGCAATGGTAAGAAGGTATTGTCAGACGTAAAAGCATGGTTATCGAACTAGTTTGATATGAAGGATTTGGGAGAGGCTGGATATATCCTTGGGATCAAGATAATTCGAGATCGTAGGAGACGTTCGCTGACACTCTCTCAGACTTTATATATAGACACGATTCTGGCCCGTTTTAACATGCAGAACTCCAAGAAGGGTACATTACCTTTCAGACATGGAGTGCATCTATTTACGGAGCAGTCTCCTAAGACAGTTAAGGGAGATAGAAGCCATGAAAGCAGTTTCCTATGCATCTGCAGTGGGAAGTCTCATGTATGCCATGCTGTGTACCAGACCTGATATTTGCTTTGCCATTGACATGATTAACAGATATCAGAGTAACCCTGGGAAAGCTCATTCGGAGGCTGTCAAGTGCATCCTCAAGTATTTGCACAGGATGAGAGACCATATTTTTGTCTATCGAGCACAAGAGCTAGTTCCTAAGGGTTACACAGATTCGGATTTCCAAGGTGATATGGATAAGAGTAAGTCTACCTACTATAGATATCATATCAAGAATATACAAGAAATCATACAATAGAACTAAAACATACTTAACAAAGGAGATCACATCATGAGTATATAGACATCAGATCAGAGAATACTATACATCAGATCAACAGACTATAGATATCAGATCAAGAATATGAAAGAAATCATAAAATAGAACGAAAACATACTTAACAAGGAAAATCACATCATGATCATATAGACATCAGATCAGAGAATACTAGACATCAGATCAACAGACTATAGTTATCAGATCAAGAATATAAAAGAAATCATACAATAGAACTAAAATATACTTAACAAGGAAGATCACATCATGATTATATAGACATCAGATCAAGAATATAAAAGAAATCATACAATAAAACTAAAACATACTTAACAAGGGAGATCACATCATGTTTATATAGACATCAGATCACATAATACTAGACATCATATCAATAGACTATATATATATATCAGATCAATAATATGAAAGAAATCATACAATAGAACTAAAACATACTTAACAAGGGGGATCACATCATGATTATATATACGTCAGATCACATAATACTAGACATCAGATCAACAGACTATAGATATCAGATCAAGAATATAAAAGAAATCATAAAATAGAACTAAAATATATTTAACAAGGGGATCAAATCATGCTTATATAGACATCAGATCATAAAATAGTAGATATCAGATAATTGAAAAACAGATATCACATCACACTATATAAAATTAAATAATTATAAATAAATAAAAAATATTTTTTAATCATTTTTTTTAAAAAATAAAAACCTAAAAAGAAATTATTTAATTGTTTTAAAAAACGAACTGAAAAATAACTTCAGGGAAGAAGGGATAAAAAAGAAAAAAAGTCCATTAAAAATGATAAAATAATATAATAATAGAAACAATGGAAGAATGAAATTGGCTCAAAAAAAGGAAGAATGAAATTCCATGTCCGCCAAAGGCGCCGCGCGTTCGACCCAACTTTTAAAAAAAATGACACACGCGTGTTTCTCTCACTTAACAATTAATTATTTTTAGACTAGGAGTAGAATTGCCTTTAAAATTATGAGATATATAATTTATCTTATACACTAAACTAATTAAAATATATTACTTATCTTATTTTACCACAATCCTTTTTCTTTATTTCATTTTAATTGTAATTGTGATAAACCTTTTCTTAGTTTACTATCATCTACTATATCCATTTTTTATTTATTCAAATTATCATTTTTGTATTCAAAAGTTTTAAAATATAATGAAGTCATTAGTCATGATATATTTGATCAATTTAAGCATAATATAAATTATTATATATTTATATATAATTAAAAATAAATAGATAATTTGAGATATATATTAATTTAGTTTTTTATTATTAATTTATAAAAAATATCTTAATTTAGTTTAATAGACTATATTATAAAATAATGTCATTAGTAAAATTATCATCAATCAATTACAAATACTAAAATTCAAATCAATATCATCAATTATCATCAGTCAATTTCAATTTCAATTATTAATTACTAACAGTAAAATTATCATCAATTTTCTCATTGGTTACTTCTTTTTCCAACTCATTCTCTCCTTTTCTACTATTCTCATACATTAACATTATTTTTTTTCAACAAATTCAGATTTATCCTTTTCAAAATTTAAAATAGAGTCCTATCTTTTCCTTCATCTATTATTTTAAAATTTTATCTTTACAATAATTTTAAATAGTAGTTTATGTTATATATCTTCTTTCATTCTTTTGAATCCTTCAAGATGAAACCATGATCATGTATCTTGTGAATTATAAGTAGTAGTACTTATATTAAGATTTTAATATTTAATGTGATAGATTTAATGGGACAGTTTTAATAAAATAAAAGTAAAAATTTTAATAAAATTATTATATAAAATAAAATTGAAAATAATATTATTTTTTAAAATAAAAAATTTAGAGAAGAATAATATAAAAATAGGATGAAAAGAACATGATTATCTTTTTTAAAAAAAATGTAATTACAATTGACTTATGTCACTAAAATTTGATATGTGATCTCGTGGTTAAAGCACACGAGATCACATATCAAAAGTTTTCAAAGCATTTAGTAATATTGATTATAATTGACTTACGTGGATAAAATTTTTTTAGAAAAATATAAAACAAAAAGAATTATAAAATACATAATTTTGAGCATATGCACATTGTTATCTCAACTCAAAATTTAGGAATGGCATAATAATAAAACAGAAATGTTAAAAACTATCAAAACACAAGCACTAAATCATAAACATGAAAACAAACTCAGCAAGTCATTTCATGATGAATGAAATGAGAATGAAAAAAGTTTTCAAACACTTTATATCTTAAAGTAATTAGAATTTCGTTTGATACAGCTCCCTTAATACTTTGGCAAACATGAGAAATTTAAATCCCTACCCAAAATAACAAATGAACACTCTCATCATGTATCATCAAAAGCTATTAGTCATAAACAAAAGTTTTGTCACCAATAAAACTTTTCAGAGAAATGAAAATGAAAATAAAACTACATTGATTTTCAAACTGGACCTTTCAAAGTGATACAATACTTCTCTCAATCAAACTTGCTGAACTAATGAAAAATTAATACGGAACCTACACATGTCCAGAAAATCATGCCAAGTCAAGCCAGTTTTTACATTTGCCAATAAGAAATGTCAGCTTAGAAGAGATTACTGTTAAAGGGTCATCTAAGAACAAATGAAACATATAAAAATATGTGGATAGTAGACCATGATGTGTACCAAGAACATGACTTTCGTAATAGCACAAAGTTTTTATCAAAATAATGTCACATTTAAAGAGATTATCTTTCCATACAATTTGATCAACCAGTTCAAAAAACAAGACTTAACAATATATATATATATATATACATAAAAAGGGAGGATGGATGAATGGTTTAAAATAGTAACTTTCAAAATTTACCTGATCGAGAAAACCAAATCTACAAAGGTCTCAAATGGATTGAAAGATATATCTATAACAATATTTTTTACAATACATTTCAAAAGGTTAACATGCTGACACATACCCAATCATTTCAGCAGACGACACAAACTGTGAAAACACATGCATATGTACAAGAAAACTACATATTTATATATCAAAAGTGATAGAAACATTGAAATCACACCAGTCTCCAAATTGCACCACCCTGACAGTACTCCATATGCGTATTAAAAGATTATGATCACACAAACAGACCACATTATAATCAAAATATTTTAAAAGAGAACATCATGAAGATGCAATCAAGTGACGTGCCCGTGATGGACATGGAGAATATATTCTTTTAACTAATGTTAAATGGAATTATAAAAAAATGCACAAAATTTTGCAATCAGAAAAAAAATTCAATATATTATATCTGAAAAATGTAAACAACAAAATGCTCAAGATCAAAATATCAAACTCTAAATAATCTCGCATCAATAAACGATAAAAATAACTAACAATTTTTTCCAAGAGGGGCTGCAAAATTCAATGTAATCTGTAAACAACAAAATTACATTGAATTAATATAATCTCCCTAGGTATAAACAAATATACAAAACATACACAATTACATAAATAAATGCTATTTGGGGCAGTTATAAACTTTCAAAACTTCATCATTGTGTAATAAAATAATTTTGAATAGAGTCAAAACTCAAAAAATATCCTAAATTTGGAATAATGTTGTCTGAAATGTCAATTAGTTAATTTTTTTTATGTTTCTAATTGCATTTTTTTAAATGTATAATCACAAATCTATACTAACATGAATCAATTTTAACCTACAAATTTAATACTAAATATAATTTATAATAATTTATCTCTTTTAAGATTTAATTTAATAATAATAGGAAATGTCAATTAGATTATTATTATTTCTTTTACTATCTATTCTATCTATTCTCACCGAAGGTTGTTGTGCTTCTCATCCAGTTTCGAGTGTGACTTTTGAAAGTTAGAGATAACAACAACAATCATTTTCTCAACTATCTCAACTTTGTAATCATTTTTTTTCCCTATTTCTGATTCTTTTTCTTACACTAAAGCATTTTTTTTGTGTAGTTCCTCAGTCAAAATTTTTATTCTCTTATACAAGATATCTCTCTTTTTCTTCGATTGAATAATAGTTGTTGTGCTTCTCATCCAGGCCTCTTCGAAGTTTGTAAACTAGCAGTCATCATTTTCTTATCTCAATGTTGCAATCATTTTCTGATGTCTACGCTTCTTTTTTCTTTCACCAAAGTATGTAGTTTCTGCAACTCTTCAATCAATATGTATCTTTTCTTCTACATCATATCTCTATCTATTTCATCATCTCCTGTTGAGGGCCATTGGAAACATTGATTCAAACTTAACATCACATATTTTTATGAAATACATAATAATGAGAAAAGATTGCAAAAACCAACAAGAAAATAAACAAAACATATAAATACAATGTCCATTATTATCGAATTTGCATATCAAACTTGAAACAACCATTGTTAGTTATAATAAACTAAAACCAAAGTATGTATTTTGCGATTGCATATATGAACATGGGAACCAAAATCTGTGGTGTGTCAAAAAGATATGTACAACTATGCCAATAACTGAACTGAATATATGAGTAGAAATCACCGTATAAGTGCATTTGGATAACAGAAAAGAAGCCAACTACAAGCATATATATAGTTGGATAAGACAGAATAACTCTACTAATTTATCATTGAAGGGATATGCTGATATGAAAAGTCTTTTGAAATTGCTAAATGAAGTTATGCAATTCAACAAATCGAAAAAACAATCTAAAACTGAATTTTAACTAAACTGTTGGACACACTAAATAAAATGCATATTCAACAAGAAAAATACATCATAACTGTGATTGACTTTTTCATTCAACGAACAGATATGAAATCTAATTTACTAAGGCAACCAGAGCCTGAACAAACCAAAAAAAAAAAAAAAAAAAACCAATTCTAATTCCAATTCCAATTCCCCTTACTAGCGAATTTAAGTGTCTCATGCTATAAAAAAAAAATTATTAGCTCTAAACATCTAAAACCAAAATATGAATTTAAAATATATGAGTATACAAGATCCAAATTACAGAAAGGGTTTGAAGAATATAGATAAAACCATAACATTCATTACCCATTATAACTTACTTGATATCAATCAACTAATTTCGTCGAATCTGAATGATATTACCTTCATCAACGCCTCTGAGTGATTTATTTTGAATTGAATGTAAAAACAAGAAATTTGGGTTAAGGAAGCTAATAAGACAGATTAAAATCTCATTTTGATGCTTATGCCATGATGAACTTCAATGTTGTATTGACAATAGATGAAAGGATCGGAATGATTTGCTTACCCAAATGACGAAAGATTCTTCAAAGAGTTGTGTAAAGTAAATTTTTAGAAAGAATAAAATATAAAATTTCCTTTAACGGTTGCCTTTGTTTAATTTTTTTTACTTTTATTTTTACACTATCATTTTTTATTCTTACACAATCATGATTTTAATAATATGTTATTTTTTTGTAATTTTTGTATATACTTAATTTTATAAAGAATAATATTATGAAAACATTTATACATGGATGAAATAAAATAAGTATAACTCTTCCTCATTAATTTTATAATTTTTATTTAGAATTATTTTTCATGATACATTTTGTATTAAATTATGATTAACATTATATCCATTATATAAAATGTTCTAGAATAATAATATTCACAAAAAAATTATTATTATAATCATTTAATAAAAAATTTATAAGAACGATTTGTAAAATAATGACATTGAAATAAATAATAATAAAGTATAAATTGTTATTACCGTGATACAAATCGTTAAGTCATTCCTATAGCTCCCTGTGTGATGAACGGGCGCGAGTACTAGTTTATATTACTAAAACAGAACACCATGATATCTTTATTTTGAACAACGAATCCCTACCTTATTACGTGTCATTGTTATTTTAACTTTTGCTGACATGGCTAATATACTCTTAAAATTCTCTAAACATAATAAAATACAACAATAATTATCTTATATCACTCAAATCACTTTCACTTTCGAATTACTAACTAATATAAACTTATCCTTAATTATGATTTCATCATTTCAAATTCTAAAGGGTACTGTTATATCGCGTCCCCCTTTTTGTTATTGAACGCCCCATTTTTCCAGAAAAATCATTTATTTTGTTAAGTATCGCCCCTTAATTCTTATTTCTCCGCCCTTTAATGTTTATCTTTTGCCCCTCCTATTATTACCTAACTGCCCTTAATCAATTTATCTAAAATTTTGTAAGTCCCTTCTTAATCTACCAAAAATTTGTAAAAATTATGATTAAAGTAGCATTAGATGAGCGGAACTATAAATGAATTTTTTTGGTATTTTTAGTAAATTGATTAAGGGTAGTTAGGTAATTTAATATATTATTATATTTTATATTTAAATATTATGGTTGATATTTCTTAATTTGTCAAGGATAATTTGGTTATAAAAGGGGCACAAAATAACAAAATAGGGGGCGCGAAATAGGCCTTCACAATTCAAAAATATAATTCTATCATTTTTTTATTCTCACACCACAGCACACAGAGCCAAAATCATCAAGCAAAATAACTATTTCTATCTATCTATCTATTTATCTATCTATCTATCTCTCTCAATCTTTTTTTTTTTTACAGAAATCTTCAAGGCTACAACAAGCAATCAAAAACTCTCTCCAATCATTCATATTCCTCAATATTATCACATACCAAAGGTATTTCTTTTAATGGTATTTGCATTAATTCTTTTATTTTATTGTAAAATGCCTTTTTGGTCCCTTATAATTGGCCTTATCTCACTTTTGGCCCCTTATAACTTTACGGGAGCCTTTTTCGTCCCCAACCTTTAATTTAGTAGGTGTTTCAGTCCCTTTTAACGGAATTTTTTGTAAACTAACGGTTTGACAAAAAATTCCAACTTTGGCCGTCCAAAACCCGAATATTGACCCAACCATAGTTAGTTTACCCATTTTAAGAGACCAAAAGTGATTAGAGGGCCAATTATAAGGGACTAAAAAAGTATTTTGGCAATTGAATTTTGGTATATTTTTTATAATCACGGAAATCTATTTCAACCCGGATTGACCCATTTCGAGTTAGATCGACCCATTTTGAACTGGGTCGACCCGTTTTGTAAATTTTGAATTTTCATCATTTTAAGGTAAAATTATTTTTTATATGCATTTTTATAATCACGGAAACCTATTTCAACCTGAATTGATCCGTTCGGGCTTTCGAACTAGATCGACCCGTTTCGTAAATTTTGAATTTTATCATTTCATTGCAAAATAATATTTTACATGCATTTTTATAATCACAGGAACCTATTTCAATACGGGTTGACCCGTTTCGAGCTGGGTCAGTCCATTTCGAACTGGGTTGAGCAGTTTAATAAATTTTGAATTTTCATCATTTCAATGCAAAATTATTTTTTACATGCGTTTTTATAATCACGAAAACCTATTTTAAACCGGTTAACCCATTTCGAGCTGGATCAACCATTTTGAACTGGGTCAACCCAATTTGAAATGGGTCAACCCAATTTGAAATGGGTCAACCCAGGTTGAAATTGGTTTCTGCGAGTATAAAAATGCATGAAAAATAATTTTTTGCATTGAAAGGATGAAAATTCAAAATTTACGAAACGGACTGACCCAGCTCGAAACGGGTCAACTCTGGTTGAAATAGGTTTTCGTGATTATAAAAATGCATGTAAAAAATAATTTTTTATCGAAATGATGAAAATTCATAATTTACAAAACAGGTCAACCCAGTTTGAAATGGGCCGACCCATATCGAAAAGGGTAAACTCAGGTTGAAATAGGTTTGCATGATTATGAAAACGCATGTAAAAATAAATTTGCATTGAAATGATGAAAATTTAAAATTTATGAAATGGGTAGGCCAGTTCGAAACAGGTCGACCCAACTCGAAACGGGCCAACCTGAGTTGAAACATGTTTCCATGATTATAAAAACGTATGGAAAAAATAATTTTTCATTGAAATTATGAAAATTCAAAATTTATGAAATGGGTCGACCCAGTTCAAAATAGATCCAGCTCGAAACGGGTGAACCCGGGTTGAAATAGGTTTTCGTGATTATGAAAAACATAACCAAACAACAATTGCCAAAATGCTTTTTTAGTCTCTTATAATTGGCCCTTCGTCACTTTTGGTCCCTTAAAATTGGTAAACTAACTATGGTTGAGTCAATATTAGGGTTTTAGACGGTCAAAGTTGGAAATTTTTGTCAAACCGTTAGTTTATGAAAAATTTCATTAAAAGGGATCGAAACAATTAATAAATTAAAGGTTAGCGATTAAAAAGGCTCCCGTAAAGTTATAAGGAACCAAAAGTGAGACAAGACCAATTATAAGGAACTAAAAAGGCATTTTAGCCTTTATTTTATATATTCATTATGTTCCATTTGATCATATAAACTCATTTTCATAAATATTCATGCCTTCCATAATTTTCTTTCATCTCCCATGTCATTCTCAAATACCAAAGGTATATTTATTTTAAATTATTTTACTTGATATATTGATTTTATATATTTTCATGACAAACACTAATGGAAATAATTTTGTGTTTTTTTTCCTTTTCAGCATTGTGATAGCTTTCATAAGAAATCTACAACTCTCTCTCATCCTTTATCTCACTAAATCTGCTCACCAATTGCACTTGTCATATTTCCCGAACTCTTTCTTCTATTATCTCTTTAAATTTTTATTAATTTTAATAATAATCATTTTTTTATAATTTTTTATTGGCTCAATCATTTTTTATTATTTTTATCATAATTTAATTATTAATTGTGTAATTATTTTATTTTATATCTTCCTAATGTTAAATATGATAATAATTCATTCATTATGATGTTTTTGTATCTTTTTTTCTTTTACAGAAATCTTCACATCTTCCTCAATATTCCTTCATCTCCAGCACCATTCTCAAATACAAAAGATGTAAATTATTAATCCATTTTAGATTTAACCATTTTTCGTGGTGCGATAAATTTTGGTTAATTTTTGCTTTATCATAATAATTCAATTATTAATCGAGCAATAATTTAGTTTTCTTAATAATTAATTATGGAGTTTTTATTATATATCTAGACTCATTACCATATTTTTTATGGTTTTTTTATTTCATGAATATTCATGGCTTAGACAATTACTCCCTCTCTTTGCATTTATCTATCGCTTTCAGATTTGTTTTTTTGTTATATTTATCTGATGCTTTTAAATAAACGATGTAAAATTAATTTACTATTCCTGTTTTATCCCTCATCAAACTCTGTGAAATTTTTTATCGATACTAACAAATACTATAGTCAAACCAATATTAATTATACACACTTTAATTACTTTAACTCTTTGTATTTCCCAGTTAAAAAAATTACTACAACCTCATTCTTTTTAATTATGACTCTAGTTGGCTTTTATCTATAGTTAGTATATTAAAAAACCAACTCATAGTAAAACTCATTTTTTCTACTCTTCTCCTATACAACCCCATCCTGCACCTCTCTTTCTCCTTTCAAAAAAATGAATCAAGATCTCTCAAATTTAGTGGTTGAAGATTCTTTTGAACAAACATTGAATGATGAAGAAACTGACGACGATGAAAGTGAAAGGTTGAATCAAGTGGTTGAGGATTCGTATGAAAAAGTAGTAGAAGATGAGAATACAGAAGTTAAAGATGCCAAAACTCTTTTAGATTTTGATTTGAACAAACTTGAACAAAGAAACGAGGGGAGTAGTTAGAGAGATGTTGAAGATTTTTCTTCCCAAACAATATTAAAATGATGTATTAAGTCTTTGCTTCCTGAAACAAATTTGTTACTTTTACTGTTACTTTTTTAAATTTATTTTGTTATTAAAATGATGTATTAGCCGTGGCTTCCTGCAACAAATTTGTTACTTTTACTGTTACTTTTTCTTTACAATTTATTTTACTGCTTTTACTATTATTGTAGTCATATTTTTTATTATTATTGGTCAAATTTACTCTTACTTTTCCTTTAAATTTATTTTGTCTCTTTTAGAATTTATTAACATTAAAATTCTACTTTATCCCACATTTTATAGGCTTCAAACGTTTTAAGAAAACATTAATTTTTTAAGTAGATAAAATAAAATATCACTAAGCCTATCCTAATCCAACTGTTGATTGTTAATTATATGTCAAAAAAAAAAAAAAAAACATCATACAGAAAATAATAATAATAATAATAAATAGCACAAAAGTAGTACTCTATCACAGTGGAGTATTAGTGGAGAAAATATAAAACTGAAACACAAAATATTTATTATGTAAAATTATTTAGATAATGTAAAACTCTTCTACCAGAAGTGGATCACATTTCAGTTAAACAGGAAGCCGAATTTGCCTTTCTAACATAGCTTTCTTCATGTGTACCGATTTGCAGTTATTGTCTTCTTTGATCTACATAACTTCTACCATACGTGATTGTAATGTCAGAAAAATCCTATTGACTTTTATTGATGGATAATTTTTGTACGCTTTCACGATCACTCTGATAAGTTCATCAACTGTTTTGGTTGATTCCGTATCCTTTATCGATTAAATGGCATTAAAGAATCCAAGATCCAAAACATTTAATTCTGGAGAGTTTGGTGGTTGACACATCAAATGAATATCAAGACCAAGTCACCTAGTAGCTTGAACAAATTCAACATCATTTTGGGTAATGTGAGGGTCGACATTCTCTTGTTGGATAAAAATAGGAAGTCTCAAATCCTCTCTTGGTCACTTTTCCAATATTGCCGGTGAAAGTTTCTCGATAAAAAATGATCTTGTAATATCTCTTGTCACAGAGAGAATTGATTTCGTTTCTAATATTCCAGCAACTCTATTAGCACTTGTCCTTTTGGCAGGCTGTTGGGTAATAAAAGGGAAAACACCAAGTTTCCCAGAGAAAATTTCCTTACCTTCATATTCAAATCTTGGCTTGGCTAAAGCCACTAAGAACATGACTTTTTTTATGAAATTTTGACTTTTACAAGTGCGATGTGGATCTTACTGATCTGGCAGTAAATAATAATTTGTAATTTTCTTTGTCATCAAAACCCAGTTTTTATCTATATGGATAATGTTGTACATACCTTTAAAAGTAGGATCATGCGGTATGGTATCGGGCTCGAGCATTGACAAACAAAATTTTAGGCACACCAATTTGTTTTCTTCTATCAATAACGAGCTTATAGAATTTGTGTGCCGTCGTATATTTTTCTCCTTCAGACTTTAGCCAATGTAGCCCTACTTGCATTCAAAGTATGAGATAAGGATCGAAGTGTTGTTCGCTGAGCCAATGGTATCTGACGAATTTGATCGTAGTCAATTTCAATTCTCTTTCGACCACAATTTTCTGTTTTCTTCTCACATACATGACCAAATTTTCTTGCTCATTCTCAAATACGTTGTACGGTTATGATGGACACTGAAAATAATGAAGCCACTGTCCTTTTTTTTACTTTCCATCAATGCTCTTTTCCAATAAGGCCTGGTAAATAGTTGTACAGCGTTCATTAGACACCATCGGTAATTTTTTTTTTTAATGGTTCCTGATTCCTCAACATCCTCATTAACATTATCTGCAACATCCTCTGCTGTAAATGTGTCTTCAGAGTTTGTATACGGTAGACCTATAGGACTACCGTGAATTTTACTCCTACTGTAGCGCGCTATAGTGCGTGCTACAGTAACTCGTTACAGTACCCGCTACAGTAACGCGCTACAAATTTTTTTTTTTTGACGCACAGCCTTGTTTTAAAAAAAATACTTTTTTTTTTTTAAAAATAATAAGACAGTAGATATCAAATCAATATACTATAGATATCAGATCAATAATATAAAAGAAATCATACAATATAACTAATACATACTTAACAAGGGAGATCACATCATGATTATATAGACATCAGATCAGAGAATACTAGACATCAGATCAACAGACTATAGATATCAGATCAAGAATATAAAAGAAATCATACAATAGAACTAAAACATACTTAACAAGGGAGATCATATCATGATTGTATAGACATCAGATCAGAGAATACTAGACATCAGATCAACAGACTATAGATATCAGATCAAGAATATAAAAGAAATCATACAATAAAACTAAAACATATTTAACAAGGGAGATCACATCAGGATTATATAAACATCAGATTAGAGAATACAAGACATCAGATCAACACACTATAGATATCAGATCAAGAATATAAAAGAAATCATACAATAGAACTAAAACATACTTAACAAGGGAGATCACATCAGGATTATATAGACATCAGATCAGAGAATATTAGACATCAGATTAACAAGGGAGATCACATCAGGATTATATAGACATCAGATCAACAGACTATAGATATCAGATCAAGAATATAAAAGAAATCATACAATAGAACTAAAACATACTTAACAAGGGAGATCACATCAAGATTATATAGACATCAGATCAGAGAATACAAGACATCAGATCAACAGACTATAGATATCAGATAAAAAATATAAAAGAAATCATACAGTAGAACTAAAACATACTTAACAAGGGAGATCACATCAGGATTATATAGACATCAGATCAGAGAATATTAGACATCATATCAACAGACTATAGATATCAGATCAAGAATATAAAAGAAATCATACAATAGAATTAAAACATACATAACAAGGGAGATCACATCAGGATTATATAGACATCAGATCAGAGAATAATTATTTAATTATAAAATAATAATTAAAAAATATTTTTATACTTTTTTTAAAAAAAATTCAAAAATATTAATAGAAATACTGAATTGTTTAGAAAAAACGGACGGAAAAAAAGTCTCAGGGATTGAAAAAATCTGAAGAAAATAATATAATAATATAAAAAGAAAGCAAAAGAAGGAAATTAACCCACACTAAGGAAATTAGGAATCTGCTGGCGAAGGAAGCCGCAATGACGCGGGAGAAAAAAAAAAAAAAAGGAAAACCCACGCACCCGCTTTTTTCAAAAGTAACCCATTTAAAAAAACTTACTATATTTGGGGTAGGAGCAAAATTGCATGGTGGTCCTATAGGACCACCATATAATTTGCTGTGTCGTGATTAACATCATATGCATCATTATCCCTCAAAAACGTATCTTCTTCCATATTATCTCCATTTGTATCCTAATTCTCTAATGAAAAAATAAATAAAAATATTAAAAAAATAATATTTAAGAATTTAAAAATCCTCATAAATTGGAAAGTTATAAACATATTAGTATTCAGTTCAAAAATTAATTTTGCACAAATTAAACAAATTAATTATGCACATTTTTACTTTATGTTAAAGAGATTGATAATTCCATAAAGTTTATACAATGATGGAAGTAGATTCTTGGGACTAGAATATATTAATATTAAAGAATAAAAAGAGAAAACTAAAATTATATTAAAATATATATAATAAAAATTTTCATAAAATTATTAATGACTAATGGCGTGGTCAATTTCAACAATCTTTAAAAAAAAAAAAAAGAAAAACTTTGACTGATGGCGTGGTACAACCGCTTAATGGAGGCAGAAAGCAGGGAGGGGTTTGTGGCTTCGTTCTTTATTCCTAATGGTAATATTCATAATAAAATTAAGGCAACATCAGCAATACTAATGGTACTAACAAAAAAAAATGATTTAAAGTAAAAAAATATCAAACTTACACCGACGTTTACTACTAAGGGTAATTGGATCGAGGGACAGTACAATTACAAAATTTTATTCAAAATAGAATTGAATTAGTTCGGTGTAATAGTATTTTGGTTTATTTGTAACTCTTTATTTGTTATTTTTCAAAAAAAAATTGGATACTTTCACATTTATCTCCTAACTAATCCTAAAGTCCATCTACACTTAATATTTTTTACTATCACGAATCTTATATTTTGTATATAACTTTTCAAAAACAATTGGCTAATTATCTAAACTTCATCTACCGTCACGGAAACAGTTACTAATACAATTTGGAAACAATAAAAGACATACACAAATGTGAAGGTTATAAACTCACTAATCAATTCGAATGAGGTTTTACTTTGGATTACTTTTAACTTAATAATCGTAAAACTCTATGTAACTTGAAATTGTAAAAAAAAAAAACAAAATCTTAATAAAAAAAATTAACATAAATATTGTTACCTATAATAGCTCCTTCTCAGTTTACATTCAACATTGGCAAATTTAGTAGCAGTTTGAGGTCAGGAACCAAATTACTCCTACCCATGATATCAATATTGAGGTCTGAGATAGTTCTTCTATCATCATTTGTTGGGAAGATTTCATTCTCAATATTGGTTGGCATAAACTCAATATTCAAATCAAAGTTGAGTAAGCGTTTTCTATGTATGGAAGCCATGAAAAAGAAGAAAGTGAGATTAGTTGTTCTGTTGTTATGAATTCATTTATATAAAGAGAAAACATTTTTTTTTTTGGTGGGAAATTTTTGTGGGAGAAAAATTTTCAAAGTTTTTTATTACAAATTTTTTGGTGGGAAACCATTTTTATTTGTATTTCTAAGGTGAAGAATGCACTATTATCAATTTCAAACCACGTGAATTTTTTGTTTTTGTAGTAAATTTATGTTAAACCTATGGGTATTAATTATGTGCACTGGCAAGATATAATTGAGTTAATTTTCGTAATCTGATTAATAATTACAGTGCATTGCTAAGAGTACAATATCTTCTTGGTAATATAGTAAACCTATTTAATTAGGGGTAAAAAAGAAATTTTATCAAAGAAACGGATTGATTAAATGTGATTATTAAGAACAGTGAAAATCCTAAAGCGACAGATAAATGCAGACGGAAGGAGTAATCAACATCACGATGATAATCAGTGATTAAGATGTTTTTGAGATTTTTTTTGCATGAATCTTGATGTCTTCCACAACAAATTAACAACACTCTCTCATCATTCATCTCACTAACTATTCTCAATAATTTCAGTTTTTATCTTTATACAACTCTTATTTCATTATATATTAAAATTTTTAATTATAATAATAATATTTTTTTCCATGCACCATAATTTTTTATCATAATTGAATTATTAAATGAATTATAATTGAAAGATTATCTGCCCGGGCCCGGTCAAAAATTTACTTTCTAATCGGAATCTTTGACCAGACCTAGACTCCAGCACAATTGCTATTCCAATTCTTGCTTGAAATAACATTGCGCAGAATCTTGGTATGTACTCATTCGATTTGATCGCACGTTGTGTGGGCAACGATCTAGCAAGCAATTGATTAGTAATATACACAAAAGGACTCATCGGAAAAATTATGCAGCTCGATGCCGCCTGAATTGAATCGCTGCCACCGTCGGAATTTACTTCGCGCTGCCCAAAAATTATTCAAGAGAGATAAATACTTTTTCTCTCTCTAAACTTTCTCTCTAGTTTTCTTGTCTTGAAAACTTAAGAATTGTGTGTTGTAGAATTGCTAATCCCTTGTCTATATATAGAGTTACAAGAGATACCACAAGTTGGTTTAGGATTGGTATTCCTAATGGGTTTAGGTAATTAATTAGTTTTCAAATCCAATTAGGTAACTAATCCAATAGATAATCCAAATCCAATTAGATTTCCTAATCTCTAAGATTTCCTAATTCTAATTGAAACTTAAGATTTAATTAATTAATTAAATAATAACACTTTTTTAATTACTTAATTAACCCTTAGGAATTATTAATTAAATAATTAATTCTACTTATTCAATTAACCCACTACAAAATTAATCGAACCACTAACGGATTAATTTTGGTACAACCATCCTACACAAGAATTGCTTATGGAATAACTAAATTAATTTATTCTTAATCTCTCAACATCAAAGATTTAGTGCTCGTTAATTTATTAATTTATAGATAAATTAATTAATTAACTTCTTTAATTTCGAGACTAGTACCACTCGACCTTTTTACTATACCGGACATAAGTCTACAAGCTGTGTTTAGTATAATAAACATAACGAGCTCATCTCGGGAGCACCATCACCCCAGCTGCACATGTACATGGTTTCCTTTCAACAAGTAGCACACACCAAGTAACTAAACACGCACACCCAACCCACCGAGGCTATTGGCAACAATTGACTTTAGGGGTGATTATTCAGGCGGTTTTGATTTAAATGGCTTATTCGGTTTTATTCGGTTTTTCGAGACTAACCTCATCCATCCACAAACCGCACCGCATAAGCTATGAACCGAACCAAATAAGCATATTCAATTTTCGATTTTTGGTTCGGTTATCCAATTAACCCAAATAAGCATATTCGAATCGGGGTCGGATATCCAATCCAATTAACCCAAATATAATACACCCAATTAAACGATTTTACAAACATCAAATAATCCTACAAAGTTATCTTCAACAACAATCCATCCAATATATATAGCATACAATCCCAAATAATAAACATCCACAATAAAATTATAATCCAAAATAAACTAAATTCATCATACACATAAATATTAAACTTCCATAAGCATAATAAATGTAAAATTCAAGGAATTAAAATGCCACTAGTGCATAAGAAATTAGTCTTCTTCAATTAAATTCTTCACTCATAAGATCCATCTTCTTGAACACTTCAAACTTCTAAGTTCCATCCTACAATATATAAACAATCAACATTATTTGAAAGCATAAACAACAATCTAATTGATAAAATATAAAGAATAGATGAATTACTTACCAACTTATCAATGAAACACATATGATTCTACAACTTTAACTTTTGTTGCCACAAACACCATCCTCATATTCTACACAAATAGATAAAAGAAAATCATTAGAAAATTTACAAACTAATAAAAACAGAATCATAACTTTAATAATAAAAATACAACATTCTTCCAATGGTAGAAGATCATCACAAGCTTCTTCAACCTCTATTGGAGGTGAGTTCACACGAAGCCAATCTTGACAACATATCAAAGCTTGAACCAATTTGGGAGTCAAAGAACTTCTAAAAGCATCTAAAACCCTTCCACTAGTGCTAAAAACAGATTCATAAGCTACAGTGGAGACTGGAATTGCCAAAACATCACGAGCCATCAAAGAAAGAATTGGAAACCTTGGACCATTCACCTTCCACCAATCCAATATGCTAAACTTTTTAGAATCTTCCTCAACTTCTTCTTTCAAGTACTTATCCAAATCAGATTTGGCTGCCATCAAACCACTTTCTTCTTTTCTCCTCTTCAAATCCAACCTAAATTTGTCCTCTAATACTTTCGAAGGCTCCATATCAGCTGGGGAATTCATTTTCCCAAATTGAGAGGAAGACATAGAAGAAGAGGAAGGTATAATAGAAGTGACAACATCGGAATGAATCCTCATATAATCATCATATATCTCTTGAATAGCTTCTTTTATTAGGTTAAGAATAGAAGAACCATCTACTTTGCCATACAACTCAATAAGCACAAGTTCCATATAGGCATACTTGTTTCTTGGATCAAGTAAAGAGGCAACAAAAATCAACATATTATGCTTGTCTATCCTTCCATAATATTTATCAAACTTAAACTCTCATCAAGCCAGCCATTTGAATAATATTCACATCATCATTTTCATTCACACATTTTCTCAAAAGCACATCAATACAACTAATATTATCCAAAAGAGAATTAGAAGTCACAAATTTGGTCATAGAAACTTTCAAAGTCACCTCATAAAAATGCTCAAGAAACCCAATCAATCTTCTAATATTAGCCCAATCAGTTGCACTAGGTTCTCCAGTTTTTGAAAGATCATCCCTAAAATCAGAATCTTCATTGGTATATCTCTTAAATGCCCTTTCATAAATCTCAGCTGTACTCAACATCAAATAGGTGGAATTCCACCTTGTAGGGACATCAATGACCAAATTTTTTGAAGAACCAGACTTCTCATATTCAGCACATTGTCTAAACACCTTGAGTCTTTGAGAAGATTGTATAATATACTTAATAGCAGCCCTAACACACTCCACAGAACTTCCAATGTTACTCAAACCATCCTAAACAATCAAATTCATAATATGGGCAGCACAACGAATATGTACCCATTTCCCTCCCAAAATACACTTATCATAGTTCACCAATTGAGATTTCAAATAAGCCATAGCAGTATCATTAGCATTAGCATTATCAACAGAAACTGTAAACAAATTATCAATCCCCCACTCAATCAAACACATCTTAGCACACTTTCCAATCTCAACTCCTCTATGACTTGATATAGGTTTAAAACATAAAATCCTTTTTTGCAAATTCCAATCATTATCCACAAAATGAGCTGTAACACACATATAGTTAACTTTTTGCAAAGAAGTCCAAGTATCAGTGGTTAAACAAATTCTACCAACATTCTCTTTAATTAAGCCCCTCACTTTCTTCATTTCTTCTAAATAAAAAGAACGAATATCTCTTGCAACAGTAAACCTTGATGGAATTTGAAATAAAGGCTGGCACACACTCAAGAAATGTCTAAATCCTTTTCCCTCTACCAATTTGAAAGGAAGTTCATCAACTATGACCATATGTGCTAAAGCTTTCCTAGTTGCTTGTTGATCAAATTTCTAAGCAAGCAAATTGACCTTCTTTTCATCACTTTGAAGCATTAAATGAGTGGTTTGGGTAGAATCTTTATTTTGTGGGTTTGACACACAAGAATTCATATGACCCAACAAAGTACTAGTTCCATGTCTCTTAGTTGAAGAATTATACACCTTACCACAATATCGACAAGAACTCTTTTGAACACCATTTTCATCAATAAAAGAGTCATAGTGATCCCAAACCTTAGATCTTTTGTGAGAAGCTCGTGTTTTCTTTGGCTTCTCATTTGTTGGCTCCACCCTCTCTGTATCCACATTCTTATCATCATCAAGAATAGCAACATCCAACATGGGATTGTTGGGGTCATCATCATTAGATTGAGACATCCTTCAAACAAAAAAAAATAATTAAATATTATGAGAATATAATTTCCTACTGTTGTGCTCTGACAGAATAATTATCTTGAATAGTCGGAAGAGAAACTAAAAGGAAAGACCTGTAAATTTCTAAATGATAAAAGATATACCTCCTTAATTCCGACACACAGAAGGCCAGTGACAACAAAAACTAAAATTGCCGCAAAGGTCTACCACAATATCAAGTCCAGGAATGGTTTGCCGGGCAAGAAAACCAGGAAGGCTGCTTGGACCTCCAAAAAGCAGCGCCTGCAAAAGTAAGAAGAATAAACTCATTACTCTTTTGCATAATAAGAAAAGTAGAAGAAAAAAAGGGGACAAAAAAAGGAGGAAAGTGAGCATAAAAAACCATATTGCTAACACACCCAAAAGAATAAATAATGAAAAAAATAAAGAAAGATGACCATAAATCTAAATCCCCTGATAATCAAAAGACATTCTGACCTAAAACCAAAAGGATACATTGAAACTAGATAGTTACAAGAGAAAAAATAATAATACAAATACTAGTAACAATAATAATAACAACAATAAAATAATACTACATAACTTGATTATAACCTAAGTTTGGTCGTTCAGAGAACTGCACAAAGTTGAGAAACTAAGAGGAGACAAAAGGATCATTGTAACTGCTGCAATATTCAGAAGGAAATAGCCTACTGGGACTAATGACAAGAGGAAGAAAGTTAACACAGAGTATAGGAAAATATGGATATAACAAGACTGACTATAATCTCCATAGAATTGTAGAAGCCAACAATGAAAGGATAGGGAGTATGTTATATACCAAATTTGGAGATATACCCCGAATATGGTCTCTGCCAGACCCAAATATGGTCTCTGTCGATTGAACGGCAGGCGTACGAGTGATGACAAAACTGCGGAGCTGGCTGGTGCCGTTGCGTCGACCTCGACCGGCGAAAGTGCGGCTGGTAATGAACTTCAAACTGGGACAGACTTCATACAGAGGGACCGACTATAGCTTACGATGGTGGGCTGCATGTGGTGGTGGTGGTGGTGGGACAGTCGGTCCGAACGGTTGTTATAGATTTAGGGTTTTGATAGAGAGGCAGGCCGATGAGTAGATTTAAGGTTGTTGTAGATTTAGGGAGTCGAATGAGTTGAGTGGCGGGCCGAGGAGTCGCATTCGCATAGCTGCATAAGGAAGGAATGAATGACCTAATTTAATTACATTATAGTCTTTTATACTTATTCAGTTTTCGATCGGGCCCCAAATTAAAAAAGCAAACTTCACAACCGCCCAATTAACCAATTTACTTAATCGGTTATCCACCCACAACCCGAATAACCCGAATAAGCCATACCGAATAACCCGAATCACTTCGGTTTGGGCGGGTTATTCGGGTCAACCCGAATAATGCACACCCCTAATTAACTTCACCCATTGACAGATAAAAGTATGCTATGTCTAATCCTCATGCCCGCTCAAGTCTAAGGATTAAGAGATAGAATTCTAAGAACGAATTGTCTATTAAATCAGTACAAGACAAATCATTCTAAATGGTCAAGTTCAATATGCCCGGGCCTAGCCAGAAACTCACTTTTGTGCTATGCATTCCAGAATCAGAATCTCTGGCTAGGCCTAGACGCTAGCACAATGCTATTCCAACCCTTTTGAAATAACATTGCACAGGATCTGGGTTCGCACTTATTCGATTTACCACGCAACAAAAATTTCTAATTAAAAGCAGAACTTTAGAAAAATACCTTTGAAGCGTGCACTTAGGTGATTCTCTTGTATGCCTCAAGACTTTGATTTCATGTTGTGTGGGCAATGCCCTAGAAACCAATTGATCAGCTAATCACCACAATCCACCTGCCAGAAAATTCCAGCACCGCTGCACCTGGCACGTACTGTAAATGCATCGCCCGGAGAGAGAGAAAGCTACACGCATAGCTGGTATAAACAGACCTAAATTTTGGCCAAAAGAGGAAAAAACCAGCCGCACAAAAGCTCACAAATTTGACTTGGAGAGAGAAGAAAATATTTCTCTCTCTAGATTTTCTCTCTCTAGTTTTCTTGTCTTGAAAACTTATGAATTGTATGTCTTGAATAGCTAATCCCTTGTCTATATATATAGTTACAAGAGAGACCCCAAGTTGGTTTAGGATTGGCCTTCCTACTGGGATTCTATTTTCCTTCAATCCTGTTCCTGGACTGAAACTCATCCAATTGATACAGGGATCCACTTATCCCAAACCAGTTCCTGGTATGATTCACAACCAACTGATACAGGGATTCACTTATCCCAAACCAGTTCCTGGTATGATTCACAACCAACTGACACAAGGATTAATTAATTACTTAATTAATTAAATCTACCTTTGTCAATAACCCAATACATAATTAATCGTAACACTAACGGATTAATTATGACACTACCATCCTACACCAGAATTGCTTCCGAAACAACTTAATTAAATTATATTCATAATCTCCCCACATCAAAGATATAGTGCTCATTAATATATTAATTTACTGATAAATTAATTAACCTCTTTAATTCTGAGACTAGTACAACTCGACCTTTTTACTATACCGGACATAAGTCCACCAGCTGGGTTTAATATAATAAACATAACGAACTCATCTCGGTGTTGGAGTAGAATACATAAGCTATGCTTGTATTGTACAGTTTCCCAGTTTAATATATCGATTGTGTTTCAGTCATATTTGGTTGTGCATATTTATGTCCATTTATATTATGTAAGTAGATGATGAGGTGTCTGGTGTGACACAGTAGATCTCATCATTGGTTGAAAGACATAATATATAAATGAGGTTCGTAACAGAGACAGCTTTGGACAAACTGTCGGTCTAGGTTATTATGTGATTCAGATAATTAGTTTGTCTAAACTAATTGAATCATATAGATATGCCCGGGGCATATTGAACTTGACTCTTAGGAATGATTTGTCTTGTACTGATTTAATAGACAAATCGATCCTTGTATTCTATCTCTAAATCCCTAGACTCGAGTGGGCATGAGGATTAGACATAGTGTACTTTGATCTGCCAATGGGTGAGGTCAAATGTGGCCAATAATCTCGGTGGGTTGGGTGCGCGTGTTTAGTTACTTGGTGTGCTGCTGCTTGTCGAAAGGAAACCTTGTACCGGTGCGTCCGGGGTGATGGTGTTCCCGAGATGAGCTCAAAATGTTTATTATACTAAACCCGGTCGGTGGACTTATGTCCGGTATAGTAAAAAGGTCGAGTGGTACTAGTCTCGGAATTAAAGAAGTTGATGAATTAATTTATCAGTAAATTAATGAATTAACGAGCACTATATCTTTGATATGAGGAGATTATGAATATAATTTAATTAAGTTGTTCCAGAAGCAATTCTAGTGTAGGTTGGTAGTGCCATAATTAATCCATTAGTGGTACGATTAATTATGTATTGGGTTGTTGACAAAGTAAATTTAATTAATTGAGAAATTAATTAATCATTGTGTCAGTTGGTTGTGAATCATCCCAGGAACTGGTTTGGGATAAGTGAATCCCTGTGTCAGTTGGGAGTGATTCATCCCAGGAACTGGATTGGGATAAGTGAATCCCTGTGACAGTTGGGAGTGTATCAGTCCAGGAACAGGATTGAAGGAAACAGAATCTGTATCAGTCCAGGAACAGGATTGAAGGAAAACAGAAACCCAGTAGGAAGACCAATCCTAAACCAACTTGGAGTCTCTCTTGTAACTCTATAAATAGACAAGGGATCAGTCATTCAGAATACACAATAACACAATTAATCCACAGGATTTCTAGAGAGAGAAAATTCTAGAGAGAGAAAACGTTTCTCTCTCCAAGTCGAATTTTCAAGAAAGTGTGCGGCTGGTTTTTGGGTTTCTAGTGGCTGAAATTTTGGCCTTGGTCTATACCAGCTGCGTGTAGCTTTCTCTCTCTGCGGGCAGTGCGTTTATAGTACGTGCCAGGTGCTGCGGGGCTAGAGTTTTCTAGCAGGTGGATTGTGGTGAGTAGTTGATCAATTGACTTCTAGTTCGTTGCCCACACAACGTGAAGTCATAGTCTCGAGGCATACAAGAGAATCACCAAGTGCACGCTTCAAAGGTACTTTTCTAAGATTCCGCTTTAATAGAAATTTTTGTTGCGTGGTAAATCGAGCAAGTGCAAACCCAGATCCTACCAAAATCTTTCACTCGGGAGCACCATCACCCCAGACGCACTGGTACATGGTTTCCTTTCGACAAATAGCAGCACACCAAGCAACTAAACACGTGCACCCAACCTACCAAGATTATTGGCCACAATTGACCTCACCCTTTGGCAGATCAAAGTACACTATGTCTAATCCTCATGCCCACTCGAGTCTAGGAATCAAGAGATAGAATACCAAGAACGACTTGTCTATTAAATCAGTACAAGACAAATCATTCTTAATGGTCTAGTTCAATACGCCCTGGGCATATCTATATGATTCAATTAGTTTAGACAAACCAATTATCTGAATCACATAATAACCTAAACCGACAGTTTGTCCAAAGCTGTCTCGGTTACGAACCTCATTTATATATTATGTATTTCAATCATGATGAGATCTACTGTGTCATACAAGACACCTCAGCATCTACTTACATAATACAAATGGACATATCACGCACAACAAGATATAACCAAAACATAAATCGATATATTACTGGGAAAATGTACAATACAAGCATAGCTTATGTATTCAACTCCAACACAAGTAACTAAACACGCGCACCCAACCCACCGAGACTATTGGCCACAATTGACCTCACCCATTGGCAGATAAAAGTATGCTATGTCTAATCCTCATGCCCGCTTAAGTCTAAGGATTAAGAGATAGAATTCTAAGAATGAATTGTCTATTAAATCATTACAAGACAAATCATTCTAAATGGTCAAGTTCAATATGCCGCGTGTATATCTATATGATTCAATTAGTTTGGACAAACCAATTATCCGAATCACATAATAACCTAAACCGAAAGTATGTCCAAAACTGTCTCAGTTACGAACCTCATTTATATATTATGTCTTTTAACCAATGATGTGATCTATTGTGTCACACCAGACACCTCATCATCTAACTACATAATATAAATGGACCAAACATGCACAACATATAAAATTGAAACATTAAATCGATATATTAACTTGAAAAAAGTACAATACAAGCATAGCTTATGTATTCAAACCTAACAATAATTTATTTAGATTTATAATTTTTTTATCACAATATTGTTCCTCATGATAAATTGATGTAGTTTTAGACGGCCCTTCCTGAAGGATTCACTAAATTCGATGTTTTATCCGGTCGTTTCGAACTATCCCTTCCTGTATCTTATCAATGAATTAAATGACAGAATCACTCAACTCACAAACACACAATTCTTTAACCTAAATTATTAGACCAGGGCACGTTTTGTGGTTCCCATGCAAAGATACGCACGATATCGCAAGATTACTCTAAACTAGAGATTCCGGGTGAAAGAAAAGCACACAACTTAGCTTTCGAAAACACAAGATAATCTTGATTGAAAAAAATTCTTTTCTCCTAAAGTTAATTAAATTTTTGGCCATGAGGTCTTTAAATAGATTACAAGAAGTTCTCTTCCTTTCCTAAAAAGTAATCACTCAATCCTAGTGAGAGAGAGATTGAAAAATAAAATCATATACCAACTCTAGTTGCCTTATATGAATTTAGCCACTATAGTCGTGTTAAAAAGAAAGTAAAAGTCCTACTTTAGAAGGAAAAACTCCATCTATCCTAGTTGAATTAGGGTAAACTTACAAAACTTTCTAGAACTAAGAAAGTTAACACATAATCCTAATAGGAAAAGACTTGCCTAATCTCAGATGGGCTTAGGGAATGGCTAAGCTTTGTAGTTAAGCCTTTAACTCCTTAACCCATTTTTCAACCATTATTACTGGGTTTCAGTCCATATCTACGTTGCATCTGCAAGTCCATTACTGAACAACCTCATGACGTTAATGGGCTTGGGCCTCATTGATGGTAGATGGGCTTGGGTCTGTTGGGCCTTGAACTTGATCTTGAACTTTGAAGCTGGACTTGACCCAATTGATATCTGGGCTCTCGAGCCAGTAACTGGTCTAACGTATTGGGCTTGTGGATCTCTGAAACAGAGTTTTCAACCTACAAGAGAGCTCATTAAGCCAAAACTTGCGCATGAAGGTCTCCCATGAGTTCCCTTTTGCACCAACTGCTCTGAAGTGGATGAAGAACTGGCACTGCTTACTGGTTCTTCTTATGATGGAGAGTCTATCGCCATGATGTTCATATCATCCCCTTCCAACCAAAACTGATTCATCCTCGAATCTGATATGTCTGCATAAACAAACAAAGGATTAGAAAAACTTTATAACTTACCGGCTTTAGGACTTTTTGAACATTTAGACTTAGTTTTCCGGATGTGCTTAGAGTTTTTAATGGACCATTTCTCCTGCTACAATAAAGTCAAAAAAGGATAATAAGGCACACTAAAAGTTTTAAGTTGACAAGTATGCCCCTGACAAGGCCAAAATTGCGCAGGACATCTTCCTGATGTCAGAGCCAATTTCGAACTGTCTGTAGGCTTAGGTAATGATTTTGCCTGTTTAAGGTTAGGTTGTTTTGTATTGTTCTTCTCTTCTCACAACATTTCTTATGCACTAGAAACCTATGCAGGAGATAAATGTAACAAGTTAGTTTTCTTATCGTTAAACATAAACGAATACCTATTGGTCAAACCATTGAAGGTAACCCTTCTGTCAAACACCCAAGGTCTCCCTAGAAGTATATGACAGGTGTCTATTGGTACCACACCACACAATATTTTTTCCTTTATATGACCAAGGTAGAAAGTGACTAGTGCTTGGTATTGAACTTTCTTCTCTCCTCCCTTTTCGAGCCACTGCAACCTGTAAGGCTTAGGATGTGGCAAACATGTTAGTGATAATCCTTAACTAAAGACTCACTTACAACATTTGTGTAACTCCCCTATAGCTATAATAAATACACTTTTTCTGATCCTCTATTTTACACCACATATGAAATATGTTGTTGCGCTTCGTAGGGGTTAAATATGGAGAATAATGAGCATTCAAAGTATAAACAATGACAAGAGTAGAATTTCTTACCAGAGGTTCATCTGATTGCTCTGGTAAAGCTAAGAGGATCTGTCAATTTTCCTCTTCTACTGCATCATTGGATTCACCAATAAATAGTTCCTCATCTTCATCACCTGGTTCTTCAAGAGGTGGCATATCCTCTGAGTCACTATCTCTATCCTTATCCTTTTCTAGTATATACAATTGATTATCTCTCATAGTAATAGCTGTTTTATGGGGGCATTGGGATTGATAATGTCTCATACATTTATATTTATAGCACATAACATTCTTACTACTTTGAGAATTACTAGACTTAAAATCTGAAGACGTCAGACGGATAGAAGTGGATGATCTGGTGTTGGCTTGAGGGATAGGTGGCGCAAACTTTTTCTGAGGCGTGCTTAGCTTTCCCTGTGACCAACTGCTGCTAGTAGACTGCTTCCTGCTGCTTGATTCACTACCTTTCTTTAGGTGCTTTTCAACGAGCATTGCTTTCTGGAAACAATCTTCTAGATCGGTGAAACCTGTAATCTCTATCCTCTGACTGATGAGTTTTCTATGGCCATCGAGAAACCTTGCAATTGCGGCATCATCATCCACATAGATTTCTTCTCTATAATGTAGGGACTCAAGTTCACTGTAGTACTCAGCTACAGTTCGTGATCTTTGCCTGGAACTATACAACTTTCGATGTAAGTCATGAATATAAGACGAAGAAATAAACTTACTGTGCATGAGTTCCTTAAGCTCTTCCCAGCTAGCAACTGGAGTGTTAAGTTTGAATACATAAGCTATGCTTCTATTGTACTTTTTCCCAGTTAATATATCGATTTAATATATTGGTTTATATGTTGTGCATGTTTAGTTCATTTATATTATGTAGTTAGATGATGAGATGTCTGGTGTGACACGGTAGATCTCATCATTGGTTAAAAGACATAATATATAAATGAGGTTCGTAACCGAGACAGTTTTGGATACGCTGTCGGTTTAGGTTATTATATGATTCAGATAATTAGTTTGTCTAAACTAATTGAATCATATAGATATGCCCGGGGCGTATTGAACTTGACCATTTAGAATGATTTGTCTTGTATTGATTTAATAGACAATTCGTTCTTATTATTCTATCTCTTAATCCATAGACTTGAGCGGGCATGAGGATTAGACATGGTGTACTTTGATCTGCCAATAGGTGAGGTCAATTATGGCCAACCGTCTCAGTGGGTTGGGTGCGCGTGTTTAGTTACTTGGTGTGCTACTGCTTGTCGAAAGGAAACCATGTACCAGTGCATCCGAGGTGATGGTGCTCCAGAGATGAGCTCGTTATGTTTATTATACTAAACCCAGTTGGGGGACTTATGTTTGGTATTGTAAAAAGGTCGAGTGGTACTAGTCTCAGAATTAAAGAAGTTAATTAATTAATTGATCACTAAATTAATAAATTAACGAGCACTAAATCTATAATGTGGGGAGATTAAGAATAAATTAATTTAGCTATTCCGGAAGCAATTTTGGTGTAGAATGGTAGTGCCAAAATTAATCCGTTAGTGATACGATTAATTTTGTAGTGGGTTAATTGAATAAGTAGAATTAATTATTTAATAAATAATTCCTAAGGGTTAATTAAGTAATTAACAAAGTGGAGTTATTTAATTAATTATTTAAGTCTTAATTTTCAATTAGAATTAGGAAATCCTAGAGATTAGGAAATCTAATTGGATTTGGATTATCCTATTAGATTAGTTACCTAATTTGATTTTATAACTAATTAATTACCTAAACTCGTTAGGAAGACCAATCCTAAACCAACTTGGGATCTCTCTTGTAGCTCTATATATAGACAAGGGATTAGCACTTTTAAAGTATACAATTCATAAGTTTTCAAGACAAGAAAACTAGAGAGAGAAAATTTAGAGAGAGAAAATGTTTTTTCTCCCTGTTGAATAATTTTTGGCCGGTTATTTGTCCCGGGTAGTGGCCGGTGGTGTAATTCCTGTAGGCTATATTAGCAGGAGAAATCCGGCGGTGATGGAGGTTCAATTCAGGCGGCGTTGAGCTGCAAAATTTTTTCCGGCGAGTCTTTTTGTGTAGATTGCTAATCAATTGCTCGCTAGATCGTTGCCCACACAACGTGCGATCAAAGTCTTGAGTCATATAAGTGATCACCTGAGTAACACGCTTCAATAGGTACTTTCAATGTTTCGGCTTTTATTAGGAATTATTGTCGCGTGATAAATCGAATAAGTATATACAAAGATTTTGTGCAATGTTATTTCAAGCAAGGATTGGAATAGCGATTGTGCTAGAGTCTAGGCTGTTATATTTAAGTACATAAGTTATGCTATTATTCTACTTTTTCCTAGTTAATATATCGAATTAATGTTTTGGTTTATATGTTGTCCATGTTTAGTCCATTTATATTATGTAGTTAGATGATGAGGTGTCTGGTGTGACACAGTAGTTCTCATCATTGGTCAAAAGGCATAATATATAAATGAGGTTCGTAACCGAGAGAGTTTTGGACACGCTGTCAGTTTAGGTTATTATATGATTTGGATAATTGGTTTGTCAGAACTAATTAAATCATATAGATATGCCCGGTGTTGGATTTGTTTAGGTGTTTAATCTAATTAAATAGCGAAATTCCTAAACATTAAGGATCGGGTCTTACCCTTGAAGCATAATCGGTTGTGCACGTCGCCTGGCTCCTCTGAGAAGATGGCGTTTTGTTATATCCAAAGTCCTTCCTCGAAGGATCCTCTACTCTCAAGCACGAAAGTCTTCGCAGGTTGGTGCTAGCCGATCTTGCCTACCCAGAGAATTTGGGAAAATCTAGTGTATTTTGTCTGATCAGAATTTTTTAATTCAAATCACCCTCTTCCTGCAATAATACCCCTAGGATATTTGTAGAGATCAAATTTCCAAAATCAGTATTGTAATTATCCAATTATAACTTAACTGATTTTAGTCATATTCCAAATCAGTATTATTACCAAATATTATTTTACTGATTCCAAATCAGTATTTAAATAATATTTACTGATTCCAAATCAGTATTAAATAATACCTTAATGATTTGGGTTATACACCAAGCCCATGGATCAACCCATGACCCTTAATTTATCAGCATGCCCCAATTGTTCTCAGGTAATTAATTAACTATTAATTAATATCCCAGAACTTCTCAATAATATTTAATTCAACTATTTAATTAAATCTTCTTCATTTAAGTATAACAATTATACTTATTGTAGGCAAGAATACTTATTCTGCATCATCGAACTTTCTTATGTGCGATCCTGTAGGCCCATTCCAAATTGGCAACGGATAACTCAATCTCATTAATTAATCCATAAGTTATTAGTGGTCTCTAGCAAGACATAATGACTACCCAATTCAGAATGGAGGGTCGAATGGAGATTCAATACAACCTTTCCGAGCAAACTGCGTACGATCCTCTACATTGATATCCCGTTTAGCGTAAGGCATGGAACCATCATCATTATATGGCTAAACGTTTACTTGATCTCTTAGTGACACTGAATCCATCAAGCAAATGATATCCTTATCATTCCTTGGGCATGACCATGCACTTTTCAGTTCACTATCAAGTGGCCAAGATATCATCTCTCACTTAAGAGAGATTTGTAGTCCCATCACTTCACCTACATATCTTAGCGTGAATCATAGTGTACCCAATCATACCCGTACTTGGAAACCTGTTACGGCCCCGTTAGGTGTATGTCAAAGCACACTACAATTCACCTAAGACCATGTAGTGATTTCTGGTCTAAGGATCCTCGTACAGTACTACTCAAAAGAATCACTCATGATCTAATTAGTCCATGAAGTGTTTCTTTTGGCGGATCAATTTCATGAATTTAAATATACACAAGAATATTACTATCATGAAATTAACTCATTTGATAAACAATCAATCAAGCGACAAATGTCTTATTTACATAAATACCCTCAAAGTTTATTTACATAAATAGCCCTCATTAGGGCACATTCACCAACACCCGGGGCATATTGAACTTGACCATTTAGAATGATTTGTCTTGTACTGATTTAATAGACAATTCGTTCTTAGTATTCTATCTCTTAATCCCTAGATTTGAGTGGGCATGAGGATTAGACATAGCGTACTTTGATCCGCCAATGGGTGAGGTCAATTGTGGCCAATAGTCTCGGTGGGTTGGGTACGCATGTTTAGTTACTTGGTGTGTTTCTACTTGTCGAAAGGAAACCATGTACCGGTGCGTCCGGGGTGTTGGTGCTCCCGAAATGAGCTCATTATGTTTATTATACTAAACCCAGCTGGTGGACTTATGTCTGGTTTAGTAAAAAGGTTGAGTGGTACTAGTTTCAGAATTAAAGAAGTTAATTAATTAATTTATCAGTAAATTAATAAATTAACGAGCACTAAATCTTTGATGTGGGGAGATTAAAAATAAATTAATTTATTTGTTTCGAAAGCAATTCTGGTGTAGGATGGTAGTGCCAAAATTAATCCGTTAGTGGTATGATTAATTTTGTAATGGGTTAATGAAGGAAAATAGAACAAGCCCGGGCTAAATCGAAAACCTCACTTTCGTGCAATGCATTCCAGAATTGGAAGCTTTCGACCAAGCTCAGGCTCAAATTCATTTACTCACGAACGGATCTTGGCTTATACTTATTTAATTTATTAAATCGACACAAAAGATTCAATCTTTAATTAAAGCGGAATATTCAAAGATTATACCTTTTGTAGCGAAGTCTCTTGCAATAAGAAAAATCCGATCTTTAGGCGAAATCCAATAGAAATCCACTAGATATCTCTGTAGAAACTTCGAATATTGTGTGGGCAATAATCTATCGAAGTCTACTTGCTTAGCCCACAAGGAAATCACTCAAATCGAATTCAATTTAGTTCCAAAATCTGACAGAAAATTTGCCTATTGCTATAATAAACTGCTGCCGCTGCTGTAATTTAAAAACCCATCTTCAGTCCGCTAGAATCCAGCTTGAATCCCGTCGTGATCTAGACAAGGGAGGCTGATGGATCATCGATCAAACTGAAAGAGATCAACATCATCTACCTCGAATCCAACGCTGAGAAAACCCGTGAAGAACAGCCAGCAGCGCCGGTTGTAAACCCTCAAAAAAAAAAAAAAAACGACAGTAGCCATTCAATAAAACCTAAGCAGAATTCTGGCGAGATCTTTAGCAACCCAACTGGAAAATTCGATCTTTGGATGAATCCAATTTTAAGAGAAAGAAATCTAGTTCATTTTTGAAAGAAAACTTCAAAGAGAAGAAGTTCTCTCTCTAGAACTTTCTCACTCTAAAAGGGGAAGACTTGTATTGCAAGATTTTCTTAGCTTTCTTTGGTCTCAAGTTTTCTATTTATAGGAGCTCTAATGGAGACCTAATGGGCTCTCGAGTTGGGCCTTTTAATTTGACTTTCGTTGACCACTAAGTCTTTATCGACTAATGAACTCCAATCGACCCATTAGAATTAATTTCTTAACCCACTTCCTTAATTTAATTTAATCGAACCCTTAGAATTAATTAATTCAAATAGAATTAATTTCTTAATTCACTTTGTCGATTAAATATTAATTAAACCTTTTGGATTAATTAATTCACCTTGTCGATTAGTCAAATGCATAATTAGTTGTGACACTATCGGACCAATTATAGAACTACCACTCAAAACCGACTTTACATCACGCCATTATATTTTATTCTATCTCCCCATATTAAAGATCTAGTGCTCGTCGGTTTATCAATTTACTAACAAATTAATTCACCGACTTCTTGGTATCCGAAATTAGTACCACTCGTCCTTTTATTATACCGGACATAAAGTTCACCGGCCGGGTTTAGTATAATAGACCTTACGAGCTCATCTCGGGAGCACCATCAACCCGGCGAACCGGTACGTGGATTCCTCCGACTAGCAATGACACGTAAGAAGCTAAACACCACATACCCAACCTACCGAGGTATAGGCCTCAATTGACCGCACTCTTTGGGAAATCAAAGCATACGATATCCAACTCTCACGCCCGTCCCGATCTCGGGATTGAGAGACCGAATACTAGGACCGAATTGACTACGCCGATCAGTATAAGTCAATTCTATCCAAACTGGTCGTGCTCAATATGCCCCGGGCATATCCGTGTGATTTAAACTAGTTTAGATAAATTAATTTCCAAACCACACGATAACCTATACCGATAGTATGTTCAGACTATCTCGATTACGAGCATACCTTTAATATATCAATACTTTAACCAATAACGGTATCTACTGTGTCTTTCCACACCCCGTTATCTAGCTCTATGATATAAAGGAACAAATTTATACAGAAACAAAATGATATGTCAACTGTGGATATTAGTTTTTGATACAAGCCATAGCTTTTCTGTATTCAAAACTAACAATCTCCCACTAATACTCAAAGCTATGCTAAGATGTACAAAAACTGTCCAACCCGCTATTACACTGCTGTCATAGTGAAATCTCCAGAACGCCTTTAAGCTCACTCACATGGCTCCCTCAAGAATCTGACTCCCATGCCCTCTACATGTCTCTCAAAGACCTTCGGGGTCAATGGCTTGGTGAAAGGATCTGCAAGGTTGTCATCTGATGCTATCTTGGCCACGATCACGTCTCCCCTCTTTACGATCTCTCATAGCAGGTGGTACTTGCACTCTATGTGTTTACTCGCCTTATGGGCTCGTGGTTCCCTTGAGTTAGCAACTGCACCATTGTTATCACAGTAGACTGTGATAGACCTAGGCAACTCATGAACCACATCTAAGTCCATCAGGAAGCTCCGAAGCCATACAGCCTCTTTCGCTGCCTCTGAAGCTGCAACCTACTCAGCCTCCATGGCAGAGTCCGCCACACATTTCTGCTTGACACTCCGCCATACTATGGCTCCACCTCCCAGAGCAAACACAAATCCAGAGGTAGACTTACTCTTGTCCAAATCACTTGAAAGTCTGAATCTGTGTAACCCAATGGTACAAGCTCCTGCGCTCTATAAACTAGGACATAATCTCTCGTCCTGTGCAAGTATTTGAGAATGCATTTTACTGCCTCCCAGTGAGCCTTCCCAGGGTTACTCTGATATCTGCTAACCATGCCAACGACAAAGCAAATATTAGGTCTCGTACACAACATAGCATACATGAGGCTACCCACTGCAGAAGCATAGGGTACCACCTTCATGGCATCTATCTCCTCAGCAGTCTTAGGACACTGCTTCTTAGACAAATGCACTCCATGCCTGAAAGGTAGTGAACCCTTCTTGGAGTTCTGCATGTTAAAACGGGCCAGAATCGTGTCTATGTAGGATACCTGAGAGAGAGTCAGAGAACGTCTCCTATGATATCAAATAATCTTAATCCCAAGGATATGTCCAGCCTCTCCCAAATCCTTCATATCGAATTGCCTGGACAGCCATGCCTTTATGTCTGACAACACTTTCTTACTATTGCCAATAAGAAGGATGTCATCTACGTAAAGTACGAGGAACACCACCGTATCACCATGTCGCCTGCGATAAACACACTGCTCATCCAGACACTGAGTGAATCCATAGGACTGGATAACCTCATCAAAACGGATATTCCAAGATCTGGATGCTTGCTTAAGTCCATAAATGGACCTCCTAAGCCTGCATACCTTGTGCTCTTGGCCCTTAACAATGAAACCCTCTGGTTGCTGCATAAAGATGGTCTCCTCAAGACTTCCATTAAGGAAAGCTGTCTTGACGTCCATCTGCCAAATCTCATAGTCCATATGAGCAGCTATGGCCAAGAGAATCCGGATTGAGTTAAGTATAGCTACCAGGGAAAAAGTCTCCTCATAATCGATACCCTCTTTCTGAGTATACCCCTTCGCCACAAGCCTAGCCTTGAAGGTCTCAACCCTCCTGTCAGATCATTTCTTTCGCTTGTAAACCCATTTGCACCCAATTGGCCTAAACCCATCAGGAAGGTCTACTAGCTCCCAGACTTGATTTGAGTCAATAGAACCCATCTCAGCAATCATCGCTCTCTGCCAAGAATCTGCATCTTTATCATGGAGAGCCTCATTATAGTTAACTGGGTCTAGTTCATGAGCACCAGGGATAAAGTCCGAAGACTCACCCAAACCCATGTACCTCTCAGGCTGTCTAACAACCCTCCCACTACGACGAGGCGCAGCCTGTGCAAGAGCATCATCTGTGCTAGTGTGTGCAGTCTCTTGTGGTGTGTCTTCCTGTACTTGTGCATCTGGAATAATGGACTGACTTCTAATCTCTTCCAATACTACCTTGCTGCTTGACTTGTGGTCTAAAATATAGTCCTCCTCAAGAAATCTAACATTGGTGCTGATCACCACCTTCTGATCCTGAGGACTATCAAATAGACCACCTCTCGTTCCTTTGGGGTAGCCTATAAACAGCATAGCCTTGGTTCTTACCTCTGACTTGCCTTCATCTGCCTCGAGCACATGTGCTGGTCAACCCCATATTCTGAGATGTCTCAGACTAGGCTTTCGCTCATTCCACAACTCTGATGGGGTTGAAGGCACAGACTTTGATGGCATAAGGTTGAGGATAAAACAACCTGTCTCCAAGGCATAACCCCAAAACTAGATAGGCAACTCACTGTAACTCATCATCGATCTAACTATCTCCATAAGAGTCCTGTTCATCCTCTCTGCTACACCATTCTACTGGGGTGTGCTAGGTGCAGACAACTGGGTCTGAATACCATCCTCTGACAAATAGGATCTAAATTCACTAGAGAGGTATTCGCCACCGCGATGAGATCGCAAGGCCTTGATACTCTTACCCAGATGGCTCTCCACCTCTGCCTTAAATTCTCTGAACCTGCCAAAACATTCAGACTTGTGGCGCATCAGGTATATGTATCTATATCTAGAGTAATCATCCGTGAAAGTCACGAAATACTCATAACCACCTCTAGCCTGAACTGACATAGGCCCACACACGTCAGAATGAATCAAATCTAAAACCTCCTTGGCCCTATACCCTTTGCCTTGAAAGGCCTCTTGGTCATTTTACCCTCCAAGCAGGACTCACAGGTCGAATAGCTGTCAATATCTAGTAAGTCCAAAGACCCACTATTGACCAACCTTTGAATCCTACCAAGGTTGATGTGACCTAGTCTCAGGTGCCAAAGATAAGTCTGATTCAAAGGGGAAGACTCTTTTCTCTTATTATGATTCGGTGATGAGCTACTAGTTTCTGTGTTTTGCATTACTGGGGAGTATGTCTTAATCAAAAACAAATTGTCAACCAATGTACCGAACATATCTGGCTTTTTCTAATAAAAATATATCCATCAGAAAAAGCACACTTATAACCATCCAAAATAAGTTTAGAAACCATAAGCAAGTTTTTGCAAAAACTGGGTACATAAAGACAATCTCTCAACCATAAAGTAGAGTCTAAAAAATAAAGACAAACAGCTCCCACTGCAGCAACAGAAAGTCTGGAAGTATCCCAAAGTTAGACCTGCAACTCTCCCTCCCTAAGCAGCCGGGTCACTTGGAATCCCTGCAAAGAATTACAAACGTGATCAGTGGCTCCTGAATCCACACATCAAGTATCTGTGGGAATCGCCACTAAACACGTCTCAGTGACTAGGGAAAATTTACACATACCTCTAGGCTTTGGGTAGTTCTTCTTCCAATGTCCCGCTTTGCCACATCTAAAGCATTTGCCTTTTGACTTCTGCTTCTTGGAAATGCCCACCTTGGGTCCATGATTAGCTCCTGCTTTCTGGTCTCTCTTCCTCTTTTGCTTCCTGGCTTTGTGCCCAGCAGAGGAACCTGAGGGACCAACAGTAGCCAAGGCTTGCTTCTTCTATGTGAATAGGCTCTCAGCAGACACCAATGCAGTCATGATCTCGAAAAGTGAATATGAGAGATTCCCCATATTATAGTTCAACCGAAACTACTCAAAACTGGGAGGCAGGCTCTGAAGGATGATATCGACCTGGGTTTCCCCATCAATGTCACCTCCCAATACCTCGATCTCATTGATGCGGCTAATCATTTCCAGCACCTGGTCTCTCACTGAAGTGCCCTCAGCCATTTTAGCTTTCATGAGTTTCCTCATAGCTGACTGCTTGGCTGCCCTGCCCTGATGTCCAAACATCTCCCTGAGGTTGAGCATCATATCGTAGGCTGAGGTCATCTGCTGATGCTGGTGCTGCAGTACACTTGACATAGAAGCCAAGATGTAGCACCTGGTCATCTCATCAGCCTTCTGCCACCTCGTATATGTCTCTCGCTGCTCAGGGGTGGCATCATCTCTGGGCTTAGGGGGACACTCCTCAGTAAGTACGTACTTGTAACCCTCAGCAGTAAGGACAATGTCCAGGTTACGTTTCCCGTAAATATAGTTTGGACTGATGAGTTTGTTTTGGTTAAAAAATGACAGCTAGCGGGTTGAACGACATATCAACTGAAAAATAAACAATTCAAGTTTCAGTATACTTTTTCGAAAATATTGAAAATCCTCAAAAACAAATATAATCTTCTACCGACATCTCTCACACCGGGATTAACGCATGTCACGATGGGTGAACGTCTACACTAACCTATATTCGTTCAATAAGAACTGAAGTTCATTAATTTCATTATCTGACCAACGATCTTATGATCAATGAAATTAATAGTCGATAATTTTAGCCGTACCCAAAAATAGCGTAACATCGATGGGAGGGATACTAAAAATGGTACACTAAGTGTATGCCATTACATGACTTCTAAGTTTGTTACTTATGATACTAATGCACCTCGGATGGCGAGGGTTTCGCAACTTTCTCCAATTAAACTCACTATAGTTATCCTTTTAGAAATTCATTCCGGTGATATCTGTGGTTGAAAACTCATCCGATAGGGAGGAAGGTCTAAGCTAGCACGCAAGTTTAACCACATCACCAATGAACCCGTAATGGAGGCCATGGGGATATTTACCAACCCGCTCCCACTTAGATTTTTAAGCTTGAGGATTTTTACGTTTTAACATGCAATATCTTAACTATGGATATTCGCACCCATAAAACCGTTGGAGTTTTAATATGCGAATAATCTACCTTAGTTAATTGCACATTACCTTTTAAAAACATTTTTGTTTAGTTTTCGTTCATGCAAAATAAAAACAAAAAACACACAATCAACGAAAAGTCATAAATACAGGAAATTAAAATAAATAAAATTTCTTGACTATTATGGCCTTAACTATCGTTGATTCCTTGACGCCTCGGTGACACGTCCCGTCATGTCGCTCCTACTCGTTATTTGGATTCCTCTTGATTCGCCTGGGTTTTCTCGGTTTACTACGTAATTAGGAATCACCAAAAATTACGAGAAACCAAAACCCGCGAATATAAGTTACCCAAAATAACGTCTTCGTCATAATACATAAATTCCTATATACAAAGGCGTTTTTCTAGGAATTTAAAGACGACATGATTAGATCAAATCCTACTACAAGATTTTTCTAATCCTACACGGCTTCAGCTCGTGGTTATTACTATTACAAACATTTCCATTCAAAAACAATACAAGCCCGGACATGTCCCGGGGTTTATGAATGAAAAATAAATTTTTACCATAATAGCAGGGAAAACAATAACCACCTGTTTAAGCATTTCGACAAAAATAATAATGCCAAAATAAAGCCGTGTAATAAATCAAACAAGTATAAGACCGAAACCAACGCTCTGATACCAATTTGAAGGAAAACAGAACAAGCCCGGGCTAAATCAAAAACCTCACTTTCGTGCAATGCATTCCAGAATCGGAAGCTTTCGACCAAGCTCAGGCTCAAATTCATTTACCCACGAACGGATCTTGGCTTATACTTATTTAATTTATTAAATCGACACAAAAGATTCAATCTTTAATTAAAGCAGAATATTCAAAGATTATACCTTTTGTAGCGAAGTCCCTTGCAATAAGAAAAATCCAATCTTTAGGCAAAATCCAATAGAAATCCACTAGATATCTCCGTAGAAACTTCGAATATTGCATGGGCAATAATCTATCGAAGTCTACTTGCTTAGCCCACAAGGAAATCACTCAAATCGGATTCAATTTAGTTCCAAAATCTGACCGAAAATTTGCCTACTGCTATAATAAACTGTTGCCGCTGCTGTAATTTGAAAACCCATCTTCAGTCCGCTAGAATCCAGCTTGAATCCCGTCGTGATCTAGACAAGGGAGGCTGATGGATCACCGATCAAACTGAAAGAGATCAACATCATCTCCCTCGAATCAAACGCACAGAATAGCTGAAATCCAACGCTGAGAAAACCCGTGAAGAACAGCCAGTAGCGCCGGTTGTCAACCCTCAAAAAAAAAATGACAGCAGCAATTCAATAAAACCCAAGCAGAATTCTGGCGAGATCTTTAGCAACCCAACTGGAAAATTCGATCTTTGGATGAATCCAATTCGAAGAGCAAGAAATCTAGTTCGTTTTTGAAAGAAAACTTCAAAGAGAAGAAGTTCTCTCTCTAGAACTTTCTCACTCTAAAAGGGGCAAGACTTGTCTTGCAAGATTTAGTTAGCTTTCTTTGGTCTCACGTTTTCTATTTATAGGAGCTCTAATGGGGAACTAATGGGCTCTCGAGTTGGGCCTTTTAATTTGACTTTCGTTGACCGCTAAGTCTTTCCCGACTAATCTACTCCAATCGACCCATTAGAATTAATTTCTTAACCCACTCCGTTAATTTAATTTAATCGAACCCTTAGAATTAATTAATTCAAATAGAATTAATTTCTTAATTCACTTTGTCGATTAAATATTAATTAAACCTTTTGGATTAATTAATTCACCATGTCGATTAGTCAAATGCATAATTAGTCGTGCCACTATCAGACCAATTATGGAACTACCGCTCGAAAATGACTTTACATCGCGCCATTATATTTTATTCTATCTCCCCTCATTAAAGATCTAGTGCTCATCAGTTTATCAATTTACTGACAAATTAATTCATCGATTTCTTGTTATCCGAAATTAGTACCACTCGTCCTTTTATTATACCGGACATAAAGTCCACCGGCCGGGTTAAGTATAATAGACCTTACGAGCTCATCTCGGGAGCATCATCAACCCGGCGAACCGGTACGTGGATTCCTCCGACTAGCAATGGCACGTAAGAAGCTAAACACCACATACCCAACCTACCGAGGTTAGACATCAATTGACCGCACTCTTTGGCAAATCAAAGCATACGATATCCAACTCTCACGCCCGTCCCAATCTAGGGATTGAGAGACCGAATACTAGGACCGAATTGACTACGCCGATCAGTATAAGTAAATTATATCCAAACTGGTCGTGCTCAATATGCCCCGGGCATATCCGTGTGATTTAAACTAGTTTAGATAAAATAATTTCCAAATCACACGATAACCTATACCGATAGTATGTTCAGACTATCTCGGTTACGAGCATACTTTTAATATATCAATACTTTAACCAATAACGGTATCTACTGTGTCTTTCCACACCCCGTTATCTAGTTCTATGATATAAAGGAACAAATTTATACTGAAACAAAATGATATGTCAACTGTGGATATTAGTTTTTGATACAAGCCATAGCTTTTCTATATTCAAAACTAACAGTTAATTGAATAACTAAAATTAATTAATTAATTAATTATTCCTAAGGGTTAATTAAATAATTAACAAAGTGGAATTAATTAATTAAGTATTAAGTTTCAATTAGAATTAGGAAATCCAAGAGTTTAGGAAATGTAATTGGATTTGGATTATCTTATTAGATTAGTTACCAAATTGGATTTGGAAACTAACTAATTATCTAAACCCATTAGGAAGACCAATCCTAAACCAACTTGGGGTCTCTCTTGTAGCTCTATATATAGACAAAGGATTAGCAATTCTACAACACGCAACTATTAAGTTTTCAAGACAAGAAAACTAGAGAGAGAAGGTTTAGAGAGAAAACATTTTTCTATCTCTTGAATAATTTTTGGGCGGCGGGAAGTAAATTCAGGCAGCGTCGAGCTGTAGAATTTTTCCGACTAGTCCTTTTGTGTTGATCGCTGATCAATTACTCGCTAGATCGTTGCCCACACAACGTGCATTCAAAGCCTTGAGTCATACAAACGATCACCTGAGTAACACGCTTCAAGAAGTACTTTCTATGTTTTCACTTTAATTACAAATATTTTGTTGCGTGATAAATTGAATGAGTACATACCAAGATCCTGTGCAATGTTATTTCAAGCAAGGATTACAATAGCGATTGTGTTAGAGTCTAGGCCTGGTCAAAGATTCCAATTCTGGAATGCTTAGCACGAAAGTGAATTTTTGACCAGGCCCGGGTAGATAATATTTCAATTGGTATCAAAGCCTTGTTTTGGGTTTTGTGTTTGTTTGATTTATTACATTGTTCTATTTGCAAGTGGTTCAGAAATCCCGACTATTATGGTTGCGTTTGTATGATTTTTTAATTAAACCCCGGGACATGTCCGGGTTTGGTTTTATTATGAATGCCTGTAATAATATAACCACGTACTAGAAGTCGTGTAGGATTAGATCATCTGTAGTTGGATTTTTCTATGTAATTTTGATTTTAATTTTCCTAGAAGCCATGTAGTATGAGAATTTTTTGTAATCGAATGCGTTATGGTGGGCAACTTGAATTCGTGAGTTTTGGGTTATCGTTCATTCGTAGAAACCCAATAAAACCCAGAACTAATTGTAAGAAAAATAAATAGCGTAGGAAAAGTGAATGAGGGATCAGAGGTGGCCAGCAATGCTGGCGATGAATCGCCGGCACCAGCAGCTCTGCCGCTCCGCAAGCGCAGCGGCATCTGCGCGCAGTGCGGTGCGCTTCATACATGCTCCTCGCGTGACCTGGTTGGCTAGAGCATTTGGCCCGTTTTTCTTTCGGATTTTTTTTAAATTGAATTTTTCAAGACTCAATCCATCGAGTGGCATGGCGGGACACGAGATCAAGGCAGAAGATGGAAACAATTAAAATCATGATAGTCGGGAAATTTATTTTTCGTATTTATTTCCCATATTTATGGTTTTAATTTTTGTTATTTAATTTTTGTGTTGTATTTTAGATGCATAATTTTAAAGCATGCTGGTTTTATGTTTGTACATAACTTATGATTAGTTAATTGCATGTTAAAACAAGAAAAACCCTTAATTTAGAAATCTAAGTGGGAGCGGGTTGGTTTAATATCCCCACAGCCACCATTACGAGTTCATATATGATGTGGGTGGCTTAATAAACCCTTCATTCAGATGAGTCCAACCAAAAGATCACTAGATTATGAATTTCTAAGTGAGATGACTAGAGTAAGTTTAACTAGAAAAAATACGATACCTCTCCATCTGAGGCGCACTATCCTGAGATAACAAGCTTAGAACTCACGTAATGGCAAACACTTAGTGTATGATTTGTAGTATTCCTCCCATCGAGGTTACACTGCTTATTTGTACTGCTGAAGGCACTGACTATTAATTACATTGATCAATAGGTCATTTGGTCTGATGGTGTAGTTAATGAACTTTGTTCTTCTCAAACGAATGTGGGTTAGCGTAAACGTCCACACTATCGCAGCTTGCAAAAATCCCGGTGAATGAGATATTGGTGGATTTAATTATTGTTTTGAGGGAAGTCAATAATTGTTAGAATTTTGTTTTTTCAAAATTCTAGGCTAATTAACTGAAACATTGTCTGTCTATTTAATTTACAATCTTCGATATGGCATTCAATTATTTAGCTATAATATTGAAAGACAACAAATTAACTGGTCCTAATTATGTCGATTGGAGTCGAAACTTGGACATTGTCCCAACGGCAGAGAGCACTCCTGGGAAAGATCATGTCATTGACATGATTAGTAATATCATCGAGGTTGAGGTAGTGGGAGGTGAAATCAATGGTGTAACCAAAGTCGATATTGTGCTCCAGAACTTGCCTCAAAGCTATGAGCAGTTTCAGTTGAACTACAACTTGAATCAATTGTAGTTACTTCATCCGATCTCTTAGCAGAGTTGGTGGCGACTAAAAGTCTTTTTCAAGAGAAGAAATGAGCTTTAGTCACAGTCAAAGCTTCAGAATCTTCTTCTAATCCTAATACTGGAAAGAATAAGAGAAAGCTTGAGGGACTGGCTCAAAAGACAAATTTTGCCAAAGTCGGAGATTGCAAAGAAGAAGCTAAAAGGCAAGTACTTCAAGTGCAATCAGACGGGGCATTGGAAATCAGATTGTCCAAAGCTCAAAAGTATGACAGTTTATGCCTCAATTATTGAGACATGTTTAACGGTGATTCCCATAGATACTTGGTGTGCGGATTCATGCGCCACTGACCATGTTTGTAATTCTTTGCAAGGGTTCCAAGTAACCCAGAAGCTTAGAGAATGTGAGCTGGATATCTACTTGGGCGACACTATAAGAGTGTCAGTAGAACAGTGGGAGTAGTTAGTTTAAATTTTGAAAATTATAGACTAGATTTACCAAGTTGTCTTCATTTACTGAGGTATAGAATGAACCTTGTTTCGGTTTCTAAACTCTTAAAGAATGGTTATAAGTTTATTTTTTCTGATGATTCTGTTGTTATTAGAAAAATGGCAAACTTATTTGTTCTGGTTCATTAGCTGACAGTTTGTTTATAATTAAATCAAACTCCCCTGTTGTGCAAAACATAGATATAGATAGCGCATCATCTAACACTAATAAGAGGAAAGAACCTTCTGAAATGAATTAAACCTATATTTGGCATCTCAGGCTGGGTCATATAAACCTTAGTAGGATTCAAAGGTTGGTCAATGATGGACCTTTAAGTTATTAGAGATTGACAGTTATTCAACATGTGAATCCTGCTTGGAAGGTAAAATGACCAAGAGACCTTTTAAGACAAAAGGTTATAGATCTAAAAAAGTACTAGAGTTGATTCATTCTAACTTGTGTGGACCAATATCGGTCCAAGCACAAGGTGGATTTGAGTATTTCGTGACGTTCATGGTTGATTACTCTAGGTACGGATATATTTACCTAATGTGCCACAAGTCCGAATGCTTTAGTAAATTCAAAGAGTATCGGGTAGATGTGGACAAGCATCATGGTAAAAGTATCAAGACACTGTGATCAAATCGTGGTGGTGAGTACCTGTCCCATGAATTTTGAGAATATCTCAGTGAGGTCAGAATTCAGTCTCAGTTGTCTGCACCTGGCACACCACAGCAGAACGGTGTAGCAGAAAGAAGGAACTGAACTCTAATGGAAATGGTTAGGTCAATGATGAGCTATAGTAATTTTCCAAGTTCGTTCTGGGGATATGCCTTAGAAACTGCAGTGTACATCCTTAATCTTGTACCATCTAAAACCGTGCCTTAAACCCCAGTAGAGTTGTGGAATGAGCGTAAGCCCAGTCTAAGACATCTCAGAATTTGGGGTTGCCCAGTACATGTCCCAGGTGAGCCCGAGCCTAACCCAGTAAACTACAATAAGGCTCTTCCAAGATAAAGATGCAGAATCTTGGCGAAAAGAAATGATATCCGAGATGGGGTCGATGAACCACAATCAAGTCTGGGAGCTTGTGGACCTGCTTGATGGGTTCAAACCCATTGGATGCAAGTGGGTCTACAAATGCAAGAGAGGATCTGACGAAAAGGTTGAAACCTTTAAAGCTAGGCTTGTAGCGAAGGGGTATACTCAGAAAGAGGGAATCAATTATGAGGAAACCTTCTCCCTGGTGGCCATGCTTAAGTTGATCCGGATTCTCTTGGCCATAGCTGCTCATCTAGATTATGAGATATTGAAGATGGATGTCAAGATAGATTTCCTTAACGGAAGTCTTGAGGAAACCATCTTCATGCAGTAACCAGAGGGATTTGTTGAAAAAGACCAAGAGCATAATGTTTGCAGGCTTAAGAGGTCCATTTACGGACTTAAGCAGATATCTAGATCTTAGAACATATGGTTTGATGAGGTGATCTAATCCTACGAATTTACTCAGTGCCCGGATGAACAAAGACGTGATGGAAACGCAGTGGTATTTTTTATGGTTTACGTAGATGACATTTTACTGATTGACAACAATAAGAAAGTGCTATCAAACGTAAAGGCATTGTTGTCCAAGTAATTTGATATGAAGGATTTAGGAGAAGTGAGACATATTCTTGGGATCAAGATAATTTGAGATTGTAGGAAACATTCATTAACGCTCTCTCAAGCTTCATACATAGATACGATTCTGGCCCATTTTAATATGCAGAACTCCAAGAAAGGTTTTCTACCTTTCAGACATGGAGTGCATCTATCTAAAGAACAGTCTCCCGAGACTGTTGAGGAGATAGAGCACATGAAGACAGTTCCTTATGCTTCGACAGTAGGAAGTCTCATATATGCCATGTTGTGTACGAGGCCTGATACCGTTATACCACAGGCATTGTAAGCAGATATCAGAGTAACCCCGGGAAAGCTGATTTGGAGGCAGTAAAATGCATTCTCAAGTATTTGCCAGAATGAGAGACCAAGTGTCGGTCTATCAGGCACTTGAGCTGGTACCTCAAGGTTACACATTTTTAGATTTCCAAGACGATAGGAACAAGAGCAAGTCTACCTCAGGGTATGTATTTACTTTGGGATCTGGAGTCATAGTTTGGCAGAGTGTCAAGCAAAAATACGTGGCAGACTCTACCATGGAGGCTAAATACGTTGCCACATCAGAGGCTGCGAAAAAAGCAGTATGGCTCAAGAATTTCCTAGTGGAGTTAGACGTGATTCCTGATTTACAGAAGTCAATCACAGTGTACAGTGATAACAATGATGCAGTAGCAAACTCGAAGGAACCACGAGCCAACAAAGCGAGGAAACACATACAACCCAAGTACCACCTGATACGAGATATCGTCAATAGGGAAGACATGGTCGTGGCTAAGATAGTATCAGAGGATAACCTTGCAGATCCGTTCACGAAGACATTGACTTGAAAAGTCTTTGAGGCTCACGTGGAGGGTATGAGAATCAGATACTTAGGAGAGCCATGATAGTTTTTCTAGATGTATTGTAGAGTTTAAAAGATTGAATGTAGTTATATATACTTAAAACACAGCTTAAGTATTAATAGAAGATTGTTAGATTTGAATACATAAGCTATGCTAGTATTGTACTTTTTCGCAGTTAATATATCGATTTACTGTTTTGGTCTATATGTTTTGCATGTTTAGTCCATTTATATTATGTAGTTAGATGATGAAGTGTCTGGTTTGACACAGTAGATCTCATCATTGGTTAAAAAATATAATATATAAATGAGGTTCGTAACCGAGACAGTTTTGGAAACGCTGTCAGTTTAAGTTATTATGTGATTCAGAAATCGGTTTGTCTAGACTAATTGAATCATATAGATATGCCCGGGGCATATTGAACTTAACCATTTAGGATGAATTGTCTTATACTAATTTAATAGACTATTCGTTCCTAGTATTCTATCTCTTAATCCCTATACTTAAGTAGGCATGAGGATTAGACATAATGTACTTTAATCTGCCAATGGGTGAGGTCAATTGTGGCCAATAGTCTCGGTAGGTTGGGCGCGCGTGTTTAGTTGCTTGGTGTGTCGTTGCTTGTCGAAAGGAAAACATGTATCAGTGCGTCCGGGGTGATGGTGCTCCCGAGGTGAGCTCGTTATATTTATTATACCAAACCCGACCGATGGACTTATGTTTGGTGTAGTAAAAAGGCCGAGTGGTACTAATCTCGGATTATAAGAAGTTATCAGTAGATTAATAAATTAACGAGCACTATATCTTTGATGTGGGGAGAATTAAGAATAAATTAATTTAGTTGTTCTAGAAGCAATTCTGGTGTAGGATGGTAGTGCAAAAATTAATCCGTTAGTGGTACGATTAATTATATAGTGAGATAATTAATTAAGTAGAATTAATTATTTAATTAATTATTCATTAGGGTTAATTAAGTAATTAATAAAGTATAATTATTTAATTATTTAATTAAGTCTTAAGTTTTAATTAGAATTAGGAAATCATAGAGATTAGGAAATCTAATTGGATTAGGAAATCCTATTAGATTTGTTACCCAATTGGATTCGAAAACTAATTAATTACATAGACCCATTAGGAAGACCATACCTAAACCAACTTGGGTCTCTCTTATAACTCTATAAATAGATAAGAGAATAGCAATTCTACATACACAAATCTTAAGTTTTCAAGATAAGAAAACTAGAGAGAGAAGTCATAAAGAGAAAACAAATTTCTCCCTCGAAGTCAATTCTCTCAGGCTGCAGGTTCTCACCTCAGGCGGCAGTCGGGCAGTACTAACTCTAGGCGGCGGTGGCAAGGTTGAACCGGCGAGATTTTTTTTATGGTGATTACTGATCAATTGTTCGTTAGATTGTTTCCCACACAACATATGATCAAAGTCTTGAGTCATGCAAGTGAATCACCTAAGTACACACTTCAAGAGGTAATTCTTAAACTTCCACTTTAATTAGGAATTAATTGTTGTGTAGCGAATCGAACAAGTATAAGCTAAGATCCTGTGAAATGTTATTTCAAGCAAAGATTGGAATAACTATTGTGCTAGAGTTTAGGACTGGTCAACAATTCCGATTCTGGAATACATAGCACGAAAGTGAATTTTTAATCGGGCCCAGGCAGATAATATTTCAATTGGTATCAGAGCCTGGTTTTGGCTTTGTTCTTGTTGAATTTATTACATAGTTTTGTTTGTAGGTGGTCTAGAAATCCCACCTATTATGGTGGCGTTTGTATGTTTTAATTAAACCCCAGGACAAGTCTGGGTTGTTTTATTATGAATGCTTGTAATAGTAAAACCACGTGCTGGAAGCCGTGTAGGATTAGATCAAATCTGTAGTAGGATTTTTCTATGTAATTTTTTGATTTTATTTTCCTAGAAGCCATGTAGTAGGAAAATTTTTATGTAATAGAAGGCGTTATGGTGGACGACTTGATTTTGTGGGTTTTAGTTTATCATTAATTCAACGAAAACCAAGAAAATGTAGAACGAATTACAAGAAGATCAAATAACATAGTAGGAGTAGGAAAAAAGACCCGGAAACGAAATGGAGCAGGCGGGCTCGCGGCCGGCAGCAGCACAGCTGAGCGCGCAGCAGGCACTGGTGCAACGCCGCAAGAATGCGACGCTGGATGCACTAGCGCTGGGCTCCTGCATGTGCGCAGGCCCATGCGGGTTGTGCGCACGTGGCCCATACTGTTCCGGGCACGCGCGGGCAGTTTTCTGTTTTTTCATTTTTTTTAAGATCTAACTTTTCAAGACTCTATCCATCGAGTGAAGTGACATGACGAGACACGAGATCAAGGTAGAACATGGAAGCAATTAAAACCATAATAGTCTGGAAATTTATTTTACGCATTTATTTTCCGTATTTATAGTTTTAATTTTTATGCTTTAATTTTTTATGCTGTATTTTAGATGCATAATTTTAAAGCAAGCTGGTTTTATACTTGAACATAACTTAGGATTAGTTAATTGCATGTTAGAATCGGAAAAACCCTCATTTCCGAAATCTAAGTGGGAGTGGGTTAGTTAATCTTCCCATAGTCTCCATTACGAGTTCATATGTGATGTGGGGGGACTTGCGCGTGAGGAAATAGAACAAGCCCATGCTAAATAAAAAATCTCACTTTCTTGCAATGCATTCCAGAATTAGAGACTTTCGATTCATCTCAGGCTCAAATTCATTTCCCCTGAATGGATCTAGGCTTATTCTTATTTAAATTATTAAATCGATGTTCAACAATTAAATATTTAGTTAAAGCGGATGGACAAAAGATTATACCTTTGAAGCGAAGTCCTTAGCAAATAGAAAACCAAATCTCTAGGAAAGCGACTACCACTGAAATCCGAAGAATGACTCCAAATCAACTCTGAACTAGTGTGGGCTAGTATCTACAGAGTAGCCCAAAGCAAAATGAAGAAATCCTAAGCAACTTGCTTCGAAAAACTCAAGATCTGTCGAAATAGATCTTACCCGGAGCAACCCAGGAACTCAACCGCCGCCACCGCTTGCCGCGTGAAGTCCGGTCACCTGATAGATGATTCCGTTCATGATCTGGACCGAAATCTTCATGGATCACCAATGTGAGAAGAGATCAACATGAAGAAGTGCCGAATCAAGCATCCCGAAATACAAACGGTCACTGGAAAAGTTGAAGAACTCGGCGGTGGGAAGAAATCACGGCGAAATCCAGTGAAGTCCACAAAATCCGGTGGGCTGCTCAATAATAATCCATAGGCTGAGTTTCTTTTCGAAGAAGAAAGCTTTCCTAGTCGAATTCGAGAAAGAAACTTGACGAGGAAGACAAAGTTTTCTCTCTAGACTAGACTTTCTCTCACTAGGCTAATTGGCCTCCAAGTTTCTTATTTCTTATAAGTTGCCTAACATGGGATATTTATTGAGAGCTTCTAAGGAGACCTAGTGGGCCTTTGAGTTCGGCTTTTAGTTTGACTTTCGTTGACCCCTTAGTCTTCCCTAGACTGGTCAACTCTAATCGAGCCTTTCGAATTAATTCTTTAACCCACTTCGTTAATTTAATTTAATCGAACCCCTAGGATTAATTAATTCATATAGAATTAATTTCTTAATCCACTTAGTCATTCAAATATTAATTAATTAAACCTTTAGGATTAATTAATTCACTTTGTCGATTAGTCAAACGCATAATTAGTCGTGCCACTAATGGACCAATTATGAAACTACCACTCAAAAATGACTTTACACAGCGCCATTTTATTTTTCTTCTATCTCCTCACATCGAAGATCTAGTGTTTGTCAGTTCATCAATTTACTGACAAATTAATTCACCGACTTCTTGGTATCCGAGATTAGTACCACTAGACTTTCTTATTATACCAGACATAAAGTCCACCGGTCGGGTTTTTGTATAATAAACCTTACAATCTCATCTCGGGATTGAGAGATTAGAATACTAGGACAGAATTAACTATGCCGATCAGTACAAGTTAATTCTATCCAAACTGGTCGTGCTCAATATGCCTCGGGTATATCCGTGTGATTTAATTAGTCTAGACAAACTAATTTCCAAATCACACAATAACCTATACCGATAGTATCTTCAGACTATCTCAGTTACGAGCATACTCTTTATATATCAATACTTTAACCAATAACGAGATCTACTATGTCTTTCCATACCCCGTTATCTAGTTCTCTGATATAATAAAACAAATTTAATACTCAAACAAAATTATATGTCAACTGTGGATATTAGTTTTTTGTACAAGTAATAGCTTTTCTATATTCAAAACTAACAATCTCCCACTAATACTCAAAGCTATGCTAAGAAGTATAAAAACTGTCCAACCTGCTATTACACTACTGTCATAATGAAATCTATAAAACACCATTAAGCTCACTCACATGGCTCTCGTAAGAATCTGAATCTCATGCCCTCCACATGTCTCTCAAAGACCTTTGGGGTTAATGGCTTTGTGAAAGGATCTGCAAGGTTGTCTCCTGATGCTATCTTGGTCATGGTCACGTTTTCCCTCTTTACGATCTATCGTATCAGGTGGTACTTGTGCCCTATGTGTTTACTCGTTTTGTGGGCTCGTGGTTCCCTCGAGTTAGTAACTGTACCATTGTTATCACAGTAAACTATGATAGACCTAGGAAACTCAAGAACCACATATAAGTCCACCAGGAAGTTCCGGAGCTATACAGCTTCTTTCACTACCTCTGATGCGGCAACGTACTCAGGCTCCATGGTGGATTCCGCCACGCATTTTTGCTTGACACTCCGCCATACTATGGCTCCACCTCCTAGAATAAACACAAACCCAGAGGTAGACTTACTCTTGTCCAAATAACCTTGAAAGTCTGAATCTTTGTAACTGAATGGTACAAGCTCCTGCGCTCTATAAACGAGGACATGATCTCTCTTCCTGCACAAGTACCTGAGAATGCATTTTACTGCTTCCAAGTGAGCCTCCCTAGAGTTACTATGATATCTGCTAACCATGCCAACGACAAAGCAAATATATGGCCTCGTATATAACATAGCATACATTAGATTACCCACTGCAGATGCATAGGGTACCGCCTGGATGACATCTATAACCTCAGCAGTCTTTGTACACTGCTCCTTTGATAAATGCACTCCATGCCTGAAAGGTAGTGAACCCTTCTTAGAGTTATGCATGTTAAAATGGGCCAGAATCGTGTCTATGTAGGATGCCTGGGAGAGTGTCAGATAACGTCTCATACGATCTCGAATAATCTTGATCCCAAGGATATGTCCAGCCTCTCTCAAATCCTTCATAAAAAAATTGCATGGATAACCATGCCTTTACGTCTGACAACACCATCTTACTGTTGCCAATCAGAAGAATGTCATCTACGTAAAGTAGAGGAACACCACTATATCACCATCACGTCTGCGATATAAACACTGCTCATCTGGACACTGAGCGAATCCATAGGACTGGATAACCCATCAAAATGGACGTTCCAAGATTTGGATGCTTGCTTAAGTCCATAAATGGACCTCTTAAGCCTGCATACTTTGTGCTCTTGGCCCTGAACAATGAAACCCTCTGGTCGCTGCAAAAAGATAGTCTCCTCAAGACTTCCATTATGGAGAGCTGTCTTGACTTCCATATGTCAAATCTCATAATCCATATGAGCAGCTATGGCCAAGAGAATCCGGATCGACTTAAGCATAGCTACCAGGAAAAAGGTATCCTTACAATCGATACCCTCTTTCTGAGTATACCCATTCGTCACAAGCCTAGCCTTGAAGGAGTCAACCCTCTCATCAGATCCTCTCTTTCACTTGTAAACACATTTTCACCCAATAGGCCAAAACCCACCAGGAAGGTCTACCTGCTCCAAGACCTGATTTGAGTCCATAGAATCCAACTCAGCAATCATCGCTCTCTGCCAAGAATCTGCATATTTATTTTGGAGAGCCTTATTGTAGCGAACTGGGTCTGGTTCATGGGTGCCAGGGATAAAATCCAAAAACTCACCCAAACCCGTGTACCTCTCGGGCTGTCTAACAACCCTCCCACTACGACGAGGCGTAGCTTGTGTAAGAGTATCATTTGTGATGGTGTGTACAGTCTCTTGTGGTGTGTCTTCCTGTACTTGTGCATATGGAATAATCGACTGACTTCTAAGCTCTTCTAATACTACCTTGCTCCTTGACTTGTGATCTAAAATATAGTCCTCCTCATGAAATCTGACATTGGTGCTCATCACCACTTTTCGATTTTGAGGACTATAAAATAAACCACCCTTCGTTCCTTTGGGGTAGCCTACAAAAAGGCTAACTTCAGATCTCGCATATAGCTTGCTTGCATCTGCCTTAAGCACATAAGCTGGACAACCCTAAATCATGAGATGTCTTAGACTAGGATTTCGCCCAGTCCACAGCTCTACAGGGGTCGAAGGCATGGACTTATATGGTACAAGATTAAGGAGATAACATGCTGACTCTAAGGCAAAACCCCAAAATGAATTGGGCAATTCACTATAACTCATCATCGACCTAACCATATCCATAAGAGTCATGTTCCTCCTATCTGTTACACTTTTCTACTTGGATGTGCCAGGTGCAGACAACTGGGAATAAATACCCTGCTCTGACAAATAGGCCCTAAATTCACTAAAGAGGTATTCACCACCATGATTAGATCGCTGGGTCTTGATACTCTTACTGTGATGCTTCTCTACATCTGCCTTAAAGTCTTTAAACTTGTTAAAACATTCAGACTTGTGCGCGCATCAGGTATATGTATCCATATATAGAGAAATCATCCGTGAAAGTCACGAAATACTCATAACCACCTCTAGCCTGAACTGTCATAGGTCCACACAAGTCAGAATGAATCAACTCTAAAACCTCTTTGGCCTTATACCTCTTTGCCTTAAAAGACCTCTTGGTCATTTTATTCTCAAAGCAGGACTCGCAGGTCGGATAGCTGTCAATGTCCAATGAGTCCAAGGAACCATTATTGACCAACCTTTGAATCCTACTAAGGTTGATGTAATCGAGTCTCAGATGCCAAAGATAAGTTTGATTCAAAGGGGAAGACTCATTTCTCTTACTATAATTTAGTGATGAGTTATCAATTTCTGTATTTTGCACTATTGGGGAGTTTGTCTTGATTAAAAATAGATTGTCAACTAATGTACCGAAACATATAAGCTTCTGGTTCTTTCTAATAAAAATAGAATTATCAGAAAAAACACACTTATAACAATCCAATAAAAGCTTTGAAACTGAAAGTAAATTCTTTCTAAAACTGGGTACATAAAAACAATCTCTCAAATGTAAAACTGAGTATGAAAAATAAAGACATAAAACTCCCACTACCACAACAGAAACTTTGGTAGTATCCCCAAGGTAGACCTGCAACTCTTCCTCTCTAAGCAGCTGGGTCACTTGGAACCCCTTCAAAGAATTACAAACATGATTAGTGGCTCCTGAATCCTCACACCAAGTATCTGTGAGAATCGCCGCTAAACACGTTTCAGTAACTAGGGAAACTTTACACATACTTCGAGGCTTTGGGCAGTCCTTCTTCCAATGTCCAGTTTTGCCACATCTGAAGCACTTGCCTTTAAGGTTATGCTTCTTGGCAATGCTCGCCTTAGGTCTATGATCAGCAGCTGCTTTCTGGCCCTTCTTCCTCTTGTGCTTCCTGGCTTTGGGCCCAACAAAGGAACCTGAGGGTCAAACAGTAGCCAAAAGTTGCTTCTTCTCAGTGAAGAGGCCTTCGGCAGACACCAATGCAGTCATGAGCTCAGGAAGTGAATATGAGAGCTTGCCCATATTGTAGTTCAACCGAAACTGCTCAAAATTGGGGGGCAAGCTCTAGAGGATGATATCGACCTGGGTCTCCCAATCAATGTCACCTCCCAATACCTCGATCTTATTGATGCAGCTCATCATGCATGTCCAGCACGTGATCCCTCACTGAAGAGCCCTTAGCCATCCTAGCATTCACGAGTTTTCTCATATCTGACTGCTTTGCTGCCCTGCCCTGATGTCCAAATATCTTCCTAAGGTTGAGCATCATATCATAGGTTGAGGTAAAAAACTGATCTTGTTGCTGCAGTACACTCGACATAAAAATCAAGATGTAGCCCCGGGTCATCTCATCAGCCTTCTGCTACCGAGTATATGGCTCTCGCTGCTTAGGGGTGGCATCGTCACTGGGCTTAGGGGGGCACTCCTCAAGTAAGCACATACTTGTAAGCCTCAGTAAGGAAAATGTCCAGGTTACGTTTCCAGTCAATGTAATTAGGACCCATAAGTTTGTTCTGATTCAATATGATAAGTAGCGGGTTGAACGATATATCAACAAACTAAAAAATAAATAGCCATATTTTAGTATACTTTTTCAAAAATATTGATATCCTCAGAAAATAATATAATCTCCCATTGACATCTCTCACACCGGGATTAACATAGGTCACATGGGTGAACGTATACCCTAAGCTACATTCGTTCGAGAAGAACCAAAATTCATTAATTTCACTATCTGACCAACGATCTTATGATCAATGAAATTAATAGTCAATGATTTTAGCTGTACACATAAATAGCGTAACCTCGCAGGAGGAATACTATAAATAGTACACTAAGTGTATGCCATTATGTGACTTCTAAGTTTGTTACTTAGGATACTAATGCGCCTCAGCAGAGAGGATATCGCAACTTTCTCCAATTAAACTCACTATAGTCATCCCTTTAGAAATTCAATCTAGTGATATCTGTGATTGGAGACTCATCCGCATTGAGGAAGGCCTTAATGCCAACTCGAAAGTCTAACCAGATCACATATGAATTCGTAATGGAGGCCATGGGAATATTACCAACCCGCTCCCACTTAGATTTTTAAGTTTGAGGATTTTTATGTTTTAACATGCAATATCTTAACAATAAATATTCGCACCCATAAAACTATTGGAGTTTTAATATGCGAATAATCTACCTTAGTTAGTTGCACTTTTCTTATTAAAACGGTTTGGTTTGGTTTTCGTTCATGCTAAATAAATAAAAAACACAAAATCAACAAAAATACATAAATACGGGAAATTAAAGAATTAAAATTTACTGACTATTATGGCCTTCTCTATAGTTTATTCCTTGACACCTCGGTGACACATCCTATCATGTCGCTCCCACTCATTATTTGGAATCTTCTCAATTGGTCCAGGTTTTCTACGTAATTAGGAATCACCCAAAATTACGAGAAACCAAAACCCACAAATATAAGTCACCCAAAATAACGTCTTCATCATAATACATAAATTCCTGTATACAAAGGCATTTTTCTAAGAATTTAAAGACGACAACATTAGATTAAATCCTACTACAAGATTTATCTAATCCTACACGGCTTCCAGCTTATGGTTATTACTATTACAGATATTTCCATTCAAAAAACAAAACGAACCCAGACATGTCCCAGGGTTTATGAATGAAAAATAAATCTACCATAATAGCCGGGAACTAATAATCTCCTGTTTCAACATTTTGACAAAAATAATAATGCCAAAACAAAGCCATGCAATAAATCAAACAAGTATAAAGCCAAAACACTCGCTCTGATACCAATTTGAAGGAAACAGAACAAGCCTGGGCTAAATCGAAATCTCACTTTCGTGTAATGCATTCCAGAATCGCAGACTTTCTATTCGGCTCAGGCTCAAATTCATTTCCCCTGAACGGATCTAGGCTTATACTTATTTAATTTATTAAATCTACATTTAAAAATTAAATCTTTAGTTAAAGCAGAAGGACTAAAAATTATACCTTTGAAGCGAAGTCCTTAGGGAATAGAAAACAAAATCTCCGGGAAAACGACTACCACTGAAATCCAAAGAATGACTCCAAGTCGACTCCGAACTAGTGTGGGCTAGTATCTACGGAGTAGCCCAAAACAAAATGAAGAAATCCCAAGAAACTTGCTTCAAAAAACTCGAGATCTGTCGAAACAAATCTTGCCTTGAAAAACCCAGGAACTCAACCGCCGGCAGCCGCTTGCCGCGTGAAGTCCAATCACCTAACCGATGATTCCAGTCATGATCTAGATGGAAATATTCACGGATCACAAATCAGAGAAGAGATCAACATAAAGAATTGCCGGATCAAGCACCCCAGAATATAAACGGTGGTCAGAAAAGCTGAAGAACTCGGCGGCGGTATGAAATCACGATGGAATCTGGCAAAGTCCACAAAATCTGGTGGGCTGCTCAATAATAATCCATAGGCTGAGTTTCTTTTCGAAGAAGAAAGCTTTCCTAGTCGACTTTAAGAAAAAAACTTGATGAGCAAGACAAATTTTTCTCTCTAGACTAGACTTTCTCAAACTAGGCTTATTGGCCTCCAAGTTTCTTAGTTCTTGTAAGTTGCCTAACAGCACGTTGGCATTAGGGTCTTCCTCCATCTCGGATGAGTTCAACCACAAGATCACTAGCTTATGAATTTCTAAGTAAGATGACTAGAGTAAGTTGAAATAGGAGAAATGTACGGCCGAAAGGACTGACAATTAGCTATATTCTTCAATAGATCGTTTGGTCAGATAGTGTAGTTAATAAACATGGTTATTCTCAAATGAATGTGGGTTAGTATAAATGTCCACACTATCGTGGCTTGCAAAAATCCCGGTGAATGAGATGTTAGTGGATTTAATTATTGTTTTGAAGGATGTCAATAATTGAAGAATTTATTTTCAAAATTCTGTGCTTATTTTTCTGAAACATTGTCTGTTTAATTTTTTTAAAGTCTTCGATATGGCATTTAATCAGTTAGCTAAAATATTGAAAGACTACAAATTAACCAGTCCAAACTATGTTGATTGGAGCCGAAATTTGGACACTGTTCTAATGGATGAGAGCACTCCTGTGAGAGATCATGTTATTGACATGATTAGTAACATCAATGAGGTTGAGGTAGTGAGAGGCGAAATTTATGGTGAAACCAAAGTCGATATTGTCCTCCAGAACCTGCCTAAAAAGTATGAGCAATTTCAGTTGAACTACACCCTAAATCCATTGTTGTGTACTTCATCCGAGCTCTTAGCAGAGTTGGTGGAGGCTAAATGTCTTTTTTCAAGAGAAGAAGCAAGCTTTAGTCGCAGTCAAAGCTTCAAAATCTTTTTCTGAGCCTAAGACTGGAAAGGAGAAACCTCGAGAGAATAGCTCAAAAGGCACAAATTATGCTAAAGCTGGAGATTTCAAAGAAGAAACCGAAAGGCAAGTGCTTGACGTGCAATCAAACGGGACATTGGAAATCGGATTGTCCAAAGCTCAAAGGTACAATAGTTTCTGTCTTAATTACTGAGACATGTTTAGCGGCAATTCCTACAGATACTTGGTGTGTGGATTCAGGCGCCATTGACCATATTTGTAATTCTTTGCAAGGGTTCCAAGTAACCCGAAACTTAGAAAAGACGAGATAGAAGTCTACTTGGGCGACACTACAAGAGTGTCAGTAGTAGCAATGGGAGTAGTTAGCCTATTTTTCAAAAATTCTAGGCTATATTTACATAATTGTCTTTATGTACCGAGTTTTAAAAAGAACCTTTCTAAACTCTTAATTCGAGATCGTAGGAAATATTCGTTAACGCTCTCTCAAGCTTCATACATAGATACGATTATTGCTCGTTTTAACATGCAAAACTCCAAGAAAGGTTTTCTACATTTCAAACATTGAGTGCATCTATCTAAAGAACTGTCTCCTAAGACTGTTGAAGAGATAGAAGCCATGAAGATAGATCTTTATGCTTCTGCAGTAGGAAGTCTCATTTATGCAATGTTTTGTACGAGACCTGATATTTGTTATGTTGTTGGAATTGTAAGCAGATATCGGAGTAACCCCGAGAAAGCTCATTGGGAGGCAGTAAAATGTATTTTTGAGTATTTGCGTAGGATGAGAGACCAAAAATTGGTCTATCAGGTGCTTGAGCTGGTACCCCGAGGTTACACAGATTTAGATTTCTAAGGCGACAGGAACAAGAGCAAGTCTACCTCAGGGTATGTGTTTACTTTGAGAGGTGGAGCCATAGTTTGGCGGAGTGTCAAGCAGAAATGTGTGCCAAGCAGAATACGTTGTAGCATTAGAGGCAGTGAAAAAAGCGGTGTGGCTCAAGAACTTCCTAGTGGACTTAGATAGGATTCCTGGTTTGCAGAAGTCAATCAAAGTGTACTGTGATAACAACGGTGCAGTAGCGAACTCGAAGGAAACACGAGCCTACAAGGCGAGTAAGCATATACAATACAAGTACCACCTAATACGAGATATCATCAGAAGGGAAGACGTGGTTGTGGCAAAGATAGTATCAGAAAATAACCTTACAGATCTATTCACGACGACATTGACTGCAAAAGACTTTGAGGCTCACGTGGAAGGCATAGGAATTAGATACTTAGTAGAGCCTTGATAGTTTTTCTAGTTGTATTGTAGTTGTAGGAATAATGTAATTTTATACTTAAAGCGCTGCTTAAGTATTAGTGGGAGATTGTTGGGTTTGAATACTAAAGTTTTGCTTGTATGAAACTATTTCCCAGTTTTATATATCGATTGAATATTTTAGTTAAATTATTTATGTGTTTACATATAACATCCATTTATATTATATAATTAGATGATGAGGTCGTTGGTGTGACACAGTAAATCTCATCATTGGTTAAAAGACATAATATATAAATGTGGTTCATAACTGAGACAGTTTTGGACACACTGTCAGCTTAGGTCATTATGTGGTTCAGAAATTGGTTTGTCTAGACTAATTGAATCATATAGCTATGCACGGGGCATGTTAAACTTGACCATTTAGGATGAATTGTCTTATACTGATTTAATAGACTATTCGTTCCTAGTATTCTATCTCTTAATACCTAGACTTAAGCAAGCATGAGGATTAGACATAGTGTACTTTGATATGCCAAAGAGTGAGGTCATTTGTGGCCAATAGTCTCGGTAGGTTGGGCGCGCATGTTTAGTTGCTTGTTGTGCTGTTGCTTGTCGAAAAGAAACCATGTACCGGCACGTCCGGGGTGATGGTACTCCTGAGATGAGCTCATTATGTTTATTATACTAAACCCATCCAGTGGACTTATGTCCGGTATAGTTAAAAGGTCAAGTGGTACTAATATCGGATTATAAGAAGTTAATTAATTAATTTATCAGTAAATTAATAAATTAACAAGCACTATATCTTTGATATGGGGAGATTAAAGAATAATTAATTTAGTTGTTCCGGAAACAATTCTGGTGTAGGATGGTAGTGCCATAATTAATCCGTTAGTGGTACGATTAAGTATGCAGTGGGTTAATTGATAAAGTATAATTAATTATTTAATTAATTATTTCTAAGGGTTAATTAAGTAATTAACAAAGTGGAATTATTTAATTAATTAATTAAGTCTTAAATTTCAATTAGAATTAGGAAATCCTAAAGATTAGGAAATCTAATTGGATTAGGAAATCCTATTAGATTTGTTACCTAATTGGATTTGGAAATTAATTAATTACCTAAACCCATTAGAAATGCCAATCCTAAACCAACTTGGGGTCTCTCTTGTAACTTTATAAATAGACAAGAGATTAGCAATTCTACATACACAATTCATAAGTTTTCAAGACAAGAAAACTAGAGAGAGAATTTAGAGAGAGAAAACAAATTTCTCCCTCGAAGTCAATTCTCTCAGGCGGTGGGTTCTCACCTCAGGTGGCCCCCGGGCAGTATTAACTCAGGGCGGTGGCGGCAAGGTTGAACCGACGGCGGTGAGCTACTGGATTTATTCTGGCGAGATCTTTTTTGTGGTGATTGCTGATTAATTGTTCATTAGATCGTTGAGTCTTGAGTCATACAAGAGAATCACCTAAGTATACGCTTCAAGAGGTAATTCTTAAACTTTCGCTTTAATTAGGAATTAATTGTCGCATGGTAAATTGAACAAGTATAGGCTAAGATCCTGCGCAATGTTATGTCAAGCAAGGATTAGAATAGCAATTGTGCTAGAGTTTAGGCCTGGTCAAGAATTCCTATTTTGGAATGCATAACACGAAAGTGAATTTTTGACCGGGCCCGGGCAGATAATCTTCAAGAGGGTCAACAACACAACACATAATTAAAGAAACTAGAACGAGAAAGCTAGAAAGAGAAAAATAGAGAGAGAAATCTATAAAGAGGAAACTAGAGAGAGAAGCTCTAACCTCTCTCCTCAATTTTTCGGTTCTACCTCAAATCAGGAATTACTATGTGGTGACGGTGGCTTCAATCAGCAGTTACGGCGTTAGGTTCCCAGTTTCTTTCTCTGGCAGCGGCGTGTGGGAATCGCTAGGTAGTGACAGCTAGGGGTATTTCTCGGTCTATTTTTGTGTAGTTATTGCTTATTCGTTTGGTTTGTTGGTTCATTTCCCACACAACGTATGAATCTCATCTAGAGTCAAACAAAAGATTTTGTTGAGGATACGTTTCAAAGGTAAATTATTTTCCTTCTGCTTTTAACTAGAATTATTTTGTCGTGTGTTAACAAATCGAATAAGGTAGAACTATGATCCTATGCAATAGTTTTTCAAAAGGGTTTGAATAGTATTGCACTAGTGTTCGGGCTTAGGATTGATTTCTGATTATGGAATGCAATGCACGAAAATGAAATTTTTTATCGGGCCCAGGCAGATAATTTCTTCAATTGGTATTAGAGCTAAGGTTTTGGCCCTGCTTTATTCGATTTGTTTGTATGGTTTTTTATATGCAGGTGGTTTGTTTATCCCGACTATTATGGTATACGTTTGTATGTTTTTAATTAAACTCTAGGACAAGTCCTGATGGTTTTTTTTTATATGAATGTTTGTAATAGTAAAACCACGTGCTGGAAGTCGTGTAGGATTAGATCGATTGGTAGTAGGATTTTTTCTATGTAATTTTCATTTTTATTTTCCTAGATAGATTTAGCCTTGTTTTTAGAATGATATGTAATATGAAGATGTTATTATGGGTGACTTGAATTCGTGGGTTTTGGTTTATCGTAATTTGGGTAGAAAACTGAGAAAACTCGGGTGAATTACAAGAAGACCAAATACCGAAGTGAGAGCGGAGTTGAAAACTCCGGAAGACAATGGGGAAGGTGAAACCTGCAAAAGAAGCACCAGTAAAAATGGCTGGGCAGAAGCACCGCTGCGTGCGGGACAGTGCCCAGCGTGCACTGGTGCGGCGCTGCACCGGCTCACGGGTATTGCCCTAGCTGCATGCGTGGTGGGTTGATGCCTGCGGCAGCCCAGTAGGGGCAAACCGCCTAGCGCGCGCAGTATTGCTACATTCACGAGCCGAGCATGCGCTCCGTCTGCGCGGCTCGTGAGCGCAGGCTGTGCGCGCGGCCTGGGTCATTTTCCAGATTCAAGTTTTTTCAAGAATAAACCATCAGAGTGATGTGACGGGACACGAGACAAGACAACAAATGGAGGCATACGGAATTAAAGCCATAATAGTTGGGAAATTTGTTTTACATATTTATTTCCCACTTTCTTGTTGTGTTTAATTGCATACTTGCATGTTTTAATTAATGCTTTATTTTTTATGCATGATTAAAACATGTGGTTTTATGGTTATTTATAATTTATGATTAGTTATTTGCATGTTAAAACTGGAAAACCCTCATTTTGAAAATCTAAGTGGGAGCGGATTTAAATTGATTAATTCCCATGGCCTCCATTTCGAGTTCATATGTGATGTGGGTAGATTTGCGCATTGGCATAAGAGCCTTCATTCATAACGGATGAGTCTAATTCATACAATCACTGGATTGAATTTCTATGTAAGATGACTATAGTAAGTTAAATTGGAGAAATGGGATACTCTCTCCAACTGAGGCGCACTATCTTTGGTAACAAGGTTAGAAGTCACGTAATGGTATACACTTAGTGTACAATTAGTACTATTCCTCTTATCAAGGTAACGCTATTTCTGTGTACAGCCAAAGAGACTAACTATTAATTGTATTGATGAAAAGATCGTTTGGTCAGATAGTAAAGTTAATGAACTTAGGTTCTTCTCAACCAAATGTGGGCTAACGTAAACGTTCACACTATCGTGACTTGCATGAATCCCGGTGGATGAGATGTTGGTGGTGTTAGTTTTGAATACATAAAAGCTATGGCTTGTATCAAAAACTAATATCCACAGATGACATATCATTTTCTTTCAGTATTAAACTGTTCCATTATATCATAGAACTAGATAATGGGGTGTGGAAAGACACAGTAGATACTGTAATTAGTTAAAGTATTGTTATATTAAAAGTATGCTCGTAACTGAGATAGTTTGAACATACTATCGGTATAGGTTATCATGTGGTTTAGAAATTAGTTTATGTAGACTAATTAAATCACACAAATATGCCGAGGCATATTGAGCACGACCAGTTTGGATAGAATTGACTTATACTGATTGGCGTAGTCAATTCGGTCCTAGTATTCAGTCTCTTAATCTCGAGATTGGGGCGGGCGTGAGAGTTGGATATCGTATGCTTTGATTTGCTAAAGAGTGTGGTCAATTGAGGCCTATACCTCGGTAGGTTGGGTATGCGGTGTTTAGCTTCTTACGTGTTGTTGCTAGTCGGAGGAATCCACGTACCGATTCGCTGGGTTGATGGTGCTCCCTAGATGAGCTCGTAAGGTTTATTATACTAAACCCGGCTGGTGGACTTTATGTCCGGTATAATAAGAAGGTCAAGTGGTACTAATCTGAGATACCAATAAGTCGATGAATTAGTTTGTTAGTAAATTTATAAACCGATGAGTAATAGATCTTTAATGTGGGAAGATTGAATAAAATATAGTGGCGTGATGTAAAGTCATTTTTTAGCGGTACTTCCATAATTGGTCCGTTAGTGGTACGACTAATTATGCGTTTGACTAATCGATAAAGTAAATTAATTAATCCTAAAGGTTTAATTAATATTTAATTGACAAAGTCGATTAAGAAAATTAATTCTATATGAATTAATTAATCCAAAGGGTTCGATTAAATTAAATTAACGAAGTGGATTACAGATTTAATTCAAAAAGGATCGATTGGAGTTGACTAGTCTAGGAAAGACTAAGGGGTTAACGAAAGTCAAACAAAAAGGCCCAACTCAAAGGCCTTTTAGGTCTCCTTAGAAGCTCCTTATAAATATCCCTTGTTAGGCATTTGAAGACACAAGAAACTTGGAGGCCAAGTTTAGCCTAGTGAGACAAAGTTTAGCTTAAAGTGAGAACTTCGTCTTCCTTATCGAAGCTTCTTCTCAAAGTCAGCTAAGAGAACTTTCTCCTTCGATTAAATTTTTCCAATTTTGAGTTCCTCGATTTTTCACCGTGCGTTGCCGTGATCGCTGCCCATTCAATATTTTCTGGCAGCTGTTTCCATCATTGATCGGCATCCGGTGTGCTGATCCAGCTACCGGAGTTGTTCTCTTCCTTTTCAGGTTGGTGATCCGTCGGAGTTCTGTACAGATCGTGACCAGGCAGTCTGGTTGTTGCGGCGGTCGTCTGGTAGTCTGGCGATCTAGTCCGGTGAGCTGCTGGCAAGTTTCGGGCAAGATCTGTTTTATCAGATCTTCAATTTTTTCGAAGCAAGTTTCTTAGGATTTCTTCGTTTTACCTTGGGCTACTCCGTAGACACTAGCCCACACTAGTTCGGAGTCGAATTGGAGTTATTCTTTGGATTTCTTTTGGAATTCGCTTGCATGAAGTTTTGGATTTCTTATTGCTAGGGACTTCGCTATAAAGGTATAATCTTTGAACTTTCCGCTTTAATGAAAGATTGTATTTTTGTGTCCCGATTAATAAATTAAATAAGTATATGCCTAGATCCGTTCATGGGAAAATGAATTTGAGCCTGAGCTTTGTTGAAAGCTTCCGATTCTGGAATGCATTGCACGAAAGTGAGGTTTTCGATTTAGCCCGGGCTTGTTCTATTTTCCTTCAGGTGGATAGATTATATTGTTATTTATGAGGGTACAATATTTTTGAATTTTTTGTTCTGATTTACTGAAACATGTCTGTTTATTTATTTTTCAGTTATTCGATATGGCATTTAATCGATTGTCTATTATACTGAATGAGAATAAGTTAACTGACACTAATTATATCGAATGAAAATGCACCTTGGCCATCGTCCTAACGGCTGAACAATACAAGTTCGTGCTTATAGAACCATGTCCTCCCACACCTACAGATGAATCTATTGATGAACAAAGAGAGGCATATCAGAGGTGGAGGAAAGCTAATGAGATGACGTGTTGCTACATCTTGGCTTCTATGTGTTAGTTTTGAATACTAAAAAGTTATTTCTTGTATCTGAAACTACAGGGGAAATGATTTAGAGTCCGGGCCAGATCGAAAGTCTCCATTTCTAGAATGTATAACACGAAAGTGAAATATTAGGTATAGCCCGGACTAGATCTGTTTCCTTCAAATTAGTATCAAAGATAGTGTTTTGGCTTTATACTTGTTCGATTTATTACAAGGCTTTGTTATTTTAGTAATAGGTGGTTATTATTCCCGGCTATTATGGTATTTACATTCATTTATAAAACCCGGGATATGTCTGGGCTTTTTTTGTTTTAGTGAATATGAATGTGTGTAATAGTAATAACCACGAGTTGAAAGCCATGTAGGATTAGATATATCTTGTAGTAGAATTTATTCTATGATGTCATCTTTAAATTCCTAGAAAGCCTTGTATATAGGAATTTATGTAAAATGACGAAGACATTATTGTGGGTAACTCATATTCGTGGGTTTTGATTTATCATAATTTTGGGTGATTTCTAATTACGTAGAAAATCGAGAAAACTCGTACGAATTAGGAGGAACCAAATAACGAGTCATTATAGGCATAGTGAATTTATGGTTTTTTGTTTGCCGTAATTTTGGGTGATTCCTAATTACGTAATAAACCAAGAAAAATTGGATAAATTCTAAGGAAACTTATAACGAGTGGGAGCAACATGACGGGACGTGTCAACAAGGCGTCAAAGCAAGTGATGATTGTGAAGGTCATAATAGTCAGGAAATGTTTAATTACGTATTTCCCATTTTATATCTTTATCATTGCTTTTTTTTTTTTTTTTGTGCATGATCGAAAACAAACGGGTTTTATGGGTGCAATTAACTATGGTAGAAGATTTGCATATTAAAACTCCAACGGTTTTATAGTTGCGAATATCCAAAGTTAAGATGTTGCATGTTAAAACCAGTAAAAATCCTCAATTTTAAAAAATCTAAGTGGGAGCGGGTTGGTTAATATCCCCATGGCATCCATTATGAATTCATATGTGATGTGGATAGACTTGCTCGTTGGCTTAGGGCCTTTCTCCCTATCGAACGAGTCTTTAATTCATAAGATCACTAGATTGAATTTCAAAAGGGATGACTATAGTGAGTTTAATTGAAGAACTGTGTGACACCCTCACCATCTGAGGCGCATTAGTATCCTAAGTAACAAACTTAGAAGTCACGTAATGGCATACACTTAGTGTACCATTTGTAGTATTCCTCCTACAAGGTCACACTACTTATGTGTGCGGCTAAAATCATCGACTATTAATTTCATTGATCATAAGATCATTTTTTAGATAGTGAAATTAATGAATTTATGATCTTCTCGAACGAATGTGGTCTAGCGTATACGTTCACCTAACGTGACTTGGGTTAATCCCGATGTGAGAGATGTCGACGGGAGATTATATTTTTTTGAGGATATCAATATTTTCGAAAAAGAATACTAAAAATTGACTGTTTATTTATTATTTAGTTTTTGATATGGCATTTAATACAATATTTGTCACACTAAAGGAGAACAAATTAACTGGTACAAATTATAGCAACTGGAAGCGTGATTTGGACTTTGTCCTCACGGCTGAGCAATGCAAGTTCGTGCTCACTGAGGTATGCCTAGAAACACCTAATGTTAAATATGGTAAAGAGCACACTTGTGAGAGACCATGTACTTGAGATGATTAGTAACATCAATGAGATTGAGGCTTTGAGAGGTGATACTCCAGGGCTTGCCTCATAACTTTGAAGATTGCTAATCAGGATCTTAAGCCAGGCATTGTTAAGAAGAAGAAACCGAAAGGTAAGTGCTTCAGATATGGCAAGGCAGGACATTGGAAGCCAGATTATCAAAAGCTCAAAAGTACAACTATTTTGCCTCAGTTACTGAGACATGTTTAGTGATAATTCCCATAGATACTTGGTGTGTGGATTCAAGAACCACTGATAATGTTTGTAATTCATTGCAGGGTTTGCCAAGTAACCTAGATGCTTAGAGAGGGTGAGATGGAAGTTTACTAGGGTGACACTATCAGAGTGTCAGTAAAAGTAGTGGGAGTGCCTAGACTTTTTTTTTTCAAAATAATGTTGTATAGTTTTTAGAAGAATTGTCTTTATGATATGAGTTTTAGAAAGAATTTATTTGATGTTTCTAAACTCTTACATGATAGATATAAGTTCGTTTTGTCTAATAATTCTGTTATTATAAAGAACAAGAAACTTATATATTCTAGTTCATTGGTGGACAATCTTTTCTCGAAAAAAACTAACTCCCCTGTACTGCAAAACACTTAGATAAATAACACATCATTGAATCATAATAAGAGGGAAGAACCATGTAAAATAAACCAAACTCATTTTTTGCCCCTAAGACTAGGTCATATAAACCTTAGCATAATTCAAAGGTTGGTCAATGATGGGCCCTCGGGCTCATTGGATATTGACAGTTACCCAACTTACGAATTCTGCTTGGAGGGTAAAATGACTAAGAAATTTTTTAGGGTCAAAGAGATTTTAGAGTTGGTTCATTCTGACTTATGTGGACCTATGATAATTCATGCCAGAGGTGGTTTCGAGTATTTTGTGATCTTCACAGTTTACTACTTGAGGTACGGGTACATTTACTTGATGTGCCACAAGTCCGAATGTTTTTGAAAGTTCAAAGAGTTTCAGACAGATGTGGAGAACCGTCATTGTAAAAGTATCAAGTCATTACGATCCGATCGTGGTGGCGAATAACTATCTAGTGAATTTAGGAGCTACTTATTAGAGACGAGGATTAATTCCCAATTGTCTGCACCTGGCACATTCCAACAGAATAGTGTAGCAGAACGGTGAAACAGAACTCTTATGGAAATGGTTATATTTGTGATAAATTACAATGAGTTGCTCCATTCATTTTGCAGATATACCATAGAAACAGCGGCTTACAATCTAAATTTTGGACCATCTAAGTCTGTGCCTTCAACCCCTGAATAGTTATGGTCAGGGCAAAAGCCCAGTATTACACATCTCAGAATCTGGGGTTGTTCAGCACATGTGCTTAAGGTAGATACGGACAAGTTAGATGCAAGATTGGAGGTAATGTTGTTTGTAGGATATCCCAGAGGAACTAAGGTTGATTTATTCTATAGTTCTAAAGATCAGAAGTTGGTGGTTAGTACCAACACTAGATTTTAGAAAAGGACTATATTCTAAACCACAAACCAAGTAACAAGATTGTGCTAGAAGAGCTTAAGGGACAGTATAGAATTCCTGATACACCAATACAAGTAGATACATCACAGAATACTGCACGAGTTGTCACAGATGATGCGATTACACAGGCGGTGCCCTGTCATAGTGGGAGGGTTGTCAGACAACCTGATAGGTACTTGAGCTTGGGAAAATCTTCGGATTTGGTCCCTTGCGATCACGAACCAGACCCAGTTAACTATAACAAGGCACTCCGAGATAAAGATGCAGATTATTGGCAAAGGGCAATGATTACATTGCAAATGCCCAGGAGCACAAGGTTTGCAAGCTTAATGTGTGCATTTATGAACTTAAGCAAGCATCCAGATCTTGGAACATCCGGTTTGATGGGACAATCTAATCCTATGGGTTTATTCAGTGTCCAGATGAGCATTGTGTATATCGCAGGCATGATAGAAACTTAATGGTGTTTCTTGTACTTTACGTAGATGATATTCTTCTTATTGGCAATAGTAAGAAGTGTTGGGTTTGAATATTGAAGCTTTGCTTGTATTAAACTATTTCCCAATTTTACATATCGATTAAATATTTTAGTTAAATTATTTATTGTCCATTTATATTATGTAATTAGATGATGAGGTGTATGGTGTGACACAGTAGATCTCATTATTGGTTAAAAGACATAATATATAAATGAGGTTTGTAACCGGGACAGTTTTGGACACACTGTCGGTTTATGTTATTATGTGATTTAGAAATTGTTTGTCTAAACTAATTGAATCATATAGATATGCCTGGGGCATATTGAACTTGACCAATTAGGATGAATTGTCTTGTACTTATTTGATAGACGATCCATTCCTAATATTCTATCTCTTAATCACTAGACTTGAGCAAGTATGAGGATTAGACATAGTGTACTTTGATCTGCCAAAGAGTGAGGTCACTTTAGGCCAATAGTCTCGGTAGGTTGGAGATGCGTGTTTGATTCCTTAGTATGCTGGTGCTTATCGAAAGGAAACCATATACCGTTACGTCCGGGGTGATGGTGCTCTCGAGATGAGCTCGTTATGTTTATTATACTAAACCTGGCTGTTGGAGTTATGTCCGGTATAGTAAAAAGGTTGAGTGGTACTAATGTCAGATTATATGAAGTCAATTAATTAATTTATCAGTAAATTAATAAATTAACTAGCACTATATCTTTGATGTGGGAGATTAAAGAATAATTAATTTTAGTTGTTCCGGAAGCAATTCTGGTGTAGGATGGTAGTGCCATAATTAATCCGTTTGTGGTACGATTAATTATGTAGTGGGTTAATTGATAAAGTATTATTAATTATTTAATTAATTATTCCTAAGGGTTAATTAAGCAATTAACAAAATGGAATTATTTATTTAATTAATTAATTAAGTCTTAAAGTTTAATTAGAATTAGGAAATCCTAGAGATTACGAAATCTATTTGGATTTTGAAATCCTATTAGATTTGGAATCTAATTGGTTTTGAAAACCAATTAATAATTCTAAACCCATTAGGAAGGTCAATCATAAAACCAACTTGGGGTCTCTCTTGTAACTCTATAAATAGACACAGAGAGTTCGCAATTAGAATACACAATTCATAAGTTTTCAAAACAAGAAAACTAGAGAAAGAAAGCTTATAGAGGGAAATAAAATTTCTTCCTCAAAGTCAGTTTTCTTTCTCAGAGCTCAACGGCATTAATCCCTAGACCGGCGGCTAGATTTCTTCAAAGGCACCGGCTGCGCGTGGGGTTTGTTCGGGCGGCGTGTGGAGGAGTGTTGCCTACGCGTGCGGTTACGCACTAATGGTGGTAGGTTTTATCTGGGTAATTTGGGTATTCTAATTCTTTGCTAATTCAGTTGGTTCGTTGCTTCATTGTCCACACAATGTAGGAGCTAGTCTTGAGTTATACAAGCGATCACCTAAGTACACGCTTCAAGAGGTAATTCTTAACCTTCCGCTTTACTTAGGAATTTATTGTTGCGTGGCAAATCGAACAAGTACAAGCTAAGATCCTGCCCAATGTTATTTCAAGCAAGGATTGGAATAGCGATTTTGCTAGAGCTTAGGCCTGGTCAAGAGTTCTAATTCTGGAATGTGAAGCACGAAAGTGAATTTTTGACCTGGCCCGGGCAGATAATCTTTCAATTGGTATCAGAGTGATGGTTCTGGCTTTATGCTTGTTCGGTTTGTTACAAGGTTTTTTTTGCAGGTGGTTTAGAAATCCTGGCTATTATGGTTGTGTTTGTATGTTTTAATTAAACCCTGGGACATGTCCGGGTTATTTTTTTTAATGAATGCTTGTAATAGTAAAACCACGTGCTGGAAGCCATGTAAGATTAGATCAAATCTATAATAGGATTTTTTCTATGTAATTTTTATTTAATTTTCCTAGAAGTCATGTAGTAGGAAGATTTTGTGTATTCGAGGACGTTATAATTGGCGACATGATTTCGTGAGTTTTGGTTTATCGTTAATTCATAGAAAACTAATAAAACCCAGAACGAATTGCAAGAAGACCAAATAACGAAGTAAGAGCAGGATACAAGACCCAGAAATGAAACAGGGTAGGTAGGCTGGCGAACGACTCGTCAGCAGAACCGGCCGGCAGCGGCAACACCGCTGCGCGCATGCAGCGCACAGCGTACGCTGGTGCAGCACACAATTTGCGGCGCTGGGAACACAAGCGCTCTCAGCATGCTCTGTGCGTGCTGCGCGCGTAGCCTGTGTTCCCTTTTTTTATGTTTTTTCAAGATCTAATTTTTCAAGAATTAATTCATTGATTGACGTGATGGGACACTAGATCAAGGCAGCAGATGGAAACAATTAAAACAATAAGAGTCAAGAAATTTATTTTACGCATTTATTTCCCGTATTTACAGTTTTAATTTTATGCTTTAATTTTTGTGTTGTATGTTAGATGCATATTTTAAAGCATGTTGGTTTTATGTTTGCACATAACTTAGGATTAGTTAATTGCATGTTAAAACCAGAAAAACCCTCATTTTAGAAATCTAAGTGGGAGCGAGTTGGTTAATATTCCCATAGCCTCCATTACAATTTCATATGTGATGTGGGTGGACTTGCGTGTTGGCATTAGGGCCTTCCTCCATATCGGATGAGTTCAACCATAATATCACTAGCTTATGAATTTCTAAGTAAGATGACTAGAGTAAGTTAAAATTGGATAAATGCGATACCCTCTCCATCTGAGGCGCACTATCCTAAGGTAGCAAGCTCAGAAGCCGCAGACACTTAGTGTACGATTTATAGTATTCCTCTCATCGAGATTACACTACTTATTTGTACGGCTAAAAGGCACTGACTATTAGCTACATTGATCAATAGATCATTTGGTCAGATAGTGTAGTTAATGAACCTAGTTCTTCTAAAATGAATACGAGTTAGCGTAAATGTCCACACTATCATGGCTTGCGAAAACCCCGGTGAATGAGATATTGGTGGATTTAATTATTGTTTTGATGGATGTTAATAATTGTAGAATTTATTTTCGAAATTCTATGCTTATTTTTCTAAAACATTGTCTATTTACTTATTTATAGTCTTCGATTTGGCATTTAATCCGTTAGCTACGATATTGAAGGACAACAAATTAAATGGTTTGAACTATATCGACTGGAGTCATAATTTGGACATTGTCCTGATGGTTAAGCAGCATAAGTTTGTGCTCACAAAAGTTTATCTAGATGTGCCTACTGATGACTCTCCTTTAGAGAAAAGTGGATAAGAGAGATGTTTGGTCATCAATGCAGGACAACGAAAAATGGAGAACATTCTGGCATCTGTGTCGAATTTTCTGCAACATCAGCTTTATCCTATGTTCTCCGCTTTTAACATGATGGCTCACCAGAGAGAGATGTTTGGTCATCAAGGCAGGACAGCGAGGTAATCAGCCATGAGAAAGATAATGAATACTAGAATGGTTGAAGGCTCATCGGTAAGAGATCATGTACTTCACACGATCTGTAACATCAATGAAATAAAAGTGTTTGAAGGTGAAATTGATCAAGAGATTCAGATCGATAACATCTTCCAGAGATTACCTTTTAGTTACGAGCAGTTTCGGGTGAACTACAATATGAATCAAAGAGTCTATACTCTTCCGGAGCTCATAACAACATTGGTGTCAGCCGAAGGTATATTCCAAGAGAATAAGCAAGCTTTGGTCACAGTTAAGGCTTCGAGTTCCTCTTCTGTGCCTAAAGAGAACAACAACAACAACAACAAGAAAGCCAAAAATCATGTTGCCAAGCCAGACATCACAAAGAAGAAGAAGCCTAAAGAAAAATTCTTTAAGTGCGGTAAGATGGGACATTGGATATCAGATTGTCCAAAGTTCAGAGGTACGATAGTTTCTACCTTAATTACTGAGACGTGTTTAGTGGTGATTCCCACAGATACTTAATGTGTGGATTCAGGTGCCACTGACCACGTTTGTAATTCTTTGCAGGGGTTTCAAGTAACCCGAATGCTTAGAGAATGCGAGCTAGAAGTCTACTTGGGCGACACTACAAGAGTGTCAGTGGAAGCAGTGAGAGTAGTCACTTTATTTTTCAAAAATTCTAGGCTAGATTTACCTAATTGTCTTTATGTACCGAGTTTTAGAAAGAACCTTATTTTGATTTCTAAACTCTTAATGAATGGTTACAAGTTTATTTTTTTTGATAAATCTATTATTGTTAGAAAAGATGGCAAACTTGTTTGTTATAGTTCATTAGTAGACAATTTGCTTTTGGTTAAATCAAACTCCCTTGTTATGCAAAACACATAACTAAATGGTGCATCATCTAACCAAAATAAGAGAAAAGATCCTTCTAAAATGAATCAAACCTATCTTTGGCCTCTCAGGTTTGGTCATATAAACCTTAGTAGGATTCAGATGTTAGTCAATGATGAACCCTTAAGTTCATTAGAGATTGAAAGTTACTCAACTTGCAAATCTTGCTTAAAAGGTAAGATGACTAAGAGACCCTTTAAAGCGAAACGTTATAGAGCCAAATAAGTATTAGAGTTGATTCAATCAAATTTGTGTGGACCAATTTTGGTCCAGGCACGAGGTGGGTTTGAGTATTTTGTTACCTTCACAGATGATTACTCAAGGTACTGATACATTTACCTAATGCGCCACAAGTCCGAATGCTTTAGTAAATTCAAAGAGTAAGAGTACCTATCTGTACCTTGAGTAAGACACTGCGATCGGATATGGAGAAACATCACGGTAAGAGTATCAAGACACTGCGATCGGATCGTGGTGGTGAGTACCTATCCCATGAATTTAGAGAATACCTCAGTGAGGTCAGAATTCAGTCTTAGTTGTCTGCACATAGCACACCACAGCAGAATGGTGTAGCAGAAAGAAGAAACATAACTCTCATGGAAATGGTAAGGTCAATGATGAGCTATAGTGACTTGTCTAGTTTCTTTTGGGAATATGCCTCAGAAACTGCAATGTACATTCTAAATCTTATACCGTTTAAAACGGTGCCTTCAACCCCTACAGTGTTGTAAACGGGCGCAAGCCCTGTCTAAAACATCTCAGAATATGGGGTTATCCAGCACATGTGCTTAAGGCAGATGCGGGTAAGTTAGATGCAATAACAGAAGTCATTCTATTTGTAGGATATCCTAGCGAAGCGAAAAGTGGTCTGTTCTATAGTTCTAAAGATCAGAAGGTGATAGTTAGCACTAATGCCAGAATTTTAGAGGAAGACTATATTCTAGATCACAATCCTAAGAGTAAAATATTACTAGAAGAACTTAGAAAGCAATATGATAATCCTGATGCACCAGCACAAGTAGATACACCACACACTGAACAAGATATCACAGATGATGCACCTACACAGGTGGTGCCTCGTCATAGTGGGAGGGTTGTGAGACAACCCGATAGGTTCAATGGCATGGGAGAAGACTTTAACTTCATCCCAGGTGTGCCTAAATCGGAGCCTATGAGATACAGATGCAGAATCTTGGCGAAAGGCAATGATATCGGAGATGGGGTCGATGGACCACATTCAAGTCTTGGAGCTTGTGGACCAACCTGATGGTTTTAAACCCATTGGATGTAAGTGGGCCTACAAACGCAAGAGAGAACCTGATGAAAAGGTTGAAACCTTTAAAGCTAGGCTTGTGGCGAAGGGGTATACTCAGAAAGAGGGAATCGATTGTGAGGAAACCTTCTCCTCTGTGGCTATGCTTAAGTCAATCCAGATTCTCTTAGCCATAGCTGCTGATTTAGATTATGAAATATAGCAGATGCATGTCAATACGGCTTTCCTTAATAGAAGTCTTGAAGAAACCGTCTTCATGCAGTAACCAGAGGGATTCGTTGAGAAAGGACAAGAGTATAAGGTTTGCAGGCTTAAGAGGTCCATTTATGGTCTTAAGCAGGCATCCAGATCTTGGAACATCCGATTTGATGAGGTGGTCCAATCTGACGAATTTACGTAATGCCCGGATGAACAATGTGTGTACCGCAGACGTGATGGAAATGCGATGGTGTTTCTTGTGCTTTACGTAGATGATATTTTACTAATTGGCAGCAATAAAAAGTGTTATCATACGGTAAAAGCATGGTTGTCCAAGCAGTTTTATGTGAAATACTTAGGAGAAGCGCGACATATCCTTGGGATCAAGATAATTTGAGATCGTAGGATATGTTCGCTAACGCTCTCTCAAGCTATACAGAACTCCTAGAAAGGTTTCTATCTTTCAAACATAGAGTGCATCTATCTAAAGAACAGTCTCCAAATACTGTTGAGGAGATAAAAGCCATGAAGACAGTTCCTTATGCCTCGATAGTAGGAAGTCTCATGTATGCAATGTTGTATACGAGGCCTGATATTTGCTATGCTATTGGCATTGTAAGCAGATATCAGAGTAACACCGGGAAAGCTCATTGGGAGGTAATAAAATGCATTCTCAAGTATATGCACAGAACGAGAGACCAAGTCTTGGTTTATCAGGCGCCTGAGCTTGTGCCCCGTGGTTACACAGATTCAGATTTCTAAGGCGACAGGGACAAGAGTAAGTCTACCTCAGGTTATGTGTTTACATTGGGAGGTGAACCGTAGTTTGGCAGAGTGTCAAGAAGAAATGCGTGACAGACTCTACCATGGAGGTTGAATATGTTGGAGCATTAGAGGCAGCGAAATAAACAGTATGGCTTTAAAACTTTCTAGTGGACTTAAATGTGATTCCTGGTTTGCAGAAGTCGATTAACGTGTACTGTGACAACAACAGTACAGTAGCAAACTTGATGGAACCATGAGCCCACAAGGCGAGTAAGCATATACAACGCAAGTTCCACCTAATACAAGATATCATAAAGAGGGAAGACGTGGTCATGGAGAAGTTAGCATCAGAAGATAACCTTGTAGATTAATTCACGAAGATATTAACTGCAAAATTCTTTGAGACTCGCGTGGAGGGCATGGGGATCAGATACTTAGTAGAGCCATGATTGTTTTTCTAGACATTATTGTAGTTTTAGGATTAATACAGTTTTATACTGAAAGTGCAGCTTAAGTATTAGTGGAAGATTGTTGGGTTTGAATACTGAAGCTTTGCTTGTATTAAACTATTTCCCAGTTTTATATTTCGATGAGCTCGTTATGTTTATTATACTAAACCCGGCCTGTGGATTTATGTCCGATATAGTAAAAATATCGAATGGTACTAATCTCGGATTATAAGAAGTTAATTAATTAACTTATCAGTAAATTAATAATTTAACGAGCACTATATCTTTGATGTGGGAAGATTAAAGAATAATTAATTTTAGTTATTCCGGAAGCAATTCGGGTGTAGGATGTTAGTGCCATAATTAATCCCTTAGTGGTACGATTAATAATTTAGTGGGTTAATTTATAAAATAGAATTAATTATTTAATTAATTATTTCTAAGGTTTAATTAAGTAATTAACAAAGTGGAATTATTTAACTAACTAAATAAGTCTTAAAGTTCAATTGGAATTTAGAATCCTAGAGATTAGGAAATCTATTTAGATTTGGAAATCCTATTAGATTTGGAACCTAATTGGATTTTGAAACTAATTAATAATCTTAAACCCATTAGGAAGGCCAATCCTAAAACCAACTTGGGGTATCTCTTGTAACTCTATAAATAGACATAGAGAGTTGGCAATTAGAATACACAATTCATAAGTTTTTATGACAAAAAAACTAGAGAGAGAAAGCTTAGAGAGAGAAATAAAATTTCTTCCTCAAAGTCAGTTTGCTAAAATTTCTTCCTCAAAGTCAGATTGGTATCTTCAATTAGACTCTCCATATCAGGATAAATTACGGAGAAAATGGATAATTGCTGTAAAGAGGCATAATACTCCGTTTAATTTCTATAAATGGTTAGAATATTATTTTACTAAAATGGATATAAAAAATGTATATACATTATCTCATATTAATGTACAAATGAATTTAGCAAAAAAATGGAAATTAGGGGATGGAATAATAGTAGCACAGACTTATCCTCTTTTAAATACATTGAAGATAGATACAGCTCATGGGGAATTAGCTGCATCTCCATTTAAAACTGGCAAAGATAATGATGAATCTGTTAAGATAGAAGACATAAAAAAATTACATATGCAGCATAATTATTCAAATGTAGTATTACATCATATAACTAAACAATTAGATTATTTATCAGTAGATATTAAATCTTTACCTAGGCATAGTCAAAAATTTCCTGACAGTTATTCATTTCCTCATTTTCAACCTAATGTATTAATCACAGAAAAGGATAAAATAAAACTTCCTTCTAATGGATTACAAACACCTTTAATGGAAAAAATATCACAAACATTAGAAAAATTGAATTCCAATCTTACTCTAGCTCCTTAAAAAATAAATATGATAAATGAATCAGTGGATTCTGAGGATTAATCCTAATCATATTAATAGAATTATTACAACTATATTCTGGTTCTCCTGAACTTGATCCAGAAACATTGTAGAAATCATCATTATAGTCATCTGAATTATCTTGGACCAAAGAAATTTCATTTACCAATTTTTCTTTTAAATTTAAATCTAATTCAGCAAATTCATCTAATATTTCATTAATCCTTTTCTTGCTTTTGCAGGTATTAGCTTTATGTCATTTTTTCTCACATTTATAACAAATAATATTCTCCTTATAATAATTCTGAATGATTTTGGTTTCAGAGCCATAATCCTTAATGATATCTTACCAATTGGTTTTTTGTCTCAGACATTAATCTCTGTTTTAGAATGTCGCCATAACCTATATCAGATGCATCCGTTTCTACAATCATAAATGCCTGGGGGTATGGTATAGTAATAAGTGGTAAAGCTTTTATCCTTTGTTTTAATAATTTTACTATTACAGTATGTTCTTCTGTCCATGCATGTGGATTCTTTTGCAACCTTTTCTATAAAGGAGCACATATTTATCTTAGTTTTGGAAAAAAGTTAGAGATATAATTCAAACATCCTTAGAACCTTTGTAATTGAGTTTTATCTTTTTATTCATCCGAAAATCTTTCTTTAAATTCTAAAGATCTTTGTATAGGGATAAGTGTCCCTTTGTATATATTTTGACCCAGAAATCTAATATTGGTCTGCAATAACTTAATTTTTGTAGCAGAGACCACTAATCCATTTTTCTTAATTACACTAGAAAATATACGTAAATGTTTAAAATACTGTTCTATTGATTCAGAAAAAATTAAAACATCATCAATGTATACTATAGATAAATTGGTATAAGGGTTTAATATGTCATTCATTATTTTCTAAAATTCTGAAGGTGTTTTTCAATCCAAAAGGCATAACATTCCACTCATAATTACCAAATGGAACTGTAAAAGCCATTTTATATCTATCCTTTGGGTTAATTTGTATCTGCCAAATTCCTGATTTCATATCAAATTTTGAGAATAATTTTGCATTATAAATCCTTTTTAATAAATCCCTTTTATTAGGAATAGGGTATCTAATCATTGTAATACTCTATTAAGAGGTTTATAATTTATTACCAATATGGGGTCTCCCCTTTCTTTTTCTGCTTGCTTTTGAACATAAAATGATGCACTACTCGAAGGAGATTTAGATGGAGTAATTAATCCTTTGTTTATTAATCCTTCAATTTTCTTTTTACATGTCTCTAATAATTCTTAGTTCATTTGTATAGGTCTAGCCTTAGTTGGTATACTTCTTTCATTACAATCCTTTTTATATGGTAAACTTACTAAATGTTTCTTTCTTATCAAAAAAATATTAGGAATGTCTGAACATACTTCTTTTCTTATTCGTTCCTCTAAATTCTTTATTTTCTCTTGTAATCCTAAATCTTGTAATTGTTCGTCTATTCGAACATAACTTTTGTCTTCTTTAAGAAAATTGATCTTTTTTGATATTATATTAATAGTATAGATTTGATGGTAAATAGAGTTACTTTGTAATAATAATAATTCTTTTCATTTTACTGGAGATAGAAACCTAAAAAAAACTATTGATTCCGTTATTTTAGTACCTACTCCTTGTTCATCAACCCAAAAAGGATAAATTTGTGTCAAAAAAGGAGTTCCTAAGATAGGTTGAATATTCAAATCCTCTGCTACAATAAAATGATGTTTCAAACAAAATTTTTCATTACCCGTTGAAGTTTTAACTAACTTACCTTTGACTTTTAATGGCATACCATTTGCCATGAGTAAAGATTCTTTTGTTGGCACATAATATTTTGTTGGTATCAATCCATCTCTAATACAACTCTAATCTGCACCACTATCGATCATAGCTGTTATAGTTGTTTGATAAGATCCTATTGAGATTGTAATATAAACTATCTATTTTTGAAAATTCATTTTCTCAGTAATAGAAATAAATTTAGAATCATGTGGTCGTTTATCCGATAATGATATTTCTGCTAACTAAAATTCCGTGGGGTTAAATTTTGGTGGTGTCATATCTTCTACTATGTTTTTCCCTTTTGATGTACTTGATTTAAGGATAGCTATTTTAGTTTCTAATTCCAATTTTTTGTTTCAATTCTTAAAACGTCTTTTTTTAGTTGCCTCATCTGATTTTTTAATTGATTAATCTCAGTTTCTAAATCTTGTGTACTACTCTTCCTAAATGAACTATCAGTAGAATAAGTATGTAATAATTTAGAAATACTAAATGGTTCTACGATTTTAACTGTATCTTGTTGCTCTGTTAATATCAAATCCTTTAACTTAAGTAAATAAGTGGTTTGTAATCCTAAGGGTAGTTCCTGAAGTAAATCGAATAAAAGATGTTTTTTATCATCATTGTAGTTATCTGAATTATCTTGGACCAAAGAAATTTTATTTAACAGTTTTTCTATTAAATTTAAATCTAATTCGGCAACTTTATCTAATATTTCATTAATCCTTTTCTTGCTTTTGCAGGCATTAGCTTTGTGTCCTTTTTTCCCACATTTATAACAAATAATATTCTCCTTATTATAATTCTTTTTATACCTTATATTTTGTAATATTTCTTAGTATTGTCATATTTTTGTGGTTTCTTTCTTCTATAAACTAGTTTTTTCTGTTTAGAGGCTGTAGAAGGAGCGTTTATTCCAGTGATTCCAAATGCTTCACAAAATGAGCATAATTCTCTTCTTTCATTTCCATATTTAGCCTGAAATTTTAAATCTTGACATGCTATTAAAGCTTCTTTCTTTACAAAGGTAAACAATTGCCCATAAGTCATGTCATTAAAATTTATTGATTCCGTACCTATTTCTTTTTGTAGATTTGTCATAACTTTCTGAGAAAATAAGTTAGGCAATCATGTAATAAATTTTTCTTTTCATATTGGAGAATTACTATCTGGTCTTTTTAATACATGAGTTAGAAACATATCCTTATGCCATCTAAAATCAGATAAACTTGGACATCGTAAATTAGTCAAAAAAATCTTTGAAGAAGTTAATGTTTCGTTAGGATTTCCAACAAAATGCATAGCTATCGTATAAATCAAAAACTCACAAGAATCATTTGTATTAGTAATATTCCCTTCTGCATCCTCCTCTGATCTCATATGATCCATTATAGACATTTTATCTTGAAAACTTAAAGAATTATCCCACAAATATTTTAATTGACCTGTAAATCCTGTTATAATTAAAAGACATGAATCATTTTTCGTCATATTTTTTTAATCATATGCTGTTTTTGCCATTCCAATTTATTGTAAGGTATTCAAAATTTCATACTTCCTCCTACCAACTATATTCCAGTTAGTTAAAGAGTTTCCATCATAACTGTTAGATCTAAATTTTGCCATTTCTTCATACTGAATATCTGGTGGTGTTGGTCTAGGATAATAAGTTCTTGTTTCTGCTTTTTTCTAATTATTCCTATTTGGATATCTAGGTTTTCTTCGTATTCTATTGATATCATATGGTTGTTCCTCTAATATGTCCTCTTCTATTTCATTTATTTGTTGTATGATGTCATTATCAGAATCATAATTACTAGAATAATCCTCAGAATCCACTTCTTTATTTATCATATTTATTTTTGAAGGACCTGGAGTAAGATTGGAATTCAATTTTTCTAATGTTTGTGATATTTTTTCCATTAAAGGTGTTTGTAATCCATTAGAAGGTAGTTGTAGTTTTATTTTATTCTTTTCTATGATTAATATATTAGGTTGAAAATGAGGAAATTATGGGTTTGTGTTTACTCTGGGAAGTGGAGCCATAGTATAGCAGAGCATCAAGCAGACATGCATGGCAGACTCCACCATTTAGGCTAAATATGTTGCCACGTCAGAGGCAGCAAAGGAAGCAGTGTGGTTCAGGAACTTCATAGTGGACTTAGATGTGATTCCTGAGTTGCCCAGGTTTATCACAGTTTATTGCAATAACAATACTGCAGTGGGAAACTCGAAGGAACCACAAATCCACAAGGTGAGTAAACACATAGAGTGCAATTACCACCCAATACGAGAAATCATAAAGAGGGGAGACGTTGGTGAAGATAGTATCAGTAGATAACCTTGTAGATCTATTCATGAAAAGCATTGACTGCAAAAGTCTTTGAGAACCATGTGAAGGACATGGGAGTCAGATACTTGGCTGAATCTTGATAGTTCTATAGATTTTGGTGTGACATTAGAATAAGTGTATTAAAACAGTTTTTATACTTCAGAGCATGGCTTTGTGTATTAGTGGGAGATTGTGAGTTTTGAATACTAAAAAGCTATTGCTTGTATCAAAAACTAATATCCAGTTGACATATCATTTATGTTTCAGTATTAAATTGCTCCTTTATATCATATATCTAGATAACGAGGTGTCAAAAAGCATAGTAAATCTCGCTATTGGTTAAAGTAGTGCTATATAAACAGATGCTTGTAACTGAGATAGTTTGAACATACTATCGGTTTAGGTTATCGTGTGATTTGGATAATTAGTTTATCTAGACTAATTAAATTAGACGGATGTGCCTGGGGCATATTGAGCACGACCTGTTCAGGATTAAATTAACTTGTACTGATTTGTGTAGATAATTCGAACCTAATATTCTAATCTCTTAATCCCTAGACTAGAGTAGGCACAAGAGTTAGAAATCTTATGCTTTGATTTGCCAAAGGGTGCGGTCAATTGAGGCCTAGATCTCGGTAAGTTGGGTATGCGGTGTTTGACTTCATGTACCGGTCCGTCGGGTTGATGGTGCTCCCGATATAAGCTCGTAAGGTTTATTATACTAAACCCGGCTGGTGGACTTTAAGTCCAGTATAATAAGAAAGTCGAGTGGTACTAATCTCAGATACCAAGAAGTCGATGAATTAATTTGTCAGTAAATTTATGAATCAACGAGCACTAGATCTTTGATGTACGGAGATAGAGGAATAATAAAGTGAGCGTGAAATAATTCATTTTTGAGCAATAGTTCCATAATTGGTCCACTAGTAGTATGACTAATTATGCGTTGGACTAATCGAAAAAGTGAATTAACTAATTCTAAAGGTTTAATTAATATTTAATTGATGAAGTGGGTTATAGGAAATAATCCTAAGGGCTTGATTAATATTTAATTAACGAAGTGGGTTCAGAAATTAATTCCAAAGGTTCGATTGGAGTTGATTAGTCTAGGGAAGACTAAGAAAGTTAACAAAAGTCCAACACTAAGACCCAATTCAAAAGCCCACTACGTCACCCTTGAAGCTCCTATAAATAGTCCATGTTAGGCATTTGGAAGACATTAAGAAACCTTGGAAGCTAAGTTGCCGAGAGAGAAAGGAGTAGCCTAAAGAGAGAACTTCATCTTCTTTGTTGTGTTCTTTCTCAAAGTTGGCTTAGGATCCTTTATTCTTCAAAAAATCATTTTGATCTTTGCCCTGGAGTTGGTTTTTGGGTTTACCGCCGCCGACAACCTCTTGATCTTCCAACTACCGCCATCATTTTTGGTAGAATTCTGGCGAGCTTTATTTTGCGCAGTTTGCTCCAATTGGTTTTCCGTCACACTTGATTAGATCTCCATTTTGGTGATCTCAATCACGATCGGTGATCCATGATGGTGGTTTTCTAGATCGTGGTTGAAAAGTTCTTTTTGGGGTGGTGCACAGCCATGCGGTAAACAACAGCTCTGATCTTCGAGCAACGATCTGCTGTGGATCTAACGAGTTTTTCGAGGTGGGTTTCTTTGGATTTCTTCCTTAGTGTCTTAACTACCCCATGGATAGTTGCACACACAATTTCGGGGTGGAGACAGAGTCATTCAAGGGATTCGATAGTGGATTATGTAGGTAACCGTTAAATAGGCGATAAGCGGTAACTAGTCACTGAGATCTTCGGGCAATGATCTTCTACGGATCTGACGAGTTTTTTGAAAGTGGGTTTCTTATAGATTTCTTCCTTAGTGTCTTAGGTACCTTGTGGATAGTCACCCACATGATTTCGTGGTAGAGACGGAGTCATTCTCGGAATTCTCTAGTGATTGGTCCCAGGCGGTAAATAGCATAATTTTCAAGACTTTGGTTTTCTTATTGCTTTGAGGACATGCTTCAAAGGGATAATCTTTATGACTTCCACTTTAAATTAAAGATTTAATTTTTAGCGTGTCATTTTAATAAATCGAATATGTATAAGCCTAGATCCGTTCGGGGAAAATTATTTAGACTCTGGGCTAGATTAAAAGTCTCCAATTCCTGAATGCATAGCACGAAAGTGAGATTTTTGGTTTAGCCCAGACCAGATCTGTTTCCTTCACTATGTTAAGTGTTTTGTAGCATTAACATCATTTAATGCTTATCGCCCAACAGATAATGTTGAATATCAGAGAAATGTTCAGACATTAAGATCAAGCTGCTTGAGATGAAAGAGGGCACGCCTATGAAAGATCATATGCTGGAGATGATTAGCAACATCAATGAGATAGAGGTGCTGGGAGTTGAAATCGACCATCAGAGTCAAGTTGATATCATCCTCTAGAGCTTGCATCAGAGTTTTGAGCAGGTCAGACTGAACTATAATATGAACAAGAGATATTATACTATGCCGAGCTCTTAACATCACTGGTGTCGGCTAAAGGTCTTTTTGAAGAGAAAAAGCAAGCTTTAGTCACAGTCAAGGCTTCAAACTCTTCTTCTGCGCCTAAGAACAAGAACAAAAAGAAGAAGAAGGCTAATCAAGCACAGAAACTTGCACCAAAGCCAAACCTTACGAAGAAAAAGAAGCTGAAAGGCAAGTGCTTCAAATGCGATCAGACGGGACATTGGAAGTCCTATTATCCAAAGCTCAAAGGTATGACAATTTCAGCCTTAATTACTGAGACATGTTTAGCGCTGATTCCCACAGATACCTGGTGTGTGGATTTGGGAGCTATTGATCATGTTTGTAATTCTTTACAGGGGTTTCAGGTAACCCGGAAGCTTAGAAGTGGCGAGTTTGAAGTCTACTTGGGCGAAACTACAAGAGTGTCAGTGAAAACAGTGGGAGTTGTTAGTCTATTTATCAAAAATAGTAGTAGTAGTTTGATTTTAAAGAATTGTCTTTATGTACCGAGTTTTAGAAAGAACTATATTTCAGTTTCTAAACTCACTGAGGATGGTTATATGTTTATTTTTTCTAATGATTTTGTTGTTGTTAGAAAGAATGAAAAACTTATTTGTTCTGGTTCGTTAGTAGATAATTTGTTTTCGATAAATTCAAACTCCCTTGTTGCACAAAACACAGAAAATGGCGCATCATTGAATATAAATAATAGGAAAGAACCATCTGAGACGAACAAAATATATATTTGGCAGCTTAGACTAGGTTACATTAACCTTAGTAGGATTTAGAGGTTGGTCAATGATGGACCTTTAAGGTCATTAGAGATTGAAAACTATTCAACCTGCGAATCATGCTTGGAAGTTAAGATGACCAAGAGACATTTTAAGGCTAATGGGTATAGGGCCAAAGAAGTGTTAGAGCTGGTTCACTCTTACTTGTGTGGACCAATGACTATACAGGCGAGAGGAGGATATGAGTATTTTGTGACATTCGAAAATGACTACTCAAGATACGGATACATTTACCTAATGCACCACAAGTCTGAATGCTTTGGTAAGTTCAAATAGTATCTGGCAGATGTGAAGAAACATCATGGTAAGAGTATCAAGACATTACGATCCGATCATGGTGGAGAGTACCTCTCGGGTGAATTCAGTCTAAGTTATCTACACCTGGCACACCATAGCAGAATGGAGAAATTGAACTCTTATAGAAATGGTTAAATCAATGATGAGATATAGTGATTTGCCTGTTTCATTTTGGGTCTTACATTCTAAATCTTGTACTATCTAAATCTGTGCCTTTAACCCCTATGGAGTTGTGATCGGGATGAAAACCCAGTGTTAGACACCTCAAAATTTGGGGTTGTCCAGCACGTGTGCTTAAGGCAGACACGGGTAAGTTAGATGCAAGAACAGAAGTAATGTTGTTTGTAGGATATCCTAGAAGAATGAAAGGTGGTTTATTATATAGTCCTAAAGATCAGAAGGTGGTAGTTAGTACTAACGCCAGATTCTTAGAAAGAGACTATATTATAGATCACAAGCTCAGTAGTAAGATCATACTAGAAAAACTTAGGGAACAATCTAAAACTTCAGATACACTAGTACAAGTAGATAAACCAAAAAAATACTAATAAGAAGGTAAGCTTTCAAGCCTTTCTTTACTTTATAGTAAAGAAAGCACAGTGGACTGTAATTGTGAAAAGATTGGAAGATCTGGCCAAAGAAGGTGATAGACTTGTACCCAGTCCTACAGATTTACTTGATGCCCGAATAAGCTATGTGTATACCGCAGGTGTGACGGGAATGTCGTTGTGTTTCTTGGACTTTAAATAGATGACATTCTACTTATTGGAAACAATAAGAAAGTGTTATCATATGTAAATGCATGGTTGTCTAAAAAGTTTGATATGAAAGACTTGGGAGAAGCTGGACATATCCTTGGGATCAAGATTATTCAAAATCATAGGAAATGTTAACTGACACACTCTCTGGCTTCATACATAAATAATATTCTGGCTCGATTCAACATGCGAGACTTCAAGAAAGGTTTTTTTTACCTTTCAGACAATGAGTGTATCTATCTAAAAAATAGTCTCCGAAGACTGTAGTAGAATGTCTCATATATGCAATGTTGTGTACGAGATCTGATATTTGCTATGCGGTTGGTAAGTATTTATACAGAACGAGAGACCAATTATTGGTCTATCAGGCACCTGAGCTTATCCCTAGAGGTTACACAGATTCAGATTTCCAAGACGATAGAGATAAGAGCAAGTCTACCTCTGGGTTTATGTTCACTTTTGGAGGTTGGGCCATAGTTTGGCGGATTGTCAAGCAGAAATGCATGGTGGAATTTACCATGGAATCTGAGTATATCGCAACATCAAAGGCCGCAAAACAAGCTGTGTGGCTCAAGAACTTCCTGGTGGATTTAGATGTGATTCCTGAGTTACCGAGGTCAATCACAGTGTGCTGTGAAAACAATGGTACAATAGCCAACTCAAAAGAACCACGAGTCCACAAGGCAAGTAAACACATAGAGCGCAAGTACTACCTAATATGAGAAATTGTAAAAAGAGGAGACATGGTCGTGGCGAAGATAGCGTCAGCAAAGAACCTTGCAGATCCATTCGCAGAACTGAGAAAGTCTTTGAAGCTAACGTGGAAGGGATGGGAAATAGATGCTTAGCTAAGCTGTGATAGTTCTCTAGTTGTTAGTATAGTAGTGGATTTTCGAATTTTTAGCTGGTGTTTCAAAATTGTCAGTTTGTTGTACTTAAAAGCACAGTTTTGAGTATTTGTGGGTGATTGTTAGTTTTGAATGCTAAAAAGATGAGCCTGTATGCAAACTATTTCCCAGTTATAACGATTAATTATTTTAGTTAAATCATATTATGTTTTACATATACTGACCACTTATATCAAGTGACTAGATGATGAGGTGTCTAGTGTAACACCCCTGGAAGAACATGCTATCCCTTTCACGTGATTATTAAGAGTTAAGTAGGAATTATAAAAATAAATATGTTAATTAAGATAAGAACGAGAGAAGTTAGAGACTTAAGTGATTTAAAAGAAAACATTTAAGTGGCTAAATGAGAGAAAAGAACTTAATCAAGGGAATTAGGAATTTTGAGGTGTAATTTAAAAAGAACCTAAGAATCTAGGGACTAAATCATAGATTCCTAAAGACTAAACTTAGTTCCTATTCCTTTTAAAACAAAAATTCCAGCAGCCCTTTTTCTTTTTCTTTTTTTCCTTCTCTTCTTCCTCTATCAGCCCGTGAGCAGCTCACCTTCGCCGGTTTCCTTCGGTCGCCACCACTTCCAGCCAGCAGGTCTTCCTTTCGGCCATCCGAACCCCCGAAAAGAAACCCCACTCTCCAGGGAACAAAACCCACCACTTAAACACCTCCTCTCCTCGTTTTTTCTCTCTCCCCGTCAAGCTCCGCCACCGCTGTTTTCGTCGCGATTCAGCCTCTTCCAGCGTCTACTTGGACGGAAACCACCTCGAATGGACGCCTCTACCCAAGAGCTATAAAACCCACTGCTTGTTCTCTCATTTGGCGGTCAATTGGCTCTCACCGAAAAATAATCACCGCTGCCGGATTCGCCGTCCATCACCACTGTGGGCACTACTGACGTCTCCATTCAACACAACTACTGGTGACCCATATTTGGTTTGACTTCCAGTCACTAGAAAAATGGTAAATCTTAAGCTTTGATCACTATAATTAAAAGAAACTTACTTTTGGATTAATAATGTGAATGCATGGCTTATTATTGTTTAATTGATGTTGTGATTCTTAATCTAGTCATGCATGTGATAATATTGTAGGTTGTGCACCTAATGTTAATAGATAAGGTTCAAAAGACAAAGGTAACAAATAAGTAAGTCTAGGTCACTCGAAGATAGGTTAACTAGAAAAAAATTAGAAGGATAAATTAGTTAGAAATTGGGCAGAATAGTATTTAGGACAAATAATAGGCTAGTTAAGTTATATGACTATAGGTTGGATTACTAAGCATGACTCGGATATTATTGAATTGGAAAGATAAAGAACAGTAAGTTAATACTATACATATCTACATGAGCTTAAGAGTCTAGAAATCATATAGGAAGCTAGGTAAATAAATCTAGGTAATAAAAATGGATTCGCATGTGCCTTGGGATCAAGTTTAGGTCAAAAGGACGTGGGAATCGCCTCGTGTTTCGCGACCCCGAGAGGAATCTCACTCCCTTTGGCTTAGTACTTGGTTGTGAGACATGAATAGGAATAGATTAGTACATGTAGAGACCCTTAGGACATGCCAATCTTTATGTGCGATTTTTGATAAGTGGACTCTGTTTGTTATGTGTAATAGGAATCCTTATGACTCATAGACAAGTGGTGTCTTCTTGTCAAGCTGAGTTGTGAAAGGTTAACGCATTAAAGGTGAGTTGATTCTTTTTATGTGTTGCTTTGTTAAATTCAGGATTACTTATATGCCCTCAAAAGCATATGGGTAGCCTGGGTTTAACCTGGAAAACATTCGTATGTACTTTTGCATGTCTCTGCTTATTGCTCTTGATGCATCTAGACAATTATGGCCTTGCCAGCACTTAGGATTTATTCTCTGTAACCATGGTTATGTTTTGATGCTAGTTTGTGGTAATGAATTATGTGTGGTATTTACGACTTTGGATGTTTAGCATGATGGTTGATGGGTGTTATTTCCGCACATTTGTTGTGTTTGCATCTTTTGGGGGCCCCGCCCTTTTCGCGCCGACCTACTAGGTAGGGGCCGGACTGAGGCTTAGTACGTAGGACAGGTATGGCCCGGGGTACCTTTAGTGGCTCGGTGGATATTGGTGGCTCGGTTGATAGCGGGTGGGATGCCCATTTTCCGTATATCCTAGGGAGGGCATTGGTTGCGATGACCTATACCTCTCTAGGATTCAGGTTGGCTTTATTTAAGTTGTTGCACATTATTTGGTTGGTTGACGTTTCTTGTTAGCATGTTTAAGTGTTTTACCGTTTTGATGCCTAATTATGTGGTTATGTTATCGATGGTTCTTGTATATGTTTGTGGGTTTGTTGTTTGTGTGCTTATCTTTTTGACCCTCCATCCAGCGCAGGCGGCGCCAGGTAAGCTAATAGAGAATCCTCACTGAGTATGCCTAGCATGCTTATTTAGTTACGTGTGTTTTCCAGGAATAAGTCCGGAGCGAGCCTAGGGGGAAGCTGGGTTGGTATATGGGTTTGAAGGAAGGTGTTTGAAGCTGCGAACTAAGGAATTGAATTTAAAACTAGAACTTGTATGTAACGTACTTAAGTACTTTATGATTTAAACTTGTTTAGGATTCTTGTAAAGAAATTGTAGCAAGATAATGATGATTTTGGGTTTAGCTGTTACGAATTTGATGTTATAAACTTTAAGTTATTTTGGAAAAGTCAAATCGAGCTTTGTATGCTGATTCAGGTAGAATGACCGTTTTTGGGGTCGTTACATCTGGTGTGACACAGTAGATCTCATTGTTGGTTAATGTCTGGATATATAAACCAGGCTCGGAACTGAGACAATTTTGGTCAAACTGTCAGTTTAGATTATTATGTGATTCTGAAATTAGTTGTCTAGATTAATTGAATCATATAGATATGCCCAGGGCATATTGAGTATAACGTTAATGATTGAATTAACTTGTATTAATCGTTAGTAGTTAAGTCGAACCTTGCATTCTATCTCTTAATCCCTAGATTTGAACAGGTATGAGGATTAGACATAGTGTACTTTGATATGCTAAAGAGTGAGGTCACTTGAGACCAATAGTCTCAGTAGGTTGGGTGTGTTTGTTTGATTGCTTGATGTGATGTTACTTGTTCGAAAAGAAACCATGTATCAGTGCGTCCGGGTTGATGGTGCTCCCGAGATGAGCTCGTAATGTTTATTGTACTAAACCTGGCCAGTGGACTTATGCCCGATATAGTAAAAAGGTCGAGTGGTACTAGTCTTGGATAATAAGAAGTTGATTAATTAATTTATCAGTAAATTAATATATTGACGAGCACTATATCTTTGATGTGGGGAAATTAAAGAATAATTAATTTAGTTGCACTAGAAACAATTCCGGTTTGGATGGTAGTGCCATAATTAATCCATTAGTGGTACGATTAATTATGTATTAATTAATTAAGATATTAATCAATCTTTGTGTCAGTTGGTTGTGAATCGGTCCAGGAATTGGATTAAGGATAAGTGAATCCTTGTATCAGTTGGATGTGAATCAGTCCAAGAGTAGGATTCAAGTAAAACAAAAACTCAATAGGAAGACCAATCATTTTCTAACTTGAGGTCTCTCTTATAGCTCTATAAATAGACATAGAGGGTCAACAACACAAGACATAATTCATAAGTTTCATAATTCAAGAAACTAGAGAGAGAAAGCGAGAAAGAGGAAAATAGAGAGAGAAGCTCTAACCTCTATTCTCTATTTGTTGGTTCTAGCGTGAATCGGGAATTATTAGGCGGCGGCGGCTTCAACCAGCAGCTGTAACGGCAGGTTCCCAGTTTCTTTTTTTGGCGGCGAATTTCAGCTTCAGTGGTGGCACGTGGAGTACACGGCGGCGACGCTTGGAAATCACTAGGGGTGGTAGCTTGGGATATTTCTTGGGCTGTTTTTGTGTAGTTATTGCTGATTAGTTTTGGTTCATTGGTTCATTGCCCACACAATGTACGAATCTCGTCTATAGTCATACAAGATATTTTCTTGAGGACACGCTTAAAAGATCAATTCTTTTCCTTCCGCTTTTAATTAGAATTATTTTATCATGTGTTAACAAATCGAATAAGGCATAACTAAGATCCTGTGCAATGGTGTTTCAAAAGGGTTTAAATAGTATTGCAGTAGTGTCCGGGTTTGTGATTGATTTACGATTCCGGAATGCAATGCACGAAAGTGAAATTTTTTATCGAGCCCAGGTGGATAATTCCTTCACATGCATCCATGTTCTGTTGTGTTTTATTTGAATCTTTCATCCAACATTTAGTATTTTAGTAAATGACTAATGGAATACCATTTATTTGATGGTTCGTAAGGTTTATGTAAAATGATATAATAATTTGAATATGAAGTTTAGATGGCTGATTGCATATTTCAGTTAACAAATTTTCATTAAAGTCTAATACCATTACTTGGTATGTTATGACTATATTATGATAATAGTAACATCATTGATCATTAAGTAATCCAGTTATGTTTTAGCTGTTTACATTATATTATATTGATAATCAGTTTTTGTATTTTATTACACTCAATTTTGATTTCATTTTTTGAATCAGTTGCATTAGCATTTATAATTAATCTCTTAATGGCTTTCTGAGGATTCAAACTGAATTTGCCAAGATAAATTGTTTATCTGGTTGAACATGCACCATTGTTGTTGAAGATACATGAATAATGCCGTGGGTATTTTACATCACTGAAAGTGAGGGCCATGTCCGAATAAAAAATCCAATCAACAATGGTTGATTTGTTTGAGCAGAGACAATGTGAGGGTTCATGTTTTAGGAAATGGACACCATCCGATTCTAAAGTCAGAACAAGTACCCAAAGATGAGGTAGGTCCTTCTCAACTGAATCCGTCCTACTTCAATTCTACAATAATGCCTTATTGCATCAGTAGGAATTACTTAGTAACGACTATTTGATATTGAAAGTATTCATTATCATTGCAATTGTATGTTATCTTATAAAATTAGCATTCATAATCAAGTTGACTTATATATATAATGATTTTTTTTTTTTTTTTTGCAGAATCTACTCTGATGAATTTTGCTAGATCAAATGCATTATTAAACAAGAAGAAAATTACTTTTAAAAATGCTGCTGGGAGAGAATGTTCATATGGCTTAAAGCTTACTACGTATGCATATTTCATATCACTAATGGATGGACCAAATTTCGTGATGAAAATAAGCTCAAAAAAGGTGACAAGTACACATTTCATATAATAAGTAATGAAAATATTCATGTTGTCCATTTTACCGTAAGTTATATTGTATTAGTATATATTAGCAAACATTATACTTGCTTCGTTTAATTGATTTATATGTATATTGATTCTGAAATCTCGATGATTTTTTCAGGTTGATTAAAATCTGGAATGCAGCATTGTAAGTGAATTTTCTTTCAGGTTGATTAAAATCAGTAATTAAAGTACCTTAAACCAGTCATCCATGTTTTGATTATGATTGTTCATGGGATATTATGTTGTTCATATTAATATGTTTCTCATGTTTTTATTGACATTAGTGCACTTATTTTATTAGTGTGTTAGTTTCATAATCAATTTAGAATATAATATCTTTTGTTAAAAATACTACACTAATTACTTTGTTACAATGGTTTTGCTATTTGTTTGTTTTGAAGATGTGAAAAAAAAAAAAGAAACTTACTATTATATGGATTTTCCATAAATCATGAAAAGTTTTTTGTTCTCAGTATGTTAGTGAGTAAATATGTCATTTATTGCCGCAAATTATATAGTACTTCTAGGTGTATATTAGCATTATACCCCTAGGAGGAATTTGTGAACAAATGGCTTGGAAAGAAGCATTAAATCACATTTAATGCTGCGGTTCCCACTTGTCCAAAAATCACTCTCACGCGCCTCACACCCCCATTTGCACAAAACTCACTTTCTCTCTCCCTCTCTCCTATTTATTGCCAATACCCCTTGATGTGCTCTTGCGTTGTAAAAAGCATTAGGCGAACATGCAAAAATAAAATTTATAATAAACCAAACAAAATGCTAAAACTATAGTATTTAAGGTTTCGTTCTCGTGAAATTTATGGTATCAAATGAAGTGGTTGTTGGGTTCGAGTCCTTACTAACTACAATCTCTAGTAGTTTTAGTAGCCTATGAATCTAAGAAAGTAAAATATGATAGTGGTTGTGTAAAAGTCATCCAAATAACAAAATAAAGTAAATAAGATAGAATGGGTAAAAGGCGGAAAATCACACCATAACTAAGATCAAAGGGGCTATGTCTAAGTAAATTATCATGCAATTATTTAAGAAGACTCTTTTAATACTGTCATCACTGAATCTATAAGGACTAGAACTAGTCAATAATAGAAATAGAGTCATCAATCCTATCTATTATCAATCATCTACTTTACCGACAATAAGATCGAGTAAATAATCCAATCTAAGACCACTTGTTCGACAAAACAATGAAACTCGTACCACAAGACAACACTATCTATCAACCACATGTTCTTCAAAATAGATAATCAACAATGAATATCAGTAATAAAGTAGATTCAACATGTTGATCGACGAGAAGATAAAAAACATATCCAAAAAGGGGAATTAATCATTCTGCATGAAACACACTTAACAATAAGCATGAATAACCAAAGAAGGGAACAAAAACCACAAATAAGTAGTAAGAATATCTAGGAATAGTTTGATGAATAAGAAAGGTGAGGCCTTAGCATCCAAAATGTATGATAACTCAACAATCCTTAGCACCTCCACCATATTAAAACACAAAATCATCACTAAACCCATTATTTTTGCCCACATCTATTGGAAATCCACTACCCCTATCACTTAGAAGAGTAGATTTCCCTATAATCTACTTAGAACATGAGTGTTCTAAGAGAATCCATAGGTATGTGTGTGAGCTTGAAAGTGTGTGTTTCTTCCTCCCTAAGCTAAAGTCTCTAAATTATCTAAATTATGAAAAACGCACTTAAGGTGTGTTGTATGTGATCTACTATGTCTTTACAAAGAGTCTTGGCCACTAAGAAAGGTCTCAGAGGTCTAAAATTGGTATTATATAAGAAAAGTCATGCCAAGGGTAAAGTTAGAATTTTAACAGTGGTTTTCCGGGCGATGACCAGGTGGTGGCGCCATGGGGACGCAAAGGCTGGCGGCTGTTAGGCATTGGTGCCATGCGGACGCCAGTGTTGGCTGTGACCTGGCGCCAACACCGAGTGGATGCCGAACTCAAAATCTTCTTCAATCCATGCTGATTCCAAACTCTTCTCTTTAAGCTTCAATCTTGCGTGATTTTCTCCTTTTTCCAGCAAAAGTTTTTAAGTTTTATCAAAAATCTCCAAAGTGCCTTATTACTACAAAATCATCCAAATCCAACTATAAGTGCATTGAAAGCTCATAAAATATGTCATATTCCTTGAAAACCAACTAAAAGAAAGCTAAACATGCATGAAATTGGGTCATAAAAGGGTATATTTTGGAGTCACGTCATCCCTCCACACTTAAGACTTTACTTGTCCTCAACCAAACTAGTCGAGAAAAAAAATGGAAAGTGAGTCCAAAATATAACAATTAGCTCTAAGATGGTTTCCACCCCCCCTGGCCGTGCTTGTCGAGGCACCCAAAATAAATCCGGTTCTACCGAACTCCAAATAAATTTGTAGCAGTAGTAGTACCGAGTCGAAATCCCAAAGGAACCAAAATTAATTCTTAAACTAAACAGTAATCAGGGGGTTTTGAAATTAAACTAAAAATAATAAAATCAAAAGAAATAAATAATGGCAAAAAAAAAAACTAAAAACAAGAAATTCAAATGAGAAAGATTCAATCCAAGGGAAATACAATTTAATTATTATGTCGATCATCGGTTCAAAAGTATTCTTTCATTCAAGCATTCAACCTCCACTATTGTTAGGATAGTCGTAACAACTATGGATTCTCTAATTTCATTAACCAAACCCAGCATTCGATTAAATCTTGTTATGGAAAATTGGGTACGATAGCATTCCATATTCAACCATAACAGCATTACATACAAGAATTAGTTGAAACCAAAATTAATTAAAAGAGATAGCTGCAAATAATTAATACTGTCCAATTGGTTCCCCTTAGACTATCATGCATGAACAATTAAGTCTCACCAACATGCATAAAACATCTAATTGCTACTTGATACTACCGGTTCGTGTGTATTACGTAACATTCAACCTGTAGATAGCACAGAAAAATCAACACTAATTGAGTCGTCAATTCAATTAGTACTAAAAATTCTAAATTAAAACAAGAAACAATCGATACTTGAATTTAACGAAAGAAATTAAATTAAACTCAAAACCTCACAACATGCTAATTAGATCAAATCCCTTGGACTGAACAATAAAATTAGCTACTCATGTTCTTGAACAAAACAAATAAGAAATTGTTCATGCAAATAAAATAAAAACTAGCTGTGGAAACACTTCAGCTATGTGTTGGTTGGCTCTCCGATTTGTTGGTGTCCACAGCCCTCTGCTTTTTCCCCCTCTGATTTTTTTTTTCCTATTTGAAAGTGGAGGCCTCCTTTTATATATGCAAGCAGCAACAATTATGGAAGTCTAAAACTTCCCTTGTCTTCTTTTCTTTCCTTTTATCGTAGCAGCATTTTTTTTTTTTTTGCAAAGGAAGAGGTCTGCAGCTGTTTGAATTGAGAATAATAAGATTTTGTTGCTCCAATTTTGGAAATACATGAATCTTCCTTTTTCTCAGCTTCACTTGTAGCAAATTAGGAAAAAACTTGGCAGCTGCAATTCTGGAAGCTAAAGCAGCACAATTTGGGAAGAAGAATTATTTCCTTTTGTTTCTTGTGTTTGGCTATTTCTTTCTTCGGGAACTGTAGGCAAAATTTTGGAAATAAAGGAATTCTGGGAACTTTCTGTTTTTATTTCTGATCAATGGCTCTGGAATTTGGAAAAGAAGTCATCCATCAATTTAATTTGGAAATAACAGCAGCCTTCCTTTTTCTCTTGCAATTTGGTCCTTAATCGTTTGTATTTGCCCAAATTGATTGTATCTCCATTTTTCAGCCCTTAACACAAAGATATAGACATAAATCATTAATTAAACTCATAAAGCCACTAAAATATTAAAATTATAACACTTAAAAGTTCAATTAAATGGCTTTATCAACCCCCTCCAAGCTAAACACGAAAATGCATGCACTCGCTTTGCATTCATGATTTCATATAACTTCCACAATTAAGCAAGACAAACATGATATGAATTCTCTATCAACATCAATTGACCTCATCACCTCACACTATCATGGATTAAATAAATAATGCTCAAATTTTATAGGTTTTGAAATATTCAATTACGCTCAAGTCAATTGCATGTAAGATCTTAAACCATAAGCTTGACGCAAGATCACCTTGCCACCAGCCTATTGCGAACGTAACACATTGATCAAAAGAACTTTTATTAGGGTGTAACAGGATTGCCTAAGGACAAGAAAATGTTAAGACTTGAGAATTGGAGTTATTGTAAAGATATTTGCATTGATTGGATGTTTCATCAGCTACTTTTACTTGGATTCTTAAACTACTAATGGAGGTTTAAGGCTTAGATGTCCTTTACTTCCCCAATCTTATTTCTTCAAACTTAAATTTATTTTTTTACCTTTTCTTCTTTTAGAAACTACTAAAAACTGAAATCTAACAACTTAGAATCCATCAATTATTTTTCATTTCCACATATAATCACATAAAAACTCTTTAAGGGTCAAAAAACAAGGTTTGAAAAAAGACAAAGGCTCAAGTTGGCTTATTGGGATAAAAAGAAAACAAAGAAAGAGATGAGGCTCAAATTGGTTATGCCTAAGGGGATAAAGATGATTACGGGCAATGTAAAGCAAATAAAAGGTAAAAACAAAAGCTAACTAATTGTCTTCATCACTTCAATGTATCACAAACATGTAAAAGGTCTTGATATGTATGCTAAAGTAAAGTTCTAGATTCAATCATTCATGCAAAACAAATCACACAACCAAAGAAAATCGAGCAAACAAATAAGAAATTCTCAATAAAGGCTCAAATAAGCTCACATAAAATCAAGGGTTGAAATGTGATTACATCTAAAGATGTCAACTAAGAACTCACATCATACCTATCAATACTTAACCATTTTCTTCATATTTCCGCCAATCATACAATGTAAATACACAAAACTAGCTTGAAGGTCCATTTGTTTTCGAAAATTTTTATCAAAATCCAAAATAGAGCAAATTTTTGAAAATTAACCACAAAATGGACTCATCTTCACTACTAGTTTCTCAATTAGCAAGCATAAGGACTGCTAGCAACTTTTGTTTATCTTCCCCCCCCCCCCCACTTAAAGTATACATTGTTTTCAATGTATCAAAACAAAACAAAAGTTGGTTAATGGGGTACCAATGTCTTTTTCTTTGAATTCATTTATCACAATTAAGCTCATGACCATATAATGTTAGCCAAATACTCAATGTAAATCATTCACACTTTAATTAAAAAACATAAAAATAAACACACCAAAGAGAATAAAAATATTTCAATTACAAAGTGTCAACAAATTGTAGTAAGAAAGTAATAGTTGTAAGGATTCTCAAACTCTTGTTGTAAAGGAACAAAATGTGGAGAAAAACCAATAGTGCATCACTCTATAAGCTTCCTCTCTCCCATTAAAGCCCACAAAATGGTCTCATCTTCACTACTAGTTTCTCAATTAGTAAGCATAAGGACTGCTAGCAACTTTTGTTTATCTTCCCCCGCCCCCCCCCCCCCCCCCCACACTTAAAGTATACATTGTTTTCAATGTATCAAAACAAAACAAAACAAAAGTGGGCTAATGGGTTACCAATTTCTTTTTCTTTGAATTCATTTATCACAATTAAGCTCATGACCATATAATATTAGCCAAATACTCAATGTAAATCATTCACACTTTAATTAAAAAACATAAAAATAAACACACCAAAGAAAATAAAAATATTTAAATTACAAAGTGTCAACAAATTGTAGTAAGAAAGTAATAGTTGTAAGGATTCTCAAACTCTTGTTGTAAAGGAACCAAATGTGGAGAAAAACCAATAGTGCATCACTCTATAAGCTTCCTCTCTCCCATTAGAGCTCATCATTCTCTTCCTTACTCCTTGGATTAACCATGTCTTAAAAATTGTAACGAATTAGTGAATTTTAAACAGAAAAGAATGGGTTAAGCATACCTCAGAGGTTGGCGTCCAATAGGTGTTGGTGTCTGGCGGTCGCCATTATGGACTACATGAAGGCATGGTGCCAGCATGTCGCCTGACATCAATGCTAGTAAAAATAAGCCAATTTAATTTACTTAAGCAGTAGTGATAAGCATTAAAACACAACAAGACATATTAATTAACCATATGATTAATCTACACATAAGAACACATGATTTTTCATCCATTTAAGCATAAGTTCTACATGTTCTATAACAGTAAAGCTCCAGGATATAGAGGTTAGAACATCTAAAACTTAAAAGTTTGAAAAATGCATACATTCATCCATTTAAGCACAAGGCAGCTCTATACTCTTACCATTGATTCTTGATTTCGTATAATGTTTTAAATCTGCAGAGAACTTAATTTCCAAATACAATTAACTAATTTCCAAATCTCAATTAGTTTCCAAATCCAATTAATTTCCAAATGCAATTAGTTTCCAAATCCAATTAGATTTCCTAATCCAATTAGATAATTCCTAATTCTTGGAATTCCTAATTCTAATAGAACTTAAAGACTTAGTTAATTAATTAATTAATTTCACCTTGTCAATTTACTGACTGACCCTTAGGATTAATTAATTAAATCATCAATTCTACTTTATCAATTAACCCAACACATAATTAATGGTACCACTAACGGATTGATTATTGAATCACTGCTCAAACCAAAATTGCATCCGGAACCACTAAATTATTCTTTATTCTCCCCACATCAAAGATATAGTGCTCATCAATTTATTAATTTACTGATAAATTAATTTATCGACTTCTTATAATCTGAGATTAATACCAGTTGACATTATTATTATACCGGACATAAGTCTACCGGTCGGATTTAGTATAACAATCATTTCAAACTCATCTCAGGAGCACCATCAACTCGGACTTACCGGTACATAATTTTCTTCAACTCACAATGACACTCCAAGTAGCTAAACAGCCGCACTCTTTGGAAAATAAAACTATGTAATGATCAATCCTTGTGCTCATTCTCGTCCAGGGATTAAGAGATAGAATACTAGGATCGAATAGTCTATCAAATCAGTACAAGACAATTCATCCTAAATAGGTCATGGTCAATATGTACTGGACATATCTATATAATTCAATTAGTTTAGACAAAACAATCTCAGAATTACATAATGACTTAAACCAACAGTATGTCCAAATTTTCTCAGTCACGAGCCTAGTTTATATATCAAGACTTTAAACAATGATGAGATCTACTGTGTTACACCCGACACCTCATTATCGAGTCTCTAAATATAAGTGGACAACATATGTAAAACATAAGGCATATAACTGAAACATTTAACTCGATATATAAAGCTGAGAAATAGTTTTTCATACAAGCAAAGCTTTCAGTATTCAAAACTAACAATCTCTCACTAATACTCAAATCGACGCATTTAAATATAAAACTATTTAACACAATTAATCTACTACTATAATGAAATCTAGAGAACTGTCAAGGCCCAACTAAGTATCTAACTCCCATGCCTTCCACGTGAGCCTCAAAGACTTTTGCAGTCAATTTCTTCGCGAACGGATCAGCAAGGTTCTCTGCTGATGCTATCTTTGACATGACCACATCTCCTCTTTTAACGATTTCTTGTATCAGGTGATACTTGCTCTCTCTGTGTTTACTCGCTTTGTGAGCTTATGGTATCTTTGAGTTGGTTAATGCACCATTGTTATCACGGTACACTGTGATTGATTTTGGTAGCTCAGGAATCATGTCTAAGTCCACTAAGATTTTCTTGAGCCACACTGCTTCTTTCGCTAACTCTGATAATGCAACGTATTCATCTTTCATGGTAGAGTCCGCCAATCATTTCTGCAGGACACTCCGCCCAAATATGGCTCTGATGTAACCCTAAGTTACATCAATTTTCATGGAATTTTTCATTAAAATTCACTATATTTAAATAGAGTTTCACTCACTCTTATTGGCTTTTTAAGCTTATAATGTGTTTTGTGGGAAATGCAAGCCCAGGATTGGTTTATTCACTTTTCTAGCACAAATAGGGTCATAAAGTGCTGAATTGATACAAATAGGTAAATTGGTCACTACTGGAGTAATTTAGTCAGCTTGGACCATGAGGAAAGGTTTAAAAGACTATCTTATCCCTGCTCTCCTTAGTTAATTACAACCCTAGAAAGGTGTGTAATATATATTGTGTGAGACAAATCCTGTTGGTAACTTTTGCTTCGTTCTCTTTCATTTAGAGCCGACTGCTTTGCTTGTACATGGGTAGCTAGGGTTTCACTTGAAGATGGTGATGGTTCTAAGTTGTTCATGGCGGTTTAATCCCAGATCTGGCAACTCTAGGTGGAATGAGTGCATTTTCATTTTTTTGAGCTGTTCTATAGTTCTCTTTCATCAGCTTGATGAAAGACTTTTGCTATTCTGGGGTGACAGACCGTGATAAGCGAGGGTGAGCCAGCTGATTCATATATTGTGTATGCTCCTATGTGTAGTGTATCTGAATTTCTTTTATTTAATATGTATTGGTGTAATGGTTTCTTGGGTTGATTTGGGCTTGGCCGATTTGTTGGCGATTTTGTCATTATGCTGTTGAAGAATGAATATTGAGTTAACTTATTATCTTGTTTGCAATTTCCTTTTTCTGATAATTGAATCTTGAGTAAGTTTATGATCTTGTTGGCGGTTTCCTTGTATAATATGTGAGATTGGATCTTGTTAGCCACATAAGCCTAAAGTCTGAAAAGAGATAGTGAAACCAATGCATGATAAATACTAGAAGATAGTGAAGAAGATTAAACCACCACAAAAATATCCCATCAATTTATTTTCTAAATTTTATTTATTTCTATTTGATCAAATCAAGGCCATCCTGATCTTAGCACCTTGCATGTTTTTTGTTTAATTTGATACCCACAGTGTTTAGTGTTACCTGTGGATTCCATACCCTTCTCTGCTACACGATAGGATTTGTGGTCCTTAAGTGTGCTAAAAGAAATTTTTTATTAGTCTTGTTTTTAAGCACGTCACTTTTTGGCATCGTTGCAGGGGAGCACGGTAGCCCTTGTGTATCTAATGCTATTTGTGTATATAGTGAGTCGATATTTAAATGGAAATCAACCTTAGAAGAGTGGATAAACCTCTTGTTTATGGGGATGCAGTTGAGGATTAACTAAGAGATTATTATTCAACTATAGTGCAGAAAGGATATGGAATGTATGCATTAGGATGGAAATAATGGAGAGAGATACGAGGAAATCATGAGTTGAATTTAGAAGAAGTGGATTTCAAGTTAAATTTTATCCACATGAAAAAAAGTTACAAATTATGCAAGTTGAGCAAATGCAGATGCTTGAAGAAAAAAATGAAAATAAAGTTGACTCATGATTGGAGAAACAGAGTCAGTTGGAGCTCACAGTAGAAGGTGACAATCATAGTGTGGAAATTGAGGCATTTGAAGAGGTGAAAGAGACTGGAGAAGTTTCAAAAAGGAATATGGATATTTCCATTATTGTCTGTCAACCAAGGACACTGACCTGAAGTAGGAACATTGACTGGAAAAGTGATGATAAGAATGACTACGAGGGGACACGAAAAAAATTTTGAAAAGCAAGATAATTGTTCCCAGTGAAAGAATTTTGCCACATAGGATATGGGTTTGCACTTGCTCGATTTACCACGGAACAAAAATTTCTAATTAAAGCGGAACCTTAGAAAGTTAACTTTGAAGCGTGCACCTGGTGATTCTCTTGTATGCCTCAAAGACTATGACCTCTTGTTGTGTGGGCAACAATCTAGAAGTCAATTGATCAGCAACTCACCACAATCCACCTGCTGAAAAAATTTAGCACCTCCGCACCTAGCACGTACTGCAAACGCACTGCCCGGAGAGAGAGAAAACAACACACGGGGCTGCCAAAGAGAGAGGCAAAATTTCGGCCACCTCAAAGAAAAACCAGCCGCCCCTAGTTGTATAAAATTCGTTCTTGAGAGAGAAAGTTTTTCTCTCTCTAGAATTTTATCTCTCTAGATTCTTGAATAATGAATCTATTGAATTGTTATGTCTTGAATGGCTAATCCCTTGTCTATTTATAGAGTTACAAGAGAGACTCCATGTTGGTTTAGGATTGGTCTTCCTAATGGGTTTAGGTAATGAATTAGTTTCCAAATCCAATTAGGCAACCAATCTGATAGGATAAACCAAATCCTACTAGATTCCTAATCTCTAGGATTTCCTAATCCCAATTGAAACTTAAGACTTAATTAATTAATTAAATAATTCCACTTTGTTAATTACTTAATTAACCCTTAAGAATTAATTAAATAATTCCATTTTGTTAATTATTGAATTAACCCTTAGGAATAATTAACCAATTAATTAATTAAATCTACCTATTCAATTAACCCATTACAAAATTAATCGTACCACTAACGGATTAATTTTGGCACTACCATCCTACACCAGAATTGCTTCCGAAATAACTTGATTAAATTATATTCATTAATCTCCCCACATCAAAGATATAGTGCTCGTTAATTAAAATTAATTTACTGATAAATTAATTAATTAACTTCTTTAATTCGGAGACTAGTACAACTCGACCATTTTACTATACCGGACATAAGTCCACCGACCGGGTTTAGTATAATAAACATTTCAAGCTCATCTAGGGAGGACCATCACCCCGGATGCACCGGTATATGGTTTCCTTTTGACAAGCAGTAGCACTCCAAGTAACTAAACACGTGCACCCAACCCACCGAGACTATTGGCCACATTTGACCTCACCCATTGGCAGATCAAAGTATACTATGTCTAATCCTTATGCCCACTCGAGTCTAGGGATTAAGAGATAGAATACAAGGATCAATTTGTCTATTAAATCAGTACAAGACAAATCATTCCTAAAAGTCAAGTTCAATATGCCCCGGGCATAGCTATATGATTCAATTAGTTTAGACAAACCAATTATCCAAATCACATAATAACCTAAACTGGCAGTTTGTCCAAAGCTATCTCGGTTACGAACCTCATTTATATATTATGTCTTTCAATCAATGATGAGATCTACTGTGTCACACCAGACGCCTCATCATCTACTCACATAATAAAAATGGATGATTAATGCACAACAAGATATGACTGAAACACAAATCGATATATTAAACTGGGAAAATGTACAAAACAAGCATAGCTTATGTATTCAAATCCAACAATCTTCCACTAATACTTAAGTTGTGCTTTAAGTATACAACTACATACAATCCCTATACAATCTGCTGCTACCTATCTAAAAAATCTATCATGGCTCTACTAAGTATCTGATCCCCATACCTTCCACATGAGCCTCAAAGACTTTTGAAGTCAATGTTTTCGTGAACGAATCTGCAAGGTTATCCTCTGATGCTATCTTAGCCACGACCACGTCTTCCCTCTTCATGATGCCTCGTATCAGGTGGTACTTGCACTGTATATGTTTACTCGCCTTGTGGGCTCGTGGTTCCTTCGAGTTTGCTACTGCACCAAGTGTGGACGTTTACGCTAACCCACATTCGTTTGAGAAGAACCAAGTTCATTAACTACACTATCTGACCAATGATCTTTTGATCAATATAGCTAATATTCGGTGCTTTTAGCCATACAAGTAAGCAGCGTAACCTCGTGAGAGGAATACTGCAGATCGTACACTAAGTGTGTGCCTATACGTGACTTCTGAGTTTGTTACCTCAGGATAGTGCGCCTAGTCATCTTACTCAGAAGTTCATAGTCTAGCGATCTCGGGGCTAGACTCATCCGAATGGAGGAAGGCCCTAATGCCAATGCGCACGCCCACCCACATCGCATATGAACCCGTAATGGTAGCCATTGGGATATTAACCAACCCGCTCCCGCTTAGATTTCCAAATTGAGGGTTTTTCCGGTTTTAACAGGCAATTAACTAAACCTAAGTTAGGTGCAACCATAAAACCAGACATGCTTTAATTCATGCATCTAAAATACAGCATAAAAATAAAGCATAAAAATTAAAACAATAAATACGGGAAATAAATACGAAAAATAAATTTCCCGACTATTATGGTTTTAATTGGTTCCATACTTTGCCTTGATCTTGTGTCCCATCATGTCACTCGATGGAGAGAGTCTTGAACTTCAAAAAATGAAATCTGGAGGAAAATTGGGACAAAAATAGCCCGAACTGCCCGAACGGGCCGCCCGTGCCGCAGCACAGCCCGAACGTCGCACTGCAAGCGCGAGCGCACAGCTCGCACGGGCCGTGTGCGCGGCCCTGTACGCGGCTCTGCGCCCGCGGCCCTACGTGACCAGCCTTCTGCGCGCGCGGCCCAGCGCGCCCGCGAGAGCACGGGCCATGCCACGCAGCCCTGCACATCTGCAGCAGCGTGCAGCAGCTGCTGCACGCAGCAATTACTGCGTACTGCTGCCGTCCCTTGGCTGCCGGCGGTTGTTGCCGGCGTCGCCTCCTGCCGCCAACTCCTCCTTCATTTTTCCCACGTTATTTGGTCTTCTTGTAATTCGTTCTGGGTTTTCCTGAGTTTCTTCAAATTCATGATAACCCAAAACCCACGAATCCAAGTCGCCCACCATAATGCCTTCGATTACAAAAATCAATTTTCCTACTACAAGGCATTCTAGGAAAATTAAAGAATCAAAATTACATAGAAAAAATCCTACTACAGATTTAATCTAATCCTACACGGCTTCCAGCACGTGGTTATACTATTACAAACATTCATAATAAAATTAAATCCGGACAAGTCCCGGAGTTTAATTAAAACACATACAAACGTAACCTTAATAGTCGGGATTCTAAACCACCTGCAAATAAAACCATGTAATAAATCGAATAAGTACCAAAACCCTCTAAACCAGGCTCTGATACCAATTGAAAGAATTTTGCCACATAGGATCTGGGTTTGCACTTGCTCGATTTACCACACAACAAAAATTTCTAATTAAAGCGGAACCTTATAAAGTTACCTTTCAAGCGTGCGCCTGGTGATTCTCTTGTATGCCTCAAAGACTATGACCGCTTGTTGTGTGGGCAACAATCTAGAAGTCAATTGATCAGCAACTCACCACAATCCACTTGCTGAAAAAATTCAGCACCTCCGCACCTAGCACGTACTGCAAATGCACTGCCCGGAGAGAGAGAAAACAACACACGGGGCTGCCAAAGAGAGAGGCAAAATTTCGGCCACCTCAAAGAAAAACCAGCCGCCCCTAGTTGTATAAAATTTGTTCTTGAGAGAGAAAGTTTTTCTCTCTAGAATTTTATCTCTCTAGATTCTTGAATAATGAATCTATTGAATTGTTATGTCTTGAATGGCTAATCCCTTGTCTATTTATAGAGTTACAAGAGAGACTCCAAGTTGGTTTAGGATTGGTCTTCCTAATGGCTTTAGGTAATGAATTAGTTTCCAAATCCAATTAGGCAACCACCAATCTGATAGGATAAACCAAATCCTACTAGATTCCTAATCTCTAGGATATCCTAATTCTAATTGAAACTTAAGACTTAATTAATTAAATAAATAATTCCACTTTGTTAATTACTTAATTAACCCTTAAGAATTAATTAAATAATTTCATTTTGTTAATTACTGAATTAACCCTTAGGAATAATTAACCAATTAATTAATTAAATCTACCTATTCAATTAACCCATTACAAAATTAATCGTGCCATTAACGGATTAATTTTGGCACTACCATCCTACACCAGAATTGCTTCCGGAACAACTTAATTAAATTATATTCATTAATCTCCCCACATCAAAGATATAGTGCTCTTTAATTAAAATTAATTTACTGATAAATTAATTAATTAACTTCTTTAATTCCGAGACTAGTACCACTCGACCTTTTTACTATACCGGACATAAGTCCACCGACTGGGTTTAGTATAATAAATATTTCGAGCTCATCTCGGGAGTACCATCACCCTGGGCGCACCGGTACATGGTTTCCTTTCGAAAAGCAGTAGCACACTAAGTAACTAAACACGCGCACCCAACCTACCGAGACTATTGGCCACATTTGACCTCACCCATTGGCAGATCAAAGTACACTATGTCTAATCCTTATGCCCACTCGAGTCTAGGGATTAAGAGATAGAATACAAGAATGAATTTGTCTATTAAATCAGTACAAGACAAATCATTCCTAAAAGTCAAGTTCAATATGCCCCGGACATATCTATATGATTCAATTAGTTTAGACAAACCAATTATCCGAATCACATAATAACCTAAACTGACAGTTTGTCCAAAGCTGTCTCGGTTACGAACCTCATTTATATATTATGTCTTTCAACCAATGATGAGATCTACTATGTCGCACCAGACACCTCATCATCTACTCACATAATATAAATGGACGATTAATGCACAACAATATATGACTGAAACACAAATCGATATATTAAATTGGGAAAATGTACAACACAAGCATAGCTTATGTATTCAAATCCAACAGCCAGATAGTAGGAGATAAAGACAAGACAACTTTACAGGAGATGATCAAACTCAGGATCCCAGCAACTATTACGTCTTGGTGTTTGTAAGGATACAGAGGAGCTATTAATTTTTCATTAATTCGGGTAAGGCAGAAATCACTAACAGGAAGAAAATAGTCTAAAATAAGTAAGTTGGTGAATAAGGTAAAAAGGGTCAAATTTTATCCCCTGAGACAGATGAAAAATCCAAAGGCTGTGGATGAGCCAGAGTATGAACCCTCTAATATCTTGTTTAAAAAATAAGTTAAGGGATATGGGCCTCAGCCATTAAAAATCTGGGGGAGATAGTATATAGTTTCGTAAAGTTAACTTTGTAGCATGGTTTATGATGAAAGAGGGGAAGAAAGAGGGGATATGATGAAATCTCAAAGGTTCTGTGTATATGCCAAAACTGATGATGGAAGAAATAAGAAGGCGTAATACATTGTGAGAAACTAAATACAATAGTAGAGATAGTTTCTGGTCGATATAAACTTGTTAACTAAGTGCTGATTGTTTAGTTTCTAGCAGCGAACCATTAGGGTCAAACATGGCGTCATTGAGCATGTCGTTCTCAAGTGAAGAGAAAAAACCATGTTAGGAGAGCTGCTACCACAAATTGATCCACAATTTGCATAAAGGACTTTCGTCCATCAGATTTGGGTTGAGGAAGTATGCACATTGAAAGAATACTTAGTGGCTAAACAGTAGGAGAAATTGATCCCTCAAACCAGAGACGTGAACTTGTCTAGGGTAAAGGAATTTTACTCAGGTGCCAAGTATGGAGAAAAGAAGGGGATGATCATTGTTCGCTCAGTTAAAATACCATTCTTTTTTTACTCCATTAATGGGCTGTTGGGGTTGAAGGTTAACAAAGATGCACTGGATTTGTGGCAACTAAGTTGGTATCAACCACAAAGGGAGAGTTTGGAGAAGATGCTTAAGCCAAAGGTAGTGATACCGGTTCACTGGAGTGAAGTGAATTTTGAAGACTTTAGGGAGTTGGCTCAGAGGCTATACATTTTTGTGTGTACAAATGTTGTGCCTTTGGAAAAGGAAATCGAAGGTATGGTAAAGGACAGGCAGTTTCGTGTTCTTGCAGTAGTTTAGGAAAGAAGACCTATCAATATAGGTCAAATCGTGATGACTTACATGCTAAGGGCAGTGAAAAGTAAAGGATGTAGCCCCCCATATACCATTCTAGTAGATACATTATGTATGGATCATGGGGTTACATCCTTTGAAACTGATGAAACTATAAATATTAGGGGTCAGTTGGGAAGAGATATAAGCCCTGAGGAGAGAAATGAAGCAATGCGCCAGCAGCTGATGAATCAGAGCCTGCAAATCCATATCAATATTGTTATACTGCAAACCATGCAGCAGCACCAGGAGCTATTTCAGGGGTACTTAGAGAAGAGGTTGTATTTGCATGCTCAAATCATTCAAGTCAGAAATCAGCTTGCGTATGACCCAGCACCCCTCTGTCGTGACAACTACTTGCATTTTTTTTTCTCTTTCTTTCTCCTGAACAATTTTAGTTTATCTTAGACTATTTATTTTGGATATTAATGAGTCCAGAGTACTCATGATCAGTCTTTTGGATGATGGTTCCGGAATTTTTTTTATTATTCCCCAATGTCAAGTGGAGTTTCTCATTTCTTTTATATTATTTGTGGTTTTAGTACACAACTGTTTTGTGAATATTAATTGATGGTAGATATAATGCGTAGGATGGGCTAAAGAAAGGAGAGTAAAAGGCTTTGATATGTTCTTTTTATAGATATATGTTGACAACAGGTTGTAAATGTAGTAGGAGAGTAGGATCTTGCATGATATAGCAAAATCCGCAATTCTCCTCACGCCCTCAGGTAAATTCTTCTGAACTACTGTCTTTGAAATTTTCTTAGCCAATCTGATGCATCGAATTCTGTAAAACTCCAGTTGGCTTTTCTTTAAATGTCTTGCAAATTCTGAACATCTATCTTTCGGTAAGTGTTAATGTCTTATGCATTAGATCTCTTTAGATGAACTGATGATATTTGTGAAATGATCGATGGAGTATTTGCTGGGTTGAAGTATTAAACATGATTATTATGAGTGAGCAATTGAGCCTATGGTAAGTATTTTTCTACTTGCTTATTCATTTGATTGTGTGAATAACTTGTGTTGGATTGAGAATCCAAAATTTGAGGCGATATGCATGTTGCTTGCTAATTGTGGGCTGAGTTGTTGAAATAAAATAGGCATTAGAACCGTTTCTCTTCATTTTGGCCAGCTAAGAAGATAAAACCTTTAGGATTTACACAGTTGAGCTTTTAAGCCTTATTTTTGCTAAACCTCACAGTAGTTTATCCTTCATTGATTCTGTATATTATCATTTCTGTCCTAGTTTTCCCCAAGGTTTTTAATTCTGATTCTGGTGAATTAAATGTCAGTAAAATGGATCTCTAAAAAATTAAAAGGAGTGAGTAGTAAATAGTGTAATCAATTAAAATGAATAAGTGAGGGATCTTAAAGCCCTGAACCTTCAGTATAAAAAAAAAATATGCCTTCTGAGGAAGTGAAGGATGCCTAAGCCCTGTACCCTTAGTAAATAGTAAGATCCAAAGTCAATAAATGAGTGTAAACTGGAATCAGGTTAATTACTAAAGATTGCAGCTCCAATCTTACAGTCTAGACCTTTTGTTGACCCGAACCTTAACCCTTAGCCAAAGACCTATGAATTGATTCCTTGTGTCCAGGATTAGTGTGAGGGCATGATCTTGTCTCAAGCCTATGGTTGCATCAGTTTGGCACAAGTATGAGAGTTACCTCAAATACATATAGGGCCTGAAAAGAGGGCAACTCTCTTAGGCTAATAGTGAGAATACATGAGTCAGGAAATGCATCAACCAATTGGTTCACTTTTATCTGAATTCTCATGTGCTGAATAAACTACTGTATGGATATGTACTGCTTTCCAGGTTTAAATTTCATGTTTAGAAGATTTTCAAACATTGGAGTGGGAATTGCGATTGGCTATTATAAATTTCCTTTGGTTCTTAATGACCTTGGTTGAGAACAAACAAGACTTTAGTGTCGAGGAGTGATGTAACCCTAAGTTACATCAATTTTTATGGCATTTTCCAATAAAATTCACTACATTTAGATAGAATTTCGATCACTTTTTTGTGTTTTTTAAGCTTATAATGTGTTTTTGGGGAAATGCAGGCTCATGATCGGTTTATTCATTTTTCTATGACAAATAGGATCATAAAGTGCTGAATTGATGTAATTAGGCAAGTCGGTCACTACTGGAGTAATTTAATCAGCTTGGGTCATGAGGAAAGGCTGAAAAGACTATCTTATCTCTTTTCTCATTAGTTAATTGCAACCCTAGAATGATGTGTAATATATATTGTGTGAAGAAAAATCTTGTTGGTAACTTTTGCTTTGTTCTCTGTCATTTGGTACCGACTGCTTTGCTTGTACATCAGGTAAGCTAGGGTTTCACTTGAATATGGTGATTCAACTTAGAACCATGTGGTTCTAAGCAGATCATGATGGTTTAATCTAGATCCGGTGACTCTAGGTGGAATCAGTACGTCCGCACTTATTGGAGCTATTCTGTAGTTCCCTTTCGTCAGCATGGTGAAGGACTTTCGCTATTCCGGGATGATAGACCATGATAAGCGAGGGTGAGCCAACTGATTCATATATTGTGTATGCTCATATGTGTAGTGTATCTGAATTCCTTTGATTTATTATGTATTGGTGTAGTTGTTTATTGGGTTGATTTAGGCTTGGCCAATTTGTTGGCGATTTTGTTATTATATTGTTGGAGATTGAATCTTGAGTAAACTTATGATCTTGTTGGTGGTTTCCTTGCATAATATGTGAGATTAGATCTTGTCATCCGCATAAGCCTAATGTCTAAAAATAGAGAGTTAAACCAATGCATGATAAATACTAGAAGATAGTGAAGAAGATTAAACCACCACCTAAACATCCCATCAATTTATTTTCTAAATTTTATTTGTTTCTGTTTGATCAAATCAAGGCCATTTTGATTTTAGCACCTTGAATGCTTTTAGTTTAATTTGATACACAAGTGTTCAGTGTTCCCTGTAGATTTGATACCCTTCTATACTACATGATAGGATTTGTGGTCCTGAAGTGTGCTAAAAGAAGGTTTTTATTAGTGTTGTTTATGAGCACATCAGTCTTCACTTCCCAAAAAAAATACAAACCCAGAGGTAGACTTACTCCTGTCTTTATCACCCTAGAAATTTGAATCTGTGTAACCTCTAGGCATAAGCTCTGGTGCCTGATATACCAATACTTGGTCCCTCGTTATGCGTAAATATTTTAGGATGCATTTAACAGCTTCCCAATGATTTTTTCTAGCGTAACTCTGATATCTGCAGGCCATGCCCACGGTATAGCAAATATCAGGTCTCATGCATAACACAACATATATGAGACTTCCTACCGTCGAAGTATAAGGAACTGTCTTCATGGCTTCTATCTCCTCAACAGTCTTTGGAGACTGCTCTTTAGATAGATGCATTCAGTGTCTGAAAGGTAGAAAACCTTTCTTGGAGTTCTGCATGTTAAAACGAATCAGAATCGTATCTATGTATGAAGCCTAAGAGAGCGTCAGTGAACATTTCCTATAATCTCAAATAATCTTTTACTCCCAAGGATATGTCCAGCTTCTCTAGAGTCCTTCATATCAAATTGTTTAGACAACCATGGCTTTACGTCTGATAATACTTTCTTACAGTTTCCAATAAGTAGGATATCATCTACGTAATGTACAAAAAATACCACTGCATTTCCGTCACATCTGCGGTACACACACTACTCATCCGGACACTGAGTAAATCCATAGGACTGGATTACCTCATCAAACCGAATATTCTAAGATCTGGATGCTTGCTTAAGTCCGTAGATGGACCTCCTAAACTTGCAAACCTTATGCTCTTGGCATTTTTCAACGAATCCTTTTGGTTGCTGTATGAAAATGGTTTCCTCAAAACTTCCATTAAGGAAAGCTGTCTTGACATCCATCTGCCAAATCTCATAATCTAAATGAGTAGCTATGGCCAAGAGTATCTGAATCGACATAAGCATAGCCACCGGGGAAATGGTTTCCTTATAATCGATACTTTCTTTCTGAGTATATCCTTTTGCCATAAGCCTAGCTTTAAAGGTTTCAACCTTTCCATCCGATCCACTTTTGCATTTGTAGACCCACTTGCATCCAATCGGTTTGAAACCATCAGGTAAGTCTACAATCTCCTAGACTTGATTAGAGTCCACTGACCCCATCTCAGATATCATGGCTTTTTGCCAAGATTCTCAATCTTTATCTTAGAGGGCCTCATTGTAGTTAACAGGATCAACAATTTTATCTCTCGTAACAAAATCCGAAGATTTTCCCAAGCCAATGTACCTCTTATGCTATCTTACACCCCTCCTACTACGACGAGGCACCACCAGTGTAGGCGCATCATCTGTGACCTCTTGTGCAGTATCCTATAGTGTATCTACTTGTACTGGTGCATCAGGAGTAGTCAATTTTCCTCTAAGTTCTTCTAGTACGATTTTGCTACTAGGCTTGTGATCTTGAGTATACTCATCTTCTTAAAATCTGGCATTAATGCTAACTACCACCTTCCGATCCATTGGACTATAGAATAAACCACCTATTTTCTCTAGGATATCCTACAAACACCATTACTTCTGTTCTTGAATCTAACTTACCCGCATCTGCCTTAAGCACATGTCCTGGATAATCCCAAATTCTGAGATGTCTCAGGCTGGGCTTACGCCTCATCCACAACTCTGTAGCGGTTGAAAGCACGGATTTAGATGGTACAAAATTAAATATCTGCAACTGTTCCTAAGGCATATTCCAAAATGAATTTTGAAATTCACTATATCTCTCCATGGACCTCACCATTTCTAAAAAAGTTTTGTTTCTCCGTTCTGCTACACCATTCTGTTTGGATTTTCCAGGTGTAGATAATTGGGATTGGAGTCCTATTTCTGACAAGAAATTTCGAAACTCAGTAGACATGCATTCACCACCACAATCTGATCACATTGTCTTGATACTTTTACCATAACGTTCCTCCACATCTGCCCGATACTCTTTGAACTTGTCAAAGCACTCAGACTTGTGGCACATTAAGTAAATGTATCCGTACCTCGAGTAGTTATCTGTGAATATCACAAAATACTCAAACCTACTCTAGCCTGAATAAAAAATGGTCCACACATGTCAGAATGAATCAACACTAATACTTATTTGGCCTTATACCCCTTGTCCTTGAAAGAATGTTTGGTCATTTTACCTTCGTAGCAGGATTCGCAAGTTGAGTAGTTGGGAACTTCTATTGAATCCAAATATCTAGCAGTGACCAAATTTTGAATCCTATTAAGATTAAATTGACCTAGTCTAAGGTGTGAAAGATAGGTTTGATTCATATCAGAATGTTCTTTCCTCTTATTATGGTTTAACAATGTTTGAATTGTTGTTGCATGTCTAGTAGGAAAATTTGGTTTTAAAATAAACAAACTGTCTACCAATAAACAAGAACAAATGAGTTTCTTATTATTTTTTTAACGAACAAAGACTTATCGTAAAAAAAAATGAATAACCATTCTTTAAAAGTTTAGAAACTGAAACAAGGTTCTTTCTAAAACTAGGAATATAAAGACAATTTTCTAAAACCAGCTTAGAATTTTCAAAATTTAGCACTACGTCTCCCACTACACAACTGACACTTTTGTAGTGTCTCCCAAATAGACTACCATTTCTTCATCTATGAGATTTTGGGTTACCTGAAACCTTTGCAGAGAATTACAAACATGATCAGTGGTACCTGAATACACACACCAGGTATCTGTGGGAATCACCACCAAACATCTCTAAGTAATTAAGGAAGAAATAGTCGTACTTATGTTCTTTGGACAATCCTCTTTCCAATGTCCCATTTAATTGCACTTGAAGCACTTGCCTTTCGACTTCTTCTTTGCAATCTCCGGTTTAGGCACAATTCGCGCCTTTTGAGCCGTTCCATCGAGCTTTCTCTTATTTTTTCCAGCCTCAGGCTCAGAAGAAGATTCTGAAGCTTTAACTGCGACTAAAGCTCGTTTCTTCCCTTGAAAAAGACTTTCAGCCGCCACTAACTTTGCCAAGAGCTCGGATGAAGTACCCAACATTTGATTCATGTAGTTCAACCGAAACTGCTCAAAGCTTCGAGGCAAGTTCTGGAGGATAATATCGACTTTTGTTTCACCATCGATTTCGCCTCCCACTACCTCAGCCTTGTTGATGTTACCAATCATGTCAATGACATGATATTTCACATGAGTGCTCTCAGCCGTAAGGACAATGTCTAAGTTACGTTTCCAATTGATGTAATTAAGACCAGATAACTTGTTCTCTTTTAATACAACAGCTAATGAATTAAATACATATCAAAAATTGTAAATAAATAAACATAAAATATTTCAGCACATATGAAAATTTCTAACCCAATATTGAAAAATCCCTCAAAATAATATTTAAATCCACCAACATCTCATTCACCGGGACATGTTAGTGTGATCGTTTACGCTAGTCCACATTCGTTTGAGAAGAACCTAGTTCATTAATTTCACTATCTGACCAAACGATCTATTGATCAATGAATTTAATAGTCAGTGCTTTTAGCAGTACAAATAAGCAGTGAAACCTCGATGGGAGGAATACTACAAATAGTACCCTAAGTGTATTGCCATTACGTGACTTCTATGTTTGTTACCTAGGATAGTGTGCCTCAGATGGAGAGGGTGTCGCATTCTCCAATTTAACCTACTATAGTCATCATACTTAGAAATTCAACCTAGTGATCTTATGGATTAGACTCATCCGATATGAAGGACGGCCGTAATGGCAACGCGCAAGTCTACCCACATCACATATGAACTCGTAATGAAGGCCATTGGGATATTAACCAACCCGCCCCAACTTAGATTTTTAAAATGAGGATTTTTCCAGTTTCAACATGCAATTTACTAACCTAAGTTATACACAACCATAAAACCAACATGCTTTAATCATGCATAAAATAAAGCACAAAATTAAACCATGTAAATAACAATTAAAATAATAAAATGGGAACTAAATACATAAAATAAATTTCCTGACTATTATGGTTTTAATCGCTTCTATCTGCTACCTTGTTTTCATGTCCAGTCACGCCACTCAGATGGATTGAGTCTTGAAAAATTTGGATCTCAGAGTCCATCTCGAAAAATGGGCTACGCGCGCACGACCTGTGCACGCACAGGCCTTGCGCGCGGTCATTGGGCCTGGCACGCAAGCGAAGACCTGCATGCTAGGCCTCTCGCGCTAGGGCACCGTGCGCGTCTAGTGCCTCGGCAATGCATTACTGCAGAGCCACACCAGCAGCAGCTTTCATTTGCGTGATGTTACACCCAGTGTTGGCGGTCTCTCCAGGCATTCCTATGCCGACAATGTCTAGTGCCCCCGTCCTCTCTCCGAATCTTCTGCTCCACTCCCACTCATTTTTTGGTCTTCTCATAATCCTCCTGGGTTTTCTCAGTTTTCTACACAATTCTTGGAATTACCCAAATTGTGTTAAACCAAAACCCACGAATCAAAGTTTCCTACAATAACGTCTATGCTATAACGTATTTTCCTAAATACAAGGCTAAACTTATCTTGGAAAATAAAAATGACAATTGCATAGAAAAAATCCTACTACAGATTTTATCTAATCCTACACGACTTCCAGCACGTGATTTTTCTATTACAAGCATTCATTTAAAAACCATCCGGACATGTCCCAGAATTTAATTAAACATAGAAACGTAAACCATAATAGCCGGAATAAGAAAATCACTTGCATATAAAAAACCATGCAAAAAATCGAATAAAGCAAAACCTTGGCACTCATACCAATTGAAGGAATTATCTGCCCGGGTCCGGTAAAAAATCTCACTTTCATGCTATGCATTCCAGAATTGGAGATTCTCAACCAAACCCGAACGCTCATGTAGTACGATTCAAACCCTTTGAAATACCACACGAGCACCAGATCTTAGTTTCACTTTATTCGATTTATCACGCATTTAAAATAATTTTAATTAAAGTGGAAAGAACTGAATTGACCTTTGAAGCGTGTACTCAAGGATTCGCTTGTATGACTCTGAGACGCCTCTGGAAACTGTGTGGGTAGTTATCCACCAAATGAATGGATAAGCAAAATGAAAACTACACAAAATTCTTCTGGAAAAACCAGCCAGCCGCCGCTGCTCTGTGCGTGTGCCTCACGCGCCGCTATCGACTCTAACGCACCGCCACCGAACAAGATATCCGACTTTCGTGGTTGCCTATAAGTTTGAGCTGCCGATGCTTGGGAAAAAAACTGACTTCGAGTGAAAATTCCTTTTGAATTCTCTCTATAATTTCAAGAACTATGAAATATATGAATTGTGAATTGATTATTGCTAATCCCCAGTCTATTTATAGAGCTACAAAGGAGACCTTAAGTGGGCTTATGGTAAATCTTCTTGTTGGCCTTTGGATTAACTAATTTCCAAATCTCAATTAGTTTCCAAATTCAATTACTTTCCAAATCCAATTAGTTTCCAAATCCAATTAGATTTCCTAATCAAATTAGATAATTCCTAATTTTTGAATTTTCTTATTCTAATTGAACTTAAAGACTAAATTAATTAATTAATTCAACCTTTTCAATTTACTAATTAACCCTTAGGATTAATTAATTAAATAATTGGTTCTACTTTATCAATTAACCAAACACATAATTAATCGTACCACTAACGAATTACTTATGGAATCACTGCTCAAACCGAAATTGCTTCCTGAACCACTAAATTAATTATTCTTTATTCTTCCCACATCAAAGATATAGTTCTTGTCAAACTATTAATTTACTGATAAATTAATTTATTGACTCTTTATAATCCAAGATTAGCACCGTTTAACCTTATTATTATACCGGACATAAGTCCACCGACCAGGTTTAGTATAACAATTATTTCAAGCTCATCTCGGGAGCACCATTAACCCGGATGCACCAGTATATGGTTTTCTTCGACTCACAATGACACAATAAGCAACTAAACACCCGCAGCCAACCTACTGAGACTGTAGGCCTTAAGAGACCGCACTCTTTGGCAACTCAAACTACTCAATGCTCAATCCTTGGGCTCATTATCGTCTAGGGATTAAGAGATAGAATACTAGGATTGAATAGTCTATCAAATCAATACAAGACAATTCATCCTAAATAGGTCATGCTCAATATGTCCCGGACATATCTCTATAATTTAATTAGTTTAGACAAACCAAACTCAGAATCACATAATAACTTAAACCAACAGTATATCCAAACTGTCTCAGTCACGAGCCTAGTTTATAGATCAAGACTTTAACCAATAATGAGATCTACTGTGTTACACCCGACACCTCTGAATAAAACAGAACTAGCCTGGGCTAAACAAAAAATCTCACTTTCGTGCAATGCATTCCAGAATCGAAGACTTTAGATTCGGCTCAGGCTAAAATTTATTTCCCTTGAATGGATCTTGGCTTATACTACTTCAATTTATTAAAATGACACGCAAAAATTGAATCTTTAAATTAAAGTAGAAATCTTTAAAGATTATACCTTTGAAGTGTGTCCCTCGCAAATATAGAAAACCCGTGAAATCCACTAAAAAATTCTATGGATGACTCCAACAACTCCGATATCATGTGGGCAATCAACTACGGAGTGACTAATAGCACGATCTAAGGAATCCAAAGAAACCCACTTCAAGAAACTCACAAATCTGAAAAATAGATTTAGCCCGGGAACTGATCCTAATCAGAAAACCCACTTCAGGAATGACCTTTGCTTGTAGATCTAGACTTTGGCGAACTCAAAGCAACAAGCCAAATGATCAGCGCAACAAGGGGATCACAACCCAAATAAATCACCAGCCAAAACCCACCAAAACTGACAGCCAAAATCAACGCCGGAACAGTGCTGAAAAACGGCGATGCGGGTCATGACGGCACGACAGAAAGCACACGACGGCTTAGAAAATCGAAGGCCTGCTTGGGTTCTCTAGGATCTTGGCTTGAGTTTCTCGAATAAGAAAGATCACAAACCGACTTCGAAAGAGAAATCTCAACGAATGAGATAAAATTTTTTCTCTAGGCTTGACTTTCTCACTCTAAGGCTAGTTTGCCTACAAAGGTTTCTTAATGTCTTGTGTGCCTAACATTAGCTATTTATAGGGAGCTCCAAAGGAGACCTAGTGGGTTTTTGAGTTAGGCCTTAATATTTGACTTTCGTTGGCCCCTTAGTCTTCCCTAGACTAATAAACTCCAATCGAACCTTTCGAATAAATTTCTGAATTCTCTTCGTTAATTAAATTTAATCGAACCCTTAGGATTAATTCGTATAACTCACTTTGTCAATTAAATTAATTAAATCTTTAGAATTAATTCACTTTGTCGATTAGTCAAATGCATAATTAGTCGTACCACTAATGGACCAATTATGGAATTACCACCAAAAAATGACTTTACATCGCACTAACTTTATTATTCTTCTATCTTCCCACATTAACGATCTAGTGCTCGTCGATTCATCAATTTACTGACAAATTAATTCATCGACTTCTTGGTATTCAAGATTAGTACCACTTGACTTTCTTATTATACCGGACGTAAAGTCCACTCGTCAGATTTAGTATAAGAAACCTCACGAGCTCATCTCGGGAGCACCATCAACCCGGCGAACCGGTACATGGATTCGTTCGACTAGCAATGGCACACAAAGAAGCTAAACACCATATGCCAAACTTACCAAGATTTAGGCTTCAATTGACCGCAGCCTTTGGCAATTCAAAGCATAGGAAATCTAACTCTCATACCCGCTCCAATATCAGGATTAAGAGATTAGAATACTAGGATCGAAATAACTACGTCGATCAGTATAAGTTAATTCAATCCAAACTGGTCGTGCTCAATATGCCCCGGACACATCCGTATGATTTAATTAGTCTAGAAAAACTAATATCCAAATCATACGATAACCTATACTGATAGTATGTTCAGACTATCTATGAGCATCTTTTTATGTATCAATACTTTAACAAATAACGAGATCTACTGTGTTTTTTTACACCTCGTTATCTAGTTCTATGATATAATAGAACAAGTTTAATATTGTAACAAAAAGATATGTCAACTGGGTATTAGTTTTTTATACAAGCAAATAGCTTTCTAGTATTCAAAACTAACAACCTCATCATCTAGTCTCTAGATATAAGTAGACGACAAATGTAAAACATAAGCCTTATAATTGAAACATTTAACTCGATATATAAAGCTGAGAAATACTTTTTCATACAAGCAAAGCTTTCAGTATTCAAAACTAACAATATCCCACTAATACTCAAAGCGACGCAATTAAATACAAAACTATTTAATACAATTAATCTACTGCCATAATAAAAATCTAGAGAACTATCAAGGCCCAGCTAAGTATCTAACTCTCATGCCTTCCACGTGAGCCTTAAAGACTAATGCAGTCAATGTCTTCGTGAACGGATCTGCAAGGTTCTCTGCTGATGCTATATTTGCCATGACCACATCTCCTCTTTTAACGATTTCTCATATCAGGTGGTACTTACACTCTATCTATTTACTCGCTTTGTGAGCTCGTGGTTCCATTGAGTTGGCTACTGCACCATTATTATCACTGTACACTGTGATTGATTTTGGTAACCTAGGAATCACGTATAAGTCCACTAAGAAATTCTTATGCCACACTGCTTCTTTCGCTACCTCTAATTCAGTAACGTATTCAGCTTCCATGGTAGAGTCCGCCACGCATTTCTGTTAGACACTACACCAAACTATGGCTCCACCTCCTAAAGTAAACACAAACCCAAAGGTAAACTTACTATTGTCTTTATCACCTTGGAAATCTAAATCAGTGTAACTTCTAGACATAAGCTCTGGTGCTGATAGACCAATACTTAGTCTCTCTTTCTGCTAAATACTTTAGGATACATTTAACAGCCTCCCAATGAGCTTTTCTGGGGTTACTCTTGTTAGTTTTGAATACTAAAATGCTATTTCTTGTATGAAAAACTAGTAACCACAGTTAACATATCGACTATATTTCAATATTAAATTTGTTCCACGATATCATAGAACTAGATAGTGGAAAGACACAGTAGATCTCGTTATTAGTTAAAGTATTGATATATAAATAGATGCTCATAACTGAGATAGTTTGAACATACTATTGGTATTGGTTATCGTGTGATTTGGATATCAGTTTGCCTTGACTAATTAAATCATACGGATGTGCCCGGGACATATTGAGCACGACCAGTTCGGGATTGAATTAACTTGTACTGATCGGCATAGTTAATTTGAACCTAGTATTGAAAGGTTATCTGCCTGGGCCTGGTCAAAAATTCAGTTTTGTGCTACGCATTCAAGAATCAGAATCTTTGACCAGGCCTAGACTCTAGCATAATCGCTATTCTAATCCTTGCTTGAAATAATATTGCGCATGATCTTGGTATGTACTCATTTGATTTATCAACCAACAAAAATATTTCTAATTAAAACAGAAACATAGAAAGTACCTCTTGAAGCGTGTTACTCAAATGATCATTTGTAAGACTCAAGACTTGGATCGCACATTGTTTGGGCAATGATCTAGTGAGTAATTGATCAGCGTTCTACACAAAAGGACTCGCAGGAAAAATCCTGCAGCTTGACTCCGCCTAAATTCCAACCGCCACCACCGCCGGAACTTGTTTCCTGCCACCGCCAAAAAGATGTTGACCGGCCGCCGACTCTAGGAAGTTCGGCCACCCGAAAATTATTCAAGAGGGAGAAAAAATGTTTTCTCTCTCTAGTTTTCTTGTCTTGAAAACTTATGAATTGTGTACTATGTAATTGCTAATCCCTTGTCTATGTATAGAGCTACAGGAGAGACCCCAAGTTGGTTTAGGATTAGTCCTCCTAATGGGTTTAGGTAATTAATTAGTTTCTAAATCCAATTAGGTAACTAATCTAATAAGACAATCCAAATCCAATTTGATTTCCTAATCTCTAGGATTTCATAATTCTAATTGAAACTTAAGACTTAATTAATTAATTATATAATTTCACTTTGTTAATTACTAAATTAAACCTTGGGAATAGTTAATTAATTCTATTCTATTTATTCAATTAACCCACTACAAAATTAATCGTACCACTAACGGATTAAATTTGGAACTACCATCCCACACCAGAATTGCTTCCAGAACAACTAAATTTGAAGGAAAACAGAATAAGCCCGGGCTAAATCGAAAATCTCACTTTCGTGCAATGCATTCCAGAATCAGAAACATTCGAAAAAGCTCAGGCTCAAATCCATTTTTCCCTGAACGGATCTAGGCTTATACTTATTTAATTTATTAAATTGCCAAACAACGCATAAAGAATCAACCTTTAATTAAAAGTGAAAAACATAAAGGTTATACCTTTGAACAAAGTCCAACACAAATAAGAAAACCAAATCTTTGGGCAAGTGAATTCCACAAGAAATCCGAACTAGTGTGGACTAGTGTCTACGGAGCAGCCCAAGGCAAAACAAAGAAATCCTAAAAAACTCCCTTCGAAAAAATCAAAATCTGTCGAAACAGTTTATCCCGGAGGACCTACGTGTTGGTGAATGTGCCCTAATAAGGGCTATTTATGTAAATATACTTTGAGGGTATTTATGTAAATAAGATATTTGTCGCTTGATTGATTGTTTATCAAATGAGTTAATTTCATGATAGTAATATCCTTGTGCATATTTAAATTCATGAAATCGATCCGCCAAAAGAAACACTCCATGGACTAATTAGATCATGAGTGATTCTTTTGAGTAGTACTGGTACTAGGATCCTTAGACCAGAAATCACTACATGGTCTTAGGTGAATTGTAGTGTGCTTTGACATACGCCTAACGGGGCCGTAACAGGTTGCCAAGTACGGGTATGATTGGGTACACTATGAGACACGCTAAGGTATGTAGGTGAAGTGATGGGACTACAAATCTCTCTTAAGTGAGAGATGATATCTTGGCCACTTGATAGTGAACTGAAAAGTGCATGGCCATGCCCAAGGAATGATAGGATATCATTTGCTTGAAGGATTCAGTGTCACTAAGAGATCAAGTAAACGTTTAGCTACATAAGGATGATGGTTCCATGCCTTATGCTAAACTGGATATCGATGTAGAGGATCGTACGCAGTTTGCTCGGAAAGGTTGTGTTGAATCTCCATTCGACCCTCTATTCCAAATTGGGTAGTCATTATGTCTTGCTAGAGACCACTAATGACTTATGGATTAATCAATGGGTTTGAGTTATCCATTGCCAATTTGGAATGGGCCTACAGGATCGCACATAAGAAAGTTCGATGATGCAGAATAAGAATTATTGCCTACAATAAGTATAATTGTTATACTTAAATAAATAAGATTTAATTAAATGGTTTAATTAAATATTATTAGAAAGTTATATGGTATTAATTAATAGTTAATTAATTACCTGAGAACAATTGGGATGGGCTGATAAATCAAGGGACTTAATTGCAATTGAAGTTCTTGACCCATCAGCCTGATCCATGGGTCATGGGTTGATCCATGGGCTTGGTGTATAACCCAAATCATTAAAGTGTTATTTAATGCTGATTTGGAATCAGTAAATATTATTTAAATACTGATTTAGAATCAGTAAAATAATATTTGGTAATAATACTGATTTGGAATATGACCAAAATCAGTTAAGTTATAATTGGATAATTACAATACTGATTTTGGAAATTAATTCTCTACAAATATCCTAGGGATATAATTGTAGGAAGAGATTTTTGGAATAATTCTCATCAGAAAAATACACAAATTTTCCCAAATTCTCCGGGTAGGCAAGATTGGCTAGCACCAACCTGCGAAGGCTTTCGTGCTTGAGAGTAGAGGATCCTTCGAGGAAGGATTTTGGAGACAACAAAACGCCATCTTCTCAGAGGATCCAGGCGACGTGCGCAACCGATTACGCTTCAAGGGTAAGACCCGATCCTCATAGTTTAGGATTCCGCTGTTTAATTGGATTAAACACCTAGACTATTCCCAACAGTGGTATCAGAGCTAGGCTTATAATTTTAGTGTTAAAATTAAAATTGATTTTGATTAAAAGTAATTGGATTTTAATTAAAATTGATTTTAATAAAATTTTGGAAAAATCGGGCTTTTAGAAAGCAAAAGAAAAAAAAAAAAACTGGAAAAAATAATTAAAAATTTTTCTGGAAATTATTTTGAAGCTCCGCCGGACTGGGTTGATATCGACCGGCCGAAAAATTTTCTGACCGGCCGGATTCTCGTCGGAAATCGCGAGCGCCCGATATGGCCAGATTTCATGATTTTGGTTCAAAATTCTTTGAGGGTTTTGTTCTTCGTTCTCCCGAAAATCGTTTTCGGGTGATTTGGGTTTCAAAACTAAAATGATTTCTGAGAATCGAAATTTTTTTCCCTTGGGTTTTCGAAACCGACCGCCGGAGAAACGAGTTTAAAACAAAGGTTTTTGGGGATGTTTTTGCTCTGAAAATTGAGTATTAAAGGCTGGGTTTTGTGACCGGGATGATTGCGATGATTTTCCAATTGTTTTAAAAGGGTTTTGTTGCTTGTCGGACGGAGAAGTTCGTTCTTCGAATTTCGTCGGAAAATCGGGGTCGCCGGAAATTTTGTTGGACGAGATTTCCGTTTGGATCTTCGAAGATCGATGATGGTTCTTCGATCATCGGGAATTCCAGATCACCGGGAGAGATCGGACGAGATGAACGGTGTTCATCGATGACGCCGTGAAATTTTTCGTTTCTCGCCGGGAATCGCAAACTGGCCGAGGAAGACGACCGGAGGCTGGCGGCGGGCGGTTGAAGCCCTAGGGGCTGAAATTACCAAAATGCCCCCGCCGCAGCCTCAAAACCCTAAAATGCCATCAGTTTTAAAATTGTTTTAAAATTGCATAGGGACCCCAGAAGTTTTTGTTCCTTTAAAACCCTAAGCCCGGGAATTTCGGTAAATTACTGAACTGCCCCCGTCTAGCCAGATTTTAAAATAGTTTTAAAATTGCAGAATGGCCCCTGGACTTTGAGCCCTCCTCAAAACCCTAGCCCATAATTTTATTTTAATTACCAAATCGCCCCAAAAGTTTCATAAAATTAAAATTTTAAAATTTTCTGAATTTTATTTAATAAGATTTTAATTAAATAGTCTTATTAGATAAAGATAGGATTAATTTAGAATTTTATCCTATAAGTTTAAACTTATCTTAATTAGATAATTAGATATATTTTAAAATAATTATTTTAATTAGATTAAAATAATTAGAAAAAGATAAATAAATAAATAAATAATTAATTAATTAGATTAATTAATTAGTTTAAATTTTGAATTGTTGTTTATTTTTTTATTTTACTTTAATTTTGATGCTTATTTAAATTGTTTAAATTTTATTTGAAGCATCATAATTATGCAAGCATGTTCATGCATCATTTTGGATAAATGTAAAATGAACAAAAGGATTGATTAAAATTGATCATGACACGATCAATTTTAATTCTGTAATAGTTACACAATCCTTAAAATTAATCGGCTTAAATTAAAAACGGCTTGTGTGAGCATATGCATTTTATGTGTTCAAAGCATGAATTGGGCTTTTAATTTTAACGTTTTAAAAGTTGGGGCCTGCGAGCCAATTTTGAATTGGGCCTGCGTGCCTATAAAATCATCATGTAATAGTTAGGCCCAAAAGAAGGTTCCAAGAGGAGTCCATGATGGAGCCCAGGAGAGGAGGCCGAATATGAAGATTTTAAAAGGCCCTGTAATAGACTAGAGCCCAGTTCATGGCTTTAATTTCATTCTTTTATTTATGCAATTGAATGATAAACGAAAATGCATGTTAAGCCGATCAAACTTAAATCCCAAAAACCCAAGATTTTGCTTCCATACTTGAGGGCCCGCTAGAGTGTCGAACGTCTGACGGACTTGGAGAGCCCAAGGGCCTCAGGTTTTCTTCATGCGGCGGGTTGTTACATAATAGTGCCCAACTTTATCACTACCATTAATGAGTGGAAAAACTGTTTGGGTATTAGATGCTCAACTTTATCACTACCACTTGTTATGGAAAAACTGTGTGGGTGTCTATTGATGTGATGCCTTAAGGGATGGTTTAACTTGGGAAAATTAATCCTAGCTTGACCCGATAAGTTGACTAGGGATTAATTTTGCAAAGATAGGATGGTGTCAAACTTTTGGAATGTTCATCCTATCACCGAAAAGTTGCATGGTATGCAATTGGAAAGCGTTAAATTACATGGAATGTGATTTGAACGTTGCCTACCAGAAGAGCCCGATCCCTACGATACTTGCCAAAGCAAGACTGGGGTTGACTCTTTGTGGATTTTCGGCCCACAATCTAGCACCAACACAAAATTGTTTGGGATTTCAATTTTGGCTATTGTGGAAAACATTTTTCAAAACTCATTCTAATATTTTGCATTTACTCTTTGTAGAAATGGCATCATCTAGCACAAATGTTATCTTAAACTCTACTCTAAGAAGTATATTGGATAAAGGTAAATTGGTTGGATCAAACTTCTTAGATTGGGAAAGAAACTTGAGAATAGTTCTCAAACAAGAAAGGAAGCTACATGTCTTAGAGACCGCTTTACCTGAACCACCACAAAATGCTTCGGCAAATGTTCAACGAGCCTGGGATAAGCTGAAAAGTGACTCTGATGATGTGACGTGCTTGATGCTCGCGTCTATGACAGGCGAGCTTCAAAAGCAGTTCATGAATTTGGAAGCGTTCCGAATTTATGAGTCACTGATGGAAATGTTTCGTGAACAAGCTTCAGGTATCTTTGTTATAGAAATAAATCTTTCTATGTCCACCTCATGGGTATTAGATACTGGCTGTGGGGCTCACATTTGTACTAATGTGCAAGGACTCAGAAATAGAAGGATAACAAAGAAAGGTGAAGTAGATCTCCGAGTGGGCAACGGGGCAAGAGTTGCTGCTGTTGAAGTTGGAGATTACACTCTGTCTTTACCTTCTGGTTTAAATATCGAACTTGAAAATTGTTATTATGTACCTGCTTTGAGCAGAAATATTATTTCAGTTTCGAGTTTAGATAATAAAGGTTTTCGATTTATTATAGAGAATAATTCGTTATCTTTATATCGAAATGATATTTTATACGGAGTTGCAAATATGTGTAACGGTCTGTATGTCTTGGATTTGACCCAAGAAAAACCAGTCTATAACATAGAAAAGAAAGCTAAATCATCTAAAAAAGATTTAAGTCCAACATACCTTTGGCATTGTCGATTAGGCCATGCAAATGAAAAGCGAGTTCAAAAGCTTCACAAGGATGGAGTGCTTGGTTCATTTGATGTTGAATCATATGATACCTGCGAACCCTGCTTGCAAGGCAAAATGACAAAGAGTCCTTTCAATAAGAAAGGTGAAAGAACAAGTGAGCTATTGGCCCTAATACATACGGATGTATGTGGACCAATGAGCACACAAGCCAGAGGTGGATTTGAATACTTCGTGACTTTTACTGATGACTTTAGTAGATATGGGTATGTCTACTTAATGAGGTATAAAAGTGAAACTTTTGAAAAGTTCAAAGAGTTTAAAAACGAAGTAGAGAATCAGTTGGATAGAAGGATTAAGGCTATTCGCTCCGATCGAGGAGGTGAATACCTTAGTGATGAGTTCGATGGCTATCTAAAACAGTGTGGAATTGTTTCACAACTGACTCCACCGGGAACACCTCAATGGAATGGTGTATCCGAAAGGAGAAATCAGACCTTATTAGATATGGTTCGATCAATGATGGGCCTAGCGACTCTCCCTACATCCTTTTGGGGTTATGCTCTCCTTTCTGCTGCCTACTTATTGAATCGTATTCCATCTAAGGCAGTAGATAAGACTCCATATGAGATATGGATGGGTCGGAAGCCCTATATGTCCTATCTACGAGTTTGGGGTTGTCAAGCTCATGTAAAGCATTTACAAAGTAATAAGCTTGAACCCAAAACTGACAAATGCCTATTTGTGGGATATCCTAAGGAAACCAAAGGATATCAATTCTACAACCCAACTGAGAACAAAGTGTTCGTTGCTCGAGGAGCTACTTTCTTAGAGAAAGAATTTCTGTACAAGAAAGACAGTGGGAGTAGAATAGAACTCGGAGAAGTTCAAGAACCACAAGAGGATGTAGAACGATCTACAGAAACTCAGATGGAAGTTGACATGGAAACTCATGAAGATGAGCAACCTGAGTCAACAGCACAAGAACCTAGAAGGTCTAGTAGATCTCGTCACCAACCCGAGAGATACGGATTTCTCGTGACTGACGATCAAGATTTGATCTTGGTGGACTCTAATGAGCCCGTGAACTACAAACAGGTTTTAGAAAGTCCGGATTCCGATAAATGGCTAGAAGCTATGGAATCTGAAATGCAATCCATGAGGGACAATAAAGTGTGGACTTTGATTGACCCTCCTGTTCAGGCAAAGGTTGTCGATTGCAAGTGGATTTTCAAGTTAAAACCTGGCGGGATCTTCAAGGCACGACTAGTGGCTAAAGGTTTCAGACAGACTCATGGTATTGACTATGATGAAACCTTCTCCCCTGTCGTAATGCTCAAGCCCATTAGGACAATGCTTGCCATAGCAGCATATTTTGACTATGAGGTATGGCAGATGGATGTTAAGACAGCTTTCCTGAATGGAAACCTACTCGAGGATGTTTATATGAAACAACCCGAGGGATACATCGATCAAAAGCATCCTAATCGAGTATGTAAGCTTCAGAGGTCTATCTATGGACTAAAGCAAGCATCTCGAAGTTGGAATCTTCGTTTTGATGAGGAAGTAAAAGGTTACGGATTCATCAAGAACGAAGATGAGCCTTGTGTTTACAAGAAAGTTAGTGGGAGCAAGATTGTTTTCCTTGTCCTATATGTGGACGACATCCTACTCATAGGAAATGACATTCCCTTGATGAAGGACATCAAACAATGGTTGGGGAGTGTATTTTCTATGAAAGACTTAGGAGAAGCTGAGACGATACTAGGTATCAAGATCTATAGGGATAGATCTAAAAGGCTTCTGGGACTAAGTCAAGAAGGGTACATAGACAAGATATTGAAAAGATTCAATATGTCTAACTCCAAAAATGGTAAGGTACCATTTAGACATGGCCTTCTCTTGAAGAAGAACCAAGGTCCTTCAACAAGAGAGGAGAGGGATACAATGAGTAGAGTCCCATATGCTTCGGCAATAGGATCTATCATGTATGCCATGTTGTGTACCCATCCGGATGTTGCACATGCACTTAGCATGACTAGTAGATACCAACAAGATCCAGGGATGGATCATTGGACTGCAGTCAAAGCAATCCTGAAGTACTTACGAAGAACTAAAGGATTAATGCTAGTGTATGGAGGACAAGAACATCTCATTGTACAAGGTTACGCTGATGCTGCTTTCCAAACAGATCAAGATGACATGAAGTCACAATCAGGCTACATGTTTAGTCTGAATGGAGGTGCAATAAGTTGGAAAAGCTCAAAGCAAGATACAACAGCCGATTCTACAACAGAGTCTGAGTACATTGCTGCATCAGATGCTGCAAAGGAAGCTGTTTGGCTGAGAAAGTTCGTGTCAGACATCGGAGTGATACCGAGTATCCAAGATCCGATAGAACTTTTCTGTGACAATAACGGGGCCATCGCACAAGCTAAGGAGCCTCGGTCACACCAGAAAACCAAACACATACTCAGAAGGTTTCACCTCATCCGAGAGATCATTGATCGAGGAGATGTGAAAGTGTGCAAAATAGGGTCAGACGACAATATAGCAGATCCTCTCACAAAAGCTCTACCACAGTCAAAGTTTGATAGACATGTAATAGAGCTTGGTCTTAAACAGTTTAGGACATAGCCCTTCATTGGGCAAGTGGGAGATTGTTGGTGAATGTGCCCTAATAAGGGCTATTTATGTAAATATACTTTGAGGGTATTTATGTAAATAAGATATTTGTCGCTTGATTGATTGTTTATCAAATGAGTTAATTTCATGATAGTAATATCCTTGTGCATATTTAAATTCATGAAATCGATCCGCCAAAAGAAACACTCCATGGACTAATTAGATCATGAGTGATTCTTTTGAGTAGTACTGGTACTAGGATCCTTAGACCAGAAATCACTACATGGTCTTAGGTGAATTGTAGTGTGCTTTGACATACGCCTAACGGGGCCGTAACAGGTTGCCAAGTACGGGTATGATTGGGTACACTATGAGACACGCTAAGGTATGTAGGTGAAGTGATGGGACTACAAATCTCTCTTAAGTGAGAGATGATATCTTGGCCACTTGATAGTGAACTGAAAAGTGCATGGCCATGCCCAAGGAATGATAGGATATCATTTGCTTGAAGGATTCAGTGTCACTAAGAGATCAAGTAAACGTTTAGCTACATAAGGATGATGGTTCCATGCCTTATGCTAAACTGGATATCGATGTAGAGGATCGTACGCAGTTTGCTCGGAAAGGTTGTGTTGAATCTCCATTCGACCCTCTATTCCAAATTGGGTAGTCATTATGTCTTGCTAGAGACCACTAATGACTTATGGATTAATCAATGGGTTTGAGTTATCCATTGCCAATTTGGAATGGGCCTACAGGATCGCACATAAGAAAGTTCGATGATGCAGAATAAGAATTATTGCCTACAATAAGTATAATTGTTATACTTAAATAAATAAGATTTAATTAAATGGTTTAATTAAATATTATTAGAAAGTTATATGGTATTAATTAATAGTTAATTAATTACCTGAGAACAATTGGGATGGGCTGATAAATCAAGGGACTTAATTGCAATTGAAGTTCTTGACCCATCAGCCTGATCCATGGGTCATGGGTTGATCCATGGGCTTGGTGTATAACCCAAATCATTAAAGTGTTATTTAATGCTGATTTGGAATCAGTAAATATTATTTAAATACTGATTTGGAATCAGTAAAATAATATTTGGTAATAATACTGATTTGGAATATGACCAAAATCAGTTAAGTTATAATTGGATAATTACAATACTGATTTTGGAAATTAATTCTCTACAAATATCCTAGGGATATAATTGTAGGAAGAGATTTTTGGAATAATTCTCATCAGAAAAATACACAAATTTTCCCAAATTCTCCGGGTAGGCAAGATTGGCTAGCACCAACCTGCGAAGGCTTTCGTGCTTGAGAGTAGAGGATCCTTCGAGGAAGGATTTTGGAGACAACAAAACGCCATCTTCTCAGAGGATCCAGGCGACGTGCGCAACCGATTACGCTTCAAGGGTAAGACCCGATCCTCATAGTTTAGGATTCCGCTGTTTAATTGGATTAAACACCTAGACTATTCCCAACACTACGTTAGACCGCCGGCCACCACTACCAAATCCGGTCAACTAAAAGGATCCTGGCCACGATCTGGATAGCGGTCTCCATGGATCACCAACCGGAGAAGAGATCAACGTGGAAGATCATTGGATCAAAGCACCCAGGAAGACCAAAAGTTGCTGGAGACTTCGCTGAAAATCTGAGAACCCAGCGGTGAAAAACTATAGCGGCGGCTGGTTTAAACTGCGCAATCTGAAGGAAAAATTGAGGGACTAAAAACGGGCTAAGATTTTTCAAAGAAGAATGTTATCCTAGCTGACTTCGAGGAGAAGATTCAAAGAATAAGAAATTCTTAATCTAAGCTAGACTTTCTCTCACTAGGCCAAGTGGCCTCCAAGTTTCTTATGTCTTGTAAGTTGTCTAACATGAGATATTTATAGGGAGCTCCTAAGGAGACCTAATGGGCCTTTTAGTTTGACTTTCGTTGACCCCTTAGTCTTTCTTAGACTAGTCAACTCTGTTGGTGAATGTGCCCCAATGAGGGCTATTTATGTAAATATACTTTGAGCGTATTTATATAAATAAGACATTTATCGCTTGATTGATTGTTTATCAAATGAGTTAATTTCATGCTAGTAATATCCTTGCGCATATTTAAATTCATGAAATCGATCCGCCAAAAGAAACACTCCATGGACTAATTAGATCATGAGTGATTCTTTTGAGTAGTACTGGTACTAGGATCCTTAGACCAGAAATCACTACATGGTCTTAGGTGAATTGTAGTGTGCTTTGACATACGCCTAACAGGGCCGTAACAGGTTTCCAAGTACGGGTATGATTGGGTACACTATAAGACACGCTAAGGTATGTAGGTGAAGTGATGGGACTACAAATCTCTCTTAAGCGAGAGATGATATCTTGGCCACTTGATAGTTAACTGAAAAGTGCATGGCCATGCCCAAGGAATGATAAGGATATCATTTTCTTGATGGATTCAGTGTCACTAAGAGATCAAGTAAACGTTTAGCCATATAAGGATGATGGTTCCATGCCTTATGCTAAACGGGATATCAATGTAGAGGATCGTACGCAGTTTGCTCAAAAAGGTTATGTTGAATCTCCATTCGACCCTCCATTCTGAATTGGGTAGTCATTATGTCTTGCTAGAGACCACTAATGACTTATGGATTAATCAATGAGATTGAGTTATCCGTTGCCAATTTAGAATGGGCCTACAGGATCGCACATAAGAAAGTTCGATGATGCAGAATAAGGATTCTTGCCTACAATAAGTATAATTGTTTACTTAAATAAATAAGATTTAATTAAATGGTTTAATTAAATATTATTGGAAAGTTATGTGGTATTAATTAATAGTTAATTAATTTTCTGATAACAATTGGGATGGGCTGATAAATCAAGGGACTTAATTGCAATTGAAGTTCTTGACCCATCAGCTTGATCCATGGGTCATGGGTTGATCCATGGGCTTGTTGTATAACCCAAATCATTAAGGTATTATTTAAGGCTAATTTGGAATTAGTAAATATTATTTAAATACTGATTTAGAATCAGTTAAATAATATTTGGTAATAATACTGATTTGGAATATGACTAAAATCAGTTAAGTTATAATTGGATAATTACAATACTGATTTTGGAAATTAATTCTCTACAAATATCCTAGGGATATAATTGTAGGGGGATGATGATTTTGAATTATTATCATCAGACAAAAATACACAGTTTTTCCTAAATTCTCTGTGTAGGCAAGATTGGCTAGCACCAAAGTGCGAAGGCTTTCGTGCATAAGAGTAGAGAATCCTTCGAGGTAGGATTTTGGAGACAGAAAAATGTCGTCTTCTCAGAGGAGCCAGGCGACGTGCACAACCGATTACGCTTCGAGGGTAAGACCCGATCCTTATAGTTTAGGATTCCGTTGTTTAATTAGATTAAATGCCTAAACAATTCCCAACAGTGGTATCAGAGCGGGGTTCCTAATTTTAGTGTTAAAACTATAATTGATTAATTAAAACAATTGGTTTGTTTTGAAAAATCAATTCTTTATTAATGATAGCGAAATTGGAAATTGTTTTCTGGTTTTTCGCTTTGGTATCGGTTTTTTGAAAATATTATCACCGAAAACTGGGTTTTTCCTTGGGCTGTTATAATTGTTCGCCGGGCTTCAAGGGGTTGTCTCACCGGAAATTACTCTGAATGGTTCCGGGATCGTAAGTTTTCAAAAGATCCATGGAAGAGTTCAATGTTAGTTGGTTTTGTTTCGGGTTTTGTATTACTGGAACTGAATTTCGAAACAAACACTACTGGGTTTTCGATTCGCTCGCCGGAAAAATAAAACGAAAGGGTTCCAAAATGGGGTTACCAAATTGTTTGGCTGGATTATTTTAACGAATTGAAATGGTTTTGAAACTGGGCTGCTTATTATTATGCTGTGTTTTTTCCCCCCCCCCCCCTTTGCCGGATTCTGGGTTGCTTGAAAGATACGTCGGGAAAGATAGATTGCTCGGTTTTTTTGTTTCCTGTTCATGGAGAATTTTTTTTTTTGGTCTTAGTTTCTGGAAAAAGGTTTGGCTGAAATGGTCTCAAAATTGGGTTTTGAATTCATTGTTGGAAATTGGTTTTTGTTTTGAATGTCGCCGGATTTCAAAACTGGGTTTGTTTGTTGTCTTCGCCGAGAAATCGGGATCTCCGGAAAGGGTTTCCGGGCGATTCATTTTCTCTTATTGGAGGCCGGCTGCATCTTTGATCGGCACCGATGGTCAGTCGTCGTTCATTTTGTTCCTCGCATGTCTTCGCGACAATAGCCAGTGGTTGCGTCATCTCTGACCGGTCCGATCTGGGTCGTGCTTCGTTGGACGAGGTAATGGCCAGATCTCAATCCGATGGGGGGCCAGAAAGGTTCTGGCCACTGAACAAAAACCAACAGCTACGGATTCCCAACACCGGGAGTCGAAAAAGCCGGCGGTGAGATTTGAAGAAGGTCTCGCCGGAGGAGATGACGGGCGTTGGACGCCGGGAGTCGATGATGCCAGACAGACAGATCGAGGCTGGTGGCGGCTGGGGAAAAACCTTAATGGGTGAAATGACTAACAAACCCTAAGCTGCAAATGTTTTAAAAATTGGTTTTAAAATTGCATGAAGACCCCAGAAGTTTTATTTAAACCCTAAGCCCAGAACTTTGATTAATTATGAAATTGCCCCAAAAGTTTCAGAAAATTAAAATTTTAAAATTTTTTGAATTTTATTTAATAAGATATTATTTAAATAATCTTATTAGATAAAGATAGGATTAATTTAGAATTTTATCCTATCAGTTTAAATTTGAAAATTTATCTTAATTAGATAATTAGATATATTTTAAAATAATTATTTTAATTAGATCAAAATAATTAGATAAAGATAAATAAATAAATAAATAAATTAGATTAATTAATTTGTTTAAATTTTGAATTGTTATTTATTTTATTTTATTTTATTTTGATGCTTATTTAAATTGTTTAAATTTTATTTGAAGCATCATAACTATGCAAGCATGTTCATGCATCATTTTGGATAAATGTAAAATGAACAGAAGGATTGATTAAAATTGGTCGTGACATGACCAATTTTAATTCTGTAATAGTTACGCAATCCTTAAAATTAATCGGCTTCAATTAAAATCGGGTTGTATGAGCATATGCATTTTATGTGTTTCAAAGCATGAATTGGGCTTTTAATTTTAACGTTTTAAAAGTTGGGGCCTGCGAGCCAATTTTGAATTTGGGCCTGCGTGTTTACAAAATCATCATATAATAGTTAGGCCCAAAAGGAGGTTCCAAGAGGAGTCCATGGTGGAGCCCAGGAGCGGAGGCCCAAACATGAAGATTTTAAAAGGCCCTGTAATAGATTAGAGCCCAGTTCATCGCTTGAATTCATTTTTAATTTGTGCAAATAAATGATAAACGAAAATGCATGTTAAGCCGATCAAACTTAAATCCCAAAAACCCAAGATTTTGCTTCCATACTTAAGGGCCCGCTTGAGTGTCGAACGTCTGATGGACTTGGAGAGCCCAAGGGCCTGTTACATAATAGTGCCCAACTTTATCACTGCCATTAATGAGTGGAAAAACTGTTTGGGTATTAGATGCTCAACTTTATCACTACCACTTGTTATGAAAACACTGTGTGGGTGTCTATTGATGTGATGCCTTGAGGGATGGTTTAACTTGGGAAAAGTAATCCTAGCTTGACCCGATAAGTTGACTAGGGATTAATTTTGAAAAGATAGGATGGTGTCAAACATTTGGAATGTTCATCCTATAGTTGAAAAGTTGCATGGTATGCAATTGGAAAGCGTTAGATTGCATGGAATGTGATTTGAACGTTGCCTACCAGAAGAGCCTGATCCCTACGATACTTGCCAAAGCAAGACTGGGGTTGACTCTGTGTGATTTTTGGCCCACAATCTAGCACCAACAGAAAATTGTTTGGGATTTCAATTTTTGGCTATTGTGAAAAACATTTTTCAAAACTCATTCTAATATTTTGCATTTACTCTTTGTAGAAATGGCATCATATAGCACAAATGATATCTCAAACTTTACTCTAAGAAGTATATTGGATAAAGATAAATTGGTTGGACCAAACTTCTTAGATAGGGAAAGAAACTTGAGAATAGTTCTCAAACAAGAAATGAAGCTACATGTCTTAGAGACCGATTTACCTGAACAACCACAAAATGCTTCGACAACTGTTCAACGAGCCTGGGATAAGCTGAAAAGCGACTCCGATAATGTGACGTGCATGATGCTTGATTCTATGACAGGCGAGCTTCAAAACCAGTTCATGAATTCGGAAGCGTTTCGGATTTATGAGTCACTGACGGAAATGTTTCGTGAACAAGCTTTAGGTATCTTTGTTATAGAAATAAATCTTTCTATGTCCACCTCATGGGTATTAGATACTGGTTGTGGGGCTCATATTTGTATAAATGTGCAGGAACTCATAAATAGAAGGATAACAAAGAAAGGTGAAGTAGATCTCCGAGTGGGCAACGGGGCAAGAGTTGCTGCTATTGAAGTTGGAGATTACACTCTGTCTTTATCTTCTGATTTAAATATCGAACTTGAAAATTGTTATTATGTACCTGCTTTGAGCAGAAATATTATTTCAGTTTCGAGTTTATAAAATAAAGGTTTTTTATTTATTATAGAGAATAATTCGTTATCTTTATATCGAAATGATATTTTATACGGAGTTGCAAATATGTGTAACGGTCTGTATGTCTTGGATTTGACCTAAGAAGAACCAGTCTATAACATAGAAAAGAAAGCTAAATCATCTAAAAATGATTTAAGTCTAACATACCTTTGGCATTGTTGAATAGGCCATGCAAATGAAAAGCGAGTTCAAAAGCTTCACAAGGATGGAGTGCTTGGTTCATTTGATTTTGAATCATATGAAACCTGCGAACCCTGCTTGTAAGGCAAAATGACAAAGAGTCATTTCAACAAGAAAGGTGAAAGAACAAGTGAGCTATTAGCCCTAATACATACGGATGTATGTGGACCAATGAGCGCACAAGCCAGAGGTGGATTTGAATACTTCGTGACTTTTACTGATGACTTTAGTAGATATGGGTATGTCTACTTAATGAGGTATAAAAGTGAAACTTTTGAAAAGTTTAAAGAGTTTAAAAATGAAGTAGAGAATCAGTTGGATAGAAGGATTAAGGCTATTCGCTCCGATCGGGGAGGTGAATACCTTACTGATGAGTTCGATGGCTATCTAAAATAGTGTGGAATTGTTTCACAGCTGACTCCACTGGGAACACCTCAATGGAATGGTTTATCCGAAAGGAGAAATCGGACTTTATTAGATATGGTTCGATCAATGATAGGCCTAGCGACTCTCCCTACATCCTTTTGGGGTTATGCTCTCCTTTCTGCTACCTACTTATTGAATCGTATTCCATCTAAGGCAGTAGATAAGACTCCATATGAGATATGGATGGGTCGGAAGCCCTATATGTCCTATCTACGAGTTTGGGGTTGTCAAGCTCATGTAAAGCGTTTACAAAGTAATAAGCTTGAACCCAAAACTGACAAATGCCTATTTGTGGGATATCCTAAGGAAACCAAAGGATATCAATTCTACAACCCAACAGGGAACAAAGTGTTCGTTGTTCGATGAGCTACTTTCTTAGAGAAGGAATTTCTGTACAAGAAAGACAGTGGGAGTAGAATAGAACTCGGAGAAGTTCAAGAACCACAAGAGAATGTAGAATGATCTACAGACACTCAGATGGAAGTTGGCATGGAAACTCATGAAGATGAGCAACCTGAGCCAACAACACAAGAACCTAGAAGATCTGGTAGATCTCGTCACCAACCCGAGAGATACGAATTTCTCGTAACTGACGATCAAGATTTGATCTTGGTGGACTCTAATGAGCCCGCGAACTATAAACAAGTTTTAGAAAGTTCGGATTCAGATAAATGGCTACAAGCCATGGAATCTGAAATGCAATCCATGAGGGACAATAAAGTGTGGACTTTGATTGACCCTCCTGTTTAGTCAAAGGTTGTCGATTGCAAGTGGATTTTCAAGTTAAAACCTAGCGGGATCTTCAATGCACGACTAGTGGCTAAAGGTTTCAGACAGACTCATGGTATAGACTATGATGAAACCTTATCCCCTGTCGTGATGCTCAAGTGCATTAGGACAATGCTTGCCATAACAACATATTTTGACTATGAGGTATGGTAGATGGATGTTAAGACGGCTTTCCAGAATGGAAACCTACTCAAGGATGTTTATATGAAACAACCTGAGGGATACATCGATCAAAAGCATCCTAATCGAGTATGTAAGCTTCAGAGGTCCATCTATGGACTAAAACAAGCATCTCGAAGTTGGAATCTTCGTTTTGATGAGGAAGTAAAAGGTTACGGATTCATCAAGAACGAAGATAAGCCTTGTGTTTACAAGAAAGTTAATGGGAGCAAGATTGTTTTCCTTGTCCTATATGTGGACGACATCCTGCTCATAGGAAATGACATTCCTTTGATGAAAGACATCAAACAATGGTTGGGGAATGTATTTTCTATGAAAGACTTAGGAGAAGCTGAGACGATACTAGGTATCAAGATCTATAGAGGTAGGTCTAAAAGGCTTCTGGGACTAAGTCAAGAGGGTACATAGACAAGATATTGAAAAGATTCAATATGTCAAACTCCAAAAATAGTAAGGTACCATTTAGACATGGCCTTCTCTTGAAGAAGAACCAAGGTCCTTCAACAAGAGAGGAGATGGATACAATGAGTAGAGTCTCATATGCTTCGGCAATAGGATCTATCATGTATGCCATGTTGTGTACCCGTCTGGATGTTGCACATGCACTTAGCATGACTAGCAAATACCAAAAAGATCCAGGGATGGATCATTGGACTGCAGTCAAAGCAATCCTGAAGTACTTACGAAGAACTAAAGGATTAATGCTAGTGTATGGAGGACAAGAACAACTCATTGTACAAGGTTACGCTGATGTTGCTTTCCAAACAGATCAAGATAACATGAAGTCATAATCAGGCTACGTGTTTAGTCTGTATGGCGGTGCAATAAGTTGGAAAAGCTCAAAGCAAGATACAACAGCCGATTCTACAATAGAGTCCGAGTACATTGCTGCATCAGATGCTGCAAAGAAAGCTGTTTGGCTGAGAAAGTTCGTGTCAGACATCGGAGTGATACCGAGGATCCAAGATCCGATAGAACTTTTCTGTAACAATAACGGGGCCATTGCACAATCTATGGAGCCTCGGTCACACCAGAAAACCAAACACATACTCAGAAGGTTTCACCTCATCTGAGATATCTTTGATCGATGAGATGTGAAAGTGTGCAAAATAGGGTCAGATACAATGTAGCAGATCCTCTCACAAAAGCTCTACCACAGTCAAAGTTTGATAGACATGTAATAGAGCTTGGTCTTAAACAGTTTAGGACATAGCCTTTCATCTGGCAAGTGGGAGATTGTTGGTGAATGTGCCCTAATGAGGGCTATTTATGTAAATATACTTTGAGGGTATTTATGTAAATAAGAATTTTTTCGCTTGATTGATAGTTTATCAATTGAGTTAATTTTATGATAGTAATATCCTTGTGCATATTTAAATTCATGAAATCGATCCGCCAAAAGAAACACTCCATGAACTAATTAGATCATGAGTGATTCTTTTGAGTAGTACTGGTACTAAGATCCTTAGACCAGAAATCACTACTTGGTCTTAGGTGAATTGTAGTGTGCTTTGACATACGCCTAACGGGGCCGTAACAGGTTGCCAAGTATGGGTATGATTGGGTACACTATGAGACACGCTAAGGTATGTAGGTGAAGTGATGGGACTACAAATCTCTCTTAAGTGAGAGATGATATCTTGGCCACTTGATAGTGAACTGAAAAGTGCATGGCCATGCCCAATGAATGATAAGGATATCATTTGCTTGATGGATTCAGTGTCACTAAGAGATAAAGTAAACGTTTAGCCATATAAGGATGATGGTTCCATGCCTTATGCTAAACGGGATATCAATGTAGAGGATCGTACGCAGTTTGCTCGGAAAGGTTGTGTTGAATCTCTATTCGACCCTCCATTCTGAATTGGGTAGTCATTATGTCTTGCTAGAGACCACTAATGACTTATGGATTAATCAATGAGATTGAGTTATCCGTTGCCAATTTAGAATGGGCCTAAAAGATCGCACATAAGAAAGTTCGATGATGCAGAATAAGGATTCTTTCCTACAATAAGTATAATTGTTTACTTAAATAAATAAGATTTAATTAAATGGTTTAATTAAATATTATTGGAAAGTTATGTGGCATTAATTAATAGTTAATTAATTACCTGGGAACAATTGGGATGGGCTGATAAATTAAGGGACTTAATTGCAATTGAAGTTCTTGACCCATCAGCTTGATCCATGGGTCATGGGTTGATCCATGGGCTTGGTGTATAACCCAAATCATTAAGGTATTATTTAAGGCTAATTTGGAATTAGTAAATATTATTTATTTACTGATTTGGAATCAGTTAAATAATATTTGGTAATAATACTGATTTGGAATATGACTAAAATCAGTTAAGTTATAATTGGATAATTACAATACTGATTTTGGAAATTAATTCTCTACAAATATCCTAGGGATATACTTGTAGGGGGATGATGATTTTGAATTATTCTCATCAGACAAAAATACACAGTTTTTCCCAAATTCTCCGGGTAGGCAAGATTGGCTAGCACCAACCTGCGAAGGCTTTCGTGCGTAAGAGTAGAGAATCCTTCGAGAAAGGATTTTGGAGACAGAAAAATGCCGTCTTCTCAGAGGAGCCAGGCGACGTGCGCAACCGATTACGCTTCGAGGGTAAGACCCGATCCTTATAGTTTAGGATTCCGCCGTTTAATTAGATTAAACACCTAAACAATTTCCAACAAACTCCAGTCGATCCTTTTGAATTAAATCTTTAACCCACTTCGTTAATTTAATTTAATCGAACCCTTAGGATTAATTTATAGAATTAATTTTCTTAATCCACTTTGTCAATTAAATATTAAGTAAACTTTTAGGATTAATTAATTCACTTTTTTGATTAGTCAAACGCATAATTTGTCGTACCACTAACGGACCAATTATGGAACTACTGCTCAAAAAATGACTTTACATCGCGCCACTTTATTTTCTTCTATCTCCCCACATTAAAGATCTAGTGCTCGTTGGTTTATCGATTTACTGACAAACTAATTCATCAACTTCTTGGTATCCGAGATTAGTAGAACTCAACCATCATACTATACCGGACGTAAAGTCCACTGGCTTGTCTTAGTACAATAAACCTTACGAGCTCATATCGGGAGCACCATCAACTCGGTGAACCGGTATGTGGATTTCTTCGACTAGCAACGGCGCGTAAGAAACTAAACACCGCATACCCAACCTACCGAGGTATAGGCCTCAATTGACCTCACTGTTTGGACATCAAAGCATACGATATCTAACTATCACGCTCGTCCCAATCTTGGGATTGAGAGACTGAATACTAGGACCGAATTGACTACGCCGATCAGTACAAGTTAATTCTATCCAAACTGATTGTGCTCAATATACCCTGGGCATATCTGTGTGATTTAATTAGTCTAGATAAACTAATTTCCAAACCACATAATAACCTATACCGATAGTATGTTCAGACTATCTCAGTTACTAGCATACTTGTTATATATCAATACTTTAACCAATAACGGTATCTATTGTGTCTTTCCACACCCTGTTATCTTGTTCTATGATATAATGGAACAATTTAATACTGAAACAAAATGATATGTAATCTTTGGATATTAGTTTTTGATACATGTCATAGTTTTTCTGTATTCAAAACTAACAATCTCCCACTAATACTCAAAGCTATTCTAAGAAGTACAAAAACTGTCCAATCCGCTATTACACTGCTGTCATAATGAAATCTATAGAACACCTTTAATCTCACTCGCATGGATACCTCAAGAATCTTACTCTCATGTCCTCCACATGTCTCTCAAAGACCTTTGGGGTCAATGACTTTGTGAAGGGATCTGCAAGGTTGTTATATGATGCTATCTTGGCCACGGTCACGTCTCCCCTCTTTTCGATCTCTCGTATCAGGTGGTACTTGCGGTCTATGTGTTTACTCGCTTTGTGGGCTCGTCCAGTTAGCAACTGCACCATTGTTATCAGAATAAAATGTGAAAGACCTAAGCAACTCAGGAACCATATCTAAGTCCACTGGGAAGTTCCAGAGCCATACAGCTTCTTCCGTTGCCTCTGATGCGGTAACGTACTCAGCCTCCATGGTGGAGTCCGCTACGCATTCTGCTTGACACTCCGACATACTATGGCTCCACCTCCTGGAGTAAACACAAACCCAGAGGTAGACTTACTCTTGTCTAAATCACCTTGAAAGTCTGAATCTGTATTACCCAAGGTACAAGAGAGATGTCCAATCGTGTCGAAATGTACAAGATGGGCCAGAATCTGTATTACCCAATCGTGTCTAGTCTGAATCTGTATTACCCATTGGAGTTCTCCTATGATCTCAAATGATCTTGATCCCAAAGATATGTCTAGCCTGTCGAAAATCCTTCATATCAAATTCCTGGACAACCATACCTCTACGTCTGATAACACCTTCTTACTATTGCCAACCAGAAGGATGTCATCTACGTAAAGTACGAAGAACACCACCATATCACCATCACACCTGTGATAAACACACAGCTTTTTAGGACACTGGGTGAATCCATAGGACTGGATAACCTCGTCAAAATGGATGTTCCAAGATCTGGATGCTTGCTTAAGTCCATAAATGGACCTCCTAAGCCTACATACTTTGTGCTCTTGGCCCTGAACAACGAAACCATCTGGTTGCTGCATAAAGATGGTCTCCTTAAGACTTCCATTAAGAAAAGATATCTTGATATCCATCTGCCAAATCTCATAGTCCATATGAGCAGCTATGACTAAGAGAATCCGGGTCGACTTAAGCATAGCTACCGGGGAAAAGGACTCCTCATAATCGATACCCTCTTTCTGAGTATACCCTTTCGCTACAAGCCTAGCCTTGAAGGTATCAACCCTCCCGTCAGATCCTCTATTTCGCTTGTAGACCCATTTGCACCCAATAGGCCAAAACCCATCAGGAAGGTCTACCAGCTCCCAGACCTGCTTTGAGTCCATAGAACCCATCTCAGCAATCATCACTCTTTGCCAAGAATCTGCAGTTGTATCTTGGAGAGCCTCATTATAACTAACTGGGTCTGGTTCATAAGCGTTAAGGATAAAGTCCGAAGACTCATTCAAACCCATGTACCTCTCAGGCTATCTGGCAACCCTCCCACTACGACGAGGTGCAGCCTGTGTAAGAGCATAATCTGTGATAGTGTGTGCAGTCTCTTACAGTGTATATTCCTGTACTCGTGCATCTGGAATAATTGACTGACTTCTAAGCTCTTCCAATATTACCTTGCTGTTTGACTTTTGATCTAAAATATAGTCCTCCTCAAGAAATCTGGCATTGGTGCTTATCACCACCTTCTGATCCTGAGGACTATAAAATAAACCACCTCTCGTTCTTGCGTCTAACTTGCCTGCATCTGCCTCGAGCACGTGTGCTGGACAACCCCAAATCCTGAGATGTCTCAGACTAGGTTTTCGCCCAGTCCACAACTCTACTGGGGTCAAAGGCATAGACTTAGATGGCACAAGGTTTAGGATAAAACATGTTGTCTCTAAGGTATAACCCCAAAATGAGATAGGCAACTCACTGTAACTCATCATCGATCTAACCATATCTATAAGAGTCATATTCCTTCTCTCTGCTACACCATTCTGCTGGGGTGTGCCAGGTGCAGACAACTGGGACTGAATACCTACCTCTGACAAATAGGACCTAAATTCACTATAGAGGTATTCGCCACTGTGATCAGATCGTAAGGCCTTTATACTCTTACCCAGATGGTTCTCCATCTCAGCCTTAAACTCTTTAAACTTGCCAAAGCATTCAGACTTGTAGCGCATCAGGTATGTGTATCCATATTTAGAGTAATCATCCATGAATATCATGAAATACTCATAACCACCTCTAGCCTAAACTGTCATAGGCCCACACAAGTCAGAATGAATCAACTCTAAAACCTCCATGGCCCTATACCCCTTTGCCTTGAAAGACCTCTTGGTCATCTTACCCTCCAAGCAGGACTCACAGGTCGGATTTCTGTCAATCTCTAATGAGACCAAAGGCCCATTGTTGACCAACCTTTGAATCCTACTAAGGTTGATATGACCTAGTCCCAGGTGCCAAAGATAAGCTTGATTCAAAGGGGAAGACTCTTTTCTCTTATTATGATTCGGTGATGAGTTACTAGTTTCAGTATTTTGCATTACTAGGGAGTATGTCTTGATTAAAAATAGATTGTCAACTAATGTACCAGAATATATAAGCTTCTGGTTCCTTCTAATAAAAATAGAATCACCAGAAAAAACACACTTATAACTATCCAAAATAAGTCTCGAAACTAAAGTAAATTCTTTCTAAAACTGGGTACATATAGACAATCCTTTAAATTTAAAACTGATTCTGAAAAAATAATGACATAAAACTCCCACTACAACAACCGAAACTCTGGTAGTATCCCCAAGGTAGACCTCCTACTCTCCCTCTCTAAGCAGCCGAGTCACTTGGAACCCCTGCAAAGAATTACAAACGTGATCAGTGGCTCCTGAATCCACACACCAAATATCCGTGGGAATCATCGCAAAACACGTCTCAGTAACTATGGAAAATTTGCACATACCTCGAGGCTCCTGGGAATCCTTCTTTCAATGTCCTGCCTTGTCACATCTGAAACACTTGCCTTTTGGCTTGTACTTTTTGGCAATGCCCGCCTTGGGTCCATGATCAGCAGTTCCTGCTTTCTGGCCTCTCTTCCTCTTATGCTTCCGGGATTTGGGCCAAGCAGAGGAGCCTGAGGGACCAATAGTAGCTAAGGCTTGCTTATTATCTGTGAAGAGGCCCTCAGCAGACACCAAAGCAGTAATGAGCTTGGGAAGTGAGCTTGCCCATATTGTAGTTCAACCAAAACTGCTCAAAACTAGGGGGCAAGCACTGGAGGATGATATCGACCTGGGTCTCCCCATCAATATCACCTCCTAATACCTCGATCTCATTGATGCAACTGATCATGTCCAATACATGATCCATCACTGAGGTGCCTTCAGCAATCTTAGCATTCATGAGTTTCCCCATAGCTGACTGCTTAGCTGTCCTGCCCTGCCCTGATATCCAAACATCTCCCTGAGGTTGAGCATCATATCGTAGGCTGAGGTAAACAACTGATGTGGGTGCTGCAGTACACTCGACATAGAAGCCAAGATGTAGCACCAGGTCATCCCATCAGCTTTCTGCCACCTCGTATATGGCTCACACTGCTCAGGAGTGGCATCATCGCTAGGCTTAGTGGAGCACTCCTCAGTGAGCACGTATTTGTAACCCTCAGCAGTAAGGACAATGTCCAGGTTACATTTCCAGTCAATGTAATTAGGACCCGTAAGTTTGTTCTGATTTAATATGACAGCAAGCAGGTTGAATGACTTATCAACAACTGAAAAATAAATTGTCAAGTTTCAGTATTACTTTTTCGAAAATATTGAAATCCTTAATAAACAATATAATCTTCTACCGACATCTCTCACACCGGGATTAATGCAGGTCATGATGGGTGAACGTCTACGCCAACCCACATTTGTTCAAGAAGAACCAAAGTTCATTAATTTCATTATGTGACCAACGATCTTATGATCAATGAATTTAATATTCGATAATTTTAGCCGTACACGAAGATAGCGTAACCTCGATGGAATGGAGAGTAAAAACGGTACACTAAGTGTATGCCATTACGTGACTTCTAACTTTGTTACTTAGGATACTAATGCACCTCAGATGGCGAGGGTGTCGCAACTTTCTCCAATTAAACTCACTACAGTCATCCCTTTAGAAATTCATTCCGGTGATATCTGTGGTTGAAAACTCATCCGATAGGGAGGAAGGTCGAAGCCAATACGCAAGTTTAACCACATCACCAATGAACCCATAATGGAGGCCATGGGGATATTTACCAACCTGCTCCCACATAGATTTTTAAGTTTGAGGTTTTTTACGTTTTAACATGCAATATCTTAACTATGGATATTCACACCCATAAAACCGTTGGAGTTTTAATGTGTGAATAATCTACCTTAGTTAATTACACTTTAGTTTTTAAAATGGTTTGGTTTGGTTTTCATTCATGAAAAATTAAAAAAAAACACACAATCAACGAAAAGACATAAATACAGGAAATTAAGGAAATAAAATTTCTCGACTATTATGGCCTTCTCTATCAGTGATTCCTTAACACCTCGGTGACATGTCCCGTCATGTCGCTCCCACTCATTATTTGGATTCCTCTCGATTCTCCCGGGTTTTCTCGGTTCACTACATAATTAGGAATCACCCAAAATTACGAGAAACCAAAACCCGCAAATATAAGTTACCTAAAATAATGTCTTTGTCACAATACATAAATTCCTATATACAAGGTATTTTTCTAGGAATTTAAAGACGACAACATTAAATTAAATCCTAATACAAGATTTATCTAATCCTACATGGCTTTCAGCTCGTGGTTATTACTATTAAAGACATTTCCATTCAAAAACAATATGAGCCTGGACATGTCCCGGGGTTTATGAATGAAAAATAAATTATACCATAATATTCGGGAAACTAATAACCTCCTGTTTAAACATTTTGACAAAAATAATAATGCCAAAATAAAGCCGTGTAATAAATTAAACAAGTATAAAGGCAATACACTCACTCTGATACCAGTTTGAAGGAAAACAGAATAAGCCTGGGCTAAATCAAAAATCTCACTTTCGTGCAATGCATTCCAGAATCGGAAACTTTAAAAAAAACTCAGGCTCAAATTCATTTTCCCCTGAACGGATCAAGGCTTACACTTATTTAATTTATTAAATCGACAAACAATGCACAAAGAATAAAAATTTAATTAAAAGCGAAAAACATAAAGGTTATACCTTTGAAGCGAAGTCCAATGCAAATAAGAAAACCAAATGTTTGGGTAAGCGAATTCCACAAGAAATCCGAAGAATAACTCCAATTCGACTCCGAACTAGTGTAGGCTAGTGTATACAGAGTAGCCCAAGGAAAAACGAAGAAATCCTAAGAAACTCACTTCAAAAAATCAAAATCTGTTGAAACAGATTCAGCCCGGAGGACCTGCGCTAGACCGCCGGCAGCCACTACCAAATTCGGTCAACTAAAAGGATCCCAGCCATGATCTGGACATCAATCTCCATGGATCACCAACCGGAGAAGAGATCAAAGCTGAAGATCACCAGATCAAAGCACCCCGAAAGCCAAAAAGTCACCCGAGCCTGCGCAGGAAATCCTAGAACCGGCGGCGATGGGTCCAAACTACGCAATCCGAAGGAAAAATAGAGGGACTAAAAACGGGCTAAAATTTTTTGAAGAAGAAAGTTATCATAGCTGACCTCGAGGAGAAGATTCGAAGAAGAAGTGTTTCTCACTCTAAGCTAGACTTTCTCTCACTAGGCTAAGTGGCCTCCAAGTTTCTTTTGTCTTGTAAGTTGCCTAACATTGGATATTTATAGGGAGCTTCTAAGGAGACCTAATGGGCCTTTGAGTTGGGCCTTTTAGTTTCACTTTCATTGACCCCTTAGTCTTTCCTAGACTAGTCAACTCCAATCGATCCTTTTGAATTAAATCTTTAACCCACTTCGTTAATTTAATTTAATCGAACTCTTATGATTAACTAATTCATATATAATTTTTTTAATCCACTTTGTCACTTAAATATAAATTAAATATTTATGATTAATTAATTCACTTTGTCAAACTCATAATTAGTCTTACCACTAACGGACCAATTATGGAACTAACGCTAAAAAATGACTTTACATCACGCCACTTTATTTTATTCTATCTCTCCACATTAAAGATCTAGTGCTTGTCGGTTTATCAATTTACTAACAAACTAATTCACCGTCGTCTTGGTATCCGAGATTAGTACCACTTGACCTTCTTATTATACTGGACGTAAAGTCCACTGGCCAGTTTTAGTACAATAAACCTTAAGAGCTCATCTCGGGAGCACCATCAACCCGGCAAATAGGTACATGGATTCCTCCGACTAGCAACGACACATAAGAAGCTAAACACCGCATACCCAACCTACCGAGGTATATGCCTCAATTGACCACTTTCTTTGGCACATCAAAGAATACGATATCTAACTCTATCGCCCGTCCCAATCTCGGGATTGAGAGACTGAATACTAGGACGGAATTGACTACGCCGATCAGTACAAGTCAATTCTATCCAAACTGGTCGTGCTCAATATACCCCGGGCATATCCGTGTGATTTAATTAGTCTAGATAAACTAATTTCCAAACCACATGATAACCTATACTGATAGTATGTTCAGACTATCTCAGTTACGAGCATACTATTTATATATCAATACTTTAACAAATAACGGTATCTACTGTGTCTTTCCACATCCCGTTATCTAGTTCTATGATATAATGGAACAATTTAATACTGAAACAAAATGATATGTCATCTGTGGATATTAGTTTTTTATACAAGCCATAGCTTTTCTGTATTCAAGACTAACAAAATTAATTTATTCTTAATCTCCCCACATCAAAGATTTAGTGCTCAATAATTTATTAATTTACTGATAAATTAATTAATTAATTAACTTCTTTAATTTTCGAGACTAGTACCACTCGACCTTTTTACTATACGGGACATAAGTCCACCAATTGGGTTTAGTATAATAAACATAACGAGCTCATCTCGGGAGCACCATCACCCCGGACGCACAGGTACTTGGTTTCTTTTTGACAAGGAGCAACACACCAAGTAACTAAACACGCGCACCCAACTCACCGAGACTATTGGCCACAAATGACCTCACCCATTGGGAGATCAAAGTTCACTATGTCTAATCCTCATGCTCGCTTAAGTCTAAGGAATAAGAGATAGAATACACAGAATGAATTGTCTATTAAATCGGTACAAGACAAATCATTCTGAATGGTCAAGTTCAATATGCCTCGGGCATATCTATATGATTCAATTAGTTTAGACAAACCAATTCTCCGAATTACATAATAACCTAAACCGACAGCTTGCCCAAAACTGTCTCGGTTAGGAATCTCATTTATATATTATGTCTTTTAACTAATGATGAGATCTACTGTGTCACACCAGACACCTCATCATCTAACTACATAATATAAATGGACTAAACATGCAAAACATGTAAACCAAAACATTAAATCGATATATTAGCTGGGAAAAAGTACAATACAAGCATAGCTTATGTATTCTAATCTCTTATCCCTAGATTAGAGCGGGCATGAGAGTTAGATATCATATGCTTTGATTTGCCAATGGGTGCTGTCAATTGATTCCTAAATCTGGTAAGTTGGGTATGCGGTGTTTGACTTCTTTGTGAGCCATTGCTAGTCGAAGGAATCCATGTACCGGTTCGTCTGGTTAAAGGTGCTCACGAGAAGAGTTCGTAAGGTTTATTATACTAAACCCAACCGGTGGACTTTATGTCCAGTATAATAAAAAAGTCGAGTGATACTAATCTCCAATAACAAGAAGTCGATGAATTAATTTGTCAGTAAATTTATGAATCGACGAGCACTAGATCTTTGATGTGGAGAGATTAAAGAATAATAAAGTGTGCGCGAAGTAAATTCATTTTTGAGCGGTAGTTCCATAATTGGTCTGTTAGTGGTACGACTAATTATGCATTGGACTAATCATCAAAGTGAATTAATTAATCTTAAAGGTTTAATTAATATTTAATTGACTAAGTGGGTTCTACGAAATAATCCTAAGTGTTCGATTAAATTTAATTAAGAAGTGGGTTAAGAAATTAATTTCAAAGGTACGATTGGAGTTGATTAGTCTAGGGAAGACTAAAAGAGTCAACAAAAGTTCAACATTAAGACCCACTCAAAATCTCACTATGTCTCCCTTGAAGCTCCTATAAATAGTCCTTGTTAGTGTTAGTTTTGAATACAGAAAAGCTATGTCTTGTATCAAAAACTAATATCCACAGATGACATATCATTTTGTTTCAGTATAAATCTGTTCCTTTATATCATAGAACTAGATAACGGGGTGTCGACAAACACAGTAGATACCATTATTGGTTAAAGTATTGATATATAAAAAGTATGCTCGTAACCGAGATAGTCTGAACATACTATCGGTATAGGTTATTGTGTGGTTTGGAAATTGGTTTATCTAGACTAGTTTAAATCACACAGATATGCCCGGGGCATATTGAGCACGACCAGTTTGGATAGAATTGACTTGTACTGATCGGCGTAGTCAATTCGGTCCTAGTATTCCGTCTCTCAATCCCGAGATTGGGACGGGCGTGAGGGTTGGGTGTCGTGTGCTTTGATTTGCCAAAGAGTGAGGTCAATTGAGGCCAATACCTCGGTAAGTTGGGTATACGGTGTTTAGCTTCTTGCGTGCCGTTGCTGGTCGGAGGAATCCACGTACCGGTTCGCCGGGTTGATGGTGCTCCCGAGATGAGCTCGTAAGGTTATTATACTAAACCTGGCCAGTGAACTTTATGTTCGGTATAATAAAAGGTCGAGTGGTACTAATCTCGGAAACCAAGAAGTCGGTGAATTAATTTGTCAGTAAATTGATAAATCGACGAGCACTAGATCTTTAATGTGGGGAGATAGAAGAAATAATAATGGCGCGATGTAAAGTCGTTTTCGAGCGGTAGTTCCATAATTGGTCCGTTAGTGGTACGACCGATTATGCATTTGACTAATCGACAAGGTAAATTAATTAATCCGAAGGGTTTAATTAATATTTAATCGACGAAGTGAATTTAGAAATTAATTCTATTTTGAATTAATTAATTCTAAGGGTTCGATTAAATTAAATTAACAAAGTGGATTAAATAAATTAATTTAAAAGGGTCGATTGGAGTTGATTAGTCGGGAAGACTTAGCGGTCAACGAAAGTCAAATTTTAAGGCCTAACTCGAGAGCCCATTAGGTCTCCTTAGAAGCTCCTATAAATACAACATAATAGGCAAGAAAACCCTAAGAAGAAACTTGGCAGCCAAGTTAGGCTAGAAAGAGAAAGTTTGGTCTAGAGAGAGAACGTGTCTTCCTCGTCAAGTTTTCTCTCGAAGTCGACCAAGATAGCTTTCCTCTTTGTCAAGGAACTCAGCCCATTGGTTTTCGAGAGCAGCCCAATCTTTATTAATCACAGCCGCCGGTCTTCTTCAAAGGTGAAGTTTTTTTTTTTCACCGGATTTTGGAGCAGTACGGTAGTTCTGCTGTAGCGTTTTTCCTACAGATTTTCGGTGCAGATTTCCGGCGACTGTTTGCTTTCCCAGGGGGCTGAGCCGGCAGCAGCTGTGTTAATCTCTTGGAAACTTGGTGATCCACAGCTGTAGCTGTACAGATCGCAACTGGGTTGGGCGAATTAGTTGTCCGAAATTCAGATTGAAGTAGATAGGCTGGCGGCTGTGTTCTTGTATGCTCCGGGCAGCTTTAATTTTGAAAGAAAAATTTCTGGGCAGCTTCAATTTTGTAAAAAAAATTCTGGGCAGCTTATTTTTCATAAAAAAATTCTGGGCAGCTTATTTTTGAGTTTCTTGATAAGCAAGTTTCTTGGGTTTTCAATCGGATTGCCGAGGGTAGCTCCGTAGACGATAGCCCACACTATCTCGGAGTTGGTATTGGAGAATTCTTCGGATTTCTTGTGGAAATTGCGCTAAAAGAAGTGGGTTTTCTTTAGGCGAGGGACTTCGCTACAAAAGGTATAATCTTTAAGTTCCGCTTTAATTAAAGATTTAATTTTTGTATCCCGATTAATGAATTAAATAAGTATAAGCCTAGATCCGTTCATGGGTAAACTAATTTGAGCCTGAGCTTGGTCGAAAGCTTCCGATTCTGGAATGCATAGCACGAAAGTGAGGTTTTCGATTTAGCCCGGGCTTGTTCAGTTTTCCTTCAAATTGGTATCAGAGCGTTGGTTTCGGTCTTATACTTGTTTGATTTATTACACGGCTTTATTTTGGCATTATTATTTTTGTCGAAATGTATAAACAGGTGGTTATTGGTTTCCCGGCTATTATGGTAGAAATTTAATTTTCATTCATAAACCCCGGGACATGTCCGGGCTTGTTTTATTTTTGAATGGAAATTTCTGTAATAGTAATAACCACTAGCTGGAAGCCGTGTAGGATTAGAAAAATCTTGTAGTAGGATTTGATCTAATCATGTCGTCTTTAAATTCCTAGAAAACGCCTTTGTATATAGAAATTTTTGTACCATGACGAAGACGTTATTTTGGGTAACTTATATTCGCGGGTTTTGGTTTATTGTAATTTTGGGTGATTCCTAATTACGGAATAAACCAAGAAAACCCGGGCGAATCGAGAGGAATCCAAATAACGAGTGGGAGCGACACGACGGGAAGTGTCACCGAGGCGTCAAAGAATCAACGATAGAGAAGGCCATAATAGTCGGGAAATTTTATTTTATTTAATTTCCCGTATTTATGATTTTTTCGTTGATTGTGTGATTTTCGTTTTATTTTGCATGAACGAAATTCAAACCAAAAGTTTTTCAAAAAGGTAATGTGCAATTAACTAAGGTAGATTATTCGCATATTAAAACTCCAACGGTTTTATGGGTGCGAATATCCATAGTTAAGATATTTCATGTTAAAACGTAAAAATCCTCAAACTTAATTACATTCGCAAGTTTTGGTTTAATCGTAATTTTGGGTGATTCCTAATTACGTGGGGTTTTGGTTTATCGTAATTTTGGGTGATTCCTAATTACGTAGAAAACCGAGAAAACCCGGATTTTGGTTTTTCATAATTTTTGGGTGATTCCTAATTACGTAGAAAACCAAAATGGAAAACCGAGAAAACTAAGGCGAATTTAAATTATTTTAAAAATCTAAGTGGGAGCGGGTTGGTTAATAGCCCCATGGCCTCCATTACGGATTCATTGGCGATGTGGTTAAACGGCTTCCCTACGGATGAGTTTTCAATCACAGATATCGCTGGAATGAATTTCTAAAGGGATGACTATAGTGCGTTTAATTGGGAAAAGTTGAGACACCCTCGCTACCGAGGCGCATTAGTACCCTAAGTAACAAACTTAGAAGTCACGTAATGGCATACACTTAGTGTACTGTTTATAGTATCCCTCCTACGAGGTAACGCTATTTACGTGTACGGCTAAAATTATCGACTATTAATTTCATTGATCATAAGATCGTTGGTCAGATAATGAGATTAATGGACTTTGGTCCTTCTCGAACGAATGTGGATTGGCGTAGACGTTCACCTACGTGACCTGCGTTAATCCCGGTGGGAGAGATGTCGGTAGAAGATTATATTTCTTTTCTGAGGATTTTTCAATATTTTTGAAAACTATACTGAGACATGTTTTTTTCATTATTTTCAGTTGATATGTCGTTCAACCCGCTAGCTGTCATTCTGAACCAAAACAAACTCACCGGTCCTAATTACATTGATTGGAAACGGAACCTGGACATTGTCCTAACCGCCGAGGGTTATAAGTATGTGCTCACTGAGGAGTGCCCCCCTAAGCCCAGTGAGGATGCCACACCTGAGCAGCGAGAGCCATATACGAGGTGGCAGAAAGCTAATGAGATGACCAGGTGCTACATCTTGGCTTCCATGTCGAGTGTATTGCAGCACCAGCATCAGTTGATGACCTCAGCTTACGATATGATGCTCAACCTCAGGGAGATGTTTGGACATCAGGGCAGGGCAGCCAGGCAGTCAGCTATGAGGAAACTCATGAATGCCAGGATGGCTGAGGGCACTTCAGTGAGAGATCACGTGCTGGAGATGATTGGTTGCATCAATGAGATTGAGGTATTGGGAGGTGATATTGATGGGGGGACCCAGGTCGATATCATCCTTCAGAGCTTGCCTCCCAATTTTGAGCAGTTTCGATTGAACTATAATATGGGGAATCTCTCATATTCACTCTCTGAGCTCATGACTGCATTGGTGTCTGCTGAGAGCCTCTTCGCTGAGAAGAAGCAAGCCTTGGCTACTGTTGGTCCCTCAGGTTCCTCTGCTGGGCCCAAAGCCAGGAAGCAAAAGAGGGAGAGAGGCCAGAAAGCAGGAGCCAGTCATCGACCCAAGGCAGGCATTGCCAAGAAGCAGAAGCCGAGAGGAAAGTGCTTCAGATGTGGCAAAGCAGGACATTGGAAAAAGGACTGCCCAAAGCCTCGAGGTATGTGTAAATTCTCCCTAGTCACTGAGACGTGTTTAGTGGCGATTCCCACGGATACTTGGTGTGTGGATTCGGGATTCACTGATCACGTTTGTAATTCTTTGCAGGGGTTCCAAGTGACCCGGCTGCTTAGAGAGGGAGAGTTGCAGGTCTACCTTGGGGATACTACCAGAGTTTCTGTGGCTGTAGTGGGAGTGATTAGTCTTTATTTTCCAGACTCTATTTTACTTTTAAAGGATTTTCTTTATGTACCTAGTTTTCGAAAGAACTTGCTTTCGGTTTCAAAACTTGTTTTGGATGGTTATAAGTGTGTATTTTCTGACGGTTCGATTTTTATAAGAAAATGCCAGAAACTTATATGTTCCGGTACATTGGTTGACAATTTGTTTTTAATCAAGACTTACTACCCAGTTATGCAAAACACAGAAACTAGTAACTCATCACCGAATCATAATAAGAGAAAGGAATCTTCCCCTTTGAATCAGACTTTTCTTTGGCACCTGAGAATAGGTCATATCAACCTTAGTAGGATTCAAAGGTTGGTCAAGAGTGGGTCTTTGGACTTACTAGATATTGACAGCTATTCGACCTGTGAGTCCTGCTTGGAGGGTAAAATGACCAAGAGGCCTTTTAAGGCGAAGGGGTATAGGGCCAAGGAGGTTTTAGAGTTGATTCATTCTGACGTGTGTGGACCTATGTCAGTTCAGGCTAGAGGTGGTGAATACCTCTCTAGTGAATTTAGGACCTATTTGTCAGAGGAGGGTATTCAGACCCAGTTGTCTGCACCTGGCACACCCCAGTAGAATGGTGTGGCAGAGAGGAGGAACAGGTCTCTTATGGAGATGGTTAGATCGATGATGAGTTACAGTGAGTTGCCTACCTCGTTTTGGGGTTATGCCTTAGATACAGCATGTTTTATCCTCAACCTTGTGCTATCTAAGTCTGTGCCTACGACTCCAGTAGAGTTGTGGAGTGGGCGGAAGCCTAGTCTGAGACATCTCAGTGTTTGGGGTTGTCCAGCATATGTGCTCGAGGCAAATGCAGGCAAGTTAGAGGCGAGATCCAAGGTTATGCTGTTTATAGGCTACCCCAAAGGAACGAGATGTGGTTTATTTTATAGTCCTCAGGATCAGAAGGTGGTGGTCAGCACCAATGCCAGATTTCTTAAAGAGGACTATATTTTAGATCACAAGTCAAGCAGCAAGGTAGTATTGGAAGAGCTTAGAAGTCAGTCCACTATTCCAGATACACACGTACAGGAAGATACACCACAAGAGACTGCACACACTATCACAGATGATGCTCTTACATAGGCTGCGCCTCGTCGTAGTGGGAGGGTTGTGAGACAGCCCGAGAGGTACATGGGTTTGGGTGAGTCTTCGGACTTTATCCCTGGTGCTCGTGAACCAGACCCAGTTAACTACAATGAGGTTCTTCAGGATAGAGATGCAAGCATCCAGATCTTGGAACATCCGTTTTGACGAGGTTATCCAGTCCTATGGATTCACTCGGTGTCCGGATGAGCAGTGTGTTTATAGCAGGCATGATGGTGATATAGTGGTGTTCCTCGTACTTTACGTAGATGACATTCTTCTTATTGGCAACAGTAAGAAGGTGTTGTCAGACGTAAAGGCATGGCTGTCCAGGCAATTCGATATGAAGGATTTGGGAGAGGCTGGACATATCCTTGGGATCAAGATTATTCGAGATCGTAGGAGACGTTCTCTGACTCTCTCACAGGCATCCTACATAGACACGATTCTGGCCCGTTTTAACATGCAGAACTCCAAGAAGGGTTCACTACCTTTCAGGCATGGAGTGCATTTGTCTAAGGAGCAGTGTCCTAAGACTGCTGAGGAGATAGATGCCATGAAGGCGGTACCCTATGCTTCTGCAGTGGGTAGCCTCATGTATGCTATGTTGTGCACGAGGCCTGATATTTGCTTTGCCGTTGGCATGGTTAGCAGATATCAGAGTAACCCTGGGAAGGCTCACTGGGAGGCAGTAAAATGCATTCTCAAGTACTTGCGCAGGACGAGAGATTATGTCATAGTTTATAGAGCGCAGGAGCTTGTACCATTGGGTTACACAGATTCGGACTTTCAAGGAGATATGGACAAGAGTAAGTCTACCTCTGGGTTTGTGTTTACTCTAGGAGGTGGAGCCATAGTATGGAAGAGTGTCAAGCAGAAATGCGTGGCGGACTCTACCATGGAGGCCGAGTACGTTGCCGCTTCAGAGGCAGCGAAAGAGGCTGTATGGCTCAGGAGCTTCCTGATGGACTTAGATGTGGTTCCAGAGTTGCCTAGGTCTATCACAGTTTATTGTGATAACAATGGTGCAGTTGCTAACTCAAGGGAACCACGAGCTCATAAGGCGAGTAAACATATAGAGAGCAAGTACCACCTGATACGAGAGATCGTAAAGAGAGGAGACGTGACCGTGGCCAAGATAGTATCAAATGACAACCATGCAGATCCTTTCACAAAGTCATTGACCCTAAAGGTCTTTGAGAGACATGTGGAGGGCATGGGAGTCAGATTCTTGAGGGATCCATGTTAGTGAGCTTAAAGATGTTCTGGAGACTTCATTATGACAGCAGTGTAATAGCGGGTTGGACAGTTTTTGTACTTCTTAGCATAGCTTTGAGTATTAGTGGGAGATTGTTAGTTTTGAATACAGAAAAGCTATGGCTTGTATCAAAAACTAATATCCACAGATGACATATCATTTTGTTTCAGTATAAATCTGTTCCTTTATATCATAGAACTAGATAACGGGGTGTCGACAAACACAGTAGATACCGTTATTGGTTAAAGTATTGATATATAAAAAGTATGCTCGTAACCGAGATAGTCTGAACATACTATCGGTATAGGTTATTGTGTGGTTTGGAAATTGGTTTATCTAGACTAGTTTAAATCACACAGATATGCCCGGGGCATATTGAGCACGACCAGTTTGGATAGAATTGACTTGTACTGATCGGCGTAGTCAATTCGGTCCTAGTATTCCATCTCTCAATCCCGAGATTGGGACGGGCGTGAGGGTTGGGTGTCGTGTGCTTTGATTTGCCAAAGAGTGAGGTCAATTGAGGCCAATACCTCGGTAAGTTGGGTATGCGGTGTTTAGCTTCTTGCGTGCCGTTGCTGGTCGGAGGAATCCACGTACCGGTTCGCCGGGTTGATGGTGCTCCCGAGATGAGCTCGTAAGGTTATTATACTAAACCTGGCCAGTGAACTTTATGTTCGGTATAATAAAAGGTCGAGTGGTACTAATCTCGGAAACCAAGAAGTCGGTGAATTAATTTGTCAGTAAATTGATAAATCGACGAGCACTAGATCTTTAATGTGGGGAGATAGAAGAAATAATAATGGCGCGATGTAAAGTCGTTTTCGAGCGGTAGTTCCATAATTGGTCCGTTAGTGGTACGACCGATTATGCATTTGACTAATCGACAAGGTAAATTAATTAATCCGAAGGGTTTAATTAATATTTAATCGACGAAGTGAATTTAGAAATTAATTCTATTTTGAATTAATTAATTCTAAGGGTTCAATTAAATTAAATTAACAAAGTGGATTAAATAAATTAATTTAAAAGGGTCGATTGGAGTTGATTAGTCGGGAAGACTTAGCGGTCAACGAAAGTCAAATTTTAAGGCCTAACTCGAGAGCCCATTAGGTCTCCTTAGAAGCTCCTATAAATACAACATAATAGGCAAGAAAACCCTAAGAAGAAACTTGGCAGCCAAGTTAGGCTAGAAAGAGAAAGTTTGGTCTAGAGAGAGAACGTGTCTTCCTCGTCAAGTTTTCTCTCGAAGTCGACCAAGATAGCTTTCTTCTTTGTCAAGGAACTCAGCCCATTGGTTTTCGAGAGCAGCCCAATCTTTATTAATCACAGCCGCCGGTCTTCTTCAAAGGTGAAGTTTTTTTTTTTCACCGGATTTTAGAGCAGTACGGTAGTTCTGCTGTAGCGTTTTTCCTGCAGATTCTCGGTGCAGATTTCCGGCGACTGTTTGCTTTCCCAGGGGGCTGAGCCGGCAGCAGCTGTGTTGATCTCTTGGAAACTTGGTGATCCACAGCTGTAGCTGTACAGATCGCAACTGGGTTGGGCGAATTAGTTGTCTGAAATTCAGATTGAAGTAGATAGGCTGCCGGCTGTGTTCTTGTATGCTCCGGGCAGCTTTAATTTTGAAAGAAAAATTTATGGGCAGCTTCAATTTTGTAAAAAAAATTCTGGGCAGCTTATTTTTGAGTTTCTTGATAAGCAAGTTTCTTGGGTTTTCAATCGGATTGCCGAGGGTAGCTCCGTAGACGATAGCCCACACTATCTCGGAGTTGGTATTGGAGAATTCTTCGGATTTCTTGTGGAAATTGCGCTAAAAGAAGTGGGTTTTCTTTAGGCGAGGGACTTCGCTACAAAAGGTATAATCTTTAAGTTCCGCTTTAATTAAAGATTTAATTTTTGTATCCCGATTAATGAATTAAATAAGTATAAGCCTAGATCCGTTCATGGGTAAACTAATTTGAGCCTGAGCTTGGTCGAAAGCTTCCGATTCTGGAATGCATAGCACGAAAGTGAGGTTTTCGATTTAGCCCGGGCTTGTTCAGTTTTCCTTCAGTTAGAAATTTGGAAAACATTAAGAAACCTTGGTGGCTAAGTTGCCTAGAGTGAGAAGGAGTAGCCTAGAGAGAGAACTTCTTCTTCCTTGTCTTCTTTCTCGAAGTTGGCTTAGGATCCTTCGATCTTCGAAAAGCTCAGTCCTTAGTCTCTGATCTATTTCTGCTGCCTCGATATTAGTGTCGCCATTCTTCTTGGATTTTGTGCAGACGGTTTTCTCAGATTTCGCACTACCCACCCATTTGGTTCTTTTAGCCACTTGATTCGATCGCCGTTATGTAGATCTCAGTCTTCATCGGTGATCCATGGCGGTGGGTGTCTAGATCGTGGTGGGAGAATTTTTTTTGTGGTGGTTCTTGGATTTTTGACCCCAGGCAGTAAATAAGCAGCTGATCTTCGGGCAACGATCTGCTGAGGATCTGAAGAGTTTTTCAAAGTTGGTTTCTTTCGGATTTCTTCCTTATTGTCTTAGCTACCCCGTGGATAATCGCCCACACGATTTCGGAGTGGAGACGGAGTCATTCGAGGGATTCAAATAAGAAAACTAAATTTTTAGCCTGTGACTACCATCGAAATCCAAAGGATAACTCAAAGAAACTTCGAATATTGCGTGGGTAATAATCTATCGAAGTGTGCTATCAATGCCCACAAAATACCCACAAGAAAATTCCTGAAATCAATTTAAAAACAAGGCCAAAATCCGATTAAAGCTTGCCCAAAGAATATGAACTTCCGCGCCACACAACCTTGCGCCACCCGCCGGAAAAACAACCAACCCAGACGGAAAGCTGCTGATTTTTTGGTCGTGATCTATACAGCTCGAACTGTGGATCACCTAAGTGAGATCAACACAGCAGATCCAAATCAAATGCACCAAATCGCCAACAAAATTCATCGGACAAAAACTGCACGGTGGCGCCGGGAAAAACTGGTCGGAATTCGAATTAAAACTGGGCAGAAAAAACTTTAATCTTTGGGCAAAAAATTTGATCTAAGAAAGTAAGAATCCAAGTTCGTTTTTGAAAGAAAACTTCAAGAAGAAGAAGTTCTCTCTCTAGAACTTTCTTACTCTAAAAGGCAAGACTTGGCTTGCAAGAATTTCTTCACCTTACTTTGGCTTTAAGCTTTCTATTTATAGGGAGCTCTTAAGGAGACCTAGTGGGCTTTTGAGTTGGGCCTTTTAATTTGACTTTCATTGACCCCTTAGTCTTTCCTAGACTAGTCAACTCCAATCGATCCTTTCGAATTAATTTCTTAACCCACTTCGTTAATTTAATTTAATCGAACCCTTAGGATTAATTATTTCGTATAGAATTAATTTCTTAATCAACTTAGTCAATTAAATATTAATTAAACCTTTAGGATTATTTAATTCACTTTGTCGATTAGTCAAATGCATAATTAGTCGTACCACTATTGGACTAACTATGGAACTACATCTAAAAAATGACTTTACATCGTGCCACTATATTTTCTTCTATTTCCCTACATCAAAGATCTAGTGTTCATCTGTTTATCAATTTACTGACAAATTAATTCACCGACTTCTTGGTATCTGAGATTAGTACCACTTGACTTTCTTATTACACCGAACGTAAAGTCCACTGGCCAGTTTTTGTATAATAAACCTTACGAGCTCATCTCGGGAACACCATCAACCCAGCGAACCGGTACGTGGATTCCTCTGACTAGCAATGGCACATAAGAAGCTAAACACCGCATACCCAACTTACCGAGGTATAGGCCTCAATCGACCGCTCTCTTTGGCAAATCAAAGCACACGATATCTAACTCTCACGCCCGTCCCAAACTCTGGATTGAGAGACTAAATACTAGGACCGAATTAACTATGCCGATCAGTACAAGTTAATTCTATCCAAACTGGTCATGCTCAATATGCCCCAGGCATATCCGTGTGATTTAATTAGTCTAGATAAACTAATTTCCAAATCGCACGATAACCTATACGGATAGTATTTTCAGACTATCTCAGTTAGGAGCATACGTTTTATATATCAATACTTTAACCAATAACGATATCTATTGTGTCTTTCCAGACCCCGTTATCTAGTTCTATGATATAATGGAACAATTTAATACTGAAACAAAATGATATGTCAACTGTGAATATTAGTTTTTAATACAAGCTAAAACTATGCTAAGAAGTACAAAAACTGTCCAACCCGTAATTACACTACTGTGATAATGAAATCTACAGAACACCTTTAAGCTCACTCACATGGCTCCCTCAAGAATCTGACTCACAGGCCCTCCACATGTCTCTCAAAGACCTTTGGGGTCAATGGCTTGTGAAATGATCTACAAGATTGTCATCTGATGCTATCTTGGCACGATCGCGTCTCTCCTCTTTACGATCTCTCGTATCAGGTGGTACTTGTGTTCTATGTGTTTACTCGATTTTTGGGCTTGTGGTTCTCTTGAGTTAGCAAATACACCATTGTTATCACAATAAACTGTAAAAGACCTAGGCTGAAAGATTATCTACCCGGGCCTAGCCAAAAACTCACTTTCGTGCTATGCATTCCAGAATCGAATTCTCTGGCCAGGCCTAGACGCTAGCACAATCGCTATTCCAACCCTTGCTTGAAATAACATTGCACTAGATCTTGGTATGCACTCATTCGTTTTACCACACAACAATAATTTCTAATTAAAAGCAGAATCATAGAAAATACCTCTTGAAGCGTGAGCTCAGGTGATCGCTTGTATGATGCAAGACTTTGATTGCACGTTGTGTGGGTAATGATCTAGCAACCAATTGATCAGCAATCAACACAAAAACTACGTCGGGAATCTCGCCAGAAAAATGAACCTCCAGCCTGCCACCTTGACCAAGAATTTTGGCCAACCCAAAGCTTTTCTAGAGGGAGAAAATTATTTTCTCTCTCTAAACTTTATCTCTCTAGTTTTCTTGTCTTAAAAAATTATGAATTGTGTGTTGTGTAATTACTAATCCCTTGTCTATATATAGAGTTACAAGAGAGACCCCATGTTGGTTTAGGATTGGTCTTTCTAATGGGTTTAGGTAACTAATTAATTTTCAAATCCAATTAGGTAACTAATCTAATAGGAGAAACCAAATCCAATTAGATTTCCTAATCTCTAGAATTTCCTAATTCTAATTGAAACTTAAGACTTAATTAATTAAATAATTCTACTTTGTTAATTACTTAATCAACCCTTAGGAATAATTAATTAATTAATTAATTCTACTTATTCAATTAACCCATTACAAAATTAATGGTACCACTAACGGATTAATTTTGGCACTCCCATCCTACACCAGAATTGCTTCTGGAACAACTTAATTAATTTATTCATAATCTCCTCACATCAAAGATTTAGTGCTCGTTAATTTATTAATTTACTGATAAATTAATTAATTAACTTAGTTACTTCTGAGACTAGTACCACTCGACCTTTTTACTATACCAGACATAAGTCCACCAGTTGGGTTTAGTATAATAAACATAACGAGCTCATCTCTGAAGCACTATCACCCGGACGCACCATCACTCCGGACGCACCGGTACATGGTTTCCTTTCAACAAGCAGCAGCACACCAATTAACTAAACATGCGCACCCTACCCACCGAGACTATTGGCCACAATTGACCTCACTCTTTGGCAGATCAAAGTATACTATGTCTAATCCTCATGCCCGCTCAAGTCTAGGGATTAAGAGATATAATACTAAGAACGATTTGTATATTTAATCAGTACAAGACAAATCATTCTAAAAGGTCAAGTTCAATACGCACCAGGCATATTTATGATTTAATTAGTTTAGGCAAACCAATTATCCGAATCACATAATAACATAAGCCGACAGTTTGTCCAAAACTGTCTCGGTTACGAACTTCATTTATATATTATTTCTTTTAACCAATGATGAGATTTACTGTGTCACATAAGACACCTCATCATCTAACTACATAATATAAATAGAGAAATGATGCACAACAAAATATAACCAAAACATAAATCGATATATTATCTAGGAAAAAGTACAATACAAGCATAACTTATGTATTCAACTCCAACATAGGCAACTTAGGAACCACATACAAGTCCATCAAGAAGCTCAGGAGCCATACAACTTCTTTCGCTGCATCTGATGCGGCAACGTACTCAGCATTCATGGTGGAGTCCGCCACGCATTTCTGCTTGACACTCCTCCATACTATGGCTCCACCTCCTAGAGTAAACACAAACCCAGAGGTATGCTTACTCTTTTCCATATCACATTGAAAGTCCAAATCTGTGGAACCCAATGGTACAAGATCCTGCACTTTATAAACTAGGACATGATCTGTTGTTCTGTATAGATACTTGAGAATACATTTTACTGCCTCCTAGTTAGCTTTCCAAGGGTTACTCTGATCTGCTAACCATGCCAACGACAAAGCAAATATCAGGCCCCGTACATAACATAGCATACATGAGGCTACCCACTGCAGAAGCATAGGGTACCGCCTACATGACATCTTTCTCCTCAGCAGTCTTAGGACACTGCTCCTTTGATAAATACACATCATGCCTGAAAGTAATGAACCCCTCTTGGAGTTCTTCATGGTAAAACGGGCCAGAATCGTGTCTATGTAGGATGCCTGGGAGAGTGTCAGAGAATGTCTCCTACCATATCGAATAATCTTGATCCCAAGGATATGTCCAGCCTCTCCCAAATCCATCATATAAAACTGCCTGGACAACCATGCCTTTATGTCTGATAACAACTTCTTACTGTTTCCAATCAGAATGATGTCATCTACGTAAAGCATGAGGAGCACCACCATATCACCATCACGCCTGTGATATACACACTGCTCATCCAGACACTGAGTGAATCCATAGGATTGGATAACTGTTGGGATCGATTAGGCCTGATTAACAAAAAATGGCAGCGAAAATGCCTACTTGATTGGTTTAATGTTAATTAAATCATAGATTGAAAGCATTGAATGCTTACCCTCATAGCGTAATCGGTTGCCGCGCCTGGATCCTGATTGATGTCCATCCGGGATTGATCACCATCAAAGCATTTCCCTAGGAGATGCTCTCTACTCTCAAGCACCGGTGCTCTAACAGAATTTGTGCTAGCCTATCTGCCGAGAGAGAAAAAGTTTGGGAATTTTCTTCAAATTTTGGTAGACTTATTTTTTTCTAAAAGATGACCGGAGTATCTGACTCAATATCATAGGGATATATAAGAGTCAGATACTCAGTCAGTTAAAACAAAAAATAATATTAATATTAATTTAATTAAAAATAATATTATTTTTCTGACATGGGTTTTTACCAAAACCATGGATCAACCCATTGACCCATAGAACAGCTGATGGGTCAAGAACCTCGATTACAATTAGGTCCCTTGATTTGTCAACCTATCCCAATTGTTCCTAGGTACTTAATTAACTCTTAATTAATACCACAGAACTTCACAATAATATTTAATTAAACTATTTGATTAAATACTATTTGTCTTAGTATAACAATTATACTTAGTGTAGGTAATTCTGTATCATCGAACTATCTTATGTGCAGTCCTGTGGGCCCATTCCAAATTGGTAATGTATAATTAAATCTAATTAATTAATCCATAAGTCATTAGTGGTCTCTAGCAAGACATAATGACTACCTAATTCAGAACGGAGGGTCGAATGGTGATTCAACACAATCTTCATAGCATACTATATACGGTCCACTATATTGATATCCCGTTTAGCATAAGGAATGGAACTATCATCCTTATTTAGCTAAACGTTTACTTGATTTCCTAGTGACACTGATTCTATTCGAGCAAATGATAACACTTATCATTTCTCGAGCATGGCCATGCACTTCTCATTTCACTATCAAGTGGCCAAGATATCATCTCTCAATTAAGAGAGATTTGTAGTCCCGTCACTTCACCTACATATCTTAGCGTGACTCATAGTGTACCTAATCATTGTTGGTGTATGTGCCCTAATGAGGGCTATTTATGTAAATAAACTTTGAGGGTTATTTATGTAAATAAGATATATGTCGTATGTTTGATAATTTATCAAATGAGTTAATTTCATGATAATTATATTCTTGTGCATATTTAATTTCATGAAATTGATCTGCCAAAAGAAACACTCCATGGACCTTTAGATCATGAGTGATTTTTTTGAGTAGTACTCGTACGAGGATCCTTAGACCAGAAATCACTACATGGTCTTAGGTGAATTGTAGTGTGCTTTGACATACACCTAACGAGACCGTAACAGGTTGCCAAGTACGGGTATGATTAGGTACACTATGCGTCACACTAATATATGTAGGTGAAGTGATGGGACTACAAATCTCTCTTAAGTGAGAGATGATATCTTGGCCACTTGATAGTGAACTGAAAAGGGCATGGCCATGCCCAAGGAATGATAAGCATTATCATTTGCTTGATGGATTCAGTGTCACTAAGAGATCAAGTAAATGTTTAGCTATATAAGGATGATGGTTCCATGCCTTATGCTAAACGGGATATCAATGTACAGGATTGTACGCAGTTTGCACGGAAAGGTTGTGTTGAATCACCATTCGACCATCCATTCTGAATTGGTAGTCATTATGTCTTGCTAGAGACCACTAATGACTTATGGATTAATCAATGAGATTGAGTTACCCATTGCCAATTTGGAATGGGCCTACAGGATCGCACAGAAGAAAGTTCGATGATGCAGAATAAGTAGTCTTGCCTACAATAAGTATAATTGTTATACTTAAATAAAGAAGATTTAATTAAATAGTTTAATTAAATATTATTGAAATGTTCTGTGGTATTAATTATTAGTTAATTAATTACCTGGGAATAATTGGGATGGGCTGATAAATCAAGGGACTTAATTGCAATTGAAGTTCTTGACTCATCAGCCTGATCCATGGGTCATGTGTAACATCCCGTCCCACATCCTTAGTGAAGGAAAACTGAACAAGCCCGGGCTAAATCGAAAACCTCACTTTCGTGCTATGCATTCCAGAATCGGAAGCTTTCGACCAAGCTCAGGCTCAAATTAGTTTACCCATGAACGGATCTAGGCTTATACTTATTTAATTTATTAATCGGGACACAAAAAATTAAATCTTTAATTAAAGCGGAACTTAAAGATTATACCTTTTGTAGCGAAGTCCCTCGCCTAAAAGAAAACCCAATTCTTTAGCGCGAAATCCACAAGAAATCCGAAGAATTCTCCAATACACGCTCCGAGATAGTGTGGGCTATCGTCTACGGAGCTACCCACAGCAATTCGACTGAAAACCCAAGAAACTTGCTTCTCAAGAAACTCAAATTGAGGCTGCCCAGAATTTTTTTCTCAAAAATAAACTGCCCAGAATTTTTTTTAACAAAATTGAAGCTGCCCAGAATTTTCTTTCTCAAATTGAAGCTGCCCAGATTTTTTTTCTTTGAAAAATTGAAGCTGCCCTTTCCGCCGGACTTCACTCCACTAAGCTGCCAGTTTTCCGCTGCAATAATTCCTGCCGGAAGCTACCTTAAACCAGTCCCGATCTAGACAACTAAACCCACGGATCACTCCTCTAGGAAGATCGAACGTGGAGCTTGGTTGGTTCTGGGCACCAGTCCGCAGCAGCAACCGGACTTCACAGTCACGGCAGTAGCCGGACTTCACAACCAGGAAAACCCCGATTCCAGCAGCTCAAAAGAAAAAAACCGATCTGCAGCTATCTAAGGGAGTAATCCGACCAGCAGCTAGGTTTTTCTGGAAGAACAAGAAGACCGATCAGCACTGGGCTGTTCCTTCTAAAACTCCGATCAGCAGCTGAGTTTAAAAACTGTTCGGGCAAAAAAAAACGGTGACTGTTTTTGTTGAAGAAAAGGACTGGGCTGCTAAATTAATTCATGGGCTGAGTTCCCTTTGGAAGAAGAAAGTTATCTTGGTCGACTTCGAGAGAAAACTTGACGAGGAAGACACGTTCTCTCTCTAGACCAAACTTTCTCTTTCTAGCCTAACTTGGCTGCCAAGTTTCATCTCTTAGGGTTTTCTTGCTGCCCAATATGTTGTATTTATAGGAGCTTCTAAGGAGACCTAATGGGCTCTCGAGTTAGGTCTTAAAATTTGACTTTCGTTGACCGCTAAGTCTTCCCGACTAATCAACTCCAATCGACCCTTTTAAATTAATTTATTTAATCCACTTTGTTAATTTAATTTAATCGAACCCTTAGAATTAATTAATTCAAAATAGAATTAATTTCTAAATTCACTTCGTCGATCAAATATTAATTAAACCCTTCGGATTAATTAATTTACCTTGTCGATTAGTCAAACGCATAATCGGTCGTACCACTAACGGACCAATTATGGAACTACCGCTCGAAAACGACTTTACATCGCGCCATTATTATTTCTTCTATCTCCCCACATTAAAGATCTAGTGCTCGTCGATTTATCAATTTACTGACAAATTAATTCACCGACTTCTTAGTTTCCGAGATTAGTACCACTCGACCTTTTATTATACTGAACATAAAGTTCACTGGCCAGGTTTAGTATAATAACCTTACGAGCTCATCTCGGGAGCACCATCAACCCGGCGAACCGGTACGTGGATTCCTCCGACTAGCAACGGCACGCAAGAAGCTAAACACCGCATACCCAACTTACCGAGGTATTGGCCTCAATTGACCTCACTCTTTGGCAAATCAAAGCATACGACACCCAACCCTCACGCCCGTCCCAATCTTGGGATTGAGAGACGGAATACTAGGACCGAATTGACTACGCCGATCAGTACAAGTCAATTCTATCCAAACTGGTCGTGCTCAATATGCCCCGGGCATATCTGTGTGATTTAAACTAGTCTAGATAAACCAATTTCCAAACCACACAATAACCTATACCGATAGTATGTTCAGACTATCTCGGTTACGAGCATGCTTTTTATATATCAATACTTTAACCAATAACGGTATCTACTGTGTTTGTCGACACCCCGTTATCTAGTTCTATGATATAAAGGAACAGATTTATACTGAAACAAAATGATATGTCATCTGTGGATATTAGTTTTTGATACAAGCCATAGCTTTTCTGTATTCAAAACTAACAATCTCCCACTAATACTCAAAGCTATGCTAAGAAGTACAAAAACTGTCCAACCCGCTATTACACTGCTGTCATAATGAAATCTCCAAAACACCTTTAAGCTCACTAACATGGCTCCCTCAAGAATCTGACTCCCATGCCCTCCACATGTCTCTCAAAGACCTTTAGGGTCAATGGCTTTGTGAAAGGATCTGCATGGTTGTCATCTGATACTATCTTGGCCACGGTCACGTCTCCCCTCTTTACGATTTCTCGTATCAGGTGGTACTTGCGCTCTATGTGTTTACTCGCCTTATGAGCTCGTGGTTCCATTGAGTTAGCAACTGCACCATTGTTATCACAATAAACTGTGATAGACCTAGGCAACTCTGGAACCACATCTAAGTCCATCAGGAAGCTCCTGAGCCACACAGCCTCTTTCGTTGCCTCTGAAGCGGCAACGTACTCGGCCTCCATGGTAGAGTCCGCCACGCATTTTTGCTTGACACTCTTCCATACTATGACTCCACCTCCTAGAGTAAACACAAACCCAGAGGTAGACTTACTCCTGTCCAAATCACCTTGAAAGTCCGAATCTGTGTAACCCAAAGGTACAAGCTCCTGCGCTCTATAAACTTGGACATAATCTCTCGTCCTGCGCAAATACTTGAGAATGCATTTTACTGCCTCCCAGTGAGCCTTCCCAGGATTACTCTGATATCTGCTAACCATGCCAACGGCAAAGCAAATATCAGGCCTCGTGCACAACATAGCATACATGAGGCTACCCATTGCAGAAGCATAGGGTACCGCCTTCATGGCATCTATCTCCTCAGCAGCCTTAGGACACTGCTCCTTAGACAAATGCACCCCATGTCAGAAAGGTAGTGAACCGTTCTTGGAGTTCTGCATGTTAAAACGGGCCAGAATCGTGTCTATGTAGGATGCCTGAGAGAGAGTCAGAGAACGTCTCCTACGATCTCGAATAATTTTAATCCCAAGGATATGTCCAGCCTCTCTCAAATCCTTCATATCGAATTGCCTGGACAGTCATGCCTTTACGTCTGACAACACCTTCTTACTGTTGCCAATAAGAAGAATGTCATCTACGTAAAGTACGAGGAACACCACTATATCACCATCACGCCTGCTATAAACACACTGCTCATCCGGACACCGAGTGAATCCATAGGACCGGATAACCTCGTCAAAACGGATGTTCCAAGATCTGGATGTTTGCATCTCTATCCTGAAGAACCTCATTGTAGTTAACTGGGTCTGGTTCACGAGCACCAGGGATAAAGTCCAAAGACTCACCCAAACCCATGTACCTCTCGGGCTGTCTCACAGCCCTCCCACTACGACGAGGCGCAGCCTGTGTAAGAGCATCATCTGTGATAGTGTGTGCAGTCTCTTGTGGTGTGTCTTCCTGTACGTGTGCATCTGGAATAGTGGACTGACTTCTAAGCTCTTCCAATACTACCTTGCTGCTTGACTTGTGATCTAAAATATAGTCCTCCTCAAGAAATCTGGCATTGATGCTGACCACCACCTTCTGATCCTGAGGACTATAAAATAAACCATCTCTCGTTCCTTTGGGGTAGCCTACAAACAGCATAACCTTAGATCTCGCCTCTAACTTGCCTGCATCTGCCTCGAGCACATGTGCTAGACAACCCCAAATCCTGAGATATATCAGACTAGGCTTACGCCCACTCCACAACTCTACTGGGGTCGTAGGCACAGACTTAGATGGCACAAGGTTGAGGATAAAACACGCTGTATCCAAGGCATAACCCCAAAACGAGATAGGCAACTCACTGTAACTCATCATCGATCTAACCATCTCCATAAGAGACTTGCTCCTCCCCTCTGCCACACCATTCTGCTGGGGTGTGCCAGGTGCAGACAACTGGGTCTGAATACCCTCCTCTGACAAATAGGTCCTAAATTCACTAGAGAGGTATTCACCACCTCTAGCCTGAACTGACATAGGTCCACACATGTCAGAATGAATCAACTCTAAAACCTCCTTGGCCCTATACCCCTTCGCCTTAAAAGGCCTCTTGGTCATTTTACCCTCCAAGCAGGACTCACAGGTCGAATAGCTGTCAATATCTAGTAAGTCCAAAGACCCACTCTTGACCAACCTTTGAATCCTACTAAGGTTGATATGACCTAGTCTCAGGTGCCAAAGATAAGTCTGATTCAAAGGGGAAGATTCCTTTCTCTTATTATGATTTGGTGATGAGTTACTAGTTTCTGTGTTTTGCATAACTGGGGAGTAAGTCTTGATTTAAAACAGATTGTCAACCAATGTACCGGAACATATAAGTTTCTGGCATTTTCTTATAAAAACCGAACCGTCAGAAAATACACACTTATAACCATCCAAAACAAGTTTTGAAACTGAAAGCAAGTTCTTTCGAAAACTAGGTACATAAAGACAATCCTTTAAAAGTAAAATAGAGTCTGAAAAATAAAGACTAATAACTCCCACTGCAGCCACAGAAACTCTGGTAGTATCCCCAAGGTAGACCTGCAACTCTCCCTCTCTAAGCAGCCGGGTCACTTGGAACCCCTGCAAAGAATTACAAACGTGATCAGTGGCTCCCGAATCCACACACCAAGTATCTGTGGGAATCGCCGCTAATCACGTCTCAGTAACTAGGGAAAATTTACTTTTAACCTCGAGGCTTTGGGCAATCCTTCTTCCGATGTCCTGCTTTGCCATACTTAAAACATTTGCCTTTCGACTTTTGCTTCTTGGCAATGCCTGCCTTGGGTCCATGATTAGTTCCTGCTTTCTGGCCTCTCTTCCTCTCTTGCTTCCTGGCTTTGGGCCCAGCAGAGGAACCTGAGGGACCAACAGTAGCAAAGGCTTGCTTCTTCTCAGCGAATAGGTCCTCGGCTGACACCAATGTAGTTATGAGCTCGGGAGTGAATATGAGAGCTTGCCCATATTATAGTTCAACCGAAACTGCTCAAAAACTGGGAGGCAAGCTCTGGAGAATGATATCGACCTGGGTCTCCCCATCAATATCACCTTCCAGTACCTCGATCTCATTGATGCAACTGATCATGTCCAGCACGTGATCCCTCACTGAAATGCCCTCAGCCATTCTAGCATTCATGAGTTTCCTCATAGCTGACTACTTGGCTACCCTGCTTAAGGGGACACTCCTCAGTAAGCACGTACTTGTAACCCTCAGCGGTAAGGACAATGTCCAGGTTACGTTTCCAGTCAATATAGTTTGGACTCGTGAGTTTGTTTTGGTTCAAAAATGACAGCTAGCGGGTTGAACGACATATCAACAGAAAATAATGAAAAAACATGTCTCAGTATACTTTTCGAAAATATTGAAAAATCCTCAGAAAAGAAATATAATCTTCTACCGACATCTCTCCCACCGGGATTAACGCAGGTCACGACGGGTGAACGTCTACGCTAACCCACATTCGTTCGAGAAGGACCAAAGTCCATTAATCTCATTATCTGACCAACGATCTTATGATCAATGAAATTAATAGTCGATAATTTTAGCCGTACACGTAAATAGCGTTACCTCGTAGGAGGGATACTATAAACAGTACACTAAGTGTATGCCATTACGTGACTTCTAAGTTTGTTACTTAGGGTACTAATGCGCCTCGGACGGCGAGGGTGTCGCAACTTTTCCCAATTAAACACACTATAGTCATCCCTTTAGAAATTCATTCCAGCGATATCTGTGATTGAAAACTCAACCGACGGGGAAGCCGTTTAACCACATCGCCAATGAACCCGTAATGGAGGCCATGGGGATATTAACCAACCCGCTCCCACTTAGATTTTTAAAATAATTTAAATTCGCCTTAATTTTCTCGGTTTTCCATTTCGGTTTTCTACGTAAATAGGAATCTCCCAAAAATTACGAAAAACCAAAATCCGGGTTTTCTCGATTTTCTACGTAATTAGGAATCACCCAAAATTACGATAAACCAAAACCCCACGTAATTAGGAATCACCCAAAATTACGATTAAACCAAAACTTGCGAATGTAATTAAGTTTGAGGATTTTTACGTTTTAACATGCAATATCTTAACTATGGATATTCGCACCCATAAAACCGTTGGAGTTTTAATATGCGAATAATCTACCTTAGTTAATTGCACATTACCTTTTTGGAAAAACTTTTGGTTTGAATTTCGTTCATGCAAAATAAAACGAAAATCACACAATCAACGAAAAAATCATAAATACGGGAAATTAAATAAAATAAAATTTCCCGACTATTATGGCCTTCTCTATCGTTGATTCCTTGACGCCTCGGTGACACTTCCCGTCGTGTCGCTCCCACTCGTTATTTGGATTCCTCTCGATTCGCCCGGGTTTTCTCGGTTTATTCCGTAATTAGGAATCACCCAAAATTACAATAAACCAAAACCCTCGAATATAAGTTACCCAAAATAACGTCTTCGTCATAGTACAAAAATTCCTATATACAAAGGCGTTTTTCTAGGAATTTAAAGACGACATGATTAGATCAAATCCTACTACAAGATTTTTCTAATCCTACACGGCTTCCAGCTCGTGGTTATTACTATTACAGAAATTTCCATTCAAAAATAAAACGAGCCCGGACATGTCCCGGGGTTTATGAATGAAAATTAAATTTCTACCATAATAGCCGGGAAACCAATAACCACCTGTTTATACATTTCGACAAAAAATACTAATGCCAAAATAAAGCCGTGTAATAAATCAAACAAGTATAAGACCGAAACCAACGCTCTGATACCAATTTGAAGGAAAACTGAACAAGCCCGGGCTAAATCGAAAACCTCACTTTCGTGCTATGCATTCCAGAATCGGAAGCTTTCGACCAAGCTCAGGCTCAAATTAGTTTACCCATGAACGGATCTAGGCTTATACTTATTTAATTTATTAATCGGGACACAAAAAATTAAATCTTTAATTAAAGCGGAACTTAAAGATTATACCTTTTGTAGCGAAGTCCCTCGCCTAAAAGAAAACCCAATTCTTTAGCGCGAAATCCACAAGAAATCCGAAGAATTCTCCAATACACGCTCCGAGATAGTGTGGGCTATCGTCTACGGAGCTACCCACAGCAATTCGACTGAAAACCCAAGAAACTTGCTTCTCAAGAAACTCAAATTGAGGCTGCCCAGAATTTTTTTCTCAAAAATAAACTGCCCAGAATTTTTTTTAACAAAATTGAAGCTGCCCAGAATTTTCTTTCTCAAATTGAAGCTGCCCAGATTTTTTTTCTTTGAAAAATTGAAGCTGCCCTTTCCGCCGGACTTCACTCCACTAAGCTGCCAGTTTTCCGCTGCAATAATTCCTGCCGGAAGCTACCTTAAACCAGTCCCGATCTAGACAACTAAACCCACGGATCACTCCTCTAGGAAGATCGAACGTGGAGCTTGGTTGGTTCTGGGCACCAGTCCGCAGCAGCAACCGGACTTCACAGTCACGGCAGTAGCCGGACTTCACAACCAGGAAAACCCCGATTCCAGCAGCTCAAAAGAAAAAAACCGATCTGCAGCTATCTAAGGGAGTAATCCGACCAGCAGCTAGGTTTTTCTGGAAGAACAAGAAGACCGATCAGCACTGGGCTGTTCCTTCTAAAACTCCGATCAGCAGCTGAGTTTAAAAACTGTTCGGGCAAAAAAAAACGGTGACTGTTTTTGTTGAAGAAAAGGACTGGGCTGCTAAATTAATTCATGGGCTGAGTTCCCTTTGGAAGAAGAAAGTTATCTTGGTCGACTTCGAGAGAAAACTTGACGAGGAAGACACGTTCTCTCTCTAGACCAAACTTTCTCTTTCTAGCCTAACTTGGCTGCCAAGTTTCATCTCTTAGGGTTTTCTTGCTGCCCAATATGTTGTATTTATAGGAGCTTCTAAGGAGACCTAATGGGCTCTCGAGTTAGGTCTTAAAATTTGACTTTCGTTGACCGCTAAGTCTTCCCGACTAATCAACTCCAATCGACCCTTTTAAATTAATTTATTTAATCCACTTTGTTAATTTAATTTAATCGAACCCTTAGAATTAATTAATTCAAAATAGAATTAATTTCTAAATTCACTTCGTCGATCAAATATTAATTAAACCCTTCGGATTAATTAATTTACCTTGTCGATTAGTCAAACGCATAATCGGTCGTACCACTAACGGACCAATTATGGAACTACCGCTCGAAAACGACTTTACATCGCGCCATTATTATTTCTTCTATCTCCCCACATTAAAGATCTAGTGCTCGTCGATTTATCAATTTACTGACAAATTAATTCACCGACTTCTTAGTTTCCGAGATTAGTACCACTCGACCTTTTATTATACTGAACATAAAGTTCACTGGCCAGGTTTAGTATAATAACCTTACGAGCTCATCTCGGGAGCACCATCAACCCGGCGAACCGGTACGTGGATTCCTCCGACTAGCAACGGCACGCAAGAAGCTAAACACCGCATACCCAACTTACCGAGGTATTGGCCTCAATTGACCTCACTCTTTGGCAAATCAAAGCATACGACACCCAACCCTCACGCCCGTCCCAATCTTGGGATTGAGAGACGGAATACTAGGACCGAATTGACTACGCCGATCAGTACAAGTCAATTCTATCCAAACTGGTCGTGCTCAATATGCCCCGGGCATATCTGTGTGATTTAAACTAGTCTAGATAAACCAATTTCCAAACCACACAATAACCTATACCGATAGTATGTTCAGACTATCTCGGTTACGAGCATGCTTTTTATATATCAATACTTTAACCAATAACGGTATCTACTGTGTTTGTCGACACCCCGTTATCTAGTTCTATGATATAAAGGAACAGATTTATACTGAAACAAAATGATATGTCATCTGTGGATATTAGTTTTTGATACAAGCCATAGCTTTTCTGTATTCAAAACTAACACTTAGTTTACAACTTGAGTGACTTGTATATAACTTCCAGTCTCATAGGCTACTAATAACTTGGGTTAACCATTTTGGACTAGTGAGGACAAAGCCTGAAAGTTTTTGGGCCAGTCTATGGGACTGAGATGTTACAGTGGCATCAAAGCCGACCCTGGTTTGGGAGCTAAGTGCTACGTTACCTCTGAGACCAAAGGGACAAGTGCTATGTCACCGCTGAGCCCAATGGGATAAGTGATGGAAGTCACCTATAGAGTCTCACTCCGGGGAAATACTGGGCCATAAGTGCTTGCTAGTTGGGCTTTGCGAGGATGCAAATATCCAAAAGGGAGGAGATTGTAACATCCCGTCCCATATCGTTAGTTTACAACTTGAGTGACTTGTATAAAACTTCCAGTCTCATAGGCTACTAATAACTTGGGTTAACCATTTTGGGCTAGCGAGGACAAAGCCTGAAAGTTTTTGGGCCAGTCTATGGGACTGGGCGTTAGTTTACAACTTGAGTGACTTGTACATAACTTCCAGTCTCATAGGCTACTAATAACTTGGGTTAACCATTTTGGGCTAGCGAGGACGAAGCCTGAAAGTTTTTGGGCCAGTCTATGGGACTGGGTTGTTACATTTTGGGTTGATCCATGGACTTGGTGTATAACCCAAATCATTAAGGTATTATTTAATACCAATTTGGAATCAGTAAATATTATTTAAATACTGATTTGGAATCAGTAAAAGAATATTTGGTAATAATACTGATTTGGAATATAACTAAAATCAGTTAAGTAATAATTGGATGATTACAATACTGATTTTGGAAATTTGATCTCTACAAATATCATAGGGATATTAATGTTGGAAGGGGATGATTTTTGAATTAGAAAAATCAGATCAGACAGAAATACACAAGATTCCCAAATTCTCTCTGTAGGCAAGATTGGCAAGCACCAGATCTGCGTAGGCTTTCGTGCTTGAAAGTAGAGAGTCCTTCAAAGAAGGATTTTTGGTGGTGACAAACGTATCCGGAGCAGAAGGCTTGGACCAACATCAAACAAGGATCCAGTTGCGGCAACCGATTACGCTACAAGGGTAAGCTTTAGAAGCTTTAAACGTAGGATTAATTAAACACTAAATTGGAATAGGCATGAATTCGCTGCGTAAATTTTTGAAAATCATGCCTCGGAACCCAACAGTGGTATCAGAGCTAGGCTTAATTTTAGTGTTTAAATTAAAATGGAATTTTAATCAAAATTGATTTTCATGAATTTTGGAAAATCATGCTTTTAGAAAGCAACAAGAAAAAAAAAATTTATTTTAATTATTTATTTTCTGGGAAAATAATAAAATAATTTTTTTGAAAATTGTTTCAAGGGCTGTCGGACTTGGTGCCGTCGACAGCCATATGTTTCGGCGAAAAACCGAGGGTCACCGGACCTTCGTATTTTTGGCCTTAAAAGTTGTGGGTTTTGTTCCTTATCATCCCAGAAATGGTCTTGGCAAAATTGGGTTTACAAATCTGGGTTCAAAACGCATTTTTTTTCCTGGGTTTGGTTTGTTTGTCGCCGGAAAAATGGGTCTGCCTAAAAATTGTTTTTGGGGTGACGTTGGTATTTTCACCGAAATGATTGTTAGGGTTTCTAACCGGGAAGACAAGGAACGCTGGGATGGTCTCGGATTTTGGTTTAAGTTTCCCGAATTCGTTCATCAGAAAATCGGGCAGGGAAAATATTTTTTTTGTTTCTTGATTTTTGCCGGTAAATTGGGATTGGGTTCCCTCGGGTCTCCCTTGAAATGGCTTCTAGTTTGAGCCGCTGCTATTTTGGTGCTTCATCTTCGTCGGGAAAATTTTTTTTTTTACCAAAAAAGATGATCGGAGATGGCTGGTTTTCGCCGGGAAAGAAGAAAAGGGTTGCGGCGGGTTGGCTGAATCCCTAATTGGCTAAAATGATGGAAATGCCCCCGCCGCAAGCCCAAACCTTAGCTGGAAAAATTTTAAAGTTTTAAAAATTACAACAAGCCCCAGCAATTTATTTTCCTTTAAACCCTAAGCCTAGAATTTTTGTTATTTACAAAATCGACTCAAAATCTTTCAAGAAATTGTTTTTCTGGTTTTAATTTTGGAATTAATTCAAATCTTATTAGATTTTAGTTTTAAAATGTAAAAATTGGATTTTAAGATTTTAAAATTATCTTAAATCAATTATCTTAATGAGATTAGGATAATTAAATAATAAATAGAATAATTAATTTTATTAATTTTATTCTTTATTTATGCCTTTAAATATGGTATGATTTATTTAAATGGTTTAAGTATTTGCATACATATTTGGTATGTTCATGCATCATTTATCATAAATGATTGAACAAGAAAAAGAAAAGATTGGTTAAAATTGATTATGACACAATCAATTTTAACTGTATAGAATATTTTGGAAATATTCAATTACACAATCTTTTAAATTGATTGGCTTAATTAAAATGGGCTTGTATGAAGCACTTGCATTTTATGTGTTTTTCATGCATGAATCGGGCTTTATTTATTTTGTTTTAATTTGGGGCCTGCGAGCCATTTAAATTGGGCCTGCGAGCCTATTAAAATTTATTGTAACGGAATATATTAGAAATTAGGCCCAAGAAATTCCAACTAGCAAAGAGGGAGTCATGGAGTTGGAGCCCAATAATGGAGGCCCAAATGAAGACAATGTTTTAAAAGCCTTGTAATAGACTAGAGCCCAATTCATTGCATTTTTCGCTTTATATTTTATATTTCGTGAATGATGAAAAACGAAATGCATGTTAAGCCGCTCAAACTAAATCCCTAAAAACCTAAGTTGAAAATTGCTTCCATACTTGGGGGCCTGCTAGAGCGTCGAACGTCTGTGGACTTGAGGGCCTCAGGTTTTCTTCTTGCGGTGAGTTGTCACATAATAGGTGCCCCACTTTATCACTACCATTAATGAGTGAAGAAACTGTTTGGGTATTAGATGCTCAACTTTATCACTACCACTTGTTATGGAAAAACTGTGTGGGTATTAATTGATGTGCTGCCTTGAGGGATGGTTTGACTTGGGAAAATTAATCCTAGCTTGACTCGATAAGTTGACTAGGGATTAATTTTGCAAAGATAGGATGGTGTCAAACATTTGGAATGTTCATCCTATCACCGAAAAGTTGCATGGTATGCAATTAGAAAGCGTCAGATTACATGGAATGTAATTTGAACGTTGCCTACCAAAAGAGCCCGATCCCTACGATACTTGCCAAAGCAAGACTGGGGTTAACTTTTTGTGGATTTTCGGCCCACAATCTAGCACCAACACAAAATTTTTTGGGATTTCAATTTTGGCTATTGAGGAAAATGATTTTAAAACTCATTATAATATTTTGCATTTATTCTTTGTAGAAATGGCATCATATAGCACTAATATCATCTCAAACTTTACTCTAAGAAGTATATTGGATAAGGATAAATTGGTTGGACCAAACTTCTTAGATTGGGAAAGAAACTTGAGAATAGTTCTCAAGCAAGAAAGGAAGCTACATGTCTTAGAGACCGCTTTACCTGACCACCACAAAATGCTTCGGTAACTGTTCAACGAGCCTGGGATAAGCTGAAAAGTGACTCTGATGATGTGACTTACTTAATGCTCGCGTCTATGATGGGCGAGCTTCAAAAGCAGTTCATGAATTCTGAAGCCTTTCAGATTTAGAAGTCACTCACGGAGATGTTCCGTGAATAAGCCCATAACGAAAGGTTTGTTAGAATAAAAGTTCGTGCAAGATGGCGAAGGGTTTATCAGTTAGCACGCATTTAATCAAGATGAAAGGGTACATTGATACCCTAGAGCGATTGAATGCAACCCTTCCTAGGGAATTGGCCATTGATATCATCTTTGCATCATTACCGGATGAATACAATGATTTGTGGTGAACTACAATATGCACAACATGGATAGGAGCATTCCTGAGCTCCATGGCATGTTAAAGAACACTGAGCAGACCCTTAAGAAGGCAACGCCAGTGTTGGTAGTAGAGAAAGGTAAAGGGAAGAGGAAGTTTAAAGGCAATGCCATAGTTGGGCAGAACAAAAAAGCTCGCAGTAAGACTGCTCCCCAACCACAAGCTCCTCCTGCTAAGACAAGATCCAAAAAGGATGATACATGTCTCTTTTGCAAACAGAAGGGTCATTGGAAGAGAGACTGTAAAAAGTTTCCCGAAAGCAATCCTTCAGCTTTAGGTATCTTTGTTATAGAAATTAATCTTTCTATGTTCACCTCATTGGTATTAGATACTGGTTGTGGGGCTCACATTTATACTAATGTGCAGGGACTCAGAAATAGAAGGATGACGAAGAAAGGTGAAGTAGATCTCCGAGTGGGAAACGGGGCAAGAGTTGTTGCTGTTGAAGTTGGAGATTATACTTTGTCTTTACCTTCTGGTTTAAATATCAAACTAGAAAATTGTTATTATGTACCTGCTTTGAGCAGAAATATTATTTCAGTTTCTAGTTTAGATAATAAAGGTTTTTGATTTATTATTGAGAATCATTCGTTATCTTTATATCAAAATGATATTTTATACGGAGTTGTAAATATGTGTAACGGTCTGTATGTCTTGGATTTGACCCAAGAAAAACCAGTCTATAACATAGAAAAGAAAGCTAAATCAACTAAAAATGATTTAAGTCCAACATACCTTTGGCATTGTCGATTAGGCCATGCAAATGAAAAGCGAGTTCAAAAGCTTCACAAGGATGGAGTGCTTGGGTTGTTTGATTTTGAATCATATGATACCTGTGAACCCTGCTTGCAAGGCAAAATGACAAATAGTCCTTTCAACAAGAAAGGTGAAACAACAAGTGAGTTATTGGCTCTAATACACACGGATGTATGTGGACCAATGAACACACAAGCCAGAGGTGGATTTGAATACTTCGTCACTTTTACTGATGACTATAGTAGATATGGTTATGTCTACTTAATGAGGTATAAAAGTGAAACTTTTAAAAGGTTCAAAGAGTTTTAAAATGAAGTAGAAAATCAGTTGGATAGAAGGACTATGGTTATTCACTCCGATCGAGGAGGTGAATACCTAAGTGATGAGTTCAATGGTTATCTAAACCAGTGTGGAGTTGTTTCATAGCTGACTCCATCGGGAACACCTCAATGGAATGGTGTATCTGAAAGAAGGAATCGGACCTTATTAGATATGGTTTGATCAATGATAGGCCAAGCAACTCTCCCTACATCCTTTTGGGGTTATGCTTTCCTTTCTGCTGCCTACTTATTAAACCGTATTCCATCTAACGCAGTAGATAAGACTCCATATGAGATATGGATGGGTCGGAAGCCCTATATGTCCTATCTACGAGTTTGGGTTGTCAAGCTCATGTAAAACGTTAACAAAGTAATAAGCTTGAACCTAAAACTGACAAATGCCTATTTGTGGGATATCCTAAGGAAACCAAAGGATATCAATTCTACAACTCAACTGAGAACAAAGTGTTCGTTGCTCGAGGAGCTACTTTCATAGAGAAAGAATTTCTGTACAAGAAAGACAGTGGGAGTAGAATCGAACTCAGAGAAGTTTAAGAACCACAAGAGAATGTAGAACGATCTACAGAAACTCAAATGGAAGTTGACATGGAAACTCATGAAGATGAGCAACCGGAGTCAACAACACAAGAACCTAGAAGGTCTAGTAGATCTCGTCATGAACCCGAGAGATACGGATTTCTTGTGACTGACGATTAAGATTTGATCTTGGTGAACTCTACTGAGCCCGCGAACTACGAAAAAGTTTTAGAAAGTCCAGATTCAGATAAATGGCTACAAGCCATGGAGTCTGAAATGCAATCCATGAGGGACAATAAAGTGTGGAATTTGATTTATCCTCCTGTTCAGGCAAAAGTTGTGGATTGCAAGTGGATTTTCAAATTAAAACCTGGCAAAATCTTCAAGACATGACTAGTGGCTAAAGGTTTCAGACAGACTCATGGTATTGACTATGATGAAACCTTCTCCCATGTCGTGATGCTCAAGTCCATTAGGACAATGCTTGCCATAGTAGCATATTTTGACTATGAGGTATGGCAGATGGATGTTAAGACGGCTTTCCTGAATGGAAACCTACTCGAGGATGTTTATAAGAAACAACCCGAGGGATACATCGATCAAAAGTATCCTGATCGAGTATGTAAGCTTCAAAGGTCCATCTATGGACTAAAGCAAGTATCTCGAAGTTAGAATCTTTATTTTGATGAGGAAGTGAAAGGTTACGGATTCATCAAGAACGAAGATGAGCCTTTTGTTTACAAAGAGGTTAGTGGGAGCAAGAAATCAAACATGTTGAAAGAAATCCCCATGTGGACGACATGTTGAGCCTTGTGTTTTCCTTGTCCTATATGTGGACGACATCCTACTCATAGGAAATGACATCCCCATGTTGAAAGAAATCAAACAATGGTTGAGGAGTGTATTTTCTATGCAAGACTTAGGAGAAGCCGAAATGATACTAGGTATCAAAACCTATAGAGATAGATCTAAGTCAAGAAGGGTACATAGAAAAAATATTGAAGAGATTCAATATGTCTAAATCTAAGAATGGTATGGTACCGTTCAGACATGGCCTTCTCTTAAAGAAGTACCAAGGTCCTTCAACAAGAGAGGAGAGGGAAATAATGAGTAGAGTCCCATATGCCTCAGCTATAGGATCTATCATGTGTGCCATGTTCTGTACCAGCCCGGATGTCACACATGCACTGAGCATGACTAGCAGATACCAATAAGATCCAGGATTGGATCATTGGACTGCAGTCAAGGTAATCCTGAAGTACTTGCGAAGGACTAAAGGATTAATGCTAGTGTACGGAGGACAAGAACAACTCGTCGTACAAGGTTATGCCGATGCTGCTTTCCAGACTGATCAAGACGACGTGAAGTCACAATCAGGCTATGTTTTTAGCATGAATGGCGGTGCGGTGAGTTGGAAAAGCTCGAAGCAAGAAACCACAGCCGACTGTACAACAGAATCTGAGTATATTGCTGCATCAGATGCTGCAAAGGAAGCTGTTTGGTTGAGGAAGTTTGTGTCATACATCGGAGTGATATCGAGTATCCAAGATCCGATAGACCTCTTCTGTGATAATAAAGGGGCCATCACACAAGCAAAGGAGCCCTGGTCACACCAGAAGACCAAACACATACTCAGACGTTATCACCTCATTCGAGAAATCATTAATCGAGGAGATGTTAAAGTATGCAAAATAGGGTCAGACGACAATATAGCAGATCCTCTCACAAAAGCTCTACCACAGTCAAAGTTTGAGAGACATGTAATAGAGCTTGGTCTTAAACAGTTTAGGACATATCCCTTCAACGGGCAAGTGGGAGAGTGTTGGTGTATGTGCCCTAATGAGGGCTATTTATGTAAATAAACTTTGAGGGTTATTTATGTAAATAAGATATATGTCGTTTGTTTGATAATTTATCAAATGAGTTAATTTCCTGATAATTATATTTTTGTGCATATTTAATTTCATGAAATCGATCCACCAAAAGAAACACTCCATGGACTTTTAGATCATGAGTGATTCTTTTGAGTAGTACTCGTACGAGGATCCTTAGACCAGAAATCACTGCATGGCCTTAGATGAATTGTAGTGTGCTTTGACATACACCTAACGGGACTGTAACAAGTTGCCAAGTACGGGTATGATTGGGTACACTATGAATCACGTTTATATATGTAGGTGAAGTGATGGGACTACAAATCTCTCTTAAATGAGAGATGATATATTGGTCACTTGATAGTGAACTGAAAAGTGCATGACCATGCCCAAGGAATGATAAGCGTTATCATTTGCTGATGGATTCAGTGTCACTAAGAGATCAAGTAAACGTTTAGCTATATCAGGATGACGGTTCCATGCCTTATGCTAAACGGGATATCAATGTAGAGGATCGTACGCAGTTTGCTCGGAAAGGTTGTGTTGAATCACCATTCGACCCTCCATTCTGAATTGGGTAGTCATTATGTCTTGCTAGAGACTACTAATGACTTATGGATTAATCAATGAGATTGAGTTACCCATTGCCAATTTGGAATGGGCCTACAGGATCGCACATAAGAAAGTTCGATGATGCAGAATTAGTTGTCTTGCCTACAATAAGTATAATTGTTATACTTAAATAAAGAAGATTTAATTTAATGGTTTAATTAAATATTATTGAAATGTTCTGTGGTATTAATTAATAGTTAATTAATTACCTGGGAACAATTGAGATGGGCTGATAAATTAAGGGACATAATTGCAATTGAAGTTCTTGACCCATTAGCCTGATTCATGGGTCATGGGTTGATCCATGATCATTAAGGTATTACTTAATACTGATATGGAATTAGTAAATATTATTTAAATACTGATTTGGAATCAGTAAAATAATATTTGGTAATAATGTTGATTTGGAATATGACTAAAATCAGTTAAGTAATAATTGGATGATTACAATACTGATTTTGGAAATTTGATCTCTACAAATATCCTAGGGATATTAATGTATGAAGGGGATGATTTTTGAATTAGAAAAATCAGATCAGACAAAAATACACAAGATTCCCAAATTCTCTCTGTAGGCAAGTTTGGCTAGCACCATATCTGCGTAGGCTTTCGTTCTTGAAAGTAGAGAGTCCTTCAAGGAATGATTTTTGGTGGTGACAAACGTAACCGGAGCAGAAGGCTTGGACCAACATCAAACAAGGATCCAGCTGCGGCAACCGATTACGCTACAAGGGTAAGCTTTAGAAGCTTTAAACATAGGATTAATTAAACACTAAATTGGAATAGGCATGAATCCACTGCGTAAATTTTTGAAAATCATGCCTCCGATCCCAACAGTGGTATCAGAGCTAGGCTTAATTTTAGTGTTTAAATTAAAATGGAATTTTAATCAAAATTGATTTTCATGAATGTTGGAAAATCATGCTTTTAGAAAGCAACAAGAAAAAAAAATAATTTTTATTTTAATTATTTATTTACTGGGAAAATAATAAAATAATTTTTCTGAAAATTGTTTCAAGGGCTGCCGGACTTGGTGCCGTCGACAGCCGGATTTTTTGCCAGAAAACCGAGGGTCGCCAGATCATCGTACTTTTGGCCTTAAAAGTTGTGGGTTTTGTTCCTTATCATCCCAGAAATGGTTTCGGCAAAATAGGGTTTACAAATCTGGGTTCAAAAGAATCACTCATGATCTAAAAGTACGTGGAGTGTTTCTTTTGGCGGATCGATTTCATGAAATTAAATATGCACAAGAATATAATTATCATGAAATTAACTCATTTGATAAATTATCATACAAACGACAAATGTCTATATAGCCCTTCAAAAGGGCACAAACAGCAACAATCTCCCACTTACTCGTTGAAGGGCTATGTCTTAAACATTTTAAGACCAAGCTCTATTACATGTCTCTCAAACTTTGAATGTGGTAGAGCTTTTGTGAGAGGACCTGCTACATTGTCATCTGACCCTATTTTGCACACTTTCACATCTCCTCGATCCACATTCTCTCGAATGAGGTGAAACCTTCTGAGTATGTGTTTAGTCTTTTGGTGTGACCGGGGCACCTTAGCTACTGCAATGGCCCCGTTGTTGTCACAGAAGAGATCTATTGGAACTGGATACTCGATATCACTCCGATGTTAGACACAAACTTCTCTTAACTAGACACTCCCATTGCAATATCTCATGCAGCAAAGTACTCAGATTCTGTTGTAGAGTCGGCCAGTCTATCCTGCTTTGAGTTTTTCAAACTCAATGCAACACTATTCAGGTTAAAAATGTAGCCTGATTGTGATTTCATGTCATCTTAATCTGTCTGAAAAGCAGCATCGGTGTAGTCTTGTACAATGATTTGATCTTGTCCTTCACACACTAGCATCAATCCTTTAGTTCTTCATAAGTACTTAAGGATGGCCTTGACTGCAGTCCAATGAACTATTCCTGGATTTTGTTGTTATCTGCTAGCATGCTTAGTGCATGTGCGACATCCGAGTGGGTACATAACATGGCATACATGATAGATCATATTGCCGAAGCATATGGAACTCTACTCATTGTTTCTCACTCCTCTTTAGTTGAAAGACACTGGTTATTCTTTAAGAGGAGGCCATGTCTGAACGGTACCATACCATTCTTAGAGTTCGACATATTGAACCTCTTCAACATCTTATCTATGTACCCTTTTAGACTTAGTCCTAAAAGCCTCTTAGACCTATCTCTATAGATCTTGATACCTAGTATCATCTTGGCTTCTCTTAAGTCTTTCATAGAAAATACACTCCCCAACCATTGTTTGATATTTAACACCATAGGGAAGTCATTTCCTATGAGTAGGATGTCGTCCACATATAGGACAAGAAAAACATTCTTGCTCCCACTAGCCTTCTTGTAAACACAAGGCACATATTTGTTCTCTAGGACATTGTAACCATTACTGCTTCATCGAAACGAAGATTCCAATTTTGAGATGCCTAGTTTAGTCCGTAGATGGACCTTTGAAACTTGCATACTCGATTAGGATGCTACTAATTGATGTATCCCTCGGGTTGTTTCAAGTAAACATCCTCGAGTAGGTTTCCATTCAGGAAAGCCATCTTAACATCCATCTGCCATATCTCATATTCATAATATGCAGCTATGGCGAGCATAGTCCGAATGGACTTGAACATCATGGCAGGGGAGAAGGTTTCATCATAGTCAATACCATGAGTCTATCTGAAACCTTTAGCCACTAGTCGTGCCTTTGAAGATCCCGCCAGGTTTTAACTTGAAAATCCACTTGTAATCGACAACATTTGCCTGAACAGTAGGGTCAATCAAAGTCCAAACTTTATTGTCCCTCATGGATTGCATTTCAGACTCCATGGCTTGTAGCTATTTATCTGAATTTGGACTTTCTAAAATCTATCTATAGGTCGTGGGCTCATTAGATTCCACCAAGATCAAATCTTGATCGTCAGTCAGGAGAAAACCATATCTCTTGGGTTATTGACGAGATCTACTAGACCTTCTTTGTTCTTATGTTATTGGCTCAGGTTGCTCATCTCATGAGTTTCCACACCAGCATCCGTCTGGGTTTCTGTAAATAGTTCTACACTCTCTTGTGGGTCTTGAACCTCTCTGAGTTCTATTCTACTCCTACTATCTTTCTTGTACAGAAAGTCTTTCTCGAAGAAAGTAGCTTATCAAGCAACAAACACTTTGTTCTCAGTTGGGAGTTAGAATTGATATCCTTTGCTTTCCTTATGATACCCCACAAATAGGCATTTGTCAGTTTTAGGTTCAAGCTTATTACTTTGTAAACGCTTTACATGAGTTTGACAACCCCAAATTCATATGTAGGACATATAGGGTTTTGGGCCCATCCATATCTCATATGGAGTCTTATCTACTGCCTTGGACTGAATACGGTTTAGTAAGTAGGCAACAGAAAGGAGAGCATAACCCCAAAAGGACATAGGGAGAGTTGTTTGGCCTATCATTGATCGAACCATATCTAATAGGGTCCGATTCCTCCTTTCAGATACACCATTCCATTGAGGTGTTCCCGGTTGAGTTAGCTGTGAAACAATTCCGCATTGTTTTAGATAGCCATTGAAATCACCACTTAGGTATTCACCGGAGTGAATAGCCTTAATCCTTCTATCCAACTGATTTTCTACTTCGTTCTTGAACTCTTTGAACTTTTCAAAGGTTTTACTTTTATACCTCATTAATAAGACATAACCATATCTACTATAGTCATCAGTAAAATTCACGAAGTATTCAAATCCACCTCTGGCTTGTGTGCTCAGTGGTCCACATACATCCGTATGTATTAGGTCCAATAGCTCACTAGTCCTTTTACCTTTCTTGTTGAAAGGACTCTTTGTCATTTTGCCTTGCAAACAGGGTTCACACGTGTCATATGATTGGATATCAAATGACCCAATGACTCCATCTCATGAAGTCTTTGAATTTCGTGCTAATGACAGGGCCATAGGTATGAAGGATTTTTTCTTCATACACTTTACATTTTCACTTCTAATGACATTCATTGTAATAGAAATATGTAGTGTCATTTCCGGGTTAGTCTTACAATCTGGCTTGGCCTTGGCAGTAATCTTACTGCGTGCCTCCTTGTTCCCAACAATTTTGCCTTGCTTTTGAACTTTCTCTTGTTCACTTTGCCCTTTTTAACCACTAACACTTGAGTACCCTTCTCAAGAGCCTGCTCAGCATTTTTCCAGCATCTCATGCATGTTGAAATTTACCACGAAGTCATTGTAATCATCTAGCAATAAAACCTACATGACCTCAATGTCTAATTTCCTGAACCAAGGTACACCAAGTCTCTCTGGAGTATTAGTATACCCTTTCATCTTGATTAGGCAAGTACTCACAGAGGAACCCTTCATCATCTTGCAGGAAATTAATGCTTTTAGTGTAACGAACCTTTCGTTAAGGACCTGCTCTTAGAACACTTTTCCTTAGTGAAACATAAATATAGAACGCTTCCATATTCATGTTTCTGAAGTAGTCCTCAAAACATGTCACATAAATGGGTTTATTCCTTTTGCCTTCTAAATGCCTTTTAAGCAACCTTTGTAGCAATTTTTGAGTATTTCCGGCAAAGTAGCTTCTAAGACAATAATGCTTCCTTTCATGTTTTAAAATGTTTCTTATGGACTGTGATTTGAAATTTAAGTGCAAGATAATGTCATCCACAAAAGAATAATGCAAAATATTAGAATGAGTTTATAATAAAATCATTTCCACAATAGCCCAAATTGAAATCCCATACAATTTTGTGTTGGTGCTAAATTGTGGACCGAAAATCCATAAAAAACCAAATCCCAGTCTTGCTTTGGCAAGTATCATAGGGATCGGGCCTTTTTGGTAGGCAACGTTCAAATCACATCTCATGCAATTTAAAGCTTTCCAATTGCGTTACCATGCAACTTTTCGGTGATAGGATGAACATTCCAAATGCTTGACACCATCCTATCATTGCAAAACCAGTACTAGTCAACTTATCGGGTTAAACTAGACCAATTTCCCTAAGTCAAACCATCCCTCAAAGCATCACATCAATAAATACCCAAACAGTTTTTCCACATAGTGGTAGTGAGTAAAGTTGGACACCTATTGTGTAACAACTCACCTCACAAAAAAAACCTATGGCCCTTGTGCTCTCCAAGTCCATAGACGTTCGACGCTCTAGCGAGCCCCCAAGTATGGAAGCAATTTACTACTTAAGTTTTTAGTGGATTTTGTTTGAGCGGCTTAACATGCATTTCGTTTTTCATCATTCACAATAACATATATCAAATATATTTAAAGCAAATAAAATACAATAAATTGGGCTCTAGTCTTTTACAAGGCTTTTAAAATTATTTTCTTCATTTGGGCCACCTCAACTGGGCTTCAGTTCCTTGGCTCCGTCTTGTGCTCCTTGGAAGTTTGGGCCTATCTAATTCTATTCTATTACATAAAATTTAATAGGCTCGCAGGCCCAATTTAATTGGATCGCAGGCCCCAAATTAAAATAATTAAAAGCCCAATTCAAGCATGAGAAACACATAATAATGTAAGTGCTTTTAATTAAGCTGAATCATTTTAAAGGATTGTGTAACTATTAACCATTAAAATTGATCGTGTCATGATCAACTTTAATCAATCCCTTGTTCATTCATTTTTTGATAAATGTTGCATGAACATACCAAATATGTATGCAAATATTTAAACCATTTAAATAAATCATACCATATTTGAAAGCATAAATAAAGAATAAAATTAATAAAATTAATTATTCTATTTATTAGCTAATTATCCTAATCTCATTAAGATAATTGATTTAATATATTTTAAAATTTTAAAATAAAATTTTAACATTTTAAAACTAAGGTATGATAAGATTTGATTTTATTCCAAAATTAAAATTTAAAACCTTACCAAAATAAAATCAGAAAACAATTTTTCTTAAATTATGCGGCAGTTTAGTAATTTAAATAAAATTTTGGGCTAGGGTTTTGAGGAAGACTCAAAGTCCAGGGATATTCTATAATTTAAAATATTTTAAAACTGATGGCACTTTAGGGTTTGAGGCTGTGGTGGGGGCATTTTGGTAATTTTAGCCCATAGAGCTTCAAGCCCCAGCCGCCAGCTATCTGTTGTCTTCCCCGGTGAAACTGGCAATTTCTGGCTTCTTTTGTCTCGGTGGTCAGAACTTTTCTGGCCCCAATAACGGTTTTTCTGAGCAACGATAATCTCCGTTCGTAGATCCGTAAGACTTCCGACGAATAATCAGTAACAACAGCTGTGATTCCCAGCTTTGATCGACGAGGAAACGGAGCGAAAACCTTCACCACTGCCTATTTTTAATGCCAATCGAGCCCAGAAGTGAACCCAGCGTTCACTTTGATAAAACTGAAGTAGCCCGCAAACATGGATTCCATCTTCATATGTTTTCGGACGACAAGCCAGAGCCAATGAACCCTCTCTGCAAAACCAATACCAAGCAAGCAGAAAGACCCAAAAAACTCATTCGCAAAACAAAATTGAAAACCGAGAATCAGTTTTGAAATCAAAATCCCAAATTTATGAAATCGTTCATCCCAGTGGTTTTGACACAAAACCCAAAACAAGATTGGTGAAGTCTGTTTTTCCCAACGAAAAATTCAAAACCCCGACAGCACGTTTCCAAAACTCGTTTTTTCAGAGGACTCCAAAAAACAAATCCCAGATTCCGGTCAACCCAAAATCCTTTCAAGTCATTTTCATGTTTAATTATGGCGAAGAATAATGAAGAAACCTAATTTCGTTCATAAGATAAAACCCTGTCCAAAAAGATTTTTTTGACCCTCCTGAAGCCAATTTCCAAAATCAGAACCAAAAGGTGAAAAAGTGACCTTTACAAAACCTTTTAAATCTGACCAAAACCTGAAGAAACCCAGAAAACCAGAACAAGTTTTGAAAGAAAAAGAAGAAAAATCATTTTTCTTGGCGAGATTTGAAACCAAAACATTGGCGGAACAATTCCAACCAATTTTTTTTGTAAAAACCCATTACACCAAAAAAAAAAAAAAAAAATCCCAGAATTCATTTAATTCATTTTTTCGGTGGCTTTCAACAATTTCAAAATTCGGTTTCTCCCGACACCAATTTCCAAAACCCTGTTCATAAAATGGATTTCCGGCGCGATGCGTGCGACCAAAATGTAAATTCGGGAGAAAGGCCAAAATCAAGAAACAAATAACACTAAAACGAGCCTAACTCTGATACCACTATTGGGATCAATTAGGCCCGATTAACAAAAAATTGCAGCGGAAATGCCTAATTGATTGGTTTTAGTGTTAATTAAATCCTAGATTGAAAGCATTGAATGCTTACCCTCGTAGCGTAATTGGTTGTCGTGCCTGGATCCTGATTGATGTTCATTCGGGATTGATCATCATCAAAGCATTTCCCCAGGAAATGCTCTCTACTCTCAAGCACCGGAGCTCTAACAGAATTGGTGCTAACATGTCTGCCGAGAGAAAAAAATTTTGGGAATTTTCTTCAAGTTTTGGTAGACTATTTTTTTTTTTTTTCTAAAAGAAGACCAGGGTATCTGACTCAATATCCCCGGGATATATAAGAGTCAGATACTCAGTCAGTTAAAACAAAAAATAATATTAATATTAGTTTAATTAGAAATAATATTTTTTTAACATGGGTTTTTACCAAAACCATGGATCAACCCATTGACCTATGGATCAGGCTGATGGGTCAATAACCTCAATTACAATTAGGTCCCTGATTTGTCATCCTATCCTTATTGTTCCTAGGTACTTAATTAACTCTTAATTAATACCACAGAACTTCTCAACAATATTTAATTAAACTATTTAATTAAATACTATTTGTCTAAGTATAACAATTTTACTTAGTGCAGGCAATTCTATATCATTGAACTCTCTTATGTGCGATCCTGTAGGCCCATTACAAATTGGCAGTGTATAATTAAATCTAACTAATTAATCCATAAGTCATTAGTGGTCTCTAGCAAGACATAATGATTACCCAATTCAGAACAGAGAGTCGAATGGTGACTCAACAAAACCTTCTGAGCATACTACGTACGGTTCTCTACATTGATATCCCATTTAGCATAAGGCATGGAAACATCATCCTTATTTAGCAAAACGTTTACTTGATTTCCTAGTGACACTAATTATATTCGAGCAAATGATAACACTTATCATTTCTCGGGCATGGCCATACACTTCTCAGTTCACTATCAAGTGGCCAAGATATCATCTCTCACTTAATAGAGATTTAAAGTCTCATCACTTCACCTACATATCTTAGCATGACTCATAGTGTACCCAATCATACCCGTACTTGGCAACCTGTTACGGTCTCGTTAGGCGTATGTCAAAGCACACTACAATTCACCTAAGACCATATAGTGATTTCTGGTCTAAGGATTGTCATACGAGTACTACTCAAAAGAGTCACTCATAATCTAAAAGTCCATGGAGTGTTTTTCTTGGCGAATCGATTTAATGAAATTAAATATGCACAAGAATATAATTATCATGAAATTAACTCATTGATAAATTATCATACAGATGAAAAATATCTATATAGCCCTTCAAAAGGGCACATACACTAAAAATAACCTCGTCAAAATGGATGTTCCAAGATCTGGATGCTTGCTTAAGTCCACAAATGGACCTCTTAAGCCTGCATACTTTGTTCTGTTGGCCCTGAACAATGAAACCCTCTGGTTGCTGCATAAAGATGGTCTCCTCAAGACTTCCGTCAATGAAAGCTATCTTGAAGTCCATCTGTCAAATCTCATAGTCCATATGAGCAGCTATGGTCAAGAGAATTCGGATTGACTTGGGCATAGCTACTGGGGAAAAAGTCTCCTCATAATCGATACCCTCTTTTTGAGTATACCCCTTCACCCCAAGTCTAGACTTGAAGGTCTCAACCCTCCCATCAGATCTTCTCTTTCGTTTGTAGACACATTTGCATCCAATAGGCCGAAATCCATCAGGAAGGTCTACCAGCTCCCATATCTAATTTGAGTCCATAGAACCCATCTCAGCAATCATCATTCTCTGCCAATAATCTACATCTTTATCTTGGGGAGCCTCATTGTAGCTAACTGGGTCTTGTTAATGAGCCCCAGGGATAAAGTCTGAAGACTCATCCTAACCCATGTACCTCTTGGGCTGTCTGACAACCCTCATACTACGACGAAGCGTAGCCTACGTAAGAGTATTATCTGTGATAGTGTATGCAATCTCTTTTGGTGTGTCTTCTTGTACTTGTGCATCTGGAATAATGGACTGACTTCTAAGCTCTTCCAATACTACCTTGCTGCTTGGCTTTTGATCTAAAACATAGTGCTCATCAAAAAATCTGGCATTGGTGCTGACCACCACCTTCTGATCCTGAGAACTATAAAATAAACCACCTCTTGTTCCTTTGGGGTAGCCTATAAAAAGCATAACCTTGGTTCTCGCATCTAACTTACCTGCATCTGCCTCGAGCACATGTGTTGGACAACCCCAAATCTTGAGATGTCTCAGACTAGGCTTTCGCCTAGTCCACAACTCTACTGAGGTCGAAGGCACGGACTTAGATGCCACAAGATTAAGAATAAAACATGTTGTCTCTAAGGCATAACCCCAAAATGAGATAGGCAACTCACTATAACTTGTCATCGATCTAACCATATCCATAAGAGTCTTGTTCCTCCTCTCCGCTACACCATTCTGCTGGGGTATGCGAGGTGCAGAAAACTGGGACTGAATACCCTCCTCTGACAAATAGGACCTAAATTCACTAGAGAGGTATTCGCCACCACGATTAGATCGCAAGGCCTTGATACTCTTACCCAGATTGTTCTCCACCTCAGCGTTAAACTCTTTAAACTTGCCAACGTATTAAGACTTGTGGCGCATCAGGTATATGTATCCATAACTAGAGTAATCATCAGTGAATGTCATGAAATACTCATAACCACCTCTAGCTTGAACTGACATAGGCCCACACAAGTCAGAATGAATCAGCTCTAAAATCTCTTTGGCCCTATACCCCTTTGCCTTGAAAGGCCTTTTGGTCATCTTACCCTCCAAGCATGACTCACAGGTCGAATTGCTGTCAATCTCCAATGAGACCAAAGGCCCATTATTGACCAACCTTTGAATCTTAATAAGGTTAATGTGACCTATTCTCAGGTGCCAAAGATAAGTTCGATTCAAAGGTGAAGACTCTTTTTTCTTATTATGATTCGGTGATGAGTTACTGGTTTATGTGTTATGCACTACAGGGGAGTTTGTCTTGATTAAAAATAGATTTTGAACAAATGTACCAGAACATATAAGCCTCTGGTTCTTTCTAATGAAAACAGAGTTATCAGAAAAAGCACACTTATAACTATCCAATAACAGTCTCGAAACTGAAAGTAAATTCCTCCAAAAACTTGGTACATAAAGACAATCCTTAAAATTTAAAATAGAGTTTGAAAAATAAAGACATAAAACTAGCACTGCAACAACAGAGACCCTGGTAGTATCCCCAACGTAGACCTGCAACTCTCCCTCTCTAAGCAGCCGGGTCACTTGGAACCCCTACAAAGAATTACAGACGTGATCAATGGCTCCTGAATTTACACACCAAGTATCCGTCGGAATCACCGTTAAACACATCGCAGTAACTTTGAAAAATTTACACATACCTCGAGGCTTCTGGCAATCCTTCTTCTAATATCCCGCCTTGCCACATCTGAAGCACTTGCCTTTTGGCTTATGCTTCTTGGCAATGCCCGCCTTGGGTCCATGATCAGTTGCTACTTTCTGGCCTCTTTTCCTCTTGTGCTTACTGGCTTTGGGACCAACAGAAGCCAAGGCTTGCTTCTTCTTTGCCTAGAGGCCCTCAGTAGATACCAAAGTAGTCATGAGCTCGGGAAGTAAATATGAGAGCTTGCCCATATTGTAATTCAATAGAAACAGCTCAAAACTAAGGGGCAAGCGCTGGAGGATGATATCGACCTAGGTCTCCCCATCAATATCACCTCCCAATACCTTGATCTCATTGATGCAGCTCATCATTGTTGGAATTGAATACATAAGCCCAGTAATATATGGATTTATTTTTTGGTTATATCTTGTTGTGCATGATATGTCTATTTATATTATGTAAGTAGATGATGAGGTGTCTTTTTTGACACATTAGATCTCATCATTGGTTGAAAGACATAATATATAAATGAGGTTCATAACCGAGATAGCTTTGGACAAACTGTCGGTTTAGGTTATTATGTGATTCAGATAATTGGTTTGTCTAAACTAATTGAATCATATAGATATGCCCGGGGAGTATTGAACTTGACCCTTTAGGAATGATTTATCTTGTACTGATTTAATAGACAAATCGTTCTTGGTATTCTATCTCTTAATCCCTATACTCAAGCAGGCATGAGGATTAGACATAGTGTACTTTGATCTGCCAATGGGTGAGGTCAATTGTGGCCAATAGTCTCGGTAGGTTGGGTGTGTGTGTTTAGTTTCTTGGTGTGCTACTGCTTGTCGAAAGAAAACCATGTACCAGTGCGTCTGGGGTGATGGTGCTCCCAAGATGAGCTCGTAATGTTTATTATACTAAACCCGGCCGGTGGACTTATGTCCGGTATAGTAAAAAGGTCGAGTGGTACTAGTCTCAGAATTAAAGAGGTTAATTAATTAATTTATCAGTAAATTAATATATTAACGAGCACTATATCAATGATTTGGGGAGATTATGAATATAAATTAATTAAGTTATTCCAGAAGCAATTTTGGTGTAGGATGGTAGTGCCATAATTAATCTGTTAGTGGTACGATTAATTATGTATTGGGTTATTGACAAAGGTAGATTTAATTAATTAAGTAATTAATAAATCCTTGTGTCAGTTGGTTGTGAATCATACCAGGAACTGGTTTGGGATAAGTGAATCCCTGTGTCAGTTAGTTGTGAATCATACCAGGAACTGGTTTGAGATAAGTGGATCCCTGTATCAGTTGGATGTGTATCAGTCCAGGAATACGATTGAAGGAAATAGAATCCCAGTAGGAAGGCCAATCCTAAACCAACATGGGGTCTCTCTTGTAACTCTATATATAGACAAGGGATTAGCTATTCAAGACACACAATTCATAAGTTTTCAAGACAAGAAAATTATAGAGATAAAATCCTAGAGAGAGAAATTATTTTTCATCTGTCAAAGTCAGATTTTACGAGAGAGATTGCGGCTGGTTTTTTCTCTGTGTTGGCCAAATTTTCTTGTCCTGTTAAACCAGCAGTGCATATAATTTTCTCTCTCTGGGTGGTGCGTTTACAGTACGTGCCAGGTTCAGCGGTGCTGGAATTTTCTGACAGGTGGATTATGATGATTAGCTGATCAAATTGGTTTCTAGATCGTTGACCACACAACATGAGATCAAAGTCTTGAGGCATACGAGAGAATCACCTGAGTGCACACTTCAAAGGTATTTTCTAAAGTTCTGCTTTTAATTAGAAATTTTGTTGCATGGTAAATCGAATAAATGCAAACCCAGATCCTGAGCAATGTTATTTCAAAAGGGTTAGAATAGCATTGTGCTAGCGTCTAGGCCTGGCCAGAGATTCCGATTCTAGAATGCATAGCACGAAAGTGAGTTTCTGGCTAGGCCCAGGCAGATAATCTTTCAATCATGTCTAATACGTGATCCCTCACTGAGGTGTCTTCAACCATCCTAGCATTCATGAGTTTTCTCAAAGCTGACTGCTTAGCTGCCCTGCCCTGATATCCAAACATCTCCCTGAGGTTGAGCATCACATCGTAGGCTAAGGTAAACAATTGATGATGGTGCTGCAGTACACTCAACATAGAAGCCAAGATGTAGCACCGGGTCATCTCATCAGCCTTCTGTCACTTCATATATGGCTCTCGTTGCTCGGTGGTGGCATCATCGCTGAGCTTAGGGGGGCACTCCTCAGTGAGCACGTATTTGTAACCCTCAGCGGTAAGGATAATGTCCAGGTTACGTTTCTAGTCAATGTAATTTAGACCCGTAAGTTTGTTCTGATTCAGTATGACAGCTAGCACGTTTAACGACATATCAACAAACTTAAAAATAAAAAGTCAAGTTTCAGTATTACTTTTTCAAAAATATTGAAATCCTTATAAATCTTCTATCTGATATCTCTCACATCGGGATTAACGCAGGTCACGATGGGTGAACGTCTATGGCAATCCACATTTGTTCTAGAAGAACCGAAGTTCATTAATTCCATTATCTGACCAACGATTTTATGATCAATGAAATTAATAGTCAATAATTTTAGCCGTACACGAAGATAGCGTAACCTTGATGGGAGGAATACTAAAAATGGTACACTAAGTGTATGCCATTACATGACTTCTAAGTTTGTTACTTTGGATACTATTACGCCTCGGATGGCGAGGGTGTCACAATTTTCTCCAATTAAACTCACTATAGTCATCCCTTTAGAAATTCATTCCGGTGATATCTGTGGTTGAAAACTCATTCGTTAGGGAGAGAGGTCTAAGCCAGCACGTAAGTTTAACTACATCATCAATGAACCCGTAATGGAGGCCGTGAGGATATTTACCAACCCGCTCCCACTTAGATTTTTATGTTTGAGGATTTTTACATTTTAACATGCAATATCTTAACTATGGATATTCGCACCCATAAAACCATTGGAGTTTTAATATGCAAATAATTTACCTCAGTTAATTGCACTTTAGTTTTTAAAACGGTTTGGTTTTCATTCATGCAAAATAAATTGAAATTACACAATCACAAAAAGATATAAATACAAGAAATTAAAGAAATAAAATTTTTCGACTATTATGGCCTTCTCTATCGTTGATTCCTTGACGCCTTGGTGACACGTCTCGTCATGTTGCTCCCACTCATTATTTGGATTCCTCTCGATTTGCCCGGGTTTTCTCAAATTTCTGCATAATTAGGAATCACCCAAAATTATGAGAAACCAAAACCCGCGAATATAAGTTACCCAAAATAACGTCTTCGTTATAATACATAAATTCCTATATGCAAAGGCCATTTTCTAGGAATTTAAAGACGACAACATTAGATTAAATCCTACTATAAGATTTATCTATTCCTACACGGCTTCCAGCTCGTGGTTATTACTATTACAGATATTTCCATTCAAAAATAATATGAGCCCAGACATGTCCCGGGGTTTATGAATGAAAAATAAATTCTACCATAATAGCTGGGAAACTAATAACCACATGTTTAAACATTTTGACAAAAAAAATAATGCCAAAATAAAGTCGTGTGATAAATAAAACAAGTATAAAGCCAAAACACTCACTCTGATACCAATTTGAAGGAAAACAGAACAAGCCCTGTTAAATCAAAAATCTCACTTTCGTGCAATGATTTCTAGAATCGAAAACTTTCGACAAAGCTCAGGCTCAAATTCATTTTCCCCTGAATGGATCTAGTGTTATACTTATTTAATGTATTAAACAACACATAAAGATACGACCTTTAATTAAAAGCGAAAAGTCTGAAGGTTATATCTTTGTAGCGAAGTCCCAAGCAAATAAGAAAACCAAATTTTTTGCCTGTGACTACCACCGAAATCCGAAAGATAACTCCAAGAAACTTCAAATATTAATTTACTTACAAATTAATTCATCGACTTCTTAGTATCCGAGATTAGTACCACTCGACTTTCCTATTATACCGGACGTAAAGGCCACTAGCCAGTTTTAGTATAATAAACCTTACGAGCTCATCTCGAGAGAACCATCAACCCAGTGAACCGGTACGTGGATTCCTCCGACTAGAAACGGCACATAAGAAGCTAAAAACTGCATACCCAACTTTTCGAGAATAGGCCTCAATTGACCGCACTCTTTAGCAAATCAAAGCACACGATATCTAACTCTCACGCCCGTCCCAATCTCGAGATTGAGAGACTGAATAGTGGGACTGAATTAACTATGTCGATCAGTACAAGTTAATTCTATCCAAACTGGTCGTGCTCAATATTCCCCGGACATATCCTTGTGATTTAATTAGTCTAGATAAAATAATTTCCAAATCACATGATAACCTATACCGATAGTATTTTCAGACTATCTCAGTTACGATCATACTTTTATATATTAATACTTTAACCAATAACGAGATCTGCCGTGTCTTTTCACACCCCGTTATCTAGTTCTATGATATAATGGAACAATTTAATACTGAAACAAAATGATATGTCAACTGTGGATATTAGTTTTTTACACAGCTTTTCTGTATTCAAAACTAACAAGTTCCATAATTGGTCCGTTAGTGGTACGACTAATTATGCATTGGACTAATCGTCAAAGTGAATGAATTAATCCTAAAGGTTTAATTAATATTTAATTGACTACATTGGTTCTACAAAATAATCCTAAGGGTTTGATTAAATTTAATTAAAAAATGTATTAAGAAATTAATTCAAAAGAGAGTCAACAAAAGTCCAACATTAAGGCCCAACTCAAAATCCCACTAGGTCTCCTTAGAAGCTCCAATAAGTAGTCCTTGTTAGGCATTTGGAAGACATTAAGAAACCTTGGTGGCTAGATTGCCTAGAGTGAGAAGGAGTAGCCTACACAGAGAACTTCTTCTTCTTCTTTGTGTTCTTTCTCGAAGTCGGCTTAGAATCTTTTGATCTTCAAAAACCTCAGCCTTTAGTCCTTGATCTATTTCTTCCGCCTTGATATTAGTGGCACTGCAGTTCTTCTTTGATTTCGTGCCCGACTGTTTTCTCAAATTTCACGCTGCCCACCCATTTGGTTCTTCTAGCCACTTGATTCGATCTCCATTGTGTAGATCTCAGTCTTGATCGGAGATCCATGGCAGCGGTTGTCTAGATCGTGGTGGGAGAATTCTTTTGGTGATGGTTCTTGGATTTTTAGCACCAGGTAGTAAATAGGCAGCTGATCTTCGGGCAACGATCTTTTGAGGAACTGAAGAGTTTTATGAAGTGGGTTTCTTTCGGATTTCTTCCTTAGTGTCTTAGCTACCCTGTGTATAACCTTCCACACGATTTCGGAGTAGAGATGGAGTCACTCGAGGGATTCAATAGTTGATTGCGCAGCCAGGCGGTAAATAAGCACAACAATCTTCGAGCAACGATATGCTGAGAACCTGACGAGTTTTTCGAAGTGGGTCTTTATGGATTTCTTCCATAGTGTGTTAGCTACCTTGTGGATAGTTACCCATAGAATTTTGAGGTAGAAACAGAGTCATTCTCGGGATTCTCTCGTGATTTGTCTCAGGCGGTAAATAGTAGGATTTTTTTAGCTTTGGTTTTCTTATTGCTGGGGACACGCTCAAAAGGTATAATCTTTAAGACTTCTGCTTTAAATTAAAGATTTAATTTTTACCATGTCGTTTTAATAAATTGAATTCGTATAAGCCTAGATTCGTTTAGGATAAATGTTTTAGAGTCTGGACCAGATCAAAAGTCTCCGATTCTGGAATGCCTAGCACGAAAGTGAGATTTTTGGTTTATCTCGAACCAGATCTGTTTCCTTCAAATTGGTATCAGAGCAAGTGTTTCGGCTTTATACTTGTTCGATTTATTACGCGGCTTTGTTATTTTCGCATTGTCGATATATTAACAGGTGGTTATTATTCCCGGGTATTATGGTATTTACATTCATAAACCCTGGGACATGTCAGGGCTCATTTTTATTTTGTATGAAAATGTCTGTAATAGTAATAACCAAGAGCTAGAAGCGATGTAGGATTAGATGAATCTTGTAGTAGGATTTAATCTAATGTTGTCGTCTTTGAATTCCTATAAAGCCTTTGTATATAGGAATTTATGTATTTTGACGAAGTCGTTATTATGGGTAACTCACATTCATGGGTTTTGGTTTCTCGTAATTTTGGGTGATTCCTAATTACCTAGAAAATTGAGAAAACCCATACAAATTAGGAGGAACCAAATAACGAGTCATTATAGGCAAATTGAATATATGGTTTTTGGTTTGTCGTAATTATGAGTGATTTCTAATTACGTAGTAAATCAAAAAAAAATTAGATAAATTCAAAGGGTTATTATAATGAGTGGGTGCAACGCGACGGGACGTGTTAAAAAGACATTCAAATGAAGCGACGATTGAGAAGGCCTTAATAGTCCAAAAATATTTAATTACGTATTTCCCGTTTGATGTCCTTATCGTTGCTTGTGTGTTTTCATTTTATGTTTTATGCATGATCGAAAACAAATCATTTTTTGCGTGAAATTAACTAAGGTTGATTATTCGCATATTAAACCTCCAACGGTTCTAATAGGTGCGAATAACATAAGTCAAGATATTGCATGTTGGTTTTATAGGTGCAATTAACTAAGGTAAATTATTTTCATATTAAAACTCCAATGGTTTTATGGGTGCGAATATCCATAGTTAAGATATTGCATGTTAAAACATAAAAATCCTCAAATTTAAAAATCTAAGTGGGAATGAGTTGGTATATATCCCCATGGCCTCCATTACGAATTCATATGTGATGTGGTTAGACTTGCGCATTGGCATTGGCCTTTCTCCATTCGAATTAGTCTTCAATCACGAGATCACTAGATTGAATTTCTAAATGGATGACTATAGTGAGTTTAATTGGAGGATTGCGATACCCTCTCTATCGTGGCGCTCTACCTCCTAAGTAACAAACATAGAAGTCACGTAATGGCATACACTTAGTGTACCATTTGTAGTATTCCTCCCGCGAGGTCACGCTATTTATGTGTGCGGAAAAAATCATCGACTATTAATTTCATTGATCATAAGATCATTGGTCAGATAGTAAGATTAATGAACTTTGGTTCTTTTCGAACAAATGTGGCTTAGCGTAAATATTCATCCGCGTGACCTGCGTTAATCCCGGTGTGAGAGATGTTCGTGAAAGATTATATTGTTTTGAGTATATCAGTATTTTCGAAAAAGAATACTAAAACTTGACTGTTTATTTTTCAGTTTTTGATATGGCGTTTGATACAATATTTGTCACACTAATGGAGAACAAATTAACAGGTCCAAATTATATCAACTGGAAACGTGATTTGGACATTGTCCTCACGACTGAGCAATATAAGTTCGTGCTCACTTAGGTATGCCCATAAACACCTAATATTAAATATGGCTAAGGGCACAATTGTGAGAGACCACGAACTTGAGATGATTAGTAACATCAATGAGATTGAGGCTTTGAGAGGTGATACTCCAGTGCTTGCCTCATAACTTTGAAGATTTCTAATCAGGTGCTTAAGCCAGACATTGCCAAGAAGAATAAGCCGAAAGACAAGTGCTTCATATATGGCAAGGCAGGACATTGGAAGACAGATTGTCCAAAGCTCAAAAGTATAACTATTTTGCCTTAGTTACTGAGACATGTTTAGTGGTGATTCCCATAGATACTTTGTGTGTTGATTCGGGAACCACTGATCATGTTTTTAATTCTTTGTAGGGTTTACCAAGTAACCCAAATACTTAGAGAGAGCAAGATGGAAGTTTACTTGGGTGACACTATCAGAGTGTCAGTAAAAGTAGTAGGAGTAGCTAGATTTATTTTTTAAATAATGATGTAATAGTTTTTTGAAGGATTGTCTTTATGATACAGAGTTTTAGGAACAATTTACTTAATGTTTCTAAACTCTTATTAGATAGTTATAAGTTCCTTTTATTTAAAATTCTGTTATTGGAAAGAACGAGAAACTTATATGTTCCAGTTCATTGGTGGACAATCTCCTTTTGATAAAAACTTACTCCCAAGTAGTGCAATAACACTGAGATAAATAACACATCATTGAATCATAATAAGAGGAAATAACCATTTAAAATGAACTAAACTTGTTTTTGGCACCTAAGACTAGGTCATATAAACCTTTGTAGAATTCAAAGGTTAGTCAATGATGGGCCATTGGGCTCATTAGATATTGAAAAGTACCCAACTTACGAATTTTGCTTGGACGGTATAATGACCAAGCAGTTTTTAGGGTCAAAGAGGATTTATAGCTAGTTCATTCTGACTTATGTGGACCTATGATAATTCAAGCCAGAGGTGGTTTCGAGTATTTTGTGATCTTCACCGATTACTACTCGAGGTACGAGTACATTTACTTGATGCGCCACAAGTCCGAATGTTTTGGTAATTTCAAAGAGTTTTTGACCGATGTGGATAACAATCATTGTAAAAGTATCAAGTCAATATGATCCGATCGTGGTGGTGAACAACTATCTGGTGAATTTAGAAGCTACTTATCAGAGATGAGGATTCAGTCCCAGTTGTCTGCATCTGGCACATTCCAGTAGAATGGTGTAGCAGAACAGTGAAATAAGACTCTTATGGAAATGGTTAGATCTATGATGGGTTACAGTGAGTTGCTCCATTCATTTTGGGGATATGCCTTAGAAACAGTGGCTCAATCTAAATCTTGTACCATCTATGTCTGTGCCTTCAACCCCTGTAGAGTTATTGTCAGGGCAAAAGCCCAGTATTAGACATCTCAGAATCTGGGTTGTCCAACACATGTGCTTAAGGTAGATACAGACAAGTTAAATGCAAGATTGGAGGTAATGTTGTGTGTAGGATATCCCAAACGAAGGTTGGTTCATTCTATCGTGCTAAAGATCAGAATGTGGTGGTTAGTACCAACACTAGATTTTAGAATAGGACTATATTCTAAACCATAAACCCAGTAACAAGATTGTGCTAGAAGATTTTAAGGGACAGTCTAGAATTCCTGATGCACCAGTACAAGTAGATACATCACATAATACTGCACGAGTTGTGACAGATGATGCGATTACACAAGAGGTGCCTTGACTAGTGGGAGGTACGTGGGTTTGGAAAATCTTCGGATTTGGTCCTTTGCACTCACGAACCAGATCCAGTTAACTATAGTAAGACACTTCAAAATAAAGATGCAAATTCTTGGCAAAGGGTAATAACTATATTGCAAAGTGTCTGGATGAGCATTGTATGTATTGCAGGTGTGATGTAAACTTAGTAGTATTTCTTGTAATTTATGTAGATGATATTTTTCTTATTGGCAACATTAAGAAGGTATTGTCAAACGTAAAGGCATAGTTGTTCAAAAATGTTTGATGTGAAGGATTTGGAAAAGCTGGACATATCATTAGGATCAAGATTATTTGAGATCGTAGGAGATGTTCACATATACTTTCTTAGGTTTTCTACATAGGCATGATTCTGGCTCATTTTAACATGTAGAACTCCATGAGAGGTTTTCTACTTTTCGGATACGGAGTGCATCTATCTAAGGAGCAGTCTCCTAAGTAAATAAAAGCCATTAAGACAGTTCCTTATACATATGCAGTAGGAAGTCTCATGTATGCTATGTTGTCTACGAGGTTGATATTTTGCTTTCCCGTCGGCATAGTTAGAAGATATCAGAGTAACATAGGAAAAGCTCAAGTATTTGCATATAATGGAGGACTAACTTTTGGTCTATCAGATGCAAGAGCTAGTTTCAAGGGATTACACAGATTAAGATTTCCAAAGTAATATGGACAAAAGGAATGTCTACCTCTGGGTTTTGTGTTCACTCTGGAAGTGGAACCGTAGTATGACAGAGTGTCAAGCAGAAATGTATGGGAGACTCCACCATTGGGGCTGAATATTTTACCGCGTCGGAGGCAGCGAAGGAAGCAGTGTGGTTCAGGAACATCATAGTGGATTTAGATGTGATTCCTGAGTTGCCTAGGTTTATCACAGTTTACTGCGATAACAATAGTGCAGTGGGAAACTTGAATGAACCACAAATCCACAAGGTGAGTAAACAAATAGAGCGTGAGTACCACCAATACGATAAATCGCAAAGATGTGAGACGTGGGTGAAGATATTATCAGCAGACAATCTTGCAGATCCATTCACGGAAAGCATTGACTGCAAAAGTCTTTGAGAACCATCTGAAGGGCATGGGAGTTAGATACTTGGCAGAACCTTGATAGTTCTCTAGTTTTTTGTGTGACATAAGAATAAGTGTATTAAGCCATTTTTTATACTTCAGAGCATAACTTTGAGTATTAGTGAGAGATTGTTAGTTTTGAATACTAAAAAGCTATTGCTTTTATGAAAAAAAACATATCGATTATGTTTATGTATTAAATTTGTTCCATTATATCATAGAACTAGATAACGAGGTGTGGAAAGACACAGTAGATCTCGTTATTGGATAAAGTATTGATATATAAACGGATGCTCGTAACTGAGATAGTTTGAACACACTATTGGTATAGGTTATCGTGTGATTTGAAAATTAGTTTATCCAGACTAATTAAATTATATGGATGTGCACGGGGCATATTGAGCACAACCAGTGGGGGATTGAATTAACTTGTACTTTTTGGCATAGTTAATTGAAACCTAGTATTCTAATCTCTTAATCCCTAGATTAGAACGGGCATGAGAGTAAGATATCGTATGCTTTGATTTGCCAAAGGGTGCGGTCAATTGAGGCCTAAATCTCGGTAAGTTAGTTGTGCGGTGTTTGACATATTTGTGAGCCATTGATAGTCAAAGGAATCCATGTACTGGTTCGCCGGGTTGATGGTGCTCCCGAGATGAGCTCGTAAGGTTTATCATACTAAATCCACCCGGCGGACTTTGTGTCTGATATAAAAACAAAGTTGAATGGTACTAATCTCGAATACCAATAAGTCGATGAATTAATTTTTCAATGAATTTATGAATCGACGAGCACTAGATCTTTACTGTGGGGAGATAGAAGAACAATAAAGTGAGAGCGAAGTAAATTCGTTTTTGAGCGGTAGTTCCATAATTGATCCGTTAGTGGCACGACTAATTATGCTTTAGACAAATCGTCAAAATAAATTAATTAATTCTAAAGGTAATATTTAATTGACTAAGTGGGTTATAAGAAATAATCCCAAGGGTTCAATTAAATTTAATTAACGTGAGTTAAGAAATTAATTCAAAAGTTCGATTGGAGTTGATTAGTCTAGGGAAAACTAAGAGAGTCAACAAAAGTCGATCATTAAGGCCCAACTCAAAAGCCCGCTAAGTCTTCCTTGAAGCTCCTATAAATAGTCCTTGTTAGACATTTGGAAGACATTAAGAAACCTTGGTGGCTAAGTTTCCTAGAGTGAGAAGGAGTAGCCTAGAGTGAGAACTTCTTCTTCTTCCTTGTGTTCTTTCTAGAAGTCGGCTTAGGATCCTTCAATCTTCAAAAATCTCAGCCCTTAGTCACCGATCGATTTTTGCTGCCTAGATATTCGTGCTGTCACAGTTCTTCTTGGATTTCGTGCCCGACAATTTTCTCGGATTTTGCACTACCCACTCAATTGGTTCTTTTAGCCACTTGATTCGATATTCGTTGTGTATATATCGGTCTTGATCAGTGATCCATGGCAGTGGTTGTCTAGATCGTGGTGGGAGAATTTTTTTGGTGGTGGTTCTTGGATTTTTGGCACTAGGCGGTAAATAGGCAGCTGTTCTTCGGGCAACGATCTGCTGAGGATCTGAAGAGTTTTTCAAAGTGGGTTTCTTTTGGATTTCTTCCTTAGTGTCTTAGCTACCCCGTGCATAATAGCCCACATGATTTCGGGGTGGAGACGGAGTCATTTGAGGGATTCAATAGTGGATTGCGCAGCCAGGCGGTAAATAAGCAGTAGGCGGTAAATAAGCACAACAATATTCGGGCAACGATCTGCTGAGGATCTGACGAGTTTTTTGAAGTGGATCTTTTATGAATTTCTTCCTTAGTCTGTTAGCTACATTTTGGATAGTCTCCCATATGATTTCGATGTAGAAACGGAGTCATTATCGAGATTCTCTTGTGATTGGTCCCGGCCGATAAACAACAGGATTTTTTAGCTTTGGTTTTCTTATTGCTAGGGACACGCTTCAAAGGTATAATCTTTAAGACATCCACTTTAAATTAAAGATTTAATTTTTAGCATGTTGTTTTATTAAATCGAATTCGTATAAGCCTAGGTTCGTTCAGGAGAAATGTTTTAGAGTCTGGACCAGATCGAAAGTCTCCGATTCTGGAATGTATAGCACGAAATAGAGATTTTCGGTTTAGCCCATACCAGATATGTTTCTTCAATCTGCTGACCATGCCCATGGCATAGCAAATATCAGGTCTCGAGCATAACATTGCATACATGAGACTTCCTACTGCAGACTAGCAGATCTGTTTTCTTCAATCTGCTGACCATGCCCACAGATTAGCAAATATCAGGTCTCGTGCATAACATTGCATAAATAAGACATCCTACTGCATAAGCATAAGGAACTATCTTCATGGCTTCTATATACTAAATAGTCTTTGGAGACTGCTCTTTAGATAGATGCACTCCGTGTCTGAAAGGTTAAAATCCTTTCTTAGAGTTCTGTATGTTAAAATGAGCCAGAATCATATCTATGTATAAAGCCTAATAAAGCGTTAGTGAACATTTCCTACGATCTCGAATAATCTTGATCCCAAATATATGTCCAACTTCTCCCAAGTCCTTCATATCAAATTGTTTAGATAACCATGCCTTTACGTATGATAATACTTTCTTACTATTGCCAATAAGTAGGATATTATCTACGTAAAGTACAAAAAAAACCACTACATTTCTGTCACTTCTGCGGTACACTGCTTTTTCAGACACTGTGTAAATTCGTAGGACTGAATTACCTCATCAAACCAGATGTTCCAAGATCTGGATGCTTGCTTAAGTTCATAGATGGACATCCTAAGCTTGCAAACCTTATGCTCTTGGCCTTTTTCAACGAATCGCTCTGGTTTCTACATGAAGATGGTTTCCTCAAGACTTCCATTAAGGAAAGCTATCTTGACATCCATCTGTCAAATCTCATAATCTAAACGAGCAGCTATGCCAAGAGTATCCAGATCAACTTAAGCATAGCCACCGGGAAAATGGTTTCCTCATAATCGATACTTTCTGTCTAAGTATACCCATTCGCCACAAATCTAGCTTCAAAGTTTTCAACCTTTCCATCCGGTTCTCTTTTGCGTTTGTAGACCCACTTGCATCTAATGGGTTTGAAACCATCAGGCAATTCTACAAGCTCCCAGACTTTATTAAACTGGGGTTACGCCCCGTCTATAACTCTGTAGGGATTAAAGGAACATATTTAGATGGTACAAGATTAAATATATACAGCTTTTTCTAAGGCATATTCCAAAACAAATTTGGCAATTAACTATAACTCATCATGGACCTCACCATTTCTAAAAGAATTTTGCTCCTCTGTTTTGCTACATCATCCTTCTGTGGTGTGCCAGTGCAGATAACTGGGATTGGATTCCCATTTCAGACAAGTAATTTTGAAACTCTATAGACAGGTATTCGCCACCACGATCAGATTGCAATGTCTTGATACTTTTACCATGACGTTTATCCACATCTGCCTGATACTCTTTGAACCTTTCAAAGCACTCAGACTTGTGGCGCATTAAGTAAATATATTCATACCTTGAGTAGTCATATTCGAATGTCATAAAATACTCGAACCCGCCTCTAGCCTGAATCAAAACTGGTCTACACAAGTCAGAATGAATCAGCTATAATACTTCTATGGCCCTATACCCCTTGTCCTTGATAGGATGTTTTGTCATTTTACCTTTCCAGTAGAATTCGTAAGTTGAGTGACCAACCTTTGAATCCAATAGTGACCAACCTTTGAATCCTACTAAGGCTGATGTGACCTGTTCTAAGGTGCCAGAGATAGGTTTGATTCATCTCAGAAGGTTCTTTCCTCTTATTATGGTTTAACAATGTTTGAATTGCTGTTGCATGTCTAGTAGGAGAAGTTGGTTTTAAAATAAACAAATTGTCTACCAATGAACCAGAACAAATGAATTTCTTATTTTTTTTTCTAACAAATAAAGACTTATCGTAAAAAAAAACTCATAACCATTCTTTAAAAATTTAGAAAATGAAATAAGGTTCTTTCTGAAACTAGGAACATAAAGACAATTTTCTAAAACTAGCTTAGCATTTTCAAAAATTCAGCACTACTTCTCCCACCGCACAACTGACACTTTTGTAGTGTCTCCAAAATAGACTTCCATTTCTACATCTCTGAGCTTTCGGGGTACCTAAAATCTTTATAGGGAATTAAAAACATGATCATTCGTACCTAAATCCACACACCAGGTATCTGTGGGAATCATCACCAAATATCTCTAAGTAATTAAGGAAGAAATAGTCGTACTTATGTTTTTTTGACAATTCTCTTTCCAATGTCCCATCTGATTAAATTTAAAGCACTTGCATTTTGGCTTCTTCTTTGCAATCTCTGGCTTAGGTGCAATTCATGCCTTTTGAGCTGTTCCCTCGAGCTTTCTCTTCTTCTTTCCAGCCTCAGGCTCAGAAAAAAAATTCGGAAGCTTTGACTACGACTAAAGCTCGCTTCTTCTCTTGAAAAAGACTTTCAGCACCACAAACTCCTCTGCCAAGAACTCAGATGAAGTACACAATATTTGATTCATGTTGTAGTTCAACCGAAACTGCTCAAAGCTTTGAGGCAAGTTTTGGAGGACAATATCGACTTTGGTTTCACCATCGATTTCGTCTCCCACTACCTCAACCTTGTTGATGTTACCAATCATGTCAATGACATGATATTTCAAAAGAGTGCTCTCAACCGTAAGGACAATGTCTAAGTTGCATTTCCAATCAATGTAATTAAGACCAGTTAACTTGTTCTCTTTTAATATAACAGCTAATGAATTAAATGCCATATCGAAAACTGTAAATAAATAAACAGAAAATGTTTCAGCACATATGAAAATTTCTAACCCAATATTGCAAAATCCCTCAAAACAATATCTAATTCCACCGACATCTCGTTTATCGGGATTCACGCAAGTCATGTTAGTGTGATTGTTCACGCTAGTCCACATTCGTTCGAGAATGACCTAATTCATTAATTTCAATATCAGACCAAATGATCTATTGATCAATGAATTTAATAGTCAGTACTTTTAGCCGTATAAATAAGCAGTGTAACCTCGATGGGAGGAATACTACAAATAGTATACTAAGTGTATTGCCATTAAGTGACTTCTAAGTTTGTTTCCTAGGATATTGTGCCTCAGATGGAGAGGGTGTTGCATTCTCCAATTTAGCTTACTATAGTCATCTTAATTAGAATTTCAACCTAGTGATCTTGTGGATTAAACTCATCCGATATGGAGAAAGGCCTTAATGTCAACGTGCAAGTCTACCCACATCACATATGAACTCGTAATGGAGGCCATGGGGATATTAACCAACCCGCTCCCACTTAGATTCTTAACATGAGGGTTTTTTCATTTTTAACATGCAATTTACTAACCAAAGTTATACTCAACCATAAACCCAATATGCTTTAATCTTGGAAAAAATAAAGCACAAAATTAAAACATGTAAATAACAATTAAAACAATAAAATGGGAAATAAATACGTAAAATAAATTTTCCGATTATTATGGTTTTAATCACTTCCATCTGCTGCCTTGCCTTCGAGTCCCATCATGCCACTTCGATGCATTGAGTCACAAAAAATATGGACCTCAGATTCCATCTTAAAAAAATGAGGCTCGCGCGCACGACCCTTGTACGCACGGGCCATGCATGCGTAATACTTACGCATGGCACAGGCCATGCGCGTTGGGCCCGGTACGTCTGGTGCCTCGGCGCTGCATTGCTGTAACGCTGCATCAACGGCGACTTTCCCTTATGCGCTGTTGCACTCAGTGCAGGAGGTCTCTACCGGCGTTCCTACACCAGCACTGTCTGGTGCCCCCATCCTCTTTGCGAATCTTCTGCTCTGCTCCCACTCATTATTTGGTCTTCTTGTAATCCGCATAGGTTTTCTCGATTTTCTACACAATTCTTTGAATTGCCAAAATTGTGATAAACCAAAATCCACGAATCCAAATTGCCCACAAAAACATCTAAGCTATAATATATTTTCCTAAATCCAAGGCTAAATTTATCTATGAAAATAAAAATGACAATTACATAGAAAAAATCCAACTACTGGTTTCATCTAATCCTACACGACTTCCGGAACATGGTTTTACTATTACTAGTATTTATATAAAAACCATCCGGACATGTCCTAGAGTTTAATTAAACATACAAACGTAAACCATAATAGCCAGGATAAACAAACCACCTGCAAATAGAAAACCATGCAACAAATCGAATAAAGTGGAACCAAAACCTTGGCTCTCATACCTATTGAAGAAATTATCTGCCCGGGTCAGGTCAAAAATCTCACTTTCGTGCTATGCGTTTCAGAATTGAAAATTCTCAACTAAACCCGAACGCTCATGTAATACAATTAAAACCCTTTGAAATACCACACGAGCACCGGATCTTAGTTTCACTTTATTCGATTTATCACGCGTTCAAAATAATTCTAATTAAAGCGAAAGAAAAACAATTGACCTTTGAAGCGTGTACTCAAGGATTCACCTGTATGACTCTGAGACGCGTCTCGAAACTGTGCGGGCAGTTATCCACCAAACGAAAGGATCAGTAAACTGAAATCTACACAAAATTCTACCAGAAAAACCAGCCCGCTGGCACTGCTCTGCGCGTGTGCCTCATGTGCCGCTGCCGACTCCCATGTGCCGTTGCCGAATACGAAATCCGACCGCCGCTGCTGTATAGGAGTCTGAGCCGCCGATGCTTTAGAAGAAAACCAACTTCGAGTGAAAATTCCTTTTTAATTCTCTCTCTCTAATTTTAAGAACTATCAAACTTATTAATTGTGTATTGATTATTGCTAATCCCTTATCTATTTATAGAGCTACTAGGAGATCTTAATTTGGCTTGAGTTAAGCCTTTTTGTTGGGCTTTGGATCAACTAATTTCCAAATCTCAATTAGTTTCCAAATCCAATTAATTTCCAAATCTAATTAGTTTTCAAATCCAATTAGATTTCCTAATCCAATTAGATATTTGCTAATTCTTGGATTTTCTAATTCTAATTGAACTTAATGACATAATTAATTAATTAATTACACCTTGTCAATTTAATAATCAACTGTTAGGATTAATTAATTAAATAATTAATTATACTTTATCTATTATCCCAACACATAATTAATCGTACCACTAACGGATTAATTATTGAATCAATACTCAAACAAAAATTTCTTCCCGAACCACTAAATTAAATATTCTTTATTTTCCCTACATCAAAGATATAGTGCTCGTCAATTTAATGATTTACTGATAAATTAATTTATCCACTTCTTATAATCCGAGATAAGTACCACTTGACCTTATTATTATACCGGACATAAGTCCACCGGTCAGATTTAGTATAACCATCATTTCAAACTCATCTCGCGAGCACCATCAACCCGGACGCACCGGTACATAGTTTCATTCGACTCGCAATGACACACCAAACAACTAAACACCCGTAACCAACCTACCGAGACTATTGGCCTTAAGTGACTGCACTTTTTGGAAAATCAAACTACGCAATGCTCAATCCTTGTGCTCATTCTCGTGCAGGGGTTAAGAGATAGAATACTAGGATGGAATAGTCTATCAAATCATTAGAAGACAATTCGTCCTAAATAGGTCACGCTCAATATCTCTCGGGATATATATATATATGATTCAATTAGTTTAGACAAACCAATCTCAGAATCACATAATGACTTAAACCAACAGTATGTCCAAACTGTCTCAGTCACAAGCCTAGTTTATATATGAATACTTTAACCAATGATGAGATCTACTGTGTTACACTCGACACCTCATCATCTAGTTTGTAAATATAAGTGGACAACATATTTAAAACATAAGGCATATAACTAAAGCATTTAACTCGATATATAAAGCTGGGAAATAGTTTTTCATACAAGCAAAACTTTCAGGATTCAAAACTAACAGCGTTTCGGGTGATGGTGCTCTTGAAAAGAACTTGAAATGTTTATTATACTAAACCCAGCTGATGGACTTTATGTCCGGTATAGTAATAAAGTAAAGTGGTACTAATCTTGGATAATAATAAGTCGATTAATTAATTTATTAGTAAATTAATAAATTGACGAGCACTATATCTTTGACATTGGGAGAATAAAGAATAATTAATTTAGGGGTTCCATAAGCAATTTTGGTTTGAGTAGCAATTCCATAATTAATCCATTAGTGGTACGATTAATTATGTATTGGGTTAATTGATAAAGTAGAATTAATTAATCCTAAGGGTCAATTAGTAAATAAACAAGGTTGAATTAATTAATTAATTAAGTATTTTGGTTCAATTAGAATTAGGAAAACAAAGAATTAGGAAATCTAATTAGATTTGAAAACTAATAAGTCAAAGCCCAACAACAAGGCTTAACTCAAAACCCACTTAAGATCTCTCTTGTAACTCTATAAACAGACACGAGGGATTAGCAATCAAGACGTACAATTCATAAGTTTCAAAACAACAGAAACTAATAGAGAGAAAAATCTAGAGAGAAATCAAAACGACTTCCCCCTCAAAGTTGGTTCTTCTCTTCAGAATCGGTGGCAGCAGTCCCAGGCGGCACGTGAGGCTTCGGTCAACGGCGCTTGGAGTTCGGGTGGTCAACGCGTGGATCGTCGGTGGCAACTTGTGTGACGTGAGGCGGCTGTAGCAGCTGGAGGATTTTTCGAATAGCAGTTTTTGTGTTGATTTCATTTTGCTGATCCGTTCGTTTGGTAGAAAAATGCCCACACAATTTCCAGACGCACCTCCGAGTTATACAAGCGAATTTTTAGGGGACACACTTCAAGAGTTCGATTTCTATCTTTTTGCTTTTATTAGTTATCGTAAATTTGTATGCATAATAAATCAAATAAAGTAAAACTAAGATTCGATGCTCGTGTGGTATTTCAAAAGGGTTTGAATCTTATTACAAGAGTGTTCGAGTTTGGTTGAGAATATCTGATTTTGGAATGCGTAGCACGAAAGTGATATTTTTTTACCGAATCTGGGCAGATGATTTCCTTCAACTTGTATCACAGCTAAAGTTTTGGTTTTGCTTTGTTCACTTTGTTGTATGGTTTCTTTTATTCAGGTGGTTTTGTTATCGCAACTATTATGGTTGCGTTTGTATGTTTTGATTAAACCCCGGGATATATCTAGGTTATTTTGTATATGAATACTTGTAATAGTAAAACCACGTGCTTGAAGTCGTGTAGCATTAGATTAAATCTGTAATAGGAGTTTTTCTATCTAATTGTCGATTTAATTATCCTAGAAATTAAGCCTTATATTTAGGAAATTTATGTAATCGAATACGTTGTATGCAACTTGGATTCGTGGGTTTTGGCTTATCTCCATTTGGGTGATTCCAAAGATTGCGTAGAGAACCGACCCAAGCGAATTGCAAGAAGACCAGATAACGAGTGGGAGAGGAGCCAAAAACCGGGAGGGACAGCAAAGCAGTAGGTGGCACCGACTGTTAGTTTTGAATACAGAAAAGCTATTACTTGTATGAAAAACTAATATCCACAGTTAACATATCATTTTGTTTTAGTATTAAATTTTTTCCATTACATCATCGAACTAGATAACGAGGTGTGGAAAGACATAGTAGATCTCGTTATTGGTTAAAGTATTGATATGTAAAAACTATTCTCGTAACTGAGATAGTCTGAATATACTATATGTATAGGTTATCGTGTGATTTGGAAATTAGTTTGTCTAGACTAATTAAATCACACGGATGTGCCCGGTGCATATTGAGCACGACCTGTTTGGATAGAATTAACTTGTACTAATCAGCATAGTTAATTTGGTCCTAAGTACTCTAATCTCTTAATCCCGAGATTGGGACAGGCATGAGAGTTAGATTTCGTATGCTTTGATTTTGCAAAGAGTGCTGTCAATTGAGGCGTATACCTCGGTAAGTTGGGTGTGTGGTGTTTGACTTCTTTGTGTGGCATTGCTAGTCGGAGGAATCCACATACCGGTTTACAGGGTTGATGGTGCTCCCGAGATGAGATCATAAGGTTTATTATACTAAACCCGGCCAGTGGACTTTATGTCCTGCATAATAAGAAAGTCGAGTGGTACTAATCTCGAATACCAAGAAGTGGGTGAATTAATTTGTCAGTAAATTAATGAACCGACGAGCACTAGATCTTTGATGTGGGGAGATAGAAGAAAAATAAAGTGGCGCGATGTAAAGTCATTTTTGAGCGGTAGTTCCATAATTGGTCCGATAGTGGTACGACTGATTATGTGTTTAACTAATCTACAAACTGAATTAATTAATTCTAAAGGTTTAATTAATATTTAATTTGAAAGACGGATTAAGAAATTAATTCTATACGAATTAATTAATCCTAAGGGTTCGATTAAATTAAATTACTGAAGTGGGTTGAAAAATTAATTCAAAAGGATCGATTGGAGTTGATTAGTCTAGGAAAGAATAAGGGGTCAATGAAAGTCAAACGTTAAAGACCCAACTCAAAAGCCCACTAGGTCTGCTTTGGAGCTCCCCATAAATAGAAAGATTAAGGCCAAAAAAACATTAATAAAATCTTGCACGACAGGTCTTGCCTTTTAGAGTGGGAAAGTTCTAGAGAAAGAACTTATTCTTCAAGAGTTCTTTTTCAAAGTCCAACTAGATTTCTCGCTTGCTCGAAATTGGATTCAGCCTAAAAATATTAAAAACTTCAAAGTCGCGGATTTTCCATTTTTATTTCCCTGGATTTTGTTTGGGTTGGCCTCCAGCGTGTTTTCTGATTTTGGATAGAAAGGTCCGATCTTGGCGCATTTGATTCAGTTTCTCACCTTGTTGATCTCACCTGGTGATCCACGGTGGAAACCATCTAGATCATGGCTGAGTTAGGTTCTTTTCCGGCGGTCGGCTGTGAGTCCACGGTAGAGGGGCAGCTGGATTTTAATCAAATTCTTGGGGCAGTCTTGAGTCCGAGTTTGAGAGATTTTCTTGTGGGTTTTCGTGGGATTTGATAGCACATCTCGTTAAACTATTGCCCAAGCAATATTCAGGGTTTCTTGGAGTTATCCATTGGATTTTGGTGGTAGTCACTTTCCAGATTATTGGTATTCTTATTTGTTGAGGACTTCGCTTTAAAGGTAAAATCTTTAGACTTTCCCCTTTAACTAAAGATTTAATTTTTGAACATCGATTTAATAAATTAAATAAGTATAAGCCTAGATCCATTCAAGGGAAATGAATTTGAGCCTGAGCCGAATCGAAAGTTTCCAATTCTGGAATGCATTGCACGAAAGTGAGATTTTCGATTTAGCACAGGCTTGTTCTGTTTCCTTCATCGGCGACATCTCGCTGGTAGGCGCTGCCAGCAGTGGCAGTGGCACCGCCGCAGGGCTGCTGCAGTGCCGCTACACTACTCCAAGCTGGGCACCGCTGCTGGTGCGTCGCTTCTTAAGTAGCGCCTAGGGCACCAACAGCAGCTGGGCCAGCGCAGTGCACAGGCCCAGCTGTGTGCACAACCCGCAGTGAGGTGCAAGCCAGCGCGCATGCTGTGTGCGTAGCTCGCATGCGTGGTCTTAGTTTGGAATACTAAAATGCTTTGCTTGTATGAAAAACTATTTCTTAGTTACATATCGATTGTGTTTCAGTATTATAAACTGTCCCTTTATTTCATATGTATAAATGATAAGGTGCCAGGTGTAGTACAGTAGATCTTATCATTGGTTAAATTTATGAGATATGAAAAATGCATGTAGCTGAGACAATTTGGACATACTGTCAGTTTAAGTTATTGTATGATTTGAAAAATTAGTTTGTCTAGACTAATTGAATTATACGAATGTGTCCGGGGCATATTGAGTAAGACCTGTTTAGGATCGAATTAACTTGTACTGATCTTCGTAGTTAATCCGAACCTTATATTCTAATCTCTTAATCCCTAGACTAGAGCGGACATGAGAGTTAGACATAGTGTACTTTGATTTTCCAAAGGGTGCGGTCAATTGAGGCCTAGATCTCGATAAGTTGGGTATTTGAATTCTTATTGTGCCGGTGCTTGTCAAAAAGAAACCATGTACGGAACGTTCGGGGTGATGTGCTCCAAAGATGAGCTCATAAGGACTATTATACTAAACCCGTCCGGTGGACTTATGTCCGGTATAATAATAAGATCGAGTGCTACTAGTCTCGGATAACCAAAAAGTCGATAAATGGATTTATCAGTAAATTAATAAATTGACGAGCACTGTATCTTTGATTTGGAGAGATAAAAGAATAAATAAAGTGTGCGCGAAGTAATTTCATTTTTGAGCGGTAGTTCCATAATTGATCCGTTAGTGGTACGATTAATTATCTATTGGATTAATTGGCAAAGTGGGTTACGAAATAATCATTGGGTCGATTAGTATTTAATTGACAAAGTGGATCGAAAAAATAATCCTTGGGCTAATTAAATATTGACTAGTCTAGTGAGGACTAAGAAAAGGCAATTGAATCCAATTAGTAAGGCCCAACTCAAAAGCCCACTAGGTGTCCTTTGGAACTCCCTATAAATAGATAATTTACACCTAAAGAATTCATTAGAAAACCTTGCAAGACAAGTCTTGTCTCTTAGAGTGAGAAAGTTCTAGAGAGAGAACTTCTTTCTTGATTGAAGATCACTTTCGAAGTTGACCTTGACATCTCGCTTTCTTAGAATAGGAATCAGCCCATAAATCCGGCAAAAGTTTTCATTTTTCCGGTAGCAAACAGCGAGTAGAGCAGCCCAGTTTTTCTGGCAACTTGTGGCCGTGTGACGCACCGATCCGCCGTGGTCGCGTGTGAAGGAAAACTGAACAAGCCCGGGCTAAATCGAAAATCTCACTTTCGTGCAATGCATTCGAGAATCGAAAACTTTCGATAAAGCTCAGGCTCAAATTCATTTTCCCCTAAACGGATCTGGGCTTATACATATTTAATTTATTAAATCAACAAACAACGCACAAAGATTACACCTTTAATTAAAAGCAGAAACTTTAAAGGTTATACCTTTGAAGCGAAGTCCAACGCAATAAGAAAAACCAAATCTTTATGATGTGATCACCACCGAAATCCAAAGGATTACTCCAAGATGCCTAGAGTATTGCATGGGAAATAATCTATCGAGGTGTACTATCAAAGCCCATGAAAACCCACAAGAAAGTCTCTGAAAAATCAGATTCAAAACAGCCCAAAAGATCTAATTAAGCTGCTACCCCTTTTCCTCCAAAAACTGCCGACCACCGGTGAGATTAATCACCAAAATACCAAAATAAAAACCCTCCCTCAGCCGTGATCTAGACAGCCCTTATCATGGATCACCAAAGAAGAGATCAAAAGAATGAAAGGCCGATCAAACGCATCAAGATTGGATTTTTATCAAGAAAACCGAAGCAAAAACTGGGCGGCAAAACCGGGGGGCCGAACTAGTGATTTTCGGCGGAAAAGAAAATAAATCCAGCAGCGATAGTGCTTAATCCATTTGGGCTACATCCCATCTCCAAGCAAGTGAGAAATCTAGTTCGTTATTGAGAAATAATTCTTGAAGGTGAAGAAATTTCTCTCTCTAGAACCTTCTCACTCAAGAAAGCAAGAATTGTCTTGCAAGACTTCCTAAATGTTTCTTTGGCCTTAAGTTATGGAAACCTAGGGGGCTTTTGAGTTGGGCCTTTTAATTTGAATTTCGTTAACCGCTTAGTCTTTCTTAGACTAATCAACTCCAATTGACCCATTCGAATTAATTTCTTAACCCACTTCGTTAATTTAATTTAATCCCTTAGAATTAATTAATTCATATAGAATTAATTTCTTAATCCACTTTGTCAATTAAATATTAATTAAACCTTTAGGATTAACTAATTCACTTTGTCGATTAGTCAAATACATAATTAGTTGTACCATTATCGGACTAACTATTGAACTACAGCTCAAAAACAACTTTAAATCGCGCCAATATTTTTTCTTCTATCTCTCCACATCAAAGATCTAGTGCTCATCGGTTTATCAATTTACTAACAAACTAATTCACCGACTTCTTCGTATCCGAGATTAGTACAACTCGAGCTTCTTATTATACCGGACGTAAAGTACACTAGCTAGTTTTAGAACAATAAACCTTATGAGCTCATCTCGGGAGCACCATTAACCTGGCTTACAGGTATTTGGATTCCTCCGACTAATAACGACACGTAAGAAGCTAAACACCGCATACCCAACCTACAGAGGTATAGGCCTTAATTGACCGCACTTTTTGGCACATCAAAGTATACGATATCTAACTCTCATGCACGTTCCAAACTCGGGATTGAGAGACTGAATACTAGGACCGAATTGACTACGCCGATCAGTACAAGTAAATTCTATCCAAACTGGTCGTGCTCAATATGCCCCGGGCATATCCGTTTGATTTAAATTAGTGTAGTTAAGCTAATTTCAAACCACACGATAACCTATACCGATAGTATGTTCAGACTATCTCAGTTACGAGCATACTTTTTATATATCAATACTTTAACCAATAATGGTATCTACTGTGTCTTTCCACACCCCGTTATCTAGTTATATGATATAATGGAACAATTTAATACTGAAACAAAATAATATGTCATCTATGGATATTAGTTTTTGATACAAGCCATAGCTTTTCTGCAGTCAAAACTAACAGCGTGAAGATCGCGGTTGCTAGCGTGAGTTGGCGGCGGACCGGTGGTACTGTCACAGTGTTCCGGTCAGCAGTGGCTGGGTTTTGGGCAGCCATTTTGAATCCTTTCCAAGGGGTTTTTTTGGTTGTTCTTAGTGGGTTTCGTGAGTAAAGGAAAACAGAACAAGCCCGGGCTAAATCGAAAACCTCACTTTTGGGCAATGCATTCCAAAATCGGAAGCTTTCGACCAAGCTCAGGCTCAAATTCATTTTCCCATGAACGGATCTAGGCATATACTTATTTAATTTATTAAAATGACATCTAATGCACAAAGATTACACCTTTATTTAAAAGCGGAAAGATTAAAGGTTATACCTTTGAAGCGAAGTCCAACGCAATAAGAAAAACCAAATCTTTCTTGGCGATTTCCACAAGAAATCCGAAGAATAACTAGTGTGGGCTAGTGTCTATGGAGTAGCCCAAGGAAAAATGAAGAAAACCCAAGAAACTTGCTTCGAAAAAACTAAAGATCTGATAAAACAGATATTTCCCAAAACATGCCAGCAGCTCGCCGGACTAGATCGTCGGACTGCCGGACAACCGTCGCAACAACCGGACTGTCTGGTCACGATCTGTACAGAATTCCGACAGATCACCGACCTAAAAAGGAAGAGATCAATGCTGGCAGCCTGGATTAGCACACCAGATGCCGATCACTGACGAAAACAGCCGCCAGAAAAACTTGGATGGGTAGCGATCACGGCGGCGCACGGTAAAAAATCGAAGAACTCAAAATTGGCAGAATTTAATCGAAGGAGAAAGTTCTCTTAGCTGACTTCGAGAAGAAGCTTTGATAAGGAAAATGAAGTTCTCACTCTAAGCTAAACTTTCTCTCATGACACTATATATTCTTCTATCTCCCTACATTAAAGATCCACTGCTCGTCGGTTTATCAATTTACTGACAAGCTAATTCACCGACTTCTTGGTATCCGAGATTACTACCACTTGACCTTCTTATTATACCAGACATAAAATCCACCTGCTGGGTTTAGTATAATAAACCTTATGAGCTCATCTCGGGAGCACAATCAACCCGGTGAACCGGTACGTGGATTCCTCCGACTAGCAACGGCACGTACGAAGCTAAACACCGCATACCCAACCTTCCGAGGTATAGGCCTCAATTGACCGCACTCTTTGGCAAATCAAAGCATACGATATCCAACTCTCACACCCGTCCCAATCTCGGGATTGTGAGACTGAATACTAGGACCGAATTGACTACGCCGATCAGTATAAGTGAATTCTATCCAAATTGGTCATGATCAATATGCCCCGGGTATATCTGTGTGATTTAAACTAGTTTAGATAAACTAATTTCCAAACCACACGATAACCTATACCGATAGTATGTTCAGACTATCTCAGTTACGAACAAACTTTTTACATATCAATACTTTAACCAATAACTGTATCTACTGTGTCTTTCCACACCCTGTTATCTAGTTCTATGATATAATGGAACAATTTAATACTGAAACAAAATAATATGTCATCTGTGGATATTAGTTTTTGATACAAGTCATAGCTTTTCTGTATTCAAAACAAACAATCTCTCACTAATACTCAAAGCTATGCTAAGAAGTACAAAAACTGTCCAACCCGCTATTACACTGCTGTCATGATAAAATCAACAAAACACCTTTTAAGCTCACTCATATAGCTCCCTCAAGAATCTGACTCCCATACCCTCCACTTGTCTATCAAAGACCTTTGGGGTCAATGACTTTTTGAATAGATCTGCAAGGTTGTCATCTGATGCTATCTTGGCCACGATCACGTCTCCCCTTTTTACGATCTCTCGTATCAGGTGGTACTTGTGCTCTATGTGTTTACTCGCTTTATGGGCTCGTAGTTCCCTCGAGTTAGCAACTGCACCATTGTTATCACAGAAAACTGTGATAGATCTAGGCAACTCAGAAACCACATCTAGGTTCATTAGGAAGCTCCGGAGCCATACAGCTTCTTTCGCTGCCTCTGATACGGCAACGCACTCAACCTCCATGGTGGAGTCCGCCACGCATTTCTGCTTGATACTCGGCCATACTATGGCTCCACCTCCTAGAGTAAACACAAACCCAGAGGTAGGCTTACTCTTGTTTATATCACCTTGAAAGTCCGAATCTATCTAACCCAATGGTACAAGCTCATGCGCTCTATAAACTAGGACATAATCCCTCGTCCTGCACAAGTACTTGAGAATGCATTTTACTGCCACTTAGTGAGCCTACCTAGGGTTACTCTGATATCTGCTAACCATGTCAACGGCAAAGTAAATATCAGGCCTTGTACATAACATAACATACATGAGGCTACCCACTGCAGAAGCATAGGGTACCGCCTGCATGGCATCTATCTCCTCAACAGTCTTGGGACACTGCTCCTTAGACAAATGCACCCCATGCCTAAAAGGTAGTGAACCCTTCTTGAAGTTCTGCATGTTAAAATGGGCCAGAATCGTGTTAATGTAGGATGCCTGAGAGAGTGTCAGAGAACGTCTCCTACGATCTCAAATAATCTTGATCCCAAGGATATGTCCAGCCTCTCCCAAATCCTTCATATACAATTTCCTGGACAAACATACCTTTACGTTAGACAAAACCTTCTTACTATTTCCAATCAGAAGGATATCATCTACGTAAAGTATGAGGAACACCGCCGTATCACCATCACGCTTGCGATAAATACACTTCTCATCCGAACACTGCGTGAATCCATAGGACTGGATAACCTCGTCAAAATGGATGTTCCAAGATCTGGATGCTTGCTTAAGCCCATAAATGGACCTCCTAAGCCTGCATACCTTAAGCTCTTGGCCCTGAACAATGAAACCCTCTGGTTGCTGCATAAAGATGGTCTCCTCAAGACTTCCATTAAGGAAAGTTGTCTTGACGTCAATCTGCCAAATCTCATAGTCTATATGAGCCGCTATGGCCAAGAGAATCCGAATCAACTTAAGCATAGATACCGAGGAAAAGGTCTTCTCACAATCGATAACCTCTTTCTAAGTATACCCCTTTGCCACAAGCCTAGCCTTGAAGGTCTCAACCCTCTCGTCAGATCATCTCTTTCACTTGTAGACCCATTTGCACCCAATAGGTCAAAACCTATCGGGAAGGTCTACCAGCTCCCAGACCTGATTTGAGTCCATAGAACCCATCTCAACAATCATCGCTCTCTGCCAATAATCTACATCTTTATCTTTGAGAGCCTCATTGTAGTTAACTTGGTCTGGTGCATGAGTGTCAGGGATAAAGTTCGAAGACTCACACAAACCCATGTACCTCTCTGGTTGTCTGACAACCCTCCTATTAAGATGAGGCGCAGCCTGCGTAAGAGCATCATCTGGGATAGTGTGTGCAGTCTCTTGTGGTGTGTCTTCCTGTACTTGTGCATCTGGAATAATGAACTGGCTTCTAAGCTGTTCCAATACTACCTTGCTGCTTGACTTGTGATCTAAAATATAGTCCTCCACAAGAAATCTGGCATTGGTGCTCATCACCACCTTCTGATCCTGAGGACTTTAAAATATACCACCTCTCGTTCCTTTGGGGTAGCCTACAAACAGCATAACCTTTGATCTCGAATCTAACTTACCTGCATCTGCCTCAAGCACATGTGCTGGACAACCCCAAATCCTGAGAAGTCTCAGACTAGGCTTTCGCTTAGTCCACAACTCTAGGGGTGTCATAGGCACAGATTTAGATAGCACGAGATTAAGGAGATAACACGGTGTCTCTAAGGCATAACCCCAAAATGAGGTAGGCAACTCACTATAACTCATTAACGATCTAACCATATCCATAAGAGTCCTGTTCCTCATCTCTACTACACCATTCTGCTGGGGTAGGTGTAGACAACTGGATCTGAATACCCTCATCCGACAAATAGGACCTAAATTCACTAGAGAGGTATTCGCCACAACGATCAGATTGCTGGGCCTTGATACTCTTACCCAGATGGTTCTCCACCTTAGCCTTGAAATCGTTGAACTTGCCAAAGCATTCATACTTGTGGCGCATCAGGTATATGTATCCATATCTATAGTAATCATTCATGAAAATCACGAAATACTCTTAACCACCTCTAGCCTGAACTGGCATAGGCCCACACACGTTAGAATGAATTAACTCTAAAACCTCTTTGGCCCTATATCCCTTTGCCTTGAAAGGCCTCTTGATCATCTTACCCTCCAAGCAGGACTCACAGGTCGGATAGCTGTGAATATCCAATGAGTCTAAAGACCCATTATTGAACAACATTTGAATCCTACTAAGGTTGATGTGACTGAGTCTCATGTTCCAAAGATAAGTTTGATTCAAAGGGGAAGACTCTTTCCCCTTATTATGATTCGGTGATGAGTTACTAGTTTCTGTATTTTGCACAATTGGGGAGTTTGTCTTAATTAAAAACTGATTGTCAACTAATGTACAGGAATATATAAGCCTCTGGTTCTTTCTAATAAAAACAAAATTATCAGAAAAAACACACTTATAACCATCCAATAAAAGTTTAGAAATTGAAAACAAATTTTTTCGAAAAGTGGGTACATAAAGACAATATCTAAAATGTTAAATAGAGTCTGAAAAATAAAGACATAAAACTCCCACTGCAACAACAGAAATTGTCCAACTTGCTATTACACTACTATCATAATAAAAAACTACATAACACTTTTAAGCTCACTCATATGGCTCCCTCAAGGATCTGACTCCGATGCCCTCCACATGTCTCTCAAAGACCTTTGGGGTTAATTGCTTTGTGAAAGGATCTGCAAGGTTGTCATCTGATGCTATCTTGTCCACGATCACGTCTCCCCTCTTTATGATCTATCGTATCAGGTGGTACTTGCGCCCTTTGTGTTTACACGCTTTTTAGGCTCGTGGTTCCCTTGAGTTAGAAACTGCACCATTGTTATCACAGTAAACTGCACCATTTTTGGACTCAGGAATCATATCTAAGTTCACCAAGAAGTTTCGAAGCCATATAGCTTCTTTCACTGCCTCTGATGCGGTAACATACTCAGCTTCCATGGTGGAGTCCGCCAAGCATTTCTACTTGACACTCCGCCATACAATGGGTCCACATCCTAGAAAAAACACAAACCCAGAGGTAGACTTACTCTTGTCCATATCACCTTGAAAGTGCGAATCTGTGTAACCCAATAGTACTAGCTCTTGTGCTATATAAACTAGGACATGATTTTGTTAGTTTTGAAGACAGAAAAGCTATGGCTTGTATAAAAAAGTAATATCCACGTAAGACATATCATTTTGTTTCAGTTTTAAATTGTTCCATTATATCATAGAACTAGATAACGGGGTGTGAAAAGACACAGTAGATACTGTTATTTGTTAAAGTATTGATATATAAAAAATATGCTCATAACTGAGATAGTCTGAACATACCATCAGCATAGGTTATCGTGTGATTTGGAAATTAGTTTATCTAGACTAATTAAATCACACGGATATGCATGGGGTATATTGAGCATGACCAGTTTGGATAAAATTAACTTGTACTGATCGGCATTGTCAATTGGGTCCTAGTATTCAGTCTCTCAATCCCGAGATTAGGACGGGTGCGAGAGTTAGATATTGTATTCTTTGATTTCCCAAAGAGTGCGGTCAATTGAGGCCTATACCTCGGTAGGTTGGGTATACCGTGTTTAGCTTTTTACGTGTCGTTACTAGTCTGAGGAATCCATGTACCGGTTCATCGGGTTGATGGTGGTCCTGAGATGAGCCCGTAAGGTTTATTGTACTATAACTAGCCAGTGGACTTTGTGTATGATATAATAAAAAGGTCGAGTGGTACTAATCTCGGATACCAAGAAGTCGGTAAATTAGTTTGTCAGTGAATTGATAAACCGACGAGCACTATTTCTTTAATGTGGGAAGATAGAAGAAAATATATTGGCACGATGTAAAGTAATTTTTGAGCGGTAGTTCCATAGTTAGTCCGATAGTGGTACGACTAATTATGTATTTGACTAATCGACAAAGTGAATTAATTAATCCTAAAGGTTTAATTAATATTTAATTGACAAAGTGGATTAAGAAATTAATTTTTTTCAATTAGTTAATCCTAAGGGTTTGATTAAAATTAAATTAATGAAGTGGGTTAAGAAATTAATTCGAATGGGTCGATTGGAGTTGATTAGTCTTGGAAAGACTAAGTGGTCAATGAAAGTCAAATTAAAAGGCCGAACTCAAAAGCCCACTAGGTCTTCCTAAAAGCTCCCTATAAATAGAAAGCTTAAGGCAAAAGAAACTTAAGAAAAACCTTGCAATACAAGTCTTGCCTCTTAGAGGGAGAAAGTTCTAGAGAGAGAACTTCTCCTTTCTTGAAGTTTTTTTCTCAAAGTCAAACTTGGATACTCACTCTCTTAAATCAAACTAAGCTCAAAGATCGAAGCTTTAGCCCATAGTATTTCTTCATGTCAGCCATAATTTTTTTCAGTTTTGGAGAGTTAAAAGTTCAAATCTTTTACGGTGCTTGATCCAGGTTCATCATGTTTGAACTCTCTCTTAGTGATCCGTGATTGGGCTCATCCAGATTGTGACTAATAGGCTGGATTTTTATGGGTTTTTGTGGCGGACTGCAGCAGTTTGGCGGACTGCTTATGGGTTGAAGGTAAGATCGGATTTTGGGCAAATTTAGTCATTTCGAGGGGTTATTCTTAATGGGTTTTTATGGGCTTTGATAGCAGACTTTGATAGATTATTTCCCACGAAATATTCGAAGTTTCTTGGAGTTATGTTTCGGATTTTGGTGGTAATCGCAAGCAAAGATTTGGTTTTTCTTATTGTTTTGGATTTCGCTTCAAAGGTATAACCTTTATATTTTCCACTTCTAATTAAAGGTGTAATCTTTGTGCATTGTTTGTCAATTTAATAAATTAAATAAGTATAAGCCTAGATCCGTTCAGGGGAAAATGAATTTGAGCCTGAGCTTCGTCAAAAGTTTTCAATTTTGGAATGCATTGTACAATGTGAGATTTTCGATTTAGCCCGGCTTGTTTCTGTTTTCCTTCAGATCTCTCGTTCTGCGCAAGTAGTTGAGAATGCATTTTATTGCCTCCCAGTGAGCCTTCCCAGGGTTACTCTAATATTTGCTAACCATGCCAACTACAAAGCAAATATCAGGCCTTGTACATAATATAACATACATGAGGCTACCCAATGCAGATGCATAGGGTACTGCCTATATGGCATCTATCTCCTAAGCAGTCTTGGGACACTGCTTATTTGATAAATGCACTCCATGCCTCAAAACTAGTTTCTTGGAGTTTTGCATGTTAAAACGGGTCAGAATCGTGTCTATGCAGGATTGCCTGGGAGAGTGTCAGAGATCATCTCCTACGATCTCGAATAATCTTGATCCCAAAGATATTTCCATCCTCTACCAAATCCTTTATATCAAACTAGCAGGAAAACCATGTCTTTACGTCTGACAACACCTTCTTACTGATGCCAATAAGAAGGATGTCATCTACGTAAAGTACGGGGAAAACCACCATATCACCATCACGCCTACGATATACACACTGCTCATCCGGACAGTGAGTGAATCCATAGGACTGGATAACATCATCAAAAGGGATGTTCCAAGATCTAGATTTTTACTTAAGTCCATAAATAGACCTCTTAAGCCTGCATACCTTGTGTTCTTGACCCTGAACAATGAAACCCTCTGGTTACTACATAAATATGGTCACCTCAAGACTTCAATTAAGGAAAGCTATCTTGACATCCATTTGCCAAATCTCATAGTCCATACGAGTAGCTATGGCTAAGAGAATCCGGATCGACCTAAGCATAGCTACCGGGAAAAAGGTCTCCTCATAATCGATACCCTCTTTATGAGTATACCCCTTCGCCACAAGCACAGCCTTGAAGGTCTCAACTCTCCCGTCAGATCCTCTTTTTCGCTTGTAGACCCATTTGCACCCAATAGGTAAAACCCATCAGGAAGGTCTACCGGCTCCCAGACCTGATTTGACTTCATAGAACCCCTCTCAACAATCATTGCTATCTGCCAAGAATCTGCATCATTATCCTAGAGAGGCTTATTGAGCTAACTGGGTCTGGTTCATGAGTGCCAAGGATAAAGTCTGAGGACTCACCCAAACCCATGTACCTCTCGGGTTGTTTGACAACCCCCACTACGATGAGGCACAGCCTGCGTAAGGCGTAAGAGCATCATATGGGATAGTGTGTGCAGTCTCTTATGGTGTGTCTTCCTGTGCTTGTGCATATGGAATAATGGAATGACTTCTAAGCTCTTCCAAGAATCTGGCATTGGTGCTGACCACCACCTTCTGATCCTGAGGACTATAAAATAGACCACCCCTCATTTCTTTAGGGTAACCTACAAAAAAATAACCTTTGATCTCGAATCTAACTTACCTGCATCTGCCTTGAGCACATGTGCTGGACAACCCCAAATCCTGATATGTCTCAGACTAGGCTCTCGCCCAGTCCACAACTCTAGGGGTGTCGTAGGTGCATATTTAGATGGTACGAGATTAAGGAGATAACACGCTGTATATAAGGCATAACCCCAAAATGAGGTAGGCAACTCACTATAACTCATCATCGATCCAACTATATCCATAAGATTCTTGTTCCTCCTCTGTGCTACACCATTCTGCTGGGGTGTGCTAGGTGCAGACAACTGGGACTGAATACCCTGCTCTGACAAATAGGACCTAAATTCACTAGATAGGTATTCACCACCGCGATCAGATTACAGGGTACTGATACTTTTACCCATATGGTTTTCCACCTTAACCTTAAACTCTTTGAACTTGCCAAAACATTCAGACTTGTGGCACATCAAGTATATGTATCCATATCTAGAGTAATCATCCATGAATATCATGAAATACTTATAACCACCTCTAACCTAAACTGACATAGGCCCACACAAGTCAGAATGAATCAACTCTAAAAGCTCCTTGGCCCTATACCCATTTGCTTTAAAAGGCCTCTTGGTAATTCTACCCTCTAAGCAGGACTTACAGGTAGGAAAACTGTCAATATCTAATGAGTCCAAAGACCCATCATTGACCAACCTCTGAATCTTACTAAGCTTAATGTGACCCAGTCTCAGGTGTCAAAGATAAGTTTGATTCAGGGGGGAAGACTCATTTCTGTTACTATGTTTCGTTGATTAGTTATTAATTTCTGTGTTGTGCACAACTGGGGAGTTTGTCTTGATGAAAAACAGATTGTCAACTAATGTACCGGAACATAGAAGCCTCTAGTTTTTTCTAATAAAAAAAGAATTATCAGAAAAAATGCACTTATGACCATCCAATAAAAGTTTAGAAACAGAAAGCAAATTCTTTCGAAAACTAGGTACATGAAGACAATCCTTCAAATTTAAAATAGAGTCTAAAAAATAAAGACATAGCATTCCCACTGCAACAACAAAAACCCTGGTAGTATTGCCGAGATAAACCTGTAACTCTCCCTCTCTAAGCAGTCGGGTCACTTGGAACCCCTGTAAAGAATTACAAACGTGATCAGTGGCTCCTGAATCCACACACCAAGTATCCGTGGGAATCGCCCCTAAACATGTCTCAGTAACTATGGAAAATTTGCACATACCTCGAGGCTTCTGGTAATCCTTCTTCCAATGTCCCGCCTTGCCACATCTGAAGCACTTGCCTCTCGGCTTATGCTTCTTGGCAATACCCACCTTGGGTCCATGATCAGCTGCTGCTATCTGGCCTCTCTTCCTCTTGGGTTTCCTAGCTTTGGACCCAGCAGAGGAACCTGAGAGACCAACAGTATCCAAGGCTTGCTTCTTCTTTGTGATGAGGCCCTCAGTAGACACCAATGCAGTCATAAGCTCGGAAAGGGAATATGAGAACTTGTCAATATTATAATTCAACCGAAACTGCTCAAATCTAGTGAGCAAGCTCTGGAGAATGATATCGACATGGGTTTTCCCATCAATATCACCTCCCAATACCTCAATCTCATTGATGCAGCTCATCAAGTCCAATACGTGATCCCTCACTGAGGTGCCTTCAGCCATCCTAGCATTCATGAGTTTCCTCATAGTTGACTGTTTAGCTGCCCTTTCCTAATGTCCAAACATCTCCCTGAGGTTGAGCATCATATAGTAGGCTGAGGTAAACAACTAATGCTGGTGCTGCAGTACACTCAACATAGAAGCCAAGATGTAGCATTGGGTTATCTCATCAGCCTTCTGCCACCTCGTATATGACTCTCGCTGCTCAGGGGTTGCATCATCATTGGGCTTAGGGGTGCACTCCTCAGTGAGCACGTATTTGTAACCCTCAGCTGTAAGGACAATGTCCAGCTTACATTTCCAGTGAATGTAATTAGGACCCATATGTTTGTTCTGATTCAGTATGATAGCTAGCGGGTTGAACGACTTAACAACAACTGAAAAATAAACAGTCAAGTTTCAGAATACTTTTTCAAAAATATTGATATCCTCAAAACAATACATTCTCCTACTGACATCTCTCACACAGTGATTAACGCAAGTCACGTTAGGTGAACGTCTACGCCAATCGACATTCGTTCAAGAACAACGGAAGTTCATTAATTATATTATCTGACCAATGACCTTAGATCAATGAAATTAATAGTCGATAATTTTAGCCGTCCTCAAAAGCATCGTAACCTTTTAGGAGGAATACTACAAACGGTACACTAAGTGTTTTTCTATTACGTGACTTCTAAGCTTGTTGCTTAGGATACTAATGTGTCTCGGTTAGCGAGGGTGTCACAACTTTCTCCATTTAAACTTGCTATATTCATTCCTTTAGAAATTCAATCTAGTGATATCTCGGGGTTGAAGACTTATCCGTAGGGAATAAGGCCCTTGGCCAGCACGTCGGTTTAACCCACATCACATATGAATCCGTAATGGAGGCCATGGGGATATTTACCAACCCACTCCCACTTAGATTTTTAAGTTTGAGGATTTTTACGGTTTAACATACAATATCTTAACTATGGATATTCGCACCCATAAAACCGTTGGAGTTTTAATATACGAATAATCTGTCTTAGTTAATTGCACTTTACTTTTTAAAACGGTTTGGTTTGGTTTTCATTCTTGCAAAATAAAAAAAAACACACAATCAACGAAAAGACATAAATAATGGAATTTAAAAAAATAAAATTTCCTGACTATTATGGCCTTCTCAATCGTTGATTCCTTGAAGCCTCGGTGACACGTCTCGTCATATCATTCCCGCTTGTTATTTGGATTCCTCTAGATTTGCCTGAGTTTTCTCAATTTTTTACGTAATTAGGAATCACACAAAATTACGAGAAACCAAAACCCGCGAATATAAGTTACCCAAAATAACATCTTCATCATAATACATAAATTCCTATATACAAAAGCATTTTTCTAGGAATTTAAAGGTGACAACATTAGATTAAATCCTACTACAAGATTCATCTAATCCTACACGGCTTCCAACTCGTGGTTATTACTATTACAGACATTTCCATTAAAAACAATAGGAGCCTAGACATGTCCCAGGGTTTATGAATGAAAAATAAATTATACCGTAATAGCCGGGAAACTAATAACCACCTGTTTAAACATTTTGACAAAAATAATAATTTCAAAATAAATCCATGTAATAAATTAAACAAGTATAAATCCAAAACACTCACTTTGATACAAATTTGAAAGAAAACAGAACAAGCCTTGGCCAAATCAAAAATCTCACTTTCATGCAATACATTCCAGAATCAGAAACTTTCGACAAAGCTCAGGCTCAAATTCATTTTCCCCTGAACGGATCTAGTCTTATACTTATTTAATTTATTAAATCGATAAAGAAAGATTAAACCTTTAATTAAAAATGGAAAGTCTAAAGGTTATACCTTTGTAGCGAAGCCCTTAGCAAATAGAACACCAAAACTTCGGGCAAGCGAAATCCACAAGAAATCTGAAGAATGACTCCAAATCAACTCCGAACTAGTGTGGGCTAGTTTCTACGAAGTAGTCCAAAGCAAAACAAAGAAATCCAAAGAAACTTGCTTCAGAAAAACTAAAAAAAATGTAAAACATATTTAGCCCGGAAGTCCCCAGACCTCTCTGCGCAAGCCACAGGACTTCCAATAAATCCGACCACCGGAGCTGCCCAATCCAGTCTTGATCAGTACAACCGAACCCATAGATTACTCAATTAACAATATCGATGTGAAAATCGATTGGATTTGGGCACTAGAATGTGAACAGTCGCAGGACCTTGAGATCGAAAAATCCGATTGGCGCCACTCACAAAGGATCCGGCCGGCGGGTAGCTTGAGAAGTAATCTGGGCAAAAATAAACTTGAGTTTTTCCAAAGAAGAAATCTATCCTAGATGACTTCGAGGAGAAGATTCGAAAAAGAAAGAATTTTCCCGCTCTAACCTAGAATTTCTCTCATGAGGCCAAGTGGCCTCCAAGTTTCTTATGTCTTCATTAAAGCCTAACAAGGGATATTTATAGGGAGCTTCTAAGGAGACCTAATGGGCCTTAGAGTTGGACCTTTTAGTTTGACTTTCGTTAACCCCTTAGTCTTTCTTAGACTAGTCAACTCCAATCGATCCTTTCGAATTAATTCTTTAACCCACTTCGTTAATTTAATTTAATCGAACCCTTTTGATTAATTAATTCATATAGAATTAATTTTCTTAATCCACTCTGTCAATTAAATATTAATTAAACCTTTAGGATTAAATAATTGACTTTATTGATTAGTCAAACACATCATTAGTCGTACCACTAACTGACCAATTGTGGAACTACTGCTCAACAATGACTTTACATCGCGCCACTTTATTTTCTTCTATCTCCCCACTTCAAAGATATAGTGCTCATTTGTTTATCGATTTACTGACAAATTAATTCACCAATTTCTTGGTATCCAAGTTTAGAATCACTCGACTTTCTTATTATACCTGACGTAAAGTCCACTGGCTAGTTTTAGTATAATAAACCTTACGAGTTCATCTCGGGAGCACCATGAACCCGATGAACTGGTACGTGGATTCCTCCGACTAGCAATGGCACATAAGAAGCTAAACACCGCATACCCAACTTATTGAGGTATAGGCCTCAATGGACCGCACTCTTTAGCAAATCAAAGTATACGATATCTAACTCTCATGCCCGTCCCAATCTCGAGTTTGAGAGACTGAATACTAGCACCGAATTGACTACGCCGATCAGTACAATAATTCTATCCAAACTGGTCATGCTCAATACACGATAACCTATACCAATAGTATGTTCAGACTATCTCAGTTACGAGCATAATTTTTATATAACAATACGTTAACCAATAACGGTATCTACTATGTCTTTCCACACCTTATTATCTAGTCCTATGATATAATGGAACAAATTTAATACTGAAACAAAATGATATGTCAACTGTGGATATTAGTTTTTTATACAAGCCATAGCTTTTCTATATTAAAAACTAACACCAAGGAGAAGGAAGCTTATAAAAAGTGGAAGAAAACTAATGAGATGACCATGAGGCCTTGATCTCGGTAAGTCGGGTATGCGGTGTTTGGCTTCTTTGTATGCCATTGCTGTCGAAGGAATCCATGTACCGGTTGTCGGGTTGATGGTGCTCCCGAGATGAGCTCGAAATGTTTATTATAATAAATCTGACAAGTGGATTTTATGTCCAGTATAATAAGAAAGTCGAGTGGTACTAATCTCATAAACCAAGTAGTCGATGAATTAATTTGTAAGTAAATTGATGAATCTACGTGCACTAGATCATTGACGTGGGGAGATAGAAGAATAATAAAGTGAGCTCGAAATAAATTCGTTTTTGAGCGGTAGTTCCATAATTAGTCCGCTAGTGGTACGACTAATTATGAGTTTGGCTAATCTGCAAAGTGAATTAACTAATTCTAAAGGTTTAATTAATATTTAATTGACTAAATGGGTTATACAAAATAATCGTAAGGGTTCAATTAAATTTAATTAACGAAGTGGGTCAAGAAATTAATTCGAAAGGCTCGATTGGAGTTCATTAGTCTAGGGAAGACTAAGGTCAACTAAAGTCAGACATTAAGGCCCAATTCAAAAGCCCACTATATTTCCTTTGGACTCCCTACAAATAGCTAATGTTAGGCACTTAAGACATTAAGAAACTTGAAGTCTAGGTTGCCTAGTGAGAGAAAGTCTAGCCTAGAGAGAGAAATTTGTCTTCATCATCGAAGCTCTTTTTCAAAGTCGGTTAGGAATGCATTCTTTGAAATTAAACTCAATTCTTTGGATTATTAGTGCTGCCCGTCGGTTTTATTTCTTCATCGCCGACTGCCGCCGTGAGTTCTTTAGCGCCGCCGCGCCTCTCCAGATTCCAGCGACTGTTCGACTTCCCGGCATGCTAGATCCGGCAACCCCGTGTTGATCTCTTCTCAATTTCGTGATCCATGGTGGAAGCCATCCAGATCATGGCTGGGATCAATGGTCAGGTAACAGTAACCATCACGGTAAATGGTGGCCGACGGCTTATTGCGCGGGTTTACTCCGGGCAATAATCTGTCAAGGTTTTTGGAGTTTTTTAGAAGCTGGTTTGTTTCAGGTTTCTTTATTTGTGCTATTAGCCACTCCATAGTTGGTTGCCCACCCGATCTCGGAGTTTTAGGAGTCATCCAGAGGATTTTTTGGTGGTATTTGCACTTTCCCGGTATCGGGTTTTCTTATTGCGAGGGACACGTTCCAAAGGTATAATCTTTAAAGTTTTCCACTTTAATGTAACAATTCAATTTTTGCATTTCTTTTTAATAAATTGAACTAGTATAAGATTAGATCCGTTCAGGGGAAATGATTTTAAGCCTGAGCCGAATCGAAAGTCTCTGATTCTGGAATGCATAGCACGAAAGTGAGATTTTTGGTTTTGCCCGGGCTAGATCTGTTTCCTTCAAATTGGTATCAAAGTGAGTATTTTGGCTTTATATTTGTTTGATTTATCACACTTCTTTGTTTTGGCTTAGTTATTTTCGCATTGTCGATATATTAACAGGTGATTATTATTCCCGGCTATTATGGTTTTTTATTTTCTTTCATAAACCCCGGGATATGTCTGGGCTCAATTTTATTTTGGAATGGAAATGTCTGTAACAGTAATAACCATAAGTTGGAAGTCGTGTAGGATTAGATGAATCTTGTATTAGGATTTATTCTAATGTTGTCATCCTTAAATTCCTAGAACGCCTTTGTATATAGGAATTTATGTATTATGATGAAGACGTTATTTTGGGTAACTCCTATTCGTGGGTTTTGGTTTATCATAATTTTGGGTAACTTGAACGTAGAATACCGAGAAAACCCAAATGAATTTAGAAGAATCCAAACAATGAGTGAGAGGGACGTGACGGGACTTGTCAATGAGGCGTCAAAAAAACGATGATAGAGAGGCCATAATAGTAAAGAAATGTTTAATTATGTATTTGGCATTTTATGTCCTTGTCATTGTTTGTGTGTTTTAATTTTTATGCATGAGCAAAAACAAACTTTTTTTTTAAAACGTGCAATTAACTAAGGTAGATTATTCGCATATTAAGACTCCAACGGTTTTATGAGTGCGGATATCCATATTTAAGATATTGCATGTTAAAATGTAAAAATCCTCAAACTTAAAAATCTAAGTGGGAGCGGGTTGGTATATTACGAATTCATATGTGACGTGGTTAGACTTGCGCATTGGCATTAAGTCCCGTAACCCAACAGATAAAGTACATTACATAGTCCAAGGATTGGCGACTTACCCATTTGGTGACTTTCGCACTGGACATTCCCAAAATGGGTACTATAGGGTTGGGTGAATTCAATAATAGACGTCTGGTGGCATTCCAGCAGGTGACTTCCTCTATATCGGATGAGTCTTCAATCACGAGATCACTAGATTGAATTTCTAAAGGGATGACTATAGTGAGGTTAGTTAGAGGATTGCGACACCCTCTCTATCTGTGGCGCTCTACCTCCTAAGTGACAAACTTAGAAGTCATGTAATGGCATACACTTAGTGTACCGTTTGTAGTATTTCTCCCATCAAAGTTATGCTACTTATGTGTGCGACTAAAATCATCGACTATTAATTTCATTGACCATAAGATCATTGGTCAGATAATAAAATTAATGAACTTAGGTTCTTCTCGAACGAATGTGGCTTAGCGTAGACATTTATGCGATTGTGACCTGTGTTAATCCCGGTGTGAGAGATGTCGGTGAGAGGTTATATTTTTTTGAGGATATCAATATTTTTCAAAAATAATATTAAAACGTGACAATTTTTTTTCAATTGTCGATATGTCGTTCAATTGACTTGCTGTCATTCTGAATCAAAAAAAACTCACCGGTGCTAATTATATTGATTAGAAGCGTAACCTGGACATTGTCCTTACTACTGAGGGTTACAAGTACGTGCTCATTCAAGAATACCCCCAGTGCCCATTGATGATTCCACTCCTGAGGAGAGAGAGGCTCACTCTAGGTGAAAGAAAGCTGATGAGATGACCAGGTGCTATATCTTGGCTTTTATTTCGAGTGTGTTGCAGCACTAGCATTAGATGGTGACCTTAGCATATGAGATGATATTTAACCTCAGGGAGATGTTCGGACATCAGGGCAGGGTAGCCAAGCAATCAGCTATAAGGAAACTCATGAATGCTAGGATGGATGAGGGTACTTCAGTGAGGAATCACGTACGGGAAATTATCAGCTGCATCAATAAGATTGAGGTATTGGGAGGTGACATCGATGGGGAGACCCAGGTTGATATCATTCCAGAGCTTGCCTCCTATTTTTGAGCAGTTTCGATTGAACTATAATATGGGCAAGCTCTCATATTCCCTACTCGAGCTTGTGACTGCATTGGTGCTTGCCGAAGGTCTCTTCTCTGAGAACAAGCAAGCTTTGGCTACTGTTGGACCTTCAGGTTCCTCTACTGGGCCCAAAGCCAGGAAGCAAAAGAGGAAGAATGGCCAGAAGGCAAGAGCTAATCATAGACGCAAGGGAGGTATTGCCAAGAAACACAAGTTGAAAGGCAAGTGCTTCTGATGTGGCAAAGTAGGCCACTGGAAGAAGGATTACCCAAAGCCTCGAGGGGTTCCAAGTGACCCACCTACTTAGAGAGGGTGAGTTGCAGGTTTACCTTGGAGATACTACCAGAGTATCAGTTGTTGCAGTGGGAGTTGTTCGTCTTTATTTTTCAGACTCTGTTGTTTTGATTTTGAGACATTGTCTTTATATACCCAGCTTTAGAAAGAACTTTCTTTTAGTTTCTAAGCTGGTTCATGATGGTTATAAGTTTGTTTTTTCTGATGATTCTATTTTTATTAAGAAAAACAAGAAACTTATATGTTCATGTGTATTGGTTGATAATTTTTTTCTAATTAAAACTAACTTCCCAGGGATGCAAAACATAGAAATTAATGACACATCATTGAATCATAATAAGAGAAATTAGTCTTCCCCTTTGAACCAAACTTATATTTGGCACCTAAGACTAGGTCATATCAACCTTACTAGGATTCAGAGGATGGTCAATGATGGGCTCTTGGGCTCATTGGAAATTGACAGTTATCCAACCTGTGAGTCCTGCTTGGAGAGTAAAATGACCAAGAGGCCTTTTAAGGAAAAGGGGTATAGGGCCAAAGAGGTTTTAGAGTTTGTTCATTCTGACTTGTGTGGACCTATGTCATTTCAGGCTAGAGGTGGTTTTGAGTATTTTGTGATATTCACAGATGATTACTCTAGCTATGGGTACATTTATCTGATGCATCACAAGTCTGAATGTTTTGGCAAGTTCAAAGAGTATAGGGCAGATGTGGAGAAGCATCATGGTAAGAGTATCAAAATCCTAGGATCTGATCGTGGTGGTGAATACCTCTCTAGTGAATTTAGGTCAAATTTCTTAGAGGAGGGTACTCAGTCCCAGTTATCTGCACTTGGCACACCCTAGCAGAATGGTGTAGCTATGAGGAAGAACAGAACTCTTATGGATATAGTTAGATCGATGATGAGTTATAGTGAGTTACCCAAATCATTTTGGCGATATGCCTTGGAGACAGCAATTCATATCCTTAACCTCGTACCATCTAAGACTATACCTTTGACCCCTATGGTGTTGTAGATGGGGCACAAGCCTACTCTGAGATGTCTCAGGATTTGGGGTTGCCGATCACATGTGCTCAAGGTAGACGGAACCAAACTAGATGCGAGGTATGAGGTTATGCTATTTATAGGCTATCCCAGAGGAACGAAGGGTGGTCTATTTTATAGTCCTCATGATCAGAAGGTGGTGGTTAGCACCAATGCCAGATTTCTAGAGAAGGATTATATTTTAGATCACACGCCCAGTAGCAAGATCATATTAGAAGAGCTTAGAGGTCAGTCGAGTATTCAGATGCACAAGTACATACGCACTATCCCAGATGATATACCTACACAAGCTGCGCCTCGTCGTACTGGGAGGGTTGTCAAATAGCCCAAAAGGTACATAGGTTCGGGTGAGTTTTCTGACTTTATCTTTGGCGGTCATGAACCAGACCCAGCTAGCTACAACGAGGCTCTCCAGGATAAAAATGTAGATTCTTGGCAAAGAGTGATGATTGCTGAGATGGGTTCTATTTACTCAAATCAAGTCTGGGAGCTGGTAGACCTTCCTGATGGGTTTCGACCTATTGGGTGCAAATGGTTTACAAGAAAAACAGAGGATCTGAAGGGAAGGTTGAGACCTTCAAGGCTAGACTTGTGGCGAAAGGGTATACTCAGAAAAGGGGTATGGATTGTGAGGAGACATTTTCCCCGGTAGCTATGATTAAGTCAATTCGGATTATCTTGGCCATAGCTACTCATTTAGATTATGAGATTTGGCAAATGGATGTCAATATAGCTTTCCTTAATGGAAGTCTTCAGAAGACCATGTTTATGCAGTACCAAGAGGGTTTCATCGTTCAGGGCTAAGAGCACAAGTTATGCAGGCTCAAGAGGTCTATCTATGTACTTAAGAAAGCATCCAGATCTTGGAACATCCATTTTATTAAGGTTATCCAGTCCTATTGATTCACTCAGTGTCCGAATAGGCAATGTGTATACTCCAGGCGTGATGGTGATTTGGTGGTGTTCCTCGTACTTCACGTAAATGACATCCTTCTTATGGGCAACAGTAAGAAGGTGTTGTCAGATGTAAAGGCATGGTTGTCCCAACAGTCTTATATGGAGAACTTATGAGAGGCTGGACATATCCTTGGGATCAAGATTATGCGAGATCGAATGAGACGTTCTCTGTCACTCTCCCAGGCTTCATATGTATACATGATTCTTGCCTGTTTTAACATGCAGAACTCCAAGAAAGGTTCGCTACCTTTCAGGCATGTAGTGCATTTATCAAAGGAGCAGTGTCCTAAGACTGCCAAGGAGATAGATACCATGAAGGCAAATACCCTATGCATCTGTAGTGGGTAGTCTCATGTATGCTATATTATGCACCGGGCCTGATATTTGCTTTGCTATTGGCATTGTCAGCAGATATCAGAGTAACCCTGAGAAAACTCATTGGGAGGCAGTCAAATGCATTCTCATGTACTTGTGCAGGATGAGAGATCACGTCTTGATTTATCGAGCGTAGGAGCTAGTTGCATTGGGTTACACAGATTCAGACTTTCAAGGTGATATGGACAAGAGTATGTTTACCTCTGGGTTTGTGTTTACTCTAAGAGGTTGAGCCATAGTATGGAGTGTCAAGCAAAAATACGTGGCAGACTCCACCTTGGAGGCTGAGTACGTTTCCGCATCAGAGGTAACGAAAGAAGCTGTATGGCTCAGGAACTTCCTAGTAGACTTAGATGTAGTCCCTAAGTTGCCAAGGTCTATCACAGTCTATTGTGATTGAAAGGATTGCCACATAGGATCTGGGTTTGCACTTGCTCGATTTACCACGCAACAAAAATTTCTAATTAAAGTGAAATCTTAGAAATGTACCTTTGAATCATGCACTCAGGTGATTCTCTTGTATGCCTCAAGACTTTGACTTCACATTATGTGGGCAACGAACTAGAAGTCAATCGATCAGCTAATCACCACAATCCACCTGCTAGAAAATTCTAGCACCGTAGCTCCTGGCATGTACAGTAAACGCACCGCCCAGAGAGAGAGAAAGCTGTACGCAGCTGGTAAAAACAAAGGCCAAAATTTGGCCAAACAGAAGAAAAAACCAGCCGCCTATTTGCCTTGAAAATCTGACTTGGAGAGAGAAAGTTTTCTCTCTCTAGAATTTTCTCTCTCTAGTTTTCTTGTCTTGAAAACTTATGGAATTGTATGTCTTGAATAGCTAATCCCTTGTCTATATATAGAGTTACAAGAGAGACCCCAAGTTGGTTTAGGATTGGTCTTCCTAATGGGTTTAGGTAATTAATTAGTTTCCAAATCCAATTAGGTAACCAATCTGATAGGATAAACCAAATCCTACTAGATTTCCTAATCTCTAGGATTTCCTAATTCCAATTGAAACTTAAGACATAATTAATTAATTAAATAATTTCACTTTGTTAATTACTCAATTAACCCTTAGGAATAATTAATCAATTAATTAATTCTACCTATTCAATTAACTCATTACAAAGTTAATCGTACCACTAACGGATTAATTTTGGCACTACCATCCTACACCAGAATTGCTTCCGGAATAACTTAATTAAATTATATTCATAATCTCCCCACATCAAAGATAAAGTGCTCGTTAATGTATTAATTTACTGTTAAATTAATTGATTAATCTCTTTAATTCCGATACTAGTACCACTCGACCTTTTTACTATACCGGACATAAGTCCACCGGCTGAGTTTAGTATAATAAACTTTATGAGCTCATCTCGGGAGCACCATCACCCCAGACGCACCGATACATGGTTTCCTTTCGACAAGTAGCAGCACACCAAGTAACTAAACACGCACACCCAACCTACCGAGACTATTGGCCACAATTGACCTCACCCTTTGGCAGATCAAAGTACACTATGTCTAATCCTCATGCCCACTCGAGTCTAGGGATTAAGAGATAGAATACAAAGAATGATTTCTCTATTAAATCAGTACATGTCAAAACATACTTAAAGGTCAAGTTCAATACGGCCCGGGCATATTTATATGATTCAATTAGTTTAGACAAACTAATTATCTGAATCACATAATAACCTAAACTGACAGTTTATCCAAAGCTATCTCGGTTATGTACCTCATTTATATATTATGTCTTTTAACCAATGATGAGATCTACTGTGTCACACAAGGCACCTCATCATCTAATTACATAATACAAATGGACAATTAATACACAACATGATATAACCAAAACATAAATCGATATATTACTGGGAAAAAGTACAACACAAGCATAGCTTATGTTTTCAACTCAAAAAATCTCCCACTAATACTTAAGTTGTGCTTTAAGTATACATCTACATACAACTCCTACACATTCCGCTACTATATATTTAGAAAAACTGTCATGGCTCTCCTAAGTTTCTAATTCCCATGCCCTCCACGTGAGCCTCAAATACTTTTGAAGTTAATGTCTTCGTGAATGGATCTGCAAGGTTACCTTCTGATGCTATCTTAGCCACGACCACGTATTTTCTCTTTACGATGTCTCGTATCAGGTGGTACTTGCGCTGTATATGTTTACTCGCCTTGTGGGCTCGTGGTTCCTTCGAGTTTGCTAGTGCACCGTTGTTATCACAATAAACCATGATAGACTTCTGCAAACCAGGAATCACATCTAAGTCCACTTGGAAATTCTTGAGCCATACTGCCTCTTTCGCTGCCTCTGATGCGGCAACGTACTCAGCCTCCATGGTAGAGTCTGCCACGCATTTCTGCTTGACACTCCGCCAAACTATAGCTCCACCTCCTAGAGTAAACACATACCCTGAGGTAGACTTGCTCTTGTCCCTATCGCCTTGGAAATCTGAATCTGTGTAACCTCGGGGAACCAGCTCAGGCACCTGATAGACGAGAACTTGGTCTATCGTTCTGCGCAAATACTTGAGAATGCATTTTACTGCCTCCCTATGAGCTTTCCCGTGCTTACAATGATATCTGCTTTCCATGCCAACGACATAACAGATATTAGGCCTCGTACACAACATAGCATACCTAAGACTTCCTACTGCCGAAGCATAAGGAACTGTCTTCATGGCCTCTATCTTCTCAACAGTTTTAGGGGACTGTTCCTTAGATAGATACACTCCATGTCTAAAAGGTAGAAAACCTTTATTGGAGTTTTGCATGTTAAAATGGGCCAGAATCGTATCTATATACAAAGCTTGGAAGAGCATTAACGAACGTTTCCTACGATCTCGAATTATCTTGATCCCAAGGATATGTCCTGCTTCTCCTATGTCTTTTATATCAAACTGCTTGGATAGCCATGCCTTTACGTCTGATAACACTTTCTTGTTGTTGCCAATCAATAGAATATCATCTACGTAAAGCACAAGAAACACCACTGAGTTTCCATCACGTCTACGATACACACATTGCTCATCCGGACACTGAGTAAATCTGAAGGACTAGATTACCTCATCAAACCGGATTTTCCAAGATCTGGATGCCTGCTTAAGTCCGTAAATGGACCTCTTAAGCCTGCAAACCTTATGCTCTTGGCCTTTTTAAATGAATCCCTCTGGTTGCTGCATGAAGATGGTTTCCTTAAGACTTCTGTTTAGGAAAGCTGTCTTGACATCCATCGGCCAAATCTCATAGTCTAAATGAGCAGCTACGGCCAAGAGAATTCGGATCGACTTAAGCATGGCTACCGAGGAGAAGGTTTCCTCATAATCGATTCCCTCTTTCTGAGGATACCCCTTTGCCACCAACCTAGCTTTAAAGGTTTCCACCTTCTCGTCAGATCCACTCTTATATTTGTAGACCCTTTACATCCAATGGGCTTTAACCCATCTGGCAGGCCCACAAGCTCCTAGACTTGATTGTGGTCCATTGACCCCATCTTGGATATCATTGCCTTACGCCAAGACTCTGCATCATTATCTTGGAGAGCCTTATTGTAGTTAACCGGGTAAGGTTCAGGTGCGCCTGGGACTAGGTCTGAGGTCTCTCCCACGCCAATGAACCTATCCGGCTGTCTCACAACCCTCCCATTACGACAAGGCACCACCTGTGTAGGCGCATCATCTGTGATCTTATGTGCAGTGTGTGGTGTATCTACTTATGCAGGTGCATCAAGATTAGTTTGTCGTCTAAGCTCTTCTAGTACTATCTTACTCTTGGGCTTGTGGTCTAAGACATAGTCCTCTTCTAAAAATCTAGCGTTGGTACTAACCACCACTTTCTGATCTTTAGGACTATAGAATATACCACCTTTCATTCCCCTAGGATATCCTACAAACAGCATTAATTCAGTTCTCGCATCTAACTTAGCCGTATCTGCCTTAAGCACATTTGCTGGGCAACCCCAAATTCTGAGATGTCCTAGACTGGGCTTGCGCCCATTCCACAACTCCAATGGGGTTGAAAGCACGGTTTTAGATGGTTCAAGATTAAGAATATACATCACTGTTTCTAAGGCATATCCCCAGAACAAACTTGGCAAATCACTATAGCTCATCATAGACCTAACCATTTCCATGAGAGTCTGATTTCTCCTTTCTGCTACACCATTCTGCTGTGGCGTGCCAGGTGCAAACAACTGAGACTTAATTCCTACGTCATTGAGGTGATCTCGAAATTCATGGGACAGGTACTCCCCACCATGATCTGAATGCAGTGTCTTGATACTCTTACCATGATGCTTCTCCACATCTACCTGAAACTCTTTGAACTTGCCCAAACATTGGGACTTGTGGCGCATTAGGTAAATGTACCCGTACCTAGAGTAGTCATCCATGAACGTCACGAAATACTCAAATCCCCCTCGTGCCTGGACCATCATAGGTCCACACAAGTCAGAATGAATCAACTCCAATACTTCTTTAGCTCTATAACCTTTTGCCTTAAAAGGTCCGTTGGTCATCTTACCTCCCAAGCAAGATTCGCAGGTTGCATAACTGTCAATCTCTAATGAACCTAAAGGTCCATCATTGACCAACCTCTGAATCCTACTAAGGTTTATTTGACATAGCCTGAGATGCCAAAGATAGGTTTGATTTATTTCAGAAGGTTTCTTCCTCTTATGAGTGTTAGATAAAGTGCTATCTATTTCTGTGTTTTGTGCAACAAGGGAATTAGAGTTAACCCCAAATAAATTGTCAACCAATGAACCAGAACAAATAAGTTTCCCATTTCTTCTAATAAGTACAGAGTCATCAGAAAAAATGAACTTATAACAGTTCTTTAAGAGTTTAAAAACCGAAATAAGGTTCTTTCTAAAACTCGGTACATACAGACAATTAACTAACTCTAATATACAATTTTTGAAATTTAAATTGACAACTCTCACTGCTTCTACTGACACTCTTGTAGTGTCGCCCATTTAGATGTCCAGTTCACCCTCTCTAAGCTTCCAGGTTAATTGGAACCCTCACAAAGAATTACAAACCTGGTCAGTGGCACCTGAATCCACACACCAAGTATCTGTGGGAATCGCCGCTAAACATATCTCAGTAATTAGGGCAGAAACTATCATACGTTTAAGCTTTGGACAATCCGATTTCCAATGTCCCATCTTATTACACTTGAAGCACTTGTCTTTTGACTTCTTCTTTGCAATATATGGCTTAGGCGCAATTTGTGCCTTTTTAGCTACTCCCTCAAGCTTTCTCTTCTTCTTTCCAGCCTCAGGCTCAGAAGAAGATTCTAAAGTTTTGACTGCGACCAAAGCTCGCTTCTTCTCTTAAATAAGACTTTTAGCCGCCACCAACTCTGCCAAGAGCTCGGATGAAGTACTCAACATCTTACTTATGTTGTAGTTCAACCGAATCTGCTCATAGCTTTGAGGCAAGCTCCGGAGGACAATATCGACTTTGGTTTCACCAACGATTTCACTTCCCACTACCTCAACCTTGTTGATGTTACTAATCACGTCAATGACATGATCTCTCACAGGAGTGCTCTAAGCCATAAGGACAATGTTTAAGTTACGACTCCAATCAACATAATTAGTTCCAGTTAATTTTATTGTTTTTCAAAATAGCAGCTAAGGGGTTGAATGCCATATCGATAAAACTGTAAAATTAACAAATAGCCAATGTTTCAGTTATTAACCTACAATTTCAAAAACATAAAATTCTATTAATCATTGACTTCTCTCAAAACAATAATTATAATCCACCAACATCTCATCCACCAAGATTCTCGCAAGCCATGCAGTGTGGATGTTTATGCTAACCCAAATTCGTTTGAGAAGAACCAAGTTCATTAACTACACCATCTGACCAAATGATCTATTGATCAATGTAGCTAATAGTCGGTGCTTTCAGCTGTAGAAATAAGCAGCGTAACCTCTTGGGAGGAATACTGCAGATCGTATGCAATTACGTGACTTCTGAGTTTGTTACCTCAGGATAGTGTGCCTCAGATGGAGAGGGTGTCGCATTTCTCCTAGTTAAACTCGCTCTAGTCATCTTACTCAGAAATTCATAATCTAGTGATCTCGGGGCTGGACTCATCCGAATGGAGGAAGGCCCTAATGCCAACGCGCAAGCCCACCCACATCGCATATGAACTCGCAATGGTGGCCATGGGAATATTAAACCAACCCACTCCCACTTAGATTTCCAAATTGAGGGTTTTTCCGGTTTTAACATGCAATTAACTAACCCTAAGTTATATGCAACCATAAAACCAACATGTTTTAAGATCATGCATCTAAAATACAGCATAAAAAATAAAGAATAAAATTAAAACAATATATATGGTAAATAAATACGAAAAATAAATTACCCGACTATTATGGTTTTAACTGCTTCTATCTTCTGCCTTGATCTCGTGTCCCATCAAGTCATTCGATGGAGAGAGTCTTGAACTTCAAAAAATGAAAACTGGAGAAAAAATGGGCCAAAAATGCATCCCGACCGAGCCGCAAGCGCACAGCACGCTCAAAGGGGCGTGCCACACGCCAACACAGCCCGCACGGGCCGTGCACGGCCCAGCTTGCGCTCACGCTACTGCCGCGGCTGGCGCAGCAACTGCTGCGCCCCGCGGCAGCAACGCTGCCTGGCCGGCGGTCCGCCGGCGTCACCTCCTTCACTTTTTCCAATGTATTTGGTCTTCTTGTAATTTGTTCTGGGTTTGCCTGGGTTTCTACGAATTAACGAAAACCCAAAATCCACGAATTCAAGTTGCCCACCATAACGCCTTCGATTACAAAAATTAATTCTCCTACTACAAGGCTTTCTAGGAAAATCAAATAATTGAAATTACATAGAAAAAATCCTACTATAGATTTAATCTAATCCTACACAGCTTCCAGCACGTGGTTATACTATTACAAACATTCACAATAAAATTAAATCCGGACATGTCCCGGAGTTTAATTAAAACCCATACAAACGTAACCATAATAGTTGGGATATCTTAACCACCTTCAAATAAAACCATGTAATAAATTGAACAAGCACAAAATCCAAAACCAGGCTCTGATACCAATTGAAAGGATTGCCACATAGGATCTGGGTTTGCACTCGCTCGATTTACCACGCAACAAAAATTTCTAATTGAAGCGGAATCTTAGAAAAGTACCTTTGAAGCATGCACTCAGGTGATTATCTTGTATGCCTCAAGACTTTGACTTCACGTTGTGTGGGCAATGAACTAGAAGTCAATCGATCAGCTAATCACCACAATCCACCTGCTAGAAAATTCTAGCACCGCAGCACCTCGCACGTACTGTAAACGCACCGCCCAGAGAAAGAGAAAGCTGTGCGCAACTGGTAAAAACCAAGGCCAAAATTCAGCAAAACAGAAGAAAAAACCAGCCGCCTATTTGCCTTGAAAATCCGACTTGGAGAGAGAAAGTTTTCTCTCTCTACGATTTTATCTCTCTAGTTTTCTTGTCTTGAAAACTTATGGAATTGTATGTCTTGAATAGCTAATCCCTTGTCTATATATAGAGTTACAAGAGAGACCCCAAGTTGGTTTAGGATTGGTCTTCCTAATGGGTTTAGGTAATTAATTAGTTTCCAAATCCAATTAGGTAACCAATCTGATAGGATAAACCAAATCCTACTAGATTTCAAAATCTCTAGTATTTCCTAATTCCACTTGAAACTTAAGACTTAATTAACTAATTAAATCATTTCACTTTGTTAATTACTCAATTAACCCTTAGGAATAATTAATCAATTAATTAATTCTACCTATTCCATTAACCCATTACAAAATTAATCGTACCACTAACGGATTAATTTTTGCACTACCATCCTACAGCAGAATTGCTTCCGGAACAACTTAATTAAATTATATTTATAATCTCCCCACATCAAAGATAAAGTACTCATTAATATATTCATTTACTAATAAATTAATTAATTAACCTCTTTAATTCCTAGATTAGTACCGCTTGATCTTTTTACTATACCGGACATAAGTCCACCGGTCCGGTTTAGTATAATAAACTTTACGAGCTCATCTCGGGAGCACCATCACCCCGGATGCACCGGTACATGGTTTCCTTTCGACAAGTAGCATCACACCAAGTAACTAAACACGTGCACCCAACCTACCGAGACTATTGGCCACAATTGACCTCACCCTTTGGCAGATCAAAGTACACTATGTCTAATCCTCATGCCCACTCGAGTCTAGGGATTAAGAGATAGAATACCAAGAACGATTTGTCTATTAAATCAATACAAGACAAAACATTCTTAAAGGTCAAGTTCATTAAGCCCCGGGCATATCTATATGATTTAATTAGTTTAGAGAAACCAATTATCGGAATCACATAACAACCTAAACCGACAGTTTGTCCAAAGCTGTCTTGGTTATGAACCTCATTTATATATTATGTATTTTGACCAATGATAAGATCTACTGTGTCACACAAGACACCTCATCATCTAATTACATAATACAAATGGACAATTAATGCACAACAAGATATAACCAAAACATAAATCGATATATTACTGGGAAAAAGTACAACACAAGCATAGCTTATGTATTCAACTCCAACAGTGATAACAATGGTGCAGTTGCTAGCTCAACGGAACTATGAGCCCATAAGATGAGCAAACACATACAGCACAAGTACCACTTGATACGAGAGATCGTAAAGATAGGAGACTGACCGTGGCCAAAATAGCATCATGAGACAGCCTTGCAGATCCTTTCATGAAGGCATTGACCCTAAAGGTCTTTGAGAGCCATATGGAGGTCATGAGAGTCAGATTCTTAAGAGAGCCATGTGAGTGAGCTAAAGAGTGTTTTGTAACTTTCATTATGACAGCAGTGTAATAAGTGGATTGGACAATGTTTTTGTACTTCAGAGCATAACTTTGAGTATTATTGGGAGATTGTTAGTTTTGAATATTGAAAAGCTATTGCTTGTATAAAAAACTAATACCCAGTTGACATATCATTTTGTTTCAGTATTAAATTTGTTCCATTATATCATAGAACTAAATAACAAGGTATAGAAAAGCACATTAGATCTCGTTACTGGTTAAAGTAATGATATATAAATAGATGCTCATAACTGAGAGAGTTTGAACATACTATCGGTCTACGTTATCATGTGATTTGGAAATTAGTTTGTCTATACTAATTAAATCATACGGATGTACCCGGGGCATATTGAGCACGACCAGTTTGGGATTGAATTAACTTATATTGATCAGCATAGTTAATTCAAACCTAGTATTCTAATCTCTTAATCCCTAGATTGGAGCGGGCATGAGTGTTAGATATCGTATACTTTGATTTGCCAGAGGGTGCGGTCAATTGAGGCTTAGATCTCTGTAAGTCGGGTATGTGGAGTTTGGCTTCTTTGTGTGTCGTTGCTAGTCAAAGAAATCCTTGTACCGGTTCGCCGAGTTGATGGTGCTCCCGAGATGAGTTTAAAGGGTTTATTATACTAAATCTGGCCAGTAGACTTTCTGTCCAGTATAATAAGAAAGTCGAGTGGTACTAATCTCGGATACCAAGAAGTTGATGAATTAATTTGTCAGTAAATTGATGAATTAATGAGCACTAGATCTTTGATGTGGGGAGGTAGAAAAATAATAAAGTGAGCGCGAAATAAATTTGTTTTTTAGCGGTAGTTCTATAATTTGTCCGTTAGTGGTACGACTAATTATGTGTTTGACTAATCGACAAAGTAAAATAATTAATCCTAGAGGTTTAATTAATATTTAATTAACTAGGTGGGTTATACGAAATAATCCTAAGGGTTAGATTTAATTTAATTAACGAAGTGGGTCAAAAATTAATTCTAAATGCTCGATTGGAGTTGATTAGTCTAGGGAGGACAAAGGGGTCAACGAAAGTCAAATATTAAGGCCCAACTGAAAAGCCCACTAGATTTCCTTTGGAGCTCCCTATAAATAGCTAATATTAGGCACTTAAGACATTAAGAAACTTGAAGGTTAAGTTGCATAGTCAGAAAAAGTCTAGCTTAGAGTTCTTCAGTGCCGCCATGCCTCTCCAGATTCCTGGGACTGTTCGACTTCCCAGCGTGCTAGATCCGACAACCCTGTGTTGATTTCTTCTCAGTTTGGTGAATCACGGTGAAAGCCGTCCAGATCGTGGCTGCGATCAGTGGTCAGGTGACAGGAATCATTACGGTCAACGGTGGCCAGCAACTTATTGCGCTGGTTTTTTGAGTTTTTTTGAAGTGGGTTTTTTCAGATTATTTTGTTTGTGCTATTAGCCACTTCTTAGTTGATTGCCCACCTGATCTCGGAGTTGTAGTAGAGGATTATTTGGTGGTATTCACACTTTCCCGGCATTGGGTTTTCTTATTGCGATGGACACACTCCAAAGGTATAATCTTTAAAGTTTTCCTCTTTAATTTAAAGATTTGATTTTTGCGTGTCGTTTTAATAAATTGAACTAGTATAAGCCTAGATCTGTTCAGGAAAAATGATTTTAAGCATGAGCCGAATTGAAAGTCTCCAATTTTGGAATGCATAGCACAAAAGTGAGATTTTCGTTTTAGCCCTTAATATATCTGTTTCCTTCAACATGTTTAGCCATGATTCCCACAGATACTTGGTGTGTAGATTCTGGTGAAGGAAATAGAACTAGCCCAGACTAAACCGAAAATCTCACTTTCATGCAATGAATTCTAGAATCGGAGACTTTTGATTTGGCTCAGGCTAAAATTCATTTCCACTTAAAGAATCTAGGCTTATACTAGTTTGATTTATAAAATCAATGCTAAAAAAATTAAATATTTAAACTAAAGCGGAAACATTCAAAGATTATACCTTTGGAGCGTGTCCCTCGCAATAAGAAAACCGGATGCTGGGAAACTGCGAATACCATTGAAATCCGAAGAATAACTCTAACAACTCTGAGATCGGGTGGGCGATAAACTATGGAGTGGCCAAAAGGCAAAACGAAGAAATCCAAAGGAAACACACTTTGAAAAACTCAAGATCTAACGAAACAGATCTTGCCCCAAAACCTCTTGCGCAACCGGCGTAACCCACCTAATCACCAACCACCAACCTTTCACCGGAAACAACACCAGCCACCCATGATCTAGATGCGGACTCAAAGCTTGGCTAGCCAAATCCTCAAATCAGCATGACAGAGTGAAGTTGATCGCGGCGCCGGATAGTTCGCCTAAAAAACTGCTGATTATTGGAAATCAGTGGCGAATCGGGGCTAATTGGAAAATTAGACGGCGACCAAAATACTAGCAAGATCCAGGATGAGTTTTTATGAAGAAAGAAAGATCCCAAACCTACTTCAAAAGAGAACTTTATGAGGAAGACAAAGTTCTCTCTCTAGGCTTGTCTTTCTCTCACTAGGCAACTCAGCCTCCAAGTTTCCTTATGTTTTCAAATGCCTAACATTAGCTATTTATAGGAAACTTTTAAGGAGACCTAGTGGGCTTTTGAGTTCGGCCTTAATGTTTGACTTTTTTTGACCCCTTAGTCTTCCCTAAACTAATCAACTCCAATTGACCCTTTCGAATTAATTTCTTAACCCACTTCGTTAATTAAATTTAATCAAACCCTCGGGATTATTTTGTATAACCCACTTAGTGAATTAAATAATAATTAAACTTTTAGGATTAATTAATTAACTTTGTCGATTAGTCAAATGCATAGTTAGTTGTACCACTAACAGACCAATTATGGAACTACCACTCAAAAATGAATTTACTTCCCGCTCATTTTATTATTCTTCTATCTCCCCATATCAAAGATCTAGTGCTCATCGATTCATTAATTTATTGACAAATTAATTTCATCGACTACTTGGTATTCGAGATTAATACCGCTCAACTTTCTTATTATACCGGACGTAAAGTCCACCGTCCAGATTTAGTATAATAAACCTTACGAGCTCATCTCGGGAGCACCATCAACCCGGTGAACCGGTACATGGATTCCTTCGACTAGTAACGACACACAAAGAAGCCAAATACCGCATACTTAACTTACCAAGATTTAGGCCTCAATTGACCGCACCCTTTGCATACGATATCTAACTCTCATGCCCACTCCAATCTAGGGATTAATAGATTAGAATTCTAGGATCGAATTAAAATGCCGATCAGAACAAGTTAATTCAATCTCAAACTGGTCGTGCTCAATATGCCCCAGGCATATCCATATGATTTAATTAGTCTAGACAAATTAATTTCCAAATCACAAGATAACCTATACCTATAATATGTTTAGACTATCTCAGTTACGAGTATCTTTTTATATATCAATACTTTAACCAATAATATATCTACTGTACTTTTCTACACCTCGTTATCTAGTTCTATGATATAATGGAACAAATTTAATACTAAAACAAAATGATATGTCAACTGGATATGAGTTTTTTATACAAGTAAATAGCTTTCGAGTATTCAAAACTAACAACCTCCCATTAATACTCAAAACTATGCTCTGAAGTACAAAAACTCCGTTCAACCCACTTATTACACTGCTGTCATAATGAAAGCTACGAAACACTCTTCAAGCTCACTCACAAGGCTCCTTTAAGAATTTGAGTCCCATGCCTTCAACATGTCTCTTAAAGACCTTTTGGGTTAATGGCTTTGTGAAAGGATCTGTAAGGTTGTCTCCTAATGCTATCTTGGTCACGGTCACGTCTCCCCTCTTTATGATCTCTCGTATCAGGTGGTACTTGCGCTCTGTGTGTTTACTCGCCTTGTAGGCTCATGGTTCCCTTGAGTTAGCAACTGCATCATTGTTATAACAATAGATTATAATAGACCTAGGTAACTTAGGGACCATATTTAAGTCCACCAGGAAGTTTCTGAGCCATACAGCTTCTTTCGTTACCTCTGATACGGCAACGTACGCAGCCTCCATAGTAGAGTCTGCAATGCATTTCTGCATGACACTCCGCCATACTATGGCTCTACTTCCTAGAGTAAACACAAACCAAGAGGTAGACTTAGTCTTGTCCATATCACCTTGAAAGTCTGAATTTGTGTAAGCCAATGGAACTAGCTCCTACGTTCGATAAATCAAGACGTGATCTCTCATCCTACGTAAGTACTTGAGAAGGCATTTTACTGTTTCCTAATGAGCCTTCCCAGGGTTACTCTGATATTCGCTAACCATTCTAACAGCAAAACAAATATAAGGCCTAGTACATAACATAGCATACATGAGACTACCCACTGCAGATGCATAGGGTATCGCCTTCATGGCATCTATCTCATCAGCAGTCTTGGGACACTGCTCATTAGATAAATGTACTCCGTGCTTGAAATGTAGTGAACCCTTCTTGGAGTTCAACATGTTAAAACAGGCCAGAATCGTTTCTATGTATGAAGCCTGAGAGAGCATCAGCGAATGTCTTCTATGATCTCGAATGATATTGATCCCAAGGATATGTTCAGCCTCTCCCAGGTCCTTCAGATCAAACTGGCTGGATAACCATACCTTTACGTCTAACAACACTTTCTTACTATTGCTAATCAAAAGGATGTCATCAACGTAAAGTATGAGGAATGCCATCGAATCACCATCACGCCTGCGGTATACACACTACTCATCCAGACGCTGAGTCAATCCATAGGATTGGATAACCTCATCAAAACGGATGTTCCAAGATCTGAATAATTGCTTAAGTCCATAGATGTACCTCTTGAGTTTGCATATCTTGTACTCTTGGCCCTGAACAATAAAACCCTTTTGTTGCTGCATAAAGATGGTCTCACGACTTCCATTAAGGAAAACTGTATTGATGTCCATCTGTCATATCTCATAGTCCATATGAACAACTATGACCAAGAGAATCTGGATGAACTTAAGCATAGCTACAGGCTAAAAATTCTCCTCATAATTGATGCCCTCTTTCTGAATATATGCTTTCGCTACAAGCCTAGCCTTGAAGGTCTCAACCCTCCCGTCAGATTCTCTTTTTCGCTTGTAGACCCATTTGCACCCAATAGGTCAAAACCCATCAGGAAGGTCTACCAGCTCACAGATCTGATTTGAGTCCATAGAACCCATCTCAGTAATTATCGCTCTTTACAAAGAATATGCATCTTTATCCTTCAAAGCCTAATGGTAGCTAACTGGGTCTGGTTCATTGGTGCCAGGGATAAAATCTGAACACTCACCCAAACCTATGTACCTCTAGGGCTGTCTGACAACCCTCCCACTACGACAAGGCACAACCGGTGTAGGTGCATCACCTGTGATAGTGCGTGCAGTACTCCGTGGTGTATAATCCTGTACTTGTGCATCTGGAATACTCGACTGACTCCTAAGCTCTTCCAATACTACCTTGCTGCTTGACTAAAGATCTAAAATATAGTCCTCCTCAAGAAATCTGGCATTGGTGCTGACCACCACCTTCTGATCCTGAGGACAATAGAATAGACCAGCTATCGTTCCTTTGGCATAGCCTACAAACAGCATAACCTTTGATCTCGCATCTAACTTACCTGTATCTTTCTTGAGCACATGTACTGGACAACCCAAATCTTAAACAACTCTATGGGTGTCGTAGGCACAGATTTAGATGGTATGAGATTAAGGAGATAACACGTTGTCTCTAAGGCATAACCCCAAAACAAGCTGGACCACTCACTATAACTCATCATTGATCTAACCATATCCATAAGAGTCCTGTTCATCCTCTCTACTACACCGTTCTGTTGGGGTGTGCCAGCTGCAAAAAACTGGGACTGAATACCCTCCTCTGACAAATACGACCTAAATTAACTAAAGAGATATTCACCACCACGATCAGATCACAAGGTCTTGATACTCTTACCCAGATGCTTTTCCACCTCAGCCTTAAACTCTTTGTACTTTCCAAAGCATTCAGACTTGTGGTGCATCAAATATATGTATCTATATCTAGAGTAGTCATCTGTGAATGTCACAAAATACTCACAACCTCTTATAGCCCAACCTGACATAGGTAGAATGAATCGATTCTAAAACCTCTTTGGCCCTATACCTCTTTGCCTTGAAAGACCTTTTTGTCATTTTACCCTCGAAGCAGGACTCACAGGTTGGATAACTGTCAATCTACAATGAGCCCAATGGCCCATCATTGACCAACCTTTGAATCCTACTAAGGTTGATGTGATCTAGTCTCAGGTGCCAAAGATAGGTCTAGTTCAAAGGGGAAGACTCCTTTCTCTTACTATGATTCGATGATGGGTTATTAATTTATGTGTTTTGCACTACTGGGGAGTTTGTCTTAATTAAAAACAAATTGTCAACCAATGCACCAGAACATATATGTTTCTTGTTATTTCTAATAAAAATAGAATTATAAAAAAAAAACTTATAACCATCCAAAAGCAGTTTAGAAACTGAAAGCAAGTTATTTCTAAAACTGGGTACATAAAGACAATCTCTCAAATGTAAAACAGAGTCTAAAAACTAAAAACAAACTACTCCCGCTGTAACAACTGAAACTCTGGTAGAATCCCCAAGGTAGACCTGCAAATCACCCTCTCTAAGCAACTGGGTCACTTGGAACCCCTGCAATGAATTACAAACATGATCAGTGGCTCCTGAATCCACACACTAAGGATCCGTGGGAATCGTCGCTAAATATTTCTCAGTACTAGGGTGAAATTACTCATACCTTGAGGTTTGGGTAGTCTTTCTTCCAGTGACCTGACTTGCCGCATCTGAAATACTTGTCTTTTGACTCGTGTTTATTGGCAACACCACCTTTGGTCCATGATCAGCTCCTGCCTTCTGGCCTTTCTTCCTTTTAACTTCCTGGCTTTAACAGTACCCAAAGCTTTCGTATTCTCAGTGAAGAGGCCTTTAGCAAACACAAATACAGTCAGGAGCTCGGGAAAGGAATATAAGAATTTTCCCATATTTAAGTTCAACCGAAACTGCTCAAAACTGGGAGGCGAGCTCTGGAGAATGATATCAACCTGGGTCTCCCCGTCGATGTCACCTCCCAAAACCTCAATCTCATTGATGCAGCTGATCATGTCCAGCACGTGATCCCTCACTTAAGTACCCTCAGCCATCCTAGCATTCATGAGTTTCCTCATAACTGACTGCTTGGCTGCCCTGCACTGATGTCATAACATCTCCCTGAGGTTAAGCATCATCGCATTGGTTGAGGTCACCAACTGATACTGGTGCTGCAATACACTCGACATAGAAGCCAATATATAGCACTTGATCATCTCATCAGCTTTCTACCACCTAGAGTGAGCCTTTCCCTCATCATGAGTGGAATTATCAGTGGGCACCGGGGGCACTTTTTAACGAGCACGTACTTGTAACCCTCAGTAGTAAGGACAATGTCCATGTTACACTTCCAATCAATGTAATTAGAACCGGTGACTTTGTTTTGATTCAAAATGACAGCAAGTGGATTGAACGACATATCGACAACTGAAAAAATAAACAGCCAAGTTTCAGTATTCTATTTCATAAATATTGATATCCTCAAAAACAATATAATCTCTCATCGACATCTCTCACACCGGGATTAACGTAGGTCAATTTTGGTGAATGTCTATGCCAACACATATTCGTTCGAGAAGAACCTAAGTTCATTAATTCCCTTATTTGACCAACAATCTTATATCAATGAAATTAATAGTCGATGCTTTTAGCCGTACTCACAGATAGCGCAACCTCTTATGAGGAATACTACAAATGGTACACTAAGTGTATGCCGTTACGTGACTTCTATGTTTGTTACTTAGGATACTAATGCATCCTCATTTAACGAGGGTGTCGCAACTTTCTCCAATTAAACTCACTATAGTCATCTCTTTAGAAATTCAATCTAATGATATCCGTGGATTGAAGACTTGTGCTTAGGGAAAAAGGCCCTTGGCCAACGCGTAGGTCTAATCCACATCACATATGAATTCATAATGCAGGCTATGGGGATATATACCAACCCGCTCCCACTTAGATTTTTAAGTTTGAATATTTTTACATTTTAACATGCAATATCTTAACTATGGATACTCGCACCCATAAAACCGTTGGAGTTTTAATATGCGAATAATCTACCTTAGTTAATTGCATTTACTTTTAAAAATGGTTTGTTTTCCTCATGCATAAAAAACAAAAACACACAATCAACGAAAAGGACATAAAAATTGAAAATACATAATTAAATATTTCCCGACTATTATGGCCTTCTCTATCATCGATTCCTTTGACGCTTTGTTAACACGTCCCGTCATGTTGCTCCCACTCGTTATTTGAATTCCTCTCAATTCGTACGGATTTTCTCAATTTTCTACGTAATTAGGAATCATTCAAAATTACAATAAACTAAAATCGACGAATATGAGTGACCCAAAATAAGGTCTTCATCATAATACATAAATTCCTATATACATAAGGCGTTCTATGAATTTAAAGACGATAACATTAGATTAAATCCTACTACAAGATTCATCGAAACCTACACGGCTTCCAGCTCGTGGTTATTACTATTATAGATATTTCCATTAAAAAAAAAAAAAAAATGAGCCCAGACATATCCCGGGGTTTATGAATGAAAATTAAACAACCATAATAGCCGGGAAAAATACCCACCTGTTAATATATATCGACAATGCAAAATAACAATGCCAAAACAAAGTCGTGTAATAAATCGAACAAGTATAAAGCCAAAACACTCACTCTGATACCAATTTGAATAAAACAGAACTAGCACAGGCTAAATCGAAAATCTCACTTTCGTTCAATGCATTCCAGAATCGGAGACTTTCGATTTAGCTCAGTCTAAAATTCATTTCCACTGAACGAATCTAGGCTTATACTAGTTTGATTTATTAAATTGAGGCTCAAAAATTAAATCTTTAAACTAAAGTGGAAACATTCAACGATTATACCTTTGGAGCGTGTCCCTCGCAATAAGAAAACCGGAAGCAGGGAAACTGCGAATACCACTAAAATCTGAAGAATACCACCAATAACTCCGAGATCGGGTAGGCGATCAACTACAGAGCGGCCAAAAGAAAAAACGAAGAAATCCAAGGAAACCCACTTCGAAAAACTCAAGATTTGACGAAAAAGATCTTGCCCGCAAACCTCTTGCGTAACCTCCGGAACCAACCTGATTGCCGACCACCAACCTTTCTCCGGAAACAACACCAACCGCCCACGATTTGGATGCGGACTCAAAGTTAGACTAGCCGAATCTACGGATCAGCATGACGGAGTGGAGCTACTGGCGATGCTAGACAGATTGCTTAAAAAACTGGTGGCGATAAAAAATAGTGGTAAATCGGACGGCGACAAAAATACTAGCAAGATCCGGGCGGAGTTTTTACAGAGAAATAAAGATCCCAAACCAAATTTGAAAGAAAACTTCGTGAGGAAGACAAAGTTCTCTCTCTAGGCTTATTTTTCTCTCACTAGGTTTAGTCTTCAAATGCCTAACATTAGCCATTTATAGGGAGCTTCTAAAGAGACCTAGTGGGCTTTTGAGTTGGGCCTTAATGTTTAACTTTCATTGACACCTTAGTCTTCCCTAGACTAATCAACTCCAATCGAGCCTTTCAAATTAATTTTTTAACCCACTTCGTTAATTAAATTTAATCGAACCCTTAGGATTATTTCGTATAACCTACTTAGTCAATTAAATATTAATTAAACCTTTAGGATTAATTGATTAACTTTGTCAATTAGACAAACGCATAATTAGTCGTACCATTAATTGACCAATTATGGAACTACCGCTCAAGAATGAATTTACTTCGCACTCACTTTATTATTCTTCTATCTCCCCATATCAAAGATCTAGTGCTCGTCGATTCATCAATCCACTGACAAATTAATTCATCAACTTCATGGTATCTGAGATTAATACCACTCGACTATCTTATTATACAGGACGTAAAGTCCATTGGCTAGATTTAGTATAATAAAACTTACGAGCTCATCTCGGGAGCACCATCAACCAGGCGAACCGGTACATGGATTCCTTCGACTAGCAACGGCACACAAAGAAGCTAAATACCGTGTACCCAACTTACCAAGATTTAGGCCTCAATTGACTGCACCCTTTGAAAAATTAAAACATACAATATCTAACTCTCATGCCCGCTCCAATCTAGGGATTAAGAGATTAGAATACTAGGATCGAATTAACTATGCCGATCAGTACAAGTTAATTTAATCCCAAATTGGTAGTGTTCAATATGCCCCAGGCACATCCGTATGATTTAATTAGTCTATACAAACTAATTTCCAAATCACACGATAACCTATATTGATAGTATGTTCAGACTGTCTCAGCTACGAGTATCTTTTTATATGTCAATAGTTTAACAAATAACGAGGTCTACTGTGCTTTTTTACACCTCGTTATCTAGTTTTATGATATAATGGAACAAATTTAATACTAAAACAAAATGATATGTCAACTGAGTATTAGTTTTTGATACAAGCAAATAGCTTTCTAGTATTCAAAACTAACATCAGGAACCATTGATCATGTTTGTAATTCTCTGCAGGGGTTCCAGGTAACCCAGATGCTTAGAGATGGTGAGTTGCAGGTCTACTTGGGAGATACTACTAGAGTATCAGTTGTTGCAGTAGGATTTGTCAAGCTTATTTTCTCAAATAATGTTGTCCTAATTTTGAGATATTGTCTTTATGTTCCTAGCTTTAAAAAGAACTTGCTTTCATTTTCTAAGCTTTTGAATGATGGTTATAAGTTTGTTTTTTCTAATGACTCTGTTGATGTTAGAAAAAATAAGAAACTTATATGTTCTAGTTAGTCGGTTAACAATCTTTTCTTAATTAAGACAGACTCCATGTAGTGTAAAACACAGAAATTAATGACACATCATCGAATCATAGTAAGAGAAAAGAGTCTTCCCAAATAAACTAAACTTATCTTTGGCAATGATGGGCCTTTGGGCTCATTGGATATTGACAGTTATCAAACTTGTGAGTCTTGCTTAGAAGGAAAAATGACCAATTGGCCTTTTAAGGGAAAAGGGTATAGGGATAAAGAAGTTTTAAAGTTGGTTCACTCCAATTTATGTGGGCATATGTCAGTTCAGGCTAGAGGTGGTTTTGAGTACTTTGTGACCTCAAAGATGATTAATCTCGATATGGGTACATTTACCTAATGCGTCACAAGTCCGAACACTTTGGAAAGTTCAAAGAGTTTAGGGCTATGTGGAGAAGCATCATGGTAAGAGTATCAAGACACTACGATCTGATTGTGGTGGTGAATACCTTTCTAGTGAATTTAGGAGCTACTTGTCAGATGAGGGTATTTAATCCCAATTGTCTGCACCTGGCCCACCCTAGCAGAATAGTGCAAAAGAGAGGAGGAACGGGACTCTTATGGATATGGTGAGATCGATGATGAGTTATAGTGAGTTGCTCAATTCATTTTGGAGATATACCTTGGAGACAGCGGCTTACATTCTAAACCTCATACCCTCTAAGATTGTGTCCTTCACCCCTGTAGAATTGTGGTCAGGGCGAAAGCCTAGTCTAAGACATCTCAGGATTTAGGGTTGCCCAGTACATGTGCTTAAGGCAGATACATGCAAGTTAGATGCGAGGTCAAAGGTAATGCTTTTTGTAGAATATCCCAGAGGAACAAAGGGTGGTCTATTTTATAGTCCTAAAGATCAGAAGGTGGTGGTTGGCACTAATGCCAGATTTCTAGAGAAGGACTATATTTTAGATCCTAAACCCAGTAGCAAGATCATACTAGAAGATGTTAGGGGACAGTCCAGGATTCCAGAAGCACCAGTACAAGTAAATACACCACAGAGTACTGTACGAGATATCCCAGATGATACACCTACACAGGTTGCATCTCGTCATAGTGGGGCAGGGGTTGTGAGACAACTCGAGAGGTACATGGGCTTGGGAAAGTCTTTGGATTTTGTCCCTGGTGCTCACGAACCAAACCCAGTTAGCTATAATGAGGCTCTCTAAGATAACGATGCAGATTATTGGCAGAGAGTGATGATTTCTAAGATGGGTTCGATGGACTCAAATCAATTCTGGGAGCTGGTAGACCTTCCTAATGGGTTTTGACCTTCAAGCGAAAGAGATGATCTGATGGGAAGGTTGAAACCTTCAATGCTAGGTTTGTGGCGAAGGGGTATACTCAGAAAGAGGGTATCGATTATGAGGACACCTTTTCTCCGGTAACTATGCTTAAGTCAATCCGGATTCTCTTGGCTATAGCTGCTCGTTAGATTTTGAGATTTGGCAGATGGACGTAAAGACATCTTTCCTTAATGGAAGTCTTAAGGAGACCATCTTTATGCAGTAACCAAAGATATTCACTGCACAAGGCCAAGAGCACAAGGTTTGCATGCTCAAAAAGTCTATCTATGGACTTAAGCACGCATCCAGATCGTAGAACATCCGTTTTGACGAGGTAATCTAGTCCTATGGATTTACTTAGTGTCTGGATAAGCAGTGTGTATACCGCAGGCGTGATGGAAATATGGTGGTGTTTCTTGTACTTTACGTAGATGATATTCTTCTTATTGGTAACAGTAAGAAGGTATTGTCATATGTAAAGGCATGGTTGTCCAACCAGTTTAATACGAAGGATTTGGGAGAGGCTAGACATATCATTGGGATCAAAATCATTCGAGTTCGTAGGAGACGTTCGCTGAGACTCTCTCAGGCTTCATATATAGACACGATTCTAGCCCGTTTTAACATGCAGAACTCCATGAAGAGTACACTACCTTTCAGACACAAATTACATCTATCTAAGGAGCAATCTCCCAAGACAACGGAGGAGATAGAAGCCATAAAGACAGTTCTCAATGCATCTGCAGTGGGAAGTCTCATGTATGTCATGTTGTGTACCGGGCATGATATTTGCTTTGCTGTTGGCATGGTTAGCAGATATCAGAGTAACCCTGAAAAAGCTCATTGGTGAAGGAAGTAGATCTGGTCCAGGCCAAACCAAAAATCTCACTTTCGTGCTATGTATTCCATAATCAGAGACTTTCGATCGAGCCCAAACTATGAATCATTTTCCCTAAACTGATGTAGGCTTATACATGTTCGATTTATTAAAATGACACGCTAAAAATTAAATCTTTAATTTAAAACAGAACATAAAGATTACACCTTTGAAGCGTATCCCTCGCAAATAAAGAATACAAAATCCTGAAATTCGAAATCGACTATCGAATCCCTCGAATAACTCCAACTACCACCGAAGTCATGTGGGCAACTATCTAAGGGGTGAATAAAGCACCAAACAAGAAAACCACAAGAAACCCACTTCGAAAAACTCAAATCTGCCCAAAACAGATTTACCCCGAAAGCTACCTGCACACCGCCGGACAGCAACGCACAACTGCAGCAAAGAAGACGGACTCTGCCACGACCAACCATTCACCACCGATAGCAATCGAGATACCTCTAGCATGGATCACAGATCGCCGTGATCTAAACACACTGAAAGTGGATCCTGGCGTGTTAGATGGACTAAACAGCAAATCCCGAAAAAGATAAACCGCGGCGGTACAAAAAATATTCAGGCGGCGGAAATGGAAAATCCAAACTGCGATGATGATCTAAAACTGAGCAAACTATGTTGGGCTGAGTTTTATCGAAGAAGAAGGATCCTTAGTCGACTTCGAGAAAGAATTTTGACGAAAGAAGACAAAGTTCTCTCTCTAGACTACTGCTTCTCTCTCTAAGCTATTGCCTCCAAACTTATGTCTTCCTTAATGCCTAACAATAAGTATTTATAAAGAGTTTCAAAGGAAACCTAGTGGCCATTTGAGTTCGACCTTAGTATTAGACTTTTGTTTACTTTCTTAGACCTCACTAGACTAGTCAACTCCAATTAGCCTAAGGTTTAATTCTTCGACCTATTTCATCAATTAAATATTAATCGAACCTTTGGATTATTTCATATAACCCACTTTGCAATTAAATATAAAATTAACCCAAATGGTAATTTATTTAATCCACTTTGCGAATTAGTCCAACTTATAATTAGTGGTACCACCAATGTACCAATTACGGAACTACCGCTCAGAAATAAAATTACTCCTCGCTCACTTTATTAATACTTCTATCTCCCCACATCAAAGATATAGTGCTCGTTGATACATCAATTTACTGACAAATTAATTCATCGACTTCTTGCTATCTGAGACTAGTACCACTCGACCTTCTTATTATACCAGACATAAGTTTACCCGCCGGGTTTAGTAGAATAATCCTTACGAGCTCATCTTCGGAGCACCATCAACCCGAACAAACCTGTACATGGATTCCTTTCGACAAGCAATGACACACTAAAAAGCCAAACACGCATACCCAACTTACCGAGATCTAGCCCTCAATTAACGCCCTCAATTAACTGCACACTTTGGCAAATCTAAGTACACTATGTCTAACTCTTATGCCCGCTATAGTCTAGGAATTAAGAGATTAGAATATGAGGTTCGAATTAACTACAAAGATCAATACAATTTAATTTAATCCTAAATAGGTCCTGCTCAATATATCCCGGGCACATCCGCATGATTTAATTAGTATAGAAAACTAATTTCTAAATTGTACGATAACCTAAACTGATAGGATGTTCAAACTATCTCAGTTACAAGTGTTTATTTATATATCATAAATTTAATCAATGATAAGATCTACTGTGCTACACCCGACACCTTATCATTTATGCATATGATATAAAAGAACAATTAACACTAAAACACAATTGAAATGTAAACTGGGTATTAGTTTTTTACACAAGCAAAGCTTTTTAGTATTCAAAACTAACAATCTCTCATTAATACTCAAACTATGCTCTGAAGTATAAAAACTGTTCAATACACTTATCTGCTGCCTTCGTGAATAGATCTAAAAGGTTGTCTCCTGATGCTATCTTGGCCACGAACACGTCTCCCATCTTTACGATCTCTCGTATCAGGTGGTACTTGCGCTCTATGTGTTTACTCACCTTGTGCACTCGTGGTTACCTTACGTTAGCAACTGCACCATTGTTACAGTAAACTGTGATAGACTTCAGCAACTTAGGAATCACATCTAAGTCCACTAGGAAGTTCTTGAGCCGTATAGCATTTTTCACTGCCTCTAATGTGGCAATGTACTCAGCCTCCATGGTGGAGTCCACCACACATTTCTGCTTAACACTCCGCCAAACTATTGCTCCACCTCACAGAGTAAACACAAACCTAGAGGTTGACTTACTCTTGTTCATATCACTTGGAAGTCTGAATCTGTGTAACCCAATGGAACTAGCTGTTGCGCTCAATAGATCAAGACATGATCTCTCGTCCTGCGCAAATACTTGGGAATGCACTTGACAGCCTCCTAATGGGCTTTCCAAGGGTTACTTTGATATCTACTCACCATGCCAATGACAAAGCAAATATCAGGCCTAGTACATAATATAACATACATAAGACTACCCACTGTAGATGCATAGGGAACTGCCTTCATGGCCTCTATCTACTCAATAGTCTTGGGACACTGCTCTTTAGATATATGCACTCCATGTCTGAAAGGTAGTGTACCCTTCTTGGAGTTCTGTATTTTAAAACGGGCCAGAATTGTGTCTATGTATGAGGCCTCAGAGAGTGTCAATGAACGTCTCCTACAGTATCAATTAATCTTGAGCCCACAGATATGTCTGTCCTTTCCAAAATCCTATATATTAAACTGGTTAGACAACCATGTCTTTACGTCTGACAATACCTTTTTACTATTACCAATAAGATGAATATCATCTACGTAAAGTACAAGAAACAACACGAAATCACCATCACGCCTGCGGTATACACAGGTCTCATCTGGACACTGAGTGAATCCATAGGACTGGATAACCTCGTCAAAACGGATGTTCCAAGATCTAGATGCCTGATTAAGTCCATAGATAGACCTCTTGAGCTTCTAAACATTTGCTCTTGGCCTTGTGCAATGAATCTCTTTGGTTGCTGCATATAGATGGTCTCCTCAAGACTTCCATTAAGGAAAGTTGTCTTGACATCCATCTGCCAAATCTCATCATCTAACTGAGCAGTTATGGCCAATAGAATCCGGATCGACTTAAACATAGCTACCGGGGAAAAGGTCTTCTCACAATTGATACGCTCTTTCTGAGTATACCCCTTCGCCACAAGCCTAGCCTTGAAGGTCTCAACCCTCTCATCAGATTCTCTCTTTCACTTGTAGACCCATTTGCACCCAATAGGTCAAAATCCATGAAGAAGGTCTACCAACTCCAGACTTTTTTTGAGTCCATAGAACCCATCTCAGTAATCATCGTTCTCTGCCAAGAATCTGCATATTTATCTTAGAGAGCCTCATTATAGCTAACTGGATCTGGCTCGTGAGGGCCAGAGATAAAATCCAAAGACTCTTCCAAGCCCACATACCTCTCAGTTTGTCTGACAACCCTTTTACTACGACGAGGCGCAGCCTGTGTAGGTACATCATCTGTAATAGTTCGTGCAGTACTCTATGGTGTGTCATCATGTACTAGTGCATCTGAAATACTCAACTGAACCTTAAACTCCTCTAATATTATCTTTCTGTTGGGCTTCTGATCTAAAATATAATCCTCCTCTAAAAATATGGCGTTGGTATTAACCACCACTTTCTGATATTTAGGACTATAAAATAGACCACCATTCATTCCTCTAGGATAACCTACAAAAAGAATAACCATTGACATTGCATCTAAATTGGTATCATCTGCCTTAAGCACATGTGCTGGGTATCCTGAGATGTCTCACACTAGGCTTTCGCCCAGTCCACAATTTCACAGGGGTTGAAGGCACAGACTTAGATGATACGAGGTTGAGGATATAAGCAGTTGTCTCCAAGGCATATTCCCAAAACGAATAGGGCAACTCACTATAACTCATTAACGACCTCACCATATCCATAAGAGTCTTGTTCCTCCTCTGTGCTACACCATTCTGCTGAGGTGTGCCAGTGCAGACAACTGGGATTGAATACCCTCATCTGACAAGTAGCTCCTAAATTCACTAGAAAGGTATTTGCTACCATGATCAGATCGTATTTTATTGATACACTTATCATGATGCTTCTCCACATCTGCCATAAACTCTTTGAACTTGCCAAAGCATTCAGACTTGTGGCATATTAGGTAAAGGTACCCATATCTAGAGTAGTCATCTATGAATGTCACAAAATACTCAAAACCATCTCTAGCCTGAACTGATATAGGTCCACACAAGTCAGAGTGAACTAACTCTAAAACCGATTTGGCTCTATACCCCTTTGCCTTTAAAGGCCTCTTGGTCATTTTACCATCCACGCAAGATTCACAGGATAACTTTGAATCTCCAATGAGCCCAAAAACTCATTATTGACCAACCTCTGAATCTTACTAAGGTTTATATGATCTAGTCTTAGGTGTCAAAGGTAATTTTGGTTTATAGTGAACGACTCATTTCCTTTACTAAGATTAGATGATCTGTCATTAATTTCTATGTTTTGCACTACAAGGGAGTTAGTCTGAATTAAGAACAGATTGTTAACCAATGAATCAGAACATACAAGTTTCTTATTCTTTCTGACTTAAATAGAATCATCAGTAAAAACAAACCTATAACCATCATTTAGATTCTTAGAAACTGAAAGCAAGTCCTTTCTAAAGTTGGGTACATATAGACAATCTCTCAGAATTAAAACAAACTATGAAAATAAAAGCTTGACAACTCCCACTGCAACAACAGATACTCTGGTAGTATCACCCAAGTAGACCTATAACTCGTCAACTCTAAGCATCTGGGTTACTTGGAACCCCTAAAAAGAATTACAAACATTATTAGTGGTTTCTGAATCCACACACCAAGTATCTATGGGAGTCACCGCTAAACATGTTTTAGTAACAAAGGTGAAATTTCTCATACCTTTGAGCTTCGGGCAGTTTGGCTTCCAATGTCCTGGTTTGCCACACTTAAAACACTTGCCTTTTGTCTTGGGCTTCTTGGTAACACCAACTTTGGTTCCATGATTAGCACCTGCCTTCTGGGCTCCCTTCTTCTTCTTTATGGCTTTGGACCCAGAAGAAGATCCTGAAGGCCCGACAGTAGCCAAAGCTTACTTCCTCTCAGAAAAGAGGCCTTCAGCAGACACCAATGCATTCATGAGCTAGGGAAAAGTATACTGAAGCATGTTCATGTGATAGTTCAACTGAAAATGCTCAAAACTCAGAGGCAAACTCTGGAGAATGATATCGCACTGAGTCTCGCAGTCAATATCCTCTGCCAGTATCTCGATCTCATTGATGTTTCTAATCATGTCAAGCACATGATCTTTCATTGGGGTGCCTTCAGTCATCTTGGCACTCATGAGTTTGCTCATAGCTGACTGTCTGGCTACCCTGCCCTGATGTCAAAACATCTCCTTGAGGTTAGTCATCATGTCGTAGGATAGGGTAATTAATTTATGTTTGTGCTGTAGTACATTTGACATAGATGCCAAAATGTAGCACCTGGTCATCTTATCAACTTTTTTCCACCTGACATATGGCTCTTTCTTCTCAGTAGTGGCATTATCTCTGGGTGTGTCAGGGCACACCTCAGTGAGCATATACTTGTAACCCTCAGCAGTAAGTACAATGTCCAGGTTACGCTTCCTGTCAATGTAATTAGGACCGGTGAGTTTGTTGTGATTATGTATGACAGCAAATGGATTCAATGACATATCGAATGCTGAAAATATATAAATAGAGAAGTTTTGGTATTTTATCTTTTTAGAAAATATTGATATCCTCAAAACAATATAAACATATCCACCAACATCTCGTCCATTAGGATTTACGCAGGTTACGTTCGTGTGAACTTCTATGCTAGTCCACATTCATTCAAGAAGAACCAAGTTCTTTAAATTCACTATCTGACAAAACGATCTATTGCTCAATGAAATAAATAGTCGGTGATTTTAGTCTGCACACATAAGTAGCGTAACCTCATTGGGAGGGATACTACAAACGGTACACTAAGTGTATGCCATTACATGACTTCTAAGTTTGTTACTTAAGATACTAATGTGCCTCAGATAGAGAAGGTGTCACAAGTTTCTCTAATTAAACTCACTATAGTCATCTCTTTAGAAATTCAATCTAGTGATCTTATGAATAAAGACTCATCCGATATGGAGGAAGGCCCTAACGCCAACGCGTAAGTCTATCCACATCACATATGAATTCGTAATGGAGGCCATAGGGATATAACACAACCCGTTCCCACTTAGATTCTTAAAATTGAGGATTTTGTGGTTTTAATATGCAATATCTTAACTTTGGTTGTTCGCACCGATAAAACCATTGTAGTTTTTGAAGGAAAACAGAATAAGCTCGGGCTAAATAAAAAACCTCACTTTCGTGCAATGCATTCCAGAATCGGAAGCTTTCGACAAAGCTCAGGCTCAAATTCATTTTCCTATGAACGGATCTAGGCTAATACTTATTTAATTTATTAAATTGACATCTAACACACAAAGATTTCACCTTAATTAAAAACGGAAGGATTAAAGGTTATACCTTTGAAGCGAAGTCCAACGTAATAAGAACAACCAAATCTTTCCTTGCGATTACCACCGAAATCTAATAGATGACTCCAAGAAAACTTCGAATATTGCGTGGCAATAATCTATCGAAGTCTACTCGTAAAGCCCACGAAAAACCACAAAGAAAATCTCTCAAAAAAATTAAATCTGCCTAAAGATCGAAAATTTTTCCCACAAAAACTGCTGCTCACTACTTTCCGCCCCACTCTAATCGAACCCACTCCACAATGGTATCCCAGTCACGATCTGGACAAGCCTTCCATGGATCACCAAGAAGAGATCAACATGAAAAGGCCTGGATCAAAGCACCCCAGAATCTGAATGTGGATCGCCAAAAAATACAACAAAAAACTGAGAAGGTAATCCGACAGAAAAATTCTGGGCAGTAGAGGACATCACTCTTAATTGAAATCCATCAATGGGTTTGCAAAAAAATTTGAACTTAATCTAAATTGAGAAGTGAGAATCCAAGTTTGTTTTTGAAAGAAAACTCAAAGTGGAAGAGAGTTTCTCTCTAGAACTTTCTCACTCTAAAGGAAGACAAAATGTCTTGCAAGATTTTCTTAAGTTTCTTTGGCCTTAAGTTTTCTATTTATATGGAGCTCTAATGGAGACCTAGTGGACTTTTGAGTTAGGCCTTTTAATTTGACTTTCGTTGACCGCTTAGTCTTTCCTAGACTATTCAACTCTAATCGACCCAATTGAAATAATTTCTTAACCCACTTCGTTAATTTAATTTAATCAAACCCTTAGGATTAATTAATTCTACATCGCGCCACTATATTTTCTTCTATCTCCCCACATTAAAGATCTAGTGCTCGTCGGTTTATCAATATACTGACAAACTAATTCACCTACTTCTTGGTATCCGAGATTAGTACCACTCAACCTTTTTATTATACCGGACATAAAGTCCACCGGCCGGGTTTAGTATAACAAACCTTTCGAGCTAATCTCGGGAGCAGATCAACCCGGCGAACCGGTACGTGGATTCCTCTGACTAGTAACGGCACATAAAAGCTAAACACCGCATACCTAACCTACTGTGGTATAAGCCTCAATTGACCGCACTTTTTGGAAAATCAAAGCATACGATATTCAACTTTCACACCCGTCCCAATCTCGGGATTGAGAGACTGAATACTAGGACCGAATTGGCTATGCCGATCAGTATAAGTCAATTCTATCTAAACTGGTCGTGCTTAATATGCCCCGGGCATATCCGTGTGATTTAATTAGTCTAGATAAACTAATTTCCAAACCATACGATAACCTATACCGATAGTATATTCAGACTATCTCAGTTATGAGCATACTTTTAATATATCAATACTTTAACCAATAACGGTATCCTCTGTGTCATTCCTCACCCCGTTATTAGTTTTATGATATCATGGAACAGTTTAATACTGAAACAAAATGATATATCATCTGTGGATATTATTTTTTGATACAAGCCATAGCTTTTCTGTATTCAAAACTAAAAATCTCCCACTAATACTCAAAGCTATGCTAAGAAGTACAAAAACTATCCAACATGCTATTACACTGCTTTCATAATGAAATCTACAGAACACCTTTAAGCTCACTCACATGGCTTCCTCAAGAATCTGACTCCCATGCCCTCAACATGTCTCTCAAAAACCTTTGGGTTTAATGGCTTTGTGAAAGGATCTGCAAGATTGTCATCTGATGCTATCTTGGCCACGATCACGTCTCCCCTCTTTACGATCTCTTGTATCATGTGGTACTTGCGCTCTATGTGTTTACTCGCTTTATGGGCTCGTGTTTCCCTTGAGTTAGCAACTGCACCATTGTTATCACAGTAAACTATGATAGACCTATGCAACTCAGGAACCACATCTAAGTCCATCAGGAAGCTCCGAAGCCATACAGCTTCTTTCGCTGCCTCTGATGCGGTAACTTACTCAGCCTCCATGGTGGAGTCTACCACGCATTTCTGCTTGACACTCTGCCATACTATGGCACCACTTCCTGGAGTAAACATAAACCCAGAGGTAGACTTACTCTTGTCAATATCACCTTGAAAGTCCGAATTTGTGTAACCTAATGGTACAAGCTCATGTGCTCTATAAACTAGGACATAATCTATCGTCCTACGCAACTACTTAAGAATGCATTTTACTTCTTCACAGTGAGCCTTCCCAGGGTTACTCTGATATCTGCTAACATACCAACGGCAAAGCAAATATCAGGCCTCGTACATAACATAGCATAAATGAGGCTACCCACTACAGAAGCATAGGGTACCGCCTGCATGGCTACTATCTCCTCAGCAGTCTTGGGACACTGCTCCTTAGACAAATACACCCCATGCCTGAAAGGTAATGAACCCTTCTTGGAGTTATGCATGTTAAAACGAGCTAGAATTATGTCTATGTACGATGCCTGAGAGAGAGTCAAAGAACGTCTCCTACGATCTCGAATAATCTTGATCCCAAGGATATATCCAGCCTCTCCTAAATCCTTCATATCAAATTGCCTGGACAACCATGCCTTTACATCTGACAACACCATCTTACTGTTGCCACTCAGAAGGATTTCATCTACGTAAAGTACAAGGAACACCACCGTATCACCATCACGCCTGTGATAAACACACTGCTCATCTGGACACTGAGTGAATCCATAGGACTGGATAACCTCATCAAAACGGATGTTCCAAGATCTGGATGCTTACTTAAGTCCATAAATAGACCTCCTAAGCTTGCATACCTTGTGCTCTTGGCCCTGAACAATGAAACCCTCTGGTTGCTGCATAAAGATGGTCTCCTTAAGATTTCCATTAAGGAAAACTGTCTTGACGTCCGTCTACCAAATCTCATAGTCCATATGAGCAGCTATTACCAAGAGAATTCGGATCGACTTAAGCATAGCTACTTGGGAAAAGTTCTCCTCATAATTGATACCCTCTTTCTGAGTATACCCCTTCGCCACAAGCCTAGCCTTGAAGGTCTCAACCCTCCCATCAGATCCTCTCTTTTGCTTGTAGACCCATTTCCACCCAATAGGTCGAAACCCATCAGGAAGGTCTACCAGCTCCCAGACCTGATTTGAGTCCGTAGAACCCATCTCAGCAATCATCGCTCTTTGCTAAGAATCTGCATCTTTATCCTGGAGAGCCTCATTGTAGCTAACTGGGTATGGTTCATGAGCGCCAGGGATAAAGTCTGAGCATGTACCGCTCCGGCTATCTAGCAACCCTCCCACTACGACGAGGCACAGCCTGTGTAAGAGCATCATCTGTGATAGTGTGTGCAGTCTCTTGTGGTGTGTCTTCCTGTACTTGTGCATCTGGAATAATAGACTGACTTCTAAGCTCTTCCAATACTACCCTACTGCTTGACTTGTGATCTAAAATATAGCCCTCCTAAAGAAATCTGGCATTGGTGCTCACTATCACTTTTTGATTCTTGGGGTGTCGTAGGCACAGATTTAGATGGCACAAGATTAAAGAGATAACACGCTGTCTCTAAGGCATAACCCCAAAATGAGATAGGCAACTCACTATAACTTATCATCGATCTAACCATATCCATAAGAGTCCTGTTCCTCCTCTCTGCTACACCATTCTGCTGTGGTGTGCAAGGTGCAGACAACTCGGTCTGAATACCCTCCTCCGACAAATAGGACCTAAATCCATTAGAGAGGTATTCGCCACCGCGATCAGATCACAAGGCCTTGATACTCTTACCCAGATGGTTCTCCACCTCAGCCTTAAACTCTTTGAACTTTCCAAAGCATTTAGACTTGTGGCGCATCAGGTATATGTATCCATATCTAGAGTAATCATCTGTGAAAGTCACGAAATACTCATAACCACCTCTAGCTTGAACTGACATAGGCCCACACATGTCAGACTCAACTCTAAAACCTCTTTGGCCCTATACCCCTTTGCCTTGAAAGTCCTATTGGTCATCTTACCCTCCAAGCAAGACTCACAAGTCCGATAGCTGTCAATATCCAATGAGTCCAAAGACCCATTATTGACCAACCTTTGAATCCTACTAAGGTTGATGTGACCGATTCTAAGGTGTCAAAGATAAGTTTGATTCAAAGGGGAAGACTCTTTTCTCTTATTATGATTCAGTGATGAGTTACTAGTTTCTGTATTTTGCACAACTGGGGAGTTTGTCTTAATTAAAAACAGATTGTCAACCAATGTACCGGAATATATAAGCCTCTGGTTCTTTCTAATAAAAATATAATTATCAGAAAAAACACATTTATAATCCTCCATCAAAAGTTTAGAAACTGAAAGCAAATTCTTTCGAAAACTGGGTACATAAAGACAATCTCTTAAATGTAAAATAGAGTCTGAAAAATAAAGATATAAAACTCCCATTGGAACAACAGAAACTCTAGTAGTATCCCCTGATAGACCTGCAACTCTCCCACTCTAAGCAGCTTGGTCACTTGGAACACCTTCAAAGAATTACAAACATTATCAGTGGCTCCTGAATCCACACACCAAGTATCTGTGGGAATCGTCGCTAAACACGTCTCAGTAACTAGGGAAAATTTACACATACCTCGAGGCTTTGGGCAGTCTTTCTTCCAATATCCTGCTTTGCCACATCTGAAGCACTTGTTTTTGGGCTTATGCTTCTTTGCAATGCCCGCCTTGGGTCCATGATCAGCTCCTGCTTTCTGGCCTCTCTTCCTCTTTTGCTTCTTGGCTTTAGGCTCAGCAGAGAAACCTGAGAGACCACCAATAGTCAAGGCTTGCTTATTCTCTGCGAATAGGCCCTCAGAAGACACCAATGAAGTCATGAGCTCAGGAAGTGAATATGAGAGCTGGCTCATATTATAGTTTAACCGAAACTGCTCAAAACTGGGGCACAAGCTCTGGAGGATGGTATCGACCTAGGTCTCCCCATCAATGTCACCTCCCAATACCTCAATCTTATTGATGCAACTCATCATGTCCAGCACGTGATCCCTCACTGAAGTGCCCTCAGCCATCTTAGCATTCATGAGTTTCCTCATAGCTGACTGCTTGGCTGCCCTGCTCTGATGTCCAAACATCTCCCTGAGGTTGAGCATCATATCCTAGGCTGAGGTAAACAACTGATGCTGGTGTTGGAATACACACGACATAGAAGCCAAGATGTAGCACCGAATCATCTCATCAGCCTTCTACCACCTCATATATGGCTCTCGCTGCTCAGGGGTGGCATCATCGCTGGGCTTAGGGGGACACTCCTCAGTGAGCACGTACTTGTAACCCTCAACGGTAAGGACAATGTCCAGGTTACGTTTCCAGTCAATGTAATTTGGACCCATAAGTTTGTTCTGATTCAAAATGACAGCTAGCGGGTTGAATGACATATCAACAACTGAAAAAATAAACCGTCAAGTTTCAGTATACTTTTTCAAAAATATTGATATCCTCAAAACAATACATTCTCTTACCGACATCTCTCACACTGGGATTAACGCAAGTCACGTTGGTAGAACGTCTACGCCAACCCACATTCGTTTGAGAAGAACCAAAGTTCATTAATTCCATTATCTGACCAATGATTTTATGATCAATGAAATTAATAGTCGATAATTTTAGCTGCACTCAATAAGCAGCGTAACCTCTTATGAGGAATACTACAAACGGTACACTAAGTGTTTGCCATTACGTGACTTCTAAGCTTGTTACTTGGGATACTAATGCGCCTTGGTTAGCGAGGGTGTCACAACTTTCTCCAATTAAAATTGCTATAGTCATCCCTTTAGAATTTCAATCTAGTGATATATTAGGGTTGAAGACTTATCCGTAGGGAAGAAGGCCCTTGGCCAGCGCATCGGTCTAACCCACATCACATATGAATTAGTAATGGAGGCCAAGGGGATATTTACCAACCCGCTACCACTTAAATTTTTAAGTTTGAGGATTTTTCCATTTTAACATGCAATATCTTGACAAAGGATATTCGCACCCATAAAATCGTTGGAGTTTTAATATGCGAATAATCTACCTTAGTTAATTGCACTTTACTTTTTAAAATGTTTTGGTTTGGTTTTCGTTCATGCAAAATAAAATGAAAAACACACAATCAATGAAAAGACATAAATACGAGAAATTAAAGAAATAAAATTTCCCGACTATTATGGCCTTCTCTATCGTTGATTCCTTGCCGCCTCGGTGACACATCCCGTCATGTCGCTCCCACTCGTTATTTGGATTCCTCTCGATTCACCCGGGTTTTCTTGGTTTTCTACGTAATTAGGAATCACCCAAAATTATGAGAAACCAAAACCCGCGAATATAAGTTACCCAAAATAACATCTTCGTCATAATACAAAAATTGCTATATACAAAGGAATTTTTCTAGGAATTTAGAGACGACATGATTAGATCAAATTCTACTACAAGATTTTTCTAATCCTACACAGCTTCCAGCTCATGGTTATTACTATTACAAACATTTCCATTCAAAAACAATACGAGCCCGGACATGTCCTGGGGTTTATGAATGAAAAATAAAATTCTACCATAATAGTCGGGAAACCAATAACCACCTGTTTAAATATTTCGGAAAAAATAATAATGCCAAAATAAAGCCGTGTAATAAATTAAACAAGTATAAAGCCAAAACACTCGCTCTGATACCATTTTGAAGGAAAACAAAACAAGCCCGGGCTAAATCAAAAACCTCACTTTCGTTCAATGTATTCCAGAATCGGAAGCTTTCGACAAAGCTCAGGCTCAAATTCATTTTCCCATGAACGTATCTAGGTTTATACTTATTTAATTTATTAAATCGACATCTAACACACAAAGATTACACCTTTAATTAAAAGCGGAAGGATTAAAGGTTATACCTTTGAAGCGAAGTCCAACGCAATAAGAAAAACCAAATCTTTCCTTGCGATTACCACCAAAATCCAATAGATGACTCCAAGAAAACTTCGAATATTCCGTGGGCAATAATCTATCGAAGTCTACTCACAAAGCCCACAAAAACCCACAAAGAAAATCCCTCGAAAAAAATTAAATCTGCGCAAAGATCGGAACTTTTTCCCACAAAAACTGCTGCCCACTATTTTCTGCCCCACTCTAATCGAACCCACTCCACAACGATATCCCAGTCATGATCTGGAAAAGCCTTCCATGGATCACCAAGAAGAGATCAACATGAAAAGGCCTGGATCAAAGCACCCCGGAATCTGAATGTGGCTGGCCGGAAAATACAACAAAAAACCGAGAAGGTAATTCGACAGAAAAATTCTGGGCAGTAGCGGACAACACTCTTAATCGAAATCCATCAATGGGTTGGCAAAAAATTTGATCTTTGAACTTAATCTAAATCTAGAAGTGAGAATCCAAGTTCGTTTTTGAAAGAAGACTCAAAGGGGAAGAGGGTTTCTCTCTAGAACTTTCTCACTCTAAAGGAAGACAAAATGTCTTGCAAGATTTTCTTAAGTTTTCTATTTATAGGGAGCTCTAATGGAGACCTAGTGGGCTTTTGAGTTGGGCCTTTTAATTTAACTTTCGTTGATCGCTTAGTCTTTCCAAGACTAATCAACTCCAATCGAACCCATTCGAATTAATTTCTTAACCCGACTAATCAACTCCAATCGACCCATTTGAATTAATTTCTTAACCCACTTCGTTAATTTAATTTAATCCCTTAGGATTAATTAATTCATATAGAATTAATTTCTTACTCCACTTTGTCAATTAAATATTTATTAAACCTTTAGAATTAATTAATTCACTTTGTCGATTAGTCAAATACATAATTAGTCGTACCACTATCGGACTAACTATGGAACTACAGCTCAAAAATGACTTTACATCATGCCACTATATTTTCTTCTATCTCCCCATATTAAAGATCTAGTGCTCGTTGGTTTATCAATTTACTGACAAACTAATTCACCGACTTCTTGGTATTCGAGATTAGTACCACTGGACCTTTTTATTATACCGGACATAAAGTCCACCATCAGGGTTTAGTATAACAAACCTTTCGTGCTCATCTCGGGAGCACCATCAACCCGACGAACTGGTATGTGGATTCCTCTGACTAGTAACGGCACGTAAGAAGCTAAACACCGCATACCCAACCTACCAAGGTATAGGCCTCAATTGACCGCACTCTTTGGAAAATCAAAGCATACGATATTCAACTCTCACACCCGTCCCAATCTCGGGATTAAGAGACTGAATACTAGGATCGAATTGACTACGCCGATCAGTACAAGTCAATTCTATCGAAACTGGTCGTGCTCAATATGCCCTGGGCATATCCGTGTGATTTAATTATAATTTCCAAACCACACGATAACCTATTCTGATAGTATGTTCAGACTATCTCAGTTACGAGCATACTTTTAATATATCAATACTTTAACCAATAACGGTATCCACTGTGTCTTTTCACACCCCGTTATCTAGTTCTATGATATAATGGAACAATTTAATACTGAAATAAAATGATATGTCATCTGTGGATATTAGTTTTTGCTACAAGCCATAGCTTTTCTGTATTCAAAACTAACAGTTTTGACATGGAATTTTTCTGCCTTAGTTAATTGCCCCCATAAAACCATTTGTTTTTTATCATGCATAAAAACATAAAACGAAAATACATAAGCAACAATTAGGACATAAAGCCAGAAATAAATACGTAATGAAATATTTCCCTACTATTATGGCCTTCTCAATCATTGCTTCCTTTAAATGCCTTGTTGACACGTCCCGTCGCGTCACTCCCACTCGTTATTTGGACACAGAGTGCATCTGTCTAAAGAACAGTCTCCAAACACTGTTGAGGAGGTAGAGGCCATAAAGACAGTTCCTTATGCATCTGTAGTAGGAAGTCTCATGTATGCAATGTTGAGTATGATGTCTGATATTTGCTATATTGTTGCAATGGTTAGCAGATATCAGAATAACCCCGAAAAAGCTCATTGGGAGGCTGTAAAGTGAATCCTCAAGTATTTTCATAGAACGAGGGACCGAGTATTAGTCTATCAGGCACAAGAGCTTGTTTACCGTGGTTACACAGATTCAGATTTTCAATGGCGATAAAGACAAAAATAGGTCTTCCTCCGGGTTTGTGTTTACTTTGGGAGGTAGAGTCATAGTTTGGAGGAGTGTCAAGCAAAAATGCGTGGCGGACTCAACCATGGAAGCTGAATATGTCACAGCATCAGAGGCAGTGAAAGAAGTAGTGTGGCTCAAAAACTTACTAGCAGATTTAGATGTGATTCCTGAGTTACCGAGATCAGTCACAGTATATCGTGATAACAATGGTGCAGTAGCAAATTCAAGAGAACCACGAGCTCATGTTGGTGAATGTGCCCTAATGAGGGCTATTTATGTAAATATACTTTGAGGGTATTTATGTAAATAAGATATTTGTCGCTTGATTGATTGTTTATCAAATGAGTTAATTTCATGATAGTAATATCCTTGTGCATATTTAAATTCATGAAATCGATCCGCCAAAAGAAACACTCCATGGACTAATTAGATCATGAGTGATTCTTTTGAGTAGTACTGGTACTAGGATCCTTAGACCAGAAATCACTACATGGTCTTAGGTGAATTATAGTGTGCTTTGACATACGCCTAACGGGACCGTAACAGGTTGCCAAGTACGGGTATGATTGGGTACACTATGAGACATGCTAAGGTATGTAGGTGAACTGAAAAGTGCATGGCCATGCCCAAGGAATGATAAGGATATCATTTGCTTGATGGATTCAGTGTCACTAAGAGATCAAGTAAACGTTTAGCTACATAAGGATATCATTTGTAGAGGATCGTACGCAGTTTGCTCGGAAAGGTTGTGTTGAATCTCCATTCGACCCTCCATTCTAAATTGGGTAGTCATTATGTCTTGCTAGAGACCACTAATGACTTATGGATTAATCAATGAGATTGAGTTATCCATTGCCAATTTGGAATGGGCCTACGGATCGCACATAAGAAAGTTCAATGATGCAGAATAAGGATTCTTGCCTACAATAAGTATAATTGTTATGCTTAAATAAATAAGATTTAATTAAATGGTTTAATTAAATATTATTAGAAAGTTCTATGGTATTAATTAATAGTTAATTAATTACCTAAGAACAATTGGGATGGGCTGATAAATCAAGGGACTTAATTGCAATTGAAGTTCTTGACCCATCAGCCTGATCCATGGGTCATGGGTTGATCCATGGGTTATGGGTTGATCCATGGGCTTGGTGTATAACCCAAATCATTAAAGTATTATTTAAGGCTGATTTGGAATTAGTAAATATTATTTAATACTGAATTGGAATCAGTTAAATAATATTTGGTAATAATACTGATTTGGAATATTACTAAAATCAGTTAAGTTATAATTGGATAATTACAATACTGATTTTGGAAATTAATTCTCTACAAATATCCTAGGGATATAATTGTAGGAGGATGATTTTGAATTATTCTGATTAGACAAAATACACAGAACTCCCAAATTCTCTTGGTAGGCAAGATCGGCTAGCACCAACCTGCGAAGACTTTCGTGCTTGAGAGTAGATGATCCTTCAAGGAAGGATTTTGGAGACAACAAAACGCCATCTTCTCAGAGGAGCCAGGCGACGTGCGCAACCGATTACGCTTTAAGGGTAAGACCCGATCCTTATAGTTTAGGATTCCGCTGTTTAATTCGATTAAACACCTAGACTATTCCCAACAGCTCACAAAGTAAGTAAACACATAGAGCGTAAGTACTACCTGATTCGAGAAATTATTAAAAGAGGAGAAGTGGTCGTGGCAAAGATAGCAGTAGTAGAGCACCTCGCAGATCTGTTAACAAAGACATTGACTGCAAAAGTCTTTGAGGCTCGTGTGGAGGGCATGGGAATTGAATACTTAGCTGAATCTTGACAGTTCTCTAGATTTTAATATAGCAGTAGATTAATGTAGTTAAACAGTTTTATACTTAGAAGCATAGCTTTAAGAATTAGTGGGAGATTGTTAGTTTGAATACTGAAAGCTTTGGTTGTATGAAAACTATTTTCTCAGTTTATATATCGAGTTAAATGTTTTAGTTAAATACTTTATGTTTTACATATGTAGTCCAATTATATCATGTGACTAGATGATAAGGTGTCGGTGTAGCACCGTAGATCTCATCATTGGTCGAAATCTTGATATATAAATTAGGCTCATGACTGAGATAGTTTGGATATACTGTCAGTTTAAGTCATTATGTTATTTTGTGATTAGTTTGTCTAGACTAATTGAATCATATATATATGCCCGGGGCATATTGAGCATGACCAAATGGATTGAATTGTCTTGTACTAATTTAGTGGACTATTTGATCCTGGTATTCTATCTCTTAACCCCTGGACTTGAATAGGCATAAGGATTATACATAATGTACTTCAATCTACCAAAGAGTGCGGTTACTTGAAGCCTATAGTATCGGTGGGTTGGGTATGCGTGTTTAGTCGCTTAGTGTGTTGTTGTTTGTCGAAAGGAAACCATGTACCGGTGCGTCTGGGGTGATGGTGCTCTCGAGATGAACTTGAAAGGTTTATTATACTAAACCCAGCCGGTGGACTTTATGTCCAGTATAGTAATAAAGTCAAGTGGTAGTAATTTCGGAATATAAGAAGTCGATGAATTAATTTATCAGTAAATTAATAGATTAATAAGCACTATATCTTTCACGTGGGGAGAATAAATAATAACTAATTTAGTAGTTCCGGAAGCAATTTTGGATTAAGTAGTGATACCATAATTAATCTATTAGTTGTTCGATTAATTATCTGTTGGGTTAATTGATAAAGTATAATAATTATTTAATTAATTAATGTTAAGGGTGAATTAGTCAATTGATAAGGTGGAATTTATTAATTAATTATGTCTTTTAGTTCAATTAGAATTAGGAAATCTAAGAATTAGGAAATTTAATTGGATTTGAAAACTAATAAGTGAAAGCCCAACAACAAGGCTGAACTCAAGCCCACATAAAATTTCTCTTGTAACTCTATAAATATACACAAGGGATTAGAAATCAAGACACACAATTCATAAATTTTAAAACAACAGAAAATTAGGAAGAGAAAAACTTAGAGAGAGAAATCAAAACGACTGATTACCATGATTGAGGCTTGTGTCATTTGCACTCCAACATCCCCAGACGGGTTACCATGGTTTCCGTGGTTACCCTCGTTAGTTCCTTCCCTTTCCATTTCCAACACAACACAAAACTCGATCATTTACACGTGTCACTTACTATTTAACGAGTCAAGGTTCTAGCACATAGGTGAAGAAAAAAATCCCAGTTCGATGTAAGAAATAGTTGCCTACAAGGAGAAAATTACATTAGTTTGTCTGATTAATTCAAAAATCAAACGGACAATGATAACAAGCTAAACTCCTGGTTAAGAAACCTATACATAAAAGATACACAACAATAAAAGGCATAAGTCACGACAAGCCACAAAGGTAAACCTGCAAATAGAACACTAATTTCAAGGCATACACACCACACTCGACACACAACTAGACAATGATATATATGTAAGGGAACATGGCTTTAGGTGTCATACGCGTTGTTTCGTGTCACATCCCGACATCAGAAATTTCTTTAACAAACAATCAACTAAGGGCGTACCCCTAATGGTCAATTCTAGCATAGTTCATTATTCCTTAATACTTGGGAAATCTTGTTATATTGTAGTATAAGCCCTACTCGTCAGCTTAAAATATCGAATCCATAATGGAAATGATACAATGTCTATTTCACCCGAGTCTCCAAACTGAATCTATTTGGTTTAGGATTGAGAATTGGCAAGGATTTTAATGGTGGGATGGCCAGTCCCAAAGCAAATCAACCTCAATTCTCCATCATCGACCAAACAGGGGTGACCTAAGAATGAATACCCAAATAGCACCATCGGTATCCAGCTCAAACTCATCATAACAGTAAGATATATACTTTATAACACTGATCACTACCTGGGAGAAAATTTCCTAAGCAAAAGAACATACTATCTTTTTATCTAACAGGTCCTTTTAATCTAAAGTGAAAAGTCCCAAAGGTGGCGTAATCCTAACAGTCCTAGTCCAAGAAGTCGTTCTGATACCACTCTGTAACGCTCCTATCGTTGTGCCCCTGACAGATCATCTGCCAGGGACATAGCCTGCGTTGCCCTAACTCGCGCCAGGACACGTGTTGAATAAATACATGAGTGTGAAATATGTAAAGAAATTTAAATGAAATAAGATTAGGAAAAATGATTAAAATAAATCGAACAACGAATAACGCATGAAAGGATCCTTGGAGTAGGACCTACTAGAGCATCCAAAGTATCTATACATAAGGTCATGTCTATATTGTATAAGTGACATCATCATAGTAAGGTTTACAAGGCCGTGTCAGTCTTATTTTGGGTATGTACAAATATACAAAGGACACGAGACACATATGACAAATATTTACAAAGTCTTCCTTGTAACCTCTAGAGTCTTTTTGCTAAGTCTTTACGCGTTAGCTACTCGACTGCAACATTGGGAACCTGGATCTAAGGATAAGGAAAAGGGATAACGGGATGAGCATGCATTGTGCAAGCCCAGTGAGTCTTCCCGGAGATTCAGTATAATAGGTATATATAGAAAAGAAAATCACATAGCAAGTCAAGCATATAACAGATTATCAAAACATATAAGGCCGATAAAAACTGTCAAGGATACCAAGGTCAAACAGTCGGCTTCGAGTACGACCCGAAACCTATGTGGCTGAAAAGCCAACCCTGGGCACGACTACTGCCAAATTTGTGGTCGGCTCTAAGCACGACTCACCAAATAATCGGCACATAGTCTGATAAATCTATAAGCATAACTTGCTCCCTGATAGAGCCCTCCTGTATACGACCTCGACCAATCAATCACGATGAAGATATAACCCCGACCGATCAAACAAGTAAAACATGCAGCCCCAACTGATCAATAATATGTAGAGGCCTCTGGTAGCTCATGAGTACCTGCGTGCGAGTCCAAAGTAGATCATAAGGTCCGACCGAGCACTGTTCCGGTGATGTAATCCTAAGTTACATAAATTTTCATAGCATTTTCTATAGAAGTTCATTACATTTAGATAGAGTTCTAATCACTCTTGTATACTTTTCAAGCTGATACTGTGCTTTTTGGAAATGCAGGGTAAGATTCGGTTGTTTCACTTTTTCACCACAAATTAGGTCATAAAGTGCTGAAATGATACAATTGGGCAAAATGGTCATTACTGGAATTCAATCAAGCATCTCAGATGGGAATTTGTGTTGAAAAGACTGTTATACTACTGCTTTTTAAGTTAATTGCAATCCTAGAATACTGTAGTAGTATAAATTGGTTTGAGACAAATCCTGTGGGGAACTTTTGCTTCGTTCGATTCCATTTTGGAGCCGATTGCTCTACTTGTGCTTGGGGTAGCTTGGGTTTCATTTGGACATGGTGATTCAGCTTAAAACCATGCGATTCTGAGCAGTTCATGGTAGATTAATCCCAAATCTGGCGATCTTAGATGGAATCAATGCATTTTCACTTGTAGGAGCTTTTCTGTAGTTCCTTTTCTTCAGCTTGGTGAGGCACTTTTGCTAACACGGGGTGACAGACCGTTGAAGCACGGGTGAACAGGCTGAATCTTGTGTTGTTATGCTCCTATAGTATAGTGTATCATAATTCCTTTGATTTATTATTTATTGGTGTAATGGTTTTTTGGGTTGATCTGGGCTTGGCCAACTTTTGGCGATTTGGCTGTGATACTGCTGGAGATTGAATCTTGAGTAAACTTATTTTCTTGTTGGTTGTTTCCTCTTTGGGCATTGAATCTTGAGTAAGCTTATGATTGGTGGTTTCCTTGTGCAATATAAAAATTGGATATTGTTAGCCGCTTAAGCCTAAGGTCTGAAAAGAAATAGTGAAAGCAATGCATGATAAGTACTAGAAGACAGTGAAAGCGATTAAACCACCGCTCAAATATCCATCAATTTATTTTCTGAATTTTATTTGTTTCTTTTTTATCAAACCAAATCCATTTCAATCTCTGCACCTTGCATTTTTTTATTCTAATTTGATACACAAGTGTTCAAGTGTTCCCGGTGGATTTGATACCCTTCTCTACTACACGATAGAATTTGTGGTCCTTTAGTGTGCTAAAAGAAGGTTTTTATTAGTCTTGTTATTGAGCACATCAGTTGTCTCGTTCCAGATGAGAGCTACAATGGGTAGGGGAACCCCTTGCTGAAATGTAGGCATCAATCGAGAAAAGAACATGTGAAGTAAAAGGATCATAGCCTACCGGTGCGATAAAGTACATCCCGGACTTAAATCCCCGCATATAGGAAGAAGTGATAACAAGACAAGTGAATAAGTAATACAAGTAGTACATGTGGTATAAATATCAGTAAGTGATATCCATTACTAAAGTCGTAAAATAGCATAAGTAAACACATGCAAGTAATGTCCAAGCGCGACATCAGAAAATAAGCAAGTAACATGGGAATCGAGATCATTTTGTTCAAGTATCAAGTTCAAGCATGACATACAGACTTGCAGTATAATATATGCAAGCATTCACGCAAGTCCTACTAGCTAGGGGGACAAGTTGGAAAGTTTAGAGAGTTAACTCACTTGGTCGATGTAGTCAGAATCTGTGTAGTCTCCCTGCGGATCTGTCAAGGGAAAATGGTGTTAGTTTTGAATACAGAAAAGCTATGTCTTGTATCAAAAACTAATATCCACAGTTGACATATCATTTTGTTTCGGTATAAATTTGTTTCCTTTATATCATAGAACTAGATAACGGGGTGTGGACAGACACAGTAGATACCGTTATTAGTTAAAGTATTGATATATAAAAAGTATGCTCGTAACCGAGATAGTTTGAACATACTATCGGTATAGATTATTGTGTGGTTTGGAAATTAGTTTATCTAAACTAGTTTAAATCACACGGATATGCCCGGGGCATATTGAGCACAACCAGTTTGGATAGAATTGACTTATACTGATCGGCGTAGTCAATTCGGTCCTAGTATTCCATCTCTCAATCCCGAGATTGGGACGGGCGTGAGGGTTGGATATCGTGTGCTTTGATTTGCCAAAGAGTGCGGTCGATTGAGGCCTATACCTCGGTAGGTTGGGTATGTGGTGTTTAGCTTCTTACGTGCCGTTGCTAGTCGAAGGAATCCACGTACCGGTTTGCCGGGTTGATGGTGCTCCCGAGATGAGCTCGTAAGGTTATTATACTAAACCCGGCCGGTGAACTTTATGTTTGGTATAATAAAAAGGACGAGTGGTACTAATCTCGGAAACCAAGAAGTCGGTGAATTAATTTGTCAGTAAATTGATAAACCGACGAGCACTAGATCTTTAATGTGGGGAGATAGAATAAAATATAATGGCGCGATGTAAAGTCTTTTTCGAGCGGTAGTTCCATAATTGGTCCGTTAGTGGTACGACCGATTATGCATTTGACTAATTGACAAAGTAAATTAATTAATCCAAAAGGTTTAATTAATATATAATCGACAAAGTGAATTTAGAAATTAATTCTATTTGAATTAATTAATTCTAAGGGTTCGATTAAATTAAATTAACAAAGTGGGTTAAATAAATTAATTTAAATGGGTCGATTGGAGTTAATTAGTCGGGAAGACTTAGTTGTCAACGAAAGTCAAATTAAAAGGCCTAACTCGAGAGCCCATTAGGTCTCCTTAGAAGCTCCTTATAAATACAACTTATTGGGCAAGAAATCAAATAAGAAACTTGACACCCAAGTAAAGGGTAGTGAGAAAAAGTCTAGTCTAGAGTGAGAACTTTGTCTTCCTCGTCAAGTTTTCGCTCGAAGTCGACTAGGATAGCTTTCTTCTTCGAAAAGAAACTCAGCCCATTCGATTTGGATCAGTTCTTTACCATTTAAAAGGTTGGTTGTCGGATTCCAGTTGGGTTTTTCGCAAACCGCCGCTGTGCGCAAACAGTTCCGGCGAACTGCTGGTTTCGGAGTGCTGATCCAGCGGCACTTCCACGTCGATCTCTTCCTTTTTGGTAGGTGATCCGTGAAGTCCGTTGTCTAGATCGTGGCTGGAACCTTCAGTTTTGCTGGCCGGAATTGGTGATTGGATTTTAGGGAGATCGGCGGCCAGCCTGCGCATGAATTATTCTGGGTAGAATTTTGAGTTTCTTGAGAAGCAAGTTTCTTGGGTTTTCATCGTATTACCGTGGGTAACTCCGTAAACAATAGCCCACACTATTTCAGAGTTTGTATCGAAGTCATTATTCGGATTTCTTGTGGTGATTGCGTAAAAGATTGGATTTTTCTTTAGGCAAGGGACTTCGCTACAAAAGGTAAAATCTTTAAATATTCTGCTTTAATTAAAGATCGAATCTTTTTTGTTCCGATTAATAAATTAAATAAGTATAAGCCTAGATCCGTTCATGGGTAAACTAATTTGAGCCTAAGCTTGGTCGAAAGCTTTCTATTCTGGAATGCATTGCACGAAAGTGAGGTTTTTGATTTAGCACGGGCTTGTTCAGTTTTCTTTCAAATTGGTATCAGAGCGTTGGTTTCGGTCTTATACTTGTTTGATTTATTACACGACTTTATTTTGGCATTATTATTTTTGTCGAAATGCTTAAACAGGTGGTTATTGATTTCCCAGCTATTATAGTAGAAATTTAATTTTCATTCATAAACCCCGGGACATTTCTGGGCTTGTTTTATTTTTGAATGGAAATTTCTATAATAGTAATAACCATGAGCTGGAAGCCGTGTAGGATTTGAAAAATCTTGTAGTAGGATTTGATCTAATCATGTCGTCTTTAAATTCCTAGAAAAATGCCTTTGTATATAGGAATTTATGTACTATGACGAAGACATTATTTTGGGTAACTTATATTCGCGGGTTTTGGTTTATCGTAATTTTGGGTGATTCCTAATTACGTAGTAAACCGAGAAAACCCGGGCAAATCGAGAGGAATCCAAATAACGAGTGGGAGCGACATGACGGGACGTGTCACCGAGGCATCAAGGAATCAACGATAGAGAAGGCCATAATAGTCGGGAAATTTTATTTGTTTAATTTCCCATATTTATGTCTTTTCGTTGATTGTGTGTTTTTCGTTTTATTTTTGAATGAACGAAAACCAAACCAAAATGTTTTTAAAAGGTAATGTGCAATTAACTAAGGTAGATTATTCGCATATTAAAACTCCAACGGTTTTATGGGTGCGAATATCCATAGTTAAGATATTGCATGTTAAAACGTAAAAATCCTCAAACTTAAAAATCTAAGTGGGAGCGGGTTGATTAATATCCCCATGGCCTCCATTACGGGTTCATTTGTGATGTGGTTAAACTTGCGTGTTGGCTTAGACCCTCCTCCCTATCGGATGAGTTTTCAACCACGGATATCACCGGAATGAATTTCTAAAAGGATGGCTATAGTGAGTTTAATTGGAGAAAGTTGCGACACCCTCGCCATCCGAGGCGCATTAGTATCATAAGTAACAAACTTAGAAGTCACGTAATGGCATACACTAAGTGTACCATTTTTAGTATCCCTCCCATCGAGGTTACACTATTTTTGGGTACGGCTAAAATTATCGACTATTAATTTCATTGATCATAAGATCGTTGGTCAGATAATGAAATTAATGAACTTCGGTTCTTCTCAAACGAATGTGGGTTAGCGTAGACGTTCACCTATTGTGACATGCATTAATCCAGGTGTGAGAGATGTCGGTAGAAGATTATATTGGGTTTTAGAGGATTTTCAATATTTTCGAAAAAGTATATTGAAACTTGAATTGTTTATTTCAGTTGATATGTCCCGCCAGCTGTCATTCTGAACCAAAACAAACTCACCGGTCCAAACTATATTGATTGGAAACGTAACCTGGACATTGTCCTTACCGCTGAGAGTTACAAGTACGTGCTTACTGAGGAGTGTCCCCCTAAGCCCAACTATGATGCCACCCCTGAGCAGCGAGAGCCATATACGAGGTGGCAGAAGGCTGATGAGATGACCAGGTGCTACATCTTGGCTTCCATGTCAAGTGTATTGCAGTACCAACATCAGCAGATGACCTCAGCCTACGATATGATGCTCAACCTCAGGGAGATGTTTGGACATCAGGGCAGGGCAGCCAAACAGTCAGCTATGAGGAAACTCATGAATGCTAAGATGGCTGAGGGCACTTCAGTAAGAGATCCCGTGCTGGACATGATTGGTTGCATCAATGAGATCGAGGTATTGGGAGGTGACATTGATGGGGATACCCAGGTCGATATCATTCTCCAGAGCTTGCCTCCCAGTTTTGAGCAGTTTTGATTGAACTATAATATGGGGAATCTCTCATATTAACTTTCTGAGCTCATGACTGCATTGGTGTCTGCTGAGAGCCTATTCGCATAGAAGAAGCAAGCCTTGGCTACTGTTGATCCCTTAGGTTCCTCTGCTGGGCCCAAAGCCAGGAAGCAAAATATGAAGAGAGGCCAGAAAGCAGGAGCCAATCATGGACCCAAGGCGGGCATTGCCAAGAAACAGAAGCCGAACGGCAAATGCTTTAGATGTGGCAAAGTGGGACATTGGAAGAAGGACTGCCCAAAGCCTCGAGATACGTGTAAATTTTCCCTAGTCACTGAGATGTGTTTAGCGGCAATTCACACAGATACTTGGTGTGTGGATTCAGGAGCCACTGATCATGTTTGTAATTCTTTGCAGGGGTTCCAAGTGACTCGGCTGCTTAGAGAGGGAGAGTTGCAGGTCTACCTTGGGGATACTACCAGAGTTTCTGTTGCTGCAGTGGGAGTTATTAGTCTTTATTTTTCAGACTCTACTTTATTGTTGAGAGATTGTCTTTATGTACCAAGTTTTCGCAAGAACTTACTTTCAGTTTCTAAACTTGTTTTGGATGGTTATAAGTGTGTTTTTTCTGATAGATCTATATTTTTTAGAAAAGGCCAGAAACTTATATGTTCCGGTACATTGGTTGACAATTTGTTTTTAATTAAGACATACTCCCCAGTAATGCAAAACACAGAAACTAGTAGCTCATCACCGAATCATAATAAGAGAAAAGAGTCTTACCCTTTGAATCAGACTTATATTTGGCACCTGAGACTTGGTCACATCAACCTTAGTAGGATTCAAAGGTTGGTCAAGAGTGGGTCTTTGGACTTACTAGATATTGACAGCTATTGGACCTGTGAGTCCTGCTTGGAGGTAAAACGACAAAGAGGCCTTTCAAAGCAAAGGGGTATAGGGCCAAGGAAGCTTTAGAGCTGATTCATTCTGACGTGTGTGGGCCTATGTCAGTTCAGGCTAGAGGTGGTTATGAGTATTTCGTGACTTTCATGGATGATTACTCTAGATATGGATACATATACCTGATGCGCCACAAGTCTGAATGCTTTGGCAAGTTCAGAGAATTCAAGGCAGAGGTGGAGAACCATCTGGGTAAGAGTATCAAGTCCCTGCGATCTGATCGCAGTGGTGAATACCTCTCTAGTGAATTTAGATCCTATTTGTCATAGGAGGGTATTCAGACCCAGTTGTCTGCACCTGGCACACCCCAACAGAATGGTGTAGCAGAGAGAAGGAACATGACTCTTATGAAGATGGTTAGATCGATGATGAGTTACAGTGAGTTGCCTATCTCGTTTTGGGGTTATGCCTTGGAGACAACATGTTTTATCCTCAACCTTGTGTCGTCTAAGTCTGTGCCTTCGACCCCATCAGAGTTGTGGAATGGGCAAAAGCCTAGTCTGAGACATCTCAGAATATGGGGTTATCCAGCATATGTGCTCGAGACAGATGCAGGCAAGTTAGAGGCGAGATCCAAGGCTATGCTGTTTATAGGCTACCCAAAGGAACGAGAGGTGGTTTATTTTATAGTCCTCAGGATCAGAAGGTGGTGATCAGCACCAATGCCAGATTTCTTGAGGAGGACTATATTTTAGATCACAAGTCAAGCAGCAAGGTAGTATTGGAAGAGCTTAGAAGTCAGTCCACTATTCCAGATGCACACGTACAGGAAGACACACCACAAGAGACTGCACACACTATCACAGATGATGCTCTTGCACAGGCTGCGTCTCGTCGTAGTGGGAGGGTTGTGAGACAGCCCGAGAGGTACATGGGGTTTAGGGTTTAGGGTTTAGGGTACATGAGGCTCTCCAGGATAAAGATGCAGATTCTTGGCAGAGAGCGATGATTGCTGAGATGGGTTCTATGGACTCAAATCAAGTCTGGGAGCTGGTAGACCTTCCTGATGGGTTTAGGCCTATTGGGTGTAAATGGGTTTACAAACGAAAGAGAGGATCTAATGGGAGGGTTGAGACCTTCAAGGCTATGCTTGTGGCGAAGGGGTATACTCAAAAAGAAGGGATCGATTATGAGGAGACCTTTTCCCCGGTAGCTATGCTTAAGTCAATCGGGATTCTCTTGGCTATAGCTGCTCATATGGATTATGAGATTTGGCAGATGGACGTCAAGAAAGCTTTCCTTAATGGAAGTCTTGAGGAGACCATCTTTATGCAGCAACCAGAGGGCTTCATTGTTAAGAGCCAAGAGCACAAGGTATGCAGGCTTAGGAGGTCAATTTATGGACTTAAGCAAGCATCCAGATCTTAGAACATCCATTTTGATGAGGTTATCCAGTCCTATGGATTCACTCAGTGTCTGGATGAGTAGTGTGTTTATCGCAGGCGTGATGGTGATATGGTGGTGTTCCTCATACTTTACGTAGATGACATTCTTCTTATTGGTAACAGTGAGAAGGTGTTGTCAGACGTAAAGGCATGGCTGTCCAGGCAATTCGATATGAAGGATTTGGGAAAGGCTGGACATATCCTTGGGATTAAGATTATTCGAGATCGTAGGAGACATTCTCTGACTCTCTCTCAGGCATCCTACATAGACACGATTCTGGCCCGTTTTAACATGCAGAACTCCAAGAAGGGTTCACTACCTTTCAGGCATGGAGTGCATTTGTCTAAGGAGTAGTGTCCTAAGACTGCTGAGGAGATAGATGCCATGAAGGCGGTACCCTATGCTTCTGCAGTGGGTAGCCTCATGTATGCTATGTTGTGCACGAGGCTTGATATTTGCTTTGCCGTTGGCATGGTTAGCAGATATCAGAGTAACCCTTGGAAGGCTTACTGGGAGGCAGTAAAATGTATTCTCAAGTACTTGCGCAGGACGAGAGATTATGTCCTAGTTTATAGAGCGCAGGAGCTTGTACCATTGGGTTACATAGATTCAGACTTTCAAGGTGATTTGGACAAGAGTAAGTCTACCTCTGGTTTTGTGTTTACTCTAGGAGGTGGAGCCATAGTGTGGAAGAGTGTCAAGCAGAAATGCGTGGCGGACTCTACCATGGAGGCCGAGTACGTTGCCACTTCAGAGGCAGCGAAAGAGGCTGTATGGCTCAAGAGCTTCCTGATGGACTTAAATGTAGTTCCTGAGTTGCCTAGGTCTATCACAGTTTATTGTGATAGCAATGGTGCAGTTGCTAACTCGAGGGAACCATGAGCCCATAAGGCGAGTAAACACATAGAGCGCAAGTACCACCTGATACGAGAGATCGTAAAGAGGGGAGACGTGATCGTGGCCAAGATAGCTTCAGATGACAACCTTGCAGATCCATTCACCAAGCCATTGACCCCAAAGGTCTTTGAGAGATATGTGGAGGGCATGGGAGTCAGATTCTTGAAAGAGCCATGTGAGTGAGCTTAAAGGTGTTCTGTAGATTTCATTATGACAGCAGTGTAATAGCGGGTTGGACAGGTTTTGTACTTCTTAGCATAGCTTTGAGTATTAGTGGGAGATTATTAGTTTTAAATACAGAAAAGCTATGGCTTGTATCAAAAACTAATATCCACAGTTGACATATCATTTTGTTTCGGTATAAATTTGTTTCCTTTATATCATAGAACTAGATAACGGGGTGTGGACAGACACAGTAGATACCGTTATTGGTTAAAGTATTGATATATAAAAAGTATGCTCGTAACCGAGATAGTTTGAACATACTATCGGTATAGGTTATTATGTGGTTTGGAAATTAGTTTATCTAAACTAGTTTAAATCACACGGATATGCCCGGGGCATATTGAGCACGACCAGTTTGGATAGAATTGACTTATACTGATCGACGTAGTCAATTCAGTCCTAGTATTCCGTCTCTTAATCCCGAGATTGGGACGGGCGTGAGGGTTGGATATCGTGTGCTTTGATTTGCCAAAGAGTGCGTTCGATTGAGGCCTATACCTCGGTAGGTTGGGTATGCGGTGTTTAGCTTCTTACGTGTCGTTGCTAGTCGAAAGAATCCACGTACCGGTTCGCCGGGTTGATGGTGCTCCCGAGATGAGCTCGTAAGGTTATTATACTAAACCCGACCGGTGAACTTTATGTTCGGTATAATAAAAAGGACGAGTGGTACTAATCTCAGAAACCAAGAAGTCGGTGAATTAATTTGTCAGTAAATTGATAAACCGACGAGCACTAGATCTTCAATGTGGGGAGATAGAATAAAATATAATGGCGCGATGTAAAGTCATTTTTGAGCAGTAGTTCCATAATTGGTCCGTTAGTGGTACGACCGATTATGCATTTGACTAATCGACAAAGTAAATTAATTAATCCAAAAGGTTTAATTAATATTTAATCGACAAAGTGAATTTAGAAATTAATTTTATTTGAATTAATTAATTCTAAGGGTTTGATTAAATTAAATTAACAAAGTGGGTTAAATAAATTAATTTAAATGGGTCGATTGAAGTTGATTAGTCGGGAAGACTTAGCGGTCAATGAAAGTCATATTAAAAGGCCTAACTCGAGAGCCCATTAGGTCTCCTTAGAAGCTCCTTTTAAATACAACTTATTGGGCAAGAAATCAAATAAGAAACTTGACACCCAAGTAAAGGGTAGTGAGAGAAAGTCTAGTCTAGAGTGAGAACTTTGTCTTCCTCGTCAAGTTTTCGCTCGAAGTCGACTAGGATAGCTTTCTTCTTCGAAAAGAAACTCAGCCCATTCGATTTGGATCAGTTCTTTACCATTGAAAAGGTTGGTCGCCAGATTCCAGTTGGGTTTTTCGCAAACCGCCGCTGTGCGCAAATAGTTCCGGCGAACTGCTGGTTTCGGGGTGCTGATCCAGCGGCACTTCCACATCGATCTCTTCCTTTTTGGTGGGTGATCTGTGAAGTCCGTTGTCTAGATCGTGGCTAGAACTTTCAGTTTTGCTGGCCGGAATTGGTGATTGGATTTTAGGGAGATCGGCGGCAAGCCTGCGCATGAATTATTCTGGGCAAAATTTTTAGTTTCTTGAGAAGCAAGTTTCTTGGGTTTTCATCGTATTGCCGTGGGTAACTCCTTAGACAATAGCCCACACTATTTCGGATTTTGTATCGGAGTCATTCTTCGGATTTCTTGTGGTGATTGCGTAAAAGATTGGATTTTTCTTTAGGCAAGAGACTTCGCTACAAAAGGTAAAATCTTTAAATAATCCGCTTTAATTAAAGATCGAATCTTTTGTGTCCCGATTAATAAATTAAATAAGTATAAGCCTAGATCCGTTCATGAGTAAACTAATTTGAGCCTGAGGTTGGTCGAAAGCTTCCGATTCTAGAATGCATTGCACGAAAGTGAGGTTTTCGATTTAGCCCGGGCTTGTTCAGTTTTCTTTCAAATGGAGTCTCGTATAAGACCACTAACAGGTGGCCTATCTATCAAGGGTTACATAGAGGTGCAGTGTTAGATGGAAAGTTACCTCCCGAGAATGATTCTCAAGATAGGTTAGAATGGAGCGTAGGATCATCCTCGTGTGGCTATCATAGCCTGCAATTACGTCTTGAAATACCCACGATCAAGGGTTCCCGCAGTAGCGTAAGCCTTCCATGAAGTGAAATTCATGCCCAAGTAATGCCGTTAGTAATTAATGGTGAATTCGTAGGACACTAATTCTGTCTTCCTATAGTTTCGGTTTATCAACTAAGATATTTAGCGCCCCGCACTCATAATTTTTCAAATTGGGATGCGTTAGAAAAGTTCTTAGAACTAAAGGTTATAATGCTGAATTTCATGACAATCCATAAAATTATGTGTAACCCCTATAAGAAGAGGTTTCAAACAAGATATGGTTTGTTCAAAATGGACACAAGGTAAAAGAGATATGAGATGTTAAAGTTGTAGAACAACTGCAGAACTGCTGTGGTAAAACAGCAGCACCATTCTGACTTTAAATACGTTTTTTAGGTAGTTTATAAGTCCAAATTATGATCTAGAATATTATTAGTAATCCTCTCTATATGAGGTTTAAACCAAGATAAGTTTCACTACAAACGGACTTGTAATGAAAGAGATATGACATTTTGAAATCAGCCCAGCGGTACTGAAAATTCTGAAAATATCAGCATCAACCGATGGTTTTCCAAAACTACAGTAGAATGATTTAGAGATTCGGTTCACAAACCATTGGAACCATTTCAAGCCTCGATAGAAGGGTTTAAATCTAGGTACAGAGTTCAAATCATAAGGAATAAGAGAAATGAGTTACAATGTCTCCAACAATAGGGTATCATACGTGTAAACTCATAACATGCGATCATAATCCAAAAATCAAACTAAGCTAGTACTAGAAACTTGATGAGGGTGGTCAAAACTAACATCTAAAAGTCCCGGAATTCGAATGTCGAGTTTGGTCTTGAAATTCAAATTTCCTGAAATCCAAGGGAGGCTAAGGAAGCCGTTCACCACTGCTGAATTGTCAAAAATGTCGCTAGAGTGATAGAAACAGTCTTGTGGCACTGTTTTGGGGTGATTTTAACAAGGTATCGGAACTGCTGAATCATCGAAAATGTTGCCAGAGTGATGAAAACAGTCTTGTGGTACTGTTTTGGGGTGATTTTAACAAGGTTTCGGGTTTGTGGAAGGAATGAGGAAAATGAGTGCTGGATTTTTAAGTGGCTTGTGGCAGCGGGTTTTGGCAAAGGGAAAATGAGATACTTTAGAACTACAAACGGATGATGGGCATGGCTTGATTGTGTTCTTGAATTTATGGAAAGAAATATAAAGGAGAATTAAGTGGACGTGGTGGTGAGGTTTATGAAATACGGTGATGGTTGTGAGGGTTGTAAGGACGGAGAAAACTTTCTCCCCCTATTTATAGTAGTACGGTTTGCCTTGCCTCAAAGCCACACAAGCTCCCTATAAGATACCCAATCACCATGCTAAAAGGTGTAGATATGCCACATTGAAGGTGCTAAGGCCACATTTCCTCCCCCTTAAGGCACTTCTTCCATGTTTCCACCCTAGCCTTACATATGTGTGAAGCCTACGATTTACTAGCCCCCTATTTATTGTTGTTATTATTATTATTATTATTATTATTATTATTTTATGCATTCACTGAAGGAAAACAAAACAAGTCTGGGCAAAATCAGAAATCTCACTTTCATGCAATGCATTCCAGAATCAGAAATTTTTTACGAAACTCAGGCTCAAATTCATTTCCACTGAACGGATCTAGGCTAATACTTATTTAATTTATTAAATCGACAAACAACGCACAAAGAATCAACCTTTAATTAAAAGCGGAAAACATAAAGGTTATACATTTGAAGCAAAGTCCAACGCAATAAGAAAAACAAAATCTTTGCTTGCGATTACCACCGAAATCCAAAGGATTACTCCAAGATGCCTTGAATATTGCGTGGGAAATAATCTATCGAGGTGTACTATCAAAGCCCACGAAAACCCACAGAAAGTCTCTCAAAAATGGACTCACAACTGCCCAAAATCCAGCGAGAACACTGCTGCCCCTTTCCGCAGTGAAAAACCGCCGTCGGCCACCTCAATAATAATTCTGATAACCGAAAAAGGCTTCTCTCAGCCGTGATCTAGACAGCTTCTTCCGTGGATCACCAAGGAAGAGATCAACAAGGAGAAAAACCGAATCAAACGGCCAAGATTGGACCTTTGCCAGAATCCCCAACTACTCGCTGGCGGCAGATTTGAAAATCCTGTCCGGTGATAATGAAAACAAGAAAAGGCAGCACCTTCTCACTCAAGAAAGCAAAAATTGTCTTGCAAGACTTCTTGAATGTTTCTTTGGCCTTAAGTTATCTATTTATAGGGAGCTCCAATGCATACCTAGTGGGCTTTTGAGTTGGGCCTTTTAATTTGACTTTCGTTGACCGCTTAGTCTTTCCTAGACTAATCAACTCCGATCGACCCATTCGAATTAATTTCTTAACTCACTTTGTTAATTTAATTTAATTGACCTTAGGATTCATTAATTCAAATAGAATTAATTTCTTAATCCACTTTGTCAATTAAATATTAATTAAACCTTTAAGATTAATTAATACACTTTGTCGATTAGTCAAATACATAATTAGTCATGCCACTATCGGACTAACTATGGAACTACAACTCAAAATGACTACATCGCTTATATTTTCTTCTATCTCCCCACATTAAAAATCTAGTGCTCGTCGGTTTATCAATTTACTGACAAACTAATTCACCGACTTCTTGGTATCCAAGATTAGTACCACTCCACCTTCTTATTATACCGGATGTAAAGTCCACTAGTTAGTTTTAGTACAATAAACCTTACGAGCTCATCTCGGGAGCACCATCAACCTGGCAAACCAGTACGTGGATTCCTCCGACTAGCAATGGCACGTAAGAAGCTAAACACCGTATACCAAACCTACCGAGGTATAGGCCTCAACTGACCGCACTCTTTGGCACAAAAAAGCATACGATATCTAACTCTCACGTCCGTCCCGATCTTGGGATTGAGAGACTGAATACTAGGACCAAATTGACTATGCAGATCAGTGCAAGTCAATTCTATCCAAACCGGTCGTACTTAATATGCCACGGGCATATCCGTGTAATTTAATTAGTCTAGATAAACTAATTTCCAAACCACACGATAACCTATACTGATAGTATGTTCAGACTATCTCAGTTACGAGCATACTTTTTATATATCAATACTTTAACCAATAACGGTATCTACTGTGTCTTTTCACACCCCGTTATCTAGTTCTATGATATAATGGGACAATTTAATACTGAAACAAAATGATATATCATCTTTGGATATTAGTTTTTTTATATAAGCCATAGCTTTTCTGTATTCAAAACTAACATTCACCACTTTATTCATCCTTACGGTTATGTATGTATATACATATCCTAAGTTGTTGTTTTATTAATTTTATTTCATTTTATTCCTCTCATTACTAAATTTTCTTTTCTAGAATTCCAAATTAATATTCTCTAATTGAAGGCTTATTCCGAAAATTTTAATAATTACTAAATTGATCCAATTAAATAAAGGTAAGAAATCGTTATTTATTCGTCGACCAACTATTATTTATTTATATGAAATCAAGCCGATTTGAGGGGTTTCACAGTTGATCCGTAGGTTTAGTAGAAAACTGCCCACACAGTTTCCAGACGCGTCGCAAAGTCTTATAAGCGAATTCTTAAGGGACACACTTCAAGAGGTCGATTTCTATCTTTTCACTTTTATTAGTTATTGTAAATTTGTATGCGTGATAAATCAAATAAATTAAAATTAAGATCCAGTGCTCGGTGATATTTTAAATGGGTTTGAATCATATTACACGAGCGTTCGGGTTCGGTTGACAATCCTTGATTCTAGAATGCGTAGCACGAAAGTGAGATTTTTTTACCGAACCTGGGCAGATAATTCCTTCACTTGCTCCACGATCACTCTACCAATCGACCATCTAGTCCCTGGTCGCTCTTGTGTATGGCCTATCACCAGTCCAACCAACCCAGGGGACTGGACCTCCCTATTAGCTTTGAATACTGAAAAGTTATAGCTTGTATGAAAAACTAATACCCACAGTTTAGATATCGATTAAGTTTCAGTACTAAATTTGTTCCATTTTATCATAGAACTGGCTAATGAGGTGTTGAAAGACACAGTAGATCTCGTTATTGGTTATGAAGGAAACAGAACAAGCCCGGGCTAAATCGAAAATCTCATTTTCGTGCTATGCATTCCAGAATCGGAGACTTTCGACTCGGCTCAGACTCAAATTCATTTCCCTTGAACGGATCTAGGCTTATACTAGTTCAATTTGTTAAAATGATGCTCAAAGATTAAATCTTTAATTAAAGCAAAAGGATTAAAGATTATACCTTTGAAGTGAAGTCCCAAGCAAAAAGAAAACCAAATTTGGAAAATCATGCTATTTACTGCCAGGACCAATGACGAGAAAATCCAGATAATCACACCGTTTCCTCCCTGAAATTGTGTGGGCGATTATCCATAGGGTAGATAAGCCACTAAGGATGAAATCCTAAAAAGACCCATTTCGAAAAACTTGTCAGATCCTCAGCAGATCGTTGCCTGAATATTAGCCTCTTATTTACCGCCTACTAGGAAAACCAAGTCTTTAGCGCAAATTCCACACAGAATCCCATGGATAACTCCAAACAACCATGAACTTGGGTGGAAAAGTAACTACGAGGTGGCTAAAGACACTGGAAAAAAAATCCAAAGAAACCCACATCAAGAAACTCGCAGATCTGAAAAACAGATCAAACCTGGAAAACTGATTCTAATCTGAAAACCCACACCGCCTCAATAAAACTTCGTGGATAAGCTATTTGCTCGTAGATCTAGACTTTGGCGAACCAAGAGGAATGAGCCAAAGGATCAACGCAACAAATAAACAAAGCCCATTACGAAATTAGCAAAAACCAGCGCCGATTTTTCCAAAAATGTCGGCGGCACTTTGTCCGGAAAAATGGGCAGCGAACGGACTTTTCGGGGTAGCTAAGCGGTGATCTTGGATTTCTAGAATCGTGGGCTGAGTTTCTTGAAAAGAAAGATCACAAACCGACTTCGAGAAAGAAGTCTCAAGGAAGGAGAAGAAGTTCTCTTTCTAGGCTTATCTTTCTTACTCTAAGGCATTTTCCTACAAGGTTTCTAATGTCTTCAAATGTGCCTAACATTAGCTATTTATAGGGAGCTCCTTGGAAGACCTAGTGGGCTTTCGAGTTGGGCCTTAGTGTTTGACTTTCGTTGACCCCTTAGTCTTCCCTAGACTATTCAACTCCAATCGAGCCTTTCGGATTAATTTCTTAACCCATTTCGTTAATTTAATTTAATCGAACACATATGATTAATTAATTCAATATGAATTAATTTCCTAATCCACTTAGTCAATTAATTATTAATTAAACCTTTAGTATTAATTAATTCACTTTGTTAATTAGTCAAACGCATAATTAGTCGTACTACTAACAGACCAATTATGGAACTACCGCTCAAAAATGACTTTACGTCGCGCTCACTTTATTATTCCTCTATATCCCCACATCAAAGATCTAGTGCTCATCGATTCATCAATTTACTGACAAATTAATTCACCGACTTCTTGGTATCTTAGATTAGTACCACTCGACTTTCTTATTATACCGGACATAAAGTCCACCGGCCGGGTTTAGTATAATAAACCTTATGAGCTCATCTCAGGAGCACCATCAACCCTGCGAACCGGTACGTGGATTTCTCTGACTATCAACGGCACACAAAAAGCTAAACACCGTATAGCCAACTTACTGAGATTTAGGCCTCAATTTACCGCACCCTTTGGCAAATCAAAACATACGATATCTAACTCTCATGTCCGTCCCAATCTCGGGATTAAGAGATTAGAATACTAGGACCGAATTAACTACGTTGATCAGTACAAGTTCATTCTATAAAAACTGGTTGTGATCACTATGCCCCGGGCATATTCGTATGATTTAATTAGTCTAGATAAACTAATTCTAAATCACACGATAACCTATAACGATAGTATGTTCAGACTATCTCAGTTACGAGGATACTTTTTGTATATCAATACTTTAACCAATAACGAGATCTAATATGTTTTTCTACACATCGTTTTCTAGTTATATGATATAATAGAACACTGTCATACTGAAACATAAACGATATGTCAACTGTGGATATTAGTTTATCATACAAGCAATAGTTTTTTTGTATTCAAAACCAATTTTCTCCCTCTAATACTCAAAGCTATGCTCTTAAGTATAAAAAAATAGTTTAATACATTTATTCCTATATCACACAAAAATCTAGAGAACTACCAAGGTTCACTTAAGTATCTAACTCCAATGCCCTTCACGTGGTTCTCAAAGACTTTTGCAGTTAATGCTTTTGTGAATGGATCTGCAAGGTTGTCAACTGATACTATCTTCACCCACGTCTCTCCTCTTTATGATTGATCGTATTAGGTGGTACTCGCGCTCTATGTGTTTACTCACCTTGTGGATTTATGGTTCTTTCAAGTTTCACTATTGTTATTTCAGTAAACTGTGATAAGACTGGGCACCTCAAGAATCACATCTAAATCCACTAGGAAGTTCTTGAACCACATTGCTTCATTTGCTGCCTCTGAAGCAATGAATTTTAGCCTAAATGGTAGAGTCTTCCATGCATTTCTGCTTGACACTCCGCCATACTATGGCTCTACTCCTGGAGTAAACACAAACCCAGAGGTAGACATTCATTTTGTCCATATCATTTTGGAAACCCTAATCTGTGTAACCCCTAGCTCTTGCGTCTGATATACCAAAACTTGGTTCTTCATTCTGCGCAAATACTTGAGCTTTTCCTGGGTTACACTGATATCTGCTAATTATGCTGACGGCAAAGCAAACATCAGCCTCGTACATAACACGCATACATGAGACTTCCTACTGCAGATGTATAAGGAACTGTTTTCATGTCTTCTATCTACTTAGGAGACTGCTCCTTAGATAGATGCACTCTATTTTTGAAAAGTTGGAAACTTTTCTTGGAGTTCTGGATGTTAAAATGAGTCAAATTCATTTCTATGTAGGAATCCTGAGAAAGTGTCTGTGAACATCTCCTACGATCTCGAATAATCTTGATCCCAATGATATGTCCACCCTTTCCTAAATCCTCTATATCGAACTTGCTTAAATGACTATGCCTTTATGTCTGAAAATACCTTCCTACTGTTGCCAATAAGAAGAATATCATCTACATAAAGTATAAGAAACATCACTGAGTTTCTATCACGCCTGCGGTATACACAATGCTCATTCAGACACTGGGTCTGGTTTATGAGCGCCAGGGATCAAAATCCTAAGATTTTTCCAAGCTCACGTACCTCTCAGGTTGTCTGATAACCCTCCCACTACGATAAAACATCATCTGTGTAATCGTATCATCTGTGACAACTCGTGCAGTCTTCTATGATGTATCTACTTGTACTGGTGCATCGTGAAATTCAGGACTGTCCCTTAAGCTTTTCTAGCACAATCCTATTACTTGGTTTATGGTTTAGAATATAGTCCTCTTCTAAAATCTAGTGTTGGTAATAACCACCACCTTCTGATTTTTAGCACTATAGAATAAACCAACCTTCATTCCTCCGGGATATCCTATAAACAACATTACCTCCATTCTTGCATCTAACTCGTCTGTATCTACCTTGAGCACATGTGCTGGACAACCCCAGATTATGAGATGTCTAATACTGGGCTTTTGCCTTGACCATAACTCTATAGGGGTTGAAGGCACGGACTTAGATATACCAGATTTAGATTGTAAGCCGCTGTTTCTAAGGCATATCCCAAAAATGAATGGAGCAACTCACAGTAACTCATCACAGATCTAACCATTTTCATAAGAGTTCAGTTTCACCATTTCGCTGCACCATTCTGCTGGAATGTGCCAGGTGCAACCAACTAGGATTAAATCCTCATCTCTGATAAGTAGCTCCTAAATTCACCAGATAGTTATTCGCCACTATGATCGAATCATAATGACTTGATACTTTTACAATGATGCCACATCTGTCCGAAACTTTTTCAACTTCCCAAAAAATTCAGACTTGTGACGCATCAAATAAATGTACCCGTACCTTGAGTAGTAATTTGTGAATATCACAAAATTCTCGAAAACTACCTCTGGTCTGAATTATTAAAGGTTCACATCAATTAGAATAAACAAACTCTTAAAACCTTTTTGACCTTTAAAAACTACTTGGTCATTCTACCTTCCAAGCAGAATTCGTAGGTTTCATAACTGTCAATATTTAATGAGCCTTAGGGCCTATCATTGACCAACCTTTGAATTCTACTATGGTTTATATGACCTAGTCTTATATGCCAAAAACGAGCTTGGTTCATTTTACACTGTTATTCCCTCTCATTATGATTCAATGATGTGTTATTTATCTCAGTGTGATTGCACTACTGGGGAGTTAGTTTTTATCAAGAAGAGATTGTCCACCAATGAACTGGAATATATAAGATATCTCAGAATTTGGGGTTGTCCAGCAAATGTGCTTAAGACAAATACAGCTAAGTTAGATGTAAGAACCGAAGTAATGCTGTTTGTAGGATATCCTAGAGGAACAAAAAGTGGTATGTTCTATAGTCCTAAAGATAAGAAGGTGGTAGTTAGCACTAACGCTAGATTTCTAGAGGAAGACTATATTCTAGATCACAAGCCCAAGAATAAAATCATACTAGAAGAACTTAGAAATCAATCTATTCATAATGCACCAGCACAAGTAGATATACCACAGAACACTGCACAAGATATCACAGATAAGGCATCTACACAGGTGGTGCCTTGTCGTAGTAGGAGGCTTGTGAGACAACCCAAAAGGTTCATTGGTGTGGGAGAGGCCTCAGACCTAGTCCCAGGCGCACCTGAACCTATCCCTGTTAACTACAATGAGGCTCTCCGAGATAAAGATGCAGAATTTTGGTAAAAAACGATGATATTCGAGATGGGGTCGATGGACCACAATCAAGTCTAGGAACTTGTGGACCTGCCTGATGGTTTCAAACCCATTGGATATAAGTGGGTCTATAAATTCAAGAGAGGACCTGACCGAAAGATTGAAACCTTTAAAGCTAGGCTTGTGACGAAGGGGTATACTCAAAAAGAGGGAATCAATTATGAGGAAACCTTCTTCCCAATAGCTATGCTTAAGTCAATCTGGATTCTCTTGGCCATAGCTGCTCATTTAGACTATGAGATATGGCAAATAGATGTCAAGACAACTTTCCTTAATGAAAGTCTTGAAAAAACCATCTTCATGCAGCAACCAGAGGGATTCATTGCGAATGGCCAAGAGCATAATGTTTGCAAGCTTAAGATGTCCATTTATGGACTTAAGCAGGGATCCTGATCTTTGAACATCCAATTTGATGAGGTAATCCAATCCTACAGATTTACTCAGTGCCCGGATGAACAATGTGTATACCGCAGACATGATGGAAACATAGTGTTGTTTCTTGTGCTTTACATGGATGACATTTTACTAATTGGCAACAATAAGAAAGTGTTATCAAATGTAAAGGCATGGCTATCTAAAAAAATTTGATGTGAAAGACTTAGGAGAAGTGGGATATATCCTTGGGATCAAGATTATTCGAGATCGTAGGAAACGTTCGCAGATGCTCTTTCAAGCTTCATACATAGATACGATTCTGTCTCATTTTAACATGCAAAACTCTAAGAAATGTTTTATACCTTTCAAACAATGAGTGCATCTTTCTAAAGAGCAGTCTCCAAATACTGTTAAGGAGATAAAAACCATAAAGACAGTTCCTTATGTTTCTGCGGTAAGAAGTCTCATATATGTAATATTGTGTACGAAGCCTGATATTTGCTATGTTGTTGCCACTGTAAGTAGATAGCAGAGTAACCCTGAAAAAGCTCATTGGGAGGCAGTTAAGTACATTCTCAAGTATTTGCGTAGAACGAGTGACCAAGTCTTGGTCTATCAGGTGCCTGAGCTTGTGCCCCTTAGTTACATAGATTCAGATTTCGAATGTGACAGGGACAAGAGTAAGTCTACCTCAGGGTATGTCCTTACTTTGGGAGGTGAAGCCATAGTTTGGCAGAGTATCAAGCAGAAATTCGTGGTAAACTCTATTATGGAGGCTGAGTATGTTGCAGCATCAGAGGCAGTGAAAGAAGTAGTGTGGATCATAAACTTCCTAGTGGATTTAGATGTGATTCTTGGTTTGTAACAGTCGATCACAGTATACTATGATAACAACAGTGCAGTAGCAAACTCAAAGGAACCACGATCCTACAAGGTGAGTAAGCATATACAGCGTAAGTACCACCTGATACGAGATATCGTGAAGAGTGAAGATGTGGTCGTGGCGAAGATAAATCAGAGGATAACCTTGCGGATCCATTCACAAAGACACTGACTTCAAAATTCTTTGAAACTCACGTGGAGGGCATCGGGATCAGATACTTAGTTGAGCCATGATTTTTTTTCTAGTTATTATTGTAGTTGTAAGATTAATGTAGTTTTATACTTAAAGCGCAGCTTAAGTATTAGTGGGAGATTGTTGGATTTCAATACTAAAACTTTGCTTATATTAAACTATTTCCCAGTTTGTATATATCGATTAAATATTTTAGTTAAATTGTTTTATGTTTTACATATGTCATCCATTTATATTAAGTAATTAGATAATGAGGTGTCTAGTGTGACACGGTAGATCTCGTTATTGGTTAAAAGACATAATATATAAATGAGGTTCGTAACTGAGACAGTTTAGGATACGCTGTCAATTTCAGGTATTATGTGGTTCTGATATTGGTTTGTCTAAACTAATTGAATCATATAGATATGCCCGGGGCATATTGAACTTTACAAATTAGGATGAATTGTCTTGTACTGAATTAATAGACTATTCGATCCTAGTATTCTATCTCTAAATCCCTAGACTTGAGCAGACATGAGGATTAGACATAGTGTACTTTAATCTGCCAAAGAGTGAGATCACTTAAGGCTCATAGTCTTTGTGGGTTGGGTGCATGTGTTTGATTGCTTGTTGTGCTGTTAATTGTCAAAAGGAAACCATGTACCGGTGCGTCCGGGGTGATAATGCTCCCGAGATGAGCTCGTTATGTTTATTATACTAAACCCAGTTGGTGGACTTATGTCCGGTATAGTAAAAAGGTCAAGTGGTACTAATCTCGGATTATAAGAAATTAATTAATTAATTTATCAGTATATTAATTTGATGTGGGGAGATTATAGAATAATTAATTTAGTTGTTCCGGAAGCAATTCTGGTGTATGATGGTAGTGCCATAATTAATCCGTTAGTGTACGATTAATTATGTATTGGTTAATTGGTAAATGTAGATTTAATTAATTAAGATATTAATTAATCCTTGTGTCCATTGGTTATGAATCAGTCCATGAACTAGATTAAGGTTAAGTGAATCCTTGTGTCAGTTGGATGCGAATCAGTATTGGAATGGGATTGAAGTAAAACACAAACCCAATAGGAAGGCCAATCCTAAACCAACTTGCGATCTCTCTTGTAACTCTATAAATAGACAAGAGATTAAAAATTCACAAAACACAACTCATAGTTTCATAGTTCAAAAAACTAGTGAGAGAAATCTTAGAGAGAGAAATAAAATATTTCTCCCTCGCAGTCAGTTTTTCCTCAGAGCTCGGCATCACTACTCCAGAAATTAGCGGCCGGATTTCCTACAAGAGATCGACGGCCCTTGGAGTAGGCTCAGGCGGCGCGTGTGGTTCGGTGCTTGTGGCACGTGTGATTCACGCGCTAGGTGATGGCTTTGCAGTTTATATCTGACAGTTTTTTGTGATATATTACTAATTTTTTGTTCGTTAGTTCATTGCCCACATAGTGTACGATCAAATCTTGAGTCATACAAGAGAATCACCTTAGTACAAGCTTCAAGAGGTAATTCTTAAACTTCCACTTTTAATTAAGAATTTATTGTTCCATGACAAATTGAATAAGTAAAAGCTAATATCCTGCGCAATGGTATTTCAAGCAAGGGTTGTAATCGTAATTGCGCTAGAGATTAGGACTGGTCAAGAGTTTTGATAAAGGAATGCGTAGCACGAAAGTAAATTTTTTACCGGGCCCGGGCAGATAATCTTTCAGAAATCCAAATTCTATCACTCTCTAATTTTAAAAACCCTCTGTTATATTCAAGATTTTATTTTTCTCCTACATTTTCCACTTTCCAGGGATGGGGAGCTTGCTCCTTCTCTATTTGCAGTTTGTTGTTCCTATCCTATTCTTCTTTTGTTTTCATTGTGAAGTTATGATGTTTCATTTGAGTGTCCAAATTCGGAAATAATTCGAGTGATTATAGTTTTAAAGTTTAATTATATTTTCCAAAATTGATTCCCTTGTTTATTTACTGTGTTTGTGGAATGCTGTCAAAGTTGATGTTTATAGCTATGGAGTTGTGATCCTGGAAATCGTCAGAGGAATTTGGCTTTCAAACTTGAGAAGGATGATGGATGATGGAGGAATACAGAATAAGAAACAGAGCTGACAAAGTTGTTGAGGACAATCTGGGATCTCGGAGAAGAACCCTGGATAGAGACTGTTGTCCCTTAAAATCCACTCCTTAATTTCTTTGTTTTTTTCGGTGAAAATTCAGGTTGGGTTCAGGTGACGGGTCAACCACCCGAACCCGACCTAGTCAACCAGTTGCCCTTTGAGCAACGGGTCGACCAAGTCGGGTTCGGGTTGACCTAATTAAAATCAGGTCGGGTTAGCATTGGGATCCTCCAACCCGTTCGGGTTTGGGTTTGGGGAAAAATTGTAATTTTCTCTTCCAACTTGACATGCTGAAACAAATTAACAGCCTTACATCCCTGCATAGTTTAGAAACGGTTAAAGTAACCACGTGATTCCTACGCGGGTGTACTTCTTGTCTCCTTAGGCGGGGACCATTAGCTGTAATGTTGTACCTCTTGTCTCCTATGGTTCTGCTCTTAGCTAGTGTCGGCTTACTAGCTGCCTTTCTAGAACCTTCCTGCTGCCCATGCCCGTGATGGTGGTCGGATGATCACCTGACAGTGGCTTCAACTGAGCATCACCTGGAATGTTCTGTTTTAGTCACCGTACACTGAAGTGTTGGACTTGGATTCACTAGACTCAGCAGTTTCTAATCGTCATCTTCTCACGTTCTCTTAACGCTAGCATTTGGTGATCATCACGCTAGGACCATCGAGGGACGCTGTCATCTGAAGGGAGTGATCTCTTTCTTAAGCCTCTGCTACTTCACATTAGTGTTAACTTTACTTTATCTGGGTCAAGTCCAGTGAATGGTGCCGTGAACTGGACGTCTTCAACTCACGGTTGCCAAACACTAGATTTCACTGGACTTGTTGAGCTTCACGCCCAAGTGAAGTTGTAGTCTGCTGGTCGTGTCCTTCCTTATAGCTTGAGAATCCTCGATTCTGCTCCAAATGATAAGTTTGAAGTGCGGTTTTCTACAGTCTCTATTCCATGCATATTTAACCTGAAATTAACCAAAAGTAGAGTCGTAACTAGTATTTTTACCATATGAACAGATTCAGAATCTGTCCACATGCAGCTTAAAACTAGGCTAAAAATATGTATAAAATGAATAACATCAATGGGCTTGTCTTTCCAAGGCTTAATAGTATGATTCTTGTATTGGGCTTGATATCTTGGCCTTGGATTTACTTTGGGTTTTGAGTAATTGGGTTCTTTATTAGTGTGTAGCGTTATATCTTGGTTGGTCATGACTTGTGGCAAAATTGAGGGTAATTGGTATAGGATTGACGATCCTATTCCATTTATGTGCTTGAGATTATTTCTCTTTGAAGCTTAGATTGGAAGCCGATTAAGATTGACGACCTTAGTTGAGAGTGAGAATCAATAGTTTCGAGACGATTTGACCTTTAACGCTACAAACCTTAGCGAGTAGTATTACTTAGTTACCGATGATTTATCCTCATAATGTGTATGGAATTTCTTGTAAATAGCCCTTTGGATCTTGAGGAGGTGGAATCCCGATTTTATATTATTTTTATCTTTTATCTTTAGTTTTACAGTTTTCATCATTTTAAACCAGCTATTTTATCTTATGTTATCATGTTTTGTTTGTTTTACCTTATTTAGTTTTCATTGGTTTTTAGTTTTCTTTTGTTTTCTTAGCTTTTACTACTAGAAATTCAGAATAGATTGGATCAATCCCACACACATTCATCATTTCAACCAACTATCTTATGGGAATGATACCTTCTATACTATTGTTGCATAGTTGTTAGGTTAGTTTAATTATAATTTTTTTTTGATGTGTTCAACTCAACACAATGACAATTCGAGCACATCATTATGTCCTTAGTGTGGTTCTTTGAATCTACACATATTCCATAAACTGCCAATAGTTCACACAATCCAAGCAATAAATTCACAATTTTAGCATTTTTAGACATAAAATCTAACAAAAGTAGGCTATCAATTACATGTTTTGCATATAAACATAGATGTGAAATGATTCAAATCAGTGCTAAAGGTCTATTAATGGACCATAGTTTTGGCCCCTCTCTATTCCTTTCTTACTCCTATAAGGATTCAAGTGTTAGGTTTGAATACCAAAAAGCTATTACTTTTATCAAAAACTAATACCCATTTGACATATCGTTTTGTTTCAGAATTAAATTTGTTCCTTTATATCATATATCTAGATAACGAGGTGTAGAAAAGCACAGTAGATCTCGTTATTGGTCAAAGTAAATGATACATAAACAGATGCTTATAACTGAGATAGTTTGAACATACTATCGGTTTAGGTTATCGTGTGATTTGGAAATTAGTTTATCTAGACTAATTAAATCATACGGATGTACTCGGGGCATATTGAGCACGACCTATTTGGGATTGAATTAACTTGTAATGATTGGCGTAGTTAATTCGAACCTAGTATTCTAATCTCTTAATCCCTATATTGGAGCGGGCGTGAGAGTTTGATATCGTATTGCTTTGATTTCCCAAAGGGTGCGGTCAATTGAGGCCTAAATCTCGGTAAGTTGGGTATGGGTATTTGACTTCTTTGCGTGTCGTTACTAGTCGAAGCAATCCATGTACCGGTTCACCGGGTTGATGGTGCTCCCGGGATGACTAGACCCGGCCGGGGGACTCTATGTTCGATATAATAAGAAAGTTGAGGGGTACTAATCTCAGATACCAAGAAGTCGATGAATTAATTTATCAGTAAATTTATGAATCGATGAGCACTAGATCTTGATGTGGGGAGATAGAAGAATAATAAAGTGAGCGCGAAGTAAATTCATTTTTGAGCGGTAATTCTATAATTGGTCCGTTGGTGGTACGACTAATTATGAGTTTGACTAATCGATAAAGTGAATTAATTAATCTTAAATGTTTAATTAATATTTAATTGACAAAGTGAGTTATACGAAATAATCCTAAGGGCTCGACTAAATTTAATTAACGAAGTGGGTTAAAAAATTAATTTAAAAGGATCGATTGAAGTTGATTAGTCTAGGGAATACTAAGAGGTCAATGAAAGTCCAACACTAAGGCCCAACTCAAAAGCCCACTAGGTCTCCTTTGGAACTCCCTATAAATAGAAAACTTATGCCTTAAGAAAGTTAAGAAAAATCTTGCAGGACAAGTCTTGCCTCTTAGAGTGAGAGAGTTCTAGAGAGAGAACTTCTTCTTCTTGAAGTTTTCTTTTGAATTTGAACTAGAGATCTCATTCGTTTGGATTAGATTTTGCTTTTAGATCGAAGGTTGAGGCAGCCCATTTATTTTTCGATCACCTCCGGATTTTTTAGTCACCGCCGCTGAGTTTTTTTTCCTGCAGCCTTGATCGGGGGTTTCCATGGTGACTTGATCCAAATCTACAACATTTTGATCTCTCTTTGGTGATCCATGGTTGGGTTTTTCCAGATTGTGGCCAGGGCATCAGTTTTGGACTTCCGATCAGTGGATCGTGAGGTAGACGGCGGTGGTCGGTGACGGGTTTGCAGCGGCTCCAAGCTTTAATCACATTTCGGGCTAGTTTTATCTTTTTTGAGGGATTTTACTTAAGGAATTTTATTGGGCTTTGTGAGCACTTCCCGATAGTTTATTGCCCACACAATATTCGGGATTTCTTGGAGGCATCCAAAGGATTTTTTGTGATTTCGCAACTCCAGATTTGGTTTTCTTTATTTGCTAGGGACACGCTTCAAAGGAATAATCTTTCAGCTTTACGCTTTAATTTAAAGATTCAATTTTTGCATGTCTTTTTAATAAATCGAATTTGTATAAGCCTAGATCCGTTCAAGAGAAATATTTTAAGCCTGAGCCGAATCGAAAGTCTCCAATTTTGAAATGCATAGCACAAAAGTGAGATTTTCGGTTTAGCCCGGGCTAGATCTGTTTCCTTCATCAAGCTTTTAAAGAAATCATAATAAATCTTTCAAAAATAGTGATTTGGTTAAAATGAATTTCCAATCATTTTAAAACTAGATCTCCTACTTTTGTTCTACAAGTTAGCCAAAATCCTTTTCAACAAAGACTAGGATCGGCATTCTATTCTACAACTAGGAGATTACTAATCAAAAACTTGTACAAGGAAGATAAGACATGTGAAGAAAAACACATTAACATCCCTAAAAATACTCAAGTTTTGGCCACATGGACTCTAATTTGGACAATGACGCTGAAGGAATTGTCTGCCTGTATCCGATAAAAAAATTCTACTTTCGTGTTATGCATTCCAGAATCAGAAACATTCAATCAAAACCGAGCGCTCATGCAATTTGATTCAAACCCCTTTTGAAATACCACATGAGCACTGGATCTTAGTTTTACCTTATTCGATCTGTCACTCAACAAAATGAAGGAATTATCTACCCGGGCCCGGTAAAAAATCTCACTTTCGTGCTATGCATTCCAGAATTGGAGATTTTCAATCAAACCTAAAAGCTCGTGTAATACAATTCAAACCCTTTTGAAATACCACACGATCACCGGATCTTAGTTTCACTTTATTAGATTTATTAGCACGCACACAAAATATAAACTTTAAATAAAGCAGAAGATTTAAAGTTTTAACCTTTGAAGCGTGTCCCTTACATAATCGCTTGTCTGACTCTCAGACAGCTCTGTATGTTGTGTGGGCAGCGAACCAGCGAACCAGTTGATCAGAAAAATGAAAACAACACAAAACTGCTTGCCCGGAAAAAATCCAAGTTGTCGCCACCGCCACCGTGCATCTTCTCGTGTTTTCACACGCACCGCCGAGAGAAAGTCACCACCGCCTGTCCAAGCTCACGCGTCGAACGCAAGTCAAAGATGGTCCGCCGCATGCTTGGTGTTGCGCACATAATTTGAGAAGAAAAACTTGAAGATTAATTTTCTTCTTTTTCTCACTCTAACTTTCTCTTTCTAAGTTTCTTGAATTGTGAAACTATAACTTGTGTGTCTTGTTATTGCTAATCCTTTGTCTATTTATAAAGTTACAAGGGAGACCTTAAGTGGGCTTGAGTTAAGCCTTCTTGTTGGGCTTTGGATTAACTAATTTCCAAAACTTAATTAGTTTCCAAAACCAATTAGTTTCCTAATCCAATTAGTTTCCAAATCCAATTAGATTTCCTAATTCTAATTGAAGTTAAATACTTAATTAATTAATTTCACTTTGTCAATTTACTAATTGAATAACTTAATTAAATAATTAATTCTACTTTATCAATTAACCCAACACATAATTAATCGTACCACTAACGGATTAATTATGGAATCACCACTCAAACAGAAACTGTTTCAGGAACCACTAAAATGATTTATTCTTTATTCTTCCCACTTTAAAGATATAATGTTCATCAATTTATTAATTTACTGATACATTAATTTATCGACTTCATATAATTCAAGATTAGTACCACTCGACATTTTCATTATACCAGACATACGTCCACCAGCCGAGTTTTGTATAACAAACATTTCAAGCACATCTAGAGAGCACCATCAAACCGAACACACTGGTACATGGTTTTATTAGATTCACAATGAAATTCCAAGAAACTAAACACCCGCAACCAACCCACTGAGATTATAGGCTTTACGCTACCGCACTCTTTGGCAGATCAAACTACGCTATGCTCAATCCTCATGCTCGTTTTTGTCTATGGATTAAGAGATAGAATACTAGGATCGAATAAAGACAAATTCATCCTAAATAGGTCATTCTCAATATGTCCCGGACATATCTGTATGATTCAATCAGTTTAGACAAACCAATCCCAGAATAACATAATGACTTAAACCGACAGTATGTCTAAACTGTCTCAGTCATGAGCCTAGTTTATATATCAAGACTTATGTAAAACAATGAGTGGACAACATATGTAAAACATAATTGGACAACATATGTAAAACATAAGGCATATAACTGAAATATTTAACTCAATATATGAAACTGGAAAATAGTTTTTCATACAAGCAAAGCTTTCAGTATTCAAAACTAATAATCTCCCACTAATACTCAAAGCGACGTTTTTAAGTATAACACTGTTTAAAACAAAAAATCTAAAGCTACAATAAAATCTAGAGAACTATCAAGGCTCACTAAGTATCTAACTCCTATGCCATCCATATGAGCCTCTAAAACTTTCGTAGTTTTTGTTTACGGATCTGCAAGGTTCTCTGCTAATGCTATCTTTGCCGCGACCACATCTCCTTTTTATCGATTTCTCGTATCAGGTGGTACTTGCGCTCTATGTGTTTACTCACTTTGTGAGCTAGTGTTCTCTCAAGTTGGCTACTGCATCATTGTTATCACAGTACACTGTGATTGATCTTTGTAACTCAGGAATCACATCTAAGTCCACTAAGAAGTTCTTGAGCCACACTGCTTCTTTCGCTACCTCTGATGTTGCAACGTACTCAGCTTCCATGGTGGAGTCTGCTACGTATTTCTGCAGGACACCCCACCAAACTATGGCTCCACCTCCCAAAGTAAACACAACCAAGAGGTAGACTTACTCTTGTCTTTATCACCTTAGAAATCTGAATTTGTGTAACCTCTAGGCATAAGCTCAAGCACCTGATAGACCAATACTTGGTCTCTCATTCTGTGTAAATACTTCAAGATGCATTTTAGAGCTTTCCAATGAGCTTTTTCGGGGTTACTCTAATATCTGCTAACCATGCCAACAGTGTAGCAAATATCAGGCCTCGTACACAATATTGCATACATGAGACTTCCTACTGCCGAAGCATAAGGAGCTGTCTTCACGTTAGTTTTGAATACTTAAAAGCTTTGCTTGTATAAAAAACTATTTCCCAGTTACATATCGATTGTGGTTCAGTTTTATAAATTGTCCACTTATATCATATGTCTAGATGATAAGGTGTTTGGTGTGACATAGTAGATCTTATCATTGGTTGAAGTTATGATATATGAATAACGCTAGTAACTGAGACAGTTTGGACCTACTGTCTATTTAGGTTATTGTAAGATTCTGAAATTGGTTTGTCTAAACTGATTGAATCATACGGATGTGTATGGGGCATATTGAGCAGGACCGATCTAGGATCAAATTAACTTGTATTGATCTTTGTAGTTAATTCAAACCTTGTATTCTATCACTTAATCCCTAAACTAGATCGGGTATGAGGGTTAGACATAGTGTACTTTGATTTGCCAAATAGTGCGGTCACTTGAGGCCTAGATCTCGGTAAGTTGGGTATATATGTTTGATTTCTTATTGTGTTATTGCTTGTCGAAAGGAAATCATGTACTGGTGCGTCAGGGGTGATGGTGCTCTCGAGGTGAGCTCATAAGGATTGTTATACTAAACCTGGCCGGTGGACTTATATTCAATATAGTAATAAGGTCGAGTGGTACTAATCTCGGATTATAAGAAGTCGATTAGTTAATTTATCAGTAAATTAATAAATTTACGAGCACTATATCTTAGACATTGGGAGATAAAGAATAATTAAATGGTACCGAGAAGTAATTTCTTTTTGTGCGGTAGTTCCATAATTAATCCATTAGTGGTAGGATTAATTATGTGTCGAATTAATTGATAAAGTGGATTAATTAATTACTTATCCTTAAGTAAATTGACAAAGTGGATTTAATTATTTAATTAATTATCCTTTGGTCGATTAACGAAGTGGATTTAAATTAATTTGTTATCCTTGGGTTGATTGGTATTTGACTATTCTTGTAAAGACTAAGAAGTCAAATTAAAATCCAACTAGTAAGGCCCAACTCAAAAGCCCACTAGGTCTCCCTTGAAACTCCTTATAAATAGATATGCTTGCACCTTAAGAAACATAAGAAAACCTTACAAGACAAGTCTTGCCTCTAAAGAGAGAAAGGCCCAGAAAGGGTCTTGAAGAAAAAAATCAAAACCCATTCAAAGTCAGCTTTTGGATCTCTCTCTTGAAGACTCAAAGTGATTGGATCATGGATTTGCCGGCGAGTTAAGCTGATATTTTCTGGCGGCTTCACTTGAATTTTTCGGCGGCATCAATTCTGACCAAGTCCAGATTTTTTGGCCAGCTTCGAAATCCATTTTTCGAGCAGTTTTTTTGAGTTCTTTGGGGTTTTCTTGGTTGATTCTTCATGGGTTTTGTGAGATCTATCCTGTAGATAATTGCCCACACGATTTCTGAATTATCTTGGAGGCATTCGAGGGATTTCTTGCAGGAGCTTCAAAGATTGGATCTTTTTCTTTCTCAAGTTTATTCTTCGAGGGACTTGCATCAAATGTCGAATATTTTACCTTTTTGCTTTAAATTAAAGATTCATTTTGTTATGGGTTATGTAAATCAAACAAGTATAAGCTAGATCGGGTTCAAAAGAACTTATACTAGTGTTTGGGCTATTTCGAAAGTTTCAGGTTCTGGAATGCATTGCACGAAAGTGAAATTTTTTATTGGGCCCAGACCGACTAGTTCCTTCACTTTAAGGCTTCTATCTTCTCAAGAGTCTTCAGAGACTGCTCTTTAGATAGATGCACTCCGTGTCTGAAAGGTAGAAAACCTTTCTTGGAGTTTTGCATGTGAAACCGAGCCAGAATAGTATCTATGTATGAAGCTTGGGAAAGCATCAAGGAATGTTTCCTGAAATCTCGAATAATCTTGATGCCGAGGATATGCCCAGCTTTTCCCAAGTCCTTCATATCAAATTGTTTAGACAACCACACCTTTATGTCTGATAACACTTTCTTACTGTTGCCAATAAGAAGAATATCATTCATGTAAAGTACAAGAAACACCACCGCATTTTCGTCACGTACACTACTTATCCGGACATTGAGTAAATCCGTATGACTGGATTACTTCATCAAACCGGATGTTCCAAGATCCGGATGCTTGCTTAAGTCCGTAGATAGGCCTTTTAAGCTTGCAAACCTTATGCTCTTGGCGTTTTTTAATGAATGCCTCTAGTTGCTGCATGAAGATGGTTTTCTTAAGACTTCCGTTAAGGAAAGCTTTCATGACATCCATTTCCCAAATATCATAATCTAATAAGTAGATATGGCCAAAAGTATCCGGATCGACTTAAGCATAGCTACCGGGAAAAAGGTTTCCTTATAATCGATACATTCATTCAAAGTATACCCCTTCGCCACAAGCCTAGCTTTAAAGGTTTCAACCTTCCTGTCAGGTCCTCTCTTGCATTTATAGATCCACTTACATCCAATGGGTTTGAAACCATCATGCAAGTCTACAAGCTCCCAGACTTGATTAGAGTCCATTGACCCCATCTTAGATTTCATTGCCTTTTGCCAAGATTCTGTATCTTTATCTTGGAGGGCTTCATTATACTTTATAGGATACGTCATTTACTCTCCCGGGACAAAATCAAAAGATTCTCGAAAGCAAATTTACCTCTCAGACTTTCTTACAACCCTCCCATTATGACAAGGCACCACCTATATAGACGCATCATCTGTGACATCTTGTGCAGTATTATGTGGTATATCTACTTGTACTGGTGTATCAGGAGTAGTGGATAGTCCTCTAAGTTCTTCTATTATGATTTTGTTAATGGGCTTGTGATCTAATATATAGTCCTCTACTAAAAACCTAGCGTTAGTGCTAACTACCACCTTCTAATCTTTAGGACTATAGAATATGCCACCTTTCGTTCCTCTAGGATATCCTACAAATAGCATTACTTCTGTTCCTGAATCTAACTTACCCGTATATTTCTTAAGCACATATGTTGGACAACCCCAAACTCTGAGATGTTTCAGACTGGGCTTACGCCCCGTCCATAACTTTGTAGGGGTTGAAAGAACGGATTTAGATGGTACAAGAGTAAGAATATATATAGCTATTTCTAAGGCATATCCCAAAAAAAAATTTGGCAATTCACTATAACTCATCATGGACAGCACCATTTCTAAAAGAGTTCTGTTCCTCCGTTCTGCTACACTATTCTGCTGGGTTGTGCAAGGTGCAGATAACTGGGATTGGATTCCCATTTCTAACATGTAATTTCAAAATTTAGTAGACAGGTATTCGCCACCACGATCTAATCGTAGTATCTTGATACTTTTACTATGACACTTCTCCACATCTGTCTGATACTCTTTGAACTTATCAAAGCACTCAAACTTGTGCCGCATTAAGTAAATATATCTGTACCTCGAGTAGTCATCTGTGAATGTCACAAAATACTCGAACGCGCCTCTTGCATGAATAAAAAATTATCCACACACGTCAGAATGAATCAGCTCTAACACTTCTTTGGCCCTATACCCCTTGTCCTTTAATGGACGTTTGATCATTTTACCTTCCAAGAAGGATTCACAAGTTTAGTAGTTGTCAACTTCTAGTGAATATAAATATTCGGCATTGACCAAGCTTTAAATCCTACAAAGGTTAATGTGACCTAGTCTAAGGTACCAAAGATAGGTTTGATTCATCTCAGATGGTTCTTTCCTTTTATTATGGTTTAAGGATGTTTGAATTGCTGTTCATGTCTAGTAAGAGAAGTTGGTTTTAGAATAAACAAATTTTCTACTAATGATCCAGAACAAATGAGTTTCTTATTTCTTCTAACAAATAAAGACTTATCAGAAAAAACTAAAACTAGGAACATAAAGACAATTATCTAAAACTAAGCTAGAATTTTTGAAAATAAGCTTGACTTCTCCAACTGCAACAACTTACACTTTTGCGGTGTCACCCAAGTAGACTTCCAACTCGCCTTCTCTAAGTTTCTGAGTTACTTGGAACCCCTATAATAAATTACAAATATGGTCAGTGGCGCCTGAATCCACGCACCAAGTATCTATGGGAATCACCGTTAAATATGTCTTAGTAATTAAGGCAAAAATTGTCATACCTTTGAGCTTTGGACAATCTGACTTCCAATGATTTTAAAACTCATCCTAATATTTTGCATTTATTCTTTGTAGAAATGGCATCATCTAGCACTAATGTTGTTTCAAACTTCACTCTAAGAAGTATATTGGATAAAGACAAATTGGTTGGACCAAACTTCTTACATTGGGAAAGAAACTTGAGAATTGTTCTCAAACAAGAAAGGAAGCTACATGTCTTAGAGACTATTTTACCTGAACCACCACAGAATGCCACGGCTTCTGTTCAGCGCGCAGGCGATAAGCTGAAAAGCGATTTCGATGATGTGACGTGCTTGATGCTCGCGTCTATGATAGGTGAGCTTCAAAAGCAGATCATGAATTTGGAAGCATTCTGAATTTATGAGTCACTGAAGGAAAATTTTCGTGAACAATCCCGTATCTTTGTTATCGAAATAAATCTTTCTATGTCCACCTCACGGGTATTAGATACTGTTGGTGAATGTGCCCTAATGAGGGCTATTTATGTAAATACACTTTGAGGATATTTATGTAAATAAGATATTTGTCACTTGATTGATTGTTTATCAAATGAGTTAGTTTCATGATAGTAATATCCTTGTGCATATTTAAATTCATGAAATCGATCCGCCAAAAGAAACACTCCATAGACTAATTAGATCATAGTGATTCTTTTGAGTAGTACTGGTACTAGGATCCTTAGACTAGAAATCACTACATTGTCTTAGGTGAATTGTAGTGTGCTTTGACATACGCCTAACGGGGTCATAACAGGTTACCAAGTACGGGTATGATTGGGTACACTATGAGACACGCTAAGGTATGTAGGTGAAGTGATGGGACTACAAATCTCTCTTAAGTGAGAGATGATATCTTGGCCACTTGATAGTGAACTGAAAAGTGCATGGCCATGCCCAAGGAATGATAAGGATATCATTTGCTTGATGGATTCAGTGTCACTAAGAGATCAAGTAAACGTTTAGCTACATAAGGATGATGGTTCCATGCCTTATGCTAAATTGGATATCGATGTAGAGGATCGTACGCAGTTTGCTCGAAAAGGTTGTGTTGAATCTCCATTCGACCCTCCATTCTGAATTGGGTAGTCATTATGTCTTGCTAGAGACCACCAATGACTTATGGATTAATCAATAAGATTGAGTTATCCGTTGCCAATTTGGAATTGGCCTACGGGATCGCACATAAGAAAGTTCAATGATGCAGAATAATAATTCTTGCCTACAATAAGTATAATTGTTATACTTAAATAAATAAGATTTAATTAAATGGTTTAATTAAATATTATTGGAAAGGTCTATGGTATTAATTAATAGTTAAATAATTACCTAAGAACAATTGGGATGGGCTGATAAATCAAGGGACTTAATTGCAATTGAAGTTCTTGACCCATCAGCCTGATCCATGGGTCATGGGTTGATCCATAGGCTTGGTGTATAACCCAAATTATTAAAGTATTATTTAAGGCTGATTTGGAATTAGTAAATATTATTTAAATACTGACTTGGAATCAGTTAAATAATATTTGGTAATAATACTGATTTGGAAAATTACTAAAATCAGTTAAGTTATAATTGGATAATTACAATACTGAGTTTGGAAATTAATTCTCTACAAATATCCTAGGGATATAATTGTAGGGATAGGGGATTTTGAATTATTCCAATCAGACAAAATACACAGGATTTCCCAAAATTCTCCGGGTAGGCAAGATTGGCTAGCACCAACCTACAAAGGCTTTCGTGCGTAAGAGTAGAGAATTCTTCGATGAAGGATTTTGGAGACAAAAACGCCATCTTCTCAGAGGAGCCAGGCGACGTGCGTAACCAATTACGCTTCAAGGGTAAGACCCGATCCTTAGTGTTTAGGAATTTCGCCATTTAATTAGATTAAACGCCTAAACAATTCCCAACAGTGGTATCAGAGCAAGGTTTAGGATTTTAGTTTTAAAATTAAAATTAATTGATTAAAACACATTGTTTGTTTTAGGGCAATTAATTTTGTTGAAAACCCGATTTTATTTTACGATTGAAGATTGTGCCGAAATTTTAAATATTTACTAAACTGAAAAAAAAAGGGAGTCTTTTCGGTCTCAAAATTGGTCCGCTTCAAAGAAAATTCCGATTGACCGGATTTTCAAATCGGGAATGGAAAATTGTTTTCTTTGGTTTGTCCGATGAAGTGTTCTTCGGGAAGAAAAAAAAAAGAAGGAAAGAAAATTGGCTTTTTCGCAAATTGAAAGCCACCGGAAACTGGGTTTCCTTTGAATTGGTATTGTTTGGTTTTCGTTAATCTGGGATGCTGGTTGTTGTTTTGAATTGTTGTTTTTGATTGGTTTCGAAATTGATTTCATGGGCTGATATTGTTTTCGCTGGATTTCAAAAAAACTGGGTTTTGGTTTTGGCTATTTTTTTTTTGTTTCTCCGCCGGAAAAAACGAGTTCTCCGGAAATGGTTTCCGGAAATCGTTTTGTTGCGAGGTCTCGGTCGGACGAGAATTAGTAGCCGCGAGTGTCGCTGCTGCAACTTCTTAGTCGGGTTGGCCGGAAGAGATGAATTATTCATCCAGGACGCCGAACGCGATGGTCGGAAAAACCGAGGGATCCGCCGGAGAAGACGATGAAGGAAGCGCCGGGTGGCAAAAGCCCTAGGGGCTGAAATTACCTAAATGCCCCCACCGCAACCTTTAAACCCCAAACTGCCATTTTTAAAAATGTTTTAAGAATTACAAACCAGCCCCAGCAGTTTTGTTTCTTTTAAACCCTAAGCCCGAAAATTAAGATAAATTGGATAATTGCCCCAAAAAGTTTCTGAAATTTAAAATTTTAAAATTTTCTGAATTTTATTTAATAAGATTTTAATTATATAGTCTTATTAGATAAAGATAGGATTAATTTAAAAATTTTATCCTATAAGTTTAAATTTATCGTAATTAGATAATTAGATAAATTTTAAAATAATTATTTTAATTAGATTAAAATAATTAGAAAAGATAAATAAATAAATAATTAGATTAATTAATTAGTTTAAATTTTGAATTATTTATTATTTTATTTTATTTTATTTTGATGCTTGTTTAAATTGTTTAAATTTTATTTGAAGCATCATAATTATGCAAACATGTTCATGCATCATTTTGGATAAATGTAAAATGAACAGAAGGATTGATTAAAATTGATCATGACACGATCAATTTTAATTCTGTAATAGTTACACAATCCTTAAAATTAATCGGCTTAAATTAAAACCGGCTTGTATGAGCATATGCATTTTATGTGTTTCAAAGCATGAATTGGGCTTTTAATTTTAACGTTTTAAAAGTTGGGCCGGCGAGCCAATTTTGAATTGGGCCTGCGTGCCTATAAAATCATCATGTAATAGTTAGGCCAAAAAGGAGGTTCCAAGAGGAGTCCATGGTGGAGCCCAGGAGCGGAGGCCCAATATGAAGATTTTAAAAGGCCCTGTAATAGACTAGAGTCCAGTTCATCGCTTTAATTTCATTCTTTTATTTATGCAAATGAATGATAAACGAAAATGCATGTTAAGCCGATCAAACTTAAATCCCAAAAACCCAAGATTTTGCTTCCATACTTGAGGGCCCGCTTGAGTGTCGAACTTCTGATGGACTTGGAGAGCCCAAGGGCCTCAGGTTTTCTTCATGCGGCTGGTTGTTACATAATAGTGCCCAACTTTATCACTACCATTAATGAGTGGAAAAACTGTTTGGGTATTAGATGCTCAACTTTATTACTAGCACTTGTTATGGAAAAACTGTGTGGGTGTCTATTGATGTGATGCCTTGAGGGATGGTTTAACTAGGGAAAATTAATCCTAGCTTGACCCGATAAGTTGACTAGGGATTAATTTTGCAAAGGTAGGATGGTGTCAAACATTTGGAATGTTCATCCTATCACCGAAAAGTTGCATGGTATGCAATTGGAAAGTGTTAGATTACATGGAATGTGATTTGAACGTTGCCTACCAAAAGAGCCCGATCCCTACGATACTTGCCAAAGTAAGACTGGGGTTGACTCTTTGTGGATTTTCGGCCCACAATCTAGCACCAACACAAAATTGTTTGGGATTTCAATTTTGGCTATTGTGGAAAACATTTTTCAAAACTCATTCTAATATTTTGCATTTTATTTCTTTTGTAGAAATGGCATCTTCTAGCACTAATGTCACTTCAAATCTCGCTCTAAGAAGTATTTTGGACAAAGAAAAACTTGTTGGTCCAAACTTCTTGGATTGGGAAAAAAACCTGAGAATAGTTCTCAAACAAGAAAGGAAGTTGAATATCTTAGACGCTCCTTTACCTGAACAACCCGTTAATGCTACGGCTGCTGTTCAAAGAACCTGGGAAAAGCTGAAAAGCGATTCTGATGATGTGACTTGCCTAATGCTCGCGACTATGTCTGGCGAGCTTCAGAAGCAATTCATGAATTCGGAAGCATTCGGGATTTATGAGTCACTCACAGTAATGTTCCGAGAGCAAGCTCGTAATGAAAGGTTCATTACGATAAAAGCATTAATCTCATGCAAGATGGCGAAGGGTTCGTCAGTAAGTACGCATTTGATCAAGATGAAGGGGTATATTGACACCCTAGAGAGATTAAATGCGCCTCTTGCTAGAGTGTTGGCCATTGATATCATCATGGCTTCACTGCCTGATGATTACAATGATTTTGTTGTGAACTACAATATGCACAACATGGAGAGGAGCATTCCTGAGCTCCATGGCATGTTAAAGAACACTGAGCAGACCCTTCGGAAGGCAACGCCAGTGTTAGTTGTAGAGAAAGGTAAAGGGAAGAGGAAGCTTAATGGCAAGGCCAAAGTTGGGCAGAATAAGAAAGCTCACAGTAAGACTGCTTCCCAACCACAAGCTCCTCCAGCTGCTAAGACAAGATCCAAAAAGGATGATACATGTCTCTTCTGCAAACAGAAGGGTCATTGGAAGAGAGACTGCAAGAAGTTTCTCGAAAGCAATCCTTCAGCTTCAGGTATCTTTGTTATAGAAATTAATCTTTCTATGTCCACCTCATGGGTATTAGATACTGGTTGTGGGGCTCACATTTGTACTAATGTGCAGGGACTCAGAAATAGAAGGATAACAAAGAAAGGTGAAGTAGATCTCCGAGTGGGCAACGGGGCAAGAGTTGCTGCTGTTGAAGTTGGAGATTACACTCTGTCTTTACCTTCTGGTTTAAATATCGAACTTGAAAATTGTTATTATGTACCTACTTTGAACAGAAATATTATTTCAGTTTCGAGTTTAGATAATAAAGGTTTTCGATTTATTATAGAGAATAATTCGTTATCTTTATATCGAAATGATATTTTATACGGAGTTGCAAATATGTGTAACGGTCTGTATGCCTTGGATTTGACCCAAGAAAAACCAGTCTATAACATAGAAAAGAAAGCTAAATCATCTAAAAATGATTTAAGTCCAACATACCTTTGGCATTGTCGACTAGGCCATGCAAATGAAAAACGAGTTCAAAAGCTTCACAAGGATGGAGTGCTTGGTTCATTTGATTTTGAATCCTATGAAACCTGTGAACCCTGCTTGCAAGGCAAAATGACAAATAGTCATTTCAACAAGAAAGGTGAAAGAACAAGTGAGCTATTGGCCCTAATACATACGGATGTATGTGGACTAATGAGCACACAAGCCAGAGGTGGATTTGAATACTTCGTCACTTTTACTGATGAATATAGTAGATATGGTTATGTCTACTTAATGAGGTACAAAAGTGAAACCTTTGAAAGGTTCAAAGAGTTTAAAAATGAAGTAGAGAATCAGTTGGATAGAAGGATTAAGGCTATTGGCTCCGATCGGGGAGGTGAATACCTTAGTGATGAGTTCGATGGCTATCTAAAACAGTGAGGAATTGTTTCACAGCTGACTCCACCGGGAACACCTTAATGGAATGGTGTATCCGAAAGGAGAAATCGAACCTTATTAGATATGGTTCGATCAATGATGGGCCTAGCAACTCTCCCTACATCCTTTTGGGGTTATGCTCTCCTTTCTGCTGCCTACTTTGTCAAGCTCATGTAAAGCGTTTACAAAGTAATAAGCTTGAACCCAAAACTGACAAATGCCTATTTGTGGGATATCCTAAGGAAACCAAAGGATATCAATTCTACAACCCAACTAAGAACAAAGTGTTCATTACCCGAGGAGCTACTTTCTTAGAGAAAGAATTTATGTACAAGAAAGACAGTGGGAGTAGAATAGAACTCAGAGAAGCTCAAGAACCACAAGAGAATGTAGAACGATCTACAGAAACTCAGATGGAAGTTGACATGGAAACTCATGAAGATGAGCAACCTGAGTCAACAACACAAAAACCTAGAAGGTCTAGTAGATCTCGTCATGAACCCGAGAGATACGGATTTCTCGTGACTGACGATCAAGATTTGATCTTGGTGGACTCTGATGAGCCCACGACCTACAGACAGGTTTTAGAAAGTCCAGATTCAAATAAATGGCTGCAAGCCATGGAATCTGAAATGCAATCCATGAGGGACAATAAAGTATGGACTTTGATTGACCCTCCTGCTCAGGCAAAGGTTGTCGATTGCAAGTGGATTTTCAAGTTAAAACCTGGCGGGATCTTTAAGGCACGACTAGTGGCTAAAGGTTTCAGACAGACTCATGGTGTAGACTATGATGAAACCTTCTCAACTATCGTGATGCTCAAGTCCATTAGGACAATGCTTGCCATAGCAGCATATTTTGACTATGAGGTATGGCAGATGGATGTTAAGACGACTTTCCTGAATGGAAACCTACTCGAGGATGTTTATATGAAATAACCCGAGGGATACATCGATCAAAAGCATCATAATCGAGTATGTAAGCTTCAGAGGTCTATCTATGGACTAAAGCAAGCATCTCGAAGCATCATAATCTTCGTTTTGATGAGGAAGTAAAAGGTTACAGATTCATCAAGAACGAAGATGAGCCTTGTGTTTACAAGAAAGTTAGTGAGAGCAAGATTGTTTTCCTTGTCCTATATGTGGACGACATCCTGCTCATAGGAAATGACATTCCCTTGATGAAAGACATCAAACAATGGTTGGGGAGTGTATTTTCTATGAAAGACTTAGGAGAAGCTGAGACGATACTAGGTATCAAGATCTATAGAGATAGGTCTAAAAGGCTTCTGGGACTAAGTCAAGAAGGGTACATAGACAAGATATTGAAAAGATTCAATATGTTTAACTCCAAAAATGGTAAGGTACCATTTAGACATGGCCTTCTCTTGAAGAAGAACCAAGGTCCTTCAACAAGAGAGGAGAGGGATATAATGAGTAGAGTCCCATATGCTTCGGCAATAGGATCTATCATGTATGCCATGTTGTGTACCCGTCCGGATGTTGCACATGCACTTAGCATGACTAGCAGATACCAACAAGATCCAGGGATGGAACATTGGACTGCAGTCAAAGCAATCTTGAAGTACTTACGAAGAACTAAAGGATTAATGCTAGTGTATGGAGGACAAGAATAGCTCATTGTACAAGGTTATGCTGATGCTGCTTTCCAAACAGATCAAGATGACATGAAGTCACAATCAGGCTACGTGTTTAGTCTGAATGGCGGTGCAATAAGTTGGAAAAGCTCGAAGCAAGATACAACAGCCGATTCTACAACAGAGTCTGATTACATTGCTGCATCAGATGCTGCAAAGGAAGCTGTTTGACTGTGAAAGTTTGTGTCAGACATCGGAGTGATACCGAGTATCCAAGATCCGATAGAACTTTCCTATGACAATAACGGGGCCATCGCACAAGCTAAGGAGCCTCAGTCACACCAGAAAACCAAACACATACTCAAAAGGTTTCACCTCATCCGAGAGATCATTGATCGAGGAGATGTGAAAGTGTGCAAAATAGGGTCAGACGACAATATAGCAGATCCTCTCACAAAAGCTCTACCACAGTCAAAGTTTGATAGACATGTAATAGAGCTTGGTCTTAAACAGTTTAGGACATAGCCCTTCATCGGGCAAGTGGGAGATTGTTGGTGAATGTGCCCTAATGAGGGCTATTTATGTAAATATACTTTGAGGGTATTTATGTAAATAAGATATTTGTCGCTTGATTGATTGTTTATCAAATGAGTTAATTTCATGATAGTAATATCCTTGTGCATATATAAATTCATGAAATCAATCCGCCAAAAGAAACACTCCATGGACTAATTAGATCATGAGTGATTCTTTTGAGTAGTACTGGTAGTAGGATCCTTAGACCAGAAATCACTACACGGTCTTAGGTGGATTGTAGTGTGCTTTGACATATGCCTAACGGGGCCGTAACAGGTTGCCAAGTACGGGTATGATTGGGTACACTATGAGACACGCTAAGGTATGTCGGTGAAGTGATGGGACTACAAATCTCTCTTAAGTGAGAGATGATATCTTGGCCACTTGATATTGAATTGAAAAGTGCATGGCCATGCCCAAAGAATGATAAGGATATCATTTTCTTGATGGATTCAGTGTCACTAAGAGATCAAGTAAACTTTTAGCAACATAAGGATGATGGTTTCATGCCTTATGCTAAACTGGATATCGATGTAGAGGATCGTACGCAGTTTGCTCAGAAAGGTTGTGTTGAATCTCCATTCGACCCTCCATTCTGAATTGGGTAGTCATTATGTCTTGCTAGAGACCACTAATGACTTATGGATTAATCAATAAGATTGAGTTATCCGTTGCCAATTTGGAATGGGCCTACAGGATCGCACATAAGAAAGTTCAATGATGCAGAATAATAATTCTTGCCTACAATAAGTATAATTGTTATACTTAAATAAATAAGATTTAATTAAATGGTTTAATTAAATATTATTGGAAAGGTCTATATTATTAATTAATAGTTAATTAATTACCTAAGAACAATTGGGATGGACTGATAAATCAAGGCACTTAATTGCAATTGAAGTTCTTGACCCATCAGCCTGATCCATGGGTCATGGGTTGATCCATGGGCTTGGTGTATAACCCAAATCATTAAAGTATTATTTAAGGCTGATTTGGAATTAGTAAATATTATTTAAATACTGACTTGGAATCAGTTAAATAATATTTGGTAATAATAATGATTTAGAAAATTACTAAAATCAGTTAAGTTATAATTGGATAATTACAATACTGATTTTGGAAATTAATTCTCTACAAATATCCTAGGGATATAATTGTAGGGATAGGGGATTTTGAATTATTCCAATCAGACAAAATACACAGGATTTCCCAAAATTCTCCGGGGTAGGCAAGATTGGCTAGCACCAACCTGCGAAGGCTTTCGTGCGTAAGAGTAGAGAATTCTTCGAGGAAGGATTTTGGAGACAAAAACGCCATCTTCTCAGAGGAGCCAGGCGACGTGCGCAATCGATTACGTTTCAAGGGTAAGACCCGATCCTTAGTGTTTAGGAATTTCGCCGTTTAATTAGATTAAATGACTAAACAATTCCCAATAGATACCGGATGTGGGGCTCACATTTGTACTAATGTACAAGGACTCAGAAATAGAAGGATGATAAGAAAAGGTGAAGTTGATCTCCGAGTAGGCGACGAAGCAAGCGTTGCTGCTATTGAAGTGGGAGATTACACTTTATCTTGACCTTCTGGTTTAAACATTTAACTTGAGAATTGTTATTATGTACCTGCTTTGAGCAAGAATATTATTTCAATTTCTTGTTTGGATATTAAAGGATTTCATTTTATTATTCGTAATAATTCGTTATCTTTATATCGGAATGATGTTTTATATGGAGTTGCAAATTTGTTCAACGGCCTATATGTCTTGGATTTGAGCCAAGAAAGACCGGTTTATAACATTGAAAAGAAGGCTAAATCAATTAAGTTTGATATGAGTCCAACTTACCTTTGGCATTGTCGATTAGGCCATACAAATGAAAAGTAAGTTCAAATGCTTCACAAGGATGGAGTGCTTGGGTCGTTTGATTTTGAATCATATGATACCTGTGAACCCTGCTTGCAAGGCAAAATGACAAAGAGTCCTTTCAACAAGAAATGGGAAAGAACAAGTGAGCTATTGGATCTAATACATACAGATGTATGTGGACCAATGAGCACACAAGCCAGAGGTGCATTTGAATACTTCGTGACTTTTACTGATGACTATAGTAGATATGGGTATGTTTACTTAATGGGGTATAACAGTGAAACTTTTGAAAAGTTCAAAGAGTTTAAAAACGAAGTAGAGAATTAGTTGGATAGAAGGATTAAGGCTATTCGCTCCGATCGGGGAGGTGAATACCTTAGTGATGAGTTCGATGGCTATCTAAAACAGTGTGGAATTATTTCACAGCTGACTCCACCGGGAACACCTCAATGGAATGGTGTATTCGAAAGGAGAAATCGGACCTTATTAGATATGGTTTAATCAATGTTGGGCCAAGCAACTCTCCCTACATCCTTTTGGGGTTATGCTCTCCTTTCAGCTGCCTACTTATTAAACTGTATTCCATCTAAGGCAGTAGATAAGACTCCATATTAGATATGGATGGGTCGGAAGCCCTATATGTCTACGAGTTTGGGGTTGTCAAGCTCATGCAAAACATTTACAAAGTAATAAGCTTGAACTTAAAACTTACAAATGCCTATTTGTGAGATATCCTAAGGAAGCCAAAGGATATCAATTCTACAACCCAACTGAGAACAAAGTGTTCGTTGCTCGAGGAGCTACTTTCTTAGATAAAGAATTTCTATACAAGAAAGACAGTGGGAGTAGAATCGAACTCGGAGAAGTTCAAGAACCACAAAAGAATGTAGAACGATCTACAGAAACTCAGATGGAAGTTGACATGGAAACTCATGAATATGAGCAACCGGAGTCAACAACACAAGAACCTAGAAGGTCTAGTAGATCTCGTCATGAACCCAAGAGATACGAATTTCTCGTGACTGACGATCAAGATTTGATCTTGGTGGACTCTAATGAGCCCGCGAATTATGAACAGGTTTTAGAAAGTCCAGATTTAGATAAATGGCTACAAGTCATTGAATCTGAAATGCAATCCATGAGGGACAATAAAGTGTGGACTTTGCTTGATCCTCCTGTTCAGGCAAAGGTTTTCGATTGCAAGTGGATTTTCAAATTAAAACATGGCGGGATCTTCAAGGCACGACTAGTGGCTAAAGGTTTCAGATAGACTCATAGTATTGACTATGAGTAGAGTCCCATATGCCTCAGCTATAGGATCTATCATGTATGCTATGTTGTGTACCCACCCGGATGTCGCACATACACTGAGTATGACTAGCAGATACCAACAAGATCCAGGATTGGATCATTGGACTGCAGTCAAGGCAATCCTGAAGTACTTGCGAAGAACTAAAGGATTAATGCTAGTGTACGGAGGACAAGAACAGCTCTTCGTACAAGGTTATGCCGATGCTGCTTTCCAGACTGATCAAGATGACATGAAGTCACAATCAGGCTATGTTTTTAGCCTGAATGGCGATGTGGTAAGTTGGAAAAGCTCGAAGCAAGATACCACAGCCGACTCTACAATAGAATCTGAGTATATTGCTGCATCAGATGCTGCAAAGGAAGCTGTTTGGTTGAGGAAGTTTGTGTCAGACATCGGAGTGATACTGAGTATCCAAGATTCGATAGACCTCTTCTGTGATAATAACGGGGCCATCGCACAAGCAAAAGAGCCCCGGTCACACCAGAAGACCAAACACATACTCAGACGTTATCACATCATTCGAGAGATCGTCGATCGAGGAGATGTTAAAGTATGCAAAATAGGGTCAGACGATAATATAGCAGATCCTCTCACAAAAGCTCTACCACAGTCAAGGTTTGAGAGACATGTAATAGAGCTTGGTCCTAAACAGTTTAGGACATAGCCCTTCAACGGGCAAGTGGGAGATTGTTGGTGTATGTGCCCTAATGAGGGCTATTTATGTAAATAAACTTTGAGGGTTATTTATGTAAATAAGATATATGTCGTTTGTTTGATAATTTATCAAATGAGTTAATTTCATGATAATTATATTCTTGTGTATATTTAATTTCATGAAATCGATCCGCCAAAAGAAACACTCCATGGACCTTTAGATCATGAGTGATTCTTTTGAGTAGTACTCGTACCAGGATCCTTAGACCAGAAATCACTACATGATCTTAGGTGAATTGTAGTGTGCTTTGACATACGCCTAACGAGACCGTAATAGGTTGCCAAGTACGGGTATGATTGGGTACACTATAAGACACGCTAAGGTATGTAGGTGAAGTGATGGGACTACAAGTCTCTCTTAAGTGAGAGATGATATATTGGCCACTTGATAGTGAACTGTGAAGTGCATGGCCATGCCTAAGGAATGATAAGTGTTATCATTTGCTTGATGGATTCAGTCTAAGAGATCAAGTAAACGTTTAGCTATATAAAGATGATGGTTCTGTTAGTTTTGAATACAGAAAAGCTATGGCTTGTATCAAAAACTAATATCCACAGTTGACATATCATTTTGTTTCGGTATAAATTTGTTCCTTTATATCATAGAACTAGATAACGGGGTGTGGACAGACACAGTAGATACCATTATTAGTTAAATTATTGATATATAAAAAGTATGCTCATAACCGAGATAGTCCGAACATACTATCGGTATAGGTTATTGTGAGGTTTGGAAATTAGTTTATCTAAACTAGTTTAAATCACACGGATATGCCCGGGGCATATTAAGCACGACCAGTTTGGATAGAATTGACTTATACTGATCAGCGTAGTCAATTCGGTTCTAGGATTCCGTCTCTCAATCCCGAGATTGGGACGGGCGTGCGGGTTGGATATCGTGTGCTTTGATTTGCCAAAGAGTGCGGTCAATTGAGGCCTATACCTCGGTAGGTTGGGTATGTAGTGTTTAGCTTCTTACGTGCCGTTGCTAGTCGAAGGAATCCACGTTCCGGTTCGCCGGGTTGATGGTGCTCCCGAGATGAGCTCGTAAGGTTATTATACTAAATCCGGCCGGTGAACTTTATGTTCGGTATAATAAAAGGATGAGTGGTACTAATCTCGAAAACCAAGAAGTCGGTGAATTAATTTGTCAGTAAATTGATAAACCACCGAGCGCTAGATCTTTAATGTGGGGAGATAGAATAAAATATAATGGCGCGATGTAAAGTCGTTTTCGAGCGGTAGTTCCATAATTGGTCGAATAGTGGCACGACCGATTATGCATTTGACTAATCGACAAAGTGAATTAATTAATCCAAAAGGTTTAATTAATATTTAATCGACAAAGTGAATTTAGAAATTAATTCTATTTTGAATTAATTAATTCTAAGGGTTCGACTAAATTAAATTAACAAAGTGGGTTAAATAAATTAATTTAAATGGGTCGATTGGAGTTGATTAGTCGGGATGACTTAGCGGTCAACGAAAGTCAAATTAAAAGGCCTAACTCGAGAGCCCATTAGGTCTCCAATCGAGCTCCTATAAATAGAAGACTTCAAGCCCAAGAAAACCTAAGGAAGTCTTGCAAGACATTTCATTCTTGCTTTCTTGAGTGAGAAGGTTTAACAGAGAGAATTTTTTTCTTCAAGAATTCTTTCTCAAAAACAAACCAGATTTCTCACTTGCTCTTGACTGGATTTTAATCAAAGATCACAGCTTTATATTTGGGTATTATTCTACCCAGATTTTTGGTTCAATCCAAAGCAAAACTGCTGCCCAGTTCTTCAAATTCCAGCCGGGTTTTCTGCAACATTTTTCAGGGTTTTTTGGCGGCAGTTTTTGGCTACTGTCCAGTGCGTTTGATTCGGACTGGGCTTCGTTGATCTCTTCTTGGTGATCCGAAGCTTGGGCTGTCTAGATCACGATTGGGCAGTTCGAATTCCTGCTGTCAGAGTGGTGTATATATTTAAAGGCACCAGCAGCAGGATTTTTGTGGGTTGAGTTTTGTGATCAGTTTTGGTTTGTTTGAGTCCAGTTTTAGAGAGATTTCCTTGTGGGCTAAGCAAGTAGACTTTGATAGATTATTGCCCACGCAATATTCGAAGTTTTTACGGAGATATCAATTGGATTTCTATTGGAATCGCAACAAAGAATTGGTTTTTCTTTAGGCAAGGGACTTCGCTACAAAAGGTATAATCTTTAAATTCCGCTTTTATTAAAGATTGAATCTTTTATGTCCCGATTAATAAATTAAATAAGTATAAGCCTAGATCCGTTCATGGGTAAACTAATTTGAGCCAGAGCTTGGTCGAAAGCTTCCGATTCTGGAATGCATTGCACGAAAGTGAGGTTTTCGATTTAGCCCCGGCTTGTTCAGTTTTCCTTCAGGTTCCATGCCTTATGCTAAACGGGATATCAATGTAGAGGATCATACGCAGTTTGCTCGGAAAGGTTGTGTTGAATCACCATTCGACCCTCCATTCTGAATTGGGTAGTCATTATGTCTTGCTAGAGACCACTAATGACTTATGGATTAATCAATGAGATTGAGTTACCCATTGCCAATTTGGAATGGGCCTACAGATCGCACATAAGAAAGTTCGATGATGCAGAATAAGTAGTCTTGCCTACAATAAGTATAATTGTTATACTCAAATAAAGAAGATTTAATTAAATGGTTTAATTAAATATTATTGAAAAGTTCTGTAGTATTAATTAATAGTTAATTAATTACCTGGGAACAATTGGGATGGGCTAATAAATCAAGGGACTTAATTGCAATTGAAGTTCTTGACCCATCAACCTGATCCGTGGGTCATGGGTTGATCCATGGACTTGGTGTATAACCCAAATCATTAAGGTATTATTTAATACTGATTTGGAATTAGTAAATATTATTTAAATATTGATTTGGAATCAGTAAAATAATATTTGGTAATAATACTGATTTGGAATATGACTAAAATCAGTTAAGTAATAATTGGATGATTACAATACTGATTTTGGAAATTTGATCTCTACAAATATCCTAGGGATATTAATGTAGGAAGATGATGATTTTTGAATTAGAAAAATCAGATCAGACAAAAATACATAAAATTCTCAAATTCTCTCTGTAGGCAAGATCGGCTAGCACCAGATCTGCGTAGGCTTTCCTGCTTAAAAGTAGAGAGTCCTTCAAGGAAGGATTTTTGTGGTGACAAACGTAACCGGAGCAGAAGGCTTGGACCAACATCCAACAAGGATCCAGGTGCGGCAACCGATTACGCTACAAGGGTAAGGTTTAGAAGCTTTAAACATAGGATTAATTAAACACTAAATTTGAATAGGCATGAATCCGCTGCGTAAATTTTTGAAAATCATGTCTCCGATCCCAACAGTGGTATCAGAGCTAGGCTCAGATTTTTTAGTGTTAAAATCAAAATTGATTTGATTAAAAGTAAATTGGATTTTATTATTAAAATTAATTTTAATTCATGCATTTAGAAAGCAACAAGAAATTTTTTTCTGGGAAATAATAAAAAATTTAATTTTCAAGGGAATTGGATTCTGGGTTAAATTCGTTTTTTGATTTTGCCTTTTCTCCCGAAATTACATTTTGGTCGCTCGCATCTTGCCAAAAATCCATTTTATAAATCAGGTTTTGGAAATTGGTGTCGGGACAAACCGAATTTTGAAATTTTTTAAAGCCACCAGAAAAACGAATTGAATAAAGTCTGGTATTTCATTGTTTGGTGTAATGGGTTTGTGCAAAAGAATTGGTCGGAATTGTTCCGCCATTGTTTTGAAATCTTCTGTGTTCTGGGTTTTTCAAAAATTACAAGGGCTGGAGCTACTGGGTGTTCGTTTGGCCAGAAAATCGGGATTTACAAAGTCATTCTCGTTTTGGTTTAGTGGATTGAAATCTGGGATGTTGGTTGTTGTTTCACCGGGACTTCGAATTTTGCCAGAAAACCGACCAAGCCAGACATGGAGTCATGGCTGCTATTATTCCATTGCGAAGACTTGGAGTCTTGGAGTCCTAGCATTGATCGACGATGGAGAATGAACAACGAGCGTCGCCGTTGCATTTTCGTAACGATCAGAGCTTTTATCCATTAGGCGTTGGACACCAGATCGATTCTCCTCAATCGGCGGTACCCGTCGGTAGTTGGAGGAGAGCAGTAGGGATACGATTTGATCGAAGAAGATGACCGGAAGAAGCAAACCATCACCGGAAAGGATCACTGCGTTTGTCGCCGGCAAGTTTAAGGAAGAAGAAGTTGACAGCTGGGGGCAGAAACCCTAAAAGGGTGACTTTACCAAATTGCCCCCGCCGCAGCCTCTAATTACCAAAACGGAGAGCTGGGTTTTAAAATAGTTTTAAAATTGCAGAATGGCCCCTGGACTTTGAGTCCCTCTCAAAACCCTAGCCCAGAATTTTATTTAAATTACCATATTGCCCCACAATTTAAAGAAAATTGTTTTCTAATTTTTAATTTTGGTAAGATTTTAAATTTTAATTTTGGAATAAAATCAAATCTTATCAAATTTTAGTTTTAAAATATTAAAATTAGATTTTAGGATTTTAAAATATCTTAAATTAGTTATCTTAATAAGATTAGGATAATTAGATCATAAATAGAATAATTAATTTGATTAAGTTTATTCTTTATTTATGCCTTTAAATATGGTATGATTTATTTAAATGGTTTAAATATTTGCATACATATTTTGGTATGTTCATGCATCATTTATCATAAATGATTGAATAAGAAAAAGGAAAGATTGGTTAAAATTGATTATGACACAATCAATTTTAATTGTATCGAATATTTTGGAAATATTCAATTACACAATCTTTTAAATTAATTGGCTTAATTAAAACGGGCTTGTATGAGCATATGCATTTATGTGTTTTAAAGCATGAATTGGGCTTATTAATGTTTTAAAAGTTGGGGCCTGCGAGCCATTTGAATTTGGGTCTGCGTGCCTATTAAAATGATTATGTAATAGTTAGGCCCAAGATAAGAGGAGTCCATAGTGGAGCCCAGGAACGGGAGCTCAACAATGAATGCCCGAACATGAAGTCTTGTTACTTTAAGAGGCCCTGTAATAGACTAGAGCCCGATTCATTGCTTTTATTCATTTTATTTATTTGATATGCAAATGAATGTTAAAAACGAAAATGCATGTTAAGTCGATCAAACTAAAATCCCAAAAACCCGAGTTGATTTTGCTTCCATACTTTGGGGCCCGCCAGAGCGTCGAACGTCTGTGGACTTGGAGAGCCCAAGGGCCTTAGGTTTTCTTCGTGCGGTGAGTTATCACATAATATGTGCCAAACTTTATCACTACCATTAATGAGTGGAAAAACTGTTTGGGTATTAGATGCTCATCTTTATCACTACCACTTGTTATGGAAAAACTGTGTGGGTATCAATTGATGTGTTGCCTTGAAGGATGGTTTGACTTGGGAAATTAATCCTAGCTTGACCTGATCAGTTGACTAGGGATTAATTTTGCAAAGGTAGGATGGTGTCTAACATTTGGAATGTTCATCCTATCACCGAAAAGTTGCATGGTATGCAATTGGAAAGCGTTAGATTACATGGAATGTAATTTGAACGTTGCCTACCAAAAGAGCCCGATCCCTACGATACTTGCCAAAGCAAGACTGGGGTTGACTCTTTGTGGATTTTTGGCCCACAATCTAGCACCAACACAAATTTGTTTGGATTTCAATTTTGGCTATTGTGGAAAATGATTTTAAAACTCATCCTAATATTTTACATTTATTCTTTGTAGAAATGGCATCATCTAGCACTAATGTTGTTTTAAACTTCAATCTAAGAAGTATATTGGATAAAGACAAGTTGGTTGGACCAAACTTCTTAGACTGTGAAAGAAACTTGAGAATTATTCTCAAGCAAGAATGGAAGCTACATGTCTTAGAGACTGTTTTACCTGAACCACCACAGAATGCCATGGCTACTGTTCATTGAGCATGGGATAAGCTGAAAAGCGATTCCGATGATGTGATGTGCTTGATGCTCGTGTCTATGATAGGTGAGCTTCAAAAGCAGCTCATGAATTTGGAAGCGTTCCGAATTTATGAGTCACTGAAGGAAAAGTTTTGCGAACAATCCCGTATCTTTGTTATCGAAATAAATCTTTCTATGTCCACCTCATGGGTATTAGATACCAGATGTGGGGCTCACATTTGTACTAATGTACAAGGACTCATAAATAGAAGGATGACAAGGAAAGCTGAAGTTGATCTCTGAGTAGGCAACGGAGCAAGGGTTGCTGCTGTTGAAGTGGGAGATTACACTTTATCTTTACCTTCCGGTTTAAACATTGAACTTTAGAATTGTTATTATGTACTTGCTTTGAGCAGGAATATTATTTCAATTTCTTGTTTGGATATTAAAGGATTTCGTTTTATTATTGGTAATAATTCGTTATCTTTATATCGGAATGATGTTTTATATGGAGTTGCAAATTTGTGCAACCGCCTATATGTCTTGAATTTGAGCCAAGAAAGACCGGTCTATAACATTGAAAAGAATGCTAAATCAATTAAGTTTGATATGAGTCCAACTTACCTCTGGCATTGTCGATTAGGCCATGCAAATGAAAAGCGAGTTCAAAAGCTTCACAATGATGGAGTGCTTGGGTCGTTTGATTTTGAATCATATGATACCTATGAACCCTGCTTCCAAGGCAAAATGACAAAGATTCCTTTCAACAAAAAAGGGGAAAGAACAAGTGAGCTATTGGATCTAATACATACGGACGTATATGGACCAATGAGCACACAATATTTGAATACTTCGTGACTTTTACTGATGACTATAGTAGATATGGGTATGTCTACTTAATGAGGTATAAAAATGAAACTTTTGAAAAGTTCAAAGAGTTTAAAAATGAAGTAGAGAATCAGTTGGATAGAAAGATTAAGGCTATTCGCTCCGATCAGGGAGGTGAATACCTTAGTGATGAGTTCGATGGCTATCTAAAATAGTGTGGAATTGTTTCACAGCTGACTCCACCGGGAACACCTCAATAGAATGGTGTATCCGAAAGGATATATCGGACCCTATTAGATATGGTTCGATCAATGATGGGCCAAGCAACTCTCCCTACATCCTTTTGGGGTTATCCTCTCCTTTCTGTTGTCTACTTATTAAACCGTATTCCATCTAAGGCAGTATAAGACTCCATATGAGATATGGATGGGTCGGAAGCCCTATATGTCCTATCCTATCTATGAGTTTGGGGTTGTCAAACTCAGGTAAAACGTTTACAAAGTAATAAGGTTGAACCTAAAACTGACAAATGCCTATTTGTGAGATATCCTAAGGAAACCAAAGGATATCAATTCTACAACCCAACTGAGAACAAAGTGTTCATTGCTCGAGGAGCTACTTTCTTAGAGAAAGAATTTATGTACAAGAAAGATAGTGGGAGTAGAATCGAACTCGGAGAAGTTCAAGAACCACAAGAGAATGTAGAACGATCTACAGAAACTCAGATGGAAGTTGACATGGAAACTCATGAACATGAGCAACCTTAGTCAACAACACAAGAATCTAGAAGGTCTAGTAGATCTCGTCATGAACCCGAGAGATACGAATTTCTCATGACTGACGATCAAGATTTGATCTTGGTGGACTCTAATAAGCCCACGAACTACGAACAAGTTTTAGAAAGTCCGGATTCATATAAATGGCTACAAGCCACAGAATCTAAAATGCAATCCATGAGGGACAATAAAGTGTGGACTTTGGTTGATCCTCCTGTTTAGGCAAAGGTTGTCGATTGTAAGTGGATTCTCAAATTAAAACCTGGTGGGATCTTTAAGGCATGACTAGTGGCTAAAGGTTTCAGACAGACTCATGGTATAGACTATGATGAAACCTTCTCCCCTGTCGTGATGCTCAAGTCCATTAGGACAATGGTTGCCATAACAGCATATTTTGACTATGAGGTATGACAGATGGATGTTAAGATGACTTTCCTGAATGGAAACCTACTCGAGGATGTTCATATGAAACAACCCGAGGGATACATCGATCAAAAGCATCCTGATTGAGTATGTAAGCTTTAAAGGTCCATCTATGGACTAAAGCAAACATCTCGAAGTTGGAATATTCGTTTTGATGAGGAAGTGAAAGGTTACGGATTCATCAAGAACGAAGATGAGCCTTGTGTTTACAAAAAGGTTAGTGGGAGCAAGATTGTATTCCTTGTCCTATATGTGGACGACATCCTACTCATAGGAAATGACATCCCCATGTTGAAAAACATCAAACAATAGTCGGGGAGTGTATTTTCTATGAAAGACTTAGGAGAAGCCGAAATGATAATAGGTATCACAATCTATAGAGATAGATCTAAGAGGCTTCTAGGACTAAGTCAAGAAGGGTACATAGACAAAATATTAAAGAGATTCAATATGTCTAACTCCAAAAATGGTAAGGTACCATTTAGACATGCCCTTCTCTTGAAGAAGAACCAAGGTCCTTCAACAAGAGAGGAGAGGGATACAATGAGTAGAGTCCCATATGCTTCGACAATAGGATCTATCATGTATGCCATGTTATGTACCCATCCGGATGTTGCACATGCACTTAGCATGACTAGCAGATACCAACAAGATCCAGGGATGGATCATTGGACTGCAGTCAAAGTAATCCTGAAGTACTTACGAAAGACTAAAGGATTAATGCTAGTGTACGGAGGACAAGAACAGCTCTTCGTACAAGGTTATGCCGATGCTACTTTCCAGACTGATCAAGACGACATGAAGTCACAATCAGGCTATGTTTTTAGCCTGAATAACGGTGCGGTGAGTTGGAAAAGCTCGAAGCAAGATACCACAGCCGACTCTAAAACAGAGTCTGAGTACATTGTTGCACCAGATGCTGCAAAGGAAGCTGTTTGGTTGAGAAAGTTTGTGTCAGACATCATAGTGATACCGAGTATCCAAGATTTCATAGAACTTTTCTGTGACAATAACGGGGCCATCGCACAATCTAAGGAGCCTCGGTCACACCAGAAAACCAAACACATACTCAGAAGATTTCACCTCATCTGAGAGATCATTGATCGAAGAGATGTGAAAGTGTGCAAAATAGGGTCAGACGATAATATAGTAGATCCTCTCACAAAAGCTCTACCACAGTCAAAGTTTGATAGACATATAATAGAGCTTGGTCTTAAACAGTTTAGGACATAGCCCTTCATCGGGCAAGTGGGAGATTGTTGGTGAATGTGCCCTAATGAGGGCTATTTATGTAAATAGACTTTGAGGGTATTTATGTAAATAAGACATTTGTCGCTTGATTGATTATTTATCAAATGAGTTAATTTCATGATAGTAATATTCTTGTGCATATTTAAATTCATGAAATCGATCCGTCAAAAGAAACACTCCATGGACTAATTAGATCATGAGTGATTCTTTTGAGTAGTACTGGTACGAGGATCCTTAGACCAGAAATCACTACATGGTCCTAGGTGAATTGTAGTGTGCTTCGACATACACTTAACGGGGCTATAACAGGTTGCCAAGTACGGGTATGATTGGGTACACTATGATTCACGCTAAGATATGTAGGTGAAGTGATGGGACTACAAATCTCTCTTAAGTGAGAGATGATATCTTGGCCACTTGATAGTGAACTGAAAAGTGCATGGCCATGCCCAAGGAATGATAAGGATATCATTTGCTTGATGTATTCAGTGTCTCTAAGAGATCAAGTAAACGTTTAGCTATATAAGGATGATGGTTCCATGCCTTATGCTAAACGGGATATCAATGTAGAGGATCGTACGCAGTTTCCTCGGAAATGTTGGGTTGAATCACCATTCGACCCTCCATTTTGAATTGCGTAGTCATTATGTCTTGCTAGAGACCACTAATGACTTATGGATTAATCAATAAGATTGAGTTATCTGTTGCCAATTTGGAATGGGCCTACAGGATCGCACATAATAAAGTTCGATGATGCAGAATAAGTATTCTTGCCTACACTAAGTATAATTGTTATACTTAAATAAAGAAGATTTAATTAAATGGTTTAATTAAATATTATTGAGAAGTTCTGGGGTATTAATTAATAGTTAATTAATTACCTGGGAATAATTGGGGTGAGCTGATAAATCAATGGACTTAATTGCACTTGAAGTTCTTGACCCATCAGCCTGATCCAGGGGTCATGGGTTGATCCATGGGCTTGGTGTATAACCCAAATCATTAAGGTATTATTTAATACTGATTTGGAATCAGTAAATATTTATTTAAATACTGATTTGGAATCAGTAAAATAATATTTGGTAATAATACTGATTTGGAATATGACTAAAATAACTTAAGTTATAATTGGATAATTACAATACTGATTTTGGAAAAAAAATTTTGATCTCTACAAATATCCTAGGGATATTATTGTTGGAAGAGGGTGATTTTGAATGAGAAAATTAAAATCAGACAGAATACACAAGTTTTTCCCAAAAATTCTCTCGGTAGGCAATATTGGCTAGTACCAACCTACGAAAACTTTCGTGCTCGAGAGTAGAGAATCCTTCGAGGAAGGATTTTTGGTGGTGACAAACGTAACTGGAGCAGAAGGCTTGGACCAACATCAAACAAGGATCCAAGTGCGGCAACCGATAACGCTACAAGGGTAAGCTTTAGAAGCTTTAAATGTAGGATTAATTAAACACTAAATTGGAATAGGCATGAATCGGCTACATAAATTTTTGAAAATCATGCCTCCGATCCCAACACTAAGAGCTCGGCCAGAGCAAAATCTCTCTAATTTATATTATAATTCAGCCGAAACTGCTCAAAACTCTGAGGCAAGCTCTGGAAGATGATATTAGCTTGACTTTGATGGTCAATATCACCTCCCAATACCTCGATCTCATTGATGTTTCTAATCATCTCAAGGACGTGATCTCTCACAAGAGTCCCCTCTTTCATCTTAGTAGTCATGAGCTTACTCATAGCCACTTGCCTAGCATTTTGACCTTGATGCCTGAACATCTCTCTGAGATTCAACATCATTTCTAATGCAGTAAGCATTAACTGATGCTGATGTTGCAAAACATTCGATATAGAAGCCAAAATGTAATAACACGACATCTCATTAGCTTTTTTCCACCTCTGATATGCCTCTCATTGTTCATCATTCAATTTATCAGTAGGCAAAGGAGGACATGGTTCTGTGAGAACGAACTTGTAGTGCTCAACCATTATGACAATGTACAAATTGCATTTCCAATCGCTGTAATTTTAACCATTCAGTTTGTTCCTTTTTAATATAACAGCTAAAGGATTAAACGTCATATAAAAAACTATAAATAAATAAACAGAAATTGTTTCAGCACATATGAAAATTTTGAACCTAATATTGCAAAATCCCTCAAAACAATAATTAAATTCACCAACATCTTGTTCTTTGGGATTCACGCAAGTCACGTTAGTGTGAACGTTTACGCTAGTCCACATTCGTTCGAGAAAAACCAAGTTCATTAATTTCACCATCTAACCAAATGATATATTGATTAATGGAATTAATAGTTGGTGCTTTTAGTAGTACAAAATAAGTAGTGTAACCTCGATGGGAGGAATACTACAAACAGTACACTAAGTGTGTTGCCATTACGTGACTTATAAGCTTGTTACCTAGGACAGTGTGCCTCAGATGGAGAGGGTGTCACATTCTCCAATTTGACTTACTACAGTCATTCTACTTAGAAATTCTTTCTAGTGATCTTATAGATTAGAATCATCCGATATTGAGGAACACTCTAATGGCAACACATAAGTCTACCCATATCACATATGAACTCATAATGGAGGCCATGGGGATATTAACCAACCCGCACCCACTTAGATTCTTAAAATGAGGGCTTTTTTGGTTTTAACATGCAATGAACTAATCCTAAGTTATATGTAACATAAAACCAACATGTTTTAGTCATGCGTAAAGTAAAGCACAAAATTAAAACATTTAAACTATAATTAAAACAATAAAATGGGAAATAAATACGTAAAAAAAATTTCCTGACTATTATGGTTTTAATCGCCTCCATCTGCTGCCTTGTCTTCGTATCACGTCGATGGATTAAGTCTTAAAAAATTTGGATCTCGGAGTCCACTTCAAAAACCGGTCCACACGAGCAAGACCCGTGCACCCAAGCCACGCACACTGGGCCTGGCACACAAGCGAAGGCCCACGCACGAAGCGAAAGCCGCGTGCGCTGGGCCTCACGCGCAAGGGCGCCGCATGCGCCTGGTCTCTGCCGACTTTCCCTTGCACGCTGTTGCACCCAGCATTGGTGGTTTCTGTTGGCATTTCTACACTGGCAATGTCCAATCTCCCCATTCTCTCTCCGGGTCTTTTACTCCGCTGCTACTCGTTATTGGTCTTCTTGTAATTTGCTTGGGTTTTCTCAGTTTTCAAAGCAATTATTGGAATCATCCAAATTACGATAAACCAAAATCCACAAATTCAAGTCGTCCACAACCACTTCTTCGCTATTATAGAATTTCCTAAATACAAGGCTAAATCTATCTAGGAAAATAAATCAACAGTTACATAGATTCAAATCCTACTACGGATTTAAACTAATCCTATAATGCTTCAAGCATGTGATTTTACTATTACAAGTATTCATATAAAAAACCATCCGGATATGTCCCCGAGTTTAATTAAACCTACAAATGCAAACCATAATAGCCGGGATAAACAAACCACCTGCATACAAAAAAGCATGCAATAAATCGAATAAAGCAAAGCCAAAACCTTAGCTCTAATACCAATTGAAGGAATTATTTACCCGAGCCCAATAAAAAATCTCACTTTCGTGCTTTGCATTCCAGAATCGGAGATTCTCAACCAAACCCAAACACTCGTGTAATAAGATTCAAACCCTTTTAAAATGACACACAAGCTTAGCTTCGGATCTTAGTTTCAGTTTATTCTATTTATTAACACGCACACAAAATATAAACTTTAAATAAAGAGGAAGTTTTAAGGTTTCGACCTTCATGTCCCTTAAGTAATTGCTTGTATGACTATCAGACAGATCCGTATGTTGTGTTTGTAACAAACCAACGAACCAGTTGATCAGCCAAATGAAAACAAAACAAAACTGTTTGCGTAGAAAAAAATCCAAGCTGCCACCGTCGCTACGCACCTCCGCACGTGTTCACACACGCCGCCGGAGGAAAGTCACCGCCGCCTGTACAAGCTCATGGGCCAACTGCCGGTCAAATATGGGCCGCCATTTGCTTGGTGTTGCGTACGGATTTTGAGAAGAAAAACTTGAAGATTAATTTGCTTCTTTTTCTCACTCTAACTTTCTCTTTCTAATTTCTTGAATTATGAAACTATGACTTGTGTGTCTTGTTATTGCTAATCCCTTGTCTATTTATAGAGTTAAAGGAAGACCTTAAGTGGGCTTGAGTTAAGCCTTCTTGTTGGGCTTTGGATTAACTAATTTCCTAATCTTAACAAATCTTAATTAGTTTTCCAAACCAATTAGTTTCTTAATCCAATTAGTTTCCGCTCGTCAATTTATTCATTTACTAATAAATTAATTTATCGGGTTCTTATAATCCGAGATTAGTACCACTCGACCTTTTCATTATACCGGGCATACGTCCACTGACCGAGTTTAGTACAACAAACATTTCAAGCTCATCTCGAGAGTACCATCAACCCAGATGCACCGGTATATAGTTTTCTTCGATTCGCAATAACACACCATGCAACTAAACACCCGTAACCAGCCTAACAAGATTTTAGGCCTTAAGCGATCGCACACTTTGGCAGATCTGGAGGAAACAGATCTGGTCCAGGCTAAACCGAAAATATCACTTTCATACTATGCATTCCAAAATCGGAGACTCTCGATTTGGCCCAGACTTTCATACAAGCAATAGCTTTTCAGTATTCAAAACTAACAAGATCAAACTACGCAATGCTCAATCCTCATGCTCGTTCTTGTCAAGGGATTAAAAGATAGAATACTAAGATTGAATAGTCTATCAAATCAGTACAGGACAAATTCATCCTAAATAGGTCATGCTCAATATGTCCTGGACATATCTATATGATTCAATCAGTTTAGATAATACAAACCCAGAATCACATAATGACTTAAACCGACAGTATGTCCAAACTGTCTCAGTCATGAGCCTAGTTTATATATCAAGACTTTAAATAACGATGAGATCTACTGTTTTACACCCGACACCTGATCATCTAGTCTCTTGATATAAGTGGACAACATATGTAAAACATAAGGCATACAACTGAAAAATTTAACTGGATATATAAAACTGGGAAATAGTTTTTCATATAAGCAAAGCTTTCAGTATTCAAAACTAACACAAAATAACTCTAATCAAAGCGGAAGGAAACGAATTGACCTTTGAAGCGTGTACTCAAGATTTCTCTTGTATGAATTAGATATGCATCTAGAAACTGTGTCGGCAACTATCTACCAAATGAACGGAATCAGCAACAATTGAAAAACACCACGGAAAACTCACAAGAAATTAGCCTTATCGCCGCCGTCCAAAATTTCTACCACTACCGGAGTTGACTCATCGCACGCCGCCAGAGATGCTACGCTGACCGCCGCTAGAAGAGCCACACGACGCCGCCCCTGGGAGAGATTGAACTGACAGGTTATTTCTCTCTCTAGTTTTCTTGTCTTCAAAACTTATGAATTGTGTATTGTATTGCTGGCCCTCTATGTCTATTTATAGAGCTACAAGAGAGACCCTAAGTTGGATTAGGATTGGTCTTTCTATTTGGTTTGTGGTTTACTCCAATCCCGTTCCTGGACTGATTCACATCCAACTGACATAAGGATTCACTTATCCTTAATCTAGTTCCTGGACCGATTCACAACCAATTGGTACAATAATTAATTAATTACTTAATTAATTAAATCTACCTTTGTCAATTACCCAATACATAATTAATCATACCACTAACGGATTAATTATGTCGCTGTCATCCAAACCAGAGTTGCTTTTGGAACCATTAAATTAATTATTCTATAATCTTCCCACATCAAAGATATAATGCTCGTCAGCTTATTAGTTTACTGATAAATTAATTTATTGACTTCTTATAATCCAAGATTAGTACAGCTCGACCTCATTACTATACCGGACATAAATCCACCGGCCGGGTTTAATATAATAAACATTACAAGCTCATCTCGAAAACACTATCACCCCGAACGCACCGGTACATGGTTTTCCTTTGACAAGCAATAGTAAACTAAGCAATCAAACATGCTCACCCAACGTACCGAGTTTAATTAAACATACAAACGCAAACCATAATAGCCAGGATAAACAAACACCTGCATATAAAAAGCATGCAATAAATCGCATAAAGCAAAGCCAAAACCTTAGCTCTGATACCAATTGAAGGAATTATCTACCCGGGCCTGATAAAAAATCTCACTTTCATGCTATGCATTCCAGAATCGGAGATTCTCAACCAAACCCGAATGCTCGTGTAATACGATTCTAACCCTTTTGAAATACCACACAAGCACCGGATCTTAGTTTCACTTTATTCTATTTATTAACATGCACACAAAATATGAACTTTAAATAAAGCGGAAGGTTTAAGGTTTTGACCTTCGTGTCCCTTAAGTAATCGCTTGTATGACTCTCAGACAGATCCGTATGTTGTGTGGGAAACTAACTAATGAACCAGTTGATCAGCAAAATAAAAAACAAAATGAAATTGTTTACCTTGAAAAAAATTCAAGCTGCCGCAGTCGCCGTGCACCTCCGCGCGTGTTCACACGCCGTCGGAAGAAAGTCACCGCCGCCTGTGCAAACTCATGCGCCAACCGCCGGTCAAAGATGGGTTGTCACTTGCTTGGTGTTGCGTACGGATTTCGAGAAGAAAAACTTGAAGATTAATTTGCTTCTTTTTCTCACTCTAACTTTCTATTTCTAAGTTTCTTGAATTAGGAAACTATGACTTTTGTGTCTTGTTATTGCTAAACCCTTGTCTATTTATAGAGTTAAAGGGAGACCTTAAGTGGGCTTAAGTTAAGCCTTTTTGTTGGGCTTTGGATTAACTAATTTCTTAATCTTAACGAATCTTAATTAGTTTTCCAAACCAATTAGTTTCCTAATCCAATTAGTTTCCGCTCGTTAATTTATTAATTTACTAAAAAATTAATTTATCGAGTTCTTATGATCCGAGATTAGTACCACTCGACTTTTTTATTATACCGGACATACGTCCACCGACCGGGTTTAGTATAACAAACATTTCTAGCTCATCTCGAGAGCACAATCAACCCAGATGCACCATATATGGTTTTCTTTGATTCACAATGACACACCAAGCAACTGAACACCCGCAACGAGCCCAATGAGATTTTAGGCCTTAAGCGACTGCACACTTTGGCAGATCTGAAAGAAACATATTTGGTCCGGGCTAAACCGAAAAGCTCATTTTCATGCTATGCATTCTAGAATCAGAGACTTTCGATCTGGCCCACAACCAATTGACATACTGTCCAGTTCTTGGACAGATTCATAACCAGTTGACATAAGGATTAATTAATTACTAAATTAATTAAATCTACCTTTGTCAATTACCCAATACATAATTAATCATACCACTAACGAATTAATTATGGCATTACCATCCAAACTAGAATTGCTTCTGGAACCTCTAAATTAATTATTCTTTAATCTCCCCACATCAAAGATATAATTCTTGTCAATTTATTAATTTATTGATAAGCTAATTTATCGACTTCTTATAATCTGAGATTAGTACCACTCAACCTCATTACTATACCGGACATCAGTCTACCGATCGAGTTTAGTATAATAAACATTATGAGCTTATCTCGAGAGCACCATCACCCCAGACGCACTGATATATGGTTTCCTTTCAAAAAGTAATAACACACTAAGCAATCAAACACGCGCACCCAATCTACCGAGAATATAAGTCTCAAGTGACCCCACTCATTGGAATATTAAAGTACGCTATGTCTAATTCTCATGCCCGTTCAAGTCTAGGGATTAAGAGATAGAATACTAGAATCGAATAGTCTATTAAATCAGTATAAGACAATTCAACCCAAACGGTCATGCTCAATATACCCCGGGCATATCTATATGATTCAATTAGTTTAGGCAAACCAATCTCAAAATCACATAATGACAAAACCGACATTATCTCCAAAACTGTCTCATTTATGAGCCTAATTTATATATCACGACTTTAACCAATGATGAGATCTATTGTGTCGCACCAGACACCTCATCATCTAGTCACTTGATATAAGAGGACTACATATGAAAATATAAAACGATAAACTGAAACATTCAATCGATATATAAAAATTGGGAAATAGTATCTATGTACGAAGTATGGGAAAGCATCAGTGAACGTTTCCTACGATCTCGAATAATCTTGATCCCAAGGATATGTCCAGCTTCTCCCAAGTCCTTCATATCGAACTGCTTGGACAGCCTTGCCTTTACGTCTGATAACACTTTCTTATTGTTTCCAATGAGTAGAACGTCATCTACATAAAGTATAAGAAACACTACTGCAATCCTGTCACGTCTGCGGTACACACAATGCTGATCCTGACATTAAATAAATTCGTAAGACTGGATTACTTCATTAAACCGAATGTTCCAAGATTTGGATGCTTACGTAAGTCTATAGATGGACCTCTTAAGTTTGCAAACCTTATGCTTTTGGCCTTCTGCAATGAATCCCTCTTGTTACTGCATAAATACGGTTTCCTCAAGACTTCCGTTAAGGAAAGCTATCTTGATATCCATCTGCAAAATCTCATAATCTAAATGAGCAACTATGGCCAAGAGAATCCGGATCGACATAAGGATTGATACTGGGGAGAAGGTTTTCTTATAATCGATACCTTCTTTATGAGTATACCCTTTTGCCACAAGCCTAGCTTTAAAGGTTTCAACCTTTCCGTCAGACCCTCTCTTTCTTTTGTAGGCCCACTTGCATCCAATGGGTTTAAAACCATCAGATAATCCACCAGCTCCCAGACATGATTAGAGTCTATTAACCCCATCTCAGATATCATTGTCTTTTGCCAAGAATCTGCATCTTTATCTCAGAGTGCCTCATTGTAGTTAACCTAGTCAGGTTTGTTGGCATCTGGGACTAAATCTGAGGATTCTCCCAGGCCCACGTACTTCCTGAGTTATCTTACAACCCTCTCACTATGATGAGACACCGCCTGTGTAGGCGTATCATCGATCACATTATGTGCAGTGTCTTGTGGTGTATCTACTTGTACTGGTGCAACAGGTGTTGTGGATTATCCCCTAAGTTTTTCTAGTACGATCTTACTACTGGGCTTGTGATCTAGAATATAGTCATCTTCTAAAAACCTGACGTTAGTGCTTACTACCACCTTCTGATCTTTAGGACTATAGAATAGGCCACCTTTCATTCCTCTAGGATATCATACAAACGGCATCACTTCTGTTCTTGAATCTAACTTACCCACATCTACCATAAGCACATGTGTTGGACAATCCCAAATTTTGAGATGTCTTAGACTTAGCTTACGCCCCATCCACAACTCTGTAGGGGTTGAGGGTACGGATTTAGATGGTACTAGATTAAGAATATATGTAGTTATTTCTAAGGCATATCCCCAAAATGAATTTGGCAATTCACTATAACTCATCATAGATCTCACCATTCTATAACAGTTATGTTTCTCCATTCTGGTACACCTTTCTATTGGGGTGTGCCAAGAGCAGATAACTGAGATTGAATTCCTACTTCTGACAAATAATCTCGAAATTCGCCCAACAGGTATTCTCCTCCATAATCTGATCGTAGTGTCTTGATACTTTTACCATAATGTTTCTTCACATTTGACCGATACTCTTTGAACTTGTCAAAACACGCAGACTTGTGGCGCATCAAATAAATATATCCTTACCTCGAGTAATTATCTGTGAATGTCACAAAATACTCAAAACCACCCCTTTCTTGTATTGAAATTGGTCCACACGAGTCTGAATGAACAACCTCTAACACTTCTTTGGCTCTATACCCCTTGTCCTTCAAAGAACACTTGGTCATTTTACCTTCCAAGCAGGATTCACAAGTTGAGTAGTTGCCAACTTCTACTGAACCTAAAGGTCCAGCAGTAACCAACCTTTGAATCCTAATAAGGTAAATGTGACCTATTTTAAGGTTCCAAAGATATGCTTGGTTCATCTCAGAAGGTTCTTTCCTCTTATTATGGTTTAATGATGTTTGAATTGTTGTTGCGTGTCTAGTAGGAGATTTGGTTTTAAAATAAACAAATTTTCTACTAATGAAGCATAACAAATGAGTTTCTTATTTCTTCTAACAAATAAAGACTTATTGGAAAAAAACAAACTCATAACCATCATTTAAAAGTTTAGAAACTGAAACAAGGTTCTTTCTAAAACTAGGAACATAAAGACAATTATTTAAAACTAAACTGGAATTTTCGAAATTCAGCATGACTTCTCCTACTGCAACAACTAACACTTTCGTGGTGTCGCATAAGTAGACTTCCTTCTCGCCTTCACTAAGCTACTAGGTTGCTTGGAACCCCTTCAAAGAATTACAACATGATCTGTGGTGCCTGAATCCACACACCAAGTATCTGTAGGAATCACCGCTAAACATGTCTCAGGAATTAAGGCAAAAGCTGTCGTACCTTTTGAATTCTTCTTCTTGCTAAATCACCGCTAAACATGTCTCAGTAAACATGTCCCATTTTACAGCACTTAAAGCATTTGCCTTTTGACTTTTTCTTTTTGGCGATATTTGGCTTAGGCGCATGATCCACATCCTTCTGGGCCTTTTTCGTCTTATTCTTTCCAGCTTTGGGCTTAGAAGAGGAACATTGAGCCTTGACTATGACTAAAGCTTGCTTCTTCTCTTGAAAAAGGCCTTCATCCGACACCAATTCAGCTAAGAGCTCAGATAGACCGTAGACTCTCTGATTCATATTGTAATTCAGCCGAAACTGCTCAAAGTTTTTAGGCAAGCTCCGGAGTATTATGTCAATTTACCTCTACTTCATTGATGTTACTGATCATGTCAAGGATGTGATCTCTCACAGAGGTGCCTTCAGCCATTTTGGTGTTCATTATCTTCCTCATGGCTACTTGTCTCGCCGCCCTACCTTGATAACCAAATATCCACCTCAAATTAGTCATTATGTCAAAAGCAGAGATCATTGAATGATGCTGATGCTGCAAAACATTTGACATGGAAGCCAAAATGTAACCCTTTGCCATCTTATCAGCCTTTCTCCACCTCTAATAGGCTTCTCTATCTTCTTGAGACATTTCATCAGTGGTCATTTCAGGGCACACCTCAGTTGGCACAAACTTGTACTGCTCAACCGTTAGGACAATGTCCATTTTGCGATTCCAATCGACAAAATTTAGACCAGTTAATTTGTTCTCTTTTAATATTATAGCTAAAGGATTGAAAGCCATATCGATATCTGAAAAATAAATAAAAAGAAAAGTTTCAAAAAATTAAACTTAAAAAATTCAAAAATATTTTGTTTCCTCAAAAAAATATAATCTAATTTAAATCCACCGATATCTCTTTCACCGGGATTCACGTAAGTCACGATAGTGTGGACGTTTACGCTAGTCCACATTCGTTCGAGAATAATCTAGTTCATTAATTTCACTATCTAACCAAATGATCTATTGATCAATAAAACTAATAGTTTGTGCCTTTTAGCCATATAAGAGCAGCATAACCTCGATGGGAGGAATACTACAAATCGTACACTAAGTGTATGCCATTACGTGACTTCTAAGTTTGTTACCTAGAATAGTGCGCCTCAAATAGAGAGGTTGTCGTATTCTCCAATTTAACTTACTATAGCCATCTTAGTTAGAAATTCAACCCAGTGATCTTATGGATTAGACTCATCCGATATGGAGGAAGACCCTAATGCCAATGCGCAAGTCAACCCACATCACTTATGAACTCGTAATTGAGGCCACAGGAATATTAACCAACCTGCTCCCACTTAGATTCTTAGAATGAGGGTTTTTCTGGTTTTAACATGCAATTAACTAAACCTAAGTTATACACATCCAAAAAACCTCATGTTTTAATCATGCATCAAAATAAAGAACAAATTAAAACATGTAACCAATAATTAAAATCATAAAAAAAGGAAATAAATGCATAATTAATTTTTTTGACTATTATGGTCTTCATAATTATTGCTTCCATCTGTTGCCTTGTCTCGTGTCCCATCACGTCACTCTTGATGGATTGAGTCTAATATTTGGATCTCGGAAATACCTCAAAAAAAGAGGGCCGCACGGGTGCGCCGAGCACACACCCGCGAACGGGCTGCACGTGCTGGGCTTCGCACGCAGCCCAAGGCCAAGCACTTGACCGCACATGCTAGGCCAGGCCGCGCGTGTGGCTGGTGCCCTGGCGCTGCGCAGCAGGGACGTGCCCCGTTGCCGGTGATTCTTTCACCCTCATCGCCTTGGTCTCCTCCGAATTCCCCTGGATTTTCTCAGTTTTCTACGCAATCTTTGGAATTACCCAAATTGCGATAAAGCAAAACACCATGAATTCAAGTCGTCCACAACTACGTCTTCGCTATTACATATTTTCCTATATATAAAGCTAAATCTTTCTAGGAAAAAAATGACAATTACATTGAAAAAATCCTATTACAGATTTAATCTAATCATACACGGCTTCCAGCATGTGGTTTTACTATTACACACATTCATAACAAAAAACAAACACGGACATGTCTCCGGAATTAATAAAATATAAACACATAAACCATAATAGCCGGGATAACGAACCACCTGCATAAAAGAAACCATGCAATAAATCAAACAAAGCAAAGCCAAAACCTTAGCTTTGATACCAATTGAAGGAATTGTCTGCCTGGGTCCAATAAAAAATTCCACTTTCGTGCTACGTATTCCATAGTTGGGAACTTTCAATCAAACCCGAGCGCTCGTGCTATCCGATTCAAACCCCTTTTGAAATACCACACAAGCACTGGATTTTAGTTTTAGCTTATTCAATTTGTCACGCAACAAAATAATTCTAATTAATACGGAAGGAAAAAAATTGACCTTTGAAGCGTGTACTCAAAATTTCTCTTGTATGACTCTGAGACGCGTCTGGAAGTTGTGTGGGCAACTATCTACCAAATGAACAGAATCAGCAACAATTGAAAAACACCACCCTTGGGAGAGATTGAACGGACATGTTCTTTCTCTCTCTAGTTTTCTCTCTCAAGTTTTCTTGTTTTGAAAACTTATGAATTGTATATTATATTGCTAACCCTCTATGTTTATTTATAGAGTTACAAGAGAGACCTTAAGTTGGATTAGGATTGGTCTTCCCATTAGGTTTTTGTTTTACTCCAATCCCATTCCTGTTAGTTTTGAATACTGAAAAGCTATTGCTTGTATGAAAAACTAATACCCAGTTTACATATCGTTTATGTTTCAATATTAATTGTTCCTTTATATCATATATCTAGATAACGAGGTGTAGAAAAGCACAGTAGATCTCGTTATTGGTTAAAGTATTGATATATAAACATATGCTTGTATCTGAGATAATTTGAACATACTATCAGTTTAGGTTATCGTGTGATTTGGATAATTAGTTTGTCTAGACTAATTAAATCATACGGATGTGCCCAGGGCATATTGAGCATAACCTGTTCGGGATTAAATTAACTTATACTGATCGGCATAGTTAATTCAAACCTAATATTCTAATCTCTTAATCCCCAGACTAGAGCGGGTATGAGAGTTAGATATTGTATGCTTTGATATGCCAAAGGGTGCAGTCAATTGAGGCCTAGATCTCGGTAAATTAGGTATGCTGTGTTTGACTTCTTTTTGTGTTGTAGCTTGTCGAATGAATCCATGTACTGATTCGTCGGGTTGATGATCCTCCCGAGATGACCTCATAAGGTTTATTATACTAGACCCGGCCGGTGGACTTTATGTCTGATATAATAAGAAAGTCGAGTGGTACTAATCTCGGATACCAAGAAGTTGATGAATTAATTTGTCAATAAATTTATGAATCGACGAGCACTATATCTTCGATGTGTTAAGATAGAAGAATAATAAAGTGAGTGCGAAGTAAATTCATTTTTTAGTGGTAGTTTCATAATTGGTCAGTTAGTAGTACGAAGACATTAAAAAACCTTGGAGGCGTAGTTGCCTAGAAAGAGAATGAGTAGCCTAGAGAGAGAACTTATCCTTCTTTGTTGAGTTCTTTCTCGAAATTATCTTAGGATCCTTCGATCTTCAAAAATCTCAGCCCTTTAGGATCACCGGATTTCCTATTCACTGTCGTCTCTTGATTTGCACGATGCCGCCTGTCTCGATTTACGCGCGGTCGGGTTTTCTAGATTTATGCCCCTCCAGTCCAATTAATTATCGTAGAAACTTTATTCAACCTCCATTGTGTAGATCTTGGTCTTGATCAGTGATCCATGGTGGTGGTTGTTTAGAACGTGGTGGGACAATTCTTTGGAGGTGGTTTTGGGTTTGTGCGCGTCGGGGGGTAAATAGGAGGTTGATCTTCGGGCAACGATATGCTGCGGATCTAACGATTTTTTCGAAGTGGGTTTCTATTGGATTACTTCCTTAGTATCTTAGCTACCCTGTGGATAGTCGCCCACATGATTTCGGGGTGCAGAAGGAGTCATTCTCGGGATTCTCTAGTGATTGGTCCCGAGCGGTAAATAGTAGGATTTCCAAGGCTTTGGTTTTCTTATTGCTTTGAGGACACGCTTCAAAAGTATAATCTTTAAGTCTTCCGCTTTAAATTAAAGATTCAATTTTTAGCATGTCGTTTTAATAAATCGAATATGTATAAGCCTAGATTCGTTCAAGGGAAATGATCTAGAGTCAGGGCCAGATCGAAAGTTTCCAATTCTGAAATACTTAGCACGAAAGTGAGATTTTCAGTTTAGCCCATACCAGATCTGTTTCCTTCAGTTTCTGGACTGATTGATATCAAACTGACACAAGGATTCACTTATCCTTAATCTAGTTCCTGTATCGATTCACAACCAATTGACACAATGATTAATTAATTACTTAATTAATTAAATCTACCTTTGTCAATTACCCAATACATAATTAATCGTACCACTAACGGATTAATTATGACACTGCCATCCAAACCATAATTGCTTTCGAAACCATTAAATTAATTATTCTTTAATCTCCCCACATCAAAGATATAGTACTCATCAAATTTATTAATTTACTGATAAATTAATTTATTGACTTCTTATAATCCGAGATTAGTACAGCTCGACCACATTACTATACCGGACATAAGTCCACTGGCTGGGTTTAATATAATAAACATTACGAGCTCATCTCGAAAGCACTATCACCCCGGATGCACAAGTACATGGTTTCCTTTTGACAAGCAACAGTACACTAAGCAATCAAATACGCGTACCCAACCTACCGAGAATATAAGTCTCAAGTGACCGCACTCGTTAGCAGATTAAAGTACACTATGTATAATCCCCAGGCATATCTATATGATTCAATTAGTTTAGACAAACCAATATCAGAATCACATAATGACTTAAACTGACAGTATGTCCAAAACTATCTCAGTCATGAGCCTAATTTATATATCACGACTTTAACCAGTGATGAGATCTACTGTGTCGCACCAGACACCTCATCATCTAGTCACTTGATATAAGAGGACTACATATGAAAACATAAAAAAATTAACTAAAACATCCAATTGATATATAAAATTGGGAAATAGTTTCTATACAAGCAAAGCTTTAGTATTCAAAACCAACAGATGCTTCTATCAAGACTCTTAACTAAACCAAAAAGGGTGTTTTTGTTTCGCGAGAATAAGAATAAAACAATCGTAAAATGATTTCAATTTTTACTTTTTTATGAGTAGAGTAAAGGCAAAGAAAATCTTATAAGTACTAGAGATATTTGTTAACCCAACTAATGTAGTATGATTATTTGTTAAGATAATCACATACCATATAACTATCTGTTAAGAGGAAAAAAAGTGATAATTACTCTTAATTTACCAAACAAATCAAAAGAAATATTATTTCTTTAATGAATGTACTCTTAATTTACTAGTCAATTCAAATGTAATCGCATCACTTTAATGAATGTTCAATTTATTAAATGCTAATTACTCAATTCTCATTCATGTGAACCGAACACATCGAAAAGGTAAAACTAACCCATTACACTTAAAAATCTTTTTCTATCCTAATAAATTCACTCAATCAAGATGCCAAATGACCTTTATTTTTCAAATGAGTATTACTATTTGTAGCCTATTTTTTACTATTTGTAACCCTATTCTCGAAACAAACTTTCCAAACATGGGGCCTTCATTTGTAAACCAATAACATGTCATTTGGGATCAATTATTTAAAAATTAATAAAAGGACAATTTGGGAAGTTTGTTTAGAAAATATGGTTACAAATAGTAAAAAATGGGCTACAAATAGTAATACCCAAGATCTCTTATCTAATAGTTGTAATAAGATAAAACAAATAAAATGGCATAAAACTCTTAGAAAAATTCAAGATCGCGAATGAAAGAGTTATAATAAGATAAAACAAATAAAATGGCCATACAACTTTTAGAAATATTTTTGATCTTTTATCTAAGAGTTGTAAAAATATAAAACAAATAAGATGGCCATACAACTCTTAGAAATGTTCATGATCACTTATTTAAGAGTTTTAATAAGATAAAACAAATAAATAAATTGCCTATAGGACTCTTAGAAATGTTCATGATCTTATGTGTAAGAGTTATAATACGATAAAATAAATAAAATGGCCATACAACTCTTAGAAATGTTCACATTCTTTTATCCAAGAGTGGTAATAAGATAAAACAAATAAAATGGCCATACAACTCTTAGAAATGTTTATCATCTCTTATCTAAGAGTTGTAATTAGATAAAACAAATGAATTGCCTAAAACTCTTAGAAATGTTCATGATCTCTAATCTAAGAGTTCTAATAAGATAAAACAGATAAATTGCCTAAAACTCTTTGAAATGTTCATGATCTCTTATATAAGAGTTATAATAAGATAAAAAAAAAAAATAAAATGGCCGTACAACTCTTTGAAGTTTGTTTCAAAAATATGGTTACAAATAGTAAAAAAATTGGCTACAAATAGTAATACCCATTTGAAGAAGTTTGTTTCCAAAATAGGGTTACAAATAGTAAAAAATGGGCTACAAATAGTAATACCCATTTGAAAAATAAAGGATCCTTTTATAAATTTTTAAATAATTGATCCCAAATGACATGTTCTTGGTTTACAAATGAAGACCCCGTGTTTATTCTACGTTTGTGTTTTGTGCCTTTTGATACTACTTCCTCACGTTTTACAATTTTTATGTAACTTTTCCAAAGGAAACAAGAAAACTAAAATCAAAACCAGAACCATGACCATAACTATAACTATAAGGGTTAAAAATTCACATTTTTCCAAACCCTGAAACAGAGGATTCTTTCTTCACACAAATATTTTTATGCATATCTTTCCTGGTCGATTGCACCATAATCTATTCTTGTAAGATGATAGATAGTGTTAGTGTGAATAATGAAAGCATCGCTTGTATAAACTTATTTTCTGGATATATCGAATAAGATTGATTTAGTTAATTTTTTCATATTTATGTGTTTATATATGAAGTACATTTATGTTATATGACTAGATAATGAGGTGTTTGGTGTGGCACAGTAGATCTCATTATTGGTTAAAGTTATGACATATAAAGTAAGCTCGTGACTGAGACAGTTTGGACATACTGTCGGTTTAGGTCATTGTGTGTTTCTTAAATTGGTTTGTCTAAATTAATTGAAATACACGAATATGCCCGGGGCGTATTGAGCACCGATTGAGGATTGAATTAACTTGTATTGTTCGTTAGTAGTTAATTCGAACCTTATATTTTGTCTCTTAATCCCTAAACTGGAACATGCATGAGGATTAAGTATAGTGTACTTTGATCAGCCAATGAGTGTGGTCACTTGAGGCCTATATTCTCGGTAGGTTAGGTGCCCGTGTTTGATGGCTTGTCAAAAGGAAACCATGTACCGGTGTGTCTGGGGTGATGGTGCTCTCGAGATGAGCTCGTAATATATATTATAATAAACCAGGGCGGTGGACTTATGTCTGGTATAGTAATAAAGCCGAGTGATACTAATCTCGGATGAAAAGAAATCGATTAATTAATTTATCAATAAATTAATAAATTTTCAAGCATTATATCTTTGACGTGGGGAGATTAAAGAATACTTAAATTAGTGGTTCCGGAAGCAATTCTGGTTTGGATGGTAGTTCCATAATTAATCCGTTAGTGGTACGATTAATTATTTATTGGCTTAATTGACAAATGTAGATTTAATGAATTAAGTAATTAATTAATTCTTGTGTCAGTTGGGTATGAATCAGTCTAGGAACGGGATTGGAGTAAAACACAAACCCAATAGCAAGGCCAAAGCCAATCCCACTTGAGGTCTATCTTGTAGCTGTATAAATAGATACAAAAATAGCCCCAGAATACATACAATCTTCATAACAGATAGAACACAATTTCTAGAGAGAGAAAACTAGAGGGAGAAAATCCTGAGAGAAAGAAGTCCAAGCGGCGGCTTTGTTTAGAAGTAGTGGCGGGTGGATGTTTTTCTGGACAGCAGCGTGTGAAGCTTCTGGCAGTGGCGCGTGAAGCTTTCGGCGGCGGCGTAGTGGATTTTTTAGCAGATCGGCGGCTCAATTAGTGGGTAGCTTTTGTGTAGTTTTCTGTTAGGGTTTATTCTGATCATTTGGTAGATAGTAGCCCACGCAACTTCCAGATGAGTCTCAGAGTCATACAAGATATTTCTTGAGGATCACGCTTCAAAAGGTCAATTCTAATCTTCCATTTTAATTAGATTTATTTTGAATGCGTGACAAATCGAACAAGGTAAACCAAGATCCTGTGCAACGGTATTTCAAAAGGGTTTGAATCAGATTACAAGAGCATTTGGGTTCATGAGGAAGTTTACTAATCTGGATGCTCTACAAGATATGAAAATTTTTTATTAGGCCCGGATAGATAATTTCTTCAATTGGTATCAGAGCTAATGTTTTGGCTTTATACTTGTTTGATTTGTTACATGGATTTTAATGCATAAGGTTCATTATCCCAGCTATTATGGTTGTGCGTTTACATTTTATCAAACCCCGGGACAGTCTGGGTTTTTTTTTTTTTTTTTTTTTGATATGATTGCTTGTAATAGTAAAATCACGAGCTGGAAGCCGTGTAAGATTAGACTAAAACTGTAGGAGGATTTTTTTCTATGTAATTTTTTATTTTATTTTCCTATAAAATCAAGCCTTGTGTTTATAAAAATTTATGTAATCGATGACGTTTTTGTGGGCGACTTGGATTCTTGGGTTTTGGTTTATCGCAATTTGGGTGATTCCAAGGATTGCGTTGAAAATCAAGAAAACTCAGGTGAATTGCAAGAACACTAAATATCAAGTGGGAACAGAATAGGAATCCAGAGTGGGAGAGGGATGGTGGCAGCGCCTGCAACGAATCACCGCCCGAAGCACAGCCTGCGTTGTGCACGGTACAGCTGCGCGCAGAGCCATGTGCGGCCACTGCTGGTGCTATGCTACACTTGTTCAGCGTTCGAGCGCCAGCAGCGTGCATAAGCCAGCGCATGCCGTGCGCGCAGCGGTACTGCCCGTGCGTGCAGTTTGTGTGAACTGCCCGTGCGTGCGGCCCATTTGGCTTCTCGCATGGTCCAGTCTTCGAGTTAGTTTAGATATTTCTATGACAAAGTCAAATCCATCAGAGTGATGTGATGGGACATGCAAACAAGGCAGCAGATGGAAACGAAGTGCAATTTTTGAACCATAATAGTCAAAAAATTTACCTTACGTATTTATTTCCCATATTTATCATTTTAATTGCATGCGTATATGATTTAGTTGTTTTGTATGATTGAAGTATATGGTTTTATGAATACGTATAACTTAGCTTAGTTAATTGCATGTTAAAACCGAAAAACCCTCGTTTTAAAAATCTAAGTGGAAACGGGATGTTAATATTCCCATGGCCTCTATTACGAATTCATAGGTGATGTGGGTAGACTTGCGCGTTAGCATTAGGGCCTTCTTCCATATCGAATGATTTAATCCACGGATCACCAGAATAAATTTATAAGAAGATGACTATAGTAAGTTACAATGGAAAAATGCGATACCCTCTCCATCTGAGGTAACAAGCTTAGAAGTCATGTAATGGTATACACTTAGTGTATAATTAGTAGTATCCCTCCCAATAGGTCACATTATTTTTGTGTACGGCCAAAAGTACTGACTGTTAGTTTTATTGGTCGATAGATCATTTCACCAGATAATAAGATCAATGAACTAGGTTCTTCTTGAACGAATGTGGGCTAACATAAACATTGTTAGTTTTGAATACTGAAAGCTTTGGTTGTATGAAGAACTATTTCCCAGTTTTATATATCGAGTTAAATGTTTTAGTTACATGCCTTATGTTATACATATGTTGTCCACTTATATCTAGAGAGTAGATGATGAGGTGTCGGGTGTAACATGGTAGATCTCATCGTTGGTTAAAATCTTGATAAATAAACTAGATTCATGACTGAGATAGTTTGAACATACTGTCAGTTTAAGTCATTATGTGATTCTGGGATTGGTTCGTCTAAATAGATTGAATCATATAGATATGTCCGGGACATATTGAGCATGACTTATTTAGGATGAATTTGTCTTGTACTAATTTTACAGATTATTCGATCCTAGTCTTCTATCTCTTGATCCCTATACAAGAACGAGCATGAGGATTGAGCATTGTGTAGTTTGATCAGCCAAAGAGTGTAATCGCTTAAGGCCTATAATCTCAATGGGTTAGCTGTGGGTGTTTATTTGCTTGGTGTGTCATTACAAATAAAAAAAATCATGTACCGGTGCGTCCATGTTAACGGTACGGGTTCGAGTATTTTGTGACATTCATAGATGACTACTCGAGGTACGGATACATTTACTTAAGCCGTCACAAGTCTGAGTGCTTTGATATGTTCAAAGAGTATCGGGCAGATGTGGAGAAGTGTCATAGTAAAAGTATTATGACACTGTGATCAGATCGTGGTGGCGAATACCTATCTTCTAAATTTTGAAATTACATGTCAGAAATGAGAATCCAATCCCAATTATCTGCACCTGGCATACCCCAGCAGAATTGAGGAACAGAACTCTTTTAGAAATGGTGAGGTCCATGATGAGTTATAGTGAATTGCCAAATTCGTTTTGGGGATATGCCTTAGAAATAGTTGTATATATTCTTAATCTTGTACCATCTAAATGCATGTTTTCAACCCCTACAGAGTTTTGGATGGGGCGTAAGCCCAGTCTGAAACATCTCAGAGTTTGGGGTTGTCCAGTACATGTGTTTAAGGCAGATGCGGGTAAGTTAGATTCAAGAACAGAAGTAATTTTGTTTGTAGGATATCCTAGAGGAATGAAAGGTGTCCTATTCTATAGTCCTAAATATAAGAATGTGGGTATTTAGCACTAATGCCAGGTTTTTAGAAGAGGAATATATTCTAGATCACAAGCCCAGTAGCATAATCATACGAGAAGAACTTAGAGGACAATCCACTACTCTTGATGCACCAGTACAAGTAGATACACCACAGAATAGTGCACAAAATGTCACAGATGATGCGCCTATACAGGTGATACCTCGTCATAGTGAGAGGGTTGTAAGATAGCCCGAGAGGTACATTGGTTGGGAGAATCTTCAAATTTTGGACCATTGGAGCAAATGGCTTATCCTATCAACTACAATGAGACATTCCGAGATAAAAATGCAGAATCTTAGAAAAAAGCAATGAAATCTGAGATGGAGTCAATGGACTCTAATCAAATCTGGGAGCTTATAAACTTGCCTGATGATTTCAAACCCATTGGATGCAAGTGGGTCTACAAACGCAAAAGAGGACCTAATGGAAAGGTGGCGAAGGGGTATACTCAGAAAAAATGTATCGATTATGAGGAAACATTTTTCCAGGTAGCTATGCTTAAGTCAATCCGGATACTCTTGGCCATAGCTGCTCATTTAGATTATGAGATTTGGCAAATTGATGTCAAGACAGCTTTCCTTAAAAGAAGTCTTGAGAAAACCATCTTCATGCAGCAACCAAAGGGATTCATTGAAAAAGGCCAATAACATAAGGTTTGGAAGCTTAAAAGGTTCATCTAAGGACTTAAGCAGGCATCCAGATCTTGGAACATCTGGTTTGATGAAGTAATCCAGTCTTACGGATTTACTCAGTGTCCAGATAAGCAGTGTGTGTACAGCTGACGTGATAAAAACGATGGTATTTCTTGTACTTTACGTAGATGACATTCTACTTATTAGCAAAAGTAAAAAAGTGTTATCATACGTAAAGGCGTGGTTGTCTAAACAATTTGATATGAAAGACTTGGAAGAAGCTGGACATATCTTTGGGATCAAGATTATTCAAGATCGTAGGAAATGTTCACTGACACTTTCCCAGGCTTCATACATAGATACAATTCTGGCTCATTTAAACATGTAGAACTCCAAAAAAGATTTTCTACCTTTCAGACATGGAGTGCATCTATCTAAAGAGCAGTCTGTTGGTGAATGTGCCCTAATGAGGGCTATTTATGTAAATATACTTTGAGGGTATTTATGTAACTAAGACATTTTTCGCTTGATTGATTGTTTATCAAATGAGTTAATTTCATGATAGTAATATCCTTGTGCATATTAAAATTCATGAAATCGATCCGCCAAAAGAAACACTCCATGGACTAATTAGATCATGAGTGATTCTTTTGAGTAGTACTGGTACTAGGATCCTTAGACCAGAAATCACTACATGGTCTTAGGTGAATCATAGTGTACCCAATCATACCCGTACTTGGCAACCTGTTACGGCCCCGTTAGGCGTATGTCAAAGCACACTACAATTCACCTAAGACCATGTAGTGATTTCTGGTCTAAGGATCCTAGTAACAGTACTACTCAAAAGAATCACTCATGATCTAATTAGTCTATGGAGTATTTCTTTTGGCGGATCGATTTCATGAATTTAAATATGCACAAGGATATTACTATCATGAAATTAACTCATTTGATAAACAATCAATCAAGCGACAAATGTCTTATTTACATAAATACCCTCAAAGTATATTTACATAAATAGCCCTCATTAGGGCACATTCACCAACAATCTCCCACTTGCCCGATGAAGGGCTATGTCCTAAACTGTTTAAGACCAAGCTCTATTACATGTCTATCAAACTTTGACTGTGGTAGAGCTTTTGTGAGAGGATCTGCTACATTGTCGTCTGACCCTATTTTGCATACTTTCACATCTCCTCGATCAATGATCTCTCAGATGAGGTGAAACCTTCTGAGTATGTGTTTGGTTTTCTGGTGTGACCGAGGCTCCTTCGCTTGTGCGATGGCCCCGTTATTGTCATAGAAAAGTTCTATCGGATCCTGGATACTCGGTATCACTCCGATGTTTGACACGAACTTTCTCAACCAAACAGCTTCCTTTGTAGCATCTGATGCAGCAATATACTCAGACTCTGTTGTAGAATCGGTTGTGGTATCTTGCTTTGAACTTTTCCAACTTATTGCACCGCCATTCAGACTAAACACGTAGCCTGATTGTGACTTCATGTCATCTTGATCTGTTTGGAAAGCAGCATCAGCGTAACCTTGTACAATAAGCTGTTCTTGTCCTCCATACACTAGCATTAATCCTTTAGTTCTTCGTAAGTACTTCAGAATTGCTTTAACTGCAGTCCAATGATCCATCCCTGGATCTTGTTGGTATCTGCTAGTCATGCTAAGTGCATGTGCAATATCCAGATGGGAACACAACATGGCATACATGATAGATCCTATTGTCGAAGCATATGAGACTCTACTCATTGTATCCCTCTCCTCTCTTGTTGAAGGACCTTGGTTCTTCTTCAAGAGAAGGCCATGTCTAAATGGTACGTTACCATTTTGGGAGTTAGACATATTGAATCTTTTCAATATCTTGTCTATGTACCCTTCTTGACTTTATCCCAGAAGCCTTTTAGACCTATCTCTATAGATCTTGATACCTAGTATCGTCTCAGCTTCTCCTAAGTCTTTCATAGAAAATACACTCCCCAACCATTATTTGATGTCTTTCATCAAGGCAATGTCATTTCCTATGAGCAGGATGTCATCCACATATAGGACAAGGAAAACAATCTTGCTCCCACTAACTTTCTTATAAACACAAGGCTCATCTTCGTTCTTGATGAATCCGTAACCTTTTACTTCCTCATCAAAACGAAGATTCCAACTTCGAGATGCTTGCTTTAGTCTATAGATTGACCTCTGAAGCTTACATACTCGATTAGGATGTTTTTGATCGATGTATCCCTCAGGTTGTTTCATATAAACATCCTCGAGTAGGTTTCCATTCAGGAAAGCCGGCTTAACATCCATCTGTCATACCTCATAGTCAAAATATGCTGCTATGGCAAGCATTGTCCTAATGGACTTGAGCATCACGACAGGGGAGAAGGTTTCATTATAGTCTATACCATGAGTCTGTCTGAAACCTTTAGCCACTAGTCGTGCCTTGAAGATCCTGCCAGGTTTTAACTTGAAAATCCACTTGCAATCGACAACATTTGCCTGAACAGGAGGGTCAATCAAAGTCCATACTTTATTGTCCCTCATGGATTGCATTTCAGATTCCATGGCTTGCAGCCATTTATCTGAATCTGGACTTTCTAAAACCTGTCTATAGGTCGTGGGCTCATCAGAGTCCACCAAGATCAAATCTTGATTGTCAGTCACGAGAAATCCATATTTCTCGGGTTGGTGACGAGATCTACCAGATCTTCTAGGTTCTTGTGTTGTTGACTCAGGTTGCTCATCTTCATGAGTTTCCTTGTCAACTTCCATCTGAGTTTCAGTAGATCGTTCTATATTCTCTTGTGGTTCTTGAACTTCTCCGAGTTCTATTCTACTCCCACTGTCATTCTTGTACAGAAATTCTTTCTCTAAGAAAGTAGCTCCTCGAGCAACGAACACTTTGTTCTCTGTTGGGCTGTAGAATTGATATCCTTTGGTTTCCTTAGGATATCCCACAAATAGGCATTTGTCAGTATTGGGTTCAAGCTTATTACTTTGTAAATGCTTTACATGAGCTTGACAACCCCAAACTCGTAGATAGGACATATAGGGCTTCCGACCCATCCATATCTCATATGGAGTCTTATCTACTGCCTTAGATGGAATACGATTCAATAAGTAGGTAGCAGAAAGGAGAGCATAACCCCAAAAGGATATAAGGAGAGTCGCTAGGCCCATCATTGATCGAACCATATCTAATAAGGTTCGATTTCTCCTTTCGGATACACCATTCCATTGAGGTGTTCCCGGTGGAGTCAGCTGTGAAACAATTCCACACTGTTTTAGATAGCCATCGAACTCATCACTAAGGTATTCACCTTCCCGATCGGAGCGAATAGCCTTAATCCTTCTATCCAACTGATTCTCTACTTCATTTTTAAACTCTTTGAACTTTTCAAAAGTTTCACTTTTATACCTCATTAAGTATACATACCCATATCTACTAAAGTCATCAGTAAAAGTAACGAAGTATTCAAATCCACCTCTGGCTTGTGTGCTCATTGGTCCACATACATCCGTATGTATTAGGGCCAATAGCTCACTTGTTCTTTCACCTTTCTTGTTGAAAGGGCTCTTTGTCATTTTTCCTTGCAAGCAGGGTTCGCAGGTTTCATATGATTCAAAATCAAATGAACCAAGCACTCCATCCTTGTGAAGCTTTTGAACTCGCTTTTCATTTCCATGGCCTAATTGACAATGCCAAAGGTATGTTGGACTTAAATCATCTTCAGTTGATTTAGCTTTCTTTTCTATGTTATAGACTGGTTTTTCTTGGGTCAAATCCAAGACATACAGACCGTTACACATATTTGCAACTCCGTATAAAATATCATTTCGATATAAAGATAACGAATTATTCTCTATAATAAATCCAAAACCTTTATTATCTAAACTCAAAACTGAAATAATATTTCTGCTCAAAGTAGGTACATAATAATAATTTTCAAGTTTGATATTTAAACCAGAAGGTAAAGACAGAGTGTAATCTCCAACTTCAACAGCAGCAACTCTTGCCCCGCTGCCCACTCGAAGATCTACTTCACCTTTCTTTGTTATCCTTCTATTTCTGAGTCCCTGCACATTAGTACAAATGTGAGCCCCACAACCAGTATCTAATACCCATGAAGTGGACATAACAAAGATACCTGAAGCTGAAGGATTGCTTTCGAGAAACTTCTTGCAGTCTCTCTTCCAATGACCCTTCTGTTTGCAGAAGAGACATGTATCATCCTTTTTGGATCTTGTCTTAGCAGCTGGAGGAGCTTGTGGTTGGGAAGCAGTCTTACTGCGAGCTTTCTTATTCAGCCCAACTTTGGCCTTGCCATTAAGCTTCCTCTTCCCTTTACCTTTCTCTACATCTAACACTGGCGTTGCCTTCCGAAGGGTCTGCTCAGTGTTCTTTAACATGCCATGGAGCTCAAGAATGCTCCTCTCCATGTTGTGCATATTGTAGTTCACAACAAAATCATTATAATCATCAGGCAGTGAAGCCAAGATGATATCAATGGCCAACTCTCTAGCAAGAGGCGCATTTAATCTCTCTAGGGTATCAATATACCCCTTCATCTTGATCAAATGCGTACTTACTGACGAGCCCTTCGCCATCTTGCATGAGATTAATGTTTTTATTATAATGAACCTTTCATTACGGGCTTGCTCTCAGAACATTTCCATATCCGGAATGCTTCTGAATTCATGAATTGCTTCTAAAGCTCGCTAGACATAGTCGCAAGCATCAGGCAAGTCACATCATCGGAATCACTTTTCAACTTTTCCCAGGCTCGTTGAACAGTTGATTAAGCATTTTGTGGTTGTTCAGGTAAAGCGATCTCTAAGACATTCAACTTCCTTTCTTGTTTGAAAACTATTCTCAGGTTTCTTTCCCAATCCAAGAAGTTTGGACCAACAAGTTTTTCTTTCTCCAAAATACTTCTTAGAGTGAGATTTGAATTGACATTAGTGCTAGAAGATGCCATTTCTACAAAAGAAAATTTGCAAAATATTAGAATGAGTTTTTTAAAAAAAATGTTTCCATAATAGCCAAAATTGAAATCCCAAACAATTTTGTGTTGGTGCTAGATTATGGGCCGAAAATCCACAAAGAGTCAACCCCAGTCTTGCTTTGGCAAGTATCGTAGGGATCGGGCTCTTTTGGTAGGCAACGTTCAAATCACATTCCATGTAATCTAACGCTTTCCAATTGCATATCATGCAACTTTTCGGTGACAAAATGAACATTCCAAATGTTTGACACCATCCTATCTTTGCAAAATTAATCCCCAGTTAACTTATCGGGTCAAGCGGGCCCTTGGGCTCTCCAAGTCCATCAGACATTCGACACTCAAGCGGGCCCTCAAGTATGGAAGCAAATCTTGGGTTTTTGGGATTTAAGTTTGATCGGCTTAACATGCATTTTCGTTTGTCATTCATTTGCATAAATAAAAGAATGAAATTAAAGCGATGAACTGGGCTCTAGTCTATTACAGGGCCTTTTAAAATCTTCATGTTTGGGCCTCCGCTCCTGGGCTCCACCATGGACTCCTCTTGGAACCTCCTTTTGGGCCTAACTATTACATGATGATTTTTATAGGCACACAGGCCCAAATTCAAAATTGGCTCGCAGATCCAGACTTTAAAAACGTTAAAATTAAAAGCCCAATTCATGCTTTGAAACACATAAAATGCATATGCTCATACAAGCCGGTTTTAATTTAAGCCGATTAATTTTAAGGATTGTGTAACTATTACAGAATTAAAATTGATCGTGTCATGATCAATTTTAATCAATCCTTCTGTTCATTTTACATTTATCCAAAATGATGCACGAACATGCTTGCATAATTATGATGCTTCAAATAAAATTTAAACAATTTAAATAAGCATCAAAATTAAAATAAATAAATAAATAACAATTCAAAATTTAAACAAATTAATTAATCTAATTAATTATTTATTTATTTATTTATTTACATTTTTCTAATTATTTTTAATCTAATTAAAATAATTATTTTAAAATATATCGTAAAGCGGGAATCCAGAAACCGCGATTTGAGAACGAAGTAGCCGCACAGATCAAATCTGGCTAGCCTATTTTCCCGGCTTGGAGAAACCCCAAAAAAAAAAAATTTCTCATTTTCCTGACTGAAAAGTTTAAAAACCCATAAGCGGAAATTGGTTTCCGGTAATAAAATCCAATATTCCAAAAGAAAAACATAAACCTTCCATTCTCCATATTTCCGGTGAGCAAAACAAAAAAAAATTTCAGCAAGGTTTTCAAAACAAATTAGCCCAGCAAAGATTTGAAAACCAAAACCCAGAAAAAGCAACAACAACCAGCATCCCAGATTTCATTCAAATGGAAAATTCCAGCCGATTCATTTACGGAGAACCCAGTACCACGAAATCCAATTTTCTGACAGAAACATTCAAAACCAAATCTTGATTTCAATAAAATTCCTTTCCCCTGGCTGAAACTTTTGCCGGCGAAGGATTTGAAAAACCCAGAACAATTCAAAACGGAACAAATCCGACCAAGTGAAGTTAAAAATAGTTTCCGGCGAGGGTTTCCAAAACCCAGAATCTTGAAGTTAAAACCATTCCGGTGACATCATTTATCCGGTGACAAAAAAACAAAAAAAAAACACACAAGAATCATCCGGCGAGCCCCTTTTTTCTGTCGAGGTTCCCAAACACAACAAAAATAAAACACAGTTTTAAATTCTGGTGAAAACCGAAAAGATAACCTTTTCCTTGAAGTAGACCAATTTTGATACCGAAAAAGAATCCTTTTTTTAGTTTGGTAAATCTTCAAAATTCCGGCACAATCCTCAACGTAAGCAAAAAACCAGATAAATTATATTTGGTTTTTCTTTGAAACTAAAATCGGGTTTTCAACAAAATTAATTTCCCTAAAACAAACAATTTGTTTTAAGCAATTAATTTTGATTTTAATCAATTGATTGTTTTAATCAATCAAGTACGGGTATGATTAGGTACACTATGAGACACGCTAAGGTATGTAGGTGAAGTGATGAGACTACAAATCTCTCTTAAGTGAGAGATGATATCTTGGCCACTTGATAGTGAACTGAAAAGTGCATGGCCATGCCCAAGGAATGATAAGGATATCATTTGATTGACGGATTCAGTGTCACTAAGAGATCAAGTAAACGTTTAGCCATATAAGGATGATGGTTCCATGCCTTATGCTAAACGGGATATCAATGTAGAGGATCGTATGCAGTTTGCTCGGAAAGGTTGTGTTGAATCTCCATTCGACCCTCCATTCTGAATTGGGTAGTCATTATGTCTTGCTAGAGACCACTAATGACTTATGGATAAATCAATGAGATTGAGTTATCCGTTGCCAATTTAGAATGGGCCTACAGGATCACACATAAGAAAGTTCGATGATGCAGAATAAGGATTCTTGCCTACAATAAGTATAATTGTTATACTTAAATAAATAAGATTTAATTAAATGGTTTAATTAAATATTATTGGAAAGTTCTGTGGTATTATTTATTTATTTAATTAATTACCTGGGAACAATTGGGATGGGCTGATAAATCAAGGGACTTAATTGCAATTGAAGTTCTTGACCCATCAGCCTGATCCATGGGTCATGGGTTGATCCATGGGTTTGGTGTATAACCCAAATCATTAAGGTATTATTTAAGGCTGATTTGGAATTAGTAAATATTATTTAAATACTGATTTGGAATCAGTTAAATAATATTTGGTAATAATACTGATTTGGAATATGACTAAAATCAGTTAAGTTATAATTGGATAATTACAATACTGATTTTGGAAATTAATTCTCTACAAATATCCTAGGGATATAATTGTAGAGAGAAGAGGATTTTGAATTATTCTCATTAGACAAAAATACACAGGATTTCCCAAATTCTCTTGGTAGGCAAGATCGGCTAGCACCAACCTGCGAAGACTTTCGTGCTTGAGAGTAGAGGATTCTTTGAGGAAGGATTTTGGAGACAACAAAATGCCATCTTCTCAGAGGAACCAGGCGACATGCGCAACCGATTATGCTTCAAGGGTATGACCCGATCCTTAGTGTTTAGGATTCCGCTGTTTAATTGGATTAAACACCTAAACAAAATCCAACACAGTCTTCAAAAACTGTTGAGGAGATAGAAGCCATGAAAACAGTTCCTTATGCATCTGTAGTAGGAAGTCTTATGTATGCAATGTTATGTATGAGGCCTGATATTTGCTATGTTGTTGGCATGGTAAGCAGATATCAGAGTAATCCAAAAAAAGCTCACTGGGACGCTGTTAAATGCATCTTCAAGTATTTGCGCAGAACAAGATACCAAATGTTGGTTTATCTGGCACCTGAGCTTATGCCTAGAGGTTACATAGATTCAGATTTCCAATGTGATAAAGACAAGAGTAAGTCTACCTCTGGGTTTGTGTTTACTTTGGGAGGTGGAGCCATAGTTTGGCAGAGTGTCCTACAGAAATGCGTGGCAGACTCCACCATGGAAGCTGAGTACGTTGCAGCATCAGAGGCAGCAAAAAAAGCAGTGTGGTTTAAGAACTTCTTAGTGGACTTAGATGTGATTCCTAAGTTACCAAGATCAATCACAGTGTACTGTGATAACAATGGTGCAGTAGCCAACTCAAGGGAACCACGAGCTCACAAGGCAAGTAAACACATAGAGCGCAAGTACCACCTGATATGACAAATCGTTAAAAGAGGAGACGTGGTTGTGGCAAAGATAGTATCAGCAGAGAACCTTGCAGATCCGTTCACAAAAACATTGACTGCAAAAATCTTTGAGGCTCATGTGGAGGGCATGGGAGTTAGATACTTAGCTGAGCCTTGATAGTTCTCTAGATTTTATTGTAGCAGTAGATTAATTGTATTAAAAAGTTTTATATTTAAAAGCTTTGCTTTGAGTATTAGTGGGAGATTGTTAGTTTTGATTGCTGAAAACTTTGCTTGTATGAAAAACTATTTCCCGTTTTATATATCCAGTTAAATGTTTCAGTTATATGTCTTATGTTTTACATATGTTGTCCACTTATATCTAGAGACTAGATGATGAGGTGTCAGGTGTAACACAATAGATCTCATCGTTAGTTAAAGTCTTGATATATAAACTAGGCTCATGACTGAGACAGTTTGGACATACTATTAGTTTAAGTCATTATATGATTCTGGGATTGGTTTGTCTAAACTGATTGAATCATATAGATATGTCTGGGACATATTGAGCATGACCTATTTAGGATGAATTTGTCTTGTACTGATTTGATAGATTATTCGATCCTAGTATTCTATCTCTTAATCCCTAGATAAGAACGAGCACGAGGATTGAGCATTGAGTAGTTTGATCTACCAAAGAGTGAAGTCGCTTAAGGCCTATAATCTCGATGGGTTGGCTGTGGGTGTTTAGTTGCTTGATGTTTTGTTGCGAATCGAATGAAACCATGTATCTGTTTCCGAGTTGATGGTGCTCTCGAGATGAGCTTGAAATGTTTGTTATACTAAACCCTGCAGGTTGATGTATGTCCGGTATAATAAAAAGGTCGAGTGGTACTAATCTCGGATTATAAAAAGTCGATAAATTAATTTATCAGTAAATTAACAAATTGACAAGCACTCTATCTTTAACGTGGGGACAATAAAGAATAAATCATTTTAGTGGTTCCGGAAGCAATTTCGGTTTGAGTGGTGATTCCATAATTAGTCCGTTAGTGGTAAGATTATTATGTGTTGGGTTAATTAATAAAGTAGAATTTATTATTTAATTAAGTTAATTCTAAGGGTCAATTAGTAAATTGACAAAGTAGAATTAATTAATTAATTAAGTCTTTAAGTTCAATTAGAATTAGAAAATCCAAGAATTAGGATCTAATTGGATTAGGTAATCTAATTGGATTTGGAAACTAATTGGATTAGGAAACTAATTGGTTTTGGAAACTAATTAAGATTTGGAAATTAGTTAATCCAAAGCCTAACAAGAAGGCTTAACTCAAACCCACTTAAGGTCTCCTTTGTAACTCTATAAATAGACAAGGAATTAGCAATAACAAGACACACAAATCATAGTTTGTTGGAAAGAGAAAGTTATAGTGAGAAAAAGAAGCAAATTAATCTTCAAGTTTTTTTCTCAAAATCCGTGAGCAATACCAAGCAAGTGGCGGCCTATCTTTGACCTTCGGTCGGCGCGTGAGCTTGGACAAGTAACCTGACTTTCTGTCAGCGGCTTTGCTGTGAAAAAAGGCGGCAGCGACGGCGGGGTTGGATTTTTTCTGAGCAAGCAATTTTGTGTTGTTTTCATTTTGCTGATCAACTGGTTCGTTGGTTAGTTGTCCATACAACAGACGGATCTGTCAGAGAGTCATACAAGGGATTACTTAAGGGGCATGCTTCAAAGGTCAAAACTTTAAACCTTCTGCTTTATTTAAAGTTTATATTTTGTGTGCGTGTTAATAAATCAAATAAAGTGAAACTAAGATCTGGTGCTCGTGTGGTATTTCAAAAGGGTTTGAATTGTATTACACGAGCGTTCAGGTTTGGTTGAGAATCTCTAATTCTGGAATGCATAGCACGAAAGTGAGATTTTTTACTGGGTCCGGGGAGATAATTCCTTCAAACGTCCACACTATCGTGGCTTGCTTAAATCCCGGTGGTGAGATATCGGTAGATTAAATTAATTATATTGTTTTAGGGGTACAATATTTTTTGAATTTAATTGTTTATTTTCTAAAGTATGTTTCTGTTTATTTTATTTTCAGTTATTGATATGGATTTTAATCTGTTAGCTATTATACTTAAAGAGAACAAATTAACTGATCCAAATTATATCGATTGGAAACGTAACCTGGATATTGTCCAAATGGCTGAAGGCACTCCCTTGAGGGATCATGTCATAGACATGATTGGTAACATCAACGAAATTGAGGTTTCAGGATGTGAGATCGATGTCAAGACTAAGGTTGACATCGTCCTCCAGAGCTTACCTCAAAGTCTTGAGCAGTTTCGGTTGAACTACAACATAAATAAAAGTTGTGTACAGCAAAGTTGGTGGCGGCTGAAAGTCCTTTTCAAAAGAAGAAGTGAGCTTTAGTCGCAGTTAATGCTTCAGAATCTTCTTCTGGGCCCAAGGCTGTAAAGAAGAAGAGGAAGCTCGTAGGAGAGGCTCAAAAGGTGCAAATTGAGCCTAAGTCGGGGATTGCAAAGAAGAAGCCAAAAGGCAAGTTCTTCAAGTGCAATCAGACGGGACATTGGAAGGTGGATTGTCCAAAGAATAAAAGTACAACTATTTCTTCTTTAATTACTAAGACATGTTTTGCGGTGATTCCCACAGATACCTGGTGTGTGGATTCATGAACCAGTGATCATGTTGGTAATTCTCTACAAAGGTTTCAGGTAACCCAAAAGCTTAGAGAGTGAGAAATGGAAGTGTATTTGGGCGATACTATGAAAGTGTCAGTTGTTGCTGTTAGGTTTGAATACTAAAGCTATGCTTGTATTAACCTTTTTCCCAGTTAATATATCGATTTAATTTTTTGGTTTATATGTTGTGCATGTTTAGTCCATTTATATTATGTAGTTAGATAATGAGGTGTCTGGTGTGACACAGTAGATCTCATCATTGGTTAAAAGACATAATATATAAATGAGATTCATAACCGAGACAGTTTTGGACAAGCTATCGGTTTAGGTTATTATGTGATTCAGATAATTAGTTTGTCTAAACTAATTGAATCATATAGATATGCCCGGGGCATATTGAACTTGACCATTTAGAATGATTTGTTTTGTACTGATTTAATAGACAAATCATTCTTAGTATTCTATCTCTTAATCTCTAGACTTGAGCGGGCATAAGGATTAGACATAGTATACTTTGATCTTCCAATGGGTGGGGTCAATTGTGGCCAATAGTCTCGGTGGATTGGGTGCGCGTGTTTAATTACTTGGTGTGCTACTGCTTGTCAAAATGAAACCATGAACCGGTACGTCCGGGGTGATGGTGATCCCAATATGAGCTCGTTACTAGTCTCGGAATTAAAGAAGTTAATTAATTAATTTATTAGTAACTTAATAAATTAACGAACACTAAATCTTTAATGTAGGGAGATTAAGAATAAATTAATTTAGTTGTTCCGGAAGCAATCCTGGTGTAGGATGGTAGTGCCAAAATTTATCCGTTAGTGGTATAATTAATTTTGTAGTGGGTTAATTGAATAAGTAGAATTGATTATTTAATTAATTATTCCTAAGGGTTAATTAAGTAATTAACAAAGTGAAATTAATTAATTAATTAATTAATTAAGGCTTAAGTTTCAATTAGAATTAGGAAATCCTAGAGATTAGGAAATCTAATTGGATTTGGTTTATCTTATTAGATTAGTTACCTAATTGGATTTGGAGACTAATTAATTACCTAAACCCATTAGGAAAACCAATCCTAAACCAACTTGGGATCTCTCTTGTAACACTATATATAGACAAGGGATTACCAATTACATAACACACAATTCATAAGTTTTTAAGATAAGAAAACTAGAGAGATAAAATCCTAGAGAAAGAAATTAATTTTCTTCTCTCCATGTCAGATTTTTGAGCTTTTTGTGCGTCCTCTCTCTCCAAAACCGGCGGTCGGTTTTCTCTCTCCTCCCGGTGATGCACGATTTTAGAGGCGGTGGCGCGTGAACTTCACGCGCTAGGGGCAGGTTGTTACTGAATTTTTCCTGGCAACCCAGTTGTGTTGATTGCTGATCAATTAGCTGCTAGATCGTTGCCCACACAACGTGCAATCAAAGTCTTGAGTCATACAAGTGATCACCTGAGTTCACGCTTCAAGAGGTACTTTCTATGATTATGCTTTTAATTAGAAATTATTGTTGCATGGTAAATCGAATGAGTACATACCAAAATCCTGCATTCAAGCAAGGATTGGAATAGCGATTGTGCTAGAGTCTAGGCCTGGTCAAAGATTCCAATTCTGGAATGCATAGCACAAAAGTGAGTTTTTGACCGGGCCAGTGCAGATAATCTTTCAGTTGTAGTGGGAGAAGTCACATTGAATTTCAAAACTTCTGTAGTGGTTATAGAAAATTGTCTTTATGTTCCTAGTTTTAGAAAGAATTTGATTTCAATTTCTAAACATTTAAAGAATGTTTATGAGTTATTTTTTCTGATAAATCTATATTTGTTAGAATAAATGAGAAACTTATTTGTTCTGGTACATTAGTAGACATTTGTTTATGTTAAGACCAACTTCTCCTGCTAATCATGCAACGACAATTCATACATCATCAAACCATAATATGAGGAAAGAACCTTCTGAGATAAACCAAACATATCTTTGTCACCTTAGACTAAGTCATATTAACCTTAGTAGAATTCAAAGGTTAGTCACAGATGGACCTTTAGGTTCGTTAGAAGTTGACGACTATACAACCTGTGAATCTTGCTTGGAATGTAAGATGACCAAAAGGCCTTTTAAGGCGAAAGGGTATAGGGCCAAAGAAGTGTTAGAATTAGTTCACTCTGACTTATATGGTCCTATGTCAATTCAATCAATAGGCAGGTTCGAGTATTTTGTGACTTTTATAGATGACTACTCTAGGTGCGGATACATTTACCTAATGCGACATAAGACCAAATGCTTTGATAAGTTCAAAAAGTATCGAGAAGATGTGGAGAAGTATCATGGTAAAAGTATCAAGACACTACGATCAGATTGTGGTGGCGAGTATCTTGCAGGCAAATTTAGGACATATTTGTCAGAAGTGAGAATTCAATCCTAGTTGTCTGCACCTGGCACACCCCAGCAGAATGGTGTAGCAGAGAGAAGAAACAGAACTCTTATGGAAATGGTTAGTTCAATGATGAGTTATAGTGAACTGCCTAATTCGTTTTGGGTTTTTGCCTTAGAAATAGCTACATACATTTTTAATCTTATACCATCTATATCCGTGTCTTCAACCCCTACAAAGTTGTGGACAGGGTGCAAGCCCAGTCTAAGACATCTCAAGATTTGGGGTTTTCCTGCACATGTTCTTAAGGCAGATGTGGGTAAGTTAGATTCAAGAATAAAAGTAATGTTGTTTGTAGGATATCCCAGAGGAACGAAAGGTGGTTTATTTTATAATCTTAAATATCGGAAGGCGATAGTTAGTACTAACGCCATATTTCTCGAGGATGATTATATTCTAGATCACAAGCCCTTTAGCAAGATCATACTACAGGAACTTAGGGGACAATCCACAACTACTGTTGCAGCAGTACAAATAGATACACCACAAAATACTGCACAAGAATTCAAAGATGATACGCATCTACACAGGTGGTGTCTCGTCATAATGGGAGGGTTATGAGACAACCCAAAAGGTACGTGGGCTTGGGAGAATCTTCAGATTTAGTACCTGGACCCAATTAACTACAATCAAGCACTCCGAGATAAAGATGCAGATTCTTGGCAAAAGGCAATGATTTCTGAATTGGACTCTAATCAAGCCCGGGAGCTTGTAGACTTGCCTGATGGTTTTAAACCCATTGGATGCAAGTGGGTCTACAAAAGAAAGAGAGGACCTGATAGAAAGGTTAAAACCTTTAAAGCTAGGCTTGTGGCGAAGGGTTATATCAAAAAAAGGGTATCGATTATGAGGAAATCTTTTCCCCGGTAGCTATGCTTAAGTCGATCCGGATTCTCTTGGCCATAACTCCTCATTTAGATTATGAGATTTGACAAATGGATGTCAATACAGCTTTCCTTAATGGAAGTCTTGAGAAAACCATCTTCATGCAGCAACCAGAGGGATTCATTACGGAAGGCCAAAGGCATAAGGTATGCAAGCTTAAGAGGTCCGTCTACGAACTTAAGCAAGCATCCAGATCTTGGGAACAGCAGGGTGCGTGCCTTTGTTTCTCACACCATCTTCACCCCACCACTTTCCTCTGCGCTCTCCACTCCATAATCTTTCTCAGGTACGCCCCTATAGCTAATTATGTATCTTGTGATTTTTTCTCTGTTGCGCATGTAAGTTTTTTGATAGCAGTTGCTTTCAACGTGGAGTCTCAATCTTTGGTTGAAGCTACTGTCAATCCTCAATGGCGTTTGGCTATGCAAGACGAGATCTAGGTTTTGGAAAACAATCATAAATGGGATATTGTGTAGCCTCCGGCTGGCAAACGCGCTATAGGGTCCAAATGGATTTATAAAGTTAAGTATCATTTTGATGGGACTATTGAGCACTTGAAGACGCGTCTTGTAGTTCTTGGCAATAGGCAAGTGGAGGGGCTTGACTATCAAGAGACTTGAATTTGAACCAACTTCTCATCTCTTGCAAGACTTTTCCTCTGCCACTCTTTTCTTTTTTTATTCTTCTTCTTCCAACAAGAACTTTCCCTCTTTCTCACACACCCTGAGAGAAGTCAGTGTCCAGATGAGCAATGTGTGTACCGCATACGTGATGAAAATGCGGTGGTATTTCTTGTAATTTATGTAGATGACGTATTTCTTATTATTGGTAATAATTAGAAAGTGTTATCAAACGTAAAGACTGAAGGAAAACTAAACAAGCCCGGGCTAAATCGAAAACCTCACTTTCGTGCAATGCATTCCAGAATCGGAAGCTTTCGACCAAGCTCAGGCTCAAATTAGTTTACCCATGAACGGATCTAGGCTTATACTTATTTAATTTATTAATCGGGACACAAAAGATTCGATCTTTAATTAAAGCGGAATTTAAAGATTATACCTTTTGAAGTGAAGTCCCTTGCTTAAAGAAAAACCAATTCTTTGTTGCGATTTCCACAAGAAATCCAATCTATATCTCCGTAGAAACTTCGAATATTGCGTGGAAAATAATCTATCGAATTCTACTCGCTTAGCCCACAAGGAAATCACTCAAATCGGATTCAATTTTGTTCCAAAATCTGACCGAAATTCTGCCCACTGCTATATCGAAATTTCTGCTGCTGCTGTAATTTAAAACCCTCTTTGAACCCGCTAGAATCCAGCTTTAATTCCCGTCGTGATCTAGACAAGGAAGGCTGATGATCAAAATGAAAGAGATCAACATCATCTTCCTCGAATCAAACGCACGGGATAGCTAAGTTCCAGCGCTGAGAAAACCGTGAAACTGGGCAGTACCGCCGGGGAAAAAAAAAAAAAAAAAAAACAGCAGCAGTCCGATATGAAAACCAAGCAGATTTCTGGCGAAATCTTTCTAACACCAATTAGAAAGTTCAATCTTTGGATGAATCCAATTCGAAGAACAAGAAATCTAGTTCGTTTTTCAGAAAGAATTCTTGAAGAAAAATTCTCTCTCTAGAACCTTCTTGCTCAAGAAAGGGGCAAGACAAGTCTTGCAAAATTTCCTTAGGTTTTCTTGGGCATCAAGTCTTCTATTTATAAGAGCTCGATTGGAGACCTAATGGGCTCTCGAGTTAGGCCTTAAAATTTGACTTTCGTTGACCGCTAAGTCATCCCGACTAATCAATGCCAATCGACCCATTTAAATTAATTTATTTAATCCACTTTGTTAATTTAATTTAATCGAACCCATAGAATTAATTAATTCAAAATCGAATTAATTTCTAAATTCACTTTGTCGATTAAATATTAATTAAACCTTTTGGATTAATTAATTTACCTCGTCGATTAGCCAAACACATAATCGGTCGTACCACTATCGGACCAATTATGGAACTACCGCTCGAAAACGACTTTACATCGCGCCATTATATTTTATTCTATCTCCCCACATTAAAGATCTAGCGCTCGTCGCTTTATCAATTTACTGACAAATTAATTCACCGACTTCTTGGTTTCCGAGATTAGTACCACTCGTCCTTTTATTACACCGAACATAAAGTTCATCGGCCGGGTTTAGTATAATAACCTTACGAGCTCATCTCGGGAGCACCATCAACCCGGCGAACCGGTACGTGGATTTCTCCGACTAGCAACGGCACGTAAAAAGCTAAACACCGCATACCCAACTTACCGAGGTATTGGCCTCAATTGACCTCACTCTTTGGCAAATCAAAACACACGGTATCCAACCCTCACACCCGTCCCAATCTCGGGATTGAGAGACGGAATACTAGGACCAAATTGACTACGCCGATCAGTATAAGTCAATTCTATCCAAATTGGTCGTGCTCAATATGCCCCGGGCACATCTGTGTGATTTAAACTAGTTTAGATAAACCAATTTCCAAACCACACAATAACCTATACCGATAGTATGTTCAGACTATCTCGGTTACGAGCATACTTTTTATATATCAATACTTTAACCAATAACGGTATCTACTGTGTCTGTCCATACCCCATTATCTAGTTCTATGATATAAAGGAACAAATTTATACTGAAACAAAATGATATGTCATCTGTGGATATTAGTTTTTGATACAAGCCATAGCTTTTCTGTATTCAAAACTAACAATCTCCCACTAATATTCAAAGCTATGCTAAGAAGTACAAAAACTGTCCAACCCGCTATTACACTGCTGTCATAATGAAATCTCCAGAACACCTTTAAGCTCACTCACATAGCTCTCTCAAGAATCTGACTCCCATGCCCTCCACATGTCTCTCAAAGACCTTTGGGGTCAATGGCTTGGTGAAAGGATCTGCAAGGTTGTCATCTGAAGCTATCTTAGCCACGATCACGTCTCCCCTCTTTACGATCTCTCGTATCAGGTGGTACTTGCGCTCTATGTGTTTACTCGCCTTATGGGCTCGTGGTTCCCTCGAGTTAGCAACTGCACCATTGTTATCACAATAAACTGTGATAGACCTAGGCAACTCAGGAACCACATCTAAGTCCATCAGGAAGCTCCTGAGCCATACAGCCTCTTTCGCTGCCTCTAAGGCGGCAACGTACTCGGCCTCCATGGTAGAGTCCGCCACACATTTCTGCTTGACACTCTTCCATACTATGGCTCCACCTCCTAGAGTAAACACAAACCCAGAGGTAGACTTACTCTTGTCCAAATTTCTTTGAAAGTCCGAATCTGTGTAACCCAATGGTACAAGCTCCTGCACTCTATAAACTAGGACATAATCTCTCGTCCTGCGCAAGTACTTGAGAATGCATTTTACTGCCTCCCAGTGAGCCTTCCCAGGGTTACTCTGATATCTGCTAACCATGCCAACGGCAAAGCAAATATCAGGCCTCGTGCACAACATAGCATACATGAGGCTACCCACTGCAGAAGCATAGGGTACCGCCTTCATGGCATCTATCTCCTCAGCAGTCTTAGGACACTGCTCCTTAGATAAATGCACTACATGCCTGAAAGGTAGTGAACCCTTCTTGGAGTTCTGCATGTTAAAACGGGCCAGAATCGTGTCTATGTAGGATGCCTGAGAGAGAGTCAGAGAACGTCTCCTACGATCTCGAATAATCTTAATCCCAAGGATATGTCCAGCCTCTCCCAAATCCTTCATATCGAATTGCCTGGACAACCATGCCTTTATGTCTGACAACACCTTCTTATTGTTGCCAATAAGAAGAATGTCATCTACGTAAAGTACGAAGAACACCACCATATCACCATCACGCCTGCGATAAACACACTGCTCATCCGGAGACTGAGTAAATCCATAGGACTGGATAACCTCATCAAAATGAATGTTCCAAGATCTGGATACTTGCTTAAGTCCATAAATGGACCTCCTAAGCCTGCATACCTTGTGCTCTTGGCCCTTAACAATGAAGCCATCTGGTTGCTGTATAAAGATGGTCTCCTCAAGACTTCCATTAAAGAAAGCTGTCTTGACGTCCATCTGCCAAATCTCATAATCCATATGAGCAGCTATGGCCAAGAGAATCCGGATCGACTTAAGCATAGCTACTGGGGAAAAGGTCTCCTCATAATCGATCCCTTCTTTCTGAGTATACCCCTTCGCCACAAGCCTAGCCTTGAAGGTCTCAACCCTCCCGTCAGATCCTCTCTTTCGCTTGTAAATCTATTTACACCCAATAGGCCTAAACCCATCAGGAAGGTCTACCAGCTCCCAGACTTGATTTGAGTCCATAGAACCCATCTCAGCAATTATCGCTCTCTGCCAAGAATCTGCATCTTTATCCTGGAGAGCCTCACTGTAGTTAACTGGGTCTGGTTCATGAGCGCCAGGGATAAAGTCCAAAGACTCACCCAAACCCATGTACCTCTCGGGCTGTCTCACAACCCTCCCACTACGACGAGGTACAGCCTGTGCAAGAGCATCATCTGTGATAGTGTGTGCAGTCTCTTATGGTGTGTCTTCCTGTACGTGTGCATCTGGAATAGTGGACTGACTTCTAAGCTCTTCCAATACTACCTTGCTGCTTGACTTGTGATCTAAAATATAGTCCTCCTCAAGAAATCTGGCATTGGTGCTGACCACCACCTTCTGATCCTGAGGACTATAAAATAAACCACCTCTCGTACCTTTGGGGTAGTCTATAAACAGCATAACCTTGGATCTCGCCTCTAACTTGCCTGCATCTGCCTCGAGCACATGTTCTGGACAACCCCAAATCCTGAGATGTCTCAGACTAGGCTTTCGCCCACTCCACAACTCTACTGGGGTCGTAGGCACAGACTTAGATGGCGCAAGGTTGAGGATAAAATATGTTGTATCCAAGGCATAACCCCAAAACGAGGTAGGCAACTCACTATAACTCATCATTGATCTAACCATCTCCATAAGAGTCATGTTCCTCCTCTCTGCTACACCATTCTGCTGGGGTGTGCCAGGTGCAGACAACTGGGTCTGAATACCCTCCTCTGACAAATAGGTCCTAAATTCACTAGAGAGGTATTCGCCACCGCGATCAGACCGCAGTGACTTGATACTCTTACCCAGATGGTTCTCCACCTCTGCCTTGAATTCTCTGAACTTGCCAAAGCATTCAGACTTGTGGCGCATCAGGTATATGTATCCATATCTAGAGTAATCATCCGTGAAAGTCACGAAATACTCATAACCACTTCTAGCCTGAACTGACATAGGCCCACACACGTCAGAATGAATCAGCTCTAAAATCTCCTTGGCCCTATACCCCTTCGCCTTAAAAGGCCTCTTGGTCATTTTACCCTCCAAGCAGGACTCACAGGTCGAATAGCTGTCAATATCTAGTAAGTCCAAAGACCCACTCTTGACCAACCTTTAAATCCTACTAAGGTTGATATGACCTAGTCTCAGGTGCCAAAGATAAGTCTGATTCAAAGGGGAAGACTCTTTTCTCTTATTATGATTCGGTGATGAGTTACTAGTTTCTGTGTTTTGCATAACTGGGGAGTAAGTCTTAATTAAAAACAAATTGTCAACCAATGTACCGGAACATATAAGTTTCTGGCATTTTCTAATAAAAACTGAACCATCAGAAAATACACACTTATAACCATCCATAACAAGTCTCGAAACCGAAAGCAAGTTCTTTTGAAAACTAGGTACATAAAGACAATCCTTTAAGTGTAAAATAGAGTCTGAAAAATAAAGACTAATAACTCCCACTGCAGCCACAGAAACTCTGGTAGTATCCCCAAGGTAGACCTGCAACTCTCCCTCTCTAAGCAGCCGGGTCACTTGGAACCCCTGCAAAGAATTACAAACATGATCAGCGGCTCCTGAATCCACACACCAAGTATCTGTGGGAATCGCCGCTAAACATGTCTCAGTGACTAGGGAAAATTTACACGTACCTCGAGGCTTTGGGCAGTCCTTCATTCAATGTCCCGCTTTGCCACACCTGAAACATTTTCCTTTCGGCTTATGTTTCTTGGCAATGCCCGCCTTGGGTCCATGACTGGCTCCTGCTTTCTGACCTCTCTTCCTCTTTTGCTTCCTGGCTTTGGGCCCAGCAGAGGAACCTGAAGGACCAACAGTAGCCAAGGCTTGCTTCTTCTCTGCGAAGAGGCTCTCAGCAGACACCAATGCAGTCATGAGCTCAGAAAGTGAATATGAGATATTCCCCATATTATAGTTCAATCGAAACTGCTCAAAACTGGGAGGCAAGCTCTGGAAGATGATATCAACCTGGGTATCCCCATCAATTTCACCTCCCAATACCTCGATCTCATTGATGCAACCAATCATGTCCAGCACGTGATCTCTTACTGAAGTGCCCTCAGCCATCTTAGCATTCATGAGTTTCCTCATAGCTGACTGCTTGGCTGCCCTGCCCTGATGTCCAAACATCTCCCTGAGGTTGAGCATCATATCGTAGGCTGAGGTCATCTGCTGATGCTGGTGTTGCAGTACACTTGATATGGAAGCCAAGATGTAGCACCTGGTCATCTCATCAGCCTTCTGCCACCTCGTATATGGCTCTCGCTGCTCAGGGGTGACATCATCGCTGGGCTTAGGGGGACACTCCTCAGTAAACACATACTTACACTACAAGAAAATATCATATTAGTCAGGGACAATTTTATGAGAAAAATAACTCAATTTCATGGGTAATAGGTAATTACCCATGATTTACCCATATTTACGGGTACCTATCTAAAAGCTCCGTGGGTAAATTTTTTACCCAAAAAAATCTCATTCATGGGTAATTTAGCCATGACAAAATCAATGACTAATATTATAAATGTCATGGGTAAATATTTGAGAAAATTGGGTAGATGCCCATAAAGTACCCATCATAGCACTCATGGGAAATGTCATGGGTAATTTTAGCCATTGAATTTTCATGGGAGAATTGTGTCATGGCCCTAGGTATTTTTGTTAAGAAATTAATAAAAAATTATAGTTTACCTAGGAAAATTTGTTGGGTGAACCATGGGCAAAAATTACACAGATCCAGTTTCATGGGTAATGTTTGTCTACTTATTTTTCGCAATAATAATGTAAAAATTCATTGGTTATGGGTGATTCTTGGGTAATTATACAAATTAATAATTTTTAAAATAATTATTTGGATTAATTTGATAAATAAATTTTTCTTGAGTAAAAAATAATATACGAATTAATTAACACACACAAATTAAAATTTCCAAAATATAATTAACCTATTATAAAAATAATGAATCAATTAATTACCATAATTTATACAAAAATAATACATCCTTCAAATGCAATATGCCATTGCATAACATGCAAACTACCCTATTAAGTACTAAGATTAACACTAGTCTGCATCAAAAAGCTAGTCTAAGCATCACCCAAAACAGCTCCAAGCTTTGCAAAAACCTGAGACTCAAAATATGAACACTTACTAGGATTACTTACAACAATCTAGTGCTAATTTTAAGTGTTTCTAGTTGAAATTTAAAACACACGACTGATTACTAGAAACACTTAAAACAACCCATGTTGTACAAAAGTGAAGAGTTAAAAATAGAAAGTCTAATAACAATCCATCATACTTGCTCTATGTAACTAATGTCGGTGTTTATAACTTTCAATCAAGACCAAAATCATGATCACCTTCATTTTCTGGAATTGATTCTGAAGGACTTGCATCTTCAACATTTTCTACATTTTGATTCCTCAAAGTATGTTCACTTGGAACATCAAAAAGTGGAACTTCTTCACCAAGTTGATAGCACAGCTTCTCTACAGTTTGCTTAAGAATATTGATGGTATGTTCCTGAATTTCAACCTTCCTAACCAACATTTGATTACTCATATTCTCTCCATGAAGCAAAGTATTAAAGGATGATGCATTTGAATTATGTGCACTTGGAAAGTAATAACTAGTTGCTTGTGAGCCCAAACCATATACCTTTCACTTCTTTTTTCCTCCGGCAGCTTCACAGTACATAGCATACTCATCTACATCTTCTCCAGTCTCGAGATTTGCCTCATGTGCTTGTCTCAAAATCATCATATCATCCTGTAATAGTAGATAACATATTACTGTTGGAAAAGCGAACTAATGAATCAAACAATTGAAAGAACTAAATCATAAACCAAGACTTACATCAACTGATTTTGCTTTTGCATCAATGAAATTTATACCATCATTTTTTTTGGTATGGGTATGTTTAAACAACTCATGTGGCATAGGCGCTCGACCCCATTTTGATTCCTAAAAATTAACCATATCAATGCAAGTCGTATAGAAAATCAGAACCTATATTTTTCTACCACAAAGACATGTAACTCTAAATAATAGGAGTGGAATAGGCGGAACAGAAGTGCATGACAGACAGAAGAAGAATATATACATATTTAAGCATTTTAACATCTGATTTTGTAAAAAAATGTACTGTTTTGCAGTGTAAGGAGAAAAAGGACTAGGTTCCCAACAAGTACATGATAAAGATAACAAAGAAAAACAATAATCATCAGATAAATTCAACCATCTTCGAGGAGACCAGGCCAAATGAGGAAAAGTAAAGGAGTACATTTGCAAAATTGCAAGCAACACGACAAGAAAACAAACAGAAAGCTGTAGAAATAGCAAAGAGTAGAAACAGAGCATCAATAGCTGCTGCATCATCTTTGCCAATAAGCCACATTCATAAAACAACCAACAGCAAAGTTAAAACAACATCAACAGTTGCTGCATCATCTTGCCAATCAGCCACATTCATAAACACAACCAACAACTACGTAAAAACAACATCAATAGCTGTTGTATCATCTTGCCAGCCAACCACATTCACTCTTCCCGAATTAACTTAAAAATAAGTTCGTATATATATATATATCACTATACTTTTTATCGAAGTTAAGGTATAGTAAACTTACAAGTCTCCTTGCATGCTCAATATAAGATATTGATCCTCCTGTATGAGATGAATATCCCGTCTCACTGCGTCTATTGTTTGAATTTCTTTCACGTTTTTCCTTATACTGAGAAGATTCCCAATAACATCTAAAGCTTATCCAAGCATCTTCATTTAAGAAAACTGGTTTTTCCACTTTATCTCGTATGTCTCTCATAAAGTCTACATAGCGTTCTGAAGCTTTTAAATTCCACGCCTCCTTCACTTGTGCGTCAATCACGGGATGCCATATAAAATGTTTCTACATTAAATTGAATTTATGAATATTTTCAATGTTCAAAATGAATAACATAAGAAAATTGATGTCTAAATATTTATACCTTGAACTCTTTGAAGTAAAATTCTTTTGTAGCTTGTGACACATTTCTCCATGTGTAGCCTTTAATATCAACCTTCTCCTTGAAAACTTTTGTTATTTTTCGGGAGCAATCACTAGAGTAGCTTAACCTAATAAATTCATGAACAAGTATATTAGATAATACAACATACAGTATTATATGCATATATTATTGATTACTTACAACCCATTGATGATGGTGAGTTCTTTTCTTCCACCTTCATGCGACTGTTGTAATGAATTATTGCCTGATTGAGGAATTGAATGTGATACCACATTTTCAGCTTCATTTCCATCACCATGTGATGTATTTGAATTATTTAAAGTTTTCCTTCTAGAATCACGAGATGCTGCATTCCCACCAGTATTTCCTGAACAAACCATCATAGTAAACTTAGAAACAAGAAATTATAGACTCGAAACTTATGTAAGAAGAAAGAGAAAGTTGGAGAGAAAGAAAAGACAAGTTTGTAGATAAAAATCAATAAATAAACCACAAAGTATAACCTAAACCATAAACTCTGGAAAAAAAAAAAAACCCTTAGAACCAAGTTGATGCTGAGTAGATTTCAATGACCTTGAAGGGATTGTTGTAGTGAATTGTCGTTGCTTGGTCGAGGCATTGTAGGTGAAACCACATTTTCAGCATCATTTCCATCACCATGTGATGTATTTGAAGTGTCAGAAGTGTCTTTCATGGTAAAAAGACATGCTGAATTCCCACCAGTATTTCCTAAAGCAAAACATCATCAACACGAGAAATTAAACTCATCTAAATACATACTCAATAAATAAGATCTACTGTGCAAAGATATACCTCCACTTTCTACATGTCCACCACCCATCATAGGCATATTCACACCTAATATGTATTAAAAATTTTAATATAAAAAAAAGAGAGAAAAAAAAACAAGAATTTCAGTTGATAACAAGAAAAAATCAGTGACAAATCAAGAAGGTACAAGAATATCATTTTTAAAAAAATTTACAAGTTCAGATTAGTACCATTAACCGTTGAACTACCAACACGTCGATTTTGATTTCCTTCTTCAACGTGTGTATTGTCTTTTGGTGGTCCTCCACTACGAAGGGGTCTACCTCCCCTTGCTGTACACTCACCTTTTCCCCTCATGATAGGCATTTCTGCAAACAAAATTCCATTGGTAGAGCTGGTTGTAATAGCATACTTGTGCAATGAATAATCAAATTGAATAGCAGACTTGAATCTTCTATATATTTGTGACTATTCAGCACATCATAAAAGCATGTCGTACCATTGGATATCGAATCATCACCATGCTCATTGTCACTTCTATTTTCGACACCAGAAATGTCATTTAGTACTGCATTAGGAACGGACCTACCTCCCTTTATTTGATGTCCACCTCTTCCCCTCATTCTGGTCATATCTGCAATCACTATATAAAGTCAAATTAGTTTCAAGTAGTTACATTAAAAAAAATGAAAGGTAATACAAACCATAAGTTAAAAGGATATAAATATTTAAAAATTAAATTTAAATTCAGAGGACCATAAATAGTCTTATAAGGGTAAAATCTGGAATTGTATATCAATATTAGAATACACCAACATCACCAAGACTATTCACTACACCCGGACATGTTTTCATCTTGCATCATTTCCTAAGTTAACATCACTATGGCCATCATTTCCTTCAATCAAAACACCACTTCGATCATCGAAAACTGTTACATGATTAAACATATCAACTGAATGCTCCTCCACTTCATCATCTTGGAAAGCCAAATCTGTTGAAGAATTATCAAAAGCAAGTCTTGCTTTAATTTTGCACACAGCCCACCAATCAACTTTATCCTTTTTTGTGCTCGGGTAAGGTGCATAGTATACTTGGGCCGCTTGAGTAGCCAAAACAAAAGGTTCATACCTATTAAACCTTCTTTTATGGTTTATATCAACTATATTATACTCCCTATGAACCTTCGTCCCAATATTTGAAGTTGGATCAAACCAATCACACTTAAAGAGTACGACCCGTTTAATAGGCAGTGCAGGGTATTCCAATTGCACGATTTCTCTTAATGTACCATAATAATCACATAATAGATCGCTATAGTTTGAACCCTTTATGCACACTCCACTGTTGAAAGTTGATCTCCCATAATTATGATCACTTGTATGGAACTTAAACCCATTAACAAAATACACCGGATAAGAGATCACAGTTCTTAAAGGTCCACAAGCAACATCCTTGATGATCTGGCTAATCATGGTGCCACTTTCATCACGTGCCTATAAAAAAAAAATAAAATGTAAGTACCCATATATTAAAAAATAATAGAACCATAGCTTTTGTAACACTTACATATTTTTCAAACCAATTTGCAAATTCAGTCTCAATCTTACTCTCTATTTGCTCATCAGTTACATTTGTGTCATTTGCTTTCATCTCCTCAACAAATATCCTACACATAATAAATTGTATTTATTAACACTAATTCCATAAGAATTTTAAACATTATTTAATTTGCATTAAGAAGCTTACTTAATGTATTCTTCAATCTCAACACAATTTAGTAACACATAAGTCCTTGCAGCATTGTACTCTTCATCAGTCAAACATCTTGGTTTTGCTTTCCCATATGATCGACCCGGAGACATAAATATAGAAATACTCTCCTCACAATGTTCTACTTCACCCCCATCATCATTACGAGATGCTTTATTTATCTTTGTACTAATATCAGGCTCAAAGTAATGAGAACAGAACATTGATGTTTCCTCAATCAAATAAGCATTAGCAATTGAACTCTCTACCTTTGCTTTATTGGTGACTTTCAGCTTCAATTTCCGTAAGAACCTAGGTAAAAATAGATGTTTAAACTTGTCAATATATCGATTAAAACTTCTAAGTTAATAAAAAAAGCTATATATGTAGTTTAACAAACCTTTCAAATGGATACATCCAACGATATTGGACTGGCCCTGCAACTCTTGCTTCATAAGGTAAGTGAATGGGAAGGTGTTCCATGGAGTTAAAAAAACTAGGAGGAAATATCTTTTCCAATTTGCACAAAATCACAGGAATATCCCTCTCAAGTTTGATCATGTCATTCTCTTTAATGACTGTACATGTAAGATCTCTAAAAAACAAACTTAGCTCCGTTAAAGCTTTCCACACCGTGATTGGCAACAACTCACGAAAGGCTATTGGGATTAATCGTTGCATAAACACATGACAATCATGACTTTTCATCCCAAAAAGTTTATACTTTTGCATATCCACACACCTTGCCATATTTGAAACATAGCCATCAGGAAACTCAAGTTTTGTCACCCAATCACACACAATTTTTTTCTCCATTTTACCTAAGCTATAATAAGCTTTAGGATATTTCCCACTTAGTTCATTTTTCTCTAACTCTTTTCGATTACATAGAATCTTTACATCCTCTCTTGCCTTTGCATTATCTTTGGATTTTCCTTCAACATCCATCACAGTATCAAACACATTTTCAAAAACATTCTTCTCAATATGCATCACATCAAGATTATGACGAATAAGATTAGTACTCCAATAAGGCAAATCTCAGAATATACTTCGTTTTTTCCATCCACACGACTTGCAAATAGGAGCATTCCATTGTGCCCCACCAACTTCAATAACTTTCTTCAATTCTAAACTATCAATTTGTTTGATAACTTCTTCACCAGTCAATATCAACGGAGGTAGAGACTCTTCTATCCTATTCTTAAGAAAGTGAGATTTATTTCTTCTAAAAGCATGATTCTCCGGTAGAAATTGACGATGGCAATCAAACCATGAAACCTTTTTACCATTAATCAAACTAAAAGCTTTTGATTTGTCCATACAATAGGGACAAGCTCTTTTTCCCGATGTACTCCATCCGGACAGCATACTATAAGCAGGAAAGTCATTAATGGTCCATAGAAGTGCAGCTCTCATGAGAAAATTCTGTTTATTTGAAACATCATATGTTTGTACACCCTCCCAAAGAGTTTGCAATTCTGCTACCAAGGGTTGCAAATAAACATCAATATTTTGTTTTGGATTTTTTGGGCCAGGGATAATAATAGTTAAGAACATATAAGGGTCTTTCATACACATCCACGGAGGCAAATTATATGGTGTTAGAATAACAGGCCAGCATGAATATTGTTTTCCTGATTGCCCAAAAGGTTGAAATCCATCTGTGCATAACCCAAGTCTAACATTTCGAGCCTCTAAAGAAAAAGATGAATGCATACGATCAAAACTTTTCCATGCCTCAGCATCAGATGGATGTTGCATCACACCATCCTTTTTAGCATGCTCATTATGCCACCTCATATGATTAGCTATGACTTTTGAAGCGTACAATCTTTGTAGCCTAGGTGTGAGAGGAAAGTAATGCATCATCTTATATGGTGTTTCAGTTTTTCTCTTTTTCAAACCTCTCTTTCTCCCTTTATATCGAGGATGATTAATAACTCACAACTTGTTCTGTTGCTATCCTCTCTCTAATATAACATGCATCCATTAATACAGCAATGAATTTTCTCACACGGTAGACCCAAATCAGATGCAAACTTCTTTGTTTCATAAAAACTATCAACCAATTTATTTTCAGCTGGTATTGCATCCCTAAGAACTTCCAAGATAGCATCATAACCTTTTTCTGGTATACGATACTCAGACTTTATATTTAACAATCTAGCAACAGTAGATAGCTGTGATAATTTTGAACATCCAGGCCAAAGTGGTTCATCAGCTTTATGGAGTAAATCATACAACTTTTGAGTTTTTTTATCTGGTGGGTCCTCAATAACTACAAAATGTGGGTCAAAACTAGGATCAATTGCATCTACAATCATGTTGCAATATGGATTAAAACCTTCTAAATTTCTTTCACTTGAAGTGTTTTTTTCTGATTGCATAGGATCCAAACCCAACAATGGTTCCCCATGGCAGACCCACTGATAATAGTCTTTAAGAAATCCACTCTTATAAAGATGCAATTTAACTTCACTTGGTAAAAGATACTTTCGATTGTGACATTTACAACATGGGCACCTAATCTTATCACAATCCATATGAGCTGGTTGCTGAGTGGCATATTCAACAAATGACTCAACCCCTACTAAGAATTCAGGATTAATATAGCTTCGTCCAGCTAAAAATCTATTATACATCCAATCCCGATCTAGTCTCATTTAAAATCAAATAGGTTGTAGATGAGCTGCAAAGAACAACATAAATAGCTAAATATTCAACAAAGTTATATGAAATTAATATTAATGAAATGTTCATTCATATTTGAATCGAAACAACATTAAAATGAACAGTTTTATTGGCTGAATCTATCAATTATTATAAGAACTTTAGCCTTTGAACTCTATGCCAAAGACGCAAATGCAGAATACTACTTTCAATCAATCTATAACCATATCGAGGAAAGTTGCACATGAATATCTATTTAAAATATGATTATCCCAACTCCAGCATACTTAAAACATAAACAAATGTTTATTTTATTTAAAACTTATTGAAACAAATAGAATTATACTAATTAAAAGGTTTAGACAAAAGCAACTTAGAAAAAAGTTTAAACGAAAAGTAATTTAGTCTAATCATTTGAGAGGTTACCTCAATTGCTAGTCTACTTCGAGATGGTTAGAAAGGGTACTGCCCTAAATCCATTTAGAGTCTTGTTCACTTCAAGAAGTTGTTCTCAGTTTTTTACGCCAGTTACGAGCCACTGAGATACCCATGTCACATTCAAAAGAAAAAAGAAAATGTATTAGACAAGAAATCATAGATAATATGAAATTACCCAACAAATGCAAAAAACATAACTCCAGTGCTGATGAACTTCAAGAAAAATCTTGAAATAGCTTTCCATTGGACACAAAATACAAGAATGTCTACCAAAATTTCAATTCAGGAATTAAGCACGAAAAAATGCACCTAATGTCTCACTCATTATTTACAAAAGTATGACCACACTTGCCATGTAAGTAAACAACTGGAATTATATAGTGAGTCGTTGGTTCTGCTATATCCAGACAAAATGACCGTGTAGTGACCAGTGAAGCATGCATTTTTCTCACTCATTACACCATCTCTGCCACACTCACCAGACTGGAAGGCAAACATTAATAACACAGCTCCAGTGATTAAAACAGTATGAAGGTTTTTGAGTAATAGAAAAACAATAATAATTAGTTTTAATCAGAATAATGCAGAAGTCAAGTTTGATGAAAAAGTCAAGTTTTTGAAGCATCATTAACATTTGCATTTGCAGTTAAAAAGTTAATAAATAAAGCCCGATCCATAATTTTCTAGGCATCTCAAATGTAAGCCAGCCATTTGCCATGCGTCAAGCAATACACCAATAGTCATCCCCATAATTTCAAGGCTACCTCTGGCTAATAGCATTAAGATATAGCCAGTTGAAGGAGAAGCATTAAGATCTTGCACTAATAGCCATGTTCAAACTCCATAATTTCCAACCAAGAATCAAACGGACAGCAATGAAAAACTCTGGAAGTGTTCATTAAATAATACAATAAATTATTAGGCGGCATATCTCTGGCGCAGAGAAGGCAGTACCTTAAAATGCCACTTTAAGCAATAACAAATACAGCAAAACTGCTAGGAGTGGGTAAACTAGATCACAGGCACAAAACAAACAAAAAATAGAACTATGATTGGAACTACAAATGCTTTACACAATTATTAGCTGATTAAGAAATCAGACAAGCATAAAACTCAATAAAGAAAGCTTACGTGGTTTCACGGGCCACTAAAGGTATGCCTGGCAGCCTTCTTACAGAATGTCAGGATAGACAAGCATAGCTCCTCAAAACCGAAAAATTGTAAGTCAATCAGCTATAAGCCTATTGCAAATGACCCAAGACATAATACATTCATACAAGGTCAAAGCCAATGGGTAATAAAACACGCATCAAATATTCATTCAAACAGGATAAAGAATAGCCAACAACATATGGATAGTAAAAATAGAGGAAAGCTTCTTAAAATATTAAAATAAAAGTAAATGAATAAAGAGCATTCATCAACAGCAACAGCAACAAATCAACTGATAGACCATAGCCTCAAACGATGTCTTTCTTGACTAACACAAGAAAGGAAGCACAAACTACAGCTGACATAAAAGGATATCCCAATAGTGAGATTCAAATTCATTCGTATCGGCATCTCAACCAGCAGAAATTCTTCAAAAATGGAACATCAAAATTGCACAGCAAAAAAAAAAAAAAAAAAGAATAAGATACCAAGACAAGGAAAACAACATACATGGCAAAATGTATCAAATAGGAAACAGTATTCATGACGCTAATTGCTACTTTGTTTAACAGTTCCATTTACCCATATGGCATCCACTTAATTTGCCTCGCCGACAACCGACCCCCAATTCAGTCACTTACATTTATTTAGTGAATAAATCCAAGTTTACTACAAGGATTTATTTAATGTACTCATCGAACAGGCAGTGTGGTAATTTTTTTCTCAATCAAATACTTTTTTTCTCAACCAAACCTGATATTGGACTACCCATTTTTTTCTCAATCAAATCCTGCAATAAGCTATAAAAGCGGTTTATGTTCATAAATAAAACCTTGACATTCAGCAGGACGATTAGGGAAAAGATAATCCAAAAAAAGAAAAACCCATGATATTCAGCAGCTGAAATTAATTTCTATGAAATAAATTGATTCTTACCAACGATTTCACAGGTGAACAGAATCTCAAAATAGGGTGAAGACTTCCTTTCTACTGGAGCACCTTGTCCCTTTCATCTTCGCCTCAATACCTTTTGGTTTGTTAGCTTAATTAATCTAAGCACTCCTTGTTGAAGAACCCCGAATCACTGATTTCTGCAGCTGGCTTCATTCCACTCTAACAAAATTTCAAAGAATCTTATCAAGGTTATGACAAAGAGATGGGTTTCAAGTAAAAGGGCTGGCTGATTTAAAAAAAATTGCGGCAAAGACAACCATGGCAATTGAGTTTGGAATTTTTACAAGTGAGAAAAACAGGGGCTGTCAAAATAAGGGCTAACTAAAATCTGGACTATTGGTGGAGTGAAAAAGTAATCCAGGATAACTATTATTATTATTATTTAATTATTTTTCACATAATAATATTAATGGGTAAAAAATGGGTAGTTAAAATGACTCATAATTTACCCATTATAATGGCTAATATTTGGGTAAGAATTGGAGTGAGTTTTTCCTTCTAAATTTACCCAAGTATTAGCCAATGAAATTTTCCCATAAAAATAATATTTGGATAATTTTTGGGTAGTAATTGGAGGGAGAGTTTCCCTCCTAAATTTTTCTAACTATTACCCAATAAAATTTTTCCCTTAAACACAATATATGGGTAATTTTTGGGTAATAATTGGAGGGAGAGTTTCCCTCCTAAATTTTCCCAAGTATTAGTCATGGGATTTTATGATATGGGAAATTTTATGGGAAAATTTACGGGTATCTCATGGGAAAAAAATAGATGAGATTTTTGTGCCTTATTTATGGGAATTTCATGTGTAAGATATGGGTATTTACCCATGAAATTATATTAATGGGTAATTTTACTGGGTAATTGAACATTTTCTTGTAGTGTTATAACCCTCAGCGGTAAGGACAATGTCCAGGTTATGTTTCCAATTAATGTAATTTGGACCGGTGAGTTTGTTTTGGTTCAGAATGACAGCTAGCGGGTTGAACGACATATCAACTGAAAATAAACAAACAAGTTTCAGTATACTTTTTCGAAAATATTGAAAAAATCCTCAAAAAACAAATATAATCTTCTACCGACATCTCTCACACCGGGTTTAACGCAGGTCACGATGGGTGAACGTCTACGCCAACCCACATTCGTTCGAGAAGAACCGAAGTTCATTAATTTCATTATCTGACCAACGATCTTATGATCAATGAAATTAATAGTCGATAATTTTAGCCGTACACGTAGATAGCGTAACCTCGATGGGAGGGATACTATAAACAGTACACTAAGTGTATGCCATTACGTGACTTCTAAGTTTGTTACTTAGGATACTAATGTGCCTCGGATGGCGAGGGTGTCTCGACTTTCTTCAATTAAACTCACTATAGTCATCCCTTTAGAAATTCATTCCGGTGATATCTGTGATTGAAAACTCATCCGATAGGGAGGAAGGTCTAAGCTAGCACGCAAGTTTAACCACATCACCAATGAACCCGTAATGGAGGCCATGGGACTATTAACCAACCCGCTCCCACTTAGATTTTTAATTAATTTTGATTCGCCCGGGTTTTCTCGGTTTTCTACGTAATTAGGAATCACCCAAAATTACGATAAACCAAAACCCGCAAATTTAATTAAGTTTGAGGATTTTTTACGTTTTAACATGCAATATCTTAACTATGGATATTCGCACCCATAAAACCGTTGGAGTTTTAATATGCGAATAATCTACCTTAGTTAATTGCACATTACTTTTAAAACTTTTGGTTTGGTTTTCGTTCATGCAAAATAAAACGAAAAACACACAATCAACGAAAAGACATAAATACGAGAAATTAAACAAATAAAATTTTCTGACTATTATGGCCTTCTCTATCGTTGATTCTTTGACGCCTCGGTGACACTTCCCGTCGTGTCGCTCCCACTCGTTATTTTGATTCCTCTCGATTCGCCCGTTTCTCAGTTTACTACGTAATTAGGAATCACCCAAAATTACGATAAACCAAAACCCACGAATATAAGTTACCCAAAATAACGTCTTCGTCATAGTACATAAATTCCTATATACAAAGGCGTTTTTCTAGGAATTTAAAGACGACATGATTAGATCAAATCCTACTACATGATTTTTCTAATCCTACACGGCTTCCAGCTCGTGGTTATTACTATTACAGAAATTTCCATTCAAAAAATAAAACAAGCCCGGACATGTCCCGGGGTTTATGAATGAAAATTAAATTTCTACCATAATAGCCGAGATACCAATAACCACCTGTTTATGCATTTCGACAAAAATAATAATGCCAAAATAAAGTCGTGTAATAAATCAAACAAGTATAAGACCGAAACCAACGCTCTGATACCAATTTGAAGGAAAACTGAACAAGCCCGGGCTAAATCGAAAACCTCACTTTCGTGCAATGCATTCCAGAATCGGAAGCTTTCGACCAAGCTCAGGCTCAAACTAGTTTACCCATGAACGGATCTAGGCTTATACTTATTTAATTTATTAATCGGGACACAAAGGATTCGATCTTTAATTAAAGCGGAATTTAAAGATTATACCTTTTGAAGCGAAGTCCCTTGCTTAAAGAAAAACCAATTCTTTGTTGCGATTTCCACAAGAAATCCAATCGATATCTCCGTAGAAACTTCGAATATTGTGTGGGCAATAATCTATCGAAGTCTACTCGCTTAGCCCACAAGGAAATCACTCAAATCGGATTCAATTTTGTTCCAAAAATCTGACCGAAATTCTGCCCACTACTGTATCGAAATTTCTGCTGCTGCTGTAATTTAAAACCCTCTTTGAACCCGCTAGAATCCAGCTTTAATTCCCGTCGTGATCTAGACAAGGAAGGCTGATGGATCACCGATCAAAATGAAAGAGATCAACATCATCTTCCTCGAATCAAACGCACGGGATAGCTAAGTTCCAGCGCTGAGAAAACCGTGAAACTGGGCAGTACCGCCGGGCAAAAAACCCACAAAAAAAAAAAAAAACAGCAGCAGTCCGATATGAAAACCAAGCAGATTTCTGGCGAAATCTTTCTAACACCAATTAGAAAGTTTGATCTTTGGATGAATCCAATTCGAAGAACAAGAAATCTAGTTCGTTTTTCAGAAAGAATTCTTGAAGAAAAATTCTCTCTAGAACCTTCTTGCTCAAGAAAGGGGCAAGACAAGTCTTGCAAAATTTCCTTAGGTTTTCTTGGGCATCAAGTCTTCTATTTATAGGAGCTCGATTGGAGACCTAATGGGCTCTTGAGTTAGGCCTTAAAATTTGACTTTCGTTGACCGCTAAGTCATCCCGACTAATCAACTCCAATCGACCCATTTAAATTAATTTATTTAATCCACTTTGTTAATTTAATTTAATCGAACCCTTAGAATTAATTAATTTGAAATCGAATTAATTTCTAAATTCACTTTGTCGATTAAATATTAATTAAACCTTTTGGATTAATTAATTTACCTCGTCGATTATTCAAACGCATAATCGGTCGTACCACTATCGGACCAATTATGGAACTACCGCTCGAAAACGACTTTACATCGCGCCATTATATTTTATTCTATCTTCCCACATTAAAGATCTAGCGCTCGTCAGTTTATCAATTTACTGACAAATTAATTCACCGACTTCTTGGTTTCCGAGATTAGTACCACTCGTCCTTTTATTATACCGAACATAAAGTTCACCGGCCGGGTTTAGTATAATAACCTTACGAGCTCATCTCGGGAGCACCATCAACCCGGCGAACCGGTACGTGGATTCCTCCGACTAGCAATGGCACGTAAAAAGCTAAACACCGCATACCCAACATACCGAGGTATTGACCTCACTCTTTGGCAAATCAAAGCACATGATATCCAACCCTCACGCCCGTCCCAATCTCGGGATTGAGAGATGGAATACTAGGACCGAATTGACTACGCCGATCAGTATAAGTCAATTCTATCCAAACTGGTCGTGCTCAATATGCCCCGGGCATATCTGTGTGATTTAAACTAGTTTAGATAAACCAATTTCCAAACCACACAATAACCTATACCGATAGTATGTTCAGACTATCTCGGTTACGAGCATACTTTTTATATATCAATACTTTAACCAATAACGGTATCTACTGTGTCTGTCCACACCCCGTTATCTAGTTCTATGATATAAAGGAACAAATTTATACTGAAACAAAATGATATGTCATCTGTGGATATTAGTTTTTGATACAAGCCATAGCTTTTCTGTATTCAAAACTAACAAAGACATGGTTATCTAAACAGTTAGATATGAAGGACTTGGGAGAAACTAGATATATCATTGGGATCAAGATTGTTTGAGATTGTAGGAAATGTTCAATGATGCTCTCCCAGGCATCATACATAGATAAGATTCTTGCTCGTTTCAACATGCAGAACACCAAGAAAGATTTTCTACCTTTTAGACACGGAGTGCATCTATCTAAAGAGCAATCTTCGAAGACTGTTGAGGAGATAGAAGCCATGAATACATTTCCTTATGTTTCAGTAGTAGGAAGTCTCACGTATGCAATGTTGTGTACAAAACTTGATATTTGCTATGTCATTGGCATGGTTAACATATATCAGAGTAATCCCGAAAAGCTCATTGGGAGGTTGTAAAGTGCATTCTCAAGTATTTACGCCGTACAAGAAACCAAGTTTTGTTCTATCAGGCGCATGAGCTAGTTCCGAGAGGTTACACAGATTCTGATTTCCAATGCGATAGGGACAAGAGTAATTCTACCTTTGGTTTTGTGTTTACATTGGGAGGTGAAGCCATAGTTTGGTGGAGTGTCCTGCAAAAATGCGTAGCAGATGCTACCATAGAAGCTGAGTATTGCCGCCTCAGAGGCAGTGAAAGAAGTAGTATGGCTCAAGAATTTCTTGGTGGACTTAGATGTGATTCCTAATTTGCCGAGATCTATCATGGTGTATTGTGATAATAATGGTGTAGTAGTCAACTCGAAGGAACCACGAGCCCACAAGGCAAGTAAACACATAGAGCGCAAGTACCACCTGATACGAGAAATCGTAAAAAGAGTAGACGTGGTCATGATGAATATAGCATTAGCAGAGAACCTTGAAGATCTGTTCATGAAGACATTGACTGCAAAAGTCTTTGAGGCTCACGTGGAGGGCGTGTGAGTCAGATATTTAGCTGAGCCTTGACAGTGTATAGTAGTAGGCGAATGGATTAAACCAGTATTGTACTTTAAGCGTAGCTTTAAGTATTAGTGGGAGATTTTAGTGTGAATAATGAAAGCATCGCTTGTATAAACACTATTTCCTGGATATATCGATTAAGATTGCTTTAGTTAATTGTTTCATATTTATGTGTTTATATATGAAGTCCATTTATGTCATATGACTAGATAATGAGGTGTTTGGTGTGACACAGTAGATTTCATTATTGGTTAAAACTATGACATATAAAGTAGGCTCGTGGCTGAGACAGTTTGGACATACTGTCGGTTTAGGTCATTGTGTGTTTCTGAAGTTAGTTTGTCTAAACTAATTAAAATACACGAATATGCCCGGGGCATATTGAGCATGACCAATTCAGGATTGAATTAACTTATACTGTTCTTTAGTATTTAATTCGAACCTTGTATTCTATCTCTTAATCCCTAGACTAGAACATGCATGAGGATTAAAAATAGTGTACTTTAATCTGCCAATAAGTGCGGTCACTTGGGGCCTACATTCTCGGTAGGTTGGGTGCACGTGTTTGATGGCTTATCGAAAGGAAATCAGTGTACCAATGTGTCCGGAGTAATGGTGCTCTTGAGATGAGCTCGTAATATCTATTATACTAAACCCGGCTGGTGGACTTATATTCGGTATAGTAATAAAGTCGAGTGGTACTAATCTCGGATGAGAAGAAGTCGATTAATTAATTTATCAGTAAATTAATAAATTGACAACCATTATATCTTTGACGTGGGGAGATTAAAAAATAATTAAATTAGTGATTCTGGAAGCAATTCTGATTTGGATGGTAGTTCCATAATTAATCCGTTAGTGGTATGATTAATTATGTATTGGATTAATTGACAAAGGTAGATTTAATTAATTAAATAATTAATTAATCTTTGTGTCAGTTGGGTGTGAATCAGTCCAGAAATGGGATTAGAGTAAAACACAAACCCAATAGGAAGGTCAAACTCAATCCCACTTGAGGTCTCTCTTATAGCTCTATAAATAGACACAAGAATAGCCCCAGAAGACATACAATTGTCATAACAGACAGAACACAATTTCTAGAGAGAGAAAATCCTGAGAGAAAAAAAGTCCAAGCGGCGGCTTTGTTTAGAAACAGCGGCGGGTGGATATTTTTCTGGGCAGCAGCGCGTGAAGCTTCCGGCTATGGCGCGTGAAACTTCCGACGAGTTTTCCAGTGGATCAGCGGCTCAATTTTTGGGCAACTTTTGTGTTGGTTTTCCGTCGGGGTTTATTCTGATCATTTGGTAGATAGTTGCCCACACAACTTCCAGATAAGTCTCAGAGTCATACAAGATATTTCTTGAGGATCACGCTTCAAAAGGTCAATTCTAATCTTCCGCTTTAATTAGATTTATTTTGAATACGTGACAAATCGAACAAGGAAAACCAAGATCCTATACAACGGTATTTCAATAGGGTTTGAATCGGATTGCACGAGCATTTGGGTTCATGAGGAAGTTTCCTAATCTGGATGCTCTGCACGATATGGAAATTTTCTATTGGACCCGGACAGATAATTCTTTCAGATAGTACTTACAATACACAGTAGCTAATAGCCCGCCAAGCACTACATTATAGGTGCATTGTTGTATTTGCTTTATGCAGTTCTCTGGCATTACAGAATCAGCTGTAACATAATACTAATTAACTCCTTTAACTACATATCCATGAAGTTGAGAAAGTTGCGCCAACGGTAGGGAAAATGTCATTGGTGTAATTTAAAAGATTTGGATATTCCCGTAAGTGAAAGATTATCTGCTCGGGCCTAGCTAGAAACTCACTTTCATGCTACGCATTCCAGAATCGGTATCTCTGGCCAGGCCTAGACGCTAGCACAATCGCTATTCCAACCTTTGCTTGAAATAACATTGCGTAAGATCTTATTATGTACTTATTCGATTTATCACGCAACAAATAAATTCTTAATTAAAAGCGGAAACATAAGAATTACCTATTGAAGCGTTTACTCATGTGATTCTCTTATATGCCTCAATACTTTGATCGTATGTTATGTCGGCAACAATCTAACGAACAATTTATCAGCTAATCACCACAATTCACTTACCGGAAAAATTCCAGCAAAACCGCCGCTGCCCGCGCATCGTCATCACGAGTTGCCGCTGCATCTGCCCCACCCGCCGCCACCTTCAACTGCCAAGCGCCGCCACCTTCAACCACCATGCACCACCACCTTCAACCACCACGCGCCACCGGGACTTGATGAAGAACCGGCCGCCGGTTTCTCAGATGGAAGGCTGTCGCACGGAGCTTGTAAAATCTGACTTTGAGATAAGAAAATTAATTTCTCTCTCTAGAATTTTATCTATCTATTTTTCTTGTCTTGAAAACTTATGAATTGTATATTGTGTAATAGCTAATCCCTTGTCTATATATAGAGTTACAAGAGAGACCCCAAGTTGGTTTAGAATTGGTCTTCCTAATGAGTTTAGGTAATTAATTAGTTTCAAAATCCAATTAGGTAACCAATCTAATAGGATAAACCAAATCTAATTAGATTTCCTAATTCTAATTGAAACTTAAGACTTAATTAATTAATTAAATAATTTCACTTTGTTAATTATTTAATTAATCCTTATGAATAATTAATCAATTAATTAATTCTACCTATTCAATTAACCCATTACAAAATTAATCGTACCACTAACGAATTAATTTTGGCACTACCATCCTACATCAGAATTGCTTCCGAAACAACTTAATTAATTTATTCTTAATCTCCCTACAACAAAGATATAGTGCTCATTAATTTATTAATTTACTGATAAATCAATTAATTAACTTCTTTAATTAAGAGATTAGTACCACTCGACCTTTTTACTATATCAGACATAAGTCCACCAGTTGGGTTTAGTATAATAAACATAACGAGCTCATCTTGGGAGCACCATCACCCCGGACGTACCGGTATATGGTTTCCTTTCGACAAAAAGCAACACACCAAGTAGCCAAACACGCGCACCCAACCCACCGAGACTATTGGCCACAATTTACCTCACCCATTGGCAGATCAAAGTACACTATGTCTAATCCTCATGCCCGCTCAAGTCTAGGGATTAAGAGATAGAATACTAAGAACGATTTGTCTATTAAATCAGTACAAGACAAATCATTCTAAATGGTCAAGTTCAATACACCCCGGGCATATCTATATGATTCAATCAGTTTAGACAAACTAATTATTCGAATCACATAATAATCTAAACCAACAGTTTGTCCAAAGCTGTTTCAGTTACGAACCTCATTTATATATTATGTCTTTTAACCAATTATGAGATCTACTGTGTCACACAAGACACCTCATCATCTAACTACATAATATAAATGGACAAATAATGCACAACAAAATATAACTAAAACATCAATCGATATATTAACTGAGAAAAAGTACACTACAAGCATAGCTTATGTATTCAATTCCAACAGTAAGTACTTCTTGTTGCAGTTGGTTTGAACAGCATAAGCCTTAACTCTGGTATGTACGTCTATCTTATTACTTTTTTGTATCCTTTTGTTCTTCAGATACAATTCGATCCTTCTACAACCGAATCTCAATTTGTGGAAAGCCTTCGATGGCTTCCTTATGAAAACATAATTTTTATTTAGTTATAGATGGTATCTCTTTTTCATTAAGAAGCACATTGCTGCTTTTCAATATGACACAATCGAATAGAAGGTAAAGATCGTGTAGGGAAAGAGCATACGATGCGTTACTTTGTTTACCATCATGCTGGCAATACTCCTGTGAAAACATCTAATGACAATAAATATCAAAGAAATAGAAAATCATCCAGATGTAGAGGTCAAGCATATATGCAGATAAGCAAGACAAATGAGTTAGGGTTACTAAATGGCTAGTTACAGGTTATACAAATCACCGTAGTCGTGAATTTCTAAAGCCCAACCAAGTGCGTGTTCTTCTTACATATCGCACAATATCTGATGCATACAAGAGTAGAATCATAATGTTGCTAAAACAGGGATTTCAATGCCACAAATGTTGAGGCTTATGGAGCTTGAGAAGTGTGTTGAATTGGAATTTGCTGCAGTCATTAAGAAAAATGGATCCAGAAGATGAGGGAATAGACTGATCGACGTTTGGCCTTTTTTTTTTGTTGGAGGACATTATGGGTAATAAATTTTAAAAAGATATGAATATAAATAGTAAAAAGTGAATTGCAAATAATAAATGAGTTTTGGAATTTGAGGGGATTAATTTTTGGGAGTCTCCTACAAATCTTGAATAAAGTTTGTAATTGCCTCATCAATTACTCAATTATGTGATGCAAATGATCCATTTAAAATAGATTTAGGTAAATTTGATCCAGAAATATTTGAGTAATGTCTCCCTTGTTCACATTTTTTTTTTCTCCTTTGTTCACATTATAATTATCATATGCTACATAAATTAATTAGATTTAATATTGGGATAATAAAAAATTAAATGATATTATTACTATATTTAAAAATAAAATTATGACATCAATTTTAATTAAAAAAAATTAATAACTTATTATCATTTTATTTCTAAATATGATACTATATACCCATCTTTAGCTTGTACCCCTCAATAGCCAGCTGGGAGTGTCAATAAAAAGGGTGGGAAACGATATTCTTCAACCCTCTCCTGCTGCAAAAATTGCTAAAAAATAATAATAATAATAATAAAACTAGTAAATAAAACTCCACAGATCCCAATTCCCATCTAATTTTCATCTTCCACCTCTAGCAGCCTTCTCTTCTCCCTCTTTCCCTGAATCCAACGGGAGGAACTCTTCAAAATTCTTTTTGAAGATTTTCTCCATTTTGCTTTTCAACAAATTAATCCTATGAGGCTTCGAAGAAAATCCTCATTCATTTCTCCATCCCAGACTGCATCTTTTTTCTCTTTGAGCACACCACCGTCGTCAGCATCGTCAAGCTCTTCAATCACCGCCAACTCATTAGCATCGTCGACAGATTCATCCAGCTCCACCCCACCAAATCTATTACCGTATTCATCTACTTCAGCAAATTCGAAGCGCTGCCAAGGCCTTGATCTGCTTGTCAAGGCAATTTACCTCGTTACAGCAGGATCAGTTGTGGGAGTTCCGTATATTCAGAGAAGAGTTGTGCAAAGAAGAAGAAGAGCTTTGAAGTTCAATGGATTTGTGGTGGGCCAGTTAAGACCAGAAGAGATGAAAGAAGAATTGCATATTAAGACGAGATCAATGCTCAAAAGGCAAAGTAGGATGATGGGTTTACCTTAAAAGTAAAAATATTATACAATTCAACCATGTATTGCAAAAAGTGGGCGGCAGAGATCTAGTAATATTGGTGATGAAATGGGTTCTTCTTGAGCTTATTATATTACTTTTTTTTTTTTTTTTCCTGGTTCTCAATTTTCTTTAATTTTCTCATTGATCTCTGATGTTCATCGTTTTTGGCCTCATATAATTAGATTTAGTAGTAGTTAATTTTACTGTATTGTTCTTGTCTAACTTTGATTCTTGACTTGTCTTGGCTTGTCTAGATCAGGGAGAGAAATGAAATTTTGTAATTTCTTGTTTAACTTATATCGGGCATTTGATAGATTTATATGATAGATATTGAACATGAATGGTTACTGGGGAGAAAGTTAAAATATATTTGCTTCGGCTTTTCTTACCCTTCTTCTCATTCAATTGTAGTTTATGATCGAAATTGAGATTTAGAGTGAGCACGATATTGACAGGAACTTTGGGTAGGTGGGTTCTTAGAATCAATTGCTTGCTGCTGGAATTTTTAGCCAAAAGCATAAATGAGCAAACACCTAGTTTAAATTGGCATAAAGCACATAGGAAAAAGCTTCTTCAACTCTGGTTATTGATCCCTGTGGATATTGGTTCAGTAGTGAGTGTGGCATAGACTTATATTTCTGAGTTAAATCAAGATATCATTCTTAGTGATGATAACAGTTTTGCCGGGGTGGCATAATTGAGCTTTTGATAAGGCTAACTTTTGGATTTCTTCTGCTTTCTAGTTCCTGTCTGATTATGGACTTTTCCTTTTCAGTAGCAATTTGCACACTGATAGGAGCTCAGAAATGCTAGTTTTTCAAGAATCTGAGAAGAGACCTGGAATTATTTTTCACTCTTGATTCAAGGTTCGATAACTGCTTCCTACTTCAAATATTGAGTTCATAATTCTCCTGAACGAGCAATTGCTATGAAAGATTATTGAGGGCATCCATATATATTTTTTTGCAATAAACTAATAGAGATGTGAATATAATTTTAGCTCGTCTAGCTATTTTGGTACCCTCTTTTTTTTTTTTTTTTTCTTTTACAAAAGGGCAAGTGTTGCTGGATTAACCTCGACGGGGTCATTTTCTCCTCCATTTTATCATCAGAACATTGTGCATAAGTTCTCGTGGCCATTGCTCAAGTCCGGGGCTTAAGTTTTTGCGGGCGTTGCTGAAGTCTGGTAAAGCCCCGATACTAATGCCCATTAAATATATTTGGGTCTTACTTGTGGCATATGCAGCTGCTGTTTTAAATCAGTTTTCAGTTGTACATGAGAGAGATGTTGGCCATTTTATGGCGAGTGGTAAAGCCATTTAGTATGATGCTCAAGAGGGTGTGCGTGGTATATGAAAATCAGAATGATAAATAAATTTTTTTTGATAACAAAGTAGCATTTTATTATATTACTAAAAAACGTCCAGTGATAATATTTTTAGTGAAATTCGTCAATCCATGAGCGTACAAATTTTGAGACCTTGGAATACAACAAAGATTTGGCGGTCCATTTGTCAACATTATAGCTCGGAAGTCTTAAGGATTGGGAGAGCCAAATGAGCGCAATCCGTTAAGCTTTTAGCAGCCTTAACAGCCAAGATGATTTGCAACGAGTCCCCCAAAACAGAGCAAGCTTCCCCCCACTGTTGGCACAGAAGTACAGTTTCCCAAAATGTAAGTGGTGCGACTCCAATTCACATATTTTTAGGAGTTAAAATCATGCACTTTTAGTTTATTATTGTTAGATTTTTAATCTAATTGTGCATTTAAATTGTACTTATGACTGATTTTGCATGATTTTCAGTAAAATGCATCGATGTGTAGTTGAGGACGATACAAAAAGACTTTGGCGCACAAAAGAGCCGAAATAATGAAGAAATGAATAAAACTTGGAATGAAAGTCAAGAAAATCTAAGGCGCACCAGAAGACCCTCTATCAGGCGCCATCGCCTGATATTTTCTCTCAGGCGTCGCTCAGGCGGTATGCATGTGCCAGCGCTTGTTTCGCAATTCTCTAGCATTGCTCAAGTGACGATCAGGCGCCAGCGCCTTTTCATACCCTAAGCCTCAGGCGCCGGTCAGACGCCAGTGCCTCTTCCACGGCCTGCTTGCTGAAGCTACTAAAAGACGCCTTTGCCCTTGGAATTAAATAGATTCAAATGTTCATTTAGGGTATTTTAGACATTTCTCTTCATGTAATCTTGATATGTATAGGCTTAATGGCCAAGAAAACACATACTCTACAGCTAGAAAACACATAGTAGCAATTTCTTAGAGAAAAAACAAGAGAGTAGATGACTTCTTCACTTAGAACCATGAGGTTCTAAGCTAAGATTAGGGATTTTCACACCTCTAAGTGATAGAGGAAGTGGAAATCCCATGTAGATCCTATGGATTTAGGCAATCCACTAGATTTTACATGTGTTTTTGGAGTATTAATCATGGGTTACTTTGTATCGGGTTAAAAAAGGAAAGAAACTAATTTTTTTCTTTACTTTCTTGGGAATAAATGGTCATATTTCTTATGGGCTTTGCTTAATTTCATGTTTCTATGTGTGGTTTCCATGATGGTTATGTTTGTTTCATGTTATTCATGTGATTGACTTTAATTAAGTATGCTATTGTTATGGGTTCTTTATAAATATCTATATTTTCTTGTGGATTTGTTGTTATTATGGAATTCATAGTCCTAGAACTAATTGGGCAAACATACCAAAGGGTCAATTTGGTAATTTCTAGATTAATCCTCCAATTGATTGTCTTGTATAGGACATTGGGTTTCACTTTTTCATTAGATTTGTAATTGATATAGACTAGTTTCTTAGGATTGACGACCCTAGAACGACATTAATTAACCCAATGCATAGTGTGCACTATTTTAGTTAATTGTTTGTCGAATTCGTGATTTGAACATAATTTGGCCTATTGATCTAGAGAATAGTGAAAATCTCGCCTTCCTACCTCTTGTGGTTTATTACCTTGTTGCTTGTTTGTTAGGGTTTAGTTATCACAACCAATCCTTATTGCTTTTAATAACTCTAAACTTGAAAATCCAAAAGATACCAAAATAAGCATCCTCCGTCCCTTGTGATACCATCCTTTGCTGATATTGCCAAAGCAATAATTAGCATCTAGAGCAAGTTTAGTTTGACGTTACAAAATTACCCTTAGGGTGCGTTTGACGCGCAGCAATCGGAATTTGATAACTTAATAATCATTAAAAGAATCTAATTACCTTTGACTTGTTTGGTAAATTAGCAAAACATTCATTAAAGGAATTTGATCGCTTCATTAAAGTAATTTGATTGCCTTTGTCATTCTTTTACTAACCAAAAAAGGCAACAATCGAAATTGTTTTGCCTTTGCCTTTGTCTTGCATTAAACGCACCCTTACTAATATTTTTTATTTACTCGTTTCCACAACAATACTAAATCACCCAACTGCAAAATAAAGTTGTGTAGGCCAATAGAGTAATTTTTTTTTCATTTTACCAATCAATCCTCCCATCACCACCACCGCCACCAATAAATCTCCCCCTCCACCACCACCACCACCATCACCATCACCACCACCCCCTGTAAATCCTCCCCCTCCACCACTGAAAGCTACTTTCCTCCACATCAATGACATATTCATCATCACCGCCGCAGTTGCTGTTGCCGCCGCTCTAGCCCTTCTCACAACCCTAATCAATTTCTCTTTTTTTCTTCCTCAACATGGGAAACCAAACCCAAGATTTCCTGCATTCCACTGGCGCTACACTGATTTTTTATTTAGTGTTTGCTGGCTGGGGACCAAGCTCATACCTTTTTAAATGGAAAAATAGCAGAAAGAGTCAAGAAAACAAACAAAATGTACGAGAAAAAAAAGCACAATCACTGAGATTGATCCTGAAAAAACACTTGAAGCCTCAATAGATCAACATCAAGCTTAATTATGTGGATCCCAAAACACCTTTGAGGCAAGAATAAGGTTCAAATCTCAAGCGCCATATGGATCCAGCTATATAAATAGAACTCCTACTCTATCCAACATCCTCTAAAACACATAACGAAAATCAACTACTTTTTGCACCAAAATTCATTAATCAACCAGCCATGTACCTCCTGTATCTTAAAGGCCAGGTCTAATGGACTTTAATGAGTACAACTAGTGATTATCAATCAAAAAGGCAACTTGACGACATCCCATAACCAGCGCTTCGAAAGGAATACTGTTGAATTCAAAAACAAAATAAAACAACCCGTGAAATCTAATTCATCACGCTGTGACTTCCGTTTGGAATCAGAGCATTAGACAAAAAAAAAAAAAAAAAAAAAAAAGTAAAACAGATCTAAGATAAGTTCGTGACTCTGAGCTATATACATAAACGATAAATTAGAAGAGACAACGTACTTGCGCTTCTTCCTCCAAGCTTTCTTCTTCCCACCAATGGCGCGCCTCTTGTGCATGGGATTCCGAGAGATTAGTTTGATTTGATGTTACAAAATTACTCTTTTGCAAATTTAGTGTTTTTGTTTGTTTAGTGAGGTAATTGAGAAAAGATGAATTCTCCTAGCTTCGAATTGTTTGGAGATTTGTACACACCGGAGGAAAGAGTATGGCGTTTCAGTGACTACCCTCAACTCTCTCCAATATTCAAGACTAAGCACATGGATGATGTATGTGGAAGGGAGTGCAATCCACCGCAAGAGAAGTGGTCACTTGGAGCAAATTTGTCAAATTGGGATGGTGAAAATCGTACTCTTTTCCAAGGAGGCTTGAGTTCTCAAGAGGGTTTTGGTAACAATTATCGCTATGGAGTGGAGAAACTTACCCATCAAAATTACCAAGAATGGATTGAGAAGGCAGCTAAGGAAGTGGAAGTCGATGAGGAAGAGTCATTGGAATCCATAATCAACCGGAATTGGAATTCAATTGAGACATGGAGAGAAGAGAACAAGTTGATGGCAAAAGAACGAGAAGCCTTTAGTGAGAATATGAGGCTACACTTGGGAAAGAAACAAAACTTGGCACTCTTAGCTTCACACCTTTTACACCTCCTTTGAAGACGGTGAAAATGGTGGAACAAAAACCAGTGGGAGAAGTTGCAGAGAAATTGCTCATGCTGGATGAGAAGAACAGCGTAACTCAAAAGGAAAAAGTCGAGCCTCAACTTGTAGAAGTTCTTGAGAAGGAAGAAGAGAAAGTGGATGTAGCAAACTTTGAAGCATTGAAAAATGAGGGTAAAAGTATCTTTATTGACACAAATACTCTCAAGATGATCTTTGGGGGCTCCAAGGAGGAAGATAAGTTAGGTGAGAAGATGCTTGGGGAAGAAAACATCCATACTTTCAAATTCGAGAGTGGGCCTAAGATTAAAGTCCAAGAAGTTGTAGGAACATTATCACCACTTCCCAATGTTGTTGAGATGGAGTGGTGTCAAACTGATGTGGTGATGTTGATGGCGATACTGGATTCTTGCTGTCATCTTCGAATCTCATATATTGAAAACTTTTGAAAAGGTTTCCCAATGTTGTTGTGATGATTTTCAAATATGTTGAGGCACTCCAATTCTTCATTCCTCCCATATTGGACCATGCATTCATGAATGACATTGTTGCATTAGCCAATGCAATAGCTGTGTTGTTCATTTTCTGGATGTCTTCGTCCTGTTCCTGTGGTACAATATTGGATTATATCAGGTATAATATTAGATTATATAATATAATATAGAGTTAATATCAGACAATAGTAATGTTTATATCTAGAGTATGTAGAGTTTATATCAAGAAATAGTAATAATTATATCTGATTTTGTTATCCGGGGATGAAGGAGGACTGGGAGGAGGAGTGGGCTTTTTGGCAGATTTCCCATGTGAACTAGGGGGAATTGATGCAGTCGGTCTTAGTCTCACCCAACCTTTGCCAAAACCTCTTATTTTTTATTCCTAGTTTGCTCTTTTTGCGAGCATTTATTTACTCCAATTGGTGAATATTGGTATGTTGTTTGGAATATTATCTCCACTTCCATAAACAACTCTATCAACATACAACACTGCAAAGTTATAGACAATAAGTTAGGGAGAATAAGTGAAGAAGTTAAAATGGTTTTGTTTTGTTTAATATCAAAATACACAGGTGTTTATATTATGCAAAACACAGGGTTATATCATATGTGTTTATATCAAGCATACATATTCGAAACATTAGTTTACATGATAATATGTTTATATCATACAAAACACAGTGTTATATCATATTTAAAAACGGATTACATCCAACATATAGAAATAATTAAAGAATGTGAAACAACAGTATATATCAAGATGCAATTGAGTACTTACAATGAGGATTGTTAAGGGACCACAAAAATGGGACTTCCTTGTGCCATCTGGTTTTATGAATTTCATATGTGCATTCACCAAACACTTGATGGTGTACTTGCACCAGTCTACCTTCATTATTTGATCAATGATTTGCATGGATTTTAGTAGCCGATATCTTTAACTATCAGCGCCATAACTGTACACAAAGGTTGTTACCACAAAAATGAGGAAGTCCTAAACGAAACTCAGATCATGGTAGTCATTGTTCATAATGTAGTTCCCCAGTTTAACCAGATTTGGCATGAATCCACCATGTCGTTGTTTGTACGTCTCTACGTCCCTTTGATATTTGTCAGTGTTCTCATCACCAATCTTATATTCTTCTACAATCACTGAACCTGATGGGAATCCCAAAACAAGGTGTACATCCTCTTCCTCAATTTGAATGTAGTCATGTTGGAGTTGTAATCTCAGGTCCAATGGGTTCAGCAATGTCAAAAGGTGTTCTCCCAATACATTTGGGATTGACCTGTAGTTCAGTTGTAGAAGACCAATATCTGATATAACCCTTCTTTGTTGTTTGTTCAAATTCTCAATAATGATAGACAGTGCCCCAGGAGATGTTCTGTTGGGAAATCTTCTTTGTTCCTTATTCTACTCTTTCTCCTCTATCCTTTGTACAATCTCCTTCTTGTACTTCTTGTCTTTCTTTTCTCTTGGTATCAGCTACTTCCTTTTTTTTTTTTTTTTTTTTCCCTTATATCACTAGAGTCATCTGGTTTCTCGCTGATTTTGACTATTGCTGCCTTTCTCTTTTTTCTCTGGGGTCGATGTCTTTGTCTCCCGAACTAGTTTCTCTTGCCTTTTTGTTTTGTTTTTTTTTTTTTTTTTTTTGCAGGTGACGTTTTTGGTACTAGAACTGGTTGCTTTTGTATATCTGCAGGCGACGTCTTTTGATCTTCCTTGTCGTTGTTTATATCTGCACTATCCTTTGTCTTTTTTCCACATGGACTTTGCAAGTCCATCGAAATGTTTCTTTTGAACTCTCCTTGCTGGTACTTTTATTCTTGCACCCTTCACTGGTGTAGGATTGTCTTGTTTTTGTCGGCTTTGTATTTTTTTTTGTTTTTTTGGTCAGATGGATCATCTCATACCTTTCTTAATGGTTCTCTTCTGTATCAGTTGAGAAATCATCTTTTTCTATTTTTCAATCCATTTGTCTACAATGTAAGAGCAAATAGGATTTTGAGTATTAATTTATATAGGTAGAATGAAATGTTCATATCAATATGCACGATGCTTTATATCAGCAAAAGGTAAAATTTATATGATGCATAGGCAAAGTTTATATATGGCATACATATGTATAGTTTTCATCAAATAGAGGATAAAACATTGGGTTTATCTTAATATGTGCGATGTTTTATATTAAAAAAAGATAAAGTTTATATCAGGCATAGACAAAATTTATATCATGGATATGTATAGTTAATAACAAACACAGGTCAAAACATAGGGTTTACAACAATCGAACATTTGTTCAATGCATTATATCATATATAGAAGTTTTTATATCACCAAACAATAAATTTTATATAAATTAAAACCATGTCATTAACCACTTTAGAACAAATATATTTGCGAACATAGGGTTTATATCAAGCAACAATGATCTATGTAATAAGAAAATACAAATAGAGATAACATTTGTAAGAAATCGCCAACGGAAGAAATTTATATATGTACGATAAAAAAATTTTCATAAAACCTAATACAAATTGTGTTATAAACTTCATATCTAGCTGAAATGAAATTTATATAGTACGACAGGGCATTATATTAGTAAGACATTGGCAGAAAATGAATACATTATGGAATCATATCTTTTTATGTTTCGATGTTCAGCTTAGAGTGGATTGATCCTTCTTCTTTTTTGAAGAAACCCGATTGTGCGATCTCTATATTTATAGAGTTAGGTTGCGAAATGATGTATCGTTTTGGCAGATGATAGATAAGGATAACGTTCAGTGTTGAGGCAATTGATGGAGTTGCCAGAGTTTCTGGTGGTATAAACTGCATTTGGAATGAATTTAAGGTGTTTTACAGAAGATCAATCGTCGTTGCGGAATATGAAGCAACAGCAAAAGGAACAATCGTGTTTGTTTGCTGATGTAAATGGCCATAGCGTGTGACAACACTCGAGTTGCAACTGCGTAGATCTAGAGTGGAGCAAAGAGAACAGCAGTCCTATAGATCTATTGTATACGAATTGAGTTAATGGACCTAAAAAGCTATGAGCGTTGTACATTAATCTTGCACCATGATCCATTCCAATTTCATGATCGTTGAGAGCGTCTTCAAAAAGAATGTAACTTTCATGAGCATTTCTCCATCGAAGGAATTTGACCCCTCAACACTGCATTAGTTCTTGCATTAGAGGGAAGATGCAGCAATGCCTCTAGTGATGCCATCCCTACCAAGCCATGCCTTTAGTAATAGCCTGAATAGAGACAAACCTCAGCTATCAATGCTTTGATCATCACTGCCAAATGGAAGGGTAACTCCAGAATTGCATTCAGCACAGAAGAAGAGGTACAGCGGAGGAGGTGAAATAAGCCAACTCTTTGTCCAGAACCTTAACACTCTGGAGAAAAAATGCCATCCTGTTAGATTACACTTCAATCTCTGAATCCATTGGACCTCATATTGCATCTGAACACCTCTGCTGCAAGCTATGCATAAAAAGAGAAATTTGAACAGGCACCATGGTTATAAAGGTAAGAAGATTGATAAACGCAACTCTACTACTAGCATGAAAGGAATAGACTCCAGATTAGAAATCAGAATACCATGAACTAGTTTTGTTATAAAAATTGTTTCAAGTAGAAAGTTTAATGATTACACTAAAGTATACATCTTCTCTCTCGAGACTAATTAATGTCTTCCATGCTTATTGCAGTAATCTTAAACTAATGGACACAGAAAACCATAATGACAAGGAACGAACAGCATAATAAAATTGCCTATAAGAACTCAAATGCCAAGGTAAAGTGGATTCATCAGGTTCACAAATTTAGGTGTGGGGTAATTCACATAATATCCTAAGCTCCAATGTAAAAGCTGAGCAACTCAAATTAGTGAGACTCGTCAAAACTCAACTTACATCACCATCTGATCAGAAGTTATACATTACACACTGTTGGCAGGACCTGCTGTGAAATTTAAGTTACACCCTTCCTCTCGAAAAATAAGTATGCTTTCTGCTTTAGGTAAACCTTGCTAATCATCCTTCAATTTCATCCTCTATTTCCGTTTGGTCCTTGATATCAAGAACGTTTCAATTTGGTCCACAAACTTCATAATAGGACTCCATTATGTCCAATCAAGAGAATTAGTCAAATAAGAGACATGCATGCACATCCGCACATGAGAAGCAGGCGGGTACAGTCTTAAGAGTAGAAACAGAAGAAAATTAGGCGTGCCAAACGTGCAATTTTTTAAGGCAAGAATCAAAAACAACAGAACCCATAGGAGTTCATTGCCATTTGCCTTTCTCCAAATCTTTACATCGCAAGCCACAAAACTCAGAAAAGCAACTTAAACTACTTTTGCCGTGTCCATGCACAATTTACCCATCAATCTCTAAACTGACTATGTAACTCAAGTCTTAAACAAATGGAAAAGTGATTCGTTATAGAAGAATCAAAGAAGATTTTCTTCCCCTCTAATCATGACAAAAGTTAAAACCAAAACATCACCTAAGCACCGAACATGAAAACTGAAAAAATATTTAACCTAATATTAAAGGTAAAACACACTTAGCGAAATGCTGACAGAATTTGTACCTGCAAATAAAGTTATAAGCTAAGCTGCATAGCCTGGGCCTTGTTCACTTGTTCCTCGGACTGTAATCCCGGAAATTGTCCAATATCATGTCCCCTAAGTAGTTGGAATTCACTTTCTAGACCAACAGCAAACTCATCTGGACACATCCAACCATTTTGAAAGTAATCCGCAATCTAAAATTAGAAGACAGTGTCAGTTTCAGCAATTGCCACTAAATCATACTACCTTCGTCCCAGAATGATAGTCCTGTTTATTGTACCGTTTTAGTTCAACAAACACGACTATTATTATGTGACGGAAGGACTAATAATTTACTACAGTTGACAAATAATTTGGAGATGTTAACATCCCAATCACCAAGAGTGAATACAGACATGGGTTATGGAACCATCATAAATGATAACAGTTCTATAGGTAAACATGACATAAGAATCTAGCTGGAGACAAAAAGAAGAACTTGCATGATTAGCAAGAGCCATGCCACTTAAAGCAGCAGCTTCCATGCTAGAACCCAACAGCCAATCACCACATATGCCTGCCCTTCCATGAGGATCAAATATACATGGGACATTGGGACAATTAGTAGGAAGTGCTGCACCCCTGCAAGTATAAACAAATAATAATTTAATCTTCCTGAATGCAGGAAAAGTGAAATCCAAATTCGCTATTTGAAATAGCAGAAATGCTCATTAATTTACCATGCAAGGTTAGAAGACTCCAAGTTGCAGATAGTACTAAACAAGGAAGGGGAATAATCGTTGGCCACCTCAGAAAAGAATTCATATTAATTCCCTCACTCTCAGATGCTCTCGTATAATTGGATTAGGTAAAGATCCTAGGTTCAATTGTCACCATTCCACAGCGAAGAGATGCATGCATAAAAACATATACAAAAATCATACCTCGAATGGGGTCACAGTAGTTAACTGTTGCTTGCATTAGCTTACACTTCAACTGATTTGGTAATACAAAAAAAGAGATGGGGGCTTACAATATCCACAAGTGGTACACTTGAAATTTTGACTGCATTAACTCATTTTCTGTTTGTCCTTTCCACATTAAGACAGATGTTCAAATTGTTCTTTAAGGGGAACAAAAACATACAAAAAACAATACATAGAAAAGTAAGTGTCATCTCTTACCACAACTGCAATCGGGTGAAAATGGGTTTCTGGAGTGCACTTTTAGGAACTCCAAGAGCCAACGCAACACCAGAGAGCATAGTTTCTTTCACCTTCTCAGCCGTGGCATTTGGAATGCTTTCCTGACACAATGGTAAACATGTTCATAGAAATGCATAACAGAAACCAATTCTTTAAAATAAACACTCAGAAGAAAGTAACAAGCTACATTAACATCTCTTTCGGCATCAAATAATTAATCTAATAACAGCTGCAAGTAATAAAAAAAATTTGAATTAAAAAGTTCAGTTATCTTCCAGGCTGAACGAGATGAGGAATTGCTTTCTCTCCAAGTTCACAGTTTCATTGAGGCCAAAGAACAGGCTTTCCATGATTACAAGCAGTAGGTTGTGACGGAGGTAAGGAACTGATGTAGCAATCATGTTATGTCTGTTGCAAGAATGGGCAGCTTTAGATGGAAACAGGGGAGTTGGTTAGATAAAGATTGACAGTGAGGATTGTGTATTATAAATTTATCGGCCACATCATCAAAGCGGCTTCCAATTGCACAGAAATTATAAGCCATATGATATGGAAGCTTGGGTCGTAAAAAACAAAAAATGATCAAGTTGAAGAGAACGGTTCATAGTTATCAAATTAGATAATTGATTATTTCTATCAGCAATTTCCAAACATAGACTCCGTCATGTAATCCAAGTTACTGAGAAAAAGGTACACTTTCAAGGAACTAACTTGAGGAACTTTGTTCTGCTTTCCGAAGGTTGCTGTACTCAAAAATGTCCAACAATGTTGCTCCGTGCTATGAGAACCTAATAGTTTCTTTGTGTTGTCAGCCATCCATGAGATAGAATCAACTCCTTTGACAAAAGCCCCTTCAAAAGGAAACGTTGTTCCAGTGACAGGAATTGGTAGTGGATCTTTAAATGCAGCAAGAAGAGCCCAAATGGAACTAAGTTCGAGCCTCTAAAAAAATAAATGATGGGGTTGGACCTCATAAATATCTATAGTAAATCAAGTACAAAAGATATGTAGTAGGACCAGTTGTGCCAGATTTAGATCTCTTCAAGTACCTTCATTTGTCTTGCTATCAGTGGTAAGCCTGATGAGGCAAGTAATCGATTTGCACATTTTCCTGCCAAATAAAATGGCAGATTCGAGTCAGGAAATGTATAAAGTAAAGAAACATAAAAGTTAAATTAATTTTATCAACAAAGACAATATGAGGATTTCTCTACAACACAACAATCAACTCTAAGAAAATGTATGATACTACAAAGAAAAACATCCAACCAGAGCTCTCTGAAATGATTGATATCCTTCAGACTTATTAAAGCAATCAACAAAGTCATGAATACAGAGAAACTTGTCCCAGTTTTCCTTTCTTGATCCAACTGGACAGATGCGTTTTATGGATATTGAAACAAAGGGGCCACAAAACAGAAATTCATAGATTTCAGGCTCCTATGCTTGTTTACTTCGTTTTCTTGTTGAATGATTAAAGTGAGATCTTTACAAAGGTGACCATATAGTTTGAAATAGCATTTCTTTGTTGTTAACAGGATCAGTTTGCTCTAGTAATGAAAAGTTCAAAGTGCTCTAAACACAAGAAACAAACATGAAGTCCAGGTATAACAAGCAGAACAAATTAGCAGCGACTGCAAATTGCTAGCAGAACTTTTACCATTATGTGCAATAACAATTGCATCAAACTGGCCGCAAGCTTTTCCCTTCTCACTTAAGTGCCACATTCCATTAAAGGGCTCAAGTGTACTAACCCAGCAAGGCCGTACCACATTAACCAATTGAGCCTGCAGATGGCAGGACTATTAGGACAATAACTTTTGACATCAATATGTACTCAATGGATAGTTACAGCCTGAACTAATGGGAAATCGCCACTAACAAATAAAAACATGTGAGTAACCCCTAGAACTTACGAAAATCAAATGACACAATTCAGAAAGAAACAATGTCCAAACAGTTTGAAAAACATAAATTTGCGCATTTCAACAATGTCATTAAGTCTTACTTCTGAATCATAAAACAGGTCCAGACATGATGCCAATCAATTAGACTAAGCTTCACAACGACTACCTGAGGAGTTCTAGATAAAATCTCAGACTAATAGATTTATTGTTACACTAAAGCGCAGATCAAATAATGTGTCCACCATCTTGCAGTAAAAGGACCGAGTTCAAGAGTTTTGACACAGTAGACAATCCCTATTTATGCAAGTGAATTTAATTTTTTTTTTACAGAAAGTTGTCCCTCTTTACAGTAGATGTACTTAATTTAGGATACGACTGGAGATTAATCAACTATGATGTACTTCTCATGCTACCAGATTCATTATGTCTTACACCAGAATCTTAGTCAAACAAGAAATTTGGCTTGGTCTTAATGTTAAGCAGCTAAATTCAAAACATAACACTAATATTTAATACCTAATCAACAAAAAGGCGCAAAGGACACTGCTAATTAATTTCAGAAAAAGGAATTTCACTCTTGTTTGGAGTCTGGACTTTTGACTTTGGAGAATGAGTAACACATGCAGGTCTTTTGGACTCGGACTATGCTGTTAATGTTGATAATTGGAGATGTCTCATGAGCTATGTCTTTACTAATCAGTTCAAAAGTAACATCACAAAATGTAGTTCCAATATCAGAAAAAAGGGTAAAGTAAATCACCAAGGTTATCGAATAAGCCCTGTAGTCATAGCTTTATTTGATTAACTAAGTCTCTGTCAAGTTGTCAATACTACGACTGTCAAAGTTCCATTCAGTTGACTAAAAAATTCAGAAAATCACTAACATGGGCAATCCCATACATGTTTGTAAAGGCCTTGTAGTATATAACTCTCAACCAAAACTTTGAACTAACTGGTGACCAGAGTTGGATTTGGGACAAAGTTATCACCACCAGCTCAGGAAGACATTAGCAATGTAATCCCTTTTAGAAACTCAATTTTACATTATTTACTCATCCATTTCAATCATATTGCCCATTAGATAACTTGCATTAGGACCTTTTTTGGAAGTAAATGATTGGTTGGGGGAGATGAGCTACATCCCACTGAAAGCGAGAATGAAGCAACCTTAGCCATGAAAAATTAATGTGCAAAGATAAATGTTCTACTACCTGAGCTAGAATTGACTCCGCAAGAGGTCGCATTCCGTTAACACCAATGAACCTAGGTGGAGAAGTTGGTAAAGGAATGAAGTGCCCACCAGCTTCAAGCTCTCCAATTGTACCTTGCCATTCCCGAACTAGACCTTCTTTGGACCACAAATCTACTAGTTGAGCAAACTTAGGATCACTTACAGTAAAAAACTGAGCTGCATGGTCAAATATCAATTGCTGCCGATCAATTATTCTTGTTCCCATTCTTCCTCCCAGTCCATGAAGACCCTGAAGTGGACAAAAATGTTGAGAAGCTAGAGGTGTATACATCCTGTCATAATCAAAATTACATAAGCACTACTTACAAAATAACTACTAATTTTAAATCTAAAGGACAAAAAAAATTTGAAAACAGCACTAACATTTTGGTAACCATGGAATTTAATGCCTTAATTTCTCATCTTTATCTTTCTTTTTCCTTCTCCTACCCCCTCCCACCTCTCCCTCTCCTTTGAAATTTAATTCACCAACATTCCAGGATTATTACAATATAACAGCAAAATATTCTAAAGTTCATTGTTAAACAGTTTGATGCAGCCTCTTTAGCAGAGTTGAGGCATTTTTGCCAGATTCACTTCTGCATATGATTGAAATTTGGACATTTTGCATATACTAAGAAACAATAATGCACTATTTTGACCACAAATTATATTGTATTCCTAGGACTACCAATTAATGTTTGTCCCTAGAACTTTTTGGATAGAGCTCAGGCTCACTTTTATGCCCCCCTGAATGTCCATTGTTTCCCCCCTAACTAATGCAGACCTGCCATTTGTCAAAAGGACATATTGCAATGTAGTCCTAAGACTACCACATAACAACTGCTGTTTTGACAGTATGGTAACAAAAATCCAGACATCGATTCCATCCATAGTGTATTAGACACTGAATTTGGACGCATTTTAATTCCTTTCTTTCTCTGCATGAATTTTATATCCATGTACTTACCAACATTTCAAGGATGCCATGGTACAAATTTTTTCTAAATGATTTCTGTTGAGCTAAATCATGACCTGACTAAATCAAGAACCTCCAGAATTATTCACATTATCTTTTCTATGCAGTTGGTTTGATCAAGGATGGAAAGCATACTCTTTGTAAAACAGGACAAGAATCCAGTCCTCTTTAAGCACATTCAATCTAAAGTTTCCAAGTTTCACCACTCCATCGTTTTAGCAAAGTGTATCATTCACTCCAAATTTATTTACATCAGGTCAGCTGACATTGTTTTTGAGTGAATTCCCAAATGTCTGCACCAGGGATCAACTTTTCAGCCCGTAACTTTTGCCCTTAGTAATTGATTCTTGAACCTAATGATATAGTTTTAATCAATGAGACAAGAAGAGTACATGCCATGTTAGAAGCTTCCAAGGAGGTAAAACATTGGATTCGAAATATTTTCCTAGAGTTAATACAGCTTATGTAGAGTGAGCTTTAATAAAATGATAGAATAAGTTCAAAATTGGCAGGAATGAGTCCAATGATTTTGAGGTTTTAAATATTTATGTTCATTCCCTTAGAGAGATTGGTAAAAGATTTTAAATATCTGTGATCAATCCTATAAGGGTGTTTGATAGTGATGTTATGCATATCATGCAGGCATGTCAGAAGAGATGGGAAATGCGTCTATAATCTATACACATACTCTGAAACCATATGAAATTGGCAGGAAAATCTGATAAAACAGTAATGCTTTACAGATAAGAGTTTTGGGCCACTAAATAAGAATACAGAGAGACACTAAATTAGATGCAATAAAATATGAACAAATTAGGGGGGAAAATAGAATGCATTAGCAAGAAATTGAAGTAGTTGAATAGATGAAGAAGAGAAATTAACTTAAACTGGTTTGGAATTGGACATGTGCACATATGCACATTCAAATACCCTGTTAAAGGCATGTGGATAACAGAATTAGACAGACAAGGGAGTAAAAAAGAATTAGACAGACAAAATCCACATACACAGAGGCATTATTTATTTAAACTAGGCATTATACAAGAATTACATTGTGATGCAAACCATAAAGTTTAATTTGGAGTACAGACACAGCATGCATCTCAAACCAGTCACACACCAATTACAAACCAAGAATCATTTCAAACCATAGTACTGCAGAGTGTAGAAATACACCAGTTTTACGCTTCAATAACCTTTCAAACCATCATATAAGAAAAATAAGAACAAAAACAACCATCAGCATACAAAACTATGAATTTATACAGCTCTTTGCTTGCTGGAAGCCAATTATGCATCAGACCCCTCACTACCATTGAAAAGCTACACAAATACACAAGGAAATAGAAAGCCCAGACACGAAAACTTGGGGAAAATGAAAAAATCAATGGCTTCAGTAAGCTAACCGTATCAAAAACAGTGGAACGGATCCCTCTTTTCTCCAAATATAAAGCACATACAAGGCCAGACATGCCACCGCCAATAATTCCAACAATGGGATCACTCGGAACTGAACCACTAAAACTCACTTGCTCTTGAGAAAAGCTCTTCTTCAGAGCTGATTTTCTAGAAGTACCATAGGACGATTTTTTTGGGTAAGGTTTAGAAGTGGAATTTGGGTTACTCATAGTTCTTTTCTTGGGCTTGTTAGGCTTGTGAGGAGATTCTTGCACACATTGGATCTTTGCGGTGATTTTGTGAAGGGGTTTCAGGGATTTGACGAGGAATGAATTAGGTAGTTTGGAATAGGATTGGAACTGAAATCTGCGAGGAAAGTAAATGGTGGGAGTACTGAAGTTTGATGCCAATGCAACGTTGGTCATGGCGTTTAGGAGGGAAGGGAGGACTCCGAGGAAGAGTGAACTTCGGATAAGTTGATTCTTTCGGACATCACATTATGCTCTGTTTGGACAAGTTTTATAAAAACCCTTTTGTAGAAGTGAGTTTTTAGAAATTTTAATAATATATTTTAAATTCTTTTAAAGGAATAAATATGTGTTTGGATAACTATTTTAAAATTTTATTTTTGTAATTAAAAATAGTTCAAAAGGTGTTTGGACAAATATTATATAAAAATATTTTTATAAGTAAAATCAATTAATAATTTTTTAATTTTAACTTTTAATTTTTAATTTTTTCTTTAATTTCTTTTATAACTATTATTGATTTTAATATTTTTGCATTGACATGAGATTTTTTCATGTAATTGATTTCATTATATTAATAGAAAATATAATAACATTTTTTTTTAAAAAATAATAACAAAATAGAAACCTGATGCAATTAAGAATTTTTTACCAAATAAAACCTCAAAATAAATTTGTGCACAAAAAAATAAGAAATTGGGAAGGTGTGACCTAAAAGATGCCTTTCGAATTTTGAAAATTCGAAATGAGACAAAATCGGTATTTAGAAATCTGAATTCATCCACTTTCAGATTTTGAAAATCTAAAATATCAATAACCCTAATTAAATTAAAAATTAATAAGAGAGATTAATTAGATTAATTAAATTCGGATTCTAAAAATCCGAAATCAATGGAATTCGGATTTTCAAAATCCGAAATCATTTATGAAAAATTTTTTTTGAAAAGAATAATGAAATTGAATTTTTTTTGTGTAAATTAATAAATGGAATTAAAACAATTCGGATTTCGAAAATCCGAATGGTGAGAATTCAGATTTTTTCACAAAGACAGTCCACCACGTCTCAGAACAAATAGCACCACGTCAAAAACAACTAGCACCACGTCCAGAAACGTCTACATCCATTCATATGAATTTAAACTGATTTTTTTCACAAAAACAGCCTACCACGTCTCAGAACAACTAGCACCACGTCCAAAAACATTTATATCCATGCATGTGAATTTAAACAGATTTTTTTCACAAAGACAGCCTACCACGTCTCAGAACAACTAGCACCAATTCAAAAACAACTAGCACCACGTCCAGAAACGTCTACATCCATGCATGTGAATTCAAGTTATTTTTTCACAAAAATAACCCACCACGTCTCAGAACAACTAGCACCACGTCAAAAACAACTAGCACCACTTCCAGAAACGTCTACATCCATGCATGTGAATTTAAGCTATTTTTTTCACAAAGACAACCCACCACGTCTCAGAACAACTAACATCACGGCAAAAACAACTAGCACCATGTCTAGAAATGTCTACATCCATGCATGTGAATTTAAGCTATTTTTTTCACAAAGACAACCCACCACATCTCAGAATAACTAACACCACGACTAACACCACGTCCAGAAACGTATACATCCATTCATTTGAATTTAAACTGATTGTTTCAACAAAGACAGTCCACTACGTCTCAGAACAAGGTGCACCACGTCAAAAACAACTAGCACCACTTCCAGAAACGTCTACATCCAATCATTTGAACTTAAACTGCTTTTGTCGAGAAAGACAGTCCACCACGTCAAAAACAACTAGTACCACGTCCAGAAACGTCTACATCAATTCATTTGAATTTAAGCTATTTTTTTCACAAATATAACCCACCACGTCTCAGAACAACTAACACCACGTCAAAAAGAACTAGCACCACGTCCAGAAACGTCTACATCCATTCATTTGAATTTAAACTGATTTTTTCAACAAAGACAATCCACCACGTCTCAGAACAACATGCACCATGTCCAAAACATATAGCACCACGTTCAAAAACGTCTACATCCATTCGTTTGAATTTAAATTGATTTTTTCAACAAAGACAATCCACCACGTCTCAGAACAACATGCACCACGTCAAAAACATCTAGCACCACGTTCACAAACGTCTACATCCATTCATTTGAATTTAAACTGATTTTTTCAACAAAGACAGTCCACCACGTCTCAGACCGACATGCACCACATCTCATAAAGACATGCACCACGTCAAAAATAACTAGCATCACGTCCATAAACGTCTACATCCATTCATTTGAATTTAAACTGATTTTTTCAACAAAGACAGTCCACCACGTCTTATAACAATATGCACCACGTCAAAAACAACTAGCACCAAGTCCAGAAACGTCTACATCCATTCATTTGAATTTAAACTGATTTTTTTCAAGAAAGACAGTCCACCATGTCTCAGAACAACTAGCACCAATTCAAAAACAACTAGCACCACGTCCAGAAACGTCTACATCCATGCATGTGAATTCAAGTTATTTTTTCACAAAAATAACCCACCACGTCTCAGAACAACTAGCACCACGTCAAAAACAACTAGCACCACTTCCAGAAACGTCTACATCCATGCATGTGAATTTAAGCTATTTTTTTCACAAAGACAACCCACCACGTCTCAGAACAACTAACATCACGGCAAAAACAACTAGCACCACGTCTAGAAATGTCTACATCCATGCATGTGAATTTAAGCTATTTTTTTCACAAATACAACCCACCACGTCTCAGAATAACTAACACCACGACTAACACCACGTTCAGAAACGTCTACATCCATTCATTTGAATTTAAACTGATTGTTTCAACAAAGACAGTCCACTACGTCTCAGAACAAGGTGCACCACGTCAAAAACAACTAGCACCACGTCCAGAAACGTCTACATCTAATCATTTGAACTTAAACTGATTTTGTCGAGAAAGACAGTCCACCACGTCAAAAACAACTAGTACCACGTCCAGAAACGTCTACATCAATTCATTTGAATTTAAGCTATTTTTTTCACAAATATAACCCACCACGTCTCAGAACAACTAACACCACGTCAAAAAGAACTAGCACCACGTCCAGAAACGTCTACATCCATTCATTTGAATTTAAACTGATTTTTTCAACAAAGACAATCCACCACGTCTCAGAACAACATGCACCATGTCCAAAACATATAGCACCACGTTCAAAAACGTCTACATCCATTCGTTTGAATTTAAATTGATTTTTTCAACAAAGACAATCCACCACGTCTCAGAACAACATGCACCACGTCAAAAACATCTAGCACCACGTTCACAAACGTCTACATCCATTCATTTGAATTTAAACTGATTTTTTCAACAAAGACAGTCCACCACGTCTTATAACAATATGCACCACGTCAAAAACAACTAGCACCAAGTCCAGAAACGTCTACATCCATTCATTTGAATTTAAACTGATTTTTTTCAAGAAAGACAGTCCACCATGTCTCAGAACAACTAGCACCAATTCAAAAACAACTAGCACCACGTCCAGAAACGTCTACATCCATGCATGTGAATTCAAGTTATTTTTTCACAAAAATAACCCACCACGTCTCAGAACAACTAGCACCACGTCAAAAACAACTAGCACCACTTCCAGAAACGTCTACATCCATGCATGTGAATTTAAGCTATTTTTTTCACAAAGACAACCCACCACGTCTCAGAACAACTAACATCACGGCAAAAACAACTAGCACCACGTCTAGAAATGTCTACATCCATGCATGTGAATTTAAGCTATTTTTTTCACAAAGACAACCCACCACGTCTCAGAATAACTAACACCACGACTAACACCACGTTCAGAAACGTCTACATCCATTCATTTGAATTTAAACTGATTGTTTCAACAAAGACAATCCACTACGTCTCAGAACAAGGTGCACCACGTCAAAAACAACTAGCACCACGTCCAGAAACGTCTACATCCAATCATTTGAACTTAAACTGATTTTGTCGAGAAAGACAGTCCACCACGTCAAAAACAACTAGTACCACGTCCAGAAACGTCTACATCAATTCATTTGAATTTAAGCTATTTTTTTTCACAAATATAACCCACCACGTCTCAGAACAACTAACACCACGTCAAAAAGAACTAGCACCACGTCCAGAAACGTCTACATCCATTCATTTGAATTTAAACTGATTTTTTCAACAAAGACAATCCACCACGTCTCAGAACAACATGCACCATGTCCAAAACATATAGCACCACGTTCAAAAACGTCTACATCCATTTGTTTGAATTTAAATTGATTTTTTCAACAAAGAGAATCCACCACGTCTCAGAACAACATGCACCACGTCAAAAACATCTAGCACCACGTTCACAAACGTCTACATCCATTCATTTGAATTTAAACTGATTTTTTCAACAAAGACAGTCCACCACGTCTTATAACAATATGCACCACGTCAAAAACAACTAGCACCAAGTCCAGAAACGTCTACATCCATTCATTTGAATTTAAACTGATTTTTTTCAAGAAAGACAGTCCACCATGTCTCAAAACAACTAGCACCAATTCAAAAACAACTAGCACCACGTCCAGAAACGTCTACATCCATGCATGTGAATTCAAGTTATTTTTTCACAAAAATAACCCACCACGTCTCAGAACAACTAGCACCACGTCAAAAACAACTAGCACCACTTCCAGAAACGTCTACATCCATGCATGTGAATTTAAGCTATTTTTTTCACAAAGACAACCCACCACGTCTCAGAACAACTAACATCCCGGCAAAAACAACTAGCACCACGTCTAGAAATGTCTACATCCATGCATGTGAATTTAAGCTATTTTTTTCACAAAGACAACCCACCACGTCTCAGAATAACTAACACCACGACTAACACCACGTTCAGAAATGTCTACATCCATTCATTTGAATTTAAACTGATTGTTTCAACAAAGACAGTCCACTACGTCTCAGAACAAGGTGCACCACGTCAAAAACAACTAGCACCACGTCCAGAAACGTCTACATCCAATCATTAGAACTTAAACTGATTTTGTCGAGAAAGACAGTCCACCACGTCAAAAACAACTAGTACCACGTCCAGAAACGTCTACATCAATTCATTTGAATTTAAGCTATTTTTTTCACAAATATAACCCACCACGTCTCAGAACAACTAACACCACGTCAAAAAGAACTAGCACCACGTCCAGAAACGTCTACATCCATTCATTTGAATTTAAATTGATTTTTTCAACAAAGACAATCCACCACGTCTCAGAACAACATGCACCACGTCAAAAACATCTAGCACCACGTTCACAAACGTCTACATCCATTCATTTGAATTTAAACTGAATTTTTCAACAAAGACAGTCCACCACGTCTCAGACCGACATGCACCACATCTCATAAAGACATGCACCACGTCAAAAATAACTAGCACCACGTCCATAAACGTCTACATCCATTCATTTGAATTTAAACTGATTTTTTCAACAAAGACAGTCCACCACGTCTTATAACAATATGCACCACGTCAAAAACAACTAGCACCAAGTCCAGAAACGTCTACATCCATTCATTTGAATTTAAACTGATTTTTTCAAGAAAGACAGTCCACCATGTCTCAGAACAACTAGCACCAATTCAAAAACAACTAGCACCACGTCCAGAAACGTCTACATCCATGCATGTGAATTCAAGTTATTTTTTCACAAAAATAACCCACCACGTCTCAGAACAACTAGCACCACGTCAAAAATAACTAGCACCACTTCCAGAAACGTCTACATCCATGCATGTGAATTTAAGCTATTTTTTTCACAAAGACAACCCACCACGTCTCAGAACAACTAACATCACGGCAAAAACAACTAGCACCACGTCTAGAAATGTCTACATCCATGCATATGAATTTAAGCTATTTTTTTCACAAAGACAGCCCACCACGTCTCAGAATAACTAACACCACGACTAACACCACGTCCAGAAACGTCTACATCCATTCATTTGAATTTAAACTGATTGTTTCAACAAAGACAGTCCACTACGTCTCAGAACAAGGTGCACTACGTCAAAAACAACTAGCACCACGTCCAGAAACGTCTACATCCAATCATTTGAACTTAAACTGATTTTGTCGAGAAAGACAGTCCACCACGTCAAAAACAACTAGTACCACATCCAGAAACGTCTACATCAATTCATTTGAATTTAAGCTATTTTTTTCACAAATATAACCCACCACGTCTCAGAACAACTAACACCACGTCAAAAAGAACTAGCACCACGTCCAGAAACGTCTACATCCATTCATTTGAATTTAAACTGATTTTTTCAACAAAGACAATCCACCACCACGTCCAAAACATATAGCACCACGTTCAAAAACGTCTACATCCATTTGTTTGAATTTAAATTGATTTTTTCAACAAAGACAATCCATCACGTCTCAGAACAACATGCACCACGTCAAAAACATCTAGCACCACGTTCAGAAACGTCTACATCCATTCATTTGAATTTAAACTGATTTTTTCAACAAAGACAGTTCACCACGTCTCAGAACGACATGCACCACATCTCAGAACGACATGCACCACGTCAAAAATAACTAGCACCACGTCCATAAACGTCTACATCCATTCATTTGAATTTAAACTGATTTTTTCAACAAAGACAGTCCACCACGTCTTATAACAACATGTACCACGTCAAAAACAACTAGTACCAAGTCCAGAAACGTCTATATCCATTCATTTGAATTTAAACTGATTTGTTTAACAAAGACAGTCCACCACGTCTCAATACACCACGTCAAAAACAACTAGCAGCACGTCCAGAAACGTCTACATCCCTACATTTGAATTTAAGCTATTTTTTTCACAAAGACAGCCCACTACGTCTCAGAACAACTAACACCACATCAAAAACAGCTAGCACCACGTCCAGAAATGTCTACATCTATTCATTTGAATTTACACTGATTTTTTCAACAAGGACAGTTCACCACGTCTCAGAACAACATGCACCACGTCAAAAACAACTAGCACCACGTCCAGAAACGTCTACATCCATTCATTTGAATTTAAATTGATTTTTTAAGAAAGACAGTCCACCATGTCTCAGAACAACATGCATCACGTCAAAAACAACTAGCACCACGTCCAGAAACGTCTACATCCATTCATTTGAATTTAAACTGATTTTGAAATTTATAAATATTATAAAATATCAATATCAAAACATAAAATGAAAAAATAAAAAAATCTAACTACTAAATCCATATCTCGAAGGTGGCGGCGCATTTTTTCTACCTACTCTCTTGGAAATAGGTCAAGTACAAGAACCTGAACCCGGCGAACCGCCACCTTGAGAACCTTTACCTCCAGGTCCACCTCCACCTCTAGCTCCACTTGGACCCCCACCTTCACCTCCAGCTCCACTTGGATCATCCTCATCCTCTTCATCTTCCGCTCCAAGTTGTTCCACATGTAGTGCTAGTTCACATGTTTGGATGTATACGTAGTTCTAGTTATTTTTGATGTAGTGCTAGTTGTTTTGAGACATGGTGGACTGTATTTGTGAAAAAAATCAGTTTAAATTCACACACATGGATGTAGATGTTTCTGGACGTGGTGCTAGTTGTTTTTGACGTGATGCTAGTTGTTCTGGTGGGTTTTTTTTTTGTGAAAAAAATAGCTTAAATTCAGATGCATAGATGTATACATTTTTGGACATTGTGGTAGTTGTTTTTGGATGTGGTTATAGTTGTTCTGAGACGTAGTGGGCTATTTTTATGAAAAAAATTAGTTTAAATTCACATAAATGGATGTAGACGTTTCTGGACGTGGTTCTAGTTGTTTTTGACGTAGTGCTAGTTATTCTGAGACGTGGTGGACTGTCTTTGTGAAAAAAATCAGTTTAAATTCACACACATGGATGTAGACGTTTCTAGATTTGGTGCTAGTTCTTTTTGACGTGGTGCTAGTTGTTTTGGACGTATCTAGATGAGGTAGATCATGTTCTGTGAAAAATTCAGCTAAAATTCACATGTTTGGATGTATACGTAGTGCTAGTGTTTTTGACGTAGTTCTAGTTGTTCTGAGATGTAGTGGGCTATTTTTGTGAAAAAATCAGTTTAAATTCACATGAATGGATGTAGACGTTTCTGGACGTGGTGCTGGTTATTTTTGACGTGGTGCTAGTTGTTCTAAGACATGGTGGGATGTCTTTGTGTAAAAAATCTGTTTAAATTCACATGCATGGATATAGACATTTTTGGACGTGGTGCTAGTTGTTTTTGGACATGGTGCTAGTTGTTCTGAGACGTGGTGGACTCAGCGAAGACGTGGTAGACTCAACGAATACGGATTTTAAAATCCGAATTTAATACTGATTCGAATTTTCAAAATCCGATTTGTCCCTCAATTTTTTTAATACTTTCTGCCGTTAAAATTAACAAATTAAATTATAATTTTTTTAAAAAAAATTGGATTTCTAAAATCCCAATTCGTTTTGGATTAGGAATCGGATTTGTGAAATCCGAAACTCAAATTGATTAAGAGACTCGAATTTCACAAATCCGAGAGGCCTAAAAATGGTCCACATATTTCAAATTCTAAATATTTCCGTTCACACTCCCAAATTTTGTATTAATTTGGTCGGGGCCCCATGCAATTAACACATTAACCCTAACTATTCTCACCCCCGCCGCCGGCAACTTCCTCGACAGAACTCTTCAACCACCTATCCAATTTGGTGGCATCTCCTGATGAGGAAGTTGAATTCGTGGTTTTCTTTGGTCAGGCCAATGAATTCCCTCTGCCAATAGCTTATAGAATGAAGCCACCCACATTATCCTTGCTACATCAAAAGCTGGTGTGAAAGTCTTCCTCAATTTTAAACTAATATCGGGGATGTGGGTGGCTTCTCTCAAATTCTGCCTATCAAACCCAAATTCGTAGAATTGGGTGTCAGGCGCAGGTACCCGTGCCTGACCTGAATCGAACCACGAGGTTTGATTCGGTTCGATTGGCCCGCCCATCGGTTCAAGTGCGGGTACCCATGGGTACCCGCGACAAGAGGAATGTTCAAGCACGGGTTGTGGCGGGTCGACGGGTCGGTAGCGCGGGTCGACGGGTCGGTAACTTGGCCCGGTGATCAGACGGGTTAGGGCGGGTTTAAACCCGGTTAAACCGGGTCGACCCGTTTTTTTTTTTTTTTGAATGAAATGTAAAATTAATATTATTTATACTATTTTAACGTAAAATGAATCGTTTTAATTCAAAGATATTTGAATTGACCCAGTTTAAACTGGTTTAACCCGGATCGGCCTTTTTTTTTTTTTGAATTTGAATTTAACATTTTCATTCATTTTTATGTAAAACTATTATTATTTTTACATTTTTACTATTTTAATTCAAATCGAATCATTTTAACTAGTATTGTAAGATTTGGACCGAATCGGTTAATCGAACCGGTTTAACCGATAATCAAACCGGTAACAATTATCATTTCAATATAATTGTTGTCAAATTTATTTTATAATATGGTATCCTATATAAAATACCATTATTATGTAAAATAAAGTCCAATAGATATAAAATACCATTATTATGAATACCATTTATTTTCTGGACGTGGTGCTAGTTGTTTTTGACGTGGTGCTAGTTGTTCTGAGACGTGGTGGACTGTCTTTGTGAAAAAAATCAGGTTAAATTCACATGCATGGATGTAGACATTTCTGTACGTGGTGCTAGATGTTTTTGACGTGGTGCTAGTTGTTCTGAGACGTGGTGGACTGTCTTTGTGAAAAAAAATCAGTTTAAATTCACATGCATGGATGTAGACATTTCTGGACGTGGTTCTAGTTGTTTTTGACGTGGTTATAGTGTTATGAGACGTGGTGGACTGTCTTTGTGAAAAAAATAGCTTAAATTCACATGCATAGATGTAGACGTTTCTGGACGTGGAGCTAGTTATTTTTGACGAGGTGCTAGTGTTATGAGACGTGGTAGACGGTCTTTGTGAAAAAAATCAGCTTAAATTCACATGCATGGATGTAGACATTTATGGACGTGGTGCTAGTTGTTCAGTGACGTGGTGGGCTGTTTTTGTGAAAAAAATCATTTAAATTCACATGAATGGATGTAGATGTTTCTGGACGTGGTGCTAGTTGTTTTTGACGTGGTGATAATGTTATGAGACGTGGTGGATTGTCTTTGTGAAAAAAATCAGCTTAAATTCACATGCATGGATGTAGACGTTTATGGACGTGGTTCTATTTGTTAAGTGACGTGGTGGGCTGTTTTTGTGAAAAAATCAGTTTAAATTCACATGAATGGATGAGATGTTTCTTGACGTGGTGCTAGTTGTTTTTGATGTGGTTCTAGTGTTATGAGACGTGGTGGGCTGTATTTGTGAAAAAAATCAGTTTAAATTCACATGAATGGATGTAGACGTTTTTGGACTTGGTGCTTGTTGTTTTTGACGTGGTGCTAGTGTTATAAGACGTGGTAGACTGTCTTTGTGGAAAAAATCAGCTTAAATTCACATGGATAGATGTAGACGTTTCTGGACGTGGTGGGCTGTTTTTGTGAAAAAAATCAGTTTAAATTCACATGAATGAATGTAGACGTTTCTAGTTGTTTTTGACGTGGTGACAGTGTTGTGAAACGTGGTAAATCAGCTTAAATTCACATGCATGATTGTAGACGTTTCTGGACGTGGTGCTAGTTGTTCTGTGAAGTGGTGGACTGTTTTGTGAAAAAAATCAGTTTAAATTCACACGAATGTATGAGACATTTCTGGACGTGGTGCGAATTAGTTTTGACGTGGTTCTAGTGTTTTGAGACGTGGTGGGCTGTCTTTGTGAAAAAAATTAGTTTAAATTCACATGAATGGATGTAGATGTTACTGGACATGGTTCTAGTTGTTTTTGACGTGGTTATAGTGTTATGAGACGTGGTAGACTGTCTTTGTGAAAAAAAATCAACTTAAATTCACATGCATGGATGTAGACGTTTCTGGATGTGGTTCTAGTTGTTCAGTGACGTGGTGGGTTGTTTTTGTGAAAAAAATCAGTTTAAATTCACATGAATGGATGTAGACGTTTCTGGACATGGTGCTAGTTGTTTTTGACGTGGTGCTAGCGATATGAGACGTGATGGACTGTCTTTGATAATTCTTCTTAAAATCGGTTCAAGGGTCTAAAACACCCGCGGTTTCAATTTGTAAATGAAAAATGAAAAAACCGAACCAAATCTCAGTTTTCGGGTCGGTTTTGGGTCGGTTCGGTTCAGGTTCGGTTCAAACTGAACCGGCCCCTCGATTTTTGGACAGCCCTACTTGCCATGCCAATCCCAACCTCATATTCCTAATGAAAGATTATCTACCCGGACCTAGTTAGAAACTCATTTTCGTGCTATGCATTCCAGAATCGGAATCTCTGGCCAAGCCTAGATGCTAGCACAATCGCTATTCCAACTCTTGCTTGAAATAATATTGCGCAGGATCTTGGCTTGTACTTATTCGATTTATCACGCAACAAATAAATTCTTAATTAAAAGCGGAACCATAAGAATTACCTCTTGAAGCGTATACTCAAGTGATTCTCTTGTATGCCTCAAGACTTTGATCGCACGTTGTGTGGGCAACGATCTAGCAACCAATTGATCAGCTAATCACTACAATCCACCTAATAGAAAAAATCTAGCACCACCGCGCCTAGAACGTGTACCACACGCGCCGCCTAGGAGGAGAGAGAAAGTCACGCGCCGCCGCCAAAAATGGATAAATTCGGCCGGCTAAAGTAGCTAAGGAAATCCAAAATTCTGAGGGAGAAAATTTTCTCTCTCTAATTTTCTTGTCTTGAAAACTTATGAATTGTATATTGTGGAATAGCTAATCCCTTGTCTATATATAGAGTTACAAGAGAGACCCCAAGTTGGATTAGGATTGGCCTTCTTACTGGGTTTTTGTTTCCTTCAATCCTGTTCCTGGACTGATACACATCCAACTGATACAGGGATTCACTTATCCCAATCCAGTTCCTGATATGATTCACAACCAACTGATACAGGGATTCACTTATCCCAATCCAGTTCCTGATATGATTGACAACCAACTGATACAGGGATTCACTTATCCCCAATCCAGTTCCTGGTATGATTCACAACCAACTGACACAAGGATTAATTAATTACATAATTAATTAAATCTACCTTTGTCAATAAACCAATACATAATTAATAGTACCACTAACGGATTAATTATTGCACTACCATCCTACACCAGAATTGCTTCCGGAATACCTTAATTATTTATTCATAATCTCCCCACATCAAAGAAATAGTGCTCGTTAATTTATTAATTTAATGAGAAATTAATTAATTAATTTCTTTAATTATGATACTAGTACCACTCGACCTTTTTACTATACCGGACATAAGTCCACCAGCTGGATTTAGTATAATAAACATAACGAGATCATCTCGGGAGCACCATCACCCCAGACGCACCAGTACATGGTTTCCTTTCCACAAGCAGCAGCACACCAAGTAACTAAACACGCGCACCCAACCTACAGAGACTATTGGCCGCAATTGACCTCACCCATTGGCAGATCAAAGTACACTATATCTAATCCTCATGCCCGCTCGAGTCTAGGGATTAAGAGATAGAATACTAAGAACTATTTGTCCATTAAATCAGTACAAGACAAATCATTCTAAATGGTCAAGTTCAATACGCCCCGGGCATATCTATATGATTCAATTAGTTTAGACAAACCAATTATCTGAATCACATAGTAACCTAAACCGACAGTTTGTCCAAAACTGTCTCGGTTATGAACCTCATTTATATATTATGTCTTTCAACCAATGATGAGATCTACTATGTCACACAAGACACCTCATCATCTAACTACATAATATAATTCGACAAATAATGCACAACAAAATATAACCAAAACATAAATCGATATATTAACTGGGAAAATGTACAATACAAGCATAACTTATGTATTCAACCCCAACAATCACTCACTAATACTTAAGTTGTGCTTTAAGTATACATCTACATACAACCCTTATATACTCTGTTACTATATATCTAGAAAAACTATCATGGCTCTCCTAAGTATCTGATTCTCATGCCCTCCACGTAAGCCTCAAAGACTTTTGAAGTCAATGTCTTCGTGAACGGATCTGCAAGGTTATCCTCTGATGCTATCTTAGTCATGACCATGTCTTCCCTCTTTACGATATCTTGTATTAGGTGGTACTGGCGCTGTATATGTTTACTCGCCTTGTGGGCTCGTGGTTCCTTCGAGTTTGCTACTGCACCATTGTTATCACAATACACCGTGATAGACTTCTGCAAACCAGGAATCACATCTAAGTCCACTAGGAAGTTCTTGAGCCGTACTGATTCTTTCGCTGCCTCTGATGCGGCAACATATTCAGCCTCCATAGTAGAGTCCGCCACACATTTCTACATGACACTCCGCCAAACTATGGCTCCACTTCCCAGAGTAAACACATACCCTAAGGTAGACTTGCTTTTTTCCCTGTGGCCTTGGAAATTTGAATCTGTGTAACCTCGGGGTACCAGCTCAGGCGCTTGATAGACCAACACTTGGTCTCTTGTTCTACGCAAATACTTGAGAATGCATTTTACTACCTCCCAATGAGCTTTTTCGAGGTTACTCTGATATCTGCTTACAATGCCAATGGCATAATAGATATCATGCCTCGTACATAACATGGCATACATGAGACTTCCTACTGCCAAAGCATAAGGAACTGTCTTCATGGCCTCTATCTCCTCAACAGTCTTGGGAGACTGTTCTTTAGACATATGCACTCCGTGTCTGAAAGGTAGAAAACCTTTCTTGGAGTTCTGCATGTTAAAACATGCCAGAATCTTATCTATGTATGAAGCTTGAGAAATCGTTAACGAACGTTTCCTATGATCTCGTATTATCTTGATCCCAAGGATATGTCCCGCTTCTCCTAAGTCCTTCATATCAAACTGCTTGGATAGCCATGCCTTTACGTCTGATAACACTTTCTTGTTGTTGTCAATCAATAGAATGTCATCTACATAAAGCACAAGAAACACCACTGAGTTTCCATCACGTCTGCGGTACACACATTGCTCATCCGGACACTGAGTAAATCCGTATGACTGGATTACCTCATCAAATCGGATGTTCCAATATCTGGATGCCTACTTAAGTCCGTAAATGGACCTCTTAAGTCTACAAACCTTATACTCTTGGCCTTTTTCAACGAATCCCTTTGGTTGCTGCACGAAGATGGTTTCCTCAAGACTTCCATTTAGGAAAGCTGTCTTGACATCCATCTGCCATATCTCATAATCTAAATGAGCAGCCATGGCCAAGAGATTCCGGTTCGACTTAAGCATGGCTACCGGGGAGAAGGTTTCTTTATAATCGATTCCCTCTTTCTGAGTATACCTCTTCGCCACCAGCCTAGCTTTAAAGGTTTCCACCTTTTCGTCAGGTCCTCTCTTACGTTTGTAGACCCACTTGCATCCAATGGGTTTAAACCCATCAGGCAAGTCCATAAGCTCCCAGACTTGATTGTGGTCCATTGACCCCATCTCGGATACCATTGCCTTATGCCAAGATTCTGTATCTTTATCTTGGAGAGCCTCATTGTAATTTACTGGGTCAGGCTCAGGCGCGCCTAGGACTTGGTCTGAGGCCTCTCCCACGCCAATGAACCTGTCGGGCTGTCTTACAACCCTCCCACTACGACGAGGCACCACCTGTGTAGGCGCATCATCTGTGATCTCTTGTGTAGTGTATGGTGTATCTACTTGTGCTGGTGTATCAGGATTATTACTCTTCTAGTACTATCTTACTCTTGGGCTTGTGATCTAGGATATAGTCTTCCTCCAAAAATCTAGCGTTGGTATTGACCACCACCTTTTGGTCTTTAGGACTATAAAACAGACCACCTTTCGTTCCCCTAGGATATCCTACAAACAACATTAATTATGTTCTTACATCTAACTTAGCTGCATCTGCCTTAAGAACATGTGTTGGGCAACCCCAAACTCTAATATGTCTTAGACTAGGCTTTCGCCCGTTCGACAACTCTACTGGGGTTGAAGGAAAGGTTTTAGATGGTATAAGATTAAGAATATACATCGTTGTTTCTAAGGCATATCCCCAGAATGAACTTGGCAAATCACTATAGCTCATCATCGACCTAACCATTTCCATGAGAGTTCGATTCCTTCTTTCTGCTATGTCGTTCTGCTGTGGCGTGCCAGGTGCAGACAACTGAGACTGAATTCCTACCTCACTGAGGTATTCTCAAAATTCGTTAGACAGGTACTCCCCACCACGATCTGATCGCAGTGTCTTGATACTTTTACCATGATGCTTCTCCATATCCACCCGAAACTCTTTGAACTTGCCAAAACACTTGGACTTGTGGCGCATTAGGTAAATGTACCCGTACCTTGAGTAGCCATCCATGAACGTCACGAAATACTCAAACCCACCTCATTCTTGGACCAAAATTGGTCCACATAAGTCAAAATGAATCAACTCTAGTACTTCTTTGACTCTATAACCTTTTGCTTTAAAAGGTCTCTTGGTCATCTTACCCTCCAAGCAAGATTCGCAGGTTGAATAACTGTCAATTTCTAATGAACCTAAAGGTCCATCATTGGCCAACCTCTGAATTCGACTAACGTTTATATGACCTAGCCTGAGATACCAAAGATAGATTTGATTCATTTCAAAAGGTTTCTTCCTCTTATTAATGTTAGATGAAGAGCTATCTGTTTCTATGTTTTGCACGACAAGGGATTTAGAATTAACCACAAACAAATAGTCAGCCAATGAACCAGAACAAATAAGTTTTCCATTTCTTTTAATAAATATAGAATCATTAGAAAAAATAAACTTATAGCCGTTCTTCAAGAGTTTAGAAACCGAAATAAGGTTCTTTCTAAAACTCGGTACATAAAGACAATTAAATAATTCTAATTTAGAACTCTTGAAATTTAGAGTGACAACTCCAACTACTTCTGTTGACACACTTGTAGTGTCGCCCATGTAGATGTCCAGCTCACCTTTTCTAAGCTTCCAGGTTACTTGGAACCCCTACAAAGAATTACAAACATGATCAGTGACGCCTGAATCCACACACCAAGTATCTATGGCAATCACCTCTAAACATGTCTCAGTAATTAGGGCAGAAACTGTTGTACCTTTAGGCTTTGGACAATCTACTTTCCAGTGTCCCGTTTTCTCGCATCTGATGCACTTGGCTTTGGGCTTGCTCTTCTTTGCGATTTCAGGCTTAGCAGCAAGTTTCTTGGCTTTCTTCTTCTTCTTATTCTTCTTGCCTTTAGGCACAGAAAAATAACTTGAAGCCTTCACTGTGACCAAAGCTTGCTTCTTCTAGTGGAAGATGCCTTCGGCAGACACCAAATCAGTTAAGAGCTCGGGTAGAATGTAAACTCTTTGATTCATATTATAATTGACCCGAAACTGCTCAAAACTAGAGGGTAATCTCTGGATGATGATATTTATCTGACTTTTTTGGTCGATTTCACCTCCAACACCTCTATCTCGTTGATATTACTGATCATGTGAAGCACATGATCTCTCACTGATCCGCCCTCAGCCATTTTAGTGTTCATCAACTTTCTCATGGCTGATTTCCTAGCAGTCCTGCCTTGATGAGTGAACATCTCCCTCAGGTGAGCCATCATGTTGAAGGCAGAGACCATGAGATAAAGCTGATATTGCAACACATTTGACACAGAGGCCAAAATATAGCACCACGCCATCTCATCCGCTTTTCTCCACCTGGCATAGGCATCCCTTTTCTCTTGAGGAGAGTTCTCGTTAGGCACATCTGGACATAGTTCGATGAGCACAAACTTATACTGCTCTGCCGTCAGGACAATGTCCAAGTTTTGACTCCAGTCGACATAATTAGTTCCAGTTAACTTATTATCTTTCAATATAGCAGCTAAGGGGTTGAATGTCATATTAAAAAAACTGTAAAATAAATAAACAGACAATGTTTCAGTTATTAAATCTAGAATTTCAAAAATAAGGAAATTCTAACAATTATTGACTTCCCTCAAAACAATAATTATAATCCACCAACATCTCATTCACTGGGATTTTCGCAAGCCACGATAGTGTGGACATTTACGCTAACCCAAATTCGTTTGAGAAGAACCAAGTTCATTAACTACACTATCTGACCAAATGATCTATTGATCAATGTAGCTAATAGTCGGTGCTTTCAACCGTACAAATAAGCAGCGTAACCTCAATGGGAGGAATACTACAAATCGTACACTAAGTGTGTGCCATAACATGATTTCTGAGCTTATTACCTCAGGATATTGCGCCTCAGATGGATAGGGTATCGCATTTCTCCTAATTAAACTTACTCTAGTCATCTTACTCAGAAATTCATAATCTAGCGATCTCGTGGTTGGACTCATCCGAATGGAGGAAGGCCCTAATGCCAACGCGCAAGCCTACCCACATCGCATATGAACTCATAATGGTGGCTGTGGGGATATTAAACCAACCCGCTCCCACTTAGATTTCCAAATTGAGGGTTTTTCTGGTTTTAACATGCAATTAACTAACCCTAAGTTATACGCAACCATAAAACCATCATGCTTTAAAATCATGCATCTAAAATACAACACAAAAATTAAAGCATAAAAAATTAAAACAATAAATACAGGAAATAAATGCAAAAATTAAATTTTCTGACTATTATGGTTTTAATCGCTTCCATCTTCTGCCTTGATATCGTATCTCATCAAGAAATGAAAACTGGAGGAAAAAACGGGCCAAAAGTGACCCGAACGGGCCACAAGCACAGCACGCCTAAGGTGCGCCGCGTGCGGCAGTTGCTGCACGCTGTTGCTGCGCCTGCTACCGCACGTTGGCGTAGCAAAACTACTGTGCTGTGCGGCAGCGGTGCTACTGCTTCCGGTGGTTACCGGCGGCGGCTCCTGCCGGCGAGTCCTGGCTGGCGCCGCCCCCTGCACCATTCCCTCCTTCGCTTCTTCCCACGCTATTTGGTCTTCTTGCAATTCGCTCTGGGTTTCTACGAATTAACGATAACCCAAAACCCACAAATTCAAGTTACCCACCATAGCGCCTTCGATTACAAAAAATTAATTCTCCTACTACAAGGCTTTCTAGGAAAATTAAAGAGTCGAAATTACATAGAAAAAATCCTACTACAGATTTCATCTAATCTTACACGGCTTCCAGCACGTGGTTATACTATTATAAACATTCATAATAAAATCAAATCTGTACTTTAAAACCAAAACAAACGTAACCATAATAGTTGAGATTTCTTAACAACCTGCAAATAAAACCATGTAATAAATCGAACAAGCACAAAACCAAAAACCAGGCTTTGATACCAATTGAAAGATTATCTTCCCAGGCCTAGCCAGAAACTCACTTTTGTGCTATGCATTCCAGAATCGGAATCTCTTACCAAGCCTCGACGCTAGCACAATCGCTATTCCAACCCTTGCTTGAAATAATATTGCGCAGGATCTTGGTTTGTACTTATTCGATTTATCACTCAACAAATAAATTCTTAATTAAGAGTGGAACCATAAGAATTACCTATTGAAATGTATACTCAGGTGATTCTCTTGTATGCCTCAAGACTTTGATCGCACGTTGTGTGGGCAACGATCTATCAACCAATTAATTAGCTAATCACCACAATCCACTTGCCAGAAAAATTCCAGCACCACCGCACCTGGAATGTGTACTACACATGCCGCCTGGGAGGAGAGAGAAAGTCACGTGCCGCCGCCAAAAATGGATAAATCCGGCCGGCCAAAGAAGCTAAGAAAATCCAAAATTCTGAGGGATAAAATTTTCTCTCTCTAGTTTTTTTTGTCTTGAAAACTTATGAATTGTATATTATGGAATAGCTAATCCTTTGTCTATATATAGAGTTACAAGAGAGACCCCAAGTCGGTTTAGGATTGGCCTTCTTACTGGGTTTCTATTTCCTTCAATCCTATTTCTGAACTGATACACATCCAACTGATACAGGGATTCACTTATCCCAATCCAGTTCCTGGCATGATTCACAACCAACTGATACAGGGATTCACTTATCCCCAATCCAGTTCCTGGTATGATTCACAACCAACTGACACAAGGATTAATTAATTACTTAATTAATTAAATATACTTTTGTCAATAACCCAATACATAATTTATCGTACCACTAACGGATTAATTATGGCACTACCATCCTACACCAGAATTGATTTCGAAACAACTTAATTAATTTATTCATAATCTCCCCACATCAAAGATATAGTGCTCGTTAATTTATTAATGTACCGAAAAATTAATTATTTAACTTCTTTAATTCTGAGACTAGTACCACTCGATCTTTTTACTATACAGGACATAAGTCCACTAGCTGGGTTTACTATAGGAAATCATGTACCGGTGCATCCGGGGTGATGGTGCTCCCGAGATGAGCTCGTTATGTTTGTTATACTAAACCCAGCTGGTGAACTTATATCCGGTATAGTAAAAAGGTCGAGTGGTACTAGTCTCGGAATTAAAGAAGTTGATTAATTAATTTATCAATAAATTATTAAATTAACGAGTACTATATCTTTGATGTGGGGAGATTATGAATATAAATTAATTAAGTTGTTCCGGAAGCAATTCTGGTGTAGGATGGTAGTGCCATAATTAATCCGTTAGTGATATGATTAATTATGCATAGGGTTGTTGACAAAGGTAAATTTAATTAATTAAGTAATTAATTAATCCTTGTGTCAGTTGGTTGTGAATCATACCAGGAACTGGTTTGGGATAAGTGAATCCCTGTATCAGTTGGTTGTGAATCATACCAGGAACTAGTTTGGGATAAGTAAATCCCTGTATCAGTTGGTTGTGAATCATATCAGGAACTGGATTGGGATAAGTGAATCCCTGTATCAGTCCAGGAACAGGATTGAAGGAAACAGAAACCCAGTACGAAGGCCAATCCTAAACCAACTTGGAATCTCTGTTGTAACTCTATATATAGAGAAGGGATTAGCTATTCAAGACACAATTCAGAAATGCAATTCACTAGTTTTCAAGACAAGTAAACTAGAGAGATAAAATCCTAGAGAGAGAATTTCTCTCTCAAAGTCGGATTTAAAGAGAAAATTTGCGGCTGGGTTTTCTCCTTCTATTGGTTGAAATTTAGGCCTGTTTATACCAGCTGCGTGTGTACCTTTCTCTCTCTCCGGGTGGTGTGTTTATACTACTTGCCATGTGCAGCGGTGCTGGAATTTTCTGGCAGGTGGATTGTGGTGATTAGCTGATCAAATTGGTTTCTAAATCGTTGCCCACATAACGTGAAATCAAAGTCTGGAGGCATACAAGAGAATGACCTGAGTGCACGCTTCAAAGGTATTTTCTAAAGTTCTGCTTTTAATTAGAAATTTCGTTGCGTGGTAAATCGAATAGATGCATACCTAGATCCTATGCAATGTTATTTCAAAAGGGTTGGAATAGCAATTGTGCTAGCGTCTAGGCCTGGCCAGAGATTCCGATTCTGGCATGCATAGCACGAAAGTGAATTTCTGGCTAGGCCCAGACAGATAATCTTTCAATTGGTATCAGAGCCTGGTTTTGGGTTTTGTGCTTGTTCGATTTATTACATGGTTTTATTTGCAGGTGGTTAAGAAATCCCGACTGTTATGGTTAAGTTTGTATGGGTTTTAATTAAATTCCGGGATATATCAGGATTTGATTTTATTATGAATGTTTGTAATAGTATAACCACGTGCTGAAAGCGGTGTAGGATTAGATCAAATATGTAGTATGATTTTTTCTATGTAATTTCGATTATTTAATTTTCCTAGAAAGCCTTGTAGTAGGAGAATTATTTTTTGTAATCGAAGGCGTTATGGTGAGCAATTTGAATTCGGGGGTTTTGGGTTATCGTTAATTCGTAGGAACCCAGGAAAACCCAGAACGAATTGCAAGAAGACCAAATAGCGTGGGAAAAAGCGAATGAGGGATTGGCGACAGGGGGCAACGCTGGCGATGACCAGCCTGCAGGGGCCACCGCCAGCAACCGCCACCGGCAGCGGGCTGCCGCGTGCTGCTGGGCTGCGTGGCGAGCCCTTTGGTTTTTAAAGTTCAAGACTCTCTCCATCGAGTGACGTGGCCGGAGACGACATCAAGGCAAAAGATGGAAGCGATTAAAACCATAGTAGTCAGAAAATTTATTTTTAGTATTTATTTCCCGTATTTATTGTTTTTAATCTTTGTGTTTTATTTTTATTCTGTATTTTAGATGTATGATTTTAAAGCGTGATGGTTTTATGGTTGCACATAACTTAAGTTTAGTTAATTGCATGTTAAAACTGGAAAAACCTCAATTTGGAAATCTAAATGGGAGCGGGTTAGTTTAATATCCCCACGGCCACCATTACGGGTTCATATGCGATGTGGGTGGGCTTGTGCATTAGGAATAGGGCCTTCATCCATTCGGATGAGTCCAGCCCCGAGATCGCTAGATTATGAATTTCTGAGTAAGATGACTAGAGTAAGTTTGACTAGGAGAAATGCGACACCCTCTCCATCTGAGGCGCACTATCCTGAGGTAACTAACTCAGAAGTCACGTAATGGCACACACTTAGTGTACGATCTGCAATATTTCTCCCTTGAGGTTATGCTGCTTATTTGTATGGCTGAAAGCACCGACTATTGGCTACATTGATCAATAGATCATTTGGTCAGTTAGTGTAGTTAATGAACTTGATTCTTCTCAAACGAATGTGGGTTAGCGTAAACGTTCACACTGCGTGGCTTGCGAGATTCCCGGTGAATAAGATGTTGGTGGATTAAGATTATTGTTTTGAGGGAAGTCAATAATTAATAGAATTTCATGATTTTCAAAATTCTAGGTTAGATAACTAAAACATTGTCTGTTTAATTTACAGTTTTTGATATGACATTGAACCCCTTAGCTACTACATTGAAAAATAACAAGTTAACTGGACCTAATTATGTCGATTGGAGTCGTAACTTGGACATTGTTCTTATGGCTGAGAGCACTCCTGTGAGAGATCATGCCATTGACGTGATTAGTAACATTAACAAGGATGAGGTAGTGGGAGGCGAAAATGTTAGTGAAACCAAAGTCAATATTGTCCTCTGGAGCTTGCCTCAAAGCTATGAGCAGATTCGGTTGAACTACAACATAAGTAAGATGTGGTGTACTTCATCCAAGCTCTTGGCAAAGTTGATGGTGGCTAAAAGTCTTCTTCAAGAGAAGAAGCGAGCTTTAGTCACAGGCAAAGCTTCAGAATCTTCTTTTGAGCTTGAGGCTAGAAAAAAAAAAAAAGAAAAAGCTCGAGGGAATAGCTCAAAAGGTGCAGATTGTGCCTAAGCTAGATATTGCAAATAAGAAGTCGAAAGACAAGTGCTTCAAGTGCAATAAGACGGGACATTGGAAATTAGATTGTCCAGAGCTTATAAGTACGATAGTTTCTGTCTTAATTACTGAGACATGTTTAGCGCCGATTCCCACAGATACTTGGTGTGTGGATTCAGGTGCCACTGACCATGTTTGTAATTCTTTGCAAGGGTTCCAAGTAACTCGGAAGCTTAGAGAAGACGAATTAGATATCTACTTGGGCGACACTACAAGAGTGTCAGTAGAAGCAGTGGGAGTAGTTACTCTGAATTTTGAGAATTCTAGTTTAGAGTTAGTTAATTGTCTTTATGTACCGAGTTTTAGAAAGAACCTTATTTTGGTTTCTAAACTCTTAAAGAACGGTTATAAGTTTATTTTTTATGATGATTCTGTATTTATTAGAAGAAATGGAAAACTTATTTGTTCTGGTTCATTGGTTGACAATTTGTTTATGGTTAACTCTAACTCCCCTGTGGTACAAAACATAGAAATAGATAGCTCTTTATATAACATTAATAAGGGGAAGAAACCTTCTGAAATGAATCAAACCTATCTTTGGCATCTCAGGCTAGGTCATATAAACCTTAGTAGGATTCAGAGGTTGGTCAATGATGGACCTTTAGGTTCATTAGAGATTGACAGTTATGCAACCTACGAATCTTGTTTGGAAGGTAAAATAACCAAGAGACCTTTTAAGGCAAAAGGTTATAAAGCTAAGGAAGTATTAGAGTTGATTCATTCTAACTTGTATGGACCAATGACGGTCCAGGCACGAGGTGGGTTCGAGTATTTCGTGACGTTCATGGATGACTACTCAAGGTACGGGTATATTTACCTAATGCGTCACAAGTCCAAATGTTTTGGCAAGTTCAAAGAGTTTCGGGCAGATGTGGAGAAGCATCATGGTAAGAGTATCAAGACACTGTGTTCAAATCGTGGTGGGGAGTACCTATCCCATGAATTTTGAGAATACCTCAGTGAGGTCGGAATTCAGTCTCAGTTGTCTGCACCTGGCACGCCACAGCAGAACGGTGTAGCAGAAAGGAGAAATCGGACTCTCATGGAAATGGTTAGGTCGATGATGAGCTATAGTGATTTGCCAAGTTCGGTCTGGGGATATGCCTTAGAAACGACGATGTATATTCTTAATCTTGCACCATCTAAAATCGTGCCTTCAACCCCAGTAGAGTTGTGGAATGGGCGCAAGCTCAGTCTAAGACATCTCAGAATTTGGGGTTGCCCAGCACATGTGCCTAAGGCAGATACGGCTAAGTTAGATGTGAGAACTGAATTAATGCTATTTGTAGGATATCCTAGGGGAACGAAAGGTGGTCTGTTTTATAGTTCTAAAGATCAGAAGGTGGTGGTTAGTACCAACGCTAGATTTTTGGAAGAGGACTATGTCTTAGATCACAAGCCCAAGAGTAAGATAGTACTATAAGAGCTTAGGCGACAAATTACTAATCCTGATGCACTGGCACAAGTAGATACACCACACACTGCACATGAGATCACAGATGATGCGCCTACACAGGTGGTGCCTCATCGTAGTGGGAGGGTTGTAAGACAGCCCGACAGGTTCATTGGCGTGGGAGAGGCCTCAGACCTAGTCCCAGGGGCTCCTGAGCCTGACCCAGTTAACTACAATGAGGCTCTCCGAGATAAAGATGCAGAATCTTGGCGTAAGGCAATGATATCCGAGATGGGGTCAATGGACCACAATCAAGTCTGGGAGCTTGTGGACCTGCCTGATGGGTTCAAGCCTATTGGATGCAAGTGGGTCTACAAATGTAAGAGAGCACCTGACGGGAATGTGAAAACCTTTAAAGCTAGGCTAGTGGCGAAGGGGTATACTCAGAAAGAGGGAATCGATTATGAGGAAACCTTCTCCCCGGTAGCCATGCTTAAGTCAATCCGGATTCTCTTGGCCATAGCTGCTCATTTAGACTATGAGATTTGGCAGATGGATGTCAAGACAGCTTTACTAAATGGAAGTCTTGAGAAAACCATCTTTATGCAGCAACCAGAGGAATTCATTGAAAAATGCCAAGAGCATAAGCTTTGCAGGCTTAAGAGGTCTATTTATGGACTTAAGCAGGCATCCAGATCTTGGAACATCCAGTTTGATGAGGTAATCCAGTCCTACGGATTTACTCAGTGTCCGGATGAGCAATGTGTGTACCGCAGACGTGATGGAAACTCAGTGGTGTTTCTTGTGCTTTACGTAGATGATATTCTATTGATTGGCAACAGCAAGAAAGTGTTATCAGATGTAAAGGCATGACTGTCCAAGCAATTTGATATGAAGGACTTAAGAAAAGCCGGACATATCCTTGGGATCAAGATAATTCGAGATCGTAGGAAACGTTCATTAACGCTCTCCCAAGCTTCATACATATATACTATTATGGCCCATTTTAACATGCAGAACTCTAAGAAAGGTTTTCTACCTTTCAGACATGGAGTGCATCTATTTAAGGAACAGTCTCCGAAGACTGTTGAGGAGATAGAGGCCATGAAGGCAGTTCCTTATGCTTCGGCAGTAGGAAGTCTCATGTATGCCTTGTTGTGTACGGGGCCTGATATCTGTTATGTCGTTGGCATGGTAAGCAGATATCAGAGTAACCCCGGGAAAGCTCATTGGGAGGCAGTAAAATGTATTCTCAAGTATTTGCTCAGAACGAGGGACCAAGTTCTGGTTTATCAAGCTTCTGAGCTGGTACCCCGAGGTTACACAGATTCAGATTTCCAAGGCGACAGGGACAAGAGCAAGTCTAACTCAGGGAATGTGTTTACTCTAGGAGGTGGAGCCATAGTTTGGCAGAGTGTCAAGCAGAAATACGTGGCAGACTCTACCATGAAGGCTGAATACGTTGCCGTATCAGAGGCAGTGAAGGAAGCAGTGTGGCTCAAGAACTTCCTAGTGGACTTAGATGAGATTCCTGGTTTGCAGAAGTCTATCACGGTATATTGTGATAACAATGGTGCAGTAGCAAACTCGAAGGAACCACGAGCCCATAAGGCGAGTAAACATATACAGCGCAAGTACCACCTGATACGAGACATTGTAAATAGGGAAGACGTGGTCGTGGCTAAGATAGCATCAGAGGATAACCTTGCAGATCCGTTCATGAAGACATTGACTTCAAAAGTCTTTGAGGCTCACGTGGAGGGCATGTGGATCAGATACTTAGGAGAGCCATGACAGTTTTTCTAGATATATAGCAGCATAGTGTATAGGAGTTGTATGTAGATGTATACTTAAAGCACAGCTTAAGTATTAGTGGGACATTGTTGGAGTTGAATGCATAAGCTATGCTTGTATTGTACACTTTTCCAGTAATATATCAATTTATGTTTTGGTTATATTTTGTTGTGCATGATATGTCCATTTATACTATGTAAGTAGATGATGAGGTGTCTTGTGTGACACAGTAGATCTCATCATTGGTTGAAAGACATAATACATAAATGAGGTTCGTAAGCGAGACAGCTTTGGACAAACTGTCGATTTAGGTTATTATGTGATTTGAAAAATTAGTTTGTCTAAACTAATTGAATCATATAGATATGCCCAGGGAGTATTGAACTTGATCATTAGGAATAATTTGTCTTGTACTGAGTTAATAGACAAATCGTTATTGGCATTCTATCTCTTAATCCCTAGACTTGAGCGGGCATGAGGATTAGACATAGTGTACTTTGATATACCAATGGGTGAGGTCTATTGAGGCCAATAATCTCTGTAGGTTGGGGGTGCATGTTTAGTTGCTTGGTGTGCTGCTGCTTGTCGAAAGGAAACTATGTACCGGTGCGTTCGGGGTGATGGTGCTCCCGAGATGAGCTTGTTATGCAGCTGGTGGACTTATGTTCGGTATAGTAAAAAGGTCGAGAGGTACTAGTCTTAGAATTAAAGAAGTTGATTAATTAATTTATCAGTAAATTAATAAATTAAAGAGCACTATATCTTTGATGTGGGGAGATTATGAATATAAATTAATTAACTTATTCTGAAAACAATTCTGGTGTAGGATGGTAGTGTCATAATTAATCCGTTAGTAGTACGATTAATTATGTATTGGGTTGTTGACAAAGGTAGATTTAATTAATTAAGTAATTAATTAATCCTTGTGTCAGTTGGTTGTGAATCATACCAGGAACTGGTTTGGGATAAGTGAATCCCTGTATCAGTTGGTTGTGAATCATACCAAGAACTGGTTTTGGATAAGTGAATACCTGTATCAGTTGGTTGTGAATCATATCAGGAACTGGATTGGGATAAGTGAATCCCTGTATCAGTTGGATGTGTATCAGTCCAGGAACAAGATTGAAGGAAACAGAAACCCAGTAGAAAGGCCAATCCTAAACCAACTTGGGGTCTCTCTCGTAACTCTATATATAGATAGGGCTGGCAATTCGTGTCGTGTTCGTGTTATCGTGTTTGGGTTAGCGTGTTGGCATGTCGAGAAACCCCCAACCCTAACCCGACCCATTTAATTAATCGTGTCAAAAACTCCAACCCTAACCCGACCCATTTATAATCGTGTCAACCCGAACCTAACCCGCGTAACCCGTTTAACTAAGCAAGTATTTTTAAATGTAAAAACACGCAACATTTAATCCTGATGTGATGTCTATATAATCTGATATCTATAGTCTGTTGATCTGATGTCAAGTATTCGCTGATCTGATGTCTATATAATCCTAATCTGATCTCCCTTTTTAAGTATGTTTTAGTTCTACTGTATGGTTTCTTTTATATTCTTGATCTGATATCTATAGTCTGTTGATCTGATGTCAAGTATTCGCTGATATGATGTTTATATAATCCTGATCTGATATCCCTTGTTAAGTATGTTTTAGTTCTACTGTATGATTTCTTTTATATTCTTGATCTGATATCTATAGTCTGTTGATCTGATGTCAAGTATTCGCTGATATGATGTCTATATAATCCTGATCTGATATCCCTTGTTAATTATGTTTTAGTTCTACTGTATGGTTTCTTTTATATTTTTGATCTGATATCTATAATCTGTTGATCTGATGTCAAGTATTCGCTGATATGATGTCTATATAATCCTGATCTGATATCCCTTGTTAATTATGTTTTAGTTCTACTGTATGATTTCTTTTATAAGGAAGACAACTGTAGCGCGCTACAGTAGCGTGAATTTACTCTATTTTCTAAGATCATGCATAAAGAAGATCTATTTTTGTGGGAAGACATATGTTCTTGATTTACACTGCCAAGTAAAATTCATCAATTGGAAAAATAAACTTAGAAATGAACCTGGAAGTTTCAATAAGCCCACATTAGCTAATGAGGTAGAAAGCAATAATTTTGAGTATTATAAGGTTATGCAAATGCAATAGTTAGTCATTCGTCAAAATTGTAATAATAAACAGCTTCAAGGAGGAAAAGGCATCCGTCCAAAAGTCATCCATGTTGTGTTGTCATTCCAAAAGTCTTCCGTTCAAAAGTCTTCCTTCTAAAAGCCTCCCTAAGTAATTTTTTTCACCTACAAATGATAGCACAATTCAACAAATAAGTAATAACAAAATAAAAATTTTAAAATGTCAACTCAAAAATTAAAAAACGTACTGAAAAGATACATCAATGGGAAGAAATCACATTAGAAGAAACACTCTCAGTTCGACCACCAGTGTTTGAATCCATAACATCTTTAGCTACCTCATCAACTTTCAAATCATCCACAACTAAATATATATAATCAATTAGTATAATATATAGAAATATTATATGTAATAACAGCTACTTAGAATATTCATTCTTACCTTGTTTTCTAAAAAGACAATCTCAACAACATATAACCGATTCAACCATATCAGGAGTCATCGAGCTACGATATTGATCAAGAATTCTACCACCAAGACTGAAAGCTAATTCAGAAGCAACTGTAGAAACTGGAACAGCAAGAATATCCCTGGCAAGTCTTGCCAACTCCGGATATTTAGATTCTTCAACTTTCCAAAACTCAAGCACATTAAGAGAGGCTGTTCTCGGTGTTCTTGGCTCATCCAAATACATCTCTAGCTGAGACCTTCTTCTACGAGTAGAAATGAATTCATCTCCATCATAGACATCAAATTCCTATTAAAAAAATAAGAAAAAAACATTAAATCACAAGTCAAATGATAAACAAAAAAAATAATAACTGAAAATATAATCTAAAAAGTTGTATTAAATACCTAATAAAAGTTATGTGATGATGAAGTCTCACTTTCAAATAAAACCAGGGAATCATTAGTTTTGTGAGTAGAAGAATACCCTTGATTAGAAGAAGAAAATTACTGCATATACTCATCAAATAGGCCGAAAAGTGTTTCCCTCACTTTTGCTAATTCTCTAGAATTTTGACCATATAACTTCCGATAGCTAAACTCAAGCAACTGAAACTTATACCGAGGGTCAAAAACAACAGCAACTATCAATAGAACATTAAATTTAGCCCAATACTTCTCAAATTTCTCCATCATCTTTGTAGCTATTTTCCTCGTATACAAATCAGGGCTTCTAATATGCTCAACCAACTTCGCTTGAATAAAAAAGACTTCAGGAAAATACAAGTTGGCAGTAGGATAAAGAGTCCCAGAGAAAGTGTTTGTGGCATTATAAAACATACTCATAAATTCACAAATCTTCTCAATCTTTTCCCATTCTTCTCGAGTTGGACAACTTTTAAAATTAAAATCACTCAATTGAAGATTCTCAAATGCACGACGAAAATAAAGAGCACTAGCAAGCATCTTATATGTAGAATTCCATCTAGTAGGAACGTCTTGCACTAACCCTTTCCTTGATTCCAAGGAAGTTTGTTGAATAGATAAAAGAAACTTTTCCTTTCTCGCTTGAGATCCTTTGACATACTTCACACAATCTCTAACTTTATCCACAGAAGTGTCAATCTCTTTCAAACCATCTTGTACAATCAGATTGAGAATATGAGCACAACATCTCAAATGAAACAAATCACCATTTCTCAGCAATGCATTATTCAACACAAGTTGCTTCTTAAGTATACCAACACATGCATCATTCGCAGAAGCATTATCCAAAGTAATGAAAAACAGTTTCTTTTCAATACCCCATTTCCTAACTAGAGTATAAATCTTTTCACTCAATGCTAAACCAGTGTGGGGGGGTGGAAGGTAAGAGAAGTTCAAAATCCTTTTTTGTAATACCCAATTTTTATCCACAAAATGAGCAGTTAAGCATAGATAACCATCAGTCACAATAGAAGTCCAAGCATCACTTGTCAAACATATTCTACTAGGACATTCTTGCAATTCAGATCGAATGTTGTTTGACTCTTTCAAATATATTTTCCAAATATCAGCTTTCACAGTATTCCTAGTAAATCTAGCAGCATCAATCTTGAGGTACTTAATCATTTCCCAAAAGACATCATATTCAACAAAAGAAAATGGCAAATCATGTCGAATTATTGCATGCACAAACAATTCTCTAAATCTTTCTTGAGAGAAATTTGAGTCTCTAATAATACTCATGCTTGACTTATTATCAGAAATAATCATATACTGACCAATGGTTTTAGTTGCCGTTTTCATGCACTTATCAACATGACAACGGAGATTACCGGTACCATTCTTACTTTCAGCATTATATTCCTCACCACATTTGTTGCACGCACACATGAGTGGCTTATCAGGTTTGTTGGGATATTTGGGAAGTATATGAAAATGGTTCCAAACTGTTGAAGAGAGCTTTCTTTTTTTTTTTTTTTTTTCACGCCACCCGTGATTCTTGATCCCTCACCACCAACACCATCATCATCCCCCATAAATTCAGCAGCTGCACGTTTAATTGATTCTTCGTCGTCCATTTCAATTTCAAAAGCATCGCCAGAATCAAGATTTGAGTCTTCCATAAGTTCCTAAAAGCACAAAAGAAATATATTATCAATACAATGTATTCATGAGTTCATTAGCAGTAGGATTTTATTAACCTGAACGTCCAATTATTATAAGCCCAAATAGCAAGCTGAAACCACCTCACTAAATTTAGAAATATGGCAGGATTTTACCTCCTTTAGGCTGGCTTTCAACTTGAAATTGCTCAGACTTATCAAAAATATCACCCAGGACAGATGTAGAATTATATGAGCTACTTCGTCTCATGTAATGCGGATACTTCTCTACTTTGAGATTCCAAGGAATATTGACCTGTTTCAGAATAACACAAGCTTAAATGTTTTTCCTCATCTTCTCAATAATCTGGCTATGAATCGCGCTTGCTTCTATTCTAACTAAAATTAGCAACATACCACATGCAAAACATATTAGAGTACAGAGGTATCTCTACTTCACCAAACTCAAGGGAAATTAATCGATGATTATACCATGCTTTAACAAGATTCAAGCAAAACTTGTACCAAGTACCAGAACTAACCTTCTTTCCACTTTTTGGTGCATCTCTAATGCTACGCGAACGTGACCGGGAGAGAGGCCGGACAACCAGCTACGGCGAGGCTTGACCGGCAGAGGGAAGGGACAGTCGGGGAGAGAGAAGAGAAAGAAAAAGAGAAGGGGATTGTAGTAGTAGGGTTTTTTGGATGGATCTTACTATTTGTAGCACAAATTTACTATTTGTAGCACAAAAAAATTGATGAAATGCCTAAAATGCCCTTAAAAACAGAAAATGTGCGATTTTTTCCTATTTGTATGTTTATATAATTGTCTTGCAAACCTTACAAAATCAAACTTCATTTCAGATTTTCTCCCTTGTTACGTATGTTTTAGTTATACTGTATGATTTCTTTTATATTCTTGATCTGATATCTATAGTCTGTTGATCTGATGTCAAGTATTCTCTGATCTGATGTCTATATAATCCTGATATGATCTCCCTTGTTAAGTATGTTTTGATTCTATTGTATGATTTCTTTTATATTCTTGATCTAATATCTATAGTCTGTTGATCTGATGTCTATATAATCCTGATCTGATCTCCCTTGTTAAGTATATTTTAATTCTATTGTATGATTTCTTTTATATTCTTGATCTGATATCTATAGTCTGTTGATCTGATGTCAAGTATTCGCTGATCTGATGTCTATATAATCCTGATCTGATCTCCCTTGTTAAGTATGTTTTAATTCTATTGTATGATTTCTTTTATATTGTTGATCTGATATCTATAGTCTGTTGATCTGATGTCTAGTATTCGCTGATCTGATATCTAGTATTCGCTGATCTGATATCTATATAATCCTGATCTGATATCCCTTGGGAACAATCTTTAGTCATCTTTAGTCAATTTTTTTTTCGGGTTAACAGGTCAACCCGCCAACCCGGCGGGTTGACCTGAACCTAACCTGGAGATAAACGGGTCGACACGAACCCGACCGGTTTATTTAATCGTGTCAAAAAACTCAACCCTAACCCTCTTTTTTTCGTGTCGTATTCGTGTCGTGTTGTCGTGTCGTGTCAAAAATTGCCAGCCCTATATATAGACAAGGGATTAGCTATTCAAGACACAATTCAGAAATACAATTCACAAGTTTTCAAGACAATAAAACTAGAGAGATAAAATTCTAGAGAGAAAGTCAGATTTAAAGAGCAAATTTGCGGCTGGGTTTTCTCCTTATTGGCCGAAATTTAGGCCTGTTTATACCAGCTGCGTGTGTAGCTTTCTCTTTTTCCGAGCGGTGTGTTTATAGTATGTGGTAGGTGCAGCGGTGCTGGAATTTTCTAGAAGGTGGATTGTGGTGATTAGCTGATCAAATTGGTTTCTAGATCGTTGCCCACACAACGTGAAATCAAAGTCTTAAGGCATACAAGAGAATCACTTGAGTGCACGCTTCAAAGGTATTTTCTAAAGTTTCGCTTTTAATTAGAAATTTTGTTGCGTGGTAAATCGAATAAATGCAAACCCAGATCTTGCGCAATGTTATTTCAAAAGGGTTGGAATAGCAATTGCGCTAGCGTCTAGGCCTGGCCAGAGATTCCGATTCTGGAATGCATAGCATGAAAGTGAATTTCTGGCTAGGCCTGGGCAGATAATCTTTCACTTTGATCCAGAGGGAGAAGGGAGTTTGGGAGATCGGCGAGGAGGTGGTCGGCGACGGAAAGGAAATCAACGAGCAGATCTGGAAGAGGTCAGGAGGACTCCGGCGGGTGGGCAGAGAAGATAGTCCGTTTGGAGAAGTTGGGAAAATAACCCGTATGTAATATAACCCGGTTTTGACATGATAATTGACCCGCGAAATTTTTTTTTGAAAACTCTTAAAACATCTCGTACCTGGTTTTTAAAAAGTGTACTTACAAATCATTATTTTAGTAAAATAAAATTTTAAAATAATATAAATTTTTGTCCAAACATAGTTTATAAATTTTTTTAGCTCCTAAAATGCTTAAAATATTTTTATAATGCTTGTCCAAACAGGGCTATATTTTTTTATAATATTTTTATATATTCTTGCAAAAATTTTCCAAGAATAGTCCCTATATTACGGTTTAGTGACAAATTTAGTTTTAAACGTTTGGTAGTCGACGAATTTAGTCCTAAACTTTACTATTCACAACACATTTAGTCCTACTAATATATTTTTTAGGTAAAAAACGTATTTTGGATCCACAATAACGTGTTAGTTCATTTGCCATAAAATTTGTCACCTGGATTAAATTAATCTATGTGGCATTTATGTGGTTTAAGGGTTGACAGAATAATAATTCAAGTATTAAATATGCAAAAAAAAATAATTACTAGGACTAAATGTGCTGTGAATAACAAAGTTTAGGACTAAATTTGTCGACTACTAAACATTTAGAACTAAATTTGTCACATGATCATACTTTAGGGATTATTCTTGCTTTTTTTTTCCCTTTATTTTCTCTTTATGTTGTTATAACATTCAATCACGTGGTGAAGATGAGCGATAGTGTATTTTGTTGTTCGTCGATATGCCAATTCAAATGTATGTAACCCAAATGATCTAAATCCAATTAGTTCCGTGCAAATTGGATCATTAACAAGCTTTTGGATCCGATCAGTACTAATTGTTATAAGGTAAAACTAGGACGACAATGCAATGTACTCTTTTGACAAATGGTAGTTAGGATGAAAACTCAGACAAATTCTGTTATTTCTATTAGATCAACACTACTAGGAGTACATACTCCTAGTTGTACAATATATTATATTTTGCCGATAAGTGCAAATTAATCCAAATTAATCTAATAAATAGCCTATTTTTATGCAATTCTTAGATTATATGAATCTATAAAACCATTATCAAATGTGTTATTTTGGAGCATAAATACACACTGTAAAGCAACTCTAAAACTGCGGTAAAAAATACAAAAACTACTCATCCCATATAAGGAACACATCAAATCAATTCACCTGCGCTAAAATTGTCCCAAATCGACAAAACCGCTTGTCCCAATAGGCTCTGCTCGTTGGACCTAGATTTTCCCTGTCAATTTTATACGTTACATTTTAACATCGTAAAAATATTATAACATTGATTTCCATAAGGATTTTGAATATAATAATAACCACATAGATAACACAAATAAAACATACATTAATGCGAAATTCATTATCATGTAGGAAGATCACCGGTTATGCGGGAGATTCCGAATAAACCCATAATATGAATCATCTTTACCATGTTTAGTAGGTGATTAGGCATGTTTTTATCAAAAGTTCATATGACTTTTTGAGAAAAACTTGATAAAAATAGTTAGGTGTGCTTTAAATTGATTAAAATTATGAACTTATTTGATTTCATATTTAAATCTGCAGGAAATGGTAATTTTAGTGTTTTTAGAGAGTTTGAGTTAGAAGTGCAATGAAAAAACGGCCCGAAAAAAATGACGAAAAATGAACGGAAAAATGCCGACATGGGGCCTCCAGGGTGCCCCCATGGACGCCCCATGGACGTCCCAAAATGGCCGAGAGCAAGGACGTCAAGGGGGCGCCGTTGTGCCCAGGACATGCAGCGCAGAATTGCATGGCCACTAGAAGACAGCGGTCTCAATTTTTTAACACGGGCAGATTTTCTGCAACTTATCAAAACTGGCCCAAACTCTTCCCACATTGCATATCCGGTCCCCACAAACTTCAGCCCCTTAAAAATTATTTTTATTGTGATTTTTCAATAGCTTAGACAATAGAAAACCACTTTTTACATTATTTCTCTCTAAGAACTCCATAGTTAGGATTTTTAATGTCTTGTAGTTAGAACGGGATTTAGCCCCAAATTCTTAGGGATTGTGAGAGGAGACTCCTTGAAGACACCATGTTCGCATCCTTGGGGTTTGGTTTGCTACTCCCTTTCAATTTTATCATGCTTTGTTAGATAATTTATTAGGTTGTGAACCCCATGGGGAATTAATATTGTGTTTAATATGAGTTTGAATTGTTATTTGATGCATGGGCATTGGTTGTATGGTTGATTTGTGTTGAATTGTGTTTTAGTTGGTGATAATTTCTTGTTGTGCTAGGTGCAATAGGGTTATTGAATCAAATTGATGCAATTCCATGAAATTGACCCCTTAAAGGGCTAACCCATTTGTTATACATGATTAAGTGAATGTTTTTTAAGAAAATTTGTAGACTTAGTAATTCAAATATAGTGATAGTTGGTTTACAATTGATGGGTTTGGGGTGAATATTGCAAATCAAGTGCTCTAGGTAGTTAAACTTCTTAAGAGAGTCGAGTACCTAGCTAGTGAGGTTGATATGGGCAAGTTAACCCAATTGTCTAAAGACACCTAAGCATTGAATGATGGGTTTCAAAGGAATACTCAATGCTAATTAACCATGGGGGAACAATTAGCAAACCCAAGACTTATTTTACATAGATTTACCCTTTGTCCTTAGTTTAGTTAGTTTGGTAGTTTTAGATTTTTAGTATATCAATTATCACTTCCTTTTTGCTATTTGTGTGCTTCTAAGATTTTTGAGTTATTCAAACACTTTCCTCCTGAGATCGATACCTCTTATAATACACAATGACTGGATTATATTTGATCCTAAATTATGTGTAAAAGGTTATTTTATAACTTAACTTTGCATTACTATTTCTTATAGCCTATCACATGTCAAGTTTTTTGCGTCGTTGCCAAGGAAAGTTTGTTTTGAATATTTGAGAGTTTTAGTGTATATATTTGTAATTGGGAGTGTTTTTATTGATTTTTATTTTGTTTCTTCTGAATTGGGTTTAAGGTTGAGTATTTGGTTGTGTTGTTTTAATTTCTTTTGATTTATTTCTTGTGTTTTTAATTTGAGGTTTTTATTGTTTTCTTTTTCATCTTATTACGCCGGTGTTATTGTTTTTGTTTTGTAGTTATTTTGAGACATAAATGTTGGTGTAAATACTGAAAAGTTTCGCTTATATGAACACTATTTCCCAGTTTATATATCGATTGAAATGTTTTAGTTAATTTTTTTTATGTTTTACATATGTTGTCCATTTATATCATATGACTAGATGATGAGGTGTCCAGTGTGACACAGTAGATATCATCATTGGTTAAACTTATGATATATAATTAACGCTTGTGATTGAGACAGTTTGGATATACTGTCGGTTTAAGTTATTGTGTGATTCTGAAATTAGTTTGTCTAGACTAATTGAATCATACAGATGTGCACGGTGCATATTGAGCATAACCGATTAAGGACTGAATTAACTTGTACTATTCTTTAGTAGTTAATTCAAATCTTGTATTCTGTCTCTTAAGTCCTAGACGAGGACAGGCATGCGTATTGAGCATAGTGTACTTTAATCTGCCAAAGAGTGCCGTCATTTGAGGCCTATATACTCAGTAGGTTGGGTGTGCATGTTTGATTACTTGATGTGTTGTTGCTTGTTGAAAAGAAACCATGTACTGGTGTATCCGGGGTGACAGTGCTCTCGAGATAAGCTCGAAAAGTTTATTATACTAAATCCTACCAGTGGACTTATACCCTGTATAGTAATAAGATCGAGTGTTACTAATCTCGGATGGAAGGAAGTCAATTAATTAATTAATCAGTAAATTAATAAATCGACAAGCACTATATCTTTAACATGAGGAGATTAAAGAATAATTAAATAAGTAGTTCCAGAAGCAATTTCAATTTGACTGGTAGTTTCATAATTAATCCGTTAGTGGTACGATTAATTATGTGTTTGGTTAATTGACAAAAGTGTAAATAGTAATAAGGAAACACATTTTGGTTGGATTATAAGATGTTTAAGTGAAATTGCAACTTTTGAATAATTATGCTTTATTTTTCAAGCCTTGACATTTCTTAACCTACCCTAATCATTATACCCAATAAAAGACCTTTTTATTGGCATGTTGTAAATGCAATGGATTGGTGACTATATGATACCTTTCCAAGCTTATGTGATGTTAGCATCAAGAGCTCTTCCTCCACTCCCTTCAAAACTACGCAGCATCTCCCTAAACTGATAAGGGATTTTCACAGCTTTGGTCTAGAGAGCCCCAAAGAGACCCAGAATGAGCCCAAATTGAAGATTTTATCATGTTAAAAGAAATCTGGGTCAATACATGGGTTAAGCCCCTCAAACGGGCCTAAAGAGATGTCACATAGCATCAATATGCATGTTCAAATTTCATGACATGCCTAGTTACGAAATTCTTCAGGAAGAGCTGATTTGCGCAAAGAATAGTTTAGGAAGCTCTCAAGTGGATCCAAATGTCTTCAAGCGAGATTCACTAGTTGATTATGTTGGTTTAGTTACGAGATCTAGAGCCTGGAAGGCGTTCGGATAGAGTCCAACATCAGAGTTCAAGATCAAGTTTGAAGCCCAACAGGCCCAAGCCCATCTACAGATTTAGAAGGCCAACCCCATTAACCTTTCAAGATTATTAGATAATAGACTTGCAAATGGATCATAGATATGGATTGAAGCCCCTTTTGAAAGGGTGAGTTCGAGTGAAGGGTGTTAACAGGCTTTCTCCAAAGCCCAACCATTCCCTACACCCAACTGATACTAGGAAAGTTCTTCCTATTAGGTTTATGTTTTACTTTCTTAGACTAGAAGGGTTTGTAAGTCTATTCTAATTACACTAGGATATATGGAGTTTTTCCTTCTAATTTGGATTTTAATTCTTGTCTTATATTTTCTCTCTCTTGGCTAAAAATATGTAAGCCAATTAGAGTTGTAATAGGTTTTGTTTTTTTAATCTCCAAGTCACTAGGATTTGAAATCACCTTTTTAGAAAAGGAAGAGATTTTTTGCAGATGCCTATATAAAGGCCACCCCTACACTAAAATTTAATATAGTTGATTGATATTTTACCTTGGAATTTTCGAATTCACTGAGTTGCTAACTCACCCCTAAAATCTCTTTGAGTGATCTTGCGAGATCGTGAGTTGTCTTTGCGAGGAAACCCACACCCGTTTTCGTTGGCTATAGTTTTTTTATTGAACTATTACGCTTGTCATTCGTTGACTAAAATCCATCATAAACCATCACCCATCCTTTGTATCAATTTCGCACAAAGAGGTTTAAAGAAAGTGCATTTTCTTGAATTGAGCGATTTCGCCGCTTCAATTCATGTTTGTGGAGATAATAAGAAGGAGTAGACGAGAAAGGTCCATCAACATAAGGGTCTTGTTCATGTAGCAGCTTAGCTTGTCAGCATTGCTTTCACTTTGAATTGAATTCGGAAGAAGATAACCTGTCAGATTGGTATCAGTGCATAAAGATTGTTTCGTTCTATTCTTCTATCTATTTTTCAAGATTTTTGTGTGTCCTTTTGATTTCAAACCTACCTCCATAGTTTTAAAAATATCTTGAGTCCATTGGTTGAAAATCAATCCAATTTTGAGTCCAAATATCTGTGTCAGAAGTTGTGTCTGAGGGCCCCTTAGGGAACCTGCGTTTCTTCGTTTTTGAGTTATTTTGTGTGATTTTTGTTTTGTTTGAGTCTAGAAGTCCCCCTCTAGGTTTATTTTGTGTCAGTGTCAAATTTTGGTGGTAGGAAAGACGTTTTTACCCCAAAAAAGTTGTCTTCAAAAAATTCACCAAAATTACCAAATTGCCCCTGCATTTTTTTGTGACTTTTTCGTGTTTTGTTTCTTTGATTTTAGTTTTGAAAAGTGTCTATTATCAAGCTTAATTCATTTTATTCTTTTTCTGCCAGGCAGTACGAGTTTTGGACGTTCAGAGGTGAAGATACATATTTTCATACTCGGTGCAACGGGAAACATCGGAATTCACGGATTAAGGGTGGTAGGTGTTCTTTTACGATTTTACTATGATCTTGAAAGAATACTTGAAGCTTGAGACATAATCCTCTTGCTAAGTGCTTGAGGTTGAATTCCCCATAGTCTTAAATCGATCATTTCAAAACTACCGGAAAAGTCTATAGAATTGAGAAGAGACAATCGCCAAAGAGCCAATCTTAAGAATTTGACAAATTCTGTAAAAGAAAAGCTCTTCTGCAAAATTCTGGCTAAGTAAAGAAAAAGACAAGCCAAAGTTAGTTGCTCCTAAACTTTTGTAGGGAAGCAAACGAAGTTCTGAGATAGAAGTAATCACACCTGAATTGAGCAACAAAGGGAGTAAAAGAGTTTTCAATTGCCCTAGGTTATATTTCCCGATTGTTGGGATCGGAGGCATGATTTTCAAAAATTTACGCAGCGGATTCATGCTAATTCCAATTTTAGTGTTTAATTAATCCTACGTTTAAAGCTTCTAAAGCTTACCCTCGTAGCATAATCGGTTGCCGCGTTTGGATTCTTGTTTGATGTTAGTCCAAGCCTTCTGCTCCGGTTACGGTTGTCACCACCAAAATCCTTCCTTGAAGGATTCTTTACTTTCAAGCACGAAAGCCTTTGCAGATTCGGTGCTAGCCATTTTCTGCCTACGGAGAGAATTGGGATTTTGTGTATAATTTTCTTGTTCTGATTTTCTGATTGAAATCATCTATCTAGTACAATAATATCCCTAGGATATTTGTAGAGTTAAAATTTCAAAAATCAGTATTGTAATCAATCAATTATTACATTACTGATTTAATCAGATTCCAAATCAGTATTATTACCAAACATTATTTTACTGATTCCAAATCAGTATTAAATAATACTTTAATGATTTGGGTCATACACCAAACCCATGAATCAACCCATGACCCATGGACCAGGCTTATGGGTCAAGAACTTCAATTGCAATTAAGCCCCTTGATTTATCAACCCATCCTAATTATTCTCATGTAATTAATTAAATATTAATTAATACCACAAAATTTTTCAATAATATAATTATTTAAACCATTTAATTAAATGTTATTTATATAAGTATAACAATTATACTTATTGTAGGCAAGAATACTTATTCTGCATCATCGAACTTTCTTATGTGCGATCCTGTAGGCCCATTCTAAATTGGTAATGGATAACTCAATCTCATTGATTAATACATAAGTCATTAATGGTCTCTAGCAAGACATAATGACTACCCAATTCGGAATGGAAGGTTGAATGGTGATTTAACACAACCTTTTCGAGTAAACTGCGTACGATCCTCTACATTGATATCCCGTTTAGCATAAGGCATGGAACTATCATCCTTATATAGCTAAATGTTTACTTGATCTCTAGTGACACTAAATTCATCAAGCAAATGATAACACTTATCATTCCTTGGGCACGGCTATGCACTTTTCAGTTCACTATGAAGTGGCCAAGATATCATCTCTTACTTAAGAGAGACTTGTAGTACCATCACTTCACCTACATACCTTAGCGTGACTCATAATGTGCCCAATCATACCCGTACTTGGCAACCTGTTATGGCCCCGTTAGGCGTATGTCAAAGCACACTACAATTCACCTAAGACTATGTAGTGATTTCTGGTATAAGGATCCTCGTACGAGTACTACTCAAAAGAATCACTTATGATACTCAAAAGAATCACTTATGATCTAATCAGTCCATGGAGTGTTTCTTTTGGCTGATCGATTTCATGAAATTAAATATGCACAAGAATATTACTATCATGAAATTAAATCATCGAATTATAACATCAATCAAAATGACAAATATCTATATAGCCCTTAAAAAGGGCACATACACCAGCACCGATGTGTGTATAAACTTCTTCCTCTCATCCGACAGTCAAGCTCGTGTTCTGATTGATTACAGTTTGACTGCGACAGAGTACCATCTTACTTTTGGTTTGTGTGTTTCTGTGTGACTCTATAAGCATCTACGTACTAATAATAATTGTTTTAAAGTCACATTTGTTTGTCTTTGACTTTTACTTGTTTTGTTAGATTTTTGACTTTTCAATCTTAATAGTCAAAGTAGCCTTTTGTTTTATTTTTTATTTTTGTGGTATCACTTGATATCAACTTTTTGTGTGGTTTAGAGTCTTGTTTTGTGTTTTGAGTCTTGTGTGAAGAGAAACCATCGAGTTAGCACCTAAAGGATCAGGTTATCGGTGGGAACAAACTGAAAGGTTGAAAACTGGCACGACAACCCTTGCGCTAAACCTAGCACCAGCCTTTTAGCATCGCCCATAGTGTTGTTTCTAATTCACAGCCACTAGTCACAAGTTGTGCAGCTCAAGAATTTAGTGACCCGTCCGTTTCGTCGTTAATCCCCTTGCGTCAAGAACCCACGCGCTTGGCGAGACACAGTAGTACTTTTTTTTCATTTGATTTGTGTATTGTTTCGTTTTGTGTCAGATTACACTTGGTTTTCTTTTGTGTTCTACCCTCTTTTGTAGGTTAGCATTGAAGATAATACAAGTGTAGCTCAAGTGAAAAAATAAGCAAGTTGGAAGGTTGAAAGATAGTAAGGAAAACCTTATAGTGACCACCCATGGTTGTCACTAAAAGACAAATCCAGCACCTAATGGCAGCCAAGACAATTTGCGACATTACCTTATGTTCGTCGCTAAAAGTATTTGGCCAATGGAAAACCAAACGCGCAAGGTGCGGACGAAATTCATTTTGGGTTAATCAGACCCATCCGCGCGATGCGCCGAAGTAGCCATTCAATTTGCATGTAATTTATGTGTATGTAGGTTTCTTTCTTTTTCTTTTTCATTAGTAATTTTATATTGATTGTGTGTTTTTATTATTTTAGATACCTATAAGTTTAATTCTTGGTTTTTAAAATAAATATCTTTTTTATTTTTGAGTTTTGAGTCCTTTTATTATTATCAAGAGTTATAAGAAATTGTTTTTCTTGAAATTTTTGAAAGTAAATATCTTTTTTTTTCTTTTAGAATCCTTTTCATTATTTTCGAAATAAGTGATAGAAAGTATTTATTGAATTTTTTTGAAAGTAAATATCCCTCATATATTCGTTTGGAGTTTGGAGAAAACTTCGAGTATTATTATTTCTTTATTACGAATACCTTGTTTTTCGTCTATTCTTGGTGTTGTTATTTTTGTTAGTACATGACAGCTCACTAGGAAAGAAGAGGCCATAGAAACAAGTCCCCCGAGCACACACATGTGTTTGTGTATTGGTCAAATCCTCCCAATATGCTAGCCAACGGCAAGGATTGCAATGGTTAGATGATTTTGGTGAGCCAAAGGATTACCAAGTCTTTGTTAGAGGTACTAACAGAGGTACTAATAGAGATATTTGTGAGCCAAAGGATGATGAAGTCTTTATTAGAGGTACTGATTGAGGTACTAATAAAGATAAAGTAGAAGGGCATAGACATACCCTTTTAGCCTCACGTCATCAATGTTCCCCCAAGGTGCAGACGCCAGTTTGGCTGCAGTATACCTTAGACTAGTCAAGGTGTAGTTGTGCGATGTTATACCAATGGATGCCTGTTATGTTCTCCTAGGAAGTCTTGGGAATTTGACAGAAGAGTCACCCGTGTAACTACCAGGTATTCTTTCATGTTTCATGGTAAGAAAGCTAACTTGTTACTTTGTCTCCTGCACAGATTTCTAGCAAGAACGTTGCGAGAAGAGAAGAACAATGCAAAGAAATCGAGTCCTAAACATTGAAAGCTATACAACCATAGGACAGCTCAAAGCAGATTTCGCCCTCTTCTTAAGAGGATTTGCGTATTAGTTGTCTTCTTAAGTCCTTTTATTTACCTTTCCACCTTTTGCTTACAGTGTTATACAGGTTTGAAGGTTCATAAAGGAGACTAAGTTTCAGACCCATACAGATTGAAACGACTTTCACTTCTCGTTGTGTAATGCGCCTTGTGAAAAGTCTTATTTCCCATAAGGAGAGTATAGTGAAACTGTCGCTCCTCACTGGATGCGCCCTGCGAATAGTCCTGTCTTCTGAATGGGAGAGTATAGTTGTCTACTTTAACTTTTCATTGTACCTTCTTACCCTAACTTGTCTGTATGGCACAGGAAAGCAGGTTCAACAAGAAGTTTAAGAGAATTCGGAGAATTGAGTCAATGTGTTTGACTCGTCCTAAGCCTGGGATGCTCGGTAAGTCTGTTTCTGTTCATTGCAATATTTTTAATGTTGCTTTGTGTGACAATACAGATTTGAGGATGAATCATTTCTGGCAGGGAGGGGATGATGTGAACATCAAGAGCTCTACCTCCACTCCCTTCAAAACTGTGCAGCATCTCTCTAAACTGACAAGGAATTTTCGCAGCTTTGGTTTAGGGAGCCCTAAAGAGACCCAGAATGAGCCCAAATTGAAGATTTTATCATGTTAAAAGACACATGGGCCAATACATGGGTTAAGCCTTTCAAACGGGCCTAAAGAGATGTCAAATGGCATCAATATGCATGTTCAAATTTCAGGACATGCCTAGTTACGAAATTCTTCAGGGAGAGCTGATTTGTATAGAGAATAGTTTAGGAAGCTCTCAAGTGGATCCAAATGTCTTCAAGAGAGATCCACTCGTTGATTATGTTGGTTTAGTTACAAGATCTAGAGCCCCGAAGGCGTGTGGATCGAGTCCAACTTCAGAGTTAAAGATCGAGTCCGAAGCCCAACAGACCCAAGCCCATCTACAGATTTGGAAGCCCAAGCCCATTAACCTTTCAAGATTATTCGATAATGGACTTGCAGATGGAACATAGATGTGGATTGAAGCCCCTTTTGAAAGGGTGAGTTCGAGTGAAGGGTGTTAACTTGCTTTCTCCAAAACCCAGTCATTCCCTACACCCAGCTGATACTGAGAAAGCTCTTCCAATTAGGTTTATGTTTTACTTTCTTAGACTAGAAGGTTTTGTAAGTCTATTCTAATTCAACTGGGATAGATGAAGTTTTTCCTTCTAATTAGGATTTTAATTATTGTCTTATATTTTCTCTCTCTTGGCCAAAAATATGTAAGCCAATTAGAGTTGTAATAGGTTTTGTTTTCTTAATCTCCAAGTCACTAGGATTTGAGATTATATTTTTAGAAAATGAAGAGACTTCTTGTAATTGTCTATATAAAGGCCACCCTACACCAAAATTTAATATAGTTGATTGATATTTTACCTTGGAATTTTCCAATTCACTGAGTTGCTAACTCACCCCTAAAATATGTTTGAGTGATCTTGCGAGATCGTGAGTTGTCCCTGTGAGGAAACCCACACCCCTTTTCGTTGGCTATAGTTTTTGGTTGAAGTATTATGCCTTGTCATTCGTTGACTAAAATCAATCATAAACTATCACCCACCCTCTATATCAATTTCGCATAAAGAGGTTTAAAGAACATTGTGTTTTCTTGAATTGAGCGATTTTGCCTCTTCAATTCATGCTTTTGGAGATAATAGGAAAGAGTAGATGAGAAAGGTCTGTCAACATAAAGGTCTTGTTCGTGGAGCAGCTCAGCTCGTTAGCATTGCTTTCACGTTGAATTGAATTTTTAAGAAGATAACCCGTTATTATGATTGATGTTCTTGCATGTAATTGACTTGAGTGCTTTCATTGAGATATTTAGCCTATAAATTTAAGTGAATTGAGTGAATCATTGTAGTGTGAGGGTGATGAGTCAATAGTGTAGTGGCAATGGAGAAAGTTTCATGAGTAGCTCATTTAGTTGTTAAAGTTATACTTGTGCATTGAGTGTGGGTTAATGCATGTTTTGTGTCAAGCTTGAAGGGGAAAATGAGCATGTTTGTGTTTGTTAGACTAAACTCATGACCTCTTGATTACTAATTAATCTGCTTGAGGACAAGCAAAGTCTTAAGTGTGGAGGTGTGATGTGATTCACTTCACATCTATTTTTAGTTACAAAACATGCCACTTTAAGTTAACTTTTGCTAGTGCTTAAAAGAGTGACCTTATTGCCTGAGTTGTGTGTTTTGTAGGTTGTTCATAGTAGATGTGAAGTTGATAAAAACACACAAGGACTGGACTTGAAGGTAAAGAACAAGAAAATAAGGAAGAAAAGTATATAAAGAGTGGAGAAATAAAGATAAGGTTCGACAGCCAATGTGGCATCCGACTCGATCTACAGCGAGTTGGACGCGAGATATGTGGCGTCCACACCGACCTATAGCTAGTTGGACGCAATCTAAGTGGCGTCTAAACAGCGCCACTGCCATCTAGATGCGTATAGGTCGTGCCAGAACTACATGAACGCCTGTGACATGAGTGAACATAGCGTCCTGTTCGCGTCGTAGCCACATAGACGCCAGCTGCCAACCGACCTAAAGCTACTTTTTTGAACTTTGGGCTTACGTAACTTTTTATGTGATATTTCAAAATTAAACATCTCTATTATTTTATTCTTTAATTCTTTTATGTAAATTACCATGGGTATTCACCCTAACACATAGTTCACACCATAGGAACACATAGTAGTTTTAGAGAGAGAAACTCTACTTGAAGCTTTATTTTCATAGAACTATGATGTTCTAAGCTAGATCTAGGGATTTTCACCCCTCTAATGGGATAGAGGAGGTGGAAATTCAGTGTAAATAGATGGGTTTGATCAAGCCACTTGTTAAAGTTCATCTAAAACACACTTGAATTATGGTTTATGCTATTTTTGTTTAATTTATGGAAAGAAGCTTTACCTTTCATGTTTATCTAGTGTTTTTATGGTGATTTATGTTATGGGTTGATGTGAATTGATCTTTTACATGGGTGATTTATTGTGTAGTGTAATGGGTTATGCTAATTTTATGATTTCATGACCTAATTATATGACTATGTCTTATGGGTGTTGTTAATTAGAGCTATTGCTTGAATGAGCTGTGTTAAATTGTCATTGTCAAAGTTCCAATTGGTAATTTAAGATGGGTTCTAAGTTAAATCCTAAAAGGTGGTACCTGTTGGTTTGAATATTAAAAGCTTTGTTTGTATGAAAAAACTATTTCCCAGTTATATCGATTAAATGTTTTAGTTAAATTATTTTATGTTTTACATATGTTGTCCTCTTATATCATGTGGCTAGATGATAAGGTGTCTGGTGTGACACAATAGATATCATCATTGGTTAAAGTCATGATATATAAATAAGGCTTAGACACACTGTCAGTTTAAGTTATTATGTAAGTCTAAAATTAATTTGTCTAAACTAATTGAATTATGTAGATATGTCTGGGACATATTGAGCATGACCAATTTGGGTTGATTTTTCTTATACTGATTTAATAGACTATTTGATCCTAGTATTCTATATCTTAATCCCTAGACTAGAACACGCATGAGGGTTAGACATAGTGTACTTTAATCTGCCAAAGGGTGAGGTCACTTGAGACTAATATTCTCCGTAGGTTAGATGCGCGTGTTTGATTACGTAATGTGTGTTGTTGCTTGTCAAAAGAAACCATGTACCGGTGCGTCTGGGGTGATGGTTCTCTCGAGATGAGCTCGTAAAGTTTATTATACTAAACCTGGCAGGTGGACTTATATCTGGTATAGTAAAAAGGTCGAGTGGTATCTCAGATGAAGAAGTTAATTAATTAATTTATCAGTAAATTAATAAATTAACGAGCACTATATCTTTGACGTGGAGAGATTAAAGAATAATTAAATATGTGGTTCCGGAAGCAATTTCGGTTTGAATGGTAAATCCATAATTAATCCTTTAGTAGTATGATTAATTATGTATTGGGTTAATTGACAAAGTAAAATTAATTATTTAATTAATTAATCATTGGGTCAGTTAGTAAATTGACAAAGTGGAGTTAATTATTTAATTAATTAATTCTTGGTTCAATTAAGTATTAGGAAATTTAGAAGAGATTTGGAAACTAATAAAACCTAAACCCAACAAGAAGGCCTAACTCAAACTCACTTAAGGTCTTTCTTGTAACTCTATAAATAGACACAAGAGTCAGCAATAACAACACACAAGCATTAATTGACAAGACACACAAAACTTAGAGAGAGAAGCTCTGAGAGAAAAACTAGAGAGAGAAAGAATCTTGAAGTTTGGGTTCTTTCCAAAGGCGGCGGCGGCAATACTATTTGCGGCATCGGCGAACTCTCGGGGGTGCGTTTGGTCGGAATCTGGCAGCAGCGGCGGTGGCTTTTGAGTTTTCCAAAGTTGCAGTTTTCTGTGTAGTTTCTGTTGGTGCTGATCTGTTGCTTCGGTAGATAGTTGCCCACACAACTTCCGGACTAGTTTCAGAGTCATATAAGAGAAATTCTTAAGGGATACGCTTAAAAGGTCGAATCTTTAAACTTTCGCTTTTATTAAAGATGTAATTTTTGAATGTGTGACAAATCGAACAAGATAAACCAAGTTCATGTGCAAATGGTATTTCAAAAGGGTTTGATGAAGAAAACAGATCTAGCCAGGGCTAAACCAAAAATATCACTTTCGTGCTATGCATTCCAGAATTTGAGACTTTCGATTCAGCTCAGGCATAAAATCATTTCCCTGAATGGATCTAGATTTATACTAATTTGATTTATTAAAACGACACACAAAAAAATTAAATCATTAATAAAAGCGAAAATCTTAAAGATTATATCTTTAAAGCATGTCCCTCGCAATAAGAAAACTCAAAGCCGGGAAACAGCGAATACCACTAAAAGTCCCAAGAATGACTCCTACAACTCTGAAATCAGGTGGGTGATTAGCTACGGAGCGACTAATAGCATAATCAAAAAAAATTAGAAGAAACCCGCTTCGAAAAACTCGGAAAAACCCCAACAGAACATTGCACGAAGACAACCTGCGCAAAACCTAGAACTGCCGCTAAAGAGACGCGCCGATCGCCGTTTGCCGGTAAGTCCAAACACTGTCCGGCCACCAAGTGCGATCTGTATAATCGACCACAGATTAGCAGCAATCAACATCCACAATCGACATGGCCGATCGGATCAAAGCACGCCGGTGATCGCCAGGGCCGGAACTGAATCTCCAGTGGAGAATCGAACCGCGAAGAAAAACTAGCAAAAATAACGGCGACAATTCCTGGCTGCACAAAAATAGATCTAAGGGTCGAGCTTTTCGAAGATGAAGGATCCTAAGCCGACTTCAAGAAAGAACTCAACGAATAAGGTAAATTTCTCTCTCTAGGATACTCCTTCTCTCTCTAGGCAACTTAGCCTACAAGTTTCTTTTATGTTTTTAAGTGCCTAACATTAGCTATTTATAGGGAGCTCCAAGGGAGACATAGTGGAATTTTGAGTTGGGCCTTAGTGTTGGACTTTCGTTGACCTCTTAGTCTTCCCTAGACTAACTAACTCCAATCGATCATTTTAAATTAATTTCTTAACCCACTTCGTTAATTAAATTTAATCGAGCCCTTAGGATTATTTCGTATAACCCACTTTGTCAATTAAATATTAATTAAACCTTTAGGATTAATTAATTCACTTTGTCGATTAGTCGAATGCATAATTAGTCGTACCACTAACGGACCAATTATGGAATTACCGCTCAAAAACGAATTTACTTCGCGCTCACTTTATTATTCTTATATCTTCCCACATCAAATATCTAGTGCTCATCGATTCATAAATTTACGGATAAATTAATTCATCGACTTCTTGGTATCCAAGATTAGTACCACTTGACTTTCTTATTATACCGGACATAAAGTCCACCGGCTGGATTTAGTATAATAAACCTTTCGAGCTTATCTCGGGAGCACCATTAACCCCGCGAACCGGTACATGAATTCCTTCGACTAGCAATGGCACACAAAGAAGTCAAACACCGCATACCCAACTTACTGAGATTTAGGCCTCAATTGACCGCACCCTTTGGCAAATCAATGCATGCGATATCTAACTCTCATGCCCGCTCGAATCTATGGATTAAGATATTAGAATAGGTTCGAAATAATTAAGTCGATCAGTACAAGTTAATTCAATCCCGAACGGGTCGTGCTCAATATACGGGCACATATGTATGATTTAATTAGTCTAGACAAACTAATTTCTAAATCACACGATAACCTATACCGATAGTATGTTCAAACTATCTCAATTACAAGCATCTATTTATATATCATTACTTTAACCAATAATGAGATCTACTGTGCTTCTCTCAACCTCGTTATCTAAATATATGATATAAATGAACAATTTAATACTGAAACAAAATGATATGTCAATTGGGTATTAGTTTTTGATACAAGCAATAGCTTTTCAGTATTCAAAACTAACATTTGAATCGCGTTGCACGGCGTTTGGGCTTGATTGGAAATTTCTGATTCTGAATACTTTGCACGAAAGTAGAATTTTTGATTGGGTCCGACAAATAATGCCTTAATACCTTAATGTCTAATTAAATGTGCAATTGGACTAGTATAATGGTGGGCCTTGTAGTAATAGATTGGTAGACTTAAGATGAACCAAATCTAAGTCAAATGCTAGGCATATAAGGTAAATTATGGGAATTACTATTTGTATAACAAAATTACTATTTGTATAACAAAAAATGTCCAAAATAACCCTGGTATGAAAAAAACCACTTTTCTGATTAAATTTGGGATAAAAACGCTGCGTATTCCACAACATAAGGGCCAAAAACGTAAAATTGGTATGGGAATATACCCAAAAAACGCTAAAACATAACGTTAATATGGACAGAAACGTTGAAATGCAGCGTTTGAAGTAAACTCCAATGCTAAACCGTTGCAAAAAAAGGTACAAAATTGCTAAAGTGTAGCGATGGAACATAAACTGAAACGCTAAAAGGTAGCGTTACAGGAGAGCTCGCTCGTTAAAACGCAGCGTTAGCGATGCTTCAAATTTAAACTACGAAACGAACCAATAACTCTGCACAATCCATAATTCGGGCATATCAAACGCAAGAGTTCATCCAAACTACGAAAACAGTAAATCCGATCAAGAACATAAAATATATCCTACAATAGAATTACATGAATAGATGTAGGCATTTCTGGACGTGGTGCTAGTTATTTTTGACGTGGTGCTAGTCTTATGAGACATGGTGGACTGTCTTTGTGAAAAAAAAATCAGTTTAAATTCACATGAATGGATGTAGATGTTTATAGACGTGGTTCTAGTTGTCTTTGACGTGGTGGACTGTCTTTTTGAAAAAAATAGCTTAAATTCACATGAATGGATGTAGACATTTCTGGATGTGGTGCTAGTTATTTTTGACGTGGTTCTAGTCTTATGAGACATGGTGGACTGTCTTTGTGCAAAAAAATAAGTTTAAATTCACATGAATGGATGTACACGTTTATGGACGTGGTTCTAGTTGTCTTTGACGTGGTGGGTTGTCTAAGTGAAAAAATAGCTTAAATTCACATGAATGGATGTAGACGTTTCTGGACGTGGTGCTAGTTATTTTTGATGTGGTGCTAGTCTTATGAGACGTGGTGGACTGTATTTGTGGAAAAAAAATCAGTTTAAATTCACATGAATGGATGTGGATGTTTATAGACGTGGTTCTAGTTGTCTTTGACGTGGTGGACTGTCTTTGTGAAAAAAATAGCTTAAATTCACATGAATGGATGTAGACGTTTCTGGACGTGGTGCTAGTTATTTTTGATGTGGTGCTAGTCTTATGAGACGTGGTGGACTGTCTTTGTTCAAAAAAATCAGTTTAAATTCATATGAATTGATGTACACGTTTATGGACGTGGTTCTAGTTGTCTTTGACGTGGTGGGTTGTCTTTGTGAAAAAATTAGCTTAAATTCACATGAATGGATGTAGACGTTTCTAGACGTGGTGCTAGTTATTTTTGACGTGGTGCTAGTGTTATGAGATGTGGTAGACTATATTTGTGAAACAAAATCATTTTAAATTCACATGAATGTATGCAGACGTTTTTCGGCGCTGTACAACAAATTTACTATTTGTATAACAAAAAATGTCCAAAATATGACCGAAATACATATAAACGCTAAAACGCAGCGAATAAAAGCAAATAAAATGCTAAAATGTAGTGTTTGAATGAACATTTAATGCTAAAGTGTAGCGTTAAAATATATCTCGCTCGTTAAGTTGTGGCGTTTGGGACCCTTCCCGGTAAAAAAAACGAACAGAACTAATAAGGGCATACCAAATAGCAAGAAATTGGCAAGATTATATTTATGTCATTCACACCAAAACATTTGTAAATTCTCTTTACAAAAGGTTCCCTTACAACTATTGACAACAAATTCAAATCGCCACAGAAAAGAAAGCTTCGTCGAACCATACCATTTGGCATTCATAATCTACAAAATTCGATTGACATTCATCACGAAATGGTAATTCTTCTACCCGCTATGTAAATTTTTTTTTTGTTTTTTTTTTTTTGCATGTCGGCACAAAAACGCTATCGATGAGCGTTTTTTGTCATAAAAAACGCTGAGATATTGCATTTTCTTATGATCGAAACGTCAAATGGTGGCGTTTTATGCAGCATTTTTAGGAAAATTGTAGCGTTTTATGCAGCTTTTATGTGAAATTCGTAGCTTTTTTTTGTAATTTTATTGTAAAGTGTAGCGTTTTTTGATATTGTTCATTTGAATGTTGTAGCTTTTTTTTAATATATTATATGGAAAGCGAAGCGTTTTTTTATATGTTGTATGTTCAAATTGTTGCGTTTTAAATAATCCTATTGTATAATTTATAGCGTTTTTAACAATATGAATTTGCATTCTGACTATACAGGACGATGATTCGAATATGACTGCACATGATGATTACGAGCAGGAGCAGGATAATGAGGATGACGAGTGGGGTGATGAACAAGAAATTGGGGCAGATCTAAGTGAATATTTTATGATAGATAGGGATTTTACAAGTGTGGACGATACATTTACGTTTTGCTTTCATATAGCTAATAGCCTGAAGTTCGTGCTTCAGAAGCAAGGCGGAAGTGGCTCAACGTATTATTTTAGGTGCGGTCGATGGAAAGATCCATTGAAGGAGCCTCTCCCCACCATACGGTTGAACACGAAAAGGTGCGGATGTAAATGTCCTTTCAAGTTGACAGTCAAGAAGGTTGTTAATGAGCGTTACAGTGTGCTTGTTACGCCAGGGGAAATGTCAACGCATAATCATCCTGGTATGAATACGTTTCGTTAGTGAATATGTTATATTATTTTTTTTTATCATATTTAGCATTTACTTATATCAGTATTATTAATTTTTGTAGGTATAAGGCATCCATATGGGCACAGGCAGCTGAGCCATTTCTCGAAAGAGTCAAAGGCTGAAGCTAAACGCATGCTTTCTTTCAATGTGAGACCAAAAAGTGTTTGGGAAGCTATTCATCAGCAGTTTCCTGAAGACAATGGACAGATAAGGCAGGTTTACAATTTGAAAGAAGAGATGAAGAAAGATGGATTGGATGTTAGGAATATTGGGAAGCAATTTTTGCATTTGGCGCGCGAGAAGAAATATTATGTTCAGATTATCACTGATGAGGCCACTAATGCGATCACACATGCATTCATTTCTCATCCTACATCAATTCAGATGTTCAACAGGTGGTATTGGGTTGTAGTGGTTGATTCAACCTACAAGACCAACAAGTACAAAATGCCCGTCGTTGAGATGATTGGTATGACTCCTACCAATAAGAACTTCAATATTGCTTTTGCCATTGTTAAGAATGAGACACAACAAACTTATGATTGGGTAATGGGTAACTTGAGGGAATTGTTGCCTAGTAATGTGGAACCAAGCGTTGTTGTCTCAGATAGGGAGTTGGGTTTGTTGCAGCCTATTAAGGATCACTTTCTATCTTGCAATCACTTGTTATATCGGTGGCATATTGAGCGTGATGTTGCTAGTTGGTTGGAAAAAAATGTTGGTCAGAGGAATTTGGACACGGCTACTGATATATATACTAATTGGTGGAAGAAAATTATCATGGCTCCCACAGTTGAAAGGTTTAACCTCCTATTGCAGCAATTCAAGGTTAAATACTCTATGATTGAGCCTGCAGTTATTGATTATTTGGAGGGGACATGGTTCATTCATAAGCAGAAATTCTGTCGGGTCTGGACGGATACATTTCAACACTTTGGGAATACTGCAACTAACCGGGTTGAGGCTTCCCATGTTGCATTGAAAGATTGGCTTCATTCTTCCACCAATTCTCTTGACACGTTGTTCATGAAGATCGACTCTCATCTCACGCATCTGTTCCCTCACATCGCGTAAGTTCAATAACTGTATTCGATTATTTATTTAATCTCATAATTTTATCATTACATTTATCGCTCAATTTTTTTAACTTGTACGTGAAAAAAAATAACAGTGGGGCGCTCGAGTCTTCTACTGCCACGACACAAACCAGTATGATGGGGTTTCCATACTGTTACTTGAACAAATATGTGTCGCATCACTGTCTGAATTTGGTTAGCAAACAAGTTGAAAAAAAGGATAGGTTGGCAGGCGAAGTGATCGATAGGTGTGGATGTGTGTGCAAGGTGACGCTTGGGATTCCCTGTGCCTGTGATATATACAAGGCACAGGAATCGACCGCATATCAATTGCTCCCATTAGTCCACGAGTTCTGGCAGAGATTGACTATTGTACCATCTCAACGGGATTCAAATAATTTGAATGAGGACATAAGGTACTTTTTACTTAAACATTGTAGTAATACTAAAATTTTCTGAAAATTTATATTTTTAATATAAGATTCTGGTTGAAAATATTGTTTCGTAAAAGGTTTTTCAATGAGGAAGTCATTCCTGCAGTTAACACAAGTCCGTCATTCTTGGCTCGTCTACTTAATATGGTGTATGTAGAAGAGATGCACCCTGATAGGTCTAGTGCAGCTGAGCCATCGGTTGAGGGTACTCATAAGGGGCGGCCGTCCAGCAGACTGCACCATTCAGTTATGCGCGAGTGGAGTGGACGCGAGAGAGCGACACATGGATCTCGTGGTAGGGGTCGGTCAAATTCAAGTGGTCGATCAACTGGGCGCACGTCCAACAATATGACGGGCTCATCTAATGAGTCTCCCTTACGTGAAGGTAAATATTGTTAGTGTTATTTCAATAATTAATTTATTTACAAAATGTGTTCAGTTATATTCATTCTAATTTATTTAACACGTTAGGATTTGGACAAGATGTTCCATGTGTACCATTGTTTTTCCGATCTTACTGTACTGGATGGTCCAATGTCATTGGAGACGAAAATTATGGGTTTAGAGTGATTGCTAGTTATCTTTCAGGCGGCCAGCACAATTGGAAATTGTCATGTAGAGCGCTTGTTGGCGAGATTGGTCGTGATCCACAAAGGTATGCAGGTTTGTTTGGAGTTTTGGATGAGAGACCTGCTGATGGTGATCATTTGGGTGCCGTGCTCCGGCGTTTACATTATCAAGGTAGAAGTTGTTCTGATGCCTACTGGATGGCCACACCCACGGACTTGTATCCACTTGCCATGCATGCAAATGCCGTGGTACTTCACCTTAGCCGTGAGGAGCCAATGGCGAATTATACCATATTACCTTTGGATGCTGGAGAGGGCGATTCACGTCCTGAGAGACAGATAGCAATTGCTCACGTACACGGTAGTCATTACGTCCCCGTAGATGTTGCCATTGCACATTGTTTGGCCAAATCACTGCAATAAGGCAACCGTCGGCACTTGGCCACATCGTTTGAGAATGCATTTTAGGCTATAGGAAAATCGTCGTGATGCATAGTGGATTTACTCAAGTTTGGCCGAAAAAAGTAATGTAGCTTAAAATGTGGTTCTAGCTTATTTTAAGAGTAAATTTCAAAAATATTTTTAAATTAACCGTGTGGCTTTTAGCTTACTTTAAATATACTGATATATTTGTAAGCCGATTTTTTCCAAAAAGGCAGTCCACCACGTCTCATAACACTAGCACCACGTCAAAAATAACTAGCACCACGTCCAGAAACGTCTGCATTTATTCATGTGAATTTAAGCCGATTTTTTCCAGAAAAGGCAGTCCACAACGTCTCATAACACTAGCACCACGTCAAAAATAACTAGCACCACGTCCAGAAACGTCTGCATTTATTCATGTGAATTTAAGTCAATTTTTTCCATAAAAGGCAGTCCACCACGTCTCATAACACTAGCACCACGTCAAAAATAACTAGCACCACGTCCAGAAACGTCTGCATTTATTCATGTGAATTTAAGGCGATTTTTTTCATAAAAGGCAGTCCACCACGTCTCATAACATTAGCACCACGTCAAAAATAACTAGCACCACGTCCAAAAACGTTTGTATTTATTCATGTGAATTTAAGCCGATTTTTTCCAAAAAGGCAGTCCACCACGTCTCATAACACTAGCACCACGTCAAAAATAACTAGCACCACGTCCAGAAACGTCTGCATTTATTCATGTGAATTTAAGCCAATTTTTTCCAAAAAGGCAGTCCACCACGTCTCACAACACTAGCACCACGTCCAGAAACGTCTGCATTTATTCATGTAGAATTTATTCTGATTTTTTACAGAAAAGGCAGTCCACCACGTCTCATAACACTAGCACCACGTCAAAAATAACTAGCACCACGTCCAGAAGCGTCTGCATTTATTCTTGTGAATTTAAGCCGATTTTTTCCATAAAAGGCAGTCCACCACGTCTCATAACACTAGCACCACGTCAAAAATAACTAGCACCACGTCCAGAAACATCTGCATTTATTCATGTGAATTTAAGCCGATTTTTTCCAAAAAAACAGTCCACCACGTCTCATAACACTAGCACCACGTCAAAAATAACTAGCACCACGTCCAGAAACGTCTGCATTTATTCATGTAGAATTTATTCCGATTTTTGGAACAAAGGCAGTCCACCACGTCTCGCTACGTCCAAAATAACTATCGCCACGTCTAGATACGTCTATCTACTTCTACGTCCAGCTACGTTCCATCTCGTCTACTTAATTTAACCAGCGACATTTTAACGATCGAGCCGAGACATTTTCTGCTTTTTAGTTGCGTTGGTGACATTTACTTTGCCATTTTCTGCTTTTTTCCTTCATGAAGGGCTCTTCCACCATTTCATAATTATTTTGATTTTTTTTTTTTTTGTGATACAAATAGCAATTTAGTCACTAACCATTTCATAATTATAGATATACATAGTACACATAGAATATAAATAAACAAATGTATACATAAAATATAATACTTATAAAAATACAAACACCCCTCAATCTGCGCGGTCAAATCGCTCCTCGAACTCATCAATCTGAGCAGAATCCTCCGCAACTGTCGCTGTATACTGAGCAAATCACCGACCCACTAAAAAAAACCAATACACATTGTTAGCAAAAAATTTGCATTTGCACATCATAATAAAATATAGTTAAATAACTAAAAACTACTTACATATTCAGAGGATGCTCGGCGTGATAGAACTGGCTGTGGCTGATCCGGTGGGGGCCCTATGACGTACGGATGAGAGTGGGGTATGAACCAGTCCAAATAGTCGGCATCGCATGCACTATAACTGACGCCATGGCCTGTCTGTGCCCGGTTCATAAAATATATAGCACCGGTCGATGGGTATGCGGCCCAGTCAGACTCCGCATAGGACCGTGGGTAATGCACGACATACCCAGTACCCTCGTACCCCCTATATGTCCCCTCTGTGGCCGGAATGAACGCTCTAGGGATCCACTGCACGTAGCCCAACTGACGAGCACACCGGTCTGGCATATACGGCTCTATGTCCTCCCGATACGCAATGAGGTCGCGGTACTGGGTCTGCGGAGTACGCGTGACAGCAGCGCGACCATAGGGCATCCATATAACGTACAAAACATATTTTCCAATTATATAGACTAGTTTTATGAAAATTATATATATTTATCTAATGTATAATTTTGATTTACTTACATCGTCCGCCATCAAGGCATCCAGTGCCTCTAGAAAACTGGCCAGTCTATCATCCTTGTTGCGGGGTGCGTCGATCGTCCACTTTCTAGCCCGCGGCCGATCGGGGTGCGCTGGTAGAGGCCTAGCATTACTCCTAAAAGATGGAAAATGCTCGTAGATCTAGGCCTGTAGCAACGTCAAGCAACCAGCAACGCTCGACGTGCCATGACGACTAGCAGCACCTAAATGTCTATATAGGTAAGCTAGCGTCGCTGTGCCCCACGCATACTGCCCCACCTGAGCCATCCCTCCCCTCAGCTCCAAAACAGGCCCTGGCATGAACTTATTGGAACTTTTGTCTGTAAACAGACAAGTCCCAATAGTAGCCCATAAAAATACTGTAACGTCCGAGTCGGGCCGCGGTCTACGCCTACAAATATCTATCACCCGCTCAGTCGAGAATGCCCCATTCTCAAATAACTCATTCTCGATGTGCTGATCCGGAGGTATCTCGAGCAAATCTCTACTATACGCAAGAACGGTGGCAGTATCCGTGGACTGCGTAATCAAACGACCCTCTATCGGTATCCGCAAAATCTCCCACACGTCGTGGAGAAGTATCGTCATCTCATCGAAGGGTAAATGAAAGGTATTGGTGTCCGGCTGCCACCTCTCCAAAAATGCGCAAATCAGGGGCGTGTCTATATGTCTAAACAGAATGCTGGGAATATGTCCCAGCCCTGTCTGACTAAGAATATCTGTCCCTAGGGGTGACATAGCGCGCACCCAACTAACTAGGGAATCGTACATACTACCCCTATTATGACACCTAATAGGGGCTCTACTACCCTTCTCCCTAAAATGCGATACGACGTGTCCTAAAAAACTAGGAATAACCGTCGCATCTATCGGCCCACCCTCGACTGGTCCGGTCACTAACCAACTCTTGTCATCTTTCTTGCGCCTTTTAGGAATCGCTATATTTATAAAATATCATATGTAATTAATTTAAATAATTAACTAATTAAACAAATAAAACATACTTTAATAATTACACATGTTATAAAATAAATAAAACATTCATAAATATTTTAACAATTTACACAATAAATTAACAAAAAAAGCCAACAAAATAATTAATAACATATATAAACAAATATAACTAAGTAATCATATTAACAAATAAATTAACAAATAAATAATAATTTAAATAACTATTTAATTAAGAATTGTCTAAACAAGTAATACATAATTTAACTTCTTAATTGAACACATAATTCACAAATTAGACAAATATTTCAATTAAATAAGGACATAATTCATTAAACGTAATGCATTAATCTATATCGCGTACCTGCAGAACGATCCGCCCGCTGCTGCTGCTGCACAACAGACTGCTGATGATGCTGATGGTCATCCCTCGGCTGCTCCTCGTGAATCTCCTCCTCCTCCTCACATGACCGTGTAAACTCATCGCTCGACGCGTCATCGTCCTCGTCCCTCAAATGGAACGACGACTCCCCGCCAATCCCTCGGCCGCCACCCCTGCCTTGCAAGCCACCTCGAGCTCTCGTCACTAGAATCTTCTGCCTCCTGACAGAAGCTGTGGGCCGCTGTCTCTCCTCAACAGTGGGAGGAGGAACACGCGGTTTAACCTTACCGTCACCCTAAAAAATGTAATTCACATATATTAATACACAAATATTTTATATTATATAAATATTTAAACCCTAAACCATAAACAATAAATATATTAAATTATAGCGTTTGACTTCGAGTCAAACGCTATAACAAAACGTTTGACCTGGAGTCAAACGCTACATCACAGCGTTTGACTCACAGGTAAACGCTGTCGATCTGCGTTTGACTCCAAGTCAAACGCAGATCGGCAGCGTTCGAGTTAACGTTCAACGCCACCGATCGGCGATCAAAAAACCCTACCTAACGCCTGTCTTTTCCTGCCCAGAAACACTACCGATCGGCGTTTTGATTACGAAAATTCAGTCCAAATTTACGTTCCTACTCAAACCAAACACACATATTTGCGTTTTTAATCTACTACCCAACTAAACAGCACCGTTTCTAATGCAATTTCAAACTAATCATATGATCCAAAAATTGCCCTAAATTAATTTCAAAAAAGATTAAAATTGGGAAGGAATATTTACCCGAACAATTAATGGCCCTTTGCCTGCGCCATGACCTCGCGATGATCCAGCACCCCTAGCGTCCATCTCGCTGATTTCTATTGAATTTGGGAAAGGGATTTACTATTTTCGAATATGGTTTTGACGCTCTTGCGTTTGGAAAGGGGCAAATATGGAGTCTTCCGTGTTATGGGTTCCTTTTTTTAGCCGTAAAATTCTTAAACGCTACTATTTAACGAGCGAGCTCTGTTTTAATGCTACACTTCAGCGTTTCTGTTTCACTGTAACGCTCGTTATGGGACGTAACTGGACATAGCTTGACGTAGCGGGACGTAGCTAGACGTTACTAGACGTGGCGATAATTGTTTTGGACGTAGGTAGACGTGGTAGACTATGTTCTGTGAAAAATTCAACTTGTTTGTCACACGCATGGATGTAGATATTTTTTGACGTGTTCCTGGACGTATGTGAACGTCCTGATAGTTGTTCGGAGACGTGGTGGACTGTCCTTGTGAAAAAAATCAGCTTAAACTCACATGAATGGATGTAGACATTTCTGGACGTGGTGCAAGTTCTTTTTGACGTGGTGCTAGTGTTCTGAGACGTGGTGGACTGTCTTTGTGGAAAAAATCAGCTTAAATTCACATGAATACATGTAGACGTTTCTGGATGTGGTGCTAGTTATTTTTGACGTGGTGCTAGTGTTCTGAGACGTGGTGGACTGTCTTTGTGAAAAATTAAGCTAAAAGCAACACTCATTGATGTAGACTTTTTGGGACGTGGTTCTTGTGGTTTGAGACGTGGTGCTAGTTATTCTGAGACGTGGTAGAATGTTTTGTGAAAAAAAATCGGTTAAAATTGACATGAATGGATGTAGACGTTTTTGGACGTGGTTCTCGTTGTTATGAGACGAGTTGAGATGTTTTGTGCAAAAATCAGTTTAAATTCACATGCATGGATATAGACGTTTCTGGACGTGGTTCTTGTGTTTTGAGACATGGTGCTAGTGTTCTGAGACGTGGTAGACTGTTTTTGTGAAAAAAATCAGTTAAACTTGACATGAATGGATGTAGACGTTTTTGGACGTGGTTATAGTTGTTATGAGACGAGTTGAGATGTTGCATGGCCATTTTATTTGTTTTATCTTATTATAACACCTACTTACAATATCATGAACATTGCTAAGAGTAATATGGTCATTTTACTTGTTTTATATTCACAAAACTCTTAGATCAGATATCATGAACATTTCTAAGAGTTGAATGGTCATTTTATTTTTTTTATCTCATTACAACTATTACATATGAGATCATGATCATTTCTGAGAATTGTATAGCCGTTTTATTTGTTTTGTCTTTTCAAAACCCTTAGATAATAGATTATGCAAATTTCGGTCCACATCAGACGTTTTTTGACGTAGTTCTAGTTGTTCTGAGATGAGTTGAGATGTTTTGTGCAAAAATCAGTTTAAATTCACATGCAAGGATGTAGACGTTTTTGGACGTGGTTCTTGTGTTTTTGACGTGGTGCTAGTGTTCTGAGACGTGGTAGACTGTTTTTGTGAAAAAAAATCAGTTAAACTTGACATGAATGGATGTAAACGTTTTTGGACGTAATTATAGTTGTTCTGAGACGAGTTGAGATGTTTTGTGAAAAAATAAGTTTCAATTCACATGTCTGGATGTAGACTTTTGTAGACGTGGTTCTAGTGTTTTGAGACGTGGTGCTAGTGTTCTGAGACGTTGTTGACTGTCTTTGTGAAAAAATCAGTTTAAATTCACATGAATGGATGTAGACGTGTCAGAACAACTATCACCACGTCAAAAACACCTAGAACCACGTCCAGAACCGTCTACATCCATGCGTGTGGCTTTTAGCTTAATTTTTCACAAAGACAGTCCACCACGTCTCAGAACACTAGCACCACATCAAAAATAACTAGCACCACGTCCAGAAACGTCTACATGTATTCATGTGAATTTAAGCTAATTTTTTCCACAAAGACAGTCCACCACGTCTCAGAACACTAGCACCACGTCAAAAAGAACTTGCACCACGTCAAGAAATGTCTACATCCATTCATGTGAGTTTAAGCTGATTTTTTTCACAAGGACAGTCCACCACGTCTCCGACAAACAAGGACAAGAAACATCTAGCAGGACGTCCACATACGTCCAGGAACACGTCAAGAAACATCTACATCCATTCGTGTGACAAACAAGTTGAATTTTTCACAGAACATAGTCTATCACGTCTACCTACGTCCAAAACAACTATCGCCACGTCTAGTAACGTCTAGCTACGTCCTGCTACGTCAAGCTACGTCCAGCTACGTCCCATAACGAGCGACATTTAAACGCACCATTTAAACGAGCTAGCCATGGTGGAAACGCATAATTTTAACGAGCGAACAAAGGTTTAAACGCTCCAGTTTGACGTTTTTAGTAACATTAAATGTTAAAGTGATACATTTTTTTGTCTTTATCGGAGAATTATTGCGTTTGGAAAGGGTCAAATATGGATTCTGCCGCGTTATGGGTTCCTTTTTTTAGCCCTAAACATCATAAACGCAACTATTTAACGAGCGAGCTATGTTTTAACGCTACACTTCAGCGTTTAGGTTTCACTTTAACGCTTCGTTTCAGCGTTTCACATCATTTACTTTGCTTCGGTTTAGCGTTTACGCTCTATGTAAACGCTGCGCTTTAAAATTTTTTTCCAATTTAACGTGACTTGTTAGCGTTTATATTGTTAATTAACATTTCAATTTTACATTTTCGCCCTCTCATTTTCGCAATACGCAGCGTTTTTTACCCACAAAATTGCTCCCCCATTCCTACCAAGGGTATTTTGGACATTTTTTGTTATACAAATAGTAAATTTGTTATACAAATAGCAATTCAGGTAAATTATACTTAAAAGGTAAGAGTGTAATTAAGCCTTGACCCAAATATTAACTAGTCCCATGAGCTAGATCACTAAGTTTGAGTTTATAATCGATAAATTAATATTAATTAATTAATTAATGCATAATCAAAGCCTCTTGACCTTAGAAAGTGAAAACTCTACTTAAATTTCCTGAATTCTCAATTTAGTTATTTATTTTTATGCTTTTGTTCACAATCATACACAACACTAATCACTTTAATTTACTTTTGAAAATTGAAAAACAAAAATGAAAACGTCAATAAAATTCATTGTTCTCTGTATGTTCGACCTTTAAATGCTACTCCCTCCATTTCAATATATAAGTCGTTTTCACCTTTTAGGTGACCGGTCAAAATATAAGTTACTTGTCTATTCCTAGGAAACAATTTATTATTTTTACTCTATTATCCTTATTTAATATACAATTTTATTGGAACTTGTTTTGTCATGTATTATTTCAAGTTATTGTACTACTATCAAAATATATTAAATAAGGGTATAACAGGATTTACAATTAAAATTTATGAGAATTTGCAACAAATAATTGTTGCCTTAATATTTGTGTTTGGTTAAAAAAGAGTTATATATTGAAATGGAGGGAGTAGATTATTTTGTGAATTTTGAAGTATTTTATATTTATATTTGTGTGTGTTGCGACGCACACCACAAAGCAAGGGTTCAAGTGGTTTGAGTAGAAAAGCCTTGGGATCACATCAGTTATTTAACTGAGTTGCCCATAAAGCTATTGGGTATATTTCGGCCGGACACATTGGTTGTCCATTCACTAAGAATTAGGCATTAGAAAGTTGTAAGTTTACATTTGTAACCCTCACATGAGTTTTGGTGTCTTTATAGACTTCAGTTGGGAGCATAGTTTGCAAACTCGCGATCCGGATCTTAGGATTGTCCGATCCTACGGTCCAAAATCACAAAATCGATCCAGATCGTTGGGGATCGAGTTTATAGGTGGGATCGTAGTGGGATCGGACAGAATCGTAAGGGATCGTGGGATCGGACCGATTTCAAGAGTATGTACGATCCATAGGGAAAAAACAGTCCACCACGTCTCAGAACACTAGCACCAAGTCAAAAACAACTAGCACCAAATTCAGAAACGTCTTAGAACAACTAGCACCACGTCAAAAATAACTAGCACCACGTCCAGAAACGTCTCAGAACAACTATCACCACTTCAAAAAACAAGTAGAACCACGTCCAGAAATGTTTCAGAACAACTAGCAACAACTAGCACCATGTCCCACAAACGTCTCAGAATAACTAGCACCATGTCAAAAAACAACTAGCACCACGTCTCGCTACGTTCAAGTGTTTGATGAATCTTTTTATTTTGTCGAACATTATGAATTTAAAGTGATAATATTGTGTTCTCCATTTATAGTACATTATGTAAGAAAGGTGATTTGAACAAGTATGTGTTTATGAAATGTTTCATAAATTCTTTTTTTTTTTTTTTTTTGCCTACATTTTAATACTTTTACGATCCTACCGATCCAGAGACCGATCCGATCCTGTAATTACAAAACGATTCTGCATGGGATCTTGATCCTGAAAACTATGGTTGGGAGGGCTTTAGTTTCATTAGTTTGTAGTGGATTGGGGGTAAATGTATGCATGACCTTGTACCTTATTATTTTTTAATTATTTTATAATAGGATAATCAATTCTGCCAATCTTTTTTCCCGTTGAATTTTGTGAGACTATTTACTAAAAAAATCACATTTTAAGTCAATTAAATAATTTTAAAATTTAAATAAAAACTTTCTATTTTGAAATAAAATAAAAGGAAGAAACAAATTTTATTTTCAAAGTATAAACTAAAGAAAAAGATTGAAGGCAAAACTTTTTAAAAATTTAATTAAAACTTTTTATTCATTTTTATAAAAAATGACAACCCTTAAAAAAAATGCATAGACTAAAAAAAACTGGTGGAAAAAAACCAATAGAAGATGTTGTGCACGAAAGAAATTGAATGAAAAAAATAAAAAAATTAGAAAAAAAAGGGAGCAACTGATATATGTAAATGGAATGGGAAATGCAAAACCTTGAAATTTGAAGCAGTTCGTATATCCTACTCCTAGGAGTAAACCAGGCGGTTTACTCCTAGCTGGTTTACTGCTACCCCTACTATTACTACCAAGCTTTATTCCTCTCTCCTGTTATTGTCTCTCAGCCATGGCAGAAGCTTCAAACAAACCTATCTCCCTCAGTTTACATAAATAGTTCAGCACCCTCAGTTTACATAAGTAGTTCAGCACCCTCAGTTTACATAAGTAGTTCAGAACTCTCAGTTTACATAAGTAGTTCAGCACCCTCAGTTTACATAAGTAGTTCAGCACCCTCAGTTTACATAAGTAGTTCAGCACCCTCAGTTTACATAAGTAGTTCAGCACCCTCAGTTTACATAAGTAGTTCAGCACCCTCAGTTTACATAAGTAGTTCAGCACCCTCAGTTTACATAAGTAGTTCAGAACCTCAGTTTACATAAGTAGTTCAGAACCCTCAGTTTACATAAGTAGCTCAGAACCCTCAGTTTGCATAAGTAGTTCAGCACCCTCAGTTTACATAAGTAGTTCAGAACCCTCAGTTTACATAAGTAGTTCAGAACCTCAGTTTACATAAGTAGTTCAGAACCCTCGGTTTACATAAGTAGTTCAGAACCCTCAGTTTGCATAAGTAGCTCAGAACCCCCAGTTTACATAAATAGTTCAGAACCCTCAGTTTACATAAGTAGCTCAGAACCCTCAGTTTACATAAGTAGTTCAGCACCCTCAGTTTACATAAGTAGTTCAGAACCCTCAGTTTACATAAGTAGTTCAGAACCTCAGTTTACATAAGTAGTTCAGAACCCTCGGTTTACATAAGTAGTTCAGAACCCTCAGTTTGCATAAGTAGCTCAGAACCCCCAGTTTACATAAATAGTTCAGAACCCTCAGTTTACATAAGTAGCTCAGAACCCCCAATTTATATAAGTAGTTCAGAACCCCCAGTTTACATAAGTAGTTCAGAACCCTCAGTTTACATAACGAGTTTACATAAGTACACATTCGAGTTTACATAAGCTATCGTTTCAAGTTTACATAAGCCCACTAACCTATTGCTAAGTTCCTTCTTGCACACCATTCACTCCAGCCCCTTCATTGCCACCGTGGCCTCTGCAGTCCCACCACCGCCAACGAAATCTTCTCCCTCCACCGCCGCTTCTTCTTCCGGTCACCAAAATGCAAAGATTCTGGGTGGCTTTTGAAGCTCTGAATGAGAGGAGTCCATGCAAGGTGTCGGTAGCCCAAGAAGACGTCGGAGAACGGCGATTCGAGGCGGGGAAGTGGCGGTCTAGGGTTTCCAAAAACCAACCTCACTCCAACTCTTCCAAAATGCAAATATAATGGAGGGGTTTTGTTCTAGGGACCATGGGGGATCTTTTAGTGGTGAGAACCGACACAAATCTTGGCCGGAAAGGGATGAATCGGTGGCGAACAGTCGGCGGGAAAAGGAGATTCGCGGAGAGAGAAAACAAACACGAAATAGAGAAACGAAGACATGTTTTTGTTCTATGAAGTGTGGGGAACATTTTCATGGGTTAGGATGGCCGAGAACGGTCGCCGGTTGGCCGGAACGGGGGCGACCGTGAAGAAGAAAGGAAAATGAGTAAAAGAAATAAGCGGGGGGTGGGGAAAAGAGAAATGGGGAGGGGGGAAAAGAGAGAGTGAGAGAGAGAAGGGAGAGTAATAGTAGAGGTAATAAATCAGCTAGGAGTAAACCAGGAGTAAGATATAATTTGTGAATTTGAAACGGGCGCGAATAGAAACTTTTGTTGAAAAAGTCAATTTTTTATGAGAAGCACCCCAAAACTAAAAATTAATACAAGATAGAGCCCTACCTTATCTAACTCATACCAGCACTTTAGGGAATTGGTGGTTCTAACTGTGAAACAAAGAAGCAAATACTCAAAGTTGTTGTTGTTGTTGTTTTTTTTTTTTTTTTTTTTTTTTTTTTTTTTTTTTTCTTGGGTACAAAAAAGTGAGGCCCAAGCCTTAAGTCAACTGTTGTACAGTCCAAGGCTACGGCCTTCCTTTCCGATCATGGTCCAACCACCGTTTTCGGCCGAAGATGCCATACAATCCGCTGCTCCTCCTGCCTCCTCCGCGCCCCCCAAAAATACTCAAAGTTACTTCAACACAAGGTAAATTTTTGGCAATTAAACAGGATTTAATCAGCTACCTAAAAACTCTTGTAGTTATCCTTGATGACTTTCAAGTTGGATTCCAGTCTTACTTCGAGAGAAAAGCCGCGAAAAGCCATTCCTATTTTTAGTAGATGATGATGATGATGATGATGATGGTGATTCCCCTTGGTTTCCGTTTGCAGGACTTAAATTCAGCACATTATTAGAATTGCCAGCACTTGAAACAGGAACCAGATGTTTGTTCCCACAAAATCCAGGCAGATTCGATGTGTCTATCAGGAAGTCTTCCAATGTGGCTAGCGATTTTAGTTGCATCCCCAAGGAAGCAATCGTTTGTTGGCACTCTGCAAGTTTATCAGCTGCCACAACTAGGTCCTCCTGCTTTATTTTAACCTCACTATTCCCGTTTCCTGTTTGCAGAAGCTCAATCTCTTGAGATTTTCTCACAAGCTCCTTCTCTAATTCCTCACATTTTGCTGCCATTTCAGATGATAAAGTTTTCTCCTTTTCCACCACCATCATTAAACTATCAACATTAGCTTTCAGAGTTCTGGCTTCAACTTCCATCCCTATAAGTTGAAACTCAAGCAGCTCTTTTCCCTCATTTACAACATGAAAATCTTTTTCCAAGTCTTCCACCCGGATTTCAGCTTCTTTCAGTTGTCCACGTGAAGCCATAAGTGAATTATGGCTCTCAACCAAATAACCCTCCAATTGAGTTTTATCTTCTTCTATCTTTCCCAGTCTCTCTTCTAGTTCAGCCAAACGACTGGTCATGGTTTCAAGCTCCACTTTTTTTGACTTCTCCTCCAAACTACAACGCTTGCATGCAGTTGTTGTTTCGGATTCAACTTTCTCAGGCTCGGGTAACGCAGCAAGTCGCTCCATTTCAAGGAAATCTTCCATCATATCAATTTTAGCAGATGACCCTAGAGACTCTTTCGACAACCCCTTTACATTTGTAAATTGATCAAGCTCAGCAATCAAAGCTGAAGCCCAAGAGTCAGAGCAGCTTCTTTCTAACTCATCATCCGACTGCAACTTTCGAATATTCATTCGCAGCCTTTTGCACTCTGCTTCAAGCCTCGCAACCGTTTTTATACTTTCTAATTGCTGCTTACTAGCTGTTTCAGCTGCCTGAGTGCTCAAGTCTCTCTCAATTGTCCTTAATTTCAGCTCCTCATTTCGGGCAACAAGTTCATACTTTAGAATTGAGTTTTCCTTCTCCAGAAAATCCATTTTCTGTACAACATCTGGATCTACAGATGCAGGATTTTGAGGTATTGTAGCGTCGAGCTGCAATAGCTGCTTTTCAAGTTTAGCTTTCATTGTTTCTAATTCACTATTTTTCTCAGTGACAGCATCACAAATTTTTTGTTCCTGCTCATCTTTTGCCTGTCTTAGTTGTCTGACACATTCCTTTAAAGCACAATCAAGATGGCTCACCCGAACTTCCAGGGCCAAGTTCTGCTGCACGGCTGCCTCAAGCTGTTGCTTTAAGATTGTTACTTCATTCTCTGCCCGTTCCCAGCCTGCAACTGCTTCTTCAGCAACTTTAGCATGCTGCTTCGCTAAGTCTTCTTTGATGCTAACATTAACGAGTGCAGCTGATAATTTTGCTGTTAGATGCTTTACACCCTCTGTGACTTCGTCATCAGAAACTAAAACTTTGCTCGAGACTTCTACCGATTCAGTGCTATGATTTGGAGAGCCCTTCACTTCATCCTGTTCAAACTAACAAGACAAAGGCATAGTTACTTTTTAGAGACCATTAGAAATTCAAACTCCACAACCAACAATATCCCAACCATCCACAGGTCAGAAAATGTTCGTGCAGACAACTGCAAAAACCTGAACCCCAACTAAGTTGAAGGTCAATCAACATTAGAACTGAAGATGCAACGTTTCTGTAAGAAATTCCAAGCCCTACAATCTTTTGAAATGGGATAACCGATAAGCCCAGGCCCTAGTACGATAGAACAATACTTTTATACTAAGCTGGTCCAACATTGCATCCCAGGAAAAGATCTAACAGGTTTGTAAAATCTGATTTCCATTTGATGTTTCTGTCAGTAGCCCTTTTACTTCAAATAAAGAAGCTCTAAGTTGTTTTTCACTTAGCACTGGAATTTTGTGGCTCTTTCAGTTGCGCTTTCACAGCGTAAAGACAAAGTGGTTAAATGAAGTTGAGATCAGCCAAGAACCTGTTGCAACGATCATGGAGGCAAGTAAAAGGAGTTTTAAGTACCTAGTAAAATCTGTTTGTTCCTAACCACACAGCTCAAGACCTCAACTGAATAGAGTTGTCAAAATTTTGCATAAATAACTTACGCCCGTATTTCATTTACATTTGCAATATTTTGAAAGGGAAACATAAGTTGATTCAATTGTCCTTCCTCGGGCTTGTAAGCTAATTTCTCTTATCATGACAAAATTATCAGCTATGATATCAATGAACTGATCTTATGCATCAATTTTTTATAGGGTTGCCAAGCACACCAATAGAACAGTAACTGATTTATTTTCAAGATTCATACGTATAATACCTGAAACAAGTAGAAAAGAAATTTTCCCTATATACAGTTATAATTAATACATTGATGATTTCATCAAAAACTGAATGTTACATAGGAGAGTTTTTGAACCGCATACCTACTTGTCACATATACAACTCAAAGTTTGTTACCAAACAAAAAGGAGAAGAACGACAAAGTAGCTGTTGGATCCAAGAAACAATGATCAAGACTAGTATAGAATGGATAATCGGCCAATCCAAACGGTTACAATCTACACTATGGTGTCAAGTTAAGGCTAATCCATGTACAACTTAGGAGGTACCGGATTAGCTCTCATCTGATTCCATGATTTTTTTTACGTAGGTGAATGCCAAAGAGAACAGAATGTCCTCTGCACCAAATGAAGACAACTGGTCCATGCAACATATGAAACTTGACAATCATACTCTTCAGAAGAGAAGCAAAAATCCCGAATTAACTTATATTTAATCCAGAATTTTATGACTTAATGGCTAGGCTTTTAGATATTTTCCATCACATCTGAAACAGAAGCGTTATCGCAGATCGAAGTATAAATTTGTGAGACTATAGCCCAATGGTTGAATATTAAAGGGCACCAACAAATTATGTGAAATGTGTGCATAAACAAGAGGCCAATTTACTCATTTGACAATGTGTATGTACAGTGAAAATTCCATGATAATAAATTGTTAATCATTTCCTGGTTTCATTCTGCAAGTCGAGGAAATAGTTTACAGTTTGTCGCTAAGCTCCAAGTCTCCATGCCTAAGAATTTTAGACCAACAGCTTTGTAAAGTTTTAGCTGCCAACTTTCAGACCTCTATTTTCAGTTGAACAATATTTTATCAGCAGGTTTGTGACCAATCATTGATCTCTCACAAACACTAAACTTCAGTGGAGTCGTCTTTTCCTGTAAGCAATACTTCAACAAAATACACCCCCTTCCAACACCCCCCCCCCCCCCAACAAAAAAAATAAGTGTTGTCTTTACCAGCTGATGAAAGGAGAACTAGCCTACCATTCGAACAGGAAAGAAGAACAACAAAGAGAACTGATTAATTAAAAAAAGTGGTGAGAGGGCAATTGTGAAAAATAATGCAAGTTAGTTTCATCATAGAAGTTTGGCAAAAATAAGATATTTTGCGGGAACTGGGATGTGATGGGATTTTTGTTTGCATACCTGCTCATCAGAATATCTCTCCGAATGTGATGATATTGATCCTGAGCTATCAGTTTCACCAGGACTCCTCACTGAAGGCTTTCTCTTCCACAACCACTTTCTCTTATCCATTTCAATGGTCTAAATTAATCTAGCAATAAATCAAGGAAGTGCGTACATCTGCATTTATCCAACAAAAGCATAAAAGAAGATTAAGACTGGACGAAACCAGAAGCTAAAATACTAGAAGTTGAGAATACTTTCGAGTTTCAGAAAAAGCTCCCCTGAACAACTGACTCACAAATCATTCTCTAAAATTAAAAAGAAAAAGTTGATTTCCTCTTCTTCTCATTTTTGCTACAAATCCGCCCACTTACAACCCATGACCAACACAAAATTGCAACTTTTTATACTTACATTTTATTAAAGAAATTGCAGTAGAGACTCTGCTTTTCTTGGGAGGGAAAGGGGAAATAATTAAAAATATCCCAACCAATCAAGAACCCATTACTTAGAGAAGCCGCAACAACCTATCCGATGGAAGTAGATAAAGAAATCCCAGAAACTCCAACCCTTGAAAACCATCTCAAAAGAAACCAATAAAACAGTGAATGGAAGCATTAATTCAAACTTAGCTGAAATTCCATTACAAAAATGGCACCGGATCAAGAAAAAACAAAAGCAGCTCAGTTAGTTCAATTCGACATCAAATGCACACAATTTTTTGTTACACCTATTAGCAAAATAAAAAAACCGAATTTTATCGAGTAAAACCAGAAAAAAGAAAACTTCATTTACCTTTGACCTCAGATAACCCACCAGCGACAAACACGATTTCGTAGAAGAGACCCAAAAGGACTAAGGAGAATTGGTTTTTGAGCTATATCAGATTTCAGATTGGAAGAACATTTATTTATTTAGCACTAAAATATAAGTTCAGCTCCAAGGATTGAGTTCTTGTTGTTGTTGTTGTTTCCTGCAGAAGGATGTGCGGAATGTCATCTAAAATTCAGAAAACAACCCATGAAAATCCAAGCTCTAGCAGGTAGAGATTGCATTCTATATCCCTTTAATTTTTTATTTTTTTTAAATTTTTTGGGTCACGTTTGAAGTTTGAGAAACTTGAATATAATATGGACCAGAGGCATGTGAGAAAGGAGACTGGTGAATGAGATGTTTCTTTAAAGTGAAGAAGGAGAACCTTTAAATCGGGGGAGCGTACTAATACAGTATACCCTTTTTCAGCTTTCTAGGTTTTGGAGTTATTGTAAACAATAATTTTTTAATTCGGACGCTTTTGAAATTTAGCTGTGCTTTGTTCCCGCCCATTAATGAAGAGGACTCACGACACGTGAGAGATCCCAGGTTTCTTTAGGCACATCTCAAAGACATATTAAATGATTTTTTTTTTTATCGATCTTGAATTATTAAATTATCAAAAAGTCGTGATAAGAGGGTTGTAATTCAGTACTAATACATATTTCAGTACTAATACATCTCACAATAGATCTTGAGTTCGAGTTATGTTGTATTAAAAAAAATTATCAAAAAATCATTATTTTTAAATTAAAAATAAGAGATAAAAGACGATAAATAAAAAAATAAGAAGACGTTTAAGAATTTATTATTGAAAAAAAAAAGTGTTATTTTATGAATGCACCATTATTTTCTGTTTTTAAGTGTATTTACTAATCTTTCCTATCATGTTTAATTTTGAAATTCGTTCTATAATAAGAACGGAGAAAAATAAATGTAATAGTTAAATTATAATTAAAATATAAAAATGTGAATATGTATTGAAAAGAGTAATTCAAAAAATATTTTTTAAAAAATAATAATTGACAACCATTTTTTTTTTTTTTGTTAAAATAGTTTAGATATTGTCCAATTAGTTAAGAAAAATAAAATACCATCCACTTCTCTTGTTATTTATTTAAAAAGCCTAATGATTGACCTAATTATAAGAAAATCAAAATTATGATGTGAATATGTAACGAAAGCATAATATATCCACTTCTCAATTGTGGATATAATCTGATCTTTGATTGCCAATTTTGCCCTTGTAGGTTGTGGTTGGAAAGACACCCGTCACAGGTGTTAGTTTTGAATACAGAAAAGCTATGGCTTGTATCAAAAACTAATATCCACAGATGACATATCATTTTGTTTCAGTATAAATCTGTTCCTTTATATCATAGAACTAGATAACGGGGTGTCGACAAACACAGTAGATACCGTTATTGGTTAAAGTATTGATATATAAAAAGTATGCTCGTAACCGAGATAGTCTGAACATACTATCGATATAGGTTATTGTGTGGTTTGGAAATTGGTTTATCTAGACTAGTTTAAATCACACAGATATGCCCGGGGCATATTGAGCACGACCAGTTTGGATAGAATTGACTTGTACTGATCGGCATAGTCAATTCGGTCCTAGTATTCCGTCTCTCAATCCCGAGATTGGGACGGGCGTGAGGGTTGGGTGTCGTGTGCTTTGATTTGCCAAAGAGTGAGGTCAATTGAGGCCAATACCTCGGTAAGTTGGGTATGCGGTGTTTAGCTTCTTGCGTGCCGTTGCTAGTCGGAGGAATCCACGTACCGGTTCGCCGGGTTGATGGTGCTCCCGAGATGAGCTCGTAAGGTTATTATACTAAACCTGACCAGTGAACTTTATGTTCGGTATAATAAAAGGTCGAGTGGTACTAATCTCGGAAACCAAGAAGTCGGTGAATTAATTTGTCAGTAAATTGATAAATCGACGAGCACTAGATCTTTAATGTGGGAGATAGAAGAAATAATAATGGCGCGATGTAAAGTCGTTTTCGAGCGGTAGTTCCATAATTGGTCCGTTAGTGGTACGACCGATTATGCGTTTGACTAATCGACAAGGTAAATTAATTAATCCGAAGGGTTTAATTAATATTTCATCGACGAAGTGAATTTATAAATTAATTCTATTTTGAATTAATTAATTCTAAGGGTTCGATTAAATTAAATTAACAAAGTGGATTAAATAAATTAATTTAAATGGGTCGATTGGAGTTGATTAGTCGGGAAGACTTAGCGGTCAACGAAAGTCAAATTTCAAGGCCTAACTCGAGAGCCCATTAGGTCTCCTTAGAAGCTCCTATAAATACAACATATTGGGCAAGAAAACCCTAAGAAACTTGGCAGCCAAGTTTAGGCTAAAAAGAGAAAGTTTGGTCTAGAGAGATAACGTGTCTTCCTCGTCAAGTTCTCTCTCAAAGTCGACCAAGATAGCTTTCTTCTTCGATAAGAAACTCAGCCCATTCGATTATAGAGCAATTGGATTATATTATTAAGTGTGCCGCCGGTTTTCTTCATAATTTTTGAGGGCGATATTATTATTGTCGGTTGCTGCATAATTTTTGAGGGCGATATTATTATTGTCGGTTGCTGCATAATTTTGAGAGCAATCCGATTTTAATTTTCAAAAGGGGCAACTGAATTTTTCCTCAGTTTTGCTGCAGTTCGGTCGTGTGCAGTACTACACTGCTGCGCGATCCTTCGAGCAGTTTCTTTTAGCCAGCGATCTGTTTGAGAACTCAGCGTGTTGATCCAGTAGCAACCTCACGTTGATCTCTTCCTCTTGGTTGGTGATCCGTGAGGACTACTGTACAGATCGTGGCTGGGTCTTCACAGTTCAAACTGCTGGCCGTCCGATCGAGTAAGAAGAAAACCAGCGGCTGGCCTGTTATTTTGCTCTGGGCAGTTTTATTTTGAGTTTTCTTGCGAAGCAAGTTTCTGGGTTTTCATCGTATTGCCGTGGGTAACTCCGTAGACGATAGCCCACACTATCTCGGAGTTCGTATTGGAGAATTCTTCGGATTTCTTGTGGAAATTGCGCTAAAGAATTGGGTTTTCTTTAAGCGAGAGACTTCGCTACAAAAGGTACAATCTTTAAGTTCCGCTTTAATTAAAGATTTAATTTTTGTGTCCCGATTAATAAATTAAATAAGTATAAGCCTAGATCCGTTCATGGGTAAACTAATTTGAGCCTGAGCTTGGTCGAAAGCTTCCGATTCTGGAATGCATAGCACGAAAGTGAGGTTTTCGATTTAGCCCGGGCTTGTTCAGTTTTCCTTCAACAGGAATGAGATTATTAGTTCTTATATAGTAGGGATAGGAGTAAACCTGCGACTGTACACCTATCCAAAAAAAAAAAAAAAAAAATGGAGCCAAAAATTAGGGAGGTTGAATGTAGTGAAATGCACGCGCCTCTTTTATATACCTATCACCAACCCCAAACCCTAATCCTCATTTCTCTCTCCAGCGGCTACTCACTTCCCCTCTCTTCCCCGCCGCTCCTAGACGCGATTTCGGCCATTCAGAGAAAATTTTTAAAGATATCTCACCGCCAAAATACTCTCACCTCTCAAACTTCAAAACTCATACCCTTTTCTACCATTTTCGCTGTTTCTTAGGTTTGGTGAAAGATTATCTGCCCGACCTAGCCAAAAACTCACTTTCGTGCTATGCATTCCAGAATCAGAATCTCTAGCCAGGCCTAGACGCTAGCACAATCGCTATTCCAACCCTTGCTTGAAATAACATTGCGCAAGATCTTGGTATGTACTTATTCGATTTATCACGCAACAAATAAATTCTTAATTAAAAGCGGAAACATAAGAATTACCTATTGAGGTGTTTACTCAGGTGATTCTCTTGTATGCCTCAAGACTTTGTTCGTATGTTGTGTGGGCAACAATCTAACAAACAATTAATCAGCTAATCACCACAATCCACTCGCGGGAAAAATTCCAGCATCACCGCACTTGGGGCGTACAATCCACGTGCCGCCTGAAGAGAGAGAAAACCACACGTGCCAGCCAAAAATTAGGAAAAAATTGGCCAGCTATTTGGCTTGGGAAATTCAAAATTTGGGAGAAAAAATATTTCTGTCTCTAGGATTTTCTCTCTCTAGTCTTCTTGTCTTGAAAACTTGTTGAATTGTATATGTGTAATAGCTAATCCCTTGTCTGTATATAGAGAGTTACAAGAGAGATCCAAAGTTAGTTTAGGATTGGTCTTCCTACTGTGTTTCTGTTTCCTTCAATCTTGTTCCTGGACTGATTCACATCCAACTGATGTAGGGATTCACTTATCCCCAATCCAATTCCTGGTATGATTCACAACCAATTGATACATTGATTCACTTATCTCCAATCCAGTTCCTTGTATGATTCACAACCAACTCACACAAGGATTAATTAATTACTTAATTAATTAAATCTACCTTTGTTAATAACCAAATACATAATTAATCGTACCACTAACGGATTAATTATGGCACTACCATCCTACACCAGAATTGCTTTCGAAACAACTTAATTAATTTATTCTTAATATCTTCACATCAAAGATATAGCGCTCGTTAATTTATTAATTTACTGATAAATTAATTAATTAACTTCTTTAATTCTGAGACTAGTACCACTCGACCTTTTTACTATACCAGAGCTCATCTCGGGAGCTGGGTTTAGTATAATAAACATAACGAGCTCATCTCGGGAGCTGTTGGAGTTGAATACATAACTATGCTTGTATTGTACTTTTTCCTAGTAATATATCGATTTATGTTCTTGTTATATCTTGTTGTGCATGATATGTCCATTTGTATTATGTAAGTAGATGATGAGGTGTCTTGTGTGACACAGTAGATCTCATCGTTGGTTGAAAGACATAATATATAAATGAGGTTCGTAACCGAGACAGCTTTGGACAAACTGTCGGTTTAGGTTGTTATGTGATTCGGATAATTGGTTTGTCTAAACTAATTGAATCATATAGATATGCCAGAGGCGTATTGAACTTGACGATTAAGAATGATTTGTCTTGTACTGATTTAATAGACAAATCGTTCTTGGTATTCTATCTCTTAATCCCTAGACTTGAGCGGTCATGAGGATTAGACATAGTGTACTTTGATCTGCTAAAGGGTGAGGTCAATTGTGGCCAATAGTCTCGGTAGGTTAGTGCGCGTGTTTAGTTACTTGGTGTGATGCTGCTTGTCAAAAGGAAACCATGTACCGGTGCATCCCGGGTGATGGTGCTCCTGAGATGAGCTCGTAAATTTTATTATACTAAACCCGGCCGGTGGACTTATGTCCGGTATAGTAAAAAGGTCGAGGTGGTACTAGTCTCGGAATTATAGAGGTTAATTAATTAATTTATCAGTAAATTAATATATTAAAGAGCACTATATCTTTGATGTGGGGAGATTATGAATATAATTTAATTAAGTTGTTTCGGAAGCAATTCTGGTGTAGGATGGTAGTGCCATAATTAATTCGTTAGTGGTACGATTAATTATGTATTGGGTTGTTGACAAATGTAGATTTAATTAATTATTAATTAATTAATACTTGTGTCAGTTGGTTGTGAATTATACCAGAAACTGGTTTGGGATAAGTGAATCCCTGTGTCAGTTGGTTGTGAATCATCCCAGGAACTGGTTTGGGATAAGTGAATCCCTGTATCAGTTGGATGTGTATCAGTCCAGGAACAAGATTGAAGGAAAACAGAAACCCAGTAGGAAGGCCAATCCTAAACCAACTTAGGGTCTCTCTTGTAACTCTATATATAGACAAGGGATTAGCTATTCAAGACACACAATTCAATAGATTCATAATTCAAGAATCTAGAGAGAGAAAATTCTAGAGAGAGAAAATTCTCTCTCTCAAAGTCGGATTTTGAGAAGTTTTTTGCGGCTGGTGTTTGCTTTTATTGGCCAAAATTCTTGGCCAGTTTTTTGCCAGCTGCGCGCAGCTTTCTCTCTCTCCGGGCGGTGCGTTTACAGTACGTGCCAGGTGCAGCGGTGCTGGAATTTTCTAGCAGGTGGATTGTGGTGATTAGCTGATCAATTGGTTTATAGATCGTTGCCCACACAACATAAAATCAAAGTCTTGAGGCATACAATAGAATCACTTGACTGCACGCTTCAAAGGTATTTTTTTAAGATTCCGCTTTTAATTAGAAATTTTTGTTGCGTGGTAAATCGAATAAGTGCGAACCTAGATCCTGTGGCAATCTTTCAATTGGTATCAGAGCCTGGTTTTGGGTTCTGTGCTTGTTCGATTTATTACATGGTTTTATTTGCAGGTGGTTAAGAAACCCCGACTATTATGGTTACGTTTGTATGAGTTTTAATTAAACTCCGGGACATGTCCGGATTTGATTTTATTATGAATGTTTGTAATATTATAACCACGTGCTGGAAGCCGTGTAGGATTAGATTAAATCTGTTTTAGGATTTTTTCTATGTAATTTAGATTATTTAATTTTCCTAGAAAACCTTGTAGTAGGAGAATTAATTTTTGTAATCGAAGGCGTTATGGTGGGGGCAACTTGAATTCGTGGGTTTTGGGTTATTGTTAATTCGTAGAAACCCAGGAAAACTCAGAACGAATTGCAAGAAGACCAAATAACGTGGAAAAAGAGATGGAGGGGGTGGTGGTAGGAGGCAGCGCCGGTGACCAACCGTCGGCAGTAGTCGCCGCCGGACCGCCAGAAACGGCAGCGCCGCTGCCGTGGGGCGTAGCAGCAGGTGGCTGTAGCGCGCAGTAGTTGCTGCAGCAACTGCTGCGCGCTGCTGGGTCGCGCGCAGCCCATGCATTTTTGAAGTTCAAGACTCTCTCCATCGAGTGACGTGACGGGATACGAGATCAAGGCAGAAGATGGAAACAATTAAAACCATAATAGTCGGGGAATTTATTTTTCGTATTTATTTCCTGCATTTATTGTTTTAATTTTTTTGCTTTATTTTTATGATGTATTTAGATGCATGATTTTAAAGCATGTTAGTTTTATGGTTGCATATAACTTAGGGTTAGTTAATTGCATGTTAAAATCGGAAAACTCCTCAATTTGGAAATCTAAGTTAGAGAGGGTTGGTTTAATATTCCCATGGCCACCATTACGAGTTCAAATGCGATGTGGGTGGGCTTGCGCGTTGGCATTAGGGCCTTCCTCCATTCGGATGAGTCCAGCCCCGAGATCGCTTGATTATAAATTTCTGAGTAAGATGACTAGAGCGAGTTTAACTAGGAGAAATGCGACACCCTCTCCATCTGAGGCGCACTATCCTGAGGTAACAAACTCAGAAGTCATGTAATGGTATACACTTAGTGTACGATCTGCAGTATTCTTCCCAAGAGGTTACGCTGCTTATTTGTATGGCTGAAAGCACCGACTATTAGCTACATTGATCAATAGATCGTTTGGTCAGATGGTGTAGTTAATGAACTTGGTTCTTCTCAAACGAATATTGGTTAGCGTAAACGTCCACACTGCGTGGCTTGCGAGAATCCCGGTGGATGAGATATTGGTGGATTATAATTATTGTTTTGAGGGAAGTCAATAATTAATAGAATTTCATGTTTTTGAAATTCTAGGTTAATAACTGAAACATTGTATGTTTGTTAATTTTACAGTTTTATCGATATGACATTCAACCCCTTAGCTGCTATTTTGAAAGACAATAAATTAACTGGAACCAATTATGTCGACTGGAGTCGGAACTTGGACATAGTCCTGACGGCTGAGCAGTATAAGTTTGTGCTCACCGAAGTATGTCCAGATGTGCCTGATGAGAACTCTCCTCAAGAGGATAGGGATGCCTATGCCCGGTGGAGAAAAGCGGATGAGATGGCGCGGTGCTATATTTTGGCCTCCGTGTCAAATGTGCTGCAACATCAGCTTCATCCCATGGTCTCTGCCTTCAACATGATGGCTTACCTGAGAGAGATGTTCGCGCATCAAGGCAGGACTGCTAGGCAAGCAGCCATGAGGAAATTAATGAACTCAAAGATGGCTGAAGGCGGATCGGTGAGAGATCATGTGCTACACATTATCAGTAACATCAATGAGATAGAGATGTTGGGAGGAGAAATCGACCCAGAAAGTCATATAGATATTATCCTCCAGAGTCTACCCTCTAGTTTTGAGCAGTTTCGGGTCAATTATGACATGAACCAAAGAGTCTATACTCTACCCAATCTCTTAACTGATTTGATGGCGGCCGAAGGCATCTTCCACAAGAAGAAGCAAGCCTTGGTCGCAGTAAAGTCTTCAGGTTCTTCTTCTGTGCCTATAGGCAAGAAAAATAAGAAGAAGAAGAATACAGGGAAACTTGCTGCAAAGCCCGAGACCGCAAAGAGGAGCAAGCCCAAAGGTAAGTGCTTCAAGTGTGGTAAAACGGGACACTGGAAAGCGGATTGTCCAAAGCTTAAAGGTACGATAGTTTCTGCCCTAATTACTAAGACATGTTTAGCGGTGATTCCCAAAGATACTTGGTGTGTGGATTCAGGCGCGATTGATCATGTTTGTAATTCCTTGCAGGGGTTCCAAGTAACCCGGAAACTTAGAGAGGGCGAACTGGACATCTACTGAAAGATTTTGGTAGGATCTGGGTTTGCACTTGCTTGATTTACCACGCAACAAAAAATTTCTATTAAAGCGGAATCTTAGAAAAGTACCTTTGAAGCGTGACTTGGTGATTCTCTTGTATGCCTCAAGACTATAACTTCACGTTGTGTGGGCAACGAACTAGAAGTTAATTGATCAACTATCACCACAACTCCACCTGCCAGAAAAATCCAGCACCTCCGCACCTAGCACGTACTGCAAACGCACTGCCCGGAGAGAGAGAAAGCAACACACGGGGCGGCCAAGAATAGACCAAAATTTTGGCCAAGCTTGAAGAAAAATCAGCCGCCCCTTTGCTTGAAAATTCGACCAAGAGAGAGAAATTATTTTCTCTCTAGAATTTTCTCTCTTTAGAAATCCTGTGGATTAATTGTTGAATTGTGTTTCTTGAATAACTGATCCCTTGTCTATTTATAGAGTTACAAGAGAGACTCCAAGTTGGTTTAGGATTGGTCTTCCTAATGGGTTTAGGTAATGAATTAGTTTCCAAATCCAATTAGGCAACCAATCTGATAGGATAACCAAATCCTACTGGATTCCTAATCTCTAGGATTTCCTAATTCCAATTGAAACTTAAGACTTAATTAATTAATTAAATAATTTCACTATGTTAATTACTTAATTAACCCTTAGGAATTAATTAAATAATTCCACTTTGTTAATTACTGAATTAACCCTTAGGAATAATTAACCAATTAATTAATTAAATCTACCTATTCAATTAACCCATTACAAAATTAATCGTACCACTAACGGATTAATTTGGCACTACCATCCTACACCAGAATTGCTTCCGGAACAACTTAATTAAATAATATTCATTAAATATCCTCACATCAAAGATATAGTGCTCGTTAATTAAAATTAATTTACTGATAAATTAATTAATTAACTTCTTTAATTCCGAGACTAGTACCACTCGACCTTTTTATTATAGCGGACATAAGTCCACCGGCCGGGTTTAGTATAATAAACATTTCGAGTTCATCTCGGGAGCAACATCACCCCGGACGCACCGGAACATGGTTTCGTTTTGACAAGCAGCAGCACACCAAGTAACTAAACACGCGCACCCAACGCACCGAGACTATTGGCCACATTTGACCTCACCCATTGGCAGATCAAAGTACACTATGTCTAATCCTCATGCCCACTCGAGTCTAGGGATTTAGAGATAGAATACAAGGATCGATTTGTCTATTAAATTGGTACAAGACAAATCATTACTAAGAGTCAAGTTCAACATGCCCCGGGCCCGGGCATATCTATATGATTCAATTAGTTTAGACAAACTAATTATCTGAATCACATAAACCGTCTCGGTTACGAACCTCATTTATATATTATGTCTTTCAACCAATGATGAGATCTACTGTGTCACACCAGACACCTCATCATCTACTTACATAATATAAATGGACATAAACATGCACAACAAAATATAATTGAAACACAAATTGATATATTAAACTGGGAAACTGTACAATACAAGCATAGCTTATGTATTCTACTCCAACATCTACATGGGTGATATTACAAGAGTGTCAGTAGAAGAAGTGGGAGTTGTCAATTTAAATTTCGAAAATTGTAGATTAGAGTTAGTTAATTGTCATTATGTACCGAGATTTAGAAAGAACCTTATTTTGGTTTCTAAACTCTTAAAGAACGGTTATAAGTTTGTTTTCTCTGATGAGTCTGTATTTATTAGAAGAAATGAGAAACTTATTTGTTCTGGTTCATTGGTTGACAATTTATTTGTGGTTAACTCTAATTCCCCTACTGCGCAAAACACAGAAATAGATAGCTCTTTATCTAACATTAATAAGAGGAAGAAACCTTCTGAAATGAATCAAACCTATCTTTGGCATCTCAGGCTAGGTCATATAAGTAGGATTCAGAGGTTGGTCAATGATGGACCTTTAGGTTCATTAGAGATTGACAGTTATGCAACCTGCGAATCTTGCTTGGAAGGTAAGATGACCAAGAGACCTTTTAAGGCAAAAAGTTATAGAGCTAAGGAACTATTAGAGTTGATTCATTCTGACTTGTGTGGACCAATGACGGTCCAGGCATGAGGTGGGTTCGAGTATTTCGTGACGTTCACGAATGACTACTCAAGGTACTGGTATATTTACCTAATGCATCACAAGTCCAAATGTTTTGGAAAGTTCAAAGAGTTTCGGGTAGATGTGAAGAAGCATCATGGTAAGAGTATCAAGACACTGCATTCAGATCGTGGTGAGGAGTACCTGTCCCATGAATTTCAAGAATACCTCAGTGAGGTTGAAATTCAGTCTCAGTTGTTTGCACCTAGCACGCCACAGCAGAACGGTGTAGCAGAAAGGAGGAATCGGACTCTCATGGAAATGGTTAGGTCTATGATGAGCTATAGTGATTTGCCAAGTTTGTTCTGGGGATATGCCTTAGAAACGACGGTGTATATTCTTAATCTTGTACCATCTAAAATCGTGCCTTCAACCCCATTGGAGTTGTGGAATGGGCGCAAGCCCAGTCTAAGACATCTCAGAATTTGGGGTTGCCCAGCACATGTGCTTAAGGCAGATACGGCTAAGTTAGATGCGAGAACAGAATTAATGCTGTTTGTAGGATATCCTAGGGGAATGAAAGGTGGTCTGTTTTATAGTCCTAAAGATCAGAAGGTGGTGGTTAGTACCAACGCTAGATTTTTGGAAGAGGACTATATCTTAGACCACAAGCCCAAGAGTAAGATAGTACTATAAGAGCTTAGACGACAAACTACTACTCCTGATGCACCTACACAAGTAGATACACCACACACTGCACATGAGATCACAGATGATGCCCCTACACAGGTGGTGCCTCGTCGTAGTGGGAGGGTTATGAGACAGCCCGATAGGTTCATTGGCGTGGGAGAGGCCTCAGACCTAGTCCCAGGCGCGCCTGAACCTGACCTGGTTAACTATAATGAGGCTCTCCGAGATAAAGATGCAGAGTCTTGGCGTAAGACAATGATATCCGAGATGGGGTCAATGGACCACAATCAAGTCTGGGAGCTTGTGGACCTTCCAGATGGGTTCAAGCCCATTGGATGTAAGTGGGTCTACAAACGTAAGAGAGGACCTGACAGGAAGGTGGAAACCTTTAAAGCTAGGCTGGTGGCGATGGGGTATACTCAGAACATGCTTAAGTCGATCCGGATTCTCTTGGCCATAGCTTCTCATTTAGACTATGAGATTTGACATATGGATGTCAAGACTGCTTTCCTAAACGGAAGTCTTGAGGAAACCATCTTCATGCAGCAACCAAAGGGATGTTAGATTTGAATACATAAGCTATGCTTGTGTTGTATAATTTCCCAGATTAATATATCGATTTGTGTTTCAATTATATTTAGTTGTGCATATCCATTTATATTATGTAAGTAAATGATGAGGTGTCTGGTGCGACACAGTAGATCTCATCATTGGTTGAAAGACATAATATATAAATGAGGTTCGTAACCGAGACAGCTTTGGATAAACTGTTGGTCTAGGTTATTATGTGATTCAGATAATTAGTTTGTCTAAACTAATTGAATCATATAGATGTGCCCGGGGCATATTGAACTTGACTCTTAGGAATGATTTGTCTTGTACTGATTTAATAGACAAATCGATCCTTGTATTCTATCTCTAAATCCCTAGACTCGAGCGGGCATGAGGATTAGACATAGTGTACTTTGATCTGCCAATGGGTGAGGTCAAATGTGGCCAATAGTCTCGGTGGGTTGGGTGCGCGTGTTTAGTTACTTGGTGTGCTGCTGCTTGTCGAAAGGAAACCATGTACCGGTGCGTCCGGGGTGATGGTGCTCCCGAGATGAGCTCGAAATGTTTATTATACTAAACCTGGCCAGTGGACTTATGTCCGGTATAGTAAAAAGGTCGAGTGGTACTAGTCTCGGAATATTAAGAAGTTGATGAATTAATTTATCAGTAAATTAATGAATTAACGAGCACTATATCTTTGATGTGGGGAGATTATGAATATAATTTAATTAAGTTGTTCCGGAAGCAATTCTGGTGTAGGTTGGTAGTGTCATAATTAATCCGTTAGTGGTACGATTAATTATGTACTGGGTTGTTGACAAAGGTAGATTTAATTAGTTGAAAAATTAATTAATCCTTGTGTCAGTTGGTTGTGAATCATCCCAGGAACTGGATTGGGATAAGTGAATCCTTGTGACAGTTGGGAGTGTTTCAGTCCAGGAACAGGATTGAAGGAAACAGAATCTGTATCAATCTAGAAACAGGATTGAAGGGAAACAGAAACCCAGTAGGATAGACCAATCCTATTCCAACTTGGAGTCTCTCTTGTAACTCTATAAATAGACAAGGGATCAGCCATTCAGAAAACACAATTCAAAAGATTCATAATTCAAGAATCTAGAGAGATAAAATTCTAGAGAGAGAAAATTCTCTCTCTCTCAAAAACGAATTTTTGAGCAATTTTGGGGCGGCTGATTTTTCCTTCAAGTGGCCGAATTTTGGTCCTTCTTTGCTATCCCCGTGTGTTGCTTTCTCTCTCTCCGGGCAGTGCGTTTGCAGTACGTGCTAGGTGCGGAGGTGCTGAATTTTTCCAGCAGGTGGATTGTGGTGAGTTGCTGATCAATTGATTTCTAGATTGTTGCCCACACAACAAGAGGTCATAGTCTTTGAGGCATACAAGAGATTCACCAGGTGCACGCTTCAAAGGTATTATTCTATGGTTCCGCTTTTATTAGAATTTTTGTTGCGTGGTAAATCGAGCAAGTACAAACCCAGATCCTACCAAAATCTTTCAATTGGTATCAGAGCCTGGTTTAGGGGGTTCTGTGCTTGTTCGATTTATTACATGGTTTTATTTGCAGATGGTTTAGAATCCCGACTATTATGGTTACGTTTGTATGGGTTTTAATTAAACTCCGGGACTTGTCCGGATTTAATTTTATTATGAATGTTTGTAATAGTTTAACCACGTGCTGGAAGCCGTGTAGGATTAGATTAAATCTGTAGTAGGATTTATTCTGTGTAATTTCGATTATTTAATTTTCCTAGAATGCCTTGTAGTAGGAAAATTGTTTTTTATGTAATCGAAGGCGTTATGGTGGGCGACTTGGATTCGTGGGTTTTGGGTTATCATGAATTTGAAGAAACCCAGGAAAACCCAGAACGAATTGCAAGAAGACCAAATAGCATGGGAAAAAGCGAAGGAGGAGTTGGCGGCAGGAGGCGACGCCGGCGACGACCGCCGGCAGCAAGTCGCGCCGGCCGGGTGGCCAGCAGCAGCTGCTGCCGCACCCAGGGCGCCGCAGCAGCAGCTGCCGCGCCCAGGGCGCAGCAGCCGCGCGCGCACGGCCCTTGCGGACGTGCGGGCGCGCTGGCGCGCAGGGCTGCGCGCGCACGGGCGCGCGGGGCGCTGGGCTACGCGCGCTGGGAGCGTCCGCTGGGCCGCGCGCTGGACGCGCGCGCAGTGCCGCGCGCACGGCCCGTGCGGGCTGTTTTTGGCCCGTTTGGGCTGTTCGGGCTGTTTTTGGCCCGTTTTTCCTCCAGTTTTCGTTTTTTGAAATTCAAGACTCTCTCCATCGAGTGACGTGACGGGACACGAGATCAAGGCAGAAGATGGAAGCAATTAAAACCATAATAGTCGGGGAATTTATTTTTTCGAATTTATTTCCCGTATTTATTGTTTTAATTTTTTATGCTTTGTTTTTATGCTGTATTTTAGATGCATGAATTAAAGCATGTCTGGTTTTATGGTTGCACATAACTTAGGTTAGTTAATTGCATGTTAAAACCGGAAAAACCCTCAATTTGGAAATCTAAGTGGGAGCGGGTTGTGTTATATCCCCATGGCCACCATTACGGGTTCATATGCGATGTGGGTGGGCTTGCGCGTTGGCATTAGGGCCTTCCTCCATTCGGATGAGTCCAGCCCCGAGATCGCTAGACTATGAGCTTCTGAGTAAGATGACTAGAGCGAATTTAACTTGGAGAAATGCGACACCCTCTCCATCTGAGGCGCACTATCCTGAGGTAACAAACTCAGAAGTCACGTAATGGCATACACTTAGTGTACGATCTGTAGTATTCGTCCCGCGAGGTTACGCTACTTACTTGTACGGCTGAAAGCACCGACTATTAGCTACATTGATCAAAAGATCGTTGGTCAGATAGTGTAGTTAATGAACTTGGTTCTTCTCAAACGAATGTGGGTTAGCGTAAACGTCCACACTGCGTGGCTTGCGAGAATCCCGGTGGATGAGATGTTGGTGGATTAATATTATTGTTTTGAGGGAAATCAATAATTAATTGAATTTTCATGTTTTCGAAAATTCTAGCATATATAACTGAAACACTGTTTGTTTACTTTCCAGTTTTAAATCGATATGGCATTCAATCCTTTAGCTGCTATCTTGAAAGACAACAAATTAACTGGAACAAATTATGTCAACTGGAGTCGAAATTTGGACATAGTCCTGACAGCTGAGCAGTACAAGTTTGTGCTCATCGAAGCATGTCCAGAAGCGCCTGATGAGGACTCTACCCAAGAGGAAAGGGACGCCTATGCCAGGTGGAGGAAAGCGGATGAGATGGCGCGGTGCTACATTTTGGCCTCTGTGTCGAATGTGCTGCAACATCAGCTTCATCCCATGCTCTCCGCCTTCGACATGATGGTGCACCTAAGGGAGATGTTTGCGCATCAAGGCAGGACTGCCAGGCAGTCAGCCATGAGGAAGTTAATGAACACCAAAATGGCTGAAGGCGGATCGGTGAGAGATCATGTTTTACACATGATCAGTAACATTAATGAAATAGAGGTGTTGGGAGGAAATATCGACCCAGAAAGTCAGATAGATATTATCCTCCAGAGTCTACCCTCTTGTTTTGAGCAGTTTCGGGTAAACTACAATATGAACCAAAGGGTTTATACGTTGCCCGAGCTCATGACTGATTTGGTGGCGGCTGAAGGCATCTTCCATGAGAAGAAGCAAGCTTTGGTCGCGGTAAAGGGTTCAAGCTCTTCTTCTGGGCCGAAAGGCAAGAAGAATAAGAAGAAGAAGAACGCCAAGAAACTTGCGGCAAAGCCAGATGTTGCGAAGAAAAGCAAGCCAAAAGGCAAGTGCTTTAAATGCGGCAAGGCAGGACATTGGAAAGTGGATTGTCCAAAGCTCAAAGGTACGATTGTTTCTGCCCTAATTACTGAGACATGTTTAGCGGTGATTCCCACAGATACTTGGTGTGTGGATTCAGGCGCCAGTGACCATGTTTGTAATTCTTTGCAGGGGTTCCAAGTAACCCGGAAGCTTAGAGAGGGCGAACTGGACATCTACATGGGTGACACTACAAGAGTGTCAGTTGAAGCAGTGGGAATAGTTAGGTTAAATTTCGAGAATTGTAACCTAGAGTTAGTAAACTGTCTTTATGTACCGAGTTTTAGAAAGAACCTGATTTCGGTTTCTAAACTCTTGAAGAACGGTTACAAGTTTATTTTTTCTGATGAGTCTGTTTTTATTAGAAGAAATGGCAAACTTGTTTGTTCTGGTTCATTGGTGGACAATTTATTTGTGGTTAATTCTAACTCCCCTGTTGCGCAAAACATAGAAATAGATAGCTCAGTATCTAACATTAATAAGAGGAAGAGACCTTCTAAAATGAATCAAACCTATCTTTGGCATCTAAGGCTAGGTCATATAAACCTTAGTAGGATTCAGAGGTTGGTCAATGATGGACCTTTGGGTTCATTAGATATTGACAGTTATGCAACCTGCGAATCCTGCTTGGAAGGTAAGATGACCAAGAGACCTTTTAAAGCAAAAGGCTATAGAGCTAAAGAAGTATTAGAGTTGATTCATTCTGACTTGTGTGGACCTATGACGGTCCAGGCACGAGGGGGATATGAGTATTTCGTGACATTCACGGATGATTACTCTAGGTACGGATACATTTACCTAATGCGCCACAAGTCCGAATGTTTTGGCAAGTTCAAAGAGTTTCGGGCAGATGTGGAGAAGCATCATGGTAAGAGTATCAAGACACTGCGTTCAGATCGTGGTGGGGAGTACCTGTCCCATGAATTTCGAGATTACCTCACTGAGGTAGGAATTCAGTCTCAGTTGTCTGCACCTGGCACGCCACAGCAGAATAGTGTAGCAGAAAGGAGGAACCGAACTCTTATGGAAATGGTTAGGTCCATGATGAGCTATAGTGATTTGCCAAGTTCGTTCTGGGGATATGCCTTGGAAATGGCAATGTATATTCTTAATCTTGTACCATCTAAAACCGTGCCTTCAACCCCAATAGAGTTGTGGAACGGGCGGAAGCCCAGTCTAAGACATCTCAGAATTTGGGGCTGCCCAGCACATGTGCTTAAGGCAGATACGGCTAAGTTAGATGCAAGAACAGAATTAATGCTGTTTGTAGGATATCCTAGGGGAACGAAAGGTGGTCTATTCTATAGTCTTAAAGATCAGAAGGTGGTGGTAAGTACCAACGCTAGATTTTTAGAAGAGGACTATGTCTTAGACCACAAGCCCAAGAGTAAGATAGTACTAGAAGAGCTTAGACGACAAACTACTAATCCTGATGCACCAGCGCAAGTAGATACACCACACACTGCACATGAGATCACAGATGATGCGCCTACACAGGCAGTGCCTCGTCGTAGTGGGAGGGTTGTGAGACAGCCAGACAGGTTCATTGGCATGGGAGAGGCTTCAGACCTGGTCCCAGGTATGCCTGAACCTGACCCAGTTAACTATAATGAGGCACTTCGAGATAAAGATGCAGAATCTTGGCGTAAGGCAATGATATCCGAGATGGGGTCAATGGACCACAATCAAGTCTGGGAGCTTGTGGACCTGCCTGATGGGTATAAGCCCATTGGATGCAAGTGGGTCTACAAACGTAAGAGAGGACCTGACGGGAAGGTGGAAACCTTTAAAGCTAGGCTGGTGGCGAAGGGGTATACTCAGAAAGAGGGAATCGACTATGAGGAAACCTTCTCCCCGGTAGCCATGCTTAAGTCGATCCGGATTCTCTTGGCCATAGCTGCTCATATGGATTATGAGATTTGGCAGATGGATGTCAAGACAGCTTTCCTAAATGGAAGTCTTGAAGAAACCATCTTTATGCAGCAACCAGAGGGATTCATTGAAAAAGGCCAAGATCATAAGATTTGCAGGCTTAAGAGGTCTATTTATGGACTTAAGCAGGCATCCAGATCTTGGAACATCCGGTTTGATGAAGTAATCCAGTCCTTTGGATTTACTCAGTGTCTGGATGAGCAATGTGTATATCGCAGACGTGATGGAAACTCAGTGGTGTTTCTTGTGCTTTATGTAGATGACATTCTATTGATTGGCAACAACAAGAAAGTGTTATCAGACGTAAAGGCATGGCTGTCCAAGCAATTTGATATGAAGGACTTAGGGGAAGCGGGACATATCCTTGGGATCAAGATTATTCGAGATCGTAGGAAACGTTCACTAACGCTCTCCCAAGCTTCATACATAGACACGATTCTGGCCCGTTTTAACATGCAGAACTCCAAGAAAGGTTTTCTACCTTTCAGGCATGGAGTGTTTCTATCTAAGGAACAGTCTCCTAAGACTGTTGAGGAGATAGAGACCATGAAGACAGTTCCATATGCTTCGGCAGTAGGAAGTCTCATGTATGCCATGTTGTGTACGAGGCCTGATATCTGTTATGCCGTTGGCATGGTGAGCAGATATCAGAGTAACCCCGGGAAAGCTCATTGGGAGGCAGTAAAATGCATTCTCAAGTATTTACGCAGAACGAGAGACCTAGTTCTGGTATATCAGGCGTCTGAGCTGGTACCCCGAGGTTATACAGATTCAGATTTCCAAGGCGACAGGGACAAGAGCAAGTCTACCTCAGGGTATGTGTTTACTCTAGGAGGTGGAGCCATAGTTTGGCGGAGTGTCAAGCAGAAATGCGTGGCGGACTCTACCATGGAGGCTGAATACGTTGCCGCATCAGAGGCAGCGAAAGAAGCAGTATGGCTCAAGAACTTCCTAGTGGACTTAGACGTGATTCCTGGTTTGCAGAAGTCTATCACAGTTTATTGTGATAACAATGGTGCAGTAGCAAACTCGAAGGAACCACGAGCCCACAAGGCGAGTAAACATATACAGCGCAAGTACCACCTGATACGAGACATCGTGAAGAGGGAAGACGTGGTCGTGGCTAAGATAGCATCAGAAGATAACCTTGCAGATCCATTCACGAAGACATTGACCTCTAAAGTCTTTGAGGTTTACGTGGAGGGCATGGGGATCAGATATCTAGGAGAGCTATGATAGTTTTTTCTAGATAGATAGCAGCAGGTAGTATAGGATTGTATGTAGTTGTATACTTAAATCACAACTTAAGTATTAGTGGGAGATTGTTAGATTTGAATACATAAGCTATGCTTGTGTTGTATAATTTCCCAGATTAATATATCGATTTGTGTTTCAATTATATTTAGTTGTGCATATCCATTTATATTATGTAAGTAGATGATGAGGTGTCTGGTGCGACACAGTAGATCTCATCATTGGTTGAAAGACATAATATATAAATGAGGTTCGTAACCGAGACAGCTTTGGATAAACTGTTGGTCTAGGTTATTATGTGATTCAGATAATTAGTTTGTCTAAACTAATTGAATCATATAGATGTGCCCGGGGCATATTGAACTTGACTCTTAGGAATGATTTGTCTTGTACTGATTTAATAGACAAATCGATCCTTGTATTCTATCTCTAAATCCCTAGACTCGAGCGGGCATGAGGATTAGACATAGTGTACTTTGATCTGCCAATGGGTGAGGTCAAATGTGGCCAATAGTCTCGGTGGGTTGGGTGCGCGTGTTTAGTTACTTGGTGTGCTGCTGCTTGTCGAAAGGAAACCATGTACCGGTGCGTCCGGGGTGATGGTGCTCCCGAGATGAGCTCGAAATGTTTATTATACTAAACCTGGCCAGTGGACTTATGTCCGGTATAGTAAAAAGGTCGAGTGGTACTAGTCTCGGAATATTAAGAAGTTGATGAATTAATTTATCAGTAAATTAATGAATTAACGAGCACTATATCTTTGATGTGGGGAGATTATGAATATAATTTAATTAAGTTGTTCCGGAAGCAATTCTGGTGTAGGTTGGTAGTGCCATAATTAATCCGTTAGTGGTACGATTAATTATGTACTGGGTTGTTGACAAAGGTAGATTTAATTAGTTGAAAAATTAATTAATCCTTGTGTCAGTTGGTTGTGAATCATCCCAGGAACTGGATTGGGATAAGTGAATCCTTGTGACAGTTGGGAGTGTTTCAGTCCAGGAACAGGATTGAAGGAAACAGAATCTGTATCAATCTAGAAACAGGATTGAAGGGAAACAGAAACCCAGTAGGAAAGACCAATCCTATTCCAACTTGGAGTCTCTCTTGTAACTCTATAAATAGACAAGGGATCAGCCATTCAGAAAACACAATTCAAAAGATTCATAATTCAAGAATCTAGAGAGATAAAATTCTAGAGAGAGAAAATTCTCTCTCTCTCAAAAACGAATTTTTTAGCAATTTTGGGGCGGCTGATTTTTCCTTCAAGTGGCCGAATTTTGGTCCTTCTTTGCTATCCCCGTGTGTTGCTTTCTCTCTCTCCGGGCAGTGCGTTTGCAGTACGTGCTAGGTGCGGAGGTGCTGAATTTTTCCAGCAGGTGGATTGTGGTGAGTTGCTGATCAATTGATTTCTAGATTGTTGCCCACACAACAAGAGGTCATAGTCTTTGAGGCATACAAGAGATTCACCAGGTGCACGCTTCAAAGGTATTATTCTATGGTTCCGCTTTTATTAGAATTTTTGTTGCGTGGTAAATCGAGCAAGTACAAACCCAGATCCTACCAAAATCTTTCAAGGGATTCATTGAAAAAGGCTAAGAGCATAAGGTTTGCAGACTTAAGAGGTCCATTTACGGACTTAAGCAGGCATCCAGATCTTGTAGCATCCGGTTTGATGAGGTAATCCAGTCCTTCGAATTTACTCAGTGTCTCGATGAACAATGTGTGTATCACAAACGTGATGAAAACTCAGTGGTGTTTCTTGTTCTTTACGTAGATGACATTTTATTGATTGGCAACAACAAGAAAGTGTTATCAGACGTAAAGGCATGGCTGTCCAAGCAGTTTGATATGAAGGACTTAGGGGAAACGAGACATATCCTTGGGATCAAGATAATTCAAGATCGTAGGAAACGTTCATTAACGCTCTCTCAAGCTTCGTACATAGATACGATTCTGGCCCCTTTTAACATGTAGAACTCCAAGAAAGGTTTTCTACCTTTCAAACATGTAGTGTATCTATCTAAGGAACAGCCCCCTAAGACTGTTGAAGAGATAGAGGCCATGAAGACAGTTCCTTATGCTTCGGCAGTAGGAAGTCTCATGTATGCCATGTTGTGTACGAGGCCTGATATCTGTTATGTCGTTGGCATGGTAAGCAGATATCAGAGTAACCATGGGAAAGCTCATTGGGAGGCAGTAAAATGCATTCTTAAGTATTTGTGTATAACGAGGGACCAAGGCGACGGGGACAAGAGCAAGTCTACCTCAGGGTATGTGTTTACTCTGGGAGGTGGAGCCATAGTTTGGCGGAGTGTCAAGCAGAAATGCGTGGCGGACTCTAACATGGAGGCTGAGTATGTTGCTGCATCAGAGACAGCGAAAGAAGTAGTATGGCTCAAGAACTTCATAGTGGACTTAGATTTGATTCCTGGTTTACAGAAGTCTATCACGGTTTATTGTGATAACAACGGTGCAGTAGCAAACTCGAAGGAAGCACGAGCCCACAAGGCGAGTAAACATATACAATGCGAGTACCACCTGATACTAGAAATCGTAAAGAGGGAAGACGTGGTCGTGGCTAAGATAGCATCAAAAGATAACCTTGCAGATCCGTTCACGAAGACATTGACTTCGAAAGTCTTTGAGGCTCACGTGGAAGGCATGAGAATCAGATACTTAGGAGAGCCATGACAGTTTTTCTAGATATATAGCAGCAGAATGTATAGGAGTTGTATGTAGTTGTATACTTAAAGCACAACTTAAGTATTAGTGGGAGATTGTTGGAGTTGAATACATAAGCTATGTTTGTATTGTACTTTTTCCCAGTAATATATCGATTTATGTTTTGGTTATATCTTGTTGTGCATGATATGTCCATTTGTATTATGTAAGTAGATGATGAGGTGTCTTGTGTGACACAGTAGATCTCATCGTTGGTTGAAAGACATAATATATAAATGAGGTTCGTAACCGAGACAGCTTTGGACAAACTGTCGATTTAGGTTATTATGTGATTCGGATAATTGGTTTGTCTAAACTAATTGAATCATATAGATATGCCCGGGGCATATTGAACTTGACCAGTAAGAATTATTTGTCTTGTACTGATTTAATAGACAAATTGTTCTTGGTATTCTATCTCTTAATTCCTAGATTGAGCAAGCATGAGGATTATACATAGTGTACTTTGATCTGCCAAAGGGTAAGGTCAATTGTGGCCAATAGTCTCGGTAGGTTGGGTGCACGTGTTTAGTTACTTGGTGTGCTGTTTCTTGTCGAAAGGAAACCATGTACTGATGCGTTCGGGGTGATGGTGCTCCCAAGATGAGCTCGTAAAGTTTATTATACTAAACTCGGTCGGTGAACTTATGTCCGGTATAGTAAAAAGGTCGAGTGGTAGTAGTCTCAGAATTAAAGAGGTTAATTAATTAATTTATCAGTAAATTAATATATTAACGAGCACTATATCTTAGATGTGGAGAGATTATGAATATAATTTAATTAAGTTATTCCGAAAGCAATTCTGGTGTAGGATGGTAGTGCCATAATTAATCCGTTAGTAGTACGATTAATTATGTATTGGGTTGTTGACAAAGGTAGATTTAATTAATTAATCCTTATATCAGTTGGTTGTGAATTATACCAGGAACTGGTTTGGGATAAGTGAATCCCTGTGTCAGTTGGTTGTGAATCATCACAGGAACTGGTTTGGGATAAGTGAATCCCTGTATCAGTTGGATGTGTATCAGTCCAGGAATAGGATTGAAGGAAAACAGAAACCCAGTAGAAAGGCCAATCCTAAACCAACTCGGGGTCTCTCTTGTAACTCTATATATAGACAAGGGATTAGCTATTCAAGACACACAATTCAATAGATTCATAATTCAAGAATCTAGAGAGAGAAAATCCTAGAGAGAGAAAATTCTCTCTCTCAAAGTCGGATTTTGAGAAGTTTTTTGAGCTGGTTTTTACTTTTATTGGCCAAAATTCTTGGCCAGTTTTTGCTAGCTGGGCGCAACTTTCTCTCTCTCCAGGCGGTGCATTTACAGTACGTGCCAGGTGCAGCGGTGCTGGAATTTTCTAGCAGGTGGATTGTGGTGATTAGCTGATCAATTGGTTTCTAGATCGTTGCCCACACAACGTGAAATCAAAGTCTTGAGGCATACAAGAGAAGCACCTGAGTGCACGCTTCAAAGGTATTTTTCTAAGATTCCGCTTTTAATTAGAAATTTTTGTTGCGTGGTAAATCGAATAAGTGCGAACCCAGATCCTGTGGCAATCTTTCAGGAGCACCATCACCCCGGACGCACCGGTACATGGTTTCCTTTCGACAAGCAGTAGCACACCAAGTAACTAAACACGTGAACCCAACCTACCGAGACTATTGGCCACAATTGACCTCACCCTTTGGCAGATCAACGTACAATATGTCTAATCCTCATGCCCGCTCGAGTCTAGGCATTAAGAGATAGAATACTAAGAACAATTTGTTTAATAAATCAGTACAAGACAAATCATCCTAAATGGTCAAGTTCAATACGCCCCGAGCATATCTATATAATTCAATCAGTTTAGACAAACCAATTATCCGAATCACATAATAACCTAAATGGACAGTTTGTCTAAAACTGTATCGGTTATGAACCTCATTTATATATTATGTCTTTCAACCAATAATGAGATCTACTGTGTCACACAAGACAGCTCATCATCTAACTACATAATATAAACGGACAAATAATGCACAACAAAATATAACCAAAACATAAATCGATATATTAACTAGGAAAATGTACAACACAAGCATAGCTTATGTATTCAACTCTAACATTTGGGAGAATCACAAATCAGCCACGAAGATAAAGAGAAACTAGGGTTTTATAGATTTAAGGTAGGGGATTCGTTTGGTTGTGTTTGCAGCCCACGAAAATGAAAGGAAAATTAGGGTTTGGGCAAAAAGGTATTTTTTTAATGTAAAATCATATGTTTTTGCTATTTTTTTGTAAAATCATATGTTTTTGCTATTTTTTAATGTAAAATCGTATGTTTTTGCTGTTTTTATGTAAAATCGTATATTTTATGTAAAATCGTATATTTCTGTTGTTGGTATAAAATGCTCGTGCTGATGTAAAATGTTGTTGGTTGGTATAAAATGCAGTTTGTTGGTGTAAAATTGTATGTTTTTGCTGTGTTTTATGTAAAATCGTATGCTTTTGTTGTTGGTGTAAAATTGTTGTACTGGTATTTTGGTGTAAAGTCGTCGCACTTATGTAAAAATATTGTTCGTTGGTGTAAAATACATTTTCTTGGTGTAAAATACTTTTGGTTGGTGTAAAATGATGTTTGTTGGTGTAAAATGATATTGGTTGGTGTAAAATGATGTTCGTTGGTGTAAAATGCTCGTCATGATCTGTTGGTGTAAAGTCGTTGAACTCATGTAAAAATACTGTTCGTTGGTGTAAAATATTGTTTGTTGCTGTAAAATTCTCTTAGTTGGTACAAAACGATGTCCGTTGGTGTAAAATACTGTTCATTGATGTAAAACACTGTTTTTGGTGTAAAATGCTATTTGTTAGTGTAAAATATTGTTTATTGGTGTAAAATATTGTTGGTTGGTGTAAAATGATGTTCGTTGGTGTAAAATGCTCGTACTGATCTGTTGGTATAAAGTCATCGCACTCATGTAAAAATACTGTTCGTTGGTGTCAAATATTGTTCGTTGTTGTAAAATGATGTTTGTTAGTGTAAAATTCTCTTAGTTGGTGTAATACGATGTTCGTTGGTGTAAATTACTGTTCGTTGGTGTAAAATACTATTTTTGGTGTAAAATGCTATTTATTGGTGTAAAATGATGTTCGTTGGTGTAAAATGATGTTTGTTGGTGTTAAATGCTCGTACTGATATGTTGGTGTAAAGTCGTCGCACTCATGTAAAAATACTGTTCATTGGTGTAAAATACTGTTGGTTGGTGTAAAATGATGTTCGTTGGTGTAAAATACTGGTCGTTAGTGTAAAATACTGTTTGTTGGTGTAAAATTCTCTTGGTTAGTGTAAAATTCTCTTAGTTTGCTGTTTTTGCTGTTTTCTATTCTCTCGCCACCGATTCTGACCATTCCAGCTGGAGTTTTGAAGATATCTCATCGTGATGGTACATTATTTGGTTGTATTGATGTCAAATGTTGGTTTGTACTGATGTAAAATGCTGTTTGTTGGTGTAAAATGTTGTTTTGTTGGTGTGAAATGCTCATACTATTTTATTGGTGTAAAATACTATTTGTTTATGTAAAATGCTCGTACTAATGTAAAATACTGTTTTTCTGGTGTAAAATGCGCGTACTGTTTTGTTGGTGTAAAGTGCTGTTTGTTGGTGTAAAGTGCTGTTTGTTGGTGTAAAATGTTCGTACTGATGTAAAATGCTGTTTTGTTGGTGTAAAATGTTCGTACTATTTTGTTGGTGTAAAATGCTGTTTGTTGGTGTAAAATGCTCGTACTGATGTAAAATGTTGTTTTGTTGGTGTAAAATGCTCGTAATAATGTAAAATGCTGATTTGTTAGTGTAAAATGCTCGTACTGTTTTGTTGGTGTAAAATGCTCGTACTAATGTAAAATTCTGTTTTGTTGGTGTAAAATGCTCGTACTAATGTAAAATTCTGTTTTGTTGGTGTAAAATACTGTTTGTTAGTGTAAAATGCTCGTACTAATGTAAAATGCTGTTTGTTGTTGTCCAGATGCTCGTATTGATGTAAAATGTTGTTTGTTGATATCCAGATGCTTTAGCCCAGAGAGAGACGGCTCTGACCCTTCTTTGAATGAGTCGCAGCGTACTACTCTGGTCGGAATTCGCAAAGAAAAATCGTGATGTAAAATGCTGTGATGTAAAATGTGGTTTTGATGTAAAGCATTCGAATCAATGCCTTTAATAAATCTCCTTTTTGCAGTTTCAAGTTCGTTGTATACATGTATCACTTGATGTAAAACAAACATAGCACCGGACTACATAAAATTAATCGAAATGACATCAAAAAATGAGATTTAACATCAGAATTTATCATAATGACATTTTACATCAAAGCAAAAAATGATGTAAAATGTCAATAATGTAAAATGACATGCTGGTTTGTCATATAAAATGACATTTTACATAAAAACTTATGTAAAATGCAACCGTTTAGGAAAGCTGTCTTGACATCCATCTGCCAAATCTCATAATATAAATGAGCAATTATGGCCAAGCGAATCCGGATCGACTTAAGCATGGCTATCGGGGAGAAAGTTTCCTCATAATTGATTCCCTCTTTCTGAGTATACCCCTTCGCCACCAGCCTAGCTTTAAAGGTTTCCACCTTCCCGTCAGGTCCTCTTTTACGTTTGTAGACCCACTTGCATCCATTGGGCTTGAACCCATCAGGAAGGTCCACAAGCTCCCAGACTTGATTGTGGTCCATTGACCCCATCTCGGATATCATTGTCTTACACCAAGACTCTGCATCTTTATCTTAGAGAGCCTCATTGTAGTTAACCGGTTGAAGGAAAACAGAACAAGCCCGGGCTAAATCTAAAATCTCACTTTCGTGCTATGCATTCCAGAATCGGAGACTTTCAACTTAGCTCAAGCTCAAATTCATTTTCCCTGAACGAATCTAGGCTTATACTTATTTAATTTATTAATTGGAACACAAAAGATACAATTTTTAATTAAAGCAGAAAGTTCAAAAGATTATACCTTTGAAGCGTGTCCCTAGCAATAAGAACACCAAAACTGAAAATCATGCTGTTTACCGCCTGGGACCAATCACGAGAGAATCCCGATAACAACTCCGTCTCTACCTCGAAATCATGTGGGCGACTATCCAAAAGGTAGCTAAGATACTAAGGAAGAGATCCATATGAGACCCACTTCCAAAAACTCGTCAGATCCTCAGCAGATCGTTGCCCGAAGATTACTGCACTTATTTACCGCCTGGCTGCGAAATCCACTCGAAATCCGAAGAATAACTCCAATTCGACTCCAAACTAGTGTGGGCTAGTGTCTACGGAGTAGCCCAAGGCAAAATGAAGAAATCCCAAGAAATCCACTTCAAGAATCACACAAATCTGAAAAAACAGATTTAGCCCGGGAACTTAACCCAATTTGAAAATCCACACTAAAAGTGTCTGGAATGTGTTTCTGCTCGTAGATCTAGACTCTAGCGATCTAAGAAGATCAAGCTAGAGGATCAACACAACAAGAATAAACAAACTCACTTCAAAAGGAGCAAAGCCGTCGTCCCAAAAATAAACCAAACGCCAGCCGATCTATTTCCGGCAAACAAAACCCGGCGGCCGAGAAAACCAATCAAAGGTAGCAGCTTTTTACTCCAAAAATGGTGATCTAGGATTCTCTAGGTTATGGGCTTTTAGGATTCTCGAAGAGGAAAGCTCCAAAGTCGACTTCGAAAGAAAAGCTACTAAGAATGTTGAGAGCTTCTCTTTCTAGACTTAACTTTCTCTCACTAGGCAAATACCTCTAAGGTTTCTAATGTCTTGTAAGTTGCATAACAAGGGATATTTATAGGGAACTTCTAAGGAGACCTAATGGGCCTTTGAGTTGGGCCTTTTAATTTGACTTTCGTTAACCTCTTAGTCTTTCCTAGACTAGTCAACTCCAATCGATCCTTTTGAATTAAATCTTTAACCCACTTCATTAATTTAATTTAATCGAACCCTTTTGATTAATTAATTCATATAGAATTAATTTTCTTAATGTACTTTGTCAATTAAATATTAATTAAACCTTTTGGATTAATTAGTTCACTTTATTGATTAGTCAAACGCATAATTGGTCGTACCACTAACGGACCAATTATGGAACTACCGCTCAAAAACGACTTTACATCGCGCCACTATATTTTCTTCTATCTCCCCACATTAAAGATTTAGTGCTCATCGGTTTATTAATTTACTGACAAACTAATTCACCGACTTCTTGGTATCTGAGATTAGTACCACTCGATATTCTTATTATACCGGACATAAAATCCATCGGCCGGGTTTAGTATAATAAACCTTACGAGCTCATCTTGGGAGCACCATCAACCCGACGAACTGATACGTAGATTCCTCCGACTGGCAACGGCACGTAAGAAGCTAAACGCTACATACCCAACCTACCGAGGTATAAGCCTCAATTGACCGCACTCTTTGGCAAATCAAAGCATACGATATCCAACTCTCACGCCCATCCCAATCTCAGGATTGAGAGACGGAATACTAGGACTGAATTAACTACACCGATCAGTATAAGTCAATTCTATCCAAACTGGTTGTGCTCAATATGCCCCGAGCATATCCGTGTGATTTAATTCGTCTAGATAAACCAATTTTCAAACCACACGATAACCTATACCGATAGTATGTTCAGACTATCTCAGTTACGAGCATACTTTTTATATATCAATACTTTAACCAATAACGGTATCTACTGTGTATTTCCACATCCCGTTATCTAGTTCTATGATATAATGGAATAATTTAATACTGAAACAAAATGATATGTCATCTGTGGATATTAGTTTTTTATACAAGCCATAGATTTTCTGTATTCAAAACTAACAACCTCCCATATAATACTCAAAGCTATGCTAAGAAGTACAAAAACTGTCCAACCCGCTATTACACTGCTGTCATAATGAAATTTACAAAACACCTTTAAGCTCACTCACATGGCTCCCTCAAGAATCTGACTCTCATGCCCTTCACGTGTCTCTCAAAGACCTTTGGGGTCAATGGCTTTGTGAACGGATGTGCAAGGTTGTCATCTGATGCTATCTTGGCCACGATCACGTCTCCCCTCTTTACGATCTCTCGTATCAGGTGGTACTTGATCTCTATGTGTTTACTCGCTTTATGGGTTCGTGGTTCCCTCGAGTTAGCAACTGCACCATTGTTATCATAGTTCACAGTAAACTGTGATAGACCTAGGCAACTCAGGAACCACATCTAGGTTCATCAGGAAGCTCCGGAGCCATACAGATTCTTTCACTACCTCTGATGTGGCAACGTACTCAGCCTCCATGGTGGAGTCCGCCACGTATTTCTGCTTGACACTCCGCCATACTATGGCTCTATCTCCTCGAGTAAACACAAACCCAGAGGTAGACTTACTCTTGTCCATATCACCTTGAAAGTCCGAATCTGTGTAACCCAATGGTACAAGCTCCTGCGCTCTATAAACTAGGACATAATTGTTGGAGTAGAATACATAAGCTATGCTTGTATTGTACAGTTTCCCAGATTAATATATCGATTCGTGTTTCAGTCATATCTTGTTGTGCATTAATTGTCCATTTATATTATGTAAGTAGATGATGAGGTGTCTGGTGCGACACAGTAGATCTCATTATTGGTTGAAAGACATAATATATAAATGAGGTTCGTAACCGAGACAGTTTTGGACAAACTGTCGGTTTAGGTTATTATGTGATTCGGATAATTAGTTTGTCTAAACTAATTGAATCATATAGATTTGCCCGGGGCATATTGAACTTGACCTTTAGGAATGATTTGTCTTGTACCGATTTAATAGACAAATCGATCCTTGTATTCTATCTCTAAATCCCTAGACTCGAGCGGGCATGAGGATTAGACATAGTGTACTTTGATCTGCCAATGGGTGAGGTCAAATGTGGCCAATAGTCCCGGTGGATTGGGTACGCGTGCTTAGTTACTTGGTGTGCTGCTGCTAGTCGAAAGGAAACCATGTACCGGTGAATCCGGGGTGATGGTGCTCCCGAGATGAGCTTGAAATGTTTATTATACTAAACCCGGCCGGTGGACTTATATCCGGTATAGTAAAAAGGTCGAGTGGTACTAGTCTCGGAATTAAAGAAGTTAATTAATTAATTTATCAGTAAATTAATTTTAATTAACGAGCACTATATCTTTGATGTGGGGAGATTAATGAATATAATTTAATTAAGTTATTCCGGAAGCAATTCTGGTGTAGGATGGTAGTGCCAAAATTAATCCGTTAGTGGTACGATTAATTTTGTAATGGGTTAATTGAATAGGTAGATTTAATTAATTATTTGGTTAATTATTCCTAAGGGTTAATTCAGTAATTAACAAAGTGGAATTATTTAATTAATTCCTAAGGGTTAATTAAGTAATTAACAAAGTAGAAATATTTAATTAATCAATTAATTCTTAAGTTTCAATTGGAATTAGGAAATCCTAGAGATTAGGAATCTAGTAGGATTTGGTTTATTCTATCAGATTGGTTGCCTAATTGGATTTGGAAACTAATTCATTACCTAAACCCATTAGGAAGACCAATCCTAAACCAACTTGGGGTCTCTCTTGTAACTCTATAAATAGACAAGGGATTAGCCATTCAAGATACACAATTCAATAGATTCATTATTCAAGAATCTAGAGAGATAAAATTCTAGAGAGAGAAATTTCTTTCTCTCTCAAGAACGAATTTTTAAGCAATAGGTGGCTGGTTTATTCCCTTCAAGTGGCTGAAATTTTGGTCCTCTTTTGCTAGCCCCGTGTGTTACTTTCTCTCTCTCCGGGCAGTGCGTTTGCAGTACGTGCGAGGTGCGGAGGTGCTGAATTTTTTCAGCAGGTGGATTGTGGTGAATTGCTGATCAATTGACTTCTAGATTGTTGCCCACACAACAAGAGGTCATAGTCTTGAGGCATACAAGAGAATCACCAGGTGCACGCTTCAAAGGTAACTTTCTAAGGTTCCGCTTTTAATTGGAAAATTTTGTTGCGTGGTAAATCGAGCAAGTGCAAACCCAGATCCTATGTGCCAAATTCTTTCAATTGGTATCAGAGCCTGGTTTAGGGGGTTTTGGTACTTGTTCGATTTATTACATGGTTTTATTTGCAGGTGGTTTAGAATCCCGACTATTATGGTTACGTTTGTATTGGTTTTAATTAAACTCCGGGACATGTTCGGATTTAATTTTATTATGAATGTTTGTAATAGTATAACCACGTGCTGGAAGCCGTGTAGGATTAGATTAAATATGTAGTAGGATTTTTTCGATGTAATTTCGATTATTTAATTTTTTCTAGCAAGCCTTGTAGTAGGAAAATTGATTTTTGTAATCGAAGGCGTTATGGTGGACAACTTGAATTCGTGGGTTTTGGGTTATCGTTAATTTGTAGAAACCCAGGAAAACCCAGAACGAATTGCAAGAAGACCAAATAGCGTGGGAAAAAATGAAGGAGGAGATGGCGGCAGGAGGCGGCGCCGGCAACGACTGCCGGCTGCAACTGCCGGCAGGTAGCAGCAGACAGCAGCAACGCCCAGCAGTTGCTGCGCGCAGCAGCTGCTGGGCGCGCGCAGGGCCGCGGGTGCACGGCTTGTAAGGGCTGTGCCTGCACGCACGGGAGCGCAGGCCGCGCGCACAGCCCATGCGGGCGGTGCGCGCGCGCTGGGCCGCGAGCACGCGGGCAGTGCGGCCTTCGGGCCGTGCTGCAGCACGGGCTGCCGGTTCGGGCTGTTCGGGCTATTTTTGGCCCGTTTTTCCTCCAGTTTTCAATTTTTTAAGTTCAAGACTCTCTCCATCGAGTGACGTGACGGGACACGAGATCAAGGCAAATGATGGAAGCAATTAAAACCATAATAGTTGAGAAATTTATTTTTTGTATTTATTTCCCGTATTTATTGTTTTAATTTTTATTATGTATTTTATATGCATGAATTAAAGCATGTCTGGTTTTATGGTTGCACATAGCTTAGGTTAGTTAATTACATGTTAAAACCGAAAAAACCCTCAATTTGGAAATCTAAGTGGGAGCGGGTTGGTTTAATATCCCCATGGCCACCATTACGGGTTCATATGCGATGTGGGTGGGCTTGCGCGTTGGCATTAGGGCCTTCCTCCATTCGGATGAGTCCAGCCCCGAGATCGCTAGACTATGAACTTCTGAGTAAGATGACTAGAGCGAGTTTAACTAGGAGAAATGCGACACCCTCTCCATCTGAGGCGCACTATCTTGAGGTAACAAACTCAGAAGTCACGTAATGACATACACTTAGTGTACGATATGCAGTATTCTTCCCGCGAGGTTACACTGCTTACTTGTTTGGCTGAAAGCACCGACTATTAGCTATATTGATCAAAAGATCGTTGGTCAGATAGTGTAGTTAATGAACTTGGTTCTTCTTAAACGAATGTGGGTTAGCGTAAACGTCCACACTGCGTGGCTTGCAAGAATCCCAGTGGATGAGATGTTGGTGGATAATGATTATTGTTTTGAGGGAAGTCAATAATTAATTAGAATTTTTTTCAAAATTCTAAGCATATATAACTGAAACATTGTTTATTTATTTTCCAGTTTAATCGATATGGCATGCAATCCTTTAGCTGCTATTTTGAAAAATAACAATTTAACTGGAACTAATAATGTCGATGGAAGTCGTAACTTGGACATTGTCCTTAGGGCTGAGAGCGTTTCTGTGAGAGATCATGTCATTGATATGATTAGTAACATCAACAAGGTTGAGGTAGTGGGAGGCAAAATCATTGGTGAAACTAAAGCCGATATTGTCATCCGGAGCTTGCCTCAAAGCTATGAGCGGATTCGGTTGAACTACAACATAAGTAAGATATTGTGGAGTTCATCCGAGCTCTTGGCAGAGTTGGTGGCGGCTAAAAGTCTTCGTCAAGAGAAGAAGCGAGCTTTAGTTGCAGTCGAAGCTTCAGAATCTTCTTCTGGGCCTGAGGTTAGAAAGAAGAGGAGGAAGCTCGAGGGAATAGCTCAAGTGGCGCAAATTGCGCATAAGCCATGTATTGCAAAGAAGAAGTCAGAAGACAAGTGCTTCAAGTGTAATAAAACGGGACATTGGAAATCGGATTGTCCAAAGCTTAAACGTACGATAGTTTCTGCTCTAATTTTTTAGACATGTTTAGCGGTGATTCCCACATATACTTGGTGTGTTGATTCAGGTGCCACTGACCATGTTTGTAATTCTTTGCAAGGGTTCCAAGTAACCCGAAAGCTTAGAGAGGGTGAACTGGATATCTACATGGGCGACACTACAAGAGTTTCAGTAGAAGCAGTGGGAGTCGTTAGGCTAAATTTTGAAAATTGTAGCTTAGAATTAGTAAATTGTCTTTTTGTACCGAGTTTTAGAAAGAATCTAATTTTGGTTTCTAAACTCTTAAAGAACGGTTATAAGTTCATTTTTTCTGATGACTCTGTACTTATTAGAAGAAATGGGAAACTTATTTGTTCTGGTTCATTGGTTGACAATTTATTCGTGGTTAATTCTAACTCCCCTGTTGCGCAAAACATAGAAATAGATAGCTCAGTATCTAACAATAATAAGAGGAAGAAGCCTTCTGAAATGAATCAAACCTATCTTTGGCATCTCAGGCTAGGTCATATAAACCTTAGTAGAATTCAGAGGTTGGTCAATGATGGACCTTTGGGTTCATTAGATATTGACAGTTATGCAACCTGCGAATCTTGCTTGGAAGGTAAGATGACCAAGAGACCTTTTAAGGCAAAAGGTTATAGAGCTAAAGAAGTATTAGAGTTGATTCATTCTGACTTGTGTGGACCTATGACGGTTCAGGCACGAGGGGGATATGAGTATTTCGTGACGTTCACGGATAACTACTCTAGGTATGGATACATTTACCTAATGCGCCACAAGTCCGAATGTTTTGGCAAGTTCAAAGAGTTTCGGGCAGATGTGGAGAAGCATCATGGTAAGAGTATCAAGACACTGCGTTCAGATCGTGGTGGGGAGTACCTATCCCATGAATTTTGAGATTACCTCAGTGAGGTAAGAATTCAGTCTCAGTTGTCTGCACCTGGCATGCCACAGCAGAATGGTGTAGCAGAAAGGATGAATCGAACTCTTATAGAAATGGTTAGGTCCATGATGAGCTATAGTGATTTGCCAAGTTCGTTATGGGGATATGCCTTAGAAATGGCAATGTATATTCTTAATCTTGTACCATCTAAAACCGTGCCTTCAACCCCAGTAGAGTTGTGGAATGGGCGTAAGCCAAGTCTAAGACATCTCAGAATTTGGGGCTGCCCAGCACATGTGCTTAAGGCAGATACAGCTAAGTTAAATGCGAGAACATAATTAATGTTGTTTGTAAGATATCCTAGGGACACGAAAGGTGGTCTATTCTATAGTCCTAAAGATCAGAAAGTGGTGGTAAGTACCAACGCTAGATTTTTAGAAGAGGACTATATCTTAGACTACAAGCCCAAGAGTAAGATAGTACTAGAAGAGCTTAGACGATAAACTATTAATCCTGATGCACCAGCACAAGTAGATATACCACACACTGCACATGAGATCACAGGTGATGCGCTTACACAGGTGGTGCCTCGTCGTAGTGAGAGGGTCGTGAGACAGCTCGACAGATTCGTTAGCGTGGGAGAGGCCTCAGACCTAGTCCCAGGTACGCCTGAACCTAACCCGGTTAACTACAATGAGGCACTTCGAGATAAAGATGTAGAATCTTGGCGTAAGGCAATGATATCCGAGATGGGGTCAATGGACCATAATCAAGTCTGGGAGCTTGTGGACCTGCCTAATGGGTTTAAGCCCATTGAATGCAAGTGGGTCTACAAACGTAAGTGAGGACCTGACGGGAAGGTGGAAACCTTTAAAGCTAGGCTGGTGGCGAAGGGGTATACTCAGAAAAAGGGAATCGATTATGAGAAAACCTTCTCCCCGGTAGCCATGCTTAAGTCGATCCGGATTCTCTTGGCCATAGCTACTCATATGGATTATGAGATTTGGCAGATGGATGTCAAGGCAGCTTTCCTAAACAGAAGTCTTGAGGAAACCATCTTTATGCAGCAACCAGAGGGATTCATTGAAAAAGGCCAAGAGCATAAGGTTTGTAGGCTTAAGAGGTCTATTTATGGACTTAAGCAGATATCCAGATCTTGGAACATCCGGTTTGATGAGGTAATCCAGTCCTTCAAATTTACTCAGTGTCCGGATGAGCATTGTGTATATCACAGACGTGATGGAAACTCAGTAGTGTATCTTGTGCTTTACGTAGATGACATTCTTTTGATTGGCAACAACAAGAAAGTGTTATCAGACGTAAAGGCATAACTGTCCAAGCAATTTGATATGAAGGACTTAGGGGAAATGGGACATATCCTTGGGATCAAGATTATTCGAGATCGTAGGAAATGTTCGTTAACGCTCTCCCAAGCTTCGTACATAGACATGATTCTGACCCGTTTTAACATGCAGAACTCCAAGAAAGGTTTTCTACCTTTCACGCATAGAGTGTTTCTATCTAAGGAACAGTCTCCTAAGACTGTTGAGGAGATAGAGGCCACGAAGACAGTTCCATATGCTTCGACAGTAGGAAGTCTCATATATGCCATATTGTGTACAAGGCCTGATATCTGTTATGCGGTTGGCATGGTGAGCAGATAGATATCAGAGTAACCCTGGGAAAGCTCATTGGGAGGCAGTAAAATGCATTCTCAAGTATTTGTGCAGAATGAGGGACCAAGTTCTAGTCTATCAAGCGCCTGAGCTGGTACCCCGAGGTTACACAGATTTAGATTTCTAAGGCGACAAGGACAAGAGCAAGTCTACCTCAGGGTATGTGTTTACTCTAGGAGGAGGAGCCATAGTTTGGCGGAGTGTCAAGCAGAAATGCGTGGCGGACTCTACCATGGAGGCTGAGTACGTTGTCGTATCAGAGGCGTTTAAAGAAGCTGTATGGCTCAAGAACTTCCTAGAGGACTTAGATGTGATTCCTGGTTTGCAGAAGTCTATCACGGTTTATTGTGATAACAATGGCGCAGTAGCAAACTCGAAGGAACCACGAGCCCACAAGGCGAGTAAACATATACAGCGCAAGTACCACCTGATACGAGACATCGTAAAGAGGGTAGACGTGGTCGTGGCTAAGATAACATCAGAGGATAACCTTACAGATCCATTCACGAAAACATTGACTTCTAAAGTCTTTGAGGCTCACGTGAAGGGCATGGGGACCAGATACTTAGAAGAGCCATGATAGTTTTTCTAGATAGATAGCAGCAGATTGTATAGGGATTGTATGTAGTTGTATACTTAAAGCACAACTTAAGTATTAGTGGGAGATTGTTGGAGTAGAATACATAAGCTATACTTGTATTGTACAGTTTCTCAGATTAATATATCGATTCGTGTTTCAATCATATCTTGTTGTGCATTAATTGTCTATTTATATTATGTAAGTAGATGATGAGGTGTCTGGTGCGACACAGTAGATCTCATCATTGGTTGAAAGATATAATATATAAATGAGGTTCGTAACCGAGACAGTTTTGGACAAACTGTCAGTTTAGGTTATTATGTGATTCGGATAATTAGTTTGTCTAAACTAATTGAATCATATAGATATGCCCGGGGCATATTGAACTTGACCTTTAGGAATGATTTGTCTTTTACTGATTTAATAGACAAATCGATCCTTGTATTCTATCTCTAAATCCCTAGACTCGAGTGGGCATGAGGATTAGACATAGTGTACTTTGATCTGCCAATGGGTGAGGTCAAATGTGGCCAATAGTCTCGGTGGATTGGGTACGCGTGTTTAGTTACTTGGTGTGCTGCTGCTAGTCGAAAGGAAACCATGTACCTGTAAATCCGGGGTGATAGTGCTCCCGAGATGAGCTCGAAATGTTTATTACACTAAACTCGGCAGGTGGACTTATGCCCGGTATAGTAAAAAGGTCGAGTGTTACTAGTCTCGGGGTTAAAGAAGTTAATTAATTAATTTATCAGTAAATTAATTTTAATTAACGAGCACTATATCTTTGATGTGGGGAGATTAATGAATATAACTTAATTAAGTTGTTCAGGAAGCAATTCTGGTGTAGGATGTTAGTGCCAAAATTAATCTGTTAATGGTACGATTAATTTTGTAATGGGTTAATTGAATATGTAGATTTAATTAATTAATTGGTTAATTATTCCTAAGGGTTAATTCAGTAATTAACAAAGTGGAATTATTTAATTAATTCCTAAGGGTTAATTAAGTAATTAACAAAGTGGAATTATTTAATTAATTAATTAAGTCTTAAGTTTCAATTGGAATTAGGAAATTCTAGAGATTAGGAATCTAGTAGGATTTGGTTTATCCTATCAGATTGGTTGCCTAATTGGATTTGGAAACTAATTCATTACCTAAACCCATTAGGAAGACCAATCCTAAACCAACTTGGGGTCTCTCTTGTAACTCTATAAATAGACAAGGGATTAGCCATTCAAGATACACAATTCAATAGATTCATTATTCAAGAATCTAGAGAGATAAATTTCTAGAGAAAGAAATTTCTCTCTCTCAAGAACGAATTTTTAAGCAATAGGCGGCTGGTTTATTCCCTTCAAGTGGCCGAAATTTTGGTCCTCCTTTGCTAGCCCCGTGTGTTGCTTTCTCTTTCTCCGGGCAGTGCGTTTGCAGTACGTGCTAGGTGCGGAGGTGCTGAATTTTTTCAGCAGGTGGATTGTGGTGAATTATTGACCAATTGACTTCTAGATTGTTGCCCACACAACAAGAGGTCATAGTCTTGAGGCATACAAGAGAATCACCAGGTGCACGCTTCAAAGGTAACTTTCTAAGGTTCTACTTTTAATTGGAAAATTTTGTGGCGTGGTAAATCGAGCAAGTGCAATCCCAGATCCTATGTGGCAAATTCTTTCAATAATATCTCGTATTGCGCAAGTACTTGAGAATGTATTTTACTGCCTCCCAACGAGCCTTCCTAGGGGTACTCTGATATCTGCTAACCACGCCAACGACAAAGCAAATATCAGGCCTCGTACATAACATAGCATACATGAGACTACCTACTGTCGAAGCATAGGGTACCGCCTGTATGGCATCTATCTCCTTAGCAGTCTTGGGACACTGCTCCTTAGACAAATGCACCTCATGCCTGAAAGGTAGTAAACCCTTCTTGGAGTTCTGCATGTTAAAACGAGCCAGAATCGTGTCTAAGTAGGATGCCTGAGAGAGAGTCAGAGAACGCCTTCTACGATCTCGAATAATCTTGATCCCAAGGATATGTCTAACCTCTCCCAAATCCTTCATATCAAATTGCCTGGACAACCATGCCTTTACGTCTGACAACACCTTCTTACTGTTGCCAATCAGAAGGATGTCATCTACGTAAAGTACGAGGAACACCACCGTATCACCATCACGCCTGCGATAAACACACTGCTCATCCAGATACTGAGTGAATCTATAGAACTGGATAACCTCGTCAAAATGGATGTTCCAAGATCTGGATGCTTTCTTAAGTCCATAAATGGACCTCCTAAGCCTGCATACCTTGTGCTCTTGGCCCTGAACAATGAAACCCTCTGGTTACTGCATAAAGTTGATCTCCTCAAGACTTCCATTAAGGAAAGCTGTCTTGACGTCCATCTGCCAAATCTCATAGTTTATATGATCAGCTATGGCCAAGAGAATCCGGATCAACTTAAGCATAGCTACCAGGGAAAAGGTCTCCTCATAATCGATACCCTCTTTTTGAGTATACCCCTTCGCCACAAGCCTAGCCTTGAAGGTCTCAACCCTCCTGTCAGATCCTGTCTTTCGCTTGTAGACCCATTTGCACCCAATAGGTCGAAACCCATCAGGAAGGTCTACCAGCTCCTAGACCTAATTTGAGTCCATAGAACCCATCTCAGCAATCATCGCTCTCTGCCAAAATCTGTATCTTTATCCTGGAGAGCCTCATTGTAGCTAACTGGGTCTGGTTTATTAGCACCAGGGATAAAGTTCGAAGACTCACCCAAACCCATGTACCTCTCGGGCTGTCTAGCAACCCTCCCACTACGACGAGGCGCAGCCTGTGTAAGAGCATCATCTATGATAGTGTGTGCAGTCTCTTGTGGTGTGTCTTCCTGTACTTGTGCATCTGGAATAATGGACTGACTTCTAAGGTCTTCCAATACTACCTTGTTGCTTGACTTGTGATCTAAAATATAGTCTTCTCAAGAAATCTGGCATTGGTGTTTACCACCACCTTCTGATCCTGAGGACTATAAAATATACCACCTCTCGTTCCTTTGGGGTAGCTTACAAACAGCATAAACTTTGATCTCGAATCTAACTTACCTGCATCTGCCTCGAGCACATGTACTGGACAACCCCAAATCTTGAGATGTCTTAGAATAGGTTTTTGCCCAGTCTACAACTCTAGGGGTGTTGTAGGCACAGATTTAGATGGCACGAGATTAAGGAGATAACACGCTGTCTCTAAGGCATAACCCTAAAACGAGGTAGGCAACTCACTATAACTTATCATCGATCTAACCATATCCATAAGAGTCATATTCCTCATCTCTGCTACACCATTCTGCTAGGATGTGCCAGGTGCAGACAACTGGGTCTGAATACCCCCCTCTGACAAATAGGACCTAAATTCACTAGAGAGGTATTCGCCACCGCGATCAGATCACAAGGCCTTGATGCTCTTACCCAGATGGTTCTCCACCTCAGCCTTAAACTCTTTGAACTTGCCAAAGCATTCAGACTTATGGGGCATTAGGTATATGTATCCATATCTAAAATAATCATCCGTGAAAGTCTCAAAATACTCATAACCACCTCTACCCTGAACTGACATAGGCCCACACACGTCAGAATGAATCAACTCTAAAACCTCCTTGGCCCTATACCCCTTTGCCTTGAAATACCTTTTAATCATCTTACCCTCCAAGCAGGACTCACAGGTCGAATAGCTATCAATATCCAATGAGTCCAAAAACCCATTATTGACCAACCTTTGAATCCTACTAAGGTTGATGTGACCGAGTCTCAGGTGCTAAAGATGAGTTTGATTTAAAGGGGAAGACTCCTTTCTATTACTATAATTCGGTGATGAGTTATCAGTTTCTGTGTTTTGCATTACTGGGGAGTATGTCTTGATTAAAAACAGATTGTCAACTAATATACTGGAACATATAAGTTTCTGGCCTTTTCTAATAAAAATAGATCCATCAGAAAAAACACCCTTATAACCATCCAAAATAAGTTTAGAAACTGAAAGTAAATTCTTACGAAAATTGGGTACATATAAACAATCTCTCAAATGTAAAACTGAGTCTGAAAAATAAAGATAAAGAACTCCCACTGCAACAACAGAAACTCTGGTAGTATCCCCAAGGTAGACCTGCAACTCTCCCTCTCTAAGCTTCCGAGTCACTTGGCCCCTGCAAAGAATTACAAACATGATCAGTGGCTCCTGAATCCACACACCAAGTATCTGTGGGAATCGCCGCTAAACACGTCTCAGTAACTAGGGAAAATTTACACATACCTCGAGGCTTTGGGCAATCCTTCTTCCAATGTCCCGCTTTGCCACATCTGAAGCACTTGTGTTTTGGCTTATGCTTCTTGGCAATGCCCGCCTTGGGTCCATGATCAGCTCTTGCTTTCTGGCCTCTCTTCCTCTTTTGCTTCCTGGTTTTGGGCCCAGCAGAGGAACCTGAGGGACCAACAGTAGCCAAGGCTTGCTTCTTCTCTGAGAATAGGCCCTCAGCAGACACCAATGCAGTCATGAGCTCAGGAAGTGAATATGAGAGCTGGCCCATATTATAGTTCAACCGAAACTGCTCAAAACTGAGGGGTAAGCTCTGGAGGATAATATCGACCTGGGTCTCCCCATCAATGTCACCTCCCAATACCTCGATCTCATTGATGCAGCTCATCATGTCCAGCACGTGATCCCTCACTGAAGTGCCTTCAGCCATCCTAGTATTCATGAGTTTCCTCATAGCTGACTGTATGGCTGCCCTGCCCTGATGTCCAAACATCTCCATGAGGTTGAGCTGTTATAGTTGGATACATAAGCTATGCTTGTGTTATACTTTTTCCCAGTAATATATCGATTTATGTTTTGGTTATATCTTGTTGTGCATTAATTGTCCATTTATATTATGTAGTTAGATGATGAGGTGCCTTGTGTGACGCAGTAGATCTCATCATTGGTAGAAAGACATAATATATAAATGAGGTTCGTAACCAAGACAGCTTTGGACAAACTGTCGGTTTAGGTTAATATGTGATTCGGATAATTGGTTTGTCTAAACTAATTGAATCATATAGATATGCCCGATGTGTATTGAACTTGACCATTAAGAATGATTTGTCTTGTACTGATTTAATAGAAAAATCATTCTTGGTATTTTATCTCTTAATCTCTAGACTCGAGCGGACATGGGGATTAGACATAGTGTACTTTGATCTGCCAATGAGTGAGGTTAATTGTGGCCAATAGTCTCGGTAGGTTGGGTGCGCGTGTTTAGTTACTTTGTGTACTGCTGCTTATCAAAAGGAAACCATGTACCGTGCGTCCGGGTGATGGTGCTCCAGAGATGAGCTCGTAAAGTTTATTATACTAAACCCAGCTGGTGGACTTATGTTCGGTATAGTAAAAAGGTCAAGTGGTACTAGTCTCGAAATTAAAGAGGTTAATTAATTAATTTATCAGTAAATTAATATATTAACGAGCACTATATTTTTGATGTGGAGAGATTATGAATATAATTTAATTAAGTTGTTCCGGAAGCAATACTGGTGTAGGATGGTAGTGCCATAATTAATCCGTTAGTGGTACGATTAATTATGTATTGCGTTGTTGACAAAGGTAGATTTAATTAATTAAGTAATTAATTAATCCTTGTGTCAGTTGGTTGTGAAATCATACCGGGAACTGGTTGGGATAAGTGAATCCCTGTACCAGTTGGTTGTGAATCATACCAGGAACTGGTTTGGGATAAGTGAATCCCTGTATCAGTTGGTTGTGAATCATCCCAGGAACTGGATTGGGATAAGTGCATCCCTGTGACAGTTGGATGTGTATCACTCCAGGAATAGGATTGAAGGAAAACAGAAACCCAGTAGGAAAACCAATCCTAAACCAACTTGGTGTCTCTCTTGTAACTGTATATATAGACAAGGGATTAGCTATTCAAGACACACAATTCCATAGATTCATAATTCAAGAATCTAGAGAGAGAAAATTTTCTCTCTCCAAGTTGGATTTTTCAAGCAATTTTGCGGCTGGTTTTTGGTTACTGTTGGCCGAATTTTTGGCCTGGTTTTTACCAGCTGTGTCTAGCTTTCTCTCTCTCCGGGCAGTGCGTTTACAGTACGTGCCAGGTGCAACCGTGCTAGAATTTTCTAGCAGGTGGATTGTGGTGATTAGCTGATCAATTGATTTCTAGTTCGTTGCCCACACAACGTGAAGTCAGTCTTGAAGCATACAAGAGAATCACCTGAGTGCACGCTTCAAAGGTACTTTTCTAAGATTCCGCTTTTAATTAGACATTTTTGTTGTGTGGTAAATCGAATAAGTGCCAACCCAGTTCCTGTGGCAATCTTTCATGAGCATCATATCATAGGCTGAGGTAAACAACTGATGCTGATGCTGCAGTACACTCGATATAGAAGCCAAGATGTAGCACCGAGTCATCTCATCAGCCTTCTGCCACCTCGTATATGGCTCTCGCTGCTCATGGGTGACATCATCGCTAGGCTTAGGGGGGTACTCCTCAGTGAGTACGTACTTGTAACCCTCAGCGGTAAAGACAATGTCCAGGTTACGTTTCCAGTCAATGTAATTTGGACCCATAAGTTTGTTCTGATTCAAAATGACAGCTAGCGGGTTGAACGACATATCAACAACTGAAAAATAAACAGTTAAGTTTCAGTATACTTTTTCAAAAATATTGATATCCTCAAAACAATACATTCTCCTACCGACATCTCTCACACCGGGATTAGCGGATGTCACGTTGGGTGAACGTCTACGCCAACCCACATTCGTTTGAGAAGAACCAAAGTTCATTAATTCCATTATCTAACCAATGATCTTATGATCAATGAAATTAATAGTCGATAATTTTAGCCGTACTCAATAAGCAGCGTAACCTCTTAGGAGGAATACTACAAACGGTGCACTAAGTGTTTGCCATTACGTGACTTCTAAGCTTGTTACTTAGGATACTAATGCGCCTCGGTTAGCGAGGGCGTCACAACTTTCTCCAATTAAACTTGCTATAGTCATCCCTTTAGAAATTCAATCTAGTGATATCTCGGGGTTAAAGACTTATCCGTAGGGAAGAAGGCCCTTGGCTAGCGCGTCGGTGTAACCCACATCACATATGAATCCGTAATGGAGGCCATGGGGATATTTACCAACCCGCTCCCACTTAGATTTTTAACTTTGAGGATTTTTCTGTTTTAACATGCAATATCTTAACAAAGGATATTCGCACCCATAAAACCGTTAGAGTTTTAATATGCGAATAATCTACATTAGTTAATTGCACTTTGCTTTTAAAATGTTATGGTTTGGTTTTAGTTCATGTAAAATAAAATGAAAAACACACAATCAATGAAAAGACATAAATACAGAAAATTAAAGAAATTAAAATTTCCTGACTATTATGGCCTTCTCTATCATTGATTCCTTGACACCTCGGTGACACGTCCCGTCATGTCGCTCCCACTCGTTATTTGGATTCCTCTCGATTCGCCCGGGTTTTCTCGATTTTCTACGTAATTAGGAATCACCCAAAATTACGATAAACCAAAACCCCTGAATATAAGTAACTCAAAATAATGTCTTCATCATAATACATAAATTCCTATATACAAAGGCGTTTTTCAAGGAATTTAAAGACAACATGATTAGATCAAATCCTACTACAAGATTTTTCTAATCCTACATGCCTTCCAGCTCGTGGTTATTACTATTATAGACATTTTCATTCAAAAATAATACGAGCTCGGACATGTCCCGGGGTTTATGAATGAAAATTAAAATTCTACCATAATAGCCGGGAAATAATAACCACCTGTTTAAACATTTCGACAAAAATAATAACGCCAAAATAAAGCCGTGTAATAAATCAAACAAGTATAAAGCCGAAACACTCGCTCTGATACCATTTTGAAGGAAAACAGAACAAGCCTGGGCTAAATCGAAAATCTCACTTTTGTGCTATGCATTCCAGAATCAGAAACTTTCAACTCAGCTCAGGCTCAAATTCATTTTCCCTGAACGGATCTAGGCTTATACTTATTTAATTTATTAATTTAGACACAAAAGATACAATCTTTAATTAAAGAGGAAAGTTCAAAAGATTATACCTTTGAAGCGTGTCCCTAGCAACAAGAAAACCAAAACTGAAAATCCTGCTGTTTACCGCCCAGGATCAATCACGAGAGAATCCCGATAACAACTCCGTCTATACCTCGAAACCGCATGGGAGACTATCCAAAAGGTAGCTAAGACACTAAGGAAGAGATCCATATAAGACCCACTTCCAAAAACTCGTCAGATCCTCAGCAGATCGTTGCCCGAAGATTACTGTGCTTATTTACCGCCTGGCTGCGAAATCCACTCGAAATCCGAAGGATAACTCCAATTTGACTCCGAACTAGTATGGGCTAGTGTCTACGGAGTAGCCCAAGGCAAAACGAAGGAATCCCAAGAAACCTACTTCAAGAATCACACAAATCTGAAAAAACAGATTTAATCCAGGAATTTAACCCAATCTGAAAATCCACACTAAAATTGTCTGGAATGTGTTCCTGCTCGTAGATCTAGACTCTAGCGATTTAAGAAGATCAAGCTAGAGGATCAACACATCAAGAATTAACAAACCCACTTCAAAAGGAGCAAAGCCGCGGCCCCAAAAATAAACCAAACGCCGGCCGATCTATTTCCGGCGAACAAAACCCAGCTGCCGAGAAAACCAATCAAAGGTAGCAGCTTTTTACTCCAAAAATGGTGATCTAGGATTCTCTAGGTTATGGGCTTTTAGGATTCTCGAAGAAGAAAGCTCCAAAGTTGACTTCGAAAGAAAAGCTACTAAGAAAGTTGAGAGCTTCTCTTTCTAGACTTAACTTTCTCTCACTAGGTAATGTCTCGTAAGTTACCTAACAAGGGATATTTATAGGGAGCTTCTAAAGAGAACTAATGGGCCTTTGAGTTGGGTCTTTTAGTTTGACTTTCTTTAACCCCTTAGTCTTTCCTAGACTAGTAAACTCCAATTGATCCTTTTGAATTAAATCTTTAACCCACTTCGTTAATTTAATTTAATCGAACCATTTGGATTAATTAATTCATATAGAATTAATTTTCTTCATCACTTTGTCAATTTAATATTAATTAAACCTTTACGATTAATTAATTCACTTTATCGATTAGTCAAACGCATAATTAGTCGTACCACTAACGGACCAATTATGAAACTACTGCTCAAAAACGACTTTACATCCCGCCACTATATTTTCTTCTATCTCCCCACATTAAAGATCTAGTGCTCATCGGTTTATCAATTTACTGACAAACTAATTCACCGACTTCTTGATATCCGAGACTAGTACCACTCGACCTTCTTATTATACCGGACATAAAGTCCACCGGCCGGGTTTAGTATAATAAACCTTACAAACTCATCTCGGGAGCACCATCAACCCGGCAAACCGGTACGTGGATTCCTCCGACTAGCAACGGCACGTAAGAAGCTAAACACCGCATACCCAACCTACCGAGGTATAGGCCTCAATTGACCGCACTCTTTGGAAAATCAAAGCATAAGATATCCAACTCTCACGTCCATCCCAATATTGGGATTGAGAGATGGAATACTAGGACTGAATTAACTATGCCGATAAGTATAAGTCAATTCTATCCAAATTGGTTGTGCTCAATATGCCCCGGGTATATCCGTGTGATTTAATTAGTCTAGATAAACAAATTTCCAAACCACATGATAACCTATACCGATAGTATGTTCAGACTATCTCAGTTACGAGCATACTTTTATTATATCAATACTTTAACCAATAACGGTATCTACAGTGTCTTTCCACACCCCGTTTTCTAGTTCTATGATATAATGGAACAATATAATACTGAAACAAAATGATATGTCATCTGTTGATATTAGTTTTTGATACAAGCCATAGTTTTTTTGTATTCAAAACTTACAAACCAGGTCAGGTTCAGGTGCGCCTGGGACTAGGTCTAAGGCTTTTCCCACGCCAATGAACCTATCGGGCTGTCTCACAACCCTTCATATACAACGTGGCACCACCTGATTTTCTAAGTTTGAAAGTCTTCATACAATCTCTTATCTCACAACATAACAACACTTATTTATATGGAGGGAAGATTAATAAACTTGGAATTTAGCATTCAATACAATTACATATTCAACTAATAACGATTAACTGTGAGGAACAATTTTAATTATTGTCCTTTTGAAGCCATTCATCTATTCCATTGAAGAATATATCCATATATTTTTTTTTCACCCTCCAATTGAACTACAACAAAGATGGTTACATAAGGATGAGAGAGAGTGCAATTGCATACCCATGGGAGATTTGAGCAATCCTACCAATCAACCTCATCACATCTAATCCCCGCAATCTGTCAAATCGGGCAGGAATCTCGACAGCCTTCTAATATAAGGATTCGTATTATTTTTCATTTGTGTTATTTTATAAATTTTGATTTGTACAATTTTGTGGGATTTTTTTTTTGTTCGTTTGTGACTTTGGAATGTGGATTTGGTGTTGGTGCTGTTTGGATTGTTTGGAAATGTGGCATTTTGTGTTGGTGGTGTTTGGACTTGTGGGTACATTTTTGTGGGTGATTTATATGGTTTCCCAAAAAAAGCATTCTATTACTTTGGTATCTTACTAGGTGCTTCAAGATTGAGGTGATGGAGTTTGGCAAATAATTTGTTTTGGTTAGCTCCCCTATTAGCTGCATTTCTTGCACATATTGACTTAGTTTTTTCTCAGGCGAACAATATTTTTGACTCTATAGATGTTGTAGCCGTATAAATTTTCCAATCAGTGAAACAATTATACTCGTGTTCCTTTTTTTTTTTTTTGAGAATAGTTATACTCGTGTTCCTTGTTCCGCGGTGTTAATGTAATTAGTAAAGTAAATGTAATTAGTAGTTATAGTATTTAAAATATAATGGGGCATTTGGTTGGGAGGATTCGGAATGGGGAATGGTTATGAACCCATTCTCACCCCCATTTCTTGCTTTTGGTTCAGAAAAATAGGAATGGAGGAATAAAAAATAAAACCATAGAGATGGGTTTGGCCAAAACCGGCTGGGGGGTTTGAATTTTCATTCCAGCAAGTTTTTTGTTTTCCTCAAGCTGCCCTCGATCGACCAAACGCAAAGTGATGACGCCAACCAAAACACGACTACAACCGTGAGGGCCACAAATTTTCAAATTTCTGGGCATCATACACTTGATGACTACGCTGATCCTCTTATAAAACTGATTCCTGCGATTCTGGTGAAAGAGAAGGTCGTGTTGGTCGGGCGCAACTTTGGCGACTATAGCCCAATCCAATGCGTGCACTCAAAATTGATTTTTGAGTTTTCATTTCTTGTTTTGTTCAAATCTATGGGATGATTTCCTAAACGTGCATGCAACAAATGGTTTATGAATATGCAAAAAGAGGTGCTTGTTTAGTGATCATTGCCTAGAGGAAGAATATGATCTACAAGGTTGCAGAGGAAGCCTAGAAACTAGGCTCCCTTGATGTCGTCCCCATATGCGCCGATGTATGCCGGGTCAAAGATTGCAGGAGGTTTGTCGCAGAAGCAGTCAATTATGCTCATTCATTTCTAGGCCAAAATCGATTTTCTGGCGACATCTTATTGTTGATATCAGATTGTTCTAATTTTGTTCGGATTGTTGTTCAGATTGTTTGGTTAATCCATAATTCTCTCAATTTTAGGTCTTGAAAGCAGTCAGAATGCGTTCAAACTGGCATTTTTTATGATGGGTCTTTGGTGATGGGTGGTAGTTTTATGCGAGAAGGGTGGCAAGGGGAGAGGTAGCTTTGGTGGCGAAATTGGTGAAAAATGTTTTGTCAATTTTACCTAAGGACAATGGGTAATTTTACAATGTTCTAAACCCTAATAATACTAAATCCAACATACAATCCAAACGAATTTTATCAACCATTCTAATTTTCAAAACTCATACTCATTCCGACTTAAATCAAATCTATTATGACTTAAACGAAACCCTTACTGATTAAGATTCCCGTGAGTTACACTCCCTAAGTTACTTAGTTACTGTAGATAAGGATTATAGTTTATCATTGTGTAGATTACCATATATAGGAATGGTTCCATGTAACAACATTTGTGAGAGATATACAGCTTTTTTCAATTTGCAATTTTTAACTTGGTATTAGAGCATCGATCTACTATTGTGTTTTTTTAACAAAAAAATGACCACTTCATCGGCGGCTCCTCCTTATTCCACCACCACTTCTGCGATTTCTACCCCTACTGTGTCTCCCCTTCTCTCCTTCACTCCGTCTCTATCTTCTATTCACCACTCTTTTACCAAAAACTCACCTTTCGTGAAACTATGCTCCATGGAAACTTCAGTTCCCCCCTATCACCATGTTTAACCTTGCAGGTATCCTTCATGGTTCAGAGCCAGCCCCTCCCTATACTATTGCTGTAGGTGATCCCTTCACTCTAGGACCCAACCCTGATCAACTCCTATTTTCTTGGATTATCTCATCCATCTCCGAAACAATCTTCCCATGTCTTCAAGGTCTGTCGTCCTCTTCCGCTGCCTGGACTGCTTTAGAACTAAGGTATGACACCATCTCTCATGCCCAACGGACCCAACTGCTCTTAGAACTTCACAACATCTCTAAGGATGGTTTGTTTGTCTCTTCCTTTCTGTACAAAGCCAAATCACTGTCTGACTCTTTAGCCTTAGCTGGTCACGTTGTCCCTCCTGCTGATTTTAATGCCATAGTTTATTGTCGGTTATAAAAGATTTTGGTAGGATCTGGGTTTCCACTTGCTCGATTTACCACGCAACAAAAATTTCTATTAAAGCGGAATCATAGAAAAATACCTTTGAAGCGTGAACCTGGTGATTCTCTTGTATACCTCAAGACTATGACTTCACATTGTGTGGGCAACGAACTAGAAGTCAATTGATCAGCTACTCACCACAATCCACCTGCTAGAAAACTCTAGCCCCGCAACACCTGGCACGTACTATAAACGCACCGCCCGGAGAGAGAGAAAGCTACGCGCAGCTGGTATAAACCAAGGCCCAAATTGCAGCCACTAGAAATCCAAAAACCAGCCGCACACTTTCTTGAAAATTCAACTTGGAGAGAGAAACATTTTCTCTCTCTAGAATTTTCTCTCTCTAGAAATCCTGTGGATTAATTGTTGAATTGTGTTTCTTGAATAACTGATCCCTTGTCTATTTATAGAGTTACAAGAGAGACTCCAAGTTGGTTTAGGATTGGTCTTCCTAATGGGTTTAGGTAATGAATTAGTTTCCAAATCCAATTAGGCAACTAATCTAATAGGATAACCAAATCCTACTGGATTCCTAATGTCTAGGATTTCCTAATTCCAATTGAAACTTAAGACTTAATTAATTAATTAAATAATTCCACTTTGTTAATTACTTAATTAACCCTTAGGAATTAATTAAATAATTCCACTTTGTTAATTATTTAATTAACCCTTAGGAATAATTAACCAATTAATTAATTAAAACTACCTATTCGATTAACCCATTACAAAATTAATCGTACCACTAACGGATTAATTTTGGAACTACCATCCTACACCAGAATTGCTTCCGGAACAACTTAATTAAATTATATTCATTAATCTCCCCACATCAAAGATATAGTGCTCGTTAATTAAAATTAATTTACTGATAAATTAATTAATTAACTTCTTTAATTCTGAGACTAGTACCACTCGACGTTTTTACTATACCGGACATAAGTCCACCGGCCGGGTTTAGTATAATAAATATTTCGAGCTCATCTCGGGAGCACCATCACCCCGGACGCACCGGTACATAGTTTCCTTTCGACAAGCAGTAGCACACCAAGTAACTAAACACGCGCACCCAACCCACCGAGACTATTGGCCACATTTGACCTCACCCGTTGGCAGATCAAAGTACACTATGTCTAATCCTGATGCCCACTCGAGTCTAGGGATTTAGAGATAGAATACAAGGATCGATTTGTCTATTAAATCAGTACAAGACAAATCATTCCTAAGAGTAAAGTTCAATATGCCCCGGGCATATCTATATGATTTAATTAGTTTAGACAAACTAATTATCCGAATCACATAATAACCTAAACCGACAGTTTGTCCAAAGCTATCTCGGTTACGAACCTTATTTATATATTATGTCTTTTAACAAATGATGAGATCTACTGTATCACACCAGACACCTCATCATCTACTTACATAATATAAATGGACGATTAATATGCACAACAAAATATGACTGAAACACAAATCGATATATTAAACTGGGAAACTGTACAATACAAGCATAGCTTATGTATTCTACTCCAACAATCTCCCACTAATACTTAAGTTGTGCTTTAAGTATACATCTGCATACAACTCTTATACAATCTGCTGCTATCTATCTAGAAAAACTGTCAAGGCTCTCCTAAGCATCTGATCCCCACGCCCTTCACGTGAGCCTCAAAGACTTTAGAAGTCAATGTTTTCGTGAACGGATCTGCAAGGTTATCCTCTAATGCTATCTTAGCCATGACTACGTCTACCCTCTTTACGATGTCTCGTATCAGGTGGTACTTCCGCTGTATATGTCTTGCCTTGTGGGCTCGTGGTTCCTTCGAGTTTGCTACTGCACCATTGTTATCACAATAAACCGTGATAGACTTCGGCAAACCAGGAATCACATCTAAGTCCACTAGGAAGTTCTTGAGCCATACTGCTTCTTTCGCTGCCTCTGATGCGGCAACATACTCAGCCTCCATGGTAGAGTCCACCACGCATTTCTGCTTGACACCCCGCCAAACTATGGCTCCACCTCCTAGAGTAAACATATACCCTGAGGTAGACTTGCTCTTGTCCCTGTCGCCTTGGAAATCTGAATCTGTGTAATCTCGGGGTACCAGCTCAGACGCCTGATAGACCAGAACTTGGTCTCTCGTTCTGCGCAAATACTTGAGAATGCATTTTACTGCCTCCCAATGAGCTTTCCTGGGGTTACTCTGATATCTGCTCACCATGCCAACGGCATAACAGATATCAGGCCTCGTACACAACATGACATACATGAGACTTCCTACTGCCAAAGTATATGGAACTGTCTTCATTGTCTCTATCTCCTCAACAGTCTTAGGAGACTGTTCCTTAGATAGAAACACTCCATGCCTGAAAGGTAGAAAACCTTTCTTGGAGTTCTGCATGTTAAAACGGGCCAGAATCGTGTCTATGTATGAAGCTTGGGAGAGCGTTAGCGAACGTTTCCTACGATCTCGAATAATCTTGATTCCAAGGATATGTCCCGCTTCCCCTAAGTCCTTCATATCAAATTGCTTGGACAGCCATGCCTTTACGTCTGATAACACTTTTTTGTTGTTGCCAATCAATAGAATGTCATCTACGTAAAGCACAAGAAACACCACTGAGTTTCCATCACGTCTGCGATATACACATTGCTCATCCGGACACTGAGTAAATCCAAAAGATTGGATTACTTCATCAAACCGGATGTTCCAAGATCTGGATGCCTGCTTAAGTCCATAAATAGACCTTTTAAGCCTGCAAACCTTATGCTCTTGGCCTTTTTCAATGAATCCCTCTGGTTGCTGCATGAAGATGGTTTCCTCAAGACTTCCGATTAGGAAAGCTGTCATGACATCCATCTGCCAAATCTCATAATCCATATGAGCAGCTATGGCCAAGAGAATCCGGATTGACTTAAGCATGGCTACCGGGGAGAAGGTTTCCTCATAATTGATTCCCTTTTTCTGAGTATACCCCTTCGCCACAGCTTAGCTTTAAAGGTTTCCACCTTCCCGTCAGGTCCTCTCTTACGTTTGTAGACCCACTTGCATCCAATGGGCTTAAACCCATTAGGCAGGTCCACAAGCTCCCAGACTTGATTGTGGTCCATTGACCCCATCTCGGATATCATTGCCTTACGCCAAGATTCTGCATCTTTATCTCGAAGCGCCTCATTGTAGTTAACTGGGTCAGGTTCAGGCACACCTGGGACTAGGTTTGAAGACTCTCCCACGCCAATGAACCTGTCTAGCTGTCTCACAACCCTCCCACTACGACGAGGCACCGCCTGTGTAGGCGCATCATCTATGATCTCATGTGCAGTGTGTGGTGTATCTATTTGTGCTGGTGCATCAGGATTAGTAGTTTGTCGTCTAAGCTCTTCTAGTACTATCTTACTCTTGGGCTTGTGATCTAAGACATAGTCCTCTTCTAAAAATCTAGCGTTGGTACTTACCACCACCTTCTGATCTTTAGAACTATAGAATAGACCACCTTTCGTCCCTTAGGATATTCTACAAACAACATTAATTTTGTTCTTGCATCTAACTTAGCCATATCTGCCTTAAGCAAATGTGCTGGGCAGCCCCAAATCCTGAGATGTCTTAGACTGGGATTTCGCCCGTTCCACAACTCTACTGGGGTTGAAGGCACGGTTTTAGATGGTACAAGATTAAGAATATACCTTGCCGTTTCCAAGACATATCCCCATAACGAACTTGGCAAATCACTATAGCTCATCATGGACCTTACCATTTCCATAAGAGTTCGGTTCCTCCTTTCTGCTACACTATTCTGCTGTGGCGTGCCAGGTGCAGACAACTGAGATTGAATTCCTACCTCAGTGAGGTAATCTCGAAATTCATGGGATAGGTACTCCCCACCACGATCTGAACGCAGTGTCTTGATACTCTTACCATGATGCTTCTCCACATCTGCCCGAAACTCTTTGAACTTGCCAAAACATTTGGACTTGTGGCGCATTAGGTAAATGTATCCGTACCTAAAGTAGTCATCCGTTAACATCACGAAATACTCATATCCCCTTCGTGCCTGGACCATCATAGGTCCACACAAGTCAGAATGAATCAACTCTAATACTTCTTTAGATCTATGACCTTTTGCCTTAAAAGGTCTCTTGGTCATCTTACCCTCCAAGCAAGATTCGCAGGTTGCATAACTGTCAATATCTAATGAACCCAAAGGTCCATCATTGACCAACCTCTGAATCCTACTAAGGTTTATATGACCTAGCCTTAGATGCCAAAGATAGGTTTGATTCATTTCAGAAGGTCTCTTCCTCTTATTAATGTTAGATATTGAGCTATCTATTTCTATGTTTTGCGCAACAGGGGAGTTAGAATTACCCACAAATAAATTGTCCACCAATGAACCAGAACAAACAAGTTTGCCATTTCTTCTAATAACAACACAGTCATCAGAAAAAATAAACTTATACCCGTTCTTCAAGAGTTTAGAAACCGAAATCAAGTTCTTTCTAAAACTCGGTACATAAATACAATTAACTAACTCTAAGCTAGAATTTTCGAAATTCAACTTAACTACTCCCACTGCTTCTACTGACACTCTTGTAGTGTCGCCCAAGTAAATATCCAATTCGCCTTCTCTAAGCTTCTGGGTTACTTGGAACCCTTGCAAAGAATGACAAACATGGTCAGTGGCACCTGAATCCACACACCAAGTATCTGTGGGAATCGCCGCTAAACATGTCTCAGTAATTAAGGCATAATTCATCGTACTTATAAGCTTTGGACAATCCGCTTTCCAATGTCCCGTCTTATTGCACTTGAAGCACTTATCTTTCGACTTCTTCTTTGCAATATCTGGCTTAGGCGCAATTTGTGCCTTTTTAGCTACTCCCTCGAGCTTTCTCTTCTTCTTTCCAGCCTCAGGCTCAGAAGAAGATTCTAAAGCTTCGACCGCGACTAAAACTCGCTTCTTCTCTTGAAGAAGACTTTTAGCCGCCATCAACTCTGCCAAGAGCTCGGATGAACTCCACAACATCTTACTTATGTTGTAGTTCAACCGAATCCGCTCATAGCTTTGAGGCAAGCTCCGGAGGACAGTATCGGCTTTGGTTTCACCAACGATTTCGCCTCCCACTACCTCAATCTTGTTGATATTACTAATCATGTCTATGACACGATCTCTCACAGGAGCGCTCTCAGCCCTAAGGACAATGTCCAAGTTATGACTTCCATCGACATTATTAGTTCCAGTTAAATTGTTGTTTTTCAAAATAGCAGCTAAAAGATTGAATGCCATATCGATTTAAACTAGAAAGTAAATAAACAATGTTTCAGTTATATGCTTAGAATTTTCGAAAAAGAAATTCTAATTAATTATTGACTTCCCTCAAAACAATAATCATTATCCACCAACATCTCATCCACCGGGATTCTCGCAAGCCACGCAGTGTGGACGTTTACGCTAACCCACATTCGTTTGAGAAGAACCAAGTTCATTAACTACACTATCTGACCAACGATCTTTTGATCAATGTAGCTAATAGTCGGTGCTTTCAGCCATACAAGTAAGCAGCGTAACCTCGCGGGAGGAATACTGCAGATCGTACACTAAGTGTGTGCCATTACGTGACTTCTGAGTTTGTTACCTCAGGATAGTGCGCCTCAGATGGAGAGAGTGTCGCATTTCTCCTAGTTAAACTTGCTCTAGTCATCTTACTCAGAAGCTCATAGTCTAGCGATCTCGGGGCTGGACTCATCCGAATGGAGGAAGGCCCTAATGCCAACGCGCAAGCACACCCACATCGCATATGAACCCGTAATGGTGGCCATGGGGATATAACACAACCCGCTCCCACTTTGATTTCCAAATTGAGGGTTTTTCCGGTTTTAACATGCAATTAACTAACCTAAGTTATATGCAACCATAAAACCAGACATGCTTTAATTCATGCATCTAAAATACAACATAAAAATAAAGCATAAAAATTAAAACAATAAATACGGGAAATAAATACGTAAAATAAATTTCCCGACTATTATGGTTTTAATTGCTTCCATCCTTTGCCTTGACCTCGTGTCCCATCACGTCACTCGATGGAGAGAGTCTTGAACTTCAAAAAATGAAAACTGGAGGAAAAACGGGCCAAAAACAGCTCGCATGGCCCGAACGGGCCGAACGGGCCGCACGGGCCGCAGCCCGCGCGCACAGCCCGCACGGGCCGTGCGCGCGGCCGCACGTGGCTGCTGCTGCGCCCTTGGTGCGGCAGCTGCTGCTGCTGGCCTCCCTGCCGGCACGACTTGCTGCCGGCGGTCGTTGCCGGCGTCGCCTTCTGCTGCCAACTCCTCCTTCGCTTTTTCCCACGCTATTTGGTCTTCTTGCAATTCGTTCTGGGTTTTCCTGGGTTTCTTCAAATTCATGATAACCCAAAACCCACGAATCCAAGTCACCCACCATAACGCCTTCGATTACATAAAAAAAACAATTTTCCTACTACAAGGCATTCTAGGAAAATTAAATAATCGAAATTACATAGAAAAAATCCTACTACAGATTTAATCTAATCCTACACGGCTTCCAGCACGTGGTTATACTATTAAAAACATTCATAATAAAATTAAATCCGGACAAGTCCCGGAGTTTAATTAAAATCCATACAAACGTAACCATAATAGTCGGGATTCTAAACCACCTGCAAATAAAACCATGTAATAAATCGAACAAGTACCAAAACCCCCTAAACCAGGCTCTGATACCAATTGGAAGATTTTGGTAGGATCTGGGTTTGCACTTGCTCGATTTACCACGCAACAAAAATTTCTATTAAAGCGGAATCTTAGAAAAATACCTTTGAAGCGTGCACCTGGTGATTCTCTTGTATGCCTCAAGATTATGACTTCACGTTGTGTGGGCAACAAACTAGAAGTCAATTGATTAGCTACTCACCACAATCCACATGCTAGAAAACTCTAGCCCCGCAGCACCTGGCACGTACTATAAACGCACCCCCCGCAGAGAGAGAAAGCTACGCGCAACTGGTATAAACCAAGGCCCAAATTTCAGCCACTAGAAACCCAAAAACCAGCCGCACACTTTCTTGAAAATTCAACTTGGAGAGAAAAACGTTTTCACTCTCTAGAATTTTCTCTCTCTAGAAATCCTGTGGATTAATTGTTGAATTGTGTTTCTTGAATAACTGATCCCTTGTCTATTTATAGAGTTACAAGAGAGACTCCAAGTTGGTTTAGGATTGGTCTTCCTAATGGGTTTAGGTAATGAATTAGTTTCCAAATCCAATTAGGCAACCAATCTGATAGGATAACAAAATCCTACTGGATTCCTAATCTCTAGGATTTCCTAATTCCAATTGAAACTTAAGACTTAATTAATTAATTAAATAATTCCACTTTGTTAATTACTTAATTAACCCTTAGGAATTAATTCAATAATTTCACTTTGTTAATTACTGAATTAACCTTAGGAATAATTAACCAATTAATTAATTAAATCTACCTATTCAATTAACCCATTACAAAATTAATCGTACCACTAACGGATTAATTTTGGCACTACCATCATACCCCAGAATTGCTTCCGAAACAACTTAATTAAATTATATTCATTAATCTCCCCACATCAAAGATATAGTGCTCGTTAATTAAAATTAATTTACTGATAAATTAATTAATTAACTTATTTAATTCCGAGACTAGTACCACTCGACCTTTCTACTATACCGGACATAAGTCCACCGACCGGGTTTAGTATAATAAACATTTCGAGCTCATCTCGGGAGCACCATCACCCCGGACGCACTGGTACATGGTTTCCTTTCGACAAGCAGTAGCACACCAAGTAACTAAACACGTGCACCCAACCCACCGAGACTATTGGCCACATTTGACCTCACCCGTTGGCATATCAAAGTACACTATGTCTAATCCTGATGCCTACTCGAGTCTAGGAATTTAGAGATAGAATACAAGGATCGATTTGTCTATTAAATCAGTACAAGACAAATCATTCCTAAGAGTCAAATTCAATATGCCCCCGGCATATCTATATGATTCAATTGGTTTAGACAAACTAATTATCCGAATCACATAATAACCTAAACCGACAGTTTGTCCAAAGCTGTCTCGATTACGAACCTTATTTATATATTATGTCTTTCAACCAATGATGAGATCTATTGTGTCACACCAGACACCTCATTATCTACTTACATAATATAAATGGACGATTAATATGCACAACAAAATATGACTGAAACACAAATCAATATATTAAACTGGGAAACTGTACAATACAAGCATAGCTTATGTATTCTACTCCAACAGGTTAGGATATGAGTATAATGGTATCATAGGGGCCTTGCAACAAAGGCCTGAACCTCCTTCATTTCCTGATCTTCTTGGTCAATTAGTGTCTTATGAACTTCTCCTTAAGGCTCAGCAAACCCCTCCCCCCTTGGCCAATCTGGTTCAGTCTAATTATTCTGCGCATGCTTCGTCCGTGGTGGTCGTGGCACCTCGGCCACCCCAACTCCTACTGTGGTGATAACCGTGGTAGGGGAAGGGGTCTGTATCGTCAAAATTATTTTTGTAATTTTTAAAATATACCTCAGGGAGCAGATGATAATTAAGTGAAGAAGTGGGCGGTAATTAGCAATATAGGTTGAAAATAAAGACGACAAAAGGACTATTTTGTGATCACAAATCATGATCACACCTGTAATTCTGGCCGAAGAAGAAAAATACAAACGTGAGAACAGAGAGAACACATACTTCGGAGTTTCAACGCTTACTTCTAAATCTATTCACCGAATTTCCAACCTCCAAAATTCCAACCGCAGCGATACGATTCCAGTCAATCCTTCAATCCACCGGGTGCTCATATATTGGGGCAAGGGTGGAAATAGGAGATGGTGCTCTCTCAGAAGATTCATGAAGCCTTCAAGGGCACGGTGGAGAGAATTACGAGCCATCGAACAGTTTCCGCCTTCAAAGAAAAGGGGGTTCTAACCGTCCAAGAGTTTGTCCTCGCCGGGGACAATCTCGTCTCTAAATGCCCTACTTGGTCATGGTACAAACCATAATTACTCAAACTCTTCTTTGTTCTCACACCACCTTCCAACAAAATTACACGGGAATGTTATGGGTCGCATCAGCTTATATTTATGTTTGTTTTTGGTCTTAGTTGAGATCGTTTCAGGTTTGTATTCATAAATTTTTGAATGTTTTGTGTATACATGTATGGTTAGATTTTTTTATGCGTTGCGTGTTTGCTTCTGTTTGTTGAGCTCGAAATTTCTTTCTCTTTTCTTAAGAAGGGTGGAATTATTAGGTAGGTTAATTTTCAATTTGTATATTGCTGTCCATGGACGGATGATGGATACTTGGTGTTCGGAAGGTTGGGAGTGTCTTTTTTGAGATTGAAAGGCTTGATCTTTGATGAATTTATCCTAATAATGACCATCTGACTTTCTTTGGACTGGTAATGTGGCTGATAGTTTGCGATCCTAAAGTTTGATACTTGGTTTTGACTACTTACGTGGGAGGATCGGGTTGTGGTGGCACTTTCTTTTGATCGCGCTGCTATTGAATCTTCTTTGACTTACTAGACTGATTTGGTGGATGATGTCGGGAACAGTCACTAAAGTCTTGAACTTCGCCTGATAGACATGCTCTCACCTTGTGGCTGAATGGAACATGTTATGTCTAATATTACTCCACATACTGATTTTTATGTTATTTGGTTCCACGATAACATGATTATTAGAACAGTGTGGACTTAGTTTCTCAATGGATAAACTACTTTTGAGTTTCTAGGGAGTTTCAAAGATGAATATAGAATTATATTGCTACAAATAACCGGATGATTACTTGTCTGACTATAGCTCTTACAGGAAAGGTTGCCTTGCTTCATTTTTCTGTATCATGTAATATATTTAGGATGGATGACAAGTTCATACAAGTAGGTGCATCCTTGAAATCAACCCAGATATAAAATACATTATGGTTTCTTATCTTGGAGCTAAGTCTGCAGGGCTTCTATTTATGCCTGGCTCATTGCATTGCTTCTGTTGCATCTATAGCTTGATCCCAGTCTCCTAAGATTAGTATTCTCCACATCTGAGGACATAACTAATCTTGGAACGGACTTTCTTTTTCTGTCCTCCATTTTGCAATTGAATGGGCAACCTCGAGAAGTTTGCGTAGCCATGCTGAATGGAGTCAGGGTGGGATTGTCTATGGTTTTTTCCTCTTATTCTTTAAGTCAATGGATGTTAGAAATGTGTTAACCCATTTGTTGAAGAAAAATCCTTTAATTTCTGGCTTTCCACCTTCAATGAAGATCACATCACATCCATCTTTTGAATGCTATCGCAGCTTCTTGAATTCTGCATATTCAGATTTTCTCATGGTTCTCTTAGTAATTCTCTTTTAGTTATCACCAATTATCGTCACGGGGCACTGTGGCTATAGTCTGTATTATCATCTTGGGCTGGTTTATTTCTCCTGGTTGCCCATCTTATTGTTTGCTATATCTGAAGTGGAAGGCTGCAATTCATATTTCATTTCCTAACCAGAGTAAAAGAGTCAGTATCACTTAGTCCTTTTATTCTCTAGGCATTGTTGATGGCGTTAGTGGGAGATTTGTGTTTTAAATTCCTGACTTGCATTAAAACTGTTGTAATTCCCAGATGAAATTGATAGGGCAGTTGAAAATGCAAGTTGTGATATCGGCGTGCTTTTATTTGATTGATTTTTTTTTTTTTTTTTTTGTTTTCCTTTCTGAGTTGTTATTTTTTATGGCTCTCTTCATTTTTCCTTCTGTGCTTTATGAAGCCACTAATTGTTATGGATGTCTTTGCTGTACCTGCAGTAAGATTTCTCTGATTACTCTGAATGCACATCAGCTTAAGCCACTGTTTCTTCCTCATTTGTTAGGTTGCCGGGTGGGTTGGGTCGCATACTTGTTTATCATTAATTACTTGAGTCTGCTTTCCTGTCATCCTAATTAGCTATTTTGCCTGTAGGGAATCTGGTGAGCCAAGCAAGAGGAAATCATATTTACCAGCTGATAAGCAATTCTTGATAACAAGAAATGGTGAGGAGCATTTCTTTTCACGTGTGCTTTGTTTTTCTATAGATTATTGTATCTTCACATTTTCTTCGTACTTTTTGTTGATCATTTTGGTAGGGAGAGAAAATTATTAGATGTTCGATATGGGGTTGTAGCGTGAACCAACTTCTATCCTGTCAAAGATATTTGCTGTCCTCCATTTTGATGATTATGCATGATGATTTTAAAAATGTTGATAACATATTAATATATGAAGCACATGGTGACAATATATGATTTTGAAGCTGAAGCCTGGGTGTGTAAAGTGGATACTTGCAGATCTTCAGTATTTCTAACTTGTTCTTGTAAAACAAAATCAGATCTTATTAGGATCTATCATAAACCAACAATTCAAAATGAAATATGAAGGAAATATGTCAGTTTTAGTGACCAGCAATGAGTGAAAACACATTAGAGGCCTTACCCATTATCTTCCTTGGAAAATATGACCATGCTGATGTTGATTTATTTGTGGTTAAATTATACTTGATCTGTTTCTACTTTTATGAAATTATTTCTTGCCCATTGGGAAGACTTGTTTAAGAAGTGATGAAATCAAGCCCAAAACCTTACTTGATTCGTATCTCTGAACTTTTGCTCATTATTTGTTTGTTGAGGAATTTTTTCTCTTTATGAAAAACAAGGTAGTACAGCTGGAGATGAGTAGGTGGCTCTGAGTTCTGCTATCTTGGTAATTGAGCGGGATGAAACATATACCTTATTTGATGCAAACCTCATCTAATTTATACGAGCATCATATTCATGTGTCTGACGATGGCTGGGAAGATGCTGATAGTGGAAACAAAAACGAAGTACATTACCTTTCCACCTCCTTGCTAGTTAAGAACTTTTAAAATCCTACTATGAGTGATGATTCAAAGCCATGTCACCCACCCATAGTGATAAATAATGACAAAATTTTTTAAGCTGTTTATGGATGATGATCCTTTGAAGAAATAAATAGAAATAATTCGATTGGGAAAATTCAAGTAACGGTATATGTTATTTCCCGGGCATGTAATCCTTGTATCATTGCTATTCATGACATATAACTCCTTGGTTGATGGAAACCGGAGTGTTTACTATTTGAATTTTGAATATTGATGCTTGTCATATATTTTATGTTTACGTGTAAGGAGGTTTTGCCTGAGCCTGTTCAACATATTAGCTATGTTTTAGTTTGGGAATCGGTGCCAAGAGTAAAGATTATCATTGTAAATACTAGTGAGTCACCCAGACTAAGGATACCATTTGTCCCTTTCAAATTCGTTCATACGGTTTGAGAATCATGAGGAGAGGCAACCTACTTGACTTTAATAACAAATTAAAGTTGTAGTTTCTCGTTATATGAGTGCTCCCACTTGTTGGGGCGTGTCAATAGTAAAATGTATTCTTGTAAATAATTAGTTTTATAATGAATATAAATACAGCTGACTAACCCTGTGTTGGATAGACTATTTTACCTTCTCTAATACATCAATAATCATGAGCCGTGTATAATTTGTCTTACCTTTTGATTTACCTGAATGCGGTCGGGTTTCTAATATTTCTGTTTTATGCAGTACCTTGTCTGCGGAGAGCTGCATCAGTGGAAGAAGAATATGAGGCTGCTGGAGGTGAAGTTTTGCTTGATAATGAGGATGGTGATGGTTGGCTCGCAACACATGGGAAACCTAAAGGTTTTTTTTTTATTTTTTCTTCTTTTTCTGTTCATGAATTCATGATGGAATTCACGTGTTAATGTAGTTAGGCCATTTTTCCGGTGGCTTTCTGACTTAAGGTGTTTGCTTCCCTCAGAAAGCAATAACAGTGATGACGAAAATGTACCATCTATGGATACATTAGAAATTGACAAGAGCAATACCATAAAATCTTTCCCATCTTACTTTGGAGTCGAGGAAGAGGAAGATATTCCTGACATTGCTGAGTTTGAGGAACCTGACAATCTTATTGAGACGGATCCTGTAAGCTACTCTCCAAGGACATTTTTTGGATGTATTGCTTACATGTTTATATTTGTCCCCATTTCTTTTCTTGGTTCCTTTTCATTGGAAGGGTGTGGGGGAATGGGTTAGTTTTCTCTAATGCTATGTTGGAATCGGCTTGGTCATATTGCTGCAAGCTTCAGCTGCTAGTTGGAAAACATCAAGCACGATGGTTGCAGATATGGATCTTAGTCATTTTGTTGTTTTGTGTTCCCTTCTTGCTTTGTTGAATTTGTTAGAAATATGGTGTGGGTCATTTATATGCAGAATTGTCTTTGTTTGTCTTTTTAATTTTCTTGAATTTCAGAAATAATAATATGTTGGTTTTATATAACTTATCTAGGCAGCACTTCCATCAACATATCTAGTGGCTCATGAGCCGGATGATGACAATATTTTAAGAACTAGAACATATGATGTGAGCATCACGTAAGTCCTCTAAACATAAGAAAGTGCACTTAGTGATGGTTATTTCTTTCTATTTTCCTGTATGTGTGTATTCAGACATATCTTGTCCGTCTGTTGTTTGCAGGTATGACAAGTATTATCAAACTCCTCGTGTGTGGCTAACTGGCTATGATGAGGTGGGGTCTTGTGTGGTTCGGCATAATTTTTTAATAATTGAAGGCATATTTCATATTTCATTTGCTTGTGCGACATATCCTGATATCTGATGTGGATAACTTGTAATTGCTTTGTGTCGGAAGTGGGTTTTCAACATGTTTGCTTGTTCTGAATTCAAGTATTTAAAACCAGTTGAGTTTTATTTTCTTGGAAATACTCTCTTCTTTCTAAATTTTTTGCGGTGCCAATTTTTCTGGGGAAAGAAAGTGCTCCCAAAACTCAACCTTCTAAAAGATCTTGAGCTGAAAAGAATTTTCTTAAATTGTGTGATCTCAGAGATTGATAAATGCCTCATTGTCAGCGTAATTCTTTTTGTGGTTTGACTAAACCATTCTCGTTCTTTTTGGCAGTCAAGGAAGCTTCTGCCTCCAAACCTTGTTCTGGAGGATGTTAGTCATGATCATGCACATAAAACGGTGAGATGTCTTTATTTACCTGATAACTATTTGGAAAAATAAACTTTTGACTTGTAATATGTTAATTAGCATGAGAAAATTTGAACTGGGCTCTCTGGACTGGAAAAGGTAAATGTGGAATTCATGTATTGCTCGGTTCTTAATTAGCTGCTGAGGTGGATGAGCTAAAATTGTGGTTTGGAGTTACCACTTTTTTTAAGTGAAAAGCTGTGAGGAATTGTGATTTTTGCAATATTTCAATGTTTTTGTTTTGATTGGTAGAATTATTTTTCTAGGCTCTTTTTTCTTTTCTGAATCTGTCTTAAGGAATTTTTCATTTCTCCTATGTTACTTGGTAAATTGTGTTTACAGTATACCTTTTCATTGACCCTTTGTAGCAAGTATTATGTTACTTTTATTTGATTGGATTCTCCAATGGTTCATTTTTCGTTTCTGGACTTTGAATTCAGATCACTGTTGAAAATCATCCTCACTTGCCTGGGGAGCATGCATCTATTCATCCATGTCGACATGGAGCTGTGATGAAGAAAATTATTGATGTTCTTATGTCTCGAGGAGTTGAACCGGAAGTAGATAAGTATGCTATTCTTCCTATTTTGTATGAGATATATGTTAATTTGTGATTGCGTTGAAAAGATATGAGACTCGATATTTGGTATGCTGTTATTTTGGGGGAATATCAGTGGAGCTTTCATTACGTATCCTGGATGGTGCAATTTCAACTTAATTGTTAAGGCAGTACTTTATTTTCCTGGTAAATATGATTAATAATTAATTAAATGAGCATTTTTACCCCTACTATATTGAAGTGTGCCTTCCTTTTTTGACTGAATATTTATAAACCTTCCACCCCCTACTTGCCCTGCCCATTCCCTGTATTCCCTCTTTACTCATCTTGAACCACCGCAACAAAACACCACACCCCCCCCCCCCCCCCCCCCCCCCCCCCCCCCAATCTCCCAATCCAATTCTAAAAGTGTTTTCCAACCAAAAATATTTTCTTCCTTTTTGATTAAAAGTTTATTTGATCTGTTGAGGGTGATTGGTCATATAGATGGGTAAATTTTGTAGGGAGCATGGTCAGTATAGATGGGGGAAAATTTGTATAGGGGCAATGGAGATTTCAATATTTATATAGAGGGTACAATTTTAACTTAATTGTTAAAATGGAGTAGTACTTTGTTTTCCCGGTAAAATATACTTCCTTTGTCCCATAACTTACCTAAAGCGTTTATTACTATGATATTTTTTCAGGTTTAATTTTATATTTTACCTGTAAATTACTTAAAGTCATATATAATCATATTAATTTAGATTTTGAAAGTAAAATTATATGTATTGATAGCACAAATATAAAAATTGGACTATTTTTGTAGGACAAAATGCAATCTTGAAACAGGACTATTTTTTTGTGATGGTGGGAGTAAGTGAATTAATTTTGAATGGACATTATTACCCTTAATTTATTGAATTATGGCTTCCTTCCCCCTTCTTCCTTCTAATCAGATTTTTAAAATGTTTTTAAATAAAAATAATTTATTAATTTTGTTTTATTTGATCTGTTGAGGGTGATACCACTGTATAGATGGTTAAATGTTGTGAGAACAGCCTGCTTCTGTGTTTAACATGGAGCCTCTGATGAAATGCAAATTCTTTCAACTGTTGCTTTATGTCATTCTTGGCATAACTCTCATTGCTCCTTTGAGATATTTTGTTTTCTTCTCTCAAAGTAATGATTTCAAGTATATCTCTGCTTTTACAGGTATCTCTTCCTATTTTTGAAATTTATGGCTTCAGTTATTCCAACCATTGAATATGATTATACTATGGACTTTGATCTTGGCAGCTCCTCCAGTGCTTAAGTGAAAGGTAACTTTGATTGAATGTTAATTTCCTACTGGTTTTGAATGTGACCTACATCGATGGACTATAGCAGAGTGGTTTTCGATTCCCTTTTTCTTTAGATGATGATTGGAGTTTGTATCTTTTGATTGTCACCAAAGAAGAGGCTATTTTCTTCTGAATCTTAGTTGTTGGCAAATGATAAAAGAGTTAGAAGATGGCATATGAGTTGTAAGACCAAATTCTGCTCCAATTTTTTGACATCTGAAGGTTTTGCAATATCCTTTATGTATGGGGAAAAAGTTGGTTGGAACTTGTATCATTTCCATGTAGTGATTGCAACCTTGAGTTGGGAGTTACAGTCCTCTGCCTTGATCCCCTCCATTTGCATGTATGGTTAAAGGTTAAACTTACTGTACATTTTGAAATCTGGAATTGCACTATGGCGTTTTGGAGTATTGCGTCTTGTTAAAAATTGGCAAAACTCCACTGTATCTGTATTAAACTAGTTTATGTCAGCATTTATTTTTCTAATAATGCTTTATATTGCTTGTCAGTTGAGCTTTGTATGTCCGACTTCTTCGCTTGCAGTTGATGGGCTACCATGTACAAAGAAGCTGATCCTACTTTCTCTCTCCATGTAAATATGGTAAAATGTGAGATTCTTTCCATGGGTTTTCTGTAGATGCTTACTGGTACTGAATGGTGATTAGTGTCGCATCTTGTGTCCAACTCTGTGGATGGCTTGAGCTGATGATGGTCGTGTGTAAACGAACGAAAATGTCAAGTTGTAATTGGAAGGGTTTATTTATAGCAAATTATGGTTTATTTATTGAAGAGATGCCAAGGGGCATGCATATTGTTTGAAATGGATACTTCAATGGCTCAAGTATATTTATTTATTACAGATTCGTATACGGTAGGCCTATAGGAGTAGCATGAATTTTACTCCTGCTGTAGCCCGCGGCGAAACCCAGTCGCATCTAATACGCGTGTAAACACGTGACTTAATTAAACCCGAACTACTTTCCTTTCTCCCACTCTGAAATTGAAAACCCAAAATCCTTCATTCGTGCTCTCAAACCGATTTCATTCCCACGATCTTCATATTTTCATTACCAAAATTAGATCACCACCATCTAAATTTTTAATCTCAAATACGTTCAGAGATCATTGCATTTCCAATTTTTGCTGTTTTTTCGATCAAATAGGTTCAGAAACCATCATAACCATCATCTCGCGAAGAAAAACTTGCTGTTCAACTCAAACGCTGCAAAAAGTCTCCAAATCGAAAGAAAAACTTGCTGTTCAACTCAGAAAACACATTCTTGCTGCTTCAACATTTATCTACAGGTACGAAATCTTAAATTTTTAACCGTTATACATACGTATCATAGGATTTCAATTTTTTGACCGTTATTTGCTTTGAATAATTAGTGATCTGATGTTTGTATTCATTTGATCTGATATCTATTTTTCTCGAATCTGATGTCTGTTATATGTTTTTAATTTTGTTTTTCTTCTTTGAAATGATTTTCTATCAAAATTAGTGATCTGATGTCTATATTTTTGTGATCTGATGTCTGTTATATATTGATCTGATATCTGTATTTTCGTGATATGATGTCTTTTTAGTTCAGTGAAATATTTGCTTTCAATAATTTGTGATATGATGTCTTTATTCTTTTGATCTGATATATGTTTTCAGTTGATCTGATGTCTGTTATATGCTGTTAATTTTGTTTTAGTTCTTTGAAATAATTTTCTATTAAAATTAATGATCTGATGTCTGTATTCCTTTGATCTGATCTCTATTTTGTTTTGATCTGATGTCTTTTTTTTCTCATTTGATCTTCACTGTTAATTTTGTGTTAGTTCTATGTAATGATTTCTTTCAAAAGTAGTAATCTGATGTATGTTTTTTCGTTATCTGTTTCCTGTTTTTCGTGATCTGATGTCTTTTGTATTCTGATTTGATATTCACTGTTAAGTTTTTTTTAGTTCTGTGAAATAATTTTCTATCAAAATTAATGATCTGGTGTCTGTTTTCAGTTCATCTGATGCCTTAATTTTCTTGATCTGATATAAGTTATATCCTGATTTGATTTATGTGTTAAGTTTGATTTACTTCTGTGATACCTGTTTTATCCTGATTTGATCTTTGTGTTAAATTTGTTTTAATTCTGTGAAATGATTTTCTTTCGAAAATAGTGATCTGATGTCAATTTTTTGTTGATCTGATGTGTGTATTAAGTTGATATGATGTGTGCTTTTTCTTGATCTGATGTGTGTATTCAGTTGATCTGATCTCTGTTTTTTCGTTATCTGATATCTGTTATATGCTGATCTAATGTGTTTATGTTGTGATGTGATATCTTATATCTTCTGATATGATATTTACTTTCTTCTAATCTGATATCAACTTATTTTTGCTAACATTCTTTTACTGACATATTACAGAAAACAACAATATATACATAATGGCTGATAAAACCAAACAAGTTGTTCTAAGACAAGATGACAGTTTAGATTTTCAACAACCACCTACCAATCCCAATGTGCCCTTGTTACAACATACGTACAAACGTAAATTGGACAAGAAAAGAAAACAACAGGAAGTTCAACTATCCCAAAAGGAGCCAACAAGTAAAAGGATGAAAGTAGCTACAAAGAAGAAGACAAATGAAGAAATTCTTCAACAATTGCCGAAGAACGATGTGCAGCAGAAACAACAACAGAAAAAGACTAATGTGATAGTCAACAAGGAAAAGAAACAGGGCGATGTGGACGTCTAAATCAAAAAAAAAAAGAGACAAAAGAAAAGAGAAAGGATAATGATGATGATGATAATGAGATTAGCAAAAGATTCAGTTGCATTACATCTCCAAATGGTATCAGTTACGTGGTTTCTAAACTCTCAGAACCACAAAGAAATGCTGTGAGGGATATAGGCTTTGGCAGTTTCCTCGGTATCAACTACAACAAGATGCCTAACAAATTGGGACGGTACCTGCTCACCAAATTCAACTCTCTCAAGTTGAGACTGGAGCTGGAGCAAGATACAATTATTCCCATTGTTGAAGAAGATGTGGAATTGGTTATTGGTTTCCCAAGAGGTCCAATTAAGTTGAAGAATATACAACTGCTGAGTCAAAGGGCGAACATTATGAACAAAATGTTGAACACTATTGTCAAAGATTTGGCATGCCATCCACTAAAAGACCAACCATCAATCAACTTGAGTAGTACATTGTCAACAATAAGGACTACAACTTCATCCAAGATTTTCTTATCTACCTGGCTACCACATTTTTGCACCATCATGGGAGCATCAACAACATTAGATGTCGGCTCCTAAAATCCCTCAACAGCATTGACCAAACAAGGCAGCTAAACTGGTGTAGCTACACATTCAGAGCCTTGGTAGAATGCCAAGAAAAGTATTTCCACAAAGATGACACAACATCAACAACCTACCATGGACCACTTGCTTTTCTGATTGTAAGTCTCTGATCTGATGTCCGTATTCATTTGATCTGATATCTGTTTCCTGTTGATCTGATATCTATTTCCTGTTAATCTGATGTCTTATATATTTTTAATTTTGTTTAGTTCTTTAAAATAATTTTCTATCAAAATTACTGATCTGATGTCTGTATTGTTGTGATCTGATTTCTGTTATATGTTGATCTAATGTGTATATTTTGTGATCTGATGTTTGTTTTTATCTGTGAAATGATTTGCTTTCAAAAATTTTATTTTTTTAACTCACATCTAACATATATTTTTCAGTTATTATATGTTGATAGGGTTGTGTATGGGATTCACAAAGATATTCCAAGAAACCTACCAACATTCACAAATTGGAGTCAGAGTCAACTCTTTGAGAGAGCAAGACTCGAAGAGAAAAATAGAGGACATGGTCAAGGCTGGATAAGAGAAAGGGCTACAGCCGAGGTGCATGTGGAAAATCCACAACATCCACATGCTTCTGAAAAGACCAGTAGATCAAACAAAGGTCCAACCACATCACAAAACAATGTATACTTCTGATATGATATGTTTTATATTCTGATATGATGTTGTTTTTTCTTGATCTGATGTCCCTTTGTTAAGTACGTTTTATTTCTATAGTATGTTTTCTTATATACTTGTGATCTGATATGTGTTCTACTGTGATCTGATATCTGTTTTTTCTTGATCTGATGTCTACATAATGGTGCTTTGATATCTATTTGTTAAGTATGTTTTAGTTTTATAGTATGCTTTTTTTTTTTTTATAGTTGTGATCTGATATATGTTTTATGCTGATCTGATATTTGTTTCTTCATGGTCTGATGTCTGTATAAAGTTGCTTTGATATCCCTTTTTTAATTATGTTTTAGTTCTATAGTATGCTTTCTTTTATATTTCTGATATGATATGTCTTATATGCTGATCAGATGTCTGTTTTTTCGTGATCTGATATCTCTTTTATATGATAATATGAAACAAACACTATAACAATTATCTTCTGCAACAAGAATTTGAAAATGCTGATGAAATAACACAATTAGTGGTTGATTTGGCAAAGTCCATGATGGCTTTCATCAAAGCATGGCACAATGTTGGGAGCAACAAACAATTCAGAAGGTGCTGCAGCATTTGCCACAATAATAAGCACAGTGGAGGGGATCATCCGTGACTTGAGGGAGAAAAATGCAACTCCTGAGCAACAGGGTCAATCCTCAAAATCCCCAATATATGAAAATGAACCAACGCTATCACATGATGCCAGGTTCTATGCAGCATGTGCAGAAATTGCGGATAAACTACAAGAGGATTACAACAGAATGCAGAAGAAATCTGCCACTGTGCGCTTGGAATATGATATGCCAAAATTCAACCTCTATACACCTTCAGAAGATGAAGAATCTGCACCTGAAGATAGCTTTCATGAAGCAACAGAAGAAGAACAAGAAAATGTGGTGGAGGAAAAAGAAAATGAACCTCAGTCTGCACACATATCTGCACTACCCCCAGAACAAATAGACGTTGAACCAGAAGAGATAGAGAGTGAAGAGAGCAGAACAAAGCAAAAGGAAGATCCAATTGCAAAGCAATTGGTGTAAAACATGTTAGTCAACCAGAAAGAAAAATCAGATACAGAGAATGAAAAAACAAGAATAAGAAAGAAAAAGATGAGGAGGAAGAAAAAAAGAAAAATGGAAAACAGAAACAAGAAGAAAAAGATACATATAAAGAAGCTAACAAAGAGAAAGCTAAAGAAAAAATGGTGGAGACACTCAAAGATAAAGATAAAGATTCTGTAAATTTTACAGAATCACAAGATGAAGACACTCAAAAAATGGTGGAGGATGTAGTACTGCTTGCTACAAATATCAATACAATAATTTCAAAGACAGATCATACTCCAAAAGAACATCGGACTTCAAAATCACATCAGCCTTCGATAGCTGATAAAGCCATAACAGAGCTAATAACGTAAGCAAAAACATGTTTCTATCTGATATGATATATATTTTTTTTTACTGATTTGATATCTTACATTTGGTGATATGAACTCTATTTCCAGTATGATCAATGAAGAGCCAGACAATGCTGAGGAAGATGTCATCTTGACACCAAACACAAAACATCGAGATAGACAACTCCCTGTCCGTTTAAGATCAGATTTTTGTCTCATGCCTAGACCATTTTTGAAGATCACAAGGAGATAGAGACTGTTCACGTATTATGCTTACCTAAAGGGACTAAGGAAAATAAAATCAGTGAGGAGTAAGTTCTAATTTATATTTACATATATTATTTCTAATATTTAATCTTTTTTTTTGATATGGTATCTAATATCCAATGATATGATGCCTACTATCTTTTGATATGATGTGTGTATAATGCATGATTTGATCCTTTATAAAAAAATGTATGATTTCTTTTATATTATTGATCTGATATATATAGTTTTCTGATCTGATGTCTATAGTCCTTTGATCTGATATCTACTGTCTTGTGAAATGATATCTGTTATATAATTGTGATCTAATATCTGTTATATGCTGATTTGATGTGTACATTTTGGGATTTCAACATACTTTTATTAACATTATTTTGATATATGCATATAGAGAACAACTCTACTCCGGTGTATCATATATTTCAATGGACCGATCGGACATCAAGACCATGCATCCAGAAGAATGGATAACAATATCGGTACTAAATGCATGGATCGTACATATGAACTTCAAAGATCCAACAAGGCTATTCATATCTCAACAATTTTGTGTAAGATATGAATCCCTAATCATTTTAATATGAAATTCATTTTAAAAATATGTAAATATTATTCCATCTGATATGAATTAAATTCATTATGTTTTTAGCTTTCACTAATGGAAGATACACTAACTCGTCGTCTGGAGTTCGTATCGGCAATGGACGATTACAACAATTCAAAGAAAGCACCTGAAGCTACAAAAAATTTATGCATCCCTCCTCCCACCGCAATACCAAAGCCAGCAGTTCCTCAGTATCAGCTTAACCCTGAGGTTCTGGACATCATGAGAACTCAATTCATAGATGATGTCAAACGAGCCCACAAAAACATGGACACATTAAATGTAAAAATGGTAAGTGCAATTTTAATTCTTTTATTCATTGAATTCAATATATCAAATATCAACTTCTTATTCGTATTTTTTGAGCAGGTCTTCTTCCCAATATTTCAACATGAACATTACTATACATTTTGTATAAATGCAACAACGAGAAGAGTAGTCGTCCTGAACAACAAAATCCCAGATGAAAGTTGGTACAGTGCAATTCCCGAACTCATAGTAAGTACCTGTTTCATTGATCTGATATCTTCTTACCCTTGATCTAATATTTTCTTTTCACTAATCTGATATCTTTTTTCATCATTAATACAGCTACAATATTTTGTTGAGATAATAAAAGGGACATCAGCAGAGATAATTTTTGAAGATGCCAAAGAGTATAAAGTGGAGTATCCAAAATTGGTCTGGCAAGATAACAAGAACCACACTGATTGTGGCATTCTTACAATGAGACACATGGAGCTCTACAGAGGACAAACAACTCAGACTTGGGATCCAGAGCTCACAAGAGAAGCACGCAAGAGCAAAGCTGCTCTCAACTGGGCTCTACAGATTCTTAGGGTCAAGTATTCTTATACTTTAATAGTTTCTCAAACAAATTCAATGAAAGATGAGCTCAAGACCAAAATTGAGAAGTTTTATATTACAAAATTGTAACAGATACTTGACTTGACTCCAATCTAGACTTTAGATTGATTGTATATGACAATGTTGACATTTTCCAATTGTCTATAAAATTTATATTAGTCTTTTTTTTTTGTAAATTTCTCAATTGTCTATTTTTGTATTCTCATACTTTAATTCCAAATGATATGAAAGTTATTATCTATATCACCATTTTTTATTCATATTTCTGTTGTGATGAAAGTTATAATATATCAAATCAACTCAAAACATAATATCAGATTAAATCATAACCAATATCACATCAACTAATAACTAATATCATATCGCATTATTGATGTGATATATATAGTCTTCTGATCTGATGTCTATAGTCCTCTAATATGATGTTTATAGTCCTCTGATCTTATGTCTATAGTCCTCTGATCTTATGTTTATAGTCTTATAATCTGATATCAGTAATACTCTGATCTGATGTCTATTGTCCTCTGATCTGATATCTGTAATACTCTGATCTGATGTCTATAATCCTATGATCTGATATCTTCTAGTCATTGTTATGAAACAACTAAGTACAGTAAAAAGAAATCATATAAAATAACTATCAACTCAAAAAAAAAAAAAAAATCATATAACATACAATCTCTCCCAACAACAGGGAGTCATTTAATGTTTTGTATCACCTAACTAAAAGAATTCATATCACCTACAACTATAACTACAATTTCTCCACCACAGGATTGACAAAATTACCGTCAACAACTCCACAATTTTCAATCACCATTGATGCGACCCGTTCTCTAGTACGCAATGCATATGCTGCTGCCTACTTCTTCTTTCCTCTTGCTCTATTGCACATTTTCTCCACAACGCTTTTTGGACGAATGTTTCTAACACCTTTTTCTCTTCTTCTCTTCGGATCTCTAATTTCAACAATGTTTGAACCTTTTTCTTTTTCACCAACATAGGATGGACCAACCTCTGATTTAATAGAAACTCTAGCCAAATTGAAGTGTTTGTCAAGAATAGAAAGTGCAACAGAACTAGACTGTGCATGTCTAATTAAATCCAAATATTTTTTGCTTGCTTCAACTCTCCAAACAGAATTTGAATCTTTCTCGCAGCTACTTGATGTCAACAAACAATCTTCTTTCGAATAATAATAACAGCTGCTTGCACTCTTAGTCCACCTTTTCAATACATACTTCTCAGGGATTCTCTACAGGATATAAAAATTATAAAGTTAATCATATCATGTCAAATAATAACTAACATTATATCAAACTAGCAACTAATATCAGATCACTCACATTACATAGAGAATCATATCAGTAAACTAAAAAAACATCACATCACTCAAATGTAATATCAGATCAACTAAACCATAATATCATATCAAACTAAACCTAATATCATATCAACTCAAAAAAAGAATATCTCAGAAGTTGCAATAAATACATACCGAGTAATTATTCATATTTAGCACATAAAGAGCATTCGAGCATAACAACCCAGCCTCAGAAAAAAGATTGCAAGTGCAGCTCACTGTATAGTCATTCTCATCAAAACAAACTACGTGTCGAAACAAATCAAGTTTGGTACGCCAAACCTGATATTCATAAACACCATTATTGCTACTGGTCTGCAAGTGATTATATGATAACATCTTGTTATACAGCTCCTGAAATCTTACAAACACCTCTATCGTATAAACCTCAGCATCATGTTGAAGCACTAATGAATCTCCAACAACAGGATCAACCCTTCCTCTACATCTAAAATCTTCTGCAATGCCATTGTTTCTCCACTCAGTCACAACATCAAGAAACTGCTGATAGAATTCACACAAAGTAGAAGTTTTTGACAACTTCATTGAAACCGAACGATTGGTTGTCTCACATATTTGTGAAGAAACTGTCCCTCCAAAAAAATATTGTTTACTAAATGCAGGGCACCACTTCTCTTTTATCTCATCTAATTTCTTCAACCAATTGTTCCTTTTGCAATTATAATCCTTCAACAAACTGATAGAATAAAAAAGTAACAGATTAATATATCAGATCAATTCATAACTAATATCAGATCAATTCAAAACTAATATCAGATAAGCTTACAACTAACAAAGAATAAAGTAGTAACAGAAAAATATATCAGATCAACTCAAACATAATATCAGGTCAATTTATAACTAATATCATATCACATAACTGAAGGAAAACTGAACAAGCACGGGCTAAATCGAAAACCTCACTTTCGTGCAATGCATTCCAGAATCGGAAGCTTTCGACCAAGCTCAGGCTCAAATTAGTTTACCCATGAACGGATCTAGGCTTATACTTATTTAATTTATTAATCGGGACACAAAATATTCGATCTTTAATTAAAGCGGAATTTAAAGATACTACCTTTTGAAGCGAAGTCCCTTGCTTAAAGAAAAACCAATTCTTTGTTGCGATTCCAATAGAAATCCAATCGATTACTCCAAGAACACTTCGAATATTGCGTGGGCAATAATCTATCGAAGCTTACTTGCTTAGCCCACGAAAACCCTGAAAGAAATCTCTCAAATTAAACTCAAATTCTGCCTAAAATCTGATCATCCCTTTCGCTGGACTGCTTGCGCCGATCTGCTGCTAGGAAGATAACCCACCGCCGAACTTAATCACCAACAGCCCGCCTGAACTCAGCTACCATCCAGCCGTGATCTAGACAACCGTCATCACGGATCACCAACAGAGATCGACGTGATGATGGTCGAATCAACGCGCGGACAGCAAGCTAAGCAAACTGGCGCTGGGAAAAATAATTACCCAGTCTGGCGGAAAACCCTGAAGCAGCGGCGAGAAAATAAGGCAGCAGTCCGATAATAATAACCCACAAATGAAGAAGGTATGATCTTTAGGCTGAGTTCAATCCGATGAGCAAGATAGCAAGTTCATTTTTGAGAGATAACTTCAAGAAGAAGAAGTTCTCTCTCTAGAACTTTCTTACTCTAGGTGCAAGACTTGTCTTGCAAGATTTCTTAGCTTTCTTTGGTCTCAAGTTATTCTATTTATAGGAGCTCGATTGGAGACCTAATGGGCTCTCGAGTTAGGCCTTAAAATTTGACTTTCGTTGACCGCTAAGTCTTCCCGACTAATCAACTCCAATCGACCCATTTAAATTAATTTATTTAATCCACTTTGTTAATTTAATTTAATCGAACCCTTAGAATTAATTAATTCAAAATAGAATTAATTTCTAAATTCACTTTGTCGATTAAATATTAATTAAACCTTTTGGATTAATTAATTTACCTTGTCGATTAGTCAAATGCATAATCGGTCGTACCACTAACGGACAAATTATGGAACTACTGCTCGAAAACGACTTTACATTTCGCCATTATATTTTATTCTATCTCTCCACATTAAATATCTAGTGCTCGTTGGTTTATCAATTTACTGACAAATTAATTCACCGACTTCTTGGTTTCCGAGATTAGTATCACTCGTCCTTTTATTATACCGAACATAAAGTTCACCGGCCGGGTTTAGTATAATAACCTTACGAGCTCATCTCAGGAGCACCATCAACCCGGCGAATCGGTACATGGATTCTTTCGACTAGCAACGGCACGTAAGAAGCTAAACATCGCATACCCAACCTACCGAGGTATTGGCCTTAATTGACCTCACTCTTTGGCAAATCAAAGCACACGATATCCAACCTTCACGCCCGTCCCAATCTCGGGATTGAGAGACGGTATACTAGGACCAAATTGACTACGCCGATCAGTATAAGTCAATTCTATCCAAACTGATCGTGCTCAATATGCCCCGGGCATATCTGTGTGATTTAAACTAGTTTAGATAAACTAATTTCGAAACCACACAATAACCTATACCGATAGTATGTTCAGACTATCTCGGTTACGAGCATACTTTTTATATATCAATACTTTAACCAATAACGGTATCTACTGTGTCTGTCCATACCCCGTTATCTAGTTCTATGATATAAAGGAACAAATTTATACTGAAACAAAATGATATGTCAACTGTGGATATTAGTTTTTGATACATGCCATAGCTTTTCTGTATTCAAAACTAACAATCTCTCACTAATACTCAAAGCTATGCTAAGAAGTACAAAAACTGTCCAACCCGCTATTACACTGCTGTCATAATGAAATCTCCAGAACACCTTTAAGCTCACTCACATGGCTCTCTCAAGAATCTGACTCCCGTGCCCTCCACATGTCTCTCAAAGACCTTTGGGGTCAATGGCTTGGTGAAAGGATCTGCAAGGTTGTCATCTGAAGCTATCTTGGCCACGATCACGTCTCCCCTCTTTACGATCTCTCGTATCAGGTGGTACTTGCGCTCTATGTGTTTACTCGCCTTATGGGCTAGTGGTTCCCTCGAGTTAGCAACTGCACCATTGTTATCACAATAAACTGTGATAGACCTAGGCAACTCAGAAACCACATCTAAGTCCATCAGGAAGCTCCTGAGCCATACAGCCTCTTTCGCTGCCTCTGAAGCGGCAACGTACTCGGCCTCCATGATAGAGTCTGCCACGCATTTCTGCTTGACACTCTTCCATACTATGGCTCCACCTCCTAGAGTAAACACAAACCCAGAGGTAGACTTACTCTTGTCCAAATCACCTTGAAAGTCTGAATCTGTGTAACCCAATGGTACAAGCTCCTGCGCTCTATAAACTAGGACATAATCTCTCGTCCTGCGCAAGTACTTGAGAATGCATTTTACTGCCTCCCAGTGAGCCTTCCCAGGGTTACTCTGATATCTGCTAACCATGCCAATGGCAAAGCAAATATCAGGCCTCGTGCACAACATAACATACATGAGGCTACCCACTGCAGATGCATAGGGTACCACCTTCATGGCATCTATCACCTCAGCAGTCTTAGGACACTGCTCCTTAGACAAATGCACTCCATGCCTGAAAGGTAGTGAACCCTTCTTGGAGTTCTGCATGTTAAAACGGGCCAGAATCATGTCTGTGTAGGATGCCTGAGAGAGAGTCAGAGAATGTCTCATACGATCTCGAATAATCTTAATCCCAAGGATATGTCCAGCCTCTCCCAAATCCTTCATATCGAATTGCCTGGACAACCATGCCTTTACGTCTGACAACACCTTCTTACTGTTGCCAATAAGAAGAACGTAAAGTACGAGGAACACCACCATATCACCATCATGCCTGCGATAAACACACTGCTCATCCGGAGACTGAGTGAATCCATAGGACTGAATAACCTCGTCAAAACGAATGTTCCAAGATCTGGATGCTTGCTTAAGTCCATAAATGGACCTCCTAAGCCTGCATACCTTGTGCTCTTGGCCTTTAATAATGAAGCCCTCTGGTTGCTGCATAAAGATGGTCTCCTCAAGACTTCCATTAAGGAAAGCTGTCTTGACGTCCATCTGCCAAATCTCATAATCCATATGAGCAGTTATGGCCAAGAGAATCCGGATTGACTTAAGCATAGCTACCAGGGAAAAAGTCTCCTTATAATCGATCCCTTCTTTCTGAGTATACCCCTTCGCCACAAGCCTAGCCTTGAAGGTCTCAACCTTCCATTCAGATCCTCTCTTTCGCTTGTAAACCTATTTGCACCCAATAGGCCTAAACCCATCAGGAAGGTCTACCCGCTCCCAGACTTGATTTGAGTCTATAGAACCCATCTCAGCAATCATCGCTCTCTGCCAATAATCTGCATCTTTATCCTGGAGAGCCTCATTGTAGTTAACTGGGTCCGATTCATGAGCACCAGGGATAAAGTCAGAAGACTCACCCAAACCCATGTACCTCTCGGGCTGTCTCACAACCCTCCCACTACGACGAGGCGTAGCCTGTGCAAGAGCATCATCTGTGATAGTGTGTGCAGTCTCTTGTGGTGTGTCTTCCTGTACGTGTGCATCTGGAATAGTGGACTGACTTCTAAGCTCTTCCAATACTACCTTGTTGCTTGACTTGTGATCTAAAATATAGTCCTCCTCAAGAAATCTGGCATTGGTGCTGACCACCACCTTCTGATCCTGAGGACTATAAAATAAACCACCTCTCATTCCTTTGGGGTAGCCTATAAACAGCATAGCCTTGGATCTCGCCTCTAACTTGCTTGCATCTGCCTCAAGCACATGTGCTGGACAACCCCAAATCCTGAGATGTCTCAGACTAGGCTTTCGCCTATTCCACAACTCTACTGGGGTCGTAGGCACAAACTTAGATGGCACAAGGTTGAGGATAAAACATGCTGTCTCTAAGGCATAACCCCAAAACGAGATAGGCAACTCACTGTAACTCATCATCGATCTAACCATCTCCATAAGAGTCCTGTTCCTCCTCTCTGCTACACCATTCTGCTGGGGTGTGCCAGGTGCAGACAACTGGGTCTGAATACCCTCCTCTGACAAATAGGATCTAAATTCACTAGAGAGGTATTCGCCACCGCGATCAGACCGCAGTGACTTGATACTCTTACCCAGATGGTTCTCCACCTCAGCCTTGAATTCTCTGAACTTGCCAAAACATTCAGACTTGTGGCGCATCAGGTATATGTATCCATATCTAGAGTAATCATCTGTGAAAGTCACGAAATACTCATAACCACCTCTAGCCTGAACTGACATAGACCCACACACGTCAGAATGAATTAGCTCTAAAACCTCCTTGGCCCTATACTCCTTGGCCTTGAAAGGCCTCTTGGTCATTTTACCCTCCAAGCAGGACTCACAGGTCGAATAGCTGTCAATATCTAGTAAGTCCAAAGACCCACTCTTGAGCAACCTTTGAATCCTAATAAGGTTGATATGACCTAGTCTCAGGTGCCAAAGATAAGACTGATTCAAAGGGAAAGACTCTTTTCTCTTATTATGATTCAGTGATGAATTACTAGTTTCTGTGTTTTGCATAGCTGGGGAGTAAGTCTTAATTAAAAACAAATTGTCAACCAATGTACCGGAACATATAAGTTTCTGGCCTTTTCTAATAAAAATAGATCCATCAGAAAATGCACACTTATAACCATCCAAAACAAGTCTCGAAACCGAAAGCAAGTTCTTTCGAAAACTAGGTACATAAAGACAATCTCTCAACAATAAAGTAGAATCTGAAAAATAAAGACATAAAACCCCCACTGCAGCAACAGAAACTCTGGTAGTATCCCCAAGGTAAACCTGCAACTGTCCATCTCTAAGCAGCCGGGTCACTTGGAACCCCTGCAAAGAATTACAAACATGATCAGTGGCTCCTGAATCCACACACCAAGTATCTGTGGGAATTGCCGCTAAACATGTCTCAGTGACTAGGGAAAATTTACACATACCTCGAGGCTTTGGGCAGTCCTTCTTCCAATGTCCCGCTTTGCCACATCTAAAGCATTTGCCTTTCGGCTTCTGCTTCTTGGGAATGCCCGCCTTGGGTCCATGACTGGCTCCTGCTTTCTGGCCTCTCTTCCTCTTTTGTTTCCTGGCTTTGGGCCCAACAGAGGAACCTGAGGGACCAACAGTAGCCAAGACTTGCTTCTTCTCAGCGAATAGGCTCTCGACAGACACCAATGCAGTCATGAGCTCAGGAAGTGAATATGAGAGATTCCCCATATTATAGTTCAATCGAAACTGCTCAAAACTGGGAGGCAAGCTCTGAAGGATGATATCGACCTGGGTTTCCCCATTAATCTCACCTCCCAATACCTCGATCTCATTGATGCAACCAATCATGTCCAGTACGTGATCTCTCACTGAAGTGCCCTCAGCCATCTTAGCATTCATGAGTTTCCTCATAGCTGACTGATTGGCTGCCCTGCCCTGATGTCCAAACATCTCCCTGAGGTTGAGCATCATATCGTAGGCTGAGGTCATCAACTGATGCTGGTGCTGCAGTACACTTGACATGGAAGCCAAGATGTAGCACCTGGTCATCTCATCAGCCTTCTGCCACCTCGTATATGGCTCTCGCTGCTCAGGGGTGGCATCATCGCTGGGCTTAGGGGGACACTCCTCAGTAAGCACGTACTTATAACCCTCAGCGGTAAGGACAATGTCCAAGTTACGTTTCCAATCAATGTAATTTGGATCGGTGAGTTTGTTTTGGTTCAGAATGACAGCTAGCGGGTTGAACTACATATCAACTGAAAATAAACAATTCAAGTTTCAGTATACTTTTTTGAAAATATTGAAAAATCCTCAAAAAACAAATATAATCTTCTACCGACATCTCTCATAACGCATTTTACGATGGGTGAACGTCTACGCTAACCCATATTCGTTCGAGAAGAGCTGAAGTTCATTAATTTCATTATCTGACCAACGATCTTATGATCAATGAAATTAATAGTCGATAATTTTAGCCGTACCCAAAAATAGCGTAACCTCGATGGGAAGGATACTAAAAACGGTACACTAAGTGTATGCCATTACGTGACTTCTAAGTTTGTTACTTAGGATACTAATGCACCTCGGATGGCGAGGGTGTCGCAACTTTCTCCAATTAAACTCACTATAGTCATCCCTTTAGAAATTCATTCCGGTGATATCTGTGATTGAAAACTCATCCGATAGGGAGGAAGGTCTAAGCCAGCACGCAAGTTTAACCACATCACCAATGAACCCGTAATGGAGGCCATGGGGCTATTAACCAACCTGCTCCCACTTAGATTTTTAATTTCGATTCGCCCGGGTTTTTTCGGTTTTCTAAGTAATTAGGAATCACTCAAAATTACGATTAAACCAAAACCCGCGAATGTAATTAGTTTGACGATTTTTACGTTTAAACATGCAATATCTTAACTATGGATATTCGCACCCATAAAACCGTTGGAGTTTTAATATGCGAATAATCTACCTTAGTTAATTGCACATTACCTTTTAAAACATTTTGGTTTCGTTTTCGTTCATGCAAAATAAAACGAAAATCACACAATCAATGAAAAGACATAAATACGGGAAATTAAACAAATAAAATTTCCCGACTATTATGGCCTTCTCTATCGTTGATTCTTTGACGCCTCGGTGACACTTCCCGTCGTGTCGATCCCACTCGTTATTTGGATTCCTCTCGATTCGCCCGGGTTTTCTCGATTTTCTACGTAATTAGGAATCACCCAAAATTACGATAAACCAAAACATGCGAATATAAGTTACCCAAAATAACGTCTTCGTCATAGTACATAAATTCCTATATACAAAGGCGTTTTTCTAGGAATTTAAAGACTACATGATTAGATCAAATCCTACTACAAAATTTTTCTAATCCTACACGGCTTCCAGCTCGTGGTTATTACTATTACAGAAATTTCCATTCAAAAAATAAAACAAGCCCGGACATGTCTCGGGGTTTATGAATCAAAATTAAATTTCTACCATAATAGTCGGGAAACCAATAACCACCTGTTTAAGCATTTCGACAAAAATAATAATGCCAAAATAAAGCCGTGTAATAAATCAAACAAGTATAAGACCGAAACCAACGCTCTGATACCAATTTGAAGGAAAACTGAACAAGCCCGGGCTAAATCGAAAACCTCACTTTCGTGCAATGCATTCCAGAATCGGAAGCTTTCGACCAAGCTCAGGCTCAAATTAGTTTACCCATGAACGGATCTAGGCTTATACTTATTTAATTTATTAATCGGGACACAAAAGATTCGATCTTTAATTAAAGCGGAATTTAAAGATACTACCTTTTGAAGCGAAGTCCCTTGCTTAAAGAAAAACCAATTCTTTGTTGAGATTCCAATAGAAATCCAATCGATTACTCCAAGAACACTTCGAATATTGCATGGGCAATAATCTATCGAAGCTTACTTGTTTATCCCACGAAAACCCTGAAAGAAATCTCTCAAATTAAACTCAAATTCTGCCTAAAATCTAATCATCCCTTTCGCTGGACTGCTTGCGCCGATCTGCAGCTAGGAAGATAGCCCACCGCCGAACTTTATCACCAACAGCCCGCCTGAACTCAGCTACCATCCAGCCGTGATCTAGACAACCATCATCACGGATCACCAACAGAGATCGACGTGATGATGGTCGAATCAACGCGCGGACAGCAAGCTAAGCAAACTGGCACCGGGAAAAATAATTACCCAGTCTGGCGGAAAACCCTGAAGCAGCGGCGAGAAAATAAGGCAGCAGTCCGATAATAATAACCCACAAATGAAGAAGGTATGATCTTTAGTCTGAGTTCAATCCGAGGAGCAAGATAGCAAGTTCGTTTTTGAGAGATAACTTCAAGAAGAAGAAGTTCTCTCTCTAGAACTTTCTTACTCTAGGTACAAGACTTGTCTTGCAAGATTTCTTAGCTTTCTTTGGTCTCAAGTTATTCTATTTGTAGGAGCTCGATTGGAGACCTAATGGGCTCTCGAGTTAGGCCTTAAAATTTGACTTTCGTTGACCGCTAAATCTTCCCGACTAATCAACTCCAATCGACCCATTTAAATTAATTTATTTAATCCACTTTGTTAATTTAATTTAATCGAACCCTTAGAATTAATTAATTCAAAGTAGAATTAATTTCTAAATTCACTTTGTCGATTAAATATTAATTAAACCTTTTGGATTAATTAATTTACCTTGTCGATTAGTCAAATGCATAATCGGTCGTACCACTAACGGACCAATTATGGAACTACCGCTCGAAAACGACTTTACATCGCGCCATTATATTTTATTCTATCTCTCCACATTAAAGATCTAGCGCTTATCAGTTTATCAATTTACTGACAAATTAATTCACCGACTTCTTGGTTTAGGAGATTAGTACCACTCGTCCTTTTATTATACCGAACATAAAGTTCATCGGCCGGGTTTAGTATAATAACCTTACGAGCTCATCTCGGGAGCACCATCAACCCGGCGAATCGGTACATGGATTCCTCCGACTAGCAACGGCACGTAAGAAGCTAAACACCGCATACCCAACCTACCAAGGTATTGGCCTCAATTGACCTCACTCATTGGCAAATCAAAGCACACGATATCCAACCTTCAATCCCGTCCCAATCTCGGGATTGAGAGACAGTATACTAGGACCGAATTGACTACGCCGCAGTATAAGTCAATTCTATCCAAACTGGTCGTGCTCAATATGCCCCGGGCATATCTGTGTGATTTAAACTAGTTTAGATAAACTAATTTCCAAACCACACAATAACCTATACCGATAGTATGTTCAGACTATCTCGGTTACGAGCATACTTTTTATATATCAATACCTTAACCAATAACGGTATCTACTGTGTCTGTCCACACCCCGTTATCTAGTTCTATGATATAAAGGAACAAATTTATACTGAAACAAAATGATATGTCAACTGTGGATATTAGTTTTTGATACATGCCATAGCTTTTCTGTATTCAAAACTAACAATCTCCCACTAATACTCAAAGCTATGCTAAGAAGTACAAAAACTGTCCAACCCGCTATTACACTGCTATCATAATGAAATCTCCAGAACACCTTTAAGCTCACTCACATGGCTCTCTCAAGAATCTGACTCCCATGCTCTCCACATGTCTCTCAAAGACCTTTGGGGTCAATGGCTTGGTGAAAGGATCTGCAAGGTTGTCATCTGAAGCTATCTTGGCCACGATCACGTCTCCCCTCTTTACGATCTCTCGTATCAGCTAGTACTTGCGCTCTATGTGTTTACTCGCCTTTTGGGCTCGTGGTTCCCTCGAGTTAGCAACTGCACCATTGTTATCACAATAAACTGTGATAGACCTAGGCAACTCAGGAACCACATCTAAGTCCATCAGGAAGCTCCTGAGCCATACAACCTCTTTCGCTGCCTCTGAAGCGGCAACGTACTCAGCCTCCATGATAGAGTCCGCCACGCATTTCTGCTTGACACTCTTCTATACTATGGCTCCACCTCCTAGAGTAAACACAAACCCAGAGGTAGACTTACTCTTGTCCAAATCACCTTGAAAGTCTGAATCTGTGTAACCCAATGGTACAAGCTCATGCGCTCTATAAACTAGGACATAATCTCTCGTCCTGCACAAGTACTTGAGAATGCATTTTACCGCCTCCCAGTGAGTCTTCCCAGGGTTACTCTGATATCTGCTAACCATGCCAACGGCAAAGCAAATATCAGGCCTCGTGCACAACATAGCATACATGAGGCTACCCACTGCAAATGCATAGGGTACCGCCTTCATGGCATCTATCTCATCAGCAGTCTTAGGACACTGCTCCTTAGACAAATGCACTCCATGCCTGAGAGGTAGTGAACCCTTCTTGGAGTTCTGCATGTTAAAACGGGCCAGAATTGTGTCTGTGTAGGATGCCTGAGAGAGAGTCAGAGAATGTCTCCTACAATCTCGAATAATCTTAATCCCAAGGATATATCCAGCCTCTCCCAAATCCTTCATATCGAATTGCTTGGACAACCATGCCTTTACGTCTGACAACACCTTCTTATTGTTGCCAATAAGAAGAATGTCATCTACGTAAAGTACGAGGAACACCACCATATCACCATCACGCCTGCGATAAACACACTGCTCATCCGGAGACTGAGTGAATCCATAGGACTGAATAAGCTCGTCAAAACAAATGTTCCAAGATCTGGATGCTTGCTTAAGTCCATAAATGGACCTCCTAAGCCTGCATACCTTGTGCCCTTGGCCTTTAACAATGAAGACCTCTGGTTGCTGCATAAAGATGGTCTCCTCAAGACTTCCATTAAGGAAAGCTGTCTTGACGTCCATGACAAGAGCAAGCATTGAGGAAGATCCCGAAGCTACTATGGCACGATTTTTGGGTGGTTCAAGAAGAGAGATTGCCGATGTTGTTGATGTTGGTATCGAAGTCATGATTTTCAAAATTTTTACACAGCGGATTCATGCCGATTTCAATTTTTAGTGTTTTAATTCTATGTTCAAAACAAGTAAACCATACCCTTGAAGCGTAATTGGTAGCCGCGTCTGGATCCTAGATTGATGTTGGTCCAAACCTTCTACTCCTGTTACGTTTTTCACACCAAAATCCTTCCTTGAAGGACTCTCTACTTTCAAGCACGAAAGCCTTTACAGAGTCGGTGCTAGCCGTTTTTCGCCTACAAAGAGAATTGAGATTTTCGTATATCTTGCTTTTTCTGATTTTTATCAATTGCAAATCATCATACTCCTACCATAATATCCCTAGGATATTTGTAGAGTTGAAATTTCCAAAAATCAGTATTGTAATCAATCAATTATTACTTAACTGATTTAATCATATTCCAAATCAGTATTATTACCAAATATTATTTTACTGATTCCAAATTAGTATTAAATAATATTTGTTGATTCCAAATCAGTATTAAATAATACCTTAATAATTTGGGTTATACACCAAGCCCATGGATCAACCCATGACCCATGGATCAGGCTGATGGATCAAGAACCTCAATTGTAATTAGGTCCCTTGATTTATCAGCCCATCCCAATTGTTCCCAGGTAATTAATTAACTCTTAATTAATACCACAAAACTTTTCAATAATATTTAATTAAATCATTTAATTAAATCTTATTTATTTAAGTATAACAATTATACTTATTGCAGGCAAGAATACTTATTCTGCATCATCGAACTTTCTTATGTGCGATCCTGTAGGCCCATTCTAAATTGGCAATGGATAACTCAATCTCATTGATTAATCCATAAGGCATTAGTGGTCTCTAGCAAGAAATAATGACTACCCAATTAATAATGGAGGGTCGAATAGTGATTCAACACAACCTTTCCGTGCAAACTGTGTACGATCCTCTACATTGATATCCCGTTTAGCATAAGGCATGGAACCATCATCCTTATATAGCTAAACGTTTACTTGATCTCTTAGTGACACTAAATTCATCAAGCAAATGATAACACTTATCATTCCTTGGGCATGGCCATGCACTTTTCAGTTCACTATCAAGTGGCCAAGATATCATCTCTCACTTAAGAGAGATTTGTAGTTCCATCACTTCACCTACATATCTTAGCGTGACTCATAGTGTACCCAATCATATCTGTACTTGGCAACCTGTTACGGTCCTGTTAGGCGTATGTCAAAGCACACTACAATTCACCTAAGACCATGTAGTGATTTCTGGTCTAAGGATCCTCGTACGAGTACTACTCAAAAGAATCACTCATTATCTAAAAGTCCATGGAGTGTTTCTTTTGGCGGATCGATTTCATGAAATTGAATATGCACAAGAATATAATTATCATGAAATTAACTCATTTGATAAATTATCAAACAGATGACAAATGTCTAAATTAGCCCTCAAAAGGGCATACACCAACAGTTAAATTACAACATTACTTAGATTTGGAAGAAATTATGCAAGTGGCAGAAAAGGTGGAAAGGTAATTGAAAAGAAAGAGTGGTTCAAGTAAGTTTTTTTTAACCAATCCTCTTGGAAAAACAATAATGGAAACAAAAGGGATTTTGGTAAAAAGAAAGATGAACCAAATAATCATGATTTTAAAAGGTTTGAAAAGAGTGAATCAAGTAAAAGTTTTTCTTCTACTTCTAAACTCACTTGTTTTAAGTGTTTGGGAAAAGGGCCATATAGCTTCCCAATGTCCTAACTCCAGGACTATGGTAATGCGAGAAGATGGTTCTTGTTTGAGCCAAAGTGAAGGAGAAGAAAATGAGGAGGCTCCGGATGTTGAAGATGAAGGTGAACAATTTGAAACAAGTGGTGATGAGGTTTTGGTCACTTTGAGAGCATTGAATACTCAAGTTGGATCTTATGATAAAGAGCAAAGGAGTACTATCTTTCACACAAGATGCAAAGTACAAGATAAGGTATATATGCTCATCATTGATAGTGGGAGTTGTACTAATTGTGTTAGCTCTTATCTTGTAGACAAATTGGGTCTATCCATGACTGCTCATCCCCATCCTTACCGTTTGCAATGGCTCAATGATAGTGGAGAGCTAAGGGTGAAGTGGCAAGCAAAGGTAAAATTTTCAATTGGGAAATATGAGGATAAAGTTTTGTGTGATGTAGTACCAATGCAAGCTGGCAATATTCTTCTTGGCCGACCATGGGAGTTTGATTATGATGCTAATCATGAAGGAAAGTCTAACATGTATCATATTGTTCATAATCGTAAAGCTTTTACTCTTGTTCCACTTTCTCCTCAACAGGTGCACAAAGAACAAATGAGAATGAGAGAGAAAAGGCTAAAAGAGGAGAGTGAGTTGAAAAGGCCAAAAGAGTGTGAAAAAGCACGAGACGTGAGTGCTAAAAGCAAAGTGAGTGAAGAAAAAACAAGAAATGGAAAGGCAAAAAGCAAAGTGAGTGAGAGAGAAAAACCATAGGCAAGTGAGATGAAAGGTGCTTTCTTTGCAAGCATGAGAGATGTAGATAGAGCCCTCAATTCTCACCAGCCAATGTTTATGCTCTAGTTCCATGAAGAATGCTTGTTCTTGATGAGCTTCCTAATAATTTACCTTTAGAAATTGTGGCTATTTTGAATGAATTTGCAGATGTGCTACCCAAGGAAGTGCCTAAGGGGTTACCTCCAATTCGAGGAACTGAGCATCAAATCGACTTTCTACCCGGAGCTTCCATTCTAAATAGGCCAGCCTATCGTGCAAATCCAGAAGAAACAAAAGAACTTCAAAGGCAAGTTGAAGAGTTGCTAAACATGGTATATATTCGTGAGTCTCTTAGCCCTTGTGCTATTCCTGTCATTTTAGTTCCAAAAAAAGATATATTCGTGATAGACCTAGGCAACTCAGGAACCACATCTAAATCCACTACGAAGTTCAGGAGCCATACAGCTTCTTTCGCTGCCTCTGATGCGGCAACGTACTCAGCCTCCAAGGTGGAGTCCGCCACACATTTCTGCTTGACACTCTTCCATACTATGGCTCCACCTCCTAGAGTAAACACAAACCCAGAGGTAGACTTACTCTTGTTCAAATCACCTTGAAAGTCCGAATCTGTGTAACCCAATAGTACAAGCTCCTGCGTTCTATAAATTAGGACATAATCTCTCGTCCTGCGCAAGTACTTGAGAATGCATTTTACTGCCTCCAAGTGAGCCTTCCCAGGGTTACTCTGATATCTGCTAACCATGCCAACGACAAAGCAAATATCAGGCCGCTACATAACATAGCATACATGAGGCTACCCACTGTAGAAGCATAGGGTACCGCGTATAAGACATCTATCTCCTTAGCAGTCTTGGGACCCTGCTCCTTTGATAGATGCACTCCATGCCTGAAAAGTAGTGAACCCTTCTTGGAGTTCTGCATGTTAAAACGGGCCAGAATCGTATATATGTAGGATGCCTAGGAGAGTGTCAGAGAACGTCTCCTACGATCTCGAATAATCTTGATCCCAAGGATATGTCCAGCCTCTCCCAAATCCTTCATATCAAATTGCCTGGACAACCATGCCTTTATGTCTGACAACACCTTCGTACTGTTACCAATCAGAAAGATGTCATCTACGTAAAGTACGAGCAACACCACCATATCACCATCACACCTGTGATATACACGCTGCTCATCCGGACACTGAGTGAATCCATAGGACTGGATAACCTCATCAAAATGGATGTTCCAAGATTTAGATACTTGCTTAAGTCCATAAATGGACCTCCTAAGCCTGCATACCTTGTGCTCTTGGCCCTGAACAATGAAACCTTCTGGTTGCTGCATGAAGATGGTCTCCTCAAGACTTCCATTAAGGAAAACTGTCTTAACGTCCATCTGTCAAATCTCATAGTCTATATGAGCAGCTATGGCCAAGAGAATCCGGATCGACTTAAGCATAGTTACCGAGGAAAAGGTCTCCTCATAATTGATACCCTCTTTCGGAGTATACCCCTTCGCCACAAGCCTAGCCTTGAAGGTCTCAACCCTCCCGTCAGATCATCTCTTTCGCTTGTAGACCCATTTGCACCCAATAGGCCAAAACCCATCAGGATGTTCTACTAGCTCCCAGACCTGATTTGAGTCCATAGAACCCATCTCAGCAATCATCGCTCTTTGCCAAGAATCTGTATCTTTGTCTTGGAGAGCCTCATTGTAGCTAACTGGGTCTGGTTTATTAGCGCCAGGGATAAAGTCCGAAGACTCACCCAAACCCATGTACCTCTTGGGCTATCTAGCAACCCTCCCACTACGACGAGGCGTAGCCTGTGTAAGAGCAATATCTGTGATAGTGTGTGTAGTCTCTTGTGGCGTGTCTTCCTTACTGGTGCATCTGTAATAATGGATTGTCTTCTAAGCTCTTCTAATACTACCTTGCTTCTTGACTTTTGATCTAAAATATAGTCCTCCTCAAGAAATCTGGCATTGGTGTTGATCACCACCTTCTGATCTTGAGGACTATAAAATAGACCACCTCTCATTTCTTTGGGATAGCCTATAAACAATATAGCCTTGGTTCTTGCCTCTAACTTGCGTACATCTGCCTCGAGCACATGTGCTGGACAATCCCAAATCCTGAGATATCTTAGACTAGGCTTTCGCCTAGTCCACAACTCTACTGGGGTCGAAGGCACAGACTTAGTTGGCATAAGGTTGAGGATAAAACATGCTGTCTCTAAAGTATAACCCCAAAATGAGATAGGTAACTCACTGTAACTCATCATCGATCTAACCATATCTATAAGAGTTCTGTTCCTCCTCTATGCTACACCATTCTGCTGGGGTGTGCCAGGTGTAGACAACTGGGACTGAATACCCTCCCATGACAAATAGGACATAAATTCACTAGAGAGGTATTCACAAGGCCTTGATACTCTTACCCAGGTGGTTCTCTACCTCAGCCTTAAACTCTTTGAACTTGACAAAGTATTCAGACTTGTGGCGTATCAGGTATATATATCCATATCTAGAGCAATCATCCATGAATATCACGAAACACTTATAACCACCTCTAGCCTGAACTGACATAGGCCCACACAAGTCAGAATAAATCAACTCTAAAACCTCTTTGGCCCTATAACCCTTTGCCTTGAAAGGCCTCTTGGTCATCTTACCCTCCAAGCAGGACTCGTAGGTCGAATAGCTGTCAATCTCCAATGTGCCCAAGGCCCATTATTGGCCAACCTTTGAATCCTACTAAGGTTTATGTAACCTAGTCTCAGGTGCCAAATATAAGTTTTATTCAAAGGGGAAGACTCTTTTCTCTTATTATGATTCGGTGATAAATTACCAGTTTCAGTGTTTTGCATTACTAGGGTGTATGTCTTGATTAAAAATAGATTGTCAACAAATGTACTGGAACATATAAGCTTCTGGTTCTTTCTAATAAAAATAGAATTATCAGAAAAAACACACTTACAACCATCCAATAAAAGTTTCGAAACTGAAAGTAAATTCTTCCAAAAACTGGGTACATATAGACAATCCTTGAAATTTAAAATAGAGTTTGAAAAGTAAAGACATAAAACTCCTACTGCAACAACCAAAATGCTGATAGTATTCCCAAGGTAGACCTGCAACTCTCCCTCTCTAAGTAGCCGGGTCACTTGGAACCCCTGCAAAGAATTATAAACGTGATCAGTGGCTCCTGAATCCACGCACCAAGTATCTATGGGAATCACCGCTAAACACGTCTCAGTAACTAGGGAAAATTTGCACATACCTAGAGGCTTTGGGCAATCCTTCTTCCAATGTCCTGCTTTGCCACATCTAAAGCACTTGCCTTTCGACTTATGCTTCTTGGCAATGCCCGTCTTGGGTCCATGATCAGCTGCTGCTCTCTTCCTCTTATGCTTCCTGGCTTTGGGCCCGACAGAGGAACCTAAGGGAGCAACAGTAGGTAAGGCTTGCTTCTTCTCTGCGAAGAGCCCCTCAGCAGACACCAATGCAGTCATGAGCTCGGGAAGTGAATATGAGAGCTTGCCCATATTGTAGTTCAACCGAAATTTCTCAAAACTGGGGGGCAAGCTCTAGAGGATGATATCGACCTGGGTCTTCCCATCAATATCCCCTCCCAATACCTCGATCTCATTGATGCAACTGATCATGTCTAATACGTGATCTCTCACTGAGGTGCCTTCAGCCATCTTAGCACTCATGAGTTTCCTCATAGCTGACTGCTTCGCTGCCCTGCCCTGATGTCCAAACATCTCCCTGAGGTTGAGCATCATATCGTAGGCTGAGGTAAACAACTGATACTGGTGCTGTAGTACACTCGACAGAGAAGCCAAAATGTAGCACCGGGTCATCTCATCAGCCTTTTGCCACCTCGTATATGGCTCTCGCTGCTCAAAGGTGGCATCATTGTTGGGCTTAGGGGGGCACTCCTCAATGAGAACGTATTTGTAACCCTCAGCGGTAAGGACAATGTCCAGGTTACGTTTCCAGTCAATGTAATTAGGACCCGTAAGTTTTTTCTGATTCAGTATGACAGCTAATGGGTTGAACGACATATTAACAACTGAAAAATAAACAATCAAGTTTCAGTATTACTTTTTCGAAAATATTGAAATCCTCAAAAAATAATATAATCTTCTACCGACATCTCTCACATCGGGATTAATGCAGATCACAATGGGTGAACGTCTACGCCAACCCATATTTGTTCGAGAAGAACCAAAGTTCATTAATTCCGTTCTCTGACCAACGATCTTATGATCAATGAAATTAATAGTCAATAATTCTAGCCGTACACGAAGATAGCGTAACCTCGATGGGAAGGATACTAAAAATGGTACACTAAGCGTTTGCCATTACTTGACTTGTAATTTTGTTATTTAGGATACTAATACGCCTCGGATGGCGAGGGTGTCGCAACTTTCTCCAAATAAACTCACTATAGTCATCCCTTTAGAAATTCATTCCGGTGATATCTGTGGTTGAAAACTCATCCGATAAGGAGGAAGGTCTAAGCCAGCATGCAAGTTTAACCACATCACCAATGAACCCGTAATGGAGGCCATGGGGATATTTACCAATCCGCTTCCACTTAGATTTTTAAATTTGAGGATTTTTTTCTTTTTAACATGCAATATCTTAACAAAGGATATTCGCACCCATAAAACTATTGGAATATGCGAATAATCTACCTTAGTTAGTTTCACTTTACTTTTTAAAACGTTTTGGTTTTCGTTCATGCAAATAAATCAAAAACACACAATCAATGAAAAGACATAAATTTGGGAAATTAAAGAAATAAAATTTCCCGACTATTATGGCCTTCTCAATCGTTGATTTCTTGACATCTCAGTGACACGTCCTGTCATGTCACTCCCACTTGTTATTTGGATTCCTCTCGATTTGCTCGGGTTTTCTCGGTTTTCTACGTAATTAGAAATTACCCAAAATTACGAGAAACCAAAACCCACGAATATAAGTTACCCAAAATAATGCCTTCGTCGTAATACATAAATTCCTATATACAAAGGCATTTTTCCAGGAATTTAAAGACGACAGCATTAGATTAAATCCTACTACAAGATTTATCTAATCTTACACGGCTTCCAGCTCATGGTTATTACTATTACAGACATTTTCATTAAAAAAAAAAAAAATGATCCCGGACATGTCCTGTGGTTTATGAATGAAAAATAAGTTCTACCATAATAGCCGAGAAACTAATAACCACATGTTTAAACATTTCGACAAAAATAATAATGCAAAAATAAAGTCGTGTATTAAATTAAACAAGTATAAAGCCAAAACACTTGCTCTGATACCAATTTTGAAGGAAAACAGAACAAGCTCGGGCTAAATAAAAAATCTCACTTTCGTGCAATGCATTCCAGAATCGAAAACTTTCGACAAAGCTCAAGCTCAAATTCATTTTCCCCTGAACGGATCTAGGCTTATGTTGGATCGTGTTTAGGCATTTAATTCAAAATTAAACGGCGGAATTCCTAAACACTAAGGATCAAGTCTTACCCTTGAAACGTAATCGGTTGTGCAGTCGCCTGGCTCCTCTGAGAAGATATCATTTTGTCGTTTTTCTATAACACTTCCTTAAAGCGTCCTCTACTCTCAGGCACCGAAGTTCTTCGATGTTAGTAGATTCCTGTTAAAGAAGTTTTTCCTTTTGGAAGAGAGAGAGAGAATTTTATCAGAGGAAAACAGAAAACAATTTTCTCGTCGTCCTACAAATTCTGTCAACAGACTTGTTTAATAAACGAAGGCTGATAACCAAAATCCTCAACCACCGGGTGGTTAATAAATAAAATATTAATATTATAAAATATAATAAAATATTTTACTTTTACTGATTTGGGTTTTACTTGCCCATGGACCCATGGATAAAACCATTTACCCATGGATCAGACTGATGGGTCAAGAACCTCAATTGCAAATAGGTCCCTTGATTTTCCAGTCTCTCTCAATTCTTCTTGAGTAATTAATTAACTATTAAATAATACCCAAAAACTTCTCAATAATATTTAATTAAACTATTTAATCTAATATTATTCTTCTAAGTATAACAATTATACCTAGTACCGTTAAGAATCTTCGAACTCACTTACGTGCAATCCTGTAGGTCCATTCCAAATTGACAATGGATAAATTAATCTCACAGATTAATCCATAAATCATCAGTGGCCTCTAGCAAGACATGATGACTACTCAATTTAGAATGGATGGTCGAATGGTAATTCAATGCAACCTTTCTAAGCATACTATGTACGGTCCTCTACATCGAAATCCCGTTTAGCATAAGGCATAGAACCATCATCCTTATTAAGCTAAACAATTTACTTGATCTCTCAGTGACACTGATTCTATTCGAGCAAATGATAACAATTATCATTTCTCGGGCATGGCCATGCACTTCTCAGTTCACTATCAAGTGGCCCGGATATCATCTCTCGCTTAAGAGAGATTTGTAGTCCCATCACTTCACCTACATATCTTAGTGTGACTCATAGTGTACCCAATCATACCCATACTTGGCAACTTGTTACAGTCCCGTTAGGCGTATGTCAAAGTACACCATAATCCACCTAAGACCATGCAGTGATTTCTGGTCTAAGGATCCTCGTACGAGTATACTCAAAAGAATCACTCATGATCTATTAGTCCATGGAGTGTTTCTTTTAGCGGATTGATTTCATGAAATTAGATATGCACAAGAATATAATTATCATGAAATTAACTTATCAGATTAAATAATCAATCAAACGACATATGTCTTATTTACATAAATAACCCTTAAAGTTTATTTACATAAATAGCCCTCATTAGGGCACATACACCAACAATCTCCCACTTGCCCATTGAAGGGCTATGTCCTAAACTGTTTAAGACCAATCTCTATTACATGTCTATCAAACTTTGACTGCGGTAGAGCTTTTGTGAGAGGATCTGCTACATTGTCGTCTGACCCAATTTTGCATACTTTAACATACTTTAACATCTCCTCGATCGATGATTTCTCGAATGAGGTGATATCTCCTGAGTATATGTTTGGTCTTTTGGTGTGACCGAGGCTCCTTAGCTTGTGCAATGGCCCCGTTATTGTCACAGAAAAGTTCTATCGGATCTGGATACTCGGTATCACTCCGATGTCTGACACGAACTTCCTTAACCAAACAGCTTCTTTTGCAGCATCTGGTGCAGCAATGTACTCAGATTCTGTTGTAGAGTTGGTTGTGGTATCTTGCTTCGAGCTTTTCTAACTTATTGCACCGCCATTCAGACTAAACACTTAGCCTGATTATGACTTCATGTCATCTTGATCTGTTTGGAAAGCAGCATCAGCGTAACCTTGTACAATGAGCTGTTCTTGCCCTCCATACACTAGCATTAATCCTTTAGTTCTTCGTAAGTACTTTAGGATTGCTTTGACTGCAGTCCAATGATCCATCCCAGGATCTTGTTGGTATCTGCTAGTCATGCTAATTGCATGTGCAACATCCGGACGGGTACATAACATGGCATACATGATAGATCCTATTGCCGAAGCATATGGTACTCTACTCATTGTATCTCTCTCCTCTCTTGTTGAAGGACCTTGGTTCTTCTTCAAGAGAATGCCATTTCTAAATGGTACCTTACCATTTTTTGAGTTAGACATATTGAATCTTTTCAATATCTTGTCTATGTACCCTTCTTGACTTAGTCCCAGAAGCCTTTTGGACCTATCTCTATAGATCTTGATACCTAGTATCATTTCGGTTTCTCCTAAGTCTTTTATAGAAAATACAGTCCCCAACCATTGTTTGATGTCTTTCATCATGGGAATGTCATTTCCTATGAGTAGGATGTCGTCTACATATAGGACAAGAAAAATATTCTTGCTCCCACTAATCTTTTTGTAAACACAAGGCTCATCTTCGTTCTTTATGAAGCCGTAACCTTTTACTGCCTCGTCAAAATGAAGATTCTAACTCCGAGATGCTTGCTTTAGTCCATAGATGGACCTCTGAAGCTTGCATACATGATTTTGATGCTCTTGATCGATGTATCCCTCGGGTTGTTTCATGTAAACATCCTCGAGTAGGTTTCCATTCAGGAAAGTCGTCTTAACATCCATCTGCCATATCTCATAGTCATAATATGCAGCTATGGCGAGCATAGTCCGAATGGACTTGAGCATCACGACAGGGGAGAAGGTTTCATCATAGTCTATACCATGAGTTTGTCTGAAACCTTTAGCCACTAGTCGTGCCTTGAAGATACCGCCAGGTTTTAACTTAAAAATCCACTTGCAATCGACAACCTTTGTCTGTACAGGAGGATCAATCAAAGTCCATACTTTATTGTCCCTCATGGATTGCATTTCAGATTCCATTGCTTGTAGCCATTTATCTGACTCTAGATTTTCTAAAACCTGTTTGTAGTTCACGGGCTCATTAGAGTCCACCAAGATCAAATCTTGCTCGTCAGTCACGAGAAATCCATATCTCTCGGGTTCATGACGAGATCTACTAGACCTTCTAGGTTCTTGTGTTGTTAACTCAGGCTGCTCATCGTCATGAGTTTCCATGTCAACTTCCATATGAGTTTCTGTAGATCGTTCTACATTCTCTTGTGGTTCTGGAACTTCTCCGAGTTCTATTCTACTCCCACTGTCTTTCTTGTACAGAAATTCTTTCTCTAAGAAAGTAGCTCCTCGAGCAACGAACACTTTGTTCTCAGTTGGTTTGTAGAATTGATATCCTTTGGTTTCCTTAGAATATCCCACAAATAGGCATTTGTCAGTTTTAGGTTCAAGCTTATCACTTTGTAAACGTTTTACATGAGCTTGACAACCCCAAACTCGTAGATAGGACACATAGGGCTTCCGACCCATCCATATCTCATATGGAGTCTTATCTACTGCCTTAGATGGAATACGGTTTAATAAGTAGGCAGCAGAAATGAGAGCATAACCCCAAAAGGATGTAGGGAGAGTCGCTTGGCCCATCATTGATCGTACCATATCTAATAAGGTCCAATTTCTCCTTTCAGATACACCATTCCATTGAGGTGTTCCCGGTGGAGTCAGCTGTGAAACAATTCCACACTGTTTCAGATAGCCATCGAACTCATCACTAAGGTATTCACCTCCCCGATCGGAGCGAATAGCCTTAATCCTTCAATCCAACTGATTCTCTACTTCGTTTTTAAACTCTTTGAACTTTTCAAAAGTTTCACTTTTATACCTCATTAAGTAGACATACCCATATCTACTATAGTCATCAGTAAAAGTCACGAAGTATTCAAATCCACCTCTGGCTTGTGTGCTCATTGGTCCACATACATCCGTATGTATTAGATCCAATAGACCACTTGTTATTTCCCCTTTCTTGTTGAAAGGACTCTTTGTCATTTTGCCTTGCAAGCATGGTTCACATGTATCATAAGATTCAAAATCAAATGACCCTAGCACTCCATCCTTATGAAGTCTTTGAACTCGCTTTTCATTTGCATGGCCTAATCGACAATGCCAAAGATATGTTGGGCTTAAATCATTTTTAGTTGATTTAGCTTTCTTTTCTATGTTATAGACTGGTTTTTCTTGGGTCAAATCCAAGACATACAGACCGTTACACATATTTGCAACTCCGTATAAAATATCATTTCGATATAAAGATAACGAATTATTCTCTATAATAAATCGAATTCCTTTATTATCCAAACTCGAAACTGAAATAATATTTCTGCTCAAAGCAGGTACATAATAACAATTTTCAAGTTCGATATTTAAACCAGAAGGTAAAGACAGAGTGTAATCTCCAACTTCAACAGCAGCAACTCTTGCCCCGTTGCCCACTCGGAGATCTACTTCACCTTTCTTTGTCATCCTTCTATTTCTAAGTCCCTGCACATTAGTACAAATGTGAGCCCCACAACCAGTATCTAATACCCATGAGGTGGACATAGAAAGATTAATTTCTATAACAAAGATACCTAAAGCTGAAGGATTGCTTTCGAGAAACTTCTTGCAGTCTCTCTTCCAATGACCCTTCTGTTTACAGAAGAGACATGTATCATCCTTTTTGGATCTTGTCTTAGCAGATGGAGGAGCTTGTGGTTGGGGAGCAGTCTTACTGCGAGCTTTCTTGTTCTGCCCAACTTTGGCCTTGACTTTAAACTTCCTCTTCCCTTTACCTTTTTCCACTACCAACACTGGTGTTGTCTTCCGAAGGGTCTGCTCAGTGTTCTTCAACATGCCATGGAGCTCAGGAATGCTCCTATCCATGTTGTGCATATTGTAGTTCACCACAAAATCATTGTATTCATCAGACAATGATGCCAAGATGATATCAATGGCCAATTCCCTAGGAAGAGGTGTATTCAATCGCTCTAGGGTATCAATGTACCCTTTCATCTTGATCAAATGTGTGCTTACTGACGAACCCTTCGTCATTTTGCATGAAATTAAAGCTTTTATCGTAACGAACCTTTCGTTATGGGCTTGTGAAGGAAAACTGAACAAGCCCGGGCTAAATCGAAAACCTCACTTTCGTGCAATGCATTCCAGAATCGGAAGCTTTCGACCAAGCTCAGGCTCAAATTAGTTTACCCATGAACGGATCTAGGCTGATACTTATTTAATTTATTAATCGGGACACAAAAGATTCGATCTTTAATTAAAGCGGAATACTTAAAGATTTTACCTTTTGTAGTGAAGTCCCTTGCTTAAAGAAAAAATCCAGTCTTTGACGCAACTTCCACAAGAAATCCGAAGAATTACTCCAATACGAACTCCGAAATAGTGTGGGCTATTATCTACGGAGTTACCCACGGCAAATTAGAAAACCCAAGAAACTTGCTTCGGAAGAAAACCCAAAATCTGAAAGTTTGTAAAGCAAACGGCCCAGTTTTTTTCAAGAAACCTTTCTTCTTCAGCTGCTAAGCTCGCCGGTTTCCGCTGCAAAAACCCACCACCTGAGCGATGATATCTGGTCCCGATCTGTACAGCCCAGCTTCGCGGATCACTCTGATCAAAAGATCGACGCGAAGACAAGGCCGGCTCAGGGCACCGGATGAAAACAACGCACAGGGTTTTCTGGAAAAACCGAGAAGAATAATTAGCTCTGGGCGCTGTTTCTTCGAGAAATCTGACCAGTGACAACCATCGAGAAAGCCAGCGAACAACCAAAATTGACCTGGCAGTATAAAAGATTAAATCTTCCGGAGGAGAAAGTTCTCTTAGCTGACTTCGAGAAGAAACTTCGATAAGGAAGACGAAGTTCTCACTCTAAGCTAAACTTTCTCTTTCTACCCTTTTACTTGGGTGTCAAGTTTCTTCTTTATCTTGTTTGCCCAACAAGTTGTATTTATAAGGAGCTTTTAAGGAGACCTAATGGGCTCTCGAGTTAGGCCTTTTAATTTGACTTTCGTTGACCGCTAAGTCTTCCCGACTAATCAACTCCAATCGACCCATTTAAATTAATTTATTTAATCCACCTTATTAATTTAATTTAATCGAACCCTTAGAATTAATTAATTCAAAATATAATTAATTTCTAAATTCACTTTGTCGATTAAATATTAATTAAACCTTTTGGATTAATTAATTTACCTTGTCGATTAGTCAAATGCATAATCAGTCGTACCACTAACGGACCAATTATGGAACTACCGCTCGAAAACGACTTTACATCGCGCCATTATATTTTATTCTATCTCCCCACATTAAAGATCTAGCGCTCGTCGATTTATCAATTTACTGACAAATTAATTCACCGACTTCTTGGTTTCCGAGATTAGTACCACTCGTCCTTTTATTATACTGAACATAAAGTTCACCGGTCGGGTTTAGTATAATAACCTTACGAGCTCATCTCGGGAGCACCATCAACCCGGCGAATTGGTACGTGGATTCCTCCGACTAGCAACGGCACGTAAGAAGCTAAACACCGCATATCCAACCTACCGAGGTATTGGCCTCAATTGACCTCACTCTTTGGCAAATCAAAGCACACGATATCCAACCCTCACGCCCGTCCCAATCTCGGGATTGAGAGATGGAATACTAGGACCGAATTGACTACGCCGATCAGTATAAGTCAATTCTATCCAAACTGGTCGTGCTCAATATGCCCCGGGCATATCTGTGTGATTTAAACTAGTTTAGATAAACTAATTTCCAAACCACACAATAACCTATACCGATAGTATGTTCAGACTATCTCGGTTACGAGCATACTTTTTATATATCAATACTTTAACCAATAACGGTATCTACTATGTCTGTTCACACCCCGTTATCTAGTTCTATGATATAAAGCAACAAATTTATACTGAAACAAAATGATATGTCAACTGTGGATATTAGTTTTTGATACAAGCCATAGCTTTTCTGTATTCAAAACTAACAATCTCCCACTAATACTCAAAGCTATACTAAGAAGTACAAAAACTGTCCAACCCGCTATTACACTGCTGTCATAATGAAATCTCCAGAACACCTTTAAGCTCACTCACATGGCTCTCTCAAGAATCTGACTCCCATGCCCTCCACATGTCTCTCAAAGACCTTTGGGGTCAATGGCTTGGTGAAAGGATCTGCAAGGTTTTCATCTGAAGCTATCTTGGCCACGATCACGTCTCCCCTCTTTACAATCTCTCGTATCAGGTGGTACTTGCGCTCTATGTGTTTACTCGCCTTATGGGCTCGTGGTTCCCTCGAGTTTGCAACTGCACCATTGTTATCACAATAAACTGTGATATACGTAGGCAATTTAGGAACCACATCTAATTCCATCAGGAAGCTCCTGAGCCATACAGCCTCTTTCGCTGCCTCTGAAGCGGCAACGTACTCGGCCTAAATAGTAGATTCCGCCACGCATTTCTGCTTGACACTCTTCCATACTATGGCTCCACCTCCTTGAGTAAACACAAAACCAGAGGTAGACTTACTCTTGTCCAAATCACCTTGAAAGTCCGAATCTGTGTAACCCAATGGTACAAGCTCCTGCGCTCTATAAACTAGGACATAATCTCTCGTCCTGCGCAAGTACTTGAGAATGCATTTTACTGCCTCCTATTGAGCCTTCCCAGGGTTACTTTGATATCTGCTAACCATGCCAACGGCAAAACAAATATCAGGCCTCGTGCACAACATAGCATACATGAGGCTACCCACTGCAGAAGCATAGGGTACCGCCTTCATGGCATCTATCTCCTCAGCAGTCTTCGGACACTGCTCCTTAGACAAATGCACTCCATGCCTGAAGGGTAGTGAACCCTTCTTGGAGTTCTGCATGTTAAAACGGGCAAGAATCGTGTCTATGTAGGATGCCTGAGAGAGAGTCAGAGAATGTCTCCTACGATCTCGAATAATCTTAATCCCAAGGATATGTCCAGCCTCTCCCAAATCCTTCATATCAAATTGCCTGGACAACCATGCCTTTACGTCTGACAACACCTTCTTACTGTTGCCAATAAGAAGGATGTCATCTACGTAAAGTACGAGGAACACCACCATATCACCATCACGCCTGCGATAAACACACTGCTCATCCGGAGACTGAGTGAATCCATAGGACTGGATAACCTCATCAAAATGAATGTTCCAAGATCTGGATGCTTGCTTAAGTCCATAAATGGACCTCCTAAGCCTGCATACCTTGTGCTCTTGGCCTTTAACAATGAAGCCCTCTGGTTGCTGCATAAAGATGGTCTCCTCAAGACTTCCATTAAGGAAAGCTATCTTGACGTCCATCTGCCAAATCTCATAATCCATATGAGCAGCTATGGCCAAGAGAATCCGGATTGACTTAAGCATAGCTACCGGGGAAAAGGTCTCCTCATAATAGATCCCTTCTTTCTGAGTATACCCCTTCGCCACAAGCCTAGCCTTGAAGGTCTCAACCCTCCCATCAGATCCTCTCTTTCGCTTGTAGACCCATTTGCACCCAATAGGCCTAAACCCATCAGGAAGGTCTACCAGCTCCCAGACTTGATTTGAGTCCATAGAACCCATCTCAGCAATCATCGCTCTCTGCCAAGAAACTGCATCTTTATCCTGGAGAGCCTCATTGTAGTTAACTAGGTCTGGTTCATGAGCGCCAGGGATAAAGTCCGAAGACTCACCCAAACCCATGTACCTCTCGGGCTGTCTCACAACCCTCCCACTACGACGAGGCGCAGCCTGTGCAAGAGCATCATCTGTGATAGTGTGTGCAGTCTCTTGTGGTGTGTCTTCCTGTACATGTGCATCTGGAATAGTGGACTGACTTCTAAGCTCTTCCAATACTACCTTGCTGCTTGACTTGTGATCTAAAATATAGTCCTCCTCAAGAAATCTAGCATTGGTGCTGATCACCACCTTTTGATCCTGAGGACTATAAAATAAACCACCTCTCGTTCCTTTGGGGTAGCCTATAAACAGCATAGCCTTGGATCTCGCCTCTAACTTGCCTGCATCTGCCTCGAGCTCATGTGCTGGACAACCCCAGATCCTGAGATGTCTAAGACTAGGCTTTCGCCCATTCCACAACTCTACTGGGGTCGTAGGCACAGACTTAGATGGCACAAGGTTGAGGATAAAACATGTTGTCTCTAAGGCATAACCCCAAAACAAGATAGGCAACTCACTGTAACTCATCATTGATCTAACCATCTCCATAAGAGTCCTGTTCCTCCTCTCTGCTACACCATTCTGCTGGGGTGTGCCATGTGCAGACAACTGCGTCTGAATACCCTCATCTGACAAATAGGATCTAAATTCACTAGAGAGGTATTCGCCACCGCGATCAGACCGCAGTGACTTGATACTCTTACCCAGATGGTTCTCCACCTCAGCCTTGAATTCTCTGAACTTTCCAAAGCATTCAGACTTGTGGCGCATCAGGTATATGTATCCATATCTAAAGTAATCATCCGTGAAAGTCACGAAATATTCATAACCACCTCTAGCCTGAACTGACATAGGCCCACACACGTCAGAATGAATCAGCTCTAAAACCTCCTTGGCCCTATACCCCTTAGCCTTGAAAGGCCTCTTGGTCATTATACCCTCCAAGCAGGACTCACAGGTCGAATAGCTGTCAATATCTAGTAAGTCCAAAGACCCACTCTTAACCAACCTTTGAATCCTACTAAGGTTGATATGACCTAGTCTCAGGTGCCAAAGATAAGTCTGATTCAAAGGGGAAGACTCTTTTCTCTTATTATGATTCAGTGATAAGTTACTAGTTTCTATGTTTTGCATAGCTGAGGAGTAAGTCTTAATTAAAAACAAATTGTCAACCAATGTACCGGAACATATAAGTTTCTGTCCTTTTCTAATAAAAATAGATCCATCAGAAAATGCACACTTATAACCATCCAAAACAAGTCTCGAAACCGAAAGCAAGTTCTTTCGAAAACTAGGTACATAAAGACAATCTCTCAACAATAAAGTAGAGTCTGAAAAATAAAGACATAAAACTCCCACTGCAGCAACAGAAACTCTGGTAGTATCCCCAAGGTAGACCTGTAACTCTCCCTCTCTAAGCAGCCGGATCACTTGGAACCCCTGCAAAGAATTACAAACATGATCAGTGGCTCCTGAATCCACACACCAAGTATCTGTGGGAATCGCCACTAAACATGTCTCAGTGACTAGGGAAAATTTACACATACCTCGAGGCTTTGGGCAGTCCTTCTTCCAATGTCCCGCTTTGCCACATCTAAAGCATTTGCCTTTCGGCTTCTAGTTCTTGGCAATGCCCGCCTTGGGTCCATGACTGGCTCCTGCTTTCTGGCCTCTCTTCCTCTTTTGCTTCCTGGCTTTGGGCCCAGCAGAGGAACCTGAGGGACCAACAGTAGCCAAGGCTTGCTTCTTCTCTGCGAAGAGGCTCTCGGCAGACACCAATGCAGTCATGAGCTCAGAAAGTGAATATGAGAGATTCCACATATTATAGTTCTATCGAAACTGCTCAAAACTGGGAGACAAGCTCTAAAGGATGATATCGACCTGGGTTTCCCCATCAATCTCACCTCCCAATACCTCAATCTCATTGATGCAACCAATCATGTCCAGCACGTGATCTCTCACTGAAGTGCCCTCAGCCATCTTAGCATTCATGAGTTTCCTCATAGCTGACTGTTTGGCTGCCCTGCCCTGATGTCCAAACATCTCCCTGAGGTTGAGCATCATATCGTAGGCTGAGGTCATCAACTGATGCTGGTGTTGTAGTACACTTGACATGGAAGCCAAGATGTAGCACCTGGTCATCTCATCAGCATTCTGCCACCTCGTATATGGCTCTCGCTGCTCAGGGGTGGCATCATCGCTGGGCTTAGGGGGACACTCCTCAGTAAGCACGTACTTATAACCCTCAGCGGTAAGGACAATGTCCAGGTTACGTTTCCAATCAATGTAATTTGGACCGGTGAGTTTGTTTTGGTTCAGAATGACAGCTAGCGGGTTGAACGACATATCAACTGAAAATAAACAATTCAAGTTTCAGTATACTTTTTCAAAAATATTGAAAAATCCTCAAAAAACAAATATAATCTTCTACCGACATCTCTCACACCGGGATTAACGCAGGTCACGATGGGTGAACGTCTACGCCAACCCACATTCGTTCGAGAAGAACCGAAGTTCATTAATCTCATTATCTGACCAACGATCTTATGATAAATGAAATTAATAGTCGATAATTTTAGCCGTACACATAGATAGCGTAACCTCGATGGGAGGGATACTAAAAACGGTACACAAAGTGTATGTCATTACGTGACTTCTAAGTTTGTTACTTAGGATACTAATGCGCCTCGGATGGCGAGGGTGTCGCAACTTTCTCCAATTAAACTCACTATAGTCATCCCTTTAGAAATTCATTCCGGTGATATCCGTGATTGAAAACTCATCCGATAGGGAGGAAGGTCTAAGCCAGCACACAAGTTTAACCACATCACCAATGAACCCGTAATGGAGGCCATGGGGTTATTAACCAACCCGCTCCCACTTAGATTTTTAATTTCGATTCGCCCGGGTTTTCTCGGTTTTCTACGTAATTAGGAATCACCCAAAATTACGATTAAACCAAAACCCGTGAATGTAATTAGTTTGAGGATTTTTACGTTTTAACATGCAATATCTTAACTATGGATATTCGCACCCATAAAAGCATTGGAGTTTTAATATGTGAATAATCTACCTTAGTTAATTGCACATTACCTTTTAAAAACATTTTGGTTTGGTTTTCGTTCATGCAAAATAAAACGAAAAACACACAATCAACGAAAAGACATAAATACGGGAAATTAAACAAATAAAATTTCCCGACTATTATGGCCTTCTCTATCGTTGATTCTTTGACGCCTCGGTGACACTTCCCGTCGTGTCGGGGTGAATGAAAATTAAATTTCATGTCCCGGGGTTTATGAATGAAAATTAAATTTCTACCATAATAGCCGGGAAATCAATAACCACCTGTTTATGCATTTCGACAAAAATAATAATGCCAAAATAAAGCCGTGTAATAAATCAAACAAGTATAAGACCGAAACCAATGCTCTGATACCAATTTGAAGGAAAACTGAACAAGCCTGGGCTAAATCGAAAACCTCACTTTCGTGCAATGCATTCCAGAATCGGAAGCTTTCGACCAAGCTCAGGCTCAAATTAGTTTACCCATGAACGGATCTAGGCTTATACTTATTTAATTTATTAATCGGGACACAAAAGATTCGATCTTTAATTAAAGCGGAATACTTAACGATTTTACCTTTTGTAGCGAAGTCCCTTGCTTAAAGAAAAAATCCAGTCTTTGACGCAACTTCCACAAGAAATCCGAAGAATTACTCCAATACGAACTCCGAAATAGTGTAGGCTATTATCTACGGAGTTACCCACGACAACTTAGAAAACCCAAGAAACTTGCTCCGGAAGAAAACCCAAAATCTGAAAGTTTGAAAAACAAACTGCCCAGTTTTTTTCAAGAAACCTTGCTGCGCAAGTTTCTTCTTCAGTTGCTAAGCTCGCCGTTTCCGCTGCAAAAACCCACCACCTGAGCGATGATATCTAGTCCCGATCTGTACAGCCTAGCTTCGCAGATCACTCTGATCAGAAGATCGACCCGAAGACAAGGCCGTCTCAGGGCACCGAATGAAAACAACGCACAGGGTTTTCTGGAAAAACCGAGAAGAATAATCTGCGCTGGGCGCTGTTTCTTCGAGAAATCTGACCAGCGACAACCAGCGAGCAAAGCCAGCGAGCAACCAAAATCGACCGGGCAGTACAAAGATTAAATTTTCCGGAGGAGAAAGTTCTCTTAGCTGACTTCGAGAAGAAACTTCGATAAGGAAGACGAAGTTCTCACTCTAAGCTAAACTTTCTCTTTCTACCCTTTTACTTGGGTGTCAAGTTTCTTCTTTATCTTGTTTGCCCAACAAGTTGTATTTATAAGGAGCTTCTAAGGAGACCTAATGGGCTCTCGAGTTAGGCCTTTTAATTTGACTTTCGTTGACCACTAAGTCTTCCCGACTAATCAACTCCAATCGACCCATTTAAATTAATTTATTTAATCCACCTTGTTAATTTAATTTAATCGAACCCTTAGAATTAACTAATTCAAAATAGAATTAATTTCTAAATTCACTTTGTCGATTAAATATTAATTAAACCTTTTGAATTAATTAATTTACCTTGTCGATTAGTCAAATGCATAATCGGTCGTACCACTAACGGACCAATTATGGAACTACCACTCGAAAACGACTTTACATCGCGCCATTATATTTTATTCTATCTCCCCACATTAAAGATCTAGCGCTCGTCGATTTATCAATTTACTGACAAATTAATTCACCGACTTCTTGGTTTCCGAGATTAGTACCACTCGTCCTTTTATTATACCGAACATAAAGTTCACCGGCCGAGTTTAGTATAATAACCTTACGAGCTCATCTCGGGAGCACCATCAACCCGATGAACCGGTACGTGGATTCCTCCGACTAGCAACGGCACGTAAGAAGCTAAACACAACATACCCAACCTACCGAGGTATTGGCCTCAATTGACATCACTCTTTGGCAAATTAAAGCACACGATATCCAACCCTCACGCCCGTCCCAATCTCGGGATTGAGAGATGGAATACTAGGACCGAATTGACTACGCCGATCAGTATAAGTCAATTCTATCCAAACTGGTCGTGCTCAATATTTCTCGGGTATATCTGTGTGATTTAAACTAGTTTAGATAAACTAATTTCCAAACCACACAATAACCTATACCGATAGTATGTTCAGACTATCTCGGTTACGAGCATACTTTTATATATCAATACTTTAACCAATAACGGTATCTACTGTGTCTGTCCACACCCCGTTATCTAGTTCTATGATATAAAGGAACAAATTTATACTGAAACAAAATGATATATCAACTGTGGATATTAGTTTTTGATACAAGCCATAGCTTTTCTGTATTCAAAACTAACAACTTGTTCACGGAACATCTCCGTCAGTGACTCGTAAATCCGGAACGCTTCCAAATTCATAAACTGCTTTTGAAGCTCGCCCGTCATGGGCGCAAGCATCAAGCAAGTCACATCATCGGAGTCGCTTTTCAGCTTCTCCCAGGCTCGTTGAACAGTTGCCGAAGCATTTTGTGGTGGTTCAGGTAAAGCGGTCTCCAAGACTTGTAGCTTCCTTTCTTGCTTGAGAACTATTCTCAAGTTTCTTTCCCAATCTAAGAAGTTTGGTCCAACTAATTTATCTTTATCCAATATACTTCTTAGAGTGAAATTTGAAATAACATTTGTGCTAGATGATGCCATTTCTACAATGAATAAATGCAAAATATTAGAATGAGTTTTAAAATTAATTTTCCACAATAGCCAAAATTGAAATCCCTAAAAATTTTGTGTTGGTGCTAGATTGTGGTCCGAAAATCCACAAAGAGTCAACCCCAGTCTTGCTTTGGCAAGTATCGTAGGGATCGAGCTCTTCTGGTAGGCAACGTTCAAATTACATTCCATGTAATCTAACGGTTTCCAATTGCATACCATGCAACTTTTCGGTGATAGGATGAACATTCCAAATGTTTGACACCATCCTATCTTTGCAAAATTAATCCCTAGTCAACTTATCGGGTCAAGCTAGGATTAATTTTCCCAAGTTAAACCATCCCTCAATGCATCACATCAATCGATACCCACACAGTTTTTCCATAACAAGTGGTAGTGATAAAGTTGAGCATCTAATACCCAAATAGTTTTTCTTCTCATTAATGGTAGTGATAAAGTTAGGCACCTATTATGTGACAACTCGCCGCACGAAGAAAACCTGAGGCCCTTGGGCTCTCCAAGTCCACAGACGTTCGACGCTCTGGCGGGCCCCCAAGTATGGAAGCAAAATCAACTCGGGTTTTTGGGATTTTAGTTTGATCGGCTTAACATGCATTTTCGTTTATCATTCATTTGCATAAATAAAAGAATGAATTAAAGCGATGAACTGGGCTCTAATCTATTACAGGGCCTTTTAAAATCTTCATGTTTGGGCCTCCGCTCCTGGGCTCCACCATGGACTCCTCTTGGAACCTCCTTTTGGGCCTAACTATTACATGATGATTTTTATAGGCACGCAGGCCCAAATTCAAAATTGGCTCGCAGGCCCCAACTTTTAAAACGTTAAAATTAAAAGCCCAATTCATGCTTTGAAACACATAAAATGCATATGCTCATACAAGCCGATTTTAATTTAAGCCGATTAATTTTAAGGATTGTGTAACTATTACAGAATTAAAATTGATCGTGTCATGATCAATTTTAATCAATCCTTCTGTTCATTTTACATTTATCCAAAATGATGCATGAACATGCTTGCATAATTATGATGCTTCAAATAAAATTTAAACAATTTAAATAAGCATCAAAATTAAAATAAAATAAATAAATAAAAATTCAAAATTTAAAAAAATTAATTAATCTAATTAATTATTTATTTATTTATCTTTTCTAATTATCCTAATCTAATTAAGATAATGTTTCGAATTTAAATTTAAACAATTCTAATTCTCCTAATCTAATTAAGATAATTTATTTCAAAATTTTTAAATTCAAACTTATAGGATGAAATTCTAAATTAATCCTATCTTTATCTAATAAGATTATTTAATTAAAATCTTATTAAATAAAATTCAGAAAATTTTTAAAATTTTAATTTTTTGAAACTCTTGGGGCAATAAACTAATTTATTTTAATTTCCGGGCTTAGGGTTTTATGGAAACAAAACTGTTGGGGCTGGTTTATAATTTTTAAAACTAAAAACTTTGCAGCTAGGGTTTTGGAAGCAGCGGCGGGGGCAATTTAGTCATTTCACCCATTAGGGTTTTTGCCCCCAGCCACCTCTCTTCTTCTTTCTTCAAACCTTCGCCGGTGTCAGTGACTTCTGACAACTATTGCCGATTGTCTTCTCCGGCCTTATCTTCACTCCCGACGTTGAAAATCCGCAGCACCGATCTCCTTCAGGTGGCTAGAACATTTCTGCCCCCCCCCCCCGATTGGAAAATGTGAATCGTAACTACGGGATCCACAGTCGAAGAATGAGCAGCGGCGACCTTCATCGCTGCTCGTTCTTCACCCGTGATACCTCGACGCGAAAGATCGTGAATCGATCCCTGTGGCCAATCTAACGGAAAAACGCCATGCCCAGACTCCAAGTCTGGCTTGGGCATTTTTCCCGACGAAAGTTTTCCCTGCAAATCAAAACAAAAACAACAACAACCCAGAAAAAAAAATATTGAACCAACTCAGACCAAAAAAAAACTTTCGGCACATTTCCGGTGATGTTTCTAAAACCCAGAGACCGACAAAACCATTTCAAACCAAATAATGAATTTTGTTCTGCGAAAACTGTTTTACCGGCAGAGCCATTTGACAACCCAAAAGGAAACCCAATTTTCGATGATCCAATTTGCAAAAAACCCAATTTTCGGCAAGCAAAACAATAAGCTGTCCAGAAAATAGTTTCCAATTTTGGAACCAAAACCAAATAAAACCCCTTTTTTTTCCCCGTCTTTCCGACCAGAATACCCAAAACAAGCAAAATTAAAACCAGCAAAACTATAACCCAAATAAAAAGCGGAACAATTCCAGCAAACGACCAAATTCGTTTTTCCATTTTGCCCATTTTTCCGACGAACGACCAAATGCAAAATGTGATTTCGGAAGAAAAACCAAAATCAAGAAACATATTTAACCCAGAATCCAATTCGATTTTGCCTCTTGCTGAATTTTGTTATTCGGTGAAAAATCCAAGAAGTCCAGTTTCCGGTTAAAAAGAAAAATCTTAGCCTTGATTATTCCCGATTCTAATTAAAACCAATTTTAATTAAAACTGAAAAACCTTGCTTTGATACCACTGTTGGATTGTGTTTAGGCATTTAATTCAAAATTAAACGGCAGAATTCCTAAACACTAAGGATCAACCCTTGAAGCGTAATCGGTTGTGTAGTCGCCTGGCTCCTCTGAGAAGATGGCGTTTTGTCGTTTTTCTATAACACTTCCTTGAAGCTTCCTCTACTCTCAGGCACCGGAGTTCTTCGATGCTAGTAGATTCCTGTTAAAGAAGTTTTTCCTTTTGGAAGAGAGAGAGAGAATTTTATCAGAGGAAAACAGAAAACAATTTTCTCGTCGTCCTACAAATTCTGTCAACAGACTTGTTTAATAAACGAAGTCTGATAACCAAAATCCTCAACCATCGGGTGGTTAATAAATAAAATATTAATATTATAAAATATAATATAATATTTTACTTTTACTGATTTGGGTTTTACTTGACCCATGGATCAAACCATTTACCCATGGATCAGACTGATGGGTCAAGAACCTCAATTGCAACTAGGTCCCTTGATTTGTCAGTCTCTCTCAATTCTTCTTGAGTAATTAATTAACTATTAATTAATACCTGAAAACTTCTCAATAATATTTAATTAAACTATTTAATCTAATATTATTCTTCTAAGTATAACAATTATACCTAGTACCGTTAAGAATCTTCGAACTCACTTACTTGCAATCCTGTAGGTCCATTCCAAATTGACAATGGATAAATTAATCTCACAGATTAATCCATAAATCATCAGTGGCCTCTAGCAAGACATGATGACTACTCAATTTAGAATGGATGGTCGAATGGTAATTCAACGCAACCTTTCTAAGCATACTATGTACGGTCCTCTACATCGATATCCCGTTTAGCATAAGGCATGGAACCATCATCCTTATTAAGCTATACAATTTACTTGATCTCTCAGTGACACTGATTCTATTCGAGCAACTGATAACAATTATCATTTCTCGGGCATGGCCATGCACTTCTCAGTTCACTATCAAGTGGCCCGGATATCATCTCTCACTTAAGAAAGATTTGTAGTCCCATCATTTCACCTACATATCTTAGCGTGACTCATAGTGTACCCAATCATACCCATACTTGGCAACCTGTTACAGTCCCGTTAGGCGTATGTCAAAGTACACCATAATCCACCTAAGACCATGCAGTGATTTCTGGTCTAAGGATCATCGTACGAGTATACTCAAAAGAATCACTCATGATCTATTAGTCCATGGAGTGTTTCTTTTAGCGGATTGATTTCATGAAATTAGATATGCACAAGAATATAATTATCATGAAATTAACTCATCAGATTAAATAATCAATCAAACGACATATGTCTTATTTACATAAATAACCCTCAAAGTTTATTTACATAAATAGCCCTCATTAGGGCACATACACCAACAGCTTATACTTATTTAATTTATTAATCGGGACACAAAATATACAATCTTTAATTAAAGTGGAAAGTTCAAAGATTATACCTTTGTATTGAAGTCCCTAGCAAAAAGAAATCCAAAACTTCGGGCAAGCGAAATCCATAAGAAATCCAAAAAATAACTCCAAATCGACTCCGAACTAGTGTGGGCTAGTGTCTACGGAGTAGCCCAAAGCAAAATGAAGAAATCCCTAGAAATTTGCTTCGAAAAAACTCAAAATCTGTCCAAACAGATTTTGCCCGGAGCAGCCCAAAACCGAGCGCCGCCTCCAGCCGGAAATTGCCAACTCCGACCACCCAAAACTTTCACCGGTCATGATCTGGACAGCTGTGATTGCGGATCACCAACCCGAGGGAGAGATCAACACAACCTAGCCAGATCTAGCACCCCGGAGAAGCCGAGCGGTCCCCAAAAAACCAAAACGCACGATGGCGCTACTCTACGAGTGGAATCCGGCGACAGAATTGAAATAGAAGACCCGGGCTGCTCAATAATTCATGGGCTGAGTTTCTTTTCGAAGAAGAAAGCTATCCTACCTGACTTCGATGAGAAGATTCGAAGAAGAAAGAATTTTCTCACTCTAAGATAGACTTTCTCTCACTAGGCTAAGTGGCCTCCAAGTTTCTTATGTCTTCAAATGCCTAACAAGGGATATTTATTGGGAGCTTCTAAGGAGACCTAGTGGGCCTTTGAGTTGGGCCTTTTAGTTTGACTTTCGTTCACCCCTTAGTCTTTCCTAGTCTAGTCAACTCCAATCGATCCTTCGAATTAATTCTTTAACCCACTTCGTTAATTTAATTTAATCGAACCCTTAAGATTAATTAATTCATATAGAATTAATTTCTTAATCCACTTTGTCAATTAAATATTAATTAAACCTTTAGGATTAATTAATTCACTTTATTGATTAGTCAAACAAATAATTAGTCGTACCACTTGTTCGAGTTGAATACATAAGCTATGCTTGTATTGTACATTTTCTCAATTAATATATCAATTAATGTTTTGGTTATATTTTGTTGTGCATTATTTGTCCATTTATATTATGTAGTTAAATGATGAGGTGTAGTAGATCTCATCATTGGTTAAAAGACATAATATATAAATGAGGTTCGTAACCGAGACAGTTTTGGACAAACTGTCAGTTTGGGTTATTATGTGATTTAGATAATTAATTTGTCTAAACTGATTGAATCATATAGATATTGAAGGAAAACAGAACAAGCCCGAGATAAATTGAAAATCTCACTTTCGTGCAATGCATTCCAGAATCGAAAACTTTCGACAAAGCTCAGGCTCAAATTCATTTTCCCCTAAATGGATCTAGGTTTATAATTATTTAATTTATTAAATCGGGACACAAAGATTCAAACTTTAAATTAAAAGTGTAAACTTTAAAGTTTATACCTTTGTAGCGAAGTCCCAAGCAATAAAGAAATGCAAAACTTCGGGCAAGGGAAATCCACAAGAAATCCGAAGAATAACTCCAAATCGACTCCGAACTAGTGTGGGCTAGTGTCTACGGAGTAGCCCAAGGCAAAACGAAGAAATCCCAAGAAACCCACTTCAAGAATCACACAAATCTGAAAAACAGATTTAGCCCAAGAACTGAATCTAAACTGAGAATCCACACAAAAAGTGTCTGGAATGTGTTCCTGCTCGTAGATCTAGACTCTAATGATCTAAGAAGATTAAGCTAGAGGATCAACACAACAAGAATTAACAAACCCACAAAGAAGAGATCAACCGCCACCTCAAAAACCCTCTCGCCGGCGCCAATTAATTTTCTGGCAGAAATGAAGTCCGGCGGCCGGTAATTCAACAACAAAGGCGATAGCTTTTTCTCTTAAAATTGATGATCTAGGATTCTCTAGGTTATGGGCTTTAAGAATTCTCGAAGAAGAAAGATCCTAGCTGACTTCGAGGAGAAGATTCGAAGAAGAAAGAATTTTCTCACTCTAAGCTAGACTTTCTCTTTCTAGGCAAAGTGGCCTCTAAGTTTCTTATGTCTTGTTTAATGCCTAACAAGGGATATTTATAGGGAGCTTCTAAGGAGACCTAATGGGCCTTTTAGTTTGACTTTCGTTGACCCCTTAGTCTTTCCTAGACTAGTCAACTCCGATCAAGCCTTTTGAATTAATTCTTTAACCCACTTCGTTAATTTAATTTAATCGAACCCTTAGGATTAATTAATTCATATAGAATTAATTTTCTTAATCCACTTTGTCAATTAAATATTAATAAAACCTTTAGGATTAATTTATTCACTTTATCGATTAGTCAAACGCATAATTAGTCATACCACTAACGGACTAACTATGGAACTACCGCTCAAAAATGACTTTACATCTTGCCACTATATTTTCTTCTATCTCCTCACATTAAAGATCTGTTGCTCGTCGGTTTATCAATTTACTGACAAACTAATTCACTTACTTCTTGGTATATGAGATTAGTACCACTCGACCTTTTTATTATACCGGACGTAAATTCCACTAGCCAGTTTTAGTATAATAAACCTTACGAGCTCATCTCGGGAGCACCATCAACCCGGTGAACCGGTACGTGGATCCCTCCGACTAGCAACGGCACGTAAGACGCTAAACACCACATACCCAACCTACCGAGGTATAGGCCTCAATTGACCGCACTCTTTGGCAAATCAAAGCATACGATATCTAACTCTCACGCTCGCCCCAATCTCGAGATTGAGAGACCGAATACTAGGACCAAATTGACTACGCCGTTCAATATAAGTTAATTCTATCCAAACTGGTCATGCTCAATATGCCCCGGGCATATCCGTGTGATTTAATTAGTCTAGATAAACTAATTTCCAAATCACACGATAACTTATACCTATAGTATGTTCAGACTATCTTAGTTACGAACATACTTTTTGTATATCAATACTTTAACCAATAACGGTATCTACTGTGTCTTTCCACACCCCGTTATCTAGTTCTATGATATAATGGAACAATTTAATACTGAAACAAAATGATATGTCATCTGTGGATACTGTTGGATTTGAATACATAAGTTATGCTTGTGTTGTACATTTTCCCGGTTTAATATATCGATTTGTGCTTCAGTTATATTTTGTTGTGCATATTTATGTCCATTTATATTATGTAAGTAGATGATGAGGTGTCTGGTGTGACACAGTAGATCTCATCATTGGTTGAAAGACATAATATATAAATGTGGTTCGTAACCGATACAGTTTTGGACAAACTATCGGTCTAGGTTATTATGTGATTCGAATAATTGGTTTGTCTAAACTAATTGAATCATATAGATATGCCCGGGGCATATTTAACTTGACCTTTAAGAATGATTTGTCTTGTACTGATTTAATAGACAAATCGATCCTTGTATTCTATCTCTAAATCCCTAGACTCGAGCGGGCATAAGGATTAGACAGAGTGTACTTTGATCTGCCAATGGGTGAGGTCAAATGTGGCCAATAGTTTTGGTGGGTTGGGTACGCGTGTTTAGTTACTTGGTGTGCTGCTGCTAGTCGAAAGGAAACCATGTACCGGTGAATCCGGGGTGATGGTGCTCCCGAGATGAGCTTGAAATGTTTATTATACTAAACCCGACCGGTGGACTTATGTCCGGTATAGTAAAAAGGTCGAGTGGTACTAGTCTCGGAATTAAATAAGTTAATTAATTAATTTATCAGTAAATTAATTTTAATTAACGAGCACTATATCTTTGATGTGGGGAGATTAATGAATATAATTTAATTAAGTTGTTTCGGAAGCAATTCTGGTTTAGGATGGTAGTGCCAAAATTAATCCGTTAGTGGTACGATTAATTTTGTAATGGGTTAATTGAATAGGTAGATTTAATTAATTAATTAATTGGTTAATTATTCCTAAGGGTTAATTCAGTAATTAACAAAGTGGAATTATTTAATTAATTCCTAAGGGTTAATTAAGTAATTAACAAAGTGGAATTATTTAATTAATTAATTAATTAAGTCTTAAGTTTCAATTGGAATTAGGAAATCCTAGAGATTAGGAATCTAGTAGGATTTGGTTTATCCTATCAGATTGGTTGCCTAATTGGATTTGGAAACTAATTCATTACCTAAACCCATTAGGAAGACCAATCCTAAACCAACTTGGGGTCTCTCTTGTAACTCTATAAATAGACAAAGTATTAGCCATTCAAGATACACAATTAATCCACAAGTGTTCTAGAGAGAGAAAATCCTAGAGAGAGAAAATGTTTCTCTCTCCAAGTCGGATTTTCAAGAAAGTGTGAGGCTGGTTTTTTGGTTTCTAGTGGCTGAAATTTTGGCCTTGGTTTATACCAGTTGCGCATAGCTTTCTCTCTCTGCGGGCGGTGCGTTTATAGTACGTGCCAGGTGTTACGGTGCTAGAACTTTCTAGCAGGTGGATTGTGGTGATTGGTTAATCAATTGGCTTCTAGTTCATTGCCCACACAACGTGAAGTCATAGTCTTGAGGCATACAAGAGAATCACCAGGTGCACTCTTCAAAGGTATTTTTCAAAGCTTCCGTTTTAATTATAAATTTTTTGTTGCGTGGTAAATCAAGCAAGTGCAAACCCAGATCCTATGTGGCAAAATTCTTTTAGATACAAGCCATATCTTTTCTGTATTCAAAACTAACAATCTCCCACTAGTACTCAAAGCTATGCTAAGAAGTACAAAAACTGTCCAACCCACTATTACATTGTTGTCATACTGAAATCTACAGAACACCTTTAAGCTCACTCACATAGCTCCCTCAAGAATCTGACTCCCATGCCCTCCGCATGTCTCTCAAAAGACCTTTGGGGTCAATGACTTTGTGAATGGATCTGCAAGGTTATCATCCGATGATATCTTGGCCACGGTCACGTCTCCCCTCTTTACGATCTCTCATATGAGGTGGTACTTGCGTTCTATGTGTTTACTCGCTTTGTGGGCTCGTGGTTCCCTCGACTTAGCAACTGCACCATTGTTATCACAATAAACTATGATAGACCTAGGCAACTCAGGAACCACAGCTAAGTCCAACAGGAAGTTACGGAGCCATACAGCTTCTTTCGCTGCCTCTGATGAGGCAATGTACTCAGCCTCCATGGTTGAGTCCGCCACACATTTCTTCTTAACAATCCGCCATACTATGGCTCCATCTCCTAGAGTAAACACAAACCCAAAGGTAGACTTACTCTTGTCTATATCACCTTGAAAGTCTGAATCTGTGTAACCCAACTGTACAAGCTCTTGCGCTCTATAAACTAGGACATAATCTCTCGTCCTGCGCAAGTACTTGAGAATGCATTTTACTGCCTCCCAGTGAGCCTTCCCAGGGTTACTTTGATATCTGCTAACCATGCCAATGGCAAAGCAAATATCAGCCCTTGTACATAACATAGCATACATAAGGCTACCCACTGCAGAAGTATAGGATACCGCCTGCATGGCATCTATCTCCTCAGCAGTCTTAGGGCACTGCTCCTTAGACAAATACACCCCATGCCTGAAAGGTAGTGAACCCTTCTTGGAGTTCTGCATGTTAAACGGGCCAGAATCGTGTCTATGTAGAATACCTGAGAGAGTCAACGAACGTCTCCTACGATCTTGAATAATCTTGATCCCAAGGATATGTCCAGCCTCTCCCAAATCCTTAATGTTAAACTTCCTGGACAACCATTCCTTTACGTCTGACAACACATTCTTACTGTTGCCAATCAGAAGGATGTCATCTACGTAAAGTACGAGCAATACCACCGTATCACCATCACGCCAGCAATATACACACTGCTCATCCGGATACTGGGTGAATCCATAGGACTGGATAACCTCGTCAAAATGGATGTTCCAAGATCTGGATGCTTGCTTAAGTCCATAAATGGACCTCCTAAGCCTGCATACCTTGTGCTCTTGGCCCTGAACAATGAAACCCTCTGGTTGCTGCATAAAGATGTTCTCCTCAAGACTTCCATTAAGGAAAGCTGTCTTGACGTCCATCTGCCAAATCTCATAGTCCATATAAGCAGCTATGGCAAAGAGAATCCGGATCAACTTAAGCATAGCTACCGGGGAAAAGGTCTCCTCATAATCGATACCCTCTTTCTGAGTATACCCCTTTGCTACAAGCCTAGCCTTGAAGGTCACAACCCTCCCGTCAGATCCTCTCTTTCGCTTATAGACCCATTTGCACCCAATAGGCCTAAACCCATCAGAAAGGTATACCAGCTCCCAGACCTGATTTGAGTCCATAGAACCCATCTCAGTAATCATCGCTCTCTGCTAAGAATCTGCATCTTTATCCAGGAGAGCCTCATTGTAGCTAACTGGGTCTGGTTCATGAGCGCCAGGGATAAAGTTCGAAGACTCACCCAAACCCACGTACCTCTCGGGCTGTTTAGCAACCCTTCCCCTACGACGAGGCGCAGCCTGTGTAAGAGCATCATCTGTGATAGTGTGTGCAGTCTCTTGTGGTGTGTCTTTCTATACTTGTGTATCTGGAATAATTGACTGACTTCTAAGCTCTTCCAATACTACCTTGCTGCTTGACTTGTGATCTAAAATATAGTCCTCCTCAAGAAATCTGGCATTGGTGCTTACCGCCACCTTCTGATCCTGAGGACTATAAAATAGACTACCTCTCGTTCCTTTGGGGTAGCCTACAAACAACATAGCCTTTGATCTCGAATCTAACTTACTTGCATCTGCCTCGAGCACATGTGCTGGACAACCCCTAATCCTGAGATATCTTAGACTAGGCTTTCGCCCAGTCTACAACTTTAGGGGTGTCGTAGGCGCAGATTTAGATGGCACGAGATTAAGGAGATAACACACTGTCTCTAAGGCATAACCCCAAAACGAGGTAGGCAACTCACTATAACTCATCATCGATCTCACCATATCCATAAGAGTCCTGTTCCTCCTCTCTGCTACACCATTCTGCTGGGGTGTGCCAAGTGCAGACAACTGGGACTGAATACCCACCTCTGATAAATAGGACCTAAATTCACTAGAGAGGTATTCGCCACCGTGATCAGATCACAAGGCCTTGATACTCTTACCCAGATGGTTCTCCACCTTAGCCTTAAACTCTTTAAACTTGCTAAAGCATTCAGACTTGTGGCGCATCAGGTATATGTATCCATATCTAGAGTAATCATCCGTGAATGTCACGAAATACTCATAACCACCTCTAGCCTGAACTGACATAGGCCCACACAAGTCAGAATGAATCAACTCTAAAACCTCCTTGGCCCTATACCCCTTTGCCTTGAAATGCCTCTTGGTCATTTTACCCTCCAAGCAGGACTCACAGGTAGGAAAACTGTCAATATCTAATGAGTCCAAAGAGCCATCATTAATCAACCTTTGAATCCTACTAAGGTTAATGTGACCTAGTCTCAGGTGCCAAAGATAAGTTTGATTCAAAGGGGAAGACTCCTTTCTCTTACTATGATTCGGTGATGAGTTACTAGTTTCTGTATTTTGCACAACTGGGGAGTTTGTCTTAATTAAAAACAGATTGTCAACTAATGCACCGGAACATATAAGCTCTAGTTCTTTCTAATAAAAATAGAATTATCAGAAAAAATACACTTATAACCATCCAATAAAAGTTTAGAAACTGAAAGTAAATTCTTCAAAAAACTGGGTACATACAGACAATCACTCAAATGTAAAATAGTCTGAAAAATAAAGAAATAAAACTCCCACTGCAACAGAAACTCTGGTAGTATCCCCAAGGTAGACCTGCAACTCTCCCTCTCTAAGCAGCTCGGTCACTTGGAACCCCTGTAAGGAATTACAAACATGATCAGTGGCTCCTGAATCTACACACCAAGTATCTGTGGGAATTGTCGCTAAACACGTCTCAGTAACTATGGAAAATTTACACATACCTTCAGGCTTTGGGCAGTTCTTCTTCCAATGTACTGCTTTGCCATATCTGAAGCACTTACCTTTTGGCTTATGCTTCTTGGTAATGCCCGCCTTGGGTCCATGATCAGCTGTTGCTCTTTGACCTCTCTTCCTATTTTTCTTCCTAGTTTGGGCCCAGCAGAGGAACTTGAGGTCCTAACAGTAGCCAAGGCTTGCTTCTTCTCTGCGAAGAGGCCCTCAGCAGACACCAATGCAGTCATGAGCTCAGGAAGTGAATATGAGAGCTTGCCCATATTGTAGTTCAACCGAAACTGCTCAAAACTAGGGGGCGCTCCTCAGTGAGCACGTACTTGTAACCCTCAGTAGTAAGGACAATGTCCAGGTTATGTTTCCAGTCAATGTAATTTGGACCCGTAAGTTTGTTCTGATTAAGTATGATAGCTAGTGGGTTGAACGACATATCAACAGCTGAAAAAATAAACAGTCAAGTTTCAGTATACTTTTTCAAAAATATTGATATCCTCAAAACAATACATTCTCCTACCGACATCTCTCACACCGGGATTAAAGCAGGTCACGTTGGGTGAACGTTTATGCCAACCCACATTCGTTCGAGAAGAACCGAAGTTCATTAATTTCATTATCTGACCAACGATCTTATGATCAATAAAATTAATAGTCGATAATTTTAGCCATATACAATAAGCAGCGTAACCTCTTAGGAGGAATACTACAGACGGTACACTAAGTGTTTGCCATTACGTGACTTCTAAGCTTGTTATTTAGGATACTAATGCGCCTCGGTTAGCGAGGGTGTCACAACTTTCTCCAATTAAATTCGCTATAGTCATCCCTTTAAAAATTCAATCTAGTGATATCTCGGGGTTGAAGACTTATCCGTAGGGAAGAAGGCCCTTGGCCAGCGTGTCGGTCTAACCCACATTACATATGAATCCGTAATAGAGGCCATGGGGATATTTACCAACCCGCTCCCACTTAGATTTTTAAGTTTGAGGATTTTTACGTTTTAACATGCAATATCTTAACTATGGATATTCGCAACGATAAAACCGTTGGAGTTTTAATATGTGAATAATCTACATTAGTTAATTGCACTTTACTTTTTAAAACGGTTTGGTTTGGTTTTCGTTCATGCAAAATAAAACGAAAAACACACAATTAACAAAAAGACATAAATACGGGAAATTAAAGAATTAAAATTTCCCGACTATCATGGCCTTCTCTACCGTTAATTCCTTGACGCCTAGGTGACACGTCCCGTCATATGACTCCCACTCGTTATTTGGATTCCTCTCGATTTGCCCGGGTTTTCTCGGTTTTCTACGTAATTAGGAATCATCCAAAATTACGAGAAAAAAAACCTGTGAATTTAAGTTTCCCAAAATAACGTCTTCATCATAATACATAAATTCCTATATACAAAGGCATTTTTCTCGGAATTTAAAGACGACATGATTAGATCAAATCCTACTACAAGATTTTTCTAATCCTACACGGCTTCCAACTCGTGGTTATTACTATTACAGACATTTCCATTCAAAAAAATACAAGCCCGGACATGTCTCGGGGTTTATGAATTAAAAATAAAATTCTACCATAATAGCCGGAAAACTAATAACCACCTGTTTAAACATTTTGACAAAAATAATAATGTCAAAATAAAGCCGTGTAATAAATTAAACAAGTATAAATCCAAAACACTCGCTCTGATGCCAATTTGAAGAAAAGCATAACAAGCCCGGGCTAAATCGAAAATCTCACTTTCGTGCAATGCATTCCAGAATCGGAAACATTCGACAAAGCTCAGGCTCAAATTCATTTTCCCCTGAACGGATCTAGGCTTATACTTATTTAATTTATTAAATCGGAACACAAAGATTCAAACTTTAAATTAAAAGTGGAAACTTTAAAGTTTATACCTTTGTAGCGAAGTCCCAAGCAATAAAGAAATCCAAAACTTCGGGGCAAGCGAAATCCACAAGAAATCCGAAGAATAACTCCAAATCGACTCCAAACTAGTGTGGGCTAGTGTCTATGGAGCAACCCAAGGCAAAACGAAGAAATCCCAAGAAACCCACTTCAAGAATCACACAAATCTGAAAAACAGATTTAACCCAGGAACTGAACCTAAACTGAGAATCCACACCAAAAGTGTTTGGAATGTGTTCCTGCTCATAGATCTAGACTCTAGCAATCTAAGAATATCAAGCTAGAGGATCAATACAACAAGAATTAACAAACCCACAAAGAGGAGATCAACCGCCGCCTTAAAAACCCTCTCGCCGGCGCCAATTAATTTTTCGGAGAAAATGAAGTCCGGCGGCCAGTAATTCAATAACAAAGGTGACAGTTTTTTCTCTAAGAATTGATGATCTAGGATTCTCTAGGTTATGGGCTTTAAGAATTCTCGAAGAAGAAAGATCCTAGCTGACTTCGAGGAGAAGATTCGAAGAAGAAAGAATTTTCTCACTCTAAGCTAGACTTTCTCTTTCTAGGCAAAGTGGCCTCTAAGTTTCTTATGTCTTGTTTAATGCCTAACAAGGGATATTTATAGGGAGCTTCTATAGAGACCTAATGGGCCTTTGAGTTGGGCCTTTTAGTTTGACTTTCGTTGACCCCTTAGTCTTTTCTAGACTAGTCAACTCCAATCGATCTTTTTGAATTAATTCTTTAACCCACTTCGTTAATTTAATTTAATCGACCTTAGGATTAATTAATTCATATAGAATTAATTTTCTTAATTCACTTTGTCAATTAAATATTAATTAAACCTTTAGAATTAATTTATTCACTTTATCGATTAGTCAAACGCATAGTTAGTCGTACCACTAACGGACTAACTATGGAACTACGGCTCAAAAATGACTTTATATCGTGCCACTATATTTTCTTGTATCTCCCCACATTAAAGATCTAGTGCTTGTCGGTTTATCAATTTACTGACAAACTAATTCACCGACTTCTTGGTATCTGAGATTAGTACCACTTGACCTTCTTATTATAGCGAACGTAAATTCCACTTGCCAGTTTTACTATAATAAACCTTACGAGCTCATCTCGGGAGCACTATCAACCCGGCAAACCAGTACGTGGATTCCTCTAACTAGCAATGGCACGTAAGAAGCTAAACACCACATACCCAACCTACCGAGGTATAGGCCTCAATTGACCGCACTCTTTGGCAAATCAAAGCATACGATATCCAACTCTCATGCTCGTCCCAAACTCGGGATTGAGAGACCGAATACTATGACTGAATTGACTACGTCGATCAGTACAAGTCAATTCTATCCAAACTGGTCATGCTCAATATGCCCCGAGCATATCCGCGTGATTTAATTAGTCTAGATAAACTAATTTCCAAACCACAAGATAACTTATACCGATAGTATGTTCAGACTATCTCAGTTATGAGCATACTTTTCATATATCAATACTTTAACCAATAACGGTATCAACTGTGTCTTTCCACACCCCGTTATCTAGTTCTATGATATAATGAAACAATTTAATACAGAAACAAAATGATATGTCATCTGTGGATATTAGTTTTTTATACAAGCCATGGCTTTTCTGTATTCAAAACTAACAGATATGCCCTGGGCGTATTGAATTTGACCATTTAGAATGATTTGTCTTGTACTGATTTAATAGACTAATCGTTCTTAGTATTCTATCTCTTAATCCCTAGACTTGAACGGACATGAGGATTAGACATAGTTTACTTTAATCTGTCAATGGGTGAGGTCAATTGTGGCCAATAGTCTCGGTAGGTTGGGTGCGCATGTTTAGTTACTTAGTGTGCTGCTGCTTATCGAAAGGAAACCATGTACCGGTGCGTCCGGGGTGGTGGTGCTCCCAAGATGAGCTCTTTATGTTTATTATACTAAACCCAGCTGGTGGACTTATGTCCGGTATAGTAAAAAGGTCGAGTGGTACTAGTCTCGGAATTAAAGAAGTTAATTAAATAATTTATCAGTAAATTAATAAATTAACGAGCACTATATCTTTGATGTGGAGAGATTATGAATAAATTAATTAAGTTGTTCCGGAAGTAATTCTGGTATAGGATGGTAGTGCCAAAATTAATCCGTTAGTGGTACGATTAATTTTGTAATGGGTTAATTGAATAGGTAGAATTTATTAATTGATTAATTATTCCTAAGGGTTAATTAAGTAATTAACAAAGTAGAATTATTGATTAATTATTTCTAAGGGTTAATTAATTGATTAATTATTTCTAAGGGTTAATTGAGTAATTAACAAAGTGGAATTATTTAATTAATTCCTAAGGGTTAATTGAGTAATTAACAAAGTGAAATTATTTAAATTAAGTCTTAAGTTTCAATTGGAATTAGGAAATCCTAGAGATTAGGAAATCTAGTAGGATTTGGTTTATCCTATCATATTGGTTACCTAATTGGATTTGGAAACTAATTAATTACCTAAATCCATTAGAAAGACCAATCCTAAACCAACTTGGGGTCTCTCTTGTAACTCTATATATAGACAAGGGATTAGCTATTCAAGACATACAATTCCATAAGTTTTCAAGACAAGAAAACTAGAGAGAGAAAATCCTAGAGAGAGAAAACTTTCTCTCTCCAAGTCGGATTTTCAAGGCAAATTGGTGGCTGGTTTTTCCTTCTGTTTGGCCGAATTTTGGCCTTGTTTTATACCAGCTGCGCACAGCTTTCTCTCTCTCCGGGCTGTGCGTTTACAGTACGTACCAGGTGCTGCGGTGCTAGAATTTTCTAGCAGGTGGATTGTGGTGATTAGCTGATCGATTGTCTTCTAGTTCGTTGCCCACACAATGTGAAGTCAAAGTCTTGAGGCATATAAGAGAATCACCAAGTGCGCGCTTCAAAGGTACTTTTCTAAGATTCTGCTTTAATTAGAAATTTTTTTGTTGCGTGGTAAATCGAGCAAGTGTGAACCCAGATCCTATGTGGCAATCTTTTCATTTTCTATGATTCCGCTTTTTATTAGAATTTATTTTATTGCGTGATAAATCGAATAAGTACATACCAAGATCCTGTGCAATGGTATTTCAAACAAGGATTGGAATAGCGATTGTGCTAGCGTCTAGGCATGGCCAGAGATTTCTATTCTGGAATGCATAACACGAAAGTGAGTTTCTGGCTAGGCCCGAGCAGATAATCTTTCACCACTAATGGACCAATTATGGAACTACCGCTCAAAAATGACTTTACATCAAGCCACTTTATTTTCTTCTATCTTCTCACATCAAAGATCTAGTGCTCGTTGGTTTATCAATTTACTGACAAACTAATTCACCGACTTCTTGGTGTCCGAGATTAGTACCACTCGACCTTCTAATTATACAGGATGCAAATTCCACTGGCCAAATTGAGTACAATAAACCTTACGAACTCATCTCGGGAGCACCATCAACCCGGGGAACCTGTATGTGGATTCCTCCGACTAGCAACTGCACATAAGAAGCTAAACACCGCATACCCAACCTACCGAGGTATAGGCCTCAATTGACCGCACTCTTTGGTACATCAAAGCATATGATATCTAACTCTTACGCCCATCCCAATCTCGGGATTGAGAGGCTGAATACTTGGACCCAACTGACTACGCCGATCAGTGCAAGTCAATTCTTCGTGTTCAATATGCCCCGGGCATATCCGTGTGATTTTAATTAGTCTAGATAAACTAATTTCCAAACCACACGATAACCTATACCGATAGTATGTGCAGACTATCTCAGTTACGAGCATACTTTTTATATATCAATACTTGAACCAATAACGGTATCTACTGTGTCTTTCCACACCCCGTTATCTAGTTCTATGATATAATGAACAATTTAATACTAAAACAAAATGATATGTCATCTGTGGATATTAGTTTTTGATACAAGCCATAGCTTTTCTGTATTCAAAACTAGCATAACTAATATCACATCATGACTTACTTTCCAACATAGATACCACGGATTCTTCCTGTTTATCAAAATCAAACAATTCAGGAGCATCTTCTTCATGAAAGAAATCAACTATATCATCCATTACAATTTCTTCAATCCAGAATTATCTATCAACAAAAAAACAGATGTTAAGCAGTAATATTCTATCAAAACAAAACGTGAAGAAGAACGGAACCGTACAAACAACAAATTCAAACACATAAATCAATCGAAAAAATCAGAACACAGGAATATATACCTTAATTATCAAATTCGAAGCAAAAACTCCATCGAAAGATAAAACAGAGCACAAATGAAGACGAAAAATAGAGAAACGAAAAATTCTTAAACACAAATCATCACCATCATCAAATACATACCGTAATCAAAATTGGAAGCAAAAGAATCCAAGAGAAAGACGAAGAAAACGCGCAGCAAAAGACGAAGTAAAAGATCGACAACAAACACGTAGAAAAAAGAAAAAAAAAAAAAAGGAAGCTTATATAGCCTTCGGGTAAGTAAATGCGCGTGTCCGAGTTTAAAAAAAAAAAAAAAGAAATTACTAATACGATTGGGGGGTCTAAAATAGAAACTACTACTATATTAGGGGTAGGAGTAAAATTGCATGGTGGTCCTATAGGACCACCATATAAATTACCTTCAGGCATCAAAAATGCATTTTATATGTTATACATAATACATGCTTCTTCTAGGATCATTTTTTTCCTAAAATTATTTTTGCTGTAGAATGCCAGTTTTTTAGATCTAGGTTATTTGTGCATTAAGGCCAACGTAATATGCCATTGAACTAATTGTAGATTGTCATTTTTTTTTTTTTTGGTGAATTACATTTTATTCTTTAAATTTTGGTCAAAATATGATAAATCCCCTAAAATTTTAAAAATTGTGTAAACCGTCATGTATTATCCATTAGTCTCTTTTCATTCATAAGCAGATGATTGTTGGAGTTGAATACATAAGCTATGCTTGTATTGTACATTTTTCCAGTTAATGTATCGATTAATATTTTGGTTATATTTTGTTGTGCATTATTTGTCCATTTATATTATGTAGTTAGATGATGAGGTGTCTTGTGTGACACAGTAGATCTCATCATTGGTTAAAAGACATAATATATAAATGAGGTTCATAACCGAGACAGCTTTGGACAAACTGTCAGTTTGAGTTATTATGTGATTCGGATAATTAGTTTGTCTAAACTAATTGAATCATATAGGTATGCCCGGTGCATATTGAACTTGACCGTTTGGAATGATTTATCTTGTACTGATTTAATAGATAAATTGTTCTTAGTATTCTACTCTTAATCCCTAGACTCGAGCGGGCATGAGAATTAGACATCGTGTACTTTGATCTGCCAATGAGTGAGGTCAAGTGTGGCCAATAGTCTCGATAGGTTGGGAGCTCATGTTTAGTTATTTGGTGTGTTGCTGCTTGTCGAAAGGAAACCATGTACCGATGCGTCCGGGGTGATGGTGCTCCCGAGATGAGCTCGTAATGTTTATTATACTAAACCCGGCCAGTGGACTTATGTCCGGTCTAGTAAAAAGTCGAGTGGTACTAGTCTCGGAATTAAAGAACTTAATTAATTAATTTATCAGTAAATTAATATATTAACGAGCACTAAATCTTTACTGTGGAGAGATTATGAATAAATTAATTAAGTTGTTCCGGAAGTAATTCTGGTGTAGGATGGTAGTGTCATAATTAATCCGTTAGTGGTACGATTAATTATGTATTGGATTATTGACAAAGGTAGATTTAATTAATTAAGTAATTAATTAATCCTTGTGTCAGTTGGTTGCGAATCATACCAGGAACTGGATTGGGGATAAGTGAATCCTTGTATCAGTTGGTTATGAATCATACCAAGAACTAGATTGGGATAAGTGAATCCCTGTATCAGTTGGATGTGTATCAGTCCAGGAAAATGATTGAAGGAAACAGAAACCCAGTAGGAAGGCCAATCCTAAACCAACTTGGATCTCTCTTGTAACTCTATATATAGACAAGGGATTAGCTATTACACAACATACAATTCATAAGTTTTCAAAAGAAAACTAGAGAGAAAACATTTTTCTCCCTCTAGCATAATCTCAGGCGGCCGGTTATTGTCCCAGGCGGCGTTCGGTGTTAATTCCGGCAGGCGGCGGCGACGGCGGTTGAAATTCAGGCGAAGACGAGCTGCATAAGTTTTTCCAGCAAGTGGATTGTGGTGATTAGCTGATCAATTGTTCGTTAGATTGTTGCCCACACAACATACGAACAAAGTCTTGAGGCATACAAGAGAATCACCTGAGTAAACGTTTCAATAGGTAATTCTTATGTTTCCGCTTTTAATTAAGAATTTATTTGTTGCGTGATAAATCGAATAAGTACAAACCAAGATCCTGCGCAATGTTATTTCAAGCAAGGGTTGGAATAACTATTGTGCTAGCGTCTAGGCCTGGCCAGAGATTCCGATTCTGGAATGCATAGCACAAAAGTGAGTTTCTGGCTAGACCTGGACAGATAATCTTTCAATGATGTTATTTAATTTATTAAGTAAATATAGAATAATACTTTTAATAGATTTTTGAATAAATTTTCTGACTAAAATACCCTCTTATTTTGTATACATATACCAAAATAGTATAAAAATTCTCAATTTTTTTATCTTAAAAAATTTTGAAATAATAACTTTTTCTTATTTTTTTCTCATAATATTTTTTTCACTTTTTCTTTTTTTTTCTCATAATATTTTTTTCACTTTTTTTACTTTGTCACCTATCCTTTTTATTCTCACTGTTATTAATCTTCTTACCAACAGTAATTTATCAAATTATCGTCTGAATCAAAATACTTCATTCGCCCCAACAAGATGACCTCGTTTTGAAATTTTTTTTCTTTTTCTAGAAACACAAAAATGCATCAGCTAAATATGAGAATAATGTGTATTTTGATCTATAAACAAGATACTAAAAGTTTAATTTAACGTCTATTTAATTTGTACATTTTGCCTAAAAAACAAGGATATTTTGTCTTATGTATACTAAATAAAAATGTGTTTTGGTTTGAAAATCTATTCAGGGATCTATTAAGGATATTATTTTTCATTTATGTGAAAAAGTATTCCAACTGAAAATCTGGATCACTATTTCACCTCATAAGTTTTAATTTTTTCTCATAATTCATAAGGGTATTATTGTTCATTTACTTAATAAATTGAATGACACCATCTGTTTAGGGGGCGAAAAAAGACTTTCAGATAGTACAGACGGATTTTTATAATTTTTAGAACCTTAGGGAGGTTTTCGTATTTTAACCAAATCTTAGGGGGTAAAATGTAATTCACCCTTTCTTTTTTTAGTTCAAAAACTTTTCTGTGGGTGAAATACTAAATCCTTTTATTAATGAGGTCTAAACAAAATATTCAACTTGTTGGTCGAGTAAATATATAATTGTATTGTTTGTATACGAGATGTATTTATATTTATGAGTCACAATTTTTTATTGCATTAGGTATAAAATATTAAACATGTTTGTCCATATATATCCTTTATATTTGAGATAACGCACAATTAATGAGATCCAAGTATTAGAAAACATTTCAATTTTTATTTACATAATATAAGGATTCATATAATGTTAGAAATCATTTAAAACAATGTGTTGTATCTCATATCACGCAAAATATAATTTCATATCGGATATAACATATTTTCATATCATGCATAATAGGGTTTCATATTATATGAATCCTTATATTGTCTGATACGAATACATTCTGAAAGATTTTGGTAGGATCTGGGTTTGCACTTGCTCGATTTACCACGCAACAAAAATTTCTATTAAAGCGGAATCTTAGAAAAGTACCTTTGAAGCGTGCACCTGGTGATTCTCTTGTATGCCTCAAAGACTATGACTTCACGTTGTGTGGGCAATGAACTAGAAGTTAATTGATCAGCTACTCACCACAATCCACCTGCTAGAAAACTCTAGCCCTGCAGCACCTGGCACGTACTATAAACGCACCGCCCGCAGAGAGAGAAAGCTACGCGCAGCAGGTATAAACCAAGGCCAAAATTTTAGCCACTAGAAACCCAAAAACCAGCCGCACACTTTCTTGAAAAATTCGCCTTGGAGAGAGAAACGTTTTCTCTCTCTAGAAATCCTGTGGATTAATTGTGTTTTCTAAATGACTGATCCCTTGTCTATTTATAGAGTTACAAGAGAGACTCCAAGTTGGTTTAGGATTGGTCTTCCTAATGGGTTTAGGTAATGAATTAGTTTCCAAATCCAATTAGGCAACCAATCTGATAGGATAACCAAATCCTACTGGATTCCTAATCTCTAGGATTTCCTAATTCCAATTGAAACTTAAGACTTAATTAATTAATTAAATAATTCCACTTTGTTAATTACTGAATTAACCCTTAGAAATAATTAACCAATTAATTAATTAAATCTACCTATTCAATTAACCCATTACAAAATTAATCGTACCACTAACGGATTAATTTTGGCACTACCATCCTACACCAGAATTGCTTTCAGAACAACTTAATTAAATTATATTCATTAATCTCCCCACATCAAAGATATAGTGCTCGTTAATTAAAATTTATTTACTGATAAATTAATTAATTAACTTCTTTAATTCCGAGACTAGTACCACTCGACCTTTTTACTATACCGGACATAAGTCCACCGGCCGGGTTTAGTATAATAAATATTTCGAGTTCATCTCGGGAGCACCATCACCCCGGACGCACCGGTACATGGTTTCCTTTCGACAAGCAACAGCACACCAAGTAACTAAACACGCGCACCCAATCCACCGAGACTATTGGCCACATTTGACCTCATCCATTGGCAGATCAAACTACACTATGTCTAATCCTCATGCCCACTCGAGTCTAGGGATTTAGAGATAGAATACAAGGATCGATTTGTCTATTTAAATCAGTACAAGACAAATCATTCCTAAGAGTCAAGTTCAATATGCCCCGGGCATATCTATATGATTCAATTAGTTTAGACAAACTAATTATCTGAATCACATAATAACCTAGACCTACAGTTTGTCCAAAGCTGTCTCGGTTACGAACCTCATTTATATATTATGTCTTTCAACCAATGATGAGATCTACTGTGTCACACCAGACACCTCATCATCTACTTACATAATATAAATGGACATAAATATGCACAACAAAATATGACTGAAACACAAATCGATATATTAAACTGGGAAACTGTACAAAACAAGCATAGCTTATGTATTACACTCCAACAATCTCCCACTAATACTTAAGTTGTGCTTTAAGTATACAACTACATACAATCCAACCCAATCTGCTGCTATCTATCTAGAAAGACTATCATGGCTCTCATAGATATCTGATCCCCATGCCCTCCACGTGAGCCTCAAAGACTTTAGAGGTCAATATTTTTGTGAACGGATCTACAATGTTATCCTCTGATGCTATCTTAGCCACGACCACCTCTTCCCTCTTGACGATATCTCGTATCAGGTGGTACTTGCGCTATATACATTTACTCGCCTTGTGGGCTCGTGGTTCCTTCGAGTTTGCCACTGCACCATTGTTATCACAATAAACCGTGATAGACTTCGGTAAACCAGGAATCACATCTAAGTCCACTAGGAAGTTCTTGAGCCATACTGCTTCTTTCGCTGCCTCTGATGCGGCAACATACTCAACCTCCATGGTAGAGTCCGCCACGCATTTCTGCTTGACACTCCGCCAAACTATGGCTCCACCTCCTAGAGTAAACATATACCCTGAGGTAGACTTGCTCTTGCCCCTGTCGCCTTGGAAATCTGAATCTATGTAACCTCGGGGTACCAGCTCAGATGCCTGATAGACCAGAACTTGGTCCCTCGTTCTGTGTAAATACTTGAGAATGCATTTTATTGCCTCCTAATGAGCTTTCCCGGGGTTACTCTGATATCTGCTCACCATGCCAACGGCATAACAGATTCGTACACAACATGGCATACATGAGACTTCCTACTGCCGAAGCATATGGAACTGTCCTCATGGTCTTTATCTCCTCAACAGTCTTAGAAGACTGCTCCTTAGATAGAAACACTCCGTGCCTGAAAGGTAGAAAACCTTTCTTGGAGTTCTGCATGTTAAAACGGGCCAGAATCGTGTCTATGTATGAAGCTTGGGAGAACGTTAGCGAACGTTTCCTATGATCTCGAATAATCTTGATCCCAATGATATGTCTCATTTCCCCTAAGTCCTTCATAATCAATTGCTTGGACAGCCATGCCTTTACGTCTGATAACACTTTCTTGTTGTTGCCAATCAATAAAATGTCATCTACGTAAAGCACAAGAAACACCACTGAGTTTCCATCACGTCTGCGATATACACATTGCTCATCCGGACACTGAGTAAATCCAAATGACTGGATTACTTCATCAAACCGGATGTTCCAAGATCTGGATGCCTGCTTAAGTCCATAAATAGACCTCTTAAGCCTGTAAACCTTATGCTCTTGGCCTTTTTCAATGAATCCCTCTGGTTGCTGCATAAAAATGGTTTCCTCAAGACTTCCATTTAGGAAAGCTGTCTTGACATCCATCTGCTAAATCTCATAATCCATATGAGCAGCTATGTCCAAGAGAATCCGGATCGACTTAAGCATGACTACCGGGGAGAAGGTTTCCTCATAATCGATTCCCTCTTTCTGAGTATACCCCTTCGCCACCAGCCTAGCTTTAAAGGTTTTCACCTTCCCGTCAGGTCCTCTCTTATGTTTGTAGACTCACTTGCATCCAATGGGCTTAAACCCATCAGGCAGGTCCACAAGCTCCCAGACATGATTGTGGTCTATTGACCCCATCTCGGATATCATTGCCTTACGCCAAGATTCTGCATCTTTATCTCGAAGCGCCTCATTGTAGTTAACTGGGTCAGGTTCAGGCACACCTAGGACTAGGTCTGAAGCCTCTCCCACGCCAACGAACCTGTCTGGCTGTCTAACAACCCTCCCACTACGACGAGGCACCGCCTGTGTAGGCACATCATCTGTGATATCATGTGCAGTGTGTGGTGTATCTACTTGTGTTGGTGCATTAGGATTAGTAGTTTGTCGTCTAAGCTCTTCTAGTACTATCTTACTCTTGGGCTTGTGGTCTAAGACATAGTCCTCTTCTAAAAATCTAGCGTTGGTACTTACCACCACCTTCTGATCTTTAGCACTATAGAATATACCACCTTTCGTTCCCCTAGGATATCCTACAAACAGCATTAATTTTGTTCTTGCATCTAACTTAGCCGTATCTGCCTTAAGCACATATGCTGGGCAGCCCCAAATTCTGAGATGTCTTAGACTGGGCTTCCGCCCGTTCCACAACTCTACTGGGGTTGAAGGCACGGTTTTAAATGGTACAAGATTAAGAATATACATTGTCGTTTCCAAGGCATACCCCCAGAACGAACTTGGAAAATCACTATAGCTCATCATGGACCTAACCATTTCCATAAGAGTTCGATTCCTCCTTTTTGCTACACCATTCTGCTGTGGCGTGCCAGGTGCAGACAACTGAGACTGAATTCCTACCTCAGTGAGGTAATCTCGAAATTCAAGGGACAGGTACTCCCCACCACGATCTGAACGCAGTGTCTTCATACTCTTACCATGATGCTTCTCCACATCTGCCCGAAACTCTTTGAACTTGCCAAAACATTCGGACATGTGGTGCATTAGGTAAATGTATCCGTACCTAGAGTAGTCATCCGTGAACGTCACAAAATACTCATATCTCCCTCTTTCCTGGACCGTCATAGGTCCACACAAGTCAGAATGAATCAACTCTAATACTTCTTTAGCTCTATAGCCTTTAGCTTTAAAAGGTCTCTTGGTCATCTTACCTTCCAAGCAAGATTCGCAGGTTGCATAACTGTCAATATCTAATGAACCCAAAGGTCCATCATTGACCAACCTCTGAATCCTACTAAGTTTTATATGACCTAGCCTTAGATGCCAAAGATAGGTTTGATTCATTTCAGAAGGTCTCTTTCTCTTATTAATGTTAGATACTGAGCTATCTATTTCTATGTTTTGCGCAACAGGGGAGTTAGAATTAACCACAAATAAATTGTCCACTAATGAACCAGAACAAACAAGTTTGCCATTTCTTCTAATAAAAATAGACTCATCAGAAAAAATAAACTTGTAACCGTTCTTCAAGAGTTTAGAAATCGAAATCAGGTTCTTTTTAAAACTCGGTACATAAAGACAGTTTACTAACTCTAGGTTACAATTCTCGAAATTTAACCTAACTACTCCCACTGCTTCAACTGACACTCTTGTAGTGTCGCCCATGTAGATGTCCAGTTCGCCCTCTCTAAGCTTCCGGGTTACTTGGAACCCCTGCAAAGAATTACAAACATGGTCAGTGGCGATTGAATCCACACACCAAGTATCTGTGGGAATCACCGCTAAACATGTCTCAGTAATTAGGGAAGAAACAATCGTACCTTTGAGCTTCGGACAATCCACTTTCCAATGTCCTGCCTTGCCGCATTTAAAGTACTTTCCCTTTGGCTTGTTTTTCTTCGCAACATCTGGCTTTGCTACAAGTTTCTTGGCATTTTTCTTCTTCTTATTCTTCTTGCCTTTCGGCCCAGAAGAAGAACTCAAACCCTCACCGCGACCAAAGCTTGCTTCTTCTCATAGAAGATGCCTTCAACCGCCACCAAATCAGTCATGAGCTCGGGCAACGTATAAACCCTTTGGTTTATATTGTAGTTCACCCGAAACTGCTCAAAATAAGAGGGTAGACTCTGGAGGATAATATCTATCTGACTTTCTGGGTCGATATTTCCTCCCAACACCTCTATTTCATTGATGTTACTGATCATGTGTAAAACATGATCTCTCACCGATCCGCCTTCAGCCATTTTGGTGTTCATTAACTTCCTCATGGCTGACTACCTGGCAATCCTGCCTTGATGCGCAAACATCTCCCTAAGGTGCGCCAACATGTCGAAAGCGGAGAGCATGGGATGAAGCTGATGTTGCAGCACATTTGACACAGAGGCCAAAATGTAGCACCGCGCCATCTCATCCGCTTTCCTCCACCTGGCATAGGCGTCCCTTTCCTCCTGGGTAGAGTCCTCATCAGGCACTTCTGGACATGCTTCGATGAGCACAAACTTGTACTGCTCAGCCGTCAGGACTATGTCCAAATTCCGACTCCAATCGACATAATTTGTTCCAGTTAATTTGTTATCTTTCAAGATAGCAGCTAAAGGATTGAATGCCATATCGATTTAAACTAAAAAGTAAACAAACAGTGTTTCAGTTATATATGCTAGAATTTTCGAAAACATGAAAATCCAATTAATTATTGATTTCCCTCAAAACAATAATATTAATCCAGCAACATCTCATCCACCAGGATTCTCGCAAGCCACGCAGTGTGGACATTTACGCTAACCCATATTCGTTTGAGAAGAACCAAGTTCATTAACCACACTACCTGACCAACAATCTTTTGATCAATGTGGCTAATAGTCGGTGCTTTTAGCCGTACAAGTAAGAAGCGTAACCTCGCGGGAGGAATACTGCAGATCGTACACTAAGTGTGTGCCATTACGTGACTTCTGAGTTTGTTACCTCAGGATAGTGCGTCTCAGATGGAGAGGGTGTCGCATTTCTCCTAGTTAAACTCGCTCTAGTCATCTTACTCAGAAGCTCATAGTCTAGCGATCTCAGGGCTGGACTCATCCGAATGGAGGAAGGCCCTAATGCCAACGCGCAAGCCCACCCACATCGCATATAAACCCGTAATGGTGGCCATGGGGATATAACACAACCAGCTCCCACTTAGATTTCTAAATTGAGGGTTTTTTCGGTTTTAACATGCAATTAACTAACCTAAGTTATATGCAACCATAAAACCAGACATGCTTTAATTCATGCATCTAAAATATAGCATAAAAATTAAAACAATAAATACGAGAAATAAATACGTAAAATAAATTTCCCGACTATTATGGTTTTAATTGCTTCCATCCTTTGCCTTGATCTCGTGTCCCGTCACGTCACTCGATGGAGAGAGTCTTGAACTTCAAAAAATGAAAACTAGAGGAAAAACGGGCGAAAAACAGCTTGAACGGCCCGAACGGGCCTCCCGGGCCGCAGCACGCCCGAAGGCCGAACTGCCCGGGCGCGCAGCGCGCGCGGCCTGCTGCGTGCTGTTGCTGCCTCCTGCTGCCGTTTGTCTGCCGGCCGGCAATTTTGCTGCCGGCAAAAGTTGCAGGTGTCGCCTCCTGCCTCCAACTCCTCCTTCGCTTTTTCTCACGCTATTTGGTCTTCTTGCAATTCGTTCTGGGTTTTCCTGGGTTTCTTCAAAATTCATGATAACCCAAAACCCATGAATCCAAGTCGCCCACCATAACGCCTTCGATTACAAAAAAAAAAAAACAATTTTCCTACTACAAGGCATTCTAGGAAAATTAAATAATCGAAATTACATAGAAAAAATCCTACTACAGATTTGATCTAATCCTACATGGCTTCCAGCACGTGGTTAATCTATTACAAACATTCATAATAAAATTAAATCCGGACATGTCCCGGAGTTTAATTAAAACCCATACAAACGTAACCATAATAGTCGGGATTCTAAATCACCTGCAAAACAGAACCATGTAATAAATCGAACAAGCACAGAACCCCCTAAACCAGGCTCTGATACCAATTGAAAGATTTTGGTAGGATCTGGGTTTGCATTTGCTCGATTTACCACGCAACAAAAATTTCTATTAAAGCGGAATCTTAGAAAAGTACCTTTGAAGCGTGCACCTGGTGATTCTCTTGTATGCCTCAAAGACTATGACTTCACATTGTGTGGGCAACGAACTAGAAGTCAATTGATCAGCTACTCACCACAATCCACCTGCTAGAAAACTCTAGCCCCGCAACACCTGGCACGTACTATAAACGCACCGCCCGTAGAGAGAGAAAGCTACGCGCAGCTGGTATAAACCAAGGCCAAAATTTCAGCCACTAGAAACCCAAAAACCAGCCGCACACTTTCTTGAAAATTCGACTTGGAGAGAGAAACGTTTTCTCTCTCTAGAATTTTCTCTCTCTAGAAATCCTGTGGATTAATTGTGTTTTCTGAATGAGTAATCCCTTGTCTATTTATAGAGTTACAAGAGAGACTCCAAGTTGGTTTAGGATTGGTCTTCCTAATGGGTTTAGGTAATGAATTAGTTTCCAAATCCAATTAGGCAACCAATCTGATAGGATAACCAAATCCTACTGGATTCCTAATCTCTAGGATTTCCTAATTCCAATTGAAACTTAAGACTTAATTAATTAATTAAATAATTCTACTTTGTTAATTACTTAATTAACCCTTAGGAATTAATTAAATAATTCCACTTTGTTAATTACTGAATTAACCCTTAGGAATAATTAACCAATTAATTAATTAAATCTACCTATTCAATTAACCCATTACAAAATTAATCGTACCACTAACGGATTAATTTTGGCACTACCATCCTACACCAGAATTGCTTCTGGAACAACTTAATTAAATTATATTCATTAATCTCCCCACATCAAAGATATAGTGCTCGTTAATTAAAATTAATTTACTGATAAATTAATTAATTAACTTCTTTAATTCTGAGACTAGTACCACTCAACCTTTTTACTATACTGGACATAAGTCCACCGGTCGGGTTTAGTATAATAAACATTTCGAGTTCATCTCGGGAGCACCATCACCTCGGACGCACCGGTACATGGTTTCCTTTCGACAAGCAGCAGCACACCAAGTAACTAAACACGCGCACCCAACCCACCGAGACTATTGGCCACATTTGACCTCACCCATTGGCATATCAAAGTACACTATGTCTAATCCTCATGCCCACTCGAGTCTAGGGATTTAGAGATAGAATACAAGGATCTATTTGTCTATTTAAATCAGTACAAGACAAATCATTCCTAAGAGTCAAGTTCAATATGCCCCGGGCATATCTATATGATTCAATTAGTTTAGACAAACTAATTATCTGAATCACATAATAACCTAGACCTGCAGTTTGTCTAAAACTGTCTCGGTTACGAACCTCATTTATATATTATGTCTTTCAACCAATGATGAGATCTACTGTGTCACACCAGACACCTCATCATCTACTTACATAATATAAATGGACATAAATATGCACAACAAAATATGACTGAAACACAAATCGATATATTAAACTGGGAAACTGTACAATACAAGCATAGCTTATGTATTCTACTCCAACACATTCTATGCTCTCTGGTTATATCTTATGTTGTATGATATAAAATCTTGTGTTTTCTGATATGATATATTATGTATCCTGATATGATTTCTTATATTAATTGATATGATATATTATGTCCCTTGATATGAATGCATTCTCTTATTTTTGTTTATATCCGTTATGTTGTATGATACGAATCATTATATTGTCTGATATGATATATTATGTCCGCTGATATGCATCCTTATATTGTCTGATACGAATATATTATATGTTCTATGGTTGTATCTGTTCTATTGCATGATATGAAATCTTATGTTATCTGATATGATATATTATGTATCATGATATGATTTCTTATATTAACTAATATAATATATATTATTTCCTTTGATATGAATGCATTCTCTGCTTTTTATTTATATCTGTTGCGTTGATATAAATTCAAACTTTACATGATATGAAATCTTGTTTGCTTGATATAAATTCAAGCTTTGCATGACATGAAATCTTGTATATTATTTTTATATGTATATAATTTCACGTTTTACATTAATTAAATAATTTTTAAAATTTATTTAATAATAAATAAATAAAATAATAATTAAAATATTTTTAAAAAAATACAAAATTATTTAGAAAAAAAAAAAAGACGAAAAAAAAGTCTCAAGAAAGAAGAAAAAAAAGGAAAAAAACACATTAGAAAAGATAAGAATAATATAATAATAAGAAAAAGAAGGGAAAAAAAACCCAGGCGCGCGCCCATCCAGCGAGGCCCAAAAAAAAAATCTTCTAAACTCGCGCCCGTGTTTACTAAATATACCATATCCCTAAAAAGTTACTATTTTTGGGGTGGGTACACCACTATATAAATGAAGCGTGTATTTTAGCATGAGATTTTGGTGTATTTTTAGACACACAAAAGTACACCATAACTTAATTTAAATTTCTAAATAACCTCATTAGTAACACTCAAGGACCTTCAATTATCCTCTCATCGTGTAGTATTTAAGGTATCGTCCCACAAAGATCGCACTGCATTTATAAGTGTGTTTAGACTTAGGTGCTTATTTCCTAAATAAAGAAAAAAGAAAGAAAGAAAATAAAAGATAAAATATTAACCTAACTACTACCCAATGGATAGTAGGCAAGGAGAAAGGTGGGATGATTCTCACTGCCTATAGCCATAGTCAAGTGACAAGTTCATACTAATCCATTTAATTTCTCCTGGGTTCCTAAGCCGGTCGGTTAACCGATTTTGGCCTTAACTGACTCCTACTAACCATGTGAGAGGACATCGTTGGAGTACTACCCTAGGCAGATAGCTCAACTGCTCGTCCAACATAATGATAGCACATAAACTTCAGACACAAAAGAGGAAGCCAACAATCAAGCTAATAAGGCCTATCAGCGCACTACGAAATCAACATGCATAAATATGAACTAATCTAAAGGAATTTGAGCACACAAACATGTGAGGAGACTATAAATAGCACTACTCCCGGACTCCCTAAATGGCGATGCCTGTCACACCTCTAAGGAAAAGGGCAACGCACTGAGACGACTAAACTATTGGTAGAACCTCTCCAAGGAGCAAGTGCAGCACTACATGCGGATTCCCTCAGCGCGAGGCCTTTCACACCTCTAACGGCAAGGGCTACACACCGTGACGGCCACTATTTACTCTATTAGTGCTTGCCTCCAAATTTCACTTTTGACTAAAACCCAAAGGAGTGAAAACCCATGTAGATTAACAACCCATAATGCAAAACATTAAAAAATCAACACAAGAAAATTCACGGATATCAAATGGGCAACGTCCAAAGCTAAAGACATAATTTTTAAGTATAAATGGCATGAAAACATTAAATCTAAACACCAAATGAAAACCCATGAATATTCTCATCTATCACAACTATCAATCCGTACAAATAGGTTGCTAAAATGTGGATCTACAACTAAAACAAGAAAATAATGCAAAAGAGAAGAAAATCTAACTAGGGAGAAACCCTAGGATCAATGGAGGTTAAGCCACCAGAGATGAACCCTAATATGGGCAAATGTTGTATTTATAAGAGTTGGAATGATTGGGGCATTTGGGGAAGAAAAGGAATTAATTTGGGACAAATGTAATTCTGCCCGTAAGTAGCAGCTGCCACTTTTGCATGGCCGCAAAGAGACTGCTACGTAGCCGTGTGCTAGCGGTTGCAATTTTGCCCCATTTTTCAGCACTTCACAGCAACTCTACTTTCGGATCCTTCAACTTTTCCCATGCGTTTTTGACCCGTCTCGCATCATTTTCTTCCATTTCTTTTCATCTTCCAGTTGAGCTAAATGTGAACCAATAAACACCATTTTCCTACAAGATACACACGACATACATGATATTGCAATTATTGGAAATTAAGCACAAATAGGCACTTTGTCCTCTAAAATGTATGCAACTTATGTAAGAATTATGTTTAAAAGAACTATAAAAATGTGATGAATTTGAGTCACATCAATAAATTTCCATCAAACCAAATAACATCAATGACAATTGTCAGCGCTATGACACTCCCTGTGACAAATTTTAATTATTTTGTATATATATATTGTATTTTCAGTTGATTTTTATGTAATACATAATTATTTACATTCTTATATTTTTTTAACACGATGTGTTCACTTTTTTGGGAGATGTGGGTATATTAAATTATTAAATATGATTTTTATTGTTAAAAAATTTTCAAAAAAAAATAATGCTAAAAAATAAATTATGAAAATAAAAATAATCTATTAAAACTATATGTTGACAATGTATATAAATTAACATAAAATATAATATATATACAAAGTAATTAGAATTTGCCACAAGCAAATGTCGCAGAAAATCCTAAGCCACAATTGTCGTTTCATAATTTGAATTAGGGGTGAGCATTGGCCGGTTTGACCCCGAAAGACAAACCAAATCACTACTTACGATTTGAAAATTTTTCAAACCAAATCGGTCAAATAAACGTGTCAATCCAAACCAGTCAAACCACATTTTAACAATTTGGTTTGGCCGGTTTGTACATAATGCATTCCCAAATTTAAAATTTAAAATTTAAAACATATAAATTATTCTAAAAATATAAAATCGTACTTACTACCCATCCGAAAATATTAAGTTCACAAATTAAATAAATAAATAATTTGTCTTAACATGTCACCAAAAAAGTTCAAATGTAAATTAAAAATTATGTATACAAAATTCTAGTCTTCCAAAGTAATGTTCGCATCTTTTCACCAACAACAAAATCCACTCTCAAATTAAAAGCAAAAATGCATAAACCATTAGAAGGTGTGGGTGTGGCTCAATACTTATATAGTACAACTAGGTGTACTATATAAATTGGTACACACAACAAAAATTTAAACAAAAATAAAATGTGTAAATTAAGTGAATAGGAGAGTGTATTCACGCTCCTTGAAAACCATCAAAACACAGCCGCCTAAACTTTATTCCTTCATCAGTTTCCAACACAAAACAAATATTCACTCCTGGAAAATTGCACAAAATCATTTATTGAATCAATGGAGAAAAAAACCCTTCATCCATCAAAACCATCATCATCGTCGGTTGATGATGCCAAATTGCTGATGTCGTTCCGATACAAAATGCCGGCGAGAACCAAACCACGATATTACATTCCGCAAACCACGATCGAGCATTCCGCAACCGCCGACGTTCATACAGGAGGAAGCACCCCACTTCAACCGTCCGCAAAAGGGAAACCCATCAACCCTACAAAACAAAATCCGAAAAACAAGCAGCAGCAGCAGCAAAAAACAACCTTTGAAGAACAAGCAGCAGCAAAAAACATAAACGCGACGACAAAACTCAATCCAAAGGGAGGAAAAATGAGTACAAAAAATCCATCAACGGGTGGGGACAAGGCGAAAATGCAGCAACAGCCCCATAATGAAGGTAAATGTCTCGATTCTTTGCTTTTGTATTTTGTGTTTTCGATATGATGATGTTTGTGATGGTAAATGTGAAAATGGTGATGGTAAATGTCAAGATGCTTTGGTTCTGTATTTTGTGTTTTCGTTGGAATAAAATGGCGTATGATATCTGATATAGTTGATGGAATATGTCGATAGTTGATGGAATATGTTCAAAAATAATCTGATATGGTTGATGGAATATGTCAATAGTTGATGGAATATTTCAATAGTTGATGGAATATGTTAATATTTGATGGAATATGTCCATAGTTGATGGAATATGTCGATAGTTGATGGAATATGACCAAAAATATTCTGACCTGGTTGATGGAATATATCCAAAGTTGATGGAATATGTCAATAGTTGATGGAATATGTCAATAGTTGATGGAATATGTCGATAGTTGATGGAATATGACCAAAAGTATTCTGACCTGCTTGATGGAATATATCCAAAGTTGATGGAATATGTCAATAGTAGATGGAATATGTCAATAGTTGATGGAATATGTCAATAGTTGATGGTAAATGTGAATATATTGATGGTAAACGTGAAGTTGCTTTGGTTCTGTATTTTGTGTTTTCGATATTTTGTGAAGATGTTATTTTTTGAAACATATGACTGATTAGAAACTGTTTCTCGTTGGAATAAAATGGTGTATGATATCTGATATAATTGATGGAATATGTCGATAGCTGATGGAATATGTCCAAAGAACTCTGATCTGGTTGATGGAATATGTCCAACTATTGATGGAAAATGTATTGTATTATATTATTCTATAGGATGTTGTTGATGGTAAATGTATTTTATTTAATTCAATCTCTTTACGTACAGGCAAAAGGAAGATAGATGACGAAGAGACGGATGATGATTTCATAGATAAACCAGTCAAAAAGAATGTGGAGCAGAGTAAAGCAAATAAACGTTCGAAAAAAATGGAGAAAGGAAATGATTCAACGAGGTTCTTGAGCAGAACTTCTCCGTCTGCAATATCAGCATTACTAGGACAGATTACTGAACCACAAAAGGAAGCATTGAGGCAGGTTGGACTTTCATGCCTGTTCCAACTGAATATAGAAAATCTCCCAAATGTATTGGGAGAATATTTGCTGACGAAGATGAACACAACCACGAGGAGTATTGAGTTGCCAGCAGGTAATATTTCCATTGACGAGATGGATGTAGAACTTGTTATGGGTTTCCCCGGTGGAGAACTTGAAATGGAAGAATATACAAGGAAGGAGGAGAGATCAGAAAAATATAAACTGGACAAACAAAACATGGAAAGAAGACATGGAGGGAAAATTCCATCCACCGGGGAATTAGCACTTCACATCTTGAGGAACAAGGAATATTATAACTTGGATTTCCTTCAAGATTTTTTGATTTTAATGGTAACAACATTGGTGTTTAAAGAAATGATTCAAACACAATCATATGATTCAAAAATATAACATGTTATATCATATTCCATCAACTGTAGACTTATTCCATCAACTGTAGACATATTCCATCAACTTTCGACATATTCCATCAACAAGATCAGATATATTCCATCAACTTTCGAACATATTCCATCAACTGTAGACTTATTCCATCAAATGTAGACATATTCCATCAACTTTCGACATATTCCATCAACAAGATCAGATATATTCCATCAACTTTCGAACATATTCCATCAACTGTAGACTTATTCCATCAAATGTAGACATATTCCATCAACTTTCGACATATTCCATCAACAAGATCAGATATATTCCATCAACTTTCGAACATATTCCATCAACTGTATACATATTCCATCAAATGTAGACATATTCCATCAACTTTCGAACATATTCCATCAATTTTTTGACATATTCCATCAATTATATCAGACATGAACATGTGATATTCAAGTATAAATGGAGAAAAATCACTTACCTCTCTAGACAAAACCTTGTAACTATCACCGACAGATATTCCAGCACCTTTCATTGTCTTAAAAAATTCAACTGAACTTTTAGATACATTCCGATGAGAACGTAACAGGTATCGCTCATTCTCCGGACACATAACGTGATTATGCCTACGAAAATGTTCGGTGACTTCCCATAAACCGTCATCCCTCAGTTTAAATACAATGTAAGCCAAACAACCACAGCGATAATCAAGCTTCGTGTACATTTGGTTTAACTTATCAGTCGCCCTCTTCTCCCCCTGTTTACAACAAACAAGTTTCCTGTAGTAACGTTTTCCGTCACGAGCTCTCTTTCGATCTCTTTCTAGACGAATACCAAAACCATGATTCCAAGCATACGAATTATACATTTCGTAAGCTTTTTCCTCACTCTCAACAGTTTTATGTAAAAGAGACTCCATTGAAACATCATCACCTTGTTCAGAAACTGAAAAAATGCATGAAACTGTTTACTGAATGCTTATCGTCCACATAGGAATCAAAAAATGACAAAAGTAACTTACCATCACATATGACTTGCACATTCTGACGATTTTGAACATTGTTGCAACCACTTGAACCATTATCTCCATTCAGAATCATGATATCCATATCGAAATCGAAACAAAGCACCGTCTGCAATGGAGTCTGGGTTCATACAGGACGAAGCACCCCACTTCAACCGTCCGCGAAAGGGTTTTGCGTTGGAACCTGCCGATGCGTTGGAACCTGCCGATTCCTCCACCGCCGATTTCTCCATTGATGGCAGAAATTAATTTGTGCAATTTCCAAGAGTGACTGACGGCTGGAGAAAGAAGAAAGAGAAGAAAAGGAAAATGATGGTTGTGCTTACCGGCTGAATAGGCGCGTGGAGGGAGTAAAATGAGAAAAATTGGGAAACATCATTTAATGAGATGTTTTATGTACAAAATTTGCTATGGGTACCATCTTTTTCCTACACCTAGTTGTAGGAAAAAAATTGCCGGGTGTGGCTTCCTTTCCAACCTCACAGTTTCCCTCCGTCTCTCATTTATTTCTAAATGAACAATTGGATTTGTCCCGTCCTTCATGATGGATTGAAGAATAAATGTGCAGTGTATAGTTAAAAGGAAAATTTTAAAATTATGAATAAATGAAATAACTAAAAAAAAGTCACAAAATATTGGCCATAAGCAAAGCGATCTCTGTTCCAGAAGCATAAATCACTTGACAAGGTACCAACTATAGCTTCTGATCTTTCAAATTTGTCCAAATAAAAGTGTATGACAAGGTACCAACTATACCATCTATAGCTTCTGATCTTTCATAAATATAAATTTTATGAATTAAATAAAAGTGTATGATTTGTAAATTGATAATCAGTTTATATTTGTGTAAAATAACTTTTGTGTCCTCAGGTAAAAATAAATAAATAAATAAAATTTCTCCCCCTCCCACCTTTCTCAAACCCTAGCGCCTCCCTCGGATATATTCACAAAAGACATTTGCCTGCAGAGCATTGGCGTTCCAATTAGGAATAAAAATGCTCCTCCTCCTCCTCCTCCTCCTCCTCCTCCTCCTCTAAATTGCCCACAAGAACCCAAGATTCACACAGAGAGACGGATAGACCAGAGGGCCTAATCGATTTCACCTTCAAGTACAACCCAAGTTGCTCCAGGGGATAATTACTCCAAACTTGAAACCATCAAACCCTTCCTCCAACTGCTCTGGGCTTGTCTCATCCACAGAACTTGGCAAATGATCAAGCGAGCCAGCTCTTAGCATTTCCAAATCTTCAGGAAAACGAGAATCCCCCTTCTCGCCACCTTCTCCCACTGTGCCGACTCATCACCATATCACCGCCGTTCCTCATCGAGGGCAGCTGGAGGAAAACAAAATGAAGAGACAAACCCATATTTGTTTTCATTCTCCATTCTCCGTTTTTTTTAACCAAACATAGGAAATGAGGTGAGAAGTTTGGTTATGTTTACTAACCAAACGCCCCCTTAATTATATTAACTGGGATGCATGCTGCATTCACATGCAATTAGAATAAGGAGGGAAAGACGAAATAATCAACAAAAACAACAAAATTAGAAGACCCTCAAATACCGTGCTCTACTGTCCATCCAAAACAAAGCATTACATTTTTTTTATACAAATAATAATAATAAATTATATATTTATTTAATATAATAATATACGGTCCGACCGAAATAGCCGATTTCATTGATAGATGAAACCATCAGCTAAACTAATATTACGGTTTGAAAATTTTTCAAACCATCACGGAAGATATTTATAAACTAACCAGACCAAAATAACCAGTTTTACTGGGGTCGACCAAAACCATGCCTAGTCCTAATTTGAATCAAACGCTAACCATTATTTATTTAACCATTCTTATTTTCATTCCGATTAAAGAATTTAAACCAATCCCCCTCAGTCACTGGTAATAAACTAGGAGGCAAAGGAAATGAGAATAACTCAACATATGATCTTCTTTCATTAGGAATTCCAAGGCTGCATTTTATATACTACCTCCTCCATCCCAAAATAACATTCTCTTTGTATATGATTTTATTTCCACAAATAAGAGTGGTATGGATTTGATAACCTGCAACCCCAACTTTACTTATTTCACATAATCTTCTTCCAAATCCTGAGTTTGTGCAGAACGTCCAACAGTCCAGAAAAATGATTCATGTCATGTGCTCACTAGAAGAGTCATAAATGGAATGATTTTAGAGGATTGAGTTCTCAAAATGAAAGAGACACATTAGGTTACTTATGCCTGCAAATCCAAGGAGCAGATAAATTTCACTCCAAGATCAAGACATTGGGTAGTGCCTTCATAGCAGATGCTGTATAATATACTTCTTTTTGTAAGCAACAACCACCATTATGCCTTTATCTGTACTTATTTCCCAATAATTTAAAAGAAATTCGAGAAACACAAAGCAGCTATGATTCAGAGCTTTTCCACTGTCATAGAAACTTTACAAATGTGTTCAACATTGCTCTCCAAAGGCTGACAAAATCACTCATGAATATGCACAAACAGGTTCAATAAAAATGATATCTATTATTTCATAAAAAGAATTATTTTTAGAAAGATACAAATTTTATTAATCTAAGCATAGAGATCCAAAAAAAACATCAGTTTACAAGAATCCCTCAACAAAAACAACGTATTCAAATTATGAATACAGAAATACTCACAGTCAAACTCCAACTCCACTGCTTCACTTGCTCTTCACATCTACTCCAGTCTTCCCAGCAATAATCACTGCCGTAGTCATATCCAAGAACAATCCATGTTCAACTACCCCTTCCAGTGCCGAAATTTCTGTCCCAGCCGCTGCCGAATCCTTAATGGGATTCTTAAAATACAAATCCACGATATAGTTGGAATTATCCGTCACATAAGGCTTCCCATCCCCATCCAATCTCAATTTCGCTTCACACCCTTCATCGTTGAACAGTTCTTGAAGCCTAATCTGGTTATATTTCCAGCAAAATTGCACCACTTCGACCGGCATCGCCAAGCCAGACCCGCCCAGCCCGGTGACCAACTTGGAGTCGTCAACCACCACCACAAACTTATCTGAGGCGGCTTCGACCATTTTCTCTCTTAAGAGAGCGCCACCACGGCCCTTGACCAGGTCGAGGTTTGGGTCAACCTCATCGGCGCCGTCAATAGCGAGGTCGAGGCGGGGGTGGGTGTCGAGGGTGGCGAGGGGAATGTTGAGAGAGGCTGCCTGTTCTTGGGTCCGTTTTGAAGTTGGGACGCCGACGATGTCAGTCAATTCGCCGCTCTCGAGAAGGGCACCGAGTTTGGCGACGACGAAGGCGGCGGTGGAGCCGGTGCCAAGGCCGAGGACCATCCCGCTTTTGACGTATTCAACGGCTTTGTCGGCGGCGAGCTTTTTGAGGTCGTCTTGGGTCAAGGGTGGAGATGGGGTGGGTGCGGAGAAGCATCTGACGGATAATGAGGGGAGATTGCGTAAATTAGTTGAACTTGAGGGACGGAGGAAGAGGCTAGTGGTGGCGTTATGGGCCACATTGTGGCGGGAGGAGAGGTGAGAATTAGGAGGAGAGATAAAAGAGAGAGCGGCGGTGGTCGTGGCCATCAGGGAATTGGTGGTGGCGGGTGGAGACGATGAGGGGGGAAAGGCCGTGGACTTTCAAAGAGCGTAGTCCACTCTTTAAGCGATCACGCTTGTCCGGGTTTTGTCATTTTGTTGCGAATTAGGATTGTTGCTCATTCACTCTAGACATAGAAAATTATATAGATGTTCGAAGGCCCACCATACATTTTTGCACACATCCCTACCCTATGGCCAAAATATATTTTACATCTATGAGTAATACTTATATGTTGAGTTAATAGAAATAACTCATTTAATACATTGACCTCTCTAAATTTGTCTCATTTATCTCCTTACTAATATTCCCTTATCATTTGTCAAAAGAGTGCATTATAATTGTTCTTCTAGTTGTACCATATAAGTATTGCCCCCACCCCACCTCACCCCACCCAACCCAACCCAACCCAAAATAATAAGTTTTTATTATTCTTTTTGGTTCTAAATTAATTAACTTATTTTAATTCAAAAACACATCACGCGCCTTTTTTTATTATAACAACATTAGCTACCTTTTTTCGAGTTTGTTGGCGTTTTCCTTCGTCTTTGTCTGTGGCTTCGTTTTTTGCTTCCAATTATACGTTTAAGGTATTGATGATGTGACTCATTCAAGGAACGCAGGTTACCGATGGTAGCGATGTTGTCAGGTTGATTTGCTATCTCGAGAGAAACTGAAAGGTTGCCCGATCTTGCTATATATTCTCTTAGCTATCTAGAGGTTATTGAATTGTTTTGTGGAAACAATCAAAACAATAGGAAGGCACATGTTTATTTTTTATCTTCCTCACATTAATTAAAGGTTACTAATGATGGATGATGTGGTTTGTGATTAGTTTTACTCTCGCAAAAATGTTGGCTTACTAATTCAACCTACAATTTGCTTCACAAAGCAACCACATGAAAGATCAATTAGTCATAACAATCAAACCTTTCTATTTTTGTGTGATATGTGGCTTATATATAGGCTTACCTAATCTTCTCTTCCTGATCTGAAAACGTAATCTCTAATCCTATTGAAATAGAGATTGAAAATTAAAATACTAGTCTAACTAACTTAGAAAGGCTTAAAATTTCGGCCAATGCAAGCTAATAGTACAATTGAAATGAAATCCTACTCCATAAGGGAAAACTCAGCTAATCCTACTATAAATAGGATGCACTTCTAAAAACTACAAGACATACAATAAAATACTATAAGGAAAAGAACATAGGGGTTTCAAATGGGTTTAAGGAGAGGGATTTGTGCACAAGTTCCTCTTCTATTGTAGCCTAATTTTCTTCCTTTATTGGGCTTCAATCCATCAACAAATATCATCTTCAAGTCCATCTTCGGTCAGGCTCGTCAGACTAACGGGGTTAGGTCTCGAGTTAAGAAGTTGGGTTTAGGTTTGTTGGTCAGCTTGCTCGATCAACAACTTTAAGGCTTTTTAAACCTTTCTAGTTCTGTTTCTCGTCATGAGTCCAATGATATCTACTAATATATCTCTCTTGTACACATTAGGATCCACAATCCCATACTGACGTTTCACATTTCGCCTTTTGCCATTAGGAATTTGCGCCAATTCATTGGGAGAGGAAGAAAAGGTGTGTACTCCTTCTTCTAGTGGCAGAGAATAGTCTATTTTGATGTCCTCATCATTCCCTCCATGCTGGAAAGGATTAGTCCTCGAATCTAATGAATTTTCATAATCAAACAAAGACAAATAAAACACATTAGTGAAAGCGTTAGACATATCGAATGTCTACGGCTTAGAACTATTGAGAAACAATAAATTGATCCATCTAATTGGCTTAAGTATCCTTTTTTAACCTTGAAACCTATGAAACACTGTTAGCAATCCTTACATGATTTCTTCTTCATATAGATAGATAAAGGATCCATGGAGCAATTACTTAGAAGAACATTTGTACAAATGGTACTTCAAACTTGGAACAAGTATAAAGAAATTAACGATCCTTCTTTATCTTTTGAATTGTTCTGCCAGATCGGTCGCTCAAGATCTTTGGTCTCTTCCCGGACCCGATGAAAAAAAAGGGATCACTTCTTATGGACTCGTTGAGTAATAACGTAAATTAAAGGATTTAAGTAGACAGTTGCTAGTTCCTACAAGGGGTTTATCTTCTTAGCTTTATCTAAATTTTGGACTGTTTTCTCTATAAAAGTGGTATGAATTTTGTCCTTATCTCTTTCTTCTCGCATCGTTTCTTGAGCTCTAGAAACCTGTGTAGGAGAAAGTGGCAAAAGGTTAGCCTTCTTATCATTGTACATGAAATAGTACATATTAATCAAACCGTTGAAGGTGACTCTTCTATAGGGAGTATGTTGTGGTGGATGAATGTGAAAAGACTCCTCGCCACACTGTGGAAATCAGAATAAGTAATTGCGCTCCACTCTTAGGGCATGGAATAGAAGGTCTGCCGCCTACTCTCAACAAATGTCCATTATGCCCTTAATCATTTTTAAACTAGTAATTTCCAGTTTTAGCCCTAAGACAGATTATAAATAGGCTATTTATCAGATGTAATTAAAAACATTAGATACTATACAATTTAATAGAATACCCAATTAGAGAGAGTAGCTTAGTGAGGAAGAAACACTTAGTTCTTCACCTTTCTCTACACATAGTAGGTTTTGATCTTAGAACCATGGTGTTCTAAGTTCTTTTTAGGGATTTTCACCCCTGTAAGTGATAGAGGTAGTGAAAATCCAAGGATCAAGGATGTTTTGATTACATTTCTATGAGTTTTTATCATTTAATTTGAGTTTAAAGATTTGAGTAGCTTAATTCATGTTCTTCTATGGAAAAAGCTCTTATTTTCTTTATGCATTCAAGTTTCTAGTGCTTAATTACTCATGGGCTTATTGCAATTATCCTTGTCTTTTTCTTTTTATTCAAGTTTAAAAGTGGGTTTCATGCAATTGTCATGATATGTGATTGGATTGCTTAATTTTGTCATGGGTTTGTGTTAGTTGTTCAATTTTGTCTATAGGCTTATCATTTTATGGTTGAATTATCGAGATCATGTTATGGGTTTGAGTTTCTTGGGTTTGATTTGTGTTGGGCTTTTAGAATTCCTTGCTTTTATGTGTTTCTTGTAAAGATCTATGACTAGTCCAGTTTCATTGATAAAATTAAGGATAACTGGATAGGATTGACGCCCCTAATTCGATTGTGTGTTTTGGGTCTCTTGACTTTTGCATCCTTGATTATATTTATGCAAGATTTACAACCTTAATTAAATTGAGCTCATGAGATTCATTGTTCATTGATTTCTTACGCTGCTATCCTTACCCTATCAAAGTGTTGCTATCCTAACACTTGTCTAGTCAATTTGCTAGAAATTTGCATGTGAATGACCCTGTTGATCTTGAGGTTGTGGAATTCTTACTTTTATTCACTTGTTGAGTTTTTACCGTTTTTACTATTTACATATTTTTAGATTATTTGAAACCAACCAATCAATCATGTTTAGTTTTGGACAATCACAAAATTTCGGACAAAGAAAGAAACAAAACAAAAAGAAATATGCAAGTGGAGTGTGTGAAAAGTGAGCCAAATTTTAACTAAAGGCTTAGAGAAATCTCGGCCCCAAATCTCACCCATTAAGTACACTTCTCTTTCCACTCCTTGGTTATTAATTTTCAAGTAGGGGGAAATCAAGAGTAAGAACCAATAAATCAAGTGAACATTACCCCTCACATTTATTCCTTTTCAAGTGTGGATCCTATTGTCAAGACACTCAATTGCCTCTTCACCTTAGCCTTAGAATCTCTCTCTTGGCTCAAGTCTAAGTTTGGTAGACTTGTACTTTCACCTTAGGCACTTTTCTTGAACTTTGATAGCCTTGAATTTTTCTTTGAGAAAGGCTTGTCTTTTTCTTTTGAACACTTTCTTTTCTTTCTTTTGACAACTTTCATGCACTTTCTCTTGATTTTTCTTGCACAAGAAACTTTCTTTTTCACTTTGTAACTTTCTTGCAACACAACTTTTTGTAACACAAAATTTCAGCACTTTTTCTTTTTCCCACAAGGTGGCATAAGCCAACTTCAACAAAAACCAACTTAGAAAACTCAAAAAGCAAGAATTTAGAGAAAAAAAAAAAAAAAAAAAAGAACTCAAGTAAGGTACCCACAAAGTGTAGAGTTTTAAAACTTAAGGTGGCTCTTTAGATTTGTCTCAAGCTTACTTCTCTTATTTCAATCACAACGATGCCAACTTTACTTAGAAATCACTAATTTGCTTCAAGATAATGCACTTTAGGGGTAAAACTCAAGAGAAATACTTCCATAAACCTTGTTAAGTGTTTAAATTTAGGTTAGGATGCAAACAAGTACATATAATACCAAAGACAAAAACATGCAAGATTTAAAGAGACACTTTTCTTATTGTGATGCTAAATTTTTTTACTTTCAAACACTATAATGCAAAACTCTAAAAATTCAAAGAAAATGACAAAAACAAATAAAATTATATGTATACTAATTTTGGAGTGGATGACAATCAACAAAAATCTAGATCACAACAAAAACAAGTCACAACCACACAACACACTTTTAGCACAAATAATGAAGATAGTCTTTTCACTAGCATACACAACTTGAGTTGAGTGTTTATACCTTGCTTGATGGTAGGAACTCCTTTAGGATGATTTTTAAATGAGTCTCCTATGACTAGACTTACCAAACAACTCTTGGATGATGATTGACACACAAGAAAATGACTATCGACTTTCTTGTCTCTTGTGGCAAACCCGTAGCTCTGATACCAAATGATGCAGTTTCTTCCAAAGATGAAAGAGATGCTTAAGTTGCCCACAAATCTAGTTTCCTACTCTCAAAATTATGTATGAATTATGTGGAATTGATGTTAGGATGATTGGACTTCAAAAGGAAGATCGGGGCAGTATGACACCATAATAGTACCTAACACTACCATTGATAAAGTCTTTTGATGCAAGAGATTTAAAAACTCAGTTTTGAGGAGGCTTATGCTCACGAAAGTTCAAGTCAATTTTTATAATTTTATTGAAGACTCAACCATCCTTTAAGTACTAAAGGTGGCCGGCCAAAACAAGAGAAAATATGGTACTAATCTTCCGATACAAGATTCGGAAAGATTGAGGAATATTAGTTTCCAATTTTAAAACTAATTGAATAGTCTTGCTAGTTTTGACTAATCTATCTATGTTGTCACTAATCTTGCTATTTACTATAAGAGTTAGTCCTTAATTAACACAATAAACTAAAAATAAATGGAATCTAACAAAAATAAAAAGTTTCAATCGTGCCTTTAATGAGGGAATCTCAACCTTGCCTTTCCCTATTTTCCTTCTAGATGCCTTCTTGCCCAGGTAAGTGTTAACATTGATTGATTATGTTGATTAGGGTAAATTTGATTGATTGGTTATACATATTAATTAGGGTAAATTGTTGATTGATAGGTTGTACATATTTAGACTAGATAATTAAGACTGATTGTGATAGCAAATTAAGTAGAAATTACCATATTTTATTGTTCGTCTTGTATTATATATCAAGCTAATTAGCCTTGTATAGAATCAATAAGAATATACAATTTTTCATACGTGTTGTGTTCTTGTTTTCTTTGTGTTCTTGATTTCATTTATGATAACAAAGCCACGATTCTCTGTTGATCATGGCAAAACAATGTGAAAGTTCCAATAAGTCTGTTGAAGAAACGAAATGGAAAAAATTTTCTCCATACGATCTTACTGCTAACGATAATACTGGCAGTGTAATTAGTCAGGTAGTACTCAAGGAAGAAAACTACGCATAATGGTCGACATCTCTACAGATGGCTCTTCAGGGTAGGAAGAAATTTGGATTCGTTGATGGTACCATTACCAACCATCAACGGATTTGTGTGACCTGGAACATTGGCTCACCATTCAATCCCTCATTTGTTCATGGATTATGAACAAGGTGGAGCCCTCGCTACGTTCGTCTATCACCACTACTGAAATCATGACTGCCAAGGAAATGTGGGACGACATTAGAGAATGTTTCTCTATTATCAATGGTCTAAGGATTTACCAGTTGAAGACCGAATTGGCAGAATGCAAACAATTCGGACTCAGTGTCAGTGCATATTTTGGTAAGTTGAAAAAATTGTGGGGAGAATTGTACAGTTATGAACGGTTATCGGGTTGCTAAACCTGTACAATGTGTGATTGTGGTATTAAACAAACTTTGGAGAAAAAACATGAGGATGAAAAAATGCATTATTTTTTTATGGGCTTGGATGCTGGATCTTATGGCATCGTTCGTTCTAATATATTAGCATCAGACCCATAACCTACTTTGAACAAAGTTTATTCTTTGATTGTTCAAGAGGAACTGGTTTGAACAATGTCTAAAATTCAGGAAAGAAATAGTGCCTCTCTGGCCATGGCTTTTGCGGTTCGAGGTCCGAATCGTGTTCCCGGGAGAGGATGGCATCTCATTTGTACTGTTTGTAACAAAGGTGGCCATAATGCCACCGCATGTTTCGAAGTCATCGGATTTCCCGATGGATGGAATTCTCAGCGTGGTTGTTAGGGCCCGAAAAGCACGTGACTTGCCTAAACTGATAACAAAGCTCTATCGAGCTAATTATAATCAAAACCTACCTTGTTCAATCAGTTAAACACTAAAATTTAAAGATAATAAACTTCATAAATCCAAATAAGGTAAAATCCATAAATCCAACATTCGAAGTTACTATATAATCCAATCCATAAAACTCGAAACAAGATTCAAAACCTAAGTCATACAAATCATACTTGTAGACTAGCTACTACAAATACTATAAGTGATTATACATGCTCAACCCACTGTCTCCAGACACTGTTTGTAAGCCTCTCACGAGAAGCTCCTACCTGGATCACATTCAAAGATGAAAATAAACATAATTATGCTAAAAGCATACCTAGTGAGGGTCACCTTCTGGACCTAACATCAATACATAAAAGACAAACATACAATAACCAAACATGCAACACAAGTCGTGCATTAAAACTGTAAACCAACTAGCTAAATAATGCGCACCCAAAATAACCAACCAACCAACCTGGATCCTAGAGAGGGTCTGATTTACCAAAACCAGCCTCCTCCCTAGGATAATAACTCGTACTCAAAATCTAGATATCCTCCTCTAAAACTGCCTAAAATAACCAAACCGCCAAAGGTACCCCGAGCCATACCGACCTACGACTGTGCCACAGATTGGCCCCTATCCCAATGAACGGCGCGAAAAGGGCAGGATCCCCAAAAGATGCAAGCACATACATGACTCATAAGTAAACCAAGCAACAACTAGTACAAATAATTATACGGTTGTGCAATAGACTCTACAGGAATTTTGACAGCATAACGGAAATAAAAGCAGCATTTCCAAATACCCAAACAACACAGAAACAAGCAAACGGCAGCCACAATATCCAACCAACAACACTACAACACATGTACAATAAATCCAACCCCTATGCGCCGGTAAGGCCATAATCTTCTAAACATAAATCATAAACAAACACATGCATAATAGAAACTTCAAATGTAATCCAAGTTCTTCCTAGGTTACACATATATGTCCATAGAACATACTGGTATACTCCTAGTCAGAATGGCAAGCATAAGTAAGGGGAAGACGCTCACTTGGCGACCAAATCAACGATAGTAACCTCCTAACTCTGGAAATAGGTATGCTTCACCTCGTCAAGAGTATCTAAATACATAAGAGAAATCATAAGACTTGTATCTCAACCATATAAACCTACCTGACATGAACTTTGATAATGATTCCTATATAATACTATGCAAACATACCTTGTAACCAATGATTACGATAAAGATTAAGGGCCATGGAAATCTGCTTGAGTGGCCAACTTAAGAAGGCTTCACATTCCTTTAAGCAATCCTTAATAAAAGGACGAGGAGCTTACTTAGTACTATTCACTAAACCTAATCCTAGCACTAATTATGGTTCTTTGTGTTTGTAGGTTAAAGTATTACTTTCCTAATACATCCTTTACCCCTAACCTTTAAAATTAAACTATCTTAAGTCATCTCATTATTAACCTCACCCTTTTTCCTTTAATCTCCAATTTAAGTCTTCAAGAGAGCTACATTAATTTCAACCTACCAGCTGCCCTACATGGTTACCACACTTCCAATTAATACTTCAAAGCTATAACTAATATTCTAAATGTTCTTAAAGTTAAGTTTCATAATATAAGCAACTTAGAACCATTTATAGTATGAATAATCTTAAAAGTGGCAAACATAAATTAGAGCTTAACGGTTTACCACCAAAGGTGCCAGAATGAAGCTGGAAACTAAGGGAGAGACTTCTGGCAGGCAAATGGAGGAAAATAGGTGCGGCGACGGTGGCAGTCCGGCGGCGATGATCCGACGGCGAGACCTAAATGCCAAACTCTTTGAGGGGTTTTGTAGAGCTAGTGCAGGGGAGTATTTTGGTGGTGGAGCTAAGCCAAGAAAAGGCCGGACCGTGGCGGAAAGTGGCAGAAAACTAAAGTTTTCAATCCACCTCCATGCAGCTTCCAAAATTGAAATCCACTTGAAGGGTTTTGTTCTCTAGAGTAAAGGGAGTGTTTTGGTTGTGAGTTTTGACAAAATGCATGGCCGGACGGGGAGGAATTGCGGTGGCTAGTGGTGGGGCGGTAAATTTTAGGGAGAGAGAAAATGGACCGAAATGAAGAAAGGATGTTAGGATTTTGTTCCTTGTGTTGTGGGGAGTATTTTCGTATATTCAGCTCGCCGAGATGGTGACCGGTTGGCCAAAAACGGGTGGCTAACGGTGGTGCGTGTGGAGGTGGGTTTTCCGTGAAGAGAGAAAAAGAAATGAAGAAGAAGAAGAAAGAAAATGAAAAATAAGTTTGTATACTTTAATTTCTAGAAATTGTACTTAAATCCGTAGCTTTCCTTAGTTCGTTAAATTTAATCATTCAACCTATAATTCTTTCAATTAAGCCCAATTTATCATTCTAAGACACTATTTACCAATTTAGTTATTAATCTATTATTTAACTAATTATTTAGCTCATATTTATTTATATTATTTAATTAATTATTTAACCTATAATTATTTTATTCTTTTAAAGGTTTAGGCCTTATAACCTCCTTAAAAATATTCACCTACTTGCAGGGATGTTATAGTGGTGGCGTGACAGGGAATAATTATTTTGATGCAGGAAAATCGGTACATGTGGCAGCTGGTGGCCGGGGGGAACACCGGCCATGGAAACTTGTCGGGATTTGGTGGCCGTGGAATTGCTGGAATGCGTGGACGCGGCAAAGCTGGACATGGATGTGGGTTTGTGGCTGGGCCAATATTGGTTGGGCTGAATTTTGCTCTTGGGTCGGCCGGGCAAGCTTCGGCTTTGCCTGGGCCAAATTTTAATGCTGTTAGGCCGGGGTTTAATGCTGGGCAAAACTTTAATGGCCCAGAATCTCGCTTTAGTTATTATTCTGGTGGATGTATTGGGCAGATTGCAGCTGGGCAACTTGAACAGTTCACTGCTAGGCCGACAACAGCCTTTAGTGCAACAGCCCACTCCCCTTATTTTGATGATCAATTGGGCAGCGGGCCTTTTTCAGCAAATAGGCCAGATTTAACCAGACTTAGTCCTGATCAATGGGCTCGTTTGGTGACTATGTTAAATAAACCCGATGATATGATCCTTCCTCACAATTTGAATTCTGGCAGAGGTCCAACTGTGATGAGGCTTTTTAGTAGCTTGGATTTTGGAATAATGACAGGAAAATATGGCTGAATTCTTGTTGAGGGGTTGAGGAAGATCAATAGGTCTCTAATCTAGTGCTTTCAAAGGGATGAAATGTTGTGGTGGTAGAGGATGAGACCTTCAAAAGAAAGAAACTAAGGAAGCAACCACACTTAATCTCCGGGCTCGAAAACTACCTTGTGCCTTCTTTTGTTCCTCATCCTCGAAATGTGGTCTTGATGTTTGAGGATGTTGAGTCTGGCCTGCTAATGGATCTCTTGCACAATCTTTGTCCTCTTTTCATCATCTAGACTTGTGACCTCTTTGATTGGCAATGGTGATAGGTCCATCGGGGTTAAAGGCTAAAAACCATAGACTATCTCAAAAGGATAATAGTCTGTTGCCGAGTGCGTCGACCTGTTATAAGCAAACTCACAAAAATGAAGAGTCTCATCCCAACTTGTTAAATTTTTACGAATCAAAGCTCTAAGTAAAGAATCAAGAGTGCGATTAGTTACCTCAGTTTGGTCATCAGTCTGTGGATGGCTGGTGGTGGAGAACATCAACTTGGTGTCCAGCTTTCCCCACAGAGTCTTCCAAAAGTAACTAAGGAATTTGACATCCCGATCACTCACTATGCTTCGGGGGATGCCATGTAGTCTGACCACTTCATTGAAGAACAATATGGCCACTTCCTTACCGTCATCTGTTTTTCTGTAAGGAATAAAATGACTCATCTTAGAAAATCTGTCAACCACTACAAAAATAGAGTCATTACATCTCTGGGACCTTGGGAGGCCTAGGATAAAATCCATAGATAAATCAACCAATGTGATGTTGGGACTGGCAAAGGCATGAATAACCCATTGGGCTGAACTTTGGACTTAGCCTTCTTACAAACGATGCACCTTTCACAAATTCTCCCTACGTCTCTCTTTCATGTTTGGCCAATAGAAATGTTCTTGGACACTCCAAAATGACCCATCAACCCTCCTCTATGTGAAAGATTATCTGCCCAAGCCCGGTCAAAAACTCACTTTCGTGCTACGCATTCCAGAATCGGAATCTTTAACCAGGCCTAGACTCTTGCACAATCGCTATTCTAATCCTTGCTTGAAATAACATTGTGCAAGATTTTGGTTTGTACTTATTCCATTTATCACGCAACAATAATTTCTAATTAAAAGTGGAATCATAGAAAGTACCTCTTGAAGCATGTTAACTCAGGTGATCACTTGTATGACTCAAGACTATGATCGCAAGTTGTGTGGGAAATGATATAGCGAGCAATTGATCAGCAATCAACACAAAAACTGCGCCGGGATTCTCGCTGGAAAACTGAACCACCGCCCACCGCCTGGGACCTTGCCGTGCGTTGAACCACGCGCCGCCCCGAGGTAGAGAGAGCACATGCACCGCCGGGTTTAGAAAGGAAAAACCGGCCGCACAAAGCTCACCAAAAATCCAACTTTAGAGGGAATTTCTCCCTCTAGGATTTTATCTCTCTAGTTTTCTTGTCTTGAAAACTAATGAATTGTGTGTTATGTAATTGCTAATCCCTTGTCTATATATTTAGTTACAAAAGAGGCCCCAAATTGGTTTAGAATTGGCATTCCTAATGGGTTTAGATAATTAATTAGTTTCCAAATCCAATTAGGTAATTAATCTAATAGGATAAACCAAATCCAATTAGATTTCCTAATCTTTAGGATTTTCTAATTCTAATTGAAACTTAAGAATTAATTAATTAATTAATTCCACTTTGTTAGTTACTTAATTAACCCTTAGGAATAATTAATTAATTAATTAATTAATTAATTCTACTTATTCAATTAACCCACAACAAAATTAATCGTACCACTAACGGATTAATTTTGGCACTATCATCCTACACCATCTGGAACAACTAAATTAATTTATTCATAATCTTCCTACATCAAAGATTTAGTACTCATTAATTTAATAATTTACTGATAAATTAATTAATTAATTTCTTTAATTCCGAGATTAGTACCACTCGACCTTACTATACCGGACATAAGTCCACCGGCGAGATTTAGTATAATAAACATAACGAGCTCATCTCAGGAGCACCATCTCCCCAGATGCACCGGTACATGGTTTCCTTTCGACAAGAAGCAACACACCAAGTAACTAAACACGTGCACCCAACCCACCAAGACTATTGGCCATAATTGACCTCACTCATTGGCAGATCAAAGTACACTATGTCTAATCCTCATGCCTGCTCAAGTCTAGGGATTAAGAGATAGAATACTAAGAGCGATTTGTCTATTAAATCAGTACAAGACACGTCATTCTAAATGGTCAAGATTCAATTAGTTTAGACAAACCAATTATCTGAATCACAAAATAACCTAAACCGACAACTTGTCCAGAACTGTCTTGGTTACGAACCTCATTTATATATTATGTCTTTTAACCAATGATGAGATCTACTGTGTCACACCAGACACCTCATCATCTAACTACATAATATAAATGGACTAAACATGCACAACATATAAACCAAAACATTAAATCGATATATTAATTGGGAAAAAGTTTAATACAAGCATAGCTTTAGTTTTCAAACCTAATACCATGGGCCTCATGAGTCAACAGCTCTCGCAGGGAATTCTGGGGTATGCACAACCTATTTTCTTTGAACAAGAAGCCATCAGCTTTGTAAAATTTTTGAAAAGCTCCTAAGTCACAAGCCACAAAAAGATTAGATAAGTCATGATCATTAGCATAAAGACCTTTAATATGTTCAAATCCTAACAACCTAGTATGAAGAGAAGTCAACAGTGAGTATCTACGAGACAAAGCATCAGCAATAACATTTTCTTTTCCCTTTTGATATTTCAACACATGGGGAAAGTCTTAATAAAAGAAACCCACTTAGCATGTCTTTTGTTCAACCTATTTTGTGACTTTAAATATTTTAAAGACTCATGATCAGTATGTATAACAAACTCTTTAGGCAAAAGATAGTGTTGCCAATTTTCAAGAACCCTAACTACAACATACATTTCCTTGTCATAGGTAGAATAATTTAAGCATGCACCATTCAACTTCTCACTGAAATAAGCAATAGGACGTTTATTTTGCATCAACACTGCCCCTACCCCAACACCCGAAGCATCACATTCAAGTTTAAACATTTCATCAAAGTTGGCTAAAGCTAGTAGGGGAAGAAGTCAACTCCCTCTTAAGTAGATCAAATGCATCTTGCTATTTCGTGCCCCACTCGAACTTGACGTCCTTCTTCACCTACTCGTTCAACGGGTTGGTGGAGAAATCTCAGATGAAATGGTGATAGAAACTGGCTAAGCTGTGAAAATACCTCACTTCAGAGGCATTGGTAGGTGCTGGCCACTCGAGTATAGCCTTCACCTTTGCTTCTTCAAACTTCACACCCTGCGCACCTACAACAAAACCAAGAAATACGACATCGGGTACACAAAAGGTGCATTTCTTGAGGTTAGCATATAGCTGAGCCTAGCGAAAGGTTAGTAGCACTTGTCTCAAATGGGAAATATGCAATTCAAAACTACTACTAAACACAACTATGTCATCAAAATAGACGACAACAAATTTTCCTATATACTTTCTTAAAACATGGTTCATTAAACGTATAAGAGTACTTAGAGCATTTGTCAATCCAAAAGGCAAAACTAACCACTCATAAAGACCAAATTTAGTTTTAAAAGCAGTTTTCTATTCATCTCCTTCTTTTATCCTAATCTGATGATATCCACTTTTCAAATCTATCTTTGAGAAAATCATGGCACCATGCAATTCATCTAACATGTCATCTAAGCGAGGGATAAGATGTTGATACCTTATGGTTATCTTGTTGACGACGCAGCAGTCCATACACATCCTTAGCATTCCATTCTTCTTAGGCACCAAGATGACTTGTACATCACAGGGGCTTAGACTTTCTCGAACATGTCCCCTCTCAAGCAACTCTTTAACCTGCTTTTGTAGTTCCCTGGTCTCCTCGGGATTAGCTCGATAAGCGGGTCGATTGGGGATTACTGAACTGGGGATGAAGTCAAGTTGGTGTTCAATTCCTCAAATAGGGGGTAGTCCCTTTGGCAGCTCCGCAGGGAACACATTTGCAAACTCATATAGGAGACTTTGAACACTCACAGGCAAATCATTAGTAGTGGGTTAGTCTCTAAAGTTCTTTTAATGTATTGAAGAAGAATTAGACTTTTCTTACCACTAATGACTCATTAGACATCTCGGGCGGATGCAAAGAGACTTGGCTCTTTGACTTGATCTCAAGTTTGGCTTGCGGGGTCTTGAGCTTGGAAGAATCAATCCTTCTCTTGAACTCTTTTAACTCGTCTAATTCTTCACGGAGGGTCACATTCTCTTTTTCCTTGCCTTTTTGCTTCCTTAGCCGGGCCTCATGCATTTTCTTATTTGCTTGAGCAACCAGCGCACGAAACAAAGGATTCAAAATGATTTTGGAATTATTGAATGTGGAGAAATACCTATTTGAGAGTCTGTCGTGGGTGGTTTTTTGGTCAAACTCCCACTGTCTGCCTAAGATCATGTGGGCCACATCCATCAGAACGACATCGCAGGTTGCGTAGTCCTTGTACTTTTTGATCGTAAAACCCACTTTGCATTAGCGATCAACTCGGATTTCTCTTCCGTTACTAAGCTATTGGAGCTTGTAAGGCTTGGGGTGTGGCTAGGTGGCTAGACTAAGATTGTTGACTGTATACTCAGAAACCAGTTTAGTCTAACTACCGCTATCTATAATTATTAAACAGATAGCCTTACCCACTAATCCTTTGGTATGAAAAATGTTGCTCATTTGCTCAGTTTTGTCTATGGCCTTGGTGTGTGCCTCAGCATCTTCTCGGTGCCCAAACCGGTTGTATCTTGTAAAAAAGCTCGGGTACTTACAAAGATACGAAGCAGGCATCGTCTGCACCATCACAGGCTATGTAGTCCTCCTCTTCCATCAGGGGCGACATGTCTTTAAGATCGTACTCATCTTCGAGTCCAGCCCCTTCTGCCTTTTCCTTCTCCACGATGGTTCCATCGTCTAGTGCTATCATGGTTCGTTGATTTGGGCATTGCGACTGGATGTGGCCTTTGCCTAAACATTTGAAACATGTAACTCGCCTTGAAAAAGGCCGGTTAGTAGCACTATTACTAGAACCTTGTGAAACATCAGGTTTAGGGGTGTAAGTGGAAGATTGAGAGAAAATAAGGTTAGAGATTACCTTCGTGGAACCTTTGGACCCACTTGTTGTGCCTGCACTTTTGACGGGGGTTGGAGCTTGATACCTTGTAGAACTCCGCCATGTTGAGGACGTAGACCGATTTAGACTGGACTCCCTTACTTCCACAAGGATAGCTTTGTGTACAAGCTCGTCTATGTCCACGTAGTGTTGTAGCTCCACTACCTTGGCTATGTTCGTCTTCAAGCCGTTAAGGAACCAGGACATCATCATCTCGGGATCCTCCTTGATGCCATTGCGTATGGCTAAGTACTCTAATCCTTGGTAGACATCTACCACGCTCTTGGTACCTTGCACTGAAGTGTTGAGAGATCCAAGCATTGTACGATGATAGTGCGGAGGAATATATATTTTTCTCATGTGGAGCTTCATTTCCTGCCAGGTCTCCACAGGTGCTTCATGATTCCTTCGCCAAAGGTAGGCTTCATGGTCCCACCAAGTTAGTGCATAATCTGTGAGTTCGGCGGCAGCTAAAGTAACCCAATCATCCTCAAGGTATTTGCTTGCGATGAGGAGGGCATCCATCCGTTTCTTCCAATTTATATAGACCTCGGGATCTAATTTTCCGTTGAACAGCGGAAAGGTTACCTTGGGCTTGTAGGATCGCCTTGTTTGGGAGGTGAATTCATCTAAATCTCGTGTCTTTTCTTGCCATCCGTTCGTGATCCCTTTCAATCCTCAAAAGTTCAATCTCGGCTTGTAGCGCGACAAACCTTTTCTCATAATCCCTCACCTTGTCTGTTAGGATGTACCTAAGCATATTTTCATGGATAATTTTGGGAGGGATGTACAATTCTGGATCTTCCTTATTGTCAAAATTGGCCATCTGAGACAGAGAAACTTAGGTAGAAGAATGCTTCTCCCTTTGTACTTCCTTGGTTGCTTGGTTATCAATCTGCAAAGTTAGGAGAAAAATGAGTTATAATACCAAGACTCTATGACCCTTGTTATTTCCCATTATTATCTCTTTTCTAATATGGCACCTAATGTTGAAAAACCTTTGAACAACCTCTTAGGTACTCCGAAAAACTTCTCCTTTGGTTAGAGTATAAACAAGCTTACACTTTCACCTAAAGGTTTTCTTTTACTTTGCACAAGAACTCCTTTTAAACTTTGAGCCGCACAAAACTTGTTTAAGTGCTTATATGCTCTTTTCTTGGCCTTTGGCCTTTACACTTTTGCACAAATTTATTTGAGTGCTTATGTGTTTTTTTATTTTCTCTTGGCTTTTGGCCTTTACACTTTTGTAAGGAGACACTTTTTCCAAGTGCAACCCTACTCTATCATAGGTGGCTTAAACAAGTTATACAAAAACCAAAGAAAAAGTTAGTAGAAATACAAAGAAAATTACTCAAAAGTTTGATTCAAGTAAGACAGTACCACAATTAGGGAGTTTTATGATAGTACCACGATCACAGAATAGGTGCGATATCAAATAATCTCAAAGTGTTACTAACTTTTTGGAAAGAAATCACCAAATTCAACTTTAGTTATACTAGGTGACTTAAAACCAAAGAATTTTCCCTTTTCAATGATTATGTCCCCCCCTAAAGTGTGGATGAAAGAAAAAAAAAAGAAAGGGAAAAAAAATGCACAAATAAGTAAGCAATAAATAATTACAAAAAAAAAAAAAAATCAACTTTCAAATTTAAAATTATTTTTTTTACTCACAATAATATAATTACAAATTTGACTAAATTCCAAAATTGGTCATCATACTATGGTTAGTTTCCAGTTTTGGTCATCATACTTTCAAAACTATTTTTAAGGTCAACATACTTTCATTTTATTTTCAAAAAAGGTCACTCCGTCCATATTGGTTGTTAACCCTCTTAACGGAACCTTTTTTTGAGGGCATTTATGTCATTCTTATTTACAGTAAAGCGCTACAGTGCGCGCTACAGTAACGCGCTAAAGTTGTCTTCCTTTCTTTTGTTATTTTTGGCTAATTTATTAATTTTTTTTTGCCTTCCTCCTTGAGACTTTTTTTCGTCCGTTTTTTTCTAAACAATTCAGTATTTTTTTAATATTTTTGAATTTTATAAAAAAAATATTTTTAAATTATCATTTTATGTGTTTTATAATTAAATAATTTTAGATATTATGATACATATTATGAACGAAATTTTTTTAAAAAAATAATAATACAGTAGATATCAGATCAACAGATTACAGATATCAGATCAAAAATATAAAAGAAATCATACAATAGAATTAAAACATACTTAACAAGGGAGATCAGATCAGGATTATATAGACATCAGATCAGCGAATACTTGACATCAGATCAACAGACTATAGATATCAGATCAAGAATATAAAAGAAATCATACAGTAGAATTAAAACATACTTAACAAGGGAGATCAGATCAGGATTATATAGACATTAGATCAGCGAATACTTGACATCAGATCAACTGAATGATGTAACGAATGTTTTTTAACTTAAGAATTTGTTTGTATTTGTTTTTTGGATAGTTGATGTGTATAAATTTTTCTTCCAATTCACATGAATGTATGTAAAATGCTCTTTTATTTTGTACTGGATTGCAACCAAATTTTTTTTTGTATAAATAATTAATATTTCATTTGTATAAATAATTATATTGTATAAATAATAATTATAAATATTAATTTTTGTTTCATTTTTTCTTACTGAAGATCCACTACAATATAATTATTATTTATACAATATAATTATTTATACAAATGAAATATTAATTATTTATACAAAAAAAATTTTGGTTGCAATCCACTACAAAATAAAAGAGCATTTTACATACATTCATGTGTATTGGAAGAAAAATTTATACACATCAACTATCCAAAAAACAAATACAAACAAATTCTTAAGTTAAAAAACATTCGTTACATCATTCAGTTGATCTGATGTCAAGTATTCGCTGATCGGATGTCTATATAATCATGATCTGATCTCCCTTGTTAAGTATGTTTTAATTCTATTATATGATTTCTTTTATATTCTTGATCTGATATCTATAGTCTGTTGATCTGATGTCAAGTATTCGCTGATCTGATGTCTATATAATCCTGATCCGATCTCCCTTGTTAAGTATGTTTTAATTCTATTGTATGATTTCTTTTATATTCTTGATCTGATATCTATAGTCTGTTGATCTGATGTCAAGTATTCGCTGATCTGATGTCTATATAATCCTGATCTGATCTCCCTTGTTAAGTATGTTTTAATTCTACTGTATGATTTCTTTTATATTCTTGATCTGATATCTATAGTCTGTTGATCTGATGTCAAGTATTCGCTGATCTGATGTCTATATAATCCTGATCTGATCTCCCTTGTTAAGTATGTTTTAATTCTACTGTATGATTTCTTTTATATTCTTGATCTGATATCTATAGTCTGTTGATCTGATATCAAGTATTCGCTGATCTGATGTCTATATAATCCTGATCTGATCTCCCTTGTTAAGTATGTTTTAATTCTATTGTATGATTTCTTTTATATTTTTGATCTGATATCTATAATCTGTTGATCTGATATCTACTGTATTATTATTTTTTTAAAAAAATTTCGTTCATAATATGTATCATAATATCTAAAATTATTTAATTATAAAACAAATAAAATGATAATTTAAAAATATTTTTTTTATAAAATTCAAAAACATTAAAAAAATACTGAATTGTTTAGAAAAAAAGGACGAAAAAAAGTCTTAAGGAGGAAGGCAAAAAAATAAAAAATAAAAAATTAGCCAAAAATAACAAAAGAAAGGAAGATAACTGTAGCGCGCACTGTAGCGCATTACTGTAAATGAGAATGACATAAATGCCCTAAAAAAAAGGCTCCGTTAAGAGGGTTAACGACCAATATGGACGAAGTGACCTTTTTTGAAAATAAAATGAAAGTATGATGACCTTAAAAATAGTTTTGAAAGTATGATGACCAAAACTGGAAACTGACCATAGTATGATGACCAATTTTGGAATTTACTCTACAAATTTCAAGACAATTTATTTTTTTAATTTTCTTTTTTTTCATAGTTTCAAATTTCAAAATTTGAATATCAAAATTTTTTTTTTCTAGTGACACATGCAAGGTTCAAGTTTTAAAATTATCTAGATGGATAGCAAGATAAAGATAACAATCTTATCACAAATTCAAATTTCAAAATTTTTAGATTTCAAATTTTTGAATTTAGCCAACTTGATTATGCATGCAACATCATTTTTTTTCCAATTAATTTCAGCAAACAAAGAAAATAAACTTATGCACAAGAATAAGAACAATAAAATTATAAAAAAAATTCAAATAACACGAAAATAGAATGTGGTACAAAAAAAAGTAAGATCAAATAGACAAAATAAAAATAACAATAATAATAAATAAATAAATAAATAAAAATTATGAACAAGAAAAATAATGAACAAAATTAAGAACAAGAATTAAAAATGAATAATATGAACAAAATTAATACAAAAGAATTTCTCAGATTCAAAGGGAAGAAAATTCGGCAACAGAACCGATTTCTTCATCCTTTTCCGATTTTAGATTATTGATTATAACAACATGGAGAAGGAGAATGATCCTTCCTTCCACAAGGTGTTATAACAACACTTACCCTTGATAGCTCTTCTGGCTCTGATACCAAAATGATATGATCCTTTCTTACAATTAGAATTTTGGCAGAGGTCCAACTGTAATGAGGCTTTTTAGTGGCTTGGGTTTTGGAATAATGACAGGAAAATATGGCTGAATTCTTGTTGATGGGTTGAGGAAGATCAATAGGTCCCTAATCTAGTGATTTCAAGGGGGTGGAACTTTGTAGTGGTAGAGGGACGAGGCATTCAAAAGGAAGAACCTAAAGAAGTAACCACACTAGCTTTTCTACCCGAGCTAATGATAAATACAAAATGATGATTGAATAGCCAAGAGCAAGTTTTCTCTCAAAGCTTTGAATCATCATTTTGCATTTATCATTAGCTCTGGTAGAAAAGCTAGTGTGGTTTCTTCCTTAGGTTCTTCCTTTTGAAGGCCTCGTCCCTCTACCACTACAAAGTTCCACCCCCTTGAAAGCACTAGATTAGGGACCTATTGATCTTCCTCAACTCAACAAGAATTCAGCCATATTTTCCTGTAATTATTCCAAAATCCAAGCCACTAAAAAGCCTCGTCACAGTTGGACCTCTGCCTGAATTCTAATTGTGAGGAAAGATCATATCACCCGAATCCACTGAAAATTTGACTGGTACTTATATTTCTAATTGTTAGATGATTGATAGCGAGGCTACTCATCATATGACGGCCTCTATAAATTATTTCTTTGAAGTGAAAATATTATTTCTAGACCTGTGTAGCTTCCTAATGGGTCCGTGACAATGGCAAATAAGGCAGGAACCATTCGACTTAGTAGTCATGTGACATTATATGACGTGTTTTATACTCTAAATCTTTAATGCAATTTGATTTCATTACATCAGTTGTTAGATCAATGTTGTGCCACATCCTATTTTACTAATAAAATCTTTGTCATTCAGGACTGCACTTCGAGGATGTTGATTAGAGCGGATGAACAAGTGGGGCCTGTTCTTCTTCTGTGAGACTATGAGTGCAACAACGGTTTGAGCTTTGAATAAATTTACTCAGATATTTGGCATAGTCGTCTGAGTCATCCGTCCTCTCTGGTTTTGGAACAGTTGTATTTGGGTAATTCTGCTACTGTATGGAATAAAACTTGTGATGCTTATTTTAGAGCAAAACACTATTGTAATTCTTTTCGTGTTAGTATTAATAAAGTTGCTACCTTTTTTTATTTAATTCATTGTGACGTGTGGGGACCCTATCGAGAACCAAATTTGTGTGGTGCTCGTTATTTTTTTACTGTGGTTGATGACTACTCTCGTGCTACCCGTTGTACTTACTTCGCCATAAAATTGAGGTGTCTCAACATATGTTTCAATTTTTTTGCTATGGCTCGAAGACAATTTGGAAAAATAGTAAAAACGGTGCGAAGTGACAATAGCACCGAATTTATAGCTCTCACTGATTACTTTGCAAAAGAAGGAATAATTCATAAGACTTCTTGCGTTGCCACTCCACAACAAAATGGGAGAGTAGAAAGCAAGCATAGGCATATCTTGAATGTTGCTCAGACTCTCAGATGTCAAACAAAACTACCTCTTAAATTTTGGGGCTTATGTGTTTTGACGGCGGTCTATCTGATTAATCGTCTTCCCACACCAATTTTGAATGGCATAACACTACTTGAATATTTGCATGGCAAATCTCTGTCATTGACTCATCTTCGGGTATTCGGTTGTTTGTGTTACGCATACAACCAAGATCACCAAGGAGACAAGTTCGCCAGTCGCAGTCGTCGATGTGTGTTTCTTGGATATCTCTTTGGGAAAAAAGGGTGGCGAGTCTACGATTTAGACAAAAATGAATTCTTGGTGTCTTGTGATGTGGTTTTCTGTGAATATGAGTTTCCATTTTCTACTCCAGCTTCCACCGATAAACCAGCTCTGTCACTTCCTCCGGTCGTTATTCTTGAGAAATATGAAGAGCCTGAAATCTTAGACACATATTCTCCATCTCAGGTTGATAGTCGCACACCTCAAGTTGATAGTCGCACACCTCGACTTGATAGTCCTCCTGCGCAAGTGTCTACTGAAGAAACTCTCAGTCGAGAACATTGGACCAAAATCCCATCCACTCATTTTCATGAGTATGTCAGTCACACAGTCTCACCCTCCTGCTGCTCGAGTTTCTCCAGCTCAATCAGTATCCTCAGGTAATCTTTATCCTATATCTCACTATCTTGATTGTGCTTCATTTTCTCCTCAGCATAGGGGTTTTCTAGCTTCCATGACTGCGGGAATTAAGCCTACCACTTTCTGAGATACAGTTACTGATCCCAAATAGCGTGCAACTGTGCAGTCTGAAATTGCGGCTCTTGAGGCCAACAAAACCTGGTCGGTTACTACATTACCTCCCGGCAAATGAGCAATTGGGTGCAAATAGATTTATAAAATTAAGTATAAATCTAATGGTACGGTGAAACGTTACAAAGCTCGACTTGTTATTCTCAGCAATAATCAGTTTGAAGGCATTGATTACAATGAGACGTTTGCTCCTGTTGCTAAAATAGTCACTATTCGAACGTCCCTGCTATCACTGCGGCTCGTAAATGGGAAGTGCATCAGATGGATTTCCACAATGCATTCTTTCATGGTGATCTGAAAGAGGAAGTGTATATGAAACTTCCTTCTAATTTTCGTTCATCTGCTTCTGGGCAAGTATGTCGTCTGCATCGGTCCTTGTATGGTCTCAAATAAGCCCCTTAATGCTGGTTTGCGATGTTGGCTCAGGCTCTTCACAAATATGGTTTTGTTCAATCTTCGGCTGATTATTCTTTATTTACCTTCTGTCGTAATTATGTGCAACTGCATGTTCTTGTCTATGTTGATGACCTGGTCATATCTGGCAATTATCTGACTGTCATTGCTGCTTTCAACGATTACTTGAGTAACTGTTTCCATATGAAGGATCTGGGGTTCCTTAAAGATTTTCTTGGCCTTGAAGTTGCTCATAGTCCTTCTGGCATTTTTCTGTGCCAACGTAAATATGCTCTCGACATTATTTCAGAAGTGGGGCTTCTTGGTGCTAAACCTGCGAGTCATCATCTTGCTCTGGCTGATGTTGTGCCTCTTCCTAATCCTGACTGGTATCGACGTCTTGTCGGTTAACTTATCTATATGGCCGTTACTCGTCCTGAGCTCTCCTATTGTATTCATACCCTTGCTCAATTTATGCAGCATCCTCTCCAAACTCATTGGGATGCCGCTCTTCGCATTTTTCGCTACTTGAAGGGATATCCTGGTCAGGGTATTTTTCTGCGTTCTAACTGTGATCTTCAGCTCTATGCTTGGTGCGACTCGGATTGGGCCAGTTGCCTTATCACCTCATTTAGCTTGGCTAGTCTCTTTTTGCTGGCGCACCAAGAAACAACAGACAGTGTCTCGCTTTTCTGCCAAAGCTGAATATCGGGCTATGGCATCCATTACTTGTGAACTCAAATGGCTTCGCTCCCTCCTCAACGGTCTCGGTGTGGTTCATCGTCAGCCCATGTGTCTTTATTGTGATAATCAAGCGGCTCTCCACATTATGGCTAATCCAGTGTTTCATGAACAAACTAAAAACATAGAAATCGACTGTCACTTTCTCAGAGATGTGTTCGTTCAAGGTGTCATTACTCCTGGCTATGTTCCTTCACGTGATCAACTGGCGGATATTCTTACTAAGGCTCTTGGGAAACGTCAGTTTGATGATATTTTAGCCAAGTTGGGCATTCGAAATCCTTATGGTCCAACTTGAGGGGGGGGGTTTTAACGTTGATTGATTATGGTAAGTAGGGTAAATTGTTGATTAATTGGTTGTACATGTTAATTAAGGTAAATTGTTGATTGATTGGTTGTTCATATTTAGACTAGATAATTAAGGTTGATTGTGATAGCAAATTAAGTAGGAAATATTCTTACCATATTTTGTAGTTCGTCTTGTATTATATCGGCTAATTGGCCTTGTACAGAATCAAGAAGAATATACAATTTTTCATACGTGTTGTGTTCTTGTTTTATTTGTGTTCTTGATTTTCTTTAGTAAGCTTGTGAGATCTTCTTGGAAGCTTCATGCATGATTGGTGGCTGATTGTCCTTCACTTTGGACTGGACTTGACTTATTTTGGTCCATGACGGACTACAAACCCCTTAACTAGCCCAAAAACACAAAATAAAAATAAAAAAAAAAAGCAAAAATTGGTCTTATTGTAGTCCTTGGCCAAAAACATGCAAGTCAAAACAAAATAATGGAAACTCTAATTATTAAAAACACTTAGTATGATGATCTCCTTGGATTCAAGATTTTCTTTGAGGGCAATCTCTTTGTTGAAGCTCTCTTGAATCAACACACTAAGGGCATTCATGGTCTCCCTTGTTCTTGCTCTTGTCATACGACCTTGAGTGTTCACCAAAGGGTCTCTTTGGTATGTCCTATTGCTTTGAACTTAATGTGGACTTGGAGAATGTTGAGGAAGTGTAGATGAATGTGTAGAAGATGCTTGAGGTGACCCTAGGATCACATTAGATCTTTCTAACTATTATTTCCTTTTCTAAAGGCTATTGAATTGATTGGCAGATGAATCAATCAATAGGGTTTCGTAGGATTTGGTATTCCTAACCAAATTGGTCGAGTTGTGGTTCCTGAGGGGTTTTAATTTAACACTTGGACAAGGAGTAAAGGTAACCAAGCTTTAGACCTTTGAGAGAGAGAATTATGAAGGCTTTAAAATTTGAAAAGTCTTCAATATATTCAATAGCGTGTCTTTAAAATTTGTACAAGAAAACGTATTTACGAAGAGATGAGAATATTAAACCTATACTTTGGTCAATCATAGATTATAATTAAACCTACTAAAAAAGGGAAAACTCAACTTATCTTATTAGTAATAAGATAAACATACAAAACCTTCTTGAATTAAAAAAGTGAAAATAGTACAGTTCCTAAGGAAGATAGGGAAGAACATTTCATGCATTCTATTAGACTTAGATCACATGAAATTCTCATCCAATCTTGGCCCAATTGATCTCCTTTATTTGTGCTCAAGTCTTCAATTTCTCTCTTCTTCAAGGCCATCTTCTATAAGACACGTCAGGCTTACGATCTTGGGCTTGGAAAGTGGTAGTTGGGTTTAGGCCTATTTTTGGGCTTCTTTGATAATGAGTTGCAAGGCAACTTGCATCCTTTTAGTCATATTTCTTTTCATAGGCCCAAAACTATTGACTGAAGGATCCCATTTGTAAGTTTTTGGGTCCTTAGCCTAGTTTCCATCATAGAGTTTCGCATTTCCCTATTCCCATTAGGGGTTGCGCATTTTTCTGTATCTGGGAATGAAAGAGGCTTCAAAATCTTCATATTCTAGCTGAGCTTGATCCCCTCTGATGTCCTCATCATATAGGAAAAGAGGGTTCTCTTATAAACCCTAGACAGCTCTAAACTCTATAAATAGAGAAGCTAGCCACCCATAATAATAGTTAAAGTAACTGGACAGATAATATTACCTAACTATATGGTCAAAGATTAGTTAAAGTAATATTCTATTACGTAACTAACCTTCTGTTAATTGATTCTCTCTGTACGTGAGATGTAACAGGATATAGAAACAGAAGAACAGAAAAATCCCAAAAAATTTCTTCTGCAGGCTTGAAAAGCTAGCACCCCGTTCTGTGAAGACTCTCACTGCTTGAGAGTAGAGGAGTTCTGTAAAGAAGAACTTAAAAAGGGTGATCAAACAAACCAAATGATCCAACGAACAAGCAACAGATTACGCTTTAAAGATAGATTTACAAGATTATCAACATAAAGTTATTCAACAATAAAATATTGAAAATTGCGCATGGCAAATCTTGAATGTTTCCGCTACGATTTCGACAATTCATGCCTTTTGATCAAACATTAAACGGGATAATCCTTGGTGCTAGCACTTTCCTAATTTGAGTAATAATGCTGTCAAACTTCATGGTGGGAAAGGTGGTGTTAGGTAGAGCAATTTTCTCCTTATCTCTGATGGAAAACTTGTCATATAATAGTTCAGGAGTATCATCCATATCAATACTAACAACCCCAAGTAAAATGATCTAGTGAAATGTTTACACAACAATTACAAACATCAATTGAGACTAATAGAGTGAGAAGACAACTTAAAAAAAAAACAAGAAGGACAAGATTATACAACCAAAGTGAGTGAGAGTGGGAATATAAAAATCACATTGTACATAGCAAAGAAAATAGATGTTGGAGAGAATATTTTTAAAAAAATTCCAATAGAAAATTTAGGAAGAGTAAAGTGAGGCGCCATTATTTGGTATAGGAAAGTTCGATAATGAAAATTTCACTTTACAAAAGAGAGATCATATCTATGATAAAATAAAAATAAAAATAAAAAAACTCTCCAAGTAGTTTGGAGGTTAATGCGTGCACAATTCCTATTATTTTGTCAACAAAAAAATATTGAATCAATTTAGTGAGTTTAGACTAAATTAGAAACACTTAAAACATTAAGGTACTTGATGATTAATGTTAAAAGATCAGATGGTTTTTTGGATCTATGAATAGGTATTTTTAGCTAGATTATGTTTTGTGTAGTATTTTTGTATTATAAATAACATATGTGTATTACAAATATTCAAATTATATTAAAAATGGAGGGAAAAATCCAAAATATATTTTGCGATACAAAACAATAAGGCTTAAAAACTCTCCATGTAATTTTTGAATTTCTAAAATTGCATTCGGAATAATAATAAAAAAACCAAATTGCTATTTTCTGCCTTTTTTTTTTACTCAGTCTCCTCCATTGGACCATGTTATCCTTTTCCTAATCTGAACTTCTATTTCCCTCCCCTTTATTAATTTCCTTTTGGACTAATTTGCCCTCTTTATTTTAAAAATTCATTAAAAAAAACACTTTCTCTCATTTCCCTTTTCTCTTCCTTTTCTCATTTGAAAGATGATCTGCCCAGGCCCGGTCAAAAACTTACTTTTGTGCTACGCATTCCAGAATCGAAATCTTTGACCAGCCATAGACTCTAGCACAATCGTTATTCCAATCCTTGCTTGAAATAACATTACGCAGGATCTTGGTATGTACTCATTCGATTTTTCATGCAACAAAATAAATTCTAATAAAGCGGAATCATATAAAGTACCTCTTGAATCGTGTTACTTAGATGATCGCTTGTATGACTCAAGACTTTGATCGCACGTTGTGTGGGCAACGATCTAGCGAGCAATTGATTAGCAATCTACACAAAAAGACTCACCGGAAAAATTCTACAGCTTGATGCCTCCTGAATTGAACCGTCACAGCCGCCAAAATTTACTTCCCGCCGCCCGAAAATTATTCAAGAGAGAGAAAAACATTTTCTCTCTCTAAAATTTCTCTCTCTAGTTTTCTTGTCTTGAAAACTTAAGAATTGTGTGTTATGTAATTGCTAATCTCTTGTCTATATATAAAGTTACAAGAGAGACCCCAAGTCGGTTTAGGATTGGTCTTCCTAATGGGTTTAGGTAATTAATTAGTTTTCAAATCCAATTAGGTAACTAATCTAATAGGATAAACTAAATCCAAATTAGATTTCCTAATCTCTAGGATTTCCTAATTCTAATTGAAACTTAAGACTTAATTAATTAATTAAATAATTTTACTTTGTTAATTACTTAATTAACCCTTAGGAATAATTAATTAATTAATTAATTAATTCTACTTATTCAATTAACCCACTACAAAATTAATCGTACCACTAACGGATTAATTCCATCTTACACCATAATTGCTTCCAGAACAACTAAATTAATTTATTCTTAATCTCACCACATCAAAGATTTAGTGCTCGTTAATTTATTGATTTACTAATTAATTAATTAACTTCTTTAATTCCGAGACTAGTACCACTCGACATTTTTACTATACCGGACATAAGTCCACCGGTCGGGTTTAGTATAATAAACATAACGAGCTCATCTCGGGAACACCATCACTCTAGACGTACTGGTATATGGTTTCCTTTCGACAAGTAGCAGCATACCAAGTAACTAAACACGTGCACCCAACCCACCGAGACTATTGGCCACAATTGACCTCACCCATTGGCAGATCAAAGTACACTATGTCTAATTCTCATGCCCGCTCAAGTCTAGGGATTAAGAGATAGAATACTAAGAACGATTTGTTTATTAAATCAGTACAAGACAAATCATTCTAAATGGTCAAGTTCAATACGCCTCGGGCATATCTATATGATTCAATTAGTTTAGACAAACCAATTACCAAGTTGTTCTAAAAAGAAGAAGTATAAACTTGATTTTCAAAAAATACAGGTCAGAACCTCAACTTAAACCTTTTCATAGAAAGAAAAGATATTCTAAATTTCAAAGAAAAATTCCCGTAGAACAAACTAATAAGCCTAGAGACTTGTCTAAGGTTGTTTGTTATAAGTGTCAGAAGCCTGGTCATATAGTCAGGTATTGCAGATTAAATAGGAAAATCTAGGCCATGAATTTATAAGAGGAGATCACTAATCAACTCAATAGCTTCTCATAGGTTCAGAGGCTGATACAGATATGGAATCAAGTGATGATAATTATATCCAGCAGTATCAGCATGATGATATTAATTCATTATCATCAGAAGAAGAAGTCTTAGAAGGTCATTCTATTAATGTTATTACTAAAGAACAAGATCTCCTTTTGGAATTAATAGAAGGAATAGAAGATCCAAACTAACAAAAACTTTATTTAAACCAATTCAGACAAACACTAAGAGAAAAACCCTCCACTTCCTCCATATTCAATCCTATAGGAAGTCACCCAAGATTACTTAATACTTACAATCTTACGGAGATCCTCAATAGGTTCCCTAAGAAAACTCCTAGTCCAGTTACTATTAGTGACCTACAGAAAGAGTTGGCCTTAGCTAAAGAAGAAATTAGAGATATAAAAGCTAAGCAAGACCTTCATGGTTTATTAATACAAAACCTAATTGATAGTCAGAACCCAAAAACTGTCTTAGAAAATGAAGAGGAATCCTTCATTGGAGATGATATACCTCAACTAAATTCTATAACAACATTCCAAAGGCATGATGTTAGGATAAAGTTGGTAGAAAAAATTGTTTTGTCTTAGAGACAGACGCATTATGGGACACAGGAGCCAATTTTAGTTGCATCCAAGAGGGACTTATTCCTACAAAATTTTTGGAAAAAAAGTAGGGAAAGACTGACTGCAGCCAATAAGACAAAACTTGGAATCAAGTTCAAATTATCGGACGTTGATGTTCATTTTTCAACAACCAAGATTACAGTTTCATTTCTGCTGGTAAAAGAATTGTCCCGACCTATTATATTAGGAACAGATTTTATCATCCAATAGTTCCTTATTTAACTACAATGGAGGGAATTCAAACACAGGAACTAGGAGAAAACATTATTCTCCCATTTTCAAAAGAACCAATTACTAGAGAAGTCAATCCTTTGACTTCAAAAATCCAACAAGTCAATTTCCTTAAGGAGGAAATAGAATTTAAGAGGATTGAATCCCAACTACAGTAATCACAAATCCAAGGAATGATTAAACAGTTACAACAGAAAATAGAAGAACAAGTATGTTCTGAGCTGCCAAATGCTTTTTGGAAAAGAAAACAACATACCGTTTTTCTTCCTTATAAAAAGGATTTTAAGGAACAAAATATTCCTACAAGAAGAAGAAGCAAGCAATTTAAACATTCTCTGCAACATAACCACATACGTCCTTTTTTCTAGTCAATTACATTCTTTTTCTCCAGTATCTCAAACTTATAAAAAAAAATCACACTAATACTACAAATTCTACATACAAAACGAAATTTATGAATGAAATCAGTGATACACACTTCACTAATTCCATGTACATAACCACAATATAAGCTCTTGGTGATGAACTTTTGGGGAGAGGGGGGTGAACTCAAAAACACCTTCATGGCTTTAACTTGATGAAATATTGCTGCTAAAATACCAGTTGATTGATGTCGTCTTCAATTCTTGAAAAGATGAGCTAAACAAAAGACATAAAATGGGTAAAACAGTTTTCATCAATATAAGAATATATTATTTTCATCAACTTTGTTTTTGTTTTCATCAGAACTGTTTGTCATCTAACAAAAGATCCAATTTTCTCAAATATAGTTTAAAAATAAAAGAAAATAATTTAGATTTCAGTATTGCAATGTTCTTATTAGAAAACATACCATACATACAATGCATAAAGCATATCAAACTGAACAAATTTATCAAACTATACAATGCATCAAGCTATCCCTCTTTTTAAAGTCTGAAATTAGTGAATAACCAGATGTTTTTAATGAACTTAAACCACTCATCCAAGATGTCTTCCTGAACCCAAAAACAAAGTAATTGACAAAACAAAAGTATTTCATCAAATTGAATTCATGTTTATTTTAAATAAAAAAATCATAAATTATATATTTTGATCGTCTCTAAAAATTAGTTCTATTTAAAAATTTTAAAAATACTATAAACAAAATTATGATGAAAATTAACGGTTATAGATGTTAGTTTACTTACCTTTTGATTGACATCTGGTTCATTGGCACTGCAAGTAAGAAAGAAATTGGTGGCCACTGCGAACAAGAGAACCCATGGTTTAGAGAAATATATTTTTTTTCCAAAGTGATTGTAATATAGCTTTATATAGTACGAAATACATAGAGTAGAATTAAAAGAAATTGTATTCATCCTTTTTTTTTTGGAAAAAATATTGCCAGAATATTTATTTTCTTTTTTAAATAAATATTCAATTTTCATAAATTGATATTGATTTCCATGTTTTTCATGTGTGTCTTCAAACAAGTTTTTAACACCAAACTTTGTTTTAATTTTGGTAAGTAGAGGTATATAGCAATATACCCTAGGGTACTATATACTAATTGACTTTCACCTACATTAAACCTTGTATTTACCCTGAACGGGCAATTGTAATCTCGCCTTTTTTGTTTTCTTCCGTATAGTAGGGAGAGGCCCTTGCTTGGTAGCATCTCTCCATTGGCTACAAACAAAAAACGCCATTGTTCTCGTTGAATTGAAGCCTTTCTTTATAAGCTCTTAAACTACTGGTTTAAGAGCTATTTGCCTTGCATGCTCATATGCTTCATTAGAACTGGAAAAAACATCTCTCTCTCAAAATAACCACTCAAATCTTGTTGAATATCAGGTAATGCATATGGATCCTGCATATATATATGCTTCATTAAAACTGGAAAAATCATATCTCTCTCAAAATAACCACTCAAATCTTATTGAATATCAGGTAATGCATCTGGATCCTGCATATGCAACAATTTCAAATTAGAATAAATTGACATTTATAAAAATAACGATTATTATAAATTATAAAATTTACAATAAATAACAATTATAAACAAAAGTTTAATAATATGGTATTAATAATTAAAATTTATAACAATATTAACAATTAGCATTTATAAATATAACAATATTATTTATTAAAAAATTAAACATATTATATACATATATGTCGAAGCACGTCCCGGTGAAACTCATCGAGACACATCCAAAATGCACCACAACGAGACACATCCAAAATGCACTTCACCGCACAGCGATACACATCAAAATGCACCTCACGGTACGGCGAGGTGCCTTAATATTGTTCTCTGTCGTACAATGGGACGTCTCAATTAGACGCTTCAATACGAGTCAAAATAAACCCTAAAGTGCTTGAACCGATAACCACACACCTTGCAAATATATTTGACCATACGATGAGACAGATGAACATGCACCTCACCGATGGTCTGCGCGTCTTTTCATTCGTTCGGGTTTCAGAAAACGAATTTAACAATTTCAAACCCTAAAGACTTGACAAAAACTTACTATTTTTGTGTAAATCTTGTAGTAATCCTTCTCTCCTACTCAAACAAAACCAATGTTGGGCGATTTTAGTGAATTTTGTATTTAATTTGGTGGATTTTTTTTTTTTTTTTTTTTTGGGAAGCCCTCAAGGACTTTTTTGGAAAGTTGCTATTTGTGCAAACACAAATAGCAATATCCAAGTATATTATACTAAAGTGCTAAAAGCCTATTAAACTCAACCATACCCCCACTTTAAAACAAATTTATATTTTGAGAGGTTAACCAAACAACTATGTACAATGTACACCATCTATTAGGTAGGTGATGCACTTGAACTAAGAATCAACAGTCAAGCACATCCCTACACTTAGGGCTCATTCGACTCCGATAGTTCTGCAACGGTGTCCATTTGTTGTTCGTCGTCACTAACAGGTTTACCGGCGTCTTCATTAACACTTTCGTTCTCATCATCATCCAAATATGCTTGCGAGCTAACAACTTGTCCCCTCAGGTCTTTATGCCTCAGATTTCCTGCCAATGCCATACAATACATGATATTATGTTAGCTGTTGAGTTTCAACATGACAAAAATCCAGATTCTACTAAGGAATAAGCACTGATCAAGAAACCGGCATTACAACTTTCCGTATCATCATCGTTCATGCTAAACCTTGATTCAAGGATAAAGACAGAGAAATCTATAGTTTACTTACCCATCCAAAAAGAACAGTCACCAGTAGTATGAAGTAGTGCCTTGACATGAAACAAGAAACGCTCCATTGATCTCTTTGTTGCAGGAATTTTGCTGGTGATAACTGTTTGTTTTGATGCCTATCCAATGAAGGAAAAATTTTTGTTTGTTTCATTCAATCGTTAAGCTGCAGAAGCATGTACAATGTAAGCAGAACCTAGTCAACAAACCTTTGCTTCAGAGCAAAGGCTCTGCATGGTTCTTGTCGCTTTCTGGAGATCCCTAACCTGATAAATAATAAAAAACGTAACACAAATAGCATTAATTCTTGTTGCCCATTTACTTAATACCCCCAACCCATCACTTCTCTATCCCATCTTACCATATGAATTATCGCCTCATTGTGCATTTGAAACTGGGCTTGTAGAAAACCAAAAACTGGAGAAAAGGTTTACCAAACTTCAGTTCCTTAAGAGACATACCCATCTTGAAGTTTAATTTTCTTTCAAATACCTTTTAGAAAAGCGTCTATGAATTTCCCTCCATACTTAATAGCCATCCCATGCACAGTGACCTGCTAATTGTCCATGTGTAAAACACCAGGCAGCTCAAGCTAATATAATGAAAACATAAATAGAATAGCAATAACCTTGCCATGGGTCCTGCACATATGAACTAAAGACACAACCACATTTACAGACTGTTGTAGCTTGTTCAGTAGTTCTTCGACATTTTCCTCTTTAGCAACAGCTCGAGGTTTCTCTAACCGGGAAACTTCTTGAATCTAAAAGAAAGGCAAGAATAAGGATGTGAAAACATTAAGGATTCAATCCTCAAGGAAAACTGACCTTTGTAACTTACCAAATTATTAAGCACAGCCAGGTTCTCTTCATGCTGCAAGCATTGAATTGTCTCCAGTTCAAAATCACCCTAATAATAGAGATTCACACATACCCGAAAAAAGGTGGTAATTTCTTACCATCACTCTGTACCAAGCGCCAAATGTTGCAAGACAAAAGGTAGGCAAAGAGCAGCTATCATCTTCTGCCTCTGTTCTGCGTGAATTTACCTGATCGAGAAAGAAAGTAAATTGTGCCAAGTATACGGTGTGAGAAAGGATAAAACAGTTTTATGTTAGGAATGTAGTGAAGTAAAAGTTAGATGCATGTACATCTAGATGTTCCTGTCAGAATAATTTATTTATCAAGGTTTTGACTTTGCAACAATGGTGTTTTTCAAAATATATAATCCTAGTAAATTGTAATCCAAGCTCAATCCCGCAAACAAAGAGGCAAATTGACTGAAAATTTTTAAGTAATTCTCTCTTTTTGGAACAATATAGAATATGCCAGTTTATGACCAATACAAACCTGGGGCAAGATAGAGCAAGCAAGCTCATTGAGAGAATCAGAAGTCGAATGGCTATATACCAAATAAATGTGGAGTATCTTCTGAAGAATATATCCCTACATTTATGAGGAAAGGAATCATCATTTCCTTCTCCACAGAGAAATTTAGCACAAATATAGTTATGAACCAAATGATTTCTACAATTAAGACTAAGAGTAGCTTTCTGTACTTTAGCTTTTGAATTTTTATCGATTGGATCATCACTTTTCTGAAACAAGAGAGTATGAGACGAAGCTCCAAGTCTGTTGCTCAGAAATTGGAGGATCTTCCTGTTACATCCTGTGTCATTTCCTAACCTCCCATTTGTAGATATATCTGCAAACTTTTGGAAGGAAATAAGAACTGAATCTAAGACCAAAAGTGCTTCTGAAGCCAGCTTAAATGAGAGAGTCCTTGCTGCAGATGAAAGAACATTAGCATACTCAAACCTCTGAAGCAAGCCGACAAAAAGCTTAACCAGATGTTAAAAATGGATTTGCCTACCTGTATCAAAGGCCCCTTCCAGAAAACAATACGCACCACAGTAAAAATAATTTATACTTCCTGTCACAGGAATAAATTCCAGCTCTTGAAAGAATGAATCCGGAATGTTGATTGGCTGGAAAGCTTCAAGAAGTTCTGAAAGAGCTGAATTGTCTTTCAGAACATCTGAAACATTTAGCATCTGCTCTCAAAAAAGAGAAACAAATCTTCGAGTTAGATTTTTCTCTTGCCAAGAGTTGCAAATTTAGTTTATTCGCAAGGCTTTTTACTTTTTCCAAAAATTTAATTAAGCTGGAAACAATGGAATAAGAAAATTCACCTTGCCAAAGCAGGACAGTATCTCTATAAAGACCGAATAGTAAACCGCTGATTTTGAAACAATCATGTTACTAATGTTAGGATTTCCACATAAAACAGAATGGTGCTTCCAATGATCTAGACAAATTTCAGCACCTGCCACCATTCACTGTAAGATGTAAATAAACTAAATAAGGATCCCCTTCCAGATAATCTGAATATCATGCTGTGCTCTAGTACCTTCTTTAAGACCATTGAAGGCACAATCCAGATGTCCTCTAAGAAATGGAAATAGAGGGCGAATCTTTCTTAAAAACTCAGTCGCATTCATCTCAGTGGAACCAAGCTGTGTGCTCATGCATTGGGGAGATAGTCGTTTGCTTGAAGAAACTAAGTATTCCAGCTTTTGATTGAGGTCTTTTATGAGATACAAGTGAAGAGGTAACTGGAACAGTTAAGAGTCATCAGAGTAGGCCCCTTGGTAATCATAACAGGTTACTTTGGCACAGAAATTTTGCTGCATTTTGCACAGGGAAAAAATCCCACTTTGAATCCAATTTTAGGACATACCTTGGAAACTGGATCACTGCAGCAAGAACCCCTGTCCTGCAGTATAAGAGGAAAAGTATTGATTCTTCAACCAAAAGAAGGAAAAATACAACATAATCAAATGCACAGATTTCATGCATCGCTAATGATCATTAAATTCCCTTTGATATTATTCAATCAGAACCTTATAGTGCCTCCATCAGTCTGCCTCAATATATACAGTAATCTAATTTAATATGAATGTCTAGACACAGAAAAACAACCTGTACAGGACCTTGTAAGCAGAATAAACATTTTTACCTTCTTAAATGATAATATGAAAAAACATTGAACTTGAAGAGGCCTGAATTTGTGTTTCTGTGCTTCTATCATCTTCTTATCCTCAAAAATTTCTATAGGTGGTATCACGTCACATTCAGGTGCACTCTTTTGTGCATCTTCACAGCTGCCCTTTGAGGCTGAATTGGAGGACTCCTCATTCATGGATTCTTGGCTAGTTACAGAGGCCACTTTCTTCAGCATTTCCTTAATTGTAGGCTGCCTGAATTTGCTGTCTACAGTTGAATTGTCTGATGCTTTTGAGGTTTTTCTGCTATTTCTCTTGCTGTTCTGTGAGAAATTTCTGTTTTCTTGACTAAACTCTCTTTTCTTTTGCAAATCCCCAATTGGATCAAATTGGTTTGAAGTCTCTGAAAGAATGCAAGGGTAGAGATGTGGCAAAGATTGGGGATACTGTTTAAGAGACTCGTTTAGCAAACTCTCTAGGAATCTGAAGAAAAAAAAAAAAAAGTTATTCTGTTACAGAATATTAAATGAAAGATTAACTGAATCATATATTATGTTTCTTTAATGTGCATATATGTTCATGCAACCACAAAACAACAGTAAATCTTCTAACAGTGGTAGAAAAAACATGATCCACGTTTACATTCCATCTTCAAGAATATTAGTCCTAGTGATTAATCTAGAAAACCTCCTGAAAACAAGCAACTACTCTACAAACTTTGTCACACAATAACTCCTATAATTTGTTTTATTTGACAAAATGTAGAGTTGAAAGAGGAATGATTTACCAGGAAAGAACACAGGAACATGAATAGCTTAGTACTGGCTAATAATCCATGGAAAACCATCACAAACTTTAAATAGCAAGGCATAAACTGACTTTACCACAAGATACACCATAAAGAAAATTCAACCTGCAGAACCTGGTGTACATGTGGATGTGTGATATGCAAAATAACTTTGACACCATACTTCGTTGAGTGACTAATGTGACATCTAACATATTACGATCCCTTCAGAAAGTAAAAGGCAGACCCACATGTCACTGTGAATATCACAATACAGAAAGCATGAATGGCTTATGATTTCTAGAGTCCCTTGACATGATTTATGAAACCAAGAGCTTCTGGTTGTGAGTCACAGGAACAGCCTATCATAGAAATATAAGGCTATGTACATTATGCCTTAATGACCCAATTCTTCCTTAAACCAACGAATGTAGGAATTTCCATGCACTGGATTGTCCTTTAACGAAACATAATAGGCCTAGCTGCCACTGTAGTGAGGCATAAACTGAAGATGCTGTTCACACTACAGAAAATAAAAATGACAGTGGAAACATACACAAGATTTCTTAAGCGTTTCAGTAGTTTAACAGTTATCTCATCTTTTGTTGCTTGACTTGTGGAATCAAAATCTTCAGCAACTTGCGAGCAAAATGCATTGAGCTGAAGAACAGGAGAAAATGTTTAGATACAAAATGAAATAGTTTCCTGCTACCTAATATATTGAAGCAAATAAGTTTGACAATACCAGTTCTCGTATCCAATTCACAGCATAATAGAGAGAGAGGATGACAGTTTGCTTTTGCTTCCCATTCAAAGATTGCCATGTTGAGTAAGCAAAGTACTGACACAGATGTCACCAGAAGCAAGCAAGGAATCAGCAACCAGTTACAACAATTTATGGCAATGACAGGTACTAAACAAAATAAGTTATATTCAGGCACAACCATGGTAGCACCAAACGTACTCCTTTGATACTTATGGCACATACTTTAGCTACTTGAAGACTCAAATTTCTGAAGTAAAATACTTCAATTCCTTTTCAATCTATCAGATCAAAGGTCTAGAATCATCTCCGAGTAACATAGGGAAAGCAGAATTTGGATGAACAAAATATACATTTCCCATGCATGGTAGCAGAAAGACAAATTTCTTCAGCTTTTGGCCCCTGGAGCAGTAACAAGTGAATGATACGTTGACGTAGAAACTCAAGAAGATTAGTTCCATGTAGACACAATTTTAATTTTTTGCACAAGTGCTCAAAGGTAATCAATTACTGACTTCTACATTGAACTCCTAATGTTTAGTCATATGTCAGTCTAATGAAACTTAACAAGTCAAAATATTGAAGCAAAACATTTAACTGACAAGATTGTACAGAAAGCACTCCTGTTCGAGCACCAGTGCAAAGATTTACTTGAGTCCACCAAGCATCTTTTTTTCTGTGACTAACCCAATTCATTATCAAACTTCACTAAAACTAAAACATTCGTTTCACTACACATTCTTTTAATCTTATTGAATTTATTTTTTCTCTAAACAGTTCACTACAGCATTACCTGAGCTCAAGGGCAGAGGGTAAGGAAAGAATGTGGCATTCCTCCCTTCGACAATCAGCCCATAACAAACCCATTACAGCATTTTCACATTAAATTGAAGTTTCAAATATTAGTTAGCATTTAGAATTCAACCGTTTGATTAATTATGTATTGATATTAAAACAATTGCAATGAAATGTTGTAAAATTTCCATCAAAAAATGAACAGGTCTGAAAAATTTTAGGTCCTCTCACATTAGAAGCTGGAAGATGTAAAGGGCAACCTAGAAGTGCATCAACCCCTCCAAGAGATCCTTGATTCGCCAGCCTCTCAATCTTAAAGAAGATTAACATCAGGTTAGAAGACCTTCTCTGTCTTGGAAGAAAAGAGCAAGATATTTCATCCACTTACTGCCGAAAGTAACACAAAGTAGGCAGGAAGGACTTGTAAGGAAGAAACTGACCTGAAAAGATATAAATATATATTATACACAACATAATGAAAAAAAAAGAGAACTCGCATGAATAATAATTGCAGAAAACCATATAATATGCCATTGGTTTATTTATTGCAGATGAGAATGAGAATGAGGCCAAACTTTGTGACTGAAGGATGTGCATTTACCTACAGCTTCCTAGCCAATATAGGTTATACAGCCCATTCAGGTAAATAATTCTTCATGCTGGAATAATACAGAACTTGAAATGGACAGTACTTTCGAAGTTTATAATGGCAAAAGTTGGGATCTCTAATTATTTTATCAAGCCTCTACAATCCGTCACAAGCCAAAATCCAACCATTACAATCCCAGGTTTATACCATCTTTCATCAATCATCCTTCTACCACTCAGCATCAGCAAAGGATCAAGTTGATCTTTTCTAATAGATACAAGTTGACCTTTTCTACACTCTTTGTAGGAAGTAACTTTGTCCCTTCTCTAGTCCCAAACTATAATTTACTGAAATCACTAAATTTAAGCAATCATATTTACAAGGCAGAATAGAGAAACTTACAGTAGCGAAGAGGAAACAAGAGGCAAAATGTTTACACATATTGGAGATATATCCCCGTCAAGGTTCATCCAAAGCTCCCCTGAATGAAAAACACAAAAGTGGAAAAGTTGCTCACTGACTTGCACTTAAGCTAATTCAATATTGAAATAGAAAGGCAATGTGTCAACTTTCGACTGAATTTACCTTCCAGACCACAATAAGAGTCTTTCAAAGGTAATGCACCACCACTCAGATCTGATAAATATTTTGATTCAAACTCTCCCACATGCTTACCTATCCTAAAAGACGAGTAATGACATCAGATCTAACAAATGCTAAAGCTTACAAGCGACAGACTATTATCAAAATTCTGAATTTCACCATTCTGCAATTGCTGGATGGAGCATCTTATTTTGCACCGTAGTAGCCAGTTCTTCATAAAACAAGATCAATGGTAAAGGCAACAGCTTGCATGATTCAAAGGATGTTTCCAAGAGTTCAAGAGCTTCTTCGTAATTGGACTTCTGCGACCAAAAGTCAGAAATAAGAAAAACATTAGAGATTGGAATATGAACAAATCTCCAAAGGCATAACATGGAGAAAATTGATCAACTGCAGGCAAATCTAACACAGTATATACTCATGCTGAGGACAAGTATATTTTTTGTTACAACCACATCAAGAGAAAGTGGCCATCAGGATTCAGAAAATATTTCAAAGACTTTAATCTTGACTGCCTCTCTCTAGCTGAGAAATCTATAAAAGAAATTGAATGCAAATTTATTCTCTCGTATCACTCCCTTGGTCTCGTCAGGGGACTCTGATTATGGAATGGAGGTAGCACAAGCCAAAGGAATGTCAAACCACAATTCTTCCCTAGTATTTTAACCTTCTGTCCCTTCTCATCTTCCTCAAACTCCATTCATAGCCTCTTTCTGATATTACAAGTAGTAACAATTTCCTCCTACCCTAAGTCACAAGTTTGAAAGGGTGCAACTGCAACAGTCCTTTCTAATTTGATAAAAAAAACTGTCAATCAGAATTCATTTAGCTGCAACCTCCAAGTATCTGGTTGTTGACGCAATAAAGTGAGAAAGAAAAGTGAAAAATGTGTGCTCCTTAAAGAGTTAGCGTTGCCATCTCTATAAACTCATCAACAGATAGAGATTATGCTGGTTCAATCAGAATATTGGAACAAACAAAGCATGATGACTATGAAATCTTTTGTATCTAAGCAAGAACAAAGAATTTGGATATTAGAAAACACAATGTAAAATTACTCCCCAGAAAATCAACTAAGAACGGATTGTACAGATACCCTACCAGAGATGGGGAAGGACTGGAATTGTTTTTTGCATCCCCAAGATAGAAAACAACCTTCAACGTTCCAATAAGGCCCATTCGCTTGTAAGCAAGATCAGGATTGTTAACCTACTCAAACAGAAGGGATAATTAGGATCATAACAAGCTGTAATAGAGTTGAGCTAGTGGAACAATAAATGATACACCCTCAGTACCAAAAAAAAAAAAGCAATACAGGAAAAGTTATACAACAAAGGCAAAGGCAAAGATAAAGGCCCAATTTGAAGATATAAATTGCGTATAAAATCAGATTTTTCATAATTACCTGCTTCCTTATGATCATCAGAAGTTCATTTTTAATAGAAGATCCATATTGGTCTGTACTAGGATGGACAAAAAGGGCAAGACGGCTGAAAACTTCATAGACCTGAGGCATCATTAGAATAGTCAGCCCAAACTAGAAACTTAATTCAGTCAAAAGTAGCACTCAAATTCAGAAAAAGTACCTTGTGCAGCCCCTCTGTACTGAAGCTCTCCAAGTAATCCAAGATACCTGAACAATAAGATCAAAAAAACCTATGAAAAGTTTGGAAGGTGCTGAACCTCAGCAGCAAGACTTGAAGCACAATGACAGATACTTATACCAGTTATATGAGAAGAAAGTCTAATTAATTCCTCAGGATATTTAGAGGCCAGCAAAACCATAACTTCCAAAGCTGTATTTGCTTCATGCCTGCTGCCAGAGCCCACATGAGTTACTAAAGCTCCTAAGACCTTTGCAAGAATAATTACCAAGTAAGTTTGCAGGACATCAAAGAAGTCTTTTGCTTTCTGAAAAGTTACATTTACAATGTACAAATTTCTTTTGAAGGAAAAAGAGAGAGAGAGAGAGAGAGGCTCACTTCCTGTCTCAGAAAAGTATCATGCAACTGCTCGAAAAGGCATCTGTACATGTGATTGCCGAATTCCCGTGGCCTTTTCTCTTTGCATGCCAACAAGAATTCGGAAATAGACAGAAAGATAGGAAGGTAATCCTAATCACAGGAATAACATGTTAATATATTTGGATAAATGCAAATACATTCACAGATGTGAACCCAGAAATTGATTAAAGAAACTTATAAAAGCATAGATGATGACCTAATACCTGAGCCAATTCTTTATTTCCATATACACAGTGATCAAACAAAACTTCTTCAATACTACCTTCAATGATCTTTTTCTTCAATAACGTCTGAACTGTTTTCTGCAATGATTCACAATTCATGTATACAAGGGTCAACAACCACATGTCAATCACCTTATGGTCTTGAACTCTCTCAACGCTTTTCAATTCTTTAAGAATCTCCTGGCAAAGTGCCTGAAAGTGAGATATATCACAAATAATTATAAAATTTGTCCAAATAAAATATATACATTTATATATATATGCATCTATAAAAATATATACATATATATAGTATATGTATATATATACATGCTTATGCAGATATAGATATATTTATAGTAGACAAGCTTCACATCATAGACAAGTCAAACATACACTTTTAAATCGTAGACTTGATTTCAGAGCATCAAGAATTGAAGTCTCTATGTAATCTACAAGTTTCCCTTTGTTTTTGTGGTACGGCTTTCTCTGGATACTAGATAGCCCCAGAAATTTTACTTGTTCACGGATCTTAGCTATAATTTTTCGAGCATTTTTTGGTGTCGCAGACAGCAGTAAGAATCTAAGAAGGTAAGGCATGTCTTCCACCTCAACAGTTCGAATGCAAGACAATGCTACCATGATCACCTGAGAACATACAAGAATCAAATTAGTAGATACTGGGATCATAGTGGTGTCACACTCAAAATACATCTACATGATCTTGAAAGTCTCGTGTCCAGAGAACAAGATAGTTACCTCATCTTTTAGCAAATCATCTAAGATAAGGTTTGAGAAAGTATCAAGCACCGGAACAATGATAGAAGAATCTTCCTGGAGCATCTGCTGAAGTGAATCTACCACAGTTTTGTTATTCTGGTCACCAATTATTTCAGGTAAAGACCCAATGATCTCTTTCTTCAAATGAAGTGGACAAATTGATAGAACTTGAAATAATTTATCGGTAAATGCAGGAGAATCTACTAGAAAGTCAAGCCACCTGAATTGCTGCAGGATCAACCTTGCTATATCATCATCGAAGCGTACAGATGATGATCCGAAAATACCACTACCATTATTTAAGTCAAAATATTCAGGAAGTTTTTCAAGCAATAAGCTTTGGACATCTAATTGTATTACTTCAACCAGCAATAGCACTCGGATTAGGCTCTCACTTCTCACTAACATAATGCTTTCGCAATTTGAGGGCAGTAAAACCCTGCAATTTAAGTTCAAATTAGTAAGCTGAAAGTGAAATTTGCAAATGGCACAGATAATCAATGTAGGGTTTAAGTAACGTCAAGGCCCTGTAAACCAAATTGTTAAATGTGTCAACAATGGGCTTACAAGTAGAAAATCATTAATCGGATGTGGAAATCAAGATAATGCTGAAAATTATAAACTAAAAACTCAAATTGACATATTGATAGAAACAAGGTATCTGTTTCCTAATCAACTTTTCCCCTCTGCCAATAACCAAAGATTCAAAAGCTGTCTTAAATTTTAGTTAACTACAGAAGCAATTTAGCAATAGACTGTCAGGAAAAAGGTTGAAACGTAGTTTAGGGTTTAGGATTTAGGGTTTAATGAGAATAAAACAACAGGAAAATCGATTCTATACATCTTTGAAGTCTACCGAAAGTATCTCAGAACAGATTAATCCACCATATCAACAGCACAATGGGAAAAAATCAAATAGCTGCCGTATTTACCTTCCTCTAACATCCCACAACTTATAGCCAGAGGTATTAAATCTGTGTACCCGCTACTAAATCTGTGTACACCCTTAATCCGTGGCACCTTAAACTCAAAGTAGACAATATGCCACCAAGAACTTACTAGCATTTGAGAGACCTTAATTGCCTTAAAAATGATTAAAAAAATCCTCCATACGCATTTGAGAGACCTAATTACCTTAAAAATAATGAAAAAGAATCCTCCAAAGAGAATTATGGATGTTTAAGTTCAACAACGAAACAAAATTCAAGAATCCCTCCAAAGGATGATCTCTCCTGTCCTTCAAATATGCCATCCTCTACATATATAAAATGAAGTATCCATTACTACCCACTATCAGAGCCACGTCAAACATCTTAAGGCCTGGTCACACAGACCCAATAGTGCGATCAGTCTGTAGTAGAACTAGAAGCGTCGCGTTGCTCATGCAAAATTTTCAGTACAGTTTAAATGAGGAGATATAAGGTGAAAAAAAAAAAAAAAAAAAAAAACTCTGGAATGGGCGTAAAGGCGAGAAGTGCTCTACCTGCGGAGATTATTGGATGAAACGTTGATATAGCAAGAGAGACCGTTGAGAAAATTGGAACGAAGGGCAGAATCATCTGAAAAGCGGTGGTGAAGACGACGGCGAAACTTGTGGAGGTCACTGGGGAGGCACGGTGGACCGGCAGGGTTAATCAAAGTGCAACCGGCGTCAGCGAGCACTGAAGCAAAATTATCAATAGCTGGTGGCGGCGGCGGCGGAGACAAAATGGCGTCTTCTTGGGGACGGCGTTGATGATGATTCGAGGTGGATGGTTTGGGTACTTTGGTAGGATTAGGGGCAAATGGGGGAGTAAAGGAATTGTTGGGGTTGGTGTTTGGATTTGGAGCTGGTCGTTTACGTGAAAGTACCATTCTGTTTTTGATGGTGAAATCAAGTGAAATGAGCTTATGAATTTTTTTTAAAGTGCAGCGGTGGTGATGTTGGTGGCCGTGGCGGCCGGCGGGCGTGGGCCTTGGTGAGGGAGGCCGCAAGGGGTTGGGAGACTGAACTTGGAGACTGAGTGAAGGTGCCAAAGTTATGGGGCCGTATGTTTGAAATGTTAAAAGGGAAATTTTTGAAAACCATTGTTTTGCAATTAGTAAATAGTAGTACTAGGAGTACTATGCTAGGTGTGGTTCAAAATAGTAATATTAATATTATAAAAATAGTAAATAAATTAAACAAGATGCGTTTAAACAATTATTCACGAAAATTTTAGAAAAATATAGAGTAGTTATTTTTTTAATATATTTTCTACAGATTCCCCAAAAACTTATATTTTAAAAGAAACAAAAATATCATCCTATAAACCCAATCGAAGAAGCACCGGAGAAGAGGAATTAATGCCCATCAATGAGGTACAAACCCAATAGAAGAAGCACCGAATATTTTCTTCCCATCGACGAAGACCAAGAACAACAAGGGTTTTCTAACCAATTTCAACGGCGAAGTCTAACCAAAAAATTCTCAGCTTTCCAGAAAAACTCATAATAAATGAGGATTTTGTTTGTCATTTTTTTCCATTTTTTTGGTGAAATTTGATTGGAGATTTTTGTTGATGATATATTGAGGTTGTTAATGATGTACGGGAAAGTGGGTTTGTGATTATGAGTTTATGATTTATTGTTGTTGATGATGTAAGAGAAATTGGGTTTCTCAGCTTTCCAGAAAAACTCATAATAAATGAGGATTTTGTTTGTCATTTTTTTCCATTTTTTTGGTGAAATTTGATTGGAGATTTTTGTTGATGATATATTGAGGTTGTTAATGATGTACGGGAAAGTGGGTTTGTGATTATGAGTTTATGATATTATTGTTGTTGATGATGTAAGAGAAATTGGGTTTGTGGTTGGAATGAATACATTGGGTTATGTTAAAGGGTGAGATGTTTTGCATATATTGATAGGAATTTGTTAAGTGATATGTGGGATTGTATATGTAATGGAGTAATTTTTATACCATGGGGGAATTTTTGGATTTTGTTGGTGGGATTTCGTTTATTAATGCGTGGGATTCTCTTCATTCGCATTGTTTTTTGAATGATTTTACAGGGAGAAAAAAAAAGAACATCATCTGTTATAATTTTGAATTCGGAGGGAGGGTTGAAAAACATAATAATAAGAACGCAAATGAAGAAAATCTTACATACTACTAAACAAAATCCCACAAACAAAACAAAAAAATATCACCCAGGTATAAACATTACCCATTACATTTACAATCTCACTTATCACTAAACAAAATCCTATCAATATATGTAAAACACTTCACCCTTTAATCGAACCAACATTCATCACATTCATTCCACCCACTGAACATACCACTTCACCAAAAACTTTTGAAACACCAACCCAAAAACTAATAAAACTCCCAAATTCAAGTAGTTGATTAGACACAAAAATGAATAACAAAATTCAAACAACGTGACTGAACAAACTCCCCTTGAATTAAGGAGGTTACCAACACACAAAAAAGAAGCGCGTAAATGTATAAAATGTAAAAATAGTAAATCAAAATTTACAATTATTAAAAATACATTCATTCTAATACAATAAACTACCTTGCTACATAGTCCTAGAACCATGGTATAATTTTCAATTGTTTTGGCCCTTTTTTGTTTTTTTAATTGTTATTTCCCGCCCTATTTTACTTGTCTCGCCCTTTAGACCATATTGCCCTTAAAGTGTTATTTTCCGCCCCCTTATTAATTATCCTTTCGACTAATTTGCCCTCTTTATTTTAAAAATCCATAAAACCAAAAAAAAATCACTCTTCCTTCTCACCTTCTTCTCCTCCTTCTCTTATTTATAAATGGGCAAAAAATTTTACAACAAACAAAGGATGGAAGCAATCACCAAACAAAGCAAAGGGAAGTATTAGATTGAAGGTGAATCTTTTTTGAAAATTTATGTTACGGGGTCAAAATGGTTGCGGGTTTTGAAAATTTTTTGAAAGTAAGCATTGGTTGCGGTTCAAAAAAATAGAGAGGACCTTATAAGTTATTACCCCCAACATGATATGACTATGGTCGTTTATCTTGGATTATGATGACATTAATGAAAATCTGAAACCATGAGGGGTAGCAATAGCTTCAAGGAAAAAGATCTTAAGAAATCGACAACCCCCTCTTCAGCTTCTCCTACTGTTGATTCAATATTCAATCAAACTCTGCGAAGTGTTAATGGGTTGTTTACAGGTCGTACTTTTCCTGGTAAAGTACTCATCACATGGAGGATATATCCGCCAGATGATTCCATCTTACCGTCTTCAGGTAATAATTGGAGTTTTTAGATAATGACTTTGGATCAAGTGATCCAATTGAAGGATTCGTTTATGATGAATACCACACTAGAAGCAATTCAAGTATTAGTTCATCATTTAACATGATGAAAATATCAACATCAATTACAAAAAAACTTGTCTAAAAAGGTTCAAGAGCCCCAATTGGTGTAAGAGCCACAAATTCTGCAAGATTGATAAAGGTCGTAGTTTTTTTGGCCCGTTTGGAAATGATGCTAGGTTTGAATACTAAAGCTATGCTTGTATTAAACATTTCCCAGTTAATATATCGATTTAATGTTTTGGTTTATATGTTGTGCATGTTTAGTCCATTTATATTATGTAGTTAAATGATGAGGTGTCTGTTGTGACACAGTAGATCTCATCATTGGTTAAAAGACATAATATATAAATGAGGTTCGTAACCGAAACAGTTCTGGACAAGCTGTCGGTTTAGGTTATTATGTGATTCGGATAAACCAAATTGTTCACAAAATGAACCTAACATTTTTCTATTTTGACATGAAATCTGGATTTTGGCAAATACAGATTCACCCTTCTGATAGGTATATGACGACATTTACAGTACCATTTGGACACTACGAATAGAATGTAATGCCTTTTGGACTAAAGAATGCCCCGTCAGAATTTCAAAGGATTATGAATGATATTTTTAATCCTTATTCAAACTTTATTATTGTTTATATTGACGATGTTTTGGTTTATTCTAACAATCTTGACCAGCATTTTAAACATCTAAATATTTTCTTGCAGGTGACAAAAACAAATGGATTAGTAGTCTCTCAGAGGAAAATAAGCCTTTTCCAAACTAAAATTAGATTTCTTGGACATTATATTTACCAAGGAACAATTACCCCGATTGAGAGATCGATTAATTTTGCTGATAAGTTTCCTGACCAGATTTTAGAAAAACAGCAACTACAAAGATTTTTAGGATGTTTAAATTATGTTGCTGACTTTATCTCCAATTTAGCAAATTTAGCTAAATTATTACATGAGAGATTAAGAAAGACACCACCTACTTGGACTGATTTATATACACAGTCGGTAAGAACAATAAAGACCTTAGTTAAGTCTTTACCTTGCCTTGACATAGCTAATCCTACCTTACAGAAAATAGTAGAGACAGATGCCTTTGATTTAGGATATGGTGGGATTCTGAAACAAGTCCAGAGAGAAAAAGAAAGAATTATTTCCTTTACATCTAAACATTGGAATAGTACAAAACAGAATTATTCCACTATAAAAAAGGAAATACTTGATATTGTTCTCCGTGTCTCTAAATTTCAATCAGATTTACTAAATCAAAAATTCTTAATAAGAGTTGACTGTAAGTCAACAAAAGATGTCTTACAAAAAGATGTGAAAAATCTAGCATCTAAACAGATTTTTGATAGGTGGCAGGCTATATATTATCTTTATTTGATTTTGATATTAAATATATTACAAGAGAGTCTAATTCTCTTTCCGATTTTCTGAAGCGTGAATTTTTGCAGGGAAAATAATGCCTCCTCGAAAGAAGAAAGAAAGACCCCCAGATGAACTGGTGATGGCTACTGAGGCCATCAAAGCAAACAACTTCCTCTAAGCAATCAACTTTTGAAGTCTCAACTTCAAAGCAGATGGTGCTGAAATCACCAAAAGATTATGTCTTGACTCCGAGGCAATTCCAAACAATGGGCAACCTTGCTGCTGTCCAACCAATTTCGCTAGTCTCCCCAAGGACGTGGGCCGACATGGAGGAAGAAGAACAGATCAAACAGGCCCAACTGGAATCAATCCAACAATGGGCTGCAAAATCGGGATTTTCTTTAGTAAAATCCCCTCAACCACATGTTGTTCCTCAACCCCAAGTGGTGACTAATAGTCCCACTACTCAAACTAAAGTGGTGAGTACTCATCCCACTCCTTCAAACAAAGTGGTGGTCACAAACCCCACTGCTCAAAACAAGGTGGTGATTCCAAATCCCGCCAATAAACAAATACTGATATCAAAATCGATCCCTACTGGATCAAAAAACTCTATTTCAACTGAGCATTTAAAGTGTCAGACTTCCCAACTAGTAGTCCAAACAGAACCAGAGTTCTTTACACCAAATCCTTACCAGGTAGCACAATAAGTCCTACCAACCCAAACAAATTTTATTCCCCACTCCATAAATAAAACCCAAAAATACTATGAATTCATATTAGTGGATTCAGGGTCTGTCATATTCAAAGCCTACTTTGATAAAGGAGAGAATACCCATTCTACGGCCCAAATTCTCTCTATCTTGACTCCATCAGATTGAAAAGCCAATTTGAATAAACCTAGAAACTTCTCCCAACCATTTTCTCCTCCCAGTTATACTTATTGGGACTACAGACAAGCCAGTTTAATACCTTCACTGTACAAAACCAAGCATACAGACATTCTTATCTTTTTTACTTTAAAAGAGGAAATCAATATAAGTTTTCAATATGGTTTATATCATGGTGGAATATTCACAGGCCAAATCCACAAATTTTACCAGAATCAGTACGACCTGGTTATAAACTGTTCTATGAAAAGTTTACGGCACCAAACACTGTGCAAAAATTATTACAATTCTATTCTATATTTTCCTTGTCATGGATTTATGTTTGGAAATTTGAATTTTCTAAGCAAGAAAACATGCTACCAGCCTTAGTCAGACAAGGATATTCCAAATGGTGGAAAGAATTCAAAACAGCTGCCGTCCAACCAGAAATGATTGAAGCCTGGTTTCGGCAAAATCCAACATACTTACCATCTGCAGATCACCAAACAACGGTCTTCCTGCAACAAAAGGCGTTAGCTGCTTCCAAGCTAGCAGCAGTATCAACTCAGGAGGATTATATCAAACACCTGGAAAATATATTAAGTCAGCTTAAAAGTGACATAAGCTCCCAGGGCAGCCGAGGAACTTCAATCAAAGAAGAAAATGAAGAAAAAGATCCCCTTATTGATCTTCTAAATGAAAACGATCTTCTGAATAAAGACGATTGTTTTGGAATTTTCTCCCCCATTCCATAAATAAAATGGGGAATTGAAATTAAAAAAAAAGAAAAAAAAGGAAAAAAACTGTAGCAACTACTGTAGTTACGCGAAAACTTTAAGCTCCTGTAGCAACTACTGTAGCTACACGGAATTTTGTCTATAAATAGACAAAGAGAAACCAAATGGAAGGACACATTATTACCTACCCATTTCTTATCTCTTCTCTCTCTCTAAACCACGTATCTCCCTTCTCTCTAAACAGCTCTTCTTACTTCTTCCAACTCCCTCTACTCTCTCAACTCTCTTTACTCTTCTTACTTCTCTCAACTCTCTCCCCTCTACCTTCTTCAACTCACTCTCTTCTTCCTCCTTCTACTCTCTCTTTACTTCTTTTTCTTCTCTTTCCTTTTCTTTTCTTCTTTCTTTTGTAATTCCTTTGTAAATTTTTATCTTTTCCATTGTATCTCTACAACAAGCTTCTCTTCCCCGCTTCACCTTCTTAGATATATTTTTCATTTTTGTACCTAAGCTTTGGAGATTATATAAGTAAGTGATGTACCCAAAGCAGTGAACTATTTTGGAGTTTCGATTGTAAAACTATTATGTTTTAATTTGAATTCATCATGTATATTATTTCTGTTTATGACTTCTAACTTTTAACTTCTAACCTTTATTTTCTGCATCTAATATTTATATTTCTGTATTACTAACAACCTAACTTTTACTTTCTGCATCTAACATTACAGTGGCAGTCCGTCTGCGACCCACTTTCCATTCTGCATTTATTTTCTGTCTCTTTTTAATCTTTTAGGGACCAACCTAAAAGATATATATATATATCATGATTTGTCTTGAACAAAATTATTGCATTTGAAATTTTAGATAATTTGCTCATTTTTGTTCAATGTGAGCCTAATCTTTTTGATGAAACACTGAACCCTCACATTTTTGATGAAACGCTGAACCCTAACTGTTTTGATTGAAATCTAAATCCTAACATTTTTTATGAAACGTTGAACCGTAACAAACCGAATCCTAACATTTTTTATGAAACACTGAACCCTAACCTTTTTATGCAGTCTTTGAGAAGTTCTGTACAATGTTATAAAGGGTGATATTTGTTAATCTTTCCTTTCAAGTTGAAATTAATTTGCTGCTGTGTAATGCCATTTGCATATGGATTTTCGTGGATTATGAAAGTGGATTTAACATATACTAATTATGTGTTTATTTATGTTGTAAGACTTCAGGAGGGGAAAGAACATTGAAAAAGTTGATGTTGAATTCCATTATATATATGTATATATATGTATATATATAGATATAGTATTTGATTCCATGCGGTCTTCGAGATTTCTAAGAACATTTTATATCCTATTTTTCTTGACAATGTTCATAGGTATGAAAGAATGTTTTCTTTGAGACTAACCTTTTGATGAAAGAACATTTTGATGAAACACTGAACCCTAACATTTTTTTTTATGAAACACTGAATCCTAACATTTGTTTCATAAAGGACTAAATTCTAACATTTTCAATTAAAAAACTGAACAATAACCTTTTCGATGAAACACTGAACCCTAACCTTTTTTTATGAAGAACTGAACTCGTAACATTTTTCAATTAAAAAACTGAACCCCAACTTTCTGATGAAACATTGAACCTTAACCTTTTCACTTAAAAAAATGAACTCTAACATTTTTTATGAAACATTGAACCCTAACTTTTTCACTTACAAAACTGAACCCTAACCTTATTGGTGAAACACTGAACCCTAATCTTTTTTTATGAAACAATGAACCCTAACCTTTTTTTATGAAACACTGAACCATAACCTTTTTTTTATAAGGACTAAACCCTACCCTTTTCAAATAAAAAACTGAACCCTAACCTTTTTGATGAAACACTGAATCCTAACATTTTTATGCAGTCTTTGAGAAATACTGTACAATGATATAAAGGGTGCTATTTGTTAATCTTTCCTTTGAAGAAAAATTAATTTGTTGATGCGTAATGTCATCTGAATATGGATTTTTGTGGATTATGAAAGTGGCTTTAGCATGTAATAATTGTGTGTTTGTGTATGTTGTATGACTGCAGGAGGGGAAAGAAAATTGAAAAAACTGATGTTGGATTCCATGGACAGAGGTATATATATATATATATATATATATACTATTTGATTCCATGCGGTCTTGGAGACTTCTAAGAACATTTTCTATCATATTTTTCTTGAGAATGTTCATAAGTATAAAAGAACGTTTTCTTTTAGACTAACCTTTTGATGAAACACTGAACCTAACTTTTTTCTTTGAAACACTGAATGCTAACATTTGTTTTTATAAAGGACTAAATTCTAACATTTTCAATTAAAAAATTGAACCCTAACCTTTTTTATGAAACACTGAACCCTAACTTTTTTTTTATGAAGAACTGAACCCGTAACATTTTCAATTAAAAAACTGAATCTTACCTTTATGATGAAACACTGAACATTAACCTTTTCACTTAAAAAACTGAACCATAACATTTTTTATGAAACACTGACACACTGAAACCTAACTTTTTTCTTTGAAACACTGAATGCTAACATTTGTTTTTATAAAGGACTAAATTCTAACATTTTCAATTAAAAAACTGAACCCTAACCTTTTTTATGAAACACTGAACCCTAACTTTTTTTTATGAAGAACTGAACCCGTAACATTTTCAATTAAAAAACTGAATCTTACCTTTATGATGAAACACTGAACATTAACCTTTTCACTTAAAAAACTGAACCATAACCTTTTTTATGAAACACTGAAACACTGAAACCTAACTTTTTTCTTTGAAACACTGAATGCTAACATTTGTTTTTATAAAGGACTAAATTCTAACATTTTCAATTAAAAAACTGAACCCTAACCTTTTTATGAAACATTGAACCCTAACTTTTTTTTTTTTATGAAGAACTGAACCCGTAACATTTTCAATTAAAAAACTGAATCTTACCTTTATGATGAAACACTGAACATTAACCTTTTCACTTAAAAAACTGAACCATAACCTTTTTTATGAAACACTGAACTCTAACTTTTTAACTAACAAAACTGAACCTTAACCTTGTTGATGAAACACTGAATGTTAACCTTTTTGATTAAAAACCTGAACCCTAATCCTTTCGATGGATCACTGAGCTTTAACCTTTTCGATTAAAATAGAAACCCTAACATTTTTCAATAAATAACTATACCATAAACTATTTGATGAATAACTGAATCCTAACCTTTTAAATAATAACTAGACCCTAACCCATTTGATGAATAACTGAACCTTATCCTTTTTGACGAATAACTAAACCCTTAACCCATTTGATGAATAACTGAACCTTAACCATTTAGATGAATAACTAAGCCCCTAACCCATTTGATGAATAACTGAAACCTAACAATTTAGATGAATAACTAAAGCCCTAACACAGTTGATGAATAAATGAACCCTAATATTTTAAATTAAACAACTTAACCCTAACATTTTTTGTAAAACGCTGAAAACTAACGTTTTCAATTAAAAAACTGAACCCTACCCTTTTTGATGAAACACTGAACCCTAACTTTTTTGATTAAAATATAAACCCTAACATTTTTTATTAAACAATGAACCCTAGTCATTTTGATTAAACATTGATTCCTAACATTTTTTTTATAAAAAATTGAACCCTAACATTTTTCATTAAAACACTGAATCCTAACATTTTTTATGAAACACTGAACCCTAACCTTTTTGATGAAACACTGAACCCTAACATTTTCATTTAAATGAGTGAACCCTAACCCTTTCAATTAAAAAACTGAACCATAACATTTTTTATGAAACACTAAACCCTAACACTTTCAATTAAAAAACTGAACCATAACATTTTTTATGAAACACTAAACCCTAACTCTTTCAACTAAAAAACTGAACCCTAACCTTTTTTATGAGACACTAAACCCTAACATTTTCACTTAATAACTGACCTCTAACTTTTTTGATAAAACACTGAACCCTAACCTTTTTGACGAAACACAAAACCCTAACAATTTTGATGAATAACTGAACCATAAAATTTTATATAATAACTAAACCCTAACCCTTTCTATGAATAACCGAACCATTTATATATAACTTGAAAGATTATCTGCCCGGGCTTAGCCAGAAACTCACTTTCGTGCTATGCATTCCAGAATCGGAATCTCTGGCCAGGCCTAGACGCTAGCACAATCGCTATTCCAACCCTTGCTTGAAATAACATTGCGCAGGATCTTGGTATGTACTTATTCGATTTATCACGCAACAAAATAAATTCTAATACAAAGCGGAATCATAGAATATACCTCTTGAAGCGTGTTAACTCATGTGATTCTCTTGTATGCCTCAAGAGTTTGATCACACGTTGTGTGGGCAACGATCTAGCGAGCAATTGATCAGCTAATCACCACAATTCACTCACCGGAAATTTCCAGCACCGCCGCCTAGCGCGTGATCACCACGCACCACTGCCGTCGACTGAGAGCCGCCTCACGCCCTGTCACTTTAACCACCAAACACCGCCGCCGGATGATGATTTCCAGCACCGCCGCCCGCTAGGAGGTGAAGCCGCCATCCAAATAACTCAAAACCCACTTTAGAGAATAAAATTTCTCTCTCTAGTTTCTTTGTCTTGAAAACTTATGAATTGTGTATCTTGAATAGCTAATCCCTTGTCTATATATAGAGTTACAAGAGAGACCCCAAGTTGGTTTAGGATTGGTCTTCCTAATGGGTTTAGGTAATTAATTAGTTTCCAAATCCAATTAGGTAACCAATCTAATATGATAAACCAAATCCAATTAGATTTCCTAATATCTAGGATTTCCTAATTCTAATTGAAATTTAAGACTTAATTAATTAATTAAATAATTCCACTTTGTTAATTACTTAATTAACCCTTAGAAATAATTAATCAATTAATTAATTCTACCTATTCAATTAACCCATTACAAAATTAATTGTACCACTAACGGATTAGTTTTGGCACTACCATCCTACACCAGAATTGCTTCCGGAACAACTTAATTAATTTATTCATAATCTCCCCACATCAAAGTATAGTGCTCGTTAATTTATTAATTTATTGATAAATTAATTAATTAACTTCTTTAATTTCGAGACTAGTACCATTCGACCTTTTTACTATACCGGACATAAGTCCACTAGCTGGGTTTAGTATAATAAACATAACGAGCTCATCTCGGGAGCACCATCACCCCGGACGCACCGGTACATGGTTTCCTTTCGACAAGTAGTAGCGCACCAAGCAACTAAACACGCGCACTCAACCTACCGAGACTATTGGCCACAATTGACCTCACCCATTGGCAGATCAATGTACACTATGTCTAATCCTCATGCCCGCTCAAGTCTAGGGATTAAAAGATAGAATACTAAGAACGATTTGTCTATTAAATCAGTACAAGACAAATCATTCTAAATGGTCAAGTTCAATATGCCCCGGGCATATCTATATGATTCAATCAGTTTAGACAAACTAATTATCCCAATCACATAATAACCTAAATCGACGGTTTGTCCAAAACTGTCTCGGTTACGAACCTCATTTATATATTATGTCTTTTAACCAATGATGAGATCTACTGTGTCACACAAGACACCTCATCATCTAACTACATAATATACGTGGACAAATAATGCACAACTAAATTTAACCAAAACATTAATCGATATATTAACTGGGAAAAAGTATAATACCAGCGTAGCTTATGTATTCAACTCCAACATAACTAAACCCCTAACCCATTTTATGAATATTTGAACCCTAACCTTATAAATAAAAGCTAAACCCCTTACACATTTGATGAAAAACTGAACCCTAACATTTTATATTATAACTAACCCCTAACCCATTTGATGAAAACCTCTAACACATTTTATGAATAACCGAACCCTAACATTATTAAACCCCTAACCCATTTGATGAATAACTAAACCCTAACAATAACTAACCCCTAATCCATTTTATGAAAATATCTAACCCATTTGATAAATAACCAAACCCTAATCATTTATATAATAACTAAACCCCTAACCAATTTGATGAATAACTAAACCCTAACCATATACTAACTAAACCCTAAAACTATTTGATGAAACACTAATCCTAATCTTTTTGATGTATAACTAATCCCCTAACCCATTTGATGACTCTAACCTGTTTAGGTTTAGGGTTTTAGGGTTTTAGGGGTTAGGGTTTAGTTATTATGGTTTAAGGTTTAGTGTTTAGGGTTTAGTTATTTAAGGGGATTAGGGTTTTAGGGGTTAGGGTTTAATTATTTAAGAGTTAGGGTTTAGATTTTAATAAATGGGTTAGGGTATATATTTTTAAAAGAAAAGGTTAGGGTTTAGTTTTTATAAAAAATTTTAGGATTCAATGTTTCATTGAAAAGGGTTAGAGTTTAGTTATTATATAGAAAGTTTTGGTTCAGTTATAAATCAAATGAGTTAGGGTATAGTTTTTGATGAAATCACATTAAAAATTGATGAACACTATTTCTTTCTTCTTTATCGTTCAAAAATCTAGATAATTAAATTAGTGTTTGTCAAGTATTGTTTGTTATGAAAATAAATTCAAAATCAATGAACACTATAAACATCTCTTAATAAAAGAAATTTGATATAGTTATAATATATTGATTGATATCTTCAATATAGAACAAAATCTTCAACATATTTATGTTTCTCTTATTTAATGCAAGAATATTAAATTTTAGGTAATATAATTATTTTTCAATCAATAAAGACAAACCATAATTACAAAAGTGTTTGTGCAACACACAACAACAAGTGTAGAGTGAAAGAATCTTCACCAAAATTTCCAAAAAATATTAAAATTATGAAAAATTTACCTAAAAAACGAATCATGGTATAAAGCTATATACCCTAGGGGTACTATATAATTTGCGGGTGAAGGTTGGACGCCTCATGTGTTCAAGATGAGGAATCAATCCATGCATAATCATCCTGTAATAGAGTATCCAGAGGTGCACACACAACTGAGATTTCTTAGTGAATCATCAAAGGAGATTACCAAATTTATAGCTGATTCACATGTGAAGCCAAAATCCATTTGGAAAGCAAATACAAAAAAAACACTAATGATCACGTAGTCAGGAAGCATATATACAATTACATAGCAAAGAACATACGCGATAGGTACGAATGTAGAAATATCGCGGACCAATTATTTCATTTGGTTATGAAGCACGATTTTTTTTTTTCCAGATGTTGAAGGATCCGTAGACAGATAAGATCACACATGTATTCATAGCCCATCCTAAGTCAGTGCAGCTGTTGAACATATATCATTGGGTGATTGTGGTTGATTCAACATACAAGACTAACATGTACAAAATGCCACTCTTTGAGATAATTGGTGTAATTCCTTCCAATATGAATTTCAATAATGCATATGCCATTATGAAAGATGAGAAAAAAGTTTGTTACAATTGGGTGATAACACAATTGAGGTGGTTGATGAATTCTACATTAATATTAATTGTTATTGTCTCCGATAGAGAGTTGGGGCTAATGATATGAGGTCTAGCTAGTTCGACGAGCTAGCTTCCGGGTAAGTGACATAATTAAAGCTTATAAATAAAAATTCAATTTAATTATCTTAAAAAAATCCAAGATCTTAGCTCAATAATTATTCACCATTAAGGATTCGACAAAATCGTTAATCAAAATACTCAAACTATAAACCTTAAAATTTAAAATCGTAAATCGACCTAAAAATATTTAGGTTAAAACTATCACAACAAGCTAACTGCCGAGTAAGTAACGTGCTATAAATAGAAAACTTTTTTATTAACAAATCATAATCTCAAAAATTTATGAGCAATTAACATGTTAATATTAATTTATAAAAGATTAATTAATCCTTGAACGAATTGAAAATTGTTTAAAAATTCAACCTAAAATACCTAGGTTAAAATTTAAGATAACTTAAATAAATAGGTTAAAAGTATAATATTTCGAAAAACCTTAGGTTCAATTTGAGATTAAAGAAAATTTGTGGGAAGAAAATTGTAAAACAAGAAAATAGTGAAACTTCAAAATCCGGAGCCCGGACCAAATTAATACAAAATTTGGGGGTGTGAATGAAAATATTTAGAATTTGAAATGTGTGGACCATTTTTAGGCCTCTCGGATTTATGAAATCCGAGTCTCTTAATCAACTAGAGATTCGGATTTCACAAATCCGATTTCTTAATCCAAAACGAATTCGGATTTTACAAATCTGATTTTTGGAAAAAAAAAAATTTGTAATTTAAGTTCTTAAGTTTAACGGTAGAAAGTATTAAAAAAATTGAGAGACAAATCGGATTTTGAAGATTCGAATCAGTATTAAATTCAGATTTTAAAATCCGTATTAGATGAGTCCACCACGTCTTTGCTGAGTCCACCACGTCTCAGATTAACTAGCACCACGTCCAAAAAGATCTACATCCAGACCAACTAGCACCACGTTTAAAAATAACTAGCACCACGTCAAAAAATGTCCATATCCATGCATGTGAATTTAAACAGAATTTTTTCACAAAGACAGTCCACCACGTCGCATAACAACTAGCACCACGTTAAAAACAACTAGAACCACGTCCAGAAACGTCTACATCTATGCATGTGAATTTAAGCTGATTTTTTTTGCAAAGACAGTCCACCACGTCTCAGAACAACTCGCACCACGTCAAAAACAACCAGCACCACGTCCAGAAACGTCTACATCCATGCGTGTGAATTTAAACTAATTTTTTTTACAAAACATCTCACCACGTCTCAGAACAACTAGCACCACGTCCAAAAATGTCTATATCCATGCATGTGAATTTAAATAGATTTTTTTCACAGAGACAGCCCACCACGTCTCAGAATAATTAGCACCACGTCAAAAACAACTAGCACCATGTCCAGAAATGTCTACATCCATGCATATGAATTTAAGCTGATTTTTTTCACAAAGATAGTCCACCACGTCTCAGAACAACTAGCACCACGTCAAAAACAACTAGCACCACATCCAGAAAAGTCTACATCCATGCTTATGAATTTAAACTCATTTTTTTCACAAAGACAGTCCACGTCGTCTCAGAACAACTAGCACTACGTCAAAAACACGTCCAGAAACGTCTACATCCATGAGCGTGAATTTAAACTAATTTTTTACATAAAGACAGTCTACCACATCTCAGAACAACAAGCACCATGTCAAAAACAACTAGCACCATGTCCACAAACGTCTATATCCATGCATGTGAATTTAAACAACTAGCACCAGTCCACCACTGACACATAATGAGGTTGACCCATTGGCTTATACGAAGAGGGCTCGATGCTACATCTTGTACGTGTGCTTTGGCTTGCTCTTTGCAGACACGGACGGCAACATCGTTCCTCTATATCTTCTACAAAATATAGAGGATCCTGAGAGATGCTCGAGACTGAGTTGGGGGTCAGGAGCACTTTGCAGTTTGTACCGCGGCCTTTGCAAGGCTTGGCGGCGGGAATCAAACGATATTACGGGTTTTTCTCTCCTACTACAGGTAAATTAATGTTATATTTATTTTATATTTAATGTTTTGCACTTTATTTTTTGTAATGTATATTTTTTTAATATCAATTTAATTTTATTATCCAGATATGGGCTTGGGAGTGTATTTGTGCTGTCAGGCCAGAGAGAGTGGCTCTTAGTGCCCTACCGTCGAAGGATTGTGATAGATTATCTGCCCGGGTCTAGCCAAAAACTCACTTTCATGCTATGCATTCCAGAATCGAAATCTCTGGCCAGGCCTAGACTCTAGCACAATCGCTATTCCAACCCTTGCTTGAAATAACATTGCGCAGGATCTGAGTTTGCACTTATTCGATTTATCACGCAACAAAAATTCTTAATTAAGCGGAAACATAAGAATTATACCTTTGAAGTGTGTACTCAGGTGATTCTCTAGTATGCCTCAAGACTTTGCTTGTATGCTGTGTGGGCAGCAATCGAACCAGCAATTTGATCAGCTAATCACCACAATCCACCTGCTGGAATAAACCAGCACCGCCGCCACCTGCCGAAAAAACCAAACGCCACCACAGGAATATAAACCGGACAAACCGCCGCAGCCTAGGAAAATCGACCGCTGGCCCAGGGAGGGAAAAATCCGACTTCGAGAGCTGAATTTTAATTCTCTCTAGGATTTTATCTCTCTAGTTTTCTTGTCTTGAAAACTTATGAATTGTATATTGTGGAATAGCTAATCCTTTGTCTATATATAGAGTTACAAGACAGACCCCAAGTTGGTTTAGGATTGGTCTTCCTAATGGGTTTAGGTAATTAATTAGTTTTCCAATTCAATTAGGTAACCAATCTGATAGGATAAACCAAATCCTATTAGATTTCCTATTCTCTAGGATTTCTTAATTCTAATTGAAACTTAAGACTTAATTAATTAATTAAATAATTTCACTTTGTTAATTACTCAATTAACCCTTAGGAATAATTAATCAATTAATCAATTTTACTTATTCAATTAACCCATTACAAAATTAATCGTACCACTAACGGATTAATTTTGGCACCACCATCCTACACCAGAATTGCTTCTGGAACAACTTAATTAATTTATTCATAATCTCCCCACATCAAAGATATAGTGCTCGTTAATTTATTAATTTATTGAAAAATTAATTAATAAACTTCTTTAATTTTGAGACTAGTACCACTTGACATTTTTGCTATACCGGACATAAGTCCACCAGCTGGGTTTAGTATAATAAATATAACGAGCTCATCTCGGGAGCACCATCACCCCGGACGCACCGGTACATAGTTTTCTTTCGACAAGCAGCAGCACACTAAGCAACTAAACACGCGCACCCAACCTACCAAGATTATTGGCCACAATGGACCTCACCCTTTGGCAGATCAAAGTATGTCTAATCCTCATGCCCACTCGAGTCTAGGGATCAAGAGCTAGAATACCAAGAATAATTTGTCTATTAAATCAGTACAAGACAAATCATTCCTAATGGTCAAGTTCAATACGCCCCGGGCATAACTATATGATTTAATTAGTTTAGACAAACCAATTATCTGAATCACATAATAATCTACACCGACAGTTTGTCCAAAACTGTTTCGGTTACGAACCTCATTTATATATTATGTCTTTCAACCAGTGATGAGATCTACTGTGTCACACAAGACACCTCATCATCTAACTACATAATATAAATGGACAAATCATGCACAACAAAATATAACTAAAACATAAATCGATATATTAACTGGGAAAATATACAATACAAGCATAGCTTATGTATTCAACTCCAACAATCTCCCACTAATACTTAAGCTGTGCTTTAAGTATACAACTACATTCAACTCCTATACACTTTGCTACTATATATATAGAAAAACTGTCATGGCTCTCCTAAGTATCTGATCCCCCTGCCCTTCACGTGAGCCTTAAAGACTTTTGAAGTCAATGTCTTCATGAACAGATCTGCAAGGTTATCCTCTGATGTTATGTTAGCTATGACCACGTATTCCCTTTTTACGATATCTCATATCAGGTGGTACTTGCACTGTATATGTTTACGCGCCTTGTGGGCTCGTGGTTCCTTCGAGTTTGCTACTGCACCGTTGTTATCACAATACACCGTGATAGACTTTTACAAACCAGGAATCACATCTAAGTTCACTAGGAAGTTCTTGAGCCACACTGCTTCCTTCTCTGCCTCTGATGTGGCAACGTATTCGGCCTCCATGGTAGAGTCCGCCACGTATTTCTACTTAACACTCCGCCAAACTATGGCTCCACCTCCTAGAGTAAACACATACCCTGAGGTAGACTTGCTCTTGTCCCTGTCGCCTTGAAAATCTGAATCTGTGTAACCTCGGGGTACCAGCTCAGGTGACTGATAGACCATAACTTGGTCTCTCGTTCTGCGCAAATACTTGAGAATGTATTTTACTGCCTCCCAATAAGCTTTCCCAGGGTTAATCTGATATCTGCTTACCATGCCAATGGTATAACAGATATCAGGCCTCGTACACAATATGGCATACATGAGACTTCCTACTGCCGAAGCATAAGGAACTGCCTTCATGGCCTCTATCTCCTCAACAGTCTTTGGTGACTGTTTTTTAGATAGATGCACCCCGTGTCTGAAAGGTAAAAAAACTTTCTTGGAGTTTTGCATGTTAAAACGGGCCAAAATCGTATCTATGTACGAAGCTTGGGAGAGCATTAACGAACGTTTCCTACGATCTCGAATTATCTTGATTCCAAGGATATGTCTTGCTTCTTCTAAGTCCTTCATATCAACTGCTTGGACAGCCATGCCTTTACGTCTTATAACATTTTCTGTTGTTGCCAATCAATAGAATGTCATCTACATAAAGCACAAGAAACACCACTGAGTTTCCATCACGTCTGAAGTATACACATTGCTTATCCGGACACTGAGTAAATCCGTAGGACTGGATTACCTCATCAAACTGGATGTTTCAAGATTTGGATGCCTGCTTAAGTCCGTAAATGGACCTCTTAAGCCCGCAAACCTTATGCTTTTGGTCTTTTTCAACGAATCCCTCTGGTTGCTGCATAAAAATAGTTTCCTCAAGATTTCTGTTCAGGAAAGCTGTCTTGACATCTATCTGCCATATCTCATAATCCAAATGAGCAGCTATGGCCAAGAAAATTCGGATCGACTTAAGCATGGCTATCAGGCAGAAGGTTTCCTCATAATTGATTCCCTCTTTCTGAGTATACCCCTTCGCCACCAGCCTAGCTTTAAAGGTTTCCACCTCCCATCAGGTCCTCTCTTACATTTGTAGACCCACTTGCATCCAATGGGCTTGAACCCATCAGGTAGGTCCACAAGCTCCCAGACTTGATTGTGGTCCATTGACCCCATCTCGGATATCATTGTCTTACGCCAAGATTCTGCATCTTTATCTCGGAGAGCCTCATTGTAGTTAACTGGGTCAGGCTCAGGTGCACTTGAGACTTGGTCTGAGGCGTCTCCCACGCCAACGAACCTATCAGGCTGTCTCACAACCCTTCCACTACGACGAGGCACAACCTGTGTGGGCGCATCATTTGTGATCTCATGTGCAGCGTGTGATGTATCTACTTGTGCTGGTGCATCAGGATTAGTAGTTTGTCTCCTAAGCTCTTCTAGTACAATCTTACTCTTGGGCTTGTGATCTAAGATATAGTATTCCTCCAAAAATCTAGCATTGGTACTAACCACCACCTTCTGATCTTTAGAACTATAAAACAGACCACCTTTCATTTCCCTAGGATATCCTACAAACAGCATTAATTCTATTCTCGCATCTAACTTAGCCACATCTACCTTAAGCACATGTGCTGGGCAACCCCAAATTCTAAGATGTCTTAGACTAGGCTTTCGCCCGTTCCACAACTCTACTGGGGTTGAAGGCACGGTTTTAGATGGAACAAGATTAAGAATATACATCGCTGTTTCTAAGGCATATCCCCAGAACGAACTCGGCAAATCACTATAGCTCATCATCGACCTAACCATTTCTATGAGAGTTCGATTCCTTCTTTCTGTTACACCTTTCTACTGTGACGTGCCGGGTGCAGACAACTGAGACTGAATTCCGACCTCACTGAGGTATTCTCGAAATTCGTAGGATAGGTACTCCCCACCACGATCTGACCGTAGTTTCTTGATACTCTTACCATGATGCTTCTCCACATCTGCCCGAAACTCTTTGAACTTGCAAAGCACTCGGACTTGTGACGCATTAGGTAAATGTACCCGTACCTTGAGTAGTCATCCATGGACGTCATGAAATACTCGAACCCACATCGTGCTTGGACTGACATTAGTCCACACAAGTTAGAATGAATTAACTCTAATACTTCTTTAGATCTATAACCTTTTGCTTTAAAAGGTCTCTTGGTCATCTTACCCTCCAAGCAAGATTCGCAGGTTGAATAACTGTCAATCTCTAATGAACCCAAAGATCCATAATTGACCAACCTCTGAATCCTACTGAGGGTTATCTGACCTAGCCTGAGATGCCAAAGATAGGTTTGATTCATTTCAGAAGGTTTCTTCCTCTTATTAATGTTAGATAAAGAGATATCTGTTTCTATGTTTTGCACAACATGGGAGTTAGAGTTAACCACAAACAAATTGTCAGCCAATGCACCCGAACAAATAAGTTTTCCATTTCGTCTAATAAATATAGACTCATCAGAAAAAATAAACTTATAAAAGTTCTTTAAGAATTTAGAAACCGAAATAAGGTTCTTTCTAAAACTCGATACATAAAGACAATTAACTAACTCTAAACTAGAATTCTCAAAATTCAAAGTAACTACTCCCACTACTTCTACTGACACACTTGTAGTGTCACCCAAGTAGATATCCAATTCGCCTTCTCTAAGCTTCCGGGTTACTTGGAACCCTTGCAAAGAATTACAAACATGGTCAGTGGCACCTGAATCCACACACCAAGTATATGTGGGAATCACCGCTAAATATGTCTCAGTAATTAAGGCAGAAACTATCGTACTTATAAGATTTGGACAATCCGATTTCCAATGTCCCGTCTTATTGCACTTGTCTTTCGACTTCTTCTTTGCAATATCTGGCTTAGGCGCAATCTACGCCTTTTGTGCTATTCCCTCGAGCTTTCTCTTCTTCTTTCTAGTCTCAGGCTCAGAAGAAGATTCTGAAGCTTTGCCTGCGACTAAAGCTCGCTTCTTCTCTTGAAGAAGACTTTTAGCCGCCACCAACTCTGCCAAGAGCTCGGATGAAGTACACAAAATCTTACTTATGTTGTAGTTCAACCGAATCTGCTCATAGCTTTGAGACAAGCTCCGGAGGACAATATCGACTTTGGTTTCACCAACGATTTTGACTCCCACTACCTCAACCTTGTTGATATTACTAATCACGTCAATGACATGATCTCTCATAGGAGTGCTCTCAGCCATAAGGACAATGTCCAAGTTATGACTCCAATCGACATAATTAGGTCCAGTTAACTTGTTGTTTTTCAATATGGTAGCTAAGGGGTTGAATGCCATATCAAAAACTGTAAAATAAATAAAGAGACAATGTTTCAGTTATTAAATCTAGAATTTTGAAAACAAGGAAATTCTATCAATTATTGACTTCCCTCAAAACACTAATCTTAATCCACCAACATCTCATTCACCGTGATTCTCGCAAGCCACGCAGTGTGGACTTTTATGCTAACCCACATTCGTTTGAGAAGAACCAAGTTCATTAACTACACTATCTAACCAAACGATCTATTGATCAATGTAGTTAATAGTCTGCGCTTTCAGCCATACAAATAAGCAGCGTAACCTCGAGGGAGGAATACTGCAGATCGTACACTAAGTGTGTGCCATTACGTGACTTCTGAGTTTTTTATCTCAGGATAGTGCGCCTCAGATGGAGAGGGTGTTGCATTTCTCTTAGTTAAACTTACTCTAGTTATCTTACTCAGAAATTCATAATCTAGGACTCATCCGAATGGAGGAAAGCCCTAATGCCAACGCGTAAGCACACCCACATCGCATATGAACTCGTAATGGTGGCCATAGGGATATTAAACTAACCCACTCCCACTTAGATTTCCAAATTGAGGGTTTTTCCGGTTTTAACATGCAATTAACTAACCCTAAGTTATATGCAACCATAAAACCAACATGCTTTAAAATCATGCATCTAAAATACAGCATAAAAATAAAGTATAAAAATTAAAACAATAAATACGGGAAATAAATTCAAAAAATAAATTTCCCGACTATTATGGTTTTAATAGCTTTCATCTTCTGCCTTGATCTCGTGTCCCGCCACGTAACTCGATGGAGAGAGTCTTGAACTTCAAAAAACAAAAACTGGAGGAAAAACGGGCAAAAATACGACCCGAACGGGCCGCACGCGCGCAACACGCCCAAGGGCACGCCGCGCACAATAGTTGTTGTGCTCGCTGCTGCTGCGCCTACTGTCGCGTGCTGGTGCAGCAACCAGCTGCGCTGCGCGGCAGCACCGCTGCTGCTGCTGCTGCTGGCGGTGGCTCCCACCGGCAAGTCGTCACCGGCGCCGCCCCCTTGCGCCAATCCCTCATTCTCTTCTTCCCATACTATTTGGTCTTCTTGCAATTCATTCTGGATTTTCCTGGGTTTCTACGAATTAACGATAACCCAAAATCCACGAATTCAAGTTACCCACCATAACGCATTCGATTACAAAAAAATTAATTCTCCTACAAGGCTTTCTAGGAAAATTAAATAATTGAAATTACATAGAAAAAATCCTACTGCAGATTTGATCTAATCCTACATGGCTTCCAGCACGTGGTTATACTATTACAAACATTCATAATAAAATCAAATCTGGACATGTCCCGGAGTTTAATTAAAACCCATACAGACGTAATCATAATAGTCAGGATTTCTTAACCACCTGTAAATAAAACCATGTAATAAATCGAACAAGCACAAAACCCAAAACCAGGCTCTGATACCAATTGAAAGATTATCTGTCCGGGTCTAGCCAAAAACTCACTTTCGTGCTATGCATTCTAGAATCGAAATCTCTGGCCAGGCCTAGACTCTAGCACAATCGTTATTCCAACCCTTGCTTGAAATAACATTGCGTAGGATCTGGGTTTGCACTTATTCGATTTATCACGCAACAAAAATTCTTAATTAAGCGGAAACATAAGAATTATACCTTTGTAGCGTGTACTCAGGTGATTCTCTAGTATGCCTCAAGACTTTGCTTGTATGCTGTGTGGGCAGCAATCTAACCAGCAATTTGATCAACTAATCACCACAATCCACCTGCTGGAATAAACCTGCACTGCCGCCACCTGCTGGAAAAACGAAACGCCGCCGCCGGAATATAAACCGGACAACCCGCTGCCGCCTAGGAAAACCGACCACCGGCCAAGGGAGGGAAAAATCTGACTTCGAGAGCTAAATTTTAATTCTCTCTCTAGGATTTTATCTCTCTAGTTTTCTTCTCTTGAAAACTTATGAATTGTATATTGTGGAATAGTTAATCCTTTGTCTATATATAGAGTTACAAGAGAGACCCCAAGTTGGTTTATGATTGGTCTTCTTAATGGGTTTAGGTAATTAATTAGTTTCCAAATCCAATTAGGTAACCAATCTGATAGGATGAACCAAATCCTACTAGATTTCCTAATCTCTAGAATTTCCTAATTCTAATTGAAACTTAAGACTTAATTAATTAATTAAATAATTCCACTTTGTTAATTACTTAATTAGCCCTTAGGAATAATTAATCAATTAATTAATTCTACTTATTCAATTAACCCATTACAAAATTAATCGTACCACTAACGGATTAATTTTGGCACTACCATCCTACACTAGAATTGGTTCCGGGACAACTTAATTAATTTATTCATAATCTCCCCACATCAAAGATATAGTGCTCATTAATTAATTAATTTACTGAAAAATTAATTAATTAACTTCTTTAATTTTGAGACTAGTACCACTCGACCTTTTTTACTATACCGGACATAAGTCCACAAGTTGGATTTAGTATAATAAACATAACGAGCTCATCTTGGGAGCACCATCACCCCGGACGCACCGGTACATGGTTTTCTTTCGACTAGCAGCAGCACACTAAGCAACTAAACACACGCACCCAACCTACCGAGATTATTGGCCACAATAGACCTCACCCTTTGGCAGATCAAAGTACACTATGTTTAATCCTCAAGCCCTCTCGAGTCTAGAGATTAAGAGATAGAATACCAAGAACAATTTGTCTATTAAATCAGTACAAGACAAATCATTCCTAATGGTCAAGTTCAATACGCCCTGGGCATATCTATATGATTCAATTAGTTTAGACAAACCAATTATCCAAATCACATAATAACCTAAACTGACAGTTTGTCCAAAACTGTCTCGGTTATGAACCTCATTTATATATTATGTCTTTCAACCAATGATGAGATCTACTGTGTCACACAAGACACCTCATCATCTAACTACATAATATAAATGGACAAATCATGCACAACAAAATATAACTAAAACATAAATCGATATATTAACTGGAAAAATATACAATACAAGCATAGCTTATGTATTCAACTCCAACAGATTGCCCTTTGGCAGAACGGTGGCACACGTTCAAGAAATATCACAACACGACAACTCCAACAGATTGGTTTTCATTTTATTTTTTCAGTTTATATGGCAGCCTTATCTGGTGGATAATTTGCTTGATGAATACCTCCCACAATATTGCCGAGAAGGGAGAGAGTGTTGGATTTCCAACACTTGGATGATCTACTACGACGCACACGAGCCACATGAGGCTTCGAGGGTCCTTCTCCAATTTGGATGCCATCAGCCTATCCCTAGGCAAACAATGATTTATCCTTTGAGTGCGGATGTATATGAAAGGTCGTATAGCAAGGGTATGCAAGGTAAGCAGTACGCTGACTTGGGGCTTGAACATGCTCGTTACACCATGGATTGGAGAGCTAGGATGTCAGCTGACCATTTATCTGATGCTATGCCAGAGGATCCTTCAGTTGCTGACGCGGAGTACCAGAGTTGGTATAACCGCAGAACAGTGCGGCTCATTAGTGATCCTAGCAGAGATGATCCCACCTAGATTGGCTACCGTGGAGCGATGAGTCGAGCTAAAGTATACGTATGTTTTTCATTTGGTATTTGTTTAAATTATTTTAAGTTTATGCCATCAATCTCTGTTTTTTTTCGTATTTGTCTAAATTATTTTAAAATTATGCCATCATTATCTAATTTTCCCTAACTATTACACTTCTTTTATTTATTTGTAGTCGGATCAGATGAGTGAATGGTACAACAGGGGCATTCAATTTCAAACTGATTACTATCGTAGAGATAACGCTCACCATGAAGTACTTCAATTCATCGAGGAGATGTCGACCTCGTTCCAGAGCGCCCTCACGCCTGAGTCTTCCCATCTTCAACAATTTCAGGATGGTGGTTCCCAATTTCTCGTGGATGATTCACCTCTTTTCACTCAAGCTTCTATTCCAGCTCGCCAACAAAGGCAAGCTCCTCCAAGGGGGGGAGGCAGAAAAAGGAGGGTCATTCATGAAGAGCAAGGAGTTCCACTACATGTGGAACAATTTGGAGCGGAAGATGAAGAGGATGAGGATGATCTAAGTGGAGCTGGAGGTGGGGGTCCAAGTGGAGCTGGAGGTGGAGGTGGACCTGGAGGTAGAGGTTCTCAAGGTGGAGGTTCACAGGGTTCAGGTTCTAGTACTGGACCTATTTCCAAGAGAGTAGGTAGAAGAAATGTGCCGCCACCTTCGAGATATGAATTTAGTAGTTAGATTTATTTTTTATTTTTTCATTCTTTGTTTTGATATTGATATTTTATAATATTTATAATATTTCAAAATTTTACAATTTTTGTTGATTAAATTCCAAAACATACAATAAAAATTAGTTTAAATTCACATGCATAGATATAGACGTTTTTGGACGTGGTGCTAGTTGTTTTTGGACGTGGTGCTAGTTGTTCTGAGACGTAGTGGGTTATTTTTGTGCAAAAAATCAGTTTAGATTCACATGAATTGGTATAGACGTTTCTCGACATGATGCTAGTTGTTTTTGACGTGGTGCATATTGTTATGAGACGTGGTGGACTGTCTTTGTGAAAAAAATCAGTTTAAATTCAAATGAATGGATGTAGACATTTCTGGACGTGGTGCTAGTTGTTTTTGGACGTGGTGCTAGTTGTTTTGAGACATGATGGACTGTGTTTGTGAAATAAATCAGTTTAAATTCAAATGAATGGATGTAGACGTTTCTGGACGTGGTGCTAGTTGTTCTGAGACGTAGTGGGCTGTTTTTGAGAAAAAAATCAATTTAAATTCACATGAATAGATGTAGACATTTCTGGACGTGGTGCTAGTTGTTTTTGACGTGGTGCTAATTGTTCTGAGACGTGGTGGGTTGTCTTTGTGGAAAAAATTGCTTAAATTCACATGCATAGATGTAGACGTTTCTGGACGTGGTGCTAGTTGTTTTTGGACGTGGCGCTAGTTGGTTTGATACGTGGTGGACTGTCTTTGTGAAATAAATAAGTTTAAATTCAAATGAATGGATGTAGACATTTCTAGATGTGGTGCTAGTTGTTTTTGGACGTGGTGCTAGCTGTTCTGAGACGTAGTGGGCTGTTTTTGTGAAAAAAATCAGTTTAAATTTACATGAATGGATGTATACGTTTCTGGACGTGGTGCTAGTTGTTTTTGACGTGGTGAGTTGTCTTTGTGAAAAAAATAGCTTAAATTCACATGCATGGATGTAGACATTTTTGGACGTGGTGCTAGTTGTTTTTGGACGTGGTGTTAGTTATTCTGAGACGTGGTGGGCTGTTTTTGTGAAAAAAATCAGTTTAAATTCACATGAATGGATGTAGACGTTTCTGGATGTGGTGCTAGTTGTTTTTGACGTAGAACTGTGCGTTCTGAGACGTGGTGGACTGTCTTTGTGAAAAAAATCCGAAATCTCACAATTCGAATTTTCGAAATCCAAATTGTTTTAATTCCATTTAGTTTACACAAAAAAATTTCAATTTCATTATTCTTTTCAAATTTTTTTTCATAAATGATTTCGAATTTTAAAAATCCAAATTCCACTGATTTCGGATTTTCGGAATCCGAATTTAATTACTCTAATTAATCTCTCTTATTAATTTTTAATTAATTTTAAATTTAATTAGGGTTATTGATATTTCGGATTTTCAAATCCGAAAGTGGATGAATTCGGATTTCTAAAATCCGATTTCGTCTCATTTCAAATTTTTTCGTTTTTTTTTTTCCACAAATTTATTTTGAGTATTTAATTGGTAAAAAATTCTTCAAGATCAAGCCTTATAAACCAATAATGTATAGGTGTCGTTTGGAAGGAATTCACCCACTAATTCATGGACAAGTGTCTACTGTCTAGTAAATATATACGTGTTCAATTCAAGCTTCAAATCAATCCCATTTTGTTTTCGGCTAATTAAATTACAACTAGGCCTGGCAATTGTTGACACGACACGATAACCCGACTCGAACACGACACGAAAAAAGTGGGTTAGGATTGAGATTTTCGACACGTATAATAAATAGGTCGTGTTTGGGTCGACACGTTTAAATAGCGGGTCGGGTTTGGGTCAACACGACGGGTTGGCGGGTTGACACGTGAACCCGTTAAGAAATCATTTTTTAAAAAATTAAATTTTATAACCTTAATAATTGAGGAAACTTCCAAATTCCCAAATCAAAAATTCAACACAACTTCCTATGGTGGTATTTTGTTATTTAAATTTTCTAATTGTAATTACCTTTGCATTTTATTTATTTTGGTTGGATTGAATTGGATTTTGGTTGTATTAGAAAGAATTTCAATTGATGGAATTTATGTTGATGTCATGTATAAGAATGTTATGGTTAAATTTAAAATGATGGATTTGAATTTGAAGATTCAAATTTTAGATGGTGTTAGTATAAATAAACATTTATGTTTTAGTCTCCTTGACAAATTCAGTTACCTTTTTCTATGGCGAAAACTTGAACCGAAAAATCACCTATCAACAATTAAATGGGTTACGCGGGTTAGGTTCGGGTCGACACGATTATAAACAGGTCGGGTTAGGGTTGGAGTTTTTTACACGATTAATTAAATGGGTTAGGTTTGAGTTGGGGGTTTTTTGACACACCAACACACAAACCCGAACACGATAATACGAACACGACACGAATTGCCAGCCCTTTACAACCATGGCTGCCTTTTCTTAGCCCAAACCCGAGAAGCCTCCAACCTTTATTCATCTCCACCACAGAATTTTTCTTCAACTTCTGCTGCCCCACTATTTAAACTCTTAAACCCTCGCTCATTTAATTCTACAACCCTCAAGACCTCACTTGTGGTATCAACCTTGTACCCCTTTTATAGGAGAAGAAATCTTTTTTTTTTTATGCCTATACCTTCCACAACCATTAGTTTTACCACTAAAATATACATTTCAACATAACAAGTATTTACAGAATCCTCCTAAATTTTTCTTACAAAAACACTACTCATGGTTATATTGTAAACAACACGGAATTTTGGTCCAGTGCACATCGACCACCTTATGATTTCGGTCAAACATATGTTGATCATAACCAAACTAAGGGGTTTTGACAATTTACCTTTTGATTATTTATTTTATAATTTAAAAGGGTATTTTATCGAAACACTGGTAATTAAAAGAATTTTTTTCTCAAATAATATTTTGTCAACGTAGAGTTCTAGTCAACAGTTATTTTGATAAAAGGGATTTTTGGTCAACAATCATTTGCTATAAATAATAATATATTAAAGACAAAATCGTAAAAAATGGACAATATTTAATGATAAAAAATATAAAAAAATGAAAAAAATGCGAACTAGATAAATGACTTTTATGTTTTGGATTTGCTTATATTCTCCATCAAATTTCCTCCCCCTCTTCAAAAGAAGATGAAATATAGTAAAGGCCATCATATATGTGCAATAAATATTTTATTGTAACTTGTACACCAAGGGAGACAGGAATCAAAATCGAGTAGTGACTTCCATTTTCTCCCTTCAAATTAATTTCTACCATTGAAATGGTAAATTTTTGTCTCCTAATTTGGAAGCATTATTATTGCAAGCTGATCCACTAATCATTCTTGGTTTATATGGAAGGGAGGATTGAATCCTGTGTTTTCTCTTCTGGAGGAAGTCTCGAAGCGATTTCTTTAATGACATGCCATAGTAAGGTCCGTGGATTGATTGAACGTTCATTATTGATGAGGCCAATCCCATTTTGTATTTGAATTTGTCCTCCATTTCTCTTCTTGCTACCCAAAGTATAACTCTTGCCTATACAAAAACAGAAAACAAATCATAAAATTAGCTTTTGTTTTGAAATGAATGGAGTATTGTTTAGATTGATATCATAGGATCAATCATGAAAAGTATTTATTTCTTGCCAAGATTCATTCTTCCAAACAAGAACCATGAAGTTGGTTATTGGCATTAGAATAAGCTAAAGGTTCAAAGGGCAAAAAAAAAAAAAAAAAAGAAGCTGATCTTTACTACATATATATGAAGTTGTTATCTAGTATCATTTGTTTTCATATATAATTTACAACAGCAGAAAGAAATACTATTAATACTAATTAAATCTTTACTATAAACTTATAAGCAAAATTATTAGTTTTGAACCAAAAATAGGAAAAAATTGAAGGAGTAACCTGAAGTTCACTTGTATCAGTACAAAGGCAAACTTGTTTCATGTTGTGGGCTATTGATGCGGCCATCTCTTCTCTTGCGGCTAATCTGTAATCATAACACAAAATCGCAACATTTTCCTTTCGTTAATTTATCCATTATTTGAGACGTCAAATTTTGATAATCATTGATGGCAAATTAACTTACAAAGAATGGTTCGGAAAATCCGAGGATTGAGTAGAAGTTGTAGTAGTAGGTGTGAATAGCTGCAACTCCAGACTTATCATATCTTCCTTCTTAATTCTCGTATCTAACATTGTCGCTCAATCTCGTTCAAAAATCATTAAAATAATAACCTTGTATGGGATTGATATATGATGATGAATCAACATGCATAAGTAGTAAAGGATCATTAGAAGAGGCAAAAGTATGAACCAGTTTAGAGAGAGAAAGAGCAGGAAATCATTCAGCTTCTTTATAGGGGATCCATCATCTAGGAAAAAAAGTCGTATAAAACGGAAAAACATGCGCCAACACAATAAATATATAAAGAAAGAAAATCAAAAGTAATATTCATAAATAAATCAACGTGATGTTTTATATTAGAGCATGTGGAAAATATGTTTTTTGCACATGCCAAAATGCTAATGTCATATGCTGCTCTACTTCCCCCCACTCCAAAGTCCAAATTCCCAACTTTTTCTCTATGAACTTCACCTATCACCTTTTACCTAAAATATTTAATGCATGCCATAATCAGCACGGAATTCCCGTCTTCACTGTATAAAAAAAGACTATACAAAAAAAAAAAAAAAAAAAAAAATAACGAGGCATCCACAATAGCTTAATGATGAATCTCCCACTCAATCTGTCTCAAAAGAGTCATAGAATATTAAAATTTCATATTTTAAACACATTTAACATAGATTCAAAAAACAGTCTACCAAATGAGGAATTTTTGACTAAAATAATACGTATTTAGAAAATGTGGATTGAAAAAGGTAAATTTTTGAAATGTGAACGGTTAAGGAGTTCCCGGATTTGCAAAATCCGTACTCAAAGAATTTCGGATTTTGTAAATTTGAAGTTGTGTTGATATTACTCAATAATTATGTTAATTAAGGTAATTATATAAATTCAGATTTCTAAAATTCAAATTTGCCGGAATTCGGATTTCACAAATTTGACTTATTAACGAAAAAATAAATTACAATTAAAAAATAAATTTTGATGGAATTGAATATTAATAAAAACACGAACTCGGATTAGTAAAATCCGAATCTACAATAATTCGGATTTTAAAAATACAAACCTACTATAATCTATAGAATGTTAAAGAAGAGTTCGGATTTACAAAATAACATATTGTACAACTACGAATATTTTGAACTAAAATTCAGCAGCATAACGACAGTAAATGCAACTTTTCAAATTCCTAAACAGCACAAAAAATTAATAACAAATCCATATCAAACAACATCAACACACAATCAACTATAAACCACAACCTATGCCCCAGCAAGGCCATAATCGTTGAAATAGAAATATTTAACCATAATCCGAAATGTTAAACTATCTTACATATTATAATTCTAAATATCAATAATAAAAAAAAATCCATATAAAGGACTAAAAATCTAACTATCAAATCCCAATCTCCAAGGTCGAGCCACCTGTCTTTGACCCACTCTCCTAGCATTAGGGTCTTAACTCGGGCCTGCACCCTGTAAATCTCTACCTCCACCGCCACCATGTGGACCCCCACCATGCGGATCATCCTCCTGATCATCATCATCCTTATCATCTTGGCCCCTAATATGTTCCACATTCAAACGCTGTCCCTGTTGTGCCCTCCTCCTTCTTCCTCCTCCCTGCAGAGCAACGTTCCTTACTCGATGAGCTGGAAGTAGGGCCTGAGATAATGGAGGTGGCTCATTAGAGAGTATTTGAGTAGTATGGGACGGGTCAAAAAGCTCGCGACTAAGTGAGAGGTTACTGTGGAGAGTGTTGGTGATGTCGTCAACGTACTGCCTGAACTGAGGGTCAGTGTCATCAAGAATGTAATCCCTCTGGAAATTAAAGCTCCTATTGTGAAGGTCAGACATTATGGTGGACTACAAACGAATTAGAAAATCCATAGTTAAAAAAATAAATAAATAAAAGCGAAAATCGTGGTGAATATGTAAAATAATTTAAAAGGAATTAAATAAACACTTACATATAATAATGCTCGGGCTGTAGCACCTCGATATCCCTCGGAGGAAATGTCATCACGGCTTGGATCATTTATGAATTTGAGCGACTTGTGGCTGGACCACCTCTCGTACTCCGCGTCGACTTGGAGAGGGACCTATGGTTCAAGACCTATGGTATCATATTCATCCTCTCATCCGAATTCACCTATCCACTCTTTCTAAAGACTGAATTTCCTCAAGCCTGACATACACATCAATAAAACTCTATGCTCAAAAATTATAAATGAAATCTAGCACATCATCAGAATTAATTACTACATGTCTCATAGTCCCATCTACTTCAAAAAATGCTGTAAGTGTGGTTTTCCAAGAATTCATTGACATCCCAATTTCATTGCAAATGGTTTCTATCAAATCATCACTTGACAATCTATGATTAACAACTAATGTATAATCTGCAATTGGAGCATTATCAATAGCATACGTAGATGTCCAATAGAAATTAAACATATACAGACCATCAAATGCCATTACACCTGTCAATCACAAAAATGTCATTATAACACTTTATTTTTGATTTTCTTAATCAAAATTTATTATCAATAAAATTTATAAACCATAATACATGAAACAACTAACAACATTATAAACATACGTCTATCTTTCCATTACGATAATATTATTTTAATTGTAACTTCATGACCACTTATGACTAATCATAATTAAAATCATAATTGAAATAATCACACTCCTGATCCATGCCTATATATTAAAAAATTCCACAACATGTACACAAATCTTAGTCATAAGCTACTAGTGCCTAAGAAAATCACATTTCCTAATCACATTTCCTCAACTACATACACCACTACTCAAAACATCATATAACCACATGAAAAACATATGAATAATTAAATATCAACCATAAAACACTTAAATCGTGACTTAACTTAGTCCGATATCACAATGTGATGTAAATCTTCCAGAAAATATGGCCGGAATCCAATATTTTTGGTTCAATATTGCAGAAAATCTTTAGAGATAAAGTGACCCGCTAGAGAGAGAAAGTGTGGGGGAAGAAGAAGGAGAATAATGAAAAAAATCTGCTAGGATTTTTCTCTTTATACTCCACATTAAATTTGGATTTTGGAATTCGGATGTAGGAAATCTGAATTTAATAAAATTTGGATTTCCTACATCTGAATTTATTAAATATCAAAATTTTTTGGGAGACAGAATGTTTTTAATTCGAATTTTGTAAATCCGAATTCCGTGAAATCTGTCCAGTGGACAGTTAGCCAACAAAGAGTTTGGATTTCTGAAATCTGAACTCTGTTGTGCGCGGCCAAAGTACTCCGGAGTGCAGTGGACGCGAAACCCAGGCAGTACATGCTGCCTGGTTTGCGCGTCGACTGTGCTCTGGAGCGCTTTGGCCATGCAAATTGGGCATGTTTTTAAAGGGTTCGAATTTAGGAAATCCGAATTTAGTTTTTTTCGATAAATTCGGATTTTGAAAATGTGAATTATGCAAATTATTTTCAATAATTAAAATTCCATTTTGTAAATCTGAGTTTTTCTTTTCTTTTTTTATTTCAAACGTTTAATATTAATATTATATATTTTTGAATTTCACAATTCCGATTTTTATATTTAATTAGTAGTTCGGATTTGTGAAATCCAAACTTCTTATTAATTAGAAGTTTGGATTTCGCAAATCTGGAAACTCTGTATTCCATCCACAACCTTCAAATACACATTTTTCAGCCCGCACTTTCCAAATATGGATTTTTCGGGTTAGGCGCCCATCAAATGAGTCTCCATGATGTAGAGTGAAAACACTTTTAATGTCTATTGATCTGATATCTACTGTATTATTATTTTTTTAAAAAAAATTTCGTTCATAATATGTATCATAATATCTGAAATTATTTAATTATAAAACAAATAAAATGATAATTTAAAAATATTTTTTTATAAAATTCAAAAACATTAAAAAAATACTGAATTGTTTAGAAAAAAACGGACGAAAAAAAGTCTCAAGGAGGAAGGCAAAAAAAAAAAAAAAAAAAATTTGCCAAAAATAACAAAAGAAAGGAAGACAAATGTAGCGCGTTACTGTAGCGCGCACTGTAGCGCGTTACTGTAAATGAGAATGACATAAATGCCCTCTAAAAAAGGCTCCGTTAAGAGGATTAACGACCAATATGGACGGAGTGACCTTTTTTGAAAATAAAATGAAAGTATGATGACCTTAAAAATAGTTTTGAAAGTATGATGACCAAAACTGAAAACGGACCATAGTATGATGACCAATTTTGGAATTTACTCTAACCATTATACATAATAACATTATATAAAAATATGAGTTAAAATGATTAATAAGATAAAAGGAGAATATAAAATATAATTATCTTTTACACATTTCAATACATTCTATCACTCGATATTATCCGTGTAAATGTTTAGATAGTTCGTAAAATCTAAAATAAAAACGCGAGTTATACTTTTTTAGTACTAGTAATAAAATGTATGAAATGTGCATTTAATTATTATATAGAGAACATTGAATTTTACATTTTTCATACTCTTCAATCGCTTGCAAAGAATTTCGTAGATCAATTGTCTCTTGTGTTATTTAATTTAGAAAATAAATTCTATATTTAATATTTATAATAATAATTTTTTTTTCCAGTTATGCTTCATGGAAAAGTTCTGAAAATATGAAGTTAAGTTGACAAATCCTAGTATTGCAACAACATCATCACTGTTACAAAACTGCAACTATTTTCCCAATAACTAGTTTTTTTGGGCTAGCCAACAAACAAAACAAAAGAGGGCAAAAAGAAACATAACTGGAAAATTTGTTACTTTAATTCTTCACTTGCTAGTCTTTCTTGTAATATCTTCACTCCCATATACCTTCCAAGCATCATAACAGTGGCTTGAGAATTAGTTCCTGGAGAGTAAGTGAGTGTGGCATCAATGCCATAAACTTTATAGTCAGAATCCACAACTTTACCAACACAGCATCCTCCATGGTAGTGCGAAATGGTCATAATAGTATCTTTACAGAAATGTTCTAATGAAATGGTTTATAATAAATTATATATTTATTTATTTATAATAATATACCCGCCGGTTTCATCAATAAAACCGTCGGCCAAATCAATACTACGGTTTGAAAAATTTTTAAACCACCGGTCTCGAAAAATATTTTTAAACCATTCAAACCAGCCAAACCATGCCCACCCCTACTTGACTCTATGATATCGAGCGATAACACTTTTAAAGCCTATACATGCAGAATTGTCATAGACATTTGTCGTTTGAATGATTGTAAATTAAATGAGTTAATTTCATCATTGTATTATTCTTTTATGTATTTATAAATGATGAAATAATCCATATTCTAGAACATTGGCTTATAAAAGAATCATCACAATGTCTTGGTTGTGAAACCCCCTTAAACTATAAAAATGTTCTAAGTACTAAACTATTCATAGTCGGTTATTGGCGTGGGAACGCCAATATGTCAAGACTAGTATGAACATTAGTGATGGTAGAATTTCACTAGTCATGATATAGTGACATCTACTAAAAACATAAATGAATATGTCAGAGAACATACCGTTGGATCAATCCTTAAAAAAAAACAATCGATGGACTACGATAGATCATGAGTGATTTTTGTTAGCAGTACTTATACTAGGACCAGAAATCACTACATGGTCTTATGTGAATAGTAGTGATATTTTGACATACGCCTAACGGGGCCGTAATAGGTTGCCGAGTATGGGTATAACTGAATATACTATGAATCACGCTAAAATATGTGAATGAAGTGATGAAACTACAAATCTCTCTGGATTGAGAGATGATATCTTTGGCCGTTTGATAGTGAGACTGAGAAGTGTATGGTCGTGCCCAAGGAAAAGATAAACATTATCATTTTCTTGATAAGACTCAGTATCACAAAGAGATTAAGTAAACGTTTAGCTATTAAAAATGATAGTTTCTATACCTTATGCTAAACAAGATATCATCATAGGGAATCGTATGCGGTATGCTTTTAGGTTGCATTGAATCACCATTCGACCCTCAATTCTAAATTGGGTAGTCATTATGTCTTACTAGAAGTCACTAACGACTTATGGATTATTCAATGGGATTGAATTGTCCATTGTCAATATTAGAATACACTTACGGACCGCACATAAGAGAACTCGAAGAAACAGAATCAATTATTACACTTTAACTAAGTATAATTGTTATACTTAGGTGATTAATACTAAATTAAAAGATTTAATTGAGTATTAATCAGACTTCTATGGTATTAGTTAAAGATTAATTAAACACATAGGAGCAATTGGGATAGGCTAAAAAGCCAAGGACCAAAATTGTAGTTTCGGAACCCTCTGATCTATCAGTCTGATCATTGGTTGCTAGGGCTCCTAGTGTGTGTCTTATAATACTCTATAAATAGAATATTATAAGAATCACTAAAACTACCTACGAGTTATTTTATTTTCTCTGATCTTTGACGTGACAAAAATAGTGAGGAAAGTAAAACCCAAACTTTTACATGTGTGAAAAGGTCTGGCAGTCGTTCTGTAGAGAATGTTGATGCTTGAATGTATAAGAATTCCCTAAGGTGAATTCTAAGGTGATCAACCAAAAGGGATTCAGACGTTAGTTCTACCGACTACGCTTCAAAGGTATAATCAAGTTTTAGTATATTAACACTAAAATCTCTTTTGTACATGACAAATGGCAAAAAATTTCCGCGGAAAATTTTATAATTCATGCCTATCGATCCTAACAGTCACTCCATGCAATCCTCATACACAGGCCTCTTTTTAGGGTTTTAAATAAATCATATTATTAAGACTGAACTTATTACAATGACATTTTTCAATTTAGGCTATTTTTTCAACAAAGAAAAACAGTCGATGTCATGTAAGATTTTTTCTTTAAAATTTTAAAATAATAACTTATAAATGAAACAATACAGTTTTAGCTTAAAATTGTCCAAAAAGATTGACCAAAGTCCAAGAAACTCTAGTAAATAATGGACTTATTTTAGAAGTTTAGTGAAACTCTTTCTTTAGACTTATGTTAGTCACTATTTTATTTTATTTTTTTAAGCATAGTCACTATTTTACTTATTTTTGAAGCAATAGTCACTATTTTACTTGAAATTACACAAAATTATTTTTTAAAAGAAAATCAATCCAAGGCTGTCCTCTTCTCTAAAAGATTTCGTCTTAATTTTGTTTTTAAAAAACTACTTTTTATAGGGGGCTGGACCGGGAAAATTCCAAAATATAGGGGTTGGACCGAAATAAAACAAATTGTTTGGATGTGGCCTGAAAAAGGGGTTTTTCAGATTTGCAAAATCTGAAAATCTTAATTATTTTAAGATTTAGATTTTGAAAATTCAAAATATTAATTAATTACTAAAATTGGATTTGTAAAATCTGAATTTGCAGAATAATAATATAATATTAGAATTTAATTTCAAAAATTTATAAAAAATAATAGAAAAATACAAAGGAAAAAATCGGATTTTGTAAATCCGAATTTTGGATTTACAAAATCCGAATTCATGTTATTCGGATTTAGTAAATCCAATTTTTAAAATTTGGATTTATGAAATCCGAATTAGTAGAATATTAAAAAATGTCAGTGTAATTTTTGAAAAAGTTTGAAAATAAAATTAAAAAAAAAAACCGAATTTCCGTGTTCCCATGCGTTGGCGGTGTGTTGGTCTCTTGGTGATAATGCATTCAATCTCGTGGATGACTTGCTTACTGTCAAAAACTGGAAGAGGCAATTTGGTATGGCATTTTCATCCCAATCCCGCTGAAAGAGAAATGACGAAGAGACATTGACTAGAAGCTGATTCCAGACTACCAAAGGCTAATAGTTCATAATGGACCGCCCGGGAAGGAGACAGAAGCAGAGATTTAGAATGCAAATGGATCGACGTGGACGCCGATGCCGAGGCGAATGCACGAGGTGTGGCAGTACGGCCCATCGAGCTAGAATGTGTCCTGTATCTCATCCTAGAGCAGACCAAACTAGGCTTGGTAGACTTTATGATGCAAATGGCATTATTTGATGTTCATATGGTGTTTTGGTTAGTTATTGGTGTTTTGGATTATGTAATAGGCACAAATGCATTATTTGATGTTCATATGGTGTTTTTGTTAGTTTTAGGTATTTTGGATTATGTAGTAGGTACAAATAGCATTATTTGATGTTCATATGGTGTTTTGGTTAGTTTTTGGTGTTTTGGATTATGTAATAGGTACAAATGTATTATTTGATGCTCATATGGTGTTTTGGTTAGTTTTTGGTTTTTTGGATTATGTAATAGGCACTAATGCATTATTTGATGTTCATATGGTGTTTTGGTCAGTTATTGGTGTTTTGGACTATGTAGTAGGCACAAATACATTATTTGATATTCATATAGTGTTTTGGTTAGTTATTGGTGTTTTGGATTATGTAGTAGGTACAAATGACATTATTTGATGTTCATATGGTGTTTTGGTTAGTTATTGGTGTTTTTGGATTATGTAATAGGTACAAATGGCATATTTGATGTTCATATGGTGTTTTGGTTAGTTATTGATGTTTTTGGATTATGTAATATGTACAAATGGCATATTTGATGTTCATATGGTGTTTTGGTTAGTTATTTGTGTCTTGGATTACGTAATAGGTAAAATTATTTTTTTATGTAATTAAAATATCTTATTAGGTTTCCAAAAGAAATTAAAGTATTAGTGAAATTCGGATTCATGATATCCAAATTTAATTTAATTCGGATTTTGATAATCTGAATTTAAATAAATTCAGATTTCATGAATATGAATTACACCTAGTTTCGGATTGAAGAAATCCGAATCTGAAACAAAATTATTTTTCCAAACAGAATTAATTGGCCAATTCATTATATTTGGACAGAATGTTTTGGCCAATTTTGAATTTTTAAAATCCGAAATTGGCTAATTTCGGATTTCCTAAATTCGAAATTGGCCAATTCATTTTGTTTGGACATAATGTTTTGGCCAATTTCGGATTTTAAAAATTCAAAATTGGCTAATTTTAGATTTCCTAAATCCAAAATTGGCTAATTTCGGATTTCCTAAATCCAAAATTAGCCAATTCATTCTTTTTGGACAGAATGTTTTTGCCAATTTTGGATTTTTAAAATCCAAAATTGGCTAATTTCAGATTTCCTACAGTCAAAATTGGCCAATTCATTCTGCTTGGACAGAATGTTTTGACCAATTTTGGATTTCCAAAATCCGAATTTGGCTAAATTTGGATCTTACCAAAATTCGAAATTGGCCAATTAATTATGTCCAGTTGACAGAATTATTGGGGGAATTGTTTCGGATTTATAAAATTAGAAATTGGGTAGATTTGGATTTTATAAATCTGAATTTACCCACTTTCGGATTTTGTAAATTCGAAACTGGGCGGGGGAATGAAAAGGACCATCAGTCCTTTTCTACCCCTCTTCTTCTTCTTCTTTCTTCCCAAATTTTTCCCACCGAATTTACAAAACCCTAAACCCCTAATTTTTTATTCTGGCCAACTAAAACCCCTTTTCTAAAATTTAAACGATCAAAATCTTCCCTACAACATAAGGAACAAAACTATCCAAGCCAATCTCCATTTTGGGCTCATTTTTTTTCTTCCCAAAAATTTTAGACCCATCACATTTTCTTTGATTCCAGCCAAACAAACCGATTTTTTGTTGAATTCTCACCATAAAAACGTTCCCCTCACGTTATAGAACAAAACCCATTCATTTTTTTCTTGTTTCGTTCGATCCACCACCGGCCGCCGCCGGAAAGTCACCGGAACTTCCATCTACAAGCAAATTTATTGGTAAAATTTCTATTTTCTATTATTTATTATGTTTTTTTGGTAAATTTTATTTATTTGCAACTAATTATTTTTTTTGTAATTCAACTTTTTAGTCCATATTAAATTGGTGGTAGTAGTAATTATATTTGTGGGTTTGATATATTTTATTTATGCATTATTATGAATTATGGCCTTACCGGTGCATATTTGAACAATATGAGTTTTACGTATTTGGTTGATTGAATCTTATTTGTGGATTGAATTATTAGTTATTATTTATTTGTCGATTGAATATGATGGATTGATGATAGTATTATTATTTCACTGTTTTGGGTATTTGGAAATGTTAATTTTACTGCTGTTATACTGCCAAAATTTATTTGAAAAATTGGGTATGCAACTTTGTTGTGTGTTGTTGTAGGTACAATGGCTTCATCGAGCTGAAATAATCAACAACTCAAGTATCTAAATCCAGGTCCCGTCGAACCGGAGCTACACTCGAAGAAAAACCCTCAAGTGTAGACGATGTGATGGTGGTATTTGGGACTATTTGTCAAATGAACTGCCCCAAGTGCAGGATGAGCTTGACAACTTTGGATTTGGAGGGGTCACTCTTGTGCGGTCGATTAAACTCGACCATGCCCTTATAACGGCATTGGTGGAGAGATGACGACCGGATACTCACACATTCTACTTTTAAATCGGCGAGGCCACTGTCACCTTGCAAGATGTTCAAGTCCTTTTTGGTATCTGGACTGACGGTCCAGCTGTTACGGGTACTTTTTCTGAGAGGACGACCCAAGAATGGATAGCTGAATGTGGGCGCTTGTTGCGTTTCTATCCGGAGCCAGATCATTTGAGGAGCAGCACATTGCATCTCAGACATCTATTGCGTGAGATTTCGGATCCAGTCCCGGCAAGGGTTGCTAGGGAGCGTTATGTACGGCGGGCGAGGTGTTATATTCTGTACCTCCTATATGGTAGATATTTACGGACCAGGCAAACAATTACGTCCCCATACACTAGCTTGTAAATATAGAGTTCTAAGAGAGGTGTACAACACTTAGTTGGGGTTCAATGGCCCTTGCCAGTTTATACCGAGACCTATGTAAGGCTTGCGTCCATGACGCCAAGGACATAACCGGTTGCCTGCTTCTTATACAGGTAAACAGAGTTACTATTATTTTTAAAATGTATATGTTTAATGTTAATTGTTTTTTTCCTTGTTTTTATTATTGTTTTCCCCTTATATAGCTTCATATTATAAGTTTCTCCTTTTAATTGCAAATTTTATTTTTTTATACAGGTATGGGCTTGGGAGCATATTCCTCGCGTCAGCCCGTGGAGAGTGGCAGATAGTGACAGACCAAAGTGGGTCACCCGTTGGCACAACGGTGGGAAGTCTGTTTCAGATATGATGACGTCACTGCTCATGTCTTGCCTGGGTACCGAGATCAGTTAAACAGTCTCCAAAATGATGACATGAGTTGAATATTTATTAACTTAAGTCATTATAATACTATAGATTTATATTTACCAATATTTTTATAAGTTTGAGAATTTTTGTTTTTTCTAGTTCAAATGGATGCCTTACGCTGAGAACGGTATCTTGTAATATCTCTCCCATTTCTGCCGAGATGACTCGGATTGTTAGATGTCCTAAACTTTTCTGATTTTTTGGGAGTACCACGAGCCTCATGAGGCTGATAGGGTTATTCGCCAATTCGGGTTCCGTCAGTCTATTCCTGGGAACCCTCAAATTTATCCATTGAAGGAGGAAAAATATAATCAGATGCATGCCAAGGAAAGGCAAGGCAAGGGGTACATTGACTACGGCAGAGACAGTGCCTCATACATGAGGGATTGGGAGAATAGGAAGTTTTTAATAATAGGTGATTTTGTACCAGAGGTTCCACCAACGGCAGAAGATGAGTACCGTATGCGGTATAACCGCCACGCGGTCAAACTAATCAATGATTCAAACATTAATTTTGTCTAGGGATACCAAGGTGTTTCTGCTCGAAAGAGACTATATGTGAGTTTTCAATATAATAGCTTATATGTGATTTTTACATCTTTTCAAATTTTATCAAATTTTTTTATAACTATTAAATTTTTTAAAATTATTTGTAGATGGAGGTGGTCAGTGACGCATACAATAAGGGTATGGAATTCAAAGCGAATTACATTGGTCATGCAGTACGTCAAAGATATTACCACCTCTTTCCACATTGCCCTCACATTTGGTGGCGGTACTTTTGAGCCAGTCGAGGGCAGCCAAATACTCACAGATGTTGAACCTACATTCTCTCAGGCCCCACGTCCGAGTCGCCGAGTGAGGAACGTTCCTCCTAGGGGAAGAGGCAGAAAAATGAGGGCAGTCGTAGGAGAGTATTTGGATGTGAAAAATTTAGGGGCAGAAGAAGAAGAGATGATGATGAGAGCGAGGATGATGGAGGTTCCCCGCCGCCACATGGCGGAGGTCCACAGGGTACAGGTAAAGGTGGAGGTGGAGTTGGAGGTTCACGGGGTGCTGGTTCGAGTACATACCCTATAGCTAGGAGAGTTGGTAGAAGAAATGTGCCTCCACCTAGAAAATATGGATTTAGTTAGATTTTTTGTTTTTATATTGAATGTTTTGATATTTTTATTTTATAATATTTATCATATTTTAAGTCTTCTCATTTTTTTATATTTTATGGTTCAATTCAATATGAATATCCTTTCGTACTGTATTTATATTCAATTTTTTGACGTTTGAAATTTATTATTTCATTGTTGCTAATAGGTCAAATCAACATGTTCTTCTTCTTTTTAACATGTATAATTTTTTTTTTAAAATTGTTCAATAAATTTCGGATTTACAAAATCCGAATTTTAGTCTAATTGACCAAAGATTCAGATTTTGTAAATCCGAATCCTTTTTTAAATATTATTTATTTTTTAATTCTCTTTTATTTATTTTTTGAAATTTGAATTTACAAAATTCAAATTTTATTAATTTAATCTAATTACTTTGTGCTTAATTATTTTTTGGTAATAATTCAGATTTTGAAAATCTGAATTTTCTTAATTTTGAATTTTTAAAATCCGAAAACATTAATTCCGTCCACAATTTCAAATTCTTTATTTTTCCATCCACAATTTATTTTTGGAGATTTTTCCCGTCCAAAATTCACTTTTTATAGGATGGAAACGCAAGGAAAAAAAACTGTCTCTTGAAGGGACGTTTGCAAGGAAAAAAGAAACTGTTATTTCAACTTTTATTTTTGGTCACATTTATTTCTAAACTGAATTGCTATTTGTATCATGGATTTGCTATTTGTATCACAAAAAAAAATAAAAATAATAATAAAATGACCAAAATGCCCTTATAATGAAAAATGAGTAGAAAATACAAAGTATTGTGTTAAAACGCCGAAAAAAAGCGTTTTTACCATAGACACAAACGCAAGAAAAAACGGTTTTGACATGTAAAAATTAAGTATTTTGACGTTTTTGAAACTTTAAAACGTCAAAACAATTATTTTTTAACCCCATAAAACGCAACAAAATTACGTTTTTGACACAACAAAAACGCAAATTTCCTGCGTTCCACCCGCGGATGAAACGCAAAAAACAGGCGTTTCCGCCGCGGCTCGCTCGCCGATTTGGGGCGTTTCCGACACCCGAAAAGCATAAAACCCCCAATTTGGCAGCAGCTTCACTAGGGCATTTTTTCTCCAAAAACTCAGTCCAAAAAACGCAAAAGGGAATAGATTTTGCCGGCCAAAAACGCAAATCATGGACGGCGGAGATGGCGAACAATCACGAAGGCACGGAGCGGGCAAAGGTCCACTGATAAACAGGGTAAAAATCGTTTTGAATTTGAGTTTTTTAAGCATTTTTTGAGCAATTTTTCCGGCCAGATCTGGCCTTTTTCGGCCCGAAAACGCCGACCGGCGGCGTTTCGGTAACCCAAAACGCCATCGGCCGGCGTTTTGGGTATCGAAAATGCCTCTGCCGGCGTTTTCGATACCCAAACCGCCGGCCGTCGGCGTTTTGGGTATCAAAAACGCCATAGGCCGGCGTTTTCGATACCCAAACCGCTGGCCGGCGGCGTTTTGGGTACCCAAAACGCCATCGGCCGGCGTTTTGGGTATCGAAAACGCCGATCGCCGGCGTTTTCGATACCCAAACCGCCGGCCGCCGGCGTTTTGAGTATGAAAAACGCCGGCGATCGGCGTTTTGAGCATCTCAAAATGCCGGACGCCGGCGTTTTGGGTATCGAAGACCACCCCCACCCATATTTTGATTTAGATTGATTTATCGTATGTTACAATATTATTGCTTCGTTTTATGTAGTTATTTATTTATTTATGTAATTATTCGTTTATTTATTTAGGGTGGCGCTAAGTTAAAGCCACGAGGCGAAAGGCCGGCTCCCACAGCTTCTGCTAGGAGGCAGAAGGTGCCAGTTATTAGGGGAGGTGGTGGTAGACGGGGAGGTGGTGGTAGACGGGGAGGCGGGATTGTTATATCCGAAGGAGGACGGGGAGGTTGTGACTCCGCATTTCAGTTGAGGGATGAGTATTACGATACTACTGATTCCGATGACACTGATTCGAGCGAGGAGGAGCAGTTTGGCCATGAGGAGGAGTCACGGCATCCACATGAGCAGTCACGGCAGGGGGACGCTAGTGGGAGTGGACGGCCACTAGGGGACCAGGGTGAGGGGTATACCTACGGAGGTGACCCTTCTCACCCACATGCTGAGAGGACGATCCGGTATAGGAATCCGGACCACGGACAGTTCGAGGAGGTGGATCCTGCTGCAGGTACGCGTTTTAATTTAATTGTATTATTATTTTTAATAAATAATTGATTTATTTTAATTGTTCATATTATGAGAATTTGGTATTGCTTGACTTATATTAAAATTGTGCACTTTTTATGTAGTTCAGTAATTATTCTAATTCATATACGTATTTTCTTTACTTATGTATGTTTTTCTTTATTTTTTTTAATTATGTGTACTTATTTTTAATTAGCTTTATTTAATTACGTGTATTTTTTACGTTTTACAATTAATTTACTTATATATTTTTATATGTATATGTTGTCGATATAGTTCCCACTAGGAAGCGCCCGCGGGAGGATCGTAGTTGGATAGTTACAGGGCCCATTGAGGGGGGCCCTATAGATGATAGCCTTATCCCTAGCTTTTTAGGGCATGTGGTATCTAGGTATTGGCAGGAGGGGGTGCCTACTAGATACCACATTAGAGTCCACAATAGAGGTAGCATGTACGACCTTTTTGAGAGGTGGATCGGCTCGATGACGGTCGAGGGTGCGCAGATATTGAGCGGGACAGGCCTTGGACACCTGCCCCGTATTATGCACCGGAGCATTGATGAGCCTCTCATCAATGCATTTTTGGAGAGGTGGCAGCCGGATACGAATTCGTTCCACCTCCCATTCGGAGAGATGACCATCCTCCTACACGATGTGTGGGAGATTTTGAGGATTCCGGTCGATGGTCGACTCATCACCGAGGTGACACCGTCATCGACCGTACTGTCATGGTCGAGGGGATTGCTAGAGATTCCTCCTGAGGAGCGGATAGACGGGGAGCTGTATAGGAATGGCGGATTTTCTACGCAGCGGGTGATCGAGCGGTGTTTGCAGCGGGCCAGGGATGATTCGGACGTTGCTGTTTTAGTATGGAGCCTTATTGGGACTTGTCTGTTTACAGACAAAAGTTCCAATAAGTTTATGCCAGCCCCTGTTGTACAGGTTAGGAATGGGCTGGATCAGATTGGCCAGGAGGCATGGGGTACCGCGACACTCGCGTACTTGTATTACCATCTAGGGTGCGCGAGTCGTCACGGGACGCAGGCAGTCGCTGGATGCATGACTCTATTACAGTCATGGATCTACGAGCACTTTCCGGATTTCAGACCCCACCCTCTGCCCCTTCCATTGCACGCCGCTCAGCCACGTGCAGCGAGGTGGGCCATCGACCACCATCGGGCCACAGAGCAGCGATTGGCAGCCATACGACTTGCGCTGGACGAGATGACAGCCGACATGGTTAGTAAATAGTTATAAATGTCTTCAAATATATTTTGATTTAATATATTTTATATATTTTATTATTCACAATCATTAACTACTTTTCAAAGGTTACTTGGATGCCTTACGGACGGGACGCCGTTTCGCGGACGCCGAGGACCCTGTACCGTGGACTTATTGCATACAGGGACTACATCGAGCCGTACATGCCAGACCGATGCGTCCGCCAGATTGGGTATGTACAGTGGATTCCCTCGCGCTTCATCCGTCCAGGTCGGGACACCTACCGCGGATACTCAGGGAGATCATATGTGGTACGACACGCCGTCGAGTATGCAGAGTCCGCGTGGGAGGAGTTCGGCACGGCTTCCATGGGTATTTCCCTAGCTGGCCGCCAGCGGACAGGTGGCGCTGTTCCTCGGAGTGCTGCGGTCGACGGCTACTTAGATTGGTTTCGTCCCCGATCACGTCCGCGCGTACTTCCCCCGGATCCCCAGGCTGCTATCGAGCCTCCTCGACCACGTCGCGCCGCCTCAGAGTTTGTAAGTATTCATATTAATTAATGTAATATATTATATTTGTTAACTTATGTTCAGATGAATCTAATATATTGTTTATATATTTGCAGTGGATGGGTCAGTATGGTCAGCTACATCATGCATTATTAGATGTAGTGCGAGAGAGCGTTCCTGATTTGTACGATCAGTTCGCACCTCGTACTGCAGATCTGGAGGATGAGTTCGACCGTTCCATATGATTTTGGATTGTATTATTTTTGTATACATTATACGAATATTGTATTATTATTTCGCTGATTATATTTTATTGTATTCTTCGTATATATGTTGTATTTTTATACGTATATTTATTCAAAACCCAAAATAAATAGTGGTAAGCACAAGATAATAATAATAAAACATATGTCACATGGCAATAAACGTCCTATCCATCGCGGAGTGCATTCCAAGCATTAAATCTAGCCTCTAAATTTTGTGGCCACTCACCTACACTTTCAGCATGACGCTGATGGTGCCAAACGAAGCTCAGCGGCGGGATAGGGCAGTCATCGACCACATCTACGCGTACATAATGATTCCCATTCACAAGGGCAAGCGCTATAACCCGTTCCGGTTGGGTGTCTCCAGTCGAGCAATACAAAGGTAGTACAGAATAATTTCCATCTGAACGAGTACGGTCAAACTGTATTACCAGTGCATTTGCATAAGTGGCGAGAGGGAACAAATCCGTAGGTGTAGCCATCCAATGCTGCTCACCACAATCAGTGCCTTCGAAATTTATTCGCCTAAGTACCATGGCCACAAAATCACCATCGGCCGGACGCAACTCCAATGCTTCGAAGACACCCCTATACCTGTCCGGGTGGCTCGTAATCTCTCCACTCAATGACCTGCGAGCTAACCTCCAATATTTCTCGTGGCCAAAAAGGTACGTAGAAATTACTCGGAAACCACAATGGCCATCCCCATCTACATCTGACCACCCTGTACAATAAGGCTGAAAAAATGCTGGCACACACTGAATGTCTCCACCAGACCCTGTTAAGTAATTATGTTACATTAAATAAACAAACCTTCATCATTTATTTAATTAATTGACTAAATTAAAGGGCGTATTTACATGTCCTTAATGGAGACTCACCATCAAAACCTGTATGAATGCGGTGTGATCTACCTGTTGATCGACCGGATGACCCTGAACGGCACCTGCCACGCCGGCCACGTGTCGCTCTTTCTCGTGAGCTCCACTCGCGCATAACAGAATGATGTAATCTATTTGGTGGTCGCCCCCTTTGGGGTCCCGACAAACCTGGCTCTCCAACACTGGCCATGTCAGGGTACATCTGCTCTACGTACGCCCTATTCAACAGCCGGGCCAAAAAAGACGGACTGGTAGATACGGTGGGGACTACTTCCTCGTTGAAATACCTTAACAAACAAATATATCAACTCCAAATATTTCTTCAAAAAAAAATTTGTCAATTCAATTGCATAATATTAAAGTTCATAATTGAAAAATGCACCTGATGTCCTCATCAATGTAATTCGCATCACCATGTGATGGCACAATGGTCAGCCTCTTCCAAAACTCATGCACGTGTGGAAGTAAGGGATATTCAGGCAATGACTGTGCCTTGAATATGTCGCACGCACAGGGAATCCCACGTGTCACCTTGGGCACACATCCACATCGCTCAAGTACAAGGCCTCCCAACTTATTCTTCCGCCGAACTTCTTTCCTAACCAACTTCAAACAATGGTGTGACACGTACTTGTTCAAATAACAGTATGGATATCCCTGCATACTTGTTTGAGTCGTGGAGATGGAAGCCTCAAGAGAGCCTCTGTAATAATGTCAATTAAAAATAAAATTAATTGAAACATCCAAATAAATAGAAGCATACCAAAAAATGAAATTCTAAGACATTAAATAACATCTGTTATAAACAATTAAATAAGTAAACTAACCCGATGTGAGGGTACAAGTGGCTGAGGTGAGAGTCAATCTTTGTGAACAAAGTGTCAAGGGAATTGGTGGAAGAATTAAGCCAATCTTTCATAGCAGCATGCGAAGCCTCTACTCTGTTAGTGGAAGTATTACCAAAGTGGAGAAATTGATTGGTCCAGGCTCGAACAAATTTCTCCTTGTGAATGAGCCATGTAGTCTCTAGATATTCAACAGCCAACGGCTCAAGGAGAGTGTACTTAACCTTGAAATTCTGCAATAAACGATTAAATTCCTCTACTGTCGGAGCCTTAATGATTTTCTTCCACCAGTTGTCATGAATATCACATGCTAAATTTTTGTTCCTCCTCCCAACATTTTTTTCCAACCACGCGTTCACATCACGCCCAATATGCCACAAACATAACAAGTGATGTGAAGCGGGAAAATGATCCTTAATCGGCTGTAACAAGCCCAACTCCCTATCTGTCACAATCACACTAGGTGACAAACTTGCCGGCAGAAAAAATCTCAAGTTCCTCATAACCCAGTCATATGTATCCTGTTTCTCATTCCTGACAATAGCAAATGCAATATTGAAATTCTTATTTGTAGGAGTCATACCTACCATCTCGACGACAGGCATTTGGTACTTGTTCGTCTTGTATGTAGAATCAATCCCAACCACCCAATACCATCTGTTGAACATCTGAATTGATGTTGGATGTGCAAAGAACACATGTGTGATCTCATCAGTGTTCGCATCCTTCAGAATCTTCAGATAGTACTGCTTCTCCTCAGCCAAATGAATAAATTGCTGCCCAATATTCCTACCTTCCAATCCAGCGGTCTTCATCTCTCCTTTCAAATTGTACACAGATTTGATTGGTACCTGGGAATCGGGAAACTGTTTATTAACAGCTTCCCAAACACACTTTGGCTTAACATTCGAACGCAGCATAAATTCAGCAACAGCCTTCGAATCCTTTGTAAAATGGCTCAACTGTCTGTGACCATATGGATGCATTATACCTGTAAATCACATGTAATTATAATAACAATTAATACATACAACACATCAATCAACTTAATTAATATTATGCGCAAATAATGAAATACCAGTGTGATTGTGAGTTGACGCTGCTCCTGAGTTTGTATAAACCTTGTGTCGTCCCAAATCAATCCGCTTACAAGTCAACCTAAAGGGGCAATTAGTGCCGCTCCTTCTTGTATTCTTTCGTCTGGTTGGGAGAGGGGCTTTGGCAGGATCTCTCCATCGCTTGCACGAGAAGTAGTACGTCGCAAATCCTTGGTTACCTCCCCTCTTTGTAATTACAAACTTCAGCCTCTTAGCTATTTTCTGGCAATATTTCAAAGCCTTGCCAATTGTTCGAAACTCTCTGTCAATCTTGAAATATCCACTCAAATCTGCGCCAGGTTCAAGTTCCACCGGCTCCCCATGAGTATTATCCGCCTCATTGTCATCTACATCCTCATCTTCATCGTCATCCTCCTCTTCATTCTCCGCCTCCTCCTCATCATCATACAACTCATCCTCATCGTAATCATCATTGTCAGCCTGTGGGTGAATACACAGATTAATTAAAATTACAGCACAATTATGGTTCTTGCAATCAAAAAACGCAACAGTTTGAAGTTTCATCCAACATGAAACGCACCATTTTTGCGTTTTTGCAGATAAAAACGCTACAAATGTGCGTTTTCATCTGCAAAAACGCAAAAATGGTGCGTTTCATGCTGTAAAAAACGCACCCAGATGTGGTTTTCAGCAACCTAAAACGCAGAACTTTTTATATAATGCATGTCAAAAACGCAGAACTTTTTATATAATGCATGTCAAAAACGCAGCTCTTTTTATATAATTCATGTCAAAAACGCAACACTTTTTATATAATGCATGTCAAAAACGCAACACTTTTTATATAATGCATGTCAAAAACGCAACACTTTTTATATAATGCATGTCGGAAACACTAAAAAGCGACTTTTTGTACACTCAGAAACGCTAAAAAGGGACGTTTGACCGCTTCCTAAACGTCATTTTAGCGTGTTTCGACATACAATATTTTTAAAAAAACTTATATAACTTTAAGGTACGGAAACTTACCATATCGTGATGATTCGCTTTCTAAATATTCTTTCGCCGTCAACTGAATGATCCAACAATGTTTTTAAGTTAAGAATTTATCTGGATTTGATTTTAGGATAGTTGTTGTGTATGAGTTTTCATCCAATTCACATGAATGTATGTAAACGTTTTTTAACTTCTGTACATGTCAAAAACGCAACATTTTAACGAGCGAACCATGGTGGAAACTTCACATTTTGACATTTATTGGTGTAAAAAACGCAATATTTTAACGAGCGAACCATGGTAGAAACATCACATTTTTGCGTTTTTTACATGAAAAAACGCACGTATTTGGCGATTTTGACATACAAAAACGCACTAAATTGGCGTTTTTTACATGTAAAAACGCAATTTAGGGTAAATTTTGTATGTCCAAAACGTTTTTGCATTGCGTTTTTTTGAGATTAAAACGCAATTTTCGCCCCTTTTTTTGACATAAAATCTGTCAATTTATTAATTTTTTTGTTCATAAGGGCATTTTGGTCATTTTATTATTATTTTTTTTTTTTTGTGATACAAATAGCAAATTCATGATACAAATAGCAAGTCCCAATTCTAAATATAGAAAGTTCGTCAGAGATGACCTGGAGCAATTTTATCATGTGCCAGAATCGGAAATATCACGTGACTAACACAAACGGTCACTGGAGTCTAGATTTCTTCGTCCCTTTTTTCTATGTTTCTTTTTGTTTTTCGCCTAAAAAATTTACCTTTTGGAGTTACTTTTGCTGAATTCTAAATTGATAAAAATGAACAAAGATATTAATTACGTCTAAATCTTACTAGTATTATTAATGACTTTAAAATATTACTTTATATTTTGGCTCAAATATAGATAATTTCAATTAATGGTACAATTAACAATAAGAACCAATCTTAATTTATAAATTTTGATCCATTTAAATTATATTAAAAACTAATGAGAAGTTCATCAGTTGTTTGTCGAAAGAAGAAAAATGAAACCTTTTATTTTATCAACTCATAATTCATCTAAAATTCGTTGTTGAGACGATTTGGGATGAAATTCTTTAGAGTGGTTTTGTTTCAAATTGGTCGGATCATTTTTTTCTGCAGTTAAAATTGATCCAAACACATTTTTAAAAATTTTTTAACTTCTTTAAACCGTCATTTTGAAATATATATTCAAACTAAAAATAACTATCATCTCTCTCATAAAAATAATTAAATAAATAAAATTATTATTTCACTAAAAAAAATCAAATATTACAAATGGACTGATCCATTCTTATCCTTGCTAATCATAGCCCTTGTTGTTTATGTTTTACTTTTAGTACTGTTACTGATTTAGATTGTACGTACGTATTTTTGTGTTTTTCCTCACAATAACTCATACTTACTCCAAAAACTACAAAGAAAACTATTTTCTGAGGTGAAAAACATACCAATTATAAACTGTCACTTATTAATTATCTATTATTATGGCTTTTCTTATTGTTCTCAGAAGAAAAGAAAATTTAAAAAGTATTTCATCTATTTACCAACAACATATATCTTCATATAATATGTGAAATATTTTATTTTATATAATGTATTAATTATAAAGTATTCTAATCTTTGTGCGTATATATATGCTTAGATACATTTTTTATCCTTCTAATAGGGGGGTTATTCGGGTTTTGATCATTATTTTATTTTGGTCACCAATACTAGTCCTATTTAATTTTTTTTGGTAATTATAGTCCTCTTTTATAAAAAAGTTTAGAAGATAACGGATTAACTTATTTGATCGCTAGTGAAATCTACTTTTTTCTTAATCATAATTTGTACTATAGTTTGTTCAACCAATTTTATGATCCAGATTCTCATGAGTATCCAATCTATTTTGGATTTCAGCCGTCATTTTTGATTCTAAGTCGATCTAAATGGGCTTAACATTCATAAGGAAGCGAGTCATAAAATGATTTGAAGAAATCATGATACAAATCATGGTGAAGAAAAAAATTAAGTTTTACTATCGAACAAATGAGTTAATCTGTTACCTTCTAAATTTATTTGTAAAAAGACTATAATTAGAAAAAAAAATTTAAGTAAAACTAATATCAGTGACCAAAATAAAAGAAATATCAAAACCAAAATAACACTTAAAAATACAAAAATGAATTTAAGCCATATATTTATCGTACCATTTTATTGTTTATATATAGAAATTATTAGTAGGATCATTGAGTCCATAAATACTTGGAAGCACCGTACGAGAAACGAATTATGTAGCATAGAGGCATTCAATATTTAAGAACTGTTCCATTATGGTATTGGCAACTGAAGTATGTTTAATCCCTTGCAGAATATACGTAGATCTTTATATTTCGTGAAATTTATTTATATTATGTCATCTATCTAAAAAAAATAATATGATTCTAAATCCACTAAAATTTGATTAGCATGTTATGATATAAAAAATTTGTCTATTTCTTTTATTATATAAATTTAATCAAGTATTTAAAATGAATAAATTTGTTAATCAACGAACTTTGAAGTTGAGAATTCGTTTTTCAACAATTTTAGAGTTTTGAGTTTAAAGATTACGATTATCTTTGTTAGTGCTAATTATTTTTGAAGTCAAAAGCCCTTCTTGTAATATCAAAATTTAATTATTTCTCAATTTTTATGTGTACAAAAGTGATTTACTAAATTGTTTTAATACAATCCATGTTGTTAGTTACATATAAATATTTTTATTTATAAATGAGAAATTAAAATTATCACCCAAAAATAAAAAAATTTTAAGTTTATTACATAAAACGTCACGTTTATAGTCTGTCTTTTCCTAGAAATCCTTGTATAAAAAAATGCTTTTAAATGCTCTTGAAGAAAGCACATGTTAACATCAAATGAACGAACCGATTACGGTTACAACTACCTTACGCAATCATAAGTAACGTGATCTAAGTTTGATGAAAAGTTGAATACAAGAAAAATGTGGACTTTCCTTTTGGGGAAAGGGTAGAGATATTTTGAGAATCGCCATTGTGATGCATTTTGCAAAAACATTAACAAAACAACATGGGGCCTGTAACATCCTCCACCATTTGCTAGCTCTGCTTTCTCCATGCATCCAACTTTTTGGGTTATAAAGACGAGTGAATTTTAAAAAATGTCATTATATTTTGATAAAGTTTAGATTTTGGTTACTAACTTTTAAAAATTCAAAAAAGGTCACTAACTTTTGCATTTGAATTTTGATTTTGGTCATTCTGTCCATATTATCCGTTAAGCCCACTAACGGACCAAAATTTTGAGGGTATTTCTGTCCAATCATATCCAAAAAACCCATATACTTTCTTTTGAATTTTAAAAAAGGTCATCATACTTTGATAAAATTTAAGTTTTGGTCACTAACGTTTAAAAATTCAAAAAAGGTCACTAACTTTTGCATTTGAATTTTGGTTTTGGTCATTCCGTCCATATTATCCGTTAAGCCCACTAACAGACCAAAATTTTGAGGGTATTTCTGTCTAATCATACCCAAAAAACCCATGTGCTTCTTTTTGAATTTTAAAAAAGGTCATCATACTTTGATAAAGTTTAGATTTTGGTCACTAACGTTTAAAAATTCAAAAAAGGTCACTAACTTTTGCATTTGAATTTTGGTTTTGGTCATTCCATCCATATTATCCGTGAAGCCCACTAACGGACCAAAATTTTGAGGATATTTCTGTCCAATCATACCCAAAAAACCCATGTGCTTCCTTTTTTCTTTTACTATTTATCTTTCTTCCCCTCACCCTCCCCTCTTTTTTTTTTTTTTTTTTTTTTTCCATATCCATCTTTCTTCTCCAGCCACCCTGCCACCCTTCTTGCCGGAAACAACAAAACCCATCACCATTCTCCCAGAAACGTCCAGAAACGTTTACATCCATGCATGTGAATTTAAGCCGATTTTTTCACATCCGTCTTTTTGAAAAAAATCGGCTTAAATTCACATGTATGGTTGTAGATGTTTTCTGGGAGAATGGTGATGCGTTTCGTTGTTTCCGGCAAGAAGGGTGGCAGGGTGGCTGGAGAAGAAAGATGAATACGGAAAAAAAAAAAAAAAAGAGGGGAGGGTGAGGGGAAGAAAGATAAATAGTAAAAAAAAAAAAGGAAGCACATGGGTTTTTTGGGTATGATTGGACAGAAATACCCTCAAAAATTTGGTCCGTTAGTGGGCTTCACGGATAATATGGATGGAATGACCAAAACCAAAATTCAAATGCAAAAGTTAGTGACCTTTTTTGAATTTTTAAACGTTAGTGACCAAAATCTAAACTTTATCAAAGTATGATGACCTTTTTTAAAATTCGCTCTATAAAGACTTGTAAGCTATTAACGTTAATGTTTGTAGAAATAGAGATGAGGTAATTGACATTTAATTAATTAAAAATTTATTAAAAGAATATGATTACATTTAATTTTATTTAATAAATTAAAAATTATTATCACTTTGCTTCCTTGAAAGAATGTGAAAGCATAAGAGGTATGATGTTATAGTAACAAATTATCATATTATCTTAGATGGTTTAACAAATATCTTTAGTCAATAGTTGGTGTATTAGATATTCTTACACTTCACTTTAAGGTAGCGTTTAGTTGAACTTCCTGAATTCGGAATTGGAATGTATATAGATTTAGTTGTCTGGAATTATTACCATTTCTGATGTTTCGTTTGTTGAAGGAATAAGAATCAGAATGTAATAATATTATAATTATAATGTATAAAAATAATATTATAATATTACAAATATACGTACATGAGCAAAAGCCTGATCATTTGGTTGCACACCCTTGGGTTTCCTCATTCCCAAAATTTCAGCAATTAAACTCATACACCAACCAAACACGAATAAGAAAATACGAATTTCAGTTGGGCATTTTGCCGATAAATTTTTGTTGTGTTTGTTTCTTTATTGTTCTGCACTTAAAGTTCATTATACATACTTGCTTGTTTTCTGTCTAACAATTTTGGTATTAGAGCTATGTTCAAGCTCTCTGGCCTTCTTTTCATTGTTGCAAGTGTGAAAGTTGAATCCTGCTTAAGATTTCACCGTGGTTGTTCCCAGAGGAACGTTGACGGATCGCGTTGGCTGGATACAATCAAAGATTAATTCTTTAATTTGTCTTCTTGGGACAGATGAAGAAACCTAGAACTTTATGGCCACTATCAATGATCTTCGAAGGTCCCTTGAAAGTCTAACGGTAACTACTGAACTTGAAATAAGGGTTTTGAGTGAGGGTGTTTCTGGTTCTTCATCTTCTTCACTTACTGATACCTTGTATTCGGTGAAGCAAGATGTCTTGATTTGGACCCGTCAGTTGGAGGAAATGGTTTCTAAGGACGAGATAGAGGAGGATCTTAACAAGCTTCATTGTCTTAGTGAAGATATTGCCCTACTGAAGAAGGTAACAACTGCTGGTTCTAGTGATGGTCGTGAAACTCATTTCTTTGGGAAATAATTTAAAGTTCTTGAGCCTAAGAGATTTGGTAGACCCCGAAGTTTTAAAGATTTGGAGAACTTTATGTGGGATATTGAGCAATATTTTTAGACCGCTAAGGTAGCAGAGACTCCGCAGATCAATTTCGTATTTATGTATCTCACCGATGATGCAAAATTGTGGTGGTGGTCTAGGGTGACGGATGAGACCCTGCCCCTAGTTGAAAAATGATGAAACATGAGTTAAAGGATCAAGTTCTGCCAACAAAAACTTCTTGGATTGCTAGAGAGATTCTGTGAAAATTGAAACAATCATGTACAGTGCATGATTATGTTAAAAATTTTAATCCTTATTACTTGATATGAAAGACATGGCTGAGCAGGACAACCAAGATTCTTAGTGTAGGGGCATGGAGTGATTTGAACTCATCACATTTCTACTAGCTTTTCGTAGAAGAATTCACCTATTTTGAGTGGAGTTCGCTCTCACTCCTCTTGGTTTGTATACCTTGGGTTGATTATTTATGAATTGCAGGTAGAAAACCTCTAGTGATGAATGCTAGCCAAATTGGAGCGGAATACAACTGGAATGAGAGGATAAGAGCTTAAAGTGCAAGGTCCCTGCTGCTGAGCAAGTCAAGGAGAGTCTCATGCTGCCGAAATGACTTAATTGTCCATGCTGTTCTTGTTTATTTATTAACCTAATTTGTATGGGTATACATACTGTTGGTTTTGAATACTAAAGTTTTGCTTGTACAAAAACTATTTCACAGTTTATATATATCGATTGAATGTTTCAGTTAATTGTTTTATGTTTTCATGTGTAGTTCTTTATATAAAGTGACTAGATAATGAGGTGTCCGGTGTGACACAGTAGATCTCACCATTGGTTAAAGTCATGATATATAAATGAGGCTCGTGACTGAGACAGTTTGGATATACTGTCCGTTTAAGTCATTATATGATTTGGAAATTAGTTTGTCTAAACTAATTGAATCATATAGATATATCCGGGTCATATTAAGCTTGACCATTTGGGTTTAATTGTCTTGTACTGATTTAGTAGACTATTCACTCATAGGATTCTATCTCTTAATCCCTAGACTTAAACGGGCATGAGGATTAGACATAGTGTACTTTAATCTGCCAATGAGTGTGGTCATTTAAGACTTATATTCTCAGTAGGTTGGGTGCGCGTGTTTGATTGCTTAGTGTGTTGTTGCTTATCGAAAGGAAACCATGTATCGGTGTGTCCAGGGTGATAGTGCTCTCGAGATGAGCTTGTAAAGTTTATTATACTAAACCTAACCGGTGGATTTATGTCCGGTATAGTAATAATGTTAAGTGGTACTAATCTGAGGGAAATTATGTCTCTCTCTAGTTTTCTTGTTTTGAAAACTATTGAATTGTATATCTTAAATAGCTAATCCCTTGTCTATATATAGAGTTACCAGAGAGACCCTAAGTTAGTTTAGGATTGGTCTTCCTAATGGGTTTAGATAATTAATTAGTTTCCAAATCCAATTAGGTAACTAATCTAATAGGATAAACCAAATCCAATTAGATTTTCTAATCTCTAGGATTTCCTAATTCTAATTGAAACTTAAGAGTTAATTAATTAATGAAATAATTCCACTTTATTAATTACTTAATTAACCCTTAGGAATAATTAATCAATTAATTAATTCTACCTATTCAATTAACCCATTACAAAATTAATCGTACCACTAACGGATAAATTTTGGCACTACCACCCTAAACCAGAATTGCTTCCGGAACAACTTAATTAATTAATTCTTAATCTCCCCACATCAAAGATATAGTGCTCGTTAATTTATTAATTTACTGATAAATTACTTAATTAACTTCTTTAATTCCAAGACTAGTTCCACTCGACATTTTTACTATACCGGACATAACTCCACCAGCTAGGTTTAGTATAATAAACATAACGAGCTCATCTCGGGAGCACCATCACCCCGGACGCACCGGTACATGGTTTCCTTTCGACAAGCAGCAGCACACCAAGAAACTAAACACGCGCACCCAACCTACCGAGACTATTGTCCAGAATTGACCTCACCCATTGGCAGATCAAAGTACACTATGCCTAATTCTCAAGCCCGCTCAAGTCTAGGGATTATGAGATAGAATACTAAGAACGATTTGTCTATTAAATCAGTACAAGACAAATAATTTCAATTGGTCAAGTTCAATATGCCCCGGGCATATCTATATGATTCAATCAGTTTAGACAAACTAATCATTCGAATCACATAATAACCTAAACCGATAGTTTGTCCCAAACTATCTCGGTTATGAACCTCATTTCTATATTATGTCTTTTAATCAATGATGAGATCTACTGTGTCACACAAGACACCTCATCATCTAACTACATAATATAAATGGACAATTAACGCACAAAAAAATATATATAACCAAAACATTAATCCATATATTAACTGATAAAAAATAAAATACAAGCATAGCTTATGTATTCAACTCCAACAATCTCCCACTATTACTTAAGCTGTGCTTTAAGTATACAACTACATTCAACTCTTATACGCTCTGCTACTATATATCTAGAAAAACTATCATCGCTCTCCTAAGTATCTTATCCCCATGCCCTCCATGTGAGTCTCAAAGACCTTTGAAGTCAATGTCTTCGTGAACGAATCTGTAAGGTTATCCTCTGATGCTATCTAAGCCAAGGCTACATCTTCTCTCTTTATGATGTCTCGATTAGTTGGTACTTGTGCTGCATATGTTTACTCGCCTTGTGGGCTCGTGGTTACTTCGAGTTTGCTACTCCACCATTGTTATTACAATACACCGTGATAGACTTCTGCAAACCAGGAATCACATATAAGTCCACTAGGAAGTTCTTGAGCCACACTGCTTCCTTCGCTGCCTCTGATGCGGCAACGTATTCAGCCTCCATAGTGGAGTCTGCCACGCATTTCTGCTTGACACTCTACCAAACTATGGCTCCACCTCCCTGAGTAAACACATACCCTGAGGTAGACTTGCTCTTGTCCCTGTCGCCTTGGAAATCTGAATCTGTGTACTAGCTCAGGCGCCTGATAGACCAACACTTGGTCTATTGTTCTGCTCAAATACTTGAGAATGCATTTTACTGCCTCCCAATGAGCTTTCCCAGGGTTACTATGATATCTGCTTACAATGCCAATGACATAACAGATATCAGGCCTTGTACATAACATGGCATACACGAGACTTCCTACTGCCGAAGTATAAGGAACTGTCTTCATGGCCTCTATCTTCTCAACAGTTTGGGAGACTGTTCCTTAGATAGATGCACTCCATGTCTGAAAGGTAGAAAATCTTTCTTGGAGTTCTGCATGTTAAAACGGGTCAGAATCATATCTATGTATGAAGCTTGGGAGAGCGTTAACGAACGTTTCCTACGATCTCAAATTATCTTGATCCCAAGGATATGTCCCGTTTCCCCTAAGTCCTTCATATCAAACTGCTTGGACAGCCAGGCATTTACTTCTGATAACACCTACTTGTTGTTGCCAATCAATAGAATGTCATCTACGTAAAGCACAAGAAACACCACCGAGTTTCCATCACGTCTGCGGTTCACACATTGCACATCCGGACACTGAGTAAATCCATAAGACTGGAATACCTCATCAAAATGGATGTTCCAAGATCTGGATGCCTGCTTAAATCCTTAAATGGACCTCTTAAGCCTGCAAACTTTATGCTCTTGGCCTTTTTCAACGAATCCCTCTGGTTACTGCATGAAGATGGTTCCCTCAAGACTTTCATTAAGGAAAGTTGTCTTGGCATCCATCTGCCATATCTCATAATCTAAATGAGCAGCTATGGCCAAGAGAATCTGGATTAACTTAAGCATGGCTACCAGGGAGAAAGTTTCCTCATAATCGATTCCTTCTATCTGAGTATACCTTTTCGCCACCAGCCCAGCTTTAAAGGTTTCCACTTTTCCGTCAGGTCCTCTCTTACGTTTGTAGACCCACTTGCATCTAATGGGCTTAAACCTATCAGATATCCTTGCCTTATGCCAAGATTCTGCGTCTTTATCTCGGAGAGCCTCATTGTAGTTTACTGGGTCAGGCTCAGGTGCGCCTGGGATTAGGTCTGAGGCCTTTCCCATGCAAATAAACCTGTTGGGCTGTCTCACAACCCTCCCATTACGATGAGGCACCACTTGTGTAGGTGCATCATCTGTGATATCTTGTGCAGTGTGTGGTGTATCTACTTGTGCTGGTGCATCAGGATTAGTTTGTCTCCTAAGCTCTTCTAGTACTATCTTACTCTTGGGTTTGTGATCTAAGATATAGTTTTCATCTAAAAATCTAGCGTTGGTACTAACCACCACCTTCTCATCTTTAGGACTATAAAACGGACCACCTTTCGTTCCCGTAGGATATCCTACAAACAACATTAATTCTGTTCTTGCAAGAAGAAAACCTCTAGTGATGAATACTAGCCAAATTGGAGCGGAATACAGCTAGAATGAGAGGATCAGAGCTTAAAATGCAAGGTCCCTATTTTGGGATAACATGGATATGAGACCAGCTGCTGAGCAAGTCAAGGAGAGTCTCATGCTGCCAAAATAACTTAATTGTCCATGTTGTTCTTGTTTATTTATTAACCTAATTTGTATGGGTATACATACTGTTGGTTTTGAATACTAAAGTTTTACTTGTACAAAAACTATTTCCCAGTTTATATATATCGATTGAATGTTTCAGTTAATTGTTTTATGTTTTCATGTGTAGTTCTCTTATATAAAGTGACTAGATAATGAGGTGTCTGGTGTGACACAGTAGATCTCATCATTGGTTAAAGTCATGATATATAAATGAGGCTCATGACTGAGACAGGTTGGATATACTGTCGGTTTAAGACATTGTATGACTTGGAAATTAGTTTGTCTAAACTAATTGAATCATATAGATATATCTGAGTCATATTGAGCTTGACCATTTGGGTTTAATTATCTTGTACTGATTTATTAGACTATTCACTCCTAGGATTCTATCTTTTAATCCCTAGACTTGAACGGGCAATGGGATTAGACATAGTGTACTTTAATCTACCAATTAGTGTGGTCATTTAAGACTTATATTCTCAGTAGGTTGGGTGCGTGTGTTTGATTGCTTAGTGTGTTGTTTGTCGAAAGGAAACCATGTATCGGTGCGTCCGGGGTGATGGTGCTCTCGAGAAGAGCTTGTAAAGTTTATTATACTAAACCCAGCCGGTGGATTTATGTCCGGTATAGTAATAATGTCGAGTGCTGCTAATCTGGGGGAATTTATTTCTCTCTCTAGTTTTCTTATCTTGAAAACTATTGAATTGTGTATCTTGAATAGCTAATCCCTTGTCTATATATAGAGTTACCAGAGAGACCCCAAGTTAGTTTAGGATTGGTCTTCCTAATGGGTTTAGGTAATTAATTAGTTTCCAAATCCAATTAGGTAACTAATCTAATAGGATAAACCAAATCCAATTAGATTTCCTAATCTCTAGAATTTCCTAATTCTAATTGAAACTTAAGACTTAATTAATTAAATAATTCCACTTTGTTAATTACTTAACTAACCCTTAGGAATAATTAATCAATTAATTAATTCTACCTATTCAATTAACCATTACAAAATTAATTGTAGCATTAACGGATTAATTTTGGCACTACCATCCTACACCAGAATTGCTTCCGGAACAACTTGCTTAATTAATTCTTAGTCTCCCAACATCAAAGATATAGTGCTCGTTAATTTATTAATTTACTGATAAATTAATTAATTAACTTATATAATTCAGAGACTATTACCACTCGACCTTTTTACTATACCAGACATAAGTCCACCATCTAGGTTTAGTATAATAAAAATAACGAGATCATCTCGGGAGAACCATCACCCTGGACGCACTGGTACATGGTTTTCTTTCAACAAGCAGCAGCACACCAAGTAGCTAAACACGCGCACCCAACCCACTGAGACTATTGTCCATAACTGACCTCACCCATTGGCAAATCAAAGTACACTATGCCTAATCCTCATGCCCGCTCAAGTCTTGGGATTAAGAGATAGAGTACTAATAACGACTTGTCTATTAAATCATTACAAGACAAATAATTTCAATTGGTCAAGTTCAATATGCCCCAGGCATATCTATATGATTCAATCAGTTTAGACAAACTAATTATCTGAATCACATAATAACCTAAACTGACAGTTTGTCCCAAACTATCTCAGTTACGAACCTCATTTATATATTATGTCTTTTAACCAATGATGAGATCTATTGTGTCACACAAGACACCTCATCATCTAACTACATAATATAAATGGACAATTAACGCAAAAAAACGTATAGAACCCAAACATTAATCGATATATTAACTGGAAAAAGTACAATACAAGCAAAGCTTATGTAATCAACTCCATCACTGAGGCGCATTAGTATCCTAAGTAACAAACTTAGAAGTCACATAATGGCATACACTTAGTGTACTATTTATAGTATTCCTCCCGCAAGGTTACGCTATTTATGTGTATGGCTAAAATCATTGACTATTAATTTCATTGATCATAAGATCGTTAGTCAGATAGTGAAATTAATGAACTTTGGTTCTTTTCAAATGAATGTGGCTTAGCGTAGACGTTCACCCGCGTGACGTGCGTTAATCCCGGTGTGAGAGATGTCAATGGGAGATTATATTGTTTTTTGAGGATATCAATATTTTCAAAAAAGTATACTGAAACTTGACTATTTATTTTTCAGTTGGTTGATACGTCATTCAACCCGCTAGCTGTCATACTGAATCAGAACAAACTTACGGGTCCTAATTACATTGATTTGAAACGTAACTTGGGCAATGTCCTTATTGATGAGGGTTACAAGTACGTGCTCACTGAGGAGTGCCCCCCTAAGCCCAGCGATGATGCCACCCCTGAGCAGCGAGAGCCATATACGAGGTGGTAAAAGGCTGATGAGATGACCTGGTGTTACATCCTGGCTTCTATGTCGAGTGTACTACATCACCAGCATCAGTTGTTTACCTCAGCTTATGATATGATGCTCAACCTCAGGGAGATGTTTGGACATCAGGGCATAGCAGCCAAACAGTCAGCTATGAGGAAACTCATGAATGCTAGGATGGCTGAGGGCTCTTCAGTGAGGGATCACGTACTGGCTATGATGAGCTGCATGAATGAGATCGAGGTATTGAGAGGTGATATTGATGGGGAGACCCAGGTTGATATCATCTTCCAGAGCTTGCCCTCTCAGTTTTGAGCAGTTTCGGTTAAATTACAATATGGACAAGCTCTCATATTCACTTCCCCGTGCTCATGACTACATTGGTGTCTTCTCAAGGCCTCTTCGCTGAGAATAAGCAAGCTTTCACTACTGTTGGACCTTCAGGTTCCTCTGTTGGGTCCAAAGCTAGGAAGCACAAGAGGAAGAAGGGCCGGACAGCAACAACTGATCATATACCTGAGGAGGGCATTGCCAAGAAACATAAGCCAAAAGGCAAGTGCTTCAGATGTGGCAAGGCAGGACATTGGAAGAAGGACTGCGTAAAGTATCGATGTATGTGTAAATTTTCCCCAGTTTCTGAAATGTATTTAGTGGCGATTCCCACAGATACTTGGTGTGTGGATTCAGGAGCCACTGATCATGTTTGTAATTCTTTACAGGGGTTCAAAGTGACCCAGCTGCTTAGAAAGTGAGAGTTGCAGGTCTACCTTGGGGATACTACTAGAGTTTCTGTTGTTGCAGTGGGAGTTTTATGTCTTATTTTTCAGACTCTGTTTTACATTTGAGAGATTGTTTATATGTACCCAGTTTTGGAAAGAACTTACTTTCAGTTTCGAAGCTTTTATTGGATAGTTATAAGTGTGTTTTTTCAGATAATTCTGTTTTTATTAGAAAGAACCAGAAGCATATATGTTTTGGTACATTAGTTGACAATCTGTTTTTTATAAAGACAAACTCCCCAGTAGTGCAAAATACTGAAACTGATAACTCATCACCGAATCATAGTAAGAGAAAGGTGTTAGTTTTGGATACAGAAAAGCTATGGCTTGTATAAAAAACTAATATCCACAGATGACATATCATTTAGTTTTAGTATTAAATTGTTCTATTATATCATTGAACTAGATAATGGGGTGTGGAAAGGCATCGTAGATACCGTTATTGGTTAAAGTATTGATATATAAAAAGTATGCTCGTAACTGAGATAGTCTGAACATACTATCTGTATAGGTTATCCTGTGGTTTGGAAATTAGTTTATCTAGACTAATTAAATCACATGGATATGCCCGGGGCATATTGAGCACGACCAGTTTGGATAGAATTGACTTGTACTGATCAGCATAGTCAATTCAATATTAGTATTCAGTCTCTCAATCTCGAGATTGGTACGGGCATGAGAGTTAGATATTGTATGCTTTGATTTTCCAAAAAGTGCGGTCAATTGAGGCCTATACCTCAGTAGGTTGGGTATGCGGTGTTTAGCTTTTTACGTGCCGTTGCTAGTCAGAGCAATCCACGTACCGGTTCGCCGGGTTGATGGTGCTCCCGAGATGAGCTCATAAAGTTTATTGTACTAAAACTGGCCAGTGAACTTTATATTCGGTATAATAAGAAGGTCGAGTGGTACTAATCTCGGATACCAATAAGTCGGTGAATTAGTGTGTCAGTAAATTGATAAATCGACGAGCACTAGATCTTTGATGTGGGGAGATAGAAGAAAATAAAGTGGCGCGATGGAAAGTCATTTTTGAGTGATAGTTCCATAGTTAGTCCGGTAGTGGTACAACTAATTATGTATTTGACTAATCGACAAAGTGAATTAATTAATCCTAAAGGTTTAATTAATATTTAATTGACAAAGTGGATTGAGAAATTAATTCTATTTGAATTAATTAATCCTAAGGGTTCGATTAAATTAAATTAACGAGGTGGGTTAAGAAAATAATTCGAATGGGTCGATTGGAGTTGATTGGTGTAGGAAAGACTAAGCAGTCAATGAAAGTCAAATTAAAAGGCCCAACTCAAAAGTCTACTAGGTCTCCATTGGAGCTCCCTACAAATAGATAACTTAAGGCCAAAGAAACATTAAGGAAGTCTTGCAAGACAACTCTTGCTTTCTTGAGTGAGAAGGTTCTAGAGAGAGAATTTCTTCACCTTTATGAATTCTTTCTCAAAAAAAGAACTATATTTCTGACTTGCTCGAAGATTGGATTCAGCCCAAATGGATTAAACATATAGAGGTGCCAGTTTTTCTTTTTTTTTTTCCGCCGGATTTCCTAAATCGGCCACCCAACTTTTATTCTTTGGATTTTTGGATAAAAGTCCAATCTTTGCACGTTTGATTTGGCTTTTTCATTGTGTTGATCTCTCCTTTGGTGATCCATGATGTGGGCTGTCTAGATCACGACAAAGAAAGGGTTTTTATTCTGGTGATGGTGTTGGTTTTAACGGCGGCCTGCAGTACTAATGGCGGAAAAGGGGCAGCAGTTTAATCGGATCTTTTGGGTAGTTTTGAATGCGTTTTTTGAGAGACTTTCTTGTGGGTTTTCATGGGCTTTGATAGACACCTCGATAGACTATGTCCCATACCATATTCGATGCATCTTGGAGTAATCCTTTGGATTTTGGTGGTGATCGCATCATAAAGATTTGGTTTTTCTTATTGCGTTGGACTTCGCTTCAAAGGTATAACCTTTAAAGTTTCCACTTTTAATTAAAGGTGTAATCTTTGTGCGTTGTTTGTCGATTTAATAAATTAAATAAGTATAAGCCAATATCCGTTTAGGGGAAAATGAATTTGAGCCTGAGCTTTGTCGAAAGTTTCCGACTGTGGAATGCATTGCACGAACGTGAGATTTTTGATTTAGCCCGGGCTTGTTCTGTTTTCCTTCAAATTGGTACCAGAGTGAGTGTTTTGTCTTTATACTTGTTTAATTTATTACATGACTTTATTCTGGCATTATTATTTTTTTTCAAAATGTTTAAATAGATGGTTATTAGTTTGCCAGCTATTAGTTTCCGGGCTCGTATTGTTTTTGAATGGAAATGTCTGTAATAGTAATAACCACGAACTAGAAGCCATGTAGGATTAGATAAATCTTGTAGTAGGATTTAATCTAATGTTTTCGTCTTTAAATTCCTAGAAAAATGCCTTGTATATAGGAATTTATGTATTATGACGAAGACGTTATTTTGGGTAACTTATATTCACGGGTTTTGGTTTCTTGTAATTTTGGGTGATTCCTAATTTCGTAGTAAACCGAGAAAACTCTGGCGAATTGAAAGGAATCCAAATAATGATTTGGAGCGACATAACGGGACGTGTCACCAAGGCGTCAAGGAATCAACGATAGACAAGGCCATCATAGTCGAGAAATTTTATTTCTTTAATTTCCTGTATTTTTATCTTTTCGTTGGTTGCGTGTTTTCATTTTACTTTGCGTGAACAAAAACCAAAACAAACCATTTTAAAAGGTAAAGTGCAATTAACTAAGATAGATTATTTGCATATTAAAACTCCAACGGTTTTATGGGTGCAAATATCCATAGTTAAGATATTACATGTTGAACCGTAAAAAGCCTCAAACTTAAAAATCTAAGTGGGAGCGGGTTGGTAAATATCCCCATGGACTCCATTACGGATTCATATGTGATGTGGGTTAGACCGACGCGCTGGCCAAGGGCCTTTTTCCCTACGGATAAGTCTTCAACCCCAAGATATCACTAGATTGAATTTCTAAAGGGATGACTATAGCAAGTTTAATTGGAAAAAGTTGTGACACCCTCGCTAACCGAGGTGCATTAGTATACTAAGTAACAAGCTTAGAAGTCACGTAATGACAAACACTTAGTGTACCATCTGTAGTATTCCTCCTAAGAGGTTACACTGCTTATTGTGTACGGCTAAAATTATCAACTATTAATTTCATTGATCATAAGATCGTTGGTCAGATAATAGAATTAACGAACTTCGGTTTTTCTCGAACGAATGTGGGTTGGCGTAGACGTTCACCCAACGTGACCTGCATTAATCCGGGTGTGAGAGATGTCAATAGGAGAATGTATTGTTTTGCGGATATCAATATTTTTGAAAAAGTATACTGAAACTTGACTGTTTATTTTTCAGTTGTTGATATGTCGTTCAACCCGATAGTTGTCATTTTGAATCAGAACAAACTTATGGGTCCTAATTACATTGACTGGAAACGTAACCTTGACATTGTCCTTATAGCTGAGGGTTACAAGTACGTGCTCACGGAGAAGTGCCCCCTAAGCCCAGCGAGGCTACCCCTGAGCAGCGAGGGCCATATATGAGGTGGCAGAAGGCTGATGAGATGACACGATGCTATATCTTGGCTTCTATGTCGAGTGTACTGCAACACCAGCATCAGTTGTTTACCTCAGCCTACGATATGATGCTCAACCTCAGGGAGATGTTTGGACATCAGGGCAGGGCAGCCAAACAGCCAGCTATGAGGAAACTCATGAATGCTAGGATGGTTGGGGGCACTTCAGTGAGGGATCACGTGCTGGACATGATGAGCTGCATCAATGAGATCGAGGAATTGGAATGTGATATTGATTGGGAGACCCAGGTCGATATCATCCTCCAGAGCTTGGTCCCCAGTTTTGAGCAGTTTCAATTGAACTATAATATTGGCAAGCTCTCATATTCACTTCCCGAGCTGATGACTGCATTGGTGTCTGCTGAGGGCCTCTTCGCAGAGAAGAAGCAAGCCTTGGCTACTTTTGGTCCCTCAGGTTCCTTTGTTGGGCCCAAAGCCAGGAAGCATAAGAGGAAGAGAGGCCAGAAAGCAGCTGCTGATCATGGCCCAAGGTGGGCATTGCCTAGAAGCATAAACTGAGAGACAAGTGCTTCAGATGTGGCAAGGCAGGATATTGGAAGAAGGATTGCCAGAAGCCTCGAGGTATGTGTAAATTTTTCCTAGTTACTGAGACGTGTTTAGCGACGATTCCCACAGATACTTGGTGTGTGGACTCAAGAGCGACTGATCATGTTTGTAATTCTTTGCAGGGTTCCAAGTGACCCTGCTGCTTAGAGAGGGAGAGTTGCATGTCTACCTTGGGGATACTACTAGAGTTTCTGTTGTTGCAGTGGGAGTTTTATGTCTTTATTTTTCAGACTCTATTTTACATTTCAGAGATTTTCTATATGTACCCAGTTTTCAGAAGAATTTGCTTTCAGTTTCTAAACTTTTATTGGATGGTTATAAGTGTGTTTTTCTGATAATTCTATTTTTATTTGAAAGAACCAGGGGCTTATATGTTTCCGTAAGACAAACTCCCAAGTTGTGCAAAATACAGAAACTAGTAACTCATCACCAAATCATAGTAACACAAAGGAGTCTTCCCCTTTGAATTAAACTTATCTTTGGCACCTGAGACTAGGTTACATTAACCTTAGTAGGATTCAAAGGTTGGTCAATGATGGGTCTTTAGACTCATCAGATATTGACAGTTTTCCTACCTATGAGTTACCAAGATGCCTTTCAAGGCAAAGGGGTATAGGGCCAATGAGGTTTTAGAGTTGATTCATTCTGATTTGTGTGGACCTATGTCAGTTCATGCTAGAGGTGGATATGTGTATTTCATGACATTCACGGATGATTACTCTAGATATAGATACATATACCTGATACCCCACAAGTCTAAATGCTTTGGCAAGTTCAAAGAGTTTAAGGCTGAGGTGGAGAACCATCTAGGTAAGAGTATCAAGACCCTGTGGTCTGATTGCGGTGGTGAATACCTCTCTAGTGAATTTAGGTCCTATTTGTCAAAGATGGGTATTCAGGCCTAGTTGTTTGCACCTGGCCCACCCCAGCAGAATGGTGTAGAAGAAAGGAGAAACATGACTCTTACGGATATGGTTAGATCGATGATGAGTTATAGTGAGTTGCCTACCTCATTTTAGGGTTATGACTTAGAGACAGCGTGTTATCTCCTTAATCTTGTGCAATATAAATCTGTGCTTACGAAATCCCTAGAGTTGTGGACAGGGCGAGAGCCTAGTCTGAGACATCTCAGGATTTGGGGTTGTCCAGTACATGTGCTCGAGACAGATGCAGGTAAGTTAGATTCGAGATCAAAGACTATGCTATTTGTAGGCTACCCCAAAGGAGTGAGAGGTTGTCTATTTTATAGTCCCCAGGATTAGAAGGTGGTGGTGAGCACCAATGCCAGATTTTTTGAGGAGGACTATATTTTAGATCACAAGTCAAGCAGCATGGTAGTATTGGAATAGCTTAGAAGTCAGTCCATTATTCCAGATGCACAAGTACAGGAAGACACACCAGAAGAGACTGCCCACACTATCACAGATGATGCTCTTACACAAGCTGTGCCTCATCTTAGTGGGAGGGTTGCTAGACAGCCCGAGAAGTACATAGGTTTGGATGAGTCTTCGGATTTTATCCCTGGCGCTCATGAACCAGACCCAATTAGCTACAATGAGGCTCTCCAGGATAAATATTCAAATTCTTACCAGAGAACGATGATTGCTGAGATGAGTTCTATGGACTCCAATCAGGTCTGGGAGCTGGTAGACCTTCCTGATGGGTTTCGGCCAATTGGGTGCAAATGGGTCTACAAGCGAAAGAGAGGATCTGACGAGAGGGTTGAGCCCTTCAAGGCTAGGCTTGTGGCGAAGGGGTATACTCCGAAAAAGGATATCGATTAGGAGGAGACATTTTCCCCGGTAGCTATGCTTAAGTCGATCCGGATTCTCTTGGCCATAGCTGTTCATATGGACTATGAGAGTTGGTAGATGGATGTCAAGACAGTTTTCCTTAATGGAAGTCTTGAAGAGACCATCTTTATGCAGCAACCAGAGGGTTTCATTGTTCATGGCCAAGAGCACAAGGTATGCAGGCTTAGAAGGTCTATTTATGGACTTAAGCAAGCATCCTGATCTTGGAACATCTATTTTGATGAAGTTATCCAGTCCTATGGATTCACTCAGTGTCAGGGTGAGCAGTGTGTATATCGCAGGCGTGATGGTTATACCATGGTGTTCCTCGTACTTTGCGTAGATGACATTCTTCTTATTGGCAACAGTAAGAAGGTGTTGTCAGACGTAAAGGCATGATTGTCCAGGCAATTTGATATAAAGGATTTGGGAGAGGCTGGACATATCATTGGGATCAAGATTATTCGAGATCGTAGGAGATGTTCTCTGACACTCTCCTAGGCATCCTACATAGACACGATTTTGGCCCGTTTTAACATGCAGAACTCCAAGAAGGGTTCACTACCTTTCAGGCATGGGGTGCATTTGTCTAAGGAGCAGTGTCCCAAGACTACTGAGGAGATAGATGCCATGCAGGCGGTACCCTATACTTCTGCAGTGGGTAGCCTCATGTATGCTATGTTACGTACGAGACTTGATATTTGCTTTGTCGTTGGCATGGTTAGCAGATATCAGAGTAACCCTGGGAAGGCTCATTGGAAGGCAGTAAAATGCATTCTCAAGTATTTACGCAGGACGAGAGATTATGTCTTAGTTTATAGAATACAAGAGCTTGTACTGTTGGGTTACACAGATTCGGACTTTCAAGGTGATATGGAAAAGAGTAAGTCTACCTCTGGGTTTGTGTTTACCCTAAGAGGTGGAGCCATAGTATGGCGGAGTGTGAAGCAGAAATGTGTGGCGGACTCCACCATGGAGGCTAAGTACGTTTCAGCATCAGAGGTAGGGAAAGAAGCTGTATGGCTTCAGAACTTCTTGGTGGATTTAGATGTGGTTCCTGAGTTACCTAGGTCTATCACAGTTTATTGTGATAACAATGGTGCAGTTGCTAACTCGAGAGAACCACGAGCCCACAAAGTGAGTAAACACATAGAGCACAAGTACCACCTGATATGAGAGATCGTAAAGAGGAGAGACATGACCATAGCCAAGATAGCATCAGATAACAACCTTGCAGATCCTTTCACAAAGCCATTGACCCCAAAGGTCTTTGAGAGACATGTGGAGGGCATGTGAGTCAGATTCTTGAGAGAGCCATGTGACTGAGATTAAAGGTGTTCTGTAGATTTCATTATGACAGCAGTGTAATAGCGGGTTGGACAGTTTTTGTACTTCTTAGCATAGATTTGAGTATTAGTGGGAGATTGTTAGTTTTGAATACAGAAAAGCTATGGCTTGTATGAAAAAATATTATCCACAGATGACATATCATTTTGTTTCAGTATTAAATTGTTCCATTATATCATAGAACTAGATAACAGGGTGTAGAAAGACACAGTAGATACCGTTATTGGTTAAAGTATTGATATATAAAAAGTATGCTCGTAACTGAGATAGTCTGAATATACTATCGGTATAGGTTATTGTGTGTTTTGGAAATTAGTTTATCTAGACTAATTAAATCACACGGATATGCCCGGGTAATATTGAGCACGACCAGTTTGGATAGAATTGACTTGTACTGATCGGTGTAGTCAATTCGGTCCTAGTATTCAGTCTCTCAATCCTGAATTGGGACGGGCGTGAGAGTTAGATATCGTATGCTTTAATTTTCCAAAATGTGCGGTCAATTGATACCTATACCTCGGTAGGTTGGGTATCCGGTGTTTATCTTCTTACGTGTCGTTGCTAGTCAGAGGAATCCACGTACCGGTTCACCGGGTTGATGGTGCTCCCGAGATGAGCTCATAAGGTTTATTGTACTAAAACTGGCCAGTGGACTTTATGTCCGGTATAATAAGAAGGTCGAGTGGTAATAATCTTGGATACCAAGAAGTCGGTGAATTAGTTTGTCAGTAAATTGATAAACCAATGAGCACTAGATCTTTGATGTGGGGAGATAGAAGAAAGTAAAGTGGCGCGATGTAAAGTCATTTTTGAGTGGTAGTTCCATAGGTAGTCCGATAGTGGTACGACTAATTATGTATTTGACTAATCGACAAAGTGAATTAATTAATCCTAAAGGTTTAATTAATATTTAATTGACAAAGTGGATTAAGAAATTAATTCTATTTGAATTAATTAATCTTAAGGGTTCGATTAAATTAAATTAACGAAGTGGGTTAAGAAATTAATTCGAATGAGTCGATTGGAGTTGATTAGTCTAGGAAAGACTAAGCTGTCAACGAAAGTCAAATTAAAAGGCCCAACTCAAAAGGCCCTTAGGTCTCCATTGGAGCTCCCTATAAATAGATAACTTAAGGGCAAAGAAACATTAAGGAAGTCTTGCAAGACAACTCTTGCTTTCTTGAGTGAGAAGGTTTTAGAGAGAGAATTTCTTCACCTTCAAGAATTCTTTCTCAAAAATGAACTAGATTTCTCGCTTGCTCAAAGATTGGATTCAGCCCAAATGGATTAAACATATGGAGCTGCCGGTTTTTCTTTTTTTTTTTTCGCATGATTTCCTAAATCAGCCGCCCAGCTTTTGTTCTTCGGATTTTTGGATAAAAATCCAATCTTTGTGCATTTGATTCGGCTTTTTCATTGTGTTGATCTCTCCTTTGGTGACCCATGTTGTGGGCTGTCTAGATCACGACAAAGAAAGGGTTTTTATTCCCGTGATGGTGTTGGTTTTAGCGGCGGCCAATAGTACTATTGGCGGAAAAAGGGCAGCTGTTTAATCAGATCTTTTGGGTAGTTTTGAATCCATTTTTTGAGATAATTTCTTGATAGTACACCTCGATAGATTATTGCCCACGCAATATTCGAGGCATCTTGGAGTAATCCTTTGAATTTCGGTGGTGATCGCATCATAAAGATTTGTTTTTCTTATTGCATTAGACTTCGCTTCAAAGGTATAACCTTTAAAGTTTTCACTTTTAATTAAAAGGGTAATCTTTGTGCTTTTTTTGTCGATTTAATAAATTAAATAAGTATAAGCCTAGATCCGTTTAGGGGAAAATGAATTTGAGCCTGAGCTTTGTCGAAAGTTTCCGATTCTGGAATGCATTGCACGAAAGTGAGATTTTCGATTTATCCGGGGCTTGTTCTATTTTCCTTCGAAAGGAGTCTTCCCCTTTGGATCAAACTTATCTTTGGCACCTAAGACTTGGTCACATCAAACTTAGTAGGATTCAAAGGTTGATCAATAATGGGTCCTTGGACTCATTGGACATTGACAGCTATCCGACCTGCGAGTCCTGCATGGATGGTAAAATAACCAAGAGGCCTTTTAAGGGAAAGGGGTATAGGGTCAAGGAGGTTTTAGAGTTGATTCATTATGACTTGTGTGGACCTATGACAGTTCAAGCTAGAGGTGGTTATGATTATTTCGTAACTTTCACGGATGATTACTCTAGATATGAATACATATACCTGATGCGCCACAAGTTTGAATACTTTGACAAGTTCAAAGAGTTTAAGGCAGATGGGGAGAAGCATCACAGTAAGAGTATCAAGACCCTGCTATTTGATCGTGGTGGTGAATACATCTCTAGTGAATTTAGGGCCTATTTGTCAGAGCAGGGTATTCATTCCCAGTTGTCTGCACCTTGCACACACCAGCAAAATGGTGTAATAGAAAAGAGGAACTTGACTCTTATGTATATGGTTAGATCGATGATGAGTTATAGTGAATTACCCAATTCGTTTTGGGGTTTTGCCTTAGAGTCAGCATGTTATCTCCTTAATCTCGTACCATCTAAGTGTTGGTGTATGTGCCCTTTTAAGGGCTATATAGATATTTGTCATTTTGATTGATGTTATAATCAGATGAGTTAATTTCATGATAGTAATATTCTTGTGCATATTTAATTTCATGAAATCGATTCGTCAAAAGAAACACTCCATAGACTGATTAGATCATGAGTGATTCTTTGCAAAGTACGGGTATGATTGGGTACACTATGAGACACGCTAAGGTATGTAGGTGAAGTGAAGGGACTACAAGTGTCTCTTAAGTGAGAGATGATATTTTGGCCACTTGATAGTGAACTGAGAAGTTCATGGCCGTGCCGAAGGAATGATAAGTGTTATCATTTGCTTGATGAATTCAGTATCACTAAGAGATCAAGTGAACGTTTAGCTATATAAGGATGATGGTTCCATGCCTTATGCTAAACGGGATATCAATGTAGAGGATTGTACGCAGTTTGCTCGAAAAGGTTGTGTTGAATCACCATTCGACCCTCCATTCTGAATTAGGTAGTCATTATGTCTTGTTAGAGACCACTAATGACTCATGGATTAATCAATGAGATTGAATTGTCCATTACCAATTTAGAATGGGCCTACAGGATCGCACATAAGAAAATTTGATGATGCAAAATAAGTATTCTTGCCTACAATAAGTATAATTGTTATACTTAAATAAATAAGGTTTAATTAAATGGTTTAATTAAATATTATTGAAAAGTTCTGTGGTATTAATTAAGAGTTAATTAATTACCTAGGAACAATTGGTATGGGCTGATAAATCAAGGGACTTAATTACAATTGAGATTCTTGACCCATTAGCCTGATCCATGGGTCATGGTTTGATCTGGGCTTGGTGTATAACCCAAATCATTAAAATATTATTTAATACTAATTTAAAATCAGTAAATATTATTTAATACTGATTTGGATTAGTAAAATAATATTTGGTAATAATACTGATTTGGAATCTGATTAAATCAGTAATGTAATAATTGATTGATTACAATACTGATTTTGGAAATTTTGACTCTACAAATATTACAAATATCCTAGGGATATTATTGTAGAAAGAAGATGCTTCAATCAGATAGAAATCATACCAAGAAAATATACACAAAATCCCGAGAACTCTCCGTAGGCAGAAAACGGCTAGCACCGAATCTGCAAAGAGCTTTCGTGCTTGAAAGTTGATAATCTTTCAAGAAAGGATTTTGGTGGTGACAAACATAACCGGAGCAGAAGGATTGGACCAACATCAAAGAAGGATCCAGGCGCAGCAACCGATTACGCTACGAGGGTAAGCTATAGAAGTTTTAAACGTAGGTTTAATTAAAACACTAAAATTGGAATTGGCATGAATCCGCTGCGTAAATTTTTGAAAATCATGCCTCCGATCCCAACAGTGGTATCAGAGCTAGGCTCAGGATTTTTAGTGCTTATAATTAAAATTGATTTTGATTCAAAGTTTTGGTTTTAATTAAAAGGGCCTGGAATATTTTCCAGTAAAAGAAAATATTTTCCTGTAAAAGGGCCTGGAATCAAATTGATTGTCTAGAAAATTGATTTCAGGTTAGCCGCAAACTGTTTTTTGTTTTTTGTTTTTCTCGCCGGAAATCAAAATGGCAAAAACTGAACGAATTGGCTGGAACGAAAAATAGTTTGCTCGGAATTTTTTCTTTCGGACGGTTTGTGTTTTTTTTTTACCAAAACTGGGTGTCTTCAAAATCAAAGCCACCGGTAACTGGGTTTGTTTCACCTGAAAAACTAATAGAACGGAGTCTGAGTTTTCCGTTTTTGGTATAGAAATTAAATTTCTGGTTTTGGGGTTTTCTTAACGGAATGGTTCCGGGATTATCTATTTAGGCTATATTGGTTTTTGCTTTTTCTGGGTTACTTCTTTTTCATCGAAAAAATGAGCTGGAAACTGGGTTTCTTTTGTTTTCAAAATTATAATTCTGGGGTATTGTGATGTTTTATTTTCTGGGTTTCGTGCTAATTGTTAGGTCGATTTTTCAAAATGGAAAAAAGGGGACTAAATGTTTTGGTTTCAAAGTTTGTATGCTGTTTTGGTTTTATGACCGGAAAAACATTTTCCCGACGAAATGGTTTTTGAGGAGAATGGGCGTCGGGGTTGTGATATACATAGGCGTTTGAAATTGGTCGGAAAGGTTCCGATTAAACCCGGAAGCACGACGGAAGGAGAAAACGGTAACGATGAAGGTTGTCATTGTGTCTTCTCCGTTTGAACGCCGAAAATGGTGATGGGGTGGTGAAGTTTCAAACTGGGTTTCGAACATTGTTATTCAGAGATCGATGCGGTTTTCTCAATTATCGGGAAGCCACGACCACCGGGAACATATCCAGATGAGATGAACGGCGCTCGCTGCTCATCAAGATGTCGGGAAATAGGTCGGTATAAATAGTCGGTGACGGGTGAGAGGGTTGAAGAAGAAAGAGGCTGGCGGCGGAGGTCCAAAACCCTAATCTGGGCTAAAATTACAAGAATGCCCCACCGCACCCTTAACCCTAGTCAGCCTTCATGGTTGTAGTTACTAAGTTGTCCCTGCTGCCCCTAACCCTAGTGACTCAGATTTAAAATAGTTTTAAATTACATAATAGCCCATGGGGAGTCCTCCTCAAAACATTGCCCAGAATTTATTTAAATTACCAAACTACCCCATAATTTAAAGAAAATTATTTTCTGATTTTATTTTTGTAAGATTTTAAATTTAAATTTTAGAATAAAATCAAATCTTATCAGATCTTAGTTTTAAAATGTTAAAATTGGATTGCAAGATTTTAAAATATATTAAATTAATTATCTTAATGAGATTAGGATAATTAGCTACTAAATAGAATAATTAATTAATGTGATTGATTAATTTTATTCTTTATTTGTGGCTTCAAATATGGTATGATTTATTTAAATGGTTTAAATATTTGCATACATATTTGATATGTTAATGCATTATTTTTCACAAATGATTGAACAAGAAAAAGGAAATATTAATTAAAATTAATTATGACACGATTAATTTTAATAGTATAGAATATTTTAGAAAATATTCAATTACACAATCTTTTAAATTGATTGGCTTAATTAAAATAGGCTTGTATGAAACACTTGTATTTTACGTGTTTTTCATGCATGAATTGGGCTTCATTTATTTTGGTTTAATTTAGGGCCTGTGAGCCAATTAAATTGGGTCTGTGAGTCTATTAAAATTTATTGTAATAGAATAGATTAGAAATGAGGCTCAAGAAATTCCAACAAGCCAAGGTGGTGTCATGATGTTGGAATTCATTGCATTTTTCGCTTTAAATTTTATATTTTGTGAATGACGAAAAATGAAATGCATGTTAAGCCACTCAAACTAGATCCCTAAAAACCTAGTTATAAATTTCTTTCATACTTGGGGGCTAGCCAGAGCGTCGAACGTCTGTGGATTTGGAGAGCCCAAGGGCCTCAGGTTTTCTTCGTGTGGCGGGTTGTAACATAATAGGTGCCCAACTTTACTCACTGCTACTATGTGGAAAAACTGTTTGGGTATTTATTGATGTGATGCTTGGAGGGATGGTTTGACATAGGGAAATTGATCATAGTTTGACCTGATAAGTTGACTAGGATTGGTTTTGCAATGATAGGATGGTGTTAAACATTTGGAATGGTCATCCTATCACCAAAAAGTTTCATGGAATGCAATTGGAAAGCGTTAAGTTGCATGAGATGTGATTTGAACGTTGCCTATCAAAAGGGCCCGATCCCTACGATACTTGCCAAAGCAAAATTAGGTTTTGGTTCTTTGTGGATTTTCGGCCCACAATCTAGCACCAACACAAAATTGTTTAGGATTTCAATTTTTGCTATTGTGGAAAATGATTTTAAAATTCATCCTAATATTTTGCATTTAATCTTTTGTAGAAATGACATCATCTAGCACTATTGTTGTCTCAAACTTCACTCTAAGAAGTATATTGGATAAAGACAAATTGGTTGGACCAAACTTTTTAGACTGGGAAAGAAACTTGAGAATTATTGTCAAACAAGAAAGGAAGCTACATATCTTGGAGACTTCTTTACCTGAACCACCACAGAATGCCATGGCTACTATTCAGTGAGCATGGGATTAGCTGAAAAATGATTTCGATGATGTGACGTGCTTGATGCTCGTGTCTATGACAGGTGAGCTTCAAAAGCAGTTCATGAATTCAGTGAGCATATGACGTGCTTGTTGGAAATGTTTTGTGAACAAGCCCGTATATTTGTTATTGAAATAAATCTTTCTATGTCCACCTCGTGGATATTTGATACCGGATGTGGGGCTCACATTTGTACTAATGTGCAAGGACTCAGACATAGAACGATGACAAAGAAAGTTGAAGTTGATCTCCAATTGAGCAACGGGGCATGGGTTGCTGCTGTTGAAGTGGGAGATTACACTTTATCTTTACCTTCCGGTTTAAACATTGAACTTTAGAATTGTCATTATGTACCTGCTTTGACCAGGAATATTATTTCAATTTCTTGTTTGGATATTAAAGGTTTTCGTTTGATTATTGGAAATAATTCATTATCTTTATAACGGAATGATGTTTTATACAGGGTTGCAAATTTGTGCAACGGCCTATATGTCTTGGATTTAAACCAAGAAATACCGGTATATAACATTGAAAAAAAAAGCTCACTCAATTAAGTGTGATATGAGTCCAACATAGCTTTGGCATTGTCGTTTAGGCCATGCAAATGAGAAACGAGTTTAAAGACTTCATAAGGATGGAGTGCTAGGGTCATTTGATTTTGAATCATATGACACGTGTGAACCCTGTTTGCAAGGAAAAATGACAAATAGTCCTTTCAATAAGAAAGGCGAAAGAACTAGTGAGCTATTGGTCCTAATACACACGGATGTATGTGGACCAATGACCACATAAGCCAGAGGTGGATTCGTAGACTTCGTCACTTTTATCGATGACTATAGTAGATATGGCTATGTCTATTTAATGAGGCATAAAAGTGAAACTTTTGAAAAGTTCAAGGAGTTTAAGAACGAAGTAGAGAATCAGTTGGAAAGAAGGATTAAGGCTATTCACTCCGATCGGGGAGGTGAATATCTTAGTGATGAGTTCGATGGCTATCTAAAACAGTGTGGAATTGTTTTACTACTGACTTCACCGGGAACACCTCAATGGAATGGTGTATCTAAAATGAGGAATCGGACCCTATTAGATATGGTTCGATCAATGATGGGCCAAGCGACTCTCCCTACATCCTTTTGGGGTTATGCTCTCTTTCCTGCTGCCTACTTACTGAACCGTATTCCATCTACGGCAGTAGATAATACTCCATATGAGATATGGACGGGTCAAAATCCATATATGTCTTATCTGTGAGTTTGGGGTTGTCAAGCTCATGTAAAGCGTTTACAAAGTAATAAGCTTGAACCCAAAACTGATAAGTGTCTGTTTGTGGGGTATCCTAAGGAAACCAAAGGATATCAATTTTACCTCCCAACTGAGAACAAATTTTTTGTTGCTCGAGGAGCTACTTTCTCAAAGAAAGACTTTCTGTACAAGAAAGACAGTGGGAGTAAAATAGAACTCGAAGAGGTTTAAGACCCACAAGAGAGTGTAGAACCATCTATAGAAAATCATATAGAAATTGGCATGGAAACTCATGAATATGAGCAACCTGAGCCAATAACACAAGAATCTAGAAGATCTAGTAGATCTCGTCAACAACCCGAGAGATACGGATTTCTCATGACTGACGATCAAGATTTGATCTTTGTGGACTCTGATGAGCCCACGACCTACAAACAGGTTTTAAAAAATCTAGATTCAGATAAATGGCTACAAGCCATGGAGTCTGAAATGCAATCCATGAGGGACAATAAAGTGTGGACTTTGATTGACCCTCTTGTTCAAGCAACGGTTGTCAATTGCAAGTGAATTTTCAAATAAAACCTGGCGGGATCTTCAAGTCACAACTAGTGGCTAAAGGCTTCAGACAGACTCATGATATTGACTATAATGAAAACTTCTCCCTTGTCATGATGCTCAAGTCCATTCGAACTATGCTCGCCATAGCTGCATATTATGACTATAAGATATGGCAGATGGATGTTAAGACGGCTTTCCTGAATGGAAACCTACTTGAGGATGTTTACATGAAATAACCCAAGGGATACATCAATCAAGAGCATCCTAATCGAGTATGCAAGCTTCAGAGGTCCATCTACGGACTAAAGCAAGTATCTCAAAGTTGGAATCTTCATTTTGATGAGGCAGTAAAAGGTTACGGCTTCATAAAGAACGAAGATGAGCTTTGTGTTTACAAGAAGGCTAGTGGAGCAAGAATTTTTTTCTTGTCCTATATGTGGACGACATCCTACTCATAGGAAATGACATCCCCATGTTGAAAGATATCAAACAATGGTTGGGGAGTTTATTTTCTATGAAAGACTTAGGAAAAGCTGAAATGATACTATGTATCATGATCTATAGAGATAGGTCTAAAGGGCTTCTAGGACAAGTCAAGAAATGTACATAGATAAGATATTGAAATGATTTAATATGTCTAACTCTAAGAATGGTATGATACCATTCAGACATGGCCTCCTCTTAAAGAAGAACCAATGTCCTTCAACTAAAGAGGAGAGGGATGCAATGAGTAGAGTCTCATATACTTTGGCAATAGGATCTATCATGTATGCAATGTTATGTACTCACCCGGATGTCACACATGCACAATGCATGACTAGCAGATACTAACAAGATCCTGGAACGGATCATTGGACTGATGTCAAGGCAATCCTGATGTACTTGCGAAGAACTAAAGGATTAATGCTAGTGTACGGAGGACAAGAACAGCTCGTCGTACAAGGTTACACTGATGCTACTTTCCAAACTAATCAAGATGACATGAAGTCACAGTCAGGTTACGTTTTCAATCTGAATGGCGGTGTGGTGAGTTAGAAAAGCTCGAAGCAAGATACCACAACCGACTCTACAATAGAATCTGAGTATATTATTGCATCAGATGCTGCAAAAGAAACTGTTTGGTTGAGGAAATTTGTGTCAGACATCGGAGTGATACCGAGTATCTAAGATCCGATAGACCTATTCTGTGATAATAACGGGGCCATCGCACAAGCAAAGGAGCCCCAATCGCACCAGAAGACCAAACACATACTCAAGCATTATCACCTCATACGAGAGATCGTCAATCGAGGAGATGTTAAGGTATGCAAAATAGGGTTAGATGACAATATAGTAGATCATCTCACAAAAGATCTACCACAGTCAAAGTTTGAGAGATATGTAATAGAGCTTAGTCTTGAAATGTTTAGGACATAGCCCTTCAACGGGCAAGTGGGAGATTATTGGTGAATGTGCCATTTTAAGGGCTATATAGATATTTGTCATTTTGATTGATATTATAATCGGATGAGTTAATTTCATGATTGTAATATTCTTGTGCATATTTAATTTCATGAAATCGATCCGCCAAAAGAAACACTCCATGGACTGATTAGATCATGAGTATTTTTTGGAGTATTACTCATACGAGGATCCTTAGACCAGAAATCACTACATGGGCTTAGGTGAATTGTAGTGTGCTTTGACATACTCCTAACGGGGCTGTAATAGAATGCCAAGTACGGGTATGATTGAGTGCACTATGAGACACGTAAAGGTATGTAGGTGAATTGATGGGACTACAAGTCTGTCTTAAATGAGAGATGATATCTTAGCCACTTGATAGTGAACTGAGAAGTGCATGGCCGTCCCAAGGAATGATAAGTGTTATCATTTTCTTGATGAATCTAGTGTCACTAACAGATCAAGTAAACGTTTAGCTATATAAGGATGATGGTTCCATGCCTTATGCTAAATGGGATATCAATGTAGAGGATCGTACGCAGTTTGCTCAGAAAGGTTGTGTTGAATCACCATTCGATCCTTCATTCTGAATTGGGTAGTCATTATATCTTGCTAGAGACCACTAATGACTTATGGATTAATCAATGAGATTGAGTTGTCCATTACCAATTTAGAATAGGCCTATAGTAAAATAATATTTGGTAATAATGCTGATTTGGAATCTGATTAAATTAAGAATGTAATAATTGATTGATTACAATACTGATTTTGGAAATTTTGACTTTACAAATATCCTAGGGATATTATTGGTAGAAAGAAGACATTTCAATTAGATAGAAATCATACCAAGAAAATATACACAAAATCCCGAGAACTCGTTGTAAGTAGAAAACGGCTAGCACCGAATCTGCAAAGAGCTTTCGTGCTTAAAAGTAGAGAATCTTTCAAGAACGGATTTTGATGGTGACAAATGTAACCGGAGCAGAAGGCTTGGACCAACATCAAACAAGGATCCAGGCACGACAACCGATTACGCTATGAGGATAAGCTTTAGAAGCTTTAAACGTAGTTTTAATTAAAACACTAAAATTGGAATTGGCATGAATCCACTGCCTAAATTTTTAAAAATCATGCCTCCGATCCAACACTAAGTATGTGCCTTCGACCCCTGTAGATCTATGGACTGGGCAAAAGCCTAGTCTGAGACATCTCAGCATCTAGGGTTGTCCAGCATTTGTGCTTAAGGCAGATGTAGCCAAGCTAGATGCGAGATCTGAGGTTATGCTTTTTGTAGGCTACCCCAAAGGAACGAAAGGTGGTTTATTTTATTGTCCTCATGATCGGAAGGTGGTGGTGAGCACCATTGCCAAATTTCTTGAGGAGGACTATATTTTAGATCACAAGCCAATGAGCAAGGTAGTATCAGAAGAGTTTAAGGGTCAGTCCAATATTCCATATGCACAAGTACAGGAAGGCACACCACAAGAGACTGCACACACTATCATAGATGATGCTCTTACACAGGCTGCATCTTGTCATGGTGGGAGGGTTGTTAGACAGCCCGAGAGGTACATGAGTTTGGGTGAGTCTTCGGACTTTATCACTGGCGCCCATGAACCAGACCCAGTTTGCTACAATGAGGCTCTCTAGGATAAAGATGCATATTTTAAGAAGAGAGCAATGATTGTTGAGATGGGTTCTATGGACTCAAATCAGGTCTGGGAGCTGGTAGACCTTCCTGATGGGTTTTGGCCTATTGGGTGCAAATGGGTCTACAAGCGAAAGAGAGGATCTGACGGGAGGGTTGAAACCTTTAAGGCTAGCCATGTGGTGAAGGGATATACACAGAGAGAGGGTATTGATTATGAGGAGAAATTTTCCCCGGTAGCTATGCTTAAGTCGATCTAGATTTTCTTGGCTATAGCTGCTCATATGAACTATGAGATTTGGCAGATGGACATCAAGACAGCTTTCCTTAATGGAAGTCTTGAGGAGACCATTTTTATGCAGCAACCAGAGAGTTTCATTGTTCAGGGCTAAGAGCACAATGTATTCAGGCTTAAGAGGTCCATTTATGGACTTAAGCAAGTATCCAGATCTTAGAATATCCATTTTGATGAGGTTATCCAGTCCTATGGATTCACTCAGTGTCCGGATGAGCAGTGTGTATATCGCAGGCGTGATGGTGATATGGTGGTGTCCCTCGTACTTTATGTAGATTACATCTTTTGGATTGGCAACAGTGAGGAGGTGTTGTCAGACGTAAAGGTATGGTTGTGTAGGCAGTTTGATATGAATGATTTGGAAGAGGCTGGACATATCCTTGGGATCAAGATTATTCGAGATCGTAGGAGTTGTTCTCTGACACTCTCCCAGGCTTCATACATAGACGTGATTCTGGCCCGTTTTAACATGCAGAACTCTAAGAAGGGTTCACTACAGCAGGCATGGAGTTCATCTATCAAATGAGCAGTGTCCCAAGACTGCTAAGAAGATAGATGCCATGTAGGCGGTACCCTATACTTCTGCAGTGGGTAGTCTCATGTATGCTATGTTATGTACGAGGCCTGATATTTGTTTTGCTGATGGAAAAATTAGCAGATATCAGAGTAACTCTGGGAAGGCTCACTAGGAGGTAGTAAAATGCATTCTCAAGTACTTGCTCAGGACGAGAGATCATGTCCTAGTTTATAAAGCGTAGGAGCTTGTACCATTGGGTTACACAGATTCAGACTTTCTAGGTGATATGGACAAGAGTAAGTCTACCTCTGGGTTTGTGTTTACTCTAGGAGGTGGAGCCATAGTATGGTGGAGTGTCAAGCAGAAATGTGTGGTGGACTTCACCATGAAGGCTGAGTACGTTGCCGCATCAGAGGCAGTGAAAGAAGTTGTATTGCTCCAGAATTTCCTAGTGAACTTAGATGCGGTTCCTGAGTTGCATACATCTATCAAAATTTACTGTGATAACAATGGTGCAGTTGCAAAATCAAGGGAACCACGAGTCCACAAAGCGAGTAAACACATAGAGCGCAAGTACCACCTGATAAGAAATATCGTAAAGAGGGGAGACGTGACCATGGCCAAGATAGCATCAGGAGATAACCTTGCAGATCCTTTCACAAAGCCATTGACCCCAAAGGTCTTTGAGAGACATGTGGAGGGCATGGGCGTCAGATTCTTAAGAGAGCCATGTGAGTGAGCTTAAAGGTGTTCTGTAGATTTCATTATGACAGCAGTATAATAGCGGGTTGGACAGGTTTTATACTTCTTTGCATAGCTTTGAGTATTAGTGGGAAATTTTTAGTTTTAAACACAAAAAAACTATTGCTTGTATGAAAAACTAATATCCATAGTTTACGTATCATTTTGTTTCAGTATTAAATTTATTCCATTATATCATAGAACTAGATAACGGTGCGTGGAAAGACACAATAGATCTCGTTATTTGTTAAAGTATTAATATATAAAAAGTATTCTTGTAACGAGTGTCTGAACATACTATCGGTATAGGTTATCGTGTGATTTGGAAATTAGTTTGTCTAGACTAATTAAATAACACGAATGTGCCCGGGGCATATTGAGCATGACCAGTTTGGATAGAATTAACTTGTAACTTGTACTGATCGGTGTAGTTATTCGGTCCTAGTATTATAATCTCTTAATCCCAAGATCGGGATGGGCATGAGAGTAAGATGTCGTATGCTTTGATTTGCCAAAGAGTGCCTATACCTCGGTAAGTTGAGTATGCGGTGTTTAGCTTCTTTGTGTGCAGTTGCTAGTCGGAGGAATCCATTTACCTCTCAAGATGAACTCGTAAGGTTTATTATACTAAACTCGGCTGATGGACTTTATGTCCGCTATAATAAGAAAGTCGAGTGGTACTAATCTTGGATACCAAGAAGTAGGAGAATTAATTTGTCAGTAAATTCATGAACCGACGAGCACTAGTGGAGATAGAAGAAAAATAAAGTGGCGCGACGTAAAGTCATTTTTGAGCGGTAGTTCCATAATTGGTCTGTTAGTGGTATGACTAATTATGCGTTTGACTAATCGACAAAGTGAATTAATTAATCCTAAAGGTTTTATTAATATTTAATTGACTAAGTGGATTAACAAATTAATTCTATATGAATTAATTAATGCTAAGGGTTCGATTAAATTAAATTAACGAAGTGGGTTAAAGAATTAATTCGAAAGGCTCGATTGGAGTTGACTAGTCTAGGGAAGACTAAGGGGTCAACGAAAGTCAAACTAAATGGCCCAACTCAAAGGCCCATTAGGTCTCCTTAGAAGCTCCCTATAAATAGTCCTTGTTAGGCAACTTACAAGACATTAGAAACCTTAGAGGCATTTGCCTAATGAGAGAAAGTTAAGTCTAGAAAGAGAAGCTCTCAACTTTCTTAGAAGCTTTTCTTTCGAAGTCGACTTTGGAGCTTTCTTCTTTGAGAATCTCCAAGCCCATAACCTAGAGAACCCAAGATCATCAATTTTAGAAGCAAATTGCTGCTGTGATTTGGATATTTTCCGACCGTCGTGAATAGTCACCGGCTAGTGGATTTTTGCGCCGGCGATCGATTTTTTTTGTGGCGGCAATTTGGCTTCCCTTTTTGTGGGGAAGTGTTTTTTGTTGTGTTGATCCTCTGGCTTGTTCCTTTTGGTTCGCCAGAGTCTAGATCTACGAGCATAAACACTTTCCTGAAAAGTTTGGTGTGGGTTTTCTGTTTAGGTTCAGTTCCTGGGCTAAATCTGTTTTTCAGATTTGTTAGATTCTTGAATTGTGTTTCTTTAGATTTCTTCGTTGTTGCCTTGGACCACTCCGTAGACATTAGCCCACACTAATTCGGAGGTGTTTGAAGTTATTCTTTGGATTTCTTGTGGATTTCGCTTCCGCAAAGTTTTGGATTTCTTCTTGCTAAGGACTTTGCTTCAAAGGTATAATCTTTAGTCCTTCCACTTTAACTAGAGATTTAATTTTTGAACGTCAATTTAATAAATTAAATAAGTATAAGCCTAGTTTCATTCAAGGAAAAGGAATTTGAGCCTGAGCTTAGTCGAAAGTTTTGATTCTGGATGCATTGCATGAAAGTGAGATTTTTGATTTAGCCCGGGCTTGTTCTATTTTCCTTCAAGATGCGAGTAAGTTAGATTCAAGAATAGAAGTAATGTTGTTTGTAGGATATTCTAGAGGAATGAAAGGTGGCCTATTCTATTGTCCTAAAGATCAGAAAGTGGTAGTTAACACTAACGCCAGGTTTTTAGAAGAGGACTATATTCTAGATCACAAGCCCACTAGTAAGATCGTACTAGAAGAACCTAAGGGACAGTCCACAACTCCTGTTGCACCAGTACATGTAGATACACCACAAGACACTGCACATAATATCACAGATGATGTGCCTACACAGGCGGTGCCTCGTCGTAGTGTGAGGGCTGTGGACTTAGACGTGAATACATTGCAGCATCAGAGGCAGTAAAAGAAGCGGTGTGGCTCAAGAACGTCCTAGTGAACTTAGACGTGATTTTTGAGTTACCAAGGTCTATCACAGTGTATTGTGACAATAGTGGCGCAGTAGCCAACTCAAGGGAATCACGAGCCCACAAGGCGAGTAAACACAAAAAACACAAGTACCACCTAATACAAGATATCGTAAAGAAGGGAGACGTGGTCGTGGTAAAGATAACATCAGAGGAGAATCTTGCAGATCCATTATCATTAGCATGGTTAGCAGATATCAGAGTAACCCTGGAAAAGCTCATTGGGAGGCTGTAAAGTGCATCCTCAAGTATTTGCGCAGAACGAGGGACAAAGTTTAGGTCTATCATGCGCATGAGCTTATTCCGAAAGGTTACACAGATTCCAATTTCCAATATGACAGGGACAAGAGCAAGTCTACCTCAAGGTATGTGTTTACTTTGAGAGGTGGAGCCATAGTGTGGCGGAGTGTCAAGCAGAAATGCGTGGCGAACTCTATCATAGAAGCTGAATACCTTGCAGCATCAGAGGCAGTGAAAGAAGCGGTGTGGATCAAGAACATCCTAGTGGACTTAGACGTGATTTCTGAGTTACCAAGGTCTATCACAGTGTATTGTGATAATAGTGGCGCATTAGCCAACTCAAAGGAATCACGAGCCCACAAGGCGAGTAAACACAAAGAGCACAAGTGCCACCTAATACGAGATATTGTAAAAAAGGGAGATGTGGTCGTGGCAAAGATAACATCAGAGGAGAATCTTGCAGATCCCTTCACGAAGACATTGACTGCAAAAGTCTTTGAGGCTCCCGTGGAGGGCATGGGAATAAGATACTTAGCTGAACCTTGAATGTTCTCTAGATTTTAGTATAGTAGTAGATTAATTAGTTCTAGCCAGTTTTATGCTTTAAGCGCAGCTTTAGTATTAGTGAGAGATTGTTGGTTTTTAATAGTAAAACATTGCTTGTATGAAAATTATTTCCATTTTATATATATCGATTGAATGTTTTAGTTAATAATTTTATGTTTTCAGATGTAGTCCTCTGATATCAAGTGACTAGATGATGAGGTGTCTGGTGTGACACAGTAGATCTCATCATTGGTTAAAGTCATGATATATAAATGAGGCTCGTGACTAAGACAGTTTGGATATATCGTCAGTTTAAGTCATTATGTGATTCAGAAATTAGTTTGTCTAAACTAATTGAATCATATAGATATGTCCGGGGCATATTGAGTTGACCATTTGGGTTGAATTGTCTTGTACTGATTTCGCAGACTATTCGATCCTAGTATTCTATCTCTTAATCCCTAGACTTGAACGGACATGAAGATAAGACATAGTGTACTTTAATCTGCCAATGAGTGTGGTCATTTGAGACTTATATTCTTGGTAGGTTGGATGCATGTGCTTGATTGCTTAGTGTGCTGTTGCTTGTCGAAAGGAAACCATGTACCGCTGCGTCCGGGGTGATGGTGCCCTCGAGATGAGCTCGTAAAGTTTATTATACTAAACCCGGCCGGTGGACTTATGTCCAGTGTAGTAATAATGTCGAGTGGTACTAATCTCGGATTATAAAAATTTGATTAATTTATTTATCAGTAAATTAATAAATTGATGAGCATTATATCTTTGACGTGGAGAGAATAAAGAATAATTAAATTCGTGGTTCCGGAAGCAATTCTGGTTTGGAAGGCAGTGCCATAATTAATCCGTTAGTGGTACGATTAATTATGTATTGGGTAATTGACAAAGGTAGATTTAATTAGTTAAGTAAATAATTAATCATTGTGTCAATTTGTTGTGAATCAGTCCATGAACTGGATTAAGGATAAGCGAATTCTTGTGTCAGTTGGATATGAATCAGCCCAGGAATGGGATTGGAGTAAAACACAAACTCAATAGGAAGATCAATCCTAATCCAATTTCAGGTCTCTCTTGTAGCTCTTTAAATAGACATAGAGGGTCAGCAATACAAGACACAATTCATAAGTTTCAGAACAACAGAATCTTAGAGAGAGAAAGGGAATAAAACTTCTCAAGAAATCTTTCTTGAAAACCATGCATGAGATCGTAGAGTGCGGCGACGGCGCGTGAAACTTGACGGCATCAGTGGTGCGTGAATTATACGAAAGGCGGCGACTTTCTCTATTCTTTTTCCAATGGTGCATTACAGTGGTGCAGCAATCGTAGAGTGGTGGTGCATTTTTTGAAGCGCAAGGGTTTTGTGCTGATTCCCTTTACTTCTTGAGATAGTTACCCACACAACATCAGAATCTGTCTAAGAGTCATACAAGCGATTACTTAAGGGACACGCTTCAAGAGGTCGATTTCTATCTTTCCACTTTTGTTAGCTATCGTAAATTTATATGCGTGACAAATCGAATAAAATAAAAATGAGATTTGGTGCTCGTGTGGTATTTCAATAGGGGTTTGAATCAGATAGCACTAGTGATCGGGTTTGATTGAAAGTTCTCGATTCTGGAATGCGTAGCTTGAAAGTTGAATTTTTGATCAAACTCGGGCAGACAATTCCTTTAAATACCCTAGGGACAAGTCCTAGGGGCATATTTTGTTCACTATTCATCCGTATATTAGTTATGTATCTCCTAGAGAAGTTGTAGCTAGGGTTTTGGTTTTCTATGGCTTGTGAACTTAGATCAATGGAGTTTTAAGTTCTATCTTAGAGATTTAGACCACGATGATGTAGTGCTGGTGTAGATCGGGTGCATCCGCTACATTCATCTTTCAATCGCACGTCCAGCTAAGGTGTGTCTACTCTCAGAGGGCTCCTGTTCTACGATCTATCGGTGAACTATCTTGTTAAGTGTGGTAGATCATTTTCAGTGGTTGATTGTACTTGAATGTATGTTGGTGTGCTCGTATTTATTTGGTTATGCACATTTTTGGATTGTGTGCAATCTTATTTATGGTCGCATCAGTTCTTTAGTAGCTGATTCTCTTGTGTGTTCATGCTGGGCCTCAAATTATTAAGTGCAATGGTCCCTTACGGAACACTTTAATGTTGTTAATTGAATGCACAAAATGAGATAGGTTATCGGATCACAATTTGATCCCAAATAAACCTGAACCAATCGAAGATAAGCATAGCATAGTAATGCATTTGATGATGACCGAATTTCCTCCATCAAAATCTCCTATTTTACTCTGTTGAATTAGTTGCTTGTGTTCCTGTGATAATCAAACAACTTGAATGGCTTCTGTGGTCACTAAAAAAGAGAAAATTAACTTTACACAATTGCTTAGCTGCTCCCTGTGGGATCGACACCTAAAGTACTATACCGGTGGGGTTTTAGGATCCCTTAGTTGAAGGAATTGTCTGTTCGGGTCCGATAATAAATTTCACTTTCGTGCATAGCATCTAGAATTGGATATTCTCAATCAAACCCGAATGCTCATGCAATCGGATTCAAATTCCTTTTGAAATATCACACAAGCACCAGATCGTGGTTTACCTTATTCGATTTATTATGCAACAAAAATAAAATCTTTAATTAAAACGGAAGGATTAAGATTCGACCTATCCAAGCGTGTCCCTTAAGTGATTCTTTTGTATGACTCTGAGACAGATCCTGACGTTGGGTGGATAACGAACTTCAAAACCAATGAATGGAATCAGCAACAATAGAACCACCTCACGAAAAACCCGGGCTACAAAACCTGTTCGAGTTCTGATTCTAGCCATTGCAGCTTGGTGTTCCCACACCGCCACAAAAACCACCAATTGGATTTACTATCAAAAAACCTGCCGTTCGAATAACCGCCGCTGGAGAGCAGTTGGGTCCACGCGCCACCGCTAAAAACCGGGCACACGCGCCACCGCACTTGATGTCTTGGGTTTGGTGAAGACATTCGAAAGCTCGCTTTCTCTCTCTAAACTATATTCGTGTTCTATCAATTATGACTTGTGTGTCTTGTATTGCCAATCCCTTGTGTCTATTTATAGAGTTACAATAGAGACCTTAAGTGGGCTTCAGATAAGCCTTTTTGTTGGGCTTGGGTTTTGGTAATTTCCAAATCTCAATTAGATTACCTAATTCTTGTATTTTCTAATTCTTAATTGAACCAAGAATTAATTAATTAATTAAACAATTAAATCCACTTTGTCAATTTACTAATTGACCCTAAGAATTAATTAATTAATAACCACATAATTAATCGTACCACTAAGGGACTAATTATGAAATTACCTCTCAAACCGAAATTGCTTCTGAACCACTAATTTAATTATTCTTTATTCTCCCCAAGTCAAAGATATGGTGCTCGTCAATTTATTAATTTACTGATAAATTAATTAATCGACTTCTTATAATCAAATATTAGTACCACTCGACTTTATTACTAAGCCTAACATAACTCCACCAGGTGGGTTTAGTATAATAAACATTACGAGCTCATCTCGAGAGCACCATCACCCCGGACGCATCGGTATATGGTTTCCTTTCGACAAAGAACATCACACTAAGCAATCAAACACGTGCACCCAATCTATCGAGAATATAAATCTCAACTGACTGCACTTATCGGCAGATTAAAGTACACTATTTCTAATCCTCATGTCCGTTCAAGTCTAGAGATTAAAATATAGAATACTAGGATAGAATAGTCTACTAAATCAATACAAGACAATTCAATCCAAATTTTTCATGCTCAATACGCCCCAGGCATATCTATATGATTCAATCAGTTTAGATAAAATAACTCCCGAATCACATAATGACTTAAACCGACAGTATGTCCAACCTGTCTCGGTCATGAGCCTTATTTATATACTATGAATTTTACAAATGATCAGATCTACTATGTCACACCAGACCTCTCTTGATCTAGTCATACGATATAAGTGGATGACATATGTAAAACATAAAGACAATTTAACTAAAATATTGAATCAATATATAAATCGGGAAATAGTTTTAATACAAGCAAAGCTTTAGTTTTCAAAACCAACAATCTCCCACTAATACTTAAGTTTCGCTTAAAGTATAAAACTATATTAATCTATTGCTACACTAATAACTGGAAAACAGTTAAGGCTCAGCTAAGTATCTAATTCCCATGCCCTCAATGTGATGCTCAAAGACTTTCATAGTGAATGTCTTCGTGAATGGATCTACACGGTTATCTGCTGATGCTATCTTTGCCACGACCATGTCTTCCCTCTTAACGATATCTCGTATCAGGTGGTACTTGTACTGTATGTGTTTATTCGCTTTATTGGCTTGTGGTTCCTTCAAGTATGCTACTGCACCGTTATTGTCACAGTACAATGTGATCAACTTTTGCAAACTAGGGATCACGTTTAAGTCCACTAAGAAGTTCTTGAGCTACACTGCTTCCTCTGCCACCTCTGAGGCTGTAACATACTGAGCTTTTTTGGTAGTGTCCGCCACGCATTTCTGTTTGACACTCTGCCAAACTATGGCTCCGCCTCCCAAAGTAAACACAAACCCTGAGGTAAACTTACTCTTGTCCCCATCGCCTTGGAAATCATAATCGTGTAACCCTTTGGAACTAGCTCTTGCGCCTGATAGACCAAAACTTGGCCTTTTGTTATACGTAAATACTTGAGGATGGACTTTACTACCTCCCAATGAGCTTTTTCGGGATTACTCTGATATCTGCTAACCATGCCAACGACATAGCAAATATCAAGTCTCGTGCACAATATGACATACATTAGACTTCCTACTGCCAAAGCATAAGGAACTATCTTTATGGCTTTATCTCATCAACAGTCTTCAGAGACTGTTCTTTAGATAGAAGCACTCCGTGTCTGAAAGGTAAAAAACTTTTATTAGAGTTCTGCATGTTAAAACGAGCCAATATCGTATCTATATATGAAGCCTTGGAAAGCGTTAGTGAACATTTCCTATGATCTCGAGTAATCTCGATCCCAAGGATGTGTCTACCTTCTCCCAAGTCCTTCATATCAAATTACTTAGACAAACATGCCTTTACGTCTGATAATACTTTCTTATTATTGCCAATAAGTAGGATATCATATACGTAAAGCACAAGAAACACCACCGTGTTTCTATCACGTTTGCGGTACACACATTGCTCATCCGGACACTGAGTAAATCTGTAGGACTGGATTACTTCATTAAACTGGATGTTCTAAGATCTGGACACTTGCTTAAGTTCTTAGATGGACCTCTGATGCTTGCAAACCTTATGCTCTTGGCCGTCTGCAATGAATCCCTCTGGTTGCTGCATAAAGATGGTTTCTTTAAGACTTTCATTCAGGAAAGCTGTTTTGACATCCATGTGCTATATCTCATAATCTAAATGAGAAACTATGACCAAGAGAATCACGATTGACTTAAGCATAGCTACCGGGGAAAATGTTTCCTCATAATCGATATCTTATTTCTGAGTATACCCCTTCGCCACAAGCGTAGCTTTAAAGGTTTCAACCTTTCTGTCGAGCCCTCTCTTTCTTCGGTAAACTCACTTGTATCCAATGGGTTTAACACCATTAGGCAACTCTATAAACTCCCAAACTTGATTAGAGTCCATCGACCCCATCTCGAATATAATTGTTTTTTGCCAAGATTTTGTATCTTTATCTCAAAGAGCCTCATTGTAGTTAACCGGGTCTGGTTCTTGCATGCCTAGGACTAAATATGAGGATTCTCCCATGTTGGTGTATGTGCCCTTTTGAGGGCTATTTATGTAAATAAACTTTGAGGGTTATTTATGTAAGTAATACATTTTTCGTTTGATTGATTATTTATCTGATGAGTTAATTTCATGTAATTATATTCTTATATTCTTGTGCGTATTGAATTTCATGAAATCGATTCGCCAAAAGAAACACTCCATGGACTTTTAGATCATGAGTGATTCTTTTGAGTAGTACTCGTACGAGGATCCTTAGACCATAAATCACTGCATAGTCTTAGGTGAATTATAGTGTGCTTTGACATATGCCTAACGGGACCGTAACAGGTTGCCAAGTATGGGTATGATTGGGTACACTATGAGTCACGCTAAGGTATGTAGGTGAAGTGATGGGACTACAAGTCTCTCTTAAATAAGAGATGATATATTAGCCACTTGATAGTGAACTGAGAAGTGCATGGCCGCGCCCAAGAAATGATAAGGGTTATCATTTACTTGATTAAGTTCAGTGTTACTAAGAGATCAATTAAATGTTTAGCTATATAAGGATGATTGGTTCCATGCCTTATGCTAAACTTCATATCAGTGTAGAGGACATTACGTAGTATACTCGGAAGGTTGTGTTGAATCACCATTCGACCCTCCATTCTGAATTGTGTAGTCATTATGTCTTGCTAGAGACCACTAATGATTTATGGATTAATTTATTCATTGTTAATTTGGAATGGGCCTACAGGATCGCACATAAGTGAGTTCGATGATTCAAAATTAATTAAATTGGTTGTATTAAGTATAAGAGTTATACTTAAATTGATAATATTTAATTAAATAGTTTAATTAAATATTATTGAAGAGTATTATGGTATTAATTAAGAGTTAATTAATTACCTAGGAAGAATTGAATTGGGCTGACAAATCAAGGGACCTAATTATGAATTGAGATTCTTGACCCATCAGCTTGATCCATGGGTCAATGGGTTGATCCATGGTGTTGGTTAAACCCAACTCAGTAAATAATTTATTATTATTAATTTATTATTAACAGATAAGTTAAAACTCTTTTATAAAAGAGTAGAGACGTATCTGTGGAAGGGTGAGACTTTTACTGATTCTGTTTTGAAACACGAAAAAAAAGTTTTTTGAGAAAACTCTCTCTCTCTTCCAAAACATTCTTCCAGAGAAAAATCATTTTTTCTCTTTTACAGGCAAGATTTTTTTTTTGGCTAGCACCAATTTTGATAGGCTCCAGTGCAAGATCGTAGAGACAATTCGCGTGAATTGTTGGTGAACGCAATCTTCTCAAGGGAGCCAGGCGATGAGCGCAACTGATTACGCTTCAAGGGTAAGACCCGGTTTCACATGAATTTAGGCTATTCCGTAGCATATTTTGGAAATTATGCATGGCTAGATCCTAACAGTGGTATCAGAGCCAATTCTAATTTTGTTTTAATTAAAAGTGTTTTAATTGAAACAAAAGTTGAAAATCGGGTATAAGAAATTTTTTCCCTTTGAAAAACGTTTTGAAGAAAAAAAAATAATAACAGGTAGCCGGTTTCTGGGAATTGTCACCGAAAATTTTTTTTTTCTGGCTGGCCGGAAGTTCACCGGGAAATCACGAACTGCTCAAAAAATTGGGTTTTTGACCGAATGTTTTGAAAGAAGTTTTCTGGGTTTCCAAAAGTGGCGCCGGTTGTTTCCCTAAGGTCGGGGAAAGGTTCCTCACGCCGTGGGGAAACGAATCGACGGAGAACTGGGTTCTTCGTTCGTTCTGCCGGAAGGGTTCCTCGCGCGGGGTTTCGCGACCGATCACCGTCTTCGATTTTGTCGATCGATGAATCGCCGAGGTGGGCTTCGATGTGATCGGGGTCAGGCCTGGGCGAAGAGACGACGTTCGACGCTGCAAGTAGCACCGAAAGAGGCGAAGTGTTCACCGGAAATCGCAGACAGGACGCCGGCAGCGCGATCGGGGAAGAAGAAAAGAGGCGGCGGGAGGCTGGTGCCCTAATTGGGTGAAATGACCAAATTGCCCCCGCCGCACTCCATAATCCCGGAAATGCCAATTTTTAAAATTGTTTTAAAAATTTGCAAAACAACCCCAGCAATTTTAATCTTTAAAACCCTAGCCCGAGAATTTTTGTTAATTACAGATTTGCCCTAAAATTTTCAGAAAAACTTATTTTTTCTGAATTTTAAAATTTGATAAAATTTTAATTTATGATTTAGGATAAATTAAAAGATATTATCAGATTTTAATTGATAAGATTTAATTATTAAGATAAAATAAAATCTTATCAAATAGTTAAGATAGGATTAGATTTGAATTTAATTCTTATCCTATAGAATTTTAAATTTTAGAATTTTGAATAATTATCTTAATGAGATTAGGATAATTAGAAATATTTAAATTTTAAAATTTGAAAGATTATCTTAATGATATTAGATAATGAGATGAATAAATAAATAAATAATTAATTAATAAGATTAGTTAATTAATTATTATGATTTGATTTTCCAAATAATGTGTTATTTATTTAAAGTGTTTAAATAATTTCACGCATTATTGGTATGTTCATGCATCATTCGATTAAAATGAATGAACATGAGATTGATTAAAATTGATCATGACACGATCAATTTTAATAGTGTAAGAGTTACACAATCCCTAATTAAATGCATCGGCTTAATAAAATTGGCTTGTATGAAGCATATGTATTTGTGTATTTTTCTATGCATGAATTGGGCTTAAAATTTATTATTTAAATTTTGGGGCCTGCGAGCCATTTTAAATTTCGGCCTGCATGCCTATTAAATCATTATGTAATAGTTAGGCCCAAAAAGGAGGTTCCAAAGGAGTCCATGGTAGAGCCCAGGAACGGAAGCCCAACCATGGAGGCCCAAAAGAAGATGTTTTTCTTAAAAAAACCCTGTAATAGATTAGAACCCAATTCATCGCATTTTCGCAATTTTATTTTATGTTTTGTGAATGAATGAAAAATGACAATGCATGCCCAAGGGCCTCAGATTTTCTTCGTGAGGCGAGTTTTCATGTAATAAAAGCCCAACTTTACTCACTACCACTATAGTGTGAAAAACTATTTGGGTCTTTATTTGATATGAGGCTTCAAGGGATGGTTTGACTTAGGAAAATCGGTCGTAGTTGACCCGATAAGTTGACTAGGATTGATTTTGCAATGATAGGATGGTGCCAAACATTTGGAATGTTCATCCAATTACCGAAAAGTTTCATAGTGATGCAATTGGAAATCGTTAAATTACATGAGATGTGATTTGAACGTTGCCTACCAAAAGAGCCCAATCCCTACGATACTTGCCAAAGCAAGACTGGGGTTGACTCTTTGTGGATTTTGGCCCACAATCTAGCACCAACACAAAATTGTTTGGGATTTCAATTTTGGCTATTGTGGAAAATATTTTAAAACTCATTCTAATATTTTGTATTTTTCTTTTGTAGAAATGGCATCTACTAGCACTAATGTTATCTAATTTCACTCTAAGAAGTATTTTGGACAAAAAAAAATTGTTGGTCCAAACTTCTTAGATTGGGAAAGAAACTTGAGAATTGTTCTCAAACAAGAAAGGAAGCTAAATATCTTAGACGCCGCTTTACCTGAACCACCTGTAAATGCTATGGCTGCTATTCAACGAGCATGGGAAAAGCTGAAAAGCGATCCTGATGACGTGACATGCCTGATGCTCGAGACTATGTCAGGCGAGCTTCAGAAGCAATTCATGAATTTGGAAGCGTTCCAAATTTATGTGTCACTAACGGAAATGTTTTGTGAACAAGCCCGTAGCAAAAGGTTCGTTACGATAAAAGCATTGATCTCGTGCAAGATGGCGAAGGGTTCGTCAGTAAGCACGTATTTGATCAAGATGAAGGGGTATATTGATACTCTAGAGAGATTAAATGCACCTCTTGCTAGAGAGTTAGCCATTGACATCATCTTGGCTTCACTGCCTGATGATTACAATGACTTTGTGGTGAACTACAACATGCATAACATGGGGAGGACGATTCCTGAGCTCCATGGAATGCTTAAAAATACTGAGCAAACCCTTCGGAAGGCAATGCCAGTACTTGTTGTAGAAAAAGGTAAGGGCAACAAGAGAAAGTTTAAAGGCAAGGCAAAAGTTGCTGAAAACAAGAAGCCTCGCAGTAAGACTGCTCCTAAGGCTCAGCCTCAAACTCCTCCTACTAAGAAAAATGCTCAGAATGATGCTGTATGTTTCCATTGCAATCAAAAGGGGCATTAGAGAAGAAACTGCAAGTTGTTTCTTGAAGAGAAGAAACAGAATCCTTCGGCTTCAGGTATCTTTGTTATTGAAATTAATCTTTCTATGTCCACCTCATGGGTATTAGATACCGGATGTGGGGCTCACATTTGTACTAATGTGCAGGGACTGAGAAATAGAAGGATGACAAAGAAAGGCGAAGTAGATCTCCGAGTGGGCAAGGGGGCAAGAGTTGCAGCTGTTGAAGTTGGAGATTACACTTTGTCTTTACCTTCCGGTTTAAACATTGTTTTAGAAAATTGTTATTATGTACCTACTATGAGTAGGAATATTATTTCAATTTCTTGTTTGGATATTAAAGGATTTCGTTTTATTATTGGTAATAATTCGTTGTCTTTATATCAAGAAGATGTTTTATACGGAGTTGCAAATTTGTGCAATGGCCTATATATCTTGGATTTAACCTAAGAGAAATCGGTTTATAACATTGAAAAGAAAGCCAAATTAATTCAATATGATTTAAGCCCAACATATCTGTGGCATTGTCGTTTAGGCCATGCAAATGAGAAGCGAGTTCAAAGACTTCATAAGGATGGAGTGCTTGGGTCATTTGATTTCGAATCATATGACACATGTGAACCCTGTTTGTCAGGCAAAATGACGAAGAGTCCTTTCAGCAAGAAAGGCGAGAGGACTAGTGAGCTATTGGCTCTAATACATACAGATGTATGTGGACCAATGAGCACACAAGCCAGAGATGGATTTGAATACTTCGTGACTTTTACCGATGACTATAGTAGATATAGTTATGTCTACTTAATGAGGTATAAAAGTGAAACTTTTGAAAAGTTCAAAGATTTAAAAACGAAGTAGAAAATCAGTTGAATAGAAAGATCAAGGCTATTCGCTCCGATCGGGGAGGTGAATACTTAAGTGATGAGTTCGATGGTTATCTAAAACACTATGGAATTGTTTCACAGCTGACTCCACCAGGAACAACTCAATGGAATGGTGTATACGAGAGGAGGAATCAGACCTTATTAGATATGGTTCGATCTATGAGCCAAGCAACTCTCCCTATGTCCTTTTGGGGTTATGCCCTCTTTTCAGCAGCCTACTTACTAAATCGTATTCCATCTAAGGCAGTAGATAAGACTCCATATGAGATGTGGATGGGTTAAAAACCCTATATGTCCTATCTGTTAGTTTGGGGTTGTCAAGCTCATGTAAAGCATTTACAAAGTAATAAGCTTGAACCTAAAACTGACAAATGCCTGTTTGTGGAATATCCTAAGGAAAGAAAAGGATATCAATTTTACAATCCAACTGAGAACAAAGTGTTTGTTGCTCGAGGAGCCACTTTCTTAGAGAAAGATTTTCTCTACAAGAATGACTGTGGGAGTAGAATAAATTTTGAAGAGGTTCAAGAACCACAAGAGAATGTAAAATGATCTACAGCAACTCAGATGGAAGTTGACATGGAAACTCATGAAGATGAGCAGCCTGAGTCAACAACACAAGAACCTAGAAGGTCTAGTAGATCTCGTCATGAATTCGAGAGATATGGATTTCTCGTGACCGACGATCAAAATTTGATCTTGGTGGACTCTAATGAGCCCGTGAACTACAAACAGGTTTTAGAAAGTCCATATTCAGATAAATGGCTACAAGCAATGGAATCTTAAATGCAATCCATGAGGGACAATAAAGTATGGACTTTGATTGATCCTCCTGTTCAGGCAAAGGTTGTCGATTGCAAGTGGATTTTCAAGTTAAAACCTGGCGGGATCTTCAAGGCATAACTAGTGGCTAAAGATTTCAGACAGACTCATGGTATAGACTATAATGAAACCTTCTCCCCTGTCGTGATGCTCAAGTCCATTCGGACTATGCTTGCCATAGCAGCATATTTTGACTATGAGATATGGCAGATGAATGTTAAAACAGTTTTCCTGAATGGAAACCTACTTGAGAATGTTTGTATGAAACAACCCGAGGGATACATCGATCAAAAGCATCCTAATCGAGTATGTAAGCTTCAGAAGTCTATCTACGGGCTGAAGCAAGCATCTCAAAGTTGGAATCTTCGCTTTGATGAGGCAGTAAGAGGTTACGGCTTTATAAAGAATGAAGATAAGCCTTGTGTTTACAAGAAGGTTAGTGGGAGCAAGAATGTTTTTCTTGTCCTATTTGTGGACGACATTTTGCTCATAGGAAATGACATTCCCATGTTGAAAGATATCAAACAATGGTTAGGGAGTGTATTTTCTACGAAAGACTTAGGAGAACCTGAAATGATACTGGGTATCAAAATCTATAGAGATAGATCAAAGAGGCTTCTAGGACTAAGTCAAGAAGGGTACATAGACAAAATATTGAGGAGGCTCAATATGTCTAACTCTAAGAATGGTATGGTACCATTCAGACATGGCCTTCTCTTAAAAAAAAACCACGGTCCTTCAACAAGAGAGGAGAGGGATACAATGAGTAGAGTCCCATATGCTTCGGCAATAGGATCTATCATGTATGCCATGTTGTGTACCCGCTCGAATGTCGCACATGCACTGAGCATGACTAGCAGATACCAACAAGATTCAGGAATGGCTCATTGGACTGCAGTCAAAGCAATCCTAAAGTACTTGCGAAGGACTAAAGGATTTATGCTAGTGTATGGAGGACAAGAATAGATCATCGTAAAGGTTACGCTGATGCTGCTTTCCAGACAGATCAAGATGACATGAAGTCATAATCAGGTTATGTGTTTAACCTGAATGGCAGTGCAGTGAGTTGGAAAAGCTCAAAGCAAGATACCACAGCCGACTCTACAATAGAATCTGAGTATATTGCTGCATCGGATACTGCAAAGGAAGCTGTTTAGTTGAGAAAGTTCGTGTTTGATATCGGAGTGATACCGAGTATCCAAGATCCAATAGACTTGTTCTATGATAATAACAGAGCCATCACACAAGCTAAGGAGCCTCGGTCACACCAGAAAACCAAACACATACTCAGAAGGTTTCACATCATCCGAGAGATCATCGATCGAGGAGATGCGAAAGTGTGAAAAATAGGGTCAGAAGATAATGTAGCAGATCCTCTAACAAAAGCTCTACCGCAATCGAAGTTTGATAGACATGTAATAGAGCTTGGTCTTAAACAGTTTAGGATATAGCCCTTCAACGGGCAAGTGAGAGATTGTTGGAGTATGTGCCCTTTTGAGGGCTATTTGTGTAAATAAACTTTGAGGGTTATTTATGTAAGTAAGACATTTGTCATTTGATTGATTATTTATCTAATGAGTTAATTTCATGTAATTATATTCTTGTGCGTATTGAATTTCATGAAATCGATCCGCCAAAAGAAACACTCCATGGACTTTTAGATCATGAGTGATTCTTTTGAGTAGTACTCGTACGAGGATCTTTAGACCAGAAATCACTGCATAGTCTTAGGTGAATTATAGTGTGCTTTGACATATGCTTAACGGGACCGTAACAGGTTGCCAAGTACAGGTATGATTAGGTACACTATGAGTCACGCTAAGGTATGTAGGTGAAGTGATGGGACTACAAGTCTCTCTTAAATGAGAGATGATATCTTGGCCACTTGATAGTGAACTGAGAAGTGCATGGCCGTGCCCAAGAAATGATAAGGGTTATCATTTGCTTGATTAAGTTCAGTGTCATTAAGAGATCAAGTAAAACATTTAGCTATATAAGGATGATTGGTTTCATGCCTTATGCTAAACTGGATATCAGTGTAGAGGACATTACGTAGTATACTCAGAAGGTTGTGTTGAATTACCATTCGACCCTCCGTTCTGAATTGTGTATTCATTATGTCTTGCTAGAGACCACTAATGATTTATGGATTAATTAAAGAGATTAATTTATTCATTGTCAATTTGGAATGGGCCTACAGGATCGCACATAAGTGAGTTCGATGATTCAAAATTAATTAAATTGCCTGTATTAAGTATAAGAGTTATAATTGAATTGATAATATTTAATTAAATAGTTTAATTAAATATTATTGAAGAGTATTATGGTATTAATTAAGAGTTAATTAATTACCTAGGAAGAATTGAATTGGGCTGACAAATCAAGGGCCCTAATTGTGAATTGCGGTTCTTGACCCATCAACCTGATCCATGGGTCAATGGGTTGATCCATGGTGTTGGTTAAACCCAACTCAGTAAATTATTAATTATTATTAATTTATTATTAACAGATAAGTTAAAACTCTTTTATAAAAGAGTAGAGACGTATCTGTGAAAGGGTGAGACTTTTACTGATTCTGTTTTGAAACACAAAAAAAAAAGTTTTTTGAGAAAACTCTCTCTCTTCCAAAACATTCTTCCAGAGAAAAATCGTTTTTTCTCTTTTACAGGAAAGATTTTTTTTTTTTGGCTAGCACCAATTCTGATAGACTCGAGTGCAAGATCGTAGAGACAATTCGCGTGAATTGTTGGTGAACGCAATCTTCTCAAGGGAGCCAGGCAACGAGCGCAACCGATTACGCTTCAAGGGTGAGACCCAGTTTCACATGAATTTAGGCTATTCCGTAGCATATTTTGGAAATTATGCATACCTAGATCCTAACATCCCATGCCCACATAGTTTTCAAGTTGTCTCACAACCCTCCCACTATGACGAGGCACCATCTGTGTAGGCGTAAAATCGGTGACTTCTTGTTCAGTGTTCTATGGTAAATCTACTTGTTCTAGTGCAACAGGATTATTGGATTGTCCTCTAAGTTCCTATAGTATGATCTTACTTCTGGGCTTCTGATACAGAATATAGTCATCTTCTAAAAATCTGGTATTAGTGCTAACTACCACCTTCTGACCTTTAGGACTATAAAATAAACCACCTTTTGTTCCTCTAGAATATCCTACAAATAGCATTATTTCTGTTATTAAATCTAACTTACCCACATCTGCCTTGAGTACATTTGCTAGACAACCCCAAATTCTGAGATGTCTCTGACTGGGTTTGTGCCCCATCCACAACTCTATAGTGGTTGAAGATACAGATTTAGACGGTATAAGGTTAAGAATGTAGGCCGTTGTTTCTAAGAAAAATCACCAAAATGAATTAGGCAATTCACTATAACTCATCATTGACCTAACCATTTCCATAAGAGTTATGTTTGTCCGTTCTACTACACCATTCTGTTGGGGTGTGCCAGGTGCAGATAACTGAGACTGAATTCCTACATCTGATAGGTAGTCTCTGAATTCGCCCGATAAGTACTCATCACTACGATCTGATCGTAATGTCTTGATAATTTTACCATGATGTTTCTTCACATCTGCCAGATACTTTTTGAACTTTCCAAAGCATTCAGACTTATGACGCATTAGTTAAATGTAGCCGTACCTCCAGTAGTCGTCTATGAACATCACAAAATACTCGAAGCCTCCTATTGCTTGAATAGAAATAAGTCCACACAAGTCAAAGTGAACCAGTTCCAACACTTCTTTGGTTCTATACCCTTTCGCGTTGAAAGGCCTTTTGGTCATCTTACCTTCTAAGCAGGATTCGCAAGTCGAATATTTGTCAACTTCTAATGAACCGAAAGGTTCATCTGTGACTAACCTTTGAATCCTACTAAGGTTAATGTGACATAGTCTAAGGTGCCAAAGATATGTTTGGTTCATCTCAGAAGGTTCTTTCCTCTTATTATGATTCAATGATGCGTTATTTGATTCAGTGTTTTGCGCAACAGGGGAGTTTGATTTTAATAAAAATAGATTATCTACTAATGAACCAAAACTTGTTCGTTTTGAATATAGAAAAGCTATAGCTTGTATAAAAAACTAATATCCACAGATGACATATCATTTTGTTTCAGTATTAAATTGTTCTATTATATCATAGAACTAGATAACGGGGTGTGGAAAGACACAGTAGATCTCGTTATTGGTTAAAGTATTGATATATAAAAAGTATGCTCGTAACTGAGATAGTCTGAACATACTATCGATACAGGTTATCGTGTGATTTGGAAATTAGTTTATCTAGACTAATTAAATCACGCGGATATGCTCGGGGCATATTGAGCACGACCAGTTTGGATATAATTGACTTGTACTGATCAGCATAGTCAATTTTGTCATAGTATTCAGTCTCTCAATCCCGAGATTGGGATGGGCATGAGAGTTGGATATCGTATGCTTTGATTTGCCAAAGAGTGTGGTCAATTGAGGCCTATACCTTGGTAAGTTAGGTATGCGGTGTTTAGCTTCTTACGTGTCATTGCTAGTCAGAGGAATCCACGTACCGGTTCGCCGGGTTGATGGTGCTCCCGAGATGAGCTCGTAAGGTTTATTGTACTACAACTAGCCATTGGACTTTACGTCCGGTATAATAAGAAAGTCGATTGGTACTAATGTCGGATACCAAGAAGTCGATGAATTAGTTTGTCAATAAATTGATAAACCAGTGAGCACTAGATCTCTGATGTGGGGAGATAGAAGAAAATATAGTGGCGCGATATAAAGTCCTTTTTGAGCGGTAGTTCTATAGGTAGTTTGTTAGTGGTATGACTAATTATGTATTTGACTAATCGACAAAGTGAATGAATTAATCCTAAAGGTTTAATTAATATTTGATTGACTAAGTGGATTAAAAAATTAATTCTATATGAATTAATTAATCCTAAGGGTTCGATTAAATTAAATTAACGAAGTGAGTTAAGAAATTAATTCGAATGGGTCGATTGGAGTTCATTAGTCTAGGAAAGACTAAGCGGGTAACGTAAGTCAAATTAAATGGCAAACTCAAAAGCCCACTAGGTCTGCATTGGAGCTCCATATAAATAGATAACTTAAAGCCAAAAAAACATTAAGAAAATCGTGCAAGACAAGTCTTGCCACTTAGAGTGAGAAAGTTCTATAGAGAGAACTTCTTTCCTTTTGAGTTTTCTTTCAAAAACGAACTTGGAATCTCACTCTTCAAATTAGATTCAGCTAAAAGATCAAACTTTTTGCCTAGCCCTTGATTTATGTTTGCTGCCCATCGGTTTTTCTTCTTCATTGCCACCAGACTTGAGGTTGTTTCTGGTATGAGGATGTCCAGCCGAACTGCTGCCTTCCATCGGTGTGCTTGATCCGGGATCTTGCGTTGATCTCTTGTTGGTGATCCACAAGGTCTCATCCAGATCGTGACCGGCGGGTGGTGGAAGTTCCGACGCAATGTGGTGGTTGTTTGTTAGCATTGTGGGTAGTTTGTGGGCAGATTGTTTTGGTCAGATTTTGGGCAAAGATTGAATCTTTTTCGTAGGATTTTCTTGTGGGTTTCGTGGGCTTTGATAGTACAACTTGGTAGACTATTGCCCACGCAATATTCAAGGCATCTTAGAGTAATCCTTTGGATTTCGGTGTTGATCGCAAATTAAAGATTCGGTTTTCTTATTTGCATTGGACTTCGCTTCAAAGGTATAACCATTCAACTTTCTGCTTTTAATTAAAGGTCCAATCTTTGTGCGTTGTGTGTCCATTTAATAAATTAAATAAGTATAAGCCTAGATCCGTTCAGGGGAAAATGATTTTGAGCCTGAGCTTTGTCGAAAGTTTCCGATTCTGGAATGCATTGCACGAAAGTGAGATTTTCAATTTAGCTCGGGCTTGTTCTATTTTCCTTCAAATTAGTATCAGAGCGAGTGTTTTGGCTTTATACTTGTTTAATTTATTACACGGCTTTATTTTGGCATTATTATTTTTGTCAAAATGTTTAAACCGGTGGTTATTAGTTTCTCAGCTATTATGGCGGAATTTATTTTTCATTCATAAACCCCGGGACATGCCCGGGCTCGTATTGTTTTTGAATGAAAATGTTTGTAATAGTAATAACCACGAGCTGGAAGCTGTGTAGGATTAGATAAACCTTGTAGTAGGATTGATATAATGTTGTCGTATTTAAATTCCTAGAAAAATGCCTTTGCATATAGGAATTTATGTATTATGACGAAGACGTTATTTTGGGTAACTTATATTCGTGGATTTTGGTTTCTCGTAATTTTGGATGATTCCTAATTACGAAGAAAACTGAGAAAACCCGGGTGAATTGAGAGGAATCCAAATAACGAGTGGGAACAACATGACGGGACGTGTCACCGAGGCGTCAAGGAATCAATGATAGAGAAGGCCATAATAGTCAGAAAATTTTATTTCTTTAATTTCCCGTATTTATGTCTTTTCGTTGATTGTGTGTTTTTGATTTATTTGCATGAACAAAAACCAAACCAAACCATTTTAAAACTAAAGTGCAATTAACTAAGGTAGATTATTCGCATATTAAAACTCTAACGGTTTTATGGGTGCGAATATCCATAGTTAAGATATTGCATGTTAAAACGTAAAAATCCTCAAACTTAAAAATCTAAGTGGGAGCGGGTTGGTTAATATCCCCATGGCCTCCATTACGGGTTCATATGTGATGTCGTTATTCTTGGGAGTTGGTATTATGGCCTTCCCCCATGCGGATAAGTCTTCAATCACAGGTATCACTAGAATGAATTTCCGAAGGGATAACTATAGTGATTTTAATTGGAGAAAGTTGCAAAACCCTCTCTGCTGAGGGCGCATTAGTATCGTAAGTAACAAACTTAGAAGTCATGTAATAACATACACTTAGTGTACTATTTATAGTATTCCTCCTGCGAGGTTACAATATTTATGTGTACAACTAAAAGCATTGACGATTAAATTCATTGATCATAAGATCGTTGGTCAGATAGTGAAATTAATGAGCTTTGGTTCTTCTCGAACAAATGTGGGTTAACGTAGATGTTCACCCGCGTGACCTACATTAATCCCCGTGTGAGAGATGTCAATAGGTTATTATATTGTTTTTGAGGATATCAATATTTTCGAAAAAGTAACACTGAAACTTGATTGTTTATTTTTCTGTTATTCATATGTCGTTCAACCCGCTAGCTGTCGTAGTGAATCAGAACAAACTTACGGGTCCAAATTACGTTGACTGGAAAAGTAACCTGGACATTTTCCTTACCGCTGAGGGTTATAAGTACGTGCTTACTGAGGAGTGTCCCCCTAAGCCCAGCGATGATGCCACCCCTGAACAGTGAGAGCCATATACGAGGTGGCTGAAAACTGATGAGATAACCCGGTGCTACATCTTGGCTTCTATGTCGAGTATACTGCAGCACCAGCAATAGTTGTTTACCTTAGCCTATGATATAAAGCTCAACCTCAGGGAGATGTTTGGACATCAGGGCAGGGCAGCCAAACAGTCAGCTTTGAGGAAACTCGTGAATGCTAGGATGGCTGAGGGCTCTTCAAGTAATGATCACGTGCTGGACATGATGAGCTGCATGAATGAGATCGAGTTATTGGGAGGTGACATTGATTGAGAGGCCCAGGTCGATATCATCCTCCAGAGCTTGCCCCCAGTTTTAGCAGTGTCGTTTGAACTACAATATAGGCAAGCTCTCATATTCACTTCCCGAGCTCATGACTGCATTGGTGTCTGCTGAGGGCCTCCTCGCAGAGAAGAAGCAAGCCTTGGCTACTAATGGTCTCTTATGTTCCTCTGCTGGGCCCAAAGCCAAGAAGCATAAGAGGAAGAGAGGCCAGAAAGCATGAGCTGCTGATCATGGACCCAAGGCGGGCATTGCCAATAAGCATAAGCCACAAGACAAGTGCTTCATATGTGGCAAAGCAGGAGATTGGAAGAAGGATTGCCCAAAGCATTGAGGTATGTGTAAATTTTCCCTAGTTACTGAGACATGTTTAGCGGCGATTCCCACAGATACTTGGTGTGTGGATTCAGGAGCCACTGATCATGTTTGTAATTCTTTGCAGGGGTTGCAAGTGACCCAGCTGCTTAGAGAGGGAGAGTTGTAGGTCTACTTTAGGGATACTACCAGAGTTTTTGTTATTGTAGTGGGTGTTTTATGTCTTTACTTTTCAGACACAGGTTTACATTTAAAGGATTGTCTATATGTACCCAGTTTTCGGAAGAATTTACTTTCAGTTTTGATGCTTATTTTGGATGGTTATAAGTGTGCTTTTTCTGATAATTTTATTTTTATTAGAAAGAACCAGAAGCTTATGTGTTCCGGTACATTAGTTGACAATCTATTTCTAATCAAGACATACTCCCCAGTAATGCAAAACATATAAACTAATAACTCATCACCGAATCATAGTAAGAGAAAGGAGTCATCCCCTTTGAATTAAACTTTTATTTGGCACCTGAGACTCGGTCACATTAACCTTAGTAGGATTCAAAGGTTGGTCAATAATGGGTCTTTGGACTCATTGGATATTGACAGCTATCCTACTTGTGAGTCCTACTTGGAGGGTAAGATGACCAAGAGGCCTTTCAAGGCAAAGGGGTATAGGGCCAAGAAGGTTTTAGATTTGATTCATTCTGACTTATGTGGGCTTATGTTAGTTCATGCTAGAGGTGGTTATAAGTATTTCGTGACATTCACTGATGATTACTCTAGATATGGATACATATATCTGATGCGACACAAGTCTGAATGTTTTGGCAAGTTCAAAGAGTTTAAGGATGAGGTGGAGAACCATCTGGGTAAGAGTATCAAAGCCATGTGATCTGATCGTGGTGGCGAATACCTCTCTGGTGAATTTAGGTCCAATTTGTCAGAGGAAGGTATTCAGTCCAGTTGTCTACACCTGGCACACCCCAGCAGAATGGTGTAGCAGAGAGGAGGAACAAGACTCTTATGGATATGGTTAGCTCGAGGATGAGTTATAGTGATTTACCTCTTTCGTTTTGGGGTTAACCTTAGAGTCAGCATCTTATCTCCTTAATCTCATACCATCTAAGTCTATGCCTTCGACCCCAGTAGAGCTGTGGACTGGGCGAAAGCCTAGTCTGAGACATCTCAGGATTTGGGGTTGTCCAGCATATGTGCTTAAGGCAGATGCAGCCAAGCTAGATGCGAGATCTGAGATTATGCTTTTTGTAGCCTACCCTAAAGGAACGAAATGTGGTATGTTTTATAGTCCTCGGGATCAGAAGGTGGTGGTGAGCACCAATGCCAAGTTTCTTGAGGAGGACTATGTTTTAGATCACAATTCAAAAATCAAGGTAGTATTGGAAGAGCTTAGGTGTTAGTCCACTATTCTAGATGCACCAGTACAGGAAGACAAACCACAAGAGACTGCACATACTATCACAGATAATGCTCTTACACAGGCTGCGTCTCGTCGTAGTGGGAGGGTTGTCAGACAGCCCGAGAGGTACATGGGTTTGGATGAGTCTTCAGACTTTATCCCTGGCGCTCATGAACCAGACCCAGTTGGCTACAATGAGGCTCTCTAGGATAAAGATGCAGATTCTTGGCAGAGAGCGATGATTGTTGAGATGGGTTCAATGAACTCAAATCAGGTCTGGAAGCTGGTAGACCTTCCTGATAGGTTTTGGCCTATTGGGTGCAAATGAGTCTACAAGCAAAAGAGAGGATCTGACGGGATTGTTAAGACCTTCAAGGCTAGGCTTGTGGTGAAGGGATTTACTCCGAAAGAGGGTATCGATTATGAGGAAGCCTTTTCCCCGGTAGCTATGCTTAAGTCGATCTGGATTCTCTTGGCCATATCTGCTCAAATGGACTACGAGATTTGGCAGATGGACGTCAAGACAGTTTTTCTTAATGGAAGTCTTGAGGAGACCATCTTTATGCAGCAACCAGAGGGTTTCATTGTTCAGGGCCAAGGTATGAAGTCTTAAGAGGTCCATTTATGAACTTAAGCAAGCAGTTAGATCTTGGAATATCCATTTTGACTAAGTTATCTAGTCCTACGGATTCACTCAGTGTCCGGATGAGCAGTGTGTATATCGCAGGCGTGATGGTGATATGGTGGTGTTCATCGTACTTTACGTTGATGACATCCTACTTATTGGCACCAGTAAGAAGGTGTTGTCAGACGTAAAAGCATGGTTGTCTAGGCAGTTTGATATGAAGGATTTTGAAGAGGCTGGACATATTATTGGGATCAAGATTATTCGAGATCGTAGGAGACGTTCTCTAACTCTTTCCCAGGCATCCTACATAGACACAATTCTGGCCTGTTTTAACATGCAGAACTCCGAGAGGAGTTCATTAACTTTCAAGCATAGAGTGCATCTATTGAAGGAGCAGTGTCCTAAGACTGCTGAGGAGATAAATTCCATGTGGGCGGTACCCTATGCTTCTGCAGTGGGTAGCCTCATGTATGCTATGTTATGTACGAGGCCTGATATTTGCTTTGCCGTTGGCATGGTTAGCAGATATCAGAGTAACCCTGGGAAGGCTAACTTAAAGGCAGACAAATGCATTCTCAAGTACTTGTGCAGGATGAGAGATCATGTCCTAGTTTATAGAGCGCAGGAGCTTGTACCATTGGGTTACACAGATTCGAACTTTCAAGGTGATTTGGACAAGAGTAAGTCAACCTCTGGGTTTGTGTTTACTCTAGGAGGTGGAGCATAGTATGGCGGAGTGTCAAGCAGAAATGTGCGGCGGACTCCACCATGGAGGCTGAGTATGTTGCCGCATCAGAGGCAGCGAAAGAAGCTGTATGGCTCCGGAGCTTCATGATGTTCTTGGATGTGGTTCCTGAGTTGCCTAGGTCTATCACAGTTTACTGTGATAATAATGGTGCAGTTGCTAACTAAGGGAACCACGAACCCATAAAGTGAGTAAACACATAGAGCGAAAGTACCACCTGATACGAGAGATCGTTAAGGGGGAGACGTGATCGTGGCCAAGATAGCATCAGATGACAATTTTGCAGATCCTTTCACAAAGCCATTGATCCCAAAGATCCTTGCATGGGAGTCAGATTCTTGAGGGAGCCATGTGAGTGATCTTAAAGGTGTTCTGTAGATTTCATTATGACAGCAGTGTAATAGCGGGTTAGACAGTTTTGTACTTCTTAGCATAGCTTTGAGTATTAGTGACAGATTGTTAGTTTTGAATACAGAAAAGATATATTGCTTGCATCAAAAACTAATATCCACAGATGACATATCATTTTGTTTCAGTATTAAATTGTTCCATTATATCATAGAACTAGATAACGGGGTGTGGAAAGACACAGTAGATCTCGTTATTGGTTAAAGTATTGATATATAAAAAGTATACTCGTAACTAAGATAGTCTGAACATACTATCAATATAGGTTATCGTGTGATTTGGAAATTAGTTTATCTAGACTAATTAAATCACACGAATATGCCCAGGGCATATTGAGCACGACCAGTTTGGATAAAATTGACTTGTATTGATTGGCATTGTCAATTTGGTCCTAGTATTCGGTATCTCAATCCCGAGATTAGGATGGGCGTGAGAGTTGTTGGGAATTGTTTAGGTGTTTAATCCAATTAAACAGCGGAATCCTAAACACTAAAGATCGGGTCTTACCCTTAAAGCGTAATCGGTTGCGCACGTCGCCTGGCTCCTTTGAGAAGATGGCGTTTTGCTGTCTCCAAAATCCTTCCTTGAAGGATCCTCTACTCTCAAGCACGAAAGTCTTCGCAGGTTGGTGCTAGCCGATCTTGCCTACCAAGAGAATTTGGAAATTCTGTGTATTTTTGTCTGATGAGAATAATTCAAAAATCCTCCTCCTACAATTATATCCCTATGATATTTGTAAAGAATTAATTTCCAAAATCAGTATTGTAATTATCCAATTATAACTTAACTGATTTTAGTAATATTCCAAATCAGTATTATTACCAAATATTATTTAACTGATTCCAAGTCAGTATTTAAATAATATTTACTAATTCCAAATCAGCCTTAAATAATACTTTAATGATTTGGGTTATACACCAAGCCCATGGATCAACCCATGACCCATGGATCAGGCTGATGGGTCAAGAACTTCAATTGCAATTAAGTCCCTTGATTTATCAGCTCATCCCAATTGTTCTCAGGTAATTAATTAACTATTAATTAATACCATAGAACTTTCCAATAATATTTAATTAAACTATTTAATTAAATCTTATTTATTTAAGTATAACAACTATACTTATTGTAGGCAAGAATCCTTATTCTGCATCATTGAACTTTCTTATGTGCGATCCTGTAGGCCCATTCCAAATTGGCAACGGATAACTCAATCTCATTGATTAATCCATAAGTCATTAGTGGTCTCTAGCATGACATAATGATTACCCAATTCAGAATGGAGGGTCGAATGGAGATTCAACACAGCCTTTCCGAGCAAACTGCGTACGATCCTCTACATCGATATCCAGTTTAGCATAAGGCATGGAACCATCATCCTTATATGGCTAAACGTTTACTTGATCTCTTAGTGACACTGAATCCATCAAGCAAATGATATCCTTATCATTCCTTGGGCATGGCCATGCACTTTTCAGTTCACTATCAAGTGGCCCAGATATCAACTCTCACTTAAGAGAGATTTGTAGTCCCATCACTTCACCTAGATACCTTAGCGTGTCTCATAGTGTACCCAATCATACCCGTACTTGGCAACCTGTTACGGCCCCGTTAGGCGTATGTCAAAGCACACTACAATTCATCTAAGACCATGTAGTGATTTCTGGTCTAATGATCCTAGTACCAGTACTACTCAAAAGAATCACTCATGATCTAATTAGTCCATGGAGTGTTTCTTTTGGCGGATCGATTTCATGAATTTAAATATGCACAAGGATATTACTATCATGAAATTAACTCATTTGATAAACAACCAATCAAGCGACAAATGTCTTATTTACATAAATACCCTCAAAGTATATTTACATAAATAGCCCTCATTAGGGCACATTCACCAACAATCTCCCACTTGCCCGATGAAGGGCTATGTCCTAAACTGTTTAAGATCAAGCTCTATTACATGTCTATCAAACTTTGACTGTGGTAGAGCTTTTGTGAGAGGATCTGCTATATTGTCGTCTGACCCTATTTTGCACACTTTCACATCTCCTCGATCAATGATCTCTCAGATGAGGTGAAACCTTCTGAGTATGTGTTTGGTTTTCTGGTGTGACCGAGGCTCCTTAGCTTGTGCGATGGCCCCGTTATTGTCACAGAAAAGTTCTATCGGATCTTGGATACTCGGTATCACTTCGATGTCTGACACGAACTTTCTCTGCCAAACAGCTTCCTTTGCAGCATCTGATGCAGCAATGTACTCAGACTCTATTGTAGAATCGGCCGTTGTATCTTGCTTTGAGCTTTTCCAACTTATTGCACCGCCATTCAGACTAAACACGTAGCCTGATTGTGACTTTATGTCATCTTGATCTGTTTGGAAAGCAGCATCAGCGTATCCTTGTACAATGAGCTGTTCTTGTCCTCCATACACTAGCATTAATCCTTTAGTTCTTCGTAAGTACTTCAGGATTGCTTTGACTGCAGTCCAATGATCCATCCCTGGATCTTGTTGGTATCTGCTAGTCATGCTAAGTGTATGTGCAACATCCGGACGGGTACACAACATGACATACATGATAGATCCTATTGCCGAGGCATATGGGACTCTACTCATTGTATCCCTCTCCTCTCTTGTTGAAGGACCTTGGTTCTTCTTCAAGAGAAGGCCATCTCTAAATGGTACCTTACTATTTTTGGAGTTAGACATATTGAATCTTTTCAATATCTTGTCTATGTACCCTTCTTGACTTAGTCCCAGAAGCCTTTTAGACCTATCTCTATAGATCTTGATACCTAGTATCGTCTCAGCTTCTCCTAAGTCTTTCATAGAAAATACACTCCCCAACCATTGTTTGATGTCTTTCATCAAAGGAATGTCATTTCCTATGAGCAGGATGTCATCCATATATAGGACAAGGAAAAAAATCTTGCTCCCACTAACTTTCTTGTAAACACAAGGCTCATCTTCGTTCTTGATGAATCCGTAACCTTTTACTTCCTCATCAAAACGAAGATTCCAACTTCGATATGCTTGCTTTAGTCCATAGATAGACCTCTGAAGCTTACATACTTGATTAGGATGCTTTTGATCGATGTATCCCTCGGGTTGTTTCATATAAACATCCTCGAGTAGGTTTCCATTCAGGAAAGCCGTCTTAACATCCATCTGTTATACCTCATAGTCAAAATATGCTGCTATGGCAAGCATTGTCCTAATGAACTTGAGCATCATGACAAGAGAGAAGGTTTCATCATAGTCTATACCATGAGTCTGTCTGAAACCTTTAGCCACTAGTAGTACCTTGAAGATCCCGCCAGGTTTTAACTTGAAAATCCACTTGCAATCGACAACCTATGCCTGAACAGGATGGTCAATCAAAGTCCACACTTTATTGTCCCTCATGGATTGCATTTCAAATTCCATGGCTTGCAGCCATTTATCTGAACCTGGGCCTTCTAAAACCTGTCTGTAGGTTGTGGGCTCATCAGAGTCCACCAAGATCAAATCTTGTTCGTCAGTCACGAGAAATCCGTATCTCTCGGGTTCATGAGGAGATCTACTAGACCTTCTAGGTTCTTGTGTTGTTGACTCAGGTTGCTCATCTTTATGAGTTTCCATGTCAACATCCATCTGAGTTTCTGTAGATCGTTCTACATTCTCTTGTGGTTCTTAAACTTCTCCGAGTTCTATTCTACTCCCACTGTCTTTCTTGTACAGAAATTCTTTCTCTAAGAAAGTAGCTCCTCGAGCAACGAACACTTTGTTCTCAGTTGGGTTGTAGAATTGATATCCTTTGGTTTCCTTAGGATATCCCACAAATAGGCATTTGTCAGTTTTGGGTTCAAGCTTATTACTTTGTAAACGCTTTACATGAGCTTGACAACCCCAAACTCATAGATAGGACATATAGGGCTTCCGACCCATCCATATCTCATATGGAGTCTTATCTACTGCCTTAGATGGAATATGATTCAATAAGTAGGCAGCAGAAAGGAGAGCATAACCCCAAAAGGATGTAGGGAGAGTCGCTAGGCCCATTATTGATCGAACTATATCTAATAAGGTCTTATTTCTCCTTTCGGATACACCATTCCATTGAGGTGTTCCCGGTGGAGTCAGCTGTGAAATAATTCCACACTGTTTTAGATAGCCATCGAACTCATCACTAAGGTATTCACCTCCCCGATAGGAGTGAATAGCCTTAATCCTTCTATCCAACTGATTCTCTACTTCGTTTTTAAACTCTTTGAACTTTTCAAAAGTTTCACTTTTATACCTCATTAAGTAACATACACATATCTACTAAAGTCATCAGTAAAAGTCACGAAGTATTCAAATCCACCTCTGGCTTGTGTGCTCATTGGTCCACATACATCCGTATGTATTAGGGCCAATAGCTCACTTGTTCTTTCACCTTTCTTGTTGAAAGGACTCTTTGTCATTTTGCCTTGCAAGCAGGGTTCGCAGGTATCATATGATTCAAAATCAAATGAACCAAGCACTCCATTCTTGTGAAGCTTTTGAACTCGCTTTTCATTTGCATGGCCTAATCGACAATGCCAAAGGTATGTTGGACTTAAATCATCTTTAGTTGATTTAGCTTTCTTTTCTATGCTATAGACTGGTTTTTCTTGGGTCAAATCCAAGACATACAGACCGTTACACATATTTGCAACTCCGTATAAAATATCATTTCGATATAAAGATAACTCAAATCACATTCCATGTAATCTAACGCTTTCCAATTGCATACCATGCAACTTTTCAGCGATAGGATGAACATTCTAAATGTTTGACACCATCCTATCTTTTCAAAATTAATCCCTAGTCAACTTATCAGGTCAAGCTAGGATTAATTTTCCCAAGTTAAACCATCCCTCAAGACATCACATCAATAGACACCCACACAGTTTTTCCATAACAAGTGGTAGCGATAAAGTTGAGCTTCTAATACCCAAACAGTTTTTCCACTCATTAATGGTAGTGATAAAGTTGGGCACTATTATGTAACAACCCGCCGCATGAAGAAAACCTGAGGCCCTTGGGCTCTCCAAGTCCATCAGACGTTCGACACTCAAGCGGGCCCTCAAGTATGGAAGCAAAATCTTGGGTTTTTGGGATTTAAGTTTGATCGGCTTAACATGCATTTTCGTTTATCATTCATTCGCATAAATAAAAGAATGAAATTAAAGCGATGAACTGGGCTCTAGTCTATTACAGGGCCTTTTAAAATCTTCATGTTTGGGCCTCCGCTCCTGGGCTCCACCATGGACTCCTCTTGGAACCTCCTTTTGGGCCTAACTATTACATGATGATTTTTATAGGCACGCAGGCCCAAATTCAAAATTGGCTCGCAGGCCCCAACTTTTAAAACGTTAAAATTAAAAGCCCAATTCATGCTTTAAAACACATAAAATGCATATGCTCATACAAGCCGGTTTTAATTTAAGCCGATTAATTTTAAGGATTGTGTAACTATTACAGAATTAAAATTGATCGTGTCATGATCAATTTTAATCAATCCTTCTGTTCATTTTACATTTATCCAAAATGATGCATAAACATGCTTGTAATTTATATGGTGGTCCTATAGGACCACCATGCAATTTTACTCCTACGACTGTAGCGCACTACAGTAGCGCGTTACAGTACGCGCTACAGTAACGAACTACAGTAACGCGCTACAGTTCCGCGCGCTACAGTACCTTCCTTTCTTTTGTTATTTTTTGCTATTTTTTTATTTTATTTTTTTGTCTTCCTCCTTGAGACTTTTTTCCGTTCATTTTTTTTCTAAACAATTCAGTATTTTTTTACTGTTTTTGAATTTCATAAAATAAATATTTTTAAATTATCATTTTATTTGTTTTATAATTCAATAATTTTAGATATTATGATACATATTATGGACGTTTTTGTTGTACTGTTGATCTGATGTCAAGTATTCGCTGATCTGATGTCTATATAATCCTGATCTGATCTCTCTTGTTAAATATGTTTTAGTTCTAGTGTATGATTTCTTTTATATTCTTGATCTGATATCTATAGTCTGTTGATCTGATGTCAAGTATTCGCTGATCTGATCTCCATTGTTAAGTATGTTTTAGTTCTAGTGTATGATTTCTTTTATATTCTTGATTTGATATCTATAGTTTGTTGATCTGATGTCTAGTAATCGCTGATCTGATGTCTATATAATCCTGATCTTATCTCCATTGTTAATTATGTTTTAGTTCTAGTGTATGATTTCTTTTATATTCTTGATCTGATATCTATAGTCTGTTGATATGATGTCAAGTATTCGCTGATCTGATGTCTATATAATCATGATCTGATCTCCATTGTTAAGTATATTTTAGTTCTACTGTGTGATTTCTTTTATATTCTTGATCTGATATCTATAGTCTGTTGATCTGATGTCTAGTATCCGCTGATCTGATCTCACTTGTTAAGTATGTTTTAGTTTTAGTGTATGATTTCTTTTATATTTTTGATCTGATATCTATAGTCTGTTGATCTGATGTCAAGTATTCTCTGATCTGATGTCTATATAATCTTGATCTGATCTCACTTGTTAAGTATGTTTTAGTTCTAGTGTATGATTTCTTTTATATTCTTGATCGGATATCTATATTCTATTGATCTGATGTCAAGTATTCGCTGATCTGATGTCTATATAATCCTGATCTGATCTCCATTGTTAAGTATGTTTTAGTTCTACTGTATAATTTCTTTTTTATTCTTGATCTGATATCTATAGTCTGTTGATTCGATGTCTAGTATTCCCTGATCTGATGTCTATATAATCCTGATCTGATCTCACTTGTTAAGTATGTTTTAGTTTTAGTGTATGATTTCTTTTATATTCTTGATCTGATATCTATAGTCTGTTGATCTGATGTCAAGTATTCGCTGATCTGATGTCTATATAATCCTGATCTGATCTCCATTGTTAAGTATGTTTTAGTTCTACTGTATGATTTCTTTTTTATTCTTGATCTGATATCTATAGTCTGTTGATCTGATGTTTAGTATTCCCTGATCTGATGTCTATATAATCCTGATCTGATCTCCATTGTTAAGTATGTTTTAGTTTTAGTGTATGATTTCTTTTATATTCTTGATCTGATATCTATAGTTTGTTGATCTGATGTCAAGTATTCTCTGATCTGATGTCTATATAATCCTGATGATCTCCCTTGTTAAGTATGTTTTAGTTCTAGTATATGATTTCTTTTATATTCTTGATCTGATATCTATAGTCTATTGATCTGATGTCAATTATTCGCTGATATGATGTCTATATAATCCTGATCTGATCTCCATTGTTAAGTATTTTTTTTTTAAAAAGTATTTTTTTAAAAAGGCTGTGCGTCAAAAAAAAAAATTGTAGCGCGCAACTGTAGCTCTTTACTGTAGCACGCAACTATAGCGTGTTACTGTAGCGCGCACTGTAGTGCGTTAATTTAGCGCGCTACAGTAGGTAGGAGTAAAATTCACGATAGTCCTATAGTACTACCGTAAATGGACTCAAACATGCTTGCATAATTATGATGCTTCAAATAAATTTTAAACAATTTAAATAAGCATCAAAATAAAATAAAATAAAATAAAATAAAATAAATAAAAATTCAAAATTTAAACAAATTAATTAATCTAATTAATTATTTATTTATTTATTTATCTTTTCTAATTATTTTAATCTAATTAAAATATTTATTTTAAAATTTATCTAATTATCTAATTAAGATAAATTTAAACTTATAGGATAAAATTCTAAATTAATCCTATCTTTATCCAATAAGACTATTTAATTAAAATCTTATTAAATAAAATTCAAAAATTTTAAAATTTTAATTTTCATAAACTTTTTGGGGCTATTTGGTAATTTAAATAAAATTCTGGGCTAGGGTTTTAAGGAGGACTCAAAGTTCAGGGGCCATTCTGTAATTTTAAAACTATTTTAAAATTTAAGGCTGTTTTGGGTTAATGGTGTGGAGGGGCAGTTTAGTAATTAAAGCCCATCAGGGCATCTGCTTAGGGAGTCATTGGGGCGGCAGGGGTAATATGGTAACTTCAGCCCCTAGGGCTTCACCCCCATTTCATTTTAGGGTTTAATACGGCGGCGGGGGTATTTTAGTAAAATCAGCCCCTAGGGCTTCACCTTCACCCTAGCCGCCGCCAACCCTTTTATTCCCCGGCGAGAAATCCATTTTCCGACCGACTTCAACAGATTGCTCGATGAACCGTTCATATTTTCCGCCAAAGAAAAAGCAGCGGATCTCTCCGAAACGTTCGCGAAGGATACCCAAAGCATCCTAGGCTCGATTCTCCGGCGATCGTGTCTCCAAACACAAATCACGACTCCGGGATCCATATTCGAAGAATAACCAGCGGCAACCTTCACCGCTGGCCATTTTTCGCCCGTTACTTCTCGACGCAAAAATCGCGAGGAGCCGGAGATCGATCCACTCGATCTCTGATCCTGGTGGCCAATCCGACGGAAAAATGCCATGCCCCGGCGAAACATTCCCCTGCAAATCAAAACAAAACCACAGCAGCCCAGCAACCAAAAAAAAAAAAAAACCCTTTCTCCGGTCACTTCCACCGACCAAAAACCAAACATGTTTTCCCGGTGAAGGAAAAAAAAAATGAAACAGCCCACATAAAAGTTTTGAAGCCAAAATCCACATTTCAAAAACACGATTTCCGGTAAGAAAATGAAGAACCCAGTTCTAGCTAACACGAAATCCTTTCCAATTCGTTTTAATGTTTAATTCTGGCGACAATTGAAACCAAAACCAGGGCGGAACCCATTCGAAGGAGAGCCCCAAAAAAAAACCGAAACCCATTACACCAAAAAAAATGAAATCCCATACTTCATTCTATTCGGTTTTCCGGTGACTTTCCAAGAATTGCAAAATTCGGTTTTCCCGACATCGATTTCCAAAACCATTTTAAAATTAATTTTAATTAAAATTAAACTTTTATCATTTAATCAAAATCAAGTTTAATTTTAAACACTAAAATTCGTAGCCTAGCTCTGATACCACTGTTGGGAATTGTTTAGTTGTTTAATCCAATTAAACAGCGGAATCCTAAACACTAAGGATCGGGTCTTACCCTTGAAGCGTAATCGGTTACGCACGTGGCCTGGCTCCTCTGAGAAGATGGCATTTTGCTGTCTCCAAAATCCTTCCTTGAAGGATCCTCTACTCTCAAGAACGAAAGTCTTCGCAGGTTGGTGCTAGCCGATCTTGCCTACCAAGAGAATTTGGAAATTCTGTGTATTTTTGTCTGATGAGAATAATTCAAAAATCCTCCTCCTACAATTATATCCCTATGATATTTGTAGAGAATTAATTTCCAAAATCAGTATTGTAATTATCCAATTATAACTTAACTGATTTTAGTAATATTCCAAATCAGTATTATTACCAAATATTATTTAACTGATTCCAAGTCAGTATTTAAATAATATTTACTAATTCCAAATCAGCCTTAAATAATACTTTAATGATTTGGGTTATATACCAAGCCCATGGATCAACCCATGACCCATGGATCAGGCTGATGGGTCAAGAACTTCAATTACAATTAAGTCCCTTGATTTATCAGCTCATACCAATTATTATCAGGTAATTAATTAACTATTAATTAATACCATAGAACTTTCCAATAATATTTAATTAGTTAAATTAGTTAAATTAGATAGAGAACTCGAAGCCACAATATCGACCATAACCAAAATGAGTGAAAGCCCAAGAACAAAATGTGCTCATCAGATTTTATAGCAAGGTTAACCACTAATCAATCAATAGAGAAAACACACATACATTATTCTAAATGCAATGAATAATGTGCATGCAAACAAAGATATACTCAAGCGGTAGGGCACATATTAAATCTGATTTAGGCACATATTGTAAATGAAACTTTCACTTTGCCTCTATTCTATTAAAGGAGTGAAAATCCCTAAAAGATGCTTAGAACCTCATCGGTTCTTAGCAATAAAGGAAAGAAAAGAAAGACATGAATAAAAAGAAAATGAGTTTCAGATAAAACAACCCAAGTAAAGTGTTACAAGGGAAAAAACTCCGAAATCCCCTAAGTTAGAGCATCCTACATCAATTTATAGAGAAAATCTAAGGAAGGAAATGTAGGATAGCTATTTTGGGAATTCCAGAATTTTGCTTCAGGGCTAAGTTTTGCAAGCTGGCATCTTCCAAGAGGCAGCTCGCTGACACAGCCGTAAAAGTAACATGCACTATTCAGAGGCCGTTAAAATAACCTGTAGAATTGTACTGGTCATCCTTCTTCAGCATGCTTCTCTCGTGCTGGTGTACTATTTGTCCCCTTGGGCAGAATCATAGCTTGTGCTGATGTACTAGTTGTTTCCTTTGGTCCTGCCCATAGCTCGTGACTGTGTACTAACTATCTTTCTCGTTATCTGTCCGCTGTCCATGTCGGTGGTGGTCGTCAGACACTTAGCAGATGTTGGCTTTGTTAGTTTTGAATACAGAAAAGCTATGGCTTGAATCAAAAACTAATATCCACAGTTGACATATCATTTTGTTTCGGTATAAATTTGTTCTTTTATATCATAGAACTAGATAACGGGGTGTGGAAAGACACAGTAGATACCGTTATTGGTTAAAGTATTGATATATTAAAAGTATGCTCGTAACCGAGATAGTTTAAACATACTATCGGTATAGGTTATCGTGTGGTTTGGAAATTAGTTTATCTAAACTAGTTTAAATCACACAGATATGCCTGGGGCGTATTGGGCACGACCACTTTGGATAGAATTGACTTATACTGATCGGCGTAGTCAATTCGGTCCTAGTATTCCGTCTCTCAATCCCGAGATTCGAACGGGCGCGAGAGTTGAATATTGTATGCTTTGATTTGCCAAAGAGTGCTGTCAATTGAGGCCTATACCTCGGTAGGTTGGGTATGCAGTGTTTAGCTTCTTACGTGCCGTTGCTAGTCGGAGGAATCCACGTACCGGTTCGCCGGGTAAAGTCATTTTCGAGCGGTAGTTCCATAATTGGTCCGTTAGTGGTACGACTAATTATGCATTTGCCTAATCGACAAGGTGAATTAATTAATTCTAAAGGTTTAATTAATATTTAATCGACAAAGTGAATTAAGAAATTAATTCTATATAAATTAATTAATTCTAAGGGTTCGATTAAATTAAATTAACAAAGTGGGTTTAATAAATTAATTCAAATGGGTCGATTGGAGTTGACTAGTCGGGAAAGACTTAGCGGTCAACGAAAGTCAAATTAAAAGGCCTAACTCGAGAGTCCATTAGGTCTCCTTAGAAGCTCCTTATAAATATCCTTGTTTGGCAAGAAAGAAAAAAAAGAAACTTGATAGCCAGGAAAGGGCTAGTGAGAAAAAGTCTAGTCTAGAGTGAGAACTTTGTCTTCCTCGTCAAGTTTTCGCTCGAAGTCGACTAGGATAGCTTTCTTCTTCGAAAAGAAACTCAGCCCATGGAATTTTGAGCAGCCCGGTTTTATTCTCTTCCATCGCCGTGGGTTTTCTTCTTCAGGCAGCCGCTGCCGAGACTTTGCATCTTCTCCGGGCAGTCGCTGCTGCGACTTTTCATCTTCCCAGCGCGCTGATCCGGCAGCAGCTGTGTTGATCTCTTGGAAACTTGGTGATCCACAGTTGTTGTTGTACAGATCGCGACTAGGGCTGGTGTTCTTGTTGCCCGGAAATCTAAATTGGCCGGCGGTGGATTTGGGCTGCTCCGGGCAGTACTGTTCTAGCAGTTTTTTGAGTTTTTTGATAAGCAAGTTTCTTGGGTTTTTATTATTTTGCCGTGGGTAACTCCGTAGATAATAGTCCACACTATTTCGGAGTTAGATCGGAGTCATTCTTCGGATTTCTTGTGGTAATCGCAACAAAGATTGGATTTTTTCTTTAGGCAAGGGACTTCGCTACAAAAGGTAGAATCTTTAATATTCCGCTTTAATTAAAGATTTAATTTTTTGTGTCCCGATTAATAAATTAAATAAGTATAAGCCAAGATCCGTTCATGGGTAAACTAATTTGAGCCTGAGCTTGGTCGAAAGCTTCCGATTCTGGAATGCATTGCACGAAAGTGAGGTTTTCGATTTAGCCCGAGCTTGTTCAGTTTTCCTTCAGGCTTCTACTTAGCGTCACCTAAAAGTGTTCGGTCGTGGTCACCGTACACTGGTAGGGTTGACACTTGCTCTTCAGACATTGCAGTTCTGAGTCGTTATCGAACTCACACTCACTAGACGTTGGCGTTTACTGGCCGTCACTGACGTGCTCTTGTCGTTATAAAATTAAGGGCGAACACTTCAAAATAAATTTATAATAAACAAAACTAAAATACCAAAACTATAGTACTTAAGGTTTCGTTGCCATGAGAAAGTTTTCTTGATTGAAGTTGTGATTGGGTTCAAATCCTTACTTACCACGATTTTAGTGGTTTTTATACCTAAGAATCTAACAAAACAAAGGGTAAAATAGTAATTTTGAGTGTGTCATGAAAGTAACAAAACTAGATAAAGTAAACAATAATGGTACAAAGGCAGGAAATCACACCACCTCAAGATCTAAAGGGCTACTAACAAGCAAATATCATGCAAATATGGGTAGTTAAGTCTTTCTAAGGTGTCTTGATAATCCATTTTACTTAAATCACATGGAGACCTTACAACATCGAGTCTACGAAATCCAATTCCTAGGTCAATCACAATAATGCTCAACACATAAGAAACAGAAACATGACAACAACCATATTAGTCAATAATAGAAATAGGATCGTCAATCCTACTCTACTATCAATCCTCTATCATCTATCTTAAGATAATGAAAGTCCACTAAAGTATATAGCAAATAAATCTAGAAACAATTAAGCTTGCAACACAAGAAAGCATAATTAGCCTAAATCAAATGCTTATATAAGTTAGGAAACCAGCCATTCTACAATCAATGAGTAGATTCAACCTCACATAATCATAAACAAAGGTAAATCAATACAATAATTCAAGAAATAACTCATTTGTATGAAACCCACTTGTCAATATGCATGGAAAACCATTGAAGAGAACAAAATAACCAAAGAAATAAGTACCTACTCATGATAAAACTAAATCAATAAGAAAAGGTGCAGCTTTTATCAACCAAAAATGATAAAAACCACTCAAAACTTGGATTAAACTCTCATAAACAATATCTTCTTCATTGAATCCATGGTTTTTGTCCAACATCTTTAGAAATCTACTACCCTCTATCACTTAAAAGGGTAGAATTCTATAGAATATACTTAGAAAATCATAGTTCTAAGAGAATTCATCTAGTGTGTGAAGAAAAATGTGTAGAAGAGTGTGTCTTCTCCACTAAGCTAATCTCTACAACAAAACCTACTAAAGTGTGAAAGTATGTGTTTTACAAAGGGTCTTGGCCATTAAGAAAATGTCTGAGGTTAAAAATGGTAAAATACATTTTTAAACACGCTAAGGGTAATTTGGAACATTCATCATCAATTTCTGGGCTACAGCGAGGGGCCGCCGAGTGGACCCCAAGGTCAGCGGCATACACGCGCCAACTCCTGTAGGTCGCCGGTCTTGGTCTCTTCAGCTCAATTTCGGTCTTTTCCAAATTCTTCTATTTTGGCTCCATTTTTTCGTGTTTTCTTCTCTTTTCCAGCAAAAGTCTTCAAATTTCTTCCAAAATTTCCAACATAGCTTTTTACTACAAGAACATGCAAATTCAACTATAAGTGCATTGAAAGCTCATAAAAGATATCATAATCATTGAAAACCAACTAAAAGTAAGCTAAATATGCATGATTTTGGGTCATAAAAACTTATATTTTGGAGTCACATCTGTCACCTTGTCACTTTCCATTGACACTGGCGTTTGCAAGTCGTGACCTCCTCTTGTTCAGTGTCTGCTGCTTCATCTCAGTGCTAACTCCATTTTGTCGTTGTCATGCCCATAAGACAGTGTCATGAACTAGACGTCTTCAGCTCTTTTTCACCAAACGCTGGATTTAACTGGACATCATGCATCTCACGCTCAAGACAAGTTGTCGTCTGCTTGTCGTGTCCTCTGCTACCTTGACAATCTTCAGCTCTGCTCCAAATGCTTAATCCTTAGTGCGGTTTTCTACTGTCTTCATTCCATTCATATTTCACCTAGAATCAGCACAAATAAAGTTGTAACAAGTATATTTATTGCATTGATTAGACTAAAAATCTATCTACGGTAAGTTTAAAACCATGCTAAAAACATATAAAAATAGGTGTAAAATGATTCAGATCAACCCGTGTTAATAAATAGTTAAAATTATGAAAAAAAAAATTATATTAGTATAAACAAAATAAAAAATGTCAACATGGGTCAAACCAGGTAAGTACGGTCCACTGATTTGATTCGAGGTCAACAAAGGCTCACACATGGCATGTGCGCATATGGGTGGCTTCCACGTGCCACCTTTTATGCCACGTGGCATGTAGGCAAACGATTGACTGCTACATGACACTTTATGCCACGTGGATGACACGTGGCGGCCACGTTTGCGCCACGTGGTATAAAAATTTAACAGTTGCTGAGTCAGTCATTAGACCCTATTAAAAATATTAAATTAGACTTAAGTGTCAATTTTAAAAAAATTTAGGACCAAATTTTTTGAGTTCCAAACGTGTAGGATCAATTGTGTCACAAGATTATTATATATGACCAATTGTGCATTTTTTCCTAATTTTTAATAATTATGCCACGTGACAGCATACGTAGATGCCACGTGGCATGTGAACGGATGATTGGCTGCCACGTGGCACTTGAGTGAATGGTTGACTATTACGTGGTAGTCATATGCCACATAGCATCCATGTGGCAGCCACGTAGGCTACCACGTGGCAGTTAACTTAACGGCTGATGAATCAGCCAGTAAACCCTATTTAAAAATATTAAATTAGACCAAATATGTCAATTTTAGAAACGTTTAGGACCAAATTTGTAGAGTTCCAAACGTGTAGGACCAATTGTATAAGAGGGTCATTATATAGGACCAATTATGTATTTTTTTCTTCACTAAACGTATATATATATTTCTTACAATGACGTATTCACAGGCTTTTTGACATATATGAGTGGAATACGTCAATATATTATATCGAATACGTTAAATAAAAATTATTGTTTTACTACTTACAACTTACGTATTCACAGGCTTATTTTGACATATATGAGTGGAATACTTCAATATAGTATACAGAATATGTCAAATAAAAATTATTGTTTTACTAAATGTATATTTTTTTTTCCTTACAACTAACGTATTCACAAATTTATTTTGATGTATATGAGTGAAATACGACAATACATTATACAGAGTACATCAAATAAAAATTACTATTTTACTACATGTATAATTTTTTTTTCTTACAATTGAAGTATTCACAGGTTTATTTTGATGTATATGAGTGGAATATGTCAGTATAGTATACAGAATACGTCAAATAAAAATTACTATTTTACTAAATGTATAATTTTTTTCTTTCAACTGATGTATTCACAGACTTATTTAGACGTATATGAGTGGAATACGTCAATATATTATATAGGATACATCGAATAAAAATTATTGTTTTACTAAATGTATAATTTTTTTTCTCTGACAACTAACGTATTCACAGGCTTATTTTTACGTATATGAGTGGAATACTTAAAAAGAAAAGTACAAAATTCCCACAGAAACATGAATATGCCATTTATACTATTAAAATACGTCACTCATAACAGTAATAACAACTGAATTAAAAGTGTTGAATCCACACAGAATCATTAATACGTCGCCAACAACTGCAGAATATGTGACTAAATGTCGAATAATTCGCAAAGACACAGAATCATCAATACATCACCAACATCGAATTCAGTTCATACGCAAATTTAGGGTTTTGTAAATCCATCGAATGCAATTCATACTTTATGATGTAGGTATTTTTTGTGATGTATTACGTGTATTTTTATTCAAAAAATATGTTTCAGAGTTGAAATTTGAGGATCGAGGAGACATATCTTGACGTAGTTGCTCTTGGTTCAATATTTGTTTTCTCAATTTGAACTTTGTTCACCGGAAAAAAAAAAAAAAAAAAAAAGGCATTGATCTCTATTTTGTTGCTTGAAAATGAAGAAAAAAATAAATGATTGATAAAAAACTGAGATTGATTGTTTAAATTTTGAAGAACAAATGAAAAATCGTCAAACTATTAGGGGGGAAGTTAGATTTTTGAAAAGAAAAAATTGTGGAATGTGGGAGGGCGAGCGCGTGAAGTTAATTGTTTAGGAGCGAGAGTGATGTTATATTGTAAAATTAGTGAGTATATATACCTAGGAGATATATATAGTATAAAACGTAATAAAATATGGGTGGTATTTAGCGATAGCTTTTGGAACTGCAGGCTCAGAACCTTGATCATCCAAAATTCGATGGGGACATTCTAGAATAGGAACCTATAGACAATTCATAAGGACATGTGTTGTAAAAAATTTTCAAAACTAGCAAATTAGGCATCTCTATTTAAAAGAGACTCTGGCTCTTCCATCTTGCATTAATCCCACACATTGTAAAAATGATTAAAGCTTAAGAATCACGATTTTTAATAACAAATTAGTGATATAAACTTTAAAGTTAATTATCTAATTTTTTGCAAAAGAAAAGGTTTTTTTTTTTAAATAACATACGACTCACTTATAAATATTTTTACTTATTTTGCGATACTTCGTATGTAAGAGTGTTTAATTGAAATATATATATATATATATATATTATTTGAGTGAGCCAGTACCATTTAATTGATGTCCCGACTTAGAAGTAGTGTTGATATTATAAAACTTAACCATAACAACTAATAATATGCATAACCATCATTATTTCTTGGCTCCCTAACAGCCATCTCTTGAGAAGGCTTATGCCATGCTTATTTGCTCAGTCAAAGATCTCTACTAATTGGTTGGTTCCCACTGCATTTTGGGTGGGAGTATTCTTCCTTAAATTCTAATGGCAGTACAGGTTTTCGGAGTTAGACACAGGCCCCCCATTTTCCCGCTCTATCTACACACAGCAATAAAAGATGAAAACAGAAAAAACCAAAAAAATTTAAAGATTTGTATGTGTGAGCGACACTCAAGAGAGAGGAGAGAGGAATAAATCAAGACTGAATCAGTTTTGTAGATTTGAAGGTCTGAGGTGTGATAAAATTATTGAAAACATGACAATGGAAGATGGTGCAGCAGCAAATGGACCTGCCATGGAACAGAAGAAGAATAGGATTCAGGTGTCCAATACCAAGAAACCACTATTCTTTTATGTTAATCTTGCAAAGGTAAGCCATCTAGTCTTGTTCTTAATCCTTTGGTGAATCCTAAAATAGGGATGGTTTTGCCTAAGAATCAAAGCTCTCTCTGCCCTGATGGTGTAGTTTTCCTGTTTTAGATGAAAAAACAGGAATAAAAGGTTTGAATTAGGTGCATTTTGCAAATTTAACGGTAGGCTTCATTCTCTTGTGGTGCAGAGGTACATCCAGCAGCACAATGAGGTTGAACTTTCCGCATTGGGAATGGGTAACTACCATAAACAATGCATTGGTTTGCTCTTTTTATTTCCATTCATCCAGGTATTTTATTACATTACATTACATAATTCTATATGTATTAAAATTTTTTGCAGCAATCACCACAGTGGTTACAATTGCTGAAATATTGAAGAATACTGGATTGGCTACAGAAAAGAGTAATATTCCTCCTCAATCAATCATTCATTCAAATGGTATTTCATGCAAAAAGATTTTGTAGATAATGTTGAAATTTCAATGAACAGAGGTTCTAACATCCACGGTGGGAATGAAGGACGAATCAAAAGGTCGTATTGTTCAGAAAGCACGGGTAAGCAAGCACCACGGATTCTCTTCTCTCTCTCTCTCTCTCTCTCTCTCTCTCTCTCTCTCTCTCTCTCTCTCTCTCTCTCTCTCTGCATCAGATGTAAATTACATTACAAAGAGATGTTTCATTTTCAGATTGAAATTGTGCTGGGGAAGACGGATAAATTTGACGCCCTGATGAGTGCTAATAAGGGACCTGCACCAAAACCAAACACCAACAACACTCCAGATGAGAATCAGTAGAGAGACATCATTATTTATGATGAGGATAATATTAAAACTTTGTACCTTAAAATGATATACAAGACCAGGAAGCATTGCATTGCATTGCATAAAAAAGTTGTTATTACTTTCCCGATCAGCTGATGAATTGTTGATCCTGTTAAGAAAAAGCAAGTTTGCAGCAACACCAAAACCAGCTGCTGCAGGAGGAAAACCTGTCCATCATTACCACTATTTGTTGTCTCATTATAGATGTTCCTGTATTGCAGTTTCTTTCCTAAGAATTCCACCAATTCCTACTTCTAAATTGCTATATATACCAGGAGGTAGCTGCCATTCCCTACCAAACTCTTCTTCAAATATGCACAAAAAATAATTGTTACATGACACACCATGGTTCTAACAAACTCATCGCCATTCTAAGCGGATCACACCAAGAAAGAATACTACTTCCTGTGATATTCAATCTATGCAGTAACGTGTAAGAGCCCGAATAAGGAAAGGAGATGGTTTTATTTCATTACAAATTTCCAAACACGCCACACTTACAAGCCCCACCCTTGTGCAAAGAAAACGGTCAAGAAACCTCACTACAAGTAAATATCATCTCCACTGTACAAATAAATTCATCTCCTATTATGGATAGGGAAGAAAATCTCTGTAAATGGCTCTGGAAGCCAAAGGCAGAAAATTGAATTTTGTAGAGGACAGATTTCAAAGAGAAAAAGGAAACATTAAAAAGGGAATTCATCCATAACTGCTCAATGAAAAAGAAACAATCAATCATACTATATAGAGTAGCCAGCATCTCCACAATCAGAAATGAAGATCAATATCCTGGCTTGCAAATAAGCTACAGACCTTCCAATCCAGCATCTGATCTGTAACATATGGCTTCCTTCCTTGCAAAGACGCCACACGATGGAAAAAGAAAAGATCTGAGCAGAAATCTCATTGAATTAGTTATTTATTCGATAATTTCAGTAGAAAGAGCAGAAACAACTAAGTTTTCTCACACAAAAAGACACAGCTATTTCATACAATAAGGTCATAATAATCTCAGCCTCAAGAATGTTCTTTTGTAGTTGCATATGGTGACACAACAATTCATCTGGATCCAAACGTACCAACCATGAACTACAGTGGCCATCATTTCCCAGCTCAACAAAGTAGCACTATGTCCATTCGGAAAATAATGCCACAAATGGCTGCTAGGTGAACTTTTATAAAACAATTCAACGGCGGCACATTATTTAATGTTTAGCAATACTATGACTAATATATATTCATTTTCCCTTTGCCCCAACTGACAAATACACCATGACCAGATAAAGTTCCCTCTTGATTGAATTGTTAAAATCTAAATACGCCCACTAAACTTTGCAATTTCACAACCCAAGACCACGGTACCCTATTAATGGGATCATTGTGTCCATCTCTAACATGATTTATCAGGGTCCACATTTACCATCCTCAGAAACCCATAAAGAATGGCCCTAGAAATAAAGTAAAGCTGAAAATGCAAGTCAGGTTTAGAGTTTTGGCAGATGATACCATAAAATAAACCTTCTGACAAGGGAGGTTAAGGAAATCATCGCAAGGACATTCTAAAGAATTGGACTCCATATTACAAATTAGGTAAAGGTTTTTGTTATCTAGGAGTAAAATGTGCATTTATGATTTGGAGACTATTGGAGCTCACACAACTCCCTCCTCTACAGCAACTTACTCATTTTTAATCACTAAAGTACAACAACGTTGCAACAGTACGTGGTCTATCTTTGGAGAACTTAGCAAATTTAAGAAATAACATGAATAGAAACACCAGTTCTTTTCACTCAGAAGCATCACGTTGATGAGTACACCAGCATCTTTCGACTCAGAAAATAAAACTTTTAACCACTTAGCATTTAGGCAGCTCTCACCAACTTAGCTATTAACTAGTGTGGAATAGAGTGATCACCTTAAGGAGGAATGACCCAGAATTTCACATTGAAATTTTAGTTTCTGCTTTTAGAGACAATTGCATGTAATTCTCGCACTTGACAAGCAATGTCTTCGATAAATTTAAGTCCCTCATCTCCTTTACTCATTGATTTGATTGAATTCTCCAGAAAACTGCATTCCGTTTCAAGTGCTTCTAACCTGTCACTTAGCAGAAGAAACTCTTTCCTTAACGTATCCAATTCAGCATCCGGGCATGTAAGCTTTCCATGCTGAAGTTCACCACTTACTGGACATGATTGTAGGTTGTCCTCATTCTGGCCGACAGATTCAGCTTCAACACATTGGCTCTCTTCATGCAATACAGAATCCTCAAAAAAACCATCCTTTTCCATTTCACCATCCCTTGGAGAAGCAGTAATGGAATTCTGTTGTCTGCAATTCCCTGTTTTAAGTTTTTCATCTGCCAAGAGGTTTTCACCATTCGATATGAATGAAGCACCCTCATCGCTAGAAAAGCGTAGAAGCTTTTTCTCCAGTTTCCTCAATGATTTCAGTATAAATAATGATTCATTCTTACACTCTGGCAATGGTTTCAAATCAATGTCTCCATCCTTATATTTGGTCGCATCATGAGTCTCACTGCAGGAATCTGGCATATCACCATCTGAATAGGAAATGATTACATTTGGTTGAGTAGAGATTCCATCTGTTTGCTTTGGCACTGCATAAAATCTGTTTGATTCAGGATTTGCCTCCACTATATTTTCTATTTGAGATAAATCACGTAATTTTTCCTTGTAGGCTTCAAGTTCTGCTTCTAGATCTTGAATTTCTCGTTCTTTATCAGTAAGAAGGTCATTCACCCTCTGCAGATCTTCACCATCATATTCAGCTTGCTCTTCCATCATCCTTATGAATTGCAAGGCTTCCATTTGGAGTGCAGCCTTCTCCTCCTGTAATCTAGTAATCATGGCCATTGCTTGATTTGCCGCAACTGCAGAAGCATTTCTCTCCTCCTCTAGCTCTTTATACAAAGCACTCAGTAATTTCCTATCATGCTCAACTTGTCTTTTTAGCCTATCAACTTCACTTTCACCTTCAATCTCACTCACAATACTACCATCCACAGATAGACCAGACTCATTTCTTTCCAACGAGATTCTCTTCTGAAGTATCTGTATCCCAACAGAAGCCGACACATCAGAAATTCTAAATTCATCAATATTTCCTGAAATCCTGGGACTTATATCATATAAAGGTTCAACCCCTCGAGCAGCAGACAGTTGTGAGAGTAAAAGCTTCAAATCTCCACTCATTCGTGATGAATCCTTAAATGAGAGTTTTCCAGACAATTGTCGTCCCCTACTTCCAAGAGCAAGCTTATACGCATCACCCAGTTCCAACGTACTGGGCATCTGTGGACCCGAGTCACCTGCAGTAGACCTCAAATCTGATTGCTTTTCATTTGTACGATTGGAGATAATTGGCAACTCGATCATTTCACTACAGCTCATAACATCTTTCTCTGACTCCGCTACTTTGACAACGTGCACTGCAAGAAACAAGAAAGACAAAGTAAAAAGGAGAATTCCAGTTTATCTTCAATAATATCCAGAGATCACCCTGAATATGTGTTGAGCCATTACAGAAGGTATTCTGAGTAGGAATGGTTTGCCCTGATCCAAATCAAAAACCAAAAGCGAGTCCTAGGTTAAAATTTTAAAACAGTCAAATATATGCACAAATCAAAATGTCTGTTCACATGTTTTGCTTTTCTTCTCTTTGGTCTTTTAAATTTTTTATATTTATTGTGTGTGCGTGTGTGTTTGGGTTTGGGGGGGGGGAGAATTTCATAAGGTATCAAATTACATTTACTTGTCAATGAAACAACAAGAGGCACGAACACATTCCAAACAAGCAAAACATTCTTGCATCAAGGTAATTGACACTCAAATATGATGAAAAAGCATGAGTAAATAAGATATATTTGTAGGATATTGTATTAAACACTTACATTTATCTCCAGAATCATCAAGGGAAGATAGAATGGCATCAGAAGATGTAAGGACATCACTAATAGAGATCAGATCAGAAGCAGAAAAATCTTTCTTGTGCGCAACATGCTCCCAGTTGAGTTCTTCCAAACCATGTTCCAAAGACGCAGGTGCAGCAGAAAGCAGATCACTGGCTTCCTCTTGCGGTTCTGACTCCACAATTAAAGGCTCAGTGAGAGCAGTTGGGTGGTTTATACATTTTTCTGTAACAAGGTCCTCAATAGGTAAATCTTTTTCGTGACCATTAGATTCTAAATTCTCTTTCCCTTGTTCAGTCACACAGCAGAGGTTAGCACAGTCATCAACACCAAGGACAGCTTCTGATTCTGAATCAGAAGTCATCCTGACCTTTTCGTATTCTACATGCGGCAAGAGGTCAATGATCCTCTTTCCAGTTTGGTAAGTTTTCATTTCCTTAAATGAAACATCTTTCATCTCATCTTGTTCATTTCTATCATGTAGTTTTGTTGCAAATGAAGGTGGACCAACATCAGCAGACTCATAATCAATTGATTGTGTTCGGAACAGCAGGCTGGTGTCACCCCTGGAAACCCATTGGTCGTTGCAACAAGAACACTTTCTCTCATGAGATGCGCTGAGGCCATGATCACCAAGTGAAGGATCATGATCAAGCCTCTGATGAGGTTCATCTCCTAATTTTCCAACCAGCAATCTGTATGTTTCAGCATTTGACTTATTCACAGTGGCAAAGGAGAAAAGACAATTCTCACAAATTTCATGAACATCAACAAGTTTGTTGTGGTGTCTACAAAGAACTACAGAAGATATTTTTAGTTTATGGCCATCGCAGATCAAATCCCAACAGAATCCATCTTTTTCTTTTCCCAGTATGTGATCCAGTCTTGAGCACAAAAGACATGGAACTGGCAGTTTATTATAGCGGGCAAATTTAGTGACTAAGTATGAGAAACTAGCATCAACAAAAAGAAGGAAGATTAGAAACCATTCAAGAACAGCAGAAGCCAAAACTGCCACAATGGTGGGGGAAACACCTCTTTGTTCTTCTACTTTAACAAATATACTGCCCGTTCTGTCCATTTGCCAGTAATTTACACAAATATAGAAGGAAAATTCGCAAGTGATAGAAAGAAGTCAATGGTTCAACGCACACAGAATGCTGCAAATGACAACAAACACGAAAAAAGAAACCAGGGTGAGAAAATGATTCAACTCGAGGAAAAAGAGAGAGAAGAACCCAATCAACTAACAAAAGCCTAGCCAGAGAGTTACGTGGAGATGGATTGAACATAGTCAAAATACAACATTAAATGCTAAAAGCCAATGAAATAAGTTTTCAAAAATCGCATGCAGCAGACATTTGAACAATAGAACATCCCCAACACAGAAACCTCACTAAATAATATTCCCTAAACAATCTTCTTCTGCAGATGAAACAATAAAACTGAAAAACAAACACTTGTTCTGCAATACAATCTGTACAAAGAGTGGAACAAATATTGTTACCAATGGCAACAGAAACCCATGTCGCATTGAAGATCAACGTTACAGAAGAAAAGGGGAAACCCCAGACAACCATTGAAAAACCCACAAAGAGAAAGCAGGTCAACCATAGTCAGCACAACAGGAATCAAATCAGTTAACCACCAACGACGAAGCAAAGGTAATTTAATACAACAAAAAGGATAGATTATAAATGAAAACAAACCAGAAATGGGTCCAGAAGAACCGGATCATCAATTCAGAAACCAACTTGGAAGATGAAAAGAGTTGAGAAAAGAACAAAAAGTAAAACCAGGTGCTCCAAACAAATTCAAAATTCTGAATCCAAGAACAAAATAAACCCAAAATAGTTTTTGGTTTAAGAAAAGTCCTTGAATATGGGATTCTGTATTTGCGAGTATCAGCTCATAAAGGTTATGATCTGGTTTAACACCGTATTTGACATATTTTGGCGACTCCGTATGTATATATATATATATATATATTTTTTTTTTCTTTTTTTTTTTTTCTTCTTCTTATACGCTCCTAAGTGCTTCATGATCTATAATGAGAAGTGATGACCATACACCATCTTATTCTTTTCATTTTTCTATATTTTTTTTAATATCAAACAATTTAATTTTTTTATTTAAGTAAATTGTAAAATTAGTAATCATACTATTGCGAAATCTCACTTTTAGTCATTACTTTTAAAAATTATATTTCAAATCACTAACTTTAAATATATGTCGGCAAGCTTTTTTTTTTTTTTTTTTCTTACAATAGTGAGGTTTGAATCTCCGATCTCGCGGTTATCATATTTTGCATGTTTTAAGTCAATTAAATAATTTAAAAATTTTTTCATTGTAAAATAAATAAAATAATAATAAAAAAATATTTTTGATAAATTTTTTAAAAAAATAAAATATTGAAAAAAGAATAAAAAATGTTAAGAAGAAAAACATATTGAAGAAAAAAAAAAAGCGCTGGAAGCCAAAAAAAAAAAAAAAAAACCTCATGGAAGCAAAAAATAAAGAAAGAAAGAAAAAAAAAAATGCGCCTCCCTCAAAAAGAAAAAAACAAAAACAAAAAAAAATTAAACGCACGCATGGGCCTCCCAAAAAAAAAAACCATTACAATAAAATGGTAAAAACAAATAATGGTTTTATAAGACTACCATGTAATTTATATTTTATAGTTTATTTTTTCTATAATAATTTAGTTTTACTTATTATAAAGATAAAAAGTGGTTAAAATAAAAGTTTTATTTATTTGTAATATTATACATAAATTCTAATTATAGAACAAAAAAATTAAATCATATTTTAAGTGCTTAGGATGAATAATTTTTTTACTACTTTACAATTTTAGATGACTTTTTAAGTCTTTTACATTTTTAAAAACCTACTCTTTGATCCATATTATTGATTCAGTATCAAATGGGTCAATTTCACTTATATACAGCTCACAGGATAAATAATATAAGTGTTTGAACATCAATTTAACTATTAAAAAATTTTAAAATATTAAATAATTGGCGTGAAATATAATAAATAGATAACAATCATTTTAGTTTTTCAAAACTTAATTTAAATTTAAAAGTTTTTATACTCTGATGTTTAAATTATTATATTTTTCATTTAAAAGTTTTTGTCAACTACACAAAAGTGAAATTGAAACACTTTAGATACAATAGAATTATAAGAACTAAATATTATAATTTTGAAATGTAATAAACTAAAAAAGTCATTTAAAATTATAAGGAACTAAAAATTTAATTAACCTGCTGTAAGAGAAAAAAATAGAGTTTAATAAAAAAATATTACTCATAAGGTCTAAAGATGTAATATTATTAATTATTGATGGTTATTTTAAATGAATAATATAAATAAAAAAGAATTTAGATTAAAACGAAAAAAGAAATAAAAAAAGTGAGGGTAGTTTTGAGAGAGTTGAATAATATTATTTCCGGGCCAAAGAATAATAAAGAACGGTACTATAATGTATAAATAAATAAAAGGTAGGATAGAAAGCGAATTAAAAAGAAATCTGGGGTACACCAACATGGTCGGCTGCAAATTTTGTGGATTGTGTGGACAATATGACAAGTTGACAACTATGGTTTACCGAAAGTTTTTAGACTTGGTAGCCGCCAACACCTCCCCCGGCCTGCCTTTCCAAAAGTTGTCAAAAACCAATAGAATCCTCGAATGGAAAAAATGTAATTTTAGTACAATATATTTGATTATTTCACTATTTTAGTTCAATGTGTATCATTATATTTATATTTTTAAATAATTTTAATCCATAAAATTTTTTTGACCTGTAATAAGAGATTTTTGTACAAGTCAATACACTCAAAAGTGAAAAAGGTTATTTTTAAAAAATAAAATATTTAAAATTTTATTTTGTAATTAATACAAAATACATTCCCCAATTTTTTTTTTCCTCTTTCTCCCTCACCTCTTTCTTCTTCACCAAACAGTCGCCGCTCTTCCACCTTGCCATGGCTATCATCGGTCACCACGACACCACAATCCTAACTAACCCCATCGTGGTAAGGTAGAAGAGCGGCAGCGGTTTCGTAAAGGAGAAAGAGGCGTGGGAGGAAGAGGAGAAAAAAAAATTGGATATGTATTTTTTGTTAATTACAAAATAAAATTTTAAATATTTTATTTTTAAAAACAACCTTTTTTATCTTTGACTGTGTTGACTTGTAAAAAAATATGTTATTACAAGTCAAAAAATTTTTTATGGATTAAAAAATCGCTTAAAATTGTAAATGTAATAGGTATTTTTGGCGGAGCCCAAACATGTTGGACCAAAAGAGTGAAATGACCAAACATGTTGGACCAAAATTATATTTTTTCCATCCTCCAATTGCTTTTACTTTTGTTTCTTTTCACTCACTTTATAAACTCTTATAAGTCGCCTATTTTGCAAATTTATTGCTCCTTAAATTACTATTTTGTCTCTCTTTTTTATTAAAATATTTTTATTAAATAACAATATAGACATTTTAATAAAAAGAGAGCAACAAATTTAAAAAAGACGATATTTAGTACTGTCCATCTCTAAATTTACAAAGATTAAGCTCTTAAAATGGTCCATTACATATAGCGAAAAGATTATTTTGGTCTAAAACAAATAAAAATTATTTTTTCAGTCCATTACATTATGTTTTTTAAAAATTTTGGTCCAAAACTCACTTTTCTCTGTCTTGACCAGGGGCATTTTTGTTTTAATGAAATAGTTTTTTATTTTAATTCTCAAAATTATAAAATTTTAAAAAAAACTTTTTTATAATCCCACTATTTTAAAATAATAAAAAAACATTTACCCTTTCCATCACCCCCACCCCTCTCTCCCCGCCAGCCGCCCCTCTTCTCTTCTTATTTTTCTTCTTATCGTGTTCACCTCATCCCGGACAACCTCACCGCCCCTCTTCCTTTCTCAATTCTTCATAGCCACCCAATGCCCCCGCTACCTCCCCTGGGACTATCCCCCTATTCTCTGCAATAAATTGGTCGGAATTTTCCCTGCCGGATGAGATACCCGTGATTTTGATGGACCCGTACGAGCAACTTGATCTCACTAGGAAGATTAAGTCCATGGCCATACCCTCCAGGGTCACCAAGATGGAATCCGAATTGGGTTCTTCCTGACATCGAGCATGGCTACTGAGCAACGGAGACAATAGCAACGCGGCGGGGCTGAGTAACGGTGATGATACCAAATTTAATGTAACCTCGCTGGTGAAGAATTTGCAAAGGTTGAGTACTTTTACCTGAACCGATTTCTCAGATAATGACAGCAACCGGTTTGTCCAATAAATTCCCAACTTTGAATTTTTTTTTTTTTTTTTTTTTGCTGAATGCGTTTTGGTTTTGTCTTAGGGTTGATTTTGCTGAATGGGTTTTGTTCTGAGTTTGATTTTTTTTGCTGATTTTGCGGAATGGTCTGGCTTTGCTACCCATGGAGGCCGTGAGATATCCTTTTTGGCAGATGTCCTCTGCCACTTGGTAGCCAAAATCAACAGAAGAAGAAAAAGAAAACCATGGATTTTCACGCTCTACAGTACTACCACTTGATTAGGCTTTTGTGAGCAAAAATTTCATGGATATTGGCGACGGCGGTGGCGGTGCAGCGGAGGGAGGGCATAAAGGATAGAGGAGAGAGATTGGGGAAGGGAAGTAGAAGAAAAAGAAGAAGAGAAAGGGGGAGGTGGCTACGACAGCGGAGCTAAAGAGGGTCAGGGCGGCGGGCAGAGAGTGAGAGAGGAGAAAGAGGGGAAGAAGAGAAGGAAAGAGAGGGTAAATGTTTTTATTATTATTATTTTATAATTTTGAAGTTTAAAAAATATATATATAATTTATAAAGATAAAAATGCCCCTGGTTAAGACAGGTAAAAGTGGATTTTAGACCAAAAATTTTAAAAACATAATGTAATGGACTGAAAAAGTAGTTTTTATTTGTTTTGGACCAAAATGATCTTTTCGCTATATGTAATGGACTATTTTGGGAGTTTAATCATTTACAAAATTTTATTTTAATAACTCTATTGTAAATAATACTTTTAACATATTTCTTCGAATATCATTTTATAAAATAATAATTATTATTATTCTTATTGCTTAAATTTATTTATTCACATCAATTTTTCATATATGTTCTAACTAAAAAATAATGTTTATATACTTAGTGAATAAATATTTAATAAAAAAATTAAGACTAATAAAATTAAATATTGATTGATGAGGATATCAAAAGGGATAATAGAATTTCATCAAAGGATAGCTTAAATGAAGTTCAAGATCCTTTATCAAACTCAAATACCAAGTATAATATAATTGGGTAGTAAGTACCAAGAAACTCCAATAAGCTATCAAAGCTATTTTTGAATATGCCCACCAGCAAGGTCAAATTCAAATATCTCTCTCAAAGGGCAAAAAGATTAAATACTCAATTATTTATAAAAATGAGTTTGGACAACAAGAGAGTTTAACTAAATTCCCAAAAGCCACTCTTCAATAAGTCCAAAAGGACCATAGGATTGGGCATTCTATGTGCTTAGCCAAAGAGAACATTCTTCATCCTTCCATTAGAATTGTTAACTTTTTAGAATTTCATTAGATGAGGGTTTTATAAAATTGTTCTAATTCTATTAGTGTTATGGAGTGCGAAAAACACTACAAAATAAAAACTTAATTTTTCCACACTAAGAAATTACAAAACCCTGTCGTGCAGTCCGTTAGGTGTCGATCCCACAAAGAGCAACTAAGTCTTGCACAGATTTAATGTTCTTTTGATTAATGAGCAGGAAAGCATACACATAAAACTAGCAAGCATGCCCAAAGCACACAATATATTAGGTTGGTAATAAGGTTAGTTTTGAGGGGGAGATTATAACACCATTAGAGTTAGGGTTGTGTTGTGACATAGCAGATGGGTTCTGGATAATCAGGGATCATATCCTGTCCGGCTACCTATCCTATAACATTCTGTTGCAACTCGTGTTCCCGGAGGAAAACGGAGTACACACTTCGATAATAACTCAACGCTCTCCCAAAAAGGATCGGAGTACAAAATATGAGTCCAGCTATGAACATACAAGGATTAGTAACTAAGGGACTTGAATCAACCGTACAATAATATAGCATGAACCATCCGATATATACACAGCTAAAGAAATCAAGCAGTACACATACACTCAAGCACTGACAACCGATAAAGAGCTCTACAGTTGCACCAGAAAAGGGTTCACGGTAAATCAGCTCGCAACTCGACCGACGGGAACTCGATGGCTGGACTACGGTCGGGAGTAGAGTACTGCTGTACGCCTGATTCATACATGAAAGATTATCTGTCCGGGCCTGGTCAAATATTCACTTTCATGCTACACATTTCAGAATTGGAACTCTTGACCAGGCCTAAGCTCTAGCGCAATTAATATTCTAACCTTTATTTGAAATACCATTGCGTAGGATCTTAGCTTCTACTTATTCGATTTGTCACGCAACAACAAATTCTTAATAAAAGAATAAGTTTAAGAATTACCTCTTGAAATGTGTACTTAGGCGATTCTCTTGTATGACTCAAAACTTGATCGTATGTTGTGTGGACAACGAACTAATGAGCAATTGATCAGCAAAACACTACAAATCCACTTGCCAAAAAAACCAGCACCGCTGTTGCCTAGCGCATGTACCGCACATGCCGCCGCCGCCGAGAGTAAGGCCCACGCGCCACCGCTGCTTCACCCAGGAGTCGCTGGATTTCGGGAAGAAAACCGACAGCCGATTCTTGGGAAGAAAGCCGGTCGCCTGGAGCTTAGAGAATCCGACTTTGAGGGAAAAATATTAATTCTCTCTCTAGTTTTCTTGTCATGAAAACTTATGAATTGTGTGTATTGAATTGCTAATCTCTTGCCTATTTACAGAGTTACAAGAGAGACCCCAAGTTGGTTTAAGATTGGTCTTCCTAATAGGTTTTGGTTTCTTAATTAGTTTCCAAATCCAATTAGGTTCCAAATCTAATAAGATTTCCAAATCCAAATAGATTTCCTAATCTCCAAGATTTCCTAATTCTAATTGAACTTTAAGACTTAATTAATTAAATAATTCCACTTTGTTAATTACTTAATTAACCCTTAGAAATAGTTAATTAAAGACTTAATTCTAATTTATCAATCAACCCACTACATAATTAATCGTACCACTAACGGATTAATTATGGCATTACCATCCTACACCAGAATTGTTTCCGGAACAACTAAATTAATTTATTCTTTAATTTTCCCACATCAAAGATATAGTGCTCATTAATTTATTAATTTACTAATAAATTAATTAACTAACTTCTTATAATGTGAGACTAGTACCACTCGACCTTTTTACTATACCGGACATAAGTCCACCGTCCGGGTTTAGTATAATAAACATAACTAGCTCATCTCGGGAGCACCATCACCCCGGACGCACCGGTACATGGTTTTCTTTCGACAAGCAACAGCACACCAAGCAACTAAACATGCGCACCCAACCTACCGAAACTATTGGCCTCAAGTGACCTCACTCTTTGGAAGATCAAAGTAAACTATGTCTAATCCTCATGCCTACTCAAGTCTAGGGATTTAGAGATAGAATATTAGGAACGAATAGTCTATTAAATCAGTACAAGACAATTCATCCCAGATGGTCAAGTTCAATATGCCCCGACCATATTTATAAGATTCAATTAGTTTAGAAAAACCAATTTCTGAATCATATAATAATCTAAACTGACAGTGTGTCCAAAACTATCTCGGTTACGAACCTCATTTATATATTATGCCTTTTAACCAATGATGAGATCTACTGTGTCACACCAGACACCTTATCATCTAACTACATAATATAAATGAACAACATATGTAAAATATATAAAAAATTTAACTAAAACATTTAATCGATATATAAAACTGGGAAATAGTTTAATACAAGCAAAGCTTTAGTATTCAAACCCAACAATCTCCCACTAATACTTAAGCTGCGTTTCAAGTATAAAAATACATTAATCTTTACAACTACAATAATGTCTAGAAAAACAATTATGGCTCACCTAAGTAGCTAATCCACATGCCCTTCACATGAGCATCAAAGACTTTTGCAGTTAATGTTTTCGTGAATGGATCTGCAAGGTTATCTTCTAATGCTATCTTCGTCACGACCACATCTTCCCTCTTTATGATATCTCATATTAGGTGGTACTTGCGCTGTATATGCTTACTCGCCTTGTGGGCTCGTGGCTCATTTGAGTTTGCAACTGCACCTTTTTTGTCACAGTACACTGTGATCGACTTTTACAAACCAGGAATCACGTCTAAGTCCACTAGAAAGTTCTTGAGCTACACTGTTTCTTTCACTGCCTCTGATCCTACAACGTATTCAGCCTCCATTGTAGAGTCTGCCACGCATTTCTGCTTGACACTCTGTCAAAATATGCTTCCACCTCCCAAAGTAAACACATACGCTGAGGTAGACTTGCTATTATCCCTGTCGCATTTGTAATCTGAATCTGCGTAACCACGGGGCACAAGCTTAGGCGCCTGATAGACCAAGACTTGGTATCTTGTTCTGCGTAAATACTTGAGAATGTATTTTACTGCTTCCCAATGAGCTTTCCTGGGATTACTCTGATATCTGCTTACAATGCCAACAGCATAGCAAATATCAGGCCTCATACATAACGTTGCATACATGAGACTTCCTACAACCGAGGCATAATGAATTATTTTCATGGCTTCTATCTCTTCAACAGTCTTAGGAAATTGTTCTTTAGATAGATGCACTTCGTGTTTGAAAGATAGAAAACCTTTCTTGCAGTTTTGCATGTTAAAACGAGCCAGAATTGTATCTATCTATGAAGTTTGAGAGAGCGTTAGCGAACGTTTCCTACGATCTCGAATGATCTTTGATCTTAAGGATATGTCCCGCTTCTTCTAAGTCTTTCATATCAAACTATTTGGACAGCCATGCCTTTACGTCTGATAACACTTTCTTATTGTTGCCAACTAGTACAAAAAACACCATCACATTTTCATCACGCCTGCAGTACACACATTGTTCATCCGGGCATTGAGTAAATCCGTAGCATTGGATTACCTTATTGAATCGGATGTTCCAAGATCTGGATGCCCACTTAAGTCCGTAAATAGACCTCTTAAGCTTGCCAACCTTATGCTCGTGGTATTTTTCAATGAATCTCTCTGGTTGCTGTATGAAAATGGTTTCTTCAAGACTTCTGTTAAGGAAAACTGTCTTGACATTCACCTGCCAAATCTCATAATCTAAATGAGCAGGTATGGCCAAGAGAATTCGGATTGCCTTAAGTATGGCTACCTAGGAGAAGGTTTCCTCATAATCAATTCCCTTTTTTTGAGGGAAAAAATATTAATTCTCTCTCTAGGATTTTCACTATCTAATTTTCTTGTCTTGAAAACTTATAATTGTGTGTATTGAATTGCTAATCTCTTGTCTATTTATAGAGTTACAAGAGAGAACCCAAGTTGGTTTAGGATTGGCCTTCCTAATGGGTATAGTGCTCGTTAATTTATTAATTTACGGATAAATTAATTAACTAACTTCTTATAATCTGAGACTAGTACCACTCGACCTTTTTACTATACCGGACATAAGTCCACCGGTCGGGTTTAGTATAATAAACATAACTAGCTCATATCGGGAGCACCATCACCCCGGACGCACCGGTACATGGTTTTCTTTCGACAAGCAACAGCACACCAAGCAACTAAACATGCGCACCCAACCTACCGAAACTATTGGCCTCAAGTGACCTCACTCTTTGGAAAATCAAAGTACACTATGTCTAATCCTCATGCCTGCTCAAGTCTAGGGATTTAGAGATAGAATATTAGGAACGAGTAGTCTATTAAATCAGTACAAGACAATTCGTCCCAGATGGTCAAGTTCAATATGCCCCGGCCATATTTATATGATTCAATTAGTTTAGAAAAACCAATTTCTGAATCATATAAAAATCTAAACTGACAGTGTGTCCAAAACTATCTCGGTTACGAACCTCATTTATATATTATGCCTTTTAACCAATGATGAGATCTACTGTGTCACACCAGACACCTTATCATCTAACTACATAATATAAATGAACAACATATGTAAAATATATAAAAAATTTAACTAAAACATTTAATCGATATATAAAACTGGGAAATAGTTTAATACAAGCAAAGCTTTAGTATTCAAACCCAACAATCTCCCACTAATACTTAAGCTGCGTTTCAAGTATAAAAATACATTAATCTTTACAACTACAATAATGTCTAGAAAAACAATTATGGCTCACCTAAGTAGCTAATCCACATGCCCTTCACATGAGCATCAAAGACTTTTGCAGTTAATGTTTTCGTGAATGGATCTGCAAGGTTATCTTCTAATGCTATCTTCGTCACGACCACATCTTCCCTCTTTATGATATCTCATATTAGGTGGTACTTGCGTTGTATATGCTTACTCGCCTTGTGGGCTCGTGGCTCATTTGAGTTTGCAACTGCACCTTTTTTGTCACAGTACACTGTGATCGACTTTTACAAACCAGGAATCACATCTAAATCAACTAGAAAGTTCTTGAGCTACACTGTTTCTTTCACTGCCTCTGATCCTGCAACGTATTCAGCCTCCATTGTAGAGTCTGTCACGCATTTCTGCTTGACACTCTGTCAAAATATGGCTCCACCTCCCAAAGTAAACACATACGCTGAGGTAGACTTGCTCTTATCCCTGTCGCCTTTGTAATCTGAATCTGCGTAACCACGGGGCACAAGCTTAGGCGCCTGGTAGACCAAGACTTGGTCTCTTATTCTACGTAAATACTTGAGAATGTATTTTACTGCTTCCCAATAAGCTTTCCTGGGATTACTCTGATATCTGCTTACAATGCCAATAGCATAGCAAATATCAGGCCTCATACATAACGTTGCATACATGAGACTTCCTACTGCCAAGGCATATTAAATTATTTTCATGGCTTCTATCTCTTCAACAGTCTTAGGAAATTGTTATTTAGATAGATGCACTTCGTGTTTGAAAGGTAGAAAACCTTTTTTGCAGTTTTGCATGTTAAAACGAGCCAGAATTGTATCTATCTATGAAGTTTGAGAGAGCGTTAGCGAACGTTTCCTACGATCTCGAATGATCTTTGATCTTAAGGATATGTCCCGCTTCTTCTAAGTCTTTCATATCAAACTATTTGGACAGCCATGCCTTTACGTCTGATAACACTTTCTTATTGTTGTCAACTAGTAAAATGTCATTTACGTAAAGTACAGAAAACACCATCACATTTTCATCACGCCTGCGGTACACACATTGTTCATCCGGGCATTGAGTAAATCCGTAGCATTGGATTACCTCATTGAATCGGATGTTCCAAGATCTGGATGCCTACTTAAGTTCGTAAATAGACCTCTTAAGCTTGCCAATCTTATGCTCGTGGTCTTTTTCAATGAATCTCTCTGGTTATTGCATGAAAATGGTTTCTTCAAGACTTCTGTTAAGGAAAACTGTCTTGACATTCATCTGCCAAATCTCATAATCTAAATGAGCAGTTATGGCCAAGAGAATCCGGATTGCCTTAAGCATGGCTACCTGGGGGAAGGTTTTCTCATAATCAATTCCCTTTTTTTGAGGGAAAAAATATTAATTCTCTCTCTAGGATTTTCACTATCTAATTTTCTTGTCTTGAAAACTTATAATTGTGTGTATTGAATTGCTAATCTCTTGTCTATTTGTAGAGTTACAAGAGAGACCCCAAGTTGGTTTAGGATTGGCCTTCCTAATGGGTATAGTGCTCGTTAATTTATTAATTTATGGATAAATTAATTAATTAACTTCTTATAATCTGAGACTAGTACTACTCGAACTTTTTACTATACTGTACATAAGTCCACCGGTCGGATTTAGTATAATAAACATAACAAGCTCATCTCAAGAGAATCATCATCCCGAACACACTGGTACACGGTTTCCTTTTGAAAAGCAATAGCACACCAAGCAACTAAACACGCGCACCCAACCTACCGAGACCATTGACCTCAAGTGACTCACTTTTTGGTAGATCAAAGTACACTATGTCTAATCCTCATGCCTGCTCAAGTCTAGGGATTTAGAAATAGAATATTATGAACAAATAGTCTATTAAATTAGTATAAGACAATTCTTCCTAGATGGTCAAGTTCAATATGCCCCGGGTAAATCTATATGATTCACTTAGTTTAGACAAACCAATTTTTGAATCACATAATAACCTAAACTGACAGTGTGTTCAAAACTGTCTCGGTTACGAACCTCATTTATATATTATGCCTTTTAACTAATGATGAGATCTACTGTGTCACACCAGACACCTCATCATCTAACTACATAATATAAATGGACAACATATGTAAAACATATAAAGAATTTAACTAAAATATTTAATCGATATCTAAAACTGGAAAATAGTTTAATACAAGCAAAGCTTTAGTATTCAAACCCAATAATACCAACACTACATCATCTGGGGATTCCTCTCTGATATGGAGCTTATCACTCCATTGATCCGAGCTCAGAAACCATCATACGTGAAACTCTAGCTCGAGGCATACTGGAAAAGAGTCTAAGCAGCGACTGAATGAATAAGTGAACAAACAATGCCCTAATGGACTTGTCTTTGAGTATTTATACCTATTACAATTAGGTTAGAAAATAATTACAACTTGTGGGGGCAAGACAGTAACTTTGGTGCAGAAGGCTGGATTATGGTCATAGTCATCAGCTGGTTTTCCCGCCAAAACACTTTCGAGATCAGGAGCTTCCATAGTAAGCTTCACCAGCAGCTTCCCAGTCCAAATTATGCATGGATTCATCACTTTCAGTTCAGTACCTGGAATTCACAATTATCCAAAATAAGTCATGGAAATCACGTAAATGAAGATATCTTCTTACTTAAGTAGTTAGATTAATTCATAAAAAGCCACGCTAAATGTCATGAATCTTGTGCACTCCATCCCCCCCACACTGAGAATTTTGCTTTTCCTCAAGTGACGTGCTATTGTCATTGTATAAGTTTTAGGCGAACACTTCAAAATAAATTTATAAACAAACAAAACAAAAATACTAAAACTATAGTACTTAAAGTTTCGTTCCCATAAAAAAGTTGTCTTGATTGAAGTGGTTGTTGGGTTCGAGTCCCTGCTTACTACAATTTCTAGTGGTTTCTAGCCTAAGAATCTAAAAAACCAAAAGGGTAGGATAGTAATTTCAAATGAGTCATGCAAGTACTAGAATAAACAGAAGAAAGGATAGTATGGGTAAAGGGGGGGGGAGGGAAATAACACCACTTCAAGATCCAATGAGCTATTTAGAAGTAAAATCACATACAAATGTAGGTATGCATTATAGAATCAGAAACTTTTGAAATAGCCCAAACACTAGTACAAGTTCTTTTGAACCCGATCTAGCTTATACTTGTTCGATTTACTTAACCCATAACAAAATGAATCTTTAATTTAAAGCGAAAAGGTGAAAGATTTGACTTTTGATGCGAGTCCCTCGAGAAATAAACTTGAGAAAGATAAAAATCCAATCTTTGAACCTTCTTTCACAAGAAATCCCTCGAATGCCTCCAAGATAATCCGAAAATCGTGTGGGCAATTATCTATCGGATAGATCTAGCAAAACCCGTGAAGAAACCTAAAAAAACTCATTAAAAACTCAAGAAAATACTGCCCGGAGATGGAGAAACCCAGCTGCAAGAAAAGGGAGATCCACCGTTGGAAATCCAAGAAAAAAAGCGCTAAAAATTGAGATCTTCACCGGCCCGAAATCCAAACTCCAATCTTGAGTCTTCTAGAGAGAGATCTAAAAGCTGACTTCGAGGGGGTCTCAATTTTACTATTTCTTCAAGTCCTTCTCTAGGCCTTTCTCTCTCTAGAGGCAAGACAACTTGCCTTGTAAGTTTCTTTTTGTTTTTTAAGGTCAAGCTTATCTATTTATAAGGAGTTTCAATGGAGACCTAGTGGACTTTTGAGTTGGGCCTCGTTGTTGGAATTTTTAATTAATATTTAAGTCTTCACTAGACTTAATTAATTCCAATCGACCCAAGGATGTTTAATTAGTTAAACCCACTTCTTTTATTGACCCAAGGATAATTAATTAAATAATTAAATCCACTTTGTCAACTTACTCAAGGTTAATTAATTAATTAATTAAATCTAATTTGTCAATTAATCCAACACATAATTAATCATATCACTAATGGATTAGTTATGGAATTACCGCTCAAAAGGAAATTGGTTTCGGGTACCACTTTAATTATTCTTTTACCTCCTCACGTCAAAGATATAGTGGTCGTCAATTTATTAATTTACTGATAAATTAATTAATCGACTTCTTCTCATTCAAGATTAGTACCAATCAATTTTATTACTATACCAGACATAAGTCCACCGGTCGGGTTTAGTATAATAATCCTTATAAGCTCATCTCGAGAGCACCATCACCCCGGATGCATCGGTACATAGTTTCATTTCGACAAACAATGACATAATAAGAAATCAAACATGTATACCCAACTTAAAGAGCTATAGGCCTCAAGTGACCGCACTCTTTGGTAAATCAAAGTACACTATGTCTAATCCTCATGACAGCTCTAGTCTATGGATTAAGAGATAGAATACAAGGCTTGAATTAACTACGAATATCAGTACAAGTTAATTTGATCCTAGATCGGTCCTGCTCAATATGCCCAAGGTACATCCGTATGATTTAATTAGTCTAGACAAACTAATTTCTGAATCATACAATAACTTAAACCGATAGTTTGTCCAAACTGTCTCAGTTACGAGCCTTATTTATACATCATACTTTAATCAATGATGAGATCTACTGTATCACACCAAACACCTCATCATCTAATCATATGATATAAGTGAAGAACATGTATAATAGGTAATTATAAACTAAAACACAATCAATACGAAATTGAGAAATAGTTTTTCATACAAGCAAAGCTTTTAAGTATTCAAACCTAACATATAATGCCATTCAAAGAATTCTACATGAGGACTCTAATTTATAATACCTACGGATCATCACCTTAAGTAAATAAGACAAGGACCCATGATAAAATAATTAGTATCCTATTCTACTATCAATCCTCTACACAAAATAATTAAGCTAAGGAAAAATATGAACTTATAAAGCAAATGGATAGAGAAACCAACAAACCTGTAAGACAAGAAATCTCAATCAAACTAACTCAAATGCCTACATAAGCCTATGCTCTACAAATCAACAATTAAATGAGTAGATTCAACACACATATCAATGAATTGACAAAATCACCATATAAACACAAGAATTAGCTCATTTGCATGAGACCCATTTATAAATATGCATGGAAATCCATAGAAAAGAACAAACTTAGCATGGCAATGAGTAGATTATCATGATAGAACTCCATCTAAAGAAAATGTACAACTTTTATCAACCAAACATGATAGAAGCCTTTGGATTCATTAAATAAAACTCTCATAATCAAGTACTCCATTAAAACAATGAATTTGTACTATATCTTTGGAAATCCACTACCCCTTATCACTTAGAAGGATAGATTTCCCTACAATCTACTTAGAACATAATTGTTCTAAGAGAATTCATAGCGTGTGTGTGTGAAAAGGGTGAGAAAGTGTGTGTTTGTTTCTCACTAAGCTACTTTCTCTAACATTAGAAAAACTTACCAAGGTGTAATAGTATGTGTCTTTACAAGAGGCCTTGGCCATTAAGAAAGTGTTCTAAGGGCTAAAATAGGGAAAACATCAGTTGACACACGCCAAGGGCAAATTTGGATTTTAAGCAGTGATTTTTGAGTAACGACCAGGCGATGGCACCGAGCGAAATTTGAGGTCGGCGGCGCACAGGCGCCATCGCCGAGCGGACGCCAAACTCGGACTTCTTCAACTCTTTTTGCTCTTATCCAAATTCTTCTTTTTAACCTCTAATTGTGCATGTTTTATTTGTTAGTTTTGAATACTTAAAAGCTTTGTTTGTATAAAAAACTATTTCTCAGTTTACATATTGATTATGTTTCAGGTATATGCATTTTGTCCCCTTATATCATATGTCTAGATGATAAGGTATTTGGTGTGACACTGTAGATGTTATCAATGGTTAAAGTTATGATATATAAATAATGCTTGTAACTGAGACAGTTTGGACATACTGTCGGTTTAGGTTATTGTGTGATTCTGAAATTTGTTTGTCTTCACTAATTGAATCATGCAGATGTGCTCGGGGCATATTGAGCAGAACCTCAGTAGCATCGAATTAACTTGTGCTGATCTTTGTAGTTAATTCGAGCCTTGTATTCTTTCTCTTAATCCCTAGACTAGGATGGGCATGAGGAATAGATATAGTGTACTTTGATTTTCCAAAGAGTGTGGTCAATTGAGGCTTATAATCTCGGTAAGTTGGGTGTATGTGTTTAGTCTCTTATTGTGCTGTTGCTTGTCGAAAGGAAACCATGTATCGGTGCATCCGAGGTGATAGTGCTCTCAAGATGAGCTCGTAAGGATTATTATACTAAACCCGTCCAGTGAACTTATGTCCGGTATAGTAATAAGGTTGAGTGGTACTAATCTCAGATATTAAGAAGTCGATTATCTAATTTATCAGTAAATTAATAAATTGACGAGCACCATATCTTTGACGTGGGGGGATAATAGAATAATTAAAAGTGGACCCAGAAGTAATTGTTGTTTGAGCGGTAGTTCTATAATTAATCGTTAGTGTTATGATTAATTATGAGTTAGATTAATTGACAAAGTGAATTTAACTAAGTAATTATCCTTAGGTCAATTAGTAGTTGACTAGTCTAGTAAAGACTTAGAAGTCAACAAGTCCAACTAGAATGCCCAACTTAAACCCACTTAAGGTTTCCCTAGAACCTCCCTATAAATAGAATAAGTTGTTACCCTAAAACATAAGTTAAGTGAGAATTCAAGAATTCTTGCCTCCAAGAGAGAGAAATAGCCTAGAGAGAGTTTTGAAGAAGTTATTCTTCTTTTTTAAGAAAACTCTTTCGAAGTTGGTTTGATTCTCTCTCAGGAAGAAAAGAAAAGACTGGATCTTGGATTTTCTGGCCGACATCTTCATCTTTTTGGCATATTGGAATTTTCCAGCGGATCACTCTCTTTCCGAAACGGTAGTTTCTGAGCTCCGGCAAACTGTTGCAACTTCTGACGAGCAGTTTTTTGGCATAAAGTAGATTCGGGCGAAGAGATTCAATGGCCAGGAAGTTTGGGTGATTCAGGTAGCATAGTTTGGTAATTTTTTCTCAGAGATCAGTTGTCATTCGTGAGCTACTCCCGGAGTTTGGCGATTAGCATTTTTTGGCGGATCGGTTGATTCTGGTGGATGGATTTTGCTCATCCCGACAAGATTCTTGTGGATTTTTCACGGGCTTTGATTATTAGATCCGATAGAGTGTTTCCCACACGACTTTCGGATTGTTCTCGGAGACATTCTTGGGATTTCTTGAGAGGACACGCTTCAAAGGTCGAATATTTAATTCCATTTTTACTTAAAGATTTAATTTTTATTGTGTTGTTTTAGTAAATCAAACAAGTATAAGCTTGATCGAGACCAAATGAACTTGTACTAGTGTTAGGGCTCGATCGAAAGTTTGCAATTTTGGAATGCATAGCACGAAAGTGAAATTTTCTATTTGGCCTGGACCCACTAGTTCCATTAATTGGTATCAGAGCTGAGGTTTTGGGTTTTATACTTGTTCAATTTGTTATGGGCTTTTGTTGCAAGTGGTTATTATCCCGACTATTATGGTCTATGCATTCAGTTTTCATTTATAAACCCCGGGACATGTCTGGGTTGTTTTTTGAATGTGAATATGTGTAATAGTAATTACCACGAGCTGGAAGCGGTGTAGCATTAGATTAAATCTGTAACAGGATTTATTCTATCAAATGTCATCTTTATTTTCTGAGAAAATTGAGCCTTGTATTTAGGAAGATATGTAATGACGAAGACGTTATTGTGGGCAACTTGGATTCGTGGGTTTTATGGTTTATCGTAACTTAGGTGATTCCTAGTATTACGTAGAAAATCGAGAAAACCAGGATGAATTGCAAGGAGTTCAAATAACGAGTGAGAGTGACAAGACGGGAAGCGTCAACAAGGCAGCAAAATGAAGCAACAATTGAGAAGGCCATAATAGACGGGAAATGTTTATTATGTATTTATTTCCCACTTTTATTGTCTTGATTGTTGCTTGCATGTTTTTTAATTTTTGTTTTGATGCATGATTAAAAATGTGAGGTTTTATGGGTGCAAATAACTGAGGTTAAGAAATTGCATGTTAAAACCAGAAAAATCCTCAATTTAAAAATCTATGTGGGAAAGGGTTGATTTATATCCCCATTGCCTCCATTACGAATTCATATTTGATATGAATAGACTTGCGCACTGGCATTAGGGTCTTCTTCCATATCGGATGAGTCTAATTCATAAGTTTACTACATTGAATTTCTAAAGGGATGACTATAGTGAGCTAAATTGGAGAATGCGACACCCTCTCTTACTGAGGGCGCACTATCCTTGGTAAAAAACTTAGAAGTCACGTAATGGCATACGCTTAGTGTACTGTTTATAGTATTCCTCCCAATGATGTTACGCTACTTATGTGTACGGCTAAAATCACCTACTATTAATTTCATTAATCAATAGATCATTTGGTCAAATAATAAAATTAATGAACTTGGTTCTTCTCGAAAGAATGTGGATTAAAGTAAACATTCACACTAACGTGACTTGCGTGAATCCTGGTAAACGAGATGTTGGTGGATTTGATTATATTGTTTTGAGGGTGTCAATATTTTCTAAAAAGATAAAATATTGAAACTTCTCTGTTTATTTATTTTCAGCTTTTGATATGGCGTTTAATCCATTGTCAGTCATACAAAAAGAGAAAAAATGTACTGGCCCAAATTACATTGATTGGAAATGCAATCTGGACATTGTCCTCACGGCTAAGTAATACAAGTTTGTGCTTACTGAGTTATGCCCAGAAGTGCCTAATAACGAATCCACTCTCGAGCATAGGGAAGTATATCAAAAGTGGAAGAAAGCTGATGAGATGACAAGGTGCTACATTTTGGCTTCTATGTCAAATGTTTTGCAGCACCAGCATTAGTTGATAACCTCTGCTTTTGATATGATGAATAACCTAAGGGAGATGTTCGGTCACCAAGGTAGAATAGATAGGCAAATGGCTATCAGAAAGCTCATGACTAGTAAGATAGTTGAGGGCACACCTGTGAGAGATCACATAGGTTTTTGGAGGTGACTTCGACTGTGAGTCTCATGTTGATATTAGACTCAAGAACTTGCCTCAAAGTTTTGAGCAGTTTTGGCTTAATTACAATATGAATCAATGAGTCTATACTCTACCAGAGCTCTTAATTGCATTGGTGTCTGCTGAAGTCCTATTTCATGAAAGAAAGCAAGCTTTAGCAATAGTCGGGCCTTCAAGATCTTCTTCCAGGCCAAAGCTGGGAAGACGAAAAAGAATACCCTGCTAATCATGGGCCCAAGCCAGACATTACCAAGAAGAAGAAGCCGAAAGGAAAGTGCTTCAGGTGTGGCAAGGCAGGGCATTGGAAGCCGGATTGTCCAAAACTCAAAGGTACGACTATTTACGTTTTAGTTACGGAAACATGTTTAGAGGTGATTCCACAGATACTTGGTTTGTGAATTTAGGAACTAGTGATCATGTTTGTAATTCTTTGCAGGGGTTCCAAGTAACCTGGATACTTAGAGATGGCGAGATGGAAGTCTACTTAGGGGATACTACCAAACTATCAGTTGAAACAGTGGGAGTAGCAAGACTTATTTTCCAAAATAATGCTGTAATAGTTTTGAAGAATTGTCTTTATGTTCTTAGTTTTAGAAAGAATTTACTTTCAGTTTCTAAACTCTTGTTGGATAGTTATAAGTTTGTTTTTTTCTAATAATTCTATTTTTGCTAGAAAGAATGAGAAACTTATATGTTCTGGTTCAATGGTTGACAATCTCTTTTTGGTTAAAACTAACTCCCCTGTTGTGCAAAACACTAAAATGAATGACACATCATTAAGCCATACTAAGAGGAAAAAACCTTCTGAAATGAACCAAACTTATCTTTGACACCTTAGAATAGGTCATATAATCCTTATTAGGATTCAGAGGATGATCAATGATTCATTGGAGATTGACAGTTATCCAACTTGTGAATCTTGCTTAGAAGGTAAAATGACAAAAAGGCCTTTCAAGGCAAAGGGGTATAGGGCCAAAGAAGTTTTAGAGTTGGTTCACTCTGATTTATGTGAACCTATGTCAATTTAGGCTAGAGGTGATTTTGAGTATTTTGTGACCTTCACAGATGATTACTCTAGGTATGGGTACATTTACTTGATGTGCTACAAGTCCGAATGCTTTGGCAAGTTCAAAGAGTTCCAGGCAGATGTGGAGAAATATCATAGTAAAAGTATCAAAACACTGTGGTCAAATCGTTATAACGAGTACCTCTCTAGCGAATTTAGGAGTTACTTGTCAGAGGTGGGTATTCAGTCCCAGTTCTACACCTGGCACACCCTAGCAGAATGGTGTAGCAGAGAGAATGAACAGAACTTTTATGGATATGGTGAGATCTATGATGAGTTATAGTGAATTGCACAATTCATTTTGGGGATATACCTTGGAGACGACAACTTACATTCTGAATCTTGTACCATCTAAATATGTGCCTTCAACCCCCGTGGAGTTATGGTCTGGGCGAAAGCCTAGTGTCAAACATCTCCGGATTTGGGGTTATCCAACACATGTGCTTAAGGCAGATGCAGGTAAGTTAGATACAAGATTAGAGGTAATGTTGTTTGTAGGATATCGCAGAGGAACGAAGGGTGGTTTATTCTATAGTCCTAAGGATTAGAAGGTGGTGGTTAGCACTAATGCAGATTTTTAGAAGAGGACTATATTCTAGACCACAAACCAAATAGCAAGATTGTACTCGAAGAGCTTAGGGGACAGTCCAGTATTCCTGATGCACCAGTACAAGTAGATACACCACAGAATACTGCACAAGATGTCACAGATGATGCGCCTACATAGGTTACGCATCGTCACAGTGGGAGGGTTGTGAGACAGCCCTAGAGGTAAGTGGGTTCATGAGAATCTTTGAATTTTTTCCCTGGTAATCACGAACCAGACCCAGTTAACTACAATGAGGCTCTCCAAGATAAAGATGCAAAATTTTGGCGAAAGGCAATGATATCTGAGATGGGTTCGATGGGCTCAAATAAAGTCCAGAAATTGGTAGACCCACATGATGGTTTTAGACCAATTAGGTGCAAATAGGTCTACAAGCGAAAGAGATGATCTGACGAGAAGGTTAAAACCTTCAAAGCTAGGCTTATGGCAAAGGGGTATACTCAAAAAGAGGGTTTCGATTATGAGAAGATCTTTTCTCCAGTAGCTATGCTTAAGTTGATCCAGATTCTCTTGGCCATAACTGCTCATTTAGATTATAAGATTTGGCAGATGGATGTCAACATAGCTTTTCTTAATGGAAGTCTTAAGGAATCGATCTTTATGCAGTAACCAGAGGGATTCATTGCAGAAAGCCACGAGCATAAGGGTTGCAGGCTTAAGAAGTCCATCTATGGACTTAAGCAAGCATCTAGATCTTAGAACATCCATTTTGATGAGGTAATCCAGTCCTCTGGATTTACTCAGTCTCCTGAGGAGCAGTGTGTGTACCGCAGGTGTGATGGAAATTTAGTGGTGTTTATTATACTTTACGTAGATGATATTCTTCTTATTGGCAATAGTAAGAAGGTATTGTCAGACGTAATGGCATGGTTGTCCAAGCAATTTTATATGAAAGATTTAGAAGTGGCTGGACATATCCTTGGGATCGAGATCATTCGAGATCTTAGGCGACATTCACTGACACTCTCTCAGGCTTCATACATAGACACGATTCTGGCCCGTTTTAACATACAGAACTCTAAGAAGGGTTTCCTACCTTTCAAAAACGGATTGCATCTATCTAAGGAGCAATCCCCTAAGACTATTGAGGACATAGAAGGCATGAATACAGTTCTTCATTCATCTGCAGTAGGAAGTCTCATGTTTGCCATGGTGTGTACGAGACCTGATATTTGTTTTGTCCTTGGCATGTTATAAGATATCAAAGTAACCCTGGAAAGGCTCATTGGAGGCTGTCAAGTGCATCCTCAAGTATTTGCGCAGAACGAGAGACCATATTTTGATTTATTAGGCGCAAGAGCTAGTTCTAAAGGGTTACACAGATTCAGAATTCCAATGTGATATGGACAATAGCAAGTCTACCTCTGGGTTTGTGTTTACTCTTGGAGGTGGAGCCATAGTTTGGCAAAGTGTCAAGCAGAAATATGTGGAGGACTCCACAATGGAAGTTGAATACGTTGCAGCATCAGAGGTAGCGAAAGAAGCTGTAAGGCTCAAGAACTTCCTTATGGACTTAGATGTGATTCCTGAGTTGCCAAGGTCTATCATAGTTCAGTGTGATAACAATGTTAACTCAAAGGAACCACGAGCGCATAAGGCGAGTAATCATATAGAGCTCAAGTACCACCTGATACAAGTGATCGTAAAGAGAAGAGACATGGTCGTGGCCAAGATAGCATCAACAGACAACCTTGCAGATCCATTCACAAACGCATTGACTTCAAAAGTCTTTGAGACCCACGTGGAGGGCATGGGACTTAGATACTTGAGTGAGCTATTAGAGTTCTCTAGATTTTGGTATGATAGTAGAATAAATGTATAAAACCAATTTTTATACTTCAAAGCACATCTTTGAGTATTAGTGGGAGATTGTTCATTTTTAATACGTAAAAACTTTGCTTGTATGAAAAAATATTTCTTAGTTTACTTATCGATTGTGTTTCAGTTATATGCATTTTGTCCCTTTATATCATATATCTAGATGATAAGGTGTTTGGTGTGAGACAATAGATCTTATCATTGGTTAAAGTTATAATATATAAATAATGCTCGCAACTGAGACAGTTTGGACATACTGTCAATTTAGGTTATTGTGTGATTCTAAAATTGGTTTGTCTAGACTAATTGAATCATGCAGATGTGCCCAGACCATATTAAGCAGAACCTGAGTAGGATCGAATTAACTTGTACTGATCTTCATAGTTAATTCAAGCCTTGTATTCTTTCTCTTAATCTCTAGACTAGGACGGGCATGAGGATTAGATATAATGTACTTTGTTTTGACAAAGAGTGTGGTTAATTGAGGCCTATAATCTTGGTAAGTTGGGTATACGTGTCTAGTCTCTTATTGTGCCATTGCTTATCGGAAGGAAACCATGTACCGGTGTGTCTGGGGTGATAGTGCTCTCGAGATATGCTTGTAAGGATTATTATACTAAACCCTGCCAGTGGACTTATGTCCAGTATAGTAATAAGGTTGAGTGATACTAATCTCGGATAATAAGAAGTCGATTAATTAATTTATCACTAAATTAATAAATTGACGAGCACTATATCTTTGACGTGGGAAGATAATAGAATAATTAAAGTGGACCCAGAAACAATTTTGGTTTAAGCGGTAGTCCCATACTTAATTCGTTCGTGGTACGATTAATTATGAGTTGGATTAATTGATAAAGTGGATTTAATTAAGCAATTATCCTTGGGTCAATTACTAGTTGACTAGTTTAGTAAAGACTTAGAAGTCAACAAGTCCAAATAGAAGGCCCCACTTAAACCCACGTAAGGTTTCCCTAGAAGCTCCCTATAAATAGAATAACTTGTTACCCTAAAAGATAATTTAAGTGAGAATTCAAGAATTCTTGCCTCCAAGAGAGAGAAATAGCCTAGCGAGAGTTTTGAAGAAGTTCTTATTCTTCTTCAAAAAAACTCTTTCGAAGTCAGTTTGATTCTCTCTCACGAATAAAAGGAAAGACTGGATCTTGGTTTTTTTGGCAGGCATCGTCATCTTTTCGGCAGATTGGAATTTTTTGGCTGATCACTCTCTTTCCAAAGCGGCGGCTTCCGAGCTCAGGCGAACTGCTGCAACTTCCGGCGAGCATTTTTTTGGCATACAACAGATTCTGGTGAAGAGATTTAATGGCTAGGAAGCTTGGGTGATTCCGAATGGGCATTTTGGCAATTTTTTCTCAGAGATCGATATCCGTTCTTGAGCTGCTCCCGGAGTTTGGCGATCAGTATTTTCCTGCGGATCGGGTGATTCCGGCGGCTGAATTTTGCTCCACCCGGTGAGATTCTTGTGGATTTTTCACGGGCTTCGACTAGTAGATCTGATAGAAAGTTGCCTACACGAATTTCGGATTGTTCTCGAAGACATTCTTGGGATTTCTTTAGAGTACACGCTTCAAAGGTCGAATATTTAATTTCGCTTGTACTTAAAAATTTAATTTTTAGTACGTCATTTAAGTAAATTGAACAAGTATAAGTGCTAGTTTTGAATACTTAAAAGCTTTGCTTGTATGAAAAAATATTTCTCAGTTTTATTTCAATTGTGTTTCGGTATATAATTACATGTTATATATGTTGTCCATTTATATCATATAACTAGAAGTTATTCTTCTTTTTTAAGAAAACTCTTTCGAAGTTGGTTTGATTCTCTCTCAGGAAGAAAAGAAAAGACTGGATCTTGGATTTTCTGGCCGACATCTTCATCTTTTTGGCATATTGGAATTTTCCAGCGGATCACTCTCTTTCCGAAACGGTAGTTTCTGAGCTCCGGCAAACTGTTGCAACTTCTGACGAGCAGTTTTTTGGCATAAAGTAGATTCGGGCGAAGAGATTCGATGCCCAGGAAGTTTGGGTGATTCAGGTAGCATAGTTTGGTAATTTTTTCTCGGAGATCAGTTGTCATTCGTGAGCTACTCCCGGAGTTTGGCGATTAGCATTTTTTGGCGGATCGGGTGATTCTGGTGGATGGATTTTGCTCATCCCGACAAGATTCTTGTGGATTTTTCACGGGCTTTGATTATTAGATCCGATAGAGAGTTTCCCACACGACTTTCGGATTGTTCTCGGAGACATTCTTGGGATTTCTTGAGAGGACACGCTTCAAAGGTCGAATATTTAATTCCACTTTTACTTAAAGATTTAATTTTTATTGTGTTGTTTTAGTAAATCAAACAAGTATAAGCTTGATCGAGACCAAATGAACTTGTACTAGTGTTAGGGCTCGATCGAAAGTTTGCAATTTTGGAATGCATAGCACGAAAGTGAAATTTTCTATTTGGCCTGGACCCACTAGTTCCATTAATTGGTATCAGAGCTGAGGTTTTGGGTTTTATACTTGTTCAATTTGTTATGGGCTTTTGTTGCAAGTGGTTATTATCCCGACTATTATGGTCTATGCATTCAGTTTTCATTTATAAACCCCGGGACATGTCTGGGTTGTTTTTTGAATGTGAATATGTGTAATAGTAATTACCACGAGCTGGAAGCGGTGTAGCATTAGATTAAATCTGTAACAGGATTTATTCTATCAAATGTCATCTGTATTTTCTGAGAAAATTGAGCCTTGTATTTAGGAAGATATGTAATGACGAAGACGTTATTGTGGGCAACTTGGATTCGTGGGTTTTATGGTTTATCGTAACTTAGGTGATTCCTAGTATTACGTAGAAAATCGAGAAAACCATGATGAATTGCAAGGAGTTCAAATAACGAGTGAGAGTGACAAGACGGGAAGCGTCAACAAGGCAGCAAAATGAAGCAACAATTGAGAAGGCCATAATAGACGGGAAATGTTTATTATGTATTTATTTCCCACTTTTATTGTCTTGATTGTTGCTTGCATGTTTTTTAATTTTTGTTTTGATGCATGATTAAAAATGTGAGGTTTTATGGGTGCAAATAATTGAGGTTAAGAAATTGCATGTTAAAACCAGAAAAATCCTCAATTTAAAAATCTATGTGGGAAAGGGTTGATTTATATCCCCATTGCCTCCATTACGAATTCATATTTGATATGAATAGACTTGCGCACTGGCATTAGGGTCTTCTTCCATATCGGATGAGTCTAATTCATAAGTTTACTACATTGAATTTCTAAAGGGATGACTATAGTGAGCTAAATTGGAGAATGCGACACCCTCTCTTACTGAGGGCGCACTATCCTTGGTAAAAAACTTAGAAGTCACGTAATGGCATACGCTTAGTGTACTGTTTATAGTATTCCTCCCAATGATGTTACGCTACTTATGTGTACGGCTAAAATCACCTACTATTAATTTCATTAATCAATAGATCATTTGGTCAAATAATAAAATTAATGAACTTGGTTCTTCTCGAAAGAATGTGGATTAAAGTAAACATTCACACTAACGTGACTTGCGTGAATCCTGGTAAACGAGATGTTGGTGGATTTGATTATATTGTTTTGAGGGTGTCAATATTTTCTAAAAAGATAAAATATTGAAACTTCTCTGTTTATTTATTTTCAGCTTTTGATATGGCGTTTAATCCATTGTCAGTCATACAAAAAGAGAAAAAATGTACTGGCCCAAATTACATTGATTGGAAATGCAATCTGGACATTGTCCTCACGGCTAAGTAATACAAGTTTGTGCTTACTGAGTTATGCCCAGAAGTGCCTAATAACGAATCCACTCTCGAGCATAGGGAAGTATATCAAAAGTGGAAGAAAGCTGATGAGATGACAAGGTGCTACATTTTGGCTTCTATGTCAAATGTTTTGCAGCACCAGCATTAGTTGATAACCTCTGCTTTTGATATGATGAATAACCTAAGGGAGATGTTCGGTCACCAAGGTAGAATAGATAGGCAAATGGCTATCAGAAAGCTCATGACTAGTAAGATAGTTGAGGGCACACCTGTGAGAGATCACATAGGTTTTTGGAGGTGACTTCGACTGTGAGTCTCATGTTGATATTAGACTCAAGAACTTGCCTCAAAGTTTTGAGCAGTTTTGGCTTAATTACAATATGAATCAATGAGTCTATATTCTACCAGAGCTCTTAATTGCATTGGTGTCTGCTGAAGTCCTATTTCATGAAAGAAAGCAAGCTTTAGCAATAGTCGGGCCTTCAAGATCTTCTTCCAGGCCAAAGCTGGGAAGACGAAAAAGAATACCCTGCTAATCATGGGCCCAAGCCAGACATTACCAAGAAGAAGAAGCCGAAAGGAAAGTGCTTCAGGTGTGGCAAGGCAGGGCATTGGAAGCCGGATTGTCCAAAACTCAAAGGTACGACTATTTACGTTTTAGTTACGGAAACATGTTTAGAGGTGATTCCACAGATACTTGGTTTGTGAATTTAGGAACTAGTGATCATGTTTGTAATTCTTTGCAGGGGTTTCAAGTAACCTGGATACTTAGAGATGACGAGATGGAAGTCTACTTAGGGGATACTACCAAACTATCAGTTGAAACAGTGGGAGTAGCAAGACTTATTTTCCAAAATAATGCTGTAATAGTTTTGAAGAATTGTCTTTATGTTCTTAGTTTTAGAAAGAATTTACTTTCAGTTTCTAAACTCTTGTTGGATAGTTATAAGTTTGTTTTTTTCTAATAATTCTATTTTTGCTAGAAAGAATGAGAAACTTATATGTTCTGGTTCAATGGTTGACAATCTCTTTTTGGTTAAAACTAACTCCCCTGTTGTGCAAAACACTAAAATGAATGACACATCATTAAGCCATACTAAGAGGAAAAAACCTTCTGAAATGAACCAAACTTATCTTTGACACCTTAGAATAGGTCATATAATCCTTATTAGGATTCAGAGGATGATCAATGATTCATTGGAGATTGACAGTTATCCAACTTGTGAATCTTGCTTAGAAGGTAAAATGACAAAAAGGCCTTTCAAGGCAAAGGGGTATAGGGCCAAAGAAGTTTTAGAGTTGGTTCACTCTGATTTATGTGAACCTATGTCAATTTAGGCTAGAGGTGATTTTGAGTATTTTGTGACCTTCACAGATGATTACTCTAGGTATGGGTACATTTACTTGATGTGCTACAAGTCCGAATGCTTTGGCAAGTTCAAAGAGTTCCAGGCAGATGTGGAGAAATATCATAGTAAAAGTATCAAAACACTGTGGTCAAATCGTTATAACGAGTACCTCTCTAGCGAATTTAGGAGTTACTTGTCAGAGGTGGGTATTCAGTCCCAGTTCTACACCTGGCACACCCTAGCAGAATGGTGTAGCAGAGAGAATGAACAGAACTTTTATGGATATGGTGAGATCTATGATGAGTTATAGTGAATTGCACAATTCATTTTGGGGATATACCTTGGAGACGACAACTTACATTCTGAATCTTGTACCATCTAAATATGTGCCTTCAACCCCCGTGGAGTTATGGTCTGGGCGAAAGCCTAGTGTCAAACATCTCCGGATTTGGGGTTATCCAACACATGTGCTTAAGGCAGATGCAGGTAAGTTAGATACAAGATTAGAGGTAATGTTGTTTGTAGGATATCGCAGAGGAACGAAGGGTGGTTTATTCTATAGTCCTAAGGATTAGAAGGTGGTGGTTAGCACTAATGCAGATTTTTAGAAGAGGACTATATTCTAGACCACAAACCAAATAGCAAGATTGTACTCGAAGAGCTTAGGGGACAGTCCAGTATTCCTGATGCACCAGTACAAGTAGATACACCACAGAATACTGCACAAGATGTCACAGATGATGCGCCTACATAGGTTACGCATCGTCACAGTGGGAGGGTTGTGAGACAGCCCTAGAGGTAAGTGGGTTCATGAGAATCTTTGAATTTTTTCCCTGGTAATCACGAACCAGACCCAGTTAACTACAATGAGGCTCTCCAAGATAAAGATGCAAAATTTTGGCGAAAGGCAATGATATCTGAGATGGGTTCGATGGGCTCAAATAAAGTCCAGAAATTGGTAGACCCACATGATGGTTTTAGACCAATTAGGTGCAAATAGGTCTACAAGCGAAAGAGATGATCTGACGAGAAGGTTAAAACCTTCAAAGCTAGGCTTATGGCAAAGGGGTATACTCAAAAAGAGGGTTTCGATTATGAGAAGATCTTTTCTCCAGTAGCTATGCTTAAGTTGATCCAGATTCTCTTGGCCATAACTGCTCATTTAGATTATAAGATTTGGCAGATGGATGTCAACATAGCTTTTCTTAATGGAAGTCTTAAGGAATCGATCTTTATGCAGTAACCAGAGGGATTCATTGCAGAAAGCCACGAGCATAAGGGTTGCAGGCTTAAGAAGTCCATCTATGGACTTAAGCAAGCATCTAGATCTTAGAACATCCATTTTGATGAGGTAATCCAGTCCTCTGGATTTACTCAGTCTCCTGAGGAGCAGTGTGTGTACCGCAGGTGTGATGGAAATTTAGTGGTGTTTATTATACTTTACGTAGATGATATTCTTCTTATTGGCAATAGTAAGAAGGTATTGTCAGACGTAATGGCATGGTTGTCCAAGCAATTTTATATGAAAGATTTAGAAGTGGCTGGACATATCCTTGGGATCGAGATCATTCGAGATCTTAGGCGACATTCACTGACACTCTCTCAGGCTTCATACATAGACACGATTCTGGCCCGTTTTAACATACAGAACTCTAAGAAGGGTTTCCTACCTTTCAAAAACGGATTGCATCTATCTAAGGAGCAATCCCCTAAGACTATTGAGGACATAGAAGGCATGAATACAGTTCTTCATTCATCTGCAGTAGGAAGTCTCATGTTTGCCATGGTGTGTACGAGACCTGATATTTGTTTTGTCCTTGGCATGTTATAAGATATCAAAGTAACCCTGGAAAGGCTCATTGGAGGCTGTCAAGTGCATCCTCAAGTATTTGCGCAGAACGAGAGACCATATTTTGATTTATTAGGCGCAAGAGCTAGTTCTAAAGGGTTACACAGATTCAGAATTCCAATGTGATATGGACAATAGCAAGTCTACCTCTGGGTTTGTGTTTACTCTTGGAGGTGGAGCCATAGTTTGGCAAAGTGTCAAGCAGAAATATGTGGAGGACTCCACAATGGAAGTTGAATACGTTGCAGCATCAGAGGTAGCGAAAGAAGCTGTAAGGCTCAAGAACTTCCTTATGGACTTAGATGTGATTCCTGAGTTTCCAAGGTCTATCACAGTTCAGTGTGATAACAATGTTAACTCAAAGGAACCACGAGCGCATAAGGCGAGTAATCATATAGAGCTCAAGTACCACCTGATACAAGTGATCGTAAAGAGAAGAGACATGGTCGTGGCCAAGATAGCATCAACAGACAACCTTGCAGATCCATTCACAAACGCATTGACTTCAAAAGTCTTTGAGACCCACGTGGAGGGCATGGGACTTAGATACTTGAGTGAGCTATTAGAGTTCTCTAGATTTTGGTATGATAGTAGAATAAATGTATAAAACCAATTTTTATACTTCAAAGCACATCTTTGAGTATTAGTGGGAGATTGTTCATTTTTAATACGTAAAAACTTTGCTTGTATGAAAAAATATTTCTTAGTTTACTTATCGATTGTGTTTCAGTTATATGCATTTTGTCCCTTTATATCATATATCTAGATGATAAGGTGTTTGGTGTGAGACAATAGATCTTATCATTGGTTAAAGTTATAATATATAAATAATGCTCGCAACTGAGACAGTTTGGACATACTGTCAATTTAGGTTATTGTGTGATTCTAAAATTGGTTTGTCTAGACTAATTGAATCATGCAGATGTGCCCAGACCATATTAAGCAGAACCTGAGTAGGATCGAATTAACTTGTACTGATCTTCATAGTTAATTCAAGCCTTGTATTCTTTCTCTTAATCTCTAGACTAGGACGGGCATGAGGATTAGATATAATGTACTTTGTTTTGACAAAGAGTGTGGTTAATTGAGGCCTATAATCTTGGTAAGTTGGGTATACGTGTCTAGTCTCTTATTGTGCCATTGCTTATCGGAAGGAAACCATGTACCGGTGTGTCTGGGGTGATAGTGCTCTCGAGATATGCTTGTAAGGATTATTATACTAAACCCTGCCAGTGGACTTATGTCCAGTATAGTAATAAGGTTGAGTGATACTAATCTCGGATAATAAGAAGTCGATTAATTAATTTATCACTAAATTAATAAATTGACGAGCACTATATCTTTGACGTGGGAAGATAATTGAATAATTAAAGTGGACCCAGAAACAATTTTGGTTTAAGCGGTAGTCCCATACTTAATTCGTTCGTGGTACGATTAATTATGAGTTGGATTAATTGATAAAGTGGATTTAATTAAGCAATTATCCTTGGGTCAATTACTAGTTGACTAGTTTAGTAAAGACTTAGAAGTCAACAAGTCCAACTAGAAGGCCCCACTTAAACCCACGTAAGGTTTCCCTAGAAGCTCCCTATAAATAGAATAACTTGTTACCCTAAAAGATAATTTAAGTGAGAATTCAAGAATTCTTGCCTCCAAGAGAGAGAAATAGCCTAGCGAGAGTTTTGAAGAAGTTCTTATTCTTCTTCAAAAAAACTCTTTCGAAGTCAGTTTGATTCTCTCTCACGAATAAAAGGAAAGACTGGATCTTGGTTTTTTTGGCAGGCATCGTCATCTTTTCGGCAGATTGGAATTTTTTGGCTGATCACTCTCTTTCCAAAGCGGCGGCTTCCGAGCTCAGGCGAACTGCTGCAACTTCCGGCGAGCATTTTTTTGGCATACAACAGATTCTGGTGAAGAGATTTAATGGCTAGGAAGCTTGGGTGATTCCGAATGGGCATTTTGGCAATTTTTTCTCAGAGATCGATATCCGTTCTTGAGCTGCTCCCGGAGTTTGGCGATCAGTATTTTCCTGCGGATCGGGTGATTCCGGCGGCTGAATTTTGCTCCACCCGGTGAGATTCTTGTGGATTTTTCACGGGCTTCGACTAGTAGATCTGATAGAAAGTTGCCTACACGAATTTCGGATTGTTCTCGAAGACATTCTTGGGATTTCTTTAGAGTACATGCTTCAAAGGTCGAATATTTAATTTCGCTTGTACTTAAAAATTTAATTTTTAGTATGTCATTTAAGTAAATTGAACAAGTATAAGTGCTAGTTTTGAATACTTAAAAGCTTTGCTTGTATGAAAAAATATTTCTCAGTTTTATTTCAATTGTGTTTTGGTATATAATTACATGTTATATATGTTGTCCATTTATATCATATAACTAGATGATGAGGTGTTTGGTGTGACACCGTAGATCTTATCGTTGGTTGAAGTTATGATATATAAATAATGCTCGTAACTGAAGCAATTTGGACATACTGTCGGTTTAGGTTATTGTGTGATTCTGAAATTGGTTTGTCTAGACTAATTGAATCATGCAGATGTGCCCGGGGCATATTGAGCAGGACCGATGTAGGATTGAATTAATTTGTACTGATCTTCGTAATTAATTCGAGACTTGTATTCTGTCTCTTAATCCCTAGACTAGAGTAGGCATGAGGGTTATATATAGTGTACTTTGATTTATCAAAGAGTACGGTCAATTGAGGCCTATACCTCGGTAAGTTGGGTATACATCTTTAATTTCTTATTGTGCTGCTGCTTGTCGAAAGGAAACCATGTACCGGTGCGTCCGGGGTGATGGTGCTCTCGAGATGAGCTCATAAGGATTATTATACTAAACCCAGCCGGTGAATTTATATATGGTATAATAATAAGGTGGAGTGGTACTAATATCGGATGATAAGAAGTCAATTAATTAATTTATCAGTAAATTAATAAATTGACGAGCACTATATATTTGACGTGAGGAGATGAAAGAATAATTAAAGTAGTATCGGGAAGCAATTTCCTTTTGAGCGGTAGTTCCATAAACTCCTATAAATATATTAAGTAATGTCTTGAAAACTCAAGAATTCAAGTCTTGCCTCCTTAGAGAAAGAAACACCTAGAGAGATTTTAAATCTATTCAACAATCTTTCTCGAAGTTAGTATATTCTCTCTGGGAAACACGTGGGCTTTTGTTTTTGTCGACGTGGGAAAAATCCAGTGAGGCAAGAAGTTTCGACGTGAACAGTATTGGCGTGAATAGTATTTTCCGGCGCAGACTTGGTTTGTGTTGGATCTTTAGATTTGACGATATATCTGAGTTTTAGGAATCATATATGTTCATTTGGAGTTCATTTTAGGCGAGATCTGATAGATTGGGTTATTTCCAATCAGAACTGATCATCGTTTTCCTAATGGGTTTTCTTGTTAGAGTATTCGGCTACTTGATCTGGTTGATAGTTGCCCATACAATTTCCAGATCTATCTTGGAGATATTCGAGGGATTTATTTGGGAAAAGCTTCAAAGGTGCAATTTTTGGGTCAAAGGTGGAAGTTTTATCTTTCTCAAATTAATTTCATGGGGAACATCCATCAAAAGTCAAATATTTAATCATTTCGATTTAATTTAAAGATTCAATTTTTAATGGGTAAAATAAATCGAACAAGTATAAACTAGATCGGGTTCAAAGGAACTTGTACTAGTGTTTGGGCTCGATCTAAAGTTTTCAATTTTGTAATACATAACACGAAAGTGAAATTTTCGATTTGGCCTGAACCAACTAGTTCCTTCAATAAGCTAGATCGGGTTCAAAGGAACTTGTACTATTGTTTGGGCTCGATCAAAAGTTTCTGATTCTGGAATGCATAGCACAAAAGTGAAATTTTTTATTTGGCTCGGACCCACTAGTTCCTTTATTCTTCATTTTTCCAGCAAAAGTCTTTATGTTTCTTCCAAAATATCCAATATGCCTTTTTACTATAAGATCATGCAAATTCAACTATAAGTACATTGAAAGCTCATAAAAAGTATCATAATTATTAAAAGTCAACAAAAAGTAAGCTAATAGTGTATGATTTTAGGTCGTAAAAAGGTATAGTCGCGAAACACCGCCACACTTAAGACTTTGCTTGTCCTCAAGCACATTAACCAAGAAAACTAATAGAAAGCGAGTCCAAAATAAAATAATTAGCTCTAAGATGGTTTTTTCTTCCCATTTCAAGCTAAACAAGAAGAGCATGCACTCACTTTGCACTCATGATGTCATATAACTTCGACAACTAAGCAAGACAAGCATGATATGAATTTTCAATCAACATAACTTGACCTCATGACCTCACACTATCAAAGATACACTCAATAACGCATATAGGCTTTGAAATATTCAATACGCTCAAGTCAATTGCATGTAAGATCGTCAACCATAAGCTTGACTCAAGATCACCTTGTCACCCTCTATTGTGAATGTAACACATATATCAAAAGGACTTTTATTAGGGTTAATGGTGTTAAGAAAATTGGCTAAGGACAAGAAAATGTCAAGACTTGAAAATTGGAGTTATTGTAAAAAGAATTACATTGGTTGGAATGCTTCATCAACTACTTTTACTTGGATTCTTCTACTACTAATGGAGGTTTAAGGCTTAGATGTCCTTTACTTCCCCATTCTTATTCTTCAAACTTTAAAACTTTAACTCTCTCTTTAAAAAAAAAAAAAAACCTTCAAAAAACTGAAAACTAACATATTTAGAAACCATCAATTATTTTTCATTTCCACATCCAACCACATACAAACTCTTTAAGGGTCTAAAAATAAGGCTTAACAATTAAAAAGACTCAAGTTGGCCTATTGTGACAAAAACAAATAAAAGAAAATATGGGGCTCAACTTGGTTATGCCTAAGGGGATAAAGATGATTACGGGTAATGTAAAGCAAAGAAAAGGTAAAAACAAAAGCTAACTAATTGCATTCATCACTTTAATGTATCACAAACATGTAAAAGGTCTTGATATGTATGCTAAAGTCAAGTTCTGGGTTCAACCATTCATGCAAGACAAATCACACAACCAAAGAAATATGAGTAAGCAAATAAGATATATGCTCATTAAAGGCTCAAATACATGCTCACATAAATCAAGGGTCATATTGTGATTACATCTCAAGATATCAACTAAAAACTCACATCATACTCATCAATACTTAACCATTTCCATCATATTTCCACTAATCATGCAATGCAAATACACAAAACTAGATTCAAAGGGTTCTTTTGTTTTGGAAAATTTTTTACAAAGTCCAAAATAGCGAAAATTTTTGAAAAATAATCCACAAAATGGACTCATTCACTACTAGTTTCTCAATTAGCAAGCATGAAGACTTAGAATAAAGCCTTATATTCACCCCCCACACTAAGATATACATTGTCCTCAATGTATCAAATCAAAGCACAAGTTGGAAAATGGGGTGCCATTTTTTTTTTCTTTAAATTCATAGATCACAATTAAGCTCATGCACATATAATGTTAGCCAAATACCAAATGTAAAGCACTACACTTTTATTAAAAACTTGGAAATAAACACACCAAAGCATATAAAAATAACTAAATTGCTAAGGTGTCCACAAAATGTAGTAAGAAAGTAATAGTGGTAAGGATTATCAAACTCTTGTTATAAAGGAACTAATCATGGAGGAAAACCAATAGTGATCACTCTATAAGCTTCCTCTCTTTCCATTATATCTCATCATTCTCCTTCCTTACTTCATGAATTAATCTTGTCCTAAAAATTGTAATGAATTAGTGAATTTTTAAAAGAAACTAAGAAATGGCTTCAGCATACCTCAGTGGCGTCCAATAGGTGTTAGCGCCTGGCGGTCGCTAATATCAGTGGCATGGTAGCGTGGTTCTATCACGTTGCCTGGCGTCAGTGAAGGAAAATAAAACAAGCCCGGGCTAAATCGAAAATCTCACTTCCCTGCAATACATTCCAGAATCGAAAACTTTCGACAAAGCTCAGGCTCAAATTCATTTTCCCCTGAATGGATCTAGGCTTATATTTATTTAATTTATTAAAAACACACAAAGATTCAACCTTTAATTAAAATCGAAAAGTCTAAAGGTTATACCTTTGTAGCGAAGTCCTCAGCAAATAGAAAACCAAAACTTCGGGCAAGCGAATTCCAGAAGAAATCTGAACAATAACTCCAAATTGACTTTGTATTAGTGTGGTCTAGTATCTACGGAGTAGCCCAAAGTAAAACAAAGAAATCCCAAGAAACTTGCTTCTAAAAACTCATGAACTGTCGAAATAGTTCTTGCCTGGACAATCCCAACACCTGCCGCTGCCCACTAAAACTGCCAGAAAACCCCTTCAATCGAACAATCAAAACCCACCAAGATCTAGACACCAACTGCAGTGGATCACCGGAATCAACCAAGATCAACACTGTTGGAGTTGAATACATAAGCTATGCTTGTATTGTATATTTTCCTAGTTAATATATCGATTTATGTTTTGGTTATATCTTGTTGTGCATTATTTGTCCATTTATATTATGTAATTAGATGATGAGGTGTCTTATGTGACACAGTAGATCTCATCATTGGTTAAAAGACATAATATATAAATAAGGTTCGTAACCTAGACAGCTTTGGACAAACTTTCGGTTTAGGTTGTTATGTGATTCAGATAATTGGTTTTTCTAAACTAATTGAATCATATAGATATGCCCAAAGTGTATTGAACTTGACCATTTAGATCGATTTGTCTTGTACTGATTTAATAGACAAATCGTTCTTAGTATTCTATCTCTTAATCCCTAGACTCGAGCGGGCATGAGGATTAGACATAGTGTACTTTAATCTGCCAATGGGTGAGATCAATTGTGGCCAATAGTCTCGGTAGGTTGGGTGCACGTGTTTGGTTACTTGGTGTGCTATTGCTTGTCGAAAAAAAACCATGTACCGGTGCATCCGGGGTGATGTGCTCCCAAGATGAGCTCGTTATATTTATTATACTAAACCCAACTGGTGGACTTATGTCTGGTATAGTAAAAAGGTCAAGTGGTACTAGTCTCAGAATTAAAGAAGTTAATTAATTAATTTATCAGTAAATTAATAAATTAACGAGCACTATATCTTTGATGTGGGAGATTATGAACAAATTAATTAAGTTATTCCGGAAGCAATTCTGGTGTAGGATGGTAGTGCCATAATTAATCCGTTAGTGGTACGATTAATTATGTATAGGGTTATTGATAAAGGTATATTTAATTAATTAAGTAATTAATTAATCCTTGTGTCAGTTGGTTGTGAATCATACCAGGAACTGGATTGGGGATAAGTGAACCCCTGTATCAGTTGGTTGTGAACGTACCAGGAACTAGATTGGGATAAGTGAATCCCTGTATAAGTTGGACGTGTATCAGTCCAGGAACAGGATTGAAGGAAACAGAAACCCAATATGAAGGTCAATCCTAAACCAACTTGGGGTCTCTCTTGTAACTCTATATATAGACAAGGGATTAGCTATTCCACAATATACAATTCATAAGTTTTCAAGACAAGAAAACTAGAGAGATAAAATCCTAGAGAGAAATAAATTTTCTCTCTCATAGTCAAATTTTTTCGGCTAATTGGCGGCTGTTTTTCTTCCTTTTTGGTGGCCGCATTTTGGCCTAGTAAACTGGCGGCGCGTGGCTTTCTCTCTCCTCCCAGGCGGCGCGTGTAGTACACGTTCCAAGTGCGGTGGTGCTGGAATTTTTTCGACAAGTGGATTATGGTGATTAGCTGATCAATTGGTTGCTAGATCATTGCGCACATAACATGTGATCAAAGTCTCGAGGCATACAAGAGAATCACCTGAGGAAACGCTTCAATAGGTAATTCTTATGGTTCCAGTTTTAATTAAGAATTTATTTATTGCGTGATAAATCGAATAAGTACAAACCAATATCCTGCTCAATGTTATTTCAATCAAGGGTTGGAATAGCGATTGTGCTAGCATCTAGGCCTGGCCAGAGATTCTGATTCTGGAATGCGTAGCACGAAAGTGAGTTTCTGGCTAGACCCAGGCAGATAATCTTTCAATTGGTATCAGAGCCTAGTTTTGGGTTTTGTGCTTGTTCGATTTATTACATGGTTTTATTTACAGGTGGTTAAGAAATCCCGACTATTATGGTTACATTTGTATGGGTTTTAATAAACTCCGGGACATGTCTGGATTTGATTTTATTATGAATGTTTGTAATAGTATAACCACGTGCTGGAAGCCGTGTAGGATTAGATCAAATCTGTAGTAGGATTTTTTCTATGTAATTTCGATTCTTTAATTTTCTTAGAAAGCCTTGTAGTAGGAGAATTAATTTTTGTAATCGAAGGCGTTATGGTGGGCAATTGAATTCGTGGGTTTTGGGTTATTGTTAATTTTTAGTAACCCAGGAAAAACCAGAGCTAATTGCAAGAAGACCAAATAGCATGAGAACAAGTGAATGAGGGAATGGTGGTAAGGGGCGGCGCCGACAATGACTCACCGGCAGGAGCCGCCACCGATAATCACCGGAAGTAGTAGCACCGATGCCGTGTAGCACAGCAGTTTTGCTGTGCCAGCACACGACAGTAGGTGCAGCAGCGCGCATCAACTGCTACACGCTACTGCTGCACCTAAGTAACTGTCGTGCGTTGCTACTGAGCCTGATGCCGCGTGCTGGAGCAGCGTGCTAAGCGCAAACACCCCTTTTGGGTCATGTTTTGGCCCATTTTTCCTCTAGTTTTCATTTTTTGAGGTTTAAGAGTCTTTCCATCGAGTTACGTGACGGGACACTAGATCAAGGCAGAAGATGGAAGCGATTAAAACCATAATAGTAGGGAAATTTAATTTTTGCATTTATTTCCATATTTATTGTTTTAATTTCTTATGCTTTAATTTTTGTGCTGTATTTTAGATGTATGATTTTAAAGCATGATGGTTTTTTTGCATGTTAAAATCGAAAAAACCCTCAATTTGGAAATCTAAGTGGGAACGGGTTGGTTTAATATCCCCACAGCCACCATTACGAGTTCATATGCGATGCGGGTGGAATTGCGTGTTGGCATTAGGGCCTTCCTCCATTCGGATGAGTCTAACCACGAGATTGCTAGATTATGAATTTCTGAGAAAGATGACTAGAGTTAGTTTAACTAGGAGAAATGCGATATCCTCTCCATCTGAGGCGCACTATCCTGAGGTAACAAACTAAAAAGTCACATAATGGCACACACTTAGTGAGTGTATGATTTGTAGTATTCCTCTTATCGAGGTTACGTGGCTTATTCGTATGGCTGAAAGCACCTACTATTAGCTACATTGATCAATAGATCGTTTGGTCAGATAGTGTAGTTAATGAACTTGGTTATTCTCAAATGAATGTTGGTTAGCGTAAATGTCCACACTATCGTGGCTTGCGAAAATCCTGGTGAATGAGATGTTGGTAGATTATAATTATTGTTTTGAGGGAAGTTAATAATTGTTAGATTTTCTTGTTTTTGAAATTCTAGATTTAATAACTAAAACATTGTCTGTTTATTTATTTTACAATTTTTTCGATATGGCATTCAACCCCTTATCTACTATATTGAAAGACAATAAGATAACTAGAACTAATTATGTCGACTGAAGTCGTAACATGGACATGGTCCTGACGGCAGAGATGTATAATTTTGTGCTCACCGAAGTATGTCCAGATGTGCCTAACGAGGACTCTCCTCAAGAGGAAAGGGATGCCTATGCCAGGTGGAGAAAAGTGGATGAGATGGCGCGGTGCTATATTTTGGCCTCTGTGTCAAATGTGCAGCAACATCAGCTTCATCCCATGGTTTCTGCCTTCAACATGATGGCTCACCTGAGGGAGATGTTCACTCATCAAGGCAGGACTGCTAGGCAATCAGCCATGAGAAAGTTGATGAACACTAAAATGGCTGAGGGCAGATCGGTGAGAGATCATGTGCTTTACATGATCAGACATCAACGAGATAGAGGTGTTGGGAGGTGAAATCGACCCATAAAGTCAGATAGATATCATCCTCCAGAGCTTACCCTTTAGTTTTGAGTAGTTTTAGGTCAATTATAATATGAATCAAAGAGTTTATACTCTACCCGAGCTCTTAACTGATTTGGTGTCGGCTGAAGGCATCTTCCCCGAGAAGAAGCGGGCTTTGGTCACAGCGAAGACTTCAAGTTCTTCTTTTGCACCTAAAGGCAAGAAGAATAAGAAGATTAAGAAGAAGAAAAAAGCCAAGAAACTTGTTTCTAAGACTGAAATCACAAAGAATAGCAAGCCCAAAGGCAAGTGCTTCAGATGTGGGAAAATGGGACACTGGAAAGCGAATTGTCTAAAGCCTAAAGGTACGATAGTTTCTGCCCTAATTACTGAGACATGTTTAGCGGCGATTCTCATAGATACTTGGTGTGTGGATTCAAGCGCCACTGATCATGTTTGTAATTCTTCGCAGGGATTCCAAGTAACCCGGAAGCTTAGAGAGGATGAGTTGGACATCTACATGGGCGATACTACAAGAGTGTCAGTAGAAGCAATGGGAGTTATCACTCTAAATTTCGAGAGTTCTAGATTATAATTATTTAATTGTCTTTATATACCGAGTTTTAGAAATAACCTTATTTCAGTTTCTAAACTCTTAAAGAACAGTTATAAGTTTATTTTTTCTGATGATTATGTATTTATTAGAAGAAATGAAAAACTTGTTTGTTCTGGTTCATTGGCTGACAATTTGTTTGTGGTTAATTCTAACTCCCCTGTTATGCAAAACATAAAAACAGATAGATCTTTATCTAACATTAATAAGAGGAAGAAACCTTCTGAAATGAATCAAACCTATCTTTGGCATCTCAAGCTAGTTCATATAAACCTTAGTCAGATTCTGAGGTTGGTCAATGATGAACCTTTAGGTTCATTAGAAATTGACAGTTATTCAACCTGCTAATCTTGCTTGGAGGGTAAGACGACCAAGAGACCTTTTAAAGCAAAAGGTTATAGAGCCAAATAAGTACTAGAGTTGATTCATTCTGACTTGTGTGGACCAATATTGGTCCAAGCACGTGGTGGGTTTGAGTATTTCGTGACGTTCACGGATGACTACTCAAGGTACGGGTACATTTACCTAATACGTCACAAGTCTGAGTGTTTTGGCAAGTTCAAAGAGTTTTGGGTAGATGTGGAGAAGCATCATGGTAAGAGTATCAAAACACTACGATTAGATCATGGTGGGGAGTACCTGTCCCATGAATTTCGAGAATACCTCAGTGAAGTAGGAATTCAGTCTCAGTTGTCTGCACCTGGCACACCACAGCAGAACAGTGTAGCAGAAAGAAGGAATCGAACTCTCATGGAAATGGTTAGGTCGATGATGAGCTATAGTGATTTGTCGAGTTTGTTCTGGAGATATACCTTAGAAACAACGATGTATATTCTTAATCTTGTACCATCTAAAACTGTGCCTTAAACCCCAGTAGAGTTGTGGAACGAGCGAAAGCCTATTCTAAGACATATCAGAATTTGGGGTTGCCCAGCACATGTGCTTAAGGTAGATGTGGCAAAGTTAGATGCAAGAACAGAATTAATGCTATTTGTAGGATATCCTAAGGGAACAAAAGGTGGTCTATTTTATAGTCCTAAAGATCAGAACGTGGTGGTTAGTACCAATGCTAGATTTTTAGAGGAAGACTATATCCTAGATCACAAGACCAAGAGTAAGATAGTATTAGAAGGGCTTATGAGACAAACTAATAATCCTGATGCACCAGCACAAGTAGATACACCACACACTGCATAAGAGATCACAGATGATGTGCCTACAGTGGTGGTGCCTCGTCGTAGTGGGAGGGTTGTAAGACAGCCCGACAGGTTCATTGGTGTGGGAGAGGCCTAAGCCTAGTCCAAGGCACGCTTGAGCCTGACCCAGTAAATTACAATGAGGATTTCCGAGATAAAGATGCAGAATCTTGGCGTAATGTTAGGCCCCGAAAAGCACCTGACTTTCTAAACCGGTAACCAAGCCTAACTAAGCTACTTTAAACTGAATACAATATACAAATTTCCAACCAACGAGCTATTACATTTAAGTATTTTCAAAACTTATGACATCCCAACCACTCCTAAGCTTCTCCTAGGCTTGTCGCCGATAAACTCCTACCTGGATCACATTCAAAGGTAAAAAGAAACATAAGTATGCAAAAACGCATACCTAGTGAGGGTCACCTCCTGGACCCAACAAAGCTAAATAAAGGACAACAAATAGCAGGAAAGCATACAACACAAGTCATGTATTCAAAACGTAACTCAACTAGCATGCCAATGTTATACCAACTAACCACATAATGTGCACCCAAAATAACCAACAAACCTGGATCTATACCAACCAACGGAAATGGGCATCCCACCCGTTATCAACCGAGCCACCAATATCCACCGAGCCACCAAAGGTACCCCAGGCCATACCTGTCCTACGTACAAAGCCTCAATTCGGCACCTACCTAGTAGGCTAGCGTGGAAAGGGCGAGGCCCCCAAAAGATGCAAACACAACCATGAATCTTAAATTACCATACAACAATTAGTACAAATAATTATACGGTCATGCCATAGACTCTGCAGAAATTTCAACAATATATCAGCAGTAAGTACAACAATCCATTCATTCCAAACAACATAGAACTAAACTAAGTGACAATCACAGAATACCATCAACATCATACAACGTATATAAAAACCACATATGCAACGGCAAGGCCAAAATCTTGTAAATGTAAACGAATGAAACAATCACATGCATTAAGGAACTTCGAATGTAATCCATGTTATACATATGCTCAGTGGCATACACGTGTATTCCTATCTATAACAACATGCACAGTTAAGGGGAAGACGCTCACCTTATTGCATTTTACCTATCGAACCTCAATTGACACGAAAATGCCAACTGTCACCTTACTACCAGCTTCTCCTATTAAAAATAACATACACGAAACACTACTCAATTTCTCATATAAAGATGATATTTATATGCATATGTCCGAAGATTCTTTAAATGAAAACTAACCTAATCCTATTCCAATTTGTGTCTCAAAACCAATTCCACGATTAAAGGGAATAAGCTTCCATAACGCACGTGAACCCCAATCAGATTCTCACATCCTTTTAATCTCATATTAGTTTAAAAGCCAAATGCAAGTTAGTTTCTAGTATCTAAGTTTGTTTCCGATCTCTAAATAGTTTAGGTTTTCTAATCATTAGGCATCATTATAGTTTCACTAGCTAACTATCTTAACTTTGAGCGACATATGTTCACTTGACCATTATTGTTCTAAGTGTCACTCTAGAGTTCCGTTATTAATGGTTTAAACACTAATCCACCTCTTTTACTTCCATTTAGCTATAGTTACTTTTTCCTCCTATATCTATAAACTCTAAGTGTATGCACTATATACCAACTCATTGTTACTATTCCTTTCTACTAATAAAAGATATTTAATTCATGCATGCATAAATTACCCAATGAACCTAAATTAATTATAGTAAATTATATGCATGAACATGGTTAGCCTTATAATATAATCTCTCTTAATTCTTAATAGTAATAGCCTAGGGTTTAGCCCTTATACCTAATCATGGTGGAAGAGGTTGTGATGACACAATAGATCCACTGATGGTGGTGGTTCGCTAAAAGAGAGTTCGACGGTGGCGGTCCGGCGACGACAGCGGCGGTCCGGTGGCGGCATGACTTTTCTAATCATGAAAATGCAAAACCCCTTGGTGGGTTTTGAAGCTCTAAGAGACAGGAGTCCATGCAAAGCAGTGGGTGATCAAAACGAGGCTAGAGAAGGCCGATTCGGGGCGGTGAGGCCTGAGCGAGGAGAGGAAAAAATGAGGGAGAAATCAGTTTTTAAGGCATGGGATTTGTTCCCTAGAGTGTGGGGATTCTTTTTGTTGGTTCAGGTGGCTGAGGATAAGGCGGGGTTGCCAAAAATGGGCAGCCAAACTTAAACCGACGAGGAGGGTGATGATGTCGGGGATAGAGAAAACGCGAGAGGAAAAGGCAAATGAAGGCTAAGTTTTGTTCCTCACATGAAGAGGATTCCTTTCATGGGGTTATGTGAATGAACCGACATTAGAGAAGGTGGAAACGGGCTGCAGCCTTGGAGGGTGAAGGTGGAGTCCGGCCGGAGGGGGAGAAAGAAAAGAGAAGAAGAAAAAGGAAATAAGAGAAGAGAAAAGAAAAGAATAAAGAAAGAAAAAATAAAGTCTTTTAAGTTTAAGTTTCCAAAATTTCTCCTTTAGTGCTCCTAGTTTAGCCCCTATCTCTCTTACCCCTAATTGATTCCTATTCTTTCAATTTAGGCCTAATTATTAATTTATTATCCCATTTACTAATTAATCTTTCCCTTAGCTAATCATTTGTTTAAATTTATTTAAAATCCATTTTGTTTTTGTTAGAATAAACCCGATAATCTCTTTAAGAATATTCACTTACTTACAGGGATGTTACAATCTTTCCCCCTTATGAAATTTCATCCCAAAATTTCCTTAAGGGGAGATTTCCTCTTGAATATGAACTAGTGGGTTACTATCCAAATCTTTAAGTTGTAACTACCATTTGGTTATACATTAAGATCTTAATAGGTAACATCCCTAGCTTTCGTCCTACCCCCACAATTGTCTCCAGTGCACATTTTAGGTAGTCCGCCCTAGAGACACTTAAGATCCGAGACAAAATTGATGTAAACTTGAATTACTGAGCCACCTAGGACCGATTTTCGTTAGAACTTGTTTAGACTAACTACTCTTATTTAATTTTGGTTAAGTTCCATTATTGGTTTCGGTTGCTAAGCTCAGTAGTTTAACAAGTCTCTAATGTGTTGAATGGTTAGACCGCTAACCTTGACCCACTAGGTAAGTTCATTTACGCGATCTCCTGGAGGGTGCCACTTGTTGGCCAGTTAAGAGAGAAACACGCACCATGCTGGTGCAATTCCCACAATCAAACTTAAGGCAGTAGTTGTACTTGAAATTTTTGCCTCTTAGTTGTGTAACCAAGAGCTTAGGCACTTAGGCGCGCCAGCTCTAATATAGCTTACTCGGGAGAGACTAAAGGAAAGTGAGAACGAATCAAGACATGAAGTGAAACAAATAGTATATGAGGTTAAGAGAAAACAACTGTTTAAGGCAAAAGGTAACCAACAGAGAGATAACGGGTAAGGTGGCACATGGGTTAATAGGAAAGATTCTTAAGCAAGGCTTAATTTGCACTTTGGGTTTATTAACCTACTTCTTGTTATGCCTTTAATGATTAACAAATTGGTTAAATGCGAACTGGTTTGTTATGTTCTACAAACATATGTTACTTAAAGTTTCTGTTTAAATTACCAAGTTCATATGTGCCCAAGGTCACTAACTTTTATTATCTGGTAAATTATTCACAAGCTTATCTTTAGAGTAAAGTAAGGTTTGAAAAGAGATTCTTAGATTGGAAGGATAGTTAGGTGTGGGCTAGCGACTTGTAACCCATTAAGGCGTATAAGAGAAAGGAACAATTCTTAAGAGGGTGGAAAAAGTGATGAAGTTTGGGTGCAAGGAAAAGTACGACTTAAGAAGTTTGAGTATTATTTATTTTACCAATTGGGTTGTATTAAAGCTTCTTTTCTTTAGTAGGGTTTGTTATGAATGCTATATGTTTAAAGTTCTCATGAACTAATTCGCCAGTATTGGTATAAAATTGTAACTAATTAAGACAAATATTCTATTGGGATGAATAAGAATAATATGGGAAGAATTTTTGACTAAAAGCTGACAAGTGAAGTATAGATGGAGCGCTTAGGAAATATCTAGAGCAGATTTCTAAACTGGACTTAGGTTGTGGTTTGAGTGGTTATCCTAGCCCTAACTACACTCTTAGTGATTAATGGATTTATTAGGTTAGTTAATGGTACTTTATGATTTGATGATGAACCACTAATCTAAGTTAACCACCAGTTACTGTTAAGCCCTATTTAACCTTTACGACTTGTTATTAGGTTCTAACCACCCGATGCCTTCATGTTCCCTAATTCTTATTATCATTCTTATTCATCCGCTATATAAACATGTTTACCTGCTTTGTGCTTAGGTAACTTATTCATACATTATTCCAATTCTATGTTTCTATGTTTAGGCTCACTAATATGCTTATGAGGTTTACACCCTTGACTTAGTACTATTTACTACTGTTAAGACTGTGGATTTTCATGTTTGCCAGATAACTTTTAAAATCAAGTTGCCTTCTATTTCTTTCCTTGTTCATTTATTTACTTTTCTATTATGTTGTTATTATCATTATGATGATTTTTATTTATTATTATTATTATTATTATTATTATTACCACTAATTGACTCAAGTATACCATTTAAATTCCTACTTTGACTTTGACTTAATTTCCTCGATAGACCCAACTTACCAAGGCACTTATGTTTTGCTTCATTCTCAAGGTTCATGGACCAAAGTTAGCTATGTATAGGCTTTAGCAAAGGATAAGTCTCGTGACTCTATATTTAGGTTCTACTTAGAAACTCAACATAAGAATACATTTTACTAGGAGAGTGTTTTACTCATACCCTTATCATTATATCCCTTATATGACTTGTTATCATCCTCATTTTGTTAGTATTAGTACTAATTAATTTTATTTATTCTACTCGTAAATTCTAAAATATGTGTGTAGAGTATTCAACTATATAAAGTTATAAATGATCTCTGCTATCTGTATGTTTTCATATGGTATATAACTTAGGTAATTTATTCATACACTAATTCTGTTGGAACTAGGCATGCATAATTTCCTAAATTATGCTACGGAATAGCCTAAATTCTAAGAGGATCGGGTCTTACCCTTGAAGCGTAATCGGTTGTGCAGTCGCCTGGCTCCTCTGATAAGATGGCGTTCAGCCTCCATGGTAGAGTCTGCCACGCATTTCTGCTTGGCACTCCACCAAACTATGGTTCCACCTCCCAGAGTGAACACATACCCTGAGGTAGACTTGCTCTTATCCCAGTCGCCTTGGAAATCTGAATCTGTGTAACCTTGGGGTACCAGCTCAGGCGCCTGATAGACCAACACTTGGTCTTTTGTTCTGTGCAAATACTTGAGAATGCATTTTACGGCCTCTCAATGAGCTTTCCTGGGGTTACTATGATATCTGCTTACAATGCCAATGGCATAACAGATATCAGGCCTCGTACACAACATGGCATACATGAGACTTCCTACTGCCAAAGTATAAGGAACTGTCATCATGGTCTCTATCTCCTCAACAGTCTTAGGAGACTGTTCTTTAGACAGATGTACTCTGTGTCTGAAAGGTAAAAAAACCTTTTTCGGAGTTCTGTATGCTAAAACGGGCCAGAATTGTATCTATGTATGAAGCTTGGGAGAGCGTTAACGAACTTTTCTTACGATCTCGAATTATCTTGATCCTAAAGATATGTCCCATTTCCCCTAAGTCCTTCATATCAAATTGCTTAGACAGCCATGCCTTTACATCTAATAACACTTTCTTGTTGTTGCCAATCAATAGAATGTCATCTATGTAAAGCACTAGAAACACCACTGAGTTTCCATCACGTATGCGGTACACACATTGCTCATCCAGACACTGAGTAAATCCGTATGACTGGATTACCTCATCAAACTAGATGTTCCAAGATCTGGATGCCTGCTTAAGTCCGTAAATGGACCTCTTAAGCCTCAAACCTTATGCTCTTGGCCTTTTTCAACGAATCCCTCTAGTTGCTGCATGAAGATGGTTTCCTCAAGACTTCCATTTCGGAAAGCTATCTTAACATCCATCTGCTATATCTCATAATCTAAATGAGCAGCTATGGCCAAGAGAATCCAGATCGACTTAAGCATGGCTACCGGGGAGAAGGTTTCCTCATAATCGATTCCCTCTTTCTGAGTATACCCTTTCGCCACCAGCCTAGCTTTAAATGTTTCCACCTTTTCGTCAGGTCCTCTCTTACATTTGTAAACCCACCTGCATCCAATGGGCTTAAATCCATCAGGCAGGTCCATAAGCTCCCGGACTTGATTGTGGTCCATTGATCCCATCTCGGATATCATTGCCTTACGTGTAACATCCCTACAAGTAGGTGAATATTCTTAAAGAGATTATCGGGTTTAATCTAAGAAAAACAAACTGAACTTTAAATAAATTTAAATAAATGATTAGCTAAGTGAAAGATTAATTAGTAAATGGGAGAATAAAATAATAATTAGGCCTAAATTGAGAGAATATGAATCAATTAGGGGTAAGAGAGATGGGGGCTAAACTAGGAGCACTAAAGGAGAAAATTTGGAAACTTAAACTTAAAAGACTTTCCTTTTTCTTTCTTTCTTCTTTTCTTTTCTTTTCTCTTCTTTCCTTTTTCTTCTTCTCTTTTCTTTCTCCCCCTCCCGCTGGACTCCACCTTCACCCGCCATGGCTGCTGCCTGTTTCCACCTTCTCCAGTGTCAGTTCATTCACAAAACCCCATGAAAGGAATCCTCTTCATGCGAGGAACAAAACCCAACCTTTATTTTCCTCTTCCTCTCGCATTTTCTCTCTCCCCGACATCACCTCATCATCAGTTTAAGTTTGGCTGCCCGTTTCTGGCCACCCGGCCTCATCCTCAACCACCTGAACCCACGAAAAGAATCCCCACACTCTAGGCAACAAAGCCCATTCCTTAAAAACTACTTTCTCCCTCATTTTTTCCTCTCCCCTCTCAGGCATTGCCGCCCCAAATCGGCCTTCTCCGGCCTCGTTTTGATCACCCACTATTTTGTATGGACTCCTGTCTCTTAGAGCTTCAAAACCTACTAAGAGGTTTTGCATTTTGATGATTGGAAAAGTCATGCCACCACCGGACCGCTGCTACCGTCGCCGGACCACCACCGTCAGACTCTATCTTAGTGAACCACCACCATCTGTGGATTCATTGTGTGATCATAACCCCTTTCACCATGATTAGGTACAAGGGCTAAACCCTAGGCTATTACTATTAAGAATTAAGAGAGATTATATTATAAGGCTAACCATGTTCATGCATATAATTTACTATAATTAATTTAGGTTCATTGGGTAATTTATGCATGCATTAATTAAATATCTTTCATTAGTACAAAGGAATAGTAACCATGATTTGGTATATAGTGTATACACTTAGAGTTTCTAGATAAAGGAGGAAAAAGTAACTATAGCTAAATGGAAGTAAAAGAGGTGGATTAGTGTTGAAACCATTAATAACAGAAGTCTAGAGTGACACTTAGAACAATAATGGTCAAGTGAACCTATGTCACTCAATGTTAAGATGGATTAGCTAGTGAAACTATAAGGATGCCTAATGATTAGGAAACCTAAACTATTTAGAGATCGGAAGCAAACTTAGATACTAGAAACTAACTTGCATTTGGCTTTTAAACTAATTTGAGATTAAATGGATGTGAGGATCCGCTTGGGGTTCACGAGCCTTGTGGAAGCTTATCCTCTTTAATCGTGGAATTGGTTTTGAGACACAAATTGGAATAGGATTAGGTTAGTTTTCATTTAGAGAATCTTAGGACATATGCATATAAATATCATCTTTATATGAGAAATTGAGTAGTGTTTCGTGTATGTTATTTTTAATAGGAGAAGCTCGTAATAAGGTGACAGTTGGCATTTTTGTGTCAATTGAGGTTTGATAGGTAAAATGCGATAAGGTGAGCATCTTCCTCTTAACCGTGTATGTTGTTATAGCTAGGAATACACGTGAATGCCACTGAGCATATACGCGTAACCTAGGTATAACCTGGATTACATTCAAAGTTCCTTAATGCATGTGATTGTTACATTCATTTACATTTAGAAGATTTTGGTCTTGTCAGTGCTTAGGTGGTTTTTATATAAGTTGTATGATGTTGATGGTTTTCTGTGATTATCGCTTGGTTTAGTTCTGTGCTGTTTGGAATGAATGGATTGTTGTACTTACTGCTGATATATTGTTGAAATTTCTGCAGAGTCTATGGCATGACCGTATAATTATTTATACTATTTGTTGTATGCTTATTTAAGAGTCATGGTTGTGTTTGCATTTTTTGGGAGCCTCGACCTTTTCTCGCCGGCCTACTAGGTAGGGGCTGGATTGAGGCTTAGTACGTAGGACAGGTATGGCCCGGTGTACCTTTGGTGGCTCGGTAGATATTGGTGGCTTGGTTGATAAAGGGTGGGATGCTCGTTTCCATTGGTTGGTACAGATCCAGGTTTGTTGGTTATTTTCGGTGCGCATTATGTGGTTAGTAGGTATAACATTGGCATGCTAGTTGAGTTACGTTTTGAATACATCACTTGCGTTGTATGCTTTCCTGCTGTTTGTTGTCTTTCATTTAACTTGGTTGGGTCCAAGAGTTGACCCTCACTAGGTATGCATTTTTGCATACTTTTGTTTCTTTTTACCTTTGAATGTGATCCAGGTAGGAGTTTATCGACGACAAGCCTAGGAGAAGCTTGGGAGTGGTTGGGATGTCATAAGTTTTGAAAATACTTAAATGTAATAGCTCGTTGGTTGGAATTGTGTATGTTGTATTTAGTTTAAAGTAGCTTAGTTATGCTTTGTTACCGATTTAGAAAGTTAGGTGTTTTTCGGTGTCTAACAATTGGTATCAGAGCTATAGGTTAATAACCTTAGCAAATCTAAATTAGTTTTAATAAGTGGAAACAAATCTGGGTATCAATTACGTGCATTTATAGGTTAGATTTTCTCGTTTGTGGGAACCAGCCGTATTCACGCATGCGTTAATGACGTTTAGCTCACTAGCATTACACGAAACTACAAGATTTTTGGACTGTTTTGTGTGGTCTAGCTTAGCTCATAAGGCAAATTTTTAAGAAGTTTCCTGAGTCATGTTATGTTTATAAATAAGGATCGTTGACTTGATGATTGTTAAGTATTGAATTGATTATTGGAAATTTAAAAAGTTGGATTAGTTGAATTGTATCTCCTATGTAGTTTTCTGTCAAAAGAGCAGTTGATTGTTTTGGGATTGATCACCCCAGGATTTGAACCCGTTTCCTTTGGCATTTTACTATCTAGTGGATGCATTTGCATGAGTGATTAACTACTAGGATTAAGTGGTTAGGTAGACAAATCAAATAAATAGTAGGAAAAAAATATAAGGTAATAATAACAATCTAAATTAAAGAATACAAAGTTGAATTTGTTGGTGTATGTGCCCTTTTGAGGGCTATTTATGTAAATAAACTTTGAGGGTTATTTATGTAAATAAGACATTTGTCGTTTGATAGATTATTTATCTGATGAGTTAATTACATGAAATTATATTCTTGTGCATCTTGAATTTTATGAAATCGATCCGCCAAAAGAATCACTCCATGGACTGTTAGATCATGAGTGATTCTTTTGAGTAGTACTCGTACGAGGATCCTTAGACCAGAAATCACTGCATAGTCTTAGGTGAATTAGAGTGTGCTTTGACATATGCCTAACGGGACCGTAACAGGTTTCCAAGTACGGGTATGATTGGGTACACTATGAGTCACGCTAAGGTATGTAGGTGAAGTGATGGGACTACAAGTCTCTCTTAAATGAGAGATGATATCTTGGCCGCTTGATAGTGAACTGAGAAGTGCATGGCCGTGTCCAAGAAATGATAAGGGTTATCATTTGCTTGATTCAGTTCAGTGTCACTAAGAGATCAAGTAAAACGTTTAGCTATATAAGGATGATTGGTTCCATGCCTTATGCTAAACTGGATATCAGTGTAGAGGACATTACGTAGTATACTCGGAAGGTTGTGTTGAATCACCATTTGACCCTCCGTTCTGAATTGTGTAGTCATTATGTCTTGCTAGAGACCACTAATGATTTATGGATTAATTAATGAGATTAATTTATTCATCGTCAATTTGGAATGGGCCTACAGGATCGCACATAAGAGAGTTGATGATTCAGAATTAAAATGCCTGTAATAAGTATAAGAGTTATGCTTAAATAGATAATATTTAATTAAATGGTTTAAGTAAATATTATTGAAGAGTTTTATGGTATTAATTAAAAGTTAATTAATTACCTGGGAAGAATTGAGTTGGGCTGACAAATCAAGGGATCTAATTGTGAATTAAGGTTCTTGACCCATCAGCCTGATCCATGGGTCAATGGGTTGATCCATGGTGTTGGTTAAACCCAACTCAGTAAATAATTAATTAATTATTATTAATTATTATTAAAAACAGATACTTCTCAAAATCAGAGAAGTATCTGGGAGTCTGTTAAAGTTTTTTTTTTTTAACAGAATTGGTTTTAAACACTTTTAAAGTTTTCTTTTTAAAAAAAAATGGTGACTCTCTGACTCCAAGAAAAAGAACAGACGCTCTTCCAAAACTCTTCCCCAGAGAAAAACGTTTTCTCTCTTTGACAGGCATTTTTGGGCTAGCACCGATTCTGATAGGCTCCGGTGCAATATTGTAGAGACAATTCACCTGAATTGTTGGTGAACGCCATCTTCTCAGAGGAGCCAGGCGACTGCACAACCGATTACGCTTCAAGGGTAAGACCCAATCCTCTTAGAATTTAGGCTATTCCGTAGCATAATTTAGGAAATTATGCAACTTGACCATTTAGAATGATTTGTCTTGTACTGATTTAATAGACAAATCGTTCTTAGTATTCTATCTCTTAATCCCTAGACTCGAGCGGGCATGAGGATTAGATATAGTGTACTTTGATCTACCAATGGGTGAGGTCAATTGTGGCCAAGTCTCGGTAGGTTGGGTGCACGTGTTTTGTTGCTTAGTGTGCTGCTGCTTGTAGAATAGAAACCATGTACCGGTGCGTCTGGGTTTTGGTGCTCCTGAGATGAACTCGTTATGTTTATTATACTAAACCCAGCTGGTGGACTTATGTCCGGTATAGTAAAAATGTCAAGTGGTACTAGTCTCGAAATTAAAGAAGTTAATTAATTAATTTATCAGTAAATTAATAAATTAACGAGCACTATATCTTTGTTGTGGGGAGATTATGAATAAATTAATTAAGCTATTCCGGAAGCAATTCTGGTGTAGGATGGTAGTGCTATATTTAATCCGTTAGTGGTACGATTAATTGTATATTTGGTTATTGACAAAGGTAGATTTAATTAATTAATTCTTGTGTCAGTTGGTTGTGAATCATACCAGGAACTGGATTGGGGATAAGTGAATCCCTGTATCAGTTGGTTGTGAATCATACCAGGAACTGGATTGGGATAAGTGAATCCTTGTATCAGTTAGATGTGTATCGGTCCAGGAACAGGATTGAAGGAAACAGAAACTCAGTAGGAAGGCAAATCCTAAACCAACTTGGGGTCTCTCTTGTAACTCTATATATAGACAAGGGATTAGCTATTCCACAATATACAATTCATAAGTTTTCAAGACAAGAAAACTAGAGAGATAAAATATTAGAGAGGGAAATAAATTTTCTCTCTCGTAGTTGGATTTTTGAGGCTAAATGGCAGCTAGTTTTCTTCCCTTTTGGTGGCCGAATTTTGGCCTAGTGAGCCGGCGGCGCGTGGCTTTCTCTCTCCTCCTAGGCGGTGCGTGTAGTGCACGTTCTAGGTGCGGTGGTGCTGGAATTTTTCCGGCAGGTGGATTGTGGTGATTAGCTGATCAATTGGTTGCTAGATTGTTGCCCACACAACGTGCGATCAAAGTCTTGAGGCATACAAGAGAATCACCTGAGTATATGCTTCAATAGCTAATTCTTACGGTTCTGCTTTTAATTAAGAATTTATTTATTGCGTGATAAATCGAATAAGTACAAACCAAGATCCTGTGCAATGTTATTTCAAGTAAGGGTTGGAATAGCGAATGTGCTAGTGTCTAGGCCTGGCCAGAGATTCTGATTCTAGAATGCATAGCACGAAAGTGAGTTTCTGGCTAGGCCTGGGCAGATAATCTTTCAAACACCACAGCGGCGGATTAGCGCGCATGGCTTGAATGCTTATCGCCAGAAGCTGTCAAAAAACGCACGGACACGGCGGCTCTAGAAACAGGATGGCAAGAAGAAAAACAGGGGACTCTGGGCTTGAGTTTTTGCTAAGGAGAAAGCTATGCTAGTTGACTTCGAGGAGAAGATTCGAAGAAGAAGAATTTCTCACTCTAAGCTAGATTTTCTCTCACTAGGCTAAGTGGCCTCCAAGTTTCTTATGTCTTCATTAATGCCTAACAAGGAATATTTATAGGGAGCTTCTAAGGAGACTAATGGCCTTTTGAGTTGGGCCTTTTAGTTTGACTTTCGTTGACCCCTTAGTCTTTCCTAGACTAATCAACTCCAATCGATCCTTTTGAATTAATTCTTTAACTCACTTAGTTAATTTAATTTAATTGAATCCTTAGGATTAATTAATTCATATAGAATTAATTTTCTTAATCCACTTTGTCAATTAAATATTAATTAAACCTTCAGGATTAATTAATTCACTTTATCGATTAGTCAAATGCATAATTAGTCGTACCACTAAATGACCAATTATAGAACTACCACTAAAAAATGACTTTATACCGCGCCACTATGATTTTTTCTATCTCCCGACATCAAAGATCTATTGCTCGTCGGTTTATCAATTTACTGACAAACTAATTCACCGACTTCTTAGTATACCGGACGTAAAGTCCAGTGGCCAGTTTTAGTACAATAAACCTTACGAGCTCATCTCGAGAGCACCATCAACCCGGCGAACTGGTATGTGGATTCCTCCCACTAGCAACGACACGTAATAAGCTAAACACTGCATACCCAACCTACTGAGGTATAGGCCTCAATTGACCACTCTCTTTGGCACATCAAAGCATATTATCAAACTCTCACGCCCTTCTCAATCTCGGGATTGAGAGACTGAATACTAGGATCGAATCGACTACGCTGATCAGTACAAGTCAATTCTATCCAAACTGGTCGTGCTCAATATGCCCCGGGCATATCCGTGTGATTTAATTAGTCCAGATAAACTAATTTCTAAATCACACGATAACTTATACCGATAGTATGTTCAGACTATCTCAGTTACGAGCATACTTTTTATATGTCAATACTTTAACCAATAACGATATCTCTAGTTCTATGATATAATAAAACAATTTAATACTGAAAAAAATGATATGTCATCTGTTGATATTAGTTTTTGATACAAGCCAGAGCTTCTCTGTATTCCAAAACTAAAAATCTCCCACTAATACTCAAAGTTTTGCTAACCCGCTATTACAATGCAGTCATAGTGAAATCTGCATAACACCTTTAAGCTTACTTACATGGCTCCCTCAAGAATCTGACTCCCATGGCCTCCACATGTCTCTCAAAGACCTTTGGGGTCAATGGCTTTGTGAAAGGATCTGTAAGGTTGTCATCTGATGCTATCTTGGACACGGTCACGTCTCCCCTCTTTACGATCTCTCGTATCAGGTAGTACTTGCACTCTATGTGATTACTCACTTTGTGCGCTCGTGGTTCCCTTGAGTTAGCAACTACACCATTGCTATCACAATAAACAGTGACAGACCTAGGCAACTCAGGAACCACATCTAAGTCCACCAAGAAGTTCCGAAGCCATACAGCTTCTTTCGCTGCCTCTGATGTGGCAACGTACTCAGCCTCTATGGTGGAGTCCACCATGCATTTCTACTTGATACTCCGCCATATTATGGCTCCACCTTCTAGAGTAAACACAAACTCAGAGGTAGACTTAGAGTAAACACAAACCCAGAGGTAGACTTACTCTTGTCCAAATCACCTTGAAAGTTCAAATCTGTGTAACCCAATGGTACAAGCTCCTGCGCTCTATAAACTAGGACATGATCTGTCATCATGCGCAAGTACTTGAGAATGCATTTTACTGCCTCTCAGTTAGCCTTCCCAGGGTTACTCTCATATCTGCTAACCATGCCAACGGTAAAACAAATATCAGGCCTCGTACATAATGAAGCATACATGAGGCTACCCACTGCAGAAGCATAGGGTACCGACTGCATAGCATCTATCTCCTCAGCAGTCTTAGGACACTGCTCCTTTGATAAATGCACTCCATGCCTGAAAGGTAGTGAACCCCTCTTGGAGTTCTGTATGTTAAAATGGGCCAGAATCGTATCTATGTAGGAAACCTGGGAGAGCGTTAGAGAACGTCTTCTATGATCCCGAATAATCTTGATCCCAAGGATATGTATAGCCTCTCTCAAATCTTTCGCATAAAATTGCTTGGACAACCATACATTTTCGTCTGACAACACCTTCTTACTGTTGCCAATCAGAAGGATGTCATCTACGTAAAGTATGAAGAACACCATCGTATCACCATCTCGCCTAGCATATACACACTGCTCATCCGGACACTGAGTGAATCCATAGGACTGGTTAACCTCATCAAAACCGCATGTTCCTAGATCTGGATGCTTGCTTAAGTCCATACCTTGTGCTCTTGGCCCTGAACAATGAAACCATCTGGTTACTACATAAAGATGGTCTCCTCAAGACTTCCATTAAGGAAAGTTGTCTTGACGTCCATCTACCAAATCTCATAGTCCATATGAGCAGCTATGGCCAAGAGAATCCGGATCGACTTAAGCATAGCTACCAGGGAAGAGGTCTCCTCAGAATTGATACCCTCTTTCTGAGTATACCCCTTCGCCACAAGCCTAGCCTTGAAGGTCTAAACCCTCCCATCAGATCCTCTCTTTTGCTTGTAGACCCATTTGCACCCAATAGGCTGAAACCCAATAGGAAGGTCTACCAGCTCCCAGACCTAGTTTGAGTCCATAGAACCCATCCTTGCAATCATCGCTCTCAGCCAAGAATCAGCATCTTTATCCTGGAGAGCCTATTGTAGCTAACTGGGTATTCTTCATGAGCGCCAGGGATAAAGTCCGAGGACTCACTCAAACGCATGTACCTCTCGGGCTGTCTAACAACCCTCTCACTACGACGAGGCGCAACCTGTGTAAAAGAATCATCTGTGATAGTGTGTACAGTCTCTTGTAGTGTGTCTTCCTGTACTCGTGCATTTGGAATAGTGGACTGACCAAGCTCTCCTAATACTACCTTGCTCTTTGCCTTCTGATCTAAAACATAGTCCTCCTCAAAAAACTTGGCATTGGTGCTCACCACCACCTTCTGATCGTGAGGACTATAAAACAGACCACCTTTCATTCTTTTGGGGTAGCCCTCAAAAAGAATAATCTCAGACCTCGCATCTAGCTTGGCTGCATCTACCTTAAGCACATATGTTGGACAACCCTAAATCCTGAGATGTCTTAGATTAGGCTTTCGCCAAATCCACAGCTCTACTGGGGTTGAAGGCACAAACTTAGATGGTATGAGATTAAAGAGATAACACGCTGACTCCAAGGCTAAACCAAAAAACAAAATAGGAAATTCACTATAACTCATCATCAATCTAACCATATCCATAAGAGTCATGTTCCTCCTCTCTGCTACACTATTCTACTGGGGTGTGCCAGGTGCAGACAACTGGGACTGAATACCCTCCTCTGATAAATAGGACCTAAATTCACTAGAGAGGTATTCACCACCACGATCAGATCGCAAGGCCTTCATACTCTTACAAAAATGGTTCTCCACCTCAGTCTTAAACTCTTTGAACTTTTCAAAGAATTCAGACTTGTGGTGCATTAGGTATATGTATCCATATCTAGAGTAATCATCCGTGAATGTCACGAAATACTCATAACCACCTCTAGCCTGAACTGACATAGGCTCACACAAGTCAGAATGAATCAACTCTAAAACCTCCTTGGCTTATACCCCTTTGCCTTGAAAGGCCTCTTGGTCATCTTGCCTTCAAAGTAGAACTCACAGGTCGGATAGCTGTCAATATCCAATGAGTCCAAAGACCCATTATTGACCAACCTTTGAATCCTACTAAGGTTGATGTCACCGAGTCTCAAGTGCCAAAGATAGTTTGATTTAAAGGGGAAGATTCATTTCTCTTACTATGATTCGGTGATGAGTTATTAGTTTATGGGTTTTGCATTACTGGGGAGTATGTCTTGATTAAAAATAGATTGTCAACTAATGTACCAGAACATATAAGCTTCTGGTTGTTTCTAATAAAAATAGAATTATAAAAAAAAAAGAGACTTACAACCATCCAAAATAAGTCTCAAAACTGAAAGTAAATTCTTCCGAAAATGGGTACATATAAACAATATTTCAAATGTAAAATTGATTATGAAAAGTAAAGACATAAAACTCCCACTGCATCAATAGAAACTCTGATAGTATCCCCAAGGTAGACCTGCAACTCTCACTCTCTAAGCAGCCGGGTCACTTAGAACCCCTGCAAAGAATTACAAACATGATCAGTGGCTCTGAATCCACACACCAAGTATCTGTGGGAATCACCGATAAACATGTCTCAGTAACTAGGGAAATTTACACATACCTCGAGGCTTTGGGCAATCCTTCTTCTAATGTCTTGCTTTGCCATATCTGAAGCACTTGCATTTCAGCTTATGCTTCTTGGCAATGCCCGCTTTGGGTCCATGATCAACAACTCCTGCTTTCTGGCCTCTCTTCCTCTTGTGCTTCCTGGTTTTGGGCCTAACAGAGGAACCTGAGGGACTAACAGTAGCCAAGGCTTGTTTCTTCTCTACGAAAAGGCCCTCAGCAAACTCCAATGAATATGAGAGCTTGCTCATATTATAATTCAACTAAAACTTCTCAAAACTAGGGGGTAAGCTCTGGAGGATGATATCGACCTGGGTCTCCCCATCAATATCACCTCCCAATACCTCGATCTCATTGATGCAGCTCATCATGTCCAATACGTGGTCCCTCACTGAGGTGCCTTCAGCCATCATAACATTCATGAGTTTCCTCATAGCTGACTACTTAGCTGCCCTGCCCTGATGTCCAAACAACTCCCTGAGGTTGAGCATTATATCATAGGCTGAGGTAAACAACTGATGCTGGTGCTGCAGTACACTCGACATAGAAGACAAGATGTAACACCGGGTGATCTCATCAGCCTTCTGCCACCTTGTATATGGCTCTCGATGCTCAGGGGTGGCATCATCACTAGGCTTAGGGGGGCACTCCTCAGTGAGCATGTATTTGTAACCCTCAGCGGTAAGGACAATGTCCAGGTTACGTTTCCAGTCAATGTAATTTGGACCCGTAAGTTTATTCTAATTCAGTATGACAGCTAGTGGGTTGAACGACATATCAACGACTGAAAAATAAACAATCAAGTTTTAGTATTATTTTTTCAAAAATATTGATATCCTCAAAAATAATATAATCACCCATTGACATCTCCTACACCGGGATTAACGCAGGTCACGCGGGTGAACCTCTACGCTAACCCATATTCGTTCGAGAAGAACTGAAACTCATTAATTTCACTATTTGACCAATGATCTTATGATCAATGAAATTAACAGTCAATGCTTTTAGCCGTACACATAAATAGCGTAACCTCACGGGAGGGATACTATAAATAGTACACTAAGTGTATGCCATTACATGACTTCTAAGTTTCTTACTTAGGACACTAATGCGCCCTCAGCAGAGAGGGTGTCGCAACTTTCTCCAATTAAACTCACTATAGTCATCCTTCCAAAATTCATTCTAGTGAAAACTGTGATTGAAGACTTGTCCGCATGGAGGAAGGCCATAATACCAACTCGCAAATCTAACCACATCACATATAAACCCATAATAGAGGCCATGGAGATATTTAGCAACCTGCTCGTACTTAGATTTTTAAGTTTGAGGATTTTTACGTTTTAACATGCAATATCTTAACTATTGATATTCGCACCTATAAAATCGTTGGAGTTTTAATATGCAAATAATCTACCTTAGTTAATTGCATTTTACCTTTTAAAATGGTTTGGTTTTCGTTCATGCAAATAAATCAAAAACACATAATCAACGAAAAGACATAAATAGGAGAAATTAAAGAAATAAAATTTCTCGACTATTATGGCCTTCTCTATCGTTGATTCCCTGACGCCTCGGTGACACGTCCCGTTATGTCACTCCCACTCGTTATTTGGATTCCTCTTGATTCGCCTGGGTTTTCTCAGTTTTCTATGTAATTAGGAATCACCCAAAATTACGAGAAACCAAAACCCGCGAATATAAGTTACCCAAAATAACATCTTCGTCATAATACATAAATTCCTATATACAAGGTGTCTTTCTAGGAATTTAAAGACGACAACATTAGATTAAATCCTACTACAAGATTTATCTAATCCTACACGGCTTCCAGCTCGTGGTTATTACTATTATAGGCATTTCCATTCAAAAACAATAAGAGCCTGGACATGTCCTAGGGTTTATGAATAAAAAATAAATTATACCATAATAGCCGAGAAACTAATAACCACCTGTTTAAACATTTCGACAAAAATAACAATGCCAAAATAAAGCCGCATAATAAATTAAACAAGTATAAGGCCAAAACACTCGCTCTAATATCATTTTGAGGGAAAACAGAACAAGCCCAGGCTAAATTAAAAATCTCACTTTTGTGCAATGTATTCCAGAATCGAAAACTTTTGACATAGCTCAGGCTCAAATTCATTTTTCCCTGAACGGATCTAGGCTTATACTTATTTAATTTATTAAACAACACACAAAGATTCAACCTTTAGTTAAAAGTGGAAATTTTAAAGGTTATACCTTTGTAGCGAAGTCCTCAGCAAATAGAAAACCAAAACTTCAGACAAGCGAATTCCACAAGAAATCCGAAGAATAATTCCAAATCGACTCCGAACTAGTGTGGGTTAATATCAACGGAGTAGCCCAAAGCAAAATGAAGAAATCCTAAGAAACTTGCTTCGAAAAACTCAAGAACTATCGAAATAGTTATTGCCCGGACAATCCTAAAACCTGCCGCCGGACACCCCAAACGCCACCCACTAAAATTGTCGGAAAACCCCTTCAATCGGACCACCAAAACCCACCACGATCTAGACACCAACTGCAGCAGATCACATGAATCAACCGAGATCAACGCCATAGCAACGGATCAGTGCGCAAGGCTTGAAAATCGATCGCCGAAAGCTGCCGGAAAATGCACGGACATGGTGGTGCTAGAAACTGGGGATGTGGGCTTGAGTTTTCGCGAAGGAGAAAGCTATCCTAGCTGACTTCGAGGAGAAGATTCGAAGAAGAAGAATTTCTCACTCTAAGCTAGACTTTCTCTCTCTAGGCTAAGTGGCCTCCAAGTTTCTTATGTCTTCATTAATGCCTAACAAAGGATATTTATAGGGAGCTTCTAAGGAGATCTAATGGGCTTTTGAGTTGGGCCTTTTCGTTTGATTTTTATTGACCCCTTAGTCTTTCATAGACTAATAAATTCCAATCGATCATTTTGAATTAATTCTTTAACCCACTTCGTTAATTTAATTTAATCGAACCCTTAGGATTAATTAATTCATATAGAATTAATTTTCTCAATCCACTTTGTCAATTAAATATTAATTAAACCTTTAGAATTAATTAATTCACTTTATCGATTAGTCAAATGCATAATTAGTCGTACCACTAATGGACCAATTATGGAACTACTGCTCAAAAAACGACTTTACATCGCGCCACTATGATTTCTTCTATCTCCTCACATCAAAGATCTAGTGCTCATCGGTTCAACAATTTACTGACAAACTAATTCACCGACTTCTTGGTATTTGAGATTAGTACCACTCGACTTTCTTATTATACCGGACGTAAAGTCCACTGGCCAGTTTTAGTATAATAAACCTTACGAGCTCATCTCAAGAGCACCATCAACCCGGCGAACCGGTAAGTGTATTCTTCCGACTAGCAACGACACGTAAGAAGCTAAACACCACATACCCAACCTATATAGGTATAAGCCTCAATTGACTGCACTCTTTGGCACATCAAAGCATACAATATCTAACTCTCACACCCGTCCCAATATCGGGATTGAGAGACTAAATACTAGGACCGAATTGACTACACCGATCAGTACAAGTCAATTTTATCCAAACTGGTCGTGCTCAATATGCCCCGGGCATATCCGTGTTATTTAATTAGTCTAGATAAACTAATTTCCAAACCACACAATAACCTATACCGATAGTATGTTCAGACTATCTCAGTTACGAGCATACTTTTTATATATCAATACTTTAACAAACAACGATATCTACTGTGTCTTTCACACACCCCGTTATCTAGATCTATGATAAAATGGAATAATTTAATACTGAAACAAAATGATATATCATCTGTGGATATTAGTTTTTGATACAAGCCATAGCTTTTCTGTATTCTAAACTAACTGTCAAGGCCAGTCAATATAAGCGATTCCATTCACCAAAGTAGCAGTAATAAGCATTAAAGCACCACAAAACATGTTAATTTAACATATGATTGATCTAAACACAAGAATGCATGATTTTTCATTCATTAAAGCACAAGTCATACATGTTCATTAACAGTAAAGCTCCAAGAAATAAATATTAGAACCTACAAAACATATAAGTTCGAAAAATTCATTCATTCATACCATTTTAAGCTCATTCAATCATATTAAGCATCCATAGTATAGTACTATACAAAGTTTAAGAAATCCATTTTTTTTCAAATTAAGCACAATGAAGCTCCATACACTTACCATTGATTCTTGAATACGTATGATGCTTGGAAATCTATAGTGAACATAAGAGAAAGAATGTTATAGGTAAAATCACTAAAAATGAAGAATTTCAAAACCATACTTCATGAATTGGATGCATCAAAGGTGTAAATAACATTCTTTTAAGCTCTAGGAAGTTTTGGAAGTCTTATACAAGTAAAATGGAGGTTTTAGACTCCATGGTACTTCATTTAAATCATAAAAGCAAAACAGGGGATATGGGCGCTGCAGCGGAGTCAGCTTGGCGCTACTGATATAGCCCAGAAGGTCACGGTGGCGCGTAGGCGTAGCACCTGACAGTCGCCTACAGCTGGTGTCCTATTGGAGGCACGCAGGCACTCAAACCTGCTTTCCATCAATCTTCACAAATTTGCTTCCGCTTGACTTATACACCATCCAATTGTACCAAATCATGCACCTACAACACAAGAATGCATTCCAAAACATCATACTTAACAATCACAAAGAAATCCATGAATTATTAGCAATTTAGAAATTTGAAAAATCTAAAAACAAGAAAATGAAAAGAAAAGTGCTAAAAATACTTGGTTTGCCTCAGCACTTTGGACTTTATAGTGTCCGGCTAGACTTGTCTTGAGGTATGGACTCAAGATCCCTCTAAACTCCTAGAATCATGTGCACAAGATGTTGTAACGACCCCGAAAACGGCCATTCCACCTCAATCAACATACAAAGCACTATTTGAGTTGATTTAGTAGTATTAGTCTTAAGCTTTATAAAAGTTCCCTTGCTTTCACCCTCAGTTTCTTCCTAGGCTCGCTTCGGATTTTTTCTTAGAAAACAGACGTAGACAAATAAGTATGCTGGGCATACTCAGTGAGGATTCTCTTTTCACCTACCTGGCGCCTCCTGCACTGGAAGAGCCACCTGCGTACAGTTATTCACATAACAAACAAACAGATAGGCCAACTAACATATAACATCTCCAATCATACACTCAAAGTATCCATCAACATAACACCTTAATCCAAGAGGAAACCCACAGAGTCAAATAACCAAATAATGTGCAACAACGTAAATAAAACCAACTTAAATCCTAGAGAGGTTTTGGTTATCGCAACCAGAGCCCTTCCTAGGATATTATGTACCAACCAATTGGAACGAGCATCCCACCCGCTATTAACCGAGCCACCAATATCCACCAAGCCACCTAGGTACCCCGGGCTATGCCTGTCCTAAATACTAAGTCTCAGTCCAGCCCCTACCAAGTAGGACGACGCGAAAAGGGCGGGATCCCCAAAAGATTGAAACACAACAAATGTGCAAAAAATAACACCCATCAACCATCATGCAACTAACATCAAAACATAACAATTGTCACCGAGAACAAATCACAAGTGCCGGCAAGGCCATAATCATCTAAATGCATAGAAAGCAATAACAGAGACATGCAAAAGTACATACGAATGTTTTCCATATTATAACCAAGTTACCCATATGCTTCTGAGGGCATATATGTATTCTCGGATTTAACCAAGCAACAAGAGAATCAACTCACCTTTTTGACTGCAACTAATGAAATTCTAACTCTGGAAAGAAATTGCTATCTTTCTCTGGTGCCTCAACACAATCTAAACAATAAATTTTTGGGATCGGAGGCATGATTTTCAAAATTTTACACAACGGATTCATGAAAATTCCAATTTTAGTATTTTAATTAATCCTACGTTTAAAGCTTCTAGAGCTTAACCTTGGTTGTCACGCCTGGATCTTTGTTTGATGTTGGTCCAAGCCTTCTATTCCGGTTACATTTATCACCACTAAAATTCTTTCTTGAAAGATTATCTACTTTCAAGCACTGAAGCTCTTTGCAGATTCGATGCTAGCCATTTTTGCCTACAGAGAATTTGGGATTTTTTTGTATATTTTGCTTGTTCTGATTTTTTCTGATTGAAATCATCTTCGTACTACAATAATATCCCTAGGATATTTGTAGAGTTAAAATTTCCTAAATCAGTAATGTAGTCAATCAATTATTACATTACTGATTTAATCAGATTCCAAATCAGCATTATTACTAAATATTATTTTACTGATTCCAAATCAGCATTAAATAATATTTACTGATTCTAAATTAGTATTAAATAATACTTTAATGATTTGAGTTATACACCAAGCCCATGGTCAACCCATGACCCATTGATTAGGCTGAAGGGTCAAGAATCTCAATTGTAATTAATTCTCTTGATTTATCAGCCCATCCCAATTGTTTCTAGGTAATTAATTAACTCTTAATTAATACCACTGAACTTTTTAATAATATTTAATTAAACCATTTAATTAATATTTTTTATTTAAGTATAACAATTATACTTATTGTAGGCAAGAATACTTATTCTGAGGCCCATTCTATATTGGTAATGGACAACTCAATCTCATTGATTAATCCATAAGTCTTTAGTGGTCTCTAGCATGACTATCCAATTCAGAATGGAAGGTCGAATGGTGATTCAATACAACCTTTTTGAGTAAACTACATACGATCCTCTACATTGATATCCCGTTTAGCATAAGGCATGGAACCATCATCCTTATACAGCTAAATGTTTATTTGATCTCTTAGTGACACTGAACTCATCAAGCAAATGATAACACTTATCATTCCTTGGGCACGACCATGCACTTCTCAGTTCGCTATCAAGTGGCCAAGATATCATCTCTCAGTTAAGAGAGACTTGTAGTCCCATCACTTCACCTACATACCTTAGCGTGACTCATAATGTGACCAATCATACCCGTACTTGGCAACCTGTTATGACCCCGTTAGACGTATGTCAAAGCACACTGCATTTCACCTAAGACTATGTAGTGATTTCTGGTCTAATGATCCTTATACGAGTACTACTCAAAATAATCACTCATGATCTAATCAGTCCATGGAGTGTTTCTTTTGGCGGATCGATTTTATGAAATTAAATATGTACAAGAATATTACTATCATGAAATTAACTCATCTGATTATAACATCAATCAAAACGACAAATATCTGTATAGCCCTTAAAAGGGAACATACACCAACATAAATAAACACCCTCATATAAGTATAAGAACCATTAATTACCATACTAGTAACTGATTCTAAACACCTAAGCCTAAGCTCTCTAATTCATCTAAAATTCATCATCAAAGCTAATAAGATAGAAAGAATGCAATGCATGTGAGATGACTATGCCTATTGAGAATTTCATTATGATTGAAAGTTAGAAGATTAACCAAGGTTAGTGGAAATCTTAATTTGGGCGTACGAACCAAATAGACTTCAGCACCACTTTGGTTAAAATCTAAGTTACCAGCAAAGTACATTAATATGCCTATCCTATAACCTCTTAATCATTTGAACTCCCTTGTTACTTACTTCCTTCCTATCTTACCTCCACTGCTAACTTGATTAGATTACTCTTTTATTTATTACATATGAAATTACTAAAAACAATAGATTAATACTAACACTAACCCACCTAGATATACCTATATGCATTTAACTGGCAAACCTATCTTTAAATAAATAACGTAAAGAGTAGATCTACTTAAATGAGTAAGGTTGGTTTGTGACTTTTACCTAATAGTTTAGGTCCGAGAGCCAAATTAGTGTTGAACCGGTTGGGTCTCCAAGGCTTTCTGTTCTTTGAGAAATTGATCCAACACCTAGCTCACCAAATTTATTATCTACTGCCTGTTAGGTTTGAATACTGAAGCTATGCTTGTATTATATTATTTTCCAGTTAATATAGATCGATTCAATATTTTAGTTTATATGTTGTGCATATGTCGTCCATTTATACTATGTAATTAGATGATGAGGTGTCTGGTGTGACACAATAGATCTCATCATTGGTTAAAAGACACAATATATAAATGAGGTTTGTAATCGAGACAGTTTTGGACACACTGTCAGTTTAGGTTATTATGTGATTCAGAAATTGGTTTGTCTAAACTAATCGAATCATATAGATATGCCCGGGTATATTGAACTTGACCATTTAGGATGAATTGTCTTATACTGTTTTAATAGACTATTCATTCCTTGTATTCTATCTCTAAATCCCTAGAGTTGAGCAGGCATGAGGATTAGACATAGTGTACTTTTATCTGCCAAAGGGTGAGGTCATTTGTGACCAATAGTCTCGATAGGTTGGGTGCACATGTTTAGTTGCTTGGTGTGCTGTTGCTTATCGAAAGGAAACAATGTACTGGTGCGTCCAGGGTGATGATGCTCCCAAAATGAGCTCATTATGTTTATTATACTAAACCCGACCGGTGAATTTATGTCCGGTATAGTAAAAAGATCGAGTGGTACTAATCTCAGATTATAATAAGTTAATTAATTAATTTATCAGTAAATTAATAAATTAATGAGCAATATATCTTTGATGTGAGGAGATTAAAGAATAATTAATTTAGTTATTCCAGAAGCAATTGTGGTGTAGGATGGTAGTGCCAAAATTAATCCATTATTGGTACGATTAATTTTGTAGTGGATTAATTGATTAAGTAGAATTAATTATTTAATTAATTATTCCTAAGGGATAATTAAATAATTAACAAAGTAGATTATCCTATTAGATTAGTTACCTAATTGGATTTCGAAACTAATTAATTACCTAAACTCATTAGGAAGGCTAATCCTAAACCAACTTGGGGTCTCTCTTGTAACTCTATAAATAGACCAGAGATTAGCAATTCTACATACGCAATTAATAAGTTTTCAAGATAAGAAAACTAGAGAGACAAAAATCCTAGAGAGAGAAATTCTTTCTCAAAATTGGGTTTTAAGCTTAGTGGCCGGCGGTTTGTTTTCCTAGACGGCTGTGTTGGTTGGAAACACTATTCTGGTGACGGCGTTTAGTGAGCAAGGCGGCAGATCGGAGAATTTTTTGGTGAGTTTAATTGTGGTAGTTGTTGATCGTTTGGTTAATTGGTTCGTTACCCACACAACGTTCGAACCTGTCTTGAGTCATACAAGTGATCACCTGAGTTTACGCTTCAAGAGGTATTTCTAAACTTCCGCTTTCATTAAAAATTATTTGTTGCATAATAAATCGAACAAGTGCAAACCAAGATCCTGCGCAATGTTATTTCAAGCAAGGATTGAAATAGCGATTGTGCTAGAGTCTAGGCCTGGTCAAGAATTTCAATTCTAGAATGCATAACACGAAAGTGAATTTTTGACCGGGCCCGGACAGATAATCTTTCACTGCCTCCACCTTCTTCTCTCCTCCTCTCTAGAGTTTCTTTATTTCCTAAAGGGCAACATTTGAGGATGCATGTGAGTATAACTCACTTTTCAAAAAATTGTGGGTTGGAGTTGAAAATAGGTCTTGGGGAAAGAATTTTACTAACAAAGGAATGGAGGGATTTTAAGGTTTCTTCCAACAAATAAACAACAAAGAGAGTAGCTAGCATTGTACGGATGACGGTGTTGCTGGCGGTGAAAGAGGCGGCGGCGAGGCTTGACAGTGAGAGAGAAAAATGAAAAGAATAAGGGAGATGGGGACTAGGTTTTATTCCTTGTGAATAGAGGGATTTTTTTGGCTAGTTGTGGGATCGGAATAGTGTCAGAGAAGGCTGGACCGGCGACGGCTTGTGGTCGGAGAGGAATGAGTCCGGCGGGGTGATGAAGGAGAAAGAAAAAAAGAAAGAAAGGAGAAAGAGAAAGGAAAGGAAAAAGAAAAGGGAAGGCCGACTGTGATTTTGAGAAAATGAAGGAAAGTTAGGGCTGAATTTTAGAAATTTGCATTTCAGTCCCTAGACTACCAAGCTTTCCCAATTTGCATCCCCACCTACTATTTTCTTCAATTACACCCTTGTCTTACTCTTTTGGCCAAATTAAGTCAATTAATATTTTATTTATTAATCCATTTAGATATTTATTTAACTTATGTTTATCTTCTTCATCTAACAACTTGAATCCTATAATTTCCATGTGAAAATTAACCTACTTAATAGGGATGTTACAATTTCCCCTTCTTATGAAATTTCGTCCCGAAATTTCTTTAGGTAAGTCTTATAATGAATCCATTATTTAATAACTATAGTACTACTTAATGGATTTCAGATTATACCCTTAGTAGTGTTGTTTTCAACTCACTTCTAACTTTTCTTCCTTGATTTTGGTTAAATCCTTTCTTTAGTTCATAGTTTGTATCCTAAGAATAAACCAATAATTGAGCCCTAAATTTATAAAGTCTTTACATATCCTCATAAATCTCCTTTCTACTTATTTTTATCTGAGAAAGTTTGAAGGTTTGAAGTGATTTTAGCCTCACCTAAGCCTTTGCTTAGGCTACTGATTATGATTTGATTTGAAATTTCTGATCACTTGTTTCCTGTCATTTTAGGCAAAATAAAGAGGATTGTTTGTTTCTTATTGTGCACCTCTAAGAAACAAACTCGAATTTATAGTTGTATTTCAAGATTTTGATTTCTAACTTGTACCTATGCATTGCTATTATCGTGGCAGACTATCCCCATTAAGCCTTTAGCCTTCAACTTCCATATAACTAGGAATTGGTGATAGCTTGACCATGACAATAACCTTAGATTTCCTACCAAGTCTTTCCTTAAGTTGTTGAAACTTATAGCCCTAAAATGTGTAGAATCTGAAAAGAAGTGCCCTAGGAAATAAGAACTCTTTTGGAATAAATGAAGTTTCTTAGTTTGAGAAATCCTGGAGCAGCAGCTGCTGCTCATTTTTCTCAAAGGAAACTATGTAATTTAGAAAATGTGTTAAATTTTTGCCAACACCCTTTTGCAAATGATACCCCACAAAGATCTCTAAGAACAGCCTTTAAAATTTAACTTTCAATATGGAATCCAAACAGCAATGGATTATTATTAAACCATTTGAAACCTTGATGTGGAAAGTTTGAAAGACATTTACAATGTTGGCATGAGAAAAAAGTAAGAAATAAGAGGATTTGATTTCTCAAAACAATTCTCCCCGCCCTCGTTGTTGAAATTTCAGAATTTGCAAAATTTTCACAATAAGAATTTGGCCTCTACAATTCCTTAGCAGTTCAAATCAGTTCGAAAAGTCAATATCTCTTCTCAAAAGGAGAAGACTCTAAAACGAATAGTTCTCTGAACATGTTACACGAAAGAACATTTAGAAATGATTTGAAAACATTTGGGTTCAGTTGGGTAGTTAGCCCCAATACACAAGATAATTCCTGTTATTTCCAAATCTAGAATTTAGTTATTTCTTATCTATCCTAACCCAAGAGTTCAAGGCTGTATGACCTCACCAAGCAACCTCTTAGAACTAGCTCCTCAAGGACATTTCCAATATAGGTTCTACTAATACATCCCACAATTTAGATTTCCTTCAGAACTCATAAAGAAATTAGTAAGAGATATACAGTCTCTATATTCCCAAATATTTCAAACCCTTAATTTGGCACTTAAGGGCTTGTGGATACGATCATAACTTATAGATAAATTTTCCCCAGTCTTATATTCTAAATCGCATGTTATAGGTTATACACCACAATTTGGTTATACCATTTATAGGATATAACTAGGGGTTATGTATATATTATACATCCTAGGATGAAAGTCTTGGGATTATATTAGAACTTAAGTATAACTGGATCCCAAGTTTTAACTCCAGACTTAAGAACAAACCATACTTAAGATTTACACAAGTTGCATAGTACTAGTTCCCAATGTAAGGTTAGATTGATAACTTAGTAAATTCCTACCATTATGGTGCATAACAGTTTTATAAGAAGTAAATATAGTTTTATGTAATTTAATTTCAAAAAATAGTTCAGACGACAAAAGAACTCTTAAAACTCAGGAGGTTATACTTGCTGAAGTTTGTTAAAAACTACCGCATAGTTGTCTATATTTTGAAGATTCTAAACAGCCAATTCAGAAAACTACAAACTTCTAATTAAACTCAGAGGTAGAAGGTTTAGGTTGAACTATGATTAACAGAAAATGGACTTAAAATATATGAGTAAAGCTCTCCTCAATTTATCAAGTTAAAATAGAAATCTTTATAAATATGCAGTAAAGTGCCCCGTTCAACGCTTAGATTCTGTAAAATCTGAAAAGTCATTTTGTAAGATCTAAAACTTTGAGTAAACCTTAGTTGGAGAGGATTAAAACAAGCTAAATTTTGGTCAAAACAGTTGAAGAATGAAGTAGATATGATTTTTCAAAGTTGGCAATGACTATCCAATTGCTGCAAAAAACAGCCACACTAATCCGATTTAAAAGTGGTTTTCTGGGCATTTCACGTATCCAAATTGGGATCTAGAAAATGCTGAGTAATCCTTTTTATACGGATTTCAAATCAAATTAAGATTTGCTAGAAACGGATACATAACTAAAGAAATATGAACCTTTGAAATTCTGAAGGAAACAGATCTAGCCCGAGTTAAACCGAAAATCTCACTTTCGTGCTATGCATTCCAGAATCAGAGACTTTTGATTCGGCTCAGGCTTAAAATCATTTCTCCTGGAAGGATATAAGCTTATGCTAGTTCAATTTATTAAAACAACACGCAAAAATTTAATCTTTAAATTAAAGCGAGAACCTTTGAAAATTATACCTTTAAAGCGAGTTCCTTGCAAATAAAGAAAACCGGGTCTTGAGCTGCGAATCCACTAAAGAGTCTCAAGAATAACTCCAAACAATCCCGAATTTGAGTGGGCAAATGTCCACGGGATGACTAAGGCACAATATGAAGAAATCCGTAGAAACCCAATTCAAGAAAACTCAATCTGCCCAAATCTGAAACAGCCTGGAGGCCTGATCCTAATATGAAAACTTATACCGCCTAAATAAAACTTGCCGAGAAAAAGATTTTGCCCTGAGATCTAGACTCTAGCAAACCTGAAGGAATGAGCCCAATGATCAACGCGAAAAAAATCAAGACCACGACAAATGGTGGCCGATCACCGGAACTTCGCTCGGTGCTGGAAAAAGCTCACGGCGCGGTGGTGACTCGCAGTGACTCACGGCAACTCGAGAATGGGCGGTGACTTTGGGCTTTCTAAGATGATTCGCAGGTTGATTTCCTGAAGAAGAAGGAACTAGAAACCGACTTCGAGAAAGAACTAATCGAAGAATATGAAGTTCTCTATCTAGGCTCTTCATTCTCTCTAAGGAGGCAACTTTTCCTACAAGGTTTCTTATGTGTTCTAAATGTCTAACTTAAGCTATTTATAGGAGTTTCAAGGAAGACCTAGTGGGCTTTTGAGTTGGACCTTAATATTTGACTTTCATTGACCCCTTAGTCTTTCCTAGACTAATCAACTACAATTGAGCCTTTCAAATTAATGTTTTAACCCACTTCGTTAATTAAATTTAATGGAACCCTTAGGATTATTTTGCATAACCCACTTACTCAATTAAATATTAATTAAATCTTTAGGATTAATTAATTCACTTTGTCGATTAGTCAAACGCATAATTAGTCGTACCACTAACGAACCAATTATGGAACTACCGCTCAGAAATGAATTTATTTTGTGCCACTTTATTATTCTTCTATCTCCCCACATCAAAGATATAGTGCTCATAGATTCATAAATTTATTGAAAAATTAATTCATCGATTTCTTGGTATCCAATATTAGTACCACTCAACTTTCTTATTACACCGGACATAAAGTACACTGGCCAGAATAATAAACCTTTCGAGCTCATATCGGGAGCACTATTAACCCGGCGAACCGGTACACCGATTCCTTTCACTAGCAACGACACAAAAAGAAGTCAAATACCGCATACCCTACTTACCGAGTAGGTCTTAATTGACAGCACCCTTTGGTAAATCAAAGCATACGATATCTAACTCTCATGCCTGCTCCAATCTAGGGATTAAGATATCAGAATACTAGGTTCGAATTAAATACGCCGATCAGTACATGTTAATTCAATCCCAAACAGTCTCAATATACCCCGGGCTCATCCGTATGATTTAATTAGTCCAGATAAACAAATTTCTAAATCACTCGATAACCTAAACTGATAGTATGTTCAAACTATCTCAGTTACAAGCATCTGTTTATTTATATCATTACTTTAACCAATAATGAGATCTATTGTGCTTTTCTACACCTCGTTATCTAGTTCTATGATATGTCAAATGGGTATTAGTTTTTTATACAAGCAATAGCTTTTCAGTATTCAAAACTAACAATATCTCCTACTAATACTCAAAGCTATGCTCTGAAGTACAAAAACACTATTCAATCCACTTATTACACTGCTGTCAAAATGAAAGCTACAAAACACTGTTTAGCTAACTCACATGGCTTTCTTAAGAATCTGACTCCCATGCCTCAAAGACCTTTGGTGTCAATGCCTTCGTTAAAAGATCTGTAAGGTTGTCTTTTGATGCTATCTTGGTCACGATCACGTCTCCTCTCTTTACGATCTCTCGTATCAAGTGGTACTTATGCTCTATGTGTTTACTCGCCTAGTAGGCTCGTGGTTCCCTTGAATTAGCAACTGCACAATTGTTATCACAGTAGACTATGATAGACCTCGACAACTCAGGGACCACATCTAAGTCCACCAGGAAGTTCCTGAGCCATACAGCTTCTTTCTCTGCCTCTGATGAAGCAACGTACTCAGCCTCTATGGTGGAGTCCGCCATGTATTTCTGCTTGACACTTCGTCATTCTATGGCTCTAGAGTAAACACAAAGCCAGAGGTAGACTTACTCTTGTCCATATCACCTTGAAAGTTCGAATCTGTGTAACCCAATGGAACTAGCTCCTGTGCATAAACCAAGACATGATCTCTCGTCATTCGCAAGTACTTTAGAATGCATTTTACTGCCTCCCAATAAGCATTCCCTGTGTTACTCTGATATCTGCTAACCATGTCAACGGTAAAGCAAATATCAGGCCTAGTATTTAACATAGCATGCATGAGACTACCTACTACATATGCATAAGGTACGACCTTCATGGCTGTTAGAGTTGAATACATAAGCTATGCTTGTGTTGTACTTTTTCCCTGTAATATATCGATTTATGTTTTTGTTATATCTTGCTGTGCATTAATTGTCCATTTATATTATGTAAGTAGATGATGAGGTGTCTGGTGTGACACAGTAGATCTCATCATTGTTTGAAAGATATAATATATAAATGTGGTTAGTAACCAAGACAGTTTTGGACAAACTGTCAGTTTAGGTTATTATGTTATTCAGATAATTTGTTTGTCTAAACTAATTGAATCATATAGATATCCCGGCGCATATTGAACTTGACCTTTAGGAATAATTTGTCTTGTACTAATTCAATAGACAAATCGATCCTTGTATTCGATCTCTTAATCCCTAGACTCGAGCGGGCATGAGGATTAGACATAGTGTACTTTGATCTGCCAATGGGTGAGGTCAAATGTGGCCAATAGTCTCGATAGGTTGGGTGCGCATGTTTAGTTACTTGGTGTGCTGCTACTTGTAGAAAGGAAACCATGTACCGGTGAATCCGGGGTGATGGTGCTCCCGAGATGAGCTCGAAATGTTTATTATACTAAACCTGGCCGATGGACTTATACCCGGTATAGTAAAAAAAAAAGGTCGAGTGGTACTAGTCTCGGAATTAAAGAAGTTAATTAATTAATTTATCAGTAAATTAATTTATAATTAACGAGCACTATATCTTTGATGTGAGGAGATTAATGAATATAATTTAATTAATTTGTTCCGGAAGCAATTCTGGTGCAGGATGGTAGTGCCAAAATTAATCCGTTAGTGGTAGGATTAATTTTGTAATGGGTTAATTGAATAGGTAGATTTAATTAATTAATTGGTTAATTATTCCTAAGGGTTGATTCAGTAATTAACAAAGTGGAATTATTTAATTAATTCCTAAGGGTTAATTAAGTAATTAACAAAGTATAATTATTTAATTAATTAATTAAGTCTTAAGTTTCAATTGGAATTAGGAAATCCTATAGATTAGAAATCTAGTAGGATCTGGTTTATCCTATCAGATTGTTTACCTAATTGGATTTGGAAACTAATTCATTATCTAAACCCATTAGGAAGACCAATCCTAAACCAACTCAGGGTCTCTCTTGTAACTCTGTAAAGAGACAAGGGATTAGCCATTCAAGATACAATTCAAAATACAATTCAATAGATTCATAATTCAGGAATCTAGGGAGAGAAAATGTTTCTCTCTCCAAGTCGGATTTTCAAGAAAGTGTGCGGCTGGTTTTTTGGTTTCTAGTGGCCGAAATTTTGGCCTTGGTTTATACCAGCTGTGCTTAGCTTTCTCTCTCTGTGGGCGGTGCGTTTATAGTACGTGTCAGGTGCTGCGGCGCTAGAGTTTTCTAGCAGGTGGATTGTGGTGATTGGTTGATCAATTGGCTTCTAGTTTGTTGCCCACACAACGTGACGTCATAGTCTTGATGCATACAAGAGAATCACCAGGTGCACGCTTCAAATGTATTTTTCTAAGGTTCCACTTTAATTAGAAATTTTTGTTGCGTGGTAAATTGAGCAAGTGCAAACCCAGATCATATGTGGCAAATCCTTTCAATTGGTATCAGAGCCTGGTTTAGGGGGTTTTGGTACTTGTTCGATTTATTACATGGTTTTATTTGCAGGTGGTTAAGAATCTCGACTATTATGGTTACATTTGTATGGGTTTTAATTAAACTCAGAGACATGTCTGGATTTAATTTTATTATGAATATTTGTAATAGTATAACCACGTGCTGGAAACTGTGTAGGATTAGATTAAAACTGCAGTAGGATTTTTTCTATGTAATTTCGATTCTTTAATTTTTCTAGAATGCCTTGTAGAAGGAAAATTGTTTTTTGTAATCGAAGGCGTTATGGTGGGCAACTTGAATTCGTAGAAACCCAGGAAAACCCAGAATGAATTGCAAGAAGACCAAATAGCGTGGGAAAAAGCGAACGAGGAATTGGCGGCAGGAGGCAATGCCGGCAACGACCGTAGGCAGCAGTCATGCAGGCTGGGTGGTGCTGCAGCGCGTAGCAGTTGCTGCTGCGCTGCTGCTGGGCGCGAGCAGGGCCGCGAGCGCAGGCCCTGCGAACGGCCTTCGGGCTGTGCTGCGGCACGGGCGGACCGTTCGGGCTATTTTTGGCCCGTTTTTCCTCCAATTTTTGTTTTTTGGAGTTCAAGACTCTCTCCATCGAGTGACGTGACGGGACACGAGATCAAGGCAAAGGATGGAAGCAATTAAAACCATAATAGTCGGGAAATTTATTTTTCGTATTTATTTCCCGTATTTATCATTTTAATTTTCTATGCTTTATTTTTATGTTGTATATTAGATGCATGATTTAAAGCATGACTGGTTTTATGGTTGTACATAACTTAGGTTAGTTAATTGCATGTTAAAACCAGAAAAGCCCTCAATTTGGAAATCTAAGTGGGAGCGGGTTGGTTTATATCCCCATGGCCACCATTACGTGTTCATATGTGATGTGGGTGGGCTTGCGCGTTGGCATTAGGGCCTTCCTCCATTCGCATGAGTCCGGCCCCGAGATCACTAGACTATGAACTTCTGAGTAAGATGACTAGAGCGAGTTTAACTAGGAGAAATGCGACACCCTCTCCATCTGAGGCGCACTATCCTGAGGTAACAAACTCAGAAGTCACGTAATAGCACACACTTAGTGTACGATCTGTAGTATTCCTCCCGCGAGGTTACACTGCTTACTTGTACGGTTAAAAGCACCGACTATTAGCTACATTGATCAAAAGATCATTGGTCAGATAGTGTAGTTAATAAACTTGGTTCTTCTCAAACGAATATGGGTTAGCGTAAACGTCCACACTGCGTGGCTTGTGAGAATCCCGGTGGATGAGATGTTGGTGGATTAAGATTATTGTTTTGAGGCAAGTTAATAATTATTTAGAATTTTTTGAAATTCTAGCATATATAACTGAAACATTGTTTGTTTATTTTCCAGTTTAAATCGATATGGCATTCAATCCCTTAGCTGCTATCTTGAAAGACAACAAATTAACTGGAACAAATTATGTCGATTGGAATCGGAATTTGGATAAAGTCCTGACAGCTGAGCAGTATAAGTTTGTGCTCATCAAAGCATGTCCAGAAGTGCCTGATGAGAACTCTACCCAAGAGGATAGGGATGCCTATACCAGGTGAAGGAAAGCGGATGAGATGGCGTGGTGCTATATTTTGGCCTCTGTGTCAAATGTGCTGCAACATCAGCTTCATCCTATGGTCTCCGCCTTCGACATGATGGCACACCTAAGGGAGATGTTTGCGTATCAAGGCAGGACTGCCAGGCAGTCAGCCATGAGGAAGTTAATGAACACCAAAATGGCTGAAGGCGGATCGGAGAGAGATCATGTTTTACACATGATAAGCAACATCAATGAAACAGAGGTTTTGGGAGGAGATATTGACCCAGAGTGTCAGATAGATATTATCCTCCAGAGTCTACCCTCTTGTTTTGAGCAGTTTTGGGTCAACAACAATATGAACCAAAGGGTTTATACGTTGCCTGAGCTCTTGACTGATTTAGTGGCAATTGAAGGCATCTTCCACGAGAAGAAGCAAGCTTTGGTCACGGTAAAGGGTTCGAGTTCTTCTTCTGGGCCGAATGGCAAGAAGAATAAGAAGAAGAAGAACGACAAGAAGAAACTTGCTGCAAAGCCAGATATCGAGAAGAAAGGCAAGCCCAAGGGCAAGTGCTTTAAATGCGATAAAGCAGGATACTAGAAAGTGGATTGTCCAAAGCTCAAAGGTACGATTGTTTCTGCTCTAATTACTGAGACATGTTTAGCGGTGATTCCCACAGATACTTGGTGTGTGGATTCAGGTGCCACTGACCATGTTTGTAATTTTTTGCAGGGGTTCCAAGTTGAAGGAAAACTGAACAAGCCCGGGCTAAATCGAAAACCTCACTTTCGTGCTATGCATTCCAGAATCGGAAGCTTTCGACCAAGCTCAGGCTCAAATTAGTTTACCCATGAACGGATCTAGGCTTATACTTATTTAATTTATTAATCGGGACACAAAAAATTAAATCTTTAATTAAAGCGGAACTTAAAGATTATACCTTTTGTAGCGAAGTCCCTCGCCTAAAAGAAAACCCAATTCTTTAGCACGAAATCCACAAGAAATCCGAAGAATTCTCCAATACGAACTCCGAGATAGTGTGGGCTATCGTCTACGGAGCTACCCACGGCAATCCGACTGAAAACCCAAGAAACTTGCCTATCAAGAAACTCAAAATTAAGCTGCCCGGAATTTTCTTATGAAAATTGAGCTGCCCAGAATTTTTTTTAACAAAAATGAAGCTGCCCAAAATTTTCCCTTTTCAAGTCGAAGTTGCCCAGAGCAGTCCGCTGCTTCCTTGATGCTGCTGCCTAAAACCGAGCCAACTCCTTCGATCGGCCGCCCAAAGATCACCGCGATCTGGACACCAGCCGCAGCGGATCACCTGGATTGATCAGAGATCAACGCTACAGCGGCGGTTCTGCATGCAATCCTGAAGACCGATCGCCGGAGCTGCTGAACAAGAAGAACCCGCGGCGGCAATAATGAATAATGAACAGCAGCGAACAGTGATAGTAAAACCGGGCTGAAAAATGATCCGGGCTGCTCAAAATCCCATGGGCTGCTCTCGAAAAACAATGGGCTGAGTTTCTTGACAAAGAAGAAAGCTATCTTGGTCGACTTCGAGAGAAAACTTGACGAGGAAGACACGTTCTCTCTCTAAACCAAACTTTCTCTTTCTAGCCAAACTTGGCTGCCAAGTTTCTTAGGGTTTTGCTGCCCAATATGTTGTATTTATAGGAGCTTCTAAGGAGACCTAATGGGCTCTTGAGTTAGGTCTTAAAATTTGACTTTCGTTGACCGCTAAGTCTTCCCGACTAATCAACTCCAATCGACCCTTTTAAATTAATTTATTTAATCCACTTTGTTAATTTAATTTAATCGAACCCTTAGAATTAATTAATTCAAAATCGAATTAATTTCTAAATTCACTTCGTCGATTAAATATTAATTAAACCCTTTGGATTAATTAATTTACCTTGCCGATTAGTCAAACGCATAATCGGTCGTACCACTAACGGACCAATTATGGAACTACCGCTCGAAAATGACTTTACATCGCGCCATTATTATTTCTTCTATCTCCCCACATTAGAGATCTAGTGCTCGTCGATTTATCAATTTACTGACAAATTAATTCACCGACTTCTTGGTTTCCGAGATTAGTACCACTCGACCTTTTATTATACCGAACATAAAGTTCACCGGCCGGGTTTAGTATAATAACCTTACGAGCTCATCTCGGGAGCACCATCAACCCGGCGAACCGGTACGTGGATTCCTCCGACTAGCAACGGCACGCAAGAAGCTAAACACCGCATACCCAACTTACCGAGGTATTGGCCTCAATTGACCTCACTCTTTGGCAAATCAAAGCATACGACACCCAACCCTCACGCCCGTCCCAATCTCGGGATTGAGAGACGGAATACTAGGACCGAATTGACTGCGCCGATCAGTACAAGTCAATTCTATCCAAACTGGTCGTGCTCAATATGCCCCGGGCATATCTGTGTGATTTAAACTAGTCTAGATAAACCAATTTCCAAACCACACAATAACCTATACCGATAGTATGTTCAAACTATCTCGGTTACGAGCATACTTTTTATATATCAATACTTTAACCAATAACGGTATCTACTGTGTTTGTCGACACCCCGTTTTCTAGTTCTATGATATAAAGGAACAGGTTTATACTGAAACAAAATGATATGTCATCTGTGGATATTAGTTTTTGATACAAGCCATAGCTTTTCTGTATTCAAAACTAACACAAGTAACCCGGAAGCTTAGAGAGGGCGAACTGGATATCTACATGGGCCACACTACAAGAGTGTTAGTAGAAGCAGTGGGAGTAGTTAGGCTAAATTTTGAAAATTGTAGCCTAGAATTAGTAAATTCTCTTTTTGTACCGAGTTTTAGAAAGAACCTGATTTCGGTTTCTAAACTCTTGAAGAACGGTTATATGTTTATTTTTTCTGATGACTCTGTACTTATTAAAAGAAATGGGAAACTTATTTGTTCTGGTTCATTGGTTGACAATTTATTCATGGTTAATTCTAACTCCCCTGTTGCGCCAAATTATAGAAATAGATAGCTCAGTATCTAACATTAATAAGAGGAAGAAACTTCTGAAATGAATCAAACCTATCTTTGGCATCTCAGGCTAAGTCATATAAACCTTAGTAGGATTTAGAGGTTGGTCAATGATGGACCTTTAGGTTCATTAGATATTGACAGTTATGCAACCTGTGAATGTTGCTTGGAAGGTAAGATGACCAAGAGACCTTTTAAGGCAAAGGTTATAGAGCTAAAGAAGTATTATGTTCACGGATGACTACTCTAGGTACAGATACATTTACCTAATGCGCCACAAGTCTGAATATTTTGGCCAGTTCAAAGAGTTTTAGGCAGATGTGGAGAAGCATGATGGTAAGAGTATCAAGACACTGCGTTCAGATCGTGGTGGGGAGTACCTGTCCCATGAATTTTGAGATTACCTCACTGAGGCAGGAATTTAGTCTCAGTTGTCTGCACCTGGCACACCACAGCAGAATGGTGTAGCAGAAAGGAGGAATCGAACTGTTATGGAAATGGTTAGGTCCATGATGAGCTATAGTGATTTCCAAGTTCGTTCTGGGGATATGCCTTAGAAATGGCAATGCATATTCTTAATCTTGTACCATCTAAAACCGTGCCTTCAACCCTAGTAGAGTTGTGAAATGGGCGCAAGCCAAGTCTGAGACATCTCATAATTTGGGGCTGCCCAGCACATGTGCTTAAGGCAGATACGGCTAAGTTAGATGCGAGAACAGAATTAATGCTATTTGTAGGATATCCTAGGGGAAGGAAAGGTGGTGTATTCTATAGTCCTAAAGATCAGAAGGTGGTGGTAAGTACCAACGCTAAATTTTTAGAAGAGGACTATGTCTTAGACCACAAGCCCAAGAGTAAGATAGTACTAGAAGAGCTTAGATGACAAACTACTAATCCTGATGCACCAGCACAAGTAGATACACCACACACTGCACATGAGATCACAGATGATGCGCATACACAGGTGGTGCCTTGTCGTAGTGGGAGGGTTGTGAGATAACCCGACAGGTTCATTGTCATGGGAAACACCTCAGACCTAGTCCCAGGTACGCCTGAACCTGATCCTGTTAACTACAATGAGGCGTTTTGAGATGAAGATGCAGAATCTTGGCGTAAGGCAATGATATCCGAGATGGGGTCAATGTACCACAATCAAGTCTGGGAGCTTGTGGACCTACCTGATGGGTTTAAGCCCATTGGATGCAAGTGGATCCACAAACATAAGAGATGACCTGACAGGAAGGTGGAAACCTTTAAAGCTAGGCTGGTAGCAAAGGGGTATACTCAGAAAGATGGAATCGGTTGTGAGGAGACCTTCTCCCCGGTAGCCATGCTTAAGTCTATCCGGATTCTCTTAGCCAAAGCTGCTCATATGGATTATGAGATTTGGCAGATGGATGTCAAGACAGCTTTCCTAAACGGAAGTCTTGAGGAAACAATATTTATACAGCAACCAGAGAGATTCATTGAAAAAGGCCAAGAGCATAAGGTTTACAGGCTTAAGAGGTCTATTTATGGACTTAAGCAGGCATCCAGATCTTGGAACATCCTGTTTGATGAGGTAATCCAGTCCTTCAGATTTACTCAGTGTCTGGATGAGCAATGTGTGTATCACAGACGTGATGGAAACTCAGTGGTGTTTCTTGTGCTTTACGTAGATAACATTCTATTGATTGGCAACAACAAGAAAGTGTTATCAGATGTAAAGGCATGGCTATCCAAGCAGTTTGATATGAAGGACTTAGGGGAAGCGGGACATATCATTGCGATCAGGATTACTCGAGATCGTAGAAAACGTTCGTTAACGCTCTTCGAAGCTTCGTACATAGATACGATTCTGGCATGTTTTAAAATGCAGAACTCCAAGAAAGGTTTTCTACCTTTCAGGCATGGAGTGTTTCTCTCTAAGGAACAGTCTCCTAAGACTGTTGAGGAGATAGAGGCCATGAAGACAGTTCCATATGCTTCGGCAGTAGGAAGTCTCATGTATGCCTTGTTGTGTACGAGGCCTGATATCTGTTATGCCGTTGGCATGGTAAACAGATATCAGAGTAACCCCGGGAAAGCTCATTGGGAGGCAGTAAAATGCATTCTCAAGTATGTGTTTACTTGAGCTGTCAGGCGTCTGAGCTGGTACTCCGAGGTTACACAGATTCAGATTTCCAAGGCGACAGGGACAAGAGAAAGTCTACCTCAGGGTATGTGTTTACTCTAGGAGGTGGAGCCATAGTTTGGCGGAGTGTCACGCAGAAATGCGTGGCGGACTCTACCATGGAGGCTGAATAAGTTGCCGCACCAGAAGCAGCGAGAGAAGCAGTATAGTTCAAGAAATTCCTAGTGGACTTATATGTGATTCCTAGTTTGCAAAAGTCTATTACGGTATATTGTGATAACAACGGTGCAGTAGCAAACTCGAAGGAACCTTGAGCCCACAAGGCGAGTAAACATATACAGCGTAAGTACCACCTGATATGAGATATCGTAAAGAGGGAAGACGTGGTCGTGGCTAAGATAGCATCAGAGGATAACCTAGCAGATCCATTCACAAAAACATTAACTTCTAAAGTCTTTGAGGCTCACGTGAAGGGCATGGGGATGAGATACTTACCAGAGCCATGATAGTTTTTTTAGATAGATAGCAGTAGATTATATAGGAGTTGTATGCAGATGTATACTTAAAGCACAACTTAAGTATTAGTGGGAGATTGTTAGAGTTGAATACATAAGCTATGCTTGTGTTTTTACTTTTTCCCTATAATATATCGATTTATGTTTTGGTTATATCTTATTGTGCATTAATTGTCCATTTATATTATGTAAGTAGATGATGAGGTGTCTGGTGTGACATAGTAGATCTCATCATTGGTTGAAAGACATAATATATAAATGAGGTTCGTAACCGAGACAGTTTTGGACAAACTGTCGGTTTAGGTTATTATGTGATTCAGATAATTGGTTTGTCTAAACTAATTGAATCATATAGATATGCCCGAGGCATATTGAACTTGACCTTTAGGAATGATTTGTCTTGTACTGATTTAATAGACAAATCGATCATTGTATTCTATCTCTTAATCCCTAGACTCGAGCGGGCATGAGGATTAGACATAGTGTACTTTGATCTGCCAATGGGTGAGGTCAAATGTGGCCAATAGTCTCGGTTGGTTGGGTACGCGTGTTTAGTTACTTGGTGTGCTGCTGCTTGACGAAAGAAAACCATGTACCGGTGAATCCAGGGTGATGGTGCTCCCGAGATGAGCTCAAAATGTTTATTATACTAAACCCGGCCGGTGGACTTATGTTCGGTATAGTAAAAAGGTCGAGTGGTACTAGTCTCGGAATTAAAGAAGTTAATTAATAAATTTATCAGTAAATTAATTTATAATTAACGAGCACTATATCTTTGATGTGGGGAGATTAATGAATATAATTTAATTAAGTTGTTCCGGAAGCAATTCTGGTGTAGGATGGTAGTGCCAAAATTAATCCTTTAGTGGTAGGATTAATTTTGTAATGGGTTAATTGAATAGGTAGATTTCATTAATTAATTGGTTAATTATTCCTAAGGGTTGATTCAGTAATTAACAAAGTGGAATTATTTAATTAATTCCTAATGGTTAATTAAGTAATTAACAAAGTGAAATTATTTAATTAATTAATTAAGTCTTAAGTTTCAATTGGAAATAGGAAATTCTAGAGGTTAGGAATCTAGTAGGATTTGGTTTATCCTAACAGATTGGTTACCTAATTGGATTTGGAAACTAATTCATTACCTAAACCCATTAGGAAGACCAATCCTAAACCAACTTGGGGTCTCTCTTGTAACTCTATAAATAGACAAGGGATTAGCCATTCAAGATATAATTCAGAATACAATTCAATAGATTCATAATTCAAGAATCTAGAGAGAGAAAATCCTAGAGGAGGAAAACGTTTCTCTCTCCAAGTCAGATTTTCAAGAAAGTGTGCGGCTGATTTTTTGGTTTCTAGTGGCCGAAATTTTGGCCTTGGTTTATACCAGCTGCGCGTAGCTTTCTCTATCTGCGGGCGGTGCCTTTATAGTACGTGCCAGGTGCCAGGTGCTGCGTGAAGGAAAACTGAACAAGCCCGGGCTAAATCGAAAGCCTCACTTTCGTGCTATGCATTCCAGAATCGGAAGCTTTCGACCAAGCTCAGGCTCAAATTAGTTTACCCATGAACGGATCTAGGCTTATACTTATTTAATTTATTAATCGGGACACAAAAAATTAAATCTTTAATTAAAGCGGAACTTAAAGATTGTACCTTTTGTAGCGAAGTCCCTCGTTTAAAGAATACCAAATATTCAGCTGCGATTTCCACAAGAAATCCAATCGATTCTACAAGAACACTCCGAATATTGCGTGGGCAATAATCTATCGGAGCTTACTCGATTAACCCACGAAAACCCACCAGGAAATTTCTCAAATTGAACTCAAAAATTTCCAAAAATCTGATCACCCTAACCGCTGTACTATTGCCGCTGCTGCTGAGGAGAAAACCCACAAAGCCGACTGCTGCTGAGGGAGAAAACCACCACCGGACTGTACAATCCAGTCGTCCACCTGAATCCGGCCACCACCCACCGAGGTCTAGACAACCTTCACTGCGGATCACCAGCTGAGATCGACGCAGTGTAGGTCGAACCAGTAGCGCGGGTAGCAAACCAGCAGGATAAACGCCGGACAAAAATTAATCCACCAGTCCGGTGGAAAAAACCCAGCAGTAGCAAACAAAATTAATCGACAGCAGCCTAGATATTAACCCACAAATGAAAGGTGTGATCTTTTGGTCGAGTTCAAATTGATGAGCAAGAAAGCTGATTCATTTTTGAGAAAAATTCTTTAAAAAAAAAAATCTTTCTCTAGAATCTTCTTGCTCAAGAAAGGGCAAGACAAAATTGTCTTCCAAAATTTCCTTAGCTTTCTTTGGTGTCAAGTTATTCTATTTATAGTAGCTCGATTGGAGACCTAATGGGCTCTCGAGTTAGGCCTTAAAATTTGACTTTCGTTGACCGCTAAGTCTTCCCGACTAATCAACTCCAATCGACCCATTTAAATTAATTTATTTAATCCACTTTGTTAATTTAATTTAATCGAACCCTTAGAATTAATTAATTCAAAATAGAATTAATTTCTAAATTCACTTCGTCGATCAAATATTAATTAAACCTTTCGGATTAATTAATTTACCTTGTCGATTAGTCAAACGCATAATCGGTCGTACCACTAACGGACCAATTATGGAACTACCGCTCGAAAATGACTTTACATCGCGCCATTATTATTTCTTCTATCTCCCCACATTAAAGATCTAGTGCTCGTCGATTTATCAATTTACTGAAAAATTAATTCACCGACTTCTTGGTTTCCGAGATTAGTACCACTCGACCTTTTATTATACCGAGCATAAAGTTCACTGGCCAGGTTTAGTATAATAACCTTACGAGCTCATCTTGGGAGCACCATCAACCCGGCGAACCGGTACGTGGATTCCTCCGACTAGCAACGGCACGCAAGAAGCTAAACACCGCATACCCAACTTACCGAGGTATTGGCCTCAATTGACCTCACTCTTTGGCAAATCAAAGCACACGACACCCAACCCTCACGCCCGTCCCAATCTCGGGATTGAGAGACGGAATACTAGGACCGAATTGACTACGCCGATCAGTACAAGTCAATTCTATCCAAACTGGTCGTGCTCAATATGACCCGGGCATATCTGTGTGATTTAAACTAGTCTAGATAAACCAATTTCCAAACCACACAATAACCTATACCGATAGTATGTTCAGACTATCTCAGTTACAAGCATACTTTTTATATATCAATACTTTAACCAATAACGGTATCTACTGTGTTTGTCGACACCCCGTTATCTAGTTCTATGATATAAAGGAACAGATTTATACTGAAACAAAATGATATGTCATCTGTGGATATTAGTTTTTGATACAAGCCATAGCTTTTCTGTATTCAAAACTAACAATCTCCCACTAAAACTCAAAGCTATGCTAAGAAGTACAAAAACTGTCCAACCCGCTATTACACTGCTGTCATAATGAAATCTCCAGAACACCTTTAAGCTCACTCACATGGCTCTCTCAAGAATCTGACTCCCATGCCCTCCACATGCCTCTCAAAGACCTTTGGGGTCAATGGCTTGGTGAAAGGATCTGCAAGGTTGTCCTCTGAAGCTATCTTGGCCACGATCACGTCTCCCCTCTTTACGATCTCTCGTATCAGGTGGTACTTGCGCTCTATGTGTTTACTCGCCTTATGGGCTCGTGGTTCCCTTGAGTTAGCAACTGCACCATTGTTATCACAATAAATTGTGATAGACCTAGACAACTCTGGAACCACATCTAAGTCCATCAGGAAGCTCCTGAGCCATACAGCCTCTTTCGCTGCCTCTGAAGCGGCAACGTACTCGGCCTCCATGGTAGAGTCCGCCACGCATTTATGCTTGACACTCTTCCATACTATGGCTCCACCTCCCAGAGTAAACACAAACCCATAGGTAGACTTACTCTTGTCCATATCTCCTTGAAAGTCCGAATCTGTGTTACCCAATGGTACAAGCTCCTGCGCTCTATAAACTAGGACATAATCTCTCGTCCTGCGCAAGTACTTGAGAATGCATTTTACTGCCTCCCAGTGAGCCTTCCCAGGGTTACTCTGATATCTGCTAACCATGCCTACGGCAAAGCAAATATCAGAACTCGTGCACAACATAGCATACATGAGGCTACCCACTGCAGCATAGGGTACCGCCTTCATGGCATCTATCTCCTCAGCAGTCTTAGGACACTGCTCCTTAGACAAATGCACTCCATGCCTGAAGGGTAGTGAACCCTTCTTGGAGTTCTGCATGTTAAAACGGGCCAGAATCGTGTCTATGCAGGATGCCTGTGAGAGAGTCAGAGAACGTCTCCTACGATCTCGAATAATCTTGATCCCAAGGATATGTCCAACCTCTCCCAAATCCTTCATATCGAATTGCCTGGACAGCCATGCCTTTACGTCTGACAACACCTTCTTACTGTTGCCAATAAGAAGAATGTCATCTACATAAAGTACGAGGAACACCACTATCTCACCATCACGCCTGCAATAAACACATTGCTCATCCGGAGACTGAGTGAATCCATAAGACTGGATAACCTCATCAAAACGAATGTTCCAAGATCTGGATGCTTGCTTAAGTCCATAAATGGACCTCCTAAGCCTGCATACCTTGTGCTCTTGGCCCTTAACAATGAAGCCCTCTGGTTGCTGCATAAAGATGGTTTCCTCAAGACTTCCATTAAGGAAAGCTGTCTTGACGTCCATCTGCCATATCTCATAATCCATATGAGCAGCTATGGCCAAGAGAATCCGGATCGACTTAAGCATAGCTACCGGGGAAAAGGTCTCCTCATAATCGATCCCTTCTTTCTGAGTATACCCCTTCGCCACAAGCCTAGCCTTGAAGGTCTCAACCCTCCCGTCAGATCCTCTCTTTCGCTTGTAGACCCATTTGCACCCAATAGGCCTAAACCCATCAGGAAGTCTACCAGCTCCCAGACTTGATTTGAGTCCATAGAACCCATCTCAGCAATCATCGCTCTCTTCCAAGAATCTACATCTTTATCCTGAAGAGCCTCATTGTAGTTAACTGGGTCTGGTTCATGAGCACCAGGGATAAAGTCCAAAGACTCACCCAAACCCATGTACCTCTCGGGCTGTCTCACAGCCCTCCCACTACGACGAGGCACAGCCTGTGTAAGAGCATCATCTGTGATAGTGCGTGCAGTTTCCTGTGGTGTGTCTTCCTGTACATGTGCATCTGGAATAGTGGACTGACTTCTAAGCTCTTCCAATACTACCTTGCTGCTTGACTTGTGATCTAAAATATAGTCCTCCTCAAGAAATCTGGCATTGGTGCTGACCACCACCTTCTGATCCTGAGGACTATAATATAAACCACCTCTCGTTCATTTGGGGTAGCCTACGAATAGCATAATCTTAGATCTCGCCTCTAACTTACCTGCATCTGCCTCGAGCACATGTGCTGGACAACCCCAAATCCTGAGATGTCTCAGACTAGGCTTGCGCCCATCCCACAACTCTAATGGGGTCGTTGGCACAGACTTAGAGGGCACAAGGTTGAGGATATAACATGCTGTATCTAAGGCATAACCCCAAAACGAGGTAGACAACACACTGTAACTCATCATCGATCTAACCATCTCCATAAGAGTCCTGTTCCTCCTCTCTGCTACACCATTCTGCTGGGGTGTGCCAGGTGCAGACAACTGGGTCTGAATACCCTCCTCTGACAAATAGGTCCTAAATTCACTAGAGAGGTATTCGCCACCACGATCAGACCGCAGTGACTTGATACTCTTACCCAGATGGTTCTCCACCTCTGCCTTGAATTCTCTGAACTTGCCAAAGCATTCAGACTTGTGGCGCATCAGGTATATGTATCCATATCTAGAGTAATCATCCGTGAAAGTCACGAAATACTCATAACCACCTCTAGCCTGAACTGACATAGGCCCACACACGTTAGAATGAATCAGCTCTAAAACCTCTTTGGCCCTATACCCCTTCGCCTTAAAAGGCCTCTTGGTCATTTTACCCTCCAAGCAGGGCTCACAGGTTGAATAGCTGTCAATATCTAGTAAGTCCAAAGACCCACTCTTGACCAACCTTTGAATCCTACTAAGGTTGATATGACCTAGTCTCAGGTGCCAAAGATAAGTCTGATTCAAAGGGGAAGATTCCTTTCTCTTATTATGATTCGGTGATGAGTTACTAGTTTCTGTGTTTTGCATAACTGGGGAGTAAGTCTTGATTAAAAACAGATTGTCAACTAATGTACCGGAACATATAAGTTTCTGGCATTTTCTTATAAAAACCGAACCATCAGAAAATACACACTTATAACCATCCAAAACAAGTTTCGAAACTGAAAGCAAGTTCTTTCGAAAACTAGGTACATAAAGACAATCCTTCAAATATAAAATAGAGTCTGAAAAGTAAAGACTAATAACTCTCACTGCAGCCACAGAAACTCTGGTAGTATCCCCAAGGGCAACTCTCCCTCTCTAAGCAGCCGGGTCACTTGGAACCCCTGCAAAGAATTACAAACGTGATCAGTGGCTCCCGAATCCACACACCAAGTATCCGTGGGAATCGCCGCTAAACACGTCTCAGTGACTAGGGAAAATTTACACGTACCTCGAGGCTTTGGGCAGTCCTTCTTCCAATGTCCCACTTTGCCACATCTGAAGCATTTGCCTCTCGGCTTCTGCTTCTTGGCAATGCCCGCCTTGGGTCCATGACTGGCTCCTGCTTTCTGGCCTCTCTTCCTCTTTTGCTTCCTGGCTTTGGGCCCAGCAGAGGAACCTGAGGGACCAACAGTAGCCAAGGCTTGCTTCTTCTCAGCGAAGAGGCTCTCAGCAGACACCAATGCAGTCATGAGCTCAGAAAGTGAATATGAGAGATTCCCCATATTATAGTTCAATCGAAACTGCTCAAAACTGGGAGGCAAGCTCTGAAGGATGATATCAACCTGGGTTTCCCCATCAATCTCACCTCCCAATACCTCGATCTCATTGATGCAACCAATCATGTCCAGTACGTGATCTCTCACTGAAGTGCCCTCAGCCATCTTAGCATTCATGAGTTTCCTCATAGCTGACTGCTTGGCTGCCCTGCCCTGATGTCCAAACATCTCCCTGAGGTTGAGCATCATATCGTAGGCTGAGGTCATCAACTGATGCTGGTGCTGCAGTACACTTGACATGGAAGCCAAGATGTAGCACCTGGTCATCTCATCAGCTTTCTGCCACCTCGTATATGGCTCTCGCTGCTCAGGTGTGGCATCCTCACTGGGCTTAGGGGGGCACTCCTCAGTGAGCACGTACTTATAACCCTCGGCGGTTAGGACAATGTCCAGGTTCCGTTTCCAATCAATGTAATTAGGACCGGTGAGTTTGTTTTGGTTCAGAATGACAGCTAGCGGGTTGAACGACATATCAACTGAAAATAATGAAAAAACATGTCTCAGTATACTTTTCAAAAATATTGAAAAATCCTCAGAAAAGAAATATAATCTTCTACCGACATCTCTCCCACCGGGATTAACGCAGGTCACATAGGTGAACGTCTACGCCAACCCACATTCGTTCGAGAAGGACCAAAGTCCATTAATCTCATTATCTGACCAACGATCTTATGATCAATGAAATTAATAGTCGATAATTTTAGCCGTACACGTAAATAGCGTTACCTCGTAGGAGGGATACTATAAACAGTACACTAAGTGTATGCCATTACGTGACTTCTAAGTTTGTTACTTAGGGTACTAATGCGCCTCGGTAGCGAGGGTGTCGCAACTTTTCCCAATTAAATGCACTATAGTCATCCCTTTAGAAATTCATTCCAGCGATATCTGTGATTGAAAACTCATCCGTAGGGAAGCCGTTTAACCACATCGCCAATGAACCCGTAATGGAGGTCATGGGGCTATTAACCAACCCGCTCCCACTTAGATTTTTAAAATAATTTCAATTCGCCCTAGTTTTCTCGGTTTTCCATTTCGGTTTTCTACGTAATTAGGAATCACCCAAAAATTACGAAAAACCAAAATCCGGGTTTTCTCGGTTTTCTACGTAATTAGGAATCACCCAAAATTACGACAAACCAAAACCCCACGTAATTAGGAATCACCCAAAATTACGATTAAACCAAAACTTGCGAATGTAATCAAGTTTGAGGATTTTTACGTTTTAACATGCAATATCTTAACTATGGATATTCGCACCCATAAAACCGTTGGAGTTTTAATATGCGAATAATCTACCTTAGTTAATTGCACATTACCTTTTTGAAAAAACTTTTGGTTTGAATTTCGTTCATGCAAAATAAAACGAAAATCACACAATCAACGAAAAAATCATAAATACGGGAAATTAAATAAAATAAAATTTCCTGACTATTATGGCCTTCTCTATCGTTGATTTCTCGACGCCTCGGTGACACTTCCCGTCGTGTCGCTCCCACTCGTTATTTGGATTCCTCTCGATTCGCCCGGGTTTTCTCGGTTTATTCCGTAATTAGGAATCACCCAAAATTACAATAAACCAAAACCCGCGAATATAAGTTACCCAAAATAACGTCTTCGTCATAGTACAAAAATTCCTATATACAAAGGCGTTTTTCTAGGAATTTAAAGACGACATGATCAGATCAAATCCTACTACAAGATTTTTCTAATCCTACACGGCTTCCAGCTCGTGGTTATTACTATTACAGAAATTTCCATTCAAAAATAAAACAAGCCCGGACATGTCCCGGGGTTTATGAATGAAAATTAAATTTCTACCATAATAGCCGGGAAACCAATAACCACCTGTTTATACATTTCGACAAAAATAATAATGCCAAAATAAAGCCGTGTAATAAATCAAACAAGTATAAGATCGAAACCAACGCTCTGATACCAATTTGAAGGAAAACTGAACAAGCCCGGGCTAAATCGAAAGCCTCACTTTCGTGCTATGCATTCCAGAATCGGAAGCTTTCGACCAAGCTCAGGCTCAAATTAGTTTACCCATGAACGGATCTAGGCTTATACTTATTTAATTTATTAATCGGGACACAAAAAATTAAATCTTTAATTAAAGCGGAACTTAAAGATTGTACCTTTTGTAGCGAAGTCCCTCGTTTAAAGAATACCAAATATTCAGCTGCGATTTCCACAAGAAATCCAATCGATTCTACAAGAACACTCCTAATATTGCGTGGGCAATAATCTATCGGAGCTTACTCGATTAACCCACGAAAACCCACCAGGAAATTTCTCAAATTGAACTCAAAAATTTCCAAAAATCTGATCACCCTAACCGCTGTACTATTGCCGACTGCTGCTGAGGAGAAAACCCACAAAGCCGACTGCTGCTGAGGGAGAAAACCACCACCGGACTGTACAATCCAGTCGTCCACCTGAATCCGGCCACCACCCACCGAGGTCTAGACAACCTTCACTGCGGATCACCAGCTGAGATCGACGCAGTGTAGGTCGAACCAGTAGCGCGGGTAGCAAACCAGCAGGATAAACGCCGGGCAAAAATTAATCCACCAGTCCGGTGGAAAAAACCCAGCAGTAGCAAACAAAATTAATCGACAACAGCCTAGATATTAACCCACAAATGAAAGGTGTGATCTTTTGGTCGAGTTCAAATTGATGAGCAAGAAAGCTGATTCATTTTTGAGAAAAATTCTTTAAAAAAAAAAATCTTTCTCTAGAATCTTCTTGCTCAAGAAAGGGCAAGACAAAATTGTCTTCCAAAATTTCCTTAGCTTTCTTTGGTGTCAAGTTATTCTATTTATAGTAGCTCGATTGGAGACCTAATGGGCTCTCGAGTTAGGCCTTAAAATTTGACTTTCGTTGACCGCTAAGTCTTCCCGACTAATCAACTCCAATCGACCCATTTAAATTAATTTATTTAATCCACTTTGTTAATTTAATTTAATCGAACCCTTAGAATTAATTAATTCAAAATAGAATTAATTTCTAAATTCACTTCGTCGATCAAATATTAATTAAACCTTTCGGATTAATTAATTTACCTTGTCGATTAGTCAAACGCATAATCGGTCGTACCACTAACGGACCAATTATGGAACTACCGCTCGAAAATGACTTTACATCGCGCCATTATTATTTCTTCTATCTCCCCACATTAAAGATCTAGTGCTCGTCGATTTATCAATTTACTGAAAAATTAATTCACCGACTTCTTGGTTTCCGAGATTAGTACCACTCGACCTTTTATTATACCGAGCATAAAGTTCACTGGCCAGGTTTAGTATAATAACCTTACGAGCTCATCTTGGGAGCACCATCAACCCGGCGAACCGGTACGTGGATTCCTCCGACTAGCAACGGCACGCAAGAAGCTAAACACCGCATACCCAACTTACCGAGGTATTGGCCTCAATTGACCTCACTCTTTGGCAAATCAAAGCACACGACACCCAACCCTCACGCCCGTCCCAATCTCGGGATTGAGAGACGGAATACTAGGACCGAATTGACTACGCCGATCAGTACAAGTCAATTCTATCCAAACTGGTCGTGCTCAATATGACCCGGGCATATCTGTGTGATTTAAACTAGTCTAGATAAACCAATTTCCAAACCACACAATAACCTATACCGATAGTATGTTCAGACTATCTCAGTTACAAGCATACTTTTTATATATCAATACTTTAACCAATAACGGTATCTACTGTGTTTGTCGACACCCCGTTATCTAGTTCTATGATATAAAGGAACAGATTTATACTGAAACAAAATGATATGTCATCTGTGGATATTAGTTTTTGATACAAGCCATAGCTTTTCTGTATTCAAAACTAACAATCTCCCACTAATACTCAAAGTTATGCTAAGAAGTACAAAAACTGTCCAACCCGCTATTACACTGCTGTCATAATGAAATCTCCAGAACACCTTTAAGCTCACTCACATGGCTCTCTCAAGAATCTGACTCCCATGCCCTCCACATGCCTCTCAAAGACCTTTGGGGTCAATGGCTTGGTGAAAGGATCTGCAAGGTTGTCCTCTGAAGCTATCTTGGCCACGATCACGTCTCCCCTCTTTACGATATCTCGTATCAGGTGGTACTTGCGCTCTATGTGTTTACTCGCCTTATGGGCTCGTGGTTCCCTTGAGTTAGCAACTGCACCATTGTTATCACAATAAATTGTGATAGACCTAGGCAACTCTGGAACCACATCTAAGTCCATCAGGAAGCTCCTGAGCCATACAGCCTCTTTCGCTGCCTCTGAAGCGGCAACGTACTCGGCCTCCATGGTAGAGTCCGCCACGCATTTATGCTTGACACTCTTCCATACTATGGCTCCACCTCCCAGAGTAAACACAAACCCATAGGTAGACTTACTCTTGTCCATATCTCCTTGAAAGTCCGAATCTGTGTTACCCAATGGTACAAGCTCCTGCGCTCTATAAACTAGGACATAATCTCTCGTCCTGCGCAAGTACTTGAGAATGCATTTTACTGCCTCCCAGTGAGCCTTCCCAGGGTTACTCTGATATCTGCTAACCATGCCTACGGCAAAGCAAATATCAGGTCTCGTGCACAACATAGCATACATGAGGCTACCCACTGCAGAAGCATAGGGTACCGCCTTCATGGCATCTATCTCCTCAGCAGTCTTAGGACACTGCTCCTTAGACAAATGCACTCCATGCCTGAAGGGTAGTGAACCCTTCTTGGAGTTCTGCATGTTAAAACGGGCCAGAATCGTGTCTATGCAGGATGCCTGTGAGAGAGTCAGAGAACGTCTCCTACGATCTAGAATAATCTTGATCCCAAGGATATGTCCAGCCTCTCCCAAATCCTTCATATCGAATTGCCTGGACAGCCATGCCTTTACGTCTGACAACACGTTCTTACTGTTGCCAATAAGAAGAATGTCATCTACATAAAGTACGAGGAACACCACTATCTCACCATCACGCCTGCAATAAACACATTGCTCATCCGGAGACTGAGTGAATCCATAAGACTGGATAACCTCATCAAAACGAATGTTCCAAGATCTGGATGCTTGCTTAAGTCCATAAATGGACCTCCTAAGCCTGCATACCTTGTGCTCTTGGCCCTTAACAATGAAGCCCTCTGGTTGCTGCATAAAGATGGTTTCCTCAAGACTTCCATTAAGGAAAGCTGTCTTGACGTCCATCTGCCATATCTCATAATCCATATGAGCAGCTATGGCCAAGAGAATCCGGATCGACTTAAGCATAGCTACCGGGGAAAAGGTCTCCTCATAATCGATCCCTTCTTTCTGAGTATACCCCTTCGCCACAAGCCTAGCCTTGAAGGTCTCAACCCTCCCGTCAGATCCTCTCTTTCGCTTGTAGACCCATTTGCACCCAATAGGCCTAAACCCATCAGGAAGTCTACCAGCTCCCAGACTTGATTTGAGTCCATAGAACCCATCTCAGCAATCATCGCTCTCTTCCAAGAATCTACATCTTTATCCTGGAGAGCCTCATTGTAGTTAACTGGGTCTGGTTCATGAGCACCAGGGATAAAGTCCGAAGACTCACCCAAACCCACGTACCTCTCGGGCTGTCTCACAGCCCTCCCACTACGACGAGGCGCAGCCTGTGTAAAAGCATCATCTGTGATAGTGCGTGCAGTTTCCTGTGGTGTGTCTTCCTGTACATGTGCATCTGGAATAGTGGACTGACTTCTAAGCTCTTCCAATACTACCTTGCTGCTTGACTTGTGATCTAAAATATAGTCATCCTCAAGAAATCTGGCATTGGTGCTGACCACCACCTTCTGATCCTGAGGACTATAATATAAACCACCTCTCGTTCCTTTGGGGTAGCCTACGAACAGCATAACCTTAGATCTCGCCTCTAACTTACCTGCATCTGCCTCGAGCACATGTGCTGGACAACCCCAAATCCTGAGATGTCTCAGACTAGGCTTGCGCCCATCCCACAACTCTAATGGGGTCGTTGGCACAGACTTAGAGGGCACAAGGTTGAGGATATAACATGCTGTATCTAAGGCATAACCCCAAAACGAGGTAGACAACTCACTGTAACTCATCATCGATCTAACCATCTCCATAAGAGTCCTGTTCCTCCTCTCTGCTACACCATTCTGCTGGGGTGTGCCAGGTGCAGACAACTGGGTCTGAATACCCTCCTCTGACAAATAGGTCCTAAATTCACTAGAGAGGTATTCGCCACCGCGATCAGACCGCAGTGACTTGATACTCTTACCCAGATGGTTCTTCACCTCTGCCTTGAATTCTCTGAACTTGCCAAAGCATTCAGACTTGTGGCGCATCAGGTATATGTATCCATACTAGAGTAATCATCCGTGAAAGTCACGAAATACTCATAACCACCTCTAGCCTGAACTGACATAGGCCCACACACATCAGAATGAATCAGCTCTAAAACCTCTTTGGCCCTATACCCCTTCGCCTTAAAAGGCCTCTTGGTCATTTTACCCTCCAAGCAGGGCTCACAGGTTGAATAGCTGTCAATATCTAGTAAGTCCAAAGACCCACTCTTGACCAACCTTTGAATCCTACTAAGGTTGATATGACCTAGTCTCAGGTGCCAAAGATAAGTCTGATTCAAAGGGGAAGATTCCTTTCTCTTATAATGATTCGGTGATGAGTTACTAGTTTCTGTGTTTTGCATAACTGGGGAGTAAGTCTTGATTAAAAACAGATTGTCAACCAATGTACCGGAACATATAAGTTTCTGGCATTTTCTTATAAAAACCGAACCATCAGAAAATACACACTTATAACCATCCAAAACAAGTTTCGAAACTGAAAGCAAGTTCTTTCGAAAACTAGGTACATAAAGACAATCCTTCAAATATAAAATAGAGTCTGAAAAGTAAAGACTAATAACTCTCACTGCAGCCACAGAAACTCTGGTAGTATCCCCAAGGTAGACCTGCAACTCTCCCTCTCTAAGCAGCCGGGTCACTTGGAACCCCTGCAAAGAATTACAAACGTGATCAGTGGCTCCCGAATCCACACACCAAGTATCCGTGGGAATCGCCGCTAAACACGTCTCAGTGACTAGGGAAAATTTACACGTACCTCGAGGCTTTGGGCAGTCCTTCTTCCAATGTCCCACTTTGCCACATCTGAAGCATTTGCCTCTCGGCTTCTGCTTCTTGGCAATGCCCGCCTTGGGTCCATGACTGGCTCCTGCTTTCTGGCCTCTCTTCCTCTTTTACTTCCTGGCTTTGGGCCCAGCAGAGGAACCTGAGGGACCAACAGTAGCCAAGACTTGCTTCTTCTCAGCGAAGAGGCTCTCAGCAGACACCAATGCAGTCATGAGCTCAGAAAGTGAATATGAGAGATTCCCCATATTATAGTTCAATCGAAACTGCTCAAAACTAGGAGGCAAGCTCTGAAGGATGATATCAACCTGGGTTTCCTTATCAATCTCACCTCCCAATACCTCGATCTCATTGATGCAACCAATCATGTCCAGTACGTGATCTCTCACTGAAGTGCCCTCAGCCATCTTAGCATTCATGAGTTTCCTCATAGCTGACTGCTTGGCTGCCCTGCCCTGATGTCCAAACATCTCCCTGAGGTTGAGCATCATATCGTAGGCTGAGGTCATCAACTGATGCTGGTGCTGCAGTACACTTGACATGGAAGCCAAGATGTAGCACCTGGTCATCTCATCAGCTTTCTGCCACCTCGTATATGGCTCTCGCTGCTCAGGTGTGGCATCCTCACTGGGCTTAGGGGGGCACTCCTCAGTGAGCACGTACTTATAACCCTCGGCGGTTAGGACAATGTCCAGGTTCCGTTTCCAATCAATGTAATTAGGACCGGTGAGTTTGTTTTGGTTCAGAATGACAGCTAGCGGGTTGAACGACATATCAACTGAAAATAATGAAAAAACATGTCTCAGTATACTTTTCGAAAATATTGAAAAATCCTCAGAAAAGAAATATAATCTTCTACCGACATCTCTCCCACCGGGATTAACGCAGGTCACATAGGTGAACGTCTACGCCAACCCACATTCGTTCGAGAAGGACCAAAGTCCATTAATCTCATTATCTGACCAACGATCTTATGATCAATAAAATTAATAGTCGATAATTTTAGCCGTACACGTAAATAGCGTTACCTCGTAGGAGGGATACTATAAACAGTACACTAAGTGTATGCCATTACGTGACTTCTAAGTTTGTAACTTAGGGTACTAATGCGCCTCGGTAGCGAGGGTGTCGCAACTTTTCCCAATTAAACGCACTATAGTCATCCCTTTAGAAATTCATTCCAGCGATATCTGTGATTGAAAACTCATCCGTAGGGAAGCCGTTTAACCACATCGCCAATGAACCCGTAATGGAGGCCATGGGGCTATTAACCAACCCGCTCCCACTTAGATTTTTAAAATAATTTCAATTCGCCCTAGTTTTCTCGGTTTTCCATTTTGGTTTTCTACGTAATTAGGAATCACCCAAAAATTACGAAAAACCAAAATCCGGGTTTTCTCGGTTTTCTACGTAATTAGGAATCACCCAAAATTACGACAAACCAAAACCCCACGTAATTAGGAATCACCCAAAATTACGATTAAACCAAAACATGCGAATGTAATCAAGTTTGAGGATTTTTACGTTTTAACATGCAATATCTTAACTATGGATATTCGCACCCATAAAACCGTTGGAGTTTTAATATGCGAATAATCTACCTTAGTTAATTGCACATTACCTTTTTGAAAAAACTTTTGGTTTGAATTTCGTTCATGCAAAATAAAACGAAAATCACACAATCAACGAAAAAATCATAAATACGGGAAATTAAATAAAATAAAATTTCCTGACTATTATGGCCTTCTCTATCGTTGATTTCTCGACGCCTCGGTGACACTTCCCGTCGTGTCGCTCCCACTCGTTATTTGGATTCCTCTCGATTCGCCCGGGTTTTCTCGGTTTATTCCGTAATTAGGAATCACCCAAAATTACAATAAACCAAAACCCGCGAATATAAGTTACCCAAAATAACGTCTTCGTCATAGTACAAAAATTCCTATATACAAAGGCGTTTTTCTAGGAATTTAAAGACGACATGATCAGATCAAATCCTACTACAAGATTTTTCTAATCCTACACGGCTTCCAGCTCATGGTTATTACTATTACAGAAATTTCCATTCAAAAATAAAACAAGCCCGGACACGTCCCGGGGTTTATGAATGAAAATTAAATTTCTACCATAATAGCCGGGAAACCAATAACCACCTGTTTATACATTTCGACAAAAATAATAATGCCAAAATAAAGCCGTGTAATAAATCAAACAAGTATAAGATCGAAACCAACGCTCTGATACCAATTTGAAGGAAAACTGAACAAGCCCGGGCTAAATCGAAAGCCTCACTTTCGTGCTATGCATTCCAGAATCGGAAGCTTTCGACCAAGCTCAGGCTCAAATTAGTTTACCCATGAACGGATCTAGGCTTATACTTATTTAATTTATTAATCGGGACACAAAAAATTAAATCTTTAATTAAAGCGGAACTTAAAGATTGTACCTTTTGTAGCGAAGTCCCTCGTTTAAAGAATACCAAATATTCAGCTGCGATTTCCACAAGAAATCCAATCGATTCTACAAGAACACTCCTAATATTGCGTGGGCAATAATCTATCGGAGCTTACTCGATTAACCCACGAAAACCCACCAGGAAATTTCTCAAATTGAACTCAAAAATTTCCAAAAATCTGATCACCCTAACCGCTGTACTATTGCCGACTGCTGCTGAGGAGAAAACCCACAAAGCCGACTGCTGCTGAGGGAGAAAACCACCACTGGACTGTACAATCCAGTCGTCCACCTGAATCCGGCCACCACCCACCGAGGTCTAGACAACCTTCACTGCGGATCACCAGCTGAGATCGACGCAGTGTAGGTCGAACCAGTAGCGCGGGTAGCAAACCAGCAGGATAAACGCCGGGCAAAAATTAATCCACCAGTCCGGTGGAAAAAACCCAGCAGTAGCAAACAAAATTAATCGACAGCAGCCTAGATATTAACCCACAAATGAAAGGTGTGATCTTTTGGTCGAGTTCAAATTGATGAGCAAGAAAGCTGATTCATTTTTGAGAAAAATTCTTTAAAAAAAAAAATCTTTCTCTAGAATCTTCTTGCTCAAGAAAGGGCAAGACAAAATTGTCTTCCAAAATTTCCTTAGCTTTCTTTGGTGTCAAGTTATTCTATTTATAGTAGCTCGATTGGAGACCTAATGGGCTCTCGAGTTAGGCCTTAAAATTTGACTTTCGTTGACCGCTAAGTCTTCCCGACTAATCAACTCCAATCGACCCATTTAAATTAATTTATTTAATCCACTTTGTTAATTTAATTTAATCGAACCCTTAGAATTAATTAATTCAAAATAGAATTAATTTCTAAATTCACTTCGTCGATCAAATATTAATTAAACCTTTCGGATTAATTAATTTACCTTGTCGATTAGTCAAACGCATAATCGGTCGTACCACTAACGGACCAATTATGGAACTACCGCTCGAAAATGACTTTACATCGCGCCATTATTATTTCTTCTATCTCCCCACATTAAAGATCTAGTGCTCGTCGATTTATCAATTTACTGACAAATTAATTCACCGACTTCTTGGTTTCCGAGATTAGTACCACTCGACCTTTTATTATACCGAGCATAAAGTTCACTGGCCAGGTTTAGTATAATAACCTTACGAGCTCATCTTGGGAGCACCATCAACCCGGCGAACCGGTACGTGGATTCCTCCGACTAGCAACGGCACGCAAAAAGCTAAACACCGCATACCCAACTTACCGAGGTATTGGCCTCAATTGACCTCACTCTTTGGCAAATCAAAGCACACGACACCCAACCCTCACGCCCGTCCCAATCTCGGGATTGAGAGACGGAATACTAGGACCGAATTGACTACGCCGATCAGTACAAGTCAATTCTATCCAAACTGGTCGTGCTCAATATGACCCGGGCATATCTGTGTGATTTAAACTAGTCTAGATAAACCAATTTCCAAACCACACAATAACCTATACCGATAGTATGTTCAGACTATCTCAGTTACAAGCATACTTTTTGTATATCAATACTTTAACCAATAACGGTATCTACTGTGTTTGTCGACACCCCGTTATCTAGTTCTATGATATAAAGGAACAGATTTATACTGAAACAAAATGATATGTCATCTGTGGATATTAGTTTTTGATACAAGCCATAGCTTTTCTGTATTCAAAACTAACAATCTCCCACTAATACTCAAAGCTATGCTAAGAAGTACAAAAACTGTCCAACCCGCTATTACACTGCTGTCATAATGAAATCTCCAGAACACCTTTAAGCTCACTCACATGGCTCTCTCAAGAATCTGACTCCCATGCCCTTCACATGCCTCTCAAAGACATTTGGGGTCAATGGCTTGGTGAAAGGATCTGCAAGGTTGTCCTCTGAAGCTATATTGGCCACGATCACGTCTCCCCTCTTTACGATCTCTCGTATCAGGTGGTACTTGCGCTCTATGTGTTTACTCGCCTTATGGGCTCGTGGTTCCCTTGAGTTAGCAACTGCACCATTGTTATCATAATAAATTGTGATAGACCTAGGCAACTCTGGAACCACATCTAAGTCCATCAGGAAGCTCCTGAGCCATACAGCCTCTTTCGCTGCCTCTGAAGCGGCAACGTACTCGGCCTCCATGGTAGAGTCCGCCACGCATTTATGCTTGACACTCTTCCATACTATGGCTCCACCTCTCAGAGTAAACACAAACCCATAGGTAGACTTACTCTTGTCCATATCTCCTTGAAAGTCCGAATCTGTGTTACCCAATGGTACAAGCTCCTGCGCTCTATAAACTAGGACATAATCTCTCGTCCTGCGCAAGTACTTGAGAATGCATTTTACTGCCTCCCAGTGAGCCTTCCCAGGGTTACTCTGATATCTGCTAACCATGCCTACGGCAAAGCAAATATCAGGCCTCGTGCACAACATAGCATACATGAGGCTACCCACTGCAGAAGCATAGGGTACCGCCTTCATGGCATCTATCTCCTCAGCAGTCTTAGGACACTGCTCCATAGACAAATGCACTCCATGCCTGAAGGGTAGTGAACCCTTCTTGGAGTTCTGCATGTTAAAACGGGCCAGAATCGTGTCTATGCAGGATGCCTGTGAGAGAGTCAGAGAACGTCTCCTACGATCTAGAATAATCTTGATCCCAAGGATATGTCCAGCCTCTCCCAAATCCTTCATATCGAATTGCCTGGACAGCCATGCCTTTACGTCTGACAACACCTTCTTACTGTTGCCAATAAGAAGAATGTCATCTACATAAAGTACGAGGAACACCACTATCTCACCATCACGCCTGCAATAAACACATTGCTCATCCGGAGACTGAGTGAATCCATAAGACTGGATAACCTCATCAAAACGAATGTTCCAAGATCTGGATGCTTGCTTAAGTCCATAAATGGACCTCCTAAGCCTGCATACCTTGTGCTCTTGGCCCTTAACAATGAAGCCCTCTGGTTGCTGCATAAAGATGGTTTCCTCAAGACTTCCATTAAGGAAAGCTGTCTTGACGTCCATCTGCCATATCTCATAATCCATATGAGCAGCTATGGCCAAGAGAATCCGGATCGACTTAAGCATAGCTACCGGGGAAAAGGTCTCCTCATAATCGATCCCTTCTTTCTGAGTATACCCCTTCGCCACAAGCCTAGCCTTGAAGGTCTCAACCCTCCCGTCAGATCCTCTCTTTCGCTTGTAGACCCATTTGCACCCAATAGGCCTAAACCCATCAGGAAGTCTACCAGCTCCCAGACTTGATTTGAGTCCATAGAACCCATCTCAGCAATAATCGCACTCTTCCAAGAATCTACATCTTTATCCTGGAGAGCCTCATTGTAGTTAACTGGGTCTGGTTCATGAGCACCAGGGATAAAGTCCGAAGACTCACCCAAACCCATGTACCTCTCGGGCTGTCTCACAGCCCTCCCACTACGACGAGGCGCAGCCTGTGTAAGAGCATCATCTGTGATAGTGCGTGCAGTTTCCTGTGGTGTGTCTTCCTGTACGTGTGCATCTGGAATAGTGGACTGACTTCTAAGCTCTTCCAATACTACCTTGCTGCTTGACTTGTGATCTAAAATATAGTCCTCCTCAAGAAATCTGGCATTGGTGCTGACCACCACCTTCTGATCCTGAGGACTATAATATAAACCACCTCTCGTTCCTTTGGGGTAGCCTACGAACAGCATAACCTTAGATCTCGCCTCTAACTTACCTGCATCTGCCTCGAGCACATGTGCTGGACAACCCCAAATCCTGAGATGTCTCAGACTAGGCTTGCGCCCATCCCACAACTCTAATGGGGTCGTTGGCACAGACTTAGAGGGCACAAGGTTGAGGATATAACATGTTGTATCTAAGGCATAACCCCAAAACGAGGTAGACAACTCACTGTAACTCATCATCGATCTAACCATCTCCATAAGAGTCCTGTTCCTCCTCTCTGCTACACCATTCTGCTGGGGTGTGCCAGGTGCAGACAACTGGGTCTGAATACCCTCCTCTGACAAATAGGTCCTAAATTCACTAGAGAGGTATTCGCCACCGCGATCAGACCGCAGTGACTTGATACTCTTACCCAGATGGTTCTCCACCTCTGCCTTGAATTCTCTGAACTTGCCAAAGCATTCAGACTTGTGGCGCATCAGGTATATGTATCCATATCTAGAGTAATCATCCGTGAAAGTCACGAAATACTCATAACCACCTCTAGCCTGAACTGACATAGGCCCACACACGTCAGAATGAATCAGCTCTAAAACCTCTTTGGCCCTATACCCCTTCGCCTTAAAAGGCCTCTTGGTCATTTTACCCTCCAAGCAGGGCTCACAGGTTGAATAGCTGTCAATATCTAGTAAGTCCAAAGACCCACTCTTGACCAACCTTTGAATCCTACTAAGGTTGATATGACCTAGTCTCAGGTGCCAAAGATAAGTCTGATTCAAAGGGGAAGATTCCTTTCTCTTATTATGATTCGGTGATGAGTTACTAGTTTCTGTGTTTTGCATAACTGGGGAGTAAGTCTTGATTAAAAACAGATTGTCAACCAATGTACCGGAACATATAAGTTTCTGGCATTTTCTTATAAAAACCGAACCATCAGAAAATACACACTTATAACCATCCAAAACAAGTTTCGAAACTGAAAGGAAGTTCTTTCGAAAACTAGGTACATAAAGACAATCCTTCAAATATAAAATAGAGTCTGAAAAGTAAAGACTAATAACTCTCACTGCAGCCACAGAAACTCTGGTAGTATCCCCAAGGTAGACCTGCAACTCTCCCTCTCTAAGCAGCCAGGTCACTTGGAACCCCTGCAAAGAATTACAAACGTGATCAGTGGCTCCCGAATCCACACACCAAGTATCCGTGGGAATCGCCGCTAAACACGTCTCAGTGACTAGGGAAAATTTACACGTACCTCGAGGCTTTGGGCAGTCCTTCTTCCAATGTCCCACTTTGCCACATCTGAAGCATTTGCCTCTCGGCTTTTGCTTCTTGGCAATGCCCGCCTTGGGTCCATGACTGGCTCCTGCTTTCTGGCCTCTCTTCCTCGTTTGCTTCCTGGCTTTGGGCCCAGCAGAGGAACCTGAGGGACCAACAGTAGCCAAGGCTTGCTTCTTCTCAGCGAAGAGGCTCTCAGCAGACACCAATGCAGTCATGAGCTCAGAAAGTGAATATGAGAGATTCCCCATATTATAGTTCAATCGAAACTGCTCAAAACTGGGAGGCAAGCTCTGAAGGATGATATCAACCTGGGTTTCCCCATCAATCTCACCTCCCAATACCTCGATCTCATTGATGCAACCAATCATGTCCAGTACGTGATCTCTCACTGAAGTGCCCTCAGCCATCTTAGCATTCATGAGTTTCCTCATAGCTGACTGCTTGGCTGCCCTGCCCTGATGTCCAAACATCTCCCTGAGGTTGAGCATCATATCGTAGGCTGAGGTCATCAACTGGTGTTGGTGCTGCAGTACACTTGACATGGAAGCCAAGATGTAGCACCTGGTCATCTCATCAGCTTTCTGCCACCTCGTATATGGCTCTCGCTGCTCAGGTGTGGCATCCTCACTGGGCTTAGGGGGGCACTCCTCAGTGAGCACGTACTTATAACCCTCGGTGGTTAGGACAATGTCCAGGTTCCGTTTCCAATCAATGTAATTAGGACCGGTGAGTTTGTTTTGGTTCAGAATGACAGCTAGCGGGTTGAACGACATATCAACTGAAAATAATGAAAAAACATGTCTCAGTATACTTTTCGAAAATATTGAAAAATCCTCAGAAAAGAAATATAATCTTCTACCGACATCTCTCCCACCGGGATTAACGCAGGTCACATAGGTGAACGTCTACGCCAACCCACATTCGTTCGAGAAGGACCAAAGTCCATTAATCTCATTATCTGACCAACGATCTTATGATCAATGAAATTAATAGTCGATAATTTTAGCCGTACACGTAAATAGCGTTACCTCGTAGGAGGGATACTATAAACAGTACACTAAGTGTATGCCATTACGTGACTTCTAAGTTTGTTACTTAGGGTACTAATGCGCCTCGGTAGCGAGGGTGTCGCAATTTTTCCCAATTAAACGCACTATAGTCATCCCTTTAGAAATTCATTCCAGCGATATCTGTGATTGAAAACTCATCCGTAGGGAAGCCGTTTAACCACATCGCCAATGAACCCGTAATGGAGGCCATGGGGCTATTAACCAACCCGCTCCCACTTAGATTTTTAAAATAATTTCAATTCGCCCTAGTTTTCTCGGTTTTCCATTTCGGTTTTCTACGTAATTAGGAATCACCCAAAAATTACGAAAAACCAAAATCCGGGTTTTCTCGGTTTTCTACGTAATTAGGAATCACCCAAAATTACGACAAACCAAAACCCCACGTAATTAGGAATCACCCAAAATTACGATTAAACCAAAACTTGCGAATGTAATCAAGTTTGAGGATTTTTACGTTTTAACATGCAATATCTTAACTATGGATATTCGCACCCATAAAACCGTTGGAGTTTTAATATGCGAATAATCTACCTTAGTTAATTGCACATTACCTTTTTGAAAAAACTTTTGGTTTGAATTTCGTTCATGCAAAATAAAACGAAAATCACACAATCAACGAAAAAATCATAAATACGGGAAATTAAATAAAATAAAATTTCCTGACTATTATGGCCTTCTCTATCGTTGATTTCTCGACGCCTCGGTGACACTTCCCGTCGTGTCGCTCCCACTCGTTATTTGGATTCCTCTCGATTCGCCCGGGTTTTCTCGGTTTATTCCGTAATTAGGAATCACCCAAAATTACAATAAACCAAAACCCGCGAATATAAGTTACCCAAAATAACGTCTTCGTCATAGTACAAAAATTCCTATATACAAAGGCGTTTTTCTAGGAATTTAAAGACGACATGATCAGATCAAATCCTACTACAAGATTTTTCTAATCCTACACGGCTTCCAGCTCGTGGTTATTACTATTACAGAAATTTCCATTCAAAAATAAAACAAGCCCGGACATGTCCCGGGGTTTATGAATGAAAATTAAATTTCTACCATAATAGCCGGGAAACCAATAACCACCTGTTTATACATTTCGACAAAAATAATAATGCCAAAATAAAGCCGTGTAATAAATCAAACAAGTATAAGATCGAAACCAACGCTCTGATACCAATTTGAAGGAAAACTGAACAAGCCCGGGCTAAATCGAAAGCCTCACTTTCGTGCTATGCATTCCAGAATCGGAAGCTTTCGACCAAGCTCAGGCTCAAATTAGTTTACCCATGAACGGATCTAGGCTTATACTTATTTAATTTATTAATCGGGACACAAAAAATTAAATCTTTAATTAAAGCGGAACTTAAAGATTGTACCTTTTGTAGCGAAGTCCCTCGTTTAAAGAATACCAAATATTCAGCTGCGATTTCCACAAGAAATCCAATCGATTCTACAGAACACTCCTAATATTGCGTGGGCAATAATCTATCGGAGCTTACTCGATTAACCCACGAAAACCCACCAGGAAATTTCTCAAATTGAACTCAAAAATTTCCAAAAATCTGATCACCCTAACCGCTGTACTATTGCCGACTGCTGCTGAGGAGAAAACCCACAAAGCCGACTGCTGCTGAGGGAGAAAACCACCACCGGACTGTACAATCCAGTCGTCCACCTGAATCCGGCCACCACCCACCGAGGTCTAGACAACCTTCACTGCGGATCACCAGCTGAGATCGACGCAGTGTAGGTCGAACCAGTAGCGCGGGTAGCAAACCAGCAGGATAAACGCCGGGCAAAAATTAATCCACCAGTCCGGTGGAAAAAACCCAGCAGTAGCAAACAAAATTAATCGACAGCAGCCTAGATATTAACCCACAAATGAAAGGTGTGATCTTTTGGTCGAGTTCAAATTGATGAGCAAGAAAGCTGATTCATTTTTGAGAAAAATTCTTTAAAAAAAAAAATCTTTCTCTAGAATCTTCTTGCTCAAGAAAGGGCAAGACAAAATTGTCTTCCAAAATTTCCTTAGCTTTCTTTGGTGTCAAGTTATTCTATTTATAGTAGCTCGATTGGAGACCTAATGGGCTCTCGAGTTAGGCCTTAAAATTTGACTTTCGTTGACCGCTAAGTCTTCCCGACTAATCAACTCCAATCGACCCATTTAAATTAATTTATTTAATCCACTTTGTTAATTTAATTTAATCGAACCCTTAGAATTAATTAATTCAAAATAGAATTAATTTCTAAATTCACTTCGTCGATCAAATATTAATTAAACCTTTCGGATTAATTAATTTACCTTGTCGATTAGTCAAACGCATAATCGGTCGTACCACTAACGGACCAATTATGGAACTACCGCTCGAAAATGACTTTACATCGCGCCATTATTATTTCTTCTATCTCCCCACATTAAAGATCTAGTGCTCGTCGATTTATCAATTTACTGAAAAATTAATTCACCGACTTCTTGGTTTCCGAGATTAGTACCACTCGACCTTTTATTATACCGAGCATAAAGTTCACTGGCCAGGTTTAGTATAATAACCTTACGAGCTCATCTTGGGAGCACCATCAACCCGGCGAACCGGTACGTGGATTCCTCCGACTAGCAACGGCACGCAAGAAGCTAAACACCGCATACCCAACTTACCGAGGTATTGGCCTCAATTGACCTCACTCTTTGGCAAATCAAAGCACACGACACCCAACCCTCACGCCCGTCCCAATCTCGGGATTGAGAGACGGAATACTAGGACCGAATTGACTACGCCGATCAGTACAAGTCAATTCTATCCAAACTGGTCGTGCTCAATATGACCCGGGCATATCTGTGTGATTTAAACTAGTCTAGATAAACCAATTTCCAAACCACACAATAACCTATACCGATAGTATGTTCAGACTATCTCAGTTACAAGCATACTTTTTATATATCAATACTTTAACCAATAACGGTATCTACTGTGTTTGTCGACACCCCGTTATCTAGTTCTATGATATAAAGAAACAGATTTATACTGAAACAAAATGATATGTCATCTGTGGATATTAGTTTTTGATACAAGCCATAGCTTTTCTGTATTCAAAACAAACAATCTCCCACTAATACTCAAAGCTATGCTAAGAAGTACAAAAACTGTCCAACCCGCTATTACACTGCTGTCATAATGAAATCTCCAGAACACATTTAAGCTCACTCACATGGCTCTCTCAAGAATCTGACTCCCATGCCCTCCACATGCCTCTCAAAGACCTTTGGGGTCAATGGCTTGGTGAAAGGATCTGCAAGGTTGTCCTCTGAAGCTATCTTGGCCACGATCACGTCTCCCCTCTTTACGATCTCTCGTATCAGGTGGTACTTGCGCTCTATGTGTTTACTCGCCTTATGGGCTCGTGGTTCCCTTGAGTTAGCAACTGCACCATTGTTATCACAATAAATTGTGATAGACCTAGGCAACTCTGGAACCACATCTAAGTCCATCAGGAAGCTCCTGAGCCATACAGCCTCTTTCGCTGCCTCTGAAGCGGCAACGTACTCGGCCTCCATGGTAGAGTCCGCCACGCATTTATGCTTGACACTCTTCCATACTATGGCTCCACCTCCCAGAGTAAACACAAACCCATAGGTAGACTTACTCTTGTCCATATCTCCTTGAAAGTCCGAATCTGTGTTACCCAATGGTACAAGCTCCTGCGCTCTATAAACTAGGACATAATCTCTCGTCCTGCGCAAGTACTTGAGAATGCATTTTACTGCCTCCCAGTGAACCTTCCCAGGGTTACTCTGATATCTTCTAACCATGCCTACGGCAAAGCAAATATCAGGCCTCGTGCACAACATAGCATACATGAGGCTACCCACTGCAGAAGCATAGGGTACCGCCTTCATGGCATCTATCTCCTCAGCAGTCTTAGGACACTGCTCCTTAGACAAATGCACTCCATGCCTGAAGGGTAGTGAACCCTTCTTAGAGTTCTGCATGTTAAAACGGGCCAGAATCGTGTCTATGCAGGATGCCTGTGAGAGAGTCAGAGAACGTCTCCTACGATCTAGAATAATCTTGATCCCAAGGATATGTCCAGCCTCTCCCAAATCCTTCATATCGAATTGCCTGGACAGCCATGCCTTTACGTCTGACAACACGTTCTTACTGTTGCCAATAAGAAGAATGTCATCTACATAAAGTACGAGGAACACCACTATCTCACCATCACGCCTGCAATAAACACATTGCTCATCCGGAGACTGAGTGAATCCATAAGACTAGATAACGTCATCAAAACGAATGTTCCAAGATCTGGATGCTTGCTTAAGTCCATAAATGGACCTCCTAAGCCTGCATACCTTGTGCTCTTGGCCCTTAACAATGAAGCCCTCTGGTTGCTGCATAAAGATGGTTTCCTCAAGACTTCCATTAAGGAAAGCTGTCTTGACGTCCATCTGCCATATCTCATAATCCATATGAGCAGCTATGGCCAAGACAATCCGGATCGACTTAAGCATAGCTACCGGGGAAAAGGTCTCCTCATAATCGATCCCTTCTTTCTGAGTATACCCCTTCGCCACAAGCCTAGCCTTGAAGGTCTCAACCCTCTCGTCAGATCCTCTCTTTCGCTTGTAGACCCATTTGCACCCAATAGGCCTAAACCCATCAGGAAGTCTACCAGCTCCCAGACTTGATTTGAGTCCATAGAACCCATCTCAGCAATCATCGCTCTCTTCCAAGAATCTACATCTTTATCCTGGAGAGCCTCATTGTAGTTAACTGGGTCTGGTTCATGAGCACCAGGGATAAAGTCTGAAGACTCACCCAAACCCATGTACCTCTCGGGCTGTCTCACAGCCCTCCCACTACGACGAGACGCAGCCTGTGTAAGAGCATCATCTGTGATAGTGCGTGCAGTTTCCTGTGGTGTGTCTTCCTGTACGTGTGCATCTGGAATAGTGACTGACTTCTAAGCTCTTCCAATACTACCTTGCTGCTTGACTTGTGATCTAAAATATAGTCCTCCTCAAGAAATCTGGCATTGGTGCTGACCACCACCTTCTGATCCTGAGGACTATAATATAAACCACCTCTCGTTCCTTTGGGGTAGCCTACGAACAGCATAACCTTAGATCTCGCCTCTAACTTACCTGCATCTGCCTCGAGCACATGTGCTGGACAACCCCAAATCCTGAGATGTCTCAGACTAGGCTTGCGCCCATCCCACAACTCTAATGGGGTCGTTGGCACAGACTTAGAGGGCACAAGGTTGAGGATATAACATGCTGTATCTAAGGCATAACCCAAAAACGAGGTAAACAACTCACTGTAACTCATCATCGATCTAACCATCTCCATAAGAGTCCTGTTCCTCCTCTCTGCTACACCATTCTGCTGGGGTGTGCCAGGTGCAGACAACTGGGTCTGAATACCCTCCTCTGACAAATAGGTCCTAAATTCACTAGAGAGGTATTCGCCACCGCGATCAGACCTCAGTGACTTGATACTCTTACCCAGATGGTTCTCCACCTCTGCCTTGAATTCTCTGAACTTGCCAAAGCATTCAGACTTATGGCGCATCAGGTATATGTATCCATATTTAGAGTAATCATCCGTGAAAGTCACGAAATACTCATAACCACCTCTAGCCTGAACTGACATAGGCCCACACACGTCAGAATGAATAAGCTCTAAAACCTCTTTGGCCCTATACCCCTTCGCCTTAAAAGGCCTCTTGGTCATTTTACCCTCCAAGCAGGGCTCACAGGTTGAATAGCTGTCAATATCTAGTAAGTCCAAAGACCCACTCTTGACCAACCTTTGAATCCTACTAAGGTTGATATGACCTAGTCTCAGGTGCCAAAGATAAGTCTGATTCAAAGGGGAAGATTCCTTTCTCTTATTATGATTCGGTGATGAGTTACTAGTTTCTGTGTTTTGCATAACTGGGGAGTAAGTCTTGATTAAAAACAGATTGTCAACCAATGTACCGGAACATATAAGTTTCTGGCATTTTCTTATAAAAACCGAACCATCAGAAAATACACACTTATAACCATCCAAAACAAGTTTCGAAACTGAAAGCAAGTTCTTTCGAAAACTAGGTACATAAAGACAATCCTTCAAATATAAAATAGAGTCTGAAAAGTAAAGACTAATAACTCTCACTGCAGCCACAGAAACTCTGGTAGTATCCCCAAGGTAGACCTGCAACTCTCCCTCTCTAAGCAGCCGGGTCACTTGGAACCCCTGCAAAGAATTACAAACGTGATCAGTGGCTCCCGAATCCACACACCAAGTATCCGTGGGAATCGCCGCTAAACACGTCTCAGTGACTAGGGAAAATTTACACGTACCTCGAGGCTTTGGGCAGTCCTTCTTCCAATGTCCCACTTTGCCACATCTGAAGCATTTGCCTCTCGGCTTCTGCTTCTTGGCAATGCCCGCCTTGGGTCCATGACTGGCTCCTGCTTTCTGGCCTCTCTTCCTCTTTTGCTTCCTGGCTTTGGGCCCAGCAGAGGAACCTGAGGGACCAACAGTAGCCAAGGCTTGCTTCTTCTCAGCGAAGAGGCTCTCAGCAGACACCAATGCAGTCATGAGCTCAGAAAGTGAATATGAGAGATTCCCCATATTATAGTTCAATCGAAACTGCTCAAAACTGGGAGGCAAGCTCTGAAGGATGATATCAACCTGGGTTTCCCCATCAATCTCACCTCCCAATACCTCGATCTCATTGATGCAACCAATCATGTCCAGTACGTGATCTCTCACTGAAGTGCCCTCAGCCATCTTAGCATTCATGAGTTTCCTCATAGCTGACTGCTTGGCTGCCCTGCCCTGATGTCCAAACATCTCCCTGAGGTTGAGCATCATATCGTAGGCTGAGGTCATCAACTGATGCTGGTGCTGCAGTACACTTGACATGGAAGCCAAGATGTAGCACCTGGTCATCTCATCAGCTTTCTGCCACCTCGTATATGGCTCTCGCTGCTCAGGTGTGGCATCCTCACTGGGCTTAGGGGGGCACTCCTCAGTGAGCACGTACTTATAACCCTCGGTGGTTAGGACAATGTCCAGGTTCCGTTTCCAATCAATGTAATTAGGACCGGTGAGTTTGTTTTGGTTCAGAATGACAGCTAGCGGGTTGAACGACATATCAACTGAAAATAATGAAAAAACATGTCTCAGTATACTTTTCGAAAATATTGAAAAATCCTCAGAAAAGAAATATAATCTTCTATCGACATCTCTCCCACCGGGATTAACGCAGGTCACATAGGTGAACGTCTACGCCAACCCGCATTCGTTCGAGAAGGACCAAAGTCCATTAATCTCATTATCTGACCAACGATCTTATGATTAATGAAATTAATAGTCGATAATTTTAGCCGTACACGTAAATAGCGTTACCTCGTAGGAGGGATACTATAAACAGTACACTAAGTGTATGCCATTACGTGACTTCTAAGTTTGTTACTTAGGGTACTAATGCGCCTCGGTAGCGAGGGTGTCGCAATTTTTCCCAATTAAACGCACTATAGTCATCCCTTTAGAAATTCATTCCAGCGATATCTGTGATTGAAAACTCATCCGTAGGGAAGCCGTTTAACCACATCGCCAATGAACCCGTAATGGAGGCCATGGGGCTATTAACCAACCCGCTCCCACTTAGATTTTTAAAATAATTTCAATTCGCCCTAGTTTTCTCGGTTTTCCATTTCGGTTTTCTACGTAATTAGGAATCACCCAAAAATTACGAAAAACCAAAATCCGGGTTTTCTCGGTTTTCTACGTAATTAGGAATCACCCAAAATTACGACAAACCAAAACCCCACGTAATTAGGAATCACCCAAAATTACGATTAAACCAAAACTTGCGAATGTAATCAAGTTTGAGGATTTTTACGTTTTAACATGCAATATCTTAACTATGGATATTCGCACCCATAAAACCGTTGGAGTTTTAATATGCGAATAATCTACCTTAGTTAATTGCACATTACCTTTTTGAAAAAACTTTTGGTTTGAATTTCGTTCATGCAAAATAAAACGAAAATCACACAATCAACGAAAAAATCATAAATACGGGAAATTAAATAAAATAAAATTTCCTGACTATTATGGCCTTCTCTATCGTTGATTTCTCGACGCCTCGGTGACACTTCCCGTCGTGTCGCTCCCACTCGTTATTTGGATTCCTCTCGATTCGCCCGGGTTTTCTCGGTTTATTCCGTAATTAGGAATCACCCAAAATTACAATAAACCAAAACCCGCGAATATAAGTTACCCAAAATAACGTCTTCGTCATAGTACAAAAATTCCTATATACAAAGGCGTTTTTCTAGGAATTTAAAGACGACATGATCAGATCAAATCCTACTACAAGATTTTTCTAATCCTACACGGCTTCCAGCTCGTGGTTATTACTATTACAGAAATTTTCATTCAAAAATAAAACAAGCCCGGACATGTCCCGGGGTTTATGAATGAAAATTAAATTTCTACCATAATAGCCGGGAAACCAATAACCACCTGTTTATACATTTCGACAAAAATAATAATGCCAAAATAAAGCCGTGTAATAAATCAAACAAGTATAAGATCGAAACCAACGCTCTGATACCAATTTGAAGGAAAACTGAACAAGCCCGGGCTAAATCGAAAGCCTCACTTTCGTGCTATGCATTCCAGAATCGGAAGCTTTCGACCAAGCTCAGGCTCAAATTAGTTTACCCATGAACGGATCTAGGCTTATACTTATTTAATTTATTAATCGGGACACAAAAAATTAAATCTTTAATTAAAGCGGAACTTAAAGATTGTACCTTTTGTAGCGAAGTCCCTCGTTTAAAGAATACCAAATATTCAGCTGCGATTTCCACAAGAAATCCAATCGATTCTACAGAACACTCCTAATATTGCGTGGGCAATAATCTATCGGAGCTTACTCGATTAACCCACGAAAACCCACCAGGAAATTTCTCAAATTGAACTCAAAAATTTCCAAAAATCTGATCACCCTAACCGCTGTACTATTGCCGACTGCTGCTGAGGAGAAAACCCACAAAGCCGACTGCTGCTGAGAGAGAAAACCACCACCGGACTGTACAATCCAGTCGTCCACCTGAATCCGGCCACCACCCACCGAGGTCTAGACAACCTTCACTGCGGATCACCAGCTGAGATCGACGCAGTGTAGGTCGAACCAGTAGCGCGGGTAGCAAACCAGCAGGATAAACGCCGGGCAAAAATTAATCCACCAGTCCGGTGGAAAAAACCCAGCAGTAGCAAACAAAATTAATCGACAGCAGCCTAGATATTAACCCACAAATGAAAGGTGTGATCTTTTGGTCGAGTTCAAATTGATGAGCAAGAAAGCTGATTCATTTTTGAGAAAAATTCTTTAAAAAAAAAAATCTTTCTCTAGAATCTTCTTGCTCAAGAAAGGGCAAGACAAAATTGTCTTCCAAAATTTCCTTAGCTTTCTTTGGTGTCAAGTTATTCTATTTATAGTAGCTCGATTGGAGACCTAATGGGCTCTCGAGTTAGGCCTTAAAATTTGACTTTCGTTGACCGCTAAGTCTTCCCGACTAATCAACTCCAATCGACCCATTTAAATTAATTTATTTAATCCACTTTGTTAATTTAATTTAATCGAACCCTTAGAATTAATTAATTCAAAATAGAATTAATTTCTAAATTCACTTCGTCGATCAAATATTAATTAAACCTTTCGGATTAATTAATTTACCTTGTCGATTAGTCAAACGCATAATCGGTCGTACCACTAACGGACCAATTATGAAACTACCGCTCGAAAATGACTTTACATCGCGCCATTATTATTTCTTCTATCTCCCCACATTAAAGATCTAGTGCTCGTCGATTTATCAATTTACTGACAAATTAATTCACCGACTTCTTGGTTTCCGAGATTAGTACCACTCGACCTTTTATTATACCGAGCATAAAGTTCACTGGCCAGGTTTAGTATAATAACCTTACGAGCTCATCTTGGGAGCACCATCAACCCGGCGAACCGGTACGTGGATTCCTCCGACTAGCAACGGCACGCAAGAAGCTAAACACCGCATACCCAACTTACCGAGGTATTGGCCTCAATTGATCTCACTCTTTGGCAAATCAAAGCACACGACACCCAACCCTCACGCCCGTCCCAATCTCGGGATTGAGAGACGGAATACTAGGACCGAATTGACTACGCCGATCAGTACAAGTCAATTCTATCCAAACTGGTCGTGCTCAATATGACCCGGGCATATCTGTGTGATTTAAACTAGTCTAGATAAACAAATTTCCAAACCACACAATAACCTATACCGATAGTATGTTCAGACTATCTCAGTTACAAGCATACTTTTTATATATCAATACTTTAACCAATAACGGTATCTACTGTGTTTGTCGACACCCCGTTATCTAGTTCTATGATATAAAGAAACAGATTTATACTGAAACAAAATGATATGTCATCTGTGGATATTAGTTTTTGATACAAGCCATAGCTTTTCTGTATTCAAAACAAACAATCTCCCACTAATACTCAAAGCTATGCTAAGAAGTACAAAAACTGTCCAACCCGCTATTACACTGCTGTCATAATGAAATCTCCAGAACACATTTAAGCTCACTCACATGGCTCTCTCAAGAATCTGACTCCCATGCCCTCCACATGCCTCTCAAAGACCTTTGGGGTCAATGGCTTGGTGAAAGGATCTGCAAGGTTGTCCTCTGAAGCTATCTTGGCCACGATCACGTCTCCCCTCTTTACGATCTCTCGTATCAGGTGGTACTTGCGCTCTATGTGTTTACTCGCCTTATGGGCTCGTGGTTCCCTTGAGTTAGCAACTGCACCATTGTTATCACAATAAATTGTGATAGACCTAGGCAACTCTGGAACCACATCTAAGTCCATCAGGAAGCTCCTGAGCCATACAGCCTCTTTCGCTGCCTCTGAAGCGGCAACGTACTCGGCCTCCATGGTAGAGTCCGCCACGCATTTATGCTTGACACTCTTCCATACTATGGCTCCACCTCCCAGAGTAAACACAAACCCATAGGTAGACTTACTCTTGTCCATATCTCCTTGAAAGTCCGAATCTGTGTTACCCAATGGTACAAGCTCCTGCGCTCTATAAACTAGGACATAATCTCTCGTCCTGCGCAAGTACTTGAGAATGCATTTTACTGCCTCCCAGTGAACCTTCCCAGGGTTACTCTGATATCTGCTAACCATGCCTACGGCAAAGCAAATATCAGGCCTCGTGCACAACATAGCATACATGAGGCTACCCATTGCAGAAGCATAGGGTACCGCCTTCATGGCATCTATCTCCTCAGCAGTCTTAGGACACTGCTCCTTAGACAAATGCACTCCATGCCTGAAGGGTAGTGAACCCTTCTTGGAGTTCTGCATGTTAAAACGGGCCAGAATCGTGTCTATGCAGGATGCCTGTGAGAGAGTCAGAGAACGTCTCCTACGATCTAGAATAATCTTGATCCCAAGGATATGTCCAGCCTCTCCCAAATCCTTCATATCGAATTGCCTGGACAGCCATGCCTTTACGTCTGACAACACCTTCTTACTGTTGCCAATAAGAAGAATGTCATCTACATAAAGTACGAGGAACACCACTATCTCACCATCACGCCTGCAATAAACACATTGCTCATCCGGAGACTGAGTGAATCCATAAGACTAGATAACGTCATCAAAACGAATGTTCCAAGATCTGGATGCTTGCTTAAGTCCATAAATGGACCTCCTAAGCCTGCATACCTTGTGCTCTTGGCCCTTAACAATGAAGCCCTCTGGTTGCTGCATAAAGATGGTTTCCTCAAGACTTCCATTAAGGAAATCTGTCTTGACGTCCATCTGCCATATCTCATAATCCATATGAGCAGCTATGGCCAAGAGAATCCGGATCGACTTAAGCATAGCTACCGGGGAAAAGGTCTTCTCATAATTGATCCCTTCTTTCTGAGTATACCCCTTCGCCACAAGCCTAGCCTTGAAGGTCTCAACCCTCCCGTCAGATCCTCTCTTTCGCTTGTAGACCCATTTGCACCCAATAGGCCTAAACCCATCAGGAAGTCTACCAGCTCCCAGACTTGATTTGAGTCCATAGAACCCATCTCAACAATCATCGCTCTCTTCCAAGAATCTACATCTTTATCCTGGAGAGACTCATTGTAGTTAACTGGGTCTGGTTCATGAGCACCAGGGATAAAGTCCGAAGACTCACCCAAACCCATGTACCTCTCGGGCTGTCTCACAGCCCTTCCACTACGACGAGGCGCAGCCTGTGTAAGAGCATCATCTGTGATAGTGCGTGCAATTTCCTGTGGTGTGTCTTCCTGTACGTGTGCATCTGGAATAGTGGACTGACTTCTAAGCTCTTCCAATACTACCTTGCTGCTTGACTTGTGATCTAAAATATAGTCCTCCTCAAGAAATCTGGCATTGGTGCTGACCACCACCTTCTGATCCTGAGGACTATAATATAAACCACCTCTCGTTCCTTTGGGGTAGCCTACGAACAGCATAACCTTAGATCTCGCCTCTAACTTACCTGCATCTGCCTCGAGCACATGTGCTGGACAACCCCAAATTCTGAGATGTCTCAGACTAGGCTTGCGCCCATCCCACAACTCTAATGGGGTCGTTGGCACAGACTTAGAGGGCACAAGGTTGAGGATATAACATGTTGTATCTAAGTCATAACCCAAAAACGAGGTAGACAACTCACTGTAACTCATCATCGATCTAACCATCTCCATAAGAGTCCTGTTCCTCCTCTCTGCTACACCATTCTGCTGGGGTGTGCCAGGTGCAGACAACTGGGTCTGAATACCCTCCTCTGACAAATAGGTCCTAAATTCACTAGAGAGGTATTCGCCACCGCGATCAGACCGCAGTGACTTGATACTCTTACCCAGATGGTTCTCCACCTCTGCCTTGAATTCTCTGAACTTGCCAAAGCATTCAGACTTGTGGCGCATCAGGTATATGTATCCATATCTAGAGTAATCATCCGTGAAAGTCACGAAATACTCATAACCACCTCTAGCCTGAACTGACATAGGCCCACACACGTCAGAATGAATCAGCTCTAAAACCTCTTTGGCCCTATACCCCTTCGCCTTAAAAGGCCTCTTGGTCATTTTACCCTCCAAGCAGGGCTCACAGGTTGAATAGCTGTCAATATCTAGTAAGTCCAAAGACCCACTCTTGACCAACCTTTGAATCCTACTAAGGTTGATATGACCTAGTCTCAGGTGCCAAAGATAAGTCTGATTCAAAGGGGAAGATTCCTTTCTCTTATTATGATTCGGTGATGAGTTACTAGTTTCTGTGTTTTGCATAACTGGGGAGTAAGTCTTGATTAAAAACAGATTGTCAACCAATGTACCGGAACATATAAGTTTCTGGCATTTTCTTATAAAAACCGAACCATCAGAAAATACACACTTATAACCATCCAAAACAAGTTTCGAAACTGAAAGCAAGTTCTTTCGAAAACTAGGTACATAAAGACAATCCTTCAAATATAAAATAGAGTCTGAAAAGTAAAGACTAATAACTCTCACTGCAGCCACAGAAACTCTGGTAGTATCCCCAAGGTAGACCTGCAACTCTCCCTCTCTAAGCAGCCGGGTCACTTGGAACCCCTGCAAAGAATTACAAACGTGATCAGTGGCTCCCGAATCCACACACCAAGTATCCGTGGGAATCGCCGCTAAACACGTCTCAGTGACTAGGGAAAATTTACACGTACCTCGAGGCTTTGGGCAGTCCTTCTTCCAATGTCCCACTTTGCCACATCTGAAGCATTTGCCTCTCGGCTTCTGCTTCTTGGCAATGTCCGCCTTGGGTCCATGACTGGCTCCTGCTTTCTGGCCTCTCTTCCTCTTTTGCTTCCTGGCTTTGGGCCCAGCAGAGGAACCTGAGGGACCAACAGTAGCCAAGGCTTGCTTCTTCTCAGCGAAGAGGCTCTCAGCAGACACCAATGCAGTCATGAGCTCAGAAAGTGAATATGAGAGATTCCCCATATTATAGTTCAATCGAAACTGCTCAAAACTGGGAGGCAAGCTCTGAAGGATGATATCAACCTGGGTTTCCCCATCAATCTCACCTCCCAATACCTCGATCTCATTGATGCAACCAATCATGTCCAGTACGTGATCTCTCACTGAAGTGCCCTCAGCCATCTTAGCATTCATGAGTTTCCTCATAGCTGACTGCTTGGCTGCCCTGCCCTGATGTCCAAACATCTCCCTGAGGTTGAGCATCATATCGTAGGCTGAGGTCATCAACTGATGCTGGTGCTGCAGTACACTTGACATGGAAGCCAAGATGTAGCACCTGGTCATCTCATCAGCTTTCTGCCACCTCGTATATGGCTCTCGCTGCTCAGGTGTGGCATCCTCACTGGGCTTAGGGGGGCACTCCTCAGTGAGCACGTACTTATAACCCTCGGCGGTTAGGACAATGTCCAGGTTCCGTTTCCAATCAATGTAATTAGGACCGGTGAGTTTGTTTTGGTTCAGAATGACAGCTAGCGGGTTGAACGACATATCAACTGAAAATAATGAAAAAACATGTCTCAGTATACTTTTCGAAAATATTGAAAAATCCTCAGAAAAGAAATATAATCTTCTACCGACATCTCTCCCACCGGGATTAACGCAGGTCACATAGGTGAACGTCTACGCCAACCCACATTCGTTCGAGAAGGACCAAAGTCCATTAATCTCATTATCTGACCAACGATCTTATGATCAATGAAATTAATAGTCGATAATTTTAGCCGTACACGTAAATAGCGTTACCTCGTAGGAGGGATACTATAAACAGTACACTAAGTGTATGCCATTACGTGACTTCTAAGTTTGTTAATTAGGGTACTAATGCGCCTCGGTAGCGAGGGTGTCGCAACTTTTCCCAATTAAACGCACTATAGTCATCCCTTTAGAAATTCATTCCAGCGATATCTGTGATTGAAAACTCATCCGTAGGGAAGCCGTTTAACCACATCGCCAATGAACCCGTAATGGAGGCCATGGGGCTATTAACCAACCCGCTCCCACTTAGATTTTTAAAATAATTTCAATTCGCCCTAGTTTTCTCGGTTTTCCATTTTGGTTTTCTACGTAATTAGGAATCACCCAAAAATTACGAAAAACCAAAATCCGGGTTTTCTCGGTTTTCTACGTAATTAGGAATCACCCAAAATTACGACAAACCAAAACCCCACGTAATTAGGAATCACCCAAAATTACGATTAAACCAAAACTTGCGAATGTAATCAAGTTTGAGGATTTTTACGTTTTAACATGCAATATCTTAACTATGGATATTCGCACCCATAAAACCGTTGGAGTTTTAATATGCGAATAATCTACCTTAGTTAATTGCACATTACCTTTTTGAAAAAACTTTTGGTTTGAATTTCGTTCATGCAAAATAAAACAAAAATCACACAATCAACGAAAAAAATCATAAATACGGGAAATTAAATAAAATAAAATTTCCTGACTATTATGGCCTTCTCTATCGTTGATTTCTCGACGCCTCGGTGACACTTCTCGTCGTGTCGCTCCCACACGTTATTTGGATTCCTCTCGATTCGCCCGGGTTTTCTCGGTTTATTCCGTAATTAGGAATCACCCAAAATTACAATAAACCAAAACCCGCGAATATAAGTTACCCAAAATAACGTCTTCGTCATAGTACAAAAATTCCTATATACAAAGGCGTTTTTCTAGGAATTTAAAGACGACATGATCAGATCAAATCCTACTACAAGATTTTTCTAATCCTACACGGCTTCCAGCTCGTGGTTATTACTATTACAGAAATTTCCATTCAAAAATAAAACAAGCCCGGACATGTCCCGGGGTTTATGAATGAAAATTAAATTTCTACCATAATAGCCGGGAAACCAATAACCACCTGTTTATACATTTCGACAAAAATAATAATGCCAAAATAAAGCCGTGTAATAAATCAAACAAGTATAAGATCGAAACCAACGCTCTGATACCAATTTGAAGGAAAACTGAACAAGCCCGGGCTAAATCGAAAGCCTCACTTTCGTGCTATGCATTCCAGAATCGGAAGCTTTCGACCAAGCTCAGGCTCAAATTAGTTTACCCATGAACGGATCTAGGCTTATACTTATTTAATTTATTAATCGGGACACAAAAAATTAAATCTTTAATTAAAGCGGAACTTAAAGATTGTACCTTTTGTAGCGAAGTCCCTCGTTTAAAGAATACCAAATATTCAGCTGCGATTTCCACAAGAAATCCAATCGATTCTACAAGAACACTCCTAATATTGCGTGGGCAATAATCTATCGGAGCTTACTCGATTAACCCACGAAAACCCACCAGGAAATTTCTCAAATTGAACTCAAAAATTTCCAAAAATCTGATCACCCTAACCGCTGTACTATTGCCGACTGCTGCTGAGGAGAAAACCCACAAAGCCGACTGCTGCTGAGGGAGAAAACCACCACCGGACTGTACAATCCAGTCGTCCACCTGAATCCGGCCACCACCCACCGAGGTCTAGACAACATTCACTGTGGATCACCAGCTGAGATCGACGCAGTGTAGGTCGAACCAGTCGCGCGGGTAGCAAACCAGCAGGATAAACGCTGGACAAAAATTAATCCACCAGTCTGGTGGAAAAAACCCAGCAGTAGCAAACAAAATTAATCGACAGCAGCCTAGATATTAACCCACAAATAAAAGGTGTGATCTTTTGGTCGAGTTCAAATTGATGAGCAAGAAAGCTGATTCATTTTTGAGAAAAATTCTTTAAAAAAAAAAAATCTTTCTCTAGAATCTTCTTGCTCAAGAAAGGGCAAGACAAAATTGTCTTCCAAAATTTCCTTAGCTTTCTTTGGTGTCAAGTTATTCTATTTATAGTAGCTCGATTGGAGACCTAATGGGCTCTCGAGTTAGGCCTTAAAATTTGACTTTCGTTGACCGCTAAGTCTTCCCGACTAATCAACTCCAATCGACCCATTTAAATTAATTTATTTAATCCACTTTGTTAATTTAATTTAATCGAACCCTTAGAATTAATTAATTCAAAATAGAATTAATTTCTAAATTCACTTCGTCGATCAAATATTAATTAAACCTTTCGGATTAATTAATTTACCTTGTCGATTAGTCAAACGCATAATCGGTCGTACCACTAACGGACCAATTATGGAACTACCGCTCGAAAACGACTTTACATCGCGCCATTATTATTTCTTCTATCTCCCCACATTAAAGATCTAGTGCTCGTCGATTTATCAATTTACTGACAAATTAATTCACCGACTTCTTGGTTTCCGAGATTAGTACCACTCGACCTTTTATTATACCGAACATAAAGTTCACTGGCTAGGTTTAGTATAATAACCTTACGAGCTCATCTCGGGAGCACCATCAACCCGACGAACCGGTACGTAGATTCCTCCGACTAGCAACGGCACGCAAGAAGCTAAACACCGCATACCCAACTTACCGAGGTATTGGCCTCAATTGACCTCACTCTTTGGCAAATCAAAGCACACGACACCCAACCCTCACGCCCGTCCCAATCTCGGGATTGAGAGACGGAATACTAGGACCGAATTGACTACGTCGATCAGTACAAGTCAATTCTATCCAAACTGGTCGAGCTCAATATGCCCGGGCATATCTGTGTGATTTAAACTAGTCTAGATAAACCAATTTCCAAACCACACAATAACCTATACCGATAGTATGTTCAGACTATCTCAGTTACGAGCATACTTTTTATATATCAATACTTTAACCAATAACGGTATCTACTGTGTTTGTCGACACCCCGTTATCTAGTTCTATGATATAAAGGAACAGATTTATACTGAAACAAAATGATATGTCATCTGTGGATATTAGTTTTTGATACAAGCCATAGCTTTTCTGTATTCAAAACTAACACTGCGGCGCTAGAGTTTTCTAGCAGGTGAATTGTGGTGATTGGTTGATCAATTGGCTTTTAGTTCATTGCCCATACAACGTGAAGTCATAGTCTTGATAAATACAAGAGAATCACCAGGTGCACGCTTCAAAGGTATTTTTCTAAGGTTCCGCTTTAATTAGAAATTTTTGTTGCGTAGTAAATCGAGCAAGTGCAAACCCAGATCCTTTGTGGCAAAACCTTTCAATGGCATATATCTCCTCGGCAGTTTTGGGACACTGCTCCCTTGATAAATGCACTACATGCCTAAAATGTAGAGAACTCTTCTTAGAGTTCTGCATGTTAAACGGACCAGAATCGTGTCTATGTATAAAGCCTGGGAGAGTGTCAAAGAACGTCTCCTACGATCTCGAATAATCTTGATCCTGTTGGAGTAGAATACATAAGCTATGCTTGTATTGTACAGTTTCCCAGATTAATATATCAATTTGTGTTTTAGTCATATCTAGTTGTGCATTTATTGTCTATTTATATTATGTAAGTAAATGATGAGGTGTCTGGTGTGACACAGTAGATCTCATCATTGGTTGAGAGACATAATATATAAATGAGGTTCGTACCGAGACAGCTTTGGACAAACTGTCGGTTTAGGTTATTATGTGATTTGGATAATTGGTTTGTCTAAACTAATTGAATCATATAGATATCCCATGGCATATTGAACTGGACCTTTAGGAATGATTTGTTTTGTACTGATTTAATAGACAAATTGATCCTTGTATTCTATCTCCTAATCCCTAGACTCGAGTGGGCATGAGGATTAGACATAGTGTACTTTGATCTGCCAATGGGTGAGGTCAATTGTGGCCAATAGTCTCAGTGGGTTGGGTGCGCGTGTTTAGTTACTTGGTGTGCTGCTTCTTGTCGAAAGGAAACCATGTACTGGTAAATCCAGGATAATGGTGCTCCCGAGATGAGCTCGAAATGTTTATTATACTAAACCCGGCCGGTGGACTTATGTCCGGTATAGTAAAAATGTCGAGTGGTACTAGTCTCGGAATTAAATAAGTTAATTAATTAATTTATCAGTAAATTAATTTTAATTAATGAGCATTATATCTTTGATGTGGAAAGATTAATGAATATAATTTAATTAAGTTGTTCCAGAAGCAATTTTGGTGTAGGATGGTAGTGCCAAAATTAATCCGTTAGTGGTACGATTAATTTTGTAATGGGTTAATTGAATAGGTAGATTTAATTAATTAATTGGTTAATTATTCCTAAGGGTTAATTGAGTAATTAACAAAGTGGAATTATTTAATTAATTCCTAAGGGTTAATTAAGTAACTAACAAAGTGGAATTATTTAATTAATTAATTAAGTCTTAAGTTTCAATTTGAATTAGGAAATCCTAGAGATTAGAAATCTAGTAGGATTTGGTTTATCCTATCAGATTGGTTACCTAATTAGATTTGGAAACTAATTCATTACCTAAACCCATTAGGAAGACCAATCCTAAATCAACTTGGGGTCTCTCTTGTAACTCTATAAATAGACAAGGGATTAGCTATTCAAGACAACACAATTCAATCACAATTAATCCACAGGATTTCTAGAGAGAGAAAAATTTTCTCTCTCCAAGTTAAATTTTCTTACCGGTTGGCCTTGGAATATTGTTGGCCGAAATTTTACCTTCAATTGCTAGCTGCGTGTGTAGCTTTCTCTCTCCGGGCATTGCGTTTGCAATACGCTCTAGGTGCGGAGGTGCTGGATTTTTCTAGCAGGTGGATTGTGGTGTGTAGCTTATCAATTGGCTTCTAGTTCGTTGCCCACACAATGTGAAGTAATAGTCTTGAGGCGTACAAGAGAATCACCAGGTGCACGCTTTAAAGGTAATTTTCTAAGGTTCCGCTTTAATTAGAACTTTTTGTTGCGTGGTAAATTGAGCAAGTGCAAACCCAGATCCTATGTGGCAAACTCTTTCAGATCCCAAGGATATGTCCAACCTCTCCCAAGTCCTTCATATGAAACTGCTAGGATAACCATGCTTTTACGTCTGACAATACATTCTTACTGTTGCAATAAGAAGGATGTCATCTACGTAAAGTACGAGGAACACCACTAAATCACCATCACGCATTCGGTATACACACTGCTCATCCGGACACTGAGTGAATCCATAAGACTGGATAACCTTATTAAAACGGATGTTCTAGGATCTGGATGCTTACTTAAGTCCATATATGGACCTCTTGAGCTTGCATACCTTGTGCTCTTGGTCCTGAACAATGAAACCCTCTAGTTGCTGTATGAAAATGGTCTCATCAAGACTTCCATTAAGGAAAGTTGTATTAACGTCCATCTATAAAATCTAATAATCCATATGAGTAGCTATGGCCAAGAGAATCCGGATCGACTTAAGCATAGCAATCGGGGAAAAGGTCTCCTCATAATCGATACCCTTTTTTTGGGTATACCCTTTTGCCACAAGCCTAGCCTTGAAGGTCTCAACCCTCCCATCAGATCCTCTCTTTTGCTTGTAGACCCAATTGCACCCAATAGGTCGAAAGCCTTCAGGAAGGTTTACCAGCTCCCAGACTTGATCTGAGACCATAGAACCCATCTCAGTAATCATCGCTCTCTGCCAAGAATCTGTTTTTTATCCTAGAGAGCCTCATTGTAGCTAACTGGGCTTGGTTCATGAGCTCTAGGGATAAAGTACAAAGACTCACCCAAACTCATGTACCTCTTATGCTGACTGACAACTCTCCCACTACAACGAGGCATAGCTTGTGTAGGTGCATCATCTGTGACAGTGCGCGCAGTACTCTGTGGTGTGTTATCCTGTACTTATGCATCTGGAATACTCGACTGACCCCTAAGCTCCTCTAATATGACTTTGCTGCTGGGCTTGTGATCTAAAATATAATCCTCCTCTAGAAATCTGGCAATGGTGCTGACCACCACCTTCTGATCCTGAGGACTATAAAATAGACCACCTCTTGTTCCATTGGGGTAGCCTATAAACAGCATAACCTTTGATCTCACATCTAGCTTACCTGCATTTGCCTCAAGCACATGTACTGGACAACCCCAAATCCTGAGATGTCTCAGACTGGGTTTTCACCCAGTCCACAACTCCAGGAGTGTCATAGGCACAGATTTGGATGGTACGAGATTAAGTATATAACACGCTATCTCTAAGGCATAACCCCTGAACGAGTTAGGCAACTCACTATAACTCATCATCGATCTAACCATATCCATAAGAGTCCTGTTCCTCATCTCTGCTACACCATTCTGCTGGGGTGTGCCAGGTGCAGACAACTGGGACTAAATACCTCATCTGACAAATAGGTCCGAAATTCACTAGAGAGATATTCACCACGACGATCAGATCACAGGGTCTTGATACTCTTACCCATATGCTTCTCCACTTCTGCCTGAAACTCTTTGAACTTGCCAAAGCATCCATACTTATGGTGCATCAGGTATATGTATCCGTATATAGAGTAATCATTTGTGAATGTCAAAAAATACTCATAACCACCCCTGGCCCGAATTGATATATGTTCACACAAGTTAGAATGAACCAACTCTAAAACCTCTTTGGCCCTATATGCCTTTGTCTTAAAAGGCCTCTTGGTCATTTTACCCTCCAAGCAAGACTAATAGGTTGGAAAACTGTCAATATCCAATGAGTCTAAAGAGCCATCATTCACCAACCTCTGAATCCTACTAAGGTTGATATGACCCAGTCTTAGGTGCCAAAGCTAAGTCTGGTTCAAAGGGGAAAACTCATTTCTCTTATTATGATTCGATGATGTGGCATTAATTTTTGTGTTTTGCGCTACAGGGGAGTTAGTTTTAATTAAGAACAAATTGTCAACTAATGCACCGGAACATATAAGTTTCTTGTTCTTTCTAATAAAAACAGAATAATCAGAAAATACAAGCTTATAACCATCCAAAATCAGCTTAGAAACTGAAAACAAGTTCTTTCTAAAGCTGGGTACATAAAAACAATGTCTCAAAACTAAAACATAATCTGAAAAGCAAGCTTAACAACTCCCATTGCAGCAACTGATACTCTGGTAGTATCCCAAAGGTAGACCTGCAACTCACTATCTCTAAGCAGCTGGGTCACTTTGGAACCCCTGCAAAGAATTACGAACATGATCATTGGCTCCTAAATCCATATACCAAGTATCTATGGGAATAGCCGCTAGACATGTCACAGTAACAAAAGTGAAATTGCTTATACCTCTAGGCTTTAGGAAGTCTTTCTTCCAGTGTCCTGTTTTGCCACATCTGAAGCACTTGTCTTTCGACTTGTGCTTCTTGGTAACACAACCTTGGGTCCATGATTAGCAGCTGCTTTCTGGCCCTTCTTCCTCTTTTGCTTCCTGGCTTTGGGTCCAGTAGAGGAACCTGAAGGTCCAACAGTAGCCAAAGCTTACTTCTTCTATGAGAAGAGGCCTTCGGCAGACACCAACACATTCATGAGCTCTTGCAAAGTATACTGAAGCTTTTTTATATTATAGCTCAGCCAAAACTGCTTAAAACTGTGAGGTAAGCTCTGGAGGATGATGCCACACTAAGACTCACAATCAATCTTGCCTCCCAATACCTCAATCTCATTGATGTTGTTGATCATTTCAAGCACGTGATCTCTCACTGGGGTGCCTTCAGCCATCTTGGCACTCCTGAATGTCCTCATAGCTGATTGTCTAGTAGTCTTGCCCTGATGCCCAAATATCTCCCTGAGATTAGTCATCATATCGCAGGCTGAGGTCATCTACTGATACTGGTGCTGCAATACACTCGACATAGAAGCCAAGATGTAGCATCTGTTCATCTCATCAGCTTTCTTCCACCTTGTATATAATTCATTCTCCTCAGGGGTGGCATCATCTCTGGGTGTCCCAGGGCACACCTCAGTAAACACCTACTTGTAACCCTTAACAGTAAGGAAAATATCCAGGTTACGCTTCCCATCAATTTAATTAAGACTGGTGAGTTTGTTTTGATTCAGAATGACAGTAAGTGGATTGAACGACATATTGACAAATTGGAAAAATAAACAGTCAAGTTTTAGTATTTTTTTTTCAAAAATATTAATATCCTCAAAATAATATAATCTCTCACTAACATCTCTCACACCGGGATTAACGCAGGTCATGTTAGGTGAACGTCTACGCCAACCCACATTCGTTCGAGAAGAACCCAAGTTCATTAATTTCACATCTAACCAATGATCTTATGATCAATTAAATTAATAGTCAATGATTTTAGCCGCACACATAAGTAGCGTGACCTTTTAGAAGGAATACTACAAATGGTACACTAAGTGTATGCCATTACGTGACTTCTAAGTTTGTTACTTAGGATACTAATGCACCTCGGTAGTGAGGGTGTTGCAAGTTTCTCCAATTAAACTCACTATAGTCATCTCTTTAGAAATTCATTATAGTGATCTCGTGGATTATAGACTTATCCGTAGGGAAGAAGGACATTGGCTAGCGCGTAGGTTTATGGAGGCCATGGGGATATATACCAACCCGCTCCCACTTAGATTTTTAAATTTGAGGATTTTTAAGTTTTAACATGCAATATCTTAACATTAGGATATTCACACCCATAAAACCGTTGGAATTTTAATATGCGAATAATCTACCATGGTTAATTGCACGTATTAAAAAACTGTTTCTTTTTTATCATGCAAAACATAAAATGAAAACACACAAGCAACGATAAAGACATAAAATGAAAAATACATAATTAAACATTTCCCGACTATTATGGCTTTCTCTATCATCGCTTCTTTTGATGCCTCGTTGACACATCCTGTCGCGTCGCTCCCACTCGTTATTTGGATTCCTCTCAATTCGTCTGGGTTTTCTCGGGTTTTTACGTAATTATGAATCACCCAAAATTACGATAAACCAAAACCCACGAATACGAGTTACCCAAAATAACATCTTTGTCATAATACATAAATTCATATATACAAAGGCGTTCTAGGAATTTAAAGACGACAACATTAGATTAAATCCTACTACAAGATTCATCTAATCCTACACGGCTTCCAGCTCATGGTTATTACTATTACAGATATTTTCATTCAAAATAAAAACGGGCCCGGGCATGTCCCGGGGTTTGTGACTAAAAATAAAACCATAATAGCCAGGAATAATAACCACCTGTTAACGAAATAACATAGCCAAAACAAAGCTGTCTAATAAATCGAACAAGTATAAAGCCAAAACACTCGCTCTGATACCAATTTGAAGGAAACAGATCTAGCCCGGGCTAAATAAAAATCTCACTGTCGCGTTATGCATTCCAGAATCGGAGACTTTCAATTTGGCTCAGGCTTAAAATTATTTCCCCTGAACGGATCTAGGCTTATACTAGTTCAATTTATTAAAATGACACGCAAAAATTGAATCTTTAAATTATAGCGGAAACCTTTAAAGATTATACTTTTGAAGTGTGTCCCTCGCAAATAAAGAAAATCGGGTCTTGAGTTGCGAATCCACTAAAGAGTCCCGAAAATTACTCCAAACAATTCCGAATTTGAGTGGGCAAATGTCCACGGGATGGCTAATGCACAATATGAAGAAATCCAAAGAAACCCACTTCAAGAAAACTCAATTTGCCCAAATCTGAAACAGCTCGGAGGCCTGATCCTAAGCTGAAAACCCACACCGCCTAAATAAAACTTGCCGGGAAAAAGCTTTTGCCCAAAGATCTAGACTTTGATGAACCCGAAAGAACGAGCGAAAGGATTAATGCGACAAAATTCAAGACCATGGAAAATGGTGGCCGATCGCTGGACTTTCGCTCAGCGCTGGAAAAAGCTCACGGGGCGGCAAAAATAGGTTGAAATATCTATGCACTAGTGTTTATAAAAATATTATAAACAGTCTTTTATTTAATATTTAAGGATTGCATATTTGATCAACAAAAAAATGAAATTTTTATAATTAAAAAAAGATAAGATCAATTCAGAAGCGATTTTTTACTATATTTAATTTATATTAAATTATATATAGTAATAGTAAATTGAAATATATTTAAGTAGAGCAAACAGAATTTCATTGGTATAATTCGGAACCTTAGAATAAGTATCCTCCAAAAACTATCAAGATAACTAATAGCGAGATACCCTTAACTTAAATTTATTTGTGACCTCTGAGGAGCCGTATGAGGTGAAAATCTCATGGACGGTTCTGTAATAGCGATATGAGCATTGGTGTTCTCCTCGACTATGATTATCTAACACTCTAAGTACAATTGATATAGTTGAAGCCCAATCAAAATATGGTTTTTGGGGGGTGGAATTTATGGCATAAACCTTTAGGGTTTAGCATTTTTCTAAGTTCTTCTCTAGCCGAGTGTGAGAGATTACCCTTTGATTTTCCAGTCACTATTCGACGGTGACTCACGTCAACTTGAGAACGGGCGGTGACTCTGGGGTATTCTAGGATGATTCGTGGGCTGAGTTGTTGAAGAAGAAGGAACTAAAAACCGACTTCGAGAAAGAACTCATCAAAGAAGATGAAGTTCTCTCTCTAGGTTCTTCATTCTCTCTAAGGAGGCAACTTTTCCTACAAGGTTTCTTATGTATTCTAAATGCCTAACATAACCTATTTATAGGAGTTTCAAGAGAGATCTAGTGGGCTTTTGAGTTGGGCCTTAATGTTTAACTTTCGTTGACCCCTCTGTCTTCCCTAGAGTAATAAACTCCAATCGAGCCTTTCGAATTAATTTCTTAACCCACTTCATTAATTAAATTTAATCAAGCCCTTAGGATTATTTCGCATAACCCACTTAGTCAATTAAATATTAATTAAACCTTTAGCATTAATTAATTCACTTTGTCGATTAGTTAAACGCATAATTAGTCGTACCACTAATGGACCAATTATGGAACTACCGCTCAAAAATGAATTTATTTCATGCTCACTTTATTATTATTCTATCTCCCCACTGAAGGAAACAGAACTAGCTCGGGCTAAACTGAAAATCTCACTTTCGTATAATGCATTCCAGAATCGGAGACTTTTGATTCGGCTCAGGCTAATATTCATTTCCCCTGAACGGATCTAGGCTTATACTAAATCGATCTATTAAAAAGACATGCAAAAATTGAATCTTTAAATTAAAGTGGAAACTTTAAAGATAATACCTTTGAACCGTGTCCCTCGCAAATATAGAAACCCGCAAAATCCACTAGAGAGTTCCTCGAATAACTCCAAATGATCCCGAATCTGAGTGGGCAAATGTCCATGGGATGGCTAAAGCATAATACGAATAAATCCAAAGGAACCCACTTCAAGAAACTCACAAATATGAAAAACAGATTTAGCCACTGATCCTAATCTGAAAACTCACACTACCTAAATAAAACTTGTCAGGAAATGCCTTTTGCTCATATATCTAGACTTTGGCGAACCCGTAGGAACAAGGCAAAAGATTAACACAACAAAAGAATCAAAGCCCAACAAAAATGAGACAAAACCATTGCCTAAAACCTTCACCTGCGAAAAGAAAACCAGTGGCCAGAATTCACCTAGCGTCGGTGGTTGATCGGACTTCCGGGGACTCAAAAATGGGCGGCGACACTTAGGTTTTCTAGGATCTATCATGGGCTGAGTTTCCTCAAGAAAATGAATCGAAATCGGCTTCGAAAGAATTCAAGAAGATGAAGAATTCTCTCTAGATTTCTCTTTATCTCACTAGAGTTGCCTCTCTAAGTTCCTTATATATTTAAAGTTCCTATCTTGAGCTATTTATAGGAGCTTCAAGGAAGACCAAGTGGGCTTTTGTGTTGGGCCTTAATGTTTGACTTTCTTTGACCCCTTAGTCTTCCCTAGACTTGTTGGATCGTGTTTAGGTATTTAATTCTAAATTAACGCAGCGAATTATCCTAAACTATAAGAACCGGGGTATTACCCTCAACGCGTAATCGGTTGTGCTCGCATCTGGATCCTTTAGGGAAGATGTCATTTTGTCTTTCTCTGGCACTTCCCGGAAGTGTCCTCCACAATCAGACACTGGTGCTCTTCTGTGCTAGTATAAAATTCCTGTAAAGAAATTTTATTTTGGAAGAGAGAGAATTTTTTACGAGAGAGAAAAGAGAAGAAAAATTTTTAGCAAACTATTTTCTCATTTTTAAAATCTGTTTATCAATTTTCTCTCACAGATTCTCTTTTATAAAAGAAATATGATTTTACCCAATCCCACAACCACCGGGTTGTTAAAAATAAAATATTTAATATTATAATAATAATATGATATTTTATTTTTACTGATTTGGGTTTTACTTGACCCATGGATCAAACCATTTACCCATGGATCAGACTGATGTGTCTAGAACCTCAATTGCAACTGGGTCCCTTGATTTGTCAGTCTATCTCAATTCTTCCTGAGTAATTAATTAACTATTAATTATTACCCCAAAATTTCTTAATAATATTTAATTAAACTATTTAATATAATATTATTCTTCTAAGTATAACAATTATACCTAGTACCGTCAAGAATCTTCGAACTCACTTACGTGCAATCCTGTAGGTCCATTCCAAATTGACAATGGATAAATTATTCTCATAGATTAATCCATAAATCATCAGTGGCAAGACATGATGACTACTCAATTTAGAATGGATGGTCGAATGATGATTCAATGCAACCTTTCTAAGCATACTATGTACGGTCCTCTACATCGATATCCCGTTTAGCATAAGGCATGGAACCATCATCCTTATCAAGCTAAACGTTTACTTGATCTCTCAGTGAAACTGATTCTATTCGAGCAAATGATAAAAATTATCAATTCTCGGGCATGGCCATGCACTTCTCAGTTCACTATCAAGTGGCCCAGATATCATCTCTCACTCAAGAGAAATTTGTAGTCCCATCACTTCACCTACATATCTTAACGTGACTCATAGTGTACCCAATCATACCCGTACTTGGCAACCTGTTACAGTCCCGTTAGGCGTATGTCAAAGAACACCCCAATTCACCTAAGACCATACAATGATTTCTAGTCTAAGGATCCACGTATGAGTATACTCGAAAAGAATCACTCATGATCTATCAGTCCATGGAGTGTTTCTTTTGGCGGATTATTTTCATGAAATTAAATATGCACAAGAATATTACATTCATGAAATTAACTCATCAGATAAATAATCAATCAAACGACATATGTCTTATTTACATAAATAATCCTCAAAGTTTATTTACATAAATAGCCCTCATTAGGGCACATACACCAACAATCTCCCACTTGCCCGTTGAAGGGCTATGTCCTAAACTGTTTAAGACCAAGCTCTATTACATGTCCATCAAACTTTGACTGCGGTAGAGCTTTTGTGAGACGATCTGCTACATTGTTGTCTGACCCTATTTTGCATACTTTAACACCTCCTCGATCGAGGATCTCTCGAATGAGGTGATATCTTTTGAGTATATGTTTGGTCTTTTGGTGTGACCGAGGGTCCTTAGCTTGTGCGATGGCCTCGTTATTGTCACAAAAAAGTTCTATCGGATCTTGGATACTTAGTATCACTCCGATGTCTGACATGAACTTCCTCAACCAAACAGCTTCCTTTGTAGCATCTGATGCAGCAATGTACTCAGATTCTATTGTAGAGTCAGCTGTGGTATCTTGCTTCGAGCTTTTCCAACTTATCGCACCCCTATTCAGACTAAACACGTAGCCTGATTGTGACTTCATATCATCTTGAACTGTTTGGAAAGTAGCATCAGTGTAACCTTGTACAATAAGCTGTTCTTGTCCTCCATACACTAGCATTAATCCTTTAGTTTTTCGTAAGTACTTTAGGATTGCTTTGACTGTAGTCCAATGATCCATTCCTGGATCTTGTTGGTATCTGCTAGTCATGCTAAGTGCATGTGCAACATCCAGACGGGTACATAACATGGTATACATGATAGATCCTATTGCCAAAGTATATGGGACTCTACTCATTGTATCCCTCTCATATCTTGTTGAAGGACCCTGGTTCTTCTTCAAGAGAAGGCCATGTCTAAATGGTACCTTATCATTTTTCGAGTTAGATATATTGCATCTTTTCAATATCTTGTCTATGTACCCTTCTTGAATTAGTCCCAAAAGCCTTTTAGACCTATCTCTATAGATCTTGAAACCTAGTATCGTCTCGGCTTCTCCTAAGTCTTTCATAGAAAATACACTCCCCAACCATTGTTTGATTTCTTTCATCATGGGAATGTCATTTCCTATGAGTAGGATGTCGTCCACATATAGGACAAGGAAAACTATCTTGCTCCCACTAACCTTCTTATAAACACAAGGCTCATCTTCGTTCTTGATGAATCTGTAACCTTTTACTTCAAAACGAAGATTCCAACTTCGAGATGCTTGCTTTAGTCCATAGATGGACCTCTGAAGCTTACATACTCGATTAGGATGCTTTTGATCGATGTATCCCTTGGGTTGTTTCATATAAACATCCTTGAGTAGGTTTCTATTCTGGAAAGCCGTTTTAACATCCATTTGCCATACCTCATAGTCAAAATATGCTGCTATGGCAAGCATAGTCCGAATGGACTTGAGCATCACGACACGGGAGAAGGTTTCATCATAGTCTATACCATGTGTCTGTCTGAAACCTTTAGCCACTAGTCGTGCCTTGAAGATCCCGCCAGGTTTTAACTTGAAAATCCACTTGCAATCGACAACTTTGCCTAAACAAGAGGGTCAATCAAAGTCCACACTTTATTGTCCCTCATGGATTGTATTTCAGATTCCATGGCTTGTAGCCATTTATCTGAATCTGGACTTTCTTTCTAAAACCTGTCTGTAGGTCGTGGGTGTTGGTGAATGTGCCCTAATGAGGGCTATTTATGTAAATATACTTTGAGGGTATTTATGTAAATAAGATATTTGTCGTTTGATTGATTGTTTATCAAATGAGTTAATTTCATGATAGTAATATCCTTGTGCATATTTAAATTCATGAAATCGATCCGCCAAAAGAAACACTCCATGGACTAATTAGATCATGAGTGATTCTTTTGAGTAGTACTGGTACTAGGATCCTTAGACCAGAAATCACTACATGGTGTTAGGTGAATTGTAGTGTGCTTTGACATACGCCTAACGGGGCCGTAACAGGTTGCCAAGTACGGGTATGATTGGGTACACTATGAGACACGCTAAGGTATGTAGGTGAAGTGATGGGACTACAAATCTCTCTTAAGTGAGAGATGATATCTTGGCCACTTGATAGTGAACTGAAAAGTGCATGGCCATGCCCAAGGAATGATAAGGATATCATTTGCTTAATGGATTCAGTGTCACTAAGAGATCAAGTAAACGCTTAGCTACATAAGGATGATGGTTCCATGCCTTATGCTAAGCTGGATATCGATGTAGAGGATCGTACGCAGTTTGCTCGGAAAGGTTGTGTTGAATCTCCATTCGACCCTCCATTCTGAATTGGGTAGTCATTATGTCTTGCTAGAGACCACTAATGACTTATGGATTAATCAATGAGATTGAGTTATCCGTTGCCAATTTGGAATGGGCCTACAGGATCGCACATAAGAAAGTCCAATGATGCAGAATAAGTATTCTTGCCTACAATAAGTATAATTGTTATACTTAAATAAATAAGATTTAATTAAATGGTTTAATTGAATATTATTGGAAAGTTCGGTGGTATTAATTAATAGTTAATTAATTACCTGGGAACAATTGGGATGGGCTGATAAATCAAGGGACTTAATTGCAATTGAAGTTCTTGACCCATCAGCCTGATCCATGGGTCATGGGTTGATCCATGGGCTTGGTGTATAACCCAAATCATTAAAGTGTTATTTAAGGCTGATTTGGAATTAGTAAATATTATTTAAATACTGACTTGGAATCATACTGATTTGGAAATTACTAAAATCAGTTAAGTTATAATTGGATAAATTACAATACTGATTTTGGAAATTAATTCTCTACAAATATCCTAGGGATATAATTGTAGGAGAGGGATTTTTTTGGAATTATTCTCATCAGAAAAATACACAGATTTTCCCAAATTCTCCGGATAGGCAAGATTGGCTAGCACCAACCTGCGAAGGCTTTCGTGCTTGAGAGTAGAGGATCCTTCGAGGAAGGATTTTGGAGACAACAAAACGCCATCTTCTCAGAGGAGCCAGGCGACGTGCGCAACCGATTACGCTTCAAGGGTAAGACCCGATCCACATAGTTTAGGATTCCGCTGTTTAATTGGATTAAACACCTAGACTATTCCCAACAGTGGGCTCATCAGAGTCCACCAAGATCAAATCTTGATCATCAGTCACGAGAAATTTGAATCTCTCGAGTTCATGACGAGATCTACTAGATCTTCTAGGTTCTTGTGTTGTTGACTCAGGTTGCTCATCTTCATGAGTTTCCATGTCAGCTTCCATCTGAGTTTCTGTAGATCGTTCTTCATTCTCTTGTGGTTCTGGAACTTCTCCGAGTTCTATTCTACTCCAAGTGTCTTTCTTGTACAGAAATTCTTTCTCTAAGAAAGTAGCTCCTCGAGCAACGAACACTTTGTTCTCAGTTGGGTTGTAGAATTGATATCCTTGGGTTTCCTTAGGATATCCCACAAATAGGCATTTGTCAGTTTTAGGTTCAAGCTTATTACTTTGCAAACGTTTTACATGAGCTTGATAACCTCAAACTCGTAGATATGACATATAGGGCTTCCGACCCATCCATATCTCATATAGAGTCTTATCTACTGCCTTAGATGGAATACGGTTTAATAAGTGGGCAGCAGAAAGGAGAGCATAACCCCAAAAGGATGTAGGGAGAGTTGTTTGGCCCATCATTAATCGAACCATATCTAATTGGGTACGATTCTTCTTTTCAGATACACCATTCCATTGAGGTGTTCCTGGCGAAGTCAATTGTGAAACAATTCCACACTGTTTTAAATAGCCATCAAACTCATCACTTAGGTATTCACCTCCTCGATTAGAGCAAATAACCTTAATCCTTCTATCCAACTAATTTTCTACTTCATTTTTAAACTCTTTGAACCTTTCAAAAGTTTCAATTTTATACCTCATTAAGTACACATAACGATATCTACTATAGTCATCAGTAAAAGTTACGAAGTATTCAAATCCACCTCTGGCTTGTGTGCTCATTGGTTCACATACATCCGTATGTATTAGAGCCAATAGCTCACTTGTCCTTTCCCCTTTCTTGTTAAAATGACTCTTTGTCATTTTGTCTTGCAAGCAGGGTTCATAGGTATTATATGATTCAAAATCAAAAGACCCAAGCACTACAGTGGTATCAGAGTTTAGGATAAGACCCGATCCACATAGTTTAGGATTCCGCTGTTTAATTGGATTAAACACCTAGACTATTCCCAACAGTGGTATCAGAGCTAGGCTTATAATTTTAGTGTTAAAATTAAAATTGATTTTGATTAAAAGTAATTGGATTTTAATTAAAATTGATTTTAATAAAATTTTGGAAAAATCGGGTTTTAGAATGCAAAAGAAAAAAAAAAAACTGGAAAAAATAATTAAAAATTTTTCTGGAAATTATTTTGAAGCTCCGCCGGACTGGGTTGATATCGACCGGCCAGAAAATTTTCTGACCGGCCGGATTCTCGTCGGAAATCGCGAGCGCCCGATTTGGCCAGATTTCATGATTTTGGTTCAAAAATTCTTTGAGGGTTTTGTTCTTCGTTCTCCCGGAAATCGTTTTCGGGTGATTTGGGTTTCAAAACTAAAATGATTTCTGAGAATCGAAATTTTTTTCCCTTGGGTTTTCGAAACCGACCGCCGGAGAAACGAGTTTAAAACAAAGGTTTTTGGGGATGTTTTTGCTCTGAAAATTGAGTATTAAAGGCTGGGTTTTGTGACCGGGATGATTGCGATGATTTTCCAATTGTTTTAAAAGGGTTTTGTTGCTTGTCGGACGGAGAAGTTCGTTCTTCGAATTTTGTCGGAAAATCGGGGTCGCCGGAAATTTTGTTGGACGAGATTTCCGTTTGGATCTTCGAAGATCGATGATGGTTCTTTGATCATCGGGAATTCCAGATCACCGGGAGAGATCGGACGAGATGAACGGTGTTCATCGATGACGCCGTGAAATTTTTCGTTTCTCGCCGGGAATCGCAAACTGGCCGAGGAAGACGACCGGAGGCTGGCGGCGGGCGGTTGAAGCCCTAGGGGCTGAAATTACCAAAATGCCCCCGCCGCAGCCTCAAAACCCTAAAATGCCATCAGTTTTAAAATTGTTTTAAAATTGCATAGGGACCCCAGAAGTTTTTGTTCCTTTAAAACCCTAAGCCCGGGAATTTCGGTAAATTACTGAACTGCCCCCGTCTAGCCAGATTTTAAAATAGTTTTAAAATTGCAGATTGGCCCCTGGACTTTGAGTCCTCCATAAAACCCTAGCCCAGAATTTTATTTAAATTACCAAATAGCCCCAAAAAGTTTTCAGAAAAATTTTAAAAATTTTAAATTTTTCTGAATTTTGTTTAATAAGATTTTAATTAAATAGTCTTATTAGATAAAGATAGGATTAATTTAGAATTTTATCCTATAAGTTTAAACTTATCTTAATTAGATAATTAGATATATTTTAAAATAATTATTTTAATTAGATTAAAATAATTAGAAAAAGATAAATAAATAAATAAATAATTAATTAATTAGATTAATTAATTAGTTTAAATTTTGAATTGTTATTTATTTATTTTATTTTATTTTAATTTTGATGCTTATTTAAATTGTTTAAATTTTATTTGAAGCATCATAATTATGCAAGCATGTTCATGCATCATTTTGGATAAATGTAAAATGAACAGAAGGATTGATTAAAATTGATCATGACACGATCAATTTAAATTCTGTAATAGTTACACAATCCTTAAAATTAATCGGCTTAAATTAAAACCGGCTTGTATGAGCATATGCATTTTATGTGTTTCAAAGCATGAATTGGGCTTTTAACTTTAACGTTTTAAAAGTTGGGGCCTGCGAGCCAATTTTTAATTGGGCCTGCGTGCCTATAAAATCATCATGTAATAGTTAGGCCCAAAAGGAGGTTCCAAGAAGAGTCCATGGTGGAGCCCAGGAGCGGAGGCCCTATATGAAGATTTTAAAAGGCTTTGTAATAGACTAGAGCCCAATTCATTGCTTTTATTCATTTTATTTGATATGCAAATGAATATGATAAACGAAAATGCATGTTAAGCCGATCAAACTAAAATCCCAAAAACCCAAGATTTTGCTTCCATACTTAAGGGCCCGCTTGAGCGTCGAACGTCTGGTGGACTTGGAGAGCCCAAGGGCCTCAGGTTTTCTTCGTGCGGCGGGTTGTTACATAATAGTGCCCAACTTTATCACTACCATTAATGAGTGGAAAAACTGTTTGGGTATTAGATGCTCAACTTTATCACTACCACTTGTTATGGAAAAACTGTGTGGGTGTCTATTGATGTGATGCCTTGAGGGATGGTTTAACTTGGGAAAATTAATCCTAGCTTGACCCGATAAGTTGACTAGGGATTAATTTTGCAAAGATAAGATGGTGTCAAACATTTGGAATGTTCATCCTATCACCGAAAAGTTGCATGGTATGCAATTGGAAAGCGTTAAATTACATGGAATGTGATTTGAACGTTGCCTACCAAAAGAGCCCGATCCCTACGATACTTGCCAAAGCAAGACTGGGGTTGACTTTTTGTGGATTTTCGGCCCACAATCTAGCACCAACACAAAATTGTTTGGGATTTCAATTTTGGCTATTGTGGAAAACATTTTCAAAACTCATTCTAATATTTTGCATTTACTCTTTGTAGAAATGGCATCATCTAGCACAAATGTTATCTTAAACTCTGCTCTAAGAAGTATATTGGATAAAGGTAAATTGGTTGGACCAAACTTCTTAGATTGGGAAAGAAACTTGAGAATAGTTCTCAAACAAGAAAGGAAGCTACATGTCTTAGAGACCCCTTTACCTGAACCACCACAAAATGCTTCGGCAAATGTTCAACGAGCCTGGGATAAGCTGAAAAGCGACTCCGATGATGTGACGTGCTTGATGCTCGCGTCTATGATAGGCGAGCTTCAAAAGCAGTTCATGAATTTGGAAGCGTTCCGAATTTATGAGTCACTGACGGAAATGTTTCGTGAACAAGCTTCAGGTATCTTTGTTATAGAAATAAATCTTTCTATGTCCACCTCATGGGTATTAGATACTGGTTGTGGGGCTCACATTTGTACTAATGTGCAAGGACTCAGAAATAGAAGGATAACAAAGAAAGGTGAAGTAGATCTCCGAGTGGGCAACGGGGCAAGAGTTGCTGCTGTTGAAGTTGGAGATTACACTCTGTCTTTACCTTCTGGTTTAAATATCGAACTTGAAAATTGTTATTATGTACCTGCTTTGAGCAGAAATATTATTTCAGTTTCGAGTTTAGATAATAAAGGTTTTCGATTTATTATAGAGAATAATTCGTTATCTTTATATCGAAATGATATTTTATACGGAGTTGCAAATATGTGTAATGGTCTGTATGTCTTGGATTTGACCCAAGAAAAACCAGTCTATAACATAGAAAAGAAAGCTAAATCATCTAAAAATGATTTAAGTCCAACATACCTTTGGCATTGTCGATTAGGCCATGCAAATGAAAAGCGAGTTCAAAAGCTTCACAAGGATGGAGTGCTTGGTTCATTTGATTTTGAATCATATGATACCTGCGAACCCTGCTTGCAAGGCAAAATGACAAAGAGTCCTTTCAATAAGAAAGGTGAAAGAACAAGTGAGCTATTGGCCCTAATACATACGGATGTATGTGGACCAATGAGCACACAAGCCAGAGGTGGATTTGAATACTTCGTGACTTTTACTGATGACTTTAGTAGATATGGGTATGTCTACTTAATGAGGTATAAAAGTGAAACTTTTGAAAAGTTTAAAGAGTTTAAAAACGAAGTAGAGAATCAGTTGGATAGAAGGATTAAGGTTATTCGCTCCGATCGGGGAGGTGAATACCTTAGTGATGAGTTCGATGGCTATCTAAAACAGTGTGGAATTGTTTCACAGCTGACTCCACCAGGAACACCTCAATGGAATGGTGTATCCGAGAGGAGAAATCAGACCTTATTAGATATGGTTCGATCAATGATGGGCCTAACGACTCTCCCTACATCCTTTTGGGGTTATGCTCTCCTTTCTGCTGCCTACTTATTGAATCGTATTCCATCTAAGGCAGTAGATAAGACTCCATATGAGATATGGATGGGTCGGAAGCCCTATATGTCCTATCTACGAGTTTGGGGTTGTCAAGCTCATGTAAAGCGTTTACAAAGTAATAAGCTTGAACCCAAAACTGACAAATGCCTATTTGTGGGATATCCTAAGGAAACCAAAGGATATCAATTCTACAACCCAACTGAGAACAAAATGTTCGTTGCTCGAGGAGCTACTTTCTTAGAGAAAGAATATCTGTATCAGAAAGATAGTGGGAGTAGAATAGAACTCGGAGAAGTTCAAGAACCACAAGAGAATGTAGAACGATCTACAGAAACTCAGATGGAAGTTGACATAGAAACTCATGAAGATGAGCAACCTGAGTCAACAACACAAGAACCTAGAAGATCTGGTAGATCTCGTCACCAACCCGAGAGATACGGATTTCTCGTGACTGACGATCAAGATTTGATCTTGGTGGACTCTAATGAGCCCGCGAACTACAAACAGGTTTTAGAAAGTCCGGATTCCGATAAATGGCTAGAAGCTATGGAATCTGAAATGCAATCCATGAGGGACAATAAAGTGTGGACTTTGATTGACCCTCCTGTTCAGGCAAAGGTTGTCGATTGCAAGTGGATTTTCAAGTTAAAACCTGGCGGGATCTTCAAGGCACGACTAGTGGCTAAAGGTTTCAGACAGACTCATGGTATTGACTATGATGAAACCTTCTCCCCTGTCGTAATGCTCAAGTCCATTAGGACAATGCTTGCCATAGCAGCATATTTTGACTATGAGGTATGGCAGATGGATGTTAAGACGGCTTTCCTGAATGGAAACCTACTCGAGGATGTTTATATGAAACAACCCGAGGGATACATCGATCAAAAGCATCCTAATCGAGTGTGTAAGCTTCAGAGGTCCATCTATGGACTAAAGCAAGCATCTCGAAGTTGGAATCTTCGTTTTGATGAGGAAGTAAAAGGTTACGGATTCATTAAGAACGAAGATGAGCCTTGTGTTTACAAGAAAGTTAGTGGGAGCAAGATTGTTTTCCTTGTCCTATATGTGGACGACATCCTGCTCATAGGAAATGACATTCCTTTGATGAAAGACATCAAACAATGGTTGGGGAGTGTATTTTCTATGAAAGACTTAGGAGAAGCTGAGACGATACTAGGTATCAAGATCTATAGAGATAGGTCTAAAAGGCTTCTGGGACTAAGTCAAGAAGGGTACATAGACAAGATATTGAAAAGATTCAATATGTCTAACTCCAAAAATGGTAAGGTACCATTTAGACATGGCCTTCTCTTGAAGAAGAACCAAGGTCCTTCAACAAGAGAGGAGAGGGATACAATGAGTAGAGTCCCATATGCTTCGGCAATAGGATCTATCATGTATGCCATGTTGTGTACCCGTCCGGATGTTGCACATGCACTTAGCATGACTAGCAGATACCAACAAGATCCAGGGATGGATCATTGGACTGCAGTCAAAGCAATCCTGAAGTACTTACGAAGAACTAAAGGATTAATGCTAGTGTATGGAGGACAAGAACAGCTCATTGTACAAGGTTACGCTGATGCTGCTTTCCAAACAGATCAAGATGACATGAAGTCACAATTAGGCTACGTGTTTAGTCTGAATGGCGGTGCAATAAGTTGGAAAAGCTCAAAGCAAGATACAACAGCCGATTCTACAACAGAGTCTGAGTACATTGCTGTATCAGATGCTGCAAAGGAAGCTGTTTGGCTGAGAAAGTTCGTGTCAGACATCGGAGTGATACCGAGTATCCAAGATCCGATAGAACTTTTCTGTGACAATAACGGGGCCATCGCACAAGCTAAGGAGCCTCGGTCACACCAGAAAACCAAACACATACTCAGAAGGTTTCACCTCATTCGAGAGATCATTGATCGAGGAGATGTGAAAGTGTGCAAAATAGGGTCAGACGACAATATAGCAGATCCTCTCACAAAAGCTCTACCACAGTCAAAGTTTGATAGACATGTAATAGAGCTTGGTCTTAAACAGTTTAGGACATAGCCCTTCATCGGGCAAGTGGGAGATTGTTGGTGAATGTGCCCTAATGAGGGCTATTTATGTAAATATACTTTGAGGGTATTTATGTAAATAAGATATTTGTCGTTTGATTGATTGTTTATCAAATGAGTTAATTTCATGATAGTAATATCCTTGTGCATATTTAAATTCATGAAATCGATCCGCCAAAAGAAACACTCCATGGACTAATTAGATCATGAGTGATTCTTTTGAGTAGTACTGGTACTAGGATCCTTAGACCAGAAATCACTACATGGTCTTAGGTGAATTGTAGTGTGCTTTGACATACGCCTAACGGGGCCGTAACAGGTTGCCAAGTACGGGTATGATTGGGTACACTATGAGACACGCTAAGGTATGTAGGTGAAGTGATGGGACTACAAATCTCTCTTAAGTGAGAGATGATATCTTGGCCACTTGATAGTGAACTGAAAAGTGCATGGCCATGCCCAAGGAATGATAAGGATATCATTTGCTTGATGGATTCAGTGTCACTAAGAGATCAAGTAAACGCTTAGCTACATAAGGATGATGGTTCCATGCCTTATGCTAAGCTGGATATCGATGTAGAGGATCGTACGCAGTTTGCTCGGAAAGGTTGTGTTGAATCTCCATTCGACCCTCCATTCTGAATTGGGTAGTCATTATGTCTTGCTAGAGACCACTAATGACTTATGGATTAATCAATGAGATTGAGTTATCCGTTGCCAATTTGGAATGGGCCTACAGGATCGCACATAAGAAAGTCCAATGATGCAGAATAAGTATTCTTGCCTACAATAAGTATAATTGTTATACTTAAATAAATAAGATTTAATTAAATGGTTTAATTGAATATTATTGGAAAGTTCGGTGGTATTAATTAATAGTTAATTAATTACCTGGGAACAATTGGGATGGGCTGATAAATCAAGGGACTTAATTGCAATTGAAGTTCTTGACCCATCAGCCTGATCCATGGGTCATGGGTTGATCCATGGGCTTGGTGTATAACCCAAATCATTAAAGTGTTATTTAAGGCTGATTTGGAATTAGTAAATATTATTTAAATACTGACTTGGAATCATACTGATTTGGAAATTACTAAAATCAGTTAAGTTATAATTGGATAAATTACAATACTGATTTTGGAAATTAATTCTCTACAAATATCCTAGGGATATAATTGTAGGAGAGGGATTTTTTTGGAATTATTCTCATCAGAAAAATACACAGATTTTCCCAAATTCTCCGGATAGGCAAGATTGGCTAGCACCAACCTGCGAAGGCTTTCGTGCTTGAGAGTAGAGGATCCTTCGAGGAAGGATTTTGGAGACAACAAAACGCCATCTTCTCAGAGGAGCCAGGCGACGTGCGCAACCGATTACGCTTCAAGGGTAAGACCCGATCCACATAGTTTAGGATTCCGCTGTTTAATTGGATTAAACACCTAGACTATTCCCAACAGTGGGCTCATCAGAGTCCACCAAGATCAAATCTTGATCATCAGTCACGAGAAATTTGAATCTCTCGAGTTCATGACGAGATCTACTAGATCTTCTAGGTTCTTGTGTTGTTGACTCAGGTTGCTCATCTTCATGAGTTTCCATGTCAGCTTCCATCTGAGTTTCTGTAGATCGTTCTTCATTCTCTTGTGGTTCTGGAACTTCTCCGAGTTCTATTCTACTCCAAGTGTCTTTCTTGTACAGAAATTCTTTCTCTAAGAAAGTAGCTCCTCGAGCAACGAACACTTTGTTCTCAGTTGGGTTGTAGAATTGATATCCTTGGGTTTCCTTAGGATATCCCACAAATAGGCATTTGTCAGTTTTAGGTTCAAGCTTATTACTTTGCAAACGTTTTACATGAGCTTGATAACCTCAAACTCGTAGATATGACATATAGGGCTTCCGACCCATCCATATCTCATATAGAGTCTTATCTACTGCCTTAGATGGAATACGGTTTAATAAGTGGGCAGCAGAAAGGAGAGCATAACCCCAAAAGGATGTAGGGAGAGTTGTTTGGCCCATCATTAATCGAACCATATCTAATTGGGTACGATTCTTCTTTTCAGATACACCATTCCATTGAGGTGTTCCTGGCGAAGTCAATTGTGAAACAATTCCACACTGTTTTAAATAGCCATCAAACTCATCACTTAGGTATTCACCTCCTCGATTAGAGCAAATAACCTTAATCCTTCTATCCAACTAATTTTCTACTTCATTTTTAAACTCTTTGAACCTTTCAAAAGTTTCAATTTTATACCTCATTAAGTACACATAACGATATCTACTATAGTCATCAGTAAAAGTTACGAAGTATTCAAATCCACCTCTGGCTTGTGTGCTCATTGGTTCACATACATCCGTATGTATTAGAGCCAATAGCTCACTTGTCCTTTCCCCTTTCTTGTTAAAATGACTCTTTGTCATTTTGTCTTGCAAGCAGGGTTCATAGGTATTATATGATTCAAAATCAAAAGACCCAAGCACTACATCCTCGTGAAGTTTTTGAAATCGCTTTTCATTTGCATGGCCTAATCGACAATGCCAAGGTATGTTGGTCTTAAATCATCTTTAGTTGATTTAACTTTCTTTTCTATGTTATAGACTGGTTTTTCTTGGGTCAAATACAAGACATACAGACCATTACACATATTTGTAACTCTGTATAAAATATCATGTCGATATAAAGATAATGAATTATTCTCAATAATAAATTGAAAACCTTTATTATCTAAACCAGAAACTAAAATAATATTTCTGCTCAAAGCAGGTACATAATAACAATTTTCAAGTTCGATATTTAAACCAGAAGGTAAAGACAATGTATAATCTCCAACTTCAACAGCAACAACTCTTGCCCCGTTTGCCCACTCAGAGATCTACTTCACTTTTTTTTGTCACCCTTCTATTTCTGAGTCCCTGCACATTAGTACAAATGTGAGCCCCACAACCAGTATCTAATACCCATGAGGTGGACATAGAAAGATTAATTTCTATAACAAAGATACCTGAAGCTGAAGGATTGCTTTCGAGAAACTTTTTGCAGTCTTTCTTCCAATGACCCTTCTGTTTGCAGAAGAGACATGTATCATCCTTTTTGGATCTTGCCTTTAAACTTTCTTGTTCTGCAAGCTTTCTTGTTCTGCCCAACTTTGGCCTTGCCTTTAAACTTCCTCTTCCCTTTACCTTTCTCTACTACCAACACTGGTGTTGCCTTCCGAAGGGTCTGCTCAGTGTTCTTCAACATGCCATGGAGCTCAGGAATGCTCCTATCCATGTTGTGCATATTCTAGTTTACCACAAAATCATTGTATTCATCAGACAATGATGCCAATATGATATCAATGGTCAATTCCCTAGGAAGAGGTGCATTCAATCGCTCTAGGGTATCAATGTACACTTTCATCTTGATCAAATGCGTGCTGACTGACGAACCCTTTGCCATTTTGCATGAAATCAAAGCTTTTATGGTAACGAACCTTTCGTTACTGTCTTGTTCACGGAACATCTCCGTCAGTGACTCGTAAATTCGGAAGGCTTCCGAATTCATGAACTACTTTTGAAGCTTGCCCATCATCGACGCGAGCATCAAGCAAGTCCCATCATCGAAGTCACTTTTCAGCTTATCCCAGGCTTGTTGAACAGTCGCTGAAGCATTTTGTCGTGGTTCAGGTAAAGCGGTCTCTAAGACATGTAGCTTTCTTTCTTACTTGAGAACTATTCTCAAGTTTCTTTCCCAATCTAAGAAGTTTGGTCCAACCAATTTATCTTTATCCAATATACTTCTTAGAGTAAAGTTTGAGATAACATTTCTGCTAGATTATGCCATTTCTACAAGGAATAAATGCAAAATATTAGAATGAGTTTTTTAAAATCCACAATAGCCAAAATTGAAATCCCTAACAATTTTGTGATGGTGCTAGATTGTGGGCCGAAAATCCACAAAGAGTTAATCCTAGTCTTGCTTTGGCAACTTTCGTAGGGATCAGGCTCTTTCGGTAGGCAATGTTCAAATCACATTCCATGTAATTTAACGCTTTCCAATTGCATACCATGCAACTTTTCGGTGATAGAATGAACATTCCAAATGTTTGACACCATCCTATCTTTGCAAAATTAATCCCTAGTCAACTTATCGGGTCAAGCTAGGATTAATTTTCCCAAGTCAAACCATCCCTCAAGGCATCACATCAATCGATACCCACACAGTTTTTCCATAACAAGTGGTAGTGATAAAGTTGAGCATCTAATACCCAAACAGTTTTTCCACTCATTAATGGTAGTGATAAAGTTAGGCACCTATTATGTGACAACTCGCCGTACGAAGAAAACCTGAGGCCCTTGGGCTCTCTAAGTTCACAGACGTTCGACGCTCTAGCGGGCCCCCAAGTATGGAAGCAAAATCAACTCGGGTTTTTGGGATTTTAGTTTGATCGGCTTAACATGCATTTTCGTTTTAACATTCATTTGCATATCAAATAAATAAAAATGAATAAAAGCAATGAATTGGGCTCTAGTCTATTACAGGGCCTTTTAAAATACTAAAACTTCATGTTCGGGCCTTCATTGTTGGGCTCCCGTTCCTGGGCTCCACTATGGACTCCTCTTGGAAACTCCTCTTGGGCCTAACTATTACATAATCATTTTAATAAGCACGCAGACCCAAATTCAATTGGCTCGCAGGCCCCAACTTTTAAAACTTTAATAAGCCCAATTCATGCTTTAAAATACATAAATGCATATGCTCATACAAGCCCGTTTTAATTTAAACCGATTAAATATAAAGATTGTGTAACTATTACAAAATTAAAATTGATCGTGCCATGATCAATTTTAATCAATCCCTTTTGTTCATTTTTCATTTAGCCAAAATGATGCATGAACATGCTTGTCATAATTATGATGTTTCACATGTAAAATTTAAACAATTTAAATATATAAAAAACATCATAAAATAAATAAATAAATAATTCAAAATTAAACAAATTAATTAATCTAATTAATTAATTAATTATCTTTTATAATTATCTTAATCTTATTAAAATACTTATTTTAAATTTATCTAATTATCTAATGAAGATAATCTTTCAAATTTAAAATTTAAATAACATTAATCTAATTAAGATAATTATTCAATTTTAAATTTTAAATTATATTAATTATCCTAATCTAATAAGATAATTATTTCAAGTTTTAAATTTAAATATTTTTAATTATCCTAATCTAATTACGATAATTATTCAAATTTAAATTCTAAACATATAGGATAAAATTCTAAATTAAATCTAATCCTATCTTTATCTAATAAGATTATTTAAATAATATCTTATTAAATAAAATAATAATAAAATTAAAAAAATTTAGAAAATTAATTTTCTGAAACTTTTTTGGGGAGTTGTCTAATTTATCAAAAATTCCCCGGCTTAGGGTTTTAAGAAAATAAAACATCTGGGCTATTTTGCAGTTAAAACATTTTTCAAAGGTTTGGATTTTAGGGTTTTAAGCCGCCGCATCCTACTTCTTCTTCAACCTTTTCCCGTTCGCTTGTTTTTTTAGTTTTCCGGCGACTTGCGCCATGGCTGGCTCCATCTCCTCGATCAAACACAACCGACGAAGACAATGAAGATGACAAGAACGATCTACGAAACCAGCACCGACCGAGTTGTCTTCTTAACATGAAAACGGTACTGGCGAAAACATTTTCTGGTGGCAACGTTTTTCCGGCGATAAAACCTCAAAGCCGTTCGGAAACGATTTCCAAAAACCAAAACAAGATTTTCTAAACCTTTTCCGGGTAAATCCCATTTTTCGGTGAAATAAACCAAAAACAGAAAACAAGTTTTGAAAACCAAAAATGAGAGGAACCTTTTCCCGGTGGGTCGTTTTTCTGGCGATACAAACCAAAACAAAAACAATCCAGAAACCTCTTTTCTCTTTTGGCCAAGAAAAACACAAACAAACTTCTGGCGACAAAACCTTATGCTCCCAAAACAAGAGACGAGTAAAATAGCCCAGAAAATTACTTTTGACGTTTTCAGCAACATAGCCAAACAACAAAAATCCAAAGCATGCCGGAACCTTTCCGGTAGAAATTCAAAGAAAACAGCATGACCAAAAAACAATTAATTTTCATTCGTGGGAATTTTTCGGGTACTAAGAAAAAAAATTTTCAACACAAACAATTTGCTTGAATCAATTAATTTTAATATTAACTCTAAAATATTATAAACCTGGCTCTGATACCACTGTTGGATCATGTTTAGGAATTTAATTTTTAATTAACAAAGCAGATTATCCTAAACTATAAGAACTGGCTCTGATACCACGCGTAATTGGTCGTGCTCGCACCTGGATCCTTTTGGGAAGATGGAGTTTCGTCTTTCTCAGGCACTTCCCGGAAGTGTCCTCCACAATCAGGCACTGGAGCTCTTCGGTGCTAGTATAAAATTCCTGTAAAGAAAATTTGGTTTGGACGAGAGAGAATTTTTTACGAGAGAGAAAAGAGAAGAAAATTTTCAGAAAACTATTTTCTCGTTTTTAAAATATGTCTATCAATTTTCTCTCACAGATTCTCTTTTATAAAAGAAATTTGATTTTACCCAATCCCACAACCACCGGGTTGTTAAAAATAAAATATTTAATATTATAATAATAAAATAATATTTTATTTTTACTGATTTGGGTTTTACTTGACCCATGGATCAAACCATTTACCCATGGATCAGACTGATGGGTCTACAACCTCAATTGCAACTAGGTCTCTTGATTTGTCAGTCTATCTCAATTCTTCCTGAGTAATTAATTAACTATTAATTAATACCCCAAAACTTCTTAGTAATATTTAATTAAACTATTTAATTTAATATTATTCTTCTAAGTATAACAATTATACCTAGTACCGTCAAGAATCTTCGAACTCACTTACGTGCAATCCTGTAGGTCCATTCCAAATTGACAATGGATAAATTAATCTCATAGATTAATCCATAAATCATCAATGGCCTCTAGCAACACATGATGACTACTCAATTTAGAATGGATGGTTGAATGATGATTCAACGCAACCTTTCGAAGCATACTATGTACGGTCCTCTACATCGATATCCCGTTTAGCATAAGGCATGAAACCATCATCCTTATCAAGCTAAACGTTTACTTGATCTCTCAGTGACACTAATTCTATTCGAGCAAATAATAACAATTATCAATTCTCGGGCATGGCCATGCACTTCTCAGTCCACTATCAAGTGGCCCGGATATCATCTCTCACTCAAGAGAAATTTGTAGTCCCATCACTTCACCTACATATCTTAAAGTGTCTCATAGTGTACCTAATCATACCCGTACTTGGCAACCTGTTACAGTTCCATTAGGCGTATGTCAAAAAACACCACAATTCACCTAAGACCATGCAGTGATTTCTAGTCTAAGGATCCACGTACAAGTATACTCGAAAAGAATCACTCATGATCTATCAGTCCATGGAGTGTTTCTTTTGGCGGATTGTTATCATGAAATTAAATATGCACAAGAATATTACATTAATGAAATTAACTCATCAGATAAATAATCAATCAAACGACATATGTCTTATTTACATAAATAACCCTCAAAGTTAATTTACATGAATAGCCCTCATTAGGGCACATACACCAACAAGACTAATCAACTCTAATCGAGCATTTTGAATTAATTTCTTAACCCACTTCATTAATTAAATTTAATCAAACTCTTAGGATTAATTAATTCATATAAATTAATTTTTAACCCACTTAGTCAATTAAATATTAATTAAACCTTTAAGATTAATAAATTCACTTTGTTGATTACTCAAATGCATAATTAGTCATATCACTAACATGACAATTATGGAACTACCACTAAAAAACGAATTACTTCGCACTCACTCTATTATTCTTCTATCACCCCACATCAAAGATCTAGTGCTCGTTGATTCATCAATTTACTGACAAATTAATTCATCGACTTATTGTATCCGAGATTAGTACCACTCGACTTTCTTATTATACCGGACAAAAAATCCACTGGCCAGATTTAGTATAATAAACCTTACGAGCTCATCTCGGGAGCACCATCAACCTGTCAAACCGGTACGTAGATTTCTTCGACTAGCAACGGTACATAAACAAGCTAAATACCGCATACCCAACTTACCGAGATTTAGGCCCCAATTAACTGCACCCTTTGGCAAATCAAAGCATACGATATATAACTCTCATGCCCGCTCCAATATCGGGATTAAGAGATTAGAATACTAGGATCGAATTAAAAAATGCCGATCAGTACAAGTTAATTCAATCCAAACTGGTCATACTCAATATGCCCTGGGCACATCCGTATGATTTAATTAGTCTGGACAATCTAATTTCCAAATCACACGATAACCTATACTGATAGTATGTTCAGAATATCTCAGTTACGAGCATCTTTTTATATATCAATACTTTAACCAATAACGAGATCTACTGTACTTTTCTACACCTCGTTATCTAGTTCTATGATATAACAAAACAAATTTAATACTGAAACAAAATGGTATGTCAACTGGGTATTAGTTTTTGATACAAGCAAATAGCTTTCTAGTATTGAAAACTAACAATCTCCCACTAATACTCAAAGTTATCACTACAACAAAAAAGGGCTTCTAAAACACTTGAAAATGTTATAGTAGATAAAATTTCATCACATTTTATCTATGGTGACACGAACCTTTTTGTGTGGTCTAAGTAGGTGTGGTCAAAGGGGTATTAGATAACACGACACTTTTTAATGTTAACATACATACTGAAAAATGTAGAGTTGTAATATATATGAAGATGCAAGTATATGTCATGATAAATCATCTATCACAGCATGGTTTGTTGGTTTCACACTTTTATATATGTTAACATGTTAATACATACTTTAGTGTTTGGATAGAAAACCTATTATGACAATTTTAGGTATTCATACAAATACCATAATATCATAAAATTATGTGTCATTAGATTATATAATTGAAAACATAAAAATATGTTTAAATGATAGTATATAACATCATTTGTAAGTAAATATACAAATAGTTTTAGGCTGTTGAAATTCTGGCCTATAATAATCAAAGCCTAATCCTTCTCTTTTAATACTACAGTTAACACCCAATCATTCCTTTCATTTTCAATGTGGGACAACAACAAACGACTTTAAATCACACTTAATAATGTGATTATATATTTATTACAATTACACTATACATAGTGATCTATTAATACCTTAACTTAATATATTAACAACTAAAGTAACATTTGATTGTGTTTCTATACTTATAAAATGTTAATTACATTTGTTAGTGTTTTGATTGAAATTTTATTATAACACTTATTTCTAGTGTTATGATAGGATTTTATTTTATGACACATTAAAATAGTTATAACAACATTGCTCTCGTAGTGTTTTAGTAGATATAAATAAGTTAATATTTGATGTGATTGTAGATATTAATAGATATATTTATAATTTAGTGTTATGAAAGGCGTGTGGTGAAAGCCCAAAATTCTAGTAGTGTATGCTCTGATATACAAAAACATTATTCAACCCACTTTATTACACTGCTGTCATAATGAAAACTACAGAACACCCTTAAAGCTCACTCAGATGGCTCCCTTAAGAATCTGACTCCCATGCCCTCCACATGTCTCTCAAAGACCTTTGTGGTCAATGGCATTGTAAAAGGATCGATATGGTTGTCTCCTGATGCTATCTTGACCACGGTCATGTCTCCCCTCTTTACGATCTCTTATATCAGGTGGTACTTGCGCTCTATGTGTTTACTCGCCTTGTGAGATCGTGGTTCCCTTGAGTTAGCAACTGCACCATTGTTATCACAGTAAACTGTGATATACCTCAACAACTCAGTGGCCACATCTGAGTCCAGCAGGAAGTTCCTGAGCCATACAGCTTCTTTTGTTGTCTCTGATGCGGCAATGTACTCAGTCTCCATGGTGGAGTCTGCCACACAATTCTGCTTGACACTCCGCCATTCTATGGCTCCAACTCCTAGAGTAAACACAAACCCAGAGGTAGACTTACTATTGTCCATATCACCTTGAAAGTCTGAATCTGTGTAACCCAATGGTACTAGCTCCTGCGCTCTATAAATTAGGACATGATCTTCCGTATTGCTCAAGTACTTGAGAATACATTTGAATACCTCCCAATAAGCCTTCCCAGGGTTACTCTGATATCTGCTGACCATGCCAACGGAAAAGCAAATATCAGCCCTAGTATATAACACAACATACATGAGACTACCCACTGCAAATGCATAGGGTACCACCTTCATGGCATCTATCTCTTCAGTAGTTTTGGAACACTAATCATTTGATACACGCACTCCATGCCTAAAAGGTAGTGAACCTTTCTTGGAGTTTTGCATGTTAAAATGGGCAAGAATCGTGTCTATGTGTGAAGCCTGAGAGAGCGTCAGTTAACATCTCATACGATCTGGAATAATCTTGATCCCATAGATATGTCCAGCCTCTCCCAAGTCCTTCATATCAAACTGCCTGGACAACCATGTCATTACGTCTAACAACACCTTCTTACTTTTACCAATCAGAAGGATGTTATCTACGTAAAGTACGAGAAACACCACTAAATCACCATCATACATACAATATACACACTGCTCATCCAGACACTGAGTGAATCTATAGGACTGGATGACCTCATCAAAACAGATATTCCATGATCCGGATGCCTGCTTAAGTCCATAGATAGACCTCTTAAGCCTACAAACCTTGTGCTCTTGGCCCTGAAAAATGAAACCCTCTGGTTGTTGCATAAAGATGGTCTCCTCAAGACTTCCATTAAGGAAAGCTGTCTTGACGTCCATCTGCCAAATCTCATAATCCATATGAACAACTATGGCTAAGAGAATCTCGATTGAATTAAACACAGCTACCGGGGAAAAGGTATCCTCATAATCGATACCCTTTTTATGAGTATACCTTTTTGCCACAAGCCTAGCCTTGAAGGTTTACCAGCTCCCAGACTTGATTTGAGTCCATAGAACCTATCTCAGCAATTATTGCTCTTTGCCAAGAATCTGCATCTTTATCCTGGGGAGCCATATTGTAGCTAACTGGGTCTAGTTCATGGGCGCCAGGGATAAAGTCCAAAGACTCACCCAAACCCATGTACCTCTCGGGGCTGTCTGACAACCCTCCCACTATGACGAGGCGGAGCCTATGTTTGAGCATCATCTGTGACAGTGTGTGCAGTACTCTATGGTGCGTCATCCAATACTTATGCATCTGGAATACTTGACTGACCCCTAAGCTCTTCCAATACTACCTTGCTGCTTGCTTTGTGATCTAAAATATAGTCCTCCTCAAGAAATCTTGCATTGGTGCTGATCACCACCTTCTGATCCCGATGACTATAAAATAGACCACCTCTCGTTCCTTTGGGATAGCCTTTAAATAGCATAACCTATGTTCTCGCATCTAACTTACTTGCATCTGTCTTAAACACGTGTGCTGGACAACCCCAAGTCCGGAGATGTCTCAGACTAGGCTTTCTCCCAGTCCACAACTCCATTGAGGTTGTAGGCACAGACTTAAATGTAAGAGGTTAAGAATATAACATGACTTAAATGTACGAGGTTAAGAATATAACATGTTGTCTTTAAGGTATAACCCAAAATGACATGAGCAAGTCACTATAACTCATCATCGATTTAACCATATCCATAAGAGTAATGTTCATCCTCTCTGCACACCATTCTGCTGGGGTATGCCAGGTGTAGACATCTGGGACTGAATACCCTCATTTGACAAATATGACCTAAATTCACTAGAGAGGTATTCACCACCATGATCAGATTGCAGGGTATTGATATTCTTACCCATATGCTTCTCCACCTCAGCCTTAAACTCTTTGAACTTACCAAAGCATTCAGACTTGTGGTGCATCAGGTATATGTATCCATATCTAGAGTAGTCATCTGTGAAGTCACGAAATACTCATAACCTCATCTAGCTCGAACTGACATAGGCCCACATAAGTCAGAATGAATCGACTATAAAACCTCTTTGGCCCTATACCCCTTTCCCTTGAAAGACCTCTTAGTCATTTTACCCTCCAAGCAAGACTCAAAGGTAAGAAAACTGGCAATATCTAATGAGTCTAAAGATCTATCATTGAACAATCTCTGAATCCTACTAAGGTTGATATGACCTAGTCTTAGGTGCCAAAGATAAGCTTAATTCAAAGGGCAAGACTCATTTCTCTTACTATGATTCGATGATGGGTTATTAATTTCTGTGTTTTGCACTACTGGGGAGTTTTTCTTAATTAAACACAGATTGTCAACCAATACACCGGAATATATAAGCTTCTGGTTCTTTATAATAAAAATATAATTATCAAAAAAACACACTTATAACAATCCAAAAGCAGTTTAGAAACTGAAAGTAAAATCTTCCTGAAACTTGGTACATAAAAACAATCTCTCAAATGTAAAACATAGTCTGAAAAATAGAGACAAACTACTCCTACTGCAGCAACAGAAACTCTGGTAGTATCCCCATGGTAGACTTGCAAATCACCCTCTCTAAGCAGCTAGGTCACTTGGAACACCTGCAAAGAATTACAAACATGATTAGTGGCTCCTGAATCCACACATCAAGTATTTGTGGGAATCGCCGCTAAACACATCTCCGTAACTAGGGCAAAATTACACATACCTCAAGGTTTCTGGCAGTCTTTCTTCCAATTTCCAGCCTTGCCACATCTGAAGCACTTGCCTTTCAACTTTTGCTTCTTGGCAATGTCTCCTTTGGGTCCATGATCAGCTGCTTCCTTCTTTTGCTTCTTCCTCTTTTGCTTCCTGGTTTTGGGCCCAGCAGAGGAACCTGAAGGTCCAATAGTAGCCAAAGTTTACTTCTTCTCAGCGAAGAGGCCTTCAACAGACACCAATGCAGTTATGTGCTCGGGAAGTGAATATAAGAGCTTGCCCATATTTTATTTCAACTGAAACTACTCAAAACTGGGGGGCAAACTCTGGAGAATGATATCAACCTGGGTCTCCCTATCGATGTCACCTCCCAATACCTTAATCTTATTGATGCAGCTGATCATGTCCAGTACGTGCTCTCTCACTGAAGTGCCCTCAGCCATCCTAGCATTATGAGTATTCTCATAGCTGACTGCTTGGCTGTCCTGCCCTAATATCCGAACATCTCCCTGAGATTAAGGATCATCTCATAGGCTGAGGTCATCAACTGATTTTGGTGTTGCAGTACACTTGACATAGAAGCCAAAATGTAGCACCTGGTCATCTCATCAGCTTTCTTCCACCTAGAGTGAGCTCTCTCTCCTCAGAAGTGGAATCATCAGTGGGCACTGGAGGGCACTCTTCAACGAGCACATATTTGTAACCCTCAGTAGTAAGGACAATGTCCAGGTTACGTTTCCAATCAATGTAATTAGGTCCAGTGAGTTTGCTCTGATTCAAAATGATAGCTAGCGGGTTAAATGACATATCAACAAACTGAAAAAATAAACAGTCAAGTTTCAGTATTCCTTTTCAAAAATATTTATATCCTCAACACAATATGATCTCCCATCAATATCTCTCACACCGGGATTAATGCAGGTCACGATGGGTGAAAATTTACGCCAACCCATATTCGTTCGAGAAGAACAGAAGCTCATTAATTTCACTATCTGAATAACGATCTTATGATCAATGAAATTAATAGTCGATGATTTTAACTGTACACATAAGTAGTGTAACCTTGATGGGAGGAATACTACAAACGGTACACTAAGTGTATGCTATTAAGTAACTTCTAAGTTTATTACTTAGGATACTAATGCGCCTCGGATGGCGAGGGTATCACAACTTTCTCCAATTAAGCTCACTATATCATCCCTTTAGAAATTCAATGTAGTGATCTCGTGATTAAAGATTCATCCGATAGGGAGGAAGGTCTAAGCCAATGCGCAAGTCTAACCGCATCACATATGAATTTGTAGTGGAGGCCATGGGGATATATACCAATCCGCTCCTACTTAGATTTTTGAGTTTGAGGATCTTTACGTTTTAACATGCAATATCTTAACTATGGATATTCGCACCCATAAACCCGTTGGAGTTTTAATATGCGAATAATCTACCTTAGTTAATTGCACTTTACTTCTTAAAATGGTTTGTTTTCACTCATGCATAAAAATGAAAACATGCAATCAACGAACAAACTTAAAAATGGGAAATACATAATTAAATATTTCCCAACTATTATGGCATTCCCTATCGGAGACTTTCAATTCAGCTCAGGCTAAAATTCATTTCCTCTGAATGGATATAGGCTTGTACTAATTTGATCTATTAAAATGACACGCAAAAATTGAATCTTTAAATTAAAGCGGAAACCTTTAAAGATTATACCTAGAGAGTTCCTCGAATGACTCCAAACGATCCCAAATCTGAGTGGGCAAATGTTCACGAGATGGCTAAAGCACAATACGAAAAAATCCAAAGGAACCCACTTCAAAAAACTCACAAATTTGAAAAACAAATTTAGCCCTGGAAACTGATCCTAATTTGAAAACCCACACCGCCAAAATAAAACTTGCAAGGAAATGCCTTTTGCTCGTAGATCTAGACTTTGGCGAAGCCGTAGGAACAAGCCAAAGGATCAACACAACAAAAGAATCAAAACCCAATAAAAATGGGACAAAACCACCACCTAAAACCTTCAACGGTGACAAGAAAACCAGTGGCTGGAATTTGCCTAGAGCAGCGATCGATCGGACTTTCGGGGACACAAAAACGGGTGGTGACTCTTGGGTTTTCTAGGTGTTAGTTTTGAATATTAGAAAGCTATTTGCTTGTATAAAAAACTAATACCCAGTTGGCATATCATTTTGTTTCAGTATTAAATTTGTTCCATTATACCATAGAACTAGATAACGAGGTGTAGAAAAGTACAGTAGATCTCGTTATTGGTTAAAGTATTGATATATAAAAAAATGCTCGTAACTGAGATAGTATAAACATACTATCGGTATAGGTTATCATGTGATTTGGAAATTAGTTTGTCTAGACTAATTAAATCATACGGATATGCCCAAGGCATATTGAGCATGACCAGTTTGGATATAGCTAATTTGTACTGATCGGCGTAGTTAATTCAGTCCTAGTAATCTAATCTTTTAATCTCGAGATTAGGACGGGCATGAGAGTTAGATAACGTATGCTTTGATTTGCCAAAGGGTGCAGTCAATTGAGGCCAAAATCTTGGTAAGTTGGGTATGCGGTGTTTAGCTTCTTTGTGTGCCATTACTGAAGGAAAATAGAATAAGCCTGGGCTAAATCGAAAATCTCACTTTCGTGCAATGCATTCCAGAATCGGAAACTTTCGACAAAACTCAGGCTCAAATTCATTTTCCCCTGAACGGATCTAGGCTTATACTTATTTAATTTATTAAATCAACAAAAAATGCATAAAGAAGTAACCTTTGATTAAAAGCAGAAACTTTAAAGGTTATACCTTTGTAGCGAAGTTCAACGGAATAAGAAAAACCAAATCTTTATGATGCGATCACCACCGTAATCCAAAAGATGACTCCAAGAAACTTTGAATATTGCATGGGCAATAATCTATTGAATTATACTCGCAAAGCCCACGAAAAAACCCACCTCGAAATAAACTAAAACTGCTCAAAATCCGATCTTAGCTTCAGCCCATAAGCAGTCCGCCACCCAGCTGTAATCCGCCACACAAAACCCATAAAAATCCAGGCTTTTAGTCACAATCTAGACGAGCCCGATCACGGATCACCAAGAGAGAGATCAAACGTGATGAACCCGGATAAGGCACCCTAAAAAAACTGAACTTTTTGCTCACCGAAATTGAAAAAATGCAGCGGACTAAATAAAAAACTGGGCGGACAGCATGTATAAAACCCAGCGGACAAGAAAAGTACAATGGGTTTCGATAAAGCTTCGATCTTTGAGCTTAGTTTGATTCGAGAGAGTGAGTAGCCAAGTTTGACTTTCAGAAAAAACTTCAAGAAGGAGAAGTTCTCACTCTAAGAGGTAAGACTTGTCTTACAAGATTTTTCTAAGTTTTCATTCGCCTTAAGCTTCCTATTTATAGGGAGCTCTTAAGGACACCTAGTGGTGTTGGGATTTGTTTAGGTGTTTAATCCAATTAAACAGCGGAATCCTAAACACTAAGGATCGGATCTTACCCTTGAAGCATAATCGGTTGCGCACATCGCCTGGCTCCTCTGAGAAGATGGTGTTTTGATGTCTCCAAAATCCTTTCTCGAAGGATCCTCTACTCTCAAGCACGAAAGCCTTCACAGGTTGGTGCTAGCCAATCTTGCCTACCGGGAGAATTTTGGGAATTCTGTGTATTTTGTCTGATGAGAATAACTCAAAATCGATCATCCTACAATTATATCCCTAGGATATTTATAGAGAATTAATTTCCAAAATCAGTATTGTAATTTATCCAATTATAACTTAACTGATTTTAGTAATTTCCAAATCAGTATTATTACCAAATATTATTTAACTGATTCCAAGTCAGTATTTAAATAATATTTACTAATTCTAAATCAGCCTTAAATAATACTTTAATGATTTGGGTTATACACCAAGCCCATGGATCAACCCATGACCCATGGATCAGGCTGATGGGTCAAGAACTTCAATTGCAATTAAGTCCCTTGATTTATCAGCCCATCCCAATTGTTCTCAGGTAATTAATTAACTATTAATTAATACCATAGACCTTTCCAATAATATTTAATTAAACTATTTAATTAAATCTTATTTATTTAAGTATAACAATTATACTTATTGTAGGCAAGAATCCTTATTCTGCATCATTGAACTTTCTTATGTGATCCTGTAGGCCCATTCCAAATTGGCAACGGATAACTCAATCTCATTGATTAATCCATAAGTCATTAGTGGTCTCTAGCAAGACATAATGACTACCCAATTTAGAATGGAGATTCAACACAACTTTTCCGAGCAAACTGTGTACGATCCTCTACATTGATATCCAGTTTAGCATAAGGCATGGAACCATCATCCTTATGTAGCTAAACGTTTACTTGATCTCTTAGTGACACTGAATCCTTCAAGCAAATGATATCCTATCATTCCTTGGGCATGGCCATGCACTTTCAGTTCACTATCAAGTGGCCAAGATATCATCTCTCACTTAAGAGAGATTTGTAGTCCCATCACTTCACCTACATACCTTAGCGTGTCTCATAGTGTACCCAATCATACCCGTACTTGGCAACCTGTTACGGCCCCGTTAGGCGTATGTCAAAGCACATTACAATTCACCTAAGACCATGTAGTGATTTCTGGTCTAAGGATCCTAGTACCAGTACTACTCAAAAGAATCACTCATGATCTAATTAGTCCATGGAGTGTTTCTTTTGGCGGATCGATTTTATGAATTTAAATATGCACAAGGATATTACTATCATGAAATTAACTCATTTGATAAACAATCAATCAAGCGACAAATGTCTTATTTACATAAATACCCTCAAAGTATATTTACATAAATAGCTCTCATTAGGGCACATTCACCAACAATCTCCCACTTGCCCGATGAAGGGCTATGTCCTAAACTGTTTAAGACCAAGCTCTATTACATGTCTATCAAACTTTGACTGTGGTAGATCTTTTATGAGAGGATCTGCTATATTGTCGTCTGGCCCTATTTTGCACACTTTCACATCTCCTCGATCAATGATCTCTCGGATGAGGTGAAACCTTCTGAGTATGTGTTTGGTTTTCTGGTGTGACCGAGGCTCCTTAGCTTGTGCGATGGCCCCGTTATTGTCACAGAAAAGTTCTATCGGATATTGGATACTCGGTATCACTCCGATGTCTGACACGAACTTTCTCTGCCAAACAGTTTCCTTTGCAGCATCTGATGCAGCAATGTACTCAGACTCTGTTGTAGAATCGGCTGTTGTATCCTGCTTTGAGCTTTTCTAACTTATTGCACCGCCATTCAGACTAAACACGTAGCCTGATTGTGACTTCATGTCATCTTGATCTGTTTGGAAAGCAGCATCAGCGTAACCTTGTACAATGAGCTATTTTTGTCCTCCATACACTAGCATTAATCCTTTAGTTCTTCGTAAGTACTTCAGGATTGCTTTGACTGCAGTCCAATGATCCATCCCAGGATCTTGTTGGTATCTGCTAGTCATGCTAAGTGCATGTGCAACATCCGGACGGGTACACAACATGGCATACATGATAGATCCTATTGCCGAAGCATATGGGACTCTACTCATTGTATCCCTCTCCTCTCTTGTTGAAGGACCTTGGTTCTTCTTCAAGAGAAGGCCATGTCTAAATGGTACCTTACCATTTTTGGAGTTAGACATATTGAATCTTTTCAATATCTTGTCTATGTACCCTTCTTGACTTAGTCCAAGAAGCCTTTTAGACCTATCTCTATAGATCTTGATACCTAGTATCGTCTCAGCTTCTCCTAAGTCTTTCATAGAAAATACACTCCCCAACCATTGTTTGATGTCTTTCATCAAAGGAATGTCATTTCCTATGAGCAGGATGTCGTCCACACATAGGACAAGGAAAATAATCTTGCTCCCACTAACTTTCTTGTAAACACAAGGCTCATCTTCGTTTTTGATGAATCTGTAACCTTTTACTTCCTCATCAAAATGAAGATTCCAACTTCGAGATGCTTGCTTTTGTCCATAGATGGACCTATGAAGCTTACATACTCGATTAGGATGCTTTTGATTGATGTATCCCTCGGGTTGTTTCATATAAACATCCTCGAGTAGGTTTCCATTCAGGAAAGCCGTCTTAACATCCATCTGCCATACCTCATAGTCAAAATATGCTGCTACGGCAAGCATTGTCCTAATGGACTTGAGCATCACGACAGGAGAGAAGGTTTCATCATAGTCAATACCATGAGTCTGTCTGAAACCTTTAGCCACTAGTCGTGCCTTGAAGATCCCGCCAGGTTTTAACTTGAAAATCCACTTGCAATCGACAACCTTTGCCTGAACAGGAGGGTCAATCAAAGTCCACACTTTATTGTCCCTCATGGATTGCATTTCAGATTCCATGGCTTCTAGCCATTTATCTGAATCCGGACTTTCTAAAACTTGTTTGTAGTTCGCGGGCTCATTAGAGTCCACCAAGATCAAATCTTGATCGTCAGTTATGAGAAATCCGTATCTCTCGGGTTGGTGACGAGATCTACCAGATCTTCTAGGTTCTTGTGTTGTTGGCTCAGGTTGCTCATCTTCATGAGTTTCCATGCCAACTTCCATCTGCGTTTCTGTAGATCGTTCTACATTCATTTGTGGTTCTTGAACTTCTCCGAGTTCTATTCTACTCCCACTGTCTTTCTTGTACAGAAATTCTTTCTCTAAGAAAGTAGCTCCTCGAGCAATGAACACTTTGTTCTCAGTTGGGTTGTAGAATTAATATCCTTTGGTTTCCTTAGGATATCCCACAAATAGGCATTTCTCAGTTTTGGGTTCAAGCTTATTACTTTGTAAACGCTTTACATGAGCTTGACCACCCCAAACTCGTAGATAGGACATATAGGGCTTCCGACCCATCCATATCTCATATGGAGTCTTATCTACTGCCTTAGATGGAATACGATTCAAAAAGTAGGCAGCAGAAAGGAGAGCATAACCCCAAAAGGATGTAGGGAGAGTTGCTAGGCCCATCATTGATCGAACCATATCTAATAAGGTCCAATTTCTCCTTTCGGATACACCATTCCATTGAGGTGTTCCCGGTGGAGTCAGCTGTGAAACAATTCCACACTGTTTTATATAGCCATCAAACTCATCACTAAGGTATTCACCTTCCCGATCGGAGCGAATAGCCTTAATCCTTCTATCCAACTGATTCTCTACTTCATTTTTAAACTCTTTGAACCTTTCAAAGGTTTCACTTTTGTACCTCATTAAGTAGACATAACCATATCTACTATAGTCATCAGTAAAAGTGACGAAGTATTCAAATCCACCTCTGGCTTGTGCGCTCATTGGTCCACATACATCCGTATGTATTAGGGCCAATAGCTCACTTGTTCTTTCACATTTCTTGTTGAAATGACTCTTTGTCATTTTGCCTTGCAAGCAGGGTTCGCAGGTATCATATGATTCAAAATCAAATGAACCAAGCACTCCATCCTTGTGAAGCTTTTGAACTCGCTTTTCATTTGCATGGCCTAATCGACAATGCCAAAGGTAAGTTGGAATTAAATCATTTTTAGATGATTTAGCTTTCTTTTCTATGTTATAGACGGGTTTTTCTTGGGTCAAATCCAAGACATACAAACCGTTACACATATTTGCAACTCCGTATAAAATATCATTTCGATATAAAGATAACGAATTATTCCCTATAATAAATCAAAAACCTTTATTATCTAAACTCGAAACTGAAATAATATTTCTGCTCAAAGCAGGTACATAATAACAATTTTCAAGTTCGATATTTAAACTAGAAGGTAAAGACAGAGTGTAATCTCCAACTTCAACAGTAGCAACTCTTGCCCCGTTGCCCACTCGGAGATCTACTTCACCTTTCTTTGTTATCTTTCTATTTCTGAGTCCTTGCACATTAGTACAAATGTGAGCCCCACATCCAGTATCTAATACCCATGATGTGGACATAGAAAGATTTATTTCTATAACAAAGATACCTAAAGCTTGTTCACGAAACATTTCCGTCAGTGACTCATAAATTTGGAACGCTTCCAAATTCATGAACTGCTTTTGAAGCTCGCCTGTCATAGACGCGAGCATCAAGCACGTCACATCATCGGAGTCACTTTTCAGCTTATCCCAGGCTCATTGAACATTTGCCGAAGCATTTTGTGGTGGTTCAGGTAAAGCGGTCTCTAAGACATGTAGCTTCCTTTCTTGTTTGAGAACTATTCTCAAGTTTCTTTCCCAATCTAAAAAGTTTGGTCCAACCAATTTATCTTTATCCAATATACTTCTTAGAGTAAAGATAACATTTGTGCTAGATGATGCCATTTCTACAGAGAGTAAATGCAAAATATTAGAATGAGTTTTGAAAAATGTTTTCCACAATAGCCAAAATTGAAATCCCTAACAATTTTGTGTTGGTGCTAGATTGTGGGCCGAAAATCCACAAAGAGTCAACCCCAGTCTTGCTTTGGCAAGTATCGTAGGGATCGGGCTCTTCTGGTAGGCAACGTTCAAATCACATTCCATGTAATTTAACGCTTTCCAATTGCATATCATGCAACTTTTCGGTGATAGGATGAACATTCCAAATGTTTGACACCATCCTATCTTTACAAAATTAATCCCTAGTCAACTTATCGGGTCAAGCTAGGATTAATTTTCCCAAGTTAAACCATCCCTCAAGGCATCACATCAATAGACACCCACACAGTTTTTCCATAATAAGTGGTAGTGATAAAGTTTGAGCATCTAATACCCAAACAGTTTTTCCACTCATTAATGGTAGTGATAAAGTTGGGCACTATTATGTCACTACCCGCCACATGAAGAAAACCTGAGGCCCTTGGGCTCTCCAAGTCCATCAGACGTTCGACACTCAAGCGGGCCCTCAAGTATGGAAGCAAAATCTTGGGTTTTTGGGATTTAAGTTTGATCGGCTTAACATGCATTTTTCGTTTATCATTCATTCGCATAAATAAAAGAATGAAATAAAGCGATGAACTGGGCTCTAGTCTATTACTGAGCCTTTTTTTTTAAAATCTTCATGTTTGGGCCTCCGCTCCTGGGCTCCACCATGGACTCCTCTTGGAATCTCCTTTTGGGCCTAACTATTACATGACGATTTTATAGGCACGCAGGCCTAAATTCGAAATTGACTCGCAGGCCCCAACCTTTAAAATGTTAAAATTAAAAGCCAATTCATGCTTTGAAACAAACTAAGTGCATATGCTCATACAAGCCGGTTTTAATTTAAGCCGATTAATTTTAAGGATTGTGTAACTATTACAGAATTAAAATTGATCTTGTCATGATCAATTTTAATCAATCCTTCTGTTCATTTTACATTTATCCAAAATGATGCATGAACATGCATGCATAATTATGATGCTTCAAATAAAATTTAAAAAATTAAAATAAGCATCAAAATTAAATTAAAATAAAATAAATAAATAACAATTCAAAATTTAAACAAATTAATTAATTAATTAATTAATTATTTATTTATTTATTTATTTATTTATCTTTCCTAATTATTTTAATCTAATTAAAATAATTATTTTAAAATTTATCTAATTATCTAATTAAGATAAACTTTCAAATTTAAAATTTAAATAAATTTTAAATTATTTTAATTATCCTAATCTAATTAAGATAATTTATTTAATATCTTATCAAATAAAATTCAGAAAATTTACAAAATTAATTTTTCTGTAACTTTTGGGGCAGTTCTCTAATTTATCAAAATTCCCGGGCTTAGGGTTTTAAAAGAACAAAATTGCGGGGCCATTTTGTAATTTTTTTTAAAGTTTAAGACTTTTGCCACCTAGGGTTTTGGGGATGCAGCAGGGGCATTTCTGTAATTTCACCCACTAGGGTTTCAGCCAACCCGCCGCAACCCATCTTATCCCCCGTCTTAGTTTCGGTCACCTTCTCCGGCATCTTCGGCCTCTCTCGGCGCTGCGGTTGTCGCTGCAACCGCAGCGCCGTTCTCACTTTTCGATGGCCAGAACCTTTCTGGCCCCGATCGAGAAGATCCCCGACTCCAATCGTTACTTTCGGCCGGAGAAGAGGAAGACTCAATCGGAAATCAAAACAGCGAACGAGGCCGGAACAAAAACGAAAACACCCAGAAACTATTTTGGGTAAAATCGTTTCCCGGTGAAGCAAAAACCCTGCAGAAAATGTAAAATAAAACAGCCCAAAACCCATTTTGGTATCCCCCGATTTCCGATCAAAATCATCCTCAAAACCTTGTTTTAAAATCAATTTTTCTGGCTGAAAAATCAGACCTAACCCAGAACAAAATTACATTTCGAAACCAGATTTGAAAACGCAATAGTGCCGAAACCATTTTCGGGATAAAAAAGAACAAAACCCAAAAAATTTCGAATCAAAAAAACTCAAACTCAAACCAGTTCGGGGCTCGCGAAAATCCGGCGACATTCCGGCCGACTGGAACTGTTCCGGCTAGTCGCATTAGCCCACTCCGGCTGATTTCAGCAATTTCAAAGAAATTAATTTTTAATTATTTTTCCCATAATTTTATTTTTTCTTGCTTTCTAAAAGCACGGATTTCCAAAATTCATTAAAATCAATTTAATTTTTAACACTAAAATTAAGCCTAGCTCTGATACTACTGTTGGGATTTGTTTAGGTGTTTAATCCAATTAAACAGCGGAATCCTAAACACTAAGGATCGGGTCTTACCCTTGAAGAGTAATCGGTTGCGCACGTCGCCTGGCTCCTCTGAGAAGATGGCGTTTTGTTGTCTCCAAAATCCTTCCTCGAAGGATCCTCTACTCTCAAGCACGAAAGCCTTCACAGGTTGGTGCTAGCCAATCTTGCCTACCGGGAGAATTTTGGGAATTCTGTGTATTTTGTCTGATGAGAATAACTCAAAATCGATCATCCTACAATTATATCCCTAGGATATTTCTCCAAAATCAGTATTGTAATTTATCCAATTATAACTTAACTGATTTTAGTAATTTCCAAATCAGTATTATTACCAAATATTATTTAACTGATTCTAAGTCAGTATTTAAATAATATTTACTAATTCCAAATCAGCCTTAAATAATACTTTAATGATTTGGGTTATACACCAAGCCCATGGATCAACCCATGACCCATGGATCAGGCTGATGGGTCAAGAACTTCAATTGCAAATAAGTCCCTTGATTTATCAGCCCATCCCAATTGTTCTCAGGTAATTAATTAACTATTAATTAATACCATAGACCTTTCCAATAATATTTAATTAAACCATTTAATTAAATCTTATTTATTTAAGTATAACAATTATACTTATTGTAGGAAAGAATCCTTATTCTGCATCATTGAACTTTCTTATGTGCGATCCTGTAGGCCCATTCCAAATTGGCAACGGATAACTCAATCTCATTGATTAATCCATAAGTCATTAGTGGTCTCTAGCAAGACATAATGACTACCCAATTCAGAATGGAGGGTCGAATGGAGATTCAACACAACCTTTTCGAGCAAACTGCGTACGATCCTCTACATTGATATCCAGTTTAGCATAAGACATGGAACCATCATCCTTATGTAGCTAAACGTTTACTTGATCTCTTAGTGACACTGAATCCTTCAAGCAAATGATATCCTATCATTCCTTGGGCATGGCCATGCACTTTCAGTTCACTATCAAGTGGCCAAGATATCATCTCTCACTTAAGAGAGATTTGTAGTCCCATCACTTCACCTACATACCTTAGCGTGTCTCATAGTGTACCTAATCATACCCGTACTTGGCAACCTGTTACGACCCCGTTAGGCGTATGTCAAAGCACACTACAATTCACCTAAGTCCATGTTGTGATTTCTGGTCTAAGGATCCTAGTACCAGTACTACTCAAAAGAATCACTCATGATCTAATTAGTCCATGGAGTGTTTCTTTTGGCGGATCGATTTCATGAATTTAAATATGCACAAGGATATTACTATCATGAAATTAACTCATTTGATAAACAATCAATCAAGCGACAAATGTCTTATTTACATAAATACCCTCAAAGTATATTTACATAAATAGCTCTCATTAGGGCACATTCACCAACAAGTGGGCTTTTGAGTTGGGCCTTTTAATTTGACTTTCGTTGACCGCTTAGTCTTTCCTAGACTAATCAACTCTAATCAACCCATTCAAATTAATTTCTTAACCCACTTCGTTAATTTAATTTAATCGAACCCTTAGGATTAATTAATTAATATATAATCAATTTCTTAATCCACTTAGTCAATTAAATATTAATTAAACTTTTAGGATTAATTAATTCACTTTGTCGATTAGTCAAATACATAATTAGTCCTACCACTATCGGACTAACTATGGAACTACCGCTCAAAAATGACTTTATATCGTGCCACTATATTTTCTTTTATCTCCCCACATCAAAGATCTAGTGCTCGTCGATTTATCAATTTACTAACAAACTAATTCACCGACTTCTTGGTATCCGAGATTAGTACCACTCGACTTTCTTATTATACCGGACGTAAAGTCCACTGGCCAGTTTTAGTACAATAAACCTTACGAGCTTATCTCGGGAGCACCATCAACCCAATGAATCGGTACGTGGATTCCTCCGACTAGCAACGGCACGTAAGAAGCTAAACACCGCATACCCAACCTACCGAGGTATAGGCCTCAATTGACTGCACTCTTTAGAAAATCAAAGCATACGATATCTAACTCTCACGTCCGTCCCAATCTCGGGATTGAGAGACTGAATACTAGGACGGAATTGACTAATTGACTACGCCGATCAGTACAAGTCAATTCTATCCAAACTGGTCGTGCTCAATATACCCCAGGAATATCTGTGTGATTTAATTAGTCTAGATAAACTAATTTCCAAATCACACGATAACCTATACCGATAGTATGTTCAGACTATCTCAGTTATGAGCATACTTTTAATATATCAATACTTTAACCAATAACGGTATCTACTGTGTCTTTCACACACCCTCTTATCTAGTTCTATGATATAATGGAACAATTTAATATTGAAACAAAATGATATGTCATATTTGGATATTAGTTTTTGATACAAGCCATAGCTTTTCTGTATTCAAAATAAACAATCTCCCACTAATACCCAAAGCTATGCTAAGAAGTACAAAAACTTTCCAACCCGCTATTACACTGCTGTCATAATGAAATCTACAGAGCACCTTTAAACTCACTCACATGGCTCTCTTAAGAATCTGACTCCCATGCCCTCCACATGTCTCTCAAAGACCTTTGGGGTTAATGGATTTGTGAAAGGATCCGCAAGGTTGTCATCTGATGCTATCTTAGCCACGATCACATCTCCCATCTTTACGATCTCTCATATCAGGTGGTACTTGCACTCTATGTGTTTACTCGCTTTGTGGGCTCATGGTTCCCTCGAGTTAGCAACTGGACCATTGTTATCACAGTAAACTGTGATAGACCTAGGAAACTCAGGAACCACATCCAAGTCTATCAGGAAATTTCGGAGCCATACAGCTTCTTTCGCTGCCTCTGATGTAACAACGTACTCAGCCTCCATAATGGAGTTCGCCATGCATTTCTGCTTGACACTCCGCCATACTATGGCTCCACCTCCTTGAGTAAACACAAACCCAGAGGTAGACTTACTCTTGTCCATATCTCCTTGAAAGTCTGAATCTGTGTAACCCAATAGTACAAGCTCCTGCGCTCTATAAACTAGGACATGATCTCTCGTCCTGCACAAGTACTTAAGAATGCATTTTACTGCCTCCCAGTGAGCCTTCCCATGGTTACCTTGATATCTGCTAACCATGGCAATGACAAAACAAATATTAAGTCTCGTACATAACATAGCAGACATGAAGCTACCCACTGCAGAAGCATAGGGTACCGCCTGCATGGCATTTATCTCCTCAGCAGTCTTGGGACATTGCTCTTTTGATAGATGCACTCCATGCCTGAAAGGTAATGAACCCCTCTTGGAGTTCTGCATGTTAAAACGAGCCACAATCGTGTATATGTAGGATGCCTAGAATAGTGTCAAAAAATGTCTCCTACGATCTGGAATAATCTTGATCCCAAGGATATGTCCAGCTTCTCCCAAATCCTTCATATCGAATTGCCTGGACAGTCATGTCTTTACGTCTGACAACACCTTCTTACTGTTGCCAATCAGAAAAATGTCATCTATGTAAAGTACGAGGAACACCACCATATCACCATTATGTCTGCAATATAAACAGTGCTCATCTAGACACTGAGTGAATCTATAGGAGTGGATAACCTCGTCAAAATGAATGTTCCAAGATCTGGATGCTTGCTTAAGTCCATAAATAGACCTCCTATGCCTGCATACCTTGTGCTCTTGGCCCTGAACAATGAAACCCTCTGGTTGCTGCATAAAGATGGCCTGTTCAAGAATTCCATTAAGAAAACCAGTCTCGACGTCCATCTGCCAAATCTCATAGTCCATATAAGCAGCTATGGCCAAGAGAATCCAGATGGACTTAAGCTGTCTCGACGTTCTCTCTTTCGCTTGTAGACCCATTTGCACCCAATAGGCCAAAACCCATCAGAAAGGTCTACCAGCTCCTAGACCTGATTTGAGTCCATAGAACCCATCTCAGTAATCATCGCTCTCTGCCAAAAATCTGTATCTTTCTCCTAGAGAGCCTCATTGTAGCTAACTGGGTCTGGTTCATGAGCGCCAGGGATAAAGTCCGAAGACTAACCCAAACCCATGTAACTCTTGGGCTGTCTGACAACCCTTCCTCTACGACGAGGCACAGCCTGAATAAGAGCATCCTCTGTGATAATATGTGCAGTCTCTTGTGGTGTGTCTTCCTGTACTCTTGCAACTGGAATAGTGGACTGACCCCTAAGCTCTTCCAATACTACCTTGCTCTTTGCCTTGTGATCGAACACATAGTCTTCCTCAAGAAACTTGGCATTGGTGCTCTCCACCACTGAGTTTTCCGGTGTGAAGTCCGGCTAAATTTTTGGCGACTTTTGGGCAGCAATTTTTAGTGGGTTTTGTTCCCTTTTTTGTGTTGATCCTTTGGCTCATTCATTCGGGTTAGCCAAAGTCTTGTTCTACGAGCAAAGGTCAATTCTTGAAGTGGGTTTTAAGATTAGGATCAGTTCCTGAGCCAAATCTGTTTTTCAGATCTGTTGGATTCTTGAAGTGGGTTTCTTTGGATTTCTTCGCCAGTGCCTTTAGACACCTCGTAGTTACTTGCCCACCCAAGTTCGAGGTCATTTGAAGTTATCATTGGGATTCTGAGTGGATTTCGCTTTCCCAAAGTTTTGGTTTTCTATATTGCTAAGGACTTCGCTTCAAAAGTATAATCTTTAATCCTCCCGCTTTAGTTAAGGATTTAATCTTTGAGCGTCGTTTTAATAAATTTAACTAGTATAAGCCTAGATCTATTCAGGGGAAATGAATTTGAGCCTGATCCGAGTCGAAAGTCTCTGATTTTGGAATACATAGTACGAAAGTGAGATTTTCGATTTAGCTCAGGCTTATTCTGTTTCCTTCACTAGGATCTATCATGGGCTGAGTTTCTAGAAGAAGAATAATCAAAATCGACTTTGAAAGAATTCAAGAAGATGAAGAATCCTCTCTAGATTTCTCCTTCTCTCACTAGAGCTGCCGCTCTAAGTTCCTTATATCTTCAAAGTGTGTATCTGAAGCTATTTATAGGAGCTTCACGGAAGACCTAGTGGGCTTTTGAGTTGGGTCTTAATGTTTGACTTTTGTTGATCCCTTAGTCTTCCCTAGACTAATCAACTCTAATCGAACCTTTTGAATTAATTTCTCAACCCACTTCGTTAATTAAATTTAATCGAACCCTTAGGATTAATTATTTCAATATAAATTAATTTCTTAACCCACTTAGTCAATTAAGTATTAATTAAACCTTCAAGATTAATTAGTTCACTTTGTCGATTAGTCAAACGCATAATTAGTCGTACCACTAACGGTCCAACTATGGAACTACCGCTCAAAAACGAATCACTTCGCGCTCACTTTATTATTCTTCTATCTCCCCACATCAAAGATCTAGTGCTCATCGATTAATCAATTTACAGACAAATTAATTCATCGACTTCTTGGTATCTGAGATTAGTACCACTCGACTTTCTTATTATATCAGACGTAAAGTCCACTGGTTAGATTTAGTATAATAAACCTTACGAGCTCATCTCGGGAGCACCATCAACTCGATGAACCAGTACGTGGATTCCTTCGACTAGCTACGGTGCATAAAGAAGCTAAACACCGCATACCCAACTTATCGAGATTTAAGCACCAATTGACGGCACCCTTTAGTAAATCAAAGCATACGATATCTAACTCTCATGCCCGCTCCAATCTCAAGATTAAGAGATTAGAATACTAGGATCGAGTTAACTACGTCGATCAGTATAAGTTAATTCAATCTAAACTTGTTATACTATATATGCCCCGGGCATATCCGTATGATTTAATTAGTCTAGATAAACTAATTTCCAAATCAAACGACAACCTATACCAATAGTATGTTCAGACTATCTCAGTTACGAGCATCTTTTCATATATCAATAGTTTAACCAATAACGAGATCTATAGTGCTTTTCTACACCTCGTTATCTAATTCTATGATATAATGGAACAAATTTAATACTGAAACAAAATTATATGTCAACTGGGTATTAGTTTTGATACAAGCAAATAGCTTTCTAGTATTCAAAACTAACACCCACATTAAAGATCTAGTGCTTGTCAATTCATAAATTTACTGACAAATTAATTCATCGACTTCTTGGCATCCGAGATTAGTACCACTCTATCTTCTTATTATACCAGACATAAAGTCCACTGGCTAGATTTAGTATAATAAACCTTTCGAGCTCATCTCGGGAGCACCATCAACCCGGAAAACTGGTATATGGATTCTTTCGACTAGCAACGACACACAAAGAAGTCAAACACCGCTTACCCAACTTACCAAAATTTAGGCCTCAATTGACCGCACACTTTGGCAAATTAAAGCATATGATATCTAACTCTCATGTCCACTCCAATCTAGGGATTAAGAAATTAGAATACTAGGTTTGAATTAACTACGCCACTCAGTACAAGTTAATTCAATCCCGAACATGTCATGCTCAATATATCTCGGGTACATCCGTATGATTTAATTAGTCCAGACAACCTAATTTTCAAATCACACGATAACCTAAACTGATAGTATGTTCAAACTATTTCAGATATGAGCATCTGTTTATATATGATTACTTTAACCAATAATGAGATCTACTGTACTTTTCTACACCTCGTTATCTAGTTCTATGATATAATTGAACAAATTTAATACTGAAACAAAACGATATATCAACTGGGTATTAGTTTTTTGATATAAGTAATAGCTTGTCAGTATTCAAAACTAACAAATTCAACTTTTAGTTCTGAAATTTCTCGGAAAATCAGTTACAGCAGTTCAGATTCAAAGAAAGTTTTCAAAAGATGTATCAATCCAAATTGCAAACCAACGGGTCCTGATTAATCCATGTAGTTCAAGGTTTAAAACAAAAGGTAGTTGGTAACAATCAAATATAGAATGGGTAAGATACAAGACTCCAAAGTTAGATGTTCAAAAGTGAAATTTCCTTAGATTGTTATTCTTTAGTCTTAGTGACGTTGCATTATTTGTTTTATGTCTTACATGACTTATTGGATTTTGATTTGATTTCTATTTTCTTATTATGATTATAACTATTAGTGATTTACTCCTATTACAACTATATGTTCATTTTAGACACACCCTAAGACCTGTGTGTTATGATTATGTTAGGTTAAGAAAATTTAGGACCCCTAGAAATGGAATGGTAGAAATTTTACCCCTTAGTTACTAGGAGTCGTGGCTATCTTCTTCCAAGCTTTGACCAGCCGTGGCCAAGTGGCAAAACTTTTACCACAGATTTACCACAGTTGCACCTCTCATGGCGGAGCTGCATATCTAATACCCTTCCTTCTTGAGAGGTGCAACTGATAATTGGTTATCCAAACAGGCAAACCAAAAAACAACGAAATTACTACCGAGGTAGCAATAAACTAAAACCTTACATACAATAGTTCAAAAGCTACGTGGTCCCTAGACATATATGAGCTATGTGATGTTTTCACATCACAAATATACTAACCACCATAACATGCATGCAATACACAAAGAAGCTTAAACCAAAATAGTTCGGATTAAGTAGTGTAACTCACAAGCGGGAGGTTCTAACCTAATAAGACACCCAGTTACTACCCAATACATATCTCCACTTATTAACGCTTATTGATGTCTTTTAGGTTATTAGCCTACAGCTTTGATACCAATTGTAACGACCCCAAAAATGGCCGTTCTAGCTGAATCAGCATACAAATCACTATTTGACTTGATTTAGTATCATATGTTCTAATTAGTCTGAATCTTCATAGAAGTTCCCTTGATTTCACCCTCAGCTTCTTCCTAGGCTCACTCCGAATTTGTTCCTGGAAAACACACGTAGATAAATAAGTTCATAGGTTACTGTTCACGCTGGAACTTCTGGTCTCACCGGATTCTTCGCACGTCAACAAAAAACAAGACCACGTGTTTTTGGGAGAGAATACACCGACTTCAAGAAAGATTTTTAATAGATCGAAAATCTCTTTCTAGGTGTTTATTTCTCTAAGGAGGCAAGACTTGAATTCTTGAGTTTTCAAGGCATTAATCTATTTATAGGAGTTTAAAGGGAGACCTAGTGGGCTTTTGAGTTGGGCCTTAATGTTGGAATTTCATTGACTCTCTTAGTCTTCCCTAGACTATGAAAGATTTTCTGCCCGGACCTAGCCAGAAACTCACTTTCGTGCTATGCATTCCATAATCGGAATCTCTAGCTAGGCCTAGACGCTAGCACAATCGCTATTCCAATCCTTGCTTGAAATAACATTGCACAGGATCTTGGTATGTACTTATTCGATTTATCACGCAAAAAATAAATTTTTAAATAAAAGCGAAAACATAAGAATTACCTATTGAAGCGTATACTCCGGTGATTCTCTTGTATCCTCAAGATTTTGTTCGCATGTTGTGTGGGAAATAATCTAACGAGCAATTGATCAGCTAATCACCACAATTGGTTGCTGAAAAATTCAGCAACCACCACACGCACCGTAACAAAGCCACTCGCCGCTGCCTGGGAAAATCAAACGCCATCGGAAAAAAAAAGTCTAACCAAACGCTGCTGCCTAGAAATTCGGGCCGTCAAAAATTATTCTAAGAGGGAGAAAATATTTTCTCTCTCTAGTTTTCTTGTCTTGAAAACTTATGAGTTGTATATTATGTAATAGCTAATCCCTTGTCTATATATAGAGTTACAAGAGAGACCCCAAGTTGGTTTAGGATTGGTTTTCCTAATGGGTTTAGGTAATAATTAGTTTCCAAATCCAATTAGGTAATTAATCTAATTGGATAAACCAAATCCAATTAGATTCCTAATCTCTAGGATTTTTTATTCTAATTAAAACTTAAGACTTAATTAATTAATTAAATTATTTCACCTTGTTAATTACTTAATTAACCATTATGAATAATTAATTAATTAATTATACCAATTCAATTAACCCAATACATAATTAATCGTACCACTAACGGATTAATTTTGGCACTACCATCCTACACCAGAAGTGCTTCCGGAACAACTTAATTAATTTATTCTTAATCTCCCCACATCAAAGATATAGTGTTCGTTAATTTATTAATTTACTGATAAATTAATTAATTAACTTCTTTAATTCCGAGACTAGTACCACTCAACCTTTTTACTACACTGGACATAAGTCCACCAGTTGAGTTTAGTATAATAAACATAACGAGCTCATCTCGGGAGCACCATCACCCCGGACGAACAGTAGCACACCAAGTAACTAAACATACGCACCCAACCCACCGAGACTATTGGCCACAATTTACCTCACTCATTGGTAGATCCAAGTACACTATGTCTAATCCTCATGCCCGCTCAAGTCTAGGGATTAAGAGATAAAATACTAAGAATGATTTGTCTATTAAATCAGTACAAGACAAATCATTCTAAATGGTCAAGTTCAATATGCCCCGGGCATACCTATATGATTTAATCAGTTTAGACAAACTAATTATCCGAATCACATAATAACCTAAACCGACCGTTTTGAAGGAAACAGAACAAGCACGGGCTAAATAAAAAGTCTCACTTTCGTGCTATGCATTCCAGAATCGGAGACTTTCGACTCGGCTCAAGCTCAAATTCCTTTCCCTCGAACGGATCTATGCTTAAACTAGTTCAATTTATTAAAATGATTCTCAAAGATTAAATCTTTAACTAAAGTAGAAAGATTAAAGATTATACCTTTGAAGTGTGTCCCTAGCAATAAGAAAACCAAAGCTGAAAATATTGTTGTTTACCGCCTAGGACCAATCACGAGATAATCCCAAGAAAAACTCTGTCTCTACCCCAAAATCGCATGGGCGACTATCCACAAGGTAGCTAAGACACTAAGGAAGAGATCCATATGAGACCCACTTCGAAAAACTTGTCAGATTCTCAGCAGATCGTTGCCCGAAGATTAGCCTCTTATTTACCGCCTACTATGAAAACCAAGTCTTTAGCGCAAATTCCACGCAGAATCCTAAGGATAACTCCAAACAACCTCGAACTTGGGTGGGAAAGTAACTACGAGGTGGCTAAAGGCGCTGGCAATGAAATCCAAAGAAACTCACTTCAAGAAACTCACAGATCTGAAAAACAGATCTAGCTCGGGAAACTGATTCTAATCTAAAAACCCACACTGCCTCAATAAAACTTCGTGGGTAAGCTATTTGCTCATAGATCTAGACTTTGGAGAACCAAAAGGAATGAGCCAAAGGATCAACCCAAAAAATAAACAAAGCCCACTATGAAAAAATACACCAAAGCGGCGCTGAAAAATCCAAAAAAACGCAAGTGGTGCTAACTACCTGGAAAAAAAGCAGCGAACGGATTTCTCGAGCGGCGTTTGAACCTCCAGGCGGTGGTCTTGGGCTTCTAGAATAATGGGCTAAGTTTCTCAAACAAGAAAGATCACAAACCAACTTCGAAAAAGAATTCTCTCTCTAGGCTTGTCTTTCTTACTCTAAGGCGCCTACAAGGTTTCTAATGTCTTCAAATGTGTCTAACATTAGCTATTTATAGGGAGCTCCTTGGGAGACCTAGTGGGCTTTTGAGTTGGGCCTTTTAGTTTGACTTTTGTTGACTACTTAGTCTTCCCTAGACTAATCAACTCCAATCGATCCTTTCGAATTAATTTCTTAACCCACTTTGTTAATTTAATTTAATCGAACCCTTAGGATTAATTAATTCATATAGAATTAATTTTCTGAATCCACTTTGTCAATTAAATATTAATTAAACCTTTAGGATTAATTAATTCACTTTATCGATTAGTCAACCACATAATTAGTCGTACTACTAACAGACCATTTGTGGATCTACCGCTCAAAATGACTTTACATCGCGCCACTATTTTTCTATCTCCCCACATCAAAGATCTAGTGCTTGTCGGTTTATCAATTTACTGACAAATTAATTCGCCGACTTCTTCGTATCCGAGATTAGTACCACTCGACTTTTTTATTACACAAGACGTAAAGTCCACTGGCCAGTTTTAGTACAATAAACCTTACGAGCTCGTCTCGGGAGCACCATCAACCCAGCGAACTGGTACATTGATTCCTCCGAATAGCAACAGCACGAAAGAAGCTAAACACCGCATACCCAACCTACCGAGGAATAGGCCTCAATTGACCGCACTCATTGGCACATCAAGGAATACGATATCTAATGCTCACGCTCGTCCCAATCTCGGGATTGAGAGACTGAATACTAGGACCGAATTGACTATGCCAATCAGTACAAGTCAATTCTATCAAAAATGGTCATGCTCAATATGCCTCGGGCATATCCGTGTGATTTAATTAGTCTAGATAAACTAATTTCAAAATCACACGATAACCTATACCGATAGTATGTTCAGACTATCTCAGTTACGAGCATACTTTTATATATCAATACTTTAACCAATAACGAGATCTACAGTGTCTTTCCACACCCCGTTATCTAATTCTATGATATAGTAGAACAATTTAATACTAAAACAAAATGAAATGTCATCTATGGATATTAGTTTTTGATACAAGCCATAGCTTTTTTGTATTCAAAACTAGCAAGTTTGTCCAAAACTGTCTCGGTTACGAACCTCATTTATATATTATGTCTTTTAACTAATGATGAGATCTATTGTGTCACACAAGACACCTCATCATCTAACTACATAATATAAGTGGACAAATAATGCACAACAAGATTTAACTAAAACATTAATCGATATATTAACTGGGAAAATGTAGAATACAAGCATAGCTTATGTATTCAACTCCAACAATCTCCCACTAATATTTAAGATGTGCTTTAAGTATACATCTACATTAAAGTCCTATACACTCTACCACTATATATCTAGAAAAACTATCATGGCTCTCCTAAGTATCTGATTCTGATGCCCTCCACGTAAGCCTCAAAGACCTTTGAAGTCAATGTCTTCATGAACGGATCAGCAAGGTTATCTTCTGATGCTATCTTAGCCATGACAATGTCTTCACTCTTTACGATGTCTAGTATTAGGTGGTACTTGCACTGTATATGTTTACTAGCCTTGTGGGCTCTGAAAGATTATCTGTCCAGGCCTAGCGAGAAACTCACTTTCGTGCTACGCATTCGAAAATCAGAATCTCTGGCCAGGCCTAGACGCTAGCACAAGCTATACTATTCCAACCCTTGCTTGAAATAACATTGTGCAGGATCTTGGTTTGTACTTATTCGATTTATCACGCAAAAAATAAATTCTTAATTAAAAAGTGGAAACATAAGAATTACCAATTGAAGCGTTTACTCAGGTGATTCTTTTGTATGCCTTAAGACTTTGTTCGTATGTTGTGTGGGCAAAAATCCAACGAACAATTAATTAGCTAATCACCACAATCCACTTGCCGAAAAAAATTCTGCAGCTCGTCGCCGCCTAAATTTCAACCGCCGCCGCTGCCGGATTTCTCCTGCCACCGTCGCCTGCCAGAATTAACCACCGACCACCGCCTGGGATAATAGCCGACCGCCTGAGATTATGCTAGAGGGACATGTTTTCTCTCTCTAGACTTTCTCTCTAGTTTTCTTGTCTTGAAAACTTATGAATTGTATATTGTGTAATAGCTAATCCCTTGTATATATAGAGTTACAAGAGAGACCCCAAGTTAGTTTAGGATTGGCCTTCCTATAGGGTTTCTGTTTCCTTCAATCCTATTTCTGGACTGATACAGGGATTCACTTATCGCAATCCAGTTCCTGATATGATTTACAACCAACTGATACAGGGATTCACATATCCCTGGTATGATTCACAACCAACCGATACAGGGATTCACTTATCCCAATCCAGTTCCTGGTATAATTCACAACCAACTGACACAATGATTAATTAATTAAATCTATCTTTGTCAATAACCCAATACATAATTAATCGTACCGCTAACGGATTAATTATGACACTACCATCCTACACCAAAATTGCTTCCATAAGAACTTAATTAATTTATTATTAATCTCCCCACATCAAAGATATAGTGCTCGTTAACTTATTAATTTACTGATAAATTAATTAATTAACTTCTTTAATTAATATGACTTGACCTTCTTACTATACCGGACATAAGTCCACCAGCTGGGTTTAGTATAATAAACATAACAAGCTCATCTCATGAGCACCATCACCCCGGACGCTCCTTTCGACAAGCAGCAGCACACAAAGCAACTAAACATGCGTATCCAACCTACCGAGACTATTGGCCACAATTGACCTCACCCATTGGCAGATCAAAGTAAGCTATGTCTAATCCTCATGCCCACTCAAGGCTAGGGATTAAGAGATAGAATACTAAGAACGATTTGTCTATTAAATCAGTACAAGACAAATCATTTCAAATGGTCAAGTTCAATACGCCCAGGGCATATCTATATGATTCAATCAATTTAGATAAACCAATTAACCGAATCACATAATAACCTAAATCGATAGTTTATCCAAAGCTGTCTCTGTTATGAACCTCATTTATATATTATGTCTTTTAACCAATGATGAGATCTATTGTGTCACACAAGACACATCATCATCTAACTACATAATATAAATGGACAAATAATACACAACAAATTATAACCAAAACATTAGTTGATATATTAACTGAGAAAATGAACAATACAAACATAGCTTATGTATTCAACTCCAATAGGCTCGTGGTTCCTTCGAGTTTGCTACTGCACCGATAGACTTTTGCAAACCAAGAATCACATCTAAATCCACTAGGAAGTTCTTGAGCCACACTGCTTCCTTCGCTGCCTTTGATGCGACAACGTATTCAGCCTCTATGATGGAGTCTGTCACGCATTTTTGCTTGATACTCCACCAAACTATGGCTCCACCTCCTAGACTAAACACATAACCTGAGGTAGACTTGCTCTTGTCGCTGTCACATTGGAAATCTGAGTCTGTGTAACCTCAGGGTACCAGCTCAGGCCCCTGATAGACCAACACTTGGTCTCTTGTTCTACGCAAATACTGGAAAATGTATTTTACCGCTTCCAGTGAGTTTTCCTGGGGTTACTCTGATATCTACTTACAATGCCAAAAACATAACATATATAAGGCCTCGTATACAACATGGCATACATAAGATTTCCTACTACAGAAGCATAAGGAACTGTCTTCATGGACTTTATCTCCTCAGTAGTCTTGGGATACTGTTCTTTAGACAGATGCACTCCATGTCAAAAAGATAGAAAACCTTTTTTGGAGTTCTGCATATTAAAATGGGCCAGAATTATATCTATGTATGAAGCTTGGGAGAGCGATAACAAACATTTCCTATGATCTCGAATTATCTTGATCCCAAGGATATGTCCAGCTTCCCCTAAGTCCTTCATATCAACTTGCTTGGACAACCATGCCTTTACATCTGATAACATTTTTTTGTTGTTGCCAATCAATAGAATGTCATCTACGTAAAACACAAAAAACACCACCGAGTTTCCATCACATCTGCGGTACACACACTGCTCATCCGGATATTGAGTAAATCCGTATAACTAGATTACCTCATCAAACTGGATGTTCCAAGATCTGGATGACTGATTAAGTCCGTAAATGGACCTCTTAAGCCTTCAAACCTTATGCTCTTAGCCTTTTTCAAAGAAATCCCTCTGGTTGCTGCATGAAGATAGTTTTCTCAATACTTCCGTTAAGGAAAGCTGTCTTGACATCCATCTGCCATATCTCATAATCTAAATGAGTAGCTATGGCCAAGAGAATAGGGATCGACCTAAGCATTGCCACTAGGGCGAAGGTTTCCTCGTAATCGATTCCTTCTTTCTGAGTATACCCCTTCGCCACCAGCCTAGCTTTAAAGGTTTCCACCTTTTCGTCAGGTTCTCTCTTACGTTTATAGACCCACTTGCATCTAATGGGCTTAAACCCATCAGGCAGGTCCACAAGCTCCCAGACTTAATTGTGGTCCATTCACACCATCTCGGATATCATTGCCTCATGCCAAGATTCCGCATCTTTATCTCAGACAGCCTCATTGTAGTTTTCTGGGCCAGTCTCAGGCATGCCTAGGACTAGGTCTGAGGCCTCTCCCACGCCAATGAACTTGTCAGGCTGTCTCAGAACCCTCCCACTATGATGAGGCACCACCTGTGTAGTTGCATCATCTGTGATATCTTGTACAGTGTGTGGTGTATCTATTTGTGCTGGTGCATCAGGATTATTAGTTTGTCTCTTAAGCTCTTCTAGTACTATCTTACTCTCGGGCTTGAGATCTAAGATATAGTCTTCCTCTAAAAATCTAGCGTTGGTACTAACCACAACTTTCTGATCTTTAGGACTATAAAACAGACCACCTTTTGTTCACCTAGGATATCCTACAAACAGCATTAATTCTCTTCTTGCATCTAACTTAGTCGCATATGCCTTAAGTGCTGAAGTTAAAAGTATAAGCTATGCTTGTATTGTATATTTTCCCATTAAATATATCAATTTATATTTTGGTTATATCTAGTTGTGCATTTTTTACCCATGTATATTATGTAGTTAGATGATGAGGTGTCTTGAGATCTCATCATTGGTTGAAAGACATAATATATAAATGAGGTTCGTAACTGAGACAGCTTTGGACAAACTGTCGGTTTAGGTTATTATATGATTCGGATAATTAGTTTGTCTAAACTAATTGAATCATATTGATATGCCCGGGGCGTATTAGACTTGACCAGTTAAGAATGATTTGTCTCGTACTGATTTAATAGACAAATCATTCTTGGTATTCTATCTCTTAAACCCTAGACTCGAGCGGGCATGAGGATTAGACATAGTGTACTTTGATCTGCCAATGGGTGAGGTCAATTGTGGCCAATATTCTCGGTAGGTTGGGTGCACGTGTTTAGTTACTTGGTGTGCTGGTGCTTGTCGAAAGGAAACCATGTACCGGTGCGCCCGGGGTGATGGTGCTCCCGAGATGAGCTCGCAACATTTATTATACTAAACCCAGCTGATAGACTTATGTCCGGTATAGTAAAAAGATCGAGTGGTACTAGTCTCGGAATTAAAGAAGTTAATTAATTAATTTATAAGTAAATTAATAAATTAACGAGCACTATATCTTTAATGTGGGGAGATTATGAATATAAATTAATTAAGTTGTTCTGGAAACAATTCTGGTGTAGGATGGTAGTGTCATAATTAATCCGTTAGTGGTACGATTAATTATGTATTGGGTTGTTGACAAATGTAGACTTAATTAATTAAGTAATTAATTAATCCTTGTGTCAATTGGTTGTGAATCATACTAGGAACTGGTTTGGGATAAGTGAATCCCTGTATCAGTTGGTTGTGAATCATACCAGGAACTGGTTTAAGATAAGTGAATCCCTGTATCAGTTGGTTGTGAATCATATCAGGAACTGGATTGGGATAAGTGAATCCCTGTATCAGTTGGATGTGTATCAGTCCAGGAACAGAATTGAAGGAAACAGAAACCCTGTAGGAAGGCTAATCCTAAACCAACTTGGGGTCTCTCTTGTAACTCTATATATAGACAAGTGATTAGCTATTCAAGACACGCAATTGAATATACAATTCACAAGTTTTCAAGACAAGAAAACTTAGAGAGAGAAAATTCTAGAGAGAGAAAAACTCTCTCTTAAAATCGGATTTTTCAAGCCTATTTTGCTGCCGAAAATTCCTTTAGTTTTGGTGGCTTGCGTGTAGCTTTATCTCTCTCCGGGTGGTGCGTGATTTGTACGTGCCAGGTGCAGCGGTGCTGGATTTTTCTAGCAGGTGGATTGTGGTGATTAGCTAATCAAATTGCTAGTTAGATTGCTGTCCACACAACATACAAGCAAAGCCTTGAGGCAGACAAAAGAATCACCTGAGTGAACGCTTCAATAGGTAATTCTTATGTTTCCACTTTTATTAAGAATTTTTGTTGTGTGGCAAATTGAATAAGTGCAAACCCAGATCTTGCGCAATGTTATTTCAAGCAAGGGTTAAAATGGAGATTGTGCTAGAGTCCAGGCCTGGCCAGAGATTTCGATTCTGGAATGCATAGCACGAAAGTGAGTTTCTGGCTAGGCCCGGGCAGATAATCTTTCAATTGGTATCAGAGCCTGGTTTTAGGCTTTGTGCTTGTTCGATTTATTACATGATTTTATTTGTAGGTGGTTAAGAAATCCCGACTATTATGGTTACGTTTGTATGGGTTTTAATTAAACTTTGGGACATGTGTGGATTTGATTTTATTATGAATGTTTGTAATAGTATAACCACGTGCTAGAAGCCGTGTAGGATTAGATCAAATCTGTAGTAGGATTTTTTCTATGTAATTTTGATTATTTAATTTTCCTAGAAAACCCTGTAGTAGGAGAATTAATTTTTGTAATTGAAGGCGTTATTATGAGCAACTTGAAATCGTGGGTTTTGGGTTATCGTTAACTCGTAGAAACCCAGGAAAATCCAGAATGAATTGCAAGAATACCAAATAGCGTGGAAAAAAGCGAAGGAGGGATTGGCGGTAGGGGCGGCGCCAGTGATGACCCGCCGACAGGGGCCACCGTAGGCAACCGCCAGCAGCAGCGGGCTGCTGCGCCAGCGTGTGGTAACTGTAGGAGGCAGCAGCGTGCGGCCCATGTGTGCTGCACGCGTGCAGCCTATTCGGGCTGCATTTTGGCCCATTTTTAATCCAATTTTTCATTTTTTTTGAAGTTCAAGACTCTTTCCATCGAGTGTCGTGCCCGGACACGAGATCAAGGCAGAAGATGCAAGCGATTAAAACCATAATATTCGGGAAATTTATTTTTCATATTTATTTCCCGTATTTATTGTTTTAATTTTTATACTGTATTTTAGATGCATGATTTTAAGGCATATTTGTTTTATGGTTGCATATAACTTAGGGTTAGTTAATTGCATGTTAAAACCGAAAAAAAACCTCAAGTTGGAAATCTAAGTGGGAGCGGGTTGGTTTAATATCCCCATGGCCACCATTACGAGTTCATATGCGATGTGGGTGGGCTTGCGCATTGGCATTAGGGACTTTCTCTATTCGGATGAGTCCAGCCCTGAGATCGCTAGGTTATGAATCTCTGAGTAAGATGACTAGAGTAAGTTTAACTAGGAGAAATATGATACCCTCTCCATCTGAGGCGCACTATCCTGAGATAACAAATTTAGAAGTCACGTAATGGCATACACTTAGTGTACGATCTGCAGTATTCCTTCCGTGAGGTTACGCTGCTTATTTGTACGGCTGAAAGCATCGACTATTAGCTACATGGATCAATAGATCGTTTGGTCAGATAGTGTAGTTAA